>JADMNL010000024.1:122430000-132407500 GCA_016271365.2 Neoceratodus forsteri
CAGGCTGCAAAAGTGAGTATTTGGATGGGGGAAAAAAAGGAACCTGGTGTTTTCTTAAAGGGGCCATTTACCAAAACAGGCTAGATTGAACTAGCCAAGCCAGGAAAGTCAGGGGAGCATTGCACTGGCCTGAGGAAATTTGCACTATGCCCCGGGCCAGTAAAATAACGTTAAGATCGACCCCTGCCTTGGCATCCTACATAAAATTACTTTTCACTTGTGGCCCCTTGCCTGCAGAATTCTCTGCACATGCTTTGTGCTTGTATACAATCCAGCTGTGCTGTTGCATCGACTCCTATCAAGCCCCGTGAAGGAAGCAGTGGAAGTTCATCCTTGGAGTCTCCATTTTGCAGAGAGTGCTTGCAGGCCCAACCATCCCCTGGCTTGGAACTACAGTGTTCAGTTTGAAGCTTGGTTCTAACATAGTTAAGCAGTGCCACCCTCCAGCACTGAGGCCAGTTTTGGTTATTGGAAGGTACAGAATGGTGACAAAGCTTACTGCAGATCCTCCGATAAACTGAGTGGCACTTACCATGCCCCACCCTTCCTTGCTGTCATAAAAGATTATCTCAATTTCACACTATTTTTCTTTGTACAGTGCAGGCCACTTTAGTGGGATACAGTTTATGGGGATGTTCGGTTAATCTGGACATTTCCCTGGTAACTGATTAATGCACCATTGTCCTCAGTGACACCTGCTGCCAGATATTGGGGACTGCCAGTTCAGTTAATTGGGGTGTTTTTCATCCAAAACTGCACCTTTTTAGTCCCAGCTGTTGTCTGACAGTCTGAGAAAAATTGCGATTGTGATGGCAGCCAAACAGAACTAGTTTTCACTTGCTCAGTGAGTAAAGGGGCTGTGGAAGCCTTCGAAGCAGCTAAGACTTAACTTTCCAGTTTCCTCAAGCAGTTTGGCATTTCAAAAAGCAAAGCTGGGCGACTAATGATGATGATACTGGTTACGGCATACATAAGTTAAAACCCAGTGCACCCCTCTCTCCAAACTTGGCAAGTCAATAAATTGTTACAATATGCTTTCTGCCACAAATGACTACTCACTTATTCCATTCCTAAGGGGAGTGGGAAGGGGTCTCTTGGTTTTTCAAATCAGAGCTCTGGTGTGAAAGTAAGTCCAGCCAGTTGGCAAAGTGGACCTCCTGTTGGCTGGGCCCTGTTTTAAAATGCATGCTTCCTTTTAATAATACATGGTGAATAAGCCAAAACAGGGAGTGGACAATCTTACAAAGTGCCAGTCTAGTGCCAACCCTGTTAGAAAGAGAAAGTGGGAAGGGAAAAGGATGCTGAGCTGGATGAGGTCCTTCTGATTTGGTTTAACTCAGCTGTTGGCAGAGTTGCAAGGCTGTCTGGTCCAATCCTAAAAACAGGAAGAAAGCAAAATTTGCCACTGAAGTGGAACATGACTTGTTTGATGTGACAAATGGCTGAGTATCCTGCTGGAAGTTGTGGCATGGCATAGTCTGCAAGAAAGAGCAGAGAGAGAGAAGTGATGCTGCGACATACTGGGTAAGCATAATCCTACCTACATTGTTCTGCGATTTCACTACTGGCAATGTCTATGATGCAAACGACCAGGCTGTATTTCAGGGGTTACTCTGACAGGGGGCATATCCACAAGGATAGTGACCTGATCTAATGCATGGATGATGTGGTGGATCTTTATAGACTAGTTGAGCAACTGGAAACTGGAGCTGAAGTGCAGAAGGAGACATGTCCTGCTTCTGTTGGACAGCTGCTCTGCACGCCTTCAGGACTTCGTGGAATGTATCCTCATATCAGGTTTTTTTTTCAAACCCCCAACACAACCATCCTAATCCAGCCCATGGATGCGCAATTTTTTTTTTTTTTAAAAGCTTCTGATATTCGGGACAGCCACTTAATATGGACGATTCACATGCCACAAGGCCATCCCTATTAATCAGCTTCATCTGTACCATTTTTGTAAACTTGTACAAGATGCTTGTGTAAGCCAGCAGAAAACTGATATGGAAGTCTGCTAATAAACTGGCACTTTATTTTGATACTTCCTGACTTGATGAGGAAGACTGAACCCTGAACTGAAGATTATGGACTCCCTGTCTATGCAGCTGCCTGTGACATGGTGCTAAACAGAGTAAAGCTGATCTGTAATAAGGCATGCCGCTTTGTACTTGGTGCAGATAACTGCACTCATAGTCGTACTCTTCACACACTCACTAATTGGCTACCCTTACTCAGTAGAATAAAGCTGCAGACCTGTTTGTTAGACAAAAAGGTGCTCGTGGGCTTAACAGCCCCTGCTTTAACAAATTGCTTCCACACCTTCTGCAACCAATACAACACCAAGAACATGGCCAGGAATGCCATGTCCTGTCCTGTTCTTGTGGACCTCCCCACTCTGGGGGCAGTGGAGGTATGAAGGGTTCAGCGCGAAGGCCCTGAGATGAGGTTGGCCCCCTCCTGGAGTCTGTGACCTCCTCAGACTCCACAGTTGGGAGCTGCTCGCCGAGATGTGGCCTGCGTTAGAACCTATGGCCTTGTGGCCATGTTTTCTTACATTATAAGCATAGATAGCCGCCAAGTAGGCCAGCCATGGGGGATCTGTGCATGTGGCATCTTCTGTTGAGGATTTGACGGGCTTATCTGAAGACATACTGATGGGTATATCGTCCCCTGCTGTTGGCAGGGACAGTCCCTATACTAGTCCAATAATCCACTTGCTGAGGCATAAGGCCCATATAGAAATATCGATTTCCTTATCTGCACCTGTGGTACAGTTTCCAAATCCCTGTCGAAGTTGGGATTGATGAGATTCAAACCCAGGTCTTTAGGTCACTAGGTCTTCTGGCTGGTAGTTTAGTACCTTTAGCCACTAAGTTATACTTCCTGTAATGGAAGTTCATGTAATGGCTGGTTCCTTCGGGATTGGGGGGGAGCCGCCCCCCCCCCGAGGCTCTATCGAACAGCCGTGGCTGCTAAAATGTAGAGTACCTTCCTTAAATTCACTATAGGGAGCCTCCCCGTTCACCCCTGGTAGTGGTAGTGGCCTCCGTCGACTAGCAGTGTGACCCCCAAAGTGCTCGTTGACCAACTGGGCACCTGGGTGCCCTGCTAGTGGTGCCGCTAGATTAGTGAGGCCTCTGTTGATGAGCAAAGCTCAAGGAGCCCATCGACTGCCTGGGCGCACTGCCACGAGGCTAGATGTGTTGCACGTGGTCTCCGTCGATGGACTTATCCTCTGATGTGTTTGTTGATTGAAAAATGCCCTGTGGAGGTGCTTCAGAGCCCTGGTGTACTCGCGGCCCGCATTCCACTGTGGCAAGTTCTCCACTTGTCGACGAGCCGATTGGCAAGGTGCTGAGGCGCCGTCGACCCTGGCGCTGAAGTGGTCATCGCCAGTTGCGCTCGCTCAGCGTGGGGAGTTTCTCTGGAGGAGTGGCTCGTCTGCTTCCTGAAACTCCCCTGTTCTGACCACATAAAATTCCCCCATTTGATCCACTGACCCGAGGTAAATGAACTGGAGGGGGGGGTGCTGCTATGAGAGGAAAAAACTGAGATGGGCCAGTCTGTCTAGCATGCACGGGTAAGACTGGGACCCACTAAGAGCAGAGAGACCCATGAATTTTGGTCCTTCCATCCCTGCTCTCTGTGGATATCCTTAAAGAAATTAAGTCCTGACTTACAGTCCTGAAGTCTTTAGCCCTGTCACCACAGTGACAGCTCTGTTGCGGAGCACCTGCCCCTTGGAAAGCATGAAGTAATCTGGTGGTCACAGGAAGACGTGGAGGGAAGGACAGCCAGGCTGCAGAGCTTTGTGTCCCTGCCTGTCACGTGGCAAGAGGAGGTTCCTCCCAGTAGTAATGAAGCCTGGAGACCAGCATGAGGAGAGAGAAATCTGCATTTGAAAGTTAAGCTGTGACACTGGACATGCACACAGTTGTGTGTGTTTTTTTTTGTACCTTTTGTTTGCCATTTTATGAATAACAATACAGGTTATACATTCCTCATGCAAGAAATACATAGAGATCGTGGGTGATGAACCCAGATATGATTTAGGGAGTAAGCAAAATTAAAATAATATCCTGCAATCTGGTACAGTAGGAAAATGGGGTAATCTGTAAAATAAATAATGTCCATACATTAGTCCAAGCATTGCCCGCTGCTTCAGTGGTAAGAGTAGTGTCCATATAGGGAGAAACTCTGGGATCTTGTATATAAACACTCCTAAAAGAGTGCTATATACTCTATCTTTGATTTGAACATAGGGGAAAATTGTGTTTTTATTAGCACTCCCCAGAACACAGCAACTAAACTTTAACATCCTGTTATAGCTGTAGGTTACTAAATAAAACTCTTTGATTCTTATCAAAATTCCTCTAATAAAGATATTCTACTAGCGTCTCTCTCTAAAACAGATGAATGGTTCTTTAAGCAATTAGTATAGGCCGAACATTGAAAGTTATTAGTGTCCACAAGTTAAGCAGTCAGGAATTGGCCCTTCTTTAAAAAATAAGCACAACCCCTAAATAGATATTGCAAGCCATCCCCACAATTATCCCACAGTGAATTAATAAACTCTCCACAGCTTGGTTATTTAGAGGAGTTAACAACTTTGAACTTTTTAAACTTGCAGTTTTTGCTAGGGTAGTCCCTCGGCTCTTTTCCTCCTCAGACTCCGTGTCCTCGTGTTGGGATCTAGCTTGGGCTGCGAACTCCGCTTCTGTTCGCTACATCCGCCGACCGGCATCCTTTGGGTCTGCAAACTATCACGGTTTTCCTCCATAGGTGACATGCAGCCTAGCGGGCAGGAGAAAGGAATGGACGATGCCCAAGGATCGGAGCGGTCACCGGACTGTTATGAACTGCTTACGGTGTGATCTGGTCTCGTAAGATAAATCCGGAAAGATTTTGACGTCTTTATCTTGCACCATTAGTGGGTATGCAGCCCGGGCAGATAATAGTAGTAGATCCCTGATTTTCTTGGCCCAGTGTATGGAGAATGATGGCCCTGGACGTCTGTCGCATGAACACGTGGTTTCACATGATAGACCCTCCATAGTTGTCCTAAATCAGAGTCCTCTGGAACTTCAAGAGGTGCAGCCAGCCAGTCTGTTTTTTTTTGTTTTTTTTTTGTAAAAACTCATTTGTGCCCTCTACTCCCTCAGGGACACCCACCAAGCGCAAGTTTCCTATGCAAAGCTCGTTTTCTAAGCTGTCCAGGCGGTTCCTCATGGCCATGTTCTCCTTCGTAATGGCTGACACTGCCATCTGGGAGGTAAGGCTTCTCTTGTCAGTCTCTGCCATAGTAGATCTCAATTCATTCAGCGCCGCAGCAGCATTTCCAGTTTTGTTAATGTTTTCTCGATTGACATCCATGGACTTGACTCCAGGATTGCTTGTCACGGAGGAGCTGGAGTAGAGAGAGGCTGAGTACTTCCAGCTAGGCCACCATTTCCTCCATCTGAGAGGGGGGCTGGGAAGTGTTAGGTTTCTGCACCCCTGGTAGTTGATTCTTCTGTTGCCACATAGCAGTGTTTGGTATCCACCCATTCCTTAGGTTCTCAGGCGATGACAGGTGGCACTTTTAGTGCTGCAGCTTGTGTTAAAATTAACTTTTTTTTTTTTTTTAAATAAACTATTGCTGTTGCCTTGCAGGAGCTCTTCTAAAAGCATCCTCTCCAGAAGCTAGCTCTCTGGCACCCATCAATGCGCACAGTTTTATTCGGTTTCTCTCTGCTTAACCTATAACTTATGCTTATATAGTGCTGTGCATGGATTTTTTGCATGGAGCTTTACATGGTTTAAACCTGACTCAACTGCATTTTCTCTGGAACTGCTTATCGTACATGTAATGTTTTTTGTGACTTTTTGTATTTGGCCTGGAATCTTTGTAAATGAGCCCTTGTACTCAAAATCTCCAAAGTTTTCAATAAATTAAATAAAAACCCCATCAGTATTTTATAAGTAAGAGATCTTGCACTGACTGACCAGTTAAAATAAATCATTGTGTTAACCAGAGTTGAATAGTAAGATGGTACCGGCTGGCTGGGTTATGTATTTATCTCCAACAGCTGGGCCTGGGACGTTTGAAGAAGGAATTAGTTGAGTATTTGTACAGATAAGCAAATCCTTGGTGAAGGAGGGGATGAAAGTACTCTGCCTTCTGAGGGCTTCTCAAACAAAACAAGATACCGGTTCCCTGGCTCAGTTCTTTTTGCTTCATATATTTTTTTTCTGTTATTTTAGTGTTTGATTTTTTTTAGTGATTGCACAGTTTGAGATCTTACGCCCCTTTGTACTAGCAACTGTCAGTCACATTTGATAGTTTTTAAGTAGAATGGTTCTGATAATTTTTTTGGGGGGGGGGGGGTTGTAGGGAGAGAGATGGAGATGTCCAAGAGCTGTAGCAAACTTTGTCTTTTGACCTTTACATTGCGTAGACTGAAGTTAGCAGCTGATAAATCTGTTTCTGAAGGGTCAGTGCAGGCAACCTGGAGCCAGTGGATACTGTTTGAGGGCTGAGAACATTTTGAACTATCAGGTGAGCTGGTGCTTCAAACAGGCATTCCACACGTCTTTGGTTCCTTTCATGTGTACCACAGAGTAGACTCCGTCATCGTTCAGAATCTAAGAGGCCTTGTATCTGTCTAGATTCCTGCTAAACTTTTTAAGAAAGACATGCTGTGTAAGTTTTGTGCTACAACCTGGGGGAAAATCCACAATGACCCAGTTGCTGTAATTATTCACAAGAATGGTGTCGCATTCTGATATGGCTAGGCTGTAGGGAAAATGTTTGTTTCTGTGAAATGCATATTTGGGAGGAACCTCAAATGTTGTGTTGTGTGTTTTTTTTTTTTTTTTTTTTAATTAAGGGGTGTGATTGGAGTACCAGCAGCTTTCTCCCTCCCCAGGGAAACAGATAAGTTGTAGATGGTGTGTGAGTAGCAGCAACTCCTTCTCTTCTCTTCTCTTTGGCAGCTGTAAGTTCGGGAGTGTGATCGAAAGGGAAATTGTATAACTAGGAAAGACACCCTAAGCCGGAGCTTGTTTTGCAGTTGTGACTTCCTCAGGGTCGCATAGTATCCAAGTGGTGGCTGTTGGGGTTCAAACCCAAGTCTCCAGGTTTGCAGCGCAGTGTCCTTAACCACTGTGCTGTACAACCACATTGGATGGAGTAGCAGCAACCCTCCCTCCCTCCCCAGCTGTAAGTCAAGGACTGTTATTGGAGTGTTTGGTAAAAACCCTCCCTGGGGAGGCAGCTGTAAGTTGAAGAGTTTGATGGAGTATCATAGTATCCTAGTAAAAGCCAGCAGAATAGGACCCATGGTCTGTCGTTTCTGCTTGGAATCCAACCCCTTACTGGGAGCTCACTCCTCCACCCCCCCCCCAGCCCCAGAGGTGGTCTTCCCCTGCTGCAGTATCCTCCTGTACCCTTCCTGAATCCTTCCACTGTGTTCTCTTGCACCAACTCCTGGGCAGTGCGTTCTATGGTTCCACTACCCTCTCGGTGAAGAAGTGTGTCCTGTGCTCTCCCCTGTACTCCCCCCCCCCCCTTCAAACTTCCACTCGTGCCCTCTGGTAGTCCCACCCCCTTTCTTAAGCCTGAACACTTCCCTGGCTCCACCCTTATTTATCCCCCTTTACATACTTGAAAACATCTATCATGTCCCCCTGTCCCTCCTCTCCTCCAGTGCGTACAGACTGAGTTATTCCAGTCTGTCCTCATAGAACCTACCCTCCATGCCCTGAATCATCCTGGTCGTCCTCCTCTGGACCCTCTCCAGCAGTGCTACGTCTTTCTTAAGATGGGGTCACCAGAACTGCCACAGTACTCAAGATGAGTATCGATGAACCCCCAGTGAGATGGTTGGTTGTCGGGATGGCTCTGGTGTTTGACCCTTTATTAGTGTCAACCATGTAACAGTGTGCTCCTTGCGTTATCTTCCCCTGAGTCCCACACCTGACAGTTGAACTAGTTCTCATAAATTGTATGCATTGGTTTTGTTGCATGAGGCTTTGTTAGAAATACAAATGCTGTTTTAGATGGCTTTTATACTGCATACTGCAAAAAATCTCTCTTCAGACAACTCTACGCCTTCTTTGTTCCTCTGCTGTGCTGGACTAGCCCTTCCCTGCCTGGAAGTGTGTGTGTGTTGAAAATAGTCTCCAGCTGTGTGTTGCTAAAACCTGACCTTTTTTATTTTTTGTTGAGGGGACTTTTGAATGTAGGGATGGGAGATTTTAGGGATGGGGAGATTTGCTAAAATGGGAAAGTCCCTCTTTTGATTGCAACTGTCAGCCCTGTTAGTTACTTTATGATGTTTGGCTACCAGAAACTTCAGAATTTGCAGTATTTTATAACTGCCTTGTTTAACTCAAATCGTACCACTGTGTGACTGGAAATGTTTTCTAAAGTTACAGTAATTTGATTTGGAGGGTGGTGGTGAATCAAAGTACACTATTTGAACTTCGCTCAGGAGGAAGGTGTAGGAGTACAACATTGCTTTCTTATCTCCCTTGTATTTGCATACATTCTTTCTTGTCCCCCCTCCCTGGTACTCACAGCTGCTGCCAAGGTACATTCTTTTCAGGGCACTTCTTGGGTTAAGCACCTCCCAAGAAGCTGTAAGGAGAGGTATTTGTATAGCTGGGGGCTGTATCTGATTCACAGATTGACCCATTGAGAGGTTTCTGTTGACTGCCACACTTGCTGCAGTCAGTAGTTAGCTGTTATCTCTTGTTTTCTTGGAGGAATGCAGTGATCACTGTTAAACTAAACTTGCTTGCAGGGCCGGTCACTCCTTTTACTGTGTAAATTTCATCAGCTGGTTTCTGCTTCTTAAAGAGCTGGTAGCACAAAAAAAAAAAGTTGACATAAATGGTTATTTTTTTTTTTTTTTTTATGTAGTCTTTTGTTTATGTGCCCAGTATTTTAATTTGCCCTTTAACTACTTTGGTTAAGTTTTCTTCCTGATAATATCAGAAACATAGGAACATAGAAAAATGATGGCAGGAGACCAAGTGTCCATCAGGTCTGACCACGAGTTCCTTAGACCTACTCGGATCCCAGGACCTAGCCCCCTTCTGATTTTTGCAACCTACTGCTCCCGTGGATTCTGTTCACGCTTTTGCTGTATCCCATTAGGTGTGATGTGAGGAGCAGTGCTTTATCCTCAGCGGACACATCTGGTACCATTCCTCCTCACACCTCATCAGCAGTGTGACCTCACTCACTGTGACATCACAGGTGATGAGCTCTTCTTGAGTGTTAATGCTGCAGTGAGACATCACATCACTGTTGATGTGTGAAGGGGAATAGAACTAGGTATTATTTTTTATTTATTTAGCTTTTGTTGACCGGGTAAGTGCACTAGACAAATCCAGCCTATTTTCAGGCACGACCCGGGAGAGGGGGGTACAGATGAATGCCAACTGACCTTGAACCAGATTAAGCTGTTGGTGGTATTTTTAGTGAATGAGGGAAATTTGGCCAGGACACCAGGGGAAATTCCCCTACTCTTTTCGATAAGTGCCATGGGATCTTTAACATCCACCTGAACTACCACCAATCCAGGCAGATGGGACCTCGGTTTAACGTCTCATCCGAAAGACGGCACCTCAGAAATGCAGCACCCCTCTCATGCTGCATTACAGTGTCAGTATTGGGATATTAACCCAAGTGCCAGATGTGGGAACTGAACCCACAGCTCTCTGATCTCCCGGCCTCAGAGGCGAGTGTGCTACCTACTGAGCTACTGACACTGCAAATATGTAGGTATAGGTATGTCAGCCTCTATGTAGAACACCTCAGCAATCGGTTTGCATCATGCTCCTTCGGCACCCGCCACCCCACCCTCCCCCAACTCAGAGTCTTGGTGAGTTTCTCTTAGTCGCTACTAATGCAGGCTGCCTGACCATGCCCCCTCACACCCCACCATTTGCTCTAGCATGTCTTCTCCGCTCAGCCTCCCCTCACCCCATCATTTCTCCCTATGCCTTATCACCCTTCACCTCTACCGCAGTACATACCTCTCTCTTGAACCTCCTTTCTTCACCCCACTGCCAGCTGTCAGGGCTGGCAGTATAGCCTAGAGGGTAGAGTAATGAGCTGTGAAGGAGCTTGGTACATCCAGCAGACCACACCTGGGTTTGATTCTCACAACCTCCACTTGCATACTGTGCGACTCTGAGCAAGTCACTTAACTGCCCAGTGCTCACAGGACACCCCTGAAAACAGGCACTTGTGCCTAGTGGGTCTTACCTGGTTACCAAAGACTAAAATAAAAATATAAAATAATAAATCCCTGTCCCTCTTAAATACTGATAAAGCACTTGTCCAGGAGGCAGTATAGTGCAGTGGTTTAAGGCTCTGAGCTGCAAATTTGGTGACATCCAGCAGACCAGAATGGGGTTTGAATCCCGCAGCTTCCACTTGCATACTGTTTGACCCTGCGCAAGTCGCTTAACTTCCCTGTGCTTCCAGGTGGCTCCTGTTTAAAAACAAAAAAAAAAAACAAAAAAAAAAACAAATAAACTTTCAGCTTAGTGTGCTACTCCTGGTTAAACAACATATGTACATTTTATTGTGTGTGTGTGTGTGTGTGTGTGTGTGTGTATATATATATGTGTGTGTGTGTATATATATATATATACACATACATACATATACACACACGTGTATACATATATATGTATATGTGTGTGTGTATATATATACGACGTGTGTGTATATATACACATGTGTATATATGTGTGTGTGTGTGTGTGTGTGTGTGTGTGTGTGTGTAGCATTAGATTAGAGGCAAAATTATCGCATTAGTTGGTTAGTTCATTGCTGATAAAGTGAAAGCCCGATGTTACGAAGAAACCCCTAGTTCTCAGCTTCACTCCCCCAACTAGAATCGGGTGCCATTGGGTCGGCCCTGTCACCCCATCACATGTGGAAAGAAGCTGAGGAATAGAGGAGAATGGGGTGACAGTTAGGACCGATGATCCCACGCGCACCCTGATTCCAGTTGGGGTGGGCTGAGGGTGCAAAGGAGGTTTTAACCCTATCATCGAATTTCCTCACTTTTGTCGCTGTGGAACAACCCTAACTGATGCATTAAACTGAGTTTTTTGCCTCTAATTTCCCTTCTTTTTGAGAATGATAATGAGAAATAGTGAATGTAATGCAGCCGCCAAGTGATGTCTTGTCACATAGTAACATTGTGCCCGCAAACGCAAATCGTAATGTGCATGGTGACGCAAAGCGAAACGGAAAGAGAAACAGTACTGTAGACAGAAATGTTAAAAACAACGCAAATGCAAACGGAAACGCAAAGGGTAACTCACATGGTGGCATAAACGTGAACGGTAAGTGAAAACGGGTACGGAACTGCAAGCAGAAACGGTAATGGTAGCAGTAATGTAAGCGCACAGGCTGGTTTTCCCCAAAAGCTGTATAGAGAAAGACAGTGAGTAGAAAGAATATGCAAAATAATGATTCTTGGAACACAAAAATGAGGACTTGGAATAGTAAATTGCTTATATCTCAGTAACCGTATGACATAGAAAAAAAATTTAAGTCATATGTATTATCACTTTCCTGGCTAGTTTTATTCTTAGCCCCCATTAAGGGGCTAAGAATTTTTTAGACAAAAAGTCCATATCTCGCACTGTTTTCGAGATACGGGCCCTGAAAGGCGCGGCGAACGCCGTAATGTTATCCTATGGGAAAAAAACAGAAGTTCGGACTGCCATAACTTTGCCTCCTTGTAATATTTTTTCACCAAACCACTGAAAGGCACATCTGTGGGGTGTTGGCTGTGTTCCCTGCAAATTTCAGCCCAAAAGACCAATCCTTTATTTTGCAGCAGGGCGCCAAACGATTCCTACAATGCGTCGTACGCCATAATGTGATCCTGTGGGGGGGAAAAGCGTCAACTTTGGAGTACCGTAACTTTGACGCCGTGTAATATTTTTTTTTTTTCAGCGAAACACTGAAAGGCACATCTGTGAGATGTTGGCTGCGTTCCCTCCAAATTTCAGCCCAAAACTCCAAACCGTTCTTTGCAGAGGGCTACCAAAGAATTACTGTTATTTTGGGCATAGTGTCGCAGTAGTGTTAGGATTTATAAAGCTTAAAAATTTGCGACACTTTCGTGAGTGCTACACTACTTTTGCAAAGTACTTTTCCAGAAATCTGAAAAACATATTTCTGGGGTGTTTTACCCCAAAATAAAGACATGGCTAGCATCCTCAGGGCCCGACTAGGTGAATACAAAAAGAATTAGGTTGCTAGAGGGTCTCAATTTTAAATGCCAAGCATTTTTCTGATCACTAACTGAAAACAAAATGGCGGATTTGCGACAGTAAAAGGGCCATTTGCGACAGTAAACTGCATTTGCGAAAGTGTTGAACTTTTTGTTAACTTTTCCCATTGACTTATAATGGGAACTTGTTTTTTGAATAACTTTTGAACCGTTTAATATTTTTTCACGAAATCTTCGAAAGGCACATCGGGGACCCCGGCTGCACGTTCCCTGAAGATTTTGGTCCGGTCATGCAAACCGTGTGACCTGTAGGCGCGACCGTCAGAATTCCAAAAAGCGTAACGACGTGGCAGATCACGCTTTAATAACTCCGCAGATGTATATCCGACTGGTACTAAACTTGGCAGATCCCAAGGTGTATGGGTCTTAATTGTATTCCAAATTTCAGGCAAATCCGTTGAATGGTTGCAAAGTTATTAGGGTGCAAAATTTTGGGTTTAACATGTAAATGGCTCCTCAACTCTAACTATGGTAGCACTACCATGCTACCATAATAAATATAAATATATAATATGGAAAAAACTTGGTGGCTGCTTATTCTCCACACTCATAAAATGTGTTTCTTGTTATTTTAATTTGTACCTGTTTTGAGTTATTCTGTAAGTTCTGAATCCAAGCTGCATCGTTCATTGTAATGCATCTTTGCTTTCTCCTATTGTACTTTGTTTTGCAATGTGAGGTGGAACCTTTGTTTAAAAGAACTTGCGCGCAAAGGTCTTTTCCGAATCACTAAATAAACTCTGTCCCACACATCACAGCTTGTACTGTCATGGTAAATCTAATTTAGCCAGAGGAAAATTTAAAAAGTATCCCAGATATGAAAAGCAGTTGTTGACTTAAAAAAAATAAATAAATTTTTTAGGCAATATGGTAGTTCTTTAAAGCAGATATGTGTTGTGCCTGTAAGCCATGGTTTCCTGTACTTTTTTTTTTTTTTTTTTTAAGTATTGGTTCCCAAAGTCTTTTCTAGGTGCTGGCCTTTTGGTAAACTGTTTTCAGTATTTGTGAATTACACACTGGTGTTCATTTTCAAATGGTGTGACTGGGCCCGGTGGCACTAAGGGTTGAGGCACTGGACGCTACACCTTGCGTCACGCCAGCGACCAGAGTTCGGGAGCAAGCTTGGAGCTCTGGGGAACAGGAGCGGCAGGAAAGGATTGAGCGCCTGCAGGGCTGCTCTCCTTCCTGGGGGGGGGGGTCAGGGCAGCACATAGTTGGCATGTCTGATGCAGGCAGGGGTTGCTGTGCGTCGGGATGTGCACATGCATGGGAGGGAGGGAAGAAGAGCTCACCAGAACAGGGAAAACCCCGATCTGTGGAGTAGGCAACTGCAGCTGCCCCCATGCCCACTGCTGGGTCCTTCCTGTCTGGTCTTCTAGGTTCCTCCACCCGGGTCCTCTGCCACATCGGAGCTGACTGAGAGCACCCAAAGAGGAGGGGTGGCCCCACCCCGGATGGGTTAAGCTGGGGGTACTGATCATGGTTAGAGGAGGGGGGGGAGAGGAGGCACAGGTAGGAGGACTTCAGGTGGGGCAGGAGTATGCAGGATGCCTGAGAGAGGCTCTGCAGACTGTGACCGGAGGGGAAAAAGAGTACACACACACACAAAAAGTGTGATTTACTTTTTTTTTTCTCCAGCAACAGAGTTTTATAGCGCAGAAGAATGTAGCTGCATTTGTGACATTAGTAAAAAAGCTTTATAACATGGGGTTGGGAAAAGCAGATATCCCATTGGTGTACTAGCATCAGGGGACTGTGCATTAATTGGTGTTATACGCACAGTTGCTGTGCAATGTCCCCGTGGCAAGATCCCTGATAAGCATTGGGACTTGTTGCCTGCTGCAGGTGAAGAAATCTGCACATCAGCCATTTAAATTAACACACATGGAAGCAAAGTATGTCCTGAAGTGCAGCGGTATGAGAGCAGCCATATGTTTTCCCCCTCCCATTCCCTCTCTGTTTGTGTGTTCAGCTGTGACAGAAGCAGTGCAGTTGTCCGTCATTCTGTTACCTATCCCCTTCCTCATCTGTGCACAGTAATGTAGCCCCTTCCAAGCAAAGGCCGACATAGATTTACCCTTCCCGTCCCACAGCATTTGTAGCCGCCATGGTCCTGTCCCCTCTTTACCCGTTTGTGCTGTCTGCTTATCTTCTGTAACTGTAAAGTGTGCGTTCGTGAACATTATGCTGCTTGACTGGCGTGATGTTCGCCTCCCATAGTTGGTTGCTTTCTCTTCTTCCCCCAGTATGATGTCCACTCTGCTGCCGTGAGCTCGGGAAGAGAGCGACTCAGCCTGTGCCCCTTTCTAGCACCTAGATCCACACCTTTTGTCAGAGAGACATGCGCCGGGGGCATGCAGTGGGGAGATGGAGGGACAGCAGAAGTGAGCTGCGGCAAAACAGATTGCTGGATGTACTCTGCTGTGGTGCTTGACAGTGATGGTGAGTGGCAGTGCAAGCAGGTAAGGAAGGAGGAAGCTCCGGTTCTCTCTCTGTCTCAGCCAGCATTAGGTCACCTCACACAGCCCGCACCTACAGTCTCCCAAGCTCCAGTGATCTCTAGAGGCAAATCTTGTGTGTTTCTGTCTCCGCAAGGTATGCGTTAGTACTATGGTGGAGTGAGAGCAACCGCGAGGGAGAGATGGGGGAAGGGGGAAAGAGCGCGACAGAGCTGCTGCAGGACAAAATGCCAGCTACTTTAAGAGCCTCAAATGAATCCACAAACTGTTGTCCCACTGAGACCATCTGTGGTGTTCCCCATCAGTACCAGAGATTGAGATAGGGTGACAAGAGAGCGTGTGGCTGACAGGGACCCTGCTGCCAAAGTCTCTTCCCCCGTTGTGGTCAGGTGATGAGATAGTGGGTGCTTGTCGGGGAGCCCTGCTGCCATAGTCCTTTTTCTTCTGTTGTGGTCATAGCACTTTGCTGCAGTGTTCTGTTTTAGTGATGCCTCTCTCTCTCTCCTCGGCTGTGCCACAGTGCAAGAATGAACTGTGCGGCAGGAAAACTTTGGCAAAGTGTTTAGTTCCTTAATGTTTTGTTGTCTGACTCATTACGTTGCTACAGTTTGCGCCACCTTAGTAGTTAATTGCCGTGTCTTTATCATTACCAGTAGTAGTGCTGTGCATTGTTTACTAGCAGCAGCACAGAATCCCCATAGCTAAAACAGTAGGACTACTTTGGAGGAAGGATACTTCATAAAATATTAACTTTTTCATAGTTTTATATGAGTTCTCTGGTTTTATCACACTATAGTAACCCCATGTTATGAGCACAATGGCCCACTCCAGTGTGTGGGGTAATTGGGGATTAATGAACACCCCTGGTGCTTTGAGTGCACTCAACCTGTGGCCTCGTGCCTCACAACGCACCCAGGGTGTTCATTAATCCACAGGAACCCCACACCCTGTCGTGGGCTATTGTTTACTTGGAACATGGAGTTGTTACTTAACAGGAACATTAACTGTGCTACTCAGTGCATACGAGTTAGAAACACCTACAGTATTTACCACTGATGACTGGAACAACGATAGACTATGAAGCAGTGTGTGAAAGATCGTAGCTACAGAAAATATTGGCTTAAAAGTTCTCAAGCTGCTTGCTCATCATCCCTGTAAAAGAAGGGCTTCTATCCCCAGCAAACTGGCTGGCATCATCAGAGCTGTTATGGGAAGTTCCAAAATGTGTACATTGAGAAAGAGTTTTTCCTTTTTGACATCTTGAACAGTGGAAAGCTTCCTGTATTGGTGTAAATGCCCACAGAAATTGATGTATGGACTTGATGATCAAGGTGGGTGTGTGTATGTGTTTTCTCTGATTTTGTGTGTGTATATAAGCAGTTCAGTCCTGCTCATGCCCACAGATTTTTGTCCTGGTGTTCAGACCCCTCTCTTCAAAGGAAACGTTTTTCAACTAGCCCTGTGTCTCGTGGGGTGTGTGTGTGTGTGTGTGTGTGATGGGGATCTGCTAATGTGTGGGCTGAATGACACTTCCAGACTGCATTAGACATTACAAAAAGACTTGGAACCAACACGTCATCTCTGTTAGAATGCTGAATCTTGTGTTTTGCCTGGTATTTTCTTATCACAGACTGTAAATATGCTGACTAACACTGATGTCTCCTACAGGGACACATTCTGCAGTCGGGTGTTTCATAGAGGAACGGGTTTGCCTAGGTCTTTCACATTTTGGGTGACCTTAGTCCCACCCCCAGATCGGGCCCTTAGTTCTTCGCAGCACTTCAGCCCTAATTTCTGTGGTAGGGATCATAGGCTTCTGAGGCAGCATTTCCTCATTCCTGTGGCATGAATTCCTTTCTGTGGCAGAATGCAGAACTGCCATTGGCTAAAATATGTGGTGTCATCAAGAATCACGCTGAGTGTAGTGGAGGATTTATGGGGAAGGGAGCCAAGCATTATGGGAAAACTACAGTTTCCATGCAAACTCTGGTAGAGCGGGGACATTGAATTGTCTTGTGGACAGACTTGGCGCTGTAGACTTCCTTGCATGCGTAGTTTGTCAGCTGGTTCTGGTCTGCAGTATCTCCGAGGAAGGGAGCACCTCCATAAGGGAACTCTCTTGATTCTTGAAGTAAAAAAAATTGTACACGGCTACCAGAAAAGGGGGAATTTTCTGGGGAGACTCGTCCTTGTTGGGAAGGTTCCGGTTTTCCTCTTCCTTCCCTTTACTGTAAAAAGTCACCATGAAGGTTTACAGAAAGCGACCCTGAATAAATCATATAGCTTTGAATTGGGTCAGTGGGTCCTTATCAGCAAGTCCTAGGGAGTATTGCCCGTCTGACTAGAATCTAGAATGCTGCTAATCAGTTTTCAGTGACCACCTAAAACTGTAAAATGGTTTTGTTGCTTGAATTGTATCCAGTAATTTATTTGGTAGGACTATTATGTTTCCCCGTGTGTGTATGCGTGTTTTTTGGGGCCACCTTACAAGCCCACTGATTCTCCACTCCTTTGTACTCCACAGCTGCCTCCATGCACCTACCATGTCACTCCATGCTGACATCTGGCACCTACCAGACCTCCAGTTCCCCCGGTACCCACAGGGTCTGCTTGCATCTGCTGGGAGCTGCTTCCGGCCAGTGTGAGGAGTGCCTCTTTTCAGCTTGATGGCATCCTTTGGCTGACTCGTCCCTGCCAGAGTCCTCACCTGGCCTGGAGAAAAGTGCACAGTTAATCTGGGTGTTAACTGGAGGGGTCCTGATGGCGCCCTGGAATACTGCTGGTGTCAGGGTGATTAAGGGCCATCATCTTGTGTGCTATTTTGGCATAGAAGCACAGAACTTGATGGCAGATAAGAACCACTTGACCCACCCAGTATGCTTATTTTTTCCTACCTACATTATTACCGTAGACCGTACTTGATCTATAGCTCTTCTTCTCCCCTCTTTCTTATCACTCTGATTCCCTTGTGCCTGTCCCATGCATTCTTGAACCCCACCACTGTTTTGGCCCCCACCACCTCTGCTGGAGGGCCGTTCCAGGAATCTGCCATTCTTTCTGTGAAGAAACTCTTCCCCACATCTCTCTTACCTTGTTCTTGAGCTCCCCCCCCCAAAAAAAAAAAATTTTGTTTTTTGTTTTTAGTAAAATGCCTCCCTCCTGTAACTTATTTACCCCTGTGAGGTATTTTTAAATGTCTGTCACATCTCCCTATTCCTTCTCACTTGTAGGGGTGTACATATCAAGGTCCTTTAGTCTCTTCTCATAAGGCTTTTGATGCAGACCCTGTACCATTTTAGTTGCACTCCTCTGGACCGCCTCCACTCTGTCCTTCTGGAGATGTGGCCATCAGAAATGGACACAGTACTCTTAGATTGGGTCCTACCAGCGATTTATACAGAGGCAACACCATCTCCCTCTTTGTCTCTCCTAAGCTGGTCTCTGGGCATCGTTATGCCTGCGCTGTACCTCCTGATGCTGGTTGGAGGCAGGAATAAACCTCTGCAGCAGGGGGACATCTTGCCCTCCACATCTGGTTGTCTCCAGTTTGCTTCCTGCCTTCACTGGAGCAGGTATTCTGCAAGCAGAGCTTTCTCAGAAGTGATAGAGCTGAAGACAGCAGACTGCAAGTCCGATGGTTAATTCTTATTTTGGACACTTCTTCTTTGTGGGAACCTTAATCGGAGCTACTTTCACTGCTCCAGAGTGGGTTCCTGTCTC
Source organism: Neoceratodus forsteri (assembly GCA_016271365.2). Classification (NCBI taxonomy): domain Eukaryota; kingdom Metazoa; phylum Chordata; order Ceratodontiformes; family Ceratodontidae; genus Neoceratodus; species Neoceratodus forsteri. The sequence goes on from JADMNL010000024.1 coordinate 122,448,491, forward strand.
AGCTATGCAAGCCACATAGACTGGCCCTACTCCTCTGTGGCGCATTTTCCCGTGGTTTCTGGGTAAAGAGGACTTCATCAGACAAGGGACCAGGGCTTGATTTATGCTTGTGAAGGGGCATAATGGAAGTTCTTGGAGGATTACAAATTATCTCCCCTCACCAGCACTAGTCTCTCCCATCGACGGCAGACTTCTTGTGCCTGCCTTAGTTGCCTGTGGATGGTGCCGCTGACCTGTAGCATTTCTCATCGACGAGCGCTGCATATCCACTCTTCGTTGCTCCGGAAACAGGAGCGCTATCATCCTCAAGTCGACTAGCACAGCACGTTGTCGACTCTCAGCCCAACGACTGCACAGCAACAGGAGCACTAGCCGGGGCCTTCTGGTTCCCCCCCACCCCAGACTAAGGGGGCTTGAGGAAAGGAGTACATCATTAAAGGGACTGCGTCAGTTCAGTAGAATTTCAGGGGCATAGCTGAATAAAGCTCCATTGCTAGTACATCAGGAACTCCTGCAGTGGCTCTTAAAGGGACTGCTTCAATTCAGTAAATAAAGCTCCATTGCTGGGATCATGGCTTCGGACAAGCCTGCCAGGGGCAGAAAATGCCAGTGCGGCAGATCCTCGGTAATTACTTTTACGGGCTCACTTATCCTCTCATGCGAAAAGGCAGTGTCTACTCAGGGGGAGGAACCAATAGATATATCCCCTTCCTCTGCTCTGATGGATGACCAAGACAGGCCTGAGCGAGCGACTGCCTCCAGATCTGAGAGAAAGAGCAACAGCCATCAGAGAGACCCAGCGGACCACAGCCCCATCACTCATAGACAAGTTAAATGGGGCTTTTGCTCTGAACCCTGCATGCTTCGACTGGCAGCCTCCAAGGTCACCAGATACGAGACCTCACAAAAAGGCAAAGCGAAAAAGGCCACCCTCCGATGAGGGGCAGGTGTTGTCATATCGCTATGAGAAAAAGAGAACACCGACACAGGTACAGATCATCCGTGGAGGAAGATCACCTTTCCTCACGCAAAAGCAGGAAGAAAAGGTCTCATTCCTAGAGTAGATCCACGGGGTACGCACAAGGGAAAACTTTTCAGGAACCATTCCCTGGACTCCTCATAAGACGGCTCCTCCCCCGACGAGGGTGAGATTGTGGACTCGACATCTGATTCTGACCCCCCCCCCCCAAATCCAGAAACTTTGACCTGGATGACCTAGATTTTTTTTCATCAAAAAGGTCATGTCCGATATTCACTTGGGACCTTCCCAGCCGAAACAGACCTTTCGATTAGCCTTTGCCTCTAAACCAGTCAGTGTTCCCTATCCCTCCAGCCGTAGAAGAATTGCTAAAAGAGGAATGACAAGGTCCAGAACGCACGTACCCAGTCCCCCGATGGATGTCTAAAACTTCTGAAGTTGGACAAGAAGCAGTCTGAAAAGTGGTTAGACTACCCCAGAATCGACCCCTTGATTTCTAACCTAACCAAGAAAACTTTCATCCCAGCTGAAGGAGGGGCTTCTCTAAGGGATCCAGTAGACAGAAAAGTGGATTCCTCGCTCAAAAAAACCGTCCAGGCTTCAACGACTTCTCTCAAGGCAGCCACCGCAAACCTGTTTTCAGCCAGAGCCACCCTATCCTGGGCCTCGGATCTAGCTTTGCAATTCACGGAGGACCCAGAGAAGAACTCTGATTATCCATCAGCTACAGTTAATGGGGTTGGCCTTGGTCTATACAGCAGATGTGTCAGATGAGGCGGTCAGGTGTGCTGCACGGACCATGTTCTATCAAACCTTGGCTTGCCGCAACCTCTGACTTCGGGCCTGGCGAGCGAATGCCTCCTCAGAGCGATTTGGTGAACATGTCCTATGAAGGCAATCTCCTGTTCGGGTCACCTCGAAGGAGGCAGTGAAGGAATACGGTGAAACAGCTACGGTGCACATGCCCCAGTCCAGTGGTCGTGGCAAAGCATGGTCCTCAGGCCCAAGATGTAATTTTCGTGACAGAGGTTAGAAAAAGGGGCAAAACTCCTCCAACTTTTCTGGGAAAAGAACATGGTTCTCACATAACCAGCGTAATTTTAGAGGGGATGAATCTGGTGGAGGTGGGAGCACCAGAGACACCAGAAACAACAAGAAATCACAGGAGGCCATCTGGCCCATCCTTGAGTAGGGGGAAGACTTTCAGAATTCCTTGAGGAATGGGTCCAAACCACGTTGGACAGATGGGTTCTAGACATTATCAGCAAGGGTTACCTGATGGAGCTTGATTCCAAACCCCCACTACCTCACGTGGAGCCCTCCCCCATCTCAAACAACCCATCCAAAAGACAGGCGATGTTGCAGGCTATCACAGATTTTCTGCAGGAGGGTGCTATTGAGCAGGTGCCCCCTGAAGAGGTCAATGGGGGGTCTACTCCCTATTTTTCATCATGCCCAAACGCACAGGAGGACACAGACCAGTCTTAGACCTCAAATTCCTGAATTGCTTTGTACACAACAGACCATTCAGAATGAAAACACTAATCAGTTATCAAAGAATTGCAGCAGGGAGACTTTCTTGCATCCATCGACTTGCAAGATAACCTATCCCCATATTCCCATTCACAGTCTACAGACAATATCTCGGGTTCATGGTGGGGAAGCAACACTTCCAATTCAAAACTCTTCCTTTTGGCCTTTCATCAGTCCCAAGAACTTTCTCGAAGGTACTGGTAGCGGTGGTAGCTCACCTTTGGAACAGAGGGATCCGGCTTTTCCCTTACCTGGACGATATCCTGATCAAGGCCCCACAGCTCATCCAAGTGGTACAGGCAGTGGCAGAAGTAGTCGGTGCCTCTTGGCACACAGATTTGTCAACTGGAAGAAGAGTTCCCTAACCCTGAGCCAGAATGTGAACCACTTGGGGGCAGACTTCAGGACACAGGCCAACAACGTTTTTCACCCAGAGACAAAACTCCGGGACCTGCTGAAGCTCAAATTTCAAACAGCTGCTCAGCTGCCAGCCCAGTTCTTTATGCAACTAATAGTGACTCTGGTGTCACTGGCAGATTCGGTCCCCTGGGCTCTAGTGCACATGCGACCCGTTAAAGCACATCTGCTCAGGCTGTGGTCCCAGTCCAGACACAGCCAGCACCAGCTCATCCCAATTTCTCAGCAGATAAAAACCTTCCTCTGATAGTAGTCTTGGAGGGCAAATGTCTTGAGGGGGCGAAAGCTGGGCCATCCGCACCAAATCAGAATCACAACAGATGCAAGCCTCGGGGGATGGGGTGCCCACCTGCATTAGATGTTGGTACAAGGCAAGTGGTCACTGGTAGAATCTGCACTCTTTAATACTTCTTTGTAGACAGGATGGGTGCCACAGGATTGGAGTGGTGGCTTATGTAGTGCCCATCTATAAAGGGGGGTCTTGGGAGGAGATGGGGAAATTATGGGCCCATCAGTCTGACGTCTGTGGTAGGTAAAGTAATGGAGGGCTTTATCAAGGAGAGACTTGGGAGGCAGTTGGAAAGGTTAGGACACCAGGATGATAAAAAATATGGCTTCGTCTCGGGGAGATTGAGTCAGACAAACCTTGTAGAGTTTTATGATTGGGTGATGGGGGCCTTGGATACGCATAGGCCGGTGGATGTTCTATACCTAGATTTTAGCGAGGCATTTGATTCAGTGCCTCATAATGGTTTGACAATTAGAATGGGGGCGATAGGGGTGGAAGGACAGGAGCTCGTTTGAGTTGAAAATTGGCTTTTGGGGCATTTACCTTCCTGGGGGTGGAGGGTATCCCACCCACCATTACCCTCTGTAATCAGTGGGGTCCCTCAAGGTTCAGTATTGGGGCCACTCTTGTTCAGTGCCTGCGTCTCTGATATAGTGAGGGTGGTCAAAAATGGGTAGAGTCTCTTTTGCAGATGATTCAAAACTGGGAACAGTGGTGGATTGTGTAAAAGTGAGGGAGACAGTCCAGGGGGATCTGGATACCCTGGAGGGGTGGACAAGGAGGTGGGGTCTGAAATTTAATGCAGGGAAATGTAAGATACTTCATTTGGGGTTAAAATTCCGGGTCATGTGTACATCTGGGGGTTACACTGCAAGCTACATTGGGAAGAAAGCGATTTGGGGTGGTGGTAGATGTCAAAATGAATAACTCTGAAAATTGTAGAAGAACAGCAGTCAAAGCAAATAGTATACTGGGCTGCGTAGCCAGGGTTATTACATCCAGAAAAAGGGAGGTGATCCTCCCTCTGTATAATGCCTTTGGTCAGGCCACAGCTTGAGTACTGTGTACAGTTCTGGAGACCTCATCTGAAGAAGGATATAGTACTGCTGGAGAGGGTTCAGAGGAAAGCAACCAGGATGATTCGGGGCATGGAGGGGAGGCCTTATGAGGAGAGATTGGAAGAGCTTGGGCTTTACTCACTGGAGGAGAGGAGGGATAAGGGAGACATGATAGAGATTTTCAGGTATGTGAAGGGAATACTCAGGAGTGGAACCAAGGAGCTGTTTAGGTTAAAGAAGGGGGGAACAACCAGGGGCCATGAGTGGAAGCTGGAGGGGGAATTATGGGGGAGCGTGGAAGTATTTTTTCATTGAGGGTGGTGGAGCGTGGAGTGCACTGTCTGGGAGGCTGGTGGAAGAGGGTACAGTGGAGGGCTTCAAGAAAGGGTGGGATAGGTACAAGGGGAAATTGAAACAAATAAATATCGTCTTGGGGGGGGCGGGGTGTTAAGGCGAGCAGCCATTAGGTTGCTGGCTTTCGAGCAGACAAGACAGACCATTTGGCCTATTCTGCTGGCTCTTAGTATGTTAGAATCCAGGTACAGCGTAAACATTCTAGAGATGAGGACAGTTCGTCTAGCCGTGATGCACTTCCAACAGCAAGTACGCAATCAGGATGTATGGATTCTAACAGACAGTTGAACAATGATGGCCTACATCAACCATCAGGGAGGCACAAAAAGCTCAAAAATGCTTCGGGAGTCAGTTGTCCTCTTTCATTGGGCAGAACACCACCTGGCAAGCATAAGAGCCGTGTACATACCAGGACAGGAAAATGTCACAGCAGACTGGCTAAGTCTCCAAGATGTCCTTCCAGGAGAATGGGAGCTGAAAAACAGCGCCTTCCAACTCCTAACAGAGCAGTGGGGCAATCCCCAGATAGATCTGTTTGCATGTTGGTAAAACTCCAAGGCAGAGCAATTCTCTTCCCTGGCCAGGGGCAAACTAGCAGTAGCTTAGGACACCTTTTCCCTACACTGGGATCAGTTCGGCCTCCTGTATGCTTTCCCCTCCAGTTTCACTGCTATCCAGGGTCCTGCACAAGGTGGCCCAGGTAGGGCAGAGATGATTCTAGTCTGCCCCAGGTGGCCTCACCGACCATGGTTCCCACCTCTTATTCAACTGTCAAAGGGACTGCCTTTAACTTTCCAGCTGAGCCCAGACCTTCTCCATCAGGGTCTGGTCATGCTCTCCAATTTGAACAATCTGTCCCCCTCTGCCTGGAGATTGAGTGGGAAACCTTCACAGTTAGGCTACACAGCTCCGGTTATTGAAATGATGGTGAACTCATGGCACTCCTCTTCCTCTAAAGTGTATTATAGGATGTGGAAAAATTTTTTTGTTCTGGCTCCAATTCAAAGATATACCGCCCAATATCCTTACTGGTGCTATTGCAGTTTCTTCATGAGGGGTTTGACAAAGGGCTGCAACCAGCCACCTTTATGAATTCGGGCCTCTGCACTGGGGACGCTTTTGTTGGTAGACTCTGGACTTGCTGGGATCACACCCTCATGTCAGGAGGTTTCTAAGAGCAGCAATGTTAAAACGCCCCCCCAATCAAGCCAACGGCACCACCTTGGAGACTTAATCTGGTTCTTAAGGCCCTAACCAAACCTCCTTTTGAGCCTCTGAAGGAGGCGTCCCTCATGCATCTTACAGTGAAGGTGGATTTCCTCATAGCTATTACTTCAGCCAGGAGAATCTGCAAACTGGGAGCATTGTCCCCAAAGAGCCATATATTGTTTTTCATCAGGACTCTGTGGTGCTTTGTACAGACCCAGGATTTTTACCTAAAGTTATGTCTCCCTTCCATTGCAACCAAGAAATTTTTCCTTCCTTCTGCCCTCACTCAAAAAATGAAAAGGAAAGGGAGTTTCATGCACTTGACCTGAGGAGAGTGATCAAAAGGTATATTAAGAGAACAGAGGCTATTCGCAAAATGTCAAGTTTGTTCATTTTAACTGTAGGCCAAAATGTGGGTAAAAAAGCTTCAAAAGACTATAGCCAGATGGATTAGATGAGTAATCACTAAGGCTTATAATCAGGCTGGAGCATCTCTACCTGGCCCAGTGAGAGCCCTTTCCTCCAGAGCTATGGCCACTTCATGGGCGAACTTCAGAGAAGCATCTCCCGCAAACTTATGCAGAGCGGCCACTTGGTCATCCATTCACACATTTACAAAAGTTTACAAACAGGCTGTGATGACTTCGGAGGTATCCTTTGGCCACCAAGTGCTGCGGGCAGTGGTGGAACCCTAAGGGCACTTAACATTCTTCCCACCTAGGACATCTAGGGATGTATTGCTTTTGTATATCCCAGGTGTAAGGAAGCCCAGAGACCAGCTTAGGAGAGAGAAATCGAAATTTAAATACCTGTAAATTTTTTCTGTCTCAAACGGCTGGTCTCCGGATTCCCTCCCAGAGTGTATATAGTTGGCTAGCCTCTAGACCATTTATGCTGTAGCTTTCTTGTGTTTTGTTTCAAAGTTCTTGTATTGCCACATTGGGACTGCATTAGGAACAACTGGAGATAACCGGATGTGATGCATAGATACATAGATACATAGACAGTGTCGGCAGATAAGGGCCTATGGCCCACCCAGTCTGCCCATTTGAGCTTATAAGTTCAGTTTGTTTTCCTAGAAGTCTGTTGCCCCTTACCCCTGACCTCCAGAATTCCTTTATGTCTATCCCATGCATTCTTAAATCCCGTGATTGTTTCAGCCCCCACCACTTCCTCTGGCAGGGTGTTCCACTTGTCCACCACCCGTTCTGTGAAGAAATTCTTTCTCATGTTTCCTCTGAATCGTCCTCCCTCCAACTTCATCCCATGCCTCTAGTCCTGGAACATCTTTTTCGCTAAAATAGTGTTTTCCTGCACCCTGTTCCTCCCTGTAAGATACTTGTATGTCTCTATCATATCCTCTCTCCTCCTCCCTCCAGGGAGTACATGTTCAGTTCCTTCAACCTGTCTTCATAGGACTTGTGATGCAATCCATGCACCATCTTTTGTTGCCTCCTCTGAACCTTCTCTACCCTGTCTATGTCCCACGTAGGTATGGTCTCCAGAACTGTACACTGTATCCAGGTGGGGCCTCACTAGTGTCTTGTATAGTGGAATTATGACCTCCTTTTCCTGCTGGTGATGCCCTGCCTATACATCCCAGCATCATATTTGCTTTACCTGCTGCCTTGTCACACTGTTTCCTACCTTGAGGTCATCAGAGATGATAACCCCAAGATCCCTTTCCTGCTTGGTGCATGCTATATCCTCACCCCAACTGATATATTGTGCCAGGGTTTTGTGCCCTATATGCATTATCTTGCACTTCTTTGCATTGAATTTCAACTGCCAAACCCTGACCATTCTTCAAGTTTCTGCAGGTCGCTTCTCATTCTGTCTACACCCTCTGGTGTGTCTACTCTGTTACAGAGCTTTGCGTCATCAGCGAACAGTGAAATTCTGCCTTCTAGGTCCTGCGCCATGTCACTGATGAAGATGTTGAATAGGACTGGTCCCAGCACTGATACCTGTGGTACCCCACTGATCACTCTTCCCTCTGTGGAGTGACAGCCATTTACCACCACCCTCTGTGTCCTGCCACCCAGCCAGTTACCTACCCACCACACTACTGTCCTGCCCACACCCATATTCCCCAGTTTGTGTAATAGTCTTCTATGTGGCACAGTGTCAAAGGCCTTGCTGAAGTCCAGATAGGCCATGTCCACTGCCCTCCCCTGATCCACCTCCCTAGTCACCCAGTCAAAATTCAGCGAGGTTGGTCTGACATGACCTCCCTGGTGAAACCATGCTGCCTTGGGTCCTGTAGTCCATTGACAACCAGATGTTCCACCAATCTCTCCTTCAGTAGTGCTTCCATGATCTTCCCCACTACCGAGGTGAGGCTGACTGGTCTGTAGTTCCCTGCTTCCTCTTTGTTCCCACTTTTGTATAAGGGACTACATCTGCTGTCCTCCAGTCTTGGCTACCTCCCTGTTTCCAGTGATCGGCTAAACAGGATAGCCAGAGGTTCAGCCACCACCTCTCTTAGTTCTTTAAGGACCTGGGTGCACCCATCTGGCCCCATTGCTTTATCAACTCTTATTACTTCCAGTTCCTTCAGGACCCTTTCTCGTGTAAAGGGACTTGTGTCCATTTCTGCACCATTCTCACCCCTTGTACTCCCTTCAGACCCATTACCGCCCTCTTCTCAGTAAAGACTGAGCAGAAATACCTGTTCAATATGTCAGCTTTACTGTTGTCATCCTCCACGCTGCCCCATCCTCCCCTTCAGTCTCACTATCCTCCCTTTGTCTTTCTTTTTCTACTTATGTACCTGTAAAGGTTTTGTCTCCTCTACCCACTGATTTTGCAATGTTCTTCTGTCTGAGCTTTGGCTTCCTTACTGACCTCCTGCCTCCCTTTGCTTATCCTGGTACTTCTCCTATCCTTTCTGCCTGTGTCTTTTTGTATTGTCTGAATGCAATCTTTTTGGCTTTCACTTTCTTTGCTACCTCTTTGGAAAACCATAATGGTCTCCTCTTCCTTTTCCTCTTGCTAACCTGCTTAATACATAATTCTGTTGTTCTTGTAATCCCCATTTTAAATACTGCTCACTGTTCCTCAACCCCTGATTCCTGTCCCATTCCCCTTAATGCCTCTCAAGTATCTCCCCATTTTCCCAAAGTCTGCCCCCCTAAAATCCAGGATACGTGTTATTGTGTGGTTTGGTTCTGCTCTTTCTGTGATTTCAAACCACAATGACTGGTGGTCACTGTTTCCCAGGTGCTCCCCCACTGTTACCCAATCACACTGTCCCTGTTTGTGAGCACAAGGTCCAGTATTGCCTTCTGCCGAGTTGGTTCCATGACCAGTTGCTTGAGGAAGGCATCCAAGGAGTCCAGGATAAATCTGCTCTAGTTGATGCTGCTGCTGGGATGCTCCAGTCCAAGTCTGGAATATTAAAGTCTCCAACCAGTACTACCTCACCTTGTCTGCCATCCTTTGGATGGCTAGCATCAACTCTCCTATCTGTTTCTTCCTCCTGGGCTGGTGGTCTATAGACCACACCTGTGTGGATGGCTGTCCCCATTTTCCTTTCCAGCTTAACCAACAGTATCTCTCCCCATTTTGTGCCTCCTGGATCTCTGTGGCCCTTATGTCATTTTCACATAGAGTGCCACCTCCTCCTTCCTGCCTGCTCTGTCTCTTCTGAATATGTTGTAGCCAGGTATGGCCATCTCCCAGTCGTGGTTATCATTACACCAGGTTTCAGTGATGGCCACAATGTCCAGGTCTGACTGCACCATGACAGCCTCCAGATCTTCCATCTTGTTGCTAAGGCTCCTGGCATTTGCACACATGGCTTTCCATGATTTGAACTCCCTAGACTGTTTCACTGTTCTACTCCAGCCCCTTCCTTGGTTGTCATTTATCCCTGGTTCTCCTTGCTGTCTGCCCTTCTGCTGAATTTTGCCCCTTTTCTGCTTATCCACCTCTTGGGCACTAATCTCCATCTTTTGCACACTGCTTTGCAGAGATAGCCACCCTCTGGTTCACTGGTTCCACTGCTAGCTGTGGGGGTGAGCAAGTAGGTACCCTCCTTGCTGGCCTGCCCCCCTTTGCTAGTTTAAATGCTTGTCAATGTAGCATTTAAACTTATCATTGAGTGCTTGATTCCTCCAGGATGGATGCAGGCTGTCAGGCTTGAACAAACCTCCATCCCTCCAGGTGGGTCCCCAGTCACCAATGAATCAAACCCTTCCTCACAGCACCAGTTCTTCAACCATGAGTTAAAGTTCCTGGTGCATGCACTCCTATGCTCTCCCTTGCCTCTCACAGGTAGTACTTCTGAGAAAGTGACAGAAGTAGCTACTTGCTTGAGACCCCTCCCCAGTTTCCTAAACTCTTCCTGAACTTCCTTTGGCTCCCCATTTGCCAGGTCATTAGTACCTAGGTGGATAATGACATCCAGCTCACCCTCCCGTCTTGCCTTCCCAGTGATCCCCAGGATCTTCCTTCCATCCCTCCATGCCGTGGCACCTGGTAGGCACCTCACCTCCCTGTCCTCCCCCTCCTGTGTTCCTAGCTGGATCCCTCTTATGATGGAGTCCCCCACCAGGATTCGCTTCCTCCTCCTCTGGGGTCCACTGCTTTCCCCGCTGAGGTCACCTCCTTGGCTAACCTCCACATCCTTTCCTTCCACTTCTCTGGGTACCTCTATTTGGTTGTCCTCGTTTGCCAGTGTGGCATATGAGTTCTTGAGTGGAATAGGATCTGGGATGTGCCTCTGCCTGACCGCTCTAACCCTCCTTGAGCCCACTGTCATCCAAGTGCTCCTCGTTCTCTGCATCCTTTGAGGCAGTTGCATTGGACTGGGTGGTCCCTGGATAGGGGTGATGGTACTCTTGACCCAGTTTACTTCCGCTCTGAGTCTGGCTACCTCATCCCGCAGTCCAGATAGATGCATGCAGATAGGGCAGCACCATGTGGAGGGCTAGATGTCCCCCTGCTGCAGAGGTTTAATCCTGCCTCCATTTAGCATCAGGAGGTACAGCCCAGACGTAAGGTAGCCTGGAGACCAGCCGTCGGAGATAGAAAATTTACACACATTTAAATTTCGATTTCTGCTGGTGATTCCCTGTGCCTGTACACCTCAGCATTACACTGGCCCTCCTGACAGCCTTGTTGAATTGTGTAGCCACCTTTAGGTCATTAGATATGATTGCCCCAGGTATCTTTCCTGCTTGGTAGTCCTCAGTACCACTCCACCAGTTTTGTACTTTTGGGTTTCTGTGTCTTAAGTGTGTTATTTTGCACTTTTTCACATTGAAACCAACTGCTATATCCTTAAAAACTTCTAGTTTTCTTGGGTCTCTTCTCATCCTTTCCATACCCCACCCCTGGGAGTTTCCACCTTATTGCAGGTTTTTGTGTCCTCTGCAAAGATGCAGACCTTCCTTTCCAGCTGCTCTGCAATGTCACGAAGGCATTAGAGGACTGGTCCCAGCACTGATCCCTATCTCGGAGTTAACTCTATTTACCGCCACCCGCTGTTGACTATCCCGTAACCAATTTCTTATCCAGTTTACCACATTTGGACACACTTCTAAGCTTACCCATCTTACATACTATTCTCCTGTATGGAATGGTGTTAAAAGCCTTTCTGAAATATTTATTTTATTTTAGTTTTTGTTGACCAGGTAAGTGCACTAGACACATTCTGTCTATTTTCAGGCATGACCTGGGGGAGGGGGATACAGATGAATGTCAGCTGACCTTGAACCAGATAAAACTGTTGGTGGCATTTTTAGTGAATGGGGGGAAATTTGGCAAGGACACCAGGCAAATTCCCCATCTCTTTTTGAGAAGTGCCATGGGATCTTTAACATCCACCTGAACTACCACCAGAACAGGCACATGGGACCTCGGTTTAACGTCTCATCCGAAAGACGGCACCTCAGGAGTGCAGCACCCCCCTCATGCTGCACTACAGTGTCAGTATTGGGATATTAACCCAGGTTCCTAGTGTGGGGCTAGAACCCACTGCCTTCTGATCTCCCGGCTTCAGAGGCGAGTGTGCTATCTGCAGAGCCACTGAATCTAGGTAGGCCACATCCACTGCCCCACTCTGATCTATTTCCTTTGTCGCCCAGTAAAAGAACTCTATTAGATTTGTTTGACATGACCTACCCCCTGTGAACCCATGCTGCTTCCGGTCTTGTAACCCACTGGATTCAAGATGTTGCATAATCTCGTCCTTCAGCAGTGATTCCATTAACTTTCCCACCACCGATGTCAGACTGACTGGCCTATAATTGCCAGCCTCTTCCCTTCTACCACTTTTGTGTAGTGGGATTACTTCTTGCCCCCTTCCAGTCCTCTGGAACCATTCAGATTTCCAGTGAACTGTTAATAAGGACAAGACAAAAATGTAGCACTCGTTCCAGCTGTTCCCACTAGTGAAAAAAAAAAAAAGTACTAGTGGAATCTTTGAAGAAGTTGTTTAATCACAGATAATCCAGTAGTGAAACACCTACACGCCATACAGCCACCCAGTAGGTGTTTCACTACTGGATTATCTGTGGTTAAACTTCTTCAAAGATTCCACTAGTACTTGGTGTTTTTTTTTCACTAGTGGGAAACAGCTGAACGAAAAGCATTTTGTCTTCTCCTTAAATTATGAGCTGGCCGCTCAGTTGTATGCATCAGACTGAGCAGACTGCTTCGTGGCATTTTCCTTTGTTGAACTGTTAATGAGGACTGTCGGAGGTGCAGAAGGTACCTCCCTGAGCTCCCTCAGTACCCTTGAATGCACCCCTTCTGGCCCCATTGCTTTGTCCACCTTCAGATTAGCGAGTCCCTTCTTTTCTTCCACTTTTTTTTTGTACCCCTCCTCCCACTGACCATTGATTCTCTCTCACACACACACAGGCGACGTGTGTGTGTGTGTGTGTGTGTGTGTGTGTGTGTGTGTGTGTGTAGTGGGGAAGGGGTTGCCTTATGCCGAGTGGTCACCCATGCCATCAGTGGCACAGTCACCACTAGGAACCACTGCGGGAGTGGTGCGGTGAACAACTCTGGGAGGAGAGCATCCAACAAAAGCTCTGACCCCTTCCTGTCAGCCTCCACTTCTGACATCTTTTGGTTTTAACCTGAATCTCCAGCACTCCAGAGCGATTTCTCCCATTGCGCAGTACCACAGAGCTGGCCCCTTATTTGTGGTCTTATAGTTTTAACTTTGCTTTTCTCTAGCCTAGAAAGCTAGTTTTTTTTTTTTGTCAAGCCTCCAGTATAACACTAAATGCTGCTTTGACTTGTGCATTGAGTATGACTTCAAATCTAACTACTTTAGCTGGCCCAGTGGCACTGAGGGCTGAGGCGCTGGTCACCACACCTCACTCCACGCCAGCGACTGGTGTTCGGAAACGAGCATGGGTCGTCGGGGGTTGGCTGGGGAGAAGGATTGAGCATCCGAAGGACTGCCCTTCTTCTCTAGGGAGGGGGGTCAATAGCAGTCGGTGCGTGGTTGCCTCCTGATGGAGGCTGGGAGACTACACGCTCGTTGCACACGTGGTGGAGGTGAGGGTAGATGTCTGGAGGGAGCGTGTGTGGACACGTGCGCACCCCTCTCTGACATCATTGCACGCCCTTGGCGCTGAGGGGTGAAAAATTGGGGGAGCACCCAGTTGAGTGGTTTGATGGCTGTCCGCGAGCTTTGCCCAGTGGCCGGGCACCCAAGTTGGATCAGTGTTCTGTGGGGAGTCTGGGGGGGCTTCCTGCGGCCCTGCTGGAGAGGGTGCAGCTGCAGGGGTATATGGGTGCCTGGGACCGACTGGGTAGAGGCGGACAGAATTCCCAGACCAGATGTGGGGACAAGAGGGTGAGCAGACTGAGGCGGCCAGAAAAAAGTAGAAAAACTAGTAGCTAAAATTATAAAAAAAATTAAAAAAAATATTTTTTTCTGTAACATGATTAGTAGATTGTCAACAGTTTAAAACTGAGTTTTAAGATGCAGAAGAGCACCACACCCTCTTGTCCTGGTTGCCAGAAATTGAATTTCTGTAGCATGTGAAACTGTATACGAGTCCGTACTAGAGGTGTACTGTATCTTCCAGTAAAGACTACGCCAGCTGCTGATACCATTGTACACCAGCTGCTGTATCATACTGAAAATAGATTGCTTGTTTGGGGTGGTAGTGGTGGCTGTTTACCAAGTCTCCACTCCCAGCTCTGTAGCACAGTGTCCGTGCTAGACCTTTGCAGGCAAACATGAGCCCTCAGGGCCACCAGTCTCCTGTCCCACCCAAAAAAGGATGAGTGGCTGTCCATGTTCTTATTGGAATTTTACTTTTGTTGTGTGCTGTGGCCATAAATCTAAATGTTTTAGCCACACAAAAATACTTAAATAGTCCTAGCCTGATTATTAAAAAAAAAAAAAAAAAAAAAAAGTGTGTGACATTCTCCAGGTAAGGCTTTAGCCTGTAGGTCAAACCTGATTAGGAATTACTTTTAGGATCAGCTTTTTATTTTTGCTATATGGCTAACTAGCGGGAACAAAGGCTGTATGTATAAAGGACAGTGTATCCCTAAAGCTTAGGTTAGTATTGTGCTTTGCTGCTTAACCCAAGGCCTCTGCTGATCCACTTTAAATTGTCTTACAAGTGAACACTGATTAGAGATTAATGGAATTGCAGCATACCTTGGTATTGGGCCTGCTTTGGTGAAGGCTGGTGTTGGGAACGAGGATGAGTGGTGGAATGTGAGTGTCTGTGTCTGCGTGCGTGTGTGCAAAGTGATACAAATTTAAGCTTCCTGTTCATGAGGAGCACAGCATTTTCATTTTACGTTTTACAATGTGTTACAGCAAAGAAGTGTAACATTTCGTAATATAGTAAAAAAACAAAAACAAAAACAAAAAACACAGGAACCACAACATAATGTGATAGGCAAGAATCTTAAAGGGGGTGATATTAACTGAGGCTCAAATTCTAGTGATCATGGGTTTGGGTTATGCTGATTTTTCTCTTGTACCACTAAAAACCATTTACTGGTCCAGTGGGAATCTGGGATAAAATAAGCAGGTTTGCATTGCAATGAAGCACTGTTTGCTAATCGTGCTGCTGTAGCAGCAGCAGTTGCTGTCAGTTTGCAGGCTGTGCTGGGTGTTTGAACACTACAAAGCTCATGATTTATGGGCTGCTGTCACTCAATAGCTCTGCAGCCCCTCTCCTTATCCTCCCCCACCCCATGATATCACACATGCACAACACCAGGATTGTACACAACATGAGAGAAGAGTGATATGGAGTGGGTAGCTGTCAAGTGAACCACAACACCAGACTCTGATGCAGCACGACAGGGAGGTGTGAGTGGCTGTCAAGTGAGTCAGTGTCATTTGACGCCCAGAGCACCACACTGATGAAAGCAGTGGTGCTGTTTGAGTACCTCTCTGCCTTCATCTAGTCTGCGAGTTGCACACCAACTTTCAAGTAGTATTTTGGAAAAAAGGCATCCCCGCTCAGGCCTGCCTCACCTTTGCAGTACCGTAGGGAGATCCACCAAGTGACCCAGGCCCTGAATATGAGGTAACCAGGGTGGCCTTGCTAATGTTCTCAAAAGAGCTAATGCACTGGCTAAAACTAATACTAGTTTTCAAAAGCAGTGAACTGTTACTTTTTATATATAATGTACTTTTTTCTTTTCGCTTTGGTTAATTAGAATATTTTTTACCTGATATTAGGTCGAATGTGTAGAACAGCACTCTGCTCGACAGCTGACATAACTAACTCTGTTCCTCCCCTTACATCCTCAGCAGTGTGATCTCACTGACTGTGACAAAAGAAGGTGACAAGACTTTCTATAGATATATTAGTGAAAGGAGAAAGTCCAGAGGGGGTATTGCTAAGATCAAAGGAGATAAGGGGGCATGTGAGGAGGAGGGCCATGTAAAAGCATCTATTCTAAATAGATACTTTTGCTCAGTATTTACTGAAGAGTAGGTAGGACAGGGCCCACAGCTCAGCACCATGGATACAGGGGGGAGGGAGGTAAGCACTAGTCCCTTCACAAAAGAAAGGGTCCAACAAGAGCTTGATAAGCTCAGGGTGGACAAGGCAATGGGACCTGATGGTGTATATCCAAGGGTACTAAAGAAGCTCAGGGTGGAACTAGCAGAGCCATTATCAGAACTGTTCAGTGAGTCTCTGAGCACAGGAGAGGTCCCAGCAGACTGCAGAAGGGCTCATGTGATCCCCCTTCACAAGGGTGGTAGCAGGGAGGAGGCAGGGAACTACAGACCAGTCAGTCTTACCTCAGTAGTGGGCAAGATTATGGAGACGCTCCTTAAGGAAAGGATAGTGCAACACCTGGAATCCATAGGAGCGCAGGTTCCAAGACAGCATAGGTTTACAAAAGGAAAGTCCTGTCAAACTAATCTCATAGATTTCTTTGACTGGGTAACCAGAGTGGTGGACCAAGGGGGAGCAGTTGATGTCGCCTACCTTGATTGACTTCAGCAAAGCTTTCGATACTGTTCCACATAGAAGATTGATTAATAAGCTGGGTAGGCTCGGTGTAGGTCAGAAGTTGGTCAGCTGGGTGGCAAACGGGCTGACTGGCAGAAAACAGAGTGGTGGTAAATGGTATACAGTCAGAAGAGATGCAAGTCACAAGTGGGGTACCTCGGGGATCAGTCCTGGGGCCAGTCCTCTTCAGTATCTTCATCAGTGACATAGCAGATGAACTGGAGGGTAAGGTTTGTCTGTTTGCAGATGACACCAAGATCTTCAACAGAGTAGGTGATCCAGATGGGGTTGAGCAGAATGAGAAGAGATCTGGATAAACTAGCAAAATGGTCGGAAGAGTGGCAACTGGGGTTTAATGCAAAGAAGTGCAAGATCATGCACATAGGGAAGAGAAGCCCTGAAGCCACCAATAGGCTGGGAGGTGTGAGGGGAATTTTTATATATCCTAAAGCTATATTTGCTATTATATGCCTTGAAGCTATGCTTGCTTTGAAAGCCATGCTGTAACAAAGTCATAATGAATGTAGTAGAAATTTCTGAGTTCATGTTTTCTTTTTTACAGGGTTACAGAATGATACTGAGGTTACTTGAGGTATATTTGTAAAAACAGAAAGCTAGATAAAACTGAGCAGAACTGGTTGTACCAGCCTGTATAACAGGCTCGGACAAAATATAAAGATAACAGCACGTAGAGACATTGCTATGGTGTGAGTGAAACTCATTGTCTCTCTCAAGTCAGCTTGACCCAGGCATATGTATCGAGCAGTATTGGGAAAGAAATGGAATAAGTAGTGGAAAAGTACCTCATACATATCAACTTGTTTTTTTTTGTTACATTGCTGAAAACTTGTTATGCTGTCTTATGATTGGCTTATACTGAAATGTTGGTATTTTTCAAGATAAGTGCAAAATCTAGCTTATAAAAAGCTGCTGTAAATTGTAATCGGAGACGGTCTCCTTTGTAGAAGTCCCACATGCATGTGTAAGATTTGATCAAATAAAGCGACGTTAAGACAAAACCCAGTGGTGTGGTTTTGGCCCCGTGACGACGGGAGTGGTTGCTCAGGTAATACTTGCAGTGAGAGAATTTGCGATCACAGAGGGGAGTTGCTGGCAGTCACAAGGGAAGAAAGACTTTGGCATAATCATCACCGATTACCTGAAATCATCCAAGCAGAGCACTAAAGCAGTAGGTAAGGCTAGGGGGATGTTGGGGTGTATTAGTAGGGGTACCACAAGTCGGAAGAGGGAGGTGGTAATCCCTCTTTACAAGACACTGGTTAGGCCCCATCTGGAGTACTGTGTGCAGTACTGGAGGTCACACCTTCACAAGGACATTTAACCAAATGGAGGTAATCCAGGGAAGGGCAACCAAAATGGTGCAGGGACTGCATCAGAAAACATATGAGGACAGATGAACTGAGCTCAATATGTATACACTAGAGCAAAGGAGGGAGAGAGGTGATATGATCGAAACATTGAAATACCTTAAGGGCATTAACAAGGTGAACGAGTCTAACATGTTTCAATATAGACTTTGACGGCAGATAAGAACCGCTTGGCCCACCCAGTCTGCTCATTTCCCTACCTAGAGGATAAGCTGCAGATCCTATTTAACCAACAGCCTATTTCTTCCTACCCCCCACAAAAATTGTCTTATGTCTGTCCCATGCATTCTTGAATTCTCCCACAGTTTTAGACCCTACAACCTCCTCAGGAAGGCTGTTCCGTGCGTCCACCACCCTCTCTGTGAAAAAATACTTCCTCACATTGCCCATGAGCGGCGCCCCCCCATCTTCCAAATTGTGTCCCTTTGTTCTTGCACATATCTTTTTTTTCTGAAAGATGCTACCGTCTTGGACTTTGTTGAGTCCACTGAGGTACTTAAACATTTCTATCATATCCCCCCCTCCCTCCTTTCCTCAAGGGTATACATAGTAAGCTCCTTTAGCCTCTCCTCGTATGGCTTCTCTTGCAGACCCTGCACCATTTTAGTTGCCCTCCTCTGAACTGTCTCTATTCTATGTCCTTGCAGAGATGGGGTCTCCAGAACTGGATGCAGTACTCCAGATGGGGTCTCAGCAACTGTCTGTACAGGGGGATAACAACTTCCTGTTTTCTGCTGGTGATGCTTCTCCCTATACATCCCAGTATCCCCCCAGCCCTCCCTACTGCCTTCTCACATTGCTTGCGCCAACCTTAAGGTCATCTGATATGATTACCCCCAGATCCCTTTCCATTTTTGTTGTTGTTACTACCTTCCCCCCCCCCCATTGTGTACTCTTCCCCTGAGTTTTGTTTCCCAGGTGCATTACTTTTGCACCACTTTGCATTGAATCCAAGCTGCCATACTTCTGACCATTCCTCCAACCTTGCCAAGTCCCTTCTCATCCTTTCCACGCCTCCTTGTGTATCAACCCTGTTGCAGATCTTTGTGTCATCTGCAAAGAGGCATACTTTTCCATCCAGTCCCTCTGCAATGTCACTTATAAAGACATTAAAAAGGACTGGACCCAGTACTGAACCCTGCAGTACCCCACTAGTAACCCTTCTTTCTTCAGAGTGGACTCCATTTACAATTACCTTCTGTGTCCTGTTGTTCAGCCAGTGTTTTACCCAGGCTACCACCCTGGGAGCCACTCCAAGGCTGGTTAATTTGACTACTAATCTTTTGTGTGGGACTGTGTCAGATGCCTTGCTGAAGTCTAGGTAGGTCATGTCCACAATCCCTTCCTGGTCTACTACTTTGGTCACCCAGTCAAAGAAATCAATTACCCTTGAGGAAAGGAGGGAGAGGGGGGACATGAAAGAAACATTTAAGTACCTCAGTGGAATCAATACTCATTTGTATCTTACCTGTATTGTTATCCAGTGTCTTGCCTCACAAATATGTTGTCCCCCTTCCCTGTGACGAGGTACCTTGTAAATGAGCCTTTGACTCAAAGGTTTGTAAATCTGATTTATGAAATAAATAAAAAAAAAAAAAAAAAAAATTAGATTTGTCTGACATGACCTTCCCGCTATGAACCCATGCTGCCTTGGGTCCTGTGCCCCACTGGCCTCTAGGTGCTCAACAGTTCTTTCCTTCAGAAGTGATTCCATCACTTTCCCTACCACAGAGGTCAAACTGACAGGTAGTTACCTGCCTCTGTCTTGCTCCCTCTTTTGTGAAGGGGGAATCATCACATCAGCCTTCTTCCAGTCCTCAGGTACCACACCAACCTCCCATGATTTGTTATAAAGGGTAGTCATTGGTGTCACTAGTTCTCTGCTTAATTCTTCTAGAATTCTGGGGTGAATTCCATCTGGCCCCATTGCTTTGTCCACCTTCAGTTTTAGGAGTTCTTTCAGAACCCTTTCTTCTGTGAAAGGACTGGGATCGACCCTCCTCGCCAGAGTGCTTCTGTTAATTGGATTAGACAGCTCCCCCACTTCCTCTTTTGTGAGTACTGAACAGAAGTATTCATTCAGTATCCCTGCTTTTTCACTGTCACTCTCTGCCCACCCACCATCCATTCTATTCAACCTCACTATCCCTCCCTTTGTCTTCCTACGCTCCCTGATATACCTAATAAAAGGTTTTATTCCCCCTTCTTAACAGAGTTGGCTGTCTTTTCCTCCGTTTGTGCCTTTGCTATTCTGACTACCCTCCCTGCTTCCTTCTGCCTTAACTGGTACAGTTCTCTGTCCTGCTCCTTCTGTGTTTCCTTATACTTCCTAAATGCTATCTTTTTCTCCCTAACCGTCACCGCCACTTCTTTTGATATAAGAAAAATAGCAGGACAAGAGGACACATCTTGAAATTTAGAGGGAGGCCGATTAAGGGGTAATGTGAGGAAGTTCTTTTTCACAGAAAGAGTGGTGAACGCATGGAGCGGCCTGCCTCAGGAAGTGGTAGATATGAATACAGTGCAGAGCTTCAGACAGGCATGGGATAGGCATAAGGGAGCAATACAGATGAGTATGAATAGATAGGCCATTGACAGAGCAAAGGCTGATTGCACATTTATAAGGTAGAAAAAGAAATGGGCAGACTGGATGGGCCTTGCGTTCCTTATCTGCCATCGACTTCTATGTTTCTATGACATCACAGCTGTTAAGGAAGAGCCACTCAGTATCTGCCATGTCAGTCACCTGGGCAGTGAGGTCACAGTGCCGACAATGTAGTGGGAAGACTAGACCTAGATATGTCAGCTGCCAGGCAGAGGGCTGTGCACACATCCAGCATAATACTATCCACTAGGGTCAATCATTTTCTGTTTTCAGTGGAAAACGCCAGTAAAAAACAGAATTTGTCATATTTAAACTAGCACCTGGGAGTCTATTTTTAATGAAAACCCCCACTTTGAACCAGTTTTTTGGACAAACCTCTTGATTTTGAGCAACGTTTTTGTATATCCAATCTCTGACATGGAATATCAGAATAAACATTTTATTAACCGTTCAATCACATGTGTGGTCTATGCGGCAGCTTGTAAATGTAGAGACTTCTGTGTGGGAAAGACAGAGGTCATTGAAGCACAGGATAGCTGAGCACCTGAGAAGCATTAATAAACTGGACAAGACCATTGCCTTGGCATTGCATGTTATGCTAAAAGGAGGTGATCATGAATTTAGATTTCAAGGACTGGAAAAAGTGGGTTTCAGCATACGTGGGAGTAACATTGGCAATAAACTTTTGAAAGCTGAAAGTAGATGGCAGTATATGTTGAAGACTCTTGGGCCAAAAGTCCTGAATGCCAGCTTCAGTGCTGAACCATTTTTGAAATATAGATGATTTGTCTAGGTTCTGGCTCCATACATGTCCCTTTGCCCCCTACATCTCAGTTTTCAGTGCCAATATGTTCCTTTTCCTCCCCTTCCCCTCCCTCTTTCTCCTCTCCCCGTTTTCTTCCCTCCCCCTTCTTTCCTTTCCACTTCTTTTTCCCTCTCCTTCGCCCCTTCCCCATTTTGCATATTGTACAAATATTATTGACTCAGAGTATTTTATTAATATATAGGTCCACACTGGTGTAGATGGTGTTCTAGAAATAGGCTGCATCATTGTGAATATTTAGTTGTTATTATTACAGTTGTTGCTCCATTGGTTTATTCATTGACTTTTGGCTCCCATGCTTCATTATAAATTGTATCGTACATAGAATTGATCATTCTTGAGATCTCGCTTAGATAATTCTGGCTCTTTACAATCAGATATTTAAATATACAATAAGACATCTATTTTTTGGTATTTTTGTCGCTCATCTCCAGGCTGAGTTGGCCAGGATTTGTGGGACCTCCTCTTCCATCCAGGGACCACCAGTGCCACTGCCGTTGCCTCAGAGGTTGCCAAGAAAGAGGAGTGGTTGGACCACAGTGGGCTCAGGGAGGGTGAGGGTGGTGGAACAGAGGCGCATCCCTCCAGTTGTACTTCTCCACACTTCCTATGCCTTTCTGGCAAAGTGTGGTTCCTCTATGGAGGCACCCACAGTGGAGACCAAGGAGGATGCTGGGAACCTCCACAAAGGAGACCCATAGGAGGTTGGCAGGGGACCCTGCAGGGGAAGGAAACAACTCCTGGTGGGGGACTCCATTGTTAGGAAGGTAGAACTGGGGGAGGAAGGGGAGAGGGAGATAAGGTGCCTGCCTGGCGCCACGGCTTGGAGGGACAGGGAGCGAATTCTCAGGATTGCCAGAGCAGCTGCACAGGGGAGGGAGCTGGATGTCATTGTCCACCTAGGGACAAATGACCTGGCTAAGAAAGGGATTAGAGAAGTGCAGGAAGAGTTTGTAGAATTGGGGAGGGGCCTTAGTCAAGTAGCACGCACGGTAACCTTCTCGGAGGTGCTACCCATCTATGACATAGGAGAGGCTAGGGTGTTCCGCACATGGGATCTCAATCAGGGTTGAAAACTGGTGTGGAGCCTAGGGATTTGGTCATTGGGGACTGGGGGTCCACCTGGAGTGATGCAAGCCTATACTGGCATGATGGGCTGCATCTGTCCGGGAGGGGAACCAGGATCCTAGGTGATCGGTTTAAATGCTTCATTGGCAAGCTTTTAAACTAGCCAAGGGGGGGCCACTGGAAAGGAGCAGGAAAATCCTAGCCCCACCCCCCAAATAATCACGGTAGTAAGTGCGGCAAACACCAACATAGAGGTGTCAATAGGGAGAAGGGCTGGGGTAAATGGAGAAAGTGACAAAGGCAAGAAGGACAGGGATGGGGCAAAAGGGAGTAAGGCCATCAGGAAATGGAGGGTAATGAGTACCAATGCTCGTAGTCTGGGCAACAAGCTCCCTGAGCTGATGGCCTTAATGGAAGAGGGATGCCTGGATATCGTAGCAGTCACAAACATGGTACACAGAGAACCATGACTGGGATGTTAACATACCAGGGTACATAACCTACAGGAGAGACAGGCAGGGGAGAAGAGGGGGAGGAGTAGCTCTCTATATAAAGGAAGGGATAAAAGCAACTGAACAAAAGAGTAAACAGGGAGGAGAGGAGGCACTGTGGGTCACCTTGAGACTGGAAAGGCACCACAATCCGACAGGGGTTGTGTACAGACCCTCATGTCAGGGGAAGGAATGGACAAGATATGATAGAAGGCATTCTTAGAATGGCAGAGAAAGGGGAGATACTGTTGATGGAGACCTGAATATGCCAGATGTTAACTGGAGCACATTTGCTGCAGCCACATCCAAGAGCAGGGCCATTCTTGATGCCCTACAGGAGGCAGGCATTAGACAGTTGTTTCGAACCCACTGTGAGGGAGCAATCTTAGACCTCATACTCTCAAACGGGGGCAGGAGAGGATCTCAGATCTAGAAGTGGGTTGCCATCTGGGACAAGTGACCATCAAACAGTGTGGTTCATATTAAATTCAGCTACAGAGTCAAGCCATACAAAAGTGAGGGTACTGGACTTTAGGAGGGCTGACTTTGGCAAGATGGGAGAGTGCCTCAGAAACGCACTAGCAAACAGACTAGAAGGAGGTGTGGAGCAACAATGGGGAATTATCAAAACTGCCATCACAGAGGCAACAAGCCTTTGTGTGAAGCAAATAAACAAATCAAAACGAAAGAAAAAGCCACTATGGTTCTCAAAAGAGGTGGATGTGAAAGTCAGGAAGAAAAAGATAGCATTCCGGAAGTATAAGGAAACACAGAAGGAGCAGGACAGAGAGCTGTACCAGTTAAGGCAGAAGGAAGCAGGGAGGGAAGTCAGAATAGCAAAGGCCCAAACTGAGGAAAAGATAGCCAACTCAGTTAAGAAGGGGGATAAAACCTTTTATAGGTACATCAGCGAGCGTAGAAAGACAAAGGGAGGGATAGTGAGGCTGAATAGAATGAACGGTGGGTGGGCAGAGGGGG
This sequence comes from Neoceratodus forsteri, assembly GCA_016271365.2. NCBI lineage: Eukaryota > Metazoa > Chordata > Ceratodontiformes > Ceratodontidae > Neoceratodus > Neoceratodus forsteri. The sequence continues at coordinate 122,472,146 of JADMNL010000024.1, forward strand.
ACAGTGAAAAAGCAGGAATACTGAACGAATATTTCTGCTCAGTATTCACAAAAGAGGAGGGGGAAGTGCCTAATCCAATTAACAGAAGCACTCTTGATAGGGGGGTCGATCCCAGTCCTTTCACAGAAGAAAGGGTTCTGCAAGAACTCCAAAACTGAAGGTGGACAAAGCAATGGGGCCTGATGGAATTCACCCAGAATTCTAAAAGAATTAAGGAGGAGCTAGTGAAACCACTGGCTACTCTTTTAATAAATCATGGGAGGATGGTGTGGTACCCGAGACTGGAGGAAGGCGGATGTGATTCCCCTTCACAAAAGTGGGACCAAGACAGAGGCAGGAAACTACAGACCTGTCAGTCTGACCTCTGTGGTAGGGAAATGATGGAGTCACTTGAAGGAAAGAATAGTTGAGTACCCAGAGGCCAGTGGAGACAGGACCCAAGGCAGCATGGGTTCACAGCGGAAGGTCATGTCAGACTAATCTAATAGATTTCTTTGACTGGGTGACCAAAGTAGTAGACCAGGGAGGGGCTGTGGACATGGCCTACCTAGACTTTAGCAAGGCATTTGACACAGTCCCACACAAAAGATTAATAGTCAAATTAACCAGCCTGGGAGTGGGACCCAGGGTGGTAGCTTGGGTAAAACATTGGCTGGACAACAGGACACAGAAGGTAATTGTAAATGGAGTCCACTCTGAAGAAAGGGGGGTTACTAGTGGGGTACCGCAGGGTTCAGTATTGGGTCCAGTCCTTTTTAATGTCTCTATCAGTGACATTGCAGAGGGACTGGAAGGAAAGTATGCCTTTGCAGATGACACAAAGATCTGCAACAGGGTTGATACACAAGGAGGCGTGAAAGGATGAAAAGGGACTTGTAGTTGGAGGAATGGTCAGAAGTATGGCAGCTAGGATTCAATGCAAGGAAGTGCAAAATAATGCACCTGGGAAACAAGAACCCAGGGGAAGAATACACAATGGGTGGGGAGGTAGTAACAACAACAAAAAAGGAAAGGGACCTGGGGGTAATCATATCAGATGACCTTAAGGTTAGCAAGCAATGTGAGAAGGCAGTAGGGAGGGCTGGGAGTATACTGGGATATATAGGGAGAGGCATCATCAGCAGAAAACAGGAAGTTGTTATCCCTCTGTACAGACAGTTGGTGAGACCCCATCTGGAGTACTGTGTCCAGTTCTGGAGACCCCATCTCCGCAAGGACATAGACAGGATAGAGGCAGTCCAGAGGAGGGCAACTAAAATGGTGCAGGGTCTGCAAGAGAAGCCATATGAGAAGAGACTAAAGGAGCTTAATATGTATACCCTTGAGGAAAGAAGGGAGAGGGGGACATGATAGAAACTTTTAAGTACCTCAGTGGAATCAGCAAAGTCCAAGAGGGTAGCATCTTTCAGAAAAAGAGACTTGCAAGAACAAGGGACACAATTTAAAGATAGGAGGCGGTTCTGGGGCAATGTGAGGAAGTATTATTTCACAGAGAGGGTAGTGGATGCATGGAACAGCCTTCCTGAGGAAGTTGTGGGGTCTAAAACTGTGGGAGAATTCAAGAATGCTTGGGACAGACATAAGGCAATTCTTGTGGGGGGTAGGAAGAAATAGGCTGTTGGTTAACTAGGATCTGCGGCCTATCCTGTAGGTAGGGAAATGGGCAGACTAGATGGGCCTAGCGGTCCTTATCTGCCGTCAAAGTCTATGTTTTGTATTTATCACATGCACTTATATATTTGTGTTATTTGTCAATTGGCCCTTTTGGCTTGGCACATACATTAATTATATACATTTAAAGTATTTAATATGTAGCAGTTTATAGGTTGCAAGAAGTATAGATCACGTATGTATATAACCACTTTATATTTATTATGCTTTTGACTTTATATTTAGGGTAAGTGTCTCTTTAAAGAAGCCCTTTAGAAACATGTATGTTCAGCTGTCGTGGCCCCGCCTTGACAAAGCGTGAGAGCTACATGAAACGTTGGTGGAAGGTGGTTGCTGCTGTTATGAATCAGCTTTTATTTTTATTGTAATAAAAAGGCAATTTTTTATTTATTTATCTTTTTTTTTACTTGACCTAGCTTTCAGGTCATTTCGTCCGGTCGGTCGTCTTGATGCTCCTCTTGCCTGCTCCCAATTTTTGTACAAAAGTGTGCCCTCTGTTTTAGGGGGAGAAAAATGAAGGAAAAAAAAAGGATTTTAAGATCGAACTGGCAGTTGTTTGAAAACGAAGTCATGGTCTCCAACACATCCACCATAATACTATCACATGTAAAACTTTCTTTTGTTTAGTATTTTTATTGAAATTTTTCAAATTCAACAACCACAGAACATACACAGAGAACTTTCTAATGAGCAAAAGGAAAAATACTTCAAAAATAAAATTACAGCTGACTACTACTTACTGTTTTGTCATTTTCCTATCCGCTGTTTTGGTTATACAGCTTTTTTAGCAGGGAGGGGTGGGGCTTCACTACTTGAATGGAATTGAAACAAAATGTGTGTGTGTGTGTGTGTATATATGTGTGTGTGTGTGTGTGTGTGTGTGTGTGTGTGTGTGTGTGTGTGTGTGTGTGTGTGTGTGTGTGTGTATATATATATATGTATGTGTATGTGTGTGTGTGTATATATATATATATATATATATATATATATATGTATGTATAAGTGTTGGGCATCTAAATTGCCACACCGCTTTGGCGGTCACTGTGTACATTTTCTAAGGTTCTCCATTGCCTGGAAATGTAGTGTGATGGTTGTGGTGATTTGAGGAAGAAAGGGATGGATTCTCAGAGGTTGGCACAGGGCTTGCATCAAGCCCTGCGCCACCACACTAAGTTTCTGGTGGTGCACCAAACAGGTTTGTAAGAGCTGCATCCGATTTTTAGTAGGTCAAAGGCAGTTGTGAGAGTTTACACAATTTACAGCACCTTGTGCCAAATATTTGGCTCAAGTTCCTGAAAAAGGGTCCCTGGGATTGACTCAAGCTAGGCCACAAAAAGTTGGTAAAACATGTGGCAGTTGCCGCACGGGATGTAAAATCCCCATTACATTGCCGCAAGCATGCTGTGCCATGTCTGTGGTGCACCCAGCGTTTGTGGCAGTCAATCCCCTTTGAAAATCTGGTCCCAAGACTGCATTATGCCTTGGGTCTCCTGTATACTTGCACGTTTGTATAAATGGGTTTAGGTAAGGTATAGAGCGCAGGTATCAGAATGGGAGTAGTCATACAATAAAGGATGATGGTGATTGATAAGTTGGATGATTTTATAATTACAGTGATGACCAAAATGCAGGGAGATGGTAACAAAGAGCGTGGGTCGCTAACGAAACAAAATAGGTGTCCCGCTGTGCTAAACAATGAATGAGGAACACTGCATTTTATTGATAGTGCTAGCATTCAGTTTTTATATCTTATAGTGAAAAAACATGTTTCAGAAATTGTCCCACCTTCCTTTGTGGTTGCTTATCAAATATATTTTCATTAGTAACATCTAACAACCAGGTTTCAGAAACTTAAGTTATACCTTGGGACTGAAGACTGGCAATAACATGAATTGGAATCCAAACTCTGAAACGGAACATGAAGTTTTGCCTTTTCTGAGTCTGATACTGTTTTTTATGTACACTTATGCCACGGTGTAAAATTTGTGTTCTCTCTCCTAAGCTGGGCTTCATAATGTCTGGGCTCCACCTCCTGATGACGTCATTAGGCAGGACCCAAAGTCGTGCAGCAGGGAAGGTAAGGAGCCCTCCCCTTCCGATTGGTGCCAGTTTACTTCCTGCCTTGTTGGAAGCAGGCAGCATGCAGTATGAGCCCTGCCACCGTTGACAGGGCTGAAGAGACACTAAGTTTACTTTTTCTGCTTTACCAAATCGGAACATTCCAATTGTAATTTTAGTGGTGGGATTCCAGTCTCAGCCTTGCAAGCTGCACAGACTAGCTCCACCATGCAACAGCACCTCGCGGTCCATTTTTCCCATGCTCAGGCCAGCGACCTAGCGGCTTTAATTGCTGCCAGTCCAGAGGGTCCCTAGAAGCGACTAGCGGTCACCGGAAACATTTAGACCATCCGTTGCGGCTTCCTGATCTGTTCTCGGGCGGCTAGCAGTCCCGAAAGCTTCAGACCATTCGCGCCTGCTGGAATTCCATATAGCACCATTATCAGCGCGGGAAGCCAGGCAGTTCCTGATCACTTCGAGGTACTGAGTCAAAGCGATTTTCAGCGTGGGAAGCAATCTCCTGAGCTCCCCAGTCTGCTCCTCGCCCCCGTCCAGTGAGTCAGGCGAGAGCAGCTTGCTGCATTATACAGCTTGTTGAAACTGCGCCAGAGGATTCTGCCCCCCAAGTGAGGATACGGGACGAGAGCTAAAGACTAAAACAGTAGTCAGAAAAGCATCCCCCAACGTGAGGATCAGAGAACGAAAAGCATAGTGCTGACCAGTGCACTCGAGAAGGATAAAGGAGGGCTGACCAGAAGCCCTCCTCCAGATAAGGGAGTAGCCTTCAAACCCAAGGGGGGGACAGACTGGGGGTGGAGGTTTCAGGAGGAGCAGAGGGAGGATGGAAGTATAAGGAACCTGGGTGGGGTCTACAAAGGGATCAGGGATAAGGGGTGGGGGTTGGTGTTAGTAAATGCCAGGAGCTTGGGAAACAAGTTGCCAGAGTTCCAGGCCATCCTGTTCGATGGGGGGTGGATGTGGCAGCGGTCACGGAGACGTGGGCCAACAAAAACCATGACTGGGACCTAAACGTGTGGGGGTACACTATGCTTAGGAAGGATAGAAAGGAGGGCAGAGAGGGTGGAGTGGCTATGTTCATTAAAGATGACATAGAAATTGCTAGGGTAGAAGAGGCAGAGGGAAACGTGGAGGCCTTATGGGTCACCTTACAATCCCCAGCAGGAGATAAGGTCAAGCTGGGTGTAGTATATAGGCCCCCCGGGATGAGTGATGTTCTAGAGGAGGGTTTGCTGGACAACATCATTGCCCAGTGTGGACCAAAAGGGGAAGGAGTGGTGTTGATGGGGGACCTTAATATGCCAGGTACAAACTAGGGAACCATGTCCTCTAAGGTGGCCAAGGAGCAGAGGCTGCTGGACGGCTTCCAGGATGTGTTCTTAAAACAGCATGTGATGGAGCCCACAAGGGAGGGCATGTCCTGGACGTGGTTCTGGCAGATGGGGATCTGGTAAGGGACCTTGTAGAGGACCCCCTGACTGGGAGCGACCACAATACTGTCTGGTTTCAAATAAGCATGGGGGGAGGGGGGGTGAGATCTAGGACACTGGCAGTGGACTTCAGGAGGGCAGACTTTGTGGGCATGGGACATATTCTCAAGGATCACTTGAAGAGGATTACATCAATGACAAGTGTGGAAAGGAGATGGGAGGTCATAAATTGGGGACTTCATGAGGCAGTCAGGATCTGCACTAAGTTGAAACATAAGTGAGCAAGGTCACACAAACCATGCTGGTGGTCCAGTGAGGTACAGGTAGCGGTCAGAGAAAAGAAGGCGGCCTACAAAAAGTATAAAACAACAAGAGGGGATAGGGATAAGGAAATGTACCATCTTGCATCTAGAAAAGTCACCCAGATGGTGAAGGGAGCAAAGTCCAGTAAAGAGCAATGGCTGGCACAGAGGATACATGGAGGGGAAAAGGGGTTCTTCCGGTACATTGGGGAGCGGAGAAAAACTAAGGGCCATCTCAGCAGATTGAGATCAGAAGGAGGGTGGGTGGAAGAGGCAAGGGACCAGGCAGAGGTATTTAATGAGTACTTTGCCTCTGTGTTCTCTAGGGAGGGGGATGGGATATCTACAAAGCAAGGCATGATGGGGATAGAAGCGGCAGTGAATGGGATCAGGGGGAGCAACAGAAGTGGAGCAAGAGGGAGGGAGAGGTACCCCAGGGGTGTCGCATCTCGATAAGGATAAAAAGGCCAGTAAGGTGGAGGGGACGGATGATGCTATCTCTGCCAGAAGGGTGTGGTTAGCCCTCAAGGCCCTAAAGAAAGACAAATCTCCTGGGCCGGATGGCATTCATCCGAGAGTACTATGGGAATTGGCGGACATACTGGCTGCACCCCTGGCAGAGCTCTTCCACAGGTCACTTGAGGCAGGGAGGGTACCTAGGGATTGGCGAGAGGCACATGTGCCAATCCGTAAAGGGGGGTCGAGGGAAGTACCAGGTAACTATAGACCCATCAGTTTGACCTCGGTGGTGGGAAAATTAATGGAGAGTATACTAAAGGAACAATTGGGGGTGTACTTGGAGGAGGTGGGGAGGTCTGGATAGTTGGCAACATGGGTTTGTGACAGGTAGATCATGTCAAACCAATCTTGTGGAGTTCTACGAATGGGTAACATCAGAACTGGACAGGGGAAAGCCTGTGGATGTATTATTCTTGGACTTCAGCAAGGCGTTTGACTCTGTCCCCCACAATGGTCTGGTGGAGAAACTGATGGGGTTAGGAGTAGGCCCTTTGATGGTCAGATGGATTGAAAACTGGCTAGCTGGACGCACCCAGAGAGTAGTAATCTGTGGGGAGCCTCAACCCTAGAGAGGTTGGTAGTGGGCACGAGGGCTTGGTACTGGGTCCGATCCTGTTTAATGCATACATATCGGACATCAGGGAGGGTATAGGGTGTGAAATGAGTCTCTTCGCTGATGACTCCAAGATGGGAGCAGTAGTTGAGGGAGAAGAGGGGAGGTTGGCCCTGCAAGGGGACCTGGACACCCTGGAAAGCTGGGCTCACACATGGAAATTAAATTTCAATATCACCAAGTGCAAGGTGTTGCATCTTGGGCGGGGAAACCCTAAACACAGGTACACGCTGGGAGGGGAGGCGCTGGAGGCCTCAATAGGGGAAAAAGACCTAGGGGTCATGGTGGATGCATGTATGAATAACTCTGAGCAGTGCAGGAGAGCGGCTAGCAAGGCAAACAGGATGTTGGGATGCATCGTAAGGGGGATCACCTCTAGAAGCAAGGAAGTGATTCTGCCGCTGTACAATGGACTGGTTAGACCACACCTTGAGTGCTGTGTACAGTACTGGAGACCGCACTTGAAAAGGGATATACAGCTCCTGGAGAGGGTACAGAGGAGGGCAACTAAGATGATACGAGGGCTAGGGGATTTGACGTATGAGGACAGACTTGAGGAGCTCTGCCTGTTTTCATTGGAGGAGAGGAGAGATTGGGGGACATGATTGAGGTTTTCAGCACCTCAAGGGAATAAATAGGGTAAACATGGAGGGATCTTTAGACTAAAGCAGGGAGGTATCACCAGAGGGCATGGTTTAAAGGTGGAAGGTTGGGGGGGGGAGAGGAGGAGGTTTTTCACCGAGAGGGTGGTGGACCCTTGGAATACACTGCCTGGCGAGCTGGTTCAGAGATCCACAGTGGAGGGCTTCAAGAGAGGGTGGGACAGACATAGAAAGTGGATGTATCAGATGATGGCCTGTCCCAGGGGGGTGGGGATGGATGATAGGGGTTTCTGGAACACTAGGGAGGGGAGGGCCTCGGCACCCAACTAGGGATCTGAGGTTCGAGCAGACTCGATAGACCGTAAGGCCTAATCTGCTGGCAAATAGTATGGAAGTACAAAAATGGCCTCAGAGAAATCCAGTTGAGGAAGAAAATGTCAGCACTGTAAGTCCCCACTCTTAATCACTTTTGCTGGCTCTCTCTGCCTTACCTGTGAAATGGCAGCGTCCGCTAGTGCGGAGGGCTCAGTGGATGCAACCTCTCTCTCTCTCTCCACAGGCAAATACCCAAGAGAGGTCTGACCGGATGGCTTCTTCCAGGTTGGAACGAGCTCAGTCACATGTCCCAGAGAGATCTGAACTACTGGCTGACTCCAGGAGATCAACAGCGTTCAGAGGCACTCCCACCTTAGACCCCAAGCTGATAGACAGACTGAATAGGGCCTTTGCACTGGACCCTTCTTCCTTAGAGTGGCAGCCTTCAGGATCACCGGATGTGAGACCCCCACAAAAAGGCTAAAGGAAAAAGGACACCCTCCCAATCTTCCTCTGAGGGGGGACTATCCTATCATTGTGTCCACAAGAAAAAGAAATCCAGAGATGGGGGCAGATCGTCAGATGAGGACTGTCTCCATTCCTGTCGCAGGAGGAAGAAAGGGTCTTGGGCCCGAAGTGGTCCCATGGGCATATTCAAGGGCAAACGCCACAGGGATTTTCTCCAGAATCATCGATCACCAGTTCCTCCACCGAGGAGGGGGAGATAGTGGACTCATCAGACTCTGACTCCCCATCCAGAAATTTTGACCTGGAGGACCTAGACTTTTTCATCAAAAAAGTCATTTCCAAGATTCACCTGGACTCTTCTGCCACTGTCACCTCCCAACCAAAACAGACCTTTCACTTGGTTTCTGCCTCAAGACCGGCGACAGCCTTCCCGATACCTCCCGCTATTGAGGATCTACTCAAAGAAGAATAGCAAGGTCCAGAATGCGCCTATCCGGTTCCCCGATGAATCGCCAAACTTTTGAAGTTTGACAAACAGTCCGAAAAGTGGTTAGACTGCCCCAGAATCGACCCCTTAATTTCTAACTTCGCCAAGAAAACTGTGATCCCAGCTGAAGGAGGGGCTTTGCTAAGGGACTCAGTAGATGGAAAGGTGGACTCCTCCCTCAAAAAAGCCTTTCAAGCCTCGGCAGCTTCCCTCAAGGCAGCCACAGCGAACCTATTCTCCTCAAGAGCCGCCCTCTCGTGGGCATCGGAATTAGCCTTTCAACTAGCAGAAGACCTGGACAAGAACTCCCCTACTATCCATCAGCTGCAGTTAATGGGTTTGGCCTTGGCCTATGCAGCGGATGTGTCGGAGGAGGTGGTCAGGTGTGTGGCGCAGACCATGTTTTATCAAACCTTGGCTCGCCGCAACCTATGGCTCAGGGCATGGCAAGCAGACTCATCCTCAAAGAGCCATTTGGTGAACGCACCCTATGAAGGTAACCTCCTGTTCGGACCGGTGCTGAAGGAGGCAGTGAAGGAATCTGGGGAAACGTCGAAGGTGCATATGCCCCAGTCCAGGAGTAGTGCCAAAGCGTGGTCTTCGGTTCCAAGGTGCAATTTGCGTGACAGAGGCTACAAGAGACAGAACTCCAGCTTTTCAGGAACGAGAACATGGTTTTCCCGGAACCAATGGAATTTCAGAGGGGGGCAGTTCCAGTGGAGGTGGAGGCTCCAGAGACACGGGGAATAGCAACAAAAAGGCGCAATGAGACCATGCGGGCCCATCCTCAAGTAGGGGGCAGACTTTGAGTTTTTCGAGGAATGGGCCCGAACCACGTCAGACAGATGAGTATTAGACATTATCAGCAAAGGTTACCTGATAAGAGTTCGAGTCCAAGCCCCCATTGCCTCATGTGGTGCCCTCTCCCCTCTCAAACAACTTGTCCAAAAGACAAGCGACGTGGCAGGCCATTACAGACCTTCTGCTAGAAGGGGCTATTGAATGGGTTCCCCCCCACAAGATCATTCGGGAGGGGGGTATACTCCATATTTTTCCTCGTACCCAGGCGCACAGGAGGCCACAGACCTGTCTTAGACCTCAAATTCCTAAATCTTTTTGTGCGCAGCAGACCATGCAAGATGGAAACCCTGTCATCAACTGTCAGAAGTGCTGCAAGGAGATTTTTTGGCATCAATAGACTTGCAGGATGCCTACCTCCACATTCCTATCCACAATCTACACAGGCAATGTCTGAGATTCAAGGTAGGGACCCATCACTTCCAATTCAAAACTCTTCCTTTCGGCCTTTCTTCAGCCCCAAGAACCTTCTCGAAGGTGCTAGTAGCAATGGTAGCTCACCTTCGGAACAGAGGGATCCAGCTCTTCCCTTATCTGGGCGATATCCTCATCAAAGCTCCACAGCAGAACCAAGCAGTACAGGCTGTGAAGGAAGTGGTAGTGTCTCACGGCGCATGACTTTGTCATCAATCAGAAGAAGAGTTCACTAATTCCGAGCCAGACCATGAAACACTTGGGAGCAGTTTTCAACACGAGGGACAACAAGGTATTTCCCCCAGTCTCGAAATTCAGGGACCTGATGGAGCTCATCAACAAGTTCCAAAGCTCTGCTCATCAGCCAGCGCAGATCTTCATGCAGCTGATCGGGACGTTGGTATCACTGACAGATTCAGTCCCATGGGCTGTAACACACATGCGTCCAATTCAAGCCCATCTGCTCAGCTGTGGTGCCAGTCCAGGCACAATCAGCACCAACTCGCCCCCATCCCTCAACAGATAAAAACCTCTCTCGCATGGTGGTCTTGGAGGGACAATGTGATGAGGGGCCGGAAGTTAGGCCATCCGCTTCAAACAAGAATCACAACGGATGCAAGCCTCAGAGGGTCGGGGGCTCACCTGGACCAGATGTCGGCTCAAGGCAAGTGGTCCCTGACAGAGTCGGGACACAGCATAAACATCCTAGAGATGAGAGCAGTTTGGCTAGCCCTAATACACTTCCGTCAGCATGTATGCAACCGGGATGTATTAATTCTGACGGACAATCGAACGACTATGGCCTACATGAACCATCAAGGCGGCACAAAAAGTTTAAAAATGCTCCGGGAGTCCCTTCTCTTCCAGTGGGCAGAAAAACACCTGGAGAGTATAAGGCCACGTACATACCGGGACAGGAAAATGTCACAGCAGACTGGCTAAGCCGCCAAGACATCCTCCCGGGAGAATGGGAACTGAAGGACTCTGCATTTCAACTGCTAACAGAGAAGTGGGGCAATCCTCAGGTAGATCTGTTTGCACGTCGACAAAATGCCAAGACGCAACAGTTCTGCTCCCTGGCAAGGGACAATCTAGCACTGGCTCAGGACGCTTTCTTCCTAAACTGAGGACATCCTAAACTGGGGTTGTCTCGGCCTCCTGTATGCGTTTCCCCCAATTCTGCTGTTATCCAGGGTCCTACACAAGGTGGCCAGGGACAGGGCGGAGATGATTCTAGTATGTCCCAGGTGGCCTCGCCCCTGGTTCCCAGTACTAATTCAACTGTCAGAGGCATCACCCTTTATTTTCCAACTAAGCCCAGACCTCCTCCATCAGGGGTCTGGTGATGTACCCCAATCTGACCAATCTGTCCCTCTCGGCTTGGAGATTGAGCGGGAAACTTTCAAGGAGCTGAGCTACACTGCTTCAGTCATCGAAATGATAAACTCTAGACTCTCCTCCTCTAGAGTATATTATAGAATCTGGCGAAAATTTCTGTTCTAGCTACAATCTAAAACTTTACAGGACCTTCCAATCCTTTTGCAGTTTCTACAGGAGGGTTTTGACAAAGGCCTGCAGCCAGCCACCTTATGCGTTCAAGTTTCTGCATTAAGGGCACTCTTGTTGGCAGACTCTGGAGACTCCCTAGGGTCTCATCCTCATGTCAAGAGTTTTCTAAGAGCAGCGACGTTAAAACGCTCCCCTAGCAGGCCAACCGCTCCTCCTTGGCGACTTAATCTGGTTCTCAAGGCCCTAACAAAAGCACCCTTCAAGCCTCAAACAGGCCTCTATCATGCATCTCACAATGAAAGTGGTCTTCCTGGTAGCTATCACATCAGCCAGGAGAATCGACGAATTGGGGAAGCTATCAACCAAAGAGCCCTACACTGCTTTTCATCAGGACTCTGTGGTACTCCTGACAGATCCGGGGTTTTTACCGAAGGTGATGTCTACCTTCCATTGTAACCAGGAACTAATCCTCCCTTCCTTCTGTCCTCATCCCAAAAACGAAAAAGAAAGAGAATTTCATACTCTAGATCAGAGGAGAGCACTCGGATTGTATATTAAGAGGACGGACGCTATCCGTAAAACATCACGTTTGTTTGTTTTAACTGCAGGCCAAAATGTGGGTAAAAAGGCTTCAAAAGACTGTATAGCTAGATGGAGCAGATCAGTAATCACTATAGCATATGATCAGGCGGGAGTAGTCCTGCCTGGCCCAGTGAGAGCTCATTCCACCAGGGCTATGGCCACTTCATGGGCAAACTTCAGAGAAGCATCCCCAGCAGACTTATGCAGAGCGGCCACTTGGTCATCCATCCACACGGTCAAAAAGTTCTACAAACTGGATGTACTGTCCTCTGCAGACGCTTCCTTTGGCCACAGAGTGCTCCACGTGGTGGTGGACACATAAGAGCAATGGATATACTTCCCACCCGGCACTCTAGGGATGCACTGCTTTTGGACATCCCAGATGTTATGAAGACCAGAGACCAGCTTAGGAGAGAGAAATCGAAATTTGGGTACCTGTAAATTTTCTTTCTCTGATGACTGGTCTCTGGGCTTCGGAATCCCTCCCAGAATGTATACAGTTGGTTGACCTCAGGGCTACTTAGACCTTAACTGTTGTGTTTTTGGCTCCTGGGCCATTTATGCCGTAAATGTTGTGTTTTTGTTTCCAAGTTCTTGTCGTACTACCTCAGAGGAAATGCGTGAAGAATGACTGGCACCAATCGGAAGGGGAAGGCTCCTTACCCTCCCTGCTGCACGACTTTGGGTCCTGCCTATTGACGTCATCAGGAGGTGCAGCCCAGACGTAATGAAGCCCAGGAGACCAGCCGTCGGAGAAAGAAAATTTACAGGTACGCAAATTTCGATTTTTCATCACTGTCTGGTCTGGCTTTATGTATCCATTATCAGAGCGGTCCAGAGAATCTACCAGGACAAGTCAATCTTTTGAGAGACTGGTTCTGGATTTTCAGTAAGAGAATCTTCCCTGATTTTTATGTACAGTATAGGCTGCCACAGGATAAAGTGCTGTTATTACAGTTTCAGCCAGTAATATTTTGCAGGATAGAAACATAGAAGTTGACGTCAGATAAGGACCGCAAGACCCATCCAGTCTGCCCATTTCTTTTTTCTCCTTTATAAATGTGCCATAGGCCTTTGCTCGGTCAATGGCATATCTATTCATACTCATCTGTATTGCTCCCTTGTCACTGATGAAGACATTAAAGAGGACTGACCCCAGGACTGATCCCTGAGGTACTGCACTTGTGACTTGCATCTCTTCTGACTGTTTACCGTTTATCACCACTCTCTGTTTACTGCCCGTCTATCAGTTTGCCACCCAGTTGACCAACTTCTGACCCACACTGAGCCTACCCAGCTTATTAATCAATCTTCTGTGTGGAACGGTATCAAAAGCTTTGCTGAAGTCGAGGTAGGCAACATCAACTGCTCCCCCTTGGTCCACCACTCTGGTTACCCAGTAAAAGAAATCTGAGATTAGTTTGACAGGACCTTCCTTTTGTAAACCCATGCTGTCTTGGATCCTGTGCTGCTATGGATTCCAGGTGTTGCACTATCCTCTCCTTAAGGAGCGTCTCCATAATCTTGCCCACTGCTGAGGTAAGCCTGACTGGTCTGTAGTTCCCTGCCTCCTCCCTGCTACCACTCTTGGGAAGCAGTATAACATGAGCCCTTCTCCAGTCTGCTGGGACCTCTCCTGTGCTCAGAGACTCACTAAACAGTTATTTTGTGAAGGGACTAGTGCACACCTCTCTTCCCCCCCCCGTGTCCATAGTGCAGAGCTGCGGGCCCTGCCCTACTTTCTCTTCAGTAAATACTGAGCAGAAGTATCTATTTAGGATAGATGCTTTTACATGGTTCTCCTCCTCACACGCCCCCTTATCCCCTTTGATGTTAGCAATAACCCCCTCTGGACTTTCTCCTTTCACTAATGTATCTATAGAAAGTCTTGTCACCTTCTTTTACTGTTCGTGCTAGTGTTTCCTCAGTTTGGGCCTTTGCCCGCCTTATTGCCTTCTCTGCTTCCCTTAGGGAAGTTTGGTATGCCTCCTTATTTTCATCCTGCTGCGTTCCCTTGTATTTCCTGAAGGCCAGCCTTTTGGCTCTGACCTTTTTCTGCTACTGTGTTTGAGAACCAAAGTGGTTTCCTTCTTCTTTTGCACTTCCTTTTCTCACTAACACAATGGGATGTTGCTTCAAGTGTTGCATCTTTAATGCTTGCCCACTTTGCCTGTACCCCCTCACCTGTATTTCTTTTTTGCCAGGGCTAGCTTAACTCTGGCCATCTTATCAAAGTTGGCTCCTCTGAAGTCCCATATTTTTGCCTTTGAATGGGATGATTTTGTTCTAGTGGCCAAATAGAACCATACCATGTGACGGTCACTGGTCCCCAGGTAACCTTCTACCTGGTGATCTGTGATCCTTTCCCTGTTAGTACTAGATCTAGGATAGCCCTGTCTCTAGTGGGTTGTTGTACCAGTTGTTTGAGGCCCTCCCACTGCTGGGAATCCACCATGTGTCTAGTTCTTGCAGATGGGGCTGGTATTGACCAGTCTGTATCTGGTATGTTGAAGTCTCCCATTATCAGAACCTCTCCTTTAGCTGTCATGTTTCGTATATCTTCTAACAGTAACGCGTCTGTCCTCCCCCTGGTCTGGAGACCTGTACACAACCCCAGTTCGTATGGCTGTCCCATTTCCTGTTTCCAGGGTGACCCACAGTTCTTCTGGCTCCTTGAGTGTATTCTGAATTTCTGTAGCTGTGATATTTTCATTGACATAAAGGGCCACTTCACACCACCGTTTTGCACCTGTGTCTCTTCTGAACAGTACATAGGCAGGTATTGAAGTCTCCCAAGTGTGGTTACTGGTAAACCATGTCTCGCTAATGGCTACTATGTCCAGTTTAGCCTCTGTCATTGTTGCCTGCAGGTCTGGGATCTTGTTTCCCGGACTGCGAGCATTTTGTGTACGTAATTTTCCATTGGTCAGATTTCAGTGTGTTAGTGGTTGGGCGAGGTCCAGCGTTTCCCCTGTGCATTGTATGGGAAGCTGGACCTTTTTCTTTACCTGGTGCTGCAAATGAACTTCAAACATGCTGAACTCCTCTTTGACCACTAGCTGAGGGGGGAGGGGTGTTCATCCCATTTGATGTTTCGGGTGCTGCAACCCTCTCCCTGTTTGCTAGTTTAAATATTCTGCAAAGACATCAAACTTTTGCCCCAATGCACTGACTCCCTCCTTAGTCAGATGCAGTCCATCAAATTTAAAGGACTTTCGCTCCCAGAACTGTTGCCAGTTCACTACAAATTTGTGTTCTTTTTCCTGGCACTAGCCCTTGAGCCACATGTTTAGCTCCTCTATCTCCCCTTCTCTGACCTTCCGTCCATCTGTCCCCCTCTCCCAGACTGGCAAGATCTCAGAGAAGGAGATACCGGACGAAATGGATGATAGTTTGTCACCCAGCCTGGTCAGGTGTTCCTTGGTCTCCGCAACTGACCGGTTGGCGAGATAGTTAGTCCCTGTGTACCAGGACATCAATATTTTTCTCCGGCTTCCTGAACAATTTTAGCAATGTGGTCAGTGTCTCTCCGTGCTGATGTACCTGGGAGACATCTGACCATCACCCCTGGCTGGAGATGGATATCAACTCCCCAAATCATGGAGTCTCCTATAATCAGAAGTTTTTTTGGATTTCTTTTTTGCTTTTTTTTTTTTTTTGTTTCAGTTCCTGTTTTGGGCGTGTTTTGTTGTGCTAGCTCCTGTGCTGCAGTGTCCTCTGGCCCTTTGTTTGATTTTGGAGATAGAGGCAGATACCTGTTTGTAGTTTTTATATGGTTTGTGGAGGTGATATGTTGGAGAGCACCGAGTGATGGGACACCCGATTTGCCCCTCCTAACCACCTGCCAACCTCCCGGACCAACTATCCTCTGCGGTCGAGGTGCTTCTGTTGGATGTTGGGGAAATGGGCGGTTCTTACAGTATATTTCCTCTTGAATATGCAATTTGAGGCGTGCAATCTCTGCCCATGCTGCCTGGAGCTGAGCCCTTAGATCTCCAGTGGCCCAGCATGTAAGACATTGTCCTAAATCCTGTAAAACTGCCCTTCTGAAAAGTGTTCCACAGTACCTGCAGTTAATGATATCCATTCCAGGTAAGTTGCTGGGTTTATAACCTGGTCAGAGTAATTAGAAGGAAGAAAGTGAAAGCAAAAGTTTGATTTTGGGTTTTGTTTGTTTTTGTATAACTTGTTATAACAAGTTAAATTACTAGTGTCCCTGGAAATGAGGTCACTCTGTGGATACCCCTCTGAACCGCCCCTTCCTGCTTTGCTACAGGAAATGTCACGACTGTGCTACCCTATAAAAGGAGTGTAGTGTGGGGTGGTTGGGGATGGGGGTGGGTGGCTGGGCCCTTCCCCTGCTGAAAAAGTACCACAGACGAAAGAAACAAGAAGGTAAGAGCAGAAACAGTCAGCAACAAATGCAGTAGCCCTGAAAGCTTATCCTAATCATGGATAAAACTGTGAAACCTGTAATAATTTCACAGAAGATATACCCTGTAAGAAACACTTTGCTACAGAGAAAAATAAAGCAGTAACCGAAGATATACCTTGCAAAAGACAAGTTGAATCCGAAGATAACAGCAGTAATCTGTAAGCACACACCTGTAGGCACACCCTGTAATAATGCAGCAGAGTGTATACCCAGCAACAACAATTTGAATCCGAGAAAAATAAAGCAATAAAATGTTGGGAACAAATGGTAGCAATCCCTTGTGAGTACAAAATAAAAACACACAGTAAACCTGCCTAGCCAAAAGAAGCCTTAATCCTTATTGTTCTGGTAAGGTTCTTTGCTCTGTCCTTTCAAACAGCCTAGAAGAAAAGAGCTCAGGTGAAGCTAGGTGCCTTCGCCATGAAACGTAGTCTTCCACCTCCCGCAGAAATGCAACTTATACTATGTAGAGATGAATCAAACCTTACAGGTACATTTATTTTAGCAGCTGAAGCATTTAAATGAAGATAAATGGGGTATACACAATGGCCAGACTCAATTTATTTTAATGTGTGTTTTGGGGGCGGGGGGTGCAGTAAAATAACTTATGAGTGTCATGTAGTACTTTCTGTATCATTTGTCCTATCTAGGACCTCCTTGTAAATGAGCATTGATCAGTGGACCTTTCTGCAGATAAGTCAAATAACACAAAGTACCAGTCCTGCCCCTTACATGTGATAAGTGTCATTATTAGCATGGCCAGTGGGTGTCAAATTTATACAATGTATTTTAAACTGTAAAGCTTTCAGATTAGTTCTTTTTATGGAGATTTAAAGGACACCTAAACCATTTTCTTGTGAGGTCACTATTTAAAAAGAATCCGAAACTATAGAGTGTTGGAGCAGGAGGTGACATTTTACATCATAGTGCTTCTTGCCTCGTCCGTGGCGATTTTGTTTTCGTTACGTTTAAATAAAGTACACAAACTTCCCCCTGCTTTGAAAATCCATGCCATGATCCAGCCATAAGATGTCACCAACATGACATGTGATGACATCATTGAAGAGAAACTAATAGAAGTCCTATGTGCTGGCCTGTTTCTAATCGTAATGTGTAACTTATAAAGCACACCAACATGCTAATTGGCACTTAATGCATGCATCAGAGTCTGTACACAAGCTGTTGGCACCAGAAGGCAGAATCCAGAACAGGAACAAAGTTCATGACAGCTGACAGACACCTGATTATGCTATGGAAACCTGTATCTGTGGTTTATATTTCTACATTTTGTCCACATATGGTGTGTACAGTGGAGTTTTTTTGCTAAACTGGCTTATAGGCTGTAATCTTCAGTATAAATCTTCAAATTGTGCCCTTGTTCTTGCACACAAAAGGTGTGCAAGAACAAAGTTTCTATTTCAAAAGATGGAGGCTCAGAGGTAATGTAAGGAAGTATTTTTTCAGAGGGTTGTGGATGCATGCAACGTCCTTCTGGAGTCAAACAGTGGTTGAATTCAAGCATGCATGGGACAGTCATAAGTCAGTTCTAGGGGGTGGGGGTAGAAAGAAGTAGGCTGCTGGTTAACTAGGATCTGCAGCTTATCCATTAGGTAGGGAAATGGGCAGACTGGGTGGGCCAAGCGGTCCTTATCTGTCATCAAATTCTATATGTAATTTACAAGTGCCTGCTGTCCCAAACCCACTGCTAGAGTCAGGCTCTCTGCTCCCACAGTGCCCAACCTTAAAGCACGATTCGTGAACCGGGGACACCCTCCTGTTTTGGGTCTGAACAACTGCCAGTCTTGCATCCTGGGGTCAATTATGAACCCTTTTTAGCTAGCATACCCAGGTAACAGGTCCAAATATCGCACTCTCTTCGGGGGAAGCAGTGCAATGCTTGACTCAGAGGGCATACAACCAGCCTGGTTCACAATCCCCTGCCGACTCAGTTGAGATGCTGGTATTTTCTCACCTTTGCCTGATCTTTACACAGATCTTTGTTAGTGTGGCTGCATAAGGTGACACAATAAGCATTCAACAGCTGTTAAACTATTAAGACTGTTCCACCATTCACACCCAAATGAGCATATCTCAGGCGGCATTTTAAGGAAAAGCAAAGTTTACTAAAATTAAAAATGGTAACTACAATACCAAAATGCTGAAAATATGTATACCTTAAGGGTACAGTCAGAAGATAAATGGACAATTATAACTAAAGCGCCTTGCACTGAATTATTTGCTACCTCGGTCCTTCAGTTAGCAGATGGTTTAGGCTAAAGTTACCTATCTTGGCAGATATGTCCAACATACCAAGATGACTCTTCGAAGTCCAGAACAAGTGTGTGCATCATTCCCTTCAGCCAGCTTGGCAATATCAGAGTTCGTCTTACCCTCCTTGTGATGTCACAGCACACGAGGTCACTTTTAGTCCTGTAATTAATTTGTAACATGCAGCTGCATAGGCAAACAGGTCAGGTTACTACTGAACTGGAATCTGCAAATACAGCAATATTTTTAATTATAACAAGACAATCTCTTCTTCCCATTACAGCATGGTTTTTATGATGGGTTACAGTATCCCTTTGATTTATCAGGAAAACCGTCTGAGAGCCACCTCTCAACATCGTGAAATATTTGACATAGACTGACTAGGAAGCATTCTCCCTCCTGTCACCTCGTAAAAAGGCAATATTTTCACTTCAAAGCACCAATTCTCTGAGAACATGACTTTCATGATTTCCACACAGGTTTTGTCAGGAACGTATTCGTTTTTTTGAAGTTAGCAGTTTCCTTTCTGTGAGAGAGAACGGTACATTTTCAAAACTCTAATGTCCCAGGATGCCTTGTGCTGACTGCCATGTTTCATAAGAAGAATTCGAAAACCTATGTTTATATCAAAATTATAATATGCATAACTGGCAGACTGCGATTCCCGTCACACCTGCTACCCTGTAGACCTTGGTTAGTTGGAAAATAACCACTCACTAGATGTCAGTAGCCCATACAGGTGATATGCAGCACAGGGATGGAAATAATGGCTAGGCAGGCACTTTTCCTTCATGTAGAACTGTTGTGACAGTTAACATTTCCTGGGCCAGTGTTACTTTTTCACATTGGTATAGGTATACAGTAAGACAATCCAGGGTGGGTGGGGGTGTGTGTGTGTGTGTGCGTGCCTGTTGGCTAAGGTGGTGGGCAGTAAGACCATTAACGACTTCAGTCATAGTTGGGACAGAGTTAAGACTTTATTAGTCACGGGGGGGGGGGGTAGCAGCAAGGCAGGGAACATAGGGGTAGGTAGTGTGGGCATAAACCCTGTATAAGATACTAGATCTCTGTTGTTGGATAGGGTGTTATGGGCAGACTGGAGGGACCAATGGTCAGGGCATGACTGGGGTGGTGCAAGAGCTGCAGTTGCAGTAGGGCCCGCACTGTTAGGTGTCCCACATACTCAAAGGGCAGTAGTAAGAGAACCTTTTCTCACAGACAAACTTGCAAGTTTTTCTTTAGAAATTGCTTATCCATTTGAAACTGAGTCTGTCAGCAGTGGTGTCAGAAAATTAGAACTCCAGTTTTACATTTTACATGGTTTGGGGGGGGGGGGTGGTGCAGAACAAAGATGCAATAGGGCCCATTACTCAGAACATCTGACTCTTGGTGCTGGTGTCCCCAGGAGGAGGAGCAGGAACAAATGACATTGTTCAGTTCTTTGATCATGGTGCCAGCAAGGGGGACTTTTTTTTTTGGGGGGGGGGGCATGGACAAACTATATATATGTTCTATAGCACTGCTACAAAGAAACTTATGCAATAAAAATGTTATATGCGCTAATGGTTATTTTACATTTATTGGTGGGGAGGTGGGCCCCACAAAATATTTTGCAGGGGGGGCCCTTACCATTGTTGGCACAGTCCTGCCAATGGTAATTTTTTTCTGAGGTCAAATCCTACGTTTCTGTATTTTTTCATTCTGGGTCAACAATTGCATGGCTCCAGTGTGTTCGCACTGACTGCCTTTAAACACACATGAGGAAAGTGTGATTATTGACCATAATTACGCATATCTTATTACACTTGTAAGTTAAGTCCTACCTAAAAATGTGTGTGGCTGTTTTTTGATTTTTAAAATTCGCATCTTTCTGTATGAAAGATGAGCAGATGACCAAAGAAAGTTCAGTTGAGGTGTATTAATATTGTAGCTGGACCTGGTACAAAGACTCAGAAAGTACTGGGGTGTAATTAAGGCCAGATAATTGCATTCTTGTAATTGTTTTTCTCGCTCCTAAGCTGGTCTCCGGGCTTCCATACAAATGAGCTGTACCTCCTGATGGCAATATGCAGGCAGGAACTAAGCTCTGCAGCTGGGGATACCCAGCCCTCCACTTCTGTTTCCATCAGTTTACTTCCTGCCTTCCAACTAGCAGGTACTCAGTAGCAGAGCTCTGTCACCACATGGCACAGCTGAACACATCAGACTGTAAGTCGCAAAATTTTATTTCTTGTTGGGATTGCTGAAGAAACGCAGCACTTCAGAGCACTTATGTGTGGGTCCCAGTCTCAGCCTTTCAAGTTGCACAGACTGGCCCCACTTTACAGAGGAGGTTTTTCCCATGTTTTGGGGCTCAACCCAGTATTCATTTTAGCTTTGGAGTTCGACTGGTGGATTTCGTTGATGGGTGCCTTTTTTGAACAATTGGACATTAAAAGCACCTCAGTTCTCTGAGGATTCTCCTCGTCAACGGCAGTGCCATTTTTCTCCTGTCAATGGCTAGCTCACTGACTCTTTCAGCCGCTTGTCAGCGATGGGCCTGCAGCTCTAATTCAGCCGCTCGTTGACTATTTAGTGCTGTCTCGTTGATGAGCGCGGCAGTTCATCAGGAATGCTGCTCAGGACATAATACAGCACTAAGAGAGCAAGAAAGTCTTAACTAATCAGGACCAAGGCAGCAGTTTAAACAGCTCAGCTTTTTGCCCTTAAAGGGCCATTAGTGGTGTCCCATCGGAGCTTCAGTATTGTTCTGGACAACCTCCTGTTTTATCAGGAATCCGGGGTGGGGAGACACTGAATGAAAGGGGATTAGAGCCATTTTCAGTCATGGCCTCAGATAAGCCTGCCGGGGCAGAAAATGCCAGTGTTGCAAATTCCCTCTTCTAATCACCTTTGCAGGTTCGCTGTGCCCAAAATGTGAACAAGCAGCTTCTGCAACTGGGGAGGATATGACAGAAACCTCTTATGTCTCGGCTTAGACTGATAGCCAGCAGACAGACCGGTCTGAGCGAGTAGCAGCCACTAGGTCGGAGAGAGCAGCGGCCACCAGGGCGACCAGCAGTCTGCAACCCCCTTTCTGGCCCCAGACTTCGTAGACAAGCTAAATAGGGCCTTTGCACTGGACCCTGCATGCTTCGACTGGCAACCTCCAGGGTCACCAGATGTGTGACCTCACAAGAAGGCAAAAAGAAAGAGGACCCCATCCCCATCTGAAGAGGGACAGCTGTCCACATATCACTTTTTTTTTTTTTTTTTTAAACAAAGACATGATACAGACGAGGAGGATCAGCATTCCTTATGCCACAATAGGACGAAAATATCTCATTCTCAGAGCAGATCTAGGAGCACCCACAAAGGGAAAGTGTCGCAGGGACCATTCCCTGGGCTCCTTACACTCCAGTTCTTCATCTCCAGAAGAGGGGGAGCTAGTGGACTCATCTTCTGACTCTGACTCCCCATCCAGAAACTTGACCTGGAGGACCTAGACTTTTTCATTAAGAAGGGGTCATAGCTGTAATTCATCTTGATTCTTCCCCAGTGGCTCCAGCACAGCCGAAACGGGCCTTTCACCTGGCATCTGCCGCCAAACTGGCCACTGCCTTCCCTATTCCTCCAGCCATAGAGGGCTTGCTAAAGGAGGAATGGCAGAGTCCAGAACACACATCTAGTGCCCTGGTGGATCTCCTAAGCTCCTCAGGCTTGACAAGAAACAATCTGGAAAGTGGCTAGACTATCCCAGAATCCACCATCTGATTTCGAACCTTACCAAGAGGCTGGTCATCCCAGCCAAGGGAGGAGCATCGCTCAACGAGACCCAGTGGACAGGATAGTGGACGCCTCACTCAAGAAGGCCTTCCAGGCATTAGCAACGTCTCTCAAGGTGGCAACTGCCAATCTCTTTTTGGCCCGAGCCATTCTCTCCTGGGCCTCAGAATTAGCTTTTCAATTCACTGAGGACCCAGAGAAGAACAAGGCTATATTATTCATCAGCTGCAATTAATGGGTTTGGCTTTGACTTCGGCAGCAGACTTATCTGAGGAGGCAGTCAGGTGCACCGCTAGGACCAGGTTTTGTCAAACTTCATCTCGCCGTAACCTCTGACTTTGGTCCTGGCAAGCAGATGCCTCTTCAAAGAGCCATTTGGCAAACGATCCCTATGAAGGTAATACCCTGTTTTGGCTCAGTTCCATAAGGAGGCAGTAAAGGAATCCAGGGAGGTGGCTAAAGGGCATATGTCCTAGTCACATGGCGGGGCAAATCATGGTCCTCAAGCCCCAGATGCAATTTTGGTGACCAAGGTTACAACAAAGGTTAGAACTCTTATTTTCTCTGGAAAGAGAACATGGTTCTCCTCGTGTAACCAACATAGCTTCTGAGGAGATGGATCTGGTGGCGGTGGTGGCACCAGAGACACCGGGAACAGCGACAAGAAGTCCTAATGAAGCTATGCGGGCCCATCTTCGAGTAGGGGCCAGACTTTCATTTTTTCTCGAGGAATGGTTCCAAACCACGTTGGACAGATGGGTCCTAGACATTATCAGCAAGTGTTACCTAACAGAATTCGAATCCAAGCCCCCACTACCTTATGTGATACCTTCCCCTATCTCGGGCAACCGGTCCAAAACACAGGCTATGTTACAGGCCATTACAGACCTTCTTCAAGCAGGGGCTATTGAGCAAGTTCCCCCCCCCACCCCCACAGAGATCAGTTGGGGGGGTCTACTCCCTATTCTTCATTGTGCCAAAACGCACAGTGGGATTCAGGCCAGTCCTAGATCTCAAATTCCTGAATCATTTTGTCTGCAGCAGACTCTTCAAGATGGAAACCTTGTCATCGATTATCAGGGAGTTGCAACAAGGGGATTTTCTGGCATCCCTTGATCTGTAAGATGCCTATTTGCATATTCCCATCCAGGAACTACACAGGCAACATCTGTCTGGTTTAAGGTGGGGGAGCAGCACTTCCAGTTGAAAATGCTGCCATTCGGGCTTTCTTCATCCCCAGTTACACTCTCCATGCGCTAGTAGCGGTCATAGCTCACCTTCGGAACCGAGGGATACAACTTTTCCCTTACTTGGATGATATTCTCATCAGTGCCCTGAAGCTTGACCAAGCTGTACAAGCAGTGACAGTGGTAGTCCAGTGCCTGTCTGCACATGGATTTATCATCAACTGGAGGAGTTCCCTAACTCCCAGCCAGACCTTGAACCACCTGGGGGCAGATTTCATGGCACAAACCATCAAGGTCTCTTCTCTCTTCTCCCCCCCACCCCCCAACCAAAGAGAAATTCAGGGGGCCTGCTGAAGCTCATCAAGAAGTTTCATGCAGCTCCTCAGCTGCCGACTCGCTTCTTCATGCTGCTAATTGGGACTCTAGTATCGCTGTCAGATTAGTCCCTTCGGCCCTAGTCCACATGAAGCCCATTCAAGCTCACGTGCTCAAGATGTGGTCCCAGTCCAGACATAGCCAACACCAGCTAATACCAGTTTCTCAACAGATAAAAACTTCCCTCCAGTGGTGGACTTGGAGGTCAAAGGTCATGAGGGGTCTCAAGTTGGGCCATCCACACTAAATCCGAATCACGACTGATGCCAGCCTCGGGCTGGGAGGCTCACTTGCATCAGCTATTGGCTCAGGGCAAGTGGTCGCTGTTAGAAACAAAGTACAGCATAAACGTCATTGAGATGAGAGCAGTACGCCTAACCCTGATGCACTTCGAACAGCTAGTTCTCAATCAAACAACTGATGGCATACATAAACCATCGGGGCGGAACAAGAAGCTCAAAAATGCTACAGGAGTCCTTCTTCTCTTTCAGTGGGCTGAGCACCACCTGGCAAGCATAAGGGCAGTGTACATTCTAGGACAGGAAAATGTCACAGCAGACTGGCTCAGTCGACAAGATGTTCTACCAGCTGAATGGGAGCTGAAGAACAGTGCCTTCCACTTCCTAACAGTTGGGCAATCCTCGGATAGATCTTTTCGCCTGCTGGTGAAACTCCGAGGTAAAGCAATTCTGCTCCCTGGCTTAGGACACCTTTTTCCCTAGACTGGTGTCAGTTCGGTCTCTTGTATGCCTTTCCTCCAGTACCGCTTGTATTCAGAGTCCTACACAAAGTGGCTGTGGACTTGACAGAACTGATTCTAGTCTGTCCCTGATGACCTCGTTGCCCATGATTCCCGCTTCTCATTCATCTTTCAAGACAACCACCTCTCTCCTTCCAGATCAGCCCAGTACAGCACCCCAGTCTAAACAACCTCTCCCTCTCAGCCTGTAGATTGAGCGAGAAACTTTCAAAGAGCTGGGCTACACAGCTCCTGTTATTGAAATGATGGTGCACTCACGTCGCCCCTCTTTCTCTAAAGTGTGTTACAAAATTTGGTGGAAATTCTTGTTCTGGCTCCAGTCCAAACACATACAGAGCCAGCCAATATCACTGCCTGTACTACTGCAGTTTCTTCAGGATGGATTTGACAAAGGACTGCAGCCAGCCACCTAACAGGTTCAGGTTTCCACGCTGGGGGCACTGTTGTTGGTGGACTCCGGAGAGTCATTGGGTTCACATCCCCATGTCAGGAGGTTTTTAAGGGCAGCAACATCAAAGTGTCCTCCAGTCAAGCTAACAGTACCACCTTGGAGGATGAATTTGGTTCTCAAAGCTTTGACCAAGGCTCGTTTTGGGCCTCCCAAGGAGACGTCCCTCATGCATCTTACAATGAAGGTCGTTTTTCTCATAGCTATTACTTCAGCCAGGAGAATCTGAGAGCTAGGAGCCTTCTCCACCAAAGAGCCATATACTGAGTTTCATCAGGACTCTGTGGTGCTCTGAACAGATCCACGTTTTTTGCCAAAAGTTGTCTCTCTGTTCCATTGCAACCAGGAGTTGATTCTGCCTTCCTTCTGCCCACACCCAAAAAATGAAAAGGAAAGGGAATTTCTCACGCTGGATCAAAGAGTGGTGAAAATGTGTATTAAATGAACAGATTCTATTTGAAAAACTTCCAGTTTGTTCATCCTAACTACAGGTTAAAGTATGGTTAAAAAAGTGTTGAAGGACTCTATAGCCAGATGGATCCTTTCTGTCATCACCACTGCTTATGATCAGGCTGGAGTAACCTTGCCTGGCCCAGTGGGGGTCCATTCTACCCAGGCTATGGTCACTTCGTGGGCGGACTTCAGAGAAGCATCTCCAGCAGACCTATGCAGGGTGGCCATTTGGCTATCCATTCACACGTTCACAACATTTTACAAACTGGATGTGACGTCCTTTGGTAGCCGAATTCTTCAGGCGGTGGTTGGCCCTTAAGGGCACTTGCATTCTTCCCACTCAGGATATCTGGGGATGTACTGCTTATGTTTATCCCATTTGTATGGAAGCCCAGAGACCAACTTAGGAGAGAGAAAACGAAATTTAAATACCTGTAAATTTTCTTTCTCTGATGGCTGGTCTCCGTGCTTCTGCTTCCATCCCAGAATGTTTAAAGTTGGCCAGTTGGCCATGAATGGCTTTATTTTCTTGTTTTTTGTTTCCAAGTTCATGTAGTATTGCGACATTTGGACTGCTTTTGGAAGAACTGATGGAAACAGGAAGTGGAGTGGTGGATATCTCCAGCTGCAGAGCTTAGTTCCTGCCTGCATATCTGCATCCGGAGGTATAGCCCATTTGTACGGAAGGAATCCCGGAGACCAGCAGTCAGAGAAAGAAAATTTAGAGGTATTTAAATTTTTGTTTTTCTCAGTCCGGTGGCTAACCTGTGTGTTTTTTTTTTTTTTTTTTTTTTTTTTTTTACCTGTGCTGTAATATACAAATATTGACTGGAGTAGAGGGATATTTGGCTGAGGCCAGTATGACTATTGGAAGACAGTAGTTCATCCCATGGGATCAGGATTTTCCCACTATATCCCTAGACTCTAGTCAGTGTCTGCTTTATTAAACCTTGAACAAAATGTCTGTCTTCTTGAGGAGGAGAAGAGTAGGGAGATCAGCACCATACTCGCTCGGGGGGGGGGGGGTGCATTACTACAGGAGAAACAAACAAAAAAAAAAAAAGTCAAAAGTAGCACTCTGCAGCTGAGACTGCACGATATATTTGTGCAGTAGGCATGGACAAAAAAGAGAGCCGATCAGTCCATATCAGAGCAGCTATATGTATAAATCAGAGACCACTGATTTATACAAATAGTAACTCATCACAGATTTGTACATGTTGCTTCATTATATATCTGCTGCTGACCCCTGTCTGCCAGCACTATTTCTGCACTCCTACAGCAGCAGCCTGCCGAGATTCCCACCACCACTCCTCCTCCTCACAGCATTTTTACGATACATTTTTTTCCCTTTTTCAAAACACATTTCTGGGATCGTAGATATGGTGTTCATCCACACTATTTGGCATGTCCCTTTCCCTTTAAGATCTTGCCGGAAGGTCTTCAAGCTGGTTCCTCCCACCCTCCCGGGTGGTATAACCCTTGGCTCTGCCCCATGACACCAGATCTTCCTTTCCGTTGGAAGATGCAGGTTCCCTCCTGCTCGCACCCATGTGTAATAGGCCCTGGCACTCCAAAACTCTGTTTTACTGATCAAGATTCTCCGAATCTCTCCAAACAATTTTGTTGTTGCGACCACGATGGAGGACAAGTCCTCACCCGGTTCCACTGGTGTCCTTATGGGCAGAAAATGTGTCTCTGTCCTGCATGCCACCTGCATGTGCTGCCCGGGTCTTGATCATGGTACTCAGGCTTGCGACGTTTGTCGTTCCCTTCATTCAAACATTTTGGATGATCACCTCGCGCGTCTCCAGCTTGGACGTCCAGGGGAAAAAAGGCACCTGCTGGTCAAATCAAAGTATTCCTGCCATGTGATTTCAGCGGCTGCAGATGAAGGCCTTCAAAGAGGAGGTGGCTCTTGCAGCTGAGCCCTTGTCTTCGCCCTCTGTTTTTGTTCCACTAAAACTGGGCTCCTCTTTCTCGGGTTCCTTTAAGGAGCTGTTCTAATCCCTTCCCACTCGTGGGAAAGGCCCTGGCTTGCACATCTTCAGATCTCGTAAGAAGGAATCCAAGGAACCAAGAGAAACGGTCTCGTCGACGTTGCTTTTGGGACAGAGAGCAATCTCGGTCCCGGTTCCAGGAGTCTCCTCTTTCGACTTTGGTCGAAGTTGTGGCCTCTGCGGACAGTCTCACGGTGCCAGTCAGGTCAGCCGGCTCAAATGCAGGATGACAGTCTGGTCGATCATCCTCGACTCCTCGCTGAGACAGGAGGCTGACAACTCCTTATGTAGGATTCTGGTTATTTCGGACCTTGCTGATGAGGCAACCCAGCCAGCTGGGAAGCCTCGGGCAATGGTTGTCTTTGACCCCCGACTGTCAACATCCAAGTCTGGGACATCCTCTACTGAAGGGCAGAGGAAGTCGCATAAGCGGCACTCTAAGAAGCTGCACCACCTCCATTCGTCCTCATCATCCTCTGATGAGGGGAGGCTCCGATGCAAGTTGCGTCTGCACTCTGAGGACATGCTGTGGCAGCAGCTTGTTTTGGCCAGGCTGAAGGCAGTCCCTTCCACCCCAGTCATTACCTGGCTGTTGCCCTTCAGGCTGATGTCTAGTACTCCCGAGTCGGTTGTCACCTCCGCCCCCGGCGCCGGCAATGTCACTCCCGACTCAACCAAAGACGGGTCTCCACCTATTCTGGTGGAGCTGCTGCTGAAACAGCCTTCCTTTTTGGGGGGGGGGGGCTTCCCCCCAGGAATCTGTTTGCTTTAGACCTCCCGCACAGGCTATCCATCACTCTGACTCCCGACCACCCACGGCGGGTTCTCAGTGACGCTGGTAGCAGATCCCGCTGTATCCGGACTCCTTGGAGTCCGAGGACTCTGATTTGATATCCCGTTCTCTGGACAGTGATGCCACGAGTCTTTCTGCTGAGGAGGGTTCCATCTCCTTTATGGGCATCCTCCATCTTGTCTCAGAGTCTATGGGAATGAAGCTGGAGCCTGTTGAAAGACTGGTAGAATACCCCCTAACAGACATCCTCAGAAGGGGGGATTCCCCGAACGAGGCCTTTCCAGTATATATAATTTGCCCCAGAATTCTCTCCTGACAGTATTCCAGACTATTGACATTGTACTTCACCACTAGGGGCAGAGTTGATAATTAACTCACTTCTTGGGGAATCTGGTTTGCTGTTTAGTGACCAGCCCTGTGGTACCCCCCCCCCAACAACCCCCACTGTGCAGCAGTGTATCATCTTAACATGTCTCCTCTGCTTGCTAACCACTCAGAATCCTTAGGTTGCTTCTCCACACTGCACTGCACTAAGGTGTCCCTGAGCATGGGTGTAGAGTTTAGTTTTTTTTCAAGGAGGGGGAGGTCTCTCAGGCTCAAAACTATTGGCCTAAACTGTGAACCTACCTTTAGACTACCCTATCCGGGGGGGGGGTCTAACCTGGAAGTACCCCCATACTCAACACCTGTGCCCCCAAGCCACTGCCCTTGCTCCTGGCAAGGTGTGCTACTAAATCATGACCTTGTTTTAGGACAGGATATTGAATGAACTGTTGTCCTGAACTGGGTTTCTGAACTGTCGAGCTCCTGTGGACATTTATAATGCTGCCAATAAGATGAGTCATTGAAATACAGTGCCATGTGATCTGTGCTAATCCAGTCCATTTAGAACATGTAAGCTGTATAAAACAGATCAGCTGGGTCTGAGTACAGCAGCTGTTGATCCAGGTAGTTCTCCTGTGTGCATATGTTGTGTTCACATAGCATGATGAGGTTAGGCGTTCTTCATGGGGACAGAGGTGTGGCACCAGTCAAGTTAAAAGGCTTACTCAGAACCACTAGACGATCTGAGGTTTTACAGCGCCGAAGATAATTATTTGCCAGGAGCTGATTACAGTCCTCTGGGGAACTTGGTGTGTTGTGGAGGTGCACTATGCTTTATCTGGAATTGGCTCTCCTTTGTGTTTAGCTCTAGTATCTATAGGACTACTGTTACATGTTCGATATGCTCAAAAGCTGAGCCTACCTCTCAGCTGTCCCTGATTATGAGACACGTCCCTAATTTAACCCCTCAAAATTATTGAGCCCCCTCATCCGTCACTAGTGGAAAAAGTGCTGCTCCCACATAGAATGTGCTTTAAATTCAAACTGTAAAGCAGAAAATTTGTAATATTCTAAGATGCTTGATCAAAAATAAACTTTGTACAAGTAAACAAAATGGTTTCCACAGTATGTTGAGCTTGTATCTCCGTGTTTGAGGATGCGCCCCTAATTATGAGGGTCAGTGTCCCACGCTGTCCCTCATTTTAGTGACAAAAGGTTGGGACGTATGCAGCAGAGGTTGAATTTAGCATTGTTTGGTCCCAGTGCAAGTGGAAATAGGCCAGTGCAAGTAGTCCTGCCACTTGCATGCACTACGGTGAATTTTGTCGTGCTACAATGGGGTTGAGGACTTAGAACGATTTAGTGGCTGCTGGCCTTCAGTCAGTCAAGTCACGTAGGTAGTTGACATGTGGCCCCAGCATGATGCTGGGTGAATCCCATTACATGCAACAGACACATCAGTGTTGTGTTTCTGTGCAAGTCGGGCAGCGGCAGGATCATTAGGAGTGGGTGTGGCGGGTTCAGAGGCTTCACCAGCAGTGAAGTGCTAGCGCTTGATGACTGAGGCGAGTATAGAGGCCAAGCTGGGTATAGGGGCTAAGCTGGATTGATTGACGGGGGGAGAGAAAGAGAGTGGCTGCAAAGTGCCATCACGTAATGATGGAGGCAGGGTAGGGATTTTAATAGCCAGTAGTTTCTTCATGACGTAGTGTCTACATACTCAACTGATTGTGCCATTGATTGGTGGTGGTGAGGACAAGGTTCTAGACAACCCATATGGGTTCAGGAAAGATGATAAAAAGGCTTGCACAGTCATGACACTGAAATAGATGTGGGCTGCCTATATTTTTATTTGTACTCTTATCTCAGCTTTGTGCTCTATCTACACCGCAGTGCAAGTACTAAAAAAGGTTAATTTTTAATCCCTGCCCAACAGCACCCAGTAATATGTGTTGTGTAGAGTGGTATTTGTAAGGACCAGCTTTGGAGATTTCTGCATTAAATTTAAGAGTAATGTGGACATTGTTACGTACGTGTGTGTGTATGTATGTATGTATATATATATATGTATATATGTATATATGTATATGTGTGTGTGTATATATATATATATATATATATATATATATATATATATATATATATATATATATATATATATATGTATATATGTGTATATGTGTGTGTGTGTGTGTGTATATATATATATATATATATATATATATGTGTGTGTGTGTGTGTGTGTGTGTGTGTGTGTGTGTGTGTGTATATATATATATATGTGTGTGTGTGTGTGTGTGTGTGTGTGTGTGTGTGTGTATGTGTATGTGTGTGTGTACATATATATATGATGTATGTGTGTATGTTACAGCTATGGGATATGAATTTCTTTAGTTGAAAATAAAAACAAATGATATTGTGAACTGTGTGAAAATTGAAGTGTCTCCTTCCGGCTTTTGTTACCTCGTGTTTAGAGAAAAGAGATGGCCAGATTGACTGTGATCTGCCAGTCTGCCACCAGTTGATCCGAAGCTCTGACTGTTAAGTGGTCAGTGTGCTTCAAGTCCTTGATTATTTCTGGTAATAGTAGGTCTGAGAATCTGTTAAGTTGCTGTGTTGACTTCAAAAGAGAGGTCTACATGTAAGGATTAATCCACGACAGAGTGTGGGTCTCTCAGGAATTAATGTATGGGGGGGAGGGGGTGTGGACCATGAGGCCGCAGGCAGAGTGGTTCCAGTCACCTAGCCATACATTACCCCTGAGAGACCCACACTCTGGAGTTGGTTAAATCACTTGTAACAAGGGCAAGAAAAAGGGTTCGGCTTCCTGTTGAGAATGTTTTCTTGCCCATGTTACAAGTTTTAACACTGTAGTATTTAGCCATTCTGTGGCATTATTAAACTTCCGGTCTGTCAAGGATTATCAGTCAATCTCGCATTACAGATGCTCACTTCCAGCCCTTCTTCCATCCTCCCTCTCCTTTGCTAAACCACTTGCCCACCCTCCCTCGGAGTTGGGGCCGTACCTGGTTCTGTGCAGCATATGGAAACAATAGTAATGGCTGTGATCTTCCTCATTTGGTCGCAAAATGCCGGTTTTCATGCCGACACCTGTCTGAAATCCTAAGCAATATGAGGACTACATAGGACTTTTCACAAGTTTGGTGATTGCTTTCATAAATGTCGCATTAATTAGTGACCCTGTTTGAATACTTCAGTATAATGTGTAGAACACTTCTTTTCTAACGGCTACTACAAATCGCACACTGCCGCAGATTCTTTATTTTTTTATGCAGACTCTGCTAATCTAGTCTGCCATAGTGACTTACATTATGCTAGGGCTCTGGTGTCCATTCGGCTGCTAGATAAAACGCAGCTGAACACAAAGCAAAGAAATTAGCACATGGACCGAGACGTAAGGTTGCAAATATTTTATTTTAATGGTGCACTAGAGTTACTAATGAGTTTGCTGTTCTGCATTGCTGTTTCAAACGCATCAAGTACCTCCTGATAGTCTAATAACGTGGAAGTAGTTACCATTGGGATTTGTAAGGCATACATCGTGCGGGTGGCGGTACTACAC
This sequence comes from Neoceratodus forsteri, assembly GCA_016271365.2. Classification (NCBI taxonomy): domain Eukaryota; kingdom Metazoa; phylum Chordata; order Ceratodontiformes; family Ceratodontidae; genus Neoceratodus; species Neoceratodus forsteri. The sequence continues at coordinate 122,504,383 of JADMNL010000024.1, forward strand.
CCATACATTAATTGTGGCGTGCCCATACGTTAATTGAGAATTAATGTATGGACATGCTGCGACACATGATGCTGTTTGTCCAGTGATGTGTAAGCCTTTTTCTTGCCATGTTACAGACTGACTTAATAGATGGCAAGGGCTGTTCAGATTTGCACATTAACCTCATGGTGACATATTTTACTTCAGTTAGTAAAACAATATAGAGGCTTGTGTATGAGCAATCATAAACAAGGCTGTTTTTCAATTGAAAGGTTTCCGTGGTAACAGGCGCTTCCCGAGGTCTCGTTACTACGGAAATCTCGATATTTAAAATAGCCTTGTATGTGTGTGGTTGCTCGTATATAATCTTCTATTGTGTATCAGCAACAATAACAGGTCCCCCAGTACAAAACAATTTCTTCAGCGCAGCTGCAGTGGTTTGTTCCAGGGCCGCTCGCTCCCTCACCACCATGGACGCTTCATTGTGCATGCGCGACAGCATTTGATGATGTGCTGCACTAGCGACATCCTTAGTGCAGCACAACGGTGCTGTTCTAAGCATGGATTTCCATGCAGAACCAGCATTCTGCCATACATTATAATTTGTGGCATTCCGCAATCCACCATGGCTGACGTTGACCACAGGCTTGGCTGTGGTTGCTTCAGTAGCTCTGTAGGTTGATTTGGGAGCTGTCAGCTGGTGCTGCATATTGATTGTTGGTCCCTGGCTACTCCCCAGGCTAAGTACTGGTAGCGCTGAATGTCAAGTATGTTTTTTTAGGCTGACAGGATCTGTCTTTGAAGAGTTCTGCAACTGCTTCTAACTGTCCTAGATTTTATTGTAATGTGTGTCTTTAACTGCTAGGTCATCTGGCTAGCATTCTCTACCTTGCCTACCTCATTCAGAGGGTAGCAGAGTAACAAAAGCCTCTCCCAAAGTGTAGAGGTAAGTCAGCAGTATTGCAGTATTCTCTCAGGTTTTGTGTTACTGGACAGTAGGGGTCTGTACTTCTTTTCTTGAGGTGTCAGTAGTATAAGAGATTTAGCTCACGAAAACTAGGTAAAACAGGACCCAAACCATGGTTGTTTTAGAGGGGCTTCAGTAAAAAGAGAAACCAAAAAAGTCATCTGACCAACTATCAACAAATCTCAATTACACAACCATTCAAAATAAAAAATAAGTTTCAAACCAGTTCCCCTTAAAAACGGGTATCTGGAACAAAACACGATCCTTGTCGTTTGAAAGTTCACTTGATCTTGATGCTGTTGAAGAGCTGAGTCCCTGTCCTCTGCTTGTAATATTATAGATCCAGGGAGTGCTTCTGATGAGCAGGGACGCTCCTTTCCTCTGCGTGTGAGACCATCTTATTCTATGAAGGGTGTTATACATGCAGATGCCCTGGAAACTAACACGTTCTGGGACAGGTTTTAAAAAAATTAATACATTATTGATCGAGCCCAATTAATAATACTGCCATGGAGACCACTCTTCTTAGTTATCAGAAATGCTCGCTTTCAGTTCACCAGTTCAGGGCAAACCTCTTGCCCAATTGTATCTACTCTGCGCCTTCTTGTGAGGTATTCTACACCTGAAACTTACCATTCGGGACCCTGTCACTCTATGGAATCTTTCATATTTTGGCGAAACTCAGTTTGCCTCCCTTTGAACCAGGTGCAGATTGTGAGCTGCGCTTTGTGTCATGGAAAGCGTTGTTCTCAGTTGTCGTTAATTCTGCTCGGAGGATTTCCGAGCTTCAGGCTTTGATGTGCAGAGAGCCTTATTTAGTTTTCCACAAGGACAGGTTATCCTTGTAGACTAATCCTAAGGTGGTGTCACAGTTCACCCTTAATCAGGACCGTCATCTTCCAGTTTACTAACCAGAGCATTCTAATTGAGGGGAGGCTGTGCTTCATACTCTGAATGTTCACTGGGTTCTTCACTCATACCCGGGATATCAGGAAATCTGAGCAGTCGTTTGTTTTGTTCGCCCTGAAGACTTGAGGGGCGCCTGTTTCAAAGCAGACTCTTAAGTGGTTGGTTCACTGCATTGCTTATCAAAAGTATGACAAGCCTTTACCGGGATCGGTTAAGGCCATTCTAACAGAGGAGTTGCAGCTTCTTCTGCTTCATTACGCAGTGTGTCGGCATCAGATATCTGTGCAGTTGCCACCTGGAGTTTGGTCCACACTTTTATTAAGCACTATAGCTTAGACATTGCTTCCAGGCATAGGACAGGCTTCTGCTTAGCTGTCCTCCGGGGCCTACTTTCGTAAGTACTCCAGTTTCCTGTTTTCTTCCAACTGTTTGTCTGGATTTGTCTTCTGACTGCTTGGGACTCTGTCTTTATGGTGTACTCTGCTGCAAGAGCTCCCCCTCTAAGTGAGATAGTAATCATGTAAGAACTTACCTTAACTGTAGATCTTCGAGAGGAGCTCTTGCAGCAGGTGCTGCTTTCCATCCCTCCTCCCCCTAGTATCTGCTTTTCCATGCTCAACTTCCTTCTGTCCTCAGTTTGGGGAAACCTCCTTGGTTCTCCGATTTTTACCTGTTCCGGGTCTCTGGTGGGAGAACTGGGGTAGGGCTGGGGGAACTCCCCTTTTATACCATTGGCCGATGTTGGGGGTGGGCCGACTTCAAGGGGTGGTCCTCTGCTGTAGACTGCTGGCTAGAAGTTTTCTATGGGGTCCTGGCGCATGCCGGCTTCAGTCCTTATGGTGTAACCTGCTGCAAGGACTCCTCTTGTAGATATACTGTTACGGTAAGTTCTTGTGTAATTGTACTTTGCATTGCCTTGCAGGGCTGTTACAGCTCATGTACCTTCGGGTACTCCTTGGTAGGCTATATTTCTACCTATCCCAACAATTACTAAGGTAGGCTCTGAGGGTTTTGAGTAGTGTATTTTATTAAGCAGGTGTTCATTTACATAATCTCTCTCCCCCTTTACCTGGGTACAATGATCTGTATATGAGGTGTAATTTTTTTTTGTTCATTTAATTTCTTGAAACAACACTCGTAAAATAAGATTCCTGGCCCCCCAGCCAAACGCTTCTACTTGTTAGTTGAGAATTGGCCTTCTTTTCTCAAAACCAGCACTGAAAGGTATTTAAAAAAAAAAAAAAAAAGCATGTCAGAATTGGCCCCATTATAGTCTACAGAGCACGCTCCGTGCTAGTCCAGTACTGATTTCACAAAATGTGCCAGCATGGGGACATGCCTCCAGCATAGGAAGTATAAGCGTTTTAGCTGGGGGTCCGGAAATTGTGTATTATGAATGTTTTTTCAAGAAATTAACTGAAGAAAAAATTACACCTCATATACGGAGCATTGTACTGAAGGGTAAGCTACCAAACCGAATTGAGGGGGGCGTGTGAGAGATTTATAACTTTTTTAAGAGGAGGTGGCTGCCCGTTGCCTTCATGTGCACATGCATGATGGGTGCCATCTTGGGAGGCCAGACTGTACCAATACTGGCAGTGACCCTCTTGGTGCAGGCCATGCATGTGCATTGGAATGCAGTGACGATCTTAGGACATTTTAGTATGAAACTGCTGATTTTAACTGTATAAAGGCACAGACTTGAATTTTCTTTCCCAGGATCTGGTATGGTCCCCCACATTTTGGCTGTTTTGAAGAAGCACAAACTTTCTACAGCAGTTCAGGAACCTCATCTTGACATCTGCAGAAGGAGACAAGCTCTAAAGCCCCAAGTATGACCAAGGGTAAAAAAGGCCAGACAAGGCTGTGGTCCACTGCGGCCAGCTCCTATTGTCTATCCTGCAGCGAAGCTTCTCTCTTAAAGCAGAACAAAGTCCAAAAAAGGTAGCAGAACAAAGGTCATTGGAGCCCAAATCTGTAACTCCTTTGTGGACCACAAGGATTTTCAGTTGGCCAAATGCAGGCCACTTTAGGACTCTCCTGACCTCAACATTGAATCCTGACATGTTGCATTCAAGAAGACAAGGTCTCAGTGCCCCAAGTGTAAAAGAAATGCCAAACGTTGTCTTCTGTCCTATGATTTATTTATTTATTTTTTACTTGTTACTGGGAGCCCCCCTTTTAGTCATATTTTAAAGCTCCTACTCTGAACTCTGTTGTACAGAGATCTAATAAATGACACCCATAGGAAGGACCCTCAGAAAGGAGAGCATTATTAGTTTCAAAATGTGTCAGATCTGTAGATTTATACTGGCCTTAACTCAAGACCATCATCGTCACACCAGTTCTGCACTGCATTTCAAGATTTGTTTACATTCTGACTTGCCCAGCCAGCAATGCCTCTTAACTAATGTACAGGGACAGGAAATAGTATCGTTACTCCAGCAGAACGAAGATTCAGATGTTTTCCTGACTCTCTGCGGAGGTGTTGATGTTCTAAGAATCTGCTCTGTCCTGTTTAGATAATAGTGAAATAGATGTTCTCAAGACACTGGCATGAATCTTGACCTGCTTCTGTTGGAAGGCTGATGGATGCGTGGGCTGCTGCATTGCAGTTTGTAGGAGTTGCAATGCTTCTTGAGCTTTTACTGTTCCTGTTTGGCCGTAGCGAAACACCATTCCTTTTTCCTGGTCACTTCCTTGTAACTCCGTTGGTATAGCATTTGGATGGGTTTTAGGAATTATTTGGGTTTGATCCATAGAGAGGTCTTATTATTTATTGGGCTCCTGTTCCTTGTTGAACTGAACTGCTAGGCACTTGCACGTCCATCCTTCGGTGATTGCTAATCCAGGCAGTCATACAATGAGCGGTGGTGAGGCCGGATAGGGCAGTGAAGAATAAATAGACTGAGGCCATTCAGCAGGGTTGATCAAGTTTGGATAACTGTCAGTTTGGGGCAGCATCGTAGATCTCGTTTCAAAAGTCCTTAGTTGGTAAAACCATGCTTTCAATCAGGAACTCTAATAGCGAGAGAGAAGCAGTCACTCAACCTGTATGTGGTGTCACAAACCCACTCAGTAGGTCAGCCCTCTACTCCCAAAGTGCCAACCTCCAAGCACAGTCTTGTGAACAGTTTACAGACACAGGGTAACTCTCCTGCTCGGTTTTGTGGGTTCAAGTCAACCTTTGGTCTCAAGTTATGGAGGGATTCAAACTGGGAACCTCTTGTTAGCGTACCCAGTGTAAAGGATTGGATAATTCTGTCTTCAGGGTTCCAGATATCTTTGCCTATGGGCACCTAACCAGGTGTACAGAAATGAACCCTTAAACTGTAATAAAAGACCTCAGATTTAAAACGCTTACCTTTTTCCAGTTTGGTATCACCATTCAAGCTTCTGTACAGTGTCTGCTTTAACCATATATACTCTACTTGTAAAGGAAAGAAATTAAAGACAGACCAAGTAAGCTCTAAAAATAGTTTTACTAAAATAGATAAAAAATATGTAACACATAAAATACAGAACTATTATATCACAAGACATACAAATCTCTTAAACAAAACTGTTTTTAACAGCTCAATTCCTACTACAGTACTTAGATTTGTCTCTCTCCAAATACCCACTTAAAGTGCTCACAGATGTCTTTGTCAGAGTCTAGATAGAAGTGTCTCTGAAGGAAAACAGAATAATGTTTAAAAGCTGGTTTTCCTCACCTATTTTGCATGAGGTCACCTAGCTCCTCCCTGTCAGAATATATCAAAAAATATATATCTATATATAAAAAAACAGGATGCCTTTTCCAAGTATTAAATTCTGCAACCTCAGCATAACTCATGTTCTTCAAATAACTGTCTTTGATCTTTTGGTAAGCTTTGCCTTCTAGGACATGAAAGCATCTTTTACGACTTCGCACTAAAACGTCACAACCTGCTCTTCTTCCTCTAAGCGTTATCAAACTATATGATTTTCCCTCTTAGTAACTACAGCTGTAATTAACTTGGTTAAAGTCTGTAATTGGCTTCTGGCCTTCCATATAACACCTGGTATCTAAAACCTGTGTGTGTCATCTCACATGCTGTCTCAGCATTTCTCAAGAGAGACGGTCCATAACCCATTTTTATATTACAAAAAAATGATAGTGATCAGAACCAGCTGTCCAAGTGTCACATGTGGCACCACGTTTCCTGAAGGAATTTGAAGCCAGTGACCGGATATGTAAGCAAAAGTCCAGAGACTGGTTAAGGAGAATGCCACGGTATTTATATTCAGTCACTTCAGAGTAGTACCATCAAAGGTAGTAATGACAGGGCTTGAGCAGACCAGCAAACATTTTTTTGAGTCTGATGACATTGGAGTAGTTTTGGATTGGTTTTTTGCTCACTCCAGTTGTGAATTCATAATCCTTTGCTTATGACATCACAAACCTGTTACAGAAATGTTTCTGATGCGACAAGCTGAGCGCTATGATTTCAGGGCAGGAGAAGCAGCAGGAACAAATGAGATCTGAGGGACAGATAGTCCTGCATATGTCTTGCGTAATAAATAGTGGACTGTCCAGAAATTCATATGTTTTAATATTATGAGATTAAGTCCTGCTGTTGCTGACTGTAAGAGCTGACTTCAAGGTGGAGCTCTTGAAGCAGGTATTAAGCTTAGGACTAATGCCGCCAGGCGTTAGGACTCCACAGAAAATGTTCTAGCTAGCAGTCCGTGGCAGAGGTCTGCCCCAGACGTCAGCTTTTGCCTGATGTCAATGTGGTATAAAAAGAAGGACACGGTGCCATCTCAGTTCTTTTCCTGCTCAGTCGACCCGCTTAGTTCGGCACCACGGAGATTCTCGTGAGATGAAGTAGCCTATTCACCTCTTTTCATTTATTTATTTATTTGTGCTTATAAAGCAGTAGTTAATTTTCTTGTTAGATTAAGTACTTAATTTGCATGTCTTCGCCCTCCCCGCCGCAGTGAAAGTCTAAGTGCCAGTGCGGCAAGCAGATCCCGGCCAAAGACAGCCACAAGGCCTGCCTGATCTGCCTAGGTCCCGACCACTGGCCTGGCGACTGTCCGCACTGTAAAGTTTAGCAGTCAGAAGAGCAAAAGTACTTAAGGCCTACCTTCTAGAGCAGAAAATAGCGGCCATGCAGAAATCCCCGTCGGGACCCAGCTCTTCATTTCCCACAAAGGAGTCTCTCCACCAAGAGAAGTCATCAGGGAAACACCATTCAAGGGAAAAAGATAGGGCCAGGTCAGAATCCTGCCCCGAATCTTCTGAGAGCTTCTTCCTTGGCCTTCGGGAGGTCAGACTCTGTCCCCTGTCCTCCGCTGGGACTGGCTCCAAGAAGACTCCCTCTTCCTCTGCTGACAAATCCAGAGAGCAGTTGTCTTCTTCCTCAGGGCACTCGCATGCCCAGGTCCCCCTGGCTCACCGACCCCATAAGTCTTCTCACGAGTTGGCCCAGGAGGGGCAGTCACCCGCTGGTATGCCTTAGGAGTGGGGCCATAAATCCAGTGGATCGTCGGACAAGCACAGAAAGTCAGACAACTTAACCAGGTGATAGGAGACTGGCCACCTGTGGACGCCTCCACCACTGGCTAAGGGGAGCTCTCACGCCAGTGACAAGCGCCCCTCAGCCCGGGTGGCCTCGTCGGAAGGCAGGGCCCCTTCGCCCGATAAGAGGCAGTCGCAGCTGGGGACCAGACGCCCCACCTCCCACCAGATGACCCGGTTGCCTGGCGACACTCCGCGCCACACTGGATGTTGGGTTGGACAGCAGCTCACCCACGTCCATATGACCCAACCCACAGCCACATAGCCAGGGTGGCCTCCCCGGAGCGGACACCTATACTGGACGTCCCAAAAGAACCGCTGCCCTGTCCTTCAACCAGACACCCCCTCCACCGGTCTTCCCCCTAGTGGACGTTGGGGCTCTTTTCATTTCATGGTGGAAAATTCTGAAAGGGGACCTGCTGTTAAGACCTCCAAATCCCTCTCCTAAGGAAATTCCACTGCTGCCTCCTTCGACCCTGGACACGGTGTTGGGCGAAGGCTGTCGTCCACCTCCTAATCCAAGAAGGAAAAGATGGTCGTCCGCTGTTCCCTCTTCCAGTGGCTGCCCATCGTCCACGTCTGGAGACTACGCAGGGGATTCATCCTGTCAGTCTTTGGAGGATGAAAGCTATTGTTCTCCTTCCCCAGGTCCAAAGGGTTCTCCCAGATCACCACCGGTTGATCCTTTCCTAGACATAATGAGGCACATCCAAAATATCTCATCAGTGGGACACAGAGGAATTGGACCCGGAAAGGAAAAGGCTGGAAAAATTCCTGGGTGCCAAAGACCCAAAACCTCTGATCATACCACCTCTAGTTGAGCCATTCCAAGACGTAACCACGCTCACCTCGAAAAAGCCATCCTCCACAGCGGTGCCTCGGAAGGTGGACCGATTTGTACAAACCCCGGAAAAACTAACCTTTTCTCGCGGAGCAACCAAAAGCAGACTCCATGGTGCTAGCTGCAGCCCATGGGCGACTTGCCCAACCTAAACACCTCCGCTCTCAGCCTCCGGATCCAGAGTCCAAAAAATGTGATCACTGAGGTAGGAAGGTCTGTACTTCTGCCACTGGGACCATTAGTTCACCGAACTTCTTGGCCCACATGCTCACATATCAAAAGCCGCTGTGGGAGAAGACCATGGAACTGGTCAAGGCCCAACCTGATTCCGACACTAAAAATGAGCTTTTGGCCTATGTCCAATCCAGCATGGACGTGGATAAACATGTCCTCCGGTGCTCCTATGATTCAGCGGACATGGCGGCAAGAGCAGCGGTGTTAGAGGTCTGCTTGTGCACACACAGTTGGCTCAAGGTGGCCGGATTCCATCAGGACCTCCGATGCAATTTTGGATGCCCCCTTCCAGGGCCCATTCCCTTCAGCCAGGAGGTTGAGGGCATCATAAAAGACCTTCAGGATTCAGGGAAGGCTGTTGCTGATGTGCACAAGATATACAAATTAGAACCACAACTGGCATGTAGGTGCCTTTTTTGCATACCTCAAGGCCAGCAAGGAAGCCGCCAGTTCCACGGCAAGGATTTTAAGCGCCATGGTCAGCCCGTCCAGTCAGGAGCCCAAGGCTCCCAGACACCCCGCCCCCCCAGGGAACTGCATGACTCTGCTGCCTCCACCCAGTCATCAGTCCTCATGGGGGGAACAGGTGGGGGGAAATTCTCCCTCTACCTTTTAGAATGGAGCAACATCACTTCCGATCAGTGGGTGCTGCGGGTCATTCAGAGGGGGATACGCCATAGAATTTCTGAGCGTCCCCCAGACAACCCACCATCTCCCCCCCACTGTTCAACCAACCATGCCCTTCTTATGGAGCAGGAGAATACAGTCCCTCCTCCAGAAGGCCATCCAACCAGTACCACCCTCCCAGCAGGCAAAAGGCTTTAACTCCCCATTTTTTTCTTGGTGCCCAAGAAAATGAGACCTTGGCCCCCATTCTATACCTCAGCCACCTCAACAAGTTTGTCTTATACAAGAGGTTTTGAATGGTGACCCTGGCAAGCCTCTTCCCCCTTCTTCATCAAGGGGACTGGCTTTGCTCCCTGGACATGCAGGATGCATATAAAGATCCTGCCCTCACACAGGAAGTTCCTTTGCTTCCTGTTCCGAGACCAGCACTACCAGTTCAGAGTTCTCCCTTTCAGCTTGTCATCTGCACCCAGAGTCTTCACCAAGTGCCTTGCAGTGGTAGCTGCAGCGCTGAGGAGGGGAGAGGTCACTTCGTCTACCCCACCTTGACGACTGGCTGCTCTCCGCCTCATTGAAAGATCGGCTTACAGGCATGCTCCAGGAGAAACAGCAGTTCCTTTCTCTGGGCATCACCCTGAACTGGCCGAAATCTCCACCATGGCCCTCCCAACGGCTTCAGTATATTGGAGCGTTGCTCGACACCCAGCAGGGCAGAGCCTTCCTGCCAAGTGACAGTGCTTCGATTGCACCAACTGTCTCGAAAGGTCCAGACCGTGATCCAGGACTCCGCAAGGGTAGTCCTGCAGCTGTTGTGATGTACTGTATGGCAGCTGCCATAGAGATGGTCTCTCTCTCTCTCTCTCCCCCCACCCCCATTTGAATATGAGGACCCTCCAGTGGCACTTCAGAGTCCAGTGGGATCAGGGCTCGGAAGACTTGGACTATCCCATCCGGAAGCGGCTCATCGCTCCCTTCAGTGGTGGCAAAACCTGATTCACTTGGAGCAGGGAGTACCCTTCCAGTGGCTAAACCCGTTACAGGTCCTTACCACGGACGTCTTGGGACTAGGCTGGGGTGCCCACCTAAACGAGCATCAGACAGAGGATCATGGTCTGCCATGGAAAGATCTCTCCATATCAACGTACTGGAGATGAGGGCCGTTTTGTACGCTCTCCAGGCCTTCCAGGATCGGCTCTCCCAGGGTCTACTGTTAACCCAGTCAGACAATACCCTGGTAGTCTTTTACCTGAACAAGCAAGGGGGCACTCGCTGGTACCCCCTATGCAGAGAGGCCATGAGAGTCTGGGACTAGGCAGTAGAACGCGATCTGTTCCTCCTAGCGGTTCACATGCCAGAAAGTTGGAACATTGTTGCAGACAGTCTGAGATGCTCTCGTTCTTTGAACCACGAGTGGGAGCTGCTTCAAGAAGTAGCAGATTACCTTTTCGACAGATGGGGCCGTCCAGAGTTGGACCTTTTTGCGTAACCGTGCAATGCCAAACTGCCAGATTTTTGCTAGTTAGATCTAGGGCCTGGTGTTTTCTGGTGAGACGCATTGTTCCTCTCTTGGGCAGGGAGGTTTCTCTCTGCCTTTACTTCTTTCCCTCTGGTTCAGAGAGTACTGCCCAAACTGCAGTCAGAAGGGGACAGAATGATTCTGGTAGCCCCTCTTTGGCCTCTACAGATCAGGTTTCCTCTGCTCCAGCAGTTGGCCACGGGGGCCCCTGTGCCGCTTGCTCTCTCAGGAACAGGGGACACTCGTCCATCCAGCTCTATGAACTCTCCACCTGCATGTCTGGCACCTGCAGTCCTAGTAGAGGAGAGACTGGGAGTTTCGAAGACAGTGGCAGAGATTCTTGTGGCAGCAAGGAAACTCTCCACTAGGGCGACTTAAGCCATGAAGTGGAAACACTTCTGTCTATGGGCGGCAGCCTGATCCTTGGATCCTTGAGAGTGCTCAGTCAAGCATGTGCTGGAGTATCTTCTCCATCTCCTCGATCTGGGTTTGTTACTCATCGATGAAGATGCACCTCTGTGCCCTTTCGTCATATCATGTCCCTGTGAGAAAGAGAGGAATCTGGCACAGCTGGACATGTGCAAGACCTTCCTTAGGGGTGTTCTGCATATCGGACCCCCGAGGAGGGACCCCATTTCTCCCCCCCCCCGTGGGATCTTCTTTTTGTTTTGGAAAAGCTCACCCTACCCCCTTTTCTAAACCAGCTGCGACCTGTGAGCTACACCTCTTTTCTTGGAAGGCGTTATTTTTAGTTGCCATTACTTCTGCTAGAAGGATTTCCGAGCTTCAGGCCCTGATGTGCAAGGAGCCTCACTTTGTTTTTCACAGGGACAGGGTGCAGCTGCGTACGAATCCTAAGTTTCTTCCGAAAGTGGTGTCCATAATGACGCTGAACCAGGACATTCAACTTCCGGTGTATTACCCAGAATTCTGTAATTGGGGCGGCTGTGCTACACACTCTGGATGTTCATAGAGTTCTTCGTTACTATTTAGACCAAACTTGTTCTGTTCATCACTTTTGCTCTGTGAAAGGTAGGGGATCCTGTCACTAAACAGATCCTAACCAAATGGTTCGTGCACTGCATCTCAGCAAACTCTTACCGGGCTTGGTCAAAGGTCATTCCACCAGGGCTGTAGCCACTTCCTTTGCCTCTCTGAGGAACGTTTCAGCAGCAGATTTATGCGATGGAGCTACTTGGAGCACTGTCCATACTTTCATCAGACATTACAGTTTGGACATGTCCTCTAGGAGGAGAGCAGGCTTTGGGCTGGCTGTCCTGCAGGTACTACTCTCTTAGGAGGGTAGGCACCCCTCTGTTTCAGTCATTCCTCCACCCTTCTGATCTGGGCCTATCTGAGGTTATTGCTTGGGACTCTGTCTTAAGTGTAATACCTGCGGCAAGAGCTCCACCTCGAAGTCAGATGGTACAGTTTTGTAAGAACTTTCTGCAACAGTAGATCTTTGAGAGAGAGCTCTTGCAGCAGGTGGCTTTCCCACCCTCCATCCCCCAGGCCATTGGTTCACATATACTTATCTCCAGTTCCTTCTCGGTTCTCCAACTTATCCAACCGGGTCTACGGCGGGGAACTGAGATGGCGCTGGGGGTCCGCCCCTTTTATACCACGTTGGACATCGGGTGGAGTGGACGTCGGGGGCGGACTCCAGCCACAGACTGCTAGCTAGAAAATTTTTCCATGGGGTCCTAACGTCTGGCGGCATTAGTCCTAAGTGTATAACATGCTGCAAGAGCTCCTCTCAAAGATCTACTGTTACAGTAAGTTCTTACGTAACTGTATTTTTTTTTCGGAAAATTTCAGTTGTGGACAGCATTTCCTTCCCTTTTAATAGTTTCCCTCAAAAATTCTAGTTTGTTTTGCCACACTCTGTGTATCTTACTTAGTTTTTTAATGAGCTGGATGGAATGCATGGGAGCTCTTTAAATGCAGGAATGCCAAGCATGCGGGGCCCCATTTCTGGATGTGTCTGTAGCCTTAATATGAAAATGCAAATAAGGTCCTAACATGTCCCTTGCTGAAAGGAAGCTAAGCATTTGCATTTGAGAATGGAGGCGGCGGTACATTGCCTCAGGCCTGTACAGTGATTTTTGACTTGGATGATTGTTTGTTGGATGGGGAGATTTTTTTGGGGGTATGGAGGGTAAAAGTATACACTGATACAGTGCAAAGTACAGTGGACCAAGGTATGGAGGGTAAAAGTGTACATAGTAGTGCAGTGCAAAATACAGTGAACAAAGGTAGTGGGAGTGTGACCAAGTTATGAAAAAAAAAAAAACAAAAACAAATTGAAGACAAATCTGCATGTTTTGCACAAAAAACGACTCAAGATGGTGGTGGGTGTGGCATGAATAAAGCTAGCTTGAAGTGGAGTTGTTTGCATGATAAAGTGGTACAAAAAAGTTCCTTGTTTTTGTTTTACATGAAAAATTTACTCAAAGGACTAGTTTAGAAATAGCAAATTGTTTTTTGGGCTTTCCTGTTTTTGCAAAAAGTATGTGGCCCTGTTTTTATGAAAGGTGCAAGTTCCTATCTCGTGGTGGTGGAAGACTGAGGTGTCACTGTAATTGTGTATTAGTAACTGCTGCTGAAGTTGTGCCCCAAGCATAATTAGGGAACTAAATGTACAAAAACAGACATTTCCTGGCGAGGAGGAAATAATGGGCATTTTTTTTTTTTTTAAATAAAATTTCTTTAAAACAATAGGTAAAAGTTGTTGAGCATTTTATCCCTCCGATCCAGCACCCACCATCAGTGCAGGAAACCTCCAACCCCCAACAACCTCTTATGTCACCAGTCCTGGTTTTCAAACAGGGGTGTGAGTCGCCCACGAGAGTAGGTGCTTCATCTTGGTGGCTGCTCTGATGTTCAGGGTTGTGCTAATCAAATTTTTAAATACTTGCCCCAGGGCAAGTGGTAGTCTAAAAATTACTTGCCCACGAAGTCTTGTACTTGTCCTACCATGAAAGATATGATTGGTAAAAACACATAGTACCACTGTTAAGATTTCTTGCCTTGGGAATGGAATCTTAAGTGCAATTTGCATACCCCTGCACACACTACCAAATCTGTTTTCACAGTAAACAGCTGCAGCAGGGATTCATGAGTCACAGTGCACATACAGCAACCATCTTCTGTTCTGAGCAGAATTCCTCCTCTTCTCCTAAAATGTAGGATTTCTACCACTCTCCAGCACACTACTACTAAGTAAATCCATTTCCACAGTACAGCTGCAGCAAGCAGGGAGTCCCAGCGCACAAACATTCTGAGCATAGTTCCCTTCTGGGTCGGCCTCCTCCTATTCCTCTTAAAATGTAGGTTTCACCCACCCCACACACAAACATGACATCTTTTCTAACAGTACAGATGATGCAAGGATTCTCCGTACACATACAAGTATGACATGTTCCAAGCCAGGGCTCTTCCATTGGGACTCCTTTGAGCTTTACACATCTGCATGAAAAGGGTTTTATGTGGGAACAATGGATACTAATAAAAGGGTTGGAAGACGGTTGTGATTGAGAGAAAAAACAAAACAAACAAACAAAAAAAAAAAACACAAAGTGGCGCCAGACCGTGCTTTAGCTGTTTCATTTTCAGAGTGCAGGGAGTAAGCACACAGCCATGGGTGGCCTATGATGTCTAGTGTGGCCAGGAGCAGACAGCGGTACAAACCTAGGCAAGATGCAGCACAGTAGGCCAGGGAAAAGGGATCATGACTCCAACTTAACTCTAGCATTCGTTGTGCAGACCAGTTTGTCCACATCAGTGATCATACTTTACCCATATGGTATAACCACGATGGCTAGCTGGCAGCAGTCTAGCAATTGCACCGAAAGGTAACGGGGTACCAGTCTGACCAGGGGCAGTGGCTAACTAAGCAGGGCAAATTAGTGCAGCAACCAGCAACGAAACATGATCAAGCAAACAGCAGTCCCTGGGTCAGGTGAGAGCATCACAGATCACAATGTGACAGTTTGCAACACCCGCGGCGGCAAGCCACAGACTGCAGCACCAGGCTTAAACAGCACCCCACCCCCACCCCCAAGTCCAGGTTAAACACTGCTAGCTGCACTACCTAACCAGGCCAGGTATACCACTACCCACATACAGTACACATGCCGAAGAACAACCAGTCCGGCGCTCAGTGTAAAACTAATCATATGCTGAAAAACCCAGAGGAAACAGTAACCAGCTAGCTGTAAAATGAACTCCCGCACACATACCCAAGCAGCAACATTTTGCAGAGCAGCCCTGGTACATGACAGTTCAGTTCTGCACCACAGTCCAAACTATACTGTCCAGGTATACATAGTGTATTCTCACGCCATCTCTGAGACAGTAATAAAAAAGAAATGGAGAAACTCCACTTCACTTGGTTTTTTGGGCCGGTCACAGTCGGCAAGACAACAGTAAAAGAGGAAATCGGCAATGAATCATTTCTCAGTCAAAACACACAAATTCAGGGGTAGACAAAAGTTACATGCACCAGAGTCTGGTTACCTGCAGTGGTTGACAAAAAAGTGACTCTTTCCAGAGTCAGGATCTTTTAATTCACAAAGCAAACAGTGGGGATGAGGTAAAAACCCCAGTTGCTGACAGTTTCCTCTCTCAATTATTTAACACAAGGTGGGGTTAAGCCTGCTCCCCTCCAGTTTATCCTGTGCCTCATGTGGTGCCTGTTATTACTGTGGCCAGAAAAACAAGTACCAAACTACATGCACTGCAGTGTATGCAGGGGAGAAAATTACATGTATTACTAGCCTGTTCCTACTTGCAAATGGAACCGGCTGTGTATGTTAATTTTGATCCCTGCATGAATTCATCTATCCAACGACCACTTGCTTTATCCTCTAAAGTGTTAGACAGCGTTGTGTTCGACTGTGTGAGTGCCCTAAATCAAGTGACACTTTTTTTTTTTACCCACCTCTGTCTGCTCCTGTTCAGTTCTTTGCCAGTCGCCAGTGATGAGCGAACAGCCACACAGCCTAAGTCTTCAACCCTGGCTTCGCTTGCAACAATCTGGTAATGCTGCTTTATTAATAGGGAACAGGAGTAGGTTATGAGTTGTCTCGTAGTCTGATTCTCACATCGAGTGATTCACTCTTCCTTCTCGACGTGATCGTCCTCCAAATAATGGCACCAACTTCTTGCTAGTCCTTCCCGCGTGTGCAAAGGTTCTCCGCCTCCAATCTACTTTTAGCCAGTGGGTGCACACCACCAAAGTTGCTAGCCCACAGCAACAAATCAGAGGGCAGAGCCTCTGAATGGCATGCATCAGGCAAATCGCTTGGGCGGGCGATCTTGGAGTGGCAGAGGGCAGATCCTTAGAGTGGTGGAGAGTGGGAATTTGGGGAAGACACTGGAGGGGGGACTTGTTCTCGAGCAGCAGTCAGCAGATCAGAGGATCTACCCGACAGTAATTTTAGGTCAGCCTTGGACGTCCGGCAATACAATTTGCACACCCATGCTGATGTTTCTCCCTTCTGCCACCCTGCTGACTCTGCTGCCTTGCATGTCACAATGTACCCCTGTGGAGGGGCAAGCTCCCTGGCCCATCACAGGGTTTGCTGTGGCAGCAGATTTTTGTGAATGCTGATTTCCACTGGTCCTTGGCCTTGCTTGTCGCAGTGATCCCTGAGGAGGGGCAAGCTTCCATGCCCATCACTGGGTTTGAAGTGGCAGCAGATTGTGGTGCTTGACTCTGCCAGTTCCCAGCCTTCTACACTGGTGTGCTGTTGTGGAGGGCCGTCTCCCCAATCCATGACAGGGTTTGATATGACAGTGGACTGTGGTGTTTCCTATCCCTGGCTAAGAATCTGCCGAAATGCTGGCAGTCTGGGCTCATTTCTGAACCCAGGTCATGTACAAGGCCTGCTGTTGTATAGCCATCAGGCAGCTCTTCTTTGATCTGATTTTTGCAGTATGTAAGTTGTTATCCCAGAGATGTTACCTGATGCAGGTGCTTGGCAAGAATTGCCTTTTGTGTCTCCTTCCTTGGCAGAGGCCTTCTTGGTGGGGACTGTCTGAATAGCATGCCTGCATCATGTGCACTGAAAACTACATAATGGCAACATGCAGAGCTGAAGACTAGTTGCTGGAGATGTCTTCAGTAGTGATTTTTCTGTAAGTTTACTACCTACAGTACATGGAGGAATGCTTGGGGTGTGGTATGATATGCATCACCAGGGTTATCATTTATCAACACATCGCTGTATTATGGGATTCCTGAAATAAGATGTGCAATTAAACTTGCCCACACTGAGGTCTGTTTGCTTTTGTTTGTGTTGTATGAAGTGAAAGAGGAAGGAAAATCTTAGTAAGTGGAGGGTGTGTGATTCTGGGAAGATCTGCATGTTGGCAGGTCTGTTTTCAATCTTCTCCATTGAGTCCCACTAATAGTGGGCCAGAGGCACTAAGACCCCGTAGGAACAAATCTTTGGCCAGCAGGCTTATGTCGGCTGTTAGCTACAGTGCCCACATGCCCCCACATGGTGCTGTGCACCTGCAAACAAGTCACCGGCTCCCTCACCTACCTCAGTTCTGCTCTTCCTACCATTGAGTGCACAACATGGCAGCAGTCACCTTAGTGTGTCTACTGCATCCTAGTCTTTTCGCCAGTGGCACTGCCTCCTTCTGATTTTTGCCACTTTCCACAATGCTGAAGTTAAAGTCCAAGGGGCTGTGGGTAGTATGCCACTTATTATGCATCGGTGAACTTGTGGGAACAAAAAGGCTTTGATGGACCAGCATCAGTTATGCTCACCCTGCCTTGGACCACAATATGACTTTTTTTTTTTTTATTTTTTTTTTTTATTTGGTTAACTGGGTAGGCCCATTGAGACTGAAATCCCTTTTCTCTCTCCTGAAGCTGGTCTCTGGGCTCATCACTTCTGGGAGGTCCTTCCTGGAACCATGTGACAGGCAGGAGGTATACAAATGTCTGCAGGAAGGGGGTATTCTCCCACTCATGTCCTCCAAACGTCCGTTTACTTCCTGCCTGTCTGGTGGCAGGAGCTCTACAGGACCTCTGTCACAGGAGTGACAGACTCGGAGATCAGTGAGTTAATTTTTTTCTCACCAGGACTACTAATTAGTGCTCCAGAATGCTACTGCAGGGATCCCGGTCTCAGCCTTGCTAGCTGTACAGACGGGCTCCCTGCTCTCCCTCACCATGCACAGCATCTTCATATCCAGGAGTTCTCCCTGCGCTTGAGCACCCCTTCCCCCGTGGAAGCAGCTGCGGCGTGCCTGGGATCACGGAGCAGAATTAGTCCCCAGGCATCACCTGAAGAAGCAGCAGCCATGTTGGCAAGCAAACGAAGGATTCAGTTCGTTGATGGGCGCCCGGAGCTTCCCTCTTGTCGACGGCCACAGGACGCTCAGGCCAGCTACGCGCCTGCCGGTCGAGCCGCATTATCTCATTAGGCTCTCTGGTGCAGGAAAATTAGCACGAGAACAGTAGCCCTACAGCGGCAGCCTGTTTGGAGGGGCATAGGAGAGCAGACAGTTCTTCTCGGTGAGCATTGTGGCTCAGCTTGTCAATGGATCTTGAATTTTGGGGGGGGGCACTAAGGCTGAAAAGCAGTGCAAGAACCAAGGCCTTAAAGGGGACCACACCACACAGTTCCTCACAGCAGTATCAAAGGGGACTACACCAAGCCAGTTCTTCACAGCAATATCCAAAACCTTAAAGGGGCAGGATGGCACTAAGCTCAGTTGCCAGGCAATATACATTTTTTTTTTATATCAGTGTCATGGCCTCCAGTAAGGACTGACCCTTCAAGAGCAGAAAGTGCCACAAATGCAGAACACCCATGCTGACCACATTCGCAGGGTCTCTGTGTGAAGTGCGATGGTGCAACCTTGCCTGCTTGGTATGAGGTGGACAAGGCATCCGCCTCAGAATTCACAAGACCAGCTCAGGGGTCAGACAGTCTCCCGAGGACGTCGCCTCTCTGCTGGGGGACTAGCCCCAGATCTGATGAACTGATTGGAGCCTTCGCCATCAACCCGTCATGTTTCGACATCCTTCAGCAGTCTCGTGAGCCCAGGACCCATAGGAAAGCCACCTGCAAGCACACACCCTCCCCCTCCTTGGACAAGGACACCTCCCATGCCTCACGGCACGATAGGAGGAGGAAGAGCCCCAGATCCAGGAGTTCTTCCAGACCCAGAGACACAGCCCGTGGGAAGCACAGGCAAGATAGGTCCCCCACAGGGTCAGACTTTACATCCTTAGAAGAGGGGGAACTCCCGAATTCGCATTCAGACTCTGACTGCACACCAGCCAGAAACTTCGATTTGGAAGATACTAACATACTAACATACTAAAATGCCAGCAGAATAGGCCTAATGGTCTTTCGTGTCTGCTCGTTTGGTCAGCCCCCACCCTGGGTGCTGACCTTGCTTTCCCCCTCGCCTTCTCTGGCTTCTCCCTTCCCAGTTCCGGATATTCTTGCTGCATTGGATTTTGCTTCCTGAACCCTTCCCCTGTACCTGTCCCACCCCTCTTGAACCCCTCCACTGTCTCTGCCTCCACCAGCCCCTAGGTAGTGCATTCCATGGCTCTACCACCCTCTCAGTGAAGTAGCACCTCCTCCTTTCTCCCTGAATCTTCCTCCAGCTTCCACCCATGCCCTCTAGTGGCCCCTCTTCCTTCCTTCAAGCACCCTCACTGTTCCTCCCTATTTACCCTCTTCATGTACCTGAAGACCTCTATCATGTCCCCCGGTCCCTTCTCTTCCAAAGTGTACATATTTAGCTCTTGAGCCTCTCCTCATAGGTCCTGTCCCCAAGCCCCAAATCATTTTGTTGCCCTCCTCTGGACCCTCTCCAGGAGGTTAATGTCCCTCTTAAGTGAGGCCTCCAAACTGCACGAGTACTCCAGGTGCGGCCTCACCAAGCAGTTATACAGGGGGAGTATCACTTCCCTCCTTCTGGAGGTGATCCCCCTAGCGATGCATCCCAGCATCCTGTTGGCCTTGGCTGCTGCCCTCCTACAAGTCTCAGAGTTGTTCATCTTGACATCCACCACCACCGCCAGGTCCCTCTCAGCCATTGAGACTTGTAGTATTTCCCCCCCCAGGGTGTACACTTGGCCTGGGTTTCTGGCCCCCAGATGGAGTACCTTGCATTTCCCTGCATTAAACCTCAGCTTCCACTTTCTAGACCATCTTTCCAGAGCCTCCAGGTCCCCCTGCAGGGTCACCCTCCCCTCCTCCCCATCCACCACTGCCCCCAGTTTCGAGTCATCTTCAAAGAGACTCATCTCACTCCTGATTCCTGTCCTTATGTCAGATACGAAGGCGTTGAACAGAAGGGGCCCAACGACTGATCCCTGTGGGACCCCACTAATGACCCTCCTTGGGGAAGAGATTATCCCACCAACTACGACCCTCTGGGTCCGGTCCTGGAGCCAATTGCCTATCCATCGGATCATCTGGTTTCCCACCCCATTTCTCCTAGTTTATCCAACAGGCCCCGTGAGGAACAGAGTCAAATGCCTTGCTGAAATCCAGAAAGAGGACATCCACTGGTCTACCCAGGTCCAAGGCACTTGTCACCCAGTCATAGAACTCCACCAGGTTTGTCTGACACGATTTCCCGGGATGAATCCATGCTGTCTATCGTCCAGGCACCCTGACTTATCCAGGGCCCCCTAGCCACTCCTTGACAATGCCTCCATCACCTTGCCACCACTGATGTCAGGCTGACAGGCCTGTAGTTCCCTGCCACCTCCCTTGATCCCCCCTTGTGGATAGGCACTACATGCGCCACCTTCCAGTCTTGGGGCACCCACCCTGTCCTCAGAGAGATGGTGAAAAGCTCTGCAGGGGTTTCGCCAGGACATCTGCAAGTTCCTTCAGCACTCTAGGATGTAATTTATCCGGCCCTGGTGCTTTCTCCGTCTTAAGGGAGCTGAGGGCTTCCCTCACTCTCTCTGCTGTGATTTCCACTTCCAGTACCTCTTCTCCCTGCTTAGCCCTCCCCCCACCTGCCAGTGATGCCCCCCTCTCCCCAGACCTGCCGATTGGTAAGGGTCCCCCCCTCATTATCTGTCTCCTCCCATGTATGATGCAGCATCCCCATTTTCCCTGGTGAAAACTGAGGTGAAGTACTCATTTAGTACCTCAGCCTGCTCCTCTGGGTCTTGTGCCCATCTCTCCCCTGATTTAATCCTGCTAATCTGCCCCTTCACCCTTTGTCTTTCCCCAGTGTATCTAAAGAACCCCTTTTTCCCTCTCCTAATTTCCCTGGCCAGGTTCTGCTCCTTCCTTGCCTTAGCCGCCCTCACCACTCTAGTGGCCCTTCTAGCCAACAGCTCATACTCCCCTCGATCCCTTTCACTCCTTGAGCACTTGAATTTCTTATAGGCTGCTTTCTTTCCCCGCACCACCTCCTGGACCTCCCTGGTCCACCAACAGGGTTTTTGGGCCCTACCGCATTTTCGTCTTACTCTTGCACAGGTGCTGGTAGCATCCTGCACCCCTCTCCTGATTGAGATTTTTTTTCATTAAAATGGTGTCAGAGGAGATCCACTTGAGGTCTCCTTCTCTTCCAGAGCCCAAGCGAGTGAAGCCAGCATCCCAGCTAGTGTTGGTTTCGAAGCCAGTGACCACTTTTTCCCTCTCTGGCCGTAGAGGACCTCTTGAAGGAAGAATGGCAGGGACCCGAGTGTTCATTCTGCATCCTTAGACACCTAACCAAACTCCTGAAATTTGACAAGAAGCCTTCAGAGAAATGGCTCGACTGGCCTGGGATAAGACTCTTATCTCAAACCTTACGAAAAAGACTGTGATCCCAGCAGAAGGCGGAGCCTCCCTGTAGGATCTGGTGGATAGGAAAGTGGACACTTCTTCTCTAAAGAAAGCCTTTCAGTTCACTGCAACCTCCCTCAAGGCAGCTACGGCTAATGTCTACTCTGCTAGAGCCACGCTCTTTTGGGCCATTGATCTGGCATTCCACCTTGCTGATGAGCTGAAGAACCACCAGCCCATTTTACAGCAGCTACAGCTCATGGAACTATCTTCATCCTATTCAGCTGATATATCGGAGGAGGCAGTCGGGTGTGCAGCAAGGGCTATGTTTTACCAGACCTCGGCTCGACGCAACTTATGGCAGTGATCTTGGCAGGCAGATGCCTCCTCGAAAAAGTATTTGGTCAATGCCCCTTATGAAGGAGGCCTTCTTTTCGGCTCAGCCGTAAAGGAGGCGGTCAAGGAATCTGGAGAAACGGCGAAAGTGTGAATGCTGCAAGCCCGGGGAAGGAACAAGCCTTGGGCCTCAGGCTCCAAACAGAATTTTCGTGCCCAAAATTATTCCAGGGGGCAGAACAAGATGGCCCCAGGCAGATGCTCCTGGTTCAACTCGCGCAAACAATGCGGCTTGCGAGGTGGCAGGGGAGGCGCCCTAGATGCCGAGGGCAGCTCCAGAAAATCACAGTAAGGATTCATAGACCCATCCTTGCGTTGGGGGTAGACTTTTCAGCTTTTTCGAGGAATGGGTCCGCACCACCACGGACAAGTGGGTGTTAGACGTAATCTGCGAGGGTTACTTCGAGTTGGATTCCTGGCCCCCCACCCTACCTAGTGCCCTCACCAGTCTCAAGCAACCCAGTAAAACGAGCGGTGACCCTGCAAGCGATTTACAGATATCGTACAGTCAGCAGTGATGAAACAAGTACCCACTCCAGAAAGGAACAGAGGGTGTACTCCCTAGTCTTCATAGTGCCAAAACGCTCAGGGGGCTTCCGGCCAGTGTTAGAACTTAAGTTTCTAAATGGCTTTGTTCATCACAGAACATTCAAGGTGGAGACCCTTTCCTCCATCATCTGAGAAATCCATCAGGGGGACTTTTTGGCCTCAGTAGATTTACAAGATGCCTATCTGCACATTCCCATCCGGAATGCACACCGTCAATTTCTAAGATTCAAAGTGGAAGGTCACCATTGTCGGTTCACGAAGCTGCCCTTTAGCCTGTCCACAGCCCCCAGAGTCTTCTCCAAAGTCCTAGTGACGGTGGTCGCTCACCTCCAAGTGCAAGGGATCCAGCTGTTCCCATACCTGGACGACATTCTCATCAAAGCCCTGGGGTACGATCCAGCAGTTCGGGCAGTGATGGAGGTCACACAGTGCCTCGCCTCTCTCTGGGGTTCATAATCAACCTGAAGAAGAGCTCTCTGCGACCATCTCAGTCTCTGAGCCATCTGGGGTGAATATCAACACGATCCAAAATAGTTTTTCCTGCAGAGTCGAAATTCAAAGAACTGAGGGCCCTCCTCTTCAAATTTCAGACAGCCCAATCTCTGCTGGCCTGCTCCTTCATGCAGCTCATAGGGACTATGGTCTCCCTGGCAGATTCAGTCCCCTGGGCACTAGTCCACATGTGACCTCTCCAGTCAGGTCTCTTCCAGCAGTGGTTCCAATCGAGGGGCACAGTGGAGCAGAGGATTCAAGTATCCCACCAGGTGGAGGAATCCCTGATATGGTGGACTCAGCAGAACAACATTATGAAGGGTCTCTGTCTGGGACACCCTCACCAGATCAGAGTCACCACTGATGCTAGTCTCCAGGGCGTGCATTCGGAACTGCTCTCGACACAGAGCAGGTGGTATCTGGTGGAGTCCCTCTACAGCATCAATGTACTGGAGATGCGGGCAGTCCGCCTGGCACTGCAACAGTTTAAGATGCAGCTTTTCCACCAGGATGCCCTCATACTCACGGACAATCGGACGACAATAACATACGTCAACTGCCAAGGCAGCACAAAGAGCTCTCGGATGCTGCGAGGACTCTTCTTCTCTTCGAGTGGGCAGAAGGCAACCTGGGAAGTCTAAGGCCGGCATATATCCCAGGCCAGGAAAATGTCACAGCAGATTGGCTAAGTGGAAAGGACATCCTACCAGGGGAGTGGGAGGTCAAGAACAGCACCTTCCAGCTCACCACAGAGCGGTGGGGCCACCCGCAGATGAATCTTTTTGCCTGCCGAAAAAATTGCAACGTTCCAAGATTCTGCTCTCTCAGCAAGGACGAGAAGGTCATAGCATAAGACACCTTCTCCATCAACTGGGGTCAGTTCGATCTATTGTGCCTTTCTTCCTATTCCGATCTTATCAAGGGTACTGCACAAGATTGCTCAAGATCAAACAGAGGTGATTCTGGTTTGCCCACGCTGGTCCCGCAGACCGTGGTTTCCCCGATTTTTAGTGCAAATGTCTCTTCAGTCTCCCATAGTGTTCCAAGTAAGCCCAGACCTACTACATCAGGGACCGGTGCTGCACCCAAGTCCTCACAGTCTGTCCGTCTCAGCATGGAGATTAAGCAGGAAACTCTCGGAGTCCACTCATCATAGAAACGATGATTCAATCCAAGCGGGCCGCCTCCTGCAGGGTTTATTGTAGGATTTGGAGACACTTCTGCTCTGGTTACGAGACACCTTTTTACCGGATGACTCTGTGTCTCTCCCTACCATACTTCAGTTCCTTCAAGAGGGTTTCAACAAGCATCTCCAACAGGCTACCGTAAGAGTCCAGGTGTCTGCTTTAGGGGCGCTCCTGTTAGCAGACTCAGGTGAATCTTTAGGAGCTCTTCCTCTTGTTCGACGATTTCTGAGAGCAGTAACCTTGAAGCGTCCTCCAATAAAAGCTGTAGTACCTCTCTGGAGGCTCAACCTAGTACTCAAGGCACTCAACCAAACCACCTTTCGAGCCCTTAAAGGAGGCATCCTTACTTCATCTCACTATGAAGGTCGTTTTTCTCATTGCAATCACCTCAGCCCGACACATCAGTGAGATAGACCTGTCATCCAAAGAACCTTATACCATATTTCGTCAAGACTCTGTAGTAATGCGGACAGATCTGGCCTTTTTACCTAAGGTGATGTTGCATTTTCACTGCAACCAAGTCTTGAACATTCTCTCATTCTGTCCTCACCACAGGAATAAGAAAGAGAATTTCACATGCTTGATCCATGGAGAACACTCAAAATTTACATCAAGAGATCTGACTCAGTCTGTAAGACTTCAAACCTATTCATCCTTACCTCAGGCCCAAACATGGGTAAGAAGGCATCAAAGGACTCTGTTGCTAGGTGGATTCGTTCCACCATCACCATGGCCTGCCAGAAGGCCGGGATTGACCTGTCAGGACCAGTGCGAGCACACTTAACCCGCGCCATGGCTACATCCTGGGCGGACTTCAGAGAAGCTTCCCTGGTAGACTTGTATAGAGTGGCCACATGGTCATCCAGCCATTCTTTTGCAGAATTCTACAAGTTGGATGCCGCCGCCTTGGCAGAGGTGTCTTTGGCCGTAGGGTCCTCCAGGCAGTGGTGGACCCATAAGGGACTATGACTTATCTTCCCACCCAGGAAGTGGAGGGATATACTGCTTTAGTATATCCCAGAAATGATGAGCCTGGAGACCAGCTTTAGGGGAGAGAAATAGAAATCTAAATACCTGTAAATTTTCTTTCTCCGACTGCTGGTCTCCGGGCTCCGTCCCTCCCAGAATGCTGAAAGTCGGTCTCTGGCTGCAAGTTACACTAACCTTTCTTTTGTTTTGTTCCAAGTTATGCGTTTCCTTAGAAGACAAAGGCTATAGAAGTACTGACGTCTGGAGGAAATGAGTGGGAGGATACCCCCTTCCTTCAGAAGTCTGTATACTTCCTGCCTGTCACGTGGTTCCAGAAAGGACCTTCCAGAAGTGATGAGCCCGGAGACCAGCAGTTGGAGAAAGAAAATTTACAGGTATTTAAATTTCTGTTTTTCAGGGGTGATCCGGATTTAACAAGTAAACTGATCAATCATTGGACTCCTGTTTATACCTGCTTCTGTGTGTATCACCACACGTTAGAAAACCACATGTTAAGGTGGGATTGACCAAACCATACCTTCAGGGGTAGGCGGTGCACAAGGGGCTCCAGTGTAAGGTGTCTGAGGTTCTTCCCCTGGGCCTCTTTCAGGGTCCTTGAAGGTACAGGGTCCTCCTCGACCTCCCTGTGCTGAGGTGTTGGAGGCCTGATGTTTGGGTCTGGCATACAGTTGACTCCTGGTCAGTCAGCTGAGCACCCTTCACAGTCTGTTTGCCCTTGGTGACCCCCTGTGGCGAGCCAATGCCATATGCTCAATCCACAGCAGAGGACAGCTCAATGCTGCCATCTGGCGCTGCATGTACTTGTCGCTGCTCATGGTGATGACACTGTTTGTGGTGTTGTGTGAGGGCTGGGCACCGAGGTTAATGTCACTGCCAGGGCTGACATGGAGCCGGAACTTGATTCTGACCGCAGTGGTGCTAGTGACTCCGAGGAAGGGACAAGTTCACATCCGGCAGTGGCAAGGGCAGTGGCGTTGGTGCCAGGTCTGGGTCCGTCACTGAGCTTGATTCAGACAGATGTCTACCCTTGTGCCTGTTCCTGACCCCGGTGTCCGGGGGGGGGGGGGCCTTGATACGAGATGTGGGATCTGGCGTCTGTGTCGAACATGGTATCGATGACGTTGCTGGGGAGGATGGTGATGAAGAAATCCTGTCCCCGTGGTCCTTGTTAGCTCTGAGTCCTGTGCTGGGCAATGGCCTGGGGACAGGTTTCTCTCCAGAGCTGCCCCATGACCTCTGTTCCAGTGAGGTCAGGGCTCTTCCTGTAGTACATGCAAGACACTGGTCTCCTCACCTGGGGGACGACCCCCCCCCAACCTCGATCTGGTTACTCCTCAGATGTAGGACCACGACCAGGCGACTCTGGATGACCTGCCCTTAGGGTGAGGGCACTGCCTGAGTTCTGCAACCCAGGCTGAAGCCCACAGGGCCACATACTTCCGTTCCTTCTAGAAAAGACTTTGGTGGATGTTTCAAAGGTTGCCCTTGATCTATGCCCCTTAAGGCCGGTAACATGGGATCAACACCTGGCTTGGGTTGGTGCCATAGATTAATGTTAGTCAGACAGGGCCCAGTACTGGGCCCCCATCTGTGTCACAAACCCTTCCTGTAGCTAGCGTCTCCTGTCCATCCATGTCCTTCTTGTGGGACACTGAATCATCCAGCAGTCTGGCCTCATCCGCTGAGTACATCCTGTACCAGAGATTCTTGGTCAGGATGCTCCAGGCACTTGATCTTTAGGAATAAACGAGCCTTAATCCTGTTACTACATCATTGGGACTTCTAGGAGTTTCTAATTCAGCAACTGCCACTGTTGCCTGCCCCATGGCCTACAACCGAGGCCCCTAGAATTCTGCGGCCGCAGAATTTTGCGCAGAACTTGCAGTCTACCGCTGAACTTCTGCAGTGCCGCAGAATTCACTCTTCTTTGTGATTTTTTATTATGATTTCTGTTTATACATAGAATCTGGTTCCCTTCCCCTCTTTTTATATCTAAACCCCCCCCCATATGTTCAGAATGTGATGTTATCATTGCTATATCATACATTAGCTAATGAAATGGCTGCATTCTGCAACAGAAATGAACAGTCACTTATCTACCACAGCTCCCACTGCCAGAGACGGTGGCACAGCACATCAGGCATGGTGATATTTGCTCAACCTGCACTACAGCCTAATACAGTTTTCAGTCTTGTATTGTTGCACGAGGGCCAACTTAAGCAAAACCTTGTCAACAGCACAGACCTGTTAAGTCCATACCTCACTTTGTACAAACCTTTTTGTGCCTTTAAGATATAGACGCTATCTGAAATGAATAACTGGTAAAATGAATGTAACTTTCTAAAGTTTTAAGAAAAATAATTATGCCCAGAAAAGTGAAATATAATAATTTGTAGACCTGTTATAGATAATTGCACTGTACGCATTTTTGCCAGGGTTATTGATTACATATTGTCATTGGTTGATGGAATCACCTAAAAGTTACTGAGAAATGTGTGCAGAGACAGCTGTTGGGCCAGAGGGTAGCATGCTGTGTTTCCGTGCTGGCAACTCGAGTTCAGAGATTAGCTCTGGGAGCTGGCTGGGCAGCACAAGGATTGGTGGAACACATCACTGCTTGGAGCCTGGGAAGGTATGGTGCAGTGTTCTGTCACATGGTGGACACATTGTGATGGGCCAGAGAGCTGTGTATCACATTTGGTTCACATGCATGTCATGGCCTGATGGTGTTACGCAGTATGTCAGGGAAAGCGGGTTGACATGAAAAATGAGTTCTGCAATAATTCCTCTATTCCATTTCCAATGGGACCTGTATGAATGCGGACGCAAGTTCTTGGAAATTAAAAAAAAAAAAAAAAAACAAAACAAAAAAATATATATATGTTTATATATACACACACACACACATACAGTATCTCTGTCTCTCTCACCACCCACACACACACACACACACACGCATATGTGTATGTATGTTACAGATTGCATATAAATATACAAGTGATACACAGTGGGAACCTCATGAGTGGTGTAGAAAGCACATACAAATGTATAAGTGATAGACAGTGGAAACCTCATTAGTGGGATAGATAGCATGCATATAGAAATACCTTCTTTACCACATAAGATCCCCTATGCATATGTCATTTATACAACAGGCTAGGACCTTAAGGGAGAGACATTTGTTTTGCCTTTTTAGGCATAAAATTATTTATAATTCTGTTTTTTGAACTAGTATTACTGTGCTTTCCACTATCCTGATTGCTATAACCACTGCCATGAAAGTGAAGTCAGGATGACAAGCAGACACTGTGATGTGGTAGTTTGTTAGTGCCGCAGAACTTCCGCAGAAATTACAAACCACTGCCGCAGAAGTTCTGTGGCAAATGGTAGCCTTGCCGCAGAACTTGATCCCACTGTGCCGCAGAAAAGTAGGGGCCTACAGCTACGGAAGAGGTGTCCAGGGCCTCATGGGGATATCTGTTTGCCACCCCTGCCATTCCTAGGAACCTCCTTGTGTGGTATTGTTCACCCACAGGATCTGCAGATTATGTACCTCAGCCACCTTCAGGGCTTTATGTACTGCAGACCCGTCTGGGCTTCCAAGTTGAATGTGCAATCAACCCCCAGATGCAGATTCTGCTCATAGATGCTCTGGGGCAGAAAGTTTTTACTTTTATCACATTCCCTAATGTGTATTTGTGCAAATCAGGTCCGTACAGGGACCCACAGTCTGTGGTTGCAGCTACACACCCTCTTCATTGCACTGCCACAGAGTGAGAAAGGCAGGCCATCAGTCTTTCTGCTCATGGTCTGAAGGTGGCATGGCACGAGTTGAGGGCATCTTATGATGCCAACAAGATGACCTCTAGACAGGCTGAAACCCCACGCTTTCTTTGGACAGTGAGGCTTTGCCTTTTCTGACTGGCACATTTGGTGAAGTGCAAATTGATGAACTCGCCCTTACAGGTGGCTCACTTTCCCTTAGGGTCGGGCGGGAACTTTCAGGGAACCCTCCTGTGCTACAAGACCAAGTGGCTGTACCTGACCAGTTACAGGTCCCGCCAGACCTGTAAGAGCCCCCTTCCTCAGGTGCTCTTCCCCACTTAGAGGGCTCAGGCTATTTTGTAACTTCAGGGTGAGCCAGCTCCTCCCTCACTCAGTAGGGAAGCTTGGTAGTTTGACCCATTAGTGGGACTCGGTGGCAAAGATTGATTCTGGGAAGATAGAAGAGTTTTATATAGTTACCGTAACTGGTGATCTTCAATCTTCTCCATTGAGTACCACACCTACCCACCATCCCCCTTTTTATAGTACCAGTGCCTTTGGGCAGCTCACCTTATAGCATGCACTATGTGGTGCTCTGTATTATACAATGACAAGGAAATTTCCTGTATTCTGATTGGTCAGTGGGTGCCTGAGACAGTGATGTTGTTACACGGCAACTTCACTGTATTGATTTATTGGATCATTTGATAGATTGCTGCTGTCTCTTCAGAAACACAAAAAATCTACTAAAAACATTGTACATTTTTAATTTTATTTTGTAGAACATCGAGCCGTTGTATAATTGCAATAAGGCACTCCAAGGTGTGTGTTTATTGTGTAATAACGTCACTTCTGGGGTGGTGGAAGCACTTGGCTTCACCTCGTGTTTCAACCCACCCCAGGAGTGGTGTTATTACACGATAACCCACGTCTTGTTGTGCCTAATTGCTTAATTATACCACTGTGCTTTATTACATTCCCCTATTGGGAACTGGAACTTGTATTTAACAAAAAAAAAAGTGTGTACTGTTCCCTTTTCCTGCCTGGGGCACATCCCCATTACCTTGATTTGTATCGGCATTAGATGCCAAATGCGCCTGCACCCATTGTGTGCTTCCAGTCCTAACTGCATCTGAAACTAGCCCTATCCATGGAACTGTTAAAGCAGCGGATTGGATCTGACTGGAGCAGCCATTTCCAACTGAGACTTGCAGGAAGGATCTGCCAGCCTCATCTGGCTTTGCTACTAAAGTTTTTCTTTGCTCTATGCTGTACAGTGTTTTGTGTTTTCCTTCTACTCTGATTGGCTGCTATGTTTTTTGTGGTCATGCTGTGGTCCTCTTCTTCAGCGGACTTAGAGGCATCTTGGGAGAGTGGCACATTTGCTGCTTCTGCATGGAGCTTTATAGCTGCAGTGTCACATGCACCAGTAGGGTGGTTGCTTGGCTGTATGTTAATATGAGCGACAAGACCACTTTAACATTTCTAAGAGTGGTCTTGCATGCATTCCTGGGGTATGAGAACTGCGAACTGAAGGTGAGTGGTTTCGATGCAAGTAATACCCAACAGGGTGGGCGTTATATGTAGAATAAAGTATGGGTCGGGGTGTGTAACAAGAAGTTTACACACACCCGAGGGGTTAGATGCTACATAGACCCTGAGAGCTAAGCTCAAGGGATTTATCAAAAGCATCTAACCCCGAGGATGTGTGTAAACTTTGAGTTTATACACCCTGACCCATTTTTTTTATTTTATATAATTGCTGGGTTTGCCTTTTTCGCCACAGCAGTTGTATAAAATGAAGGTTCCTGTGTGGCCCTAGCGTGGTTACATTTCAGCTTGCTTGGCCCGTGACTCCAAGTTCGTTTTCTGTTTTTTTTTTTTTTGGGGGTTGTCTGTAGTACGACTACTTACATTTCCTTTGGTAGATATTCTTTGAAATTGCCACTTACTGCTGAGTCCAAATAGCGATTCAGTCTTCCGGGGAAAACATGCTGTCTGCGATCGGAAGGACAAGGTGCAGCAGGGCATGCATAGAGTGGGAAACCGTGAGCGTGTTTGCCGTTATAAGCGCTCCTTTATAGCGGCAAATTCACATCGCAGTTTCTATAGAAAAGCATAGCCAGTTATTATTGGGATATAATGGACCGCCCAGGGCTTAATGGAGTCTCGATGCCACAGGCGGAGGGCTTTATAGCCCCTGGAAGGGCCATTGTATCCCATAACACCCACCCTGGAGGGTATTATTACACTTAATTGTGTTAGGTTAGTTTTTTTTTAATGTTTTTATTAAAAATTGTGTCAATTATTATTACAAATGAACAGAAATGTGGGTTTGTAAAATAGTCCCTTGCCACTAGAGGGTGCTGCTGCTGTAGTTTCTTATAGGTAGGAAGTGACTGCGTGTGCTTGGTACACTGAGTAAAATGCTACTGGCGAATGAGAAGAGGAGCGCAGGTAGGAGGAAATACGTGCGGCACTAAAGTAATTTTTTATTTAATACAGAAAACAGAAACTGAGTTTGATGTTTGTGCTATTTGTTTTGTGGGAGAGCGTTGTCACAACGAATGTGACTTCAGAACAGAGTGCGTGGTGAAAGGACGTATTGTATGAGTGAAAGCGGAGTTGGCAGACTGCCTGAAATGGTGTTGGCGGGTGAGAAGCAGAGCTGTAAGGCAGGAAAGTGCGTTAGTAAAAAAAAAAAAAAAGTAATTTACTGTTTGGTGTTGCGGTTTGTGTTGAAGGTGAGTGAAATGAACGTGAAGTGGGCTATGTCAGCGAGCCACTCGGCTTAGCGAGGAAAAAAGAAATGGCGGTGGCGAGTTCCAGAATTGGAACTTGTTTTACAGCGGGCCATTAAGAAATAACGGCCCGGGTGTCGGGCTGTTTCAGCCAATGAGGAAGCGAGTTTTACTTTCACCATTATCTAAACCCTAACAATGTAAGTGAGACCACTCTTTCTACTGTAAGAGCTGTCTTGTTACCTGTATTAATATATTATTGATCAAGCTCAATCGATAATATATTAATTATTTAAAAATAGCTTACTTGAATGTGCCAGATTCCAGGGCAGTTGCATGTGAGACACTTGACAGAATAAGAGTGTCTTGCGTGTGGAGGAAAGGAGTGATCTGATTGGTTGGGACTGGAGCATGCTCTCGATCTACGATGTTTTATATAGAAAAAAAAAGTCACGTTACTGGTGGCGTGATTGCCTAGTTTCAGTGGTTACTTGTATCTTGTTTTTGGTCTGGCACATTTTATGTGCCATCTTGTTTGCAAAGGGGTCTCACCTTGTAGCTATCCCTTTGTGTGCTAGCCAGAGTCTACATGCGTACAGTGCTGCTGCCTTATCCCAACTGCCTCTTACCAGCCTCGCCTTGCTTGCTGGCTAGTGGGTAACCTAATTGAGGTTCTGGCTCAGTATCCCAGACTACCTTTAATCTGTGCCCTGACCCATCAATGGTACTTGATGAAAAAGATATTCTGGAAGATCACCACTTATGGTAACTGTCACTTTTTAAGAGGCTACCATAATACACAATTCAAAACAAACTTGTATACAGAAACAACAGACAGAACTATTCAGTTCAAGAACAGATAGCACAAGGAATAAAGTCAGTCTTTAAAAACATTAAAACTGGTACAGCTGAGAACAGTCTTAGGCAGTAAATTGTAATCATTGGTCTATTAATAAACAAAATTACCTTAGACCTTGTCTGGAGTGAAATAAAGGTAAAAAGAAATAATCAGATAGTACCTGGGCTGTCTTGTAAGCCAGCAGAGCTGGGGGCATAATAAATTGTTTGTCTCTAGACTTCTCCAACTTATCAGCTCTTTTTGCTGAAGAGCTGGGTGGGTACCCCCTCAGTACAAACTAGCAGCTGGCATGGGTAGGTATGCTCTGTATAGACTAGCAGCTGACACTGGTGGGTGCCCTCTCAGTGTAGACGAGGAGCTGGCATGGGTGGGTGCTTCTCGGTACTGTCTAGCCACTGACATGGGCATGCACCATCAGTATAGATTAGCAGTTGGCAAGGATTGGTGCTCTCTCAGTACAGACTAGCAGCTGTCATTTGCAGATGCCCTCTCTGTATAGACTAGGGGCTGGCATGGGCAGCTGCCCCTTGGAACAGACTAACAGCTGGCATGGGTGGGTACCCTCTTGGTACAGACTAGTGGTTGGCATGGGCAGGTGCCCTCCAGTAGAGACTAACACCTGGCGTAGGTTAGTGCCCTCTCAGTTCAGATTGTGGCTGGCATGGGTGGGTGCCCTCGTTATACAGATGAGTATCAGAAGTCCTGGTTTCAGTGCATCTGCAGTGAATATTTTTGGAATTAGCATTGAAGCAAAGTTAAGCAGATCTGTATGAGTTTCCTGGGTGTGAGTGATGGTCTTCCTCACTCCAAGGGAGAGCAACAAGGCTACTTAGGTTACTATAGCTGGTGCTCGTTCCTTCCCTCCTATAGCTCACCCCCCCCCCATGGCAAACACCCTCATTGGGCTTTTTTCCACTGTGACATGCCAACACAGACACTACATTTCCTTACTTGCTCCTTTCAGTACCCCCACAGTTTTCCTCCGGTGACAGGGCCGACAAGTAGAGATAATGTCCATTTGGACAGGATTGTGTAACGTAGCAGGAGGAGGTGCAGGTTTTGGCACTGGCACCACCATGCTAACAGACACAATTTTTCTGTTTTCTCCAGCTGTGACTCCTTAAATGTTTCTTCCTGTCCTGGCACCAGTTACAGCTCTGTTGGCCTCTTAGGCATGCAGCACATCCCCAGTGGTGAAGCAAGCTCCCTGACCCTCCACTGGGGATACTGCATTGCTGAACCATGTTGCCGGCTTTCCCCTGGCTAGTGCGTGTTGTAGACAGCTGTCTGATTGTCAGCCTTTGGGATTTTCTCCTGAACCGGGTTACTTGCATAGCAGCAAGCTGAACCATCAGGCTGGTTGGTGCTCAGTACTGGCAGTTAAAAAGAACACATGGGGCCCTTCGGGGCAGTGATAGCACTACTGCGCGGGACACTGAGGTCCTGAGTCTGGGAGTGAGTTCAGTGACTGGGTCAGCTGGGGGGAGAGGTCAGACATCCCAGGGGATGATTATCTCTGGGGATGGAGGGTAGCCGGCTCTGCCGCAGTACTGCTGCCACCTGGGTGAGTGGGAGGACATCTGCTGATGCCATGCTCTTTCATGCATGCGTGTGTGCGTGCATGCACACCCTTGTTGACAGCATTCTGGGGAAGAAAGGAAAATGCGAAAATACCCGGCCGGCAGGAAGACGCCGGACGCCCGCAGACCCTGCACCTGGCTATTCGGGTAACAGCTCCACACACCAGATCCATTCTGTGGCGGAGATTGGAGGAGCCACCGTCACCCCTCCCAGAGATGGTCAAGCCCTGGGGAACTCAGAGGTGAAAACTAGTCCTGAGGGATGCCAGGGTGATGGGGGTGGGGTGGCCAAACAGAAGGGGGCATAAATGGCAGTAGCTGAAAAATTTTTGCAGACTAAAATCAGTCATGTTTGGGGAGATGATGGAAGAGAAACAGTCACAGAAGGAAGCAAGTTAAAGAGAGGGAGAGTGCAGTTGTATTGTGTGAAGCCAACAAACAGCCTTTGTTGCTGATTTCTGCTGAAAGAGTGCACCCCCACCCCCTTGCAACAAACTCATGCTCCCTCCCTCCATAACAAGTAGTGGGAACTGCTGCCACTCATTAATGGTGTAATTTGTCATCCCTAGCCTCATCTGAATGGAGCATTGTGTAAGCATATGACTCAGGGTTGGATGGTCAGACTGGGCAAGGAAGAGAGGCTGGGAGCAACCCAACAAATGCTAATGAAGTTTTTTTCTAAAGGTACAGCATCCTGTTTTTCTGCTCTGCTGTGTAAGCTGCTGTTAAAAGTGTTTGCAAGTATTTCCAGCTGGAAAGATGGTGATGTGAACCTGCTTCTGAGTGGCAGGATCTTATTTCAGCTCTGTGTCCTATTCATTGCTACTAGGTTTTGTCTCCTTTCTAAATGGTAATACACAGTACAGTGTAATCCTCCCGTAGCTGATATCTTTCTGTCCAGGAGACACTGGGCACCACTGAGGAGTGCACATGCCAAAATGTACAGCATTTTCCTGCAGCAACCAATGGCGGCCTCATGTACTGGACGTTTAAGCCAAGTACCTTCAAGGATGTTATTGAAGTGCAGGTACACACTTTGGGGGGAGAGGATTCTAGTGTTGGGGCTTTAAAGTGGCTAGGTACAGTAATATAGTGGGCTTGCTAAAGCTAACCTGGCTTGGCAGAATCCAGCAATTTTGCACACCTCACTATTTACAGCAGGTTGTAAAGCTAATTCACCAATAAGATTGTGACGTACATACTGGCCTGTGTATGTCTAGTGATTTATGGGACAGTTTTGCTCAAGTGGAATAAATACAACATCTGAATCTTAAGGCTGTTTATTTTTTCAGTTAGGGACACAGCTCTGTGACCTCATTTTATCCCACTGTGATTAATGTGCTGCAGTGTGGATAACTGTCTAGGAAGATTAGTCTCCTAAGACCTGGTTGGAGAATGAGACCAGTTTCTCTTTAACTGGTCTAAAAGTGTCACACATGTGTCTAACCACAAGCTTGCTAAGCACCAGCCAGTATAGCCTAGTGGTTAGGGCACAAAGCTGTGATCCAGGAGGTCTGGGTTTCAACCTGATTTCCCTAAAATTCTTTTAACCTAAAATTTCATAGGAGTGGTAATCTATAGCGGTGAGCTGTTGGAATAGTAAATCTACACTAAAGGGTGTAAAGTGCAAGAAAAAAAACAACTAAATGCAACAAAGAAACTGGTCTCAGCCCAGGCCTTCGGGGAACAATCTAACTGGAGCGTGGTTGACCTCTTTTGTGAGATCCTCAGTAACCTGTCTTTTACGAGGATCGTACTTCATTATGCGTCTTCCCCTTTTTTTTGGTAGTCTATTTCTGCACCGGTGTAAACCAGGGCATCTCTCCAGAGCACCCACACGACCCCCGCGTCTACTTCCAGCCTCCGTGTCAGCCCCTGGGGGAGGGCCCGCTTCACCTACCTGGTGACCTCTCTGGAATTAGAGGGACAATCCTGGGTTGGGTGGAGAGAATGGAAAATCCAGTGAAGGGTGGTCTAGCAGTGGGGTATGGGCAAGGGTCCCAGGTCTCCTTCACCTCCACTAGTCCATCAGGGTTGTTCCTTTGGTTTGGTGGTGTTCCCCTTGGAGCGCAGACTTGTGTTGACGTCTGCCGGTGTGGCCTGTTTTTGTTTGGTTTTGATAGCTGACGTATGCTGTCCTGCCACATGAAGTTCTGTTCATACTTGCAGTAACCATTACAGATTGGACCTGGTGTGATGTAGAAGGGCTTGCTTCAGCCCTGTTGTCCGCTTTTCTTTCCGCTCTATGTGTACTGCTTGGGAATCGTTCTAGACATGTGGCTCTGCAGAGGGAGGTGTCCCAAAGAAGATAGTTTTGTTACTTTTAGGGATGTCACTGTATACCAGTTTTACAGTATACTGCGGTATCAGAAATCGCGGTATTGATACCGTGGGCAATTTTCGATACAGTGATAGCCGTGATTCATAGTATACCACAGTGTTAAGACCTTTCAACCAATTGTTTTTGGTATTTTCAGGGACAACTCTCCCTGATGCTTTGTACAAAATTACTTCTTATGTTCCACTGTGATATAACGGTTATCGTGATAAATGATCATGGTTATTGTATCGTGGAAATTTCATTATCGTGACACCCCTAGTTACTTTCTGGTAACGGAGATCTTGGAGAGACTCTCCTCCATAGAGCCACAGCTCTCCTGCCCACCTACAACCCCCTTCTGTATTTGCGGCGATATACTTTGGAAGATATGCATATTGCTGTAAGCTTGATCTTCCCTTTTCTGCACCCTTGTGGGGCTTCGTTCCAGAACTGTCACCTCTCCTGTGTGCCTTGTCATGGTCTCCCATTCCTGTTGGTATGATACAACTCTGAGCTTGCCTGTGGCAGGCGACTGTGGATTATGGTGCCATCCACATTATACATACGGAACTGACGTATGTCAGCGTGTGTGGCCACTGCTAGGAAATGTTTGAGTGGTCCTGATGTTGACCACTTAGTTTCAAAGGCGTGACTTGATGGAGGAGATTCTTTTGTAAGTCTGTGGTTACTGGCAAGTGACTGCCATTAAATGATCTTCCTGGACTGTCTCCATCACTTATTCACACTATTGGGATAGCGCCGGAGGCGCTAGGACCAAGCGGGAGCCAACATTTTTTCAGAAGGGTCGGCGCCGAGACAGGACCACGCATGTGTGGTACTGTGAGACTAGCTCGTGCCTGTGTAGGCTATCTCGGCGTCTACCTTCCAGCTGCTTCAGTGCCTTTTCTCCCGCTGTCGAGTGTGCTTGGATATCGACATCGCTCGTCTGCCAGAGTCAGTTCATTTATACGACAGCAGCTTTCAGTGTTTTAATTTAACTTTTCGGTAGTATTTCTTATTTTATGAACAAGAAAAGATTATGAAGAAGAAAAAGAAATCCTCACCTGCCATCAACGGAGTAGTCCTTAGACGATAGCGGTGGCGGTAGGAAGATTTTGTTTGAAAGTTGTTATGGGGGTGTCTGACTACGGACAGTCCTGTGCTTGGGAAGGGGGGGAGGACAGTCCACTGAAGCACGAATTAGCGGCTCCGGGGATCCAGCTCCACTTAACCTCTGTCTTCCTCGTTGGGGAAGAAGAATCGGTGCCGCTCAAGGTTGCCCTCTGGTACATCTGCATGAGGATTGTTAGTTGGGAGGGGCGATGGGCCTGAACCAACTTTTGTGGGTTCCTCTTGGCCCCACTCCTAACGGCCGCATTCTTCGACTCTGGACTCCATTTCTGTCCTCGTTGGAGCTCCAGTGAGCAGTTTCACCTCGGGGCCGCTCCTGTGGAGCAGGGGGTTCGACTTCTATCCTGTTTCCCTGGCCGCTGTTCCTGATTTCAGGGCCTCTGGGCCTCAGAGCCGCTGGACCGGGGCCAGGTCAATTGGATCAGGATGAGCACGGTGCCCTCTTGGTGCCATTGTCATCGTGTCAACCTCTCGTGCCTACCCCCTCTTTCCATGCAGGGGCCAGCATGGGCACCACCTTTTTCCTTCTCCCCTTCTCAGGATTCTCCATTGGCATTCCCACGGTGTTGTCCTGGCACCATGCCCGATGCCATGGGTTACGCTGCAGGTCTGGCACGGTGGCTGCTGGTTTTGTCGTTGGTGCCGTGGGTGGCACTGCTGGTGTTTGGGTCTCTCTGTGCAGCGCTCCAGGTTCTGTTGGTTGCCGGCACTGCTGGCGATGCTGCGGGTGTCTCGCAATGCTGCGAGAATCCAAGGGTGCCACGGGTTCCAGTGTTGCCTTGGGTACCATGGGTGCCACTGGTGCCATTGCTGCCATGGGTGCCGGGGGTACCTACGGGTACTGCCGTGGGTGTCCTCGGGTGTCACCCAGGTTGGCATAGGCACTGCTTGGTGCCGGCCTGTGCCACGAGTGATGCTGAGCCGCAGGGGTGCGTCATTTGGTGCTGTCCAGCAGAACTAGTGACAGATTTCTTTATGCAAATCTCTTCCTCTGAACTTGTGGCAAGATGTTTTCCACAGAATGAAATCCTGTTCTGCAGATTATTTTTCCACACATCTTAGTGGCATTCTGCATGGGATCTTGTGATGTCCAGCGGTTTTCTGCTGACGGAACTCTTCTGTACTCTTCTGCCAGCAGAATCTCTCATTCCACTCGGCACTTTCTCTGCTCTCTATGTGGTGCCGAGCTCCTCAACATCCTTCCTGGTGGTGGAGTCTCTAGTGGCTCTTACCTTGACCTCCCTTAGGGGTCCTTCTGGGGTAGAAGTGCATCTAGATAAGTCTCTCCCTGTCCTTCTGGTCAGTGATACATCGGATGACTCATTTTATATACTGAAGGACATGCCCTCTCTATCAACAGAGTCCATGATGGAAGATATTTGCAGTAGTTCCTCAGTGATGGGGTCCACCATAGTATTCAAACTGCATCCGTGAACCATACATCTCTGCGTCTAGACTCTTTCAGTCGTCAAGACAATTGCACTCTGGAACATTCTAATTCAGTGGTCAGGAGCCGCACAGACTCTTCCGCTCCTTTGATAGGGGTATATAGCCCCCTTCTGATACTGCCCCTTTGGTGGCTTCTTCGGCAGGTGGTAAACCTCTCTTCAGCTGTGATTATTAGTCTGGCCTTGATTTCACTTATGGACGCTCCGGCTCCTCCTGCACCTCAGAGGGATGACATCTTCGTCATTTTTGTATCAGGCAATCTTTGCAAGATAGCAGCCTGAAACCTTGTCAGGCTTGGACTAATGGTGGTTAAAAAAAAAAAAAAAAAAAAGTTAAACTTATCACAGCACAGGACCTAGCCGAAATTACTCTACCACACTTTTGGATCTGGTCAGGTTCCGCCTCAGCCCCTGAGGTGGTAGTCTCTAAACTATGGTAAAGAGTACCTGACTTCTACCCTTAGGGGGGAGTCTGATCCAGCAGAGGTATGGGTCATTTCTTTTCTCCAAGAGAGATTTTTCTTATTCCGAGATTTCCTAGACCTAGGCGACTGCCCAGTCTGTTGCCTCCTCCCCCCTTTTTTTTTTTTTTTTTTTTAATCGGTCTTTCTTCTCTTGATCAGAGCCTTGCAGCAACAGAAGTGACTCTCCAGCAAGTCAGAACTTAGGATCTTACTTCAAGAGGGCTCTTGCAGTAGGTAATTACATATAGGACTGACACCGGCCGGCGGCAGGACCCCACGGAAAAATTTCTAGCTAGCAGTCCCTGGCGAGGGACCGCCCTCACATCAGGTGACCGGCGTCATGCGACGTCGGTATAAAGGGGCGGTCCCCGACGCCCGCCTTCCAGTTCTTTCCCGCCGTTAGCTTGTGCAGTGCCTCGTGGTAAAGTTCGTGCTTAGTCAGCCTTGTTCTTTCGTCTGTTTTACCGAGGTTTTCAGTAATTTTTTCTTCTCATCGTCAGGTCAGCGTCGGTGTATGTCGTCCCCTACACCTTCCAAAAACAAGTGTGACTCGTGCGGCGCCCAACTGCCACACAAGGACGGCCATTCCCTCTGCCTTTTTTGCCTAGGCTTCTGATTCTTCTTCGCTCTTGGATTCCTCCGACAGATGCTTAGAGAGACGACTAGCCTCGCTCTCCGTCCAAGCCCTGGCTGAGGATCCCTCTGAAGTCTCCTCCGGGAGGACCCTTCCTTCACGGAGTTGCTCAGAAAGATCCAGGAAGTACATGAGTGGCACTCATTGGAACCAGATCCTCAGCGGGTCAAACTCACCGAACATCTGGACCTGCCCCTGACAGCTCCTACTTTAGTGCCACCCTGGATCGAGCCTCATGCCCACCTTGTTTCCACTATTTGGAAACAACCGTCGGCTTTAGCCTCACTTCCCAGGAAGTCTAACAGGCTATACCAGGCTCTGGAGGGTGTAGACTTTTTGGATTCTCACCCTCGTGCAGACTCGGTCGTGATTAGCGCCGCTCACAGCCGGTCAGCACATCCCAAACATCTAAGCTCGTCTCCTCCGGATAAGGAATCTCGCCTCCTGGACCAGTATGGAAGAAAAATATACGCCTCTTCCACACTGGGAATTCGGGCCCTGAATTATGTCGCTCATATGGGGGATTACCAGAAGGCCATCCTTACCCAGGCAGAATCCAAGATTGACTCCTTACCTGACTCCCAAGTCAAGAAGGAGTTAGCTGACTTAGTCCGTTCTGCTCGTTCGGCCAGTCGTTACATCCTGCGGACCACATACGATGCAGTGGACACTGCTGGTCGGAGCTCCGCGTTTGCCGTAAGTCTTCGGCGTCATGCCTGGCTCCGCGTGTCAGGTTTGGTCCCGGAGGTGCAGTCAGCAATCCAGGAAGCACCTTTCAGGGGTTCAGTGCTTTTCGGCGGTGATGTCAAGGACATCACTGACTTACAGGAGGGGCGGCTCTGAAATCCATTAGTTCCATGTACCGTCCCATCCCCATAGCGCCATCCTTTCGCAGGCGCGATGGCCATGCGAAACCCCAAGGAAGGCGGCCACTAAACGCCGGGACCCCGCAGCTGCCAGGCCCCCACTGCCCAAAAAAGCAGCAGGTGCCCCAACTGCGGCGCTGCCACACACAACCTGACTCCTCCCTTCTCCCACCGCCTCCGGACACACCGGAGGAACCGGTAGGAGGGAAGTTCTACCTCCACCTTCCGGGTTGGGAGAGGATAACAATGGATTCATGGGTGCTTCAGATTATAGCGGAGGGGCACTCCATAGAGTTTCTACAGAAACCACCCCCACCCCCACCCCCGAAGTCATCCTATGCAAGGGCCCATCTTCCTTTGGTCCAGGAAGAAATCTCTGCCCTTTTCACGAAGCAGGCCTTAGAACCCGTTCCCCCTCACCTTCAAGGGATGGGTTACTATTCTTATTTCTTCCTGGTCCCAAAGAAGACTGGAGATCTCAGACCCATTCTCGA
Source organism: Neoceratodus forsteri (assembly GCA_016271365.2). Taxonomy (NCBI): domain Eukaryota; kingdom Metazoa; phylum Chordata; order Ceratodontiformes; family Ceratodontidae; genus Neoceratodus; species Neoceratodus forsteri. The sequence goes on from JADMNL010000024.1 coordinate 122,545,692, forward strand.
TCTCAGCTCTTTGAACCTTTACGTGGAATACAAAAGGTTCAGGATGCTCTCCCTACAAACCCTTCTACCCCTTCTTCGGACGGGTCAATAGCTGTCTTGGCTATGGATATGGGGCATATCTGCATCCCCATTAAGTCCCTTGCATCATAAGTACCTCAGTTTGCTTTCCAGGGGACCATTACCAGTTCCGGGCACTCCCGTTTGGTCTTTCCTCGGCACCCCGAGTTTTGACCAAATGCCTGGCGCTGGTAGCGACCCACCTGCGTACTATGGGAGTTCAGGTGTTCCCCTACCTGGACGACTGGCTCCTGGCGGCCTCATCCAGGGAGGAGCTCCTGCATTTTCTCTCCCTCACCCAGCAGGTTTTCACTTGCCTGGGTATTACCATCAACCATTCCAAGTCTCATCTGGATCCCTCCCAGAGACTACAGTTTATCAGGGCCATCCTCGATACGACGGTGAGCAAGGCCTTCCTTCCTCCGGACAGGGCGGCCTCTCTTCAGTCACAGATTTCCCTGCTATCAGAATGCAGGAAGGTTCCATCGAGGTCGGTCCTACGTCTCTTGGGGCTTATGGCGGCCGCCATCCCGACAGTTCCCTGCGCTCGGCTCCACATGAGGCTCTCTCAGTGGACTCTTCGCTCACAGTGGGATCAACTTGTAGATGACCTAGGTCATCTAGTTCTGATCTCCTCGCCGATGGCGCGAGACTTGCAATGGTGGATGGTTCGAGAGAACCTATTTCGGGGGGTCCCCTTCTGTCATCCTCTCCCCTCCCAGACTCTGACCACAGACGCATCAGGCGAAGGTTGGGGAACCCATCTGGGTCCTCACTGAACCCAGGGTTTATGGTCCAGATTGGTGCTAGCTCTCCACATCAATGTGCTCGAGCTTCGAGCAGTACTATATGCTCTCCAAGCCCTTCACCAATACATTCTTCCCAGTCACCTAGTGGTCCAGACGGACATGTGCGTGGTGTGGTACATCAACAAGCAGGAAGGGACTCGATCCTACCCTCTATGCAGGGAAGCAATGAGGGTTTGGGACTGGGCAACACTTCACAACCTTCACCTCAAGGCGATTCATGTTCCAGGAGTCGACAGTGCCCTGGCAGACAAGCTAAGCCGCTCCTCTGCTCTGCCACACGAGCGGGAGTTGGACCAAAAGGTTCTAGACGACATCTTCCAGCTTTGGGGGACTCCACGGTAGACCTGTTTGCCTCTTCCCAAAACGCAAAACTTCCCACCTTTTGCTCACTCGGTCCAGAGCGAGGCGCTTTCTGGAGCGACGCTCTGTCTCTAAACTGGAAGGACAGATTCATCTATGCTTTTCCCCCCAATTCCTCTGGTCCCTCGTGTATTGCAGAAACTAACAGAAGGTGCAAGAATGATTCTGATCGCTCCTTTCTGGCCCAGGCAAATCTGGTTCTCTCTTCTACAGCAATATTCAGAGGTTTCTCCTCTTCCTCTTCCTTTATCTCGAGGATTGCTGACCCAGGATCAGGGGACCCTGGTCCATCCGGGCCTCAAGTCCCTACAACTTCATGCATGGCTCCTGCAGACCTAGCCCAATCTCGCTTTGGTGTCTCTCCAAAAGTGGCTGAGATTCTGGTGGAGGCTCGAAAACCCTCCACTAGGTCCACTTATGCCATGAAATGGAAGAGGTTTTCTATTTGGGCCGTTTCTAGGAACGTGGAACCTTTCTCCTGTTCAGTGGCCGTTCTGCTTGAATATCTACGTCATCTCTTCGACCTGGGTCAGTCATTCCTCCTTGAAAGTGCACATGGCTGCTATTTCAGCGTATCCTGTTCCTTTCGCTGATAAAGACTTTGCCCAATTAGAGGTGTCTAAGACTTTTCTCAGAGGGGTCCTTAATCTGAGGCCCCCCGTCCAGACTCCTGCTCCCCCTTAGGACTTGAACTTTGTTCTCGAGAAACTTACCCTTCCTCTCTTTGAACCTGCGGCATCCGCAGATCTGAAGCTTCTTTCATGGAAGACACTCTACTTGGTGGCTATTAGTTCTGCTCGAAGAATTTCCGAGCTCCAGGCCCTTATGTGTAAATTCCCCTATTTGATTTTTCACAAAGAACGAGTGGCTCTTCGCACAAACCCTGAGTTTCTGCCTAAGGTGGTGGCGGAGTCTACCTTAAATCAGTCTATAGAGTTACCTGCCTTTTTCATGCAGTACTCCAAGGAGAATATTTACTCCATACCATGGATGTTCACCAAATTCTGAGGTACTACACCGTTAGGACAAAGGATCTCAGAAAAACTGATCAGTTGCTCATCTCTTTTGCTCACAAAAGGGAAGGCAATGCTGTTTCCAAGCAATGCCTGTCAAAGTGGTTGGCTCATTGCATCACTTTCTGTTACGACAAGTACAAGACCCTTCCGGGTCAAGTCAGAGGTCACTCCACGCATGGAGTAGCAGCCTCTGCGGCTTGTTTCAAGAATGCGTCTGCAGCAGACATATGCGCTGCCGCCACCTGGACTTCTGTCCATACCTTTACGAAACATTACAGTTTGGACATTGCCTCTCGCCGTAGAGCAGGCTTCAGGTTAGCTGTTTTGCAAGGCCTCCTGTCTTGAGGCTTGCAAGGTTTTTTGCTACTTCTTGGAGTAGTTCCTCCTCCCCAGTGCCTTTCATTTGTTCCAGACTGCTTGGGATTCAGTCCTATATGTAATTACCTACTGCAAGAGCCCTCTCGAAGTAAGATAGTACAGTGACGTAATAACTTACCGTAACAGTATATCTTCGAGAGAGGCTCTTGCAATAGGTAATACCTTCCTGCCCTCCATCCTTCTAGGCTTTTTCAGCTCCTTTTCCAGGAAGGAAAACATCTGCTTCTCTCTCGTCTGGGCCTTCCGGGCCTGTGGCGGGAAAGAACTGGAAGGCGGGCGTCAGGGACCGCCCCTTTATACCGAAGTCTCATGACGCCGGTCACCTGACGTGGGGGCGGTCCCTTGCCAGGGACTGCAAGCTAGAAATTTTTCCGTGGGGTCCTGCCACCGGCCGGTGTCAGTCCTATATGTAATTACCTACTGCAAGAGCCTCTCTCGAAGATCTACTGTTACGGTAAGTTCTTACGTAACTGTACTTTTCTGCTCCCTTGCTTGCTTCACCTTAACAGACGACATGCTCCTTTCTTGACCGTAGGTCAAGTAGGTCTTTTTCTGAGATTTTCTCAAATATTCACATCTTCGGTTCCTGCATGCTGGTTCCGTGCCAGTTGCTCACGAAGGTATCCTCTCTGAGTGTGTGACTGAGCTGTGATGTTTGTTTTTCAGCAAAGCAAACTGGAGTCCTTCCTACTTCCTTCAGGGAGGCCGGAGTGAGTGACGCCTCACCCCATTAAGTAACTTCTGCTGCTAGTCAGTCACTTTCAACGAATGAGTTAGCCCTAACTTGGTCCTGCTGTGTCCCTCTTCGATGCACATCTTCCTCTATTTGCCTTAGAAATCCAGACCCTGTTTTTTCTGTCAGAATGTTTTTTTCTGCAGTGGACATGTCCTCCTGTACACTTTTCCTTTCTTCCCCAAGTTTGGAGACTGCTACTACAGTTGTACACACAGGGGCAGGATGATTCCTTTTTGGAATATGCAGTGGGTAGGATGTGGTTCTACTAGACCACCACAAAAGGCTTCTAAGTCGTGCTCGGCCTTCCATCAGGAAGATTTCAGTGACTTAAGTGCAAACCATTCTCATTGATGGGCTAACCCCACCTGGACCTTCTTTGCTCACCACGTAAGGGGTTCAGGTGCTCCTGGACCTGTTTGCAGGAAAGCCATACTTGGTAGCGGGGGTTCCATCTGCGCTTTTCGGTCTACCCTGAACCAGTAGGCTTTACCTCTGGCTCTTTCAGTTCCTGAGGTCCTTTTATATTAGATTAGTTCATGTCTTTGACACTTTTAATTTTGGTCATATACCAGATTGTGAGGCCGGGTTCTTGCCGCTCTCCTAGAGTGATTGCGGCTTCCTGGCAGTTTCATTTTGTGTCCATTGCAGTTGTCTGCAAAGTGTTGAGTTACAACTCAAACGCTTATCTTGTAAGCAAAATGTTCTAGATGCTCTTTTCAAGACAGCTCTTTTTATTAGCAGGACAGTTTTTGACCGTCCTTTGAGTGAATCCTATCTCCTCCACCCTACTCAGGGTTGTTGTTTTTTTAGCTCAGTACTCTCCCAGTAGTGTGAATGAGTGATGGAGACTTAGTCCAGGAAGATGTGGAAATGACGTACTCACCGTAATTGTTGTTCTTCTTGGACAGTCTCCATCACTCATTCACACGCCCACCCGCCATCCCCTGGGTTCACTCATTTTCTTTCCTGGTCTTCATGGTCCTAGGGTTCAGGCTATGAAGACATTGTTCCTTGACCCTTCTTGCAAGGGCCATCTGACCCCTCTCAGGTCCAGAAACTCAGGGATAAATTATTTTCATTAGTTATGTTACACCTCCGTAGTCAAAAAGGTACTGAGGCGGTTGGAGGGTTGACTCCTAGATGGCCTACGTAGGCGCAAGCTAGTCTCGCAGTGCCACGCATACGTGGTCCTGTCTCGGCGCCAACCCTTCTGAAAAATGTTGGCTCCCGTTTGGTCCTAGCGCCTCTGGCTCTGCCTCGGTAGTGTGAATGAGTGGTGGAGACTGTTCAAGATCATCAACAATTATGGTAAGTATGTAATTTCCATTTCTTGTCCAGACCACCCATTTTCAAGGGGTAAAATATCTTTATTGAACCATGGCAGACCCTAAGTGGTCCGTTGTAGAGTGCATACTTCAGTCTCTGTTCCATGACTGGGACAAGCTGGAAGTGGATCTTTTTTGCATACTGCCACAACATAGAAAATGGTATTTTGCTCCAGCTATCTAGAGCATGACGCTTTCTGTCAGGATGCAGGGCACTGCTCCCTTTATACCTCCATGCCACTCTTGTTCATCTAGAGAATACTTCTCAAACTGGACTCTCACTTTATTTATTTTTTTATTGCATTTTACCAGGAAAGTGGACCGGATCAAAGGTCCTTTTCAGTCGTTTGGGGAGTACATATAATGGAGCAACAGTACATCAGCAGATTACAAAACATCAGTCCACAAACATCTGGCCTCATGGAGGCCAGATGATTGACAGCCCCGTGCTGACTTTAGTTGATTTGGTATCCGCTGTTTAACCAAATGGCAATACAACAGTTGTGGACCCTCCACTTGGACAGTTCTTCTGACCCTGTTTCAGAGTCTGCCAGTACAGATGAGGATATGATCCCCTGCATTTCCAGGCTTGGTTCCTGAAGAAATAGAAGTTGGCAAATTTTTTATGTGACAGTTTGTCTCCCAACTCCTTTTGGTAGCCCAGAAGCTCTCCACCAGAAAAGCCTATATGGGGAGTGTGGAAGCATTTCCGCATCTAGTGTTCCAGGAAGTCCAGAGATCCTTTCCATTACCCTCCATACAAAGTTTTGAATTAGCTGCTGGACCTTCCTCAGTTTGGCTTTCAGTAATTGTCCATAAAAGTCCACTTGTCAGCCATCTCTACATACAATAAGTTGATTGGGTCTCTTCTGATGGACTAACTCCCTTCCTTTCTTTAGAAGGTTCCTAAGAGCAGTTGTGCACTTGTGACCCCTATGAAGAAACCAGTTGCCAATTGGAATCTCAGTTGGTTGATGGATATACTACCACACAGGTCATCTGAACCAGCATCTGTGATATAAGAAAATAAGGCAGAATGCATCAAGGATTAAAAAAAAAAAGGCTGATGCAGTAGCATGCTGCATATCTACTTTGATTGTAAATAATGTGCACCAAGAAACGAGGGGAAGGAAAAAAATGTTTAGTTTAACCAAAAAGGTAGACTGGATCAACAACTCATTTTCATCCTTGCCTCTAGCATAGAGAATGAGAGGCGATACATGCTTAAACAGTATGTGAGACAGTAAAATACATGCTGTAAATACAGTGTTCCCTTTCACACATAAATGTGCATGAATCACGTAAAAACTGTTTACATACATTTGTGTGTGTCAGGGGTACACTGCGTGCAAAGGACTGCTCCTGTGAATGCTTCCTCGTTGAAATCACGCACAATACTTTTTCCCCCCAGCTACCTCTGTCTGGTGCCGATTGGTCCACTTCATGTAGTGCTTTTTCTTTTCCTACAAGGCACTTCACCATCCAGTGGTTGGAGGATGGAGTCACGTGGGCAGTGGATTAGCATGCTGAGCAGTCTAAGAGCAGGTCGGAGACAGCAGAGTAGGTTGGACATTGGAGACAGCCGAGTCATCGACTAAGACCCGATGCTGATGGTCTCTGATGGATGGAGTGGCAGGTACGAGCCTCATGTTCTGCAGGGAATGGGGAGAGTGATGGTGTGTGCCTTGGCACAGAATGTGCCCTGCCAGCCTGGATGTTGGCTCACCCAACTTTCTTACTGCTGGAGAGGGGTTGTATGTGGTGTAGGCCATGCCAGTGCTGAAGTGCTGCTTGGTAAGTTTGTTTGCTGTGAGCTTGAGACTCTTAAGTTCAGCCTACCACATACAGTGTGGTGCCCATTCACAAAAGTGGACCCAAGGATGAACCAGGCAACTACCGACCAGTGAGCCTCACATCAGTTATGGGAAAACAGATGGAGACGATCCTAAAAGAGAGGCTGGTGCGTTTTTGGAGGATAGTGGTCTCCAGGATCGTCAGCAGCATGGGTTTGTCTCTGGAAGATCCTGCCAGACAAACCTGATTTGAGTACTACAGCTGGGTGACTAGGGAACTGGACAAGAGCCATGTGGCAGATGTCCTATATTTGGATTTCAGCAATGCCTTTGATTCCATGCCACATGAGTGGCTGAGAGAGCTGGAACTAGGGGTGGGAATAAAGATGGTGAACTGGATCACCAATTGGCCGAAGGGTAGACAGCAAAGGGTGGTGGTGGTGTGGATTCTCATCTCCCAGGGATGTGATGAGTGGAGTGCTGCAGGGATCAGTGTTGGGACAGGTTTTGTTTGGGATTTTCATTGCTGATATCTCTCACGGGTTCCAGAGTAAGTCTCTTTGTGGACGACACAAAGATGGGAGCAGTGGTAGATGACATCGAAGGGTGGAGGGGGCTGTAGGAGGATCTGACCAAGCTACAGGAGTGGTCAGAGGCATGATAATTGGGGTTGAATGCCAAAAAGTGCAAGGTATTGCACTTTGGGGCTAAGAACCAGGGGAGGAGCTATCAGCTGGGGGGGGGGTACAGCTGGATTGCATGGAGGAGAAGAAGGATCTAGGAGTGCTCATAACGGGGAGTATGAGCAACTCTGCTCAGTGCAGGAAGGCTGCAGCAAAAGCCAACAGGATGCTGGGGTGCATAGCGAGGGGAATCTCCTCTAGAAATAGGCAGGTGATTCTGCCCCTCTACAGGTCGCTGGTCAGGCTGCACCTGGAATACTGTGTGCAGTTCTGGCGCCCATTCCTGAAGAAGGGCATCAAATTCTTGAAGGATGTACAGCACAGGGTGACAAAAATGATCCAGGGACTATAGGGACACTCCTATGAGGAAAGGTTGGGCGAGCTGAACATGTATTCCCTGGTGGAGAGGAGGGATGGGGGGACGTGAGTGAAACCTTTAAATACCTACAGGGGATAAGTAAGACTAGTATAGAAGGGATTTTCCAGATCAGAAGGGGGAGGGTTACGAGGGGGCACCAGCTGAGATTGGAGGGGGGAGATTCATGAGGGAAGCCAGGAGACCGTATTTCACAGAGGGTGGTGGACAAATGGAATACTCTGCCTGAAGAAGTTGTAGCCTGTAGCATGGTGGACGGCTTTAAGGGAGGATGGGACAGAGTGGGAAGGGTGGTATTTATGAAGAAGGGAGGGTGGGTGGGGCAGCTGCAAGGATGAGGGCTAGTGCACAATCGAGCAGACTCTACAGACTGTGAGGCCTGTATCTGCTGGCGTTTTTGTATGTTCATATACAAGCTAAAAGGAGCCCTGTCATTGTTCCAGTAGACGTCTTGTCTTACCACGAATACTAGTACTAGCTGTATAGTTACGAATGAGCATGTGCCTCTGCTAATATCAAGAAAAATGGCTACTAAACTAATAGTGATTAGTGACTCTTTCTGTACTGTGCTACCAGCCTGCCACTGATCTAACTTTCCCACCTGCATAAGTACAGTATACAGTCAGTGCAGTGTAATGTAGCCCTGACCTGATTTTTAATTTATTCACACTACTATACCACTGCTCACTCAGTCTAGCTTTACCTTTTTGCTTTGTTTTTTTTTTTACCACCATAGCCACACAGAAAACTTTGCTTACCTCCACCTGATTTTTTTTGATGGGGTGCAATATACCCTCAACTCATTTTGTACCCTTAAAAAAATGTTGAGTACTCTGTACCCCCTGTTAACATAGCTGCAGTGAAACTCCAGTAAAAATCATCATGTAGCATAAATATGGTGAAATTGTAACTCAGGTATTTCTGTACTGACAAGTGTAAGCATTTAAAGGAAAAGTACACCCTCCTATTTTTTTAAATTGTATTTGTTTTACATGTCAACAGACAACCCTTTCCCAGTAGCTATTGCAGGGCTCCAGATAAGGGGGGTACTGACCTTTTTTTACTCGCCTCATTTTAGGAAAGACTCTTGGGAAATTTTTTTTAATAAGTACCAGTACTCACCCAACATCTGTAAATACTCCACACCAAAGAATAGTACTTCATAACATAACTGGTGATTCAAAGGGGTGCCGTTTTTTACAGCTTTACAGCACTAGTGTGCACCCCAATATTGTATTGCTCACTATATTTTAAAACAGGTGAGTAAATTACTCCTACCTGACATTATCTGGAGCATTGTTGGCCCTTTTCTTATCTAGAAAAAAAAGGTTTTTAAAAATGTGCTCCTCACTCCACTCTGTCCAGACATTTGTACACATCTGAATCTGGTTTTACTCACTTCACTTTAAAAATGAGTACAGTACTCATCTCAAAAAATCTTATCTGGAGCCCTGGATATACGTGTTTGCTTTAGTTTTTCACTGTTTATGCTAGTCCCTGTAACTGTCATATGGAGGGGGGGTCCACTTAATGGTGGTTGAAATCTCATTGTCCAGTGAGAGCTGTATTAGCATGTGAGATCATGCTGTAACATCACCCATTTACACCATTTATCTCTATGTTGAAAGTAAAAATATCCTATAAAAAAAACAAAACCCTGTGGAAACGTGGAAAGCACATTAAAGGAAAAACACCTGTATTACAACTGTTTGCAAAGCTAACTGAAGGTAAATGTGGTATTTCATACCTTGCTGCAGCTTGTTTTGTTGAAATCTAATTATGCAGACTGGTATACTCTGGAATCTAAAAGGGGTGGATGTGGGAAGTGGAGTCAGGTAGGGGCAGGTGGGAAATGGGCAGACTAGATGGATCAGGATGGTCCTTTTCTAACACATTGCTATGATGCATGCTAGCGTTCATATGCTAATACAGCTTTCGGGGGCAATGAAATTTCAGGAACCAGAAATGGAGACCAAGGGAAAAAAATTCTGTTGACATGGAAACAAACAAAATTTACAAGATATGAGGGTGTAGTTTTCCTTTAAGACTACCCTTCCGTTTTCGTTTGAAAAGTTGGCCTCTGCATTGAGAATCGTGCTCTGTAGCAGCAGCTTTATATAGCAGTTTGGGTCTTTAACATGAAATGAAATGTTCAACCTTCCTGGTTTACTTTTTCTGAAAATTATTTCTTAGCGCTTACGAAGGGACTTTGTACTGTTTGTAAATGTCAGTTCTAGGAACATGGATATGTTGTTCATCCACACTTATTGGCAGGTTCCTTGCCACTTTAAATCTTGCCGGAAGGTCTTCAAGCTGGCTCCTCCCACCCACCCTGGTGGTAACTCTCGGCTCCGCCCCATGACGCCAGATCTTCCTTACCGCTTGGAAGCTCAGGTTCCCTCCTTAGCAGCGTTAAGCTTAAGACTGGTTCCTAATTCTTGAAAAGTTCGAAATTGAAAGTTTTGCAAAAGACTTCAGTCTTCTTCTCCTGCGCGGCTGCGATGGACACATCGACTCCGGATTTCGGAGGTGCCCTTGCGGGCAGAAGATGTCTGGGGCCGGATCCGCCTCCCGCCGCGTCTACTGCCTGGGCCTTGAGCACGACCCGAGGCCTGCAACTTGTGCTTTCCTTTCGGCCCACGTCCTTGAACCCGTGCTGCCCGATTACAACTGGGCGCCCGAGAAAAAGAATTCCACCGGTGAAATCTAAAGAGGCCCGATTGGCGGTGTCCGCGGCGGCGGGCTCGTCGGATCAGCTTGAGCAGATGATCGCCCTCGAAGAGGAGGCGGCGCGGGCTGCTTCTACCTCGGCTGCGGCATTTGTCCCGCTCTCTCTCGGTGCCTCTTACTCGGCTTCTTTTAAGGAGCTTTGTCTGACCCTTTCGACCAAAGGTGAGGGTCCAACTTCTTCGGGACCTTCTTCCAGGTCCAAAAAGAGCAAAAGTAAGTCTCTCCGTCGACGCTCTTGGGAGCGGGAAAGATCCCCCTCCCCTTGTCGACAGTCGACTTCGGTCGACCCCTCAGCTTCGGCCACTGGATTCACGGTGTCCCCGTCAGGCCAGTTGGCCGAGACGCCCGTCGACGCGGTCGAGATTTTTCTCGACCCGTTGGACGGGTTGTTGGCTGGAGAAGCTGAGAATCCCCTCTCCCCGGTTCCCCCGGTGGGAGTTGAGGATCCCATCGGCTTGTCTGTGCCTCCGGTTCCGGAGCCTTCGGTGGGATCGTCCAAGCCGAGGGGAGTGCCGATTTCCGACACTTCTCCTCGCCTTCCTCGGCCTAGTCGAGACTCTCGGTCTCGGACATTCTCGCGGTCCAACCGATCCCGCCGTCATAAGCGGTCTCGGCACCGCAGCAAGCGGCGCCGCCGCTCTTCCTCTTCCTCAAACGAGGGGAGGCTTCGGTGCAAGTTGCGTCGGAGATACGAGGAACTTATGTGGCAACAGCTCCTTTTGACCGGGAATAAGCCGACCCAGTCGTCTTCCCCGGCCATTAAGTGGCTGTCACCGGAGCAGCCGAAACAACCCCTCGTTGTAGTCGAGGAGCCTGTTCTCAGGCCGGTTGTTCGGCCAATTCCAGCTGCCCCACCGATTCTGGTGGAACCTCCGCCCCACAGCCATTAGTTGGGGCTCCGACCAAAAATTCTCGGTCGGCTTTGGGTTTGCCCCATAGGCTGTCGGTCACCCTCCTCCCGATAAACCTCGGCAGGTGGAGGGTGGCTCAGGGCGAGGCAGCTCTTTGAGGACTCTTCTGAGTCCGATGATGAGTTCCTCCTTCTTCTCCAAGCGCGCAGACTTGGAGTCCTCGGGAGGACAGTCAATGGACGATAGCCCTTCATCCTTCTTAGGGTTGCTTCGACTCATCTCGGAGTCCACCGGGATGAAGCTCGAACCAGTTTTAAATGGGCCAGGTATCCCCTCACGGAGATTCTGGACCGAGGGGATTCTCCTACGGAGGCCTTTCTGGTGGCCGAAGCCATAGTGGGTCCGGCCTTGGAACTTTGGCAGCGTCCTGCTTCCTGCCCTGCGCCTTCGGCCAGGTTGGACAGGAAGTATGCAGTCCCTACCGGTTCCCTGTCCAGTTTTTCGGAACACCCCTCGGCCGAGGGTTGGTTACCGACAGCGTTTTCCGGTGCGAGCACGAGGGATGTGGACAAACCTCCCGACAAGGAATCCAAGAAATTGGATTATGCCGGGCGAAAAGTCTGTACTGCGTCCTCTCTCGGCCTTCGTCAGGCCAGTTCGGCCGTCCTCATGGCTCATTTTTCTCACGCCCTGTTGGGCTCCCTGGATGAGGTTGTCCCTCATCTTCCGCAGATCTGCAGACTACCGTCAGGCAGGTGCGGGACCAGGAGCAGTAAACAGCAGCTCCAGACTGCGTTGAACGCCGAGGACTCATGTGCCAGGTCTGTAGGCGGCCGCAGTGGCCATCGTCGTCGGGCTTGGCTGAGGATATCCACCTTTACTCGGATACCAGCACAAGTTGGCGGATGTTCCTTTTGGGGACTGACCTCTTGACCCTGGGGTGGAAGGTCACCTGCAGAGGATCGAGAAGTCCAATGCTACCTTGGACTCGGTCTCTTCGCTCAGAAGGACAAAGGCCACAAGCCACAGCATAAACTTCGTCCTTCTGCGCCCTGTACTGTCAGCAACATCGGGGCCAGCAGGCTCGAGCCTAGTATCCCAAGCCCAAGCCGTCGGCTTCCTCAAACAGGAAGCAGGGAGGTAAAGCCCAGGAGGTTCCTCGGCGGTCCCTCCTCCAAGCCTGCCCAGTGACGGGCTGAGGGTGTTGCCCCATCCTGTCACCTCACCCTGGTTCCCCATTAGAGATGACTCAGACACTTCCTTTCGCCTGGTCCACTGTTACCACGGACAGGTGGGTACTGAGGTGGTGGGAAAGGCCTCCCTCTGGAATTGAGCAGGCCCGCCCTTCAGAGCCGTCGCACCTCGGGGCCTCGGGTCCGCAGCCTCACTGGCGGCTTGCCGAGCCGACATCACTCTCCTCCTCCAAAAGGAGGTGATCACGGAGGTGGAGGACCCCCCTTCAGACCCGGGGTTAGTGTCCAGGTATTTCCTGGTTCCGAAATGGACGGGGGGCTGGCGCCCCATTCTCGACCTACACGACCTGAACAAGTTCCTAAGGTCTCGAACCTTCAGAATGGTCACTCTGGCGCAGATAATACCATCTCTGGAACCCGGCGTGTGGTTCTGCTCTCTGGACCTACAGAACACGTTCTTTCACGTCCCTATCTGTCAGTCACATCGGAGATTCCTCCGCTTCGGCGGAGGGATCCCTCTTTCAGTTCGAGCCATGCCCTTGACTTATCTCCAGCTCCCAGGGTCTTCACCAAATGCATGGCAGTGGTGACAGCATTCCTCGTGGCGCCCGAGGGTCCGTGTGCCACTACCTGGACGATTGGCTGATAGCAGCCTCACTCCAGGCCGGAGGTGGAGGCGGTCCAGAGATCTGGCCTCCAGGTTTGCTCTCGAGTTGGCCTTCTCATCAACGAGGCCAAGTGGAACTCGAGCAAAGCAGGTGATCCTGTTCATCGGGGCAGAGCTCGGCTCTCTTGACAGAGCACAACTCCGGCGGACAGGGCCGAGGTTCTTACCTCCTTTGCCCAGTCATTTCTGGTTGGCAATGGCGCCCTGCCGGGACTTCCCTGCGCCTTCTGGGTCTCATGGCGGCCTGTACCAGCGTGGTCCGTTGGGCCGCTGGCACATGTCCCCCTTCAGTGGGGACTGGCCAGCCAGTGGTCCTGCGCTACGATCCTTTGGACCAGCTAGTGATAGTGACCCAGGAGATGTGGAGCGCTCTCCAGTGGTGGACCGTTCCATTCCATTTGCAGGAGGGCATCCCGTTTGTCCGCCCGAGCCGATGGTCTCTCTATCGACCGATGCCTCTCTGATGGGTTGGGGTGCCCATCTGGGGAACACCGAGTGCGCGGCCTCTGGTCCCGCAGGAGTCGATGCCACATCAGCCTGCTGGAGCTCGAGCGATCCGCCTAGCTCTCACCGCCTTTGCTCTGTTTCTCCGGGTCAAGTGGTCAGAGTCAGGCGGACAATACCCGCGACCATATGCTACCTGAACCGCCCGGGCGGGGCCGCTCCATGCTTCTATGCAAGGCTCTCCGCATTTGGTCACTTTCGTCTGCGCAGCCTGGGCGGATCTCCTAGCCATTCATGTGGCAGGAGCCTCCAACACCCTGGCCGATGCCTTGAGCCGGCTAGGGGCTGCATCTCACGAGTGGTCTCTCCTGCCGGAGGTAGTACAAGATCTGTTCTCCCACTGGGGCACACCTCAGGTGGACCTGTTTGCCTCCAGGGAGAACGCGAAGCTGAGGCTGTTTCATGCCCGCCCCCCTCAGCAGGGCTCGCTGCAGGGGGATGCCTTCTCGAGGCTATGGACCCCGGGTCTCTTCTACGCCTTTCCCCATTTCCCTTGATTCACAAGGTGCTTCTCAAAGCAAGGAGGGACAAGGCGCAGGTGATCCTGATAGCGCAGACTGGCCCCGCCAGTTCTGGTACCCAGATCTCCTCAACCTCCGCTCCAGGCTCCCGAGGCAGCTTCCAGCTCGCCCGGACCTGCTTTCAGTCAATCAGGGGAAGGTGTTCCATCCGGACCTTCAATCCCTGCACCAGCGGCCCTGGTTCCTGGCGGCTAGAGTTCCAGGCCTTGGGTCTTTCCGACAAGGTCCTCAGTGTTGTTGAGCGTCCTGTAAGGAGTCAACCAGAAAATCTCACTTCAAGCGGAAGAGATTCTCCATTTGGTGTCAGGGCAAGGGCTTGGACCCTTCCTCCTGTTCTGTAGCAAGCATTTTGGACTATTTATGGTCCCTTTCTAGTCAAGGGCTTAGGTGTGACCCTAAAGGTGCACCTGGCAGCCATCTCTGCTTACGAGGCGCGGGCAGGGAAGCAGTCGATGGCACTGAGGAAAAGGTGGTCGGCGCTTTTCAAAGGCCTTGATCACATTTCCCCTCGGTCTCGAGAACCTCCACCTCCGTGGGATTTATTGCTGGTACTGGCAGAGCTCATGGGCAAGCCGAACCAATGCACAGGTGTGATCTCTCACCTGTCGTGGAAGACCACCTTCTTGGTGGCTATCCGTCAGCCAGAAGGATGAGAGAGCTCAGGCTTTGCATCAGTCTCCTTACCTGGTCTTCCACAGGGACAAGGTTGTCCTCGCCCCACCGGAAATTCCTTCCGAAGGTGGTGTGGAGTTTCACCTTAACCAGGTGCTGACTGTGCGGTGTTCTACCCCAGTCACACCTCGGAGGCGAATATAGGCTCCATACTCTGGACCCTAGAGGCTTGCTTATTATAAGAACGCAGCGGCTGAAATTCGAGGAGAGGTTTGCCAGCTGTTTGTCACCTACGCTGAAGCCGCACCTGGCAGACCTGCAGCCAAGTGGACGATAGGCAGGTGGGTCACCTCCTGCATAGATCGCTGCTATAAGTTGGCGGCATGGAGCCTCCAGAGGGATAAGAGCTCATTCTACCCGTCATACTGCTGCATCGGTGGCTGCTTCCAGGGGACGTCCCTATCCAGGAAATCTGCAGGGCTGCTACCTGGAAGTCAGCACACCTTTATTACCCATTACCACATCGACCTTGAGTCACGCTGGGATGCTGGTTTGGGGCCTCGGATCTCCAGTCCTTATTTCCCAAGTAAGTATTGGGGGTGTGGCCTCGCCTCCCTCCTCGGGAGAACTGCTAGGAGTCTGCCAATAAGTGTGGATGAACAACATATCCATGTCCCTAGAAATACAGGTTACTCACCTGTAACAGGAGTTCTAGGAATGGTATATGTTGTTCATCCACCACATTCCCTCCATTTCTCGGCTTCGGCCTTTGCAACCCTGAGCTTCCAGCGGGCCAGATCTGGCGTCATGGGGTGGAGCCGAGTTTTACCACCGGGTGGGTGGGAGGAGCCAGCTTGAAGACCTTCCGGCAAGATTTAAAGCGGCAAGGAACCTGCCAATAAGTGTGGATGAACAACATATACCATTCCTAGAACTCCTGTTACAGGTGAGTAACCTGTATTTTTCTACTTAATATGTCTGGAATGTTGGTAGCTAGTGCTCCTTGTAACAAGGTCATGGTTGCATAATAAATTCTTTGTACTGGAGGCAGTACACAAGGCTTCAAGTGTAGTTCAGTGTTTGATGTTTGTCTTTTTGTTTAATTGGTCGCTAATCTACAGTTATTGAAAGAGATAAAATATTTATGCATAACAGATTCTTGCAAATCAAAAAGCAAAATGCAAAACTTACTTGAGGGCTGGAAACAACTTGCTTTGCTTTAATTCTTTTGTCTTTGAGTAGCTTAGTTTCTATAAAGATAACCCAGTTTATTGTTTACTTTGCTCTTTGTTTTATGTGTTCATAAAAGTAAGTGATTGGTCTGTTGTAACCCTTAAGTAATGGAAATTTAAAACGTTTCCAGTTGATGCCCATTTGTCCCTTGTACTGTTATTGTACTTCTCTTGGTTTCAGGTTTTTTGTCTTGTTCTGCAGACCATTGTCTTTGTCATGTTTCCATTCAGCAAGATCTTGTTATTGGCAAACAATGCTTGTAACTTATAGGTGTTATGCATGTGCTCCTCCAGGTCTTCTCCTGTCCCCAGCACGGTATAAAACCACATTGTCTGCATACATTGTGGTCAGTACTCTATTGCAGACTTCTGGTTGGGTATTGCTCAGTGTTTTAAGGCAGAAGGCGGCACTAGGCCCATCGAGACTGCCTTCCCCACACAATGTGGAGTGGATTAGCCATTGTTACCCAGGAGGAGCATAGCCAGTTCTATTTTAAATTTACAGAAGTTAGTAATATCTGCTATGTTCTGGAGGTCATTGGCAGAAATGCAGAACAGAAGTAAACCTTGGACAGAGCCCTGTGGAGCATTTGTGCTTGCCTTCAAAAATTTTGATTTTTCTGTCCAGTAGTGTACTATAGAGCATACTTCGGATTCAGACTTTTTTTTTAATCTTTTATGAGTTCTGCCTTGTTGGTTTCTTCTGCTGATGTCTTTTTTTTTTTTGGCATGAGCATCAGCTAGCTGCCTTTTCAGCAAATCGGTTTATTGGCTACTTGTGATGTATCTGATCATGAAAACTGTTTCTGCTGGCCATTAGTTGTGCATGCACAGTATCTTAAAGCCTGACTGATCCTCTGTACACAGTTTTCTGTAAGGCCAAGGTGGTGCTCTAGACAAATTGTAAATTTCTGCCTATGGTGGTTGTCACAAACCCACTCAGCAGCTCAGTCCTCTACTCCCAAAGTGCCAACCTCCGAGCACAGTCTTGTGAACAGTTAGCAGAACAAGGTAACCTTCTTGTCTGTTTTTGTGGATTCGAATCAACCTTTGGTCTAAAGTCTTGGAGGGATTCAAACTGTGACACTCTTGTTAGTGTACCCAATGTACAGGCTCAGATACTTCTGTCTTTGGGGGGCCAGATATCTTTGCCTGTGGGCACCTAACCAGGTGTACAGAACTGAACCCTAAAAAACTGTAATAAAAGACCTCAGATTTAAAACGCTTACCTTTCTCCAGTTTGGTATCACCATTCAAGCTTATGTACAGTGGCTGCTTTAACCACATATACTCCACTTGTAAAAGGAAAGAAATCAAACACAGACCAAGTAGGCTCTAAAAATAGTTTTACTAAAATAGATAAAAAAAAGTAATACATAAAATACAGAACTATTACATCACAAAATATACAAATCACTTAAACAAAACAGGTTTTAACAGTGCAGTTCCTACTACAGTACTTAGCTGTTGTCTCTCTCTCTCTCTTTCTAAATACCTGCTTAAAGTGCTCATAGATGTTTCTTTGTCAGAGTCTAGATAAGTGTCTCTGAAGAAAAAACAGAATAATGTTTAAAAGCTGGCTTTGCCCATCTCTTTGCATGAGGTCACCTAGCTCCTCCCTGTCAGAATATGTAAAAATATATCTATATAAAAACAGGATGTCTTTTCCAAGTACTAAATTCTGCAACCTCAGCATACCTCATGTTCTTCAAATGACTCTTTGATCTATGATCAGTTTCCCCTTTCCAGGACTTCAAAGCATCTTTTATGACTTCGCACTAAAACGTTATACCCTGCTCTTCTTCCTCTAAGCGTTATACAAGTTTTTGATCTGTCTTGGCAGTTGGGTATCTTCTAGCCTGTAATTAGCTTCTTGCCTTCCATGTAACACCGTGTATCTAAAAGTGTGTGTGTGTGTGTGTGTGTGTGTGTGTGTGTGTGTGTGTGTGTGTGTGTGATCTCACATGCTGTTTCAGCATTTCTCAAGAGAGACAGTCCATAACCCATTTTTATATTACAAAAAATGATAGTGATCAGAACCAGCTGTCCAAGTGTCACAGTGGTGTCTTGAGTTCCATCTCAGATCAGTCATTGGTGCTTCCGTCGTCCTACCCCAAGCCGTAAAACTCTGAGAAAGTATTGCTACCTTTGCTTGATGATAAGATTCTCAGCTTCTGTCTTGATAGAATTAAAGATTATGGGCAACCTTTCCAGCTGTTTGTCTCTTTTGACCCCAGTCGGAAGGGAGTTACTAACATACTAAAATGCCAGCAGAATAGGCTTAACTGTCTTTCGTGTCTGCTCGTTTGGTCAGCCCCCACCCTGGGAGCTGACCTTGCTGCCCCCCTCTCTGGCTTCTCCCTTCCCAGTCCCGGATATTCTTGCTGCATTGGATTTTGCTTCCAGAACCCTTCCTCTGTACCTATCCCACCCCCTCTTGAACCCCTTTACCGTGTCTGCATCCACCAGCCCCCTGGGCATCGCATTCCATGGCTCCACCACCCTCTCAGTGAAGTAGCACCTCCTCCTTTCTCCCCTGAATCTCCCCCTTCCAGCTTCCACCCATGCCCTCTAGTTGCCCCCCCCTTCTTTGGAGCACCCTGACTGCTTCTCCCCATTTTACCTCCTTCATGTACCTGAATACTTCTATCATGCCCTTCCGTCCCTTCTGTCTTCCAGTGTGTACATATTTAGCTCTGAGCCTCTCCTCATAGGTCCTGTCCCCAAGCCCCAAATCATTTTGGTTGCCCTCCTCTGGACCCTCTGCAGGAGTTCAATGTTCCTCTTTAAATGTGGCCTCCAAAACTGCATGCAGTACTCGATGTGCGGCCTTACCAAGCAGTTATACAGTGGGAGTATCGCTTCCCTCCTTCTGGAGGTGATCCCTCTGGCGATGCATCCCAACATCCTGTTGGCCTTTGCCGCTGCCCTCCTATAAGTCTCAGAGTTGTTCATCTTGACATCCACCACCCCCAGGCCCCTGTCAGCCGTCGAGACTTGTAGCATCCCCTTCCCCCACCGGGTGCACACTTGGCCCGGGTTTCTGGCTCCCTGGTGCAGTACCTTGCATTTCCCTGCATTGAACCTCAGCTTCCGCTTTCCAGACCACCTTTTCAGAGCCTCCAGATCCCCCTGTAGGGCCACCCTCCCCATCTTCCTATCCACCGCCACCCCCAGTTTTGAGTCATCCGTGAAGAGACTCGTCTCACTCCTGATACTCTTCCTTATGTCAGAGATGTAGGCGTAGAACAGGAGGGACCCAAGGACTGATCCTGGAGGGACCCCACTAATGACCCTCCTTGGGGATGAGACTGTGCCGCCAACCATGACCCTCTGGGCCCGGCCTTGCAGCCAATTTCCTATCCATCTGATCTGGATCTGAACCCCCATTTCTCACAGCTTATCCAGCAAGCCCCCGTGAGAAACAGAACGCCTTGCTGAAGTCAAGAAAGAGAACGTCCACTGGTCTACCTAGGTCCAAGGCACTCGTCACCCAGTCATAGAACTCCACAAGGTTTGTCTGGCACGATTTTCCGGGATGAATCCATGCTGTCTATCATCCAGGCACCCCAACTTTTCCAGGTCCCCACCTAGTCTCTCCTTGACAGTGCCCTCCATCGCCTTGCCCACCACTGATGTCAGGCTGACGGGCCTGTAGTTCCCTGCCACCTCCCTTGATCCTCCCTTGTGGATAGGCACTATATGCGCCACCTTCCAGTCCTGGGGCACCCACCCTGCCCTCGAGAGATGCTGAAGAGCTCCGCCAGGGGTTATGCCAGGACATCCACCAGTTCCTTCAGCACTCTGGGATGTAATTTATCCGGTTCTGGTGCTTTCTCTGTCTTAAGGGACCTGAGGGCTTCCCTCACTCTCTGCTGTGATTTCCACCTCCGCTACCTCATCCCCCTGCTTTGCCTTCCCCCCACCTACCAGTGATGCGCCCCCCCCTCCCAAGACCTGCTGATCAGTAAGGGTCCTCCCTCCTCTGGTTCACCGTCTCCTCCCATGTATGATGTAGCCCCCCATTTTCCTTGGAGAAAACTGAAGTGAAGTACTCATTTAGCACCTCAGCCTGCTCCCCTGGGTCTTGTGCCCCATCCCTCCCCTGTTTTAATCCTGCTAATCTGCCCCTTCACCCTTCATTTTTCCCCAATGTATCTAAAGAACCCCTTGTTCCCTCTCCTAATTTCCCTGACCAGGTTCTGCTCCTTCCTTGCCTTGGCCGCCTTCACCACCCTAGTGGCCCTTCTGACCATCAGCTCGTACTCCCCTCGATCCCTTTTACTCTTTGAGCACTTGAATTGCCTATAGGCCGCCTCCTTTCTCCTAACCACTTCCTGAACCTCCCTGGACCACCAGTAGGGTTTTTGGGCCCTACCGCATTTTTGTCTTACACTTGCGCAGGTGCTGGTAGCATCCTGCACCTCCCTCCTGATTTCCCACCTACTGTCAACATCCATGTCTGGCCCAATCCCATCTAAGTGCTCCTTAAGGATCCTTCCTATTTCTTTGAAATTCTCCCCCAAGTCAGTTACCTCCATCTTTGTGCAGTCTTGTACCTCTCCGAGGTTCAGGCAGATCCAGATCATGGCATGGTCACTCCGTGCCAATGGGTCCCTTACCTCCAGGCCCCCAATCTGGTCACTGTCTGCCAGGACCACATCCAGTATCCGCGCCTCCCTGGGCGGTTCCCCCACCTGCTGAATTAGGAACGCATCCTGAAAGACATCCAACAACCTCTGTTCCCTGGCCACCAAGGATGTCATAGTCTCCCAGTCTGTTCCTGGCATGTTTAAGTCCCCCAACACCACCACACTTCCCCTGCCCAATCTGCAGTGTCTCCCAACATCTGCCACCAGACTCTCCTCCAGCTCCTCCACCAGCGCAGGGGGTCTATACACCACTCCTATTTTTGTCCCCCCCCCCCCTTGTTATCAAGGTGAACCAAATGGCCTCCACAGTTCACTCCACCTCCTCCACTCCTCCTGTGGCAATGCAGTTTTTGACTATGATTGCTACCCCTCCTCCCCTTCTCTCCATCCTGTCCTTCCTGAACATGGTATAACCCTCCAGGTTCAGGTCCCACTCATGCCCTGCGGTGGCCCAGGTCTCAGTGGCTGCTGCCACATCCACCTCTCCCTCAGTTAGCATTGCCTAGAGCTTGGGCATTTTATCGCCCAAGCTCCTGGCATTTAGCAGGACTACCTTCCACCCTTTCCCTATACTTCCATTTCCCCTGCTCATGTTCCCGTGGGGAATTCTCTTTTCCCCTGGTCTGCACCTTACCAGTCAGCCTTTTCCCGCATTCCTCCAGTTCCCCAGGGGTGGAGGAGACAGAGTCCCTCCTTTATCGGACCCCCCTCACCAGTTTTTTCTCCCATCCCTCCCCCTTCACAAGTTTAAACTCCACCTTTCACTAACGAACCCCTCTATTTTCAACTTAAGGATTTCCTTCCCCTCCAAATTGAGATGGAGCCTATCTCTAGCATACAGCCTCTTATCCTCCCAGGTCTCCCCCCAATCCCCCATCAACCCATACTCTCTGACCCACACCACTCCCTGAGCCACTGGTTTATCTCCTTAATTTTCCTTTTGTGTTCCCCACTAGCCTTTGGCACCAGCAGGATTTCTGAGAATGAAATCGTGCATCCTGTGTCATGACAGACCGTGGCAAGCTCCCTGAACCTTGCCTGTATCTCTAGCTTGCTGTTGCCCTCAATGTCATTGGTACCCAGCTGGACCAGTATGTCCAGGGAACCTCCACAGTCCTTTGCCAGCTGATATAACTCGTGCTTGGCCCTGTGCACCATTAGTCCAGGGAAGCATTTTGTTCTAACTGGGCAGGCTTCCCCTTCCCTATCCCATTTGATACCCCTGATCATGGAATCACCCAACAGGAGCACTCTGACTGCTCCTTTTCCTCCCCTTCCATGTCCCTCATCCTTTCTACTGGCCCTTCCCCCCAGCTGGCTCCTTGCTTCTCCCCCTATATGGGTGCTACCTGCTGCCCCCTCCTTACTTACCCTGGCCTCCCCCTCCCCTCCGATCTTATGCCTCTCCTCCTCCCAAGTATCCTGTACCCTGCTACCCCCCATCACTGCTCGCGACTGGTCCTCTCCCCACTCCCCAATCTGGTAAACTAGCCTGGCTCGTCCTCCCTTCCTTCCCGTCTCCATTCAGCCCCTCCATGCCTGTCGTGCTCCCTTGGCCTAAACCTACAGCTCCCTTTACTGTATCCTCCTTGTACTTCTGGTCCTTCTCCTTTTTTCTCAACTGGTTCTTCTCCTTGCGCTTTCCTCCCTCTACTTCCTGTTCCGATCCCCTGCTCCCCCCCATTTTCACGCATTCCAACTTCTCCCCCTGTTCCTTCTGCTATCCAGCCCCTGGCTGCTGCCCCCCACTCCCTTTCCATCTCTAACTGCCCCTGTCATGGCTACATCGCCCCCCTCATCCTCAAGCAGAAGAGAATTGAAGCGGTTACTGAGCTTAAGGTCTGATCCACCTCTCCACCTTGCTTCTTTCTGTCCAGCCCCAGCCATCTGCCTAATTCACTGAGAATGTCCTCCCTTTGGCCCCCCTCTGTGAGGATCCCTGGATACCTGCCTGCTTCCTTGGTAGTGTCCTCCTTTTGGGCCCCCTCTGTCAGGAGTCCCTATCGTTGCAGGCACTCTCACCTCCTTTCCTTATGCCCCCCTCTGTGGGCTGGGTACAACCCCATTGGGAGAGCCCTGCCTATTCCCCAACCATACCTCCCCATCCCCCTCAGCTGCCTCCTAATCCCTCAACCTCCTCCCTAAGCTGTGCCAGCTGGTAGAACACTGGGCAACCACCGAACTTCCAAGCCCATCTCAGTTCTTATTTCCAAACAGTGCCTGTCAAACTGGGCATCAGTTTCCTCCTGCACTGCTGCACATTATCAGGGCAGTACTTTGACGGCTGTGCCAGAGCTCTTTCCACACTGGTAATGGCTGTCTTGTTGGCTTCACTCCAGTAGGTCCCTATCAGAAATATTTGGGGCCTTTACCAGGGGTCCTGATAATTTTTGGGACTGGGAGGTATTTACTGCTAGCCTCTTCAGACTGATAGTGTTTCCATCTATATGGAAGTAATGTCATCCATAAACCACTTTCAGACCATTGCCTCTGCACCAAGTCTCAAACACACCGGGCACCTTTAGTCTCTGGCTTTTGCTTGGTACTACTGTGGAGTGAGAGATGCGTTACTGATGCTACTGTATATTGTGCTGTGACTTATTACAACAACTTTTATAGCCAACCACTTAGCAGCTTCTGCCATTGTGTCCTGAAGTGTGCACAACTGATGCTGATGCTCTTTTCTGATTCAATCCGTACTATTTCCACTCTGTTAGCGCATAGCGCCATTGCTGCTAACATCGCATGGTGCTGACAATTTTGTGCAAGTGTAGCAAATAGTACTGGGTGGGAAATAACATCTTACAGTTAGAAAGTGGGAGTAAATCATGTAAAAATGGTAGTAAAATAGTCCTTTACTCCCCTTATCTGTTTTCTGTTCTCCAGGAGTATTGTTCATATCTTCACAAAACACTATGCCCTAGCTGTCCCTTCCTGGGGAGATGGAGGTTTTGGGTTGGCTTTATTAGCCCTGTTCTCCTTGTGAGTCCTAAGGTCTCTAGCCATATTATTCTGGGGAATTTCACACTGCTTGTCACTAAACCAAAGTGTGTGGCTCTGTAGAGAAGATTGATTCTTCAAAGATAGGAAAGTTACATAACTCTAGGTCTTTAAAAGTATATTTTTCATAGAGCCACACTTCACCTGCCACAGTCCCACAGACTCCCTTCATTCTGGTTTATCTTGTTTTCCGGCTCTCCTTTCCTACTCTAATAGGTACGAGCTGTGAAAACACTTCGTGCTGTCCTTTCATAACAGGGATTAGTGGGCTAACTTACGCCTTTCTAATTTTAATAAAATTGTTGGGTAGTTTTTCGTGCTTTTTGATTAAAAACAAAAGTTATGGTACAAATGGATTTTACTTGTCCCATAAAACTGTGCAGTCACAGAAAATATATAAATATTTACACTCCTAAATTACAGAATATACAGTAAGTGGAAGGGTTGATGCATTTTATTGGACCAAGTGTCTTGTATAAAGATGGAATAATACACAAGCTTTCGGGGCCTCACAGGTCCCTTCTTCAGGTGAATAACAAAACTGAGCAACATGAGTGGTATATATATCCACTGTGGAGCAATTAAAAAAAAAAAAAAAAAAATAGCAGGAAGTGAAGTAGGACAGTGATAAAAAGTCTATATAATAATAATATACAAAGTGAAAAAAAATGATGAGTGAGAAGAAAAGGGGAGGGGGGCTGGTCAGTAGGAGATGAAAGGGAGCTGGAGAGGAAAAAAAAAACAAAGGAACAGATAAGATCTAGGATCAGAGGTAGGCTGTAAGGGTAGAATAGACAAGGAGATGCCAAGAAATGCATGGAAATCAAGCCATAAAAGAACAAAAGCCCAGATGGAAAGTGTGAGGTAGTAGAAACAGTAGGTGTGAAAACATACAGAATATACAGTACAGTACAAAAGGATAACATAACACTAAGGAATGCAAAATAAAACCGCAAACAAAAAGATTACAGAAGACCCTTTCGAGTCTCTAAACGAAAATCTGGCCACTCTTACTCCAACTCTGTTGCTTCCTTTCTTTTGAACTAAGGTGCCACTAAGGTCTGAGATCAGTATACGTCTGATACGTTTCCCAGCTGAAAATGAGTGGCCTTAACAGTGCTCCCCAGTTAACCCTTTCATGGGGTCCATCCGCCTACCTAACTCCAAGGAAAAAACATTTGCTGAGACCAGTCTGCAGCTTTATTGCATCTTCTATGTGGGCAGACATGGACTCAATAGTGACCACACAAAACCAGCTGCTTCTGTACTCTGGATTCATCACCAAGACTGCACGGAGGGTGCTTCAGAAGCCTGGGTTCCTTGAGACATAACATTCACATGGTTGGTAAGGCAGAGCTATCGGCCAATAATCCCAGCCTGGTTCCCCCCTTCCCCCTTTTTAAATGCTGAGAACAGGGTCCTCTGAGCTTGTTACAGTAGCAATTTGCTCACCACAGAGATCCTTTGTAGTAGCTCCAAAGGCACTGTAGCCCCTTAAAGCAAAGACCAATGTAACCTAGCCCAGCTCCTGTGAAATTCCCTTTAAACTCCGTTTTTATGACTTAATCCATTCTGACCACCTGAGTGTCAGAAATATTCCTCAACTAGTTCACAAACTATATCTATGTTGCATATTTATGTTAGTTAGAATGACTACATCTATACATAAACACTAACACAGTTTTTATGTGGTTGTCATGTTAAATTACCTAATCGGGTAATATTACCTGATGGGGCTTAGATTTGAACTCATGATGGGTCTCCTGTGCAAATCCAGTTGTGCAGTGAATGCAGCTTCAAAGTACTTGAGTTGTACTTGACAAATGACCCATGACAGGGCTTGGGTTTCTAGAGAATTAGAACACGTGTAGAAAATCCCAGGGTTCTTACTGGATGAAAGCAGCTCGGACCTGTGTAATTATTGTACCATATTTATACACCTGACCTACTTCCACCCATGGGAACCTAACCACATCTAGTAACAAACATCAGTACACAGCATTCTCTGTCAGTACAGACATGGGTGAGTTTGACAGCTTACCTGCCTCACATAAATCTCTCGGATTTTCATTGGAGAAATGGCTAGAAAGAAATTTGGAAAGACTTAATCCACAGCACAAAATGTGAACCTACGCCTACAGTCTTTACTGCAGTGATGCTGGCTTGGATCCAGCAAAGTGAGAGCCATACCGGGGAGCCTGTAGTACCTCGGACAAAGTTTAAAAACAAAGGAATCTGGTGACTGGCACACATGTAAGACCAGTGAGGCTACCTTAGGTAGGCGGTGACATTAGTTACACTGGGGGTGAGGTCCTGATGACCTTTGGGTCAACCTGGACATTGGTTTGTATCTTAGCACCTTTGAGTCACTTAAAATAAAGAAGATTCACAGTAACTTGCCTCAGTTCCTGACCTGCTGCATAGTACACTGTGAATGCGTCATTGGTCTTGCATAGGTGCTGGCCACCTAATTTTGTTTTGTTAATGCTGCCCTGGAACCTGAAAATAAAAGCAAAAATATTAGTTTGCAGAATGTAAGTAGACATACTGATATATTACCAAAAAAAAAAAAAAAAAAGGAAGAACTAGATCAGCTTGAGTGTGAAAATAACAAGCCAAACATAATAAAGCAGACTTCATGGACAATTGCTGAATTTAAGAACTGGATAGCTGAAAAGCACCAAGAAATCTATGGAAAAACAATCAGTTTGGATGACTGAAATGAAATACTGTGGGAGTTGTAAGAGCTGCAGTTTGAAATTCACGTGGAGAGCAATATGGACCATCTAGTTATAGCTGCCTCCCTGCTGCAATTAATCAGTACTGAAACTCACCAGAAATTAATTTATAAAAATTAAAAAATAAAAAGTTTGACAGTGGTTTTAATACAACAAATAGTGTTTTTGTTGCAGGTATTAAAGTGGTACAGAAAACAAAAGCCACACAAAGGCAAGGCAAGGGTCCTGGATTTCAGGAGGCAGACTTTGCTAAGATGGGGATATGTCTCAAGTATGCCCTGGCAGTGGGACAAAAGGAGAGAGTGGAGGCAGTGGGGCCCATCTGAGAGATTGCCGTAGTGGAGAGCAACAAACCTTTGCATTAGGCAAGTAAACAAGGGCAAGAGAAAAAGAAAGCCACTATGGTTCTCAAAGGCAGTAGTCAGGAAGGTAAGGGCAAAAAGATGGCTTTAAGGAAATACAAGGAAACGCAGCAGGAGGAGGACAGAGTAGTGTATCTGGATAAACAGGGGACAGGGAGGCAGGGAAAGCCGTCAAGACTAAAAGCACAAACGGAGGGAAAAATAACACATGAGGGGAAAAAAAAGACAAGACTTTTTGTAGGTACATAAGTGAAAGGAGAAAAACCAGGGGTGGGATAGTAAGGCTTAAAGGGGAAGAAGGGTTAAAAATAGTGAATGAAGGTAGCTTATTCAAAAGAAAAGTAGGAGTTAAAACAAGGGGTCATAATTTAAGATTGGAGGGGGGAAGATTTAAGAGCAATGTAAGGGGATGTTGTTTCACTGAGACTGTAGTGGAACCCTGGAACAGATTTCCTGAAGGGGTGATATGTGCAGAAACGGTGGAGGAATTCAAGAGGGTGTGGGACAGACACAAGGGGTTGGCTAGCGGGCAGAGGAAAATATCCATGGGAAGTGGGGCAGGTGGGAAATGGGCAGACTAGATGGACCAGGATGGTCCTTATCTGCTGACACATTAGTATGATACTATGAAGGAGAGTGTGTGGAACTTTCTTAAACCACATTTAATTCCCTCTGAAATACAGAATTTCTACAGTGTGAAAATGGTATAGAAGAGTAAAGTTTGACTGCATAGAGTTGTCTTGGTGGTACCTAGTGTCACAAGCCCACTCCTATAGGGCAGGGATTCCCTGGGCTACAGTGAATCCCCTTGAGATCAGGGATACTCCTCTGACTTTTTAGCACGCTTGCT
The DNA here is from genome assembly GCA_016271365.2 of Neoceratodus forsteri. Lineage (NCBI taxonomy): Eukaryota > Metazoa > Chordata > Ceratodontiformes > Ceratodontidae > Neoceratodus > Neoceratodus forsteri. The sequence continues at coordinate 122,573,137 of JADMNL010000024.1, forward strand.
GTTTCACAACTGAATATATGCCAGAGAATCCCAGGGCTCCCTCTCTCTCCGTACAAGGGGGTGCAAATACAAGTTTCCAGTCTGTTCCTGGGATAGAACCCTCTCAGCCACTGTACAATGAACCAGAAAGCCACAGGGGTGTGTGTATAGGCCCTCAGGGGGCATGCCCTATAACCACTGACAGCTCTAGGGGTTTTAAAACTTGGGTCAAATTAGACCCACTGGTGTTTTTTTTTTTTAAAAAAAAGGGAGGGGGGGTCAAAATGAGAAACAACTGGGTCAAAACCTAATCACAAGCACACATTTCACCAGTACAGAAGCTTAAATTTGCCAGGTAAAAAAAAAATGTATATTGTTTACTTTCCCATCTTTTGGCTATTGTTAGACAGATGCACCACTATGGACCCACTGTCATGTGGAAAGTGGGTCATTTCTGGACAAGTGGCAACTTTTTCCCTTTTTGCCCTATTTAGCACTTTCCCTGCCTATAACACCATATTATGTATCTTTCCCCAGAAATGCAGAGACTGGTTCAAACCCCCACAGACCCCTTTTGCAGACCTTTCATATTTCCTCCCCTCCTTTCGTCCACAGAGTCCCTTGTGGTACTTTACTTCGGTAGTGTTTGCCCCTTAAGCAGTCACACAGGCGTAGTATAGTTTGAACAACCCTTTCCCAAAACAACACACACAAGACACTGGCAGACTTAACTTAATGTAAGCCACATGCTTTACTAGTTAATTACTAAATATAGTAAATAGATAATTTTAGACATTGGTTACAGGATATGGAAAATAAAATTGAAATATACAATGAAAACCTACACTTTTAAATTCTTATGTTAGTTCTACCTCAAGTCCTTGGTTGCTGAATTTTAAAGTGCAAAGTGTCCTTAGAAAAGTAGTTGAATCTTGGCTCTTGTGGTCCAGGAGAATTTCTTAAAAAAGATGTCTCTGCTCTCTCTCTCTCTCTCTCTCTCTCTCTCTCAGCAGGACAGGATCCCAAGTGCAAACAGTTCCTTCACATGTAACTTGAACTGGCGAAGGCAGAAAGACACTGATAGTCTTGCACCCCTGTTTTATGGGGTTTCTCAAAGAGCAGGTCCAGTGATACTGGCATGCCCTGCAGTTGGTTATCATTCAGTCACCATGGCTACACAATCAGGTTGTAATATTTTATTACAAAATAAGTGTTCATCTCTGAGCAGGAAACAAAGGGGCCAGAGGCAAACCAGTTTCAGCCTGAATTCCAGGAGATCAGCCCCCCAACCACAGAAAGTCTGATATCAAGCTAAACTGAGCACAGCAATTTGCCCAAATGCTAGTCTGTTCAGCTGTAATCGGATTAACTCAGGGCAGACCTCTCTGGACAAAATGTCCCCAGACATCACAGCTCCTCTAGAGGCCTGGGTCTTTCACAAGCAAATTGGGATACCTGGCCTCACAGCTATGCTTAATTAACCCTTTTGTTTTCTTTTAAATGGTTTAATTAAACTCCAGTCCCTGACTAAGCAGCTAACAGTTTCTGTTCAGCAACAAGAAATTGCATCATTCCCAGGCCCATGTTTTCTTTCTACCCATGATCCCTTGCAAGTTAGACTGGGCCATCATGGGTATCCCTGATGTATTGCACTCATAAAATAACATGAAATATGATTAAAACAATAAGATATGACTGTATCCTGCCACACCTAGATTCTTCAACAAGTACCGTCCAGTAAACTGTAGAAAGTCACTGTGGTAGTGTCTCCAGCAGCTTTTTTCTAACCTGGGTTGAGTGCCTATCGTGGCTCTTAATGGGATGTATATAAGATTGACGTTTGTCCAGTAGAACAACAACACTGACGAGGATCTGGAGAGCCAGTGCAGGTCTCTGAAGATGGGGTGATGTGGTGATGTGGTGTGATTTGTTTATAGACCAGAATTTTCATCCGATAGATAAAACCCGAATTAGGGTCTTGTGGAATATTTTTTTAATTGCCTTTCTGCAGCATTACTTCAGTTGTGTGGTGCTGTGTATGAGTACAGCTCCGCACATTTGTGCTGAATGAATACAAGTTAGCCGCATTGCGCTTATACCCGAAATGGCATTGGGCAGCATGCACCATTTATTTTATATACTGGAGGGTTTTACAAATTGAAATAAAGCCACAGAAAGGTAATACAGAAATAAACATTTTCCAAGTGAAACGCAATCGGGGGTTAATCCTTTGGGTGCTCGGGTTATTTCACTGATGAGTGTTTTCTTTAAAATTTTCCATTTTTGTTCGATAAATAGAACAGCAGGAAGTCTGATGCATGGTCAGTAGTGGAATGTAGAATTAGTGGAAGTTTCTGGAACCTGTTGTCTTAGAACTCAGAATCCACCACTGCTGCTGTGTATCAGAAGATCTTAGAAATCATTGTGCAGCTGGTCTCATTCTCGTGTTCAGTTAATCATGTACTAAGGTGTGTAGAGTGCTTGCCTTCCTTGGCTTGGTTACTGCATATTGTGCTTACTGATTTATTGGTTTATCGCATATTATAAAATGGGCACAAAGCCCTGGCTGCTGTTTGGTTGGCACTGTTTCTTTAACTTCAGCATAACTCGCAGGTGGTAAAGTACTGGTACCAGTCTGCCTGTTCAATTACCACACATTAGTGAGCATGCCTCTCCATTTTTACTTTCTCATTTGCAAGTTTTGGGACTATTTCCAAGGCATAAGATAAGCAGGTTAACATCGCAATTTGCAATCTCCCCCAACAAAAATTGGTAATCAAGTGCAGTCTTGATTAGCAGAAGTTGCCAATAAAATGACTTAACATACTAATTGCCAGCAGATTAGGCCTTACGGTCCTATCAAGTCTGCTCGAACCTCAGATCCCTAGTTGAGTACCAAGGCCCCCCCCTTGTGTTCCAGAAACCCCTATACTAACTTGTTGCATTGTAGTAAACAATTCCAGTATTGGTAACTTTTTTTCAGCAGGCAATTCATGGTAAGAATTGTGGTAATATTTCTCACAATCTGGCACTTTCCTCACAATTGTACTCTTCCGAACTTTATCTCATAAATAAAAAAATAACCATTTAGTGAAATTGCTCTTCAAACAAGGCTGGTTGCTAATCAACATTTTCTTGATTAGCAAAGACGGCTAATCAAGTTTGCAAAACTAATGTGTCTTGTATTTCTACCTTTAAGCAGCATTATAGTTGAAACACAACTGCTATTTAGTAGTCTGAATTTTTTCTTTATATCATAAAATCAGTGCAGTAATAAGTGCAGTAAGACACCCCAGGATGTGAGCTTGGCTGAGACAGTCACACTGCCAGGAGCAGTAAGGACCTTGGCCTGCTGTGTCTGGCCTCGTTTCATCCCTCAACATGCGGTTCCCTTTGTCTAACTTGCACCCTTGTCGTGTCTTATTGCTTATTTGTTGTTATATGGTAACCCCTATTACCACTGATTTTTGTCCCCCCCCCCCCAAATTGGCTGAGAAATGCAGATAATGAACTTCTCAAAATGGTATAGAGAAAGAACTTGAACCGGAGCTACTAACACAGCACTGAACACCTGAACCTGAGCTACATAAAATCTTATCAGTCTAATGCTCTAGGTAAAACATGGACTGGATCATGCTAAAAACCTGGACTAGATTATGGTCATACACACACACACACACACAAAATTTTCAGCTGTTTAATATTCTAAACATGTTTCCTTCTAACCATGTAATACAACAAATTATACCATGAGAGTGACGAATAAAATGGTGGAATAAGTTATTTTTGTGTTGCGTTCTGCTGTGGTGGAGCTAGCATCTTATTTTCACCGCAGCTCATGTTATTTCCACTACAGCCTTGTCACAGTGGCAAGGTGGACCCTATGGTATAAATATGACTTTTCATAGGGCATCCAAGAGTCAAGATTTTTATTAATTCTGGAATGTTGCCATCAATGCAGCTTAGCACTGGTGGCTTTGCTTTGCTCAGCAACTCGTTGCCAGGCAATATTGTTGACAACATTCCTCATAGAATAAAACCCTTATTCCTGGGTGCCCTGTGAAATATCCCCCACAGATAGCACACCAGTGGCAAATAAATCATGTTGTGGGATGAATATTTTCACGTAGAACACAATTTATTTCACTTAGAACATGTTGGTTCAACTTAGAAGCTGGAAACAGAACCCAGAGGACAATGGTTGGGCCAGAGAGTTTACAGTGAAAATAAATGGAGCCTAAACAATGTGCCAGGTAGTTTACTATGGAAATAAAGGCAGCTTTGTTAAAGGGACACTGTCAGCCTGTTTTTCATCATATTATTTTTAGTTAAAACCCCACATTTATGATTGCTTACCCTCTCTAAAATTCACTGATGCTGCTGTTTGTTGTGGCTGTCTCCTTGCTTAGTAGAACTGAAATGCATGGCAATGTGTATTTATAAACAACTTTTTTTTGTTTACAATCCTGGTTTTGTTCATGCTGCATACTTCATGAGCATTAGAAACACACCCAAACAGTGCAATCACTCATGAGAAAGTAGCCTCCTAAACTTTCACTACATCATGATGGGTTAGACTGTTTTGTGGGTGTTCCCAGGTCCAAGAAAGATGCATTTGGAGTTGATCAAGGAATGCAAACAAACCTGTTTTGGTGTGATAACACCAGTATGTTGGGCAGTCTGTTTTTACTTTTTTTCAGAACATAAGAGTCAGAATCAAACTACCAGCTGCATCAACAATCTTTACAGAATGCTGGCAATCATAAAGTGTGTTTTTTAAACCATGGACACTTTGAGACCTAAGGGGGGTTGACAGTATCCCTTTAAAACAAGGTAAAACACTGATATAGGCATTATAATTAATGTGTTGTATGGGTTGCAGTGAGTGCTCCAGATAACACAGGTATTCAAAAGTAACACACACACCATTTTTGACTGAGTTAAATATAAATTTTAATGAGTAAAAGTAAAACTTGGAAAAATGGCTCCTTTTGAAATATCTGAAGAGCACTTCCAAGGGTTGAGATGTGTACTTCTACTCATAAAAACATATTTTAAAGAGCATTTCATAAAATATGGTGAAGAAAATGGGCCAGTGCTCGCCTTAACTGGAGCACTGATTGCAGTGGAAAAAAACACATTTGTCTCCACACGAGTGGCAGAACCTTTATAACTAATTCATGGCTTCTCCACTCCTGAGTTATGGGTCTTACCACTCACTAGTGGAGATAAATGTGTTATTTTACTGTATCCCGTTGTGTTCCATAGTTAAACACAGCTACCCATGAAGAACACTGTGGAAGTTTAATCTTGTGAAGCTGGGAGCAGTAGAAGCCACTCACTCATGGGTCTTGTGGTGTCATTTGCCCTCTGCATCACTCAGTAAAGTAGCCACCTTGTTCTGCACAGACATCTGTGTGTAATTCTGTTTGTTCTGTTATTAGGCCAGCTCATTGGAGATGGAGGTTGTTTGTTGCGGACAGGCTAATTTGAATTGGCTTCTCCAAACGAGGCGGGAACCTGAGTATGTAATTAGCCAGCCTTCACGTTCTGTTTCTGTCTTTCCTTTTCAGGATCAGGAGGCTTCATTGAAGGAGCATCGCCCCCGCCTCTGTCACATGAAGAAAGGCCCTGGTGACTACGGCTTCAACCTGCACAGTGACAAAAGCAAACCAGGACAATATATCCGAGCTGTGGACCCAGATTCTCCAGCTGAAAAAGCGGGTCTCCTCCCTCAGGACAGGATTATTGAGGTACTGTTTAAAATGGAAATCCTTCTCAATGTGATGATGCTGAGCCCCGATTTGTGACCTAAAACCCTGTAAATACCCATTGTGTGCGATTCTGTCTGCAGTGGCCTTTGTGCTTGGGGAAGAGCAGCTTCTGTTTTAGGCAGGTACTTGGGCATCCATTTCAGCTGTTTACTCCTACCTCAGAGTTTACGTGCACCATAAAACGCGTGTGCCGTGCCCTTCAGTACAGCTCACAGGTGTGATTTATTTTCCCTTGTAAATCCTGCAAGTTGAGAAAATAAAACATGCACGTATTTATTTGTGATGTTTTATAAATCTGCAGTCCTCTCATACCTGAGTGGCTGCCCCAGACTGAATCTGGAATACTTTGCAAATTCAAACTCTGGTCACGCGTGCGCCCCCCCCCCAAGCATTCCAGTGGCAGGTTTGGTTTCTCCACTGAAGAGTTCAGACAACCCAGAGTTCTGTTTGAGTCCTTAAGTGGCTAAGTAATTTATTTTATTTTAAACAAATGTCGGTGGCATTTTTAAGTAGTTTGCAATACTCTGTGATGGGGTGCTTTAAAATTTAGTTTTAAGCATAATTGCATCTCTTCCCCTGTTCTCTATTGTTTCCTGGAACCACAAAAAGCGCAGTTAACTGTGGTTTTCAGCTAGCGATCAGGGAACCTCAGAACTGACTTAAAACATTAAAAGTACTAAAATCATTAATGGTGTTGCAGTTAAACTATAAGAAAACTGCAGATTTTTTTTTTTTTTTGTGGGCTGTTTACTTTGGCATGACTGAGTCTTAAAAGGAACAGCACAGAGGGTCCCACATTCAAGTACAGGGCTGGTTCCAGTGTGCACTTTACGCATTTTTGTTTACTTACTGGTTACTGTAGAGTATTAGATTGTATCAGACTCATTTTGCTTACTTCTATGCTTGTATCATGTGTAACCACAAATCCCAGAATTTCCTGAAGCTGACATCACAGCAGTGGACAACATTATGAGATTAGTCTGCAGTGCATGTTACAGCTTTTATAATTTCCAAAACGCAGTTTTTTGAGCGGCGCTCAGTTAGCGAGGGGGTGCTCCCAACAGAGGTTACTAACCTCGAATAAGCACAACAAAAGAAAGGAGCACTCCAAAACGTAAATATACGCTAAGATAATCTCCAGTCAGATGTTTTCTGATTCTGCTTGTCTCCGAGGTCCACGTACAGCCCTCTGTGACTGTACTTAGCCCAGGGAGGACAGAGGGACCAGCAAGCAAAGGATCAGAGTTTATATACTCCAACATACCCTGCAGGCTGTTGAATCTGCCACTGCTGCCTACTGCTCTGATGTTGGCAGCATGGGATTCTTCAGTTTGTAGTAACAGAAGATGTCAACCTAGAAGTAAACAAAATTACTCTGATACAGTCTTCTGTAAACAGTAAGTAATCCAAAAGGTGTTTGCACCCATGGAACACATTGGAACTAGTCTTACACTTCGAGAGTGGGGCCCTTGGTATTGACTGTTCCCCTTTAAAAGACAACTGGGCCTGTGCCAAGCTCCTGTTGAAGGCAGACCCTCACAAGCTTTATTTTCACAGTTTGTTTCCAGACCATGGTTTTAAAAATTGTGGTCTCCAGGGTCAATGATTTTCCGTTTTCAAAAATGACTGAGGCAGTTTGACAAAATCTTAAAATCCTTTTTAAAATTGAGGGCAAATTCTTGTTTCGTATCAACATTTGCTCAAAAAAGTGGGTTTGCACAAAAAATGAATGCATAGTTGGGTTGTCCGCATTGACAAAGTGGTGCACATAGTTTTTTTTCATGAGGAATTGACTCCAAATGCTGGTTTAGGTTTAAAAATGACGTGTGTGTGTGTGTGTTCCGTTAAAAATGGAGTAACATTGGTACCAAATCTCCAAAGCAGTTTGCTCTAAAACATTGAAAAAAAAAAAAGGCTTCTTTAAGGGAGTCATTTTCAGCTCGCCAGTCTGCTTCTCTGTCAAAAAAAAGTCAATGGGGGGGTGGGGGGTATCCCTGAAGGTGGAAAGCATGCATCAGCAGGTCTCTCTCCTTCACAGTGGTCACTGACTTCAGAAGTGATTGAAAATGCTGCTAACAGTAGCCTCTTCCAAAGACTATAAAGCCATCCTCACAGCAAAGAAAAGGGCACAGGATATCTGATAGGGGGAGCCTTGATGGAAAAAACATAAAATAACTTATCACAAGTCTTTGCCGTCATTGTCTGGGGGAAAAGGTAAAAGTGGAAAAAAACACAGTGGGTCCTCTACCTGAAAGAGTCTGAACAACCATTGGAACAGAAGACAGTGCCCTCTTTCGCACATATTAACAAAACATGGCAATCTTCATCATAGGTAATAAGGCACAAGAATCCCATGGGAACTCTTTTCCTCTAAGGAGGGAGACTACATCTGGTATCAGTGCCACACGTGTGCAGTCTGTCCCACATAGTGCCACATGTCAGCCAATAACTGTTGACTCCCTCATGCACCTCAGTTCAACCATCGTTAAACTTCAGATTCTTCTACAGTATAGTCAGAGTACTTTCTTTCTTGTCTCGACTTCATTTGATTATTTTATTCGTGATGTCAGAGTTCAAGAGTATGGGGACAAAAAGTGTCTGTTACCCACTGGTATTCCTGTGATAGTGTCTCAAAGGAGTGGCATCAGGTCTGCTGGATCTGTCTTGGCCCTGAACATGATATGGATTCTTCTGCTGGATCTCCATACTGTTGAATTCTGCGCTGTGGCAAACTGGTCTTTCCCAGACTCCACTTGCGTCACTGATACCAGCTTTCTCAACCCTTCAGTAACTGCTGCCACTCAGCATGGACACTCTGTCTTGGTGTCTCTAGGTCTAAGTCCTTGCAGAGCTGCTGCTCACACAATAGCGCTCCGTGCTCAAAGGCAACCAACTCACCTTCTCTGTCACAACTGAGAACTACTTACTTTGGAAACAAAGTATGGTAACTGTAGCCTTCTCTTTAGTGGTGGAAATAAGTTTTTGTCAAGTATAAATCATTTGGCTGTACTACAAAGGATTCAGTCACAGAAACATGAAGGATATATATTATAAAAATGTTAATATTTCACGATATTTACACACGATTCAGGATGCTTCAGAAATGCTACAGGGAGCAGTAATTCTACAGAAATGAAAAGAAAAAAAATGTTTGAACAGTAGGTTACACAGAAAACTTTTTTTTTTTACTAGCAGGGTAGAATAGCTTACCACACAACGCAGTTTGGGGACTCTGGGCATACTCAAAATCTTAGATGGTAACCGTTCATAGTCCCAGACCTGACTGTCTCCTTCAGGCAGTGTCAGACCTTAGGACTCTCCAGCCCCCCCCCCCCCAATATGACACATCATCCAGGATGTCACTCTTGATGTTAGAGTCAACATTATTTGTGTCATGCCAGCAGAGTCCACTGGGGAAAATCTGTCTGATCCTGACTTTGGACATTGTATGTACTGTGTATATATAAAGACTTGCGCCTTTTGTCCCACGTCTTGTGTAGCCCAGCAAGAATGTTTAGTTTACCTAGCAGCTTCCTGACATGGAAAAGAGGCTCTGCCATTAATTGTCCAGGGGTTCTGCTATGATACAAGACAGCACAGGTAGTAAATTTACCTCGGAGCTAGTTGATCTGTCCCTGATACAAATCTTGACTTTTTCCCAGGAATGTCTGCTTTATCCTTTTAACTGCTCAATTCTAACTTGATATCCATGCAGAAAGAGTTGTAGAAAATGGAAAAAAAAATGACATGTATACTTAGCAAAGTGTCGCATACAGGTGTACATAGGAAATTGCGACACGCACGGTGAAGCTGGATTGTCCGATTTCACCCCCACCAATCTCCATCAGAGGCAAGCCAAGAACCTGTGTTGCCAACTTCAGGACCTTGGGCCTTTTCCCAGGCCACTTCCAGATGCCGCTGGTACTGTAGAAGCACTGGGCTCTCCCTGACATAACTTCACTGAGGCATTAGGGTCCCGGGGGTCTGGTGGGACAGTTAGCTCCTTCTGGGTGGCCTACTGAGCACCCCCATCTTGTTTGCCCTGAGCAACTGATGTGTCCAGTGGTGAGGCCAAAGCTGTATGTTTAGTCTACACCAGAGGACTCCTCTGAGCTGCGGTCTGGTGCTGCCATGGCTCCTGACATTTCTTGCAGTGTCTGGGGGGGGGGGGATGCTGACTGCGATGCCTAGCCTCCTCCTGGTACCATTAACAGTTCTGGAAGAGGAACCAGTGCCGGGGTGGGGCGGTGTCCGGTTGCAGATGTTCAAGTGTTGCTGTCAGACTCTAGTAGCTCTCTCAGCTCTGAGGATGTGGGCAACTGATGTGGTGCCGGCTCCAGTACTGATCATGGGCTTGCTGCACCAGGCCGGCTTCAGGAGCAGGAATAGATCTGGGGCTGCAACAGTCTTGATGCCGAATGTGGCACTGAGGACTGTGCCAGCCACAGGGCTGGGAGGAGTTCTGCAACTAGGTTGTTTTCTGACCCTGGTGCCTAAGATGTCATAGGCCTGGAGTTGGAGACTGACTGGGTTGTGGTATTCTCTCTTGGTCCTAAGGCTGAGCCCCTCTCTGAGGACCGGAGCAACCCCTTGAGGACTGAATGATTCCACACTCCTTGTTTGGTGACCTCCCACTATGGGCACAGTCTAGGCTATTCCTTTTCTGTAGGTAGATTCTCCTTGGGCAGGTTCATCATGCCCTCCCCTAGAGCAAGGCCTTTCATTTTCAGTTTTTCTTTTTTATACTTGATAGCGAGATGAGCATAACTGCCTGTTTTCTCAAGCGCCAAGTGTAACATCAATAAAGATAAACATAATACAAAAAATAATCGCATAAATACACACAATGTAGCTACAACATCTACTTAAAGACTTACAAACACAGTCACTTAAAGTTTCCAACCAGAACTTCAGTCTTTTTTAAATGTACGAGGAGTGAGATTGAGAAATTAACTAGAAATAGAGTTATAAAAGAGAGGAGCACAATATAAACAAGCATTTGTCAATGCCGAACGTTCGCTTGCAGGTATTTGCAGTGGTATTTGGCACTTGGACATGGCTTAAAAAAAAAATCAGTGACAAAGTACAAGCATTTGTCAATGCTGAATGTTGCTTGCTTCTATGTGCTGTTTAGGTATTTGGAACTCATTGGAGTGCAAATATTGAAAAGTCGCGAACCTACGAGCGTGCGTAGGAACTGCGCAACGCACACTCGTAAAACAGTCATTTTTAGGAAGTTTTTCACCAAATTTTCAACATAGCCATTTTAAGACCTCTGCTCATGAACAGTGTCAGTGATTTTCTTAATGATCCATCTTAGTAATGTATACATCTGTGTTACTTAACCAGCTATATGTTTAACTGGGGTAACCAGCAGACAGTTACCTTTACCTAGTATGCGTGTACATGAGGATCTACCTAGCATTACTTCCTGGAGGTTCCGTTTGAAAGTGTGAGGTGAAACTGGAGCCTCGATTTCATTGGGGAGGGAGTTCCATAGCTGAGATGCTGCTCTTCTTCCCAGCTCTGTATTACATCTGGGGCATTCCAGTAGCCTACAGCCAGAGGACCTTAGTTCGTGTCTGTTTCTTTTTGGCATCAGCAGCCCCACCAAAGGAGATCTTGCCCCTTCTTGCAAAGTTTTTGATATGAATGCTCAGAGCATGAGGTCTCTCCAGTCGAGGGGTGGGGGGGAGCCATCCCATAGATTGATAGAGGTGACATTGGTGAGTACGTTATGGGGCTAGGATAACGAATTAGAATATGTTGTTGCAGGCTGTGTTAAAGTGACTTAGTAGAGAAGGGGATGCGAGGGCTATTACTGGAGAGCAGTATTCAAGTATGGGGAGGAGATAACCCCTACCAATCCACTACTTTAGCCTCAGGGGACAGGAGGTGCCTAAGTCTATAGCACATTCTTATCTGCTGGTTCACCTTCTTTATTGCTGAGCTGATATACTCAAAAAGTTAGAGTAGGGTCAAGTGAGACCTTCAGGTATTTGAAGTTTCTGACCTGCTCGATGGCTGAACCATCAGGGTTTAGTATGTTGAGGGCTGTATTGTTGTTGAGGGTGCACTTTGCTGTTTGGCTCCAAGCCAAAGCTGGCATACACTTGCGAGTAGCCTATGCTGTGTGAACCAGTGTACAGTAGTGAAGTCAGTGTTTAGGCCGAGGTTTAAACGTGGGAGTTTGTTTCCACTTTTGAAGAGAATAACAGAATAATGTATGCGAATGACCTTAAAGTTTAACTGCTTCAGGACAGTTTGGAGACATCTTTGCTTTGGCCCCAGCCCCCGGGATGTCTGCCAGTGGTATCTATCATGCACCCATGGGCTCTACTGGCACAGTAGCTAACTGCAGTTCAGAGCTTCAGGTCCTGTAGACCCCAGATGGGCTTTGTTGCATAGTGCTTGACCGACTTCCTGATGTGGACTCTGCAGACCGATGCATTAGCAAGGAAGGTTTTCTCCTTGGCGCACACTATGATGTGCATCTCTGTACATCTGGCGCACTTCACAGCTTACAAGCAGCACCTGTGGGCGCACCTAGGACAGCTCCTACCTGCCATACCACATATGGAATTAGTCAGGCAAGACATTTACCTTTCTGCCAAGTGCTTGGAGTTGGTGAGGCACCAGACAAGGGTATCTTACGGTACCATTGAGGTGGCTCACATACTGATGGGGACCGGAGTCTGCATTCAGTAAAAGGTGTAGCTTTACCCCTCTTGACTGGCACTTCTCGCCCAGCCTAAGATGCTGAACTCCCAGTTCCAGGAAACTCTTATTTTCTTTCTCTCCCAGTCAGATGGGAACTTTGGGGAGGGGTTACTACTCCCTGGCTGACTCTGAATGTTCTCTGGCCTAGCCAGGCCTGTGAGGAGTCCCTGACCTCAGGTGTTCTCCCCACACAGAGGACTGAGGGTAATTTACCCTCAGTGTGAGCCAGCTCCTCCCTAATTTGGAAGCTTGGTACTCTGACCCATATGTATGAATCAGTGGTGAAAATTGATTCAAGGAAGATATGAAAATTACGCACTTACTGTAGTTGCTGATCTTCCTGAATATCTTCACCATTAATTCAGATGCCCATAGTCATCCCCTGCTCAGCTGTAGGCAAGGTCTGTGGCAGCTTACCCTATTGGTGCTGGTAATCTCCACTGCCTCTTTTCCATTCCTCTGCCATGGCTGTTCAGGGTGGCTTTTGTTAACAAAAAAAAAAAAAATGGACATGCTGTGGCGCCCCCCCCCCCAAAAAAAAAAATGGGGGAGTCACTTGCGGCCCCCTCATCAACATTAAAATAAAAGGGGGTATTATATGCTTATTCATGGATAGGGTAGATGGCTCCTGTCACGGGCTCACCCCTAGGCACAGACATATCCCCTTCTCCCGGGGAGACCCTCCCCCCTTTGATGAACCATGTGACTTTGATTGGCAAGGAGGAGAGCTTCCTCTCCTGTCCAAGGAGCCTCCCCCCCCCTACAAATTTGGTGGTAGTCAAGCGGTCCTACTAAAATGAGGCATCAGACTGACACCTTTTCCTTAAAATGTTATACCACACAAATTAGACCCAGGCAGAACTGATAAAATCATAAAATGTTTACTTAAAGAAAACCATAAAAATATTGTGCACAATTTAAGTTATTGAGTTGCAGACAATGTTAAAAAAAATCCCTACACAGTATGAATGCTAAAATGTTCTACCTTATTAATGTTGGTGTCCAAGGTACAAAAGGTCTCATCTGCCCAAAAACTTCAAGTTTTATGAAAATAGTTCTCAAAAAGTTCAGCAAGAAAAGTAAGTCTCTGAATTTTCTTAAGCAAAATTCAGGGTTTTTTGGAGAAAAGCTCCTTTCACAAGAGTTTTTCTCTTTCTTCAGTGAGGTAAAGTTCTCCTCACTAATCAGTGGTTCTTTTTCAGCAAAATTATACCAGAAAGCACTGTTTTCTAGTTGTATTCATGTTTTACACATCAAGTGATGTCATTCCAGCCTACCCTTTTGATTGGTCGGCTAGTCGGGCTGGGATGCTTCAGCTGTTCCTCTTTTTTTTTTTCTGGAGATGTCTCTCTCGCTCCACCCTGGTTTCTCCAGAGTATAAAATACCAGAAAATACTTCAAATTGGGGTTTCTGTCCACCATCTAGCCCCCGCTGTGGTCTAACGAGCTTAGTTTAGCATGTTGACCCCCTGCTGAACAGTTTCTGGTAAGACATTCCTGCTGTTTGGTCTCTGGGAAACCCACAACATACAGTACAATAGAACCCCAGTTTATTCTTATGAACTGGTGTATAGTGCACATTATGTAAGGTTTTATATCGTATTAACTTAAGATTAGTGGTTCTAAAAGTGGTTCTAAAAACCACATGTGAAAAATTCCAGATTTTACTCCAGTCCCAGCCCTCTGTTCTTGCCCAGAGTTCTCGGCACCACTGTCTCAGGGGCTTCTCCATCATAGGCCTAGAATGCAACAGGAAATTATATATACTAGAAATTGATGGAGATAGATGTAAAGTACTCAACAATTGTTTTGTAATGTCATTAGATTCTGTGCCAAGAATCAGAGAGGAACTATCTGGTAAAAGGGTTCTTCATTTTGAGGGATATCATATTTTGTGACCAGACCATTAAAGTTCATTATGTTACCAGCTTCCAGAATGTCCTATATTTTGTGAATTTATTTTACTTTTTGTTAACCAGGTAAGGTGGCATAGCCATAACTATGACTATTTTCAGACATGACCCAGGAGGTTAGACATTTTAGGTAGTCAAACAATTTAGACATTCGTACAGATGAGCAACAACATGAAAGGGAGAATCTACGAGACTTTTCAGGTAATAACAGTGATGATATGATGCTAGAAAACCGGTAGGAAAAAATGTACATAGTTCATACAATCATAGGTACTAGAAATTTTTATACCATCCATGCCAAGTGTTGCATATTACGGTAGTCAGGTTCCAGAGAGAGAGAGATGATCATTCAGTGATAGGAGGCAGGAAAAAAGAGCAGCCTATGGAGGGTTAAAACGGGTGCGTTGGGTGCTCTTGACCAGGAGAGTGTGATGCATTTTTTTTTTTTTTTTTTTTAAGGCAGCATGATTAAGGACAGAGTGAACATCAAGTGGGAGGGAGTTCTAGTACTTTGGAGCCGGGCATGAGAAAGCTGAGGTGCCTTTCAGAGTCTTGCGCTTGGGAGTACTTTGTGGAGAGCTCAGAGGAGCAGAGGGCATAGGGAGGGGTTTGGGACACTAGCATGGTTACAAGAGAGGTAGGAAGGCCAGTTCTAATGATATTATCTAGTAGCGTACCGAGGGCAAGACGATGATGGACAGATGGAGAGGGCCAACTTGGGTCTAAATATAGCAGGCAATGGTGTTTCAGGTGTGGGGAAGCTGAGGCATAGCGACAAATATTGTTATATAAATGTTGTGTCCCATTTACTGATTGTGGTTTTAGAGGCATTTGTATAGGTGATGGCACTATACACAAGGGATGGGAGTAGAATGACCTGGCAGTAGCCAGTCTAGCAGAAGGAGTGAGTATCCGACTTGTTCTGTAGGCAATGCCTAGTTTAATTTTGACTGATTTGCATGTGGTCATGATGAGTTGTTAGAAATGGAGCTATTCATCAAGTAGGATGCCTAAATACTTGAGGTTTCTGCCGTAAGAGAGGAGCCATTTGCACAGGAGACATTAAAGAGGCTGCAATTGGCATTAAGTATGGCAGGGGATCCAAAGAGCGTGCCCTGCGTTTTACTTGTGTTTAAGGGAAGTCTGTTTTGGATCCAGTCTTGGATTTTTAGAGACTCAGAGGTTAGACTGTTCATTTCCTTTATATGTGCCGAGGAAATGTAAAGTACAAGATCATCTGCATATAAAATAGTTGAGCACCCAGGGGTGATTGGAGGTATGTTTATAAAAATTGAAGTCCCCAAAATGGAGCCTTGAGGAACATCAACACTTACATGCGCAGAGTCAGACACCACAGAGTTAAAATTAACATGTTGGCTTCTGTTGCTTAAGTAGCTGTGGAACCATTTTACAGCTTTTGCAGAGAAGCCAAGGGAGTCAAGACGGGTAAGTAGGGAGGGGTGATCAACGAGATCGAACACCTTAAAGAGGTTGATGAACACTCCACCTGTCATTTAGCCTTGATCCATCGCAGTAAGGGCATAATTAGTGAATTGTAGTAGCGCCATAGAGGTGCTGTGCCCATTGCGGAAGCCATGCTGAGTAGGTGATAGGAGGCTGTATTTGGAGAGGAACTCTGAAACCTGCATAGCCACTAATTTCTCCAGGGGCCGGTTGCACAAAAGAGTTAAGTCCAAGTTTGACATGTTTTTGGTCTTACAAACACAAGTCGGACTTTTAAAAAAAAAAAAAAAAAAAAATTGGTCTTATTTAGAGACTTTAATTTAAGCCTCCTATGTACCAGGCTTATGTGTTAGTAGGCTTATCCTGCCATAGTTGATTTTAATTATAAGAAGAGTGTGTGTGTGTGTGTGTGTGTATAATCTATAGAAAGAGAGAGAGATATATTTGAGTGCACTGATTTCCTTCCTGTTTTAGGGACTGCTGTTTCCCATTATGTATACGTTACCATGAAGAAAATATTTTATATTCTTGTTTTTTGTCATAAGGCTTTTAATCCTAGGCTCAGGCAGGCGACTGCTCAGCACAGTTCGTGCTTCCCAAAACAAGCTGCCACCTCCCCCAGCCCTGAGGGCTTAAATTCCCCCTGGATGCCTCCCTAGGAGCCCCCAACCCCCTCCAAGCACAATCCAGATGTGTCCCTGGGACCAAGTGATGGTTTGGGCCAAGGGAAACCAAGCAGAACTTTGTCAAGCCTGCCTGACTGCTATTTTTGTTTTCTCCTCGGGGGCGGGCAGCGGGGGCCCCGGCCACAGCACCATGCTAGTGTGTGTGTGTGTGTGTGTGTGTGTGTGTGTGTGTGTGTGTGTGTGCACAAACTGCAAAACTGCAGTCCCTACCTTTCATAGCTTCTTGGAACGGGCATTAGCAATGGGCCGCCACCACAGGGCAGTCAAGTGCTAAGACACTGAAGTGATACTGCCAATATAAAGACAGAAGCTACATGGGTTACAGTTTCTAATGCTTATTAAACCTCAATGTTTGGACATTAGAAGAACCAAATGGTTAATCAGGAAATGTACAAGCAAACAATGATAGCATTCATCACACTGTTTGTCATGCCTGCCTAATAAAAATGATTTAATTTTGTCTTGCTGTGTCTGGTGTATTTCTTTAGCATCAATATAGCTTGTACAGTACATCATACATACTGTATCTGCATGGCCTTCTGGGTGGCAGGGAATATATATAGGGACACCACTACCTTTCCAATTTCTTGGCCCATCCTTTTATCTCGTATGTAAGCATCCCGAGCTCATTTTCTTCACATCATCTTACTTTCTTTAACCCTCTCCTACCCTCCACCATGCTACTGCACCTACTACTGCTGCTTTGCTTCTCACCTTCCTTAGATCCAGATGAGATAACTGTTGGAACCCATACTAAGGTGCTTAGGGTGACCACTCAACACTGCCCCCTCTTCTGTCCCCAGTGGATCCCCTAAACTATACATACTTATAATACCGCTTCTGCACAATAATCACTAGGGAATCCCAAAAAGGCTCACAACCAGTTTGGAACTCCTTTATCCCCTACTACCATACTGGCACTATAATTACCCCCACGCCTGTCCATTAAGCTGGCAATCTATGATAATCTCGATAACCATGCAGCAGGATCATCAGCCACTATATATTGGATCCCAAAGAAGAAGAAAAACTGCCTGACTGCTCACTACTCCTATCACTTGGTGCCCTCATCAAGTTAATCTTCTTTCTGCTGGTCTGTGTTGGCACTGTGAAATCAACCCTGGACCCACTGAAGCTCGATCTCTCCAACTGACCTAACCTCCATAAATGGATTGAGTTTTCTTCACTTCAATGCCTGCAGCCTCTTAAAAAAGTTCTCATCAATACAGGCCTGGGTTGCACACACCCTACCGGACTGTCTGGTTATATCTGAAACATGGCTCAAATCTGCAACAAAAGATAGTGAAATAAACCTTCCCAACTATCAGCTCTTCAGATCTGACCGTCTATCCAGGGGCGGTGGGGTAGCCATCTATGTCAAAGCAAATATCTCTGCATCCTGCCTCAATTCTACATCTCAACCAAAGGAATTCGAATGCTTGTCTATTAAAATAACCCTTCCGACACATCTTCCTTTCAACTGGTTGGTTGCTATAGGCCCCCCTCTGCAGGCCTCAAACTCCTATCCCATTTAGGATCCATACTTAATCTGGGTCCTGAGAGACACCATCATCTTAGGAGACATGAACTTAAATTGGCTGACTAATGCATCTGCCCCTAGTAACCTTCTGTGACACCTATGGTTTCTCTCAATTAATCAAAGAACCAACAAGGATCAACCCAAAGAATACTCTCAACAGCACACTCCTGGATATTATATTGGTAAATAAACCTCATCATTATCCCTATGCAGGAGTACTTCTCAGTGACATAAGTGACCACTGTCCATAGCTGCCATTAGATCAACAATCAACCACCCAATCCTGCAAAATTCCTCCCACGAAGGTCAAAAAGAACTTTAATATTACAGGATATCTCCATGATCTGTGCCACACCACGTTGGCAAGAATTCTATCTCACAGCCTCAATTGAGTCAGCTCTTCAAATCTTAAATGATATAATCATAAGTGCCCTCAATTCACATGCACCCCTCACCAGTGTCAGAACCAAACTCAAATCCTGTCGCTGGTTCTCTGCCGACCTTAAATCCGCACTGCTTGCCAGAGACAAACTCTGGAAAAGGGCAAGAAAGACAAAGGACCCAAATGACTGGCTCCAATTCAGAAAAGCCAGAAACTCCTGTACAAAACAAGTAAGAAAAGCCAAGGCAACCTTCTACACAGCTGAACTAGATGCCTCCTATAACAACCCTTCCAGGTTCTGGGGTACCATAAAGGGCATCCTAGGTCAAACCTCTACCCCAGTCTTACCATCCAAAATTCAATTAAATAATATTGAAATCACCGACAAGCAAAATATCTTGAATGCCTTCAATGACCATTTCACTACAGCTGGCCTGGCTTTCGACTCCTCTCCTGCAAACCTATTAAGATCATCTCTAAACCTACAATCTACTGAGAATCAAAGGTTGCTTCCACATTCTCATTCAAACCAATATTGTTCAAAGATGTAGAAGACCTCCTACTCCAACTAGATACCACCAAAAGCGCAGAGTGCAGACTCCTGGATCCCTACTTTCTAAAAGTAGCACTGTATGCCTTAACCGCCCCTCACCCATCTCTTCAATCTATCACTTGTCACTGGTACTATCCCTCAATATGGAAAACAGCTCAAGTGTTTCCACTACTTAAGGCAGGTGATCCCATGGACCTCAATAATTATAGGCCCATCTCCATCTTACCAATACTATCCAAGATGCTTGAGAAGCTGGTAAACTCTCAGTTAACTGCCTACCTTGATACCAACAATCTCCTAAATCCAGCTCAATCTGGGTTTAGATCTATACATAGCACCATCTCTGCTCTAGCAAAAGTCACAAATGACTGGCAGACTGCCCTAGACAAAAAGAATAATACCTGTGCTGTGTTTCTGGATCTAAGCAAAGCCTTTGACACTGTGGATCATGATCTCTAATCACCTCACTAAACTCCATAGGCCTTGACTCACTCTCCATTAAATGGTTCAGATGCTATCTCTCTGGAAGGCTACAACTGGTAAAGAATGATGGTGATCTATCTACCCCTAAGCCACTCCTAAGAGGTGTAACACAAGGCTCCATCCTGGGTCCCATCCTTTTGCCATCTACATCAACAATATTGACTCCAATCTCTCTCTTTCTAATATCCACCTTTTGCAGATGACACTGTACTTTATGTGAGCGATCCTCACCATCAAAAGCCTGTGAGCTCCTACAGTCTCAATTCTCCCTCCTCCAGCATAACCTATTAAAAAGAAATTATTACTAAATGCTAAGAAAACCAAAGCTATGTTCTTTGCCCACAAGAACTGTTCTTCCACTATCCCATCATTCACCCTCCCACAACTCTCTACCATCCTTGGTGAAAATCTGGAATATGTTGACAAATTCAAATACCTAGGAGTATGGATAGACAATAAACTAGACTATACTACCCACGTTGAAGACTCCTGAAAAGCTAAGACAAAGACTTGGTCTATTCTATAGAATCAAACACTACCTGACCAAAGATTCCAAACAAAGATTAATCCTTGCATCATTCATGTCCCTCATTGATTATGCTGACTTCCTCTATGGTCATTGCTCCCTCTCCCATCTAAACAAACTAGACACCCTGTATCATAGAGCTATTAGATTCATTACTGACCTTCCTCTAGCACCCATCATTGCTGTCTCTACAATGCAGTCAGCTGGACATCCCTGCAACATAGAAGAAGAAAAATGCTGCTATCTGGATCTACAAAGCTCTGACAAACAAACTCCCTTCCTACATCTCAGATTGCTTCAACCAGATCACATCCAGGCCCTACACCTTGAGGATCAACAAACTGATCCTGCTGAAGATTCCTATCACCTGCACCCGGTATGGAAGAGCTGCAATCAGTTATTCCCTGGCACTTATCTGGAATTCTATCCAAAAGACCCTGAAAATGGAAACACTGATCCCCCTTACATCCTTCAAAAAGCTGTACACCAGCCTAATCCCAGATTCATGCAATTGCTTCCACAAGGCCTAGTCCTCCCACATCCTCACCCCCTTCTAAATCTCCTCCCTATTCTTCTATCATTGCTCTGGTCCTTTCCACATCAAACCTCAAACATATATGCCCACCCATGTACCATTATCCAAGCCTTATCCCCACCAGACTGTTTGTTTCTCAACTTTAATAGGTTTTTGGTTTACTGTCCTTTGCCTTGTATATATGTAAATAATTGTACATCTATCTCACTCATAAATGTTTGTATTTGTGCTATTTCAATATCATGTTTTTGTATACACTCTGTAACCTTTTTTGTTATGACCACTCAGGTCCATCTTGTAAATGAGCTATGCTCAATGATGTTCGCCTGAATAAATAAATAAAGATTTTGATCTCCTTGGGTAAGACTTTCGATATCTAGTTGTTCCATACTTCAGAAGTTGGTCACTGCTGAGAGATACAGGTATTGCATGTGCATTTCCTTGTAAGGAGGATTAGAATATACACTACTGTTATAAAGGGTCCCAGTCATCTACACGCACTTACTCTAGAAACACAGAATTGGATGGCAGAAACAGGACCAGAAGGCCAATCTAGTCTACCCTATTGTCCAGTCTATTACTACTCCTGGACCCTATTCAGTCTCCGCTGTCCCTCGTCTTACAATGCCCATGTGCTTATTCTATGCATGCTTAAAGACCACCACTATCTTCACCCCCACCACCTCCTATAGCAGTCTGTCCCAGGCATCCACCATATAAGTATACTAAAATGACAGCTGAAAAGGCTACTTGGTCTATAGAGTCTGCTCAATTTTGCAGCTAGTAATCCTTCTCTGCAGCTGCCCCTCTTACCCTACCCCCTCCCATGACCCTCCCTTTTGCCCTATCCCAGCCCCTCTTGAAGCATACCACTATTTTATAGGCCACCACCTCTGCTGGTTGTGTGTTCCACTCTGCTACCATACTTTCTGTAAAGAAATGCCTCTTCATGTCCCTCCTGAACCTTCCACCCTCCCATCTCATGTCATGACCTCGAGTGTCTCTTTCCACCCTCCCCTTAAACAGTCCCTCTGCACCTGTCCCATTTATTCCTCATGTACTTAAAGGTCTCATTCATATCCCCCCATCCCTTCAGAGAGTGCATGTTCAACTTCCGCAGTCTAACCTCATATGGTAACTCCCCCAGACCCTGGATCATCTTTGTTGCTCTGTGTTGCACCCTTTCCAGCAATCTAATGTTCCTCTTTAGGTAAGGGCACCAAAACTGAATGCAGTACTCCAGGTGAAGTCTAACCAACAGTTACGGCAAAATAGGAAGCTAGTGATATACACAGTGAGATAGTGGTATAGGGAAGGAAATAAAATCAACAGAAGAAAGTGTTGTTGGGGTGGGCACAGCACAACCACTTATGGACTCCCTGCAGATGGCCAAGTGGCCAGTAAAGTAGAAGCCCAGCTGCCGTGCCGATGACCCAGGTTCAGAACCAGCCCAGTAAGTTGCATCAGAAGGCCATGAACGAGACAGTTGCCATGTGGCAGAGTATCTCGAACGGGAAGGGTTGGTGGCTAACTCTGCCACGACAGCAACCCCTGTAGCTGTGCCAGGGAGCCTCCTCCTGCCACATGGGGGACAGTGCGACTGCACAGCAGATCTACGATGGCAAAGTGACAAACATTTTGTCAATCAACGTTACAGCAAAACCTTTGTTTTCCAAATTTGTGGTTGGCATAAAGGTCGTCACTGTCTCCCATACTTTCTTCGGGGGCAAAGCCCCCCAATCCCTCAAGTGGGAGGCTGTACCCCACCACCCCCACAATTAAAATAACTCTTGAGTCAGAGCTGATTAGGGGAGAGGGTGCAAGACCTGTCATAGCAGGGAATCTTGTACCTGTTACTCCTGACCCACAAGCCTAGAGCACCACAAGTGCCCTCCTGTTACTGAACTCACCTGCTTGACCCTATCCACTATTTTTTCCTTTTCTCCCCCTACCAACCCTTTCTCTATTATTTTATTCTTTACCCCACTACCACTTCTTCCCTTAGACCTTGGGTACATAGTTTATTCTGTATATAATTTTTGTTGTATCCCTGGACCTGCATTTACATGTGTGTGTATGTATCTATGTATCTATCTATCTAGAAATATATGCATAGCTTTACTGTCAATGTCCGCAACTGTTTATCGTGTATACTAAAATTGTTGTATTGGTTTCTCATTGAAAAAGCCAGGTCCACCTCGAAAATGAGCATTGCTCAGTGGTGTTCGCCTGGTTAAATAAAGATTTTGATCGATTGAAAAAGGACATTAACCTACTGGAGAGGGTCCAGAGGAGGGCTACAAAGATGATAGCTGGTGAGCAGGGTAAGGCATATGATGAGAGGTTGAGGGAGATGGAGAGGGAGGGGGAGACACATGATTGGGACCTTCAAATACTTGAAAGGGATAAATAAGGTTGATAAGGGGAGTCTGTTTAAGCTGAGTGGCAGCCATAACACTAGGGGGCACAGTCTTGCGCTGGAGGGTGGGAGGTTTAGGAGGGAGGTCAGGAAGCACTTCTTCACGGAGAGGGTGGTGGACACTCTGAATGCGCTGCCAGAAGAGGTAATGTCGTTGAAGACAGTGGGCAGCTTTGAGAGGCTGGGACAGGTATTTGGGGAGTCATGGGTTGGGAGGAGTGGAGAGGGAGGGCAGGGACATTAGCAAAAGCTATGGACCCTGCAATATGATCAGACTTAATAGACCAAATGGCCGCCTTCTGCCACCTTCTGCTGGCTTCTTCATATGCTCATATATATGAAGTGGTGCCTCGAGACAGACTTGCCCCCCTATAGGCTACCTCGGCGTCGACCCTGCAACCCCCTCAGTTCCTTTTTTCCCTGCTGTCTAGTGCGCTTCAGTGACAACGATGCACTCCGGGACTCAAATCTTCATCTATACGACAGCAGCTTTAGTTGTTTAGTTTTGACTGGTAGTATTCAGTATTTATTTTAGTTTTAAAAAAAAAAAGTCTTCGAAAAGAACACAGAAGTCCTCTTCAGTCCGCCTTCGACGGAGTTGACTATGACCGGGGCTGGTGACAGTAGGGAGACTTTGCATGAAAGCTGTGTTTTCAGGAGGGCTGGGTCTGGTCTGCCGCCCTGTATGGAGGGTGGGGGTCTAACTACGGGTAGTCCGGTGCTCAGGAAGAAGGGCGGTCCTCCCGCAAGCACAAAAAGAAGCGGGCCTGTTCCTGATCCTCGTCGAGAATCCGGCACCACTTGACCTCGAGTTCGTCTTCATACACTGGTCAAAGAAGAAATTGTACCAGTCGAGGTTGCCCTCTGGTATGTCTGCACGATGATTGTCGGGAATGGGAGACGGAAGGCCAACTCTGTCTGGGTCACCTGTGGCTTTTGTTCCTAGTGACAGACATCCTCGACTCCATAGTCCCTCCCCTGCCCTTGAGGGTCTTCCAATAAGCAGTTTCATCATTGGGCCGCTCTTATGGCGCAGTGGGTTTGGAGGTTGTCCCGGCTTTCTGAGCCTGCGGAGTATGTTCTGGAGCCTTCTGGTCTATGGGCTTCGAACCCTCAGACAGGACAGTTGGGTCTGCCTAGTCACGTGGCACCTTCTCCATTGCCGTTGACACTGCGCCTTTGTGCTTTCTCCCCCCCTCACGTGGCTGCAGCGCAGTGGCCAGCACAGGTACCATTTTCTCCTACTCATGTTTTCAGATCTTCATCCTTGGGTGCACCGAGAGTTGAGTTGGGGTCTCCGTCTGGTGTGGTGCCGTTTGCGGTGCTGCTTTCAACTCCGATCCTGGCAGTGCTGCGCTCGGTGAGGGAAGACGCTGACATGGATTCTGGGATTCTTGATTCCTATTAGAGGAGCACTTCCTCCTGCTCTCTTTCCTCCCTTTCCTTTATATACTATCCCTACTGGGCTAGTAGGAGACGACATTGAGCCTGATTGTGATCTTGGATTAGGAGACGACTTTGATGAAGATTCATATCTCGGAGTGGGAAATAAGCACTCTATTTCAGCAGAGCTTCTAGTTGGGGACCTGTCTTTAAGTTTCTTAAGAAGAATAGAAATTTCTCTCTCTCTCACCCACCCCTCCAGACTTTGGAAGTGGACCCGGGGAAGTTGTTGCGCTTTTAATATCTGCATGTCCCAGAGATCCCTGTAGAGTTAACCCCTCTGGTAGAAATCTATTTTGAGACACTCTTACAAATGGTATGGGACAATCTGGCGCTTATTCCTTCCGTGACTAAGTCCATAGACAGAAAGTATGCTCTCACTAAAGATTGACCAATCCTGGCACCTCATGCCCTTGCTGATGGTATAGTGGTCCTGGCAGAAAGTGACAAGGCCGTCCTCCCTCAGGAGTCCATGGCTCGTCCAGTAAACAAAGAATCTCATAAGATTGACACATTGGGGAAGCAAGTCTTTGTAGCCGCTACCCTGAGTATGTGTACTGCTGGCTACCAGGGCTACTCGTGGTTATGGACCTTGGGGTTCACAAATGCCCAGCAACGAGTCATGAACTTACCATTTGATGGTGCTTATCTGTTTGGCCCACAGGTGGAGCAGGGCTTCTACTGCCCCTCAACGGGGTGGGAACAGACGACAGTTTCGTAAGTCACTCCTTTCATGACAAAGGCGGAGGGGGCTTCAACAAAAACCAAGCCCCCCAGCCACAAAAGAAGATGCAGCAGAAGGTGCAGGGCCCAAAAGCGCCTAGTGCCACCCTCTAAAAACCCAGCCCAAGTCCCTCCTCAACTGCCCGAAGGGGACTCTTCCTCAGCAGTAGGGGGATGTCTGACCCAGTTTTACAGTCAGTTCAGGTCTGTCACTTCAGACAAATGGGTTCTCAGGATAATTCATGAGGGATATTCTCTGAATTTGTCAGAAAACCCTATGGATCATCCACGCAAACGACAGCCCACGCTGTCAGTAACTCAGACCTCCTTGCTTCTGAAATTCAAGGCCTTCTGAACAACAGGGCAGTAGACATGATTCCGCAGGAGCAACAGAACACAGATTTCTACTCCTACTGCTTCCTGGTTCCAAAGAAAACAGGCGGCATGCGCCCTATTCTAGACCTAAGGAAGTTGAACAAGTTTCTTTTCAAGGAAAAACTCAAAATCACTCTGTTCACTTTTACCACTGATTCATCAAAACGATTAGCTGGCCTCCCTGGACATGCAGGACACCTACCAACACGTTCCAGTACACCCAAGCCACCACAAGTATCTTTGATTTGTGATCCTGGGTCAGCACTACCAATTCAGAGTACTGCCATTTGGGCTTTCCTCAGTGCTACAGATCTTTACGAAGTGCTTCGCAGTTCTCATGGTGCACCTAAGGAAACTCGGAATTCAAGTCTTTCCGTATCTGGACGACTGGCTCCTAACAAGATCCTCCAGACAAGTGACACAGGAAGGAGTTACCATGGCTTCCAAGTTACTCACATCCATGGGAGTCCTGTTGAATCTGGAAAAGTCACAGCTACAGCCCTCTCAACAATTCCTCTTTTTATAGGAGCCCTCTTGGATACCGCCAACACAAGGGCCTTCCTCCCAGAGGACAAAAGGAACGATATCCTCCAGATGACTCTCTTCATCAGAGAACGAGACTGTCTGAGCTCTGTCGATGCAGCAGATGCTGTGGTCTCTGACCACATACCCCAGTCCTTTCACATCAGGGTAACAGAAGTTCTCAAGCGGTCACTCACCTGGTGGACTCAAGAGGACAACGTTCTGAAAGTCTCTCCCTTTGCTCCACTGGAGACTCTGATCACCATCACCACAGATGCTTCTCCACTTGCATGGGGAGTTCACTGTCAAGATCTCCACACCCAAGGTCTGTGGAGTCGGGACGACTCTCAACTCCACATAAATGTCATGGAAATGAGAGCTGTCCTGTACACTGTCCGAGCCCTGAAGGACATTCTTTGTCGCAAAATAATTTTCCTTCAGACAGACAACAAGGCGGTGATGTACTACATCAACAAACTGTGCGTGGTGCACTCATCCTCTGTTTAGGGAAGCAATGAGAGTGTGGGAATGGTGCCTAGAGCACAAAGCCCTGATCCAGGTAGTTTTATCTACCAGGAGCCTAGAACAATCTAGCGGATCGCCTCAGCAGAACGGAGGTGGATCCTCACGAATGATCTCTCCACGTAAATGTGCAGTTGCTCATCAAAGAGTGGAGCACGCCGGACCCAGACCTTTTTGCATCTGCTCAACACAAAACTGCCTCTATTCTGCTCCAGAAATCCAGAACCTGGCATTTTCTATCAGGATGCATTCAAACTGCGGTGGACAAGACGTTTTCTGTAGGGATTTCCTCCTCTTCCCATAATTCAGAGGGTGCTGCTCAAGCTGGAGGCACAAGGGGGCAGAAAGATCCTCATCACCCCATTTTGGTCTTGTCTGATTTGGTTTCATTTGATCAACAGATTATCGGAAATTCCACTGAGACAACTACCACTTCATATGGACCTTCTGATTCAGGGCCCAGTGGTCCACCCCAACCTGAAATCTCTTCATCTCCATGCTTGGCTCCTGAGGAGAAAGTGAGTAGATTTGATGTCTCACATAGTCTCAGACATTCTCCTATCAGCGCGTAAGCCAGCTACTAGGAAAATGTACACGGCAAAGTGGAAGCAATTTTCCGTTTGGTGTGTGAAGTCCTCCCTGGATACCTTTTCTAGCTCACCAAACAAAGCCTTGGAGTGTCTTCTAGACCTGTCTAATATAGGACTACAGTATTCAACTGTGCAGGTTCCTCTCTGCGTGATCTCAGTTCATCACAAGCCTATGCACACTTTGTCTATAGCTGAGTTACCCTTGGTTAAGAGATTCCTTAAAGGTATACTCCACACTAGGCCACCAGTCAGGAGATCGGTAGCTGCCAGAGATATTAACCTTCAGCAAGACATGCCACCCATAAACCTTTCAAGCCTCTAGCAACATGTGAACTGAAGTCTCTGACCTGGAAGGTCTTCCTCGTAGTCATTGCCTCCGCTCGCAGTGTGTCTGAAATGCATGCCTTGGTCACAGACACTTCTTACACAGTATTTCACAAGGATGAGGTGGTTCTCAGAACCCATCCTGAGTTTCTCCCCAAAGTGGTCTCGGGAATTCCATGTGAACCAGCCCTTGGTTCTTCTGACTTACTTTGCAAACTTCCAAAATGAGGGAGAACGTACCCTGCATTCTCTGGATGTTAAAAGGGTCTTGCGTTTCTACTTAGAACTAAAGAAATCCACAAGTCAAAGCAACTCTTTGTGTCATTCAGCATGGCCAGGCTGGGTCAGCCTGTTGCCATCAGATGTATTTCTGCATGGCTAGTGGCATGTCTTCGCCAATACTATTCCATGGCACAGGTTAAGCTGGAAGGCAGGGTATACGCCCGTTCTGCCGGAGCGGTCGTGGCATCTCTGGTAGAAATATGAAATGTGCCCACTGCAGACATCTACGGTGCAGCTACTTGGAGCTCCATGCACACGTTTGTGAAGCACTATGCTTTGGATGTCCATGCCAGACAGTATCGGTCCTTTGGCAGGACAATCCTTAATGGACTCCTGTCCTAAGTGAGCTCCTCTCTTCTGCCCCCCTTCTCAGGGGATTATTTAGCTCGGTACTCTCCCATTAGTGTGAATGAGTGTTGGAGACTTTATGTCCAGGAAAATATGGAAATTACGTACCTACCATAATTCTTGATCTTCTTGGACGAAGTCTCCACCACTCATTCAGATGCCCACCCACCATCCCCCAGGCTCACTTGTCTATTGTTGGTCTTCACTTCCTCGATGGCGGAGCTGTGAAGACCCTGATCTTACTTGGAGAGGGCTCTTGCAGTAGGTAATTACATATAGGACTGACGTTGGCAGGCGGCAGGACCACATGGAAACATTTCTAGCTAGCGATCTCTGGCGAGGGACTGCCCCCACGTCCGTCGGTATAAAGGGGTTGTCCCTCACGCCCGCCTTCTAGTTATTTCCCTCCGTTAGCTCATGCCAGCATCTCGCGGAAAAGTTCCCTGCTCGTCAGACTCCTTCGGTATTTTAACCAAGTATTTTCAATTTTTTTTTCTTATCTGTCAGGTATTTGTCTGTGTATGTCGTCCCCTACACCCTTTGAGCACAAAAACAAGTGAGACTCGTGCAGCGCTCAACTCCCGCACAAGGACGGCCATTCCCTGTGCCTTTTTTGCCTAGGCCCCGACCATCCGTTAGAGAAGTGTCAGCACTGCCTTAGCTTTAACACTGCCACTTTGAGAACGCGGCAGCAGTCCCTGGAGGCTCACATTTTGAAAAAGAAAATGAGCTGCATGGAGAAAGAATTGAAAAAGCTTCGTCAGGCGTCAACTTCCCCTGAAGGCAATCGCAAGAAAAAGGATAAAGAAAAGCCCTGGGACAGGGATCCTCTCCCACCATGACTTCCTCGGGAATCGCTGTGACACAGGTAACGTGTCCCCCCGCCCCGGGGGACACGGCCTCACAGCGGCCTTAGGGCTTCTAAAGGCGACAGCGGCCGCCCGTCTGGCTTGTGCTCCAGTGCCTTCGAGCGCCTCTGGGCTTGTGGAGTCTCTGCTCCCAGTAAAGCCGTGGTTTTGTGGCCTACTGAGTGCAGGCGGCTCGATCACCCGGACATTTGCTCCTCCGCCCGCTGAAGAGGTTGGTAAGTCGCCCGACCCTTCGGGCAGCGTGACGCCCCTGTTCCACCTGGACCGGCCACCCCTCCATCATGGCCTGTCTCCAGCGAAGGGTCCATTGTTGACGCTTGGCCCCTCAAGCGCCCGCCTGTATCCAAGCCGTCGCCTGCTTGCACGGCGTCCGCTGGCGGATGAGCAGCGCCCGGACCCCCATGTTTGTGGTTCCCTACTCCCACAGCCTTGCGCTGCCCTCTGGGGACCCTGAGTCTCCTCAGACCAACACCATTGATTTCTCCCCCTCATCACCGGGTGACGCTGAGGTTACTGTTCCACCTCTGTCAGACCGTCCGCCTTCTGGTACAACCGATCTGACATTGGTTCCCCGGACGCCGGGTCAGACACTGGCTCCTCGGCTGCCAGCTCCGACGCTGGTGTTGCCGGCTCCGGGTGACATCCCACCCTCCGATGCCGGGACCTCTGCCCCCCAGGCCTTCTGCTCCAGAACCGCCCGTGGGGCCTCCGGCCGGGCTGTCTGCTGTGGCAGCTCCCCCTGCTCCTGGGTACTCGACCCCATCGTATCCAGCACCTCGGGACCCGGCGCCGACATATCCGCCGCAGTACCCGGCTCCTCAATACCAGACGCCGGGCTTCCTACCGTCGGGTTATGGATACGCGCCTTATGGGTATAGTCCATACCCGTATCCCCCTCCTCCTCCACCGCCCCCTCAGCCGCCGGTGGACTTGCAGGAGACACTGGCCTACTGGTGGGCTGAGGCCAAGGCTCAGCTCACCAGAGAGAGTGGAGATCTTCCGATGCGGTGCGGTTCCCGCCGTCCGACGTGACTCACCCTCCCCACCTCCAGACACCAGGGCTAAACCCTCTGGGTCCAGAAGGGCAGGACATACTTCCCCGAGGGATTCCCAAGGGGTCCGTTCCTCCCCCTCATCGGGAGAGGGTGTCTACCTCTTCCTCATCTTCTTCTTCCTCGGACGCTTCCGACGGTTGTTCCGAGCAAGACGACAAGCCAGACTCTCCGTCCAAGCCCCGGCCAAGGACTCCTCCGAAGTCTTCTCCAGAGGATCCTTCCTTCACGGAGTTGCTACGGAAGATCCAGGAAGTACATAAGTGTCGCACTCCTTGGAGCCAGACCCCCAGAGTAGAAAAAACTCGTTGAGCATCTGGATCTGCCCGTGACAGCTCCCACTTTGGTGCTACCCTGGATCGAGCCTCATGCCGACCTTACTACCACCATATGGAAACAGCCGTCTGCCTTAGCCCCACTTCCTAGGAAGTCGAACAGGCTATACCAGTCTCCCGAGGGTGTTGACTTCTTAGACTCCCACCCTCGAGCAGACTCGGTAGTGATTAGCACTGCTCATGGCCGGTCAGCTCAACCCAAACACCTTAGCTCGTCTCCACCTGACAAGGAATCCCGCCTTCTGGACCAGTATGGCAGGAAGATCTTTGCTTCTTCCACTCTGGGTATTAGGGCCCTGAACTATGTTGGCCACATGGGGGATTACCAGAAGGCAATTCTCGGTGAGGTGGAATCTGAATTAGACCCTTCCGGACTCTCGGGTCAAGCAGGAAGTGGCTGACCTTGTCCGCTCTGCACGTTCGGCCAGTCGGCACATTCTTCATGTGACCTACAATGCAGTGGACACTGCTGGTAGGAGCTTGGCTTTCGCCGTAGGTCTACGGCTTCATGCTTGGTTCAGAGTGTCAGGGTTGGTCCTGGAAGTGCAGTCTGCCATCCAGGAAGTGCCCTTCTGGGGTTTGGTGCTGTTCGGGGGTGATGTCAAGGACATCATCACCGACCTGCAGGAGAAGGGGACGGCACTAAAGTCTGTGGACTATATGCATCATCCCCATCAATCGCAGTGCTGTCTTTTTCGCAGACTGAATTGGCCCAAAGCGAGACCACAGGGAAAGACGGCCACTAAACATCGGGGGGGGGGACCAGCTGCCAAGCCCCCACACCCAAAAAAAACAGCGGGGAGCTTTAGCTGTGGCGCTGCCCCACACCACCTTACTCCTTCCCTCTCCCACAACCTCTGGGCTTCCCGAAGGAACCGGTAGGAGCGGAGGTTTTCTCTCCACCTTCTGGGCTGGGAGATAACATCAGATTCATGGGTGCTCCAGCTAATCGCAGAAGGACACTTAATAGAGTTTCTGCAGAAACCACCTCGTCACCCTCCCGCAAGGTCGTTGTACTCTCGGGAACATCATCTTCTGTACCAGGAAGAAATTTCAGTACTTTTGCTGAAAAAGGTGATAGAACCGGTCCCTCTTTCCCTGCAAGGAACGAGTTACTATTCCCACTTTTTCCTGGTCCTGAAGAAGACTGGAGATGCAAGACCTATTCTAGGTCTCAGTTTCCTGAACATTTTCGTGGAGTACAAGAGGTTCAGGATACTCACTGCAGAGCCTTCTGCCCCTCTTCCGCTCAGGTCAGTGGCTGTGCGCTCTGGATATGCAGGACGCTTACTTGTACATATCTATCCGCCCATCTCACCGCACATATCTGTTTTGCTTTCCAGGGGGACCACTACCAGTTCAAGGCACTTCCATTTGGCCTCTCCTCAGCTCCTCGAATATTTACCAAAATGTCTTGCAGTGGTGGCGGCCTACCTGCGTACCCGGATGGTACAGGTTTTCCCGTACCTGGACGATTGGCTCCTGGCGGCCTCATCCAGGGAGGAACTCCTGCACTGCCTCTCCCTCACCCAACAGGTCTTTGCCTGTCTAGGTATTACCATCAACCATTCCAAGTCTCACTTGATCCCATCCCAGAAACTCCAGTTTATTGGGGCGATACTGGACACGACTCTAAGCAGGGCCTTCCTGCCACCGGACAGGGCGGCCACATTCCAGACTCAGATAAGCCTGTTGTCTGGCCGCAGGCGGGTCAGTACAAGGTCAGTTCTTCACCTCCTTGGGCTTATGGCAGCTGCTATCGCGACAGTCCCTCTTGCTCTGCTACACATGAGGGTCTCTGAGTGGATGCTTCGCTGTCAGTGGGATCAGTTGGTAGATGACTTGGACCAATTTGTCCTAGTCTCCTCTCCCATGATTCAAGACTTGCAGTGTTCGATGGTTCGAGAGAACCTTCGGGGAGTTCCATTCTTCCTTCCTTCTCCCTCCCAGACTCTGACCACAGACGCCTCGGGCGAAGGTTGGGGAGCCCATCTCTGTCCACATTGGACCCTGGACTCTTGGTCCAAGCTTGAACAATCCCTGCACATCAGTGTGCTCGAGCTTCGGGTGGTGCTCTACGCTCTCCACCTGCATCATCTTCCAGGCCACCTAGCCTTCCAGATGGATAATATGTGTGTGGTATGGTACATCAACAAACAGGGTGGGACTCGGTCCTACCCTCTTTGCAGGGAAGCGATGAGAGTCTGGGATTGGGCAGCACATCATGACCTTCACCTCACTGCAGTTCATGTTCCGGGGGTTGAAAACTCCTTAGCAGACAAACTAAGTCGCTCGTCTGCTCAAGCTGACGAGTGGGAACTGGATCAGGGGGTCCTAGACGATGTTTTCCTACGTTGGGGAACACCTCAGGTGGACCTGTTCTCTTCACCTCTAAATGCAAAGCTTCCTGACTTCTGCTCGCTCGTTCAAGAGCGAGGCATTTTCTGGAGAGACGCTCTGTCTCTAGATTGGAGGGACAGATTCATCTATGCCTTCCCCTCCGATTACTCTGATCCTGCGTGCATTGCAGAAACTCAGCTCAGAAGGGGCACGAATGATTCTGATCACTCCTCTCTGGCCCAGGCAAGTTTGGTTCTCTGTTCTGCAACAATACTCAGAGGAACCTCCTCTTCCTCTTCCGCTGTCATGAATTTTATTGACCCAGGATCAGGGAACTCTGGTCCATCCAGGTCTCAAGTCCCTTCAACTACATGTGTGACTCCTGCAGACATAGCTTAAGCCTACTTTGGGGTTTCTCCCCAGGAGGCTGAGATCTTGGTGGAGGCTAGGAAACCCTCCACTAGGTCTACTTATACCATGAAGTGGAAATGGTTCTCAATCTGGGCCGCTTCAAAAGGCTTCGAGCCTTTCTCCTGCTCATTTGGGCAACTGCTGGAGTACCTGCGCCATCTCTTTGACCTAGGTCTTAGTCACTCGTCTCTGAAGGTACACATGGTGGCCATTTCGGCCTACCATGTTCCCTTCGCAGATGGGACATTTGCTCAACTGGAAGTCTCTAAAACTTTCCTCAGAGGGATTCTTCACTTGAGACCCCCTATCATGTTCCCGTCCCTCCTTGGGATTTGAACTTCG
Organism: Neoceratodus forsteri; assembly: GCA_016271365.2. Taxonomy (NCBI): domain Eukaryota; kingdom Metazoa; phylum Chordata; order Ceratodontiformes; family Ceratodontidae; genus Neoceratodus; species Neoceratodus forsteri. The sequence goes on from JADMNL010000024.1 coordinate 122,606,589, forward strand.
TTCTTGAGAAACTTACTTTGTCTCCTTTTGAACTGGTGACCTCAGCAGACATGAAGTTCCTTTCATGGAAGACGCTGTTCCTAGTGGCCATTACCTCTGCTCGGAGGATTTGCGAGCTCCAGGCCCTGATATGTAAAAATCCTGTACTTGATTTTTCATAAGGAACGTGTGGCTCTGCACACCGATCCTAAGATCTTACTTCGAGACACAGCTCTTGCAGCAGGTTACACCATTAGGACTGAAGCCGGCAGGGGTCGGGACCCCACGGAAAAATTCTAGCTAGCTATCTTCAGCGGAGACTGCCCCCGACGTCGGTCCTGCCTCCGACGTCAGGTGTAGTACATAAGGGGGCGGTCCTGCCAGATTCCCCAGTTCTTTCCGCCGTCGACTTGCTATGTCTCGACCTTCGATTCGGTTTCTGCAGCGGCCAGCGTGGCAAAGTGTTTTCCTCACGGAAGTGCGTTCTCTGAGTTCAGTTTTTTCTCTGATGTCCTCTCCGACTCCGTCGCTCCTCGAAGTGCACCTATGGAAGCAGATCCCATTCAGGATCCGCTCGGCCTGTGTCCGGTGCCTAGGCCCAGACCACGACACCCGGTCCTGCACCTTTTGCCAGGGTTTCAACAGCAGAACCCAGATCCGTCGCCAGAAGGCCCTACAGGCATTCCTGCTAGAGGAGCAACTCAAGACCATGGCTTCCAAGGGGGATTCTTCGCAGAAGGCCAGCAAGCATGCTGAGAAGCATAGGGAGAAGGCCCCTTCCAGGTCCCCGTCTAGGGCCTCCAATTCGCGCAGCTCTGGCTCCAGGTCTGACCGCTCTCCTTCCCGGGCCAGCTCTCCGCCTCCCACCGCTGCGGTGAGAAAGTCTTCATTCTCTTCTCAGGCCAAGACTCCCAGGCCTTCCTCGTCCTCCAAGGCCCTGGCTAAGTCGGGGGATCGCCACCATCACCACAAGTCGGGTTCCCGCCATTCTGAACCCGACGTCAGGTCTTCTTCCTTACCTCCTCCTCTCCACCGGAAAACCTAGGAGCTCACCTCACTTAGGCCGCTGGACCCGATGCTGGTTCGTCCAACGTCGGCCTCTCGCCACAGGTCCCCAGAGCCGTCGTCCGTCAGAAGACCGTCGCCGGCCAGGCCAACTCATCACCGGACACCGGTAGGGGAACCGGCACCCGCTCCAATTGAGAAGAGGACCCAGACGCCTCCGACCGACATCGATCAGGCGACCACCACTGAGGAGGAGTTAACTCAGCCCGAGGACCAGATGGGCGACCCTGGTCCTGTTGAGACTCCCAGGGAACCCTCACCACAACTCGAGCCCCCTGTGGAGCCGACGCCGGGACCAGACGACCGTCGTCTGGCCTTTCTTTTTCAGAGGGGAAGGAGCTTTTCACTTATTGGTGGGATACCATCAAAAAGGACATGGTCCCCACTCCACCTCCGCTTCCTCCTCCTCCTCCTCCTCCTCCTACACCGGTTGCTCCTCCGGTTCCTGCGCCCCCTTCTCCGTCTGGGTCTGCAGGCCGGTTACCTCCTCCCTGGGAGCCCAGGTCCCCTCCAAGGGAGAGACTAGATAAAAGGAGACCTCTGTCCAGATCCTCTTCTAGGTCACCCAGTCCCAAGAGACCCAGAAGACGCCGCCGTTCGCCTTCGACGGAGGACACGGGATCAGAGTTTTCAACATCCAGATCCCCATCTCCCCTCTCCATCCCTTCTCCGGACCCACGTGAGCTGCCAAAGTCTCCTCCGGATGACCCTTCGTTCTCGGATATCATGAGACACATCCAAGAGAACATGGGATGGGATGCGGAAGAGTTAGACCCCGAAAGGCTACGCCTTGCGAAGTATCTTCGGCAGAAGGACCCCAAGCCTGTGGTGGTGCCACCCTTGGTAGACACTTTCGTGGACGTCACCAAGGCAGCGTGGGAAGCGTCCACATTCGCTCCCGGCGATGCCAAAGAAAGCTGACCGCTTGTACAAGGCTCCAAGAGAAGACCAGTACTTGACTCAGCATCCTCAGGCCGACTCTCTGGTCATAACAGCCTCTCATGACCGGTCCCAGAGACTGCAACATCTGAGCACCCTGCCACCGGACCCAGAGTCCAAGCAGCTGGACACCATGGGTAGGCGCACGTATGCTTCCGCTACCTGCGCCATCAGATCCCTGAATTATTTGACCCACATGGTGCAGTTCCAAAATGCCGTGTGGGAGCAGGGTCTGGATGCGGCTGAGAAATTGCCAGAAGGTGAGCAGAAGGAGGAAATGTTGCAGCTCCTCCGTACGGGTTCAGACGTGGGAACCCAGGTGCTACGAGCCGCGTACGACTCCGCGGACTCCTCGGCCCGAGCAGCAGCTTCAGGCGTATGCCTCCGGAGGCACTCTTGGCTCCATGTCTCCGGTTTTACCCCGGACGTCCAGAAAAACATCATGGATGCCCCATTCGAGGGAGAAGTTTTATTTGGTAAACCCTCAGAGATGATAATTACCAAACTCCAAGAGGCTGGGAAGGCGGTGAGGTCGGTTCAGGCCATGCAGACCACCAAGCTTAGTTCCTTAGTAGGAACCAAAGCCAATTTAGTGGACTGGCAGAGACAACAGTCCGGCCCCGTTCCACAACAGAGGGGCTCCGGTTTTCGCAGAGCCCAGGGAAAACAACCCGCAGGTCGAAGCCAGCGCACTCCTAAGCCGTTCCAGCCAGCGGGACCCTCAGCCGCCACAGCCTGACTCCTTCCCGGCCCCCGCCCCTCGGGATCAACGGGACGTCATGGTCAGGGGTCGTATTGTGAATTTCCTGCCAGGATGGCAGACTATAACCACCGACAGGTGGGTTCTACAGTTGGTCGGAAGAGACTACTTTATAGAATTCGTGGAAAAGCCACCCTCGAGGCCTCCGTTGCTCTCCCGGTACCCAGGTCAGCACAAGTCATTGATCAGACAAGAAGTACTCGCGCTCCTGCAAAAGGGAGCGATAGAGTACGATCCCAGAGAACCAGAGGACACGGATACTATTCCCACTTCTTCCTGGTTCCAAAGAAGACGGGGACCTCCGTCCGATTCTGGACCTCAGCGACCTCAATTTGTCGGTCGCCTACAAAAGATTCCGCATGGTAACTCTTCCGGGTCTTATTCCTATGCTGAAGCAGGACGCCTTTTTAGCGTCTCTAGATATGCAGGACGCTTACCTGCGCATCCCTATAGCTCAAGCGCACAAGAGGTTCCTGCGCTTCAAGTTTCTCAGCCATCATCTTCAGTTCTGAGCCCTTCCATTTGGGCTGTCATCGGCACCCAGGGTCTTTACCAAATGCATGGCAGTCGTGGCAGCGTCTCTAAGGAGACAGGGCCATTATGTGTTCCCGTACCTGGACGATTGGCTTCTCATGGCCACCTCCAGAGAGGCATTGTTACGGGCGATCCAGAGCACCCAGGACCTGTTTCGATCTCTGGGTATCCTAATCAACCACGAGAAGTCTCTCCTGGTACCGTCGCAGAAACTGCAGTTCATAGGTACAGTACTGGACACCGTTCAGGGAAGAGCATTTCTTCCAGACGACAGAGCAGAGCGCATCAGATCCCTCATCAGGGAGCTTTCGTCGAACAAGACTGCCCCAGCCAGATCGGTCCTTCGCTTGCTCGGACACATGGCTGCGGCCATTCCTACTGTCCCTTTCGCAAGGCTCCACATGTGGGTAACTCAGTGGATGCTCAAGGTACAATGGGACCAAAGGCAAGACCACATGCAGCATCTGGTCAGAATCACAAACACACCGATTCGAGACTGGCAGTGGTGGCTAGACACCGGGACACTCTCTATGGGCGTCCCATTTATAGCGCCGTCCCCGGAGGTAATCCTCACCACAGACGCCTCAGGTCTAGGGTGGGGAGCATACCTGGACGGGGTGAAGTCCCAGGGAACATGAACCCCTCTGGAGGCCCACCTCCATATCAACATCCTAGAGATGAGGGCGGTCCTTTATGCCCTGCAGGCATTTCAGTCAGAGATCCCGTCGAGTACTCTCCTGCTTCAGACAGACAACACGGCGGTGATGTATTACCTCAACAAACAAGGAGGCGCTCACTCCTACCCCCTTTGCAGGGAGGCCATGAGGGTGTGGGATTGGGTAATCCGACACGGCGCGAACCTGATCACAGTACATGTTCCCAGGGTGGACAACACAATTGCAGATGGCCTGAGTCGCTCCCAGGCCAGAGTCCACGAGTGGGAACTTCTCAAGGAGGTAGCAGAGGATCTGTTTCTTCAATGGAGAACTCCAGAATTGGACTTGTTCGCTTCCCCATCCAGCGCAAAACTGCCCAATTTTTGCTCGCTAGATCCAGGGCCTGGTGTTTTCTGGTGAGACGCGTTGTCCCTCTCTTGGGTGGACAGATTCCTCTATGCTTTCCCTCCCTTCCCATTGATCCAGAGAGTTCTTCTCAAACTGCGAAGGGAGCAGGCAACAATGATCCTGGTGGCCCCTTTCTGGCCCAGGCAGATCTGGTTCCCTTTGCTAATTCAGCTATCCCGGGAACCTCCGCTCCCATTGCCATTCAGCTCCCACCTCTTGTCTCAGGAGAAGGGTTCACTGGTCCACCCGGACTTATGCTCACTGAACCTGCATGCATGGCTCCTAGAGACATAGCCATCTTGTGTCACGGGTCTCACAAGAGGTTGCGGAAGTTCTTTCTGCAGCCAGAAAGCCGGCAACGCATGCGACGTACGCCATGAAATGGCGCCGTTTTTGTCTATGGTCGCAAGCACGCGGCCTTTCCCCTTTAGGTTGTCCGGTGAAAGCGGTGTTAGAGTACCTGCTCTCCCTTTTCCATTTGGGTCTTGCCTACTACTCTATTAAAGTGCACCTCTGTGCCATTTCAGCTTATCACCTCCCGGTGGGACAGCGCACAGTGGCACAATTGGATGCCTGTCGAGAATTCTTGAGAGGGGTGTTACACCTTAGGCCGCCCATTAAGGACCCAGTGCCTCCATGGGACTTGCTGTTTGTCCTGGAGCAACTCACGCTCCGCCCCCCGAACCTGCCGCGGATTGCGAGCTGCGTTTTCTGTCGTGGAAAACGTTGTTTTTGGTTGCTGTTACGTCAGCGAGAAGAGTTTCTGAGCTTCAGGCTCTCGTGTGCAAAGAGCCTTATTTAATTTTCCACCGGGACAGAGTATCCCTGAGGACGAATCCCAAATTCTTGCCTAAGGTGGTTTCCACACTCAGTCTCAATCAGGATATTGACCTTCCGGTCTACTTCCCTAATTATTCTAACAGAGGAGAGGCGCTGCTTCACACCCTGGATGTTCACCGCAGCTTAAGGTACTACCTGAGCAGAACTAGGCAGCTTCGCACTTCGGAGCAACTTTTCGTTTCCTTTACTGAAAGGATGATGGGCCAACCAGTATCCAAACAGTCCCTGTCTCGCTGGCTTGTCCAGTGCATCTCATACTGTTATGATATCAAGCGAAAGCCCCTCCCAGGAGCAGTCCGGGGCCATTCCACTAGGGGTGTGGCCACCTCCTTTGCAGCACTTCGAAATGTCTCCACCTCTGCCATTTGTGCTGCAGCCACTTGGAGCTCTGTTCATACCTTTATCAGGCATTATAGTCTGGACATCGCTTCACGGCGAAGAGCAGGTTTCGGCCTGGCAGTGCTACGGAGTCTCCTGTCCTAGATTCAGGACCTGGAATGTTCTTTCTAATTTCCTCCTCCCAGAGTGTTTGCAAGCGCTACTGCTTGGGAATCGGTCCTAATGGTGTAACCTGCTGCAAGAGCTGTGTCTCGAAGTAAGATAGTACAGTTACGTAAGAACTTACTGTAACAGTAGATCTTCGAGAACAGCTCTTGCAGCAGGTACCTTTCCGCCCACCTTCCCCCTTGGAGGAGGCATGGCTTAAGCCTTTAACAGGGTTTTTCCCCCGTTTGTCTTCTGACGGTGGATCCTCTGTCTCCCATTTCGATGTCAGCCTGCGGCCGGAAGTCTCCGGCGGGAGAACTGGAACTGGGGAATCTGGTGGGACCGCCCCCTTATGTACTGCGCCTGACGTCGGAGGCGGTCCCCGCTGAAGATAGCTAGCTAGAATTTTTCCGTGGGGTCCTGACGCCTGCCGGCTTCAGTCCTAATGGTGTAACCTGCTGCAAGAGCTGTTCTCGAAGATCTACTGTTACGGTAAGTTCTTACGTAACTGTACTTTTCTCCCCAAGGTGGTAGCGGCATCTGCATTGAACCAGTCGGTAGACTTACCCGCCTTCTTTATGCTGTACTCCAATCAGGGGGGGTATCTACTTCACACTATGGGCGTTCACCGGATTCTGAGATACTATACTAACAGAACAAAGGATCTCAGAAAGACTGGTCAACTTTTTGTCTCCTTTGCCCCCAAAAGAGAAGGCAATGCTTTTTCCAAGCAATGCCTGTCTAAATGATTGGCTCATTGCATCACCTTCTGTTATGACAAGTACAACAAGACCCTTCTGGGTCAAATAAGAGGTCACTCCACCAGAGGGGTCGCTGCCTCAGCGGCATGTTTCAAGAATGTGTCAGCGGCAGACATTTGTGCTGCCGCCACTTGGACTTCTGTCCATACATTTACAAAACATTACAGTTTGGATATTGCCTCTCACCGTGGAGCAGGCTTCAGGCTCGCTGTTCTGCAAGGCCTCCTTTCTTAAGGCCTTCACAGATGGAGGATCTGCTTTGAGTAGCTTTCCTTCTCCCGTGTGCTTCTTCTTGCTCCAGACTGCTTGGGACTCAGTCCTATATGTAATTACCTACTGCAAGAGCCCTCTCGAAGTAAGATAGTACAGTTACATAAGAACTTACTGTAACAGCAGATCTTCGAGAGAGGCTCTTCATGATAAACTTCCGCCCTCCATACCCCTAAACTTCTTCAGCTCCTTTTCCAGTGAGGAAATATCCGCTTCTCTCGTCCGGCCTCTTGTGGCCTGTGGTGAAAAGAGCTGGAAAAGCGGTGAGGACGCCCTTATCTGCTTCTCCTGATGCGGTCACCTGATGTGGGGGCGGTCCCTCGCCAGAGATTGCTAGTTAGAAATTTCTGTGGGGCAGGCTTCAGGCTCGCTGTTCTGCAAGGCCTCCTTTCTTAAGGCCTTCACAGATGGAGGATCTGCTTTGAGTAGCTTTCCTTCTCCCGTGTGCTTCTTCTTGCTCCAGACTGCTTGGGACTCAGTCCTATATGTAATTACCTACTGCAAGAGCCCTCTCGAAGTAAGATAGTACAGTTACATAAGAACTTACTGTAACAGCAGATCTTCGAGAGAGGCTCTTGCAGTAGGTAATACCTTTCCGCCCTCCATACCCCTAAACTTCTTCAGCTCCTTTTCCAGTGAGGGAAATATCCGCTTCTCTCTCGTCCGGCCTCTTGTGGCCTGTGGTGAGAAAGAGCTGGAAGACGGGCGTGAGGGACCGCCCCTTTATACCGACTTCTCCTGATGCCGGTCACCTGATGTGGGGGCGGTCCCTCGCCAGAGATTGCTAGTTAGAAATTTCTGTGGGGGCCTGCCGGCGTCAGCCCTATATGTAATTACCTACTGCAAGAGCCTCTCTCTAAGATCTACTGTTACGGTAAGTTCTTACATAACTGTACTTTATGTTGACCCTTCTTATATTGGTCATTCGGACTATCTTATGTCCGACATAGGTTAGTTTCACTAGGTTAGTTTACGCTGCACTGCCTCGGTAACAATGGTACTGAAGTTGGCGGGTTGACACCAAGGTAGCCTAAACAGTGCAGGCTGGTCTTGCGGTGCTGCTTCCTCTCAGCCCTATCTCGGTGCTGGCCCTCCTGAAGATTTTTGGTTCCCGCTCGGTCCTGGCGCCTCCGGCATAGTCCCATTAGTGTGAATGAGTGGTGGAGACTTCGTCCAAGAAGATCAAGAATTACGGTAGGTACGTAATTTCCATTTTTCTCACATCACTCATGTCCTTGTGTTTTAAATTTGCTATTCCTGTTAAAGAGGGGGAAGAGGAGGGGCTATGATGGAGACCTTTAATTACCTCGGGGGGGGTAAATAAGGTACAGGAGGGAGGTATATTTCAGAAGAAAAGGTGCTCAAGAACAAGGGGACCTGCTTTGAGGCTTGGGGGGTCCAGGAGAAATGAGAAAGTATTTCTTCACAGAGTGGTGGATTCAAGGAATGGCCTTCCAGTGGAGGTGGTTGGGGGCAGAACAGTGGCAGGGTTCAAAAATGCATGGGATGGGCACAAGGGAATTGTAGTGGAAAGGAAGGGGGCCGAGAGAAAGAGTTGTAGATCAAGTACGGTCCACAGTAAGAATATAGAGTGCACACACAAGCTGCTTGCCAACCCGTTTCAAGGAGAGAAATGCTAACATCAGTGAAATTTACTAAACACCATTACTGCTTTGATGTTAGCGTTTAGGACAGACATCTACGTGGTGGAACCACGGACTAAGAACTGAAGTTTCCGACGTATGACGACTTCATCAGAGCTCTGAAGACGTCATACCTCGGAAATGTCTGCTCGTAGTCCATGGTTTGCTTTGATGCACAAAAGATAAGTTAAACCATGCTATTTATGTGCAGTTTGAATTTATAGAAGCTAAGGCTTGTATGAATTTGGCGCCAACCGGACTGTCTGTATTAATAAGGAAATGGTCTAATGCAAGTTGGTTAATGTGTGGTTTTGTTACCATTGTGTGTTCGGACTGCAAGTCAAATTTTCACTTGGTTATTAAAAGCTGTATTGTTGGTTATTTGAGTGCAATTCATGCTATATGTGAGCTTAGGCTATACATGTTTTAAAGTTGTAGATCAAGTATGGTCCACAGTAAGAATGTAGGTAGGAAAAAATGGTCAGACTGCATGGGCCAAGCGATCCGCTGAACCACATTACTGCCTATTGTCCTGCCCCTCGCCAGTCCAGGAAATGGTATTGGGCAGTATGATTGCTTTACCCAAGACCCTAGTCTGCCTCCAGAAATGGGTTTTGATGCTGTGCTGCTCCAGTCACAGCCAGACCCTGTGCCAGAAATGGGGTTGGACCCTGTGTCCGCTTCCACCACAACACTTGCAGGACCTGCCAGCCGTTGGGAGACCTGAACGGCCATTTCTAACCCAGTCTCTTGTCCTTCTTTGAGGAGTTGAAAGCCAGTTGAATTGCTGCTCAGACAAATGATCCACAGTAGGTTACAAAGGTTAATCACTTTGTGAGTTGTTGGCAAATACAACTGCAGTCAGATTAAAAAAGAAAACTCTCTGAAATGTATTAATATTTAGCAAATCCTCTGTACAGTATTTATTTTGTAAATATTTGAACATAGGCCGTTGTGTAGTAGGTCACAGATTCATAGAGTAAACATTGAAGAATTCAGGTCACTACTGATGGATAGGTCATAGCTGACTGTAGCTCTTATTTGCATGAAGAAAAGGGATGTGCACTTGGGGGTTTCTGTGTAGTGGGAAGGATGTGCACTTGGGGGTTTCTGCGTTGTGGGAAGGATGTGCGCTTGGGGATTTCTGTTTTGTGGGAGGGATTTGCACTTGGTTTCTGTGTGGGAGGGATGTGTGCTGGGGGTTTCTGTGTTGGGGATATGCGGTTAGTGGTTTCTGTGTTGTGGGAGGGATGTGCACTTGGGGGTTCTGTGGGAGGGATGTGTGCTTGGGGGTTCTGTGTTGTGGGAGGGATATGCGGTTGAGGGTTCTGTGTTGTCGGAGGGATGTGTGCTGGGGGGTTCTGTGTTGTGGGAGGGATATGTGTCAGTGGCTCAGTAGATGGCACACTCTCCTCTGAGGCTGGGAGATCAGAGGGCTGTGGGTTCAGTTCCCACGTCTGGCACTTGGGTTAATATCCCAGTACTGACACTGCAGTGCAGCATGAGAGGGGTGCTGCACTTCTGATGAGCCGTCTTTCGAATGAGACGTTAAACAGAGGTCCCATCTACCTGGATTGGTGGTAGTTCAGGTGGATGTTAAAGATCCCACGACACTTATTGAAAAGAGCAGAGGAATTTTCCCGGTGTTCCTGGTGAAATTTCCCTCATTACCAAAAATATCACCAACAGCTTAATCTGGTTCAAGGTCAGTTGGCATTCATCTGTATCCTCCTCCCCCGGGTCATGCCTGAAAATAGGCAGGATTTGTCTAATGCACTTACCTGGTCAACAAAAACTAAGTTAAAAAAAATAAAAAAATAAATAAATTAAAAAAAATGAGCTGGGGAGGGTTCTGTGTTGTGGGATGGATGTGCACTGAGGGAGTTCCCTGTGTTGTGGTGGGAGGGGGGTGTGCTTGGTTTCTGTGTTGTGGTGAGAGGGCTGTGCACTTCAGTGTTTCTATGTTGTGGTGGGAGGGGTGTGCACTTGGGTGTTTCTCTGTTGTGGGAGGGGTGTGTGCTTGGGGTTTTCTGTGTTATGGGAGGGCTATGCACTTGGGGGCTTCTATTTGTTTATTCTTCGATCCTAGATTGGCTTACCACAACCTACCTCAGTCCAGCCATTGACTAGAACTTACGCCTCATGTCTGGACTCCCCTACCTTAAAGATGATATGAAACCATTCCAGTGCCCTGCTATATTCCTTCATAGAAACCTAGAAGGGTAAGTGCAGAAGAAGGTGGAGTCCATTCCCTCTGCCATGGAACCCTAACAGGAGATATTACTTTGAGAGGGTTCCTGCTGTAGGTCTTCACGTATAGGACTGTGCCCCCTAGAGTCCGGTCTGCACGGCAAACTTGTAGATAGCAATCAGCGGGGACCGCTCCCTCGATGTCAGGTGGTGTGACGTCAGCCCGACTATAAAAGCGACGGTCCCGCACCCGCTCTCCAGTTCTTTCCCACCGTCGCCTCAGTACGTTCGTCTCGTGTTTGAACAGCAATCCAACGCCCGCGTGGAATTTGTTGAACTTTTCTTCGCCTCTTACTAGTATTTGTCAAAACGTTTTCTTCAATTTGATGTCTTCTAGACAGAAGAAAAAGTACTCTTAAGTGCGGCGCCCAAATACCGCACGGAGGCAACCATTCCCGCTGCCTCCTTTGCCTAGGTTCTAAACACGATATCCAGGTATGTCCCATGTGGCAGGCCTTCAACCAGGCGACCAGAACCAGGCATAAACAGTCCCTCGAGGCCCATCTTCTGACCAGACGCTTGGCGTCTATGGAAAAGGAGCTCCAAAAACTGAGGGAAAGGTAGTCATCACCAGCACCAAAAAAGAAAAGCAAAGAGAAGCCCCGGGACCGGAGTCCATCACCTCACGAGAGGCCTGCAACTGTGAGTACTTCATCGGGCACCCCTTCTGCTTCCTTGGGCTGGGCCCCTTCTCCCCCTCCTGCTGAGGTGAGTGGGCAGCCGGGGGTAGCCTCTTTGGTGGTTGTAATCTCTTCGTCTTGTCCTGCCGGTAAGACACCCCTCGCCTCTAGCGAAGGGTGCGTGGCCTCCGCCGATCAGTCTAGCGGTGGCTTTCTAGCCATCTCTAGCCCGGACGGATCTGATGTATCGGATGCCGGCTCCTCCAACGTCTGCCCGGATCCATCCACTCTACCGTCGGGCTCCAGTTTGGCCCCCCAACGCCGGACAGAATGAGGAACAAGTCGACCCGTCGTCCCCCAGGGTTCTTCATCCCAGGGACTTGCCACCCGATCCTCTGCTTTCTGCACTAGCTAGATCGCATTCGGACCTGCCGTCGGGGGCCACTCTGGTTCCCCCCTCCTCGCCAGGCCTTCCGCCATCCCTGGACAGGAGTCCGCCGGCTGGGGATCCTGCCTTGCAGCCTTCAACCTCTGGTACTTCGAGTGCGCTCCCAGATCCTGCGCCATCTGCTGGTGCTGTGGCACTGCCCCACGCGGGCCCTTCGGCTGGATTCCCAGATCCTGACACCTCCTTCCCACCTCCGGGCGGCCCTCCGTCGACCACTCAGCATCCAGCACTGGGCCATGTGAATCTGACGCCGGGTAACCCGACGCCATCGTATCAGACGCTGGGGTATCTCACCCCAGGACACCCCACGCTGGGTTATCCCGGGTACTCTATTATCCGTCGTGGCAGTACCCTCAGTATCCGGGGTATTCAAGCTTCCAGCCCCCTCCTCCGGTACCGGACCACAAGTCCGTTCCCCTTTGGTGGAAGGATGCCAGAATGCAACTTCTGTCGGAGATGACAGTCAGTGGGAAAGGCACCTACTTCAGGTCACCTCTCCACCGCCTTATTGGACCAGAGCTTCGAGCTTCTTGACTGTTGGCACCATGGAAGCAGACCCATCAGTTCCTAGTGGTTCTGAGCCCTCTGACACAGAGTCAGACTCTGATCCGTCGGACCCCAGGTCTCCCGTAGAGGTTTCCTCTAAAGATTCTCCCAAGTCTCTGCCAGAGGCCCCCTCTTTCGGAGACTTGCTGCGTTCCATTCAGGCGGCTGGCCGACCAAAGAGGTAGACCCGCAAAGAAAGCGCCTTGCGGAACATCTGGATCTGGCCACTTCTGACCCTATCCCCATTCCCTCGTGGATGGGGCTCCATGAGGACCTAGTGACCACGATTTGGCAACAACCATCCTCTATACCAGCAGTTTCTTGCAAAGCAGACCGCACCTATTAACCCCCCCCCAGAAGGGATCTCTCATCTTAACTCCCATCCTAAGGCTGACTCTCTGGTCATCACAGCCGCTCACGACTGTTCAGCCCAGCCCAAACATGTTAGCTCTTCGCCTCCTGACAAGCACTCTGTCAGCTAGATCAGTTTGGGCAAAAAATCTATTCTTCTTCCTCCTGTGCGATATGATCCCTTAATTATATCTCGCATATGGTGGCCTTCCAAAATGCCTCTCTTTTGGATCTAGAAAGAGACCTCCAAGAGGTTCAGGATGAAACCCTGAGAAAGAAGTTATTGGATAAAGTTAGGATGGGGAAGTCATGTCGTCACGCTCTACAGGTGTCTTAAGACTCGGTGGCTAGAGCGGCAGCCTCGGGGACCTGTCTCTGCCACCTCTCCTGGCTTAGTATAGCAGACCTGGCACAGGATGTGTAGTCCTCCATTTTGGACGCCCCTTTAGGGGTTCTGTCCTCTTTGGTGGCGATGCCAAGGTTATCATTACAGGGCTGCAGGAGAGCGGATGCTCCTTGTGGGACATCCGTTCCTTGTATAAGATGGGTCAGAAAAAATTGCCTTTTTGCCGCCAAAGAAGGTGGAACAAATCCCAGGCTAAGTGCTAAGCAAAGAAGCGTGCCACTGGATCTGGAGCTCAAACCCCACAGGCCAAATTTCCTAATCAGGCCTCCGGGGCAAAAGCTCCTCTGCCCCTCGGCGTCCTGACTCCTTTCCCCTCCTTCCGCTCCTTCCAGTACCACAGGAGGAACCGGTTGGAGGGAGGTTTGGCCTCCACCTGGGCGGTTGGAGGTATGTGACCGCAGACGCTTGGGTGCTTCAGCTCATCCAGCGAGGTCACTCGATAGAATTCAGCGAGATTCCAGCCCCTCTACTGCCGGGACGGCCCTTCTATCCTTGGGATCAGGTCCCCATTGTCTCTCAGGAAATTCAGGCTCTTCTTCTAAAGAGGGCCATAGAACCAGTCCCATCGAACCAAATAGGAAGGGGATTCTATTCCCACTTCTTCCTGGTACCGAAGAAAACTGGTGACCTGAGACCAATCCTGGACCTCGGCACACTAATCGTCTTCAAGAACAAGACATTTTGTATGACTCTTCAAGGGCTTCTTCCCCCGCTCCACCCGAACTCGTGGCTGTGCTCCCTGGGCATGCAGATGCTTACCTGCATATTCCTATCCTCCCGGCCCACCGCCACTTTTTCAGTTTTGTTTTTATGGAGAACCATTTCCAATTCAGAGCACTGCCTTTTGGCCTCTCTTCGGCCCCCAGAGTGTTCATCAAATGCCTAGTGGTAGTGACGGCATTTGTCTTCCCGTACCTGGACGACTGGCTCCTCACAGCACCGTTTCCTACCAGCCTGAAAGAGTCTCTCTCTTTCACTCTGAACTGGTTTGTTTTCCTGGGCATAATGGTCAATTTTCCCAAGTCCCAGCTAGTACCATCCCAGAGACTCCAGTTCATTGAAGCTGTACTAGGCACAGTTCAGGGCAAGGCTTTTCTGCCATCGGATCCGCCCGAGACCTTAGCTTCTCAGGTCGCTCTCACGGCTCAGGCCTGATGGATCCCAGCACACTCTGTACTCCGTCTCTTGGGACTGATGGCGGCCACCATTTCGACAGTTCTCTTGGCCAGGCTTCACATGAGGGCTACCCAGTGGTCTCTTCGAGTCCAGTGGGACCAGAGGATGGACAACATGAACCAAAAGGTCATGATCTCAACAGTGTAAAGAGAGATCTTTGCAGGTGGCAAGATCTCTCAAACCTTTCGAAGGGAATTTCTTTTCATCCTTCAGTTCCAACCCATATCCTCACCGCGGACGCCACAGATCTGGGCTGGGGAGCCCATCAGGGGAATCATAAGACACAGAGGTCTTGGTCCGACCAGGAACTTATGTTTAACATCAGTGTTCTGGAGACCAGGGCGGTTCTTTACGCACTCCAGGCATTCCAGTCTCTCCTGGTTTCGGGATCGCTTCTAGTCCAGACAGACATGTCCACAGTCTGGTACCTAAACAAACAGGGAGGAATCCAATCATATCCTCTTTGCAGAGAAGCAACGAGGGTATGGTACTGGGCGATTCAGCACAGCCTTTACTTGACAGCAGTCCACATTCCGGGCATAAGCAACGTCCTGGCGGACAGTCTCAGTCGATCAGTGGCCAGGGCCCATGAGTGGGAGCTAAAGTCAGAGGTGGGCGAAGAACTCTTTGTTCGATGGGGTCGGCCAGAGATTTGTTCGCCTCTCCATGTAACACAAAACTACCAGTCTTTTACTCGCTCGTTCCCGGGCATGGTGCATTTTGGCGTGACTCGCTGTCTCTTTCATGGACAGGGAGGTTTCTGTACGCCTTTACTCCCTTTCCTCTCATTCAGAAGGTCTTGGTGAAACTACAACAGGAGGGAGCTCACGCCATTCTTATTGCTCCACTTTGGCAGTACCAAATTTTGGTATCCCCTGCTACAATTGACACTGGAATCTCCGGTTCTTTTGCCCATTTCCCACGACCTTCTGACTCGGGAGCAGGGCAACTTGGTGCATCCGAGCCTTCAGTCTCTTCACCTTCATGCGTGGAACCTGTGGACCTAGCGATTTCTCATTATGGTGTATCTTCGTAGGTTGTGCAAATTCTAGTGGAGGCAAGAAAACCCTCCACCAGATGAACTTATGCCATGAAGTGGAAGAGAGTCACGATTTGGGCCCAATCAAGGCGCTGTGACCCATTCTCATGCTCGGCTTCCCAGGTTCTAGAGTACCTCGCACATCTGTCTGAGACAGGCCTTAGCTACTCCTCCATTAAGGTCCACCTATCTGCGGTGTCTGCCTACCACCTCCCAGTGGAGGGCAAAACCTTGGCTCAGATAGAGGTTGCCAAAACCTTCCTGAAAGGCATCCTTCATTTGAAACCTCCGCTCCAGAATCCTTGTCCCCCCGGGACCTGAATTTCATGCTCAAGAAGCTGTCCTTACCCCCGTTCAAACCAGCTTCTTCCTGCGACTTAAGGTTCCTGTCCTGGAAGACCTTATTTTTAGTCGCAGTTACTTCGGCCAGAAGGGTCTCTGAATTACAGGCTTTCGTCTGTAAGGAACCTTATTTGATTTTTCATAAGGACAGAGTAGTCCTTCGGACTAACCCTCCTTTCCTACCCAAAGTGGTTTCGGAAGCCACTTTGAACCAGAGCATGGAATTGCCAGTATACTATCCACAGTATTCCAACAGGAGGGAATACCTTCTGCACACCCTTGATGTGCACAGGATCCTGAGGTACTACACGAACCGGACTAGAGGTTCGTAAATCCAACCAATTGTTTGTAGCTTTTGCTCCGCAGTGCCAAGGCAGTGCTATATCCAAGCAAACCATCTCTTGATGGCTAGCCGACTGCATCCATGTTTCGTACACGAAATATGAGAAGTCCCTTCCAGGGGCAGTTAAAGGCCACTCCACCCGCAGTGTGGTGACCTCTACTGCCTTTTTTAGGAATGTGTCCACGGCAGAGATCTGTGCAGCGGCCAAGTGGTTGTCTATCTGTTCACACCTTCACTAAACATTACAGTCTGGACATTGCCTTTCAGCACAGTACTGACTTTAGTCTTGCAGTTTTGCAAGGCCTCCTGTCGTGATTTCTTATGGCGACTTCTCCTCCTCCTGGATGCACCTGTGTTTTGTTTTTCTCTGGGACTGCTTGGTATTCAGTCCTATATGTGAAGACCTACTGCAGGAACCCTCTCGAAGTAAGATACTGCAGTTACGCAAGAACTTACAGTAACATTAGATCTTCAAGAGAGGTTCCTGCAGTAGATCTAATTTCCCACCCTCTCTCCCCCAGTTTTTGGATGTTTTATCCTTTTCCATCCTATCTAGTCCTTCAGGACTAGAGTGGAAGCAGGGTCTGAGTAGTTCTTACTCCGGTCTTATTCTAACCTTTCTCTAGGTCTCCGTTGGAAAAGAACTGGAGAGCGGGCATGGGACCGCCCTATAGTCTGGCTGAAGTCACGCGCCTGACGCCTTATGGGGCGGTCTTCGCTGATTGCTATCATAAGTTTGCCATGCAGATCTGACGCCAGGGGATGCAGTCCTATATGTGAAGACCTACTGCAGGAACCTCTCTTAAAGATCTACTGTTACGGTAAGTTCTTATGTAACTGCAATTTACTCTGAGATGGCTCCTTCCTCTTCTTACCCCTTGTCCTTCTCACCCTACTGTTTTTAATCCTTTTGTAGCCATAGCAGATGTTTTTGAGCACAGCAGTTTTTTTTTTTTTAAATTACTTTTTCCTCTCCTGTTCACCCTCGTCATTCCTCTCAATCGGGTCGCTCAATGTCCCCCATCCCTCACAGTCTGCCCCTAGAGTGCCTCTTGGTAGCTCCTGCCTGCTTCTTCCTCCCCGGAGCACCTGTACAGCGGGGTCTGCCTGTGAAGTAGAGTGGAAGGCTGGAGCGGCCGTTACCCAGGAGCACCGAGGTTTTTTTTTTTTTTCCACTTTTTCTTGTCCCTTCCACTAAGGATGCCTGGCTCGGGTGGAACGTGCGTACGCACGCCTGCCAAGTGCCTGATGGTGTCCTCCTCCCTGCCCCCAATGGAAGCCACCTGCTGCCTCTGAGAGTCAGTGCTTCCACCTACTCTCTTGGCCGTTGGGTGTATTAAACACACCCCTGGTATCCCCTTCCCCCTGCCGACCCCCGGCGGCCCGAGTCTGTTCCTGAACCCGGGTCGCCATCGTGGTGTGAGGTGTGGCATCCAGCGCCTCAACCCTCAGCGCCACCAGGCCATGTTTTTTTTTTTTTGTTTGTTTTTTAACTACTGCACCTGGTTGGCTTTTGTTTTTATTTTTGAATTTATAGTTTTATTAAAGTTATTCATTAGTGTTGTGGACTTAATGATAATGCCGTTCTCCAGTTTATTTAATTTTGTTAACTGGGTAGGCCCACTGAGACCATTAGAGTCCCTTTTTCAGGTGCAACCCAGAATTAATCGCAGATAAAACATTGAGTCAACATACCACAGTGGAGTATCCATACAAAGACATTTGTGAGTTACAGTGGATAAAGTGACATTTGTAGAATGGTTAAGACAAGAAGGGAATGTAGTATGTTACAGTGGGTGTGGTGACTCAGTTTAAGCAAGTATTCACGGAGATTTATTACATCCACAAAAACCCTTTTAAACAATGGTGTAAGGAACTTTTGATGCCAGAAAATAAAATCCAGGTTAAAAGTGCATAACAACAAAGGGAAGTACTGAAGAAAATATGTAACCTAGTGCTTTTCGATTAACAGTTGCAGTAATTAAAAAGGATCATCCAAGTGTGTCCACCCACCTTCACAAGTGGTAGTACATTAACGATTGCAGGTGCATACACTAAGCTCCAGTAAGTGGGTCTTTAGTCCCTTCTTAAAGCCCCCAGATGAGGTGTTTTCTTGGAGGCTGCTGGGCAGATCATTCCATAGGGACGGAATTGAGGTAGCAAATGACCTAAATCCTAGAGTGGTCCTAAATCTAGAAACATGGAGAAGCAGATGGTCTGATGATCCAAGTGCTCTCCTGTTCTGTTTTGCTGTTACTAGGTCTGTCACACTTGGGGAAGCATTGCTGAGCCTGAGTTTAAAGGCTAGATAGACACAGGGAGGGATACGCTAGGTTTCCTTCAATAGATGGCCAGTTTAATGATTGTAACACATGACAGTGGTGCTCCACAGTGGGGACCCAGCTGCAAAGCGTCCTATCCTATGGTACAAGGTTCTAAGCTTTTGCATTTCTGTGCTTCTGATGGACTGTAGTGGTGGAGACCCGTATAACAAAGTAGGTAGAAGCTAGAAGGGTACCAGTAGCAATCTTTAGTGTCTATTCCTTAGTGAGAAAGGGTCTCAGACAGTACAGGAGACCTGACTTTTGGTTCAGAGATTTAATTAGATGATCAATATGTACTTTTTGGGTACTGTCTTGGTCTAAGTACACCCCTAAGTACTTGATGGATTCCACAACCTCAGTCCCAGTTCCATTTAAGAGAGTAGGTGACAGAATTTGTTTCCTATAGGGACCTAGGCCCTTAGGGCTGAACAGGATGGCCTTTGTCTTTTTAATGCTAAGAACTAGTTTACTGATGCAGAACCAGCTCTCGAGTAATCGAAGGTCTTTTTCAAGTAGAACATGCAGTTGGGCAGCATCATGCAAACTTCGGTACACTACGGCATCATCTGCATATAAAATCAGTTTAGCCCCACCACACTTTTCAGGCTTATCGTTTACAAACGGAGAATAGTAGAGGACCCAATACTGATCCCTGTGGGACACCATCCAGGATAGGGCATTTGTCTGATAATGCACCCTTCCATTTGACAATTTGTGACAAACCTGAGACAAGAGGTAGTCTGAGAACTGTAGGGACAGGCTAGCTAGACCAAGGGATCTCAACTTAGTAAGTAGTTGGTGGTTCACTAAGTCGTAGACCTTGGTGAGGTCGATTAAAGACTGCACCAATTAGCAAGCCAGCATCTAGGGCAGAGAAGATTTCTGTAGTAAGACAGCAAGCCAGCATCTAGGGCAGAGAAGATATCTGTAGTAAGCCAGACAAGAGCTGTGTCCGTTCCATGATTTATTTTTTTTCTAAAGCCATGTTACTGAGCAGTAAGTAAGCCATGTTGTTCAATATGATCCTGTACCTGTTGTAAACAATCCTCTCCAGCACTTTGCTTAAAATATAAAGAAGAGATATTGGCCGGTAATTCTCTGCTTGCTCACGTGAGCCACCTTTATGGATAGGGGTTACTAGGGTCACTTTCTATACTGTAGGAATTTTACCTTCTAGAAGAGATCTGTTGTATAGCAAGGCGATGGGGGAAGGCAGTGACAGGCGCTGCATTAAGGAGCCTAGGTTCCAGTTTGTCATACTTACCCTGCAGATACAGTAGCTTTAACAGTCTTAAGTAGTTTGACCACCTGTGTTTTAGACACTATCCAGAAATGAAGATATTCCTCGAGGGTATCTCAGTCATCAGGTTACACCATAGGAACTCCACTGTCAGTGAATGAGGAATCCACATGAAAGATTTTCAGCAGTACAACTGGGGCCGCCCATGCTGTCGACGTCAGCCAGTGTCACCAACCCTATACAGGCGTAGGCAGCCCGGCACCTTCCTCAGTTCTTTCCCGCTGTTGACTTGCCAGCACAGTCTCCACAGAAGAGCCGTTGCAGTGTACGTTCCTTTCAGTGGTCCCATTAAGGCTGCAAATCTGGGGGTGCACTGCACCCTCTCCAAAACTTTTCAGGGGTACAAGGGTTCATTCTACCATTTGTGCAACAATTTTGTGGGGTACATATACATCACAGAATTATGGGGGTACAGTGTACCCCCTTCACTCAAAAATGTACTTGAATTTAATAATTTGTACTTGAATCGAGTACAGATGGGGGTAAATGGGAACATTAGCTCCTTTTTTGGCCTATGGCCTTTTGTCTACCAACCCTTACAGATCTCTTTCCAGAGATTTTTTTCCTCCAGGTTTTTCGTTTTTTTTTTTGTCGCGCTTGAAACTTTTTTTTTCCTCTTCCGTCGCTGCAGAAAGATTGCCTCCAATGACGAACACTGTGTGTGTGTGTGTGTGTGTGTGTGTGTGTGTGTGTGTGTGTGTGTGTGTGTGTGTGTGTGTGTATATATATACGAGCGCTGTCTTGGGCCTGATCACAACGCCTCAGATTGAGCTCTGCCATCAGTTTCATCAAACCACCCTCAGGAGACGAAAAGCTCTAAAAGCCTTCATGGAACAGCAGGTAGCCAGCTCAAGCCGGGGTCCTCCAGGGCACCGGCCACTCAGTGTCCTTCAGGTCTAAGAACTCCAAGGCTTCCTGGTCAAAGGCGAGCCCTCGGGTCCACAAAAGGCCGTGATTGCTCGCTTTGCTCCATCGGCCTGTCCATCTTTTGGGGGGGCTCTTTGTCGTCTGCTGCTGCCCCAACGAAGAGACCGTGTCCTGGTTCACTCTAGACCCATACCGACAGCCGCTGCACTCGACTCCCAGGACCCTTCCTCCATCAACGACGGGCTCATCATCAGCTACCTCCATGACTCCTGCCCCTTCCTCCCTGAAGGCTACGGGCCTGTCTGGTCGGTCTGCCAGGTTGTATGCTCCTGTGCCGTTGACCCCCATCTCCAGTGACGATATAGACTTGATCGAGGTTCTCGTCCGCTTTACTGATGTTATAGCCTAACAGTTTGCTGCCTTTAACAGGTCTTCGTCGCCATCGATGACTCCTTCGATGTTGACCCTGGGACTCTGCTTGAAGGCCATCGACGGCGCACCTGACAACAGACCCAGAGGAAGAGGTCGACGTTGAAGAGGAGTATCATCCTGACCTCATCTCCCAGAGGAGGATCAGTATTACACTTCTGATAAGTCCACAGCTTCTTCAGTCTGTGAAGAGTCGGTCAAACATACCCCCCAGGCCCCCACCTGAGGGATGCTGCCTTCTTTAATATTATGAAGCAACTGTCCTCCATTATGGGGTTCCAGACAGGAGGAGGAGGATGCCACCAGAAAGGATCTAGCGGACTACCTAGAGATTCCAGAATCTTCTCTCTTCTCTCTCCCCAAAAAAAATAATTATTCCTCCCATACTTCCAGCACTTAAAAATGCTACCATGGCAGTCTGGCACAGACCAGACATGCTGCCAGCTATGTGCCGTAGAACTGATAAGCTCTACAGTGCCCCTCAGTGCCTTCCATTCTTTGTTGCTCAGGCTAAAACTGACTCTCTGGTCATCAAGGCAGCACATGACTGGTTTAAGGTGCCGAAACACTTTAGTTCCCTGCCCCCGGACAGAGAGTCTTGGAGGATTGATCTCTGGGGCAAAAGGGTGTATGCTTCCTCTACCCTAGATTTTGAGGATCACCAACTACTTGTCACACATGGTGAAGTTCCAGAACATCAACTGGAGGAAGGGCAAGGCTGCCGCTCAAGTCCTTCCTGATGGTGTCCAGAAATAGAAGTTGTTCCAATGCTTCCAAACTGCCGAGTGTGTTAAAAAGCATCTCCTAAGAGCCATCTACAACTTGTCTGACACTGTTACCAGAACAGCTGCAACTGGCATCTGCCTCCGCATGCATTCTTTGTTTCGAGTATCTGGGTTTGCTGCTTGTGTGCAAAAAAAATGGTGCTCATTGCCCCTTTTAATGGCACCAGACTTTTCGGTCCAGATGTCCAGGACCTCATTAATGATCTGCAGGCCTTGGGCACAGCTCTCAAGTCTGTCCACTCCCTCTGCCACACTCCATAGCATGACTGGGGATGTTCTACTTTTTGTAGGCAAGCTAACAGACCAGGCTTGGGCTTCCGTCCCCAGGGTAAACGCAGAGCCCAGCCCTCCTTGCATGCCTCCTCCCATACTGGAGTGGCAGCCAAATGTCCCAGAACTGAGGGTTCAGCCTCCTCTGCAGGACCTGCCTTAGCTTGACTCCTTGCCAGACCCCCCATCTCTAGTCTAGGCCCAGGAGGTGGTGGTCAGAGGTTGGTTCTCTCACCATCAGTGGAGAACCATAACATCAGATGCCTGGATCCTGCAGATCAGAGTGCGGTTGTACTTTGGAGCTCATTCAGTAGCCTCCAGAACCCCCCCCCTCCCTCAACTTATCCCCGGCTCAGCTCTGTGGTCTCTGGGAGAAAGTACAATCTCTCCTGTGCAAGCAGGCAATAGAACTGGTGCCAAAGCGGCAGAGAAACCAAGGATTTTATTCCAGGTTCTTCCTGGTTTCCAAAAAGACCGGACATCTAAGGCCAATTTTGGATCTGAAAGACCTCAGTCTCTACATCCAGTACAAAATAAATCTGAATGGTAACTTACCAGGCCTCTTGCCCTTCCTCAGAACCGGGGATTGGCTCTGCTCACTGGACATGCAGGACGTTTACCTGCACATTACGGTCTTCCCTCGTCACAGGAGGTTTCTCCACTTCACCTTTCAGGGAGAACATTACCAGTTCAAGGTATTGTCCTTTGGTTTCTCTTCTGCTCCACGTGTTTTTACCAAGTTGCTTTGTCATATTAACTGCATTCCCTTCCTCTTCTACTCCTAGCTTTATCTATGCTTACGCTCCACTGCTACTCTATCAAATCACTCCTCCCCCCCCATATCAGTTGTAGTCTGTTTGTTCTAGCTGCCAAAATATATATATTGCACACACCAGTCATGTTTCATTTATCAGTATGCAACCTGTAAGTCGCTTCCCTGTCTCATATTAATGTTTACCACCTACGGTCACCCTATGTGGTACCCTTGTATGTATATCCAGCCTGTATCATGTAACGTGCATTTCATGTATATACTGTTATTACCTATCTGTGTTTGTACTCTAAGTGTTTATGTCACAGGACCTCCTTGTGAATGAGCTTGCTCAATGGAGTTTTCCTGCAATGAACTTGAACTTGAAGTGCTTAGCAGCGGTCTCAGAGAGGGGGCTATATGTCTTCCAACATTGCACGACTGGCTTCTCAAAGCCCCGTCCAGGGAACAGCTGTTGTCCACTCTGGAGCATACTCTTCAGCACTTCCAGTCTCTGGGCATCGCAGTCGGTGTGCTCAAATATGTGCTAGTCCCATTCCAAAAGCTGCAGTACATTGGGGCAGTTCTGGACTTCAGGCAGGGGAAGGCCTGCCTACCCCTGAACAAGGCAGAATGCCTTGGGTTCAGGAAGTCGCTCAGTCATTACATCCCTGCCAGACTATACCTCCGGCTCCTAGGCCTCATGGTCGCAGCCATTACTACTGTTCCACTAGCCAAGTGTCACATGCACAGTCTGCAGTGGACCCTCAGAGTGCAGTGGGACCAGTGCACGGACAAGTTGGACCAACTAGTCCTGGTCTCGTTCCCAGTATGCAGGGTACTCCAGTGGTGGATGGACCCCTCGAATCTTCTTCTCGGGGGTCCCTTTACAACTTTCCTTGCTGAATCAGATCCTAACCATGGATGCTTCGGGCCTGGGCTGGGGAGCTCACATGGGTCACTTCCCAAACTTATTAATCCTGGTTCCAGTGGGAGTTCACCCTGCATATCAGTGTCCTGGAAAAGAGCGGTGCTTTATGCCATGCAGGCCTTTCAGGAGAACCTAGCCCCTGGCCAGCTGTTGGTGCAGTCAGACTGAGTGTAGTCTATATCAACAAAGAGAGCAGGACTCATTCCTATCCCCTTTGCGGGGAAGCGTTGTGAGTGTGGTACCGGGCTCTGGAGCACAGTCTGTCTCTCTCGATGGTCCACGCGCCAGGCATTCTAAAAACCCTGGTGGACGGTCTCCGTAGGACTCAGTCCAGCATTCACAAATGGGAGTTTCTCTCATCCGTCACAGAAGATCTGTTCGACAGATTTGGTTGTCCGGGGTTGTACCTTTTTGCGTCCCCACACAATGCAGAACTGCCCAGTTTCTGCTCACTAGATCCAGGGCCTGGAGTTTTCTGGCAAGATGTGTTGTCCTTCTCTTGGAGCGGGAGATTTCTGTACGCATTCCCTCAGTTTCCACTAATTCAGAGGGTACTGATCAAGCTGCAAATGGAGGGGGCCAGCATGATTCTGGTAGCCCCATTCTGACCTCGCCAGATATGGCTCCCTCTGCTTCAGCAGCTGGTAGAGGAACCTCCGGTCCCTCCGCCCCTTTGCAGGAATCTGCTGACCCAGGATCGGAGGACCCTGGTCCATCCCAATCTAAGGTCCCCTCCACCTGCATGTCTGGCTCCTGAGGACATAGCCATTGCTAGGTTTGGGGTCTATAATAGGGTGGCGGACATACTAGCAGCTGCCCGCAAGCCTTCCACCCGTGCCGCCTACGCCATGAAGTGGAAACTGTTTGCCATCTGGGCTGACAAATGCTCCCTAGACCCTTTCACCTGTCCTGTACAGCATGTCCTGGACTACCTGATTTCTTTGTCCAACTCAGGCCTTCAGTATTCCTCCCTCGAGGTTCACCTTTCGGCTATTTCTGCCTTCCATGAGCATGTGGGTGACCGCACTATTGCTCAGCTGGATGTCTCCCATACCTTCCTCCAGGGCATCTTACATCAAAACCTCCAATTTGTTATCCTATCCTGGCTTGGGACTTCAATTTTAATTTGCAGAAGTTGACCCTGTCTCCTTTTGAGCTAATCGCAACTTACGATTTGTGTTTTCTCTCTTGAAAAATTCTTTTTAGTTGCAGTTACTTCTACTCAAAGAATTTCACAGCTTCAGGCCCTCTGGTATGAGACGCCTTATTTGATTTTTCACAAAGACAGGGTATCTTTGTGCACAACTCCTAAGTTTCTTCCTAAGGTGCTTTCCAGGTTTACGTTCAGTCTATTCACCTTCCTGTTTATTTTCCGGAGTGTGCCAATCCAGGGGAACCACTGCTCCATACTCAAGATGTGTGCAGAACTTTGAAGTATTACCTGCTCAGGACTAAGGAGTCCAGAAAGTCTAAGCAGCTGTTTCTTTCTTTCACCACTGGTAGAGAGGGCACTTCAGTTTCTAAGCAGTGTTTATCCAAATGGTTGGCAAACTGCGTTGTGTTCTGCTAGAATAAGTACAGCAAAGAATTGCCTGATGCTGTCAAAACTCACTCCACCAGAGGCATAGCTACCTCAGTGGCTTGTTTCAAAGGGGTCTCAGCTGCTGAAATTTGCGCTGCTGCCACCTGGAGTACAGTTCACACCTTCATTTTATTTTTATTTTTATTTATTGAGAAATTCAGAAAAACCTTTGAGTCAAAGACTTTTTTATAAAGGTTCCACATCGGACATAAAAAGTACAGGGACATTTTTACAGATTATAGTACATTAGAACAGGCATAGGATCACATAGGTGTTCAATAAGTGGCTATCAGACAAGGATAACAGAAGATCTTACTTTGAGAGGGCTCTTGCAGTAGGTAATTACATATAGGACTGACACTGGCCGGCGGCAGGACCCCATGGAAACATTTCTAGCTAGCAGTCCCTGGCGAGGAACCGCCTCCACGTCAGGTGACTGGCGTCATGTGACGTCGGTATAAAGGGGTGGTCCCGGACGCCCGCCTTCCAGTTCTTTCCCGCCGTTAGCTCGTGCAGCGCCTCGCGGAAAAGTTTGTGCTTTGTCAGCCCTGCTCTTTTGTCGGTTTTACCGAAAATTAAAATTATTTTTTCTTTCTATCGTCAGGTCATCGTCGGTGTATGTCGTCCCCTACACCCTCCAGCACAAAAACAAGTGCGACTCGTGCGGCGTCCAACTGCCACACAAAGACAGTCATTCCCTCTGCCTCTTCTGCCTAGGCCCCAACCACCCGGTCGACAAGTGCCCACATTGCCTCAATTTCAACGCGGCTACCCGCAGACGACACCAACAGTCCCTGGAAGCCCATCTTCTCAAGAAAAAGATGTCTTCGATGGAGAAAGAATTGAAGAAGCTCAGGCAGGCGTCCACTTCTCTGGAAGGACATCGCAAAAAGCGGGACAAGGAGAGGCACCGGGAGAAGGCCTCCTCGTCCACGACTCCGGCCGGAGTTGCGGCCCAGGTAACATCCCCTCTGGGGGACCGTCCGACGGCAGCCTCCAAGGGTTTGGAGGAGGCGCCGGCCCGCCTGTCTGGCTCGGGCCTTGCGGGCGCCTCCGCCAAAAGGAGGCCTCTGCCCCTGGTTCGGCTGCAGGCTTGCGGCCTACTGGTGCGGGAGACTCCCATAAGTCGGACGTCGGCTTCTCCGACGTCCACCGGGAGAAGGTTGATAAGACGCCCGACCCTTCGGGGCGGCGCACGACCTCGGACTGGGCTGCTCCCTCTCCTCGGCCCGCCTCCGATGTGGGACCCCGTAAGATGGATGCGGCTCCTGGCGCCCGCGGCGAAACTAGCCCTAAGCCATGCGTCGGCTCCCCAGCGTCGCGGGCCGGCGGAAACCTCGGACGGACCCTCCCACACCCGTCGTACCTGGTTCCCCGCAGCCTTCACTGCCATCTGGGGAGCCCGAGTCACCCCAGCCTGACCCCGGGGATTCCCCCCCATCCCTGGGAGATGTTCCACCTCCGTCAGACACTCCTCCTAAGGAACTGGATCTGACGCTGGCCCCCCCCCCGGACGCCAGCCGGGGATTTTCCCCTTCCGTCGGGCCCTGCACCCCCCCGGGCCTCTCAATGTTGGCCCGCCGGTGGGGCCACCTTCGGGGCCGTCTGCTCCAGCAGCTCCTCCAGCACCCGGGTACCGGCCGTCTTATCCGACGCCGTCTTACCCAGGACCGCAGTATCTAGCGCTGCAGTACCTGACGCTGGTCCCTCCGCCACAGTACCCGATGCCACAATACCTGGCACCGGTTTTCCCGCAGCCGGGTTTCGGATACTCGCCTTACGGGTACAACTCGTATTCCTTTCCCCCCCTCCTCTTCCACCTCCACTGCCCCCACGGCCGCCGGTGGATCTGCAGGAGACTCTGGCTTCCTGGTGGGCTGAGGCCAAGGCTCAGCTCACCAAAGAAGTAGAGAGCCACCTTACGGCGACGGTGCTGCCCCGGCTCCCGTATGCCCGAGGTGGCACACTCCCTCACCGCTTCCGGACTCCAGAGTCCTTCCCTCTGGATCCCGAGAGGATCAGAACACACGTCCAGGGATCCCCCCCACAAGGAACCCGTTCCTGCCCCAGCCGTGTTAGGGAGTCTTATTCTGCTTCTGATTCTTCTTTTTCTTCCCTCTCAGATTCTTCCGACGGATGCTCCAAGAGAGATGACGAGCCTCGCTCTCCGTCTAAGCCCCGGCCGAAGACCCCTCCGAAGTCTCCTCCGGAGGATCCTTCCTTCACGGAGTTGCTCAGAAAAATCCAGGAAGTTCATCAATGGCACTCCTTGGAACCAGATCCTCAGCGGGTTAAACTCGCTGAACATCTGGACCTGCCTCTGACAGCTCCAACTTTAGTGCCACCCTGGATCGAGCCTCACGCCCACCTTGTTTCCACTATTTGGAAACAACCATCGGCATTGGCCCCGCTTCCTAGGAAGTCTAACAGGCTATACCAGGCTCCAGAGGGTGTAGACTATTTGCACTCCCACCCTCATGCAGATTCGGTCGTGATTAGCGCTGCTCACGGCCGGTCAGCGCATGCCAAACATCTAAGCTCGTCTCTTCCGGATAAGGAATCTCGCCTCTTGGACCAGTATAGAAGAAAAATTTACGCCTCTTCCACACTGGGAATTCGGGCCCTGAATTACGTTGCTCATATGGGGGATTCCCAGAAGGCCATCCTTACCCAGGCGGAATCTAAGATTGACTCCTTACCTGACTCAAGTCAAGCAGGAGTTAGCCGAGTTAGTCCGCTCTGCTCATTCGGCCAGTCGCCACATTCTGCGGACGACATACGATGCAGTGGACACTGCTGGGTGGAGCTTCGCTTTCGCCGTGAATCTATGGCGTCATGCATGGCTCCACGTGTCAGGTTTGGTCCCAGAGGTGCAGTCCGCGATCCAGGAAGCACCTTTCAGGGGTTCGGTGCTTTTTGGTGGTGATGTCAAGGACATCATCACTGACTTGCAGGAGAAGGGGACGGCTCTGAAATCCGTAGATTCCATGTACCGTCCCCATCACCCGCAGTCCCGTCCTTTTCACAGAAGCAGTCGGCCACAAGCGAAACCCCAAGGAAGGTGGGCCAGTAAACGTCGGGGCCCCACTGCTGCCAGGCCCCCCTTGCCCAAAAAAACAGCGGGTGCCCCAGCTGCGGCGCTGCCCCATAAGACCTGACTCCTCCCCTCTCCCACCGCCTCCAGACACACTGGAGGAACCGGTAGGAGGGAGGTTCTCCCTCCACCTTCCAGGTTGGCAGAGGATAACAACGGATTCTTGGGTGCTCCAGATTATAGCGGAAGGGCACTCTATAGAGTTTCTACAGAAACCACCCCGCCACCCACCTCTGAAGTCGCCCTACGCAAGGGACCATCTTCCTTGGGTCCGGGAAGAAATCTCTGTCCTCCTCGCGAAGAAGGCCATAGAACCCGTTCCCCTTCATCTTCAAGGGACGGGTTACTATTCACATTTCTTCCTGGTCCCAAAGAAGACTGGAGATCTCAGACCCATTCTCGATCTCAGCTCCTTGAACCTTTACGTGGAATACAAAAGGTTCAGGATGCTTTCTCTACAGACTCTTCTGCCCCTTCGGCCGGGTCAATGGCTTTGTGCGCTGGATATGCAGGATGCATATCTGCACATCCCCATTCACCCTTCTCACTGCAGGTATCTTCGGTTTGCATTTCAGGGGGACCATTACCAATTCCGGGCGCTCCCGTTTGGTCTTTCCTCGGCACCCCGAGTATTTACCAAATGCCTGGCTGTGGTAGCGACCCACCTGCGTATGATGGGAGTTCAGGTGTTCCCTTACCTGGACGACTGGCTCCTGGCGGCCTCGTCCAGGGAGGAGCTCCTGAATTTTCTCTCCCTCACCCAGCAGGTTTTTACTTGCCTGGGTATTACCATCAACCATTCCAAGTCTCATCTGGATCCCTCCCAGAGACTTCAGTTCATCGGGGCTATCCTCGATACGACGGTGAACAAGGCCTTCCTGCCTCCGGACAGGGCGGCTTCTCTTCAGTCACAGATTTCCCTGCTATCAGAATGCAGGAGGGTTCCGGCGAGGTCGGTTCTCCATCTCCTGGGGCTCATGGCGGCCGCTATTCCGACAGTTACCCGGGCTCTGCTCCACATGAGGATCTCTCAGTGGACTCTTCGCTCCCAGTGGGATCAACTTGTAGACGACCTAGCTCATCTAGTTCTGATCTCCTCGCCGATGGCACGAGACTTGCAATGGTGGATGGTTCGAGAGAACCTGTTTCGGGGTGTCCCCTTCTGTCATCCTCCCCCCTCCCAGACTCTGACCACAGACGCATCAGGCGAAGGTTGGGGAGCCCATCTGGGTCCTCACTGAACCCAGGGATTATGGTCCAGATTGGAACTAGCTCTCCACATCAATGTGCTCGAGCTTCAAGCAGTACTGTATGCTCTCCAAGCCCTTCACCAATACATTCTTCCCGGTCACCTAGCCGTCCAGACAGACATGTGTGTGGTGTGGTACATCAACAAGCAGGGAGGGACTCGATCCTACCCTCTATGCAGGGAAGCAATGAGGGTTTGGGACTGGGCAACTCAACACAACCTTCACCTCACTGCGATTCATGTTCCAGGAGTCGACAATACCCTGGCAGACAAGCTAAGCCGCTCCTCTGCCCTAACACACGAGTGGGAATTGGACCAAAAGGTGCTAGACGATATCTTTCAGCTCTGGGGGACTCTGCAGATAGACCTGTTTGCCTGTCCCCAAAACGCAAAACTTCCCACCTTTTGCTCGCTCGTTCCAGATCGAGGCGCTTTCTGGAGAGACGCTCTGTCTCTAGACTGGAAGGACAGATTCGTCTATGCTTTTCCCCCAATTCCTCTGGTCCCTCATGTATTACAGAAACTAACCACAGAAGGAGCGAGAATGATTCTGATCGCTCCTTTCTGGCCCAGGCAAATCTGGTTCTCTTCTACAACAATTCTCAGAGGTTCCTCCTCTTCCTCTTCCTTTATCTCAAGGTTTGCTGACCCAGGATCAGGGGACCCTGGTTTATCCAGGTCTCAAGTCCCTTCAGCTTCATGCATGGCTCCTGCAGACCTAGCCCAATCCTGTTTTGGCGTCTCTCCAAAAGTGGCGGAGATTTTGGTGGAGGCTAGAAAACCCTCCACTAGGTCCACTTATGCCATGAAATGGAAGAGATTCTCTATTTGAGCCGCCTCTAGGAACATGGAGCCATTCTCCTGTTCAGTGGCTGTTTTGCTGGAATACTTACGTCATCTCTTCGACCTGGGTCTCCGTCATTCCTCCTTGAAGGTGCACATGGCTGCTATCTCAGCCTACCATGCTCCCTTCGCAGATAAAGCCTTTGCCCAACTGGAGGTCTCTAAGACCTTTCTCAGAGGGGTCCTTCATCTGAGGCTCCCCCATCCGAACTCCTGCTCCCCCTTGGGACTTGAACTTTGTTCTCGAGAAACTTACCCTTCCTCCCTTTGAACCTCGGCATCCATGAATCTGAAAGTTTCTTTAGTGGAAGGCGCTCTTCTTGGTAGCCATTACTCGCTCAAAATTTCCGAGCTCAGGCCCTTATGTGTAAAATCCCCTATTTGATTTTTCACAAAGAACGAGTGGCTCTTTGCACGAACCCTAAGTTTCTACCTAAAGTGGTAGCAAAGTCTACCTTAAATCAGTCTATAGAGTTACCTGCCTTTTTCACGCAGTACTCCAACCAAGGAGAATACTTACTCCATACCATGGATGTTCACCAGATTCTGAGATACTACACCAAAAGGACAAAGGATCTCAGAAAGACTGATCAGTTGTTCGTCTCTTTTGCTCACAAAAGGAAGGCAATGCTGTTTCCAAGCAATGCCTGTTGAAGTGGTTGGCTCATTGCATCACTTTTTGTTATGACAAGTACAACAAGACCCTTCCGGGTCAAGTCAGAGGTCACTCCACTAGTGGAGTAGCGGCTTCTGTGGCTTGTTTCAAGAATGTGTCGGTGGCAGACATCTGTGCTGCCGCCACCTGGACTTCCGTCCATACCTTTACGAAACACTACAGTTTGGACATTGCCTCTCGCCGTAGAGCAGGCTTGGCTAGCTGTTTTGCAAGGCCTCCTGTCTTGAGGATTGCAAGGCTTCTACTATTTTCTGGAGTAGTTCCTCCTCCCGGTGCCTTTTATTTGCTCCAGACTGCTTGGGATTCAGTCCTATATGTAATTACCTACTGCAAGAGCACTCTCAAAGTAAGATAGTACAGTTCGTAAGAACTTACCGTAACAGTAGATCTTCGAGAGAGGGTCTTGCAGTAAATATCTATCCGCCCTCCATCCCCTAGGCTTTTCAGCTCTTTTCCAGGAATGGAAACATCTGCTTCTCTCTCGTCCGGGTCTTCGGGCCTGTGGCGGGAAAAAGAACTGGAAAGCGATCCGGGACCACCCCCTTTATACCGACGATCGCATAGCATCGGTCACCTGGCGTGGGGTGGTCCTCGCCAGGGACTGCTAGTTAAAAAATTTTCCGTGGGGTCCTGCCACCGGCCGGCATCAGTCCTATATGTAATTACCTACTGCAAGAGCCTCTCTCGAAGATCTACTGTTACGGTAAGTTCTTACGTAACTGTACTTTCCAGTACTTTAGCACAGCCATATATTTGCAGATGGTTCTGTAGTAGGCTGATGGTCATTTAGTATCATCAGAGCATTTGGGCAAGAGGACCCAACCAGTCAGTTTAATGAAAATAAGTCATCATGGGGGGAGGGGGTGTCAGGGCCAGGGGTTACAGCGTTACAGTCTGGATATTGCTTCTAGGCCTTGTACAGGCTTTGGCAGAGCTGTGCTACAGGACTCCTGTCTTAAGTTTTATGGAGGTCCAGCCCCCCCGGACTCTCTTGTCGCAGCTTGGTACTCGTTCCTGTGGTGTAACCTGATGACTGAGATACCCCCGAAGAAGGTAGAAGTTATGCAAGAACTTATCTTAACAGTAGATCTTTGAGGGATTCTCGGTCATCGGGTATATTTCCCCTCCTACCATCCCCCTTATTGGGGCTCCTATTCAGGACCTGGCTGTCTGCTGTTTCCATCATCAGGGCTTGCGTTAACCCCCTACTAAAGTCCCCAAATGGGAATTTTGAGGATTTTGAAGCACAAAATTGAAAGCATTGCTTCAGCATTGACCCTATATATGGAAAGTTTTTCATGGATTTTGATAGAAAAAGTATCGGGTAATGCCCTCGCTCTCCTTGGGATCCCAGGGTGCCAGCCTTGCTTCTTTAGTCTCCACAGGGGAAAAAAAACTGAGGAGGGCGCAGGGCCGCCAACACCTATATAGGGTTGGTGAAGTCAGCTGACTGCGTGGGTGGCCCCAGTTGTACTGCTGAGAATCTTCCGTATGGATTCCCCATTCACCGATGGTGAAGTTTCTATGGTGTACCCTGATGACTGAGATCCCCTCGAAGATCTGATGTTACAGTAAGTTCCTATGTAACTGTTATTTAGGGGAGGATGGAGAGTCATCGGTACAAGTCTGAGTGGATGGGGGTGTACCAGGGGATAGTTCTTTAATTTGTCCAGGTCTGTGAGGAATGCATTAATAGCCGCTGCTGAGTCTACAGGATTTCTAAGATGCTCACTATTTGCTACAATGTCACGTAGTTTAGCATCATCTCACAACGATATACACTATGAAGGTACAGCAAAAATAGAAATATGATGTAATGCATGTTTTTCTAGTGTTTCTATAAAAATGTTTAGGATTCAGAAGTGTTACTATTTCCAGTGTCCTCTAGGCTTCAGAACAAGTAGACATGTTGCCCTCAGGGAACAACTTCAGGTCTGTGATTCATTAATCCGATCAACCACCCATTCCAAAAATTAATAAATTTAGATCTTCATGGATCTGTTGCAGCAGGTCACACCTTAGGAAATGTGGCTGTCAGGCACTAGGACCACATGGAAACATTTTTGCAAGCAGTCTTATCTAGGGCCACCCATGGCGACATCACCACATCTGTGTCCCTCTACATAGCCATGGGTGGCCCAACACCCTCAGTTCTTTTCCCGCTGTCAACCATTGCACCTTGGACTGCATAGAGCACTGCTGCTTCAGTCGACCGCCACTTTCTTGAAGTTTATATTTTTTTGTCACTCTAGTTTTTTTAATCACTTTATCCCCTAAAGAGAGTTCCCCCCTCTTATGTCTGTATCCGATGCACTTTTCCATCACTGGAGCTGTGGACAAAAGACCTATGATAAGGATTTGCACAAAGCCTTCGTCTGCTGCCTAGGCATCGACCACGACGTCTAGGCCTGCGCGATCTTCACCGTGGCTTCAGTCAACCAACCTGTCATTGACAGAAGGAGCTAAAGTCTGTCTTCGTGGAAAAGAAGGTTGCCGCCTTGAGAGAAGGAGCTTCAGGCTTGGAGCTTCTCTGCTTCCCGGCCCCATCCTCAGGCTCCCATTCGGCCAAGGCCCAGGACAAGTCATCAGGGGAAGCATTGCCACTGGGAGAAAGATCTGTCCTTTTGGGAGCACTCTTGGTTGCTGCGCACTGTGCCAACCATTGTGGGGTTGTCCAGACTGGCAGTGACCCCTGCTGTCGCCCACACCCTCCCACCTACAGGGTCGACCTTGGCAGCCTTCCCTGCTGGAGTTACTCAGCCTGGCAGCGGTTTATCAACAGGGCTTTCCCTTTTCCCGCCGACAATTCCCATTGCCTCCCTCAACTTATCTGCTGCGAGGAGGGGGAGAGACTTTGGTAGTGCAGCTGGTCTGTTCCATTGATGCTTCGTTGCTGAGGCTTCCTTCTTTAACCCTGCTGATGTGCCTGCCCCTGCTGAACACCCCCTCGGGCCAATGTCTGGGAGCAGTACCGGCCTCCTGGTGGCTGGTGATGGTCATGCGCTGATGGGCATAAGGCCTTTCCTGTCAACACTTCTAGCCATCCTTACAATGTTGGAATGCAGAGCCCTCAGCTGGTTCCCCAGCCTGCCCCATTACGTTGCTGATGCAGCCTTCTTCCTCGATGCTGGGGCCTCAGTATGTCCCGTCGCTGCCAACAGGGCCTCTTACTGACGATGGTCACTGTCAACGTCCAGGCGCTCTTCATCAGTCCTGAACCTCGTGCAGGAGGTCTTTCCACCTCAGGGTCTGTCAGCGGCAGGACCTTCTCAGCCACTGGCACAGTCTCATCAGGCTCAGTCGAGGCCTGCTCCTTTCGCACTCATTGCTGTCCTCAGTGACTCTCTCTGACCTGGGGAACGACCGTTACCATTCTTATTTCCTCCTCCCTGATGAGAAAGTTGAGGATGCTGGAGCCCGGACTCCCTCTAGAACCTCAGTCTGTCTCCTCGGCTGGGTAAAACTCCTCCAAGTACTCCCCAAGGTCTCCCCCGGATGACGCTTTCTTCATCGCCGTAATGTGGCAATTGCAGGCTGCCATGGGGTTTGATGCTGCGAGCAGGACATTACTTGGCGGAACCTGGCTCACTGCTTAGGCTTGCCAGATTCTCCCCCTTTGGTCATTCCTTCTGTGATTGATGCCTATGTGGAAGCCATTATGGCAGCTTGGTACAGGCCTAACATCCCCCTGCTCCCAGGAAGGCGGGCGAGCTTGTAGCAGGCCCCCTCAGAGAAGCCCTTTTTTCTCAGGGGGGAGGCCCCCCCGGCGGATTCGGTGGTAATGCAGCCCGTGATCTGTTCAAGAGACCCCAACACCTCAACTCCCTTCCTCTAGACAATGAGTCTAGAAAGCAGGACTTCATGGGGGAAGAGGGTTTTTGCCTCTTCCACCCTGGTGATAAGGGTCCTTACTTATGTGGGCCACGTGCTTAAGTACCAGAATGACCTCTGAAAGTCAGCCCGGTCTGCTGCCCAATCCCTCCCTGAGGATCCCCAGTCGCAGGACCTGCTTTAAGACCCTTCAGTCTGGTGCTGTCGGGGGCAGACATCTTTTGAGGGCTCTTTATGATGCTTTAGATGCCTTGGCCTCTGCGGTGGGCATCTGTTTGAGGAGATACTCCCAAGAGTATCAGGCTTTGCCTCTGATGTCCAGCAGTCCATCCTGAATGCTCCCTTCAGGGGTTATAAACTCTTCAGGGGAGATAATGCTGGGCATTGTAAGTTACCTGCAGGCCTCGGGCAGACCCTTCAGGCTGTTCACTCCCTCTACCACACCCACCAGAAAAGTGGGCAGAGGGTGCCCTTTCGGCCTGCCACCCATAGGCACTCAGTCTGGCACCAAGCAGCCCAGCAAGCGTAGAGCTGCCACGGCCCTGCTTACCCCCTCCTCCACCACCAGCAAGTCCTCAAGAGGTAGAGGAGCGAGCCCGGCTGGGGGCTGTGCCTCACCCTAACTCCTTGCCCAATCTCCTCCATCCAGTGGGGATCCGGTAGGGGGTCACTTCTCCCTCAATCTAGATGGGTGGTGGGAGATCTCAACTGACGCCTGGATGCTACAGCTTGTACAGCAGGGTCATAATCTAGAATTTGTGGAGATTTCTCCAGAACTTCCTCCAAGACTTTCCAGCTATCCTCTAGCACACATACCCATGTTGATGGAGGAGATCCAGATGCTGCTGCAAATAAGGGCTTTAGAAGCTTAGAGGTTCTGCTCCCACTTCTTCCTCATCCTCAAGTCCACGGGGGGCTTGTAGTCTATTGTGAACTTAAGAAACCTGAACTATTAAATCCAGTACAGAAACCTCCTGGGTCTGTTGCCCTTTCTCCTGGAGGGGAACTGGATCTGCTCCCTGGATATGCAGGACGCTTACCTGCATATCAAAATCTCCCTTCATCACAGGAAGTAAATCAGATTCTTGTTCCAAGGGGAGGACTGTCAGTTCTGAGTTCTCCCTTCAGGCTTGTCCTCAGCACCTTGGGTCTTCACAAAGTGCCTAGCTGTGGTAGCAGTGGCTCTCAGGAGGGGAGGATCTCTGTCTTCCCTAGCTGGACGACTGGTGGCTCAAGGGACAGTAGTCCTTGACCCTGGTACATACTCTGCAGTTCATCAGTTGGAGATTATAGTCAGCCTGTCCAAGTCAGTGTTGACTCCCGACCAGCGTCCTCAATATATATAGGAGCCATACTGGACACAGTCCAGGGCTCTGCCTTCCTGTCCCTGGACCAGGCAGAGTGCTTAGCTGCGCAGGCCTCGCAAGTCTATCACAGTTGGTATGTCATAGCCAGGACATACCTCAGACTGATGGGTGTGATGGCTACAGCCATTGCCACTGCTCCCCTGATGAGGGTGCACTTGCACATTCCCCAGTGGTCTTTGAGGGTGCAGTGGGACCAGCGGATGGATGACGTGGAGCAGATGGTCCGGGTCTCCTCGCTTGTCAAGTAGGTCCTCCAGTGGTGGATTGGACTTAGCCACTTACTCCCCAGGATTCCTTTCCTTTTTACCCTCTCCTCATCAGATTCTCGCCTCTGATGCTTTGGGGTTGGGTGGGGTGTACATCCAGGTCCCTTCCAGACTCTAGGGACATGGACTCCGCTCGAGGCTTCGCTGCACATCAGTGTCCTCGAGATGCGAGCTGTGCTATACAGCCTACAGACTTTTCAGTCTCACCTGTCCCTGCTGCTAGTGTAGATGGATAATATCAGTGTTGTGCACTACATCAACAATTAAGGGGACACCCACTCTTATCCATGAGCAGGGAGGTGATGAGAGTTTGGTACTGGGCTCTGGAACATGGCCTAGAGCTGTCAGCCGTTCATGTTCCAGGTGCCCAACACATCCTGGCAGACCAGTTAAGCCAGTCACAATCCAGAGTGCACAAATGTTAACTGCTCACCTTGGGGGAAGAAGACCTATTCGACAGGTGGGGCTGTCCAGAGCTGGACCTTTTTGCTTCCCCATTAGACACAAAACTGCTGCTTTTCTGCTTGCTCGATCCAGAGTCTTCTGGCGAGACGCTTTGTCCTTCTTTTGGGAAAGGAGGTTCCTTTATGCCTTCCCTCCATTTCCTCTGATCCAGAGGGTGCTGATCAAGCTCTAGATAGAGGGTGCCGCTCTGGTTCTGGTGGCTGCCTTTTCAACTCGGCAGATTTGGTTTTCACTGTTGCAGCAGTTAGCAGAGAAGCCTCTGGTTCCCCTTCCTCTGTTCACGGGCTTACTGTCACAGGAACAGGGCACCCTTCTCCATCCAAACCTCTGGTCTCTTCATCTGCATGCCTGTCCCCTAAAAACATAGCCATTACCAGATTTGGGGTCTCTCCTAAAGTGGCTAACTTCCTAGTGGCCACTAGAAAGCCTTCCACCAGGGCAATGTATTCCATGAAATGGAAGCACTTTGTTTTGTGGGCAGCTTTCCACTATCTGGATCCCTCTCACTTGCCTGGTGAACCTGATTCTAGAGTACTTGCTATCCTTGTCAGATGCTGTCCTGAAGTATTCTTTGCTAAAGGTGAACTCGTCCGCCCTATCAGCCTTCCATGTGCCCATTGAGGGTCATACGATAGCCCATTTTGATGTGGCCTGTACCTTTCTGAGAGGCATCTGGTGTGTTAGTCCCTTATGAATAAGTTAAATATCAGTGTAGATGGCCAGGTAAACGTAAAGCGTTTAAATTTAGACATTAAATGTTAGACTCCATAGGTTTTCTTGTATACAGATTAGAGGACTTGCTGCAGTGACATCATCCCATTAAACTACAGTGCGGTCACGGGATCCGATCAGCATGGTCAGGTTAAAAATATTTCCTTACTGCCGACTTTAGAAAAGGAAACAAAATGTCAACCTATAAAATCACCAATTTTGAAGGTAGCTGTTTATATTATTCAGAAGTGCTCCCCTTCTGCTGCGCTTGCATGGGAAGGTTTTGAGAAAGGCGCTGTACAGAATAACACTGTTTAGGTAGCCTTTAAGTTTATATTACTGCATTTTAATGTTGAAATTTTTTAAAAGGTAAAATTCAGTGAATGTAATGAAAAAAATGCCTAGCAGCCTGGTTTTTGTAATTGCGACTTTAACTTGGTTAAGTTGGATAATAGATGCTGGCTCATTAGTCTGGAATCTGCTAGTGTTGTAGATGTGAGTAAAGACCATTAGAAAAAATGTTTACTAGGCCGGCCCAGTGGCATGGAGGACTGAGTTGCTGGCACCTTATTTCCTGCCACACCAGCAACCCGTGTTCGGTGATGAGCATGGGTTGCTGGGGGTCAGTAGGGAAGGGAAAGGGTTGAGCACCTGATGGCTGCTCTCCTTTCCTCGGGGGGGGGGGCACCTGCTCACTGCGCTGAATGACTGCCACCCGATGGAGGCCATGTGGTAGTGTGAGCCTAGCAGGGCAGTAGAAGGGAGGGCTGTGGGACTCTGGGGTGTGCGCACACCTCCATGCGCGCACCCCAGCATGGGGAACTGGGAGAAAATCGGGGGGGGGGAGAGAAGGCCTTTGTTCCCCCCACCACCATTGTATGTGACTGCCCTCGTAAGAGTCCTGGAGGACCTGATGACAGGAGAAGGTGGCGGTGGGTGGGCAAAAAGCTACATAAACAAAAAATAATTTTAAAAATGTTAATTTTTCCCTTTAGGTGAATGAGATTTGCATGGAAGGAAAACAGCACTCTGATGTAGTATCTGCTATAAAATCAGGAGGCGAGGAGACCAGCCTGCTAGTGGTGGACCCAGAAGCAGATGAATTTTTCAAGAAGTGCAAGGTGATTCCCACAAAGGCACACATAAATGGTAAGGTCTTCGTCTTCTCCTTCTCTCTCCCTTCAGGGGCAAATGATGAGGTCATTCCTATGATAGTACAGTCCTCCCCAGAGAGGCACACATTTAGTGAAGTAGTCTGTCTCTCTTCCCACCTCATATGGGCAAACGGAGATTATGTGGTTATCCCCAGAGAGGTGCACAAACTGGGTAAGGTCTTCTCCCACCCCCGAAGGTACAAGTAGAAAAGAGGAGGTCATCTCTGCTGTGGCACGGCATACACAAAGGGTGGTGTCATACCTAGTGAAGATACAGATGTTGAGGTCTCTCCCACTGGGGTACACACAAAGGATTAGGTCGTACCCCACTGGGGTGCACACACTAAGGGTTAGGTCATACCCCACTGGGGTGCACACACACAGCATTGTTATCCTCCCATGGAATGCCCACGCAAAGGGTGCAGTCATCACCCACTGAGGCACACACTCACAGGACAAGGTCCTGTCTGGTGTACTCGAAGGTGAGGTTGTACCCTTTGGGGTCATGCAAAGGGTGAGGTCATACCCTTTGGGGGCACACACACACACGTGAGATCATCCTTTATAGGGCTGTACTCACACAGGGTGAGGTCTTCTATGAGGGTGCCATTACACAGTGTGAGGTAATTCGCTGCAGGTGCGCACCGAAAGGGTGAGCTCATAACTTGCATAGTACTCGCGCACACACACACAGTGAGGTCATCACTAAGGGTGCACACAGAGGGTAAGGTCATAGCCTGTAGGGGCGCCCACACACAAATGGTAAGGTCCTCTTCCACTGGGACACCTAGGAGGGGAGCACATGTAGCTCTTCTTTGGAAGTGAGTATCCCACTTCCCAGCAGGAACTGTAACACTAAAGGATCATTAAGGTGGGATTTTACATTTGTATCTACTCGTAATGGAATTCCTTGTGTGTTTCTGTTTGAAGAATGTCAAATTTGTTATACAGCTTTCAGACTTTGTATTGTAAGATAAACAATTGAGAAAGTGTCTTTGCACCTTGTTAAACATTTCTGTACTGCTTGTGTTTTATTACCTTTTCCGTTAATGATTGTCCAAACTCCGATTTATTGTCTAAGGCATCTTGGCGATAGAATACAAGGAATAGTCAGCTGTCAGAATGACATCAAATGGCTCCACCTGTTGCCATAGTAAACTGGAGGGTGTGATTTGATGCACAGGCTGTTGCTTGTTACAGTGATCTACTTTACTATGCAAAGAAAATCTCACTGGGTTCTGACTGGAGAGGTAGTTTAGTCTGTGAATCACTGTCCTCTTGACAAAACTGTTGCCATTTCTAGTAATGAGTCGACTTTCCCCCTCATAACAAACTAGCTGAGGGAGTTCTTAGTCACCAAAATTCTCTGGAGGGGTGTAGTCTTCTAATCGCCACTTGGGGGTGGGGGTGGGGGGAGTTGATGGTGCAGTCCTAATTACCAGCAGTGGTAGGGAATGAGACCGGGAGTCTTTCTCCCTGTAATTTTAGGAGCGAGGGTGAGCGATTTATATCCTTACCTGGATGACTGGTTGCTATCCGGGTCCTTGAAGGATGCTGTGGAGAAATCCAGGGATCTGGCTTTCAAGAACTGTCAAGATTTGGACTTTCTGGTCAACCCAGCCAAGTCGGAGCTGGTTCCCTCACATGTGATCAAATTCATTTGGGCAGAACTAGACTCTATTTGGGCCAGGGCCTGCCTCCTGGTGACCAGGTATGGTATCTTTCTTCTTTTGTCCAAGTATTTCAGGTTGGGCGTTTGCATCCTGCCCGGGACTTACTGCAGTTGCTGTGGTGTATGGTGGTCCATTTTGGTTCACTGGCAGATGTGTCCCCTGCAGTGGGAGTTGGGCTGGCAGTGGTCTAAATGCTTGGGTCTCCTGGGCCAGCTGGTCTTGGTGACCAAGCCAATATGGGATGCCATCCAGTTGTGGCAGTCCCCTTAATACTTGGAGGAGGGAATCCTGTTTGTGTCTGCAGAACGGTCTGTCACACTCAACGGGCATGTGTGGGGAGAACACCTACTAGCCCACCGTGTCCACAGGTCATGGTCACCCCTGGAATCCTGACATCACATCAGCCTGCTTGAGCTCCGTGCAGTGTGTCTTGCTGTGAGGGAATTTACTTCATTGATTAGGGGTCGTGTCATTCAGCTATAAATGGTCCATCATGTTCTATCTGAGCAGGCAGGGCAAGATGCACTCCTTTCAGTTGTCAGTTCGGCTCTCTGCATCCGGACACTCATGCGTGTCTTAAAAGTGGGTTTCCTGGCAATTCATGATGTGGTAGAAAACATCCAGCTGGCGGACAGGCAGTGGTGTTTGAGATATTGTACAAGGGTTCCCTGTATCAGAAAGTGGTAGACCACTTGTTCTCTTAGTGGGGCACCCCTCTGTTGGATCTGTTTGCTTCATGGGAGAACAGAAAGTGGAGGCTCTTTTATGCCCGCCTCTCACACTGTTGGGGTTGCCTTCCCAAGGCCCTGGACCCCAGGTCTTCTGTACGCCTTTTCTCCCTCAGTGTTAATTTCAGACTGGGGGATTGTGACAATTGTCACACAGTTTTCAGTTTTGACTTGCCTTTTCTTCTTACATGGGGACAACTTGCTCACTGTTCAAATAGTTTTACACTGCTGCTTTACAAATCTGGACTCTGTTGAAAAATTACTTTTTTTTTTTTTAAATCTACTCTTACTTTTGTACCAGTGGATCAGTGTCCCAGTTAGGCAAATATCTAAAATGAACCCTGCTCCCTCTTCTTTGTTCACAACGTCATGATCAAGGCCCAGAAGGACAAGGCATGGATGATCCTGATTGTTCCAGACTGGCCCAGTCAGTTCTGGTACCTGAATTGCCTAAGCATCAGGCTTCCGTGGAAGTTGGCTCTCTGCCCTGACCTGCTGACAAAACAGGGGAAGGTTCTGCATTCGCACTTTTATTCGCTGCACCTCTCAGCCTGGTTCCTGAGTGGCTAGAGTTCCAGGGTCTGAGCTTTTTGGAAGGTCCTCCACTTTGTGGAGGCATCCCATAAGAAGCAGACTCGTAAATGCTGTGCATTTAATTGGAAGAGGTTCTCTATGTGGTAACAGGTTAAGGAGCTTGCTCCCCTTACCTGCCCCTTGGCTTGCATCCTCAACTACTTCTAGTCCCTGTCTGTTAGAAATGTAGAATTTGACACTAGGATTTTAGAAGGCAACCTGCAGGAAGACTCAGTGGCCTAGTGGATAAAGCACTGGCTTCTTAAGGCAGGAATTGAAGGTTTGAGTCCCATCTGATGGAAAAGATTATGAATATTAGTAGAGAACATAGTTTTTAGTTTTGTTTTTTTTTTTAAATTGGAGCCTCCCAGTAGTGACTTCAGCTGGAAGCAGGGACATCCTGGACTCTCAGCAAGGGGCCGTTCCTCAGGCAACTAGTTGGTGAACCCACTCATGATGGGGGCAATACTGGACCTGGTACTCGCTAACCGGGACAGTGTTGCAGACGTCAAGGTGTGGGGCCGCATGGGGACCAGTGATCATTGTGTGGTGGTTCAGTATAAGGATGGCTGTGGAATTGAACCACACAAGAGTGAGGGCCCTGGACTTCAGAAGGACATATTTTAAAAAGTTGGGTGAATACCTCAGGGATGACCTAGTGGGGGTGATGACCTAGTGGGGGTGATGACCTAGTGGGGGTGATGACCTAGTGGGGGTGATGACCTAGTGGGGGTGATGACCTTGGTGGGGTGGAAGAACAGTGGGCGAAGATAAAAGGGAGCAGACATCTGTGCAAAACGAGTGAGCAAAAGGAAAAAGTGACCACTGTGGTTCTCAAAAGAGGTGGCTGAAAAGTTAAAGGCAAAAAAGGTAGCATTCAGAAGGTATAAGGAGACGCAGAGGGAGGAGGATAGGGAGGTGTATTAGGGGAAGCAGGGAAAGCAGTAAGGAGCGCAAAGGCACAAACCGAAGGGAGAAAATCCCAGGAGGTAATGAAATGGGACTAGCCTGCCCCAGGAGGTAGTATGAGTGAGCACAGTGGCTGGATTCAAACATACATGGGATCGGCATAAGGGAACCTTAGAGATGGGAAGGAGAAGCTAAAGTTGATGACCAAGTAGAGTATACTGGCAGACTGGATGGGCCCTAGCAGTCCTTATCTGACGTCAACTTGTACGTTTCTATGTAAGACATTTTATAGGTATGTAAGTGAAAGGAGGAGGACTGTGGTGGTATTGTTAAAAAGGGAAGGGGAGGGGACTGTGCAGAGGAGGGGGACCAGAAAAAGACAGACATCCTGAACAGATACTTTTTTGTTCAGTGTTCACAGAGGAAGAAGGGGAGGGGTCACAAAAAAGTAACAAAAGCATTGGAGGGAGGGAGGGAGGGAGATTGACACTAGCCTTTTTTAAGAGGCGAGAGTCCTGAGGATACCACCTAATCCTGAAGGTGGACAAAGCAATGGGGCCAGGTAGGGTGCTTTCAAGGGTACTGAAGGAGCTCTGGGAAATAATGGCTGCGCCTGACAGTTATCTTTAGGAGCTCACTGGAAACAGGAGTGGTTCCAGAGGACTGGAGAAGGGTGGGTGTAGTCCCACTATACAGAAGTGATAGCAGGGAGGAGGATGGCAATTATAAGCTAGTCAGCCTGACATCAGTGGTAGGAAAGTTAATGGAATCACTGCCGAAGGAAAGGATTGTGGAATATGTTGAATCCAGTGGGTTACAAGACCAGAGGCAGCAGTGTTCACAGGGGGGAGGTAATGTCAAAAGAATATAATAGATTTCTTTGACTGTGTGACCTAGGAACTCTGTCATGGTGGAGCAGTGGATGAGGCCTGCCTAGATTTAAGTACAGTTTTCAGCACTCTTCCACATAGGAGACTAGTAAGCAAGCTGGGCAATTAGGAGTGGGTCCAAAGGTGGTAAACTGGATAAAAAATTGGTTAGGGGATAGGCAACAGTGGGTGGTGGTAAATAGAGTTTACTCCAAGGAAGGGAAGGTGACCAGCAAAGTGACTCAGGGATCAGTGCTGGGACTGGTCCTCTTTAATGTCTTTATAAGTGACATTGCAGAGGAGCTGGAAGGAAAGGTCTGCCTCTTTGGGAAGGACCCCAGAATCTACAATAGGGTGGACACTCAAGAGAGTGGTGGTGGGAAGCATCAGCAGAGACCTGAGAAATCTAGTGGAGTGGTCAAGGGTGTGGCTGCTGGGTTTCAATGTGAAAAATTGCAGAATAATGTATTTAGGGCACAGAAACCTAAGGGCGGAGTGCAGAAATGGGTGGAGTGGTGTTGACCACCAAGCAGGAAAGAGACCCGAGGGTAGTCGTCTCGGATGACATGAAGGTGGCCAGGCAGTGCGACAAGGCAGTAGGTAGGGCAAGTGGAATGTTGGG
The DNA here is from genome assembly GCA_016271365.2 of Neoceratodus forsteri. Lineage (NCBI taxonomy): Eukaryota > Metazoa > Chordata > Ceratodontiformes > Ceratodontidae > Neoceratodus > Neoceratodus forsteri. Next base: position 122,650,720 of record JADMNL010000024.1, read on the forward strand.
GTGCATAGGGTGATGTTGCCTCAGTGTTCACTAGGGAGGAGGCTGGGGAACTTCCAAAAGGGATGAAGGACACAGAAGGCGCAGCAGACCTGACTGTTGGGGTACCTGCTGAAGAACAAGCTGCTGGGGAGGTAGGCCAGGGGTGAGATATCAGGCTGGTTCTGCTGAACTGGGGGAACAGATGCTGATAGTCCTGTCAGTCAGGTGTGGGAAGCCCTCCAGTCCCTAAAAAGGATAAATCTCCGGGGCTTGATGCTATTTATCCTAGAGTACTGAGGGAGTTGGCGGACGTTTTAGCTGCGCCATTGGCGGATTTCTTTAACTTGTCGCTGCAGACAGGGTGCCAAGAGATTGGAAGCAGGCGCCTGTTGTGCCCATCCATAAAGGGGGATCGAGAGAAGAGCCAGGAAACTGTAGACCCATCAGTTTGACGTTGGTGGTGGGGAAGGTAATGGACAGCACACTTGAGGAAGGGCTGGGAGGTTTCTTGGAAGAGATGGGTTACCTGGATGACCGGCAGCATGGGTTTGTGCCAGGTAGATCGTGTCAAACAAACCTTGTAGAGTTCTATGAATGGGTGACATCAGCATTCGACAAGGGGAGACCAGTGGATGTACTGTTCCTGAATTTCAGCAAGGCATTTGATTCGGTCCCTCACATTGGCCTAAGGGAGAAGCTGGGGGGATTGGGAAAGGCCCATTGACGGTTAGGTGGATTGTAAATTAGCTTTCAGGTCGCACTTAGCGGGTACTGGTCGGAGGGGAGGTCTCGTCTCCTAGGGAGGTCATAATTGGGGTCCCACAGGGATCAGTCCTGGGGCCACTCCTGTTTAATGCCTACATCTCCAATATCAGGGAAGGTATTGGGTATGAAATGAGTCTTTGCAGACGACTCTAGGCTGGGGGTGGTGGGGAAGGGAGGAGGGGAGATTGTCCCTGCAGGAGGACCTGGATAGGTGGTCCTGCACCTGGAAATTAAACTTCAACTCCTCCAAGTGCAAGGTGCTACACCTAGGGCAGGAACACCCCAACTATGTGATACCCGGGGGGTGGGTGGGGATGAGTTGCAGGCCACGGCAGAGGAAAGAGACCTAGGAGCCTTGGTGGATGTTAACATCACTAATTCCGAGCAGTGCAGGAGGGCTGAGGTCAGGGCAAATAGGATGCTGGCATGCATCGCTAGGGGGATTACCTCAAGGAACAGGGAGGTGATTTTGCCACTGTACAACAACCTGGTTAGACCACATCTTGAGTACTGTGTGCAGTTCTGGACGCCGCACCCAAGGAGGGACATCCAACTCCTGGAGAGGGTTCAGAGGAGATCAACCAGAATGATCCGGGGCATGGGGGATATGATATTTTTTATTTATTTTATTTATTTAGCTTTTGTTGACCGGGTAAGTGCACTAGACAAATCCTGCCTATTTTCAGGCACGACCCGGGGGAGGGGGATACAGATGAATGCTAACTGACCTGAACCAGATTAAGCTGTTGGTGGTATTTTTTAGTGAATGAGGGAAATTTGGCCAGGACACCGGAAATTCCACCTACTCTTTCGATAAGTGCCATGGGATCTTTAACATCCACCTGAACTACCACCAATCCAGGCAGATGGGACCTCGGTTTAACGTCTCATCCGAAAGACGGCACTAGAAATGCAGCACCTCTCATGTTGCATTACAGTGTCAGTACTGGGATATTAACCCAAGTGCCAGATGTGGGAACTGAACCCACAGCCCTCTGATCTCCCGGCCTCAGAGGTGAGTGTGCTACCTACTGAGCCACTGACACTGCAATGAGGAATGACTAGGGGAGCTCAACCTGTTCTCGCTGGAGGAGAGGAGAGGAGGGACCAGGGGGGCATGATTGAGGTCTTCCAGGAACCCGGGAGTAAATAAGGTAAGCAGAGATAGAATCTTTTGACTGAAAAAGGGTGGAATCAGCAGAGGACACAGTTGGAAGATTGAGGGTGGTAGGATTAGGGGGAAAGGAGGTGGAGGTACTTCACCGAGAAAGTGGTGGAACCGTGGAATGCGCTGCCCGGGGAGCTGGTACAGGCAGCTACGGTGGAGGGATTCAAGAGAGGGTGGGACAGGTATAGGCAAGGGGTGAAGCAGAGGCTGGTTTGCTGGGGGGCAGGACTAGGGGATGGAGTAACAGTGGAAGGAGACAGAGGGCTACGGTACCCAGTCAGGGTGCTGAAGCATAAGCAGACTTGATAGACCAATAGGCCTACTCTGCTGGTGTCTAGTATGTTAGGTGGTATTGGGTCTATATAGACCCCACCCAGAGTACTGTCCATTTCTGGAGACCACATCAGATGGGGAGGGGTATATGAGAGACCTTTAAAGAGCAGGTCCACAGTTTCATACTGCATGCCCCCAAAAAAAATATATATATATATGAAAGGTTACCTGGCCCCAAGTTGCCTGCAGTGTAAATTTCTGTTTAGTTCTGCCAGATTTATAAAATCCAACAGAATGGCCCGCCCGAGTGCTGAGGACTGAGGCGCTGGATGCCTTACCTCACGCTACGCTGGCGAACCAGGTTCGGTAACGACCGTGGGTCGTCTTGCTGGAATGGGGTGAGGGGGAGCAGGGTGGAGCACTGGTTGTCCTCTCCGGGGACAGTGGGTTGCTCGTCCGTAGTGCCACTGGATGGAGGTCTGCTGGCAGGCGCAGGTGGTAATGGAGCGACTGGTAGGGTGGGGTGTCCCGTAATGCGTGACGTGCGCGTGCCTCCACATGCGCATGCTATACTTGGATGCAGTGGGATTGGGGAGAAAATGAAAAAAAAAAAGCCTACAAACTACACTCTGCGGAAAAAATCCACCAGAACATATTTGGCTTTGTGGAGCTGAAAGCCAAAATGTCTCTGCATCCGTGTGAGACACCCCGTGCTGCCACTTTGTGGTCAGTATGGGAGGAAACTCTGTAGAAAAGCATAGGGGCAGTTTTTAAATGTATTTTATTATGATTTTGAGTTCGATTATAACAAAACAAGGCCACCGTTAGAGCTAACAGGGTCCTGTTTAGTAGAGTGATGGTCTTGATTTGCCTATAATCTGAACTCAGAATCATAATAAAAACTCATTCTAAACCGCCCTGTGCCTTCCATTACTGACATAACAAGATGTGAGAGATTGTGTCTCACAATATGGAAGCAGTGTCATTTTGTTTTGTCTCCATGAGAGTCAAATAAGAGTGGAGTAGATTTTATAAACTTGGCAGAATTAAATAAAAATTTATACTGCAAGCAACTTGGGGCCAGGTAACCTTTCATGTATATTTTTTTTGGGGGCGTGAAGTAGCGCTTGCTCTTTAAATACCTCACGGGGGTAAACATGGTACAGGAGGGGAGTAATTTTCAGAAAAAAAGGTGCTCAAGAACAAGTGAACATGCTATGAAGCTAGAGGGAGTAGATTCAGGAGAGATGTGAGGAAGTACTTTTTTACAGAAAGAGTGGTGGGTTCCTGGAACGGTCTTCCAGCAGAGGTGGTGGGGGTGAAAACAGTGGTGGGGTTCAAGAATGCATGGGACAGGCTCAAGGGGAATCCTAGTGGAAAGTAAGGTGGTGGGGGGAGGGAGAAAGCTATAGATTGGGCATGGACTGCAGTAATAGTGTAGGTGGGGAGAAATGGGCAGACTGGATGGCCCAAGTGGTCCTTATCTACCGTCAAATTTGGTGTTTCTACATAGGGACTGCTTGGCCTACCCAGTCTGTCCACTTTCCCTACCTACAGTATCACCGCAGACCCTACTTAATCTCCTGCTCTTTCTCTCTCTCTCCCCCCCCCCTTTCCTTTCCACTAAGATTTCCTTGCCTGTCTCATGCATTCTGTTTTCACCCCCCACCGACTCTACTGGAAAGCTCTTCCAGGAATCCACCACTTTCTTTTAAGAAGTACTTCCTCTCTTCTCTCCCGAATTCTAACCCCCCCTCGCATGTCCCGTTGTTGCTGCCACCTTTTTTTTGTTCCTTGTATCTTATTTACCCCTTTAGGTATTTAAAGGTCTTTATCATATCCCTCTCTCCCTTCTTTCTTTCAGGTTGTACATATTGAGGTCTTTTAGGCTGTCTTCATGGGGCTTTTGATGCAGACCCTGCACCATTTTGGTAGCCCCCCTCTCGACTGCCTCCACTCTGTGTCCTTCCAGAGATGTGGTCTCCAGAACTGGACACAGTACTCTGTCGGGTCTCATCAGTGATCTATACAGAGACACCACCTCCCTCTTTCAGTTGGCGATGCCCTTCCCTCAGCATCCCACTAGGCCTCCAAATTGCCCTATAGCACTGTCTAGCCACCTTTAGGTCATCCGATATGATTACCACCAAGTCATTTTCCTGCTTGGTGGTTGTCAGTACCACTCCACCTGTTTTGTACTCCACCCCTGGGTTTCTCTGCCCTAGGTGCATTATAATCATCTTTTCATGTTGAAATCCAGCTGCCATACTCTTGACTACTTCTCAAGCTTTTGCAGGTCTCTGCTTATACTTTCCACCCCTTGGAGTGTCGACCCTATTGCAGATTTTGGTGTCATTCACAGAGGCAGACCTTTTTTTTCCAGCTCCCCTGTAATGTTTCTTTATGAAGACATCAGAGGACCAGTCCCAGCACTGATCCGTGAGGCACCTCGCTGGTCACCCTCCCTTCCTCAGAGTTGCCTCCATTCACCACCACCCTCTGTTGCCTATCCCCCAACTAATTTATTACCAAGTTTACCACCTTTGGACTAATTCTTGAGCTTCCCAGCGTACATACTAGTCTCCTTTGTGGAATGGTGTCAGAAGCCTTTCTGAAATGTAGGTAGGCCATGTCCACCCCTCCACCCTGATCTAATTCCTTGATTACCCAGTCGTTTGACGTGACCCCCCAATGAAGCCATGCTGCCCCAGGTCTTGAATGCAGAAAAAAATTAGAAAATTTTATCTTCGGCCTCAGAGCTGGGTGCACCAGCAAGTAAAGGTCTCATAGACCTGCTTCTACACCACAGCTGATCTGGTTAACTATTTCTCTCTGTGAATATTGGTCCCATGGCTTTGTAAAATAACTGGATAATTCTTAAGTCTGGGGAGATTGGCAGCAGTACACAGTGGTCTTGCGTTTAAGGTTTGGTACTGAGTTGGCATAGCATTCCTTGAGAAGTCTAATTTGTAAGGCGAGGTGCCGGACTATTTGTTACCGTGGCCACCTCAGTATTCTTGCTTGCTACCCTGTTTGAATTTTCCACAATCTGCGTGTAAAAATCAGCACCTTATGAACAGCCACATGTACAGTGCATGCAGAAAGTATTCACCCCCCCTTGGATTTTGTCACATTTTGTTGTTACTACCAGAATTTTTAATGCATTGAAATTATTTTTTTCCCCCTTGATTCACACAGCATACTCAACAATTTAAAGGGGCAAAAATATTTGTATTGTGTAACAAACATTTATGAAGCATAAAAAACTGAAATATCTTGTTTACTTAAGTATTTATTCCCCTAAGTTAATACTTCGTAGATGCGCCTTTGGCAGCAATTACAGCTTTGAGTCGTCTTGGGTATGTCTGTATCAGCTTTGCAGATCTGGATTTGGGGATTTTCGCCCATTCTTCCTTGTAGATTTGCTCAAGCTCTGTCAAGTTGGATGGAGAGCGTCGGTGAACCGCACTTTTGTCTTTCCATAGATTCTCAATGGGATTCAAGTCTGGGCTTTGGCTGGGCCACTCAAGAACATTCACCTTCTTGTTCTGAAGCCACTCCAGTGTTGCTTTGGCTGTATGCTTGGGGTCGTTGTCCTGTTGGAACATAAATCTTCGCCCCAGTCCAAGGTCTATTGCAGACTGATGCAGGTTCTCCTCAAGGATGTGCCTGTATTTGGCTCCATTCATTGTTCCCTCTATCCTGACAAGTGCCCCAGTCCCTGCCGCTGAAAAGCATCCCCATAACATGATGCTGCCACCACCATGCTTCATGGTAGGGATGGTGTTACACGGGTGATGAGCTGTGTTTGGTCTGCACCAGGCGTAGCGCTTTGCATTCAGGCCAAAGAGTTCAATTTTTGTTTCGTCAGACCAGAGAATCTTTTGCCATATCGTCTGAGTCTGCCACATGCCTTCTTGCAAACTTCAGGGGTGCTATTATGTGGCCTTTTCTCAGGAGTGGCTTTTGTCTAGCCACTCTCCCATAGAGGCTACATCTGTGAAGTGCTGCAGAGATTGTTGTCCTCTGGACAGGTTCTCCCATCTCAGCCATGGAACTCTGTAGTTCCGTCAGGGGTGGTCATTGGGTTCTTGGTCACTTCCTGACCAAGGTCCTTCTTGCCAGTTGCTCAGTTTGGGAGGACGGCCTGCTCTAGGAAGAGTCTGGGTGGTTCTGTAATCTTTCCATTTCCTTATGATGGACTTGACTGTGTTCCTGGGACCTTCCAACACCCTAGAAATGTTTTTATACCCTTCCCCAGATCTATGCCTCCTCACAATTCTATCATGGAGTTCTACGGACAGCTCCTTGGTCTTCATGGTAGAGTTTCTGCTCTGACATGCGCTGTCAACAGTGGGACCTTATATAGACAGGTGTATTTCCTCTGAAATCATGTCAACCATATGAACTGACCACAGGTGGACTCCATTCAAGTTTTAGAGTGATCTCACAAGGAAATTGGATGCACCTGAGCTCAGTTTGGAGTGTCATAGCAAAGGGGGTGAATACTTATCAGCTGAAGACATTTCAGGTTTTTATTTTAAATTACTTGTACAAAAAATTCCAGAAGTTTCATTCCACTTTGACATTAGAGTAATTTGTGTAGATATGTGACATAAAAATCCCATATAAATGTATTTTAATTTGAGTTTGCAACATCACAAAATGTGACAAAATACAAATGGCTAATCCAGCAGCAGATGAACCTTCCAGTGATGCTTGTATGAGGGAAGATCTCCTTTAGCCTGTTTTTAAATACTGAGGTGGTCATACGAAGGAGGCAAAATGAGTTAAACTCTCAGGTCTTGTAGCCCATTGAATTAAAGATATTTCACAATCTTTTCTTTCAGCAGTGATCCTATTAACTTTCCCACCACCGTTGTTCGGCTTACCACTTTTGTAAAGTGGGACCACATCTGCCATCCGGGTCCCCTAGAACTACTACTGTTTCCAGTGAGGTCTTAAATAGGACTATCAGGTGGAGATGGTACCTCCTTGAGCTCCTGCAATATTCTTGGATGCACCCTGTCTGTCCCCATTTCTTTGTCTACTTTCAGATTAGCTGGTTCCTTCAGGACTCTGTGCAAAAAAGGCTATGTCCACCTTTCTCCCTCTAAAGCTCCTGTAACTTTTTTGTGGCCCCTCCCTTCTCCACCTTCTGTGACCACTGAACAAAAGTATTTGTTCAGGATGTCTGCCTTTTTCTGGTCCCTGTCTGCCAATTCCCCCCCTTCCCTTTCTAACCTTACAATCACTCCCCTGGTCTTCCTTTTTCCTTACACACCTAAAAATGTCTTGTTCCTTCCATTTCCACCTGGGCTTTTCTGTCTTCAGTTCACACTTTTGTATTCCTTACTGCTTTTCCTGCTTCACCTCCCTATCCTTCTCCTCCCTCTTCGTCCACTTATACCGTTTGAATGCTACCCCTTTAGCCTTTACGTTTTCTACCACCTCTTTTAAGAACCATAGTAGTGTTTTGCGTCTTGCTCATTTGCTTGACACAGAGATTAGTCGTCTTAACTGTGCCCCCTTTGGCTTTGCCACTGTTCCTCCGGCACCCCCGCCAGGCCATCCCATGTTTATAAAATTTGCCCTCCTGAAGTTCAGGACTCGCACTCTTATGTGGTTTGATTCCACATCTGTCCTTGCATTGAGCCACACCGTAGCAATCACTGGTCCCCAAGTGGTCTCCCACCTTGATGCCTACAGCACTGTCCCTGTTGGTGAGTACCGGGCCCAGTATTTCCCCATCATGAGTGGGTTCCCTGGAGAATGCCCCCTGCAGGGAGTCCAGAATGTTCCTGCTTCTAGCTGGGAGGCACCAGTCTGCATCTGGTAGTTGAAGAGTCTCACCAGCAGCATCTCCTACTCGTTGGCTATCTTGCAAGTAGATTCCACCAGTACCTTATCTGACTCCTCCCCCTGTGCTTGGAGGTCTGTAGATCACACCACTCCTAATAGTGGCTCCATTCCCCATCTCCAGGATGATCCACTTTCCTTCCCACCCTGTCCTTCCTGAGCATAGTATAGTCTGGTATGGCCATGTCCCAGTCATGGGTTTCAGTGTACCATGAGTCTGTAGTGACCACAGTATCCAGATCGGCCTCTGCCATGATGGCCTCTAGGTCCATTATCTTCTTTCCAAGACTCTTAAGCTGGGACTGTGAGTGATGACCCTTAAAGTGCACCTAACAGCCATTTCTGCATACTGGGCACAAGCTGGTATGCAGACTGTGGCCCAGATGAATGTGGTTGGGTGCTTTTTCAAAGGCATGGATCATTTGTCCTCTCTGGTGCATGAACCTGTGCCTCTGTGGGACACACTGCTGGTGTTGGCAATGTTCATGGACAAGCTGTTTGAGCCTGTGTACAAATGTGAGATGTCACATTTGTTGAAGACTACCACCTTCCTGGTGGCCATCACATCAGCCAGGAGAAATCTGTGAGCTCCAGGTGCTCAGTGGAGTTTCCTTACCTTGTCTTCCATAAAGACAAGGTTGTCCTTTTCCAGCGCCTGAAAATCTTCCAAAAGGTTGTATCGAAGTTTCATCTTAATCAGGTTATTACCATGCCAGTGCATTTTACTAACCCTACCTCAGAGGCTGATTGCAGGCTACACATCTTGGACATGTGGGCGCTCTTGTTAGGAGCACGTGGCTGGAGTTTAGGGTGAGGCTCGCCAGCTGTTTCTAACATGCGCTGATGCTGCGCCTGGCAGACTGGCAGCAAAGCAGTTGCTTGCCAGGTGGATTGCATCCTGCATCAATGTCTGCTATAGGTTGACTAGTATGGAGTTGGCCTCGGGGCTTAGGGCTCATTCCACCAGATGTAGCATTGCCTCTGTGGCTGCTTCCAGGTATATCCCTATTGCGGAGATATGCAGGGCTGCATCTTGGAGTAAAATGCGCACCTTCATCTCCCATTACAACATTGATATAAGGAGCCATTGAGATGCTGTTTCTGGGTCCTCAGTTCTCCAATGTCTGTTTGCCAAACAGGTGTTCTAGGGACATGGATATGTTGTTCATCCACACTCATTGGCAGGTATCCTTGCCGCTTTAAATCTTGCCGGAAGGTCTTCAAGCTTGCTCCTCCCACCCACCCGGGTGGTATAACTCTCGGCTCCGCCCCATGACGCCAGATCTTCCTTACCGCTTGGAAGCTCAGGTTCCCTCCTTAACGCTCTGCGTTTGTGACTAGTTCCTATTTCTCCGTTTGCGGATTTAAAATAAATTTTGCAAAAAGACTTCAGTCTTCTATCCCTTGCGGCTGCGATGGACCGTCGACTCCCGGTTCGGAGATGCCCATGCGGCAGAAGATGTCTCGGACGGATCCACACTCACGTGTGTCTACTGTAGGCCTTGAAGCACGACCGCGGCTTGCGACCTGTGCTCATCTTTCTCGGCCTCGTCCTCGAGACCGTGCTGCCCGATTGCAACTGGAGCCGTCCGAGCGTTCCCTCGGTGAAGTCAAGGAGGCCGGTTGGTGGTGTCCGCGGCGGCGGTCTCGGCGGATCAGCTCGAGCGGATGGTCGCCCTCGAAGAGGAGGCGGCGCGGGCCGTATCTTCCTCGGCCGCGGCATTTATCCCGCTCTCTCTGGGTTCTTCCTACACGGCTTCTTTTAAGGAGCTTTGTCTGTCCCTCTCCACTAAAGGAGAAGGGCCTGCGTCTGCTGGACCCTATTCTCGGTCCAAAAAGAGGGACGGGGTAAGTCCCTCCGTCGACGCTCTTGGGAGCGGGAAAGGTCCCTCTCCCCGGGCCGTCGACTGTCGGCTTCGGTCGACCGCTCGGCTTCGGCCACTGGCCTCATGGTGTCCCGTCAGGTCAGTTGGCCGAGACTCCCACCCGATGAAGTCGAGATTTTTCTCGACCCATTGAGTGGGCTGTCGCCTTTAGCAGCCGAATTCCCTCTCCCAGTTTCCCGGAGAGTTGAGGATCCGTGGGCTCGCCTGTGCCTCCGGTTCGGAGCCCTCGGATGGACCATCGAGCGAAGGAGTGCGGTTCGCGACACCTCCCGCACCGACCTCGGAAATTCCGGGACTCTCGGTCTCCGGACCTCTTGTGATCCAGCGATCCCACCGTCATAGGCGGTCTCGGTCTCGGCACAGCGAGTGGCGTCGCGTCGCCGCGTCCTCGTCCTCCTCCTCCGGATGAGGGAAGCTTGGCGTAAGTCGTCGGCCAGTGCGAGGACCTTATGTTGCAACAACTCCTCCTGGCCGGAATAAGCCGACCCGTGCCTTCCCGGCCATTAAGTAACTGTCACGGGCAGCTGACACAACCCTCGACTTATCGAGGAGCCTATACCCAGGCGGTTGTTGGCCAAAACCAACTTCTCCACCGATTCGGTGGAACCTCCGCCTCCACAGCCACCAATTGGGGCTCGACCAGGATTCTCGGTCGGCTAAGGGTCACCCCATCGGCTGTCAGTTACCCTCACTCCCGACCGTCCTCGGCAGGTGAAGGGTGGCTCAGGCCAGAGCAGCTCTTGAGGACTCTTCCGAGTCCGAAGATGATTCCTCCTTTTCTCCAGCGACTGGACTTGGAGTCTTCAGGAGGTCAGTCAATGGGCGATAGCCCGTCGTCCTTCCTAGGACTGCCCGGCTCATCTGGAGTCTACGGGATGGAGCTCGAACCCGTTCCAAGCGGGCCAGGTATCCCCTCACGGAGATTCTGGACGGGGATTCTCCGGCGGAGGCCTTTCCGGTGGCGAGGCCATAGTGGGTCGGCACTGGAGCTTTGGCAGCCCTGCTTCCTGCCCTCGCGCCGGCCAGGATGGCCAGGAGAGTATCACGGTCCGGTTCCTTGTCGGTTTTGGAACACCCTCTGCTGAGGGTTGGTTACCGACAGCGTTTTCGGTAGCGCCCGCAACCCGAGGATGTGGACAAACCTCCTGACAAGGAGTCCAAGAAATTGGACTATGTCGGGCGAAAGTCTCGCTCGTCCTCTCTCGGCCTTCGTCAGGCCAGTTCGGCCGTCCTCATGGCACATTTTTCTCATGCCCTGTTGGGCTCCCTGGATGGTCATCCCTCATCTTCCGCCGATCTGCAGACTACGGTTAAGCAGGAGTGCGGACCAGGGCAGAACAGTGGCCAAACAGCAGCTCAGACTGCTTTGGATATAGGGGACTCATGTGCCAGATCGGTGGCGGCCGCAGTGGCTATCGTCGGCCAGGCTTGGCTGAGGATATCCACCTTTAGCCGGATACCCAGCACAAGTTGGCGGATGTTCCCTTTTGGGGACTGACCTCTTGACCCCTGGGGTGGAAGGTCACCTGCAGAGGATCGAGAGTCCAATGCCACCTTGGACTCGGTCTCTTCCGCTCAGAAGGACAAAGGCATAAACCACAGCCTAAGCCCTTTCGTCCTTCTGTGCCCCGGCGCTTGACCCAGCGACGTCAGGGCCAGCAGGCTCGGCCTTGGCATCCCAAACCCAAGCCGCCGGCTTCCTCTAACAGGAGGCAGGGAGGAAAGGGCCCAGGAGGTCCCTCGGCCGGTCCCTCCTCCAAGCCTGCCCAGTGACGGGCTGAGGGGTGTCGCCCCATCCCCGTCACCCTTACCCCTAGGTCCCCCGTAGAGAGGCAGCTCCGGCACTTCCGTTTCAGCCTGGTCCCGCGTTACCACGGACAGGTGGGTCTTGGAGGGTGGTGGGAAGAGGCCTGCCTCTGGATTGAGCAGGCACCACCCTTCAGAGCCGTGGCCCCTCGGGGAGCCGGGATCCCAGCCTCACTGGCGGCTCGTCGAGCCGACAGTCGTCTCCTCCTCCAGAAGGAGGTGGTAAGAAGGTGGTGGACCCTCCTTCAGACCCAGGGTTTGTGTCCAGGTACTTCCTGGTTCGAAGCAGACGGGGCTGGCGCCCATTCTCGACCTACGACCTAAACAAGTTCCTAAGGTCTCGAACCTTCAGGATGGTCACTCTGGCTCAGATAATACCATCCTTGGAGCAGCGGCGTGTGGTTCTGCTCTCTGGACTTGCAGGACCAGCGTTTTTCACGTCCCTATCCGTCCGTCTCACCAGAGATTCCTTCGCTTCCGCGGAAGGATCCCTCTTCGAGTTCAAGCCATGCCCTTGGCTTGTCTCCAGCTCCAGGGTCTTCACCAAATGCATGGCAGTGGTGACAGCATTCCCTCTTGGCGCCGAGGGTCCGGTGTACCCTTACCTGGGACGACTGGCTGATAGCAGCTCCCTCAGGAAGGAGGCGGGTGGTCAGAGATCTGGCCCTCCGGGTCTGCTCTCAACTGGGCCTCCTTATCAGCGAGGCCAAGTCGGACTCGAGCGAAGCAGGTGATTCTATTCAGCCGAGCGCAGCTCGACTCTCTTGAGCCAGGAGCGGCTCCGCGGACAGGGCCGAGGTTCTTTCCTCCTTTGCCCGATCATTTCTGGTTGGGCAATGCGCCCTGCCGGGACTTCCTCGCCTCCTGGGTCTCATGGCGGCCTGCACCAGCGTGGTCCGTTGGGCCCGCTGGAACATCGCCCCCTTCAGTGGGGACTGGCCAGCCAGTGGTCTGCCCTCGCGATCCCTTGGACCAGCTTGTGCCGGTGACACAGGGGATGTGGGCAGCTCTCCAGTGGTGGACCGTTCCAGATCATTTGCAGGAGGGCATCCCGTTCGTCCGCCCGAGCCGGCGGTCTCTCTATCGACCGATGCCTCTCTGATGGGTTGGGGTGCCCATCTGGGAACACCGGGCTCATGGCCTCTGGTCCCAGCAGGAGTCCCGATGCCACATCAACCTGCTGGAGCTCAGGCGGTCCGCCTAGCTCTCCGCCTTTGCTCCGTTCCTCCGGGGTCAAGTGTTCCGAGTCCAGGCGGACAATACCCACGACCATGTACTATCTAAACCGCCAGGGCGGGACAGCGCCATGCTTCTATGCAAGGAGCTCTCCGCATTTGGTCACTCGTCGCGCAGCCTGGAGGCGGATCTCCTAGCCATTCACGTGGCAGAGCCTCCAACACCCTGGCCGATGCCCTGAGCCGGATAGGGGCTGCATCCACAGTGGTCTCTCCTGCCGGAGGTAGTACAGCATCTGTTCTCCCTTTGGGGCACACCTCAGGTGGACCTGTTTGCCTCCATGGAGAGCAAGCTGAGTCTGTTCCATGCCGCCCCCTCAGCAGGGCTCGCTGCAGGGGATGCCTTCTCGAGGCAATGGACCCCGGGCCTCTTTCGCCTTTCCCCATTTCCCTTGATCCACAAGGTGCTTCTCAAAGCGAGGAGGGACAAGGCGCAGGTGATTCTGATAGCCCCAGACTGGCCTCGCCAGTTCTGGTACCAGATCTCCTCAGTCTCAGCTCCAGGACTCGCGGCAGCTTCCAGCTCGCCGGACCTGCTCTCAGTCAATCAGGGGAAGGTGTTCCATCCGGACCTTCAATCCCTGCACCTGGCGGCCTGGTTCCTGGCGGCTAGAGTTCCAGGCCTTGGGTCTTCCGGCGAGGTCCTCAATGTAGTTGAGGCGTCCCGTAGGAGTCGACCAGAAAATGCTATGCCTTCAAATGGAAAAGGTTTTCCATTTGGTGTCAGGAGCAAGGGCTTGGACCCTTCCTCCTGTTCCTTGGCAAGCATCTTGGACTATTTATGGTCCCTTTCTAGTCAAGGGCTTAGTCGTGACCCTAAGGGTGCACCTGGCAGCCATCTCTGCTTGCAGGCGCGGGCAGGAAGCAGTCAGTGGCAGCAGGAGAAGGTGGTCTGGCGCTTTTTCAAAGGCCTTGATCACATTTCCCCTCAGTCGGGGAACCCCCACCTCCGTGGGATCTACTGCTGGTACTGGCAAAGCTCATGGGCAAGCCATTCGAACCTATGCACAGGTGTGCTCTCTCTCACCTGTCGTGGAAGACCGCTTCTTGGTGGCTATCCGTCAGCCAGAAGGATGAGGAGAGCTCCAGGCGCTTTCCATCGAGTCTCCTTACCTGGTCTTCCACAGGGACAAGGTTGTCCTCTCCCCACCGAAATTCCTTCCGAAGGTGGTGTCGGAGTTTCACCTTAACCAGGTGTTGACTCTGCGGTGTTCTACCCCAATCACACCTCGGAGGCAGATATAGGCTCATACTCTGGACCTAGAGGCTACTTGTGCAGGGCGCCTGGCTGAGAGATCAGGGAGAGGTTAGCCAGCTGTTTGTCACCTACGCTGAAACCGCATCTGGCAGACCTGCAGCCAAGCGGACGATAAGCAGGTGGGTAACCTCCTGCATAGATCTCTGCTATAAGTTGGCGGGCATGGAGCCTCCCAGAGGGATAAGAGCTCATTCTACCCGCCATACTGCTGTCAACGGTGGCTGCTTCCAGGGCGTCCCTATCCAGGAAATCTGCAGGGCTGCTACCTGGAAGTCAGCAAACACCTTCATTACCCACTACCACATCGACCTTGAGTCACGCGGGATGCTGGTTTGGGGCCTCAGTTCTCCAGTCTCTCTTTCCCAAGTAAGTATTGGGGTGTCGTCTTGCCTCCCTCCTCCCGGAGAACTGCTAGGAGTCTGCCAATGAGTGTGGATGAACAACATATCCATGTCCCTAGAAATACAGGTTACTCACCTGTAACGGAGTTCTAGGAATGGTATATGTTGTTCATCCTACAATCTCTGTTTTCTCCGGTTTAGACGCGCTGTTACAGAGCTTCCAGCGGGCCAGATCTGGCGCCATGGGGCGGAGCCAGAGTTATACCACCCGGGTGGGTGGGAGGAGCAAGCTTGAAGACCTTCCGGCAAGATTTAAAGCGGCAAGGATACCTGCCAATGAGTGTGGATGAACAACATATACCATTCCTAGAACTCCTGTTACAGGTGAGTAACCTGTATTTACCCACCTTGTGCCCTTCTCCCAGTGGACTGCTGTGAGTCTGCCAGTGTGTGGATAGTGAACTGCATCCATGTTAGAAATGTTGGCTCTCCTTTCTCCCTCCATTGAGCCACATCATGGAACTGCAAGCCATTGGCATCAGGACCACCCAGAAACCTTTGCTGACTGGGGGCTACTGACTGTGTGCCTCATTGGCACCTATATAATGTGGATGTCCCCAGTATGCCTCAGTTATTTCTTCCACCATCAACCACTTGTCGGTCCACCGAAGAAAGCTATCAAACTTCAGAAAGTTTTTGCTAACACTGCGCCTTTTCCATGTGTCTTTTTTTTTTTTTTTAAACCTTTTTTATGCCACCACTGAAAGACAAGGAAACACTTTTCTGATACTGTCATTGCAGCAACATTAAAGTCTACAAAGGTGACAATCACTCCATGTGTATTTGTTGCCTGGGTACAGCTCATGATGTTATATCCTGCTCTGTTTGCCAGGGCTTTAACCAGGCAACCACGAGACGTCTTAAGAAGGCTTTGGAGATTCATCTAAAGCTTAAAGAGAAATGGAGGAGGAACAGGCTGCATCGAAGGTTATATCGCCGTCAACTGCCTCTCTTCCTGGTTCCCCATTGACTCTTGCGGTCGCCTTGTCTGTCGCAGAGTCAGCTAAAAAGAACAACATATCGGTCAGGGTCTGGCAACGTCTTACCTCCCTTGCCAGGGGATTTGTAGCATTTGCCGCTGTCGGACACAGTCCCATCATTGTTGAACACTTCCGGGGCTGGTCAATGTGCAGCTCCATTATCAAATGATATTGGAACTGTTTCAGCATCTTAAGGCACCTCTGTTGTCACTGCCATCTGTCAGAGTCTTAGGGAATGCTGCCTTCATCCTTGTTGTCAATGAAGCTGTCTTCTATCCCTTCCATTGTAGCTGGCCCTGAATGGCCTCTGTCAATGGGACATCCATCAACAGTTCTTCCTCCATTATCTCCTTGTCCTTTCGACCTACTTTCAGTGAGTGTCGATGTCAACAGTAAACTGGACTGCAATCCAGTTTATATGGAAAAATAGGAGGAGGCCTTGGAGGATGAGGAAGTGATAGATGTAGTAAGCTTCAGCTCTACTCTTTCTTCCCGCTCAGTGTGTGTGTGTGTGTGTGTGTGTGTGTGTGTGTGTGTGTGTGTGTGTGTAAAAAGAAAACTCCCAGGTCACCCCTGAAGATGCCTCCTTTCAGGCATTCTTCACACTGGTCCAGATTAAACTTTTGAAGCAGAGGAGGGAAGAGGATTCCTCCAAGAGGAACCTTTGAGTTCTTGGGGGTGTCTGCCTCCCATACTGTCATCGTTGTTCCTGTACACTCTGCACTAGAGGATGCTAATTTGGCTACCTGGCATAGACCTGCTCAATTGTCCGCCATCCCTAGAAAGGCTGATATCCTGCCCCTACAGCTAAGCCTTACCACTCCTCTTAGCCTGAAACAAGACTCTGTCGTACTGACTGTTCATGATACATCTAAGACACCCAAGCACATGAGTTCTCTTCCTCTTTATAAGGAGTAGAGGAGACTGGATATGATGGAAAAGAGGACATTTGCTTCTGCTTCCTGTGGACTAAGGATTGCTAACTATCAGGCATATATAAGTTTTTAAAATTGCCTATGGAAGACTATGGCCTCCCTGGCTGATAGATGCCAGACAGCCTGGACAGGACATTGACTCAGTAGGTAGTTGTTAACATACAGGAAGCCAGAAAGCACCTGCTCCGGTCTGCTTATGATGCCTTGGATGCTGCTGCCCATGTGGGTGGCTTTTCATTTACCTCTGTCGTCACTTGTGACTGAGTGTGGCTGATTTTGGCCTCTGATGTACAGCAGGCAGTTCTTAATGCCCTATTGAAAAGAAAGTAACTCTTTGAACTAGATGCGGAGAATCTTCTGCAGGATCTACAAACTTCTCAAAAAATGACTCTGAGGTCCCTGCATACTCTGAACCCTAAGCCCTGTGGTATGGGGAGAGTTTAAAAAAAAAAAAAATTTATACTTGTTAGCATAATGAGCATGTCTGCCCATTTTCATATGCGACAAGTTAACATGTATACAAAACTTCAGGACAATACAGACATATAACAAGTACAAAATATTCATAAATCTGTGTAGACAGGTATGGCACACTGAGTCCAAATGAGGGCGAAACATGTGCAAGTGTCTGCTGTTCTTAGCCTATGCTGATTGCATTGTGGGGTCTTCTGGCACCAGGCAATTCTGCTTAAAGTTGAGCTAGTAGAAATTCTCTCATGGGGATTTGCATACGTTTCCCATGATGCTTTGCATAATTGGGATATTTGCAATTGTTCTCTTTAAATAAGTGTCACAAGTACAAATAACATCAGGAGGTCACAGAAAACAATTACATTCACAAAAACAATTGCATTTATCATTGTCAAGAGGCCATATCTGTAATAATTTTTTAAAACTATACAGTGATGTGCAGTTTGTTTATATGAGAAGGGAGAGGATTGAAACTAATAGGGGTAGTGAATGAGTGACCTCCGACCTACAGATTTCTTGAACAAAGGTATTGCAAAATTAAATTTTATTTTGAGACCGTGTACCATGTGAATTTGAGACTCTGGGAGGGGGATGCAGAAATGGAAGGGGGTAAGAGATTCAAAACTTGCTTAAACATGAATATTGAAGATTTAAAAATAATCCTCATAGATAACGAAAGATGACCAGAGTTCTTATACAAATCGCAGGAGTGAGTATTGAAAGGGGATCCAGTAAGAAATCTCAAAATGGCATTCTAAGTAACTGTTAAGTAACGTATTTGTGGTGGCTTTGTAAATATTGATACCATAGTCTAACAGACTAAACAGAAAGCTATGTCAGTAACTTTCTAGAGTCCTTGGTTAAAAATGGGCATATCCTATACAACATTCCTAATCATTGGTGAAGAATCTTGCTTAATCAATATGAAACTCTAAAAGATAAATGTGAATCAAGATAGACAAGATATTTAAATGTATTAACCCTTTCTGTAATGCCCTCCTTAAGATCTAACACGCACCATTTGTGGGGGGGGTTGCATCCTGGGCCCAGCAAAAATCATTAACTTTGTCTTTTTTGAATTCAGCACCATACGCCTAGATAAGAGCCAGTACTGAAATGCAGTAAAGTCATCCTGAACATTTCTTAATGCTAAGGATTGATTGTCAGCAATACTGTACAAAACTGCGTTGGTGTAGAGGGACATAAATGAGCTACTATACCTTAGGGGTGCAGAGTTCATAAAAAGAGAAAACAAAGGGCCCAGGATGGAACCCTGAGGAACCCCATAATGGGTATCAACAAAATTAGATGAAATATTACAATGACTACTTCTACTGCAAATAGTTTGAAAACCAAGAAATTACCGGAGTGGAAAAATTAAACTCGTTCAAAACAGAAGGGAGTATATTGAAATCAATCAGATTGAAAGCCTTGGTGAGGTCCACAGATAGGGCCGCAGCAGAGTGCCCATTATCTAGGGCACAAAGTGTGTGCGGCCAGTGAACTCCACCAAGGCTGTCTCTGTATTGTGTTTTTGCTTAAAACCGTGTTGTACCTCAGAAAGTAAATATTTGTCCAAGAACTCAGTTGTTTGATCCAGAATGATTTTTTTCTAGAACTTTCAAAAGAGGAGCAAGGAGAGAAGTTGGTCGGCAATTAGAAATCATAGAGGAATTCCCAGCTTTTGGTATAGGCTTTATGATTGCCTTTTTCCAAATAGCTGGAAAGCAACAGGTTTGCATTGATAGGTTAAACAAAGTTGACAGTGGGGATGCCAAAAAGTCAATACCAGCCTTACCTGTAATCAATGTTACAAGAGACTAAATTTGGTCTGAGATTTAATTTTAAAATATAATCCCTAACCTGAGCGGGGGAAACCTTACTAAACTGAAATAAAGGATGAGATTCCAAATTATCAGTGACCGAAACAGCGTAAGAGGATTTAGAATTGTTAAAGTCCAAAACTACTAAGGGAGGAGACGGGAGCCATAACAATATCAAGATTTTCAAAAAATTTGTTAAAGGCTTGAGCAACCTGTTGAGGTTCACTTACTATATTTCCGTCCAATTTCAGTGTAGTAGGGGAGTCCCTAGGTCCTTTCCCCAGTGGCTGACCACAGCAGGGCCAACCAGGGCACGTGCCTCGGTAAAAAAAAAAAAAAAAAAATGCTGTGTCCATATGGTGCAGAACTTCCCCCATAGTAACAGTATATCAGTGCCCTGGCTGCCATCTGTTGTGTCCCAGCTGTGCCCTGGTAACCATTTGTGGCTAGAGCCGCTACTGCCTTTCCTTAAAAGATCTTTAAGGACATTCCATGTCTGTTTGGAGTTACCCAGAGATTTACTTTGTAGGGAAACAAAATACTGCCTTTTTGCTCTCCTGGTTGTGTTTTACACTTACTACGTAACATTTTATAATTCTGCAGTGCAGTATTGTCCCCGGTAGCCTTATACTTTTTCCATGCCTTATCTCTAACCCTAAATGGTTTCAACAGGTCTGGAGTAATCCATTTTTGCCTTTTGCTTTCCAGCTTCCTGTCAGTTAGCAACTGCCTACTGAGGTTCTTTATGACCAAGTTGTGGTTTCCAGAAATCTCAGCCTTCCACTTCCCAGGCCGCAGACCTGCCTTCCAGCCAAACTTCTAACTCCCCTCGTTTCCTTCCCTTGGTCTTACTGCCTCCGGACATTTTGATGGGAGACTGCATCTGTCTTCTACAGAAGTGAGGAAGATTGCAACAGTTGCTTAGGTCCTGGAAGTAGTTCAACTAGGACACATTTGAGTTCCTTTCCGTTTCCCCCTGTGACCTTCCTATCTGCCAAACCGATACCCTCCAGGACATCTTACCATCCTGCAGGAGGAGGTTCAAACCCTCCTCTGCAAGAGTGCTGTGGAAGTTGTTCCAGATTCAGAACAAAGTCTGGGTCATTCTCGGTAGCTCATCAAAATGACAACTCATGAAGAGGGCGATGGAACCACAGCGCCCACACATTTGGGGGTACGGCAGTTCTCCCATCCCAAGTATGCACCCCGAGGTTAACATACTAAATAAAGGGGGTGTGAGGTGGCAAAGCCCTCAAAAAAAGACTGTTCCAAGTCCTCGCGCTGTGGGATTTGCTCCCTCTTCACGGGTCACTGTTCCACAGTCGCTGTTGTGACCTGAAACAGTTATTCACAGTGCTTCCTGCTACCAGAATGGACTGGGGATTTCAGGCCCATACTAGGCCTTCAAGAACTAAATCTGTTCAACGAATACAAAAAGTTTTGAATGGTCTCTTTGCTATCCCTCCATCCCCTTTTTCTTTAAAGAGGATTGGATGGTTGCTCTGGACATGAAAGATGCATACCTGCATGTCAGGATCCACGTTTGTTATCCAAGGTACCTGCCTTTGATATTCCAGGGCTTGCACTATCAGCTTTGTGTCTTGCACTTTGGTTTGGCTTCTGAACCGCATGTCTTCGTCAACTGCTTTGCCATGGTGGCAGCTGCCCTCCGCAGGGAGGTCCTCTGTATTCCCATACATCGCACTGGCTTTTGAAAGCTCTATCATGGGAGGCCGTAGTATGCACACTATTTTGGACCCGATAGGCTGTTCGACCAGGTCGGTATCCTGGTCAGTGACCAAAAATTGGTCCTTACCTGGTGCCAGCGATTCCAGTATATAGGGCCTGTCATTGGCATGGGGCTGGGTGTGTCATTTCTGCCCTCAGACTGTGCTGTGGTACTAGTGGCCCAGGCTCTGTTGGTTTCATCTAGTGACTTTGTTTCGGACAGATACCTTTTACGAATCATTGGTCTCATGGCCGCTGCCATATTGGCCGTCCCACTAATACGTCTGCACATGAGGATCCCACAGTGGTTCCTCAGGGTGCAGTGGGCATAGCATTCCAGTGAACTGGAGTCTCTCATACAAGTGTCTCCTTCAGGCTGACGCTCCCTGCTCTGGTGGTTGGACCGCTCAAACCTAGAGATGGGCTTCCTGTTCCTCCGGCTGCCACCCCTCCTGGTGATGACAGTGGATGCCTTGGGTTTGGGTTGGGGTGCCCATCTGGGCCTCTTAAGAACTCGATGACCAGTGGACCCTTCTGGATACTATTCTACACAATATTCTGGAGATAAGGGCTGTTCTCTGTTGCCTACAGGCCTTTGCCAGCCCTGCTTCCAGGGCATCGGCTTCTGATCTGTATAGAAAATATTTTGATGATGTACTACATCAACTAACAAGGCAGAGTCCACTCCTATCCCCCCTGCAGAGGCGCAATGTGAGTTTGACACTTGGCAGTAAAACGCAACACATGTCTTTCAGCAGTGTTCCTGCCCAGTGCCATGAACGCCCTTGCAGATCACCCAAGTTGGTACTGTATGCTCTGCCACAAGTATGAACTTGGACTCCTTTGTGGATGACCTCTTCAGAAACGGGGGTTGCCTAGACATAGACCTGTTTGCATCTCAATACAACACCAGTCATCTGCATTCCTGCTCTGTCACTCCAGGGCTTGGAGTTTTGTGGCAAGATGTACTGTCCCTCTCCTGGAAAGGGAGGTTTAATTACGTTTTTTCCCCTGTTTCCTCTCATACAGTGTGTCCTAGTCAAGCTGTGGGCAGAGTCTGCCACCCTGAGTCTAGTGGCCCCATACTGGCCCAGACAAATTTGGCTCCCTTTGCTCCAGTAGTTGGCAGTAGAACCCCCCACCCCCACTCCCTCTGCAAGCCAGACTTCTGACGCAGGAGCAGGGTGCTCTGGTGTACCTGGATCTTCTGTCCCTGCACTTCATGCCTGGCTGCGAGGACATGGAGCTTTCCCACTTTGGGGCTTTCTTGGCTGTTGCTGCTGTTCTACTGGTAGCTAAAAAAGCCATCTGTGCAGTATTCCTACATGCAGAAATAAAAACATTTTACAGTTTGGTGTACTGCTTGTGCCCTGGATCCCTTTACATGTCCAGTTAATCAAGTGATGGACTACCTCTTATCCCTTTAAAGTATGACTTATTCCTCTGTACAAGTCCCCTTAGCTGCAGTGTTGGCTTTTTATGCCCTCATGGATGGCAAGACTGTGGCCCAACTTGAGGTTTCTTGTATGTTCCTCAGAGGTATTCTCCTCTTTACACCCCCTGGTCTGCAATCCAGTTCTTGCATGGGACTTTAATTTGGTCCTAGAGACTGACTGTGCATCCCTCGAACCTGCCTCTGTGTGTCACTTTCCTGGGAGACACTGTTACTAGTGGCTATGACGTCTGCTAAGTACATATTGGAGTTGCTGGCTCTAGTTGCAGACCCTGCTCTTATTTATTTACAATGGAGTTACAGTACATACAAATCCTCGTTTTTCTTCTGAAAGTTGTATCTGAGAGAACACTAAATCAGACCTTTGAACTTTCTGTTTAGTTTTGACTCCCACGGATAGTGGGGAATGTCCTTTACATTCTCTAGACATCCACAGGATGCTGAGTTTGGTACTTGGATCATGCTAAGGATTGTAGAAAATCCTCAACTGTTTGTGGCTTTTCTTCTTGGCTGGTGGGTTCCCCTGTTTCTAAGCAAAGCCTATCCAAATGGTTGGCCAGTTGCATTACATTGTTTCTGGAAGTGTGGTAAGCAGCTTCCTCGTCCTGTTAATGCCCACTCCACCTGTGATATGACTTGCTCGGTGGCTTGTTTCCACATTGTCTCCATGGATGACATATCTGCTGCTACCGCTTAAGAGTACTGTTCATAACATTTACTGAACATTGCAGTCTAGACATAGTCTGATGTAGACGTGAGGGCTTTGGCTTCACTGTTCTGCAAGGCCTCCTTACTCAGGGTTGTTAGAATCCTGCATTCCCTCCTCAGTGCTTGCTACTTATTGGGAATCGTTCCATGATGTGGCTCAGTGGAGGGAGCTGTCCTCGAAGAAGATAGAATAGTTACTTACCATAACAGTTGATCTTTGAGAGAATTCTCCTCCATGTAGCCACAGCTGCCCCATCTATCTTCCCCGCCAATTGTTGGATAACAGGTGACATGACCCTGCCTGCTCTCTCAAGCTGGTTCTCCTGTGATGCCTCCCACAGTGTCTATACTCAGGTTTTCCACATCCTCTCCAATGTGCCTGGTTTGCTTCTGGTTGTTTCGGTCCTTGACGGTCTGATGATTCTTCGAGCTGGTTTCTGGTGGGGAACTGAGGTATGCTGGGGACACTAAACAGTATATAGGCACCAACGAGGGGAGTCGACATGGGCAGCCCCCGACATCAACATTTTCTGGGTGGCCCTGGCGTCCCTGGCTTACAGTTCCATGATGTTGCTCAATGGAGGAGATTCTCTCGAAGATTTACTATTACGATAAGTAACTGTGGTATTCAGTTCACATCTACACAACCCATCTGATTTCCCTGGCAAGTGGCACCCAGATTCTGCTTCTAGCATGCAAAAGATCTAATGTTGAGGGGCAGAGACGGATGATCTGTTGTGCGGTGAAGGAAGATTGTTCCCATAAGACCAGGTTTGGGAGCAGTTTCTCCTTTTTACAAGTGATTTCTCTGTGATCCAGGAGGTCTGGGTTGCATTCCTTATTCCACTAATATTCTTTTTACTTCAAATTTCACTGAAGTGGTGATCATGGCAGCTGCAGTATGCATCCATTATCTTTTGGGAGAGGTTTGTAGGGAGAATTACCCTTACAAAGAATCCTCACCTAGGCTGGCCCCTTTTGAGAGTTCTATTAAGCCTTTGTGCTAGTCTGGTGCTGCTTTAGGTTGCGCAGCTCTTTGGGAGTCCTTCCCCTGTGGGGATGGCATATCCCTGTGTTCTCACTAGGCTTTTCTTGGCTGCTGTGGCTAAAACATGCAAAAGAAATTTTGGCAACCCAGACTTACTTAACGAGTAGTCATAGTCCTGATACAGAAAAAGTTAATTATTATAAGTTCATTAATATTGCACAGCTTTTGCAGCCCCCCTTCGAGCCTTTGTCTTCAGCTGAGCTAAAGTACTTAACTTAGAAAACTGAACTCCTGGTAGTCATTACTTCCGTCAGGAGGATCAGTGAGTTGCAGGCTTTGTCAGTGGAACCTGACTTTATTTCTTTCCACAGAGATAAGGTGGTCCTCAGGACAAATAGAAAATGTCTCCCTAAAGTGGTGTCAGATTTCCATCTTAACCAGACCATGTCTCTGCCTGTGTTTTTTACTGACCACTCTTTTTCAGGTGAGCGAAGGTTGCACAGTCTGGATGTAAAAAGGGCATTGAATTAATATATTGACCGTACCAAGGTCCATAGAGGTGGCTGTTGTCAGTTGTTTCTCACTTACGGTGAGGTGGGCAAGGGTAAACCTGCCACTAAGAGAACTATTGCCAGATAGATTGTTTCTTGTACACAGTTCTGTTATACTAAATTGGGCAAAGAGCCTCCCTCAGGCCTGAGGGCACACTCTACCAAGGGTACTGCTGCCTCCTTGGTAGCAGCTAGGGATATTCCCCTCCTGGAAATCTGTAAAGCAGCTACCTGGAAAACTGTTCACACATCCATCAAGCATTATTGTCTGGATACTCAAGCCAGAAGTGATGCTAGATTTGGCACTGCAGTGCTGCAGAGCTTCTTTCCTAAGTAGGTTCTGTAGTTCCCTCCTCCATGGAGGTACTGCTTAGTAGTCTGCAGATTGTCAGAATACAGCAAGGCTTCATGTTGTTTGAAGAAAAAATTACTCACCATAGTAATGTTGTTTGTTCTAATGGAGTCTTGCTGTATTCTGACCTCCCACCCTGCCTCCCCTCTCAGAACCTCTGTGTTTTGGGTTAGCCGGTGCAGTGTTGCACCCCAGAGGTGTACCTTTTGGATCCCATTCTGCTTAAATTGGTTTCTCTTGTTTTATTACAGTGTTTGGTTATTATCACTATCTACATAAGGTTTTCTTTTTGCGGGTTCTTGACCAGAGTCTTTCGGACCCCAGTTGTAGTTGCCTTTGGCTTTTAAAAGTTTTCATGAAAACAATTTCTGTTCTATGAGTTAGTATTAGTGCTCGTAAGAATCTGACGGTTACACTGAAGTGTACAAGGGACAGAGGTTTGAAAACCAGGCTCAATGTTCTATGCCTTGGCATAGTTAACCGTTTCCTCTCTGGGGCAGTTCAAGTGCTGAGGCTAACTGAATATTGTCAGAATACAGCAAGACTTCATTAGAAGAAACAACATTACTGTGGTGAGCAGTTTTTTTTCTTCTCTGCCATGATGGTGCAGGAGCTAGCTACCACTCCAGTCCCCCGGGATTGTCCTGCCCCTTTTCATGTTTCCTTCCTAAGGGTGGAAGATGTCTGACCTGGGTTGTGATTGCACATCTCCCTAAGGGACAGCTTGCTACTTGACCAATGGGTGGGGCTCTGGAGAAGCTTGATTTTAGAAGATAGGAAAGTTACTTACCATAACTCTAGATGATCAAGAATATCTCTTTCTCTCTCTCTAGACAAAAAAAACTGTTTTAATGCAGCAGTTAGGGTTTCTGTTACAGCTACAAAAGTCTGGAAATTCGATGTTGGGGTTAACACCCCTACCACCCCCCACAAACTTCAAACACCAACCAGCGTTGCAGAGTTCCTTGGGGTCATTGAACCTAACTGTCACACCATTCCATCTGTAAACAAGCAGAGATGGTACAGAATGGTAGAATGGGGTGAGAGTTCAGTCCATGGACACAAGGCACCTAACGCCAGTTGAGATCTTTGGTGGGGGTGATTTTTTTCTTTTCATTTAATTTGGGTGGTGGGGTGTTAACCCTTAACACCAAATTTCCAGATTTTTGTAGCTGTAATAGAAACCCTAACTGCTGCATTAAAATGTGTTTTTCATGTTTTTTTCCATCTGTACTGTCGCAGTTTGCAACAGTACAGCACGACACTATCATGATTTTGTCAGCAGTGTGGCGGCATACTTTTGCGAATCACATCCTTTCAAGACCGCTTTTGCAATTTGCGACAGTACTGGCCCAAAAAAAAAACATGTTTCTTTGGCATTTCACTGCTACTAAACAGTTGGGACTTTTGGACTGAAATTTACAGGGTAGAAAGGGTTTGCACTACAGATGTATCTTTTGCTGGTTTTGATTTAAAATATACATTGGTTGCATAGTCATGGCATTCCAAAGTTGAGAAATTTCCCATAGGATAACACAGCGGCGCCTGTATCTCAAACGGTTTGAGATACGGATTTTTCACTTAAGTGCTGCTTAGTCCACTATGGACTAAGCACATGTGCAGGTTTCCAAGTTATGATTGCAACTGCAGTGGAATTTTTTCTGAAGTTGCTACGGTTACTGCGATACTGCCAAATTAGTGTTACAAGGGTTACTTGGAATGTCTCTAGGCTTGCGCTATGTCTCTGTAATTATGTGTAGGTGGGAGCGCAGGGCCCGGGGGCCTGCGTTCCCACATATGCATGCCATTATGTAAAAATGGGAGCGGGGGGGCCATGCCATTATGCAGTGTGGGCCCTGCGCTCCCACAGAGAGATGAGGGTTCATTACAATGTCTCTACACTTATGGATATACAGTATGGTTGTGCAGGGCCCTTCCAACAAATAGATAACATTACGTATTCATGGCAGCGTGAAGGGAGTGCAGGGCCCTCCCACAACCACATACCAGTCACTTTACACTTTTGCAAAAAGAAAGGAAATTTATGACAAACTCAGTTTCTGGTCCTTATTTTTAAAACCTGATGCTAGGATTGTGTTCCTAGGGCCCTGTTTAGGTAAAAACAACTGTTGGTGTTTACCAAGGAGCATGCTGTTTTAAATTAAAATGTGTTTTTTTCTCAACCGTGAACTGAAAACAAGATGGCCACTGCTCGACAGTACTTTTGGCATTTGCAACAGTAAAGTGTACTGTCGCGACAGTACCACATGCTTTCACACTGCACATATATTTTTCCCCACAGGCTATAATGGTAAACTTGTGTTTTAATAACTTTTGAACGCCTTCATATTTTTTCACCAGATTTTCAAAAGGCACATCAGTGATCCATATTCCCTGACAATTTCAGACCAGATGGACAAACCGTTTGGGCTGCAGCCCTGAGCAAAGAAATTGCCCCAAATGTGGGTTTTGCACTTTTTTTGCACTCTGCAGCTGCACATCCAACCAGAACGCAGCCTGCCAGTTCCAGAGATCTATGGTACCACACCGTGCATGCAAAATGTCAGGCAAATTGGTCGAATGGTTGCAAAGTTAACATGCAAAATTTGGGGATTAACATAGAAGTGGCCGGGCAACCCTGACTAGCTGCACTACTCCGGAGCTATAAAATAAATATATACACACATATATCTATATATATCTATAAGACAAAGAACCTCAGCGTGTAGGCACTGAGGCAATGGTTACCCCAGAGGGCACTAGCCGGGAAGCCAGTTTTTAAAGAAATACAAAATCACACATAACCCCCATAGTGCAAAGCACCATAGACTGTATATGCAAATTACCACAGTGTATTATGCTGTTTCAACTTTAAGCAGAAATGCACGGTACCAAAAGGTTTCTCTCACAGTCTGCAAAGGGTGCTAACAGAAGACACATACACGTCTTTTGTCCTACCAGGACTCATCAGTGTGCCTCGTCTGACACCCCAGTGGAATGAACCAGCTACCCAAAGATGGTCTATCTGGGTTATGTTTTGGTGAACCCAATAAAAAAAAAAAAAAGCTAAAGGACATCTATCTATTATCGGTATCTATAGCTATATATAGCTTTATGTATATATTCTGGAATTGTGGGTTCAGTTGACATCTACACACAAAGTCTTCCAGGAGACAGCGGAGTCATCAAAATGTTACAAACTGAGCTTCTGGCTCCACCCTGTGACATCAGATCTTTCTTTTTGCTGGAAAGGACAGGTCTCCTTTGCAGCACTGCATGCGTAGTAGGATTTAGAGTTTACAAGTGCCTTTTTTTTGGGGGGGGGGCAGATTTTGACCAATTAAAACTGTTTTTTGATTTCATAGTGCTCCTCCATCTTCTGACTTTGCTTCGTTGAGCGATTGTGATGGTGTGGGCAGAACATGTCCACCTCAGATCTGCATGACGTGCATCTACTGCTTAGGCAAACAGCATGTTGTCGACAATTGCAGCAAATGCCGTGCCATGCTTCCAGAGCCCGTTGAGAAATGCCAGGCCACACTGGCTCTGGGTAGACCAAAAGGTTGCAAATCAGCCTCGGCAGATGCTGGGTCAGCTGCTTAGTGGGCCTTGAAGAAAAGGCATCAGTGGCTCTAGTTGGGACTGTTATGGTTTTGGCACTTTTCCCAGCTGGGGACCAGCATCTGAGGGTTCTCTGACGAGTTCTGAGAGATTTGTATGGTCCTCCTGTCTCTATGGGACACCTGACTTCTGGGCTACCAGCTGAGCACCCTCCATAGTGTATCTGCCATGAGCAGCAGACATCCTCAGTGCGAGGATGAAGCTGTGTGCTCTTTCAGGTGGCACCGGAGACTAGGCCAGGTCCCTCTCTGACAGTTTGCTGTTTCAAGAGGGAAAGGCATTGGGCTGTTGCTCGTCCTATTACTGAGACAGAGGTTATTACTTTCCCCAGTGTCGCTAGTAACACTGAGGAGTGACGACAGCTGCAGTGATGAACACAATGACAGCCATGGTGTCGGTTCTGGGTCTGGCACCAGGTGAGCTGCTGGTGAGCTTGTCATCCCCGGGGTCATCCCAAACGCTGGTGCCATTGGGTGGGGGATGACTCCAGGGCCAACATAGAAGCCGATGCTGAACTGGCACTAAGGGTGTTGCAAGCTGCGGTGATGAGGATGAACCCATCACTGAGGTGGTTGTTGACCCTGAGCCAGGGCCTAAAGGCTGCACAGGTTCAGAGTCTGATGGCAGTCCAGAGGCAGTGTTCTCTACGCAGCTACTGGTGGACACCAGCCAGTGAGGACCAGGGCCACCCCATGGGCACCAGTTAGGTCACTCCTCTGATTTAGGAGGACCTCTTTCGGGTGACTCTTCCAGGCCCTCCCCTCTGGTGAGGCCCCTTGTGCAGTTCCATAGTCCATGTAGAGGCCCTCAAAACCCTGAGTCTCATCCCCTTCTGGGGCCTCACCACTTTATAGAAAGGTTGCCTGCATTCATAGGCCATGAGGGGCCACTAACGTGGGATCAACCCAGGGAGTTCGTTGGTGTCCTGGATAGCTTTCATAGGGAGTCAGGGCACAGTTTTGGCTCTTCTCCCCGGCACCAGAAGCCTCTGGATTCAGTACCTCATCTTCATCGCTGTCCTCCTCAGAATCACCTTTACTAACACCTGTCTTTGGCTGCTGAGTATGCTCTCTACTAGCGATTCTTGGAGGTGCTCCTGGCTAGAGCTGAGCAAAATTAGCAAATTCCGAATTCGCAGAATTTTTCATGAAATTCTGTCAAATATATTCTTCGGAATTTTCCGAAATTCTTTACTTGGCCTTGTCTCAGTCCATATTATAGCTAGAGGTCTGCCATTTGGGATGCATATTGTCTGCTATGGGCCCTAACAGAATGCCAGGTCTCATAACATTTGGACGAAGGGCCAGGAAGTTAAAGCATCTCAGTCTGGCAATTTAATATTCATGTGAAAATTTCTGAAAATATTTCAATGCTTACAACTTAGCCACATTTGGAGCTAGATAATTGAAAATTTAGATGCATAGTTTCCTGGAAGAAACTGCTAAATTGGTCCTTTCACCCCCTGGAGTGTGTGCACTCCTGCATCCTAGCAATAACCCCCGCTCTGCCAGGGGGTCTGAATCACAGCTCCTGCAGGTTCCACATTGTTGTACCTCACAAGGTCAAAGATCTTTTGCCTACAGGGCGCCCAGCTGGCTAAATGGTCTAAACAGTTGTCTCCTCCACTCCTACCTTTGGTGCATTTAAATAAAGGCTCCGCCTCTCTCTCACTCACTGCGTCTAGCTCCTGTGACTGCCTCAACTAGCTGACCCCATGAATATTTCTCTAGCCTTATGCAGTTCTCTTTCCTATTAGCACTTGGTCACCCCTTAACATGCACTTCTCCATGTTATGTCTACGACAGTGCTTCTGGCTGCGCTCCTCTTCTGTTACTCCCTGCCCCCTTATACTCTTACTCTCTTTTCCTCTATCCTCTATGCACCTTATCCGCTATATCCTTGTAACCTAGCCTCCAAAACGTGTTTCCCAGATGCTTTGTAACTCTGTTTAGCTTACATTGTTGTAACCTTGTCTTATGTATTGAATTTGTAATCTGACTTACATGACTTATGTTTTGAATTGTAACCTGACGTGGAACCTTTGTAAAAGAGCCCTGGCACAAAGGTATTGTCATCCTAGACCTAAAAAAATAAATAAAAATAAACAGAGAAGTAATGTTTTTTTTTTTTAGCCATGGCCTACCTCCCGACACGACTTCCCGGGGCTCGCTTCTGAACCTGGGTCATCAGTATTAGAGATGGGCAAAGTGGATAAAATTCACTTTGAAGATTAATTCGCAAAGTTGGCAAAATTCGTGAAGTGCCAACTTCACAAAGTTTTTACAGGGCAAAGTTGCCCTTTTTTGTAGGCGAATTTGTTTGCCTAATTTCTCCTTAACTTCACCACTGTTCTAAGTGAACTGGGAACAACGCGAAGTAATTTGCGAAGGCAAATTTCATAACTTCACCAGAACTTTGCTGGTGAAGTAAAACTTCGCAACATCTCTAGTCAGCATGGCAGCATGATGCTCTGATGCTGGGCCATGGGAGTTACTTTAAAGCCTAGTATCTAGTGTCTGTCACAAACACGCTCAGCCAGTCAGCCCTTTACTCCCAAAATGCCAGCCTCTGAGCGTATGATTTATGTACAGTAAACAGAACAAGGTAGCCCTGTTGTCTGTTTTGTGGGTTCAAGTCACCTTAGTCTCAAGCTCTGGAAGGATTCAAACTGATAACCTCTTGTTAGCATACCCAATTATCAGGCTCGGATAATTCTGTCTTCGGGGGGGCCAGATATCTTTGCCTACGAGCACCCAACCAGGTCTTTCAAATGAACCCTTAAACTCTATGCAAGACTTTAGAGAACGCTATCCATTTCCCAGTTTGGTATATAATAAGCCCATACACAATGTACTTATAACCTTTAAATGCTCCACTTAAAATAAAAAGAAATGTCAAGACACTCCAGCAGTTTCGTTTCTGTAAAAAAAAAAAATTCTTTAAAAATGTCAAAACAGAACAATAATTACAGAACAAATCTATATCCCAACACATACAGCCTTAAAACAAACAGGTAAAGTATGTTCCCACAATTTATAACTTCAGACTAATCTAATCTGATGCTTACTTTCTTCAGTGCTTTTAGGGTCTCTTCTCTGTCAGAAATATTTTCTTTTGTCTCTGTCATGTTGTCTCAGCAGTTAAACACACTTCTGAGCTGGCCTTCTCATGAGGTCACTAACTCTGCCTTGGTGTATCAAAGTCTATATTTTACAATACAGGGTCTCCAAATGAAATATTAAAAAAAAAAAAAAAAAAAAACATGTGAGGACCTCACTGACTTTCCTCTCCACAGGTTAACTGGTCAGAACTGTTTTTTTTTGCTCTGCTACACATACATCTCAAAAGTTTCTTTGATCTAAGTCACTGTATTGAAAACAAAAGTGTATTTACCTCTAATCCTGTCTGGACCTTGGAATCTACACCTCCGGTCTCTCTGATGTAATTCAAAGGTTCCCCGGGAAATGTATACTGGACCTTCCAAATCCGTCTGGGTCCTCCCTGGCTCAGACATCAAACCTCTTCAATGTCCATTCTAGTAACTATGCAAGTCAAAGAATCTCCCTGAGGGCATTATGAATGGCTAATCTTATTTCCTGGGATGAAAGCAAATTGACAAGGTAATTGCACCCCAGATCTCTGCAGTTTAAAATGTCTTCTGTCCTTTGAACTTATCCCTTGGGGGGTTTGATGTGTCAGTTCCAGTAAGACAGTAGTTTCCTCAAACTAACATTCCCATGATGTATTTTATATGTAATAAAACAAATTAATACAGCACTCAGAGCTGGCTGTCTACGTCACAGTGTCAATGAGCCTAAAAACATTGGTGATATTCTGTTTTCTAGTTTCAAACTTATAGGGGCTTAAAATTCTGCAGTTTACATAATTGCTAAATTTTATTGTAAAATTTCAGAACGTTTGGAGGCTTATAACTCTGTCATCTTTAGGGACGGAGATTTGAAACTAGTCACACTTCTGTATGGACACGGGCAAAGTTATCATACCAAGTTTGGTGCAGTTTGGACAAATACTAAATTGGACCGAAATAATAAAAATCGTAGTTTTGGTGAAATTTTGTAAGTTTCATGAAATTTCACAGAAGCGAAATCAGCATTTTGCCAGAATTCTGGTGGCAGAAGATAAATTTCATTCAGCCCTACTCTCTAGGCACTTTACCTAGGCTCATACACAAGTTGCAATCCGGCAGCCCTACTGTTGGGAATCCTTGAGTCTCAGCAAGGGCCTTTGGGCAGCTCATCCTTCAGTGCTGGCCATACCACAAGTGCTAGGGCATCTCCCCAGTTGCAGGCCCTTGGATGAAAAGGGACATATTGAGTATCCAGTCGATCCTCTATCTGGTTACATGGGGTTGTCTATTCCCATGGGTCCATGTGTCTTACTGTTCTGGCACATTATTCCATCTCAGTTACGAGGAGGGGGTGTCTCAGTTCTGGACATGTCCCGTTTTGTCAGCTGCCAGAGCCACATGCTGCAGTGCAGCTACCTTTTAAATCACTACCCACCTCCTGTCTGGCTAGTGGTGTGAGGCTGTGGCTCTGTACGTGACTACATCTTATGCCAACTAGTGTGCCCTGTTCTCTTTCCAAGCTTGGTAGTCCAGTTTTATTTTTGTTCATTTATATTCTTATATCCTTTCCCTATCTCTGTAGGCTAGGAAACTTCTCAGCTTTCTCTTTCCCTACTTGGTTTCTCTCCTGGCCAACAGAATTAAGATAATTGAGGGAGCTGGCATTGAGTATTGGCTGGTGCGCAACACCACATTGGGAGTGCAGGCATTGTATTCAGCTGTGGCCATCTCCTTCCCTGTTTAAAAAAAAAAAAAAAAAATTACTCTTGCAGGGTCCTAGTGCCTCTGGCTCTGTAACCATAAGTGGTAATCAATGGTGAAGATATTCTGGTATGTAATTTTCATTTCTAGCAGTAGTATTGAAGTTCACATCCACACTACTCACCAGACCTTTTCTGGCAGTTAGCATCCAGATCCCTGCTTCCAGCAGGTAGAGATCTGATGTCATGTGGCACAGCCGAAGAACATACCACCTGGGTGGTGGGAGGGGCTTAGCTTGTATACATTCCAGTGACTGCTGTCTCCAGTAAGACTACGTATGTGTGGATGTGATCCGACGACCACTACTAGAAGTATGGTAATGGGTGAGTAACCCATAATAGTGTATGGTGGAAAGCGATTCTCTCGAAATCCCACCTTACTGAAACACTGTTTAATTCACACATACTCAAATGAATAG
This sequence comes from Neoceratodus forsteri, assembly GCA_016271365.2. NCBI lineage: Eukaryota > Metazoa > Chordata > Ceratodontiformes > Ceratodontidae > Neoceratodus > Neoceratodus forsteri. The sequence goes on from JADMNL010000024.1 coordinate 122,684,227, forward strand.
AATGCTGTAGTTGACCATACGTGCATTCATTTAGAGTTAAAAGCTCGAGCTGTGCTTTGAAATCATAAACAGAAAACCATAGTGCAGCAATATTATTTAAAACTACACTGAAAATTGCCACTGCGGTTTTCAGAAACTGGAGAAGTTCATTTCCAGTAACGCAAAATGCAGGATCAACCAGATATGCTCAGTTTGCTTACAGTTTTTGGCATCTTCTGTTCTTGCTAAACGAGATGTTCGGCCGCCGTATTTGTGTTTTGTTTTTTTTTGCAAATCCCTTCCATAGTAGAGCGGCAACCAGTGGGAGTGTGTGCTGCTAATGTAGGGATGCAGCTCCGAAGAATGAAGTGTGCAAGCCAAGAGCCACAGGGTTGGTTTTCGCTCAGAGGAGACTGATGGTCTCCGATTAATCAATTCCAACAAGGAGAGTGCGGCACTCAGAATCGGGATGCAAAGAAATTTAAATCAAGTGTTCGTTGCAAATTTCACAGATTCCAACACAGCAGATCAAAAAGTAGCATACCCTTACACTTCAACTCAAAATGGGTCTTCCTTAGGGAGTATTGTTTAATGGAAGCTGCCCCATTTAAGTACTCGAAGGAGTCTTTAATATTAATGAGCAAACTGTAACGGACATTTTAAATTCAAATACCACACATCAATACTAATATAGAACCTACACATTATATAAAAAAACTTGACAAGCTACAACAGAATAAATCATATGAGTAGCATAATCTTTAGTAAGATTTCCTAAGTGTAATGAATGACCCGATTCATACGTCCTGTTTATACAACCAAGCTGCTAATTCGAAAAGCACCAAGTATTAAATTTTATGTGAAGGACAGAGGTCAAAATTAGAACAAGGAAAAAAACACACAAAGCAGGTTCCATGTATTCTTTCAGCAGGGACATCTCTTAATAAACTAAGAAAAAGTAAATTTAAGCGAACATCATTGTTTTGCCCCAGAGTTAATAATAGTGCTGCTATGACCCATGAAAAAAAGTTTGCCAGCATTTGAAAGAGGTTTTTGATGCTGAAAGGTCATCAAGGAAGTATAACGTAACAAACAAGAAGTCGGCACTTTCAGAACCAATGAATAACCAATTAATCGTTAAGCCTACAGACAAAGGTGGCAACATTGTGTTAGATGTCGAGAAATATAAAAGGTATAGTCTGTGCTTTATTAAATAATGAACATTACTGTAAACTAGGTTCAAATCCCACCACAGCCTATAAAAAAATTGTTGCATCTTTTATTAACAAAAGCTCTGGGGGTAGGTCACATGACTGAGGCTGAATATGGATACATGTGGCAGGAATTCCTGATTACTTTAGGATTCTGTATACTGCCCAACATTCATAAAAACAAGGAAAATCCCCCGGGATGGCCAGTTGTCTCGGGTGTTAGTGCTCTGACAAAAAATATGGGAACATTTATAGACTTTTTCCTATAATTAAGTATACCATACTTAAAATCTTATATTAAAGATAGTACCAGACCTCATCAGGAAATTGAGATTGGTTAAATGGGAAGAAGACTATATATGGCTGTCAACAGATGTAGAGGCTCTCTACACCTTGATTTGCCATCAGCAGGGGTTAGCAGCTGTTGAATATTTTTTGAATGAACAAGGTAGCACTGAGGATTTGCCAAAATAATTTATTCTGGAGGGTTTGAAGTTCATTTTGGAGCACAATGCTTTTTGAATTTAAGGGGCAGTTTTATTTTCGAAAATGTGAGACGGCCATGGGGCCTTTATGGCCCCCAGTTATGCCAATATTTTCCTTGGACATTGGGAAAACAATTTTATTTTTAACAAAGAAATTAACCCATTTTTTGAAAACATTGCTTATTGGTATTGATTCATTGATGACTGTATTTGTATATGGAAAGGAGATACAAAACTCATTCCAGAATTTGATTGGCTACACATTAGTTATTAGCCACATCAATTAACATTAGCCTTCGATTTACATATGATACTCACCACCAGACTATAAATGTTTTGGATTTAATCTTAATGAGCTCAGAGTCTGATTTTCATATCTGTACTAAATGTTACCGTAAAGAAACGGCTACTAGCTCTCTGCTCCATGCTAGCAGTGCCCCGTCTCTGAAAAGCTGCATTCCTTATGGTCAGTACTTAAGGCTGGGGAGGAATTGTAGTAATGAAACTACCTTTAAAGGATGCCTAAGCCATCTTTTTTACACATTTTGTTTTTTAAAATATGACTTCATAGTCTTGTAAAGGAGAGGCTGTTTACATTTATACCAAAACAGCATATATTAAGGCAGGATAAATATCGTTTCATGGCATTTGAAAATTGTAAACAGAGCTTCTCCTGATTCAGAAATCCTGCTCTAAGAATCCCAAAATGGCTGCCTTGATGATGTCATTAGATGCCAGCTGTGCAGATGTATTCTAACTGTGCTAACTGTATTCAAATGCGAATAACTTTAAAATGAAAATGATAGCATGGTACTGTGAGCACAAAAGTTGTTCAGCACAAAAATATCTACAACATGATTGGTGTTTCAGTTATGGATACAGTTTAGTTTTTTAAAAATTAGTAAAAAAAAAAAAAAGGCAGCCGAAAATTCAATAATTTTTCACTTTCAACAAATGCAAATAATAAAACAAAAAATGATAGCATGGTACTGTGAGCACGACATTTGTTCAGCACAATGTCTACAAAATGTGTAGTGTTTCATGTATATGTGCCTTTTATTTTTTGTATAATCAGCAAAAAACAGCAGAAAGTTCAATTATTTTTGACTTTTTGCAACAAACAAATGCAAATAACTTTAAATTGAAAAATGATAGCATGGTACTTTGCACACAAGTTGTTCAGCACAAAACATATCTACCAAATGAGTGGTGTTTCATTTATAGATACCTTTTAGATTTTTTATAATCCACAAAATATGGCTGGAAATTCTATTTTTTCACTTTTTTGGAGGTACAGCATGTAAGTAATGCATGGCAGAGAGTGCAGTAGTGCTAAATTACTGCACCCTCAAGGTGGGTTGTGAGGCATGAGGCGCAGCCGAATGCCTTTGACTACCTGAGAAGTGCGGTATAAGATTCCCATAAGATCACATTGTAAATTGTAAGTATGTAATAACACACAGCAGGACGTGTGATAATGCTACTTTGCTGTATGGCCATGGTGGGTTGTGAGGCATGAAGTGCAGTCGAGTGCCTTCAACTTCCTGGGAAGCGTGCTGTAGGATTGCCACAGGATCGCATTGTAAATTGTAAGTAAGCAATAACACATGGCAGGGGGTGTGGCAAGTCTAAATTGTTGCATGCCCCAGTTGGGTAATAAGGCATGAGGCACAGCTGGGTGCCTTGCACCACCTGGGAAGTGCAGTATATCATTTGAATAAGATTACATTATAAATTTTAAGAGATCCATACCAAACATCAGGGTGTGCAGCAAGTCTAAAATGCTGCATGCCCCATGTGGATTGTGAGGCACAGGGCACAGCTGAGTATCTTAAACCACCTGGGAAGTACAATATAAAATTCCCATAGGATCACATTAGAAATTGTAAGTAAGCAGTAACACAACAGGGTATGTGGTAATGCTAAATTACCGCAGGCCCCAGGTGGGTTATGAGGTGAGTTCTGAGACACGAGGTGCAGCTGAGTGCCATCAGCCACCTGAGAAGTGTGAATTTCTTCACTCTGGTGCCAAAGGCACCTATGCTGCCATTGAAGCACATGCTAAGGATGTGGGGAGACTAAGTAGGTGGCTGCTCTGAGGAGGACCAGGCCCCTGGCTTCTTTGACTGGAAAAAGAGGTGACATTCCAACTTAAACGGCACACAGCTGAATGACACAAAATGAAACCAAAAAATGGAAAATGGCATTGGAGCGAGATGTATTGTAGCTTTGGGTAGCATGGCAAAGGCAGTTTTCATGTGCACTGACTGACTGCAGGGAAGACAAGGAAGTGTTGATAGGTGGCTGCATGAGAAATGCAGTGTGCTCTAGATCACTTTGCCTGATAACATAAAGTGGGAATACGAGAATCAGCGGCTCAACTTGTCGCAGTGAGACTGACAGATGAGGGGAAAATAAAAATGGAAATATTGTGTACAACAGTTTTGCACCCCCTCCCCCCATTTGGAAGGTAGGAAGTGGAAGCTATTTGAAAAGCGAATTGCAGTTTGGTTAATTGGGGGGGGGGGGCACGAGAACAAAAAATTGTAACAGTATTTCCAGTAGGGAAGTAGCTTATTCCATTTATGGCATACCTTCAACAAAACTGAGAAGAAAATTGAATGTCTGATTATAAAAAATATAAAAGATATCTATAAATGAAACACCACTCATTTGATAGATATTTTTGTGCTGAACAACTTTTGTGCTCAAAGTACCATGCTATCATTTTTCAGTTTAAAGCTATTTGCATTTGTTTGTTGCAAAAAGTGAAAAAATAATTGAAGATTCTGCTGGGTTTTGCTAATTATAAAAAAAAAATAAAATATAAAAGGCACATATAAAAGAAACATTACTCATTTTGTAGATATTTATGCTGAACAAATGTCATGCTTACAGTACCATGCTATCTTATTTTTGTATAATTTAATTTTTCTTCAATAGAGAATACAGGAAGCAGGAAAAGACATCATACATACTTTGTGTGTGTGTGTATATATATATATATATATATATATATATATATATATATATATATATATATACAAGTACTGCTGTTGCCCATACCTTAAACAGATACCAGAAATTAAGTTCCTCAGTACACCTGTTGTCCTTGACTGAAGAAAAAAAGAGCAAGTGCCTGCATGTAAACCCATACATTAAGTTAACAGGCAATTTATAAGCATTCACATAATTGAGAATACACATAAGGCCATTTGCCCTACTCACTGTGGGTTATCTTATGCCTGGTTCTTCTGCCTGGTGAGGCAGACTACAACTGAGAACTCCCCTTTGGCCTACAATGATTCTGACCCCCAATATGCAAGCCTGGGAGTATCCGGTCAAAAGAAAAGACTGAACCTAATTATCACCCCAGGCTCCCCTTAAAAGATTGTCTAAAATAATATAGGGTATGTATAGAAGAGAGAAAGAATAAAATAAAGAGAAGTAAGGTATTGCCCCGCTGAAAAGGAGAAAACCGCCCAGAAGTAAAAAAGAGAATAAAAACAGATTTCTACTCTGCCCAGAAAAATTCTAACAATAACCTGTTATAGGGGGTATTGATAGTCTTTCCCTTAACATTACTCACATTCTGCCTTTCCCGCCTTGCTCATAAGCCAGTGATGATACCCCACAGACACAGTGCGAGACAGGTCTCCCACATTCTGTCCAATTCCTGAGCCTAATAGTGTTATGGTCTCCAGGGATAAGGATGCCAGAAATTCTGCCTAGTCTGTCTGGAATCTCTCTCCCAGCCCTTTAATGCATAGGTAAGTCAGTCCATGGCTAGGGTGGATAGCAGGAGTGACTGCCACATCATACTGGTAGGGGCAACAGTAGACACCCATGTATTCAGAATTATCTGAGCAGTTACTAAGACCACCCTTACCCACCTGGGATACAAGTTCCATTCCCCAGACCGGTCAGTCTCCACACCCATGAGAAGTGAGGTGGGCGAGAAAGTCCGCTCTCATCCCCATGCTCTCGCAGTTTCACCATGTATCCCTGTCCAGAACTTCTGCAAGACCGGGCACTCCCAGAAGCAGTGCAGATAGGTTCCCCTCATCACCCCACATCTTCCACATTTGTCAGTGACCCCTGAGTAAAATTTGTGCACCACACTTGGAGGATGAAATATGCGATGCAAAAATTTATATTGAAATTCTTAACTTATTGCATAAAAGAAGCCCCATATGAGAGGTGACAAAGATGCCCCACCTCTCATCAGAGATATACTCCCCCAGATCTTTTTCCCCATTGCACTTCAGTTTTCCCAGTTTGGTCTCTGATGGTCTGCCTATCTAGTCTAAACGCTCTTCCTATCAGACCCTTCTCCTGGGTCCTGGCTCCTAGTACTATCTGCTCCACTGGTGCCAGGACAGCCGTTTCCCTTGGACTTCTATGCAGTTTAGATGAGTAGTTTCTCAATTGTATATATCTAAATAAATGTGCTTTGGGGATTCCCAACTTCAGTCTAAGCTCATTAAATGTCATGCGGCCTGAGCTATTACGTAGGCCCCCCAGACACTGCACTCCTCCCATTTCCCATAGTACAAATCCTGGGTCCTCCAATCCTGGAAGGAATTTGGGGTTCCTAGTCACTGGGATTAGGAGGATGTGCTTGTCCACAGCACCCCACCTCCTCTTGATCTCCGCACATGCCCCCAATACCGACTGCACCAGAGGGTTAGGATTAGCAAACTGTGCAAATGTGTTGAGTCCCCTTTGTGACAGGTACGCTGTTAGTTTGCCCAGGCAGTCAGCTCCTTATAAACCTATCCAGGAATCCCCCCCCCCCCCGTTTGTCCAATTATGGATGTATCGATGTTGGGTAGCCAGGTAATGCCCCTTGATATCCGGAAACTCCAGGCCTCCCTTTTCTTTTGTGGCCTTAAGTCTACTTAATTTCATCCTGGACCTCTTGCCCCTCCAGATAAAATCTGCGAATCCCTTTTCCAATTTACTGATGTCCCTAGAGGTGGGACATACTGGCACCATCTGCATGGGATAGAGCAGGCAGGGCAGCACATTCATCTTAATCAGGTAAATATGTCCCAACCAGGAAGTCTGGAGAGCTCTCTATCTGGACAAGTCGGCCAGTATTGTTTTAAAAATGGGAGTATAGTTAAGGCTATAAAGCTTGGAGATCAGTTATCTACTTTTATCCCCAGATACATAAAGGTCTCTCACCCATTTCAGTCCCCAAGCATGTTTTGGCAGCCCGCCACCTCCCTCCTCCCTCCCAAGGGGCAGAATTTCTGATTTTGAGAGGTTTAACTTGTATCCTGAAAAAGCCTTGAATTCTGATCTCTGTAGTATGTGGGAATCCAGCATCCTGGTCGGGAAGCAAGCAAAGATCACCTGCATATAGAGCCAATTTGCTCCCCCATGGTATCCCATCTATGTCTGCAGAGGTTCGAATCTTAATCAGAACGGGTTTAATGGCAAGGGCAAAAAGTAGTGGGGGAGAGGGGACACCCCTGCCTGGTGCCCCTGAACAGTTAAAATTCCTCAGAGGCCTTTCCATTAACCAAAACCCTCGCCCGGGGCTTATAATCGAGCAAGATCAACAAACCCATCTCCAAGCCCAAACCTGCGCAGTACTTCAAATAAGTAATCCCACTCTATCCGATCAAAGGCCTTTAATGCATCCATCATTAACACACATGCCTTGTTCGGGTTTTGTATCCCCCACCAGATGTTCAGCAGCTTTCTCATTATGATACGAGAGCCTCCTCTTTATAAACCCTGTCTGGTCTGGGTGGATCACTTCTGGGAGGATCCGCTCCAACCTCAGAGCCAGTACCTTGGCTATAATCTTGCAATCACAGTTGAGCAGGGAGATGGGCCCGTAAGATGCACATTCTGTATTATCCTTGGCCACCTTAGGTATCCAGGTAATATTGGCCTCCAGACACGTTCTGGGGAGACTCTTCTCCCCTCTAGCTTCCTGCATAAGCTCTGCCAATGCTCCCACCACATTCCCCCAAGCGTCTTATAGTATTCTGCCCCAAATCCATCAGGGCCAGCAGCTTTACCCAATAGCTTTAATTACTTTGTCTTCAGTAATCTTGGCCCCCAACCTCTCTTTTAGTGTCTCGTTTATCCTAGGTACTTTTATGCTATCCAGGAATGTTTTGGCTTATCCCTGTGTTCCCTTGCATTCTTTCTGATATGTCTGGTAGAACTCTTTGAAGCAAATTCACATTCCCTGCTCATCCCTTATTACTTGTCCTTGTTGATTTTTAATAGCTGTAATCTTACATGGCACTCTCCCCCCTTCATTAACTGGATCAATAATGGCCCCTGCCTATTGCTCCACTCGTATATTCTTTGTCTGGCGCATGATACTCTAGTGTGTGCCTCCCCTGTAAGGCAATGCTTAAGGGCCTCCTGAGTATTTTTCAATTGCCTGTTTTACTCTTCTCCTCCCCCAGCCAGCACCTGCCTTTCCAGTCCCCTCACCGTCTGTTCCAGGACTTCAATTTTTTGTTTCCGCTCTCTCCTGATTTTGGCAGTATAGCTTATGATGGCCTTTCTCATGTATGCCTTACCTGCTTCCCTCAGAGTGGCTTGAATTGAAGGTAGTTCCCCCATTGTTCCTTAAGGAAATCCTTAAATTCCTCTTTTGCTAGCAGATAGGTGGGGGATCTCCACGCCCCTACCCAGGGCTCCCGGTCTCTGCACCTCATCCATAGCCCCACCATGGCATGAACCGATAGCACTATCGGGCCATGTGAGATGTCTGCTACTCTATCAAAGAGGGAGCTGGCCAGGTAATTGTAGTCCAACCTAGATCACGAGTTGTGTAGGAAGGAATGAAATGTATACTTTCTTTGAAAATGTGCCAAACTGTTAAAAAGCATTACCTTTTTTATATATAGGAGTATTCTGCAGCATATGTTTAGTAGGTTTGTGTCAAGAGGCACACTGTTAGATTTTGGCCAGAAAAGACTGTCAAAAGCTGACGGTGCCCCTTTAAGTTTTTCATACAAGTTGTAGGTTCTGTATTAGTATTGATGTGTAGTATTTGAATTTGAAATGTCCGCTATATTTTGCTCATTAGTATTAATGACTCCTTCGAGTACTTAAATGGGGCAGCTTCCCTTAACACCCCCTAAGGAAGACTCGTTTTGAGTTGAAGCGCAGGGGTAACGTTACTTTTTGATCTGCTGTGTTGGGATCTGTGAAATTTGCAATGAGCACTTGAACCAAATTTCTTTGCATCCAGATTCTGAGTGCCGCTGTCTCCTTGTTTGAATTGGAAACGTGGGGATGCCCAGTCCCTAGCAACCACTCAACTCACTGTGAACAAATGTGAGACGACAATTTCTTTTTTCTGTGTTTAAAAAAAAAAAAAAAAAAAAAAAAATACATTTTAAAATCCGAAAAATACTAGTAAAATAATTTGAGGGGCACCATACCCTATACAAAATGCAGGATTGATAACCCCATGCAGAACTAGTGTGTTCTGCCACCTCGGTCTGATTCCCAAGGACCTCTCGAGTTCACTCTTGGTCACTGGGAGTCAGACCCCTCTGAGGCAGAACACACTGGTTCTGCATGGTTAACTATCCAGTATTCTCTATTTTTATGATTAAAAATTAATGAAGTTCTGCCTGGTTTTGCATATCAGTTTTCAAGGAAAGAATACCATTTTCATTCTGCCGGCATTCAGGCTGGAATATCATTCCTCCATTCTACAGTTTACCCTGTAGGACTGTTTTATTTTGGATAGATGGAATACCAAACCTTGATACTCTTATCTGTATATCTACATCCATATGTATATGTGTGTGTATACCATGGAAGTGCAAATGCATTTGGAAGATAAAAGCTCTTGTTTTCACTGGAGACATAGCTACTATGCAAATAACATGTTATCTGCACAGTAGCTGTTATTTTCACGGTGACCACAACCCATGCTTTTCACATGAACTGCCTCCCTATGAGCAGCACATCAGACAGTGGCACTGCCACTTTAACAATAAAAGTAAACGGCTCAGCTTGTCATCATTAATAAAGTGGAAAAGAATCATCTGTAAACAGATAATCCATTTACATAATACAGCATATTTTTTACCTGTAAGAGATGCACAAAAAAAGTAGGAACTCCATGGTACATATCGATTATCCCATGAGGTAGCTTCAGATATTCATATCATCCGATTTGAAATGTTGTTGTCATTGCCACTTTTGCACATGTGCAATAATGACAACATTCCAAACCCGATACAGTAACCCCTCGCAATAATGAACGTGTTGGGAGCCATGGACCACGTTCACTTATAGACTTATTCATTATAGTGAGGAATGCGCTGTGACAGTCTAATAGTTCACTAACACTCAAAACGCCTTTATTTTAATCAAATAGCTTTTATTTTAATTAAATTGGTTAAAAAAAGCATGTTGTTGCTTTGAAGATTAACTTTGTACTTGTGTGCATTTAATTACTGTATTAATATCACATCAGCACGTTGGCACCTCAGCATCACAGTACAGTACTGCACTGAGCAATTTGGCAATAATTGTCCTGTGCCTGAAAGAATGAAGTTATATTTGTGTTGCGTTCCTTTTTATTGCCAAGTCCCTTGCATGACGGTGCATTTTGGAGTTGCAGTACCATTAAGGGGTCCGCATCCTATGACAGCATCCAGAGCAAGCCCGCTTCTAAGACCACAATTGTCTGTTGGTAGGATGGCACCAGCATGCAGGCTTCTTCCTCCTCCTCATCCTCTTCTTCACTCTCTGGCTCCTGGCTGTTGGTTATTGCACTAGATTGTCAGTGAGCTGGTCATGTGGTGTTGCTGTATCACCCAAAGAAAGCCAGTCATCCATTGTGTCTGCCGAGTCATGATTAGGAGGAATCGGATTCAGTTGTTTTGCCAGGCTAGCAGTCTCACGGGTGTCATCAGGATCATTGCCGGGATTGTGCCCAGCCTGCAAAAGGTCACCGAAGTCTGCACCCAAGGTAGCGTTTCCAACAGTGGCAAATGGTAGCCTCTGTAACGTTAGCCCAAGCCTCACCACACAAAATAGACGCATCTTTTAAATAATTTTTTTTTCAGGTAGTCCATAACCTGTGTAGTAGATACCAAATCACTCAGCAATCGTTTTTTGTAATTATTTATAAATGTGGTAATGGTGCCTTCATCGAGTGGCTGAATCCTGGAGGTTGTGTTCTTAAGCAGGAATAAAGTTTTGATTCTTCCATCATGCGAGCATAGCTCGCATTTCTCTGGATGCGCCAGGCACTGGTTGAGCAGAAGGATCGCTTTGACAGGCAGTTTGTCTTCTTGGGTGTAGTCTAACAAATGGCACAAAGTCGGTGAAAAAATAGTTCCTGAAAATCTCAGAAGTAATCCATGCATTGCGGTTGTGACCATAAGTGACAGAGGGGATGACAGGTTGTGTGATGAAAACACCGTGGTTTAGCACATTTGCCAGTGAGTAGGGTGTGATTTTTGTGGGCGCTAGTTGCATTGGAGCAAAACAGAAATGTTGCAGGATCCTTGCTTATTTTAAAATCCTTTGCTGGCATTCTCACTACGACCAGCCAGAGTTGCATCAGGTAGACACCGCCAGAACAAACCTGTTTCATCGGCATTATAAATCGGTTCTGGCTGGTACCCTCCTCTCTCAATGATGCCCCTCAGTTTTGGCAAAAATTAATTTGCAGCAACGGCACAGGATCCGCTGTTCTGCTGTGATACAGACCCGTCTAATGCCATGTCTCGGGAACCTCCATAACCAACCAAAGGATGACTTAAATTTTGTTTTGGGACTATGGATCTGTCGAGCAAACTGTTTAGTTTTTTGTTGCACAACGGAACTCAACACTGGCACCCTATTTATGCGCTGCAGGGTGAACCAAAGTTGGGTTGCTTTGTCAATTTCATTTTTATCAGGGCGCCACATTTTTTTTGCATGAAAATCCTTCACTCTCACTGCATTCACTGACAAAGTCCCTCAGGGACTCCTGCTGTTCCTGCCAAGTGCATGTAGTCATCTTTGAGTGGCCCATATCCAGTGAAATCTTTGCCAAACTTTCGCCGCTTTTCAACTGGTTGAGAATAGCGAACTTGGCCTTCACTGTATATCTGTATATTCATTATGTTGTGTGCTGTGGTGAGCTTCATTAGCTGCATTTAAAGGCTCCTACTTAACTAATTACTATATCACAGTCTAATACAGTTTCTTCCTATTAACTGGAATTACAGTGATTGACACTGACAGTCAGTGGAGTGAGCGAGACCGCTGATTGTCTTTGTCAACTCAGGAGCCACAGATCGCATTCGTTATACCCGGGAATTTGCTATAGTGGGATTTGCTATAGCAAGGGGGCACTGTAGTATGAATATTTGAAACTACCTCATGAGCGAATCCCTGTTATATAAATATGTATCTGTCTATGGGACTTTTTCTTTATATCCTTTACCTATTCTGCGGATGGTTTCAGCATTCTTCCTGTGTCTTCAGTCCCCTTAACCCCAGGCTAAGGGTTGCCTGTTCAAAGCAGACACTGAAGTATTTGATTATATTTTTGGCATCCTTTCTACAGTTCCCTTTGAAGGAACCCCAGGTTCAGATTTCTTCTATTAACTTGAGAGGTCTGTTGAACCCCTTGCAACTTCCTTCCCTTTTCAGGGTTGTCTGTGTTCCCTTTTACAAATCCTTCCTACGTAATCCTAATCTAGATTATTGTTTTAGGTCATGTGATACTCTTGTGGAGGCATTATTTTCTTCACGCTGTTTGTTTTGGTTTTTTCTAAATGTTTATGGTTAAAAAAAAAAAAATAAAAAAAAATCCAGTCGCTTTTTAATGTGATAGTTTCTTTTTCTCTCTGCATTTGGGGGTTGGGGGGCTGTAGGGGTTAGGTCTGGCACCACTATTTATGCTCTTGGTACGTATGGCACCATACTTGGTGCCATGCACATATGCATGGGTTTTGCCGGCCCCAAAATTTCTAACATTCATGAGATCCCTAGTGCCTTTGTCCCGAAGACTGAGCAGTGTAGCTCCATGCAGAAGATATTCTTGACGACCCAGAGTTATGACAAGTAACTTTCCTTTCTAACAACTGGAATCCATCAGTGATGCCTGATGCAAACAAATGTACATCATCCCGGCCAGAGTGTGATGCCCCAGAGATGGAACTTTACGCTTGTAATGGAATCTAGAATGAAGTTAGAACTCTGCACTGTGAGCAATGTGGCTATACTATCCGTGTCTTACAGTACTACGTGAATCATGCTCACAATATATATATACACCCTATATAGTTCTCTTCTTAAGTGAACTTCAGGTGTTTTTAACCACAGGATAAATGGGAAAGGGAGGATGGCTACTTTCTGAGAAACTAGCTGCCCAGGGGCCCGGTTTAGAAAAAATATTTGCTGTTGGCACAGAATGGGACTACTCCTTTTGAAAATAGGGCTGTGTCATTTATTTTGGGGGGGTTCTTGTATTCTGTTCCCAGGTAACAGTGGGTCAGTTAGTACAGTGCAATAATGGAATTTAGCACCGCATTGCAGCTGCTCTTGTGTTTCTGTGATTTGCAAGACCCATTAAGGACTCCAGTTGTGATTTAAAAAAAAAAAAAAAAGTGTAAGTGTGTGTGTGTATGTATACCTGTTTTACGGCAACAAAAAATCAGAATTAAATTGAGAAGTGTGGTGGAGTTCAGATAACAGGAAATCGGCAAAAACTACTTTTAATGTTTGGGGTCGGGGGAGGGCAGTGGTGTAACTGGAGGTATTGAAGACCAGTGACTGAAAGAGTGAGGTTTTGTGTGCAGGAGTGGCTGAGACTGGAGAGGTGAAGGGAGACAAATGTTTTTTTGTCACCCCAAACCCTGCTGGTATTTTGTTTTATTTCTTAGGGTACATGTGAATGTGTGCAATGGGATACCAAGATATCTTTTTATTATGTGATCTGGCATATTCGGAAAGATGAGAAAGAGCTGTCTTGTGGCTTCTCGAGCCAAGAACTGGATCTGTTGTCTACATGCCAGTGGATTACACCACTTTTGGTGAGAGTACTGTTTTTTTACACACCAGTGACGCAGAGAACTAAGAGAGAAAGGGTATGTGTGTGGTGCTAGTCTAGATACCATTGTGAATCTAGAACTGGGAGCATTTATCAAACTCAGAAAAAAAAAAATGAGAAGCAAGTTATGGCACTGAAAGCGGCTTAATTGTACAGCTTTGGATAAAGTGGCTGTGTTTGGATCTACTGTTGTTATAGTAACGGTGTGTACATACTCTCAAGCTGCTCAGGAAAACAGTAGCCTTTTCATGAGTCTGCCCATGTAAACCTGCAAAGGGGGGCTCGTATCACAGAAGCAGGGCCTCACCAACAGTGGGCCCTAATGACTGGCATTTCACATGCTGTATTTTGTGCATCTTCAAAAAAGAGCAGTATAGAGTTGCGATAGGTCTGTGTGTGTGTATGTATGTGGAGGGTGATTGTTTGCAGCACATCTCTGGAGTGCTCACACAACTGTGAAAGGGGACTGGGATAGCGAAACCTGGTGTTTACATTATATTTATTTTTTGAAAGTCTGATTAACAACCTTTGAGTCAGGGACTCATTTACAAAGGCACCTCGTTGCAGGGAGGGTAGACATGGTTACAGTGTGAGCTACAACAGTGGTAACATACAGGTGCAATACAGATAACAAAAGAACACAATATAATAGTAACATTATATCAGGGCAGGCCGGGAACTCCGGATGTAGATGGACAGTTTTTAACTGAATTGAATGTTCTAAAGGCACTTTCAGTGTGCATCGGAAGTGGTGCTGGGAGAGGATTCCATTTAAAGATCTCATAGCAATTTTAAATGGAGGCGTATGGGGAATAGGCCTTATTGTTAATGATTTCAGTTTGATAGGATTGTGTTGATCACAGTGCACAGAAACAGAAGTTGAGGATTAGCATTCAGTGTGCTTTCTCTTCCCCCTGATCTATAGTACTGGGGAAATTTGCATTAAACTGCAATATTTGTCCTTCCAAGTTTATCTGCTCGTGCTGTGTATTCGACAGCTGATTAGTCATAATCCTCTGTGACACCAGTCTCTTATTGTGGAAATGCTTGCAATGTCACAAACAGAGAATTGGGACTTCAGATAGGGAATGAGCAGATAAACTTAGGGCTGCTGACAGAATTAGAGCGGATAGGAATTCTGGACTGATAGCAGTCCAGAGCATTGCAAGGGTCAATAGAGTGCAACAATTACAGAAGTACATTAGGTACATGTAGAGGACGATTTTGCCAAACAATTTTTTTAAATTTGTTTTTAAAAGGCAGGTAGGACTTTGCTTGATGTAAATGAGTAGGCAAATTATTTCTAGAGTATTTGTCAGTTTATCCTTCAGAACTGTCAACACATGCTCACGAAAGAACCAGTAGTGGAAGTGTAGAATGTATATAAATCATAACCTAAACTATCTAGTTATTGTATTTCTCAAAATTTCCAAGAAGAGAGCTCCTTTTTTTGAGGTGACCTTCCCGGTGTGTGGTGGAGAGTAGTAGGTTGGGCACCAGTGCCGTTTACTCAGGGCATTTATTTGTAAGGTGAACAAATAAACAGCTGTATATAACATCTGCCTCCCTGGAAGAGCAGGGAAGATTTTGCTGCTAGTATATTGCAGCAAACCTAGTCAGGATGTCCTGAAATCTCTGCTGAGCTGAGAAACTTGCCTTTTCTAAAGGGATAGGAAAATGAGCTTGTTTCCCTTGGCAGTTCACTGAAGCTTTCCTGTGGAACGGTTTGCACAACTGAGAATCACAACACAAACGCACACAAAATATTAGTTGGTTAACCTGTATGGAGAGGGTTAATTTTGAGCCAAGTGGTTTTGAAGGACTCTGCCGGTAAGTACAGCACAGTGCTGTTTAGTGTTTACAGTCCAGCGGTAAGTCTTTGTGATGTAATCTTAAACTGAAGAACTAGGGAGAGCCTGCAGTGCCTGAATATTTTTTTTTTTTTTTTGGGAGTGTACCTTGGGCTCCCCATGGCTGCAGTCATTCTCTGGCCACGTCAACAGCTACCTTCACACCGCCGTTAACAAAACCTTGGCTGACTGGTAGGTGCACACAAATGAAGGGTAGGCCACACCCTGCCTTCCTGGGAGCCCAGTGCTTCCCCTGTGCAGCGTGTTTGGCCCCCAGCCAGCCTCAGTGTGGGATTGCACCAAGGGAGGTTAGCAAACTAATCTAAAAATCTGTAGAGTTAAGAGCTACAGTACCAGAATAAAGTGACATTAAAAAAGCAGTACCAGAACTTTAGTTGTATTAAGTCTTGGAGGCTACACCCAAGTTAGGGTTTCCTGTGTAGCAGTCCCAGAATAACTTACAAACCCAGCTCCACAGCACTGTGACTTTTTGCCCTGCTCTGTGTCATGTGAGAGGAAGGAAGCTCTGCCTCTGGGATTATTTAGTTACAGGGCTCTGAATAGATCTTCGGAGAACAGTCTTCCCTGTAGAGTCCCAATGTTTGGTCTTGTGGCCAGAGGCTCAAGGACTCTGCAGATTAATTTCTTCATTTATTTCAAAAGTTTGACATGGCAAGAGATACTGAGCTGGGAGTGGCTTGTTTCCAGATGCGTGGGGGGAGTATACAGTAGAATAGGTGCAAGAGTAAAAATACATTAAACATTTGCGTGGCCACACTAGTCAGTACCAAGTAAAAACAGTGCAGCAAATGAGAGTACGGTGTGTAACAGATCTGCAAAACCAGTATACTTTGTAAAGTAAAACCATTCAGCTGCCAAAGGCAGCTAGAATTGCACTTGGTATCAGGGACAGTGGCCAGCCACATAACCAGAGCGGGGGTAGGAGCTCCTTAATGTCAGTAGCCGTGACCAGCCACATAACCGGGGTGGGGGTGGGGGTATACTACTGCAGTTGCACTGGTCCAACCATGTTACCAAATTGCGCAAGCCATAGGAGCAGGATGTCACAAAGGTAAAGGATCGGGGTCAGTTGCAAGAGGGAGGTATAAAGCTTTGAAGAGACTTGAGGGAGAAGGACCTGAGGGAATGGACAGTGGAAGAGGCTGAGAGCTTAGGGAAGTGATATGAGAATGCAGTTTGGCCAGCAGTAGGGTGGGGGGAGGGGAGCTTATGAGAAACTGTGTTACAAAGCAGGTAGGAAGAAATGGGAGAGGAGCCTAGCCAGAATTTGGATGTGAAGGCACAGTGGGCGAGGCACCTGGCATCGAGGAAGGGAGAAGCAGAGAATAGTGGCGGCTACGGTGAGGACAGCCAAAGGCAGAATGGCAGGAGTGAAAGAGGGGGTCTAGTCTAGCATGAGTGGACTTCAGAGTGGCACTGTAAATGATGTTGCCATAGAGGAAAATGGGAGTATCATCTTCGAGACAGACAACCACACAGTGGGCAGGAAGCATGATACACAACGGGATATACAGCAGCAACTGCCCCCAACTATTTTATTTACATTTTTTTCCACCAGTGAAGCACAGGGTCCCCCCTCAAATCTGGGACTGTAACTTTTACAGTTTACGTTACAAATAATGTTCTTGTCTTGTCAGTCACTTATAGTGTAATATTAGCTAGTGTTTGATCTTCCAAGAATCAGTCTTCCCACCGATTCACCCGTGTGTGTGTGTGTGTGTGTGTGTGTGTGTGTGTGTGTGTGTAAGTCAGAGGTGCCAGGACCAAGCAGGAGCCATAGCTTTTCAGAAAGCTGGTGATGTGGTAGACACTGGGTGTGAGACATACACACCTGTTGGTATACAGCAGCACCAGCCCCCAACTGCCACAGTTCCCTTTCCCCCCGCTGTCTAATACACATCAGTAATGACATCGCTCGCCCACCTGGAGTCAGAACCTGTCTACACAACGATAGCATTCAGTTCTTCAGTTTTAGTGATGAGAGTTTATTTTTGTGTCATTTTAACCTATTTATGGAGGATGGTGGGGACTCTGAACAGGTAAACTGCTCCGGCGATGGGGCTTTGTTTGGTCACCATCCCTTAGTGAAGAGGCGTTCCAACAGTGGGCAGTCCAGTGATCGGAAGGCAAGGCTGCCCTTCTGGAAGCACAAAATGTAGTAGTCCTAATCCCGCACATACTCAATATTGGGATCCAGCCACCGCTTGTCCTCTGCCTCTTGCTCTCCTTCCATAAAGGGGAAGAAACGAAACCGCTAGGGGTTGCCCTCTGTCAGGTCTGTTGAGACACTGAACTTCCACAGGCTGGAGGTCCTCGCCATAGTCGTCGATGACACCAGGCACTTCCAGGCTTATGGAGTTGCTGTCCCTGGCCTAGAGCCTGCACTGTCTTCAAGTGGAGGACTTTAGTGGATAGATCAGTCATTTTGCAGCCCTTATGCAGTAGTGGGTGCAGTGTCGGGCTCACGTGGTGCTGTTTCTGACATAGGCACCTGACCCCTCGAGTTTGGCTGGGCTGGTGCCGCGGCAGCTGGATCTGCATTTGCCTCTGGCAATGGCCTCTGGGTCCTTGCCACAAGAGGCATCGCTGTTTGTCCCAGTTGTGTTGTCACCTCTGTCCTGTCAAGGGACAGGGACAAGAACGGTGCCACCCCCTGTCATTCTGGTGTCGGATGGGTCATTGACCCTGTATACGGCATCACGTGTGGTGCTCAGTTCAGATCCCCAAGGACCCGACCCTGCACCGCATGGGCTTGTGGTGCCAGTGGTCACCTAAGTAGCACCTACAGCATTAACCGTGGTGCTGTCCTTTGCCCCTTTCCTTGGGTCCCCGGGCCAGGGCCAGTGTTGCTGCAACCGCGCACTGTGCTGAACCCCTCCCCCTTTTACTATCCCCCTTGCAGTGAGGGTGCAGAGAGAGATGTGTCTTATCCTAACTTCATTATCTCTGGTGGGGATGATGACTCTCTTTATGGTCCCAGGTGTTAGTCCTGTGTCTGTTCCTTAGGAGAACCTTTCCTTCAAACAACATGAAGTCTTGCTATATTATAGACATTAGCAGTTTGTTCCAGTTCTAGAACTGCCCCGGAGTGAAATGGTTAAAACCATTCCAAAATAGAATTTTGGCACGAGAGCAGCTCTGTGTCATTTCAAACTTGAACGGTCAGATTCTTTACTCCGCCTCAGTCAACAGTCGCTCCGGAGATTTCTCCTTCTGCTTGGTTCATTTCTCGGTTTAAAAAGTGTTTTCTCAGTTGGATTTAACCGAGAATAGTTTTATTTTAACCGCAAAACCGTTCGGTTCAAGCTCTATCTGTGGTAACCGTAAGTAAATGAAGGTTTTGTCTGTGTGGAACTTGTAAGTTATCGGTTCGGTTTGAACCGATCAGTGGGTTTAAAACTCATTTAAAACTAAAGTTACTATTTTAAGTGCGGTTCCCGGTTCTTATCGGTTCTAAAAAAGCGGATTTATTACAGTTTTCCAATACCCGTGTACACGATTAGGAACCGATAAGGGTGTCTTGCCTGGCACTGCCGTTAAAAGGCAAGTTTTTGGTTAGGCTGGCATTATGTCTGAGAAACCCAAAAGGAAAAACCCGGGCCCACTGGGTTTTCAACACTGTGATGTTTGTGGGAAGTCTTTGCCAAGGCTGACCCACACACATGTGTTTGTCTGAGGGTTTGACCACCTCCAGTCAGACTGCCAGGTATGTAAGAATTTCCCTGCAGCCACCCTGGAAAAAGATTGGGCAGGCTCAGGAACGAGAGGCCAAAAAGTCCGCTGACCCGGATGGCCAGCCCGGTTCGGTGCCAACCGAACCAGAGAGAGTGCCCTCTGACCAGGGCCAGACTTCCTCGGGCAAAAGAAAAGCTGGTTCTGAGGAACCAGTTCCAGTAAAGAAAACAAGAAAATCAGCAGGTCTGGAGTCCAAAATTCCTTCTCCAACTGCTGCAGAAATAGCAAAAGCCATACAAATTGTCCAGTCACTGTCTCAGGGTCCGTCCGAACCACCACTATCTGGTAAAAGGTTGGTTTGTCCGGTTCCAGTGGTTCAGGATTATGATATTGAGGAATTTTATGAACCAGAGGGGGGAGGATTATGAACAGTATGAATGTGGCTGGGAAGGTCTGGGTGTGCCCATTGAACCGGACATCTCCCCAGACAGACCTTTAGAATCTCCCCCTATGCTGTCTGAGTCCCCATCTCATTTTATGTTTTATAAAAAAGTTGCTGAAACCCTCCAGCTTCCTTTAGAAGAGGCTGTGGATGAGCAAGAGGAGCCTGATTTTGTAGAAATGATGGATATTCCAGAGTCTAGGAGATTGTCTATTCCTTTACATAAGTCTTTTAGGAAACAAACAATTAAAATTTTAAAAGCTCCTAATTCTGTGCCTCCTGTAGATAAAAAGATGGACAGAAGGTATCGTTGTCAGGCCCTGATACAGAATTCCTTTCTCAGCAATGCAGTCATGTTGGGGTAGTTCAGGCTGCTGCCTGTGATAAAGCTAATATTCCCTTGGCTTCACATCCTCCTGACAAGGATTCCAGGAATATTGATGCCATGGCAAAAAAACAGTATATGGCAGCTTCTCTGGGACTCAGGCAAGCAAATTATATGGCTTATGTAGCTAGGTATCAGAAATCTAGATGAGATACTGTTATGCAGTTGGCCAAGCAGGCCCATGGCCAGCTGGCTAGTGAACTATAACAGGTGGCTGCTGATGGCATTGAAGCCTCTAAGGTTCAGTTTCATGCTGCTGTGGATGTTAATGATGTTTCCTCTGGGGTCATGGCCACATCTGTAGCTTTTAGTAGGTTGGCCTGGCTCAGGTGTACTAGTTTGTCACGGATACCCAGACTAAGGCTATGGATTTTCCTGTGGTGGGAGATTCTCTGTTTGGAGAGCAGACAGAGAATTACATGAAAGATGGATGAATATAGGACTACTTACAAGAGTGCCCAGGCTAAGGAGCGGCAAGCCACTCCTCAAAGGCATGCCCCCAGGGGTAGGGGTAGGCCTTTTCACAGGCCTTTCTACCAGACTCAGGCCTCCTCTGCCTTTGCTCAGAGGGGCTTCTTCAGAGGCAGGGGCAGACCTGCTCCCACCCCCCAGCCTAAAGCTCCTACGAAACAGGCACCCTGATGGGGTGCCCAGGGCCGATTCTCCTGTACCAGTGGGGGGCAGGCTGGCTTACTTCAGTCAGAATTGGGCTTCTTTAACCTCAGACAAGTGGGTTCTGGAAGTAGTAAGCCAGGGTCTGGTTCTCAGCTTCAAAAAGTTTCCCAAGTTGAGAAGCAGACTTTTTCTACCTGCAAGTGCTTCAGAGACCCTCGCCTGGAAACAGAGGTCTCATCCCTGTTAGCTCTCAGAGCAGTAGAAAGGGTTCCTCCCTGCATCAGGGCAGGGGTCTGTATTCCAGATAGTTCCTTACCCCAAAAAAGACAGGAGAATCGCGGCCCATTTTAGATCTCAGATATCTGAACAAGCATCTTTTGAAACCAAAGTTCAAAATTGTAACTCTGGCAATGATTTTACCTTCCTAAGGCTAGGGACTGGCTAGCCTCCTGGACTTCAAGGATGCCTATTTCCATGTCCTAATCAGAAGATCCCATTGAAAGTACCTCAGATTCGAACTGCCCTCAGGTCATTACCAGTTCAGAGCAATGCCCTTCGGCCTTACCTCTGCTCCAAGGGTATTCACAAAGTGTCTAGCAGTGGCAGTGGCCCACTTAAGGAGGCAGAGGATTGCTGTTTTTCCCTATCTAGACGACTGGCTCATTGTAGGCCAGTCCCCAGAACAGGTAAAATCTCACCTGCAGGTCACCCAGCAGCTTCTCACCTCCTTGGGTTTTCTGCTAAACCTACCAAAGTCGGTTCTGGAACCAGTCCAGGTACTCACCTTTATAGGGGCAGAATTGACACAAAGCTAGCCAGAGCCTTTCTTCCCCAGAAAGGGTAAGGAATTTAGTGGCTCTGGCCTCTTCCTTAACTCTGCAGGCTCTCGACCAGCAAGACACTTTCTGCAGCTCCTGGGGCACATGGCTGCATCCACAGCTGTTGTGCAGGGAGCCAGATTTCAGATGAGACATTCAGTTTCACTTGAGAACCTTTTGTCTCAGAGAAGAGACCCCTTTCCAAGTTGGTCCCAGTGACTCGAACCTTGATCCTAGCTCTCCAGTGGTGGCAGGATCAGAGCAATTTAAGAGCGGGGGTCCCCTTCATTTCCCCTTCTCACGACTTGACTCTCACTACAGATGCTTCCCTTCTGGGTTGGGGAGCCCACATGGGCGACCTTTCCACTCAGGAGTTTGGTCCCCCCAGGAATCTCTGCTCCACATCAATTTGCTGGAACTCAGAGCTGTCTTTTAGCTCTTCAGCTTTTTCTGCATCTGTCCACGACAAGGTGATACAAGTCAGAACAGACAACACCACAACAATGTGGTACATCAACAAACAGGGGGCACTCGGTCTTCGGCCTTGTGCACCGAGGCAATGAAGTTGTGGTCTCTGGCCTATTCCCTGAACACTTTCCTCATAGCAGTTCATCTTCCAGGGAAGGACAATGTCCTAGCGGATGCCCTCAGCAGGATTTCCCAGGGCCATCACGAATGGTCCCTGGATCCTCAAGTGCTGGGGATAGTTTTTGCCAGGTGGGGCATCCTCAGATAGATCTTTTGGCCCCAGACAATCACAAACTTCCTCTGTTCTGTTGCAGGCCTCCAGTGCTGGGCTCAGTTCCCCTGGATGCCTTTCTTCTGGATTGGGAGGGAAAGTTCCTCTATGCTTTCCCCCCTTTTCCTCTCCTATTCAAAGTACTAGTCAAAATCAGATCTCAGCCTTGCAGGGTGATTCTGATTGCCCTGATTGGAGCCAGGCAGCCCTGGTACCCACTCCTTCTGTCTCTGACAGTCCATCTTCCCTGTGCCTCCCAGGAATCACAATCTGTTGACTTGTGCCCAGGGAAGGGTTTGGTATCCGACCTCAAATCCTCAACCTCAAGGCCTGGCTGTTGAGGAGTTAGTTTGCTGATTTACACCTCTCTCAGGGTGTTCTTGAGATCCTAAAGGCTTCCAGAAAGCCTTCCACTAGGGCTACTTATAGTTCTAAATGGAAAAGATTTTCCATTTGGTGTGCTGGGAAAAATATTTCCCCAGAATCTGCTGAATTGCGCATTTTGTTAGATTATATGGTACATCTTAATTCCTTAGGTCTCAGACCAGCTACCCTGAGAGTTCATTTGGCAGCTGTGTCTGCTTTTGTGTCAGCAGGAAAGTCATCCCCTCTTTCCTCTCATCCTGTGTTTTCCAAGTTTTTTAAGGGGTTACTCCATACTAATCCTTCCTTTTGGGAACCAGCCCCTGCTTGGGACCTTAATGTTTGCATTGCCCAGTTAATGCAACCCCCTTTGAACCTCTGTCTTCTGCAGAGCTTAAGTACCTAACTTGGAAAACTGTTTTTCTAGTGGCTATCACTTCTGCCAGGACGATAAGTGAATTGCAAGCCTTGTCAGTGGAGACTGACTTTATTTCTTTCCACAGGGATAAGGTAGTCCTTAGGACTAATAGGAAGTTTTTGCCTAAGGTGGTTTCAGATTTCCATCTTAATCAATCTATCTCCTTCCAGTATTTTTCACTGATCACCCTCTTCGGGTGAGAGGAGGTTGCACAGCCTGGATGTTAAGAGAGCTCTTAGTTATTATATAGAGCGTACCAAAGGTCACAGGTTCGAATCCCTCCAACTTTTCCTTACCTATGGTGAAGTTGGGAAAGGCAAACCTGCCACTAAGAGATCAATAGCCAGGTGGATTGTCTCTTGTATCCAATTTTGTTATCAGAAAGTGGGCAGAGCCCCGGTTTGAGGGCTCATTCTACCAGGGGTACAGCTGCTGCCAGAGATATCCCTTTATTAGAGATTTGCCAGGCTGCTACTTGGAAAACGGTACACACTTTTACCAAGCATTACTCCCTGGATGTCCAGGCCAGGAGAGATGCTCGGTTTGGCACAGCTGTTCTTCAGAGCCTATTCCCTAAGTAGGTTCTGCCTCTCCTCCATGGAGGTACTGCTGTGTATTCTGCTAATGTCTATAATATAGCAAGACTTCATGTTGTTTGAAGAAAAAATTACTCACCTTAGTAATGTTGTTTCTTCTAATGGAGTCTTGCTATATTATAGACCTCCCCCCCAACCTGCCCCTCTCAGAACCTCTACTTGGTGGGTGCGGCAACTTAGTGTGGGCACTACTTATGTCCTGTTAGCATTTTGTCCCCTTTGGGACTTTGGGGGTGTGTGTATGTGTACGCTGTGTGTTTTATTATACTTATGTTCCATTTTCATATTATTAGAATGGTGTTAGTATTTCTGGTCCCCTGACTTGAGTCTTGGGTGTTGGGACCATCAATGGTTGTTATTATTTAGGTAGCCATTTGGCTAGTGTAGGTTACAGCTTCCACACAGACCTTAGTGAGTTTGGCTCTAGAAGATCTGACAGTTCAAGTTTGAAGTGACACAGATAGAGCTGTCTCGTGCCAAAATTCTATTTTGGAATGGTTTTAACCATTTCACTCCGGGGCAGTTCTAGAGCTGGAACAAACTGCTAATGTCTATAATATAGCAAGACTCCATTAGAAGAAACAACATTACTAAGGTGAGTAATTTTTTCTTCCAGGCTCTACTCAGAAACACTCCTTCGGCACTGGATTTCGAGCCAGCAGCCATAGACCAGGCTGAGCGCCTCGAACTGGAGTCTCTACATGTGCCTAATATCCTGGTCAATCTAATTCCTCCCAGCCAAGCTGCCTTAGAGACCTCGCTAGACTCAGTTTGGAAGATGCCTACTACTGTGGCAGCTGTCACGAAGTAGGTGGACGGGAAAAACGCTGCTCCTGAAAACAAGCCAGTGTATTACACTTATCCTATTACTCGTGCCATTGTTATCCTTGGTGTGAATGGCAAAACTATAATACCTAAGGCGGTCACTGCACATCCCACAAACAAGGAGTCACGCAAGAGTGACACCATGGGCAAGCAGCCTATGCCTCTGCTACCCTTGGCATATGAATAGCTAGCCACCAGGGTAATTTTTCAAGTATGAATTTACGCTCTGGACCAAGCTTAAGTCTCTGTCAGAGGCTTTGCCAGACTTGGAGGCTAAACAAGATATGCTGCTTACTGTTAAACAAGGTGATGAATCCAGCAGTCACCGGCCCAAACACTCAATAGATGCCTTTGATGCAGCATCTTGCTCTGCAGCCATAGGCATCTGCATCTGGCGGCATTTGTGGTTGCAGACTGCTGGCTTCAACCAGGATGTCCAAGAGCAGATAATGAGCGTGCCCTTTGATGACTCTTAATTGTTCGGACAGCAGGTGGAGCAGATCTCTTGAGTCTAATGAAACTAGAACGCGTCTTCTAGACCAGTTCCCATTAATCCTCAAACGTGGCAGTGGACATGGCTTCTTCCACAAGCAGTCCTTTTGTGTGGAGGTAGGAGAGCTCAACTCTATAAAAATCCAACCTCTCCAGACCCAAAAGAAGGCATAGCTGAAGGCACAGGTACCAGAAGTGCTCAGTGCCACCATCTGAAGTTCTGGCCCTAGTCCTTCCTCAGCTACCTGAAGCAGACCTCTCCACCCGAGTCGGGGGATGCCTGACCCAGTTTTACCATCACTGTGAATACATCATGATGGACAGGTTAGTCCATGCAGTGTCTAAAAGGGGTACTCCCTGGATTTTACAGAAATCCCTTGACTATCCACCCAGAAGGCAACACCATTTGTCTTCTCGCATGTCAGAGCTTCTGGCACAGGAAATTGTGTGGTTCTAGGGACGTGGATATGATGATCCATCCACACTGTCTGGCATTCTCATTTCCCCTTTAAATCTTGCCGGAAGTTTTCAAGCTGGCTCCTCCCACCCACCAGGGTGGTATAACTCTCGGCTTCTCCCCATGACACCAGATCTTCCTTTCCGCTGGAAGAAGCAGGTTCCTTCCTTTCCATTTCTGCGTTCAGTAGGTCCTGGCGCTCAAATCTTCGGATTTATTTCCAAAACTTACTCATCAGAGTTTCATCTTCAGCTCAATCTTCGATCACGACTGTGATGGAGGACCAGTCCTCGCTCAGATTTTGCTGGTGCCCATGCGGGCAAAAGATGTCATGTACCGACCCACATGCCACGTGCGTTTACTGCCTGGGCCACAAGCACGATCCCCAGACTTGCGATATCTGCCGGTTGTTTCACACATTGTTCATCAAGGACTGCCTCGCTCGTCTGAAGTTGGGCCGCCCAGAAAAACCTACATCCGCCAGTCAAATCCAAGGATGCCCATTGGATAGTCTCTGCGACTTCGGGGTCCGACAACCAGCTGGAACAGCTTAAGGCCTTCGAGAAGGATACGGGTCAGACCATGCGCAGTCATCTTCGACTTTGACTTTTGTTCCGCTCAAGTTGGGCTCCACTTATCTGGTTCCTTCAAGGAGCTGTGCCAATCTTTCCCGACCAAGGGAGAGGGCCCTTTGGGTTCGTGCAGCTCTCGATCACACAAGGAGTCCAGGAAAGAAAAGAAGACTCATCGACGTTCTTCGGACCGGAAACGTTCCCAGTCTCAGGAATCCCAGGGTTTGACCACAGTCAAAAACGCGGCCTTGGCCGCTGGCTTCACGGTGCCCCTGTCAGGCCAGCCAGTTGAGACGCTGGCTGATGATGTGGCCAAGATTTTTCTCGACCCAGTCAACTGGTTGTCATCTGAAGAGTCTGACAACTCCTTGTTCAGGATTCCGGTCCTGCCGGTGACCATCGAAGAGTTGGCTCAGCCCACTGAGCAGGACCCTCCGGTTACCGACCTAGATCAGGAGGAGCTGCGGCATTCCCCAGCTCCCTCAGAGATCCCCTGTCTGCACCCATGGAGGCCAAGGTCTAGGTCTTCTTCATCCTCTGGGTCGAGCAGGTCCCGCTGGCTTGGGCGGTCTCGCTCTCAGCACCATAGAAAGCGGTGCTGCCACTACTCGTCTTCGTTCTCCTCTGCTGAGGAGAGGCTTCAACACAAACTGCATAGACGCTACGAAGACCTGGTGTGGCAACAGTTGGTGTTGTCCAGTCTGAAGTCTACCCTGGCTCCCACACCGGCTGTCACTTGGCTGTCGCCTGAGAATGCCTAATCGACCCGGTGGGGCTAGTCGGTCACAGTTTCTCCGCTCATGGAGCTGGTAGAGACTGCCTCGGTTCAGCCGAATTTGGCCTCTTCCCCTGATCGTGGTGGAGCAGCCGCTCCAACAGCCACCGACCGGCGCTCCAACCAAGGAGTCCCGGCCGGCTCAGGAACTTTCCCGATTGGCTGTCAGTCACTCTTACACCTGACTGCTTGCGGCAGGTCTGGAGTGTGTCTGGTGGTGGGCCACTCTATGCAGACTTCTCAGAGTCCGAGGATTCCTACCTGCACTCCTGTCCGATCGACATGGAGTTGGTGGGGAACCTTTTGACGGATGAAGGATCCACGTCCTTCATGGGCATCCTCCCTCTCGTCTGAGTCCATGGGGATGAAATTGGAGCCCGTCCAGAAACTGGTTCGCTATCCCCTCAGATTCTGGATAAAGGGGACTCTTGGATGGAAGCTTTCCCAGTTGCTGAGGCCATTGTTGGACCTGCCGTGGAACTCTGGTAGCGCCCCACCTCCTGCTCTGTGTCTTCGGCCCGGATGGTCTGCAAATATGCAGTGCCCACCAGTACCCTCTCAGGGTTCATGGAGCACCCTTTGGCCTGAGGATTGGTAGCCGAGACTGTGTTTCGGTGCGCTGGCAATTTGGGGGATGTCGACAAACCACCGGATAAGGAGTCCAAGAAATAGGACCACTCGACTAAAAAGGTCTGTGCTGCCTCCTCACTCGGCCTCAGACAGGCGAGCTCGGCCGTCGTGATCACACACTTCTCCCATGCCCATCTGGGCTTTCTGAATGAGGTGATATTTCTGAGGACCTCCAGACTATGGTCTAGCAGGTCCGGGACCAGGGTCGTGCTGTGGCCAAACAGCAACTTCAGACGGCTCTGTATATTGGGGATTCCTGTGCCCGCTCAGTGGCAGCAGCAGTTGCCATGTGCCATAGGTCTTGGCTGCAGATCTCTACCTTTATGGCAGATACTCGGCACAAGCTGATGGACATCCCATTTTTGGGCACCGACCTGTTTGGGCCCAGTATGGAGGGTCATCTCCAGCATATCAAAGTCCATTGCCACCTTGGACTCCCATGACATCTATCCAGAAGGATCCCAAGGGCTACAGGCAGCAGAAGCATAAGCCCTTTCAGTCCTCCACTCCTGCGGTGAAACGAGACCAGCATCAGTCTGGCCAGCAGGCTGTCCTGGCGACCAAAGCCCAAGACAGTGGCCTCAGTGATCCGAAAGCACAGAGGGAAGGGACCCGGTGGCTTCTCAGCCTCCTCCGGGCCTGCTCAGTGGTGGGATGGGTGGTGCCACCGTCATGCCCATCACACCTCCCCTAGGTCTTTCTATGGGAGGCTAGCTCCACCACTTTCTTTCCGCCTGGTCCGTTGTCACCACGGACAGGTGGGTTCTGGAAGTGGTCGGTCAGGGTCTGCCTCTAGATTTCGAGCAGTACCCACCCAGCCGAGCCTGTGCCCCACGGGAGGACTTGGTATCCACAGACACTCTGTCGGCTCTTCAAGACGTTGTAGTCCAACTTCTCCACAACAAGGTTGTGGTCAGAGTTGCTGATCCTCTGGAACACCCAGGGTTTTGTCTCCAGGTACTTCCTGGTGCTAAAGCGGATGGGGGCTGATGCCCCCATTCTAGATCTGCGCGACCTGAACAAATTCTTCAGGTCCCGCACCTTCTGGATAGTAACTCTGTCCCAGATCATATCATCTCTGGAGCAAGACGTGGTTTTGCTCTCTGGATCTTCAGGACGCGTTCTTTCACATCCCAATCTGTTGCTTCCACAGAGGGTTCCTCTGCTTCCGAGCCGAGGGAACCCTCTACAGGTTCCAGGCCATGCCTTTTGGCCTCTCAACCCCCAGGGTCTTCATCAAATGCATAACAGTGGTGGCAGCTTACCTGAGGTTGCCAAGGGGTCCAAGTCTACCCCTACCTGGACGACTGGCTGATAGTAGGTTCCTCCAAGCAGGAGGTGGAGCAGTCCAGGGTCCTGGCCGTCTAGACCTGTATCAACCTTGGCCTCCTGGTCAGTGAGGCCAGGTCGGAACTTGTGCCCTCGCAGGTGATCAGCTTCATCGGGTCAGAGCTAGACTCTTGCAGAGCCAGTGCCCAGCTTCCGGCAGACAGGGTGGAGGTTCTCTCCTTTTTTGCCCAGTCATTTCTGGTTGGGCACTTGCGCCGTGCCCGGGACTTCTTGCGCCTTCTGGGTTACATGGTGGCCTGCACCAGCATGGTTTGATGGGCCCGCTGGCATATGCGCGCCCTGCAATGGGAGCCTGCCAGCTAGTGGTCTCAGCGCAAAGGTCACTTCGACCAACTGGTCACTGTGACCCAGAGGATATGGGATGCCCTTCAGTGGTGGTTAGTCCCAGAACATCTGCAGGAAGGGATCCAGTTTGTCTGCCTTGAGCCGACTGTTATCCTGATGACCGACTCCTCTCACGGGCTGGGGTGCCCATCTGGGGGAGCACAGAGTCCACTGGCTCTGGACCCCCAAGTAGTCCCAATGACACATCAACCTGCTGGAGCTCCAAGCAGTCCAGCTGGCGCTAACTGCCTTCGCTCCATTTATTTGGGGTCAAGTGGTCCAAGTTCAGATGGAATATGCTACGACCATGTACTATCTCAAACAAGGCAGAACGCACTCCCTGTCCCTGTGCAAGGAAGCCCTCTGCATTTGGACTCGTGTGCTGCCTGGAGGTGGATCTCCTAGTCATCCATGTGGCAGGAACCTCCAGTCAGTTGCTGGATGCCCTCAGCCAGGTGGGTGAGGTGTCCTGAGTGGTCTCTCCATCTGGAGGTAATTCAGTCTGTTCTCCCAGTGGAGCACCCCTCAGGTGGACCTGTTCGCCTCCAGGGGCGAATGCAAAGCTGAGGCTGTATTGTGCCCATCCCCCCTCCGCAGAGAATGCTGCAGGGGATGCTTTCTAGAGGCCATGGACCCCAGGCCTCTTCTGTGCCTTCCCTCCACTTCCCTTGATCCACAAGGTGCTGCTCAAGATCAGGAGGGACAAAGGCACAGGTGATCCTGGTGGCTTCGGACTGACCTCGCCAGTTTTGGTACCCTGATCTCCTCAGCCTCAACAGGCTTCCACGGCGTCTTCCCATACACCTGGACCTGCTCTCCATCAGTCAGGGGAAGGTACTCTAACCGGACCTTCAGTCCCTGCACCTGACAGCCTGGTTCCTGAGCGGCTAGAGTTCCAGGCTTTGGGTCTCTCTCTGAGGATGTCCTCACTGTGGTGGAGACATCTAGAAAGGAATCTACCAGAAAATACTATGCCTTCAAAATGGAAGAGATTCTCCATTTGGTGTCAGGGCAAGGGGTTTGACCCTTCGACCTGTCCTGTGGCTAACATTTTGGACTACCTGTGGTCTCTCTCCTGAGGGGGACTTAGGTCGACGACCCTTAAGCTGCACCTGGCAGCAATCTCTGCTAACCGGGTGCAGGCTGGTCAGCAGTCAATGGCACAGGAGAAGGTGGTCCACATAGTACCCATCCATAAAAGTGGACCAAAGGATGAGCCGGATAATTACAGGCTGGTAAATTTAACTTCCATTGTGGGGAAGCTGATGGAGACAATACTTAAGTAAAGGCTGGTGACCTTTATGGAAGCCATTGGGCTCCAGGGCAGTCACCAGCATGGGTTTGTTTCCAGAAAATCCTGCCAGACAAACCTAGTTGAGTATTGTGACTGAGTCATTGGGGAATTGGGCATGGGTCATGCGGTGGATGTCATATACTTGGACTTCAGTTAGGCCTTTGATTCGGTGCCACATGGGAGTTTGGGAGGGAAGTGGAGATACGTGGGGGTGGCAACTAAGATGGTTAAATGGACTGAGAATTGGCTGCAGGGTAGACAGCAGAGGGTAGTGGTTGGGGGGAACTTATCTCAAAGGGCTTTGACTAGCTGAGTGCCGCAGGGATCGGTACTGGGGCCAGCGCTGTTTGGAATATTCATAGCGGACATCTCGTATGGCGTAAGGAGTAAGATCAGTCTATTTGCTGACAATATCAAATTAGGGGTGGTGGTGGACAGTATAGCAGGTTGGCAGGGGCTGCAGGACAACCTGACCAAACTGGTGGAGTGGTCTGAAGCGTGGCAGTTGGGGTTCAATGCAAAAAAGTGCAAAGTCCTGCACTTTGGAGCAAAGAACCCAGGAAGGGGGTGCAGCTAGGTTCCACCGAGGAGGACAATCTAGATGTGGTTGTAACAGGGAAAGATGAACAATACAGAACAGTGTAAGAGGGCGGCAGTGAAAACCAACAGGATGCTGGGTTGTATCACAAGGGGGATCTACTCCGGGAGCAGGGAGGTAATCTTGACTCTCTACAGGGCACTGGTCAGGCCACACCTGAAGTACTGTGTGCAGTTCTGGCGGCCATATCTGAAGAATGATGTGGGGTACAGTGCAGGGCAACAAGGATGATCCAGGGATTGGAGGATAGACCATACGAAGAGAGGCTGAGTGTGTTGAACATGTACTCCTTGGAGGAGAGAAGGGACGGGGGGGTATATGATTGAGACCTTTAAGTATGTAAAAGGATAAACAATGCAGGCACTGAAGGGGATACTCAGGCTGAGGAGGGAGAGGGACACAAGAGGGCACGACCTTAGGTTGCAGGGGGGTAGATTTAGAATGGAAATGAGGAGACACTTTTTCACAGAGAGGGTCGTGACAGAATGGAATGCTCTACTGGAGGAGGTGGTAGCCTGTAAGACAGTGGGTAGTTTCAAAAGGGAATGGGACATGGTGAGGGGGGTGAAAGGGAAGGGAGGGAGGCAGGGCAGCTTCAAGGTGAGAGTGCTAGCTGCACACTCGAGCAGACTTGATAGACTGAATGGCCTATTTCTGCTGGCAGATTCATATGTTTGTATGGTCTGGCGCTTTTTCAAAGGCCTGAATCACATTTCCCCTCCGGTGCATGAAGTACCACCGCCGTGGGACTTGTTGCTGGTTTTGGCAAAGCTCATGGGTAAGCCATTCGAACAGATACACAGGTGTGACATGTTTCATCTGTCATGGAAGACCGCCTTCCTGGTGGCTATCACATCAGCCTTGAAGGATCAGTGAGCTCCAGGTGCTCTCGGCAGAGTCTCCTTACCTGGTCTTCCACAGGGACAGGGTTGTCCTGCGCCTCAACCTGAAGTTCCTCCTGTAGGTTGTCAGAGTTTCACCTGAAATGGGTAATGACTCTTCCAGTGTTCTTCCCGAATCGCACCTTGGAGGCTGAACACAGACTCCATACTCTACCTGAGGTGAGCGCTTGCTTACTACAAAAAGTGCACAGCTGGAGTTCGGGGAAAGGTGCGCCAGTTGAAGCTGCACCTGGCAGACCTGCAGCCAAGCAGACGATTGGCAGATGGATCACTTCCTGCATTGATCTCTGCTGTAACTTGGCAGGTAGGGAGCCTCCCGGAGGGCTTAGGGCTCATTTCACCTGCCATACTGCTGAATCAGTGCTGCTTCTAGGGATGTCCCTATCCAGGAAATCTGTAGGTCTGCTACCTGGAAGTCAGCACACACCTTCATTTGCCATTACCACATTGACTTGGTCATGCCAGGATGCTGGTTTTGGGGCCTCAGTTCTCCAGTCCTTATTTCCTTGGTGGGGGTGTGCACCTTGCCTCCCTCCCTCCTTCTGGAGAACTGCTAGGAGTCTGGCAGACAGTGTGGATAGAACATCATATCTACGGCCCTAGAAACACAGGTTACTCTCCGGTAACAGTAGTTACAGGAGTGGTATATGATGATCATCCACATGGACCCACCTGACCTCCCCAGGCTCAGGCGCACAACCTCTGCTTCCAGCAGGCAAAGATCTGGCATCATGGGGAGGAGCCAAGGGTTATACCACCCGGGTGGGTGGGAGGAGCCAGTTTGAAGACGTCAGGCAAGATTTAAAGGGGAAAGGACAATGCCAGACAGTGTGGATGAACATACCACTTGTCAGTATAAGGGACAAGTTCAAAGCTTTGGACAGTCTTTAACAAAACACTCTAACATGTACTGATAAAGGTGGCATCATGGCTGTCGTGGAAACCACAGCCTATGAGGCTGAAGTGAAGGGGTACTTGAGTAACCAGGGGATCTGCAAACCTATCAGTTAGTGGCATTGCAGTGGGGGCCACCTTTGCCTTGAGTTTTGCAAATCTTATCATGGAGTTATGGGAATAAAAGACCTATACAGTGCTGGTGTAAACCCCTTCTTTGACAGATAGTGCACTGGAGATGCTACATCAACAGCTGCCTGATGGTGGTGTTGGTATTTTAAACAAATAAAGGAATAGTTAAGACAGGAACGTCAATCTCCAAAAACCAGGTTTATTTAATTATAGCTAGGCACTGCAATAGTTGCGACAATCTAGCATACGGAAGCATAGGTAGTGGCCAGGTTACCTGTCCTCTGGGAGTACGAACAAGGCAGATATGATTCAGCAGCTCATTTTATAGGTTGTCGCGTCTCATTGTCCACCTTTTGCAAATCCCTTTAAATACACTCTCCAGAAACGGTTTTCTTGTAACTCACCATATATCCATACTAGGCAATCCTACTTTTACATTGCACCTATAGTCCTGTGTGAAACACACATCTACACTTGTGCTGCCTCAGTGTTGTGACTTCACACAGTCAAGTTCAGTTACTGTGTGAAGCTACTATGTGAATATTCTCCCACAGACATTAGCAAATGCCTTTTTTATCAATGTACCAGACTGTGCTTAGCTCAGTTCAGTTCATAGGGGTAGTATACAGGTCCCCAGGTCAAACAGAGGACAAGGACAAGCTGCTTCTAGAAGAGATCAGAAGGGTCACCCTGAAGGGAGAGGTGGTGGTCGTTGGAGATTTTAATATGCTGTATGTTATACTGGAGTATCCCAGTAGCCAGGACCTCTAAAAGTCAAAATATGGTAGAAGCCTTACAGGACTGCCTACTCGCTCAACTGGTTAGCTCTCCAACCAGGCAGGACTCCATCTTGGATATGGTCCTTACAAATTCAGAAGCAGTTAGTTCAGTTGAAGTTGGGGAACCACTGGCCAGTAGTGATCACAGCTCTGGTTTGTATTGACCTTGGGGGAGGAAAGATACCAATCCAAGGTGGAGGTTTTAAGTTTCAGAGGAGCTAACTTCAAGAAGCTGAAACAGGTGGTCAGTGACAAGCTGTTCAGGATCCAGGAAGCATTAGAAGTGGAAGACATCTTGGGGCAAATCAAACTAGCCATCCTGGAAGATATGAAAACCTGCATCTGGACTGTCACGAAAAGGAATAAGCATAAAAGACCAATATGGTTCACTGATCAGGTCATAAAAGCTATCAGGACCAAAAGAGAGGCTTTTTGTTCTTGCAAAAGGGAACAGAATGACAGCAAGTGAGAAGAATTCAATTAAAGGAGCAAGGCGACCAAGAGGATGGTGAGTCTGGCAAAGGTACAGGCTGAACTGAGGATAGCAACGGGGGTCAAGGAGCGGAACAAACAGTTCTTTTGCTATTTACAGGGAAAAGAGGAAGACGGGAGGGATAGTAAGACTATAGATGGAGACACGTTGGTCGAAGAGGATGAACAGGCGCTGTTATGAACAACTTCTTCTGTTCTGTGTTCACGAAGAACATGACTGACCAATGCCTGAAAGAGGCATTAAGGCAGCAAATTTGGGGATCAAGCCAGTGCTGTTAAATATTACAGCCAGCAGAGTAAGGGAGGCACTAGTTCAGCTTAAAGGAGACAAAGCACCAGAGCCAGATGGGCTGCAGCCTAGGGTATTGAGAGAGCTGGAGGAAGAATTGGCGGCTCCCTTGGCACACTTGTTCAGTTGATCACTTCAGTCGGGGATCATGCCTGGGGACTGGAGATGTGCAGATATGGTGCTGCTCCACAGGGGTGGGGAGGAAGCTGGCAACTACTGGCCGGTTAGCCTCATGTCAGTACTTGGGAAGCTCATGGAGACCCTAATTAAACAAGACTTAGTAGAGTAGAGTACCTGGAGAGGTCAGGTCTTCAGGATGGTAAACAGCATGAGTTTGTAGCAGGCAGGTCATGCCAGACAAACTTAATTACATTTTTTGACTGAGTAACAAAGGAATTGGACAAGGGCCACACAGTGGACCTGCTATACTTCGATTTTAGTAAGGCGTTTGAGTCCGTGACACACAAATGTTTGCCTAAAAATTTGGAGGACGTAGGTGTGGCCCAGAATATAATTAACTTGGTGGGAGGTTGGCTAAAGGGAAGGAAGCAGAGTGGTAGTGAATGGAGTGAGGTACAGTCGTGGCCAAAAATATTGGCGCCCTTGCACTTTTTCAGATAACTCACAATTTCCTCTAAACATAAGTTGAATTTATAACAGTACAGTATTTGGTCTCCACAGTTCTTTATTTCTCTGTTAATATTACAGAACCTTTGTTTTTGTTTAGAATTTAATATATCCTTTTAAATCAGAAAATGAAAAGAAATGGCACTGACAAAATTGACACCCTAGATTTAATATTTGGTAGCACAGCCTTTGGTCAAAATAACTACAGTCAACTGCTTCCTATAGCCATGGATGAGCTTTCTGCACCTCTCTACTGGCAGTCTGGCCCACTCTTGTGCAAACTGCCCCAGTTCTCCCAGATTTGAAGGGTGCCTTCTCCCAACTGCTGTTTTCAGATCTCTCCACAGGTTTTCAATGGGATTTAGATCTGGACTCATTGCTGGCCACTTCAGAACAGTCCAGCGTCTTGTCTTGAACCATTCCTGGGTGCATTTTGAAGTGTGTTTGGGGTCATTGTCCTGCTGGAAGACCCATGACCTTCGACAGAGACCCAGCTTGACACTGGGTTCAACATTGCCCTCCAAAATGGCCTAGTAATCTCCAGATTTCATGATGCCATGCACACGCTCAAGGCACCCAGTGCCAGAGGCAGCACAGCAGCCCCAAAACATCACTGAACCTCCTCCATGTTTGACTGTAGGGAAGGTGTTCTTTTCTTTGAAGGCTTCATTTTGTTTTCTGTAAACATAGAGATGATGTGCTTTACCAAAAAGCTCTAATTTGGTCTCATCTGTCCACAGGACATTCTCCTAGAAGGATTTTGGCTTGTTCAGGTGTGTTTTGGCAAACCCCAGTCGGGCTTTCTTATGTCTCTCTCTCTCAGCAGTGGGGTCCTCCTGGGCCTCCTACCATATAACCCCCTTTCATTGAGTTGGCGATGGATGGTGCGAGTTGAAACTGTCGTACCTTGTGCCTGAAGGTCAGCTTGAATCTGTTCGGCAGTTGATCGAGGTGCTTTCTCCACCATGCGAATAATCCTGCGCTGCAATCTTCGATCAAGTTTTCTCTTGCAGCCATGTCCAGGGAGGTTGGCTACAGTGCCATGGGCCTTAAACATCCTGGTAACATTACATATGGTGGAAACAGGAACATCGAGGTCTCTGGAGATTTATTTGTAGCCTTGAGATTGTCCATGCTTGGCTACAATCTTCTGTCTGACCTCCTCAGACAATTCTCTGGCTGTCTTTCTTTTCTCCATGCTCATTGCGGTACACACAGTGACACAAAACAGGAGAATGAGTCCTTTTCTCTATTTAGGCTGGTTGAATGAGTGATTTTTATATTGCAGGCACCTGCAACTCACCACAGGTGAGTTCACTTCCAAAGTGAAGGAGAATCACCTGCTTGAAATCTAATTATTTCTAACTACTTCTAAAAGGTGCCAATAATTTTGTCCGGCCCATTTAAGGATTTGTGTGTGGAATAAGCCAAGACTTAGTACATTTTTCTGCTTTTTGTGTTTTATTCCACTGCAAACCAAAGTAATACATCTGTGGATACCAAAATATTTTTTAATTTCAACAATTTTCTGGAAGGAATGGTGCATTATTAGAAAAAACTGCAAGGGCGCCAATATTTTTGGCCACAACTGTAGGGGGAGGGAAGAGTTCACCAGAGGTGTGCCCCAGGGCTCGGTTGTATACACAGTCCTCTTCAACATTTTCATCAACGACATTGGTGTTGGCACCCAGGGCAAGCTCCCCCTCTTCGTGGATGACATGAAGCTGGGCGGTAGGGTGGACAGTGAAAAGGCTGACAGGGACCTAAAGAAGGGCCTCTAGAGGCTAGGAAAAATGGTCCAAAATCTGGCAGTTGAAGTTCAGCACGAAGTAGTGCAAAGCTATGCACTTGAGTAAGCATAATCTGAGGACAGAATACTGGCTTGATGGAGTTGAGCTCTGTACTATTCATGATGAGAGGCCTAGAAGTCATTATCTCCGACACCCTTGAACAATCCAGCCAGTGTAACAGAACATACAGTAAGGCCATTAAAATGTTGGGATATATAGGAAGACTGCCATTGCCAGGATTTTTGCAGGGTTTTTTTTTTTATCTCTGACTTTTAAAAAAAAAAAAAAAAAATCCAGAATCCCTGAGGTCCTAGATGCTCTCATATGCATTTTTGGCTTATTTGGAAGTTAAACAATTCATACCTGAATTCTCCTCCACCCCTTACTCAAGGGAAAAGTATTACTGTTATCTGACTGGCTGAAGGCTAATACATATATGTATTCGGTACATGAAGCTAGCAAGATGCTGATAATGTACTGTACCTGAGGCATAGAGTCTGCAGATGTAATTGGCTGGGGTACCAGGTCAGTATAGCACTGCAATAAAAGTACAGTATAAACCACGCTGTCTGACTTTTTAAAGAAGCTGGTGGTGGCCCCCAGAAGCCCTGGGGTCCTAGATGCTCTGTGGTGCATTATGTGGCTTATTCTGAAGCTAAACAATTCACATCTGAACTCTCCTCCACACCTTGCTCAAGGGAAAAGTATTACTTATCTGGCTGGCTGCAGGAATCATGGCTGGTGTCTGGGGGCGGCTGGGCCCCCAGAGGCCCTGTGGTACTAGATGCTTTGTTGTACATTTTGTGGGTTATTTTGAAGCTAAACAATTCATTATGAGCTCTCCACCTTGCAGCCAGCCAGATAAGAATACAGAAAGGTATAGAGAAGAGGTCAGACTGAGTTATTTAGCATCGACCCACAAAATGTACCACAGACCATCTGGTACCCCAGGGTGCATCTGGCAGCCTAGCAGCCTCCTGACCCCTGCCATGAAGTAAACAGGCACAGCAGCAAGTTAGTACTGTACTATACCTAGCCAACTACAGACTCTGCCTCAGTACATTATCAGTATCTTGGTAGCCAGATAGTAATAATTGTTCTTGGAGCACAGGGTGAAAGAGCTCAGAGATAAGTTATTTATCTTAAACACACACAGTGCACTACAAAGTATCTATCTAGTACATGTGGGAAGCCCAAGAACATAGCGGCCCCAGTCCGCTGGCTGATAAACCATTAGGCACAGTAGCAAGGTAGAACAGTAGCCAGCCAATTACATCTGCAGACTCTGTGCCTCAGGTACGGAATTATTAATATCTTGCTGGCCTTCGGTACTGTTTACATATGTATTCACCATGCAGCCAGCAAGATAAAACAATTTTCCTTAGAGCAACAGGTAAACACATATATGTATTTATTTATTGAATTTTGATGACTGGGTAGGCCTGCTGGGCCCCGAAGTTCCTTTTTCAGGGGCGACCCGGAGAGACATTGAATGGCATTACATGTAATTACATGGCATACATGGTGAAACAGACAGTAAACAGGTATAACTGACATACAGGTTCAATAGTTAGTTTTTGACATTGTTTCATAATAGTAGAGGCAAATTATCCATAATTGTTTGGCACAACTTTTTAGTACCTGAAGATAGCAAGATACACAGAAAACTCTCTAGATACATTACTCCACCAGTGCAAGTTAATGGCTAAAACCAAGGCAAATCACATGACGGATTTTCTGCTGGGGTGTCAGTGGGGAATAGTTCCCCTACACACACACCAGAAATTCTGATGCACAAACTAGTCACACCCATGACAATAAACTCCAAAATTCGTTTGGTGCCTAAAAATGTGTTTGCATACAAAGTGCAAACTTGGACCACCAGCACTACACTTTGGTGTGGAGGCCAGAGTAGCTTGTACAAATCGAACACCTGAGCCACAGTCCCCTAAAGCAAAGGTCTGCAACGTGAGGCTCAGAAGCCACATGTGGCTCTTTGCCTGTGTTCATGCGGCTCTGCATCTCCTTAACTCTCAAAAGTCCAAGTTTATGCTTTTCAGTATTTCTGCTGCATTGCTCCACAATAAAGTATTTTGGAATTGTCTGTGGAGGTCACGCACTGATTATGCAATATCACATACACACTGATATTCTTGATAGAAACATAGAAATGTGTAGGCAGAAAGGACCGCCAGGCCCACCCAGTGTGCCTAATAAACTGCTGGAACTGTGCAATTTCCTACCATCTCCCCCCCCCGGATCCAAGAGACCTTTGTGTCTATCCCATGCTCCCTTGAATTCTCCCCCCACAGTCCCTGCTCCCACCACTTGCTCTAGGAGTTTGTTCCAGTTATCCACCACCTCTTCGTGAAGTAGAATTTTCTTCATGCTGGGACAATATGAGGAAGTTCAGCATAATTACTTATGAGATGCTATTGGCACTGCAGTGTCCGCTATATTACAGGCCAGTATCGATACTACCATTTGCATTACTGACATCAGCCAGTGGGATCTGAGGGAGAAAACTTTCAAAGGTTCATGGCAGGACTGCCTGACGACATCATAGTTAGTGTCACTGCTTACTAAGGTGCTGAACAAGGTTGGTGCCAAAGCCCAGAGTATTGCACGTCAAGTGGCAAACCCAGTGACAGCTCTGGATGCCTCACAACTGCACTAATGCTCTTTGATAACCAAAGGGGAGGGATCATGTCTGCAGAGATTTGCAGTTCAGGAAATGTTGCCAGATGTTAGCAGGGCTTGCAGTACTTGACACTGAATGCAGAGGCACCAGACATGCCATGTGTTTTTACATATAGCAGGCTGGGCCTGGTAGATGTCCATACCCAGCCACCCATGCCTGACTAAGATATCAGTGCCCCAAGTGGGAGGGACAGATGGACTCCTATCCTCAGATACACAAGATGGTCCAGCCAGTTGTTTTGTCATCTTCTCCACCTCTTGACAGGTGCTGAGCACTTTATGTACTTTACTGTGATAGCCTCACATCAATTGGGATCTAGGTGGGGTGAGAGGTACGACTACAGTTAAATCAGGATGCAATTAGGCATTCACGTAATTCGAAAGGCAGTTGTTCCTCAGGCAAGATAGAAGGCTGTGGGGATGGAAGGAGGACAGAGTCAAGGCATGCAAGGTAAATATTAAAGGGACATTGTTAACTTTTTTGTATTATTTTACAAAAGTATACATTTTAGTAAAAATACACATTTTATGATTGCTTACTTTCTCTAAAATTCATTTATGTTGCTGGTTGTTTTATCTGCCTCCTTGCTTATTAGAACCAAAATGCATGGTAATGTATAGTTATTGTTTTGCTTCATATTACAGAGCTACTCTTAGTGCACACTTCCTGAACATTAGAAACACCCTCAAACATGCAGCCGCTTATGATACAATAGTCTCCTCTACTCACACTGCATGTTCAGTGGCTAGATTGTCTTGGGGGTGTTCCAGAGTCCAGGAAAGATGCAGTGTGTTGTGGTCAAGAAATGTAAACAAACATGTTTTGGTGTGGTAACACCAGTATGATGGGCTGTTAGTTTATCACTTTTTAAAAGAAAAAAGGGATGTGAATCAAACTACCAGCTGCATAAACAGTTTGAATATAATGTGAACAATCATAAATTGTGCATTTTAAACTAGGGACACTTTGAGGCGTACTTAAGTTGGCAGTGTTCCTTTAAGTGTGTTAAAGCTTTGCCAGTATTAAGGTGGCACTGATGCTGTGAATCAGCCATACATTTTATGATAAACTGGCACACCCAACAAAGAAAAAAATCATAGATAAGAACATAGCCTTTCTAGAAGACTGGGGTGCTTTTGGTTTCATCAGCAGGGGTAGATGAATGTTTCAAGTGATTTGCAGCAAAAGTTTCCAAAAAATATTAATTCCAGGGCATGTCCCAAACAAATATCCTATAGGTGCCAATAATATGTGTGGTAGGGGTGGCCAGGCTCACCCCTGCCAGTGCTGAGACACAGGAAGGTTGCACCAGAGAACAGAGGCCCACAGAGTGGTACTCTTTGAGTGGCTCCAAAAGATATACCTGAAGCATGTATCAGGAATTCATTTTCAGTTACTATTTGCTTTTTCAACTACAAAATCATGGCTAAAACTCCTTTGATTCTCTTAGGGAGGATCTGGAGAGGAAAGTATCCAGTGTGGCTTTTTTGTGCAGTGTTCCAATTGATTAACATATGCTTTATTCAGATAGCATTGTTGGATGAGTTTAAGCTAAATTATGCGCTACAAAGGACTTCTGCTATGCATACGCTCATATGGCTCTCTGGTCATGCCAGGAGGACATATGGCTCCCAATCCTGAAAAGGTTGCAGACCCCTTCCGTAAAGTAATGTAGTAGTCAAGGTGCTCCCTTCTCTCCCCCCAACACACACCCCTCTGGGAATAGTGTGGCATTAAAAAAAAATAAAACACCTGAAATGGGGGTATGAAACACTCCCTGAGGCACATACGTTGAAATACCCAGGTTATCCTCATTTGCCCAGCATTGCTAAAGGTGAGCAAGGGTGGGAAACTGCTGCATATAATACAGGAGTAAATGCATTTATTTCTCTCTGGCCTTTTGTTGATAACATATAAAATTATTTTATACAAACACAACAATGCAGTGGTTTTGTTGTTGCAGCATCTTAAAAAAAAAAAAAAAAGATTGGAAGAAACCTTTGCAAAAATAATCGTCCCAAAATCTGTAACTGTATATTGTAATTTGTTAAAGGGCGCTGCGGTTTTGTTTTTGAATATTCAGAGTTTTCATATTTACTGGCATGTAACAGAATACACTAGTGAAGCTATTTTACTGGTTTTTAAATAGAGATTTTCTGTTGTTGGCTCGGACATTCAGGTCGAACGATCACATTGCATGGGTTCAGCGTGAAGTTTTAAACACAAGACGTCACAGACGTTTGTTTGTCCGGGTCGATGAAAAATCGCTGTTGGCTATGTCCAAAAGTAAACCGAGCAGCAAAAGTAACATTTTCATTTTTAAAGCAGAACTGAAATCTCTCACGTGCACACCAATGACATGCTCCTGCACATGAGCAGGATCTTCATTCATGACACAGGAGCACATGCCTGGGATTTCAGCTCTGCTTTAAAAAAGAAAATGTTACTTTTTGCTGTGCTTGGTTTACTTTTGGACATATCGGCAGCGTTTTTTTTCATGCAGCCCTGGACAAGATAAACATTCTGGTAGTTGTGGCATGTGTAAAACTCGCACTTTGGGACCGTGCTCACGGCAGATCCGCGTTCCTGACCTGGATGTGCTTCCGGGACACGGGTGCCTTACAACTGGACCGAGGGAATCTCTTATTTTACGAAAAATATCTGTTAAAGGTAAAAAGCCTTCACTTTTAAGCATGTAGGGGCGTTTTGTATTACATGCTTGATAGGTGTGTGCCAGGAGGCTTACTTTTCACAGTTCGATCAAAATGAAGGGGCAAAGCTGACAGTGCCCCTTTAATTCAGCACCAGGGATTGTCTCCATCTAAAATCCAAAGGCCATGTCATACCCAACCTTTTGTCACTGAATTGAGGACACAGATGCTCAAAATGAGGGAAACTAAACTTAATGAACAAATCCTCAAACATGGAGAAACAAGGTCAGAACAGTGTGGAAACGCATTGTGTTTACTTGTATTTGATTTTGCATCTCAGAATTATGACTTTTTGCTTTAGAGTGTGAATTATAGCACATTCTCTTAAGTGAGCAGCACTTTTTCTATGAGGGATAGAGGAGGGGCACAGCAATTTTAATAGTTTGTTTAGCCTCCAGGCTGTATTATACTGCCTGTACACCATCTCCACGTGTTCTGCAACTCGTGTCCTTCCAGCAGACAGGCATCTTAGTAAATGTTGTTCAAGCAGTGAAAACAAAGCAGTAGTTTTTATTTTAGCACAGAAACAAAACTACAAAATCACAGCATGTTTTTGGATCCTGGGCAATTGTAAGTTGCAAAATACTGTACAGCCTCTGGCAAAACTATGAATAAAATGCTATGGGTTTGTAAGTCAGTGCTATTACTTACAGTCTTTGTCATCCATCTGATCTGGTAGATTTTCTTCTGTTATTTATGTAGAGGTCACCCATTAAAATGGACATTTTTTACCCAACCTGATAAAGTATTTTATAAACTTTAAACGTTTTAGGGGTGTGGAGCTAGCAGCCCAGCAAGGAGCAGCAACTTTCTAGAGCTCCCATGGCATCTAGTATCACAGGGCCTCTGATGGCCCAGCAGCCCCGAGACACCAGCCATGATTCCTGCAGCCAGTCAGATAAGTGTATTGCCGTATCTTCAAATAGTTCCGGTTTGGAGCCTACGTATGTTTGTACTATATCGAGACCAGGTACTGACTGGCAAGGTGCCTGTCAGCCCGTAACTGGTCTCAGAATAGGATGAGATCACACAGGCTCAAAACCAGATCTGTTTAAAAATAGGGCATCATAGTAGTCCTATGAACAAGCCCTGGCTGCTCCCTGCAGGACACGTCATACCGGGGACAGCTGCAGGTGGTTGTGGGT
The DNA here is from genome assembly GCA_016271365.2 of Neoceratodus forsteri. NCBI lineage: Eukaryota > Metazoa > Chordata > Ceratodontiformes > Ceratodontidae > Neoceratodus > Neoceratodus forsteri. The sequence goes on from JADMNL010000024.1 coordinate 122,727,652, forward strand.
GCGCCAGGGAGGGCTCTTACTTTTAAAATGCCAGTGGGGAGGGAGCAGGATCAACCAGATACAATTTGAAATAATTTTTCCACAGTAAGTTAAAAAATTACTTCTGTTTATTGAACTGCTAATCAGGCCCTGCCTCACATACAGGTGGGGCCCGATTTGAAGGTGGACATTTCCCATTAACTCATTAACTCTTTAGTACCTCTTGCCAGCACTCTGTTATAGTAATTAGGTCTCTTGGGTCCCAATAATGGAGGATGAACAAAGCCAAACAGAACCTGTAGAAATCTGAACAGGTATTTTTGCCCAGTCTGATACTGAATTGTCAGGTCCCAGTAGTGTCATGCAGGACTAGTGAAGATTTACTGGAGTTCTAGCACTATCCCAAATCCAATGGGAACCTCTCTCTGTTTTCATACTAACATACTAACATACTAAAATGCCAGCAGAATAGGCCTAACGGTCTTTCGTGTCTGCTCGTTTGGTCAGTCCCCAGCCTGGGTGCTGACCTTGCTGTCCCCCTCGCCCCTCGCCTTCTCTGGCTTCTCCCTTCCCAGTTCCGGATATTCTTGCTGCATTGGATTTTGCTTCCAGAACCCTTCCCCTGTACCTGTCCCACCCCCTCTTGAACCCCTCCACTGTCTCTGCCTCCACCAGCCCCCCTAGGCAGTGCATTCCATGGCTCCACCACCCTCTCAGTGAAGTAGCACCTCCTCCTTTCTCCCCTGAATCTTCCCCCCTCCAGCTTCCAGCCATGCCCTCTAGTGGCCCCTTCCTCCTTCCTTCGAAGCACCCCGACTGTTCCTCCCCTATTTACCCTCTTCAAGTACCTAAAGACCTCTATCATGTCCCCCCGGTCCCTTCTCTCTTCCAATGTGTACATATTTAGCTCTTCGAGCCTCTCCTCATAGGTCCTGTCCCCCAAGCCCCAAATCATTTTGGTTGCCCTCCTCTGACCCTCTCCAGGAGGTTAATGTCCTGCTTTAAGTGTGGCTCTCCAAAACTGCACGCAGTACTCAAGGTGCGGCCTCACCAAGCAGTTATACAGAGGAGTATCACTTCCTCCTTCTGGAGGTGATCCCCTAGCGATGCATCCCAGCATCCTGTTGGCCTTGGCTGCTGCCCTCCTACAAGTCTCAGAGTTGCTCATCTTGACATCCACCACCACTCCCAGGTCCCTCTCAGCCATCGAGACTTGTAGCATTCCCCCCAGGGTGTACACTTGACCTGGGTTTCTGGCCCCCAGGTGGAGTACCTTGCATTTCCCTGCATTGAACCTCAGCTTCCACTTTCTAGACCATCTTTCCAGAGCCTCCAGGTCCCCCTGTAGGGCCACCCTCCCCTCCTCCCCATCCACCACCGCCCCCAGTTTCGAGTCATCTGCAAAGAGACTCATCTCACTCCTGATTCCTGTCCTTATGTCAGATACGTAGGCATTGAACAGAAAGGGCCCAAGGACTGATCCCTGTGTGACCCCACTAATGACCCTCCTTGGGGATGAGACTATCCCACCAACTACGACCCTCTGGGTCCGGTCCTGGAGCCAATTGCCTATCCATCTGATCATCTGGTTCCCCACCCCCATTTCTCCCAGCTTATCCAACAGGCCCACGGGAGGAACAGAGTCAAATGCCTTGCTGAAGTCCAGAAAGAGGACATCCACTGGTCTACCCAGGTCCAAGGCACTTGTCACCCAGTCATAGAACTCCACCAGGTTTGTCTGACACGATTTCCCCGGGATGAATCCATGCTGTCTATCGTCCAGGCACCCTGACTTATCCAGGTCCCCCCAGCCTCTCCTTGACAATGCCCTCCATCACCTTGCCCACCACCGAGGTCAGACTGACAGGCCTGTAGTTCCCTGCCACCTCCCTTGATCCCCCCTTGTGGATAGGCACTATATGCGCCACCTTCCAGTCTTGGGGCACCCACCCTGTCCTCAGAGAGATGGTGAAAAGCTCTGCCAGGGGTTTTGCCAGGACATCTGCAAGTTCCTTCAGCACTCTGGGATGTAATTTATCCGGCCCCGGTGCTTTCTCCGTCTTAAGGGAGCTGAGGGCTTCCCTCACTCTCTCAGCTGTGATTTCCACTTCCGTACCCCTTCTCCCTGCTTAGCCCTCCCCCACCTACCAGTGATGCCTCCCTCTCAGGACCTGCCGATCGGTAAGGCCCTCCTCAGTATCTCTGTCTCCTCCCATGTATGATGCAGCACCCCATTTTCCCGGAAAACTGGAGGTGAAGTACTCATTTAGTACCTCAGCCTACTCCCGGTCTTTTGCCCATCCCTCCCTGATTTAATCCTGCTAATCTGCCCCTTCACCCTTCGTTTTTCCCCAATGTATCTAAAGAACCCCTTGTTCCCTCTCCTAATTTCCCTGGCAAGGTTCTGCTCCTTCCTTGCCTTAGCCGCCCTCACCACTCTATTGGCCCTTCTAGCCATCAGCTCGTACTCCCCTCAATCCCTTTCACTCCTTGAGCACTTGAATTGCTTATAGGCTGCTTTCTTTCCCTGCACCACCTCCTGGACCTCCCTGGTCCACCAACAGGGTTTTTTGGGCCCTACCGCATTTTGTCTTACTCTTGCACAGGTGCTGGTAGCATCCTGCACCCCTCTCCTGATGATTTCCACCTACTATCAGTGTCCATGTCTGACCCATCCCATCCAAATGCTCCTTAAGGATCCTTCCCATTTCCTTAAAATCGCCCCCTAGAAGTCGGGTTACTTCCGTCTTTGTGCAGCCTTCTACCCCTCCTAGGTCAGGCAGAACCAGATCGTGGCATGGTCCTCCCCACCAATGGGTCCCTTACCTCCAGGCCCCAATCTGGTCACTGTCTGCCAGGACCACATCCAGTACCCATGCTCTCTGGTGGGTTCCCTCACCTGCTGAGTTAGGAATGCGCTTTGAAAGACATCCAACAGCCTCTGTTCCCTGGTCACAGAGGATGTCATAGTCTCCCAGTCTGTTCCTGGCATGTTTAAGTCCCCAACACCCACACATTCCTCTGCCCAGTCTGCAGTGTCTCCTAACATCTGCCACCAGACTGTCTTCCAGCTCCTCCGCCAGGCAGGGGTCTATACACCACTCCTATTTTACTCTCTTGCCCCCCTTGTTATCAAGGTGACCCAAATCGCCTCCACGGTTCCCTCCGCCTCCTCTACTCCCCCTATGCCAATGCAGTTTTTGACTATCATTGCTATCCCTCCTCCCCTTCTCTCCCCCCTGTCCTTCCTGAACAGTGTATCCCTCCAGGTTCAGGTCCCAGTCATGTCTTGCAGTGGCCCAAGTCTCAGTGACCGCTGCCACATCCACTGCTCCTTAGTTAGCATCGCCTGGAGCTCAGGCATTTTATTGCCCAAGCTCCTGGCATTTAGCAGGACTACCTTCCACCCTTTTCCCTATAGTTCCATTTCCCCTGCTCATGTTCCCATGGGGATTCTGTTTTCCCCTGGTCTGCACTTTGCCAGTTGGCCTTTTCCTGCAATCCTCCTGGTCCCCAGGGGGGTGGAGACAGAGTCCCTCCTTTATCGGCACCCCCTTGACAGCCTTTTCTCCCATCCCACCCCCTTCACAAGTTTAAACCCACTTTTCACCAATGAACCTCTATTTTCAACTTAAGGATTCCCCTCCTCCAAATTGAGATGTAGTCTATCTCTAGCATACAGCTCCTTATCCTCCAGGTCTGCCCCATCAACCCATACCTCTGGCCTCACACCACTCCCTGAGCCACTGATTTATCTCCCTAATTTTCCTTTGTGTTCCCCACTAGCCCTTGGCACTGGCAGGATTTCTGAGAAGGAACTGTGCATCCTATGTCATGACAGACCCTGGCGAGCTCCTGAATCTTGCCTGTATCTCTAGCTCGCTATTTCCCTCAATGTCATTTGTACCCAGGTGGACCAGTATGTCTGGGGAACCCCACAATCCTTTGCCAGCTGATATACCTCGGCTTAGCCCTGTGCACTGCTAGTCCAGGGAAGCATCTTGTTCTAACTGGCCAGGCTTTCCCTCCCTATCCCATTTGATACCCCTGATCATAGAACCCCCAGCAGGAGCACTCTGACCTCTCCTTTTCCTCCATTCCCCCTTCCATGTCACTCATCCTTTCTACAGGCCCTCCCGAGCTGGCTCCGTGCTCCTCCCCCTTTCTGGGTGCCACATACCACCCCCTCCTCTCCAATCCTATGCCTCTCCTCCTCCTGAGTATCTTTCTGTTCCTTGCTAATTCCCCCCTCACTGCTCGCAACTGGTCCTTCTCCCCCATCTGCTAAACTAGCCTGGCTCATCCTCCCTTCCTTCCTGTCTCCATTTAGTTCCTCCTTGCTAGTCGTGCTCCCCTGGCCTAAACTCTCAGCTCCCTTTACTGAATCCTCCTTGTACTTCTGGTCCTTCTCCTTTACCTTTCCTCCCAACTGGTCCTTCTCCTTGTGCTTTCCTCCTCTTCCCCTGCCCTCCTGCTCCGATTCACTGCTCCCCATTCTCCTGCATTCCAGGTCCCCCTGTTCTTCCTGCTATCTGGCCCCTGCCTCCTGCCTCCCACTCCTTTCCATCTCTAACTACCCTGTCATGGCTTCATCACCCCCCTCATCCTTGAGCGAGAAGAAATTAAGCGGTTACTGAGTGTAAGGTCTGATCCACTTCCCCGCCTTGCTTCCTTCTGTCCAGCCCTGGCCATCTGCCTACTTCCCTGAGAATGTTGTCCCTCCGTCCCCCCTTTGTGAGGGCCCCCAGTTACCTGCCTGCTTCCTTGGTAGTGTCCTTTTGGACTCCCTCTGCCAGGTTCCCTATGTGACCCCTGAGTATTCTCCTCACTCCTTTCCCTATGCCCCCACCCCCAGTGCTTGGTGCAACCCTGTGGGAGATTCCCAGCCCCCTTCCCCAACCATACCACCCCTCTTCTCCCAGCTGTCTCCTAATCCCCTCAACCTCCTCCCTAAGTTGTGCTAGCTGGTAGACACTGGGCAATCAACTTCCAAGCCCAGTCCAGTATCATGGCTGCTCCACACCCTGTGCACCCCACCACCCTCCCAAAGATGCCGCCCCTAATGATGTGTGGTTCCATCCCTTCCAAATAGGTTTCCTTGGGTGAGCTACCAGGTTCCCCTAGTCCAAGATACCCCTACTGCCTAATCAGGTCACCCACTAATCTTACAGACAGTCCCACTGTACACAGTAACCCTGTTACTAGGTGCAGTACAACACATTAAACTTATAAGGAAATGAACAACTCCCAAAGCTCCTCTCTCCCAGCCTTTAAATCCTACCCCAGTGGCTAGAACTACATGAGCTGCACCTGCAGCCTTTTCCTCCAATTGCAGGGCAGGTGTCCCCTATAAATTTGCAGACTTCTGGGGAGGGAGGGGAGGGTGGGTCTTGGGCAGACACCTGACTCAAGAGAGAGTGTATCAGCCCTGTCTCCCCCCTCCAAGCCCAGCAGCCAAAGAACTAGGCCCAAGCAAATCCCACCAAATAGGTTTTAAATCAGAAGAAATAGGCCTCTACCAGTGCAGCCTGTTACACAGTGAAACATCCACAAAATGAGCCCCACTTACAGCCACCAAATCAGTTTACAAACATCCAACAGCACCCAAAACAATACCCTGCTAGCACCTTAGAAGTGAGAAAGAAAAGAACTAACCTACCAAGTAAAATCCACAAGAACCCTGTGAAAACAGCAGCAGCTACTGTCCTGGAACACAACTGATCCTGTCCCCTTCCAGTTCTTTCTTTCAGTCACTAGAAGTCTCATATATGTCGTTTTTTTTATATATTAGTAGCAACAACACACAGTGTAGATACGGACCTGTTCCAAAAGCTGCTACCCCCACCACACTATCAGGGCTGTTCCCACAAGCCAGTTCATCCGTGTGAAACACAGACCAGTTTTGAACAGAATGTTGCAGCGTAGGTATGCGTACTCTTTTTGAATGGGGCTACAGAAAAGACAGTGTAAAATGTGCTTGGGCTAGGGCAGCTGACTGAGAGGGACACCCTGTTGGTGCAAAGACAAATGGAGGAACGAATGGAAAAAGCAGCATATGCCATTGAAAGTATGCTCAGGACAAATTGGCCAGTATTACAAACTGAGCTGAAATTAAATGAGCATGCCTCTGAGTGCTCCTATGTGGTATACCACCGCCCTCACAATATAGGAGATTGTGACATACAGTCTCCAGCCAACCACAAAAAAAGCAGGGGACTTGGTTGCCATAGTTACTGTGGTTGTCACAAACGTCGGCAGCGCTATGAAAATTGCAGGCTAACAACACTACTACATTTGTAAACCCTGCAAATGGTGAGAGGCTTGACCTTAGAAGATTCATCAGTTGTGACTCCATATAGGTAGTTTATTTAGGTACTTGTATTTTTGGCTGCTAATACATTGGAAGAACAGAACACAAGTTAAACGACCAAGTGGGGAGGGTAATGTGATGGCTATTGGCAGTCATACTTGGACTATGTTACAACAGAAAATGTCAACCATGTGTTCCCAGGGCAACACCACTGGACCTTTACAGGCACTGAGGTGTCTACATGGTACGCAGCAGACAAATTGACTTTGCGTTTATGTGCCACTGTATCTCCTGGGCTGAATGATCAGGTGGAAATTGCCCCCTTTCTCTGCACATTTTGCAGTTTATACTGTGCATGTCTCTGAGCTATAGCTTGTTTGTCTATCAGTCTTGTTATTTTGATCAATACAGATCATAGCTTTATGAATTGTATAATGTGGCCGTGATTCTGTATAAGGTCTCCTTCACCCAGTTATAAAATCTTCTAACTGGACTGTTGCAACAGTAGTAATTGTAGCATTTTAGCCTTTATTGTTACAGTATTTCATTCTAGCCACCACAGGAGTGCCTTTAGCAGGGCTAGTGTCACTGTGTTTTTAGTTGTGTATTTGTTAGCAAGCACATTGTTTGCATGTTTTTTACCTTCAGTTGATAATTTATGCACTCGCCACACCTAATGATTTTCATGATGCCTGCCATTTTAAGAACTCTTGACTACTTAAAGGCAGATGACTGTTACCAAGGTGGCCTGTTGAGAAAGCACACAAGCGTGAAACGTTGGGGCCCTTTCTGCTGCAGTGAATTTTGTTCCTGCACGTATACGGTACTGTTTAGATAATAAAGCTTCTGTACTCCAGTACAACAGCCTTGTCCCCATGGCAGATCCTTTATCAGTATTGCCCACTTGCTGGCGTGCGCATGTGTGCGCACATGTGGTTTTATGTTTCTGCTATGCCCTGGATCCCTTCACATTTCCCAGTTCCTAAAGAGCTGGACTACCTCTTGTCTGGTAAGCCCAGATGAGCTGCTGCCTTTGTATAGCTCCTAGTGCATTTGTTATGCTTTGTAGTATTTGACCTGTTGAATGTTAACTTTTGTTCACTCTATTGCCGAAACAGCACTTATGTTACTCATTCTGTTTTGATATGTCACTGAATCCTTCATTGATAACTTTAATAGTTTGTGACAGATTTGCTCCGTTCCAAAAAAAACAAAAAAAAAACCACGTGGCCATAACAATGGGTGGATTACTAGTGACCTTCTAGATCACATGAGGGCAAGGGACAACCTTTGGTATCAAGCTAGGGCCTCTGGTAAGCCCAGTGACCTTCAAAGATACAGGCCAGCCAGAAACAAATGCACACATCTCATCAGGAATGCTAAGGCTAATTTCTATAAACATCAATTGGAAAGAACCTGGGGTGATGGCAGGTGGTTTTGGGACAATATAAAGGCACTCACAGGAAAGGATGACAAAACACAGCCATCACTGCTAAACATTAATGGCACAAATACCATGGACCCCCACACCATTGCCGAAGAGTTCAACTCCACCTTCACAGATCTTGGCTCTGTTCTACCTGCTGAATACCTCAAGCCTATCAAAGATGATAATAGATACCCACCAGACATCAACTCGCACCCTCAATTTTACTTCGAGAGTCATTGTTAAAGAAGCACTGGGTTTTGTTGAAAAGGTCCTGGGGAAAACCAGAATGGGGTCTGACAACATTGACAAGAAACTGCTGGCGCTGGCAATCGACAAAGTCATCGTTCCCGTCACTACGATTTTCAATAAATCCCTGCAGGTCGCCAAATTCCCTTCTCTTTGGAAACCAGCTCTGGTTACTCCGGTGTGTAAGGGAGGTGATGGGTCACTGACCGCAAACTACAGGCCCATCTCTATCCTCTTCCCCCTCTGTAAAGCACTGGAAAGGATTGTGGCAGACCAATTTACTGACTATCTTCACAAATACCAGCTGCAATGTCCCCACCAACACGGAGTATGTCCATAAGGCATTGGATGAGGGAAAACTGGTTGCGTCCATCTTCATTGACCTAATAAAGGCATTCAACACAGTCTGCCACCCACTCCTCTTGTCTCAACTGCTTGCCCTTGGTGTTTTCCCCAAATGCCACTCTATGGTTCTAGGACTACATAACCCCCTGGTCTCAAAGGGTCCAGATAGGTCACTCCGTATCTGCATCCAAGAAAGTCTCACTAGGGGTGCCTCAAGGGTCCATTTTGGGTCCACTTCTCTTCAGCATGTTCCTGAATGACCTAACTGATCCCTGCACTAGCAGTCATTTTGTACGCAGACGATGTTGTCCTTTGTAGCTGTCACACTTGCATAGAGCACCTACAGGCCGAGCTACAGTCATCGTTCCAGCAACTGGAGACCTGGTTCTACTCCCAAAGGTTGCTACTAAACTACAAAAAAAGACTATGGTCCTCTAGCCCCCAACTAAAAAGGAGATGCCCAGAACGAACAGTCACAATTCACCTGACTGCCCCACTGGAACAGGTTCATTCCTTCAAGTACCTGGGTGTCATTGTGGATAATACCCTCTCGTATGTTCAGCACATTGACATGGTGGTGAAAGCTGTGAACCCTAAATTAGGGATCCTGTTTAGGCACAAGAAAAGCCTAAATGCTGAAGCTCTCCAGCTCTGTCCCCTCCCAGGTCGACTACGGGCTGGTGGTTTATGACACTGCCACTGATACAGCCCTCAAAAGGGTTGCCACTGTCCTTAAAAAGGCTTGCAGACTATTGCTAAATACTGACCGCTTCACTCACACGTGTACCCTATATGGTCTGGCCCACACACTACTGCTTCAGTCCAGAATCAGATACCAAACTTGCCTGCTAGGGAGAAAAGCCATGCTCTCCCTAACCCCTACATGCATTGCAGACCTGGTAAAGGAAGCAAGCTCCAAATACAATACATGAATAACAGTGACAACACAGCTTGATGTCCCATTTCATAGAACTTCCTTAAGACAGTTTCTTCATGTACCGAGCTCCACTATGGCTAAATGAGATCCCTGCTTCAGCTCTTAATACAACAAATGTTTGGTCCTTTAAAAGAGAACTGAAGCAATACCTGCTGAACTCAAATAACTGACTGCCTTACCTGAGTCCATATCCTCAACTCGGTACCCCCCCCCCCGTCTGTCTGAGCTTTCCTCCTGTTTTACCTACCCTGGACCCCCACCTACCATCCTTGCCACCCCCAACTCCCTTTCCTACTCTCCATACTCCCCAACACCTCTCCTTTCCACCTCCCCCCAGTATTCTCCTTCTCCCAATCCCTTTCTCTATAAGCTATACCTCGTGCACTCTTCGCCCCCTTTCTTTCCTACCCTTTCCGATGCTCTACTGTAACTAATTTGTAAGGGCAGCTATACCATATGTTGCTAACCCGAGAATCTCCTCCCACTGTCTAATTTCAGTTGTCCAGGTTACTCAAATGTATTTACCTTTTTCCTGTATTACATAACAATCTTATGTTTTGTGTTAACAGTCAAGTTTTTGTTATGTCTCTGCTGTTTTACATCCTGACGTGGAACCTTTGGAAAAGAGTGTATACTCAGAGGTTTTTCAGAATATACAAATAAATAAGTAAATTAATCAATATTGTCCAGCCTTTGTTAATCGGTTTTTAACACCGTCTTTGACATGGTGTAAACAAATTGTTATTCTGATGAGGAGCTTTGTAAATGAGCATTTCTGCTCAAAGGTGTATTTCCGAACTTTTAAATAAATAAATAAGACACTGGGACTCCTCTATTAAGATCCAGCTGGCCACAGTTGTTGCCTTTTCAAGATGGTGTCTCAGATGGAGGTTTCTTGTAGATTCTAGGAAGTGTTCTGCTCTTGCATCCCCTACTCCGCAATCCGGTTCCAGTGTGGGACATCAGTTTGGTCCTAGAGACCCTGACTACACCTTCATTCGAGCCTGCTGCTGTGCTTCCTATCTTGGAAGGCACTGTTCCTAATGGCTATGATATCTGCAAGATGCATTTCTTAGTTGTAAGCTGTGTTTGCATATCCTTCTATTATGTTTCACAAGGATTGGGTTGCATTACCTACTAATTCTCATTTCCTTCCAAAAGTAGTGTCGGAGAGAACACTAAATTACACTGTTGGGATTTTTCACCCCTCACAGGCAATGGGGAACATAACTTACATACGCTAGATGTAATCAAGATACTGTGTTGGTACTTGGATCGTACCAAGGATTGTAGAAAATCCTCACAACCGTTTGTAACTTTTTGCCCCCAGAATGGTGGGCTCCCCGATTTCGAAACAGGGCCTGTCCAAATGGCTGGCCAGTTGTATTATGTTCTGTTACCAGAAGCACGGTAAGCAGCTTCTGGTTCCATTCATGATAATTCCATCCATGGAGTGGCTTGTTCTCAGAATGAATCTACTGCTGACATATGTGCTGCTGCCACTCGCAGTACAGTTCATACATTTACTTAACATTACTTTCTGAACATCATCTCTCGTAGATGGACTGGCTTTGGCCTCGTTGTTCTGCAAGGTCCCCTTACTCAGGATCATTGGAACCTGTTGTCCTCTTTCTGTGCTTTGGTACTGCTTAGGAATTGTTAATGATGTGGCTCAGTGGAGGGAGATATCCTTGAAGATAGAATAGTTACCTGCTGTAGCAGTAGATCTTGGAGAGAATCTTCTTCATTGAGCCACAACCCACCCCTTTTTTTTTTTGTCAGGTGACAGGTGATAATACTGCCTGCTTTCGCAAGCTGATTCTCGTATGCTGCCTCATAAGGAATCTATACACGGGTATCCATATCCTTTCCTGTGTTCCTTGTTTGGACCTGGCTGCTTCAGTCCCTGACAGTCCGATGATCCTCCGAGCTCATCTGTGGCAGGGAACATGGGTATGCTGGGGACACCCTTGTTAAATAAATGCCAACAAGATGTATTTATTTGGGTGGCCCAGCCAGCAAAAAAAGTTCTGGGTGGTCCTGATGCAGACAGCTTAGAGTTCCATGATGTGGCTCAGTGAGAGCGGTTACTTGGTATTTACAGACAAAGGAAGGCTATTTGCCTATCTCGATTGTCTCCCACTCTCTAGTGGGTGGATTAGTTCCTGGTAGCAATCCAGTTTGTGACTGTCCAGTCCTGTTTTAAAACTGGTAAATGTTTGAGTGTCAGCTAGATCCTTGTGTAACCTATTCCAGGCTAAGGCTGCCCTGCCCTTATAGTAAAGAAATTATTCCTTTTGTTGGTATTTGCCTTCGAAATTAACAACGGTCTATCGTGGGATCTACTGGTGAAAGTTCTGGTGCTAGAGTCAAATCCACACATTGATGTTAATTCTGGATCTTGAAGGATTTTATATAACTGCAATAAATCCCCCTTTTCCATCTGTCTTCTAACCTGACTAGACCAGCTGCAGCCAGTGGTAGTCTTTTTTAAGATGAGGAATTAACTTAGTTCTACGCTGAACTTCCTCTATCATCTATATTTTATTTATTTATGACTTTGTTAACCGAGTAAGTGCACTGGTGTCCAAGGGATAGTGTTCAGGCACAACCTGGGCCGAAAGGCACATATAAGACAGTAGTACAGCATGAAAAGGCAAGCAAAGTTGCATTGGTACAAAACATCAAACGGTATACAAATCAGAAGTAAAAAATCAGAGGTAATACATAGTAGCTAAACACAAGAAATATAAAATGAAATGGCTAAAATAGCCATTACACAGGTAACAATGTTACATAAAGCAAGTGTAATAAAAATAAATAATTGTATAACTGAGCAGTTACAACAAGCAACCAGGCAGGGGTAAACGCACCCAAGTCACTAGGTACCTGCTGACTACCTCCCCACACACACAAGCACACGCGACAACCAAAGTGTCCCTTTAGAAACAGAAAGGAGGGAGTGGAGAGAGAGAGAGAGACTGATTTAGCGGGAAAAGGATAAAGATAGGTAGAGGTGCTACCTAGGCAAGCACTTGCAGGAGTCTGGCAAGGAGCCATGATTTAAGATTATGCTTAAAGGTATGGTTCATGTTAAATGATCTGAGGGGGGCAGGGAGCATATTCCATAGTGAGGGGGCCGCAGCAGATAGGGCATTACCACCCATTTTAGCAGAGGTTCTCGCAATCGCCAGGGAAGGGACAGAAGAGACTCTTTGGGGTGGTGCGGTACACACGGGGGAAGGGGAAGCAGGGCCACTGCAAATGATGGAATCTGGAAGGCATCCAAGGGTGAAGTCAAACTAGCCTTGCAAGGAGAGCCATCCGAGGGAGCTGTATAGTATACAGTAGTGTGTGGAGTAGGGGGCAGATAGGGCAAAATGGCAGACGCTGTTGTGAGCAGACAGGATTGTGGCCCGGAGGGCGGCGGAGACACGAGTGTAAATAGGGGAGCAGTAGTCCAGTATTGGGAGCAGGTTGCCACTAACTAATGCCAGTCGTGCTTCAGCAGTCAAGTAAGGTGTAACACGGTAGGCAGTACAGAGTTCTGATTTATCCGTCGGACTACGAGATTTATATGTTGGTGAAGGAGGGTGGGATTGAGTGTAACCCCCAGGTATTTGAAGGATGGGACAACTTCGAGGGCAGGGTCATCAGGAGGGAGCATAAGGGGAGAGGAGTTTGCTTTGAGGGTTCTGGCTAGGTAAGGTTGGGACCCAAGCCTTTTTTTTTTTTTTTTTTGGCATTGACCAACATCAGATTGGAGGAGAACCAGTTTTGGGCGACATGATATTTCTGGGTGAGGACGGAGGATATGAATGAAAAGGATTTGTCACTGTAAAAGATGACAAGATTGTCTGCATAGAGGAGGGATTCGCAGGAGAGGCAGTCAGAGGAGAGGGTATATCTGCCTTCAGATATGGATTCCAGAATGGGAATGCATAATCCAGATGGGGACGAATATAGGGTCTGTATAATGGCAGTACAAACTGTAGCATGTAACAAATTCTCGCGGGACACTTTTTAATATTCTGCAGGCCGTTTGGGTTTTATTTCATTGGTCCCTTGCTTTGTCTGTCATTAACTACAACACCCAGGTTGAGGTTCTCGCCAAGATCTACAGTTATGGTAGGTACAGTAACTTCTTTTTTTGTGTGTTAACGCAATATTGGTTTGATGGCATTTTGTATCAAGGTTCAGCAGTGGTGGGCTCTGTCCTCTAAGAGCACTAGAGGTACTTCAGAGTAAGGTTAGAAAGTGCTACATGAAATACAAGTCATTCAAATCTGGTTCTTTCTTTCATGCAGGCCCACTCCCAGACGTTGTGGCTAATGGAGAAGTGGTGGAGGAGAAGGTAAGTCATACTTTTTTGCATGTTGTTGGTAGAGTTCTGTATTTATCTGGCTGAACTGTATTTATTGTGAATTTTGACTTCCTATATTGAAGGAACAGACTCCTTTCTATTTCAGCACACTCCGGTCCCACAGTAGCACTCTTAGTTTGACTGAAATGTCCTTCTGGGGTAAGGGAAGGTCCCAGACAGCAGGTGTGAGTGCTTGACATTCACCTGGAGACCCTTTCTAGTGACCGTAGACTGTTGTTGAGGGCCTTGTAAACCCAACAGAAAAAAAAAAATGAATCCCTCAACATAAGATGTCACCTTTACATGATAAAAGCAGCAGCGGGTTTTGTCCAGAGTCTAGGGCCCTAGGTTCAGAAATGCTACATTCTGATTTGTTGAGACAGCTATTTAAGTTTCTGATGCCGCTCTATGCTTCCATCTCGGAGATGCAGATTTAAGCAATCGATCGATCAAATCTTTATTTATCCAGGCGAACATCGTTGAGTAAGCTCATTTACAAGATGGACCTGAATAAGTCCAGATTATATTACAGCTATATTTACAGTGGGAATAAAACCTAGTAGAAGTGCAAATCAGGATACACAGACATACATAGCATAACAGTTCGGGATCATCAATAAGACAAGTGAACAGTATGAATAGTGGGAACAGGCAAGTCCACAGAGATGGATATTGTTACAGTAATCTTCTTAAAAAAGGCACAAGCAAGACCTAGGTATCGCTATCATAAGTGTCAGACAAAATAAGTGATAACAGCTTTTCTCTTGGCACAGTTCACAAAGGAGTGAAACCAGTATAGTTAGATCTGAAGGGAGCAGACAGCCTGCCAGGCACCATTATGGCAGCCCCAAAGAGCACTAACATTGGGATTGGGAGGCAGCTGTGCCGCGGCTTGCTGTTAGAAGGTGTGAGCAAGGTACTGAGGCAATGGATGGGACAGCATCTACTGCACATTTTTTTCCAAAACTAGGTGCTAGCACTGGCTGTCCATGTCCAATGGACCGTCTGGCCACGGGAAGGTCGCAAGGCAGGGAAGGTATGAATACGCTAGGGTGCCTAGGTCCAGTCTTGAGCAAGAATTCAGAGAGAAGCATAATTGCTCATACTCCCAATAATTACACTTTAAGCCGTGGGGAAGGATTACATCGTTCAGGGAAGGAAGCGGTCACAGCTATTTTAGCAGAGTACGGGCAGACCATTTGATTTTTGCTGGAATTGAAAGGATTGCCGCAGAGAACTGCAGAAGCCAATTGGGAGCAAGGACCAGAAGGCACTTGCAATCCGATTGGTTGAGCGGTGTTTTGCTGGAGAAGAATCTGGGCGAATGGTTTCGGATGGCGGCTTGTGGAGGTGCAACCACCCGGGAGCTAAGATTTTGCGCTTTAGGTGTAGATGCCCCTATAAGACTTACCTATGTCAGGCAAGAGGGGTACAGGGACTGGAAAGTAATAAATTCATGCAGATTATTAAAACATGCACAAATTAACCTGGGGTAAGGCCAGTCATGTTTAAGGCCAGTCTCGGAAGGGGGGGGCAAGCTAACAGCGGTTGGCGATTAGGAGTTGGGGAAACAGTTGCACGGTTCAAAACACCTTGAGCATATAAAGACTTGAAAGCATTAATACTTCGGAGGTAGCTTAGTTTCAGTAGTTTCTGCATTTTGTTCCACAGGGATGGCATCATGAAGCTAAAGGCCATTCTGCCATAGTAGGTGGTAACTTTAAGTATGCATAGGGAGATATAGGAGGCACTCCTTAAGCCATATGGTCCCAGCTAGCTTAGGGGAAGACATTCAGAAATATAATGTGAGAGCCTTTTTAAGATAGCTCTGTAGGTCCAAAGGACTGGATTTCTTTCGTGCCTGAATGTAAGCGAGGAACATCCTATAGCTTTGTACAATAGGCAGTGATGAGTAGAGAGGGGAAGACCAGTAATGAACCTGATGGCCCTATGATAAAGCATGTCCAACTTTATAAGCGAGGCTTTGGGACAGTGACTGTATAGAAAATCTCTATCGATTAGGGAGAGAAAAGTAGATTGGACTAGTCGCATTTTGGCATGACGAGTGAGGAACTGGCTAATTCTGTAGAATAGACCCAACTTCTTCCTTAGCTTCTTTGTCTTCAACATGCTCAGAAAATGAGAAGTTCTGGTCTAACCACACTCCTAAATATTTAAACTTTGGGATAAATTCCAGTTTCTCTCCCAGAATTGTGGAGATCAGAGGCAGTGACCTAGAGCTGGCAGGGGTTGTCGCACGGCTATAGGGTGAGAACAGCATTGCCTTTGTCTTTTCTGCATTTAAAAAAAGATTTTTGTGGAAGAGCTGAGTCTGAAGCAGGTCAAATTCTTCCTTTTGGTCTGCACAGGCTGCTTCGGCAGTCAGACGACTTATGTAAACCACTGTGTCATCCGCGAACAGGTGTAATTTTGCCTTGTTGATGCCCACATCAATATTGCTTACATAGATTGCGAAGATCAGCGGACCAAGTATGAATCCTTGTGGCACTCCCCTCAGAAGATGTTTTTGTGGGGAGAGCTCCCCCTCAGCTTTGATTTGTTGCTGGAGTCAAGACCTATGCTCTTCAGAGTGGAGATTAGCAGGCTATGGTCCACAGTATCTAAAGCCTTAATAAGGTCTAGAAATACTGCACAAAGTTTCTGCTGTCTAGATCACTGTACCAGTCGTTTGTTACTTTGGCAAGGGCCGAGATAATGCTGTGTTTGGACCTAAACCCCGATTGCATAGGGTTTAGTAAGATGTTAACTTCCATATAGGCTCTAAGTTGATTGCCGACAACCTTTTCCAGGAGCTTTGTCAAGACTGGTAATAAGGAAATCGGTCTACAGTTGTTGAGGTCGCAGGTATCCCCAGATTTGAACAACGGAATAACATGGGCAGTTTTCCAAATTATAGGAAGGGACCCTTGGGACAGTGATAAATTAAATAGGTGATAGGAACAGCAAGGACATAAGCAATTTTTATAAAGTAGGGATCCAAAGAATCGGCTCCAGCACTCTTTACATCCAACCGAAGTATCAAATCTTCGACCTCCTTCAATAATACAGGTTGGAAAGAGAAGCCGGGTACCGGGGCAGTAGTGTCTACACAAGGGCCGCTTAGCTGGGGGCGGACCGGGGCTGCAGGGGAATTGTCAAAGGCTAGACCAGCTATGGCAAAATGATTGTTGAAAGCTTCTAAGATCCCCTGTTTATCACATATAGTATTCTCCTCGAATATGATTTTTGGTTGCAAGGAGTTACGTGGGATACAACTGGACATATCCTTGATTGCTGTCCAGAATTTAGAGGAGCACTTTGCAGCAGAGTCCAACTCCCTAAGACAGAATGATGCCTCGGCGTCTCTGACCATTTTTATACATGCATTGCGTGCCTTCCTAAATTGGCACCAGTCTGAATCCAGCTTCGTCTGCCGTGCCTTTTTCCACAGCTTATTCTTGCCTAGTAGGGTGGCTTTCAGTTTAGGTGTGAACCAGCGACAAGTTTTGTTTTTTTCTCTGATTTTTGCCATCTGGGCATGTGCATCTAGGGCTCCTACTAGAATTTCATTAAAGATATCGTACGCCATGTTAACGAAGTCTTGCCAATGTGGCGAATGTCCCGGTTCATATGTATAGGCGGCCACATCAAAGTGGCACTGTGTCCTTTTAGTGACGAACTTAGTTGAAGGGCCTGTGTGATGTAGCGACCTAACTGCAGCAATAAAACAGTGGTCACTGACATCGGCAAAGAAGGTTCCAGCGTGCGTGAAAAGATGCGGCTTATCAACTAATATAACATCCAATAATGAGCTATTACAAGGGTTCTTTTTATTAGGACGTGTAGGTTCTTGAATTAGCTGCACTAACCCACGAGCATCACAAAAGGTGTTCAGGGGTGAAGCAGCCTTGGAGAGCCAGTCAAAATTACAGTCCCCAAGTATAATTGTTTCAAGATTCTTTCTCTCAATGACATTATCAAGGTGTGATAGGAGAAGTGTTCCTGCAGATGGGGGTCTATAACAACCAGTCGCTCTAATGGCCAGAGAAGTGGATAATTCAATCTTAAGTGTCAGACATTAAAACTCATTTTTGTCAGAGGTTGAATCCGTGCAGGACGTTGCAAACCTTTTCTTGACGTATATTACCACTCCACATCCCCTAGTAGGTCCATCAGTTCTGAATAGCTGGTAGGAGGGGATGCTAATCTCTCTATTCTGGGAGGCCGGCCTGAGCCAGGATTCAGATATTACCAGGACACCAGGTTGAGTATGGCTGATCCACGCCTATGTCATAGTGAACTTTTTTAGGAGGCTACAGACATTGACATGCCAGAAACTCATTCCTTTAAGAGTGGCCATGTCCGACTGAGAAGAGAGGGGAGAGATGGGGACCAGGGTTTAATTCAGTTTTACCCGAGCATATCAGTAATAGAAGTAGCAGCTTTGTTAAGGCATCAAACATTAGTTTGAGAAGCCTGGCCCTGGTATGCTTATGGTTCTTGATATGTTGGATAAGCCTATCACCACCCCTAAGGGTGTACCACCCTAATGCTAGGTGAAGCAATACCCTGACCGAGATGTGCAGAGGCAGAGGGTGGTTAATACAATATGGAACAGAAGGACTAACTTATGGAGGCGGCTCTGTACGGGTACCATCACAATAGGTACCCAGGTTGCGCTCAGACAGTAGTTTGTGTGCAGCTTCTAGTTTTTATGCCGAGGGGCCAACTGAGGGCCACTGGAATTAGAAGTTGGGGGATTTGGGGATTGAGTCAGCTGCCCCCATTAGACCGATATCTTTGCTTTCCCCAGTCCCCGTCATGGTTTGCACAGCTTCCCCTTTTCCTCCAGTCGGAAGGGTAATTGGCTATCTTGGCAGCTGACACGAATGCATCTCCATGGTCGATCTGTTGAAGGTGCAGGAATTCTGGGCAATGTGTGCCTTGCTTCCATGTTGATAGTAGAGCTCTGCCAGTGATCTCTTTCTACATTCATAGTTGTATCAAAATTTGGGTCTGTAGCTGTGTGTGTTCTGAGGAGGATCATGCATTCCGTGAGCTGGACACCATGTCCCCATCCCTCAGCTCAGAAACACTGTGCTCTACTTACCTCATTAGTTCCAGTCAGAAGGGAGCAATTTGTTTGTCCTAATTAGATTGAATGTTAAGCTGTAAAATTAAACTGGTGCAGAGGGAGTTTGTGCATATTGTAGTTATCATACGGTAACTTGTGAGTTTGGTGTTTCATTTAAGCTGGAGGGGGTGTTGGAAAGGTGTGGGAGTTGCTTTACTAAACATTTTACTTCAGTTGCACCATATAAGAGGAATGCAGTTCATTTCATAGAGTTTTTATAAGCACGTGGTGTTGAACATCAGGTCTGTACCAAAAGAGTGCAATGTCGGGGTTGGGTGGGGGTGGGCATTAGGGCTCTTTATATCTCTTGAGATCAAAATGTTTCTCATTGGATAAAAGTCCAGAACTAGTATCTAGCAAAACTCAACTAACTTTGAAAATGCTTTCTGAGCCAGCCTGGTTGCGCAGTGGGGATTTCCGCTTCTGCGACACGGCGACCTGGTGAGAATGGACCGGATGGGTAGGAGGGGCCAGCGAGGAGAAGGATAAAGCGTCCCAAGGACTGCTCTCCTTCTCCGGGGGAAGGGCAGGGGAAGCGTTCGGCGCACTGAGGGCTCCTAGCGGAGGCTGGGGGACCTCAGGCAACTGGTGGAAACAGCTCTGGGAGGCGGGGCAGATGCTTGCGTCATTGCACGTCCCCGCCTCCGTAAGGAGGAAAAAAAACCGAGGCAAGGGCAACTGTATATATGAAGCCCTCCCCGGAGGACCTCAAGACACCACCGTCGCTGTGGATCCCCGACCAGCCATAAGCTCCGTGGTTGCCAGTGAAGGTGGCTACGGCCCCACCCTCCGGGGGCAAGCCGGGGCTGACCGAGGGATCTCGGCAGCCATAGGCGGTGGTGGAGGTCTCTGGGGGGGTCCTGCCTGGAAAAAAGAGGGAAATAAAAAAAAAAAAAAAAAAGAAAGAAATGCTTTTACTAGTCTATCATAACAAAAACTAGGGCTCTCATATTCAGTTGTATAAGTTTGTGTCACGGTAACACAGCACTAACACAGTGGATGCTAGTGAGTGATATTCAGACAGACTGCGTGCCCTGTCTGGCCTGCGCTGCCTGTCTGAATAGCAGACCATGACAGTGTCACACATAATGCATGTGTGTGGTGTCACCACATCCTTCTGGCAGCAGACTCCCAGGAGCGAAGGGAGAAAGCTTATCCCAAATGGGATGGCGTTGTCTTTCCTGGGAGCTATAGTCTGTGGCTAGCATGAAGTAAAGTTTATTGATCGGCATCAAATATGAAATAGAAACAGATATGTAGAAGTATGCATAGACCTTTTAATATCCTAAAAATACTAGAAAATAAAAGAAAAACATTAAGGGATACCAGAAATGGGGGTTGCAGGTGTTTTCCTATCCATGAGTGTGGAAAATACCATACTGCACTGTTTGATAATAGATCATACCAAAGGAGTAAAACATCTGTAGAACCATGTGATACTGGATTTATTAAGTCAAGATACTGGAAGGTAAGGGAAGTAATCTTTGATAATTCTGGCATCAGTTTGCCAGTATGTAATAAGTCAGCTGTTACTGGGGGGCTGGGCACCTACAGTACATCCCACTCTGTGTATTATCCATAAAGTCCTCGCGAATCCCTAAAAAACAAAGGTCAATTATGGGCAGATTATATCCTTAAAAGATTAGTGTCATTATTCTTCCAGTTGGTGTAAATCATAACATTTGTATTTTACAAGTCTTCCTTTGCCTTTTATATGTTTGAAGACGTTAATGTGTCTGATCACCACAGAGTCTGTGGAGTTCATTTGTTCATAAGGATGCTTTCGTTAGTGTTTACCAGGTAGGTACACTAGACAGATACTTTTCTCGGGTATGACCCGGGAAGGTACAACAGGAATCAGCGTTTCCAAAAATACTTAATTGGGTAACAGCCAGTGACTGTTAACTAACGATTATAATCGTGAAGCAAGCATGGACTATAGAACAGAGGTATATACAACCAAGGTAGAACAAATGGATATAAACACCATACATAGAGGTAACCATACAATTTTACACAGCAGATAAAACCTGGGATCAATCAAGTCTTTATTTTATCAGGCGGAACACCATTGAGAAACTCATTTTCAAGATGGACCTGGAGAGGTTTGCAGTAACAGCAACATAATGCATATAAAGAATTACAAAGGCAAACCGCATACACATATATACAGAAAGTACAGGGCAAAGGTATACATGGCAGCATATAAAATACTATACAGGAAGGACACGCTACAAAATGAACGGAGTAGTATGTAGGAAATTTTCTCAGGGTATATATAGTAAATATGCAGAAACTGCACTGAGCGTGGAAAAAAGTATGGAACAGGAGGAAGGCCAGAGGAAGAAGAGGAAGTAACAAGTTACGGGAGCAGGAGGTTGCACCCAACAGACAGGAGAGTCTGTTACTGGGATTGGGGAACTAGGTGAAGGGTCTACAAGGAGGGCAAGGTCATTAAATTAGGTGGTCATTGATGGAAGCAGTTGCAATTCTCTTTGAAAAACTGCAAGCACAATTTTTTAAACAGGCACAGCGACACCAGGGATGAGAACCAAAGTGTTTTTTATGCGTTATTCCAAAGAGCAGGGAGGGCATGGCTTATTGCCGCTCTGCTGAAACGCGTTAGAGTTTTAGGGATCAAGAAAGAAAATATAGGAAAGGCTTCTTAGAAGATAAGTGCCCGGAGTGCAGACAGGCAGGCAGTCCTTAATGTATTGCAGCAGGTTATTGATAATGGCCCTGTAAGTCCAGAGCACTGCATTCTTTTGTCTCCTAAGACTGAGTGAACTCCATCCTACAGTAGTATAGAGAGTGCAGTTATGAGTAGAGTAGGGGGCATCAGAAACAAACCTAAGTGCCCGATGATACAGGGAGTAGTTTGGAAAGGACCGCATTCGAGCTATGCCCGTACAAGAAATCAGCATAGTCTAGGAGAGGCATAAATGTAGTTTGAACTAACATTTTTTTTCCCTTCCTGTGTTAGGAAGCGTGTGATTCTAAAGAAAATCCCAAGCCTGTTTTATTTTTCTGTGTGAACTTTGAGTGATAGTTTGGAGTCTAGCCAAACTCCTAGGTATTTAAAGGACTCAACGTAATCAAATGGCTCATCAAGCAGGATGAAGTTATGAGGAGCCATTCCAGTGGTGCTGGGATTGGGGGCATTCACTGATGCGGTGAAAATCATAACTTTCGTTTTGTTAGCATTTAAGCGGAGCTTTGAGTGCAAAAGATTTTTCTGTAAGTGATTGAATTCCATTTGGCAGTCGTTGCATGTGTTCTCCGAGGTAGGCCTGGCGACGTATAACATGATATTGTCAATGAATAGATGAATGCTTGTTGACTTGACTCTGGTGTTTAGGTTGTTTATATAAATGGCGAATAAAAGCAGGCCAACAATGGACCCTTGGGGTACACCTCTAGGAAGGATTTTCAAGGGGGAGAGGGCGCCCCCTGCTTTGATCTGCTGATAAAGGTTGGTGAGGTAGTTGGAAAACCATTAGGGCCATGTCGTTGACACCAATATCCCATAGAGCAGTCAGCAGCAAGGTGTGGTTCACTGTAGGAGGCAGTATAGCGCAGTGGTTTAAGGCTCTGAGCTGCAAACCTGGAGATGTGGGTTTGAATCCCACAGATCCTACTTGATACTGTATGACCCTGAGCAAGTCACTTAACTTCCTTTTGCTCCCAAGTCTCACCTGGAATCGAGCTTCGGCTTAGTGTGCCTCTCCTGGTAAAACAATCTCTCTCTCCCCCCCCCACCCCACTGTATCAAAGGCTTTGCTAAGGTCAAGAAACAGGGCACATACATAGTTTCTGGCACCTAAGGCATTTAGCCAATCGTTCATGACCTTAACAAGCACTGAGATAGTGCTGTAACTGGGCCGAAAACCAGATTGGATAGGATTTAGCAGGTCAGAGTCCTCTAGGTATTGTCTAATCTGGGAATTGACCAACTTTTCAAGTAGTTTAGATAGAATAGGAAGTAGAGAAATTGGACAGTAATTGTTTGGATCACTAGTTCTGCCTGATTTTAAAAGCGGTATAACATGGGTTGTTTTGCATATAGTGGGGAGGGTGCCCTGGGCAAGGGACATATTTAAAAAGGTGTGCGATTGGGAGAAAGGGGGGACAAGCGTAGTAGCTAACTGCACCTGCACTCTTTCTGGTGTCTAACTGGAGCAGGAGGTTCTCAACCTGTTTCATAGAGACAGTGCCAAAAGAGAAGCCTTTCCCCATGGTGGATGAGGATAGGTCAGGAGAGGCAGGGCACTGGTTGCACAGTTGTGCCCGGTGACTATTAGCCAGTGAAGCATCAAAGGCTAAGCCTGCCGTTGCGAAATGGGTATAAAAGAGGGCAAGGATTTTCTGTTTGTTAGAGGTAAAGGAACCACCAGTTGAGATTTTTGGCAGGAACGAGCTAGACAAGCTATGGCCTTGGAGTTCCTTTAAAGTTTTCCAGAATTTAGGAGTGCAGTTAGATGAAGATTAAAGTTCAGAGCCGTAATAAGTAGATTTTACGCCCCTGGTTAATCTAGTGCACCAGTTTCTAGCAGTTCTGAAAGCTGCCCAATCAGCAGGCTGTTTGAATTTCCTTGCCCTTTTCCAGTGATGGTCTGTATGTAGCAACTCTGATTTCAAGTTTACAGTAAACCGTGGGCGTGATTTCTTCTTGGTGCGTGTTTTACCTAGAGGTGCATGTTTGTTAATGGAGACAAGGACGATGATGTGGAATACTTCGTAGGCCTCGTCTACCGAAGGGGCCAAATAGAAGTCCTGCCAATTGGCGTGCTAGAGGTCGGAAAGAAAGGTGTTAGGATAGAATTGTCATTTATTTCTTTTAAGGGTATAATTAAAGAAGGAGACAATCTTAGGGGAGGATTGCACACAGGCTGTAATGCAGTGATCACTGAGATCATTGAAGAATATGCCAGAATGAGGGCTATAAGTGGGGTTAATTGACCAAAATGATGTCAAGCAAGGTGCTATTGTTTGTTTTTTTTTAGGTTGGCGCAGGTGGCTTCTGTAATAAGTTGTGACAGTCAAAAATTGTTGCAGAGCTCTTTTAGGGGTAAGGATAAAGTGGAATACCAGTCCATATTGAAATCACCTGTTATATTAACCTCAGAGGGTAAGGAGTCTAGGACATAAGACAAATGTTTCAGCACCTTGTACCCCACTGAAGGAGGCCTGTAACATCTGATGATGTAAATAGGAATTGTCGGGGATAATTGCAGCTTTAGGATGGTACATTCAAATTCCAGAGATATTGTGGTGGAATAAACTACAGTGGTGGTGAATTTGTCATGAACATAGATAGCTACACTTCCACCCCTTGATAAACTATCTGTCCTATGGACATTAAACGAGGGGATGTTTATTTCGTAGTCCAGAGTAGAAGGCCTCAACCAAGAGTCCATTACCACTACAATGTCAGGGGTTGAAAGGTAGAACAAAGTCTGGATATAGTCAAATTTCTTTAGCAGGCTACAGGCATTTATATAAATTAGAGTTAGCCCCTTTATCTGAGGTATAGCGGAGGGAGTAGGGATAGGGAGAGGAGGACCAGGTTTAGGCTCAGCGTTGCCAGTGCAAATAAGCAGCAAAGTATAAGTCTTATGAGAGCGTTTAAAGTGAGCCTAAACAGACAGCACCTGGCCCTTTTGCAAGGGCTGGGATCAGCAAGAGTAGGTAATGGTAAGTAAGTATGGGGGCATGGGAGGCATACAGAGGTCAGTGGGAAAGGCACGTATCTGGGATAGAGGAAGATAAAGGACCAGAATAGACTTCTGCAGTTGATACAATACAAGGTGGTAAGGCAGCAAGACAGATGGGGTAGAAAAATAAATGATGAATCGTGTAGGAGGGTAGATATAGGGGATAACAGACAGGTATTATGTGACCAAGAGCTATAAGAGGTGGCTGCAGAATCAGGTTCTGAGTGCAGGCTGAGAGTGAGGTGAAGTACACCTGACAGAAATCCCAGCCAGAAAAGTAAGGCGCTCATTGTAGGTCAGGATCAGGAGTCCTGATCGAGGGACTTGAACAAGGAACAGTAAAGCCTAGGGACTATTTAGTGCATTGACAGGCAGTCGAACCCAGCTGTTGCCTATGTAGGGAAATTTTAGCAGAAAGAGATCGCTTTCCAGGACTGGATCTGCTTTGTGCCATGCTAGCCAGCAGCCCGCCTCTTGCATAAGCATCCCATCTTACTGTATATCTTGATATTCTATTGTAAATTTTTTCCCCTCAAGACTGTGGGTTTTCTGGGAATACCCACATATATCCAAATCCAAGCTTGTTGGCAGTCTTTCTTACAGCTTGGGGCAATGTAAGTTTTGTTCCACTATTGTAGTTTCTCACTTCATCCCAGCATATCCATGGGTATCTTGTATCTGGGAGCCTGGTCTCCTTAAGCTTATATGATGGATTTTTTTTATATGTATACTGTATTTAAAGCAGATTGTCCTGGTTTGGTTCTAGCCACTACAGAAGATGTTGAGGGTGGATATGTGCAGGATCCTTTTAAAGAATGTGTTAGTTACTGTATTTAGCTCCTTAGCTGGTTTATAAATTCACATTTCTGCTCTGCAAGTTATTTTACATTTAACATTGCATTAGTTACCATCAACATTCCCCTTGTACTACCCCCTCCATATCTTGTGCTAAAATATTGCTAAGTACGTAATGATTGCTTGGCTTTACTTGCACAAGTTGCTAGGTGACTAAACCCACGAGGTATTGTAAGAGAATGTAATCCCTAAAAATTCAGACGTAGAAACTTGTTCTAATTCATTACCATTCAAAAACTGTTGGTTTGATTTGCTTTTTTCTGCCAACATACATTGCTTTTTTTTTTTTTAAATCTGGAGTCCATTTTGTGCAAGATATCATGGAAAAGATTTAGGTCTTCTTTGAGGATATCTGCTGTTGAGCCACATCATGGAACTGTAAGCCATTGGTGTCAGGACACCCTTGAAACTTTTGCTACCTGGGACTGCCCACTTCAGCATGCATCGTTGCTGTCTATATAACATAGGCGACCCCATCATGCCTCAGTGGAGCACAAATGGCATATACAGTATCACAGGCTGCTTCGCCGTCTTCACATACTGCTTCTCCCTACAACTCACCATGGACTTCCCACTCCCTGTAGTTGACGGGGCCACCTAATGACTCATCAAAAGACACAAAAAGGAAAGGGCTGCTAAATTGGCAGAAACACTGCTGTACTGATAAAGAGAAGCAACAGCATTAATGACAAAGATGCCTCTTCCGCCAGATTGCGCTTTTTATTTATTTATTTTTTTTTTTTTAAGAGGTAACTCTAAGAAAGACAGAGCTTCTTTGAGGATATCTCCCTCCGTTTAGCGACATCATGGAACTGTAAGCCATTGATGTCTGGACCACTGAGAAACTTTTGCCAGCTGAGTCCACCCATGTCTATGATTCACCACTGAAGAATGCCATCATAATTTACAAATATCGTTGATGCTACTGCTGCTTTCTTTTATCTTTAAAATACAACACTTGTTTAGGCTGTTGAAGAAAGACAAGGACCATTGTTCCACTGCTGTTATTGTGGTAGTTAAGATCTGTATTAGAATGATGCCTACACTGTGTGCATCTGCAGCTTAGGCATTGCTCATGACAAAAAGGCCTGCAGCATTTGCATAGATTTTAACCAGGATACACGGAGATGTCGCAAGAAAGCCTTAGAAACTTTAAAGGTTAAGGCAGTAGAGGACAACCAGTGTGTGTACTAGGCAACTTCACTGTTTGTCACCCCCTCCCCATGGCTTGCAGTTGAGGAAAAAGAAATCCCAGGCTAAGTCCTCTGGTTCTGTTGCAATCTCCCCCCCCCCAACGACTGTCTTATACCAAGGTCAGGGTCTGGCATTGGCTTTAATCCCCCGCCAGGTGATTCATAGTGGATTCTGCTTTAGGGTACTGTCTCATTGGCAGATGCTGTTTCAGATTCTGAACTATTTCGAAAGCTTCTGCTCCTGGCTGTGTCGTCTGTGGTTAACCAATTGCCACTGTAAGGTCTGCTGCTGTTGACTTAGTCGAGCCCAGTATGCCTTTAATCTTCCTAGCGCTGAGCTTCTTTCATCAGTGCCAGGTCCTTTAACAGTTCCTGCACACTAAATTCTGCTGTCGACCGACTGCCTGCTCATGTCGATGAGGAGGAAAACTACAACATGATCCAGGCTTGATGGAGGAGGAAGATGGAAAGGCTCACCCCCTCCCCCCCAAAATGGTGGGCTCCACGGAGGAGATGCTCTCAAAAATCTGATCTGGGGCCCGATATTCAAAAGTTTGCATGGACGCTAACCAGTGTTTGACCACGCAAATGGAGTTTTGTAGCAGAGCACAATATTCAAGAGCCGGTTGTGTCTGCAAACAGGCTTAGTGTCCATGCAAACTACAGTGGTTGGGGGTATGGAAGGGGGGGTGCGTGGACAGGAATATCTGTGCAAGCTGATATTCAGTAGATTTGTGCCATGCAAAAGGATTTAGCACAGACCTTTTGCGCAGCACAAATACTGCCAAACAAAACTCCCTCTTTCTCTGCGCAACCCTAGTGGCTTCTGTGGGAGCACACCGGCCCCCAGTGGTTCATGCCCCCCTCCCGATCACCAACCTGTAGTAAATAAAAACCCGCCCTCATCTGATCGCCAGCCCATAATAAAACTTAGTCCCTCCCTGGCATCCAGTTGTCCACCCCTTCCTGGGCACCGATCCACAGTACTGTCAGTAGCAATTCCGTAATCCCTGGCGTCTGTGACCTTCCCAGCACCATGGCACAGAACCCCCACTCACTTCCTTTACTAGTATCATTGGTGCCATGGTACTACTATACACGGTAACCAGCTGCTGTATGCCAAGGCAGGCTGTATGTCCAGCCCCACAAAAAAAATCTGGGATCCGTGGAATTTACGAGCCTTGTAAGAAAGCGCTGACACGTGGACAAAGCAACTCACTAAACCTCAATCATCCTATATGGAGAGTTTTACAGTCATTCTGGAAGTGCGAGTACTGTTGGATTTACTAGCAGTTTTGACTACTTTAATGGTGTCCACTTCAGACAAAAGCGGCAACTAAGGAAATCTCTCCAATAGCAGAGAGTACTCACAGCAGAGTTCCAGTCTCCTCGTACCCACCCCTTAATCAGCTTCTGTCGGCTCTTTACCTGCTGGAACAGAATTAAACAGTTTTAAAGAAGCCTCCTATTCTTTTTCTGACTTTTTTACTTGCCTATAAAACTTTGATAAGAAGTTGGGTTTAATGGTATTGAGAATGTATACCGTAGGTACTGACATACAGAATGTGAAGGCTTATATCAAGGCTGTTCAGCAGACACAGAATGGTCAAAAGATGTTCTTACCAATACAGCACTAAGTTCCACTAATGTAAAAGCAATTTTGAATCTTCAGAGGAAAGTTGAAACTATAGAGAATAACATGTGATGATCTTCAAGGACATCTCCATTAGGTCACACCTTCAGAATAGGAGCCATCAGCACTGGCCGCTGGGACCACACAGGAACCTTTGCTGAGCAGGAGCTGCCCACAGTGACATTCCACATCTGCACGTATATAGGCGTGGGTGACCCCATCACGCCTCGGTTCTTTTCTCACCGTTGATCATCCTCGTCGGACCTGCTGAAGGAAAGTGTGTCAACCTAGTCATTGCCATTTGCTCTTTTGTTATTGCTTGAAAAATTGATGTTGGTTCCTTTTCAGCCTGCCATGAAATGTGTACGTTTTCTATCCTGGAAAACATTGTTTTTAGTTGCAGTGACTTCTCAAAGGATTTTCAAACTTCAGGCTCTAATTTGTGAGCCTTCTTATTTGATTTTCCATAATGAGTTTCTTTGTGTATAAATCTACCTAAAAAGTGGTATCTGAGTTTACTCTGAATCAAACAATGCACCTTTCTGTATATTTATCCCAAGCACGCCAACCAGAGTGAGGCACGGCTTCATACTTTGGATGCACGTAGAATACTAACATAGTGTATTACTCACGCTAAGGACTGCAGAAAGTCCTCTCAGCTTTTTGTTTCATTTGCCCTTGGGAAAGAGAGCGCTCCTGTGTTTTTAAACAGTGCCTATCCAAATGGCTAGCACATTGTATTACCTTATTATATAGGAAGCACAGTTGGAAACTTTCTGGTACTGTTCATGGTCACTCCATAATGGCCACTTCTGCTGCCTGTTTCAGAAATGTTCCTGCTATTGACATGTGCTGCAGCTACAGTACATGGAGCACTGTCCACACTTTCACTAAACATTACATTCTGGACATTATCTCTTCGTAGACGTGTTGGTTTTAGGCCTGCTGTACTGCAAAGTCTTCTGTCCTGAATATATAACAGACTGTACCATTCTTCCAGTTTGCTTTGTACTGCTTGGGAGTTCTGAAGGTGTGACCTAATGGAGGAGATATCCTCAAAGAAGATTGAACAGTTGCATGAGAACTTAGTAGCCTAGCAGTATATCTTTAAGAGCATCTCCTCAGTTAGGTCATGCCATCCATTTCTTCTTCCCCTTTTGCTTTCAGTGAGGGTTATGTCAGATGCTGTGCCTAAATCCTACTCCATTCATCCTGTATCCAGCCCTGTGCCACTTCTTGTTTGCCTGGTGCTGGTCTAATCTCCTGGTTACCCACAGTTGGAGGTCCTCCAAGGCTAATTTCTGGCAGAGAACTGAGTGATGGGACTGCCTGCGTTTACACACGCACAGACGTGACTCATCATTGTAGGCAGCCCCTGGCTAGCAAAAGTTTCCATGTGGTCCTAGCACTGATGGCTGTAGTTTCAAAGGTGTGGCCTACTAGAGGAGAGTCTCTTGAATATCTTCTGTTACAGCAAGTTCTTAAATAACTGTTCTTTTAAAGAACTTTTGATTCCTTAACTCTTTTAATTCAGCCTTTTCTACACTGAGACCTATTAACAAATCTTTTCATCACAACTCTTAAACTACCTAAGGAAAATCTTCCATTTATACTGAGGGCATTCTGAGTCCCTGTTAGAAAATCACCTACTTCTGTTTCTGCTATGTCAAAAGAAATTAATAATATGCCTATTTTCAGGCATGACCCAGGAGACTAAAGTTACAAGCACAATAATCTACACATGCAGTAAAGAAATGGACATTAGAACTGTTAGTTTCCTAGTACAGTACATTAGTAGCTATACAGAACAGTGCAAGAATCTAGGTAGCGAGAATCAGTAAACATTGCAACAAAAATAACTAAAGCAGAATGTGCGTAAACAATAAAGTGCATCAGATAATTGAACAAATTCAACAAACACATTCCTTAGCATTAAAATAACGTATACTGAACAAAGGGCAGCAGTGGACCTCACAAAAGTAGGATGGACCAAAAAAATAGCAAGGGTTAAGAAAATAGTTAAAAGATGCCGACATGGGTATAGTACTTGGGGAGGCAAGAAGCGGGTATGTGAATTGGAGACCACTAGATCGTGGTTTAGCTTCTGTTTGAAACAGGCATGGGAGTGGGGAGTGCCTTAAGGCTACCGGGAGGAAGTTCCA
This sequence comes from Neoceratodus forsteri, assembly GCA_016271365.2. Lineage (NCBI taxonomy): Eukaryota > Metazoa > Chordata > Ceratodontiformes > Ceratodontidae > Neoceratodus > Neoceratodus forsteri. The sequence continues at coordinate 122,757,952 of JADMNL010000024.1, forward strand.
GAAATTTGGGGCAAAGTTTGAAAAGACCTAAAACCCCATGTTGGTAGTACCCCTGGGAGCAGTTAGAAGGGACAGATGACCTGAATGGAGGGGGTAGGCTGGGTCAGGAGGTTTCAGCAGAACAGCTAGGGAGGAAGGAATCGTGGTTCTAAGAATTGTTGGTAAGAGCACCTGGAGCAAAAGAACGGCTAGCCTCAGAAGTTGACCAGTTTAGCCCAGAGTAGAGCTGACGATAGTGAATAAATCGGCTTGAGGCCAAGGCAGAGCAACAAATGCTAGTTGTACGTAACATCCCATTTGTAGAAGTTAGCCTTGGCAGTGTGGGAGGAGGTGATGGAGCCATAAGTAGGGCTCGGAAGGAGGATACCATGAGCATTGGCAGTTTGGTTGTAGGGTCTCTGGGCATATTTGGTCCTATAGGCTAGGTCAAGCTTGATATTCACAGATTTACAGGTATGGAGATGTACTGTGCAAAATCTAGAGAAGGGTCAAGAGTATACCAAGGTACTTGAAAGAGTTTGCATTCTCAAGGAGGGAACCATCAATACTGGAAATGGCTAAGCAGCCAGTGCACGTTTTCAGTTTAGGGGCAGCACCAAATGGCATGGAATGTGATTTGCTAGCACTGACTAGCAGCTTCTTTTGGGGGCAGCCAGGAGTGAACCTTACGGAGATCAGAATTAATGCTAGAGTTAATGTCAGCCAAATTTTTTGAGCTTGTGTAGAGCACCAGGTTGTCCGCATAAAGCAGAGAGGAACAGGATTTAGGGAGAGATTACTTACAAGGATGGTGAAGAGAAAGGAGACCCAAGATAGAGTGAGGAAAATCAGTGTTTATGGTAGTGTGGTCAGGAACAGCTGTATTGAATTTGACAAGCTGTTTACTATTCTTGAGGTAGCCATCAAACCAGGAAGCCACCTCAGCAGAGATGCCCAGAGATTACACTTCAGTCTTGAGTGATAAATGGTCCACTAAATCAAAGGCCTTAGGTCAGTAAACACTGCTCCTGTGAGCAAACCTTTATCCATGGCTACCTTGGTATCATTTGTGAATTGAAGCAAAGCCATGGTGGTGCTGGAGTGTTTTCTAAAGCCATGCTGGGCATTAGAGAGTGGGTTTTGTTTATGAAGATAATGTCCTTGACAGCAACATGTTTCTCCAGAATTTTGCTCAGAACTGAGAGGATAGCCGTAGAGTCATAATTTGTAATAGATTTATGGTCACTTTTCTTGAAAACGGGAACGATTTTGGCAACTTTCCAGACCTCCGGGACAATCCCAGAGCACAGGGGATAGAATATAGATTCTAGCCAGAGGGGGAGCTAAGTAGGAGGCGGCCATTCTGAGCAACTTGGGCTCGAGGCCACCAGAGCCAACACTGCTGCAGTCAGAGATGGAGTCCAGTAGTCTGCGCACTTCCAGGATTGTGACAGCATGTAGGTAGAAACAGGGTGTGGTGAGGGGAAGGGATGAGGACAGAGGGAGCATCCATTCAGTATGTGTGGGGGGAGCCAGGGGTAATGGGGTAGGGCAAGCGTGGCTGTTGAAGGCATTGGCAGTAGTGACCGGGTCATTACAATAAATGCCATCAAGTGCAGTATTATTTGTGAAGTGGGCTCACCCACCCCCCCATAAAGCCTTTAATGTGATTACAGAATTTCCGCAAGTCCCCAGAATCATCAAGCAACAAATCCTTACAGTAGGTGCTCTTGGCAAGATGCATGTCCTTTTTGCAGGCTTTTCTCCTAGTCCTGTAAACAACAAAGTCGGATGGGAGACCAGAGTATTTTAAACTTGGTCCAGCTCTCATCCCTGTCCCTTAATAAGGCAAGGAGGTCCTTGTGCAGCCACCTGGTTGGTGACCCTTGGATCTTGCATTTCACCAAAGGGTATGCAGTTCTTGGGGGCACTAAAGCAGGAGGTGAAATAGTTTAGAGCCTCATATTAGTAGGATAGAGTGGTGTCCAGTCAGTTATAGGTCAGCAAGGAAAGCAGTTGAGTCAAGCTTTGAGAAATTCCAGAGTGAGGGGCAGGAGGGTGCTCAGACCCTCCAGATGCAGAAGCAGGGGAGCGGTCACTAATAGCATATGCGAGGATACCTGCTGCAGTGGTCCTGTCCAGTCAATTGACTTATGACTGCCTGTAGCAAGAGAAAGCTTGGTTGGATCTGAGATGAGTTGGGTCAGGTGGTAATTTTGCATTAGGGATTTAGATGATTTACCACACCAGTCAAGACTGAAGTCACTGAGTAAGATGACTTAGTTATTACCAATTGAGGAGGCAGTATGTTTAAGTAGTACAGTTAGACCTGCCACACCACTTTGGGAGGGTTATAAACACATATAATGTGAAGATCTTACTTTGAGAGGGCTCTTGAGTAGGCAGTAACAATAAGGACTGAGCCGCCAGGCGCTGGGACCACATGGAAAACTTAGCTAGCATTGTCTGGCGGGGGACAGCCCACCTGATGTCATGTGACCGGCCCAGTGGTATATAGTGGGCAGTCCCCACGCCTGCCTCCTGTTCTTTTTTGCCATTGACCTGTGCACATTGGACTTTACAGAACACTGCTACAGTCGACCGCCATTTTCAATGTTTATCTTTCGAAATTCTTTATTTTCTTTCAAAAATTAGTATTTTTGACATCTGATTGCATGTCTTCTCCTTCTACCGAATCCCTCAAGAACAAGTATGCCAGAAGCAAGCAGATACCAGAGAAAGATGGCCTTACCTCATGTTTCCTCTGCCTGGGGCCTGACCACAACACTGAGGACTGTGAGGCCTGGCAGAACTTCAAGCAGGCCCACGAAAACGCCATCTAAAAGGCCTGGAAGCCCATCATTTTGAAGCAAAAATTGGCTTCAATGGAAAAGGAGCTGCAGCATGTGCAGAGCGCTTCCTCTTCACCCTGGGGCTCTCCTGGCTCCTATTCCTCCAAGCAGAAGAAGCACAAGCAGGACAAAGACTAACACTGGGACCGGGATCGGTCTTCCTCCAGACTGCGGCTCTCTTTGGAGGCCACAACCGACCCTCTACCAGTAAGTGTGGTGCCCCTCTGGCCAAGCCTGCTCCTCCTTTTTCAGAGTCACCTTAGGCCCCCCTGCCCGAGCTGGAAACAGTTCCGGCGGGGACCTCCACTGATTCGGAGGCTATTTCCACCCTTAGGCCCGTCAAACCTCAGCCAAGGTCTAAGTCAAGTGGTTCAGCTGGTGAGTCAGACACTGGTTCTGCCGATGTCTGCACAGTCCTGGCACTCCCATCGGACCCCAGTTCGAGGTCCGACGTCGGTCCTCCAAACCAGCGCCTGCTGCCACGTCAGTTGCAGCCGCCCCAAGGGGAATCCACCCCTCCCCCTCTGAACAATCCTCCGTCTCCTCCCATGGGTCCTTCAGACATTCCTCCCCACCCGGAGTTTGAGGTACTGCCCCCTACTGGCCCTTTCAGTCAGCCAGCGCCAGGCTGCACTACGCCAGACCCTCCTGAGGACCCCCTAGCTAACCTGCCCATGATTCCTCCGTCTGGGCAGCCTCCCAGACCCCAAAGGTGCCCTTTTTCCTGTCTGGGGCTGGCCTTTGGGTCCCTATGAGAACTGCACCTGGATGCCCTGCAACCTGGGCCTTCTGACCTCCTTCAAACTCTCCACTGGGTCCCTCAGCCCCACCGTCTGGTCCTACAGCAGGCTACCAGACGCTGGGGTATCCAATACCTGGGTATCCAGCGCCGAGGTACATGACGCAAGGGTACCCAATGCCGGGCTACTTGCTGTCGGGGTATCAACTGCCGGCCTACCTAGTGTGACGTAGACAGCCAGCTCTGAGTGCTCTGAGTTCTATTAATTTTTTTTTTATTACATATAAAATGTGATGGGAAGATCAGTTTGAGGAAACTACAGTCCAGCTGAACGGACGCATCCAAAAACCCACTGGGATAAGTTCAAAGGAGAGGAGGTATTTTAAACTGCAGAGATCTGGGGTGCAATTACCTTGTCAATTTGTTTTCATCCCAGGAAATAAGATTAGCCATTCATAATTCCCTCAGGGGAAATCCTTTGACTTGCAGTACTCAGGAAGAACTCGTGGGGAGGGGTGTCGGGAGAGAGACCAGAATGGACATTGAAGAGGTTTGCTGTCTGAGCCAGGGAGAACCCAGACGAATTTGGAAGGTCCAATATACATTCCCGGGGGAAACCTTGAATTACATCAGAGAGACCTTTGAGGTATAGATTCCAAGGTCCAGATGGGATTAAAAAGGCAAATACACTTTTGCTTTGAATACAGTGACTTAGATCAAAGAAACTTTTGAGATGTATGTGTAGCAGAGCACAATCCAGTTCTGACCAGTTAACCTGAGGAGAGGAAAATTGAGTGTCACTTACCATTTTTTTAAATCTTGTTGGGACATCCTGTGCGGTAACATATAACTTTTAATACACCAAGGCAGAGTTTAATGATCTCAGAGAGGAGGCCGGCTCAGAACTCTTATCCAACTGAGCAAGCCTTAGAGACACAAGAAAATATTTCTGACTGAGAGAAGAGAGACCCTAAAAGCACTGAAGAAAGTAAGCATTAGATTAGATTAGTCTGAAGTTACAAATTGTAGGAAAAGTACTTTTTTACCTGTTTGTTTTAAGGCTATATGTGTTGGGATATATATTTGTTCTGTAATTATTGTTCTGTTTTGATATTTTTAAAGTAAAGCTTTTTTTTTTTTTTTTTTTTTTTTTTTATAAGCAGAAACTGCTGGAGTGCCTTGACATTTCTTTTTATTTTAAGTGGAGGTTTTACAGGTTATAAGTACACTGTGTATGGGCTTATTGTATACCAAACTGGGAAATGGATAGAGTTCTCTAAAGTCTTGCATAGAGTTCTAAGGGTTCATTTGAAAGACCTGGTTGGGTGTCCGTAGGCAAAGATATCTGGCCCCATGAAGACAGAATTATCTGAGCCTGATAATTGGGTACGCTAACAATAGGTTATCAGTTTGAATCCTTCCAGAGCTTGAGACTAAGGTGACATGAACCCACAAAACAGACAAGAGGACTACCTTGTTCTGTTCACTGTACACAAATCATACGCTCAGAGGTTGGCACTTTGGGAGTAGAGGACTGACTGGCTGAGCGAGTTTGAGACACCCATATCCTCCACAAGCCCCTGTGGACTACGATGCTCTTTTTGCTTCCTGGTGGAACAAAGCTAAGCACCAGCTAACATCAAAGTTGGACAGATGCCAGCCGGACATGGCTCATATGCTGGTCTGAACGACCCCTACCCCACAGTCTCTGTCCCCTATCAGGGTCCACTCCCCAGCTTTCAGACACACGGCGGGTGCCTCCACGGGATAACCAGGGTCATGGGCTGACTGATCCTCAGACAGAGGACCTCCATCAAAGGTCCTTGTCTCCACAAAGGAGCCCTTCATCAGACTCAGAATTTGACTGTTCCTCTTCCTCAGACTCTGAGTCCTCTCCACTGAAGGACCCCAAGCCTAAGAAGACTCCTAAGTCTCCCCCAGAGGATCCCTCCTTCTTGGATATCCTCCAAAAAATTCAGGAGGCCAATGGATGGAGGACAGAGGAGCAAGATCCCCAGAGACTGAGATTGCAGAGTATCTTGACCTCCCGGAGCTGAACTCCCTCCTCATTTCCCCATGGATGGGGCCTCACGACGAATTTGCCACTACCATATGGCAAACAGTTGTCTGTTGCAGCCATTTCCAAGAAGGCGGACAGATTGTACCATGCTCCTGAAGGGAAAGATCACCTAATTAACTACCCCAAAGCCCGATTTGGTGGTTATCAGCGTGGCTCACTGACAGCTCTAAGCAGCGAAGCATGAGGTAACTCCCACTCCAGATAAGGAGTTGAGGAGTAGCAGCCAGTTTGGCTGGAAGGTCTACTCATCATCCTTTTAGGCTTTGCGGGCTCTGAATTACGTAGCCCACGTGGTCTGCTATCAAAAGGCCATCCTCTGCCAACTGAAAACAGAACTTGCCAGACTGTGAAGCTAAGACCAAAATTCAGCAGACTGTCAAGATTGCAGAAATTACGGGCCGTCACACCTTATGGGTGACTTAGGATGCCGTTGATGCTACTGCCAGAAGTACTGCAACGGTGGTTTCTTTGCAAACATGCCTGGCTGTGAGTATCAGGTTTTGCCCAGGATGTCCAAGTGTCTATTCTAGATGCCCCTTCAGGGGATCAGTACTCTACAGAGGAAACGTCCAGGACATAATGACTGATTTGCAGGAGCGAGGGAAGACTCTTCGTTCAGTGCACTCTCTCTACCAATCCCAAGTCTCAGCCTCCTTTTCGTCAACAGACAAGGCAGCAGCCCAAACGCTGGTCTCCCTCATCTGCCTCTAACCCCACCCAACCAAGTCACACAGAACTTCCGAGGCGGTGCTCCCAAACCCTCCCGCCGCTTCTTGACACCTGGCCCACCCCCTCTTCTCCACCCACAGTTCCAGAGGAGCCTGTCGGGGGCAGATTTGCCAGCCATCTGTCCAGGTGGGAGGCAATCATGACAGATTCTTGGGTGCTTCAGCTCGTAGCTCAAGGTCACATGATGGAATTCATAAAGAGACCTCAAGAAAACCCTCCAGATCATTCATTACCTGCATGGTCACATTTCACTCATCAGAGAGGACATCGCGGCTCTGTTGTGAAAGTCTGCCATAGAGCCAGTTCCTCGGGCCAGGTAAGAAAGGGGTATTACTCCCATTTCTTCCTCTTCCCAAAGAAGACTGGAGACCTTCGGCCAATACTGGACCTCAGCACGCTCAACCTAGATGTAGAGTACAGACTGTTTCGCATGCTGACCCTCCCAGGACTGTTGCCACTGCTCCATCAGGGACACTGGCTCTGCGCCCTGGATATGCAGGATGCCTACCTGCATATCCCTATGTTCCCTGCCCACCGCTGTTTCTTCCAGGGGGAGCATTTCCAGTTCAAGGCTCTTCCCTTTGACCTTTCCTCAACACCCAGGGTGTTCAAGTGCCTAGCAGTGGTGGCAGCACCTTTGCGGTGTCGGGCCACTGTGTGTTCCCATACTTCAACTACTGGTTCCTGTCAGCTCCGTTGAGGGATGGCCTGGAGGCTTCTCTAGTGGCTACCCTGGATCTGTTCCACAGGGGTGGAGGTCATGGTGAATTACCTCAAGTCTCACCTCACTCCTTCCCAGGTGCTTCAGTTCATTGGGGCAGTACTGGATACTTACCAAGGTTAGGCCTTCCTCCCCTTAGACAGGGCAGAAACACTGCAGAAGCAAGCTTGGCCTGTGGCCTCCAGTCATTGGACAATGGCCAATTCAGTCCTCCGTCTCCTAGGTCTTATGGCGGTGGCTATTCCCACAGTGCCCCTGGCCTGACTTCACATGCGGGTTATGCAGTGGACCCTCGGTACAGTGGGATCAGAGGTTGGACAGCCTGGATCACAGGGTTCGGGTGTCCAACCCTATGTGACAGGATCTCCTGTGGTGGCAGGATCTGAAAACTTTCTGCCAAGGAGTGCTCTTCCAGACTCCCCCCTCAAGCTCAAACACTGATGACAGATGCATCAGGTCTGGGCTGAGGAGCGCATCTGGGAGATGGCAGAAGCCAGAGGTCCTGGTATCAGCGGGAGCTCTCACTGCACATAAACATGCTTGAGATGTGTGCTGTGCTGTATGCCCTCCAGGCACCCCCCCCCCCGGGACCACTTCTGATCCAGTTGGACAACGTGTGTGGTCTGGTATTTAAACAAAAAGGGAGGCACTCGGTCGTACCCCTTGTGCAGGGAAGTGATGAGAGTGTGGTATTGGGCAGTTCGGCTCCAGCTAACTGCAGTGTATGTCCCGGACGTCCAGAATATCCTAGTGGACAGTTTTAGCCATACTCAGGCAGGGGCTCATAAGTGGGAACTGCGTCAGTTGGTGGTCGAGGATATCTTCCACCTATGGGGTCGTCCAGATTGCGATCTATTCGCCTCCCCATACAACGCAAAACTACCCGATTTTTGCTTTCTCGTTCCCGGGCCTGGTGTTTTTTGGCAAGACACGCTCTCTCTTTGCTGGACAGGGAGGTTCTTATACGCCTTCCTTCCCTTCCTGCTCCTGCAGAGGATTCTCCTCAAAACTGCAAGTAGAAAGAGCTTGGATGGTTCTCATAGCTCCATATTGGCCTTGCCAAATATGGTTCCCTCTACTCCAGCAGTTGGTGGAGCTTCTGGTTCCTCTGCCAGGACCTTCTGTCCCAAGATCAGGGCAGGCTGGTCCATCCAGACCTCAGGTCCCTTCACCTTCATGCATGGTGCCTTCAGACATAGCTGTCTCTCTCTCTCTCTCTCTTTGGGGTCTCTCCTAGAGTCGCTGAAGTCCTTGTAGAGGCCAGAAAGCTGTCCACAAGAGCCACCTATGTGATGAAATGGAAACAGTTTTCCATCTGGGCAGCCTCCAAGGGGCGAGACCCTTTTTCATGCCCTGTTCCTCAGGTCTTAGAGTACCTGCTCCATCTCTCCGACCTGGGACTCGGTTATTCTTCTTTGAAGGTTCACCTATCTGCCATATCCGCCTACCACACTCTGGTGGAAGGCAACACTTTAGCTCAGTTGGTGGTCTCTAGTACTTTTCTGAAGGGAATACTCTCTATAGACAACCCCCCTCCCCCGGTCAGGAACCCTGTTCCCAGTGGGATCTGAACTTTATCCTTGAGAGGCTCACTCTGCCTTCCTTTGAACCAGCAGCGAGCTGCAACCTGCGCTATCTGTCTTGGAAAGCACTGTTTTTAGTTGCTGTTACTTCCGCTTGAAGGATTTCCGTGCTTCAGGTTCTTGTGTAAGGAGTCTTATTTGATTTTCCACAGAGACCGGGTGACTCTGCATACAAATTCTAAGTTTCCTACCAAAGGTTGTTTCTGAGTTTACTTTGAATCGGACTATACAGTTGCCAGTGTATTACCCTGAGCACTCTAATCAGGGGGAGGCAATTCTGCACACGGTGGATGTGCAAATAATTTTGCATCACTACACAAATCAGACCAAATCGGTACCTAAAACAGATCAGCTTTTTGTTTCCTTTTGTGCCCAAAAGGGAGGGCACTGCAGTTTCAAGACAGCGTTTATCTAGATGGCTAGCAAACTGTATTCTGTTTTGCTATCAAGAGTACAACAGACCCCTCATGGGGAAGTTAAAGGGCATGCAACCAGAGGCATGGCTGCTTCTGCTGCTTGTTTCAGAAATGTTTCTGCCGCAGACATTTGCACGGCAGCCACTTGGAGCTCTGTTCACACATTCATGAAGCATTACAGTCTGGACATTGCCTCCAGGCGCAGGGCTGGCTTTGGTCTAGCCATCCTTCAAGGCCTTCTGTCTTAATTCCTGCCTACTGCAGACCTTTCCTGCCTCCCATGTTCAGTCTCTGACTCTCACTGCTTGGGGCTCTGACCTGATGGTTATAGCCTACAGCAACAGCACTCAAAGTAAGATAGTACAGGTACATATAAGCTTACCATAACAGTATATCTTCGAGAAGCTCTTGCAGTAGGCAAGGGTTTTCCCTTCCCTCCCTCCTTCCCATTCAGCCTTTTCTAGTGCCTCCAGGAGCCCTCTCCTTCTTCTGTCAGACCTTTTCACAGGTCTCCGGGAGAATGTGGGGACCACCCATTGTATACTGTTGGGCCGATGTTGGTCACATGACGGGTGGGCGGTCCCCTACCAGACACTGCTAGCTGTTTTCCGTGCAGTCCTAGTGCCTGGCGGCTTTGTCCTCTTCTAGTAGAGGGACGGTCACATCTTATTAGGCTATAATTTGTCGTGGAGCAAGTAGAGTCTGGTGTGTTAGGTTTGAGCCAGGATTCCAAAATACCTAGAATATCAGATTTGTAGTGGGACACCCAGGCCTCTCAGAGAGATTACCTAGTAGTCTTTAGACATTTAGGTGGGCAATTTTTAACCCCTTGGATATAGTCCAGTGACTGTCAGTGCTACTAAGAGGGCCTGAGGGACCAGGGTTTAATTCAGCATCACCTGATAAGTGCAAGGTAATGCAGATAAGATCCCATAGGCCGCAGATGTCAGTGGTAATGGGACAGGCGGCCATACTGGGAATAGAAGTAGCACTTATTCACAAACCTCTAACTATAAATATCCTGATTTCAGGAGTAGGGTTAGGTTAGAAAGACACCCCTAAACTATATAGTGGTGTTAAAGTATGTAAAATCATGGCACTCTGATGGGGCAACAACCTTGGGCAGGTGGGAGGGGGAAGAGATAATGACAGTCAGTAGGAGTAGGAATAGCAGAACAGTACTGTACAGGATAGCAAATGAGAGGGATGCCATTTGCAGAGATGAATAAATTAGTTGCAGGAAGGTAATCACTTGGCAGCTACCAAAGCGACCACACAGGTGCAGTTGATTAAGACTGCAGTTATAAAACTGAGTCTTGGTGGGACCCAGTAAGGGACGGTACTAAACACACACCTAAAAGTAAGAAATGTAGGTTTTTAATAAATAGTACCCACAGCAGTAGCTAGCTAACTCAGATTAGGTATGGTACTCTTTGCAGAGTATGAATTTAAGTGTAGGTAGTAAGGAATTAGCAAACTGACACTGAAGAACAGTTGCAAACCCTCGCAATAGCCAACAAGGCAGGTACTGTTAAACTTGGAGTCAGTGTATGCGTTGGGTTGAAATTTGGTAAATAGACTGACAGACGCTTAAATAGTACACCTTTATAACAGTTTTCTTTGTGAAACAACTGGAAAACTAGCTACAGGCAGTGTACTTAGTCAGCTGTTCAGGAGCAGGGAGTTTGGGCAGAGTCTCCTGGCATTCTGGTGAGTGCTCTTGAGGACTCCCACTCCTGTTGTGCCACTCATGCTGGGACACTCATGGGATTGCTAGTGATGGTGAGCTGAAAAAGGTAAAAGTCCTGCACTAAGAGCAGTCAGGCACCTGATTGGCTACCTGAGTAGCTCCTGCTGCTCTGAGAGTCCGGCTAGCTGGTGACCTGGAAAAAAGCCCAGGCAGATGGTGGCTCATGTCCTGGGTCCAAGATGGAGGACTGGACTGTGCTGGGTGGTCAATTCAGCGTCCCACACTGTGAAGTTGCAGTGGTGCAAGCAGCTTTTCCACTTCATTAAGTCCCACCCTAATAAGATCGATCAGGCCCCTAATTGTCTGCCTGTGTTTTAGAAGTTCCTGATGCTTCCGGAGAGTCCGGCTAGCTGGGGATCTGGAAAAGAGCCCATGTGTGTGATGGTTCATGTCCTGGTTCCAGGATGGTGGCCTGGACCTCAGTGGTGGTCAGTTTGGCATCTGACAGCAGTAGTTCAGACTGTAAACAAAATAAACAACCAGCTGAGAATGAACATCAGAATGTTAATTTTGAATTCTTATCACCTGACTCTGCCACTGTTACACTGATGTTCGCAGTGCTACATTGGCTTTTCAGCTTACACCAGGCCAAAGAAGCACCATTATTTTCACCTAGGCATTTGACACTGATCAGGATCTGAAATTTTCAACTGCAAGAGAAATTGGTGCTCTAACTGACATAGCCTCTTCAACACTGTAGAGATGCAAATAATTCTTAGCTTATAAAGAGGAGCTTGAAGATATTCGGGCTAATTTCACACTGTTTGCAGCAAAATGTTGGGTAGTTTGTGAAATAGATAGAGCCTTCTTTATGGAGAATTAAAATACAAAGGGAAGATCAGAAGAGGAAAGAAAGGAAGACAAGATGCCAGACCTCGATAAGGGGATGAAATAAGATATGAAATGTACCCCTTATAGGGGCTTGGATACGGTTCATAGCCACTCATTGGCAGTTCCACTGGAAGTGCTGCTTCATCAGAACGTCTTTAAGCAGAGCTTCTCCCACCACCTACGCAGTATATTTTCCGGCTCCAAACTGTGGTGGTGTTTTTTCTTTTCCGCAGGAAGAGACTGGTCTCCTTAGTAGCTGTGCAGCATTGTGGGCTACCATAATGACTAGTTGGTAATTTCTCCAAATTTCTTAAGTGAATTCAACTTGTTCCTTGACTGCTTCTCCTCTCCTTCGCTCTGGCTCTGCCTTCTTCGATGGAAGATGGACACAGAGGAAGCAAAGCCAACCTGCATCTTTTAAGTTTTGTGTCGCATGTTGGCAGAAAATGTCGAACATGGACCCACTTGTGTCTTGCCTCTATTGCCTTGGGGCAGTGCAGAACATTTCTGACTGTGGCGTATGTCAGATGATGCTTCTTTCCTCTTTAGAAAATCATGTGGCCAGGGTGCTGCTTGGCCAGCCAGCTGACAGGGATCCTAAACTCTGGCTGAAGGGTCACAAGAAGGCCTCCGCTGTGGCAGGGTCTGCAGTTCAGCTTGCGCCCCTGAGGAACTGGTGGTGGGCACCTCGTTGGCCTTGGTGCTGCTCCTGGCTGGGGCCAGTATCAGACAGTTATTCTTGGATGAGTTCTAGGACATTTATTAGGCTGTCCAGTCATCTTGATCCCACCATGGTAAGAAGCACAAGTGCCATCGTCGCTGGTCGTGGAATTGAGTGCTCCCTCAATTCCCCAACCAATTGACGCATGTTGAGAGGTTGGTCGACAGCTCCATGGTGCCTCTGTCAGGCTTGTTGACTTCAGCCCAGGTTGAGCAGGCTATTGAGATATTTATAGAACCTGTCTGTTGTCAAAGGAGGTTGAAGAGTTGATCTCCAAGGCTCCAGTTCTCCCAGTCCTCTCACAGAGGACGTGGCCTGGTCGATGTCCCTGACCAGTTCCACTCGGGACCAGCCTCCACTGGTGGTTTGTGTTGCAGAAGCCAGTCCTAGTCGGTGGAACTCTGCAAGTGGTCGACGCCGACCCTCTGGTGGCTACTCCTCAACATCCTTCTCAAATTGATAGTCAAAGCTGTGGTCGAGGTGCCACCGTCAGCATTCTTAAACTACCTTGTTTTGGGGCGAGGATCAAAACAGCCACAGGACACGATGGCACTATGAGGAACTCCTGACAGCAATAAACCATTGTGAGACGGGGTAGGGCTCTATCCCCTGAACCTACAATCCACTTGCAGGTGCCAGTAATGTTCACACCATTCCACCTTCAGCAGATGTCCCTGGCATCTGCCTCTGCTCTTGCAGGTGGATCCCCCTCTGCTGCAGCCTTTTGTGGGAGCCCCTGCCAAAGACTCCCATGCTGCTGCCAGCTAGCCAGTTCAGGTCTTGGTGGAAATCACCCAGTCAGAACACACTAGGGTGGTTTGAGGTGGCATACAGCCCTGGACCATTTTTGAGGAGCCCTCTGTTGGGTTGTCCATTATGTTGAGGCCCCACACCTTCAACCATCTTGTTAGAGGAACTGTCCACCGACCATGGACTGGTGTCATTTGGGGCTCTCCTCCATCTGATAGCGGTCATTGATCCTGTCCTTGGAGCCAGTCCAGAAGAGGGCTAAATAACCCTCTGGACATTTTGGACAAGGATGAATCCCTGGCGGTTGCTGTTCAGCTTGCGACCAGCCTTGGAGCTTTGGCAGCATTCAGCATCCTGCCACTCACCCTCCACCCATATGGTCGGCAAGTAAGCAGTCCCTGCTGGGTCCCTCTCTGTTCTTGGACCATCCCATGGCTTCGAAATCTGGAGACCAAGGGGACATGTACAACCCCCCCCCCCCCAAAAAGGAGTCCAAGAAGCTTTACCATGCTGCCAAGAAAGTGCCTTCTCCTTGGGTCTGAGTTAGTTTACTTATGCTCTCCTGATGGTCAACTTTGGTCACGTCCTGATGAGACTGCTGAATGAAGTCCTCCCTCACCTTTTGGCCCCAAAGCAGCTGCCAGTGAAGTTGGTCAGAAACTAGGGTTCAGTGCTGGCTAAACACCAGATCCAGACGGTCTTGGACATGGGCAACTCATGCTAGTGCCATGGCAGCAGTCATCACGATGGATCATATGGCCCTGCTAAGGTTATCACCTTCATGGCAGATACTTGGTACAAGTTGGCTGATGTCCCCTTCTTCGGCCTGGGGGTGGAAGGACATCCCACCAGAACCGAGAAGTCCAGTGCTACCTTGGCCTTCGGCTTAATTTCTGAAGGACCCCAAGGCCAGAAGCCTAAAAAAAGACCTTTCATTTCTGGTCTTTCCAGCCACAACAGCCTGAGCAAGGCAGTGCAAAGCCTGGTTTCCCAAGGCCTAGTTTTCTGGCTAGGGCCTGAAAAGAGTTGGGGGTGAGGGAAGTGGTGCTCCTCAATCCCCATCAGCCAGTGCCCCTTCCCAAAGCTGCACAGTGATTGGGGGGGTCAACCTCCTGCCTGTCCAGTCCCAGACACAACTCCCTTTGGGGTTCGACTACACCACTTCTGGCAACGTTGGTCCATCATTACTACAGACAAGTGGTCACTAGGGGTGATGCGCAGAGAGTTGCCTCTCAATTTCGAGGCGCTCCCGTCATACTGATCCTACACACCACAGGAATTGTCTGGACCACAAGACATGCTGTTTGCCCTAAGTGAGGACATCCTTCAGCTCTTTGTGAAAGGGGCCATAGGCCTTGTCGCAGACACCCTGGCAAGTCAGAGGTATGTGTCCAGATACTTCTGGTCCTGAAACTGACAGGCAGTGAGCTAGTGCCCCACGCTGGATCTCCACGACCTGAATCCATTCATGTAGAAGCTCAATGTGAATGATGTTCCTTCTGGAGCAGGATATGTTCTGCACCCTGGACCTCCAGGATGTGTTCCTCCACATCCCAGTCCGTCCATCCCACTGGGGATGGGGTTCTTCATCAGTTACATGTCATATCTTTCAGCATCTCATCTGCACCTAGGGTCTTCACCAAGAGCATGGCAGTAGTGGCAGCCTTCTTGTGGCGCAAAGGAGTCTGGGTGTATACCTACCTCAACAAACTGGCTGATAGCTGGGCCATCCAAGGAGGCCTTAGAGTGGTCCAGAGATCTGGCCTTCCACACCTGCAGAAACGTGGGCTTGTTGGTCAACCCAGACAAGTCTGAACTGATCCCTTCCCAGCTCATTAAGTTAATTGGGGCAGAGCTAATCTCCCTGTAGGACAAGGCCTGTCTCCCTGCACACTTATGTTCTTTGTCCAATCATTTCAGGTTGGGTGCTTGTGCTTTGCCTGGGATTTCCTGCAGCTGCTGGAATACATGGCATCTACCACCAGTGTGGTTCATTGGGCACGCTGGCAGATGCGCCACTACAGTGCGAGCTGGGCTGTCAGTGGTCCCTGGACCAGCGAGTCCTCGTGACCCAGATGATATGGGACACCATCCAGTGGTGGCTGGTCCCTCCTCACCTGGAGGGAGGAATCCGATTTGTCTGGCCAGAGCTGACCGTCACTCTCACGACAGATGTATCTCCGGTGGGTGGGGGACAAGGGGCCCACGGCTTCTAGTCACCCAGGGAGATTCAACACCATATCAGCCTGTTGGAACTCCGTGCAGTGCAGCTTGCTCTGATCGAATTTGCTGTTGTCATCAGTGATCAGATCATGCAGGTCCAGACGGATAACATCATGACCATGTTCTACCTGAACAGGCAGGGCAGAACTCGCTCCTTTCCCTTGTATTTGGAGATCCTTTGTATCTGGACCCTTGTGCACAGCCTGGGTGCAGATCTCTCAGCAGTTCATGTCACAGGAGTGAACAGTCGGTTGGCAGATGCTTTCTGCCAGGAGTTGGACATTACACGAGTGGTCCCGGCTTCAGAAGATGGTACGCCACCTGTTCTCCCAGTGGGGAACCCCTCTGGTGGCTCTGTTTGCCTCCTTGAAAAACAGAAAGCTGAGGCTGTTTTGTGCCGGCCCCCCACAGTCCAGGACACTGATGGGGGGGTGGGGGTGAGGTATGACTTCCTCTTGTATGCCTTCTCCCCCGCCCGTGATCCACAAGGTGTTGGTCAGGGTCTGGAAGGACAATACACACATTATCCTGATGGCTTCAGACTGGCCAAGACAATTCGGGTGTCTGCATCACCTCAGCTGCAGGCCTCCATGGCGCTTGCCTCTTCATTCAGACCTGCTGACCAGACAACAGGGGACAGTCCTGCACACAAACCTTCAGTCCCTGCACCTCGCAGCTGGGTTTCTGAGTGGCTAGATTTCCAGGCTTTGAATCTTTTGGAAGCTGTGCTCTACGTTGTTGAGGCCTCCCGCAAGGAGTAGACGTGCCGGTGCTACACCTTTTAAAAGGAAAAAGTTTCCCATTTGGTGTCAGGGCAAGGAGCTTGATCCCCTTGCCTACCCTATGGCTAGTATCTTTTACCCTCTCCCATTTGGGACCACGAGTGACTATCCTATAGGGGCACCTGACAGCAATCTCTGCATATCTGGCGCAGGTTCATACGCAGACGGTGGCCCAGGAGAAGGTGGTCGGGTGCTTTAAGGGCCTTGACCACCTATCCCCTCTGGTGCGTTAACCACCACCTTGGGACCTACTGCTGTTGCTGGGCAAGCCATGTGAGCCTGTGCACAGGTGTGAGATGACGCATCTGTCGTGGAAGGCTGCCCTCTTGGTGCCCATCATATCAACCCGAAGGATCAGTGAGCTTCAGGTGTTCTCAGTGGAGTCTTCATATCTGGCCTTCCACAATTACAAGGTCGTCCTTCGCCTGCACCCAAAGTTCTTCCTGAAGGTAGTATTGGAGTTTCACTATAACCAGGTGATTAACCTTCAAATATACTTTACAAATCCGTCTTCGGAGGCCAACCTCAGGCTTCATACGCTGGACCTGCAGAGTGCACTTGCTAATTACAGGCAGCGCACAGCTGTAGTTCAGGGTGAGGCTCTCCAGCTGTTTGTCAAATACATTGAAGCTGCACATGGCAGACCAGCAGCAAAGTGGACGATTGCAAGGTGGATTGCATCTTGTATCGTCCTCTGCTATTGGTTGGCTGGTCAGGAGCCTCCTGTTGGGATCAGGGCTCATCCCACCAGGCCTACTACCACCTCAGTGGCTGCTTCCTGGGATATTTACAAACAGGAAATCTTTAAGGCTGCTACCTGGAAGTCGGCTCACACCTTTATTTCCCTATACTGCATCAACCTTGAATTGGGCCAGGATGCGTGTTTTGGGACTTCTCTTCTCCAATCTCTGTTCGTCAAGTAGGGGTGTGCGGCCTACCCCTTCCTCCCAGAAAACTGAGTCTGCCAGAAGGTGGATAGTGTACCATAGCTACGCCCCTAGAAGGAAAGGTTACTCACCTGTAACTGTAGTTCTAGGAGTGGTGTATATGGTACACATTCATACAACCCACCCAACCTCCCCTGGCAAGTGGCACCTGATCTCATCTCCAGTGTGAGATCTGACATCACGGGGCAGAGTCGGGGGGGATATATCCACCCAGGTGGTAGGAGAAGCTTAGCTTGTACATGTTCCAGCCAGTCATTGCCCTTCCATTGATTTTGCCAGAGTGTGGATGTGTATCATATACCACTCGTAGAGCCACGGTTACAGGTGAGTAACCATGTCTTTTTTTATGTTGTGTTAAAGCAGAAGTGTAACGAAAAATGTTACCAAAACAGCTAGAGCTTCTTTGAGCAGCTAGTTTCAGCTACTGTTACCAAAAATATTAGCGTACCTTTCGAATCTACTTCTCTAGGTACGTCCTGTGCACCGTAAATTTCTTATGTTCTCGATACAAAGCCTTACCAGGTTAACAGTGGTATTTCTAAGGCAAATGTGGCAGCCATCTTTTGTTCTTAATAATAAACTAACTTGAAACATTTATAAAATACTCAAATTTTGGAGGAAGTAAAACATTTTCAAACTAAAACTGGAAGATGCCTGGAATCTACTATAGTGAAGAAGGAAGGTAGGGTAAAATGTTTTGCCCATTTCCATTGCACTGCTGCTCAGCCTAATTTAAAATGAGGTTGCTTCACTCTTTTACCCTGATGTTAAAACCTGTTTGTCTCTGTGATGGAATACCAATAAATTGTAATATAATACATGTAAGGGAATGTATTTGCAAAGTACCTGTATGGTATTTCCGGTTTCCTTATGTTCTTTTTGTTGCTGTGTTACGCATTTGATGCCTACTAAAACAAGGCAAAGCTTTTCTCAGAATTTTGGAGGGGGGGGGGCCACAAGGGCTTTGCAAATTTATGACCAAGTCTGGTCATCTGGGACTTCTGAAATATGGCTGAGCACTAGAAGTGTCTTTGATGTCCGAAGGCTGCTAGCAACGCAAACTTTCCTCTAAAGGGCTCATAGTAGTTTCACACACTGGTACAAACCGATTCCCCTAACAGATGCTTTGACGCAAAATATTTTGAATTTGTGATGTCAGTGTGACATACTGGATGATGCGTCATGGGGACATCTGGAGGGTTTTAGATTGGATAGGGCCTCTTAGTATCGGTCAGACTTGGGACTGTGAACAAACTGCCATGTAAGAGTTCAGGTCAGCCTGATTCCAACTGTCCTAGGTGGTAAGCGAAACTACCTTGTAGGAGAGAGAAACAGATGGCTTTGTTCTATGTGCAACCATTATAAAAAAAAAAAAAGTTTCTTCTCATTTTTGTAGAATTACTGTCCTTATAGTTTTGAGGTAATATCCTGTAGAATCTGTGTACTTACAGTATCTTGAAATATTAAAAATATTTTGTTTTATGAATTTCGTATTTTCTGACTGAATCCTTTCAGGTACAGCTAACCAGTTTGACTAAAGTCTATTTCCGCCACTGTGGAGAGTACTACAGGTACCATATACTGTTTCTAAAGTAATGTGTTCTCAGCTGTGACGGGGGGGGGGTGTCATGTGAACTTGAGCAAGGAGCACTGTACTGTGTGAGCAGTGACTCTGAAGGGATGCAAATCTGGAGATTCCTCAAGAGTGTCTAAGCTGAGTAGTGGCAGCTACTGAAGTATTGAGAAAGCTGGTAACAGTGATGCAGACTGAGTCTGAGAAGAACCAGTCTTTGTCTCCATTTCAAAGGTCATGACCCCACTCATGCAAGGCATCATGGGAGTTGATACATATGTGCATAAGCCAGAGGAAGTTATACTCTCATTCAGTTCTGTTACATGTCTTGAGGTCTTTGTATTCTCTCAAAGCATGTTTTTTTTCTAACTCAGATACACTTTAAACTACGGAAAACAGCAGGGCACTTACTGGTCCTTGAACAGTTTCATGGCCGGCACAAGACAAGAACATAGGGACTGCAGAGGACAGAAACAGCACTCACTGACTTATACAGTGTAATTACTGCAGGTTTTGGCACCAAAAATCATAAAATTGCAGGATGCCTTATATGAGTCGGGTCATGACCTTTGCAGTGGAGTCCATCAGGTTTTCACACCAGATTTGAGTATCTTCATTTGCATTTAAATTCTGATGAAATTAGGAGGGCACAATAGAGGCAATCATTGCATATGCCTACAAACTACACAGGTAAGCAAAATAAAAGGCTGAGGGGACTTTCCCTTTATGGATGGCAAAATCCTGATGTAACAGCAAGTAATTGTTGCGTGACACTTTTTTTTTTTTTAAATGGTTTGAATGTTACCTTTTCAAAGCCAGTGAATAACGTAATACAGTGGATTCCACTTATATGCAATCCGTTTTAAAGCAATTTTCGCTTAAAAGCACACTTTTTCACTTTCCCTTTTTTTTTTTTTATTTACACTTATGTTAAAATTTCCGTTTTAATGCAGTCCTCTTAATTGCACATTTCGGCTAAGTGCAATGATTCTGAAATGCACTTGCTATTAAATGTGTGAATTTCGTTCCGGTTTAGTGCAGTTAGTTCATGAGGTGCTAATGGGTGCTGGCTATCTGTATAAAACGGCGATTAACAAGCCCATTTTCAGCACATCAGCAGCAGACACGATCGCAATGGACAAAGAATTCAGAGACATGGACAGTTCAGTCCCCACAGATGGTCCCATTGATGATGATGCTGTTTGCCAGGAGGTGGTAGGCACACCGAAGACGAGGAAGAAGACTATGACCCCCCCACCCCCCCCGCATGTTACGATGTCTGAGGCACTTGCCTCAATGGACAAAATAAGCTGTTTAGTGCGAGCAAGAGAAAAGCATGACTTGACAGCTCTTTGTGAATTCGAGCACTACTTACATGAGTTGGCTGTTGATGGCACTAAGCAAACCAAAATTACAAATTATTTTCAGCTTTAAATGCTGAACCTGTTTATTGTAACTGACCGAATAAAATACCTAAACTGCTTTTTTGTTGTTTTAATCAGCAGCACTGCAGAGAAACATACGGGGGGTTAACAAAAGCAGGCACTGGAAGACTTGAATGTGCAACTTCGGCTATATGCAAATTCCGCTTATGCACATTTTGCCATTGCAAAACAGGTGTGCATATAAGTGGATTCCACTGAACTACTGTACTTGTAAAAAGAAGTAGCCATCCATCCATCCACCCCCATGCTGTTGATTGGTCCCTGGTGGCTGAGGCGTCTGGCGTGGTCAGTGTTATGTGAGAGGCCAGTTTCTTTGTCACCTTTAGAAAGGAAACCTTCCCTTCAAAAATTCCTTAAAATTTAACCTATCATTCAAAGATTCTTATTGGGTACAAAACCACCTAGAATATCACTTGCCAATCTCAGAGTGCCTTGGTCTATTGGGGGGATTCGGGTTTCCATGGTAGGAGATAGACTGCCTTCCTTTTTAAAATCTGCTCTTTATTGAACCACCCCGCTCTTTGCCTTGGAGGGTATTCTGTTATGGCTAGAAATGGAACAGCAGTCAATTAAACCATACAAACCCTCAGATATCTTGTTTATGAAGCAGCCCTTGTCCAACAGAATTAGCCCCTGTATCTTAAACTCTATTAAGAATATCAAACATATGCAATCACTGCTCAAAATTCCTAATTTGCCACCACATTTGGAAACCATTTGGAACAAACTGAACATCTTAACCGCTGATGAGACCCTGCAAGACCCCGGGTGGGCAAAACTTGTCACAAATGTGGGAGATCTCCTGGATCCTGCATCTGGAGTATTAATGTCATTTGAGGAAACTAGACAAAAATATATGGCCTACAGAGGTTTCATTTTGCAATTCATCTTCAACTCAGGGAAAATTTTGGGAGACTACATATTGGATATAAATTTCAAATCATCACCCATGGATTCAGATTGGCAAATTATTCTTAAATCAGTGTCGTCAAGCCCTAATTAATGGTGTGAGCGACAGTGCATGGGGGTAGGCAGTTAAAACTAAACGGGAAACAGACTGAGGGCATGCTATCTCATCAGATGACTGGTTATTGGCCTGGTCCAGTGCTTATCATGCCTGTGAGAAGGTTCAAGGAAGAACTATGGAATTCAAAGTTCTGCATCGGTATTATTACTCTCCCCTAAGACTAGAACAAATGGGCTATCTTGGAGGGGGTAACTGTTGGAGATGCAATGAGTCTCGTGCAGATTTGCTCCACATGCTTTGGAGCTGCCCCAAAATTGCCAGCTTATGGGGAGAGGTACATAAGATATGTGAGCCCAGGTAGCTGGTAAAAAGATTGCACTTTCTGCCTTGGTTTTTATCCTAAGATTCTCCTCTCCGTTTAAATCTTTTAAAAGATCACAATCCTGTTGGGTACTCTCAGCAGCATTGGCACTTAAAAGGTTACTCCTCTCTAAATGGAAAGAAAATTAGGCCTCCAACAACAGAAGACTTGTATAGTTGTATTACTATTTTAGCTAATAATGAAAGAATATCTTATCTAATCCTAGACATACGTGAACAAAAGAGGTGTGGTACCCCTTTCTGCAGCTTGGAACCAGCTAATCAGATATGACTACCTTGGCTCCCAGACCTCTCATAGTTATGATCAAGAAGTTTTGCAAAAGTTATTAATAGTTAGTATTTACCTGCCTACCACCTAGTCCTCTGTTTTTGCTGTGTAGCTTAAAGTATCTTCTATTTTAAATTTAAATATACATTTATGCATAACTTGTTTTGTTGGTAAACTGTTGCTTCTTGCTTGTAATAAACCTCTTTTTACTGGAAGATACAAATAAAGAAATTGTTAAAGGGAATGACAACTACACACAGCAGTAGGGGCAGAGGCTTCCTTAGGAGCAGGCAGAGGAGTTACAAGGGAGGCTCCACCTAGTTTTCCAGGAAAACCTCAGGCTGAGCCTAGTGGTTTGGAGTTGATTACTTCATACCAAACTAGGGAGGATGAGGATGAGTCATTTGGTGTTTGAGTTGTATAATAAGGGGAGGTGGTACTGGCCCATAGTGTTAAAGGAGTAGTACACCCGGAATATGCAAAAACATACTGTATGTTGTGCAGAGTGTTTTAATTTGTGTGTGAAGTCTTAGTGTGTCCTTCCCTCTGTCTGCTAGTAGTTTTTCCTGCTAGTTTTATGGCAGTTTTACAACCCCTGGGGCTCTCCATCTCAGTTAAGTTTATTGTTTTCCTTGTTCCTACAGTGCATCCTGTCTCTTGACAGTGATGTAGCTGGGACCATAGATTCACAGCAAGCACTGCTTTACAGTCAGTTCACAACAGTAGAGATGGCTATATTTTAAAAGCTATACAGAGTTCAGCTTGGTGAGTACTCTCATTGTATAAGTATTTTTGTTAACAATTGTGACACTGGTTGTATATGTGTGATTTGTATGGCTTTCAAGATATTTACATTTGTTTGGCATGTCTACTAGAGTGTTCACTCTGAGAGAAAAAGTGTTTCTAGGGACGTGGATATGTTCAATTCATACTGTCTGGCAGGTTCCTTGCCGCTTTAATTCTTGCCGGAAGGTCTTCAAGCTGGCTCCTTCCACCCACCCGGTTGGTAAAACCCTCGGCTCTGCCCCATGACGCCAGATCTTCCTTACCGCTTGGAAGCTCAGGTTCCCTCCTTAGAGCTCTGCGTTTTAGGCCTGGATCCAAACTATTCATGTTTCGAAAAATTATTTTAAAGTTTTCAAGACTACGGTCTTCATCCTCTCTCGTGGCTGTGATGGACAAATCCACTCCCTGCTTCCGTCGGAGCCCTTCTGGGCAGAAGATGTCCCGGACCGATCCGCACTCCACATGCATTTACTGCCTGGGCCTTGCCCACGATCTGCAGGCCTGCGATCTGTGCAAGTCCTTCTCGACTTCGGTCTTAGAGGACCGTGCTGCCAGACTACAACTTGGGCATCCCGAGAAATGGTACCCGCTGGTGAAGTCAAAGGAGGCCCGTTGGGCGGTGTCCGCGGCTGCGGGATCTGCGGAGCAGCTGGAGCAGTTGATTGCCCTTGAGGAGGAGGCGGCCCAGGCCGCTTCATCTTCCTCCTCGGCTGCGGCGTTTATCCCGCTTTCCTTGGGCTCCTCCTACACTGCTTCTTTTAAGGAGCTTTGTCAGTCCCTTTCCACCAGGGAAGAAGGGCCATCGTGACATACCAGTCAGTCGAAGAAAAAAGAACCAAAAGGTAAGTCCCACGTCGGCGTTACGTGGGAGGGGAGATCCCCTGCTGAACCGTCCTGCTCTCAACCCGGTCGAGGTTGCGGCTGAGGACGCTGGCTTCACGGTGTCCCCGTCAGGTCAGCTGGCTGAGACATCAGTCGACGCAGTCGAGATTTTTCTCGACCCGTTGGACGGTTTGTCAACTGGAGAAGCAGACGACCCTTCTTCGCTGGTTCCCCTGGTGGTTACCGAGGACTTGCCCGTGCCTCCTGTGCTGAAGTCCCCGGTAAAGGACTCTGAACCAGGGGATGAGCGGGTTTCCCCGGCCCCCTCTTTGACCCACCCTCGGCAACCTCGAAGGTCTCAGTCCTCTTTCAGGTCGAGTAGGTCCGCCGACATCGGCGGTCTCAGTCTCAACACCATGGAAAGCGGAGTTGCCGCTCATCCTCTTTGTTCTCTTCGGAGGATAGACTCCAACGTAAGTTACGCCAGCGCTACGAGGACATGTGGCAGCAATTTTTGTTGACCAGTAAGAAGCAGACTCGGTCGCCTTCTCCGGCAATTAAGTGGCTGTCACCGGAGTGACCGAAGCAACCCGTCGTGGTTATCGAGGAGCCAACCCCGGCGCCGGTTGTTCGGCCAAAACCAGCTGCTCTGCCCATTGTGGTGGAACCACCACCTCCTCAACCGAAGACTGGGGCCCCAACCAAGGATTCTCGGTTGGGTCAGGGTTTGCCCCATAGGTTGTCGGTCACCCTCACTCCCGATCGACCTCGGCAGGTGGAGAGTGGCTCAGGCGGTCGGCAGCTGTTTGCAGATTCTTCAGAGTCTGACGACTCCCCGTATTCCAGGCCCATTGACCTAGAATCTGCAGGGGGTCAGTCGGTGGACGAGGGCCCATCCTCGTTCTTGGGTATACTTTGACTCATCTCAGAGTCCACTAGGATGCAGCTCAGACCCATTCAGAAATGGGTCAGGTATCCCCTCATGGAGATACTGGACTGAGGAGATTCCCCTACGGAGGCCTTCCCTGTGGCCGAAGCCATTGTTGGCCTGGCCCTGGAGTTGTGGCAGCAGCCTGCATCTTTTCCTGCGCCTTCGGCTAGGATGGCCCATAAGTATGCGGTCCCCACAGGTTCACTCTTCGGTTTCTTGGAGCACCTCTCTGCGGAGGGGCTGATGACCGATTAGTGTTTTCCGGTGTTCCAGGAACACTAGGGATGTGGACAAACTGCCCGATAAAGAATCCAAAAAGCTGGGCTACTCAGGGTGGAAGGTTTACGCTGCTTCCTCCTTAGGCCTTCGGCAGGCTAGCTCGGCTGTACCGATGGCACATTTCTCACACGCCCTTATGGGTTCCCTGGATGAGGTGATTCCTCATCTCCCAGCTGACCTTCAGACGACGGTCAAGCAGGTGCGGGATCAGGGAAGGGCGGTGGCTAAACAGGTGCAAACTTCTTTGGACATCAGTGACTCTTGTGCCTGGTCAGTAGCGGCCGCAGAGCTTGACTGCGGATCTCCACCTTCACGGCAGACACCCAGCACAAGCTGGCAGACATTCCCTTCCTGGGCACCAACTTGTTCGGGCCAGGGGTGGAAGGCCATCTCCAGAGGATCGAGAAGTCCAATGCCACCTTGGACTCGGTCACGTCTGCCCAGAAGGACAAAGGCCGCCAGCAGCAGCATAAGTCCTTTCGCCGTTCCACTCCTGCAGCACGTCCGGCCCAGCAACAAGGCCAGCAGGCTCACACTTGGCGCCCTAAGGCCAAGTCTGATGCTTACTCCAGTAGGAAGCCTGGAGGGAAGGGTCCAGGAGGTCCCTCGGCCGGCCCTTCCTCCAAGCCTGCCCAGTGATGGGTTGAGGGGTGTCACCCCCAGCCTTGTCACTCCTCCCCGGGTTCACCCCATGGAGGGACGGCTTCTCCACTTCCTTTCCGCCTGGTCCGCTTTCACCACTGACTGCTGGGTGCTAGAAGTAGTCAGCAGGGGTCTGCCTCTGGAGTTCGAGCAGTTCCCTCCCTATCGAGCCATGGCCCCACCCGGGGGGGCAACGAGGTCCGCAGCCTCTCTGCTCATTGAGCCAACATTGCGCTGCTCCTCCAGAAGGAGGTGATCAGTGAGGTGGCGGACCCTCCTTCAGACCCAGGGTTTGTGTCCAGGTACTTCCTGGTCCCAAAATGGATGGGGGGCTGGCGCCCCATTCTTGACCTGCACAACCTGAACAAGTTCCTAAGGCCGCACGCCTTCAGGATGGTTACTCTGGCTCAGATCATTCCATCCTTGGACCTAAGCACGTGGTTCTGCTCTCTGGATCTCCAGGACGTGCTCTTTCACGTCCCAATCCGTCCGTCTCATCGGTGATTCCTCTGCTTCAGAGCAGAGGGATCTCTTTTCGAGTTCCGCACCATGCCCTTCGGCCTCCCTCGAGCTGCCAGGGTCTTCACCAAATGCATGGCAGTGGTGACAGCATTCCTGCGGCACCGAGGGGTCTGGGTGTACCCTTACCTGGATGACTGGCTGATTGCAAACCCCTCCAGGTTGGAGGTGGAGCAGTCCAGGGATCTGGCCCTCCAGGTCTGCTCTCAGATTGGCCTCCTCATCAACGAGGCCAAATTGGAACTCGTGCCATTGCAGGTGAGTCAGTTCATCGGGGCTGAGCTAGACTCTCTGCGAGCCAGAGCTTGACTCCGGTGGCCGAGGTCCTTTCCTCCTTTGCCCAATCATTTCTGGTTGGGCAGTTGCGCCCTGCCTGGGACTTCCTGCGCCTTCTGGGCCTCATGGTGGCCTGCACCAGCATGGTCCGTTGTGCTCGCTGGCATATGCGCCCCCTACAGTGGGGGCTGGCCAGCCAGTGGTCAGAGCGCTCCAGTCCTCTGGACCAGCTGGTGACAGTGACCTAGGAGATGTGGGATGGCCTGCAGTGGTGGCTCGTCCCAGCTCATCTGCAGGAGGGTATCCTGTTTGTCCGTCCCAAGCCGACGGTCACACTAATGACAAACGCCTCTCTGATGGGTTGGGGTGCCCATCTGGGGGCTCTCTGGGCCCACGGCCTCTGGACCCCTCAGGAGTCTCTATGCCACATCAACCTGCTGGAGCTTCGAGCAGTTAGACTAGCCCTCACCGCCTTCGCTCCGTTTATATGGGGACAGGTGGTTCAGGTCCAGACGGACAACACCACGACCATGTACTGCCTCAGCCATCAGGGCGGGACACACTCCTTGCCTCTGTGCAAGGAGGCTGTCTGTATCTGGTCTCTCGTGATCCGCCTGGAGGCAGATCTCCTTGCCATCCATGTGGCAGGAGCCTCCAATAGTCTGGCCAATGCCCTCAGCCAGATAGGCGCTGCATTTTGCGAGTGGTGTCTCCTGCCGGAGGTAGTGCAAGAACTGTTCTCCCATTGGGGCACCCCTTAGGTGGACCTGTTCGCCTCCAGGGAGAATGCAAAGCTGAGGCGGTTTCACACCCGCCCCCCTCAGCAGGGCTCGCTGCAGGGGGATGCCTTCTCGAGGCCGTGGACCCCAGGCCTCTTCTATGCCTTCCCTCGATCCACAAAGTGCTTCTCAAGGTGAAGAGGGACAAGGCGCAGATGATTGTAGTAGCCCCAGACTGGCCTCACCAGTTCTGGTACCCAGATCGCCTCAGCTCCAGGCTCCCGAGGCGGCTTCCAGCCCGCCTGGACCTGATCTCAGTAGACAAGGGGAAGGTTCTCCATCCGGACCTTCAATCCTTGCACCTGACGACCTGGTTCCTGAGTGGCTAGAGTTCCATGCCTTGGGTCTTCCGATGAGATCCTCAACGTCGTTGAGGCGTCCTGTAAGGAGTCGACCAGAAAATGCTACACCTTCAAATGGAAGAGATTCTCCATTTGGTGTCAGGACAAGGGGTTGGACCCTTCTTCCTGCCCTTTGGCTAGTATTTTGGACTACCTGTGGTCCCTTCCTCAGCTAGGGCTTCAGTCTACCCTCAAGGTGCACCTGGCAGCCATCTCTGCTTACCAGGTGCGGGCCGGCAAGCAGTTGGTTGCGCAGGAGAAGGTGGTCGGGGCCTTTTTCAGAGGCCTTGATCACATGTCCCTTCTGGTGCGAGAACCTCCACCTCCGTGGGATCTATTGCTGGTATTGGAGAAACTCTTGGGCAAGCCATTCGAACCGATGCACAGGTGCGATATCTCCCACCTGTCATGGAAGACCGCTTTCTTGGAGGCTATAGTGTCAGCCAGAAGGATGGGAGAGCTCCAGGCACTTTCCATGGTCTCCTTATTTGGTCTTCCACAGGGACAAGGTTGTCCGCCGCCCCCACCCAAAATTCCTTTTGAAGGTAGTGTCGGAGTTTCACCTGAATCAGGTGTTGACTCTGCCGGTGTTCTACCCCAGTCACACCTCGGAGGCTGAATATAGGCTCCATATTTTGGACCCTAGAAGAGCGCTCGCTTATTATAAGGAGCGAACTGCTGAAGTTCAGGGAGAGGTTCGCCAGCTGTTTGTCACCTACACTGAAGCCACACCTGGCAAACCTGCAGCCAAGTGGACGATAAGCAGGTGGGTCACCTCCTGCATAGATCTCTGCTATAGGTTGGCGGGCATGGAGCCTCCCAAAGGGATAAGAGCTCATTCTACCCGCCATACCGCTGCTTTGGTGGCTGCTTCTAGGAACGTCCCTGTCCAGGAAATCTGCAGGGCTGTTACCTGGAAGTCTGCACACACCTTTATTTCCTATTACCACATTGACCTAGAGTCATGCCGGGATGCTGGTTTTGGGACCTCGGTTCTCCAGTCCTTATTCCCTAAGTAGGGGGTGCACGCCTTGCCTCCCTCCTCCCGGAGAACTGCTAGGAGTCTGCCAGACAGTATGGATTGAACAACATATCCACATCCCTAGAAATATAGGTTACTCACCTGTAACAGGGTTGTAGGGGTGGTATATGTTGTTCATCCTACGACCACCTACCCTCCCGGTTTGGGCGCAACCTGGCTTCATGGGGCAGAGCCGAGGGTTTTACCACCCGGGTGGGTGGGAGGAGCCAGCTTGAAGACCTTCCGGCAAGAATTAAAGCAGCAAGGAACTTGCCAGACGGTGTGGATGAACAACATATACCACTCCTAGAACTCCTGTTACAGGTGAGTAACCTGTATCTGCTGTTTGCAAGTGCATCAGAACACATGCCGAACTATCGTGAAAACTATACAAGCTGCACAACAACAAGCAGCATAGTTGTTAAGAAAAATTTTTACATTGAGGGTAGTCACAAATCTGAACTCCTTACAGCTTTTAAAATATTTGCCATCCGAAGTGGGAAATTTGGTAAAATAAAAAGATGGACATTTGATTAATTAGATGGCTATATTTTAAAAGCCATATAGAGCTCAGCTGGTGACTGTCTCATTGTAAAGGTCTTTCTGTCCCGAACAACTTTGCTATTGGTCATTTTTGTGTAGCTTGTAATGTTTCCAGGATATTTTGGTTTGTTTGGCATGTGTGCAGATGTGCTAGCAAACAGCAGATGTTTTCTCTCTGAGTGAACACTCTAGTAGAAATGCCAACCAAATGTCTATCTTGAAAACCATGCAAGTTATACATACACAACCAGTGTTGCCATTGTTAACAACAAAAAGTCCTTTATAATGAGGATAGTCACCAAGCTGAACTCTGTATATTGTTTAAAATCTAGCCATCTCTACTGTTGTGAACTAATTGTAAAGCAGTGCTTTCTGCTGAATCTATGATCCCGGCTACATCACTGTCACATGAGACAGGATGCATTGTAGGAACCTCCTGTACACTGCCACAGCCACTCTTAGCCTAGCAGGTACCAGAATCCTAGGCTTGCCAAAGTTCTTTCACTCTACAATTTGACTCAAAACTCCCTGCTCACCACCTGCCTGTCTGCCCACCTGCCTGCTCACCTTTCTCCTCTCACACGCTCCCTGACAAATCTTCACCTGCTGACCTCCTTATACCACCCACCCTTGGGCCTACCATCATCCCCCTCCTCCGATTCCTCTTCTCCTACCCAATCCTGATCGGTTCCCTCTGCCCTTTCTGACTACTGTGCCTAGGCTGACTCCTCTGGCTGTAGCCTAGTAACCTTTAGGTATCAGTTTTGATGAACAGCTCCATCTCCTGTTTCCTCCCAATACAAGATCCTGCCCTAGCTTCCACCTCTTTTTTTTTTTTTTTTCTCAAACTAGCGCCTAACTCTGACTTAAGCACTTAATTGTATGGCATGACGTGTGAACCCAACCCCATTGACTACGTACCCTTGTTTTGGTTATGTGTTGTTTGCCTATGTTATCCTACATTGTTATGCTATTGCCAATGTTTACTGATTTCTCCTGCTCACATTTTTCTTACTATTAGATGTTCTTGACTATGCTTATTAAGCTGCTATGGACTCCAAACTTATATACCCTCCCCTACCCTTGTGACGATGATCCTTTGTAAATGAGCTTCTAGCTCAGAGGTTGTAATTCTGATTACTAAATAAATAAAAACAAAGAATGCAATAAACTTAGCTGACATAGAGATCCCCAGGGATCGAAAAACTACCATAAAGCTAGCCGGCTAATTTAGGAAAAACTAATAGCAGACAGAGGGAAGGGCACACTAGGACTTCACACACACGCACACACACCAAAACACTCTGCAAAACATGTTTTTAGCAAATTCTGGGTGTACTACTCATTTAAAGGACATGATTGTATTAGATCAGCAGTGATTAATTGTTCTAGTCAGGCTGGGGACCCATCTGAGTCCCAGTTGTGCTTTGCTAGGTTATAAACTAGAATTGTTAGCTGGAGTTGCACTGTCACCTGGAAGCTAATTTGGCCTCACGGGCCATGGACTGGTGAAGACTTGAGGTTTTTGGTGTGCTGGGAGCAGTGCCTTACGAGTATTGTTACAATTACACCCAGGGTTTCTTAGGTGGGGTTGGGGGTAGATAAATTCTATGAAGGGTAATGTGTGTTGTGATCCACATCTTTGTTGGCCAGTAGTGTATCTTGTTTTTTTTTTTTTTGGGGGTGCCTTCAGTCGATTTTATCTCTTTGTTGCCCATTGTAAGTGAGCATGACGACTGATGGAGGGTTATAAGTATATTCTGGCTATTGGAATCAAGCTATGAACTTGCAGAAGTCGCTGTACCCAGTCTGTACAAAACTCTTGCTCCTGAAGAGTTGCTAAATAACTAATGGCCTCTACTGTGACTCTGTTACCTTAGCCAGGTTTTAAGCAATAACACTCTGCAGCTGCAGCTGCTCATTTTTTGGTGATTAACAACCAGCTGGGGGGAGGGAGTGGTCTGAGGTGCTGGTGAGGACCAACAACCCCCCCCCGTCCCCCCAGCCAGTTGTTAATTACCAGGAAATGACCGGCTGTGAGGTCATTATTGTGATTATAAGTAAAATTTAATGAACTTGTCTCTCCCCCACAGAAATTAGTTCTTACTCATTGGTTTTGAACAGTTTTCCGTGTGATGTCTAGGGACATAAGTAGGGATGTTCTGCATGTGCAGTTCATGTTTAGTATGCTGTGTAATTAAAAAAAAAAAAAAAACAAAAAAAAAAGTCACTGCTAATTCATGAAACTAGTGTAACAAATTTAATTAAGCTTACTAAGTAAACGTCAGCCTCACAGAGTATGCTTGTGTGGGTAGTTTGTCTGACAGTAAGAGTTCCAATATGTAATGTGGTTCATTCAGCTGAGTGGGGCAAGCAGTACTGGGTACTGCTAAGAGATATAGGGCCGACACAGCAGTCAATCAGAGCATGTGTGTGCATCATGAATAGATGTAAAATACATGTTGGTAGACTGGCAGAGTATGGGGTATTTGCAGTCCATTACTGCATTGCCTACATATGAGATGGTGCAGATTGTAATATAACTGTAAAATACCAATTTCATGGCATAGGCTTGCCCAACAACCTGTGGATAATAGTAAGTGAGGTAGAAGTTGCTGATATGACTGAAAACTGTTGGGGGAACCTAAGTACATGGAGCATGAGGTCTTAAATCTTCTACTTTGAAGAGCTAGTAAAAATAAGAGACTTTTTTATTTATAAAAGTAGTCAGTAAGTAATCACTTTATTTTTTCTTGTGCAAGCGAATACGTTGGTATGAGTGCCCCCTTTGAGGGGTGCACACTGTCTACTCAATGGAAAACAGTGTTGCAGGGGTGCGACAGTGCCACACCAATTGGCACCCAGGCTGATAAGAGTTTCTGGCTTGCTGGGCGAGGACAGCACCAGCTTCAAAAGAAGTTGCTGTCCCTTTGATCTGCGCCACCCAGCAAGCCAGGCTGATCTGTCATGGTTAGCCTGGAATGTGGGTGTGCCTGCAACAGTGAAAACTGTCCATCGATATTTGTTGCTGGCAGCCCTAATTGTCACCCAGCCTGACCCTCCCTCCCCCCACATATGTACGGGGTGCTCAGTCCCCCACGTGGATGTCAGCAGGTGTACGCAGTGTACGCTAATGCATACAAAAAATTCTAGTCCGGAGCAGCATTTTGTTTTCTCTGAGTGCCATTCTTAGTTTTTTTGTTACTACTTTTCCATGCTGTCCCAGTTCCCATTAGTGCCCCCTTAAGTGATCCAGCGCTGCTCTGCAGTGGCAAGCTGGCGCGAGTGGAAGCTGCCCACAAGGCACAAGAAATCGGCACGTAATTGGGGGGCAGCAAACAAACTGGCCAGCATGGCTCTCATTCCTTTTGTTTGGATAGATTTTTGCAGACATTGGCTTTGTTTTGGCGAGGGGGTTTAGCTGCAGCAACAGGTGGATGTTGTCGATGCAGCTCTCTATTAGGTCCGCCGAGTTGGTGATTGACTGCGGTATCAGACAGGGTGTGTGGCAGCATGTTTAAATGCCTCAAGCCAGAACGTTTTTTGGTAGAAGCAACGGAGCAGACTAAAGGAGTCTAGAGATTTTGGATTCCAAGAGTGCAAGCGAGAGTTGCTTGTGAGTGGAGAAGAAATAGATTGTGGTGCTTGGCAGCAACAGGAAGCCCTGCTGAGGGTCAGGACTTGGAGAGAAAAGAGCCAGAGGTAGCCCAGAGACTGAAGCACTGAGGCGGTGCTGCATCACTTTCCTGGATTGGACTAGACTGTACCTGTCGAAATTCTTTCTGTATCTCTTGGTAAGTATGACCACTGCTTTCCGGGGAGGGGGGTATACCCTGCTTAGGGGTGCGTACCCTGTGGCAAGATCAGATGGATAATGGGTGTCTGCAGAAGAGTCTATCGATACTGCTTCCTGTCCTTTACGTCAGTCTACAAAAACTAGTTCAATAAGGAATTTAGCTAATTGATTTCCAGATAGCTTAAGTGCCACTACAAGCTGGGGATGTTTTAAATGCTACTACCTAACTCAGGGGAACATTGTAAAGTCCTGCTATTGATTTTGTTTTTACTGTGTTTTTTTTTAAGTCTTGGCTTAAAATAATTTCTGCTACACAGTAATCAGGAGAACTGCATATTTGATGAAATGTGGTAAACAGAAACCGTGATGTGGAATGTTTAGTGTGTGGAACCATGGTGTTTATTTTTTTTGTTACTCTGTTTGCACCCTGTCTCACTGACTCAGGTCTCCTCTTGTCTGTGCACATGCCACCTTCCCACCCCCATCCTGCCCTTTTTCTACTAGTATGTCTAGCTTTAGAGTAGTTGTGGCACATCCATAGATGTTGTGTTAACATGAAAATACACCCCCCCCCCCCAAAACTGTGATGTAGTGGAATCCCTCTGTTTGCTTAATCAGGGTTCATTTCAGATATTTATCTGCGTGGGACATCGACCCACTGCGTATAAAAAGTAAGGGTCAAATGAAAAAAAAAAAATGGGTAATTGATCAGCCGAGCACAGATTCATTAAACAGCAGTCTAGAAACCTCTATAATAGTGAGCAGGTTGTCCCCAAGGTACAAGAAAAGGTGGGTCAAAATTAAAAACTCTGTGCCAGCTGTCCCAATCCCCCACCCAAAACTGAACCCTTATTAATCATTTAAAAATGGTAATGCATGATAAAGGGAAATTTTTATTTTTATTTTTTTGTGTTCCATCGCCAGTGCTTCCCCCTTTCACTTCGTGGGTAACATCCAAGCCCAAACACAACCTTCTGTTACTCAGTCCCCCTGAACCCACAGCTTTTTCTCCCATGGCATAGCCCATGGGTCAATGTCACCCTCAGGAGACCTATAGGTGGGGCATGGCAATTGCCCACTTGGTCCAGCTGGGGCTATGCTCTTAGTTTTTCTCCTCCCCTTTAGAAGCTGATGTCAGGGTACCAAGGGCGTACACACAGCATGTGTTGCCTCTGAGCCCACCGGCATCCTTCCTCTTGCTGGCAGCACAGTGGTGTCTGCGACCCTTTCTTCTTTGAGGACAGCACCCTCTGGGGTACTCAGTCCTTCTTCCTCTCTAACAGCCCTAAAAGACTTCGGGTTTTGGGTTGTAAACCAGGGTCACCAGGCATTATGTGTGGTAACACTGCAACTGCACCAACAGGCTAACTGAAATTGAGAGGTTTTAAATTAAGTCAACCAGTCTAATCCTACATGGTGCTGGTATGGCTAGCAGTATAGCGTTGAGGTTAGAGTAATGAGCTTGGTAAATTCAGCAGACTTGGGTTTGATTCCCGTAACCTCCACTTGTATAATGGGTGACCCTGAGCATTGTCCTGCAGTGTCAGATCGTACTGTAGTAATGCAATGTAGTAACAATTTCAGATTTGTACTCGTTTGTTTCCAAACCTAGAAGGTACTAAAACTGTCCCTTGTTTTTTTTCTTCCCTGAAAAGAAAACTGTCCATTGTACATCTGTTGCGCGCCCCCCCCCAAAAAAAACATAAGTCAGTGACATTGGGGGTGCCCAATCTCCCAGTGTCCTCAGCTGTTGCAGTACTGTCCCCTAGTGACACTAGGGGTGCCCAGCCCCCCAGTGTCCTGTCCCTGATATAAAGAAAACTGTCTCTCGTAGTTATTTTGTTTTTGTTTGGTTTACCTAAAAAAAAAAAAGTCCATCATTGTTTGCGCGTTACCCCCACACACACACACACACACACACACACACAACCTCCTACTCAGACCCACCACCCCACCCGTATATAACCCACTGGAGGTCCGTCCCTGTAACTTGGAGTACAGACACTTCTTCACTCTTCAAAGTCCAACCGCGAACTGAGGTAAGCGCTTTAATGTATTTCAGTTTCACTGTATTTCAGTGGGGTTTTCAAGTTAGTGGCATAACTTGGTCATTTTTTAATACTTTTCCCCACATTTTCAACATACCTTTTTTGGGACCCCACATCATGAACAATACAAGTGATGTTAGGTAAATCTGTCCCGAAAGTTAATTTTGCAGTCGCTGTGAAAAATCACGTTTCGGGTAGGAGCTGAAAATTTTCTCCACCATAGTTTCATGAGGTGGGATCAAAAGAAGGCTATGTTGAAAATTTGGTGTGCAGTATTTTAAAAAAATAGTTATGAGCCTGCTTTGAGTTTTGTGAACACAGACTCATAACTTTGCCAGTTTTCAATATTTTGACCTCAAATTTCCAGTATAGCCATTTCTTCACAGCACCTCATGAATGTGACGGCTGTCATTTTTCAGATCCTGTCAAAAATGTTTTTTCACATCCTGAAAGGTAATTTTGCAGTTGCTGCGAAAAATCACCTTTCGGGCAGGAGTTGAGAATTTTCTCTGCACTTGTTCATGAGGTGGAGTCATAAGAAAGGTATGTTGAAAATGTGGGGCACAAATGTTAAAGGAAAACTGTGTTGGCAATTACCAGGGCTGCAAAAATACCAGATTAAAACAACCTATATAGTTTACAATGACTACAGCTAACCTTTGAGTTATTTCTTGTTTTAATGTTGGTCCTGGATGCGCCATTTCGAAAGTGCTGCTGCACCACAAGACAGAGTGCGACCCTGGTATCTCCCGGATCATCTTGTCCTTTGCTGGAATGCTTGTTCATGACAAGCGAGGCACGTTTACACGGAATAAAAATAGTGTCCTATGTAGACATCTGTTAACTGTACCTCTGGAAGCAGTTCCCAGTGAAAACAGAGCAGTGTAAGGTACTTAAATTTGTTAAAGTTCCAGCTCAGAGTTCGGTCATGCGCAATAGCACCTAGCGCTACTGTGCATGCCCGAACTCTGAGCGCTAGGCGCTACTGTGCATGACCAAGGTGGCCTCCAGGTTGGCAGGAACTGCACTGCAGTCTACATCAGGCAGATAGCATGTCTTCGCATCTCCCATCTGGCACAGTTGGTCTGGCATAAGGTGCATAACTTGCACTTTCAGGGGGCTCATTTCTTTTCCCCTACTGTCAGGTGGGAACCCTTCTGTTCCTGTGCCACAGGAGCGCCCCCTCCCCTTCGCCCTGACCAGTCTCTGGCCTCTGCCCTCAGATGGTTCTCCCCGACGCAGAGGGTATCTGTTACCCTCAGGGTGAGCCAGCTCCTCCCTCAGAAAGAAGGGAAAGTTTGGCATTCACACCCATAAATGGGAATCGGTGGTGAAGATTGATTCTTGGAAGATATGAAAGCTGCATACTTACTGTAACTATTGATCTTCCAGAAAATCATCTTTGATCACCACACAAGCCCACGCTCGAGCAAAGCCAGGACCTTTGGGTAGCTCACCCCGGTAGTGCTGGCTGGCACTGTCTGGTGCCATGGCATCTCCCTAGTTGTACTCCTTATGGAGTAGTTTTTTGGGGGGCCTCAAAACTGGGGTGAGGGTTTCTTTTGGGGCCCTCATACCAAGTGACCAAAAAAAGTGAGAGAATGCAGCCCCTTCCTCCTTTTTAGCTGCCAACAGCATAGCTGTTGTGGTCATGTGTACTCTTTTTTGAGACTAGGTTTGCTGGCCAAGGCACCTAGCTTCACCTGAGCTCTTTTCTTCTAGGTTGCTTGAAAGGACAGAGCAAAGAACCTTACCAGAGCAACAATAAGGATTAAGGCTTTTTTTGGCTAGGCAGGTTTACTGTGGTGTTTTTATTTTGTACTCACAATGGATTGTTACTGTTAGTTGCTAGCATGTTATTGCTTTATTTTTATCAGATTTAAATTATTGTTGCTGGGTATACATTCTGCTGCATTATTACAGGGTGTGCCTACAGGTGTATGCTTACAGATTACTGCTGTAATCTTCTGATTCAAATTGTCTTTTGCAAGGTATATCTTCTGTTACTGCTTTATTTTTCTCTGTAGTAAAGGGTTTCTTACAGGGTATATCTTCTGTGAACTTATTACAGGTGGTGCTTTACAGGTTTCACAGTTTTATCTGTCATTAGGATAAGCTTTCAGGGCTGCTGAATTTGTTTCTGGCTGATTGTTTCTGCTCTTACCTCCTTGTTTCTTTCATCCGTGGTTCTTCTTTTTCAGCAAGGAAAGGGCCCAGCCACCCACCCCACACTACACTCCTTTTATAGGGTAGCAAAGTCGTGACATTTCCTATAGCAAAGCAGGAAGGGGCGGTCCAGAGGGTTATCCACACAGTGACCTCATTTACAGGGGCACTTGTAATTTAACTTGTTATAACAAGTTATACAAAAACAAACAAAACACATCAAACTTTTACTTTCATTTTCTTCCTTCTAATTACTCTGACCAGGTTATAAACCCAGCAACTTACCTGGAATGGATATCATTAACTGCAGATACTGTAGAACACTTTTCAGAAGGGCAGTTTTACAGGATTTAGGACACTGTCGTACTTGCTGGGCCATTGGAGATCTAAGGGCTCACTCAGCTCCAGGCAGCTTGAGCAGAGATTGCACGCCTCAAATTGCATGTTCAGGAGGAAATATAAGAACCACCCGCCATTTCCCCAACATCCAACAGGAGCACCTCGACTGCAGAGGGTGGTTGGTCCGGCAGATTGGCAGGGGCAGATCGGGCGCCCTGTCACTCGGTGCTCTCCAACATGTCACCTCCACAAGCCATATAAAAACTACAAACAGGAATCTGCCTGCATCTCCAAAATCAAACCGTGGCAGAGCTCACTGCAGCACAGGAGCTAGCACAACAAAACGTGCCCAAAACAGGAACCAAAACAAAAAAAGTAAAGAGGAAATCCAAAAAACTTGTGATCATAGGGGACTCCATGATTCGGGGAGTTGATACATATCTCTAGCCAGGGGTAGTGGTCAGATGTCTCCCAGGTACATCAGCATGGAGAGACACTGACCGCATTGTTAAAATTGTTCAGGAAGCAGGAGAAAACA
Organism: Neoceratodus forsteri; assembly: GCA_016271365.2. Classification (NCBI taxonomy): domain Eukaryota; kingdom Metazoa; phylum Chordata; order Ceratodontiformes; family Ceratodontidae; genus Neoceratodus; species Neoceratodus forsteri. Next base: position 122,795,515 of record JADMNL010000024.1, read on the forward strand.
TTGATGTCCTGGTACACATAGGGACTAATGATCTTGCCAGCCAGTCAGTTGTGGAGACCAAGGAACACCTGACCAGGCTGGGGGACAAACCATTTATTTCGTCCGGCATCTCCTTCTCTGAGATCCTGCCAGTCTGGGAGAGGGGGACAGCTGGACGGAAGGTAAGAGAAGGGGAGATAAGGGAGCTAAACATGTGGCTCAAGGGCTGGTGCCAGGAAAAAGGACACAAATTTGTAGGGAACTGGCAACAGTTTTGGGAGTGAAAGTTCTTTAAATTTGATGGACTGCATCTGATTTAAGGAGGGAGTCCGTGCATTGGGGCAGAAGTTTGATGTCTTTGCAGAATATTTAAACTAGCAAATGGGGAGAGGGGTGCAGCACCCGTAACATCGAATGGGAAGAACACCCTTCCCCCCTCAGCTAGTGGTCAAACAGGAGTTCAGCATGTTTGTAGTTCATTTGCATCACCAGGTAAAGAAAAAGGTCCGGCTCCCCATATGATGCACAGGGGAAACACCGGACCTCGCCCAACAACTAACACACCGAAATCTGACCAATGGAAAATCATGTACACAAATGCTTGCAGTCTGGGAAACAAGATCCCAGACCTGCAGGCAATAATGACAGAGGCTAAACTGAACATAGTAGCCATTAGCGAGACATGGTTTACCAATAACCACACTTGGGAGAATTCAGTACCTGGACATGTACTGTTCAGAAGAGACAGAAGTGCAAAAAGGGGGGGGGGGGTGGAGTGACCCTTTATGTCAATGAAAATATCAAAACTACAGAAATTAAGAATACACATAAGGAACCAGAAGAACTGTGGGTCACCCCGGAAACGGGAAATGGGACAGTCATACGAACTGGGGTTGTGTACAGGCCTCCAGACCAGGGGGAGGACATAGACACGTTACTGTTAGAAGATATACAAAACATGACAGCTAAAGGGGAGGTTCTGATAATGAGACTTCAACATGCCAGATACAGATTGGTCAATACCAGCAGGGACATCTGCCAGAACTAGACACATGGTGGATTCCCTGCAAGGGGAGGTCCTCAAACAACTGGTACAACAACCCACTAGAGACAGGGCTATCCTAGATCTAGTACTGACTAACAGGGAAAAGGATCACAGATCTCCAGGTAGGTCACCTGTGGGCCAGTGACCATCGCATATATGGTTCAATTTGGCCACTAGAACAAAATCATCCCATTCCAAGGCAAAAATATGGGACTTCAAGGAGCAGACTTTGATAAAATGGCCAACAGAGTTAATCTAGCCCTGGCAAAAAGAAATACAGTTGAGGGGGTACAGGCAAAGTGGGCAAGCATTAAAGATGCAATACTTGAAGCAACATCCCATTGTGTTAGTGAAAAAAGGAAGTGCAAAAGAAAAAGGAAAACACTTTGGTTCTCTCACACAGTAGCAGAAAAGGTCAGAGCCAAAAGGCTGGCCTTCAGGAAATATAAGGGAACACAGCAGGATGAAGATAGGGAGGCATACCAAACTTCCCTAAGGCAAGCAGGGACAGCAGTAAGGCAGGCAAAGGCCCAAACTGAGGAAACACTAACGCAAACAGTAAAAGAAGGTGACAAGACTTTCTATAGATACATTAGTGAAAGGAGAAAGTCCAGAGGGGGTATTGCTAAGATCAAAGGGAATAAAGGGGCGTGTGAGGAGGAGGACCATGTAAAAGCATCTATCCTAAATAGATACTTCTGCTCAGTATTTACTGAAGAGAAGGTAGGGCAGGGCCCACAGCTCAGCACCATGGACACCGGGGGGGGCGGAGGGGGAGGAGGTGTGCACTAGTTCCTTCACAAAAGAAAGGGTATTACAAGAGCTTGATATGCTCAGGGTGGACAGGGCAATGGGACCTGATGGCATATATCCCACGGTACTAAAGGGGATAAGAGTGGAACTAGCAGAGCCATTATCAGAACTGTTTAGTGAGTCTCTGAGCACAGGAGAGGTCCCAGAAGACTAGAGAAGGGCCCATGTGATCCCACTTCACAAGAGTGGTAGCAGGGAGGAGGCAGGGAACTACAGACCAGTCAGTCTTACCTCAGTAGTGGGCAAGATTATGGAGACGCTCCTTAAGGAAAGGATAGTGTAACATCTGGAATCCATAGGAGCACAGGATCCAAGACAGCATGGGTTTACAAAAGGAAGGTCCTGTAAAAACTAATCTCATAGATTTCTTTAACTGGGTAACCAGAGTGGTGGACCAAGGGGGAGCAGCTGATGTTGCCTACCTTTACTTCAGCAAAGCTTTCGATACTGTTCCACATAGAAGATTGATTAATAAGCTGGGTAGGCTCGGAGTGGGTCAGACATTGGTCAGCTGGGTGGCAAACTGGTTGACTGGCAGAAAACAGAGTGGTGGTAAACTGTATACAGTCAAAAAAGATGCAAGTCCGTTCTCGGTTGGACTATATTCTATTGTCTCGCACCTTGCTCCCCGGGATTCTCAGCTCAGCAATAGTAGCTGCTCCCCTCTCAGACCATTCAGCTGTAGACCTCACAGTTTTTCTGCCTTCCTTAATCCGTAAAAGTAATAGATGGAAGATAAATAATCAGATATTGAGGAGTCCCAAAATAACCAAATATTTGTCAACTCAAATTACAGAGTTTTTCATTTTAACTTGAAGGATCAGGTTCGTCCAGATATTCTTTGGGGAGCATTTAAAGCATATATGAGGTTTATTGATCAGTCAGGCAGTGCAGAGTAAGAAAGAAAGGGAAATTGCAATGGAGGTTGTTAAACCAGATTAGGTCTTTAGAACATAGGCTTCTCAGTACCCTACTGAGGAGGTGAAATTAAGTTTAGTGAAGGCAAAAGATGCATATCTTAAAATACTGAAACAGGCGAACTGGCTATTATAAAACTAAGGCAAAGTTAAGTGGACCAAGGTGAAAAGTTGGGCAAAGTGTTGGCCAGGCAATTACCCAATTTGAAGCTTCCCGTTTAATAGAGGTATTCTCTCAGAAGGGAGGTACTATCAAAACTACTCCGAAGATATGGCCCTAGATTTTTCAAAATTACTTTAAATCTCTATGCGGGTATAGCAGACACCCCTGGCGAGCGGATATCTCCTCATTCCTGGGCAAGCTACCCTCCCTACTCTCTCGAATCAGATCGATCAGTGCTCAATGCAGAGATTACACAAGAGGATGTTGAATTGGCCATTAAGGGTCTTACACCTGACAAAACACCGGACCAGATGGGTTCTCACCCAATTTTATAAAACATTTGCCACCCAGTTGTCCCGATATTACTCAAACTTTTCCAATATATTTTATCTGGTAAAGAAGTAAGCCTCCTTACGAGCACTCATTGTGCTTATCCCCAACCTAACAAACAGCCTGAAAGACCGGCCAGTTACAGACCAATTTGGCTGTTGAATTGCGACATTAGATTCTAGCCAAGATATTGGCCGATCGTATCACATCAGGTATCCGAGCTGATTGGGCCCGACAGGTAAAGCTTCATGAGGGTAGATCCTCTTCGGATCATTTTAGAACTCTGGCGCATGTTTTCTCGGCCTCCGAGGTCCGAGCTTACCAATAAGCGTTGGTCTCTTGGGCTGAAAAAGCTTTCGATAGGGTCCACTAGGCCTATCTTTTGAGGCAATGTGTAGATTCGGTTTCCCAGAAATTTGTGTGGCTTGGATTAGGGCATTGTACACAGACCTCGGCTAGGGTCGTGTGCAATAGGGCTATCTCTGCATCTTTTAAATTACAGGCGATGCAGACAGGGCTGTCCCCTTTCACCATATTATTCAATTTATATATGGGCCCTTATAAGGGTATAGTGCTGTCCTAGTTCTTGGTATTAACGTAGGGGATATACAATTAAGATTACGGCTTATGCCGACGATTTATTAATCTATGTATCGAAACCAGATAGGTCTATTCCCAATTTATTAAAACTTATTCAAATTTCAGTGGGCTATCAATTATAAATTGAATCGGGATAAAACTGTTGTTTATCCTTTGAACAACAGGGTATTTAAACCCGATGTCGTAGGACTAGGTTTAGGATGGGATTCTAAATCTCTTAGATACTTAGGCCTTTTTGTGGCACATAGTCAGGATAGACTGCATCAACTGAATTTAGAATCTTTAGTCCACACTATTAAACTTGATCTCAAAGATGGGCTTGATTGCCTTTGTCCTTATGGGGAGAATAAATATTGTAAAAATGAATATATTTCCCAGGCTTTCTATCCCTTATCTATGTTAAATATTTGGATTCCCTTTCTTGGTTTAAGAAACTTCATGGTGAATTGGCTGACTTTGTCTGGGGACATAGGAAGAGCCAGGATGTCGTACCCTAAGTTGGCGGCCCCAAAATCTCGTGGTCTGAGAATGCCTCATTTGCACTTTATTTTTGGGCAGCGCATCTAAATAAATATGGGAGATGGATGCATTGTGACAACACCACCACGAATATGGGATACATTCCATTATGGGTTAATTTGGAATTTAGTTTTATTAAGAGCGTAGATATTAATCCCAAGGCTCTACCCTATGTACCCACCCGTCTGCTTCCCTCTTTACTGAAAAAGTCTCCTATTGGACTTTCTCTTAGAATACATAATCAGTTATGTAATTTTTTTTGAAGTATGAACAAATGTGGGACAGGGGGCAGCCTGTTTGGGGGAATCCGCAATGGCGGATAGGATGTCAGACTATTAAACAGAACTGGTTGCCCTTCTTAGCTGTTTGCTCCCTGAAAGATTTTATAAACTCGGATGGTAGTGTAATCTCAGCGGCGCAGATTTTGGTGAAGTTCGATTTGACTTAGAGGGATATTTTCAAAGTATATCAATTACGTCATGCTCTGATTCAGAGAATCGGTAGCAATCCGGTTTATTCACCCTGCATCTCATTCTGGGAAGACCTTAGCGTTTTAGTCGGTGCCCCACAGGCTATTTCCCAAGATCTATTTAGTATTGTTCAATTGGGCCTTTAAGGATAACCTAGCACCTAGTTCATACTGGGCCAAAATATTCCCTAACATAACCTGGGACTGGGCGCAGATTTGGCGGAGTTGCCACAAATTGATCCGACAAGATCATCTCAGATTAGTGCAGTTCAAAATATTGCACAATATTTATTACACGCCTCAGAAGTTACAGGATTTAAAGTTAGCACAGAGTTCTCTGTGTTATAGATGTGGCAGGGAGGGGGGAGATGTTCTCCATATCTTTTGGCACTGTCCTAGCATTGCCCCTCTGTGGAATGAAATCAAAAGTAAAACGGATCCATTACTGGGTTTAGAGGATCTGTTTACCCCGGAAATATGTTTATTAGGCAATATGTCGGGTTGTATGGTTAAGCAGAGGAAATTTTATATATCCATGATCTCTTGTATAGTTAAAAAAATTGGTGTTGAGGCACTGGAAGGACCCCTGCCTAATCACTTATTCTGAATGGTTGGCAGAATTTCTTTCGAGCCTCAGGACCGAGAGGATGATTGCCATATTGCACAGTGTGTTGCCCCGTTTCGAGAAAATCTGGTCTCCATTAGTAACAGCTTACTCATAAGGAACCTATCGTAGTGATGCCTCTTTTCTTTCTCTCCCAGGTGGTCTCTAATCGCAGTGCCTTGTGGAGGGTTGGGGGTGGGAGTGGTTGGGTTGGGGGGACTTGCGGAGACTGTATGTATCTCTTTTCTTTTTAGATTGTACTGATTGTCCTTTGTGTGACCCCATCTGTATTTTATTGCTTATTTCTACATTGTCTCCGCAAGTACATGTATTTAAATGTTCAATAAAATGTTAATTGCAAAAAAAAAAAAAGGTTGCAAGTCACAAGTGGGGTACCTCAGGGATCAGTCCTGGGGCCAGTCCTCTTTAGTATCTTCATCAGTGACATTGCAGATGGACTGGAGGGTAAGGTTTTTCTGTTTGCAGATGTCACCAAGATCTGCAACAGAGTAGATGATGCAGATGGGGTGGGCAGAATGAGAAGAGAGATCTGGATAAACTAGCAAAATGGTGGAAGAGTGGCAACTGGGGTTTAACATAAAAAGTGCAAGATCATGCACATAGGAAGAAGAAACCTGGAGCCACCTATAGGGTGGAGGGAGTTGCTGGCAGTCATAAGGGAAGAAAGGAACTTGGCGTCATCACACGATGACCTAGAAATTATCAGAGCAGACCTCTAAAGCAGTAGGTAAGGCTAGAGGGATGTTGGGGTGTATTACTAGGGTATCACAAGTTGGAAGAGGAGGTAATAATCCATCTTTACAAGACACTGGTTAGGCCCCATCTGGAGTACTGCATGCAGTACTGGAGGCCACACCTTCACAAGGACATTAACCAAATTGAGGCAGTCCAGAGAAGGGCAACCGAAATGGTGCAGGGATTGCATCAGAAAGCATATGAGGACAGATTAACTGAGCTCAGTATGTATACCCTAGAACAAAGGAGGGAGAGAGGTGATATGATTGAAACATTCAAACACCTTAAGGGCGTTAACAAGGTGAAATAGTCAAAAAAACACCAGGACAGGAGGACACAGCATGAGATTAGAGGGAGGCTGATTAAGGAGTAATGTGAGGAAGTTCTTTTTCACAGAAAGGATGGTGGATGCATGGAACGGCCTACCTCAGGAAGTGGTGGACATGAATACAGTGCAAGGCTTCAAACAGGCATGGGATAGGCATAAGAGAGCAATACAGATGAGTATGAATAGATAGGCCATTGACGGAGCAAAGGCCTATGGCACACTCATAAGGTAGAAAAAGAAATGGGCAGACTGGATGGGCCTTGCGGTCCTTATCAGCCGTCAACTTCTGTGTCAACTTCTGTGAGCATTTAGTGAAGTTTAAGGTTGTATTCAGTGTGAGTGATTCGGCTGCATGATGTCCTTGATGTTAGGGATAGGGTTTTAGGCTTTGGTGTAGAGTTTGACATACACAGGCCTGGGTTTGATCCCTGGTATTGCACGTTTTCTTTCTATCTCACTCCAATTTTTGTTGCATGAGAGAAGTTGTTGGATGTCATTGCAGATGTAGTGAAGTGTTTTTAGGAGAGCTGAATAGCAGATTTTCAGATAATTGAGCCTTATTCTACAATACGTTTTGGTCAATTAAATTCGTGCCTCTGAGACTTGTCTAGGTTTGAATACAGTTAGTCACCTGTTTTGCAGGTTGTTACATAACCTCTCCACCACAGAAACTACAACTCACTTACCTGTAGCTCAATAGCACACTGAATATGTGTTTGCTTAGGAAGCAGAGAATCAGTGGTTCAAATCCAGACAGGAACTTAAGCATTCATTTTGTAAAGTGGAAACTCATTTGAGTAGCCATTCATGGTGGTGTGGAGTTGGAATAGTAAATTATATGAGAAGTAAATTTAGCTAAGAACAACAGTTTGTGAAGGTAGATCCCCAGTCACCTGTTTTTTCAGGTTGTGACATAGTCTCTGCACCATAGGAAATGTATGTAGCTTGCTTACCTGCCTGCATCTCAGTAGCAGACTGAATGTGTGTTCACTTAATAAGCAAAGGATCACTAGTTTAAATTCTGGTAGGGACTTAACATTTTTTGTCAACTTTTTTAGTAAGATGGAAACGCACTTGGGTAGCAATTCATGGTGGTATGGAGTGGCCTAGTAAGTTTAGTCGAGAACACCGATTTGTGAAGGTAAGTAGCCTGCTGGGATTAGACCCCCTCCCCCAGTCACCTATTTTCCATGTTGTGACTTAACCTCCACTCCACAGGAACTGCAGTCCCATACCTGTAGCACAGTGGCATACTTAATGTGTGTTTGCTAAGCAGGCAAAGGATTTGTGACTTGAATCCAGGAAAAAACAGTTAATTATATTTTAATACATATGTTTTTTCACTTTACAGACGTTATTTGGCACCATTAGTACTATTGGTACTTTGATTCTTTCTTGACCTCCTTCACCCTGCCCAGGGTATATATCCCTATTCGGAGCTAAATACAGTGTGTGTCTCTGGGCACTGTCCAGTCTAACTCCACTTAGCAATGGCACTGTCTGTAGAACAGTGCTGTGCACTGGATTGGATAAAATTGCACTAGCACTTACAGCGCTTGCACAGGGTACATCCCTGTTGTTGCAGGAGAAGCAGGTATTTTAGAAACATAGAAATTGACGGCAGATAAGGACCGCAAGGCCTATCCAGTCTGCCCATTTCTTTTTCTGCCTTATGAATGTGCCATCGGCCTTTGCTCTGTCAATGGCCTATCTTTTCATACTCATCTGTATTGTTCCCTTATGCCTATCCCATGCCTGTTTGAAGCCCTGCACTGTGTTCATATCCACCACTTCCTGAGGTAGGCCTTTTCATGCATCCACCACCCTTTCTGTGAAAAAGAACTTCCTCACATTACCCCTTAATCGGCCTCCCTCTAATCTCATGCTGTCCTCTTGTCCTGCTATTTTTCTTATATTGAAACATGTTAGACTTTTTCACCTTGTTAATGCCCTTAAGGTGTTTGAATGTTTCTATCATATCACCTCTCTCCCTTCTTTGCTCTAGGGTGTACATATTGAGCTCTGTTAATCTGTCCTCGTATGTTTTCTGATGCAGTCCCTGCACCATTTTGGTTGCCCTTCTCTGGACTGCCTCAATTTGGTTAATTTCCTTGTGAAGGTTTGGCATCCAATACTGCACACAGTACTCCAGATGGGGCCTAACCAGTGTCTTGTAAAGAGGGATTATTACCTCCCTCTTCTGACTTGTGATACCCCTACTAATACACCCTAACATCCCCCTAGCCTTACCTACTGCTTTAGTGGTCTGCTTAGATGATTTCAGGTCATCGGTGATGATGATGCCCAAGTCTTTCTTCCCTTAGTTGAGCTGTTAGCCCACTACTCTTAGAGGTGCCTGGGGAGATGAACACATCTCAGCTCCTTTGGGCTGTTCCGCCTTATGGCTCCACATGCTCTTGAGATTCCTTCCTTTTTCCCTGATGGGGATCATAGTGCCTCTGGCCCAGACTCATAAGTGGTAATTAATGGGGAAGATGTTCTTGAACATCAACATTTACTGTAAGTATATAACTTTTATTTTTGCTCTCTTTACGAGTCATGATTTTCCAATGAACCCCAGAATACACCGAATAGGTGGTTGTCATATCACCGATCCAGAATATGGAAAGGATCACCTTTGTGGTGCAGCATAGAACCCCAGCGTACATTAACCGCTGGACACGCTGGGAAATGTTAAAGCTGGAGGCTGATGATTAGTTCCCAACAGGTATTCTGCAGTAGGGGCTAAAAATCCCACAAAACAGATTGCCAGACCACACACACGGACAGTAATGAATAAGATAAAATGTTACTTGTTTTGCTCACTTAAAAAATTGATTCCAGTGATATGTTTGTTGGTTTTCTTGTTTCACTGACTATACCTGACACTTGTTACTACATGTAGGTGTAACTATGGCATCAACTATCAAATGTTACTTACCTGTCTTATTCATTTTTTATATATATATGCATATATATGTGTACACGCAGTTTAAGAATGCTTTATGGCTTACGCATTCATCAATAAAGTGCTGTGATTTTTGGGGATCAGGACACCAGTTTGCGTACAAGTAGCATTCAAGCAACAGGAATCCACTAATGATGCCTTACTATAAAAATTAATCAGTCCGCAGGAGTGAGCTGTCCCAAAGATAGACCTTATGGAAATTTTAGAATTTGGAACAAAGTTCAGACTCTGCGCTGTAGTCATGCTTTCCCTGCTGGCTCAATACCAGATTTGTTTCTTCGCTTGAAGAGAACAGGCATCCCAAAGGTGTCTCCGACTTTCTGGTTACTTGCATTTTACATTTTCTTGCAAGCAGTTATTTTTATTTATTTATTTATTTATTTCAATCTAGGATTACAATACCTTTTCAGCCGAGGCTCTTTTACAAAGGTTCCACGTCAGCGTGTGCAACAGTCATCATTTTTAGTTACAAATAAATAGTCATTGACTTAGACATGTAATAACCAGTACAAAGACTTGAGCTATGAGCAAGACAAGGGAAGGGGTGGTGGTGGGGGAAGTGAGGTAGGGGATCCGGGGAAGGAGGTGCAGGGGATAAGGGTGAGTACAGGAGGTGGTTGGGGTAGGGGCAGGAGTGGAGATATGGGGGCGAGGGTGGGAGACAGTGCAGCCAGGGGTCCTTGTCGAGTTTTAAATTCTTTGATCTTCCAAGAATCAATCTTCTCCACTTATTGCCACTTATGGATCTGTGCTAGAGGTACTAGGACCCACAGGAGCAAAATCTTTTGCTGCCTACATCTAGGGGACAACATAGGTGACAGCACTGCCCACGAGACACATGGCGTGGCACTCGTGGACTGGCCAGTAACCAATGCTGGCCCTCTGCCTTCCTCAATTCTCTTTTCAAACAACATGAAGTCTTGCTGTATTCTGACAAGTTGCAGTTAGCTCCAGCTCTTGAACTGCCCCTTAGTGAAGGGTTACAATTCTATGCCAGGCATAGAACGCTGGGCTCGAGCTTGGTTGAAAACTGTCTGTGTCCTTTTGAAACCCAACTGCCAGATTCTTTACTCCGCCTCACTGAACAGTCGCTCCAGAGATTTCTCCTCCTGCTCAGTTCTATTGAGGTTAAAGTTTCGGTTTTGGTCCGATTTTCGTTCCGTTTTTCAGTTCGAGACTCTGTCTGTGGTACCGTAAGTACTTAGATTAGTAGCTGTTGTGTGGAAATTGTAAAAATTTTTTACGATCGGTTCGGCTGAACTGATCTTGTAGTTTTCCATCACCTGTGACACTGTGAGAAACCGGTAGGGGAGTCTTGCCTGGCGGTTGCCATGTAAAGGGTAAGTTGGTTAGGTTGGCCATGTCTGAGAAACCCAAGAAAAAAAACGGGCCCACTGGGTTTCAACACTGCAGTGTGTGTGGGGAGGTCTTTACTAAGGCCGATCCCCACACCACCTGTGTTTACTGTATGGGGTTTGACCATCTCGATTCAGACTGCCAAATTTGTAAGAATTTCCCTAAGTCTACCCTAGAGAAAAGGTTAGATAGACTTAGGGATAACGAGGCCGAGAAATCCGCTGACCTGGAAGGCCAGCCCAGTTCGGTTCCTACTCAGCCAGGAGTGCCCTCTGACCAGGGCGATACTTCTTCGGGCAAGAGGAGAGCTGATCCTGAGATATCGGTTCCTACAAAAAGAAAACAAAAGGATAAATCTGCTGGTTCAGATCCAGAGCTGCATGTTCTGACCGACGAAGAAATAGCAAAAGCGATTCGGATTGTGGAATTGCTTCATCCAGTTCCGACCGATCCGGTGCCTTCTGCCATGGGTTCGGTTCAGTCGGTTCCCCCAGTTCAGGATTATTTCCCTGAAGATTTTTACGAACCGGAGTTTGATGAGGAGGGGGATTTTGAAGAGGATTAGTATGACTATGAAAGTCTGGATGTGCCTGTGGAACCAGACATCTCCCCAGACGGACCTTCGGGTGTTCCCCCTCCTAGGCTTTGAGTCCCTTCCCCACTTTCTGTTCTACAGAAGTGGCTCAGACCCTCCAGCTTCCTATTGAGGAGGCTGTAGAGGATCAAGAGGAGCCTGACTACATAGAGATGATGGACGTCCCAGAGTCTGAGACTGTCTATTCCCTTTCATAAGTCATTTGGGAAACGGACACAAAAAATTCTTGGGTCTCCCAACTCTGTTACTCCTGTTGACGAGAATGGACAAGAGGTACACCTTGTCAGGCTCAGATATGGAATTTCTTTACCAACAATGCAGCCATGTTGGGATAGTGCAGGCTGCTGCCTGTGACAAGGCAAACATCCCCTTGGCCTCACACACCACCAGACAAAGATTCCAGGAAGATGGATGCCATGGCAAAGAAACAGTACTTGGCATCATCTTTGGGACTCAGGCAGACCAATTATATGGCCTGTACAGCCAGGTAGCAGAAGTCCAGATGGGACACTATACTGGCACTGGCTAAACAGGCTCTCTTCCCCCCCCCCCCCAACAGCTAGCCAAGGAGCTGGAGGAGGTGGCTGCTGATGGGATTGAGGCATCAAAGGTGCAATTTCATGCTGCTGTGGACTCCAGTGATGTCATCAAGAGTCATGGCTACATCTGTGGCTCTTTGGAGAATGGCTTGGCTCAGATGTACTAGCCTTTCGCAAGACACCCAGGCTAAGGCCATGGATTTCCCTGTAGTGGGTAATTCTCTGTTTGGGGAGTAGACCAAGAATTACATGAAAAAAATGGATGCGTACAGGACCACTTATAGGAGTGCACAGGCCAAGGAGAGGCAGGCAACTCCTCAGAGGCAGCAGGGCAGGTGCAGGCCTTTCTACCAGGCGCAGGCCTCCTCTTCCTTTTCTCAGAGGGGGTTCTTCAGAGGGAGAGGCAGAAGGGGGATGAGCAGGGCTGCATCCACCCCTCAGCCTAAGGCTTCTGCCAAGCAGATACCCTGATGTGTCAGCCCAGGTCGACTCCCCCATTCAGAGTAGGAGGCAGGCTGGCTTACTTTGTCCAGGACTGGATGTCTGTTATCTCAGACAAGTGGGTCCTGGAGGTTATAAGCCAGGGGCTGGTTCTCAGTTTCAAAAGTTTTCCGAAACTGAGACCTAGATCCTTTCCACCTGCGAATACTTCAGAAACCCTTGCTGTAGAGGCAGAGGTTTTTCTCTACTGGCTTTAAAGGCTATAGAGATTGTTCCTACTCCATATAGGGGCAAATGTCTGTACTCCAGGTACTTCCTTACCCCAAAAAAGACAGGGGAGTTATGTCCCATAGTAGATCTAAGGTGCCTAAACAAATACCTAATAAAACCATAATTCAAAATGGTGACTCTGGGAACAATTCTTCCCTCTCTGAGGCCAGGAGATTGGCTAGCCTCCCTGGACCTCAAGGATGCCTATTTTCACATTCCCATCAGGTACTTCCACAGAAAGTACCTCAGGTTTGAATTGTCCTCAGGCCATTATCAGTTCAGAGCAATGCCCTTCAGTCTAACTGCAGCTCCAAGGGTGTTTACAAAGTGCCTAGCAGTATTGGTGGCCTTTTTAAGAAGAAAAGGGATTTCTGTTTTTCCATACCTGGACGACTGGCTTCTTGTGGGCCAGTCTCCAGACCAAGTCAAGTCAAATCTGCGAGTCACCCAGCAAGTTCTCACTTCCCTGGGGTTCCTTCTCAGTCTTCCCAAGTCAGTCCTCGAACCAGTACAGCTCCCCACTTTTATAGGAGCAGAACTGGACACCCTCAAAGCAAGAGCCTTCCTTCCTTTGGAAAGGGCAAAAGCCATCTCTCAGCTGGCCTCTTCCTTTCTCCCTCTGGTTTCTCAACCGGCAAGACATTTTCTGCAGCTTTTGGGCCACATGGCAGCATCCACAGCAGTGGTCCAAGGGGCCAGGTTTCAGATGAGGGACATTCAGTTTCATCTGAGAACTTTTTGGTCCCAAAAGAAAGATCCTCTTACCAAGCTAGTTCCTGTTACTCAGACCTTAATTCAGGCTCTTCAGTGGTGGCAGGACCTGAGCAATCTGAGGCAAGGTGTTCCATTTGTCTCTCAGACTCACTCTGTGGTTCTCACCACAGATGCTTCCCTTTTGGAGTGGGGAGCCCATCTAGGTGCTCTCACGGCACAGGGACTGTGGTTCCCTCAGGAATCTCTTCTTCACATCAACCTCCTGGAGCTCAGGGCAGTACTTCTTGCCTTAGAAGCTTTCTGTCAGTCAATACAGAACTAGGTGGTTCAGGTCAGGACGGACAACACTACCACCATGTGGTATTTCAACAAGCAGGGAGGCACACAGTCCATGGCCTTGTGCACGGAGGCCATGAAAGTATGGTCCCTGGCATATTCCCTGCAGACCTCTCTACCAGTAGTCCATCTCCCGGGAAAGGACAATGTGATGATAGATGCATTGAGCAGGATTTCCCAGGGCCATCACGAATGGTCTCTGGACCCTTTGGTGTCGAAGGTGATTTTCTCAAGGTGGGCACTGCAGAGATGGATCCCTTTGCAGCCCCAGACAATCACTAACTTCCTCTGTTCTGTTGCAGACCCCCAGTCTTGGGTTCAGTACCTCTGGATGCTCTGATTTTTGAACTGGGAAGGGAAGTTTCTTTATGCCTTCCCTCCTTTTCCTGTGTTGTTCAAGGTTCTAGTCAAGGTAAGGTGACAACCATGCAAAGTGATTCTAATTGCTCCAGACTGGGCCAGGCAGCCTTGGTACCCCCTGTTGCTGTCCTTAGCAGTCCATCTTCCCAGGAATTACAATCTGCTAACCTCCTCTTAGTGGAGGATTTGTTACCCCAATCTCCAGTCACTCAATCTCAAGGCATGGCTTTTGAAGAGTTGGAGTATGCAGATTTACATCTGTCCCAAGGGGTTCTGGATATCCTCAAGGCTTCTCGAAAGCCTGCCACCAGAAAAACCTACAACTCCAAATGGAAAAGGTTCAGTATTTGGTGTTCCAAGAAGCACATTTCTCCAGACACTGCTGAGTTGTCCACAGTTCTGGATTACATGGTTTACCTTAATGGCCTAGGCCTCAAATCAGCTACTCTAAGTTCATTTGTCAGGTATCTCTGCTTTCCTGTCAGTGGGGAAGTCTTCTTCTCTGTCATCTCACCCTGTATTCTATAAAATTTTCAAAGGGTTACTTCATACCAATCCCTCTTTTAGGGACCCTGCTCCTGCCTGGGATTTGAATATATGTATTGCTCTGCTGATGCAACCCCCCTTCAAGCCTACGTCCTCAGCAGAGCTCAAGTACTTGACTTGGAAAACTATTTTTGGTTGCTGTTACTTCTGCCAGACATATCGGTGAATTGCAATCCTGTCAATGGAGCCTGACTTCATTTCTTTCCATAGGGATAAGGTGGTCCTTAGAACCAATAAAAGGTTCCTACCTAAAGTGGTTTCTGATTTCCACATAAACCAATCCTATGTTTTTCACTGATCTCACCTCCTCAGGGGAATGGTGGCTACACAGTTTAGATATTATTCATTCATTCACATATCTGGACTGCCTTATGCGGTATGGGCTGCCGCCCATTGGCTCTTGCTCTGCACCAGTGGGCGTGCAGCCCTACCGGGCAGTCAGTCGGCAGAGGCGGCAGGCGGGTGGGATGCTGCGGGGAAGCGGGTGGTGGGGCTTAACGTGGGGTGGGGACACTAGATCACCGAGGGATATGGTGGGGGTTTCGGCGCATTATACGGCATGATGGGCTCCCATTGGTCCATTGGACCACCAGGGATACGTTCAGGGGGTGTTACAATTCTTCAGCCCGCAATCGGGCTTCCACTGGACCACCAGGGATATGTTGAGGTTACACTTCTTCAGCCGCGATCGGGCTTATCGGTCCACTGGACCACCAGGGATATGTTCGGGGGACACTTTGCTGCCCGTGATCGGGCTGGTGGAGGTAATTTAAGCTTATGCCCGCGATCGGGAGGGGACTTTTCTGCTTTTGCCTGCGATCGGGCCAGTCGAGGGAGTTTTTACCTCTTGCCTGCGATCGCGGCTGCGGGCGCACAGGGAGTAGGTTGAGGGCCAGCCACAGGTGGCAGCTGCTGTGTTCGCCCCTGCAATGCGGCAGCTCACCTGTGGGTGGCCTTGACTTACTCCTTTTTTTTTGGGCTCAAAGTTGTGCAGGCGCAGGTTGGGGGTTGCGCCTGCACAACTCTGCACAGCCCGGCTGAATATCGGGCTGTGCAGTTTATGTATGGTTCCTCCCCCTCCAGTTCAGCATGCATTCATTTGCATTGCTCTGTTGCTCAGCATGTTTTCAGTGGCACAACTGCCTCCTGCTGAATATCGCAGAATGGCGCAATTTCTGACTTGCGCAGGCGCAACCCTATTGCGCATGGCGCAACCCTTTTGAATATCTGGGCCAGTGAGTTTTAGCTCATAAGAATTTGATGGTTGGGTTTCAAATGGACACAGTTTTCAATTGAGCTCGAGCCCAACGTTCTATGCCTGGCATAGAATTTTAACCCTTCACTCTCCGGGGCAGTTCAAGAGCTGGAGCTAACTGCAACTTGTCAGAATGCAGCAAGACTCCATTAGAAGAAAAACAATTACTAAGGTGAGTAATTTTTTCTTTCCTGCCATCGAAAGCACACTGCGGGAGTGCTTCAGTTATCACTACCTTCCCAGTTCACTTCTGTGTAGCTGGACACCATACCTTTGGTCCTGCTTTTTGGTCCACAGTTCCTTCTCTTTCTTTTTCTAGTACGGTGCTAAGATCTTTGCTTTTCTCTTTTATTTATTTATTTTTTAAGTCCATTGTGTCAGACTTCCAGGAGCCTAAGACGTCTTCAAAGAAGAACTGCATCGGTGCTTCTGTGGGACACACATCTCCATCCAGGACCAGCATGACTAGTGTTGGACCTATCTTGGTGCCAAGCACGATATGCATCACTGCGACGCCTGCTTCTGTATGAACTGTCGTAAGGCCCCGGGCTTTTCCCTGAGCCCCCTCCCCAGTACTAAACGTACTGAGGGAGATCAGGCTTCTCCTCACGCTAGCCCTGCTGAGATGTTGGAGAGCCTGGGGAAGGCGTCCGGTGGACAGTCAGTCTCCTTGGGGGACTGGTTGAGCACTCCTCCCAGTCTGCCCTTCAGGGTAACAGATGCCCCAGTGGAGAAGTCAAATCTATATGCCAGGCATACTTCAGTGGGAGCCTTGGTGTCATGGCCTGGTGCCACCTTGACTCTCTGCACTAAGGCTGGTGCTGGTGAGCAGGGTGGTACCAACTGCAAGACCAGATCCCTCCTGATGCCACTTGTGATGCCTTGAGAAAGAGGGTCACTGGAGCTGGTTTGTTTTGTCCCAACAAGGTTTTCTGGATATTTTCCCCCAAGCTGTCGGATGACCCAGGGCAGGGTATGGAGGAGAACCTCGGGATCTTGGAGGACATAAGTGATGAGAGAGACCTTCCTGGGCCTACGTCTAGTTCACGTCGTCCGTTGTGACTGTGGCTTTGGGTGGCACCGGGGGGGTGGTGTTCGCATTCCTGCTGGCACCTTTCACAGTAGTGTTTTGGGTTCTGATGTTCCTGGTGCCATCCCAACTCCTGGCGCCATTCGCAGCACCGAAGATGAGACCGGTGCTGCTGGCAGTGCTGGAGGATGGGTTGGTGCTGCTTGTGGGACCATCTCTAGTTTGGTCACTAAGGAGACTTCTCATTTTGACCGTGTTCAGGGTTCTACCATATGCAAGTGTAGCTTGTAGGAATCAAACCCAGGTCTTCAGGATGTACCAAGATCTATCACAGTTTGTTGCTCTAACCTCTAGACTATACTGCCAAACACCATCAGAAATGCGAATAATCAAGTTGAATAAAAATGCTTGCATTGATCATAACTGGCTCAGCTTGTCCTTGACTCTCAATTGTTCATTAAGGTCAAGCCAAGCCAGAGCCAGGCATTAGGCTTGAGCCTGCCCTGACTTGGCCACCTCTACTAGCCAGAAAGTTTCCATGTGATCCTAGTGCCTGGCAGCTTAGTCCTGCTGGTATGGCCTGCTCCAAGAGATACCTTCGAAGTAAGATCAAGAATTACAGTGAGTATGTAATTTTCTCTTTTCTTCGAATACGCTGCAGTAGTTAGGGTGTTTAATTTTAACTTTTTTTTCAGTTCCCAAGAACCTTAGAAGGTCACTTGATAACATGTTCCTACCTACGGGAACTGGCCGCAATCTATGTGTAAAACTTTATCGGATATAAATTTTGGTAATTTTAAAAGCGGTTTGAATAGTGTTTCAGTAAAATATATTTTTTCTACTGCTTTTGTGTTTGGGAGCGGAATACTTATTTTTCAGGCACTATCTGTGCTTTGCATGACTGATTTGGTCTTAAAAGAAAACAGGGCTCACAGGTTTTAAAAATTGCACCTCTTGTTTTCAGCTCCTGGCAAAGGCAGACTGCCATGAGCTTTGTTTGATGTGCCTGGATCCAGATCACTATATTATTAATTTTGAACATTTTACGTGGTTTTGCTGTGAAACACAAGAAAAGGCTTTTTAAAAGAGAAGATATTCTCATACAGGTGTGTCCCCAGAAAGATAATCACAATGCAGGCAGGGCTGTCAATAGTTATGGACTACCTGGTACACCTACAGTCCTTACATCTGAGGCCTTCAGCCCCAGAGATACTGGCAGCAGTGTCAGCCTACACATCATCAGGCAAGGACATGTCTTTGGCCTCACAACCTGTTCTTGAAAGGTTTTTCAAAGGCCCAGCCATCAACATCCTTCTGTAAGGGAACCAGTCCCCCATGGGACTTGAAACATTTCAATAAATAATAAAATGTTCACCAGGAAGAATATACTGACCAATATTGCTTGTTTCCAGATGTATCGGGGTTACAGCAGATAATACAGTCTAGTTACAGCGGTCAAAAAAGAAACAAAACAATAAGTGCTACTGTATAGAATGCAGAGTTAATATAACAACATTAAGTGCACCATCATAAGAATTACATGCAGATAGCAGTCTGCGGACTTGTCCATGAGTATAGAGTATAGGGGAGGAAAAGGGGGTATTGAATTGCAATGGGTAAACCAGAAAAGGAGGTTGGGGGAGATTGCACTTGAGGGAATTGGCCAGTATCTGAGAGTGGGGTGCAGTTGCATGTGGGTGTAATTAATAAAGCGCATGTAGAGAGAGAGAGAAAGGACATGGGACGAAGGAGCCTTTCAAGTAGTAATAAGCAGAAAGAGAAGGATGATTGACCTGCAGAGGAGATCCAAGAGGAAATGGTGAGGGTGCAGGGAGAACTGATTCTTAGAACGCGAGAGGTAGTCGGGAGGGAGAGGTGAGGACGCTAGATAAGAAGAAAGCGCACAGAGCCAGAACTTACCAGTAAAATTTGTGCAGTGAACCAAGTGGTGGTCAGTGAGGGAGGGGAGTGCCAAGGATTGGTACAGGGAACAGCCATGAGTGTGGGGTGGGCAGTCAAGGGCGAAGTGGAAGAGGGTGTCCAGTCTGGTTAGGATGGATTTGGGGGCAGCATTATAGACTACACCTCCGTAGTTGAATGTTGGAAGTATAATTCTCTGTAGAATTTCTCTGCGGGTCGATAGGGGGATGCAGTCACGATTCCAGTATAGGGTACCCAACTTGGGGAGCAGTTTCTTATAGATTGCGTCCATGTGACTGGAGAAGTCAAGGTGTTTATCGAGCCAGACCCCAAGGTATCTCAAGGAGGCAGTATTTTCCAACATTGTTCCACATTTGTCTTGCCCTGATGATGGAGCCTCCTTTTGAACCTGTGGCTACAGCCGACTTAAACATGTCACATTGAAAACAGTTGATAGCCATGACAGCCGCCAAGAGGGTAAGCGAAATGTGAACTCTCTATACAGGTCCAAACGACATAATATTCCACAGAGATGATGATGTCCTTACAACCAATAGGAAGTTCCTACCTAAGGTGGTTTCAGAATTCCACATGAATCAATCAGTTACCCTACCTGTTCCCTGTCCTTAACATTCCAGTACAGGTGAACAAAAATGAAACTGGATGTGTTTTATATAAAAAAAAAAAAAAAAAAAGGCATTGGGCTACTACATTGACCAGACAAATGTCGGGTCTTATAGTACACAGCTTTTTGTTACCTATTGAGAGGATGGCAACGGTAAGCTAGCAGCTGGGAAGATTGTATGGGTTAAATATTGAAACGTTAATGCGCCACAAACGTGGCAGTGCCAAAGCACTAACATACCATTGTGCCTATGCAAATAAGGGGGTCTCCCTTATGCATTGCAGTGCAGCGGCATAGTAAAAGGTTTGCAGTGGTGGTAAACAGCCCCAAAGCAGCATTGATTACCTCTACAAAAGAACCCCAGAGCAAATGCCCTGAGGCATGGTTTATCACGGAGGATATTGGCCGTACAGCCAAATTTTAAAGAAAATGCAGTTGCACATGCACCAATAATGCAAAGCATCATGGGAAATGTATGCAAATCCCCATGAGAGTATTTGGACTGGCTGAACTTTAAGCAAAATTGCATGGTGCCAGAGGGCCTCACAGTGCAGTCAGCAAAGACTAAGAACAGCAGACACATACACGTGTTTCATCCTCATTTGGACTCATCAGTGTGCCATATCTGTGTCTTTGCCCAGCGAGAGGGAGACAGCCACCCTTAAGGGGCTATTTGTTTGGGTCATGGTGAGACCAAAGAACAGAACTACAGTAGAACCCCAGCGCAAATACCTTGAGGCATGGGTTATCCCAGAGTTTGTTTACCTCTGCTGCAAACCACTTTTTAACTTGGCACTAACGCCCCCCCCCCCCAGCAAGGCAGCTGTTTTGCATCCACTCACCCCCGATCACCCATTCCAATGTTTTATATGACTCCCTGGTGTCCAGTGGTATCCCCCAACCCGATCCATATTGAAAAGAATGCCCTGGTGGTCTAGTGTAAACTCCACCATTGCCCATTTCATATCATATAAGTATGCCCTGGTGGTCGTAGTGACACCCCAGCTACTCTCTGAGCGCATTTTAAATTAACCTGGTGGTGTAGTGCGACTCTCCCAGTCGCCTGTTTACACAATTGCAATGAAGCAGTGTCGGCATGGGGTCATAATATATCAGACTGGCTGACCCAGTGGCTCTGAGGGTTGAGGTGCTGGACAGCACACATCGCACCATGTCGGTGACCTAGTTTCTGGAACTGACTTAGGTTGCCCGGTGGTTGGTGGGGGGAGAAAGGATTAAGCCTCCATAGATGGCTCTCCTTCCTCGGGGAGGGGGGAATGCAGCACACTGTAGACTGACACCCAACGGTGTCTGCGTGTCTGCACAGGCGCATTGCCCAAACCAGGGGAGGGCACCCGTCAAGGGCATATGGCTGCTTCTGTGGAGGCAGGGGCAGCTGCCCCTGACCACTGCACAATTGGGTGCCCAGGAGAAAAATCAGGAAGCGATCCGAATCCAACGAGCTCCATGATGACCCGACACATTCGGGTCGGAGTACAAGTCGCTTTGAGGGGAGGGCCAGAGCAACCCGTCTGGTCCGCAGAGGAGCCATAAAGTATAAATTTGAAAAAAGAAAGAAAAAATAATGTTGTGGATGAAATAGCGCGGCAAAAGAATGCCACAACGAAAACCGCTTGTGCTGCAGTAACATCTGTCAAAACACTGATCCATTCAAGAAATGCGCACACCTCATTAAAATGAATGGGATGTAATCTTTTTTGCCGGGGGGGGGTCTGCCACCAGCACCCCCTGACATGGGGGGCTTTGTGCCCCCACCTCCCAGACTTTTAATAACCAACTCGGGGGGGGGGGGTGAACTTTGGGGATGGGATAAAACTCTGAAGGGGAGAAAATTTTGTATTTAAAAAAAAAAAAAATAGCAACACTAGGAGACGTGGGTGGAATCGAACCGTGGTCCTGGGTCTCCTTCACTTCTGTGCGCTGATGCCTTAGCCATTCCACCATGGGAGCGGTTTGACAAGACACAGGAGCACAGGCTTCTTCAGTCCTTCCTCAACTGCGCGGTAAGTGACGGGGGTAGAAGTAATTACCTACTGCTGTTACACCCCTGTCACTCTAAACGTTTACGCGCTTTGCACAGTGCGGTTTTTGTAGCACTGTATTGACCTGGTACCACACCCCCAATAGCAGCACTTCCTTACCTGAATGGCGGTGATCCTCCAAGCTCAGTATGATTGGTGCAGTCCTCCGTTCACCTCCATGGCTGACCACTGTATGAGGTGTCCGTGAGTGTGTGTACAGTATAAGTACTACTCCCAATCTAACATCCCAAACATGACGCCCTTTTGCTCTGGTTTCTGCACTTCAGACCACTGTGAGGGGGACTTCCTGAGCTAGCTGCTTGATGCATTACTCCTTCAGTGGAGAGGTGAGCCAGAGTCATGGTAGGACCTCACAGCCCGTTTGGCTGCCTAGGTCAGGTGCTCGGTAGAGATCATGCTGGCACCAAAAGGCTTGGCAATTCACTGTACTTGCAGGATGATGCTCATGGGTAGTGGGGCTCCAGCCCGCAACCCTGGTGGCCGATGATGGGTGCGGACAGCTGCAGGAAATAAGGAGCAGCTCCTACTGAGCTGGTGCTGCACTCTTTGTGCGATCTAGTTATTGGTTAGTTGCACTTCCGAATGTCTCAGATTTCCTCTGGTTGGCTCAGTGGTTGGGATCGGTGCATTACGGTGCCACCCATGGGGACTGGTATTTGAGAACTGGACTCCTTGCTTACTGAGCTGGCTTAGGTGATACGTTTCCCCTCTAGGGACACAGGTTGTGCCTATTGCTCACCAGTATGCACTGAGCCAGAGTTACGAGTGAACTTGGCTAGATTTTTAAGGAGTCTGCAGCTACGTCCCATTAGTATGGGGGAATATGGTGATCTGTGGATTTATAAGGAGGGAAAATGAAATAAAGCAGAAAGGAATTTGTTTCTATGGAAAACATAGGCTTTGCTTAGTTTAGCTCCCCCACCCACTATCAATCCTTCTGTATTCAGTTTAATTCCTGAAAGAATTTAATCAAAGTGTACAAAACTATGCCTCTCACTAGTCTGTAGAAATCTAATCTGGGTTAGATAAGGCCTGTGTATCTCTGGCAGTGCGCAGTGCCTCTAAACCCCTTTAATCTGCAGGCTTTCACAACCCTGGAATAGTAACCCTTTCAGAACCAGTGTTGCTACCAGAGTTGATTCACCTGCAGATATAAAGGAGCAAATTCTTAGCTCATGAGCTGGCACCCAGAATTGTCCAGTAGATTTGAACCATACTGCATTTACCATCCCGTTGCTTTCAGATCTTTTTTCCCCACCTGCTGAAGTGATTGGTTACGTCCATTATTGCTCTATTTCTTTATAATGTAATTGTGCTTTTACCCCCCATTTTAGTCCAGCTGCAGATTTTTGTCTGCTGTGAGCATCATTCCTGGTGTCTTAAAATCTTAACCCTTGCAGGGCCACAGACTGTATCAGTCCAAAATCCATATACGTTCTAATTCTGTCATCTGCTTAAGAGTTAAAATATCTTGTGTGTGTGTGTGTGTGTGTATATATATATATATGTGTGTATATATATATATATATATATATATATAGTGTATATATGTGTGTGTGTGTGTGTGTGTGTATATAGATATATATAGATATATAAGACAAAGAACCTCTGTGCGTAAACACTGAGGCAAGGGTTACCCCAAAGGGCATTTGGCTGGGAAGCCAAGTTTCAAGAAAATACAAAGTCACACATGCCCCACAATGCAAAGCATCATGGGCTGCATATGCAAATCACCACAGAATGTTATGCTGGTCCAACTTTAAGCAGAATTGCATGGTGCCGAAGGCCTCTCACACAGTTTGCAAAGGGTGCTAACAGAAGACATAGACGCGTGTTTCGTCCTACCAGGACTCATCAGGTATGCCTCGTCTGTTTTAACACCCCAGTGGACTAGACAAGCTACCCCTAAGGCAGTGTGCCTGGGATATATTATTGGTGAACCCATTAAAATAAAAACCATTTAAAAGACAAAAGAACCTCTATAGCTAAACACTGAGGCAAGGGTTACCCAAAGGGCATTTGGCTGGGAAGCCAAGTTTCAAAGAAAATACAAAGTCACATGCCCCCACAATACAAAGCATCATGGGCTGCATATGCAAATCACCACAGAATGTTATGCTGGTCCAACTTTAAGCAGAGGATGCATGGTGCGAAGGCCTCTCACACAGTTTGCAAAGGGTGCTAACAGAAGACATGAGACCGTGTTTAAGTCCTGCAGGACTCATCAGTATGCCTCGTCTGTTTAACACCCCAGTGGACTAAGACCAGCTACCCCTAAAGGCAGTGTGCCTGGGATATATTGTAGTGAACCCATTAAAATAAAAAACCATTTAAAGACAAAGAACCTCTGTGCGTAAACACTGAGGCAAGGGTTACCCAAAGGGCATTTGGCTGGGAAGCCAAGTTTCAAGAAAATACAAAGTCACACATGCCCCCACAATGCAAACATCATGGGCTGCATATGCAAATCACCACAGAATGTTATGCTGGTCCAACTTTAAAGCAAGTGCATGGTGCGAAGGCCTCTCACACAGTTGCAAAGGGTGCTAACGCATGTGGATTACTATAATATAGAATATATAGATATATAGATATATGTATGTGTGTGTGTGTGTGTGTGTGTGTGTATATGTATATGTATATGTGTGTATATTTTTTTTTCCCTAGGTCTTTTAACAATTTCTGTTCCTGCCATGGCTTTTCAAAGGGCTACTGACCCCCATGAGAAAAGTTTAAAACCTAATATTTAGAGACGGTTCACTTCTTACTTTATCTCTTTTTTATAGATATCTTCTCACGTCACTTACTACTCGGGAAGGGGGATGCACAGAATAGGATCTTGATCCTTCAGAGTTTATCCATCCCAGCAGCTCATTCCCACTTTCTTGTACTACTCTGCTGTGGCATCACACTCTGTTGCCATGGGAGTGACAGTGATGTCCCAAGCACAGTTATGACATCAGATGGGGAAAAGTAATAAGAGCTGATGAACTTTCAGGAAAAAAGATCTTTTTCATGCAGATCACCACAGTAGCAAATAATGGGAGGGGAAATGGAGAACTAAAGGAAATCTAAACTGAACTGTCTGTTTTCTCCTTTTGGTAACCAAGTTCTCTAGGAGGTGTCAGCGGCTTTGTAAGACCTGTCAAAATGGGAAGAAGCCAGTGCCTGTAGAAAATACCTAGAAAAGGCTTGGATGCTTTAGATCCAGAGCACTTATTAGGAAGGAAATATGGAAGTCTGATGCCGACCCGGTGGCTCTGAGGGTTGGGGCGCTGGACGCCACACCTTGCACTAAGCCGGTGACCCGGGTTGGGGCAAACTCTGGCCACCGCGAGAAAGGCTAGAGCGTCTGACAGCTCACCGAGGGGGTTCTAGTCCGCAAGCAGTGACCTGGCGGTGGCTGGGGCATGACAGCAAGCTGAGTCACTGGGGTGCGATTGGTCAGGGGCGTAGTCCTGGGACCAGTCAGCTCTGGGGCAGCTTCTTCGTGGAAGGAGAGAGGATGTTGCGGGCGTCATGCATTCCTTGACACTAGGGCACGCAACGCCCCACAGAAAGGGAAAATCGGCCTCAGAATCAGGTAGATGGAGCCAAGCCCAGTCCTGATGTGCCACCATGTGTCGCTGTCTGAGGACCTGACAAGACACCAAGGTACAGGGTGTCCTGCCCCACCCTGACCCTGCCGGGGGCAATCTGGCAATCCATGGCAGGATGGAGGGACCAGACAGCAGATAAGGCGGTGGCAGGGATGGGTTTCATTGGTGACTCCTGAAGGGGCGGCTTCGTAGGGGCGTAGATGGGAGAAAAAGAAATTTCAAAAAAAAAAAAAAATGGAAGTCTGGACAAGCAAGTCTATCCTGACCTCCAGCAACCGATCTCCGCTGAATTGGAGCAGAGTCCACTTTCCAAGATTCTGGCTCCTGGCAAGGCGAGGTGGTTAAGAGTGTTTGGATAGGTTTCATCTTCCCACCTTTTAAAGGTAAGGCTTGATGCAGATTTTCTAGCTGACCAATGTTCTAGTACAGAACAAGTTTTAGAATCCATGTAACAAAGTTAGATGCAACTTATGTTTGTAAGAAGTCTGTGTGCCATGGTAATTTAAATCTAAATACTGTCCAGCAGTGTCTCCACATCACTAGCTAACCAAGAGCACCAGCAGCAGTAACAAGAACCTGCTTAGTTTTGCCCACTTCTACTGCATACTAATTTGTGCTGTTAATAAAAAATTGGCAGGTCTAAAGGAATCATCTACTCACTTGAAAAATATTGGTATAAACCATGATAATAAAGAACTTTTTTTTTTTAATGTTGTAAGTCGGTCACTGTGTTTGTTCGGATGTAATACATTTGTTTTCCCATTAGTGGAATGTTAATGTGAATCAAGCCACCATTGTTACCTTAGACTGCTGAGGAGGAGTAATAAAAGTCGCTTTGTAGAGGGGCACCTGTGACTGACGAGGAATATTTAGGTAATTAAGTTGTCAGGACAGTTATAGAAGTTCAGATTAATACAGGATCAGTGTAGAAATAAAGCAGCAGCATTCTGGGAAAAGTAGATCTTACTTGAGAGGGTTCTTGCAGTAGGTCATAACATATAGGACTAGCACCACCTGATGTCAGGACCCCACAGCAGACTTTCCGCAATGCCCAATGGGGACCGCTCACCCGACGTCACCTAAAGATGTCAGCGTGACCCTATATAGTGGTGGTCCCTATGCCCGCCCTCCAGTTCTTTCCCACTGTCACCTCTGCAGTTACTTTGCGGCAGACTTACACAACGATCGCTGTTCATTTCTTAGTACTTTTCTTCTTCTTTTCCAAGTTTTCGGTCTCATGAGCGTTTCTGTGTCTTCTCCCACATCAAAATAGTGCGAGACTTGTGACACCTAGATCCTGCAGAAGGACTGTCACTGCAAGTGAGTCATTTGCCCAGGCCCAGACCATCCCTTGGCTACCTGCCCAGACTGCCAGCCTTTCAGCCAGGCTACCGGAATCGGAGACTGCAGCCTCTGAGGCCCATTTGCTGAAGTCTCGCTTGGCTTCACCGGAGAAGCAAATGGAGCGGATTAGGGACTTGTCCTCACCTTCTTCTGGTTCTTCAAAACATAAAGAAACACTGGGAGCAGGAACACTCATCAGACAGTTCCAGGGTAGAGTCTACTAGGCCTTCTTCCAGCAAGTCCTCACCCCTGCTGCCTCCAGTCGAAACTGTCCAAGCTGCATCCGGGATTCCAGCGGAACCACCGCCACCTTACTCCGGTCTTGGCAGGTAAGTTGGCCCCAGCTTCTCCGGCAACCGCCTGGCTGCCGATAAGTCTGCTCCTTGGGGACCCGCCCGCCTCCAGCCACTAAGTCGTCAGGGGACTCCATCTCCCGCATGGCTCTGGGCGTCTACTAAGTCTACCTCTGGCAGTCGCATAGACGCTGCTGTCCCTATCGGGGACTTCAGTCTGCATACACCCAGGGTTCAGATGAGCCTGGGGAAGTGGCTCCTTTCTGCCCCGGGTGGTCTAGTCTTCAAACCGCGCTACCCTGGGCGGAGAGAGCACGATCTGCTGGATGTGGAACACACCCCAGGATCAAGCCCTGCTCCCCTCTGGGGTCTCTGGGCTGGGGTCCCTCCTCCTCCTGTCTGGACCTGACACGGAGGCACCTCCTGTCCCTCCCAGGAGGAGTTTCTCTGCCCGGCTTCATACTGTACCGGACATTCCTCCTCCATTGGATCCAGAAAAACTTTTCCAACACCGGACCCTCCGACTTGGTCTCCTTGCCGGGACCTGTTCAGTCTCCCCCCCACCACTGGCCCCTTGGCAGACTAGGGTCCCCGTCGGATCCCCCACGTCTGTGTGCTGATGCGGGGCCGCTGGTCCCAATGACCGCGGTTCTGACGTCGGCTATCCGGCTCCAGATCAGCCTCTCATCTACACCACGGCTGGTTCTTCACAGTGGGATTTTTTCAAGACCCTGCTTGTCCCTCACTACCCTTCTGGGTATTCTTTAGATTATCCTCGCTGGCCTGCCACTTGGTTGGCATTCTGTGGGGCATTTTTCCCCAGTTACTCCCCATACCAAGGATATTCTCCGTCAGGGATACCATAGGCATCATTACTTGTCGCCCCGTGCTATCCTCCCTCCCCTCGACTTCCCAGCCAGACCTCAGGACCTTATTCAGTCCTGGTGGAAGGAGGCACGGCCTGAGTTGGTGACGGACCGGAGAGCAAACTCCACTACCTCGTTCGCCTCCCAGGTCCTCTTCCCCGTGAGCTCCCTTCCGTCAACGGTTCACATCAGGGATCTAATCCACGGGATATCTCGTCTTCCAGATTTTGTGGCAGGAGACAATCTGGTTTCTGGGAGGACTCTTTGGAGGCATAGTCAGGTCACAAATCCCGGTCCCTAAAGGCAAGGACTCTCCCAAGTCTCCTCCTGAGAATCCTTCCTTTTCAGATCTTTGAGGTCCATTCAAGAATTCTACGAATGGGGTTCTGAGGAGCAGGATCCTATGAGACAAAGACCTTGCTGAGCATTTGGATCTTGAGTCTTTGCCTCCTGTTCCAGTTCCTCCATGGATTGGACCTCAAGACCTCATCACGACTATCTGGCAACTGCCCCATTCCATCCGGCGTCCCCAAGAGAGCAGACAGGACTTACAGGCGCCTAAGTGCGCATCCTAAGGCTGACTCTTGTCATCTCAGCAGCTCATGATCGCTCCACTGTCCTAAGCACATGAGCACTTCTCCTCTGGATGGAGTCAAGGCAGACTGACGAGTTTGGGAAGAAAGTCTTTTCCTCAGCTATGTGTGAGTTATGGTCCCTTAATTACGTAGCCCACATGGTGTCTACTAAAAGGCCACCCTAGCTAAGCTTGAGGCCTGTCTCCAAACTATGGAAGCTTCAGACCTGAAGGAGGAGCTCCCAAGGACATTCGCTAGTCCTCCAAGATTTCATACAGGCATGCTCTTTGGGCCACTTATGACTCTGTCGATGCAGTGCCCAGACCTTGGTGACCGCTGTCTCCTTCCAGCATGCTTGGCTTAGCATTTCTGGTCTCTAGCCAAGGGTCCAGTCTGCAATTCAGGATGCTCCCTTTAGGGCTCTGTGCTTTTGGTGGAGACGCCAAAGATATTTACAAACCTTCAGAACCATGGCCAGGCTCTTAGGTCTGTAAGGTCCATGTACTGATCAGGCACCCAAACGCAGCAGCCCTTTGAATAAGGACCTGAGGCAGTGTAGACAAGCCCAGAATCATCATCGGGGCAAACTCAAGGCCATGGGAACCCTGTCCTCCTTGCCTGCCTCAAAACACAGCGTCTGGTCGAGGCCCCTCCGGCCTGACCTGCCACCTCCCGACTCCATTGCCCCACCCTCCTCAGCCCCAGTTCGAGGAGCCAGTGGGGAGGTTTGCTCATCACGCAGGAGTGGCAGAGCATCACCTCCAACATTTGGTCCTGCAGTTAGTGTCTCGAGGACACCCTGGAGTTCCTGGAGCCTCCTCAGAGTCTCCACATGGAAGCCAGCCTACTCTCGAGACCAGACCATTCTCGTAAGGGAGGAAGTTCAGGCTCTCTTGTCGAAAAGAGCGATAGAGCCAGTCCCTCTTTGGCACAGAGGGTGGGGTTTACTCCCACTTTCTGGTTCCAAAAGACAGGTGACCTCATGACCCATTCTCGACCTCAGCAGGCTGAACCTGTTCGTCGAGTACAAGAAATTCAGCATGCTAGCCTCCAGAGCCTCCTGCCTCTTCTTCAGGAGAAACACTGGTTGTGTGCTCTGGACATGCAGGATGCCTACCTGCACATCCGATTTTTCCCAGCCACCGCCACTTCCGCGCTTTACCTTCCAAGGGGAGCACTTCCAGTTCAAAGCCCGCCCCTTTGGTCTTTCTTCAGTACCCAGGCTTTTTACCAAGTGTCTAGCAGTAGTGGCTGCAACCCTGAGACAGCAGGGCATAGCGGTCTTCCCTGTCTGGACAATTGGCTGATTTCAGCTCCATCCAGGGATTCCTTTCGAGGCCCTTTCAGTCACCTTGGCATTGTTTTCCAGACTGGAGATCACGGTCAATGTCCCTAGTCCTCTTGATTTCCTTCTCAGAGGCTGCAGTTTATTGCATTAGTTTTGGATACAATCCAGGGCAGAGCCTTCTCCCAAAAAGACAGGAGGAAACTCTGATCAAGCAGGCTACTCTAGTGGCCACTTCCAGATCTCTCCCAGCCCAAGAGGTTCTTCAGCTACTGGGTTTGATGGCAGCCTCCATCTCCACGGTTCCCCTGGTGAGGCTCCACATGAGTCACTCAGTGGTCCTCATGAGTTTAGTGGGATCAATTCCGGGACGATTTGAACCACCTGGTCCTAATGTCCTCTGTTCTTCAGAGAGACTTGCTTTGGTGGAGGGATCCTCTAACCTTTCTTTGAGTCTCCCGATTCAAGGCCCAGACCCCCCTTGGAGTTCTAACCACAGATGTCTCCAGTCTGGGTTGGGGAGCTCATTGGCGGACCATCAAGCTCAGGGACTCTGGTCCCAGTTGGAGATGTCGTTGCACATCAGTGTTCTGGAGATAAGTGTGGTTCTATACGCTCTTCAAGCATTTCAGTCCATCCTCCCAAAGGGATTAAGCGAATCCAGACAGCCAACATGTTGGTAGTCTGGTACCTCAACAAGCAGGGAGGCAGTCGTTCTCACTCCCACCCTTTGCGGGAGGCGATGAGAGTGTGGAACTGGGCAGTCCAGCACAATCTCTCTCACAGCAGTGCATGTTCCAGGAGTGCAAAACATTCTGGCAGACAATCTAGGCAGATCTTTTACCCTCATTCATGAATGGGAACCAGACCAAGAAGTGGCGGTCACTGTTTCAGAGATAGGGGATGACGGGACAAACCTCTTCACCTCCCATCCAGCATAAGCTTCCAAGCTTTTGCTCACTCGTTGCAGAGCATGGTGCTTTCTGGCATATGGCCGTTGTCTCTTTCTCTTGGACAGGGAGATTCTTTCTATGCTTCCCCATTTCCCATTCTTCAGAGAGGTACTCGTCAAGCGTCGAGCAGAAAGAGCACAAATGATTCTGATAGCTCCTCTCTGGCCGAGACAAATTTGGTTCCAGCTTCTTCTACAGTTGGCAAGGGGCCCCAGTTTCACTTCCATTGAGGCACAGCCTTCTCATCCAGAACAAGGGTCAGCTGGTGCACCCGGGGCTCAAGACCCTGCACCTACATGCGTGGCTCCATGGCGACATAGCGATATCTCACTTTGGGGTTTCCTCAGAGTAGCCGAGTGATTACGGAAGCTAGGAAGCTCTCCATAAGATCCACTTCGCCATGAAGTGGAAACTGTTTTCTATTTGAATGGCTTCCAAGGGTTGGGACCCCTTTGCTTGTTCACCCCACAGCTCATGGAATACCTGCTCCATCTTTCTGATTCAGGACTCTCCATTCTTCACTGAAAGTGCATCTGTCCGCCATTTCGGTGTATCACGTGCTGGTGGATGGTAGCCACGTGTGCATTGAAGGTTTCTAAAACCTTCCTGAAAGGAATTCTACATCTGAAATCCCTCATCCTCAGCCCTACACCACCTTGGGATCTAAATTTTGTCTTGAAGAAGCTCACTCTCACCTCCTTTTTGAACCAGCAATGAGCTGTGATACGCTGTCTCTCTTGAAAGCGCTGTTTTTTAGTGCTGTTACTTCTGCTCAATGAATTTCCGAGCTCCAGGCCCTAGTTTTTAAGGAGCATTATCTTATTTTCATAAGGACTGGGTGATCCTCAGAACTCATCCCAAGTTCTTACCTAAGGTGGTGTCTGATTTCACACTGAATCAGACAGTAGACCTCGGTCTACCATCCGGCTCCAGCGAATAGAGATGAGGCGCTACTGCATACCATAGAACGTGCACCAAATTCTAAGGTGCTACACCTACAAGACCAAAGATTCGTGGAAGACTGACCAGTTCTTTGTTTCCTTGCCTCCAAAACCTTGGGGAAAGCAGTCTCTAAGCAATGCCTCTCTTAAGTGGCTAGCGAACTGCATTCGCTTCTATCAGAAGTATGACAAACCTCTGTTAGAGGTCATTCCACTAGGGGTATGGCTGCATCAGCAGCCTTTCTCCCATAATGTTTCTGCAGCGGAGATCTGTGCAGCAGCAACCTGGAGTTCTGTCCATACCTTCACTAAACATTACAGTCTGGGCGTTACTTCTAGGCGAAAGGGCAGGGTTTGGCCTAGCTGTTCTGCAGGCCATTCTGTCCTAGGCTGGTCCCGTTCTCTCCTCATTTGGGTTTTTCCTCCTCCCGTGTTTCTTTTGGTCTCTCTTTGGAGGGACTGCTTGGGATTCAGTCCTATATGTATGACCTACGCAGGAACCTTCTCGAAGTAAGATAAATGCAGTTACGTAAGAACTTAACCGTAACAGTAGGTCTTCGAGAGAGTTCGTGCAGTAGGTCATGTTTTTCCCTGCCTCCTTCTCCCAGTTTTCTTTTGAGTCTCAGACCCAGCTTTCCTCTCCTTCCGGGCTCCAGCGGAGAACTGGAGGGTGGGCGTGGGGACACGCCCACTATATAGGGTCACGTGACATAGTCATGCTAGACATTAGGTGGCAGTCCCTGTCAGGCATTACTAGAGAAGTCTGCCGTGGGGTCCTGATGCCAGGTGGCACTAGTCCTATACATTATGACCTACTGCAGGAACCTCTCGAAGATCTATTGCTACAGGAAGTTCTTATGTAACTGTACTTTATCTGACCAATATTATGCCATTTGTTACAAAGGGGAAAAAGCGACAACAGTTAACTGCAGCATATTTTCCCTTAATAGTTCTAAACTTCTTGCTGCGTAATGCTGTTGATTCCTATACCTTGTGCTTTGCATTACAGTTGCGCTGGTCACTTCTTGCTGAGTTGCTGTCCCTTGGAGGGAGCAAAATAGGGTGATGTGCCTTTCCAGTTTTGGCCACACCCACCAGTCTGGTAACAGTAAGTCTTTTTAGCTTTGCTAAGCAGCCTTAAAGGAGTTGAACCACATTCCGAACTTTTATTTTTACAGAGTTTCTCTGGTTCAGGCTGCCATCAAGCCATTACTAGTTTGCTGCCCTGCCATTGGATTAGCTTAGACTCCCAGAGTCTTCACAAAGTGCCTAGCAGTTGTTGCAGCTCACTTAAGGAGACAGAAAGTGTCCGTCTTTCCATATTTGGACAGTTGGCTGATAGTGGGCAAGTTGTCACAGAAGCCCTAAACCTGACAAAAGTACTCTGGAGTCTCTGGACTTCAACAAAGAGAAGTCCCACTTGAGCCAGTTCAGAAACTGGACTTCACTGGGACAGAACTCAACACCTTCAGGGAAGGCCTTCCTCCCAGTTGACAGGCGCAAGTTTTCTGAGCTTAGTAAATTCCTTTGTCATAGGCCAGCCAAGGCCAGCCAGACATTTTCTCAGACTCTGGGCCACATGGCATCCATAACAACAGTGGTCCAAGCCACCAGTTTCCAAATGAGGGACATTAGTATCACTTGAGGACTTACTGGTCCCAGAAAAGGATTATTTTCAAAACTAGTTCCAGTCTCCAAAACACTCCTTCAGGCTCTCGACTGGTGGAAAGACAAACACAACCTCAGGGAAGGGTTACCTTTCAGTTAAGGCAACCTTCCAGAATTCTGCAATGGATGCCTCCCTCCTGGGTTGGGGAGCCCATCTACGGGATCGGTCCATAAGCAGCACATGGACTCCCAAAGTATCCACTTTCCACATCAGTCTCTCGAACTCACAGCTGTGTACCTGGCCATGAAGGCCTTTGCTTCGCAGCTAAAGGGTCACTCTGTTCAAGTGAGAATAGACCTCACTACTGCCATGTTCTACATCAATAAAGAAGGTGGCACAAGGTCCACCGAACTCTGCACAGAGGCAATGAGAATTTGGTCCCTGGCTTACTCCTGGACATGAACCTGTCGGCCATTCACCTCCCAGGCAAGGACAGTAACCATGGCAGAAGCCCTGAGTTGGCATCAGTCAGGGTCACCATGAAAGGGCCCTGAACAAGGTGGTTCTAGCAACAGTCTTCAGAAGGTGGGGCATTCCAGAGGTGCATCTTTTGCTTCCAACCTCAACTACCAGCTTCACACTACTGCTGTAGGCCCCAGCTTTGGGGACCATTCCAGTGGATGCTTTGACCTTGGATTGGACAGGGAGGTTTCTGTATGCCTTCCTCCCTTTCCTCTGATGCACAGAGTTCTTCTCAAACTCAGGGACCAGCCATCCACCATGATCCTGGTGGCGCCAGACTGGGCAAGGCAACCATGGTACTCCTGCTCCTTGCCCAGTCAGTCAGGAACCCATTTGTCTGCTGGTGACCCATAGTGTCATGACCCTTCCTCAGGCAGGAGTAGCATACCCCAATCTGCAGTCTCTTCACCTCAAGGCCTGGTACTTGGGGAGCTAGAGTTCCCGATTCCCAGTACTCTGAACAAGTACTAAAAATCCTTTGAATGGCTAAAAAACCTAGCATTAAGAAGACTTATGCCTCTAAGTGGTAGAGGTTTTCCCTATGGTGTAAGGAAAAGGAGATAAACCCTCTTGGGGCTAATTCTCCTACCCTTCTGGACTATTTGGTACACCTTCAGTCAGCAGGCCTTAAAGCCTCCTTCCTCAAGTACATTGGCAGCCATCTCAACTTATCTTTCCACGGGGAAAGAGAAATCTCATCTCTCTACCCATCTTTAAAAAGTTTTTCAGGCGCCTGCTACACCTTCAACCCCCCACCCCCTCTCCCCCCACCCCACTAAGGGACCTGTCCCTCCCTGGGATTTGAGCCTCTCTAGCCAAGCTCATGGAGCCACCCATTGAGCCTGTGGCTACTGCTGAGTAGTAGTATGTCACTTGGAAAACAGTATTTCTGGTTGCCATCATTTCTGCCAGAAGGATTGCAGAACCGTGTACTGAACCCTAATTGCAGCACGGCCCACAGGGACAAGGTAGTCCTCAGGACAAACAGAAAGTTCCTCCCAAAAGTAGTCTCTGATTTCCACCTTAATCAATCAATCACACTTCTGGTATTTTCACAGAAAATCCACACCAGGTGAATGCAGGCTGCATAGCCTGGATGTTGAAACTCTGACCTACTATTTGGAGCATACTAAGCAGTTCAGGCAAGATCATACTCCACTTTTCCTTGCCTACAGTGGTAGGCAAGAGGGCTCCAGCTACCAAGAGGACCATATCCCGCTGGATTGTCTCTTGCATCCAGTTCTGGTACAGCAAAGCTGGCAAACAGCTCCCTCAGGATTTAGAGCCCACTTTACCAGGGGCATGGGTGCCACAGTGGCAGCTGAAGGCATATTTCCTTGCTTGGTGTCTGCAAAGCAGCTCATGGAGACTGTACACACATTCACAAAGCATTATTGCCTTGATGTACGGTCCAGATCAGATTACATTTGGCACAGTGATTGCTGCAGAGCCTTTTTCCTAAATAGGTTCTGTACCGCCTCTCAGCTGCACTGCTTGTAGTCTGCACCTGTCAATCATACTGAAGAATTCCTGGGGTGAGAAGAACAATTACTCACCATAGTAATATTGTTTCTTCCAAGGTATTTTCAGTATGTGACCTCCCACCCATCCTCCCCTACATAACATTAGGGGCATGGCTCTCTTTCCTGTCCTTAGCCTATTTTTTTGTACATCCTTTTATTAGGCAGTTGTTTCACAGTGGTTGTTCTGGTTCTTATACTGTTAGGTTAGTTCTTATTCTGTTTTTTGATTCCTGTTGGAACAGTTTTTCTTTTCACAGGCATTTTTTCCCCTTTTCAGTGTCGAAATAATTCTGAAGCCCTCAAGGCTGACTGCAGGCAACACACCCCTCTCTCTCTCTCCTGATTGGCCAGTGTGCCAACTTCATTTACATTGACTTCACCTCCAGGGCAGCTGAACCCAGCTGGCATACTGAAGAATAACTTTGGAAGAAACAATATTGCTATAGTATCTTTTTTCTTATTACCCTACCTCATGTATGTCACAGCTGTCATTTTAAATCCTGCCCAAAATGTGTGTTCACACCTGTGGCGCAGATAGCGTTAGTTAGCATGGGAGTACATTTTGCTGCGGATTTGAACATTTTTTGTACTGGATATATAAGATGGGTATTACGATGGCTATGCTAACCGCTTGGTTACTGTTGTCTTATAAATGGTTCCACAGCTGTATACACATATGCATCTATATAGGAATGGAGTGCAGGGCCCTGAGGTTCATGTGCTCACACAGGCAAATAAGAATACGATTATATTATCTCAAAAAGCAAGAAAATAAATTGCAATAAAATTTTAATGCTGTAGTTAAGGTTACTGCCACAAAAATACATACATATGAAGATAGAAGAAGCCAGCAAAATGCCATTTGGTCTATTTAGTCTGCTGGTATTGCAGGGTCCACAGCTTGAGCTACTGTCCCTGCCCTCCTTCCCCCACTCCTCCCATCTGCCCTACCCATGATCCTTACCTTCCCCGTATGCCTATCCCAGCCTCTCTTAAAGCTGCCCACTGTCTTCACCAAGATGACCTCTTCCAGCAGTACATTCAAGTGTCCACCACCTCTCTGTGAAGAAGTGCTTCCTGACCTCCCTCCTAAACCTTCCACCCTCCAGCTTAAGACTGTGCCCCTCCTGTTATGGTTGCCACTCAGCTTAGACTCTTTTCAACCTTATTTATCCTTTCAAGTGCTTGAGAGGCCCCAGTCATGTGTCCTCTCTCGTCACACACCAACAGGCGTTGGGGGAGCTAGTGGTGCCTTGGGTTGTTGGTCCTAACACTCCCCTCCATTCTCCTGTCCTGTACCCATCTCAGCTTATTTACTTATGGAATGGGGTGAGCATTAGTGCTGACAACCCAAGGCATCCCCCGACACCTGTTGGTGTGGGCAGCGGGAAGTGGGGTGTTAGATTTGAAACCCTAACGCCACATTTCCCTACCTTTGTGGCTGTAACCCTAGCTAAAGCATCAATGCAGTTTTTGCAATTTATATATGTAATAGATAATCCACAACAGGGTGTGCAGTTGCGCTGATATACACATTGTGATGCACAAGGCCACAAGCAGAGTGCAGTTAACCACCAAAGGCACATGTGTATCTGAGTATGATCACATGCCCTGTAGTGGATTTAACTGACTTATAAAATGACCACAAATATTTTTGCGGGGGAGGCAAAAAGTAGTCCCTGACTAGGCACAGATTGGCGTTTCATTTAGGTGATCTGGTTGATCTTGCTATGATTTTTTTTTTTTTGTGAGGTAAAAAGTGATAAACATGTCTGGTTGATCTGCCATTTCAGACTGTTTCAAGTGTAATCCTTTCACTTTATTGTTTTTAATGTAGCATGACTGAAAGTGGTCATTGCGTTGAAGGACACTCTGGCAAAGCTTTAACATGAGAAACATTTTGCTCAAAAACATGTAAACTGTGGCTTTTAAAGCAAGTTTACTCAGCTTTTCTAAAGGAAGCCGCCGACTGCAGAAGCAAAAGGCGAGCTAAGTCGCCTTCCTTTGGGTTGGCGCTCTGCACCCTGGAAACCACTTGCTTACTTGCTGTCCTCACTCTACAGTCAATGGCTTCTTTTAGAAAAAGCTGAGTAAACGTACCTTAAAAACAGTTTACATACTTTAAGTAAACGCTTCTCATTTAAAGCTTTGCCAAGCGTGTTCTTTAGCAAGGTTGAACACCCGCGATCATGCTGCACTAAAACAAGAAAGTGAAAGTGATTACACTTTAACAGTCTGAGTCTGAAATGGCAGATTAACTATACAAGTCCTTTAATTACTTTCAGCAATCAAAATCATGGCAGAATCAACCAGATCATTCTTTGCAGTGTGGGACAGCTATATACCACCAACAGTTTCATCTGTTTCAAGGTCAGTTGGCATTCATCTGTATCCTCCTCCCCGGTCGTGCCTGAAAATAGGCAGGATTTGTCTAGTGCACTTACCGGTCAACAAAACTAAATAAATAAAATATAGATTTACTTATGGTTGTGCTGCCTGTGTGCCAGCTGTGGAGTGATTTCACAGCTGGTGAGAAGGTTCTGAGGATGGTAAATAGTGCAGGCAAGCGGTCATTGTGGGATATTGCAGTCATGTGATGTGTTTTATCCAATCAGGGAACTCGGTTTCATTGCTTTTTCTTACACACACACACACACATATATATAAAATAATAAAAAATATATGAGCGTGTATATATGGAGAGAGAGAGAGAGAGAGATAGATACATAGATGCATACACCCAAGAATATTAAAGGAACTATGAAGGGAGATGGCAGCGCCTCTGGCAACCCCTCTTCAGAGTTGCTTAACACAGGAGTGGCGCCAGAGGACTGGAGGAGGACACGTGTAGTCCCTCTTCACAAAAACGGTAGTAGGGAGGAGGCAGAAACTATAGACCAGTCAGCCTCTGCTCAGTAGTGGGTAAAATCATGGAGGCACTGCTTAAAGAAAGAATAGTGGGGCACTTGGAATCCAACGGTACCAAGACACAAGGCAGCATGGATTTACAGCAGGAGGTCGTGTCAAACAAATCTGATAGATTTTTTTTGACTGGGTTTCAAAGGAAGTGAATCAGGAAGCAATGGGCGTGGCCTACCTCGATTTTTCAGCAAGGCCTTGATACCGCCTCACATAAAGGCTTGTTAACAAGATGGAGAGCGGGCATGGTCCACAAGGTAGTAAACTGGGTTAGAAACTGGTTAACAGACAGGAGGCAGAGGGTAGTGGTAAATGGGATCCAATCTGGGGAGAGAGGGTAACAAGTGGGGTACCTCAGGGATCAGTACTGTTTAATGTCTACATTAGTGACATAGCAGAAGGGCTGGAGGGAATGGCCTGCCTGTTTGCAGATGACACCAAGATCTGCAACAGGGTAGATACTCGGAGGGGTTTGAGAATGAGGAGAGACCTAAGGAAGCTGGAAAACTGGTTTGAGGTATGGTAACTAAGGTTCAGTTCTAAAAGTGCAAAATAATTCACCTGAGACACAGGAACCCAGGAGAGCTGCAGAATTGGGGTGTGTGGGAGCTGCTGACAGTCACCAAGAAAGAAAAGGATCTGAGGATTAGAATTTCTGACAACCTAAAGGTGTCTGAAGTTCAAAGGCTGCAGTGAAGGCAAGTGGCATGCTAGGGTGCAGAGGCATCACTAGCAGAAGGAGGAGATGGTGATTCTGCTGCATAAAACACTGGTGAGCGTCACCAGGAATACGATACAGTTCTGGAGGCTGCATCTTGAAAGATATAGACAGGGTGGAGGCAGTCCAGAGAAGGGCGACAAAGATGGTACAGGACTTGCACCAGAAAACATACGAGGAGAGATTGAAGGACCTCAATATGTACTCGCTGGAGGAAAGGAGGGAGTGGGGAGACATGAGATCTTCAGGTACCTTAAGGGACATAAACAATGTGCAGGGAGGGGACATCTTTCAATATAGAAGTACAAAACGAAGGGGCATGATATGAGATTGGAGGGTCAGGATAAAGGGAATTGAGGGCGTTTTCTTCACGGAAAAGGTGGTGGGCACATTGAACAGTCTGCCACAGGAGGTGGTTGTAGCAAACCGGTGGGGGATTTAAACATCGTGGGATGGACATGAAGGAACAAAAGAACCCTTAGGGTGAGAAGGAAAGAGAAAGGCCGCTAACAGAGTAGGGTCAAAGACTGCAAACAAGGATAGATACAGTGTACAGACTAGATGGGCCTAGCAGTCTTTATCTGCCAACAATTTCTATGTTTCTGTATATAAAACTGGGATGAGGGGCCCTCCGTAGAGGCTGCATGCCAACTAAAGAGGAAGTACATCCCTTTCTTCATGTCCTGTCTCTCTTCCTCCTTGGGGTATATTCCTATAGTTGTGAAATGCAACCTGTACCCACTGGGTGCCATCCAAATGTAACTTGACTTGACAGTAGCCCTGTCTGTGGATCTGTGCTGTGCTGAACAGTAGATTGGATGAAACAAAACTTGCCTTCAAACAGGGTACATCCTGTTTTCTCTGTAATTTTCTTCTTGCTTTGGTTGACAATTTAAGTCTCCTTCTTGGTATAATGTAACGGTCATTGGCTAGAATGAGGCACCATGTGAGGGTGCACAGGCGCTGTTCCCAGTATCCATTGCCAGCCCCTGGCCAGTCTGCCCCCCACTTGGGTACTAGTGCCTCAGCCCCAGCCCCATAAGTAGTAATCAGTGGTGAAGGTATTCAGGTTACAGTAAGTACCTAACTTTCAGAGCAGAGATTCGACGTATCCGTTTACATCACACAGTCACTGGATTGATATTCCAGTGATGATAATGCTATAGGGCTGCAACAGGCTGTTGTGATTTAATCAACTCAGTGAAAACTACTGTCTGGTTAAATATTCCACTGCAAAGCACCCAACATTTCAGATATCAATATGACACACACACTAACAACGTATATCTTAATATCATGTTGTTAGTGTTGTCATATCATACTCTTGTTTTGGCTGGTGTTAGATAGATGACCCTACATAAATCCTGTTGCTTAATGTTCTGGTGGCACTGAGACAAAGTATTGCAAATGTAATTTACCCTAGCTGTAATGCAGACTTGGTAACTAAGGTTACTGAAACTTCTCACAGAGATTGATTCCACCTTTAGTGCTGCAAGATTGTCTCGAGCTGCCATGGCTTTAAATTGTAGAATACAAAATACTTCCCTGTTTTATGACTAAGCTTCGCTTTTGTTCTAAAAGCTTAAGTAGTGGTGGGAGAGCAGTTTCATGGCGCAGACCTTTCCTTGTTAATGGAGAACCACAAATTCACTAGTTTGGTGGTGTTAGTCACAACTTGAGGAAGCAGTAGTCATCAGCTTGAGGAAGCAGTGGTTTAACCTGACATGCTCTTATTTCACTGAACTAACCAAAGGGAAATGTTGGTCCACTCATAAGCAGGCTGTGATTTTTTCCAGCCCAGTAAGTGCAACAGGTTTCAGAGAACATTTTGTTTTCTCCAGAGTATGCCTGTCCGATTTTCATGCCATTGAGAGTAATACTGTAGTTCTGTTACAGAGTCAGAATAAAAAGATGAGGCTGTGGCCAGTTAGATTTAGAGTATCTGAATGGTGTCCAGTGTTTGTCAGGTCCTACCCTTGTTCTCTTGTGTCCAGAGAATTACAGTCACTCATTCTTTATGGAGGATTTCATTGAGCCACACCTTTGGAGCTGTAAGTTTCCAGCATCAGGCGTCAGAGAAACTTTGCCTAGCTGGGGCACCCACAGTTATTTGAAACATCAGTGCCAATAGAAGGTGTGCATCCCCTTACTCCTCAGTTTTTCACTTTTGCCATTGACACGTTCATCAGACCTGCAGAAAACGTCATTGTTTGTTACATTATTTTTGTTTCTTACTTGCGTAATTTTCTATCAACGTCCCTGTATGCCACCATGGAAAGAACCTTTGTTTAGGTTTTGTACCTCCAGTTACAAGATCTACAAGGATGACACTCGCACTGTGTATGTTTGTTTTGGGCCTGTTCCACAGCATGAGGGGCATGTCAATATGGTCTGGTCGGTTCTCTCCTTGACAAGTTGCTGCAGACAGTTCGCTGTGGCAACAGCTCTGTCCTTGCCAGATTCATTCAACAGTATGCTCCATGAGACACTGAATTGGACTGTAACAGCAGTGCCAGCAGAGATGCCACTTTTACAACCGTCTGGTGTATTGGGTCAACTGGTGGGCAAATGGTGCCCACCTAGAGGTGGTGTTATATCTCTGGCAGGAGCAACTTGCCAGGGAACAAATTTGCAGGGCTGCAATTGTCACAGCTAATTGTCTGCAGTAATATGTTGGATGGGCAGTTGATGAGAGCAAATTGACATGTAGCCCAACATGAGGAGGGCCTGCAAGATTGCCAGGGATTTAACCAGGGTCAAAGGAGATGCTGGAAGAATGCTTTGGAGACTTTCATTGACCTGAAAGCTATGAGAAGCTCAGGCAAAGGCCACAGAATTGCCAGTTTCTCCCTCTTGACCATTCGCTCCGAGTAAGGAGGCACCATAGCGGTCATCGACTGCATCAATGCAGACATCTGATAAGGCAATGGAGAAATCCAAAGTGATGGATAAATAGCCATCCAGACCTTTCTCCTCTTCCAGTCACCATAAGAGAATATACTTCACGGTGAGGTCCTTTAAAGGAGGGCAAGTCCTTGTCAGTGTCTGCACCATGGCGTCCACTACAGCCCTTACTATGGATGGTATGCAGCTGTCGTCATTGGGTTCTGTCACATCAACAGTCCTGATCTCTCAACCGGGCATCAACTCAAAGGTTGTGCTGGCATCCTCCTTAGAAAAGTTAACATGCTTTTTCTGTCACTGCAAGCAGCAGTGTCGGTTACATTGACAGAGCCTCCCCGTCGGCATTTGTAAATCAACAAAACTGAGAAACATGCATGCGACACCAGTGGTACAGTCGCCTGCTCTGTCACTTGCCCCCATTGTTGTACCTGGACGACAATGCAATAGAGTACAATCCTGACCTTGATATGGAGGAGAATTTAGAAGATGACTGGGGTTGAGGAATCCTATGATGGGAGGTTTCCTTCTAGCTCAGCCTTCTCATGCGGTGAGGATCCTGTAGTATATAATTCCAGGTTTTCTCAGAGGATCACTTCTTCCAAGCTTTGTTTAAACAAATACAGGATTGGATGAGATTTGAGGATGAAGAGAGGACTCAGCAAAAGAAACTTAATGGAGTTTTAGAGGTATCCACCGCTTCCACTGTTGTGGTGCCCTGTTTCCTCTGCATTGGAGGATGCCATATTTGTTGTCTGACACCCTGCCAGCAGCCCAAGAAAGGCTGACAAATGGTATCCTGCTCCATCTGTCGAGCCCTGTGTTAATGCTTCTCAGCCTGAAACCAACTCTGTGGTTATTACTGCCCATGATTGCTCTAGGGCTCCCTAGAGTAACAAGCACCCTACCTCCAGACAAGGAGTGCAGAAAATTGGATGTAATGGATAATAGGACCTATGCCTCTTCAACATTGGGCCTTCAAATTGCAAAACTACCAGGTTTATGTAATTAAGATCTTACTTGATAGGGCTCTTGCAGTAGGTAATTACATACAAGACTGAAGCGGCAGGCGTCGGGACCCCACAGAAACATTTCTAGCTAGCGGTCTCTGGTGGGGACCACCCCATGTCAGGTGACTGGCATCAGGCAATGTCAGTATAAAGGCGGTCCCCACACCCGTCTACCAGTTCTTTCCCATCGTTGGCTTGTGAAGACGCCTTGCGGTTAAGTTCTTCTGCTCATCAGTATGTCGTCAAGTCTTGTTAACGAATTTTTCAGGTTTTTTTTGAGTTTTTCTTATCAAAATGCTATGTATGTCATCCCGACACCCTCCGATTCGCATAAGAACAAGTGCAACTGGTGCGGCTCATAGCTCCCACATAAGAGCGGTCATTCCTTGTGCCTCTTCTGCTTAGGCCGGATCACCCGTGGAGAAGTGCCAGCACTGCCAACAATTCAACACCACCACCCATAAACTGAGGCAGCAGTCTCTGGAGGCCATTTTTTAAAGATGGCCTCCATGGAGAAGAGTTGAAGAAGCTTAGGTAGGCATCCACTTTGCCGAGGGACACCATAAGTAGTAGTAGTACTGGGACTCCGTCCGCGACTGTGGCTGGAGTCACAGTACTACAGCTAACGTGTCGTCCCCCGGAGGACCGACCCTGACGGCTGTCTTGGCAATATCCAGGCGTGCCCCCGTGCTGGGCTAGGATCCTCCAGGACAAGGAGGTTACCCTCCCAGGAAGGCTGCCCGCCCGCGGCCGTCCGTGTTGAGCAGGTCCAGTGAGTCAGCTGGTGCCACCGGCGTCCTGCCCGGACAGGACTGATAAGATGCACGCCCCTTGAGGGGGGGTGCAGGTCCCTAAGACACTCGCCAAGGCTGCCTCTTCCATGCAACCTTCGTCAGACGCTGGCTTCTCTGACAACTGCCCAGATCCTGCCAGTAAGGCGTCGTTGGCTTCTCCGGCGAATGCATGGCGAAGAGAGCGCGGACCCCATTAACAGGTCCGCCGCCCGGCTCACTGCAGCACTTGCCGCTGCTAGCTGAGGCTCCAGCGTCTCCCCTGCTGGACCCGAGGATTTCAGTCATCCTTCCCGGGCAACACAGAGGATGCCATCAGGTCTCTCCCTACTGTAGGGCCAGATCCCCTGACACCAACCCTCGGACACTGGTCAGACGCTGGGCGACATCCCTACGTGGACGCCATCCCAACACCGGCCCGGATGCCTGTGGGGTCACCTGTTCCTGGCCCGTCTGCTGGGCTTCTTCCAGGGTTTTCTGCTCCGGCAGAGCCCTTGGTTCCCAGCTACCCAACTCTGTGCTATCACGCTGTCCTACCCAGGACCGCAGTATCACCGCCACGTACCTGGCCGCCACAGTACCAGGCGCTCGGCTTCCTGCCGTTTGGTTTCTTGGATACTCGCCCTATGGATATCTTCCTTATCCCTCCTCCGCCCCCCAGCCGCCCAGTGGATTTGAAGGAGACTCTGGCTGCCTGGAGGCTGAGGCCAAGGCTCAGCTTATCTGGGAGTTGGAGAGCAGTCTCCCAGCACTGGACCTGGCGCAGGATCCCTGCACCCGTCTAGAGACTCCCTCCCACCCGACACAGGTGAACCCTCAGGTGCCAGGGGTGGGAGGATCGCTTCCCGAGGTTTGCCCAGGGGTCCGTTCCTCCTGCTGCGGGAGGAGTCTTCTTCAGAGACCTCAGCGTCAGACTCGGAGGTGCTCTGATCCTGATGACCACGTACTCCAGACCGTC
The DNA here is from genome assembly GCA_016271365.2 of Neoceratodus forsteri. Lineage (NCBI taxonomy): Eukaryota > Metazoa > Chordata > Ceratodontiformes > Ceratodontidae > Neoceratodus > Neoceratodus forsteri. The sequence continues at coordinate 122,839,863 of JADMNL010000024.1, forward strand.
CAGGCCAAGAACTCCTCCGAAGCCTCCTCCGGAAGATCCTTTCTGGAGCTACTGAGAAAGATCCAGGAGGCCCACCAGTGGCAATCTCTGGAGCCAGATCCATAGCGGAAGAAACTCTGCCCACTTGGGTCTGCCGAAACTTTCCAGCATTGATTCCACCCTGGATTGAGCCTCACACCAACCTTGTTTCCACTATTTGGAAACAACCGTCCGCGATACCCCCTTCCGAGGAAGTTGGATCGGCTGTACCAGGCTCCGGAGGTGTGGATTCATGAATACACACCCAAAGACATTTCGCTCGTGATTAGCGCGCTCCACGGCGGTTGGCGAATCCTAAACATCTCAGCTCGTCTCCACCAAAGAATCCAGTCTTCTGGACCAGTGCGGGAAGGTGTTAGCTTCTTCCACACTGGGAAGTAGGACCCTGAACTATGTCACACATATGGGAACTACCAGAAGACTATCCTGAGTCAGGTGGAATCCAAATTGGACTCCTTCCTGAGTCTCAGATCAAGCAGGAAGTGGCTGATCTCATCCGGTCTGCTTCGTTCAGCCAGTCTGCACATGCTCCGCACCACGTATGATGCAGTGGATGCAGCTGGGTGGAGCTCTGCTTCGCCCGTATGTCTTGGCGTCATGCCTGGCTTTGGGTGTTAGGATTGGTCCTGGAGGTGCAATCCACTATTCGGGATCGCCCTTCAGGGGTTCTGTGCTGTTCGGTGGAGATGTCAAGGACATCATCACCGACCTGTAACAGAAGGGCACTGCACTCAAGTCTGTTGGCTCTTTGTACAGGCCCTCTCAGGGACAGCATTCCTTTTGCAGATGTTCTCGGCCTAAGCGAAACCTCAGGGAAGCGGGCCAACAAATGTCTGGCCCCTCCGGCTGCCAAGCGCCCCCGCCCAAAAGCAGTGGGAGCTTCAACCATGGGCATTGCCTAACCCTCCTGACTCCTTTCCTCTCCCACAGCCTCTGGATCCCCAGAGGAACCAGCAGAAGGAGGTTCTCCTTCCATCTTCTGGGTTGGGAGATGATTAAATCAGATCCTTAGGTGCTCCAACTGATAGCGGCAGGACACTCAAATCGAGTTTCACAGAAACCGCCTCCCAAGTCTTCTGCTCCCGGAACATCTTGCTCTGGTCCTAGAAAATTTCTCCTCCTTTGAAGGCGGCAATGAAGCCTGTCCCTGACCCACCTTTGGGGACAGGTTACTATTCCCATTTCTTCCTGGTTCCAAAGAAAGCGGGAGACATGAGGCCTATTTAAACCTCAGCTTCCTGAACATGTTCTTGGAGTACAAGCATTTCAGAATGCTCTCCTGTAGAGCCTTCTGCGCTCCTTCGGCAGGACTCTGGATATGCAGGATGCCTACCTACATATCCCCATCCACCCTTCCCACCTCAAATTCCTCCTGTTTCGTTCCAGAGGGACCACTACCAATTCAAGGCCCTCCCATTTGGTCTTTCCTCGGCTCCCAGTGTTCAACAGATGTATTTCAGTGGTAGCAGTCCACCTGCGACCCAGAGGTGCAGGTATTCCCTTCCCTGGACGATTGGCCCTGGCAGCCCTTCCAGGGAGGAACTTCTGCACTTCCTTACCCTGCAGGTTTTCACCAGCCTATGTATCACCATCAACCAGGCAAAGTCCCATCTGGTCCCTTGCCAAAGACTCCAGTTCATAGGGGCGATCCTGGACATGATCTTGCAAGGCCTTTCTGCCTCGGACAGGGTGGAGCGCCCTCCAGGCTCATGCAAGTCTGTTGTCCAGTCGCAGAAGGGTCAGCGCAGGCAGTCCTTCACCTTCTCAGGCTCATGGCGGCTGCTATTCCAGCAGTCCCTCGTGCTCTGCTCCTATGAGGATCTCTCAGTGGGCCTTCGGTCTCAGTGGGACCAGACATTGGATGACCTAGACCATGAAGTTCTGGTCCCCGATCCCGTGGTCTGGGACTTGCAGTGGTGGATGGTGCAAGAGAACCTTTGCCGGGAGTTCCTTCTGGCTGAACTCCCATCCCAAACATTGACAACAGATGCCTCGAGAGAAGGCTGGGAGAGCCATCTAGGGTCTCACAGGACTCAGGGCTCCTGGTCAGTCTCGGCCCGGACTCTTCATATAAATGCTCGGCGCCGGCCCGCGGCTGGCGGTGGATTTCGGCTTGCGGCGCGGCGACCGGGTTGGGAGCGAATCCAGGTCGTCGGAGGGCAGGCCGGGGAGTAGGATTGGCGCCCGCTGGGCAGCTCTCCTTCTCCGGGGGTGTGGGTAGTGATCGGTGCGTGGGGACCCCTGGCGGAGGCCGGAGTTCTACGCAAGCCGACGCTTGACAACTCATAGGAGGCGGGCGGATGGTGACATCATGGCACAACCCCGCCTCCCAGAAAAGCGGAAAATGGAGGAGCTGCCTGCGCCACGAATGAAGCTCACCAGGCCTCAATGTGCTCCCCAGGCCAAGCCCCTGACCTAATCCCAGTGCCTGCGGCATGTGCGGAGTGTCTGAGCCCCACCGTGGGGGCAAGCCACAGGAGTATCAGGGGCTGTGGCTGATTTAGGAGTGCAGAGGCTGGCGGCCCGTGACCGGGCGGATAGTAAGGCGGCAGGTAGCTAGGGGAGTAAAAGCAAAATTTAAAAAAAAAAAAAAAAAAATTAAATGTGCTCGAGCTCAGGGCAGTTTTGTATGCTCTCCAGGCTCTAAACTCAGTTCTTCCTGACCATCCAGATGGACAATATGTGCATAGTCTGGTACATCAACAAGCAGGGAGGAACTCGTTCCTCACCCTCTGTGCAGGAAGCAGTGAGAGTTTGGAGTTGGGCTTTCAACACAACCTTCACATGATGGCAGTTCATGCTCCGAGTCAAAACACGCTGGCGGATTACCTCAGTTGATCGTCAGCCAAAGCCTAGAATAGGAACTGGATCAAGAGGTAGCAGATGATATCTTCCTCGCTGGGGAACCCCTCGGGTAGACCTGTTAGTCCCTCAAAAGCATAAAACTTCCCGCCTTTTCTTGCTCGCTCCAGGTCTCAACTGGAAGGGCAGATTAATCTATGCCTTCCCTCAATTCCCTTAATTCGAGGGTCTTACACAAACTCAGTTCAAGAGGAGCCCAGATGATCTCATCGCTCCAGTCTGGCGAGCAAATTTGGTTCTCTCTTGTGCAACAGTTTTCAGAGGAACCTCTGCTGCTTCTTCCTCTGTCACAGCATTTGCTGATCCATGATCAGGGGACTCTGATTCATCCAGGTCTCAAATACCTTCAGTTGCATGCGTAGTTCCTGCAGACATAGCTCAAGCCGGTTTGGGATTTCTCCACTCGTCATAGATATTTTGGTGGAGGCCAGAAAGCCGTCCACTAGGTCCACCTATGCCATGAAGTAGAAACTTTCTTTGATCTGGGCCTCTTGAAGGACTTGAGGCCTTTCTCTTTCCCTGTCGAGAGAGGTCCTGGACTATATGAGTCATCTTATTGACCTGGGTCCCAGTCTTTCCTCACTGAAGGTCCACATGGCGGCTGTCTCGGTCTACCATGTCCCTTTTGGACACCGGTTTCGGCGCAGTTGGAAGTCTTAAGACTTTCCTCAGAGGGGTCCTCCATTTAAGACCCCATCACGTTCCTGCTCCTCCTTGGATTTGAACTTTGTTCTCGAGAAGCTTACTCTGCCTCCCTTTGAACCGGCAGCTTCAGCAGACTTGAAGTTCCTTTCTTGGAAGACTGTCTTCCTAGTGGCCATTACTTCAGCTCATCGGATTTCGAGCTTCAGGCCTTGATGTGCAAAATCCTTACTTGATTTTCCCACAAGGAATATGTGGCTCTCGACCAACCCTAAGTTTCTCCCTAAGGTGGTGGCAGAATCTATGCTGAATCATTCCATTGAGCTACCTGCTTTCTTTCGTTAACACTCCAATCAAGGGAGTATCTTCTGCATACTTTGGATGTTCTTAGAATACTGAGATACTACACTACTCAGACTAAGGATCTCAGGAAATCTGATCAGCTTTTGTCTCTCTTGCTCACAAAAGAGAGGCAATGCTGTTTCAAAGCAATGCCTATCCAAATGGTTGGCTCATTGTATCACTTTCTGTTCGACAAGTACAACGAGACCCTTGGTCAGGTCAAAGGTCACTCCACCAGAGGAGTAGCTGCCTCTACAGCTTGTTTCAAGAATGTGTCAGCGGCAGATATCTGCGCAGCTACAACTTGGATATCTGTCCAGACCTTTATGAAACACTACAATTTGGACATTGCCTCTCACTGTAGAGCAGGCTTTGAGTTGACTGTTCTGCAAGGTCTTAAGACCCTTGCAGCTGGAGGTTGTATTGGTTGGTAGTTATCCTCCTCCGAGTGCTTTTCTTTATCCAGACTGCTTGGGATTCGGTCCTATATGTAGTTACCTACTGCACAAGCCCTCTCAAAGTGAGATAATACAGTTACTTTAAGAACTTACCGTAACAGTAGCGCTTGAGAGAGGCTCTTGCAGTAGGTAATGCCTTCCCTGCCCTCCATCCCCTTAGCTTTTTCAGCTCCTTTCCCAGGAGAAATTACCGCTTCTCTCGTCTTACCTTTTTGGCCTTGGGCAGGAAAGAACTGGAAGGCGGGTGTGGGACCGCCACTTTCTACCGATGTCACTAACACTGGTCACCTGGCGGTGGCGGGTGGTCCCCACCAGAGACTGCTAGCTAGAAATTTTTGGTGGGGTCCTGCGGCTTCAGTCCTATATGTAATTACCTGCAAGAGCCTCTCTTGAAGATCTATTATTACGTAAGTTCTTACATAACTATACTTTATCAGAATAGCCTCTGAAGTCAACTGTGGCTATGGCACAGACACTGCCAGATAGACCTGCAGAGGTAGAACTGCTTAAAACTGCCTCTGCTGGCCTTGATACTGGCTGACATTTACTAAGGTTGGCATGTAATGCGTCAGACTCTGCCGCTAGATCAACTGCCTCTGGTAAATGCTTCAGAAGCTACTCCAGGCTCAGAGTGGCTGGATGTGCTTTAGATGTGAAACAGGCATGCTCAGTGCCCCCTTTAGGAGCTCTAAGCTGTTCAGGCAGAGCGTAGATAAGGCACTGAAGTACATGCATACAAAATTGTTCATAAGGTCTGTGAAATCCCTAACACCCCACCCCCAAATTCATGTGGGGTCATGGTGGAGGTGCTTTTCGAAGCCTGCCCGCTGAGGAAGCCATGGCTGCCATCGGCCCGATCATGGCAGAGGTGGGGTCCCCTAACTAGACCTGCTGCCCAGGGACCCCACTCCAAAGCATCAAGCGTTTTGCTTCTGGTGGCCCTGCTGCACAGCACCTTCTGACTCCTCACTCCCTCACCCCATGGATACCACCAGGGGTGGTAGTGAGTAGAAGGCTCTCCCTTCACCTATAAAAATGGAGAGATGCCACAGATTAAAGGGTCTTGAAAATAGTGGAAAATGGCCATGCACTGTAACTAATCTCTAAACCTCCCTTGCATCCTCAACCCAGTTCTCGTTACCCTCTTGGACACCTGTCCCTGTTGATGTAGTTCAGTCTGCTTCAGAAAAAAGCCATAGAACAACTTCCTCCTCAGAAAGGAACAGGGGTTTTACTCAAAGTACTTCCTTGTCTCAAAAGCCACAGGAGACTTGCGTTCTGTTTTGGACCTCAGAGCCCTGAACAAAATCATTGAATGCTAAAAGTACCGAATGGCTTTGTGCTCTGGATATGAAGGATGCCTACCTTCATATCAAAATCGGAACATGCAACAGGTAATACCTTAGATTTATGCTGTAGGTCTACCATTATCAGTTCTGAGTCTTGCCCTTTGGCTTATCCTCGGTACTGTGAGTATTTACCAGATGCTTCATGGTTGTGGCAGCAGCCACCTAGAGGAAAGGGTTTTATGTCTTCCCCTGTCAGGATGACTGGTTCCTCTGGAACCCATCTAGGAAGTAGTCCAGCACTCATTATCTCTGACACAGCAGTTGAGAACACACCTGCATATTTCCCCTGCAACATGATTTTCATTCTGTATGTATTATGATTAATTTTGAAATAACATGAAAAAATAATTTGGAATTTATATGTATTTATCTTATGTAGCTCTCAACTATCAGATAAAGAAACAAGATGGTTTTGAAACATTATAGAACAGAGTGCTAAAAGCGTTACAGGAGAACAATTAAAAACAAAAAAGGCTCTCTAATTTGGTTTTAGCTTTACTTCTGCCCAAAGGATTTCTGAACTTCCGGCTTTCATGAGTGTACAACCTGACCTAATTTTCATAAGGATAGGGTGGCATTATGTATGAATCCTGTTTGTTTACCTAAGGTGGTTTCTGATTTCACATTGAATCAGACCATTAATTTACCAATGCATTATCCTGAGCATACTAACAAGGGTGAGGAATTAATCCATTATAGATGAGGTGTTCGGACCAGTCTGTGCACTCCTTTTCTCTCGTGTGAGACTCTTATTCTGTGAAGTGTCTCAGGGCTGCTGCCCTGAAAACAGGCACGTTCAGGTAGGTTTTTAAAACAAAAATGTATATATTGATCGCGCTCTATCAATATTATATTGATACCACCACCATGACCACTCTTATGGTTATAACAGTGGTCTCCTGTACATTCTTGGGGTATCAGAACTGTTCACCTTTGGTTCGCGGATCTCTTAGATACATAGATGTTGTCGGCAGATAAGGGCCTTGTGGCCCATCCAGTTTGCCTATCCCTCTTTCTAATACTTAGGTACCATAGATGCTACAAGCCCCCCCTCCCCTTGGCTCTAGCTTATTAATTCCCCATGTGCCTATCCCGCGTACAGCGAACATACGAAATGCCAGCGGAAATAGGCCTCACAGTCTAGCGAGTCTACTCGACAGTCAGCTAGCCAGCCCTCAACCTGCAGCTGCCCGGCCTCCTCATAACCCCCTTTCTCTCCACTCTCTCTTAAATCTTTCCTACTGTTCTTCTTGATACCACCTCCTCGAGTAGAGTGTTCTATTTATCTATCCTTTTCTGTGAAAGTATCTCCTGATTTCCTCCTGAATCCCTCCCCCAGTCTCAGCTGATGCCCTCTGGTGTCCCTCCCCTTCTGATCTGAAGAATCCCTTCTGTATTAATCCTGTTAATACCCTTTAAGTACTTTAAGGTTTCAATCATATCCCCTTCTCTTCCAGGGAATACATTTGCAGCTCTCCCAGCCTCTCCTCGTAGAATTTTCCCTCAAGTCCTTGTATCCTCTTCATTGCCCTATGCTGCACCCCTCCAGCAATCTGATGTCCCTCTTCAGGAGTGGACGCCAGTACTGCACACAGTATTCAGGTGGCCTGACCAGTAACCTGTACAGGGTATGATCACTTCTCTGTGCTTGGAGGAGATTCTCCTTGCTATGCACCCCAGCACCTTGTTTGTCTTTGCAGCCGCCTTCCTGCACTGAGCTGAGTGTTTCATACTCCCTGTTATTTGCACCCCTAGATCCTTTTCCTCCACTGTGCTTACCAACTATACCCCTTCGACTGATATTTCCTCCCTGGTTCCTTGCTCCAGTGCAGTACCTTTCACTTCTTGGCGTTGAACCCCAACTGCCATATCTCCAACTATTTCTGCAGTTTGGCCAGGTCTTCCTGGAGCCACCTCCACCCCTCCATGTCATCTACCACTGCACTGATCTTAGTATCATCTCTGAACAGACTGATCCTACTCCAGATCCCGTTTGAGATATCGACTATGAATATCCCAAACAGCAGCAGTCCCAGTACTGAACCCTGGGGCATCCCACTCGTGCCGTCCCTTGGGGATGAGTTCCCACCACCACCCTTTGCTGCCTACCCCTCAGACAGTTGGTGATCCAGTTGACCATTTTGTCCCACCCAGTGTTGCAGTTTCCCCCAGCCTCCCATGCAGCACTGAGACAAAGGCCATGCTGAAGTCCAAATATAGGATGTCCACTGTGTGGCCCTGTCTAGTTCCCTGGTAACCCAGTCATAGTACTAGAGTAGGTTTATCTGGCAGGATTTGCCTGATGCAAACCCATGCTGATGGCTGTCTTGGAGCCCATTGTCTTCCAGAAGGGTCACCAGTCTCTCTTAGGATTGACTGAGTTTCCCCATGATTGAAGAGTCTGTAGTTGCCTGGATTTTCCTTTGGACCACTTTTATGAATGGCACCACATGGGCCATCCTCCAGTCTGTATTTTCATCTCTGCTAGCTCCCTAAGTACCCTAGGTTGAATGCCATCTGGCCTCGGCCTTGTCCGCCATCAGTTCCTTAGTCCCTCCAGCACCCTCCTCCGTAATTCTGATATCAGTTGCCCTGCCCCCTGTCTGCCCCTCCACCCTTCCCTAGGTTATCAGCCCCCTCTTTCCTTCATGAATACAGAGCAGAAGTACTCATTCAATGCCTCTGCCTGGTCGTCCCCTTCCCCACCTCCCATCTTTCTTAATCCTCACAGTCTGGTCTTTGTTTCTTTTCTCTACGTAATGTATCTGAAAAGTCCTTTCCATGCTTGATTCCCTGTGCGGTCTCAGCTCTCTTGAAGCCTTGGCCTCTGACTAGCCTGGTAACCTTTCTGGACTTCTTTGTGTGATCAGTGTGTCCCCTTGCCCTCCTGATTTCCTAAGCCTCTGAAATGCTTTCTCTTGGCCCTCACCCTTCCATTCTCATGTCATTCTCTTACCCTGTTCTTGAATCCCTGAATCGTGGCCGCTCTCACCACTTCCTGGGGAGACTGTTCCATCTCTACCACCCTTTCAGTGAAGTAGAATTTCTCAAGTTCCCCTAAGTTTTTCCCCTTTTAGTCTCATACTGTACCCACTTGTTCTGATACTTCCCTTCATGTAAAAGATGCTCCCCTTTGGTACCCTGTTGATCCCTTCAGATACCTGAAGGTCTCTTATCATGTTCCCCTCTCTCTTCTTTCCTCAGGGGTACATCTTGAGAACTCTGGTCTCTCCTCCATCCGACTTATGCTGCATCCCCGGACACCATTTTTTGTTGCCTTCCTCTGTACCATCTCCATCCTGTCTTTTGGAGATGGGGCCTTCAGAACTGAACACAGTACTCCAGATGAGGCCTTATTCTAGGGAGTTGTACAATGGTACCACCACTTCCCTCCTCCTGCTTGTTATACCCCTCCCTATGCACCCTAGTATTGTTAGCCTTTCCAACTGCTTTGCCTTCGGAGAAGTTGTGGAGTCAAAAACAGTGATTGAATTCAAGCATGCATGGGACAGCCATAAGGCAATTCTAGGGGTGGGGTAGAAAGAAGTAGGCTGCTAGTTGACTAGTATCTGCAGCTTATCCATTAGGTAGGAAATGGGCAGACTGGGTGGGCCCAAAGCGGTCCTTATCTGCCGTCAAATTCTATGTTTCTATGTACTGTTTAGCCACTTTGAGGTTGTCTTCTGCTGACTACCCCTAGTTCCCCTTTTCTCTGGTGGCCTCCGGTGTTAACCCGTCTAGTTCATACTCAACCTAAGATCCCTCTCCCTAGGTGCATAATCTTGCACTTTTTGCATTGAAATCCAACTGCCATTCTTTGGACCAGTTTTCTAGCCTCTTGGATCTCTCCTCATTTTTCTATACCTTCCTGTGTGTCTACCCTGTTGCATAACTTTGTATCATCTGTGAACAAGCCTAACCCTCTCTTCTAGACCCTCTGCAGTATCACTTGTAGAAGACATTGAAGAGCACTGGTCCCAGCACTGATCCCTGATGTATGCTACTTGTTAGGGTAAGAGAATGCACATGAGGTAGTCTCGTGCATTCTCTTACCCTAAAATATAGTGAGACTACTCTTACAACTGCAAGAGTGGTCTCAGTGGCAATATTAACCTGCATACTCTTAATGAACACAGAACCTACGTAACCACACACCCTTGGTGTACACAGAACATTACATTTCTGTCCGAGTGCACAAAGTACTGTAGGAAGTTCTTCCAGCTGTCTGTCCACCGCCCTGGGAGAGGGTGTGCCAGTGATTAAGCAGTGCCTGTCCAAGTGACTAGCTAACAGAATGTAATACAGTTATAGGAAGTATGGTAAGGAACTTACTGGGACTGTGTGTGGTCACTCTGCTCGAGGTATGGCCACTCTGTTGCCTGTTTCTAGGATGTGTCTGTGTCCTGCAAGGCCTTTTATCCTGATTGCATATCAGACTTTGCTAACCTCTCTGGGTACTTTGTATTGCTGGAAATTGTTCCAAAGTGTGGCCCAGTAGAGAAGATATCCTTGATGAAGACAGAGCAGTTGTTACCAGTAACAGTAGATTTTCTGGAGAATCTCCTGCGCTAGGCCATAGTCGCCCACCCTGTTTCTCCCTTTGTGAGGTACCAGCTGTCTGGCTGTCCTGCATCCTTTGTGGAAGGTATGGTTACTGGTACTTTGTCTTCTGTCTCCAGTTTGGCCTTTCCCTGTGTGCCTGGTCCTGGTAAGATGGTCTGGTTCCTCTCTGTAAGTGGCCCTCTCAGCTGGTCTTCAGCGGGGAGTGAGGGGCTGCCCATATTTTATAGGTGCTAGTGTTTTCTTTGTCATGGACAACCCCCCCAAGCTGGGCAGAAGTTTACTGAAGGTGTTGATGCCAACAGTTCACAAATCCAAAGGTGTATCCCAATGGAGATATTTCTTTTTTTAAAGATCTGTTACTGGTAAGTAACTACTCTTTCCTCTGTTAGCCTGTTTTTGTCACTCCAGTGTTTTCAAATAGTTTGAAGCATAAACTCTTCCCTTGTTACAACACATTCCCACAACTGTATCACCTTTGTGAAGCTTGGCCCCAGGTTGCTTGAAGACTTTCCAGAATCTCCTTTGCTTTACCACATGCTCAGTTATGCTCCCAAGGTAGTTAGAGATCAGATTGACAGGCCCATTATGATGTGCCCTGACACCTCAAGTGCAGACTCCCCATCTGTTTCAGTGGAGTCTCTGGTATCATAAGACTACAACCAATGCCAGTGTTTACTATATGCCATACCATGGGCAGGGCCTTTTCACCCTCCATCCTGCAAGCTCCCCTCATCATGTGGACCACAGTATGTGATCACTATTTGGGGTCTCTCCAGGTTTTCAGAGCACCCCTTGGCAGAGGTGATGGTCTCTGAATTGGCTTTCGCTAGCTGAAATTCTAAGGGATGTGGACAAGGTGCCAGACAAGGAGCCCAGGAAGCAGGATTTTATGGCATGCAGAGTGTATGTGGTGGCTATTCTGGGCATCTGTCAGACAAGCTACATGGCTGTGATGGCCTGTTTTGGTCATACGTGTTTTAAGCTTTCTGACCTCCGCGACAGCCAGGCAGAGCAGGGCTATGTAAGACCTGGGATGTTTAATGTAGCACTCACTGCTAGAAAACAGTTCTGCACTCTGGCAGCTTGTGCACCATGCGTGGCCACCTATGACCACATGCAGGAGATTTAGGCTGCATCTCAGAACTGTTCACTGGAGACCTTGCACAAGTTGCTGAATGTGCCTTTTCTGGGCACAGACCTCTTTGGCCCTAGGGTGTAGAGGATCATCCCACTCGGATTGAGAAGTCCAGTGTCACCCTAGACTCAGTGGCATCGTCCCAGCAGGCTAAGAGCCACCTAAGCTGAAGACAGGTTGCTTTTGTGGTTCAGATTATCTGCCCCAGCAGAAGCAGCAGTACCACCAGTATTGTTTGCAAAGCCCAAATCTGGTGGTCAAGGTGAGAAGGGATAGGGTGGGGGCAGTGGTGTGGGACCTGTCCTTCAGAGCTTCTTACATGGGTAAAAGTTCAGTTCAAGTTTATTGCAGGAAAGACTCGTTGAGCAGGCTCATTCACAAGGAGGTCCTGAGGCACATACACATACAGTTCGCAATTACATAGACAGGAGATATAAAATGTAGAACAACAAAGAAAAAATATATAATAAAGAGGTATACACAATAGAAGTCCTTATGCTATATATGCAGTACATTACAGCTTTAACCTTGCCCTAAATTATGCAGCACATTTCAGCTTAATAAGTAGAGGTCAAGTTGGTACTTAGGAAGTTGACTTGGCGTTGGGGGCCTAGTAGCACCTACATATGTTTTTAATTTAGAGATGGCTAGTGTTTTGTGTAGGAGGTAATTGATAAGATGCTGGTTAGCTTCAGCATGGCTTGTAGTTGGTTCCAAATGTTTGGGAGGCGTATGAGACAGCTCTTTGGCCAGCTGTGAGTACGTGTCCTGGGAACATCTAGTAGGATAAGGTCGGATTCCCTTAGGGATTAAGCCTTGCAAGATGTGTTGAGAGGACGATAAAAAGCAGTTTGTGGAGTAGTAATTTGAGGGTCCAAATGCCAGCATGCAGGAGGCGTCTGGTGGCAAGAGAGGTCCACCAACTGCTGTATAAAGATCACAGTGGTTGGTCCTGTACGGAGAGTTAGTAATGAAGCGGCAGAGCACGGTGATAGAGTACGTCCAGTTTAGATAAGCTCAAGGTTGGGGAGGAAATAAAGATAATGTCTCCGTAGTCAAGAAGGAAGGAATGTTGCTTGGACAAGTCTTTTGATTGCGCTGGAGAAAAGAGGGTCCTATTTCTGAAGAAGAAACCCAGCTGCTTTAAGCCTCTTCGATAGATCCTCAATGTGGTCGTTGAAGGAAAGCTTGTTGTCTATCCACATACCTAGATATTTAAATTTAGATACGACTTCCAAGGGTTCACCTAGGGAGGTAACTATGAAGTTTTTAGGTGGTGTAGGTAGGGCACCAGACAAGGCAAGTCTTGAGAAAATCATTGTCTTGTTTTTTGCATTTAAGAAAGCTTGGCATTGATAAGGTTGCTTTCTAACTGGATAAAGTCAGCTTGGGGTACTTCCTGACTTCAGTTAAGGAGCCTGATGCGTACAAAACCGTATCGTCTGCAAAAGAAATGTATGCTAGAGTTCTTTATGTGGGAGTCAAGGTTGTTGATGAACAGGGTAAAAGGATTGGTCCTGGGATGGAGCCTTGAGGGTTGCAGGGTGCCAGTCCCCTTCCACAGTCCCTGATACTGCTGTTAGTCATGGGTCAGGCCCTGGTCTGTGATCATTTCAGACAAATGGGTGCTGGAAGTGGTGGGTTCGGTTCAGTCTCTGGAATATGAGCGACTCCTTCATAGTGATCCCCAAGCAGCAGATTTGCCAGCTTTCTCTGACTGCTTGGGTTGCCAATATGCTGAAGCAGACTGTGGCTGTCACTGGCACTGCAAATCCATTCCAGATCATGCTGTGGCCATTGCTGCTGGAAATGGTGCCAGAAAGACCCATGCTACGCTGTAGTTCTGAAAGAAGGAGAGCCATTTGATAGCAGGGGAGAATGTCAATGGAAGTAAGTGGTGGAGTGATGTTTGAGGGATGGATACACTGTCTAGCCTGCCAGCTCAGCCCAGCACATAGAAAAGTCAGAAACATAACAAATTAAAAACAAAATGTGAATTTTATGTCCCCTGCTAGAAGCAACACATCAAAGTAAGAGCCCACCATAACTTTTAGATAGGCCTCAGGTGTCTGGCAGTGGGATTTGCAGACACCTGCCAGGGATCATTTACCTGTGAGACAGGGTGAAGGATCTTACCCCTTTCTCCTGATCGTTTCAGGTTGGACAATCAAGCCAGGCGTCAGAATTCCTGTTGCGGCTTCACCAGTGTGGTCCATTGGGCCTGTTGAAGCATGCACCCCTTCAGTGGGAACTGGGAAGCCAGTGGCAGGAATATTTTACCTGGTATAGCATAGCAAAAATCTACACAATTTTCATCAACTTCTACTCAAAATTGTTTGTATAGCAGTCCCTTGCTACACAACTGAGTTCACCCAAAAGTGGTTTTATACTTGCTTTACACAATGATCTTACTTGAGGAGCTCATGCGCAGGTAATACCATTAGGACTATGCCACCAGGCACTAGGACCCCATGGAAAATTTCTAGCCAGCAGTTCAAGGCGGGGACTGCCCTAGCGTCATCCCCTAGCGTCCACGTGGTATAAAGAGTGGCGCCCCCAGCACCACCTCAGTTGTTTTCTGCCATCGACCCGCTAGTGTCGGCTCCATGGAGCGTCTCTCTTGCAGTGACCACCATTTTCATGCTTCTTGCAGTACCGTTAGGTAGCGTTTTCTCCTCGCCATTTTCCTCTTTTTGTGCATGTCTTTTCATCATCACAGTGCGGAAGTCTGCACATGCGGCAAGCAGATCCCAGCTAGAGACAGCCATTTGGTCTGCCTTGTTTTGGGCCAAAGCGGACGACTGCCCGCGATTGCCAAAATTCAATAAAAGACTAGAATCTGTTGCCTCAAGGCGTTAAAGGCATACCTACTGGAACAGCAAGTGACCACAATGCAGATGACCCATTCGGGACACAGTTCTTCCTCGCCAGGCATTCCTCCCTCAGAGAGAAGAAATTGAGCAGGAAGCACCATCACAGAGACAAGGATCGAGCCAGGTCAGAATCCGCCCTAGGTTCCCCACAAGACCTTCATGTTCTCTGCCTTCAGCGGGAGGATGGAATCTGTCCACACACCCCGCCCTCCAGCCCTTTGACTCTTCCCAGGGTTACTGTGAAGAAGACTTCTGCCTCTTCCCATATGCAGGATAGGGAGTCTTCTGGTCATGGGCATTCGTGCCCCAAGTCCCTGGCTTTATGGCCACACACTCAGTTGCTAGGGTTTAAGTCAGATGGACAGGTGTCTGCTTGAGCGGCAAGTCTGTCTACCACCAACAGAGTCCTCTGTCATCCAACAGGTCGAAGGGTCGGGTGGCGCCCGGAATCAGGCGCCATCAGAAGCAGCTGCCGCCTCGTGATGGGGCACGCTTGATCCCGGACCTCTCGGGGTGCCTTATGATTCAGCCTCAGAACTGGACTAGATGCCCGTCCTAAACAGCAGTCTGCTCCGAAGGACCAGACGTCTGACCAAGCGTTACGTCAGCGCATGAAAAACAGACATCTGGATCTCTCTAATGAATTTCCAAACCCTTCGCCCCACCTCCTCATAAGGAGCCGGTTGTCTGACTTCCAGGGACACTACCCCAGGAGGAGCAGTGCCACTGGTCCCAGCGCTTGATGTCAAAGAGCCGCGGACTGGACGGACGCACCGGAATGGCCGCAGACAGGGGCTCCCAATTTCGCGCTGCCAGCACAGCCTGTTGTCCTGTTGGCAGAGGTAGGAGCGTTGTTTATTTCATGGTGGAATACTATAAAATGGGATCCGCTTCCTAGATAGAGAGCATTCCCCTAGCCCTAGAGGTCTCCCACTTTCAGCTCCATCCAGGCAGTCCTCGCCTCAGAGACCGCCTCAGACACCAGACTGCCCATCGTTAAAGACTGGGAGTCTCCAGTGTCCAGCGGCCATGGTCGACACCTGTCATCCGTACCCTCATCCAGAGGGCATCCGCATTCATCCTCGGAAGATGATGCGGGACTCTTCCTCCTACTACTCCGAGGGACGAGCTGATGCTACCCTTTCTGGACCGTGGGAAGGACTCCCAGGTCCCCCAAAAAAAAGCGACCCTTCATTTTTGCATGTGATGTGGCACATCCAGTATCTGAACCAGTGGGACACTGAGGAATTTTGACCCGAACGCCGCCTGGAACCCTTGGTCATCCCTCCACTTGTGGAGCCATTCCAAGACATCACAGAACTGGCCTGAAGACACCCTTCCACCACTTTAGCTGTCCCTAGGAAGGCAGACCGCCTGTACAGGACAACAAGGGGGAGCCGCCTCTGAGTGAGCACGCAAAGGCAGACTCCATGGTGCTGGACGACGCCATGGCAGGCACAGCAACTGAAACATATGAGCTCCCAGCCACCTGACCCAGAATCCAAGAAACTGGACCAAATGGGCCACAAAGTCTACTCCTTGGCCACCTGCACAGACAGGTCACTCAACTTTTGACAGACATGATCATGTACCAAAAGTCTTTGTGGAACAAGGCCTTGGACTTGGCCAAGGCTCAGCCTGATGACACAGCAAATCCGAGCTCATGGCATTCATTCAGTCTGGTATTGATGTTGGCAAACATGTTTTGAGAAGCTCATACGAATCTGCGAATACGGCCACCAGGGCAGCTGCCACAGGGGTGTGTGAGATGCCACGCCTGGCTACAGGTCTCAGGATTCGGCAGAATCTGCAGAATGTAATCCTAGATGCACCCTTTCAGGGGTCAGTTCTCTTTGGTCCAGAAAGCGAGAAATTGATCACCAGGCTACAAGACTCCAGCAAGGCTGTTTCTGACTTGCACAGAATGTATAAATCAGAACCGGCAACTACTGGGCCGCTGTCCCTTCATAAAAACCAGGGCCAGCAGGAAGGCGTCAGCAACTAAAGGGGTTTCAATGAAGGGCCCTTCCTGCCTTCAGGCACCCAGGAACCAAAGTGTAAAAATGCCAGTGCTCCTGACTACCCCTCCTCCACCTCGGCATGACTCCCTGCCCCTCCCGCCCCCAACACATTTGGCGGAATTTCAGTGGGAGGCTTTAGGTGGGAGACTCTCCTTCCACCTTGAAGGATGGTCCAATATTACCACAGATCAGTGGGTCCTCCAGATAACAGAAAGAGGCACGCTCCTGAGTTCACATAGATTCCACCAGACAACCCACCTGCCCCCACCCACTGCTCCCCATTCCACGCGGCTCTCATAAAGGCAGAAATTCAAGCCCTCTTGGAAAGAGAAGCGATTCAGGCAGTACCCCAGGACACAGAGGAGAGGAATATTACTCCAATTTCTTCCTTGTGCAAAAGAAGACAGGGGACCTTTGTCTGATCCTAGTTCTCAGCCAGCTGAACAACTTGATCGAATACAGAAGGTTCAGGATGGTGACTGTGCCTGGTCTGCTGTCCATGATCACCAAGGGGTTGGCTCTGCTCCCTGCACATGCAGGACTCCTATATGCACATAAAGATCCTGCTGTCCTACAGAAAGTACCTCTGCTTCACCTTCCATGGAGAACACTGTCAGTTCAGAGCACTGCCTTTAATCGGCACGTGGGTCTTCACCAAGTGCCTGGCAGTCATGCAGCAGCTCTCGGGAGGAGGGTCATTATGTTTATTCCTACCTGGATGACTGGCTTCTTGCAGCCTCTATGGAAGACCACCTGCGTCATTCAACAGAGGAGACCTTCCATTTGTTCCAAGAGTTGGGAGTCACTCTGAATCTCCCAGGTCATTCTCCTGGCCTACCCAAAGGCTGCAATACACATGGGGACGGTCTTGGACACTGTCAGGGAAGAGCCTTTCTCCCCTTGGACTGAGCAGACAAGTTCCGGCCATTGCTTGGAGGATCATCTCTAAAAATCCTATCATGGCCAGAGTGGTGCTGCAGCTTTTTAGGCCACATGGCTGTGGCCATTACCATGGTTTCCTTGCCTGCCTGCACATGAGGCTCCTGCAGTGGAACCTCAGGGTTCAGTGGGACCAACGCATGGATGATTTCTATCAACCAGCCAGTATCTCCAAAGCGGTACATCGTACTCTGGAATGGTGGATCACACCTTCCCAGTTGGACATCAGGTTCCCTTTCAAACCCCAGTCCTCAGCAGTCCTAACCATGGATGCCTCGGGCTGGGATTGGGGGTCATCTGGCATCCCACCAAACTAGGGGCATCTGGACTTCTGTGGAATGCAATCTCCATATCAACGTGCTAGAAATGAGGTCTGTCCTGTCGCTCTACAAGCCTTCCAGTCAGTGCTCATGTCAGGTCTTCTGTTAGTCCAGTCAGACAACACTCCAGTAGCCTTCTATCTCAACAAGCGAGGGGCACACATTCTTGCCCCTGTGCAGAGGGCCATGAGAGTTTGGCAGTGGGCAGTGGATCACAACCTGGAAATAACTGCGGTTCATATTCCTGTGATTCACAGCATCCTCACAAGTAGCCTAAGCCGCTCTCTGTCTCAGAGTCACAAATGGGAGCTACTGCAAGAGGTAGTAGCGACCTCTTGGAAAAGTGGGATCAACTAGAACTGGACCTCTTTCCGTCCTCACACAACACCATACTGCCCAATTTCTGCTTGCTAGATTCAGGGCCTGGTGTTGTTCTGGCGTGTTACATTGTTCCTCTCTTGGATAGAGAGGTTTCTGTATGCCTTCCTCCCTTTCCACTTCTCCAGAGAGTGCTACTCAAGCTGCAGGCAGAGAGTCAGGGATGATTTTGTAGTGCCCTTCTGGCCTCTCAATCTGATTTCCATTGCTCCAGCAATTGGCATAGGAACCACAGATCCCATTACCCTGTCCACTTGCTCTCCCAGGAGCAGGGAACCCTAGTACATCCAAATCTTTGGTCTCTGCAACTGCTTGCATGGCTTCTGCAGACCTAATCAGGGACAGATTTTGAGTGTCCTCCAAAGTGGCAGAGGTTCTTGTGGCGAGAAAATCCTCAACCATAGCGACATATGCCATGAAATGGAAATGTTTCTGCTTATGGGCATCCCCTGTTCCTTGGACACTTTCCACTGTCCAGTGGAATCTGCAGGTACCTTCCTTCCCTGTTAAACGGGGGTGGGGGTGGGCTCAGTTACTCATCCACTAAGGTGCACTGCTTTACCATACGCTGATGGATGGGAAAGCTCTGGCACAATCTGATTGTGCAAGACCTTCCTACGGGGTATCTTGCACATCAAACCTCCCAGGAGGGGCCCGTCCCTCCATGGGACCTTCTTTTATGTTAGAAAAACTTACGTTGCCACCCTTTGAGCCAGGTAGAGAACTGCCACGCTCCTCTCCTGGAAAGCGTTATTTTTAGTTGCCATTGCTTCCACTCAAAGGATTTCTGAGCCACAGGCTCTGTGTAAATTATCTTATTTTCCACAGGGACAGAGTTGCCCTCGTACTAATCCTAAGTTCCTTCCAGAGGCTCTGTCCGAATTAATTTTAAATCAGGACATTCAACTACCAGTTTACTACCCAAGTACGCAAACAAAGGGAGGCCTTGTTACATACTCTGGATGTACACAGAATTCTCGATCTTACTTGAGAAACAGCTCTTGCAGCAGGTTACACCATTAGGACTGAAGCGGCAGGCCAGGACCCACGGAAATTTTCTAGCTAGCAGTATTCAGCGGGACCGCCTCAGATGTTGGTCCCGCCTCCAACATCAGGCGTCGTACATATGGAGGCAGTCCCCATAATCCTCAGTTTTTTCCGCCGTCAACTGCGCCAGCATCGGCCTCTTGGTCTTTCTAGCTCACGACTACAGAACTTTCGACAAATATTTTCTCCACACAACTGATGTCCTCTCCAACTCCATCTCTTGAGGGTCACCTTTCAAAGTGTGCCTGTGGCAAACAGATCCCTTTCAGGATCCTCACTCGTCCTGTGTGCGTTGCCTAGGCCTGGACCACGACACCAAGGCCTGCACCTTTTGCCAGGGTTTCAATAGCCGCACCAGGATCAGCCGTCAGATGGCACTTCAGTTATATCTTCAAGAAAAGCTAAAAGGATAGACCAAGAACCTTCCTCCAGGGAAATCTTCATCAAAATCCCACAAACACGGGACAAGCATCTGGAGAAGGTGAGGTCTAGGTCCCAACTCGAGCCTCGGACTCCTGTAGCTCCGCTCCAGATCGGACCGCTCTCCCTCCAGGGCTTGGTCGCACCCCTTAAGGTCAGGTCTTCAGGTGGCTCTTCCTTGCTCCAGCCTCTTAAGACATCGAGGCCCTCGGCTTCCTCAACCCCATCCAAGGCCTCCTCCAAGTCTGCTGAGCACCATAAGTCATCTTCCTCCACCTGACGGGACACCGACACCAGGTCAGTCTCCCAACCTCAGAGGGTCCTGATCTGGTACCCAGAAAGACCAAGGACCTGGCGTCCCTAAAATGGACATCGGACCGGCGTCGGCCAAACATTCTAAAATCGGCTCGGCGCTCACAGGAAGCGGACGACACCTGCTAGACACCAGTCGCCGCCAGGCATTCACCAGGTCTGAAGACGGCTACTCCGGAGCGGAAGACCACACCCCTGTCACCGCGGACTCTGGTCATAGGGAATCGACAGAGGAGGACACCCACAGCCCAACACCAGGCGGCAACTCAGAGATGCCGGGCTCCCACGGGAACCCTCCTGATCGGGAGACCCGGGGACCCAACGCCCGACCCCGGCGACAGACCACTGGTGCCAGGCCAGTCGCCTGGCATGAACATCTCAGAGGTAAAGGAGCTGTTTACCTTTTGGTGGGACACCATCAAGAAGGAGGTGGTCCCCTGTCCTCCTCCTACTATTCCTACTCCTCCTCCTACCCCTTCACACCTCCTCCTCCACCTAAGGGGCCAGTAGGATGACCACCATCCCCAAGGAGCAGACTCCACCTCCTAGGGTAGATCTACAGACAGGAGAAGCCCTCCTCCAGATCTCCTTCAGGGTCACCCAGCCCCAAACGACCCAGATGACACGGTATACACAGTCAGGGAGGATTCAAGATCGGATACTTGAATACTCCAGATCTCTTTCTCCGCTCAGCATCTCTCACCTGACCCACCTGACCTCCCAGGTCTCCACCGGATGATCCCTCTTCGCTGAGATTATGAGGCACATCCAGGACAACATGGGTGGGATGCTGAGACCTTGACCCTGAACTACAACGCCTTGCCAGCTACCTTGCAAAAGACCCAAAGCCTGTGGTAGTGCCACCCTTGGTAGATACCTCAGGGACGTCACCAAGGCTGCGTGAAGCATCCGCACTCCACTCCCGCTGTGCCAAGAAGGCTGACTGCCTGTACAAGGCTCCTAGAGAAGACCAGTACTTGGCGAAGCAACATCCAGCAGATTCCTGGTCATCACTGCCTCACATGACCAGTCTCAAAGGCCCCAGCATATGAGCACTCAGCCACGGGACCAGGAATCCAAGCAATTGGATGCCCTGGGAAGGCGCGTATACACGGCTGCTACATGCGCCATCAGGTCTCTGAACTACCTTACCCATATGGTGCAGTTCCAGAACACCCTGTGGGAACAGGGCCAGGACCTGGTTGAAAAGCTTCGATGGCAACCAGATAGCGGAGCTCCTCAACCTACTCCCACCGGGTCAGATGTGGGTCCCAAGTGCTTAGAGCCTCATACGATTCTGTGGACTCTTCACCAGAGCTGCAGCTTCAGGTGTTTGTCTCCGTAGACACTCCTGGCTCCGTGTCTCGGCTTCACCCCGGACGTACAGAAGAACATTCTAGACATCCCGCTCAATAGCGAGGTACTCTTTGGTGAATCCTCTGAGAAGGTCATCACCAAGCTCCAGGAACAGGAGAAGGCAGTCCGATCTGTACAGGCCATGTACAGATCCAGAGCCTAGTTCCTTTCAGAGGAACCAGAGCGCTTTCGCGCGGCTACAAAGGCAGCAGCAACGTTCCCAGCCAGCAGCAGAGGGGCACTTTTTCGCGCATTGCCCAGGCTAAATCGTCCCCAGGCAGAGGCCAACGTTATACAAAGTCGTCCCAGCCGCGGGACAGACGCTCCCAAGCATGACTCCTTCCTGGCCCCGCCCTCCCTCTGGATCAGCGGGCAAGGAAAGTCAGGGGCGCATCGCTCCCACTTTTAGGGTGGCAATCAATCACCACCGACAGGTGGGTTCTCCAGTTGGTCAAGAAAGGCCATTGCATAGAATTTCTAGACCAACCTACAAGACCTCCCCTGCTCTCCGTTCACGGGTCAGCATACCCTGCTCATACAGCAGGAGGTGCTCGCATTTCTGGAAAAGAAGCTATAGAGCACGTACCAAGGAACCAGAGGGACTAGGATATTATTCTTCTTTCTGGTTCCAAAGAAAACAGGGACCTCCGCCCAGTACTGGACCTCAGCGACCTCAATTTCTTGGTCGCGTACAAGCACTTCCCGGATGGTGACCCTCCCAGGTCTGATTCCCATGCTGAAGCAGGGTGCTTTTCGCGTCCCTGGACATGCAGATGCCTACCTGCATATTCCTGTTGCTCAGGCGCTGGGAGGTTCCTGCCTGAGTTTCAGGGCCGCCATTGTCAGTTCCGAGCTCTTCCCTTGGGCTGTCATTGGCACCTCAGGTGTTCACGGCGCATGGCGGTCATAGCCGCATCTCTGAGGAGACAGGGCCACTATGTGTTCCTCTACCTGGACCATTGGCTTTCATGGCGCCCTCCCGGAGGCCCTGATGTCTGCCATTCACTGCAGTCGGTCTCTGTTCGAGGCGTTGGGCATTATCATCAATACAAGTCACGCCTGGTTCCGTCCCAGACTCTGCAATTCATAGGAGCAGTTCTGGACACCGTCAAGGAAAGCTTTCTCTCCCGGACAGAGCGGAACACATCAGATCCTCATCAGGGACTTTTCGCGAAGACCGTCCCGGCCAGACTGGTACTTTGCCTGCTCGGACACAGGGCTGCATCCATTGCAACAGTCCCACTAGCCTGTCTCCACATGCGGTAACCCAGTGGATGTTACGGGTACAATGGGACCAAAGGCAAGACCATCTGCAGCATCCAGTCCAGATCACGAAGACCATAATTCAAGGTTGGCAATGGTGGCTAGATTAAAGGAACATTTGGTAGGAGTCCCTTCATAGCACCGTCCCTGACTGTGACACTCTCCACAGCGCCTCAGGGCTCGTTTGGGAGCACACCTCGACAGTGTCCAGTCTCCGGGCCTGTGGACAGCCCAGGAGTCTCATCTCCACATAAACATCCTGGAAATGAGGGCAGTTCTTTAAGCCCTGCAGGCTTCCAGTCGGAGATTCCACCGGTACACTTCTGTTACAAACAGACAATTCTGCGGTGATGTATTACCTCAACAAACAATGAGGCACCCATTCCTACCGCTTTGCAGGAGGCCATGAGAGTGTGGGATTGGGTCTTACAACATGGCGCAAACCTATTGCCGTTCATGTTCCGGGAGTGGACAACGCTCATCGACAGACAGCCTGAGCCTCTCTCAGGTCAGAGTCCATGAATGGGAACTACTGCAGGAGGTGGCAGAGGATCTGTTTCGCAGATGGGGTACTCCAGAGCTAGACCTCTTAGCGTCCCCATCATGACAGAAAACTGACCAATTTTTGCTCGCTAGATCCAGGGCCTGGTGTTTTCTGGCGAGGCGGTTGTCCCTCTCCTGGTAGGGCAGATTCCTCTCTGCCTTTCCACCTTTCCGTTGATCCAGAGTTCTTCTAAAACTTCACAGGGAGCAAGCCACACTTATACTGATCGCGCCTTTTGGCCCAGACAGATCTGGTTCCCTCTCTTGCATCAACTATCCTGGGAACCTCCAGTGCCTCTACCAATCCGCTCCCATTTGCTGTCTCAGGAGGCGGATTCCTTAGTCCATCCGGACCTACGTTCCCTGAACCTGCATGCTTGGCTCCGACAGACATAGCCATGATGCGACACGGGTCTGAAGAGGTGGCAGACATTCTTGCTGCTGCTGGGAAACCGGCTACCTACGCGACTACACCATGAAGTGGCGCAGGTTTTGCTTATGGGTTCAAGCTGCGGCCTTTTTGCCTTTGGACTGTCCAGAGAAGCTGGTACTGGATTACCTGCTGTCCTTTTCCATCCGACCTGGCTTACTCCTCGATTAAGGTACACCTCTGTGCCATTTCAGCCTACCACGTCCCTATAGGCCAGCACTGTGGCTCAACTGGACACACATGCCTTCTTGAAGGATGTCCTCCACCTTAGGCCCCGATTAAGGATCCAATCCCACCATGGGATCTACCCTTCCGTCTTGGAGCAGCTCACGCTGCCACCTTTTGAACCAGCCAGCGGATTGCTAGCTATGTTTTCTGTCTTGGAAAGCGTTATTTTAGTTGCGTTACTTGACAGAAGAATTTGTGAAATGCACGTCTATGTGCAAAGAACCTTATTTGGTTTTCCACCAAGACAGGGTATCCCTAAGGACTAATTCTAAATTTCTACCTAAGGTGGTCTCAGCTCTTGCCCTTAATCAGGACATCGATCTACCAGTGTATTTCCGAAATACTCTAATCGAGGAGAAGCCCTCCTGCACACTCTTGATGTGCATAGGTGTCTCGGATACTACCTGACCAGAACCAAACGAACACCCAAAATCGGACCAACTTTTCGCTCCTTTGCCCATAGGATGATGGGAGCTCCTGTTTCAAAGCAGTTGCTGTCCAGGTGGCTTATTATGTTCTGTTACCAGAAGCGCGGCAAACCCTTACCAGGCGTGGTTAGGGTCATTCCACCAGAGGGTGGCTACCTCCTTCTGTGCTTTAAGGAATATGTCCACCTCAGCTATTTGTGCTGCAGCTACTTGGTGCTCTTACACACTTCCATCAGGCATTACAGCCTGGATATTGCATTGAGGAAGAGCAGGGTTCGTCTAGCAGTCCTTCAGGGACTTCTGTCCTAGGCTCGATGTAATTGAGGATTTCTACCTTTCCTCCTGCCGATGGTGTGTGATTACCAGTATTGCTTGGGAATCGGTCCTAATGGTCTAACCTGCTGCAAGAGCTGTTTCTAAGTAAGATAGTACAGTTACGTAAGAACTTACCGAAACAATAGATCTTCGAGCACAGCTCTTGCAGCAGGTACTTCCTCCACCATCCCGCTGGAGGTAGGTTGTAGTCACAGCATCCTTCTCCTAGGATAGGGCATTTACTGCCGCTTTGTTTTGCAATTTGATGACGGACCCTGTCTCCTTCTGATGTCATCCAGCGGTCGGGAGTCTCTGGCGGAGAACTGAGGATTATGGGGACCGCCTCCATATGTACTACGCCTGGCGTCGGGGCAGGACCAGCGTCTGAGGCGGTCCCGCTGAATACTGCTAGCTAGAAAATTTCCATGGGGTCCTGGGTCCTGGTGCCTGTCGGCTTCAGTCCTAATGGTGTAACCTGCTACAAGAGCTGTTCTCAAGATCTACTGTTACGGTAAGTTCTTATGTAACTGTACTTTACTATATAGACCGTATCTGCTCATCAAGAAAGACAGACCAGTTATTTGTCTGCTTCGCCCAAAGAACATTAGGGGCTGTAGTGACCAAGCAGACATTGGCCAAATGGTTGGTCAACTGCATTGCATTCTGTTATCAAAGTGACAGACCCTTGCCAGGACCGGTCGAAGGTCATTCCAAGAGGCGTCGCAACCTCCTTTTGCGCCCTCAAAACTGTGTCTACAGCAGATCTCTGTGCAGCTGCTACTTGGGAATTCAGTCCACAGTTTCATTAGGTACTACAGTCTGGACATTGCTTCCAGAAGGAGAGCAGGTTTTGGCCTTGCGGTCCTCCAGGACTACTCTCTTAAGGAATGCTTAGGACTCTGTTTTTCTAGTCTGCCACCCTTCTGACCCAGGTCACTTCTTGTACTGTTTGAATTCTGTCCTAATGGTGTTTCCTGCTGCAAAGCGCCCTCTTAAAGTAGGATAGCACAGTTAAATGAACCTTTCTGTAACAGTAGATCTTCAAGAGGAGCTCTTTCATCAGGTGGATTTCCTCCCTCCTGCCCCTGGGGTTATGTAACTGTACTTCTTTTGGGGAGTGGTAGATCCTTCTTGGTTCCCGTCCTGAATACCAGCCGGGTCTATGGTGGGTGAGCTGAGGTGGTGCTGGGGACCCCCCTTTATACCACAGGACGTCTGGGCGGGCCGACATCAGGGTCAGTCGCATGGCTTGGACTGCTGGCTAGAAATTTTCCATGGGGTCCTGGTGCCTGGCAGCATAGTCCTAATGGTGATACTCTGCAAGAGCTCCTCTCGAAGATCATCTGTTACGTTAAGTTCTTATGTAACTGTACATTATCTGCAAATGCCACACATTTTCCTACTTCTACTCAAATTTCTGTAATGCTGCAATTGCTACACAAACATTTTGTAATAAAATTTTCCTGTTCAGTGGTCTCTGTGCACGGCTCACCTGACGAACCGGTTCGGGTGACACAGGAAGAGACCAGCATCTGTGTGTGGTTCCACCTTGACATGGGCATTGGGATGGTCAGGACCAAGAAGTGGGTTTTGGACTTCAGGAGGGCTGACTGTAGTAGGATGGGAGAAATTCTAGGGGACACCTTGGGTTCAAAAGGAAATGGAGGTGGAACAGAAATGGACCGTAGGAAAGGAGGGACTGATGGAGCCACTAATGAGTGTGCCAAAGCAAACGCAAGAAAGCTAAGGCCAATAAGCCGAGCTGGTTCAGCAAGGAGGTTGCAAACACAATAAGGTACAAGAGGCAGCCTTCCAGAAGCACACGCATACTCAGAAGAGGAGGATAGGGACTGAGTGGCGCTGAGGGTTGAGGCGCTGGATGCCTCACCCATGACCTGAGTTTGGGGCCAGGCTTGGGTTGCCATGGGTCAGCTGGTGTGGGAGGGGTGCGGAGCTGGTTGAGCTGCTGACAGGCAGCTCTCTTCTAGGGAGGGCTCTGGAGTCTCTCGGGCTCTTGGCTACCACCCAGAGGAAGCTTGGTGGTAGCACCAAACTAATGGGAGACTCTGCATTAAACTGGGTGGCTGGAAGGGGCAGCTACCGGAGCCACAGGGGTGCGTGCATCGCCTCCATGGGCATGTATGACCGTGTTCTGGGTTCTGGGGTCTCGGGCTAGGAGGAACAAAAACAAGAAAATCCCTATGTCTCCACATTATCGAAGCAAGGCGTAAGGTGTGACAGGGAGCAAAAAACTAGATTAAAATAAGGTGGATCATAGGAAGGATTATTGTGCTAAAATAAGGAAGGCAAGCAGAGCTGTTAGAGAGGCAAAGGCTACAAAGGGAATCTGGCTATCACAAGGAGTTAAAATGGGTGAGAAGGCTTTTTCTAATATACAAAGGAAAAGAGGACATTGAGGGTGAAATTATCAGATTAAAATAGGAAGGGGTTTGGGCATAGGGTAGTGAGAGAAGCTGGAGATACTGAGTACTTGTGCTAAATCTTCAGTAGGGAAGGATGAACCAAGTGCTGCAGTGGAGAGGGGTTGGACTGGGAAGAGTCACAGACAGCATAATACAAGTTGACAGGGTGCATAAGGGCCCTGAAAGTGGATTAATCCCCAAGACTAGATGGCATGCACCCCAGGGTCCTAAGGCAACTTTCAGAGGTATTAGATGGTCCCCTGGCAGACCCGTTTAACACCTCTCTGGAGTCTGGGAATGTGCCCCAAGGCTGGAGAACTACACGTGTGGTGCCTCTCCATAAAAGTGGGCCTAAGGATGAACAGGGAACTACAGGCCTGCCAGCATGACCTCAGTAGTGAGAAAATTGATGGAGACCATCCTGAAGGAAGGGCTGGTGAGCTTCCTGGAGGAAAATGGATTCTGAGAAGAGAAGCAGCACAGGTTTGTGTGAGGTCCTGCCAGACTAACCAAATTGGCGACTTTGACTGGGTGACCAGGACAAGGGCCAAGCGGTTGATGTCCTGTATCTAGACTTTAGGAGCCTCTCGACTGTGTGCCTCATAGGAGACTGGTCAGGAAGCTGGAAAGTCTGGGGTTGGGAGCTAAGCTTACTAGATTAGTCAGAAACTGATTGCAGGACAGAAATCAAAGAGTGATAGTTGGGGAGAGGGATTCTCAGAAGCTAGGTCAGTAGGGTCCTCCAGGGCTCTGTGCTCAGTCCAGTGTTGTTTACATCTTCATTAGTGACATAGGAGATGGGATTAAAGTAAAATATGCCTTTTCATGGATGACATAAAGTTATATGTGGAAGGCTGGACACTGAAGAGAGGAGAAGGAACTCGGAAGACCCAGCTAGGCTAGAGAGTGGTCTGACATTTGGCAATGGGATTCAACACTAGAAAGTGTTTGTTTATTTTATTCTAGGATTACAAGTATGAGCCAAGGCTGTTTTACAAAGGTTCCACATCAGTTGGGGAAATGGTACAAACATGAACAAAAATTGAAATGGGCAGTTCAAGCAGTTGAATACATACATTTGTGAGGAGGTAGGTACAGGACAGAAATTTGAAAACAGTGCAGAGTATAGGATTCTCAAGCGGTCTCTGGCAGTTGAAAACAGACAAATTGAGGAAAAGAAGGTACCAGGGCAGGGTTAACAGAAAGAGTTGAGAGATTGAGGGACAACAGCAACAGAGGAGCAGCCGAGGGCATTGTCAGGTTTTGAGCAAGTGCTAAAGTCGGGGGAGGGAGTGCGAGGAAGAGGTAAGAACCAGAGCGGATAGCAGATTAGGAATGACAGTCACGAGAGGTGGAGGCAAGGTAAGTTTTAAACTGGCCAAGCCCTTTGCAGAGAGAGTGATGTCTTTGAGTTCATTAAACCAGGAGGGTGCACAAGCCCGGCTGGCGCTGGGCCTTACCTCGCTGACATGCCCTTGACCGGGTTCGGAAGCGTGCTCAGGTCATTGGGGGCAGAGCTGGATTGAGCTGCCGACAGGCAGGCTTTCCCTCTCGGGGAGGGATGCGGCACCCTCGGCCAATGGTGTCCCCTAGTGGAGGCTAGGAGTGGCACAGGCTTAGAGGGCCGGGCATTAGGCCATGGGGTGGGGAAAGGAGCCGGGGCCGTAGGGCTGCGCCTCCACACCCATGCGCTCCTACTCCTGGAGGATGACCAGAGGCAGAAAATGCCGGCAGCAGGATGATGACCCACTCCCAGAGCTCTGCTCCTGGGCTGGGTACAAGGTGGCGCTGGCTATTCAAGGCACTGGGCTGGGGGGGTCGGTCCCGAATAGACAGCAGCCAGAGGAGGAGAAAAATAGTCGCAAAAAAAAAAAAAACAGGTGCGGTGAGCAAAGTGTAAGGTCAATTTAGGGCTAAGAACCCAGAGAACAAATACTGAATGTGGGTGGTGCAGGAAACCAGGTGCAGGTCAGAGAAAGAAAAGGACCTGCAGGTCATTATTAAAAGTGACCTGAAGCACTCTGCTCACTGCAAGAGGCAGCAGCCAAAGCAAACAGAATGCTGTGCTACATAGCCAGGGGATCACCAGCAGGAAAGCAGAGATCATACTGCCGTTGTACAGGTTACTGGTGAGACTGCACCATGAGTACATTGTGCAGCATTGGTGCCAGTATTCCCAATTCTTACCAGTAGGCCATACATCTGAACCATCCATTGCTTACCCGACCCTGAGTGGTCGAATTAGCTTTGCAGCCACTAGGCTAGTGATTAGAAATCTACTGCCCCTCAAACATTTCTGCTGGCCCAGTTGGTGTACATACTGAAGTGTTGCCTTGTTTAGTACAACCTGCAGGGCTAGTTGAATGAAAATCTTACTAGCCTGATACAAAATCTACTAGCATTTGGCTAGCAGGCGGTGCCAGTTTCAACCACTCGACCCAAAATGGCGCACAAGATGGAATGAGTTAAGAAGTATGTCAGCTTGCTGAAACAGTCCAGAGAGGTCAACCAAGATTATCCAGGGTCAGCAGGGCAGCACCTACAAGGAGAGAACTCTGGGCTCACATGTACACTCTTGAGGACAGAAGGGGTGGGAGGACATGATTGACATCTTCAGGTACCTTAAAGGTATAAACAGGGTGAGCATCCAGGGCCTCTTCAGGCTTAGTGGGAACAAGTCCACTAGGGCATAGTCTGAAACTGGTGGTGGGGATGGGGGATCAGGAGGAGATGAGGCAGTTTTTCATTGAGAGGGTGGTGGCTAAGTGGAATGAGTTGCTGGGAGGTGATCTCGCTGAAAACAGTGGATAGCTTCAAGAGAGGATGGGACAGAGTGAAGGAAGTAGTAGCAGGTACAGGAGGGTGGGGGGCAGGTCCTGCTGTAAGCACAGTGGAGCCTGCAGACTTGAGACCATAAGCCTTTTATCAGCTGGCATATTCATATGTAGCCAGTGTGAGACACCATATAGTGATGCTGTGTCCCCAGAACCTCGTGGAGGTAATTCATTGTCCATCTAGAACCATCCCTCGTCCTGACCATAGATGCATCTTTGTTCGGATGGGGTAGCTAACATGTTTGACCATAGAGCCCATGGGTTCTGGTCATTGAGTGATAACCCAGCACATCAGCCTGCTTGAGCTCTGGATTGTGCGGCTGGCACTGACGTTACTCTGCTGATTCAGGGTACAGTTATTGCAAATCGAGCAATCATGACCACCATGCCACCTGAAAAAGCAAGGTGGGGCCTTTTCTCTCTGTTAGGTGCTCTGGGTCTGTTCCTGTGTGCACCTTGCAGGCGGGTCTTCTCACTTTATAGGCGGACAGCCAGCTGGCAGAGACGATCTAAGCATATTGGGAGAGATGTCCCATGAGTCGTTCTTGCAGCAAGATGTAGTGACACATCTGTTTGCCCAGTGGGGCACGCCACTGGTGGACCTGTTTGCCTCCTGGGAGTACAGGAAGCTGAGGCTCTATGCATCACTGCAAATGGGAATGCTGTTGGGGATGCCTTCTACTGGCCTTGGACCACTGGCCTTCTGTACGGCTTTCCTCTCTTTACCTTGATTCACAAAGTGGTGCTCGGAGCATGCAGAGATGAGCCAAACCTGATCCCGATAGCTCCAGACAGTTCTGGTACCAGGATCTCCTAAGCCTCAGCACCAGGTTCCTGTAAGCGTCATCCTCTTTGTCTGGCCTGCTGACAAGACAAGGATGACGGTCTAGGACTTGGGCCTACAGTGGTTCTCGTACAAAGTTATTAGTACTGAGGTAATGCTGAGGTATGTAGAGGCACTCTGGTTGAAATTTGCATTGGCTGTAATGTGATTCTGCCTCAGCATACCCCAGCATTAACTTTTGTAAGGCTTACTACTGATGGGAGCTCAAGGAGATGATCAAAGGTCGGAGATTGGAGTGTCGTTGACTGAGATCTCGGTCAGAGAGGAAAGCCTGGCTCAGAGAACGACTTTCTATGAGCCCCTCCAGTCAGGATTTTGGCCCAGATGTAGTACCGAGACTGCACTGGTCAAGGTGCAAAATTATCTCCTTAAGGCTAGAGTTAGAGGACCAGTCAGTACTTGTTCTTCTGGTCTCTCAGCGTTTGACACTGTGGACCATACAGTGGTGTTGGATTGCTTGGGGGGCTGTGTGGACTCACCGGCACTGTCATCAGGTGATTTAGGTTCCTTCTCACAGGCAGGACTCAGAGGGTGGTGATGGGAAGCCTTTCCACCCATCATCAATTCTTGGTTTGTGAAGTTTCCCAAGGGTCTGTCCTCTCACCCATGCTGCTAGCAGTGTACAGACTGCCCCTGGGTGAGATCATTAGGCGTTAGTATGGAGTGTCCCTTCTCTGCAGATAATACCCAAATGTACATGTCTTGTGCCTGGGGACGCAGGTGCAGTGGCAGTACTAAACAAATGTCTGGCTGAGATCCAGGACTGGATGTCCTCTTAATTGGTTGAAGCTGGTGACTGAACCACGCTGCAGGAGGGAGGTGGATGCCATGAGGGCTGAAGCGGGCCTGATGCTCGGGACAGTTCCTCTTTCAGCGTCCACGACGGTGAAAAATCTGCGTGATCCTGGACAGCAGGTTGCCACTTGAGGCTCAGGTGTCACCTGTTTTCCAGATGGGTTTTCACCATTTGAGGAATATCTCCCGGATTAAAACCTTAATCCCTCCAGATGACCTGCCTTCGCTAGTGCATGCTTTCATGATGTCTAGACTAGACTACTGCAGTGCTTAATGTCTGGGGCTCATGGGAGGGGTCCTGCACTGCCTGCAGCTGTTACAGAACGCTACAGCCAGGTTGCTGACTGGCCTTCCTAGGTTCTGTCATGTGACCCCAGTTCTGCACGGTCTGCACTGGCTGTCGGTTAGGTGGAGGATCTCTTTCAAGCCAAGTTTACTCACCTACAAAGCCCTATATGGTGTAGTTCTGGGCTATCTACGTGACCTCCTGAGTCCTGCCTGCCCCTGTGCTCTCTGCATTCTGCCGAGGAGGGCCTCCTAGTGTTTCCCAGGGACTGGTTAAAAACATCTGGAGATTGTGCCTTTGTGGTGGCGGCACCGATCCTGTGAACTCGCTTCCCAGGTCCCTGAGGAGGTCCCGTGGAAGCTTTCAAACAGGGTATCAAGGTGCACCTTTTAGAATCCTTTGGGGCTTAGTACACTGTTTTATTCTTGAAGTCAAGTTTTAAGTTTGCTAATTATTCTCATCTGCCTGTATTTTGTACAGTGCCCTGAGCCTCAGGAAAGGCACTTTGAAATAAAGCCTGGCTTGCTTGCCTCAGCCTGGTACTTAGCAGTTAGAGTTCCAGGCTTTGTTTGTAAGACGTTCTTCATGTTCTGGAGGTGTACCATAAGGAGCTGACGCAGAAACATACTCATTCAAGTGGACAAGGTTCTCCATGACATGAAGGCAGCAGTTCAATCCTTTCTCTTGTTCCATGGAGCAGATAAAGATAAATCAATAATATATTTAACCAAAAACCTGGCCCGAACGTGCCATTTTCCCTTCAGCTGCTTCACAGAATAAGAGTGGTTAATGCACAGAGGAAAGGAGTGCTCAGATTGTTCAGGAGCACTGCTTTGATCTGTAATCAAAATATAAAGTACTTGACCAACATTATTTTTTCAATTTGTGAGCTGTCTTTCGATATTTCCATTTGTCCAGTGGGGGACTTTCCATAGCTCCCTGATGACTACACAACTCAGATTTATGGTCCTGCCTCTTCTATAAAAATAAATGGCATGCTTATGGGAGCTGTATTCATTGACCTCACAAAGGCTTTTGATATGGTAAATCACACTCTATTCTGCAGTAAGCTAATTGGTACTCATCTAAATGAGCCTTGTTGCTCAGTTAGGGTTTGACCATGTTCTTGTTTCTTCCCTGTTTAACATGAATAATATTTCTACTTACTAAGTTCTTTGGGGATCTCTGAGCATGCCCTACCTTTGTTCAGGAGTTCCTTAAAGGAAACGTTCTGTAAAGCGGACCCCACCTCAGTGTGGGGCAGGGCCGATTAGGGTGTTAGAAAAAGTGCAAATTTGTTTACCTTGTGTGATGTTTAGTATTTTAAAATGTATCTGGTTGATCCTGCCTTCCTCTCGCCTGACATTTTACCAACAGTAGCCATATGGCGGCATGCCCACAGCCACCGCGGCTGTCCTGAGAATGCCGCCTTATGACGGAACATGTGGGTCTTTCCATTATATTTATGTACACTTATGGCTTCCTAATAACTCCAGCTTTGAACGAGCTGTCTTCAGTGCTGTACCAAGACCAGGTATAGACTGGCAGCCCACGTATGGACCTGGGAAGTTTGAAAATGGTCTGAGGTGTGGCAACTGAGGTTCAGTTCCAAGAATAGCAAAATAATGCATCTGGGAAGAAGGAACTCTGGTGAGGGCTACAGGATTGGGAGGGCAGTTGCTGACCATCACCAAGGAAGAAAGGGACCTGTGGGTTATCATTTCTGATGACCTAAAGGTGTATAAGCAGAGTACAAAGGCTGCAGGGAGGCCAGCAGCATGCTGGGGTTCATAGGCAGAGGTATCACTAGCAGAAGGCGAGAGGTTGTGATGCCATTGTACAAAAGCGATACGAGGCCTCACCTAGAGTACTCTGTGCAAGTCCGGAGGCCGCACCTTTGTAAGGACATTGACAGGGTGGAGGCAGTCCAGAGAAGGGCAGCTAAGATGGTGCAGGGCTTGCACCAGAAAACACATGAGGAGAGACTAATGGACCTAAAATGTACTCACTGGAGGAGAGGAGGATCGGTGGGACATGATAGAAACATTCAAGTACCTTAAGGGCATAAACAAAGTGCAGGGGAGGTCTCTTCAATTTAAGAGATGTACAAAATGAAACATAGAAATAGACTTTGGCGCAGATAAGGACCGCTTGGCCCACCTAGTCTGCCCATTTCCCTACCTACAGGATAAGCAGCAGATCCTAGTTAACCAACAGCCTATTTCTTCCTACCCCCACCAAAATTGCCTTTTGTCTGTCCCATGCATTCTTGAATTCTCCCACAGTTTTAGACCCCACAGCCTCCTCAGGAAGGCTGTTCCATGCATCCACCACCCTCTCTGTGAAAAAATACTTCCTCACATTGCTCCTGAACTGCCCTCCCCCATCTTCAAATTGTGTCCTCTTGTTCTTGCACATCTCTTTCTGAAAGATGCCACCCTCTTGGACTTGTTGATTCCACTGAGGTACTTCAGTTTCTATTATGTTCCCTCTCCTCCTTTCCTCAAGGGTATACATATTAAGCTCCTTTAGTCTCTCCTCGTATGGCTTCTCTTGCAGACCCTGCACCATTTTAGCTGCCCTCCTCTGGACTGCCTCTATCCTGTCTATATCCTTGCGGAGATGGGGTCTCCAGAACTGGGCCTTAGTACTCAGATGGGGTCTCACAAACTGTCCTTACAGAGGGATAACAACTTCCTGTTTTCTGCTGGTGATGCCTCTCCTATACATCCCAGTATCCCCCAGCCCTCCCTACTGCCTTCTCACATTGCTTGCTAACCTTAAGGTCATCTGATATGATTACCCGGGTCCATTTTATTTTGTTGTTGTTACTACCCCAGTGTAATCTTCCCCTTGGGTTTTGTTTCTCAGGTGCATTATTTTGCACTTCTTTGCATTGAATCCAAGCTGCCACACTTCTGACCATTCCTTCAACCTTGCCAAGTCCCTTCTCATCCTTTCCACACCTCCTTGTGTATCAGCCCTGTTGCAGATCTTTGTGTCATTTGCAAAGAGGCATACCTTTCCTTCAGTCCCTCTGCAATGTCACTTATAAAGACATTAAAAGGACTGGACCCAGTACTGAACCCTGCAGCACCCCACTGGTAACCCCTCTTTCTTCAGAGTGGACTCCATTTACAATTACCTTCTGTTGTCCAGCCAATGTTTTACCTAGGCTACCACCCTGGGACCCACTCCTAGGCTGGTTAATTTGACAATCTTTTGTGTGGGACCGTCAAATGCCTTGCTAAAGTCTAGGTAGGCCATGTCCACAGCCCTCCCTGGTCTACTACTTGTGCCACCCAGTCAAAGAAATCAATTAGATTAGTCTGACATGACCTTCCCGCCTGTGAACCCATGCTGCCTTGGATCCTGTGCCCCACTGGCCTCTAGGTACTCAACAGTTCTTTCCTTCAGAAGTGATTCCATCACTTTCCCTATCACAGAGGTCAAACTGACAGGTCTGTAGTTTCCTGCCTCTGTCCTGCTCCCACTTTTGTGAAGGGAATCACATCCACCTTCCTCCAGTCCTCCGGCACCACACCGTCCTCCCATGATTTGTTAAAAGGGTAGTCGGTGGTTTCACTAGTTCTCCCTTAATTCTTTTAGAATTCTGGGGTGAATTCCATCAGCCCCATTGCTTTGTCCACCTTCAGTTTTAGGAGTTCTTTCAGAACCCTTTCTACTATGAAAGGACTGGGATCGACCCCCACACCCACCCAATCCAGTGTGCTTCTGTTAATTGGATTAGGCACCTCCCCTCCTCCTCTTTTGTGAATACTGAGCAGAAATATTAGTTCAGTATCCCTGCTTTTCACTATCCCTCTCTGCCCACCCACCATCCATTCTGTTCAGCCTCACTATCCCTCCTTTGTCTTTCTCGCCCTGATGTACCTTTAAAAAGGTTTTATCCCCCTTCTTAACCAAGTTGGCTATCTGGTCCTCAGTTTGGGCCTTTGCTATTCTGACTTCCCTCCCTGCTTCCTTCTGCCTTAACTGGTACAGCTCTCTGTCCTGCTTCTTTTGTGTTTCCTTATACTTCCTGTATGCTATCTTTTTTCCTGACCTTCCCGCCACCATTTGTGAGAACCATAGTGGCTTTTCTTTCATTTTGATTTGTTCATTTGCTTCACACAAAGGCTTATTGCTTTTGTGATGGCCCAATATGAGGGGCATGATATGAATTGGAAGGTGGCAGGCTAAGGAGAAATGTGAGGAAGTCTTCACATAGAGAGGTGGGGACACATGGAATAGACTGCCACAGGAGCTGATGGGGGCAAGCACAGTGGAGGTTTTAAACATGCATGAGATGGGCATAAGGGTACTTAGAGGTGGGAAGATGGGATGAAAAGCCATTGACCAGTTAGGGTCAGAGGCCACAAACTAGTGTGGGGCTTTGGGCAGACTGGATGGATCTGGTGGTCCTATTTCACAACAATTTCTATGTTGCTATGCAACAGGTTACTAATGAACTCTACCAAGTGCGCAAGCTATACTGTTTGGAACCTCACACGGTTCAAAAACAGTCCTACCCAGTCACCATGGTCTGTGATGATGGCTCCTCCTTGACTCTGTAAACTTTCAAAATACCTGGGTGTGATACTTGATCCCTCCCTTGACTTTTCTCTCACGTTACATCCATCTGCAGGACTGTTAACATTAGTCTTAGACTTGCCTATTGAGCCAGTCCACATCCTTCCCCACCGCTCACATTGCAGTAGCTTGTGCTCCGTTACTCCCCAAACTGTCCTACAGCCTGCCTATCTACTCTAATGTCCCAAGCTCTGTCCTATGTAAATTTATTTATTTTAATTAACACATTAGCTCCCAAAAGAATGGGAGAACACTGAGATCCTTTGGCGTCAACTTCTCCATGTCCTCAGTGTTACAACTTCCCTAGGACTCCGGTTCTATGCTGTCTTCATCCCTCCTGTCTGGAATGGTCTTCCTAGCAGTCTCCAGGAATGTACCTCCCTTGGGGGCTTCAAAGGTCTTAAAGCCTACCTGTTGGAACTGAGTCTCTGCAACTGCTACCGCTGAGTCTACTGACTCCCTACTGCTGATCTAACCTTACTGGGACATCAATTTAACTCTCACTGTCTTATGTATAATAGTACTTCTACTCCTGTTGATGTTGATTGTAATTAACCTGCCACTATCCACGACTGGGTCAGTATGTCTGTATTGACTGTTAATTTGTGAAATGACATGTATGTAATTAATTCCGGGTCACCCCTGAAAAAAGGACTGTTTCGGTCTTAGTGGGCCTACCGGTCACCAAAATTTAAATAAAATTAAAAAATATACATATATTTATTTAAGTTCTAGGATTACAATACCTGTGAACCAAGGGTTCATTTACAAAGGTTCCACGTAATCAAGAAGGTACAACACAATTGGATTACAATCACGAACACAGAGTTACAAATGTAAGATATGTTGCTCACAGTGTATAAGTAGTCAAGACCTGACCTAGTCAGTTAGTGCATGATGGGTGTGGCATACAATAATATTGATTTGCCCTACTTTACAGTCATCTTGTTCTTTACTGCACATTGTACTCCAAATTATGTTGGCTCTCACCCGGCTGCACTACAGGATCTCACCTGTGGTAACATTATCTATAGTGTAATACAGAACCAAACACCCAAGTCCTTGTCTCTCTCTCTTGGTACCTTATAAAATACCTACTCGCTCAGATCCTCTGACCTTGACCTTCTGTCAATTCTAAGACTAGGACCAAACATGGAGAGATGTTCTTTGCTGTTACAGCATTGAAATGATAGAATAGCATACCAGCTTACATTAGACACTGCTTAGTAGCTTCAACAAGCAGTATGCTCCTGTTCTAACCAGTGCCCACATGGTCCATCTTGCCACCTGTATTTTACTGCTCCTTATTAAATGGTGTTGCTGAGGCAGTGATGTTATTGGCTGTGGAGCATCACCTGACAGTGCAGTAATCCACATTATCAGCACTGTCAGTGTGATCAGGTCCAGCATGGGGAAGATCAAGGGCAGAGCGATCCCTGTTTTCACGGCACGCTTTGGAAAGATAGCAGCCATTGTTGTAGCTTGCTAAGTGGTGCCAAAGCGATGTCAGCTGGCTGTGCTAGTGGTGCATGCTGCTGAATCCACACACTTTAGACTGTTGCAGGCTCGAAGTGCTGTGTGTGCGGAGGCACAGTTACATAGTGAAGATCTCTAGTGGAAGTTGTTGCAGTTCTTGGCGGTCACGGCACACTGTCACCTGGCAGCACTGTGCCACAGGCAGGGCAGAGGAGAGATGCCCCCAGAGATACGATGCTGCAAGACACCCAGGAAAAGTGACACAGTATGGCACAGAGGACCACACAATATTTGCTGGTATTGAGCCATGACTACGCACTGCACTGACCAGCCCGCATGACGATTAGTAGCCACAGTACAAGTCCGCATGGTGACTGTAGCGGTCCCTTCACTAAAACACTCACTGTGCAAGTCTGAGAAAGTAGCGCCCTGCAGTGTATAGCTGCCACCCTTTTCAGTACAGTAGTGCTATTCATTTGTGGACTCACTAGACACCTGTGACCTACCATCACAGACACGCGGGTACCAGAGCTGTGCAGGCTGTCCACCACCGTCCTGTAAAGCGTTGCACTGTGCAGTGGGGTCCATTGTAAAATTTGCAGCACCGTGACAGTGCTGGTCATCAGCCTCCGATACATGGTAGCTGAGTATGGGAACTGATAAGTGCACGGCTTGCAGCGGCTGCTGAGTGGAGAAATGGGCAGGGGCCGGGGGCAGCAGAGACACAGAAATGCTACTCACTGCAAAGTCAATATTGACATGCTGTTGCAGTGAATCACCATTACTGTTCACCCTCGAGCTTGTGTGACATTTTGGTGACTCCTGCCATCAGATAGGCTCAGCGGGAGTGGCAATGGGTACAGTACCACAGTAGTAGCGGTACACACCATCATTTGCAGCCACACAGGTTTCCTCAGTGAGCAGTGTAATTAATGGGGACAGTTCATGCATGGGAGGCAGTTGGTAAAGCGCACTGTGGTACATGGCAGCAGAGTATGTAATGCACATAATGTGACAAATTGTATCAGTAGTGCATCTGTCACATTTCTTGGTACATAACTACAAGGATATCTTGATCCCCGGGACTATTTTGCAAGGTGGCAGGATACAGTATCTTTCTTGCTGTTTAAAGACGCTTATTTTGATATTTTTTGTTTTAAACATGATCCATGTAATAAGTGCATTAACACGCTCGGGGTGTGCTGATAATGTGGATTAACGCACACCCGGGGTTGTGTGGACACTCTGGCTGCACCCTTGTGCCTCCCCAACACTCCCAAGGTGCGTGTTAATCCATATTATCCACACACCCTGTCGTGCGTTAATGCTTACTTCTGCACAGAAATGTACTCCTTGGGTTAAAATGTTGCTTCTTTGTTAACTTTGCACTGTAGTGGTCTGTTTGTACTCTCCGGGTCATGCCTGAAAGTAGGTAAATATTTGCCTAGCACATCTTACCTAGTAATCAAAAACTAAATAAATATATTCTGGCCATTCTCTCCCATATACATTAAACAGATGCTACACGTGAGAATTCTGGTAACATCAAGAACTTCCCATAGCAGTTATCAGTATATAGCTCACCACATTGTACATTCTAAAATGGATTTGACAATTTCAGTCATCTGAAATCCATGTCCCTGATCACTGGTGATAGTAACTGACTGCATTGGATGGTTTTACCACAGTTGAAAGAGGAACATTTCTACAGGGTGTGAATTTTATATTTATTTGGTGTTCTGAGCATAAAAGAAATTGGGGCAGAATACTAACCAGTACATAGAATCCTAGAAGTTGACAGCAGATGAGGACCGCCAGAGCCCATACAGTCTGCCCATTCCTAATTGCCTCCAGGTTCCAAGGGTCAAACTCGTTTAGGCAAAGCTGCTCTAAGCTTCTCTTTACCCACATTGTGGAATGGTTTACAAAGGAACTTGAAACTGAGCTGCCCTGTTAGCCTGAATATCTTCAAAGGCGCTCTCTGATCGCTATCATGAAAGCACCTTGCAAATGTTTTCCTCACCACTAGCCCACTAATTGTGCAACTCCCCTTTCCATCCTGGCGCTCACCATGTTTCTACCCCGGCTCTTACTCTTTCCATATTAACTCTTCCTACTGCACCCACCCTTCCCTGTCCACTCCAGCCTGGCTAAGTCCCACCCCATCCATAGTAGTGTTCCAATTATCTAACCCTCCTCCGTCATTATCATAATAAACAAGTACACGACAGCCATCGTCAGTTTCTGTGGATTTATAAAATTTTTCCCCAGTCACGGTAATATATCCCTCCTCTTCCTTACCTGTCTAACCTGCCACCCCATACACAGCCTCTTTCCCTATGTGTAGTTGCCGGCTGCCTTACTCAAAAGATATCTGCTTATAACCCTGTGTGTCTATGGTTGATTGTACATCTGCTGACTTCTTGATTGTAAAATAATGCTGTTTTTTCATTTATTTCAACCTTGTACTGTATACACTGTATATACTTTTTCTTCCTTGTATATTATTGCTTTTGTATACCTGCTTCTGTACTGTACTTTGATGTATTCATGACCAGGTCCACCTTGCAAATGAGCCTTGCTCAATGGTTCCCACCTGGATAAATAAAGATTTTGATTGATCGATTGATTTACCCTACCTTTATTTGTGCCAGCTGACTCTGCCTAGTCAGTGGTCTTAGCTGCTACTTCCCATCTCTACAGTTACCTTATGCCTATCCATGCATGCTTGAATCCCACTACGTGTGTACCTACCTCCTAGGACAGGCTGTTCCATGCATCCACCACCCTCTCAGTGAAAAGAACTTTCTCACATTTCCTTAAATGGCCACCCTCAATCTCATGTCATGTCCTCTTGTCCTGGTACTCTTGTTATACTAGAAAATGTTTTTCCTTTTAACCTTATTTATGCTTTTGAAATATTTGAATGTTTTGATCATATCACCTGCTCCCTTCTTTGTTCCAGTGTATACATATTGAGGTCCTTTAATCTGTCCTCATTTGCCTAGTGCTGCAGACCCTGAACCATCTTAGTTGCCCTCCTCTGTACTGTCTCTATCCTGTCAGTGTCTTTGCGCAATCGGCATCCAGTACTGCACGCAGTATTCCAGGTGGGGCCTCACCAGTGTTTTGTACAGTGGGATCATTACCTCCCTCCTGTGGCTTGTGACACCCATGCCAATACATCCCAGCATCCCCTGGCCTTCCCTGCCTTTGCGGTCTGCTTGGTGACTTTTCAGGTCATCTGTGATAATGACCCCAAGTCTCTTTCTTCCCTGGTACCCGCAGCAAACCCCCACCAGCACTACCACCTGTAACTCTCTTCAGAGTTCCTACTCCCCACATGCATGATTTTGTACTAGTTTGTATTAAATCTCAGGTGCCACACTTGACCAGCTCTCCAGCTCTTTCCTCATCTTTTCCACCCTCTGGAGTATCTACACTTTTGCAGATTTTGGTGTTTTCAGCAAACAGGCAGACCTTCCTCCAGCCCTTCTGCAATGTTGCTGATGAAGACATTGAAGAGAACTGACCTTAGAACTGATCCTTGAGGTACTCACTGGTGACCCCAATTTTTCTGACTGGGTTCAGTTTACTGACTCTCAACTAGTTTCAAACCAGTTCACCAACATGGCCCACCACTAGACTACCTAACTTGTTTACCAGCCTTCTATGTGGAACAGTGTCGACGGCCTTGCTGAAGTCCAGGTAGGCAACATCAACTGCACCCCTTGGTCACCTCCTGGTCACCCAGTCAAAGAAATCTATCAGATTAGTCTGACAGGACCTTCCTGCTGTGAATCCATACTGCCTTGGATCTTGTGCCCCGTCGATTCCAGGTGTTCCACAGTCCTTTCCTTAAGGAGTGCCTCTATGTTTTACCCACAGCTGATGTGAGACCGACTGGCCTGCAGTTCCTGCCTACTCTTTGCTGCCACTCTTATGAAGAGGGACCACATGAGCCCTTCTCCAGTCCTCTGGGACCACTCCTTTGCTCAGTGACTCGCTAAACAAGACTGCCAGTGGTTGGCTGCATCCTTGGTTCCTTTAGAATCCTGGGATGTATTCCATCTGGGCTCTTAGCTGTGAGCTCTTCTAGGATCCTCTCGTCTGTAAAGGCCTGGTGTTTACCTCCCTCCCCTCAGTGCATCTGATGGCTATCTGTGGCCCTGTCCTCCGTCTCTCTCTGTAGGACTGAGCAAAAATGCCTATTAAGGATTGATGCCTTCTCTAGGTCCCCTCCACACTCCCTTATCACACGCTCGTTTAACAATCTCTCCTCCCCCCGACTTCCTTCTTTCACTCAATGTACCTGTAGAATGTCTTGGTCCCCCTCCCTCAGTGATTGAGCTAATCTTTCCTCGGTTTGTGCTGCTTACTACTTTTCCAGATTCCCTGAGACAATCCTTGTACACTTCCCTATCCTCATCTCTTTGCATTTCCTTGTATTTCTTGAAGGCCATCTTTTGGCCTAACCTTCCTCTACATCCTTGAGAACCAAGTGATTTTCTCCTTCTTTACCCTTTCTCTCCCCAACACATTGGCCTGTTACCTCAACAATTGCCTCCTAATATGTGCCTGTTTCCCTCTCAACGCCTCCTCCTGTCTCCTTGCCAGGGCTTCTTTAACACTTTTTCATCTTAATAAAGTGGCCACTCTGAAATCTAAGATCCTTGCCTTTGTGAGTTGCCTGTATTCCTGTGGCCAGTTTGAATTGTACCATGTGGTACGCTGGACCCCAGGAGACCTTCCTCTGAGCTCTGTGATTATTTCTCCATTGGTCATTACTAGATCCAGGATTGCCCCATCTCTGGTGGGTTCCTGCACCAGTTGTTTAGGCCTGCCCCTGCAGGAGTTCAGTGTCCCATGTCCTGGCTGACGCCCAGTCGGGACGGACCAGTCCACATCTAGTATGTTAAAATCTCCCATCAGCAGAACTTCCCCTTTGCTGCCATATTATGTATGTCCTCCATCAGTATCCATCAGCTTTCTCCCCTGAGCTAGAGGTCTGTAGACCACCCTGTTCGTATAGCTGTTCCATGGCCCGTTTGAGGGTGACCCACAGTTCCTCTGCCTCCTAATGCCTGCCCTGAATTGTGGTTGCCTTGATGTCCTCTTTGACATAAAGACGCCCCCACTTCCTTTCCCCTGTCCCTTCCTTCTAAACAGAGCATAAGCTGGTACATTTATCTCCCATGCGTGGTTGCCGTGAACCATGTCTCGGTTATGGCTACTAAGTCCAGTTTAGCCTCCATAATTACAGCCTCCAGGTCTGGGACCTTGTTTCCCAAACTGCGGGCATTTGTATACATAGCTTTCCATGTACTTGCTGGTGATTTGCTAACTAAAGGGGAAGGGCAGCTTTTCCCCCATTCAACATAGCGGTTGCTGGCCCCTCTCCCCCTTCATTAGTTTAAATGACCTGCAAAATGTTGAACACATGTCCCAGTGCACTGACCCCTCTTGTCAAGTGTAGGCCGTCGAATATAAAAAACTTCCTCTCCCAGAAATTTTGCCAATCTCCTAATCGGTGTCCTTTCTCTTGACACCAATCTCTGAGCCAAGCGTTTAGGTCACCTATTTTTTCCTGATTTTCTGCCTGTACCCTTCTCCATACAGGTAGAACCTCAGAAAGAGCGATGCAAGACGAAATGGATTGCAGCCATTCTCCCAACCTGGTCAGGTGTTCCTTGGTCTCCTCTGACTGACTGGTGAGGTTGTTTGTTCTAGGTGGATCAGGACATTCATATTGCCTCCTGTGCTCCGTACGATATTAGTAATGCATTCAGAGTTTCTCCATGCAGATTATCCTGGGAGACATCTGACCATGGCCTCCGGCTGTAAGTGGATGTCGGCTCCCGAATCATGGAGTCCCCCTATGATCATAAGTTTTTTTTCTGCCTTTTCAGTGCGTTTTGATTTCTGGGCATTGTGAGTTGTGTGGTTGCTGCTGACCTGCAGCATCCTCTGCCACGCATTTGGCTTGGATGCTTAAGGTAGAAACCTGTTTTGTTGTTAGTATGGGATTTTGGAGGCATTACATTGATGTGGGTTGTTTTGGGGTGCCCAGTTTGCACTCCAACCACCTGCCAGCCTCCAGGTCCAGCTACTC
The DNA here is from genome assembly GCA_016271365.2 of Neoceratodus forsteri. Lineage (NCBI taxonomy): Eukaryota > Metazoa > Chordata > Ceratodontiformes > Ceratodontidae > Neoceratodus > Neoceratodus forsteri. The sequence continues at coordinate 122,883,489 of JADMNL010000024.1, forward strand.
TCTATGGACAAGGTGCACCATTTGGGTGCTGGAGGAATGGTGGATGGTTTTATAGTGATTGCCCCTGTATCTGGGATTGGAGACGGAAGATTTCTTCTTGCCCATGCTGCTCTGAGCTGAGCCCTTGGGTCCCAGAGTGTCCAGCATGTAGACAGTGACTCAAGCTTTGGATAATCTGTCCTGTTGACTGTTCCATGGTGCCAGTAGTTGACAGTATCCATCCTGGCTGTGTCTGTGGTGTGTGTATATAGTGGATGTAATAAAAAAGAAAGTACAGAATTTTTTGCCTTCACAAGGTTTGTCCCGTTTCTCTGTTCACTTAGGTTATATTCTCAGTGCAGTATGTAAGGTCAACCCTTACTCAAGTTTTGTAAGTATCCCACCTATTGGGAATACCATAGATGGTCAGTTGATGGGTCCGATCCCCTATGATTAGAGTACATCTCAGTTCTGCGAGCCTATAAAGGCAGAGTAGCAGGTGGTGGAGGGAGGAAGGTAGGCGGATCCTTCCCTCCGATCCTCAGTCTGCAGCATACAGTCTAGGAGAGAACAATCCTCTCCCTGTGCTGGAGGACAAAGATTTCCGCTCCCTCTAACACACTAGGGGATGAAAGAAAGAATGCCGTCCTGTAGTTATGGATAGTATATGCTTAGACTGTAAAGCAAATTCACAACAAACAAATATCAAATGCGGCTCGGTAAGCTGTTAATCAGGGTAAGGGCAACAGACTTCTTGAAAACATAAACTGAACTACAAGCTCAAATGGGCAGACTGGGTGGGCCATGGGCCCTTGTCTACCGACACTGTCTATGTATCTATGTATCTATAATCACTCAGAACAATAGACATACGGCTCAGCAAGCCGTTGGAATCCCACTCAAGTCAGGTATATATGAAGCTTCCCTCTCCCTCAATTTCCCTCCGCCCACTTCAGCCCATATTCGCTCCAGCTGAATGGGCCGAAAACAAGAGTTAAACCTGTGAGGGAACACTCAGGCAACCCTGATTTTGCTGCCATACGCTCACCGATGCAGCTGACCAGAGTGCCTTCAGTACTTGATGTCACTGTACCTTATCTGCTTACTGTTGTCATATGAATAAATCTTTCTTTTCCTCTTCGTGCTTAACACTTGGAAATTGTAGAATAGGAGGTAGATTTTATGTTTTAAATAGGAGAGTATCATGGTGCATACACACAGGATTCATCTGTTTTACTTGTGAAGTGGTGGAATTAAACTGAACCTGGTGTTGCTTGAGGACCTTGTGCAGAGTGTTGAAGGAGACAGCAGGCACGAGGTGAAGTGAAGTGTTTACTGCGGCTCGATTTGGAGCCGATGTTACTGGCAGAGTTTTCCTGGGTGAGGAGTTCACACTGGCGCTGAAGTTAATGCTTGGTGGTGGAGAGCTCGTCTGACTTTGCGGCATCTGATGCCATCGTGGGACTCTGCTTCTGGGAGACAAAACTGCAATTTGTGACCAGATCTCTTTCATTGGGACTTTGTCTCAGAGGGTCAGTTAGGCGATACGGTGCTTGTCTCCACTGGCCTTGGACCGGCAGTGAGTCTAAGGGTGGCAGGATTTGACCCAAGGTCCTGAGAGATCACCAGAGAGCTTTGATTAAAGCTGTTGAAACCTGACTTGGGGTAAGCGAGTTCCTTGAGTACTAGTTTAATCATTCCACCACAGCCACAATAAATTTCTTGGTTAAGTGCACTTGACTGCAAGATAGTCGTGAGGGCTAAAACAAAACTGATTGATTCTCTGAATTGGCGTATGAGAGAGTCGAAATTCTAAAGGACATTTTGACTGTGGTAACTCTGGTTGTTGGGAAGTGAGAGTTCCTGGAAATCTCAATTTTCTGTGTGTGGGAAGTGAGAGCCCCATCTCAACTAACCAAAGAAAGAATTATTATCGAGACTTGGTACTGCATACTCAAGGACTGTTTTGCTTATATTTTGGGATTGCTGGTATTAATTTTGTGGCAGAATTGGGAGGGTGAGGAAGTGGGGGATCATTATTTTGGGTATTTTATCCTTTTGTGATTGTGTGGTTGTGGTGCGTGGTGTGATTTGTTAATTTGAGTTTCTTTTGTCATTGCTGTTTTGTACTATCTTTTAGTGCTTTCTGGGACTGGTCCTGCCAGCCAGGAGATGTGTTGGTGCCGTGGACCCCTTGTATCTCCTATGCTGCCTCTCAGCTCCACAACCTTCACCCCTTTAACGACTCCTCAGTGTCTAGTATCACAGAAAGGTGCTGCAGGGAGGTCATTATTACTGGAGGCATTTGGTTCATCGCGTGCCGAGGGCAGCTGCGGAGGGGTGGTGAGCAGCATTGAGGTGGTCTGGTGCAGGAGACGCCCTGGGTATAAACAGAGCCTAAGGGGAGGTTCTATGTGTTTGGTCTCCATACCCAGGGTTCCCACTGGACCGAGTGGACTGGTAGCTAGAGGACTGGCTGCACCTCTAATCCTCTTCGGCAGTGCTTTGCAATGCCAGGTCAGGGAGGAACAAAACCACTATTTGTGTGGACTGGATTTCTTCTGTCAACCTGGTTTGCATCACTGAGACCTTGATGGGGGTGATGCGGGCCTTGTTTTTGAGGCGCTGTCCCGCTGGGTATATTGTGGTGCGCTGCTCGAGGAAGGATCGCAGGGGAGTGGGAGTGATTGTTTTTGATCCTGTCTGGGCTTCTTGGTGCACCCAATCTTTTGAGTGCATCTCCATGCATGAGGGTGTAGGTGCAGGTTGCAGGATTCTCCTTACTGTCTCCCCGGGTGGGAGTGGACTTCATCGCCACCAGGTGTTTAATCCTGGGGTACTTCAGAGGCTGGTCCGATCAATCCTAACGCTTTGTTACAACCTCCTCCAGTTGATGCAATAATTGGGGTGTACAAGTGGCTGCTGCTGCTGCTACTACCGATCAGCATGGCCACACTCAATCTGGTGTTCCAGCTGGTTCTTGAGATTGACAACCTCAAGATTGATCCGGTCGCTTGGTCTGATCACTGCACTGTGGAGTTCAGGTTTTGCCTCCCCAAAAGAAAGTCCTTCCTTGTGGAGATAATCAACTATCGCCTCTTGAAGGGTGTTGACCCAGAGGGACTACTGGCGTTAGCTGGCCTATCTGGGGTTGACATAGCATGTGCAGTTGGCACTGGAGAGGTGGTGGCCACCTATAATGGGGTGATTGCGAGGCTCTAGATGCCCATGGCACCAGTCCGTGTCTGACCCAGACCCTCTCACTTGAAGCTGAGATCCCCTTGGTTTGATGGGGATCTCAAGGTGATGAAGATCAGGGTCGGAAGTTGGAGCATTGCTGACAGGCTGGCCTTGCGTTCTCACTATGCAGAGTACCAGGGGCAGTTTTCCATAAGAAGGCAGGATTTCTGTCCAGGAAATTGCTGCTGGTAAAACGGGCATCTCAGCTGTTTCGACCATGGACAGGCCTGCCTGTCTCTATCCGAAGAAGCTTTTCCAACCACTTTATGTGAAGAGTTCGCTCTGTTTTTCTCCAACAGTGTCAGCCATGCAGTCAGGATTCCGCCATTGAGGCTTGTGCCTGCAGTGGTAGAGTTGGGAGGTTCAGAGGCACTCAGTCTGCCTGGGAGAGTTTAGGCCAGTGGAGATGTCTGGCGTGACTAAGGTGATCTCTGAGCTGAAGCACACCTTTTGTGAACTGGACCCGGCACCCGGCAGCGTTTCTTAATGGGATGTGCCAATGCCGTTGGCGGTGTTCGCCAGGATTGCCAGGTGTTCGATGGTGGAGGAGGTCTTCCCACCTCAACCCAGACGCCTGGCAAATTACTGTCTGATCTCCAGCCTACCATTTTTGAGCAAGGTTGCTGAGGAATTGTGGTACATCAGCTCGAGGATCACCTGGTGTCCTCACATATCTGTGAGCCATTCGTTGGGTTTCGGGCCAGACACAGCACTGAAACTGCTCTAGAGGGCGCATAATGATCTACTTAGGGCTAGAGATAGAGGAGACAGGTCAGTTCTTGTGCTTCTCAATATCTCCTCGACTCTGACACCGTGGATCACGTTGTGCTTCTTTTTTTTTTCCTCCTCTCCCTGCAGTGCCCCTCTTGGGAGACACTCAGCCTTTTCAGCCCTCGCTCGCCTGCCTGGAGACCAGGCGGTCCATCCCCCGCAGACCTTGGTTTACCCCCAGGCGGGATGCAGGGGTGGGGCCCTACACCCGAGATTTACTGAAGTTTCGCGGGATGCCGCTTCTGGGCAGGCAGGGGCTTTGAGGGTCTGGGCCTAGTGTCCGCTGTCACCGGGCACCGCAAGGTGTTTTTCCGGTGTTTTTACCGCGACATGCCGTGTCCCTGGCGTCAAGGCGCTGGCGCCCGGCGTCTGGCCGCGCCCTCCTTCTTCCTGCCATCGGCCTTGCTCGCCTCAGGTCTCCACCTGGGGACAGTCAATAGCTAGGCTCTGGATCCCCCCCCCTCGGCGGCCCTCCAGCTTTCCAGTTCGTTCCGAACCCGGGTCGCTGGTGTCGCAAGTGGAAATCCAACCACCGCGCCAGCGGCCGGCGAACGCAGGCTTCTTTGATAGACGCTGAGTTTTGTGGACTCACCAGTACTGTCATCAAATGGTTTGAGTCCTGTCTCGGATAGAGTGCAGCAGGTGGTGATGGGATTTCTCCTCCTCCTCAATGCCTCTGTCTTGCAGAGTACCTCAGGGTTCGATCCTGTCGCTGATGTTATTCGCAGTGTACATGCCCCTGGGCGAGATCATCCGGCAGTACAGTGTGGAGTTTCACTGCTATGCATATGTTACCCAACTGTATTCATCTTTTGCACCGAACATCAGGAGCAGATGACGTGCTTAACAGCTGTCTGGTTAAAATCAATGACTGGATGGCCTCCGGCTGCCTGAGGCTCAGCTCTGCTAAGACTGAGGTGCTGGTGATCAAGCCTGGCCGGGACGTGATGGGTTGCCACTGGGGCTGACTCTGGATTTGTTCTGGGGTCTACGCCATTGGTGGCTTCTCAGAGGGTGCGACATCTGGGCATGATCCTTGATTGCAGATTGGCCTTTGAAGATCAGGTTTCAGCTGTAGTCAGTAGTGGTTTTACCACTTGCGGAACATTGCCTAGATTAAGCCCCTCATTCCGCCTGAGGACCTGCAGACACTAGTACATGCCTTTGTGACTTCAAGGCTCGACTACTGTAACGCTTTGTACTTTGGGGTCATGGGAGGACTCTCCACATGCTGCAGCTGGTGCAGAGCGCGGTGGCCTGGTTACTGTCGAGCCTTTCAAGGTCCAGTCATGTGACCCTGGTTTTGCATGCTCTGCACTGGCTGCCAGTCAGGTGGAGGGTCCTTTAAGGTGGGTCTTCTCACCTTTATGACCTTTACGGGCTGGGCCCTGGTTACCTGTCTGAGCCGACACGGTATCCTTGGCTTGCTCCCTCCACTCCTCTTGAGGGGCCTCCTGGACATTCCCAGCGTGCAGCTCAAGACTTTGGGAGGTTGTGCTTTTAGTGTTTCTGGGCCAACCCTGTGGAACTCGCTTCCACCTGCAGTCTGGGAGGTCCCTCGATTGAGGTGTTTAAGGAGGAGGCTAAAGGCCCATCTTCAGCCTGGCCTTTGACTGCTGATACCATCTTTAGCTTTGACCAGTCCTGTGAAGATGACTTATGGAAACCTCTTTTGTTGAATTTTATTTTGTTATGGTTTTAATGAGGTTTAGTTATGCTTTTATTTATGATTGCGTGTGCTCATTTGTGTTCGGTGCCTAGAGCCTCTGGGATTGGGAGCCCTACAAATAAAATTGCCTTGCTTGCTACCTCTTATGTATCTGATGCATCAATGAAGTATGATTGTTCTTGTATTGCTTTCTGCCAGGCTGTATTGCTATTGATTTGTACACTCTGTAACAAACTAACACTTGCTTTTGTTGTGCTTGATACCAAACCCTTTGAAAATAGGCACTACACTACCTAAAGGGTTTTGTGAAATAAAACTAAAACACCAATTTTCATCTGCTTATTATCAGTTTTAAATATCCGGTTTAAGAAAAATGTTCGTGTGTATAAAAGCAGACGCTGTATTATGGTGTAGCAGTATTCCAGACTTTTGAAGATCCGCCGACCAACTGGAGCAAATTAATGCCTTCGAGGAAGAGGCAGCTCGTGGCCACGGAGCAGTCCTCTTCAGTCTTGGTCTTTGTTCCACTCAAACTGGGCTCTTCCTTTGCAGATCCTTCAAGGAGATGTGCCAGTCTCTGACAAAGGAAGGACCTGTCCGGTTCATACACCTCCTGGGCCACAAAAAGATAAAGGATCAAGAGAAGATTCATCACGTCGATGACGCTCTTTGGACAGGGAGAGACCTCGGTCCCAGGAGTCTCCCATCTCGATTTCAGTCAAATTGCTACTTTGGCCACTGGCTTCATGGTACTCTGTCAGTCCCGCTTAGCTCAGTAGCGGGCACTAACAGGTCGGAAATAGTAATCGACCCATTGTCGACTGCTGAGGCTAACCGCTCTTGTTTAGACTCTGGTCCTCCAGCCACCCCAGGAGGAGACCCAGCCCGCTGGGACTTCACCTGTGGTCTGTGTCCCTGACCTGGGAGCCGCAGTTCTCCCGGCCCCTTCCCAGCACCCCTGACAGTCGAGGTCTCTGACACCCTTGACCAACAGGCTGAGGGAGTCTGCAAGCGGCGCCCAAGAAGCGTGTAACGCTAATTATTCGCTCTCATCCTCCTCGGATGAGGAGAGGCTTTACTAAGCTGCAGCAATGCTATGAGTCCCTATGTGGCAACAGCTCATGCTATCCGGTCCAAAGTTGACCCCAGCTTTCACTCAGGCCATCACATGGCTGTTGCTGTCTAGGCCGCGTTGACTTCTCCGGAGCCAGTCAGCACTGCCCTCCTCCCACAGAGCTGGTGAAGACCTCCCGGCTTGCTGAAGCCAGCCTCTCCACCTAACTTGGTGGAGTCATCACTAAGCAGCCTCCCCGGGCTCCTGCCAGTGAGTCTCAGCCCGCTCAGGACCCTCCTGCACAGGCTGTCTGCCACCCTCACTCCTGACCATCCACTGCACATCAGAAGTGATTCTGGTGGTCGGCTGCTCTATCCAGACTTGGAGTCCAAGGATTTGGACTTGAATTCGCATCCATGCAACGATGATTCCATGAGTCTCCGATGGAGGGAAGGTCCACGTCCTTCCTGGGCATACTCTCTCATCTCTGAATCAACAAGGATGCCCTCGGAGCCTGTTGAGAAACAGGCTGAATACCTAACTGATATCCTCAGCACCCAGCCTCCTGTCCTGAGCCTTTAGCCGGATGGCCCATAAGTACATGGTTCCCATCAGCTCCCTTCGGGTTTATACAGCACCCCTTGGCTGATGGGGCTGGTGACAGTCTGTGTTTTGGCACTCTTGACAACTCGAGACACGGATAGACCTCCGGATAGAGAGTCCTAGAAGTTGGACCATTCAGCCAGAAAGGTCTGTGCTGCCTCCTCACTTGGTCTTCAACAGTTGAGTTCACCATCATTATGGCACACTTCTCCCATGCCCTCTTGGGCTCTCTGGATGAGGTGCTTCCTCATCTCCCACAGACCTTCAGACCATGATCAAGCAGATCCGTAACCAGGGTCAGGCTGTTGCTAAATAGCAGCTCTGGACATCTGGGATTCTTGTGCCCATTTGGTGGCGTCCGCAGTCGCCATGCATCAAAGGGCTTGGCTGAGAGTCTTAATCTACGCAGATACCCATCACAAACTGGAGGAAGTTCCTTGTCTGTGTACTGATTTGTTCGGTCCAGGAGTTGAAGGTCACCTTCAGTGTATTGAGAAGTCCATTGCAACATTGGATTCCATTACTTCCACCCAGAAGGAACCCCAGGGTTTAAAGAGCAGAAAAGAAGGCAGCTCTGGTATTTATGCCCCTGCAGCTAAGCAGCCCCAGTACCAATCTGGGCAGCAGCAGCAGGCTCAGTCTTGATACCCTAAGCCAAGTCAGGGCTTTGGCAGCCCGTAAGCCAGGAAGGAAGGGCCTCGGTTGTCCCCTGCTGGCTCCTCCTCCTCCAGGCCTGCACAGTGACTGGATGGGGGTCACCACCCCAAGCCCACCACAGCCACTCTGGGTCCTCCCGGGGAGCCGGCGCCACTTTCCTGCCTGATCTGCTGTTACAACAGACAGAGGTGGGTCCACTTGGAAGTGGTCGGCCAGGGACTGCCTCTGGAATTTGAGCAGTACCCTCCAAGTAGAGCCTGTGCCCCACAGGAGGAGGAGATATCCCCTTACTCGGTCGGCCTCTGAGACTGCATTACCCAACTCCTCCCAAGAAGGTAGTGGTCAGACTCGTGAGCCCCTGTCAACCCAGGGTTCATTTCCAGGTACTTCCTGGTCCGAAACTGATGGGGACTGGCGCTCATTCTAGATCTGCATGACCTAAATTAGTTTCTAAGGTCTGCACTTTCAGAATGGTAATCCTGCCTCAGATCATACCATCTCGAGCAGAACACGTGGCTTTGCTCCCTGGATCTGCAGGAGCGTGTTCTTTCACGTCGCAATCCATCTGTCCCACCAAAGGTTCCTCTGCTTCAGGGTTGAGGGAATCCTCTCGAGTTCCAAGCCATGCCGTTTGGCCTGTCATTGGCCCCCAGGGTCTTCACCAAATGCATAGCAGTGGGGCCCCCATCTTTGCATCAAGGGGTCAGGGTGTACCACTATCTCGACGATTAGCTCATAGCGGTTCCCTCCAGACTGATTGCAGAGAAGTCCAGGGATCTGGCCCTCCAAATTAGCTCAGCCTTGGCCTCCTGATCAATGAGGCCAAGTCGAATTTGTGCCCTCGCCTGTGATTTGCTTCATCGGGCAGAGCTCTCTCTTACCAAGCCACAGCCAGGCTCCTGGCAGACAGGACATTGGTGTTCTCCTCCTTTGCTCAATCATTTCTGGTTGGGCAATTATGCCCTACCTGGGACTTCTGGGTTACTTGGCGGCCTGCACCTCCGTGGTCCGATGAGGCCTGGTGGCTATGCTCCCCTTCAATGGGAGCTGACCAGCCAGTGATCTCAGCTGCCTAGGTCACTTTGACCAGCTGGTCACTGTAACCTGGAAGATGTCAGACGCTCCAGTGGTGGACAGTCCTGAACATCTGCAGGAGGATTCCATTTGTCCGCCCGAGCCAATGGTCGCCCTGACGACCGACGCCTCTCACGGGATGGGATGCCCAATGGAAATCAGAGTCCATGGGCTCTGGACCTCGAGGAATCTTGATGCCATATCAACCTGTTGGAGCTCCGAGCAGTTCAGCTGGCACTGGCTGCTTTCGCCTATTCCTTTGGGGTCAAGTGGTTCAAGTCCAGGCGGACAACACCATGACCATGTACTACCTCAACAAACAGGGTGGCACGACTCCCGGTCTCTGTGCAGGGAAGGCTCTGCATCTGGAGCCTCATGAGCCGACTGGAGGCAGATCTCCTAGCCATCCATGATCCATGTGGTAGGAACCTGGATCATTGTGGACACCCTCAGCCATGTGGGCGAGTGTCCCATGGTGGTCTCTTCATCCAGAGGTAGTGTACAGTCTGTTCTCCCAGTGGGGCACCCTCAGGTGGACCTGTTCGCCCAGGAAAACACAAAACTGAGGCTGCTCCATGCCCGCCTCTATCAGCAGGGCTCCTGGGCACCCTCAGGCAGATCTGTGCATCTCCATGGAGAAGCTGAGGCTGTTCTGTGCCAGCCCCTCAGTAGGGCTCGCTGCAGGTGGTGTGCTTCTCGAGGCCTTGGATCCCAGGCCTCTTATATGCCTTCCTCCACTTCCACTCCTTCTGGCTCAAGGTGCTCCTCAAGGTCAGGAGGGACAAGGGCACAGGTGATCCTCATGCCCAAGACTGGCCCTCACAATTCTGGTATCCAGACCTCCTCAGCCTCTGCATCAGGCTCCCAAGGTGTCTTTCAGCACGCCTGACCTGCTCTTGATCAGTCGGGAAGGTACTCCACCCGGACCTTCAATCCCTGCACCTGACAGCCTGGTTCTTGAGCGGCTAGAGTTCCAGGCTTTGGGTCTCTCCAACAATGTACTCTGTGTAGTTGAGGCTTCCTAGGAAGGAACTGACCAGGAGGTGCTGTGCTTTCAAATGGAAGAGATTCTCCATGTGGTGTCAGGGCAAGGGCCTGGACCCTTCGTTCTGTCCGGTGGCTAGCATCCTCAACTACCTTTGGTCACTCTACAAAGGAGGTTTTCGGTCTAAGGTGCACCTAGCAGCCATCTCTGCTTATCGGTGCGGGCGGTCAGCAGATGGTACAGGAAAAGGTGGTCTGATGTTTCTTTAAAGGCTTTGACCATATTTCCCTTCGAGCATGAACCACCACCACCACCACCGTGGGATCTACTGCTGGTACTGGCAAAGCTCATGGGCAAACCATTCGAGCCAATGCGCAGGTGTGAGGTGTCACATCTGTCATGGAAGACCGCTTCTTGGTGGTTATCATGTCAGTCAGAAGGATTGGGGAGCTACAGGCACTCTGCCAAGTCTCCCTATCTGGTCTTCCACAGGGACAAGTTTGTCCTGCGCCTACCCAAGTTCCTTCCAAAGGTTGTGTCGGAGTTTCATCTGAACAGGTGAAGACTCTGCCAGTGTACTACCCCAGTTACACCTCGGAGGTTGAGTACAGGCTTCATACTTTGGACCCGAGATGGACACTCTCTTATTATAAGGAGATACGGCTGAAGTTCGGGAGAGGTTCACAACTGCTTGTCACCTATGCTGAAGCCACACCTGGCAGACCTGCAGCAAAATGGATGATTGGCATATTGATTACATCTTGCATTGATCTCTGTCTGTTGGGCAAGGAGCCACCCCTATGGATAAGAGCTCATTCCACCTGCCATACTGCTGCATCAGTGGCTGCTTCTAGGGGTGTCCAGGATATCTGGAGAGCTGCTACCTGGAAGTCAGCAGACACCTTCATTTCCCATTACCACATCGACCTAGAGTCACGCTGGGATGCTGGTTTTGGGGCCTCAGTTCTCCAATCTCTGTTCTCTAAGTAGGGATGTGCTTGCCTCCCTCCTCCCAGAGAACTGCTAAGAGTCTGCCAGTCTGTGGATGAACAACATATACCACTCCTAGAACTACTGTTACAGCTGAGTAACCTGTTCTTCCTTCCCTGCCCTTTTTGCTGCAGTGTCATTGTGTTGCCCTTGCATATCTCCTTGTCCCACACACAAAAAAAAAAAAAAAAAAAAGGGTCGGGAGGAGTTAGCATCCTAGTTACTGGGTGTATAACTCATGGAATCAGCACCAAGCCTTGGAGAAGGCAAACTATAAGTACTTTTTATTTAGTACAGTGGAGTTGGGTTAAAATATAAAACAAGCAAGCTGTTGTATGCAGGAGTCCAATATTTGTGCCACTTCCACACACACATTTGGGTCCATTTGAACCTGGAATTGGGGAGCAAGTCGGAGAAGATGGGAAATGAATGTTTGGGCATATGTAACTGATGTGTAAAAGTACTCTCTCTTTATTAGAATGCTGGTATGACACTGTTGGGGGGCTTTGTGTATTGTGGGCAGTCTGCACCTGGAATACCAGTACTGTAAAGGAGTGGGTACTTTTGCACAACACTTGAAGCACCTTAATAAAATAGGGTAATATTTCAACATGCATGTGTGTTTTGTCCATCTGTAACAATATACAGAAGTCAGTGGGGTGGGCTGGTGAGTCATGTTGGGTCGGTGGATTTTCCAGTCATTAGCGCTGCTGGCTAGTGGCTGAAAAGGTTAGTTGTAACCCCTGGATTGTCCATTTCAAGCTATAGTTGATTGAATGTCTTCCAAGAATATCATTGATTCCCACTCATGGGCTGGAAGCACTAGACCCCATTTGAACAAAGCTTTTGCAGGGGGCAGCCATTGCTGCTGGGCATGCTGCCTGCACACCCCCACATGGTGCTGGTGCAGCCAATAACCATTGGTTGTTCCCTCACTCACCTCTGTTCTGTTGTTCCTGCTGTCGAGTATACATTGGTAGCGCAGTGCCTCACTGGACTCATCAGCACGGTTTTACTGCATCACTGCTACTTCTTTTGCGCTTGTCGCTTGTATTTATTTTTGTGATGTCAAATCGACAAAGTTTGACAGGCTCCCATTTTGCATCATTGCCCTGTGGGAAATCAGTGGCTGCTCCAGACCAACATCAGACCTGCATCGCCTGTCTTGGACTGGAGCACAGGTGAGACCATGGTTGCCCTGTGGAACCTGTATGGCTTCACTCTCCTCACTTAGGGTCCCCCGCCATGGGCTAACCAATCAGGTCACTCCTCAGATATGAGGACACCCTTCAGGCATATTTGATATGTCCTCCCTCTGGTGATACCCTACAGTTCAGCCCAGGCTGATGCCCTCAAGACCAAGTCTCTACTCTCTAGTAGGGCCTCGCATTCTTCTACGGAAGCTGCCCTCATTTATAGGCCCTGAGGGGCCACTAATGTGGGATCAATGCCAGGATTCCATTGGTGCCTAATAGTTTGGCACAGGGAGTCTGATGGGACCCAGTACATGCTCTTCTGTCAGACACCAGTGGTCCCCAGATTCACGCCCCACCCTCCCCCATACTCATCGACGTCATCCTCTCAGGACAATGAATCATTTATCCACCTGCCTTCACTGCTGTGTACCTGCGATTCTTGGTGGGGATCTCCAGGCACTAGACTTAAATGATTCACAAGTCATGATCTGGCAACCCTGCCTTTGGGACTCCTCTGAGTTCCCGATCTCTATACTGTTATTTTCTCCATAGCCTAGAGCCTTTGAGGAGGCATCCAGGGCAGTGTGGAGGTGTCCCTTCTCCAATCCAGCTGTCCCCAGAAGCATCCTTATGTGATATTGTGCACCCACAGAGTCGGCAGGTGAGGAACTTTGCCCCTCCAGCACCCAAAACATTGAATGGGAAGAACACCCTCCCCTTCAGCTAGTGGTCAAACAGGAGTTCCGCATGTTTGTAGTTCATTTGCATCACCAGGTAAAGAAAAGGTCCGGCTCCCATACGATGCACAGGAGAAACGCCAGACCTCGCCCAACAACTAGCACACCAAAATCTGACCAATGGAAAATCATGTACACAATGCTCACAGTCTGGGAAACAAGATCCCAGACCTGCAGGCAAAATGACAGAAGCTAAACTGGACATAGTAGCTATTAGCGAGATGTGGTTTACCAGAAACCACACTTGGGAGACTTCAGTACCTGGCTGCGACTGTTCAGAAGAGACCGAGGTGCACAAAGGAAGGGGGGAGGCCTTTATGTCCATGAAAATATCAAAGCTACAAAAATTCAGAATACACATAAGGAGCCAGAAGAACTGTGGGTCACCCTGGAAACAGGAAATGGGACAGCCATATGAACTGGGGTTGTGTACAGGCCTCCAGACCAGGGGAGGACATAGACATGTTACTGCTGGAAGATATACAAAACGTGACAGCTAAAGGGAGGTTCTGATAATGGGAGACTTCAACATGCCGATACAGATTGGTCAGTACCAGCAGGGACATCTGCCAGAACTAGACACATGGTGGATTCCTGCAGGGGAGGGCCTCAAACAACTGATACAACAACCCACTAGAGACAGGGCTATCCTAGATCTAGTACTGACTAACTGGGAAAGGATCACAGATCTCCAGGTAGGTCACCTGGGGCCAGTGACCATCACATGGTATGGTTCAGTTTGGCCACTAAACTAAATCATCCCATTCCAAGGCAAAATATGGGATTTCAGAGTCGCTGACTTTGATAAGATGGCCAACAGAGTTAAGCTAGCCCTGGCAAAAGAAATACAGATGAGGGGTGCAGGCAAAGTGGGCAAGCATTAAAGATGCAATACTTGAAGCAACATCCCAGTGTGTTGTGAGAACAGGAAGTGCAAAAGTAAACCACTTTGGTTCACAAACACAGTAGCAGAAAGGTCAGAGCCAAAGGCTGGCCTTCAGGAAATATAAGGAACGCAGCAGGATGAAGATAGAAGGCATACCAACTTGCCTAAGGGAAGCAGGAGGGCAGTAAGGCAGGCAAAGGCTCAAATTGAGGAAACACTAGCACAAACAGTAAAAGAAGGTGACTAGACTTTCTATAGATACATTAGTGAAAGGAGAAAGTCCAGAGGGGTATTACTAAGATCAAAGGGGATAAGGGGCGGTGAGGAGGAAGACCATAAAAGCATCTGTCCTAAATGGATACTTCAGCCAGTATTTACTGAAGAGAAGGTAGGGCACGGTCCACAGCTCTGCACCATGGACATGGGAGGGAGGTGCACTAGTCCCTTGACAAAAGAAAGGGTTGTACAAGAGCTCAATATGCTCAGGGTGGACAAGGCAATGGGACCTGATGGCATACATCCCAGGGTACTAAAGGAGCTAATGGTGGAACTAGCAGAGCCATTATCAAAACTGTATAGAGAGTCGCTGAGCACAGGAGAGGTCCCAGAAGACTGGAGAAGGGTCATGTGATCCCACTCACGAGTGGTAGCAGGAGGAGGCGGGGAATTACAGACCTGTCAGTCTTACCTCAGTAGTGGGCAAGATTATGGAGACACTCCTAAGGAAAGGATAATGCAACACCTGAATCCATAGAGCACAGGATCCAAGACAGCATGGGCTATAAAGGAAGGTCCTGTCAAACCAATCTCATAGATTTTTTAACTGGGAAACCAGAGTGGTGGACCAAGGGGAGCAGTTGATGTTGCCTATCTTGACTTCAGCAAAGCTGCTCAATACTGTTCCACATAGAAGATTGCTTAATAAGCTGGGTTGGCTCGGTGGGTCAGACGTTGGTCAACTGGGTGGCAAATTGGTTGACGGGCAGAAAACAGAGTGGTGGTAAATGGTATAAAGTCAGAAGAGATGTGTTACAAGTGGTACCTCGGATCAGTCCTGGGACCAGTCCTCTCAGTATCTTCATCAGTGACGTTGAAGATGGACTTAAGAGCAAGGTTTGTCTGTTTGTAGATGAGACCAAGATCTGCAACAGAGTAGATGATCCAGATGATGTGGGTAGAATGAGAAGAGATCTGGATAAAACTAGCAAAATGGTCAGAAGAGTGGCAACTGATGTTTAATGCAAAGAAGTGCAAGATCATGCACATAGGGAAAGAAACTTGAAGCCACTGTCGGCTGGGAGGAGTTGCTGGCAGTCACAAGGGAAGAGAGAGACTTGGGTATCATCATCATCATCACCGATTACCTGAAATCATCCAAGCGGACCTCTAAAGCAGCAGGTAAGGCTAGAGGGATGTTGAGGTGTTATTAGTAGGGGTATCACAAGTCTGAAGAGGAAGTGACAATCCTCTTTACCTGACACTGGTTAGGCCCCATCTAGAGTACTGCGGCTGTACTGGAGGCCACACTTCACAAGGACATTAACCAAACTGAGGCAGTCCAGAGAAGGGCAACAAAATGGTTCAGGTACTGCATCAGAAAGCATATGAGGACAGATTAACTGAACTCAGTATGTATACCCTAGAACAAAGGAGGAGAGAGGTGATATGATTGAAACATTCAAACACCTTAAGGGCATTAACAAGGTGAAAGAGTCTTAATATATTTCAATATAAGAAAAATAGGACAAGAGGACACAGTATGAGATTAGAGGAAGCGGTTAAGGGTAATGTGAGGATGTTCTTTTCACAGAAAGGGCGGTGGATGCATGGACGGCCTACCTCAGGAAGTGGTGGCTATGAATACAGTGTAGGGCTTCAAATAGGCATGGATATGCATAAGGAGCAATACAGATGAGTATGAATAGATAGGCCATTGACAGAGTGAAGGCCTATGGCACATTCATAAGGTAGAAAAGAAATGGGCAGACTGGATGGGCCTTGCGTCCTTATCTGCCGTTAACTTCTGTGTTTCCTCCTCTGGGCCAAAAGTGCTAAAGATCCCATTGGAGCCACGTGTTAGGAACATGACCGCACCTCTACTGCTTTGGGCTGTTCAATCCTTCAACTCCACATGCACCTGAGATTCCCTTCTTTTTGTTCCCTGAAGGGAGAAATTGGGCATATTTGACTGTGCAGTCTGTCTGGTCGCATGGGGTCTGTTTTTCCCAGGAGTCTCTCTGATTCACCCCCAATATGCCTTCTCAGTTGCAAGGGGTTCCAGTTCTGGGCATCCTCTTTTGCCTTTCTTTCCAGAGCCATATACTTCAAGGCTATTGTCTTTAAGACCCTGTCCCCTTCTGTCTGGCTTCTGGTGTGAGGCTCTGGTTCCATACCCAGCTACCCCTTTGTGTGTTACCCAGTCGCCTTTGTTTCTCTATCCAAAGATTGGTAGTAAGTTTTAATTATATTCCTAAATCTTTTCATGTTAGGCTCGAAGACGCTCGGCTGTCCTTACGCTTTGCCCACTTTGTTTTTCCCTAGTGAACAGAACTGAGGATCTTGCCTCATGAGGGCTCTTGCAGTAGGTAATCACTTGTGGGACTGCGCTTCTGGCGTCAGGACCACATGGAAACTTTGCCAGTATTGTCTGATGGGGACTGCCCACCTGACATCACGTGACTCTGACGCCATTGTGACACTATAGTGGGTGGTCCCCATGTCCGCCCAGTTCTTTCCCGCCATTGACCTGCACACGACAGACCAACTGAAGCATGTCGCAGCAGTTTAAACGCCCATTCTGGATGAGTATTCGCTTACTTATTTTTCTCAATTTAAATAACTTGTATGTCCTCTTCTCCAATGGATCTGCATAAAAAACAAGTGTGGTTCGTAAGAGTCCAACTACTGCACAAAGATCAACATTCCCTTTGCCTTTTCTGCCTAGGGCCTAACCACAAAGTCGAGGAGTGCGAGCTCCAGCGGTACAGGGTTGGGGTGTTCATCTGGGATCCCACAGGACCCAGGGCCTGTGGTCCCTCAGAAACGCACCTGCATCGGGTAAATGTGCTACAGAATGAGAGCAGTATTTTATGCGCTCAGGCTTTTCAGCACATCCCTCTTCAGGAAGTTCTCTTGATCCAGACGGACAACATGTATAGTGTGGTACATCAACAAACGGGGATCCGCCGTACCCTCTTTGCTGAGAAGTGATGCAGGTTTGAACTGGGCAGTTCTGCATAAAATCCGCTCTAGGCGTTCACGCCCCGGGTGCAGAATTTTCTGCAGACAGTCTGTCACACCAGGAAAGGGCTTTCTAATGAGCGCTAAACAAGAGGTAATAATCACGCTCTTCAACCTTTGCGGTTGACCAAAGGTGGATCTGTTTGCAGCCCCATCAAACATAAAACTTCCCAAGTTTTGCTTACATGATCCCGGCATGGTGCTTTCTGGCAAGACGACGGTCCTTTTCCTGGACAGGAGATTTCTGTATTCATTCCCTCTCTTCCAATATTACAGAGTGTGTTGACCAAGCTCCAGTCAGAAGGAGCACAAATTATTTCGATAGCTCCTTTTGGCCTTGACAAATATGGTTTCCACTGCTTCAGCAACTAGCAGCTGAGCCTCCCATACCTCTACATCTATCTTAACGATTCTCACCCAGGAAGGGGCACAATGGTGCATCCGGGCTAAAGTCCTTCATCTTCATGCGTGGCACCTCGGGACATAGCTGCTTCTCGCATGGGGTTTCCAGGGTAGTTAAAATTTTGTGGAGACACAAAAGCAGTCCACCAGAACTACCTACGCCATGAAGTGGAAGCATTTCTCCATTTGGCCCAAAGATCTGGATCCCTTCACGTGTCCTGCTCCCCAGGTTTTGGGCCTGGGCTTGAGTTATTCGTCCTCGAAGATGCATCTAGTGGCAGTCTCTGCCTCACCGTGATCCAGTAGGAGGCAGGACTATGGCTCAGTTAGAGGTCTCCAAAACCTTTTGAAAGGTATCCTGTATCTGAAACCCCGCTCACAACCCTGCTCCACTGTGGGACCTTATTTTTCTTTGGAAAAATTGACCATGTGTTTTTTTTTTTTTGTCCTGAAAGTGCTCTTTTCGGTTGCAGTTACCTCAGCTCATAGACTTTCTGAGCTTCAGGCCCTGATGTGCAAGGTGTCTTATTTGATTTTTCAGAGACAGGCGGCTCTGTGTACAAATCCTAAGTTTCTGCCTAAGGTAGTTTCGAGACTACCTTAATCAATCTTTGGAATTGCCAGTTTATTACCCCAAGCATTCTATCGAGGAAGCCATCCTGCATACGTTAGACGCTCACAGGATTTTACGTTATTACCTAACAGGACTTAAGATGTCCACAAAATGGACCAACTTCATTTCTTTCCCACCAAAAGGAGGGTGTGGCAGTTTCCAAACAGTGCCTTTCTGAATGGCCGCAAACTGCATTATCATTTGTTACCAAAAGTATGGTAGGGTCCTTCCAGGTCAGGTAAAGGACATTCTACCAGGGAATGACTGCTTCCACAGCCTGTTTCAGAAATTTATCTGCCGAGACATCTGTGTGGCAGGTACGTGGAGTTCTGTCCACACTTTCGCAAAACATTAGTTTGGACATTGCCTCAGCATGGGGCTGTTTTGACCTTGGCAGTCCACTAGGGATTCCTGTCTCCTTTTTTTTTTTTTTTTTTTCTACTAGGATTATGTTCCAGCCTCCCATGTTTTCTTATCCCTTGAACTCTTTACTGCTTGGGACTCAGTTCTACAAGTGGTTTCTATCAAGAGCCCTCGAAGTAAGATAGTACAGTTACGTAAGAACCTACCATACAGTAGATCTTCGAGAGGCTCTGCAAGGTAAACTTTTTCCCCACCTACCTTCCCCCTTTTTAGTTTACAGCCTGCTCCAGAAAGCCATGTTTTGGTTTGTTAATTTATTTATTTATTTTGAATTCAGAAGCCTCTTTACTTTCTCCTGTCATGACCTTTGGTGGTCTCCGTAGGAAAACTGGAGGGCGACATGGGACCACCTACCATATAGTGTCACGCTGTCAGTCACGTGACATCCGTGGGCCACCCAACAGACAGTGCTATCAAAAGTTTCTATGTGGTCCTGACACCAGGGGCCACAGTCCAAGTGATTACCTACTGCAAGAGCTCTCTCGACGATCTACTGTTACGGTAAGTTCTTACATAACCGTATTTTAGTGAGGGAGCCAGCGATGGTTATTGGTTGGTGCATGGTACCATGTGGGTGTTCAGGTGCCCCCACCACCACCACAAGGCCAAAGTTTTGCTCCCATAGGTCTTGGTGCTTCCGCCCAGACCCATATGGTAATCAATGGTGAAGATGTTCTGGAAGATCAGCATTTGCGTTAAGTCTGTACCTTTCATTTTGTTTGGATGGAATCCTTGCCATTATATCAGGCTGAGTTTTAGGTTGTGTTGGACAGAGCTGCATTCAGGAACAAAGCAGGAAGTGCCTTTTCTATGAGGGACTCCTGAAGTCTGCAATCCAACATGTACAGCTTAAGCTGGTTCAAGGTCAGTTAGTATTCATCTGTATCCTCCTCCCACGGTCGAGCCTGAAAGGAGGCACAATTTGTCTAGTGCACTTGTCGGTCAACAAAAACTAAATAGCCGCCTGGTGGCACAGAGGGCTGAGGCGCTGATGTCTCGCTTGTGGCACGCCAGCAAGCCTGGGTCATTAGAGGTTGGCACGGGGGCAGAGCTGGATGGAGCAGCCGTCAAGGCAGCTGTCCTCCAGGGAGATGGGTGGCATCCTCGCTCACGGCTACCCCTGGTGGAGGCCGAGGGCTGCGCAAGCAAGGGTGCCGCGAGTAGGCCAATGGGGCACGGAGGAGGGCTGTTACCAGGGCTGTAAGGCGATGCTTGCTGGGTTTCTACATGCATGTGTACTTCTCCTGGGGTTCTCGGTTAAATGGGCAGAAAGCAGAAAAAGCACAGGTGGCAGGATGGCGACCGATTCTCCATGCAGCACGCCTCTGGACCGGCATAAGGTAAGCCCGGTAATTCCAGGGGATGGAGCTGGGGAGTCTGTCAGATGGTGGTCATACAGGGATGGCAGAAAGATAGATGCAATTTAAAAAAAAAAAAAAAAAAACTAAATAAATATATGGAGTAAGAGTTTCTTATGTTTGCCAGTTAAGGGGTAGTACATTCAGGAAGTAAGAGCCTGTATTATTAGTTGGGAATGATGCAGCATACTCTATACCGTACTGTAAATGATTATGAATGATACAGTATTTCTGTTTGACACTAACCTCACTTCTTGTCATTTTGTAATTTTGTTGTAGGTGAATAAAAAGTCGGCAAAGGGGAGCGAGCCAGCATCACCTTCAAGATCTACTCCTGAACAAGCATCACCTTCAAGGTCTACCCCTGAACCAGTTTCAACCATCTCGACCCCATCCAAGAGGTATGTGTTCCCAAAGATCTTTGCAAGCTCTGGTCTTAGAGGAACAGTTAGCACCAAGGGCCCCATACTGAAGTGTGAGGCTGGTCTCATGCACTTTGTAGAAACATTTTGGTTTGCTTTACAGTGTAGTATAGTAGATGGCATGAGGCTAATTTTGTTTAGTTTTAGGTGGACATCTTCTGTAACTACAAATCCCAGAATTCTCCGCAGCTGACATCAGAGCTATAGGCAGCAGTGGGAGAGTCCGTCATCTGCAGTGCCTGTTAAGAGTTTATATAAGCTCAAATTTTTGTTTGCTGGTCCCGCTATCCTCCCAGGGCTAAGTACAGTCACAGAGGACTGTGCTTGGCTCCTAGAGAAAAGCAAAACTGGAAAACATGTGGTTGGAGATTGCACAAAGCAAAATTAGTCTGATACTATCTCCTACAGTAAATGTTTTTGCACACTATGCACATTGGCACCAGCCCCACACTTAAATGTGGGTCCTTGGTACTGACTGTTCCCAGAGAACAGACAGCTATTACAATAAAACGGATCTAACTTTTTTGTTTATAGCAGTTACACATCATCCGTTATACTAGTCAAGTACTTCATTCTGCTTTGTTTCAAAAACACTGTCTGCCCCAGCTCTGACCTTGTAATTGCTGGTTTTGCACGGCCGTCCGGTGAGTGCGTTGTTATGTCAGAACAAGTGTACTTAGAACATCATGATTACTGCATTTAAAACAGACTTCAGGAATATATACATTGGCAGAAACATGCTGAGAAACCTGGGAAAGACCAATGAAAATTTTAAAGTTGTTCTGTAGTGAACTTCACTAGCTGTGTTGAGTATGTTGATCAAGATGTAATATGAAGTAGATAACTACTCTAACAGCATGAATTAGAATGTTGTTGTCAAACCTGCACACATCTTCAGCTGGTGCATGGTGCTTTGGCATTAGAATCTTTTTCCAAAGATGCTCTTTCGCTGTGCTGGTCTCGAGCCTTCAACATTCCAATGGCAGATATTCAGTTTCCACTGACGATAGTGGTAGCCCTGTGCAATGCTCCTGCTAATCAGTGGCTAAATCACAAATAATTTTATTTTGAAGAAGTTATAAAGTAGTTTTCATTTCTATTTGGTGTTCTCAGTTTCAGTCTCTTGTTTTATTGCAAAAGTGTGTTTTCATCCATCTTGCATGTAGGACTTCAGTTAACTCCTTTTGAGAGTATTTGACTTCCAAAAATAAGGAAAGAACTTCCAAAATAAGAGGGAGAAAGTTATTGACTTCCAGATATAAAACCGAAAATTAAGTGACTTCCAAAATTGCAGGCTTGGAAGTCAGAAATTATGGATTTTTCCAAAAGAAACTGTATTTTACCACTAATACAGTAACATCCTTAAAGTTGTTCTTCCTAGAATACTGACTTCCAGAGGTGGGATTGTGGAAGTATTTTGACTTCAGAAAATTGGAATGACTTTCAGATTTAGACTCTTGAAGTGTTAGACTTCCACTGAAAATAAATAACTGAACCCTGGCTTGCAGGGATCCTGAATGGCTCCAGGAACTGTGGCTTAAACTGCAGCAATTTTCCACTCTGCTCACAAGGGGTGGTGGAGTTTTAGTATTAGGCAGCCTAATGGTCCTGCTTGATGGTTCCATTGCACTGAAAATTTAAACTGCTTCTGCCTCATTTTGTCAGCACTTCGGCTTATTTACTTTGGCTGCAGTGACTTTTTTAATGTGGCACTTTCGACAGGGCAGGGACACAGTGAGTCGACGGCCATTATTTGTGTTTGAGGCGTGACCATTTTAGGTAGGATTGTGACACTTGCTTTGTATTCTGCTCTAAAATGGTTAAAAGTAAGAATCTAAAAGCTGTCACTTTCAGCACCTGTTAGTGATTCCCACTTAAGACATATTTATTTTATTTGAATTTTGTAACCAGGTAAGGCCACTGAGACCATTACAGTCCCTTTTTCAAGGCCGACCTGGGACAGAGTTACAAAAGAATTCAGTACAACAAATCAATATAGACAGGTTACAGAGGTCACAGTCACTAATGCAGAAAGCTGTATGTACAGATGAGATAACTATGGAGCTGTAGCTAAGCACTATACAGGAGAAAAATTAAGTAACAAATGGTTATATACAATGTAAGAAAAGGTCAGTGATTCACAGCACATTGGATATGTGCAGGGTAAGGTAGCAACAGGTAGGGCAGAGCCATCAAAACCTGCACACAGATGCAAGAAAATGATGGGAAGACTAGGATATGGGGGTTAGGAATGACTAAAGAAGGGAGAGTTCAAATAGATGGAGTGTCTACAAATTCAAAAGGGAGGGATAGGATAAGGAGGGAGGGAGAGCTCAAGAAGAGGAGTGTCAATGGAAGCAGTTACAATTAGTGGTGGAGGAGAGGGAGGCAAGTAGGGAGTTTTGGAAAGAAGGAGGTGGCACAAGACAGGACGGGGGTTCAGTCAGACACTGCTGCATCTTGTGAAGGATTTACTGGGCAACAGTAGCTTAAAATTAGATCTCAAGAGAAGGGAGGGGAGGCAGATCTAAGGCCTGTGGTACATGTCTTGGATGTATAATGTCAGTGAGACACGGGGTGGAATTGTGAACAAGTTTGAACATGAAGTCCAGGGTAGAGTATCTCAGTTTAGATTCATAAGTCGACCAGCCTAAGGAGGCAAGGGTGTTGCAGTGATGGAGATGAGCACAGGCCCCTAATGCAAACCTTCCCACTCTGTGGTAAGCCTGAGCAAGGAGAGACATGTTACTGGCATTGGTTGATAAAAGTAGAGGAGCACCATAAGTAAGGAGTGGGAGGAGAGACGAGGAGGCAATTTTGAGGACAGGAGGTAGAGGAAATAAAAGGCGGATTCGTAGAGGAGACCCAATTTTGATTTAGTGCCTTAGTCAGGGCGGAGACATGGGCATTAAGGAAGAGAGATGTATCTAAGGTAATGCCCAGAGGTATTTGAAAGTTTGGACAGCCTCAAGTGCAACACCATCACAGGAGGTACTATAGAGAGGGGGGTGGCACTGACTGAGGAGTGACGATGAGAAAAAAAACATACTTTTGGTTTTCTGGTATTGAGGACTAGATGGTTTCATTCAAACCAACCTTCAGGGTCAGAAAAGTCAACTGCAAGTTCTTTGTTAATCCAGGCTACATCGGAGAAGAGCGGTAATTATTTCCTCATCTGCATGTAGGTGCACAGAGGTACCACAACAATGCAAATGTAACTAGTTGATGAAAGAGAGATCAACCTAGGGCCCAGAATGGATCCCTGGGGAGCCCATGTGTAATATGATTTAAGCCTGACAAAGAACCAGCCCACTTGACCTTTTGGGAGCAGCAGGAGAGATGGCTTTGGACCCAATTTAGTGCACTAGTATCATATCCAGTATTATGAAGCTGCTGTAGCAGACCACCATGGTTCATTAGATCAAGCGCTTTGAGATCGACAAATACAGCACCAGTGGCAGCACCTTGGTCCGTGGCATGGTAGATGTCGATTACTTTTAATAAGGCCGTGAGGGTACTATGGTTCCTTCTGAAATCACGCTGGAAGGGGATAACAGATTGTAGTGCTTTGGGTAGTTTTGGAGGTGATTATAGACAATTCGTCAGTGTATTTTAGCCAGAGGGCAAAGAATGGAAATAGGTCGGGAATTCTCGACAGTGATGTTATGCCCCCTTTGAGCACTTGAACCAACAGCCACTTTCCATTAATTAGGCACGGTGTAAGGCAGAAAGGAGTGGTTGAATAAGTCACAAACGGGCGAGAAGGGCAAGTGCTCCCAAGCTTTAGAAATTTAGGTTCCTTCATATTATGGCCAGGGAGCTTTCAGGTTAGCAAGAAGCCTTTGGACCTTTTTGCAAGTGGCCAGCTTAAAATGAAAGGAGGGACAAGAACCAGTATTGATTGAAGAGGCTGGGGCAGTCGGAGTTGTTAGGGAATTGTGAAATAGCAAGGTATATGTATTAAGGTCAGTGAAGAATCTGCTGAAACCAGTAGCAGTAGACGGTCGGTAAGGAGGCAGCCTGAGCTGTGATGGAGCTAGGAGTTCAGCGACTTTCCCTTTATCAAGGAATTTACCTGTCTCGAATTCTTTGGGGTTACTAAGGTGTTGCATTTGAAGTTGTTTGAAGTGGTGGCACTTGGCTTTATGGAGGAGCTCTTACATCAGTTTCTAAGCTGCCTATATTTTAGCCAATCTGAGATCAACGCACTAGTTTTGTAAGAAGCATGGCCCTGTCATGGGAGGACATAAGGATCCTTAGTTCCTTGCTGAGCCAGGGGCTTTGATTCCCTTAGTAAGAAATTTTTTTAGGGGCGTGAAGGTAGAGATAAAGGAGTCTAGGGTTTGATTAATACCCGCAAGAGTCAAGATGGGGCTCCAGTCGGTATTGTTGATGGAAGAAATGAAATTGTTGGGATCCAGTTTGGACATCATGGACCAATGAAATTATAGGTGGGAGATTAGGGTGGTTGTTTCTCCATACA
Organism: Neoceratodus forsteri; assembly: GCA_016271365.2. Taxonomy (NCBI): domain Eukaryota; kingdom Metazoa; phylum Chordata; order Ceratodontiformes; family Ceratodontidae; genus Neoceratodus; species Neoceratodus forsteri. The sequence continues at coordinate 122,908,271 of JADMNL010000024.1, forward strand.
CAGAATGTGGGGAATGATCACTTATGCAGTCCAACAGAACACCTACAGCTCTGATCTTGAGGGGTAGTTAGTGACAACCCAGTCCAGCAAGGTGTGTTTCTGATTTGTTGTTGATACAAGTGGGATCGTGAATGAGGGGTCAGATTAGAATCTGCTAGAGATGCCCATTCTTTTTCAGTAGAGGGGTTAAGCCAGTCTGTATTGAAGTCACCACACAGTATTGGATCATGACAAGGAAGATTAGCAAGGGAAGAGAGGAAAGGGAGAGGCCAGCAAGGGCTTTATTAAGGCAGGTAGGCACAACCAGCGATCAGTTTCTTCACATTGCCAAGTGTCAAGGATAGGAATAAGGATTCAGCGGCAGATTCAGAGTGGGGCACCGGAGATTGACTGCATCCAGGTTGGACCGAGTATATGAGGGACCCCTCCTGCCCTTTTACGTAGTCTGTCCTTCCTAAAGCAGTTATAGCCTGTTGGGGCCACTTTATGGTGCTTCATTGCCGGCTTAAGCCAGGATTCAGTAATGCAGAGAATGTCTGGGGACTTTGGGTAACTCTGCTTATTCAGCCAGTTTGGGCAGAGACTGCGAATATTCATGTGCTATTCTCAGACCCGGGGCAGTTAATATAGCGGATCAAGTAATAATATCGCTTCACAGGATTTGGCTAAACCCTTCCACCAGTGGCAGTACCACTACGGCCAAAAGAAATGCAGAGGAGAGCAATTCCTTGTTTACTGCTGGGAGAGGGTAGGAAATCCTACAAGGAGAGGAAATGCTGAAAGAGTTGGGGCTAAACTTCTAGTGTAAAATCTGCCACCTAGTGGGAGCATACCAGTGAAAAATCCACAAGAAATCCACTGTGGAGCCTCCAGTTGGACCAGCTTGCCCTCAGACAGCCTCCTGGAAACACTGACTTGTGCTGTTCTTCAGTTTCCTTCAAGGACTGAGTGTGAAAACACAGTAGATGAAAATGTTGCTCTCCTTCATCCAGTGAAATTCTATTCTTGTTATAATATGTTTATTAAGAATGTGGAGACCAGTTAGCTGTGGAAAGTGAATTTTTTTGTGCAGCCCTCCTTATCAGTGGATAACTTAAGTTTTGGCTGCAGAAATATGTACAAAGCCTGCTTCAACACAGTTGATCAGAAAAGAATGGGAGATGAGATGTGCTGTTCCTGGAGAGGGTGCAGAGTTTTTTTTATTTGCTAATTCTTCTGAAGACTTTTTTTTTTTTAAACAGCTGCTTGAATTAAAAGGGGGCTGCCTTATCTGCCCATCTTGATAAGGATTCTAGAAACATTTATTTTTTTATGGGGAAAAAGCTGCCCAGGAGGAACTCTGGCATTAAGACAGACTTCCTATACTGGCTGCTTTTCAATGTACCAACCGTTCCTGAAATCGATGTTTCCATTGAATTCACATTAATGAGTCTGGGCTGGAAGAACTAGGACCCCACAGGAACAAATGTTTGGCTAGGGGTCGACAACAGCTGCTGGACACAGTGCTTGCGTACTGCCACGTGGTGCGCCACACTAGACCATAACTGTTGCTGGCTCCTCACTAACCTTAGTTCTGTTCTGCCTTGGAGTATGCACTATGGGAGCAGTTTCCTCTAACTCGTTACCAGATCTCGTGCCACTGCATTATGTTAGTGCAGTGTCTTTTTTTTTTTTTTTTACTTCATTTTTATTTCTTTCCCGTGATAACAAATTTTCTGAAAGGGACCATGGAAATGAAGCCTCCCATTATTCATTGGTTCCTGTGGGAACGAGATAGCTAGATGGGCTGGCATCAACTCTGCATAGCCTTGTTTGGACCAGAGTATACAGTGGATGCCTGCAATGCTCAGTTCTCCATGGAGCATCGCACCCACAAAACTCACGTATTGAAGTGGGATCACCTGATTTCTACCTTGGTGGCAGGCATTGCACACAAGCTTCCAAGGCAGTCACTAGGCCCTTCCTGTGGGCCTCTTCCAGGCACCTCTGATTCCAGTGAAGTTTGGGGTTCTCTCATCCTCACTGTGCTGAGGCATCAGAGACCCCTATGGACAGCCAACTCCCTTCGTGGCAGTCAGCTGAGAACCCTCCACAATCTGACTGCCTCAAGCAGCAGATATCCCTGGTGCAGGGTCTCAGCTATACGCTAAGGCCACACCAGTGAACATATCAACACCATCTTGGTGTCGCCCGTGCTGTTTTCAGTGTTTGCAGTGATTGACACGGCAAGTGAGGCATGTGTTGGCACCAGACCCTGCCCAGGCAATGTTCATGGTGTCGGGGCGGGCTTGGCACAGAGGCTGGTGCTGGTGCCAGAGCTTTTCTCGACTATGATGACACCAGCTACACCGGGAGAGGGGATGTTCCAGAGATGGTACTATCTAAGGTATCGGGCATTGGTCCAGCTCTGAGTAAGGTGCATTCAGAGATGCTGGCCTGCTGCTGATCTCAACTCTGGTGTCACCCTGTGACACCGAGGAGCTAGACTGCACCGGACCAGTGCAGATGTTGACATAAAGCTTGGTGTCAAGGACAGTATGGACCACAGTGACCAGGAGATGCCTGTCCAACTTGAGTTCAGTGCTGGAGGTGGCACCAACTCTGGAGTCAGATGGACGCTGAGCCAGGTTTCTCTCCAGAGCTGCGTGTCCACGACGTCACCAGTGAGGACTGGGGTCAGCCTGTGGGATCAGTGCAGCTCCAGTCTCATCACATGGGCATTTCTTCCCAAGGGCACCAATCAGGGCACCTCTGTAATGTAGGGGACACCCTTTCAGGTGGCTCTGGTCAACCCTCCCTGGGTGAGGCCCCACCAGAGTTCTGCAGCCAGGCCGAGGCCTCCTTAGAAGGGTCTCAGTACTCTTAGAGAGGATGTCTTTGTTGTTGGGTCCCTTGGGGCCGTTAGCGTGGGAACAGCACCAGGAATGGGTCAGCATCATAAAGGATTGGCATATGGAGTCAGGCAGGGCCCTGTACTGGCCCCTCTCCCAGTGCTTCCTTACACAACTCTGTTCTGTTCTTCCTGCTGTCATTCCACACCGTGGGAATGACGGTGCTTCTTTTAAGTTCGTTAAATTTGAACTCTGTCACCACCTTGTTGTTCTGGCTGTGACATTCCACTTCATTTTCTAAAATGCCAAAGTCCGAGAAGAAGGGGTTAAGAAGGCAAAAGTCCGCATCCTCCCATCATGCCTTGATGCCCCTGTGGGAATCGGATGGCTTGATGGACTGGCATCAGTGTGTGTAGTCTGCCTTGGCCTCCCCCAGCATAATATGGATGTGGGTGACACCTGCTTTTCTGTGGACCGCCTTACCCTTGACATCCCATGATGAGGTGGGGTTGTCTGACCCCACCTTTGAGCTAGGCGCCTGCACACATGGTGCCAAGACGCATTTACTAGGTGTTTCCACTGGGCCTCTTCCTGGGATCTCTGCTTCCAGGGAAGTACAGGGTCCTCCTAGGCTTCACCCTGCTGAGATGTTGGAGACCCCAATGTGTGGGTCTGGTGGACAGCCATATGTACGGTCTACACCGTGGACACCTTGGTGTTGTCATCTGGTGCCGCCTGTTCTGTTGTCACTTTTGTGATAAGTTGGGCAGGACCGTTTTGATGCCTGCACCCTTCTGACACCGCTCATGGTGCTGGAAAAGGACTGGCATTGGGGCCATTGTGCATTCAATTGCTGAGGTGGAGGTTCTCCTTTTTCCCTTGGTGTCACTAGCGGCACCGAGAGGCATAATGATGCCAGTGATAGCCATGGTGTCAGTCCCAGGCCCTGCACCAGGTGCCCTGAAGGTGGCAGTGTTGTCTTTGAGTTCATCCCTAACCCTGCTGCCATTCGTAGTGCCAGGTTGGGGATGGCTCTGGGCTTGACACTGGGGCTGTACTGAAAGAAATTTCACAAGTAGGCAACCAGAGGTGGTGTTAACCTTTAATAGGTCAATAGTGAGACCGAAGATTTAGATTACTGCACGCTGTTTTTGGCACCCAGTCTAAAAGGAGATAGAACTGCGGGTTCAGCATACAGTTACCAAAGATGATTAAGACCTGAATGATTGATGAGAGGTTAGCCAAAATAAATTTATTTTCACTGGAACAGAGAGGCTCAGGGGAGATATGATCCTCTTGTATAAAGCCATGCACAGCCAAGACTTGAGAGAGTGCGTAAATCTAAAATCTAGTGCAGTGTAACACCTGGAGTAGCAACATACAAATAATGAAACTGGTGCATCAGATCTGAGGAGATGATTCTTTGGCCAAAGGGTAGGGGCACTTTTTGGAACCAACTACCTGACTCTGTGGTTCAGCCCAACTTTACTGAGATTTAGGACTAGGCTGGATAATTTTCTTGAAAGTAAGGGTATTCGAGGAAATCACCACTGTTAGTGGTCGGACAGACTTGAAGGGCAAACAACCTGTTTTTCTGTATTTTTCTGTGTTCCTACATTCACGCTTCTGTCATTGAAGTACTTCACTCCTGTTTTCAGTGCACTGCTACGATATCACTTTATTCATTTTGCAGTCTGAGTGCCAGCAGAGTGTCCCTGTTTTTGTTCTTTAATTTTGTAAATGCAGCTGCATGTTCAAAGACTGGTCTTCACCTGGAGAGATGGGTTTGAATCCCACATACTCACTGTGCGACCAGAGCAGTCGCTGTCCTTGCAGTGTTTAAGCTCTGCAATTTGTCTATGCTCTTAAATCTCCCTGAGCCTTGAACATGGCAGCAGTATTCTCCCTCCCTCTCCTGGATTGTGAAGCATCTTGGAATACAGCAGTGTATGAAAGGCGCTCTGTATATAAAACCAAAAGTAACAAACTTCTATCCATCCATTTCTCATTCATTCTTTTCCTTGCACTGCAGGAGTAGCACGGGAGGGAGATGAACACTAATCCTTTTTGGAGGAGAGAGTCCTCAAGGGACTCTCTAATTTGAAGGTGGACAAAGCAGTGGGGCCAGATGAGGTGCATCCAAGGATATTGAAGAAGCTCAGGGAAATACTAGCTGCATCTCTGGTCCTGTTTAACAGCTGATTGGAAACAGGAGGATTCAGAGGACTGGAGGAATGTGAATGTAGTCCTGCTACACAGCAGTGGTAGGCTGGTAATTATAGGCCAGTCAGTCTGACATTGGTGGTGGGGAAATTATTGGAATCACTGCTGATGGAAAGGAATGAAATTTGTTGAATCCAGTGGGTTATAGGACCAAGGCAGCATGGTTTTACGGGTGGGGGATGTCTTGTCAAATGAATCTGATAGATTTCTTTCAGTGACAAAGGAGTTAGATCAGGGTGGAGCAGTGGATGTGACCTACTTAGATTTCAATAAGGCTTTCACACTGTTCCGCATAGGAGACTGGTAAGCAAGCTGGGTAGCTCAGGAGTGGATGCAAAAGTGGTAAACTGGGTATGAAACTGGTTAGGGATGGGCAACAGAGGGTGGTGGTAAATGGATTTCCTCTGAGGAAGGGAGAGTGACCAGCAGGGTGCTTCAGGGATCAGTGCTGGGACTGGTTCTCTTCAATGTCTTTATAAGTGACACTGCAGAGGAGCTGGAAGGGAAGGACTGCCTCTTTGCAGACAACACCAAAATCTGCAATAGGGTGAACACTCCAGGGAGCATGGAAAGGATGAGCAGAGACTGGAGAACTAGAATGGTCAAGGGTATGGCAGCAGGGGTTTCAATGCGAAAAAGTACAAAATAATGCACTTGGGGCACAGAAACCCAGGGGCAGAGTACAGAATGGGTGGAGAGGTATTGACAACCACCAAGCAGAAAAGAGACCTGGGGTAATTATATCTAATGACCTAAAGGTGGCCAGGCAGTGCAACAAAGCAGCTGGGAGAGCTGATGGGATGCTGGGGTGCATAGGAGGGTATATCACCAGCAGAAAGAGGGAGGTGACGTTACCTCTGTATAGTAGTGGTGGTAGTAGCTGTTAGTAGTAGTTGTAAAAGCTTTATTCTAGGGACATGGATATGTTCTAGCCACTCTGTCTGGCAGCGCCCTTCCCTGTAAGAGTTGCCAGAAAGTCTTCAAGCTGGCTCCTCCCACCTACCCAGGTGGTATATCCTCTGCTCCACCCCATGACGCTAGATCTTTCTTTCCACTGGAAGAAGCAGGTTCCCTCCTTACTGCTCCCATTTTGAGTAGGCCCTAGCACTAAAATCTTCTGATTTACTTCCAAAACCTTTAAACTCTTTTTGAATTTTGTCTTCAATTCGATCATTGATCACGACCGCTATGGACGAAAAATCCTCACCCGGATTTTGCCGGTGCCCTTCGGGGCAGAAGATGTTGCGTCCAGCACCCACACTACGTATGCCTACTGCTTGGGCCACGATCATAATACCCAGGGCTGTGACATTTGCCAGTCGCTTCACGCGACAAGTCCGGACCGCCCGCGCCGCCTGAACTTGGGCCGCTTGGAAACACGACATCTGCCAATCAAATCCAAGAATGCCCATTGGGTGGTCTCTGTGCTGCGGGTCCACCAAGCAGTTGGAACAACTTATGGCTCTACGAGGAGGAGGCTTGTGCTGCCATGCAGCTCCTCAGCTTCTGGCTTTGTTCCACTTAAATTGGTTTCACTTACTCTGGTTCCTTCCAGGAGCTGTGCCAGTCCATTCGACTAAAGGGCAGGGCCCTTCTGGTTTGCACAGCTCCCACTCTCACAAGGAGTCAAAGAAAGAAAAGAGGAGACTCAGTCGATGTTCCTGGTACGGAATATTTCCGGTCTCGGACGCCCCGCTTTGACCTCTGTCGAAACTGCAGCCTTGGCTGCTGGCTTCACGGAAACCCCATCAGGCCAGTTAGTCAAGACGCCGGACAACGATGCGCGGACGAGATTTTCTCGACCCTGTCAACTGGTTGTCATCAGAAGAGGCTGACAACTCTGTTCAGGGACTCCAGCCCTGCGGGTGCTCACTGAAGGGCGGCACAGCCCGCTGAGTCATACCACCCAGGCCAGCTGTGGCTCTCCCTGGCTCCCCCAGAGATCCCCCATCTGCATCTCCGTGGTCGAGATCTCAGTCTTCATCATCCAGTGGGTTGAGCAGATCCCGTGTCATCGGCAATCCCACTCTCAACAGCACAGTAAGTGGTTCCGCCACTGTTCGCCTTCCTCGGTGAGGAGAGGTTTCGCGCAAGTTGCATCTATGCTACAAAGACCTCATGTGGCAACAGCTGGTGTTAGCGGGTCCAAAGCCAACCCTGACTCACATGCTGGCAATCACCTGGCTGTCGCCCAACAGGCCGACGGTTACCCATAGTGGGGCGGTCAAGACCATTCCTCCCGTCTAGCCGTCCAGACTCTCTGTTTGGCGAAGCTGGCCTCTCCACAGATTGTTGAGGAGCCACCGCCCAAGCAGCCACCGACTGGCGCCCGACTAAGAGTCTCAGCCGGCAGGGGCTTCCCCATCGGCTGTTGGTCACTTCCACACCTGATGCCCCCGCGGGTCAGCAGTGACTGCGCGGTCGGCAGAGTCCAAGGATTCCTCACTGCACTCCTGTCCACCTGATGTGGAGTCTGTGGGGATTTCTATGGAGGAAGGGCCCACGCCCTTTATAGGCATCCTTCTCTCATCTCAGACCAGGGTCGGGCTGTGACTAAGCAGCAACTTCAGACGGCCCTGGATATTGAGGATTCCTGTGTCTGCTCAGAGGCGGCAGCAGTTGCATGCACCATAGGGCTTGGCTGCAGATCTCGACCTTCACAGCAGACGCCCGCACAAGCTGGCAGATGTTCTTTCTTGGGCACAGACCTGTTTGGGCCTAGTGTGGAGGGTCACCTCCAGTGTATCGATACATCCAATGCCACCTTGGACTCTGTTACATCCACCCAGAAGGATCCCAAGGGCTCCAGACAGCAGGAGCAAAAGCCCTTTCAGTCTTCCACTATGCAAACCAGCCCACCATCAGTCTGGCCAGCAGGCTCTGTCCTGGTGACCTAGGCCCAAGTCCATGGCCTCAGTGGTCCGTAGAGCCGGAGGGAAGGGACCCGGTAGCTCCTCAGCCAGGTCCTCTCCAAGCCTGCTCAGTGACAGGATGGGGTGCCACCCTTACACCGGTCATGCCTCCCTGGGTCCTCCTGTGGGGTCGGCTCCTCCACTTTATTTCTGCCTGGTCCACTGTCACCACAGACAGGTGGATTATGGAACTAGTCGGTCAGGGTCTGCCCTGGAATTTGAGCAGTACCCACCAAACCCCACAGGAGAACTTGGTATTTGCAGACACCGGGTCTGTTTAAGATGACATAGCCTAGCTCCTCCAAGAAGGAGGTAGTGGCAGGTAGGGATCTCCGGAATACCCAGGTTTGTCTCCAGGTACTTCCTGGTTCCAAAGCGGATGGGGCACGACCTGAACAAATTCCTCAGGTCCTGCACCTTCAGTTTGGTAACTCTGTCCCAGATCGTACTCATCTCTCGAGGAAGAAGTGTGGTTTTGCTCTCTGATTCTCCAGGATACAGATTTCATGTCCCGATCCGTCCATCCCACCGAAGGTTCCTCAGCCCCAGGGTCTTCACCAAATGCATAGAAGTGGTGGCAGCTTACCTGAGGCGTCAAGGGGTCCAGCTGTACCTCTACCTGGATGACTGGCTGATTGCAGGTCCCTCCAGGCAGGAGATGGAGTGGTCCAGGAACCTGACCTCCAGACCTCGTCAAACTTGGCCTCCTGGTCAATGAGGCCAAGTCAGAACCTGTGCCCTGCAGGTGATCAGCTTCATTAGGGCAGAGCTCAACGCCTGGCTCCTGGTGGACAGGGCAGAGGTTCTCTCCTCCTTTGCCCGATCATTTCCAGTTGGGCACTTGCACCCTGCACAGGACTTCCTGCGCCTTCTGAGTTACATGGTGGCCTGCACCAGTGTGGTCCGATGGGCCCATTGGTGTCTGCGCCCTGCAGTGGAAGCTGGCCAGCCAGTGGTCTCAGCGCAAAGGTCACTTTGACCAGCTGGTCACTCTGACCCAGAAGTTGTGGGACACCCTCCAGTGGTGCCTAGTCCCAGAACATCTGCAGGAAGGATCTCGTTTGTCCGCCCGGCTGGCGGTCATCCTGACGACCGCTCTCTCATGAGCTGGGGTGCCCATCTAGGGGAACACAGAGTCCACGGGCTCTGAACCCCGATGAGTCCCGATGCCACATCAGCCTGCTGGAGCGCCAAGCAGTTTGGCTGGCTCGACTGCATTCCCTCCATTTGTTCGGGGTCAGGTGGTCCAAGTCCAGACATACAACACCACAATCATGTACTATCTCAACAAGCAGGGTGGGACGCACTTCCTGCCTTTGTGCAAGGAAGTTCTCTGCATATGGACCTCGTGCACAGCCTGGAGGTGGATCTCCTAGCCATCTATGTGGCAGGAGCCTCCAGTCAGCTGGTGGATGCCCTCAGCCGGGTGGGCGAGGCATCACATGAGTGATCTCTCAACCGGAGGTAATTCACAGTCTGTTCTCCAAGTGGGGCACCCTCAGGTGGACCTGTGCACCTCCATTGAGAAGCTGAGGCTATTCTGTGCCCGCCCCCTCAGCAGGACTCGCTGCAGGTGGGTCTCTTCTGAGGCCTTGGACCCCAGGCCTCTTCTTTGCCTTCCCTCCACTTCCCTTGATCCACAAGGTGCTATTCAAGGTCAGGAGGGACGAGCAGGTGATCCTGGTGGCTCCAGACTGGCCACGCCAGCTTTGGTACTCCGATCTCTTCAGCCTCAGCACCAGGCTCCCTAGGCGTCTTCCAATAAGCCTGGACCTGCTCATCATCTGTTAGGAGAAGGTACTCCATCCCACCTTCAATCCCTGCATCTGACAGCCTGATTCCTGAGTTTCTAGAGTTCTATGCTTGGTGTCTCTGAAGATGTCCTCTCTGTCATGGAGGCCTCTAGAAAGGAATCGACCAGAAAATGTTATGCCTTCAAATGGAAGAGATTCTCCATTTCGAGTCTGGGCAAGGGGCTGGACCCTTTGTCTGTCCGTGGCCAGCATTTTGGACTATCTGTGGTCTCTCCAAAGGGGATTTTGGCCAGCGACCCTCAAGGTGCACTTGGCAGCCATCTGGTCAGCAGTCAGTGGCACAGGAGAAGGTGGTCTGGCACTTTCTTCAAAGGCTTGGATCACATTTCCCTCGGTTTGTGAACCACCACCACCAAGGGACTTGTTGCGGTTTTGGCAAAGCTCATGGGCAAGCCATTCGTGGAAGACTGCCTTCCTGGTGGCCATCACATCAATCAGAAGGATCAGTGAGCTCCAGGCACTTACGGTGGAGTCTCTTACTTGGGTCTTCCACAGGGACAAGATTGTCCTGTGCCCCAACCTGAAGTTGCTCTCGAAGGTTCACCCAAATCAGGTGATGACTATTCCGGTGTTCTTCCCAAGTGCACCCTGGAGGCTGAACACAGGCTCCATACTCTGGACCTGAGGCGAGCACTTGCTTATTACAATTACAGAGAGCGCACTGCTGGAGTTCAGGAGAGGTTTGCCAGCTGTTTGTCACCTACGCTAAAGCCACACCTGGCAGACCTGTAGCCAAGCGGACGATTGACAGGTGGATCACATCCTGCATTTGATCTCTGCTGTAGGTTGGTGGGTGAGAGCTCCCAGAGGGCTAAGGGCTCATTCCTGCCCACCATACTACTGCATCAGTGGCTGCTTCTAGTGACTTTCCTATCCAGGAATCTGCAGGGCTGCTACCTGGAAGGCAGCACACGCCTCCATTTCCCATTACCACATTGATCTCGAGTCATGCCAGAATGCTGGTTTTGGAGCCTCAGTTCTCCAATCTGTTTCCTAGGTAAGGGTGCGCTTGCCTCCCTCCTCCCAGAGAACTGCTAGAGTCTGCCAGATAGTGTGGATAGAACAACATATCCATGTCCCTAGAAACATAGCTTACTCACCTGTAACAGAAGTTCTAAGAGTGGTATATGTTGTTCAGCCACATGGACCCACCCGACCTCCCCAGACTCGGGTGCACAACCTCTGCTTCCAGCGGCAAGATCTAGTGTCATGGGATGGAGCTGAGGGATATACCACCTGGGTGGGTGAGAGAAGCCAGCTTGAAGACTTTCCAGCAACTCTTAAAGGGAAAGGACACTGCCAGATAGTGTGGATGAACAACATATAACCGCCTCCTAGAACTACTGTTACAGGTGACTGACCTGTGTTTTTAGACAAAATTTGGATGGCAAAGTTGCACACCATTAGGACAAGTACTATTTACAGGTGTTTCTATATACAGTACGAGTTTTAAAAGTTACAAAATCATTGAACAAAGCACAAGTACAATAAGACATTCATCGTTCAATTACAATATTTACCATCTTGACAGTGACAGCTATGTATGTTAAAACTAATGTAGATTAGGTTTGCATATTGATCAAAACATGTACAATGAACAGCCAGATCTTACTTAAAGTTGGAGCTCATGCAGCAGGCTATAACCATACGGACTGCAGCCAGGCGTTAAGACCCCATGGAAAAACTTCCAGCTAGCAGTCTCCAGAGGACCGTCCCCGAAAGTGGCCTGCCCCGACCCGGCTGATGGTTTAAAAGGGCAGTCCCCAGCCCCATGTCATTTCTTTTCCGCTGGCGACCCGTCGCATCGGCTTCTGAGCGTTACCTGCTACAGTCGACTGTCATTGCGCATTACCAGCGTTTCTTTTATTTTCTTTAAAAAGTAGTAATTTCTTTCTCCTTCTTTCTGCATGGAGACACAGGCACTCTTCCTTTCGGTTGTCAAACGACGGCGCCGTTCTTCAGGAAGATGCCAGCCGACACCTCCTCCTCTGATTCGGAGGACTTGAGTCTGGGTGTCTTCCTCCTCCTCCTCCTCAAGGGACTCTGAACCGGGTCGTCCTCCCACGCTAGACAACAGACACCCCAGGTCCTCTCCTGACGAACCAACACTCATGGACATCATGAGGCACATACAGGCTAATAATGGATGGGAAACAGAGGACCTGGACCCAGAAGATGCAAGCTTGCTAATACCTTCGCCAAAAGGACCTAAGCCTTTGGTGGTACCTTTGTTGGTGGACACCTTCCAGGACCTTACTAGGATAGCCTGGAAGCACCCATCTTCTTCCTCGGCCATATCCAAGAAATTGGGTAGGCTTTATAGGACACCAGGGATGAACCTTTCCTTGCAGACCCAGTAGCCGACTCTATGTTCATTACTGTGGCCCATAACAGGTCTGAGTCCTAAGCACCTTGGCAGCCAGCCTCCTGACCAAGAGTCCAAACATCTGGACCAGAAAGTTTACGCTTCCGCTACTTGCTCTATTTGGTCCTTAAATTTTCTCACCCACATGTTGCAATATCAAAATGATTTGTGGGAAAAGAGCCTGGAGCTGGCCTAAGCTCTGCTGGATGTACTGCAGAAGGCAGAGCTGGATTTATTAAAGTCAGGCACAGATATTTTGCATGCCTCATATGATACTGCTGATGCAGCTACCGGCAGCAGACCAGTATCTGTCTCCGATCATTCATGACTTTGGGCCTTTGGTTTCACCCAGGACCTCCAGGCGGAATCATGGACCTCCCTTTCAAGGGATCTGTCCTTTTAGGAACGAGCTGAGAAATTGATTACTCACCTCAAGACTTTGGTAAAGCTGTCTGGTCAATCCAGAAGATGTACAAGACCAACCAGAAGCCTTTTCGGAAGCAGTCTTTTCATACATCCTCAGGACAGCGGTCCCCACCTCCCAGACTGGGGGGTGTCCCTTGTCCAGAGCCACCAAATCCTCCCAGGCTGCTCTGCCAACCCATGGAGCTTCAGCCTGACTTGTTATGAGACCCCCTCCCCAGCAGAGATCCTGGGAGAGCGGGGTCACTTCTCCCTCTGTCTGGAGGGATGGAGCAAAATAACAGCCAACCAATGGGTCCTTCAAATCATACAGAGGAGACACACATTGGAGTTCCTGGAAAGGCCACCAGACAATCCACCAGTGTCCTCCCACTATCCTCAGTCTCACGTTGCCCTGATCAAAGGGAAATTCAGGCTGTTCTTCAAAGAAGGTCATAGAGCCAGTCCCTCCAAGTCACAGAGGAAAGGGATTTTTATTCCCATTTCTTCCTCGTAAAAAAAGACTGGGGATCTTTGCCCTATTTTAGACCTCCGTCATCTGAACATCTGCATCAGTACAAAAGGTTCAGAATGGTCACTCTACCAGGCCTAATTCTTTCACCAAGGAGACTGACTGCTCTCTGGATATGCAAAATGTGTACCTTCACATCCTAGTGTTCCAGCCCTACAGAAGGTTCCTGTGCTTCCTTGTCCAGGGGCATCATTATCCGTTCAAGCTCTGCCATTCGTTCGACTCATCCTGTGCTGCAGAGTCTTCTGCGCCTAGTGATGGTGGCTGCAACCCTCCAGATAAGGCCATTACATCTTCCATTACCTAGATGACTGGCTTCTGACAACACCCACAGTGGTTCAGCTGTTAAGAACATTAGAAGACATCTTTACTTACACTCCAGAGAATGGGGATCACTCTGAACCTACCAAAGTCATCCCCTGTCCCAACCAGAGACTCCAAAATATCTGAGCAAATCTGGACACTGTACAGGGCAAGGCGTTTCTACCTCCAGACAGGCAGATCGCCGTCTGTGCCAAGCTTTGGACAGTATCATCCTCCCCATCAGACCTCAGCCAGATCCTTTCTGCAGATGTTGGGTCACATGCCAGCTGCCATTCCAGCTGTCCCTCTGGCATGTTTGCATATTAGGGTCCCTCAGTGGACACTCAAGGTGCAGTGGGACCAGCGTTCCGATGGCCTGGAACTGTCTCTGTCTCTACCCAGTCTGGGCCCCGAGTGGGTGGATGGAACCTGGCAACCTTTCCAAGGGGTTTCCTTCAGACAGGAATCTCCAAGGTAGGTCCTAACTACGGATGCCTCGGGACAAGATTGGGCGCCCACTTGGTGGACTGGCAGACCTGGTGGTCCTGGTCCCTTTTGGAGCAGGCACTGCACATCAACGTCATGGAGATGAGAGGCGGTCCTCATGCTCTACAGGCATTTCAAACTAACCTTCTCCGGGCCCTCTCCTAATCCAGACAGACAATATATCTGTGGTCTTTTGCATCAGCAAGCAGGGGACACTCGCTCGTATCCTCTGCAGTTAGGCCATGAGGGTCTGGTATTGGGAATGGAGCACGCCTGGAACTCGCCACCATGCATGTTCCAGGCACCCTAAATGTCTTGGCCGACGGCCTAAGAAGGTCTCGGTCCCAAGCCCCACGAATGGGAACTACTTCAGTCAGTCACAGTGCAGCTGTTCGACAGATGGGACAGCCAGAGCGGACCTTTGCATCCCCACTCAACACCAAACTGACAATTTTCTGTTTGCTAGATCCAGAGCCTGGTGTTTTCTGATGAGATCGTTGTCCCTGTGTTGGACAGGGAGATTCCTGTCTCGCCTTTCCTCTACTTCAGAGGTACTTCTCAAGCTGCAGATGGAGGAGCAGAGATGATCCTCATTGCTCCCTACTGGCCTTGTCTGATATGGTTCCTCTGCTCTAACAGTTAATAGCAGAACTTCCAGTCCCTTGCCCTGAACTCATATTTGCTTTCCCAAGAACAGCACCCTAGTCAATCCAGACCTCAAGTCTCACACCTGCATGCATGGCTCCTGCAAACTTAGCAGTGGGCAGATTTGGGGTTTCCCCAGAGTAGCTGATGTCCTAGTGGCTGCAAGGAAACCCTCTCTAGGTCCACCTACGCTATAAAGTGGGCGGTGCTTTCTCTGGGCCTCTTATCACCGCCTTGACCCCTTTACATGTCCAGGGAACTCTTTTCTGAAGTATCTCTTTTCTCTGTCGGATTCCGCCTGTTACTTTTCTACTAAGGTGCACCTTTCTGCAATCTCTGCATACCATGCACCTGTAGAGGTAAGACCCTTGCCCAACTGGATTTGTCCCAACTTTTTGTGGGGCATTCTGCACCTGAAACCTATTGGGACCCAGTCCGTCCATGGGATCTGCTCTTTATGTTAGAAAATTTTACTCTGCCTCCCTTCCAACCAGCTGCAGACTGCGAACTGTGCTTTCTGTCGTGGAAAGCGTTGTTTTTGGTTGTCGTTGCTTCTGCTCGAAAGATTTCCAAGCTCCAGGCTCTGATGTAAAGAACCTTATTTAGTTTTCTCCGCAAGGACAGGTATCCTTGAGAACAAATCCTAAGTTTTTGCCTAAGGTGGTGTCCGAATTTACCTGAACCAGAACATCCACCTGCCTGTTTATTACCAGAGTATTCCAACAGTGGGGAGGCCTTATCACATACTCTGGATGTCCACAGGATGCTTTGTTACTACCTTAATTGCACAGGTCCTGTCAGAAAGACTGACCAGTTGTTTGTTTCCTTGCCCCAGATCTGAGGGGCACCAGTTACTAAACAGACTTTGTCTAGTGGTTGATTAACTGCATTGTTTACTGTTATCATAAGTATGACAAGCCTTTACTGGACCGGTAAAAGGCCACTCTACCAGAGGTGTTCTGCTTCATTCAGGAATGTGTCACAGCTGCTGCCTGGAGTTTTGTCCACACCTTCATTAAACACTTCAGTTTGGATGTCGCTTCCAGGCGAAGGACTGACTTTGCCTTGCAGTTCTCCAAGGCCTGCTGTCCTGAAGTCCTTTCTTTTGGCTACCTTTAGCCTCATCCGTGCCTGTCTCTTCTCCTTGACTGCTTGGGACTTGGTCCTTCTGGTTATAGCCTGCTACAAGAGCTCCAACTCAAGTAAGATAGTACAGTTACATAGAACTTACCATAACAGTAGAGCTTTTAGAAAAGCCATGCAGCAGGTACTACTTTCACTGTCTCCTTCCTGGTATTCCTTCTGCTTCCTTCATTAATTTAATCTCCACCTCATCTGTTCTCTTCCACCTTTGACACCGGCTCTCTGGTGGAGATCTCAGGTGGTGCTGGGGACACTTCCTTTATACCGTCTTCTGATGTTGGGGCAGTCCCTGCTGGAGACTACTAGCTAGAACATTTTCCTTGGGGTCCTAATGCCTAGGCTTATTCCTTATGGTTAGAGCCTGCTGCAAGAGCTCTTCTCGAAGTTCTACTGTTACAGTAAGTTCTTCGGAACTGTATTTCCCTGTTTCAAAGCAGTATTAAACTTTCCTGAACTTTCATTTGTTCTGTGAACTTGGTTCATTCCATATTTTTAATGCTGCAAATGAGTCATCTTACCATATTTATTTTAAGCACTACAATTTGGTATTCCTTGGATTTTTACTTTTTCTCAAATTATAATTATGTCCAGTCCTTTTTAACTTATCATACAAATAAAAAGATTTCATTGAAGCTAACGTGTTGTTAATTTGCATAGCCCAGAACAATTTGTTTATTTTCTAACATAAACCATCCCAGATTTTCATGTAAGTTACAGTGGTGGGTTCATCTGTTTGTTCTAAGTACATATTTTGCTAGACGGTTATGCGTAACTTCAGCTTTTTCTAGTAACCATAACCTTAGCTAATCCATAATATATCTGAAGTCCGTAATTGGTATCAATAGTTGATTTACAATTGACATTCTCATTTTTTTCGTTTATGTAGCATCCAGTGCGTCTTAAAGCTCCCAATCTAGTTCAACCATTTTTCAACCATTTACTTGCAGTTCCGTAGCACTTGAGAACCAATCAAATAGGTCTTCTGATGAATTGGCATGTCAGATGGACCTAAAAGAAAACTGGACCAGTTGGTTTTAAAAATTGCATTGTGTGCTAAAATAGTGGCCAAGGCAGATGGCCACGATCTGTATAACTTTGGGTCCAGACCATAACCGTGAACTTTGCTCTAGATTTTGTTCTGAAACAGTTAAAAAATAAATAAATTGAAATTATGGCTTCTCAGTCTGCCTCCTACTCAAAAATCCTGAAGAGGGGTCATCCTTTCTGAAATCTAAAAGCGTCCAATAAGGACCTCCTAGAGAATATGTTTGATAAATAATTCTGACCAAGCCAAAAGAGACTCTTTATGAGCAGGTCCCTGATTCAGTGCCTGCAAAAAGAAAAATCACTGCCCTCCCACTGAAAAGCAAAGGGAGACACCAGTGGCACAAAGATACACACTCTGGAAGAGATGGCTAAGGCTTGGCATTTATATCAGACTTTATGGCTATGGGCAATCTAATGCCCCTCCTGACCCTGCTACCCTCACTTCAGATCCTGGACTTGTCCAGAGCTTTTACTATAAAGTATACGAATTCCACATGGCAGTTGCTGACTTCTTCCAGAGCCATGACACAGGCAGTCTCCTTAAGTGCTATGCCTGGCAAGAATAACCAGCCTCTTGCAGGACACTCTGACTAAAGCTATGGATTTTCCTTACGAGAATAATTCACTGTTCAGAGACAAAACTGAAGCTTACATGAAAAGGTGGAAGAATACAAAACCACCTACCAAAGTAGTGCTGCAAAGAAAAAGCCTCCACTTCCCAGAGATCTGAGTAGAGGAGCAGAGGCAGGGGTTGCTACTCAGGGCCTTCTACCCTATGCCAATGCCCTTAAAACTCTCCTCGGAGAATAGTGTTCAGGGAAGAGGTAGGAGAGGTCAGACGGACTGGTGTCTTTCCTCCTCTAATACTCGGTCTAAGCAAATCTCCAGATTGTGAAACCAGGTCACCTCCCCCACCCAGTAGGAGGAAGGCTGACCCACTACCTCCACCATTGGCACCTCATTACCACAGACAAGTGGGTGCTCGAGGTAGTGAGTCAAGAACATGCCCTGTAGTTCAAAAATGTCCTATTCAGCAGGGTCAGAAGTCACTAAAATCTCTTAACTCCTACAGAAAAGCTTCTATTAGAGTTAGAAGTAAAGTCCCTTCTGGCCGACCTGGTGGTGCTGAGGGATGAGGCATTGGACACCTTACCTCGCACTATGCCGGTGGCGCGAGGTTCGAACAACCTCAGGGTGCCGACCTGGGGTGGGAGCAGATTGAGCATTGGCTGTCCTCTCCTGGGAGGGAGTCACCGCCTGCAGTCACCGGATGGAGGTCTGGTGGCAGGTGTGGGCGGTAATGTAGCAACTAGTAGGTCGGGCGCTTGTAGGCTTAGCGTGCACATGCCTCCACACACGTGTACAAGGTTGGGGACGCGCAGGATGGGCTTGGGGAAAAACATAAAATACCACAAAGTACCTACGTGGGGGGTAGTTAAGTCCTTCTGTCTGCAGAAGCAGTGGAGAGAGTTCCCTCCCCATGTGGAAGGGGTCTTACTCCAGATACTTCCACCCCAGAAACAAACTGGGGACTGGTGACCATTTTAGACCTCAGGTACCTTAACAAACCATTTACTCAATCCCAAATTCAAGATGGTCACCCTGGCAGTAGTGATTCCATCCTTGCAAAGGGGACTGGCTAGCCTCCGTAGACCGAAGGACACCTATTTTCACATTCCAGGCAGTCCACAGACAATTCCTCAAATTGGATTGCCTTCAGGTCACTACCAGTTTGCAGTAGTGGCAGCTCATCTCAGGAAGCAACAGGCATCTGTATTCCCTACCTGGACGATTGGCTGATAGTGAGCAAGTTCCCCACAAGAGGTCGGAGACTCTCAGCTTAGCCCAGTACCCTAGAATTCTAGGCTTCTTAAGCAGTACTCAAAATCCCACTTCAAACCAGTATAGTTACTGGAATTCATTGGGGCAGAACTGGACAGACAGAGGGCAAAGGCCGTGCTCCCTCTCAACAGGCACACTACCTTCAGAACTTAGCAAATTCCTTCATTCCTGCCAGCCAAGATCAGCCAGACACTTTCTGAGGCTTCTAGGCAGCATTGCTTCTACCACAGCTGTGGTACTGGGCGCAGATTTCAAGTGAGGACATTCAGTATCACCTAAGGGCTCACTGGTCCTAGAAAAAGGATTCTATGTCAAAGCATTCCAGTCACAAGGACTCTGCTACAAGCCTTAGACTGGTGGAAATATTTACAGAATCTCAGGAAAGGGTCCCCTTCCAGCAAAGGGAACCATCCAGAGTACTCACTACAGATGCCTCCCTCCTAGGATGGGGGCACACCTAGCACAACGGTCCATAAGTGGGACATGGTCTCCCAGAGAGTCCACCTACCACATAAATCTCCTCTAACTAAGCAGTTTACCTGGCAATAAAAGCCTTTGCTCCTGTCCTAAAAGGTCAGTTTATTCAGAACAGACAACACCACGGCTATGTTGTACATGCACAAGGTCCATGAAGCTGTGTACAGAGGCCAAGAAGTGTTGGTCTATGGCCTCTTCCTGGAAATACAGCTCTTGGCCATTCACCTGCCAGGTAAGGACAGTGTGCTGGCAGATGCTGTCAGCCGCATCAGTCAGGGCCACCACAAATGGACCCTGAGCGACCAGATGCTGGCAAAGTCTTCAGGAGGTGGGGCACTCAAGACTTGGATCTCTTTGCCTCCAACCTCAGTCACTAGCTTCCCTATACTGCTGCAGGCCTTTGGCTCTGGGTAGAGTACCAGTGGATGCCCTAAATCTGGATTGGACAGGGAAGTTCCTGTGTGACTTCCCTCCTTTTCCTCTGATACTCAGGGCTCTCCTGAAACTCAGAACCCAGCCCACCCCATAATTCTGGTGGTACCAGACGGGGCAAGACAGTCTTGGTATTCCCTGCTCCTGGCCTTGTCAGCCAAACAGCCAATTCAACTGCCATTGAGCCACAGTCCCCTGACTACCTATCCCAACATAGTCTCTTTACCTCAAAGCCTGGTAGTTGAAGAGCTAGAGTACCCTGACTCTCAGTACTCACAAGTCCTAAGGATGCTTCCCTGGTTAGAAGCCTAGTGCTAAAAATACCTATGCTTACAAATGGAAAGATTTTCCTTATGGTGCAAGGGCAAGTATATTCTTCCACTGAAAGCTTCCTCTCTTCAGTCCTTGACTACCTGGTGCCTCCTACAGGCCCTAAGGGCTCATCCTTGAAAGTCCACTTAGCAGCCATTTCAGCTGGCAAGAAAATCTATAATTTCTTATCCCATCTTTAAGAAATCTTTCAAGGGCCTGTTGCACCTTCAGCCCCCACTTAGGGAACCTATCTCTTCCTGGGACTTGAACCTCTGCATAGCCAAACTCATGGAGCCTCCTTTGAGCCAATGGCTACAGCAGAGCTAAAGTGCATCACTTGAAAAACTCTTTAGTAGCAATCACCTCAGCCAGAAGTATCCGAGCTGCAGGCACTCTGCACTGAACCCAACTACATTATCTCCCAAAGATAAGACAGTAATCAAAACAAATAGGACATTCTTTCCCAAGGTAGTGTCAGAATTCCACCTGAACCAGTCCATAAAACTCCCTGTCTTCTTCAGACAAATCCACTCCCGGTGAGCAAAGCTTCATAGTTTGGATGTGAAATGGGCACTGACCTACTACTTGGAGCACAAGCAACACGGACTTCACATACTCTGTTCTTCCTTACCTATGGTGAGGTAGGAAAGAAGGCAGCCTGCCTCTAAGAGCACTATCTCTCGATGGATAGTGTCTTGTGTTCAGTTCTGTTACAGTAAGGCTGGCAAACAACCTCAGGGACTCTGTGCCCACTCCACTGGGGCAGTGCAGCTGCAAGGGACATCCCCTGCTAGATATGCAGCCCCCATCCCCCTCTGGCATTCTGTCAGTTTAAACCCTGTTTCTCCTCACTAACTCCCTCTTTTCTTTTCATGGACCGAGAGCATGATCTGTCCTGTATGCTTTTCTCCAGCCCCTCAACTGAGCCGCCACCAAACTGCCCAGGCTCCCACTGAAAAGGTATGGGGCGAGCTTGTGAGCAAGCTAAGCTGACCCATTTGAACTTGGCACCTTTATTAATTGCAGCCAGCAGTTTTATTTCATAGTTTCCTGTGCTGCTGACTTCTCTAAAGTGATTTTTTTTTGGGCCCGGCCACCCGCCTCCACCCTGTTCCATTATTAAATATACTTCAGACAACATGAAGTCTTGTATTCTGACTGACAGTTGCAGTAAGCCCAGCACTTGAACTGCCCGGAGATGAAAGAGTTAACTCTATGCTGAGAGCACAGAACGTTGGGCTCGAGCTCAGTTCAAACCACTGTCCTGCACTTGAAGTGTAACCGTCAGATTCTTTATTCCTTCTAACTGAACTGTCGCTCGAGTTTGCTCCTCGCTTTCGGTTCGTAAAGTAATTGTCTGTTTATTCCAGTGACATTTTCACCAATTTTCTCTAGTTCAGATTCCTGTCTGTGGTACAGTAAGTGGTATTAGGTAATGGGCTGTAGAGTTAATTGTGAGGAAATTGTAAAATTGAGGTCGGTTCAGTTGAACTGATCTTTTGCGTTTAAAAGTTTTTGTGTGATTCTGGTGCCTATTGGTTCTATATTTAAAAAGAAATGCATTTTGGTTTTGTGTTTTTCCAGCACCCGTGACACGGTGAGGAACGATGGGTTTTGTCTTACCTGGCCTGAAGCCGTGTAAAGGGTAAGTTATTTTGTGGTTGGCTATGTCTGAAAACCCAGGAAAAAAAACTGGCCCACTGGGTTTCAGCACTGTAGTGTGTGTGTGTGGGAGGCCTTTGCTAAGGCTGATCCTCACACCACCTGTGTATATTGTCTGGGGTTTGACCACCTCGATTCAGACTGCCAAATTTGCAAGAATTTCCCAAAGACCACCCTGGAAAAGCGTTCGGGCAGGCTTAGGGATAAGGAGGCCGAGAGTCCGTGACCCAGATGGCCAGCCAATTCGGTTCCGAACCTGCCCTCTGACCAGGGACAGACTTCCCTCAGGCAAAGGAAAGCTAACTCAGAGGGTCAGTTTCTTGAAAAAGAAAAGAAAGGATAAGTCGACCGGTTCGATCCCGAATCCCTCCATCCGACGGCTGATGAAATTGCCAGGTGATTAGCATTGTAGAATCGCTTATTCGTTCCAACCAAACCAGCTCCTGTTGGTAGGCACTGGGTTCGTTGGTTCCTCCGTTGCAGATTATTCTTTGGAGGAATATTATGACCCAGAATGGGAGGGATGTTGAAGAGGATGAAGAATGACTATGATGGTGGGGAAGGTCTGGATGAGCCTATTAAACCGACATCTCCCCAGACAGACCTTCTGAAGTTTCCCACCTAGGCTTTCTGAGTCCTCTTCTCACTTTATGTTCTACAAGAAAATGACTGAGACCCTCCAGCTCTCTGTGGATGAAGCTGTTGAGGAGGAAGAGCAGCCTGATTTTTGTTGAGATGATGGACATCCCAGAGTCAAGAGATTGTCTATTCCCTTGCATAAATCTTTTGGAGAAACAGACACACAAACTTTTAAAAACACCAAATTCTCTGCCTCCAGTGGACAAGCATATGTTTTGGAGCTGTCTACAGGCCTCCTCAGCTAGCCAGGCGGTGGCTTCTGATGGGATTGAGGCATCAAAAGTTCAGTTTTGTGCTGCTGTCGACTCCAGTGATGTCATCTAGAGTCATGGCTACATCTGTTGCTCTGCAGAGATTGGCTTGCTCAAATGTCTAGCTTATCACAGGATACCCAGGCTAAGGCCATGGATTTCATAGCTAGGTAATTCTCTGTTTGGGGAGCAGACAGAGAATTACATGAAGAAGATGGACGAATACAGAACCACCTATAGGAGTGCTCTAAGCCAAAGAAAGGCAAACCACCTCAAGAGGCAGCAGTGAAGGGCAGGGCAGGCCTTTTCAAAGGCCTTTCTTCCAAGCTCAGGCCTCTTCTCCTTTTCCTCAGAGGGGGTTCTTTAGAGAGAGAGAGAGAGGTAGGAAGGGATGAGTGAGCTGTATCCTCCTTTCAGCCCAGGGCCCCTGCAAACAGACTCCCTGATGTGTCAGCCCGGTCGACTCCCCCATCCCTGTAGGGAGGCAGACTGGCTTACTACCCCAGGACTGGAAGTCTGTTACCTCAGACAAGTGGGTCTTGGAGTAAGCCAGGACTGGCTCACAGTTTCAAAAATTCCAAAACTGAGAGTCAGATCTTTTCCACCTACAAACAGCTACAAAACCAAGGCCCTAGAGGCAGAGTTTCATCTCTTCTGGCTTTAAGAGCCATAGTGAGAGTTCCTACAATTCACAGGGACAAAGGTCTGTACTCCAGGTAACCCTTCCCGAAGAAATCAGGGAGTGGTGACCCATCCTAGACTTAAGATACCGAACAAACACCTTTCAAAACCGAAGTTCAAGATGGTGAGACTGGGAACAATTCTTCCCTCTCTAAGGCCAGGGACTGGCTAGCCTTCCTGGACCTGAAGATGCCTACTTTCACATTCCCATCAGGTGCTCCCACAGAAAGTACCTGGGTTCGAACTACCTCAGGCCATTACCAATTCAGAGCAATGCCCTTTGGCCTGTCTTCAGCTCCAAGGGTGTTCACCAAGTGCCTGGCAGTAGTAGTGGCTTTCTTAAGGAGAGAACACATCTCTCCATATTCCCTTACTTGGACGACTGGCTCATAGTGAGGCCAGTCTCCAGACCAAGTCAAGTCAGATCTAAAGTGACCCAGCAGGTGCTCACTTCTCTAGGCTTCCTTCTCAGCCTTCCCAATTCGGTTCTCGAGCCAGTGCAACTATTGACTTTCATAGGGGTAGAACTAGACATGGTCAAAGCAAAGGCTTTTCTTCCTTTGGTAAGAGTAAAGGCCATTATGAAGCTGACCTTTTCCTTCTGCCACCTGGTTTGTCGACCAGCAAGACATTTTCTGCAGTTACTGGGACACATGGCAGCCACCACAGCAGTGGTCCAAGGGGCCAGATTTCAGTTGAGACATTGTTTCATCTGAGGGCCTTTTGGTCTCAGAAAGAGATCCTCTCACCAAGTTGATTCCAGTGACTCAGACTCTGATCCAAGCTCTTCAGTGGTGGCAGGATCAGGACAATCTCAAGCAAGGGTCCCTTTCATTTCTGGTCTCATTCTGTGGTCCTAACCATGGACACCTCTCTTCTGGGTTGGGGGGCCACTTGGAGGCTCTCACAGCTCAGGGAATGTGGTCCCTCAGGAGTCTCTTCTCCACATCAGTCTCCTGGAGTGCAGAGCGGTTTACCTGGCCTTGCAGGCTTTCTCTCAAACAGTAAAGAACAAGGTGGTTCAAGTCAGGACAGACAATACCACCATGTGGTACATCAACAAGCAGGGAGGCTTTCGGTCTACAGCCTTGTGCATGGAAGCCATGAAACTTTGGTCACTAGCTTATTCCCTTCAGGCCTCTCTGGTAGCAGTTCACCTCCTGGAAAGGACAATGTGCTAGCAGATGCATTGAGGCATTTCCCAAGGCTATCACGAGTGGTCCTGGATCCCCTAGTGTTAAAAGTGATCTTTTTCAACTTGGGCACCCCAGAGATAGATCTCTTTGCAGCCCCAGACAATCATCAACTTCCTCTGTTTTGTTGCAGACCACCAGTCTTGGGCTCAGTCCTCTGGATGCTCTGATATTGGATTGGGAAGGGAAGTTTCTGTATCCCCCCTGATTTTCAAGGTCCTGGTCAAGATAAGGTCACAATCTTGCAAAGTGATTCTGATTGGGCCAGGCAGCCATGGTACCACTCTCTTGCTGTTCTTAGCAGTACATCTTACCCTGTCTCTTCCCAGGAACCACAATCTGTTAACCTCTTCACAGGGAGGATTTGGTATCCCAACCTTCAGTCTCTCAATCTCAAAGCATGGTTCTTGAAGAGTTATAGTATGCAGGTTTGCATCTTTCTCGGGGGTTGCTGGACATTCTCAAAGCTTCTGAAAACCTGCACAAGAAAACTTATTCTAAGTGGAATAGATTCAGTATTTGATGTACCAAGAAGCATATATCTCCAGATACTGCGAATTGTCCACAGTTCTGGACTAATGGTTCATCTTAATGGCCTAGGCCTCAGATCAGCCACCTTCAAAGTGCATTTGCCGCTGTTTCTGCTTTCTTGTCAGTAGGAAACCCTCTTCACTGGCATCTCATCCTGTTTTCTATAAATTTTTCAAGGGGTTACTTCATATCAATTCCCCTTTTAGGATCCTCCCTGTCTTGGTATTTTAATGTTTGCATTGGCCAGCTTATGCAACCCCTTTTGAGCCTTTGTCTTCAGATCTTAAGTACTTGACATGGAAGACTGTGTTTCTGGTGGCTATTACCTCTGCCAGACGTATCAGTGAGTTGAAGCTCTGTCAGTGGAGCCTGATTTTTATTCTCTCCATAGAGATAGGGTGGTCCTTAGAACCAATAGGAAGTTCTTGCTTAAGGTGGTTTCAGATTTTCACTGGAACCAGTCCATGTCCTTATCTGTATTCTTCACTGATCACTCTTCTTCAGGAGAATGAAGATTACACAGTTTGAACGTTAAGAGGCTCTTAGCTACTACATAGATCGCACTAAGGTCCACAGGTTTGACTCCTTCAGATGTTCCTCACTTGTGGGGAAGGGCAAACCTGCCACTAAGAACTATTGCCAGGTGGATTGTCTCTTGTACAGTTCTGCTATGAGCTAGGCAAAATTCTGCTCTCCAGGCCTGAGGGCTCATTTGACTAGAGGTACAGCTGCTTCCCTGGCAGCTGCCAGGATATTCCATTGTTAGAGATGCAAAGCAGCCACCTGGAAAGCGGTTCATACATTCACCAAGCATTACTCTCTGGATATCCAGGCTAGGAGTGATGCTAAGTTTGATGCAGAGCCTATTCCCAAAATAGGTTCAATTACCTCCTCCATGGAGGTACTGCTTGTAGTCTGCAATTGTCAGAATACAGCAAGACTTCATGTTGTTTGAAGAAAAATGACTCACCTTAGTAATTGTGTATCTTACTTAGTGGGAGCTCTTGCAGCAGCTATTACATTCAGGACTATGCTGCAGGCACTAGGACCTTCGGTGAAAACTTCTGCCAGCAATACCATGAGGACGTCGTCAGTCAGGGTACAAGAGGCGGACTCAGCTCCATCTGGATTCTTTCCGCTGCGTACCCATGCGTGAAGCCAAGTACCTTTAGCTTCTGTCAGCGATTCAAGCGAAAAAACTTCTAACCAAGATTCCTGCTGCTTTTCGACGGTTTCCACCATTCTCCGCTGCCGTAGTCTTCATAGCTTTTCCGGCTTTGGAGCACTATTTTTTCCTCGCTCCGGCGCTTCCAATACCGGCGTCAGCCCTCTTCTTACCGGCGGGTTCGATGTCTTCCAGGCGTCTGTCACCTGAACACTTAAATAAGTGCGACTGCGGGCGCAGGATCCCTGCTAAGGACGGACATCGGAAGGCCTCTGCCTGGACCCGACCCCACGACCGCCAACTGTACAGATTGTCAGGCCTTTACCAGCCTGACCCGCATCAGTTGCCTGAAAGCCCTCAAGGCCTACCTGTTAGAGCAGAAGATGGATCTGCACCTCTGGAGGGAAGAGGAAGGAGAAGAAGCACCACAGCAAGGACCGTAGTCTGTCCGCCACCGCCTCGGTCCGTCAGATTGCGGCCTTCTCCCAAAAAGGCCCGCCCTTCTGGGTCTGGAGAACCTCGAAGGCTCCACAGGCTAAGGCGGCCCGTCGGGGAGAAGCCGGCCAAGCCAAAGGTGACTCCGCTAAGGGTCACCGCCAGGTCCTTAGAGGTGCCTGCTTGGCCCCACCTGTTAAGCACCGACACACGCCTGCTAAAGGCGCGCCTCCAGACCAAGGCCTCTCAGCGCCCCTGGCGTTACTCGTCATGCGGTCCCTACACCGGCGCCCGGTCGAAGGGAGAAGGACATGGGTCAGTCGTGGAGATGCCAGCGTCCCCGCCGCCCAAGTCCTCCTCCCATGGGCCCTCAGGAGAGCTCTCCTTCGCATCCCGGACGTTCCGGAGACTTCATTTCGAAGCAAGCGGCTGATATTTTCTCAAGGACGAGCTCAAGGAGCTTTTCTCCTTTGGTGGGGGCAGGTCCCAGGCGGTCCTCCGTGGCCGCTCGAACACGGTACCGGACCCTGCGGGAGAACCACAGCCGGGGGTGAGTCTCCCACGCGAAGTCACCGGGCAGCCTTCACCCCTCCAGGGCTCGTTCCCGCTCAGGTCCGAGGACCACCGACGTCGCCTCAAGATTTCTAGTGACCGACTTGGTCTAGGTCTCATTCCAGGAGCCTTCTCGCACTAGGCGGAGACGCTCCCGACGTCAGTCTTCTGACCGACATCAGTCATTGCTCCGTCGCCAGTCCAGGGACCGGAGTCGGTCTTCGGACCAACGTCGGTCCCCTAGTTACCGACGTCAGCGAAGGCATGGTCGTAGGACAGGGTCAGACTATTCCAAATTGGATGAGTGATCCTCCTCTTCATCCTCTCTCTCAGCCTCAAGCGCTCCCGGAGAGAAGGACCAGCCTCACCGCCTCCGGATGATCCTACTTTATGGACATCATGAGGCACATCCAGGCTTCCAATGAGTGGGACACTGAGGAACCTGAATCCGAACGCTGGAGATTGGCCAAGTACCTGAGGCAAAAGGAGCCAAAACCTCTGGTTATTCCTCCTTTGGTGGATACTTTCCAGGATCTTACTAGGACCACATGGCTGCATCCGGCCTCGATCCCAGCAGTCCCTAAGAGTTGGATAGGCTGTATAAGGCCCTGAGGCGGAACCCTTCCTGGCGGAACACCTCAGGCCGACTCATCGGTGATCACGGCTGCCCATGACAAATCTCGGCAGCGAAACACCTCAGCTCACAGCCTCCCGATCCTGAGTCCGATACCTGGACCAGGTGGGCAGAAAAGTTTATCGGCCTCCACCTGTTCCATCCGCTCCTTAATTTCCTAACGCATATGGTACAGTATCAGAATGCGTTATGGGAAAGAGGACTTGAGCTGATGCAGACCATGCCAGACTCTGACAAGAAGACAGAGCACCTGGCCTTTTGCAGTCTGGCTCAGGCGTGAAGCTTCCACGTACTGAGAGCCTCATATGACACTGCAGACACGGCAGCTAGGGCAGCCGCCTCTGGGTGTGCCTGAGGCGCCATGCCTGGTTGAGGTCTCTGGCTTTCACCAGGATCTGCAGTCCGGTATCCGGGTTTGCCCTTCCAGGGTACTGTGTTGTTTGGGCAGGGGACGGAGGCTTTGATCTCCACCTCCAGGAGTCGGGCAAGTCAATCTGGTCGGTCTGCCAGATGTACCGTGGCGACCAGCGGCGTCAGCACCGTAGACTGCCCTTCGCAAAGCCCTCAGGCAATCAAGGTTCAGCCCGTGGCAGCCAACAAGGGCAGAGGTGGCTTCCGGAAGATCAAAACCAGCAGTCTGGTGGACCTCCGCCGTGGGCCCAAGTCCTCCCAGACCTCTCCTCCGAACTCCGGCTCTGCCCAATGACTCCTTCCACTCCCCCTTCTGCAGAAGTTCTAGGGGGAGCGGCTGAGGGCCGCTTCTCCCTTCATTTGAGAAGTGAGTCTATTACCACAGACCAGTGGGTCTTGGATATTGTACGGAGAGACATACACTAGAATTCAGAGTTTACTCCGCCAAAGCTCTCCGCTATCCTCCTTCTCACATCCCACTGATAGGAGAAATTCAGACTCTCCTGCAATAGAGAGGGTCCCCTTTAGAACAGCAGGGTCAGGGTTCTACTCCCACTTTTTCTGGTCCCAAAGACTGGGACCTTCGTCCCATTCTGGACCTCAGTCCTCTAAACCTTTTATCAGTACAAATGGTTCAGAATGGTGACTCTTCAAGGACTTCTTCCCTTGCTGCACTAAGGGACTGGCTCTGTTCTCTCGGCATGCAGGATGCATACATGCATATGGGAGTCTATCCTCCCACAGGAAGTTTCTGAGTTCCACTTCCAAGGGAGCATTTTCAGTTTTGAGTGCTTCCATTCGGCCTCTTTTCCACTCATGAGTCTTCATAAAATGCTTAGCAGTGGTGGCTGCAGCTCTGAGGCAGATGGGACAGTGTGTGTTCCCTACCTCGACGATTGGCTACTTACGGCCCGTCAAGAGGCAGCTCTTATCGCTCTGGAGACACTTGTACTCTATTCAAAGCTAGGGATCACCCTGAACCTCACAAAGTCATCCCGAGCCCAGCCAAAGCTGGCCTTCATAGGAGCGATCCTGGATTCCGTCCAGGGCATGGCTTTTCTCCCACAAGACAGGGGGTTCTATGAGAGTTGGCAGAACGGATCTCTATAGCTGCCTCGAGTTCCAGCTCGAATTTCTCAGTTTACTGGGGCATATGGCGGTGGCCATTTCAGTTACTCCCTTGGCCCGCCTCCACACGAGTCCCACAGTGGATGCTCAGGTGCAGTGGGACCAAAGCTACGACGATCTAGACTCTCTGGTCAGGATCTTGGAGACAGTCAGGAGAACATTGCTTTGGTGGATGGACCCCAGCAATCTGGAGAAAGGGGTCAGCTTTCGTCGGAGCCACCAGGTCAGACCCCAGCAACAGGCGCGCCGGACCTGGGGTGGAGGGCACACCTGGGTGTTCATCGAACGCAAGGGGTTTGGTCACCGAGAGCAGTCCCTCCACATCAGTGTATTCGAAATGCGAGCAGTCCTCTACGCCTTCAGGCCTTCGAGAGGATCTGGTACCAGGCTCTCTTCTAATTCAGATGGACAACATGGTGGTCGTCTTTTACATCAACAAGCAAGGAGGCACTCATTCGTATCCTCTCTTGTAAGGAGGCAATGAGAGTCTGGTACTGGGCACTGGACGGGGCATTTTACTGTCCGCGATGCACGTTCCAAGCGCCCTAAACGATCTGTCCGACAGCCTCAACAGGTCGCGTGCCAGAGCACACAGTGGAGCTGCTACAATCCAGTAGCGGACCAGCTCTTTGACAGGTGGGGTCTTCCAGAGTTGGACCTTCATGCCACTCACTTAATCACCAAACTGCTAACGTTTTGCTCATGAGAGCCCGCACCTGAGTTTTTGGCCAGACACGTTATCCCTTTGCTGGGCAGGGAGGTTTCTCTATGCCTTTCCACCCTTCTCTCTCATCCAGAGGTACTGCTCAAGTTGCAGGCAGAAGGGGCCTGGATGATCCTAGTGGCCCAAAATGGCCTCGACAGATTTGGTTTCCACTTCTGCAGCAGTTATCCATGGAACCTCCAGTTCCGCTGCCCATATACTGCATGATTGCTGTCCCAGAACCAAGGGTCTCTGGTTCCAGATCTTCAATCCTTGCACCTACATGCTTGACTCCTTCAGGCGTAGCTCAAAACAGATACAGGGTTTCCCGAGTGGCGGCGGTCTTAGCGTCAGTGAGAAAGCCCTCTCGCTCCACCTATGCTATGAAGTGGAAGCATTTCTGTCTTTGGCGTTGCCACAACATTTGGATCCGTCACCTGCCCTGTGAACTTAACTTTTACAGTACCTCCTCTCCTTATACGAAGGGCCTAAGTTACTTCTCTATCAAGGTGCACATGTGGGCAATCTCTGCCTACTATGCTCTCGTGGGAGAAGGCATTAGCACAATTGGATGTGGCCGCACCTTTCTTGGGGAATTCTGCACATGAGGACCTCCATTAGGGACCCTGTCCCACCCTGGGACCTCCTTTTTGTGTTGGAGAAACTCGCCTCCCTCCTTTTGAGCCAGCAGCAGATTGTGAGCTCGTTACCTTTCTTGGAAGGTTTGCTTTTGGTTGCTGTTACTTCTGCTCAGAAGGGTTTCCGAGCTTCAGGCTCTGATGTATAAAGAGCCCTATTTGGTTTCCACAGGAAAGGGTTTCCCTCAGAACAAATCCTAAGTTTCTTCCGAAGTGGTCTCAGAATTGACCTCAACCAGTCGGTTGATCTTCCCGTTATTTTCCTTCTCCTTCCAATAGAGGGCTCTCTTCCACACATTGGATGTCCACAGGACTTTGAGGTATTGCCTCAAAGGGACAGTTCAGCACCGTAAATTGGAGCAGCTATTTGTGGCCTTTGCTCCACATTGCATGGTCAACCGGTGTCCAAGCAAACTATCTCTAAATGGATAGTTAGCTGTGTCTCGTTTTGCTACAAGCATCACAATAAACCCCTGCGGGCCGGTTAGGGGTCACTGCACCAGAGGATGTAGTTTCTTTCCCGCCCTGCAAAATGTCGCTGTACAGGACATTTGTGCGACAGCAACCTGGAACTTCGGTGCATACTTTTATCAAGCATTACAGCTTGGATTCGTCTCCAGGCCGAGCTGGCCGGCCTAGCCGTTTACAAAGGCTTTTGCCCTAAGGCCTCTGAAGTCGGTATATTCCACCTCCGGGGTCCACTCGTCCTTGCTGTGGGACTGCTTGGGACTTCGGTCCTGAATGTACAGCTCATGCAAGAGCCTCCCACTGTGCGAAGATAGTACAGTTACGCAAGAACTCACCGTAACAGTAGATCTTCGAGAGGGCTCTTGCAGCAGACACTTTCCCTCCCGCCTTCCCCTCAAGGTGTGCAGATCCATTTCTTTCTTCTCCAACTCTCTTCATGGTAAGCCGCCTCCTTCTCTTATCAGGCCTTCTGCTGGGTTCTGGCGGGAGAACTGAGGTGGAGCTGGGTCCGCCCCTCTTGTACCCTGACCGACATCAGGGTGGGGCCGGTCCGAGGCGGTCCCCACTGGTATTGCTGGCAGAAGTTTTCACCGAAAGGTCCTAGTGCCTGCAGCATAGTTCTGAATGTAATAGCCTGCTGCAAGAGCTCCTCTCGAAGATCTACTGTTCGGTAAGTTCTTACGTAACTGTACTTTCTTCTAATGGAGTCTTGCTGTATTCTGACCTCCTCCCTGCCTTCCTCTCAGAACCTGGTTTTGGGAAGTGGGTTGGCAGGTATAGTGCTGCTGCATTGCCTTCTGCCCTTTGGCTTAACTTGTGTTTAGATTATTTAGTTCACTTCCTGGTTTTGTTTTTCTCGACTTGAGTCTTATGGAATCAAAAATGTGGTTGCCTGTTGGCTGAGTTTTTTTTTGTTTTTACAATTTTCTCTTTAGAGTGTAGCTAGTTAGTAATGCTCGTAAGAATCTGACGTTACACTTCAAGTGCAGCAGACAGGAGTTGAACCAAGCTCGAGCCCAGCGTTCTATGCTCTCAGCATAGAGTTTACTCTCTCATCTCTGGGGCAGTTCAAGTGCTGGGGCTAACTGCAATTGCCAGAATACAGCAAGACTCCATTAAAGAAATACAATTACTAAGGTGAGTAATTTTTCTTTCTGTCCACCCTGATCCCTGCTAATTGGCTTCCCATAACTAGGAGGCGTGGTATATAATGCCGTCAATTTACTGATCTCCCTCTCAGCTGTCTTACAACTCCATAGGCACTCTTACCCTTCTTTTTTGTGCTCCTGTTCCCCAATCATTACTGGTGCTCTCCCTTATATTCTGTAATTTTAGTACTTTAAATTTCCTTATCTTCCTCTACCTAACTCGCTAATTAACTACCTGTCCTTTCACACCCCACCATGCTCCTACTCAATATTTCTATCCTCCTCTGCTATTTCCCTTGCTATCCCTTCCTCCTCTTCTGTCCCTGTCTTGCTGGTTAACAGATCTGATCACCTCCCTCTCACCCTGTCTCCTATGTACGGCACCTCCCACCTCCTCCCTTCCACTGGCTTCCACCTGGCTCCATAATCCCTGGCCGGTTTGCCCTACTATACTCCCCCACCCCCACCCCCACACACACACACTGCACTCCTGTTTCCACACAGCTTGATTCCCCTTAGAACCGCCCACTGTCTCTCCTCTGTCCCTCTCCACCCCACCCCTCTTCCTACCGCAAATGCCTGGCTCCCTGCAAAGTTTATACTAACACTGCTGCTACTGTTGGCAGGCGGCATTGAATCAATCCCAGTCCTGCCTCCACTCTCCCATACAACTTCTTTGTGGCCTAAAGTTAGCTCAGCTTAATGTCAGGAGTCTCCTCCATAAAATCTCGCTGCTCCAGCCCTTAACCCCCTTTCTCAACCCTGATGTGCCAATTATCACAGAAACTTTAAAACCCCACATGCAAGATGCTTGTGTCTCCATCCCTGGCTACTCCCTCATCTGCCTGGAAATGGAAAGGGTGGAGGAACAGCCATGTACATCGCCTCTTTTCTCACATTCACACCTATACTTGTCATCCCTACCACAGTCTCATGAGTTCCTTACGGTGAAACTCACCTTTTCATGCTCCATTCCTATTTTCTTCGCTGGCTCGTACTGCTGCCCCAGCGCACCCAAGTCCTCTATCTCCACCTCTTAGTCACCCTACAAACACATGTTTGGTGGTGAACTCCATGTCCTGGGTGACCTCAACGTAAATTGACTTGCTCCTTCTCACTCCAAAATTCTGCAAGAAATAGTTGACCAAAACCTTACCCAGCTGTTCATGAACACAACCGCTCAGTTTCCTCCCTGGATATGCAGGATGCCTATTTGCATCTCAAGGTTGGTGCTTCCCTGTTTTATTTCAGGAGCCCATTTCCAGTCCAGAGCCCCTCCATCTGGCTTATCTTCAGCCCTTCGGTGTTCAAGTGTTTGGCAGTGCTGGCAGCTACCCTCAGATGGCAGGGGTTCTATTTTTCCCAACCTGGATGATTGGCTGCTAGCATCTCCATCCAGGGAGTGTCTGCTGCAAACTTTCTCATACTTGCCGCCTGTTTCAGGATTTGGGTATCACTATCTATCTGCCCAAGTAGTCTCTGACCCCCTAGCGACTACTTCAGTACATCAGGGCGGTGCTGGATTAGACCCCACGGGATGGCCCTCCTGCCTCAGGACATAGTGGGCGCCTGATGGACCAAGCCCATCAGCTCTACTCCAGCCGACAGGTCCTGGCTCAGGCCTTTCTCGTCTCATGGCTGCAGCGATTGTTACAGTTCCTCTGGCCAGGCTGCACATGAGAGGTCCTCAGTGGACCCTATGTGTGCAATGGGACCGGCACACAGGCGATCTAGAACAACCAGTCCTGGTCTCAGATTCAGTCGAGGGTGCTGTGGTGGTGGCTAGAGCCCAGCAATCTCCTGAGAAGGGTGCTATTTTCATTCCACCTCTGCAGCAGACCCTCACCACAGATGCCTTGGGCCTAGGCTGGGGGCTAACCTAGTGGCTTACCAGAGTCAAGGGATGTGGTCCAAGGCAGAAGCTGATCTTCACGTAAATGTTCTGGAGATGCGAACAGTTCTGTATGCCTTGCAGGCCTTCCAGACCCAGCTCTCCCCGGCCCGCTGCTGGTTCAATCTGACAATTCCAGCATGGTCTGTTACATCAACAAGTGGGGGGCTAATTTTACCTGTGTCGAAGTAATGAGTGTGTCTCGTAGTGGGCCATAGATCTCAGCTTGGTGCTGCAGCCATGCATGTTCCTGTGAACAAAACATCTTGGCAGGCAGCCCTCAGCCAGTCTCAGGCTCATGGTGGGAGCTTCTGACATCCATGGTGAAAGACCTGTTCAACATGTGGGATCGTCAGAGTTGGACCTTTTGCATCACCACTCCAATGTAAAACTGCCTGTTCTGCTCGCTTGCTCCGGGGCCTGAAGTTTTCTGGTGAGGCGTGTTGTCCCTCTCAAGGAAAGGAGGTTTCCGTATGCCTTCCGCTCCTTCTGAGGTTCTGATCAAGCTTCAGGTGGAAGGGCAACTATGATCCTAACCCCTTCTGGCCTCTTCAGATCTGGTTCCCCTTGCTTCAACAGCTGGCAGTGGAACTGTCCCTGCCCTTTGTACAGGCTTGCTCTCCATGAGCAGAGCACCTTGGTCCATCTGGACCTCAGATCTCTTCACCTTCATGCTTGGCTCCTGAAGGCGTAGCCATTGCGAGGGCTCAGGGTGTTCCTTAGGTGGCAGATGTTTGGTGGCAGCTAGAAACCATCCACCAGGCCACCTATTCCGTGAAGTGGAAGTGTTTTGCTATAAGGGTTGCTTTGCACCATTTAGACCCTTTTATCTGCCCAGTGAATCAGATTTTGGAGTACTTGCTCTCCTTTCAGACTCTGGTCTGAAGTACTTCTTGATTAAGGTGCATCTTTCCGCCACCTCTGCATACCGTGTACCTGTCAGTGGCCATACTTTGGCTCAACTTGGCGTGCAGCACATTTTGAGAGGTATTCTGCATTTGAAACTTCAAATCCACAATCCTGTCCGGCTTGGGACTTAAATTTTGTGTTGCAGAATCTCACCCTGCCTCAGTTTTTGAACTGACTGAGAGTTGTGAGCTCGTCATCTGTCTTGGAAAGTGTTGTTTTAGTTAGAAACACAGATTTTGATGGCAGATAAGGACCGTAGCCCACCTAACCTGCCCATTTGCCTATCTGTTGGATAAGCTGCAGATCCTAGCTAACCAATAGCCTACTTCTTCCTACCCCCACCAGATTGTCTTATGTCTGTCCCATGCATTCTTGAATTCCCCCACTGTTTCTGACCCCAGCCTCCTCAGGAAGGCTGTTCCATCGTCCACCACCCTCTGTGAAAAAATCGTCCTCACATTGCCCCTGAGCTGTCCCCCACCCCCATCTAAAAATTGTGTCCCCTTGTTCTTGCACATCTTTTCTGAAAGATGCAACCCTCTTGGACTTTGTTGATTCCTTGAGGTACTTGAAGTTTCTATCATTCTCCCCCCAACTCCTTTCCTCAAGGGTATACATATTAAGTTCCTTTAATCTCTCTTCGTGTAAGGCTTCTGTTGCAGACCCTGCACCATTTAGTTGCCCTTCTCTGGACTGCCTCCATCCTGTCTATGTCCTTTCAGAGATGGGGTCTCCAGAACTGCACGCAAGACTCCTGATGGAGTCTCACCAACTGTCTGTACAGAGGATAACTTCCTGTTTTCTACTAGTGATGCCTCTCCCTATGCATCCAGTATCCCCCAGCCATCCTTACTGCCTTCTCACATTGCTGGCTTACCTTTAGGTCATCTGATGGGACTACCCCCAGGTCCCTTTCCATTTTGTTGTTAATACCACCCCCATTGTGTACTCTTCCCTGGGTTTTGTTTCCCAGGTGCAATACTTTGCACTTCTTTGCATTGAATCTAATCTGCCATACTTTTGACCATTCCTCCAACCTTGCCAAGTTCTTTCTCATCCTTTCCACCTCCCTTGTGTGTCAACCCTGTTGCAGATCTTTGTGTCTGCAAAGAGGCATACTTTTCCTTCCAACTAGTTGCTATTACTTCTGCTTGAAGGATTTGAGACTTCAGGTGCTCATGTGTGAGCAGCCATATTTGATTTTCCACAAAGACTGGGTGTCTTGCATACCAGTCCTAAGTTTCTTCCAGGTGGTGTATGACTCCTAACCATTCATCCACCTGCCTGTCTATTATCCTGAGGAATACCAATCCAGAGGAAGCATCGCTCCATACCTTGGCTGTGCATAAGGATTTTTGCAGTACTGTACACACTGGAAAAGGACTGCAGGAAGTCCTCAGTTATTTGTTTTCTTCACAGCTGAGAAACTGGGTTTCCGGTCTCCAAATAGTGTTTATAGATTCATAGATATGTGTCTGCAGAAAGGACCTTATTGGCCCACCAAGTCTGCCCATCCCCCTTTTACAGGCCCCCTCTCCCATATATTCCACCTCCTCCCTAATCAAACCCTTGTGTGCTCTCTTGAATACCTCCACAGTTCTGGCCCCACGCTTACTTTGGCAGACTGTTCCAGGATGCCACGACCCTCTCGGTGAAGAAATGCCCCTCACATTCCCTTAAACCAGCCCCTCCACCTTCAGTCTATGCCCAGTTCTAGCGCCTAACTTACCTGTGAATAGCTCCCCTCCCCACTTTATTTTCCCCTTTCCATGCCACTATATGCTTCTATCATGCCCCCATCTCTCTCCTGATCTCAGCGGGTACAATCCAACACCATCAACCTCTCTTCATATGGCTCACTTAACTCCCATATGCACCATCTTGGCTAATTGTATTTTTTGCTACAGGAAGTACGGGAAGGAACTTCCAGAAGCGTGCTTGCGGCCACTTCACCAGAGTGTATGGCCACCTCCACCGCATGTTTCTGAAATGTTTCATCTGTGGAAATCTGTGCAGCTGCTACCTGGAGCACTGTCCCCATACCTTTTCCAAACATTACAGCTTGGGCGTCGCCTCCTAGCTTTTGCTCAGTCGCGAGAAAGACAAAAGCCATGCTCGTCTCCCCTCCTTGCATCGCGCAGTTCCTGCTTGGGGGTGGCTATCAACAAATTACCACTGTTCTTGGAGAAACACTAGAGTATGTAGCTAAATTCAAATATCTAGGAGTTTGGCTCGATCATAAACTTTCCTTCACCGACCATCTCAAAGAACTACAGAAGAAACTAAGGCAAAGATTAGGACTGTTCTACAGAATTGACCACCTGCTCACAAAGGAGGCCAATATTCAGCTGGTTCAAGCGACCTTCCTTTCTTTAATAGATTACAGCGGACCTGCTTTACAGACACTGCACTGCCTCTGCACTGGCTAAGTTGGACACCTTCTACCACAGAGCTATCAGGTTCATTACTGGCCTTCCACTTTCCACACCACTGCTCCTGTACTCATCGTTAGGCTGGACTTCCCTTTAGCTATAGAAGGAATAGAAACGCCCGCCCTATATAGCCTATCAGGCGGTGACCAACAAGCTCCCTCATATGTCTCAGATTGTATTCCCTGGGTGTGTTAGGCACCTCGGCTCAGGAGCTATTCCCTAATTGCCTCCAAGTTCCAAGGGTTAAAACTCATTTCGCAAAGCTGCTGTAAGCTTCTCTTTACTGACATTGTGGAGCGGTTTACAAAGGAACTTGAAGCTGAGCTGCCCTGTTGGCTTGAATTTCTTCAAGGCTCTATGATCGCTACATGAAAGCACCTTGCAAATGTTTTTCTCACTGCTAGCCCACTAATTCTGCAACTCCCCTTTCCATCCTGGCGCCGCCATGTTTCACCCCTGCTCTCACTCTTTCCCTATTAACTCTTTTCTTGCTGCACCCACCCTTCCCTGTCCACTCCAGCCTGGCTAAAGTCCCATCCCATCCATAGTAGTGTCCCAATTATCTACCCCTCCTCCGTCATTATCATAATAAACAAGTACCACGACAGCCATCGTCACTTTCTGTGGTTTTAGCTCAATTTTTCCCCAAGTCGTCACTAATATATCCCTTCTTTTCTTTACTTCTCGAACCTGCCACCCCATACAGGCCTCTTTCCCCTGTGTGTAGTTGCCGCTGCCTCACTCAAAAGATCTCTGCTTGTAACCCGTGTATGCCTATGGTTGATTGTACATCTGCTGACTTTTTCAATTGTAAAATAATGCTGTTTTTATTTATTTCAACCTTGTACTGTATACACTGTATATACTTTTTCTTCCTTGTATATTATTGCTTTTTGTATACCTGCTTCTGTACTGTACTTTGATGTATTCATTACCAGGTCCACCTTGCAAATGAGCCTTGCTCAGTGCTGCGAGCCTGGATAAATAAAGATTCTGATTGATTGATAGGCACAGAGCAAATTTGATAGGCACAGAGCAAATTTCGGCTGCCTCTCTACAAGGCTGTCTATCATAGGCCTTTCGACCAACCACCTGGTTTGTCTGTCAGTTTTGCCAGAACTGATTGGGACTTGTCCTACCAGTGTGGCCTACTGCAAGAGATACCCCCAAAGTAAAATGAGTACAGTCACGTAAGAACTTACTGTAACAGTAGATCTTCAAGAGGATCTCTTGCAGCAGGCCCTGCATTCCCTCCCTCTTTCCCCTTGGTCTTTTCTTGTGGCCTTTTGGACTTCTATTTAGTTATCCTCTTCCATGGAGGAGATTAGTCTGCTTTCCTTTTCCTTTGCTCTCTGATTACCGTGGCTACCTCCTCGGTTCCTCTAACAGGCTTCTGCTTTTGGTCTCCAGTGGGAGGATTGGGAATCTGTGGGGGCCGCCAACTCTTATAGGCAACATCTGGGGTGGGTGGCTCCTCTGGTAGACTGCTAGCTACAAAGTTTCTGTGGTCCTAGTGCCTGGAGACCCAAGTTCTACTGCTGTGGCCTGCTGCAAGAAATCATCCGAAGATCTACTGTTCACAGTGAAGTTCTTTATCTCCCCCCAAACCAAGTCAAGAAAACTGAACCTCATGGGAAGAGAACCTTTGCCTCCACCACAGCCAGGCCTCAAATTGCAACTTGTCAGGCCCATATGGTCAAATGCCAGAATATTCTCTGGAAAAGACTAAAGCAGCAGCCCCATCCCTCCCACAGGGTACCCAGAAGCAGGAAATGCTCAAGGCCCTTCAGACTGGGGCTGATGAGGGTAAGCACCTCTTTTAAGGTCTATCTATGACATTTCGGATGCCTCAGCCAGAGCAGCTGCTGCTGGCATCTGCCTAAGAAGGCATTGTTGGCTCACAGTGTCAGAATTTGCTATGATGTCCAGCAATAAATTTTACTTGCCCTCCTAAGAGGATACAAGCTCTTTGGTGCACATATGCGGGATATCCTCTCTGACCTGCAAGCTTCAGGAGGACTCTAAGGTCAGTCCATTCTTTCTACCACAAACAACAAGATGTAAGCAGAGGGTCCCTTTAGAGGGCTACTAACAGACCTAGGTCAGGGCCAGACAGCAGAGCAAAAGCAAAGCGGGTCAGCTTTGGCCCCAACCTCCTCCACAGGTGCACTCCCAAAGCCCCAGAGGTGGAGGTACAGCTGTGCCACAGGATATGTTTCAAGCAGGACTACTTCTTAGACCCCCGCCCTCTAATGCTAAATCTGGAGGTGGCGGAAAAGGGGTTCACTTTCCCTCCATCTTGAACAG
This sequence comes from Neoceratodus forsteri, assembly GCA_016271365.2. Taxonomy (NCBI): domain Eukaryota; kingdom Metazoa; phylum Chordata; order Ceratodontiformes; family Ceratodontidae; genus Neoceratodus; species Neoceratodus forsteri. Next base: position 122,947,815 of record JADMNL010000024.1, read on the forward strand.
AGGAGGGAGATTGGAACAAATGCTTTGGTCCAGTAGTTAATGGCACAGGGTCACGCTCTAGAATTTTTGTAGTTGCCTAAGGACTTTCCACCAATTCCTCAACTTATCCTCTAGACCACACATCAGTGCTACTGGAGGAGTACATGTATGGCTGCAGAAGAGGGCCATAGAACCAGTTCCTGGGGTTCCTTCGATGGTGATGGTAGCCTAAGACAACTGCTCCAATACCCTTCCTAGAAAATCCTACCTCTTGCTTCCAGAATTCTCAAAATATTACAAATACAATATGCAAGAGAGGAATAAGTGTCCTGCATCTATAAAACTAAAGAAAATGGAAGAAGCGGAAAATGATCCCAGATCTGAGTCTGAGATCTGAGTCGAGTCTATTCTGCATAAGCGTGTCATCGGCTGCTAGGGCTACCCAGCTGGAATATCGCACACCAAAGAACAGAATAAAAAAAATTAAACTGAACACGATGTATCACGAACTGCATGCATTCAGGCGGATATTAAACAGCTGTACTCAGAAATATGCAGAGATGTGCAGCAATTAATAGCAAGCAGATGACTTAAAAGTGCCAAATTACAGCCACAGAGAATAGAGTACATTTATTTATTAAATTTTGGTGACGGGTAGGCCACTGGGCAAAGGTCCCTTTTCAGGGGCAACCGGGATAACTATACTAGTTAGATACAGAAAGAGCAAAAAGAGAACATTTGTATACATAAATTATTACATGAGGAAGTTACAGGAATCAGTGGATACAGGCATGGTTATCATCATGACACAATTTGAGTAGGTAATTCATTGCATGTAGTTTAATTCCAGAGGTAGCATATGACCCCAGGAGAGAAAAAAAACAGCTGGAGGCAGGTAGTAGGTAGGCTTTGCTAGTAGAAGGTGTGTGAGAAGGAGGGTGCCTAAGGAACCTTATGAACGTGGCAATGGCATGAGCTTGAGGTTAGCATATGGGACTTGAGCTGGGTGCGGAAGTTCATGTGTGAGGAGGTGTCTTGGACGGGGGCTTGTTCCATTGGCAGGGTGCTTGGGAGGAAAAGGCCCTAAGCGCCGGCGTTTGTCCTTACCTGGGGACTTCTAATAGTGTTCTTTCTGAAGTCCTTGGGTTATGCTTGAGAGTTATAGACTTGGCTATGGTAGGCGGGGGGGTTTGAGAAGCTTCTAGGCCTGGACAAGCAGGGGATATTGGAGGCAGGCAGCCAAGGTAGGCCAGCAGAGCTGGGCTGGAGTCTCGAGTGGTGTCGTCGTGGGTGGTCTTGAGTGGCAAAGCGAGCTATTTTATTATACAGGGTTTGCATCCTGGTTATCGCTTGCTTTCCCATGCCCTGTGATTATCGGGGCCGCAAAGGTCAGGGTAGGAAGCAGGACACTAGTAGCAATAGCGAGCCTGGCCTCAGGGATGAGCTGGTTCCTGAGTCTGTACAAGATGCCGAGTTTGCGATGAGGGTCCTAGTGACCTGGTCTCGTGTTCCTTGTAAGTGATATTCTGGTCAAGCGTTAGGCCTAGGTATTTGAGGAAGGGACAACGTTGATGTCTTTGCCAGAGTGTGGTTAAGTGGAGGAGTGAGGACCTGTCAAGTCCTAGGGATCTTGTCCCAAAAGCATTGACTTGGTCTTGTCAGCATTGAATACCATTCTGTTCTCACATAGCCAAGTCTCTAGGGTCATGAGATCCTTTTGGAGGTAGGGCCTAGTGTAGCTACATCGCTCATGTGGCCGGAAGATGGCAGTATCATCTGCAAACTGTACAACAGAGCTCTTCCAGTAGGAGCTTAGGTCATTGGTAAATAGGGAAAATAGGAGGGGCCAAGTGTTGATCCCTGAGGTCCACCCTGTTTTAGGGGTAGCGTGGTCGGACATGACGCCTTTCCATGTGACCCTCTGAGCTTGGCCTGATAAGTAGCTCCCAAACCACTTTAGGGCATGGGTGTCAAGGCCAACATATTGCAGTTTTGTAGCAGCAAGTTGTGGTCACCGAGGTCAAATGCCTTGGATAAGTCAATAAAGACTGCACCAGTGGGTACCCTTTGTCAACTGCCCTGAGCACTTGGTCCGAGAAGTTGATGAGGGCAGTGTCAGTGCTGTGGTTTGTTCTGAACCTGTGTTGGGTGGGGCAAGGAGCAGGTGTGCTTCCAGATAGTCTCTGAGTTGATTGTAGATTACCCTTTCTTGCACCTTGGCGAGTGAGCAGAGTAGAGATAGGCCTATAGTTGTTTAGTTTATCCCTGGGTCCCCCTTTGTGGATAGTACGACATTGGCGTGTTTCCACTGGTCGGAGACTGCTCCTTCCCTTAGAGATCTGTTGAGGAGCATGGTTATGGGCCAGGATAAGGAGGTAGCTCCTGCCTTGAGAAGCAGAGGTTGATCCCATCGGTCCCCTGAACCTTTGGGTTTCAAGTTTCTTAGGAGGTAAGGACTTCAGTCCGTTTGACAAGTCTCAGGTGAAATAAGGGTTGCTCCGTATGGGGTGCTTCAGCTGAGCTGAGGGGGAGGTTGGGGGACTGGCATGTCTTAAATGCCTCTAGGTCTGAGAAGTGCCTGTTTAGGGCAGCCGATATTTAAGAAGAGTCAGTTGTGAGCTGACCGTTGATCTCTATGGGGCAGGATTCAGGTTTTTGCTCCTTGATCAGATCATTAACATGGTTCCAGAATTGCTTGGGGTTGCCCAGGCTAGATTTCTGGAGGTGAGTTAGGTAGTCACGCTTACCAAGTTTTATGGAACTCTGGGCTTTGTATTCCACAAAGATCTGCGGAGAGGAGGCGTAAACTTTTCCAGGCTTTGTTCGAGTCACCGTAAGGGCTTTGAGGGAGGAGAAATCCACTTATAGCAGCTGCCTTTTGCCCTCAGTCTCTTAATAGGAGCCGGAAGATTGGCAGCTGTTTAGTTACTTCCTGGAAGTATATCAGGGCCTCGGAAAGAGTTGTGAGAGTAATTATGGGGTTCCAGTCCCGACTGCTTAGGTAGTTGTTGAATTGTAGTTCTGAGAATTTGGAGAAGTCTCGGGCGGAGAATTCTTGGCTGTACCTTGGGTGGTCTGTTTTTCCATATACAGAAGATGGGGAATGGTCACTCAAGGAGTCTGCCATAGTTCCGCACACTGTATATTAGAGGATTTGACACCAAAGTCCAGTCGAGTGGTGTGGTTCCCAGTTTTGTAGTTAACTCTGGTCGTGCGGAGATAACCTCGTCAGATCTACTTCTTGAGTCAAGGACATCGCAGCCTGGCCAGGGTCCTGAGCCCAATTTATGTTGAAGTCTCCCAAGATGAGCTGCTCGTAGCTCCCTTTAAGCGTAGCAAGTTAGTGATGGCTTCAAGGAATTGGATGGCTGATTTTGGTTTGTGGTAGACACAGCCAATTGTTAGTTGTTTGGCTTGTCCCAAGGTCGTGTGTGTGTGTGTGTGTATGTATGTATATGTGTGTGTGTGTATATATATATATATATATATATATATATATATATATATATATATATATATATATATATATTTTCTCCCGCTGCCGTGCAATTTGTATGCATGGTTGCGGGCCAGCCTGAGAGGTCAACCTTGTGTAGATTAGTACCCTCCACCTTTTTTGGATACCTGGTCCTTGGAAGCTATTGTAGCCCAGAACTTGTATCTTGTGATCCAGGATGTGGGCTTTTAACCAAGTTTCCGAGATGGCTAGTACATCTGGTTTGTAGAGGTCCATCCAGGCTTGGACTTCATGTATTTTAGGTCTGAGGTTGCATATGTTCATCTGCGAATTTTCAGACCCTGGTAGCCGCCCAGTGAGGGTCCTGGGGGATGCTACCAAGGGGTATTGGGGCATGCTGGGCCTGGGTTGGGTTGGATACCTCCAGATAGGGAGTAGTAGCCCAGCTAGTAGCCTGAGCAGATTAGTGCTGGTTTTAGAGATGAGTTATCTTATATAGTAAAGCAGGTCGTAGCATACTCCTTTTTACCATCTCATGCCCTTTAAGTGAGTAATCGTACTTGATATAGTGTTGCTGCTATAGAAGTCGAGAGGGGTCTTGTGCAGGTTGCTCACTGGTTGGGGTAGCATGGGTCAATGAGCCTGTCCACCCAGAGTAGGGTCAGTGAGTAGAGGCTATAGCAAGGAGTATGCCCTTATTGGGGACACCTTGGCTACGTGCACTCTGGGGGCATGGGAGGAGACATATACTTTGTCAGGCATGATTAGATGATATCTGCACCGTGTCAGTTGGGGTTGGGTGCTCTGAGGTTACCTGACTTAGGTCTGTGCAGGGCAGCAGATGCTGGGGGCTATCGTTATCTGCCAGCAGAGCAGTCAAAGGTAGGGTTTAGAGTTTAGAAGTTTAAGGTGTTGCCTCAGTGCGTGCTTTTTAAGGGAAGCCTATGGTTACTACCACACCTTGTGGAAGACCTTGTATTTTTATACAAGGAAGGCAGGAACTGTCTTAATATTAAGGATAGGCAGTAGTTCAGATTTTAAATAACTATAGTATAGGAAGATGGATTAGCAGTTGTAGATAGTAGATAGCTGTTGTTGAAAGCGTGGAGATACCTTAGCCTATTGCAAACACTGTGTTGGGGACCTTAGATTTGACAGAGTAAGTAATTAAGTGGGAGAGAATACCTTAAACTACTTAGGCACTGTAAGTATTGCAGTATTTCTTAATCAAAGGCAGTCGTCACATAATTCATGAATTATTACTCAAAGGCAGTAAGCACAAAATACAATATGGGCAACAGGTTAGAGAAGACAAGGGCAAGTGTGGCAGTCGTGGAGAGAGAGAGAGTGTTATACACTAGTCAACAGTTTTAGGAGAGATTGGTGGCAAATAGAATTAATTTAGGGTGATCTAGCGTTATTCACAGTTTTATAGAGAGTTAAAACTAGGAGTACATTGACATCAGTAGGCATACGGTATGAGTCTTGTTTTAATTATTTGGTAGGCGTACCCTCTAACGCTGTATTTGGCTTCTGTGAATCTGTGGGGCGTGGCTCTCCCATATTTAATGGGAGGAGGGAAGGCGGGTGGGTGGGAGAAACAAAAGGCAATGTCTCCGGTGGCCCCTGCTCCAGTGCAGGGAGGTGGAGCTTGAGGTAGCGCAGCAGTCCACGCGCTTCTGGGCATGGGTGGGGAGAGGGGCTTTCTAGCAGCGAGGTGTCCTCGCCTCCCCTGCTGGATTCAGTAGTTCGTCCTGGAAAGTGACCCAGGGGCCCCGACAGAGCCTTTTCAGTAGCCTGAGTCGGGAGCATCACCGCGGTCGGGCAGCCACAACAGAATCGCAGGAGTTTCAAAGTTGGTGCCCAAATCTCGATCGAGTTGACCGCGGTGGTCGGTGTTCACTGGGCTCTTGGAGCTGACTTGGAAAATGCAATGCAACAAATACAAGAACAAGGCCTCTAGAAGACGCCAAGAAGATGCTGAGAACAGCATGTTGAAAAATATTAGCCTGTGTTGTGTACCAGAGGAAGTGAGGGCTCCAAAATAAAAGAATTTGTGTCTAGCCTACTCCACTCAGCTTTAGACCTTCCTGAGGACTATCAATTTGATTTTGAGAGTACATAGAGCTTTAGCTCCAAAACCATCCCGTCGACTGCTGCACCCAGATCTATAATTGCCAGATTCAATAAATATGCAGTGAAAGAACATGTACTATTAACAGCCTGGCATAAACAAAAGATCTTCTTTGGGCAAACCAGATTCTATGTGGATCATGACTATACATCTCGCACAATGAAACAACGAAGGGCCTACCTCCTTCTGCTTCCCACAATGAAAACTCAGGGCATCAAGTTCCAGACCCTTACCCGGCGAGGCTCGTTGTTTTCTTGCCTGAGGGAAAGATGGAATTCTCCAACGTGGAGGAGGCCCATGAGCAATTGATGGCGAAAGGCCTCGTTTCCAGAAAGGCCGCAACCCTAGTGTATCCCGTTCACTCAACCCGCGATGGCAAACCGCTCAACTAAAACCGAATGCAGTAGAAGAAACCAGATAAATTTAAGAGATCCTAAATAGTTGGCAAAGTTTGTTCGAGACACTACTATCCTTGAAAGAGAAACCTGAAATGTCTTGAAGGTACTTTTTGGTAACATTATTCGCGCTAACCACGAATGTCTGTGGGGAGGTGGGGGCTGTAGGTGTCACTGAAGCGGTGAAGAGCTAACCCGGATTCCTCCGATCTAGGCCTAGTGATGCCCTCGACTCCTAGCTTCGGGTGTTAAGCCTCTAAAATATGGGCGACACTCAGCACTTGTCAGGATAAGCAAACAGCCTTGTTCACGCTCGCAGCTCCTTTTCCCTTAGCCCGCCCCTCCTAACGAACCCTGGGAAGCAACAACATAATTGATACGGGCAATACACGAGGCCTGTAAAATTGTCATCCCATAGCTTCAGAAGAGGCACAAGTCAAGGTTACCATTTGGAACTGATCGAATCCTACCTCTCTCCATATGGGAAGCATATGGCTGAATCACACTATATCCATACTTATTTTTGGACTTATTAACTAACTGTTCTGGGCAAAACAATACTTAAGCAGATCAGAGACATTGTTGAAGACGGGACTAGAATATGAAGACCGAAATAGTTTGATTTTCTTTAGGGACAATTCATACAGGAAGGGTGTGGTGTTAGAGAGTGGGACTTTGTGCAATTTTGTACAATATTCTTATGGGACAACCATCAATTTATTTTTATAAGTTGGGACGAAGCATTCATTATCTGTTCAATTTATTACTGCATATTCTGTCCCTTTTTTATTTGTGGGCCTTAACAGCTCACGGAGGGCCCGTGGCAAAATATGCCCGATCCTAATCCTCCTGCTGGGTTTAAGTTTTCTTTATTCCAATGCACACCCAGTACCTACAGGGAAACGGATAATAGTTTCCCTACCTTGGAAGCTTTTACATTTTTATTTTTATATTATTTACTAGAAATATGGTAAAGAGAAAACTGCTTCAAATCAGTATACGAGAGCCTAATAATATCAACCATACGAAAATATTTTCTTCAGGCTTAATGAGGTTCTTAATGTTTAACCATGCCCTGTTGGCATGTGAGTTATAGGCTTAAACTCGATCATATGCAACACTATCCCTCCTGGGAGGGGAGACAGCCCTGGACCACTTGTCACGGCAGCTGGTGTTCATGGCGGCATGAAGCCTGGACACGTCACCGAAGGTGGTGTTCCTCCCAAAAGGGATGGGTCTGGTCAGTTATGCGGCAGGATGATTATGGGAACTGGTGGCAGAGTCCTGGGTTGGCCAAAGGCTTGGGGAGCATAAAGAAATAACACACACAAAAAAAAAAAATACTCCAGTATTACAGTATGTTCATCATCGGGAGGACTGTATAGATACTTCGCAGCTTTTTGTTTCCTTCTCCTGTGAAAGAGGGTGTTCTGGTTTCTAAGCGGTGCCTGTCCAGATGGTTGGTCAACTGTATTACCTTTTGTTATAGGAAGTATGGTAAGGAACTTCCTGGGGTTGTTCGTGGCCATTCAACCAGAGGGCATGGCCACTTCGTTGCCTGTTTCAGGAATGTATCAGCTGCAGAATTTGTGCAGCTGCAACTTGGAGTACTGTCCACACTTTCACTAAACACTACGGTCTGGATGTTGCCTCTAGAAGAATGGCAGGCTTCAGCCTGGCTGTGCTTCAAGGCCTCCTTTGTTAGGCCTGTTACCTCCAGACACCCAGACTGTCTCTGTGGCAGTACTGCTTGAGACTCATTCCATAGGTGTGGTCCAATAGCGATATCTTCGAAGAAGATAGAACAGTTATGTACATACTGTAACAGTAGATCTTGAAAGAATCTCATCAGGCCATACTGTCCCACAGTCCATCCTCCATAGGTGCAGAACTTCTTTGCTCCGGTCTCTCTCTCTCTCTCTCTCTCTCTCTCTCTCTAGGACAGACTACCTATTTCCAGCCTTGCCTGGTAGCTGTAAACTTCAGCTGTCTCTCTCTCTCTCTCTCTCCCTCTCTTCCTTCTTGGTTACCTAGAAGGAGGTCCTCTGGAGTATGATCGTTGGCGGGGAACTGAGGAGGAGAGGCCTCTATTATATAGAGAGGACTGTGACATAAGGCGTTGTAGGCGGCGGCACTAGGATGAAAGGTTGGCAGTTAAAGTGTAGCGAGTTAGTACATCGCAGTCTGAAGGTTGCACAGATCTTACGGTGCCAGATTAAATGAAGCCTACGTGTTGCGCGTATTCAAATGGCAACATTATGCCATTCAAGCATTCTTTTTCCTACCATTGCAAGTAATCAATCAAGTAATATAATTTTCCTCACCTGTACTAACTTCAATTTAAGGCAGGCAGCCATCAAGTAGGCATTAGGTCTGTATCTTTCATATGATTAGCAGCCATGCAGTACACCCCCAGTCAGAAAGGCAAGCTAAGACTTGCACTCAATAAATTCCTTTACACAAAGGAAAAGGATGGTGCCGACAGCAAAATTATTTGGGCGCTGCGAGTTGAGAACTTGCCGCGCGTAGCTACACTGTGGTGGCCGCTATCTGCAAGGGCCGACAGAACACAGCCATGCACGCTGAGCGGAAGGTATCCGTTGATGCCGCCAGAGCAACCATCAAAGCACACCGAGCGGAGAGACAGAGGAGCACACATACAGCGTTGTGCATCGTGGGTTGCAGGAGCCAATGTTCACGCACACCTGCTGCCTTCCCAGGACACGTTATGAAGAGATGTTCGCCAGAGGCAGCAATGCAGCACAAATGAGAATTATGACATACATGAGTTCTCAAACTGTCAGCAATGAGCCGTTTTATGAGTTAATGAGGACATAGTAGTTCTTGCTAGCGACAGAGATCTTAAATGCCTAGCAGAAAGCGGACATTGGTTTTGTGACAGTATGTTTAGTGTTACACCAAGGGTGAAGATCAGTTGTACACTGTTCACACTTTGGGAATGCGGTTAACCGTCCTGTGTGTATGCCCTTCTGCCAGGCTGCAGTGAGGCTGTATACCTTAAGTTTTCATGCACCTAGAGACCTTACTTGGTATTAAACTAGCACCAGAAGTGTAATGCTAGACTTTGAACTGGCAGCAATAAATGTCCTCGCAAGGTTGTCCCAAATGCTGAGCTTAATGGGTGCAGTTTCCATCTGGGACAAGCTTTGTGGCGCCACATTCAGATTGCTGGTTTACAACAGCGATATATAAAGAGGAGGATTTTACGCCATGGTTCACTGTATACTGGCGCTGACTTTCATCCCACAGAATTGCATGGAGAGATTTTTTGAAGTGCTGCAAGATGATGAGAACTTTACAGAACTGGAAGAAATAATCGATTACTTTGTGGATACCTGTATTGGTAGACCTTACAGAAGTAGAAGAGGCGCCAACCAAGGTTTCTAATAGCGTTCTGGAATCAATATGAGCGTGTAATGACCTGCCATGAAGCAATAAAGCCCTGGAAGCCTGGCACAGTATTCTCCGAACTGCAACATCCCATCCTACCCATGCCGGACTGGCAAGAAACTTGAGGCAAGAACAGCATGCTGTTTCGCTTCAGCACAGGCAACTGGAGTTTGGTCAAGATCCACCATGAAAGAACAGCAAATACATACACGTTAACCAAGCATACAAACACATCTCAGATTTTGCTCACAGAATGCCAAAGTACCACCTTGAAGACATTGCCAGTGTCCTTGAGAGTAACGTGGTTTGTGAGCTTTTAGAATTTTAAACATGAAAGATGTTATTAAAAGTTTTAAGACCCTGTACAGCACAACTTTTCCAACCAGTGCTCATCCCTATAAAATTTAAGCACAAACACATGCTTTCCAGTCTCATTCCTCACTCCTTCTGTCCAAAACACAATCTGCCCCATTCCAGCACAAGCACCATCATCCTTATAAGTTTTAACAAGTTTCTTAAGTTCCACAGTATGCCTGTCTGCCCCTGTTCCAGCAGAAGTACAAGCTACAATCATCCCTGTACACAAATGAGTTTCTAGGGCCATGGATATGTTCAATCCACACTTTGTGGCAGGTTCCTTCCGCTTTAAATCCTGCGGAAGATCTTCAGGCTGGCTCCTCCCACCACCCACCCAGGTGGTAAAACCCTCGGCTCCGCCCATGACTCAGATCTTCCTTACCGCTTGGAAGCTCAGGTTCCCTCCTTAGCTCTGCGTTTAGGCATGGATCCAAACACTTCGAATTTCAAAATAATTTTAAAATTTACTAGACTACATCTTCATCTTCCTTCAGTGGCTGTGATGGCAAATCCACTCCTGGCTTCCGTTGGTGCCCCTGCGAGCAGATGATGTCCCTGACCGATCCGCACTCCGCGCGTTTTACTGCCTGGGTCTTGACCACGATCCACAGGCCTGTGATCTGTGCAAGTCCTTCACAGCTTTGGTTTCAGAGGACTTAGCTCCTGACTTCCTTGGGTGCCCGAGATGGTGCCGCGGTGAAGTCTAAGGAGGCCCATTGGACGGGTCCGCTGCTGCAGGCTCCGTGGAGCAGCTGGAGCAGTTGATCGCCCTCAAGGAGGAGGCGGCCCAGGCCGCTTCATCTTCTTCCTCTGCCACGGCATTTATCACGCTCTCCTTGGGCTCCTCCTACACTGCTTCTTTTAGGAGCTTTGCCAGTCCCTCTCCACCAAGAGAAGGGCCATCGGGACATACCAGTAGGTCAAAGAAAAAGAACCGAAAGGTGAGTCCCACCATGGATGATCGTGGGGCGGAGAGATCCCTTCACGGACCGGCTCTCTACTTGACTGGGGAGGTTGCGGCTAAGGCTTCCACGGTGTCCCGTCGGGTCAGCTGGCTGAGACACCCGTCGGCGCAGTCAAGATTTTTCTCGACCTGTTGGGTTGTCGACTGGAGAAGCAGACAGCCCTTCTTCACCAGTTCCTCCGGTGGTAACAGAGGATTTGCCTGTGCCTCCTGTGCCGAAGTCCCGGTCAAGGACCCTGAACTGAGGGGTGAGTGGGTTTCCCACCCCTCTCTGACCCACCCTCAGCGACCCGAAGGTCTCTGTCTCTGTCCTCTTCCATGTCGGATAGATCCCGCTGACATCGGGGTCTCGGCACCATTGAAAGTGGCGTTGCTGCTTTTCCTCTTGGAGGATAGGCTCCGACATAAGTTACGCCGCGCTATGGGGACATGATGTGGCAGCAACTTCTGTTGGCGGTAACAAGCCAACTCCGTCGCTTCTCTGGCCATTAAGTGGCGGGTCACGGGCGACCAAAGCAACCCCTCGTGGTTGTCGAGGCAGACCCGGCACCGGTTGTTACGGCCAAAACCAGCTGCTCCGCCCATTGTGGTGGAACTACCGCCTCCTCAACCAAAGACTGGGGCCCGACCAAGGATTCTAGGTCTGGTCAGGCTTGCCCCACAGGTTGTCAGTCACCCTCACTCCCAATCAGCCTCTGTAGGTGGAGGGTGGCTCAGGCGCTCGCAGCTGTTCGCAGACTCCTCAGTCTGGTGTCTCCTCCCTGTACTCTAGGCCCATTGACCTGGAATCTGCATGGGTTCAGTCAGTGGGACGAGCCCGTCCTCGTTCTTGGGAATACTTGACTCATCTGAGTTCACTGGGATGCAGCTCAAACCCATTCAGAAGCGGGCCAGGTATCCCCTCACGGAGATACTGGACCGAGGAGATTCCTCTATTGAGGCCTTCCCAGTGGCCCAAGCCATTGTTGGCTCGGCCCTGGAGTTGTGGCAGGGCCTGCATCTTGTCCTTGCCTTAGGCCAGGATGGCTCGCAAATGCAGTCCCCACGGTTCCTCTTGGTCTCGGGCACCCCTCTGTGGAGGGCTGGTGACCGACAGTGTTTTCGGCGTTCTGGGAATGCTAGGGGCGTGGACAAACAGCCCGATAAGGAATACAAAAGATGGATTATTCAGGATGGAAGGTTTACGCTGCTTCCTCCCTAGGACTTCGACAGGCTAGCTCGGCTGTACTGATGGCACATTTTCACACACCTTATGGGTTCCCTGGATGAGGTGATTCCCCATCTCGGCTGACCTTCAGATGGCGGTCAAGCAGAGTGCGGGATCAGGGAAGGCGGTGGCTAATCAGCAGCTCCAAACTTCTTTGGACATCAGTGACTCTTGTGCCCGGTCAGTAGCGGCTGCAGTAGCCATGACCACAGAGCTTGGCTGCGGATCTCCACCTTCATGGTGGACACCCAGCACAAGCTGGCAGATGTTCCCTTTCTGGGCACAGACTTGTTTGGGCCAGAGATGGAAGGCCATCTCAGAGGATCGAGAAGTCCAGTGCCACCTTGGACTCTCTCACATCTGCCCAGAAGGACAAAGGCCGCCAGCAGCAGTGTAAGCCCTTTCGCCCCTGCGGCACGCCTGGCCCAGCAGCACCAGCAACAGGGCCAGCAGGCTTACACTTGGTGCCCCAAGGCCAAGTCTGCCACTTCCTCTAGTAGGAAGCCTGGAGGAATGGTCCAGAAGGCCCCTCGGCTGGTCCTTCCTCCAAGCCTGCCCAGTGACTGATTGAGGGTGTCGCCCCAGCCTCGTCGCTTCTCCTCGGGTTTCTCCCATGGGGATAGGCTACCACTTCTTTTCTACGTGGTCCGCTATCACCACGGACCGCTGGGTGCTAGAAGTGGTCAACAGGGTCTGCCTCTGGGTTCGAGCAGTCCCTCTCTATCGAACCATTGCCCGACGGGGGCAACAGGCTCTGCAGCCTCTGTCAGCTCGTCAGTCGACATTGCCCTGCTCCTCCAGATGGAGGTGATCAGCGAGGTGGCAGATCCTCCTCCAGACCCAGGGTTTATGTCCAGGTATTTCCTGGTCCCAAGCGGACAGGGGCTGGTGCCCCATTCTTGACCTACATGACCTGAACAAGTTCCTAAGGACACATACCTTCAGAATGGTCACTCTGGCTCGGATCATTCCATCCTTGGAACTAGGTATGTGGGTCTGTTCTCTAGACCTCCAGGATGCATTCTTTCCGTCCCTATCCATCTCATCAGCGATTCCTCCGTTTCAGAGCAGAGGGATCGCTTTATGAGATTCTGGGCCATGCCCTTGGCCTTCTTCAGCTCCCAGGGTCTTCACCAAATGCATGGCAGTGGTGACCGCATTCCTGCAGCGCCAAGGGGTCCGGGGTACCCTTACCTGGACAACTGGCTGATTGCAGCCCTCCAGGTTGGGGGTGGGCGGTCCAGGGATCTGGCCCGCAGGTCTGCTCTCGGATTGGCCTCCTCATCAATGAGGCCAAATCGGAACTTGTGCCATCGCGGGTGATTCAGTTCATCGGGGCAGAGCTGGCTCTCTGCGAGCCAGAGCCTGGCTCCCGGCAGGCAGGGCGAGGTCCTTTCCTCCTTTGCCCAGTCATTTCTGGTTGGGCAATTGCACCCTCCCTGGGACTTCTGCGCCTTCTGGGCCTCATGGCGGCCTGCACCAGCGTGGTCCGTTGGGCCCACTGGCATATCGCCCCCTGCAGTGGGGCTGGCCAGCCAGTGGTCAGGCGCTCCGGTCCTCTGGACCAGCTGGTGACAGTGACCCAGGTAATGTGGGATGGCCTGCAGTGGTGGCTCATCCCAGTTCATCTGCAGGATGGTATCCCGTTTGTCCACCCGAGCCAACAGTCACTTTAGCGTCCGGCGCCTCTCTGGGTTGGGGTGCCCATCTGGGGATCTCCGGGCCCACAGCCTCTGGTCTCCTCAGGAGTCTCAATGCCACATCAACCTGCTGGAGCTTTGAGCGGTTCGACTGGCCCTCACCGCCTTTGCTCCGTTTGTATGGGGTCAGGTGGTTCAGGTCAAGACGGACAGCACCATGACCATGTACTGCCTCAACCATCGGAGGGGACGCACTCCTTGCCTCTGTGCAAGGCTCTCCTCATCTGGTATCTTGTGATCAGCCTGGGCGGATCTCCTAGCCATCCATGTGGCAGGGCCTCCAACAGTCTGGCGATGCCCTCAACTGGATGGCTGCATCTCACGGGTGGCCACTCATGCGGAGGTAGTGCAATACCTGTCCTCCCATTGGGGCACCCCTCAGGTGGATCTGTTCGTCTCCAGGGAGAATGCAAGTTGAAGCTGTTTCAGGCCCCCAAGCAGGGCTCGCTGGGATGCCTTCCGAGGCTGTGGACCCCAGGCCTCTTCACGCCTTCCCTCCATTTCCCTTGATCCACGAGGTGCTTCTCAAGGCAAAGAGAGACAAGGTGCAGGTGATTCTGGTAGCACCAAACTGGCCTCGCCAGTTCTGGTCCCAGATCTCCTCAGCCTCAGCTCTAGGCTCCCGAGGTGGCTTCCGCCCGGACCTGATCTCAGTGGACAAGGGAAGGTTCTCCATCCAGACCTTCAATCCCTGCACCTGATGGCCTGGTTCCTGAGCAGCTAGAGTTCAGGTCTTGGGTCTTTCGATGAGGTCCTCAACATTGTTGAGGCGTCCCATAAGTCGACCAGAAAATGCTATGCCTTCAAATGGAAGAGATTCTCCATTTGGTGTCAGGACAAGGGGTTGGATCTCTCTTCCTGACCTTTGGCTAGTATTTTGGACTACCTGTGGTCCCTTTCTCAGCTAGGGCTTGATCGGCGACCCTTAAGGTGCACCTGGCAGCCATCTCTGCTTACCGGGCAGGCCAGCAGGCAGTTGGTGGCACAGGAGAAGGTGGTCGGGTGCTTTCAAGGCCTAGATCACATATCTACAAATCCCTTGACCTGACTGCACTCCTGAATGACCTCTCCAGCATCGATTGGTCCTACATCCCTGGGGCTCCCTCCACCAGAGTAAGAGGATCTCACCTACCTTGGGTAACTGCAAATCTCTTGGAACTACTATTGTCGGGACCGAGCCTGAAAACCTTTCATGCAACGGAACTCAAACAGTTCTTGCAACACTACTGCTTACTAAGGAATGCATGCACAAGACTGTATCGACAGGCCAAATCTAATAATTTCAAGTCTGCTTTCAACAAAACTTTTCTCACCCAGCACAATTTGGAAATCGATTAAATCCCTACTCACCCCACCGGCCCAACCCCCTACTCCCACACTCAATATAGATGGAAGTATCACTGCTCCATGCACTGTTGCCACAGAGTTTAACTCCATATTTCACCAACACTGCGTCCTCTCTCTCCTCTCACCCTCCCTCCCTTGTTCACCCTGCTGTCTCCTCACCTGCTTATCGCTTCAACCCGGTTACACCTGCTGAGGTACTAAAAATATTTCACTAAATCCATCCAAAGGTAAATGCCCCTTGGGCCTTGACTCCAAAATGCTCCTTCTTTCTGCCCCAGCTATAGCCAACCCTCTAGCCACTCTCTATAACCTGTCCTTCACACTCTGTTCCATCCCTACAATATGAAACAAGCCACAGTCCATACCCCTCGCCAAGGAAGCCCTTCCTCCCCATGCAACTACCGTCCTACATCGCTGCTCCCCATCCTGGCCAAAATACAGGCACGCCTTGTACTAGCCCAGCTCTCCACTGCCTCGACTCCATCTCCTTCTTCACCCGTTACCAGGCTGGATTTGAAAAATGCTCCACCACCACCTCTCTCCGTCGCCTCACCACACCATCCTCACGGCGTGGATAAAGGGGAGATAATTGCGGCTGTCTTCATCGACCTGGCTAAGGCTTTTGACACTGATCTCTCATGCCCTGCTACTGTCCAGACTCGCAAGCTGGACTGACTGAGCCTGCCACCAGCTGGTTCCAGTCGTACTTGGCTGGTAGGTCCCAGTCTGTCCGCCTTGGCTCAGCTATCTCCACCTCACTCCTTGTTGCCAGCGGGGTCCCCAAGGATCTGTCCTTGGCCCTTTGCTGTTCTCTGTTTTCCTCAATGATCTGTCTGCAGCCTGCCCGCATCTATCCACATGTGTGCAGATGACACGGTGCTGTTTGCCTCTGGTTCATCCCCACTGCCTTGGCAGCCTGCCTGCAGGAGGATTTTGACTCCGTCCAGCGTTAGTTCCGTTCAAATCAACTATTTCTAAACCCTAAAAAACTGTTTCCTAACTTTGGCTCGGGCCAAACTGTCCCACCTTCCTGCCTCCCCACTTTCCATACATTAGAGGCTCCCTCTGGAGTCTGCACTTCCTACAGATACCTAGGGATCTGGTTAGACCAACATCTTGACTTCACTCGCATATTAATGCTATACATGAAGCTACACCCCATGTTAGGTGCATTTACGGAACAAAGGTTGCATCCCCTTCCACGCGACTGGCTGTCGTTCAAAAGATGATTCTCCCAGTAATGAACTACTGGCGATGTAGTCTACTGTGCAGCCCTCAAACCTCCCTGTGCAGACTAGACCCTCTCTTCAACTCCTTCTGCGGTTCTCCTGGACTGTCATCCTAGTACACATCACTGTGACCTCTACCAGTCCTTGGAGCTCCCTCTCTCCACAATCAGAGATTGCTACACTGTGCTAGAACTGCTGCAAAATTCTGGTCACAGTCCCTCCCCTCCTACCTGGCGTCCTCCCTGAATGTTCTTCCCCTCCAGCCTACACACTCAGGAACATTGACTCTCGGCTGCTTCACATCCTGCACCAGGTCCACCAGGTCTGGACAGGCCGCTTTCAGCTTCACGATGCCCAAATGATGGAACTCCCTGTCGGCCGATATTAGACACGCCACTGGCACTCCACACCGTAATGCTTTTCTTAAGACTCAGTTCTCTACCACTTGCTCTTGCACCCTGCCCCGCTGAATCCCTTACAACCTTGTTGTCAGTTGTTTTGTCTCTGCTGTTTTTCTCCCTATTGTTGACAACCCTGCTTACTGTGTGATGTTGGTTGCTGGGGTATATATAATTCAGTGCATGTTGTTCCCTTACCTGTACCACCCTGTCTGTATATTTGCTATTTGTATAAGGATTTTGACTTACTCTGATTGCAACTGAACATGTACATTGTAAATTCTACTATTACTGTATCCTGCCTATCCCTATTCCCCA
Source organism: Neoceratodus forsteri (assembly GCA_016271365.2). Lineage (NCBI taxonomy): Eukaryota > Metazoa > Chordata > Ceratodontiformes > Ceratodontidae > Neoceratodus > Neoceratodus forsteri. Next base: position 122,964,711 of record JADMNL010000024.1, read on the forward strand.
GGGTGCATCTGGAATAGAGTGGTACACTGCTCAGTATGCCTTCCTGGTAAAACTAGTAAATAAATAAAACATATCCCTCCGGTGCAAGAACCTCCACCTCTGTGGGATGATATGCTGGTATTGGCTAAACTCATGGGCAAGCCATTGAACCTATGCACAGGTGTGACATCTCTCACCCGGTCGTGGAAGACCGCCTTCTTGAGTGGCTGTCGTCAGCCAGAAGAATGGGAGAGAAGCTCAGGCGCTTTCCATCGAGCCTCCCTACCTGGTCTTCCATGAGGGACAAGGTTGTCTTCGCCCCTACCAGAAGTTCCTTCCAAAGGTGGTGTCGGAGTTTCACCTTAACCAGGTGTTGACTCTGCCAGTGTTCTACCCCAATCACACCTAAGAGGCGAATATAGGCTCCATTCTTTGGACCCTAGAAAGGCGCTCACTTATTACAAGGAGCAGGCGGCTGAAGTTCAGGGAGAGGTTCACCAGCTGTTTGTCACCTACGCTGAAGCCGCACCTGGCAGACTTGCAGCCAAGCGGACGATAAGCAGGTGGGTCACCTCCTGCATAGATCCAGCTATAGGTTGGCTGGCATGGAGCCTCCCAAAGGGATAAGAGCTCATTCTACCAGCCATACCGCTGCTTGGTGGCTGCTTCTAGGGACTTCTCTATCCAGGAAATCTGCAGGGCTGCTACCTGGAAGTCAGCACACACCTTTATTTCTCATTACACATTGACCTAGAGTCACGCTGGGATGCTGGTTTTGGGACTTCGTTTCTCCAGTCCTTATTCCCCAAGTAGGGGTGTGTGCCTGCCTCCCTCCTCCCGAAGAACTGCTAGGAGTCTGCCACAAAGTGTGGATTGAACAACATATCCACGTCCAGAAATACAGGTTACTCACCTGTAACAGGAGTCTAGGAGAGAGTATAAGTTAGTTCATCCACACGACCCACCCAACCTCCCCGCATCAGCACAACCTTGCTTCCAGCTGATAGATCTGGCGCCATGGGGTGGAGCTGAGGGTTTTACCACCAGGATGGGTGGGAGGAACCAGCTTGAAGACCTTCCAGCAAGATTTAAAGTGGCAAGAAACCTGCCACAAAGTGTGGATGAACAACATATACCACTCCTAGAACTCCTGTTACAGGTGAGTAACCTGTATTTATGCATCACGCACTGGATTATCCCTAAGTTGGACAAGCAACCATTTTAAGCCATTTGTTCCGGTGCATGCCCTAACATTTGTCCAAGATTCATATTATGCGGCAAATTTGTCAGCTGATGTTGTCCAATGGGCATTTTAACGCTGTTTTTCATCCGCGACATTTTGTCTGGGGACATTTCCTCTGCTTCGGGGCAGCCCCTAGTGGACTGGTTGCAAAAGTTTCCATGTGGTCCTAGCACCTGGCGACTATAGTTCTATAGGTGTGGCCTGATAAAAGAAAGTCTCTTGAAGATCTACTGTTACAGTAAGTACATAACTGTTCTTTCTCTGTTTCTAGTTAGGTTTCACTGAAGCCTGCTTGCTTAAAGTGGTCTGTTGACTTCACAAATTAGGGCCTTTTAGACTTCAGTACATTTTAAAATGTTTGACTATTCACATATGGAAGCAGTGTGGGCTAGGGGTTGGAGCCCCAGTTTGAGAAGCAGGCAGTCAGAAATTCAAACCACACTGTAGCCAGATACACTGTTTGACCTTGAACAAGACATTTAACTTCTCATTACTCCAGTCCGTTTAGCTATGGAAATGGGTAGAAGCAGGACCCAGCTGGAAACAAGATGTTGCATCGCAGCTGGACAGTCCTGGATATATAAGTTTTCAAAATTAAAAAACAGTATATTGGCCGTGGTATTCATGCACTTGTCAAGTTCTGTGATGCTAAAACCAACATGAAAATTTATTTTACCTTTCTTGTGATTTTTTCTCCCCTCTCTTAAGGAGAATTCCAGAAAGACTCAATGAGGATTTGGCATTGGTTTAAACCTTTCTTTCGCAGCGCATAAAGGCGTACACAGAAGCGTTCAAGTAAGAGGCCCATCAGATGGACTGGAGCAAGAAAAACGAGCTGTTCAGCAACTTGTAATGCCTATCCAAGAAACCGATATCGCCTGCTGCTGGATTCTGATCTGCCTCCGAAACCAAACGCATTTGATTAATTTCATACGCTCTTGATTTTGAGAACTCGAACTTAAAAGCTGTTCTAAAAAGAAAAAGTGCAGAAAAAGAGGAATTTTTGTTTGGAGGAGCTGTGGCATTGTGAAATGATCGCTGCCTTGTCACTTGGAAACAAAACAAAAATAGATCTAGGCTTGTATCAGACACTTAACTGCGAGTATAGTGGTTTTGCTGTCTCAGCTGAGGTCCTATAGGACAGATGTTTGTGTGCATCTTCCAGGCAGCATGCATTCACACACAGTTTAACACACTCATGTGTCTCTTGCTGGAGAACATTCCAGAATAAAACAAGCATGGAGACTGAATTTCCCTTTCACCCCTGTAGCAGAGAATGTGTTCTTGGTGGATACTAAAATGGTGGTGGGAGGTCTTGGTGTCTTCTGGGGAAAGAGGGGACTTCAGTCTCCAGTGCAGTCTATCCTTGACCTTAAACCAGTGCAAAAATTCCTCAGGAAGAACTAGTATTCAGAAATGTTGGGCCTCTTTGTATCAGTTGGTAATGTTTTGTGGGGAGTAGTTACCAAAACATCATTCTTGATATGTGACTTGGCCATAATGCATTTACCGAAGTGTATCTAGTTGTGTTTACTGTGGTGTTGGATTCAGGCTAATGAAAAAAAGTATTAAGGCAAATAATCTTTGTAGATTCAGTTGCACTTTAGGGACTAATTTCCATTATGTTCACATCTGTGATCAAGGGTACCGATACAAGGCTGGTGTTCCTAGAATGAGAAGAGAATCACAGCCAAGCTTTCAAGTAACAATTGCAGTGACGATTCTAATTAAACATCTCTAGCATAAAAACATCCGGCTTTAGTTACCCACCCCCACCCTTCCTGCATTGGCTACTTGGGCTGAACTCGTAAATCACATGAGGACAATGGCAGGAGGTGTAGTCCTACTCAGACATTACATTGTGTCCTTTTGGAGAGCGGAAAGACCTTTCTTGTAAGACCAGAACCACATGCAAATAATGTATGCTTTCTATCAAGACCAGTGTTTGAAAAGGATTTATAACATTTTATAATGTGACTGATTTTTGTACAGAAGAATTCATGAAAGACTATTTTAGACAGCTCTTAATGGTTTTTATTTTCTTTTTGTCAGACATGGAATTGTGTGTATCAGTATATTTTAGGTATAATTTAAAGGATTATGAATAGATCTATTTTTCTTTCTCCAGATTCTTTTTAATTTGTATTTTTGAATGTATTTCCAGAAAAATATGACCTGTGGATATTTTTTGTTTTGTTCATGATTATCTTTGTAAGTTGCTACACTGTACAATTCAGATTTGAAGTGATTCTCCCTGTGAGTTATTCAGCCAAAAACTGAGGCTTTGATGCTTTTGTTTAAGAATAAACTAGCTGATTTTGCTCAGCACAATGGGAATTGCTGTTATGGGTCAGTTTTCTTTCTCTCCCCTCCAATGAGTAAGAATTGATGGACTATTAAAAGTAAAAAGTATTATTTGGGGGCTTTGAGCCTGCCACTTGGAGCCAAAACTCTGGGGTCAAGTGATGTTTAGCCATCAGTATCCGTTTTTATGACTTGAAATGTCACGGTCACTTTTTACCTCAAACAGCTAGGTTTCAGTCGCATCAAGGATGTTATGCTGCCACAGCACCACCAGCTTTCCTGCAAGTTCTGGCTTTTCTGGAAAACAGAAGAATGGGTTATACTGAGCCTGCTGTTTGAAGCAATCTGTGACTGATGCATGTAGACACGCACTACTTCAAGTATTCTGTCTCTCCCAGACGAGAATAAGAATTGTATAGTCTAGGAATTGAGGTGTCCACCATGACCATTTCGTAGTGCTCAAATAATTGCATCAAGTTTGCCTTAATATTGTACTTGTAGTGATTTTGAACTTTGGTACAGGGTATTAAAATATTACTGTTATACCACAGCACTGTTTAAATTCGTTTGCAGCCTATTTTCTTACTGAATAGATTCTGTCCTTTGTCCAGGAATAGGCAGTTTTGCTAGGTATAGCTCGGTCAAAAGAGCGTCTTAAAGTTTTCTCTTTCCTCCACCTGTAGTGTCGTCCTCTGGATATGCCTGATTGACATCAATTCTTGCTTTCCGCTGAAAGGACAGGTCTCCTGCGGTGATTAGAAGATTCAAGGCTCCATATTCGGAGCCAGCCATAGCAGCGCTCCTGTAATGCTGTGCCAAAAATGGCACACAGTTGAGTCTGAGCTATATTCAGCCATTTAGCATGCACTAACAGAGCGAGCTGACTGACTGTTGGGCCATGTCAGCGCCGCACTAATTGGATATGGGCCAAGGCTGCATATAACCCCAGGCGATCACACTGTCCCAAAGCGGATAATGCCAGGGTCCTGTCAGCTATATTCAGCTCATTGGGCATGCAAGGCACAAAGATGCCATCTACATGCCTATTATGGTCTTATTTGCATGGGCACAGCAGGCCCCAAGTGCCAATGCAGGGTGGCAGTGGTAAAAAAAAAAAAAAAAATCCCTGGTAATCGGCGCCGGCCCATCGGCATAGCGGTTGGATTTCCATCTGCGACACTGGCAAACAGGGTTCGGGAATGGAGTCTGGTCACTGGAGGGCTGGCGGGGCAGGAGTGTCCCAGGGATGGCTTTCCTTCTGCCAGGGGCGAGGCTGAGGATGCGGCCCAGCACCTGCTAGCCCTGGCGGAGGCGGGAGCATAGGGCGTCAGGGTCTGGATGATTGGGGAGTGGCGGATGTTGGCGTATGCCCTGACATCTGTGGCACACCACTTCCTGGGAGAAACCCAGGAAACTGCTCTCTGGCCGGCCGGATGATGGTCCTCGGCCCCTGCTGCCACCAGTCCCTGACAACTGACCCCACCTTGGTGACAGTCAGGCCAATTGAAAAGTCGCTGGCCACCCCACGGTGCCTTTCTTCTCGAAGAGGGACCCGTCCGTGGAAGGATCGCCGGGTGACCGAGGTCAATGGCGTGGTAGGGGAGGGCGAGCAGACGGAGGACCTAGGAGACCCAGAGTGGTGGGCCAGGAAGGGAGGAGGGTGTTTTTTTGTTTTTTTTTTTAAAACCTCTGATAGTCTAGTGGATCCCTTGATTGCCCAGGGTGGCATGTATATATATCCCTGATGGGCTAGTGCACTCCTGCACTGAGCACAAACACGCCCTCCGCCAGAAGCTGACACTGCCCACCTCCTGAAGACTGCCTGCTACCCCACCCCAGTTAACACCATAAATGTGGTCAGATCTGCAGCCAGCACAGCCCTCTGCTCACTTCCTTGGCCGGCTGCCATCTGATAGTCACAGAGCATGAGTATGTATGTGATAATGATGTGTGACTGTCCGTGCCAGCCGAGAAGGTAACTGGAGGGCTGTGCTGGCTGCTAATTTGACAGCAATATTTGTGGTGAGTGTTAGCTGGGGTGAGGGTGTGTGCACGCTGCAGGGGATCCTCAGCAGGTGGGCAGTGTCAGTCGCACTGAGAGGATATGGTCATGCTCGGTGGGGGCATGGGGCAGTAGCCAACCGAGGATGTACATATACATGGGACCCAGGTCAATTGGGAGGATCCATTAGACTACCAGGGATATGGATTTACAGCTGTGGCAGAGGCATTTGGGGGAGGGGTCCATAGACTACCAGAGATGCAGGAGATCTTACAGCAGGCAACACCATTAGGACTCAGGCACTAGGCCCACACGGAAAACTTCTAGCTAGCAGTCACTACGGTATAAAGTGGTGGTCTCCAACTCATCCTCCGTTTCTTTTCCCACTGTTGACCCACGCAAGTCAGAACTCCTTGGACTCCACTTCTGTCAACTGCCATTTTTTTGTTTTTCCATAATTTATTTTCTTACCAGTGTTCTTTCCTTCATGATTTCATCGTTCTTGCATGTCTTCTTCTCCATCAACATCTTCAGACGCCGGACAAAGTGTGCTTGCAGCAAGCAACTTCCCTCCAAAGATGGCCTCTCTTCCTGTCTACTCTGCCTGAGCCCTGACCACAACACTGAGACCTGCCAGTATTGCCAGGAATTCATCCCGCCACACGGAGGCGCCAATTGAAGACCCTCCAAAATTTCCCCGCGGCAGAAATGAACAGGTATGGAGAAGGAGCTCAAAGAAAGAGTATTTCTTCTTCCCCAGATTCTGGGCCTCCATTCTTCCCATTCTCTGAAGAGAAGTCCAGCTGGAAGCACAAGCACTGGGACAAGTACAAGGAATGGCCCCAGTCAGCTTCTCGCTCTTGGTCACCACATAAAGCGGCCGGACGATTCTGGGTTTTCCTCCCATGGGAGTCGTCCCCTCCTCCATCGGCAGTCCTTTCTCCTTCAGGGCTCCCAGTGTCTCAACCTCCTGACTTCCTCACCATATCAGGTGGTGGTTCTTGGTGCTTGGACTCCATCCCCAGCCTCCCAGCCCTGAAGCTCAGGTCCTTGGTCCCAGCAGGTACTCAGCCAGGTGGCTCGACTGGTCCTACCTCGATCTTGGTGTTGTCTGTATCACTTGAGTTCTCGACTGACACCTCCAAGAGACACCCACAGCAAGTGCTCGCCTCCCCTCGGAGGCGATGTCTCTGCATCCGTCGAGGACTAGCTCCCTGTGCATGCCTCTCCTTCAAGGGCAAGGCAAGTTTTATTTTTCCAGGTGTCCAATCCCAGAGGCTCTGGGCGCCATACACATAAATACAAGGTTATTAAAATAAAAACAAAGTACAGTAATAAAGTAAACAGGCCATATAGAATGAGCAAGATCTGAGCTAAAAGCAGTCATTAAAAGGGCTACACCCAGGGATACGATCTAGCAGACAGTGTCTGGGAAGGCCTGACTGCACAGGAAGGTCTTGAGGCAGGCCTTGAATGCTTCAACTGAAGGGGCCTCCCTTACAGATGGTGAAGCGAATTCCACAGGACAGGTCCAATAACAATGCTCTGTCGCCAGTAGTTTTTAGCCTTGCCCTGGGAATCGCAAGGAGGTCCCTAGAGGAGGAACGGAGGGAGTTGACTGATGTAGCATATGTAAGAAGGTCAGACAAGTATCCAGGACACAGTCCATGCAGGGCCTTAAAACTGAGGAAGCCCACCTTGAAGAGGATCCTCCACCTGACCGGCAGCCAGTGCAGTTCTATCAGCACCGGGTGATGTGGCAGTATTTCGACTGCCCGTCAACAACCTGGCAGCTGCGTTCTGCACTAGCTGCAGCCAGCAGAGGGTACCTGCCGAGACCCCAAGGTGGGCAGCGTTACAATGTCGAGCTTTGACATCACGAAGGCATGTATCAAGGTGGGAGGTCCTTGGCGGAACTATGAGGCTTGATTCTGGTGATATTCTTAAGATTGTAAAGCTGGTCCAGACAACAGATGACACCTGAGCTTCAATGCCTGCACCGCCTGTTTCACCTGACCAGCATCAGCCCTCTCCTGTTCGGCTGACGCCAGTCCTCTGGCACCAGTCCTGACCTACGCCCAACCGTCGTCCCTCTCGATCAGCCAATGCGTGAGGATCAGATGTTCGGTCTCCCACACGCTCTGAACCCGCCAGACAAACATTGCTGCAGGACCGAGCCGGATAAGCCTTCCCGGTGCAGACTGCCCAAAATTCTCTCCTGGATTACAGTGCATTATTTTCAGCATGGTGGAGTTAATGAAGTAAGCACCCCCAAGGGCACGCCACCTACAAGGACCCTCATCCGAATTCAGACCGGTGGGCCTTAGCCACCCTGGCCTCCAGAGGACAACAGAACCCATCCTCCCTAAGACCATCGCTACTGATGCTGGTCCCAGATTTGGACCTGTTGGGAGGGATTCACCAACTTCCTCCTCGGATGAATTGGAGGATTCCAGAGTACCATCGAGCCAGAGGAACCAAGGGACACTCCCTGATCTCCTGGCGATCCGCATTCATGGATGTCATGAGGCACATTCAGTCCCTCATGGGTTGGGACATGGAGTGCGGCATCTCGCTACCTTCCACGTGGAAGGAAGGAAACCCTCCCTCCTGTTATTGACTCATTCAAGGATGTCAGTAGGGTTGCCTGGAATCGTCCTTCCTCTACTCCACCTTTATCATGCCCCAGGGATAAGCCCTTTTTATGGGAGCACCCCAAGCAGAATAGGTAGTTATGAACTCTGCTCACGACAGTACTGAGAAGTCCAGGCACCTTAGTACCGCCTTCCGGATAAGGAGTCTCACCAGGTGCATCATTTTGGCAGAAAGGTCTATGCTTCTACCACCCTGACCGTGTGGACACTGAATTTTCTAGCCCACATGGTTCAGAACTAGAATGCCCTGTGGGACAAAGCTTTAGAATTGGTGCAGACTCTTCCTGAAGACCCTACCAAGTCAGATACTAAAGTCTGTCACAGACATGGGTACTCTTGTCCTCAGAGCTTCCTGTGATTCGGCAGATGCCGGCCAAGCAGCTACCACTGGCGTCTGCATTCACCACCATTCTTGGTTCAGGGTGTGTCGGTTTGCCCTGGACATGCAGGCCAAAATCCTGGATGCCTTTTGAGGTCCTGTCCTATTTGGCAAGGATGCCCAAAGCATTATCTCCACCTGCAGAAATTGGGCAAGGCACTAAGGTCGATAGACTCCATGTATCATTCCAGCCTAAACCCAACCGTCTGGCCTTTCGTTGGCCCAACAGACAGCAGTCCAGAAGTGCCTTCAAATGCAAGGCCACTTCTCAGCCCCTAGAGCCCCACCCAGCCTCTTTGCCCATCTCTGGTTCCTCAGCCTGACTTCCTGCCCAACCCCTTAGCCCCAGCGGACATGTTGGGGGAGGCAGTGGGTGTCTCTTTTCCTTGTACATTTAAGGATGGCACGGCATGACCTCAGACCGATAGGTCCTCCAACTGTTGAAAAAGGACACTCCTTGGAATTTCTGGATCCGCCCCCAGACAACCCTCCCTTGTGCTCTCATTATTCTCTGGCACATTGCTCTCATCCTTGAAGAGATTCGGTTGCTTCTGCGCAAACAGGCCATAGAACCTGTTCCACCCGCCCTGCAAGGAAGAGATTCTGTTTGCACTTCTTCCTGGTCCCAAAGAAGGCCAGTCCTCGATCACAGCCACATGAACCTGTTTATAGAATACAAGCACCTTCAGGATGATCACCCTCCATGACCCCCCCCACCAAGGGGACTGGCTTTGTTTGTTGGATATGCAGGACACTTATTTCCATATCCTGATCTTTTCAGCCCCACAGAAGGTTTCTCTGCTTTTTAGTTGAGTTCTGGAGTACACCTTTGAGCTAGAAGCTCATTTACAAAGGTTCCATGTCAGCAGAAGATAACAAATTACATACATTTCAATAACAGACAACAGTACATGAATTTCAAAAATGGGACCATACAGAGAATATAGGTGCAGTGAAGTATAAAACCATTAACAATACAGGTCAATGTAAGGTTACATACAATGCAAGAATAGAGCTGGAATACTTGACCTATTAAGCAGAATAACAATACAATGTCCGTGTATAGGGAGGGACAGGGAAGGGAGAGAGATGGAGGGTGTGAATAAGTGCATAAGAGGAGATGAGAAGGTGTGTCTAGATTAGGTGGTGGAAAACTAGGGTCATGGGGGTGGGACTGCAAAGGGTGAATACTATGGCAGAGGAGGAAAAGCAAAGGAAAGAAATAGGGTTAGCTGTCGCAGCTGCTCAGGTTGGCCTGCAGTCACAGCAGCTCCAATTGGTGAAGTTTTTTTTTTTTTTTAATGGCCCCAGCTTGGGGTCACAGGTTAAGCCCTCGGGGAGTTCATTCAGCCAAAGGGGCATGATACACGAATGACCTTTGCAACTGAGAGGTGCGAAAGAGGGGACAATCAGAGATTGGCATTGCTTCTTGTGCAGCAGGGGTTTGGGCAGTGAGATTTAGGCCAAGATGAGTCCCCCAACCCAAGTATACATACTTGGTACTGTACTTCTGCCTTGAAGGTTTAGCCAGTTAGATTGTGCATAGAGATCACAGGTGTGGGTTAGCCTGTTTGAACCAAGGAGCAGCCTGCAGGATTTATTTAGGGCAACACTAACCCTTTTCAGAGTGAGGTCTGGGGCTGCTCCATAGATAACTAATTCATAATCAGTGACAGATAATATGGAACTTTTTATGGCGAGACAAGGCATCTTGAGTCGGGCAATGTCTGTTTTTGTACAGAAGGCCAATTCTAGTATTTACCACCTTTATGATTTGTTCTGTATGCTGAGCAAAGGAGAGAGCTGGCCAGGTGATGCAAATATATTTGAAGGTTTGTAATTGCTGTATTGGGGTGAGAAGGTTATTGTGGATTCAGTTGAAAATCTTTATACTTATTGTGGGGTTCACAAATAACTTTGTTACAGGAAACTATTATCAGTTCAGGGCTCTGCCATTCTGCCTGTCCTCACCTCCCGAGTCTTTATCGAATGCCTGGCCGTAGTGGCTGCAGCCGCAGGGACTAGTATGTCTTCCCGCATCTGGACAACTGGCTGCTTACAGCCCCTCCAGAGACCAGCTGATCCAGACCATGGAGGCTACCTTCCACTTGTTCCAGATCCTGGGCATCACCCTGAACCAGCCCAAGTCCTCCCTTTGGCCGAGCCAGCACTTGCAGTACATTGGAGCAGTCTTGGATTCGGCAGAGCCAAGGCTCAACTCCACGACAGTCAGGCGGAATGCTTACAAGTGCAGGACCGCCTGGTCTCCGCTGTCTAAGTACCAGGTAGGTCCTTCCTGGAGCACACGACAGCTATAGCCACAGTTCCTTTAGCCTGCCTGCATATGAAGGTCTCTTAGTGCACTTTCATGGTTCAGTGGGATCAACGCAAGGACTATTTAGAACAATTATCTTAGTCTCCAACCCTGTGCGGCAAACCTTGGACTGGTAGTTGGACCCTCCAACCTCTTCAAGGGGTTCAGTTCTGAGCAGAATCACCATGGCAGATTCTTACAACAGACTTATCGAACCTGGGCTGGGCGCCCATCTTTCAAACCGCCTGACTCGAGGGATTTGGTCACAGCATGAGCAGCATGTCCACATCCAATGCCTTGGAGATGAGGGCAATCCTTTATGCCTTGCAGGCCTTTTGAACGCATCTGCTCCATGGCCCTCTTCCGATTCAGACATGTCAGTTGTCTACTACATAAACAATTGGGGACTCACCCTTACCCTCTTTGCAGAGAAGCCATGGGGGTATGATACTGATCCATCAAGCATGGAACTGACTGCAGTACATGTTCCTGTCATCCAAAACATCTTGGCCGACAGCTTAGTTGGTCTAGATCGAGGGCACACAAATTGGAGCTCCTGCCCTCAGTGGTCGAGGATCTCTTCAACAGGTGTGGTCGTCCAAAACTAGACCTTTTGCATCCCCATCCAGTGCAAAACTGCCCAATTTCTGCTTGCTAGATCCAAGGCCTGGTGCTTTCTGGTGAGGCCATTGTCCTTCTCTTGGACAGAGGATTTCTGTCGTCTTCCTCCTTTCTGTTCCTGCAAAGGTTTCTTCTCAAGTTGCAGTCAGAGGAGCGGAGATACCTCAGCTCCTACTGGCCACGCCAGATATGGTTTTCACTGTTGCAACAACTAGTGGGATCTTCTCTCTCAAGACCAGGACACTCTAGTCCACTCTAACCTCAAGTCTCTACATCTCCTGGCTCCTGCAGGCGTAGCCATTGTCGATTTCAGAGTCGGGTGGCAGATGTTTAAGTGGCCGCTAGGAAGCCGCTCCACTAGAGCCACTTATTCCATGAAGTGGCAGCAGTTCTCCATTTGGGCCACCACTCGGCACTTGGATCCTTCACCTGTCCAGTGAACCTCATCCTGGAGTACCTTCTTTCCCTTTTGGACTCGGGCCTGGGTTCTCTTCAGTTAAGGTCGTCTTTCTGTCATCTCTGTGCGAGGCACCTGTTGAAGGCAAAACTGTTGCCTAGTTGGATCTGTCCGCACCTTTCTGCTGGGCATCCTTCACTGAAACCTCCCATTAGGGACCCAGCCCGCCATGGGATTTATTTGTTTAGAAAAGCTTACTCTACCTCCGTTTGAGCCAGCCGCAAGCTGTGCGCTCCGCTTTCTGTCATGGAAAATGATCTTACTTTGAGGGGCACTTGCAGTAGGCAAAACCATTGGGACTAAGGCACCAGGACCTCACGGAAAAATTCTAGCTAGCGGTCTATAACGGGACATCCTGGCGGCACAACATTCACCCCTAGTATAAAAGGCGGTCCCCCACACACCTCCATTCTTTTCCCGACGTCCAACGTGTGTGCTCCTGACTTCATGGTTTGCAGCTTCAGTCGATCATCATTGCTCTGTGTTCTTTGCTTTTGTTTTACGTTTTTTGTTTTGTCAGCATGTCACCTCCAACCTCTTCAGCAGATTCCCGCAGTCTAAATGCCCTGCAGCAAGCAGATTCCCAAAAAGATGGCTATTCCTCATGTCATTTATTTAGGCCTGGTCCACGACACTGAAGCCTGCCAGGCCTGTCATAACTTCAACCAGGTCACCAGAAAATGATGCCAGAAGGTCTTGGAGGCTTATCTTCTCCAAATGAAATTGGCCATGGAGAAACAGCTGCAGGTGCAGAGTTCTGTCAAGGCCTCTCCACAGGCCTCCGCCTCAATGAAGAAGCACAAAAAACAGCGAGACCAGGAACTGTCCGCCGGAGACGCAGCCTCCTTCGAGAGCTACAACCCATCCTGAGCCTTCCCCTCCGGTGGGTAGACTCTGCTCACCTCAGCCCTTCTTCCTTTGGGGCTTCCAGTGACCATGCCCCTGCCATTATCTCTGTAGCAGGCAGCGCCTCTGCAGGTTTGAGGAAGTCTTGCTCTCACTGCCCCTGATGCTCAGGCCCTTTCAACCCTCTGGTCTTCAGCCAGGTGGCACAGCCTGCCTCCCGGACGCAAGTTCCTCTTCTGGTGCCTGCCTGGCCTTGGTGTCATTGCCAGGCCGTGGTCCAACATAGGTCCTTCTGGGCCACAGCTATGTTTGGTGGCCTCCCCTTCCGGGTGTCTCAGACTCTTCAGCCACCACCCGGTGGTCCCTTTCGGGATCCCCAACCAGGTGCCAGTAGGGATGCAGTCTGATGATCCTTCTCCCCAGGATCCAGTGCAGGATCATCCAACATCTGGTTCCACCAGCATTTTCCCTGACCAGGCCTGGTAGCCCCAGCCCTTCCTGGGCATTCATCTGTTCAGTCTCATCTTCCAGGTGGAAATTTGGACGCCCTTCATCAGGTCTAGCCCAGCTTCCATGCAGGGTTCTAAAAATTCTCAAACCTCTGGGGGTGTTTCACGCCCTTACCCGGCTGCTCCTATATCCCACTCTTTTGGGGCTGAACGCCAGCTGATTAAAGCCTGCTTCTATACACCTGGTGGGTGTCAACCCAACATCAGGCCTCAGCCCAGGCAGCACCAGCATTGGTACCCTCACAGTCCAGGGGCCCCACTTCATGCGCTCCAGATGCTGGTGATCTTTCCAGTGCTGAGATGGTCGCTTGTCCAGACTTTCGCCTGCCCAGCGGCGTCTCATCAGAGTCCACCTGTTCAGTACATTACCTCCAACCTCGGAGCCTCCAGGTTCCCTCTTCACTTACCCCAGAGGAGGTGTGGTTCTGGGATATTCCCAAGTCTCCTCCCGAGGACCCTTCATAGAGGTCATGAAGGTAATGCAGATCTCTCAAGTCAAGGCAGACTTATTTATAAAGCGCTTTTCTATAATCAAAGCGCTAATACAATATAAAAACATCAAATTTAAACAATATCCATAAAATATACACACAGATTAAAATAAGCATAAAATAAACCGCTAGTAGTACCAGAGCTGACCATGTTCCTAAAGGCCTTTTCAAATAAATGTCTTCAGGAGGGATTTGAAGGCCTCGATGGACTAGCACTCTAATCTGACAAGGTAGTGTTGAAAGGTCGGGGCTACAAAGGAAAAAGCCCTAGTTTCAGTTGTCTGCAAACAGACCCTTGGAACCTCTAGCAGTCCTCGTCATGGAACGGAGAGAGCGGAGGGGCAGTAGGGCTGAAGGAGGTCTTACAGGTAACCCGGTCCCTGTCCATGTAGGGTCTTATAGGTCAGCAACGCGACCTTGAAGATGATCCTCCAGCACACCGGCAGCCAGTGCAGCTCGATAGTGCAGGTGTGACATGGTTAGTTCCTCACAACCCTGTCAACCTGGCCCCCAATGCCTGCACCAGCTGCAGGCAACGGAGGTCCACCTCCGTAACCCTAGGTACAGGGCATCACAGTAGTCCATACAAGAGGACATGAAGGCGTGAATCAATGTAGGCAGGTCCTCAGGCAGAACTAGGTGTTTTATCTGGGCGATGTTCCTCCGATGATGGAATGAGGACTTGACAATTGACACCTGTGCTTTCAATGTCAGTTTGTTGTCAAGTACAACCCAGATTCTGCACCTGTTCAGAGGGTCTCAACTGGTTACCAGCTAGCTCAAGGCCAGATGGTTGGCCAGAGTCTACCTCTCTGCCCGCTGACCTGGATCCACCACCACCACCTCAGTATTATCCGGATTTAGTTTCAACCAGTTAGCACTCATCCAGTCTTGGATTTCAGTGAGGTAGTTGTTAAAGACTGATATCGCACTATCCTGTTCGGGCACAAAGGACATGTAGAGCTGAGTATCATCTGCATAACAGTGAGACTCTGCCCATACTGCCTTATAATGTCTCCTAATGGCAGCATATACACCGTGAACAACATGTGGGACAACACTGAACCCTGCAGAATCCCACAGGTCAGGAGAAGGAGTCAGAGGAAAACATCCCGATACCACCCTCTGTGTCCTGCCTGTGAGGAAAGATTTAAACCACCTGAGGACTGTACCTGACAGTCTGCAGAGGAGCCGCAGGTGTTCTAGCAGCACTCCATGGTCTACAGTGTCGAATGCTGAGAGAGATCAAGGAGGACCAAGATCGAGGCGACTCCGATCTCTCGCTAGCAGGAGATCATTAAGTACTTGAACAAGTGCTGTCTTGGTACTATGCCTCTTTCTGAAACCAGACTGGAGAGGATCGTGGACTTCGTGAGTGATAAGAAAGTTCTCAAGCTGCAACGGATCATTCTTCAATAACCTTCCCAGAAGGGAAGGTTAGAGACTGAGTTTGTAGTTGCAAGACAGTCTGGGTCGCAAGAAGATTTCTTTAAGAGGGGTGTCACCAGGGCCTCCTTCAGGATGTCCAGAAACACCCCGGTCCAGTGAGCCAGATTGTCTCCGCAAAGGATCAGTCCGATGACATCCAAACACCCCACAAGGAGGTGTGTTGGACTAGGATCCAAACTACAGTAAGTCGGTCGTGAGCTCTCAACAGTCTTCACGATATCCATGATCGCTGGCTGGTGAAATCCATCTAGACAGACCGGGCGTCCGTGCCTTCCATCGACCACCACTGTGCTCATTTGAATGAGTCAAGTAGATCTCCGACCTGATGGAGGACACCTTCTCTGCAAAAATTGAGCGAGCTCCTCACAATTTAATTGTGAAAAAGCTCTCTAGTCCCAAAGACAGGCTGGATTGCTGGCCTGTCCACTGTCCGAAGAAAGCTGAGCCGTCTATTCTTTGCTGCAGCAATCTCCTTGGACAGGAACTCTGCTTCTTAAGTGAGATTACTGATTGATAGTCCAAATAATGGACCATCAATCTAAGCCTGTCCTCCTCCCTGCTGGATTTTTGCCAATAACGTTCCAACCTTGCGCCCTGCTCTCTAAACTCCCATCAAACCAAGGGGACCGAGGGTGGAGAGGTTAGAGGCGAACTCGGACAGGAGCTATGGAATCCAGGGCCTCAGCACCACACTATTATAGTGTACTGCTAGGTCCCCTGGATCCAAGCTTTCCAGTGGCCTACTCAATAGGTCCAGTACTGCCATCAAACCCTCTGGGGTAACTCCCTCAAAGGGCAGTACGGACCATCTCCAAAGGGACAGGGGAGCCCTGAAACTGAACCTTACAGGGTAATGGTCTGACCATCTGACCGGTTCCACCGCCATGTCAGCAGCCTCCATACCCAGGAGGAACACCAGGTCCAAGAGTGACCTCAGTTGGTGGAGCACCTGTCTCTCCTGGAGGTTTCATCGGTAGTCATTCCTCCTTTGGGGTTCCACATGATGTCATCACATCCACAGTCTGGCAGCAACTGGCTTCAGTTCCTCCTGCTTCCAAGAAGGCCAACCACTTGTACCACGCCCGGATGGAAAGCCCCAGTTTGCCTCCCACCACCAGGCCAACCTCCATTTTATCAGCGGCTTCTGGAGCTGCCTCGGGGTCCAAGCATTGTGGTGATGTCCCTCCAAACAGGAATCTAAACATTTAGACTCACTGGGAAGGAGGATTTATAACTCTTCTGCCTTGCCCTTGCGTGCTCAGAACTATCTGGCGCATATGGTCATGCATCAACAGTCTCTGTTGGACCAGATGGGGATCTGCTTTGTACACAGCTTTCTGACCAGTCTCTCTAGGATAGACTGGTCTTACATTTCTCTACAGATGGCGTTCAGGTGGTGCTGGACTAACTCTTAAAAATTTTGCACTCTTCAAAACCTGCATGCTCCCAAAGTCTCTCTCGGTTCGTGGCACACCAACCAGGTGGCTTAAAAGATTTAACTCTGCTAAAGCCAAGGACAAAGTTGGGCTCGTTACAAAGCTTCAGGCCTCCTCATTGACTTCCATGACTATAGAGCAAAGAGAAATGCTTGTAAGCGTAATATCGCCTGGCTAAAAGCTCCTGTTGCAAAAATTTGCTAGGTCTGAGCACATATCAAAGCCTTCCTGGCTGCTAAACATACCCTGACAGTAAATGACATGGTCATAAATGGGGTGCACTGTGTAACAGGATAACCATCTACTAGTTATAAGGATATAATTTTGATATAAATATGTGTTTTAGACTTCTGCTTAGGAAACAGGACGAGTAGCAAAGCATCATGGAACATAGGATTTGAACAGAGAAAGAAGGTCTGCCCCTCCTGAACCAGTGGATAAACTAAGTGAGCTTCCTTTGACCTCTACCTGTCAAAGCCTGTGTTAGCTGATATAACATGCTGTAAAACCAGCCACTGCTTGAACCTAGGAAACTAGCTTGTCATAGGGTGTGGGATAACAGATGGACACACACAACCAGATATTAGGCTTAACGCATCATTGGTCTGGTACGATGTTTACTCCATAAATAAAAAAAAAATAGGTGTCAACTGTAAGCAAAAGAAAAGTATAAACAGAAAATAACAAGCTTCACAGCCATGGCAAACTTTAGGCTTAAGTTTCCACAAAGGGTGCTAAGATTCCCCTCAGTCCTTCACCTACCAGGCCAGAAAGCACTGACCCTATCTGATTCTATGCAGAGCTTGTCATACCTTTATACCTGCCCACATAGTCGTGTGCTTCCTGCATCATCAAACTATAAAATATTTTCTATCCAGCTCCTTTTAATCTATACGATGCCATGGAACTCCTAAGTACTTTAGTGTATTACTATCATGATATGAATGCCTAATATTTACAAGTGTAGGTTAAGAAAGAACATTATGCTCCCAGCCTGTCCTGATTGACAGGAAGTGCAATATAAAATTGGGCACTAGAGGCGCTGCTGCCCTATAGAGGGTCACTACATATGTCTGGCAACCGACATAGGACAAAAACATAGGCTCGCCCTGCAGCAGAATACCTTAAAATGGTACGTAGTTTTAGAAGAGAACATTCTGCTCCCAGCCTGTCCTGATTGACAGCAAGTGCAATATAAAATTGGGCACTAGAAACTGCTGCTGCCCTATAGAGAGGTCCTCTCGTATGTCTGGCAACTGCATAGAGGACAACATAGGCTCGTCCTGCAACAGAACACGTAGAACAGTACATAGTTTTAACATTTCAGACCCCAAAATACAGGACCAGCCCTCTAATGTAAGTAGGGAAATAGTATGGCAGGCAGCTCCCGGCGGCTGAAATGTCAGCCAATGGCAAAACTTTGCAATTCAGCTCCTTCCTTGCCCGCATAGACTTTCCATTCATAAGCAGCAGTGGTCCATGACAGTACTAAGGGTGGTTGTCCTGGGTATCTAGTTCCTGCAGAAGTGCAGGGTACTGAGAAGGGGCACTGGGGAAGGGAGCTTAGTACGTGTGACTCAAGGGTATATTTCAAAGCACCGCCACATGTTTCGCATGCTGGTGCGGTCTTCCTTCAGATCAGAGCCAAACCTTACTTTTATGGCAAGACAAGGTTTCGGGATTCGGGAACAGGAAGATGTACCCAGGAGTGGCTACCAAAGAGGTCTCGGCTCTGTGACTGTTTGCATAAAATATAAACACATGAACACAAATGTGCCATGGAATACTCTTCCAGGGTTGCCGAGTGTTTAGGAGCTTACATTTAAAAAAAAAAAAGCATTCTTATGGAACACCACACAGTTTCTCCATTTCAACCACACATTTTGAATTAAAGAATAAAACACTTTCTCATAAAGGAACAAAACCCTTCCTTAAAGGTTTACATCTAAGCTTTTAATATACTGATGTTTTAGGTTTGACCTATGCAGGGTTTTTATACACACTCCTGCATACTTATGTCTTTAAAGCAACTTCATGGTAACTGTCTTGACTTCCCTATTTCCATACTACATTACACCTTTCTTTGGACCCAGGAAAACTCAAAACAGAGGAGACAGTGGAGAAGGAGATTGGGAGGGAGCATCCAGAGGGTGGCCATCCATCTGAACCAGAAATGAACAGGTTAGTTTGCAGAGAAGAAAGAAACTGTTGCAACAGTAGATCTTACTTGAGAGGGCTCTTGTAGTAGGTAATTACAGATAGGACTGAAGTCTGCAGGCGTCTGGACCCCACCAAAAATTTCTAGCTAGCAGTCTCTGACGAGGATCGTCCCGGCGTCAGTATAAAGGGCAGTTCCCCATGCCCGCCTTCCAGTTCTTTCCTGCCATTAGCTGTGTAGTGCTTTGCGATTAAGTTCACTGCTTCATGATCGATTGTTGGTGGTTTTACCACCTATTTTCATTCATTTCTTCTAATTTTGTCACTTACCTCAGCTGCCATGTATATCGTCCCAGACACCCTCCGAGCACAAGAACAAGTGCAATTCCTGTAGCCCAGCTCCATAAAGACGGACACTCCCAGTGCCTTTTTGCCTTGGTCCCGACCACCCCATAGAGAGTGCCAGCAGTTACACGGCCACCAAGCCGGAGGCAGCAGTCCCTGGAGGCCCACATTCTCAAACTAAAGATGACCTCCAAATAAAAAGAACTGAAAAAACTTAGGCGGGCCTATACTTCTCCGGAGGGCCACCACTAGAAGAAGCACGGGACTCCTCTTCTATAGTCGCCGCGACCTCGGCTGGGGTCATGGTGCTGCAGGTAACGCCTGCCCTGGGAGACTGTTCGGCCATCTTGGAGGCTTCCAAGGCAGCGTTGATCCTCCCATCGGGCTCGTGCTGCGCACCCTTGAGCCTCCAGGTCTCAGGAGGTAGCTACTCCCAGTAAGGCTGCCACCATGCGGCTTTCTGGTCCGAGCAGCCCCAGTAAGCCAGGCGTTGGCACCTCCAATGCCCACCCAGGTAAGGCCGTTAAGATGCCTGACCCTTCAGGTGCAGTGCATGGCCTCAAAGCCCACCAGGGGCCCCTCCATCGCAGCCTTTGTCAAGCACTGGGTCTGATTAGTCGGACATCTGCTTCTCCGGCGTCCACCTGGATCCTGTCCAGTAAGCCGGACGTTGGCTCTGACAGCCACTCGGTGATAGAATCGGCGCGGACCCTTCAGGTTTATCCGTCATCGAGCTTGCCGCAGTGCTCATTGCATTCCGAGGCCCGCGTCTCCTTTGCTGGACCCTGGGATGATAAACCTTCTTCCAGGCGACACAGAGGATGTTGGCATGCTGCTGTCGTGTCTCCCTCCTGCTGGGCGGATTACCGATGGACCCTCGGATGCGGCGCGGCCTGCAATGCCTAGTAATATCCCTTGCTGACGCTGTTTCTACACGGGTCCACTGCCGCCAGGCCTCCTGTTCCAGACCCGCTCGTTGAGCTGTTTCCAGGGCCCTCTGCTCCTTTAGAGCCCCTGGTACCTGGGTATCTGACTCCGTCTTATCTGATGCCGTTCTACCCAGGTCCGCGGTATCCGGTACCCTAGTACCTGATGCTGGCCTGTCCGGCAGCTGCAGTACACAGTGCCCCAATGCCAGGTTTCCCATCGGGTTCAAGATATGCGCTGTACAGATACCCCAGTATCCGTGCCCCTCCTCCATCGCCTCCATAGCCGCGGTGGATTTGAAGGAGGCTCTGGCTGCCTGGTGGACTGAGGCCAAGGCAGGCTCCGGAGGTGTTGACTTACTGAATTCACACCCCAGGGCTGATTCGGTCGTGATTGGCGGCTCACGGTTGGATAGCTAACCCCAAGCACTTGAGCTCATCACCACCCAACAAGGAATCCCGCCTTCTGGACCAGCATGGGAAGAGGTCTAGCTTCTTCCACTATGGGAATTAGGGCCCTGAATTCGTTGCTCACATGGGGGATTACCAGAAGGCGATCCTTAGCGAGGTGGAAACTAAGTTGGACTCGTTCTGAGTCGCAGACAAAGCGGGAAGTGGCTGACCTAGTCCGGTTTGTGCATTCGGCACATGCTTCATGCCATGTCGATGCAATGGGCTCCTGGTCGAACTCGGCTTTGCCGTAGGGGTTGCAGCATCATGCCTGGCTACGGTGTCAGGTTTGGTCCCAGAGGTGCAGTCTGCTATCCAGGACGCACCTTCAGGGGTTCAATGCTGTTTGGTGGCGATGTCATCACCGATCTGCAGGAGAAGGGTACTGCACTTAAGTCTATTGACTTCTTGTACAGGCCCTCTCAAGTCCAGCATCGTCTCTTTCGCAAACGCTCTCAGCCCAACGCGAAACCTCAGGGAAAGCAGGCAACAAATGTCAGGCCCTCAGGTTGCCAACCCCCACCCAAAAAGTGGCGGGAGCTTCAGCTGCAATGTTGCCTCATACCTCCTGACTCCTCTCCCACAGCCTCTGGACCTCCCAGAGCAACTGGTAGGAGGAGATTCTCCTTCCATCTACCGGGTTGGGAGAGGGTCACTTCAGATACTTGGGTGCTCAGCTGATCGCAGGAGGACACTCAGTAGAGTTTCTTCAGAAGCCACCAACCCCCCAGGTCGCTCTTACTTCCCAGAACACCTTCTCCTGGTCCTGGAAGAAATATCTCTCTTCGTCTGAAGGAGGCGATAGAGTCCGTCCCACTTCATCTTGGGGGACCGGTTACGACTCTCATTTCTTCCTGGTCCTGAAAAGTCGGGAGACATGTGGCGATCCTCGACCTCAGTTCTCTGAACTTGTTGGTGAGTGCAAAAGGTTCAGAATGCTCTCTCTGCAGAGTCTTCTGCTCCTCCTTCGGTCGGGACAGTGGCTGTGCGCTCTGGACATGCAGGATGCTTACCTGCATATCCCTATTCATCCTTCCCACTGCATATACCTCGTTTTCATTCTGGGGACCACTACCAGTTCAAGGCCCTCCCATTTGGTCTTTTCCTCTGTGCCCCAAGTGTTCATCAAATGCCTTTCAGTGGTAGTGGCCTACCTGCGTACCCAGGTGGTTCAGGTTTTCCCATACCTGGACAAGTGGCTCCTGGCAGCCCCATCCGGGAGGAGCTCCTGTGCTTCTTTCCCTTACCCTACAGGTTTTCACCAGCCTGGGTTATTACCATCAACCAGGCCAAGTCCCATCTGATTCCGTCCCTGAGGCTCCAGTTTATCACAGCAATCCTGGACATGACCTCTGACATGGCATTCCTGCCACTGAACACGGTGGCCACACTTCCAGCTCAGGTAAGCCTTTTGTGCAGCGCAGGCAGGTCAGCGCCAGGTCAGTCCTTACGCCTCTTGGGGCCCATGGCAGCTGCTATTTGACAGTCCCTTGAGCTCAGCTCCACATGAGAATCTCTTAGTGGGATCAGTTGGTGGATGACCTAGATCAACAGGTTCTGGTCTCCAACCTTATGGCTCAAGACTTGCAGTGGTGGATGGTTCAGGAGAACATTTGCCAGGGGTTCCCTTCTGTCTTCTCCCCGATGCTGACAACAGATTCTTCGGCAAGGGTTGGGGAGCCATCTGGGTCTTGCAGGACCCAGGATTCCTGGTCCAGACTCGAATCACTTCACATCAGTGTGCTCGAGCTCGGGCCGTGCTGTATGCTCTTCAGGCCCTGCATCTGTATCTGCTTCCGGGCAACTGGCTGTCCAGGCGGACAACGTGTGTGGTCTGGTACATCAACAAGCGGAGGAACTCGTTCCTACCTCTCTGCAGGGAGGCAATGCGAGTTTGGGATTGGGCAGTGCAGCACAACCTTCACCTCATGGCAATTCACGTCACGGGGTCGAGAACACGTTGGCAGACCACCTCATTCGGTCATCTGCTCACACTCATGAGTGGGAACTTGATCGGGGTAGCAGATGATATCTTTCTACACTGGGAAACACCACAGGTAGGCCTGTTTGCGTCGTCTCTAGCATAAAACTTCCACCTTCTGCTCGCTCACTCCTGGGCGCAGATTTTGGAGAGTCTCTTTGTCTCTAGACTGGAAGAGGCAGATTCGTCTATGCCTTCCCGATCCCCTTGATTCAGGGGTCTTACAGAAACTCTGCTCAGAAGGAGCTCACATGATCCTGATCGCCCTTTCTGGCCCAAGCAAGTTTAGTTCTCTTTTCTGCAACAGTATTCAGAGGAACCTCCTCTTCCTTTTATCATCTTAGGAATATCGCCGGGTGAAACACCTGGTTCCTCCTGCTGACCTTCTCATATTGGTCCACACCTTCGTGACCTCTCATCTTGATTACTGCAATGCCCTTTACCTAGGGCTGCGGGGTTGATATCTGCCGCTTGAAGCTAGTGCAGAGCGCAGCAGCCAGGCTTTTGACTGGTACATCTGGGTCTAGTCATATATTACATCTAAAGTTACAAGAGACTGCACTGGCTGTCGGTTCAGTGGGCGATCACCTTCAAGGTTGGGTTGCTGACCTATTAAGCCCTACCACGAACAGGGACCCCAGTACTTGCAAGATCTTCTTACTCCCTACTGCTTCTCCCACTCGCTCCAATCCAGCCGACAAAGGATCACTAGAGATTCCCAGGGTTCAAGTGAAGACATCTGGGGCATACAGTTTATACTGCCTCTTCCCTGTGGAATTCTCTACCTCGCCAGATAAAGAATGCCTGACTGTCTCAAGTTTTAAATTGGAGCTCAAAACATATCTGTTTTATAAGGCTTATTATGAAGAATTTTAAATGACTGTCTAAATTAATTTAATTCTATGGTTTTAATGTGTTTGTACAGCTCTTTATTTTTAAACTCTTTTCAAAACCAAAGTTTTGCTTAGTTACTTCTCTTCCTCTGTCGCAACTTTTGCTGACCCAGGATCAAGGGACTCTGGTCCATCCAGGTCTCAGGTCCCTTCAGTTGCACGTGTGGCTCCTGCAGGCGTAGCTCAAGCCCTGTTAAGGTTTCTGCGCTGGTGGATGAGATTCTGGTGGAGGCCAGAAAGCCCTCCACTAGATCTACCTATGCCATGAAATGGAAGCGGTTCTCTATTTGGGCGTCTTCAAAAAATTGAGCCATTCTTTTGCTCTGCTCTGTTGGGCAGCTCCTGGACTACTTGCGCCATCTCTTTGATCTAGGTCTCAGTCATTCCTCTCTGCCGGTTCATATGCGGCTATCTCCACTTACCATGTTCCCTTTGGGGACAGAACTTTCATGAGTTGAAGTCTCTAAGATTTCTCAGAGGGTTCTCCATTTGAGACCCCTATTCAGGTTCCTGCCCTCCTTGGGATTTGAATTTTATTCTTGAGAAGCTTACTCTATCTCCTTTCAAACCCGGCAGCCTCTGCAGACCTAAAGTTCCTCTCATGGAAGACTCTCTTCCTAGTGGCCATTACTTCAGCTCAAAGGATGTCCGAGCTCCAGGCCCTGATGTGCAAAATCCCGTATTTGATTTTCCACAAGGGCGTGTGGCTCTGCATACCTACCTAAGTTTCTCCCTAAGGTGGTAGCGGAATCTACTCTGAATCGATCCATTGAGCTGCCTGCTTTCTTTCGCATCACTCCAATCAAGGGAGTTCCTCTTGCATACTTTGGATGTTCACTGAATTCTGAGATACTACACCATAAGGACGAAGGATCTCAGAAAGACTGATCAACTGTTTGTCTCTTTTGCTCGTAAAAGAGAAGGCAGTGCTGTTTCTAAGCAATGCCTGTCTAAATGGTTGGCTCATTGTATCACTTTCTGTTACAAGTACAACAAAACCCTTCTGAATCAAGTCAGAGGCCACTTGACCAGAGGGGTAGCTGCCTCTGCTGCTTGTTTTAAGAATGTGCCAGCGGCAGACATGTGCAGCCGCAACTTGGACTTCAGTCCATACCTTACGAAACATTACAGTTTGGACATTTCCACTGCCGTAGAGCTGGCTTCAGGTTGGCTGTTCTGCAGGGTCTTCTTTCCTAAGACCTTCACAGCCAGAGGGTCTACATTTGGGTAGTTTCCTCCTCCCGTTTGCTTTTTCTTGTTCCAGACTGCTTGGGACTCGGTCCTATCTGTAATTACCTACTGCAAGAGCCCTCTTGAAGTAAGATAGTAGTTATGTAAGAACTTACCGTAACAGTAGATCTTCAAGAGGCTCTTGCAGAGTAATACCTTCCTCCCTCCATCCCTCTAGGATTTTTCAGCTCCTTTTCAGGAAAACATCCTTCTCTCGTCTTGCCTTTTGGCCTGTGGCAGAAAGAACTGGAAGGTGGGCATGGGGACGCCCTTATACTGATGTCGCCTGTTGTGGGTCACCTGACTGGGCAGCCACCTGCCAGAGACTGCTAGCTAGAAATGTTTCCGTGGGGTCTTGATGCCTTCTGGCTTCAGTCCTATCTGTAATTACCTACTGCAAGAGCCTCTCTTGAAGATCTACTGTTACGGCAAGTTCTTGCGTAACTATACGTTTTATTACTCTGGAAACAAAAGGTCCAAATCAAGGGACAGGGCTGTTCCTGTCACATGGCCATAAAAGACTACATTTTTACAACATCACGAGGTGACAGTTACCCGTGAAATTATCACAGCTAAGAGAGGTGTTTTACAGGATGTTCGGAGAGATCAAAGGATATTCTATTCTGTCAATTCATGCTCTGACTCACTAATTAAAAAGTATATGTATTTTTTAATTGGAATGTTTAGCAGTTGTGCAGTGGCGTGTGACTAATTCAGTATGCAGGAATGAGGTGACCTCACAACCAGCATCACCACAGAGCTGTGACCTCACAAGCTGGTGGGACCCTTTTCCCTGATATCAAGCTGCTGAGGAACATTGCATACTTGTGTTTGGACTTTTAAGAGCGTTGTGTTCTGGACTCTTAAGAAGCACTTCTACTAAAATTAGGTAATTTCAGCACCACTATTTACCAACTGAAACTGGGGTAGGATCAGTTACTCAGTATAAGGCAGTTTGTTTATACTTGTTCATTTATTTTTATGACTGTACCATTAATGTTATATGTTCTGTGTTTTGTATTTTATTTACTATTTTTAATTTTAGTAAACTCTGTTTTCCTTGAAATCCTGCCAGTCATTTCTCATTTTGGTGTGAATGCTGAGACAGTATTGATAATTTGGACATAACTGTTAATATACATATAGTGTGTCACTATATGCAGCAAGGTCAGAAAATACCTAGGTCTCAGTTGTCAGACGGGGATTGTGAGCCAGTTTGTGTGCCGTTGGGTTAAGTATTGTACTGCTTTCCTGAAGAGGGTGTGATATTTGGACCTGTTACTTGGACATGCTGGAGAAAAGGGGTTCATATTTGACCCCAGGACTAGAGACTGGTAGTTGCTCAGACCCAAAATAGACAGGGTGTCCCTGTTTGTCTCCTGTTCACATATTGCACTTCAAGGTTGGGCACTGTGGGAGCAGAGGACCTGACCCTGGAGTGTGTTTGTGACAGATTTGGTTGGCAGTGGTGTGATCTAAAAGATTTGGTTAGCAGTGCGATCAGAGATTTGTTTGCATACTGTGAAATTATTTGGTGACACAAGCATTAACAGTCCAGTGTGTCAGATTGATAAACTTGAACAGTTCACACACAAAACAAGGCAGTGATTTGAAAAATATATATATCTTTGTGGTTATAGTCCAGGTTCCCTACCTGTTTTATTTTTTGGTGCAAGCTAGTGAAGCCGTAGATTAGGAAGATCATTGCTCCACCTATGTTAGTGAGTACACTGGAATACCTGAAGCAGTTGTGCCAGGAGAGAGGAGTCCATTGCGTCGGCGAAACAAGCAGCATCTCATGGAGGTTCTTGTGGCAGCGATGTACAGCGACTGCTCAAGACCTCAAGTTACAGTTGGTGACAAAGGGACCAGACTTTGGGCATGGAGGGGCCAGGGTTCACCGCAGTGTCCAGTCCCAGGGAGGAGGATAGCGGGCCAGTGTGAACTGAGAGCCACAGCCACAGGGAAGGTCACCACCATGCTGGAGCCAGAAGGGATCAGGCTGAAAATAGAGTTGAGGAGAATGGAGCTGGAATTCAAGCAGAAGTTGTTCCAGATGGAGATGGGGAGAGAGGAGACGAGGAGAGAGCGTGCAGAGGAAGTTTGAACTGGAGAAGCTACAACTACAAAGACCAGTGCTAGAGCAAGTAAGTGGCATGGGTCAACCTGGACCTCAGGACTGGGTTACAAATTAAATTCTAAATTGATAGCTGAATTTAAAGGGGAGGATATGGATGCGTTTTAAATTCATTTAAAAGGTATCGTTCTGGCAAAAATTCCCAGCGAGTCCTGGAGCTTCCAGCTATCCCGCTGCTTACTGGTAAAGCTCGTGATGCATTGGGTCAAATGGACAATCAGGACAGTAATGATTATGGCAAGCTTAAAGCTGTATTTTTAAAGTATGACTTGATAGCTGAGCGTATAGAGTTAAGTTCCGTAAGTTCTGGAGAAGCCCTGATATGAGCTACAAGGAGCTCGCCACAAAACATCAGTTTTGAAACGGTGGGATGGGGTTAAAGCAGACTGTGTAGAGAAATTGAGGATGTTGTACTTTTGGAGCAGTTCTTTTGGGCTTGCCCAGCAGAGCTGAAAACCTGGCTAGAGGACTGAGATCCAAAACTGTGCAGGAGGCTGCCGAGCCTCGGACCGCTATGCCAGGAGCAGGCCTGCTCTGATAAGGAGTGGGTGGTGGCAGTGCAGAAAGGGAAAATCGCACCTTCAGAGCAGCTAAAACCCTCACTGCCTTCCCAGAAAGCGGGCAACCCCAGGTTACAAAGAAAGGATTTGCCTGATAAAGAAATGATTGTTGGTTTTGCAAACAACCAGGGCATATTACAAGTCAGTGTCATAAAAGGCACAGACCGCTAAAGTGGTGGTTTTTGTGTATCCCTGAAAGCATGCCAGTAAACATGAGGAGCACATACACCAGTTACTGTGAATGTGGTGCAGATCCATGGGTTATGGGAAATGGGGCATCCCTTAGTTTGGTAAAGGGATTTGGTTGAGCCTGAACAGCTTATACCCAGTTTGTTATAATGCAGAGGATTCACTGAGGAGGAAAAACTCTGCCACTTGCTAGTGTTCTCTTGGACTGGGGTGAGACAGGAAAGACTGTGCAAAAAGTTGCAGTGGCAGAAATCTGGCCCTGGATGTTGTTGCAAGGAACAATCTCCACAAGGGGTGGTGTGTGCAGTTACCCGCAGTCAAGCAGCAAGGCAGATTGTAATTCCCTCAACCCCATAGAAGCCCCTTTGAAAAACACTGGGAGGCTGATTCCTAACCTGTCTCCTGATCTAGAGAATAATGAAAGGGGTAGTAATTCCCCAGGTAGCAGTTAACAGAACCGCTATGGAAGGTTACTCTTGAGGAGGGAAGGGCAGCCAATTGTCAGAGAGAGCTAGGGACCCAAGTTTAGGAACTGAAGGGGCTCTGTCACGCCTTGGGAATGTGTAAAGATCTTGCAGCTGCTCAGAAAATGACTCTAGAGAGGCTGAGGGCTTGGGCAGAATCTGATGTGACACAGGAGGTGATGGGAGATGATAGTGTGTATTGGGACAGTGGACTGCTGTATGCACAGGATGTAAGGACAGAGGGAAGGGTGATGGGCAGGCAGCTTGTCGTTCCCCAGTGGTACCGTGAGCAGTTGCTCAAGATTGCTCATGATAGCCCCATGTCTGGACACCTGGGAATCACCGACATTACTATGCAGCGATTGGCCCAGAATTTCTAATGGCCTTACTTCATCCAGCAGGTGAAGGTATATTGCAGGTCTTGTCACCAGTGCCAAGAAATCGGAAGGCGGGTAGTAAACCCAAGCTGCCCTGATTCTCTTAACCATACTGCAGGAGCCATTCTAGAGGTAGGAATGCATATTATGGGGCCTTTGAATACCCCCAGCTCCTCCGGGAAGAGGTTTATCCTAACAGTCTTGGATTATGCCACCCAGTACCCAGAGGCAGTCACCATATCCTCACTGAGGACAAAGTGACATATGCCTTGCTAGGGATTTTCTTCCATGTCAAGTTCCACAGGAGGTTATCACCGATCAAGGGGTTCCTTCATGTCGGACCTGATGAGAAATGTTTGTGAGAGAAGTGTGGGTGGTGCGGAGAGAGAGAGACAACACCTTATCACCCGCAATCCAATGGGCTTGTGGAAAGGTTTAATTGTACCCTTACATCGATGTTCCAAGCATTTGCTGAACAGCATGTGAGGGACTGGAATACCTTTCCACCTGTTATTCGCATACATGGAGGTGCCCCAAGAGTCGACGGGGTTTTCCCCTTTGAGCCCTTATATGGATGCAGGGTGCGTGGGCCCTCAGACTTGATCTGGGAAGGCATGCATGCCACCCAGGAACTCCATAGTGGATTATGTCCTTCAGTTTAGGGAAAAGCTGAAGAGCTATGGAACAGCCCAGAGCAACCTGACAGCCGCCAGCAGAAGCAAAGGTATGGTATGACCACAGAGCCAGGGCTCGCTCATACACTGTGGGTCAGGAGGTCATGGTCTTGATCCCAGTCTGGAAAGATGAGCTGCAGGCTGAGTAGACAGGTGAATGATGTAAATTACATTGTAGAACTGCCTGAGAGGAGACCTACCCAAAGGATGTACCATGTCAACATGATGAAGCCATATGCAAATAGGGCTGACATGGTCTTTGCAATGTGTAGTCCTGGGGAGGGATGGATGAGGAAGACCCCTTCTGGACTTGCTGGAAGAAAGCAAGCAGAAGTCCTCTGTGGAGGCAATCAAAATATTGACCCTGGACCAGATCCAGGAAGTAAGGGAGGTTTAGCAGACTGTGCCCCATTGTTTAATGTCGAGCCTGGACTAACCCCTTAGCGACACACAATGTAGATACGGGGCATAAGTGCCCATAATGCAGACAGCATATCCAGTGTCTGAGGCTGTCCTAAAGGACATTAGGAGGAGGTGGAGGAAATGCTAGATTTAAGGGTAATCCAGAAATCCCACAGCCCTGGGCCTCACCTGTAGTCCTCATTCCCAAGCCAGATGGCACTACTTGTTTTGTGTGGACTATCGTGGACTCAATGCAGTCACAAGTCTGACACCCACCAATGCCACGGACGGACGATCTACTGGACAAGTTGGGAGGGCATATACTTACCACTATTTACCTGAAGAAGGTATCGGCAGGTTGAGTTAACTGCCAGAGCTAGGAGAGGATTGCCTTCATCACTCCGATAGGGTTACATGAGTTTAATGCTTTTTGAATGAAGTATGCCCCAACACCTTCCAAAGGTTGGTGAACCAGGTTGGTACTGAAGAGTACACCATGGCTTACCTGGATGATATTGCCATCTTCAGTGCCAGCTGGAAGGAACACCTGTCCCACCTTAGGAAGTGTTGGGCAGGATACAGAGGCTGGGCTCACTGTAAAGCTGAAAAGTACCAGGTGACCATTTCTGAGGTGGCATACCTAGGGCATGTAGTAGGGCAGGACAGCTCCGTCCTAATCAAGTAAAGATTGAGGCAATCGAGGCGTGGTCCAGATCTGAAACACAGAAGCAGGTTTGGAGTTTTCTAGGGACCGCAAGGTACTATAGAAAATTTGTATCAAATTACAGTGCCTGGCAGCTCCCTATCTGGTCTATTAAAGAAAAGAATGCCTAAAAGGTAAAATGGGAACCAGCCTATGGATGAACCTTTACACAGCTAAAGGAGATACTGTGCGGTGCTCCTGCATTAGCCAGTCCAGACAGATGTCTCAGATGTGGGTATTGGGACAGTACTTAGCCAGACATCTAATGAAGGAAAGATCACCCAATAGTGTATCTCAGTAATTACTTCCCAAGGAGCAGGCCTTATTCTACAGTGGAGAAAGAATGCCTTGCAATGGTGGCCCTAAAGAAATTAGAGTCTTACCTATACGGGTGGCATTTTGAGGTACAGACCGATCATAACCCCTGGTTTGGCTGGCAGAAATGGGTAAAACAAAACGGTAGGCTTTTAAGGTGGAGCCTTGCAGGATTATGACATGACTGTTACTCACAGGGCAGGGCAGCAAACACAGACAGAGCAGTGAACTGAATTTGAGGAACTCATCCCATGCCTAGGAATAGATTCCCCAGGCTCAGTCTAGGAGGGTGGAATGTAGAGATAACCATCTACTAGTTATGAGCATATAATTTTGGTATACATATATGTTTTAGACATATGCTTAGGAAACAGGCCAAGCATCATGGAACATAGGATTTGAACAGAGCGAAAAGAAGGGTCTGCCCTTCCTGAACCAGTGGATAAACTAATTAAGAGCTTCCTTTGACATCTATTTGTCATAGCAATATGACTTCACATTTTCAAATCTTCTAGTGGGACCTGTCTTCCGCTGTGATCCCACACCGTTACTTCCCAGCAAGACATGGTTCCAGTTGTGCCCATGCACACAAATGCAGCTCCATTCGAGCTCATGCTCTATCATTTTTCTGCATCAGAAGCTCTGGTACCTCCTGTTACTGGCTATTCTGCTCTCTGGGGACACAACCTAACCCAGGGCACACAGCTGCTCCTAGTCCAAACACTAAAGGTCTGCTTATTACACACCATAATATTAGGAGCCTTGTGCAGAACTTTGCTGAACTCAAATCTTGGGCAGCACTTCATAAACTGGATATAATATGCCTCACTTAAACTTTGCTGAAGCCATCCACCCTGACTTTCTGTGCTCCCTACCATCCTATAATTTCGAGAATGACAGACCAGCCCCAAAAAGGGGGGTAACTACTACTATATTTCAAGCCTCACCTCCAGCTCTCTATAGTTAGCTCATCTCCCTAGACCATTGTGAGGCCCTTCATGTCCTCCTCACCCTAAGCACAAAGAAGCTGCATATTGTCTGTGCCCTACAATCCCCTACCCATGGCCAAAAGGACTGGATGAGCTACTTGACCAAGCCGCTTCCCACTCAGGAAATACTGAAGTTCTTCTATTAGGTGACATTAATATAAACTGGCTCGGAAGCTCACAATTGACAGCCCTGACTAAACTACAAAGCTACAACCTACATCAGCTTATCTCCTTACCCACCAGAACTGCTTCTCAATCAAATACCCGTACATTGCTGGACTGGTGCCTGAGAACATTGTTGACTCCGCGTCCTGCCTGATGCCATAATTGACACTCCCCCACCTTCTGTATCTTGGGGAAAGCAGACCTGATCCTATAAAGCCTTGTTACATTATCTTCCGTAATTATCTCAATTGTGACCCTCAGGTCTTTCTGATTGACATCACTTGCACTGACTGGTCTTTCCTCTATAGCTCATCATACGCTTAGTCTGCCCTAGACATCTTTTGACCAAATTCCTAGCTATACAAGAAAATGCAGCCATCTTGTGACTAGGCATGTAAGAAATAGGCAGACCTGATGACTGAAATCTGACCTTCTCTTGAAATTACGACTGAGGACAAAAGCTGGTTTTGCTACAAGAAATCTGGCCTACTAGAAGATTTTTATACCTACAGAGCTCTGAGAAATGCCTGCAAAGAGAAATCAAGCAAGCAAAAGCTCCTGTTGTAAGGATTTACTAACAGATTCCAGGGGACCCGAAAAATGTTGGTCCCATATTAAGTTCTTCCTGGATTCAAACCAGTCCGCCACTCCCAATAATATATCTCTAAAAGGCATCCACTGTAACAATCCCTCACTATTGCTAACTTCTTTAACTTGCTGACCTTACTCAATACACCTCCACTTTCCCTACCCCATCAAATCCTGTCATACAAGCAAACTCCACTGGGCACACCTTCCACTTCAAATTTATCCAGAGCAATGAGGTTCTCAGACTTCTACAAAACATCTCAAAGTATGCAGCCATGGGGTCTGATAACCTTGAACCTAAGCTTCTAAAATTATCTGCTCACACATAGCTGCCCTTGCTTACATTTTTACTCTCTTCTGTCAAAGCTCTGTCCCCGAGATATGGAAGTCGGCCAGTTACTCCTGTGCTTGAAAAAGGTGACCTGCTTGACCCTACCAACTACAGACCCATTGCCATTCTACCTGCACTCTGCAAATTTCTAGAAAACTAGTTGCAATCCAAACCACTGACTTTCTTCTGAAGCGTGACCTCTTGACCCGGCGCTCAACATGGTTTCCGCAAGGTCATAGCACCACTACTGCCCTGCTCAAACTCACGTCCAACACTCTTGTGGCCATGGACTCTGGCTGGCTCACAGGGGCCATTTTCACTGACATGACCAAGGCATTCGATCTTGTTGACAATTCCATCCTCACCACTACTCTTGACTCTCTAGGCTCTCTTCAAATGTTGTAAACTGGTTTAATAGCTATCTGACTGAGAGGTCTCAATATGTGAAATTTAACTCCACCCTCTCTGACAAGGTTACCATCAACATTGGTGTGCCCCAAGGATCCTCTGCTTTTCTCAATTTTTATCAGTAGCATCACCTCTAATCTCCTTAAAACTTCCTGTCTACTATACGGATGACATTGTACTGTATACCAGTTCCAAGAGTATTGAGTATATAAACTCTCAACTCTTTGTGACTTTCAGCTTATCCACCAGTGGCTTACAAATCATAAACTTATTCTAAATAAATCAGAGACCCAAGCAATGTTATTTGGCTCCAGTCTCAAACTTAGACATCCTAGACACACTTTAGTGTCTTCTCCCTGATGGCACATCTGCTGGTGTGGTAAACTCCTTCAAATATCTAGGTGTCACTCTTGATCCATCTGAGTTTCGACCTCCACATTCAAACTACCTGTAAGCAGGTAAACTCCAAACTTCGGTATTGCCTACCAGACTTGCTATCGTTCACCCCTCAGCAAGGCTGGCCATTGCCTGTGGGATACTACTTCCTCTCTCACATATGGGCTTGCACATATGTTTCTGCCTGCTACTCAAGTCTACGTAAGTGGATGTTACCTACAACAACATTTGTTGCTTCACATCTTGCTCCACCCATCCGAAACATCACTGTCTCTCTACTCAGAACTGGATTGGCTTCCTCCCAAGAACTAAGGTCTTACACTTGGATCCATTACTGACAACATCAGATCCCACTCACCTAAACCCTGGTCAGTCTCTTTTCCCACCACAAAACCAACTATGCTTTGCACTCTCTGGACCATGTCCCTGTTCGATTCAAGACATCATACTTAGAAAGGTGGTCATGCTTTGCCTGTCATGCACCACTTTTCTGGTTACCTCCTTTAACCCCACGCCAAACTGCATCCCACATCTCCTTTGAGAGAACTATGCCACTATCTCCCTCCTCCTCCTCCTATGTATGCTCCTGCTTCAAACCACCATAGCCCAAACTCTCAAATCCCACCACTCTCTCTGTGCCCTGGGAGCCTGAGCTCCACTCCAGCTGGGTGCACTTTGTTTATCAATCTCATCTCCTAAATTTCCTTACCTTTTTCTTTCCTTCCTACTTTTCCTTTTGGTAGATTTCTCTGTTGTGCCTTCTCACTTAACTGTACGGCCCTCCTTTTCTATCACCAGCTGAATCCGTATTTTGGGGTAACCAGCACTTATTTTCACCATATCTATCCCCCCACCAAAAAAACTATTTGCCTCCTCTCTCCACTTCTCTACCTCCCTTTCACCAAACTCTGCCTGGCCTCTGCTTGCTGTCACAGCACTTTATTCCTCACTGTCTGTATAGTGCTCAGTTACTCAAAAATGACCTGGTTGCTGTCTCTTCCATGTAAACTTAAATACTGTATTGTTTTTATCACATTTACCGCTGTAAATTGTTTCAAACATTAACTTGTTACTTGAGTTATGTACAGATATATTTCTATTTGAAGTTTGTCTCTGTACCCTCCTGGGTCATGTCTGAAAATATTCTTGTGGCTAGTGCACCTACCCGGTAAACAAAAACTAAATAAAATAAATACAGTAGCCTGTGTTAGCTGATATAACAGGTTGTAAAACCAACCACTGCTTTGAACCTAGGAAACTAGCCATAAAGACTGCATTTTTACGACATTAGAGAGTGCGCCAACTCTGACAGTTATCTGTGAAATTCTCACAGCTAAGAGGTGTTTTGCAGGGTGTTGTTCTGAGGTATTAAAGGGATATTCTGTCCTATCATAATTCATACTGTGTGGCTCACTAATTAAAAGTGTGGGTGTATATATATATATATATATTTTTTTTTTTTTAATTATTGGAATGTTTAGCAGTGTGCAGTGGCATGTGACTAATTTAGTATGCAGGAATGAGAGTGTCCTCACAACCAGCATCACCACACAGCTGTGACCTCACAAGTTGAGTGGGATCCCCTCCCGATATAGTCAAGTTGCTGAGGGAACTTTGCATACTTGTGTTTGGACTTTCGAGATACACTTGTGTTCTAAACTCTTGAGAAGCATTTCTACCAAAATTAGGTAATTTCAGCACCACTATTTACCAACTGAAACTTGGGTAGGATCAGTTACTGGTATAAGGTGGTTTGTTTATACTTGTCCCATTTATTTCCGTGACTGTACCATTAATGTTACATGTTCTGTGCTTTGTATTTTATTTACTATTTTAGTAAACTCTGTTTTCCTTGAAATCCTGCCTGAGCCATTTTCTCATTTTCATTGTGAATGCTGGGACAGTGTTGATAATTCTGACATAGCTGTTAAAGGGTTCTATGTCATAGCGGTGACTTCGCCAAAAGGCGATCGCTGTTGGTGACATCACATCACTGAAAATAAATTTTGTTGATGTGCATACAACTCACAGCAAAGGGTGCTGGGGACTTACAATTTAAATGTTATGTTGGGGCTGCACCCCCACCCTCCTACTGTAGGATTCTCAACTCCAAGGGTGTGCAAATCCTGTGAAAAAAATTGGAGCCGGTGCAACAAAATGTATCTGCACCCAGACCCGAACTAAGCACCCAGTGAACCCTCAGTCCTGAACCCACCCACCACACATGCCACAGTGCCAGCTCAGCAGCTCACTGCAGCACCCCCACCCTCAAAAGCCCTTCCACCCTCGCTGAGCATGCTCGCATGTGTACATGTAAATATAAATTGCATAATTTAGGGCAAGGTTAAAGCTGGAATGTACTGCATATATAGTATAAGGACTTCTAGTGTCTATACCTCTTGTATTATATATTTTTTCTTTGTTGTTCTACATTTTATATCTCCTGTCTATGTAATTGCAAACTGTATGTGTATGTGCCTCAGGACCTCCTTGTGAATGAGCTTGCTCAATGGAGTCTTTCCTGCAATAAACTTGAACATGTAGTGACATCCTGTCGCATATGTGCAAACCCCACCGGTCACCCTCCCTGGTACATAGCCCTGATGACATGCGCCAGATTGAGTCACTGTTTTGTATGTGCTCAATCGTGGTCACCATGTCATGGGCTACCCTGTTAAAATGCTTAGAGTGTGTCACCATATGCAGCAAGGTAAGAAAATACCTAGGTCTCAACTGAGTCAGAAGGGGATTGTGAACCAGGTTGTGTGCCCTCTGGGTTAAGTATTGCACTGCTTTCTGTGAAGAGGTGTGATATTTAGACCTGTTACATGGCTGTGCCAGCGAAAAAGGGTTCATATTTGACCCCAGGACTCGAGACTGGTAGATACTCAGACCCAAAACAGGAGGGTGTCCCTGTCTGTGTCTCCTGTTCACATATTGCACTTCAAGGTTGGGCACTGTAGGAGCAGAGGGCCTGGCCCCTGGAGTGCATTTGTGACACACTGTAATAACCCTGCCACCATAGCCAACTCTTTAACAAACTCTTCTCAGATCTATCCACTTACACTGCTTCTTCGCAGCCCTCCATCTCTAACCCCATTGTTGACATGCCCCACTCCCTTCACCGCTTCGCTTCCAGCTTGTTACCAGAAAAGTCCTAAAACTGCTTAAGACCATCTCTGAATGCCTCTTCTGTTGATGTTATACTCTGCCAATGTATGTATTGTAAATTCATTGGTTTTCCATTGTTTGTTTTGTACCTCCCCATTGACGTGGAACCTTTGTAAATACTCTGCCAATTTATGTATTGTAAATTCATTAGTTTTCCAGTGTTTGTTTTGTACCCTCCACAGTGACATGGAACCTTTGTAAATGAGCTGTTGTGCTCAAAGGTATTTTGTAATCCGAGATTAAATAAATGTCCCTGTGTAGGAGCAGGCGGTCTTGATCCCAGACTTTTAAAGTTGTCTTCCCACTTCTGCTTCTCCTCTTGCTCGATCTATAACCTGTCACTGTGCAGTGGCATTGTCCCGAACATTTGGAAGATCGCTAGTATAAATCCAGTATTCAAGAAAGGCGACCCCAAATCCATTGCAAACTATCTGCCAATTGCTCTACTCTCAGTTCTAAGCAAGATCCTCGAAAAACTGGTTACCCTACAAACCATTGCCTGCTTACACAATCAAAGCCTTCTCTCTGACTCCCAACATGGTTTCAGAAAAGGACATAGTAGTACCTCTACTGCTCTTCTAAAATTCACAAATGATGCCAAAGTGGTTATGAATAATGGCCTCTTAACAGGAGTTGACTTTATAGACTTGTCAAGGTGTTTGATCTGGTCAGTCACCCACTTCTCCCAGCCAAAATGCTATCCCTAGGTTTCTCCCTGATGCTGTCTCTTGGTTTAACACCTACTTGTCAGATAGAAGACAAGGGGTTAAATTCAATTCTGCCATCTCAAGTCTCTCCACCGTAGCGTGGCATCCTCCAGAGCTCTATCCTTGGTTCTCTACTTTTCACTCTTTATTAATGACATCTCAAAATGTCCTCCACCTGCTCATCCCTGCTCCATGCAGATGATCTGGTTCTCTATCATAATGTGAAATCTATCTCGACTTGAATATCACTCACATATGACTGCCTCCTTATCCAAAACTGGCTCACAAAACCAACCTGGTTCTAAATGCTAGTAAAACACAGTCCACATTATTTGGCTGTGCTACCAGACTAAGGAAATGTGATGGAAAGCTATTACAAGTGTTGATGGCTCCCTTCCAGAGATTGTTAGCTCATTCAAGTATCTTGGGATTATGCTCCACCCTTGCTGGACTTTGACCAACACATTTCCATCAGATGCAGAGCTGTAAATTCCCAAATTGGCATTGCCTATAGAACAAGCTATGCTTTAACCCCCTCAGCCAGAATTGCCATTGTGCAGGGTATTCTACTCCTGCCCCTTGCCCTCGGTTTGGTGACTTGTGCTGAAGCAGCAAAACCACCCTTTCAAGTGGGATACCACCTGTAACAGTATTTGCGCTATGCCTTAGTATCTCCTACCTGACTCACCATTGTAAGCACAGTGACCTAAACTGGCCCTCCCCTTCTGCCCACCAGTCTCTATCTTTTGGCTGCCTTATAGATGGTATTATTACGCTCTGGTGTTCCCTCCTTCTACGCTAACATGCCGACACTGGCAAACCGCATTATAACGTTCAATCAGGGATCATACCTTTCTAGGTATACCCAGATGCACAACGTAAATGGGGACCTGGACCTTTTCCAATACTGCACCCCTGTTCTGGAACATCATACTGGTAGGTCTCAGGCTCTCACAAACCCATGACAACTTTAAAAGGATGATCGTACTCACCTAATAGCCTCCGACTATTGCAATTGTTTCCATCCTCCCTGATTTCCCTCCACTACCACTCTTTGCCTTTCTCTCTGTTCCCTCTCCCCATAGCCTGGTCTGTCTGCTGTAATGCTCTCTCCCTGCATTTAAAATAATGATCACCCATAACCTGCCTTCTTCTGCAACTTTATTGCTCCATAGAATTTCTGGTTTCCTCCTTTTCCTTGCCCTTTTGCACTTGGGTAGCTCATTCTTAATGTGTGCTGCTCTACCTTATTTGAAAGTATACATTAAATCTGTTCCTGTGTAAATCTTTTGTTTACAATTTGCAAATCTCAGCCCAGCTTTTCTAACCCCAGGAATCACTCATTATGATTAAACTTAATGCAGTCAGCCTCATGTGTTGAATTGCCCAGAGAAATGGAATTTTATGCAAATTATGGAATTCTCAAGTGGCTCATGCCACTTTCAAACTGCTGCCCTAGCAACTGCTGCACTCTGAGTGCTTCAGATTCTTTACTCTGCCTGCCTACTAAGGATGTCCTGAGAGCTCTCCTTGAACTGTCTTCAGAATAAAGTTTATCTGTGGATAAGTACTCATTTTAGTTTCAATTTAAAATTGCTGCCTTAGAAACATTGTTCAGTATAGTTTAGTATTATTATAGTAGTTTTTGTCTCTATTCATGGTTCCTCACGGTTCCTTGGAACCGAGGGCTCTAATCATTTGGAGGTTTTACCTCAGTTTTCTTTATTTTATATATTTAGCGATCGGTTCCTTGAACGCTTTGTTTTTGTTAAATTACTGTATTTATCGGTTCCTTTTCATTCAGGAACCAAATAGCAGTCGGTTCCAGGAACTGCTAGCGTTGTTATTTTAAAGATCTTCCGGTTCGAGGTGCTTTAAATAACAGTGTATTGTAAGTAATGTTTTGTCTATCAATGTCAGAGGTCCATCTAGATGAACTTAAAAAGCGTACAGGACCCACGGGTTTTAAATGTTGAGTCTTGTGTGCAGCTTATAACAAAAGCATATAGACATTCTCTGTATATTTCTTGTTTGGGTGCAAGTCATATATTTGCCAGTTGTGAAATTTGTAAGACCTTTTGCCCTAAAACATTAAAGAAAAGGTCAAACATTTTTGAAGATATGGTATGGATAATTTTGCTTCTTCCTCTTCCCATAAAAGGATGGAGGTAAAGCCAAGGATCCTGACAAGTATTCAGATAAATCTGAACAAGGTAAAGCAAAAGGGCTTTGGAAACAGGCTTAGAATCTGTTCCATTAAAGAAAAGTGTAAAAGAAAAACATGTGGCTCAGCCCGGCCGAGAAGGCTAAGGAGCTCCCAGCAGACAAGCATATATGCCCTCAGCTGAGGACATTGCTAAGGCACCTCAGGTGCTACAGCTCACAGGGTGCAACCCTGTTCCTACACCGACTGCACCGGTTCCTCCCATAGTCCCAGCATGGCAAGAACTGCTGCAAGTGTTTGGGAGGAGGAGGAGGATGACCTGCAAGGGGAACCTATAGATCCAGAGGTCTCCCTTGAGCAAAATTTGGGTCCCTCCTGGGGTCCTGAGGAATACTCCT
Organism: Neoceratodus forsteri; assembly: GCA_016271365.2. Classification (NCBI taxonomy): domain Eukaryota; kingdom Metazoa; phylum Chordata; order Ceratodontiformes; family Ceratodontidae; genus Neoceratodus; species Neoceratodus forsteri. The sequence goes on from JADMNL010000024.1 coordinate 123,004,515, forward strand.
CCACTATGCTTTTGTTAGAGCATGGTGGAAACCCTGAACCTTCCTCTTCAGGAAACAGAAGAGGATATGGAGGAGACAGATTTTCTGGAGATGATTAGGTTAACCCTAACAAAGCGTCTGGTTCTGCCCATGCATAAATCTTTAAAAAAGGCTGCAGTGCAGATTTTAAAAATCCAACCTCTATCCCTGGTGTGGATAAGAAAGCTGACAAGAAATAGCTGGGCAGAACTACAGCTGATTTTCTGTTTACTCATCCTGATCCTGAGGAAGTAGTACAAGCTACTGCCTGTGGCAAGGCCAGAATCCCTTTGGCTACCCATCCACCAGACAAAGATTCAAGAAAAATGAATGCTATGGGAAAGAACGTATCACGTGGCTGCCTCTCTATTAGGCAAGCCATTTACATAGCATATTCAGTGCAGTACCAAAGCTCTATGGAACACTGTTCTAGCTTTGGCTAAGGTCCCATGTGAAGAGGCTGTAGACTTACAGGATACTGCAAGGGCTGCACTTGATGCTATCAAGTACCAATTCATATGGCAGTGTATGCCAATGATACTGCATCCAGGTTAATGGTTTTGTCTGTTTCACTCAGGAGGTTTGTGTGGCTTAGAGCCACAACCTGACTTTAGACACCCAGGCCAAAGCAATTGATTTCCCTGGAGAACAATTCATTGGGGATAAAACAGAGGCATATATGAAGAAGGTGGAGGAATATAAATCCACCTATCGGAGGATAGGCCCTCCACCTCTTATAGACCCCAAAGTAGGGAGGTAGAGGAAGGGTTTTTACCCCAAACCCTTCTTTCAGGCTCAGGCCTCTCAGCCTCAGCAGCAGGCCAGAGGTTATTTTAGAGGAAGGGGCAGGAGAGCCATGAGAAGAGTGGCTCCTGCACCACAGGTTCAGGCACAGCCACTACAGAACCCCTGATGGGCTGGTGCAGGTCGCATCCCCTATTGCAGGACCACCAGTAGGTGGCAGACTGGCTCATTACCTTCACGCTTGGCGTTCCATCACCACAGATGGGTGTTGGAGTAGTGAGCCAGGGCCTGACATTCAGTTTTAAATCATTTCCAAAGCTAAGAACAAGAACCTTTGCTCCAGCAACAGCTGCAGACCAATTCTGCTGCAGGTAAGTAAAGCATCTGCTAGCAATCCAAGCAGTAGAGGTAGTGCCTCTAACAAAGCAGGGGCAAGGTTTGTATTCCAGATACTTCCTCATAAGGAAGAAAAGCGTGGATTGGCGACCTATTTTGGATTTAAGACTTCTGAACAAGGATATCTTGAAACCAAGTTTCAAAATGGTCACTCTTGCAATAATCATTCCCTCATTGCAAAGGGAGACTGGCTAGCCTCCCTAGATCTAAGGGATGCTTATTTTCACATTCCCATCAGACCATCTCACAGAAAATTCTTGAGATTGGCGCTGGCTTCAGGCCACTACAAGGTTTGCAGCTCTCCTTTTGGACTAACTTCAGCACCAAGGGTTTTAACAAAGTGCCTATCAGTGATGGTAGAGTTTCTGAAAGCAAGGTGTAACAGTCTTTCCTACCTGGATGACTGGTTAATAGTAGGACAGTCTATGGAGCATGCAGTGCAGTCACTGGCACTAGCAAAATTTACTCTGGAGTCCCTGGGATTTCTGATAAATGAAGAGAAATCTCAGCAGGTACCTGTTCAGGTGCTGGAGTTTATGGGGCAGAACTAAACACCAGACAGGGCAGAGCCCTCCTGCCACAAGCCAGGATGGCAAGCATTCTGCAGATTGCAAAATCCTGTGTGACCGAGACCCAAATCAGCCAGAGAATTTCTCAGGCTACTGGGCCACATGGCATCTGCCATTGCAGTGGTAATGGGCTCCAGGTTTCAAATGAAGGTATTCAGTTCCATCTCAGACAGTATTGGCCTCAAAGGACGGATCCTATGTCCAAACTGGTTCCAGTCACAAAAGCTTAGTCCAGGCTTTACAATGGTGGCTGGACAAGCACAACCTCAGGGTGGGTGTACCTTTTATATAGGAACAACCCTCAGTAATCCTCACAACAGATGCCTCTTTGCTAGGTTGGGGGCACACATGTTAGAACACACAGCAAGTGGCACATGGTTCCCTTAAGAGTCTCTGTTGCACATAAATCTCTTGGAGCTCAGGGCTGCTTACCTGGCTCTAAAAACATTTGCTCCTTACCTGCAAAACAAGGTGGTATAAGTCAGAACAGATAACACCACAACCATATATTACATCAACAAGCAAGGAGGTACCAGGTCAGATCTGCTGTGCACAGAAGCAATGAGGCTGTGGTCCCTGGTATATTCCATGGGAGTATCCCTGTCAGCCATACACCTTCCAGGGAAAGGCGATGTGCTGGCAGACTCTCTAAGCAGGATAGTATAGACCACCACAGTGGTGCCTGAATACCAGGTACTCAGTACAATTTTCAGGAAATGGGGCATTCAGAGGTGGATCTCTTTGCCTCCATGAAAACCACCGACTTCCAATGTACTGTTGCAGGCCTCCTCTAAGGGGCACAATTCCCCTGGGCGCCATGGCCCTGGATTGGACAGGGAAGTTCCTGTATGCATTCCCTCCCTTTCCTTTGATCTTCAGGACCCTACTGAAATTGAGGTCCCAACCATCAAAAATGATACTGGTAGCTCTAGATTGGGTGAGACAGCACTGGTACTCTCTCCTACTGTCTCTGTCAGTAGTTTCCCCAATCCACCTGCCCAGGAGGCACAACCAGTTAACCTTTTCTCAGGGCAGGATCCTGTACCTAACCTCAAATCACTGAGGCTCAAGGCGTGGCTCTTGAGGACTTAGAATTTGCTAACCTAAACCTATCAGAGCAGGTGCTGACAGTGCTTAGGGGTTCCAGGAAACCTTCTGCTAAGAAAGCATATTCCTCTAAGTGGAAAAGATTTACTATATGGTGTACAGGTAAGGGTGTGAGCCCTTTCAGCACTGTTTTGGCTATTCTTCTAGATTACCTTACACATTTACATTCCTTGGGTCTGAAGCCTTCCACCCTCAAGGTCCACTTAGCTTCAGTCTCTGCTTACCTGTCAGTTGGTAAGGAGAGGTCGCTGGCCTCTCATCCAGTATTTAGAAAATATTTTAAAGGCCTTAATCTTCTACACCCTCCACTAAGGGAACCAGTTCTGGCCTGGAATCTAAATGTTGCATTGCTAAACTCATGGATGCACCATTGAACCTATAACAACCGCAGATTTGAAGTATGTCACTTGGAAAACTGTTTTCCTGGTTTCCATTACTTCAGCAAGAAGAATCAGTGAATTACAAGCCCTGTGCACAGATGTGGACTACATCTCATTCCACAGGGACAAGGTGGTCCTTCGGACTAATAGAAAATTCTTTCCCAAGGTGGTATCTGATTTTCACTTGAATCAGTCTATAACTCTACCTGTCTTCTTTGCAGACAACTCCAGTTCTCCAGAAGGAGACTCCATTCCCTTGATGTCAAAAGGCACTTGGCCACTACATTGACAGAACCAAGTCCTACAGGACAAGTCAATTACAGCTCTTTCTCACATATGATGAAGGTTGTAAGGCAGAGCTGCAACATAAACGGCAATTGCTTGCTGGATTGTGGCATGTATACAGTTTTGTTATAGCAAGGTGGATAAACAGGTTCTTCTGGGCCTGAGAGCACACTCCACCAGGGGCACAGCTGCTTTAGTGGCAGCTTCAAGAGAAATTCCACGACTGGAAATCTGTAAAGCAGCTACATGGAAAACAGTACACACCTTCACAAAGCATTACAGCCTGGACTTGCAATCCAGAGGTGATGCTAGGTTTGGTACAGCAGTACTGCAGAGCTTGTTTCGAAATAGGTTCTCTGCCCAACCTCCAAAGGTACTGCTTGGTAGTCTGCATTAAGTTTAATCATAATGAGTGATTCCTGGGGTTAGAAGAAAAACTTACTCACCATAGTAATCTTGTTTCTTCAAAGGGATCAGTCATTATGATTAAAGACCCTCCCTATCTCCCCAACTAGAACCTATAGGATTGCTCTGCATCCCTGCATTGGGGTATTTTCTTTCTCATATATTGGTTATGGTAGAGACTCACTTTGTTTAACCAGTTGGTGTCCAAGTGGTCTTAAAGTTTCTTAGGTTTGTTGGTTAAGGATGTTTTGACCTGAAAGGGCAAAAATTATATTTAATGTTGTTAATTTTTAGCTAGTGGATCTTTTTACCCAGTTAGGCTCTGTGGAATCTGAAGCACTCAGAGTGCAGCAGTTGCTAGGGCAGCAGTTTGAAAGTGGCATGAGCCACTTGAGAATTCCATAATTTGCATAAAATTCCATTTCTCCGGCAGTTCAATACAGGAGGCTGACTGCATTAAGTTTAGTCATAATGAGTGATCCATTTGAAGAAACAAGATTACTATGGTGAGTAATTTTTCTTACAGTATATGTTCCTATATCCAATCTGTATTTTTCCTGTGACGTTACCTATATCCAATTTGTGTTTTCTTGCAATATTTTGCTTGGTGGCAGTGAATTGTACTGCATTGTCCTGTACCTTATATGTATTTGTATTCTGACTGTTCTAAATTGTACTCTCCTGGGTCGTGCCTAAAAATAGGCATTTCCATGTCTAGTGCACTTACCCTGTTATCAAAAACAAAATAAACACTGCCTGACTCCCAGTCAAGTCCCAGCTGGAACAGATCCTGTCTTCCTCCTCCAGCGTGAGGTTCCATGTCCTCCACGCTTCCTAAGATACTACGGATGCCTCAGCTTGGAGCACGACAGCAGCTGTGTGTCTCCGAAGCCACAACTGGCTTTGTCTTTCTTTCTCCTGAGTGTCCAGAATTCCATCCTGGACACCCCATTCTAGGGTCCTTTCCTGTTTGGGGAAGATGTGCTAAGTTGTTCGCCTCCTTACAGGTATCAGGCTTAGCCCTCTGCTTATAGATTCGGATCTGCGGGCAGGTTTAGCACTCTGCTCCCCACAGCCTTAGATGGCAATCCCTCCACTAGTGTTCCTCTGGGTCCCAGAGCAAGCACGAACTCCCTCCGGGCAGCACTAGCCCTCAAAACCCATAGAGTAGAGGAGGTGGTGACTGCATTCTCTGAACCGTATAACCCCTCATAAGGATACTACCCCTGCCACCCTCTAGCCATTTTTGGAGGGGAGAGAGACCAGTCAGTCGTCCTTTTTTACTCAGTGTCTTCAGATCTTCTAAGTTTTTTTTTTGACAGGTTTTCTGTGGGCCTGCGGCTCACCTCCATCAGCCTGAGCTGGCTATTTCTTTCTCCCCCCTTTTCCTCCCAGGGGGAGCGGCTCCTCCCAACCCATACATTGGGTGGCAGTGTGGCCTCGATTTTGCTGGCCCCTCCCTTTTACTTTATCCTCTCTCTCACACTCTTTTCTCTTCCCTCTGCCTTTCCCAGCTAGCTCTTCACTCTGTTAAGAGGGACTCCTGCCATGTCCACTTATGATGGCTCCTTCTGTCCCTGGCATTTCCTTTTGGTGCACCAGGCTGTATTTCCTTGCTCTGGGCAGGCCTACATACCCAGGCTGGGAGTCAGTCTCCCCAGTCCTTCTCAGGGCTCGGCGTGAAAGAAGGCAGGTTTCCTTTCAATTTCACTTCGGGTCAGCAGCAGCGAGCTGGCCCCTGCCTCTTTTCCTAAATATAAAAGAGGGAAGAGAAAGCAATGTTGCATGAGAGTGAAGAAAAAAGGGTGAATGCAGAGGAAGAGATTAATATGAAGAGACTGGAAGGGTTGGGGTTATATACCCAAGCCCTCTTCTCTTTGGAACTGGTCTGGAAGGGTGAAGCCCAGTGGGTAGGAACAAGATGGTCTGAAGAGCCCCTTTTTCCTACACCCATACTTTGGGGTTGGATTTGAGTGCGCTTAGACTGCCATCGAGCCTTCTTTGGGCCGTGCCCACCTTTTAGGTGGTGGTAGCTAGGGGTTTCTGCAGTCCTTGCTCTCCGACCCTCTTTACCTGTCCCTCTTGCTCCCTGTCAAGAGGTGTACCCTGGTCTGGGGAGTTCTTTCCCTTTCTTTCCACTCAGCATTACTGCCTGGGGCACCCCTTGTTCTTCTCTCTCGGGGGGTTCCCCTGGATTTTCCCTGAGGTAGACTGTTAGTCAGGGTGGCGTTCCCCCCATTGTTTTAGTCTATGGGGAGATGTTCCTTGCACTTCAGTCAGCCAGAGATCTTTCCTGGCTGGGGGTCCTTTCCTTTTCTCTGGGGCAGGCCCCTTGTAACTCAGTCCCCCCTTGTTTTTTCATTGGGCCTGTTTCTTTTGTAGCCCCTTTCCCCTTGGAAGTGATCCTCTCAGTGGGGACTCCCTGCTACACCCTCTAGCACTAGAGTCTTTGCAGGACTCCTCCTTCAGGGCATGGGTTTTGTCTCCCCTCTTCTAGTCATGGCTGAGGGGGCATCTGCCTCCTTTCTTTTTCCAGCTGATACCTGGTAGCTCTCATGTTCAGCGGATCTTCTTTTGATAGAGAGGTGCCTGTCAGACCCTTCGCAGACCAGGCACCTTTTGGTTCTGCTTTTTATACAGACTTCCCTTTTGGTGGTCTCTTTCCTTGACCTTCCCTCTGCTCCCTTTTAGGGGTCCAGTGGGCTGTCTATCAGATGTGTCTTGGGGAGTCGCTCCATTCTTCTCCCAGTTTCATCTGCCCCCACTTCAGTGCCTTCTCTTTTTCTCTACTCCCTCCAGCAAGTCTATCTCACCCCTGGTGACCCAAGGTTTTCTCTCTAAGTGTTTTTTGTCTTTTGCTGGCCATTAGGGCCACATTTTTCCTCCCAGTTCCTCGTTTGATCTAAGGGGATGATATTCAGGCTGTTGAGCTGACCTTGGGTTAGTGATCCTTTCAGATCTGACCCCTACTAGGCTGTCGCCTTCCTCCTCCTGAGGTGTTATTTTTGCCTTTGGGCATTTGCTTGGGACTTCGGTCCTAACAGTGTTGCCTACCCAGAGCCCCTCGAGAAATGCGTGCGTTAGAACTTAACCATAACAGTAGATCTTTGAGAGGAGCTCTTGCATAGGCAAAGATTTCCTCCTCCATCCCCCTGCTCTCTTTCTCCTTGATGGGCCTTTCTGGCTTCTAGTGTCGTCTCCTTCTGTTGACTTTCTCACAAGTCCTTGGCAGGAGAACTGAGGTGGGTGTGTGGGGACCACCCCTTTATACTAGGAGCCGGCGATGACATGCCGGCGTAAGGGGCAGTCCCCTAAACTGCTTTCGCTAGAATTTTTTCCGTGAAGTCCTGGCACCTGGTGGCTTAGGTCCCACCAGTGCTGCCTACTGCAGGAGCTCCTCTCTAAGAGCTACTGTTACGTAAGTTCTAACATAACTGTACTTTTTTGGTTGCCATTACTTCTGCTTGAGGATTACTGAGCTCCAGGCTCTGATGTGTAAAGAGCCTTATTTAGTTTTCCACAAAGTCTCTGCAGACCAATCCTAAGTTTTTGCCTAAGGTGATGTCTGAGTTCACGTTAAATCAATCCATCCACCTGCCTGTTTATTTTCCACAGCACGCTAATCAAGGGAGACCTTACTTCATACTCTGGATGTTCACTGGGTGCTTAGATTTTATCTGGACCACACCCATCCTGTTTGACTGTCAGTTGTTTGTTTTGTTTGTCCCCAGGAGACAAAGGGCTCATGTTTCTAAACAGTGTTTGTCAAAATGGTTGGCTAATTGCATTGTTTATTGCTACGTAAGTATGACAAACCTTGCGAGGCCCTGTCAAAGGCCATTCTACCAGGGCATGGCTGCCTCAGCTGCTTCCTTTAGGAACATGTCTGCTGTTGACATTTGCAGCTTCCACTTGGAGTTCTGTCCATACCATCATCAAGCATTACAGTCTGGACATTTGCAGTCCTCAGGGCCTATTGTCTTAGAGTGCACTATGGTTGATACTTTCCTCCTCCAGCTGACAGAATCAGTTCCTTCACTGCTTGAGACTCAGTCCTAATGGTGTTACCTGCAGCAAGAGCCCCTAGAAATAAGATAGTACAGTCATGTAAGAACTTACTGTAACAGTAGATCTTCGAGAGGAGCTCTTTTGCAGCAGGTGCTGATTTCCTCCCACTTTCCCTTTTCCATATCAGTTAATCTGCTTTCCTTAGTTGAGGGAACCTCCTCGGTTCTCAATCTCTGTATGTCGGGATCTCTGGCAGGAGAGGCAGTGATGGGTTGGGGACTGCCCCTTTTATACCACTAGCGGACGTTGGTGTGCCGACTTTGGGGCGGTTCCTGCTAATGACTGCTAGCTAGGCGTTTTCCGTGTGGTCCTATCACCTGGCGGCTAAGTCCTAACTGTGTTGCTTGATGCAAGAGCTCCTCTTGAAGGTCTAATGTTATGGTATGTTCTTACATAACTGTACTTTATCATATGACAGGGGATGCCCAGAGGAAGGAGGGCCCACTAGACTACAGATATACAAGAATAAACATATGATGGGGTGGTGAAGGGGAGGTCTGCTAGACACGGGTGGGCAGTTGCAGTACAGCCTACCCTGCCTTCGAGGGAGGTGTGGCCTGGCTATAGCTGTTTTTTCAGCGACATTGGACCACATCGATCTGTGGGCTGTTTAGCACTGCTGAAACCATTTGAATATAGTGCTGCACCATTATGCAGGAGAAACTCCTCCATTTGCATTGACACAGCAGTATTGTTAGCCCAACTGCACTGCCTGGTTTGGGCAGCACTGCGGCGGCTTCGAACATGGCCCCACCTGGAGCACCAGTGCTAATCACGATCTGACTTTGAGATAAAGCTCTTGCAGCAGGTAATACCATTAGGGCTAAGGCTGCAGGCGTTCAGACCCCTCGAAACATTTTCTAGCTAGCAATCTGTAGCAGGGACTGTCCCAACATTGGGCATACCCGGCGTCAGGCGTGATATAAAGAGGCGGTCCTCTGGCGCCATCTCGGTTACTTTCCCGCTGTTGACACGCGTTGTTCAGCTCCTCAAATGCCTCGCTACAGCAGTTGACCACAGATAAGTAAATCGCTAAGATATACAATTTTTTCCAATATTTTTGACAGTTTCGATATAGTTTCACCTTTCGTGCATGTCTTCCTTTTGCCTCCTCAGCGGAAGTCGAAGTGCCATTGTGGCAAACCGACCCTGGCTAAGGACAGCCACAAGGCCTGCCTGATCTGTTTAGGCCCGACCACAGGCCCGACGACTGCCAAAATTGTCAGAAGTTCAACAGCAAAACTAGAATCCAGGGCAAAGGCTTTAAAGGCATACCTCCTCAAGCAGAAAGTAACTGCCATGCAAAAGTCCCTGTTGGGTCCTAGTTCATGTTCGCCTGCTAGGAGTCTCCCATAGAGAGAAGACCCTGGGAAAACACTCCAAAGACAAGGACAGGCCCGGTCAGAGTCCCACCATAAGTCTCCCCTGCTGCCACCTTCTTCACAGGGAACTAGCACCCACAGATTGTCCTCATCTAAACCCAGGGACCAGCCTCCGTCCTCCAGACAGCCACGCTCAGGTCCCCTGGCTCACCGGCCCCATAAATCCTCACAGGGTTTGGTCTGGGAAGGGCAGTCACCTGCTGTTAGGCCCAAAAAGGCCACAGCTCCACGGGATCCTCTGACAGACACAAGAAGCCAGATGACTCCCACCCGGCAACAGAAGGTCATTCGACAGCGGATGCCTCCCCACTGACTTCAGCCACGGGACTCCTCTCAACGAGGACAGATGTCCCCAGCTGTAACACCTGCACCAGACAGTGGCGTTCACCCCAGAAGGGGCAGTCGCCTGACAGGCGTTCCACAGAGGGCGACCACCCATCCAAATCCCCAGGATGACCGGTCACTGGACCAGGCACCGCCTCCAGATACCAGATCGGATGACCGCTCTCCCAGGAGCCAACCCCCAGCCTGATGCAGCAGGGCAGCCTCCCAATGGAGATCCTAGTACTGGATGTCCCCCGATGCCTGGTCCGTCAGCCCGACACCGTCTCCACCAGTTGTCCCCTGGCGGATGTCTGGCGCTGTTTGATTCATGGTGGAACACCATCAAAGGTGACCTTCTCTATAGGTCTCCAGAACCGGTTCCTACACCTCCACCTCCACAGGATGAAGGTGCAGGAGAGGGATCACTAGCCCCAAGGGCAAAGGAAGAGGAAATATTCCCCGACCCTGACTCTAGCAGCCGCTCCACTCCACTTCTGGTGATGATGCAGGAGAGTCCTCTCCAGATTCCTCGGACGATGAGGACAAAGGCCACCTCGCGGATACCAAAGATACCCCAGATCTCCACTGGATGATCCTACATTCCTAGATATCATGCGCACATACAGAACTTGTACAAATGGGACACTAAAGAACTCGACCCAGAAAGGAAAGCGTCTGGTGAAGTTCTTGAGGAGAAGGAACCAAAATACCTCGTCATCCTCCCTTGTGGAGCCCTTCCAGGATGTGGCCAAACTAGTCTGGAAGAGACCTCGTCCACACCAGCGGTTCCATGCAAGACTGACCGCCTATACAAACTGCCCAAAGAAGAACCTTTCTGGTCGAACAACCAAAGGCAGACTCTATGGTCTTGACTGTGGCACACAGCAGACAGTCCTAATCAAAACACCTTAGTACACAGCCCCCAGATCCAGAGTCAAAAACAATTAGACCACTGGGGACGAAGGTCTACTAGTCAGCCACCGGGCCATTAGATCATTAAACTTCTTGGCCCATATGGTTACATATGAGAAATCACTATGGGTAAAGACCATGGAGCTTCTCAAGTCCCAGCCAGATTCTGACACAAAAATGAACTACTGGCTTACGCTCAATCCGGTCTGGATGTCGACAAGCACATCTTGAGATGCTCTTATGACTCTGCTGATATGGCAGCTGGGACAGTGGCATTCGGTGTCTGTCTCCGTGAAACACGCCTGGCTTCAAGCAACGTCCTTTAGGCAAGACCCCCAGGATGCTATTCTGGATGCCCCTTCAGGGTCCAGTCCTCTTGATCAGGAAGTGGAAGGGATCATAAAGGGACTCCAGAATTGCATAAATTGTGCAAGTCCAAACCTCAACATGCCCATAAGTGCAGTTTTTGTAAGCAAATTCAATAGGAGGCCACCTTTACCAAGGCAAAGGCTTTAAACGCCATAACCAACCCATGCAACCAGGAGGCCAAGGCCCCAAACAGCTGAAAGCCGCCAGACATCCGGCCACCACCCCACAAGGAACTGCATGACTCCCAGTGTCCTCCTCCAGTCATCAGTCTTGAGGGAGAACAGGTAGGGGGAAATTCTCCCTCTACCTATAAGAATGGTCCACTATAACATCCGACCAGTGGGTGCTACAGATTATCCAGAGGGTTACGTCATTGAATTCCTCAGCATCCCCAGACAATCTGCCTCTGGCATCCCACTGTTCAGCAGACATGCCCTGCTCCTGGAACAAGAGATTATTTCTCTCCTCCAGAAGAAGGCCATTCAGCCAGTCCCAAAGTCCCAGCAAGACAAGGCTTTACTCCCATTTTTTCTTGGTGCTCAAGAAAATGGGAGACCTTCACCTATTCTAGACTTCAGCCACCTGAATGAGTTCATCCTATACAAAGATTTCAGATGCTCACACTGTGCAAGCCTGTTTCCCCTCCTTCATCAAGGGGACTGGCTATGCTCCTGGACATGCAGGATGCCTATATGCACATAAAGATCCTACCTTCACACAGGAAGTTTCTGGCTTCTGGTTCTGGGATGAGCATTACCAATTCAGGGTATTTTCTTCTGCCTTTCATCAGCCCCATGGGTCTTTACCAAGTGTCTCGTGGCAGTTGAGCAGCGTTGAGGAGAAAGGGTCACTTTGTCTACCCCCTACCTCGATGATTGACTAATCTCCGCACCCACAGAACACCAGCTTTCAAGCACTCTGAGAGAGATGGAACAGCTTTTCTGGTCTCTCGAAGTCACCCTGAACTGACCAATATCTCAACCCTGTCCCTCCCAACAGCTTCAATACATTGGAGCAGTGCTCAACACTCTACAAGGCAGGGCTTTTCTTCCTGCGGACAGAGCACTCCGCCTTTCTGCACTAGTTCATGAGAATCAAGTCAGCGGATCAAGTGCCTGCCAGAGAAGTCTTGCAGCTGTTGGGTCACATGGCTGCAGCCATAGCCACAGTCCCCTTCTCACATCTCAATATGAGAATTCTTCAATGGCACCTCAGTGTCCAATGGGATCAGGGTTTGAGCCAGTTGGACTGACCTATCCGAATCTCAGAAGGGTCAGTGCTCCCTCCAATGGTGGCAAGATCTAGCTCACCTAGAACATGGTGTCCCTTTCCAGAGGCAAAGTGTAACACAGACTGTCACAATGGACACCTCGGACTAGGCTGGGGTGCTCACTTTGCGAACATCGGATGAGAGGATCGTGGTCTGCCACAGAAAGGTCTCTCCACATCAATGTATTGGAGATGAGGGCATTTTTATGCCCTTCAGGCCTTCCAGGATCAGCTCTCCCAGGGCCCTCTGGTAATCCAGTCAGACAATACCCTGGTAGTCTTTTACCTGAACAAGCAAGGGACAGGATCATACCCTCTTTGCAGAGAGGCCATGAGAATCTGGGACTGAAGCGGTAGAAACAGCGATCTGTTCTAATCACGGTCCACATGCCTGGCATTCAGAGCGTTCTTGTTGACAGTCTAAGCCGTTCTTGGTCTCTCTGAACCATGAGTGGGAGTTGCTGCAGGACGTAGCAGATGACCTATTCATAAGATGGGGTCATCCCAAGCTGGACCTCTCTGCATCCGGCACAATGCCAAACTACCAAATTTCTGATCGCTAGAGTCAGAGCCTGGTGTTTTCTGGTGAGGACGCATCATCCTCTCTTGAGCAGAGGTTTCTCTGACTTCCTCCCTTCCCTCTGGTTTAGAGAGCACTGCTCAAACTGCAGTCGGAAGGGGCCATGATGATCTTGGTAGCCCCTTTCTGGCCTCATCAGATCTGGTTCCACTTCTGCAGCAGTTGGCCAGGGACCCTCCCATGCCACTGCCTCTCTCCATCTACCTGCTCTCCGAGGGATCAGGGGTGCTAGTCCACCCGTCCCTATGATCCCTTCACCTACATGTTTGGCTCCTGCAGTCTTAGCAGAGCAGAGACTTGGAGTTTTCAGAGGGTGGCAGAGATTTTGGTGGCAGCAAGGAAACCCTCTACCAAGGCCACTTATGCCATGAAGTGGAGCGGTTCTGTCTTTGGGCAGCAGCCGATCCTTGGATCCTCTACAGTGCTCCATCAAGTTTGTCCTAGAGTCCTCTCCACCTCCTTGACTTAGGTCTTAGTTATTCCTCTATCAAGGTGCGTCTTTGCAGTTTCAGCATATCATGATGCTGTTGGAGAAAGGACTCTAGCGCGGCTCGACGTTTACAAGACATTCGTCCAAGGAGTCTTGCATATTAGACCCCCAGGAAGGATCCAGTCTCTCTGTGGGACCTCCTGTTTGTTTTAGAAAAGCTCACCCAACCCCATTTTGAACCAGCCCGTCATGCGAGCTCACGTCTCCTTTCTTGGAAGAGCGTTGTTTTTAGGTGCCATTACTTCAGCCCAGAGATTTCCGAGCTTCAGGCCCTGATGTGCAGGAGCCTTACCTTGTTTTTCATAGAGATAGGGTGCAGCTCTTACAAATCCCAAATTCCTACTGAACGTTTTGTCAGCTATGACTCTGAATCAGGACATTCAACTTCTGGTCTATTATCTAGAGTTCTCCATCAGGGTGAGGCCTTCTTACATACTCTGAATGTTCACAGAATTCTCTGTTATTACTTGGACTGGACTCATTCTGTCGGAACACGGACCAGTTGCTCGTGGCATTTGCAAAACACAAGACAGAGGACCCTGTCACTAAGCAAACACTAGCCAAGTGGTTAGTAAATTGCATTTCCTTGTTATCAGCATCACGGCAAGCCCTTACGGGCCCAGTTAAGGGTCATTCCACCAAGGCTATCGCCACCTCTTTTGCCTCTCTAAAGGCGTGTCAGCAGTGGACCTATGTGCCACAGCCACCTGGAGCACTGTCCATACCTTCATTTGGCATTACAGTCTGGACATAGCCTCTAGGAGGAGAGCAGGCTTCAGTTTGTCTGTTCTTCAGGGACTGCTCTCATGAGAGAGTGATTTTGTTCATCCCTTCACAGTCATTCCTCCTCCCCTAATCTGGGACTTTATTTGGGTACTGTTTAGGACTCGGTCCTAATGGTATTACCTGCTGAAGAGCTCCACCTCGAAGTCAGATAGTACAGTTACGTAAGAACTTACCGTAACAGTAGATCTTTGAGAGGAGCTCTTGCAGCAGATATCTTCCACCCTCCATCCCACAGGTCAGTTTGTACATCTAATTTTCTCTCTACAGTGAGAGTTCCTTCTCGGTTCAATATTATTTACCAACCAGGCCTCCGGAATGGAGATGGCACCAAGTGACGCCCCTTTATGCCACATCTGACATCGGGCATGCTCCACGACAGACTGCTAGCTAGAAAATTTTTCCGAGGGGTCCTAATGCCTGCAGCCTTAGTCCTAATGATATTACCTGCTGCAAGAGCTCCTTTGAAGATCTACTGTTATGGCAAGTTCTTACGTAACTGTACTTTAGCGCAGACACTAACTCTTATTCCTGCACTCCTGTTGAATATGAGCCCTCAGATTTCATGCATGTTTTTGTAAATTCTTTTAGGCTGAAAATTTTGTTATGGTTTCATATTCTTTTGTTTACCTGTTACCACTCTGGTGAGTCCCCCTAGCGAGCCTAGTTGACCTAAGGGTTGAAGCCTGAGATTTATATCTCACTGTATATCTTGTCTTGTTGTAACCACCCTACTCACCATCAGCAGTTGTCATCAAGTTCATCCTTGTCCGGTGTCTAGTCCATTGCCTGTGGAGAGGCTGCCAGGCAGCAGTGGGTCTGGGGAGACATTTGGCTCAGGTCAAGGTCAGCTGATGCTTCCAGTCCCTGACTCTGCCATTGGTGCCTCCCAACACGACCAGCGATGTAGGGTCTGATCATCCTTTGCACTGCTAACAGCAACGCAGCAACTGATTCTTCTGGAGCCGCCTCTCCACAGCCACTGAAAAGTGCTTCACCAAAAGACTATGCTTGAGTCGGGACTGCCCAAATATCTGTCAGCGGCTGTCACTCTGTCAAGCATCTCATCCACTCTTCCTCAGTGCAGTTTGTAGCCTGTCTTCCCAGATTTGGAGTCAGATTCTGCCTTGATGTTGTCATCCCACTGTTGACAGGATGGTGCTTCCTTCAACAGCTTCTCCATTCCAGAGGATTCTGCCCTTTTTCAGCACTCTTGTAGCATGTCTGCATCTGTGGATGTTCCTTGGAGGAGGTCCAGTAGTGGGAGTCCTGGATCAGAATTCCTTGCTGGGGTGACCTTCCCAGTCTTCCAGGCCAAGTTGAACTCTGTATCTGTCACACATGACCTAGTGCCAGGTGCCTCCAGCTGCATGAACCACAAGTATCTACGGTCTATATGGGTCAACTCTCAGGATTCTGGAACATCTTTCCTTGCTGGGGCCTTGTAGTAGTGGGGTCTTCCTCAAGGCATGGGTGCAGAGTGAGATACACAAACCACCAGACAAGGAATCCAAAACAAGACTTTCTGGGCGAAAAGTATATGCAGCTGTCTCCTGGGGATTGGCATGCCATCTATGTGGATTTGATGACCAGGTATGGCCATTAGTTCTTTGACAAGCTTGCTGGCATTACTTCTGTGTTTCCAGAAGATAATCAAGCCAAGGTGCATGCTGTCTGACCTAGACTTCACTTTCTAAGCACAAACTGTAGACAGCTATGGACTCAGCTGATGGTTCAGCCGCACAGACAGCAGTTGGCTTTGGATCTCCTCATTTACCTTGGATACCAGCATAAGCTCATACATTTGCCCTTCTTAGGCACTAAACTGTTCAGCCTGGGGTGGAGGACTATCTCACTGTATTGAGAAGTCTTATGTCACTTTAGACTCTGACTTCAGCACCACAGTCCAAGTAGCCATCCCAGCTCAAGCAAAGGGCTCCTTTCAGGCAACTTTGTAGGCCTGTACAGCAGAAGCAACCTCCACAGCAGTACCAGCTGGCCAAGTCCTCCAATAAGTCTGGGGAACAAGATCAGCAATATGGAGGGTGGTGGTGCCTCTAGTGGCCAGTTCTCTGGGGCCCCTCTGAGGAAAAAATGACCTACTGAGGGTTGTCATCTCTGCCATCATAGTCCCTATCCAGGTCCTGGTCAGTGGTCAACTCTCCCAGACTAGTTCCTGGAAGTTGTGAGGTCGGGACTGTTTCATATTTGTATTTTGAGATCTTACTTCAAGAGGCTCTGACAGTAGGTAATAACCATTAGGACTGTGCCCCTGGCATCAGGACCACACGGTAAACTTTAGCAGTGTCTGGCGGGGACGCCAACTGATGTCACGTGACCGCATCAGCATGACCCTATATAGTTGGCGGTCCCCAGCCTGCCCTCCAGTTCTTTCCCACTGTCGACCTGTGCACATGGGACTGCACAGAGTGTGCTGCTAGTTCGACTGCCATTTTTGATAAGTAGACACCTAAGTTGCTTTTTTTTTCTCAACCATTCCAGTAAGAATATTTTTGTGCAGGTTTTCTCCGTCTTCCGAGTCACATAAGAATAAGTGTGATTCCTGCAACACACAACTCCCTGATAAGGATGACCATTCCTTTGCCTCTTCTGTCTGGGCACAGAACAACGGACAGAGGACTGTGAGGTCTGCCTGAGTTTCAATCAGGCCACATGGAAACGCAGGCAGAAAGCCCTCAAGGCCCACATTTTAAAACTAAAAATGGCATCAATGAAGAGGAGTTGAGAAGCTGTGGAGTGCTTCTTTCTACCCATCATCGAACTCGCACTCCCACAAGAAAAGGAAGGACAAAGAGAAGCACTGGAGCCAGGATAGGTCCCCTTCCGCCTGCATATCCCTCCTGGGACAGTGGATGATCAAAGGCCTTTTTCTCCAGGAAAAGCACCACCTCAGACAAGCCTGTTTCTACCTCCTAGGCAGCCCTTGATCCCCCCACCACCACCACCACCACTGGTCACAGTAGTAGCGGTCACCTTGGCCAAGCCTGAGACTCCTGCCACTCTTAGGCCCCTGAAAGCCAAAGGTCTTAAGTCTGCTGGCAGGGCTGATAAAGTCGCTCATTGGAGCCTGTGACAAGCACCCAGCCCAGGTTGGTAAGTTGAGTATTGGGGCTCGGTGAACGCCCAGCCATGGCTGATAAACTGGACATTGGATCTTCCAACACCTGCTCAGCCCAGGTGCTTCTGTCGGGCTCTGATGAGAGGCCCTGCGTTGACACTCGGAGCCGCTGCTGCTTCAGCCTCGGTCTACCCTGGTGGGTTTGCCCCACCTGGGTACTTTCTTCTCTGGCCTCCCCCAAGCTTCTGGAGCCAGAGTTAGAGGGCTGTCAGCCTGATGATACCACTACTGGGTCACAAACTTGGACTTCAAAACAAACCTCCTGGCAGACCCTCAGGACCCTTTACCACCGGCTCTCCTGGCAGGGCCCTCCATGAAGGGATCCCTCTGGGCTGATGCTGGCTAACCCCTAGTGGTCCGATGCCTGACACTCTGCCCTTAGCCCTACCTTTCAGGCTTCCTCTGGGTCCTCTGTCTGGCCATCGGTGGATTTTAGATGCACAGATACCAGATGCCATGCTATCCTAACCCCAGATACCTTCCTCCCGGTACCAGGCGCCATGACTCCCGCGCCGGGTATCCGCCGCTAGGCTATGCATCTAACTACCACATGCCAGGCTACCCACTGTCCGGGTACCAGACACCAGGCTATAGATCGGTTCTCAGCTCATCTACCAGCCCCCCAACCTCCTCAACCTCAGGTGGACCTCAGGGTGATTCTCCAGTCTTGGTGGGCTGAAGCGAAGTCACCAGTTAGTTTCTGAATTGGACAGTTGTCATCCGGTAGCGGCCTCTACCCTGGCATGTCTGGACCCGATGCATCAGTTCTTCACTGGGTGGAGTCCCATCCTTCCATGTCAGGTTTGACGAAAGGCATGACTACCACCACTGAAAAGGCAGGCCTCCTACCCCTTTAAAGAGGTTCCTCGCCCTAGGGTTATGTCTCCAGTCCCAACTCATTCATCGGACTTGGATTCTGACTCCTCTTCCTCAGCCTCTAGCCTCAAGACACCTCCACTGGATGGACCCAAGGCTAAAGAGTCTCCAAAGTCTCCTCAGGAGGATCCCTACTTCACAGACCTCCTCAAAAGATTGGGAGGCCTATGAGTGGAAGACTGATGATCAGGATCCCAAATGTAAGAGGTTCGCGAGCATTTGGACTTGCCTGAACTATCCCCGTCGTCATGCCTCCCTGGTTGGAGCCTCACGAGGACCTAACCTCTACCATTTGGTTAATGCCCTCATCCTTTCCTGCTGTGGCCAAGAAGACAGACAGGACATACCGTACACCAGAGGGCAAGGATTACCTTAGCAGACTCAGTGGTCATTAATACAAGCGCATGACAGATCTGCTAAACCTAAACATCGAGCACCTCTCCTGATAAAAAGTTGAGGCAGCTGGATCAATTTGGATGAAAGTTTATACTTTCTCTACCCTGGCTGTCGTGCCTTAAATTATGTGGCGCATACGTTGGTGTACAAAAATCCTCTTTCGCAAATTAGAGCCTGTCACTGAGGTCATGCAAGACTCTGAGCGAAGGAACTCTCTCTGACACTATTGGGTCAGTTAAAGTCGCCTGTCACCACTCTCTGAGAGCGACTTAGCTCTGTTCACTCCTCAGCTAGAGGCACGGCTACCACCATCTGTCTGAGGAGGTATTCTTGGCTGAGAGTTTCTGGGCTGGCATCTGATGTCCAGGCTGCCATCAAAGATGCACCCTTCTGTAGTTCTGTCCTCTTGGAGGAGATCGCAAGACATCAACACAAACCTCCAGAATAGGGGAAGGCACTACACCGGTGCAAACTATGTACCACTCTGGCTACAAGACAAAATAGCCTTTTTGTCACCAACAGAGAGAGCAGATGAAACAGCAACAGCAGGCCAGACATCAGACCAAACGTCTGGCCCCCTCAGCCACAGCCACCGCTGCAGCCAAGAAACAGAGGGCTTCAGGAGTGGCCCTCCCAGCTCTCACTCCACCTCTTGACTCATGGTGTGCCTCCTCCTTCTCCTTCAGTCAGAGGAACCAGTGGGTGGAAGATTTACCAGTCATCTGGCAGGGTGGGAGGCAATCACCACAGATTCGTGGGTCCTTCAGCTAGTTTCTCAAAGCCACATGTTAAGTTTCTGGAGAGACCCAGAACAACCCCAGATTCATCTCACTACCCAAAGGTGCACATTCCTCTTATCAGCAAAGAGATGAGGGCTTTCTGCAAAAGCAGTCATAGAGCATGTTCCTCTAAACCAGGCAGGAAGAGGTGCTATCAATTCTTCCTGTTTCCCAAAAGGCAGGAGATTCGTCCAATTCTAGACTTCAGCACCTTAAATCTGTGCATAAGTACATAAGATTTCAAATGCTGACCCTTCCAGTCCTGCTTGGGACTTAGTACAATAAGTTACCACCTACTGCAGAGTCCTCAGTAAGATAGTGCTGATGCGTAGAACTTGCCATAACAGTAGATCTTGAGAGGCTCTTCACAGTAACTCCTCCCACCTACCCCTAGCTTCTGCTACTGCTTCTTCAAGCTTTACTTCAGCTCAAGGAGCCCTCCTTTCTCCTGTTGCTTATTCTGAGGTCTCCAGCTGGAGGACTGAAGGACAGGCTGGAGACTGCCCACTATAGTAAGTCATGCTGGCGTCTGTCACGTGACATCAGTGGTAGTCCCCACCAGACACTGCTAGCAAAGTTTTACATGTGGTCCTGATGCCGGGGGCAGGTCTAATGGTTATTACCCACTACAAAGGTATCTCTCGAAGATCTACTGTTACGGTAAGTTCTTACGTAACTGTGCTTTCTCCCTCTGTCAGTTCAGAGTACCATTGGAGTCTGTGGTGTCCATGGAGACACTGTACACAATGCAGAGCACAGTCAGTCAAGCTTGTGGAGCACCATGATATTGCGACTGTCACAGATGCCCTGGCATCACAGGGATTGTTTCGTTACTTAGTACCAAAACAGATGGGAGAGTTGGTTCCTCATTCTAACCTGGAATCTCTCACTTGATGGTCACATTTTATGCAATCACCTTGGCTGTGGTGGCGCTTGGAGGATGGAACCTATGCAATTTTAGAATTTGGAATGTAAGTTCAAACTCTGCATCCACACACCAATCCTGGTCGCTGTTTCAGATCCGCTTTCTCCACCTGAAGAGAGTAGTCACCCTGTAGTGAATCTTCAGTATCGACTGGTTCTCCAGCCGATTTGTTTTATTGGTGTAATTTATTTTCATTTTAGTTAGTTTACTAGATTACTCTGCATTAGCTAGGGGTTATTTTTGTATTTATGGTCTCTCTGTTCCCATTTGATTCCCAGAACTGGAGACTACCCTAACTGGCTATAGTTTTTCTAACTGGCTATTTTACTGACTTAAACCACTTTATCTATTTGATTAATGGCTTGGTTGGTGTCCTCAAATAGGTTACAGAAAACAGTGTGTTCACTTTCCATTTCTGTCTGTACCCTTTCATCTTAATGAGTTCCTGTTAAGAACCACAGTTTGACCTTTGGCACAGTTTCCTTGGTGCAAGAGCTGTTTTTTTGTTTTGTTTTTTACTGGTGGGCTGTTTGAACTGCAGTGTTTTGGGAATCATCTTAATATTTTTAACAATCTCTTACATTGGTTATGCCATGAGACCTTGTGGACCTACAGTTTTAAAAATTGTTAAAATGGATCTTCTTGAGGATTTCTCTTTCATCGAGCCACATCTATGGAACTATAGCACGCCAGGTGCTAGGACCACATGGAAATTTCTTTGCTAGCTGTGCTGAGGTCCCAGCCAGCATGCAAGTCTGACATCAGTGTCATCTCTGTATAAGCGTGGGCAGACTCTTTCCCTCCTCAGTTCTTTTCCACGCCATCAACCATGCTCATCAGACTTCACAGAGACACCACGCTACAGTTGACTGTCTTTTTTGGTCTACTTTTCCATTTGCAGATTATAGTGTAAAAGCCACTAGAGGGCAACAAGACATGATGGTTGCAGTCCTCTTGCCACTGCTCCCCCAACACTTCTGTCCTCGTCATTCATACCTAAATTCTCTGCCCTTGCACTGTCTCCCATGCTATCACTAGGCGTACAAGCGTGGCATCCAAACCAGGGTTCGAACCAGGTATCTTTCAGCCCAAAGGCAGCAACCCTACCACTGCGCCACTGTGTCTGCCACAATGTTAGGTGTCACAAGACCGCTCATACCTGCTCATGGTTACATCTACCACCACTGTACTCCCTCACAACACCCACCCACATAAACTAACCATACTACTGTTGCTAACCATATTTACCCTGCTCAGCAACAAACCCCCAGTTGCCTCTGATATGTACACACCTTTGCTGCTGGGGAGCACCTCATCTCTCATAGCCTCTCCATCACTCTGTCTCCCCATAGCCTCCCCCCTTCTCTCTCCCCTCCACCCATCTCTCTGTGCCTTGAGCCCTCCTTGTCTCTTCCTCTACCTGGCCATCCCAGCCTTCACACAACTGCCCATTCCTTCTCATCACTTTCTAAGCTTGCCAGCCGCCTCTACCTGGAAAAACACCACCAATTCTTGGCCCTTGTCAGGATTTTCCACTTGCTTCTTCTACTCTCTGGCAATGTTCACCCCAATCCTGGCCCTGCAGCGCCGCCCCCCAACTGTGGTCACCCATGGAGCTCGAACAGCCGCTATGAATATCAGCCTCCTAAAAAATGGAACCCCTGCAATGCTGTACAGCACCAACCAGACATTCTGGCTTTAACTGAAACATGGCTGTCATCCAAGACACCAGACTCATTTGTCTATTCCTGGCTGCTCTCTCATTAGGCTTGATCATAGCGGCAAGAGAGGCGATGGCTGTGCCTTCTATGTAAATGACTCACTGCATTACCAAGCCCTTCCTCGCCCTCCCTAGACCACCATGGTGCCCAAGCTCTCTCAATAAAACTCTCCTAACCCAAACCATGCTCCTCTTACTCTCACCGTCACCTACATCCCACCCCGGCCGATCCTCTGCCTGTAATGGGCTCTCTGACTATCTAGCCAGCCACCCCACAAAATGGAACAAATCTAGTTGGGAATCTCAACATAAACTGGCTGGCGAGCTCATCAACACATGCCAAAGATACCTTGCTACGCTACATAGATACATAGACAGTGTCGGCAGATAAGGGCCCATGGCCCACCTAGTCTGCCCATTTGAGTTTGTAAGTTCAGTTTGTTATCCTAGAAGTCTATTTCCCTTACCCCTGACCTCTAGAATTCTTTTATGTCTATCCATGCATTCTTAAATCCCGTGATTGTTTCAGCCCCCACCACTTCCTCTGGCAGGGTGTTCACTTGTCCACCACCCGTTCTGTGAAGAAATTCTTTCTCATGTTTCCTCTGAATCATCCTCCCTCCAACTTCATCCCATGCCCTCTAGTCCTGAAACATCTTTTTCCGGCTTACAAATAGTGTTTCCTGCACCCTGTTCCTCCCTGTAAGATACTTGTATGTCTCTCATCATCCCCTCTCCTCCCTCTCCTCCAGGGAGTACATGTTCAGTTCCTCAACCTGTCTTCATAGGACTTGTAGATGCAATCCATGCACCATCTTTGTTGCCCTCCTCTGAACCTTCTCTACCCTGTCTATGTCCTTACATAGGTTTGGTCTCCAGAACTGTACACTGTACTCCAGGTGGGGCCTCACTAGTGTCTTGTATAGCGGAATTATGACCTCCCTTTTCCTGCTGGTGATGCCCCTGCCTATACATCCCAGCATCCTATTTGCTTTACCTGATGCCTTGTCACACTGTTTCCCTACCTTGAGGTCATCAGAGATGACAACCCCAAGATCCCTTTCCTGCTTGGTGCATGCTATATCCTCACCCCCAACTGATATATTGTGCCAGGGTTTTTGTGCCTATATGCATTATCTTGCACTTCTTTGCATTGAATTTCAACTGCAAAACTCTTGACCATTCTTCAAGTTTCTGCAGGTCCCTTCTCATTCTGTCTACACCCTCTGGTGTGTCTACTCTGTTACAGAGCTTTGTGTCATCAGCGAACAGTGAAATTCTGCCTTCTATATCCTGTGCAATGTCACTGATGAAGATGTTGAATAGGACCGGTCCCAGCACTGATCCCTGTGGTACCCCACTGGTCACTCTTCCCTCTGTGGGTGACAGCCATTTACCACCACCCTCTGTGTCCTGCCACCCAGCCAGTTACCTACCCACCACACTACTGTCCTGCCCACACCCATATTCCCCAGTTTGTGTAGTAGTCTTCTATGTGGCACAGTGTCAAAGGCCTTGCTGAAGTCCAGATAGGCCATGTCCACTGCCTCCCTGATCCACCTCCTAGTCACCCAGTCAAAATTCAATGAGGTTGGTCTGACATGACCTCTCCCTGGTGAAACCATGCTGCCTTGGGTCCTGTAGTCCATTGACAACCAGATGTTCCACCAATCTCTCCTTCAGTAGTGCTTCATGATCTTTCCCACTCACCGAGGTGAGGCTGACTGGTCTGTAGTTCCCTGCTTCCTCTTTGTTCCCACTTTTGTATAAGGGGACTACATCTGCTGTCCTCCAGTCTTTGGGTACCTCACCTGTTTCCAGTGATTGGCTGAACAGGATAGCCAGAGGTTCAGCCACCACCTCTCTTAGTTCTTTAAGGACCCTGGGGTGCACCCCATCTGGCCCCCATTGCTTTATCAGCTCTTGTACTTCCAGTTCCTTCAGGACCCTTTCTGTGTAAGGGACTTGTGTCCATTTCTGCACCATTCTCACCCCTTGTACTCCCTTCAGACCCATTACCCCCTCTTCCTTAGTAAAGACTGGCAGAAATACCTGTTCAATATGTCAGCTTTACTGTTGTCATCCTCCATGCGGCTCCCATCCTCCCCTTCAGTCTCACTATCCCTCCCTTTGTCCTTCTTTTTCACTTATGTACCTGTAAAGGTTTTGTCCCTTTAACCACTGATTTTGCAATGTGTTCTTCTGTCTGAGCTTTGGCTTCCTTACTGACTTCCCTGCCTCCTTTGTTTCTCTGGTACTTCTCCCTATCCCCTTCTGCCTGTGTCTTTTGTATTGTCTGAATGCAATCTTTTGGCTTTCACTTTCTTTGCTACCTCTTTGGAAAACCATAATGGTCTCCTCTTTCCTTTCCTCTTGCTAACCTGCTTAATGCATAATTCTGTTGTTCTTATAATCCCCATTTTAAATACTGCCCACTGTTCCTCAATCCCTGATTCCTGTCCCATTCCCTTAATGCCTCTTTCAAGCATCTCCCCATTTTCCCAAAGTCTGCCCCCTAAAATCCAGGATCAGTGTTTTTGTGTGGTTTGGTTCTGCTCTTTCTGTGATTTCAAACCACAATGACTGGTGGTCACTGTTACCCAGGTGCTCCCCACTGTTACCCCCATCACACTGTCCCTGTTTGTGAGCACAAGGTCCAGTATTGCCTTCTGCCGAGTTGGTTCCATGACCAGTTGCTTGAGGAAGGCACCCTGAAGGAGTCCAGGATAAATCTGCTCCTAGTTGATGCTGCTGCTGGGATGCTCCAGTCCACGTCCGGTATATTGAAGTCTCCAACCAGTACTACCTCACCCTTGTCTGCCATCCTTTGGATGGCTAGCATCAACTCTATCTGTTTCTTCCTCCTGGGCTGGTGGTCTATAGACCACACCTGTCGCGGATAGCTGGCCCCATTTTCCTTTCCAGCTTAACCCACAGTATCTCTCCCCATTTTGTTCCTCCTGGATCTGTGTGGCCCTTATGTCATTTTCACATACAGTGCCACTCCTCCTCCCTTCCTGCCTGCTCTGTCTCTTCTGAATATGTTGTAGCCAGGTATGCCATCTCCCAGTCATGGTTATCATTACACCAGGTTTCAGTGATGGCCACAATGTCCAGGTCTGACTGTACCATGACAGCCTCCAGATCTTCCATCTTGTTGCTAAGGCTCCTGGCATTTGCACACATGGCTTTCCATGATTTGACCTCCTAGACTGCTTCACTGTTCTACTCCAGCCCCTTCCTTGGTTGTCATTTATCCCTGGTTCTCCTTGCTGTCTGCCCTTCTGCTGAATTTGCCCTTTTCTGCTTATCCACCTTTTGGACGTTAGATATGACCCAACTGGTATCCCAGCCTACCAGGGCCAACCCACTAATGGAATCCACACCCTGCTAGATATCCTGCTCACTAATCATCCCCACCATATTACTGTCCTGGGTGTCCCACCCAATGCTTAAGCGACCACTCCCCAATCATCTTCAGCTGGTCCGGTCAGGTACCTAAACCACCACCAAATATCACTTTTCATCACTGACTATGCCCAGGAGACATAGCCAAACTCAAACAATATCTAATTAACTGGGACTGGTCCCCTATTTCCCAAACCCAGCACATAGATGGTGCATTGCACTACTTCACCACCTTTAATACCACCTCGATGCTTTTGCACCAACCATTAAAGTGACCACTAAGAAATGTGGTGCCCTGGATCATCCCAAAACTCCTACAACAGTTCAAAATGTGTGACAACCTCTGGCATCGTGCCACTGCCTCGGTTTGCTAAGTGATAGGCAGGCCTATAATGCTGCCCACAATAAGTGTACCTGGGCAATCCCATGGCCAAGGTGGAGCACTACAGAACCGCCCTAGCCACCTCCTGGGGTAGCACAAGAAAGTTCTGGGATAACATCAAGGAGCTTGAGGGTAAATTCCACTCTCCCCTCACAACTTAGTGTTAGTGGTACTACTACCAGAGACATATCTATACACAACGTTGCGCACCATCACGGGAACCTGTTTCCAATTTTAAATATCTAGGGTTACCCTTGACTCCGCCTACCTATCACCAGGAGCATATTCGTCAACT
This sequence comes from Neoceratodus forsteri, assembly GCA_016271365.2. NCBI lineage: Eukaryota > Metazoa > Chordata > Ceratodontiformes > Ceratodontidae > Neoceratodus > Neoceratodus forsteri. The sequence continues at coordinate 123,030,516 of JADMNL010000024.1, forward strand.
TGTTCTTGAAATAAATAGAGAATCGGGTCTCTTTATATAGGCTTAAACCTGTCTCCTCCTGAGGCCCTAGAATTAGCCGCCTCTAGTTCCATCCTTTCCTTGGTTGACTACGGCATAGTCATCTATGGCGCTGCCTCTGACACAGCACTGACCAGCATTAAATGTGCCCTAAACAAAGCCTGCAGATTGGCTACAGGCTGTGATTGGCTCACCTGTACCTGTGACCTCTACCTACAGTCATCATGGCCTAAACTTCCAGGCGACTTTTTACCAGACCTGCTTACTGGCCAAAAAAATCCAGTTAGGCTAGCCTCCCCAGCTGTCTCAGCTCCTCCAAAAGAGCTGGCCAGCTCGCACCACTAGACATTTGGACACTGCAGCTTTTCATGTCCCCTTTGAAGACCACTGCTGACCAAAGGTCCTTCTGCTATAGGAGCCCACTCTGGATGAACTCAGTCCCTGATTCTATCTTATCTATACCCAGGCTAGGGCCTTTTAAACCTGAGTTATTGAGCCACATGATGTCCAGCTCCTACTGCGACCCAGAATGAAACTCCTCTAAAAATCTAAACAGTTTTACTGCAGTATTTGCTCTTGTGTCTCCAATATATGCCATCAAATATTCACACCTCTGATGTTGCCATATATATGTATTATGTATTTCACCTCTGTATTTAATGTTGTATTCTGTATTAGAGCAGTAGTCTGTATTACGTATTTGTGTTATACTGTGTATCAATCTTTATTTATGTATGATGTGGAGCCTTTGCAAATGAGTCTCTAACATAAAGGGTTCTAATTCCTAGACCATTAATTAATAAACACACACTTCACATAGCTAACTGACTCAACTCCACCTTCTCAGACCTCAGCTCAGTCCTCCCTAGCAACTTTTTGATCCAATTCAGCCTACCCTACCACCTGAGCTCTTCCACTCCTTCAAACTCAGTCATTACCCTACAGAGCGAAAACCTACCTGTCAAAGCCCTCAGAGCTCCAATTACCGCCAAAAGGCGCCTCGATACTGCTATCCTATACCTTGCACTAGACTCTATCTCCCCACTCATGGACCTTCTAAATCTGTCCCTGCACCTGGGCCAGTTCCCAACCTCATGGAAGGGCAGTGATAACACCAATATTGAAGCGTGGTGACAGCTCCCTCCCAAACAACTACGGACCATCTTGATTCTCCCCCACTGTCTAAAGCCCTTGAAAATATCATGGCCAATCAAGCTCACTGATCTAGCACACAACCTCTTATGTAGGGAGTAGCATGGTTTCAGAGCTGGTCATAGCACTATGACTGCCCTCACAGAATTCGCTGACACCCCTGCACTCCACGCTTGATGAGGGGCACCTTGCAGGGGCTGTATTATAGACCTCTCAAAGGCCTTCACACGGTTTCTCATCCCTCCTTCTTAACACATTACAACAAATTTGGGTCTGTCATTGTCCACTCACATGGTTCTCCAGCTATCTTTCATCTAGACCCCAATGTGTTAAAACTAATAATACCATATCTACTATACTGCTTGTGTGCTCAAGAGTTTCCCAGGGATCTAGCCTGGGTCCCCTGCTATTCAGTATCTACCTCAGCGCCCTGCCTAAATCCTGCCTGGCAGCCTTCCCTCTATTTTGAGTGATTGCCGTAATTGTGTATGTTGCGCAAAGATGCGCGTAAGCCCTTCGTTACTGCTAGTCGAGGTGGACAAATCTACCTAGGCCATGATCATATCTGTGTGTGCTGTCTCAGAGAAGTCCACGATGTTAAGGCCTGTGAGATCTGCTTGACTTCAATCAAGCTACCTGGTGACCCAGTCAAAGAAACCCTGCATACTTTTCTCCTCAAGCAGCACATAACTAGAATGAACAGAGAGCTCCAGGGTAAGAGCTCCACCTTATTGCTGGACCATTCCTCAGGCTCTCAGCTCTCCAAGGCCTAAGAGAAGACTTCAGGAAAGCAACACAAACACCAGAAGAGGGGGCAGATGAGATAACCCCTCCACAGGTCTGTTCCGGTTGCCCGTACACTTGGCGCCCACCACTGCAGCATCGTTGACCCTTTGGCGGCAATGCCTCCTGCCTCCCAGACTTTAGAATTCACAAGGTCAGCTCTGGGCAGTGAAGTCCACTGGACCTCCCACAGCCAGCAAAGGCCCATTAACATCAGGGTTGCTGACACCACTGTTGACACGTAAGCCTGCCGCTCAGACCTCAGAACCCTTCAGGTCAGCTGGCAGTGAGTTTGCCGGACTAATATGGCGGTGATGGCCCATTGATGTCTGGGCTGCAATCACCCTGTTGATATCACAAGGTGCTCCTGCAGTGGGGCCCATGTCAGCGTTCGATTGTGCTCTCCTCCTTTGCTGAGATACACGCCTTGTACCTCCACCTCCACACCAGTCACAACAACAGCAGGGCCTTCTAGACCAGCCCCTGTGCCAACGCCTGCTTGACGTGCTCTGCATACTCTAGGGCATCGTCCTTGCTTCCTTTCTCTTGGCTGTCTGCGCATTGATGAGGATTGGGAATACAACTCTGACCTCCTTTTTACAAGCGCAAGAGGAGGAGGAGAAGATATGGATAGGAGCCCATTTGACAGGTCTGGCTCCACCATTTCCACCAGGAGTGAGTCTACATTGTATACTTTGAGATCCTCTCCTGAAGATCTCTCCTTCATTTCTATGATGAAGCAGTTACAAACTGCAGTGGAGTTTGATGCTGAGCAACAGGACATCCCTAGGAAAAACTTGGTAGAGTTTTTAGAGCTACCAGATTCTTCACCTCTGGTCATTCTTCTAGTAGCTGCACTAGAGGACGCCACTCTGGCTGCCTGACACAGACCAGCCTTGATTCCTGCCATGCCTAGAAAGGCAAATAAAATGTACCAGGCCCCCTCAGGAAAGCCCTTTTCACAAGCCAACCTGAGGCAGATTCTGTTGTGATAAAGACAGCCCATGATAGGTCTAAGATGCCTAAACATCTCAATTCTCTACCCCCAGATAAAGAGTTGAGAAAACTAGACATCATGGGGATGAGAACTTTGCCTATGCCACACTGGGCCTCAGAATAGCAAATTGTCAGACCCATATGGTTAAATACCAGAATACCCTCTGAAAAAGGCTAAAGCAGCAGCCCAATCCCTCCCAGAGGATCCCCAGAAGCAGGAGATGCTCAAGGCCCTCAAAACTGGGGCTGAAGTGGGTAAACACTTAAGGTCTACCTACATTTCAGATGCTTTTTTATTTAAATATTTGGTAACCGGAATTCACACTGAGCCAAGGCTCGTTTCCAGAGTGCAACCCAGGACAGGAAACATAGGGAAACTGATACACAGGATTCAATAAAAATGCATAATACAAATAATGTAGGTAGTACATACAATATAAGCAGTAGGTAACTATAGTGCAGAAACACAAACATGTAGATTGAGACAAACTCATGAATCATTCATTATAAGCAAGGGATACAGTGGTATAACAGGATAAGCAGGTAGACCTATTGGTGAATCCATTGCTATATCAAAGAAACACTGGCTATGCAAATGTGTATTAGGCCTGGAGCCGAGTGCACAGAGTGGACTTTGATTTGCAAGAATTCAAATGGCAGAGAGGATAGAGATACTTTGGATTGAATTTCAGCGGAAGGGAGGAGGGCTTTGGGATTGATATGCAGAGGAAGGAAGGATGAACTGGGTGAGATGGAGAGGTGGGAGAAGTGCTATTTGTTTTTGGGTTAGGAGTAAAATGCTATGTGTTGTTATGGGACCGGGGGTAGGCGGCGCAGCTGGATTTGATAGAGGTGTGAGAGTGAGTTATGTAGGAGAGGTGACTGAGTGTTCCAAAGTGATGGGAGCCTATAGCTGAAGGTGGATTTACCCACATTTGAGGATGGTTTGGGGAGTGGGACTCCCAGAGTGTAGGGAGTAGGATGAAGAGAGAGCAAGTGAGGTTGACAGAGAGGGGAGGGAGAAATTAAACCAGTATTTGGAAATAAGGGAGATGGGTGCATGAGATGTCACTGGGAAGAGGTGAGTGCTCAAGGGAAGAGAAGAGCACTGGTGGGTTCTAAGGAGAAAGTCTGAGGCAAATCGGCAGAAGGCATGAAAGAGGCAGTTAAGTCTAGCAAGTGAGGAGGCGGGCACGGTGCTGTATACTATGTCAGCGTAGTCAAAATGGGATTACCATTTTAGCCAGTAGTCCCTGTCATACAGGAAAAGGAGAAGTCCCTGCTGCAGTAAGGATGCCAAGCTTGGGGTGAAATTTTAAGGATCTAGAGTCAATGTGGTTAGAGAAATTTAGTTGAGGTCCAGCCAAACACCAAGATATTTATAGGATGAGACCATGCTAAGAGGGTACCATCGGAGATGTGATTGGCAGGGGAATGTTTTAGCTAGTCTTTGAGGAAGTACGAAGGTCATTGAAACAGTTTTCAGTGTGTTTATTTTGAGCTCATTTACCTGGAACCAAGATTGCACAGAGTGGGCGTCTTGTAGGATGGACTGGGCCTCGGTTAGAGTCACGCAGACAGTGAACAGGATGGTATCATCTGCATATATGTGGATGAGGGTTTGGAGCAGACAGAGGGGGTTGTGTATAAATAGGGAAAATAGTATGGGGCGAGAAGTGGGCCTTGGGCAACTCCAGCAAAAATGGGGAGGGAGGGGATGAGGAGGGATGAGGAGTTGACTTCAGCCAGAGCAGCTGCATCTGGCATCAGTGTAAGAAGGCACTCTGGGTTGAGAGTGTGGTTTGTTAATGATGTCCAGCAATCCATTCTGAACGCCTCTTTCAGAGGATACAGACTCTTTGGGGCAGATGTGCAGAATATCCTTGCTGACCTGCAAACTTTAGGAAGAACTTTAAGGTCAGTCCATTCCCTTTACCACACACAGCGAGAAGTAGGTAGAGGGTACCGCTTTTACAGGGCTACCAACAGACCTAGTTCGGGGCCACATAAAGCAAAGAGAGTAGCTTTGGCCGCCCTAACCTCCTCCACAGGTGCTGACTCAGAGGAGGTGCAGCCCCAGCTGCCGGATCTGCTTCAGCTTGACTCTTATTAGAACACCACATTCCAGTGCAAAGCTTTGAGGTGGTGGTAGGGAGTCCCTCTCCTCCATCTGTATCAGTGGAGAGAGGCTACCACAGATGCTTAGGTCCTGTAATTAATAGAACAGGGCCATGCTCTAGAATTTCTGGAGCTGCCTCTAGACCTTATACCAATTTCCTCAGCATTTCCTCCAGACCAAATGCCAGTGCTCGGAGAGGGAGGTATGTACGCTGCTGCAGAAAAGGGCCATAGAACCAGATTTTAATGATATCTCTCATCAGGCCACACCTATGGAACTATAGCCACCAGGCCCTAGGACCAGATGGAAATTGTTTGATAGCAGTCTACTAGGGGCCGCCTATGCTATATCAGGCGTCGGCGTCCTCCACTATATCGGTGAACCCACCAGGATGAAGCGCAGTGCTGCAGAATTCTGCAGTAGAGTTACTGCAGTAAACAATGCAGTTTCAGTGGGAGTTTATCCCTTTTGTCATGCACGTAAACCTGTGATACTGCGCTTCATCCTGAGTGAGCTTTACTGTAGCGTGGGTGGCCCCAGCCCTCCTCAGTTCTTTTCCCGTCATTGACCATACTCACGGACTCCACGGAGACACTGCCATTACAGTCTACCACTAATCTTCAGTTTTCTACATTTTCTTTTTTCTCACCCTAGTGCATTATCACCTTATTTCTAAAGAGTGATTGCCATTATGCGTGTATGTTGACGAAGATCCGCTAAAGCTCTCTCTTGTTATTAGTGATGCGGTGGAAAATCCCGACCCGCGACATCTGCGTCTACTGTCTTGGAGGCCCACAACACAAAGGTCTGCAAGCACTGCCTGACTTGGCAACTAGAGATAGGTGAAGTTTCTGAAATTCGCACTGTAAAATAATCTGCAAAATTAGCGCAATTCGAAGTGTGGATCGATCCATGAACAGTGGCATTCAACTGAAACTTCACAATTTTGAGTGTAGTCAAAGTTGCTGAGGGCAGGAAAACTGAAAAGCTATGCAAATGTGAATTTCAGCCACTTGAGTGGCAACTTCTCCAACAGAGTAAAACTTCACTGCAGCCCTACCGACAATGGCGTCAGAAAGCCATGTAGTCTTTCCTCCTAGAGCAAAAGATAGCCAGAATGGCAAGAAGCTCAGGCAAGAAGTTCCTCTGCATTGCTGGCCCAGTCCTCGGGCTTTTATTCCTCCAAGGCCCGTGACAAGTCTTCAGGCAAGAGGAAGAAGCCTAAGGACAAATCCTCCCCCAGTCCACTCTTGGTTACTACCCTCTTCAGCGCATACCATAGCAACACAGTTGTCTGCTTTGGCGGTGACACCTCCTGCCACCCAAACCCTCTTTTCCATATAGTCAACTTTTGGAAACAAGTCCCACCAGGCGTGGATGGGCAGCAATGGCTCGTTGGCGTCCAGGCTGTTGACAACCCCACCAGCGTTGCAGTCCCTCCGCCTAGAGCTCAGCTTCCTCCAGGTTGACTGGGAGGCGGGTTCCGTTGGGCGCCCACGGCTGGCAATAGCCCATTGACATTGGGGCTCTAGCCTCCCTCGTTGGCGTCCCAAGGTGCTCCTGCGATGCAGGCTACTGTCAATGTACAGGCGGTGCTCTCCTCCTTCATGGAGATCTTACAGTGCCTTGTATCACTTCCAGGGCCGACACCACGGGGCCTACCAGACCAGCCCTGACATCGACACACCCTGCTCACTCCAGGGCATCAATGTACTTGCTTCCCTCCTTACTTGCAGCCTTCAGAGCCTGTTGACAAGGATCAGGAATACATACCTGACCTCATACCACAAGAGGAGGAAGACATGGACATGAGCCTGATAGATCTAGCTCCACTGTTTCCACTAGGGTGAGGACTCTAGCTATATACCACTAGGTACCCTCCTGAAGACACTTCCTTCATCGGTATGGTGAGACAGCTCCAAACTGCCTTGGGTTTGATGCTCAGGAACAGGACATTACTCAGAGAAACTTGGTGGAGTTTCTAAACTGCCAGAATCTCCACCTCTGGTCATCCCTCTTCTGCTGAGTGCTTTAGAGAATGCCACCACTGGCTGCCTGGTACAGGCCCAGCTTAATCACTGTCATGCCCGGAAGGCAGAAAGATATACCAGGCCCCATCAAGAAGGCCCTTTTCACAAGGTAACCTGAGACAGATTAGGTGGTAATTAAGGCAGCCCATGATATGTCCAATGTGCCTGAACACCTCAGCTCTCTCACCAGATAAAAGAGTGAGAAATCTGGACCTGTGAAAGAGAACCCTTGCATCTGACAATTTGGGCCTCAGAATAGCTAAGTATCAGACCCATAAGATCAGATTCCAGAATACCCTCTGGAAAAAGGCTAAAGCTGCAACCCATGCCATTCCAGAGGGTCCCCAGAAAAGGAGATGCTCAAGGCCCTACAGACAGGGGCTGATGTAGGTAAGCACTTCTTGAGGTCTACCTGTGATGTTTTGGATGCCTCAGCTAGGGGCAGCTGCAGCTGGCAGCTGGCATCTGTATCACGATTTGCTAGTGATGTCCATCAATCCATTCTGAATGCCCGTTCAGAGGTTACAAGCACTTTGGGGAGGATGTGCAGGATATCCTTTCTGACCTTGAAGCCTCAGGAAGGACTTTTCAGTTAGTCCACTCACTTTACCACACCCAGCCAAGAAGTGGGCAGAGGGTACCCTTTTAGCGTGCCACCCATAGAACCAGGTCGGGGACCAGACAGCAGGGCAAGCGCATTAGCAGGAGCAGCTTTGCCTGCCCCTGCCTCCACCACAGGCAAAGCCCCCAGAGGTGGGGTGTGGCCCTCAGTCACAGGTTCAGTTTCAGCCTGCCTCCTTACTAGACCACCACCCTCCAGTACTCTGGGAGGTGGTTGTTTCTTCCTTCACCTGGGCATGTGGAGAGAAATTACAACAGATGCTTGGGTCCCACAACTCACAGAGAAAGGTCATACTCTAGAGCTTCGGAACTACCTCTGGACCTCTCTTCAGATCTCTGCCCATTCCTCCAGATCACATGCCGGTGCTACTGGAGGGAGTTTACATTACTGCAGAAGAGGGCTATAGAACCAGTTCCCTGGGAGAAAAGGGCAGGGGTTCTATCCTCACTCCTTTCTAGTCCCCAAATCTGCAGGGGACTTGAGGCTCATTCTGGATTTGAGAAATCTGAACTTCACATTCGGTACAAGAAGTTCAGAAATGGTAACTATGCAAGGTCTGCTGCAAAGTGGGACTGGATATGCTCCTAGACATGCAAGAGGCTTACCTGCACATCATCATGTGCTCTCCTCACAGGAAGTATCTCAGGTTCCTGTTTCAGAGGAGCACTACCAGTTCAGGGTATTGCCCTTTGTCTTGTTATATGTGCCCTCCGTGGTGGCAGCAGCCCTCAGGAGAGAGGGACTATATATGTTCCCCATCTGGACAACTGGTTGCTGAAAGCTCAGTCCAGGAGCACCTATTTCACACCTTAGGGCATACCAGACAGCTATTCCATGCTCTGGGGATTACGATCAACCTGTCCAAGTTAGTTTTGACCCTTGCCAGTGACTCCAGTACATAGAAGCTATATTGCACATTGCTCAGAGATCATCCTTCCTGCCCCAGGATGGGGCAGAGCACCTGATAGCTCAGGTTCAGGTGCTTTGCAGCAACAGGTATGCCACAGCAGGACATTCCTTGGGCTACTGGGCCTCATGCAGCAGCCATTGTCACAGTTCTACTGGCAGGACTGCATATGCAGATCCTCCAATGGACACTGAGTCCAGTGGGATAAATGTACCATTGATCTAGAACAGAAAGTTCTAGTCACATCACCACTAAAGAATGTGCTTCAGTGGTGGATGGAACCCAGCAATTTGCTCAAAGAGGATCTTTCCACATCCCTCCCTCAGCAGATCCTCACCACAGACACTTCAGGGATGGTCTAGGGGCCGCCCACTTCCAACATCAGCCAGTCCTATAAAGGCGGGTGGCCTCCATACCCTCCTCGGTTCTTTCCTCCTTCAACCAACAAGCGACACCACAGAAACTACTGCAGCTGCAGTGACCACCATGTACCGCATTTACTGCTCTTTATTATTTTTCAAGTTTTTTTAGTATTAACATTAAAATTTCAGTATTTTCACCTGTCAGTTTGTCTTCTAAACCTTCATCTTCCAACCACTCCATGAAGTGTGCCTGCAACAAACAGATCCTAGATTAGGACTGCTATTTTGCCTCGTCTTGTGCCTAGGCCCAGACCATGACATCCAAACCTCAGAGGCCTGCCAGAAGTTCAACCCAGCCACCAGAGATGTCACCAGAAGATCCTGGAGAGCCATCTCCTTAAACAGAAGGTCACCTCAATGGAATGGGAGCTGCAGACCAGGAGCTCCTCAGTTTCCCCAGCCAAATCCTCAGGGTCTTCGTCATCAAAGTCCTGGGATAAGGCCTCTGGGAAACATAAGCACCGAGACGAAGATAGGGACCAACCCTGGTCTCCCTCCTGCTCGCAAGTCTCCTCACAAGAAGTATTCAGTCAAGTAAAATGGTCTTCCTCCCTCGGGGGTCGACTCCTTTGGCCCTGTACACCCTAACTGCTACAGGGCTACCAGGCCCAGCTGCCCACCCGGTCTCCCTCACAGGTGGCAGCACTTCGTTCAGGGTACTTGAATCCTGATCCCCAGCCCCTACTGTTTCAGCCCTTATTCTCAGCAGGCACACAGGTGGCTTGGCCAGACTCTCTTCAGTCGGCACAGGCACAGCAGATGCCAGTCTCCTAGCAGTCACCCCACCGACACCCATGACCTTAGCAGCTGTCTCATCCTCTTGGTCCACCACCAGTTCTGCTCCTCCTTCTCCTTGGAGGCAGTCACTGCAGGAAAACCAGTGCTTCCTCGAGCCCAGCCTCTCCTCAGACTTCACCTGGGGAAGTGCCCTCCCCTTCAGTGCCCATCTCCCAGCTGCTGACACCCGTGGATCCCCTCTGGCACTCCCCAGCCAACACCTGCTGGGCGTGCACCTGTTCTCCTCCAGCCCAGCCAGTGGGACCCATGTCAGCCCTGCCTGTCAGGCCTGTGCTTGCCCTTTCGCAGCCAGCACTCTGGGTCTGCACTGGTTCCACCTTAGCTGGTGCCCATCGGGCCTGAGCCCATCCTGTCCCAACCTGCTCCTGTGGGACTGGTGCCTGTCTTGCCACAACTTACGCCTGTAGAACTTCAGCCTGGGTACTCTACCCCAGTACCTGTGGGTCCAGTGCCCCCACCCCAATCCCACGCTGGCAGGACTCAGTAGTGAGTCTTCCTCTTCGCCCCAGACTCCTTGGAAGGGAAGAGGTCCAGAGCAATGTTCCCCTGTGGATGACCCCACCTTTCTGCCCATCATGAGGCACATTCAGGCCACAATGGGATGGGAGACAGAGGAGCAGGACCATGAGACATCAGTTGGCTGTCCACCTACATCAGCCGGTGCCCTCCCTTGATGGTTCCCGAACTGCCTGTAACACGCTCCCATGGTCTGGTGGTTTCCAAAAGGCTCTGAGACTTTACCATACCCCAGCTGGCAAACTATATTTTGGGGAACAGTCAAGGCCGGGATGGTCATCACCCCCACACTGCACACAATCGCACCAAGAGACCCTAACACCGCTGCTCCTACCCCCAGACAGGGAGTCTCATCAGCTGGATCAGCTGGGCAAATGTGCTTTTACCTCTGCCACCCTGGCTGTTTGAGCCATCAGTTACTTGGCCCATATGGTGCAGTTTCAGAATCTCCCATAGGACCAGACTAGGAGGTGGTCCTAGCCATGTTGGATGGCCCTTCCAAGCAGCAAACCCTCCAGGCCCTCAAATGACAAAAAATGTGGTACCATCATTGATGTACTTTTTAATTTTCCCAGAGTAGCAAACTATGTGTGATTAAATGGGTCAACAAAACCACATAAGAACTGTCACAAACCCACTCTTGAGGGTCGGGTCCAATGAGCTCACAGTGCCCACCCTGAGTGCAGTCTTTGATGGGAGGGGCAGGGAGAACAGGGATACCCTCCTTGCGCCCTTTTTGGAATGCTTGCCAGGGTCGTGACTGAACACACGCCACAAGGACCCTGGGCCTCCTCTAAACTCTGGATAAGGGCACAGTAACAGTCTTGAGTCTTGTAGCCAGATATGAACCCTTCTTGGTTATTACACAAATGGGAAGATCCAGGCATCACACTCTCTTCAGGGTAGCAGTGTGCTCCTGATTTCGTCTTCTCCAACAGGATATGCAACAAACTGGTTCAAATTCCCAACAGATTCTTCCTTGAGACTTTGGTATTCTCCTCCCTCTCACCCAGATGTCCCTTACAGACCCTTACTCGATTGGTTGCTTATAAAGGCACCCTTAGCAATAACAGTTTGTCACAGATTATTAACTGTCCCACAACACACACACAATTTAGAAATCTCGCTCAGGCAGTTTTCTTAAAACAAATGTTTTTACTAAAATACTAATAATCATACAGTTACAGCCAAAAGATACACTAATTTGGTCACAGAATAACAGAAATAAAAGTGCAAAATATACCTGAAACACACTGTAACTGTTATCTAAAGTCTACCTCAAGTCCGTAGTAAATTGAAGTCCAAAGAAAGTAAATGAAAGATTTAGTTTCCTTTGTACTGGCAGTCTTGGGTCTCAGCAGTTTTGCTTCTTGTGTCAGGAGAAGTGTGTCCTTGTAGATGCTCAGCAAAATGAGAAAGGGGCTCTGGCTCAATTCCTTATGTAGCCAGAGGCACCCTGCAAAATCTCTGTCTTGTCCTAAAAGGGTGGCCTTCTCTTTAGGCCAGTAGATGTCACTCTTGCACTCTCCCAAAATGTTCTTGTTAAGGTTCTGACATCACAGCTTCCTGTCACATATAATAATCATGAACATGACTTAAGAGTTAAAACGTTGATGTCTCAGTATAGCACCCTGTAAGCTAATTCACAGTGTCCTGTCAAAATGCTATTTCCCAAAATCCTGTTTAACACATCCTGGGCTCTGAAGTGACAACTTTACAACAGGGGATGGCTTCTCTCCATACCCTTAAGAGTTTTATTACCTGCTTCTTTCAGTTAAGCCCAGAAGGCATCTCCAGTCCTAGAAGTGTAATTTCAGGCTTCATGTTACTAAAAATCTGTCCTTCTCAGTTCATAGAGGGATGTGAAATATTTTTGCAAGACAGTTCTCTCCTTAAAGTGATTTGGCTTCCTACCCAGCAAACTCCCCTCAGGTCAGAAGAAGATCAAACATTTTATAAATACAGTCTCTCTATGTGACCCTGTCATACATTTCCTTGTGGCAGTGTAAACATACACAAAATATAACAGAATATATCTGTACATGTGACTGGCAGTGGCATAACTCCACACATCCCTCCCTTCTAGACTGAATTTGTGGGAACACGCCCGTGCTGCACAAATTTTGTTACTGTTCCAACTGGTGAGATAGGCCATTTGCATTGGCTGATCCAGCCCTGTGGGTAATTGTTATGTTGTAGGCCTGTAAGGCAGTACTCTATCTTAAGTGATGACCATTTGTTTTACCCATCTTATTTAGCCACACCAAGTGGTTATGATCGGTCTGTACCTCAAAGCACCTTCATTAGAAGTGCCTCTAATTTCTTCACGGCCCATACCAGTGCAAGGCATTCCTTTTCCACTGTGGACTATGCCTGCTCTTAGGAAGTAATGTTTTGCTAAAGTACACTATTGGGTAATCTTATCCCTGATTAGAAGTCTGACTGAGGACTGCTCCAATCCCACATCTCAGGCATCTGTACAACAAACTGCCTATTGTAATCTGGACTGGCTAACACAGGGGCAATGCGTAGTGCCTCCTTTAGCCGTCTGAAGGCTCGTTCAGGCTGAATCCCACTTAACCTTTTTGGGCATTGTTTTCTTTAGCAGGCTAGATAGGGAGCTGCCAGGGTGCTGTAATATGGTACAAACTTTTGATAGTACCAGGTCCCTAGAAGCTCCTAACCCGTTTCTGGCTTTCAGGCTTGAGTCACGCCTCTGTTGCCTCAATCTTGGCTTGATTGGGATGATGCTACCTCCCCCACTACATGGCCTAGGTAGACCACTTCTGCCATAGCCACCTGGCATTTTTAGCCTTGACAGTGAGCTCTGCCCTCTGTATCCTGCCCAACACTTCCTTCAGGTGGGACAGGTGTTCCTTCCAGCTGGCACTAAAGATGGCAATATCATCCAGATATTTGATTTGATAAAATGTATTTTACAACAGGAAAAACATTTCTTGGGATGAAGGTCCTATTTACAACAAAGTCCTGTAATTACAGTACATCATATAAAACATACATTGAGACATTACACGACATAACTCAGTTTACAAAAGGACCCAATTACAACGCATAACTAAAAACATGTACAAGGTAACCTCAAGTAGTTAAATAAAATAACTTTAAATCTAGTAAGACTTGAACAGACTTCAATTTGTCTGACAACTTGTTCCAACTATCGCTACACTGTTCTGAAGTGTTCTGTCCCTAATCTGTTAAAACTTCTGTGCATAAGAGTTTGGTTTACTGAATTTTGTCTCAATATGTTGTTCACTTGGGTTTCTCTTTTCACCTGGTTGTGTAATGGATGATTATATTTTCATACAATATTTTGACACATGTAACAAGCCATATATATACCTTCTTTGGGCCTCAGGTTGGAGCCAGTTTAAATCATCATAAACTACACAATGATGAGGCTTCTTTCTACTACCAGTAGTAAATTTACCAATTCTGTAATAAGCTTGATTTAACGGTTTTATATGCTGACTGAGTTGAGTTCATATAGATAATAGAACCATATTCCAACACTGAAAGGAGCATTTGCTTTGCCAATCATTCTCTATCAACTAAAGATGAACTACCAGCTACTCTTTGAGTGCCCCAAGTCTCTAATTTACCTTTTTGTCTGCACTAATATATGCTCAGCATGTGTCATCCTAAAATCTACCTGAACCCAAATACCTATAACTAGATACACTATTTGTATAAGTTCCATGTTGAAGGTGGAGTTGCATCTCATCCCCCCCCCAGCATGACCCACTGAAAACAACATACTCAGTCTCTTCTTTGCATTGAGAAGTAAGCCAGAACTGCACTCTACTTCTCCATCTGAATTAAATCAGACTGGATTCTCGATTTCATATCCATCCAGTTATTTGCAGACATCACCAATACTGTATCATCAGCATATAGCCTTATTTCACTAAATTTTATAACTTGAACAAGACTATTCATTAAATATTAAACAATAGTAAACCCAGGATCGAGCCGGAAACACCCTATTTAGTTCGAAGGCTTGATACTGATGATCCACATTACACACTGTTTTCGATTAGTCAAATATGACTTCATCCAAAGATGTGGTGCCCCTTGAACCCCACCTCCCTCTACCTCACTAAGAGCATTTCATGTTAAACCAAATCAAAAGCTTTACTAAGATCCACGAACACCTCGCCAGTGCTCCTTCCCTGATTTAGGGATGATACCACCAAATCATTGAAGTCCACCAGAGGCGGTGCTGTGGATCTTCCCTAAAACCATGTTGTTTCTCTGTCAATACCTTTGTTTCCAGGAAATGACTGAGCTGTAAGTGCACGCCTGTTCTAATACTTTTGACAGAATTGGTAAAGGGCTATTGACCTATAATTCGAAGGGACTGTATTATGTCCACCTTTGAAAATGGAATAACGTTCCCTATTTTCCAGATTTTAGGAACAGTGGAGCTACTCAGGCTCCAGTTATACAAGTAGGTTATAATAGAGGCAAATACCTGTGCTCCCATCTTCAAAAATCTTGCCTCTATCTCATCTACTTCCCCTGTTTTAGCTGGATTTAGGTGCTGCAATTCTCTTTCTATATCTTTCACTTGTATTTTTTCAAACTTAAAATTTTTTTTTGGTTATTATTCCTGAGTTTATTTATATGCCACTGCGTACTCTTTCAGTACCGTGTAACACCTGGTTGACCAACCTTTGGAAGGTGGCAGGGACATTCTTCATTCAAAAGACATTACCCTGAACTTGAATAATTCTATTGGAGTGATGAAGGCTGACGCTCTCTAGCTCTGGCAGTTAACTCCACCTGTCAATACCCTTCGTCAAGTCAGTTGTGGTAAGGTATGTCGCCACTCCCAACTTGTCCAGTAGTTCTTCCATCTGTGCCTCAGACATTGTGTCTGCGTTGAGTCCACAATAGTCCACAAAAAGTGAATAGAGCCATCTAAATTTGGAGCAGGGACTATGGGTGAAACCAAGGGACTGTGGGATTTCTGAATTACCCTAAATCCAGCATTTACAGCATTCCTCCACCTCCCTCCTAATGTCCTTTAGGATGGTATCAGACACCCAGTAGGTTGTCTGCCATATGGCGCTTAGTCCCCATGTCTACATCATGTGTCACTAAAGAGGGTTCATCCAGGCTGGGCTGTAAACAAGGGACACAGTCCTCTAGAACCTCCCTCACTTCCTGGGACTGTTCCTGGGTCAACTGGGATGACAGTTTGTCTCCACAGAGGACTCCTGCTTGCTTTCTCTAGAAAGTCCAGTAGGGGTCTTCTTTGTCCGTTCCTCCCAAGACTACACACTGCAAATACCATGTCAGCCCTATTTACATATGACTTCATCATGTTGACATGGTACATCCTATGGGTATGTCTCCTGTCAGGTGGTTCCACAATATAATTTATGCCATTGATCTGTTGGACTACCTTATATGGTCATGCTCACTCGGCCTGCAGCTTGTCCTTCTGGACCAGGATTAGGACCATGACTTCCTGACCTGCACTGTATGAGTGAGCTCTGGCTCCATGGTCATATCAGACTTTTTGCTTCAGTTGGGCAGCTGACTGGGTGCTTTGGGCTGCCCCATAAGCTCCTTCAGCATCTCCCTAAACTTAAGGACATACTCCACTATCAGAATTCCCTGGGTGGCATGTTTGCTTTCCCAGTCCTGGATCAAGGCTAGGGCCCATGCCCTGCATTCATATAAGAGTTTGAAGGGGAAAACCCTGTTGACTCTTGGGGCACCTCCTATTTGTGAACAACAGGTGGGGAAGGTATTTCTCCCAGTCCCTCCCATGCTGTTCAGCAAATGCTTGGAGCATCGATTGTAGGAACCATTAAACCTTTCCACAAGCCCATTGGCTTATGGGTGATAAGGTGCCATGCACCTCTGCACCACCCAAACTTCTCCCACAAACACTTCATCAGGTCTGACATGAAGGTACCCCTTGAATATTGATAACTTCTTGTGGAAACGACACAGGAGAAAATCCTAGCAAGGCATCTGCCACTTTGTCCTAATTGAGGAGAGAGGACCGCTTCTGGATATCTGGTGGAGTAATCTACCACCATCAAGATAAACTTCTTCCGGAGGAGCTTGGGGTATTCAAAGGTCCCACAATATCCATTCCTACCCTTTGAATGGCTCCTTCACAATGGGCAAGAGAATTAGTGCAGCTTTGGTTTTACTGCCTGCCTTCCCTATTTGTTGGCATCAGTGACAAGACCTGCAATATTCCTTCACCTGCTGGGTGAAGTTGGGCCAAAAATTCTGGGCCAATCGCTGTGTGATGCACATGATTCCTAGCTGTCCAGACATGGAGATATCATGAGCATTCTTAGCAACCTCTCACTGTACCCATGGGGAACAAGATGCCTTCATCACCCTCCTCTGTCCTTATGTCCTGTGTATGCAACAGTGCATTGTCCCAAAATACCCTATATTTCATGTCACTGCCATGTGTCCCATCAGATTCTGTACAAGCCCTCAGCCTCTCCAAACTAGGGTCAGTTCTCTGAACATCTGTAAAATCTTCACATTTTCCCAAGGTATGAGACATGTCCCCTTCAGTTCCTAAACTGGGGTTTATAGCTCTAGCATCAGGGAATTGTGTCACTGCCATCCCTACCTTCTGACCATTTGTTACCCTTCTCCCTGAGTAACCTTCTGTACCTGTTTTGTGAACTGCTACTTGAGGAAGTCTTACCTCCCTTTCACTACTCAATTTCAGCAGACATAGGCTGGGAACCAGACTCCCATTTTTTTTCCACAGGGGCTTCTATGGGTCTCAGGGAGCTACCAGCAGCCTTTGCCGTCTGACTGCGGGTAACCACACACACACACACCACCCCTTCTGGAGATTGTTCCTATAATCACATCCAGGGTGAGGTTGTCTGCCACGATCACTTTTTGAACGCTGTCTCCTGTCTCACCCCAGTCCAGGAGAACACTAGCTAGTGGCAGAGTTTTCTCCTCCCCAGTGAATCCTTACTGTTACAAACTGATTAGGTATAAGCTGTTCAGGCCCAATCAAATCCTTTTTACTAAGGTAAGAGATGTCCCCATGTCCCTTACCCCATGGATCTGCACCCCATTTACAGTAACGGGTGTATGTGCTCCTCATGTTTATAGGCATGCATTCAGGGATACACAGTGCACCCAACTCTGTTCGAGCACCACTTTGTCCACTCTGTGCCTTTTAGGACACTGTCTATCAAGATGTCCTAGCGATTTGAAAAACCAACAGTCGTCATTTCTTTTATCCAAGAAATACCTTTTTTGTAACCTGGGTTTCCCTTCTCTGGAGGCTGTGAGAGTTTAGCTGCCCTGAAGGCATGCTTTTCCTTTCAGCCCTGCCGCACCTGCTCCACTTCCTTTCAAAGCAGGCCTACTCCTGACATAGCGATCCATGAGCTCAGCAGCCTGCTGTGCTGTGTTTGGATCTCGGTCCTCTAGCCAGGTTTTCAACTCTGCTGGGCAAGCCCAAAGAACTGCTCTGAAAGTACAAACTCCTTAATTTTTTTCACAGAATTTTCTTCTACTCCTCCACCAATGTTTTAAAAACTGCCGCTGTTTTGTGGCTAGTTCTTCAAAGTTCATGTCAGGGCTTTTTCAGAGTTTAACCCTGTAGGCCTCAGGAGTTAGTTTATACTTTTTAAGTAAAGCAGCTTTAGGTTTCTCATAGTCATGGCTAGCATCATTATCCAGTTGGCCTCAGCACCTCACACCCCTTACCTGTAAGCAGCGGAGATAACTGGAAGTTCCAGGACTCCTGGGTACCCTGGCCTGGATACAGACCTTTTCACATGAATTCAAAATGCATCCATATCCTCCCCTCTTTAAATTCAGCTATTAATTTTTAATTTAACTTGTACACCAGCCCCTGAGTTTTCAGGTCCAACCCTGCCACTTCTACCTCCTCTGGCATTACTTGTTGGAGTTTTCGCCTCTCAGCTCGAATTCCCTCTGGTGCTCTCGTTCCTTTCTCTCAGTCTTTCTCTGAAGCCATTTTTCTTTTCCTTGGCCTCTCTCCGATGCTGGTTTCTTTTTCTGCATCTCCATCTTGAACTTCCTCTGCTCAATTCCCTTTGCTGCTGGGATTCAAACTTTTCTGCTCAAATTCCAGCTCCAGTCTCCTCAACTCTAGCTGCAGCCTGATCCTTCTGGCTCCAGCTTTGGTGATCTTCCCCTGCTGCTGTGGCTCTGGGTTCCCTCTGGTCTCACTGCCCTCCTCCCTGGGATGGGACACTCGATGTCCCTTGACACCCCCGTCAAGTTCTGGTCCTTCTCAGTCACGGCTGTGACTCGAGGTCCTGGGTAGTCGCTGCTCATCAGCTACCACAAGAGCCTCCACGAGGTGCTTTTGGTTCGCCCCTCATGCTGGACCCTCTTTCCTGACACAACTGCTTTAGGTAGTCTGCAGTGTATTCACTGTAGATGGAAGCCATCTTCTTCCCTAACTACTGCTACACTAGCTTACACTGGGAAACAAAAACAGGTAGGGAACTTTATACTGTAACCAAATTATATTTTCCAAATCTCTGCCTTGATTGTGTGTGGATTGCTTTCAGTTTATCACTCTGATACACTGGCCTTGAATCCAACTGTTATGCCTGTGCCACCAATATCTCTCAAATCGAAACACTATGCAACCAGATCTCTCAGATCCCAACACTGTGTACCAGATCTCAACACTGTGCACCAGATCTGTCATGAACCCATTCCTGAGGGTCAGGTCCACTGAGCTTACAGTACCCACCCTAAGTGCAATCCATGATGGGGGAACAGTGATACCCTCCTCATGCCCTTTAGAATGCTCACTGAGGTCATGACTGAACAGCCACCATGAGGACCCAGGGCATCCCTGTGAACTCTAGATATGGGAACAATACCAGTCTCAAGTCTTGTAGCCAAACATGAACCCTTTTTGGTTGTTACACAAATGGGAAGATCCAGGTATCACACACTCTTGGGGTAGCAGTGTGCTCCTGATTTCATCTTTTCCAACAGAACATGCAACAAGCTGGTTCAAAATCCCAACAGACTCTTCCTTGAGACTTTGGTATCCTCCTATTCTACCCAGATATCCCTTACAGACCCTTGCTTGACTAGTTGCTTATGGAGGCACCCCTCAGCAATAACAGTTTGTCACAGATATTAATAACTGTCCCACAACTTGCGCACAATTTAGAAATCTCACTCAGACAGTTTCTTAAAAACAACTGTTTTTACTAAAATACTTAAATAGTAATCATACAGTTGTAACTAAAAGATGCACTAATTTGGTCACAGAATAACAGAAATGAAAGTGTAAAAATATGCCTGAAAATGCACTATGATTGTTATCTAAAAGGTGTTATCTAAAAGTTGGTTGCATTGCAGCTGGATGATCATTTGACCAGCCACAGTGTCTATGATTCTCTCAGTCTGGATTTAGGAAGAGACATAGTACCAAGACAGCCCTTGTCCGAGTATTAAATGACTTAATAGCGAGAGATCGAAGGACCCGTTCCATCTTGGTCCTTCTTGATCTCTCTGCAGCATTTGACACTGTAGACCATGGTGTGCTGCTGGAGTGAGCGTGGTTCATCTGTGGACTGCCTGGTACAGTTCTTGGATGGTTTCGATCTTTCCTCGAAGGTAGGACTCAGAGGGTGGTGTCTGAGATTTTTCCTCGCATCACTCCCCTATCCTGTAAATGAGGGTTCCATTTGGCACCCATGTTGTTTGCAGTGTAAATGCTGCCATTGGGAGCAATTATTAGGCAGTACGGGTTGAGTTTTCACTGCTATGTAGATGATACTCAGCTGTACATATTCTTTAAGCCTGGCCAGGATGCTGCTGCTTTGGTTTTAACAACTGTCTCACGAAATCAAGGATTGGATGAATGTGAGTTGGCTTCGATTAAACCCAGAAAAACTGAGGTGTTTGTTGTGGACCCAGGTCATCGGGAGGTGGGTTTGCATGGACTGGATCACCTTAGGTCTATGGCTTGGGGTGTTCAATTAACTAATCAGACCAGGTGCAGAACCTGGGCATTATGTTTGATGACTGTTTGACACTTAAATCTCAGGTGTTGGCAGTTGTCAAAACCTCTTTACCATCTGAGGAATATCGCAGGGTGAAGCACCTGGTTCCTTCTGACGATCTTCCAACCTTGGTCACGCCTTCATTACCTCCTGCCTTGACTACTGCAATGCCCTCTATCTTAGGTTACTGGGGTTGATATCCAACGCATGCAGCTCATGCAGAATTTGGCAGCCAGGCTATTGAGCTGGTATGTCTAGGACCAGTCATATAATGCCTGTGCTCGTGGACTGCACTGACTGCCAGTACAGTGGTGGATCACCTTCAAGGTTGGTTTGCTGACCTATAAGGCCCTACACCACCAGGAACCTGGTTACCTGCAAGATCTCCTTCATCCCTACTGTCCCTCCTGCTCTCTCGATCCACTGACAAGGATTGCTAGAGATTCCCAGGGTTCATTTAAAGACATTTGGGTCCAGATCTTTTAGTTTTATGGCCCCAACCCTATGGAATTCTCTGTCTCATCAGGTGGGATATTGCCTGACCATCCAAAGCTTCAAAGTGGCTTTGAAGTTGTTTCTTTTAACCTAGCATATACTGATTAATGCCGCTGTAATGAGTTTTAACTTGTATTTATGGTTTTAATTAATTGTATTTTTTATTTATTGATTTATTTAAATTATGTACAAGAACGTTGATTTTAGAAAGGCGCTTTTACAAATAAAGTTTGATTTGATTTTGATTTATCTTAAGTCCATAGTAAATTGAAGTCCAAAGAAAGTAAATGAAAGATTGTCTCCTTTGTACTGACAGTCTTGGGTCTCAGCAGTTTTGCTTCTTGTGTCAGGAGAAGATTGTCCATTAGAGATGCTCAGCAAAAATGAGAGAGTGTGGTTCTGGCTCAACTCCTGATATAGCCATAGGCACCCTACAAAATCTCTGTCTTGTCCTAAAAGGGTGGCCTTCTTCTCTTACGCTAGGAGATGTCACACTTATGCTTTCCAAAATTGTCTTATTAAGGTTCTGACATCACAACTTCCTGGCACATTTAATAATTATGAACATGACTTCAGAATGAAAACTTTGATGTCTCAGTATAACACCCTGTAAGCTAATTCACAGTGTCCATGGCTATTTCCCAAAATCCTGTTTAACACATCCTGGGCTCTGAAATGACAACTTTGTGACAGGGAATTGCTTTTCTCCATACCCTTAAGAGTTTTACAGCTGCTTCCCTCAATTAAGCCCAGAAGGCCTCTCTACTCCTAGAAGTGTAATTCCAGGCTTTCTGCTACTAAAAGCATGTCCTTCTCAATTAATAGAGGGATGTAAAATATTTTTGCAAGACAGTTCACTCCCTTGAAATGATTTGACTTCCTGCCCAGCAAGCTTCCCCTCAGGTCAGAGGAAGGTCAAACATTTTAAAATCCAGTCTCTCTCTCTGACCTAGTCATCCATTTTCCTTGTGGCAGTTTAAACATACACAAAATATAACACTATAACACCATATATCTGTACATCTGACTGGCAGCGGCATAGCTCGCCACGAGAACTACTTAATACAGTTTCCTAGCAGAGAGATTTATAATAAACATGGAGAAGGGAAAATTATATCTCTGTAGAGCCAACGTCCCTTAACCTGTTTGGTATGTCTTACCTAGACAAAAAAACAATTACTGTATAAGTTATTGGTCTCAATCCAGAATTGTATTACTAACTTTTACAAGTTCCTCTGAAAGTGAGAGAATACTGAGTGTACAAAGAAACATGATTGGAAGTCAAATAGATATTAAAGTTAAAACAGGATAAAGGAAACCAGAGCCTGGACACCTTATGGCTGTCCTACAAAATAGGTTTATGGCTCTGGCAAACTATGAAAATTGACTGTTAGATAGTTAGATGAAATCTTCCAATTCTAAGGAATCTGTAATAACTAGCATTCCTGAACAAATCAGGTAAACAAAGGAGAACTTCTCTTTGTTTCCTAGAACACCTCTAGCTATGAACACATATTGTGGACAATGAGTGGATGTAGTTGGTTTGTAATGGGACATAATCTGCCTACAAGAAACACAGCGTAGTGAGGAGGAAAATATTTTGCTAAATGGTTATGAAGTATTCCAATACTCAGGACAGAAACACAGAAGATTTGATATAGTTTCTGGGGGGTCTGGCTACTTTTATAAAAACAAGATATTTCAGAATGTTAAATTTATATACATCTGTAAACTTCATTGCCACATGTGTGGAGACACATGAGCATAAGATCATGTTGTTGAATATCTACATTCCTCCTGTAGGCTCTAGATTTTGTGATAAGAACATATGGATGCATTTCAAGCAATTAGTTGAATCTCTATTCTGGGAAAATATAGTGAAATTTTAATGCCAGGATCAGAAAATATGACAGCATTTAAACAATATTATTTTATGTGAAAGCCAGTCACTTCCAGCATCAGTTGAAAAAGCACCTGTGACAACCCAAAATAAGGCAGGCAAGGAACTTATCAAAATTCTATCTGAATATAACTTATACCCATTAAATGGGAGAATTAAGGGAGATTTAGATGGTAAGTTTTTCTTATACAAAAGGCACAGGTTGCTCCTGTTAGATTTAGCTATCTGGTCAGGACAGATACAGTGTTAGGGCAGTCTAAAAATTATCCCAAAATCAGAAAGCAATCATTTTCCTTTGTTTCTTAAAGGGCTATCTACAAATATTAGAACAAAGTAAAATTTATGCATATCAATTATTGAAATTAGGACAACGAAGGTTAAATGGAATTCAATTCTTGAAGGTCATGTCAGTGTTATTATTGAAAACGATCTCCAGAACATAGTTAGATGTAATACTGGTAACTGAAAGGCAGCTGAGTTTTGGAATAAACTTTATTCCTTGCTTGGTAATGTAAGGGAACAAGTCTATAGGTCAGAAATATACAAAACACACTCAGTAAAGCAAGTAGGGTGGTATGATAGAGAGTGTCAAAACAAAATGTCTTCTGAGAAAGAAAATTAGGCAAAGAACAATAAAGATAGCTGGAAATAAGTAAATTATGAAGGAAAAGATACAAATTAGTATTAAAGAGAAAAAAAATATCAGGCACAGTGGACAAAAATGTTAAGAGCTATTACTAACAAGAACAGCCAAGAATTCTGGTCACTTGTAGCAAAGGGTACAGGAAATATTAAAAGGTATGTGGATGCATTTATTTGGAACCATAGTGGTGTCAGTTTCTTCTTAAATTTACTCTTTGACCCAGAAGTAGAGACTTTCCCATCTAAGGAGAACATCAGATTGAATTATTTTTGCCAGTCACACATCAGGAAGCCTACTTTGCAATTAAGGCTATGAGACAAAGGAAAGCACCAGGGCTGGTAAAATCCCCACAGAAGTGTATCACTGCAAAACCTCTACATGGTGTTTCATTTTAACATTTGATAACAAATGTATACAGGAGGATTTTGTCCCGATACCTGGAGGGTGCAGAAATTCTGCCTGTTAAGTAAAAAAGACAGTGTTGCTGACCCCATTAATGTATAGATCCATCAGCCTTCTTGATATAAATGCTAATATAAAGACTTTGGATACAAATGATATGTACTGTTGGTATTAGAGAATTACAGCCAGGTTTTAGAAGTAATTATTTAACCATGGACAGCTGTTTTACACTGTGCCACTTAGTTGAAAAAATATATATTTAAGAAAGCAAAAATTGTATCCAGCCTTTGTGGATTTTCATCTGCATTCAATACCACATCTAGAAAATATGGCAGCAATTATACCAAAGAAGTACTGATCCATCTTTAATTCACATAATTTAAAATCTGTACTAAATACACAGGCAAGAATAAGAATTGATACAAAGGGAAATCTTTCTAGGCCAGTTTCTTTAAACAAAAGTGTAAGACAAGGATGCATTCTTGCACCAATATTGTTTTGTTTATATATGGACAAAATGTTGAGACCATACAATAGTGGATGCAGACTCACAAGAACAAATGATATGCTATGTCAGGCCATGGCATATGCAGATGATGATATACTTATAGCATTATCAAAAGTGGTCTGCAAAAAGAAATCGACTTTCTAGAAGGCAAAACAAAGAAGCTAAATTTATCTATTAACTACTGAAAACCAAAACAATGATTATGGGTACAGGTAAACTTAAAGGTAGTTGGGTAATTGGGTCACATAAACTTGAGAATGTAACAGGCTATACTTATCTGGCCCTTACATTTGCATCTGATACTTCCTGGAATACACATATATGAAAAAAACTAGAGAGACCACAAAGAAAACACTACATGGGCTCAATAAATGTTAACTATACTTGTGGTGGACTATCTAGCAGGCCTCTTTTGGAGGCAGTTAATACTAAATATTGTACTCAATTAACATATGGTTGGAGCTCTGGGAACATGGTAACAGAAATAAATTAACTATTCCATTATTCAAATTGTTAAGAATATTACCACCCTATTCCCAGAACTCTGCAACTGCTTCCACAAGGCCTAATTCGGCCCTACCCCCTTTCTGCTCGTGTTTCTATATGCTGAAAAACTCCAGTTCCCAGTCCCAAGATTCACCCTCAAAATGCCTGCTAGGTCCTATAATCTACATATTAACTCTGATGTGCCAACTGCCTACTGTCTCCCAGATTAAAAGTGTTAATGCCTTGTACATATGTATATTGTTATATACTAGCACTTATGTCATTGTATTACTGTTTTTGTTACCCTGTCATTGTATTACTGTTTATGATACCCTTGTCAATGTAATAACACTTGCACTTCTTGACCACTCAGGTTCATCTTGTAAATGAGCTATGCTCAATGATGTTCACCTGATTAAATAAAGATTTTGATTGATTGATTGATTGATACTAGGTCTTGGACATGCTTGCCCTTCCATGTATATAAGATAAAATGTGGTTCTTTCAAATAGTGTTACTATTGATATTTAAAGGATTAACTTTTGTGAGACTTACCAACTTAAATTAGGGCAGACTACCAGTCAAATGTCTGAAGGAGAAAATAGACTGGATGGAGATAGGATGTTACATCTCCCTGGTATAACAATATCCTAGAATGTCCCAGGAAATAGGACCTATTCTATCTGTATAATTATGTTAACAAGAATATAAAATTTAGCTTGAAATACCAGAAATACATACAAACCAAAATCAAGATTTTGGGTATCAAACATGAGCTAGAAAAAATGTACATTTCGTTATTTTTTTTATTTAGTTTTGTTGACCGGTAAGTACTAGATAAATTCTGCCTATTTTCAGGCACGACCCAGGAGGGGATACAGATGAATGCCAACTGACCTTGAGCCAGATTAAGCTGTTGGTGGTATTTTTAGTGATGAGGGAAATTTGGCCAGGACACTGGGGAAATTCCCAATTCTTTCGATAAGTGCCCTGGGATCTTTAACATCCACCTAAACTACCACCAATCCGGGCAGATGGGACCTCGGTTTAACGTTTCATCCAAAAGAAGGCACCTCAGAAGTGCAGCACCCCCATGCTGCACTACAGTGTCAGTACTGGGATATTAACCCAAGTGCCAGATGTGGGAACTGAACCCACAGCCCTCTGATCTCCTGACTTTAGAGGTGAGTGTGCTACCTACTGAGTTTGTGGTTTCAAATTATGACTATGAATATAAAGAATATGTGGATGTGTTGACAAAACCAAACTTAAGGAAAATGTTCATCCAATATAAATTTGAAAAAGCATCAAGCAGTATACTCACTGCAAGACATAATTGACTTCCACCTGAAGAACAACTCTGCTTTTGTACAAATGATGAAAAGGAAGATATACTACATATACTTTGAAGTATTCTTAGTATATAGGACCAAAACAGTTTTGGCTCGGCCCTTACCTTAATTGCAAGGAGGATTTCAGTCAATCAATCTTTATTTTACCAGGTGACACACCATTGAGAAGAACTCATTTGTAAGGTGGACCTGGACATAGTAACAAAACATAAACTATGCAAAATGGTACAAAATTTAGGAAAACAGGCGATTGATATTCAGCATACACAGAAGTAGGCATACCATTAATAAAAGAAAAATACAGCAGTTATATATACACAATATACAGAAAAATGGAGTGAATATGTACAATATATAAGGAATTATATTGGAGGTGTAGGAAGGGGTACCAAAACAAAGGGATATCAAGAAAAGGAGGAGGAGCAAAGGTGGTTGTGATGCAGAAATAAAAGAGGAGGAGGGGCTACAAGGCATGTATCCAGGGAAGAGACAGAAAAAGGGCAGCAGACTGCCAACCAGGGTAGGTGCTCCATGCCCTTGGTCTCAGGAATTTAGGGGAAACAATTGAAGGAAAGTGCAAATAGCATTTTGAAGGTGGACAGTTTTATGGGTATTACTAGTTTTAAGGCTTTTTTAAGTTTATTCCACAACAAAGGGAGTGCATAGCTTATTGACACTCCACCAAAACAGGAATTAATTTTGGGAGGAGGAGTGAGGTATATGAGAGGCTTCTCAGTAAGCAATTATCTGCAGTACACAGCAGCAGACACTCAGCAATGTATTGTGGAAGTTTCTTGGTGAGGGCTCTAGTAATCCAGAAAGCAATGTTTTCTGCCTTCTGAATCTCAGGAAGTCCACCGAACCAGGAGTAAAGTGTGCAATGGTGGGTGCAGTACAGAGCACCAGTGATGAATCTTAAACCCGGTGATGGAGGGTATCGAGTTTTGATAAAGGCAGAAATGGGCCCATGTCCATAGATGAAGTTGGCGTGAATCCAAAAGAGGAATAAATGTGCTTTGCACTAGCCTGATTTTGAGTCCTGAGTGAGATTTTGAGCTGGTAGAAGAGACCAAGTCTTTGAGTTTTTTTCAAAGTTCTTCAGTGTGATCAGCAAAGAAAGTTTATGGTCAATTCAGAATCCCAGGCATTTGAATTTGGCCACAAATTCTAAGATTCACCCAGAAGCATAGTAATTTGAGAAACTTGACCAAGAGTACAAGATTGGGCACATTGACAACTGATTGATTGATTAAAGTTTATTTTTTCACAGGAAATTCATTTGTTAGGACAAAGTCCATTTACAACAAAGTCCTGCATGTAGATTCTAATACAATTACCAATTAACAATTGACATTTAACATAACTAATACAAACAAACATAATCGCACTCTACATGCATACATGATTTAAAAACACATACATAAAAATACAAACTATTAAACAATTCATTTTTAAATTTAAAAATCTAAATTTGTTTTCTGTGATTCATTCAAACCATTCCAACTTAATGCTACTCTATTCTGGAGCATATTATCCCCTAGTCTATTAAAGCTTCTACACATTGGGATATTGTTAATGGATTACTAGTTCTGGGGAGAAAAACAGTCTTTTTTTTTTTTTTTTTTTGGCATTAATAATAATTTTTGATTCAGGAGGTTTAGCTGCAAAAGATTGAAGTCTAATTGGAGGTCCTTACTGCCCAGTTCAGGAGAAGGCCTGTCCATATAAAGGACTGTATCATCTGCAAAGAGTTGGATGGTGGATGACTTAATGCCCAAGTCAATATTGTTAATGTATAGCATGAAAAGTAGAGGTCCCAGGATGGAACCCTGTGGCACTCCTCTCTGGAGACATTTTAGAGGAGACAGATCTCTGCCAGCTTTAACCTGCTGGTAACGACCAGTAAGATAGCTGGTGAGCCATTTTAATGCCCCAGGACTCAGACCAATATTTCTAAGCGTGACCAGGAAGATCATGATCCACAGTGTCGAATGCCTTACCCAGGTCAAGAAATGAGGCACATACATAGTTTCTGGCATCTAAGGCCTTCTGCCAGTCATTAGTGACTTTTGCAAGAGCGGATATAATGCTGTGGCATGGCCTAAAATCTGATTGTATTGGATTCAAAAGATTGAAGGTCTCCAGGAAGTTCCTAAGCTGAAGGTTAACTATTTTCTTGAGCATTTTGGAGAGGATAGGCAGCAAGGATATTGGCCTGTAGTTATTTAGATTACTACGGTCACCAGATGCAAAAGAGGAATGGTGTGTGCGGTTTTCCAAATTGATGGAAAAACACCCTGTGTCAAGGATAAATTGAAAAGGTGGGTAATAGGGCAGCCAAGACATGGTAACTAAGTTTTAGAAAATATGGATCAATCTGATCAGCACCCATGCTCTTTCTGACGTCCAAGTCCAATAATAAATCTTCAACTTGTTTCAAGGAGACAGGGCTAAAAGTGAAGAGCGTGTTGAGAACAGGGAGTGAGAGACTGAGCAAGCCGGGTCCAGGGCATGAAGCTGGGTGCAGAGGTTATTGGCAGGAGTGGAGTCAAATGCTAGCCCAGCAGTTGCAAAATGGTTGTTAGAGAGATCAAGAATCATCCTTTGTCTGTAGTGAAGGAGCCACCCATGGAGATTTTAGCAGGAAGGGAGTTTGCCGAGAGTATCCTCAATATCCCTTAGGGTCTTTCAAAACTTAGTGGAACACTTGGTAGAGGAGTCCAATTTGGTGCACAAATAGGTGGCTTTTTCAGTCGTGATAAGTTTTGTGCACCGATTCCTTGCAGCCTTAAAGGCTGTCCAATCACGGGCATTTTAGTTTTCTGGCGCTTTTCAGAGAATGTCCCTGTTATATAGACGTTTTCAGACTAGTTGTGAACCAGGGGTTTGATATTTTCTTCATATGAACTTTCACTAGGGACGCAAGCCAGTTTATGGTTCCCAGTACAATGCTCTGGAAAACCTCATAGGCCTGTTCACAGTAGGGGCCAGGTAGAACGCCTGCCAGTTCGAGTACTGAAGGTCAGAGAGGAAAGTATGCAGGTCAAAGTTACATTTACTTCTTTTAAAAATAAACCTTGGAGGTGGAAATTGATTTAGATACAGATCTGACACATGCTATAGGGCAGTGATCATTAAGGTCATTAAATAATACACCCGAATGAGTGAAAAGGTGTGGTTTGTTCACTAAAGTAAGGTCAGTTAAGCTGCTGTTGGCAGATTTTCTTATTGGGATGGGTGGCTTCCGTAATAAGCTGCATAAGCCCAAAAGTGTCATAGATGTCTTTCAGTGGTTTGGAGCTGGCAGAAAACCAATCCAGGTGAAAATCACCCATGATGATAACCTCTGAAGACAGTGTTTCAAGTATATTGCATAGATGATTCAACACCTTAAGCCCTGCCAATGGGGTCTGTAGCAACCTATGATACTAAGTGATAAAAAGTAGAGAGCTGAATCTTTAAGGACAAGCTTTCAAATTCCTTAGACACCGTGGTGGAATCAGTAACAGTAGCAGTCAATTTGTCCTGAATGTAATGGCTACCTCCCTCTTCTGGAATGTCTGTCAGTTCTGAAGACATTATAAGATGGGACATTTATTAGTGGCCCAGAGTAGAAAGTCTAAGCCAGGTTTCCACAACCACCAGTATATTAGGCTTGGTGTGCAAATCCAAGATTGAAGGGTATCACTCTTCCTTAAAGACTGCAGGCATTCACATGCAGTATACTAATCCCCTTAAGATGGGGCAGTGAGACCTGGGTTCAGCTTGACATTGCCTGAGCATAGAAGGAACAGCAGCAAGAGCTTTTAAGAGCACTTAAAAGCAGCCTATGTAGACAAACCGTCTTCTGTTGTAGTGATGGGAGGAAGAGGATGAGGAGTAACTAAGATGAGGTCCAAGAGGGCCCAAGAACACATAGAAAACACCTGGGCCTTGTGAAGCTGGGAGGTCTGATGTAATGAGGTAGGGCAAGATAATGCGTGAACCGCAAGTCAAAGATATAGAGTGCCATGACACCAATGGTTATTCAGGGAGGTTTCCAGACATGAGAATGAATGTACAATTGAGTCAAAGCAAGTTATTTTAGGGCAAGATGTGTTAGGTGGGGTCCCATCAGGGTGCATGGTGTGAGGATCAAAGGTACAGACGAACAAGCCTGCAAAGCAACACAGGAATACAAGGAAAATCTGTATTCTATGACCTAGCAATAAAGGGAGGGCGTAGAGTGTCTAAAAGGGGAAGAAGTCCTAGAGCTCAGCAGGGTAAGAGCAGCAAGAGGCAAAGTTCTTTAGTGCCTCCTAATAAGAAAGAAAAGAAATCAGTCACAAGGTGAAGCTAGTGTATAAAATTCTGTGGTGTCTTCAGAAGTGAAGGGAGAACTAGCAGGAGGACAGGAGTCAAAAACAAGGTTAAAGAAAGGCACAAGCTGCCACTTTAGAACTGAAAGTGGCTAGACCGCCAATGGGAGATAGGAACCACAAATGGGAGGGAACATAGTGTATTTAAAGAGCGTTGGGGCAGGGAGGGTAGGAGGGCCAAATTATTGTTAGGAGAGTGGACAAAAGAGCTGAGAGCAGGCTAAAATTAAAGCCACAAGGAGCAAAACTGAGGAGTCAAGCTGGACCGTGACGAACCAATCTGCTTGCAAGCGCAACTGTTTCAGCCAATCACACACTGAGACAGAGAGCTGCAGCCACGGAAGTCTGGCGCTCTGGCCCCAGTCAAAGTCAGAGTCGCATTCTGAGAAAGGCTTCAGAGGCTGGCAGAAGTGATGCAGCCAGCTGGCTTCAGCAGCAGGGCCACTTGGTCAGCGGAGCTTGTGCCCAATCAGGGCTGCCTGGAAGCGAAAAGCAAAAAGGTAGGCGTTACTTATAGGCAGGAGACAAGAGGGAGGGTGGATAAACAGTGGGCAAGAGACAGAGAGGGGTTCAAATAAATCAGTGGGCAGGGAGCTAAGTTAAACAAAGGCAAAGTACTTAGCAGATAGGGAAGGGAGGTTGAAAGTAAATCGAGCAGGAAGCTAAGTAAAAGAAAAGGCAGAGCACTTTGCAATAGGGAGAGGCAGGGGTAGGGGCTTGTTTAGCTGGCGCCAACTAAAACAATGAAGTTGGCCACAGCAGGAGTGAGAGCAACAGAACAGAGGGATTTCAAGGAACACCAGGGGATTTCAAGAGAAATACAGAGCAGGTCAGAAAGGTGGAGGGCAAGCACATAGTTAAATACAATAAATTCACAGTCCCGCAGTATATTAAGGTTGCAATACATATACAGTCCCTCAAAGTTAAACTATGGCAGCACTTGACATAGCATTTCACAATCCCGAGTTATCTACAGCTACACTTGAACAAAGCAGTCCCAAAATCAAATTATTGTTAGGAAGCGGTCAAAAGAGCCGAAGTGGGCTGAAGAATAAAGCTGCTAGGAGAAAAGCTGAGGAGTCCAAGCTGGATCGCAATGGACCAATCCACTTGCAAGCCACAACTGTTTCAGCCAGTCACATGCTGAGACACGTGCTGAGACAGAGTGCTGCAGCCAATTGGAAGTCTGTGCTCCAGCCCCAGTCAAAGTCAGGAGTCTTGAAGAGGCACACTGAGAACCCGTACTCAGCCCATACAGAATAGTGCAAAAGCTGAAATGGAAATTCAATCTCTTAAATACTGCACACATAGAGAGAGCAGTTCTGCTCTCAGGAGCTAGTGCCTACTTTGATGGGGATAGGGAGGAAGTTCTAGCTTGGCAGCTAAAGAAGAGATAGGTGACAGGGCTATCACACAAATTCATAAAGCAAATGGGAAACTTGAGTTGTCATCAGGAAGGATTGGGGAGGAATTTAACAAATTCTACCAGAACCTGTACACCTCAGAAGTAGCCCTGCCCCTCAGCAAATGCAATCTTTTTTGACAAGGCCGCCCTCTGGACACTGTCTCCTGACTGGCAGGGGAACTGGACAGGTCCTTAGAGATAACAAGTACTTGGGGCTATCAGGTCCTTGGCTGGTGGGAAAGCATCTGGTCCGGATGGCTTGCCTATTGATTTCTTTTAAATATTCAAGGATCAGTTATGTAACCCCCTAAAATGGGGTTCCTAAAAGCCTTCGAGCTTGCTTGAATGCTCCATGCCTGGCAGTGTTAGGCATAAGGCCGCTAAATGTGGGGGTGGAGAGTGCTTTTAAAGCCTCCAGTCTGTTTCTTTAAGAGCTGCATAAGTGCAGTAATAAGTCCTCAGAGAGGGAGGGTTTGAGTGTTTTATGCTCGAGTCCCACCTGGGACGCTGGAAATAACTCCCTTCTCCAGCTAAGTATGCAGAGGGGCTCTGTTGAAGGATGTGACTCATTGCTGGAAAATAACTTAGCGTAATAATGGTACTGTAGTTGTTCTAACCTGCTTTTGTTTGCAGCAAGGACTGTTGTGATTATCTCCTCCATATAGGTCCGAACTGTCACATTGGACCAGTCACTTATCGGAACTCTAGACAGAGCGGCTGACCAATGAGTTTAGCTAATGAGCCTGGGGCTGAAGTCTGAACAACGGCTCCTTTTGCGCCAATCGACAGGTTTCATAGCCTGGTGTCTGCAGCCCACCCATGGGAACGGGTGGCACGAGTGAGGCTGCTGCCCCACTGCCTGAGGGTCAGAAGCGTGCAGGACTGTGAAGGAGAAGGGAGCACGAGCTTCTGCACTGTTAATGTTTGGCGGGAAGCGTGAAAGGCCTAGGCAGCCGTTTCATAGCCAGAAAGCTTCGGATTAAATCCGCCGGGCGTGAGGTCAGAGGAGGCTGTGTATAAACACAGCTACCTACCAGGCTTCACCTGAAGAGGACTGGAGAATCTGCTGAATCGCTAGGTCTGTCAGGATGTTTGAGGCTGCAGTGTAGTGCCGAAATTGCTGTGAGTTCGTTCGGGTCCTGGAAGCAGCTGCCTGGTATGGTACCCTCTGTTGTTTTCCATATAAATGTGTGAGAGGCATTTGAAGCCCAGGCTCAGCCTGCATGTAAGGAAAGTGGTTATCTGTTGGAGTTGTGGGTACTAAATCAGGGCAGCTCCCATTTAAAGGTTTCAGACAAAGGCAAAAGTCACTTGTGTATTGCAGAATGTACCAATTGAGCTTACTGGCTCCACTTGATCTTCTCAGGAGTTAAATGCGCTGTGTGTCAGGGCCCCAACCAGCTGCATCGAGGAACTAGCCATTAGGGCTTGGGTACCCATAGACAGTAACTGAAAGGTTTAGGCCTGTGCACAGAGCCCTAGGTAGTCAAATATATACATATATATTAGTGGTAAGCCAATCACCTTGATTCTCCCTGTCCTTGTTACTTCCCTTAAATAAATCAGATTGTTTGTTTTGCAACTGTACCCTGGCTGATTTGTGGCTCACTGGTGATGTACTGCACAGTGAATATTTGATAACTGTACCTTACTTTCCAGGGGTCCCCGGAGTGAGCTGAGTGGTTCGAGTCGGGGTATCTGTTCAGGGGAGAGCATTGTGATTACTCTGTGTGAGCAACTAGTGGAAGAAGGGGGTTGCAGCAACCCAGAGGGCTGTGACAGAGTCAACCTTGACTGTCCAAACCCGACCTCTGGGTGGAGAGCACCGTCAACGGATCCGGGCCTACCCTGTCACCACTGAGACAGGCAGGGTGGTAGCCTTAGGATAGCGCCCTGGGGCTTACAATTGGAGGCACCACTGGATTAGCGTCCCTAGTGGCCAAGTGAGTGAAGTGCATGAAAATGGAAAACTGGAAGGGATATTCTGGCAAAAATTAAGTTGGATCCTATTAAGACAATGGTACACAAACTGATGGGGTGGCGATGAGAGCTGGACTCCCAGAGAATTGTGTTACTGCTAGATGTGCCCTCGGAACCCCAGCAGCTGACATTTATTTCTACAGCAGAGCATGTTAAATGCTTGGGCAAAGTGGAGGTAAAGGGCGATGGCTGACCTGCTCGACCAGCCAGGCTGCAGGTCCTACTTTTGTGCAGTGTGGCCATCGACCCGAGAGGGTGCCTCAGTGATTTACAAGAGGTGACCTACAGGGGTGGAGGCTTATTTATATTCGGAGTGGGTCAGTCACTCCTGGGGTCCCCAGACTAATAGTTTTAAAGAAAATTGCTTAAGTTGCTGGCGGTGGAGGGAGGACTACCCAGGAACTGCTGCAAGCATTGATCTGTCTAGTGACGCTACCCCCAGGTCTCCCCAGGTACTTCCCTTGTCCCCCAAGAGTTCTATTTGGCTCCACTGCCCTAGTGGTCCCTCTTATACAGCTCGATTCTTACCGTAGGCTAAAACTCTTTCTGGCACAGTGACAGTGCCTACAGGGAGGATGACTTGGAAGCGTGGTTGACCACGCCAACCCTTAGTTCAGAGTAGCAATGCTCTGAGGAGGAAAAAGGAAACGATTGATGGAGAGTCTGCGGGCCCCGCTTAGAAGCCATTAGGTTCTCTGCGGCTACCAACCTGGAAGCCACCCAACAGAGTACCTTTCTGCTTTGGAGGGTGTTTGGGAGTACCGAGACTGGGAAGACTTATTATGGAAATTCGGTCTGCCAAGCAGTGGAGAATGAGAAGCTGTCCGCCTTTGTTACTAGGGTGGAGCGGGCTTTACAGAAGGCCTACAGAAAAGGGGGGATCACAGCCACGCCCTGAACCAGGTCAGGCTGGAACATGTTTTGAAGTCTGCTAGATTTTCTAGTGTAATATTGTTAAAGCTTGTTGCATGACCGACGGGCTTCCGCCTGAATACTGTCAATTGATGAGGGAAATTAGAGAAGTAGAGACTGATGAGGAGGGGTGGGAGCCCTATGTAGGGCTGTGAACCCAAGCCAGACCCCTGAGTCTAGTGCCCCAGAAGAGACCCATTTTCAGGAAGGCCCGATGAGTCCCCAGACTTTCCAGGTGATGTGGGGGTGCGAGCTATTTCTCTGATTCCCCAGTAGAAAGTGAGTTGAGGGCCGAGGTCAGAAATTTACAAGAACTGGTGAGGGACTTGAAGCGATCCACCATCTACCCTGTTAGATCTGGGGAGCCTGAGTTATCCAGAAACCAGTGCCCTGGCCCAGGGAACCCTCCTTCCCCACAGGACCCCCAGCAGACAAGGCGCCTCCTCCTAATAGAGACCCCAGGACCCCAAGTTTTGTTACCATTGTGGGGAGGATGGACATTTTCAGCCTGAGTGCCAGATGCCGGAGAATTTAAGGAAAGTCAACAGCAAACTGATCACTTGGCATCGAGGGGCCACGTCCGACTCCCCAGGAAAAGTTTTGTGACCCGGCCAATGCTCAAACAACTGTCAATGCTACACCCCGAGTGGTCTGATGTGGTCGGGCCCTCGATGGAGGCTCCAGTGCTAATAAATGGAATTCCTACCGAGCTGTATTAGACAGCCGGGCTCAGGTAACCATCATGTTTCAGGAATGGTACCAGACCCACCCACCTGAGGTGCCCTACAACCCTTGGATGGTCTACATGTGTGGGATTGGTGACAAGGCTTATCTGTATTTGGGGTATATCCAGATCTGGCTGTCATTCCCTACTTCTGTGGCTGGAGTGGACGAACAGGTGGAAACCTTAGCTTTAGTCTGCCCCCACTGGACTGTAGGATGGGGTATCCTGTTGATTGGGACAAATGCTCATATTTTGGACGACTAGCCCAGTTGTGTTCAGAAAACAAGCATTCAGAACCAGGCGAGCCCTAACAGTACCGCTGTGATCAAAAGGCAGTTGAAACTCGGAAGAAGGTTTGCCAGGAGGAACCTGAAGGCCGGTGGGTGTGGTATGGAGAAAGGATCCAGCACCGGTCACACTTGCCCCGACACTCAATGTGTCCTGCACTGGAAGTCCGACTGAAAACAGATGTTAAGAATAGGTTGTTGATGTTGGATGCACCTGGAGAGGAGATTACCTGAGGGACTGTTGGTTAAACCCAGTATTTTGCCAGCTAGAGCTCATGCCTATGTTAAGAGGGTGATGGTGCAAGTGCATAATGTGTCTGACAAAGAGATTCGAATAAGAAAAGAATGCACCTTGCTAGTGTACATTGTGCAGATACTGCAGTGCTGCCCAATAACAAGGGTCCCAGGAAGATGACAGAGTTGCTCCCAATTTGTTTGATTTTGGTGACTTCCATTGCCTGCTGGATGGAAAGTGAGGATCAGTGAGAAGCTTGCCAAAAGAGACCACGTTTTTCCCTGAAAGACTGGGATGTGGGGTGTGTGCAAGGGGCTGAGCACCACATCCGGCTGCATGATGAAAGGCCTTTCTGAAAGAGATCCCGGCGCCTGGCCCTGGCTGACATAGACAATGTGAGGTGGCATCTGCAAGACATGCTTGCTGGGGTGTGATACAAGAGTCCAGGAGCCCCTATGCCTCCCCATTGTAGTAGTGGAGAAAAAGAATGGGGCAGTTCGGATGTGTGTAGACTACGCACCTTGAATCGGCCGACTATCCCAGACCAGTATACCATGCCACGCATACAGGACGCTTTGATTGCTTAAATGGCTGTAGGTGGTTCTCTGTGTTGGACCTCCGCAGTGGCTACTACTAGATCCCGATGGCCCTAGAGGACCGAGAGAGACTGCCTTTATATGCCCCTAGGTTTCTATGAATTTATTCAGATGCCTCAAGGATTTCAGGTGCCTAGCCACCTTTCAGCCCCTGATGGAATGTGCTGTGGGGATATGGAATTTGCTTGAGTGTTTGGTTTACTTAGATGATGTCATAGTGTTTGGCCGCCGTTGGAAGAACATGGCGCCGATTGTTCAAGGTCCTGGATCGGTTGGAGGATTTCAGTCTCAAGCTATCTATAGACAAGTGTCAATTCTTCCAAACTTCTGTGAAATATGTGGGCCACATAGTAGGCATAGAGACTGACCCTGAAAATGGAGGCTTTGACCACTTGGCCTCAGCCCAGGAATTTGAAAGAGCTGCAACGTTCCTGGGGTTTTGTGGATATTATAGGCGGTTTGTCAAAGATTATTCTCGGTGATTCGCCCCTCCTCAACCTCACTAGGGTACCTCCCATGCACAAAAGTATAAGAAAGTTGTGAGCTCTGAGAGGAGAAGTAGTATTTTCGGCCGAATGATGTGTTTGGGGAACATTGACTGCCGGTGTGAGGAAGTTTTCTATGACATCATATATCAACTTCCCATGCCCCAGTGCTGGCCTATGCTGACCCAGCCAAGCCATACGTTCTCCATACTGATGCCAGTCTACAAGGATTGGGGCTGTGTTATATCAGGAGCATCAGAATGGTCTGAGACCTGTAGCTTCCAGCAGAAGTCTGACTCCTTTAGAAAAAATTATCCAGTGCACAAATTAGAGTTCCTGGCTCTGAAGTGGGCCATTGTTGACCAGTTTCATGACTATTTGTACGGTGCCAAGATATTGGTAAAGACTGATAACAATCCTCTGACCTATGTACAGACCTCAGCCAAGCTGGATGTCACTGCATAGGTGGCTCTCTGCCTTGGCCACCTACGACTATGCTGTTGAGTACAGAGCAGACCTAAGCCATATGACAGTGCGATGCTCTCTCGAGACCTATGCCAGACTAATTGGGTCAGGTTGTCAGAGCCTGACATAAGAGCTTCCAGAATTTGATAAGGAGGAACAGGTGTCTCCTGATGTTGTGGACTGTATGGTGGATTGCTGGGGCCATCCGAAAACTGCATACCTGCTGCTTATTGTCATTTTTCTGCACTAGACACTAGTTCACTGCTCCAATTTAACAGTGATAGTCTCCAACGGCTCAATCCGAGACTCTATGATAAAAACGGTTGTGGAGGCTTTGCAAGCCGGGAGGGACGTGTCCAAGTTGCGTTCCACTGACTTGAGAACTGCCTTGTTGTACAAAGAAGGGCCCAAATTAAAGCTGATTAACAGGCTACTATACAGGAGACTGTGGATAAGGAGGGCGGGTAGACAAACAACAGCTGGTACTGCCCTCAGCTTTTAGAGAAATGGTCCTGAGGTCCTTGCATAATCACATGGGGTATCTTGGCATAGACCAGACCTCGACCTGGTAATGGACCCGATTCTACTGGCCAAAGATGAGTACGGATGTAGAGCAGTATGTCAAGACCTGTGGCCGCTGTTTGCTAAGAAAAGCCTTACCTCTGAGAGCTGCCCCATGGTCAATATCACCACTAGTGCCCCTATGGAACTGGTCTGCATTGATTTCCTGAGTTTAGAACCAGATCTGAAAAATATCAGTAACATATTGGTAGTCACTGATCATTTTACCCGTATGCACAGGCCTTTCCTACTAAAGATCAGAAAGCAACCATGGTGGCTAAAGTACTCGTGAAAACTTCTTTGTCCACTATGGGGCCCCACAGAGGATCTACTCTGACCGGGGAGGGACTTTGAGAGCCGGCTGATCAAAGAGATGTTATGTTTGTGGTGAGTAGAAAATCAAGAACCACCTACCATCCCAGGGAGATCCCCAACCTGAAAGGTTTAACGACATTGCTTGATATGTTGGGCACACTGCAACCCAAGGACAAGCCTAGATGGAGCCAGCAGATTAGCACCCTGGTTCACGCCACAACTGCACCAAAGTGATGCCACTGGATTTTTCCTGTACAGGCTGATGTTTGGGAGGAGGCTGATTGCCAGTGGATGTGTGTTCGGGTTTCCCTGATGGGGTGCAAGCAGAAAATCATCTGCAGTATGTACAGAAGTTGAAGGCCCAATTGCACCATGCCTACCAACTGGCCCAGACCATGGCTGCTAAACCAAACCTGGCCAACAAGGAGAGGTATGATAAGAAAGGAAACAATGGAACTGAGAGAAGGGGATAGAGTGCTATTGAGGAATTTAGGACTGTATGGCAAACATAAATTGCTGACAGATGGCATCACCTCCTCATATTGTTGTGGGAAAACTGGCAGACCTACCTGTATATAAAGTGCGGCCTGAAAACAATTCAAAAGATGTGAAACCATACACAGAAATCATCTGCTGCCAATTGGGCAAATCCTGATTGAAGCTGAACCTCCCAATGCCCCTCCTCCAGGCCTATGACTAGATCTGCTGCCAGAAAAAAACAGACCACGGTTAACTTCAGAAAGCCAAATAAGAGGACTTTGTCCAAACCCTTCGATGAAGGTGATTCCACTCTGTCTGAAGACAATGAAGATAATATTGAATACTATCCTCTTATGAACTGAGCCAGCTGTTTCGGGGCAATCCCCTCGTTAACTCTGGAGATGAGGTTGGGCTTTCTGGACTGTCTGAGCCCCTCAGCTTTGTCTCCGGAACCCATGCTTCCAGAGGATGAATTGGTAGCAACAAAGCCCAAGGGGTGGGGTCCTGAGCATGGCTGAACTGTCTGGCCTGGCTGAACTATCTGACTTTCAAAAAAAGAAAGTGATGTGGGGAACAAGCCAGTGATATACCGGAACCGAAGAATATTTTGAATGCCCTGATGGTTCCTCACTAGTGCCTGGACAGACCCCAGCTGAGCCAAGTAGTGTGGGTCCAGACATAGAGGGTCATGCCCGAGAGTACAATGAGCCCTGGGTCCTTTTCCCTGTGGAGGTTCCCCTACCAATCTTAACGAGGCTGAAATGGAAGGGGCTTATAGCAGGGTTTCTGAGACCCTAGGTGCTCCAGCCGAGAATCGACCGGTAGTAAAATTGAGCTATGAGTCTCTGGGTCAGCCTGTGGACCTGCCCTTGAATGTGGTCCATAAAGGGTGTATGTGTCCCCAAGCTCCTTGCCTAAGTTAGCCTTTGGGAATGACTCCAGCCTGTTAGTATTGCCTTTTGAGTGTGGTGCCCTGCTTTAGGTAACCCACAAGTAGCTGATGGGGAAGGGTCCCTCTGTCCAGGTGTCATGGGCAGGAGCTAATGACCTGATCTAAGAAAGGGAAAAGAAAAGGTTATGTGTGTGTGTAATGTTGCATAAACCGTAGTAACCTGTAAGTACAGTATCCCTGCATGTACTCTAAAGTGTGGCATAATGTTAATTAAACTGTTTACCTTAAAGTGATTTAAGGAGTAACTACTGACGTGGACGTCAAGTTCTTTCCAAACCAGGAAGGGTGTAACCCCCTACAAATGGGGTTCCTAAAGCCTTCCCAGAGCTTGCTTGAATGCTCCATGCCTGGCTGGTGTTCATAAGGCCGCTAAATGTGGGGTAGAGAGTGCTTTTAAAGCCTCCAGTCTGTTTCTTTAAGAGCTGCATAAGTGCAGTAATAAGTCCTCAGAGAGGGAGGGGTTTGAGTGTTTTATGCTCGAGTCCCGCCTGGGACGCTGGAAATAACTCCTTCCGCCATCGCTAAGTATGCAGAGGGGCTCTGTTGAAGGATGTGACTCATTGCTGGAAAATAACTTAGCGTAATAATGGTACTGTAGTTGTTCTAACTTGCTTTTGCTTGCAGCAAGGACTGTTGTGATTATCTCCTCCATATTGGTCCCGAACTGTCGCATTGGACCAATCAGTTATTGAAACTCTAGACAGAGCTGGCTGACCAATGAGGATTTAGCTAGTAAGCTTGGGAAGTAAAGTCTGAACAAAGGAGCCTTTTGTGCCAATCGGACAGGTTTCATA
This sequence comes from Neoceratodus forsteri, assembly GCA_016271365.2. Classification (NCBI taxonomy): domain Eukaryota; kingdom Metazoa; phylum Chordata; order Ceratodontiformes; family Ceratodontidae; genus Neoceratodus; species Neoceratodus forsteri. The sequence continues at coordinate 123,071,245 of JADMNL010000024.1, forward strand.
GCCTGGTGTCTGCAGCCCACCTATGGGAACGGGTGGCGCGAGAGTGAGGTTGCTGCCCCACTGCCTGAGGGTCAGAGGCATTGTGACTGTGAAGGAGAAGGGAGCACTGAGCTTCTGCACCATTAAGTGTTTGCGTGGGAAGTGCATGAAAGGCCTAGGTGGCCATTTCCATAGCCGAAGCTCGGATTAAATCCACCGGCGTGCGGACAGAGGAGGCTGTGTATAAACACAGCTACCTACCAGGCTTCACCTGAAGAGGACTGGAGAATCTGCTGAATCGCGCTCGGTCTGTCAGGATGTTTGAGGTTGCAGTGTAGCGCCGAAATTACTGTGAGTTCATTCGGGCCCTGGAAGCAGCTGCCTGGTATGGCACCTCTCTGTTGTTTTCCATATAAATGTGTGAGGAGGCATTTGAAGCCCAGGTTCAGCCCTGCACGGAGGAAAGCATGGTTATCTGTTGGAGTTGTGAGTACTAAATCAGGGCAGCTCCGTTTAAAGGTTTCAGACAAAGGCAAAGTCGCTTGTGTATTGCAGAATGTACCAATTGAGCCTGCTGGCTCCACTTGATCTTCTCAGGAGTTAAATGCGCTTGTGTGTCAGGGCCCCAACCAGCTGTATAGAGGAACTAGCCATTAGGCTTGGGTACCCATAGACAGTAACTGAAAGGTTTAGACCTGTGCACAGAGCCCTAGGTAGTCAAATATATACATATATATTAGTGGTAAGCCAATTACCCTGATTCTCCCGTCCTTGTTACTTCCCCTTTAAATAAATCAGATTGTTTGTTGTGCAACTGTACACTGGCTGGTTTGTGGCTTACTGGTGATGTACTGCACAGTGAATATTTAATAACTGTACCTTACTTTCCAGGGGTCCCGGAGTGAGCTGAGTGGTTCGAGCTGGGGGTAAGTGTTCAGGGGAGAGCATTGTGATTACTCCGTGTGAGCCACTAGTGGGAAGAAGGGGTTGCAGCAACCCAGAGGGCTGTGACCGAGTCAACCTTGACTGTCCAAACCCGACCTCTGGGTGGAGGCACCCGTCAACGGATCCTGGCCCTTACCCTGTCACCACTGAGACAGGCAGGGTGTGTAGTCCTGAGGATAGCGCCCCTGGGGTTACAGTTAGCAGGCCCTTTGTTTGATGCTATACAGGAAGGATTAATTAAAGGGGTTCTCCCATCATCTATGAGGGCGGCCACCATCACTGTCCTCCCTAAACCAGGGAAAGACCCCACATACTGTGCCTCATACCTCCCATCTCCTTGCTCACAGCTGATTATAAAATGCTGGCTAAAATAGTGGCCTCCTGCCTAGAGCCTGCACTCCAGGAGCTTGTTCACACAGATCAAACAGGGTTTGTGGGAGGCAGACAAGGTAAACTTAATATCAGAGGGACCATAAATATTTTACACTCATGGGGTAAATCAGCTGCAAAACATGGGGTGGCCATATTAACATTGGATGCAGAAAAGCATTCGACAGGGTTGAATGGGGCTACATGTTTGAAGCCTTGTCCCGTCAGGGGCTGGAAATAGAGATCATGAAATGGATTAGAACACTGTATGGAAATACAGAAACATAGACTTGACGGTAGATAAGGACCGCTGGCCCATCTAGTCTGCCCATTTCCCTACCTACAGGATAGGCCCAGATCCTAGTTAACCAACAGCCTATTTCTTCCTACCCCCACAAGAATTGCCTTATGTCTGCCCCATGCATTCTTGAATTCTCCCACAGTTTTAGACCCCACAACCTCCTCAGGAAGGCTGTTCCATGCATCCACTACCCTCTCTGTGAAATAATGCCTCCACATTGCCCCTGAACCGCCCCCTTCTATCTTTAAATTGTGTCCCCTTGTTCCTACACGCTCTTTTCTGAAAGATGCTACCCTCTTGGACTTTGTTGATTCCACTGAGGTACTAAAAGCTTCTATCATGTTCCCCTCTCCTTCTTTCCTCAAGGGTATACATATTAAGCTCCTTTAGTCTCTCCTCATACGGCTTCTCTTGCAGACCCTGCACCATTTTAGTTGCCCTCCTTTGGACTGCCTCTATCCTGTCTATGTCCTTATGGAGATGGGGTCTCCAGAACTGGACGCAGTACTCAGATGGGGTCTCACCAACTGTCTGTACAGAGGGATAACAACTTCCTGTTTTCTGCTGGTGAGTGATGCTCTCCCTATGCATCCCAGTATACCCCCAGCCCTCCCTACTGCCTTCTCACATTATTGCTAACCTTAAGGTCATCTGATATGATTACCCCAGGTCCCTTTCCTTTATTGTTGTTGTTACTACCTCCCCATTGTGTATTCTTCCCTGGGTTCTTGTTTCCCAGGTGCATTATTTTGCACTTCTTTGCATTGAATCCTAGCTGCCATACTTCTGACTATTCCTCCAACCTTGCCAAGTCCCTTCTCATCTTTTCCACGCCTCCTTGTGTATCAATCCTGTTGCAGATCTTTGTGTCATCTGCAAAAGGCATACTTTTCCTTCAGTCCCTCTGCAATGTCACTGATGAAGACATTAAAAGGACTGGACCCAATACTGAACCTCACGGTACCCCACTAGTAACCCTCTTTCTTCAGAGTGGACTCCATTTACAATTACCTTCTGTGTCCTGTTGTGCAGCCAATGTTTTACCCAGGCTACACCCTGGGACCCACTCCCAGGCTGGTTAATTTGACTATTAATCTTTGTGTGGGACTGTATCAAATGCCTTGCCAAAGTCTAGGTAGGCCATGTCCACAGCCCTCCCTGGTCTACTACTTTGGTCACCCAGTCAAAGAAATCTATTAGATTCATCTGACATGACCTTCCGCTGTGAACCCATGCTGCCCTGGGTCCTGTGCCCCACTGGCCTCTAGGTACTCAACTATTCTTTTCTTCAGAAGTGACTCCATCACTTTCCCTACCACAGAGGTCAGACTGACAGGTCTATAGTTTCCTGCCTCTGTCTTGCTCCCACTTTTGTGAGGGGAATCACATCTGCCTTCCTCCAGTCCTCAGGTACCACACCATCCTCCCATGATTTATTAAAAAGAGTAGCCAGTGGTTTCACTAGTTCCTCCCTTAATTCTTTTTAGAATTCTGGGGTGAATTCCATCAGGACCCATTGCTTTGTCCACCTTCAGTTTTAGGAGTTCTTGCAGAACCCTTTCATCTGTGAAAGGACTGGATTGACCCCTATCAAGAGTGCTTCTGTTAATTGGATTAGGCACTTCCCCTCCTCTTTGTGAATACTGAGCAGAAATATTCTGTTCAGTATCCCTGCTTTTTCATTGTCCCCTCTGCCCACCCACGTTCATTCTATTCAGCCTCACTATCCCTCCTTTGTCTTTCTATGCTGCTGATGTACCTATAAAAGGTTTTATCCTTCTTAACTGAGTTGGCTGTCTTTTCCTCAGTTTGGGCCTTTGCTATTCTGACTTCCTCCGCTTCCTCTCTGCCCAAATGTTAGTGAATGGGGCATTGTCTGGCCCCCTTGAGCTGAGTAGGGCACTAGGCAGGACTGTCTGCTGTCCCCACTCCTATATATCCTAGCACTGGAACCACTGGTCAGCGGCTATTAGAAACCATGCTGGGATAATGGGGTAAAGAGAGGGGAAAGAGCACAAATTAGCAATGTATGCAGATGATGTTCTCTTGTACCTGCAGAACCTAGGGAAGACCTGCCTCAGGTACATGGCCTGTTACAGGAGTATGGAGCATTGTCCGGAGGACATAAGGTTATCTGGGCAAAAGTGAACTCCTACTTGTGGGTCGACTAAACAGGCATAGATTGGCACTGGTTTTGGGAGGCTTGATTATGGTAGACAAGATAAAATATTTGGGGATTCTGATCGCTGCCCAGACTGGAACCCTATATGCTCAGAACTATGGGCCTTTAATGAAGAGATTTAGCACAGACTGTGATAAATGGCAGAACCTGCCCTTGACTCTGATCGGAAGAGTTAACACCGTAAAGATGACGATTCTTCCAAGATGTTTGTATTTATACCAGTCTCTGCCTGTACGGGTGCCAGCCAAACATTTTAAACAGATCAATTCATTGATCCATGGCTTTATATGGAGAGGAAAACTGCCTGAATTAAAAGATCAGTGTTACAGATGCCACCTAGCATGGGTGGGCTGGGTCTTCCTAATTTTTATCTCTATTACCTAGCTGCGCAACTTGCATTCGTGCCCAGAGGTATGAGCCACCATAGGCCAGAGTGGCTAGAGATGGAGGAGGAGCAGATTGGCGGATCCCTGAGGCGTCGAAACATAGAAGTTGACAGCAGATAAGGACCGCAAGGCCCATCCATTCTGCCCATTTCTTTTCTACCTTTAAATGTGCCATCAGCCTATGTTCATGTTGGGTGGACTAGGTCCAAGCAAATGTGAGTATTACCAATCCTTGCACTGCGGCCACTCTAGGGCTTGGCATACTCTGCACGGCAAGTTAGATGGTGGAATGGGGGTAAATCAGTCACCATACTGAGATCTAACCACAGTCTTAAAGGACAAAGGGTCTACACAGCCCTTATGCACAAAGAATTAGGGTATGGAATACTAAAGGTATCAGATGCGCCTGCAATTATTTGAAGGGGGAAGGCTCCTAGAATTTCCAGAACTCATAGCCAAACACGCAGTTGATCCTGGGGACTACTATTTATGTCAAATAGTCTGTCACAGATGTGGGGCAGCTTTGAACTCAGACTCTGGATGGGCTGAGTCAACCCCATTTGAAGAGGGCCTATACTTCATGTAAAGCTTTCCATCTTAATTTTTTATCACATTTTATTTGGAGCGGAGGTAGATCAGGATCAGTATATTAGATTGAAATGGGAGGATGAACTGGGTGTTAAACTGGATCATGGGGTATGGCAGAGGGCTGTGAAGCACCTTAGCACATGCTCCCGAAATAATAGACTACGGCAAGTGCAGCTCAATTTTCTGTATAGAGCCTACTTAACCCAACAAGGCTACATGCCATGAACCCAGGCAAGCCACATTATTGCCCAAAGTGTCAATGTGAGCAGGCCGATTTCCTGAACCTGGCCTTGACACGCCTTGAAAGTAGCCCCTTCTGGGTTGAGGTATGCAGACTTTGGAACTAACTCTTTCAAGAAAATTATCCTTCACACCTCTGGAACTGTTACTGGGGCAGAACCAATGAGGGAAAGGGGGATACCATTCACCCACTGTGGGAAATTGCACTGGTTAATGCCAGAAAAACTCTAGCTCAGACATGGATGTCCTATAACCCACCACTGGTGCAGCAATGGGTTAATAATCTAAAGCACTGTCTCACACTTGGAAAAAGTCCAGCACTCAGCAAATGGCACCATGGATACATTTCAAAAAATATGGGATAACATGGAGGAGCTGTTGAAGCTGGGATTATTTCGTTGTAATGCTAGCTGTTCCATAGGATTAACTTCTCTCCTTTCTATTTATACTTACTCTATATATATATATATATATATATATATATTTATCTTCATACCCATGCTGTCAATGCTTTTTGCTTGTTGATCGCTGTTGCATTCCATACATGGTCACCTGCTAAAGCCAACCTGTTATCTGTATATCTTAATAATACAGGGATATACATAATGATGTGTAACCCTCTGTTACCCGGGTTACTAGAATCCCAGTAAGACCTAGTGGTAGGCAGGAAGGCAGCTTGTGAAACTCCAGTTAAATGGATTTCACACTGTCTCACTCTGTTCTCAGTCTCAGCTGAGACCGGGGATGACATCACCATAGAACTATCTGCAGCTGCTTGAGCCACATTGGAATCTGCAGATGGAGTTAGGTTAGAATGTTGGAAGTTTTTGAACAGTGAACTGTAGCAGTTGTGTGTGAGCAGTCTTGAAGAGAGAGCACAGCAGTCTGTGCACAGGCTCTTGAAACCTAAAGCTCTGATAACTGGTGAGAGCTACTTCTAGGGAAAGGTGCGTGTTTCTGCCTAAAGAGGAACACAGTAAGCTGTTCAGTGAAGTGGTGAGACCGCTGTTACTGGTCTCAGTGCCCCATCCCTGAGGGATGGGGTAAAAGGTTTTCCTGTCATTCCAGGGGCAACCTCCTGGGTTCTGGCTAGGAAAGAAGCTGCCTTATTTTTCTAAGTTGTGTTGTGGCACCAGAAGCTGTCAAGATTTGCCTGTGGGGCACCCGCAACCAAAGGGTGAGTTCTGCTCTTTCCATGGGGCCTATGTTTCACCTGAACTGTTGTTAAAGTGGGATTGGACTGCTTAACCAGTGGAGGCCTAGAGAAATAGGCTTAGCCAAAGTAAAAGTATGTTCAAGTCCGCGCTGGGAAAGCCAAGACATGTAGAGGAAATGTGCTATGCATTTACCCTTTAATCTACATTGCCAAGCTTTTCAAGAAGAGTTGTTTAACGTCCAGAGAAATGGCCGGGTAGGGATTGTGGAAGCTAGAGGTGGAGACCCCCATCTTTAGTAACCAGGTTCACTCTACGGATTTGCTCTGTGGATCTTTTACTTTGCCTCTGGCACTTGGCCAGTGCTGAGGGAAGTACCCAGATGTGGGATTGAAAGGAAATTTCCTTAAGAGTCGAAGGCTCCTAAGGTGGTTTAGGAGCCACCAGGAAGATGTGTCCATGTCCAGATGGGCCAGGGGTTAGAGTGGCCGGCAGGGGCAGGCCAGGAAAACCCAAATAGTGTATAGTCGGGCTGTGTACCCAAAGCAGCGTGCAAGTCCAGGCTGTGCCTGGTGGGTTCAGAGCCTGAGGGCTGAAGTGTTGAAGAAGTGTTCTGTTTCTCTTATCTGCAGTACCAGGCATGTAGCCCCATGGGGGTCCGTCTATGCTTTGTTTGTTCAGTTTGGATGTGAATAAAAGCCACACTTCAGAATCCCATTCCTTGTATTGGACATTACAGTTATTGCTTCCTGTGTTCGGATTTACTTAGGTGCCCCTGTGCAGAGTAGCCAAACCCTAAGCCCTTGGCCGAGTAACCTATTCCTCCCTGAACCCAGTCCCCCACCTGGTACTGCTGTCAGCTTCAACACCACACCACCTGTTGTTTGCAAAAGGCAGGGTGAGGGCCTTACAAAATGGAGGCACCGCTTGGATTTTAAATTAGGGAGGAAAGGTGCTTGGACAAGGGGCTGGCGTTTGGTTATCTGGCAGTGGGTAGCCCAAAAAGCTGAAGCAAGTTTAAATAGTGTGTCACTGTGTGCTGTGGTTCATATGCTGCTGTTAAAATGCCAACTGTTTACCAAGGAGCAGAAAAGCTGAAAGAGTATGCCCTTGTCCTGCATCAAATATTTACAGCGTTTTTGCCTGCTTTCTAAAAACTGTGTGTGATAAAGAAAAGTGTGGAAGACTAGGGTAGCAACAGGAAAATTGTGCCTAGACGTTGGAAACGCTTTTAGTAAACTGAGAGACTTGCTACAGTATGTTAATGGCCATGCTAAATGGTTGAAATGGGCTCCCACCGTGGAGTCCGCTCAAAAAAAAAAAGTTTTGCAGTTTAAATTTGCCTGCTCGACGATCGCCGTGGAAGAGAAGAGCACCACGAGGGAAAGAGGCTAATTTGCATGGCATCATGTGATTGGTGAGACTGCAGTCAGTCCCGCCCCAAGCCAGCTCTACAGTGACTGCCCAGCATTTGAGAGGAGTGTGAGAGGAGTGCATGTACTGGCTTAGTGGAGGAGCATCGCAGTGATTAAAAAGCACTGTAAAAGTACTAAAATAGACTTTTCTGTTTAAAATCGGGCTCAACCCGCATCTCGATCAACTGGATTGTGAGTGTGGTGATCGGAGGGATGATCGGCAGGACTGTTCTGAGGCCTCCAAGACTGGCTGCAGGCCATTTTTCCATTGCAGCAAACAGCTACTGATAACAGTGAGTACCAACTGTAATAATTGCTCAGAACAGTGATTTTCTGCCAAAAGCCAGCTGAATATGTGTGCAGCAGTGTAGTCGCTTTGGAAATAAAGACTGTTTCAAATTTTACCAGCAAGAGCAAGTCTGTTAAGCCATTGATGTGAACATAGTTATGGCTTCAGCATCAGAATAAAGTTTCAAAGCCAGTAGAGAGACTGTGAGTTGTAGTAAATGTGCAGCACTAGTTATAGGCAATTCTGTGGGACTGTGAGCTAAAGAAATGTTTTCAGCAAGTGAAAAGTCCGTGGCAAATCATATAAATGTGCTAGAAAAGAACAGTGCAAGTCTGTGCAGTTTTGAGCAAAAGTTATCAGTAGTGTGTGTAAATCGGATGCGCAGTGGCTTGACCCAATTTCTGAATGTTGATGTGCAGGAGTGCTGCCGCCGCCATTACAGGGTGGGGTAGTAATGTAAACACAGCAGCAGAGGAGCCATTTAAAAGTAAAAGAAAGTCTTCAGTGATATGGGACTTTCAGTAACAGTGAGCATTCATTTGTTTTTCCTTGCAGTCATGGCTTCAGGACCAGCCCACTACCGGATCATGCCCGGACTGCAGTAGCAGCAGAAGTAAATAAGTTAAGGGATATTGAAAGGTGTTGCTATGGAGGACAACTGCCTTCTCATGTGGCGATTCCTGGATACCCAGTGCAAGTGTGTTTAATATGCTTAAATGCTGGAAGGACGTCTTCATGGTACCTCACTGTTCGGGTGCTGAGAACACGGCTTGTATAAAGCGCCCAAGATCTGCTTTGGCTCCCACATGGACAAAAGTTCAGGAATTTGTAGTTAGCAGCACACAGCACCAGGTGGAGCCTGTTGAGGAAGGCCCCTGGGGAGTGTGGCACAAAGCTAGAGGGTGCAGATTTGCAGACAGAACAGTGTACTGATGTTTCGGATGCTGGATCGCAGAGAGATAATTCAGACAGAGCATCAGTAGACCCTGGAGGGGGCCTAGCCCAAGTCTCATAGGAGAAGATGAGATGAGGGAGGCCTTGAATGGGAGGTATTGACCTCCGCGCCCAGTGAAGAGTGGATAGTCTCAGGAGTGAGGACGACTGCTCACTCCTGGGCACAGATTCTTAGTGAGGAAGAAGAAGAGGGGAACCTATGTGGCCTTGTGAAAAGGAACGGGTACACAGCCTCAAGCTCTTGCCTCAGAGGAATGCATGGATGGGAGTGGTGATACCACTGCCCTGGCTGTGCAAGAAGTAGTAGTAGTCAGGGATACATTTTTCATCTCGTTGAGAATGCATAGCTGGCAGAACCAGGACTGGCCACCCCAAGCCAGGCCAGTGGTCTCAGGTTGACCAAAGCTAGTAAACAGGAGAGACTGGTTCGTAGGAAGGCAAATGAAATCTATGGGATGTCCTTTCCTGCTTTTCCTCGGAGAGTCTGGAGGAGATTGAGAACAACAGGAAATCCTGGATCTGGGCCAAAGCAATGAAATGTGCGATCCTGGTGCAAACAAGCATGTGAGGAACAGACTGTTTCATGAAAAATACACCCAGTGGAAAAGAGGCAGGACTCTGTTTATGGACACTGTTCGAATAGTGGATGGAGAGGACATGAAACCTTTCACAATGTGAATTATGTGCACCCAGACAGTGTAATAATTCAAGCTCCTGACCCCTGTACTACTGGCCTCAATGCAAGGACCTCCCTGCCAATGTGCCCGTGCCTACCAGATGGAAAGCAGAGCAGTGGTAGTCAACACTGCCACACCAGCCACTGCAGTGCCTTTGCTGTTCCGCCAGTATGGACATCCAGGACCCAGGTGCCCCACATTCATCAGTTCTACAGAGTACTGACTTTCCAGAATCCATCGACTGGCCCACCAGATGACTTTAGATCCAGAGAGGACACCATCCCAGCTCTATTCTGATCCATCGCCTGGTAACCGGATGACGTCAGACCAGCTATTTTCCTTTTGTTCCTGTTTCAAGGTTCCATCTCCAGAGATGACATCAGCCCAGCAGTTTCCAGATGTGCCCTCCTGTAGTTCCCGAATATGTCCGCCAGCTGCATCGGAAGAAATGCTGCCAGGGAGAGTCTTCGACTGAGGAGCAGGTCGGTGTGTTATTCTTCTACAAGGGGCTGTTGAGTCCAAACTTTTCTATCCTTATGACATTGCAGTACACACCCTACACTAGCAGACTCCAGAATGTGTGAACTGTCCTCAAAGACTCTCCCTTTGGGACTTTGGCCTGCTAGAACTGTGCTTCACTGGGCTCTGGCCCAGGAGAGACTCTTTAATGGACTAGCCTTCGGGCACTGTGGTCACTAGATGGGACTTTAGGGCACTCCATCCCCAAATGTGTATTGTAAATAATGTCATTGTTTTTCTACTGTTTTCTACCTTTTCTAAAAAAAAAAAAAAATCTTTTTGGGATTCTCCAGTGTTTTGATGGTGGGTTTAGATAGACTGTGTATGCAGATTAGAGTGTGTGGTGTCTTTCTTTTTCTTGCAGGTGTTCCAGAAGAAGATAGAAGAGAAGACAAGAAGAGGAGGAGGGCTCATCGGAGTTCCTCACTAGTACTCTAGTGTAGTATTTAAAGTACTGTTGTTATTTTTGTTACTGTAGTAACCCTTTCCTTCCACAGGTGTGGTTGTGGGGGTATGAGGGAGTAATGTAATAGATGGTATTAGCTCCTGGTGTGTGGTTGCAGGGTGCCCAAGGTCGGGAGGTCCCCTGTTTGTTTTGTTTTGGGATTTGAGTTAGAGGCAGATAGTTTTCCCTAGAGGGCTAGGGAGATAGACAAGCTGTGGCCCTGACCTGTAGTAGGGGTTGCAGTGCTGATCTATTAGGGCTATGCTCTGGACAGTTCTACCAGAGCCACTAGGCACCCCTAGTTAGTGGGCAGAGTAGAGGCTGATATGTCAGCCAAGGACTCTGGGCCCTTAGTGTTTCCTGCCTGTGCTAGCACATGGTAGGAGGGGCCTGATCACCCCTCTCCATCAGATAGCACATAGGGTGGGATGGCCTAAGCCGGGTAAATAATGACTGCGGACAGTCATTTTCCTGGCCAGAGCGAGTGTAACCCCCTGTTACCCGGGTTACTAGAATCCCAGTAAGACCTAGTGGTAGGCAGGGAAGGCAGCTTGTGAAACTCCAGTTAAATGGATTTCACACTGTCTCACTCTGTTCTTAGTCTCAGCTGAGACTGAGGGGTGACATCACCATAGAACTATCGCAGCTGCATGAGCCACATTGGAATCTGCAGATGGGAGTTAGGTTAGAATGTTGGGAGTTTTTGAACAGTGAGCTGTAGCAGTTGTGTGTGAGCAGTCTTGAAGAGAGGAGCACAGCAGTCTGTGCACAAGCTTTTGGAGCCTAAAGCTCTGATATAGAGCTACTTTAGAGAAAGGTGTGTGTTCCGCCAAAGAGGAACACAGTTAGCTGTTCGTGAAGTGGTAGAGACCGCTGTTACTGGTCTCAGTGCCCCATCCCTGAGGGGATGGGGTAAAGGTCTGCCTGTTATTCCAGGGCAACCTCCTGGGTTCCAGCTAGGGAAGAAGCTGCCTTATTTTTCTAAGTTGTGTTGTGGCACCAGAAGCTGTCAAGATTTGCCTGTGGGCACCTGCAACCAAAGGGTGAGTTCTGCTTTTCCATCAGGCCCTATGTTTCACCTGAACTGTTGTTAAAGTGGGGATTGGACTGCTTAATCAGTGGGAGGCCTAGAGGAATAGGCTAGCCAAAGTAAAAGTATGTTCAAGTGCAGCGCAGAAAGCCAAGACACGTAGAGGAAATGTGCTATGCATTTACCCTTTAATCTACACTGCCCAGCTTTTCAGAAAGAGATGTTTAAGCATGTTGGAGTCTAGTACAAGGGAAAATCAAGACATGTAGAGGAAATGTGCTATGCATTTACCCTTTAATCTACATACAAACATATGAAATTTGCCAGCAGATAAAGGCCTAGAGGTCTATCAAGTCTGCTCGAATGTGCAGCTAGCACCCTTATTCTGCAGCTGCCCTCCTTCTACCCTTCCCTTCATTAACCCTCCTCCTTGTCCTGTCCCATCCTCATTTGAAGCAGTCCACTGTTCTACTGCATACCACTTCAGCAGGTAACGATTCCACCCAGCCACCACCCTCTCTGTAAAAAGTGTCTCATCTCCCTCCTGAACCTTCCTCACTCCAGTCTCATATCATGGCCCCTGGTGGCCCTCCCTCCTTACTTTGAACAGCCCTTCTGTACCCGTCTTGTTTATTCCTTTAATGTATTTAAAGGTTTCAATCATGTCACTCCTGTCTCTCCTCTCCTCCAGTGAGTACATGTTCAATTCCTTCAACCTCCTCTCATATGATAAGTCCCCCAGCCCCTTGATCATCTTTGTCGCTCTGCACCCCTCCAGTAACTTAATGTCCCTCTTCAGATACGGATGCCAGTACTGCATGCAGTGCTCCAGATGTGGTCTAACTAATGACCTATACAGTGGCAGAATCACCTCCTCCCTCCTCGAGGATATACCCTTGCAATACAACCCAGCATTTTGTTGGCCTTTGCAGCTGCCTTCCTACATTGTGCCGAGTTGTTCATTGACCCTGTAATGAGCACCCAGATCCTTCTCCTCCTCTGTCTGGGCTAGTGCACCCCCCAGCTGGTAACTCCTCCTTGGGTTCTTCATCCCAAAATGCAGCACCTGCACTTTTGGCATTAAAGCCCAGTTGCCAGGTGTCTGACCAGGTTTCAAGCTTTGCCAGATCATCCTGCAACCCCTGCCATCCCCTAGGTCATCCACCGCCACGCCTACCTTGGCATCATCAGCAAACAGACTGATCTTGCTCTTGATGTTCCATGATATATCTGCAATGAATATCCCAAACAACACTGGTCCCAACACTGAGCCCTGTGGAACACCGCTCGTCACTGCCCTTAGGTGTGCCAAGCTTTTCAAGAAGAGTTGTTTAATGTCCAGAGAAATGGCCGGGTAGGGATTATGGAAGCTAGAGGTGGGAGACCCCCATCTTTAGTAACCAGGTTCACCTCTACGGTTTGCTCTGTGGATCTTTTACTTTGCCTCAGGCACTTGGCCAGTGCTGAGGAAGTACCCAGGCGATGGGATTGAAAGGAAATTTCCTTAAAGAATTGAAGGCTCTAAGGTGGTTTGAGAAGCCACCAGGAAGATGTGTCCCATGTCAGATGGACGGGGTTGAGTGGCTGGCAGGGGGCAGGGCCAGGAAAATCAAATAGTGTACAAGTTGGTCTGTGTACCCAAAGCAGCAGGCATGTCCAGGCTGTGTGCCTGGTGGGTTCAGAGCCTGAGGGCTGAAGTGTTGAAGAAGTGTTCTATTATCTCTTATCTGCATTACCAGGAATGTAGCCCCATGGGGGTCCGTCTATGCTTTGTTTGTTCAGTTTGATGTGGAATAAAAGCCACACTTTAGAATCCATTCCTTGTATTGGACATTACAGTTATTGCTTCCTGTGTTCGGATTTACTTGGGTGCCCTGTGCAGAGTAGCCAAACCTAAGCCCTTGTGCCGAGTAACGTAGGTCCTCCCTGAACCCAGTCCCCACTTGGTACTGCTATCAGCTTCAACAGCATACCACCTGTCATTTGCAAAAGGCAGGGGTGAGGGCCTTACAGATGGATAGAGTCTGATGTATGCGGCTAGGTCCTTACTGATGTATTTTGTTTGTTATATTCAGTTATTTGATTGGCATTGTATTAAACTATTTTGTTTGTTTGTTGATGTACTGCTTCTTTCCTCAATAAAATATTTTATAAAAAAAAAGTCAGGAGTCATACCTGGAGAAAGGTTTCGAGGCAGACAGGAGAAGTGGTGTGGCGGCTGGCTTCATCAGCCGGGCTGCTTGGTCAGCGGAGCTTGTGCCCGATCAGGGCTGCCTAGAAGGGCTTCAGAGGTGGGCAGCAGAAGTAGTGCAGCTGGCTGATACATAGAATCTGATGGCAGATGAGGACCACTTGGCCCAGCTAGTCTTTCCATTTCCTACCTAAGGATAAGCTGCAGATCCTAATTAACCAACAGCCTACTTCCTCCTACCCCCCACTAGAATTGCCTTATGTCTGTCCCATGCAGTCTTGAATTCCCCACTGTTTTGACTCTACAGCCTTCTCAGGAAGGCTGTTCTATCATCTACAACCCTCTCTGTGAAGAAATACTTCCTCACATTACCTCTGGCCGTCTCCCTCTAACTTCATGTGCCCTCCTTTTCTGAAACATGCTACCTCTTGGACTTTGTTGATTCCCTGAGGTATTTGAAAGTTTCTATTGTGTTCCCTCTCCTCCTTTTCTCAAGCTATACATCTTAAACTCCTTTAGTCTTTCTTCATATGTCTTCTGGTGTAGACCCTGCACCATTTTGGTTGCCCTCCTCTGGACAGCCTCCACCCTGTCTATGTCTTTGGAGATGGGGTCTCCAGAACTGTACACAGTACTCCAGATATGGTCTTACCAACTGTCTGTACAGAGGGACAACTTCCTGTTTTCCACTGGTGATGCCTCTTCCTATGCATCCCAGTATCCCCCAACCCTCCTTACTGCCTTCTCACATTGCTTGTCCACCTTAGGTCATCTGATATGACTACCCCAGGTCCCTTTCCATTTTGTTGTTGTCAGTATCTCACCCCCATTGTGTGCTCTTTCCCTGGGTTTTTCCCAGGTGCATTACTTTGCTGGCTTCAGCAGCCAGGCGCTTGGTCAGTGGGCTTGTGCCTGATCAGGGCTGCCTGGAGAAAGGTTTCAGAGGTGGGCAGAAGAAGTGGCGTGGCTGGTTGGCTTCAGCAGCCAGGCCGCTTGGTCAGTGGAGCTTGTGCCCAATCAGGGTTGCCTGGATTTAGATGACAACATGCTAGCTAGTAGATTGTCACATACTAAAGATAATCAAACTATAACTCATATGGCTAAATATTTCTCCGAGGTTAAAAATCAGATCATCAAAACTCAAGGATAGAGTATGCTGATTATATGATGAGAGACAGGTTCCTTAAGTTTGGAGAGAAGAAAAAATTGTGTTCAAAAAATGGATTTCAAAAGATCAAAAAATGTTCCTGTATAAAGTCAAGGTCTGCCATTAACCAGCAGGGGGTTCTAGCCGATTGCATCATATTTTATTTATTTTATTTATTTGTTCTAGGATTACAGATATCTTTGAGCCGAGGCTCTTTTGCAAAGGTTCCATGTCACTGGTACAATTGAGACAAACATAAGCAAAAATAACAGTTTGTAAAATAAAAAAAACGCAGTCTTGTAGAGGAAAAAACAATAAAGTGAAACTTTGGGAGAGGAAAGGGAAAGGAGGAGGGTGAAATCAGGGAGACTAAGTGGATGGGAGAAAAGGAGGTAGCTGTGGAGGGGACAGAGAGAGAGAGAGAGAGGTGGAAGGCGGGTAAGAATAGAGGTAGTGCAGCCGGGTGGCATTTGTCATGGGCCAGCAGGGTAGATGAAGATAGGAGGGAGGGGTGCTGGCAAAGAGCAGGAGTAGATGTGGATCCAAAAGGGCATCTTCAGCTATGGAACCAAAAGACATGTTTAGCCACAACAGTCACAGAGGTTGGAGGCAGTGAGTGTTAGGAGCCGAATCTTAAAAGTGCTGAGCGATAGTGAGGATGATATGTTGCTGAAGACTGCTGTACCAACTAGCGGCCAGCTAAGCAGAGGATCTTGGCCTTGTGTTGTGTGGCAATGCAGGATTTGCAGAAGCTGAGGTTTCATCCCCTGGTATGGTGGGTGTGGATTCTCGGTTATATGAGGGCACAGACTCCAGGGGCACGGCCCAGCAAGATTTTCTTAGTAGTAATACAAGTTTGAGAATAGAGGTCACAGGTGTGAGTTAGGCATTGGGAGCCAGTGACAAGTCGACAGGCCTCGTTGAGGGTGGTGGATACACGTTGAGTGCGATGGTTGTAGCACAACCATAAATGATAATACCATAATCAATGATGGATATGATGGAGTTCTGGACAGCGACAGCGAGGTCTTCAGGTGTCAGGTGTTTTCTATGATGGAATCGCAGGCCTAAGCCGGAGTTAGCGGCTTTGGCTACATGGTCGATGTGGGCAGTATAGAGAGGTGAGGGTCAAGGGTGATCCCAAGGTATTTAAAGTTTTGATCTGTTCCAGTGCGGCACCTTATCTGGTGATAACGGACAGTCGAAGTCTTCTGTTTATTAGGAGCTGCTGAAGAACATAGCCTTGTTTTTTTTGATTAAGGATCAGTTTGTGCTTTGTGAACCAATTCTCAACCGAGGAGAAGCCGAGTTTGAGATTTTCTTGCAATTTCTTCGGTCCTGGTGTGGCAAGGATTACTGCATCATCGGCACACAGGGTGATATGTTCAGTGCAGGAGTCCGGTAGGGTGTTAAGGAACAGGCTGAAGAGTAGGGGCCCAGTATTGAACCCTGGATGACTCCAGAGAGGACAGGTTTGGAATCAGAGTGCACATCCTCCATTTTTACATGCTGGGAGCGGTTTTCAAGATAGCTTTTGAACCAAGAGATTGAATCATTGGAGTGGCCAGCATTTTTAGTTGGCTCAGCAGGGGACTGGTGGACAGTATTGAAGGCTTTGGTCAGGTTGATGAAAATAACACCAGTTAGTTGTCCATTGTCGAGGAGCTGTGAATGGAGCCATTGAATTCGAGTAAGGCAGAGGATGTACTATGACCTTTTCTAAAGTCATGTTGCTGTATACAGAGAATATTACAATTGTTCAGATGCTCGTAAGTTGGTCCGCACTATACGTTCCAGTGCTCGATAGGGGAGGCAGAATTGGAGATAGGTGGAAGTTTGCATGGTCAGTCTTTTCACCACTTTTGTGAATCGGGGTAACAGTGGCCATTTCCATTTGTCCGGAATTGGCTAAGGAAAGAGAGAGAGAGAGATTAAAGATCTTGGTGAGGGTCAAGTACCTCATCAAGCGTTAGGGCCAGTAGCTTGAGGTCAAGTGTGTCATTCCTTGTTCTAGATTTGCTGATGGCTTTGGTCAACGTAGTTTCGGACTTGATGTTTCTTTAGTGCTTTAAAGTAGAAAGGTGTGTGACAGGCGTGAGTGGAGGAGTTGGGGGTGGGAGTTGACGCATCTTGGAAGAAGTCAGAGGGAGAACACTGCTAAGGTCAGTGAAAGCGATGTTAAAAGTGTTTGTAATAGTTTAGAGGGTCGAGTGTAGTGTGCCCATTTATGTTGAGTATGTTCGCGAAGATTTTAACTGCTTCCCAGTGACATCTTTAATGTTTTTCAGAATTCCTCCCATTTCCCAGGAGTTGGTGAGGGCATTTTAAAGTAGTCAGATTTCTGTTGCCGAATGGATTTGGTGCAGTCGTTCCATGCCCGTTTATAATTCTGGATGTTGATTGCTTACCGAGTTTCTAGCCAGTTCCCAGAGGTGGTCCCTGGATTTAATTTTTTAGGAGGTCTCCAGACAGCCAAGGGTTACTGAGCGATTTAACTTACGCTTTTTGAGGGGGGCAGATTTATTACAGGCTTCATTGAAATGTGAATAAATTGCTACAGTGCAGTATTAGTATCTGTTACCTTGAAGATGGAGGACCAGTCCTGCAGGCGGAGGTGTGATTTGAGGTGGGGTAGCTGACCACGGGTAGGACTCTGCTGGTGGTGATTTTGGAGGGGATTACAGAATTTGTTTGACCAGGTACAGCTGATGGGAGAGTGGTCACTGAGCGAGTCAGGGAGGACTGAGATTTTCATGATCCGAGAGGGTGGTTGGTTAGGATACAGTTGAATAGGGTGCAGGTCCCAGTTCTGTAGTTCTTTCTTGTTGCGTAGTCAACCATTTGAGTCAGGTTAGATGATATAACAGAGTCCTTAAACGACCCACCTTCAGCTGAGAACAATTAATGTTAAAGTCACCAAGAAGGATGCTTTAGTCCGGTGGGTGGGATTTGACAAAGTCAAGGACAGCCAGTTAGACCAGGTTCCTGTTCCTTAGGAGGTATGTACAGACAACTGTGAGGGCCTTATTGTGGTTTGCACTCCCAGGTCAGAGCTTGTAGAATTTCTTAGCTGTACTTACTTTGATTGTGATGGCTTCCAAAAAGTTGATTTATAATGAGAATCCCAATATCTGCTGGTGATGTTTTCCAGTTTCTTAGTCCAGGAAACTTTCATATATCTCATATCCAAGAATGGTCTAGTTCCTCCAAGCCAAAACACATGAAAATCTACAAAACTAAACTACTGACAGAGACAAAACAAACACCCAGCCACACAGCCCAAGTAGGCGGAGCTGTATACTTCATTATAATGTATGCAGAACCCTTATTATTAACTGAAATCAAGCAGATTACAACCTTGTTATGCCAATGATATGACATCACTCTGTTGTTAACCCATCTTGAGTATGTCATATCAATGGTGTAACAAAATGGAATACTCACAACAATCAGTGTTCTGTATAGTAAATCCAGTCATGATAGGCTTTGACAGCAGAAAAGGACCGCTTGACCCACCTAGTCTGCCCATTTCACTCTACAGGATAGGCCGTAGATCCTAGTTAACCAACAGCCTATTTCTTCCTACCCCCACAAGAATTGCTTTATGTCTGTCCCATGCATTCTTGAATTCTCCCACAG
The DNA here is from genome assembly GCA_016271365.2 of Neoceratodus forsteri. Taxonomy (NCBI): domain Eukaryota; kingdom Metazoa; phylum Chordata; order Ceratodontiformes; family Ceratodontidae; genus Neoceratodus; species Neoceratodus forsteri. Next base: position 123,089,695 of record JADMNL010000024.1, read on the forward strand.
TTTTAGACCCCACAACCTCCTCGGGAAGGCTGTTCCATGCATCCACTACCCTCTCTGTGAAAAAATACTTCATCACATTGCCCCTGAACCGCCCTCTATCTTTAAATAGTGTCCCCTTGTTCTTGCACATCTCTTTTTCTGAAAGATGCTACCCTCTTGGACTTTGTTGATTCCACTGAGGTACTTAAAAGTTTCTATCATGTCCCCCTCCCCTCTTTCCTCAAAGGTATACATATTAAGCTCCTTTAGTCTCTCCTTGTACGGCTTCTCTTACAGATCCTGCACCATTTGGTTGCCCTCCTCTGAACTGCCTCTATCCTGTCTATGTCCTTGAGGAGATGGGGTCTCCAGAACTGGATGCAGTACTCCAGAGGGGTCTCACCAACTGTCTCTGTACTATCGCGGACTGGATTTACTATACAGAGGATAGCAACTTCCTGTTTTCTGCTGGTGATGCCTCTCCCTATGCATCCCAGTACCCCCAGCCCTCCCTACTGCCTTCTCACATTGCTTGCTAACCTAAGGTCATCTGATCGATTACCCCCAGGTCCTTTTCCTTTTTGTTGTTGTTACTACCTCCCCCCATTGTGTAATCTGTCCCTATAGAAACATAGACTTACACAATCTTGGTAGCCCATACACTATAAAATATAATGTGTGATCTTTGGTTAATAACCACGCTGTAAACACTTTTGAGAGGTTGCCATGACATCATTGTAAAGCTTGAGAGTGGATCAGGTACTGGAGTACCTTCTGTCCATTTCAGACTTGGGTCTGATACTCCTCAATTAAGGTACATCTTTCTGCCATCTCTGCATACCATGCACCTGTAGATAGTCGTTCAGTGGCTCAACTCGATGTGTCTCACACATTCTTGTGGGCATTCTGCATTTGAAGCCTCAATCCATGATCCTGTCCGGCTTTTGTGTTGGAAAAGCTTACACTGCCTCCTTTGAACCGGCTGCATCTTGCGAGCGCGCTTTCTGTCATGGAAAGTGTTATTTTTAGTTACCATTACTTCTTCTCGAAGGATTTCGAACTTCAGGCTCTGATGTGTAAGGAGGCTTGTTTGAGGCAGTGTCAGACTTCACATTGATCCAATCCATCCACCTGCTTGTTTATTTTCCAGAGCATTCCAATCAAGGGTGGCATTGCTCCATACCTTGGATATGAATACAATTTTGTGGTACTATACACACCAGACCAAAGATTCCAGGGCTAATTTTTTGTTTTATTCGCCCTGGGAAAAGGCACCCCACTGTCCAAACAGTGTCTAAGTGGTTGGCCAATTACATTGTCTTTCGTTACCAGAAGTACAGCAAGTAACTTCCGGCATGATTAAGGGCCATTCCACTAGGTTATGGCCACATCGGTAGCTTGTTTCGAAATGTATCAGCTGCTGACATTTGCACTGCTGCTACCTGGAGCACTGTCCACACCTTCAACAACATTACAGTATAGATATCTCTAGGCATAGAGCCAATTTCGCCCAGCCATTCTTCAGCGCCTTCTTTCATAGGCCATTGGTTTTGCCTACTGCCTGACATTCTGTCTGTAGTCAGAACTGCTTGAGACTCAGTCCTACCAGTGATGGCCTGCTGCAAGAGTTACCCTTGAAGTAAGATAGTAAACTTATATAAGAGCATTACCATAACAGTAGATCTTGAGGCAGTCTCTTGCAGCAGGCCCTGCTTCCCTCCTCCCCCTTCCATAGGGATGAACCTTCTGCATTTCATGTTCTATGCATTTGGGAAACCTCGAATCCTCCTTGTTCCTCCTAACGACATCCAGCTTTTGGTCTCCGGCGGAGAACTGAGGAGGGTATGGTGGCCACTCATCTTTATAAAATGGTTGACATCAGGGGCTGGCGTCGGGTGGGTAGCCCCTCTGGTAGATTGTTAGCTAGAAAGTTTCTGTGTGGTCCTAGTGCCTGGTGGCTATAGTCCTACCGGTGATGACCTGCTGCAAGAGATCCTCTCGAAGATCTACTGTTACGATAAGTTCTTACGTAACTGTACTTTGCTATTACTTCTGTTCAAAGGCTTTCTGAGCTTCATGCTCTTGTGTGTGAGCCACCTTATTTGATTTTCCACAAAGACAGGGTGTCTTTGTGCACCAACCCTAAGTTTTTGCCAAAGGAGATGTGAGTTTACCTTGAATCAAACCATCCTCCTGCCTGTTTATTTTCTAGAGCACGTTAATCCAGGGAAGCATTGCTCCATAGTTTAGATGTACTTACAATAATATTGTTCATTGCACAAAGGACTGCAGGAAGTCCTTGCAGCTGTTTGTTTCCTTCACTCCTAGAAAAGAGGGCATGCCACTTTCTAAACTGTACCTGTCCAAATGGTTGGCCAACTGTACAGTGCCCACCGCTAATAACGGGTACATTTGTGAAAACCCTTATTTGCCCGCTATGGCAGCTGGTTAGTATAACGTTTTGCTTGAAAGGTATTGTACTCAATCCACGTACCACAGTACACTGCTGTCCCTAATCCAAATAAAACAGTGGAAAACTAGTGAACAGCATGAATTGAATTTCAAAACAAACTTTATTAAACACAGCATTAAAATAAAAAGTTATGTGCTGTAAATCAATTTAATCAATTAAGACAGATAATTACTCCTACTTTTGTCCCATGAAGTATTCGTAATCCAGGTTTGAATGCTCTTTCGCCTGCAGTAAGAATGCCAACTTTCTTCTACTTTCTGCATTATGTACCAGTTGGGCTGCAAGTGTGCATTTTGCTCCATAGCACAATGAAGTGTTAACACAGCCAACCGAATATCAATGGGCATGACAATCACCTCCTCCTCCACCATGTTATCATCCAGGTCTCACTCTGCATCTCCATCATCGGCATTGACGCTTTTATGCATTGCTCCTATTACCTCCCCAATGTCATCTTTGCTGCTCAGTGGGAGACAGCACCCGTGAAATCGATTTAAAATCTGCCCGAAATACCAGGTGGATTAAGTTCATTATTAATGGTGATTTTATAATTGGTATCTATGGGACTGACAACTGTTTTTGTAAATTGCCCAATATAACTGGCTGCCCACATTAAACGTGTAGCGATATAAGTGCGGCGACTGTGCTACTTTTATTACAGGAAAAACAGTAAGGTACTGTACTTCTGGGGTTGTGCATGGTCATTCAGCCAGAGGCATGGCCATCTCTGTTGCCTGTTTTCAGGGAATGTGTCGGCTGCAGGAATTTGTGCTGCGCAACCTGGGGTACTGTCTACACTTTCACTAAACACTACAGTCTGGACACTGTCTCTAGAAGAAGGGTAGGCTTTGGCCTGGCTGTACTTCAAGACCTCCTTTCTTAGGCCTATAGCCTCCAGCCACCCAGACTGTGTCAGTGCTGCTTGGGACTCGCTCCATAGATGTGGCCTAAAGAAGAGAGATCCTCAAAACATAGTACAGTTACGTAAGAACTTACTGTAACAGTAGATCTTCTAAAAAATCTCTCGGCAGGCCATGCTGTCCCACCCTCCATCTCCTTGGACTCAGAGCTTCTCCGTTCCTGTCTCCCATTCCTGGATAGTCTACCTTCTGTTCTGCCTTGCTTGGTAGTGGAACCTTCAGCTCTGTTGGTTTCCCAGAGAAGGTCCTTGGATTATGATCTTCAGGAGGAACTGAGGAGGGTGCAGGGCTGCCCATGTTTATATAGTGGAGGATGTCAATGTCTAGCGTCACTGTTGGTGGACCCTAGTAGACTGCTACAAAAAGTTTCCATGTGGTCCTAGCACCTGATGGTTATAGTTCCATAGGTGTGGCCCGATGGAAAGAGATTTTCTCAAGATCTATTTTTGGTATGTTTTTACATAACTGTACTTTCCCTGAGACCAAAGGAACAGGGGTTCTATTCTCATTTCTTTCTAGTCCCCAGATCCACAGGGGCTAGAGGCACATTCTGGATCTGCAATCTGAACTTCTATATTCAGTACAAGAAGTTCAGGATGGTCACCAGCAAGGCCTGCTGCCCTTCCACAAAAAGGGGACTGGATATGCACCTGAACGTGCAAGATGCTTACCTGGATATCAGTATTTGCACTCTCACAGGAAGTACCTCAGGATATTACTGAGGGATATCTTGCAGCAGGCCATTACCGGTGGGACTCAGCCATCAGACACTAGGACCACATGGAAACCGTTCTAGCTAGCAGTGTGCCAGAGGGGCTGCCCACCTCTGATGTCAGCATCTGATGTCAGCCTATCCTATATAAGGACGGCCCCAAGCCCTCCTCAGTTCTGTCCTGCCATCCACCGATGCATGTCAGACCACGGACTCTGCCAGACCTAAAGTGAGTTTATCCGTGTTTTAAAACTGTGTTTTCCCTTTTTACTTTAGTTGGGTAAACATCACATTTTTTCGTGTCTGCTCCTTCTTTTATGTCTTCTCTGCCTTCTTCAACTTCAAAATGCTCCACAAAGTGCGCCTGTGGCAAACAGATCTTGGATAAGGATGGCCATTCTGCTTGCCCCTTCTGTCTAGGGCCCCACCACAATGTTCAGGCCTGTGAGGCCTGCCAGAAATTCACCTGGCCACCAGATGGCGATGCCAGAGGACCCTCGAGAGCCACATTCTCAAGGTGAAGGTCACACAGATGGAACAGGAACTGCAGGCCCGGAGCGCCTCTGCTTCCCTGACAAAGTCATTGGGCTATTCCTCCTCCAAATTGAAGGAAAACTCATCAGGAAAGCACAAACACCAGGACAAAGACCGGAACCGTCCTGATCTTCCTCCACTCTCGCAGTCGCTGCAAAGGCTCCTCCATCAACTGCTTTAGGGTCTTCTTCCTGGGGGTTGGACTTCCATGGCCCCACATGCCCTTTCTCCTTCCTGGCTCCCAGTGGCCCCAGCGCCTGTGACTGGTGGTGGCTCCTTGGTGCAGGCTACATCTGTCCCTGCCCCAGCCCCTGCTTTTCCAGCCCTTATTTTGGCAGGCTCTTCAGCAAGAGGCGAGGCATGAGTTCCTCCAGCTGGCACGTGCTGCTGGAGCCAGTTCTCACCAGCCACTCTGTCACCGCACCCCTGCCAGGACTCGGTCTCCAGAACCTGCATCGTGCCTGTCCCTCTGATACATGGGCAGGTGTCACTGGGCACGGCATCTCCACAAGCCCGTTCTCCCCCAGCCATCATCAGCAGAGCCTTCTTCTCCAGCGTGCTCTTATCTCCACCGACACCCATGCATTCTGCCCTAGTATCACCAAGGCCCGATGCCTACTGGGCGCTCCTACAATCCGCAACCTGTGGGTCCAGTGCTGGCCCTGCCCCGATGCTGGCAGGGCCTTCGCACCATCTTCCTCTGACTACACCCGGGGACCCACGCCCGGCCAACCGCTACCACATCCTGGGGAACTGATGCCTGCGCCAATACCTTCCCCCATTGGGCCACAACCTAGGTATTCAGCCCCAACGGCCAGGGGTCCAGCTTGGCCTACCAGTATCCGGCTCCTGAAGGCCAACGCCTGCCTCACCCATATCCTGTGCTGGTTGGGCCACAGCCACTTTACAGTTACCCAGTGCCTAGGGATCCAGCTACGGTGCCCATGGATTACTACGGTCTGATCTCAGTGCTTGGGCATTCACAGCTCGCAGGCCCCTAATCCAGGCCTGCCCCAGTCATCCCACCCCAGGGGCCTCCTAGGCTTGCTCCTGCTCGCCTGGTGCCCAGTGTTCCTCCTACCCATATGGACGCTGGTATCCCTGTTCACCAGTTGACCCTCAACCTAGCAACAGTGGGGCTGAGGACTCTGCCTCAGCTGATGATGCCACTTTGGAGTCCTTCTCCCAGTAAGGGATCTCCTCGGGGGATGAAGGGAACTCAGTAATGTACCCAAGTCTCCACTAGACGGCCCCACCTTTATGGATATAATGACATATCCAGTACACAATGGGGTGGGAGACTGAGGAGCAGGACCCAGAGCATCACCACCTGGCAATTTACTCGCCAGTGCAGTGCCCTCGATGGTTGAGTCACACGATGTCATTACCAGGCCGCATGGCTTCACCTCACATTATTCCTGTGGTCCCTAAAAGGCACACAGACATACCATCCTCTAGCTGGTAAGTTCTTTTTGGGGAGCACTCTGAAGCCAACTTTGTGGTCATTAACGTGGCACACGATCGCACCAAGCATCCAAAGCACCTCAGTGCCCCTCCCTCCAGACAGGGAATCGAGGCAGCTTGACCAGGTGGGCAAGCATACCTTTGCTTTGGCCATCCTTGCCATTAGGGCCCTTAACTACCTGGTCTACATGGTGCAATACCAAAATTTGTTGTGGGACCATGTTAGGGAGGTGGTTGTGGCAATGGGTGGGTCAGGCGTTGGTCAACTGGGTGGCAAACTGGTTGAGGGTAGAAAGAGAGAGTGGTGGTAAACGGTATGCAGTCAGAAGAGATGCAAGTTACAAGTGGGGTACCTCAGGGTTCAGTCCTGGGACCAGTCCTCTTCAATATCTTCATCAGTGACACTGCAGATGGACTGGAGGGTAAGGCGAGTCTGTTTGCAGATGACATCAAGATCTGCAACAGAGTAGATGATCCAGATGGGGTGGGCAGATTGAGAAGAGATCTGGACAAACTAGCAAAATGGTCGGAAGAGTGGCAACTGGGTTTAATGCAAAGAAGTACAAGATCATGCACATAGGGAAGAGAAACCCTGAAGCCACCTATAGGCTGGGAGGGAGATGCTGGCAGTCACAAGGGAAGAAAGTGACTTGGGCATCATCATCACTGATGACCTGAAATCATCCAAGCAGACCTCTAAAGCAGTAGGTAAGGCTAGGGGATGTTGGGTGTATTAATAGGGGTATCACAAGTCAGAAGAGGGAGGAGGTAATAATCCCTTTTACAAGACACTGGTTAGTCCCCATCAGGAGTACTGCATGCAGTACAGGAGGCCACACCTTCACAAGGACATTAACCAAGTTGAGGAAGTCCAGAGAAGGGCAACCAAAATGGTGCAGGGACTGCATCAGAAAACATATGAGGACAGATTAACTGAACTCAATATGTATACCCTAGAGCAAAGGAGAGAGAGAGAGGTGATATGATTGAAACATTCAAACACCTTAAGGGCATTAACAAGGTGAAAAGAGTCTAACATGTTTCAATATAAGAAAAATAGCAGGACAAGAGGACACAGCATGAGATTAGAGGGAGGCCGATTAAGGGGTAATGTGAGGAAGTTCTTTTTCACAGAAAGGGTGGTGGATGCATGGAACGGCCTACCTCAGGAAGTGGTGGATATGAATACAGCGCAGTGCTTCAAACAGCCATGGGATAGGCATAAGGAGCAATACAGATGAGTTTGAATAGATAGGCCATTTACAGAGCAAAGGCCTATGGCACATTCATAAGGTAGAAAAAGAAATGGGCAGACTGGATGGGCCTTTGGGTCCTTATCTGCCATCAGCTTCTATGTTTCTATGCCAGATGACCCTCTAAACAGCAGACGTTTCAGGCCCTAAAGATGTCTGACATCAGTACTCATGTCCTCGGGTGGTGTACAATGCAGTGGATGCCTCTGGATGGGCAGTGGCAGACATTAATCTACGTTGCCACACCTGGCTTAGGATCTTGGGTTTTGCCCTGATGTTCAGTCCAGTATTCTGGATTCCCCTTTGTGGCTCTGAGCTGTTCGGGGTGATGTCCAGGGCATTATTTCTGAGCTTCTAAACTCTGGAAGGGCCTTAAAGCTGGTCCACTCTATGTAGTACACCCAGCCAAAATTGGGTCATAGGACTCCTTTTGTCGCTCCTCCAAGAGGCAGTCAAGAGCTCCTCCCAAGGCCCAGGGCAAGCATAAGCCAGGTGCAGCCCCTTATGCTCTTCTGAGCTGCCAGAGGTGCCTCTGCAGCCCATTCAGGGCTGCCCCCACCTTCTGACTACTTACTGACCCTCCCCTGCAGGGCTTCAGGAGGTAGCTTAGGGGTCGATTTCTCCCTACACTTAGACAGGTGCAGGTCCATCACTACAGACAGTTGGGTGCTTCAGCTCGTAGAGACAGGCACACTCTAGAGTTTCTGGGTGGCCCTCTGCAAATCTGCCTAGGGCATCCGTGTATCCACCAAGCCACATTCCTTTCATATGGGCAAATTTCAGCCCTGCTGCAAAAGAAGGCCATAGAGCTTCTCCCCCACAACAAGGTTGTGGTACTATCCATTTTTCTTGGTATCCAAGAAAACAGGGGCCTTGGTCCCATCCTGACCTGAGCTATCTCAACTTGTACATAGATTACAAACGTTTCAGGATGATCACCTTGCAGGGTTTACTACCTCTGCTCCACTAAGGAGACTGGCTATGATCTTTGGATATGCAGGATGTTTATCTGCACATCAAAGTTTTTGTGGCCACAGGTGTTTCCTCTGTTTTCATTTCATTGGGAAGCACTACCAGTTTCAGGCTCTGCCCTTTGACCAATCCTCAGCCCCCAGGGTGTTTACTAAGTGCCTGGTGGAAGTGGCTGCCAACTTGAGGAGGCAGGGTTTTAGGTTTTCCCTATCTGGACAACTGGCTCCTGGCAGGCCTGTCTAGAGATCATCTTTGCAAATTCTGGAGGGTGCTGGCAGCTTGTTCCAGTCCCTGGGCATTACCATCAAGCTGCCCAAGTCCTTCCTTACCCTCTGATAGCACCTCCTTTACATAGGGGCTATCCTGGTCATGGCTCAGGGCAAGGTCTTTTGCCTCCTGACAGGGTGAAGCAGCTCATGGCTCAGACCTGCCCCTGCATTACAACTGCCACGTCTCAAGACAGGGAACTCCTCAAGCTTCTGGGGCTTATGGCGAAGCCATTGCAATGGTTCCCTTAGCCAGGCTATGTATGAGGATCTCGCAATGGACCCTTCGGGTACAATGGGACCAGTGTGTAGACTCCTGGATCAGCTAGTGCTGGTATCGTGCCCAGTCAAGAAAATCGTTCTGTGGTGGCTGGAGCTCAGCAACCTATCTTGGGAGTGCCTTCACTGCCCCTCCCCTTAGTAGATTTTCATGACCGACGCCTTGAGCCTCAGTTGTGGTGCCCATATAGGGTCTCACCAAACCCAAGGGACTTGATCCGAGATCGAGCGGGTCTCCACATCAGTATCCTAGAATTGCTGGCAGTTTTGTATGCCCTTCAGGCCTTCCAGACTCAGTTCTTCATGGGTCTGCTTTTGGTTCAAATGGACAACATATGTGTGTTGTTTATTATTTTCATTTATTTATTTATTTATTTTGCCAGGCCCGTCCTCCCAAGGCTCAGTCTAGCTCCGCTAACCGCTCCTGCATGCCCCAGACTTTTTCCTCTGGGGCGGGCTGCTAGGGGGCATCTCCTCCCAATGGACACTGGGGTAGGCAAGACCTGGCTTGCCCCGGGTTGTGGCCATGGGAGTGGGACCCCCACTGGTGGATCACAGTAGGCAGAGGAGGGACGGCAGTGGGGCCAGTGTCATGATTGGGGGCATTTTCTTTTTCTGCTGGGATCCTGGGCAGGGATGTGCAATGATGAGCAGCATCTGCCCCGCCCCACCATGACATATAGTGCTGGCTGTGGCAGTACCCCATCTTCCGCCAGAGGTCTGCAATGTGCCACACGCCAACCCCCATTCCCCTGGAGAAGGAGAGCAGTCCTGGGACAATCAATCTTCTCCCCTGGCCAACCCTCAGACTCGAGTCCGCCCCGAACTGGGATGCCGCCGCCGCAAGCAGACACTTTGCTGCTGCACTGGTGGCCCAGCGCATGTGTTGTTTATTATATAAACTGGCAGGAGGGGACTTATTACTACTCCCCTATACAGGGAAGCAAGAGTCTGGTATTGGGCCATCGAGCATGGTCTACAGCTCTCAGCCGTCCATGTTCCTGGCATCCTGGTGGACACTTTAAGCAACTCACAGTCCAGGACTCACAAGTGGGAGCTTCTAACCTCAGTGGCAGAAGACCTCTTCGAAAGATGTTGTCGGCCCAAGTTGGACCTTTGCATCCCCACTCAACGAAAACTACCACATTTCTGCTTGCTAGATCCAGGACCTGGAGTTTTCTGGCGAGACACATTATCCCTCTCCAGGACAGGGAGGTTTCTTGCATGCTTCCCTCCTTCCTGCTCCTTCAGCAGGTACTAATCAAACTACAGATGGAAGGGGCACGATAATTCTCATCGCCTCCTTCTGGCCTCGCAGATCTGGTTCTCCCTGCTGCAGCAATTGACGGTGGAATACCTGCTCCCCTGCCCCTGTACACCAGTTTGCTCTCCCAGGACCCGGGCACCCTAGTCCATCCAGACCTCAAGTCACTTCATCTTCGTATGGCTCCTGAGACATAGCTATTGCCAGATCTGGGGTTTCCCAGAAGGCCAATGTGTTGGCTGCGGCCAGGAAGCCCTTACCCAGGTCACCTGTTCCATGAAATGGAATCACTTTGCTATATGGGTGCTTTGCACCACTTGGATTCCTTCACCTGCCCAGTGGATCCAGTCCTTGGAATGCCTCGCGTCTCTCTGGACTTGAGTTTTAGATACTCTTCTATTAAGGTACATCTGTTCTGCCATCTCTGCATACTGTACTTGTGGATGGGCAAGTGGCATAACTTTATGTTCTCCACACTTTCTGCAGGGAATTCTGCACTTGTGTAACTCCCCTACAAATGGGGGTTCCTAAAAGTCTTCCAAGAGCTTGCCTAATTGCTCAGAGTCTGGTTGGTGTTCAGCATTAAAGCCATTTAAATGTTGTTGCCAGTGAGTGCTTTTAAAGCTTCCATGTACTGTCTCTTTAAGGGGCTGCCTGCTTGCAGTCATAATTAGTTAAAATGGGGGTGGGGTCTGTGTGTTTCTGTGCCGAATCCCGCCTGCGTTGACTTTTCGTTCCATTTCTGCCATCGCTACTTGTGCAGAGGGAGCTCTCCGGAAAGATGTAACTGTTTGCTGATAATTATTTAGAGGTAGAAAGATAGTGGAGTTTGTTCTAACCTGCCTTTATTTGCAGCAAGGACTGTTCTGTGTAGCTTCATCATTTTGGTCACGGACTGCCGAATGGGACCAATCAGTGCTTGGGACTCTCAAATGGAGTCTGCTGAAATGGGGCTGTGTGGAGTGAGACTCTGGGAATTGTAGTTTTGGACTGTTGGCGCCTTTGGACCTATAGAGGAGTCCTGCTGTGACTGACATCTGAACCGACCAACCAAACCTTTTGAATATGAGTGAAAGTCCCTGAGCTGTCTGCTGGCAAGCCAGATTCAAGTTGGAAGCTGAGAGAGCAACAGCTCAGAGTGTTCGAGTCGGTCTGTGCAGTAGTTCGTGTGGGAGAACTGTGAAAGGCCTGACTTCTGGCCTGCTAGCCTGCTTTCTGCCCTAAGAGGAAGAAGAGGGACTTTTGTCGGACTAAATCCGAATTTTGTAAAGCCAAAGCAAGCTGCTGATTTAGGACCATGCTTAACCTGTAGAAGACCAAGATTTTTGCTGAATGCGATCAGCCTGTCTGGAATTTCAGTCACTTCTGAGCTCCCAGTGAGTGCAGAGACTTGTGATCGTAACAGGGGAGCATTTGGCCGGGCACAGGTAGACTTTGGTATATAAATGTACTGTGAACTGAAAGAGAAGTGCGATTTAGTCTGGCTGGGTGCTGCTGGCTTGTACATATGAATGCTATGTGCTGATTGGGGATCGCGGTCTAATTCCCCTCTTGCTGTGAACTGTGTGCTAGTTGCTGGAAGCTGTTTCCCAGCTAAAATCAGACTGAATCTGTTGTTGCCTAATGCAGATAGGCCCTGCCACGCTGGCCTTATCTCCCTACCCCGCGCACAGAGAAGATCCATCGATGAGGGACCTGCCAGGATCAGCCCCCTGCTCCTTGCCTGAAGGGAACAACGCTGAAGCAACTTCGTGGACCCTGCTTCCTCTGGCAATCCAGAATGTCCATTCATCATCTTTTCTGTGTTCAGTCTGGGTACCGTGAGTAATTATCAGGGTAGCTCCCTGCAACCTTTCTTAAATCAAGTGTATCATCTGATTCTTGTTGTGTTGTTTTCTAAACTGAGCCCTCCGGCTCCGGATTACAAATTGGTTGTGTGTGCATGTTATTTCTCCATCACAGGGCCCCAACCAGCTGTGACACCCGCCTACCCCAGGCAACGGTCCTGGCTAGCCTTTTAGGCCATCCTGGGTACCCAGAGAGTGTGACTGAATGGGACTCTTGATTGCATGCACTGCAGTGTGATTCAAAGTGTGATTACAAATTAACCTGATTATGCCCTGTCCTTGTTATAGTCCCTGAATAAATCAGATCTGTTTTTCTGCAATTTACATTGATTGTGGTGTTAGTTTATGTTGAAGGTATTGCATTGTTGCTGTTGTACTGCATCACCTTATTTTACAGGGGTCCCCAGAGTCACGCTGATGGAACCAGTACCGGGGTAAGTGCTAAATATAAGTGTATGTACCAAGCATATCTGGGGTGTTGGGAAGGTGCATATTGTGTATTAATGTGGGCCACTAATTGGGAAAGAGGGGGTCATGGTGTCCAGAGGGCTGTGGCCTGGTTAGCTTGACCCAAACCAACCCCTGACTTTTGGGTGGAGGCACCCGTCACTGAACCTTGGCCCTTTAACCTGTTGGTAGCCAAGCAAGCAGGGGTAGTAGCCCAAGGATAGTGCCACCTAGGGTTACACTTGAAACCCACTATTCGAGCTCCTGTCCTGCCTTGGGATCTTAATTTTGTGTTAGAAAAGCTTACATTGCCTCCTTTGAACCGTCTGCATCTTGCAAGCTACACTTTCTGTTGTGGAAAGCATCATTTTGGTTGCCATTACTTCTTCTCGAAGGATTTCAGAGCTTCAGGCCCTCATGTGTAAGGAGACTTATTTGGTTTTCCACAAAACAGGGTGTATTTGCATACCAGTCCTAAGTTCCTTCCTAAGGTGGTGTCAGAGTTACTTTGAATCAGCCCATCCACCTGCCTGTTTATTTCCGGAGCATTCCAGTCAGGAGGAGGTATTGTTCCATACCTTGGATGTACATAGAATTCCGAGATAGTATACACACTGGGCCAAGGACTCTTGTAAGTCCAGCCAGTTGTTTGTTTCATTTGCTGCTGGGAGAGAGGGCTTCCCAGTTTCCAAACAATGTTTGTCTAAGTGGTTAGCTAATTGTATTGTTTACTGCTACGGAGTATGGTAAAGAACTTCCTGGTGTTCAACGGCATGGCTGCGTCAGTAGCTTGTTTTGAAATGTGTCTGCTGCTGACATTTGCGCCTACAGACACCTGCAGTACTGTTCACACTTTTGCCAAACACTACAGTCTGGACATCACCTGTAGAAGACGTGCCAATTTTGGCCTAGCAGTTCTCCAAGGCCTCTTTAGGCTGTCATCTTTGCCTGCTGACCTCCCATCCTGCCTGCCTGTGCTACAAGAACTGCTTGGGACTAAGTCCTACCAGTGATGGTCTGTTGCAAGAGATGCCCTTGAAGTAAGATAGTACAGTCACGTAAGAACTTACCGTAACAGTAGATCTTTGAGAGAATCTCTTGCAGAAGGCCCCTGCTTTTCCCTCCTCCTCCTTCCCCTTTCTTGTCCTGTGTTTCACTATTCTTCTATCAGGGCATGCCTTCTGCTTTTCTCCACTACAGGGTTACCTCTGCGCCTCCTCAGTTCCCCCATCTGGAATATTGCTTCTGGTCTCCAGTGGGAGAACTGAGGAGTGCTGAGACTGCCCACCTTATATAGGATAGGCTGACGACAGATGCTGATGTCTAAGGTGAGCAGCCCTCTGGTACACTGCTAGCTAGAAAGGTTTCTGTGTGGTCCCAACACCTGATGGCTGAGTTCTAGCAGTGATGACCTGCTGGAAGAGTGCCTCTTGAAGATCTAGTGTTACTGTAAGTTCTTATGTAACTGTACTTTCCTGTTTCAGGGGAACACTACCAGTTTAGGGTAATGCCCTTTGGCTTGTCATCCACACACAGGTATTTACCAAATGCTTGGCAGTTATGGGGACTGTATGTCTTCTTCTATCTAGATGATTGTTTACTCAAAGCTCAGTCCAAGGAGCAACTGTCTCAGAACCCAGCTGTACCAGACAACTTTTCATTCCCCTAGGGATCACGGTCAATCTGCCCAAGTCAGTCTTCACCCCTTGTCAGTGTCTATAGTACATAGGGGCAGTACTGGACACCACTCAGAGTTAGCCTTCCTGTCCCAGGACAGGATGGAGCACCTCATGGCACAGGCCCTTCTGCTTTACAACAGCAGTATGTCACAGCCAGGACATTCCTGAGACTGCTGGGCCTGATGGCAGCAGTTATTGCCAAAGTACCCACGGCCAGGCTGCACATGAGGGGCCCTTAATGGACATTAAGAGTACAGTGGGATCAGTGCACTGACAATCTAGAACAGCAGGTTCTAGTGACTTCTGTCCGAAGGTGCTCGGTGGTGGATGGAACCCAGTACTTTGCTAAAAGAGGTTCCCTTCCTCATTTCCTCCCTCATCAGATTCTCACCACGGATGCTTTGGGATTGGCCGGGGGCACATCTGGGGCCTCACCAGACTCGAGGAACATGGACCAGAGTGAGACTTCCTCTACATAAATGTCCTAGAGATGAGGGTTGTTTGTCTGCAAGCCTTCCAGAACCATCTGTCTCCGGGGCATCTGCTGCTGTAGATGGACAGTGTTGGTGTAGTACATTAGATAAACAAGCAAGGGGTACTCATTCTTACCCCATGCAGGGAAACGATGAGGGTTTAGATCTGGACTCTAGAATATGGTCTAGAGCTGTCAGCTGTCCCTGTTGCAGGCATCCAGAATGTTCTGGCAGGCAAACTAAGGTCACAGTCCAGAACGCATGAGTGGGAGCTGCTGACCTCGTGGACAAAGACCTGTTTAACAGAGGGGGTCATTCAGAGTTGGACCTTTTGCATCTCCACTCAACACAAAACTGCTGCTTTTCTGCTCACTTGCTACAGGGCCTGGAGGTTTGTGGCAAGATGTGTTGTCCCACTCTTGGAAAAGGAGGTTTGTTTATGCCTTCCCACTCTTTCCTCTGATTCAGAAGGTGCTAATCAAGTTCTAAATGAAGGGAGCTACTCTAATTCTTCTGGCTCCCTTTTGGCCTGCTCAGATCTGGTTCCCCTTACTGCAACAGTTGGCAGTGGAATCCCCAGGATCCCTGCCTTTGTGCAATGGTTTGTTATCGCAGGAACAGGGAAGCTTGGTCCATCCGGACCTCAGGTCACTCCATCTGTACTCTATACTGCTGTGGTACCTTGCATGAGAGGAACTGCAGCGTGCATGTAATTCTACCATTGCGTAATGTATGAAACTCGTAGCAAATAGCCGTTTGTTTCCTAGCTGTAACAAGGGCTATAGCTGCACCAAGGCATGCTGGGTAATGTAGTCCTGTCCTGAACAGGGGGACTACAAGACTGGTGTATAGCTTCTTGCAGCTGTTTTTCTGTTAGAAAAGCTGCTGATAGGAGAACACGGGATGCCTGAAAGGCATAGTTTGCACCAGATATTTTAAGTGTTTTTAGACATCGTCTCTGGTGAGGGTGAGCCAGGTCACATGACCGCTACTTCCTGATTTCAGTGCAACTTAAACTTGCCCCAGAGCGTAGCAGGGCATGTCAGGTGGGACAGAGGGACAGGAGGGTTAAAGTACTGTTATTAAATGAACTAATAGCATTATATATACAGAATGGATGAAAACTACAATGCCATGCAGAAACTATGTGAGGAAGGTATTCTATAGCAGTGTAAGAAGTGTCACCTGTATGCTGAAAAAAAACTCTGCAGTATGGGGATTATTAGAGTGTAAACATTGTCTAGCTAATGACACAGCAGTCTACAAATTAAACAATGCCACAAACGAATTGAAAACCTTAAGAAAGTACTGAACAGTCATAAAAGAGCACGAGATCAAGAAGTTGAACAAGGAGAAGCAGAGACTAGCAAGAAAAAATAAAGGAAACGAGGGAATTAAATGACAATATTTGGTACACTTGAGCCACAAACTTCAAAAACATTTAGAATTACATCAAAGATATTGGGGCTTAGCAGACCCAATCTACTAATGATGATATGCTTGACAGCATTCACTGTAACAACCCTGTCACCATTGCCAATGCCTTCAACCACTTTTCTGACCTTTCCAAATACACTTGTCGGCATCCACCTCTTCATTCCTAAGGACACTCCTGACACAACCTGTTTCTACCTGCGTGTAGTCACTAATCTGGAGGTGTGTCGGCTACTTGACTCCATGTCCATCTGCTGTAACTTGGAGCACAGTGCATACCTTCACCAAGTGCATGCCTTTACCAAGTGCTATGCCCTGGATGTCCTTGCCAGGCAGCATGCCACCTTTAGCAGAACAATTCTGAAGGGATTACTATTCTGAGTGAGCCCTAAACTACAGCTTCCCTAGTCCAAGGTCCTTCTCTAAGCTTGGTACTATGAGCCATTAGTAAGAATCTATGCAGAAAATTGATTCTTGGAATATATGAAAGTTATGTACGTACCATAATTGTTGACCTTCCTGAACATCTTCTCCATAGATTACCATGCCCACCATCCCCTGCCTCACTCCAGTATTGTGTTGGTCTTCTTCTTTGTACTTAATTTGGGCTGTAAAGACTCAGGCTACTGGGTTTGGTGGCCTTTCACATGGGCCATCAGCTGGTTGCCTTGTCTCCTTCGTTAAGTACATAGGTTATTCATTAGGGTCAAGCTGTTCACCTCCTTGGTAAAAGCACTGAGGTGGTTGGGGCTGGCAGCACTGTATACCAGCAGGCGCATGCAGTGGACGTATGCACAGGCCTACTCACACCGCCAGCTGTCCAGAGAGGTTCTGCCTCCCTCAGGGTCCTAGTGCCTCTGGTACAGATCCATTTATGGTAATGTATGGAGAAGATACTGAAGAATATCAACAATTATGGTAAGTACATAACTTTTTACTTACTGTAACAGTAAACCTTGAGAGAATCTCCTGCACTGAACCACAGCTCAACCTCCCTCCTCCTCCCTTATTTGTGAGTGTCATGGTTCTTGGTGCATGGTCTCTGTGTATTACATGATTTGCATGGTATGTCTTGTACCCTGTACTGGATTTAGTATGATTCCCCACCCCCATTACCACTTCATTTTCTTGGGCTTTTACTGGGCTTCGCTTCTTCCAATTAGTGTAGTGCAATGCTCTACGTCTCCTGTGGATGGAATGATCTAAGAAGGTATCAGGCCACCCACATTATGTGAGCATCAACAATATGCGTCATCGTGGGCGGCCTCAGCTAGGCAAAGGTCTCCGAGCAGTCCTGATGCAGATGGCATCTAAGTTCCAAAGGTGTGGCTCAGCGGAGATTTAAGCAATAATCATTACAGAGCATGTATTGTTGGGGGATTACACATGCCTTGTGTGGTGTGTCAACGAGTGCAGCGAGTAACTTTAACCACACAAGAAATGGGTAAATCCACTACACACATGCCCTGAAGTGCATTATTGCAATTATAAAATGAATCTGTTATTAAAAAAAAAAAAAAAAAAAATGAATTAGGTTCAAAGAAATTAAACATTTGATCAATGGGATCTTTACTGGCTGGCTGTTGCAGGATTTACACATCATGTGACATATTTTGACCAATGAGGCTGTAGGGTTTTGAGACTCATTTTAGATTCAAAGATCTACTGTAACAGTATGCAGCTTCTTATAGGATTAACCGCAAAATTTCGGTATTCTCACCTGACAGTTTGTTTCCTCAACCTTCTCCATCTTCCAACCACTCCACAAAGTGTGCCTGTGGCAAACGGATCGAGACAAGGACAGCCATTCTGCCTCGTTTGTGCCTAGGCCCAGACCACAATGTCCAAGCTTGCAAGGCCTGCCAGAAGTTTCAACCCGCCTCCGGGAAGTACAAGCACCAGGACTAGGACTGGGACCGACCCGGTCTGCTTTCACTTGCGGTCTTCTCAAAAGAAGTCTTCGGCCATGCCCCTAACTCCCACATGTCTATTGGTGGCCCAGCCACCCGCCTGGGTCTCCCTCACAGGTAGCAGCTCCTCAGGCCTGGGTACTCTGTATCCTGTTCCCCAGCCCTGCTGTTTCAACCCTTATTCTCTGCAGGCACACAGTCACGTGGCTCATCCAGAGTCTCTTCGGCGGCTGGTGCATCAGTCATCAGTGTACCAGTGTCTGCACCTCCAACACCCACACCCCTGGCAACGGTCTCATTCTTCTGGGACCGCTGCTGGTTCTCTTTCTCCTTTCCAGTGGCAGACACTGCAGAACACCAGCACCTCCCAGAGCCCAGTATAGTCTTCTCCCGGAAAGTCACCTTCCACTCCGGCACCCATCACCCCACAACCAGCACCTGTGGATCCTCTAGCTCCCACCCAACTGATGCCCGCTGGGCCTGCACCTGTTCTCCTCTACTGCAGCCAGCGGGATCTACACCAGCCCTGCCTGTACCTGGCCTTCCACAGCCAGTGCCCACCAGACCTGTGCTGACCCCACTTCAGCCAGCGCCCAACCTGCCGCGCCCTGCTCCTGCGGGACCTGCGCCTGGCCTACCTCAGCCTGTAGCCTTTAGAACTGCAGCCTGCCTACCTCATCCTGTGCCAGCAGCACCTATGCTGGGTTATCCATACCGGACGCCTCCTGAACCTGCATCAGTCTACCCTACCCGATGCTGGGGGACTGGCACCAGCCCCAGTCAGTTACCATGGCCTGAGTTCACCCTGTGGTCCTTCATGCAGACACAGGCTCCCATCCCAAGGGCACTGGCTCCAGCCCCCCTTCAAGGGCTTCCTCTGGACCTCCTTCTCCAGCCCCTGTTAGGCCGGGCCTAGTGCTCCACACATCTCGCCAGGGTGGCCTGGTGCTGGATCTTCCAGCCACTGGATGGTCATTGGCCTGAGGACAGGGCTGATGGGAAGGAAAGCGTTAGTAGTGAGTCATCCTCTCTCCCCTGACTCCTCGGAAGGGAAGAGGCCCTGAGTAATGTTCCAAAATCCCCCTGATGACTCCACCTTTTATGGCCATCTTGCACACATTTAGGCCACTATGGGATGGGAGACCGAGGATCAGGACCTTAAGAGGCATTGATTGGCTGTCTACTCCAGCAGCCCGATGCCCCTCCCTTAGTGGTCCCTCCCATCATTGACCTCTACGAGATTTATTTCTTTTATTTATTAACATCTCAGATTACTACCTTGAGCTGAGAGCTCATTTACAAAGGTTCCACATCCAAAGCAGAATACATTACTCAGATAACAGGATGTCACTTGGGCTGCCTGGAACCCCCCCACACACACACACGGTCCTGGCTGTTATCAAAATAAGGTGGACAGGCTTTACCACGCCCTGCTGGCAGAGCTGTATTTTAGGGAACAACCCAAGGCCCAAGACACCAGTGACTCACAAATCATGGGAGGATGGTGTGGTACCTGAGGACTGGAGGAAGGCGAATTTGATTCCCCTTCACTAAAGTGGGGAGCAAGACAGAGGCAGGAAACTACAGACCTGTCAGTTTGACCTCTGTGGTAGGGAATGTGATAGAATCACTTCTGAAGTAAAGAATTGCCGAGTACCTAGAGGCCAGTGGGGCACAGGACTCCAAGGCAGCATGGGTTCACAGCCAAGGGAGGTCATGTCAGGCGAATCCAATTGATTTCTTTGACTGGGTGACCAAAGTAGTAGACCAGGAGGGGCTGTGGACATGGCCTACCTAGACTTTAGCAAAGGCATTTGACACAGTCCCACAGAAAAGATTAATAATTAAATTAACCAGCTTGGGAGTGGGTCCCAGGGTGGTAGCCTGGTAAAACATTGGCTGGCCAACAGGACACAGAAGGTAATTGTAAATGGAATCCACTCTGAAGAAAGAGGGTTACTAGTGGGTACCGAGGTTCAGTACTGGGTCCAGTCTTTTAATGTCTTTATAAGTGCCATTGCAGAGGGACTGGAAGAAAAGTATGTCTCTTTGCAGATGACACAAAGATCTGCAACAGGGTTGATACACAAGGAGGTGTAGAAAGGATGAGAAGGGACTCCGCAATTTTAGAGGAATGGTCAGAAGTATGGCAGCTTGGATTCAATGCAAAGAAGTCAGTAGGCACCTGGGAAACAAAACCAGGGAAGATTACACATTGGGGAGGTAGTAACAACAACAAAATGGAAAGGGACCTGGGGTAATCATATCAGATAACCTTAAGATTATCAAGCAATGTGAGAAGGCAGTAGGGAGGGCTGGGGGGATACTGGGGTGTACAGAGAGGGCATCACCAGCAGAAAACAGGAAGTTATTATTCCTCTGTACAGACAGTTGGTGAGACCCCATCTGGAGTACTGCATCCAGTTCTGGAGACCCCATCTCCCAAGGACAAAGACAGGATGGAGGCTGTCCAGAGGAGGCAACTAAATGGTGCAGGGTCTTCAAGAGAAGCCATACGAGAAGAGACTAAAGGAGCTTAACATGTATACCCTTGAGAAAAGGAGGAGAGGGGACATGATAGAAACTTTTAAGTACCTCAGTGGAATCAACAAAGTCCAAGAGGGTAGCATCTTTCAGAAAAAGAGATTGGCAAGAACAAGGGACACAAATTAAAGATACAGAGGGATGGTTCAGGGGCAATGTGATGAAGTATTTTTCACAGAGAGGTGGTGGACACATGGAACAGCCTTCCTGAGGAGGTTGTGGGGTCTAAAACTGTGGGAGAGTTCAAGAATGCATGAGACAGACATAAGGCAATTCTTGTGGGGGTTAGGGGTAGGAAAAAATAGGCTGTTGGTTAACTATGCTCTGCAGCTTATCTTGTAGGTAGGGAAACTGGCAGACTAGGTGGGTCAGCGGTCCTTATCTGCGTCAAAATCTATGTTTCTATGTAAGGCAGATTCTGTAATTGCCAGTGATGCGCACTCACCGCACTAAGAGGCCCAAACACCAAGCTCTCCCCAGACAGGGAATCACTAGCTGGACCAGACTGGTAAGCGTGCCTTCACCTCTGCCACTCTGGCCATTTGGGCCATCAACTGCTTGGCCCATATGGTACAGTTTAAGACTCTATTATGGACCAGGCTAGGAGGCTGTCCAAGACATGCTGAATGACCCTTCCAAGCAGCAGACCTCCAGGGCCTCAAAATGAGCTCGGACTTTGGTATCCACGTCCTGAGGGCTGCCTATGATGTGGTGGATGCTCAGGATGGGCAACGGCCGTGGGCATCAGTATGAGATGCCGCTCCTGGCTATGAGTCTGGGACTTCACCCGACATCCAGTTCAGCATAATGGATGCTCCTTTCAGGGGTCTCAAAATTTTCAGGGAGATTTTCAGGATCTCATCTCCAAACTGCAGACCTTGGGACAGGCCCTCAAATTTGTCCACTCAATGTATTATACTCAGACTAATAAGGACAGAGGGTTCCTTTCATCACCCTTCCACCAGGCAGGCCTTCCCCCTCCCCAAAGCTCAGGGCATGCACAAGGCATGGCTGGTTCTCTCACCCTCCCCTGCCACCACCAGTAGCACGAGGAGCAGCAGCAGCCCAGCGGTTGCTGCTCCCACCTCCTGATTCCTTGCCAGACCCCTTCTTCCCACAGAAATTCAGGAGGCGGTTGTAAGAAGTCACTTCTCTCTTCACCTGGACAGGTGGAGGAGATCATCACAGACAGCTGGGTGCTGCAGCTCATTGAGCACGGCCATACGCTGGAATTCTTAGAGTGGCCTCCAGAAAATCCTCCAGGCCGTTCTTGTACCCTTTCAGTCATGTTCCCTCATCTGGGAGGAAAATGAGGCCTTACTTCAAAAGGCCATAGAACCAGTCCTGCAGTTTCAGCAGGGCAGGGGTTCTACTCACTTCTTCCTGGTCCCCAAGCAGATGGAAGGTCTTTGGCCAATCCTGGATTTGAGCCAACTGAACCTGTTTATAGAGTACAAATGGTTCAGGATGGTTACCCTTCAGGTTTTGCTTCCCTCCTACATCAGGGGACTGAATCTGCTTTCTGGATATGCAGGATACCTACCTGCATATTAAGGTTTCTTCCCCCACCGGCACTACCTCTGTTTTGATTTGTCCTCAGCACCAAGGGTCTTCCCAAATGTCTGGTGGTGGTGGCAGCTGCTTGAGACGCAGAGCTTCTACAGCTTCCTGTACCTGAATGATTGGCTGTTAGTGGCCCCATCCAGGGATCATCACCTTCACACCATGGCACAGACCCACAGCTTGTTCCAGGCTTTGGGCATCACTATCCACATGGCAGAGTCCTGCCTTAACCCCTGCCAGTGTCTCCAGTAGATTTGGAGCAGTGCTGGACATGGCTGAGGAATGAACCTCCTGCCCTCAGAAAGAGCAGGGCATCTGATGGATCAGCCCATCTGCTTTACTGCAGATGTTATTTTTCGTGAGAACCTTTCACGGCTTCTGAGTCTCATGACCACCACCATTGCAATGGTTCCCTTGGCCTGTCTGCACATGAGAGTTCTTCAGTGAACACTGCGAAGTTCAGTGGGACCAACGCACGGATGACCTGGATAAACTGGTTATGGTTTCAGATCCAGTCCGAGGGTGCTGTTGTGGTGGCTGGAACCCAGCATCCTGCTTCAAAGGATTCTCTTCTGTATTGTTCCCCTCAGCAGGCCTTGACAACAGATGTCTCGAATCTCTGCTGGGAGCTCACCTGGAGGTCCACCAGACTCAGGGAATGTGGACCAAGGTGGAGAGGATCACTCCACATCAGTGTTCTGGAGATGGAGCAGTCTTGGTGCCTACAGCCCTTTCAGGGTCAGCTATTCCTGGGTTCACTCTTGATCCAGACAGACAACATGTGCTTGGTTTATTACATAAACAACAGGGGAACTCATTCCTATCCCTGTGCAGGGAAGTGATGAGAGTTTGGTACTGGGCCATAGAACACGGGCTGGAGCTGTCGGTCATTCATGTTCCCAGTGACCAAAATGTCCTGGCGGACAGCCTTAGCCAATCTTGGACCAGAGCCTACAAGTGGAAGCTTCTGATCCCAGGGGTCACAGACCTTTTCAACAGATGGGGTCATCCCGAGTTGGACCTTTTTGGCCCCATACAATGCAAAACTGACACTTTTCTGCTTGCTAGATCCAGGGCCTGGAGTTTTCTGGCAAGACGATTGTCCCACTGTTGGAAAGGAGGTTTCCATGCCTTCCTCCCCTTCTCACTCCTTCAGAGGGTGCTGATCAAGCTTCAGATGGAGGGCCACCATGATCCTGATCACCCCTTCTGGCCTTGTCAGATCTGGTCCCTTTGCTTCAACAGCTGGCTGTGGAACCTCCAGCCTCCCTGCCCCTATGACAGCCTTGTTCTCCCAGGAGCAGGGCATCCTTGTCCATTAGGAGCTCAGATCTGTTCATCTCCATGCGTGGCTCCTGAGGACACAGCCATCGCCCGGTTTGGGGTGTCTCCTAGAGTGGCAGATGTCCTGGTGGTGGCCAGGAAGCCCTCTACCAGGGCCACTTACTCTATGAAATGGAAGTGCTTTTCTGTTTGGGCTGCATCGCACCAGTTGGATCCCTTCACCTGTCCAGTGGATCAGATGCTGGAGTACCTGCTGTCTTTTTCAGACTTGGGTCAGTGGTGCTTCCTCAATTAAGGTACATCTTTCTGCCACCTCTGCATACCATGTACCTGTAGAGGGTCATTCAGTGTCTCAATCTGATGTGTTCCGCACCTTCTTGGGGGGATTCTGCATTTGAAGCTTCCCATCCATGATGCTGTCCTGGCTTAGGACCTCAACTTTGTGTTGGAAAAGCTTACACTGCCTCCCTTTGAACCAGCTGCATCTTGTGAGCTATGCTGTCTGTCATGGAAAGTGTTATTTTTATTTGCCATTAATTCTGCTTGAAGGATATCTGAGCTTCAGGCCCTGCTGTGTAGGGAGCCTTATTTTATTTTTCACAAAGACAAGGTGTCTTTGCAAACCAACCATAAGTTTCTTCCTAAGGTGATGCCGAGTTTACTTTGAATGAATCCATCCATGTGCCTGTTTATTTTCCAGAGCATTCAGTCAAGGGGAGGCATTGCTCCATACCTCAGATTTGCATAGAATTTTGCAGTACTATACACACTGGACCGATAACTCCAGGAAGTTTCATCAGTTGTTTGCTTTGTTCACTTTGGGAAATAGGGCACCCTGGTGTCCAAACCGTGCCTGTCTCAAGTGGTTAGCGAATGGCATTGTCTATTGTTACTGGAAGTATGGTAAGGAACTTTCAAGGATGGTTAAGAGCCATTCCACCAGGGTTATGGCCACATCGGTAGCTTGTTTCAGAAATGTATCAGTTGCTGACATTTGCGCTGCTGCTACTTGAGCGCTGTCCACACCTTCACGAAGCATTACAGTATGGACATCACCTCTAGGCATAGGGCCAAC
Organism: Neoceratodus forsteri; assembly: GCA_016271365.2. Classification (NCBI taxonomy): domain Eukaryota; kingdom Metazoa; phylum Chordata; order Ceratodontiformes; family Ceratodontidae; genus Neoceratodus; species Neoceratodus forsteri. Next base: position 123,114,067 of record JADMNL010000024.1, read on the forward strand.
AGGCCTCGCTGTTCTTCAGGGCCTCCTTTCATAGGCCACTGGTGTTGCCTCCACCCAGACTGTCTGTCTGTAGTTGTCAGTACTGCTTGGGACTCAGTCCTACTGGTGATGGCCTGCTGCAAGAGATACCCTCAAAGTAAGATAATACAGTTATGAAAGAACTTACCGTAACAGTAGATCTTTGAGAGGATCTCTTGAAGCAGGCCCTACTTTCCCCCCTCCTTCCCTCTTTTTCTGTCTTTCTATCCTCTTCCATAGAGATAAGCCTTCTGCTTCTCATTTATAAGCTATTTGGATACCTTGGAATCCTCTCTGTTCTCCCAGACGGCATCCAGCCTTTGGTCTCTGGTCGGAGAACTGAGGAGGTTGTGGGGCTATCCGCCTTTATAGGATTGGCTGACATCAGAGGTGGGCATCCCCATCTGGTAGACTGCTAGCTAGAAAGTTTCTGTGTGGTTCTGGTGTTTGGCAGCTATATTCCTCCTAGTGAGGGCCTGCTACAAGAGATTCTCTCAAAGATCTACTGTTACAGTAAGTTCTTACAACTGTAGTTGTCACTGACTAACTCTCCTCCTCAGAAAAAATATTCTGAAGTGGTTGAGGGGTGGTGCTGCTGTATACCACTGGGCACACATAAAGCATGCACAACCTCCCAAAAGTTTTGGCTCTCACAGAGTCCTAGCACCTCCAAGCCGTAAGACCAGTAAATGGTACTATATGGAGAAGGTATTCAGGAGGATCTACTGTACAGTTACACTAAGTATTGTAATTTCTCTTTATAAAATGGGTTATAAATTTCTAGATCCCTGATTGGCTAAATAGGTTCTGAGACCCATATGTTAGTTTTCCTAGAAATGCACATGTTGGAACACGCTTAGACAGTGGGATTTGTAACCAATCACATACAAAATTCATGAGCCAGGGCCACTTCTACAAGATGGCGAGACTAAAAGGCTGAAAGCAACAACTCCGAGATCCCCCCCCCCAGGTATGCAGGTGCATACAACGGCACTCCGAGCTCTTGGTTGAATGAATGATGAAGCAAATCTTGCTGAGCAAGACTGACTAAAATAATTAAGGTTCAGAAGACTTTCAATTGTACTGGACTCAGAAAGACACCCAAGAAAATACTTAAACACAAACAAGCAAGTACCAGTAACACTGTATCAATAAAGCAACTTGAAATACAAACAAGACTGCATGCCGCTACACTGCACAAAAATGAGGTAAAGAAATCAGGTTCGATGCACTAAGGAGAACAGAGAAGCAAGACTTTCAACTTTGCCAGGTCTCTCGGTCTCAGCAAGTACCCCTACAGTGTTTAAACACACTATGGTCCCAGAACAGATTTTCCTGGCCCGATTTTTGTTAAAAACAACTTTTGGACCTAAAGATACTTTGTGTGATCCATAGCCAGTGGTGAAGACTGACCAGTCAGCAGAGCAGCGCCATATAGAAGAAGCCGCCTATACAGGGACCCCCTTGAAGGGGAACTGGAATCAGAAAGCAGAGCAACACCTTTTCCAGTTGCAACATTACCAGATCCATTAGAAGAAGTGACAAGAAATCCAAAGAATAGGGAGCAAGATGCAGAGAGCAGAGGCCCACTGTTTTGGAACACCTGGTACAGGTATGAGCCTTTAAGCTACAACCCTTTCTCCTATAATTAAAGCTGTGGATTGTAGGGAGCAAAGAGGGAACCATAATAAACAAGATTCTACTGTAACTTGAAGTCCATCAGCCAAAATGAGTTCAGATAGTACCAGAGCAGTTCAGAAAAAGATCTCAATGTGGGGATACGAAGTGGGGCAAACTTGTCAATAGAAAGAGAACAATGTGGGGACAGCTTAATAGAAACACAAGTGCATGGGGAAGAGCAACTGGGACAAGTATAAAAACTTTGGACCAAGCTAAACCTACAAAGAGACAAATAACAAGCCGTAAAACTACGCCTACAGATGATATGTATTGTTGAAAAATCATGCTCCTCTCTCCTTTTGAATATGTTGTACAAACTATGATCCAAATTGCAAGCTTGCATCAGTTATGTCATGTATTATATGCTTAACATATTATACTAACTATACCTATGTGTAAGACTGTACTTTATTGTGCCTTATATATATGTTATCTACCTTTGTATACCCTATAACTGTACCAGGTCCACCTTGCAAATGAGTTGTCTCAATGGTGTTTTCGCTGGATAAATAAAGATTGAGAGTAATTTTCAGGAGCCTAGATATTCTTCAGACCCGGATTTGTTGGATTCTACAAAAGATTCACATAATGAAGATTCAATACCTCCTCCATGGGCTAAACAGATACTGGATCAATTAGCCAAACTGACAGAAGGGCTACAGAAATTGGAAATTATGGAGCATAAATAGACAATTTGAATTGACTGTGAATACACTACTTACTAATAATACTGTATTCAAATCAAACAGCAAATAACTACACTGCAGCAGAATGTGTCTTACTTAGAAGACGATGCATCACTAATTCAAAGGCAAATAAGAGACTTGGAATGATCTAGTAAAGACAATAAAGCTAAATTAATAGACTTTGAAGCATGTGCTAGATGAAAGAACATTAGAATATTGGGAGTCCCAGAAGGATGGGACAATGGGAGGCCCTTAAGAGATACCTTAAAACAAATTTTTGCTGCTTACTTGACTCGGATACTGCTAGCATTCAGATGTATATTGACAGAGTTCATAGAACTTTTAGACCTGCTGCATTTTCCTCTATTCAAGCACCCCAGACCCATTTAGGAACATTTTAAACCAAGATAAAGAAATCTTGATGGCTCAAGTGTATAAAAAGAAAAAACAGATATCTTTGATAGGTGCCTCTATTTCAGTTTTAATGATCTGCTACTGAGAGTGTCCAAGAGAGGACAAAATGTGATTCTTTAAGAAATAAACTCTGGTCTAAAGGCCACAAGGCAACAATGATCTTCCGCTAAAATGAAGGTGGTCATCAGGGAGCTAGATTTGTGTACGAGTCAGTTGAAGAGGCTGAAAAGAACTGAAAATGAAGTTGCCTAACTTGTTTGATTAAATTTGAATATAAAAGCAGTGAATATAAAAGAACAATAAAGGGGCAACACATTTTCTAGGTGCTTGAGCTAACTAGGGCTCGGATCGGTAGGGCGGGGAGTGAAATCCAATTGGAGTTCAGTAATGTGGTATGTGGAAGTCCCATTGGACTTCAAAATGTTTTCTATGTAAACATTTTCTGTGCAAACAATATAGAATAATGGGCAAAAAGTAGGAACTACTGGAAGGGGAGTTATGTTTTTTTGGGAGGGGTTATTGATTTTTCTGGAAGATACACCAAAGTATTTAGGAAGTGATGGCCTTGTTCTCTGTGTTGTCTTACTACTATATGACTAATCAGGAAAACTTTAGGTGTGCTTCCTTCAATGTGAACGGAATGCATTCACCTATTAAGACAGCTAGGTTGCAGTTATTCTAGATGTCCTACAGGGGCATGCCTTAGACAACTAGTACTGGAGCCCACCTGAGAGGAGCAATATTAGACTTGGTACTCTCAAATGGAGATGGAGAGAGGATCACAGATGTAGAAGTGGGTAGCCATCTGGGAACTAGTGACCATCGAACAGTATGGTTCACAATAAACACAGTAATAGAGTCAAGCCATACAAAGACAAAAGTACTGGACTTTAGGAGGGCTGACTTGCCATAATGGGTGAGTTCCTATGAATACACTAGCAAATGGGCAGGAAGGAGGGTGGAAGAACAATGGGGAATAATAAAACTGCCATCACAGAGGTAACAAGCCTTTGTGTGAAGCAAATAAACAAAACAAGACGATGTAAGAAACCACTATGGTTCCTCAAAGGAAGTGGCAGTGAAGGTTCAAGAGAAAAGAAAGCATTCAGGAAGTACAAGGAATCGTAGAAGGAGCAGGACAGAGAACTGTATCAGTTAAAGCAAAAGGAGGCTGGGAAGGCAATCAGAACAGCAAAGACCCAAACCGAGGAAAAGATAGCCAACTCAGTTAAGAAGGGGGATAAAACCTTTATAGGTACATCAGGGAGCAAAAGGAAGACCAAGGGAGGGATAGTGAGGCTTAATAAAGGGAGGGAGGGTGGGCAGAGGAGACTGTGAAAAGGCAGAGATACTAAACAAATATTTTGCTCAGTATTTACGAAGGAAGAGGGGAGATACATAAAACAAACAGTAGTAACACTCTGGATACAGAAGTTGATACCAGCCCATTTACAGAAGAAAGGGTTCTGAAAGAGCTCTTAAAACTGAAGGTGGACAAAGCAATGGGGCCTGATGGGATTCATCCCAGAATTTAAAAGAACTAAGGGTAGAACTAGTGACACCACTGACTACCCTTTTAACAAATCATGGGAGGTGAGGTGGTACCCGAGGACTGGAGGAGGGCGGATGTGATTCCCCTTCACAAAAGTGGGAGCAAGGCAGAAGCAGGAAACTATAGACCTGTTAGTTTAACCTCAGTGATAGGAAAATGATGGAATCACTTCTAAAGGAAAGAATTGTCAGTATCTAGAGGCCAGAGGGCACAGGACCCTAGGCAGCATGGATTCACAGCGGGAAGGTCATGCCAGATGAATCTGATAGATTTCTTTGACTGGGTGACCAAAGTAGTAGATCAGGGAGGGGCTGTGGACATGGCCTACCTAGACTTTAGCAAGGCATTTGACACAGTCCCACACAAAAGATTAATATACAAGTTAGCCAGCCTGGGAGTGGGTCCCAAGATGACAGCCTGGGTAAAGAATTGGCTGGAGAATAGGACACAGAGAGTTATAGTAAATGGAGTCCACTCAGAAGAAAGGAGGGTTACTAGTGGGGTACCGCAGGGTTCAGTATTAGACCGGTCCTCTTCAATGTCTTTATAAGCGACATTGCAGAAGGACTGGAAGGAAAGTATGTCTCTTTGCAGATGACACTAAGATCTGCAACAGAGTTGATGCACAGGGTGGTGGAAAGGATGAGAAGGGACTTGGCAAGGTTAGAGGAATGGTCAAATGTATGGCAGCTTAGATTCAATGCTAAGAGTGCAAGGTAATGCACCTGGGAAACAAAACCCAGGGAAGAGTACACAATGGGGGTGAGATACTAACAACAACAAAATGGAAAGGGACCTGGGGGTAGTCGTATCAGATGACCTAAAGATGGGCAAGCAATGTGAGAGGGCAGCAAGGAGGGTTGGGGGATACTGGGATGCATAGGGAGAGGCATCACCAGTAGAAAACAGGAAGTTATTATCCCTCTGTACAGACAGCTGGTGAGACCCCATCTGGAGTACTGTGTGCAGTTCTGGAGCCCCAATCTCCATAAGGACATAGACAGGATGTAAGCTGTCCAGAGAGGGCAACTAAAATGGTGCAGGGTCTGCACCGGAAGTCGTATGAAGAGAGACTTAAGGAGCTTAATATGTATAGCCTCCAGGAAAGGAGGGAGAGGGGACATGATAGAAACTTCAAGCACCTCAAGGAATCAACAAAGTCCAAGAGGGTAGCATCTTTCAAAAAAGAGGTGTGCAAGAACAAGAGGGCACAATTTGAAGATAGATAGGGTGGCTCAGAGGTAATTTAAGGAGTATTTTCACAGAGAGGGTTGTGGATGCATGGAGCGGCCTTCCGGAGTAGGTTGTGGAGTCAAAATCAGTGGGAATTCAAGCATGCATAGGATAGTCATAAAGGCAATTCTGGGGGTGGGGTAGGAAGAAGTAGGCTGCTGGTTAACTAGGATCTGCAGCTTATCCAGTAGGTAGGAAATGGGCAGACTGGGTGGGCCAAGCGGTCCTTATCTGCCATCAAATTATATGTCTCTATGTCTATGTCGCTAAACTATATCGACAAAACAAAGGCATGTTATATAGCTCTACAAGAAATACACTTAGGTAAAAAAGAAATTCTGAAGCTTAGCAAAAGTTGATTTCCACCTCTTTTTCAGAGGGTATCAGAAAAGTGCTGGGGTGGCAATTTTATTAAGAAAAATGGTGATTACAATTGTGGATCACTTTGCCAACAAAAAGGAATAATCTTATCAGCTAAGGTTAAGAATGTTACTTTCTCATTTTGAGCTGTCTATGCACCATTCATAGATTATGAGACTTTTTTGAAAAATGCAGTACAAGTCACATTAAACTGTTCTATCAATGAGTTGGTTTAACATTGTTTTGAGTGGCCAATGCATTGCCAACTCATATTGCATTATTTTCAATGCTTAACCAGTCAAGAACAATGTTTGTAGAATGTTTTTGCAACTCAGTTGGAATGCATCTGCAGTCCAGTCACAGTGCAATGTAAAGCGATTTTAACTCTTAAGAAACAGCTTGTGCAGGCTTTGTGCTGGATCAAGCAACACTTATGCAACTCGATCAGAAATGCTACAGCAACTCATTGGAGGAACAGTTTAATGTGACTTGTACTGTACTAGAGGGCTAACAATGATTCAGGCACAAAATGTGGTGTTATTAGGGACTTTAACACTCTATTAAATCCTGTTCTGGACAAAACATTAAAAACAACCCCATCAAATAAACATCAAGTTAAACTTATAAATCATTTTTTCACAAGTACATGACTTAGTCGATGCATGGAGATCTTGGTACCTAAGGGCTGAGAATATACCCACCATTAAAATAACAACTGGATTTTCTAGAATTGATTGCATTTTTATTTCTAAATCACTAATGTCAAAGGTATTAGAACCAAAACTTAATTCTATCGCTCTCTCTGATCACACACTTATTCAGGTTGATATAGAAGTAGAGGACCCAAATAGAACATATAGCAAACAATGGAGGTTTGATAATGATTTGTTACAGGACCTAGAATTAAAAGAAAATGCAAAACACAATTACAGAATACTGGTTTTATAATTATGATGGTAGTAAACTGATATCTTTATTATTGGATGCCTTTAAGGTGGTTTTCATTTTGCTTTTATGGCTCCTCCTTGTAGTCGACGATTGCTCCGGCCCTCCCTCGAGGGGCTTGTACTTGACTGAAATGTGTCAGCTCATCATGGACCCCATCAGCTCCCCGGCCATTTTCCACCTGTTTTCACCCCAGTATCTGAGCCATGCAGTGGGTGAGGCAGCTGCCTCCAGGAAGCAGCCAGACTCTCTGGATGGGTGCTTCCTCATCTGGGTGAGGCACCTTTGATGACACCCAGCCATCACTGGGTGTCAGTCCACAGTGCACCACACTGTTCCCCTCCACGAGGAAGGAGAGCTGTCTACAGGCGCTCAATACTTCCTCCTCCTCCTGCTGACCCCCAAGCAATGCAAGTCCATTCCCAAACTTGGGTCACTAGCATGGCACAAGGTGTGGCATCCAGTGCCTCAACCCTCAGCAACACCGGGCTGGCTCTTTTAGGTGATTTTAAGAGGGGCTATAATTTCATACAGTGCTCATAAATGAAACAAAAAATGCATGGCAACCTTAAATAAAAGATTAAAATACATTTATCGTCCAAAATTCTAAGAAATATTGCAAAGAATGGTATTGGCTTAGCTTCAAACACTAGAAATTATTTATCAGGAAGTACCTATTAATTTATGTGAACTTAAAAAGCTAAATATACACAAGGCAACAAATTTGGTAAAATGTTGTAATTTCTTCTTAAAAACAAACAAACGGAGCAAAATCTTATTACAAGTTTGGAAGATGAAGTAGGAACATCTTCCACACTGACAAAGATATGGGTTCTGCTATTAGTGAAACATACAAAAAATATACCAAAGAGACTTGGATCCGGACCCAAATAAAATAATGAATTATTTAAATACAAAATTGTCCCACTCTTCAATGCAATTCTGGTATTTTTCTCAAACAGAAATAGTGGCAGTAATTAAATCTTTGCCTAAAACAAAAGTCCAGGATTAGATAGTTTAACCTGTGAGTTCTATATTGCTTTTTAGAGGATTTAATTCCATGGCTAAATCAAATGATACTTGAATGATGTACAAATGAGAGTGCTCTTTCTCCTCTATGGAAGAAGCTAAGGACATTTTTATACAAAAGATGATAAAGACCGTTAAAATTGAGAGCTATAGACCTGTAGCAGTGTTGAACATAGACTATAAGATCCTTTCAAAACTGATTGCTGACAGAATTAAAATAAGGGGGAATGTGAGGAAATTCTTTTCACAGAAAGGGTGGTGGATGCATGAATGGTCTACACGGAAGTGGTGGCTATGAATACAGTGCAGGGCTTCAAACAGGCATGGATAGGCATAAGGGAGCAATACAGATGAGTATGAATAGATAGACCACTGACAGAGCAAAGGCCAATGGCACATTTATAAGGTAGAAAAGAAATGGGCAGACTGGGTGGCCTTCTGGTCCTTATCTGCTGTCAATTTCTGTGTTTCTATGTTTCTATGTTAAGTAGCCTTACCTAATTTAATACATTCTGACCAATTTGATTTTATATAAAGCCATAAATTATTTCAGGCAACCAGAAGGATTCAAGCCCTATTTCACCATGCTCAAGTGGAAAATATTGTATCTCATGTGGTAGCGATAGATGCTTCCAAAGCATCTGATTTAGTAGCTAGATCCTTATGCTGTATTTTTAAAATATTGGGAGATTCCTGATATACTGCTTAAGATACCAAACTTCCTAAGGGAGCAGGGAAGGCAGTAAGGCAGGCAAAGGCCCAAACAGAAGAAACACTTGCACTAACAGTAAAAGAAGGTGACAAGACTTTTATAGATACATTAGTGAAAGGAGAAAGTCCAGAGGGGTATTGCTAAGATCAAAGGGGATAAGGGACATGTGAGGAGGAGGACCATGTAAAAGCATCTATCCTAAATAGATACTTCTGCTCAGTATTTACTGAAGAGGAGGTAGGGCAGGGCCCACAACTCTGCACCATGGACACAGGAGGAGGGAGGTATGCACTAGTCCCTTCACAAAAGAAAGGGTCCTATAAGAGCTCGATAAACCAGTGTGGACAAGGCAATGGGACCTGATGGCATACATCCCAGGGTACTAAAGGAGCTAAGGGTGGAACTAGCAGAGCCATTATCAGAACTGTTTAGTGAGTTTCTGAGCACAGGAGAGGTCCCAGAAGACTGGAGAAGGGCTCAGGATCCAGCCACAGGAGTGGTAGCAGGAGGAGGCAGGAACTACAGACCAGTCAGTCTTACCTCAGTAGTGGGCAAGATTATGGAGGCACTCCTAAGGAAAGGATAGTGCAACACCTGGAACCATAGGAGCACAGGATCCAAAACAGCATGGGTTTACAAAGGAAGGTCCTGTCAAACTAATCTCATAGATTTCTTTGACTGGGTAACCAGAGTGGTGGACCAAGGGGAGCAGTAGATGTTGCCTACCTTGATTTCAGCAAAGCTTTCGATACTGTTCCACATAAAAGATTGATTAATAAGCTGGGTAGGTTGGGAATGGGTCAGATGTTAGTCAACTGGGTGGCAAACTGGTTGACGAGCAGAAAACAGAGAGTGGTGATAAACAGTATACAGTCAGAAGAGATGCAAGTTGCAAGTGGGGTACCCTAGGGATCAGTCCTGGGACCAGTCCTCTTCAATATCTTCATCAGTGACACTGCAGATGGACTGGAGGGTAAGGTTTGTCTGTTTGCAGATGACACCAAGATCTGCAGCAGAGTAGATGATCCAGATGGGGTGGGTAGAATGAGAAGAGATCTGGATAAACTAGCAAAATGGTTGGAAGAATGGCAACTGGGGTTTAACGCAAAGAAGTGCAAGATCATGCACATAGGGAAGAGAAACCTGAAGCCACCTATAGGCTGGGAGGGAGTTGCTGGCAGTCACAGGGGAAGAAAGAGATTGGCGCCATCATCACTGATGACCTGAAATCATCCAGCAGACCTCAAAGCAGTAGGTAAGGCTAGAGGGATGTTGGGGTGTATTAATAGGGGTATCATAAGTCGGAAGAGGGAGGTAATAATCCCTCTTACAAAGACACTGGTTAGGCCTCATCTGGAGTACTGCAATACAGAAGGCCACACCTTCACAAGGACATTAACCAAATTGAGGCAGTCCAGAGAAGGGCAACCAAAATGGTGCAGGGACTGCATCAGAAAACATATGAGGACAGATTAACTGAACTCAATATGTATACCCTAGAGCAAAGGAGGGAGAGAGGTGATATGATTGAAACATTCAAACACCTTAAGGGCATTAACAAGGTGAAAGAGTCTAACATGTTTCAATATCAGAAAATAGCAGGACAAGAGGACACAGCATGAGATTAGAGGGAGGCCATTAAGGGGTAATGTGAGGAAGTTCTTTTCACAGAAAGGGTGGTGGATGCATGGAACGGCCTACCTTAGGAAGTGGGGATATGAATACAGTGCAGAGCTTCAAACAGGCATGGGATAGGCATAAGGGAGCAATACAGGTGAGTATGAATAGACAGGCCATTTACAGAGCAAAGGCCTATGGCACATTCATAAGGTAGAAAAGAAATGGCAGACTGGACGGGCTTATGGTCCTTATTCGCCATCAACTTCTATGTTTCTATGTAAGCCAATAAAATTGTTATACAACAACACAGCAGTTAGAGTTACAGTTAATTTTATTAGGGAGGTATTTGGGATGAGAAACGGCATTAGACAGGGCTATCTCCTTTCCCTGGTGCTTTTTATTTTATCCTTGGAACCGCTTCTGGATATCGCAAGGTAGAACCACGAAATAAACGGAATTTTTATTAGTAATGATCAAATCAAATGAAGTGCCTTTGCAGATGATATCCTTCTGGTTATTACAAGACATAAATGTAATCTTACCAGTTGTGCTTGGAGAAATGGAGAATTATGGATCCAAAATTGATGGCAAAGGATACGCTATAGACCCAAACATTACAAATTACTTTATCATAAGTGATAGTTGTAAGTACCTGGGGATTACTTTAACCAATAACCAATCTAACTTAATTAAAATAAACTATTATAAAGCCAAGGATAAAATAAAACTCTTAGTAGAAAATTGGGAAAAGTTGCCATTTTCATTGAGGGTCAAGAGAGGCCATAAAAATGATGGCCATGTCCCTCTTGAATTTTGTTATTCAACCATTGATTGGGTTCCCTATGCTCCCATGGTTTGATGGAGTCAGGAAAATCATTGTTAAGTTCCTCTGGAAAAGCAGAAAGCCGAGAATAGCTTGGCACCAACTTATCTACCCTAGGAAAGAGGGGGTTATAGCTGTCCTGCTCCAATACGTATGTAGTGTCATACCAAATAAAGATATTATGGGAGTGGGCTTTTTACCTATAAAAGAGAATTTGTGGGAAACAATCTTTTAGAGTGGTCTCAATACATCAGATCCCAACAACTGGATAAATGAATTACAAGACGGTTTGAAAATCCTCAACTATGTCGCACACTGAGAAAAGAAATCGAGTAGGCAAAATAGTGAGAGAAAGTAGTATCTTCAAACCCCAGGAAATCTTACTGTATTCTGACTTATGCAATATGGTCTCACCAGAGGACTGCCCGGAGCCGAAATGGTTACTAAAACCTATGCAAATGATGGAATGCTAGGCTTGAGCTCAGTTTTCAAATCACTGTCCCTGGTAAAAACTCTGAACTATCAGATTCCTTATCCATTTGGCAGTAAGAAGTCTCCTGAGAGCTCTTCTTCATCGCTGAAGAAACTTTATTTTTGGTTTATTCACTAGTAAACTTTATTTTATTGGTATTCCTTTCCTGTCCTTGGTTTTTTCAGGTGGTAATTGTTTAGATTTTTAGTCAGGAGAGGTAAGTAGTCATTTTCCTCCCAGTTCTTCAACTGAGGGAAACCAACAGTCTCCTATTAGTTTTGATTTACAGTTTAAAGTTGAAATTTTCTGTTCCAACTCGGTATAGTCAGTTTAGTCTGTTATTGAATTTAACTGGGGTAACTCCTGGTTCATGATTTAAATTCAACTGGGGTAACTCCTGGCTTGTTATTATTTGAATTTTCTGGGGTAATTTCTGGTTTTGTAGCCAGTTTCCATAACTGACAAAAAATAAATAAGATTTACTTCTGTGTGGTGATCTGGGTTATGTCACAGAAAACCAAAAACAGAACAGGACCCACAGGTATCCAGCACTGTACTGAGTGTGGGAAACTTTTCCGAAAGCAGATCCACACCTAATTTGTTTGTTCTGTCTGGGGTCTGACCACTTACAGACAGACTGTGAGATTTGTGCTAACTTTCCTGTCTACTATAGCAAGATTGTTAAAAGACTGAAGGAAAGGATGGCTGAAAAGGCTGCTTACCCAGCCGTGGAGTAACCAGATGAACCGGAGGGGCTGCCATCTGAAAGGCGATAGCTCTTCTAAGAAACGTGCGTGGATAAGGCTGCTGAACCAGCTGTCATGGTTAAGAAAAAGAAAAGCACCAGGAACCGCAACCAAAACAAACAGCGGTTCCTTCTGCTGGAGAGATTGCTAATGCAGCAGGATAATTCAGTCTCTTCAGTCCCGGTTCCATTCCTCAGACTCCGGTTCACAGGCAATCCCCGTTTAATAGACCAAAGTGGGAGCCTTTTGGGAAAATGATTTTGGAGATGAGCCTAATGAGGACGAGGATTATGGGAATCCCATTGACCCAGATGTTTCCCTGGTCCTCACCGACCAGATTCCCTGACAAGGTAATACAGGATTTTACTTCATATTTTGCTTTTATGAAGCAAGTGGCTCAGTCTCTCGACCTCCCATCCCAGGAATCTGTAGAGGATAAGGATGAGGAAGAAGATTATAAAGAAATGATGGATGTTCCACCATTAAAAAGATTGCTTCTTCCCCACAAATCTTTAAGAAAGCAGACTATGAAAGTGCTGCAGACTCCACATCTGTCCCACCCACTGAATAAAGGAGGAGAAGAAGTACCAGGTAGCTAAGACTGGGGCTGAGTTTCTTTTTGGACACCCTAGCCATGATGGTATGGTGCCTGCAGCTTGTGACAAAGCTGGCATCTCTTCTGGCCTCCCACCCTCCAGAAAAGGGTTCTAGTAGGGCGGATTCCATTGCAAAGAAAGTGTATTTAGGATCCTCACTGGCTATTAGGCAGGCATCTTATATGGCCTGCATAGCCAGGTATCAGAAGAACATGTAGTCCAAGGTGCTGCAGATTGCCAGGCAGCCCCCCATGGTTGCTGACCTGGAGGTGCTGCAAAAGGGACATTGAAGCTGCTAAGACACAGTTCAGGATGGCAGTGGACTCTAATGACACCGCATCCAGGCAAATGGCATCTGCTGTGTCACTTAAGAGGTTTGCTTGGCTTGGAACCACCTATCTGACACATGATACTCAGAATAAAGCCATGGATTTTCCATGCGACCCTGTGTCTCTGTCTGGGAGCAAACAGAGGCATACATGAAGAAAATGGATGAATACAAGGCTGCATACAAAGTGCAGCAGCTAAAGGAAAGAGCTGCCAACCCCCAGAAGCATCAGATAAGGGATGGCAGAGGCAGACCGCCTTACAGGCCTGTTTTCCAACCTCAGATTTTTCCCCAATATCAGCCTTGGGGATATTTCAGAGGCAGGGGCAGAAGGGGCAGTGGCTGCACTAGCCCTAGTGTCCAGCCAGCAGCACAGTCCAAACAGACACGCTGAGGGGACTGTTCGGATCTTGCCATCAGGTCATTGTTACCAATTCAGGAGACATGCCTTCGGCCTCACATCTGCTACAAGGGTGTTCACAAAATGCCTAGCTGTGGTAGTGGCACACCTAAGGTGACAAGGGTTGTCAGTGCTTCCCTACCTAGATGACTGGCTGATAGTAGGCCAGTCACACCAGCAAGTATGGGAGACTCTGTCAATAACACAACACATTCTCTACTCTCTGGGGTTCTTGGCGAACCACAAAAGTCTGTTTTGGAACCAGTTCAGCTGCTCAAATTCATAGGGACAGAACTGGACACAAACAAAGGGATAGCTTTCCTGCCTCAGGACAGGGTGGACAACCTTATCCAGGTAGCCAGTTCCTTCAGACTTCATGTTTCCAGGCCAGCAAGGCACTTCCTGCAATTGCTAGGCCACATGGCAGCTTCCACAGCAACTGTTCCAGGGGCCAGGTTCCAGATGAGAGACATTGTTTCATTAAAGGGATTACTGGCTCCAGAAAAGGATTCTTTCTCAAAGCTAGTGCCAGTCACACTGACTTTTCTCCAAGCCCTACAGTGGTGGCAGGAAAGGGCAATCTCAGGCAAGGAGTGCCTTCCTGCAGCAGGTTCCTCTCTGGTACTCATGACAGATGCATCCCTCCTAGGGTGAGAAGCACATCTGGGGACCACACTGCACATGGCACATGGAAAAAGCAGGAATCTCTCCTGCATATCAACCTGTTAGAACTCAGAGCAGTTCTTCTAGCTCTTCAGTCATTTGTCAATCACATAAGAGGAAAGGTGGTTCAGGTCAGAACAGACAACACAACCACCATGTACCACATAAACAAACAAGGCACAAGGTCAACTCCTCTTGCACAGAGGCAATGAGAATTTGGGCCTTGCATACTCCTTAAATATATCCTCTCAGCTGTCCACCTGCCAGGAAAGGACAATGTCTTGGCGGATGCCCTCAGCAGAATAAATCAGAACCACTACGAGTGGTCACTGAACAAACAGGTTTCAGGGACCATTTTCAGGAGATGGGGCACCCCAGTGGTGGATCTGTCTGCAGCCCAGACAATCACCAGCTCCCACAGTATTACTGCAGGCCTCCCAGTAAGGGCACAATCCTCTGGATGCACTTCTGTTGGACTGGATGGGGAGGTTTCTGAATGTCTTACCTCCTTTTCTCTGTTACTGAAAGTGTTGAACAAACTCAGGGTTCAACCAGCTTCAGTGATACTCATTGGTCCAGGCTGGGCCAGACAGCCTTGTTACTCCATGATCCTATCATTGTCAGTAGCTAAGCCAATCAGTCTTCCCAGGAGGTACAACCTCTTGTCATCCTCACAAGGCAGAATAGTGTATCCCAATCTGCTATCCCTCAGACTCAAAGCACGGCTCCTGAGGACTTAGAGTATGCAGATTTGCATCTCCCAGAAGGAGTCATGGACATACTGAGAGTCTTCAGGAAGCCTTCTACTAAGAAACACATATCTAAATTGAGGAGATTTTCAATTTGGTGCCAGAACAAGGGATAGACCATGCCCAAGTCAATCTCTCTATAGTTCTGGATTATATGGCCTATTTGCATTCCACAGGTCTCAGTATTTCCACTTTAAGATTGCATCTGGCAGCTGTTTCAGCTTATTTATCAGCAGGTAAGGCATCTTCTTTGGCTTCAAAGTCAGTATTCAAGAAGTTTTTCAAGGGATTACTGCATATGCACCCAGCACACAGGGAACCTACTCCCACGTGGATCTGAACATTAATATTTCCCAGCTTATGCAGACCCCTTTAGAGCCCATGTCTTCTGTAGATCTCAAATATGTGACTTGGAAAACAGTATTCCTGGTAGCCATTACTTCTGCTAGAAGGATCAGTGAGCTCCAGGTACTGTCCACAGAACCTGGTTACATTGCTGTCCATAGAGGCAAAGTAGTTATGAGGACTAACAGGAAATTTTTGCCTAAGGTGGTATCAGAGATCCACCTCAATCAGTCCATTACTTTGCCAGTCTTCTTCACAGACCATTCAACCTCAGGTGAACATAGGCTACACAGCCTGGATGTAAAGAGGGCAGTCAGCTACTATCTTGACCACACGAAGGTCACAGACAGGATCAAAAACAGTTTTTTCTTCACTTATGGAGAGGTGGGAAAGGAAAAGCTGGCACAAAAAGATCCATTGCATGATGTAGTGTGGCCTGTATTCAGTTTTGCCTCAGGGCCCATTCAACCAGGGGTACTGCAACCTCTGTAGCAGTTGTTAGGGATATCCTCTAGTGGACATTTGTAAAGCTGCCACTTGGAGAACAGTCCACACATTCACCAAACATTATTGTTTGGATATCCAGGCCAGAGGAGATGCCAGGTTTGGCACAGCAGTCCTGCAGAGCCTGTTTCCTAAATAGGTTATAGACCCACCTCCAAAGGCACTGCTTCATAATCTGCATAAGTCAGAATACATTAAGATTTCCTGGGGTTTGAAGAAAAACTACTCACCTTAGTAATCTTGTTTCTTCTAAGGGAATCTTGCTGTATTCTGAGCTCCCTCCTCCTCCCTGCTAGAAACCTATGGTCACTGCACTACAGCTGTGGTACAGTTGTTGCAAACCTGGGGATATATAATGTTTTGGTTTTGGGCATCTGTGACTTGAGTTTTGTTGATGCCACTCTCAAAAGTTATTTCAAAGATGGGTGATTCCCTTATTCATACTTTCTGTGTATTAGGGAGAGTTGTGATTATTATTATGATTAGTTGGAAACTGCTCAGTGCATGCTTCATAAGAATCTGACGGTTTAGAGTTTACCAGGAAAAGTGATTTGAAAACCAAGCTCGAGCCTAGCATTCCACCATTTGCATAGGTTCTATTAACCATTTCAGCTCCAGAGCAATACTGCATAAGTCAGAATACAGTAAGATTCCCTTAGAAGAAACAAGAGTACTAAGGTGAGTCGCTTTTTCTTCTCTAGCTCTACTTAAATATATGGGAAATTCAGTGGTTAAAGTAGACAGTTATATTAAGCAATTTAATTCACCTAAACAATTAGCAACTCAAAATGATCAGAATTAGCAAATCTGCTGACTAATGTAATAAAATATCTCTGGTTGCTATCTGACGTGATACCGTGTTTCTATATTATGACTACTGTGATCTACCTATTAGGCGTGTACCACCAGTTAATACCTGTAACACTTGTTGCTTTTTTAATCTAAGCGTTATGTACTGTACTGTTTTGTTTGCTGTGATGCATTGCTCTCTTGACGAGGTGCTTTTGTAAATGAGTCTATGACTCAAAGGTCTGTAAACTGATGATCTAATAAAAACAATTGGGTACACTTGATCAAAAATGGTGATTTTGTGACCTTTGATAGATTTAAATGTGTCCTCTGAAGTTCCCAAATCAATTTCATCTTCTATCAGTCATTAAAAGCAAAATTCAGTTTACTTAAGAACCAGTCCCTTCAGGGTAAAACGGAGACCTGGCAAGACTAAGCCAGGAGCATGAGAATATTATTAGAAGGGTAAAGAAAATTGCTTCAAAAAATTAATAATATAATGGCAACCACTAAAGATGACCATGGATTATAACCAATGCCAAATGGAATACTGAGAGGGATTAAATTATACAGTTCAACAGTGGAGGAATCTGAGCTAATGTAAATAAAGATTATATGTATGCTAAAAATAAAGCTATTCAGAAGAAGATCATCGATAGGGCATACTACACTCCCCAGATCTTACTTTGAGGGAGCTCTTGCAGGTAACACTGTTAGACTAAGCCACCAGGTGCCAGGACCGCACAGAAAATTTTTAGCTAGCAGTATGCAACAGGGGACCACTCACTGACGCCGCACACTGATGTCCATTCTAGCATAAAAGGGCAGTTCCCACACCCACCTTAGTTCTTTTCCTGTTGTAGACTCGCGTCGTCGGACTTCACGGAACAACGCTACAGTCGACCGCCATTTATCTTTACTTTGTTCTTTTACAGTTTTTATTTTCGCCTTATGTCATCGCTGAATTTTCTGTGAACTCCCACAAGTCCAAGCGTGCCTGTGGGAAGCAGCTCCCGAAAAGGATGGCCACTCATGCAGCCATTTGCCTAGGTCCAGACCACGATACTGAAGCTGCCAGGCCTGCCAAAATTTAACCAAGTCATGTGGAAAAGACGGCAAAAGTTCTGGAGACTCACCTCCTGCAGCAAAACCAGCAACCCTGAAAGAGAGCTGCAGTCCCCGGCCATAGCAGGGACTTCTGGGGATCCTCGTCTGCAAAGAAGAAAACACAAAAGCATCGGGACCAGGATCAGTCCACTTCAGAGTCGTGGTCGCCTCCTGGGGCTACTTACAGAGCCAGAGTCTTTCCCATGGGAAGTTGATCTCCTCTTCCACTATAGCCCTCCTCCCTAGGGGCTGCTAGTGGACCGACCTCAGCCATTAACTCTGTGGTAGATAGTGTTGATGCAGGCTCAGAGGATCCTTCCTCCACCTTGCTGCCTCTGTTGCTCAGGCCGGTCCTCCAGAAAGGTTCTGACACAGGTGGCCAGGCCAGTTCTTTGGGTGAGGCAATTTATTTTATTTATTTATTTGCTTTGTTAACTGGGTAAGCACACTAGACAGCCAAGTGCCTATTTTCAGGTGTGACCTGGGAGATTACAAGGTACATACATGAACACTTTTCAGGTGCAACCTGAGATTGCAAGGTACATACATGAACATCAGGCAAAAACAAGTGAAGGATTACATTAAAGAGAATTAGCACACAGGGACAATACAAGCAACAGTACCAGCAGAGATTTACATTGCAGGCAGTAGGAAGAAGTACAGTGTGGTTTCATCGCTCCAGGCAGCAATGTTGTAAGGCTTGCAGGTAGGCAAAAGAGGAGTAACATTGGGATAGAGTGTGCCCAGAGCAAGATAAGGGAGTGCACAGTAATAATGCTCACCCTGTTGGGCAGGTGGGCCTAAGTGGTCTATTTTTCTAGTAAACTGTGAGTACAGGTGGTGTATAAGTGCAGATGTACTCTACCCAAGTCATATTGTTTAGGTAGCATCTCAGTTTGTTGGGGCGTCACAGGCTGAGAGGGTTTGTCTAGTGCAGAGACAGGTGGAGGTTGTTTTGAGAAAGCCCCAGAAGGAGGCTTTTAAAGCTCTGGTGGGAGGAGAGGAGCAAGTGCTAGATGGAAGAGAGTTCCAAACCCTGGGTGCATACGCAGCGTAAGGCTCGTCACCTATTTGTGTGCTAGTTTTTGTACCAGGAGGGCATGAGAGTCACTGGATCACAGGTTGTAGGAGGAAGTAGCTAGAATGAGGGACTGCAAGTTTAAGGGGTGGCAGTTCTGACAATACTGTCTATGAAGTTGCCATGGCATAGGAGCGGAGTTTCCAGTGGGAAGCCATTCAAGCCGGGCGCAGGAGCTCACAGGTGGTGAGTGAGGTGGGGTCTGAGAGTGCAAACGGCATATGTTGTTGCACGCTGAGTCCCACTTTACTAGACTAGTTTTTGCAATGTGAGCAAAGGTGACTAGTCCATAGCAGAGCGTAGGTAGGAGGACTCCCTGGCTAAGGCGAGACAGGCAGCTAGAGTGAGACAACTTTTGCTCTGTAAGCGTGTCCCAACTTGCAGTTTGAGGCCTTACATGAATTAGTATGTGCATGTTCATATCCAGTTGCTGGTCAAGAGTCACCTCCAGGTACTTGACCGAGTCTACACCTAGCAGTGGGGACTCCATCAGCCCCAGAAATCTGTAGTGAATCTGGGGAAGCTTTTAACTTGCTGCTGAGCCAAAGAGCATGGCCTGCATCTTCTGCAGGTTAATCATAAGTTTATGGTCCTACAACCAAGTTTGGATTTGGTCAAGTCCGAGTTTAGTTTGGTGTTGATGGTAGAGATGTCCTGGAATTGAACATGATGACTAGGTCATCTGCTGCAGCACTGAGGACCCAAGAGCCTGAGCCAAGGGTAGCTCATTTATGAAGAGAGGGAGAACAGGAAAGGCCCCAGGACATGGCTGTTTCCACCCTCAGTGTCTTCGCGGATCCACTTCTGGGGTCCAATGATGGTCTGTCAGACCAAAGCCTGCTGTTGCCCTCCAGACCACAGCCTGCCTCTGCAGAGCTGCTGCCCTTGAGGCTCCAGGCTCCTCAGCTGCTGCTGGGGTCGCCCTCAGGCTGCTCCTCCAGACTCCGGGAGGGCCTTCCTCATCCAAGCTTCCTTCCAGGGACCCGACGCCAGTGGTTCTCAGCCAGGCATAGAACGCCCTCTATTTCTGGGCCAGATGTACTCTGCTTCAGCCTCTCTGGAAACCCTCCATGGATCACCAGGAGCCAACCTCCATGTTGGAACCATTGGGAATACTTCTGACTCAGAGCAACCAGTGCTGTCCCTGGTTCCACTTCAGACACGGTCACTGGCTCGACCCTCCAGTCTGTACTTGTCAGATGTCCAATGGGTTCATCTGAGTTGGCAGCTGGCCTGGTTTGTGATACCCTGGCACATGACCTGGTGATAGGCTGTGCTTTTCAGCCGACACCTTTGCCAGACATTGGTAGACTATGGAGCCCTTGTGAAGGCCTGGTGGGCATCGGCCCTAAGTCCAATATGATTCTTCAATCGCTGATGCCGGCTTCTCCCACAAGAAGGTTGCTCAGCCTTTGGACACAGAGGCCTCCCCTCTTAGAAGGGCTTTTGCTTGAGGCAGATGCAGTCACAACCTCCGTATGTCTCCTCCACCTCGATTGGTCTCCGGCTCGAAAAGGCCCCACTACGTTGCCTCGTATTCCTTAGCATCGCCACCTCTCCTCCACATTCGCCTCCCCGGGACATATGGGTTAGGGATACACCCAAACTCCCCAGAGCACCCATCATTCCTGAAATGATGAAGATCATCCAGGCATCCCAGGGTGGCGACAGAGGATCAAGACCCTCAAAGACGATGCCTGGTGCAACATTTGCACCCCAAGGTGGACTCAGTTGTGATCCTCCATTGGTGGTTCCACATAATGATGTCTCCTCCACAGTTTGGCAATAGCCAGCATTAGTTCCTGCCATTCCAAGGAAGCATGTCATCTGTACCAAGCCCCAGATGGCAAAGTTCACTTTGGTTCACATCCTAAGGCTGACCCCTCTGTGCTCGAGGGATCACTGAGGCTAGTGAAGGCCCTGGCCTTCAGGATTGTCCTCTGTACCGGGAATCCAAGTTTTGGACTATGGGATGGAAGGTCTATGCCTCTCGACCTTAGCCTTGTGGGCTTAAAACTATTTGGCCCACATGCTTATGCATCAACAATCCTTTTTGGGCAGATTGGGGATTTGCTCTGTTCCCTCCGGATTCCTCTACAGGTCTCAACTAGAACACCTTCTTGCCTCAGCCTCCAGCATCAGTTTCTATACTCTACAAGTCTCCTATGATACAGTGGATGTGACCGCCCATAGTGTGACCTCCGCTGTCTGCCTTAGATGTCACGCTTGGCTTTGTCTGATGGACTTCACCTCAGTGGTCCAGACCTCCATTTTGGATGCACCATTTCAAGGCTCTGTATTGTTTGGGGAAGGGAGCAGGGTCATGCCCTATTGTCCTCCCTTCAGGACTTGGGAGTTTCCCTTCAGTCTGATGCTCATGGGCACCAGAATGGCTTGCTCATGCAATCTGCCAGTCTTCATGAGCATCATCACCAACATTCAAGCATGACAGGCATGTGCAAGGCCTCTTCAACTACCACTACCTTGGCTGTAAAGCCAATAGAGTGGAGGTGCCACATCATTGGCACCGCCTCATCTTTCTAAACTCAGAAGTTACTCCCTTCCTCTCCTTCTTCGGAAGAATCTGGGATTCTAGGAGAGTGGGATACCCATTTGTAGGGATGTTTCTTTCCCTCCTTTTGTCTTCTCACAGTTTTCTTCTTTTTCCAGGGCTCCCTTCCACATGGGACACCCTGGGTGTGGTCTGACGTCAGGATCTGTCCCTCCTGGTCTCCCTTTGGAGGAGAACTAGGACTTATTTTTGGCTTCCATGGGCCCTGCCCCTGTCTCCGAGGGCTGCTGCAGTGGATGGACCATTCACCCACCGGCAGTGGGCAGCTATTCTATGCATTCCGCCTCGGTTGCAGGGACCAGTTTGGTATATTCTGGGACAGTGTCCTCAATTCCTCCCTGGCCACTTGCAGGTGGTGTTACTCCTCAGTTAGTGAGTTAGGTTCTAATTTTGGATCATTATCTCCACTCATGGGGCCCCATCCTAGAAGCTGGCATAGATTCCCCAGCATTAGATAGTTTGGATCACAGGAGTCCTTTTCAAGTTACTGATCCTGAGTCCCTCAAAAAAAAAAAAATTGGAGCTGTTGCCCAACCCTCCAGGGCCTCTTTACATTTGAGGCACAAAACCTGGTCAATTTTCATTTGCCTACCAGGCCAGGGTCTCCCTAGGTCCCTCGGATCTTTGATGGTCTAATCCCCTACCTCTGCTAGAGCACTTTCCCCTGTGTGGGCCTCCCAATGGTACCACAGCGGGCCTCATCATGCTTGATGATCCTGGAGGTCTCCTTCTCCTGGGGCTATGTTTGAGGCCCCAAACCCTTCATCAGGTTTTCGACGGAAGGGCCTCCCTGTCATCAGGCACCTTGGATGACGCCTAGATGTTTACTGATGTCGGATGTTAGGACAACCTCAACTTGGCCAGGGACCCTGGTAGTGGTTGTTACCACTATCCCTCTGGAGACTCCTCTATGCACTTCCTGACTTGAGACCCACTACCCTTTTCCCTTTGGGGTTGGGATGATTTCCTCCCCTCTGTTTCTGTGTTTATGCGCTATCCTGGATTCTTCTTCACAGGATTTTTCATAGAGGCTATAGGGGTTACTCTCCCTACTTTTCTGGGGCACCCCAGTTCACCTCTCGGTGTCTGTGGGCTTTGGAGTCCCTTACGAGGATGGCTTACTGGGGTAAGCTGGTCGCTAGTGATAAGGTAGTTTATGCAGTTTACTCCTGTATTCCTTACCGGCATGATACACCTTTTCCCTGGTGGCTAGCCAGAAACCCCCTTTCCCATGGGCCTCTGTCAGAGCAGCAATATGGCTGTCTGTTCTACTGTCTGTGATGGCCCTTCACCCCACTTCACCAGGTGTGATGGGGAGGAGTGATTCATAATGGTGGTATAGCTCTCTACTAGGTGGTGTTTTTGTTCACCCAGGCTTTTCTGGGTGACTACGGGTTCCCCAACCGTGGTCGGACATCGCACCGGGCGTGGTCCCCCTTTTCATTACAAGAAAGGTTATGGTTGCACCCTTTTGGTTCCTACCTTTCCTGGTCTTCCTTTCCCTTGTTTTCCCTCCCTTATGGAGAGGAATAGGCTAAGGGCCCTGGTTGCTGGGTGCCCCCACCCCTTTTTCCCTTCTGTTGCTGGGAATGGCAGGGATGATCCTTGATATCCCTTTTGGAGAAGTACTCCGTCACAAATGCACTCAGCAGGTCAGGCACTCTGCTCCCACAGTGCCAACCTCTGAGTGCAATATTGTGAACAGGTAACAGACAGAGTAACCCTTCTGTCTGCTTGTGGGTCTGAATCACCTTTAGTCTCAAGTTCTGGGGATTCAAACCGTAAACCTTATGCTAGCATACCCAAATGTACAGGCGCAATCTTCTCTTCTGGGGACGTAAGATATCTTTCGCCTAAGGGCACCTAACCAGGTATCCAAATGAACCCTTAAAGGAAACAGTGGAAAAGGCATAGCTTTACTCAGGCACTATAAATATGCCTGATTAGTGCTTTCAGACAGTAACATTTTTTTAACAAATAACTCTAATTGATTTTTAATGATTTAAACAGTGGCCTTCAACTTTCACTTTCTATTGCTGGCAGGCACCATTTCATGAGTAGCAGAGAGCTTCCTGAGCTCACTTTATGCTAATATGTCCCGTAACCAATAGCTGAGGTCAAACAGGCATATTAGCATACAGTGAGCTCAGGAGCTCACTGCTGCTCATGAAATGGCTGCTGCCAGCATCAGGAAGAGGAAATTGTGTAGCTGTTCTAAATCACTAAATAAAGTTGAAGCTGTCTGAAAGCACTAATTGAGAGTTTCTGCAGAGTCTGAGAAAGCTTTGTCTTTCCATTATTTCCTTTAAAACTCTATAAAAGACCTTAGGTATATTCTTACCTTTTCCCAGTTTAGTAACACCATCAAGCTTTGAACAGTTTTGTCAGTCTTAACTCTCTCTACGTCACATGCAAAAGAAATTTGAAGACACACCCAGGCAGTCTTTAAAAATAATATGTTTACTGAAGTGGATATATTATGGCAGAGGACAGGCCGAGAACACCAGGAGAAGGGAGCTGCTGGTATAACTAAACTTTCTACTGGGACTAAGAACTAGAACTCTACTACTGGGACATTCAATTTAGGGTAAAAAAAAGTTTGTGTGTTTGTCAGAGTTAGTTGAAGTGAATTGTTATCTGTGCAGTTTTCTAGGTGCTTGTCTCAGGTGGCTGAAGGGAATGGTTATCTGTGCTATTAACTAAGTGTAGAAAGATTTGCAAAGTAGGGGAGTGACTTAGCTAGAAGGAAGTCAGGTTAAAGCCAGATTTAAACACTGCCCTAGATAGCTTCTGCCAGAGGACAGACAGAGAACACCAGGAGGAAGGAGCTGCTGGTATAACTAAACTTCTCTACTGGGACTATATTGCCCTCCTTCCTCCCCTCCACCCTAAACCAGTTCTACTTTTATAGGCACAGGATTTGACTGACAACAGGAATTTCCTGTTTGGGAGATGGAAGTGAGTGATCACAAAGCCATCAAAGACTCACCATCCTAGAAGGATAAGAGTAGCTCTCCATCCCCCGCTGCTGGAGGTCTGACTCTGAGAAAGTAAGGAGACTACTGAGAAATATAGGAACTTCTTGTCTCAGAACAGGAAGATGAGGAGCTTAAAGGGCAGAAGCAGTAAATAAGTAGGGAGAAAAAATAAACAAACAGAGGAAAGAGTAAGTATTCCAAACAACAGTTAGGAGGCCAGAAATAAGACATGATGGGAGTGGTGCAGTGCAGTGGCTGTGGAGCAGCAGTCTTCCAGAGACGTTCTTTGGGATGCGGTGTTGTCCCATCTGCAGGCACCTCTCTGGGCTGAGGGAGGAGGTTGCTCATCTCCAGGCTGAGTTGGCCAGGATTTGGGGACCTCCTCTCCCACCAAGGGACCACCAGGGCCACTGCCATTGCCTCAGAGGTTGCCAAGAAAAAGGAGTGGTTGGACCACAGTGGGCTCAGGAGGGTGAGGGTAGTGGAACAGAGGTGAATCCTCCAGTTTTACCTCTCCACAATTCATATGCCATTCTGGCAAAGTGTGGTTCCTCTATGGAGGCACCCACAGTGGAGACCAAGGAGGATGCTGGGAACCTCCACAAAGGAGACCCACAGGAGGGTGGCATTGGACCCCACAAGGAAGGAAATAACTCCTGGTGGGGTGCTCCATTGTTATGAAGGTAGAACTGGAGGAGGAAGGGAGAGGGAGGTAAGGTGCCTGCCTGGCGCCATGGCTTGAGGGACAGGGAGCCTAATCTCAGGATTTCCAAAGCAGCTGCAAAAAGGAGGGAGCAGGATCTCATTGTCCACCTAGGGACAAATGACCTGGCTAAGAAAAGGATCAGAGCAGTGCAGGAAGTGTTTGTGGAGTTGGGAGGGGCCTTAGACAAGTAGCATGTACAGTAACCTTCTTGGAGGTGCTGCCTGTCTGTGGCACTGATGAGGCTAGGTGCTCCACACCACGGATTCAATCAGTGGTTGAAAACTGGTGCAGAGCTCAGGGATTTGGCTTCACTGGGGACTGGGGTCCACTGGAGGATGCAGACCTATACTGGCATGATGGTCTGCATCTGTCCAGGAGGGAACCAGGATCCTAGGTGATAGGTTTAAATGCTTCATTGGCAAGCATTTAACCAGCCAAGGGGAGGCACTGGAGAGGATCAGGAAAATCCTAGCCCCCAAAAGATCAGGGCACTAAGTGAGGTAAACACCAAGATAGAGATGTCAATAGGGAGAAGGGCAGGGGTAAATGGAGAAAATGACAAATGCAATAAGGACAGGGATGGAGCAAAAGGGGTAAGGCCATTAAGAAATGGAGGGTAATGAGTACCAATGCCCATAGTCTGGGCAACAAGCTCCCTGAACCGGTGGCCTTGATGGAAGAGGGATGCCTGGATATCATAGCAGTCTCAGAAACATGGTACACAGAGAACCATGACTGGAATGTTAACATACCAAGGTACACAACCTACAGGAGAGACAGGGAGGGAGAAGAGAGTGGAGTAGCTCTCGTGTAAGGAAGGATAAAAGCAACTGAACAAAAGAGTAAACAGGGAGGAGAAGAGGCACTGTGGGTCACCTTAGAGACTGGAAATGGCACCATAATCAGCACAGGGGTTGTATACAGACCCTCATTTCAGGGAGAGGGAATGGACAAGGATATGATAGAAGGCATCATTAGGATGGCAGGAGAAAGGGAGATACTGTTGATGGGGACCTTAATATACCAGATCTTAACTAGAGCACCTTGCTGCAGCCACATCCAAAAGCAGGGCCATTCTTGATGCCCTTCAGGTGGCATGCCTCAGACAGCTAGTTTTGGAACCCACTCAAGAGGGAACAATCTTAGACCTCATACTCTCAAATGAGGACAGTGAGAGGATCTCAGATTTAGAAGTGGGTAGCCATCTGGGAACAAGTGACCACCAAACAGTGTGGTTCATGATAAACTCAGCTACAGAGTCAAGCCACACAAAAGTGAAGGTTCTGGACTTCAGGAGGGCTGACTTTGGCAAGATGGGAGAGTGTCTTGAAAAGCACTAGCAAACAGGCTAGAAGGAGGGTGGAGCAACAATGGGGAAACATTAAAACTGCCATCACAGAGGCAACAAGCCTTTGTGTGAAGCATATAAACAAATCAAAATGAAATAAAAAGCCACTATGGTTCTCAAAAAGAGGTGATGTGAAGGTTTGTGAGAAAAAGATAGCATTTAGGAAGTATAAGGAAACACAGAAGGAGCAGGATAGAGAACTGTACCAGTTAAGGCAGAAGGAAGCAGGGAGGGTAGTCAGAATAGCAAAGGCCCAAATGGAGGAAAAGAGAGCCAACTCAGTTAAGAAAGGGAGGATAAAACCTTTTATAGGTATATCAGGAGCATAGAAAGATGGAGGGAGGGATAGTGAGGCTGAACAGAATGGACAGTGGATGGGCAGAGAGGGACAGTGAAAAGCAGGGATACGAATGAATACTTCTGCTCAGTATTCACAAAAGATGAGGAGGGAGGTGCCTAATCCAATTAACAGAAGCACTCTGGATAGGGGTCGATCCCAGTCCTTTCACAGAAGAAAGGATTCTGAAAGAACTCCTAAAACTGAAGGTGGACAAAGCAATGGGGCCTGATGGAATTCACACCATAATTCTAAAAGAATTAAGGAGAGAACTAGTGACACCACTGACTACCCTTTTAACAAATCATGGAAGGATGGTGTGGTA
Source organism: Neoceratodus forsteri (assembly GCA_016271365.2). Taxonomy (NCBI): domain Eukaryota; kingdom Metazoa; phylum Chordata; order Ceratodontiformes; family Ceratodontidae; genus Neoceratodus; species Neoceratodus forsteri. The sequence goes on from JADMNL010000024.1 coordinate 123,141,182, forward strand.
CCTGAGGACTGGAGGAAGGCAGATGTGGATTCCCTTCACAAAAGTGGGAGCAAGACAGAGGCAGGAAACTACAGACCTGTCAGTTTGATCTCTGTGGTAGGGAAAGTGATGGAATCACTTCTAAAGGAAAGAATTGTTGAGTATCTAGAAGCCAGTGGGGCACAGGCCCCAAGGCAGCATGGGTTCACAGCAGAAGGTCATGTCAGAAGAATCTAATTGATTTCTTTGACTGGATGGCCAAAGTAGTAGACCAGGGAGGGGCTGTGGACATGGCCTACCTAGACTTTAGTAAGGCATTTGACACAGTCCCACACAAAAGATTAATAGTCAAATTAACTAGCCTGGGAATGGGTCCCAAGGTGGTAGCCTGGGTAAAACATTGGCTAGACAACAGGAAACAGAAGATAATTGTAAATGGAGTCTATTCTGAAGAAAGGGAGTTACTAGTGGGGTACTGCAGGGTTCATTACTGGGTCCAGTCCTTTAATGTCTTTATAAGTGACATTGCAGAGGGACTGGAAGAGAAAGTATGCCGCTTGCAGATGACAAAAAGATCTGCAACAGGGTTGATACACAAGGAGGCGTGGAAATGATGAGAAGGGACTTGGCAAGGTTGGAGGAATGGTCAGAAGTATGGCAGCTTGGATTCAATGCAAAGAAGTGCAAAATAATGCACATGGAAACAAAACCCTGGGGAAGATTACACAGTTGGGGGAGGTAGTAACAACAACAAAATGGAAAAGGACCTGGGGTAATCATATCAGATGACCTTAAGGTTAGCAAGCAATGTGAGAAGGCAGTAGGGAGGGATGGGGGATACTGGGATGTATAGGGAGAGGCATCACCAGCAGAAAACAGGTAGTTGTCATCCTCTGTACAGACAGTTGGTGAGACCCCATCTGGAGTACTGCATCCAGTTCTGAGACCCCATCCTGCAAGGGCATAGACAGGATGGAGTCAGTCCAGAGGAGGGCAACTAAAATGGTGCAGAGTCTGCAAGAGAAGCCATATGAGGACAGACTAAAGGAGCTTAATATGTATACCCTTGAGAAAGGAGGGAGAGGGGGACATGATAGAAACTTTTAAGTACCTTGGTGGAATCAGCAAAGTCCAAGACAGTAGCATCTTTCAGAAAAAGAGGTGTCCAAGAACAAGGGACACAATTTGAAGATGGGGGCTTGCTCAGGGCAATGTGATGAAGTATTTTTTTCACAGAGAGGGTGGTAGATGCATGTAACAGCCTTACTGAGGAGGTTGTGGGGTCTTCAACTGTAGGAGAATTCAGGAATGCATGGGACAGACATAAGGCAATTGTTGTGGTGGGTAGGAAAAATAGGCTGTTGGTTAAATAGGATCTGCAGCTTATCTTGTAGGTAGGAAATGGGCAGACTAGGTGGCCAAGCAGTCCTTATCCACATCAAAAGTCTATGTTTCTATGGATAAAAATATGTAAAATGTAAACACAGAACACTATATCACAAATATACAATCACTTAAAAGAAAACAAAGAAACTACAGACAATTCCTACCAACATACAGTTAGACTTTTCAGTCTAATGTATTACCTCTATGATGCTTATAGTTGGATCTTGTTTCTTAAGAGACCAAAAGAAATGTCACAGTTCAAACACAGAATACAGTTTAACTCTGTGTTTTCACACCTTCTGTGATGTAATCTAGCTCCTCCTTTTAGAATATAAAAATATACAAACAATGATCTTCCTGTCAGGAGATATTTGAAATACTGCACTTCAGCAAAACTAATTTCCCAAATTATGACAGTCTTTAATTCAGCCTTTCCTTTGACCTTGTGTGGTTTCTTTGTAGATTTACAACCCTGCAATTCCTCACCTATGTGCAATACAGCTTTACGGAATCAGCTTATCTGAAGTCATAAAATGTATATTTTAGTTTCCCAGTTTCAGAGGCAGGAGGTCATAAAAGTTTATGAGCCCTATATCCTGCAGCTGGGTCAGTTCCAGTGCAACAGAAAAACAGGAGACCCTCAATTAAGTCTCTAGTCTTTTAATTACCTCCTGGTTTCAGGTCAGTTGTCACTTCACTGACCTCAGTGGGGCTCCCATAGCACGAAACTGTCTCTTGAGACACTCATACCACATTCTATATTACAAATATCATAGAACAATCGTAACCAGCTGGCCAAGCATGTCAATCCTTCCCACCTAGACTGAATTTGGGGCTCTATCCCTGCATGGGATTTGCTTCCCAAATCAGTTCACTCCTCACAGGCGCAAAAGACCATCGCGTTCTGATTGGTTGCTCCAGCCCTATGTAAGATTGTCATGTCATATCCTTACAAGGCAAGACTCCATCTTAGTAGTCTACCATTAGTTTTTCCCATTTGGGTCAGCCAAACCAGGGGTTGTGGTCCATTTGTACCTCAAAATGCTGCCCGTATAAGTATGGCTCTAACTTCTTTAGGGTCCACACTATGGCAAGACACTCCTTTCCACAGAGTAGTAAGCCATCTCCTGGGAAGTAACTTTTTACTCAGGTACACTACCAGATGATCTTTCCTTGATTGGATGTCTGACTAAGTACTGCCCCAATACCCACATCTGAGGCATCAGTCTGGACAATAAAGGGTCTGCTGTAGTCAGGACTTGTCAATACAGGAGCACTGCACAGTGCCTCCTTTAGTCTGGTAAAGGCTTTTTCACAGGCTGGTTCCCAGGTAATTTTCTTAGGCATCCTTTTCTTTACCAGGTCAGATAGGGGAGCAGCCAGGGCACTGTAATTGGGTACAAATTTCCTGTAGTACCCTGCTGTCCCTAGAAAACTCCTGACCTGCTTCTACATTTCTGGTCTGGGCCATGCCTTGGTCACCTCTATTTTTACTTGGTTAGGACGGAGCAGTCCTCAGCCTACAACATGCCTAAGGTATGCCACTTCAGCCATGGCCACCTGGCACTTCTCAGCTTTGACAGTGAGCCAGGCTGTCTATCCTGCCCAGCACTTCCCTAAGGTGGGACAGGTGCTCCTCCCAGCTGGCACTAAAGATGGCAATGCCATCCAGGTATGCCACGGCGTACTCCTCAGCACTATTTAACACCTGGTTCACCAACCTTTGGAAGGTGGCGGGCATTCTTCATTCAAAAGGCATTACTTTAAATTCAGATAAGCCTATTCGAGTGATGGAAGGCTGACCTCTCTAGCTCTGTCAGTTAACTCTACCTGCCAATGCCCCTTTGTCAGGTCAATAGTCATAAGGTAGGTCACCCTCCCAACTTGTCCAGGAGTTCATCTATCTGGGGCATCGAGGGGTGTCTGACTTTGTGACTACATTCAGTCCATGATAGTCCACACAGAAATGAGTTGAGTCATCTGGCTTGAGCACAAGGACTACGAGTGAGGCCCAGGGGCTGTGAGATCTCTGGATTACCCCAAATCCAACATTTCCTCCACCTCCCACCTAATGTCATTTTGGGCAGCCTCCGACACCCAATATGCTGTCTGCTGTATGGGCATCTGTGTCCTGTCTCCACATCATGCATTGCTAAGTTGGATAGTCCAGGTTTGGTGCTAAACAGGGGGCAAAGTCTGCTAAAACTTCCCTTACTTCCTGGATCTTGTCTGGGGCCAGCTGGGGATACAATTTAACTGCCTCCACAGAGGACTCCCACTTGCTTTCTTCCAGCAAGTCCAGAAAGGTGTCTCCTTTGTCCATCCCTTCCCCAGGACTACATACTGCAAACACCATGTCAGCCTTATTAGCATATGGCTTCATCATGTTGACATGGTACTTTCTTTCTGTCTGTCTTCTGTCAGGTAATGCTATGATACAGTTCACGTCATTTACCTTTCTAACTACTTTATGCGGTCTGGCCACTCAGCCTGCAGCTTGTCTTTCTGGACGGAATAAGGACCATGACTTCCTGACCCACGTGTATGAGCGAGCTCTGGCTCTGCAGTCGTACACACTTTTTTTATGTTGGGCAGCTGCCAGGTTGCTCTGGGCTGTCTTCATAAGCTCCTTCAGCCTTTCCTTAAACCTAAGGAAGTAATCCACTATGGGAGTTTCCTGGGTGGCGTGCTTGCTTCCCAGTCCTCCTGGATCAAGTCTAAGAGCCCATGTACCATACATCCATATAAGAGTTTGAGGCGGGAAAATCCTGTCGACTCTTAGGACACCTCCCTGTATGCAAACAACAGGTGTGGAAGGTATTTCTCCAGTCCTTCCCATGCTGTTCAGCAAATGCTTGCAACATTGACTTCAGGGTACCATTAAATATTTTCACAAGCCCATTGGCTTCATGGGTGATAAGGTGTCGTGCACCTCTGCACCACCCACACTTCTCCCACAAACATTTCATCAGGTCCAACATGAAGGAACCCCTCAATCAGTGATAACCTCCTGTGGAAACCCAACATGAGAGAAAATCCCAAGTAAGGCATCTGCCACTTTGTCTGTCCTCAGTGAGGATAAGGTGACTGCTGCTGGATACAGGGTGGCATAATCCACCACAGTCAGGATGAACATCTTTCCAGAGGAGCTGGGGGTATTTAAAGGCCCACAATATCCATTCCACCCACTGGAATGGCTCCTCCACTATGGGCAATGGAATTAGGGCTGCTTGGATTTTCTTACCTGCATTCCCTATTTCTTGGCACCAGTGACAAGACCTGCAATACTTCTTCACCTGCTGGGTGAGTTGGGCCAATAAATTCTGGGCCAACTGCTGCATAGTGTGCATGATTCCCAGATGACCAGAAAAGGAATATCATGTGTAGTCTTGAGCAACTGCTCATGGTACCCTGGGGAACGACAAGCTGTCTACCTATCACCCTTCCCTCTGTCTTCACAGCCTGAGTATACATCTGTCCATTTTCCTAATAAACTTTATGTTTACTGTCACTGCTATGTGCTCCATCAGAGTCTGCCCAAGCCCTCAGCTTCTGTAGACTAGGGTCACTTTTCTGAGCTGCTGCAAACTCCTTACACATTCCCAAGGCATGGGACAGGTCCCTTTGGTCTCTAAACTAGGGTCTCTAGCACTAGCGTTAGGGCACTCAGGATCACTGTCATCCCTAACCCTCTGACAATGGGTCACCTCTCCTTCTTCGGAGTAACCCTCCGTAGCTGTGTGGTTAACTGCTACTGGGAAATTTCTATCCTTCTCATTAGTCTCCTATCAGGAGACACAGGCCGGGAACCAGCCTCCCAGTGGTTTCTACAATGGTGTCTTGGGTCCAGGGAACTACAATTCCCCTTCCTGCTTGGCTATGGGTAACTGCACATCATCCCTGTTTGAAATTGTTGCCAAGGATGACGTCCACTGCTAAGGTTTTGGCTACAGCCACCTGTTGCACAGTTCCCCTGTTTCACCCCAGTCTGGGAGAACACTAGATAGTGGCAATGTTTTCTCCTCACCAGTGAAGTCTTGTACAGTTACAAATTCATTGGATATAAGCTGACTAGGCTCTACCAGATTCCCTTTTACCAACGTCAAGGATGCCACCGTGTCTCTTAACTCTTGTGTCTGTACCCCATTCACCATGACTGGGTGCATGTGTTCCCTCATGTTCACAAGCATGCTTCCAGGGACACATAAACAACCCACTTCTTTCCTAGCCCCATGTTGTGTATTGCTCATCCTTGTGGGATGCTGTCTACAATATGCCAAGTTTCTTTACAAAAACACCATTGGTTTCTTTTCTCAGAGAACTCTTTTCTTTGAAACCTGGGGCTAACTGGTTTCGGTGGAGGCAGTGAGGTTTTAGCTGCCCTGAAGGTGCGTTTTCCCTTTCTGCACCATGCCGCCCGTTCATGCTCAGAGCAGGTATGCTCTTGGCATAGTGGTCGAGAGTTCAGCAGCCTTTTGCACTGTTTTGGGATCTCGGTCCTCCAGCCAGGTTTCAGCTCTGCTGGGCATGCCCCAAAAACTGTTCTAACAAAATAGCATTTTCAATTTCATCAAAGAGTTTGCTTCAATTCCCTCCCACCAACGTTTTAAACATTGGCGTTGTTTCATGGCTAGCTCCCTCGTAGCTCATGTCAGGGCTTCTCCTGAGCTTACGGAATTTAGCTCTGTAAGCTTCTGCAGTTAAATCAAACTTTTTAAAAGTGCAGCTTTGAGTTTGCTGTAATCATTACTGTCCTCATTGTCCATTTGACCCAATGTATCCCGAGCTTCCCGATAAGTAGCGGGATAGCTGAAGCTCCAGGACTCTCTATGAATTTTGCCTGAATACAAGCGTTTTCAAAGGAATTTAAAAGGTATCCATATCCTCCCTCTTCAAATTCAGCTATCAATTTGGAATTCAATTTGTAACCCAGTCCTGTAGTTCCAGTTAAACCCAAGCCCTTACCTGCTCTGGTACTGGTGGTTGGAGTCAGCTTCTCCAGTTCATGTCATCTCTGGTGCTCACGCTCCTCACTTTCAGCTTCTCACTGTTCCTGGTCAGCCTCTCACTGTTCTTGCTTCCTCTTTCCTCTGCGGCTCATTTCTCTCACTCAGTGTCTCTCTGAACTCCAGTTCTATTATACACAACTCAATCTGCAGCCTGATTGCTTCTGGCTCCAGAATGCTGGTGACCTTCCCTGCTGCTGTGGCCTTTGCTGGCCCTGGCCCTGCTGTCATCTTCACTGGATCGGGACACTGCACTGGCTGCCAGCCCTCCACGCTCAAGGTCTGGTCAACACAGTTACAGTCAGTCTGTGACTTGATGCTCTGGGCATCTGCTGCCATCAGGGCATCCCTGAAGTTCTGCTTGGTGGCTCTCCTCTCATACAGGACTCCTCTGTCCTGGTACAACTGCCTCAAGTAGTCTACAGTGTGCCCGCTGTAGTTGGAAGCCATCTTCTTCCCTAAATATGGCTACTCTAACTTGCACTTTAGAAAAATAAAACAGGTGGAACTTGACTGTAAGCAAAATGATATAGTTCTGTTTCCTTTTAAAATAAATCACTGCCTTTTTGCAAATGAGCTGTACAGTATTAAGCTGACACAATGAACAGTAAAAGTTTGTGTTACCAAATTTATCCTCACGACTGCCAACCAAATCTGTCACAAATGCACTCAGCAGGTCAGGCATTCTGCTCCCACAGTGCCAACCTTCAAAGCGCAATATTGTGAACAGGTAACAGACAGGATAACCCTCCTGTCTGCTTGTGGGTCTGAATCACCTTTAGTCTCAAGTTCTGTAGAGGTTCAAACTGTGAACCGTATGCTAGCATACCCAAATGTATAAGCGCAGATAATCTTTCGGGGGATACAAGTTATCTTTCACCTAAGGGCACCTAACCAGGTATCCAAAATGAACCCTAAAACTCTGTAAAATACCTTAGGTATATTCTTACCTTTTCCCAGTTTAGTAACACCATCAAGCTTTGAACAGTTTTGTCAGTCTTAACCCTCTATACATCACATGCAAAAGAACATCGAAGATACACCCAGGCAGTCTTTCAAAATAATATATTTACTAAAATGGATAAAAATCTGTAAAATGTAAACACAGAACACTATATCACAAAGCATACAATCAGTTAAAGCAAAGAAAACTACAAACTCCTACCAACATACAGTTAGACTTTTTCTATCTAATGTATTATCTCTGTAGTGCTTATAGTTAGATCTTGTTTCTTAAGAGACCAAAAGAAATGTCACAGTTCAAACACAGAATACAGTTTAACTCTATGTTTCCACACCCTTCTATGATGCCATCTAGCTCCTCATTTTAGAATATAAAAATATACAAACAATGATCTTCCTGTCAGGAGATATTTGAAATACTGTGACTTCAGCAAAACTAATTTCCCAAATTATGACAGTCTTAATCCAGCCTTTCCTTTGATCTTGTGTGGTTTCTTTGTAGATTTACAACCCTGCAATCCCTCACCTACATGTAATAGAAGCTTTATAAGAATCAGCTTATCTGAAGTCATAAAATGTATATTTTAGTTTCCCAGCTTCAGAGGCAGGAGGTCATAAAGTTTACAAGCCCTATATCCTGGCAGCTGGGTCAGTTCCAATTACAACAGAAAAACAGGAGACCCTTAATTAAGTCTCTTTAGTCTTTTAATTACCTCCTGGTTTCAGGTCAGTTGTCACTTCACTGACCTTGGGGGCATCCATAGCACAGGATGTCTCATGTGAGACACTCACATACCACATTCTATATTACAAATATCATAGAACAATCATAACCAGTTATTAGAAGTATGCACTCCCTATACAGGGGTGATGGCTTTCTTGCCCATCTCCTTTGATTGCGGGTCCTGGGGAAGTTTCCTTGGACTGCTGTGGTGTCTTTTCTCTTTAGAGCACCAGGTACTGTGTTTACCAAATCTCCTTTTCCACCCCAAGGGAGAGCAAGGGCTATTGTCTCATCGACTCTCTCTGCTCATAGCTTAGTTCTTATGACAGGGCACGACCACCCCTAAGCTTACCTTCTCTTAGAAGGTTTCTCTTTCATTTCCTTAACAGGGGTTCTAGTATGGGGTCTCCTATTTCAGGGGTTTTCTCCTCTATCTCTACACAGGGTTGGAGTAGGACTCTTTCATCTGTTTAGTCCACCCTTCCAGTCCTGGCTAATGTCTGACATCAGGCTATCTTATCTGACCCAGATTTAGTCAGTTGTTGCTCCTTTTTCTTTTGGAGACTTGAGAGTGTGCATTCCTTGGTGAAGGAGCATTCACATTTTCCAGATGTTTCCTCTCCTCTTTCCACTGGGTTTGAGCCCTTTATGGCCTTCTTTGGGTGGTCACTATTAGTATCTGCCAGGCGTCTTTCCTGATGCCTGCCTTCTTCTGGAGGTCAGAATGTTCACTCTCCTTTCATTCTCCCGGATATCTTTCCTTCTGGTATTGCTTGGGACTCTGTCCTAATGATGTGCCTACTGCAGAGAGCCCCTCAAGTAAGACAGTACAGTTACATAAAACTTACCATAATAGTAGATCTTTGAGAGGGCTCTTGCAGTAGGCACTTATTTTCTTCCCTCCATCCCCCTGCTCTCCTTTCATCTTGGCCTTGCTAGTCTCAGGAGTCTTCCTCTTTCTTCTCTTGGACCTTGATTCAGGGTCTCCAGCAGGGGAACTGAAGTGGGTGTGGTGGACTGCCCTTTTATAGCAGTATGGACATTGATGTGCCAGCGTCAGGGCTGGTTCCCCATATTATACTGCTAGCTAGAAATTTTCCGTGTGATCCTGGTTCCTGGTGGCTTAGTCCTAATGGTGTTGCCTACTGCAAGAGCTCCTCTCAAAGATCTACTGTTATGGTAAGTTTTTACGTAACTGTACTATCTTGGGGAAAATAGCTAAAAATGGGAGCTCTCAATGTTGGCATCAATGTGGTGCACTAGGTAATTTATATCATTGTATATGGGAATGTCAGTACATACTAAGCTGGTGGTCCGATATCACCAGATTGTTATCTAAGATATTAAAGATAGATATACCTCTTCATTTTAAATCATTGGGCCTAAATGATACCATCAGTTGAAGGTGGATAAAAAGTCAGGAAAATCTTTTGTATTGGGACGATGGTAACCTAAAGATTAATTTAGGAACAATGGAATTCCCCTGTCTAGAAACTTTGGGTGTATGAAATGCTGGTACTTAGTGAAGGAAGCTATACAACATGAAAAACTATGGGATGGAATAGAACATCTTCCAGGATTCTCCAGAAACATCTTGGAAGGATATACAGACCATTCTTTCACCACTGTTCAGATTTTGAAATGGTGTAGCCGAGTATCTATGGGAATGCAACCTCCCTGTGGGTGTTAATGTGTGGTGTGTGTTCCTTTAAGAAGGCTTTGCTTTCTTATGTGATGCCAATCTGGGCCCTTGGAGTGACCTGGCAACAGCACTGCCTGAATATTCTAAAGGGGAGGTGCTGGAGCTCTCAGTTTGAAAGAACTGAGCATTCTAGTCAGTTGGAAGGAGCCTTTAGCCTAGCATGTAGTGCCTGGCTCCTTCAATTTAGACCCTCTTTTTGCATGGAGTTAGCGTTGGTATAATCAGTTTGTACATGGTGGCAGTCATTGCCATGAATCCCTAAAAGGGGTGTGTGCCCCTCCAGAAGGAGGAATACCAGCTGTGGAGTTCTTTTAGGAGCTCTGTGGGATGAACTGTGACAGACAACTGCTAAAGACTGATGTGATATTTTGCCTTATTCTAAGAGGAAATGCCAAAGCTTCTGCATTTAAATGCCCAGTGCTGCTTTCTGGGGTTTGAGCAAATGTTTCCCATCAGAAAAACATTTTTTTCAGAGGGTGATTGTCTCTGAGAATAGGGGCTGTCATATCTCTTTTGAAAATGCACTAGTTATGCCCTTTTGGCACTGCAAAGGCTGTGGGTATTTCCACAGTGAAGAGGTGCTGAGGAAAATTTTCCAAGTTAATGCTGTCTGCCTTTGACAGTAAAATGTGACAGTTTACAAAAGTCTGTGTGTGGCACTACCTGTGTGTCACACAAAGTAAGAGACTGCTTACTAGCCCTGTGGCTAGTAGTTGAAAGTGCCAGAAATGCATTGGTAAATTCTGCTTGCTGTTTTGGACTTTTGGGACCCTCTCCTCTTGGCGGTCAGCACTTGAGTGAGGTGGGGTGGACATCTGTGGCACCTTGGACCCCAGAGGAAGCTCTACCCTCCATTACCTTTAAATTAATTCCATGAGGAGTTGTCCTTAAATGTGGACTTGGACTCTTCTTTCCACGGGGTCAGTGTCTTGAGGGAGGAGTGGGAGGCTTGGTCTGTGGCACCGGACCGTGGCCTTTCCCTGCCGTTTAAATTCTGGGATTGGAAATAAAGAAAAGTACAGAGCCTGCTATGTGTGTTCCTTTAAGGCAGAAAGAAAAAAGTCAGTTGAACTATCCTCTTGTGGGATTACAACTGATGACCACCCTGTGGTCTGCCCTAGCCCATTTAAATGTAGCATCTGCCTCCATGGAGAAACTATTTTAAAATAAAAGGATTCTGTTTTGGATGTTTTAACTTTTACTATTCCATTTGGACATTGAGTTATTGAGATGTTTATTGCAGTTAAAGTTATGCCTAACCAGTTTAAATCTGCAGCCTTGCCAGCCCACCTGTGCCATGGGATGTCCGAGGTCACCGATTCAATGGAGGTTAAGTAAGTGCATTCTGTATTTGTGCTTGTCCCTCTGAAACTGTTGGCTCCCCATAATTTCAGGAAAAGGGTTACAGGAAAAAAATTAATGATCCAGTTCACTCATCCGTGATTGCCATCACAAACATGGTTGCCACCTTTTACTCACTGGACACCTTGAACAACTCTCTACAAAATACTTTAAATTAAAAATAATAGGCATTCTTTCCTTTCATAATACCCTCCTCACACATAATCAATTAAAAAAAAGTACTCTTCAGTTTTAATTCCTGGTGTTTCTTTGGTGACCAGGAGACATCCCCATCTATTCTTTCCAACTTGCCAGGGCAGTCTCTGCTGCTTACACTACTTCAGAAACAACTGAGACTGTGGCTCCATAAAAGTCTTCTGTTGTGTGGGAGGGGTAAACATTCTGCCAGAGGAATTCTGCAGAGGTTTGAATTCCTGTATTCTGCAAAAACCTTCATCTATTGAATGTGTGGAAAGACAGGAGATGATCAGGTGGGAGAGAGTCTAACAAAGAAAACACCTGCTTTTAATTAAAAAAGTTTCCTTTTTCTGTTTCTCAGTTTACTCATTTTATTTATTTGAAAATGTTTCACCAGGAAATACAACATAGGCTGTATCCAGCTTGTTTCCAGAAGTGTCCTGGGGGAGGGTTACAGAGGTGGAAAAGCAAAATAAACTCATAAACATGTAAGTGCAATTACATGAAGCTAGTACATACATTGGCGTACAAATGCAGCACAGTACGTTCTAGAACATCAGGTGAAGTAACTGTCATAAGTAGGTATCAATCATAGTTGTAGCCAAAAGCAAGCAGATGGAGATTAAGGCTGTAGATGGAGAAACCTTATAGTTGTTAGAAGTAACAGGCTGGGCACTGGATCAATAAGTGCTAGGAGGGACCTGCCCGAGCAGGAAGGAGGATGAGACAGGTGTAACCCCCACCGCCACCTGTTTAACTAGTAAGCACACCTCCCATGCCATTTCTGTCTGGGGAGAGAGAGAGAGGGTGTGGGTACAAGCAATAAAAACACAAAGTGTGTACAAGAGACAAACAGATCTTTACCAAACCCAGGTCCTGAGGAGAGAACTTTTGCTAAGGACTATGCTAGGTTTGCACTTCTTGAGGGGTACCTAGTAAATCCAGTAAATCCACACAGGAAGCAGTAACTAGATTGTCCATACCAGGTTGGGATTTTGGAGTGGCTTTATTCCAAAACATTTGGTACACAAAATCAAGGATGGCCCACCCAAGGGTTTCCGCTTCATGGCACAAGACAAATGCAAAACAACATCTGTAGAAAACAGAAACTCGAATTTCCCATATAGCATAGGATTTAAACATCTGGAAATGTGGCACTGGCCACAGTGGAGCACACTGGTACCCGATACTAGCAAACCCACATCAAGGGTAAGCTTCATCTTCAGGCACTGGCTAAATTACCTGAAAAACAGGAGCCCTTACAGAACCGAAATGCTGAACTAGTGGCTCCAGATGGGAGGGTTGTCCACCTTTTGCTTCCTCGTCCATACCCAGCCATTCTTTCAGAGTTACACCTCAACAGCTAATAAACAGTAGAACCATGCTTCTCAGAATGTTTGGCACATTCAGCATTAGCAAATACAAAGAAGTGTTAAAGTAGAGTTCTGTACAAAGTGCTAAGTCACACCTGGGACTCCACTATTGTCAGCCAACTTTGGGAAAACTTCTTGAGAACAGTCTCAACAGAGCTGGGTGCATAGGTCCCTTTACATAGATACATAGACAGTGTCGGCAGATAAGGGCCTATGGCCCACCTAGTCTGCCCATTTGAGTTTGTAACTTCAGTTTATGTTCTCCTAGAACTCTGTTGCCCCTCAACCCTGACTTCCTGAATTCCTTTGTGTCTATCCCATGCATTCTTAAATCCCGTGATTGTTTCAGCCCCACCACTTCCTCTGGCAGGTGTTCCACTTGTCCACCACCGTTCTGTGAAGAAATTCTTCCTCACATTTCCTCTGAATCATCCTCCCTCTAACTTCATCCCATGCCCTCTAGTCCTGGAACATCTTTTTGCTTAAAAATATTGTATTCTTGCACCCTGTTCCTCCCTGTAAGATACTTGTATGTCTCCATCATGTCCCTCTCTCCCTCCTCTCCTTCAGGGAGTACATATTCAATTCCTTCAACCTGTCCTCATAGGACTTGTGATGCAATCCATGTGCCATCTTTTTGTCCTCCTCTGAACCTTCTCTACCCTGTCTACGTCCTTATGTAGGTAAGATCTCCAGCACTGTACACTGTACTCCAGGTAGGGCCTCACTAATGTCTTGTATAGTGGAATTATGACCTCCCTGTTCCTGCTGGTGATGCCCTGCCTATGCATCCCAGCATCATATTTGCTTTACCTGCTGCCTTGTCACACTATTTCCCTACCCTTGAGGGTCATCAGGATAGATAACCCCAAGATCCCTTTCCTGCTTGGTGCATGCTATATCCTCACCCCCAACTGATATATTGTCCCAGGGTTTTGTTATATGCATTATCTTGCACTTCTTTGCATTGAATTTCAACTGCCAAACCCCTGACCATTCTTCAAGTTTCTGCAGGTCCCTTCTTATTCTGTCTACACCCTCTGGTGTGTCTACTCTGTTACAGAGCTTTGTGTCATCAGCGAACAGTGAAATTCTGCCTTCTGGGTCCTGCACAATGTCACTGATGAAGATGTTGAATAGGACCAGTCTCAGCACTGATCCCTGTGGTGCCCCACTAGTCACTCTTCCCTCTGTGGAGTGATAGCCATTACCACCACCCTCTGTGTCCTGCCACTCAAGGTTACCACCCACCACACTACTGTCCTGCCCACACCCATATTCCCCAGTTTGTGCAATAGTCTTCTATGTGGCACAGTGTCAAGGCCTTGCTGAAGTCCAGACATGCCATGTCCACTGCCCTCCCCGATCCACCTCCCTAGTCAGCCAGTCAAAAATTCAATGAGGCTGGTCTGACATGACCTCCCCCTGGTGAAACCATGCTGCCTTGGGTCCTGCAGTCCGTTGACAACCAGATGTTCCACCAATCTCTCCTTCAGTAGGGCTTCCATGATCTTCCCACTACTGAGGTGAGGCTGACTGGTCTGTAGTTCCCGCTTCCTCTTTGTTCCCACTTTGTATAAGGGGACACAACTGCTGCCCTCCAGTCTTTGGGTACTCCCCTGTTTCCAGTGATTGGCTAAACAGGGTAGCCAGAGGTTCAGCCACCACTTCTCTTAGTTCTTTAGGACCCTGGGATGCACCCCATCTGGCCACATTGCTTTATCAACTCTTATTACTTCCAGTTCCTTCAGGACCCTTTCTCGTGTAAAGGGACTTGTGTCCATTTCTGCACCATTCTTGTCCCTTGTACTCCCTTCAGACCCATTACCCTCCTCTTCCTCAGTAAAGACTGAGCAGAAATACCTGATCAGTATGTCAGCTTTACTGTTGTCATCCTCCCTTCAGTCTCACTATCCCTCCTTTGCCTTTCTTTTTCACTTATGTACCTGAAAAGGTTTGTCCCCTATATCCACTGATTTTGCAATGTGCTCTTCTGTCTGAGCTTTGGCTTCCCTTACTGACCTCCTGCCTCCCTTTACTTCTCCTGGTACTTCTCCTATCTCCTTCTGCCTGTGTCTTTTGTATTGCCTGAATACACTCTTTTGGCTTTCACTTTCTTTGCTACCTCTTTGGAAAACCATAATGGCCTCCTCTTCCTTTTCCTCTTGCTAACCTGCTTAAATGCATAATTCTGTTGCTCTTGTAATCCCCATTTTAAATACTGGCCACTGTTCCTCAACCCCTGATTCCTACCCGTTCCCTTAATGCCTCTTTCAAGTATCTCCCCATTTTCCCAAAGTCTGTCCCCTAAAATCCAGGATCAGCTTTTTGTGTGGTTTGGTTCTGCTCCTTCTGTGATTTCAAACCACAGTGACTGGTGGTCACTGTTCCCCAGGTGCTCCCCCACTGTTGCCCCATCACACTGTCCCTGTTTGTGAGCAAAGGTCCAGTATTGCCTTCTGCTGAGTTGGTTCCATGACCAGTTGCTGAGGAAGGCACCCTGAAGGGAGTCCAGGATAAATCTGCTCCTAGTTGATGCTGCTCCTGGGACAAACCAGTCCACGTCTGGAATATTGAAGTCTCCAACCAGTACTACCTCCTCTTGTCTGCCATCCTTTAGATGGCTAGCATCAACTCCTATCTGTTTCTTCCTCCTGGGCTGGTGGTCTATAGACCATACCTGTGGATGGCTGGCCCCATTTTGCTTTCCAGCCAACCCACAGTATCTCTCCCCATTTTGTTCCTCCTGGATCTCTGTGGCCCTTATGTCATTTTTCACATACAGTGCCACTCCTCCTCCTTTCTACCTGCCCAGTCTCTTCTGAATATGTTGTGGCTGGAATGGCCATCTCCCAATCATGGTTATCATTACACCAGGTTTCTGTGATGGCCACAATGTCCGGTTTGACTGCACCATGACAGCCTCCAGATCTTCTCTCTTGTTGCTAAGGCTCCTAGCATTGGCACCCATGGCTTTCCATGATTTGACCTCCCTAGACTGTTCTCAGCCCCTTCCCTGGTTGTCCTTTATCCCTGGTTCTCCTTGCTGTCTGCCCTTCTACTGATTTTTGCCCCTATTCTGCCTATCCACCTCTTGAGCATTAATCTCCATCTTTGTACACTGCTTTGCTGAGATATTCCTCCTCCGGTTCACTGGTTCCACTGCTAGCTGTGGGGAGTGAGCAAGTAGGTACCCTCCTTGCTGGTCTGCTACCCCCTTGGCTAGTTTAAATGCTTGTCAATGTAGCATTTAAACTTATCATTGAGTGCTTGGATTCCCCTCCAGGATGGAGGCAGGCCATCAGGCTTGAACAAACCTCCATCCCTTCAGGTGGGCCCCAGTCACCAATGAATCCAAACCTTCCTCACAGCACCAGTTCTTCAACCATGAGTTAAAGTTCCTGGTGCATGCACCCTATGCTCTCCCATGCCTCTCGTGAGGTAGTAATTTGAGAAGGTGACAGAAGTAGCTACTTGCTTGAGACCCTCTCCAATTTCCTAAACTCTTCCTGAACTTCTTTTGGCTCCCCATTTGCCAGGTCATTAGCACCTAGGTGGATAATGACATCCAGCTCACCCTTCCATCTTGCCTTCCCAGCGATCCCCAGGATCTTCCTTCCATCCCTCCATGCCGTGGCACCTGGTGGCACCTCACCTCCTGTCCTCCCCTCCTGTGTTCCTAGCTGGATCCTCTTATGATGGAGTCCCACACCAGGATTCACTTCCTCCTCCTCCTCCTCTGGGGTCTACTGATCTCCCAAAGAGATCACCTCCTTGGCTAACCTCCACATCCTTTCCTTCCACTTCTCTGGGTACCTGTATTTGGTTGCCCCATTTACCAGTGTGGCATATGAGTTCTTGGTGGAATAGGATCTGGGATGTGCCTCTGCTGACCGTCTTAACCCCCAGGCCCACTGTCATCCAATTACTCCTCGTTCTTGGCATCCTTTGAGGCAGCAGCATTAGACTGGGTGGTCTCTGGATAGGGGTGATGGTACTCTGACCCAATTTAATTCCACTCTGAGTCTGGCTACCTCATCCCACAGTCCAGAGAGATGTATGTAGATAGGGCAGCCTCAGTGTCCAGAAGCTCTGCCTGAATATGGCTGCCCCACAGCCACTGCATTGCACCACTCCCACATTATACTGCTATTCCACTACTTGACTGTTACTGAAGCTCTTCTAGTTCCCTTTATTAATTTACTGTCCTAAAAATCCTGCCACTGATCCTCAGATACTTTCTTTAAAAAAATAAAATAAAATAAAATAAATAAATAAGTGAGTCAAAACACTGCTGAGGGTGGGTTTCTTCCCTTATGCCCTCCTACTCCACCCCCTACTATCCCCTGTGTTTATCTCCTGTCCATCAGATTTAGGCATATAATTAAGAGTTGGGGGGTTGCAGCAATTAAAGACAGCAAAGAAATACACCATCTCTACGCTTTAAATTTTCAACAGCCCAAAACAATTCTAAGTAAAGATAGCAAAGAAATTACAGTGTCACTAAAAGCCCACAATCTAAGTTTAATAACAAAATAGCAATTACCAGTTACTGTAAAGCACTGAAATGAATATGTTTCATTCCCTTCTGGCTTCTTCTGAGAAAACAAAATCACTTGCTACCTCAACTCTAAGCCCCACCTCCAGTTATCATGCAGCTGAGGTCAGAGGCCAGACAATTAGCACCCTCACCCACACTACAGGGCAAGTCAGACAAGCCAAGACTAAATTTGCAGCAATTAAAGACAGCAAAGAAATACACCACCACCTTTGTCAGAGTAACACCCAAAAGAAAACAAGGCATGTACATTTCTTCCTGGGGATACAAAGTCAGATTTACTCATAGTTTGTATCAAAACAGCTTCAAATGTCCTGGATCAAGACGGGGATTGCCCTCAGATCCTCTGCAGTCCTCCTCATCCACTGGGGATGAGGCCATCAAGAACTCCTGAAAGAAGGTTTTCACCACTTCTACAAGGCAGGTAGATGTTTCTCAGATTAGGGTAAAAAAAGTAAGCTCTTCTCAGAGCCCACACGGCAGCTCTTCACTCCTCCAACTGCTCTCACTGAACTCCACTCACAGACTACTGAAGACTAACTGAACATTCTAAACTCTCCCACTCACAGCTAGCTATGTGGCTTATGATGCTGCAAGAGTCCTAAATGACATCACTTCTCTGCTCTCAGCTGAGACCAAGTAAACAGGGAGCAGGTGAAAATCCTTTAACTAGATATTCACCAGCTGCCTTCCCTACCTAACAATGACACTAATGGATTCTGGTAGCCCCAGGAACAGGGAGGGGTACACAGGGATTGAGGATATTGGATAATGTGCAAAATGGAAGGGATCCCTAGGGGCAAATAGGGGTGAGGGGATGGTACAGAGGACATAGACAGGATGGAGACAGTCCAGAGGAGGGTGACTAAAATGGTGCAGGGTCTGCAACAGAAGCCATATGAGGAGAGGCTAAAGGAGCTTAATATGTATACCTTTGCAGAAAGGAGGCGGACATGATAGAAACTTTTAAGTACCTCATGGGAATCAGCAAAGTCCAAGAGGGTAGTATCTTTCAGAAAAAGAGATGTGCAAGAACAAGGGACACAATTTGAAGATAGAGGGATGGCTCAGGGGCAATGTAAGGAAGTATTTTTTCACAGAGAGCATTGTGGACGCATGGAACGGCCTTCCTGAGGAGGTCGTGGGGTCAAAAACAGTGGGGAATTCAGGAATGCATGGGACAGACATAAGGCAATTCTTGTGGTGGGTAGGAAGAAATAGGCTGTTGGTTAACTAGGATGCAGCTTATCCAGTAGGTAGGGAAATGGGCAGATTAGATGGGCCAAGCAGTCCTTATCTGCCATCAAAGTCTATGTCTCTATGTTAATTTTTTTAAATGCTGTCAATTTTGTATTCTCGCTAACGTGGGACTTCTGGTGGAATAGTGAAACTGTGGTGCAGCTCATTGATAACTTTTTCCCCTTTCAGCAGAAAAAATACAAGAAAAGCCAGCCCTGATCTGTCACTTTACTTTTTGCTTACAATCTGATTATTCTATTTCCGCTAGTGATTGCACTACTGCTCCAGAAGCACGTCTCCTCCTCGATCCCTAATACTAAGAAAGCTCTCATCTGCATAGAAGTAGACTAAGAAAGCAATCAGCCCTACAAATCTTTTCTTAAACAGAACAAAAGCAGAAATGGGTTCTGCTCCCACCCTGCTGCTTTTTCTGAGTCCCTGCCCGCAACTGCAGAAGTTCCTGCCCACTCCCTGCTATTAAATGTAAATAAAAAAGCATTTCGTAGCTCTGTCAGTCTTCAGCTGGCCAGGCAAGTTCCACGGAAAACACAATCACTATACTGGCAGGTTTCTTTTATAATTAACATTTAACATCGACAGAGCCCTCTGTCCAAATGCAGTCCCAAACTCCCACAGGTATGTTACAAACCAACTGCGAGTGGACTGCGGCTCTTTCCAGCATATGTGTGTGTGTGTGTGTGTGTGTGTGTGCGTGTGTGTGTGTGGTGTGCGTGTGTGTGGTGTTACGTTGATTATTTCAAGGCAGAAAGCACAAAATAAAACAAGCATTTGTCAATGCTGAATGTTTGCTTGCTGGTATTAGCATTGGAAATGCAGGAGTTAGATGTATTAGGGTGTGGGATTAGTGACAACACAAGAGACCAATTTGAAATTTTGCTCACACAAACTTTGTGTGGCTAATTTATTATAAATAAAGAAATCAAATTCTTCTTGCTTTGTTCAAGAAAATAATATAATGAACTTATAACCAAACAAAAGAAAATCAAACAGTTCTTCATCTGAATTTCAGTATATCAACATGGAGTACTGCCACAGAGTGGTACCTGCAATAAGATAGGACCACTATCCTCCGTGCAATCTGCCTATCTGCCTGGTTCTACAATTTACCCTTATATAACACTAGATGGATGACATCACAAGTCACATGATCCACCCTACCACTAATACAAGAAATAAACCTACAATAATACATAACTGGGGCATCACACAGACAAAGATCTTTATTTCCGCTCTATTAATACATAGCAATAAGAAGTATATCAATAAAATAAACCTAATAAAGGCTATCCTTTATGCATACGAAAGGGTCACTTAAGAAGTTTGTCCCTCCTACTAACTGTGACCTCATCCTATGTTTGGACTATATAACTAGTCCACTGGAGGTCGCTGGCCCTAGAGAAATGTCTTTACAATCCCAAGAGATGAGGAGCTATTCCACTGGTATGTTTCCTTATAAAATACATAGGAATAATACAACTCACTCAAAAACAAAACCCACAGAATTCCTTTATCTTCATTTTCTAAATTTCTTTCCTCTTTAGTAATAAGAAGTCTAAACAGAGCTCTGTTTACACGGACTGCATCCAGGTGTCTTAAACCATTATGGGATATACTTTATATTATGGTCTGTTCAAGTTTTAAAAGCTGAAAGCAGCAACACTTTCGCTAAAACTTTTATTTTATTTGCCTATTTCCTCCTGTAAGTGGCATAAGTAACCCAGAGCACTGTTTACCCTTTTAAATCTGTACAACAATTGTTTAAAAGAAAAACAAACAGACCACCTGGCATAATGTATTTTTACACGGTAACCAAGGCATTCTGATGTAAACCTAGAGTCTCCTTTTGTTCCTTTTTTTATAATAATTATCCCCAGCTCACTACTACTGACTGTGACATGGACAGTCAGTTCTGAGTGCTGTGTCATTTTTAAAATATAAAAATGTATTACTGATTGTCTCTGCTGAGAAATCTGGTGCTCTGGAATGACCTCACTCACCCCTCCCCAGGTCTCTGCTAAAGATGAAAGCCATGAGCTAATTACAGACCAGGCCTTAATCAAGGATTTCCTGTTTGTCTGAGTTAATTACAGCTGTAGTTGCTAAAAGGGCAGATCATATCCATTTTATGATGTTTGGAGGAAAACCCAGGTTATTACACACTGGTGCGGAAGTTGTAAATGTTCCTTGATGTCTGTGTAAGAGAGGAAGCTTATCATAGATCAAAGAGAGTCATTTAAAGAACATGAGTTGTGTTGACGATTACAGAATTTAATACTTTGAAAAGACATCCTGTTTTGCATAGATATATATATTTTATATTCTGACAGAGGAGGAGCTAGGTGACCTCACACAAAGGTGTTGGCAAATACAGTTTTCTTTAAGGAATACAGTATTCTGTTTTACTACACAGAGACACTTCTATCTAGACTCTGACAAATAAACATATGTGAGCACTTTAAGCAGGTATTTAGATAGAGACAAATCTAAGTACTGTAGTAAGAATTGCACTGTTAAAACCTGATTAAGTGATTTGTGTGTTTTGTGATGTAATAGTTCTGTATTTTATGTGTTAGATATTTTTATCAATTTTAGTAAAACTCCATTTTAGAGCTTACTTGGTTTGTCTTTGATTTCTTTCTTTTACGTAGAGTATATCACAGTTAAAGCAGACACTATACATAAGCTTGAATGGTGATACCAAACTGGAAAAAGGTAAGCATGTTAAATCTGAGGTCTTTTATTACAGTTTTTAAGGGTTCATTCTGTACACCTGGTTAGGTGCCCATAGGCAAAGATATCTGGCCCCAAAGATGGAATTATCTGCGCCTGTACATTGGGTATGCTAACAAGAGGTTCACAGTTTGAATCCCTCCAGAACTTGAGACCAAAGGTTGATTCAACCCACAAAAAAAGACAAGAGGGTTATTGTGTTCTGTTAACTGTTCACAAGACTGCGCATGGAGGTTGGCACTTTGGGAGTAGAGGACTGACCTGCTGAGTGGGTTTGTGACACTGACAACATCCTAAAGGTGCTAGAAGGGGACTGAAACTAAAATGTAGGTGCTACATGCTGTAGCGTTTGTGGTACAAATAATAAAACCGCTAGTCAGGAATCTTTCTTTTGTTATTACTACAGAGGATACGAACCCAGGCTCTCCCCTAACAACCACCATTCCCAGAGGAACTGTAAAATACTATTTAAGATGCTTTCTCCCCTTAGCTTCACCCTTGACAGTGTCGTCTGCTGCTTCAAACAGCCGGGTGGAACCTTCTGTCCGCCGACTGCCTTCCTCGCTGCACTGCCCGCTGTTCACCAGACCAAAGCTTCACCCTTGACACGGGTGCTGCCTGCTGTCAAGTGACAGCCGGGTGACCCTCTGTCCGCCGGGCTGCCTTCCTCGCTGCACTGCCCGCTGTTCACCAGACCAAGGTACGCTGCAGAAACTTGACTGTCCAGAACCATCGACTCTGCCTGCTGACGGGCTGCTGCAGTTCTTTAATTCTTTGCTACTGCTGTTTCCTCTCAGGACCCTAAGCTAATGTTATATTCTGATTGTGGTACTTGTTAAGTCTCTCAAATTATCTTGTAAATCCTAACTTAAACGCTGAACCTAAACATTTTACAGCAATTTTGCACTGTAAGGGTAGTTTGAAGTGCAAGTTCATTTAGGCTGCAGGTTTGTAGATTGTAAAATATTTTTGTTTTAAGGTCCAGTGATAAGCTACCCTGGATCAGAAAGTAAGTTTAAAGTGATACAGTTTTCTTTGTTTAGACCAGATTCCATTTGGGTCACAGTTGTAAGCTTTGCCCTGCAAATAATTAAATTTCTCTTTCACTTTCTGTCCTTCTGTCTCCTTGCTGCTTGAATTTTATACCCACCCCCATCCCCCACCTCCAGCCTTTATTAAATACTCCCCACAGCACAACCCCTAGCAATGTTCATCCTCCCCTCTCTAATATTGCAACTCCTCTTAAAGATACAGAGTGCAGCTATTAGGCCTAACACTTGTTCTGTCTTGCCTTTAAAGACATTTTCCTATTTTCACCACCTGCTTGCCTATCGGCATTGTTAGTTCCTGCTCTGCTATCTGCTGTCCCAATGCCTTCAACTACTGCAAGCTGTGAGAGGAGGGGAGGCGTGGGTGACCTACACTGGGTCCCCCAGCCGCTAGTTGTGGTGATCTGTTCCTTTGGGGCCCTACCATACAGGGTGTCCTAGTTTACCCTTTTACAGGCTTCCAGAAACCCTGGTTTGCTCCTTTTCTAGGTCTCCAGTTGCCTATAATCTGTGGGGTGGTTACTACTGTCCTTACCATGGAAGAACTGAAGCCACCTCTCCTATGTTCAGGAGGGGTGGCAGGTCGGTTTCACGACACTAATAATTATGATACTGGCCCTGGTTCTAGTCCTCCTTTATTGTGCTACCTCGACTCCTAGCCTATTTATTGACCCAGGGTTGTGGCCCTCCTCCATGATGATACTGATTTCTCCTTTTCCAACCAACTTGTAACTAAGGTAATGCACTACGGTACTGTCCTTAGCCTTGACACTAGATGCCTTATGTGTACGGTCAGGGTGAAGAAAGTCCGAAGCATGCACAGGCCTGGAGGTAGGCCGTAAGATTGTTCCTCCCTGGCTAGCCCTACTCTCACTTCTCATGGCTGGAGATATTGAGCTCAATCCTGGGCCATCTAAGCTGATCTCTAATATTCCCGCCACCTGGAATGGGAATAAGGGACTAAAAATAGTGCATATGAATATTAGGAGCTTGCTTCCTAACCGAGATGATCTCCTAGCGTGGACTGAGCTATACAAGCCAGACATCCTAGGGATAACTGAGACTTGGCTCAAACCCTCGATTCCTGACTCTGCCTGCTTCCTAACAGGATACGAGTTCATTTTGTCTAGACAGGACTGGGGGTAGGAAGGGGTGGCACCCTCATCTACTACAGATCCCATCTGAAAATTTCCTGGTGGCACAGAGTAAACCTGATCATCCACCTTGTGAGTTTCTTCATTGCTCCTGCTGCTGGGCGATGCTAGAGCTGCACTTGGTGTGCGCTATAACCCCCTGGGGGATCTGACAGACTCACTTACCTCTTAGATGCAGTTGGGCAAGTATAGGTGACAATGAACTCATTATTATTGGTGATATCAACATGAACTGGGAGTGTGGCAATATTAGGAAATGTGAATCACAACTTGCCTGCCTATCCCTTAACCAACTAATCCATGACCCGACAGACAGGCAGCCAATGGTTCCTCAAGTTCCCTGCTGGACTGGATCCTGACTAACCGGCCAGAGAGGATTGCCTCATCAGGCACGCTATCAGACTCCATATCTGACCACTCCCTGGTATACTGTGTCTGGAAAATCCTCCCTAGAATTCCACACAAAATCATTCAAGTCAGAAAATACTCCAGTTTTGACCCTGAGGCTTTCCTGGCTGATCTAGGATGTACTGACTGGACCAGGGTGCTTGAAGCCTCTGACCCTCAGTGGCAGCCTCCTGCTTCATACATTCCTTTGGTGTTCTCCAAGATAGACACTCCCCAGGGTCACCCGGAGGTGAGGAGAACAGCCACCTTCTGGCTGAATGGTGACTTACTTGCCCAGATGCGGAGAGAGACAAATGCTGGGCAAGTACTAAGGTTCCAGAGATCCTGCTAATCTCCTGAGATATTGGCAACTCAGGAATCGTGTAAAAAGTCATTAGGGCTGCCAAAAGTAACTTCTGTAAATCGGCACTACTTAGCTCTGTCAGAGATCCTAGGAGGTTCTGGAGGAACATTAAATCCTCGTCAGTGGGCCCTCTCACTGGGTGTCGTGGACATGATTATTGATGGAGTCTCGTGCAATAATCCCCACACTATAGCCGACCACCTCAATCTCCACTTCTCCGACCTTTCGGCCCTCACCTCTCGCTTCACGACCGATGGGGGTCGCCAGCTAATATCCCTCCGATGCAGAGTGAACATCCTCCTCGGAGAGTATTTAATCTTAAGGCCGTGTCTGTCCTTGATGTTCGTAACTGCTTGGCTGCCCTCTCCCAGCACTCCAGTGCAGGGCCTGACAACCTTGAGCCCAGGCTTCTCAAGCTGGGAGCAGCTTACATTGCCCTCTGATTGCCCATATCTTTAACCTATCCCTTAGCTCGGGGATAATCCCTGACATCTGGAAGGAGGCAAGGATAGTCCCTGTTTTGAAGCAGGAAATCCCAAACTCCCTGACAACTATCGCCAGATTGCTATTCTCCCATCCTTGGTAAACTCCTAGAAAGGTTGTGTGGAGCAACTCTCGGAGTACGTGGATACCCATGAGCTGCTTTCTGGGGCCCAACATGGTTTCTGGAAGGGTCATAGTACCACTACTGCCCTGATTACTGTAACCTCTAGTATTAGATCTGCCATGGATCAGGGCAAACTGTCAGGTGCTATATTTATTGACTTGTCAAAAGCTTTTGACCTTGTCAACCATGACCTACTGGGGAGCAGCTCAGGGCTCTCGGTTCTCTCCGCATGCCATGAGTTGGATGATGGGCTACTAATGGGTAGAAAGCAGTGCACCTGCTTTAACAAGGTCCTCTCGAGCCTAGGGCTGTGACCATGGGAGTTCCCAGGGATCGGTACTTGGACCTCTCCTATTCTCACTTTATTAATCAGCTCCCACGGGTGACCTCGTTGCCAAGTCACGCTTTATGCAGATGACCTTGTGCTAGTAGCCCATGCCTGTAATGCTGCTGACCTTAACCAGTGCCTATCTGAAGACTTCAGCAGAGTCTCGGCCTGGATTACCAACCATAGACTGGTATTGAATCCTAACAAAACTCAGGCCATGCTCTTTGGTTCCACGGCCAAGTTAGCCCCATCAGCTATGCTCAAAATAGCTTGTGATGGAGGCCCCTGTTGCCAACAGCGAGCTCAATTAAATATCTTGGGGTCACTGTCGACCCACAACTTGACATGGGAAGCCATATCCAAAACATCTGCAGAACCACCAGGTGTAAGCTTGGCCTTGCCTACAGGGCCAAATACAACCTGACTCCGGGAGCGAGGCTGGCACTCTACGAGAAGTGCTTCTCCCATCCCTTAGTTATGGATACCACCTATTTGCCAGGTCATCTCAAATCCATCTTAATCGGTGGAACACGGCATATAATGATATCTGTCGGTTTGCACTTGCTGCTCCCAAACTCACCCACCGATGTGAGCTCTATGACAAACTCAGCTGGCTCCCCCTGCGGAATTCCTGATCCTTGGTGTGAAACTTCACTCAGGAAAGTGCTTGCCACGGGCATACCGTCGGGACTGGTGCATCTCCTCCCAAAACTGGACGCCATCCCCTACCAGCTCAGGTCACAGACCGCCGGAGTTGCTTAAAGGTCCCCTACTCGGACCCTTATGGGGATCGTGACTTTGCCGCTTTGTGCCTAGGCTCTGGAACTCCATTCGGACTCTGTTCGTCTGCCCTTCCCATGGGACCTTTCACTCCTCCCTGTGGTCCCACCTAAAACAAACGACAAGATGTGACTTGTCCTAGTCTCTGTAATGTAATACTCTGCAGTCCACTATTGTCCACTCTGAGTCCATGATGGTCTATGAAATAGGTATTCAGTGATTCTAATGTCTATCTATGTCCTGTAACAGTTTGTACTATGTGTGGCAGTATCTCTGCCCTTATACAAACGTTGTTATAGCTGTTTTTACTGTATCATGCTGTTTCTCCAATGTTGCCATGTATGTATACTGTATGTTTTGTGCTCTCCCGGTCGTTCCTGAAAATAGGCATACTACTTGTCTAGTGTACTTACCCGTAAACAAAAGCTAAATAAATAAATAAATAACTACTAAACGGGGTGAAATGCTGAGAAAGTGAACAAAGTTACAGAGTGAGGAAAAGGATGCAAAGGAATGCTAGCAAAGACGGTTATAGTTTATTATATCAGTGACAAACCTGTTTATAGGGAACCTACAACAAAAACCAAACACTACATTTACTACCTATAGGCATTTTAGGTACACTGCCTATCTTACTTTGTAGGATTTTCACCCTACCCCTGAGGCTTCTTAAAATCAAACACCTTCCCACTACATGGACGAGAATTACTTTAAAGAAATTAGAAAAGAAGGCGACATCACGATGGGAGGCAGCCCCAGCATAATAGAAAAAGAAATTTAAGAACAGCGAGCTTAATTAGAAAGATCACCACTGCAGTAGATTTTTATGCTAGGAAAAGAAATGAGAAAACAAAGAATATCCAATAGGGAGAGGGATGATTTATTATGTCACATACTGTACCTCCAAGGATAAGGAAAAAGAATCTCTCCATATGTTTTTTAAGACAACCTACCCAACTAAAATGGTAGGATGGAGCTTCCTACCATTCTCTTGGAAGCTCCTCCCCAGGGCATCCTTTCTAACTACAAAAATTCAAGTACCAACTGTATGGAAATATCTCATTCCATTCTTTCTTTTAACTAAACACTTTTGCCCTGGGGTGTCTTTCTTCATCTATCAGCTCCATGTCTGGAGAGGAAATCTGCATTAATATGTGCTTTTCCAGCCCTATGCTTTACCTTGAACCTATAGGGTTGTAGGGCTAAATACCACCTCATCACCCTGTTATTTTTATCTTTCATCTGGGATAGGAAACAGGGATTATGATCCATGATAAGGTAAAGGGTGCTCCTCATAAATAAAACCTGAGAGATTCTATGGCCCATTTTGCAGCAAGACACTCCTGTTCTATTGTGGAGTATTTTGCTCCCCATCATATAATTTGCGTGAAATATACACTACCAGGTGTTCTTCCCATTAAAGGTCTGGCTTAATACAGCACCTATACGGTATCAGATGCACCAGTATATACCTGAAAGGGCTGTGAGAAATCAGGGCTCTGTAATACCAGAGCAGAGCATAAAGTGGCTTTAATATGAATAAAGGCTTGCTCACACTTGGATGTCCAATGAACTTGATTCTCACATTTCTTTTTGTTAACTCCATAGGAGGTGTTGCTGTTGTTGCAAAATTTGGGATAAACCTCCAGTAATATCCTGCAACACCCAAGAATGAATGTACCTGTTTCTGGATTTGGGGAACCGGACATTTTGCAACAGCTTCTACTTTGGTAACCTTGGGTTTTATTAGACCAGTTCCTAAAATAAAACCGAGGTAGCAGGTTTTCTGCATGACCAGGGTGCACTTTGAAGGTTTTGTGGTCATCCCTGATTGCTGGAGGAATTAACCACTGCTCGTAAATGCTTTAAACGTAGTTCCAAGTTTAAGCTAAATACAACTATATCATCCAGGTAGGTGGCACTGTATTCAGTATGGGGTGCCAATACCTGGTCCATAAATCTCTGAAAAGTTGCTGGGGCTCCATGAAGTCCAAAAGGCACAGTCTTGAATTGGTAGAGTCCCATAAGCTGTGCAAATGTGGTCTTCTTTGATATCTTTTGCTAGTGGGATCTGCCAGTATCCCTTAGTTAAGTCAAGTGTGGAGATATGTTTTGCACTTCCAGTTCTATCAATTATATCATCCACACGGGCCATTGGATAGGCATCAAAGTGAGCCACCTGATTAAGTCCTCTAAAGTCCAGACATAACCTTATACCGCCCCTCCTTTTAGGGACTACTGCCACGGGAATCCCAAGGACTTTGGGAGGGTTCAATTATGTTAAGGTCTTTCATTTTCTGAATTTCTTTTGTACTTCTCCTCTGCTTCTTTCTGGGAGCCTAAATGGCTTATTTTGTATAGGGCCAGCTGTGTTACAATTTGGTGTTCTACCCTTTAGCTACACTGGGTTTACTAGTGAAGGAAGCTCTATATTCTTTCACCAGGGTCTGTATTCCCTTTTTGTTTGTCCATCAAGTCAGGATTTATCTTTATCTAATCCATCCCATAGATTTCCTCCAGATGTTGGTATGCCAAATCCATATCTGTCAGATCTGAATCAGGTATTACTATCATCTGTACCTTAGTCTCAGTTCGCTCTTGCCACTTTTTAACAGATTAGCATGGTACATTTTTTCTTTTCTCATCTGTCTGGGGTGGCAATCTCATAGATTACTGGACCTGTTTGCGTGAGTATCCTATAAGGACCTTGCCATTTCATGAGTAGTTTATGGGTTGAAGTAGGGAGTAGCAGTAATACTTGTCCCCTGGCGGAAACATTTATTACTGTCTGTTCCTTTGTCATAGTGGATATTTTGCCCTTCTTGAGCCTCAATTCCTATTTCATGAGCTTTACTGGTATAGAAACCAACCTCTGTCTTAGTTGTTTCATATAATGGGCTATCCCTGGAGATTTCAGATCTTTCCTTCTTCCCAACATTCTTTACAACATCAAGAATCCCACGAGGTGTTCTCCCACACATAGGAGAATGGGGAATACCCTGTGGATGCCTCAGCACTTCTCGATACACAAACAACAGACAGGAAGGTATCTATCTCACTCCATTCCCTCTTCATGTATACACTTTTAATCATTTTTTAAGGTTTGATTAAAACGTTCAACTAACCCATCTGTCTGTGGTTAATATGGTGAAATCCTTAATACCACTATTCCCAGGAAACAGTATAATTCTTTTAATAATTCTGCATTAAAATTAGTCCCTCTATCAGTTACAATCTCTTTGGGGATTCCTACCCGGCTGAACAATTTAACTAATTCTTCTGCTATGTGTGGTGTAGTAACTGGGCACATAGGATAACTTCCAGTATTTAGTAGCATAATCACAAATGACCAGAATTAATCTAGTTCCTTACTACTTTTATCTAAGGGTCCCACAATATCCATCGCTATCCTTTCAAACTGAGTTGTTACTAAGTGGAGAGGGTGTAAGGGAACCATGTCCTTCTTTTTGAGTTATCAATTGGCATTCGGGGCAGGCTTGACAATATCGAGCTACATCTTCATAAATCCAGGCCAAAAAACTTGTGTAGAATTCTAGCTGCCATCCTATCCCTCCCAGTATGACCTGCCCATGGGATATATCGTGGCCTAATGCCAAAATATATTGTCTGTAACATTGTGGTACCAGGAGTTATTCCACTTTCTCTCCTGTCTTTGATTTTCACATATTCTGTACAGTAACTCATATAATACTTGTACAGTGGGTATACCTGATGATTTTACCTGTCCCACCTGTTGAAAGAAAGGCTTAAGTGTGATATCATTTTGTTGTTGTTCCTTTATATCACTTTGGACAAACATCTTAGAAACTTTATAGGTTAACCCATATTTTATCTGTTTCCACTGATCTTGTGCTCTCTTCTTTTCTTTTTATTTTTCTGGTCTTCCTTGTGCCCCAAAACTTCTCCATCAAAAGGAAACACCTCCCCAGCAATAATTCCCTCTTACTTTGTGCTCTTGTAGTCACAGCTGTGATATCAGTTTTATTGTTAATCATCAATGAGGAAAAATCAGAAGTCATGTCCCAAAACAACTGGGACTGGTAAAGAGGGTACTAGCCCTGCTGATATTAAGGAAGTGACCCCATTAACTTGTAAAGGTAGCTTCACTGTAGGGACTGATGACTATCCCCATGGACACAAATTACTTTAATAGAAGGTACTCTAGTCCCTTCCTTTGATAATAACTCTCTTCTTATCAGGGTGGTTTTACTTCCTGTATCAATCAACCCCAACACTTTCTGCCCTTATACCTGAACTATGGCAGTAGGGTATGTAGAATTTAACAAAGCTAAATGGACCCCATCACTTTTTCATGATGGACAAAACCTAGCAATGTGTCCCTTTCCTTTACAAGTATGACAAATTGTATTACAGGGTTTTATTTAACTCAAACATTGATTAGCGTTTTGCTCATAAAAGTGCTAAAACATTGTGAAAATGCACAGCACTTGCCTCACTGTGTTTAACAAACATAACACTTCTAGAAAACCTATATAAATGCTTTCTGTATAGTTAGCATTGTCCCAAGAAAAACTGCTAATCAGTTATTTAAAACCCTGTATCAGGAGAAAATGTCAGTTTTCCTTTACCAGCTTCAAATGTCCTTGACTGAACAGTCTGAGGGTTCTTACCACTGTAGGTTTAGATGTTGAATCATATGGTCAGTTACTTCCTTTTCTGTAGGGCTGATGAGCAGAAAGAAAGTCCTCAGCCAGAGTTACTGCCATTTCTACAGATTCTGGATTATGTTCTTTTATCCATATTTGAACATCTGTCTGTAGTATCTGTAAAAATTGTTCCATTACAAACATTTCTAGTATGTCCATTCTTGACTTTCCTTCTGGAACAATCCATTTCAAGCATAATTCACGTAATCTAATATAAATCTCTCTTGGAGGATCTTGTGGGTGATGCTTTAATGCTCGAAACCTCTGCCGATATGTCTTGGAATTTATATCATGCCATTTAATATTTCCCGTTTACCAGTTCATAGTTTTAATATTTCCCGTTTACCAGTTCATAGTCGTCTGCTAGTCATGGGTCCATATTACCATATTACCATATGCCAGTTGTGCTTTATCAGAGATATGGGCCAGTCTCACTACCCACTGGGTTGTGGGCCAATCACAAGCCTTGGCCACTCGTTCATAAGTGGTCAAGCACTTGTGAATGTCATCAGTAGGTAACATACGTGAGTTTTATGCCCTTAGGATTACTGGTGGTTTGATTACTCCCAGTTCCATGACCTATGCCCATAGTCTGCAATAAATGTAAAGGCTCTGCTCAGCTTGCATCCTGGCATTTCCGATGTCTTTCCTCTCTTGTGCATCAGCATCCCTCTATCGTTCTAGTTTCATCTGTCGAACAGCCAGCCAATGTAATAAGTCAGTGAGGTTTTCGGTAGAAGGTCACCAACCCTGAACATTTTCTTGTTGTCGTCTTTCATCCTCATTCTCACTGGTGCCTCCTTAGGAACTTTCCTCTGTACATCTGGAAGGCTAGCATAAAGTGGTTAGCTGGTCATATCCGTCTGGGAGCGGGTTACTGCTCCTGGTTTCCCAGATGTTCCAGTTGCCATCGTTGCCACTTTCGTACCAAAGCTGGTACAATCTGGTCTCCCTCACTATCCTTTGGACAACCAGAATCCCACCACTGCCACCAAAATTTGTAATAGGGTGTGGGATTAGTGACAACACAAGAGACCAAGTTGAAGTTTGCTCACACAAACTTCATATGGCTAATTATTTATAAATAAAGAAATCAAATTCTTCTTGCTTTGTTCAAGAAAATAAAATAATGAACTTATAACCAAACAAAAGAAAATCAAACAGTTCTTTATCTGAACTTCAGTACACCACTATCCTCTGTGCAATCTGCCTATCTGCCTGGTTCTACAATTTTACCCTATATAACACTAGATGGATGACATCACAAGTCACATGATCCACCCTACTACTAATACAAGAAATAAACCTACAATAATACATAACTGTGGGGCATCACACAGACAAAGACCTTTATTTCCACACTATTAACAAATAGCAATAAGAAGTATATCAATAAAATAAACTTAATGAAGGCTATCCTGTTATGCATATGAAAGGCTCACTTAAGAAGTTTGTCCCTCCTACTAACTGTGACCTCATCCTATGTTTGGACTATATAACTAGTCCACTAGAGGGCGCTGGTCCTAAAGAAACATCTTTACAATCCTGAGAGATGAGGAGCTATTCTGGTATGTTTCCTTATAAAATTCCTAGGAATTAATACAACTCACTCAAAAAAAAAAACACAGAATTCCTTTATCTTCATTTTCTTAATTTCTTTCCCTCTTTAGTAATAAGAAGTCTAAATGGAGCTCTGTTTACATGGACTGCATCCGGTGTCTTAAACCATTATGGAATATACTTTATATTATGGGCTGTTCAAGTTTTTAAAAGCTGAAATTAGCAACACGTTAGCTAAAACTTCACTGTCTTTGCTTCACAGGACAATCATCAGCTTCCCAAAATCTGCTGCAGGCCACCAGCAAAGGAACAGTACCCTGGATGTCTTTTTTTTTTTTTAGTTGTTTAACCAGGTATAGCACACTAAGCTGAAAGCTTTTTACAGGAGCGACCTGGGAGCACAAGGAGGTTAAGTGACTTGCTCAGGGTCACACAGTATGCAAGTGGAAGTTGTGGGATTCAAACCCAGGTCTGGTCTGCTGGATGTCACCAGATTTGCACCTCAGAGCCTTATACCACTGCGCTATACTGCCTCCTTAGTCTTAGTGCTGGACTGGTCAGGGAGGAACCTGTATGCATTTCCCCTTTCCACTGCTGCTCAAGGTCCTGATCAAGCTCAGGTCCCAGCCAGCCACAATGATTCTGATAGCTCCTGATTGGGCCAGGCAGTATTGGTACTCACTGCTGCTCTCCCTATCAGTAGCCCCACCGATACACCTCCTTCAGAGGCGCAACCTCTAACTTCCTCACAAGGGAGAATTCTGTATCAAACCTCAGTTCCCTCAGACACAAGGCCCTGACTCTTTAAGACCTAAGTATGCCGATTTGCACCTCTCTGAGGAGTCCTCAATGTTCTAAGGGATGAAGGAATCCTCCACCAAGAAAACATATGTTTCCAAATGAAAGAAGTTTTCTATATGGTGCGATGATCATAATGTAGTGCCTTCTCAGGCAGAGTTGCCAGTCTTGGACTACCTTACCCATCTGCATTCTCTGGGCTTACAGCCCACTACCCTTAAAGTCCACCTGGCTTCAGTACGCAGCCTATGTCTTGGCTGGCAAGGGTATCTCTATGGCATCTGACACCATCTTCAAGAAGTTTTCAAAGGCTTGGCCTACCTGCACTGCCCTCACAGGAACTGATGCCAGCATGGGACCTTAATGTCTGCATTGCCAAACTCATGGAACCCCATTTGAGCCCATAGCTACAGCACATCTGAAATCTGTGACTTGGAAAACTGTCTTCCTGGTAGCTATCACTTCAGCCAGATGGATTAGTAGTTACAGGCCCTGTGTATAAAGCTGAATTACATCTCCTACGACTGAGATAAGGTGGTTCTGAGGACTAATAGGAAATTCCTACCAAAGGTAGTTTCTGATTTCCATCTGAGCCAGTCAATCACCCTGCCAGACTTCTTTACTGAACACTGTATATCAGGTGAGCGTGGGCTGCATAGCCTGGATGTTAAGAGAGCCTTGAACTACTATATTGGTCATATAAAGCCCACAGGCAGGACAGGCAACAACTGTTCCCGACCTATGGGGATGTGAGAAAAGGAAACCAGCCTCAAAAGGACTATTTCACATTGAATAGTAGCATGTATTCTGTTCTGCTACAGTAAGGCTGGTAAGGAGCCTGCAGGCCCATTCCACAAGGAGCACAGCTGATAAGGTAGCAGCAGCCAGAGACATTTCCTGCTTGAAATCTGTAAAGCAGCAACATGGAGAACAGTACATACTTTTACAAAGCACTACTGCTTGGACACTCAGTCCAGAAGTGATGTCAGGTTTGGCACAGCAGAGCTGCAAGTCTGTTTCCCAAATGGATTCTGTACACTCCTCCAAAGGTCCTGCTTCATAGTCTGCATATTGAAGAATTCCTGGAGTTAGAAGAAAAATTACTCACCATAGTAATCTTGTTTCTTCCAAGGTATTCTTCAATTTGCTTCTTTCGCCCTCCCTGTCTAGCCTTCCAGAACCAGCTGGCCTCTGCATTACAGCAGGACTTCAATGTGAAGATGGGTTTATACCCTGGTTGTGTTGCAAGCCTTTTCAACCCAAATGAGTGTTGTTGTTCCCTCTTTTTGGTCCTGTCTGACTTTAATAAGGGACATTTTATGGGGATTTTGTTATTAACTATTAGTATTATTAGGATAGCTTAATTAGGGGTATTACCCATAGACTATCATGAATCTGAGCATTATAGAAAGCAGCAATTGGTAAGGGCAGCAGTTTAAATGGTGGCACAAGTCCATGAGTGTTCCATCATTTGCATAAGTTCCATTTCTCAGGGGCAGTTCAACACAGGAGGCTGACTGCAAGAGTCAAGCATATTGAAGAATACCTTGGAAGAAACAAGATTACTATGGTGAATAATTTTTTACTGTCACTTCTCCTAGTCCCCAAGTGGATGGGAGATCTTTGACCCATCCTGGACTTGAGCCAGCTGAACCTGTTCATAGAATGCAAAAGGTTCAGGAGTTCAGGATTTGTTGCCCTGCTGCATCAGGGAACAGGATCTGCTGTTTGGATATGCAAGATGCCTACCTGCACATCAAGGTTTTGCTCCCACAGGCTCTTCCTACATTTCCACTTTCAGGGAGTGCATTACCAGTGCAGGGCTCTGCCTTTGATTTGTCCTCAGTACCCAGGGTCTTCAGCAAATGCCTGGCAGTGGTGGCAGCTGCCTTGAAACAGCAGGGTTTCTACATTTTCCTATATCTGGATGATTGGCTCTTTGCAGCCTCGTCCAGGGAACATCTCTGCAGACCCTGGCACAGACCTGCACTCTGTTCCAGGCCTTGAGCATTACCATCAACATGCAGAAGTCTTTCCTTCCTCCTGCCAGCAGCTCCAGTACATGGGGAAGTCCTGGACATGGCCTGGGGTATCGCCTTCTTGCACACAAATAGAGCGGAGCGTCTGATGGATCAAACCTGACTTCTTTACTCTAGTCATTCAGTTTCTTCCAGGGCCTTCCTGTGGCTTCTAGGTTTCATGGCCACAGCCATTACCATGGTTCTCTTGGCCCATCTGCACATCAAAGTCCTTCAGTGGATGCTGCAGATCCAGTGGGACCAGCACAGAGGTGACCTGGATCAGCAAGTTATGGTTTCTGATCCAGTTCAGAAGGTACTGTTGTGATGGCTTGAGCCCAACAACCTGCTTCGGAGGTTCCTTTTGCATCTCTCCCCTCAGCAAGTACAAATGACAGATGCCTTGAATCTCAGCTGGGGACTTACCTAGGGGTCCACTAAACCCAAGGTATGTGGACAAAGGTGGAGAAGGACCTCCCACATCAATGTTCTGGAGATGCAAGCAGTCTTGTATGCCCGTGGGCCTTTCAGACTCAGCTATGCCCAGGTCTGCTATTGGTTCATACGGACAACATGTGCATGGTTTATTAACATAAATAAGCAGGGGAATCATTCTTACCCCTGTGCAGGAAACAATGAGAGTCTGGTATTGGGAAATAGATCACAGGCTGGTGCTCTCAGCCATTCATGTTCCGGTGTACAAAACATCCCTAGCAGACAGTCTAAGCTGGTTTGGTCCAGAGTCCATGAGTGGCAGCTTCTGACCCTGGTGGTTGAAGACCTGTTTGACAGATAGGGTTGTCCAGAGTTGGACCTTTTGCATCCCACACAATGCAAAACTGCTGCTTGTCTGCTCGCTAGATTCAGGGCCTGGAGTTTTCTGGTGAGATGCATAGTCCCTCTCTTGGAAGGGAGGTTCCTCTACACTTCCCTCCCTTCCTGCTCCTTCAGAGGGTTCTGATCAAGCTTCAGATGGAAGGGGCCACCATGATCCAGATCTCCCCTTCTGGCCTCATCATATTTGATTCCCCTTGCCTCAGCAGCTGGCCATGAAAACTCAGTCTCTCTTCCCCTGTGCACAGGCTTGCTGTCACAAGAGCAGGGCACCCTGGTCCATTCAGACCTCAAATCCCTCCATCTCAAGCGGGGCTACTGAGGATATAGCCATTGCCCAGTTTGGGGTATCCTCAGGTGGCAGATGTTCTGGTGAGTAGGAAACCCTCCACCAGGGCCACTTACTCTGTGAAATGGAGCGCTTTGCTATTTGGGTTGCATTGCACCAGTTGGATGTCTTCACCTGTCCAGTAGATCAGGTAAGGAGTGCCTGCTGTCCTCTTCAGATTCGGGCCTGCGATACTCCTCTATTAAGGTACATCTTTCTGCCATCTCTGCATACCATGTACTTGTTGTAGGCAGTTCAATGGCTCAACTTGATGTGTCTTGCATTTTCCTGCAGCGCATTCTGCATTTGAAGCCTTCCATCCATGACCCTGTCCCAGTCTGGGACCTAAATTTTGTGTTGGAAAAGCTTATGCTGCCTCCCTTTGAACCAGCTCAGACTTGCGAGCAGCACTTTCTGTCTTGGAAAGCATTAATTTTAGTTGTTATTACTTCTGCTTGAAGGATTTCCGAGCTTCAGGCCCTGATGTGTAAGGAGCCTTATTTAATTTTTTCACAAAGACAGGGTGTCTTTGCGAACCGACCCTACATTTCTTCCTAAGGTGGTGTCAGAGTTTACTTTAAATCAATCCATTCACCTGCCTGTTTAAGGGGAGGCATTACTCCATCCCTTGATGTGCATGGAATCCTGTGGTACTGTACACACACCATACTAAAGACTTCAGGAAGTCTAATCAGTTGTTTGCTTCATTCGCCCTGGGAATGTGGGTGCCCCAGTGTCAAAACAGTGTCTGTCTAAATGGTTAGTCAGTTGCATTGTCTATTATTACGGAAGTACAGCAAGGAACTTCTGGGCACAGTTAAGGGCAATTTACCAGGGCATGGCCACTTAGGGAGCTTGTTTCAAAATATCTCAGCTGCTGACATTTACACTGCTGCTATATGGAGCACTGTCCACACCTTTACCAAACATTCTGGTCTGGACATCACCTCTAGGTGTTGGGCCAACTTCAGCCTCGCTGTGCTTAGGGGCCTACTCATGGCCCTCAGTTCCTCCACCTAGACTGCCTGTCAGTAGCAACCAGTACTGCTTGGGACTCAGCCCTATTGGTGATGGCCTACTGCAAGAGATACATCAAGTAAAATAGTACAGTTACATAAGAACTTACCATAACAGTAGATCTTTGAGAGGATCTCTTGTAGCAGGACTTGCTTTCCCTCCCTCCCTCCCTTCTTCCGTCTGTCTCTCCTCTTCCATGGGGTGAGCCTTCTTTGTCTTCTTTTCTCTGCTTTTGGGTTACCTCGGAATCCTCCTCAGTTCCCCAGGCGACATTCTGTTTTTGATCTCTGGTGGGAGAACTGAGGGAGGATATAAGGCTGCCCACCTATTATAGGATTGGCCAACATCAGCATCTGACATCAGGGTGGGCAGCCCCTGTGGTAGACTGCTAGCTAGAAGAGTTTCCATGTAGTCCTAGTGCCTGGCAGCTATAGTCCTATTGGTGACGGCCTGCTGCAAGGATCCTCTCAAAGATCTACCGTTCTACGGTAAGTCCTTATGTAACTGTACTATCTTCAAGAGATCTCTTTCATCATCTCATGCTGTCCCACCCTCTTTCCCTTATGAGCCTGCAACTCTAGGTTTTTCTGCTCCTATCTCCATTCTGTTCTCCTTATAGCCCTCTGCCTTGCCTGGTCCGTAGAGTCCTGGTTTCTCTACTGGATCCCTACAAAGAGGTTCTGGGAGTATGATCTCCAACAGGTAACTGAGGGGTGAAGGGGCCGCCTATGTTTTGTATGAGCCGATGTTTGATGTCGTCATGGGCGGCCCTGGCTGACTGCTTGCAGAAGTTTCCATGTGGTCCTAGTGCCTGGCAGCTATTAGTTCCATAGGTGTGGCCTGATGAAAGAGATTCTCAAAGATCTACTGTTATGGTAAGGATGTAACTGTTCTTTTCATCCACCAAGACATCTTATCCAAAGCCAGGTGAGCTTCCTCCAGAACAAATCATTGCACTACAGGAGGCTTCCAAGCTTATGCTCAGAGGGATCTAGTAAATCTATTCTACAGAGGCTCACTTGGGGTTCATCCTAGATACTCTTTGCTGATCAGAAAGACCCATGGATGACCACCATGTTGGATCTGCTTCTGAATGGTGCAGATATATACTGTGTCCATATTCACTGATCTGGGATCAGTTTACAAATGGCAATCTTGGGACAAATTACAAAACTGCTTTTCTGAATTGATCTTTAATTTTGCTGCTGCCACACTGCACATAAAGGAGGTTTACACCCATGCTGACATTAATCATTGTTGCTCCTGAGTTGTATCCAGAATCCAGACTGGAAACTGATTAGAGACAAGCTTTCAAGGAGGTCACAGATAATGCACCACTATGGTCTATGAACTTTAGCAACTTCAATCACAAGAGTGCAGTGTGCATATTTATGGAACACATACAAACAGAGGTGAGAAAGAAAAAGCCTCAGCTGGGACTTGAACCCAGGCCGCATGGAATACCATTCTGGTTGCACTATCAGATGTGCCACCAAGGCAACTGGAAACTGGGCTGTCCCGGAACTCATTACTCTTTTCCAATGCACAGTCTGAGGCTGCACAGATAATGACATTTTCAACCACAAAAGTGTTGTGTGCATATTTGTGGAACACATACAAACAGAGGAGAGAAAGAAGTAAGCGCCTCAGCTGGTAGCACAACCAGAATGGTATTCCAGGTGGCCTGGGCTCAAGTCCCAGTTGAGGCACTTCCTTCCTTCCTTCTCTGCTTGTATGTGTTTCATAAATATGCACACCGCACTTGTTATTGAAAATGTCAATATCTGTGCAGCCCCAGGTTGTGCTTTGGAGTGAGAGCAATGGGCTCCAGGACAACCCAGTTTCCAGTTGCCTTGGTGGCACAGATGGTGGCGCAAATCCAGAACGGTAGTATTATTCCAGGCAGCCTGGGTTCAAGTCCCAGTTGAGGGTCACACTTCTGTCTCTCCTCTGTTTCTATGTGAACTTTAGCAACTACACTCCGCATAAATGTCTACTTGGTACAGTAGTAGCCACAGACACTGCCAGCTATTTCCCAAAATTTCTGTGATATTTCCAGAAATATCTGATGCTTTTGTATTTAAACAGTAGGGGCAACAGAGAGAAACTGTTCAGAAATTTTTAGTATCTAGAAATAGCTGGCAATGTCTGTGGCTACCACTATAGTAAAATAGTAGATGTTGCCAGTTTGGGGAGTGACTCTTGGAAGGGATAAAAGTTTGGATTGATTCTGAGAGACCCTTTCTCTTGCACACTCTCTTTCTAAACAAGAAAGTTGTGGAAGGGACTGATTTCCTTTTAGGAGAGCCAGCTCTGCCAGATTCAGCAAAGTGTTCTCTTTCCTGCCTTGAGTAAGAGCCTTGTGCAGCTCATTAACATATGAAACCTGGGCACATCTGGGCTTTTGATTTTGGTAATTGAACTAAGAAACACTTAAGCCAATTAATGTTAATAGAATAAACCAGAAGCATTAAGAACAGATTTAAGTTGCCAACTTGGTAGCCTAGTCACTTAAGAACTAGGTTAACCATATTTTGATTTTATGTTTGTGGTTGGAAAGGAAGAAATAATCTTAAATTTACCAAGGGCTAATTAGAGACAAGACAGCACTCTGATTACCTCTAACTAAGAAGTCTAAATAGTTTAAAAAGTTGCATGTTTGCTTGCAGTTAATTGCATGTGACCCAGAAACAGTTCTGAAAAAAATCTTGAGCTTGTAAGAAATTAGGTCACACATTTCAATAGCTTTTTCAGCCTAACTAAACTTCAGAATAAATCCTTTACCAAACTGTCCAAAGTAAGGCTGAGCCTCCTTTTACTGTTAGTTTTGGGTGGCTAAGTCCTGGCAGCATAGTAAGGACAGTTTATTGATCACAAAGACAGCTACATGTCAATTTGCTCCTGTCAATGCACTCGTGACAACTTGTGCCATACTATTAGCTCCTGCATCAGTCAGCTCCTGTACAAATCGTTTCAGACAAGCTGCCCCCATATAAATTTAGCACAATAAACTCCAGGGGTGCAGTTTGAAAATGATTTTGCAGAGGAAGTCAAATGACGCCAGACTAAGAACCAATCTGAACTGTCACAGGCACATTGTCCAGAGCAACTTCATCACACCCCAAAATACTTGGAGCCTGCTGTACCTTCCCAGCACTGCTGTAGGCAGACCATCTCAACTGTTATAGATTTCTTCCATGGCTGGAGCAAAGGATTGTTTTTACTTCCTGGATTTAAAGGATACATATGTCCACTTCGGAATCCTGGCTTCCTACCAGCACCTTTACAGTTTCCAGTGGTGGTAAGTTCCTATACCAGTTCAGAGCAGGTTTCAGTCTTTGCTTAGTGCCATGCGTTTCACCAAATTTCTTTCGGTGGTGGCAGCCTTCTTCCACAGGCACAGAGTAAAGATCCCTGCCTAGACAACTGTCAGGTCCAGAGCAGGAGCAGAGCTTCTTTCTGCGTGACCATTCAATCCTTCCATCGTCTAATGTTCCTACTGTACCTAGAGTAGATAGAGGCTGTGTCCCATCTGACATAAGTTATTTAGAATCAGACTGCAAAATACCAAGGCATGACTAGCTCATCAGAGTGCTCTAGATCTTAATGACATGGACGTGATCATTTTGGATCACTCACCCAGCGATGGTATTTCTGCAGCTTGTGGCCTTAATGGAGACAACTACATATGCAGTACAGACTGGGTTTGTCTACTGATGTGCTGAAGGCATCTTTGTCCTAGATAGTAGTGGTCCCTCCTTAGATGACTCTTGCATTGTCCTGGTGGCTTGGGTCCCTTTCATCCAGCCATCTGCATTGCTCATTCTCACCATAGATGCCTCCTCAGGAGCTGAATGCATTCACCAGGTAGAATAATGAGATCACAGGCTCTGATCTTCACAGGAGCAATGGCTGCACATAAATTTTCTCAAGCAGTGGGCAATCATATATGGCCAGGGCTGCAGTAATGGGGAAAAGTGAGGAAGTAGTCTGGGACCCTGAGCTCAGGAGGGCCCACCTGAGGAGCTGGCATTACCCCTGGCATTAGCTGGTTTGGAAACAGGGCCCATTTCAAGTGACTTGTCCGGGGCCCCAAAATTCATAGCTGCAGCCCTGATTATGGTACTGTGAATGAGCCACAGCTGAGCAGGTCAGATTGTTCAGATGGACATGGGCAGCATGATCATCATATTCTACCTGAACTAACAAGTGGTTCCTTCAAGAAAGAAGCATTGGAGAGGAAGAACTTGACATTGACTCAGTACTTATCTAGACACCATAAATCAGGCAGGGAGTCAATAGCAAGTTCACTGAAAGCCTCAGCTGCTTGGGAAAAGATTACATAACTGGTCTCTTAACTGTAGTGTTGCAAGCAAGATGTTCCATGGACTGGGGCATAGCCCAAACTGATCATTGAAAATAAATGCAGAACCTGGTCTCACTCGAGGTCACACTCTATCTCAAAGGATAAGGGATGTCTGCTTCTCAAACCTGCTCTAGTTACCTTGTATTTGGGCATTTGTTTCTCAGCATCTCCAACTCTGTCAAGCACAAAAGTGCCCCATCACCACATTCATTGCAGTAATGACAGTGGAAACCCTTATCAATTGTCACCTCAACCCCAGTGTCAATGGCATTGGTCTCAACATCAACAGGAGCGTTGTCGTTGCTGTGGCACCACCAGGCCTTACAAATGAGTAGGCTGTGTTGTGGCTATTACGAAGTATGGTGGATGGAGAAGCCTGACTTCACTTATGGCAACGGCATCAACCTTATTGATGTTGCCAGTGATATCATTACCTTATGTGGTTGATATCATTGCCATTCAAACCCGTGTCACCACAGAGACACAAGCCATACCATCTCCTAGGTGTGTGTCTGCATGGCAGCAAGGATATGACCTAGTGGTTCAACCCTCTATTTCATGACCTTGAGGAAGAGTATGGTCTGAAGTACTGGGATGTGGATAAGGTAGACCTTCCTGAAGGGTACTAGTCACAATCCTCTCTGTCCTCTTACAGTACAGAGTCAGTACAAGTAGTGTGACCAACTACAACTCAAGCCTGGAAATGAACCTCAGAGAGTGCCATTCCAGATGTGCAGTATGACCCACTGTAGAGCATCAGCCAGCTTGCAGCAACTACATATGTAGCCCATTCCACCCTCTGCAGGCGGTGTACATCTTGCAGCTCTGACAGTGCTCCAAGTGGGCTTCCATTCTTCCTGGCAACCGACTCTGTTATAAACTGTAGATCTTCTTCGGGATATCTCTTTCATCAGGTCACACCTATGGAACATTAGCCATCAGGCTCTAGGACCACATGGAAATTTTCTAAAGCAGTACCACTAGGGGCCATCCACAGAGAAGTCTGATGTTATCGCACATACAGCTAGCTGCC
Organism: Neoceratodus forsteri; assembly: GCA_016271365.2. Classification (NCBI taxonomy): domain Eukaryota; kingdom Metazoa; phylum Chordata; order Ceratodontiformes; family Ceratodontidae; genus Neoceratodus; species Neoceratodus forsteri. Next base: position 123,183,713 of record JADMNL010000024.1, read on the forward strand.
TGGTACCTCAGATCAAGGCCTGAGGGTACACCTGGCTTTGACAATCGATTCCAAAAATAGCCCAGCATTTTGCAAATTACTACAAAGCCCTGTATGCTCAAGATCAGTCCCTCCTTCATGAAAAACAAATGCCTTTTACCAGAAGCTTAAGGCCAATCACTTGGAGGGCCAACTAAGGGTGTCTTAGAGGTATCCATAACTCAGGAAGAGGTGCAAAGGTGATCATAAAGCTGAAACCGGGAAATCTCCAGGCACAGATGGTATCACTTCTAAGTTCTATGGGCCCTAGAGGGCTGTTAGTTTCACTCCTGAGGTATGCTGTGCAGTTCAACGAGGGGCAGGGGAGAGGACCCCACCTGTTAATATGCTGAGATCTCACTGCTTCCCAAACTGGGGAAAGATGTGTCCCTCTGTAGTTCATATCTTCCGATATCACTGCTTAATGTGGGTATGAAGATCTTTAAGTCCATTCTGGTTGAGTGTCCACAGGAATGTGTGGGGTCCCCAGTTCACCTGAATTAGTCTTGTTTCATAAACTGATAACATCTATCCTCTCAGCACCCCACCCCAAATCACAACCTCACAATTAGATTTTAAAGCCTAAAAGATACATTTTCAGTGACCTCTGTTGCTTAAAATGCAGTCCGAGATACCAGCCATAATGTAAACATATCCCGAGCTGCACGGCACCATTTCCATTCTCAGCACTGTGCTACTCACTGTATAACATAGAAACATAGAAATTGTCAGCAGATAAGGACCGTTAGGCCCATCCAGTCTGCCGTGGGCCCTATACATTGTATGTAGCCACTGACCCTATGTGATCAATGGCTTTTCATCACTTCTTCCCTCTCAAGCTTCCCTTGTGCCTGTCCCAGGCATGCTTAAAACCCTCCACTGTGCTTGCCCCCACTACCTCTTGTGGCAGACTATTCCAAGTGTCGACTACCCTTTCTGTGTAGAAAAACTTCCTCACATTACCTCTTAATCTAACCCCTTCCAAATTCATATTGTTCCCCTTGTTCTACATTGGAAAAGGTCCTCCACTTGCCCTTGTTTATGGCCTTGAGGTACTTGAAAGTTTCAGTCATGTCCCTCTGTCTCCTCTCCTAAAGTGAGTACATATTGAGGTCCCTTAGTCTCTCCTCGTATGTTTTGTGGTGTAAGCCTGCCATCTTTGTTGCCCTTCTCTGGATAGCCTCCACCTTATCTATGTCCCTTACACAGGTGTGGCCTCCAGGAACTGCACACAGTACTCCCAGGTGAGTCCTTACCAATGTTTTATACAATGGCATCACCACCTCCCACCTCCTGCTAGTAGATACTCTGCCTATGCACCCCAGCATGCCACTGGTCCCTCCCTGCTGCCTTGTGCACTGCTTGATACCTTAAGGTCATCAGAGATGACAAACCCTAGCCCCCCTTCCTCTTTGGTGACAGTCAGCTCCTCCCCAACCTGTAGCTCTCCCCAGGGTTCCCTCTACCCAGGTGCATTATTTTGCACTGGTTGCATTGAACCTCAGTTACCACATCTCCAACCATCTTTCAAGCTTCTCCAGGTCCCTCTTCATTTCCTGAACCCTTCTGGAGTATCCACTCTGTTGCAGATCTTGGTATCAACTGCAAACAGGCATACCTTTCCTTCCAGTCGCCCTCAATGTCACTAATGAAGACATTGAACAGGACTGGTTCTAGTACTGATCCCTGTGGCACCCACTGGTCACCCCCTCTCCCAGATTGTACCCCTTTACCTGCACCATCTGTCTCCTGTCTGTTAACTAGTTCCTAACCCAGTTCACCACCTTGTCTCCCATACCCAGACTACCCATCTTGTTAAACAGCCTTCTATGTGGGACAGTGTCGAAGGCTTTTGCTAAAATCTAGGTAGGCGACGTCTACCACCCTCCCTGATTTATTTTCCTAGTCACCCAATCAAAGAAATCTATTAGATTCATTTGACATGACCTTCCTGCTATGAATCCATGTTGCTTCAGATCCTGAACACCTCTGGATTCCATATGTGCCACTATCCTTTCTTTCAGCAGTGTCTCCATGATCTTTCCCACCACTGAGGTGAGGCTGACTGGCCTGTAGTTCCTCTCCCTACTGCTGCTTTTGTGCAGCGGTACTACATGTGCCCTTCTCCAGTCCTCTGGAATGACACCCGTGTTGGGTGACTCTGTGAACAGGGCTGCCAGAGGCGCCTGCTAGTTCCCTTTGCAGCTCCTTTATCCTTGGGCGGATGCTGTCTTGTCTCATGGCCTTATCCACCTTCAGCTTTGTGAGTTCTTGCAGAACTCTCTCCACTGTGAATAGACTGGTGTCCACTTCCCCTTCCATTGCCTCTGCAATCCAGCTGTGATCCTTGACCCTCCCCTCCTTAGTGAATACCGAGCAGAAGCATTTGTTCAGTATTTCTGCCTTACCAGATCCCCTCCTTACACTCTCCCTTCTCCCCTTTGGAGCCTCACAATCCACCCCTGTTTTTCTTCTTTCACTGATGTACCTATAAAATGCCTTATCCCTTTGTTTACAGACTTGCTAAACCCTCTTCTGTCTGTGACTTAGCCCTCTTAACAGCCTTTCCTCGTCCCTTAGACATTCAAGGTCACCTCCCTGTCCTCCTCCCTTTGGCTCCTTTATTTCTGAAACTCAGCCTTTAGCCCTGACTTTGTCCCCACCCTTTGGAGAACCATAGTGGTTTCCTTCTTCTTTGCCCTTTGGCCACTATTCTAACACATTGGTTTGTTATCTCCACTATGGCTCCTTTCAGCTTCTCCCAGCATTGTTCTTCCACCCCATCTATTACCCTCCCTTCCTCAGAACTGCTTGTATACATCTGCTCTTTTCAGTGAAATCCACCCTCCTGAAATCTAATACTCTTGCCTTGTGTAGCTTAATTGAGTCCATGTCTCCATGCTGAACCACACCATGTGGTGATCACTGGACCCCAGCTGTCTATCCACCTGTATTTCTTTGACTCTATTCCCATTGGTCCAGACCAGGTCCAGAATTGACTTATCCTGATTGGCTCATGCACCAGCTACCTGAATCCAACCCCCACAGGGATTCTAGGATGGCTATGCTTCTGGCTGAAGCAGCCACCTGGGTGGCCCAGTCCACGTCCGGCATATTGAAATCCCCAGCAGCAGGATTTTGCCTTTAGCTGCCAAGTTGTGTATGTTCTCCACTAGTTCTCTGTCTACTTCCTCCTCTATGCTGGAGGTCTGTAGATCACCCTGTGTGTTATTGCTGTTCCATTCCTTGGCTCCAGGGTGGCCTACATTACCTTGGCCACCTCTGTCTTCCCTGAACTTCTGGTAGCCTTTATACCATCTCTGATGTACAGGGCCACTTCCCCACCCTTTTACCCTCTCTGTCTCTCTGAACAGGGTAAGCGTGGTACACTGACTTCCCAGCCCTGATTAGCAGAGTACCACTTCTCTGTTATTGCTGCTATGTCAAGGTCTGCATCTGCCAACAAGGCCTCCAGGTCTGGAACCTTATTTCTTAGGCACGGGCATTTGTTAGCATGACCTTCCATGTTTTACAGTCTGCTCTCCTCTGCTCTTATTCTCCTGTCCATTGTCTCCCCAACCCTGGTTTCCTTTCCTATGTGCTCTCTCCATCCTGTATCACCTCGTTATACTTTCTTCACCTGACTACCCCTCCGTGCCTGCTTTAGCTGTTCCTGTAGTCAACTTATGTTCCTGCATGTTCCCATGGGAGGTGTCCCTAAGCCTCCTGACCCTCCTGGCCCCCGGCCAGTTTAAATGGTCACAGCTAAAGTATTTAAACTTCTCACAAAGGACCAAGGTCCCTTCTCAGACAGATGCAGGCCATCCTCCTTATATAAGCTTGCATCTGTCCAGGTTAGGCCCCAGTCCTCTGTGAAGCCAAAACCCTCTCTTCCACACCAATCCTTCAACCAGGAGTTGAAAGTACAGATGTGGACTGCCCTTGCTTCCCTGTGCCCTGGACAGGCAGCACCTCAAGAATGAGATGGAGTGTGCTATCTGTTTCAGGTTTCCCAGCTTTCTGAAATCCTCCTGGACCCTGGCTAACTCCACCCTTCTCCTGGCCTGGTCATTTGTCCCAGGTGGACAATGACATCCAGCTGCTCCCTCCTAGCTATTGCTGTAGTGATCCTATGGACCTGCTTCCCCATCCTTCCACGCAGTGCTTCCACCACAGGTTGTGTCCAAAACAATCAGCCAAGGAGTCCTCTGGCAGTGGCTCCTGACTCCACTCACTGTGATCCAGACACAGTCAATTACAAACACAGTCACAAACTCACCAGCTAGAATCCCTCAGTCCTGCCCAAGCTAAATGAAGAAGCACACTGAAATGGCAGTTAAGACCTCACATTGAAACTATACTAATCACTGTAATATGATGCCTGCACTTAAAGTTCAGACACAGCCAATTACAAACACAGTCACAAACTTATCAACTAGAATCCTTCAATCCTGCCAAAACTAAATGGAAAAGCACACTGAAATGGCAGTTAAGAAAATACCTCAAATTCAATTACAAACACACAGTCACAAGCTCACCAGCTAGAATCCCTCAATCCTGCCCAAACTAAATGAAGATGCACACGTGATACAGTGAGCGGTGCCACGTTATGCTGAGAATGTGAAATGGCACCACGCAGTTCGGATATTTTACATTATGACTGATACATTGGGCTGCATTTTAAGCCACAGAGGTAATTAAACATGTTTTTGTTTTTATCTCTCTGCAAAAAGATCTCCTAATTTTTCCGTAGCAGTATTTAAGGACACCAAGGAGGCCTTTGACTCAGTGAATTAGGATTTTTCTGCCGAACTTGAGATATGCAGGTGGGTGAGGTCTTCCTGAAGTGCTTAGGGGCAGTTCACCCTCACCTCAGGTTATGGTGAAGGTTAAAATGGGGTCAGTTCAGAGTTTCTTCCTGTCTTGGGGCACCAGGCAGGGTGTCCCCTCCCACCCTTTGTATAGAATTGATTGCAGAGGCAGTGTACCATAACCCAGGAATGACTGGAATTAGGGAGGAAGTTGGAACACAAAGATTCACTATATGCAGATGACTTCCTCCTTTTCTTACTTTTCTGGAATCATCAGTGCCAGCTGTTTTAGAGGAACTTTAGGTATATGCTGAGATCTCAGGATACAAGATTAGAAAAATCCAAGGTTATTTGATTGGGGTATGGTATCCAGCAAATTTTAGGGCATTTCCATGTAAATACGGTATCTGGGGGGCGAATGTTGCCTAACCTACACTGTCTCTTCTCACTTAACTATGAAAAGCTTATGGGAGACATCTAGAAACATAGAAACTGATGGCAGATTAGGACCGCCAGGCCCATCCAGTCTGTATGCCGACGCCAGCAATAGTTTTATAGTGAAGTACATTACAGCGGCAAGTCACTGCTGCCACTGTAATGTACCGTGGATCCCAGCACTGCTCAGGGGTTCCCCTTCCCGAATCAACTCCGACCTGGAGTTGATAATCTTTAGTTATGGGGTGAAGCCCCTGAAAACAACAGATTGTTTTCCAATGGATTTATGCCAACGCAACTTGCAGTCGACATAAATCCATCGCTGTCATGCCTCATTGAAAAAAACTGTCAATGCCATGTAATGGATCCCATCCAGTCTACCCTTTTATCTACCTACAAAATGCCGAGATCCTACTTTATATCAGGCTTGTCCTCCCCTTTTGAACTGCTAGGGTTCCCTATGTCTATTCCATGCAGTTTGAATTGCCCTACGACTTTTCCCCACCACCTCTGCTGGAAGGCTGTTCCATGCCTCTACTACCCTTTCTGTTAAGAAGTACTTTGTCACATTGCCCTTAGTCTACCCCTTTCAGTCTCAAGTCATGCCCCTTGTTCTAGAGCATTTTTTCCTCTGAAAGATGCTGCCCTACTGTACTTTATTTATTCCTTTAGGTACTAGAAGGTCTCTATCATGTCACCCTCTTCCTCCTTTCTTCCATGGTATACATATGGAGTTCCTCCAGTCTTTCCTCAGTATAACCTTTGGTGTGGTCCCTGCACCTTTTTGTTGCCCTTGTTTGAACTGCCGCTATCTTGTCTATGTCCTTTCAGAGATGCGCTCCAGAACTGGACGAGTACTCCAAATGAGGTTTTCAAATGATGCCACCTGTACAGTGGCATCACAACCCCTTTCCTTCTGCTGGTGATGCCTCCCTATGCACACCAGCATCCCACTGGCTCTCCCTTAAGCCTTGGTACATTGTTGGGCCATCTTTAGGTTGTCAGGTATGATTACACCTAGATCTCTTTCCTTTTAGTGGTCTCATACCTCTCCACCCATCATGTAATGTTCTCCGGGTTCCTGCACCCAAAGTACATGATTTTGCACTTCTTCACATTGAATTTTAGCTGCCACATTCTTCCAGTTTAGCTAGGTCACTCCTCATTTTCTCCACCCTCCCGGACTGTCTACCCTATTGCAGATCTCGTGTCATCTGCAGAGGCATACCTTCCGCTCCAGCCCTCCTCAATGTCACTGATGAAGATATTAAAAGTACTGGTCCAAGAACTGATCCCTGTAGCACCCCACTAATCACCCTCCTGTCCTCAGATTTAGTGCTGTTTACCACCACCCTCTGAGTTCTACCTCAGCTAGGCTGACGTAGCATGATAGGAGCTCCTCCTCTTAGCCTGGGGACATATAGCAGCCTGAAAATGAATGCCTTGTCTTGTTTTTTTTTCTCTTCCAGGCCTGCCTCTCTAAATCCAGGAAAATTTCTGGAAACATCTGCAGAAACTGCTGCAGAAGTTTGTATAGGCCTCTAGTAGGCTGAGGATTAACAAAGGGTTCTGACCCTGCCAAGATCACAAGGGGTCTGGCAATGCCAGAATTAATACTATATTATCTAGTGGCACAGTTGGAACCGATAATAATTGGATCAACCAGAGAAGTGACATAGGGTGGCTGAAATTGGAGGCAGAATGAATACTCCCCCATGCATTACCCTCAATTAAATGTACCCCAAGGTATGATCCCAAATCACAGACTAATGGACAAAACACACATTCAGGATGCTTCATAGAGCCCATGTGTTAATCTCCACACCAAATGAAACTGCCCCTAACGATAATAACAGGAGACCCTCAATTCCTGCCCCCATGCCTGGACCAAGGATTATGTAGACAGAACCACCTCACCCTCATCAGATATAAACAGTTAGTGCAACGTGAGCATTGTCTCACTTATGGAGCTGCAGCAAAATATGGGTCCTTTGCCAAGATTTATTTGGTTAGCTTCAAGTTTGACATTGTTTGACTTCTGGAGACCTGATACTAAAAGTGGTACATGACCTAACCCCATCGAAAACTTTTTGTATTGGGCAGTAACATAGAAACATAGAAAGTGATGGCAGATAAGGACCATATGGCCCACCTAGTCTGCCCTTTTCCCTACTTAATGCAATACTGCAGACCCTAGTTGACCTGCGTTACCCTCACTTCCCTATTGCAAGAGTATGTTTATCCCATGCATTCTTGAATTCCCCTACGCTTTTGCCCCCACCACCTCTGCAGGGAGCTGTTCCAAACATCCACTACTCTTTCTGTGAAAAAGCACTTCCTCACATTGCCCCTGAGCCTATCCCCCTCTAGCTTCATACCATGCCTCCTTGTTCTTGTACACTTTCTTTTCTGAAAGATGCCAACCCCTGTGCCAGTAATGCTTCTGAGATGGGAGGGGTGATGGTATCAAGGCGTACAGGGCCCTGCAAGGCTTGAATCACCCAGAGCTTTCCCTGGTCTGGGCACACTGGGTGATGGAAGCAAATATAGTGTTTTCTGATGAGGAATGGGCTCGGCTATGGGGATGGAAGATTAAAGGCTTTCAAGCTAGAAAAGTATTAGTGGATGTGTTGCATTCATTTGTTCCATACTTCCACCATCATGCATCATGTTGGGGTGACCTCACTGATCTTTGCTGGAGGGTTTTGGACAGGTTGTCTCACATCACCATATCGTTTAGGCGTCCGGTTATATGTAGGTATTTTGGGGACATCCGGTTATATGTAGGTATAGGGTCTAGATTCAGGGGCTCTGGTTCTGATCTGGGCTGTTCCTTCCATTTCACTTTAAATACGTGGTACTGGGGTTCCAGTACCAAGATTTAGTGAGACAGTGGCTCGTGAACTGTTTCTGACCCTTTGTGCTGCTGCACTCAAAGGCATTAGTATAGCTTGGCTTTAGGCCATCCCTCCTACATATGATGAGTGGGTGGCCAGTCTGGAAGGAATACACAGCATGGAGAGATTACTGCTGCATTACTCCTAACACTGGAGAAGCAAGAGGAAGTGTGGCAGTTCTGGGATGCACGGCGGGAGCTGAGACTGAGTTGCTAGGGGCAACAAAGCAGGGAGGTGGCTGTATTCAAGAACTACTAGGAGGGAAAGACACACTCCTTTCCTTAGCAGTGGACGTAATGTGGTAGTCAAACACTTTCACTGGAGAGGACCCTCACCTGGGAGGAGAGAGGTCTGAGGAGGTGCTCTCAGCATACTAATCCAGTAGGAATTTTCAACATTGTCCTGTTTACAGTAGTCTGGCGGCAGTGACTGGGACTGGCTTGGGGGCATGGGTGCTGTGTCATCCTGGAGATGGGGTTCGACCTGCATAAGGGATGGCTGCTCAAGCTCCTCACAGCATGCTCAGTCAGCCACTGAACTCACTCTGCACTGAACTGCGCTTGTGCCTGAGGGCATCAACAAATTGTCTGCCTGGTCCTTCTCCACCCCCCTTGTTTTCAGCGCCAGTCCAGTTTGGAGGCAGTGAACAGGACCGGCTTGGGGGCATGGGTGCTACATCATCCTGGAGGTGGGATCTGACCCACATAAGAGAAGGGCTGCTCTAAGCACCTCAAAGCACACTGCGCCAGCCACCACTCTGCACTGAACTTTGTGTTTGTGCCTGATAGCACCAATAAGCCATCTGCCTGCTCCTTCTCCAGCCAGCTACCCCTCTCATTTTACAGCACCAGTCCAATTTGGTGGCAGTGATAGGGACTGGCTTGGGGGCATGGTTGCTATGTTGTCATGAAGGTGGGGCTTGACCTGCATGAGAGGGAGGGCTGCTCCAAGCGGCACTCTTGAGGCTGCTCTCCACATGAGTGGCTAGTGCAGGAGTGGCAGGAGTCTCTCTCATGGGAGGCCAGAAATTCTGCTTGTTTTCATGCTCTAAAGTTTGTTTAGCAATTAAGTAGTAGAATGCATGTGTTAGAAGTGTTGTAATAGAGTCATAAATCTGTGGGTTATTTATATTGTGGGAGTGTTATAATTTCAGTAAGAGACAAGAAAAAAAATTTCTGAAATCCTGTAGTAGGAAATTGGATTAGGAAAAGGAAAAGCAAAGGTAGGGTGTAAACTCGAACATTTGTGCACAGTAAACTACACAAATAGGGTTTGTGGTGAGTCAGAAAATATGTTAAAAATACCTGTAGTTGTTACTGATAGGGACAAATTGGGTTTGTCAGAATAAAGAAAAGCTGAGAACAAGAGATGTAACCAAATTGGTGAGGACAGAGACAGTAAAATCATGGGTCCCCACTGTTATGAATACAAATGTAGAGGTTAGTCACAAAATGGATGATTTGAATTAGGGGTGGTGGATTGTAGATTCTGGTCAGATATCAGATCCGGATATTTCCTGGACTATATCCAATGGGAAGCAGATATTTATCAGGTCAGATATTTTAGCTCCGAGACCCATTCCACCCCTCATACATCACATCAGCTCACAGGAATATGGTAAAAAGTTAACTGTTTTATTTTTAATCAGTCTTAAAATGCAGCCATTGTAAGTTTATTTAAAGTTGTTCAAGTTATGCTTAACAAACATTAGCATGTTGGCGATATCTGGTGATAGATGGGACCATTGGTCACTTATAATGTCCTCTGCCACACTAAAGACCCGTTCAGCTGGGTACACTTGTGGGTGGCGGTACCAAATAACTTTTGCTATGCTTGCTAGAGTCGGAAACACCCGCGTGTTTTACAAAAAGTAGTGTGTCTGAGGTGGACTTTAGGCACAATGCTCTCTAACAAGTATGTGTTCAGCTCTGTATTTTGGTGAGGTACACCATCAATTGCTGAAGCTGTAAAGGAAAAGGTACAGGCTATTAGTTAACTTAAAATTAGTAAAAAGAGATAGCTTACAGTCTTCAGGCAGGTCATTTGTTTGAGAGAACACCTCCCAGGGACCATCGTTTTTCCCTTCTGGCTCAATTGCAGGGTTGTCCTGTGGTAGCTTTGGGATTGACAGCTGATCATCAGTCAGCTCCTCGATAAGCTGCTTCATTACTGTCCTTGCAAAGTTTGGCCACATTCAGTATGGAAAAATGAATTTTATATCTTGCATCACACACAGTTGCCACAACTAGCTCTTTTTGATTCAAGTGTAGCAAGCGTTTGTCCATAGACTCTAGTATGGCTCGAATGGTCTTAGTATTGGACATACATTTTCAGCTAATGCTCACTGCCAGAGCTGAATGTGTGGTTCTACATTTGGCAGCATAAACAGTTAACACTTGTCGCTGCTCCAGGGGCCAATTCGACATGTAAAATGTGCTGTTCCACCTGGTCATAACATCTTGGATAGTAGTGGCAATTGAAGTGTATTCTAAAGTTCGGTCAGCTTTTCTGTAACGAAGCAGATTGTTTAAAATGGGCTATTGTCACCCTCCTGTGGCTCACAGTTCTTCTATAGAGCATTGCTTTAGGATAGAATCATGAGCTATTAACTGTAGGGTGTGAGCAAAACATCCAACACTGGCCACAGCACTCAATTTCATGGCTTTAACAATAGTTGGCCCATTATCTCTTGCAACAAGGTGCCTTTCCGTGGCACCAATCCCTTAGGTGTCAAGTACATGTAAAAATTCTTTGGATAGATTTTCACCAGTGTGCTTGTCAGAGAGTGCTGTAGATGAAGTAATGCTGAATGCCTAGTAAAGCTCTCATCAACCCAGTGGGCAGTTATAGGCAGGTATGATATTATTGAACACTCAGCTGTCCAGGTGTCGGTGGTAAAACCAAACGAGGTAACACTGGCTAATTCATCATTCATCTTGGATCTTAATTTATTGTACATCCCTGGTATTTTAACTTTTGAGAAGTAATCACATGATGGCAAACAATATCTGTGTTCAACACAGATAACTTTTTAAAGCCGAATTTCGACTATGGAAATGGCTGTTCGGTCTAGAGCCATCATCTCAGCAACTGCAGTCATGATTTTGACAGCCTGGGATGGTCACTCGAAGGGGTGTGTGTGAGCAATGCAGATTTCTATTGTTTGAAGCTCCTTTTCACTTTCTTTGCTGGTGCTCACACAGTGAATCTGCTTGCCTTTCTAATTCAACTTTGCCTTTTCTGATTGCAATTCTGAGTATTCTGTTCTATGCTTGTTTCTAAGGTGATTAAGAAACATAGAAATATAGAATTTGATGGCAGATAAGGACTGCTTGGCCCACCTAGTCTGCCCATTTCCTACCTAATGGATAAGCTGCAGATCCTAGTTAACCAACATCCTACTTCCTCCTAACCCTAGTTAACCAACAGCTACTTCCTCCTACCCCCAATAGAATTGCCTTATTTTGTCCCAAGCATTCTTGAATTCCCCACTGTTTTTACTCTACAATCTCCTCAGGAAGGCTGTTCCATGCATCTGCAACCCTCTCGTGAAAAATACTTCCTCACATTACCTCTGAGCCATCCCCTCTATCTTCAAATTGTGCTCCCTGTTCTTGCCAATCTCTTTTCTGAAAGATGCTACCCTCTTGGACTTTATTGATTCCCTTGAGGTATTTGAAAGTTTCTATCATGCCCCCTTTCCTCGAGGCTATACATCTTAAGCTCCTTTAGTCTTTCTTCATATGTCTTATGGTGCAGACCCTGCACATTTTTAGTTACACTCCTCTGGATAGTCTCCACCTTGTCTATGTCTCTGTGGAGATGGGTTCTCCAGAACTGTACACAGTACTCCAGATGTGGTCTTACCAAATGTCTGTACAGAGGGCTAACAACATCCTGTTTTCTACTGGTGATCCCAGTCCCCAATGAAACCAAATCCTGAGGTTCTGCACCAGTTTTCAACCAGTCATTGAATCCCATGGTGCAGTACCTGGCCTCATCTATGTCATAGACAGGTAGCACTTCGAGAAAGTTACCATGTGTGCTACTTGTCTAAGGCCCCTCCCCAACTCCACAAGCTCCTGTTGCACTGCTCTGATCCTTTCTCAGCCAGGTCATTCATCCCTAGGTAGATAATGACATCCAGCTCACTCCTCCTTGCAGCTGCTCTCATGAGCCTGAAAATTTGTTTCCTGTCCCTCAAACAATGGCGCCGGGCAGGCCTGCCCACTCTCTTTCCCTCCTCCCCAGTTCTACCCCCTAACAATTGAGTCCCCACCAGGAGTTGTTTCCTTCCCTTGGGGCCCTGTTCCACCCTCCCTACGGGTCTCCATTGTGGAGTTCCCAGCATCCTCCTTGACCTCCACTGCAGGTGCCTCCATAGAGGAACCATGCTCCGCCAGAGTGGTGAATGAATTGTGGAGAGGCACAACTGGAGGGATGTGCCTCTGTTCCACCACCCTCACCTCCCTGAGCCCACCGTGGTCCAACCACTCCTCTTTCTTGGCAATCTCTGAGGTAGTGGCGGTGGCCTGGGTGGTCCGTGGGTGGGGAGCAGGTTTCGAATCATTGCCAGGTCAGCATGGAGACAAACAACCTCCTCCCTCAGACCAGAGAGTACCTGCAAATAGGGCAGCAATGCAGTCTCCAGAATGTCTCCCAGAAGACTGCTGCTCCACAGCCAGTGCATTGCACCACTCCCCACATGTCTGTGTCCCTTCCTGTTACAGATGCTTTTCTTTTGTTGTTTTTGTTCTTGTTTTAGTGTGTGCAAGCTTGTGGTGTGTCTACCCCTATTCAGTGTGCTGTGCCTTTAAGGATATGAACAGATGTATGTTGTTAGCAGTTTTGGGGAACTACAACTCTGACCCTCCACCCAGGAGTGCCTTCCTTCCTTTCGGATACCTATTTCACAGAGGTTAAGTAACAGGTCTAGTCACAAATGACTGCAAATATCTCCCAGCTACAGTTCCTCCTTGGCAAATTAAAGTTAAAACTAAGAAAAGTCAACCCCAAAAACAAAATCAATGCTAATTACTTACATAGGTCCAAAAAGTAATAATTCATTTCAGTGTAGTCTAGAATAGTGGATAATGGTTCGTAATACACACTCTAGTCGTTGACTGATTCTAGCCACAGTTTTGTGGTCTGAGGTGAGTAGATATGGGGTGGTATGAGACACACAGTGCAGGATCCTTGCCTGGTTTGGGGAGTACAGTTATAGTTACCGACTGCATGGAGCAGGAAGCACCCTCTACTAATACTCTCTTCATAAGTGGCTTGTAAGTTTTACCAGTTCTGCTTTTGACCTACAAAAGCTAGAGGGTGGTCAAAGGTCTGGCAGTTAAAATTCAATGCTAAAAGTGCAAGGTAATGCACCTGGGAAAAGAACCCCAAGACAGAGTACTGGATGGGAGGAGACAGACTTATCACTACAGCTGAGGAGCACGGATCTGGGCGTGTTATTAGCAACTCACTTAAGCAACTGTGTCAGTGCAACAAGGCCTATAGTAAGGCTAACAGAATGCTGGAATGTATCGGGAGGGTTATTGATAGCAGAAGAAGGAGATAATGCTTCCCCTATACAGATCCCTGGTGAGGCCTCATCTAGTGTACTACACCCAGTTGTGGAGTCCTCATCTCAAAAAGGATAAGGATAGGTTGGAGATAGTGTAACACAGAGTAACAAAAATGATTCAGGCCAGCAGGGCAAATCCTATGAGGAGCACCTCAAGGCACTAAATATGTACTCACTGGAGACCAGAAGGAGAGGAGAGATATGATAGAGACCTTCAAGTTCCTTAAAGGAAATAACAAAGTGAACTGCAGGGAACTATTTAGCCTGAAATACCAATTCACAGTCACGTGGACCGAATTGAAATTAACAGGAGGTAGGTTCGGAGAGGTGTGAGGAAGTACTACTTTACAGAAAGGGTGGTGGCATCTTGGAACAATCTGCTGGCTGAAGTGGTGGGTGCAAAACAATCAGGGGATTCAAGCAGGGCTGGGACATAATAAAGGGAAAAGTGGTTACCAGAGCGACAGGACCAAGGAAGGGAGAATAGAGAAAAGGATGGGGAGGTTGTACCCTGGAGAAACAGTAGGTTACAGGGATTATAGAGAATTTGGGCAGCCTAGATGGACCTAGAAACATTGAAACATAGACTTTGATGGCAAATAAGGACCGATTAGCCCACCCAGTCTGTCCATTTCCCTACCTATTTGATAAGCTGCAGATCCTAGTTAACCAAAAGCTTACGTCTTCCTACCCCCACCAGAATTGCCTTATGTCTGTTCCATGCATTCTTGAATTCCCCCACTTTTGACCCCACAACAGCTTCAGGAAGGCTGTTCCAAAATACTTTCTCACGCTGTCTCTTGAGCTGTCCCTCCTCTATCTTCAAATTGTGCCCCTTGTTCTTGTACATCTCTTTTCTGAAAGATGCTACCCTCTTGAATTTTGTTGACTCCCTTAAGGTACTTGAAAGTTTCTATCATATCCCCCCTCCCTCCTTTCCTCAGGGTATACATATTAAGCTCATACTAACATACTAATTGCCAGCAGATTAGGCCTTATGGTCTATCAAGTCTGCTCGAACCTCAGATCCCTAGTTGGGTACTGAGGCTCTCCCCCGTGTTCCAGAAACCCCTATCATCCATCCCCACCCCCGGCCAGGCCATCATCTGATACCTTCGCTTTCTGTCTCTATCCACCCTCTCTTGAAGCCCTCCACTGTGGATCTCTGAACTAGCTCACCAGGCAGCACGCTCCAAGGATCCACCACCGCATTCAAGGCTCCTTTAATCTCTCTTTGATGGCTTCTCTTGCAGATCCTGCACCATTTTAATTACCCTCCTCTGGACTGCCTCCATCATGTCTATCTCCTTACAGAGATGGGGTCTCCAGAACTGCATGTAGTACTCCAGATGGGGTCTCACCAACTGTCTGCACAGAGGGATAACAACTTCCTGTTTTCTACTGGTGATGCCTCTCCCTATGCATCCCAGTATTCCCACCAGCCCTCTTTACTGCCTCTTACATTATGTGCCTACCTTTAGGTCATCTGATATGACTACCCCGGGTCCCTTTCCTGTTTTTGTTGTTAGTACCTCCCCCAGCTGTGTACTCTTCCCTGGGTTTTTGTTTCCGAGGTGCATTACTTTGCATTTCTTTGTATTGAATCTAAGCTGCCATACTTCTGACCATTCCTCCTACCTTGCCAAGTCCCTTCATCCTTTCCACTCCCCTTGTGTATCAACCCTGTTGCAGATCTTTGTGTCATCTGCAAAGAGGCATACTTTCTTTCCAGTCCCTCTGCAATGCCACTTATAAAGACATTAAAAGGACCTGTCCCAGTACTGAACCCTGCAGTACCCACTAGCAACCCCTTTCTTCAGAATGGACTCAGTTTACTATTACCCTCTGTGTCCTGTTGTCCAATAATTTTTTTACCTAGGCTACCACCCTGGGACCCCTCCCAGGCTGGCTAACCTGTTTATTAACCTTTTGTATAGAACTGTGTCAAATGCCTTGCTAAAGTCTAGGAATGCCATGTCCACAGCCCTGCCTGGTCTACTTTTTTGTCACCCAGTAAAAGAAATCTATTAGATTTGTCTGGCATGACCTTCCGTTGTGAATCCATGCTGCCTTGGGTCCTGTGTCCCACTGATCTCTAGGTACTCAACAATTCTTTTGTTTCAGAAGTGATTCCACAATTTTCCCTACCACTGAGGTCAAACTAACAGGTCTATAGTTTCCTGCCTCTGCCCTGCCCTGCTCCCACTTTTGTGAAGGGAATCACATCTGCCCTCCACCAGTCCTCAGGTACCACCATCCTCCATGATTTGTTAACAAGGGCAGTCAGTGGTGTCAGTAGTTCTCATATGAACATATGAAGAAGCCAGCAGAAGAAGGACATTTGGTCTAGCTAGTCTACTCATATTGCAGGGTCCACAGCTTGAGCTATTGTCCTTGTCCTCCCTCCCAGTCTTCCCATCATCCCTACCCTTGATCCTTACCTTCCTCCTATGCCTGTCCCAGTCTCTCTTAAAGCTGCCCACTGTCTTCAATGAGATGACCTCTTCTGGCACACATTCCAAGTGCCCACCACCCTCTCTGTGAAGAAGTGCTTCTGACCTCCCTCCTAAACCTCCCACCCTCCAGCTGAAGACTGTGCCCTTCATGTTATGGTTACCACTCAGCTTAAAGATACTCTCCTTATCATCCTTATTTATCCCATTCAAGTCCTTGAAGGTCCTAATCATGTCCTCTCCTGTCTTCCAGGGAGTACATGTTCAAAGCCCTCAACCTCTCCTTATATGCTTTACCCTGCTGACCTGCTATCATCTTGTAGCCCTCCTCTGGACCCTCTCCAGCAAGTTAATGTCCTTTTTGAGGTCTGGGCACTAGTACTGAATTCCATATTCTAGATGCGGCCTTACCAGTGACCTGAACAAGGGCAGTATAACTTCCTCTCCTACTACTGATCCCCTAGATATGCATCCCAGCATCTTGTTTGCCTTTGCTGCTGCTTTCTTGCACTGCATGGAGTGCTTCAGGTCACTAGTGATCATCACTCCTGGGTTCTTTTCCTCCTCTGATGCAGATAATTGGACTCCACCCAGGTAGTATTCTGTCCTGGGATTCTTGGCTCAGTATGCATAACTTTGCATTTCTTGGCATTGAAGCCAAGCTGCCAGATCCTAGACCACCTCCCCAGCTTTTCCAGATCTTCCTGTAGGTCCTGCATCCTTCAGCTGTGTCCGCTCTCCCAGAGCTTGGTGTCATCCATGAATAAGCACATTTTGTCCTTAACGCCATCCCCAATGTCATTGATGAAGACATTGAACAACACCGCCCCAGCACCAAGCCCTGAGGGACCCCACTGGTTACCTCTCTGGTGCCAGATAACTCTCCCCACAACTACCCTCTGGGTGTTGTCCCTTTGCCAGTTTTCCACCCATCTGGCCTTCTTTTCCCAACCCCGAGATCCACCAACTTCTTGATCAAACTTTTATGGGACCAGAGACAAAGGCCTTGCTGAAATCAAGATAGAGGATGACTACTCTTGGCCCTGCCTACTGTCTTAGTGACAGTCAAAGAAGTCAATCAGATTTGTTTGACATGATCTCTCTCCCCCATGAACCCATGCTGCCACTCATCCTGGAGACCATGCTCCTCTAGATATTCCTCCAACCTTTCCTTTAGTATGGTCTTCATGAGCTTACCCACAATGGAGGTCAGACTGACTGGTCTGTAATTCCTGGTCATCTTTGGGACCGCTTTTGTAGAGGGCATGCATGTGCTCTTCCCCAGTCCTGTGGTACCACGCTTGACTCTAGTGAACTATTAAATTCTCCCTTAGTTCTTTTAGAATTCTGGGGTCAAGCCTCATTGCTTTGTCCACCTTCAGTTTTAAGAGTTCTTTCAGGATCCTTTCTTCTGTGAATGGACTGGTATCGACCCTCTGATCCAGAGTGCTTCTATTGATTGGTTTAGGTACCACCCCTCTTCTTTTGTGAATACTGAGCAGAAGTCAGGCTTATATTGTTGATATATGTTAGTATTTAGTATTTCAGCTCCTCAGTGAAACTAGCATTTTTACCCTCACCTATTAGAGACTTCTTCCTTCTTTCCTCACTGATGTCTAGTTCATCAACCAGATGCTTCTCAGGCCACACTTGATAGACAGGCCTACCCCCAAAGTAACACCAAGCAGGGCTACCTTGAGAACCCTGCCTCCATTCCAGCAGCCAAGGGCTTAAGTAAGTTATCAGTCCTCTTTAAGCACTTGGTACTGCCCTGGCCCACCCACACACACACACCATACTCGACACAAAGCCCTCTGGGCTGCTCCCCCATCACAGACCCCCATTTCACTATCCCCCAGCTCTCGCTCTCTGCGGTTGGTTTCAAACCCAGTCCCCTTTGTTTCACTGTCACCCAGCCTCTCACCATCTGGGATAGCGTTAAACCCTATGCAGTTACTCTGCCATAGTCTATCAAGCAGTTTGGAGGTTTCAGGGGTGTGCTACCTAGGCAACCGATTAGAAATAGCTTAGTATTCAATTACAACTGCTCAGTTTTTTCTCCTATTTGTCTAATTGTCATGTAATCGCTCTTTAATGCCTAATGATCAGGCCTCTGTAACCACTGAATATGTGTATTGTCTTATTGTCCACCCTGACGTGGAACTTTATAAAAGAGCTCACGCCAAAGGTCTTTCTCAAATACTAATTAAACAATTAAGATAGAGCCATCTTCCTTTCCCCTAACTTTTTAATTCTTAGACACTCTAACTCTTATTTGTGAAACTGTAATTTCTGGTCTTCTGTCTCAACTGGTCACTCCTCCCTCCCTCAAGTCAATCTATGGCCATTAGCTAAGGTGCCTTCTTGCCTGCTACCCCTTCCCAGCTCTTTGTATTCTTTTCCCTGCCCTGAACTCTGAGCGATTTGCACCTTTTTTCCCATTGAAACTTAACCCGCCTAGCATTTAACCTGAAGTCTGCCCTGTGGAGCATCTATAATTACTACATCTCTTTCTCCTTCTCCTCTCCTCTCTAGGAGCAGCCCCTGAACAGGGCCCTCGCCAACAGCAGCGCTTGCAGCATGGCTCTGAACCGCCGGCTGCCAGAATCCTGAAATGCAGCTCCTCTGGCTCCCAAAGCAAGGCACAGTGAGACAAGTTTCAGAAGTCACAACTCCATTGGACCATAGCAGCTTCTGACTGATTTCAATTGGCTCCTGGCTCAGGCCATCTGCTTTCTCTGCTTTGATTTACCAGCCATGCTCTAACGGGCTGGCTGTTGTTGCTCCTAAAATTTCGCACTCACTCACCCATCCCCACCCCAACCAGTACTACATACTTTCAGAATCCTCCCTATTACCCTCCATGTTACTCATTGGCTTAGCTACTCCTGAAACACTTAAAAAAGTGAGCAAACTTCTCTTAAGGGTGAAACTGCTCACTGCAACTTTTTTTGATCATTCTCTTCAGCTTAATTTCACTGTTTTCTTCTCTTAAAGGGATCTGCTCATTGCAGCTTTTGTTGAGCGTTCTCTTCAACTTAACTTACTTTTTCTCTCCTCAATAACTTCCTCCCTTACGAAGGGTCCTATTGACAAGCCTTAGGTCCTCCTACCATCAATTAGGATGTAGAGACTTTGATCCCAGTTCTGTGCCAATGCACAGCTCACCAGATCCCTCTGGTTGTTAACTGCCTAGTGGTGTTATCCTCACACACACATCCTCCCTCTTCCTCCCTGGTCTGATTTCTTCTACTTTCTGCATAGCAATGTTCCGTCTCACCAAAAGATTAATCATTTGCTTGTCCTTCCTGGCACACCTGCAACTAACAGATATGATCTCAAACCCTGAGTCTGTGCCACCCTCCACTTTAAGGTTATCACCACCCAGCACCCTTGACTTATTGCCCCTTGTCCAGTGGCTCTTTCCCTCGCCTACATTATTAACCCTGGCCATGCATAATAAAACCATCCTCCTTCTGCAGCATTCCAAATGAATACACAGACTACCCTTCCTCCACCCACCCTCTCCCCAATCCTGTCGCATCCTACTACTGTCAGGTGATGTCGAACTAAACCCAGGACCCAGTAAGAGGCAAAACTGAACCACACAATGAGGCCATGCCTGACCTCATAGCCTTCTGCCCCAATTGGCTTAACTCCAAAGGTCTCAAAATAGCGCATATGAATATACAAAGCATTAGGGAAAATGGCAGAATTGGAATCCTGGATACTGTGTTACAAATCAGACATTCTCTGCATTACCAAATTGTGGCTAAAACCATCCATACCATCTCACAAGGTCACCCTTCCTGGCTATACCTACTACAGATGGGATCGGGTCCCCACAACGGAGGGAATGTTAATTTATGCTAGAGATGGATTGGTAGTCAATGAATTAACTGACTTAAAGATCATGTCGGCTGCAGAGTACATCTTTATCATAGTCACTGTTGGCCAAGTCAAGAATGTAACAACGGGTGCATCTATCTACCCCAATCAAGCGTCCTCCTATGCCAAATTTCTTGCTTGTCTGACTCCTCGCTAAGAAAGACACTATAATATGTGGTGACTTTAACCTTGGTTTGGGCCTGTTAAACATGAGTACCATGCTGCCCTACTGGACGTTAAATTGGAGCAACTCGATGATCCTACAAGACTGAATATGAGAACAGGCAAGCACACTCTTCTAGATTGGATGCTAACTAATAATCCAAATTCTATCAAGGCCGCTGGAATCCTCTCTGATGCACTCAGTGACCATTCTCGACTTTTGCATCTGGAAGAATAATTATTCACATCCCCACCCCAAATCCATAAAACTAGGGACCCTAACCAGCTTTGTTGCTGAAACCTTCTGCTCAAGTCTTGCCACAGCAGACTGCTCTCCAGTAACCTCCCTTCCTGACATAAACCTAGCATTAGAATATCTGGTCAATACCTTCACCTCCATCCTTGACCACCATGCTCCCCACAAACTAATAATATCAAAAGACACCCACTCTCCCTGGCTCACACAGGAACTGAGCACTCATGCACTCTTGTGACAAAGCATGGCATGCCTTCAAAATCTCTGGACTCCACTCTGGTTGGAACACCTACCACCAGTTATACAATATTTGTAAATCTAAGATAGGCAAAGCCAAAGGGAGCATCTCCTATCACTACAGGAACAACACCTCTCCAACCCCAAATGTTTCTGGAAGGAAATCAACACACTCCTAAAGTGTAATGAAGGATCTTCCCCAGTCAATGACAGCAAAAGGCTCCACACTATCCTCACCCATGGAGATAGCTGGCAGCGTTGAACCACTTCTTTATGGACCTTGATGCCTACAAAACTGCTCTTCCTGTTAATTGTCCTGCCACCAGCTAGCTGCCCAGAATTTCCACACCCACTCTTCCACTTAAAAACTACCTCCGAAAAGAGGTCTTTAAATTGCTAAGGGGCTTAACCCTGACAGCTCACCAGGGTTTGACTCCTACCACCCAAATGACTTCAAATAGGGTGCACCTGCACTTGTCTACCTGATCTTCTGCCTAATCAATAGGTTCTTCCTCACGCAAACCATCACAGACAAATGGAAAACTGCAGTTGTTGTCCTAGTACATAAAAGTGATCCGACCAACCTTATCGAAAACTAAACACCCATATCTATATTTTGTCCAGTTGCTAAAATCCAGAAAGAATACTTTGTAATCAACTATCATCCTACCTTGAACAGACCAGTGCCCTCACTAGTAACCAGCATGGTTTTCGAAATCGCATGGGACAGGAACTGCTCTCCTGAGGGTCACCATTGATATATTCCAGGCTATGGACCAGGGCAAAGCCACTGGTGCAGTCTCTGTCGACCTAACGAAGGCATTCAAACTAGTCAGCCACTCACTTCTCATCTGTAAGATTCGCCACTTTGGTCTTGACAAAACTCTCTCTCTCTCTCTCTCTCTCTCGGTCTCTAACTACTTAGAGAATAGGTTTCAATGTGTCAAATGGGCTGGTACCATCTCAACCTTATCTTCTGTCACCGACGGGGTTCCCCAGGATCTATCCTAGGTCCTCTCCTAGTCTCAATATTCATTAATGACCTTCCTCTGAATTGTGGAGGGCATCGGTTCAGCTATATGTGGATGATGCCATCATATATAGATCCTCCTATGATGTCTCAAGTATTAACTCTGACCTAACAAATGACTTTCAGACTCTAGAAACATGGTTTAAAAATAACTACTAGTTCTGAACACAAAAGACTAAATCCATGGTGTTCCACCATACCTGCTTTGACACAACCTCACACGCCCCTGGTTATCAAAACATCCACTAACATTCAACTTGAAAATGTTACCTCTTTTAAATACCTGGGTGTAGTACTTGACAAGCATCTATCCTTTGATGAGCACATAACCTGTGTTGCTAAGGCTACTAATCAAACTAGGCCTTCTATATGCACTGTCCCTAACTCTCAAGTAGTGCAAAAGCACTGTTGCCTCTGCCACCTTCTCCCAGACCTCTTCTCTAGTGCCTCTATAATCCACTCCTCTAAGACTACACTCCCGAATAAACTCAAAATGGTCTATTACAGAGTTCCCGATTTGCTATTAAGGCCCCAGCTCATGCCCATCACTGTGACATGCTGAACAATTTGGGTTGGTCATCTTTCGTGGCCAGACTTAACCTCCCAGTATATTGCGCTGCCTTCAAGCTAATACACCTCCCACCTCCTCCGAATATATCTTACCTACTAACCTTGAAACCTCCACTGAACACTCAGGGCCACACACCTCCCGATGCTGGGTCTGCCCAAGACTCACCTAGATGTTGGAAGAAGATCCTTCTCCTTCGTGGCACCACAAAAGTGGAATGACCTCCCACACTCACTACTCTCATGCAATATCATTAAATTCTCTTTAAAAGACAATATAGGGAAATATTTTATAAGCCTTCTGTCTGTAATGGAACTGTACCTAGTCTTCTTTAAACTTCTCCACCTGCTTGCCTATTCATTCCTGGTGTGTATGATCAATGTCTAGGGCTATGAGTCTGTACACAGCCAATTGTCTGTACTCTGCACTTATGTACTAACTGACTTTACTAGATTATATTTTATGCTCAGTATCAACCTTACTGTTTGTTCACCTATGTTGCAACTGACATCTGTAATGTGTACTGTCTCCCAATGAATGGGATGGCTAGATTAGTCCATGAATGTATGTAACTGTTCAATGATATTTGTACATAATTATCTGTATCTGTACTGTTTTCTTATGCTTGGAATATTTGGCTCCCGGATTGCCCCTGAAAAAGGGACTTGACTGTCTCAGAAGGCCCACGGTCATCAAAATTTAAATAAATATTTGTTCAGTATCCCTGCTTTTCACTGTCACCCTCTGCCACCAGCCTCCCTCCACTTTATTAAGCCTCACTATCCTTCCCTTGGTCTTAGAAATATAGAAACATAGACTTTGATGGCAGATAAGACCGATTGGCCACCCAGTCTGCCCATTTCCTACCTATTGGATAAGCTGCAGATCCTAGTTAACCAACAGCCTACTTCTTCTCCCCCCCCACCAGAATTGCCTTATGTCTGTCCCATGCATTCTTAGATTCCCCCACTGTTTTGACCCAACAACCTCCTCAGAAAGGCTGTTCCATGCATCCACCACCCTATCTGTGAAAAATACTTCTCACATTGCTCCTCAGCCGTTCCCCTCTATCTTCAAATTGTGCCCCTTGTTCTTGCACATCTCTTTTCTGAAAGATACTACCCTCTTGTACAGAGGATAACAACTTCCTGTTTTCTAGTGGTGATGTCTCTCCCAATGCATCCCAGTATCCCCAGCCTTCCTTACTGCCTTCTCACATTGCTTGCTTACCTTTAGGTCATCTGATATGACTATCCCCAGGTCCCTTTCCATTTTGTTATTGGTAGTATCTCCCCCATTGTGTACTCTTCCCTGGGTTTTTGTTTCCCAGGTGCATTACCTTGCACTTCTTTGCATTGAATCTAAGCTGCCATACTTTTGATCATTCTTCCTACCTTGCCAAGTCCCTACTCATCCTTTCCACCCTTGTGTATCAGCCCTGTTGCAGATCTTTGTGTCATCTGCAAAAGGCATACTTTACCTCCAGTCCCTCCACAATGTCACTTATAAAGACATTAAAAGGTCCGGTCCCAGTACTCAACCCCGTGTACCCCACTTAGCAACCCCCTTTCTTCAGAGTGGACTCTGTTTACTATTACTCTCTGTGTCCTGTTGTGCAGCCAATTTTTATCCAGGATACCACCCTGGGACCCACTCCAGGCTGGCTAATTTGTTTGCTAATCTTTGTGTGGGACTGTGTCAAATGCCTTGCTAAAGTCTAGGTAGACCATGTCCACAGGCCCTCCCTAGTCTACTACTTTGGTCACCCAGTCGAAGAAATCTATTAGATTTGTCTGACATGACTTTCCCGCTGTGAATCCATGCTTCCTTGAGTCCTATGCCCCACTGGCTTCTATGTACTCAACAAGTCTTTCTTTCAGAAGTTATTCCATAATTTTTCCTACCACTGAGGTCAAATTAACAGGTTTGTAGTTTCCTGCCTCTGCTTTACTCCCACTTTTGTGAAGAGGAATCATATCTGCCCTCCTCCAGTACTCAGGTACCACACCATTCTCCCATGATTTGTTAAAAGGGTAGTCAGTGGTGTCACTAGTTCTCCTCTTAGTTCTTTTAGAATTCTGGGTGAATCCCATCAGGCTCCATTGCTTTGTCCACCTTTAGTTTTAGGAGTTCTTTCAGAGCTGTTTCTTCTGTGACTGGACTAGTATTGACCCCCTATCCAGAGTGCTTCTATTGATTGAATTAGGTACCTACTCCTCCTCTTTTGTGAATATTGAGCAGAAATATTTGTTTAGTATCCCTGCTTTTTCACTGCCACCTCTGCCCACCCATCCTCCCTTTATTAAGGCTCACTATCCCTCCTTGGTCTTTCTTCACTCGCTAATGTACCTATAAAAGGGTTTATCCCCTTCTTAACTGGAGTTGGCTATCTTTTCCTCGGTTTGGGCCTTTGCTATTCTGACTCCCTTTCCCACTTTGTTCTGCTTTAACTGGTACAGTTCACTGTCCTGCTCCTTCTGTGTTTCCTTATACTTCCTGAATGCTATATTTTCTCCCTTACATTCCCCGTCACCTCTTTTGAGAACCATAGTGTTTTTTCTTTCATTTTGATTTGTTTATTTGCTTCACAGAAAGGCTTGTTACCTCTGTGATGGCAGTTTGATTCCCATTGTTCTGCACCCCTCCTTCTTGCCCATTTGCTAGTGTTTTCTGAGGCACCCTCTCATTTTATCAAAGTCAGCCCTCCTAAAGTCCAGTACCCTTGTTGTATGGCTTGACTCTATGGTTTGTTTATTGTAGACCACACTATTTGGTGGTCACTTGTTCCCAGATGGCTAACCACTTCTAAATCTGAAATCCTTTCTCCAACCACATTTGAGTACCAGGTCTAAGATTGCTCCTACCGAGTGGGAGCAATCTTGAACCTCTGGTCTTCAGCCATCATTGTCTATGTTTCTATGCTTGGAGTTAGCAGACTATCAGGGCCCGGAGCTTTTCCACCTTTCAGCTGCTTGATTGCACTTATGATCTCCGAGGGATCAAGTGCCCTATCCAAGGCCTCCAAGATCTCTATTGGGATCTGAGTGATAGAAGCTTTATTTAAAAAGGTTGTATCTGCAGGGGAGTAGTGATACCTCCAAGGAGTACAACTACTTATAAACTCTGTTAAAGCCTTCCCTATACATATGTTATCCTTAGTGGTCCTAATTCCTTTCTTGTATTTTCACCTTCTCTATTTTTCAGTTGCCATGAGCAACTTTTCCCCTTGTCTCCATCGAAGTAGGGCCCACCCTTCCTAAGAGCAAATTGCGCCCAACTGAGCAGGGCTTAGAAAATTATATCTCCACTTTGCTGCTGTAATCTATGATACAACCCTAGGGTGGGATGCAGCAGGTAGGCCCTTTCAAGCTTCTGCATTTTCCATTCCAGGAACACATCTTTTCTTCTGTTTGCTTCCCAAATGCTGCATATGATATAGTCTGTTCCCTAGTGTAGCTTGCATTGCCTCCCACCTTACTGAGTGGGATGTCTCCCCTACTTGTTATTATCCAGGTACTCTAGGATAATTGTGCGCATGAAAGACAGATAAGCTTTGTCCTTAAGGAGCACTGGATCGAGCTTCAAGGTTTAGAAGTATTTTTAGCTTTTGCGCTTTAGCTGTGCAGTTAGAGGAGCGTGATCTGAAACTAATTTGGGCTCATATTTAGTAAGGTCTATATGCAGGACAAGGGACAAGGAGACAAGCAACCTATCCAGCCTTATATATGACTGGTGGGAATGACAGTAGAGATGATACTCCTTCTGGTAGGGTTTTGATGATGCCACATATCAACTAAGGGCAGGCGGTCTCCACTTCCACTGGGGGCATGTGCATTTTAGAGAGCACTGTAGGAGCAGGATTGGATCTATCAAATTAGTATCACACACTAATTAAAAGACGGACCCTTACAGGTACTAGTTCACCCGTGATTAGTTGTAGTTGAGCCAGGGCATATCTACCTCCAGGATCAGTGTAGGAGAGTATAACACCCCTGGGAAGCCTTGAGGTATCCAGGTTGCTGCCTCTCTTGCTCTACCAGAATGAGTGGCTGCTATCCAGGTGCCTCACCAAACTTTTGATTTTTTCAACCTCATTTGGCATTATATATGTCTTCTGCAGGAGGGACACATTGATTTTGACTTCTTTAATCTGCTTTGTACCCTCTTACACTTCAGCACACTACTGAGACCATTAATATTCCATGTAGTGATATTTATGTTATCAGCCATATTGCGACATTGTAAAACAATCCAAAATGCAGTACTCCCCATAAACTATACATGATCAGCAACTTTCCATACTTGTTAAAGTCCGTAAGTTTATCTGTATCCATAACATTTTAATACATATTGTAGCATAAACAATTGGAACTACTGTATAACGTTTTGCCCTTTATAGCCTGCCCCCTCCTGTAGCATACTCCTCCCTCCTTCCACCCAATGTACTCTAAATATCAAACTACTAACAAATATTAGCAAACTAAGTTCAAACATGAAACGGTTTATGAATGACAGACCTGTCGAACCAACACCACCCTCTGTTGAAGACTGCTAATAGGAGCATCAGTCATGGACTTATTTTACCATGATACTCACACCGCGTTATCTCCACTCCCATCCAAAAGAATAATATGTCAATTTATGTGTGTCAACAACACACAAATTGGTAGCCTCTGCCTCCAAGCCCACAGATATCCCAGAGATAGACCCAGATCTAGTTGGGTTTCTCAGGAGTTCCAGTCCCCACCCCACAGCACCAAAATCACATGGAACAGTATAAGGAATTTTTTAATTATTATCGAATGGCACACTCTATGAGTCCTTCCCAGTACAATCGAGCAGAGACTATAAATTGTCTCCTGGGTTATACACTGGCTGCCCACACTCTCCAGGTGAAGGCAGTTTAGACTCTCCACTCCCCTCTGCTGGTACCTGTGCCTCTTGTGACACAGTTGGAGGGGTGACCTGTGGAAAACAGTAAAGTTAACATCCCTCAGTCACTACAGCTGTCACAGTGTGGCACTGACATGCCTGTCCAGTGGGTATAGGAGAAACCAATGGTATTCTAAAAGAGTGGAACACTCTTGAACCTTTAGAGTACAGCAGACTGTCCTCACATACAGAAGAATTGCTAGATTATGACTAGAGGGGCAGACCATATAGAACTGTATTAGAGGCATCACAGCCTCCTGATGTTTGAGACTGCATAGCAACAGCTAATTTCAAAGGACTTAAAGCCTGCACGCACATTCAGGGCATTTCTGAGCCGACCCCAGGTCCATCACCAAGAAGACACTGTGAGGGTCCATCGGAATTCCTCCAAATGACTCCTCACAAACTGGGCCCAAAGCCTCCATTGACCTCAATACCCTTGTGTGCCCATCCCCAGTCATTACCCATACCCCATGGCACAGTCGGGGCGGGGAGCATCTCAGCCGCATCTCTCCAGCTGCTTCTCACATGGGAAGTGTTGACTGTGTGTATCTGTACAGAAGACAGTTAATGCAGCTGCCCGATGACCCAGTGCCAACATATAGAAACCTCTACATCAAAGAAGGGATCGTAATAAGTATGTAAAGTCCACTACAGCTCATTTACATTAGAGCCATGCCTGGGGAAATTGCATGTCATGTCCCTTGGGATCATAAGAGTTTTAATACCTAGTGCAAGTGGGTGCAAGGCATCATATATCAACTGCACACTACGGAGGCTCAGCCTAAACGATATGTGGCCAAGTCAAGTTTGTGCCTCTCCTCCGAGGAGCACTCCAAAGTTCAAGCAGTAGAAACATGCCTGAGGAAGCCCTCTGACATACCGAGCAGACTGAGTTTGCACCACACTGCCTCCAGGTGAACAGTACCCATCCATATAACACATAATTGCAGGCCCAGTAATAGTAGTAACAAAAGTACAGTGCCTTCACCCCCAGTAGTGTACTAACTCAGCTGGGGAGAAATTGACATCTGGCCATAGGAGGGTTAACCAAGTTCTAGATATTAAGCATGCATGCGCTCCCAGATATCTTACACATATACCAGTCCCCAGACCCATGAGTAAATTAAACATATCTGCAGGATCTGCCTAGTGCATGCCATCCAGAGCTAGTTATCCAGGGTATGATTTCTATGGTCGTGTAAAACAAGTGAATCATGACATGAGGGCATTCAGCCCACAGTCGCGACCTGGAGAAACATACAAGAGGCTCTAATCCTGTCAACAGTGACAGGTTGAAATTTAAAACTGTCAGGTTGGAGCAGTCAAGCAGATCTGTGACAGACCCACTGTAGCAGCTTCCTGTTCTCTGTTAAATTGATCATTTTCATGAGGAATCAAAAGCGGGAGCCCTGCCTGGGCAAGAGATCCTGAGTTTGAGGGATATAAGTGAGCAAAGTGCCAGACATTCAGGTGGAGCGAGATTTTACCCTGTTAAACTTTTGTCAGCTTAGCTGTAAATCCCTGCTGTAATCCTGAACAACATACACCTTTCCACTTCCATCAAGGGTCACCAGACCATCATATTTTGCAGCATGGAGCACCTTCTCCTTGTCAGTGTAGCAAATGTATTTTAGCAAAATGCCATAATGTTCTTCAGTCTTCGCTTTGGCCCT
Organism: Neoceratodus forsteri; assembly: GCA_016271365.2. Classification (NCBI taxonomy): domain Eukaryota; kingdom Metazoa; phylum Chordata; order Ceratodontiformes; family Ceratodontidae; genus Neoceratodus; species Neoceratodus forsteri. The sequence goes on from JADMNL010000024.1 coordinate 123,212,654, forward strand.
GTGCAGTGTGCATTCTCAACCTCAAGTCGAGTGCAGGGCCTCACATTTTCAGGTACTGGACCAACTAATGGTGGACTTCTGTGGCTGGATCTTGCTTCTGCAAGCCTTCTGGGAGCCTAGTGACTCTGATGTTGGATTGTCTGGACCTGTTCTCAAGATTGTCAGACTTTTGCTGGACTTCAGTTAATTGTTTTTGTTATTTCTCTCTTGTGCCAGGTCTGACAGTGTGTCTTTCACTTCATAGAAACATAAAAATAAAGACTTTGATGGTAGATAAGGACTGCTTGGCCCACCCAGTCTGCCCATTTTCCTACCAATTGGATAAGCTGCAGATCCTAGTTAACCAACAGCCTACTTCTTTCTACCCACCACCAGAATTGCTCTTATGTCTGTCCCATGCATTCTTGAATTCCCCACTGTCTTTGACCCCACAACCTCCTCAGGAAGGCTGTTCCATGTGTCCACCATCCACTCTGTGAAAAAATACTTTCTCATTTTGCCCTTGAGCCATCCCCTCTATCTTCAAATTATGCCCCTTTGTTCTTGCACGTCTCTTTCTGAAAGATGCTACCCTCCTGGACTTTGTTGATTCCATTGAGATACTTGAAAGTTTCTATCATGTCCCCTCTTCCTCTTTTCCTCGAGGATACATATTAAGCTCATTTAGTCTCTCTTCATATGGCTTCTGGTGCAGACCCTGCACCATTTTGGTTGCCCTCCTCTGGACTGCCTCCATCCTGTCTATGTCCTTGGGAGATGGGGTCTCCAGAACTGCACACAGTACTCCAGCTCACTGAGCCACTTCTCTAGTTCATTGAGACGAGATGCATGTGCTGCAGACATCTCCATTAAACTGGTAATCATGGACTGAAGGTGAGTGATTTGTGTAGTGATATTTGCAAAATCAGCTTTCATTTTGTTTTCCGTATTGTGTAGCATGGCGGCATGCCCATGAGTTGTACCTCAAGGTCTGACATTGTACCTCATGGTGAGGATGTGGGAAGCAGGCTCCTTTCCACCGCATGGGTCAGATCTGCAGAGTCTGGGTTCTTTTGCATCTGGAACTGGAGCTTAGATTGCCTGGTGTTCACTTTTCCTGGTACCGCTTTTAAGTAGCCATAGATGTACACTTTAGGTAGTAAATCACTGTTTATCTCAAAATCTGCTTATTAAGAGGTTTAGTCCATGCAGCATTAGTCTAGAGAGTGACTCTCATGTTGCCTGGTTGGCCATGCCCAACCGAATGAAGTATTGAAACAAAATTTGGTCTCAAATTGCTATTATTACCGAGACATGGAGTGGGTCCCATGTAGCTGATGATGCTGTTGCCATAAATGATTATGACATTGAAAGGAGGGATTACATTTAAAAATGGACGAATGGATTGCTTGTTACGTCCACAAAAGTATAAATTATTGGATTTGGGACTGGTGGGGTTTGAATCATTTATGGGTGGAAATAAAAAATGCCAAGCTACCTAGAAATTGTAGACCTTTGTTTGTGGGAGGGTTCTACCACCCACCCCTTCTAACAACAACCAGTGTATGGTCAAACATCTAAACTGGTGCATAGACAGGATTTTGAAAAGTATCTTGCCTTTGATTTAATTCTTATGAGGTGCAAATCATCTGCTTGTATCGAGAATAACAAGGGAGGAACTTTAAAAGACGATGGTGAGGAGGGACAGAGGGAAGATGTGGTTGTGACAAATGTGTATAAGTGGTATGAATCACCAGTTATTTTACTCCATATGTGTGATCATAAGGTGGTATTAATGTTGTCTAGTCAAGAAGGGAGCAGAAAACAGAAAAAAGCAGGTTTCTCAGAGTGAGAGAATGGCCTCTGACCAAAAAAACAAGCATTTGTCAATGCGAATATTGATTGCGCTGGTGTGTTGAGCTCGCTACTGCCACTCTGTCACCACTCAGTCTGTTTCTCCCAGTGCTGCAGGCTGCTGTTTTGTACTGGGCTCCTGCCTGCATTGGCACCTTGTTTTGCTCGCTAAGAAATCCACAGCTGTCCTGGACACAGCCAGTTGAGGTGGCTCACTCCCCATCTCTTACTCACTCATTCTGTTTCTCCTGGCGCTGCAGGCTGCCCCTTTGTCTGGGCTCCTGCCTCTGTTGGTGGCTTTTTCTGCCCACAAAAATCTGCAGCAGTCCCAACACTGGTCTGTTGAGCCTGCTGAGTCCCCTCTCACTCACTGCTCCATTTCTGCTGGTGCTGCAGGCTGCCTTTGTACTGGGCTCCTGCTTGTGTTGGCACCTTTTTCTGCCCACAAAGAAATCCACAGCTGTCCTGATAGAGCTCCGCTGAGGGCGTCACCCTCTGTGTCACTCATTCATTCTGTTTCTCCTGGCGCTGTAGCCTGCTCTTTTGTACTGGGCTCCTGGCTCTGTTGGCACCTTTTTCTGCCCACAAAGAAATCTGCAGCAGTTCCGACATGCTCCATTGGATCCGGCCAGTCCCCTCTCTCTCACTCGCCTTTTCCATTTCTGGTATGCAGGCTGACCTTTTCTATTGGACTCCTGCCTGCATTGCCACCATTTGCAGCAGTTACAATATAGCTCCGTTGAACTCGCTCACTACCCTTTCTCACTCGCCATTCTGGTTTTCCTGCCACTGCAGGCTGCCATTTTGTACTGGGCCCCTGCATGCATTGCTGCCTCTTCTGCCACAAACAAATCTGCAGCAGTCCCAAAAGAGCTCCGTTGAAATCACTCACTCCCCTCCTCACTCGCTCATTCTGTGTCTCTGCCGCTGCAGGCTGCCCTTTGTACTGGGCTCCTGCCTTGCATTGGTGGCTTGTTCTGGCCAGAAACAAATCTGAAGCAGTCCCACAAGCTCCATTGAGCTCGCTCACTCTCCCTGTCTCGCTCACTCATTCCATTTCTGCCCATGCTGCAAGCTTTCCTTTTGTACTAGACTCCTGCCTGCATTGCCACATTTTCTGCCCTAAAGAAATCTGCAGCAAATGCAATAGAGCTCCATTGAGTTAGCTCACTACCGCTCTGTCACTCACTGCTCTGTTTCTCTTGGCGCTGCAGGCTGCACTTGTGTACGGGCTGCTGGCTGCATTGGCACTTTTGTCTGTCCACAAATAAATCCGCAGCTGTACCAACAAAGCTCCATTGAGGTCGCTCAGTCTCCCTCTGTCACGCTGCTCATTCTGTTTGTCCTGGTGCTGCAAGCTGTCCTTTGTACGGGCCCTGCCTGCATTGGCACCTTTTCTACCAACAAAGAACCTGCAGCAGTCCTGATAGAGCTCGCTGAGCTCACTCAGTCCCCATGTCTCACTCACTCATACTGTTTCTGTTACTGCTGCAGGCTGGCCTTTTCTACTGGGCCCCTGCCTGCATTAAAGCTTTTCTGCCCACAAAGAAATCTGCAGTCCTGACAGCGTTCGGTGAGTTCACACTCACTCCTCTCGTTCTGTTTCTCCCAGTGCTGCAGGCTGCCCTTTTGTACTGGCCTCTTGCGTTTGGGGCCTTTTCTGCCCTCAAACAAATCTGGAGCAGTCCCGACAGAGCTCAGTTGAGCTCAGTCACCCCCCCTCACTGCTCTATCTTAATCTATCCCAAACACTGATGTCCCACAGTGACCGTGCTACTCCGTCAGGAGTGCAAAACATATTTTAGCCAGGATGTGAAAATGGCAGCTGTACTATTCATAGGAGGTGTGAAAGAATGCCACTGTTGAAAATGTGGCGTGAAAATATTTCAAATTTGCGAAGTTACAAGGATGCGTGGAAACAGTTGAACACACGCTTGCTAACACATTCATGTTATGAGTTTTGACACCAAATTTCCAACATAGGGATTTTAGGACCTCTGCTCATGAACAGTGCCACTGTCATTTTCTTAATCTGTCCTGAACACTGATTTCTGACAGCGACCGCATTATTCTGTGCCTAACTGTGAAACCACATTTCATTCAGGATGTGAAAATGACAGCTGTACTGCTCATAAGGAGGTGTGAAAATAGCCATTGTTGAAAATGTGGCATGACAACCACTAATCTGCAAAGTTACAAGGTGTGAAAGTGTGCAACGACCCTTGTAACACAGTCATTTGATGGGCTATCATCACCAAATTTTCAATTTAGGCATTTTAGGACCTCTGCTCATGAACAGTATCACTGTCATTTTATTACTCTGTCCCGCATAGTGATATCCCACAGTGACCGTTCTATTCTGTGCGGAACTGCGAAAACACATTTTGGCCAGGATGGGAAAAATGACAGCTGCACTGTTCATAAGTAGGTGTGGGAAAATGGCAATGTTGAAAATCTGGAGTGAAAATATTATACATTGCGAAGTTACGAGTGTGCGTACAAACTGCATAGCGCATCATATAACACAGTCATTTATGGAGTATCGTTACCAAATTTTCAACATAGCCATTTCAGGACCTCTACTCATGAACAGTGACACTGTCATTTTCTTAATCTGTCCTGAACACTGATTTCCGACAGCAACCGTGCTATTCTCCATCGGAGTGTGAAAACACATTTCCACCAGGATGTGAACAATGACAGCTATACTGTTCACAAGGAGGTGTGACAAAATGCCAGTGTTGAAAATCTGGCATCAAAATATTGCAGATTCACGGAAGTTATGAGTGATAACGTAGCAACTGTGCAGCACAGCTTATAAAACAGTCATTTTTGAGTTTTTCCACCAAACTTGCAACATAGGCTTTTTGAGAGCATACCTCATGAACACTGGCACTGTCATTTCGTTAATCAGCCCCCAAAGGTGATTCCATGCAATGACCGTGAAATCATCTTCGGGCTGATTAACACCATGGCAGCTGAAGTATCTGCGAGGAGGGGTCCCAAAACCCCATGTTGAAAATTTGGTGAAAAATTCCAAAAATGTGAGATATGCAGCAAAGTTGAAAACCCTATTTACTCCATTATACAGCTTACGGCATTTCCTCAGTTTGCAGTCGCCTTTGAAGATGCAGACATGTTCCAGTCCACCAAAGATCATCCTGCCGGGCTCCGGAGGTAAGTATGGGGTGAGGGGTGGGGAGGCAGGGTGCGCAATGGGTGGGCGCGGGTTGCTGGAGGGGATCTGGGAGACCGTGAGGACTGTTTTTCTTTCAGGTTAAAAAAAAAGACAATGTGGGATGGTTTTGACTTCACAGGGGCATTTGACGCTGTGATGGGCTCCCAATGTACCACGGACTCTCACTTTTTAGGGGGGTGCTGTAGCGACGGGGATTAGAGCTTCCCTCGGCAAACAACAAAGGGGGATTTCTTTCTGCTGACGGGATTGGGCACTCTTGTCGACAAACAAAAGGGGGATTCCTTTTTGCTGATGGGGATTGGGCACCCGTTGGCAGACAATGAAATGGGGGTCACGATTATGCCGGCCGGGTGGCTCCCCATCATCGAAGAAACATTGAGAGATATATTGTTTGTGAACAGGCGGCAACCTGCCGACCTGTTCCAAACAATATCAGGCTTGCTAGATCCGCCCTGCAATAACGGATCGTTCACTCATTGCAGCAGATGGCTTACGCTGCAATGGTGAGAGGCAACCCTGATTGCAGCAGCTGATTTGTCATAAGTTGGTGTGAACATTCCAAACTTGTGTCTGCAGCAGCCCGCAATGGCATTGAAGTAGCACAAGCCTTTGCAGGCTGTGGGAGCATTGGCCACAACAGTGCTGTGCCTCACAGCCTGCTTCACAACAAGCTGTGCCAATATGTTTCTTCGCTGTGCACAACCAACATAAAAATGTGCTAGATGCAATTTCGGGTGAGATGGATGCTGATTGGTTTATATTAGAGTCTGCTGGTGCTACTTGGGAAAGATGACAAGCACCCTAAATGAAATTGTAGACCAAGCTGCCCCATAAAAAGTAGTAATGAAGGGGTGATAAACCGTGGGTAACTGGGGAATTTAAAGAATTGATACATAAGCGACAGATGGCACTAGAAGGGTATTGTAGTGTAGAGTATAATAGGTTGAGAAATTAAATAAATAGGACAGCAAAAGAAAGAAGAGAGCATACTATGTCCAAAGAGTTGACAGGTTATTTTTATTTCTTTTTTATTTATTTAAATATTTCACCAGGAAAGGCATACTGAGCTAGGAGCTCATTTCCAGATGCATTCTGGGGAAGGGAAATTTTACAAGTGAGGCTTTGGTAGCACAAGATTCAAAATACATACATACATATATAAAATACAAAATCACATGCCCCACAATGCAAAGCATCATGGGCTGCATATGCAAATCACCACAGAATGTTATGCTGGTCCAACTTTAAGCAGAATTGCATGGTGCTGAAAGGTCTCTCACACAGTTTGCAAAGGTGCTAACGGAAGACATAGACACGTGTTTAGTCCTACCAGGACTCATCAGTATGCCTCGTCTGTTTGACACCCCAGTGGAATGGACCAGCTACCCTTAAGGCAGTGTGCCTTGGATATATTATGGTGAACCCATTAAAATAAAAACTATTTAAAAGACAAAGAACCTCTATGCGCAAACAGTGAGGCAAGTTTACCCCAAAGGGCATTTGGCTGGGAAGCCAAGTTTCAAGAAAATACAAAATCACATGCCCCCACAATGCAAAGCATCATGGGCTGCATATGCAAATCACCACAGAATGTTATGCTGGTCCAACTTTAAGCAGAATTGCATGGTGCCGAAGGCCCTCTCACACAGTTGCAAAGGGTGCTAACAGAGACATGAACACGTGTTTAGGTCCTACCAGGACTCATCAGTATGCCTCGTCTGTTTGACACCCCAGTGGAATGGACCAGCTACCCTTAAGGCAGTGTGCCTTGGATATATTGTGGTGAACCATTAAAATGAAAAACTATTTAAAAAAAGAACCTCTGTGCGCAAACAGTGAGGCAAGGTTTACCCAAATTCTGCTTAAAGTTGGACCAGCATAACATTCTGTGGTGATTTGCATATGCAGCCCATGATGCTTTGCATTGTGGGGGCATGTGTGATTTTGTATTTTCTTGAAACTTGGCTTCCCAGCCAAATGTCCTTTGGGGTAAACTCTTGCCTCACTGTTTGCGCACAGAGGTTCTTTTTGTCTTTAAATAGTTTTTTATTTTAATGGGTTCACCACAATATATCCAAGGCACACTGCCTTAAGGGTAGCTGGTCCATTCCACTGGGGTGTCAAACAGACGAGGCATACTGATGAGTCCTGGTAGGACTAAACACGTGTCTATGTCTTCTGTTAGCACCCTTTGCAACTGTGTGAGCGGGGCCTTCGCACCATGTGCAATTCTGCTTAAAGTTGACCAGCATAACATTCTGTGGTGATTTGCATATGCAGCCCTTGATGCTTTGCATTGTGGGGGTGGCATGTGTGATTTTGTATTTTCTTGAAACTTGAATTCCCAGCCAAATGCCCTTTGGGGTAAACCTTGCCTCACTGTTTGCGCATGAGGTTCTTTGTCTTTTATATATATATATATATATATATATATATATATATATATATATATACACTGTATATAGGTAAACCATTTACAAGTAAAATATAGTAGCATTCAAATGCAACATACATTGGTACCAGTATAAGTTGGGTTTTGGCAGCCCAAGTGTTCAAAATACATGTCGTACAAGATTGGTAAATCATTTATAGTGCAGAGCATAGCAGCACTATAAATTCAACATGCATTGGGAATAATACCATACAAGTCTGTGAAGTTGAGTGATATGGTAATGGATGACAGCATATATTATGAGTCAACAACCACTGGGGTTAATAATAAAACATACAGTATGTTGGCAATCAATAACAGAGCAGCTGAAATCAGCTCAAGTAATAGACATTTGAGAGATACAAGTAAAGTGCATAATAAAGATGGAGCATCGCATAGGCCCTGAGTTTTCTGTGATTCCGTGGCTGTGGCCGACTGCAGAATTAACTGCAGAATTTATGGCCACCTGCAGAAATTGTGGCCATCCATGGAATTCGCAGCCGATCGCAGAATTTGCAGCAGCAGACCGCGGAAGTTACAGCTGACCGTGGAACCTCCATTCAGTGATCTCACCGCCTCTCTATCACTGACAGTGTCATTCATTTTGCCTCCCCACCAGCTAGAATGACTGTTTGGTACACCACTACAGAAATCCACATAATAAAATGCACTGCATGTGCCCAGAGACCACACAATAGCGATAATAGGCACACAAAACATTACCAAAAGTCGAGGATGGGGTCAGTACCGAGTGAACCAGCATCAAGTTTGCCCACAACATCATCCGTGAAGCCTCCGCCAGCTCTTCCTACTGGAAGCCAGACTCACCTCGAGAAGCACCGCACACACACCAGCTCATCCACATCCCACAGACTGACCGCAGCAAAGTACTCTCCCGTGGGGGTCAAACTTGATGCAGATGCAGTAGGAGTGGTGAGTGTTGATGGACTGGTCTGGCTTCAAACATCATGTCCCTCCTATGCATCCCTCTCCAAGTCATTCACTAAAATCAATAAACGCTCCGACTAGCTGCTTCCTTATTCAAGTTATAGAGCAGAGACCACTAAGTATCTTAAAGATCACCATAAAGCTATCTAGGGGATCATTAGTAGTGATTGTGAATCAGCACAGTACTATTATTTATTTGTGTTAACTTTTGTAAATTTAATAAAGAACTGGACCCAGGATAATCATTAGTGCACTGCACTACTAACATGTTCCTACCAGTGAGGATTGTGGCAATGAGGGAACGTGATTATTTTTTGCCTGAGTCCCATGAGAGCAAAATTATTTGTGGTTCTCCTCCAGCTCCAGTGGGCTAGCCTATGATGATATGATTGAGTGGATTACATCACAGACTGCAGTTCATCACAATACCAGTCCCTAGCATCAGGCATAAATATTGTTAAATAAATACATTAATAGATTAATATACATCCCTAGAAGAATCAGCAACCCTTAAGAATGTAGATACTTGGACCATTAATACCAACAACAACATACCTTGTAGCCCTCCCCGACACTTCAGTTTCAATTTAAACTTTTTTCTTCCCACCAATGTTGGTACCGAGACCCAGAGAGCCACACAGGGCTATCAGCATGTGTTCAGTATTCTATTTCTAAACCTCTCTGCCCCTAAAGATTTTAATTGTATTACTACACATTTATAATTGAAATAATGCAAGTACATAAAAATAAAGTTATGCATTATTATTAAATAAGAAATTGACTATGCCGTACTCTGATGGAGAACAAATAGACACATTTCATCCCTTCTAGCAGGGACCATGGTGGCTGTGGGTGACATCATGCACCAATTGTTTTCAAAATAAATTAATTCCCAACTTAGTAAATTTTTGGTCCATAAACTATTGCCTAGTTGAGACTGAGCCACTACTGGGTTTTCCATGGATCCATTCTGTTGATGTTCTTACCTACCCCAGTAGCAGGTCTGAACATAAATAAATGAATAATAAAAACTGCCCTCTAGGGAGCCCGGCTACAACCTCAGGCGTAGAAGATTTAAATACCTGAGTCACTGTGCATCTCCCGACCTCCTTCCAGACATCCCCTGTTAAAGTGGCCCACCATGGTGCAGAAAACATATTTAAGTGTATTTATGTATTAATGGTTGTTTTACAAATAATACATGGCCAGCAGAGACCAGCTAATATCTGGCAGGAGCATCAGAAAGCCATGGAGGGGCTCAGGTACTTAATCATTCATCCATACATGTAGCCCGTCTCCCCAGGATGATGGCACAGTATTTATTTTCATTTACTGTGTTTTGTTCCTTATAATTTTTCCTTCTTTCTGGTAAGAAAAAAACTGCACAGGATGGAATATGTATTCAGTGTCTCACTGTAAATGTTGCTCTCCCCACCAGTGAGGTTGCAATAGGAGGGCATGTTAATTACCTTTCCCCCAAGTCCCAGCGAGCAAAGACTGATTCAGTTAATATTTGAAATTTCGTGCAGTTTCCGCTAGGGCAGAGACTACGGAGGGATTACAGCCAGGCAGCAATTAATCAGAATAAAGAAATTACTGATATAAATACATGAATAAATATGTATTTTATTTTGCTTTGGAAGTGTAGTTTCTGCATGCATTAAAAGGAGAAGCTGAGCACACAAAATAAATACCGAACGAAATGTGCTCCACCAGTTGACTTTTGATTTTGGTTGACATTGGAATGTGGCCAGAGAGACCCAGAAACAGCAATTGTCCTGGTGGGAGCTCCACTGTCGCAATGGAGGGTTCAATGAAAATTAAGAAGTTATTTTCCCAGCTCCACAGGATGGCACAGTATTATTTTTTTAAATATGAAAAGTTCCTAGACTGAAATCTCCATGACTGTATCGCCTGTATACAGTTGCAGGTTAAACAAGCATTTGTCAATGCCGAATGTTTGCTTGCTGGCATTGGCATTGGTAGTGTAGAAGTTACAGAGCTGCATAATAGGAATGGCAGTGAGTATTGAACTGAAGCCAACCCCACCACCACCCTGCAGAGAGTGACAGACATTGGGGTGTGCCTTTGGGTCGTCAGGCATAACGGCCTCGCCATTTCACCACCCTACCCTGCAAACACTGACAAGTGTCACGGTGCCTTGGGCTCTTGCCCTTATGCGCACCCCATTCCATCAGGAACACGGTGAGATGGGTGCGATATAGGAGAATGGGGTGAACTTTGGGACTGAAGAGCCCAAGGCATACCTCGATGCCTCTCACTGGCTGCAGGGTGTGGAATGGTATGAGCATTACAGGCAAGAATCCCAAGTCACACCCCGATGCCTGTCATTCTCTCACAGGGTGGGCGTTTAGGTTGGAAACCCTAACACCTCAGGCATTCATTGGTATTTTCACTCCAAATTTTCAACATGTTTTTTTGACCCCCACCTCATGAACAGTGGCAATATCAGTTTGTTAGCGAGCTGCTTATGCACAGTGACACGGCATTTAGCACCACAGGTGCAAAACACATTCCAAACAGGATGTGAAAAATGACAGCTGTACTGTTCATGGGGAGGTGTAAAAATGGCAATGTTGCAAATCTGTAGTAAAATATTTAAAAACTGGTGAAGTCAACGAGAGTGCATAGAAACTGTGCAACGCACACCTGTAATGTAACTAGTTTGTGTATTTGTTACAGCAGATTGTCAACACAGGCATTTTGGGACCTCAATCATGAACAGTGTCACTGTGATTTTCTTTATCTGTCCTGAACAATGATTTCCCACAGCGACCACGCATCTCTGCGCTGAAAGTGTGAAAACATGTTTCGGCCATGTTGTGAAAAATGACAGCTGTACTGTTCATAAGGAAGTGTGGAAAAATGCCACTGGTGAAAATCTGGACTGAAAATATTACAAAGTCATGAACTTACGAGGTGCGTGGAAACTGTGCAATGCTGACTCGTAACACAGTCATTTATGGACTTTGTCACCAAATTTTCAACATAGCCATTTTAAGACCTCTGCTCATGAACAGTGTCACTGTGATGTTCTTAATGTGCCCAGTACATTGATTTACTTACACGACAGTGCGCTACATGGGTGGAAACACGTTTTGGGCAAGATGTGAGAAATGACAGCTGTACTGCTCATAAGGAAGTGTAATAAAATGGTAATGGTGAAAATCTGGAGTGAAAATATTGAAAATTCGCAAACTTACGAGTGTGCATAGGAACTGCGCAACACGCTCATAAAACAATCATTTTGGAATTTTTCACCAAATTTTCAACATAGCCATTTTAAGACCTTTGCTCATTAACAGTGTCACTGTGATTTTTATGTTTGCTTGCAGCATGTGCAAGAAACATAGTGCCATCATCTGAGTTTTTCAGAGGTGTGTCAGCATCTTCCAATTCAGTCAGTGTGTCTGCAGTCGTGGTCACAGTTCTCCAATCACTGCTGGAGCTGTCTATGAGAGCAGTTGAAAATGCAATGGCATACAGTTGAAGGGAGAGCTATGCTTCAGTGAGCAGCTCCCCACCCACACACACACACACAGATCAACTGAGTCGGTTACCTGATAGGACGGTGTAGTGTTGTCAGCTTAGAGAGACAAGCCACACATCATTACTTTAATAAAGTGTTCCTGCCACAGCAGGACCAACAAAATGTGTGGGTGCCTAACAGTCCTTACACACGCTGACTCTCCAAAGCACACCTTCATGGACTTCATGGGTTCTAATCTTCCAGAAAAAATACCTCAGCATTTGATGTGAAACTCAGACTTTGTTGTATGTGTAATTCAAGCGTTTTCTCTTACTAGACTCTGTCAATGTGAACTCCATGCTGCTAAAACCTATGCAAATGAACTTGAGCATATTTGTTCACTTGGGAGCTTAAGCAACAGGTTGGTAAAAGAGGTCAGGAGTTATATTTTGTTTTAACTGAAATATTTGAATAGTTTGTAAGTGAAATTAGTTCTATGTGTTAAAAATTATTACCTTGAATTTGAACTGTTACTTGGGCTGGGATATTGTAGGTTTGGGGATAGTTGTTTGTAGAGGGAAAATTAGAAGGACATTTAAATGTGTTGTTTGCCTGGTGTTAGGGAAGGGACATTAGCTGCAATTAACTTGTCTTTAAACAGGAATTACCTTGGCCTTCATTGTTCACTTGGGAGCTTAAGCAACAGGTTGGTAAAAAGAGGTCAGGAGTTATATTTTGTTTTAACTGAAATATTTGAATAGTTTGTAAGTGAAATTAGTTCTATGTGTTAAAAATTATTACCTTGAATTTGAACTGTTACTTGGGCTGGGATATTGTAGGTTTGGGGATAGTTGTTTGGCAGGAAAATTAGAAGGACATTTAAATGTGTTGTTTGCCTGGTGTTAGGGTAAGGGACATTAGCTGCAATTAACTTGTCTTTAAACAGGAATTACCTTGGCTTTCATTGTTCACTTGGGAGCTTAAGCAACAGGTTGGTAGAAAAGAGGTCAGGAGTTATATTTTGTTTTAACTGAAATATTTGAATAGTTTGTAAGTGAAATTAGTTCTATTTGTTAAAATTATTACCTTGAATTTGAACTGTTACTTGGGCTGGGATATTGTAGGTTTGGAGATAGTTGTTTGGCAGGGAAAATTAGAGGACATTTAAATGTGTTGTTTGCCTGGTGTTGGGGAAGGGACATTAGCTGCAATTAACTTGTCTTTAAACAGGAATTACTTGGCTTTCATTGTTCACTTGGGAGCTTAAGCAACAGGTTGGTAGAAAAGAGGTCAGGAGTTATATTTTGTTTTAACTGAAATATTTGAATAGTTTGTAAGTGAAATTAGTTCTATGTGTTAAAATTATTACCTTCAATTTGAACTGTTACTTGGGCTGGGATATTGTAGGTTTGGGGATAGTTGTTTGGCAGGGAAAATTAGAAGACATTTAAATGTGTTGTTTGCCTGGTGTTAGGGGAAGGGACATTAGCTGCAATTAACTTGTCTTTAAACAGGAATTACCTTGGCTTTCATTGTTCACTTGGGAGCTTAAGCAACAGGTTGGTAGAAAAGAGGTCAGGAGTTATATTTTGTTTTAACTGAAATATTTGAATAGTTTGTAAGTGAAATTAGTTCTATTTGTTAAAATTATTACCTTGAATTTGAACTGTTACTTGGGCTGGATATTGTAGGTTTGGGGATAGTTGTTTGGCAGGGAAAATTAGAAGGACATTTAAATGTGTTGTTTGCCTGGTGTTAGGGGAGGGACATTAGCTGCAATTAACTTGTCTTTAAACAGGAATTACCTTGGCTTTCATTGTTCACTTGGGAGCTTAACAACAGGTTGGTAGAAAAGAGGTCAGGAGTTATATTTTGTTTTAACTGAAATATTTGAATAGTTTGTAAGTGAAATTAGTTCTATGTGTTAAAATTATTACCTTGAATTTGAACTGTTACTTGGGCTGGGATAGTGTAGGTTTGGGGATAGTTGTTTGCAGGAAAATTAGAAGGACATTTAAATGTGTTGTTTGCCTGGTGTTGGGGAAGGACATTAGCTGCAATTAACTTGTCTTTAAACAGGAATTACCTTGGCTTTCATTGTTCACTTGGGAGCTTAAGCAACAGGTTGGTAGAAAAGAGGTCAGGAGTTATATTTTGTTTTAACTGAAATATTTGAACAGTTTGTAAGTGAAATTAGTTCTATGTGTTAAAATTATTACCTTGAATTTGAACTGTTACTTGGGCTGGGATATTGTAGGTTTGGGGATAGTTGTTTGGCAGGAAAATTAGAAGGACATTTAAATGTGTTGTTTGCCTGGTGTTAGGGGAAGGACATTAGCTGCAATTAACTTGTCTTTAAACAGGAATTACCTTGGCTTTCATTGTTCATTTGGGAGCTTAAGCAACAGGTTGGTAGAAAAGAGGTCAGGAGTTATATTTTGTTTTAACTGAAATATTTGAATAGTTTGTAAGTGAAATTAGTTCTATGTGTTAAAATTATTACCTTGAATTTGAACTGTTACTTGGGCTGGGATATTGTAGGTTTGGGGATAGTTGTTTGAAGGGAAAATTAGAAGGACATTCAAATGTGTTGTTTGCCTGGTGTTGGGAGAAGGGACATTAGCTGCAATTAACTTGTCTTTAAACAGGAATTACCTTGGCTTTCATTGTTCACTTGGGAGCTTAAGCAACAGGTTGGTAGAAAAGAGGTCAGGAGTTATATTTTGTTTTAACTGAAATATTTGAATAGTTTGTAAGTGAAATTAGTTCTATGTGTTAAAATTATTACCTTGAATTTGAACTGTTACTTGGGCTGGGATATTGTAGGTTTGGGGATAGTTGTTTGGCAGGAAAATTAGAAGGACATTTAAATGTTTGTTTGTCTGGTGTTAGGGGAAGGGACATTAGCTGCAATTAACTTGTCTTTAAACAGGAATTACCTTGGCTTTCATTGTTCACTTGGGAGCTTAAGCAACAGGTTGGTAGAAAAGAGGTCAGGAGTTATATTTTGTTTTAACTGAAATATTTGAATAGTTTGTAAGTGAAATTAGTTCTATGTGTTAAAAATTATTACATTGAATTTGAACTGTTACTTGGGCTGGGATATTGTAGGTTTGGGGATAGTTGTTTGGCAGGGAAAATTAGAAGGACATTTAAATGTGTTGTTTGCCTGGTGTTTGTAAGACCCTCCACCCACCCGGTTTGTAGGCTTTCTTAAATACTGAAAAGCCACTGGGGTTGGGATTGAAGGGCTGAGTATTTCTGTTTGGGACTGAAATTTGAAGCAACAAGAGTTAGTGGACCTGTGACATCATACGGTACCTGGTGTCTGCTTACACACACTGTTAGTGGGACCAAACACATACTGGACTGTATGTGTTTGTGAGACTTGGGAACTTTGTTGGTGGGGTTGAAATTGGGTTTGTAAATAACTACAGTCAGTATAGAGAGAAACTGTACTCCAGGGAAAGGGACTGAGAAAAGGGGTTGCTATTATAAACAGAGGAGGATAATCAGGGTGGCCATATTCCACCATGGCAGGCATCTTCGGAAGGGTTGTAGGCTGCACAGGCTGTGGGATGGCAATAATTCTAAATTGGGCCTGGAGAGAGGAGGCTGCCCACTCTGTAGACAGCTATCTTGTATCAGGAGGAGGTATATTGGTTAAGGAGTAAGCTGTGGGAGCTGGGGGTGTCCAGGATAAGGATTGTGGATATGGGCAGCAGAAGGGTGGGGCTGAGGGAGGCTGGGGCAACGCTCTGAAATTACAGGACATTATGCTACAGCAAGCAGAAGGGGATATTAGGGACAGAGGACCCTTAGATAGGGAAGTTGATGCTAAGGGAAAGCGCTAGGGTGAACATTCTAAATTCAAAGAGACTGGAGGGGAAGAGTCAGGAGGGGCTGTTGTGCAGAAGCCTAAAACAGCAGACTGTGGGAAGGAGCTCTAAGGTGAACAGTGCAAGAGAGGAAGAAGAGGTCAGTTTAGAGATGCAGTCGGGGAAACTCAGGTTACTTGATGGAGGCTGACATAGAGTGTCACAATAAATTTGAGATACTAAGCATCCTAGAGGGGAGGAAGGGGTTGGTGGAAATGAGGAAACTTATACAGAGGCCGGGGAGGAGTCAGATACCCATAGGGCATCACAGACCAGCTATGGAAAGGATAGACATAGTCCCAGAGGAGAAGGGAAACATATATGTTAAGCAAATGGGGAGATGCAACATATTCCAGACATGAGGGAGGAGAGCATGATTGGAGAGAAACTGGGAGACAAGGAGGTGGAGAGGAGCCCTTCAGCAGGGAGGTCGGTACCAAGGATGGGGCCCTAGCTAAGGGGACCCACAGAGAGCCTCTGGAGACAGGGGTACTATTACAAGGGGGGATGGTGGTGCGGGGAAGGGGAACCATCAGGGCCAGGATAAATGGTTCAGATAAGAGAGGGTTAAAGGGACACCTATTCAGAGGGGTTTGAGTTAAGTGGGCAAAATAGCAAGGGAGGCAGAAAGGGAGGGTGACAAGGGGTCTCAAATAAGGCAGGAAGACTCCCATGAAATTGCAGATCATGAATAAAGTGGGGAAGGGGCTGAGAGGGCATAGTGGAGGTAACCATAAGGATGATGCGGTGTTAAGGTTCTGTTACTGGGAGACTCGATGATTAAGGGTATCCATTGGGAGGGACAGGGGGTGGATGCCATAGCCAGGTGAAGGTAGTGAGTATCTCTGGGCTGACAGTGCACAGAGCAAAGTTCATGGTGTATGAAATGGTTAGGGATTGTGGAGGGAAACCGGATTCCTGGTGCATTTGGGAACTAATGATCTAGAGGAAATAGCATTTTGGAAATCCAAGCAAGGTTCCAAGAACTTGCCAGAGTCTGTCGGGATAATGGATGCAACATTTCCTTTTCGGAGATATTGCCAGTACCAAAGGCCTCAGTGGAGAAAAAATGAAGCTCACAGAGGTTAATGACTGGCTCAGGAAGTGGGGTGAAGAGAATGGGTTGGGGTGTTAGGGAACTGGAATGGAGTTTGGGAGGATAAGGGACTATATGCCAAGGACAGGTTTCATCTTGCCCCATTAGGGAAGGAAGTCCTTAAACAGGGATGGCTGACTACTCACAAGAAAGGTGGGGTTAAACTTGTAAGGGGGAAGGGATAAGGGAGGGCTGACCAGAAGCCCTCCTCCAGATGAGGGGAGTAGCCTTCAAGCCCAAGGGGAGGGGAAACAGACTGGAGGTGGAGGTTTCAAGGGAGGATGGAAGTATAAGGAATCTGGGTGGGGTTCGACAAGGAGGATCAGGGATAAAGGGTGGGGGTTAGTGTCAGTAAATGCCAGGAGCTTGGGAAACAAGTTGCCAGAGTTCCAGGCCATGCTGTTCGGGGTGGATGTGGCGGCAGTCACGGAACGTGGGCAACAAAAACCATGACTGGGACCTAAATGTAGGGTACACTATGCTTAGGAAGGATAGAAAGGAGGGCAGAGGGGTGGAGTGGCTATGTTCATTAGAGATGACATAGAAATTGCTATGGTAGAAGAGGCAGAGGGAAACGTGGAGGCCTTATGGGTCACCCACGATCCCCAGCAGGAGATAAGGTCAAGCTGGGAGTAGCATATAGGCCCCGGGATGAGTGATGTTCTAGAGGATGGTTTGCTGGACAACATCATTGCCCAGTGTGGTCCAAAAGGGAAGGAGTGGGTTGATGGGGACCTTAAATGCCAGGTACAAACTGGGGAACCATGTCCTCTAAGGTGGCCAAGGAGCAGAAGGCTGCTGGATGGCTTCCAGGATGTGTTCTTAACACAGCATGTGATGGAGCCCACAAGGGAGGGGCATGTCCTGGATGTGGTTCTGGCAGATGGGGATCTGGTAAGGACATGGTTGTACAGGACCCCTGACTGGGAGTGACCACAATACTGTCTGGTTTCAAATAAGCATTGGGGAGTGGGGGTGAGATCTAGGACACTGGCAGTGGACTTCAGGGGGGCAGACTTTATGGGCATGGGAAATATTCTCAAGGATCACTTGAAGGGATTACCTCAACGACAAGTGTGGAAAGGAGATGGGAGGTCATAAAACGGGGACTTCATGAGGCAGTCAGGATCTGCGCTAAGTTGAAACGTAGGGAGCAAGGTCACATAAACCATGCTGGTGGTCCAGTGAGGTCCAGGTAGCAGTCAGAGAAAAGAAGGCGGCTACAAAAATATAAAACAACAAGAGGGATAGGGATAAGGAAATGTACCAGCTTGCATCTAGAAAAGTCACCCGATGGTGAGGGAGCAAAGTCCAGTAAAGAGCAACGGCTGGCACAGGGGATACATGGAGGGAAAAGGGGTCTTCTGTACATTGGGAGTGGAGAAAACTAAGGGCCATCTCAGCAGATTGAGATCAGAAGGAGGGTGGGTGGAAGAGGCGAGGACCAGGCAGAGGTATTTAACGAGTACTTTGCCTCTGTGTTCACTAGGGAGGCTGAAGGATATCTACAAAGCAAGGCACAAAGGGATAGAAGTGGCAGGGAGTGGGATCAGGGAGCAACAGAAATGGAGCAAAAGGAGGAAAAGGTACCCCAGGGTGTCACATCTGGATAAGGATAAAAGACCAGTAAGGTGGAGGGGACAGACGATGCCATCCCGCCAAAAGGTGTGGTTTGCTCTCAAGGCCCTAAAGAAAGACAAATCTCCTGGGCCGGATGGCATTCATCCGAGAGTACTATGGGAATTGGCGGACATACTGGCTGCACCCTGGCGGAGCTTTTCAGCAGGTCACTTGAGACAGGGATGGTACCTAGGGATTGGCGAGAGGCACATGGTACCAATCCATAAAGGGGGTCGAGGAAGTACCAGGTAACTATAGACCCATCGGTTTAACCTCGGTGGTGGGAAAATTAATGGAGAGTGTACTAAAGGAGCGATTGGGGTTTACTTGGAGGAGGTGGGAGGTCTGGATAGTCGACAGCATGGGTTTGTGCCAGGTAGATCATGTCAAACCAACCTTGTGGAGTTCTATGAATGGGTAACATCAGAACTGGACAGGGGTAAGCCTGTGGATGTATTATTCTTGGACTTCAGCAAGGCGTTTGACTCTGTCCCCACAATGGTCTGGTGGAGAAACTGATGGGGTTAGGAGTAGGCCCTTTGATGGTCAGATGGATTGAAAACTGGATAGCTGGACGCACTCAGAGAGTAGTGGTCTGTGGGGAGCTCTCGAACCCTACAGAGGTTGGTAGTGGGGACCACAGGGCTCGGTCCTGGGTCCAATCCTGTTTAATGCATACATATCGAGACATCAGGGATGGTATAGGGTGTGAAATGAGTCTCTTCGGATGACTCCAAGATGGGAGCAGTAGTTGAGGGAGAAGAGGGAGGTTGGCCCTGCAAGGGACCTGGACACCCTGGAAAGCTGGGCTCACACATGGAAATTAATTTCAATATCACCAAGTGCAAGGTGTTGCATCTTGGTCGGGAAACCCTAAACACAGGTACACCCTGGGAGGAGGTGCTGGAAGCCTCAAAGGGAAAAAGACCTAGGGTCATGGTGGATACATGTATGAATAACTCTGAGCAGTGCAGGAGAGCAGCTAGCAAGGCAAACAGGATGTTGGGATGCATCGTAAGGGGATCACCTCTAGGAGCAAGGAAGTGATTCTGCCGACTGTACAATGGACTGGTTAGACCACACCTTGAGTACTGTGTACAGTACTGGAGACCACACTTGAAGAGGGACATACAGCTCCTGGAGAGGGTACAGAGGAGGGCAACAAAGATGATACGAGGGCTAGGGATTTGACTTACGAGGACAGACTTGAGGAGCTCTGCCTGTTTTCATTGGAGGAGAGGAGAGACAGGGGACATGATTGAGGTCTCAAGTACCTCAAGGGAATAAATAGGGTAAACATGGAGGGATCTTTAGACTAAAGCAGGGAGGCATCACCAGAGGACATGGTTTGAAGTTGGAAGGTGGAAGGGTGAGGGGGAAAGAGGAGGAGGTTTTTCACTGAGAGGGTGGTGGACCCTTGGAATGCTGTGTCTGGTGAGCTGGTTCAGAGATCCACAGTGGAGGGCTTTAAGAGAGGGTGGACAGACACAGAAAGTGGATGTATCAGATGATGGCCTGTCCCGGGGGGGGATGGATGATAGGGTTTCTGGAGCACAAGGGATGGGAGGGTCTCGCACCAACTAAGGATCTAGGTTCGAGCAGACTCGATAGACCATAAGGCCTAATCTGCTGGCAAATAGTATGTTAGTATGTTAGTACTGTACTACCTGCAGCTGAAGCAAAGAAGAGCCAGAATGCACAAAGGAGAACATACTGCTATGCATTTCAGCAGCAGCCAGTGGGGAGGTTTTCATGACTGAAGCACTTTAATGCGCCTTTTAGTGCTGTCATATACACACCCCTGTGTGGTAATTCACTAAACTGCACATTAGTCTGGTAATGCAGCTTCAAAATATTTTTTTTCTCTGAATTGCCATGAGCTGGCATTTAGATAGAATCACACAGCTCTTTCTCAAATCAGATGCTCAATGAAGTCACATCGCTTTGTGACCCTAAACATCTTAGGGTTGGACATGTGCCTAACAAAATAGTGAAAACTAGGTATAGAAAAGAAAACACAAATTCAACGTAGCTCACAATCAAATCACCCTTTTCTCCAGAATCTGAAGCCGCCTAACAGCCCACCCTGGGTGCTCATGCCTCCCTCCACCCGCACAACATATGGCCAACGGGTGCTGTTGCATTTTATTTCATCATTTCTGATCCTGCTGCCACCATACTGATACAGTAATTCTTTTATGGCTCGAAACTGCTTGACATTAGCTGAATTATAAATGGCATCCCTGTTTGACGCTGTGTGCAGAATATGGTGGTGCTCAAATTTTAAGCCAAGTATTACGTGCAGATATGTTGTTATTGACTCATGTCACTTACCATTTTATACATCTATTGATTTTTCAATTCACTTTGCTGACAAATGTTGATCGCAGGATTCTGGTGTCACAATTCAGTTCAGCGACGTGTAACATCTTAGTGCAGATGCTAAGTAACTGTTTTAAAATGCTGAAAAAGTTAACAGCCATGAAAATGCATGAACTTCTTTCTTCAGTGTTTGGAGCTGTAGTGGTGTTATTGGCAAGTGCATGTCCTTTTGCTCCAGATCTATCACTGAGATGTCTATTCTGTGCAATGGACAGTGGCTGAATGTTATCAGCTGACAGTTTTCATTTCATTACCAACAGATAAATATTCAGGGTTTGCAAATGCAACTTTGCTGGTAGCACAGTTTCATGCCCCCAAGTGTCTGTCATCAGTTGGTGGTTATATCTAACCGATGATCACAAAAGTATGAAAAGATTTGCCGCTGAGTAATGTAAATGCCAATCCACCTAAGCACCTTTAGGCTGCAAACACAATTTGAACGTATAGGGATTCGGACCGGTGTATCACCGCTGCACAGCAACGGTTAATAAGTTTAAGCACATTCTCAGGACATTGTTTCACTTGCCCCTCTCCCCACTACGATCCTGGTCACCTGAAATATACCTGACATTTTAGTATCTGTTTTACATCTTGGCTCAGTTAGGCAATCAACGCTGTAAGAACATAAACGGACATATAAATGAGGACTATAAGAACATGGTCACCTGAAATAAACCTGACATTTTAGTATCTGTTTTACATCTTGACTCAGTTAGGCAATCAGCGCTGTAAGAATATAAAAGGACATATAAATGGGGACTATAAGAACATGGTCACCTGAAATAAACCTGACATTTAGTATCTGTTTTACATCTTGGCTCAGTTAGGCAATCAACGCTGTAAGAACATAAACGGACATATAAATGAGGACTATAAGAACATGGTCACCTGAAATAAACCTGACATTTTAGTATCTGTTTTACATCTTGACTCAGTTAGGCAATCAGCGCTGTAAGAACATAAATGGACATATAAATGGGGACTATAAGAACATGCCGTGGGTGCTTGTGCCTTAGTCCAGCTGTGCAACATCAGCCTGAAGTTCTGGTAGGGCTTACTGTCTACCACTTTGTTCACCCCCATGTACCTGTACCATTTCACATCCTCCCTTGCCTTAGTCCAGCTGTGCTACATCAGCCTGAAGCTCTGGTAGGGCTTACTGTCTACCACTTTGTTCACCCCCCATGTATCACTGTCCCACATCAGCCTGAAGCTCTGGTAGGGCTTACTGTCTACCACTTTTTTCACCCCCCATGTACCTGCACCATTTCACATCCTCCCTTGATCTACAGTGAGTGGATCCCTCATTCATACGTCACATATGCACGCACAAAAAAAAAAACGGTCTTGAAAAATTAAGATACATTTATTTTGTTATGTTTGCTTGCACGCATGTGCAAGAAACATAGTCTATCATCCGAGATTTCGGAGGTGTGTCACCTCTTCCAATTCAGTCAGTGTGTTGGCAGGCGCTGCCCTGTAAGCCAATCGCATGGAGCTTCTATGACAAGCTCCAAAATGCAGTGGCATACAGTTCAAAGGGGAGCTACGCTCAGTGAGCAGCGATAAGATATCGCTTGCTCATGCGCAGCCCCCTCCCCCACACACACACACACGACATGTAGGTGCGCACCCTCCGCACGCACGCACACTGTATAGCCGACGGGTGCCCAACGCCTTGCCGGCTGTGCTGCGCCCCCACCCCCCAAAGCCTTCCAATGCCACGAGGGTGCCCACCCCAGGTGGCAACTCATGATATAGCTGATGGGGTGCCCAATCCCCGCCAGCTCCACTGTCCTCACCCCCGAGTATTGGGTGCCACGCTGGGAGCCCACCCCAGCGTGGCAATCGAATGCTTGGGCAATGGGGTGCCCAATCCCCGCCGGCTGAACGCCCCAACCGTCCTTGTGCCATGCTGGGAGCCCACCCCAGCGTGGCAAACGTCCCGCTGTGTCACTGGAAATAAAAAGAACACCTGTAAAGAAAAAACGTCCCACGTAGTCTCCCTGGCCCCTCCCACAACCCGCACTCCACCCACTGCGCACTCCTGCCTCCCCACACCCCCTCACCCCATACTTACCTCCGGACTCGGTGCGATGATCTTCGTGGACCGGAACACGCTTGCACTCTTCAAAGCCGACCACTTAACTGAGGAAATGCCGGTAAACTGTATAATGGGCTAGATAGGGGTTTTCAACTTTGTTGCATATCTCAGGCATTTTTGGAATTTTTGCACCAAATTTTCAACATGGGGTTTTGGGACCCCTTCTCATGAATGATGTCACTGTCATGGCATTATTCGGGCCTCAAAGGTGATTTGCGAGTCGCTGTGTGAAATCACCTTTTGGGACTGATTAATGAAATGACACTGCCAGTGTTCATAAGGTGGGCTCTCAAAGTTTATTTTGAAAAATTTGGTGGAAAAGTTAAAAATAACTGTTTTACGAGGCGCTATGCAGCAGTTCCTACACACGCCGTAAGTTCGCAAATTTTCAATATTTTCACTCCAGATTTTCAACATTGCCATTTTACCACACCTTCTTATAAGTAGTACAGCTGTCATTTTTCACATCTCACCCAAAACGTGTTTTACCGCATGTAGCTCACAATGGCGCAGTCGGTGTGCAAATCAATGTACAGGACAAATTAAGAAAATCACAGTGACACTGTTCATGAGCAGAGGTCTTAAATGGCTATGGTGAAAATTTGGTGAAAAATTCCAAAATGACTGTTTTACTGAGCATGCTAGCAGTTCCTACGTACGCCATAAGTTCGTGAATTTTCAATATTTACACTCCAGATTTTCAACATTGCCATTTTACCACACCTCCTTATGAGCAGTACAGCTGTCATTTTTCACATCTTGCCCAAAATGTGTTTCCCACTCATGTAGCGCACAATGGCGCAGTCGATGTGCGTAAATCAATGTATGGGACACATTAAGAAAATCACAGTGACACTGTTCATGAGCAGAGGTCTTAAATGGCTATGTTGAAAATTTGTGAAAAACATTCCTAAAAATGACTGTTTTACGAAAGGTATGCTATGCAGTTCCTATGCATGCTCATAAGTTTGCAAATTTAATATTTTCACTCCAGATTTCAACATTGTCATTTTATTACACTTCCTTATGAACAGTACAGCTGCCATTTTCATATGCCGCCTAAAATGTGTTTTAGCATACGTAGCGCACAATGGTGCTGTTGAAAGGAAAGCAATGTTTGGGACAGATTAAGAAAATCACAGTTACACTGTTCATGAGCAGAGGTCTTAAATGGCTATGTTGAAAATTTGATGACAAAAGTCCATAGAATGACTGTGTTACGAGTGAGCATTGCGCAGTTTCCACGCACCTTGTAAGTTCATGACTTTGTAATATTTTCACTCCAGATTTTCACCGTGGCATTTTTCCACACTGCCTTATTTACAGTACAGCTGTCATTTTTCACAACATGGCTGAAGTGTTTTCACACTTTCAGTGCAGAGATGCGTGGTCGCTGTGGGAAATTATTGTTCGGGACAGATAAAGAAAATCACAGTGACACAGTTCATGATCGGAGGCACCAAAATGCCTGAGTTGACAATCTGCTGTAAAAAGTCCCCAACCTAATTATATTACGGTGTGCGCTGTACAGTTTCTATGTACGCCGTGACTTCACCATTTTTAAATATTTTTACTCAGATTTGCAACATTGCCATTTTTACACCTCCCCATGAACAGTACAGCTGTCATTTTTACATCCTGTTCGAATGTTTTTGCACCTGTGGTGCTAAATGCCATAGTTGCTGTGCATAAGCAGCCGCTAAGAAACTGATATTCCCCTGTTCATGAGGTAGAGTCACAAAACCATGTTGAACATTTGGAGTGAAATACCAATGAATGCCTGAGGTATTAGGGTTTCCAACCATAACGCCCAACCCTGTAGAGAATGACAGGCATCAGGGGTGTGACTTGGGATTCTTGCCTGTAATGCTCATACCATTCCACACCCTGCAGCCAGTGAGAAGCATCGAGGTATGCCTTGACTCTTCGCCCCAAAGTTCACCCCATTCTCCGTATATCGCACCCATCTCACTGTATTTCCTAATGGAATGGGGTGTGCATAAGACCAAAGACCTCTAAGGAACACCGCGACACTTGCCAGTGTCTGCAGGGTGGTGTACTGAAATGGCGTGGCCATTATGCCTGATGACTGAAAGGCACACCCCAATGCCTGTCACTCTGCAGGGTGGTGGTGGGTTGGCTTCAGTTCAATACTTCACTGCCATTCCTATTACGCAGCTCTGTAACTTACACCACCACTGCCAATGCCAGCAAGCAAACATTCGCATTGACAAATGCTTGTCTTAATGTGTCCTATACATTGATTTCAAGACACCAAATGCGCCATTGTGCGCCATATGGCAGAAACACGCTTTGGGCAAGATGTGAAAATGACAGCTTTACTGCTCATAAAGGAGGTGTGGTAAAATGGCAATGCTGAAAATCTGGAGTGAAAATATTGAAATTCGTGAACTTACGAGTGTGCGAGGAACTCGCGCAATGCACGCCAGAAACAATCATTTTTAGGAATTTTTCCACCAAATTTTCAAAATAGGCTTTTTGAGAGCCCACCTTATGAATAGTGGCAGGTTATTTTGTTATTTGTCCCAAAAGGTGATCTCGCCAGAGTGACCGCAAATCACCCTTTGGGCCCGATTAACGCCATGACAGTGAAAGCATTCATGAGAAGGTCCCAAAACCCCATGTTGAAGATTTGCAAAATTTCAAAAATGCCTGAGATATGCAGCAAAGTTGAAAACCCTATCTATCCCATTGTACAGCTTACCGGCATTTCCTCAGTTCGCGGTCAGCTTTGAAGAGTGCAGACGTGTCCCAGTCCACCGAAGATCGCTGCGCCCAGAGTCCGGAGGGTGGGCATGGGGTGAGGGGGTGGGGAGGCAGGGTGTGCAGTGGTGGGCGGGTGGGGGCAGAGACAGCGAGGACCGCTTTTGTGTTTCAGGGTTTTTTTTTTAAAAAGGACAACGACGGATGTTTTCCACGCTGGGGTGGGCTCCAACGTGGCACAAGGATGGCTGTTTGGGGTGTGTGGAGCCGATGGGGATTGAGCACCCCCATTGGTGACAGCATCTGCTGCCATGCTGGGGTGGGCTCCCAGCGCGGCACCCTGTATTCTCTGGGATTGTGAGCCGACGGGGATTGGGCACCCCTGTCGGCTATATGATGTGTAGCCACACTGGGGTGGGCACCCAGCATGGCATGTGGAACTCTGTTTGAGGGGAGGCGCAGCACAGCCGGTAAGGATTGGGCACCTGGTGACTATACAATGTCTTGCTAGGGGTGGCGAGCAAAAGCAGTATGCGGTGTGTGTGTGTGTGTGTGTGTGTGTGTATGTAGAGGGCGCATGAGCAGGCGATATCTTATCGCTGCTCACTGAAGTGTAGCCCCTTTCAACTGTACTCCACTGCATTTTCAACTGCTGTCATAGACAACTCCAGCAGCCACTGGAGAACTGCAGCCGTGCCTGCAGACACACTGACTGAATTGAAGAGGGCTGCCACACCTCTGAAAACTCGGATGATGGCACTATGTTTCTTGCAGATGCGCAAGCAAACATAAAAATGAAACCATAAAGATACAGAAAATAATCTCCTCTGCCTGCTCTAGAAGTTTACTGTATAAATCCTTGTGTATTTACTACTAATAATAATAATAGAATATATAATGCCACACTGGGAAGACTTATCTTAAAATAAGATACCCTCCTCCTGTCCGGAGACCTGAACAAGCGGGAATTGTTTCAGTTAATGTGAGCCCTGAATTGCTTGCTGTGGCTCTTACACAGTTACTGGGTGAAAACAGAAAACTAATCTCCCCACAGCTCCAGTCTACTGACTGCTCCAGATATTTTATTACTGTGCATTCTTTACAGGGCAATACACTTTTTAGTAAAATCGGCAATTCAACCCCACAGAGCAATAGTGGGTAAACAATGTTATCCAGCGTGGAGGATAAGTGATGTTTTACCTGCAGTAGCAGTAGAAAGCCCCAGGAGGCAAAGGAGGTTTCAGTTTATTTGATACCAATATAGTGGCACAGAGCCCTGAGCTCCTCCTTCCTCTTAGCTCTGCACCACTGGCTCTGTATCTCTTTCACAGTGGACATTTGTTTTCCCATGCGCCAATGCCAGTACTGGGTCACAAAGGGTTTTTAGGAGTTGTGCCACATGAGATTAGGCACAAATAAAGAAAGCTCCCAGTGCTCCTGGCTGAAGAAAATACAGTTTTGCTCCCCATGAGGAGCACAGTTTGGTATTTATTTATTAATTACTGTAATTAATTTTAATATTCTTTCTGCAGTGCTTGGGAGTACATTTGGGATTAATGGCTGAGCCTGTCAACCCCTCCGTGGCTCTCTGGTGCAAGATGTTTTCTTTGGGGAAAAGAAAATGTACTTAATTTAATAAAAATAATATAAAGCTGAGGTGCTTGGGCAGTATTGTAATTTGTAGTCCATTTCTTCCCAATGTCACAGAGAGCCACCCTGGTCCCCGCTAGTTGTGCTGAATGAAATTGTACTATGAAACAGAAATGGACTATACATTGCAGTACTGCCAAGTACCTCAGCTTTGTGTTACATTTAAGATTTTTTCTGAGACCCACCAGCGGTAGTGTGGTAGATCAACACGAGCCCATTTTTCCCTGTCCCCTTGGAGCAAAGGAGGATTCAGGAGTATCTCAAATTATGTGTGATTTCCCATGAGAGTCATACAGCTATGGAGGGATTATAGCCAGGCAGCAATTCTTCACAATTCCAGACTGTAGCAGTAGGCATACTGTTAAAGAAATAAGTAACTTAATTAATTAATAAATAAAGACTGAACTGTGTTCCACCAGTTTCCTTTTTGTTGAAATTGTAATGTGTTTGCTACAGAGACCCATAAGCAGCAATTGTCCCTTGTGGGAGCCCCTTTGGCTTTAGCCCGACTTCCCAGAATGGCAGACTTATGCCTCTCTGACTGAGCCTTCACTGTATCCAGTTGCTGGGTGAAAAGAAAAAAAAAAAGATAAAACAATCTCCTGTCTGCCTAATCTGGAGATTTACTGTGCACACTTCACATTTCCCATTCATTAAAATGCCCTTGTATGGTTGGAGCCCTGACAGAGCCAAGGAGGATTCTATTAAAACAAGCATTTGTCAATGCGAGCGTTCAGCTTGCAGGTATTTGCAGTGGTATTTGGCACTGGACATGGCTTAAAAAATCAGTGACAAAGAAGTACAAGCATTTGTCAATGCCGAATGTTGCTTGCTTCTATGTGCTGTTTAGGTATTTGGAACTCATTGGAGTGCAAATATTGAAAATTCTAGAACTTTCTGGAGCGTGCGTAGGAACTGCCTAACGACGTCAGAAACAGTAATTTTAAGAATTTTTTCACCAAATTTCTCAACATAGCCATTTTAAGACCTCTGCTCATGAACAGTGTCACTGTGATTTTCTTAATGTCCCATACATTGAGTTCAGCACACCGACTGCGCCATTATGCGCTATATGGCGGAAACACATTTTGGGCAGGATGTGAAAAAATGACAGCTGTATTGCTTCATAAGGAGGTGTGGTAAAATGGCAATGTTGAAAATCTGGAGTGGAAATATTGAAAATTTAAGCATCACGAAGACATCGCATTGGAACTGCATAACGCTTCATAAAACAGTCATTTTAGGAATTTTTTCAAATTTTCAACATAGCCATTTTAAGACCTCTGCTCATGAACAGTGTCCTGTGATTTTCTTAATGTGTCCCATACATTGATTTTACGCACACTGACTGCGCCATTTGTGCGCTACATGGGCGGAAACACATTTTGGGTGAGATGTGAAAATGACAGCTGTACTACTCATAAGAAGGTGTGGTAAAATGGCAATGTTGAAAATCTGGAGTGGAAATATTGAAAATTCGCAAACCTCTGACGTCGTGGGATCTGCGCAACCTGCAGCTAAATAAGTCAGTTTTAGGAATTTTCCACCAAATTTTCAACATAGGCTTTTGAGAGCCCACCTTATGAACGCTGGCACTGTCATTTCATTAATCAGGTTCGAAGGTGATTTCATGCAGTGACTGCGAAATCACTCGGGCCCGAATAACGCCATGACAGTGACAGAATTCATGAGAAGCAGTCCCAAAAACCCCATGTTGAAAATTTGGTGCATAAATTCCTAAAATGCCTGAGATATGCAACAAAGTTGAAAAAACCATCTAGCCCATTATACAGTTTACCGGCATTTCCTCAGTTCGCGGTCGGCTTTGAAGGTGCAGGCGTGTTCCGGTCAGCGATGATCGTCGCTGAGCTCGGTGGTAAGTATGGGATGAGGGGTGTGTGGGGAGGCAGGGTGCAGTGGGTGGGTGGTTGTGGGAGGGGGGGAGACTGCGTGGGACCGTTTTTAATTTACAGGTTTTTTTACTTTGTGTGGCGGGCGTTTGCCATGCTGGGGTGGGCTCCCAGCATGGCAGAAGGATAGCTGAGGGGCCGTGGAGCCAGCGAGTTGGGCACCCGTGCGTCCCAGATGACGCTGGATGTTTGCCACGCTGGGTGGGCTCCTCAGCGCAGAAGGATGGCTGGGGCCGTGGAGCCGACTGGGGATTGGGCACCCCATCGGCAGACGACGGGATGTTTGCCACACTGGGGTGGGCTCCAATGTGGCCGCAAAGATTTTGGGGGATGATGCGTGCAAGCACACAGGTGGTTTTCTTTGAAGAAGACCACCCGCCATACACGCACTGGTGCGGATTGGTGCAGGACTGCCATGCCTGCTCAAGGGAGCAGGGATTGCTCAGAGAGACACACCTCCAAAGTGTCCCATTCCTCCCAAGATGTTCCTTGCACATGCGCGCAAGTGAATGTAAAAGTAAAATTTTTCCACCCAAAATAGCTGGACCGAATCTTGGAGGACCAGGCATTGACTCCCTACCATTCAATTAAATAAGTGCTGCACGTAGCTCACCCAGGCACATGAAGGCTGCAGTTACAATATAAATCTTGTCTCTGCAGCTCTCCAGTGCATTATTTAGTCCATGGGTGGGAAAAAAGTACTCCCCTACTTCATTGGGGTAGTTTCTGAAATAATTCACCCAGGATAGCACTATTTACCAGTGTCCAGGAGCAACGGGGGCTTTCTGTTCAAATTCAAAAACTTTTCTTTCCCTCCAATGGTGGTCCACATCCCAAGACCCAGAGAGACACAGTCCCAGCATTGAACAGGGAACATGTATAAAGAGCACAAATCGGATAAATAAACAAATGTATTAATAATCGAAACTGCACTTTGCTGTCCTCCAATTCACCTCCCTGTCCTCTTCAAGGCAGTTAGCAGGGTTAGACAGTAATGAAATAATAACTATCAATAAAAATACTGTTTCCTCTCGTGAGACCCTATAATTTTTTCGAGTCCCCAGAGTCAGAGCCCACTGGGAACAGGGCTTCTTTTCAAATTCAGAAATGTTGTTTCCCGATAATGGCGGTCCACATCTCCAAGACCCAGAGAGCACAGTCCCAGCATTGAAAAGGGAATATGTGTAATGAGCCCAAATCAGATAAATAAATGTATTCATTAATCAAAACTGCACTGTGCTGTTTTCCCCAGTCTTTCTCCCTGTCCTCTTCAAGGCAGTTAGTGGGTTAGACAGCAATGAAATAATAATTAGCAATAATAATCAATGCTCACTCCTGGTGAGCCCCTATGAAATGTTTTACTGAGTCCCAAGTTGGAGCACCTGGGAGCAACGGGTCTTCTTTTCAAATTCAGAAAATGTGTTGTTTCCCACCAATGGCAGTCCACATCCCCAAGACCGGAGAACACAGTCCCAGCATTGAACTGGGAACACTATGTAAACAGCATGAATGAGATAGTTAAATGTATTTAATCAAAACTGCACTCTGATGTTTTTCCTCCCAATCTTTCTCCCTGTCCTCTTCAAGGCAATTAAGCGGTTAGAGAGCAATGAAATAATAATGTTCAATAAAAAATAATGTTCCCTCCTGGTGAGCCCCTATGAACATTTTTTACTGAGTCCCAGGTCAGAGCCCCCAGGAGCAATGGGGGCTTTTCAAATTCTGAAAGCTGCTTGTTTCCTGCCAATGGCGGTCCACAGCCTCATGCCCTGAGAGCACAATCCTTGGGTTCACAGCATTTAACAGTAAATTTCTATTGAAAGAGCTAAGCAGACAACAAAATTTAATTTATTAATATACTGATTGATAAAATGGGTGATGTTTTTCCGTTAATCCATCACCTCCTCTCCTAGCTTGGACCACAGCAAGTCATTTATTTACTAAAATGCCCCACCACTGTGCTTCCTTATAAAAGTTAATACAGAGCCCCAGAGATCCACTGTAACATTTCCCATTTCAGGTCAGAGCCTGGGCAACGCCATGGGTGCACAGTATCTATATTTATTTCATAAAATTCTTTTTCCCTCCTGGGTCCCCTCTCAGAGCAATGTCAATCTTTATTAGTTGCCATGGAGGCTAACCTGGTAGTGCAGCTTTAAGGAGCTGTACACAATTACCGAAGTAAAAGCACCCCAGCCTATTGTAAATTTGTTATTTGTTTTACATTGTTTTTGTAAGTAATAGCAGTTAGTAAATAAAAACAGTATCTCCTGTGGCTAGTCAGAGCCCTGGGACAGCCATGGGTGCTTCAGTTTAAATGTTTTCCTGCCCACCCAGCCCTGGAGGCTTACATACTAAAACATGGATCAATTCTGTCCCTCTCACTCTGCTTTTTCACAGCAAATAACTAAATAAATATCATAAGTAAAAATCACGGGCTCTCAGTGGCTCCATGGTGTTGCTTTTTCATCCCAGTAGCAGGCATTAAGGTTAAATAAAGAAAAATTTCGTGCCCTCCTAGTGAGCCCTGCTTATGGCTGGAAGAAGGGTTTAGTACCAGAGTCCCCAGCTGCTTTCTGCTGCTCCTTCTAGACAGCCTGTTTTAAAATAACACACTGTGGAATAATTTACCCCCAAAAATTGTCAGAGACCACCTTGGAAGTAGCACGGACAACCTCTGGGGCTCCAGGTACTGAATCATTATTTTGTACCTTTAGCCGGCTCCTCGACATGGCACAGTGTTATCTTTATTTATGGGATTCTTTTTTCTCTGAGTTCCTGTCAGAGCCCTGTCAGTTTTTTTTTTGCTGGCTTGGAGGGCTCACCCAGTATGCTCTTTAAGGAGTTGTGCACAATAGCAATGGTCTAGAAGTACCTCAGCCTCTTATAAAGTTGTAACCTTTTTATTCATTTTACAGGTTTGTTCATGGATCACAAAGCCACTAAATAAAACAATATCCTTATGCATGTCGGAGCCCTGGTATGGCCAACAGTGCTTCAGTTTGAATTGATTTTGTTTCCTGCCCACCTAGCCCTAGAGGCTTATAAACTAAAAGCATCAGTTTTATCCTGGCACAAAGCATTTTCTACAGCAATAAATAAATAAAAATGATGGGCTCTCAGTGGCTCCATGGAGTTGCTTTTCATCCCGCAGTAGCATGTAGAGCGGTTAATAAATAAAGAAAATTCTGTGCCCTCTAGGTAGGCGCTGCATGGCTGCCAAGAATGGTTCAGTACCAGAGTTCCTAGCTGTTTTCTGGTGCTCATTCCAGTAGCAGGCATTAAGGTTAAATAAAGAAGAATTCTGTCCCTCCCAGTGAGCCCTGCTAATGGCTATGAAGAAGGGTTCAGTATTTCTTCCTGACATGGCACAGAATTTATCTTTATTTGGGGATTCCTCCCACCCCCCACACCGAGTCCCCAGCAGTAGCATGCAGAACGGTTCATAAATAATGAAAATTCCTTACCCTCCCGGTAAGCCCTTCTAATGGCTGCCAAGAATGGTTCGGTACCAGAGTTCCCCAACTGCTCCTTCCAATCAGCCTGTAAGTAACTCACTGCAGAATGATTTACTTTATTAGTGCTTTTGAGCAAATAATAAAAAATGCCAGAGACCACCCAGGAAGTAGCAGGGGACAGCCTGAGGAGCTCAGGTACTGAATCATTATTTCATACCTTTAGCCCAGCTTCTTGACATGGTACAGTATTTATCTTTATTTTTAGAATTCTTCCCCTCCCCACCGTCCCTGTTTGAGCCCTGTCAGGCTTTTTGTTGGCTTGGACGTCTCACCCGGTATTGGGGTTTTAAGGAGTTGTGCACAATACCAACGGACTAAAAGTACCTCAGCCTCTTATAAAGTTGTAACCTTTTTATTTGTTTTACAGTATTTTTCTTTTAAGGACCACAAGTCACTAAATAAAAAACAGTATCCCCTGTGACATGTCAAAGCCCTGGAATGGCCACGGTGCTTCAGTCTGAATTAATTTTTTTCCACCCATCCAGCCCTAGATGCTTACAACCTAAAAGCATCAGTTCTGTCCATTGTACTAAACATTTTGCACAGCAATAAATAAATAAAAATCACGGATTTTCAGTGGATCCATGGTGTTGTTTTGTCCCCAGCAGTAGCATGCAAAAGGTTAATAAATAAAGATTAATACTTAATAAAAGATAAATCCCCTGATTCATTTGTTTCTTTGTCACCAGTAAGGACCCAGCCACAGATCCACAGAAAGACTTACAGTGGAAGTTCTTCTGAATTCATCTTTAGACGCTTCTCTGCCCAAAATATAAATTTAACACAAGAATGCTCCCACTTGGCTGCCTTTTTATAAAAATAAATAATATGCCTTCATTGCCAGACAGACACATTTAGACCCCTCTGGTGCTCAAAATAATGTTTTGTACTGTTAAAGAGCCCCGACTGTACTTGGCATGGTGCCTTTTTAGTAGAGATACCAATGTAGTGTGGAGAACTGAATGAATAAATACAAATGACGTGCCCCGGAGAGAGGAAAAATAGGGAAAAATCCTTACAAACCCACCAAAGTACTGTCATCAGAATTATTTCTTTATTTCTTTCATTATTCTGTCATTTTACCCGTAACATGTCTGAGCCACTGGGAGTGGAATGTTTAATTCAGTCAGCCTCAATCCCTCCCTGTGGCTTTCCATGGCTCAGTCCAGTTGCTGCCTAAAGAAATAAAATATTACAAAGAATCACAGCCCAAACCCTATTTTGTGTGCAGGCTTTTTGTCATGGGGTGCTCACCTGGTAGCGGGGCTTTCAGGAGCTGTGCTCAGTCACAGTGGGCAAACATGAATGAAATTCAAACTCTCCCATGCTCCAGATCGAGGAAAAAATATAACTATGTCACCTTCTCTTGCAGGGACCTGCTGTTAAGCCCAAATTCCATTGCAAGCACAAATAATACTATAAATGAATCCTCATGCAGCCCATGGGGTGGAGGAATTGGTATTCTTTTGGTGGAAAAGAGGGCTAACATCAAACGAACTCTAAGCCCTTGTAGAAGGCTGGAGCACACAAAAAAGCTAGTGATGCTTGTGATGCTTCTGTTAAACTTCAGATTTATTTTCCCACCTGCCAGTACTGAGGGGACCTGGTTATTTTTTAAATTCCCATCCTATTTTTCCTTTGACTGAAGCCTTTATGACTCCATGACTGTCCTGGGCTGTATCCAGTCACTGGGTGTAAATAAAATAAAGAGTTAAAAACAATGATCTCCCCACAGTTCCAGTCTGCCAACTGCTTTGGATATTTTGTACTGGCATACAGTTTGTTACTAACATTGGCAGTTCAAACAGAAACAGCACTGCACTGATCTATGTCAGTCTCCCATCCTAGGGCTGACCCTCAGTGATAGCCCTCTCCCAGTCCTCTCGTAATGATTTATAATAATACTAAACATATATAAAAAAATATATACTGTTCCCTTGTGGTGAGCCCTTATGGGGCAATGGGGGCTTCAGTTAAAAATAAAAATGTTTCTTTCCTGCTAATGGTGTGCCCAGCCCCACACCACAGAGCCCAGTCCCAGATTTAACAGGCAAAGCAATATGTGTTGCAAGAGCAGTAATCAGTACATTACATATATTTATTAATTAGAAATATCAAATAAAAGTAAAGTTCCCATGGGGCGAGCCTTGCTATCTGTGTGCAAGAAATTGAATGCCTAAGTCCACGAGCACCTTTATGGTGCTCCTTCCAGACAATCATTAATAAAATGCACCACTGAAACTGTGCAGACTTTCTTCCGTTTTACTGGTTCTTTCAACAATAATATATTAATATGTTGTACAGAAACTACCAAATATAAGGAAGGAGCATCATAAAGGCAACTAGAGCTCAGGAACCTAATCA
Source organism: Neoceratodus forsteri (assembly GCA_016271365.2). Taxonomy (NCBI): domain Eukaryota; kingdom Metazoa; phylum Chordata; order Ceratodontiformes; family Ceratodontidae; genus Neoceratodus; species Neoceratodus forsteri. Next base: position 123,247,801 of record JADMNL010000024.1, read on the forward strand.
TTCAGACAGTGCTGCTAGCCTGGTTCCACAGCAGGGTACCTACTTTTTTTTCTTTACTTATCTAGGCATTCATTAATTCATTAATAGGCAGTGCTGACTGCAGACCAGGATGGCACCATTTACCAGTGCACTGCAACAGAGATGTGCCTCAGTCCTCAGACTAGTTTCTGCAAGGAGGGACCATGATTTAATTTATTTTTTATTTTATCCAAGTGTCAGGTCAAGCCCCCTCGGCACAGCCACAGTGGAGCACAGGTGGACTCATGTAAATAACAAATCTGTTTGGTGTCCTGCAGTGCCATCGAACAGCCTAAAGCAATGTAGCCAGACTCCACAGGAAGGCTCAGCATTCCTTTGTTTTGTTTTCTTTTCTTTTTATCCTGCCTTACTACCCTCTTAGTCCACTCCTTCAGACCTGATCAATCCCAGTAGATCCCTCCAATGGTGTCTGCCCTTAGAGTGCCAGGCTTACTCCATTATCCCCTATCTTACTCCTCTCTTGAGACACCTACACAATGGGGTCTGCTCGTGGGTAGGTGATCAGGGCTAGAGATCAGTCATCATCTTGGACCGAGAGGGTTTTTTCCACTTTTCTTTCCTTGGTCCCTCCTTCCTCTGAAGGCATCAGCACACAGGACTGATGTCCAGACAGATGGCATGCTGACGCATGCTGTTTCAAATGCCTAGCGTTCTCCCTCCCGACTCTGGAGAGCCACCTGTGCCCAATGCCTGTGCTTCCACAGGCATAGGTGCAGTGGGTGCTCAAAGCACCCAGGAACCCACCCCAAGAGGAGGAGGCATCTGTTAGGAGGCTCAGTTCTCCTCCTCCGACCTGACGGCCCCAAGCCCATTCCAAACCCAGGCCACTGGCATGGCATGAGGTGTGGTGTCCAGCGCCTTAACCCTCAGCACCACCGGATATCCAGCATTACTTTTTTATTTTAATATAAAACATAACAGACAGAAGCCTCCCATACTGTCTGGGGCTGTGTCTAGTTTCTGGGAAACATAACAATTTAAAAACATAAATGAATATAAAGAAAATGATCTCCCAGGTCTTACTACAGAGCTAGTGGGTAAAAATAAAATCAACACAGCATAGCCAGTCTGCTGACCACTCCTGATATTTAATTACTGAATGTACATGTTTTACAGGGGTATAAAATTTGATAGGGACATTGGTTGCTAGCCATGTAGATGTTTACCTGCCCTGCCAACAAATCGTCTTTCAGTGTGCAGGCTGTGCAGGGCTGAATTACTTACTAAATTAAAACAGCCAACTGCCTTACATTAATCCATGTTACACTGTCATGTGCAGCCTGATCATAAATGGCACATGGATTCTTCCTGTCAGCATTCCATCCTCATCTACCACTGCTGGATGGCTGAAATGATTCACCCTAATCTTAGTTACTAAGTGCATAGCAAGACCAATTATATGAGTAAATAATGGCCTGATTAAAGACATCATTTTACCGACATATACATATTGTACATACTGTTGAGGTTCTTTAATCTCCCTTATATTATGATTTCTGGTGCAAGCCCTGCACATGTTTTCCACCCTTCTCTGTGTACCTCCGCCTTCTGCGGGTGATACACTTGCCTATACACCCAAACATGCCTCTGGCCCTCCTGCAGCCTTGGTACTCTGCTTAGACATCTTTAGGGACTACATATTGATATAAAATAATTCTGCCCAGGAGGTCATCATTTTGAAAGAAATAATTACATTCACAAAACATTTCACCAACATTGATGTGGATGTTTCATGGCAATGTATGTGCGTGTGTGTGTGTGTGTGTGTGTGTGTGTGTGTGTGTGTGTGTGTGTGTGTGTGTGGGCGCACATGCACACACTGGTACATTGTTTGGCCACCTTTATAGATATAGGTAATCAGATATGATTACCCACAAATACTTTTCCTGTGTGGCCAACATCCACCTATCTATCTCTCTATCTATCTCTCTGTCTGTCTGTCTGTCTGTCTGTTTGTCTATCTATCTATCTCATATGTTAATTCATATAGCATGCATGATAACCAATTCATGATGACTCCTCAGAACATAAGTGAAGTTGGTGTGCAGCAAATCAGACAGTTTACTTTGACTGTACAAAATAACACAAAGAAGACACATACACAGTTGTGAAAATGATTTATTACATAGTTGAATACATTTCATGTGATCAATACACACTACATATTCTAGTCCCCCCACCCATGGTGGTCCCAGTTTCTACAAGGAAAGCATATCACAAGAGATTATTCGATTGAGCTTTTCTTCACACATGCACAATAAAATTGTTATTTTCCAGAAACAGCGTAATTTAAATCACACATCTTTTTTAAATACTGGGGATATATATATATATATATATATATATATATATATATATATATATATATATAGATACACCAACGCAATCTCTCTAATACATCCATCCATCCATCCATCTATCTATCTATGTATCTATCTATCTGTCTGTCTGTCTGTCTGTCTCATTTTGTCTGCTCTTCTAATAAAGTTTCCTGGACAGAATTTTTGTTTTGTATTTTTGTAACTGTTACAAAACCAACACAAGACCATTCATGGTAACTCTCTCTTATGGTAACAATATTATGCTGTGATTATGTAAATATCTATTCCACTGTAACTGTACCCTCTCTGTTTGTTTTTTTGTCCTCCATGTGATGGGGTACATTTGTAAATCAGCCAATGGCTCAAAGGTTGTAAATCCAATACTTCAAATAAATAAAATAAAAAATACCAGCAAAGCAAAATAATGATTGGCCACCATGGATAGACTTAGGATTGGCTAACCACCTACATACACCCACACACTTAACTCCTTTTATGATTGACAGCTTGTCTTACATCATGGATTCACTGTTCCAGTAATCCAATAAGATTGGATGTGGTCACATTGAACAAGCCAATCAGAATGTTTTGTGCAATGATAGGGTCATTAAAGTTGCTATAAAAGGCCAGCCTTTTGGGCAAAAACTTCCTACCATAAGGAGGATCAACTGTGATCTGCGACATCGTGAACCTGTTGAGAAGGAAGACAGCTACCAGCAACATTACTTTGCTGAATTCTATTGATTGTCAACCTTTTTCTGTAGAGACATACAATAAGTAGTTTCTAGGCTCTTTTAACCCACATTCAAATGTCCTGTTTTATTTCAATTGTTTAATTAATGTTTGTAAATGTATTTATTTTCCTATGGCCTGTTATAAATTATGTTTCCATAGCCACTCTTAGATTTGTAAGTCACCTGCTATGTGGCTTGCTAGCTGCCCACCCATGCAGTGGGCATCCCACCACAGGCCACACTGGTTAGTTTGTAAATGAAATGTTATTCACTTTGGCTTTTTTATAAATAAAAGTGTTTTCATAGCCAGTCTCTGATTTGAAAGTCACAGTGTGTTGCTGGCTGGCTCCCACCCATGCAGTGGGCATTCCACCACAGGCCACACTGGTTAGTTTGTAAATGTACTTTTTGTCACTTTGGTCTTTTAGCAATAAAAATGTTTCCAGAGCCACTCTTAGATTTGAAAGTCACAGTGTGTTGCTGGCTGGCTGCCCGCCTACGCAGTAGGCATCCCACCACAGGCCACACTGGTTAGTTTGTAAATGTACTTTTATTCATTGTGGGGTGTTACAAATAAAAAAATGGTTTCATAGCCAGTCTCTGATATGAAAGTTACAGTGTGTTGTGGGTTGGCTGCCCACTCATGCAGTGGGCAACCCACCCTTTCCACCACAGTCCAGATGGGTTAATTTGTAAATATATTTTTATTCCCTTGGCTGTTTATAAATAAAACACTCCCATAGCCAGTCTCACATTTGCAGGGACACTGGTTTACGGTTGAGAAGGGCATATTCCGTTTGCACATTGTAAAAACGGTATTGTCACTCAGTGTCTGCTAAGCCAAAATCTGGTTTTACCGGTATTTGGTTCTGTGTACTTTATTTAACAATTTTCAACTCTGCTAACATGCATTTTAGCAATTTTGACCTCCACTATTGCACATCCATCCATCCTTGTACCAATTTAAAGTTATTTTAGGTACAAGATGTGATGGCAGCAGCAGCAGCACTATAGCCCCCATCCCTAAGGTGTGATGGAAGCAGCACTACGGCCCCATCCCTCAGGGTGTGATGGCAGCACCAACAGCACTCACGGCCCCATCCCTCTGTTGTGATAGCAGCAGAAACAGCACTATGACCTCCCTCCCTCAGGTGTGACAGAAGCAGCAGCACTGCGCCCCCATCCCTAGGTGTGATGGCAGCAGTACTACAGTCCCCATCCACCAGTGGTGATGGCAGAAGCACTACAACCCCACCCCTTCGGTGTGATGGCAGTAGCAACAATGCAGTCCACATCCCTCTGGGGTGATGGCAGTAGTGACAGCACTATGATCACCTTCTTCAACACCCACACCCCCACATGCACAAGTTACAAATGACTTGCTCTCTTTACTTGTTATAACTCAGATGTGAATTAATCTGAACCATCACCGCTAAGGTGGACTACCTTGTTTTTTCATATCTATAATTTAACTGCCTGAATTGGATTTCTGCCTGTGACACCGCTTGACCAGGGTTAGGAACAGACTTGACTTGGGTGTTGGAGGGCCAGCTAGTGGGTGAAGGCTTGAGTGTCCATGACCACTCACCTTCTTCTGGGAGGGAGGTGGGTTCATGGCTCAGCATTTGCTGGCCCCTGGTGGAGGCCAGAGGCATGACAACACATCAGCCCTCACTGCAGGAGAGAGTGTGACAGACGTCGACTTGTGCCTTGACATGAAGTGGCCTGTCACGCTCCCATGAAATGGGAAAACAGCTGCTGGCCAACCAAAGGATGGCTGCTGGTCCCTCCATAAGCCAAAAGCCCCAGACATGTGTCCATTCTGACCCTGCCATTCCCAGAATACACAGGAAGCACTTTGAGGCAATTCTCCTCCCTGGTAGCCTCCACAGGGTAGGGGCCCACTCAATGAAGGGTTACTTTGGGTTACCTGGTAGCACAGCAGTAAGGGGCAGTGGATGGTGGTTGGGACTCAGCAGCAGTGCTAGGTGGCCTTGGCAGGCCTGAAGAAGTGGATGGCCAGGGGTAGGAGGAGCAAAAAAATGCTTGAATTTGCTTCTTTGAAATGAAGTGTCTTCACCTAAAAATCCATAAGTGGGCCTTCAAATGGATTCATACATCTTCAGACATGTGGATGCTTTTCTTTACTTGGTGTCCATGAGAAGGGTGTCTCCAGTTTTCATGTCTGAGCTCAGATGTGAATTGAGCACCACTCAGCCCACCAGCATCATACAGCCCCTGGGGTCTTACCTTCTGCATGTCATTGAATGTGCTTTCAAAATACACTGGCAAACATAAGTACACTTAAATACTTAACATTTGCTTTTTGTTGAAGCAGTCTATCGGACAACTTTTGTTGTCACAGAGACTGAAACAGCAGGTGGGAGAAAAGGTGCAAATGATCCAGTTCACCTAAATGGGGTGACTGTGAAGTCTTTTCATAAGTAGTAAAGCAGTTTTTCCTTGTGAACATACTTCCATTCAGACTAGTTTTCATTCAAACAATTGAGGATTTTGGATGGCCCTGCTGATTATAAACTTGAATAAGCTAGTTGGTAACAGTGATCCTGCATTTAGCAATCTACAACCTAGATGCTCATATGCAAAGAATACAATAAAACCTGACTACAAAATCATTGCAGCCCAAGTAAAACTCAGGTAAATTACATGTTTCCCTGACTACTATTCTATGATGTAGTAAACATATATTGGTATTTTTTATATTCTTTGTAAATCAGGTAAGGCCCACTAGGCAGAACTGCCTGTTTTCAGGAGGACCTAGAAGCACTGGGGAGCTTAAGTGACATTGCTTGAGTCACACAGTATGCAAGTGGAGGTTGTGGGAATCAAACCCAAGTCTGCAGGATGTACCCAGTTCAATCACTGTTTGTTACTCTAACTACTAGGCTATACTGCCAGCCATAACACCCGTATATAACATTTTAATATATGATTTCAATAATAGTGCACAGTACCTACAGTGCAAATTATGAACATGAAACACTTTACAGTTTACTAAAACTGAACTATTTGCCACTCCATCTGCTTATTTTTCTTACACCAAAGTTGGTGAATAGTTGACAGAGCACTGTAAATAGCTTTTGATCAGGCTTCATTATTCTACATCCAGAAACAGATAAAATTTGTTTTATTCTGGATTTATTTAATATTGATTTTCTGTGGCTCACTAAATAGAATCTAGCACTGTATAAGGCAGATGTTTTACATTTTGGAAGAGGCAACACATCTTATCCGATTAGGATTCATGTTAGAAACAGAAGTTTTCTTCATATTTAAAACATATTCAAGTGTCAGTGTATTGATTTAGTAGTTTATGCTGACGAATATATGCTGTAGAAAACAGTAAAGGATTTATTGTGAAGCAGTCTGGATCTATAGTAGAACTCCCACAATTTCCCAGCAAGTTTTGCAAAAATCTCTGCAATTTCAGGTTACTTTTCCTGCAATTTCCAATTGCCCTGCCCATGTGTGCTGATACTTGTATTTTTATTGTATCATATATGTATAATATAAATAGTAAAAGACACTTGGGCACATACTACATGAATACTGTGGTTTTCAGGAAGGAAAGCAGTCCTCAGGTGATGGAGCTGTTGGTGGGAAGCATGGGTGGTTAAACTGAATGGCTGGTTACAACAAAGCAGTCGGGTGATTTCCTTACTGACTCTATCATGGCAAAGCAGAAAGAATGCAAAGCACAGCAGCATTCATTTTAAGATGCTGAAATCTGGAATTGACCCGCTTCGCTCTTGATGCTTTTCTGCTTACCAATGCCAACGACCCAGGGTCAGAAGCGAACTCAGGTTGCTGGAGGTCTGGCCAGGGAGTAGGATCGAGCACCGGGACTGCTCTTCTCCTCCAGGGAGGGTGGGCTGCAGGTCCTGCTGCTTTACCACCACATGTGGACCATGGGTGGTGGTGCAATGGTGCTGCAGAGTGATCAGGAGGAGGATGCTAGCCAGGATCTGGAGCAGTGGCATGTCTGTATGTGACCTCCCTCCTTGGATCTCCTCTAGTGCCGGTGCCCTCAGGGACAGAGATCAGAAAACCAGGGACAATCACCTCACATTGGCCACTGGCAGAAGGGACCCAGGTGCCCCAGACTTCATAACCAGGCTCCATGAGGGACCCACTGGGCTGCCTGACACACACTAAGGGAGTGTGAGAGGTGACCTGGGGTCCCCCTCCTCCTTCCCACCTGGGGGAGTACAACCCAGGCAGGATAGGGCAGGCCTACAAGAACTCCTGGGCATTACCTGGGTGAAGCTAGGGGATACCCAGCCTGGGGATCTCTGAAAAGTGGAGACTGATGCTATGAGAAGAGGGCATAGAAGAGAAAATAAAAAATTTAAAAAGATGCTGAAATCTTAGAGATTCTGTGCAGTGACATGCAATTTCCGTGAGGCACCGGTACAAGAATTAAAATCCCAAAACAAGCAGGATTCCATGATTGCTACCGGTGTTACCAGTAAAATGGAAACCAGGGTCCCTGCACATTTGTAAGTCACGTGTGTGTTGCAATGGCACTTTCTAAATAATGTATGTGGCATTTTCAAAATTGCCATTTTGCTGTTTTAAAATTTTGGTTGGTAGCAATGTAATCTTTAAGACTTGAGACCAATTGTACCTGGCCTTTCAATGTGGCAACACATTAACACAGGTACACTTTGTAATCATGAAAGGCAGGCTTTAAACTGTAGTGGTTTGCACCTACTTATACAGATTATGTTGCTTCTCTAGGAACAAGTGTCATACATTTCACAGCCACAAGAATATGTGTGATTAACACCTACATGTAAGCAACACATTTTGATTATCACACAAGGTAGTCTTTGTGTGTCATCCAAAGAAGTGTGATAAGATTAAAGGAACATACACTTTAGTAGGGAGAAAAACAAACTTATTTAGGTTTGCAACATAATGTTGGAAATGTAATTATTTTCTTCACAAAACTGACACGTGATTGTTCCTGACTGGTCTCTTTGGGAGATCTCATAAAATGTTACATTGTTAACAAACAACCTAGCAGTACCTATCACAACTGGACTGGTCTCCTTTGACAGGAGAGAGTGATGGTAACGAGGTCTTGAATTATTTCATAATGAACTTCAACCATGCTTGTGATATTTTTTCTCCATACAAAACAAAGAAAGTCAAGAGTACCTCCAACCCTGCTGACAGTATAGCCTAGAGGTTAGAGGAATGAGGTGTGAATGAGCTTGATACATCCAGCAGACCAGACCTGAGTTTGATTCTCACAACCTCCACTTGCATACTGTGTGACTCTGAGCAAGTCACTAAACACTCAGTGCTCCTAGGTAGCCCATGAAAACAGGCACTTGTACCTAGTGGGCCTTACCCAGTTACCAAAGGCTAAAAACAAACAAACAAACAAAAAAAAACATGGCTCACTAACCCCTGATCAGTTTAATGAAGAATAGAGATGATCTCCGCACATTGCAAAATCATCTGGAACTCCTGCATCACTCATTTTCTACAGGGCAGCTAGAAATGCCTGCACCAAGCTCATTCGGCAGGCAAAGCTTCCTACTATAAGGACCTCTTAAGCAGAGCTGGGGCTCCAGTAGGAATTCTGAACTCCATCAAATCCCTAACAGGAAAGACCCATAAGGCCCCACCCAATCTACTAGTAACAAGGGAGGGTCTCCTCAAGAACCCATTGACATCCAGATGAGCTCAACCATGCTTTCACAGACCTATCTGGAATACTCTCTGCTGACTACTTTAAGATCAGCTTGGGCAACAACACCCCACTACTCCTCTAACCCCAAAGGATGCAATACCACCATTCTACTTTAAGCAGGTCACCAAGTCCGAAACCACCAAGCACATTAAGAGGGTTCTTGGCAAGACCAGGTTAGGGGCTGATCTAGTGGATATGAAACTCATGGATCTTCTCCTAAATGAGGTTGCCAGTCCCTCTCAATGGTGTTTAATGCATCTCTAAGAATGGGGTGTTTCCAAAACTATGGAAGTAAGCCAATATCACACCTGTTTTTAAAGTCGAGGACAAAACTCTAACGTCCAACTACAGACCAATATCCATTCTACCACCTACGCTAAAGCACTTGAAAGAATGGTCTTGGAGCAGCTTTCCAAGTATCTTGATAAATATAACCTACTTTCATGAAGCAGCATGGGTTCAAAAAGCACTCCACACTTACCGCCCTTGTTGATTACTCTTCCAGATTTATGATGCCTTAGATAATGAGAGGCAGTTGTCTCAGTCTTCATCGACCTTATGAAGGCCTTTGACTCTATTAACCACAAACTACTCCTAAACTGCCTCCATTCAATAGGTTTATCTGAATCACAGTACTGTGGTTCAGAAGCTACCTCACAAACAGGTCACAACGAGTCAAAATTGGAGACATCCCATCATCTGCTAGGGAAGTGTCCCTGGGGTCCCACAGGGCTCCTTTTCTTGGCCCACTGCTTTCAGCCTCTTTATCAACTCTGCACCATCTGCAGGTACAGCACGACTATTCTCTATGCTGACAATGCAGTGATATCGATCGCTGGGAAAGATCACAACTACAACACAACAACAGAACTCCAAGACAGCTTCCTCAATCTTGAATCCTGGTTCACACAAAACAAACTACTACTAAACCATTAAAAAGAAAAGTCTACTTTCCTACCTCCCAAAGCAAAAAGAAATACCAGCCTTTGCTCATCCAGAACCATAATGGTGAAACACTGGAGCAAGTAACAAAGTTCAAATACTTGAGCATCACCTTTGATGATACACTAACCTTCTCTGGCCATATAGACTCAGTCATCAAGTCAGCGAATACTAAACTCGGGTCCTCTACCATCTTAGGCACTCTATGACACCAAATGCTCTGAAACTTGCCATCAGTAGTTCAGTGATGTCCTCCATAGATTATGGGCTGCCTATCTATAGGGTAGGCACTAAAAACTGCCCTAAACAGGGTCAGCACACTACTAAATAGGGCCTGTCATCTAGCCATAGGAGCACCAGGACACCACACCTGCACGCTCTACACAAAACTGGGTGGCTCCCACTCCATCTTAAAGCACAATACCAAACCTGCCTACTTCTGAAAAAAGTGCTTCTTGGGCTTTCTCCTCTGCACTGGGCTGCCTCTTTATGCTGGCAGTTCCTACCAAATCAACAAGAAGCACAGCTAAGACAGGTTGGTGATTACCTCCAAAAGGACAAACTCTTCAGAACTCCATCCTGTACCAAGGTTCAAAATGGTACAATGAGTTACCTGTCAACCTTACAGAATCACCCAAGATTAGTACCTTCAAATCTGGCTCAGATCCTTTTGACACAAAAAGAATTGTGCTTCCCTGCACTAAAATGGCAGAATTTCAGCCACCCTACCCTTTCACCCCCCTTTTATCTCATCATCTCCCCGAATGAGGCCCACTCAGCTGACAAACCACTTTCACCACCACGACTCCATCGCTGGCTGACCCCCTACCCCTCTTAGGCTAGACTGACCAATTAAATAGTGAACTACAAGGCTGAACCCTATTTACCATATCCTCTTCAACCTTTAGTTGGATATATAAGATTTCTTTGGTATTTGAATGTCTGTATAACTGTTTTCTGTTCTCTGTAAACACTGTTATATTTGTAATGTTTGTTCAACAATGACCTGGAACCTTTGAAAATGAGTCCTGGACTCAAAGGTATTAATCCTAAACTAAAATAAATAAATAATACAAAATCTTTCATAGTACATGGTCAGTGATAACATAGAAAATCACACACAACTAGCTAGTGAAGACAACTGGAAATATAAATGAAATCATTTTCATTTCTTTAACTGACACAAGGTGCTGCACATATTTCAACAAGATAATGTTTACAAAACACACAAGTTCCAGCTTAACTGGATAGAGGAAAGCAACTATGAGGCAGCATCCAACATTCTGAAAAATAAAGAATAAGCATAGCAGCAATCACGTTCAAGTATTCACTTTTTCTCTCTTTATCTTTTCTTGGCTATTTTCCTAACTCAACAGAATGGAACGCTTAGCTGAAAATCCACTCCATCTGCACAGCTGTTCCAAGATGGCATTGTATGTCACTACTGCAGACTGCAGCTGAGAATTTCCAAATGACCTGCATGTGGATGGTGGAAATTATTTTGTACTTGCTGCAATGTGGTGCTTGACCACATCCGTCGATCGACGCATCACTGACCACATGACCAGCAAGAGGCATTTGAAGAGGAAGGCCAAGTCTGAAGAACAGAATCCGGAAGAAGCAGATGACCCTAATGACATCATTACAGTGCCAGACAACGCGATGATGGCTAGAGTTGGGATGGCCCAGAACTTTGTGAAAATGTTGTTAGCAGTCAACATTCCTCTTGAAAAGGCTGATCATCCATCAGTTAGGGCCTTCCTCTCTGCACAGGTTAAAAGTGGAGGATTGATTCCACAGTCTGACCAGCTACGTGTTTATGTGGCTGACATATATGAAGCACAAAAACAATGGTGAAAAAAGATCAGAAGGAAAGAAACTGGCGGTCATTGTGGATGAGAACAGTGACATTGAACACTGGACAATTTTGAACATTTTAGCACTCCACTGGAACAGGATGACACCAGATGTGTATGCCCATGCCTGCTGGACATGAAGTTCCTGCCAGTTGTCACACACAGCACAGTTGCAAAGGCAGTGATAGAAACAATAAATGAGTATGCTGTGGACTACAGTGACATACATATTGATTTGGACAACGCAGTGTATATGAAAAAGTTTCACAGATGTTTAGCGCAGACTGTTTCCCAACTGTACGCACATCACTTGCCTGGCACACATCATGGAACTGATTGCAAGGGAATTACAAAGGCCCCTCAACATAACCCTAAACTATATGAAGGTTTTCAGAAAACTATCCTCACTGCCAAGTGAACGAAAAGCAAGGTACCTGAATTACTAAAAGAGGTAAACCCAGACAAAGAGCAATCATGCCACCTGACCCCTGTTCTACAAGATGGAGCTCACATTTTGCACTGCACTCTACCACAGGGACCACATTGGGTTCAAGAAAGAATTAATGGAAAAGGAGCTACAATTAGCAAAGACACCATGTTCTGCTTCTGCTTCTGCTTCTTAGAGTAAGTATTGTAAATTCATATTTAAACTGTATGAGAGCATGAGTATTTTGAATATGAAAAGAGATTGTTTATTATAGCATGCAGTGGAGCCCTTATTTAAAAAGAATATAAATATAGTAGAAAGAAATCAAGCGGTTTAGTAAACTCATATCCTGCTGTGAGAACAAATCACATGAGGACAGGAAGGTAGATAACTCCAGTTATCACTGAGTAGTGGGGACAGCACTTATGGGCCTTAGCGTTCTGTTGTCCTACAAACCAAAGTGTGTATACTATTTTCAAGTCAGTTGTACCATTTTATAAATGATACCATTTGCACCATTCTCAATTACATGGGTGTGGTGTCCATATTTATAGTTATTAATTATTATTAATTATTATGGGTAACATGGAACACATGCAAGCACATAGAAACAAAGGAGAGAAAGAATTAAGTGCCTTATCTGGGACACTTCTTTCTTACTCTGTGTGCATTGATAATTATTATTATTAGTATTAATAATTAATATTATTACACCAGCGGGAGATTTCTCTGCACACTTCTCACCCCAGCCTGCAGCTCATCAAACACTAAACAAAAATCATGCCATTAATCATCTGGAATTGAAAGTACTTAAAACCCAAATAACAATATACTCAAGTTTTTTCTTCTTCTTTTTTAGGACATCTTATCTGAGGACACCCAGTTTGTGAAATTAAAGATGGAACTGGCATTCCTAGTGGAAAAAGCATAAAAACTCTGCAGCATGCTGGACAGATTTCAGTCTCAAGTGTCAGTGGCGTTGGATGTGGTGGAGACTGTAGAAGAGCTGCAGATTTATCTTGAGTCAAATAGACAATATACAGTTGAAAGTTGTGGACATTTCATCAATTTTGATGATGATGTGCCTCTGTCTGTTGTGACAGACATGGCAGGAAAGTTCTGGATGGCCTTCCAATGTCCTGCTAAAAACTCAGCAAATATATGTCCACAGAGGGTCAGCTAGGATACCAATACTTGAAGGAGATCAGGATTTTAATCCAAAAAGTGGCATTTATGCCACAGGACAAAAATGAATATTGTGCAATTCCTGGATGGGATGACGTATCAACAGAGGAGTTTCTTCTATACAAAGAGATACTGGTGCCACGTATCGTGAACATAATAATGACTCTGAGATGTCAGTGAGCCTGTTCTAGAGATAACACGGGACAGAGTGCCCAAACTGGCAGCTGTGGCACAAACATGTGTCAATTCAATGATAAACTCGGCAGATGCTGAGCGTAGTTTCAGCATCCACAACTGGATTTTTTCAGAGAGAAGGTGGGTTGTCAGAGGACAACATAGGAGACTCGTCTTCCTCTGTTTTAACTCTCAAATGATTAAAAGTGTAAAAACGGTGATGAGGACTCATGTAATGATGATGCAAATGTCAAAGATACTATTTTAGATTAACAGGTGTGTATAGAAATGTGCACTGCACAATGTTTATTGTCTTACTTTAATTTCCTGATTTTAATTTCTGTGTATATTTCTGTACTGTATGATGCTTATTTTCTTATTTTTATGTCCTGATTTTTAGTTATGTGAATATTTCTGCAAATGTTTTTTTTATTTTTGTTTCTGTAAATTTTTTCACCCTTTTAATGTGCATTATTGCTTCAATAAAACACCAAGTTTAAAGAAAAGTTGTATATTTTCATTTAGGATGAATGTTAAGAGTGATTGTTACAATATCAATATCAGCACTTGACTATGTTACTAAGAACAGGTCAAATATGGTGAATAGCACCAACAAAAGGTAAGATTAAGGGCAAAAGTGTGCCGCGTAATTGCTGCAGAAATTGATGTCCAGTGCTGCAGAACTTCTGTGGCAAATGAGAACCCTGCTGCAGAACTTTGCTCTGAAGTGCTGCAGAAAAATCAGGGCACTGAGCATCGTGCCTAATTACCACTGTTACCTATAAGGAAACAAGTCATAGGAGGGCAGGTGAGGGAAAATTAGAAGCAATTACATAGAAACATAGAATCTGTCAGCAGACAAGGACCATATGGCCCACCTAGTCTGCCCATTTCCCTACTCACTACTGCAGACCCAGATCCTACTTGATATATGGCTCTCCAGCTCTGCACATCTCCAGGGTACCCTTATGTCTATCCCACGCTCTTGAACTCCCATATTATTTTTGCCCCACCACTTCTGCTGAAAGGCTGTTCCATGGCTCCACCACCTTCAGTGAAAAGTACTTCCTAACATTACCCCTGAGTTTTTCACCTTCAGCCTCATATCATGCCCCTTGTTGTTGTGCAGAATTTTCTCTGAACTATGCTTTCCACCTGTACCCTGTTTATTCTCCTAAGGTATTTGAAAGTCTCTATCATATCTCCCCTCTCCGCCTTTCCTCCAGCGAATAGATATTGGGATTTTTTTTTTTTGACTTTGTTTTGCTCCTGTCACGGCCCTTGGTCCTCTCTCAGGCATTCCATCCTTATCCTGCCGACCTGAGTATCTCTGGACTGTGTCTCCTCTTTCCCTCCTCACTGATGCTGGCACCTCTGGCTAACCCTATCTGGGGTGGGTCACCCTCTCCTACTTGGGGCACTCTTACAAGACAGAATCTGACATCAGATGAGGAGTGGGATGCTGAAATCGAAGGCCAGTCAGGGAAGCCCGGTGAAGGGCATGGGGGACAGGTGCTGTTGCCTGATCCTTGGCACGGGTTTCTCCTTTGTTCAGATTCGTCCCCTGATGTGGGACATACAATGCCACCAGCCCTCAATGTGATTGCTCCCACCCCGTCAGGAGGGTAGCTGCCCGATGTCACCCCATGCTGTAGAGCCCAAGTGCATAGCAGTGCTGCCAGTCTCCACGGGGCCGCTGCTGCACTGGGCTACTCCTGGATCCCTCCCCAAGACAGGATAGCAGTCCTATGTATGCTCAATCCTCTCTCTCCCTGTTGACCCCGATGACCCAGGCTCATTCCCGAACCGGGTCGCGGCATAGTGCAGTGTAGCGTCCTGTGCCTCAACCCTCAAGCGCCACTGGGCGGCAGATATTGGGGTCCTAAGTCTTTTCTTGTAGGGCTTCTGCTGCAGTCCATGTGCCATCTTTGTTGCCTTTCTCTGGACTGCCTCTATTTTGTCAATGTCCTTCCAGAGATGTGGTCTCCAGAATCAAATCAAATCAAAATTTATTTTAAAGCGTTTTCAACAAACCAAAGCATGTATACACTATAAAACAACAAATCAAATAAAAAATATAAAATAACAGGCAGCAATCACAGAACTAAACACTATCCCCAAACGCCCGATGAGATAGAGAGTTCCACAGGGTCGGGGCTACAAAAGAAAAAGCTCTAGCACCTGATGTCTGCAAAAGACCCCAGGAACCTCTAGCAATCCCTCATTAGCAGAGCAGAGGGGGCAGTAGGGCCAAAGGAGGTCTTGCAAGTAACCTGGTCCTCGTCCGTGTAGGGTCTTATAGGTCAGCAACGAACCTTGAAGGTGATCCTCCATCGCATAGCACAGCACAGATGTGACATGGTTAGTTCAACAACCCTGTCAGCAACCTGGCCACAGTGTTCTGCACCAGCTTCAGGCAATGGAGAGCCACCCCAGTAACCCTAGGTAGAGAGCATTGCAGTAATCCAGACAAGAGGACACAAAGGCCTGAACCAATGTAGGAAGGTCCTTGGGTGGAACAAGGTGTTTTATCCAGGTGATGTTCCTTAGATGATAAAATGAGGACTTGACAACTGTTGACACCTGCACTTTAAGCGTCAGTTCAGTTATCACACAACACCCAGATTCTGCACCTGTTCAGAAGGTCTCAACTGGTTACCCCCTAGCACAAGGCCAGATGGTTGTCCAGGAGTCAACTTCTCTACCTGCTGACCTGGGTCCACCACCAACACCTCAGTCTTGTCCAGATTCAGTCTTAACCAGTTAGCACTCATCCAGTCTTGGATCTCAGCAAGGCAGTTGTTAAATACCGAGATTGCACTATCCTGTTCAGGTACAAAGGACATGTAGAGCTGAGTATCATCTGTAGCAGTGAAAACTCAGCCCATACCACCATTTAATGTCTCCCAAGCGGCAACATAAACACCATGAACAACATGGGGACAGCATGGAACCCTGCAGCACCCATAAGGCAGGAGAAGGGGCGAGGAAAAATTCCCAATACCACCTTCTCTGAGTTCTGCCTATTAAGAAAGAATGGAACCACCTGAGGACCATCCCCGACAGTCCACAGAGTAGCCGTGGGTGTTCCAGCAACACCCCATGATCCACGGTGTCAAATGCTGCAGAGAGATCAAGGAGGACCAGAATCAAATGACTCCTCTGATCCCTCGCTATTAGGAGATCATTAAGTACTTTGAACCAATGCCATCTCAGTACTATGCCTCTTCCTGAAACCAGACTGGAGAGGATCATAGACTTTGTGGCTGGTAAGAAATTTCTCGAGCTGCAGCGCGACTACCTTCTCAATAACTTTACCCAAAAGGGTAGGTTAGAAACTGGTCTGTAGTTCACAAGACAGGGTGGGTTGCAGGAAAATTTCTTTAAAGGGGTGTCACCACAGCTCCTTCAGGGGTCCGGAACCCCCGATCCAGCAAACACCAGACTATCTCAGCAAGGATATGTCCGATGACATCCATACACCCCACAAGAAGGTGGGTTGGACCAGGATGCAAACTACAGTGTTCGGTCACCAGCTCTGAACAATCTTCACGATTTCCACGATCACTGGCTGATTGAAGTCTGTCCAGACAGATGGGTGCCTGTGCCTCGCATTGACCACCGCCATACTCATTTGAATGAGTCAGACAGATCTCTGACCTGATGGAGGACACCTTATCTGCAAAGAATTGAGTGAACTCATCACACTTTAATTGTGAAAAGCTCTCCGCCCCGGAGGCAGGCTGGATTGCATAGCCTGTCCATGGTCTGGAAGAGCTGAACCGGTCTATTCTTTGCTGCAGCAATCTCCCTGGACAGGAACTCTGCCTTCTTATGGGAGATTACTGATTGATAGTCTGAATAATGGGCCACCAACCTAAGTCTGTCCTCCTCCTGGCCAGATTTCTGCCAACAATGTTCCAACCTTCCTTCACTCTCCTCAACCCCTCAAAGTCCCATCAAACAAGGGGACAGAGGGATGGAGAGAAGCAAGCGAACTCAGACAGAAGCTATGGAATCCAGGGCCCTTAGCACCATACTATTATAGTGCCCTACTAGGTATTCTGGATCCAAGCATTCCAATGGCCTATTTGATAGGTCCAGCACTGCCATCAGAACTGGACACAGTACTCCAGCTGAGGCCTCACCAGTGATCTTTACAATGGCACCACCACCTCGTTCCTCCTGCTTGTTATGCCTCTCCTATGCACCCCAACATTCTGTTTGCTCTCCCATTGCCTTTTCACACTGTTTGGTCACCTTCAGGTAATCAGATATGATAAC
This sequence comes from Neoceratodus forsteri, assembly GCA_016271365.2. Taxonomy (NCBI): domain Eukaryota; kingdom Metazoa; phylum Chordata; order Ceratodontiformes; family Ceratodontidae; genus Neoceratodus; species Neoceratodus forsteri. Next base: position 123,265,488 of record JADMNL010000024.1, read on the forward strand.
CCCAGGTCTCTCTCTGACTTGTGGTGGCCAGAATTTCCTCACCCATCCTGTACTCCTCCCTTGGATTCATGTGACTCAGATGCATGATCTTGCACTTTTAGCATTGAAAGTCAACTGCCAGGTACGGATCACTCCTCTAATAAGCTTAGGTCCTTTCTTATTTTTCTACCCCTCCAGTGTGTCCACTCTGTTGCAGATCTTGGCATAATCTGCGAAGAGGCACACCTTTCCCTCAGATGCTCTGCAATGTCACTAATGAAGATATTAAATAGGACTGGCCTCGACACCGATGTCACCTGCCTCTCCTCAGATTTCATGCCATTTACCACCACCCTCGATCCTGTCCATAGCCAGTTCCCAATCCAGTTTACCACCGTCCGACCACTCCCAGGCTCCCCAATTTATTTAGTAATCTCCTGTGTGGGATGGTGTTGAAGGCCTTGCAGAAATCCAGGTAGGCCACATCCACCGCCCTCCCTGATCTACCACCTGATTACCCAGTCAAAGAAATCTATAAGATTCATGTGACAGGACCTTCCCACTGAGAATCCATGCTGCCTTGGATCCTGTGCCCCGCTATCCTCCAGAAATGTCACAGTCCTCTCCTTAAGTAAGGATTCCATTAGTTTCCCCACTACTGAGGTCAGTCTTACAGGCCTGTAATTGCCTGCCTCCTCTCTGCTTCCACTCTTGTGGAAAGGGACCACATCTATCCTCCTCCAGTCCTCAGGTACCTCCCCGTCTCTAGTGATGCATTGAAAAGAACAGTCAATGATTTTGCAACACTTCTCTGAGTTCCTTTAGTACTTTGGGATGGATCCCATCTGGCCCCATTGCCTTATCTGCTTTATTTTCCCAAGTTCTTCTGGGGATCTTTCCACCATGAGTGGGCTGTTGTCTACCTCCCTCCCTGAATACTCCTCTTAATCAATCTCAGTCTCTCACCCTCCCTTCCCTGGTGAATAGTGAGCAAAAGTACTTGTTCTGTATCTCAGCCTTTTCTAGGTCATCTTCCACCCTTTCCCTCTTTCCTTCTTCAGGCTAACAATCCCATTTCTGGTCTTTTCATCTCGCTAATGTATCTGAAGAAGGTATTGTCCAACTTTTAATAGCCTGGGTTAAATCTTCCTCTATCTGTGCTTTAGCCCTTCTAATTATTTTCCCAGATTCCCTCTGCTTCTCCAGATATTGTTCTCTGTCCTCATCCTTTTGGGTTTCTTGTATCTCCCAAATTTTATTTTATTTTATTGAAATCTAGGATTACAAATACCTTTGAGCAGGAACTGCTCGTTTACAAAGGTTCCACGTCAGAAGGAATAGGGGTATATATACATACAAAGGTCAACATAATAATACATTAGTTACACAATAGAAAGAAGTTAGAGACTGAGGCTTAGGAAATTCCAGTAATTCAAAATGTGCCAAATGTTAGGTAGCATGACATACCAGCCAAGGGAAATCTTAGGAATAAGCACTGCAGGTGAGAGGGAAGGGGTATGCAGACAGGAAGACCATTGTCAGAGGGTGAGGTGAGGGCTCTAAAGGGAGGGAGGGAGGGATAAAGTCAGGAAATGCCGGGTGGAGGAAAGGGAGAGGGGCAAGGGGATCAGGTAGAAGGGGCAAGAGGGAGAGGTAGCTGTCAAGACTGAAGTGGAGGGCAGTGAGTGGTGGGCCCCTGATTAGGTGAGGCAGTCACAACAACTAGTTGAAATGAGATGAAGTCAGAGTTGTATCTTGAAAGGGCCAAGAGCATCAGTAGTAGAGTTTCTTTGTTGAGAGTATTGTACCACTGTGGTGCTCTGTGGGCAAAGCCCTTTGGCCCATGGTAGTCCTGCATCTGGGGACAAAGAAGGTTAGTTGTTGTGAACTTCTAGTTCAGCTGGTGCTGTGGTGGTCAATGAGGAGCTTTTCAGTGCCTGGGGCATGACCCCGAGGAGGACTTTTTAGGCTAAGAGGCAGGTTTGATACTGTATCCGGCTGATGAGAGGAAGCAATCCTGCCCGAGTGTACAGGTCACAAGTGTGTGTAAGTCGGTCAGCCCCAGTTAGCAGCCTGCATGCTTTGTTGAGTGCAACTGTAATTCTCATGGAGGGCAGAGGCGAGGCAGAGCCATAAAGTACTAGCCCGAATCGATGATGGAGGTGACAGAGCTGGTTGATAGCCAACCGGAGAGTGTCAGGAGTCATGCAGTGTTTGTGCCTGTAGAGCAGGCCTATACAGATGTTGGTGGCTTTAGCATCTGAATCTATGTGCCAATGGTAGGAAGTGAGCTGTCCAATGTGATACCTAGGTATTTAAAATCAGGAACGTGTTGAGTAAGGTTCCTGTCTGGTTTACTCCCTTTCCTTACTTTCTCGGACCTACCTTGAGAACCATAATGGCCTTTTCTTGCTTTTTTTACTCTTGCTATGCATTTTGACACAATGACCTGTTACTTCTGTTGTGAGTCTCTTGAGTCTAGACCACTATTTTCCATATCTCCCCATGTATCTTCTGCTACTAGGGCTCTTGAGATTTCTACTGTCTCCTTAAAGTTAGCCTTCCTGAAATCTAGAACCTTTATCCTTGAATGGCTTGCCTCCATGAGGGAGACATAGAGACCTTTGAGGTGGTTTGAAAGGACCCAGGTGAGTGGAATTGGTGAATGTCTGGGGAGAGGGAGTTCCAGATTTTAGGAAGTGGTGGCTGAATGCTCCTTTGTTGATGGTTGTGGAGACCAAAGGAACTACTACGGTTTGAACATTTGAGCATCTGAGGCTATGGCATTGGGGGGTGGTCATGAGAGAGAGGCTGAGAGGTAGGAGGGTAGAAAACTGAACCAGAATTTGCCCATGAAGCTGGTGCAGTGGGCATGTGGTGTCTGTCCACAAGAAAAGGAAAGAGAGATTGATACATGAAAACAGTGATAAGTAAGAGGAGGAGCAGCCTAGAGCCAGAGGACAGAAAGAGTTGCAGAAAGAGTCCAGCCTGGCAAGAGTTGTGACTGGGGCTGCACTGTAGACAATGTCGCTATAGTCAAGGATTAGGAGGATCATTCTTTGATGATGGCATGGCATGCCGGAAGTGAGATACACAGTCATGGTTCCTGAAAGTGCACCTAATTTGGGGTGCAGCTTTTAACTATAGCATTCACATGGGCAGAGAAGTTTAGATGCTGGTCTAGCCAGATACCAAGGTACCTAAAGGTGGTAACATCCTCCAGAGGAGAGTTGTCCAGGGTGCAGAAAGTAGGAAGGAAGGGAGCCTATGGAGTCTCTGCCTTGTACCAAAGGACATGGAGACTGTCTTCTTGGTGTTGAGAAAAGCTGGTTAGAGTACAGCCAGAGCTGAACTTGACTGAAGTTGAGCTGTAGTCTTTGCACCACATCATCAGCAGAGGCACCAGCAGTAAAGAGAACCATGTCATCCGTGTGCACGTGAATGGATGGGGATGATTATAATGGATGGGAGGCCATTAAGGAAGATGTTAAAAGTATATGGCCTAGCACAGATCCTTGTGGAACCCCAGTGGATATAGGAAGAAGACGGGAGAGAGTCACCTGTTTTGACTGCCTGGGACCTACCCATGAGGTAGGAGGAAACCAGCCAATGGCTGAGTCAGAGAGGCCTGCAGCCTGGAGTTTGGCTAATAATAGGGTGTGGAAGACAGTGTCAAATGCCTTGGCTAGATCAATGAAAATAGCAGAGGTGAATAGCAGTGATCCATGCCATTGTGGATGGATTTGGTGAGCCTGAGTAGGGAGGTGGTGATGAAGTGATTCTTCGGAAGCCAGACTGGTTGGGGATGAAGAAGGAGATGGAGTCCAGAAAGGGAGAGGGCTGTGACAAAACAATTCATTCCTGTATTTTGGAAAGGACAGGGAGGAGTGAAATGGGCCAGTAGTTGTTGGTTGCAAATGGGTCACCACCATTTGGAAGAGGAATAACAGTGGCAGTCTTCCAGTCAGCAGGGATGGAGGAACAGGAGAAAGAAAGGTTTAGGATGTCAGCCAGAGGGAGAAGATAGCAGGAACAGAGAGACAGAGGAGCTTGCTATCCGGGTCATCTAGGCTCTTACACTTGGAAGGGTTGATGGCAAGAAGGGCATCATTGGTGGAGGGTGGAGTAACTGGAGAGAAGGAAATAGGGAAGGAAGGGATGACTCCTGTGTGGGCCAACAGGTGTGTGGTGGGGGAGGAGAGAAGCACAGCTGGCAAAAAAAGAATTAAACTTGGAGACAAGAGCAGAGGGATTTGAGATCAAAGTGTCACCCACTTTGAGGACAGGCATGGGGGTGGAGTAAGAGGGAGAAGAGATTGGACAACCTTCCAAAATTTAGACGGGTGACCAATGTTGGCATTGAAGGTGGATGTAAAATTATAGTGGTTGACCCAGAAAACGGTGGCGATAAAACTAAGGAATTTTAGAAAATAGTAAAAAAAGATGGACAGGTGGACAAATAGGTAGCAAAATGTGGGTTTGAAGGAAGTAACAAAGAAAGTGAGTTTATTCAGGAGTTAAATAAAACATTATGTGAGGTGAGTAAAGGTCTTAAACCCTTAGAAAAAAGAGATGGGAAGTATGAGCGTGCCTGAAAAATACCTAGTAAAAGCAGAAAACAGTGAAAGAATTGAAGAAATTAAACATTAGCAGGACCTGACAAATTTCCAAACTGGGTGTGGAGGGAAGGGCAGACTTAATTGCCCCTGGATTTGTAATATTTTAATAAGTCTATGATCTTAGAAAAATCACCGGATCAATAGAGACAGACCCGTGTAATTCCTTTACAAAAACTGCTGCATCACAAGATGTGAGAAGATTTTAGGCCCACCTCTCTAACTTGTGTGGTATCTGAAGTGTATGTGAGAGTTTTGTTACAGAATGGATGCTAAAATTAATTTCAAATGAAATTGATAAAGATCAGTTCCGATCATGAAAGGGAAATTCAACTACCTTAGCAGTTTTAAAGTTTTTGGAAGTGTGTATGAAATCTTGGGAAGAGGGGGAAATGGTGAGGGTGTTATTGGTAGATTACAGAAAGGCATTCGATTCGATAGATTATAGAACTTGCTGAGAATGTTAGAGATGTTAAGTATGCCACCATGCATTGTGAGATGGGTTTATGACTTCCTGGAGGGTAGGTCTCAAAGGATTGAAGTAGAGGGGTACGATCAGCAGTAGAAGGTATGGAGGCATGCCGCAGGAACAAAATTTGGACCCTTGTTGTTTTTGATCATGATAAACAATCTCAAAACTGATGGATCATGTATCAAGTACATGGATGGTATCATGGTAATCGATAAATTTACTGGAATCAGCCTGAGAACCATGCAGGATGATTTAAACAAAATAGAAGAGTGGTCAAAGCGGAATTGTATGCAGATGAATCTGGACAAAAACAAAGAAATTAGGTTTGGGAAAACATGTTGCAGTGCCCTCCTTGGTCTTTGAGGGTTGTGGTTCAGATGGTTGAAAGTGTTAAACTATTGGGGATTATGGTATAGCAGGATTTTGGTTGGAAAAGCAAGTTGAGTGGATGTTAAAAAGGAAATTCGAGAATATATTTTCTGACAATGTTAAAAGGATAGGTGTCAATCAAGTTGATTTGGTGTATCATTTTATGTTTTCTGGTTAGACCCATACTCAAATACGGGTACCTAGTGTAGGATGGGGACTTACAAAAATAGAGAGTAAAGAGTTAGCAAGAATACAAAAAAAGCTCTATGATAATAATCTTGGGCTGAGGTCTCATATGAGGTGGAGGAGGAGGAGGAGTTAAAAAGTGCAATTTTGGGAGATTGGGTAAAGGAGAGAGGAAATGGCAAAGAAATTATTTGTGAAATTTGTGATCCTAAACACAAGTTGTACTCCTTTGCCACCTAGAAAGTAATTGGTATATGGCTAAAGGAAGCAAGTTAGATGGCAAAAGTCTATTTTAGACAAGAAAAGTATATCCTTTTTATGTGATTGTTAAATGAATGATTTTGAGTATGTTATTCTTGGGTTATATCATTACGTTTGTATTGTTACACTGTTTTTTGATAGATGTGTAATGTGGGATATGAGAGTATGACCCTTCTGGTGCCAGTCCATGTATGCTCACTGGTGTCACGCTCGGCTCGCCTGGTTTGACGGGAGCTGAGAGTTGAAGACCAGAGGGCAGGGGTTAGAGCGGCAAGAGAAAGGTCAGGACCCAGGAGGACAAACTGGTTCTGATAGCTCATTATAATGCATATCAGAATACAATCGCCTGAAAAAGCAGCTTTTATGTTTAGGTTGATTGCAGCTGGTAAGAATCGACTGGCTCAGCTCTTTAGGGTTGTTGACAGGCTGTTACATCAGGCTGTTAGTCAGTCAATGTACATTCTGGGCCTGGAAATAAATAATAGAAATATTAATTTGAGGAGCCACAAATGTCAACTAAACTGACTTTCCCTAGGAGGAACATTAGGAGAAACTTTTCACACAGAGGTGATAACAGTATGGAACAATATCCTCAAGGAAGTTATGGAAGTAGATTCCTTCTCGACTTTTAAGAATAGGTTAGATGAGTATTTATTAAATACAACCATCATCAAATTCCCCGCTAATGCAGGAGACAGATTACATGGGCAACCGTCTTCTTCTGTCTCAAACACCAAGTATTGTACCAACCTGTTAGAGCATTTTGGTGCAAAGTGTGAGTAGTTCGCTTGAGTCTTCTCAGACAGGGGTCCTCCATTAGGGCAGGGATTTCTCAGGGGACTGCTGTTAGTCTTCCTGGGGGAGTTCTGGCTGACAACAAGGGAGGTCTGTGGGGTGATCTCAGGCTTGAGACCAGCTTGCTGCAGCCTGGACCCAGGTCTGATGTGATAACTTGTTGATTGCATCGGATCTTTGGGCCTGGTTTTTGCTGAGATTGTCAGGTGTTCCTCAGCAACAGGGGTCTTACTGGAGTCTCTTAAAACAGCTCTGGTGAGGCCCTGTTGAACCAGTATCTGGCCAGAGCTGATATGGCTTCAGGCTAGAAATTTGCTAAAAATATTGAAAATTACCAAAGTTACGAGCCTTCATTAGCAAAATGTAAAGTAGACTCCTAAATGTGTTGTTTTTGTAATATTAGTACATCAAATTTTCAACATAGCCTTGTTATGACCCTGCCTCATGAAGGCGGGTAGAGCAAATATTCAAATCCTGGCGGAAAGGTGATTTCACGTAGGTACTGCAAAATCAACGTTTGGGATACAAATACACATTCTGGGCAAGAGTTGAAAAATGACAGCTGTCACATTCATGAGGTGCTCTAAACAAATTGCTGTGTTGAAAATTTGGGTTAAAAATATTGACTATTACCAAACATATGAACCTGCATTTGCAAAATTCAGCATAGCCTGATAACTTTTGTTTTAAAATATCTTCCAGGCGATGGACCAGGGTCTATCACCGAGCCATCTTTGTCAACCTGACAAAGCGCTTGACCTGGTGAACCATGGTCTTCTGCTCCAGCAGCTTCAGGTCCTCAGTCTTGACTATAGTGTCATATCCTGGATCAATAGTTACCTGTCCTACCATTCCCAAAGAGTTAAATGGCTGGCTCTGTCTCTAATCCGAAACCCATAATTCATGGTGTTCCTCAAGGCTCCATTTGGGGCCTTTGCTATTCTCATTATTCATTAATGACCTACCTAACTTCTGTGGAAGGCGGAGGTACATTTATATGCAGATGATGCAATCATCTCGGCTCCTCCTGATGTTGACTGGGTTAACGGTGCATGACTTTCGACTTCTTCTTCCCTTGAGGATTGGTTCTGGTGTAAACAACTTCTCCTAAATATGAAAAGATAAATGTATGATTTTTTCCCACCTACTCTCCTCCCAGCGCACTCTCTCGCCTCCTACTATCACCTCCCTCTCTGGTGATATTCTTGAAAATGTCCACTCCTTTAAATATCTGGATATTACTCTGAACTCATCTCTATCTCTTAAATTGCATGCCTCCAATGTCTCAAAATCTCTGAACCAGCGCCTAGGCCTGCTCTACAGGATATGCCCTTTCCTATCCTCTGTTCCTGCCTCAAGATTGCTACATCTTCCTTATACCTCTCCTAACCTATGGAGCACCCTTGCTGGTCTCTCTGACTCCTTGACCCTTTCTATACTCTCAAGGCCTATCATAGGTGGGTAGATTCACTTTGGGGATCAGCTCCAGTCAGCACCACTGTACCATTCTCTCCTGACTAGGATGGTTACTCTACATGTCAAAGTTAAGGTACCATTCCCTTAGCCTCCTGTTTAAACTGGTACACAATTTACCCCTCCCTGCCTCAGTGAGTTAATACGTTTGAGACAAACTCCTCGTTCCCTCAGATCTGCCTCACTCCCCCTACTAACTAATCCTAATATAGGTCCCGCCACTGCACACAAGTCTTTCTCTTTGCTGTGATATCTGATTGGAACTCCTTCCACCCTCTGTTCTGTCCTGCTCCTCTCTCCCAGCATTTCAATCCACTTTGTATGCCTCACCCACAGCCTCAGTGACCTTTTCCTGTCTCACCTAATATCTCTTTCCCTACACCTGCCTCCATTTCATTGGGTTGCAGCTTCAAATGTTAGGCTATCCTGCATGGATACTATGTCTGCTAGGCATAATGTGTACATATGTTAATACCAGCCTGTGCTTTGTATAAACTGTTTAGATTCATAAAGTATAACTTTCCTGCTAGCTAGCCTCAGCACACTGATACTTTTACTCTGTACCATAAAGCCTGTAAGGTTTTGTGTCTATTGTACATATTTATTCTTGATATTACCTTGCCTGTGCTTTGTATCATATGTGTATTGCAGTGTCAGTGGCTCAGTAGGTAGCACACTCGCCTCTGAGGCCAGGAGATCAGAGGGCTGTGGGTTCAGTTTCCACATCTGGCACTTGGGTTAATATCCCAGTACTGACACTGTAGTGCAGCATGAGAGGGTGCTGCACTTCTGAGGTGCCGTCTTTTGGATGAGACATTAAACTGAGGTCCCATCCGCATGGACTGGTGGTAGTTCAGGTGGATGTTAAAGATCCAGTAGCACTTATCGAAAAAGAATAGGGAATTTTATTGAAAATGGACTTCAATACAGAAAAAAACAATAACCAATCAAACAGAAATCAAAAATAAACATTACAAAAACAAGCAGAAAGAAGGAAATCAATCAATCAGTCCATGTATTGCAGTGAATCCAATAACTTGCAGATTGTTCATATGAGCCATTAGCAAAGTCAAAGTGCATCAGTCTTTTCACAGCCTTACAAACAGTGGCAAGTGTAACCCTAGATGGCGCTATCCCAGGGCTACTACCCCTGCCTGATTTGCCACTAACAGGTTGAGGGGCCTGGATCCAATGGTGGTGCCTCCACCCAGAGGTCAGGGTTTGCAATAGTTAAACTAACTGGTCACAGCCCTCTGGGACACTGCAACCCCTTTCTTCCCACTAGTGGCCCACACAATATATCAGAATTACCTTCACAGTATACACTTACCCCCAGGTCTGGTTCCGGCACTGGGACCTCCTGTGAAATGAGATACAGTGCAACAATCACAGTACAGTACTTTAACATAGACAAATACCTCCAGGCAGTATAACTTTGCTTAAACAAGCAGCTCTGATTTATTTAGGGGATATAACAAGGACAGGGAAATCAGGTTAATTAGCTTATCACTCTAATAATCTACCCTATGGCTCTGTGCACAGGCCTATCCCTATCAGTTACTGTCCTGGGTACCCAAGCCCTAGTGGCTAGTCCAAACCGTGGCAGCTGGTAGGGGCCCTTTCACACAGAGAAAAGGAGAATTAAACAGTCAGCAGTACAGTAATTCCATTTGGATTTAATGTGGCAATTCAACAGGGAGCGACCCTGAATTAGTACTCGACCTCCAAATAAGATAGGGTCCTTCAATGTCAGCAGGGCTCACTTGAGGTACACAAACCTCTTCACACATCCATATAAAAGAAAGCACTATACCAGGCAGGCTGCATCTGTATCCCGATCCAATTACTGCACAATACCGGGAGAACACACAGCAGATTCAGTTCCTGACAGACCGAGTGCAATTTTCAGCAATTCCTCCAGTCTTCTACAGGGTGAGCCTGGTTTCTACTCTTCAGAGATCCTTTGATTCTTTTCACAGGATGGATTCAGTCCTAACAAGCTGTTACACAAGCTGCAGACGGAACTCTGGGCCTTACACACGTTTTTGACTAAAACTGCACACTGAAAAAGCACAGGGCTCCTTCCTTCTTCACTGCCAAAGCTCAACTGAAACTCCAACCAACAAAACCGGCACTTCCTTTGAGTTCCTCCCAGTTCTTGACTGGATTGGCTGTCACTCACAATAGACTGCTGCTGTTGGTCCAAAAAGGCACTGAAGTCTAAACTACATCTCCCAGAGTCACTGCCCATACAATCCTCTTGTGGCTGGCTCAGATTATGAGTCCAAGTTCTGATTCAGTCCAAGGCACCATTTTAGAGCTAGCTTACCCCACACTGATTGGTCCAGTTCAGCAGTTCAAAACTAGAATGGGGAACTAGCAGACACAGTTCTGACTGCAAAGAAAGCAGGTTAGACAAACTGTAATTTCATTATTACTCTAAATAATTTCTGGCAAACAGTTACATCTTTCAGATAGGTTCCCTTTGCACTCCTAGTGACTGCAAAAATGAAGTGAATGTAGCAGCTCGAGTGGTACTCAGAGAAGCACACAGTCCCCATACAAACTAATTATGTCTGCAAGCAGACAGTTCTTAAAGAGACAGTACCAGAGGCTCTAAAAACACTCACTGATAAATGGCTTAAATGCCAAACACCATTCAGGCTTGGAGCATTCAAGCAAGCTCCTGGAAGTCTTTGGAACTCCCATTTGCAGGGGTTACACAAGCAATTCTTCATGTAGAACATGCTTCTGTTGCAGGATCCAAATGCACCTAGATTGCCAAATATGAAAATGCAAAATGCAAAAATAACATAAAGGGTATCACTATTATATTTGACAAAGGTATTCGGAAGGGACCAAACATAACAGTAGGATAGCCGATATTCCTAAACTCAGGCACATTCCAGTAATCAGCCAGTAAAACCCAAAATGGTTTAATATATGAACAATCTAAAAATAAATGACATTGGGTTTCTAATATTTGAACACAGTAGATCCTTAATGATAATTGTTTGTGTTTGCTATTGCCCTTAACCCCAATCTACCATAATTACCTTGCCATAAACAATCCCAGGCATAAGGTGGAATGCATTTATTCATAAGGAACTTTAAAATAACCACCTGCCTATCTGGTGGACAATCAGGGAAAAGAATCTCCGTAGTACGTTCTGTTGAGAGAATGTGCCTATATATTTTCTTCCTATCATAAGTCTGTAAATGATGAAGGGTAACATCCCACTTAATGAGTTGCTTCATACATTCCTGCATATATAGAGGTAAATCAGGAGTCTAGACAATAGCCTAGGTTTCTTATCCTGCCAACTGGGCCTACATAAATGTAACCATTACTCCATGAATGGTCTCCAAATAACAAACCCAGGTTTAAAACCATCCCAAGTTATACAAAAAAAGACTAAAAAAGCAATAGGGTGGAGCATAGAAACTCCACCTTCAGCAATTGGAAATAGGTTAATCCCCTTTTAAGAGGGTTCAAATGAGACCTCAAAATGCTTGAAAATAAACACTGAAGAGCTGTGTCCAAACACGGATGGTGGCGGAAAGATATAGCTAATAGCCTGGATATTCAAAAGAGTTGAGCCAAAGCGCCAATAGGGTTCGCTTCGCTCAAATCAAAAGTATGCCATTCTGCGATATTCAGCAGGAAGCAGTTGCACCACTGAAAACATATGAGCAACAGCGCAATGATAATGAAAAGCATGCACATCTGAAGGGAGGAACCATGCATAAAGGGCGCAATGTGATGTTCAAAGACTTGCGCAATGCGCAACAGTGGAGCAAGCGGGAGTTGTGCCACAGCGGAAATGAGCCAAAATAAAAGGAGCAAGGAAGAGGTGCAAGAACGCTACAGGAAGCCACATGAGGCAGAGGAGAGGCAGGGACAGGGAAAGTGTCAGAAAGAGGGCAGGCCAGGAAAACTAACAGCAGAAGAAAGGCACAGGGAAGTGTGTGGAGCCACACATTCAGAGGCCAGCACAGACAGGTGTACCTGGTGCAGGGAGGTAGCAGTCAGGACAGCGGAGAACAAAGCAACAGCTGCTGGGGGAATGCAAGCCAGGGACATGGCCAGTGCCACCTTCCACATGGAGGTCGAATGAGGGGGTGAGAAGGCGGGCGGCAGGGGCGTGGCCGTGGAAGGGCCGTGGGCGGTATGCCCCAGGCAGTACTGAGCCGCACCAGCTTTGAGCTGTATACAGATACCGAGATTGTGGGCTGGTACTGCCTGAACAGGGCAATACTGAGGCGGCTCTGTGAGCTGTGCAGTGATGTGATGCAGGCACCCACACACGGAGTCATGCCCTGTCAGTGGAGACAAAGGTAACAGCCTGCATGTGCTTGCTCATCACGGGTACCTTCCAGAGACCAACTGGGGACACCACAGGCATAACCCAGTTGGCCACATCATGCATCCTCACCCATCCTCAGCACACTGCTGCCACATGCTGAGGTACATCCATTTCCCCAGCACTGCGGTGGAGCGCACAGCAAACATTCAGGAGTTCTACAGGATATCACGGATGCCTGGCATGCTTGGGGCAATAGACTGCACCCATGTGGCCATCGCACACCACCTGGTGAGGAGGGCTGCATACATGAACCGCAAGGCTATTCCAGCATCAGCTGCCAGGTGGTGTGCAATGCCAGTGGGCGAACATCAATGTCTGTGCCACGCACCCTGGGAGCACACAATTCATACATCTGGCACCAGTCAGCACTGTGCCACCGATTTGAGAGTGGGGACATCCCCACAGGACACTTAATGGGTAAGTACGCAAACCAAATGGACATATCATGGGCCTTGGGGGCATGGCCAGAGGTGCCATGGGTGGTCTGCGGGCTTGGGCAGGCGAAGCTGAACACGAAACTAACCTCCACCCTCTGCACACAGGTGACAGTGGATACCCACTCTGTCCCTGGCTGCTCACACCCTACCGGCGGCCCACGACCCCATCGCAGCAATGCTACAATGAGGCACATGCCACCACATGCAATGTCATTGAGCAGGTGCTCAGGATGCTGAAGCGCGTTTCCATTGCCTGGACACCTCTGGCGGTGCCTACAGTACAGCCCTTCAAAGGCCTGTGGGATATTCCTGGCCTGTTGCATCCTGCACAACATGGCCAAAGAATGTGGGATAGCCATACAGGTCGAGAGAGGGACAGCAGTGGGGACGATGGGGACGCGGTGATGATGTGATGGGCGGCCCCGCCAGCCTGAGACCCCTGACTGATCTGGTTGGCACAGCTGCACGGGACACCATCACAGAGGAGCAGTTCAGCCAACCCAGGTAAGTCATGGTGCCATGCGCAACCACCAGTGGCTAAGGCACAACCCACAAACACATGGAAACACACCAGGGTGCATGCTGGCAAGGGATGTGGCAGGGCACAGAAGCACACCACAACCAGGGATGGGTGAACATCAACACGCCACATGGACGGACACACACACACACACACACAAATGCACCAAACGGCACAGAAGGCAGGAGAAACACCAACCCAGAATGCCAACCCTAGCAACACACATGTCCACAGACCACCATGTCCACTGTCTGTCCATGTGCATGTGTCAGATGCTGGCACCATCGCACTTTGGTGTACAGCGCAATGCAGGCATCATCATGCACACGTACCTGCAGACAGCAGCCGGAGGGTGTGCAGGTGGACCGTGTGTCGGCGTGCAGGGCTGGTCACTCACCGTGCACTGCTCACCGAAACACACAATGTACACAGGGCAGCACCAGACGGTGCCGCACTGGGAGACAGGTCAGTCTCGTGGCACAGTGCCCACGCCACCTCGGATGCGTGGGTGGCCACACGAACCCGCCAGCACTGGCAGGCTGACCACAGGCCTCATGGCGTGGCACCCGATGGTCCCCAGGGGTTCCACTGCATGAGCGTGACCGTGCCCGCGAGGTCTGCAGCACACTGAACATGCCTGCACCAGGAGTGCTCGGGATGCCCACAGCTGAACCGGTTGTTGACAGGGTGGGTGTCGCACAATGCCGGGAAAGGGAAGTGGATAGCACAATGCGTGGTGTGAGTGATGCATGGGTACCTGACTGTGTGCCCATTGTGGCCATGAACAGCAATGAACGCCTGTGCATGCCTGTCAATGACAGCGGTCACATCCTCACATGGTCCATCCATGACAGGATCCTATTGGTGTCCCTGCTGCGATGCTCCTCTGCCCTCTCCAGAGCCACACACAGTGCCTCCATGGATGTTGCAAGCTGCATCTGCTGCTGGACCGATGCCTGCAGTAGGCAGGTGTGCTCGTCAAGAGGTCGTCTGCCTCCTCGGCATCCTGTCCCTCAGGATGTGCATGGGCCTGATGTTCAGCACCCCTTGAGGGTGGGTGCTGCACACCAGGACCGGGTATGAGCAGAATCCACAGGCAGTGCACAGCGCCGCTGAACCCTGAACCCCCAGTTCCGGTGGGTGACTGCTGCTGCTGCCCCTCCGGCTGCTGCAGGCTCAGTAGTGCCGCTGCAGTGGCATAACAGTCCACTGTCGCCCCAGACTTGAGTGCTGCCCTGGTGCTGACAGGCACAGCCTAGGACTGTGCTGACACACTGGCCCACCACGGTGGCACCAGCCACAGCCATGGGCACGAGCTGACCTGCTGTGTGCGCCATTCCGATAGCACATGTGTCACTGCCGCAATGATGCGTGTCTTCATCACTGGTGCAGGTCTGCCCCAGCCACAGCCACAGCCACAGCGTGCTGGCATCCTTGGATGCCAGAACGCTGAGACACAGGAAGGGCTTCCCCACACCTGTCTCAACGACATCAGTGTGGACAGCCAGGCGGCCCCACTGTCGTGCCGATCCACAGAAACCTGTGGAGGTGGATGGTCAAACTCCGACTCTGGCCGACTGTCCTCAGTGGACAGGCCCTGCGTTGACCCATGCAGATGCTCAGGATCTGTAAGGAAAAAAAAGTCACTTTACAGTGTGTTACAGCTCCGCCCCCAAGGCAGACCATGGCTCACCATGCAGAGATGGGCCACCACCCGTCTGGAAGCCACCACCCAGAACTCCCTCTATGGCACTGCAGTGCATGCTTGCAGCAAGCCTGTCCTCTACTGGTGTGAGCTGCACCACCTCCGGCTGTCCCCCTGTTGCAGCACATGCCGCCCTGATGGCAGCCACCTTCTCCTTCACCCTCCTCCTGTCAGTACCCATCTTCTTCTTACACTCCTGCATGGAGCGCTGGTGGCTGCCATGCGGGCTCATGGCATATGCCACCTCCTCCCATGCAGCAGCATGGGCCAGAGGGTGCCCACCGTCCACTGAGCAGTGGCTCCTGATCCAGGTAGGCCTCGAAAAGTGCCTCGGTCTCGGCCACAGGAATTGGGCCTCCTCCTCCACCCACCACCGTTGTCCTCCTCACCCAGAACTTGCTCGGTCATTATTCAGCCTGTAAGGATGGCAGCGGTTACCTGTGACTGTGCAGTCCAAAGCATGTCCCTGAATCCACAGTCCACGCTCCACACAGCATGTAACTCACCAATATACTGCAGTAACCGATTATGGCCACTGCAGCATTTTGTCACACTTTTATAGTGCAATGCATGCAAATTAGGTGAGGAGCAACTTTAATTAGATGCAAATCGCGGTGCTCGCCATTGAATGGCTGATCGGATGATTAGCATATGATGGCTGAATATCACGCTTTTGCACCGGCGCAATTGTGTTGAGCGTGCTGAGCCAATGGCACAGTTCCGTGGCATGCGAGACACCTCACTGCGCATGCCCAGGCTGCTGACACTGGCATCTGCCGTGCTGCTGATGTGCTGTGCGCCGATGGTCAATGCAGGGCATGGCCACCATTGTGCCAGTGGCGCTATAGCAAAGGTCACTACATGGCGCTGTGACAATGGGCCTTCATAGGTGCAATGACACAACTGCTTTACGATAGTCTGCTGTGGCGCTGGCACACAGGCAACCAATCGCGCTATATGCATAGTCGTCCGATGGCGCTGTGCATGGCCTTGCGCCAGAGACCTTGACCCTGTGCCCGACCTTTGCCCCCTTGGCACCATGCGTCAGGCATGGGTGCTCCTCTATCACGCTTCGGTGCAGCGTGATAGGAATGGCATCGCTGTACCGCTTTAGCATTTGCATGTGGGTACCCGTGCTGCAGAGCACCATATTGCCTACTATAGCCGTTGTGATGGCACTCATAAGAGCCCCACAGTGTACTGCCACAGAGTTAGCCAACCTTGTGGCTGCTGTCGAGCCACACCATGGGCCTCTGTTTGGGGAGGTGCCACTGGACAGGGCCAGGACCCAGGTGTGGCAGGAGGTGGCCACTGCCCTGGAGGAGGCCACACGGATGGAGGAGGACCACAGGGCAGTGCAGGCACCGCTATTGGGACCTCAGGAGGGAGGGCCAGACATACTAGCCCATCTGCGGTCACATGCCAGGAGGCACAGTGCCACATCAGGTAGGGTATCCGTCAACGCACTTGTATTGTCCATATGGGTAACAGTGTTGTATGTGTCCAGCACATGGGGAGGGACAGTCTAGGGTTGGCTGTGGTGGTGTTTACAGGGTGTGGGGTGGGTGGCTCTGGCTGGGTGGGTGGGCACACACTTTGGGGAAGGGGACTTTGCTCGAGATTGTACTGATGTTTTTCTCTCCTTGTTTCCCCACATGCATGGACGAGTGTCGCCGGCTGAGGGAGGAGCAGCGGAGGGAGGAGGACAAACATCCAGGTGGGACGAGGGCCATCACCGCTGACCTGACTGGCCCGATGAGGGTGAGTGCCATAACTCCGATTACTATTGTATGCTGTGTAACAGGGTGGGCAGCAGGGCATGGCCACCATCCATGGACACCACTGCCATGCACGTGACTTGTGACAGTCAGCACTGTCCAGTGGCACTGCATGTCTGGGAGTGCATCAGTGGTGGTCCATGTGTGCACGGCACATGGCTGTGGCACTGCCTTCACACTGCATAGCCATCTTACTGTATGGCCATGGTGGTGCTGTGTACGACATAGGGCGGTGGTCTGTGCAGTGGTCCACATGGCTGTGGCTGCCTGGGTGGGCAGGTCTTGTGGACACGTTCACTGTGGGTGGTTGCACACCATCACGGGCGTGGCACATGGATGTATGCCATGCACAATGGGTGGGCTGCAGGGGATGGACAGTCACACCCTAGTGACTCTGCTCCTTCATCCCTAGGTGACCAGGGACTCCTGCAAATTCAGCAGGAATTACCGAGCTGCTTCAGGTGGTGAGGAGACTTTGCAAGCTCCTTCAGCGGATACACGCCATGGGGTCAGGAGGAGACAGAGGAGCACACATCAGTGCCAGGAGGAGGAGGACCGGGTGGCCATTGATGTCCCCATGCTCCGACTACCACCTTCCCTCTTTGACCCACCCTCACACCCTTCTTCCTTCTCCCATATGTTCACCCTGCCCTTACCCACCCCACCTTGTTTGTGTCCCTCCTCCACATTTGTACATAGTTGTGTAAATAGTTATTTTGATATTTTTGAATACAAATCTTTTGACATGAGTACTGTAGTGGTCTCTATTTGCAGCAGGCTATAGTTGCTCAGCTGCAGTGGTGTGCATGGCGTCAGGGTGGTGCAGTCATGGGTATGTGTATGTCCGTGGGGGAAGTGACTATGGTGTGGGAGTAGCTATCAGTCGGTGTCTGTGGTGTGTGTGTGTTCCCTGTGCAATGGATGACTGTGTGCAGTGGTCCATGGTGCATGCTCTGTGTCCATGGTGCCCCTGTCAATCCGTCCATGGCCTGTGCAGCTGACAGCCTTGCATGTCTGTGGCCTGCAAGGTCTGCTGCCATGTCAGTGGTGGCTGTCCATGCAGGGGCAGCCACTGTACCAATCACAATGCTGAGTTGCCTCCTGTCACTGGGTGGTGCACGTTGCCTCAGGTGACACTGTGGCCTCCGGTTGTTGTCCCACCTCCATGCTGTGGCTTGTGTGTGTTGCAGAGGATGTGCACCACTGTCTGTGACTTGTGCTCCAGGCATATGATGGTGGCGTATGGGTCCACAGTGCCTGCACAGGGTGGCTGGCACTCCTGTGCCATGGAGGACTGCAAGCTGTGTGTACACAGTTTCCATGGGCCCACTGGAGGCTTGGTTGCCCTACTGCGCCCCTGTGTTTTGTCCCCTGGTGTATGGGTGGTGTTTGTCCCTGCACTGTGTTTGCATCTGGTGTGGTGCATGCTTCCACGCACCACTGTAGGTGTCTGTGCTAGCTGTTGTGGCCAGTGGTGGGTCGGGGTGTGTCACTGGACTACTGTGCAGGGTGCTGTATCACTGGTGGTGGTGTCAGGGCATGCCCTGTCCCGTGTGGGGTACCTCTTATGCCGACGCATGGTCAGTCTCGGCGCTGTGCCTCGGGGATTGTGCGTGGTGGCACTGTGTCTGCCGTTGTTGCATTGCTGTGCTGCTACCCAATGCTGGGTGCTCATGGTGGGGCTGGCTTGTATGGTTCTCTGGTGCACAAGGTTGCAGTGTCACAGTGGGGTGGTGGTATGCATGGGGTTTCCTGCAGTGGTGGTCACTGCTCATGGGGGGTGTCTGGGGGTCACAGTGCAGGTGTGCTGTGCACTGGGGGATGGTGTGGCACAGGGTGGTCCACCCTCCTTGTGTGGCAGTCTCAGCTTGCGGTGGGTGTGATGGGGCACCATGGCCCGGCTGTGGGTTGTTTGCTTGTATCCATGGGCTGGTGGTTATTCCAGCCTCCCCAGTTGTGCTGTGCTTGGGGTGTGGGGACGATGTCAGTTCTGCTGTGTGTCCTGTGCCCATCTGTGGCATGGGTGGTGGCCCCTACCTTCCCTGGTTGTACAGTTACATTGCTCTGCAGCTGGGGCTCCTACTGCACTATGGCACCTCTGGACTGCTCAGCTGGACATCCCTTGTTGCGCCATAGGCGCATCATATCCTCAGCTTCCTCTCTGGTTTGCCTACAGGCGCAGGTTGTGCGATATTCAGGCGTTGGCTGTAGGTGCAATTGGCTTGCTCCTTTTTGAATATCGCATCTGTTGCACATGGGCGCAATAAACTTGTGCTTGCTCCTGCTATTGCACACTTTTGGGCGCAGTTTGAATATCCAGGCCAATATATAAAACAAAATAGGGGTAGAGTAGTTTTAATCAACATGACCCTCTTTTCTTGGAAAGTTGCTGCCCTTTCAATCCCCCACTAACCCTAGTCCCTCTAGTCAAAGCCACGTCCCAGTTATAACCTGCCATATCACCAGGACAAAAAGTACCCTAAAATTTTAATAGATGCTCTGGAAACAGGAATCCCCACTATAATCCCATTATCTGGCACAGGAGTGGACCCAATGACAACCCCAGTACTTCTACTATAATTAATTCTAGAACCAGAGATACTTAAAAAGGTGAATAGACTCTTGTAAGGCTGGAACAGAAAAGTGAGGGGGTAAAAGTAACACCAAATCATCTGCATAAGCCAGCACCTTCTGTTGTGGCATGGAAGGAGACACAGCAAGACCCCTTAAAGCAGTATTGGATTGTAATAATCTAATGAAAATGTTGATAGTAAAGGCATAAAGAGTAGGGCTCAATGGGCAACCCTGTTGTACCCTTTATTAATGGCCAGTTCTTTCCAAACCAGCCATTTACATTAGGTATAAGAACAGCTCCTGATACATTGCCGATAGCCACAAAACAAAATTATCTGGGATCCCAAAGGCCTTTAACACAAAAAATAAAAGTTGTGAGCCACCGATCAAAGGCCTTTTCTTGATCTAAACCAAAAACAAACCCCTGTAAATGTCAAAGTCTGCCCTAGAAAAAAACTCTCTAAGGTAAATAAGGTTATCCTGTTTTTCTTCCCGAATAGCACAGGTCTGTGCTGGATGAAGCAGCTGTGGAGTAGTCCTAGAAAGCCTGGCCAATAGAATTTTACTAAGTATTTTCAAATCAGAATTCAGGAGACTAAGGGGACATCAATTTCCAATACCAGTTTTGTCACCTTTTTATATATGAGAAGCAAAATGGCCTCAGTCATAAAGGGAGCATAATTACCGAATGCAAAATATAATTCAGAAGGATAACCAAAACAGGGCGAGAGTCTGTAAAAAGTCTTATAAAATCCTGCACTAAGACCATCCATACCCAGGGCAGACTGGGAGGCCAACTCATGGACAGCAGTGGTCACTTCATCTAAATAGCAAGGCTTCCAGATCATGCTGGTGCGCTACAGATAAACTAGGTAACTGTAAATCAGTCAAATCCTATTAATAACATGTCTTCCAAAACAGGGTCAGCAGCCAAGCTAGTAGACAAATAAGTCTCTACAACATCCAAAAGCTGGTGTGGGTCACTCACAAGGTGTCCATGCTCATCTGTTAGGAGGAAATAAGTCTGGAATCTACCCTTTTCTTACTTTCCTAAAAGGGTCCAAAGATTGTTTGGACATATGTGTTCGAACCTTAGTTCCTGGTCTAAAGACCTCCCCGATTGTATTGCAAATCAACCATTTGCCTCTTTACAGTGCCAATAATATTACTATAGTCTTGTATAGTAGTTTCAGTAAGCAAGATAAGGTGTTGTAGTTGATGCCTCAGCTTTAAAATCCCATATATTCCTTAGTAGACTTAACTATGCCTGACGTTGAAAAAAGTGTTTCCAACTCAGTTTGGTATCATCCCACCACTCTAATATGGAATTGTAGCATTCCAAAACTGAAAACCTGGCAGCCCAGTCTTTCAACCATAACTGTTTAATAAGAGGATCCTAACAATGACTCATTCAATCTTCAAATATGTTTTTACATCTGAGGCCCCAGCCCCAGAAATAGAGACCGTAAGAACACTATGGTCTGAAAATTCTATTGGTCTAGTGGAAGCCTGCACAATATGTAAAACTGCTGATAAAAAACAAAATCTGTTCTAGTCCGAAGGACACCCTCGAAATAAGTATAACCCCTGTAGGATATAGGACCCTGTAAGCATCTACCAAGTGAGCCGTAGAAACAATATTATTTAAAGCAACCGAATCACAAAATAACTTGTCAGTTTGGAGTCCTCTATCAGCTGTAGATAAACCACAATTAAAGTCACCCAGCCAAATTGCCAGCGGGAGGTATGCAAAAGGTTGTACCTCCTTAAAAGAGCTATCCATTGTGCTTTTGTTTAGGGAGCATACACGTAACAATCCGAATACGTCCTGAATAAAGGAGACATCAAGACACATAGCCTCCCAGGGTGAATATCAACCAATCTAGAGACTGAAAAGCAGAACTAGAAAAAAGAGTACCCAAACCATCACAAGGGTCCTCCCCAATAGACCAAAATAAAGGTCCCAAAGGCCAGCAGTTAGAAGCATGCTGGAATTCCTGATATGTCTTCAAATGGATATCTTGTAAACAAATAATTTCCATTTTAAAAGTTTTAAGAAGTGAAAAAAAAAACGCTTCTTCTCACCCTTACTCCCATTAACATTTAGTGTGGAAATCATTAAGGAAGACATAGCAGGGAGAAAAAAAAAGGAAACTACAAGAAACTTAAGTAATAGGTAACCTCAAGGGGTTTTCCCACTTGTCTACGTCTGGTCCTTTTGGCAATAGAATCTTCTGGCCTACTTTCAGTGTCCGTGGTGGAAACAATAGAAGAGGTATCCAGTATCATCCCCAGAGTCCCCACCAGTATCCTCCTCTATGGGGTAAACACATTCCCTACCTTCACAGGATCCCTTTGAGACATAGTTTTAGGGAGGGACTTAGGTTCGTCATGGCTTTACCATGTCTATTCCTTTTCCTAGGTTGAACAACCTAAAGAGGGCTCGAGGGTGGGGAGGCATGTGCACCTCAGTGCCCTCTACTGGAGTAACAACATGAGTATTGACACTAACAGGAACTAAGTCTACCTCAGGGTGTGTAGGAGGGGAAGCAACAATCATAGTTTCAAGGGGCAACGATGGGTGAAACGACAGGGCAGGAACCTGAGCAGAGTCTGGGGGTATGGGTACAGTAGTGGCTACCTTCTGAGCTAATGCATGCTGAACTTGATTAATAAGTCCCTCATGAAAGGGGCAATCATCTCATTGCCAGAAGCCCAGGGACAGTGCCTGTAGGCATGGCCTGTCTGCTCACAAAGATTACATTTAATGAGATTAAGGCAAGCCGAAGCCAAATGTCCGCATCCAAACAATGACTACATCTAGAAGTTCACGAGTCGAACTAAGATGTAAACGACCCACATTTGAAGCAAGATCTAGGCTGTTCAATATAAAAATAGACCCCTATCCTTTCCTAGAAAGAACACACTAGGTAGATGTACAGGACATGAATTAGTGGAAAAAAGCTTCACCTTCACCCTCCAACCCCATCCCAAATTTGCTCACTATCCATAGTGGTGAGGCCTACACAAAATCTCACAACGCTGTCTTAACCAAAAAGAATATCTTCAACATTTACACCTTCATTCTTAAATAAAACAGTAATGGTTTTAATTAAAGGTTCGGTGAGTGGAATAGCTTAAAAGGAACCCATAAAGGGTCGTTTTAAGGGAGGTATAATGGGCCCAAAACCTATCGAGGTTAGACACATTTTAAAACTAATATCATAGTTACCATTCCCTAACGAAATCAAGGCAAATATTTCTGAAGAAAAAAATTTCATAGACTTTTGACAAGTTTCTTGCTATAAACAATCTATCAGGAGCATGTTCTAAGCCCCTTGTATAACAACGGACTGCGTTCCTCCTGGGGCAGGTTCCCCAGTGGAGTGAAACAAATCAGCCAGTTGAAACAAGGGGCCAAAAGAACTTTCCTGGTGCTCAGCCAAGGCCTCCGAACTAGGCCCCATCCTAACCTCAGCAGGCAAGGAAGTGTCAACAAAAACTTCAGGTGTAGTAACAACAATAGAAGGATTAGGAACAGTAACAGCATTTAATAAAACAGAAGTATCACCCTGGGGGTGTGATGGAGCTCTTTGAAGATCTGGCATTGGTGGCCACAGGCGAGTGGAGGAACACAGCTGCTGAAAGGATGGGTCTGTTGGGTCAGGAGTCCAACGACCCGAAGCCCCAGGGATCCATCCCACTGCAGTTAGGGCTCTTTCAGGGGACCAGGAGGCATCCTGCAACAGAATTGAAACTGTAGGAGGATCAGGGCTAAATCACCCCACTTGGTAGATTTCTGATGGTCCAAAAAGAAAGAGTTTGTTCTGAAGCTACCGGGCTGCTGAACAAGCTGGTGCCTCCGGAACTTTCCTATGCATGCCAAGTCAGGTTTTTGGTTGTAGATGAATCCAAAGGAGGGAACTGGAGTAGGTATAGATGGCTGTGGGCACATGGCAGGAACACCGTTATCACTGCCAGCCACCTAACTTCCATGAGCACTGTGGGAGGAGGAGGAGCGTCAGCAGGCGAAATAGTGTCCGACCGGACAGCTTGCTCTATCTGGTCCAAAGGCCCCCATCCCAGGGGACTCATCCGGCAAGGCAATTAGTTCTGCCTCAAGTTCTTCCCCTTTTAAGCCATTCTTGCTTGGCGAGGCGCCTGACGACTAAGACCAGGCATTGTGGGGAATCATTACTAGCTGCAACAGACTCTAAATCAGGTAGGTCCATAGAAATGGAGCTATTTCCATTTCATCATCAACTGTTAAATCTTGTGAAAATCTGCGACCACCATCGCCAAATCTCGGCCTCCTGTGTTGAAAGGACAGGAGCAGAGGCCAAACTCCCATCCGGCAGTATCCTCCCTCTCCAAGTATCCCGCAGTGGCATCGTAGCAAGACGGCTAGCAAATCCCCAGTGGGAGAGTAGGGAATTTCCCGGTGTCCTGGCCAAATGTCCCTCATTCACTAAAATACTATCAACAGCTTAATCTGGTTCAAGGTCAGTTGCCATTCATCTGTATCCCTTCCCTGGTAGTGCCTGAAAATAAGCAGGATTTGTCTAGTGCACTAACCCGGTCAACATAAAACTAAATTAAAAATATATATATTTTCTGTACCTTATTCTGCATATTTAACAGCTACCTTGCTTCTGTACTTTGCATAATTTCTTTCTATTTTTGTAATACTTTGTTTTCTACCCCTCCTGGGTCAACCCGTAAAGGGACTGCAATTGTCTGAGTGGACATACCCGGTCACCAAAATTCAAATAAATAAATAAAATAAATACATTTTACACCAAATTGAGAACATAGCCTTCTTATAACCCCACCTCATGAACAATGGCAGAGAACATTTTCAACTCCTGGCTGAAAGATGATTTTACGTGAGGATCATAAAATCCCTTTTGGGATGTAAAAACATTTTAGCCAGGATTTGAAAATTGACAAGCTGTCATATTCATGAGGTGCTGTAAAGATGTGGCTATGTTGTAAGTTTGGGGTAAAATGTTGAAAATTACCAACGTTATGAGCCTGCATTCACAAATACAACATAGGCTCATAACTTGTTTTTTAATATTTACACACCAATTTTTCAACATACTGTAAACTTCTTATGACTCTACCTCATGAACAAGGGCAGAGAAATGTTCAACTTCTGCCTGAAAGGTGATTTCATGCAGGGACTGCAAAATCACTTTTGGGATGTAAAACAAACATTTTGGGCAGGATTTGAACACTGACATCTGTTACACTCAAGAAATGCTGTAAAGATATAGTTATGTTGTGAATTTGGGGAAAATATTGAAAATGACAAAAGTTATGAGCCTGGATTTGCAAAATTCAATGTAGGCTCATAACTTTGCATTTACAAATTTTGAACATAGCCTTCTTGTGACCCCACCTCATGAACAAGGGCAGATGAAATTTTCAACTCCTGTCCAAAGGTGATTTCACATAGGAGCACAAAATCACCTTTTGGCACAGATTGCCTAATGGCAGTTCAATTGTTCATGAGGTAGTGCCCAAAGAAGGCATGTTGAAAATTTGGGCCAAAAATATGCAAAGATGCTCAAGTTATGCCACAAAGTTCAGAACCCCATTGAAATACACAGAGAACGCATACCTGTTTCTTCAGTTCGTGGTCTGGCTTTGTAGAGTGAAGGCGTGTCTGTGGTCCAGAGAGGATTACGACATTGGACTCCTGAATGGTAAGTAAGGGTTTGGGGAGGGTTGGGGATCTAACAGCTGCAAAGACATCGATGGACATTTTTTAACAGAGTTTTACTTAAAAAGAGAAACCTGAGGTTGCAGATTGTGACAAAACCCCACTATCACTCTTCTGTTTCGGGTGGGGTGTGTGTGTGTGTGTGTGGAGAAGGAAGGTCAGTGGGGAATATGGGGGAAGGAGAAGTCCTGATCGGGACACTGGAGAAGTGGGCACTTTGAGTGTCACTCTTAAGTTTCTGGGGATCAGGAGACTGGGGGTTGGGCACCCCAGTGTCACTATTATGTTTCTGGGATTGGGACACTGGGTTGGGCACCCAGTGTCACTCTTGTGCTCCTGAGGGTGGTGTTGGGGGGTGGGTGCTGAGAGGGATGGTGGGATGGGGGTTATACATAATTAAACAAAATTGGTGAGTGTGCACTGGGGAGTAGGTGCCCGCAGTGTCACTGTTATGTTTTGGGAGGGTGTGGGGTGTTGGGTGCTGAGATGTAGGGTCAGGTGGGATATGCATAATTTAAAGAAAAAAAGCAAATGGTGGTCACAGCGGGCACAGCACACTCTACTGCGACCAAGATGACACCACACTACAGATTCCATGCGCTAGTGCATGCGTGGTAAATGTGGAACACTACAGAGTGTTCCATGTTCCACCGTGACTGATGTTTTTTCCTTTAAAATTAGAATATGCCCCCCCACCAACCACTCCCTCTTAGCACCACCACCCACACACCCCAGAGTATAACAGTGACACTGGGGTGCCCAGTCCCAGTGTCCTGATCAGGACAGTCCAATTTTTCCAAGTAAAAATAGTGCAGTGTGACCGTAGTGCTCCACAGACACTGAGCAACTGTGGTGACACTTCAACATGCTGTTTCTGTCACAAAGAATTTAAAGAATTTGGAGTCTTTTTGAGAAGCAGTAAGTCTGCAGGGCTCCACCCACTGCAGCCCTAAAAACATCTTTGGACCCAGATATCTTGGCAAATTACTGACCTGTTTCAAATCTTCTCTTTTGGGGATGATAATCGAACAGGCAATTCCAGAGCAGCTTGAGATGCACCTCACAGACTTCTGAATTTACAAGCCTCTCAGTCTGGATTTAGGGCTATGAACAGCATGGAGACTGTACTACTGGGATGATGAATCATCTACTCAGGGCGAGGGATGGGGAGAGACTATTTTCATTCTCCTTCTCTGTCATCAATATTCACACTGTGGATCATGGGTTGTTGTTGGACAGACTGAGGGAGTACACTGGACTTACTGGCAAGGTAATTCACTGGTATGAGTCTTTTCTCCAGGGCAAGACCCAGATTGTGGTATTGGGGAATTATTCCTCAAGCCCAGTGGCCCTGTCCTGTGGAGTACCTCAAGGTTATGTCCTCTATCCCATGTTATTCACAGTGTATATGCCCTGGATGAGGTCATCAGGCAGTATCAGCTTGGATGTCATTGTATGCTGATGACACCCAGCTCCACCTGTCATTGCACCTGGAAGAATGGATGCAGTCAATGTGCTGAATAAGTGCTTGGCCAAGATCCGGGCCTGGATTTGTTGAACTGGCTGGGACTGAACCATGGAAAGACTGAAGTGCTGGTGCTTGAGCCTGGTCCGGGGGGAATGAAGGTCTCTGGGGAGAATTTGGGATTGTATTTAGGGTTGTCATACTGGAGGCCTCACTCTAGGTGAAAATCTGGCTTATTATGGACAACTAGCTTGACACTGGAAGCCCATGTGTGGCAGTTGTCTGAATCGGGTTTTACCATCTTTAGAATGTTGCCTGGATACAATCCCTTATCCCTCCCGAAGAGCTGGCCACACTAATACATGCATTTGCCACCTCAAGGCTCGACTACTATAATGTGCTCTACCCTCGGGGGTCAGCGGAGGTAATCTACAGCACCTGCAGCTGCTGCAGAATGTGGCAGCGGCAATTGACAGATCTTCCTAGATCTTGTCATATTTCAACAGTGCAGCTTGAACTGCATTGGCTGCCAGTGCACTGGCACATCTCCTTTAAAATAGGTCTTTTGATCTATAAGGCCCTATACAGGCTGGGTCTGGGTTTCCTGGCAGAGCTTCTGCATCCCTACCACCCAGTTGATCTCTCTATGGTCTCATCGGGGGAGGGCCTCCTTAAGTGCCCAGGTGAGACTGAAATCTTTGGGAGATTGGTGTTCTGAAGTGGCAGCACCAATCCTTTGGAACTGACTACCTGGGCACCTGAAGGAGGCCCATCGCTTAGATCTTTAAGAGAGGATTAAAGACATTTCTGTTTTTGCAAGCCCTTGGGGATTGAATAGAATAAAGAAAGTTTATTTACTACCCTTATAATGATCATAGAGGAATGTTAGCCTAGATGAGACTAACCGTTATTAGATATACAATGCTAATAATGTTTTCTGGATTTTATGTTTTATGATTTTTTTTACTGTAAGGGTGCCTGAGCCTTTGGGGAAGGACACCCCAAACAAATAAGATCTACTACTACTACTACTATTACTAATTAATTAGTACATTTGTGTATTCGGTAGGGTTATATTTATTTTTTTAGTAAGTTGTTTTTATAAGTGATGTGTTAAGCTATTGTTGTCTATATATATATATATATATATATATATATATATATATATATATATATATTTATATATATCTGTATTGCATTTTAAATTGTATTGAACTAGCCTCCCCATTTTGGGATTAGCAACAATGGAGCTTTTGTAAACTAAAACAAAAGTTTCCTTCAGTTATTTTAATGCTCTGTTAATTTTTACCAGTATGAAATGGAGTTGGCAGATTTATATTGTGTTTGTAGCTGTATTATCACTGGGTTAATGTTGCCATTGCATTTGAAGACATATTTGTATGTACTTCACAAGGTTGTATTGCACAATGTTTGATGGCACAGCTGTAAGCTATTTGTTATTTTATTATGTATGCCTTGACTCTAATAAAACTGAGTCTCAAAAACAAGAATGTTAACTGCTTGGCCCCAGTCCACCACCTTCGTTACCCAGTCAAAAAGCTTCTTCTGTCTTCTTGTTGTCTATCAGCTGCCCTCTTCCACACTCACACTAGCACTGGCCCTCTCCTTCAGTCATCAGTAACTGCTCCCTACTCCTCACGTTATTGTTTTTATTGCCCACTGTCTTTTGCTTGTTTGGTTATTGGTTTGATTTTTATATTATATTTTCTATGTAACCTCTAGGAAGCCAGGATGCTATATACTGAACTGGAAATAGCCTGGTAAATTAAGTAACAGAAAAAACATTTTTAAAGTAAGTGAGCCCATCATCATCCCATGATAAAAAAAAGTACTACTTTTGGTCTATATAGTAAGTGATTTTGTTTTACTGTCTTAAACAGTCTGAAAACTGGACTCCCTGGTGAAGGTTTTGATCCCAAAACGTAGGAAAGTTTATGTCTGGAAGATAAAGTCTGAAGTGTGAATCAAATAAAATGCTCATGTATTTTCAAGATATTTTGGTGAGTGGGCCTGTTCATTCCAATCTGTGAATACATGGTGTACAAGGTAGCAAATTGTTACATACAGCAATAAGACAGTAACCAGACAGCAATAATAGCATCATGTAGGGAAAGTCTGTGTTGTAGTAACCAGTGTTTCTGTTTTCTCACGGGATTATGTCTTCTTCAAGGTAATGTGGACTCGTCTCCATGTTTCTGTTAATGAGTTACTGGAGCACACCAGTTGTTTCAACAGACTGCTCATCAGATTAATTGCTCTACTCCTTCTGCTCTCCGGGAACAAACACCCCAACCCGGGCCATTGTCAACTAGCCACCCCACCCCCCTCTAGTACTGGCCTCAGCATTGCATCCATGAATATTTGCAGCCTCCTAAAAAAATCCGCTCTCCAGTGCTGGACTGTACAACACCGTCCTGATGTTATAGCACTAGTCGAGCGCGGGTCTCTAGGAAAAACTCCTGACTCGGTTATCTCCTCACTGGCTACACTTTGTTCAGGAAGACTGTATAGGCAAACATGGCAACAGGTGTGCAGTCTTTATCGTGACACACTTTTAGGCCATGCTCTCCCTGCCCCCAAGCTCGGTTTGTGCCCAAGACCTCACCGTTAAGGTTACTAACCCAGCCAGGGGCCTTCCTTTCTCTCAGATCTCTTACATACCCTGAAGGACCAGAGACCAGCTGTCCACTCCCTCATTGATTATCTCACCACACTACCACACAAGGCAGAGCAGCTCATCCTAGGTGACCTTAATATCAATTGGCTGGTACCACCGCCCCCATATCAGGGACTCCTTCACTGCCCTACATATAACCCAACTAGTTACATCACCCACTAAATTTAACCAGTCAGGTGGCTTGGAACCCTCCAAGATGTAATTTTGTCGAACGCCCCATAAAATCAGGAATATTAATGTACTACCAGACTCTCTTAGTGACCACTCTCCTGTCCTCTGTCACTGGTTATCTCCCACACCAAAATAGTGTCCCAGGTCACCTCTTGCCAACACTTTTGCCCTGGGGGTCTCAGAAAGCTAAAATGCACCTAGCCCAGCTTGACTGATTCCCAATCCTACTCTAGCGGATATTGACTCTGCCTAGCCTATTTCTCCAGTGCCTTTAGCAAGGCCTGCAATCTTTGCCCCCAACCAGAATCCGTGCCAAGAAACACAATGCCCCATGGATCTCCCATCCCTCATCCAAACACTGAAACAAAGAGATAATCTCTGGCATATTGCTGTTGAGACAGGAAAACTGGCTGACAGACAAGCCTATAATGCAACACGTAACAAGTGCACCTGGGCTATATGGCAGGCTAAGGCTGAATATTATCAAACCCCCTTGAATCCACTTGGGGCTCATCCGTGCCTTCTGGGACAATATGAAAAAGCTCAATGGAAAGACAGCTCCCCCTCCCCATCATCAATACTCTCCATAGGCAGTTACCATCTACTGATTCTATCATAGCTGGAGTGCCTCAATATGGCTTTCTCAGATCTAAGCTGTCCTCCCCAACTACTTTTTAGAGCCCTATCCCTATCTCCACCCCCCAACCTTGGATCGCCCCTTTCTACCTGCATGCCATATCACCCCTTGAAGCCAGGCCTCATCTGCAAAAGCCTTAGCTAGCAACAACCCCAGCTGTAATCCCTGGACTCCAGGATTCTCCGATTAGTCCTAGATAATGTACTAGCTCACTCTCCCAACCTTTTAAACTGGTCACTATGTCTAGGTCAATTTCACAGTGCCTGAAAAATTTCAGAAATCACTCCTATCCATAAGAGTGGAGATAGAACCTCCCCTAACAATTTCAGGCCCATCTCCATTCTCCCTCTCTTTCTCAAAGCACTAGAAAAACAGTGGCCATTCAGCTCTCTGAGTATCGGGCCATCGACCTGCTGTGTCTGGAACAATATGGATTCTGCCCTGGACACAGCACCACCACAACCCTCCTGGAGTTCTCCCAGCACCTCCACTCTGCTCTCGACTCTGGTCATGTTGCGGGTGCAGTGTTCATTGACCTCTCAGAGACCTTTGACACTGTCTGTCACCCCTCCCTACATGACTTCCTCCACCAACTTGGCTTCTCTTCTGGCCCACTGGCTTGGTTCACCAGTTACCTCTCTACCAGATCACAGCACATGAAAGTAAACGGCACCCTGTCCAATCCCTGCCTGTTCACTCAGGGTCCCCCAGGGTTCCATCCTATGCCCTGCCTGTTCAGCCAATTTCTCAGCACCCTCCCAGCTCCTGCTTGGGCAATATGCTACTCTATGCTGATGATGCAAGTTCTCCTTGCCTCCCACCTGACCAGGCATCTCTACAGGAATCCCTGCAGCGCACATTCAACCCAGCCAAAGTGGTTCCTTGACCACTGGGTGGTCATTAACCTCAAAAAAAAAAATCTATACTTTTTGCATCACCAGAATAAGGCCAAAAATGCCCCCTCTGCATTCTCCCCAGTAATGCTCACCCTCTCGAGCAGGTGTCATCCTACAAGTACCTGGGCATCACCTTCGACTCAGCTCTTACATTCCACACCCACATCAATACCCTGTCCTCAGCCATAAACCTCAGATTGGCCTTGTCTATCACCACAGAGATTGCCTCCCCAAACTGCCCTCTGACTGGCCATATACTCCTCTGTCCTGTCCCTAGTGGACTATGGCTTACCTATTTATGCTGTGGCCAACAATCCACCCTCATCAGAATCCAGACCTCGATAAACAAGACCTGCCAGCTCCTGACCGGTTGCATCCTCCACATCCATACTTGCCTGCTCTATTCCTGCCACCTGCTCACCTTGGAGGTGTCTGCGCTACCAAACCTGCTTACTTGCCAAAACTCCCTGCTTGGACTCTCCTCTCAGGGGTCACCACGTCCCTCGAGCTTGCATCCCCATCTGTTGCCCTCCATAGCTCAGTTAAGGCCACCTTTCTGGTGTCCCATACCAAAACCTCCCTAGCCCAAAGGTTCTTCCACTACTAAGCCTCCACATGGTTCAACTCCTCCTCCCTCCCTCTGTCACTAAGTCTACCAAAATTGGTCCCTTTAAAGCCACTTTCTGTAACCACCTCTTTGGGGCCCGAGCTGTAGTTGCCCTTAATCAACCTAATGTTTGGGTCCCTCCTGTTTCTGGCCCACAGCCATGAGAATATCCGTTGGACTGCTCCCCCACTTTTTCCTTTTCCTCACCCTGTTTCCCCCACCCTTACATGAGGTATTTCCCCAGTATGACCAGGGTTGTGACTTCTACTATTGTTATACTTTATAGGATTGCTATTTACTGCATGTAACTTTATTCCATAAACCACTGTTATAGTGTTCTTTTGTTATCTATATTGCACCTGTATGTTACCAATGTTGTATCTCACACTGTAACCATGTCTACCCTCCCTGTGACGAGTACCTTTGTAAATGAGTCCCTGACTCAAAGTTTGTAAATCTGACTTTCAAAATAAATAAAATAAACAATAATAAAACTTAATAGACAGAATTTAATAAACAACATGCGTGTGGCTGTCAGTCTCTTCAGTACTTTGCACCAGTGTGACTATTTCATTTGGGATAGGGATTGGTACAGGCCCTGGGCAGCACCATGCTAGGGAACCTCTGCTTCCCTGACACTGTCATTTCTCTTTCTCAATCCCTTATTGAATGTTCCATACTTCCCTGTGTGGAGACTTCCCTAGTGAGCAGGCAGGTGTCAAGGATCATTGAGCAGAGGTGATGCTTCTCCATACCCCTCTGCTGACAAATCCAGTCCTTCATTTTGGGACTTATAGGAGTCCCATTTCTGCCTGAACTATTTATGTTTCTCTAGCATTAGCCTCAGCATGGCTGTGATTCGCTCCATTCCCTAGATTTCCCTGACCCTCAACTTCCATGTGTCCACAGAAGATGGGGAGCAAATCAACCAGTTCAGCATTTTCCCTTCATCGCCACCATTCACAGGACACAAAGGCACATCTGCTGAGGTCTGCAGCCTACCTGTGGCACCTTTGCCCCAGGAAAGGTGTTCAAAAATGGGATAGTAGTGCCCCATATGCCCACAAGGGCTTTGTGAATCTTGGCCCAGTATGACTGCACAGTGGGGCAGCCCAACAAAATGTGATAGTGCATGCCTACCTGACGCAAACCTCTTCAACAGGGTTCTGGGCCCCCCTCACAAAGCACTTCATGAGGGTTAGGGTGTGGAAGAACCAGATGAGGCATGTCCAGTGGAACTCCTTCCAGGTTGGAGGCCGTGGTGCACCAGCCCAATTCCACATTGTGGTCCAGTCCTTCTCAACAATTATCACCTGGGCCACTCTTTCCCAAATATCCTTTACCTCTTGGAACTCCAGTGTTTTGTGCCCTCTAGCATCTGGCAGGCCGGGATAGGTTGCCTTTTCTACTGGCCAGCATGGCTACCCAATACAGGATGTCCTCAAATCCAGTGGGCTTTCTATTAATTTTGACCAGCCTATACCACGGGAGATCGGGTGCACCTGGAGGAGCTCACTTCAGACCGGAGGTTTACTACAGCAGTGGCATTTGAAGAGTAAACGCTAGTAGCAGGCTTTCACAGTGTGTTTTATTTTTCAAAAGGTATGCCATCTTTGTCTAGAGAGTGAAGATTTCCAGATCATCTTATTGTACCCTTCAGCTGTCGGCCTGTCTCTTTTGTTTCTCTTGTTTTCCCTCTGGAGGAAGCGAGTTTTGATGAGCGTTGTGCTAGAACTGCATGTGGAAAAAACAAGAGGCCATTCAGATGGCAGAGACAAAGGAGCTAGAAGGAGCCATATCGGAGAAAATTGGATCTAGGAGTTTTTCCTTGGTGGACACCTGAGATTTCCTCTCCTCATATGGAACCTTTTGTTTGGGCACTGTTTGAGCTTTTCTTGCTCTGTATTGATATTGACATTGATATACAGATACACTATTGTGATGATGCATGCTGTCCTGTTTCTAGGAAGGCTTTTGCTGCCATGCTTTTTAATTTTTAATAGCACTAGAAACATACACTGAACTGAACCAAATTGCTCATTTGCAGTACTTTAATTTTGCAGTTCATCTATGAGGTAGTTACAATCAAGCACTTTTGTGACTGTGTATGTATGTCACTCTGTGGATCCTCTGGCCCATACCAGTGTTGCTGTTATTTTCGTGTCTTGCACTATACTCAATTAATTATATATATATTTCTTTTTTTATAGCAGCATTTTCAATAATATTTTTACTTTATTAGCTATAGTTTTAGGTTTGAAAGTTTTTGAAAGTTTTAGCCACTCAGTATCTGTTGGGCACATGACCACCTTTTTAAATTTGCACATGCTCCCAACTTGGCATTTAGACTCTGCAGAATGCCATTTCCACAGGACAGTTGGAAAGTTAAGAAGCACTAGGCTTTCATGCTTGGCATTATTTCTTCCAGCTAGCTGGCCTGAACTATCGATTTTTCTGTCTCCGCTCTCAAAATTGTGAGACCGTGGGCTGTTTATTTGAACCACCGATAGAAGAGTCACTGAACACTTACAGTATATTCTCTATCGTATGGTGCTGGTTCTAGCTATCATGGAGTTAGGTCAGGTGCGTGTGTCTAGCAATGGGGACCCATGCCTTGCTCAAATCAGTAAGTTCAAAACCAATACATACATTTTATTATTTTTTGCGTGTATTTAAGCAGTCTGATTCTATATAATAGCTGTATGGCTATTTTTAGATTGCATCTTTAGATTTGAACTCCTCCTGATTTTATTAGCCTTTGAAATTATAACCTATGTTGTTTTAAATTTGTTTCATTTTCATTTTTATTATAAGTAGTTAGTTCAGTTAGCAGCTAGTTTGGATAACTGCTGGTTAACCGCTATTGACGCACTGATGCATGTTTTATTTTGGAGGGCTCGTTTTTAATTAGTCATTTTATCATTATTTATTTTAAAGTGCGCTGTAACTACTTAGACTGGTGGGACCTCTGGAGGAAGCCTCCCCAACATCAGCCTGATCCTGCAAAGCTGCACATTTAGCTGAGAAACTACTCTGGTGATATTACCTCTGACTGTCGGTCCTCAGCAACTGACTGTTTCTTCCCGAAGGTTCTGCACTGTATCATTGGACTGTCTGACTCTAGAGGTATTATAGAGGAAGTGGCTACAAAGCACTAAGGAATTTAAGAACTTAAAGAATGAGAACAGGAGAACTCAAGATATTAGATATTTTACTCCCATCCTCCAGTTTCTCTTCTTTGCTCCAATTTTTAGAGTGTGCATGTTTCAATGGAGCAACAGAGCTAATCCACTTATTTATTTATAACTATTGTCAGAAAACCTGGGGCCAGATATTCAAAACCTTGCATTGGGTGCAAACCGTTTACGCAGGGGTTTGCATGGGTCTGCTATATTCAAAGGTCAAATAGCACAGGCAAACTGCATTAGTCCTGGGCAAAAGTATAATGTATGCAAGTGGCAAAGAGGGGTGTGTACATAAATACAGGTGCAATGCTATATTCAGTGCATTAGCGCTGTGCAAAGAATATTTTTTTGCAACTTAGCGTGACACTTTGTGCGAGTAAGATTACTGCCCAGGAAAAGACAGTCTTAACTCTGGGCAAACCAGCTTTGTGCAACTTCGTGGCTTTGTGCCACCCTAACCAGTATATATTAAACATAGAAAGAAACCAGACATGGAAGAAACATGCTGCACATGGATGGCACCTCCTATGTTGCCATCACCTGCCACCAGTCTCAATTAATTGGTGACCTGACACCCAGTGAACACCATGGCAGTGTGTCCATACGGCACATACCTGCAGATCACACTTCAGTGGACACCAACAGAATCCAGCACACACATGCAGCACTGGGAGCGTGGAGAGTGTTGAGGGGACAGTGTACAGGTGGCCAGTCTGCACCACATACTGGGTACTGCCAGAGGCTGGGACAATCCACGCGTGCAAATGGTCAGTATAGGGAATACCCCAACACCAGTGTGCCTGTCTGATGGTATGTGCTCCCACAGCCACATACCACACATCTGTACAGATACCACAGCACAATAGCCAGCCATATATGGAATATGTGTATATGTAACTATGAGTACTCCATGCCAGTGGTGCAGTGTCTGTGGGTCACACAACAACATAACAGTAATGTCCACTATCAGTACACACCTGCAAGATTGGCCTGTCACTGTGTAAAGTGCAACAGTCAATGATGCCCTACACACCATAGTCATTGCTGTGTCCCTCACACTACTGACCCTCTTTTTACTGTAGTGTCTCTGCGCACTGTAGCAGGACCTCACGGTTTGACTAATGCATGCTGCACCACCACCTGTGCCTGTGCTGTGTAGTCCCCTAGAGCACAATATCCTATGCGGTTCAGTACAAATGTAGCCTGCAGCTGCCACCATGCACTTCCAGACTGACCTACAGGTGGAGCTGTGGGACCAGCCAACCCTGTCTTCCAGACTAACCTACAGGTGGAGCTGTGGGACCCTGCAATAGCGCTGGGCAAACTGCATGCAAATAAGGACATAATGAGATGCTAATCTGGGTGTTTATCCACGGACTGCCTAAGTAGGCTCATTAGCATGTTGCTTTTTAATATAGCAAATTTTTGCCCTGGCAAACATGATAACACCAGGCAAATAAGCAACTCCATGCAAAACCTGTGCAAATATGTTTGCACTGTTGCAAATGTTTCAGAAACATGGTACAGTTCTGCAGAATTTCACATGCGCTGGTGCTTACAGCTTTAATGAATCCACTCCTTTGCTAGCACACATTGGCCACATAGTTCACCTCTATCTTCCTTCATGTCACTGTACACTGGGCTGCTGTTGTGGGTTGCACTTCCTGGCTGCTATATTCAGAGCTGTCTTACTTCCAGGGCTATTTTGCACTGAACTCCCAGCAGCAGTTGCCCGTCTTCATATGCGCTGTATTCAGCAGGTTTAGCACGAGGCTATCCCTTTTGAATATAGCGGGCTATTGTTCTGGCTAATTTAGCACACTGGGCAGTGCTAGTTTAGCCCGGGCACAGTTTTGAATATCTGGCCCAAAGCGTTTTGATTTTGCACTTTTGTACTTTTTAATTAGCAGTTTAGTATCTCACTCAGTTTTATGATTTCTGTCTGTCAATTTATATATTTGTGATATAGAAGGTACAGATAAATCTTAGGTATATAAAGCAGAGCTATTCTGATAAAGGGTATAGTTCAATTTTAGGTGCTATTAGATAAAGGGGCATACTCCTATTTTAGGTGCTACTAAATTGCACTGTTTTACTGCTGCACAATGTTTACAAGTAGGGGAAAGAGATATATATTGGCCAAAATAAGGCGTTGCATGGCAGGAAAAAAAAAGAAGAATGGCTGCATACATTCACAAGAGTTAAAACTATCACCAGTTCCAGCATCTACCCCAATCGAAACAGTTAGAACATTACTTTTGTTCCAATACATAAAGGAGGAAGTTACCTTTGACTTCAGGTAAAATATGAATGTGGCAGATGATTTCTCAGATCTCACCATCTCACAGAATATGCACGATGAGGTGAGAGACACTGGGAGCCCGCCAGAGATGATCATTTAAATATTTTGGCGTCTCAGGTACCCAGGATGCTAGGGAGCTAAATCTCCTCACCAATATTAACTTTAGGCAGGATACCAACTACCTTCAGAGTGCAATTGAACATCCCCCACGAGGAATATGGGTCAAGGAAAAAACAAACTACTTTACTTTGATCAAGGTCTCACTGATTTGAGCTGCAAACAGCAGCCAATGACACCTGGTAAGGTTAAAGGGTGGATGCTATGGCGACAGTGAGAAATTTGGATCAAGGGAAGGTATCTTACTTTTTCTCGATTGGGATAGGTTTTTTAGTCCCTGAATTTAACTGATGGTGACTTACCATTTCTCAATCAGGGCTTCTCCCATCCTGACAGGGTCTCCCAATAAAGTTTATGAGAGACTTGATGCTGAAGTAAATAAATCAATTTAGCCCCTGATTTTTAGCCCAGTGCCCTGACTCCTTGTCAAATTATATAATTAAAGCTTAGCCACCCAATTATGGCAAATATTGTCCTTTTGGAAGCTTATAATGAACTTAAGAAAGTTATAGGAAACCTGTCTGCTTTGCTGACTCAAAATTCAAGGAGCTTACAGAAAAGCTCGCTATTATCAAGGACAACCCAAAGAAGAATGCTAGAAATCTTTCATTTTGACTTTAGTTATTCCACCTACCGGAAAAAAATAATAAAACAAACAAAAACAACAATCTAAAAAAAGCAAAAATCTAAAAGGAAAAGAATGAAAAAATAAATAAATAAAGGAAACCAGTTAACAATTCTTTGACAGAGCCTGACAAGAGACTTCCAAACGTTCTCTCTTCATCTTTAAGTTCTGGCAGGCATGTTCCTACAGTTTTGTCATATCCAGTGTCTCAATGAGTTAATAAATCTCATACTACTGGGATTTCTGTTAAATCTGGAGGCATTTCCCCTAACATCGTATCTTCCTTTCAGGGAAGTTGTCCAGGTACCTAAGGATCTACTAGCTGACAAATTGGTGAAAAATTCTAGGAAAAACATTACTAATGAAGAGCCCATCTGTACATTCAATAAATAAGACCATTGTTATGGTAAAAGTAGTATTTAAACTAGAAAATATATTTGTCAAAGCTTATAAAACACAAGAAACATAACAGGAACTTATGTCATATTTAATTAGAGCTGAATTGGATTTGACTATGGTGACCAAGTCTATCTTATCGTCTTTCAAGACAACTCGCTGCCTCTAATCCAATATATACTTTTGCCCAATATGGAAATGGCAAAACAAATCAGAACAAAACAGCAAAAGCAGAATATCTTTGTAATTTCAATATCTTTCCCCATTATTTGGGCTTTGGTATGGAAATTCACACACAATAACAATATCTCAATTGGCTGAAGTAATTTGTGATACTTTTGCATTGTTGAATTGGAATTTTGAGGCTAAAGAGCCAGTGAATACTCTGTCATTCTTTGGAATTAAATGGTTTGAGGAGAAAATAGAATTATGTTGGCTTTCCTTGTCAGGACTCAATTGGATACTATTTTACAAGTTGAACTTTGTCCTGCTGATTCAGAATCTGTTATAATGGTACATAGTGGGGATAATGAGTTCCAAATAGATATTACAGTAAAATCTAAAGAGCTATATAATCATTTACTCTCAAGCATGCAGGAGGTGGATAGAGCTAACGTCTTTCTAATGAATTTTGAGACCAACCCCGTACTCCCACTAATGTGGAAAACCCTATTAACCTTATGACTATCTCCAATTCCTAATTTAATTTTGTTCTCAAGCCGGACCCCTCAAGCGAGACAAGGGATGCCAATGTCCTCTCATGGAATACAACAGGTTTAGGCAACAGCTGGATTAATTTTGCATAAAAGTTTGACATTTTGTTATTTCAAGAGACTTGGATGATGAAACAGTTATCCATTAATGGTTATGAATTACACTGTACCTTTGCTGTAAAAATAATCACTTTGGCAGACCCAAAGATGGACTAGCCAGTCTTGTTAAAATCACGGAGAGGTATTCAGGTCCTTGAATATATCTCACCAACTAAGGAGCTTGCTGTGAGTATAATTAAGTGGGATCATAGTTTATTTCTCATAGCTAATGTTTATGCCCTCCTAAATATTATTCAATTTTGTCACATGATATTTGGACTAAATTAAATGATGAAATTGGTACACTGTTACTTAAACATCAGGTAGACACTGTCATAATTGCAAGGGACTTC
Source organism: Neoceratodus forsteri (assembly GCA_016271365.2). Taxonomy (NCBI): domain Eukaryota; kingdom Metazoa; phylum Chordata; order Ceratodontiformes; family Ceratodontidae; genus Neoceratodus; species Neoceratodus forsteri. The sequence continues at coordinate 123,305,012 of JADMNL010000024.1, forward strand.
AATTCTCATATTGCAAATTTTGGTAATTTACCAACCTTACAATCCTACATGTATTTGGGGTTATTTCTGTAAGGAACTCAATTGACAAAGTAGTTAATGAAACTAGAAAAAACCTGAGTTCATTACTAATAACAATCTTCTGATTCTCAATTATAGAATTGATGGTGACAGAGAGGAATATATATCTTCTTTTCCACCACTGGTCACAGTGTAATAGATTACATACATGCCTTCCTGAAAACTATGAATACTTTAAAACCTCTCTATACATATGAGACCTGAAAGTGATCATGCAGCACTTATGCTGGCAGTGAAAGTCCCTACTAAAGCTCTGCTTTCACAGAAAAAACAATCCTCTGACATCTTTGGTCACTGGAGGCAGATCTAAACTAGTTTTAATCACAAAGAACAGGAAATGGTTGGTGAGGTAATTTACTTGCCATCCATGGCAGAGTACACATTCATTATGCTGCTGCAGTGATACAGATCAATCTAATAAATACATTGCACATCCATTTAGCATTAAATAATTTTGGGCTCAATATAATAAGACTGTCTTGTATCAATAGTACAATTCCTGTGATATTTGATAATTTAAAACATGCTCCTCTGATTTTTGAGATAAAATTATTTTCCTTTTAAGATTTTGTGGTCTCTGTTCCCCCCTCGGCTCCACGATCTCAGATTCCTGTAGACTGCTTGGGCCAATGGCTCAATACAAAGGGCAATGAGGCCGGAGAGGGGCATCCCCTGCTGGTCTCTTTGGTGGAAAAAATCTATCAGAGAAAACCCATTCACCCATACTATAGTCTGTGGGGATGCATGCAATTCCTGTATGTATATCAAGAAAGTGTCTCCAACTCGCATCTCTGCCAGCATCCTCTACAAGAATCCCCAGTTCACCAGGTCAGATACCTTCTCAGCATCCATGAGAAACTGCCAGGGCCAGCTCCCTTCCTTGTTGTGCTCTAACCGTTATATTGAAGAGGCATCTAATGTCATTATGTAATAATTTCCTACTTACCTGTTTGGTCCAGGTGAACTAGAGACCTCACACACCCTCTGCAGGCAGGAAGCTAAATGTTGCTAAATATCTTTATATTAGATATATCTCTCAGCGTCAAAAGCTGCTGCCACTGGCCCCTGGAAACAAGCATCAGGCATCCTTGTAGCCCACTGGGCTACCGACTGCCATCTGAGGTTCACCTCCTGCATGCCTGGACACCACTCTGCACCTCTCATCACCAAGAAGCCTGCTGCTGCTGGCCCCTGAAACAAACATCAGGCACGGCCTATACACAGCCCCAGCCTCCACGGCTGCTGCTTCTGCTTTTGCTGCCTAATGTTTTGAAAATCTGCGCCTTTCCTGGAAAAGTCCTCCTGGTTGATCCTGAGCAGGGCGTCCTGATTGACTGCCTATGGCCTGGCATTTTGCTCTCCGATAATGGACTCAGCTCTTAGATATTAAGCCAGAGAATTCATTTGGGCTGCCTTCATTTAAACAATCTGGAACTGACACAGAAGTATATTTGCTTTTATTCTCCCTCCTACAGTGCAGCTGAAACCCTGCATTTATGGGGATCCTGTCTCCCTGCAGGTACCGATTTCAGTTTCAGTGTACCAAGTTGTTCCACGCAGCTCCCTCTGCAGATTTTTCATGGTGCCACTGTTTACAGTCATCTTTTGTTTTGTGTTAAACTTGCTATCTCAGTTGCTGTGTCTAAGATTATTAGAGAACAGGATTTAGAGTTTCAAGTTTCTTTGCTGAAAGTCTCTATAGCCTCTGATGTGTTGTATTTTAATCCAGTGCAGCTACCAATTTAATTTCTCCTTTGTTTTGCCCACCCCGACTGTGACCCCTTGTTTTACAAATCTCAGTTCAAAGCTGGCACCTAGCTGTCTGCCCCCGATTTTGGCCCTCTTTTAGTAAATTGCAGCTTTTTGTCTGTGTGCAAATTTATTTTCCTCCCACCACTTCAGAGTGCTATTAATCCTGTCCTGTCCCTCTTTCAACCAAGCGTCCTTGTAGCCCACCGGACTACCTACTCATCTCTGCGGTTTGCCTCCTGCATGCCTTGAACACCACTCTGCACTCTCTCGGTGCCAAGAAACCTGCTGCTACCTGCCCTGAAACAAGCATCAGGTATTGCCTATACACAGCCTCAGCCTCCATGGCTGCTGCTGCTTCTGCTGCTGAATTTTCACCACCCCCCTCCCCTCAGGCCACCTTTAAATACACTTAAGTTCACCTACCTCCCTTACCCCGTCCTGTCCCCATTGACTCCCAGTACTAGAGCACTGGGCGCTTAAAGCTATCTGTCTCCCCACCCCTTGTTGATCTCCCTCTCTCTTAATCTCTTAAAGATTCCTCACTGGTCTGCTGTTCTCACACAGCACTACTCACACAAATTTTGGACTCCAAATTTTCCACCCCTCTACCAACATCCGCTGTCACCATGAACCTGCACCCAGCTCATACTATTTGTGATCTCTAGCATCTGCCCTGGTGCTAACGGATGTATGTGCCTCAGCACTGGCCCAGGACCAAATGTACCTTGTCACCTCCTCTGAATCCTGTTCCACCCTGGTACATCCTACACCCCTCCCTCATGGGAACTCTCCTACCCAGGTCATGTCACCCTCTTCTTCCTCTTAAACATGGAACATCGCTTACTTGGTCACTACCCAGCCTCCATATCCTGCTCTATTGCCATTGCCTCCTGCACATGCATCCCATTCCTATCCCTACTACTCCATGCAGAGACATTGAGAAACAACCTAGCCCCCCTAATTCCCACATAGCCCCCTCCGACAGCACCTGGAGAAATGCCCCAAGGCTAAAATTGCCTAAATAAATGTATGCAGTCTCCTCTGAATACCAGGACCTGGAAGCATGGGTTGAGCTATACAACCCCACATCATGGGACTGTCTGAGACATGGCTAAACCTCACATTACTGATGCACCTACCAACTACCTGGATACTCCTCCCACCACCTGGATAGACCTGGCAAAAAGGAGTGGAGTAGCTCTGTTCATCAAGGAACCCTATCAGCCAACGAGTTCTCTGCTCTGACCCATCCTCTCCCAGTGAATGGCTCCTCACTGAACTCGCCCTGGAAATAGCAAAAACTCTATCTTGGGTGCTGCTACAATCCCCTACAGCTGGAACCAAAGCTTAAACAGCTTCTCTCTGGCCTGGGCTCCACGTCCCACACACAGAGACTCAATTCTCTTGGGTGATTCTCAATCTAAACTGGCTCAGTCTCCCACCAGCCTGACTATGCTCTCTCCTAAAACAATGCAACCTGGCCCAAACTATTAACCTTCCCACAAGGCAGAACCTTGCAAGGGCACACACTCCTGGATTGCATTGGTAACTAACTGGGAGGACTGTGTCCTGCATGCTGGTACCATGGCTGACTCCATTAGTGATCACTCCCCATGTACCTTCTCAGGTCATTCAAACTTAAATGGCTCCTGCCTAAATACCTGTCTTTCCATAATTTCAGAAGCCAAAACACACTGCCCTTCTCTCTGAGGCACAGGTACTGACAAGTCTGCCATTTTCAGAATGAAATGCGACCCAGAGGTCACGTGGATGGGCTGAGTCGATCTAGACGTCTTCTGTGCTGCTCCAAGACCGATGTAAGAGTTTAGCTATTAAAAGCTCAGAGGTCTGCCAGATTCAACTGATAATATATTATTAAAGCGAAAAGACTAGGCGTTTTCGATCTTGGGCAGCAAGTTCAAAAATAAAGAGAAGAGTGGAAAAAGCACTAAGCCTGTGGCGCTGCAGTCGGAAGGAGCAGGCCGCTCAAAAGTAATATGGAGGCTGAAGGCGGAGCCCTTGCAGCGAGATCCCCTGTGACCAAAAGGCCGAAGCCTCAATCCTACCCCTATGGAAACAGAGGCGGACCTGGGAAAAGATGGGGAATGGGCCAATCTAACGAGGATATCCAGGAGATTAAAAACTGCTGCAAGGGTTGGTGGTGGACTTTGCAACCGTGCAACCGGCACTACACCTTCGCACAGCTAATGGGGACGAGAAGCTAGGATAGCCTTAGCAGGAAAGAAAATCAACCACGCTGGAACAAGAGCTAGTACTGCCAGAAAGCAAATTAGGAAACTCGAGGAGAGAATGGACGATCAGGAGTCGAGAAGCCGAGGAATAACCTGATACTGGCAGGGCTTCCAGAAAGGGCTGAAGGATCGGATTGTGTCACCTTTATACAGGACATGCTTTTTAAATTGTTGGGCCTGACGCCATTCGGGAAGCCTACAACCTTGAGAGGGCCTATAGAGCACTAAGGAAACACCTCCCCGGAGCTAGACCCAGGGTGATTATTATGAGATTTCAACTACAAAGAAAAGTCTCATGTACTGTTCAAGGCTAGACATAATAAAACACTTCAGTGGAATGGCGCGACGCTCTGGATGTTTCAAGATCAAACCCCAACGGTCAGGGAGAAACAGAGGGAATACTTGAGATCAAGAAAAGCTGTATCTAGCAGGTATCAAATTTCGTTGCAATACCCTGCAACGCTGATGGTGAGACTGCAATTGGGGAGAAGCGATACCTATCTGCGAGGGATGCCCTAGAAGGCTTGCGCTGTGGACTTCCCTGAACTGTTTAAGTCACGTAATCTGAACTGGACTAGCTTTGGAAAGGGATGCAGTGAATGGATTTAAGTAATTATGGACAAGGGGAAAATAGGAGTTTTGCAGGTTGCAAAGCTATGACAAAATAATTTTTAGTTATGGTGGTATGTTCACTTTTATATTGGTAGAATGTTTGGGGTCATACTAAGCTTTTGGGTTAGGGTGGGTCAAGTCTCGCTGCCTGTATTAGGGATTTATGGGAATTCCTTGATCCAGTGGAAAGAATTGGGCCACCGAAGATATGGTTTCAGCAGGGGAGGGTGATCTTCGTGGGATATACAAGGGTGGCACTATTGCAAGCTCGCCAAAGTCAGAAGGATCAGTTTAAACAAAAACATGACACGCTTTCTAGTGGGCGTTGACCCACCTATGAGCTTGCAGTATGCTGGAGTATTCCTGACTGTATTTACTGAGATGGTAGGGATAGTTTTTGGAGTTCTAGAAAAGGAGGGGAAGATCGAGGGACGATAGTAAAATGGAGTAAAGGCAGAAAAGAGAGAGAGAGAGATTAGATGAAGGGCAGACTCTGAGTGATAGGGTTATTGAAAGAGGGCAGGAGGAGCACAGAGGTTCATCCATGATTCGAGTTATGCTAGGAGGACGATCGCAGGATTGGGGCAGGGGGAGGGAGGGACATGGGAGATCTGGAAGAGAGAGAGAGAATGTAAGAAAGGGAAGCAAGGGAAGGTAGACCGTGAACGGGGCATAGAGAAAGAGATCACTAGTTACAAACTTTTTGTTTTGATGGATAATGACCTGTTTTAGAATAATTTCCTGGAACGTCAAAGGTCTCGGGGCAGACGTAAAGAATAGTTATTTTAAGACACATTAATCACTTGGGAGCTCACATAGCTGCTTTACAGGAAACCCACTTACTAACAGAGGAACTAAGCTGCCTTAAGAGGTTATGGGTGGGCCAGGTCTATGGGAGGGTAAAGAAAGCGTCGGGGGTGTGGTGATCTTGATAAGAAGTTCCTGTGCATTTAAGGTGGAGCAGGTGTTGGTAAGGGAAGATGGCAGGGGAATATCTCTCGGGGATTCTGTCTGGTAAGGCACTGTCAGTTGCCTCTGTTCACGGTCCCACTTCCTCTACTGTAGATTTTTGCTTCTATTGAAAGGGACATAGCAGCTATCCCTACAGACTCGCTCATTTTGGCTGGGGACTGGAAGCTTGTGCTAATAATCTGGAGGATAGGATATTGCCATCTAGTAGCCCCTGAACAGGGCACAGGTTGTCTTGAACAGGATGCTGTAAGTGACAGCGTTGGTGGATCCAGTAGGACCCACTCTAAGGGGCAATACTATGACCTTTTATTCCGTGGCCCTACAAGACTCAATCGCGTATCGTTTTTTCTAGTTAATAGGGAGGCACTTAGGGAAGTGAAGGATATGATGACAGGTGCCAGAGTACTTTTGGATCACTCCTATTTTCTTGATATGGGAACCAAGTCCTGCCCCACCTAGACCTGCTCGATGGAGACTGAATGATCTGTTGCTGTCAGAGACTGTAGTGCGGGAGGGAACTAGAGGAAGCTTTGCGGGGATCTTACAGCATCAATTACCCTCTTTACAAAACCAAAATCTGGCATGGCCGACCTGCAAAGTGTTGTGCGTGGGGGTAGTGCAGGGTCTGGCAGCCAAAGAAATAGACTGAGGAAGGCAAGGGAGGAATTTATTTTGGGGCAATTGATTCATTATCTCCTCTGGAGGGGTTCTCCGGGAAATTGACTCAGAACTTAAAACTCTGAGAGGGGAATGGTGGATATTATGTATGGTAAGGTGGAATATTATCGGAAAGGATCCAGGCTAAATACCTAATGCAGGGGATGTCCCAGGGTGCTTACTTGCAGTTAGGGTCAGGAATGGGAAGCAAGCAGAGCCATTACCTCTATTTGGTACGGGGAAGCTGTTAACTCGATTCTCAGCAAATGGCAGATGCATTTCGCGCCTACTATACTGATCTATATCGGGTGGAAAACCCGCTGGAGAGGAGGAATCAATGCCTTCCTTGAGGGAATAACTCTTCCGGTGTTGGACGAACTACAGGTTAGGGAGTTAGCGGCTCCTATAAGGGAATCAGAGATATTAGGGGTGGTGCAATCACTACCGGCTGGTAGAACTCCGGACCAGATGGTCTTACCGCTAAGTTTTATCAGACTCACATACAGGCAATGACTTCCAGTTTTGCTAAATTTTTATAATACTATTATGCAAGAGGATGTTCCATCCCTACTGTACCAGGCATATATATCATTGATCCTAAACCAGACAAACCTAAGGATCGGGGTGGATAGTTACAGGCCTATAGCTTTAATGAATCAGGATATTATGATTTTAACAAAGAATATTAGCTAACAGAATTTTGAGCGTTGCTCCAAGCTTAATTAGTCAGGAACAGGTGGGATTTATGCCAGGAGGGGACACACAACGCCTATAGGAAGTTACATCATATTCTTAGCTATGCACCGACTCCCAATTATCTTTGGCTTTGATATCACTAGACGCTTAAAAGGCGTTCAATAAGGGTCTCCATCTTTTGTTCCATACAATGAGGAAGATGGGCTTCCCAGAGGGCCTGCTCAGAGGTATTAAAACTTGCACGCGGCCCCAACGGCTAGGGTATTGTGCAATGGCTATATTTCACAGGAAATACAGCTGAAAAATGGGACTAGACAGGGATGTCCTCTATCACCGATATTATTCAGCATCTATTTAGAGCCCTTGTTGAGGCCATAAAGAAGGAGGAACATATAAAAGTGCACGTTAGGGGAAGAGAGCTTAAATTATCAGTTTTCGCTGATGACGTTCTTTTGCACTAGAGGACCTGGCTTCCAGTTTCGAGGGAGTAAGAGTTTTAATTGGGCGATACTCAGCGGTTTCAAATTATAAGCTGAATCTGACCAAGACTCAGATTCTCCCCTGACCCGTATGTATATAGGGCAGATTTCCATTACAATTGCAGTGGAAGGCAGATAGGAATAAGTATTTAGGCATATGGATTACGGCAAACGGAGAAAAGGGGCGGAAGGAAGTATGGAGGGGTTTTATCTGTAATAAGAGGGACATACTAAGATGGAATAATCTTCCGTTGAATTTTATGGCCAGGCTGGGCCTTATTAAGATGAATTCTCCCTAGGTTAATATACCCAGTGTATATGGCCCCTTAGATATTCATATAACATGGTTTAGAACAATTAGGAAGCTCTCTCTGAATTTTATGGAATGCTAAACCATCAGGAGAAAGCAATGAAGTACTACGCTACTACAGGCATAGGAGGGATCAAATGCCTGGATCTCCACGTATATTACGGGCGGACAAATGGGTCTTATGCTCGCTGGGCTAGGAATATGGAAGGGGAACGTATACACCAATATGGCTACAAATGGAGAGACAAATATTGAAAGAGCGTGGTCTTTCGCCGAAGCAAGTGTTGTTTGCCAATTTTGAAAAAGAGTTTATTAAAGGGGCGAACCGACTCGAAATCAGCAAGAGCCTGGTGGTTCTTCCTTACCTCTGCACAGAGAAAAGTACAGGCAAAAAGCCTGGGACCAACCAATTCTGGGTAACCCCACCTTTGAAATTGGGGCAGGTACTAAAAGCTCGGTGGGTTAATCAAGTGAGGGGTCTAAAGGTAAGGATGTTATCCAGGGCAAAGGGTCAGTCTACCGCTTCATTGGAAGGACTGCCTTTCTTTCGAAGATTGCAGCTGACACGACTGCTGGAGGGGTGATGAAAAGGAATGGAGAGTTTTAGATAGCTCCTTTACTTGGGATCATCTAGAGGAGTGGACCTGAAGTCAAGTGCTCTCTCGAAGTGTATAGTGTGTTGGTGGAGTTCTTTTGTCCGACCTCACCTCACAAGTTTCATATTGGGATAAAGTAATGGCTCCTAGGAATCTCAATGGGATTCTATTTGGAAAAATTATAGGTACATAACTATACCCAAGTTTAGGAGTATGCAGTTTTCATTGTCTCTAACATATATTTTACCCCTGTAAAACTATATGACAGAAAACTAGACAGACGGACCTGTGTTTCAGAAGTGAGTCGGGAATAGGAGACCCTCTTACATGCTATGGGAATGTTGTAAAATTTCACTTGTGGGGGAAATTAGACAAACGTATGGACCCTTTTGAACTATACAGAATATATAACTCTGGAGGTTTGTCTTTTGGGTGATTTTTCAACAATACCTGAGTCTTACCTAAATTCCACTTGTCTCTGATGACTCGTTAGTCAAATCCTTTCTGGTTCAACATTGGAAGGATGATCAAATTTATACGTATAAGCAGTGGTGCGGATTTGGTGGGGGCTCTGGGTAGAATAAAGAAACAACTCTGTTTGGCGGGGAAAAAGGTTTATATGCAAAGAGATGGTCAACTTTAGAAGCGATTTATGCCCTGCAGAGACCAGGTACCCAAATACAGGTCCATCTGTCAGGCTGCGAATAGCGTGAGATTGATATGTGGGAGTAAGAAGTGGTCAAAAATTGTACTATGTTGACTCTATTGACTACTTATGTAAGGGTATGGACAAATGTGATCCAAGCAAGAACCAATGGAGTTTAGGACTCTGGTCTACCAGGCGCCAGGGAGGATGGGGACTCTCTCTTTCCAGGGGCACGGCAGGATTCCACCTCTGAGTGGGATTATCAGAGGGAAAGAGGTCTATGGTAAGATAATAATTGTAAGACAGTATGTATGCTGCTATGGTGGATTTTGTTTTCGTTCTTGTTCCTTTTCTCAGAGAGCTGCATAGTTCTATCTCCTATTTTGTGGGGTTGTAATTATATGCAACAGTTGATTAAGTTGGGATGTGGGGTGTATTATTACATATTAGGAATGCTAATTGTATTTTTGTATCTCTGGAGACGGATCCTGCTGTGCATGTAAATATGGGGTTGTACATAGTTCACACAGTCAGTTTTGGACTGTGTATCATGGCTTGTCCAGGTCTGTATTAGTTGATTTAGCAGTCTGTAAACTAAAAAAGTCAATAAAGATTTGCTAAGAAAAAAGAATGAAAATGCGACCCAGGCAGCATCCATGTTCACTCAAGCTCTCCTGACTCTACAGAACAAGCATTTTCCAGCCACCACCAGAAGGGTGAGGGTGGTTACTCGTGATGGGTCACAAAGACCTCCTTACCCTCATGAAAGACAGGGACCATTCCTGGTCAACCTATAAAACATTCCAGTCCCGATCCTACAGGATGATTACAGGTGTCGGAGGAACCTTTGCAAACACCTGGCCAAAGCTCTCAAACAGACAGATTTTCGCAATCTCTAGCACACTAACCTCGGGGACCCTAAACAATTTTGGGCATCCATTGGCTCTGTACTAAACCACCCTCCAGTAAGCCTGTCCCAAAACTACACACTACTGCTGGCCTCATTACCAGTCCCCAAGAAGTGGCCAAAGCCCTCAATGACAAATTCTGTGACCTCACTATGTACCTGTGCAATCTCCCAAATGGCATGCAAAAACCATGTCCCCCTGCATGCCCCTCACGACATATCCCACCGGGCCTACCTCTCAACCTCCCTCCCCTTTTTCTTCAACATACTCTCACACACTGACATAGATAAACTCCTAAAGAGCCTCCCAAACCACAGCTCCTGAAGCAGACAGATTATCCCTTGTCTTCCTTAGACTTATCTCCCTGCCATAATCACCCCCTAATATTCATTTTCAACCTCACCCTGACCACTTCCTCCATGCCCAATTCATGGAAAACCACTAAGGTCATTCCCATTCATAAAGCAGGGACCCACAATCCACAGACAACTATCGCCGATCTCCATCCTTCCTCACCTAAGCAAGCTACTTGAAAAGCCATCCTCCACCAACTTGCTGACTACATTGGTAAATACGGCCTACTATGTAGCCAACAACATGGCTTCTGCAAGAATCACTCCACCACCACTGCCTCACACGCTTAACTGACCACATCCTCACAAACATGGATCGTGGAAATGCAGCTGGCACAGTCTTGTTGACTCTCCAAAGTCTTGACCTGGTCAATCACTCTCTTCTCCTCTCAAATTGCATCACCTTGGCTGCTCTCCAGAGTCACTACCTTGTTCAAAGCTACCTTCCAGGGTGCTCCCATTTGTGTGTGCATTGGCCAGGGCCACTCGCCCACCCTTCCTGCCTCTACTGGGGTCCCCAAGGTTCTATCCTGGGACCCTCCTTTTCTCCTCATTCATTAACTCCATTCCAGTGGATAGTCTCAACTGCCACTCAATCTTTACACCAGCGACCTTGTGGTCTTCTCCAGTGAAAAGTCTTCTACCCTCATCTCTGCAGCCCTCTTGCAAAACTACACCACAGCCCACAACTGGTTCTCTCGACAACCTCCTTCTGGTCAATGTCAAAAACAAAACAATGTTGTTCAGATCTAAGCCCTTCCTAACTAAATGGAAATCTAACCCACCCCAATCATCACGTCCCCTGATGGCCATGCTCTAGAGGACGCCAAACACTTCAAAAATTTAGGAGTTGTGTTTGACTCCTCCCTTTCCTTTACAGAACACATAAACCCCTGGTTCTAAGATTTCACCAAAAACTAGGGTCAGTCTACAGGTACTGGCAATACCTCAACCCTGAGGCCCACCATGCCATCATCCAGGGAAATCTGCTACCTATCCTGGACTGCTGCTTCTCATCTACTCCAGGACCTCCTCATTCACCATGGCAAAACTATCAGTAGCATACAACAGTGTCTGCCCTTCTCCCTGCTGGCCCCTTTCTCCATGTACCACTGTACTACTCTAACTACACTACACTGGGTGCTCCACTAAAAGTCAGCTTTGATCTTGCACTGTACAGTTTTATTGATTCTGCCACCTGTATTGGCCAGAAATTCCTCTTGCTCCCCTTCTCACTGCCCAAACCTCACACCACTGCCGCTCCTCCTGTATCCCTCCCTGAAAATCCCCAGGGCAGCCATGAACTTGGGTGCTATATTTATTTATTTTCTTTTGGTAACGGTGAGTGCACTAGGCATAGAAATGCCGATTTTCAGGCACGACCGGGAGAAACAATGTAAAATACAAAGCATACATGTGGCGCAGCACATGGGATAGGTATAGAAAAAACAACATAACACTAAACAATTGATTCAGAAAGTAAATCATCCTGGAAAGGTGGAGACAAATCCAGTATGAGGCAAACAGGGTAACATTTAGATCAAAATACATAAACTTAGTATTGAAACAGCACTAAACAAAGTACACAAGTTTACCAGTGATGCAGCTACAATACAGGATGTACTGGTAAATGCACTTCAAACATTGTGAGAGAAACAGGCATTGCAAGTGAATGGCATACATAAAATAAACAATACAGAACAATTTAAGTGCCAGGTTGTGGTTGATGAAGAACGAGGAGAAGAGGGAAGAGTGGTGGGAAGCAAGGAGAAAAGGGTTGGAAAAGGAGGAGAGAGAAGAACATGAAAGGAGTGAGTATAAGAGAGGTGGGAAGGAGGTGTCAGAGGAGTGGATTAACTTGGAAGAGGGCAGAGAAAGGATGATCTAAGGTGGATTAAAGCAGGTGCAGGGGCTGGTAGCCCGCAGATGCTCACGGTGCATTTTCTTGAAACTGGCATGGGAGGGCGCTTTTGACTAGTTGTGTAGGGGTAGGAGTTCCAGTATTTTGGAGCTATGTAAGAGAACGCACGTGTACCCACATGCTAGTTCTGCATCTAGGGATGTGAAGAGGTGCTTGGCCTGTGGATCGCAGTCCATAGGAGGGAGGTTGAGAGTACAGCAGGGAGGCAAGGGACAGGTGGAGGCCTGATCTCAAGCGATGCAGTCAATTTGAGCGCCAAAAGACTGGAGACTATGGGTAGCGGGCCAGGCCAGTTAAGGTCAGCATAGAGCTGGCAATGGTGTTTGTAACGTGGGGATGCAGAGGATAGCGGCAGATGCTATTATAGGTGGTGTCCCATTTATGGAGGGAGGATTTGGAGGCTGATTGGAAAGTGACTGAGCCATAGGTCAGGGCTGGGAGCAGGAAACCTTGCACCACCGCTAGTCGTGGGTCAAGGGGTAAGGCATAACTAGTTCTGTAGGCACTTCCAAGCTTGGCATTCACAGACTTGCAAATAGTTGTTATGTGCAGGTCAAAGTCTAGAGATTCATCAAGTGTAACTACCAGATATTTGAAGGATCTGGTGCTGTCCAGAGGGAGCCATCAGCACACGGGATATTTAGGGCATGATGATTCATCTTAAGCCTGGCAGGTGAGCCAAAGAGCATGGAGTATGTCTTGCTAGTGTTGAGAACAAGTTTGTTGTTAGTTAGCCAGGACTGGATATTAGCGAAGTCTGAGGCAAGAGGGTGGTTTATGTCAGTGGTATTTCTCGCACTGTGGTAAATAACTAGGTCTGTAGCAGCCCTCACATTATGGAACAAGCTGTCCACTGAATTGCACACCATAAACACACACCGCCAGTTCAAGACTCGCTCAAAGACTGGTTCCTGTTGGCATCTACCTGCCACTGCTTTAAGGATTAACCCCCCATAGGTTCCAGGGTAGGGCCCAATAGGTTTTTATTTACTGAAACTGTTCCACCATGAGTCTTACTTTGCTTTGTTATTTGTTGTCCCTCAACTACTGCCACCATGTATTGCCAAATGTAACAACTGTAACCTTTCACTGTGTGTTACCTGGTCTTGTTATTTTGGTGTTTCTACTCTGTGCTGCCTTACATGGCCTGGTCGTGCCTGAAAATGGTCCCTGGATCAGTGCACCTACCCGTTAACAAAGTCATAAATAAATAAAATAAATGTCTGTGTTTAGTATGGAGATGGGGTGGAACTGCATAATGTTACATCCTTACCTGGCTTTAGTAGTATTATCTGGGCATACTGCCAAGAGGTTGAAGCCCTCTGTCCCTCTTGAATCCCCTGCAGCTGTCAAGCAATAAGCGGGCCCAGTTTCTCCTAAAACGTCTTCTAGAATTCCACACTGACACCATATGGGCCCAAAGCTTGCTTTTAAAGATGCGTGCTTCAGATATCTGCCAAGCTGATGGGGAAGGACAGTGCTTCTTTTGCCTTCTCTGTAAGCATATTTTACAGGGACCCTTGAAAGTATTCATCAAGTTGTGCCTTCTAGTCTGGGACTTCTCTTGCCTGTACAGGTCTTTGTATAATTCTGCAAAGTGCTTCAGTATCTCAGGTCCGTGTCACATTGCTGTGAGCCCACCTGTCTTATGCGTAGCACCATTCTACTTGCAGTTGCCCTGTGGAACTGCCATGCTAGCAGCTTACCTACTGGGTTGCCTTGCTCAAAGTACTTCCACCTCAAATATCTGAGGTCATATTTGATCTTGGCCTCTAGCAGTCTGTTTAGTTTGGCCTGGCAATGGTCAAGTCTGGCTATGACCCACTTATCAAGCATAATCTTGTGCTCCGCTTCTAGGTCAAACAGTTGCTCCTCCAGCCCCAGTTGCACTTTCTGGACTTTTTTATGCCTAGAGGTATAGCATATAATAAGCTTCCTAAGCGCAGACTTTAGGCCACCCCACCAAGCTACAGGGAAAGGTTCCCATTTGGCATTGGTGGCTTCATAGTTCTGGATCTCCACCACAATCATCTTTTGGAAGTTAGGGTGGTTCAGAAATGAAGACACTAGGCTCAATTGTCAAAGCCAATTAGTGCCAACGCAAGTTGTGACACGGACCACTTTCAGCAAAACCTGGGTGCCAGGGACCCTGTGCCAGATTTCTGGTACAAGAGGGTTCCCGCCATCAAAGTCCCTGAGGTTGTAGCAAGCGGACCCATGTACTGTACAGATAGTGCATGGGAGGTGATTGATGGAGGCTGCCATCATTGCTGTGCTGGTACTGGAGGACAGCAGAGGGTAGACACCTAGCAACGTCCCCGGACACTGGCAGGGCAATGGTGGGAAATGGGATTCATACCTGCCTGGCAAGGGACTGTGGCTGCTGTGACCTGAGTGGTGTATGCCTGCAGCAGTGTGGTGGGGTAGCTTGCACACAGAACACAGCCTCATGTACACTGCAGGTACTGTACCCTAAGACCGCATGGTGGTCTGACATCCCAGTGGTGTAATCAATATGGTGACGATCAACCAAGGACTCTTAAGGCAATGGTAGTGGTCACTACCGATGTACAGTGGTTGCAGACAGACTGGCAGATGATCAGTCACTGTCCAGTGCCACAAGACTGCAAGCACCTCTGTACCCTGCCAGTACAACTGCCCAGTGCCCATGACAGCTGTGCTCAGACACTGCATGTGGGGTGATGCAGGGCATGGCATACAGGGGTGACATAGGATTTGCTCTCCTCACAACCACACACAGCCCACCCACAATACTGCAGCCCACACAACACACAAGCCTTTTAACTGCTGGCTGTGGCATAGTGCTGCTCATACTGCCCACCAGAATCCCACCCTGACACAGAGACCTGCCACCTGCCTTGCCCACCAGCCTCACTAGACACAGTGCCACGGGCATCAGCTGTTGCATAGGCACACAGCAACAACACCCTGCATCTTTCCAAGTGTAACTCAATTGTATCCTTTTATGCAATATCCTGCTTGTTCTAAGTGTACACATGAATACATGTTATACTACTGTTCTATCTAGTATTTCATTTTATGTAATGTTCTTCATCAGTGTACATGTCTCAGGAGCTCCTTGTGAATGAGCCTGCTCAGTGGAGTTTTCCTGCAATAAATTTGAAACTTGAAACTTGAATCCAGATTCCATTGCTAACAGCTACACTGTATGATCCCTCTAGCCGTCCATCAGTGGGGATGGTGATGGTGCATGGGGCCGTTAGACCAGCTCTGGCTGGTCTCCTTTTCTTTCACCATATGCAACTGTTGCAGGACTTCAAAATTCCAGTTTAGGGGATGTTGCAGCCAGGATCTGCTGCAAGCCACAAAGTTAAAAAAAACTTGCACTCTTACGAAAGGAGATTATAACCAATGATATCCTTTAAATGCTTTCATTGCAGAAATAAATCCAAGTTGGTAAATCCACAGACAGACAGATGTCCACTCAGTGCCCTGGTGCTTTGGGTATGAAACCCTTCATCAGGGGACATGGGATGTCATGGAACATGTCATTGTTTATATATCACCATCTAATTAATAAACACGAGTGCATCAAAAACAAATGTTAACTATATAAAGATTTATAAAAACAAGGATTAAAGAAAAGATGGTGAGATCAGTAATTATGTTTGAACACAAATTCATAAATGATAAGGATTATCTCATTCTTATATGCCATTGCAAGAAGAGCACATAGTTTCAAACATTATACAGAAAAATAAACAAAAACTCAACAAAGGAGGGAGAGGGAGAGAGAGAGAGAGAGGAGGAAGAAAATATCTGGCATTTATTTCATGGCATATTTGCTGCACAGATACAGGCTAGATTGCTGCAGTTTCCACAGCTTGGTGTCTGTGTTAATCAAAGAGGCTGTCGTGCAAGGACAGATACCCAAACACCTGCAAAAGAGAGACAGAGAGCAAAACAGAACTGTTTACATAAAGCATGATAAAATTTCCAAGAGCATCAAAAATCAGTTTTATCAATTCAATAATGTTTTATAAAATGTAAAAATAATAAAATGAAAGTTGCAATCCAAAACATAAGACTCAAGAGTCTATCAAACCATCAAATATCCCATTTAAATTATTTTATGAGATAAAGTAAAAATAGGTGACTGTCAGGTCCCTTATTTATACACATAGGGTGTGTGATAGTCAGCTCATTAACTGTTTACATTTTATGTCAAATACATCAAAATCAATCACAGCTATAATGAAAGCAGTGGAAAAAAGACATAAAAGCAGAATCTAATTATTTACGTAAATAGAGTTTGATGTCCCATTGGTCATTGAGGACCCTTTGGTTTTACACTAAGTGTAAAGATCAAAAGGATTCTTTTACAGAATTGTTAGCCTTGTTGCCACCCTTGGCCAGTGGGACTACATGTTCAAGACCCAGAAACCATATGTGTTGATTTAGAATTAAATCTGGATGCAAAGTGTGTCCAGCAGGGCATCCTCTCTTTGTTCTCAGTAAAGCACACATGCTCCTGTATTCACTTTGTTTTATATATATATATATATATATTCTCTGTTTTGCCCCTTAATCACTGTGCAGGACCTATCCTCGGGATTCCTAGGCTGTGTGTGTTCCTGTAGGTCCTCCCCAGGTAACTCCTTCTCGAGTCCTGGCAGCACTGTCCCCGTCCAGCCTCAGTATGCCCCTGGGTGGGAAGGATAGGGATCCCCATCGTCTCCTCCAGTCCATGAGTCTGCTGGTGGCGTTATGCAGGCCCCATCTGGAGCCTGCTTACGGATTTTCTCGGGCAGCCGGGTCCTGTCTCCAGGTGTCCATTGCAGGGCTTTTTCTTGTTTTCTGGTTCCATCCTCAGGAAGTAGGCACCTTAGGAAGCCAAGTGGTGGAGCATATTGCAACATGCAGGCGCTCCAGCTCCTGGCCGATGTCCTTCCACCCTGCTGCATGCTGTCTCACTGCACCTCCACATGGGGTCACCCAGGTGGTGGTAAGGCAGTGGACATGCATCCTGCCCACTCCCTCCCGGAGAAGGAGAGCACCTCTGGGCAATCAATCCTCCTCCCTGGCTGGTCCTCCAGCTGCCCGAGTCTGTTCCCGAACCTGGTCGCTGGCACTGTGAGTAGTAGCCTTACCCCTGCACTGGAGGGCCGGCTCAGTATTTGCTTTTTTAGTGGTTTTACTGTGCATCCTATGTACAGCAAATTGTATGTGCTCCACAAGGTGTACACTACGGATGGTATATCACATGTGATACACTCCTTATGTTTACTGTAATGTCTAGTTCACTGGGATGTTTGAAGACTTTTTCAGGGTGTGCCAGTTTACAGCTGATGCAGTGGTAACATTTATAAAATCCATTGGTTCTCCTGGGTAAATATGTTTGTGTTTGTGCTTGTGTGGTTGGTGTACATAGTCTGCCGTGCATAAGTTTATCTTTAAGATTAGCAGCCTACTAAATGTCACTCTTGGTTTATCTCCTACTGCTCCATGGACTATCATATTATCACTGGTTAAAATCCTCGGTTTCTCTGTCTTATGTTACCTAAACTCCCCACTACACTATTTGGTGATATAAGAAACTGGGTCAGTTTAAACTAAGTTTCAGTTTGCCTAGAATGTAGCAATTCACTCATGTTTTGGTTAGGTACCTTTTCTTTCAGATTTCTTAATAGTGTCCTGTCATATCCCCTGACCAGAAACCTCTCCTCAAGTTCTGTTGCTTGTTCCAAGTAATCTACTGGTACAGTTATTTTTTAGTCGCATTAGCTGGCTGTACAGGATTGAGGCTTTCAATTTTGGGGTGGACACTATCAGCTCTTAGTACACTGTTTGTTGCTGTTAGTTTTCTATAACATTTAGTACTATTCAATTGTCTGGCTTACTGTTGAGTTCTAAATCCAGAAAGGTAAGCAATTCATTGTTACTGGTGTAAGTAAACTTTAAGGTTTAACTCATTTTGATTGAGCCATGCAATACACTCTGGAATGAGTTCCTTGTCCCCTTCCAGATACATTGACAATCATCAATGTACCTGTACCACCTGAAAATGTTGGGGAAAAAAGATTTGTCTCTCTGTTGTTTACACTGGTGATTTCCCACAATCCCATGAACAATTTGCATAGTTGGCCATGCCGGCTCCCACCGCTATCCCATATAGTTCCAAATAATAATCCCCTTCAAATTCAAAGGCATCGGACTTAATACAAACTCTAAGCACCAGAATGAACTCTGCAGGTATTTTCACTGTTATTAGTGTCAACGTTTTCCAAGAAAAATCAACATGCTCTAATACACTGGTCATGTTTAATGATGTGTAAAGTGACTCAGTCAGTACCTACCCATATCATATCTTCTTCTCAGATCAGACCCTCCAACTTTTTATAAAGTGTCTGCTGTCTGTTTTAGCTATGCAGGCAGGGTTACCACATTTCTGGTGGAAAAGTCAATGAACTGCCCCAGGTTCTCACAGACCAATCCATCCCAGGACACGATCTGTCTCCCTGGTGGGTTATTTAGATTTTTGTGAATTTTGGGAGTATATAGAATCTGGACACAACTGGATTTTCATTCCATAGAAACTTATATTCTCCTTCTGTAATGTATTCCTCAGCAACTGCACACATGAGAACCTGGCACCATTCCTTGTTGAAATTCATAGTGGGATTAAACAGCAGTTTTTATAATTACTTTCATTTTGTAGTAATTCCATAACAGTATTGACATATTTGTCTCTGTTCATCACTGCTTGTTCCACCTTTGTCAGCAGAGTTAATCACCAGACTGACATTTTTCATCAGTTTCACTAGCTTGATTTTTCCCTTTAAGTAAATTAAAAGTTCTGGGTGTACCTGCTTGGTTCACAGTGTCAATCACTTGCTTCATGACAATTTTTTTTCAAATGCTGGCATTTAGTGTATTAGAGCAAAAAGTACTGTAGAAGAACCCAATGAACTGAAAGTAATATGGGCTTCACTGAAGGAAACACTGCATGTGTAGCAAATCCAATATAGATGACTTAGATTTACTTTTAAATGAAATGAGAGACAATGAGCCAGCGTTATCTGAATCAGGTGAAGGTAACCTTGACTCTTTTACAGACAATTCACTGAGAAAACTATTGGAGAACAATGAGGGGTTACCCGAGGATACTTTTGGAGACTTCAGAGCTGGTTCTACAGGTACTGAAACTGACATTCATTTTGAAAGACGTATACATTTCAAAGGCAAGTCAACATTTGGTCTTTTTACCCTAATACACTAAATGCCAGCATTTTAACATTTGAAAACTGTCATGAAGCAAGTGATTGACACTGTGAACCAAGCAGGTACACCCAGAACTTTCAATTTACTTAAAGGGGAAAATCAGCACTAGAGGAACTGATGAAAATGACAGTCTGGTGATTAAATCTGCTGAAAAAGGTGGCAACATAGTGGTGATGAACAGCGACAAATATGTCAATACTGTTATGCAGTTACTACAAAATGAAAGTAATTATAAAAACTGCTGTTTAATCCCCACTATGAATTTCAACAAGGAATTGTGCCAGGTTCTCATGAATGCAGTTGCTGAGGAATACATTACAGAAGGAGAATATAAGTTCCTATGGAATGAAAATCCAGTTGTGGCCAGATTCTATATACTCCCCAAAATTCACAAAATCTGAAAGACCCACCAGGAAACCGATCATGTCCTTGGATGGATTGGTCTGTGAGAACCTGGGGCAGTTCTTTGACTTTTTCCTCCAGAAATGT
This sequence comes from Neoceratodus forsteri, assembly GCA_016271365.2. Taxonomy (NCBI): domain Eukaryota; kingdom Metazoa; phylum Chordata; order Ceratodontiformes; family Ceratodontidae; genus Neoceratodus; species Neoceratodus forsteri. Next base: position 123,324,996 of record JADMNL010000024.1, read on the forward strand.
GTGGTAACCCTGCCTGCATATCTAAAAGAGGCAGCAGACACTTTGAAAAAGTTGAGGGTCTGATTTGAGAAGAAGATATGATATGGTAGGTACTGACGCTGAGTCACTTTACACATCATCAAACATGACCAAGGCATTACAGCATGTCGATTTTTCTTGGAAAACGCTGACAATAACAGTGAAATACCTGTAGAGTTCATTCTAGAGTGCTTAGAGTTTGTATTAAGTCACAATGCCTTTGAATTTGAAATGGATAATTATTTGTAACTATGTGGGATAGCGGTGGGAGCCAGCATGGCCCCCAGCTACTTAAATTTGTTCATGGGATTATGGGAAATGACCAGTGTAAACAACAGAGAGACAAACCTTTTTCCCCCAACATTTTCAGGTGGTACAGGTACATAAACAATTGTCTATGTATCTGGAAGGGGGAAGGGAACTCATTCAGAGTGTATTGTATGGCTCGGTCAAAACAAACTAGCCAGAGCTGATACAGCTACGTGCGATGCTTGTTCAGGTGCTGGGAAGAAGCGCTGTGGAATTGCATCAGTAAGATGGCAGTAGCAACGGAACTGTTCATGCGGGCACTCATGCATGCACAGTTTGTTGAATGTCAAAATGCCATTCCAAAGATGGTAGTGTTAGTGGAACTTACGCGCGATTCTCGAGCATGTGCAGTTCCATTGCAATGTGGAAGTGGCAGACGACACAATACATAACGCATTTCTACTGAATTCATTGCAATCAGTGACATGGACTGTTTGTTGTTTTGGGAGTGTCAGAAGGCTACATTTGACACTCCAAAATAGAAGGTGCCACTATCAGCTGTTTTGGAGCCACCACTGCAAAAACTGTGGGTTATGCCCACTCAGCCATAATGAGTTAAACCTCAAGTTTACTTACACCAGCAACAGTGAATCACTTACCTTTCTGGATTTAGAACTCATCTGTAAGCCAGACAATTGAATAGTTCTAAATGTTATAGATAACTAACAGCAACAGTGTACTGAGAGCTGATAGTGCCCCACCCCAAAATTGAAAGCATCAATCCGTGCAGTCAGCTAATGCAACTAAAAGGAACTGTACTTGAGTAGAAGATTACTTGGAACAAGTAACAGAACTTGAGGAGAGGTTTCTGGTCAGGGATATGACAGGACACTATTAAAAATCTGAAAGAAAAGGTGCCCAACTGAAACAGGAGTGAGTTGTTACATTCTAGACAAATTGAAACCAGGTTTTAAACTAGCCCGTCTCTTTTATCACTGAATTCAATAACGTAGTGGAGGGCTTAGGTAACATAATACACAGGAATTGGGGATTTTAACCAGTGATAATAAGATAGTCCCTGGGCACTAGGAGATAAACCCAAGAGTGACATTTAGTAGAGCTGCTAATCTTAAAGATAAACTTGTGCCCAACAAACTACGCACACCAACCACACAAGCACAGACACAAACATGGTTATCCAGGAGAACCAGTGGATTTTATAAATATCAACACTGCATCAGCTGTAACCTGGCACACCTTGAAAAAGTCTTCAAACATCCCAGTGAACCAGACATTACAGTAAACATAAGGAGTGCATCACATGCGATATACCATCCGTAGTGTACACCTTGTGGTGCATATACAACTTACTGTACATAGGATGCACAGTAAGACACCTAAAAAGCAAATACTGAGCATGTGTGCTCTATTGAGAACAAAAAGAGAGATACCCATGTTGGAACTCACTTTGCATCCAGGCATAATTCTAAATCAACACATATGAGGTTTCTGGGTCTTGAATATGTAGCTCCACTGGCTGGCAAGTGGCACCTTAGGCTATAACCTTCTGTAAGAGAATAATTTTTGATCATTACACTTCATAGTGTAAAAACCAGGGGGCCCCAATGACCAATGGGACATCAAACTCTATTTATGTAAATAATTAGAATTCTGCTTTTATGTCTTTTTCACTGCTTTCATTACTGCTATGATTGATTTTGATGTATTTGACATAAAAGTAAACAGTTGATGAACTGGACATCACACAACCCTATGGTGTAAATAGGGGACCTGACGGTCACCCATGTTTTTGACTTTATCTTACAAAAATAATTTAAATGGGATATTTGGTGGTTTGATATACTCTCTATTCTTATGTTTTGTATTATAGCTTTATGTTATTATTTTTTACATGTTATAAAAATATTATTGAATTGATAAAACTGATTTTTGATGCTCTTGGTATCATGCTTTATGTAAACAGTTCTGTGTTTGCTCTGTCTCTCTCGTAGGTGTTTGGGCATCTGTTATTGCACTGACAGCCTCTTTGATTAGCACAGACACCAAGTTGTGGAAACTGTAGCAATCCAACCAGTATCTGTGCAGCAAATATGCCATGAAATACATAGATACATAGACAGTGTCGGCAGATAAGGGCCTATGGCCCACCCAGTCTGCCCATTTGAGCTTGTAAGTTCAGTTTGTTTTCCTAGAAGTCTGTTGCCCCTACCTCTGACCTCCAGAATTCCTTTATGTCTATCCCATGCATTCTTAAATCCTGTGATTGTTTCAGCCCCCACCATTTCCTCTGGCAGGGTGTTCCACTTGTCCACCACTCCGTTCTGTGAAGAAATTCTTCTCATGTTTTCTCTGAATCGTCCCTCCTTCCAACTTCATCCCATGCCTCTAGTCTGGGAACATTTTTTCACTTAAAATAGTGTTTTCCTGCACCCTGTTCCTCCCTGTAAGATACTTGTATGTCTCTATCATATCCCTCTCTCCTCCTCTCCTCCAGGGGAGTACATGTTCAGTTCCTTCAACCTGTCTTCATAGGACTTGTGATGCAATCCATGCACCATCTTTGTTGCCCTCCTCTGAACCTTCTCTACCCTGTCTATGTCCTTACGTGGGTATGGTCTCCAGAATTGCACACTGTACTCCAGGTGGGGCCTCACTAGTGTCTTGTATAGCGGAATTATGACCTCCTTTTCCTGCTGGTGATGCCCTGCCTATACATCCCAGCATCCTATTTGCTTTTACCTGCTGCCTTGTCACACTGTTTCTACCTTGAGGTCATCAGAGATGATAACCCCAAGATCCCTTTCCTGCTTGGTGCATGCTATATCCTCACCCCCTAAACTGATATAGTGTGCCAGGGTTTTTGTGCCCTATATGCATTATCTTGCTCTTCTTTGCATTGAATTTCAACTGCCAAACCCCTGACCATTCTTCAAGTTTCTGCAGGTCCCTCTCATTCTGTCTACACCTCTGGTGTGTCTACTCTGTTACAGAACTTTGTGTCATCACAACAGTGAAATTCTGCCTCTCTAGGTCCTGTGCAATGTCACTGATGAAGATGTTGAATAGGACCGTCCCAGCACTGATCCCTGTGGTACTCCACTGGTCACTCTTCCTCTGTGGAGTGACAGCCATTTACCACCACCCTCTGTGTCCTGCCACCCAGCCAGTTACCTACCCACCACACTACTGTCCTGCCCACACCCATATTCCCCAGTTTGTGTAATAGTCTCTATGGCACAGTGTCAAAGGCCTTGCTGAAGTCCAGATAGGCCATGTCCACCGCCTCCCTGATCCACCTCCCTAGTCACCCAGTCAAAATTCAACGAGGTTGGTCTGACATGACCTCCCTGGTGAAACCATGCTGCCTGGGTCCTGTAGTCCATTGACAACCAGATGTTCTACCAATCTCTCCTTCAGTAGTGCTTCCATGATCTTCCCCACTACCGAGGTGTGAGGCTGACTGGTCTGTAGTTCCTCTGCCTCTTTGTTCCCACTTTGTATAAGGGACTACATCTGCTGTCCTCCAGTCTTTGGTACCTCCCTGTTTCCAGTGATCGGCTAAACAGGATAGCCAGAGGTTCAGCCACCACCTCTCTTAGTTCTTTAGGACCCTGGTGCACCCCATCTGGCCCCATTGCTTTATCAACTCTTATTACTTCCAGTTCCTTCAGGACCCTTTTCTCGTGTAAAGGGACTTGTGTCCATTTCTGCACCATTCTCACCCCTTGTACTCCTTCAGACCCATTACTATCCTCTTCCTCAGTAAAGACTGAGCAGAAATACCTGTTCAATATGTCAGCTTTACTGTTGTCATCCTCCACGTGGCCCCCATCCTCCCCTTCAGTCTCACTATCCCTCCCTTTGTCTTTCTTTTTTCACTTATGTACCTGTAAAAGGTTTTGTCCCTCTACCCACTGATTTTGCAATGTGCTCTTCTGTCTGAGCTTTGCTTCCTTACTGACCTCCCTGCCTCCTTTGCTTCTCCTGATACTTCTCCCTATCCCTTCTGCCTGTGTCTTTTGTATTGCCTGAATGCAATCTTTTGGCTTTCACTTTCTTTGCTACCTCTTGGAAAACCATAATGGTCTCCTCTTCCTTTCCTCTTGCTAACCTGCTTTAATGCATAATTTGTTGTTCTTGTAATCCCCATTTTAAATACTGCCCACTGTTCCCAACCCCTGATTCCTGTCCCATTCCCCTTAATGCCTCTTTTCAAGTATCTCCCCATTTTCCCAAAGTCTGCCCCCTAAAATCCAGGATATGTGTTTTTGTGTGGTTTGATTCTGCTCTTTCTGTGATTTCAAACCACAATGACTGGTGGTCACTGTTTCCAGGTGCTCCCCACTGTTACTCCCATCACACTGTCCCTGTTTGTGAGCACAAGGTCCAGTATTGCCTTCTGCCGAGTTGGTTCCATGACCATAAATGCCAGATATTGTTCTTCTCTCTCTCTCTCTCCTTGTTGTTATTTTTTATTTTTCAGTATAATATTTGAAACTATGTGTTCTTCTTTGCAATAGCATATAAGAATGAAATAATCCTTATCATTTATGCATTTGTGTTCAAACATAATTACTGGTCTCACCATCTTTTCTTTAACCCTTGTTTTTTATAAATCTGCATATAAATGGTTAACATTTGTTTTTGCTGCACTGTGTTCGTTAATTAGATGGTGATGTGATGATATGTTCCATGACATACCACACCCTCTGATGAAGGGTTTCATACCCAAAGCACTGAGGCACTGAGTGGACATCTGTCTGTCTGTGGATTTACCAGCTTGGATTTATTTTGCAATGAAAGCATTTAAAGGACAGTGTTGGTTGGAATCTCCTTTCGTAAGAGTACAGTTTTTTGAACTTTGTGACTTTATTTGGGCTTGGCTAACCCCACCTGTACCTCACCATGCCAAGTATTCGTGTTTTCACCAGTGGAAATGAACTATCTGCTGCAAGCCCCTTGTGTCATGGTGCACCCTGTTCCTGATGCAGGGGCTGGTGGAAGGGGCCCAGTTTACCACAGCCCTGGTTTGAAATTCAGACCTGCCACAACCTGTGATGCACAGTGCCCCTTGTGTTACTTTGTGTGGCACAAGCACCATGCATCATATTCAGGGCTTTGAAAAATCGAGTCCACTGAGTCTCCAGTTACAAAATCTCTGTCCACGGATAACACAGGTCAAGCACAACTTGAGCGTGGTCCGATAGTCTGTTGGCCCCTATAACGCAATGATCTGCTGCATGGAGCCACTTGTGGAAAGGAGGAAGAAGTCTGTTCATGAGTAGACCTGCTGTGCATGTGATCAGAAGGTGCTGTCACAGATTTGAGGATGCATGAACCTCCAGACTTTCGCCAGGCCCAGCTCCTGGGACAGCCTCCCAATACATTGGCCCATACTACTCTGCTTTGAAGTGGTCACTCCAGGTCTGTCTAATTGGGGTTTTATAATTCCATTAAAGTCCCCTCTGCCAGGAACAAATTGCCTGGGTCGGGGTATTCAGCAATGTGCCTTTGAGGAAACTATTTTTCTCGCTCAGCATTTTGTGCATACAGATTTAGTGCAGTACTGGCGCCTCTATCTGAAGAGGTACATTGTTACTGGAGGGGTGCAGCGCTGGGCAACTAAGATGATCAAGGGGCTGGGGACTTATCATATGAGAGGAGGCTGAGGGGGTTGAACGTGTATTCACTGGAGGAGAGGAGGGACGGGGGACATGATTGAAACCTTTAGGTACATGAAAGGAATAAACAAGACAGGTACAGAGGGTCTGTTCAAAGTGGCTGGGGAGGGACACCAGGGGCCATGATATGAGACTGGAGGAGGAAGGTTCAGGAGGGAGATGTGGAGACACTTTTTACAGAGAGGGTGGTGGCTGGGTGGAATGCTACACTGCAGAAGTGGTATCCAGTAGAACAGTGGACTGCTTCAAAAGGGAATGGGAGAGGACAAGGGGAGGGTCAATGAAGGGAAGGGTGGAAGGGAGGAGCAGCTGCAGAATAAGGGGTGCTAGCTGCACATTCGAACAGACTTGATAGATCTCTAGGACTTTATCTGCTGGCAAATTTCATATGTTAGGTATATTGGTATAATATCATGTGATGGTGTGATCTATAGGTATCCCAAACGAGACAAATTGCCCTTCCAGTCCTGTGCAATCTCCTTCACCTCAAAGGCCAGCTCTTATGAATTAAGATGGCCACCCCTGGCTGGCCCGTGGCATGCCGAGGTTGGAGGTGCTGGATGCCATACTTGCACTGATGTTGGTGACCCAGGTTCTGGAACAGACTCGGGTCACTGGGGTCAGCAGGGGAGGGAGGATTGAGCATCCAGGGGACTGCTCTCTCTCCCAGGGTGGGCATGGAGTTCACATCACTCACCAGTGACCCTGCATGAGCGGTGCTGATGCTAGGAGCAGAGCAGTGGCTGTAGGCACACTGTGCTTGGATGCCAATGCACATCTGTGCTCCAAAGGAGTAACAAAGAAAAAAAATGGTGGAGCAGTGGAGGTGAAGAAGACCCTGGGGACCAATGCCCACATCCTGCTGCCAGACCTACCCTCACTGGATCTATCATCCTCACCCTGCTCCACAACTGTCCCTCTAATCTCAGAAAGGCCATCAAGGGGAGGGCTGGATGAATCTGTGGGACCAAGAGGGAGACCGTGGGGTGGTTTCAGGCTGGGAGTAGAAGCAGAGGTCATGTGGTACTCCAGAGAGAAGCCCTGGCCCTCCAAAGTTAAAAATAGAGTTAAAAAAGATGGCCACCCATCTTCTGTGGGTATGGTTAGTGTATGAAGCTGCATACAGTTATCCCACCCATGCTCTTTTGAGTTTAGCCTGCTGGGATTTGGACAGGTGCATCTCCTGAAGGAGCACTATCATAGTATAGCCTAGATGTTAGAGTAATGAGCTGTGAATGAGCTCGGTACATCCAGCAGACCTGGGTTTGATTCCCACAACCTCCACTTGCATACTGTGTGACTCTGAGCAAGTCACTTAACCACCTCAGTGCTCCTTGGTCACCCTGAAACAGGCACTTGTGCCTAGTGTGCCTTACTTGGTTACCAAAAGAATAAAATAATGAAATAAAAAAAAATAGACCCTTTCCTCTTGAGTTCTTGCAAGAGTCTTGCCCTTTTCACTAAGCTGTTCAGACCCTTCACATTATAAGTTATTACTCTACCTTCTGACATTGATGCTTCTCAGCATGCCCCCCTACCCACCAGCAGTTTTCAGTCATAAAGGGCAGATAGCCACAACAATGGAAAACTAACTTGGTTAAACTGTTTGCAGACAATGGAATATCACACTTAATGTCTGCTTGTTTTCATGCAATGAATCAAGTATGTACTTGTTCTTCTCTTTTTGTGTTTATCATGATAAAACTCAATAAAGAAAGTTAAAAAAATTATTCCTCCTACAGGACCTTTGGACCTGAAAAGTAGCACAGACATGACCCCTGCAGCTGTAAGGCTTGACAGTGTGTTGCAGAGCGTCTGGTAAGAGAGCAGATACCATGTACAATGTGCACCTTGAGCCGCTTGCCTAGTCCTTCCTCCCAGTGACTCTACAGCCACCCGACTTCCAATTAGCTGTGCATTCAATATGTTCAAGAGAGTGCCCCCTGCCCTGGTTTCATGTTTCCTATGTCCAGAGAAGGGCAACAAAATGGTGCAGGGACTTCATCAGAAAACATACGAGGACAGATTAATGGAGCTCAATATGTATACCCTAGAGCAAAGGAGGGAGAGATGATATAATAGAAACATTCAAACACCTTAAGGGCATTAACAAGGTGAAAGAGTCTAACATGTTTCAATATAAGAAAAATAGCAGGACAAGAGGACACAGCATGAGATTAGAGGAGGCCGATTAAGGGGTAATGTGAGGAAGTTCTTTTCACAGAAAGGGTGGTGGATGCATGGAACGGCCTCACCTCAGGAAGTGGTGGATATGAATACAGTGCAGAGCTTCAAACAGGCATGGGATAGGCATAAGGGAGCAATACAGATGAGTATGAATAGATAGGCCATTGACAGAGCAAAGGCAGATGGCACATTTATTTATAAGGTAGAAAAAGAAATGATCAGATTGGATGGGCCTTGCGGTCCTTATCTGCCATCAACTTCTATGTTTCTGTATGTTTCTATGTAGTTATCATCACTACCGTCTCCCTCCCACTATGTTGTGGTTGTGCTGGGTCACAACAAGTGTGGGTACTTCCACTTCCATTAAATGATTTGTTGGCCTTAGCTAATCAGATTAAGACCATCCCAGAATGGGCATCTCCTACAAGGGCATTCAAGGCTAGTGTGCATGTAGGCTCAGGGCCCTTGCCATCCCCTCCTGTCTCATGACTGGGCTATAGGCCTAGGTCTCTGGTTTCTTAGGGCCCATGGTCATGGGAGCTGGCACTTATGCTCCAGGGCAATGCCACCTGCTTCCCAGCTGCTGCTATTAAAAGGCCTCAGGTCAGGCTCCACGGGCAGTCCTTGGCTGGTGATCTCTCGTCATAAACGGACATGCTTCCATATGACCTTCAATATAACCTCCCAGCACTGGTGTCTTACCAGGGGCTGCAACCCTAGGCCACCCCTGTGGTGCCACCTAGTAGCTGGAAATCAGTTTATAGACTCAATTGTCCCATTTGGGAGCAGTCTGGCTGTCGCCAACATACACATATCCGCCTTACCCGCAGAGCTCGGCTCGCCTGTTTGAATGTGCCTGCCCCACACCCAGGCCTCCCTTCTGTCTTTGCTTACAAGTTGTGCACATCAGAACCAGCCATCCTATCCACCAGGTGGCAGGTCAGGTCACCTGAGCCCTAGTCACCACAACACCAACATTTTTATTACTGATTTTCCTCTTCCCCACTTTGCACCATTCTGTGCCCAGCTTATGGTGGCCCCTGCCATCAATTATCCCACAGTTCCATGGTCTGGTATTGTCACCAGACAGCCCTCCCCACACCGACAACCTTTGGGGCTGCCGTGGAATGTGCTCAGGTTGGGGGCATTATCATGCCGCAGGGCCAAGAAGAAATTAAACCTTGGTCTAACCCCACCCACCCCTTTGCAGCATGGCAAAGGGAAGTATCAGAAACACCAAGCCCCTCATGGAAATTGAATTGTTCTGCTCCCTTCCCAGATCATATGGGACGAATACCCCCTTCCCCATCATTTGCCTGTCCTAGAACAAGGAAAGAAGGGCCATTATTCGTTATTGCTACTCAGTGATCCCTCCCAGCACCCACTGCTGCTTTGTACATGAAAGTGTGCATGAATCAAGGAGACAGCCTGGTTAGCCCATTTGATAGTAAAGTAAATTAGTTGGGCACAGTCCCTTTTATAGTGCTATTTAGTCACTATGGGCTGTCTTCATGAACATGCGAAAACAGCATGCAAATGTGATGCAATGCGGGCATGCAGCTATATGCCCTGACTGGCAAAAAACATGTAACATTCACAAAGGCACTCACAGCAGGAGCGAGGCAGAATCATGGCAAACAGATGCAAGCAGCGCATGCATCAGGGACAGTGGGCCATCCCAAACAAATGAGTTCCTGTGCCTTAACCCCACCATATATAGATATGTACTGCCCTGTGCAGACACAAGGAATGAATATCGCGATGGAGGAGTGTGCAACTATGAGACACAAAGACAGAGATGCTGCACAATGTCAAACACACCCCTGCAGGAGGCTGCATGTGGTCATTGGAGGGTGAACATCATGAGGTACCACAGGCCCAGTCCAGCAATTTCACAGGCAGCCAATTGCAGCCATGGTCTCAAATGTCCGAGACAACTATGGGTGCTGAATGGAGCAGACTCCTGAAGACCCCTGGCAGAGGTCAAGGACAGGATATGGCTTGACATTCAGGCTGCTGTCAACGGCTGGCCTGGGGCATGGACACTTGCAGCAATCAAGGACAGGTGGCGAACCTCCAGTGAGCCATGAAGCAAAGTTTGCCACCATGGAACAGGTACAGCAAGGCACAAGTGGGGGTCCACCACACAGATGTCAACACTGTCACCCATTGAGAGGATGGTGGCTGAAACCCTCTCTGAGGTTGGTCTACACAGGGAGTTGGAGAGTATTGACACCATGCCAGGTATGGGCACAGTGCAGGGGACAAAGACTGGCAGGTATATGACTGCTGAACAAATGACAGTGCCTGCCAATACACCTGTACGTAACCAGCAAATTTTTCTTGCCCACAGGTACAGCACAGGGGACACAGGACACAATGCTGGAGTTGGGCACTGTGGAGGACACCAACTCTGAGACCATGCAGGGGACACTGGAGGCAATGCAGGACCTGGCCCAGACACCTGATAGGAGCCAGCAAATGTCCCCACCCCAAACCAACCCCACAGCCACCACACAGCCAGCCATTTAGTGCCTTGAGGCAGGGCCCGAGAGCAGCCGACACAGCCCTACATGCCCTGCCATGCAGGATGACATCCTGTCTCTCACACATGGCCTGGGATGTGGGGATCAATGTGCCACCCCACAGGGCATGCAGACAGGTGGGGACGAAGGTCCTCCAGCATGCCAGACCCAGCAGGTGCCCAGGACAGCACCACAGTCTGTCATGCAGACCTTCTATCCTGAATTGTGGCAACTGGTACATGACTGCCTACTGGCCCAGCAAGACAACACTGACACCCTGCGGGATCTGACCATGGAGGTGCTTGGGCTGCAGTGTGCCCATGAACGAATAGGGGACCTCCTGGAGCAGATTGCAAACCATCTGCTATCTGTGGCCAGCACAGCTAGCGTGCCAGCCTGTCCCCCTGGCAGACCTGGATGTGGCATCCCAGATGCCACCAGGTGGACACACAGGCCCCGGGCACAGCCGCATGCTACCACCCCACCAACACTGGCTTCCACCGATCAGCCCCACAAGCTCTGGGACACATGTGCAGGGTGCTGACACTGAGGCATCGGCCAGCCCAACAGGGACACAGGAGGTGGGGTGGTCTCCTCATCCCAGTGGTCGGAGGCCATCTTCCTGCCAGGGACCTGTGGGACACACATGGGCAGCAGGGCTCTGGGCCATCTGAGACTGTAGACCATGTGGGGGCAAATTGAAGGTACAGCACACCACCTGGGCATATGCTTCTCTGCACATCTAGGGGGAAAACTGCCAGGAGGCTGTAATGTGGCCCACACACAATGCACAATGGCACCTATGCACCTGCACCTGACACAGCCTCAACCACACAGTCTCCACACACACACACAGCTTACTGGCCCCTCCCAGGATTGCACTGTACACCCATGAACCCCAAACACAAGAACCCTGCCCCCAGGGGCCAACATCATTTTGCCACTAGTGTTGTCCAAGCAATGGAACCACATCTTCAACACCCTGATGGGCCATGTGTCCTCCTGTGCACCTCATTGTATCCCTCATCCTTCCCCCTGCCATGCGTCATCAGGAATGGCATCATCAGGTATGGTCGGAGTGGTATGCACTGTCACCTTGGTACTGAGTACAGAACAGACATGTTACTATCCCATGGCAGTATGCACAACTGTTTCACATATGTGACATGTCCATACTCACCCAATAGCCACCCATTGACATTCCCATGTGCTGGTCACTCAGCCTGGATCAGTTGAACATGTATGAGTCATGGGTCGACTCAGGGTACTTGCCAACACATTGGTGATGATACTATCTGCATCACATACTATCTGGCAGTTGATGCTGTGAAACCCTTTCTGTTCCTGTATGCCTCCACATCCATGGTAGGTGCTGTGATGGCCACATGGGTACAGTCTATAGCACCTACTACATTGAGCATGCCATGCATCGTGTGGAATGTCTCCTTCATGGCACAGATGTCTGCATTAGCTGTGGAAACCGTAGGTGGTCATGCACATGTTGGAGTAAGGCATCCGTGACCTGGTGCAGAGCCCTTGACACGGACAGCTGACTGACACCTGTGACCATTTGGAAGCAGCCCATGGCATAGTATGGCAGGGCACACAGGACTTTCATTTCCATGGACATGGCATATGACCTATATGTTGGGGTGACAGCTGTTTCTGGATTACATGGAAGAGCTCTGGAATCATGTTGTTGTCCAGGCGGTACCACTCAATGCACTGTCCCTCACGGAGCTGAGCCACAGTTGTATGGGGCCTAAATATCCTGGGCATGTGTCATCTCCTCGGTGCCCTCTCTCACTTTTGCCTCTCTCTCTCTCTCTCTCTCCCCCCACAGGAGGATAGCCCAGGGCACATCCTATGAACCCCATGAGATCACTGAAACTCTCAGTCCGAATGCTACAACTCACTGTACACAGCGCCGTGTACCATGTGGAGCAGCTGCCAGCACAGCTGCAAGTCCCCCTCATTTGGACCATGACCCAACATGACCATGGGGTCACAAACGTTGTCAGGTGTTGCCGCCAGGCATGACATTCTGCATCTTGACATGGCAGCTGCAAGTGCGCCACACTATGGAGGCATTTCTGCACCCAAGGTCAAGTGGCTTGGGGGTGACCCAGCAAACTGCGGTGGGTGTCTGAATTCATGTATACCAATGACCCCCAGGGGACTCTGTTGGAGGCAACAGAGCTCGGGGAGGTGAGTTGATGTGTACTTAACCTACTGTGCTACTGTTCTGTCCATGTCCCACAGGTTCTGGACGTACAGGTACTTGTGGTGTGCACACCCACTACCTGTTGCATGCCCACCTGCGGCGTACACCTTTGTGCTGTCCATCATGGATGTCCCTGTGCCCTGTGTATTGCCCCTACTGTTGGTGTCCATGTGTGTTCAGCCTGTTTTGTGTTGTACTGCTAACCTTTTACTCTCCATTTGTGTTCCATAGAACTTCCAGGGACAACCAGATGGCATTATCCTGGAGCGCCAAGTGCAGCTGGACAGGGCTGCATCACTTGTGGTAGTGCTGTGGTTGCAGAGGGTAACCCTCAACCTCCCATACCACCTGTCCTGGAGGGTAGGCATGGCGATGTCCCTTCAAGGATGCGGTGGGATATGCGAGCCATCGCTGAATCATCCAAGATATGTTGTGCTGGTGACTGTGGTGCATGTGTGTGTCTGGCTGTTGTCACGTCATCTCCCCATGTCCCCATCACTCATGGCTGTCATCTCACCTTTCTCTTCAGGGGTATCGTGGACCACTGTGGTGCCTGGTGCTGCACCTCTGGGGATACACAGACACCAACTCTTCAGACTCCAGCAGGGATTCCTAGGATGGAGAGCACTGTGGGACAATGTTCACTTTGATTCTGTCAGCCTGTGGACCGCTGTGCTGTTTAATTTGCCTATGTCATCATTAAAGACATCTGTTCTGCATACACTGGTGTCCTCATTATTCCTGGCGGTGCTGCATGTCCACCGTCCGGGTTGGGGGCATTATACATCTCTGCTGGCAGCCTGCTGCACCTTGTGCTGCCTGAGGTGTGTGTGGTTATGCTGCATGGAGGTGCACTGGTCCTTCATTCACCACTGTGGCCTGTGCCATCATCACGCCATTGACATGCATTTGTGGTTCCTATAATGGGGGCCTGTCTGGGCCATGGGGTGTGTCAGTGTTCTTCTTGGTGCTTGCCATATGTGGCGGCAGCTCACGCTGGCTCTAGCCTGGGTCCGTGCATGGTCTGTTCTCCTGTGTTGGCAGCTAGGTTCCAGGGGGTGCCTGCATCCATGATTTCCCATCTTCCACCCTACTGTGCATTCCAGGGGCACTGTCCTTGCACATAGGTGGGTTGGGGATGGCCACCCACACCCATTGGTGCTGGCACCTCTGTGTAGCCATCACACAGTGTCCACAGTGCCCTCTTTGGCAGTCCCTGATACATTCCAATGGATGGTGTGCCATACTGTGGATGTCATCTTCCTGTCTGTCTGTTTCACTATAGCGATGTGCCCAATGTCCTGCATACTGCTGGTGCCATTGTATGCCATGTCCACCATTGGGTGGCCTGCAGGAGTGACATCCTGCATGCTGTGGGTTTCCCACAGTGGCATCTGCCTGGGGCTGTGTCCATGGGGCAGTGCATGTCAAGAATTCCCTGGTGCACCTTGTGCCTGTGTATGTGCCTGGGGTTTAGAGCTTCCCACCACTCCGTGTACTACTATGTGTCCTGGCCCATGCACCTGGGTGACATGGTGCAGGTTGTGCTGTGCGTACAGTGCCATACACACACTGCTATGTGGCCATACTCCCTCGCCAAGGCACACGTGGTATTTTGTGCGTGTTTAGCTATGCATCTTCCCTCCTGTGCAGGGCACACTGTCATTTATGAATGCCACTTTGGTATAGCATGCTCAGTATACTGTCACATACCATTGTGCACGCAAAAAACAGAATGAAGAAAGTAGGCAATACAGTAATACTTTATAAACAAAAGAGAAGGCGGAAAACATAGTTACAGAGGCAGACCTAAGCTGCTCAAATAATACATTGCTGTCCCTCCAACTCACTGGTTTAGCATTGTTCAGTGAGTTGCTGTTCAATCAATTTTACCACTCCTCCACCCAAGTCTGGGGACTATTTTATCACCATATTTAAATAAAATAACATACTATTATTAGATCTTTAACAATGCGTCCAGAGTTTTGTTTGGTTGTTATAGAAATAGTTGCTACCCATTTTATAAAAGCAATAAGATACTTCAGGGTGTGGGTTGTTGATTGATAAGAACACTACACAGTTGCTGTAGTCACTTCATGCAGCGCCTCATGCCTAACAATGCACCTGTCATGTCTTATTGCTTTCTTATTCCCCACTCTGAGAGCACAGAAGATACAATTTAGAACACCCTATCCAGCTAAGCTAGTGGTAATCCTTTCATCGGGTTCAAAAACATATTCCACAGCCACTGAGGCAGCTGAAGACCTCCTAGCCAGGGGGATAATAACAAAAATAATAAAAGACCCAGTAAAGGCACTGATAGATTCTGGCTTCTCACTGAAACCGGCCCAACAACAAATGGACGGTTTATCTCTTCCAGAGATCCTGCAACAGCTGTGAGAATTATCGCAATCCCACCTGGGAACCTGAGGTATTGATACCACAATGTCTACAATACCTTTAAAACCCTCTTTGTTTTGGTTGATCTGGGGGAATGCAAAGGTTGAGGAAGGGTTGCTGGCTGGGAGGAGAAGCGCCTAATGTATGTACCCTGACAATCGTTATTTCAAACTATTGAGTGTAGGGGGTTTTTTCCCATCCTCTCAACTAATTAGGCTGTGGATTGTCATTAGGGTTTTTATTTCTCACTTCCCTCGATGGCGGGTCACATCCAGACTCAGGGAAGACTGATTAGGAGGCTATTGCATTCTCCTTGGACTATGCCTGGCCGAATACTTTCTCCCAGCATCCTTTCCCTATTCCCAAGCCATTGAATGGCTGTACTAAGATTGACTGGGGGAGACCTCCAGGGACTACATACATTGCTGTGGGATGGTTACCAAATGGAGTAGGACTAACTTCATATTCAGACTGGACTCTTACTGCTGTAGAGGAAGGACATTTTACCTCACTGAAATGACAATCTGGAACGAACTTAAATATTTGGTAAACACTGTGAGGAAAGAGACTAACCTAAAGAACACATCATACGCAGTTGAATCTTGGACTCACAGTGTATATATCAGAGGACATTATATAATAGGATATTTGTTCCAAAGAAGGGACAGGTTGTCACAGGATATTTGAACTACAGAATGGGGTCCTCTGTTGTGGTTATTCTAACCTATAACATCAGATCAGGCTGGATTTTAGTTAAGAGTGGCAATCAGTTTTATTTAATTTAGATTATATTTTAAAAATACTCTTTGGAATGGTCCCTTCTGTCATTGAGTCCTGGTGTGATGATAAATGCACTTTTGCAAAGTGATGGGTGGTTCTTTGGTGATCTTGATCTAACCACTGATTGGGGCGGAGGGTCAGACATACTTAAAAGTTTTACGTCTAGAAGTAAAATTCTGTGATACTTATTATTGGAAATTACATTGAAGTATTTACTCTAAACTGAGGTTAACAATTAAGTGAATAGATTATAATTGCGCAGCTTTTCGACAAATTTACAAGGAAGGATGGAATCCCCATATAGGGACTGGTAGTTTTCTTCCATATCGGACCATTTTAAGGGTGAGCAAATACATTGCTCCCCATTGTGGGATCCTCTTTGCTCTATCGATTATTTTCCAGACGAGTTCACGACTCCCCAACTTTCCTCTCCTATCTCCTTGGTGACACAGGGCTCAGCTCCAGGCAGCATGGGCAGAGATTGCACGCCTCAGATTGCATATTCAAGAGGAAATATATCATAAGAACTTCCCACCATTTCCCCAACATCCAACAGAAGCACCTCGACCACAGAGGGTAGTTAGTCCGAGAGGTTGGCAGGTGATTAGGAGGAACAAATTGGGTGCCCCATCACTCAGTGCTCTCCAACATAGCACCTCCACAAACCATATAAAACTACAAACAGGTATCTGCTTCTATCTCTGAAACCAAACAAAAGGGCAGAGGACACTGCAGAACAGGACACTGTAGCACAGGACCTAGCATAACAAAACACGCCCAAAACAGGAATCAAAACAAACAAAGTAAAAGGAAATCAAAAACTTCGATCATAGGAGACTCCATGATTCAGGAGTTGATACGTATCTCCAGTAGGTAATGGTCAGATGTCTCCCAGGTACATCAGCATGGAGAGACACTGACTGCATTGCTAAAATTGTTCAGGAAGCAGGAGAAAACATTGATGTCCTGGTACATAGGGACTAACGATCTCGCCAGCCAGTCAGTTGTGGAGACCAAGGAACACCTGACCAGGCTGGGTGACAAACTATCATCCATTTTGTCCAGCATCTCCTCTCTGAGATCCTGCCAGTCTGGGAGAGGGGGACAGATGGACGGAAGGTCAAAGAAGGGAGATGGTGGAGCTAAACATGTGGCTCAAGGGCTGGTGTCAGGAAAAGGACACAAATTTGTAGGGAACTGGCAACAGTTTTGGGAGCAAAAGTCCTTTAAATTTGATGGACTGCATCTGACTAAGGAGGAGTCAGTGCATTGGGGCAGAAGTTTGATGTCTTTGCAGAATATTTAAACTAGCAATGGGGAGAGGGTGCAGCACCGAAACATCAAATGGGAAGAACTTCCTCCCCTCAGCAAGTGGTCAAACAGGAGTTCAGCATGTTTGTAGTTCATTTGCATCACCAGGTAAAGAAAAGGTCTGGATATCCATCGTTGCACAGGGAAACTCTGGACCTCGCCAACAACCAACACACCGAAATCTAACCAATGGAAAATCATGTAGCAAATGCTCGCAGTCTGGGAAACAAGATCCCAGACCTGCAGGCAATACTGACAGAGGCTAAACTGGACATAGTAACCATTAGCGAGACATGGTTTACCAGTAACCTCACTTGGGAGACTTCAGTACCTGGCTATGTACTGTTCAGAAGAGACTGAGGTGCAAAAGTGGGGGTGGAGTGGCCCTTTATGTCAATGAAAATATCAAAACTACAGAAATTCAGAATACACATAAGGAGCCAGAAGAACTGTGGGTCACCCTGAAACAGGAATGGGACAGCCATACAAACTGGGGTTGTGTAAAGACCTCCAGACCAGGGGAGGACATGGACACATTACTGTTAGAAGATATACAAAACATGACAGCTAAAGGGAGGTTCTGATAATGGGAGACTTCAACATGCCAGATACAGATTGGTCAATACCAGCAGGGACATCTGCCAGAACTAGACACATGGTGGATTCCCTGCAGGGAGGGTCTCAAGCAACTGGTACAACAACCCACTAGAGACAGGGCTATCCTAGATCTAGTACTGACTAACAGGGAAAGGATTACAGATCTCCAGGCTGAAGGTCACCTGGGGGCCAGTGACCATCACAGCGTATGGTTCAATTTGGCCACTAGAACAAAATCAACCCATTCCAAGGCAAAAATATGAGGCTTCAGAGGAGATGACTTTGATAAGATGGCCAACAGAGTTAAGCTAGCCCTGGCAAAAAGTAATACAAGTGAGTGGTACAGGCAAAGTGGGCAAGCATTAAAGATGCAATACTGGAAGCAACATCTCATTGTGTTAGTGAGAAAAGGAAGTGCAAAGAAGAAGAAAACAAGGCGACTTTCAGGAAATATAAGGGACGCAGCAGGATGAAGATAGGAGGCACCAAACTTCCTAAGGGAAGCAGGGAAGGCAGTAAGGCAGGCAAAGGCCCAAACTGAGAAAACACTAGCATGAACAGTAAAGAAGGTGACAAGACTTTCTAGAGATACATTAGTGAAAGGAGAAAGTCCAGAGGGGGTATTGCTAAGATCAAAGGGATAAGGAGAAGTGTGAGGAGGAGGACCATGTAAAAGCATCTATCCTAAATAGATACTTATGCTCAGTATTTACTGAAGAGAAGGTAGGGTGGGGCCCACAGCTCTGCACCATAGACACAGGGGGAGGGAGGTGTGCACTAGTCCCTTCACAAAGAAAGGGTCCTACAAGAGCTTGATAAGCTCAGGGTGGACAAGGCAATGGGACCTGATGGCATATATCCCAGGGTACTAAAGGAGCTAAAGGTGGAACTACAGAGAGTCATTATCAGAACTGTTTAGTGAGTCTCTGAGCACAGGAGAGGTCCCAGAAGACTGGAGAAGAGCTCATGTGATCCCGCTGCACAAGAGTGGTAGCAGGGAGGAGGCAGGGAACTACAGACCGTCAGTCTTACCTCAGTAGTGGGCAAGATTATGGAGATACTCCTTAAGGAAAGGATAGTGCAACACCTGGAATCCATAGGAGCACAGGATCCAAGACAGCATGGGTTTACAAAGAAGGTCCTGTCAAACTAATCTCATAGATTTCTTTGACTGGGTAACCAGAGTAGTGGACCAAGGGGAGCAGCTGATGTTGCCTACCTTGACTTCAGCAAATCTTCGATACTGTTCCACATAGAAGATTGATTAATAGGCTGGGTAGGCTCGGGGTGGGTCAGGCGTTGGTCAACTGGGTGGCAAACTGGTTGATGGGCAGAAAACAGAGAGTGGTGGTAAATGGTATACAGTCAGAAGAGATGCAAGTCACAAGTGGGGCACCTCAGTGATCAGTCCTGGGGCCAGTCCTCTTCAATAACTTCATCAGTAACATTGCAGATGGACTGAGGGTAAGGTTTGTCTGTTTGCAGATGACACCAAGATCTGCAACAGAGTAGATGATCCAGATGGGGTGGGCAGAATAGAAGAGATCAGGATAGACTAGCAAAATGGTCAGAAGAGTGGCAACTGGGGTTTAACGCAAAGAAGTGCAAGATCATGCATAGGGAAGAGAAACCCTGAAGCCACCTATAGGCTGGGAGGGGAGTTGCTGGCAGTCACAACGGAAGAAAGAGACGGGCGTCATCATCACCGAGGACCTGAAATCATCCAAGCAGATCTCTAAAGCAGTGGGTAAGGCTAGATGGATGTTGGGTGTATTAGTATGGGTATCACAAGTTGGAAGAGGGATAATAATCCTCTTTACAAGACACTAGTTAGGCCCCATCTGGAGTACTCGTGGAGTACTGAGGCCACACCTTCACAAGGACATTAACCAAATTGAGGCAGTCCAAAGAAGGGCAGCCAAAATGGTGCAGGAACCGCTCAGAAAACAGTTGAGGACAGATTAACTGAACTCAATATGTATACCCTAGAGCAAAGAAGGAGACAGGTGATATGATTGAAACATTCAAACATGTTAAGGGCATAAAGAAGGTGAAAAGAGTCTAACATGTTTCAATATAAGAAAAATAGCAGGACAAGAGGACACAGCATGAGATTAGAGGAGGCCGATTAAGGGTAATGTGAGCAAGTTCTTTTTCACAGAAAGGGTGGTGGATGCATGGAACGCCTACCTCAGGAAGTGGTGGATATGAATACAGTGCAGGGCTTCAAACATGCATGGGATAGGCATAAAGGAGCAATACAGATGAGTATGAATAGATAGGCCATTGACAGAGCAAATGCCTATGGCACATTCATAAGGTAGAAAAGAAATGGGCAGACTGGATGGGCCTTGCAGTCCTTATCTGCCATCAACTTCTATGTTTCTATGTTTCTATGAAATATCCGACAGTGCTTATAACAAGCATCTCCCTGTGGAGTCAATTTGTATACATGTTATAATTGGGACCCTAGGGCATATGTTAGTGATTGTTTATATCACACAATGCCTGTGGATTTACCTTTTCTTTTTACATAAAAATAGTTTTATTAGTGTTGTTTCAGAAGTTAAGGTAAGATAGGAATATGCAACTTAAAACCACAATATAAAGAATTGGAGCGGAGGAATTAATAAGTTACATAAGTTTAAGGTTTAGAGTTGTTAGAGAAATGGAAAAAAATACAACACGACAATACAGTTTAAAATTGCTTTATTGGATGTACAGCTATTGAGATCTGGGGTTGTGCCTCTGTTCTTCATCCATCCTCTTTGGGGTGGAGAGTGTTTTTGAGGTCTTCAATTATTCAGTAGATCTGAAATAAACAGAAAGAATGAACACAGGTATAATATAAATAATGGCAACTAATCCTATACAGATATATTCACAAAATATAAATGGTCTTCATGACCCCATAACAAGATACTGTGTCATGCAACATCTTAAAAACAAAAGCATGACTTTACCTCCTTCAGGAAATGCATCTCACAGACCTAGAACACCAAAAATTGAAGTGGGGTAAACGATACTAGTTATTCATCATTCTACCTGGTGGTAAAAGAGGAGTGGCAATTTTGGTCCCTCCCAAACACCTTTAGAAATAATCAATTCCTTTACAGATACCAAGGCCAATATATAGTACTGGAGGGTCCACTCTATGGCCAACCAGTTACCATTGGTAATGCATACTTCTTCAAACTAAATTAAAAGAAATGAGGACGTTCATCTCCCATCTTCCGACCCTCCTTCAGGGACAACCTATTTTAGGGAGATTTTAATAAGACTTTAGTCCCACAGATAGACTGTTCCCATCCACATAAACACAGAACTAATAAAGCAACTAAACAATTTATGCACATTTTAGACCAACTAGGATAATAGATATCTGAGACGCATATATTCGTCTTCCCTGGGATCTATATACTACTCCTGAGATTTCATCCGTACTCTTGGTTGGATTATTTCTTCACTACATGTAAACACTATTCCAAGATACAGGATATTTCTATTGGCCCAAAACTGATTTCGGACCACAACCCCTTAATTTTAAAATAGATGTAGGAAGAACCTCGAAAATGTCCTTGTGGAGAATGAACCCATAATATTACAAGATAAAGAATTTCAAGACATGATTAAAGCTAGAATTCCTCAATTTCTTAGAGAATGCCCTTCTGCACCCACTGAAGCATCCTCTGGATACATTGAAAGCCACTATCGGGGAAATAATAGCTTATACAGTTAAAAAACAGAGAAAGAGAGGCAAAGTATCAACAACTTACAGAAGAATTATTAAACAATCAATTATTATGTAGAGAAGGAGACAGTC
This sequence comes from Neoceratodus forsteri, assembly GCA_016271365.2. Taxonomy (NCBI): domain Eukaryota; kingdom Metazoa; phylum Chordata; order Ceratodontiformes; family Ceratodontidae; genus Neoceratodus; species Neoceratodus forsteri. Next base: position 123,346,812 of record JADMNL010000024.1, read on the forward strand.
AACTCCAGAATAAGATCAGAGACACCAAACGTGTTCTATAAAATATAATAGATAGTAAAATTTAACAGAATCTAATATAACTACGACATTCCACTCTGAAGGGGTCCTCAGAGGTTCTAGAAATTGGCCTATAAGTTGAGAGCCAAAAATTGACTTCCACAATTTTAAAAACTAGATCCCACACTACTGGACAAATAGGTCATGCAGAGTCCCATATAAAACAAACTTTTCAGAATTTTTTCAAATTTATATACGTGCAGAACAAGGGTACCACTAGAAGATAGAACTTCCTTTCACACGCCTTAAATTGCCCTCACTAGATGAGGCAAAATCTGAAGCCTTGAGTACAGATCTCTCATACAGAGATATTGGAAGCTATAAAGAACCTCAAACCTGCTCGTTGTCTGGGTCTAGATGGGTTTGTATCAGAGCAGTATCGCAAATTTTCTACTGCTCTTCTTCCATGTCTACATACTGTAAACCAGGAGATTGTTAATGGAGATTCACCACCCCCACCACCATGGAACTATGCCACTCTTGCTACAATCCTGAAACCAGATTAAGATCCTACAAACCCAATGTCATATCACCCAATATCCATATTAAATCAGGACTATAAGATATTCACAGCAATTTGGGCCAAAAGAATAGAGAAACTACTTCCCTTATTATAGACCCGGATCAATCAGGATTTATCAGAGGACAACGACATCAGATTATATTCAGAAAATATTGATTTTACAAGAATAAGTTATCCAGAGAAACATCCTGCCACCTTTATCAGCCTTGATGCACAAAAGGTGTTTGACAGGGTTTCCTGGCCATTCCTCTGGGACACCCTAAGAGCATTCAACTTTCCAGCCTCATTTATAACATGCATACAGAAATTATATGCCTCCCAGTGCATATATAAGGATTAATGGAACATCTCTACTCCATACAGGTGAGTCAGGGTACCAGACAGGGTTGCCTCTCTCTCTCCAGCCCTATTTGACTTTATATGGAGCCATTGGCTCAGGCCCTTAGAGAGAACAGAGACATTGAAGGAATACCAATAGCTCAACATGAATATAAAGTTAGCTTATTTGCTGATGATGTCATGCTATCTCTGATCTCCCCTGGTACCTCAATTCCTGCTACCTGGAAGTTATAAAGAAATTTGAGGGTCCTATGAGATTTAAACAGAATGATTTAAAACCAAAATATTAATATATAATTTCTCCCTACCAATGGCTCTAAATGAAAGTATTCCTTCAAATGGAAGGCAACGAAAATAAAATACATTGATATTCACCTACCTCTTAACCCAGAGGTATTAGAATTGGTGAAGGGTGGAAGAGTGAAAGGTGGTTACCCTTAATGCTAGGAGCCTTGGGAGAAAACTGCAGAGTTACAGGTGCTCATGGCAGAGGAGAAGTGGGCATTACAGCCATCACAGAAATATGGGCCACCCAATACAATGACTGGGACCTGTCTGTACCAGACTACAGGTTATTTCAGTAGGGACAGGGTGATTGGGAAAGGAGGGGTGTGGCACTATATGTGAAGGAAGGACTGAAGTGTGTAAGGGAGGAAGGGGAGGAGGGTAGTAAGGAGTCACTTTGGATGCAAATCCAGGATTCCAAGAATAGGATTCTTGGAATGGGAGTGGTGTAGAGGCCACCATCTCAGATGGAGGAGTTAGACAGGGAACTAGCGGAACAGATCAGGAGGACCTGTGAGAAGGTAGTGTGGTGATTGTGGGGACTTCAACATGCCAGAGTGGACTGAAGTACCCCAACAACCAGGAACAGAGGGAGGAGGTACTGCTGGATGCCTTACAGGACAGCTTCCTGCTGCAAATGGTCAGTGAACCAACCAGGTTAGGATACCTTTGACCTTGTGCTGGCAAATGGGGACTTTGTGAGAGAACTTACAGTGGAGGAACCGCTGTCAGGGAGTGACCACCACTCAGTATAGCCCTACTGGATATGGGCAAAGAAGGAGTGGAATCTGGCACAAAAGTGCTGGACTTCAGGAAGGCTGACTTTGGGAAGATGGGGAAGTGGTAAAAGGGTACCTGGCCAGAATTCAGTCTAGTATGGACACTAACCAGAAGTGGGAGCTCATAAAGCTGGGGATAGTGGAGGCAACCAAAACCTGCTGCAAGGCCCAGAGCAAGAAGGCTAGGGCTAAGAAACCAAGCTGGTTGAGCAAGGAGGTCATGGAAAAGGTAAGGAGGAAAGAGCTGCTTTTAGGAAGTACAAGAAAACAGGGAGGGGGGACAGGAGGAGTACTTGATGGAATCGAAGGAGTGACAAGGTAGTAAGGGAGCCAAAGCATCTACGGATCTCAGGCTGGCACACGGCATTAAGAAGGGGAGAAGGACTCTTTAGATACATCAGGAGAAAAGGAGCTGTAAGGACCACATAGTAAGGATTAGGAAGGAGGGGTTGGGTGGAAGCAGGGTGCGATAAGGCAGAAGCACTAAATGAGTACTTTGCTCAGTATTTACTAAAGAGAAGGGGGTGACACCCAAGGGGAGAAATGGCAGAAACGGGGAAGGGGTGACAGATGGGGAAATCATGGAGGGCAGAGTTCGGGAGGATTTGAAGGCATTGAGTGGACAAGGCACCAGGCCCAGATGGCATCCACCCCAGGGTACTGAAGGAGCTGGCAGAAGTCCTTGTAGGACCTTTGACAGACTATTTAATGCCTCCTACATCTGGGTGTGTACTTCAGGACTGGAGGATGGCTCATGTGGTGTCCCTCCACAACAGTGGCCCCAAGGATGAACTGGGAACTACAGACCAGTGAGCCTCACTTCCATCGTGGGTAAGCTAATGCAGACTATCCTGCAGGAGAGTCTGGTGGCCTCCTAGAGTCCAAAGGACTACAGGACAGCAGACAGCATGGCTTCTACAGGGGGCAGATCCTGCCAAGCAACCTGGTGGAGCTCTATGACTGGGTAACTAGGCAACTGGACAGGGGCCATGCAGTGGATGTCCTGTATCTGGACTTCAGTAAGACATTCGACTCAGTGCCGCATGGAAGGCTGGGAAGTAAGTTAGTAGGCACAGGGGTGGGTGCAAAACTGGTGAGATGGGTAGGAACTGGCTTCAGGAAGGCAACAGAGGGTGGTGGTGGTGGGGAGCCTCACACCCAAGGGTAGTGACAAGCGATGTTCCACAGGGTTCAGTGTTGGGACCAGTGTTGTTTGGGATATTCATTGCAGACATATCATGGGACATCAAGAGCAAGATCAGTCTGTTTGCTGATGATACCAAGGTAGGAGCGGTGACGGATGACCTAGGGGGTGGCAGGGGTTGCAGGATGATCTGGCAAAGCTTGAAACCTGGTCAGACACCTGGCAACTGGGGTTTAATGCCAAAAGTGCAAGGTACTGCATTTTGGGATGAAGATCCCAAGGAGGAGTTATCAGCTGGGGAAGTGCAGCTAGCCCAGACAGAGGAGGAGAAGGATCTGCAGGTGCTCATTACAGGGTCAATGAACAACTCGGCAAACGAGGAAGAGCAGCTGCAAAGGCCAACAAAATGCTGGGTTGTATTGCAAGGGGTATATCCTGAGGAGGGAGGAGGTGATTCTGCCACTGTATAGGGTCATTAGTTAGACCGCACCTGGAGTACTGCGTGTGCATACTGGTGCCTGCATCTGAAGAGGGACATTAAGTTACTGGAGAGAGTGCAGCGCAGGGTGACAAAAGATGATTAAAGGGCTGGAGGACTTATCATATGAGAGGAGGCTGAGGGAGTTGAACATGTACTCACTGGAGGAGAGGAGGGACGGGGACATGATTGAAACATTTAAGTACATGAAAGGAATAAACAAGACAGGTACAGAAGGGCTGTTCAAAGTAAGGGAGGAAGGGACACCAGGGGCCATGATATGAGACTGGAGGAGGAAGGTTCAGGAGGGAGATGAGGAGACACTTTTTACAGAGAGGGTGGTGGCTGGGTGGACTATGTTACATGCAGAAGTAGTATCCAGTAGAACAGTGGACTGCTTCAAAGGGGATGGGACAGGGCAAGGGGAGGATTAATGAAGGGAAGGGTGGAAGGGAGGAAGCTGCAGAATAAGGGATGCTAGCTGCACATTCGAACGACTTGATAGACCTCTAGGCCTTTATCTGCTGGCAAATTTCATATGTTCGTAATTATGAACCTTAACACTTAACATCCAATCAGATTTTACCAGATGGACCCCTATAATCTTCCCATTTCATCAGAGAATAACTATTATAAAAATAAACATTTTACCACGTCTTCTGTATCTTATACAGAACCTTCCCAGCTTTCCATCTTTTTCTTTCTTAAGTCTTGGGATAAAATGATTTCCAATTTCATATGGGGGTAGGGTTGCCCAGGATTAAGCTATCTATCTGGAACTCTCTTTGGCTGGGAGGGGTGGCATTACCAGACCTCACCCTTTATGCTAAAGCAGGATTTCAAGCACCATTCTTATGTGGCTAGCAGAAGATTATCAAACACCTTGAAAACTTTTAGAATTTCAAATCAACAATTTATTTGATATTAAAAGATACTTTTATCCTCTGAGGACTGATCCTTTCCCTAGTGCCTTTACTAAAATAACAGCTCATACATACCGGTTATGGAAAATATTGAGACAAACAAAACCAACTTGCTCCACTTAAGAAAATTGTAAACTAATCATGGAGGATGAAACATTCCTCCAAACTTCCATAGACCTAGCTTTCAAAAGATGGAGACAACTTGGTCTATCACATTTCTATCAGTTTCTGTCACCCCAAGGTATCAATACCTTCAAGTTAATAAAATCCTGATTCTCTCTAAATAGTTCAGACCAATTTCGCTATTTCCAGGTTCGTAACCATATTCTTAGAAATCCCAACTTTCAACTTATCTTACCGAACCCATTATTGGGACTACTAAAGCTATTTGATCAAGTTCTGTGGGAGGTTTGGGAAATCACCTAATTGGATCTATCTATGGGGTGTTGAGGATGAATCAACCCAAAACACTAAATCCATTCTTCGGAGTGAAATGGGGATCTTGATCTTGGGGTTTCCTGGGAGGATTGGTCAGAGGCAATCATTTATGCCACTAAAATAACTTCTTCCCAACATGGCATGATTTTGCCTGGAAGTGCTGAATGAGATTTTTTGCTCCCTGCGTTCTCAGTCATTATCTACCTGAGAGATGCGACCATTGTTGATGTGGTTGTGGTTGTCACCATGCTTCACTTGATCATATTGCTGGCTATGTCCATATATGATGCCATTTTGGAGTTCACTTCAAGATGAAATTTCTAGATGTTTAAAGGAAAATGTTGAACTCACAGGAGAGCAGGTCTTGGTGTCTGTCTACCCTAAAAGCACTCTCCACCTTGGGAAAATGCTACTCCCAACTTTTTATTGGCTGCTCAAAAGCAGTGACTAGAAGATGGATGATGGACAAGATACCAACTTTATTAGACTGGAGATCAATTATGAAACAGATCTATTATATGGAAGGCCTTAACTCCAAAATCCAGCGTAAAGGACCCAATTACATGTAAAAATGGAGGAGATGGGCTATTTATCAAGCTTCTCTTGATCCTGATTTTTCTCAAATAAAGATGGAGGTGGAGTGTGGATATGGGGAGAAAAGGGGCATGAGGAACCAGACCTAATGAGAATATTACATAGTAATGATTACAAGTTTCTCAGTAGTAATATTAAATGTTGGGGTAAAGAAATAAACTGAAATGATTAGTTTTAAACCAATGTATTTGGGGCTCAGGCTGGATAAACTTGTAGGACATTTCTAATATGGCAACAATATATGTATAAAGTAAATCCTAAATGTACTGGAGCGATTATTGTGAGTACAGCAAAGTGATGTACCATACCAGATATTATGTATCAAATATGTGTGTAGCAAACTCAATAAAATTTAATTTAAAAAAAAAGGAAAAGGATGAAGTCTTCAAAATCAGTGGAAAAACACCACCATTCTGAAAAGAATAAGTGCGGAAAAGAAAAGGATGCTTCTCCTGACCATTCTCACTCACCTGTAAGATGGGGATAAGTCTATAGACAAAGATGGGTTGCAGGCTCCAGCCATGAGATCTGCCACCCTTTCTGCTGTCTTTCAGACGCCAAGGTCAGGGTTCAGTGTCAGCTCAGCCTTCCCACAACCTGGGGACTCACAGTCCATTCCATTGTTGGGCACTGTCCCATCGTTGGCTCCATCATCGATGATCCCTTAGGGCTCCATCAGTGCAAAGGCATTGTATCAAACAATGCCAGAGAGCTATTTCAGTGCCTGCTGTTGTTACTGATGCCTACTCTGTAAGGTGCCTCCAACTAGCCTATTGTCAACATTACCTTCAGCATTTCAATTTTATGTCCCTTCCTCTGTGCTGGGTTCTGATAGGCTGCTGTTGATGGGATTCCCATTGTTGACTCCTTCTCAGTTGTCTCCCTCTCCTGTCAGCCCTCAGCCAATGTAGTTGATGTCAATGACCAACTGGAATACAGTCCACAATTCACAGAGGAGGAGGAGGCCATGAATGAGGAGGTTATGGATGTGATTGGCTCAAGCTACACTCTAGCCTCTTGCTCGGGCGTGAAAAACACACACCTAGATCCTCACCCAAAGATGCAACCCACCACCATCGGTGCCTTTTAACTCCCTCTGCTTCCTTCATCCTTACTGCCTCCTTCTTTCTACAAAGTGGAGGGAGATAACTACAGGTGGTTGGATACAGGAGGTGGTTCAGCACTGACACACCTTCAAGCTCCTTACTGCTCCTCTAGTCATCTGCCTCCATTGACAAACTTCTATCCTCTGGGACATCTTGCCTTTATGCTGGAAGAGGCACAATCCTCCTCTGCAAAAGAGCTGTAGAAATGGTCCTGGTCTTAGAAATAAATCAAGGCTATTACTCCCGGCACTTTCTGGTTCCAAAATGGATCTGGGCTTTAAGGCCAGTACTTGACCACGCAGTCTTAACCTTTTCAGGTCCGAACCTTTTCATAGAGTACTGTAAGTTTTAATGGTTTCTCTGCAATCCCTCCTGCCCCTGCTATTATCGGGGATTGAATGGTTGCGATGGACAGGAAGGGTGCCTACCTTTATGTCCAGTATCCACTAGTCACACAGAAAATATCTGTGTTGCACACTCCAGGACTTGCACTACCAATTTCTTACTTTTGCCCTTTGGTTTGTGTTCTGGCGCCACGTGACTTTACTAAAGTATTTGCCAAGGTAAAGTGGCCCTCCGTGAAAGATAGTCTGTATGCCTTCCCTTACATGGTTGTTAAATGATTGGCTATTAAAGGCCCCATCTCAGAAAGACATTGTATATACATTGTTTTGGAACTGGCAACTATTTTACCAACTGGGCATACTGATCAGTGAGCTGAAGTCAGTCCTTACTTCCTGCCAGAGGCTCCAATACATAGGGGCCATTCTGCATACAGGTTTTGGTGGGCATTGCTGCCCTCTAACCATGCCATGGCACTGGTGGCAGAAGCACAGATGGTCACCTCCAGTGACTATGTGTTGGACTGCTGTCTGTTAAGACTAATTAGCCTGATGACGATTGCCATCCTGACTGTTATACTGGCCCACCTCCATATGAGGATCCTGCAATGGCTTCTCAGAGTGCAATGAATGCATTACTCAGATGAGTTGGAGTGTCTCATACAGGTCACTCCTCTTCTCCTTGTTACCTGCTCTAGTGGCTGGACTGCTCCAACCTAGAGAAAGGGTCACCATTCCTGAAGCCATTCCCTCTGCTGCTGACGACCATGGATGCCTCAGAATCAGATTGGAATGCTCATTTGGGTCCCTTTGGAACCCAGGGTCAATGGGGCTCCTTGGATACAGTGCTTCACTGCAACACTCTGGAGATTAAGGCTGTTCTGTGTGGCCTAAAGCCTTCACCACCCTACTAATGGAAATCAGCTGTTGACACAGACAATATGTTGCTGATTGTCATGCATCAGTTGAAAAGGTGGGGCTTATTCATATGCTTTCTGCAGAGAGACAATGGGAGTCTGGTACTGGATGGTGCAACTTATTTCTGTGGCTGGCGTTTCATCAGGGCCCCTTGAATGCACTGGCAGAACACCTCAGTTAATTCCTATGCATTCTGCTATAGTTAGGAACTCTTGAACTCTGTTGTGGAAGACCTCTTTGAAGAATGGTTTAGTCTGGACTTAGACCTGTTTATCTCCATACAATGCAAAACTGCTGCATTTCTGCTCATTTGCTCCAGGATCTGAAGTTTTTGGTGAGACACATTGTCCTTCTCTTGGAAAGGTAAGTTTCTGTGTGCCTTTCCACATTCCCTCTAATAGAGGGGTTCTGGTCAAGCAGTGAACTGAGCAGGTCACCCTGATTCTGGTGGTTCCTCATTGGGCCAGAAAAATTTGGTTTCCACTTCTGTAGCAATTGGCAGTAGAAGCCCTGTCCCACTCCCCACAAGCTAGACTTCTGACATAGGAGCAGGGTGCTCTGGTACACCCAGATCTCCGATCCCCAAATCTTCACGTATGGCTCCTGAAGATGCAGAGCTCTCCTGCTTTAGGGTTTCCCAGCAGTAGTTGATGTTCTGTTGGTGGCTAGAAAGCCGCCTTCCTGGTACACTGATTGAAAAAATGGAAACATTTTATTTTATGGTGTTCTGAGTGTGCACTGAACCCTTTTGCATGTCCAGTTCCTAAAGTGCTGGATGGCCTCTTGTTCCTTAAGGACTCAGGACTTGGGCATTCCACAGTAAAGGTCCACATGGCTCCTGTGTCAGCATTTCATGCCCTGACAGAGGGCAAGAGTGTGGTCCTGCAGGAGGTTTTCTGTAGATTTACAAGGGTAGCCTCCTTCTACACCCCCGTCTGAGATCTGGTTCCTGTGTGGAACTTTAATTTAGTCTTAGAGACCTCACTTCACCTCCTTTTGAGCCTCTGGCTACTTGTGAGCTGCACTTCATCTCTTGGCAGACACTGTTTGCAGTGGCAATGACATCTGCTAGATGCATTTTGGAGCTGTAGATTCTGGTTGCAGATCCTCCATTTATTACTTTTCACAAGGAGAGAGTTACTGTATGTACCAATCCTCATCCTTCTGAAGGTTATGTCTGAAAGAACAGTAAATCAGACTATAGACCTTCCAGTTTACTTTTCGTCTCCATAAATAGTGGGGATCGTCATTTATATACACCAGACATCCTGTAGGTTGCTGCATTGGTACCTGGATCATACAGGGGATTGTAGAAAATCTTCTCAACTATTTATCGATTTTGCTCTCCTGAATGGTGGGTTCACTGATAGCTAAACAGGGCCTGTACACATGGCTGGGCAGTTATATTACGCTTTGTTACTAGAAGGTGAGCAGCTTCCTGGTATGAGGATATGGTTAATGTTGAATCTATGAATATTAATGATGCATGCATTACATGCTGTCATCTCTTTGAATTTTCTATAAATAGAGACTGGCAGGCTGTAACCCACCAGATTTGGACAGGTTTTTTTTTTCAATTCTATTTCGCTCGGTCATGGCTTGTGGGACCTTCTCTCAGGCATCCAATCCTTGTCCTGCCCTCTTGTGGATTCCCTCAGTCTGCGCCTCTTCTCTCCCCCTGCAGTCAGTACCCATGGTTTCACCTATCCAGGAAGGGTAGCCCTCACCGTTGGGCTCTCTTACTAGTCAGACCCCGACTGCAGGTGGTCCCGGAGGAGGAACTGGAAGGCCAGCCGAGGAGATCCTGGTGGAGGGCATGGGGACTGGTGCCATCGCCTGTACCATGAAGCCGGTCTTTTCCTTGTTCTGCCCAAGTTCCCCAACCCTGCATGGGCCGCCTGATGCTCAGGTGCACAGCAACCCTGCCTGCGTCGCCCACGCTGCTCTCGTGCTGCCCGGCTTGCTGCAATGACCCATGGTCTCCACCAGGGTCACCGGCACTCTGAGCTGACCCAACCCAGTCACCCAGGAGGAGAGCACCACAAGGGCATTCATTCCTCAACCCACCCTGCCAACCCACCAGCACCCAAGTCCGTCTCCTGAACCCGGGTTGCCAGTGTAGTGCGAGATGTGGTGTCCAGCACCTCAACCTCGGTGCCACTGGGCCGGCCTAGATTCGGACAGTTTGCCTAGCTGTATGGTGTAATGTTAAGCTGGCTAGTAAAGCACTGAAATTTAAGTACCTTGCCTATGCATTTGTTTATTACATGATGTCAGAAGATGGGCGGTTGTCGCCACCACCCGCTTTGGACTTAACTGGTAACCTTGCTGAGAACTGACACCACTTTAAACAACAAGTGGAGATTTATTTTGTAGCCTCATGAGTCTCAGTGAAGTTTCTGAAGATTCAAGCCATGACATTCCTGCATATGGTTGGCCCTGTGGCCCAAGATCTACAATATATTCAATTGGGCAAAGGGAGGAAGACAAAACAAGCTTGCCCCAGATCATGGAGCAATTTGAGAGATACTGCAACACATGGAGGAACAGCACCTGTGAGAGTCATTTGTTCAACACTCAAACCCCGTGCCGTCAGGCTGTTTTCATGTATCTTTGCATACCATCGATCCCTGTCTCTTTTAGCTAGTCTAACATGGAGTAGTGATCTTTGAGACACAGAACCTAACTAGTGAGTCTTGGTGCAACTCGCACCCTGTTAACACTTTGTGAAATCATGGCAGTCCTCGTGTGGTTTCAATTTCTTACCTGCTTATGTATGGTACCCCACGTGACAGACCATTCGAGCAGAATTGACCTCAACATAGAGTCATGTGCCTACCACTTCTAGACTGCCTTTTATATTAATACTACGATAACTTATACTGCCACCACATGACTCTGCACCCTTCTCACTTTGTGGAACCTCCTCGATGTGGGACCTCTACCATGTTACCAATATGCGCCCCTCACCCCACCCACCCCAAACCTACACTTCTTGGTGCTATACTGGATGGACCACCATAGGCTATGTGTCCCTAGGTCAGCACAAGAGGAAACTTTGGACTCGGACCCCACACTCAAACTTATACTAGATGCAGAAAGATTTGTGCTTTCAAACTACTCTCGCTACCCTAAGGAAAATTGTGTTCCTACTACTTTTGTGTTCAGGTAATGTTGAACTCAACAATAAACAAGTGTCTGCGATCGGCAGGCAGAACGAAAGGAAGTGCTATATTTAGGGCTACTGACCCACAAACAATCAACGTCCAAAGAAATAAGCACTCCAGCCTGGTATCAGAAAAATGCAGGTCCAAACAAATATTTCGATGCTATCAAAATATTAATTTAACTGTAACGCAAATGCATAGTGACCAACAGGTTACCAAACACAAAGGTCACCAAACCCAGAGCTTGAGTCAAACAAGAGTCTTCATCAGGGGTAACACATAACTGGTGATACATGACCTTAAGTACAGAGACCAATTAAATCAAGAAACCAATCAAAAGTTAAATCTTAATAAAAACACATGATATTCATTAAGAAAAAACATCCCACAGTGATTACAACAATTGGTGCAATTCTACATTTTGATCACTAGACGAAAACTGTAAAAATTTAGACTGGAAATCTGATTACAAATGGATTACTATAGATGTTGAGTCTCTCTATACATCTATTCAACATCAATATGGGACTGGGTGCATTGAAGTTTTGGTTAGAGGAGTTGTCCAGAACTAACAATAATATTCCACATGAATTTATTCTGGAAGCTACAGAAATTTTATTAACACATAATTACTTTGAATTTCAGGGGACATTCTACTTACAGAAGTGTGGTACAGCCATGGGCTCTTCTTTAGCACCTAGCTATGCTAATTTATTTTTAGGTTATTGGGAAAAGACAGTTGTCTTCTCAGACTCAATCCATTTGCAAAATACATAGTTAATTGGCATCATTTTATTGATGACATACTATGTATTTGGAAAGGACCAGACCAATACATTCCTGATTTTATGAGGTGGCTTACTACTAATAAGTATAACATGAGGTTTACTTCACTACTGATCCTACCACTATTTCCTTTTTAGATTTGAATTTGGCAGTAAAATATAACATAATTGAGACTAAATGTTTTAGAAAAGACACTGCCACAAATTAATTACTATTACAGCAGCTCATCCCTACAGCTTAAAGAATTCAATTCCATTTGGCCAGATACTAAGACTTAGAAGGAACTGTAGTTCTGATAAAGACTTTATCGATCAAACAGATGAACTCATTAAAAGATTTGACTATAGAGGTTACAATAAAGAACAGCTAAGACAAACAAAAGAAAACGTTTTTAACATGAACAGGGAGATCTCCTTAAAAACACTGTTAAGGAAGTTAGAGACAAAGATAGAACACCTTGTATCTTTGTGACAGACTACAACCATATTGCAGGCCAGATAGGCAACATCATACATAGGAATTGACCTATTTTACTGGGGACAGTGATCTAACTGCTTCTGTTGGTAATAAACCTAGAGTTGCCTTTAATAGAAGTGAGAATCTGAGATAGACTGGTTCACAGTAAAAATTTACATCCTCAAGTAAGACATCAACCTGGCTGCCCTTACGTCCTTGTGGTTATTATAGATGCAATCACTGTAATATCTGCAAATTTGGTGTTCCCATCAAAAATTTACACATCCTAAATTGTCTGACATTAAAATTGACATTAGAGAACTTATAACTTGTGATGCCTCTTATGTGGTATATGTTCTTTGGTGTACCTGCAATTTGCTTTATGTAAAGGCAAAACCATTAGGCCTTTGAAACAGAGACTACAAGAACATATTGGTTCTATTATGAATGGTAGGGAAGATACTCTGGTAGGAGTTCATTTTCAGATGCCCATAGATCAAAACCCAACAATTTGAGATTTGTGGGAATAGAACATATGTTCCACCGTGAAAAATGGAGAGACAGATCAAATTTGCTTTTACAGCGTGAAAGCATGTGGATTACATATTGAGTAGTGTTAAACCACAAGGACTTAATGACAAATGTGATTTAAAACCATTTTGAATAATAAAAAGATTAGCATTACTGTTTGCTGTTCTGTACATTTTATGTTTGCTTGCGCATGTCAAGAAACATAGTGCCATCATCCGAGTTTTCGGAGGTGTGTCACCCCTCTTCCAATTCAGTCAGTGTGTTGGCAGGCGCAGCTTCAGTCCCGACAAGCATGCTGGAGCGTGTCTGCGAGCAGCTCCACAATGCAGGGCATACAGTTGAAAGGGGAGCTAAGCTTCAGTGAACAGTGATCAGATATCGCCTGCTCATGCGCAGCTCCCCTACACACACACACACACACACACCGCCAGCATACGTCCTCCCCATGAGCACACACTGTATAGCCAAGGCAGGCCAATCCCATCGGCTGTGCTGCGCCCCCCACCCCCAAAGCCTTCCAAATGCCACGCTGGGTGCCCACCCCAGCTTGGCAACTCATGATATAGCCGACGGGGTGCCTAATCCCGCCGGCTCCACTGTCCCTCCAGTACAGGGTGCCACGCTGAGGAGCCACCCCAGCATGGCAATAGATGCTTTGGCTGATGGGGTGCCCAATCCCTCGTCTGTTGAACACCCCCAACCATCCTTGTGCCGCTGAGGCCCACCCAGTGTGGCAAAGCGTCAGCGTCGTCATTGAAAAAGAAAACCTGTAAAGAAAAAAATGGTCCCACGTAGTCTCCCTGCCCCCCACAGCCGCACCCACCACTGCGCACCTGCCTCCCCACCCCCACCCCATACTTACCTCTGGACTCCGGTAGCGATGATCTTGGTGGACTAGGGAACACGTCTGCACTCTTCAAAGCCGACCGCGAATTGAGGAAATGCCGGTAAGCTGAATAATGGAATAGATAGGGTTTTCAACTTTGTGCATATCTCAGGCATTTTTGGAATTTTTGCACCAAATTTTTCAACATGGGGTTTTGGGACCCCTTCTCATGAGTGCTCTCACTGTCATGGGCGTTATTCGGGCCGAAGGTGATTTCGCAGTCACTGCGCCAAATCACCTTTTGGGACTGAGTAATGAAATGACACTGCCAGTGTTCATAAGGTGGGCTCCAAAAGCCTATTTGAAGAATTGGTGGAAAATTCCAAAATGACTGTTTCACAGAATGTGCATTATGCAGTTCCTCATGGGAAGCGTAAGTTAGCGAATTTTCAATATTTTCACTCAGATTTTCAAAATTGCCATTTTACCACACCTTCTTGGGAGTAGTACAGCTGTCATTTTCACATCTCACCCAAAGCGTGTTTCCGCCCATGTAGCGCACAATGGTGCAGTCGGTGTCGTGAAATCAATGTACAGGACAAATTAAGAAATCACAGTGACACTGTTCATGAGCAGAGGTCTTAAATGGCTATGTTGAAAGTTGGTGAAAAAATTTCAACAAATGACTGTTTCCCGAGCATGCATTCTTGGCTCCTCGCATGCTGCATTAAGTTCCATAATTTTCAATATTTTCCTCCAGATTTTCAACATTGCCATTTTACCACACCTCCTTATGAGCTGCACAGCTGTCATTTTCACATCTTGCCCAAAATGTGTTTTCCGTAGCTAGCAAGCACAATGAAGCGATGGCTATCGAAAATCAATGTATGGGACACATTAAGAAAATCACAGTGACACTGTTCATGAGCAGAGGTCTTAAAATGGCTATGTTGAAAATTTGGTGAAACATCCCTAAAATGATTGTTTTATTTAATGGCAGCATTGCGAAATTCCTATGCACGCCGTAAGTTTAATTTTCAATATTTTCAATCCAGATTTTCAACATTGCCATTTTATTACACTTCTTATGAGCAGTACAGCTTTCATTTGTCATCTTGCTCAAAAAATGTGTTTTAACTCATGTAGCGCATGTGGTGCAGTCGGTGTGTGAAAACAAAGTTTGGGACAGATTAAGAAAATCTCAGTTACACTGTTCATGAGCAGAGGTCATAAAATGGCTATGTTGAAATTTGGTGACAAAAGTCCATAAACTGACTGTGATACGAGTGAGCATTGTGCAGTTTCCGCACCTCGTAAGTTCAGGACTTTGTAATATTTTCAATCCAGATTTTCACCATTGGCATTTCTCGCTTCCTTATGAACAGTACAGCTGTCATTTTTCACAACATGATGAAATGTGTTTCACACTTTCAGCGCAGAGATGCATGGTCGGTCTGGAAATCATTGTTCGGGACAGATAAAGAAAATCACAGTGATACAGTTCATGATCGGAGGTCCCAAAATGCCTGTGTTGGCAATCTGCTGTAAAAACTCCCAAACTAATTACATTACGGTGTCGTTGCACAGTTTCTATTACGCTCATGACTTCACCATTTTTAAATATTTTAACTGCACATTTGCAACATTGCCATTTCTTACACCTCCCCACGAACAGTACAGCTGTCATTTTTACATCCTGTTAGGAATGTTTTGCACCCATGGTGCTAAATGCCATAATCGCTGTGCATAAGCAGCTTTTGGCTAACAAACTGATATTGCCACTGTTCATGAGGTGGGGTCACAAAAACCATGTTGAAAATTTGGAGTGAAAATACCAACGAATGCCTGAGGTATTAGAGTTTCCAACCATAATGCCCAACCCTGTAGAGAATGACAGGCATCAGGGATGTGACTTGGGATTCTTGCCTGTAATGCTCATACCATTTACACCCTGCAGCCAGTGACAGGCATCGAGGCATGCCTTGGACTCTTCGGACCCAAAGTTCATCCCATTCTCCTATACAGCACACATCTCACCATATTTCCTGATGGAATGGGGGTGCATAAGAACCAAGACCCCAAGGCACATCATGACACTTGTCAGTGTCTGCAGGTAGGGTGTGGTGAAATGGCGTGGCCTTTATGCCTGCGACCCAAAGGCACACCCAATGCCTGTCACTCTCTGCAGGGTGGTGAGTGGGGTTAGCTTCAGTTCAATACTTCGCTGCCATTCCTATTATGCAGCTCTGTAACCTACTACCAATGCCAATGCCAATGCCAGCAAGCAAACATTCGGCATTGACAAATGCTGTTAGTTGTTATTATACACTAGAAAAAAAAATAAGTTTAAGAATTTATATTATTTTTCAATTGCTAAATAACTTCTTTTGTATTTTCCTAGATTCATTCTCATTTCATTTCATCTGGCTGCCCTCCGGCTACTTTGGTCCTCACTTACAAGGAGGTCCTTTGAGTAAAAACAAAAAGTTGCCTTGCAGTTTATCTTCTGCCTGTTGCCTTGCTATGCTGGAGGTTTGGCCTTTTTATGTTATCATCTCATTGTATGTTACATCCATTCATTTGTTTGTTGTGATAAATGAGTTGCACTTCTATATCAATAAGAATTTAGGTGGGTATATTGCACTTTAATTAGCTGCTCCATCTAGTGATCAAAATGTAGAATTGCACAATTGTTGTAATCAATGTGGGATTTTTTTCTTTAATGAATATCATGTGTTTTTATTAAGATTTAACTTTTGATTGGTTTCTTGATTTAATTGGTCTCTGTATTTAAGGTCATGTATCACCAGTTATGTGTTACCCCTGATGAAGACTCTTGTTTGAGTCAAAGCTGGGTTTAGTGACCTTTGTGTTTGGTAGCCTGTTGGTCACTATGTATTTGCATTACAATTAAATTAATATTTTGATAGCATCGAAACATCTGTTTGGACCTGCATTTTTCTGATACCAGGCTGGAATGTTGAACTCAACCCTGGTCCCACAAAAGCTCTCTCATCTCCATCCGACCTTACAAGACTGAAAGAGTCAGCTTTATGCATGCAAATGTTTGCAGTCTTTTAAAGAATTTACATCAGTCCAGGCATAGATTGACCACACTGCACCAGGCGTACTTGTGCTCTCTGAATCCTGGCTTCAGGCATCCACCCCAGATAGAGAGGTTAACATCCTAACTACCTCCTATTTAGAGGCGGTAGGCAGACCAGGGAGGCGGAGTAGTCATCTACGTCAAAAACTAATTTTCAGTGTCTATCCTGGACTCTACCTCTGTTGCAGGTGGATTCAAATGTTTGTCCCTTAAAGTTGAACTTTCCCCATCAATGGCTTTCCGTGTCATAGGCTGTTACAGACCACCAGCTGCGGGCCTCAGCTCCTGTCCCATCTGTTATCTGTTATGGGCTCTGTCCCCATTGAATCAGTTATTCTAGAAGACCTTAATTATGATTGGTTGACTAAGGTCTGTTACCCTGAAACAATTCTGTGACTCCCATGGGTTCACACAACTTATTACTGACCAACTCGCATTAACAAAAAAACCCAATGAACAGCACCCTATTGGATGTCCTTCTCATAAGCAAACCATATTCCTTTCCCATGCGGAATTTTTTCAGCTGATGTTAGTGACCACTGTTTTATTGCTGGTATAAGAACTGACGCTAAACCCTCACCAACATCTAAATTTTCCACTAAAAGGTCCAGGCAGACTTGATCCTCTCGCATACTTCAATGAATTAAAAACTCTTTGCACTGGTAGAGTTTTTACCTTCTAAATCAGTAATGCCTACAACATCTTCCATGAAATTATAACCAGTGCCCTAAATAACCATGCTCCTCTGGTAAAGCACGATAAAAGCTAGAGCATGTCGTTGGTTTCTCAGCGAACCTCAAGGCTGCCTTACTAAAAGAATCAACTCTGAAAAAGGCTTGCAAATCACACACAGGCGAAGACTGGTGTCTCTTCAGGACAGCTAGAAATGCCTGCACTAAGATGGTCAGAGAGGCCAAGGCCAATGTTTACCGATCTGAGCTAGATTCTGCGCTGAAATGCCCTAACAAGTTCTGGTCCACACTAAAAGAACTGACTAGTCATTCTCCAGAAATGTGCTTCCTCCAAAATTACCACTGACAATGCTATAATGAATGACAGAAGCGAGATCCTGCAGGCCTTCAACAATCATTTTGCCACTGCAGGCCTAGCATTCGATAATACATCAGTAAGCAGACTACACCCACAGATCAACACTAAGCTCCCGGAACCGAGTAACAATATCATAACCTTCTCATTCTTATCCACCTCCATAAAGGAAGTTGAAGATCTTTTCCTAAAATTGGACACTAAAAAGTGCTGGGGCTGACTTCTTGATCCATATTACTTGAAAATTGCTTATCACATCCTTGCCACCTATCTCTCACTTATTCAACCTGTCCCTATCATAAGGTTCCCTCCCTCAGTTATGGAAAGTTGCTCATGTCATCCCCCTGTTTAAATCAGGGATCCTGTGACCTAAATAACTCAGGCCGATCTCCTCCTCCCCATACTCTCCAAGCTCCTAGAAAAATTGTGGATACCCAGCTGAGATCTTTCATGGACAACTCGAACTTACTAAACCCTATGCAGTCAGGCTTCAGAGCAAAGCACAGTACCATTATGGTCCTGGCAAAAGTAACTAACGACTGGCAGCGGACTTGAGACAACAAAAAATTCATCTGTTCAGTTTTCCTGGATCTCAGTAAGACCTCGACACGTTGACCACTGTTTGCTCAACTCCACTTTACAAACAATAGGCCCTAGACCGAATCTCCTTGTGTTGGTTCCATGACTACCTCACTGGTAGGCAACAACAAATCAAGGATGAAGGGAGCTTTCTTCCTTAAACTGATAAAAGAGGTGTCCCTCAGGGGTCCATATTGGGACAATTACTGTTTGCTATCTATATCAACAGCCTGGATGTAGGCATTATGGAAGCAAGCATTCAGCTGTTTGCTGATGACACGGTGCTCTACATAAGCCGTGAATCTCCTGAAGCTGCCTGTGGTGACCTGCAAACTGACTTTAACATCCTGCAGCTCCAGCTCCTCAATAAAATACTACTACTTAATGCCAAGAAAACCAAGGAAATGCTATTCTCACCAACTGGCCAGGGGCATATTCTGCCACTGCTGGTACATTACCTTCTATCTCCACCTTACTAGGTGAACATCTTGAATACGTACCAAAATTCAAGTATTTGGGTGTCTGGATAGACAATAAACTCTCCTTTGTGGAACATATAGAAGAACTGCTGAAAAAGCTGGGGCAGAGGCTTGGACTCTTCTTCAGAATAAATCACCTCCTGACCGCAGATGCCAAAAGACAGCTCATCCAATCCACGCCTTCCTCACTAATTGACTATGCTGACTTCATATATGGCCAGTGCCCAGCCTCACACCTTGCTAAATTGGACGTACTGTATCATAGAGCTCTGAGATTTATAACAGGCCTCCCTTTTCCACCTCTACTGTTCATTATATGCAGCTGTAGGTTGGCCTCCCTTCAACACAGGCAGTATAGAAATGCAGCCCTCTGGACGCTCCGAGCCATCACCAACAAACTCCAGCCTTACATTGTTGACTGTCTCCCATTAAGCCTGACTGGGAATTATGCCTTGAGAAGTCACTCACTGGTTTCTCTGAAAGTACCTAGGTGGTACCCACTTTGGAAGAGCAGCCATAGCTTTGTCCTGCCCACGCTTTGGAATAGGATGCAGAAATCACTGAGACTTAGCTCCCTGTTAGTCTTGCTATGTTCAAGACCCTGTATGCCAGAACATTTGTGGAGCTCTGTAACTGTTTCCACCATTCCTAGTTGTCCAGCTGACATTTCGCTCCAATCTAAGTCCTTCCCGTTCAAACTAAGTGTTCTCTTACCAAGATTACTCAGCCCTCCCTCAGTGTATTCTAGTCCTACCGATACTACTGGTTCACCTCAGTCCATTCAGACCACCGATTTCATTACTCACTGCAACACCCCATCACCTACTCTTATGCCCTGATACCACTTGCTTAGTATCCCAGAATCTTTCTGCCAGCATCCCTGCCTCCCTCGTGTGCCCTTTCCATATCCCAGGGACTCCTTTACAGGCTATGAGCATGTTATTGATGGATAGGATTATAAAGGCATCTCTGTATATATTATTTACCTTTATTTCTACACTGTATATATTTTGTTATATACGTCTTGCTACTGTTGTTTTACGATATTTTACTTGTACTCTATTCTGTACCCTTTGTCCTTGCAAACTGCAGGTCTACCTTGTAAATGAGTTTGCTCAATGGTGATCACCTGGGTAAATAAAGATTTTGATTGACTGACTGATTGAAAACCAGCAGCCAGGTGAAAACTTTGATGCTTTCTAAATAATTATGTTTGAGCCAAGTCTTGTGAGTTTTGCAGTTTGAGTGACTTGTTGATCAAAGACAAATTGTTTGTGGTCTTTGGATGACCGTGTGAGGTGCCGACTGCTCTGTGAAATGGACTTGACTCTGGTCAAAACCATTGACATATGCTGAGCTGCTGAACTAAGTGAAAAGCACATTAAAACCCAGCTGCAGAAGCTGCAGTGAATATAACTTTTTCAGTAAAGGGATGGAGAGAGAAAGAGTGTGCAGAAAGTGAGAGGGACCATGCCAGCTAGGGAGCTCAGAATGCACAAATGTGGGAAATGTGGGTGACAGCATGGCCTGAACAAATGCCCTGCATATTGTCAGAGATGTCGAATATGCAACAGACTGAATCATTTTGCCAGAATGTGCACAGCAGAGCCAGGTACCAAGGTGCATGCAGTTATGAAAGGGACTGAAATTGAAAGTGAGTCGTACACTGTTGAAACGTTAACTGACTAAGCCATGGACACTGGAAAGTGCATATGAGTATTAATGGAAAGACTGACTTTTAAACTGGACATGTGTGCCCAGTGCAATGCAATGCCCATGAGTATGTACAGAACTGTATCAAGAGCACTTATTCAAAAGTTAAAGTCTTGAATGGTCTTCTACTCTGGTCACCAGCTGAATGCATGTTGGAAAGTTGCATTGGTTGTGGGTTTCAAAAATCAGTACCATGCAGTGACATTTCAAGCTGTTGATGCTAATATTATGCCTATGCTGGGACTGTCGACCTGCTTAGAGATGAAGCTGCTAGTCTGGTGGCACAGAGGGTTGAAGCACTGGATGCCACACCTCGCGCCACACTGATGACCTGGGTTGGGGAATGAGCTTGGGCTGCGGGGTCGGCAGGGAGGGAAGGATTGAGCATCTGGAGGACTGCTCTCCTTCCGGGAAGGTTTTGGGGACTTCACCAGTCTTGAGCAACCTCCATAGACTGCCAGGAGGTTCACCAAGAACTTGCGGGGCAGAAGTGTAAGCTGGGGTGGAGCTGCGGCGGATGTCTGTGGGATGTCATTTCACGTCCGAGCTCAGGGGATGGACAGGAGGGAACAACTAAGCAGAAAGTCCCTGACTTGGGATAGACAATGGCTCCTCCAGGACTGAAGACCACACTCCCATGGATGGGCTCCAAGACCAGATCCCCTCCCCAACTCCCGGTCAGCAGCTCAGATTGTAGACAGAGTGCCAGAGGGCGGCAGCCCACCTTGGGAGTTCAGAGACAGGGATTTGCTGAACGGGGTGGGCCTGGGAAAGGAGCTTCAGTCAGAGAGGTAGAGTCGGCGTAAGTGAGGCAGCTGGCGTGAGTTCCCCAAGTCAGGGCACAGAAACAGAACTGAAAAAAAAATAGAGCTGCAGCTAGTTCAGAAATTGTTCTCAGTTAACACAGAGAATGAATCTACAAAGAGATATCATCTAAGTATGCTGGCGTTTTCCAGGAGCTGGGGTGTCTACGTGAGAGAACACCACATCAAGATAGAACAAGTCCGTTAGCAGTAACACACCACCCAAGAAAATACCATTTGCTTTAAAAGATAAGATCAAGGCAGAGTTGGACAATATGGAAAGCTGGGTGTGATTGAAAAGGTAGAGAAACCTACAAGCTGAGGTTAATTCAATGTTGGTAATACAGAAACCTAGTAAGTAGAATACAGGTTTGCATTGACCCCCAGAGATTTGAACAAGGTGATAAAGAGAGAGCACTAACCAAGAAAACTATTTCAGACCCAGAGAAAATTAAAGCAGTAGTGGACATCCCCCTCCAAGAATGTCACTGAACTACAAAGGTTGATGGCCTGGTTAACTGTCTTGCAATATTCAGAGCAACTTGTCCTTTGAAAAAAGAAAGTTGCAGTAAAAGACAGCATGGAACACAACAGACATGAACAGGTTTTCATGAATTAAAGAAAGCCTTCATGCACCCCGCCTTTTATGAGCTGTAGACCTGTACAAGCGGGTGGTCATGTTTATCGATGCTTGTTCTGAAGGACTGGGAGCATGCCTATCACAGGCCAATAAACCTATTGCATTTGCCTTGAGATCCCTTACAAGAACAGAGAAAAGCTATACACAAATAGAAAAGAAATGTTAGCTATTGTGTATGGATGCACAAATTTCATCAATACATACTGTATATGGCAGACAGAAAGTGCTTGTAGAGACTGATCACAAACCCTCAAAACCTGTTCAAGAAACCCCTACATATGGCTCCACCTCAAATACAGAAAATGATGCTTAAGTTACAGAAATATGACTTGCAAGTCATGTACAAAGTTGGAAGGAGCTGCACATTGCTGACACCCTTAGTAGGGCAGTACAAAAAGGAACTTTACCAGAGACTGACATTGATCAATATGAAGTGCATACAATTGCTAAAATTCCAATTACTGATGAAAAATTGAAACAGCTTCAAGGAGAAACAGCACGGGACCGGAACTGCAGAAGTTAAAAGAGACAATGTTGCAAGGTTGGCCAGCTGAACGGTCACAAGTTGATACTGTCATTAGACCCTATTGGCTGTTCCGAGAAGAGATCTCAGCTCAAGAGTGGTCTGCTTCTTAAAGATGAGAGGCTGACAGTGCCTGCTTCATTGCACAAAGAAATGCTCATGAAAAAGCAAGGCAGCCACTTTGGTATAGATAAATGTAGGAGATGAGCATGAGATGTCTTGTTTTGGCCAGGAATGAATAGTCAGATCAGTGACCTTTTCTCCAACTGTGGCGTCTGTGCCACCTACAGGAAAAGCTCAACCTAAGGAGCCACAGCACCCCCATGAAATACCAGAGGCCTTGGCAAAGGAGGGAGATGACTTATCTGAATTTAACAGAGAAACATACTTGCTAATGATAGACTATTATTCAAAATTCATAGTGGTGTCCAGATTACAAAATACCACAAGCGAAACTGTGATTACGGTAAACCATATAAAATCCCAATATGCATAGCATGGAATACCAGAAACTCTCATCATGGATAATGGACCCCAATTTGCCAGCACTGAGTTTCAGACTTTTGTCAAAAATACAAATTCTAGCATGTCACTTCATTGAAACATAGAAACATAGACTTTGACGGCAGATAAGGACCGCTTGGCCCACCTAATCTGCCCATTTCCTAACTAGGGATAAGCTGCAGATCCTATTTAACCAACAGCCTATTTCTTCCTACCCCCACAAAAATTGCCTTATGTCTGTCCCATGCATTAGGTGCACTTCCTCACCCATATACCCCAGAATGATAGAATGGTTGAGAGAGCGGTTCAAACAGTCAAGAACTTATTCAAGAAAGTCATGACAGACAACAGAGACCCATATATTGCGCTGCTTGACTTGAGAAACACCTCTATCAAAGGCTTGGGGTCCCCAGCACAGTTATTATGCAGGGCCACTGGAAAATTGCACCCCAATTTTTTTTGGAATCTGCAATTTTCACCATTCTCTGCAAAAACTGACATGTTGCGCAATTTCTTGCAATGTTTGAGTTTTAGATCGAACTATGTAAAACATATTGACATTTTTAATAAAATACACTCAAATATATTGATAATTTTGCAAACAGACTTGGGTTTGACTGAAACAATGTAGTGCAAGGTAGGGCCGAGTTTTATGTGACACTGATTTCTTTTGAATCCTTGTCCTGTTTGGTTTCAAAATCCACTGGCCAAGCATAAGTACACTTAAACAGTTAACATTTGTTTTGTGTTGAAGTAGTCTATCAGAAGACTTTTGTTGCCACACAGACTGAAACAAAGATGGGAAAAAGGTGCAAATTATCCCATTCGGCAAATAGGGTACTAACTATGAAGCCTTTTGTAAGTGGCAGGGCAAGTTTTTTCTTGTGAGCATACTTTCATTCAGACTAGTTTTGATTCAAACAGCTGAGGATTTTGGATGGCCCTGCTGATTTTAAACTTGAATAAGCTAGTTGCTAACAGTGATCTCACTCTTAGCAACTACCCCAGATGCTCACATGTAAAGACTACAATAAAAACTAAGTAAAGTCTAAAACAAACTTATAAAAGACAAAATGTATCTGAACATTTATCTTTAACTAAACAAAATCATTTCACCAAAGTAAAACATAGGCAAGTTACAGAATACGTAACTACTGTATGATGCAGTAAATAAATATTGGTATTTTTACATTTTTTAGTAATCACGTAAGGCCCACTAGGCACAAGTGCCTGTTTTCAGAGTACAACCCAGGAACCCTGAGGAGGTTAAGTGACTTGCTCAGAAACACACAGGCCCAGATATTCAAACTGCGCAAAAGTGCACAATAGCTGGAGCAAGCGCCAAGTCCATTGCCCATGTGCAAGAGGTGCGATATTCAAAAGTGAGCCGGCCAAACTCGCCTACAGCCGATGACTGAATATCGCACCACCTGCCATAAGCGCAACTAGGGAGGAAGCTGAGCAGATCAGATCGCCATAGCACAATAAAGGATGTGCAGCTGAGCAGTCCAGAGGCGCCATGGTACAACCATGGACGCCCCCAGCGATGTAGGGCAATGCAACTGCACAACTAGGGAGGTAGCGCCCACCACTCATGCCACAGATGGGCACAGGAACACACAGCAGAACAGACATCGTCCCCCACACCCCATGCAATGCACAACTGGGGAGGGCTGGAATAACCACCGGCCCATGGAGACAAGCAACCAACCCACAGCTGGGCCATGGTGCCCCATCACACCCCGGCAAGCTGTGACTGGCACACAAGGAGGGTCGACCACCCTGTGCACACCATCCCCCAATGCAGAGCACACCCTGCACCATGACCCCTAGACACCCTGCCCAGGAGCAGCGTCCACCACTGCAGGAAACCCCATGCATGCCACCACCCCACTGTGACACTGCAACCCTGGCACCACAGAACCATGCAAGGCAGCCCCACCATGAGCACCCATCAGCGGGTGGCAGCACACAGCGATGCAACAATGGCATACACAGTGCCACCACGCACAGTCCCCAGCTCACGCTGCTGAGAGACCAACCATGCGCTGGCACATCGAGGTACCCCACATGGGATAGGGGCTTGTCCCAGACACCACCACCAGTGGTACAGCACCCTGCACAGACTCCCAATGACACACCCGACCCAGCACTGGCCACAACAGCCAGCACAGATACCCACAGTGGTGCGTGGAAGCATGCACCACACTGGATGCCACACAGTGCATGGACCATCCACCACCATCCCAAGGGCACAACAACACAGGGAGCAGTGGCGGGGCAGCAAGCCCCAGCGTGGGCCCATGTAAACTGTGTACACACAACCTCAGTCCTCCATGGCACTGAAGTGCCAGCCACCCTGCGAGGCACTGTGGACCTGTATGCCACCAGCATTTTCCCGGAGCACAAGTCACAGACAGTGGTGCACATCCCTGCAACACACAAGCCACAGCATGGAGGTGGGACAACAACTGTGGAGGCCACAGTGTCACCGAGGCAGACATGCACCACACCAGTGACAGGAAGCAACCCAGCAGTGTGGCCGGGTACAGTGGCTGCCCTGCATGGACTGCCACCACTGACATGCCAGCAGACCGTGCAGGTCACAGACATGCATGGGTGTCAGCTGCACAGGCCATGGATGGGCTGATAGGGCACCATGGACACAGAGCATGCACCATGGACCACTGCACACAGTCATCCAGTGCACAGGGCTGCAACGCACACACCACAGACACTGACTGATAGCTACCCCACACCATAGTCACCTCCACATGGATACACACACATACCCATGACTGCACCACCCCTGACGCCATGCACCACTGCAGCTGAGCACCTATAGCCGCTGCAAATCAGAGACCACCACAGTATTCATATCAAAATAACTGTATTAAAACAACATATAAAGTTAACTATTTACAACAATATATACAAGGTGGGGGAGGGCCACAAACAAGGTGGGGTTGGGTAAGGGGCAGAGGTGGACAAATGGGACAGAAAGGAAAGGAGGAGGGGTGTGAGGTGGGTCCAGGGGTAGGGATATCAGGGCAGAAGGTACTTCTAATGGGGCGCTGCTCCCGCTCTGGCTCTCGTTGCTATCTGTGGCTCCTCAGGACCCCGGTCTCATCGATCCTCGAAGGATGCTGAGTGGCCTCTACCACCTGCAGGATCTCCTGCAGTGCCTCCCTTATGTCTCGAGCTGGCGGGTACCTGAGACAAGGAGCACAGTCAATAGGTGTGAATGCACAGCCCCATACAGCCCACCCACTGTGCATGGCATACGGCCGTGGACATACCTCTGTGATGGTGTGTGACCACCCACAGTGATCACGTCCACATGACCTGCCCACCCAGGTGCATACAGCCACGCGAATGCTGCACACACCCACCGGCCAAGTCATGCACAGCACCACCATGGCTGTTTAGTGACATGGCTATGTGGTGCAAAGGTAGTGGCACAGCCATGTACCCGTGCACTCATGGACCACCATCGATGCACTCCCAGACATGCATTGCCACTGGACAGTGTTGACTGTAACAAGTTGCGTGCATGGCAGTGGTGTCGATGGATGGTGGCCATGCCCGCTGCCCACCCTGTTACACAGCATGCAATAGTAATCATGGAGGTATGGCACTCACCATCATTGGGCCGGTCCATTGGGCGCTGTGGACCTCGCCCCACCTGGCCGCCCTCCTCTTCATTGCACTGCAGCTCACAGGCCAGGCGCGTGCCCTCCGGGCCTGTGGTGCAAACATAGAGAGAGGAACATCAGTACAATCCCATAGCAAAGCCCCTGCCCCCAGGTGTGTGCCTCCCACCCAGCCAGACCCACCCACCCACACCCTGATAACACCACCACAGCCAACACCTGACAGTCCCTCCCCATGTGCTGGACACATACAACTGTGATACCCATATGGAAGATAAAAGGTGTTGACATAACACCTACCTGGCCAGTGGCACCGTGCCCCTCCTGGCATGTCCCGCAGGTGGGCTAGCAGTCCGGCTCCCTCTGCCGCAGGTCCCCATACCTGTGGCAGCACTGCTCTGCACTTCTCCCCATCCAGTGGCCTCCTCGAGTGCAGTGGCCACCTCCCACACCTGGCTCCTGGACCTGTCCAGGGTGCCTCCCAACAGTGGCCCATGGTGTGGCTCCACCATGGCCACTAGGTTGGCCAGCTCTACCTGATCCACTGAGCAGCCCTCCGTGACCATGCTCTCTGCTCGGTCTGCAAATATGGTGCTCTGCAGCGTGGCTCCCTGTCGCAGATGATGCGCAGTACAGCACTGCCATTCCCTATTGCGCTGTCACCGAACAGCACGATAGTGGTGCACCCATGCCTGACGCATGGCACCTGGGGGCAAAAGTCGGGCACAGGGTCAAGGGTCTCTGGTGCATGGACACGCATAGCGCCATTGGAACCCAATGCGTGTGGCGCGATTGGCTGCCTGTGTGCTGCCAGTAGGCGGCCTACGCGCTGTTGCCCCAATGTGCTTATGATGGCCCAGTGCCACAGCGCCATGTAGGTGAACATCGCTGTAGTGCTACTGGCACAATGGTGGCCGTGCCCTGCATTGCTTCCCTAGCACAGCACATCAGCAGCACGGCAGACGCCATCAGCAACCCGGCATGCGCAGTGAGTGTGTACTACGCATGTCACAGAACTGCGCCATTGGCTCAGCACGCTCAACACACTGAGCAAAGCGCAAAAGCGCGATATCCAGCCATCATATGCAAAACAGTTAATCAGCCATGCAATGGTGCAGCACTGCAATTTGCATCCACTTAAAGTTGCGCCTCATCTCATTTGCATGGGTTGCGCTTATAAAAGTGTGACATTGGGCTGCAGTGGCCATAGTTGGTTACTGCAGTCTATTGGTGAGTTGCATGCTGTTTGGGAGTGTGGACTGTGGATTTAGGGACATGCATGGGACTGCACAGTCACAGGTAACAACTGCCATTCTTACAGGCTAAATAATGACCGAGCAAGTTGTGGGAGAGGAGGAACACAGTGGTGGGAGGAGGAGGAGCCTAATTTTACCAAGGCGAAGACTGAAGCCCTGTTTGATGCCTACTTGGATCAGAGCCACTCTCAGTGGACGCCAGGGAACACCTCAAGCCCGTGCTGCTGCATGGGAGGAGGTGGCACATGCTGTGAACCTGCATGGCAGCCACCAGCACTCCATGCAGGAGTGCAAGAAGAAGATGGGCAGAGACAGGAGGAGGATAAAGAGAAGGTGGCTGCTATCAGGGCAGCATGAGCTGCAACAGGTGGGGGACAGCCGGAGGTGGTACACCTGACCCCAGGAGAAGAGAGATTGCTGGAAGCATGCAGAGTAGTGCCATTGAGGGTATTCCAGGTGGTGGCTTCCAGACGGGTTGTGGCTCATCACTGCTTGGTAAGTCATGGTCTGTCTATGGGGGGGCAGGGTAGGTCACATGCAGTAACGTGACTGGTGGTGGGCCTGTCCACTGAGGACAGTCAGCTGGAGGTGGAAGAGGGCCCATCCACCTCCACAGGTATAGTGGCTCAGTGACAGTGGGCCCGCCTGGCTGTCCACACTGATGTTGTTGTAACAGGTGTGGAGGAAGCCCTGCCCGTGTCCCAGCATGACAGTGTCCACGGATGCCAGCATGCTGTAGACACGGCTGGTGCTGAGTCCATCACCGATGATGATGTCACTAACGGCATGGGCAGTGACACATGTGTGCCACAGGATGGCCACACATCAGGTAACATCGCGCCATGGCTGTGGGTGGTGCTGTGGAGGCCTGCATGTCATCACAGTCCCAGCCTGTGCCTGTCAGCACCAGTGGGGCAGCACTGGTGTTTGTTCAGGACAGTGGGACTGTTGCGGCCACTGCAGTGGCACCACTGAGCCCTGGGAGTGGCAGCCGGAGGGGCAGCATCAGCGGTCGGCCAATGGGCTTGGGGTACAGGGTCCAGCAGCGGTGCTGTGCACCGCCTGTGGACATGCCCAGACCTGGTCCTGGTGTGCAGCGCCCACCCTCAAGGGGTGCTGAGCATCAGGGCTGTGCACACTCTGAGGGACAGGATGCTGAGGAGGCAGATGACCTCTTGGATGAGCACACCCACTTACTGCAAGCATCAGTCCAGCAGCAGATGCGGCTGTGACATCGGTGGATGCACTGTGCTGCGGCTCTGGAGTGGGCAGAGGAGCACTGCAGCAGAGACACCGCTCTGATCCTGGCAGGGATGGACCAGTTGCGGAGGATGTGACCGCTGCCATTGACAGGCATGCACAGGCATTCACTGCTGTCATGGCCACAATGGGCACACAGTCATGTGCCCATGCATCGCGACACCACGCAGTGCACTGTCCACCCCTGTTCCCGGCGCCATGCGACACCCTCCCTGTCGACACCGGTTCAGCTGGAGCATCCTGAACACACCTGGCGAGGCATGTTCGGTGTGCTGCAGACCCCGCGAGCATGGTCACGTTCATGCAGTGGAACCCTGGGGACCATCGGTGCCACCCACATGAGGCCAGTGGTCGCCTGTCAGTGCTGGCGGGTCTCGGCGGGCCGCCCACGCATCCGTGGTGGCGGGCACTGTGTCGGCGTGACTGATCTGTCTCCCAATGCAGCTACTGTCTGGTGCTGCCCTGTGTGCATTGTGCCTTTCAGTAGGCAGTGCATGGGTGGGTACCGGCCCTGCACGCAGACACAGTCCATCTGCACACCTCCCGGCTGCTGTCTGCAGTTGCATGTGCATGATGATGCCTGCATTGTGCTGTACACCAATGTGCAATGGTGCTCAGCATCTGACACATGCACATGGACAGGCAGTGGGCATGGTGGTCTGTGGACATGTGTGTGGCTAGGGGTGGCATTCTGGGTCAGTGTGCCTCCTACCCTTTGTGCAAGTTTGGTGCATTGTGTGTGTGGTGTGTGTCCATCTGTGTGGCATGTTAGACCTCACCATCCCTGGTTGTGTGTGGTTCCATGCCCGCCTACCTTGACGGCATGCACCCTGGTGTGTGTCCATGCATGTTGTGGGTTGTGCCTTGGCCACTGGTGGTTGCACATGGCCCCATGACTTACCTGGGTTGGCTGAAGTGCTCCTCTGTGATGGTGTCCCGGTGCAGCTGTGCCAGCCGGAGCAGTCGGGGTCCTGTCGACCAAGGGGCTGCCCATCACCATCATCACTGGCATCCTCATCATCCCCATCACTGTCCCCTCTTCGACCTGTATGGCTATTCCACATTCATTGGCCATGTTGTGCAGGATGCAACAGGCAGGAATAGCCGCAGGCCTTTGAGGGGCTGTACTGTAGGGCACCGCCGAGGTGTCCAGGCAATGGAACGCGCCTTCAGCATCCCGAACACCAACTTGATGACATTACGTGTGGTGGCGTGGCCTCATTGTAGCATTGCTGCGATGGGGTCGCGGGCCGCCGGTAGGGTGTGAGCAGCCAGGGACGGAGTGGGTATCCACTGTCACCTGTGTGTAGAGGGTGGAGGTTAGTTTGGTGATCAGCATCAGCCTGCCCCGGCCATGTAGGCCACTACCCATGTCACCTCTGACCATGCCCCCAGGCCCTATGATTTTCCATGTGGTTTGCATACTCACCCACTAGGTGTCCAGTGGGATATCCCCACTCGAATCTGTGGCACAGTGCTGACTGGTGCCAGATGAAGGCATCATGTGCTCC
Source organism: Neoceratodus forsteri (assembly GCA_016271365.2). NCBI lineage: Eukaryota > Metazoa > Chordata > Ceratodontiformes > Ceratodontidae > Neoceratodus > Neoceratodus forsteri. The sequence goes on from JADMNL010000024.1 coordinate 123,377,577, forward strand.
CCAGGGTGCATGGCACAGACATTGATTATGCACCCTGGCATCGCACACCACCTGGCAGTTGATGCTGGCATAGCCCTTGCGATTGATGTATGCGCTCCCTGGGGCCAGGTGGTGCGGATGGCCACATGGGTGCAGTCTATTGCCCCTAGCACACCAGGCATATGTGCTACCCTGTGGAACTTCTGTATGTTTGCTGTGCCCACTGGCATGCTGGGGAATGGATGTACTCTGCAGCATGTGGCAGCAGTGCGCTGAGGAATTGGGTGAGGTGGCGTGACGTGGCCAACTGGGTTATGCCTGTGGTGTCCCCAGTTGGTCTCTGGAAGGCACCCGTGGTGAGCAAGCACATGCAAGCTGTCACTTTGGTCTCCACTGACAGGGCATGGCTCCATCGTGTGGGTGCCTGCATCACATCCTGCACAGCTCACAGAGCCACCTCAGAATTGCCCGATTCAGGCGGTACTGGCCCCACAATCTCGGTATCACTGTACAGCTCAAGCTGGTGCGGGCTCGGTACTGCCTGTTGGGGCATACTGCCAATGGGCTCCTTCCACGCCACCCTGCTGCCCACCTTCTCACCCCCTCTAATGGCCTCCATCTGGAAGGTGGCACTGGCCATGTCCCTGGCTTATGTTCACCCCCTGGCAGCTGTTACTGTATTCCCCCGCTGTCTGCACTGCTACTTCCCTGCACCGAACACCTGCCTGTGCTTGCCTCACTGCTGTGTGGTGTACCTCCCCTTCGCAATGTCTCCCACACCTTCCCTGTGGCTATTGCTTCCAGGTGCCCTTTCCTGCCTGGCCCTGTGTGCCCTGCTGCCCAGTGTGTCCTGCTGTTGTTGCTCTCATGTGGCTTCCTGTAGCATTCTTGCACTCTCCCTTGCTCCCTTTATTTTGGCTCATTTCCGCTATGGCGCAACTTCGCTTGCTCCCCTATTGCAGCATGGCTCAAGTTGTTGAATATTGCACTGTGCCATTTATGCATGGTTCCTCCCCTTCAGTTGTGCATGCCTTCATTATCACTGCGCTATTGCTCAGCATGATTTAGAAGCGCAACTGCTCCTGAATATCACAGAATGGCGCATTTCGGACTGCAGGTGCAACCCTATTGCATGGCTCAACTCTTTGAATATCTGGACCCCAGTATGCAAGTGGAGGTTGTGAAATCACAAATTACTGTAACTTAACATACATACTGTGAATCATTGCACATATTACAGTAATTCCATATGAAAGCTTTAATGTACCTGACAAAGCCTTGCTGCTTGAAACTACTGTACTTGTTATTGTCCTCATTATGTTCTGTGTTGTTTCCTGATGTGGAACCTTGTAAAACAGACTTGGCTCAAAGGTGTCTCTCCAAATAATAATTAATAAATAAATAAAACTCCAGGTCTGCTAGATGTTGTCGACTCACTCACAGTTTGTTACTCTAACCTCTAGATATACTACCAGCCCCAATAGTGCCCAGATTAAATGTTTAAATATGTGATTTCAAAAATAGTGTACAGTACCTACAGTACACATTTATTCACCACTCTATCTGATATTTTTCTTGTACCAAAGTGGGGAATAGCTGGCAGAGCACTGTAAACAGCTGTTGATTAGGCTTTATTATTCTACAGCCAGAAATGAAAAAATATTTCTTCTGGCTTTTTAATATTGATTTGCTGTGGCTCACCTTATAGAATCGATTTAGCACTGTATGAGGCAGATGCTTTTAAATTTTGGAAGATAGGCAATGCTTACGATAACTTATCGGTTTAGTATTCTTTTTAGGAACATAAACTTTTCTTTATGTTTTAAACATATTCAGGTGTCAGTGTATTCATTTAGCAATTTATACTGACTAATATATGCTGCAGAAAACATTAAAAGATTTATTGTGATGTACTCAGGGTCTATAATAGAACCCCACAATTTTTGCAAATGCTCTCGCAATTTTGGGTAACCTTTTCTGTAATTTTCCAGTGGCCCTGGTTATTAGTGGTCAGTCATACCAACACATTACTTCCTACAAGGCCTGAACTTCTGAAGTATAAGTTTCTGGAAACAAAAGTACATGCTATGCTAGAATCTGCTCAGTGAAAACAACAGTATTATTATAACAGAAATGCACACTCTTTTGCCCAGCTTGTTCCAGGACAACAGCTGCATATGCGCACAGAACAGCATGAATTAACCCCGTGGTTGTGGTATCGCCTGCACAAACCCCCAGTTCTATGCTGTTTCTGCCAACGTAAGCAGTATCAGCACAATCCCTAAGACCTTTTGGGACCTCCAGTACTACAGTCCAGTCCACGGTGGTACTGACCCCTCATCTTGCCAGGAGGGAGAGGGAGAGAAATGGAATCTGAGGAAGTGATTTATTCTGAGGGAGTGGTGGAAGGAGAAAGTATGCTGACAGCAGTGACAGCAGCAACAATGGTGGTGCACCCATGCCTGGACCCAAATGAGGACCCACCACCAGTGACGGCGACTGCTCCAACAAGCCTACGCAGCAAGCCCCACTCTGTACAGCAGGGTTAGCGGGCACCAATCAAAATGCCTGCACATTACAGGACTTAAAGGGACTGGGATTAAAAGTAAAACCTCTTCTTTTCAAAAGTTACAGTCTTATTATTGTTTGGAGAAACATACTTGGGGAAGTTGTGAGGATATGGTTAATGTTGAATTTATGAATATTAATGATGCACATGATACATTACATGACATCATCTCTTTGAACCTTCTATAAATAGAGAGTGGCAGGCTGTAGCCTGCCAGATTCGGACAGTTTGCCTAGCTGTATGGTGTAACTTTAAACTGGCTTGTAAAGCATTAAAATTTAAGTACCTTGCCTCTGAGTCTGATTATCACACCTGGTCCTGCTCGTGCTTATTCCACCTGTGGGTTGGCTACCTCACTGACTTGTTTCAAAATGTGTCTGCTGCTGACATCTGTGCTGCTGCTACTTGGAGTACTGTTCATACATTCACTAAACACTATGGTCTGGATATCATCTCTCATAGACATGCTGACTTTGGCTCTAAGTGCTTGGGAATTGTTCCATGATGTGAGAATACAGAATAGTCAGCTACCATGACAGTAGATCTTTGAGATAATCTCTTTCACTGAGCCATAGCTCTCCATCCTGCCTTCCACCTTTTTCGGTGACAGGGACTATACTGCCAGCTCTTGCATATTCTTTTTGTCTGATGCCCCATGGCATTCATACTCAGGTTCCGTATTCTTCTGCTCTCCTAGTTTGGTCCCAGTCATTTCAGTCCCTGTCACTCCAATGATCCCCAGAGCTTGTCATTGACAGGAAATTGAGGCAAGCTTGGGACTTCTATGTTATATAGGTGCCAACGAGGCATGTCGATGTGGGCGGCCCCAGCCTGCAAAAATTTCTGGTGATCATGATGCTGACAGCTTACATGATGTGACCCAATGGAAAAGATTCTCTTAAAGATCTATTGTTATTTATTTATTTAATTTATTTATCTTTGATGACCAGGTAGTACACTAGCAATAGAAGCCTTTTCAGGCACGACTCTGGTGTTGTAGCACAGGTGAGAGCTGGGATACATATGGCAATATTTACAGTATACAGTTACATTGTGTGATATGTACAGTGTACATTTAATTGCAGGATATATAAAGTGTTCATATACATTGCATAGTAGACACAATGATGAGGCAGGTACCACAGGTAGATTAAGTTGAAATGTTCAGTGGCTGTCAACCTAGGTGCGGGGGTAGAGAGTAAAACAAGGATACAGTGTGAGGGGACAACACTAGCACAGAAGGGACAGCAAAGTAAGAGTAGGTGGTGTGGGTAGTGGGGAGGTTAGCGAAAGCACTGACATACGACAGATGAGGAGTAGTGGGATTTCAGAAGTTTTGAAAAGAAGAAGAAGAAGAATAATCAGCATTTATATAGCGCTTTCATACATCCAAAGCGCTTTACAAGCAATGCTAGACTGGTAGTGAAGTGACTGAATGTGTGGTGGCAGCCATATCGCACATCATCACCCACACACAGCCTGGATAATTGCATGAACCGGTTTATGGGAAGGGAAATGTTGGCCAGGACACCAGGAATGTTCCCTACTTTTGCAAGAGTGCTCTGGGTTCTTTACTTCACCTGGACAACACCAGAATGGGCAGAAGGACCTCGGTTTAACGCTCTCATCCGAAGGAAGGCACACCCCAGCAGTACAGCACCCCAATACTGCACTCGGATGCCAGCGATTTTTAGGTGCAAGTCCAATCCTGGTGTGGGACGAGAACCCATGACCTTCTGGTCCAGAGGCAGATGTGCTACCAACTGAGCCACGCTGACACCCAAGGTAAACTGAAAACACTGAAAAGGTAGGGGAGTGAGAATTTTCTAATGGGAGGGGTATTGAGTTCCATATAGAGGCAGCTTAGAAGCAAAAGGACCGCTGGCCCATGCTGGTGTGAAGCAGTGGGGCAACAATATTGTTGTAGGAGGCAGAGAGGAGGTAGGAAGATTAATGAGAGGATCTGCCTAGCTAGGTAAGGATAAGTACCAGTACATATAGTTTTGCTAATAAGGAGGCAATGGCAAAATTGGCTCTGAGTTCGGGGATAGCCAATTAAGAGTATTAAGTGCTACACAGTGAAGGGTACTGCGATTACAGCTGGCAGCAAATTTAACTATATTATGATATAATGGATGCTTTTTGTAAAACAGATTTACTGGCAGCACCGATGGCGATCAAACCATAGTCAAGTGAGGGTGGATTTATCTGGGCAACTCTGACCTTGGTGTCTGGTGTTAAGACATGCGGACTCTGTAGAGTGAGTCCAGCTTCTGGTGAATAGTACTGGTGGTGTGCTGGAGACGAGTTTCAAAAGAGAGAGGGGTCGTGGTAAATTTGAGGTACCTAAAGGAAGGAGTCTTTCAAGACAGGAGCTGTTTCCAGGATTGACGCTGAACAGAGGAGACAGTTTGGTAAGGTTTTCTTAGTCTCAAACAGCATGGACTGTGTTTCGGAGATTCAGTACCATTTTTTTTGAGAGAACCAGGCTTGGAGCCTGGCAATTGAGTTAGTGAGTGATTGGTTATACTAAGTAACTATTCTTTATAGATCAATGGAGCATCATGTGACCTCCCAACCAATCATGGCGCTTCCTTCTGTGTAGCAAGCGAGACACTTATTTCCATAAAGTATTTCACTTGCAACTGAAGGAAGCACTGTGATTGGTCAGAAGTGCCACATGATGCTCTTGTGATCTATAATGAGACATTTAGAATTTGTCGGAAGTGTAGTGCAACATGGAGACTGATTTCAGGTCTCAGTGACAGGGCTACAGTAATGGGTTTCTTGCTTGCCACTCATGCCATCAACATTATGAAGAAAAGGTCATTAAAAAATGTGCATGATCTACAATAAGTTTATGGATCTGGTTGGAGGGCTCTTCTGGATATAAAAGTGTTGCCTCTTGTGTCCTTGGGATGCAAGAACTGCTAATCTTCTGTTTGCAGTTCTCTTGTCCTCAGCACACATGACATGAGGTGATACTGATATCCATAAGAGGCCCTCCAACCAGCCTCATAAACGTATACATCCAATGAACCTGTGGTTTGCACTGCATGAGTCACTCTCAGAGAGCATTTTACGAATTTCTGTACAGCCAGTACTCATCTGCATCCTTGTGGTTTTAGAGTAAGCAGGTGGTGGGGAGGGGTCTAATTCCAGGATAAGCTCCTGTTTGTGATGAAGCGCCAGCTGGCCAGCAAGTCTGTTGGGTGTTTACAGTCCACCTCTGAAAGATTAAAAGGATTAGCTTTAGTCCTGCTGCTCAGCAGCAGTTTTCACTAGCCACTAGATCACACTGCTGTTGGGGAGGGGCAAGCTTGAGAGAAAAAATGTTCCTTTGATAGTATGGTAGCAGCCCACAGTTCTTTTAAAAATGTTTCTACAAGCAGTAAACTTTTCAGGTGGAAGAAAAAGAGTTTTGTTTTATACAGCTTCTATCATATACAATTTTGTCATTTCATATAGCATTTTACCTCTGCAGTCATCTGCCCTGTCCTCTGGCTCAGGCGAGGGTGGGGGAATCTTCAGTGGCAGCATCCCAGCTCCATTATCCTCCAAGTAACCCCACCATCATTTTTGGTGCATGACATGGGGCACAGGAACACAGCCAGCCACCATCCTAAATGTGGAAAAGATGACCAGAGACAAGAAATGTTTTTACCCCATTTCTCTTCCTGCACATGTAACCCCTGCTGTTGACCCCTCGCCCTTGCCATGGTGCAACAATGCATGTACACAGAGATCCCCACAGTAGGAATTCAAGCTTCATGGCCTTCCACTGGAGGGGGATGGGAGGGTTGTGGTTGTAGCAGACCACTGGCACCATCCACCCTTGCTGAGGTAGCATTGCAGTTGACAGCTACCCCACCTGGCTGCCTGAACACCAGTTCTCGTGTCTACTGCTAAACCCGGGCATCAGTGTGACAGTCCAGTGTGGTGTCAGTGGTCATTGTGCAGTCATACACATTGTTCCTAAAACTAGGTTGCAATATATGAACAGTTGGCAGAAGTCATTATGCGAGCACTGTAAGTCGGGTGAGATCAAACACAGGGAGGTGGTGAAGAGAGAGGGAGGATGAGATGAAATGAAGCACTAGAGGATTACATGGCTTTGCTCAAGGTCACACAGTGAGGACATGGGGTGGTGGGATTCAAACCTGGGTCTTCAGATTCACAACCAAGTACCAACCACCAGACTGCACTGCCTTGCTCACTTGTTTTCACCATTGTCCCAATGACAACAGAAAAAGTTACTGTCTCCACACAAAAGTGCTGGCTTTTATTTTGGTCTTTCTGTTAGGGCTTCAGTGCTGTCTGGGGGATGGGGTTGTGACTGATAAACTGGTAATTAACTCTGTGGTCTCAGACCCCTAATGGCAAATATGTACCTATTTTTTGTCCAGAAGGGCAAATACAAGAACATCAAGGTGAAATGAACAGGTTTACACCTGTGAATCCATCTTAAAAAAACATTTTTCTTGTTGTAATCTACTGAACCACAGAGGATGCCTGATAGCTTGCGAACCTGAGATGGATGTCTACATGTGATTGTCACGCCCAGCCCTCCTGCATTACGGTCACACGCTCCACAATACTATACCCTGTAGATTATCTAAATGTCAGTCTCTCTATAAAGCCACACTCATGGGGTCGCTTGATGGCTCAGTGAAGCACATTGTGCCTCCGTGCTGATGATCCGGGTTTGGAAGCAAGCCGGGAGCCAGAAGCAGTGCAGCCAGGGCTGGGAATGCTTCTGAGGGAGTCGAGCCAGGATCAGTGCAGCCAGGGCTGTGGAATGTTCCCGAGGGAGGCGAGCCAGCCTGGGAAGCCAGGATCAGTGTAGCTAAGGCTGGGGAATGCTCCCGAGGGGGAGTGCGCAGCCTGAGAGGGGGCATCCAGACTCTGGCACAACAGTGGCCCCTAGCAGTGAGCCTGCTCCAGAGGCAACATCAGTTCAGCATGCTGCTGTGACTGAGGCCGAGGGCACAGTCCAACATCAGGGAGGTGGGAGGGACTGCAGAACTGGCACCCCCAAAAGTATGTGCCTCAAGTCATCTGAATAACTCTCACTGGCTCTTTGGGCTCCACACTGTGTAGATCCCCACCCATGTGACAGTGGGGGGGTAGCGCAGATAGGGATGGGAACTGCCGGGGCCTAATGAAAAGTACAGTGATGGCTTAAGGGCCAAAAATCTGAGCTAGACAAGCAAACAAACAGAAATAGACACTTTTTGGCATTAGACTGGAGGCAGTAAGACCTCCTAGGAACCAAATGTTTTGAACCAATTGATGCTACACTAGCCTCCCAGGCAATAGCATAAATAGTGCCAGCAGCCTAAACTGTCTCAGTTCTTTTATTTCAGCTGTTCCAGTGCCCAGCCACCTTGTGTGGAGCAGGGTTTTAGTAGTTTGATTGTTTGCTGTCAGATTTACCCTCCATTACTACCATTTTTTTATTTTTTTAGTATTCTCATCATGTCATCACCTCTCAGAATCTGTTGGTGAAGAAATATAAAGGTTGTGTATGGGCAGCCATACACAACAAGCCTGTGTATGAATTGAGACGTATTAATGGAAACCTCAAACCTTGAGAGTGAAGCTCAAGAGGTCTCCCAGTTGCCATGGATACCATGAGATTTATACACAGGGTTGTCTCTGTATGGTTGCCCATACTAATCTTCTATAGTGTATTAGAACCCTAAATACATTTTTTTAAAGTCCTGATTCTGGCAACTACACTCAATGGCACAAGCGTTTGCTTTTTCAAATTTGGCACATTTCAAACCTCGCCAGGAACATACTTATTTTTTGGGAAGGCTTGGTGATTACGATCCAATCATCGAGATTGACCAATGTCGCACATCCTGTATAAAAAACAAAACAAAACAAAAACCAGAATACAATTAACTCCCATAGTCATGCTAACATCCAACTCAAGGAAGAATAACTAAGGTGATCCTAGCCACACTTTGAAGGTGGCGCCACACCGCAACATTCTAAGTTGTTGTTCTACAGTAGTGATATCCTAGTTCAGCACAGCAATATCCTGACATCGCTACTGCAGCATGACAATGCTGTTTTAGGCATGGATTTCCATGCAGAGCAGCATTCCACCATATATATGATTATATGTATATATATGCATAAGATTGTGTTGGATTGGCATACCGCCTGCTTGATACATATGAGGATGATCCGCTACTTTGCTAACTGTTGTTGTTAGGCAAGGACAAAACAAACCCTGAAAGGAGAGACTGGTGCTTTAAATCCTCAGGTTTGAGAGGTTTGAAACTCATCCAAGATCCCTTCCAAGCATCTGAGGCCTTGTCAGGCAGTTATCATCACCTCCTGGCTCCTCAGTGGGGAGAAATGGCACTGTAGTTCCCCTTCTTATTTGCCATTCAGCCTTAAGCAGGGTAGAGCAGGCTATTTGGAAACTGTGGACAACATGGAAATAATCTCAGATCAGGAGCTGGCATTGCTGTCTCGAGAGTCATGTCCCCATCCCTCAACAAGTCAATGCCTCTTCAGGTCTTTGGATCTGTTCTAACAATGGGAATCCATCAGTGATGCCTAATACAAAGAGTATCATGCAACCAGATGCATGCCCTGGAGAATAAAACTGATGCAAAGACTTAAATACAGAACTTTATCCCATCTTGGCAGTGTGTCACCCTCCCCTACTGTCTTTTTTAACTTTGTATTTACTGAGTTTACCATAAAACATGCCAAACAGCACACTACGACTGTAAATACATCACATGTCCAGATTACATACATATTTGTAAAACTTTTCAGGATTTCAGGAGTTACAGTAGTCATACTACCTATAAGGGTATATATAAATTTACTGGTCAGGAATGAATCCCCAGTTATTCACTTCATATGCTGAGCCTCGCAAGACCTGTGATGCCATATCAGGACCTGTTATAAACAGGATTTAATACATCATTTCAAGAGTTACTGTGGCCACATCCTATAAGAAGGCTAAAATAAAAGATCTGCTGGGATTCAAAATTATAGATCTCCTCCCATACACTTCCACTAAACAAAATATTTCCCATACATTTTTTGCATCTAGTAATCACCAAACATGATCTACTAACAACCGCTCAACATGGCTTTCGCAAAAGGCCACAGCACCACTACTGCTTTGCTTAAATTTACCACTGACACTCTCACTGCTATGGACTCGGTCTTCTAACAGGGGCGTCTTCATTGATATGATGAAGGCTTTTGACCTGGTGAACCACTCCTTCCTCCTCCTCGCCACCCTACAATCTATGGGCTTTGCATCTAATGTAGTCAGCTGGTTCCTGAGCTACCTGTCAAACCGGGTCCAAGTTGTAAAGTTCAACTCTTCATTTTCTGACAGAGGCTACAGTGAATATTGGTGTACCCTAAGGTTCTATGCTGGGACCACTGCTTTTTTCTATATTTATTAATGACATTACCTCCAATCTCTCAGCCTCCTCCTCCTTACTCTATGCAGATGACATTGTCCTCTATACCAGTGCAAAATGTAACTGACGCCAATCTACGGCTCTGCTGATTTCCAATGCATTCAAACCTGGCACTCGGACAAGAAACTTGTTCTTAATGAGAGCAAAACACAGTCCATGCTATTTTGCACCCCTCTAAACTCAAATCTTACCAAAACAATTTTAGGGTCTCCTCCATAGATGGCTCAGCCATTGACGAAGTTACCTCTTTTAAGTACCTTGGAATCACATTGGATCAATTCTTAAACTTTGATGATCATATAACAAACATATGTAAGTCTGTTAACTCCAAGCTAGGAGTAGCCCACGACTAGCTATGTTCTAACCCCTCACAGCAAGACTAGCTATTGCCCAAGGCATACTTCTGCTGACCCTAACCTATGGATTATCCTCATTTGCCAACATACCTAAAACAAATCTATGCAGGTGGGACATTGCCTATAATAATATATGCCGTACACTGCCTCATCCCATAGGAGAAAACACCACTGCCTCCTCTATTCTGATCTAAACTGGCTATCTCCAAATGCCACTATTCCTTTGGCTCTACTATAGACAGTATTATGAGGTCCCAAACCCCAAAATCTCTGGCTGAACTGCTCACTCCACAGACCTCCAACTATGTTCTGTGCTCAACTGATAAATTCTTCTTATGTGTGCTGAAATACACAACCATCAAAGGTACTAGTGCTTTTGCCCACCATGCTCCTTTGGCTATGGAACTCCTTCCCTCTTGAGATCTGCCTAGAACCCACTCATGACACCTTAAAAGATCGCTTCATCACCACCTCATCTCATCTGACCAATGCTACTGCTTTAAACCTCCTTAGCACCCTGCTCTCCTCCTCCCCCTGGCAGCAGTTCTTAATTTGTTTATGCTATAATAACACTTTACGTCCTTTCCCCTATGCTCCTCCCCGGTGACCCCTTTTGTCAGGCCTGCATTTTCAAACCTCACCAACCTTCAGCTAGCATGTCCTCTGCATCAATCCCCTTTGCACGTATTCCCCTGTGCCCATATTTTCTGAATCAGTACCATCTTGCCTATCTACCTTATGAGATATATCCCCACTTCACCTGTCCTGCTCACACACTGCTTGCCTTGGCTGATATCTCTGAAGCTTACCTGACTCCAAACATGTATACCCCAGTTGCCCATCTCCTACATCTACCCTCTTAGCACTTATTCAGCTCTGTTTCTTAGACAAAGAACCTCTGTGCGCAAACACTGAGGTAAGGGTTACCTCAGCGGCATTTGGCTGGGAAGCCAAGTTTCAAGAAAATACAAAATCACACATGCCCACACAATGCAAAGCATCATGGGCTGCATATGCAAATCACCACAGAATGTTATGCTGGTTCAAGTTTTAAGCAGAATTGCATGGTGCCAAAGGCCTCTCATGCAGTTTGCAAAGGGTGTTAACAGATGACATAGACACGTGTTTCGTCTCTACCAGGACTCATCAGTATGCTCCTCGCTCTGTTTGACACCCCAGTGGAATAAAACCAGGTACCCTAAGATGGTCTGTCTGGGTTATGTTGTGGTGAACCCATTAAAATAAAAAACTATTTAAAAGACAAAGAACCTCTAGCGCATTTGAGACCCTCTTGTCATGAACAGTGACAGTGTGATTTTGTCAATGTGTCCTGTTTCCTTAGCCTACTTGTCTGTTTTAATCAAGGCCCCTGGAATTCTGCGGTTCTGTGGTTGTGGAATTTGCCACAGAATTTGCATCATGCCGCAGAATATATACAGTGCTGCAGAATTCATTGTTTTGGTGAATTTTCATATAAATATACTGTTTTTCCATAGTGTCAGGCTTTCTTTCCAACCTTGTTTATCCTGAAGCCCTCCTCTATGCTCAGCATATGATGTAATCGATGACATCACATCATATTAAGCCAATGACAGGACTGCATTCTGCCAGAGAAATGAAAAAATCATGCCGCAGAAATCAGAAAATGCTGCCGAGAAGTCAAGGAGCCCTGTCGCAGAAATCAGAAAATTCTGCACGAGAATACCAGGGGCCCTGGTTTTAATGCCTTCTTTCAGGGTCATATCTACTGCCTTGCCTATCTTTTGTATTTGTTGTCTCACTGTATACTCTGACCTAGATTTATTTCTTTATTTTTGTGACCCACACTGTATTACTCCACCGCAAATATGTCTCATCACCATGCTATAACTGTAAAATATGTTATGTACCTGGTTCTCAACACTTGTATCTTAATTTCTGCTGCTGAACCTGCTGTGTAACACTATTATTAATACCTTGCTGTAACCACCTTTTGTTGTATATCTGTACTGTTTTACCCTGTAACCTCCTGGGTCGTGGCCTGAAAATAGTCATCTCTATGGCTAGCGACTTACCCGTAAACAAAAACTAAATAAATAAATAAAAATAAATATAGAATCCATGAACTAGCATTGGACTTCATTAATTATTATAAGTAGTTCACTTCATGCATGTAAGCTACCCCAAAGTACCAGCTGAAGTAATATACAGTCTCCTAAGCCGCCAATGGAAATATGTTGGCTCTCCGAGACTAATTATGAAAGCAACATGGCAGGCAAGCTCACCGCCAAGCCACAAACGTGTGAAATATGCCATTTGTATTATTTATTTATTTATATTTTTGAAGACAACCTTTAAGTGTTTTTAAAAGGGTTCCACATCATGAAACACAAGACAAAATTATATAAAATAGAAAAGATTTATTACAGTAAACAGAGTCATTAGACAACAAACAATTCAAAGCAGATACTAGCAGTTAGTTTCCATGTAATTCAGCTTGACTAAAAGGGATTCAGGGAGTTAACAAGCATTTGTCAATGCTGAATGTTTGCTTGCTGGTATTGGCATTAGAAATGCAGGAGTTAGACAGATGCAGAATAGGAATGGCAGTGAAGTACTGAACTTCACATGAACCCCACCTCCACCCTGTAGAGACGGACAGGATTTGGGGTAAGGTTTTGTGCTCACCCATGACGGTCAAGCCATGTCACCACCCTATTCTGCAGACAATGACACGTGGTTGAGCTGTGCCTTAGGGTGTTTGGCTTTACAGTTATCTCACTTATAAGGACATACGCTGAAATGGGTGCATCATAGAGAATGGAGTGAAGTCTTGGGACAAAGAGTCCAAGGTACACCTCGATGCCTGTCAGTGACTGGGGGTGGGGTAGGATGGCATGAGCAGTACAGGCAACAATCCAAAGGCACACCCGATGCCTGTCTGTCTGTACAGGGTAGGACGTTATGGTTAGAAACCGTAATGCCTCAGTCATTTGTTGGTATTCACAGTACAAATTTTGAACATGGCCTTTTGTAACCCCACCTCATCAAAGCATATGGGACCTCTTGTCATGAACAGTGACAGTGTGATTTTGTCAATGTGTCCTGAAAACTGTCTTCCAACAGTGACAGTGCCATTCTGCATCACATGTACGAAAACACAGATTGGGCAGGATGTGAAGAATGACAGCTGTACCATCCATAGGGAGGTATGAAGAGATGGCAATGTTGAAAATGTGTAGTGGAAATATTAAAAATGCTTGCACTTACCAGCATACGTGGAACCTGCAACGATGTGTGTAACACAGTCATTTTATGGAGTTTCATCACCAGATGTTCAACATAGGCATTTAACGACCTGTGGTCGTGAACAGTGTCACTGTGATTTTGTTACTGTGTCCTGAACATTGATTTCCTCAGCAACCATGGTATTCTACGTCGGAACTGCAAAACACATTTCAACCAGGATGTGAAAATGACAGCTGTACTGTTCATAAGGAGGTGTGAGAAAATGGCAATGTTAAAATTTGGGTAGAAAACATTACAAATGTACAAAGTTATAGGTGTGCATGGAAACTGGACAACGACACTGTAACACAGTCATTTTATGGACTTTCATCACCAAATGTTCAACATAGGCATTTTAGGACCTCTGCTAATGAACAGTGTCACTGCGATTTTTGTAATCTGTCCTAAACAGTGATTTCCCACAGCGATCGCGCTTATTCTGTGCCAGAAGTACAAAAACACATTTCAGCCAGGATGTCAAAAATGACAGCTGTACTGTTCATAAGGAGGTGCAGAAAAATGGCAATATTGAAAATATGGCGTGAAAATATTGCAAATGTGCGAAGTTACGAGGTATGGAAACTGTGCAATGCACGGCTCATAACACAGTTAGTTTATGGACTTTTGGCATCAAATTTTCAACATAGCCATTTTAGGACCTCTGCTAATGAACAGTGTCAGTGTGATTTTCCTAATGTGTCCCGAACATGGATTTCCACAATGACCGCACTTGTCTGCTCGGAGGTGCAAAACACATCTGGGTCGAATGTGAAAATGACAGCTGTACTGTTCATAAGGAGGTGTGGGCAAATGGCAGTGTTGGCAATCTGGAGTGAAAATATTGCAAATGTGCGAAGGTACGTGGGTGTGTAGAAACCGCGAATGCACGCCGAACACAGTCATTTTATGAACTTTTTCACCAAATTTTCAACATAGACATTTTAGGACCTCTGCTAATGAACAGTGTCACTGTGATTTTCTTAATCTGTCCCAAACTTTGATTTTGCACACCAACTGTGCCATTGTACGCTACATGCAGAACACATTTTGGGTGAGATGTGCAAAATTAAAGCTGTACTGCTCATAAGTAGGTGTGGTAAAATGGCGTTGTTGAAATTCTGGACTACAAATATAAAAATTCATGCACTTATGAGCTGCATATGAACTGCAGCTACACGTAAAACAGTCATTTTTAAGAATTTGTTTAACAATTTTCAACATAGCCATTGTAACACCTCTGCTCATGAACTGTGATTTTCTTAATCTGCCCCAAACATTGATTTTGCACATCGACCGCGCCATGGTGTGCTACATGTGAAACACATTTTGGGTGAGATGTGAAAATGACAGCTGTACTGCTCATACGTGGGTGTGATAAAATGGCAATGGTGAAAATCTGGAGTGCAAATGTTACAAATTCGCAAACTTATGGGCGTGGAGGAACTGCGCACATGCTCATAAAACAGTCATTTTAGAATTTTCCACTAAATTTGCAACATAGACTTTTTGAATGCCCACCTTATGAACACTGGCACTGTCATTTCGTTAATCGGTCCTGAAAGGTGATTACACGCAGTGACTGTGAAATCACCCTTCGCCCCGATTAGTGCCATGACAGTGACAGAATTCATGAGGAGGGGTCTCAAAACCCCATGTTGAAAATGTGGTGCCAAAATTCCAGAAAATGCCTGAGATATGCAGCAAAGTTGAAAACTCCTATTTATTACATTATACAGCTTACCAGCATTTCCTCAGTTCACGTCCACTTTGAAGACTGCAGAAGTGTTCCTGGTCCACCAAGATCGGCCACAGACTCTGGAGGTAAGTATGGGGTGATGGGGTGTGGGAGGAAGGGTGCAGTGGGTGGGCGTGTTGCTGGAGGGGTCTGGCAGACCACGAGGGACTATTTTTCTTTACAGGAAAAATAAATAAAAAGACAACGAGAACAGTTTCCATTTTACAGGAGCATTTGGCATGCTGGGGTGGGCTCCCAGCATGCCAAGGGACTCTTTATGGGAGGGGCAGCTGTAGCCAACAGGGATTGGGCACCCCATCGGCACATGAAAAGCGGAGAGGGACATCATGCTGATGGGGATTGGGTACCCGTTGGCAGGCAACAAAACTGGGGTTACATCATGCCGATGGGGAGGGGTTCCCATTGGCAGACAAACAAAGTGGGTGGGGGTTACATCTTGCCAATGAGGAGTGGGATCCCCCATCGGCTAAATAAACATTGTGGGCACTGAAGCTGGCGAGTTGGGGCCCCTGTCCAATAACAAAGACCGTTTGGGAAGCTGAAATGCTGCCGAGGGGATTGGGCACCCTCGGCATGGGAACTGCCTAATATTGTTTGAGAATGCAACGCAAGCTGCCTGCCATGTTCACAAATAGTATTAGGCTGGCTAACGTTCTGCCTTGTAATGACGGGTCATTCTCTCATTGCAGCACAATGACTGATGCTGCAATGATGATGTGGCCCTCTGATTGCTGCGACGAAAACGTTAAACTTGGTGCACTTTTGGAGACCAGTGTCATCGGCACACTGTGCCTCCATTGATCCACTAGTGCCAAGCCCCCAAGTGCAGTGCTTCCTTGGCTGTAACACTGCCACACCTCCACAACCCGCTTTCTCCTAAGCTGTCACATCATGTTTCTAGCACATGCACGCAAGCAAACATAAAAGGTGTAGCCATGTACAAAGATTTTGTTGTTGAATAATAAAAGTGTGGGGAGGGGTAGAAACAAGTAAACAATGAGTGACTGAGAATGGCAGGAGCAGCAGTAATAGAGGGAATGAGACCCTGAAAGGTTGCATCCAGGGAGTTAGTAGAAGGAGGGTCAAGGTCTGAGGGAGAAAAGGAACCACACTTATGAGAGGGTCAGGGAGCAATGGTAGTTTAGAGGTTGCCAAATGAGGGAGAGGGAGAAAAAAAGAAAGAGCACTTAGAGGGGCTGGCATGGTTCAGGGAGGCCAAGGATTACTGGAAAGAGTCCAAGTAGTGGGACTGACAAGATAGCACAGAAAAGTGGGTGTTGGAGCAGCAGAGGGAACATCAGGTAGCTAGCAGACAATCACACGCCTCCTTCTTACGAGATACTGTTTCTTTTTTTTTGTATAACATCTTTATTATCAAGAACATTTTCTTAAGAAATACAGTATACATATAGAGAGGACATGTACTACACAATCAAATAATTATCTGTATGCATACATCATACCAAGTCCTTCTATATACACTCAGGCTATGTCCTCTTACTTCATTTGGAGATTTAGAGTCCATTTCACTTCTAATTTTGGCTAGTCAATCTTGCAGCTTGAGCTGTAGCCTGAAGTTAGGGTGTGCATTAAATTAAATAGATTCAACATGTCCTCCCACATTTGTGAGCCATTAATTTATAACAATCACTTAATAAATTTAAGAAGAAAACTAAATAACATAAACTGATGCCACATGGTATAAACAGAGGACCCAAAACAGAATAAACTTTTGCTTTACTCTGGTTCTAAGTTCATTCACTCTTTGCCAGAATGTTTCATAGTTTAGCTTTCTACCTATTTTTTTTCTTTCACTCCAGGTTCTATCCCATAGTCTTCCTTCTTGGTAATGCTCTTTGCATGTGTGTGTTATCTATTACATTCCCCTTTGCGAAGGAATGTAGCCTCCCAGGAGTCAGGGCATTCAGAAATTTGCCCCACATCTGGGAATCTGTCCTCCTGCCCTGTAGGACATAAGTTAATTTGTCCACTGCCAACATTTTAATAGCTAACCCTTCCATCGCTCCACTGTTGGTACAGAGTTAGTGATCCACAAGTTTTTATACCTTGTCAGCAACCACTAGTGGGACTCTCAGCCTCCGAGGCTGAAGCTCCCAGTCCCCATTGTCTCACCACCTCCACCCCTAACAGGAGTGACCTTGGGGAGAATTCTATTAGTTGGCCCACCATTTCTGAAAGTTCATTTGCTACTCCCATCCAGTAAGTTTTCAGATTCAGGCATTCCCAATAATAGTGGATAAAGGTATTTCATGTTGCCCCACATTTCCCAAAGATCAGGGATACACCTGGATAACATTTGTGAACTACACTGGTGGATAATACAATTGGTGCAAGAATTTATACTGTCTCCTTATATTTGTTGCAGAAAAGTAGGCCCATGTGTGATTTTAATACCGGCTCCCAGCTGGGGTCTGATATTTCCATATTGAGGTCCTGCTCCCACCATCGCTAACTCTATGGTCCCCCCCAGAAGAAAGCCCTGTCTAGCTTCACCACCCAGCCCATCAATCTTTCGTCATTTGTAGCTGCCCCAGTATCTCCTTTCAACCTCCAACAGTGGAGAATCTTCCAACTTAGATCTATTCAGTTTACTACATTAATTTCTAACCTGAAAAATCTAAAAAGATGTGTGGAGGGGTGCCCAATCCTCTGGATGTCCTGAAAGGTATACATGCCTGTTCTGGTAAGAAGAGCACCTAAATATCTTACTCCCTGCTCTTGCCACATTTTGAAACCTTCATCCCCATCCCAGGTAAGAAATTGGGGTTATCTATAACTGGAATGAGTATAGTGTTCACCTGAGTTGCTCGTCTTCTCCTCTTAATAGCCCCCAGGCCTCAAGCTGAGACCACCAAGGGATTTGGATCCCTTGTCTCCTATATGCCTGTAGCCCTCCTTCTCCCAGGCAGACCGAGGACCACTCTTGGGCCCTCTCCTCCTCAAGTCTAGCCAAGTGGCCACATTCCCCTGTTGATCCAGCTCTGTATGTATTTACACTGGGTGGCTAAGAAATATCCCTTTATGTCTGGGAAGTTTAGGCCACCCTTTTCCCTGAGGCCTTGAGTTGTTGTAGGTTCACCTCAGTTTCTTCCCCTGCCAAATGAAATCTATAAACCCTTCTCCAACTTTTTAATGTCTGTATTCGTAGGGGCAAAGGGCATCATTTGTACAGTATATAGTATTCTAGTGCTAACCCCTTTGTTGCCGGGTTTACTAGAATCCCAGTAAGACCTAGTGGTAGGCAGGAAAGGCAGCTTGTGAAACTCCAGTTAAATGGGTTTCACACTGTCTTCACACTGTCCTCAGTCACAGCTGAGACTAGAGGGATGACATCATAATAGAATTGTTACAGCTGCATGAGCCACATTTGGAATCTTCAGCTCAGGAGTAAGTTTAGAATCTTGGGAATTCAAAGTCAGTCTTCAGTTTGTCCTAAGCAAACAAGAAGGACACCAGTAGTAAATTGTTTACCCCCCTCCCTCTGGGGTGAGGAAACTTCTTGTGGGTTCCAGGGGCAATCCCCTCTCCCACCTTGGGAAGAAAGCTGCCTGTTTTAATTTAAGTTCAGTCTGTTCATGTATAACAGCAAAGGTTACATTTCTTGCCTGTGGGGCACCTGCAATGAATGGGTGAGTGTTTGGCCCCATTGGAAGGGGCAAACAACTTCTTTTCTTCAGTTGGATTTCAAGTATTGGGACTGCTATTTGGGAGGACTATGTCAACTAGAACAAACAAATAGAGCAGTCATCTTTTAAAGTGTTAAAGTTCATTGTAGAGGGGTGCTTCAGGTCATCCACCGTCAATCTACATTTAAAGTCTAAAGTTCTGTGTGTCCAGAGAAATGGCTGGGTATGGGCTGTGGGAGCTGTAGGTGGGAAAACCCCCATCTTTAGTAACCAGGTCCACCTCTACTGATTTCTTCTGTGTTTTTGCTACTTGCCTACAAGGCTAATAGTGATGGGGTGGGTACCCAGACGTGGGTCACAACTTGAAAATCTCTCTAGGAGTCACAGACTCTAAGTGGTGTGGGGAGCCACAGGATGGGATCATTACTCCTTTGTTGGATGGAAGTCTCCCTGTTTGATGGGAGTTTCGAATTGGAAGTATCGAAACAAAATCTCTCTAGGAGTCGCAGACTTCAAGAGGTGTGGGGAGCCACAGTTTGGGAGCCTCCTTGTTTGATGGGATGTCTTTCCAAGTAGAGTTTGGGTTCATTCGCCAAGTGGACCGTCAGTCGAGTGGCTGGCAGGGGAACCGGCCAGTCGGGCTGTGTATCCAATGCGCATGCAAAGTCCGGGCTGAGTGCCTGGTGGGTCCAAAGCCAGACAACTGTTGTATTGTGTTCATTCCTCAAATGGACTGCTGTGTTTAACCTCTAATCTGCATTACAGTTACGTAGCCCTGTGGGGACCATACAGAGCTTTGTTTATGTTCAGTGAGTTAATAAATAAAGCCACACTGAAAAATCCCAATTCTGGTTCTGGACATTACAGTTATTGCTTCCTGTAGTTGGATTTACTTGGGTGCCCCTGTGCAGAGTAGTCAAACCTAGGTCTCTTGTGCGAGGTAACCTCATCCTTCCCGAACCGTAGATAGACATATGTATATCCATGTTACAAAATGGACATATGCCTTACAAAAATGGAGGCATCGCTTTGGATTTGTTTGGGAAGGAAGGTGCTTGGGCAAGTAGTAGGCTAGCTGCTATCTCTACAGTCGGTAGCCCAAAAAGTTGAAGCAATTTCCTAGTGTGTGTAAGGTGCTGTGAATCTTGGTGCTGCTGTTTAAAAATGCCAACTGTTTACCAAGGAGCTGTAAAGCCAAAGTGTGTGTCCTTGTCCTGCATCAACATAGTTTACAGCGTTTGTCAGTTTTAAAATAAAGTTCTGTGAAGGAAAGTGTGAAAACTAGGGGTAGCAACAGAAATTATGCCCTGGATGTTGGAAATGCTTTCTGTGCAATACTAGAGACTGCAGAGTTAATGGCAATGTTACATGGTTTGAAAATGGGCTCCGCTTGGAAGTCAGTTGGAAAAAAAAAAGTGCATCTTTTCAGTTTAAATTTGCCTGCTTGACGATCGCCGTGGAGGAGAGGAGCCCTATGAGGAAGAAGAGACTCATTTGCATGGCGCCGTGTGGTTGGTCAGTTTGCCATTAGTCCGCCCCTCAGCCAGCTCTTCAGAGTCTGCTTCAGCATTTGAGAGGAGACAGAGAGTAGCGTGTGTACTGGCAGTGGAGGAGCGCGCTAAGTGTTCAAAGCGCTGTAAACAGTAAAAGTGACTTTTCTAGTTCAAAATTGGGCTCAACCCGCTTATCGGTCATGGGATCAGTGAATGGTGTGATTAATACTACGATCGCGGAGACTGCCCGCCTGTTTGAAATCGAGGCCTTCAAAATCTGGCTGCAGGCCGTTTTACCCCATCAGACAATCTGCTACCATAACAGTGAGTAAGCGATTTAAAACTGCTCAAATCAGTGATTTCAGAGAATGCCATATAAAATATGAGTGCAGCTGAATAGTACGCTTTGCAAGTAGCGATTGTGTGATATCCTGCTGGCAAGTGCAAGTCTGTAAAGACATTAAATGTGTGCATAGCAATGAAAGTAGCCTCAGTTTAAAGTCTGCAGCCAGAGAGAGACTTGGTTGTAAAATAAGTGCAACACTAGTAAAAGCAGGCAATCCTGTGCTGAAACTGAAGTTTTAAAAGGGAATGTGATTAAATAAATGTTGCCAGCATGTGAAAAGTCCAAGGAAAATCCTGTAAATGTGAGAACAGCCAGAACAGAGCAAGTTGTGCAGTTTAAATAAAAGTTATTAGTAGCTGATGTAACCGGTGCGCAGTGGCTAACTTCCAGAGTCTGAATGTTGATGCACAGGACTGCTGCCGCCGCCATTACAGGGTGGGGTAGTAAAGTAAACACAGCAGCAGAGGAGCCATTTTGAAGCTACAGAGTGTGTTCATTTAAAGTGGACTTTCAGTTACAGTGAACTTTTGTTTGTTTTCTGCAGTTATGGCCTCAGGACCAGCTCGTTACCGGATCATGCCCGGTTGCAGTAACAGCAGCAGTAAATAGACTGAGAGACATTGAAAATTGGTGCTATAGAGGGCAACTCCCTCCTGATGTGGCAATCTAATTATCCAGTGCGTGTATGCCAGATGTGCTTTAGTGTTGGAAGGGATGTCTTCATGATTCTCACTGTGCTGGTTGTCTACAAAAATATGGCTTGTATAAAGCGCCCCAAATTCGTTTGGCTCCACATGTACACAACTTCAAGAATCTGCAGTTGGCAGCACACATATCAGGCGGAGCCTGTGGAGGAAGGTCCCTCAGGGAGTGTGGCACAAAGTTAGTGCAGAATTAGAGACTGAATCTGAAGTTGAAATTTTGGATGCTGGATCTCGGAAGGCAAGTTCAGATAAAGCATCAATAGACCCCTGGGTGGGGGGCCTAGCCCAAGTCTCAAGGTGAAAATGAGATGCGGAGGCCGTTGAATGGGAGGTGTCGACTCCGCCTCCTAGTGATGAATGGATAGTCCGGGGTGAGAACTACTGCTCACTCCTGGGCTCAGATCCTCAGTGAAGAGGAAGATGAGGAGGAACCTAAGTGGCCTTGTGAGATAGGAACGGGTACACAGCCTCAAAATCTTGCCTCGGAGGAATGTGTTCAAGAAGGTGGTGATGCCACTGCCCTGGCTTCACCAGAAGAAGAAAAAGAAGTCAGGATCCGTTTTTAATTTTATTGAGGATGTGGCTGGCAGAACCAGGACTGGCCACCCCAAGCCAGGCCAGCGGTCTCAGATTGACCAAAGCAAGTAAAGAGGAGAGATTGTCTGTAGAAAGGCCAATGAAATCTTTGGTATGACCTTTCCTACCTTTCCTCGGAGAGTCTGGGAGGAGATTGAGAACTGCAGGAAATCCTGGATCTGGGATGAAGCAATGAAACATGTGCATCCGGCAACCAGCATGTAAAGAATAGACTGTTCCACCTAAAAGTATACACAGTGGAAGAGAGGCAGGACACTGTTTATGGACAGAGTGAGAATAGTGGATGAGAGGGATGCGAAGTCTCCCACTGTGTGAATTAAGTGAGGCCAGATGGAGTAATAATTCAAGCCCCTGACCCCCCACTATTGGCCTCACTGCACGGACCTCCCGAAAATTAAGCCCGAGCCTACAAAATGGAGAGCCGAGCAGTGGTAGTCAATACTGCCACATCTGAACTGTGAAGTACCTTTAATAAACTGCCAAAATGAACAAACAAAATTGGGCTCCACATTCTTCAGTCTACAGTAAACTGTCTGCAATAAATAACCATCTACTGGTACCACCAGATGACTTCAGATCCAGAGAGGACACCAGCCCAGCTGTTTTCCTGTTCATCGCCTGGTAATCGGATGATGACCAGACCAGCTGTTTTTCTTTTTGTTCCTGTTCTAAGGTTCCTTCTGCAGTTATGACATCAGCCCAGCTATTTCCAGATGTGCACTCCTGTGGGTTCCCGGAAGATGTCCGCCCAGCTGTATCAGAAGAAATGCTGCCAGGGAGAGTCTTCGCAGGGACCAGGTTGTAGGACGTTCAATACTTCCAAGAGGCTGGCAGTCATCAAAATTCTTTTTATTCTATCTTTATGACATTGCAATACACACCTTACACTACAGACTTCAAACAGTGTGAACTGTCCTCGATAGACTTCCCCTTTGGGATTATGGCCTTAAAAGACTATGTTCACGGGCCCGGCCCAGAGAGACTTTTAAAGGACTGGCCTTCGGGCCTTGTAGTCACTAATGGGACATTTAGGGCATTCCATCCCCCAAAGAAGTGTATTATTATCAATGTCATTTCTGTACTTAATGTATATACTGTCTTTTCTACTTTTCTAAAAAAAAAAAAAAATATTTTTCTTTTGGGATTGTTTAGTGTTCTGTTTTCCTGTATGGTAGAGTTGTTGTTGTCACTGTTGTTGTTTAGGTAGATCGTAAATGCAGATTAGGTGTGTTTTTTTTTGTTTTGTTTTGTCTTTCTTACAGGTGTTCCTGGAAGACAAAAGAGAAGACAAGAAGAGGAGGAGGGGCTCATCTGAGTTCCTCATTCAGTGCTTGTGTAGAAATTAAAGTACTGTTAGTGTTCCTAATGTTAGTAGTTGCAGGTTGCCCAAGGTCGGGAGGTCCCCGGTCTTATTTTTGTTTGGGATGTTATGTAAGAGGCAGATAGGTTTTCCCTAGAGGGTTAGGGGGATAGACAGGCTGTGGTCCCTCAGTGGCCATAGAGACTGCAGTGCTGATCTATCAGGCTATGCTCTGGACGATTCCCACAGAGCCACTAGGTGTCCATAGTAAGTGGATAGAGTAGAGGCTGAAATGTCAGCTATAGGCCCCAGGCCCTTAGTGTTACCTACCTGTGCTCGCACACGGTAGGAGGGGCCTGATCACCCCTCCGCAGGTAGCACATAGGTGGGATGGCCTAAAGTCGGGTGCATAATGACTGGGGACAGTCATTTTCCTGGTCAAGGCGAGTGTAACTCCTCTGTTACCCGGGTTACTAGAATCCCAGTAAGACCTAGTGGTAGGCAGGAAGGCAGCTTGGAAACTCCAGTTAAATGGGTTTCACACTGTCTCACACTGTCCTCAGTCACAGCTGAGACCAGAGGGATGACATCATAATAGAATTGTCACAGCTGCATGAGCCACATTTGGAATCTTCAGCTCAGAGTAAGTTTAGAATCTTGGGAACTCAAAGTCAGTCTTCAGTTTGTCTCTTAAGCAAACAAGAAGGACACCAGTAGTGTCTGTTTACCCCTCCCTCTGGGGTGAGGAAAACTTTTGTGGGTTCCGGGCAATCCCTTCTCCACCTTGGGAAGAAAGCTGCCTGTTTTAATTTAAGTTCAGTCTGTTCATCTATAACAGCAAGGTTACATTTCTTCGCCTGTGGGGCACCTGCAATGAATGGGTGAGTGTTTGGCCCCATTGGAAGGGGCAAACAACTTTTTTCTTCAGTTGGATTTCAAGTATTGGGGACTGCTATTTGGGAGGACTATGTCAACTAGAACAAACAAATAGAGCAGTCATCTTTTAAAGTGTTAAAGTTCATTGTAGAGGGGTGCTTAGGTCATCCACCGTCAATCTACATTTTAAAGTCTAAGTTCTGTGTGTCCAGAGAAATGGCCGGGTATGGGCTGTGGAGCTGTAGGTGGAAAACCCCCATCTTTAGTAACCAGGTCCACCTCTACGGATTTCTTCTGTGTTTTTGCTACTTGCCTCTGCGCGCTTGGCCAGTGATGGGGTGGGCACCCTGATGTGGGTCGCAACTTGAAAATCTCTCTCTAGGAGTCGCAGACTCTAAATGGTGGGGAGCCACAGGATGGGATCATTACTCCTTGTTGGATGGGAGTCTCCTGTTTGATGGAGTTTGAATTGGAAGTACGAAAACAAAAATCTCTAGGAGTCCAGACTTCAAGTGGTGTGGGAGCCACAGTTTGGGAGCTCTCCTTGTTTGATGGGATGTCTTTCCAAGTAGAGTTTGGGTTCATTCGCCAAGTGGGACCTGGTTGGTCGAGTGGCCGCAGGGAGCCGGGCCAGTCAGGCTGTGTGATCCAATGCGCATGCAAAGTCCGGGTTGAGTGCCTGGTGGGTCCAAAGCCAGACATCTGTTGTATTGTGTTCATTCCACAAATGGACTGCTGTGTTTAACCTCTAATCTGCATTACAGTTACGTAGCTCTGTGGGAGACCATACAGAGCTTTGTTTATGTTCAGTGAGTTAATAAATAAAGCCACACTGAAAAATCCCAATTCTGGTTCTGGACATTGCAGTTATTGCTTCCTGTAGTTGGATTTACTTGGGTGCCCCTGTGCAGAGTAGTCAAACCTAGGTCTCTTGTGCCAGGTAACCTCATCCTTCCTCGAACCCGTAGATAGACATATGTATATCCATGTTACAAAAATGGACATATGCCTTACACTAGGCAGCACATTCATTTTGAGGAGATTAATTCCATCCATCCAGGATATCGGCAATGCTTTCCATCTACTAAGGTCTCCAAGGACGGTCTTGAAAGTGGTGTGTAATTTAAGTTCATATAGGCTGCCCAGGTCTTTTCCCACTCTTATTCCCATATAAGTAAATTTTGTTGACCACCTTAAGCTCCCCATGTGGCCCTTCCTCTCCCATTGTCTCCCTCCAAGAACATTATTTCCAATTTGTGAAGATTCAATTTATACCATGAAAACGTGCAAATTGATTTATGATGCATAGTAGAGTTGGCTTCAACTGCTCTTGGCTTTGTAAGAAAGAGCAGGATGTCATCTGTACATACTGTAATGTGCACAATGGGCTGGCAGTGTAGCCTAAAGGTTAGAGGAACAAGGTGTGAACGAGCTTGATACATTCAGGAGACCAGACCTGAGTTTGATTCTCACAACCTCCACTTGCATACTGTGTGACTCTGAACAAGTCACTTAACTGCCCAGTGCTCCCAGGTCGCCCCTGAAAACAGGCACTTGTGCCTAGGTAGGCCTTACCCTGTTACCAAAGACTAAAATAAAAATAAATAAATAAAATATGTAGTGGTGTGCCAAACTCCCTTTCCTCAATAGGATCACTTTGAATTTTAATGGCCAGTGGTTCTATTGCAGTAGCAAACAGCAGGGGGAGAGGGGCACCTTGCCTAGTACCTTCCAAAGCTGAACCCACAGATGGTAGTCCATTCACCAGCCCTCTTGCATTTGGAGCCTGATAGAATGCTCTGACTAATTGTAGATATTCATCCCACAGACCATACTTCCCAAAACCTCATCATATAGTTACACTCTATTCCATCAAATGCTTTCTCATTATCCATGGACAGGACACAAGCCCACATAGGATGCCAAGAACCCCACCATATCACATTTAGTAATCTTCTCATATTGTTTTATTTTATTTATTTATTTAAATCTAGGATTACAATACCTTTGAGCCGAGGCTCTTTACAAAGGTTCCACGTCAGCGTGCAACAGTCATCATTTTAGTTACAAACATATAGTCATTGACTTACAGACATGTAATAACCAGTACAAAGACTTGAGCTATGAGCAAGACAAGGGAAGGGTGGGTGGTGGGGAAGTGGAGGGTAGAGATCGAGGGGGGGAAGGAGGCAGGGGTAATGGGGAGTACAGGAGGTGGTTGGGGCAGGGCAGGAGGGAGATATGGGGGGAGGTGGGCGAGGGTGGGAGACAGTGTAGCCAGGGGCCTTGTCAAGGAATATGACAGGTAAGGTGCTAGGGGCAAAGACTGATTGTAAGTGCTGGGTGCTGGGGCATTTGCAGCTGGAACGGTGGAAATGTTAAGATGGGTAATCGCAGGATACAAGCAGTGAGAGGGCAGCTTGGATTTGAAGAGGCCAAGGTTGGAGCGGTCGCTATATCGCTGCCAAGAGAGTTGAGCCTGTTGGATGCCTGATAGGTGAATGATCTTTGTCCTTGGGTCGATGGACATCGTGGATATGTAGTAGATGGAAATTGGATCTTCTTGTAGTGATGTTCCTATGTCTAGGCTTAAGGAGGGCACAGACACCAGGTGGGGCCAGACCCATTATAATTTGTGATAAGATAGCCTTCCCTACACAAAGCCTGTTTGGTCTGAGTGGACTATCAAGGGAGTACCTTCTCCAACCAAAGGGCCAGAACCTGTGTCATGATCTTACAATTATAATTCAGAGAACATCGGTCTATAAGATAAGCACTCTGTGGGATCTTTGCCCGACTTGGGAAGAGATACTGTTTCAATTCAGACTTAAAGGCCTGGGATTTGCAGTATTGAGTGATTCCACTGGGACCTCATTTAGCCAAAGAGGGGCCCTGCAGGAGAATGATTGCTGTCCATGTGCTGTTCTTTGAAATGGAACACTGAGTGGACTCTGCACTTTTCCTCTAGTATCATACTTGGTGCTGACTGCTGTAAAAATTTCAGAAATGCAGAGGGAGTTTGGCCGAGCAGAGCCTTCTTCCCAAGGAGGCATGTTTGGAACTTAATTCTGTTTCAAGGGTTAACTAACTGGTTTGTTCATACAGTGCGCAAGTGAGTATATCAGTCCGCACCAAGGGTAAGCCTGCATGCCTGGTTTAGGGCTATAACTACCCGCTAATGTTGTATCAGTGGCTGCGCCAGAGACCACCAGTCCATAATCTATAATTGATAGTACTGAACTGGAGAAGGAGAGGTGGAGAGCAGTAGGTGTGAGGTTTTTCCTGTCCCGATATAGAACTGCAAGTTTGGTGTTAACGGCCTTCACCACCATGTCAATATGTTGCACAAAGGAGAGGGTTTCATCAATTGTGACCCCAGGTACTTGAAGGAAGGCACCTGTTCTAGTGGGACCATCTTGTTGTTAGAGATAGACAAAGTGGGGCATCTCCTCTAAGTTGAGGGCTAGAAAGGAGCATAGTTTTTTTTATTTTTATTTTACTTTATTCCCTGCAGTCAGCTGCCTGGTACCTCTGCCCAGTCATGGATCTTGGCTTCCACTTCTAGATTAGCCAAGACCTTCCGATACTCCCTGGATTACCCCCCAGGTGGGCCTGTGGAACCATACCTTCGCAGTGCCGCAGATGATGGGATAAGTCGGAGGGTCAGCCTGAAGCTAATTGAAGCTGAAGTGGGCTTCATCTAGGTGGCTGGCAGCAGCGATTTTTCCCAATGCAAGGGTGGGAATGTGCATGATGTCCAGCGTCCGCCCCCAAGCTACTGGGAGTCAGGATATCTGCACACCCAGCCTCCGCCAGGTGTCCTGATAGCGCCACTCTGCTCTAGCCCCCCACTCCCTGGAGAAGGAGAAGGAGAGTGGTTATCAGACAATCAATCCTTTTCCCAAGGTCGGCCCCTGATGACACCGGTCCATTCCCAAACCTGGGTCGCTGTCAGAGATAGGCGCTCTGCCCCTATGCCAGCGGCAGGCCTATAGTTTCTTAGTTTTTAATTATGTAATAGCTTGTGAGCTGAACCAGTTCTCTAGCTGGTGGAAAGTAAACTGCCGCCGCTCTGTAGTGACTCAATGTGAGAATTGCTACTGAGAAAGACAGCAGCATCTGCATACAGAATTATTTTGCTCTTACAGGCCTCTGGAAGAGCGCTCAGGAACAAGCTGAAAAGCAGTGGTCCCAAGACTGACCCTTGGGGAACTCCCAGTGAAACTTCTTTAAAATCTGGAGACAGCTGAACCAACTTTGACTTTGTGTCCCAGGCGACAGGTAGCCTTGAACCAGCCTACAGAATTAGAAGCCAATCCCAGGGTCTGTAATTGTTCCAAGAGGAGGGGGGTGGTTGACCGTGTCAAGGCCTTTGTAAGGTCAATGAAGATAGAGCCTACCAATTTACCATCATGTAAGGCTTTGTGCACGTAGTCAGTGAACTCAGCCAAGGCTGTGGCAGTGCTATGGTTCTTCCTGAATCCATGTTGTTGGAACATTGCAGTTGGTATTTTGGAGGTTCTCAGTGATTTTATCAGCCACTATCCTTTCCAGTGCTTTGGACAGAGGGGAGAGGATGGAGATGGGCCTATAGCAGGCAATGCAGGACCTATCCTGACTCTTGAGAACAGGGTCACCAAAGCTTGCATCCAGACTGAGTTGAATTTTGTCACGGTGAGAGATTTGTTGAAAATTTTAGAAATGGGGACAATAAGCTTGTCAAGGGCAAGGGCGACTCAGTTTCATATCTGTGCTATCGCTACATAACCTGGTTTTGCCCAGGACCTTTTTACATATGACATAGCCTCTTTAACTGTTACATGCTTGAAATAAAAGTTCAGATGATTATTCTCAGTTGGGTTGCTGTCAAGGTTCACATCCGTAGTCTTAAGGTACCCAGGTGGGAGAACAGTGCTTAGGTCAGTGAAGGCAGCATTGAACGACTCAGCTATTGAGTAAAGATCCATGGAATTAATACCGTTGATGTTGAGCATTGGGATGTTTCTTGTCATCCTTCCCAAGGAGATCCTTAATATTCTCTCAGGATTTCCTCCCATCACCTCAGTTTCTTTCCAGCTGGTCTCTGTAGAAGTTAGCTTTAGCAAGCCTGATGATCTGCATACATCTGTTTCTGGAGGCCCTGTAATTCTGATAATCATTTTTATTGCCCGTGATTTTGGCCCTACACCAGAGGTTGTCCCTTAACTCTCATATGTTCAAGGAGATCACCAGTTTTCCACCCATTACTGGAGCCATGGGATTCTTTTCCTGACAGAGGCAAATATGTCACAGACCATGTTGAAATTGTCAACAAAGTATTTTACTGCAAGGTCTAAATCCTGCTGAAACTCAAGAGTTGTCCAGTCAATCTGGGATAGTACTGCTTTAAGAGAACTAAGCTGTTCTTTCTTCAGGATTCTGCTTTCAACAATAATTGAGGAAGCTTTTTGTGTTTATTAGACCACCTGCATATGATTGGCAAGTGGTCACCAAAGTGTCAGATAGCACAGTGACCTCAGATATTCTAGTGGAGGAATAGAGAGGAACCAGTCAAGCAGTATGTTGTTACCCGATTTGTAGTTCATCCTAGTGGGTTCTGTTATGATTTGCATGAGGTAAGAACTAGTCACAAGGTCCTTCTAGGGGTTGACTCCTTACTGAGCCTGTTTGTATTGAAGTCCCCAGTGACAATGAGTTTATAGTCCTTTCCAAGACTAACCATTGCTTCCATGACCTTGCTTAGTCTCACTTTGACCTTCCTAGGTGGGAGGTAGACTGATGCAACGACTAGGGATTTGTTGTGGAGGCCAAAGGAATTCAATCACAAGTAGTTTGTGATCATCAGCACCTGCCAGTTATAGGAAGTATGATCCCTTGTAATGTATCACTGAGGTAAATGAGACATCCACCACCCTCTTTGCTCTTCCTGTCACATCTGAAGGCTTGATAACCCGACATTGCAATTTAATTGTCCTTTGTCATAGGAGTTAGCCATGTCTCTGTGAGACAAATAATGTCATGGCAGTGCAAGGCCATCCAGGCCTGGAATTGCGCGAGCTTTGAAGCAGACTCACCTATGTTCATTGCTGCAATTCTTTAAGCCACTGCTCTTAATCCCTCCTGCACATTTGGTATTTGGTGATCCAGGATTGGGGTATACGTTACTGGACAGAAGTAGCATCTATAGTATAGCTTTTCTTGTTGTTATAATGATAGTTATTTATTTATTTTATTTATTTAAGTGTTTTTCCAGGAAGGTATGCTGAGCAGACTACTGCTCGATTTCAGGTTATTGAGGACTTACCTTCGGAACTTAGGTTTGCCGAAATTGGGCAACATTCTTTTAAGTGAGATAGGTGGCGGCATGTAAGGTGCAATGTAGCCTTGGATAGAAGCTTGTTTTATGATCTTCGATGGTATCAGTGGCACCAGTGCCTCAGGGCAGTACCCAATTGAGGAAGTTACAGCTCAGTGCCTTTAGCAATACTGTTGTAGTTCAGTTTCAGTTCAGTTTGTTTTGTTGAAAGTATGTATAAAACCAAGTTGTTACATACACAAATATTTAAAACAATACATATCAAATATTACAATAGCATATAAATAAATGTTCCTATTGCACGGTACAAACAGTATATTAAACCCAGCACATTGATTCAGATCTTAAGAGATCATAAAATCACATTTAATAATGAGATGAGTATTATTCTCTGTCAGTTTTAACTTTTCTAATTCTCACAGCTGCCCAGCATCATAATATGGGTCCCCTGTATACACCAGTTGTTACAAACGTTATGCAAATAATATAAATCATTTGGCTAGATTTTGACATTCTGTAAAATATGTTTTACTGGAACTTACACATTATCTTATAAGCATAATTTGCCAAAAGCAAATATTTGTGCTACATTTTTTGGTTGGTATCAAATATTGTATGCCTTTTGTTTTATTTATTTATTAAGATTTTAGAAGACACCTTTGAGCCAAGGCTCATTTACAAAGGTTCCATGTCAGAAATATACAAGTAGGGTAAAACAAGAATGAACACACTCATAAGACATGCAACAAGTTAAACAATTCAGAGCAGCCAGAGGCTTTGTCAGTACATTAGTTAGCATATTCACTCCAGGTCATAAATATACTAAATTGCAATGGAGTCAAAGGCTTGAGTGGTAAGGGTAGATACAAGTGAATAGCCTGAAGGGCAGGAGCAAAGGTTAGATGGGGTAAAGGAGGGAGGGAGGAGAGCAGCACAGAGAGCATTGTCAGAGAGGGATGAGGGGAGGGACGGGGAAGAGGTGATGAAAATATGGTTGGATGGAAAGAGGGATGGGGCAAAAGAGAGTGAAAAGTGAAAGGGGGGAAGGAGGCTTCAATGGGGAAGGCAGAAGGGAGGAGGGTTTGGCTTGGTTATGAGAAGCAGTCACAGAAGGCCCTGGCAACAAGGTGTTGATGAAGACCTGCTTAAAAGTGCCCAGAGTAGCATTGTTGGTAACTTCTGGGGAAGTGAGTTGTACAATGTTGAGGCTCTGGATTTGAAGGAGCATTGCCCTTGAGTAGTGCAGCAGCAGGGAATGGAAAATTAAGACTTTCCGAGATTCTGGTTAGGCACGAAACACAATGAGGAGCCAGTAAAATCTGAACACCTGGAAGTAGGAGATCCAATGTGATCTTTTTAGCTAGGATGCAGGTCTGGTACCTGAGTCTGCTAGTTAGTTGGAGCCAGTTTGCTTGTTTATAAATATAACAGGTGTGGGAAAGGTAGGGGACTGAGGTTTAGGAGATGACAGGCCTTGTTTAGGGCTATAGCTACAGTATGTGTCAAGTGCAGTGTCATTGGCTAATCAGTGCAATACGAGCCTTTCAGTCAATAATTGAGATAACAGAACTCTGAATAGCAATGTTTAGGGCTTTGGCAGTGAGGCAGTTCCTATGCCTATATAACAGTCCTATGGGTATTCACTGTTTTGCAATGTTATAGATGTGTTCAGGGTATGCTAGAGTGCAGTCAAGGCTCAGCCCCAGATATTTAAACAGATAGACCTGCTCCAGCAATGCCCTGTTGCTGTTTGCAATAGTAAGTCCTCCATTTTTATGTTTGTCGTTGGTACCATGGAATATTATTGTTTTTTTTGAGTTTAGGATGAGTTTATGTGATGTAAACCATGTCTCAACTTCTGCAAAGCTTATGCAGCTGTGACTGTAGAAAGGATGGATCTGGGTGGGAGTAAGATAACTCCATCATCTGCATAGAGAAGGGTTCTATCATGGCAGGATGAAGGGAGATTGTTAAGGAAAATATTAAAAGCATGGGACCCATGATGGATCCTTGAGGGACTCCAAAACGGACCAGGAGGGAGGGAGGTAGGAGGGATTCATCAATTCTAACCTGCTGGGTTCGGTCACTAAGGTAACTGTGGAACCACAGTGTGGTGTCAGTTGAGAATCCTAGGCAAGATCATTATTCAGTCAGCAAGGAGTGGTTGACAGTGTCAAATGCCTTCATCAAATCGATGAAGGTGGTGCCTAAGATGTCCCAGGTCAAGGGCATCATGGATATGTAAGGGATATTCGAGGAGAGCTGTGGTGGTGCTGTGCCCTTACAAAAGTTGTGCTGCTCTGGACATTGCAGGTTGTGTTTTGCAAGGTAATCAGCAAGCTGATCAGCAACTATTTCTCCAGGGCTTTCAGGGAGGATTGGTCGTAGTTGCTAGTAAAGGTCTTATCACCACTTTGTAAATTGATGTCACCACTGTGATTTTCAATTTTGGGGAACTATGAGAGCATGAGGACCAGTTCAGGATTTTATTGAGGGGATCAGGACTTTGTCTATAGTGAGGGCAATAAGTTTAAGATCAAGGAATCACCACTGGATCTGGACCTCCCAAGCACTTTGAGCAGGTGCTTTTAGGTAGACCCTCAGAGATGGCTTTAAAATAGAACAGTGGGTGCCCCTGCATTGTACTTGCTTTATTAGAGAGTAGTGCATCAAGGGAGGGATAAAAAGAAGGTTGGAGGTAGCACATGGCTAAGGTCAGTGAAGGCAGCATTAAACACATTAGCCATGGTGACTAAGTCCGTGTGATGTTACCATTCAAGTTGAGCATTGTGCATGGTACTTTGGGGTCTTTCCCTGTAACTTTGGTAAGTTTGGTCCAGAACTTCTTCCTGTCTTTCTATGTATTGGCTAGAGTGCTCTGATGGTAGCTGGTTTTCTCACTGTGAATCACTCTTGTACAGGTATTTCTTGCTGTTTTGTAGGCTTGATATCATCCTGGGTGCCAGTTGTCTTAGCACGTGTCAGAGATGATCCCGGATCTCACTTGCTCTAGAAGAGCTATATTTTACATGGGTTATTGACACCCTTAATCTTATGTTTCTTGTAGGGGCATGGACATCACAGGCAGTGTTAAAACTATGGATAAAGTACTCAAGTGCTGTATCCATGTTGGGGCTGAGTCTATTGGTATCCAGTTGTGTTCTCGTAGAAGAGTTTTAAGGGCCCAAGGTGACCAGGAATCATTTTCTGCTGTTAATAATTTTAGGAGTCTTGGTGAATTTGTTAGTCCAGGGCATAGGACTGGGGAGTGGTCACTTATACAGTCAGGGAGAACTACAGTTTTTGTGATGTGATCAGGGTGGTTAGTTAGTACCCAATCCAGGAGAGTTCTGGTCCCTATTCTGTAGTTCACCCGGGTGGGTGATTGGACCATTTGCAAGAAATTTGCCGCTGTCAGGGCATCCTTATATTTGTTTGCACTAAGGGAGGACCAGTTGACATTGAAGTCCCCAAGTAGGATTGTTTCTGAGCTCTGATCAAGGGAGTGGATAAGGTCCAGGAGGGAGTGTAGGCCTTGGTTGGTCAGTTTGGGGGTATGTAGACTGATGCAACTGTCAGGACTTTATTGTGCATCCCAAGCAGTGCCTTGGTGGTAAGGATCTGGATGTCATTCTCAGGGTGAGGTATACTAATGACTTGTCCCTTAAGAGACTATTTTAGGTAAAGAGCATAGCCTCCACCTTCTTGGAAAACCTGTCTTGCTTGAAACAGTATATCCTGGAATTGAAATTACTGAGTCAGGGATCTTAGGGATAGCCATGTCTCAAGTATCGCCAGGATATCTCAACTCAACTCAACTCTACTCAATTCAACTCAACTCAACTCATTCTTTATTTATAAAAAGCGCCTTTCCAAAACCAAGGTGCTTGTACAATAAATAATTAAAATACACCAAAAAGAAAACAATATGGTAAAACCGATCAACATAGCATCATTAAAAATCAGATTAAGCTAGGCTAAATTAATAAGTTTTCAAGATTGCTTTAAAACTTTGGATGGTCAGAGCAATTTCACTACCCTAGAGATAGAGAATTCCACAGGGTCGGCCATGAAACTGAATGACCCAGTCCCTGATGTCTTCAAATGAACCCTGGGAATTCTAGCAATCCCTCATCAGTGGATCGGGGCAGTAGGGGTGAAGAAGATCTTGCAGGTAACTAGGTCCCTGGTCATGTAGGCCTTATAGGTCAGCAAACTGACCTTGAAGGTGATCCGCCACTGTACTGGCAGCCAGGCATGCTCGCGGAGGACAGGCATTATGTGACTGGTCCTAGAAGCACCTCAAAGCCTGGCCACCGCATTCTTCACTAGCTGCAAGTATTGGATATCAACTCCTGGTAGCCCTAGGTAAAGGGGCGCTGCAGTAGTAGGCAGAAGGAGTATGAAGGCAGGGACCAAAATTGGAAGATCGTGGAAGGAACCAGGTGCTTCACCTGGATGATATTCCTCAGATAGTAAAAGAGGTTTTGACAACTGCTGACACCTGTGATTTAAGGATCAGGCAGTCATCAAACATAAGCCCAGGTTCTGCACCCAGTCTGAAGTAGTTAACTGAGCACCCCCAAGCCAAAGACCAAGGTGATCCTGTCAGCAGACCTGCCTCCCAAGACCTGGGTCCACAACCAACACCTCAGTTTTTCAGGGTTTAACTGCAACTGGCTCACACTCATCCAATCCTGGATCTTGGTGAGACAGTTATTAAAGACTGAGGCAGCATCACCCGGCCAGGTGCAAGATACGTACAGCTGAGTATCATCTGCATAGCAGTGAAAACTCAAGCTGTACTGCCTAATAATCTAGGTTGTGATGTGTTACCCAGGTGGTGAGGGAATCAAGTTTATTGAGGAGGCTGCAAATGTCGATACTTGTCATGGAGAGCTGCTCCAGCCTTGACGGTACCACTAGTACCATGCTGTGGGGGCCAGGGCTGGGGTGAAAATTGCTTGAAATAAGTAGCAACAACAGTATTTGGCATTTTAAGAGAGCTTTGAGGTAGTTCTTATGAGGCAGTAAAATCCTGTTTTTGGAGGGTTCTCTACAGAGGTTGTTGTATAGAGCAAAAATCCTGTTAACAGGAGAGACTTGCTGAGGAGCATAGGAACATGTATACTTGGTAGGAGTACCATCCAGGAGCATAGAGGTCTGGGATTTAACTGACAGGTGTAAAGCAGGAGGTAGTTCCATGTAATGGTCTAACGGGTAGAAAGTGGATATTCAATAGCATGTTCTGAGGATAGGTGGGGTGGTATCTCACCTGCCAATCCAGAGTGGGTGATTAGTGCAATGAAGGTGAGCAGGTTCAGTAGGGATAAACAGTTCCATTTTATGACTAAGGAGAACCAGGTTAGAAGGGCACAGGAAGGCTGATGTGGTCCTTTAAGAGGAGGAGAGATACAAAATGAAAAAAGCCAATGGAAGCAATAGAGGGAAAAGATGGTGGTGCTAGGGTGGATTTAATAGAGGTCAGGGCCAGGTGGGTGGATGGGAAAATATATCACCTGTAAAGAGCTAGCAAGAGGCTTAG
This sequence comes from Neoceratodus forsteri, assembly GCA_016271365.2. Taxonomy (NCBI): domain Eukaryota; kingdom Metazoa; phylum Chordata; order Ceratodontiformes; family Ceratodontidae; genus Neoceratodus; species Neoceratodus forsteri. The sequence continues at coordinate 123,413,794 of JADMNL010000024.1, forward strand.
GCAAGAGAGTGAGTGATAAAATCAATAAAAGCAAGCAGGATCCAAAGCTAGTATTGGAGAACCAGTTGGGTAGCTTAGTTCTACAGGTAGCCAGTCAGAGGAGTTCCTACTGCAGTGTGCCAGAATTTGAAAAGCTCTGGTGGGTTCTACAAATTCCATACCTTAGCGGGGTCTCGGTGAAGCTGCTGTTGGGAGTGTGCAGCGGCAGGAGAAGTGGCTGCACCACTGGGGTGAGAGCGAGCCCAGTCTCAGGCAGCAGCTTAGCTGGGTCCAGGTGAAGCTGCTGATGGGGTGGTGGCAGCAGGAGAAGTGGCCGCACTACTGGGGTGAACGGCCCAGTCCAGTGCAGCAGCTGTGTAACATCTGCTCCATCTTAAAAACAGGATATACAAGCTTTTGCCATTCTGCCAACATTTTTGACCATCCCACATTAAATGCATTGCAGTGAGTTTGACATTTTCATCCTAGAGACATGGCTCTTCAACATATTGAACATTATTTGGTTCCATATATTTCCATATAAGTCAAACCTTAATTTTGTCAGTGCTTTCCTGTGATTTATATTCTCACAGTATGTGAGGTATTTCTCCATACAAAATGCATCTTTTATAAGCTTTAGACCTTATGTCTGCAAGATCCTCTGATGTTTCCTAAATCTTCCTGCGTAGCAGTGTTAACAATTCTTTGTCTGGCTGTTCTAATAAATGCTGCATGATCTGTAAATGGATTTAACAGAGTGTTAACTGGTAATCCAACACTCTTCAGTTCCTGGTTTAATTTTGCCAACCAGCACTGAGATTCCTTGTTTAAATTACTAAGCATACCTCTCCTACAATTAGCTAGCAAGCTGTTTTCTGGGGCATTAAAACATTTTAGAGTAGGAAATACTTCTCTTCAAAATTTTGCTTTTATAGATGAAGTTCCAGTTTCTGCACAAACTGCTCTATTCATTGTGAATAGGTGACCCTAATATGTTTTTGAGAAAAATAGTTTGTAATGACTCCAGATTTTTAATATTAGCATATTGACCCCACACCTCTGCACCATATAGCACTTTGGTATTGATTTTGGCATCAAAGCACCTGTGTGATGCTATAAATGAGTCTTTTGCACAAGAGCTAGCAAATCTGTTGATTCCTAGTATACTGCTTGTAACATTTTCTTTGATTTTTGTAATATGTTATTTCCACTTTAAATCTCTGCTATAAACAAGTCCCATATATTGAAATTCTTGAACCTCGCTGTACTTAAACCATCAATGTTCCAGGGTCAAGCTTTTTTCTTTTGGATCCAAGTGTTACTATCTTCATTTTCTCAGTGTTCAAGGTCAATTCCAATTTCGCTAGACTTTCCTAACTGAGCTTAATGCCCTTTTCAGTCCAAGAGGCAACTGAGCTAAAATAATAGCATCATCCGCATACATGAGTATTTTAAATGGAATTTGATTGATTTTAGGAGCAAAAGTATCAATTTTGGAAATGTCTTCCACTAGAGTTTTGATATAAATATTGAAAAGTGCAGGGCCAGCAGGCAACCCTGTTTAACCTCTGCATTTGCTTCAATTTAGTCAGCTGGTGCCCCATCCTTGCCAAATGTTACCCGTAACACTATATCCTTATGAAGCAGTACTAATATGTCTAATAGATTTTTTCTAGACCTTTTGATTTCAGTATATTCCAAAGGATTTCTCTGTTGACAGAGTCAAACACTGCCTTTATATTTGCAAAGGCTGTGTATATCTTTCTTTTTTTGCTTAACATATTTGTCAAAATATAATTTAGGACAAATATGTGATCTAGTGTAGAGTTCCTTTCCAAAACCCTGCTTGAAAAGGAGACAGTACATTCTGCACTTATATCCAGCCTAACAGTCTATCTAATAGAATTTTAGAAAATATCTTAAGACTAACATTTAGCAAGGTGATTGGGCGATAGTTCAGTGGGCTATTAGTAACCCTTTGTGTAATGGCACAATTATTCCTGTTTTTCAGTGCTCTGGCATCATCCTACTTTTAATAATAAATTCAAATAAAGACAGAAATAAATCTGCCCACCAGTCAGAGTCTAGTAGCAATACTAGGGTTCTGGGAGTAAAGTGGTGGGGGGCACCTTCTTGTTCATCAGTGCTTGAGGCCAAGAGTAGGACAACAGCACTAAAAGTAGCGTGTTTGTCATTTTCAACACAAAGTGTAAGTTGTAGGTGTACAGGGATGAACTTGGTTGTGGACTACTGGTGGGAGTAGTATGTAATGGGAATGTTAGCAACACTGAGGGTGAGAGGTGGTGCAGACAGAGAGAGCCTTTAATATTGCCAAAAATGACACACAGTTAAGTAATTCAATTTAGGTAAGGCAGGGTATCTCATCAGCTTAACAGAGTGCCCTACTGAATTGGAAGTAAATATCATCCAAAGAACTTCCAAGCCAGAAAAACTCTGAGCTAGAATAGTCTGCACATTTAGAAACCAAAACAAAGAAGTATTCCTATGAGACCTGAAACAGGATTAAAACAACAGTCATGCACCCCTATCTGTACAGGTTTGCAACAATGCAAATGTTAGAAAGGAGACTTAGTCACCTGACCCAGATGATGCGATATAACTAAAGCAGGTCAAGGGTGTGTGTGGTGGAGGGGGAGGGTGGGTGGGGAGCCACCATGCAGCAGTGGTGGGGAAAGCAGGTCCAAGAGTTACCTTTGTGTCAGGGCTGAGAGGTGGGCAGGTGGATGGAGGATAGGGTCGGCTTCCCTGAAACGCTGGCACAGTTTGACTTAAAATCCTAGCCTGGTCAGGCGCATCCAGCACTTGGCAGAAAGAGAGAGAGAGAGCACAGTTAAGGGCTAGGCTAAATTGGTAGGAGGGCTTGCAGACAAAGAGAAGAATCAGGGAGGGTCCACAAGGAAAATATTAGGTTGCACAGAGGCAGTATGGAGGAAAGAAGAGCTTGTGGCTGAGCACAGGATAAAGTGAGGTTTTGAGTGTTTCAACCCCAAACTTTTAACAAAGAATGCAGATGTTTTTACAAATTCAAACTTAAGCTCTAAGCAAATATTAAAACGTTTTTGTAGTTTTTCTAAAATTAAACATTTAGAAAACAGAAACTGTATCAGAACATGGTTTATCTTTACACATTAGTACAGAGCTTATAACAAGAACAGACACAACCACCCTGTACTCCATGAAGTCAAAATTCTTTAGTCTGTCCAAAAGTAGAATCTTTATTGAATTCAGTGCAGACAGCAAGTAAACTACTCACACTCTTACGGGTCAAGTGTCCAATTCTGGGTCATGATGTACTGGCCTGCTCTAGAATTCCACTGCTACTTTCACTGCTCACATACTGGCATCTTTCAGGTCCCCAAACTGATAAATCTTTCCTCCATACTGGACCCAAAGACGTGTTGGAGCCAGCAAGGAGTGTACGATTCATAGACTCCAGAGCTGTTGTCGGGTGCCATTGTACTGTTTCCTCTTGTTTCAGGTCGCAAATGCCCAGTCCAGGACATTCGGATATCCAGCCTTCGTGTTTCATTGGATGTAGTATCCTGGCTGCAGCAAGTAGAGAATCCTGAACCTCTGGTCCAGCGGTAATCAACATGACAGTACATGGCTGATGGTGGTTGCTTTGCAGAGAATGGGAGTTTAGGCAGTATGCACGATGGAGGTCTGAGCCATCCCAAGAATCAGGCAGTTGAAGAGTGTCTTTTAACCAAGCTCTCATATAAGGTAAATGTGGTCTCTCTACCCCTTTGGGAGACCAGTCAATCTGATGTTCATTGCGTGAGCCCCATTTTCCAGTGCCTCTGATTGGGCCCGTAGATGAGAGTTTTCTTGTGTCAGTTTATTGACAACTGACAAAAGTTTTTATAGAGCAATCGCCAGCTTCTTTGACTGTTGTTGCTGATGCTTTGGTTTTGGTGTTGTGTGCCCATTCTCTCCAGAATCTGCTTAATTTTGTGATCCATATCTTGTATTACTTTGAGTACCATGTCTCCCACCTGCTTCGGGTTAGTGTTCTGTGACATGCCAGGTGCTTTATTCGGGGACTGTTGCGTTGATGTTCGGATTTTGGTTTGCATCCTCCGTACCTTTCGGATGCCCCATGTTCCCAAAAACACCGATAGGTACATAAGCTAGTTCTCCTTCTGGTTAAATGCTTGGGATGAGAAAGTTTATAAATTGCAAACTGATTTTAAATGGTAAAAGCCTTGAGGTAGACAGAGCTAATGTGAAACATGTCTTTGCTCTAAGGTGGCTCTCTGGCGCCCTCTTCTCTACTGTCTTAATGCCAGATTTGTTCCTTCACTTGAAGAGAGCAGTCACCCTGAAGACATCTCCAGCCTTGTGGTCATGTTTGTTTATTTAATTTAACAGTCATTTAGTTTTAAAACTGTTTATTTAGTTTCTGACACTGCATCAGGGAGTTTTATATTTTACAAATAAATAACGGTTTCTCCGGTTCCCATTGGTTCCCAGGAACTTGAGAAGGCCATAATAAAACACAGTTCCTGCCTGAGGAACTGAATGCTTTTACTATTTCAACTTAAATGACTTTTGTTTTCTTTTAAATAATGTTTTTATCACTTTTATATTTGTCTTGCACCTGCACAAGAAACATGTTGCGGTAACTTTGGAAAACCAGGTTTTGGAGATACGGTCATGCTGTGGCCAGTGGCACCACTGCTTTTCAGGCTGGGCTCCATGGCACAAATTAGATTGCATGCCGTCTATGACAGCAGTGCAAAGCCATGCCACCACTTTCAAACATTTAGCACCGCTGCAATGAGGAGCTCCACCTCATTGCAGGGGGGCGTGCTGTGACATTTTAATAAACAAAGTGGTCTGCGATAAGTCACGACCCTCACAGTCCCCTGTAGCCAACTTTGGGGTGCCCAATCCCCTGTCAGCATATGTTCCCCTTCCCGTTATGGTGCTGAGGGGGTGCCCCATCCCCTCAGCATCGATCATGCCTCCAAATGGAAGACAGGCTTGCCGACGGGGTGCCCAGTCCCCTGTCGGCATGTTACTCCCCGCCATTTTCCTGGCGCTGCCCCGATTGTACACACCCACACTGGGAGCCCACCCCAGTGTCGGTGACATGACCCTCCACCAATGCTACACTAGGAGCCCACCCCAGTGTGGCCACCACCTGTTAAAAACAGAAAACGGTCCGTGGTGATTTATTTTTACCTGAAACAAAGGAAACGGTCCTCACTGGCTTCTTGGTGTCTGCCACCCCAACCTGCAACCACCCTCTGTGCACCACCTCCCCACACCCTCCTCACACCCCATACTTACCTCTGGAGCCTGGCATGACGATCTTCGTGGACCGGAACATGTCTGCACTCTTCAAAGCCAACCGCAACTGAAGAAATGCCAGTAAGCTGTATAATGGTATAAATAGGGTTTTTCAACTTTGGTGCATATCTTGGGAATTTTGCACCAGATTTACAATGTGGTTATAGGACCCCTCCTAATGAATTCAAGCACTGTCATGGCATTATTCGTCCTGAAAGGTGATTTTGCGGTCACATGCGTGAAATCACCTTTCAGGACTGATTAACATAATGACAGTGCCACTGTTCATGAGGTGGGCTCCCAAAACCTGTGTTGCAAAGTTGGTGAAAGAATTCCAAAAATGACCATGTTACAAGAGTGCATTGCACAGTTCCCACACACACTTGTAACTGCAAGACTTTTAATATTTTTGCTCCAGCTTTTCAACATTGCCATTTTTATACCTCCTTATGAACAGTGCAGCTGTCATTTCCCACATCGTACTCTGAAATGTGTTTTCGCACATCCGACGACAGTGGCCAGTTGCTGTAGGAAAACAATGTTTGGGACAGAGAAGAAAATCACAGTAACACTGCTCATGAGAGCAGAGGTCCCAAAATGCGATGTTGAAAATTTGGTTAAAACATTCCAAAAATGACTGTTACGAAGCGTGAGTTGCGCAGTTTCACGCACGCTTTTAACTTCGAGATTTTTTAATATTTTTCTCCAGATTTTCAACATTGCCATTTTTTCACACCTCCTTATGTACAGTATAGCTTCATTTTTACCTCCTGCCTGAAATGTGTTTTCGCATATCCGCACACAGTGGCTTAGTCGCTGTAGGAAAACAATGTTCAGGACATGTAAGAAAATCACAGTAACACTGTTCATGAGCAGAGGTCCCAAAATGCCTATGTTTAAAATTTGGTGAAAAATTCCACAAAATGACCATGTTACTAGTGTGTGTTGCGCAGTTTCCACGCATGCTTGTAACTTCGAGAATTTTAATATTTTTACCCAGATTTTCAACATTGCTAATTTCATACCTCCTTATGAATAGTGCAGCTTCATTTTCCACATCCTGTCTGAAATGTGTTTTAGCATATCTGGCGACAGTGACGCAGTTGCTGTAGAAAACAATGTTCAGGACACAGCAAGAAAATCACAGTAACACTGTTCATGAGCAGAGGTCCCAAAATGCCTAAGTTAAACAGCTGGTCAAAAGTTCCACAAAATGACAATGTTACAAGCGCGCTGTACAGTGTCCACGCACTGTCGTAAGTTCAAAATGTTTAATATTTTCACCCAGATGTTCAACATTGCCATTTCTGCACACCTTCATATGAACAGTCCAGCTGTCATTTTCACATCCTACCCAAAATGTAGTTTTGCACATCTGGCGCATAATGGCACGGGTCACTGTGGAAACAACGCTCGGACAAATTAAGAAAATCATATTGCCACTGTTTGAGCAGAGATCCCAAAATGCCTATGTTAAAATTTGGTGAAAGAGTTCAAAATAACAGACTGTTACAAGCATGTGTTGCCTAGTTTTCATGCACGCCATATCGTCAAGCATTTTAATGTTTTCACTCCAGACTGTCAACATTGCCATCTCTTCACACCTTCTTATGAATGGTGCAGCTGACATTTTACATGATGCAGAATGGTGCAGTCACTGTGGAAATCAACGCTTGGGACACATTAACAAAATCACAGGGACACTGTTCATAAGCAGAGGTCCCACATGCTTTCATGAGGTGGGGTCACAAAAGGCCATGTTGAAAATTTGGAGGTGAATACCAACAAACACCCAGGGTGTTAGGTTTCTAACCATAACATCCCACCCTGTACAGACTAACAGGCATCAGGTGTTCCTTTGATTGTCGGCCGTAATGCCTATGCCATTCCACCTCCACCCTGCAGCCACTGAGAAGCATCCAGGTGTGCCTTGGACTCTTTGGCTCCAAGTTTTACCCCATTCTTCTATGCTGCCCCATCTCAACATACTTCGTTATAAAATGGGTGATGTAAGGCCTGATGGCTAAAGCACAGTCCGACACTTGTCAGAGTCTGCAGGGTAGGGTGAAGTAAATGGCATTAGCGTTATGGCTAGTGACCCATAGGCACACCCAATGCATGCCACTCTCTGCAGGGTGGGCTGGGGTTTACATCAGTTCTATACTTTTCTGCCATTCTAGTATGTGTCTCTCTAACTCTTTACTACCAATGCCAGCGCCAGCAAGACAACATCGGCATTGACAAATGCTTGTATTTGTAGGAACTGGAAAATCATTTTAATATGCACTATCAGTGCTTGACAGGACTGATACGCCTAAAACAAGGCCACAGGATTTAAAAATGCACTTCCTGCTTCAAGCTCCTGGCAAAGGCAGCCTGCAATGAGCTTTAAAGGAGCAGTCCACCCAAATTTGTAAAACATATGTTGTGCAGAGGTTTTAATTTATATGTGACGCTCTAGTTTGTCCTTCCTCTGTCTACTATTAGAGTTTTTCCTAAATTAGCCTGCTAGTTGTGGTGAGTTGATGACCCCTGGGACCTACATCTGAGATACAATAATTGCATTCCCTTGTTCCCACAATGCATCCTGTCTCATGTGACAGTGATGTAGTAGAGACCCAACATTCAGCACACATGCCAAACAAACTAAATATCTTGAAACTTTACAAGCTGCACAAAATTACCAGCAGCAAAGTTCTTCAGGACAGTAAGACCTTTACAATGAGGGTAGTCACTAAGCTGAACTCTATAGATTTTAAAATGCAGCCATCTCTACTGTTGTGAACTGATTATAAAGCAGTGCTTTCTGCTGGATTTATGGTCTCTGCTACATCACTGTCACATGAGACAGGGTGCATTGTTGGGCAAAGGAATACAATTAAGCTGTCTCAGATAGAGATCCCAAGGGGTCATAAACCACTATAAAGATAGCAGGCTAATTTAGAAAAAATCTTAGTAGAAGACAGAGGAAGGACCCACTAGAATGTAACATATAAATCAAAATACTGCACAACATATTTTTGCAAATGTTGGGTGGACTACTCCTTTAGATTGCCTCGATCAAGATTTTAAAAGTGGTGAACTTTGTCTTGAGTTTGCCCAAAAACACAAAAGAAAAGGACTATAAAAGAGAAGCATTTATGCTTCTAGGTCTGCCTTTATGCCACCAAACCACAGTAAAGGCCTGAGGGAACCCCAAAGGATGGTGGAAAGCATGCATTAGATGGTTCTCTCCCCTAAGCAGACAGACAAAAAGATAAAGCTGCTTAACCATCTGGCAGGCATGGTAATGGTAAAGACACCAGGTGTCTAACAGGGGAAGTCTGATCCCAGAAATGGCAAAAATGCAAACAAAAGAGCCTCACACAGAGCAGGTACTGGAACCAGTGCCTGCTAAGAAATATCAAAAAGAAAAGAATGTCCTTGCCATTCCTCCTGCAAAGGATAAGGAGCAGACAATGGAACAGGAACAGATCCTTCAGCAGAGGACATAACAAAATGTGGCTGTTTTTGGGGCCTTTCAGGTATGGGAAACCTCATTGATTATGCCCCCCAGTCAGGCTCCAGTTACAACCCAGCAGCCTGTTCTGGAGGAGGAGATTTGTTATGAAGAGGGGAGGATGACCTATCTCCTGAACAGGAGTTTGGCCCCCTGCCATGGAGGACTATTCCACTTACTTCTCATTCATGATGTAATTAGTGGGCACCCTCAACATCCCCTGCCATGAAACCAGAGGAAGGTGATGAGGAGGTGGAATCTGGGACATAGGATGGAATTAGCCCCTTCAAGAAGGCTGCTAGTCTCAACACATAAATCTCTCTGAAAGTCACATCTGAGATTATGTCAGCTCCGAATTCTGCAGCTGGTATTGATAAAAAGATTGAGAAAAGATACTGGGTTTAGCCATCCCCAGTGTGGCGTGGAGGACTGAGGCACTGGGCACCTCACCTCCTTGCCACACCAGTGACTCGGGTTCTGAAACTTCCTGTTATGGTAATTTTGGTTGGGATGGATCAGAATGTTGCGTTGATTCATAAATACTGACACGTCTTTTATTCTAGCCAACTTTAATCTGTTTGACTTCCCGCAGCCAGAATGACATCCCATTGTAGCTTGTGCAATAAGTCCCCTGTCTATAACAGCCAGTCAGTGCTAGTACTTTGAAAATCAAATCAGTTTGGATTTTATAACAATTTGACCTTTGCAATGTGATTGACCTCCCATTAGTGGTAGTACTCTGAAAATTGAATCAGCTAGGATTTTATAGCGATCTGACTTTTTGCAGTGTGACTTGACCTCCCATTATGGTGATGAAACCAATTATTATGTGGTTACAAATGCAGGTGCCATGATGTACAAGTCCCTGTTCTGAAACAGCATTTTCATGACAGCACTTTGTAAATTGAATCAGTCTAGATCTTACCGAACTTTAATGTTTTGCAACATGATTGACCTTTTTGGAACTGGAACTGTATATTATGCAGTTGCCATGGTCCCACCCTCGCCGTTCCTAGCCAAATTTTAAAGTGCCTGACCTTCTGCAGGCTAAGTGGCCTCCTGTTATGGCTTTGGTTGAAAAGGAACCTCTTGTGGCAGCATCTTATAAATTGTGCTAGCTTGAATCTTCCAGTAAATAATAATTAGCAGTTGTTTTGCACTATAGCTGTGTAACCCCATCAGGGGGCTTACCTTGAGCCCCGAAAGGCTTGTTTCCCCAGGTTTTGCTTCCCCCCCCTTTCTTTTTCTTCTGAGTCCCAGTTTCCTGGCTTGCCCCATGTTTTCAAGGGAAAGTGGGGCTGAAAGAGCAAGTTCATGGAGCTGCTGGTTTAAAATGGCACTGTGGTGCCAGCAAGCTCAAGTATGCACACAGTAGCGCATTTTCATGTGGCCATTTATGGCTAGTTTGGTTTGCCTCTCCAGTGGTCCGTCCCTAGGCAGAGCAAAAGAGGGACAAGAGACCTTAGCTGGGAGGTAGAGGCAACCTGGAGGAAGAAAATTTACTTGAAGTGAGCTCCAATTGTGCTTGAGATACTGAGAGACACCTCATGAATATTAATGAGGCAGCACATGAATAAAGAGGAGCTGGGCTCATCTAGCTTAGGGGCATAGTATTCAGTGCTAGTGACAGGCAGGGAAAAGGAAAATGAATAAATAAATATTACAAATGTGTGCAAGGGAATGGAAAGGCTGCCAGTCCATGGGGTGTAAACAAATAGAAAGAGTTCCACAGACTGCAGCAAGAGAAGAAGTATTGTGTAGACTGGCATTGGAACTGTGTGCTGCCTGGGGACATTCAGAAATGGCAGCAGCGACTGCAAGAGGGTTATGGCTATAGGTTACAATGGTCAGTCACTTTACAGGGCACAGGGGTGGCTATAGTGTGTGGGAAAATGTATGATAAAAGTAATTGGTTTGGCTGCAGGGACACTTAAAATCTGGCAACACTGATAAACTGTGTGGACTGTTTACTTTGGCCACCATGTTAAACAACCACATGACACCAGCCAGCCAACCACTGAGTCAGAACTTTTGTCAAGGACTCTGGGACTGTGTGAACAGACTTTGGGGAAAAGACTGGACCGTGGCTCCAGCAAATGGGGAGCTGCCAAAGAGCTCCCAAAAGTTAAGGATGGTTGGACTTTGAGTCAGTTCAGTTGGAGCACTCCAGAAGGAGGGGCTACTGCCCCTGGAGAGAAGGGGATGCAGGATGGGCCTGCCTGGGGCTGCCAGCAATTTGTTCCCCAGGGCAGGGTGTGCTTACCTCATCAGGAAAAGGGAAAAGAAAAGCCAGAGAGAGAAAAGAGGTTAAAGAAGGAGCTTGGCAGAGAGAAAGGAAAGCTGCAGGATGCTAAATGTTCTGTGTTGCTCTGAAATTGCACCACAGCGGTGAGATAAAGCAGGAGAGAGAAAAGGTTGTGTCCTGAACCTGCGAAAAGGGCAAAAGTCATATCTTGATCCTGAAAAAAGACAAAGGTTGCATCCAGAGCCTGGAAAAAGAATGAAGGCTGTGTCCTAAACCTGGTAAAAGGACAAAGGTTGCATCTAAACCTGGGAAAAGATGGGATACAGAGGAATGATGAGGAACAAGTGAATATGAATGTGCTGAGAGAAGAAACGGAAGAGTGAGACTCTTCATCTCGGAGAATTACATGTACCTGCACGGTGAGAAAAGAGACTTTGAGTGCAGGTTATATGTGGAGCCAGAGTGAGAATGTGGCTGTGTTGAAGCCAAGAGACTGTGAAAACAGAAGGATGGACAGGTACCTTTCTGGTTGGGTGGTGCCTGTTGTCTGCTCCTGAGATACAGCGAGGAAAAGAAATGGAGTGCTGTGGCTACACACTGTGGCAGGAAAGAGGAAGAAGAGAGCAGAAGAGAATGTGCTGAATGCTTCTGCTAACACCCAGGGCCAGGTGGGGAACTCGCTAACCCCCATCAATGGGGTCTGCCGCTGCAGGGTATCATGGGTCTTGTATCCGAGTGCTAGGGTGCTCTGATCAGAGGGAGCCTGGGTCTGGGTCCTCTGTATTTGGCAGGCCTTGTGCATGTGCTCTGCAACGAGGCCTGTAATGGGCTGAAGGGGACAAGCTGCAAGATCTGCAAGCAAGAGAAAGAGACAGAGAGCAAGCTGCAGCCTCTGTGCCCCTGTTTCAAGCATTGTGCTTGCTTCTGCCTGTGTTAACACTATCCCCAGGACCTCAGCAAACTGTGCCATCCAAGGACTGATTCTGCAGAACAGTGAGTAAATCATAGGAACTGCCCTGCACCTGGGGACTGTACATAGTTAAAGCACGCACATTAGGGCTGGAGGTGGAGCCAAGGGGAACGATGTAAAAGTTTAATCTTTCAAGTGTGCCAATGCCAGTTACCAGCTGTACCTCAGGCTCATCAATTTAAATCTGGGTACCCAGTAAATGGACTTTGGGGTATGAAATGAATTGGGACCCTACGGGTCTGGGTTTGGGTACTTCTGCAGCAGTTAACTAGATTAGATAGACTGGTGGCTGCATTGATTGCAATATGGGATTGAATCAAAAGGGAAATGTGATTTTGGGAAATGCCAATATTGAAAATGCTTGAATTCTCTTTCACTTACCCCATCCTAAGCCCCCGCCCTGTAAATAAACTGGATGTTATTGTTTTGCAGCAGAGATGAATCCAGAGCCTAATTTTAGTGAGCAGATTATTTGATGAACTGGAAAAGTAAATGATAACTAGATGTGGGGAGGCTCAAACCTGGTAAGTCCATGCCTGGGTTAACTGTTGGGGAGGTGGGTTGGCACGACACCCCAGGGGTTGTACTGCAGGTAATCAGACCCACTAATATGTACTCTGGATGGAGCCACCACCATTTTATTCTTTATCCTTTGGGAAAGGACTCCGTGAGGTCAGCTTATGGGAACCCAGGCTTCTCAGCCTTGTAATAGCCGGCAAGGCAGGGGTAGTGGCCCTCTCCAGGATGGTGCCAGATAGGGACTACAGATGCATAAAACATTTAACGCTATGTGACAATGAATACAGTAAAAGCACTATCTACAAATGTTGATATTCAGATGCACTTTAGAGAAAGTCTAATGGATTAATGTAATTCTGTCCCACAGATATCCACATATCTGGTGCAGTGACACTCAGAAGCCATCTGCACGCTCATTTCTTTGCATTTTGTATTGGCAGACACCTGGGACAGCTTTTAATGTGTCTCCACAATGATTCTATGTGCTTTGTGTGTTTTAGGGCTAGAATGTGTAATGATGGAGTTCCACCTTGGACTGATGGAGATGGGAAGCACATTTTAACTCACTTTTTTAATTCAGTTAATTATTTGTCGATATGCTCTGTGTTTGTTGCAAACCTGTTGCCACCTCTGCTTATTAAATAATGCATGCAGTTATGCTATTTGTGCTGGGTGGAGTGGAGGGCAGAGGCATCCATGCCTCACCTGCTGCCACACTGGTGGCTGGGGTTTGGGGACAAACTCAGGTCACTGGGGTCAGCCCGGGAGAGGAGGCTTAAGCATGCAAGTGGATGCTGTCCTCATCTGGGGAGGAGGCAGACTGCTCTGCTTCAATGGTACCACCTAGGTGACCATGGGTGGTGGTACAAGTTGGAGCAGCAGTTCCAGGTGGAGGACACTCCTGACGGAAGATGTCAGCACATCCTCTGATGTGCACATGTCTGGCTGTCATCTCCATGGAGCGTCTGTGGGTTGGGGCAACCAGGAACATGGAATATCACCACCGGCAGCAGAATGCTGCCCCATGAAGGCTGGCAGACCTCGCACAGCCTACTGGGTGACGAGACTATCGGACTATGTGTGGTACTGGAAGGGATTTGGGGGTCCCCTGATGGCCCTGCCACGGGGAATCTGTGAGGACTTTGTGGTACCCAGGTAAGTCCTAGAAATGGCAGATGATGGGGCCGGAAGAACCATGAGGGCCAAAAGGGCTTTCCTAGTAGAGTGGTAGAGAAAAAATAAATATCATTGCATTGAAGCAGGAGGTACTGGTGGTGCCACGTCTGAGGAAGATCACAGTTAAACGTAAGGTCAGACATCGGGTGCTGGCAGCCATGTTACATACTGTTTGTATCACCGCTCAGTTTGCACATAATTAAGAGGCACCTTCTGTATCTTGAGTGGGTGAATACTTTTTGTGGTTTTACAGCTACAGGCTGAGTGCTGTCTCCTTGTACCCGCTGAAAAGAAAAGGCCCGATCTCCTACAGGTGTTATGGAAGGGAGGCAGCAGCAGAGGCTACTACCCCAGACCCTACACTGGCTACCTGTACCAGCCACAGAGATGATATTATAGGAGCAGGGCAGAAGGGCACAAGACATGCTACAGCACCAGCCCTAAGCCACAGCGAAAGCAAACTCTGACAGTTTTGACCAGGTCACCAACCAGCCATTGTCAGTGGGGAGGTTGACCCACTACTTCCATGAATCGGAAAAAAAAATCATCATAGATAAGTGGGTCCTGGAAGTAGTGATCCAGTACCATCCCTGCAATCTGAAAAGTTTCCAAATTGCAAAGGCCAAAATCTTTTAGTTCAGAACTGGAAGTAAAGAAATTACTGCAAGCAAAGGCAATAGAAAAGGTCCCCGCATCACAATGGGACAAGGGCCTCTTTTCAAGGTATTTCCTAACCCAGGCAAAAGAGTGGAACATGGTAACCGATTCTGGACTTAAGGTATCTGAACAGACTTATCAAGAAAGAAAAGCTTAGGATGGTAACACTTGGGTCAGTAATGCCATTCCTGCAGTTCTGGAATTGGCAACGTTCACTGAATCTGAAACATAGAAATGTAAGCACCCTTTGGGCGCTACTAGTTAAATTTTGGCTGCTAGGGGGTAGCTAGGAAGACAGAGAGTGAGAGATAGAGAAAGAGAGGGGAGCGCGTGGTGCCACTGAGTCTGGGATATGGTGCTGCTTGCTGACTGCAGGTGGGGCCCTCCATAATGGATATAAATAGCAGAGGATTTTGGTGCCAAAGGGAGATCTGGGAGGAGGACTAGGAGAGAAAGAGACTGGTGGGAGTTCAGCCTGCAAGTTCGGTGGGAGGAACGTGGCGGGGCTGGTGGTCTGCTTGCTGCCCTGGCCCTCCACCCTTGAAGACCAGCAAAATGGAAATCAATGTTTTGGGTGTGCAGAAAGGGACCTATGGAGCAAAGCATAATGGCCTATCGGTGGTTTTGGGAGCTGGAGCCTGAGGAGAAGAAATGAAATGGAGGTCCGCCAAGTAAACTTCAGCACCTTGCTAGGGTAGCACTGCCAGGGCTAAGGCCCTAAAAGAGAGAAATTGCTCATGGATGAGTTCAGCTGTTGGGCTGGAATGGTTTACTGTGGGCAGGACCACTATAGCAAATCGGGCCTGGGCGTGGCTTAGAAGTGGTAGCCCTTGCAGTTGGGGCATAATGGTGGCAGAATTACCCTGGATCCCCAGGCTGGAGGCTGCCACAGAGTTGGGACCACAGGGTGAGCTGCTTATGGAGGTGGGGAAAGTCCATTTGGGAATGATGTTTGGGACCCCAGCGGGTGACAGTCCGTTGGGTGATCTGTGTGGCGCTGCCAGAGGTCCCCTGATGAGTCATTTCAGAGGTTGGAATCACTGCATTTATTTATTTATTTAAAAGTTTTATTTATTTGTTTAGCTTTGGTTGACTGGGTAAGTACACTAGACAAATCCTGCCTATTTTCAGGCACGACCGGGAGGAGGATACAGATGAATGCCAACTGACCTTGAACCAGATTAAGCTGTTGGTGGTATCTTTAGTGAATGAGGGAATTTGCCAGGACACCAGGAAAACCCCTACTTCCTGCTTCCTGTGAGCAGGGGGACCCATTTTCTGGTGGGACCAAGATGTGGAGGAGGAGGAGGATGTCTGCTTGGTAGGAGAGAGCCTGTCTTCTACTATTTTCATGTTAGAGGCTGCAGCCGGTGTTTCGCTGAATTTATTTCAGAATTTAAGCTCTCGAAGGAGAATCTTCAGGGAGCTTACTAAGGAATTTACTGAAGAACTACAGCCAGAGGTGTTGCCTGTAAAGGCATCTGCAGATCTTGAGGAAGAGAGTGGCTCTGAGCACAAGATTACAACTGGGTTGTGAATTCCTTATTTGCTGCAGCAGGATTTGAACCTGGAACCCGCGATTTGCAATGGCAATACAAGGATGGATGAAAAATGGTGGAAACAAGGCAACCAGAGGTGGTCATGGAGCAAGAAGAAGAAGGAAGAGATTGGGAGAGTCTGTGAGCTGGCGGCTGTCCAATGGAACTGTGCCCCGGGTAAAGGCGGAAATTCAAACAGGTACTTTTATTTTCCCAACACCGAGAATTTGCCTGTTCTAGCTCCAGAAATGACTGTAAAGTTGTCCAAACAGGTAGAATTGCCTGTCATCTTGCAGCCAAGCTCGTTTTCCAAAATTAACACTGCTACTGTTTCGGGTGTAAAAACGAGCTCAGATCTCGCTTTTAATGACAGAAAATAGCTTATGAATGACCTGAGCTCTGAAGCACTCTGCTGAATATAGTCGGGGAGGATTTAAAAGAAGAAAAGTCTGGGATGCCTGAAAGCCTCAAAAACTGTAGCCTGTCTTTTCAGCCTGCACAAAGGAAGGAGGAACAGGACATTATTTCAACTAATGCTGAAAAGAGCTGTACCACTTTGCCTATGGATTTTACTGACTTTGCTGTCCCTATGGATAAAATAAAAGGTTTTGTGTTGAATAATAATATGAAGCAGGGGATGCGTAGAGGCAAATAAAAATGTGGTTTACCAGTCTAATGTAGGTTCTTAATTAGGGGTTACAGAATTTTCTTTTCTGAGGGCACACAAGGAAAAATGTAATTCCCATGCCAAATGCATTAGGTTTAGGTAATAAAGCAGCTCTATTATAAATAATGAGGGCAAAAGACTGGACGCCAGAAAAAGCTCTAAGTGGGGCAGGTTGGTCTCTGTTGGAATCAGGTGGATGGATTCTGACCCACTTGGAGCCCAAGTCATCCTTTTTCAGGATTCTCCTGAGTGGGCTCCAAAGGTGCAACTGCAGGAAAATGTTTCAGGTACAGATAAGAAGGTAGAGGAGTGTATGTTTTAGGTACTGCAGGTAACCTGAATAACTTGAGTGATTCAGCTGAGGCTGCTGTGTCTCATAAGGCCTTACCTAAACCTGCAGTGGAATTGTTAGTACCCCCCAAAGACCAGATAAAAAGCCTTTGCTGTCGGAGCTCTTTTCCAATGCACAAGAAAGCTGCTCAAGGAGGAATGCAGTCGTTACGGTATAAAGGGGATTGGAAGTCAGACCCGACAGACATTACTTAGGGAAAGTTTTACTGAAAGATTCTTTGCATTTTTCTCCTAAGGATGTTTATGCATTTATACACATTTCGGTGAAGATAATTTTGATATCAGCTTTAGGTCTCAACAAGCACTTGACCTTTTCTGGTTACGCTATGGGCAAGTAAAATTTTCCCCAACATGGACCCCTTTATTGTGATACCATTGTCAAAGCCCTTGATTAAATTTGTCACTATAATGTTTCGGAATGAAGGGGTCTGGGAGAAGATATTACATTCTGGCTAAAAAAGGTGTGATGTTTTATGAACCTGAGCCTATTTTAGACTCAGAACAATTTTGGACGGGAGGGTGGAAATATAAAGTTAAGCTTAAGCAAAATGAAGCAGGAATTGAGCACATTCAAACTCTTTTGTTAGGAAAGGACAGAGGAGTGTGCTTTTACAGTGGACAGCCTCGTGCCTGCTATAAATGTGGAGCAAAAGACTCACCTGTCTAGCGTTTGTGACCAACCCAGATGCGATAATTGTGGGAGGTAGGGCACGTAACTATGTTTTGTGGTAATCCATCTTGCTGCGATTTATGTGAGGCAAAAGGTCATGTGTTTAAATTCTGCCTTTGGCACATAATTTGTCACATAGTTCTGGTTCTGAGTCTTATATACAGAAAGCACAAGAAGCTGTGGTTCTATCCACCCCTGCAGGAGGGTTCCATTTCTGTTCCTAGTTCTGTGGTACAACTCCTGAGGTCAGAGGTACGACAGAAAGGAAAACTAGCTTGGTTTCAAAATGGTGGTAACAGGGGAAAAGTGTTTCCTGAAAATCAAAGAAATAAGCAGGGTACTGATGTTAGCAAAGGACACTTAAAAGGATGGAATGGGTCCTCTGAATATCTTAAACATTCCCCGTATGTTTTTCTGATGAGAAAGTAGGAAAACAGAAATGGTAAAAAGTCAGAGGATACTTTTGTACGGTTCCACAGCGAGATCAGCAAGAAATCTGCATGCTAAAGCCCCCTCCCCCAGATTGCCAGATGGAGACTAGCAATACTTATGCGGCTCTGTTTACATCTTGGGGTAAGACAGAAGGGACGAATCAGACCCCAAAAATCCACTATTTCAACCAAATCTCAGATACTAGACAACTATAAGGATAAAAAAAAGAAAAAAGGAAAAATGAAGGTATTGACCATCATGAAGGACTATGGTGTGTTCTGGGGTTCATTAAACACTCATAGCTTATTAAATAAAGCTAAACGGCTAGCTGTGTTTAATTTTATACATGATTTTCCTTTGTCAGTCTGGTTTTACAGGAGACATGGATGTCCACCATTGACCAAAGGTTAGCATTTAAAAAGATTGGCTGTGGGGCCCATCCTATTGGTCTTTTGGGAGGATGTTATGGATGGAGTGGATTTTATTCAACTCTTTTCATTTCAGTTGCATAATCTGATAGACTTGGTACCAGGGAGAGTTTTGATTTTGGATGGGAAATGGTGTGGTTTTGTTTTTGCTTCATTAATATCTACAATCTCAAACTAAATCAGGTAGGGTGAACTGCCTAACACTGGTGCAGCCTTTTTATTCACGACGGTCAGAGTTTTTGGGGAGGGACTTTAACTGCACAGTTCCAGATCTTATACATGGTAAACAAAGTGGCAAGAAAACCTACTGCGATACTAACGCTTTAGGTAAAACTTAGAGATGCAGGTTTAGTGAGTTGTAATACCTCTTTAAATCTTAAGAATAAGTTTTCTTTCAAAAGGGAAATCTTTTTTCTCATCGACCATATGTTTGTTTCTTCAAACATTCACATAAACTCATTCCAAATTTTTCCCTGTGAATTTTCAGATCATTCATTTTGGTAAGCACCTTTTCCTTCCAGAGATGACAGAAATAAGACACATAAGATGGAAGCTTAATAATTCAGTGCTAGAACTAAATTTTATCCAGATTAGGATAAGAAACCTATTGAAGGCTAGGCTTCAGTAGCTTTTTATACACAGATATATGTATATGGTGGTTAGACACAAAGCAGATCTACGAACCTGTTCAAAAATACTGGGAGGAAAATTAAAATGAAAAATTTCTGCGCTATCTAAGTTTGAGACAGCAACTTCAGAGAATTTATCCTTAGCTTACACATCTAGGTGGGATTACTCAGATCAAATCTCCTTATTAAAAGATGCTATGAAAGAATATCAGTATGACAGAAGTAAAACAATGCAGGCCATATTACTTAATGGAGTAAAGAAATCACCTCTTGGGGACCCCTTTCAGATGTGCAAAGAACTTAGAGATTCAATGGGTTTGGAGGAGCTAAAAGATCTGATGGGGTGTAGTAACTTCAGAGCAGGAATTAAGAGAGGTAATTATGAACATTTTGGTTCCTTTAATCCTAAAAAACTATTTCTATAACAGAGATAGAGGATTATTTAAATAAGATTCCGTATCATGTATAAGGCATAACAAGGAAGCAGAATGGGATACTATCTCCCAGAAAGAAATTATGGAAACTATCAGGTCTCTAAAATTAAATATTCACCTGGTCTAGATGGTCTCACAAATAACTTGTATAAACAGTTTTCGGATGAACTAAGTCAATGCCTGGGCCTATTATTTCAAGATTTTCTAGACAAGAATCGCATCTACCCCTCCTTTCAGAAGGTTTATTAACTTATATTTTAAATCAGGTGACAGGCAAGATATGGGGAATTGGAGACCAATCACCCTATTAAATACTGACTATAAATCTTTGCCAAAATATTGAATGAAAGGCTTAAACATCACGCAGGGAAGTGATTTCACGAATCAATATTGTGGCTTGCCAGGGAGAAGAATTCAATCTGCCATCATGCAGATAAGAGATGTAATTGACTATTTCAATGAGATGGGATTAACAGGTTGTTTAGTAGCAGCTGATCTGGATAAAGCATTTGACAGGGTCCATTTGCCATTTCTTTTAAAACTTTGAGGCATTATAGGGTGCAGGTTAAGCTGACAAATTTAATTGAGCAATTGTACCAGAGTGGGATGGTTTTCCTTTTGTGAGAGGCCAACGGCTGCTGGATTTCCTTAACCACGGGGTTCGGCAAGGGTGCCTTAAGCCCCTTTTATATACATTTGCTATTGATCCCTTTACTAACTGCATTGGAGGCAAAGAAATGGAAGGGATACAATATAGAGAAAACAGTCTAGCACAGCTACATATTCAAGCTTATGCTGATGATTTGTTATATATTTGGAGGACTGTTCATCAGTTACGGGTTTATGAGAGCATTTGAGGAATTTACTACAGTGTCTAACGAAAAATAAACATAAATAAAACAAAAGGACTGATTATTGGGGGTGGGATTTTGGAACTATGGCTGGAGAAAATTCATTTTCTAGAGACCCGCTCTGAATTTTGGGCATTAACTTTGGTCCTCAGAATGTTCCTAATGATAATTGGCAGAGGATACTTAGGAGTGTTGAAAATAAAGTTTCTAGATGGAAGCAATGGCATTTGTCTAAAATTAAAAGAGTTCAAATAATTAAACAATTCCTTTGCCCATTATTCAATTTGTGGCAATGATATTTCCACTACCAACAGAATTTGAAACCAAGTTATATAGCATCTTTTTCAGATGCTTTGGGTAACCGTCTAAACCCGGTTAAAGAAGTTTTACTTACCTAACAATAAAACAGGGGTTTAGGAATGATAGACCCAGTGGTATACGCCCATGTTTCTTTATTACCAACTCCTTGAAAGAAGGGTTGATATCGGAATCCAGATCTGAAAATTCATGGAATTTAATAATTATGGGGAAATACTTTAAGTGTTGGACTTCTTAGCCCCTAAACTTAATAAATATCTACATATTCCAGAGCACTTCGCCAACGGCACAAAAATTATATAAATGGGAAATACAGAAGACAGTAGCACTCACATATAGTACAAGGACTTGTATCACCATCTAATGGAAAAACTATACCCACAAGAGCTCGAATTTAAAACTGCCCATTAACTTTGAACCCCATCGTAGTGGCTCAATTGAATAATCCTAGGTTGCCCAAAAATCAATGGAGGTACAGTGGTTAATTTTCTATGGAAGACTGAATGTTAGGGGAATGTAAATATAAAGTCTTACAGGAAAGGTTATGCCCTTACCTTGAATGCATTAAAAGGAGGAATCCATGGTCCATTTTTACTAGATTGTTCCTATGCTTCAGGATTGTGGTTTTTAGCAGATGTATGGAACCTGACATGGCTGAAAATATGACATATGAATTCTTAGCTTTAGGAGTGTCTCCAGTGGGTTCATTCGGATTGCATAAGGGACTTTGACTTTATTTTTGGGATGTCTCAATACTTCCTGGCAAGCCAGAATACAATGGGTTATATATCAAAAGAAAATGTCGTATGTTTGCATTAGTAGGCTAATTGTTAAAGAGTTGGAGAACATTTTTGCCTCTGATATGTTAAGAGTATCCCCAGGATTACTAAAGAAATTATGGAAAGGGTTTTTTCATTTTATTAAGTATAAATAAAGAAACTGAAGAAGCAAGAATAAATGTGAAAACAGTTTGATAGCAGGTGTTCAAGAAGTGGATCTAAGAAGTTAAATGGATATAGTGTTGTAGTCTTTTGGCTATTATTTGATTTCTGTGAAACGTGTTGTATTCTATGTTTATTTTTGCAAATAAAACACCCTACTCTTTTCGATAAGTGCCATGGGATGTTTAACATCCACCTGAACTACCACCAATCCAGGCAGATGGGACCTCGGTTTAACGTCTCCCATCCAAAGACGGCACCTCAGAAGTGCAGCACCCTCTCATGCTGCACTACAGTGTCAGTACTGGATATTAACCCAAGTGCCAGATGTGGAACTGAACCCACAGCCCCATGATCTCCCCGGCCTCAGAGGCGAGTGTGCTACCTACTGAGCCACTGACACTGCTACCCACTGAGCCACTGACACTTTACCAGGAAGGCAAACTGAGCAGATGACTGCTCGATTCCAGATGTGTCCTGGGGGAGGGAGGGACATGGGGACAAGTGCAGATAATATACAGTGACATGAAAGGAAAGAGTACATTTTAAACAGAGATACAACAAATATTGTGATACAAAGCAATAGGAAATTTCTTATGCTACAATATAAATCTCAGATCTCAGATGATTACAACGAGTCCAAATATAACACAGCCAGAAGTTTCAGTCCAACAGCATGAACTGTCATCCTTGCAGAGAGGTTAGTAAGTGCTCAGACCTAAGACAGAGAGAAGGGAGGTTAGGTGCATATGCATGTGGAGCAGAAGTGGGCTTTGAGGAGGGAGTTGAGGTGGTGTGCGGAGGCGTGGCGATGTCTGAGGGGAAGGAATTCCACAGTTTAGGCATGCAGCAAGAGAAGGCTGCTTGGCCTGCAGTGGTGGACATACATGGGATAGCAAAGTAGTAGATGTCAAAATGCATGAGGGAGTGCAAGGAGGGAGGAGAGAAAGGGCTGCGGAGAGGCAGGGGCAGGGATTGGTCCAGAACTCGCCATAAGCCAAGACAGTGGGACAGCCTTCTACCCTGAAGAGAGGGAAGGCACAGGGATTGGTAGTGAGGGCAGTCAAGGGCGAAATGGCAGAAAGCATGGAAGAGGGTATCCAGTCTGGTTTGAGAAGTTTCAGGAGTGCACTGTAGACTATGTCGTCATAGTCAAAAATTGGGAGAATCATTTGCTGTACAATTGTATGGCTTGCCTGCAGTGGGATCATCCACAGTTGCAGTACAGGGCACCCGGCTTGGGATGCAGCTTCTTGTGGCTGGCCTCGTTATGTACAGAAAAGTTGAGGTGCTGGTCAAGCCAGACCCTGAGGTATCTAAAGGAGATACAGTCCTCCAGCTTAGTCCCATCCAGGGTATGGAAGATGGAGAGGGAGGGAGCAGAGATAGTCTCTGCCTGTAGTCAAGGCCACGGAAACAGTTGTCTTATGCTCAGGAAGAGCTGATTTGAGCAAAACCAGAATTGGACATCATTGACATTGTGCTGAAGTCTGACTGCCACATCAGATGTTGGGGCTGGATGCTTACAGAACAGTGTCATCCACATACATGTGAGTGGATGTGTGGGGCAGGCATAGGGCAGATCATTTAGGAAGATGGAGAACAGTAGCGGCCAAGGACCGAGCCTTTGGGACACCAGTTGAGATGGGGTGGGAGGTAGAGATGGAGTTACCAATCCTGGCAGACTGTGTCCTGCCTATGAGATAGGAGTGGAACCAACTAGTGGCCTCCTAGAGAGAGAGGTCCAGTAAGACAGAGCTTGGAAAGGAGGAGAGGGTGATACAGTGTTGAAAGCTTTTGCAAGGTTGACAAAGATGGCAGAGGTGATGTGGCCTTGATCCATACTGGTGAGGATGGAGTTGGTGAGCCTCAGGAGGGAAGTGGAGGTGGAGAGGAACTTCCTAAACCCAGACTGGTAAGATTTGAAAAGGAGGTGGAGTCAAGGAAGCAAGAGAGCTGGGAGAGGACTAAGTGTTCTTGGAGCTTTGCTAGGATGGGAGGAGGAGATAAGGCAGTAGTTTCCAGGGAGGAGGGTCACCACCTTTGGCAGGGGATGACTGTGGCGTGTTTCCATCCAGCTGGGATTGAAGTGAGAAGAAGGAAAGGTTAAAGAACGAGGCCAGGGAAGGCAATGGCAGGGGCTGCCAGGAAGAGTAATTTGAATCCAACCCGGTGGGACATTTGCCTTTGGAAGGGTTTACTGCAAGCTGCATGAGCAGAGCATGCTGGGTAGTGACTGGATCAGGCCTGGGGACCCCAAACTGCCAGAATAAGGCCCAGTCACTGGCCAAGGCATCAGCAACTGAATGTCTGAAAGGGTTCTGGTGGTTCGGCACTTGCTATAAGAACATCAAATGAAACAGAGAGAAATAAGACCTTAAAGGAAAAGAAAAGTATACTCCATAAGACATAGCCCTCGGATGGAGAAGGTATACGATCAGGCTGGTGGAAATGAATTGAAGAGAGTGTAAGGGTTTGGGACAGTAGAAACGTCTCATGCTGTCATCTGTCCAGAGGAAAAGTGTAGGAATGAAATTGCCTGAAGAGAGAATAAAAGGAAATGACTGTAACTGCCGAGAGAGAGAGACAGAAGGCAAGGAATGGGACATGTGTTGCTAGAGTTATTAGTACCAAGCTACCTCAAGTGGAGGCCTTGTTTCGGCCCCAAGAATGCTGCAGGAATTCTAGCCTTTATGGCTTATGGAGAGCTTCATGAAATAAATAGTCTGTTAGCATAAGAGACTGTTGCAGTGAATTTTCCAGCTGTGTCTGTGAAAGAAACCCACCGTATTTAATAACCCCTGCTCATGGAGTAGCTGTTACTGTTTTTCAAGTTTAATTACATTGTTTTGCCTTTTGATCTTGGAGTGGACAATGAACTTAATCAATGTGACTGTGCATGCTTGTCTGCTAACCAGTCTACCTCTGCAGCCTCCTGACCATCCTAGCACCAGATTTGGTTCCCCATTATTGTGATCTCCAGTTACAACAACTTAACAAATTCAGATAATGAGTGCTTCTATTCTAATTCTTGAACTATGGTGCTTGGTTGTGAAGTGTCCCCTCCCAAATTATTACCACCTGGATGCCCTAGACAGGAGGAGGGGCTTACAAAAATATAGAATTTGGCGGCAGATGAGGACTGCTTGGCCCATCCAGACTGCCCATTTCTCCCTACCTACACTATTACTGCATACTGTGCCCAATCTAAAGCTTTCTCCCTCCCCTTCCTTTCCACTGTGATTCCTTGTGCTTATCCCTTGCATTCTTGAACCCCACCACTATTTTCACCCCACCACCTCCGCTGGAAGGGTGTTCCAGGAATCCACAACTCTTTCTGTGAAGACGTACTTCCTCACATCTCTCCGGAATCTACCCCTCCAGTTTCATAGCATGTTCCCTTGTTCTTGAGCACCTTTTCTTCTGAAAAAACTCCCCTCCTACACCTTGTGTAACCCCCTCAGGGGCTTACCTGAGATTGCCTCCTGATTTCCTTGTTTCTCCTGTTTGTTTTCTGGTATTCTCTCCTTTTCATCATTTCTTTTGGTGCCCTGGTTCTCCCTGAGTGCCCTGGACAGCTCAGCATGTCGTCTTGCCCAGTTCCGCATGAATCCTCGCAAGCTGCTGGCATGTTTACTTTGGGTTGGCACTTGCACACATGTGCCTTGTGGTGCTTTGATGTACTGACTGTGAAACTTGTGGTCGTTAGAGGAGAGCTTCTGTGGTCCCAGATGCCCTGTTCTTTCAAATGGGGACTGGTGACCTCAGGGAGGCAACTAAAAGTGGGACTGCTTTTAGGAGGAGTTCAAAACTGGGCATATAGCGAGGGTTCATGAATTATTCATGAGCCCTTATGAATATTAACAAAGTTTCTGCCTGACACCTAGGCGAGAAGAGTTTTGGCAGCAGCTGAACTACTGGGGCTGGCAAATGATATGGGGCTTGCCTAACAAAGCAAAGGAAGTGCTACAAATAGGTGAGGCTGTTAAATAAGTACTGAGTTGGGCTTCACCAGACCTCAGATTTTGAGGAGCTATATTGGATTGCACTGTACAGACCGGGGCTGACATTTTGATAACACTCTAACCTTTTCTGGATGCCAATCCGTGATCTAGGCACCCAAACCTGAACTAAAGGGACTCCTGGGAGAAGGAGGGACTAATTCAGGTACCTAGATCATGCCCCAATGAGCCAGCAGGAAATATTGATCTCTATGGTTATAGATTATTGATAGGCTCCATCAGCCAATCAGAACCCTGAATTCTTGGCTGAAACTTTGGGACTGTCTGTGACTGAGTCAATCTGTTCCCAGGCTCTGTATGAGTCGGAGGTATCCTGTGAGAGTGAACAGTGAACTGCAAGAGCCTTTCCAGGTCCCTTTGGAGATTGCTGTTTGCAGAACCGGACTGAGAAGGGGAAAGAGAAAAGAGACTGAATTGTGGTACTGATTCCCAAGGTACTGAGGAGTTGCTTATTGACTGCTTGAGAAACTAAATGCTGCAGAAACCCTGCACTAGTGGACTGAATTGAGCTGAGAGGACTGAGCTGTATTTGAGTGCTGCAGTTACTGCTGATAGTTTGTGTACTTGTCGTGGGACTGAATTTTGCAATTTGGAAGAGGCAAAGCATCTCTGGATGTCGGGTTGCTAGCCAGGTGCTGTACATTTCCTAAGTGAACTGGTTAAAGTGGCTGAGAGCTGTGTCCTAGCTACAGCTGAAAAAAGGTTATGAACATTGTCCAACTGGAAGGTGTGGACTGGTGTGCAGGGGCTTGTTGTGTTTGGATTCCCTGTTTGATTGCACCTGCACTGTTTGGATCTAGGGATAGCACCCAATCCAGCTGGCAGTGGAACTTATTTGAACAACTGCCTGTGAATTCTGCTTGTTTCGAACTCAGTGCAGGGACTGCAGGAGGACCCCACCATTCAGAAGTTCTCACCCAGAGCCAGGAGGGAACCTGCTAAACCCTTCCAGGTGGGACTCACTGTCTCAGGAGGTTATCAGTGCTTGCTGGGGGCTAGGCACCTGGGATCCATTGCAGAGCTAGGCTGTGGAGCCACTCCCGGTCTGGGCATCCTGGGGTTGGTGCTGTTCTGCCACTGTGCTCTGCAATGGCCAGAAGGGCTGAAGGTGACAAGCGCCAGAACTACAATCAAGGTGATCAGCTGCAAGATCCTCGAACAAGTTCCATCCAGTTAGAGGAACCAAGGCCAGCCTTCTTCTGCCCTGTGCTGCCTTGAACAAGGAGCTCCATATCTCCAGGTTTTGAGAGATTAACAAACAGTGAGTACCCAGGACCTGAGTTCTGGAAAGGAAAAGAGGAATTTTGGTCTTTCTTAAACAAAGCTCTATTGCAAATGTAACCCCTACAAAGGGGTTCCAAAAAGCCTCCGTGAGCTTGCCTTAGTGTTCCCTGCCTGCTGGCATTCGGCATTTAAGCCTTTAGAATGGCACTGTGAGTGCTGGTAGAGCCTCTACATACTGTGTCTTTAAGAGCTGTCTGATTGCAGACATAGTTACTGCTTTTCTAGGGGGCTGGTGTTTCCTGCTGAATCCCGCTTGAACAGGCGGGCAATGTTCATTTGTGATCGCTGAAAGCATAAGGAACCCCTCTGAAAGATATACCTGTTTCCTGTAAACATGTAAGGCATTAGTAATATTGGAGTTTGCCTAACCTGCTTTTGTTACAGCTGGGACTCTGTGTGCATTGCCCTCCATTTTGGACACCAACTGCTGTTCTGAGGGCCAGTGAGATTAAGAGAGCTGTAAGATGGAGACTGTTTGGACCAACCAGAATTCAAACTCTCCTGGGAGCCGGTTACAATGGGATATATAGCTAGTAATTCTGGGAAGTGAAGTTCTGGACCTTGGCACCTATTTGTACCAACGGAGAGAGTTTCTGGGTGATTGACAACTGAGTCCACCATCTGGACTGGGTGGCACCCAAAGAGAATGCTCTGCCCTGCGACTGAGAGATCAGATCCATTGTGACCATGAGGAGAGAAGGGCTCTGTGCTTCTGCGTTGTATAGTTTCATCGGAAAGCACGTGAGAGGCTCAAAGTCGGGCTGTTGCCATTGCTAACTCGAATCGGACTGAATCCGAGAGTACTGAAAGGAAGGAAGGCTGAAAGCGTGGAAACCAGGCTCACTCTGTAGAAGACAGAAGAAATTGCTGAATCGCGCTCGGTCTATCAGGAATTGAAGTTGCTGTGTGAACTCCTGGTATTTGCAATAAGTGCAATTGGGACCTGAAAGCAGCTGCCTGGTATAGCAATTTCCTTTACATATAAATGTGTTGAATGCTAGTGAGGAATGGCTATTACAGTTCTTTGCCACCATGCAGAGTAAGCTGAATGTCGAACTGAATGTATTCAGATTGAATCTGTCTGCTGATCAAAGCAGGTGGCCTGGCCTGTAGAATCTCATCTCCTTGCTGTGCATCTGTCTGGCAATCCAGAACCGCCATCTGCACCAGGTTTTCATCGTGGGATAGTGTGAGTACAAATCAAGGCATCACCCTGCGACCTGTTAACAGTCACCAGTGTTTCATCTGATTTTCTTTCTTTCACTTCCTCAACGACTGAGCCATCAATTGGGTATTGTGCATATCTTTTCCTACAGGGCCTTCCATCTGCACCTGCCGACCAACCTCGGCAATGAACCTGGCTAGCCCCCAACCTGAGTACCCAGAGTGTGACTTTTAAGACCTTGTATGAGTGCACAGTACTGTGATTTATTTCTGCTAATCAGCTTGATCTCCTCTCCTGTGTTTCACTCCCCAAATAAATCAGATTAGATGTTATTGACTTTAAACTGTTTGAAGTGTCAGTACCTATATGGCAGGCATTGCATTGTTTTGTGTAAGTTGACCAACCTTATTTCCACAGGGCGTCCTCCGAGACGTAACTGCAGAATTAGTCTCAAGGGTAAGTGGTACCTTATGATTGGATCCAATGTACATGTGGGGTATTGGTATTGCCATTCTTGTGTATCGTGTGGACCATTAGAGGAACAAAGGGTGTCTCAGTGTCCCAGAGGGCTGTGACCAAACTCAACCAATCATTACCAACCCTGACCTCTGGGTGGAGGCGCCCGCTATAGAACTTAGGCCCTCAACCTGTTGGTGGTCCAGCAAGCAGGGGTAGTAGCCCTTGGGATAGTGCCACCTGGGGTTACACTAATATTTCAGGGCCCCAACAGGCGGCCAGCCCATGGCACCAAACAGGCCTGCATCTAGTGGGTACTCCTAAGGACAATTTGGGAGCATTGGCACCAGTGGGGTGGGCTTGGCCTGTGGGCCCAAATGGTTACTGTTGCTAAATATTTCACTAACCTTTTTTCTTTCACAGCCATCCTTGTATCCCTTCCTAGTCCTTACCCCCAATAAAGCTGTTGAGTTTGTTGAAACTGTGTTAATGAAGTTCATTGCATTTGCCTATTGCAGAGGCTTATGGTTTGTGGTGGATCAAGGTTACTGGGAGCCAGCCTGGTGGCGCTGGGGGTTGAGGCGCTGGATGCCACACCTCATGCCACACCGTCGAGCCCAGGTTCGGGAGAAGACTCGGGCACAGGGGTTCGGCAGGGGAGGTTGAGGATGAGTGCCCTTTGGTGTTTTCCTCCCCGGGGATAGGGGTGGGATGTCCGGTCTGTTAGTGGCCCCGGTGAGACCAGGGGCATTGCAACAGGTCAGGCATGCAAGCAGTAGCGAGACTGATGTTGGCAGGGTTGCCGTGTGCTGTTCGCGGACATGCTGTCTCTGAGGCAGGGGGACAGGACAATAACCACAATGTAAAACCCCTCTGATTGGTCTTTGGAGATGATGGGGACTTCCACTGCATGGCCCCATCCCACCGCCGCCCAGCTTGCCAGGAGCTTCCTGGGTGCCAACCTGTAGGCTGCGCAGACTCCAGCTTGACCGGGGTCTGGGGTCTGGTCTGCAGTGCGGTTAAGAAGTTCAGCAAGGGGTTCAGGTAAGTAAGAGGCCCTAGCCCTACAAGTACTCAAGGATACCCAGACCATTGTACTGCATAAATAGAAATGGTAAAAAAAAAAAAAAGGTTACTTGGGATTCAGTGGGATTCAGTGTGCAGAGTGGTTGGTTGGGGAGGTGGGTGGGTACAGTATCCCAGGAGGCTGTGCCAAGTGGATACCTGACCCACTAGTAACTAAATCTGGGTGAAGGCACCATGCTATTTTCTATATCTTTGGGAACTAACCCCAACTGTCACTGTAGCAGGACCCAGGCCCTTAACCTGTACCAGGGACAACAGGCAGGGGTGGTAGCCCACTGGCATACAGCACTTGGGCTGCACCTTTGAAGCACCACTGGGATCT
This sequence comes from Neoceratodus forsteri, assembly GCA_016271365.2. Classification (NCBI taxonomy): domain Eukaryota; kingdom Metazoa; phylum Chordata; order Ceratodontiformes; family Ceratodontidae; genus Neoceratodus; species Neoceratodus forsteri. Next base: position 123,443,749 of record JADMNL010000024.1, read on the forward strand.
CCTGTTCACCAACCATGTCTGCACCAGAACATTTGAGTGGTGGGACCCCCTGCGGGTCCCCTCCCCAAGCTCACTCCACCTTGCCCAAGTTTAAGCCTACCCGAAGAAGATAAGGTGAGGCTGGTGGAATGGAGTGGGGCATGAAATGGATTCCCAGAGGTTCTTTTCTTTTGATGGGAGTACCCCAAAAGATGGACGAGGGATGTTGAAAAATGTGTATCCACCATAAAGAGACTGGGAAAGGTAAAAGTACAAGGGAAAATGTTTGATTCAGCTAAGGGTACATTGACTTGCTGATAGAGAGCACTCACCCAATAGAGGCCAACTGAATGCCTGAGGCTTTGGTGGAGGAGGGATAGACTGAGGCTCTACAGGTGGAAACTCCCTTTAGTGTGACCTCCCGGGAGGGGATTCAGGGGCTAGATCCGTTTCTAGGGCTCCCAAGTCTGAGAAACCCCAGTCTGGTTCCATATCTGTGGCCTTGAGTTGTACTGTAAAATAAGGATGTTCTCAGAGATAAAACCTGCCCCAAATAGTGAGGACGACTTGGAGGCCTGATGGATGGTGCCACCCGTTAGTTCAGGACTGGCAGTGTTCTGAGGTTGAGAAGCAGAAACGATTAGTGAAGAGCCCATGGGGTACTACTTTGGAAGTTATTCGCTCTTACGAGCCACAGACCCTTAAGCTCCAGCCCAGATGTACCTTACAGCCTTGAAAAGTGTGTTTGGCAGTCCCAAATCCTGTAAGAACCTTATGCGGAAGTTTAAAACTACTAGGCAGTGGGAGGGGGAACTACTGCCTGCTTTTTTTACCCAAGCAGAGAGGGCTCTGCAGAGGGTGTTCAAAAGGAGGGCAGCAGCCCAAGACCTGAACCAGACTGGGTTGGAGCATGTAGTGAAGGCTGCTTGTTACTCCTTTGTTGGTACTACAGTTGCACCTAGCAGACAGGGTGTGTGAGTGGAGAGCATTGTTGGATACGACTCATGGATGATGACAGGTTGAGTTGGTTGGCCTCAGCTGATATTGATGACGCCTGGTGGCACTTGAAAGAGATGATGGCTGTGGGATTATTCAGTAATCAAGGAGCCCATATGCAACGCCAGTTGTGGTGGTGAGAAAGAAGAGTGGGGCCATACAAATGTGCATGGACTACCACACACTGAATAAATGGACAGTGCCAGACCAATATACTATGTCCAGAGTACAGGATGCACTGGACTGTTTGAATGGAAGCCAGTGTTTCTCATCCCTGGATCTGAGTAGTGGTTACTATCAGATCCTGATGGCCCCAGGATTGGGAGAAGACAGCTTTATATGCCCCTTGGGTTTTATGAGTTCCTGAGGATGCCACAAGGGATCTTGGGTGCACCTGCCACCTTCCAGCACCTAATGGAGAAAGCCATAGAGGATATGAACTTGCTGGAGTGTTTGGTCTACCTGGATGATATCATCATGTTCGGAAGACTCTGGAGGACATGAGGCCTGGTTAATGAAAGTGTTGGACCGCCTGGAAGAATTTGGACTGAAGCTGTCAATCGATAAATGTCAGTTCTTCTGGACCTCAGTCAAGTACATGGGGCACACAGTTTCTGAAAAGGCATACAGACCAACCCCAGTAAGGTTGAGGCCCTTACCACTTGGCCTAAGCCACAAACTCTGAAGGAATTACAGTGGCTACTTGGTTTCTGTGACTACTATAGGAGATTTGTGAAGGATTACACTCGAGTAATATGACCCTTGAACCTGTTACAAGGGTATCCACCCACCAATAAAAGCAAGAAAGCTACTTTGCCCAGGGGCTCTGCTAGATCAGTCAGTTAGTTCCAGCCATCTGAACCTTTCATCGAGCAATGGAATGAAGACTACAATAAGGTTTTTGAAGATATCGTCTTTGCCTGACCCATGCCCCAGTGCTGGCTTATGCGGACCTGCAGAAACCCTATGTACTTCATGCTGATGCCAGTTTTAGTGGACTTGGTGTCAGATATACCAAGAAAACCCTGAAGGTTTGCACTCAGTTGCATTCACCAGTCAGAGTTTAAGTCCTTCAGAGCTGGAGTTACTGGCACTGAAGTGGACCATAGTAGACCAGTTCCATGACTATTTGTATGGGACCAAGATCACCATGAAGACAGATAACAACCTCACCTATGTGCAAACCACTGCTAAGCAGGATGCAGCTGGCCATAGCTGGCTGTCAGCTTTGTCCACCTATGGTTACTGTGTGGAGTACCACCCAGCCTGAACCACATAAATGTTGATGCCCTGTTGAGGCGGCCCCAGTCTACACTGATGAGAGCTCTGCCGCGCAAGAATTTTGGAACAAACTGTAAAGGCCTATGTACAAGAAACATGATGGTGAAGAGCCTTCTCCCCATGGACACCCACTGCCTGCTTGAATGTCTGGGGCCTCGGGAGCTGCCTTGAGGCCTTCACCCATCTTTTAATATCTGCCCTCCTGCAGTCCAGGACCCTTGCCCTTGTGTGGATCGATTCCACAGCCATCCTTGAAGAAGGATGCCTACTTCCACATTTCGGTCAGACCCAGCTACAGACCCTGCCACAGACAATATCTCAAGATTCAGGCTGGGAAGCTATCAATACCAGTTCACAGTCTTATCCTTTAGCCTCACCGCAGCACAAAAGTGTTCACAAAGTGGTTAGCTGTGGTGGCAGTTCACCAAAGAAGAATACAAGGTGTAGTGGTTTTCAACTACCTGAATGAGTGTCTAAGTTCTGGGAAAACAAACAGGAAGCAGCGTGTTCCATTCAGCTGGTAAGAGACACACTGGAAAAACTGGGGTCCCTGATAAACCTACAGAAGTCACAGAGAGAACCAGTGCAGGTTCTGAACTTCATTGGAGCAGAACTGGATATGCTGGGAGAAGAGCATTGCTCCCATAAGTTAGGGTAGTAAACCTTAATGCCAGTGCAGAATCATTCACCCCAGGTCAGTCAAGGTCTGCAAGGGATTTTCTGCAACTCCTAGGGCAAATGGTTTCAGCCGCAGGTATGGTAACATGGACATGCCTCCAGATGAGGGACATTCAGTACCATCTGAGAGGTTACTGGTCCAAAGTTCAGATACCTTGCCCTGCCCAGTACCAGTCAAGCGATACTTTGTGCAAGCATCTGCCACGCCAGTGATCTGGGTTTTGAACAAGCCTAGGCTGCTCTAGGGTTGGCTGAGGGAGGAGGACTGAGTGTCCCAATGGATGCTGTCCTCCTCCAGGGTGGTTGGGCAGCCTGCTTGGTCATGTGACCACCACCTAGGTGACCACAGGTGGTGGTACAGGCTTGAGTAGCGGTTCAGAAGGAGATGCTCCTGGCGGAAGATGTCAGTGCATTGTGCTGCTTAAAACTGCCATACTCCTGGAGCATCTATGGGGACCCAGAAAATGTGGAAACCACCCAACTGGTGCAATGATGTCTCCACTTCTTGCAGGCCCCGCATCCAGGCTAAACATCTCCTGGGAACAAGGGCCCTGGGAGATTCCACTACAGAGGAGGATAATTTTGATTCCTCCAAACATGGATCCTACAGGACAACCCTGATGTCCTCTCAGTTGTGGAAACATGGCTAAACCCTAAAATCCCTGATACTTCAGTCTCTATCCCTGGCTACTGCATTTTCAGGCAAGACAGGATTGCTAAACAGGGTGGGGCTCGCCATCTATCTTAAGGATACCCTTATGGGTCACATCATCCCATCCCTAGCCTGAGCAACTCCTTTCAGGTCCTCACAATCAAAATCCTCCTTGGTGCACATAACAAGGAACTCACTGTCATCTCAGTTTACCTATCCCCAAGAGACCAGGCTGCTGGCTTCCATAGCATCATGGAATTTCTAAGGGTCTAGCAACATAATTCTGAAACCATAATCATGGGTGATTTTAACATTAACTGGCTCTCCGCTGAGGCCGCTACCTATAATGATGCAGCTGTGGCACATCACCTCACTCAACTGGTCAATGCCCCACTAGGTGTAATTATAGGACAGGCTGCCTTACGCTTCTAGACTGGATTCTATCTAACCCCCTGAATGCATCTCCAATGTTTCTGTACTCCCGAATACAATAAGTGACCACTGCCTGTCATCTGCTCCTGGTCAAACAAATATCACAAGCCCCTCCCAAGCTTATCTATGCCAGGGTTATCAAACAAGGGCACCTCCAGCTGTTAAAATCCCATATAACCAGGCTGAACTGAGCAGTGTTTGACTCCTCAATGACACCAACAAAGCTCTGGACCTATTTATCAAACATTTCAATGAAGCCTGTGACATCTATGCACCAGTGAAAAGATGAAGGTCAAAGGACAGACCATCCCTGGTTACTACTGACCTTTAACTCTGCTCAAGCACAGAGACCACCTCTGGCATTGTGCTTGTGCAAATCCGATGCAAGTAAACATACAATTATACAAAGCAGCCAGAAATTATTGCACTTGAAAAATACGGAATGCTAAACGAGCTATTACAAAGAGGCTCTGACCAACTCTTGGGGCCAGGAAACAAATTCTGGAACAACATGAAAGAACTCACAGGCAAGGATCCTAAAGCACCACCCACTATGCTCAACCTTGATGGCACTCCTACACTCAACCTAGGTATCATCACCAGCACTTTTAATAATGCATTTAGAAACCTGGACAGTGTTCTTCCACCAAATTTTTACGCGACCTCCCCTTCAGCTCCTCCCAAGTTACCCCACAACTAGAACGTACAACCCCAAAGTTTATTTTAAGGAGGTCCCACCACAAGTAGCTAGAAAATACATTCAAAAGGCCATTGGCAAACAAGGGTACAGTGGTGACTCCTTGACCTGAAACTGCTGGCACAAGTCCTCGATGAAATCTTAGAACCACTTACAAAGATCTTCAATCTCTCGCTTAGATTGGGCCATTTCCCTCTCTCTGGAAGAAAGCCACTGTCACGCCCGATTCGCAAAAGCGGAGATAGGACACTGCACACCAATTACAGACCTATCTCACTCCTCCCCACTATCTAAAGCGCTGGAGCGAATAGTGTCGGACCAACTAGTTGAATTCCTGGATAAGTACAATGTACAGTGCCCAGAGCAGCATGGCTTCAGAAAAGGGCACAGCACCACCACTGCACTACTAGAATTTACAACCTTCATCCATGCCACGCTTGACAAAGGGAATTGTGGAGGGCAGTATTTATAGACCTTACCAAGGCATTCGACACAGTTAACCACCCCTACTGCTCAAGCAACTGTCCTCCATTAGGATCTCCAGTGATACCCTTCCATGGTTCACCAGCTACCTTGATAATCGGATCCAACGTGTAAGAATTGCAGGGATCTCTTTGGATGAGAAACCGGTCTGCTCCAGAGTGCTCCAGGGTCTATTCTGGGCCTTCTATTCTTCTCCCTCTTCATCAACAATCTCCCCAGTGCCTGCCACCAAGAAATATTACTATATGCAGATGATGCAGTCCTGTTTTCCAGCCACCATGATATTACAGTCCTTGAATCCCAGTTGCAGCTCGACTTCAAGTGCATCAAGACTGGTTCAATTCTCATAAACTTGTCCTGAACCACAGCAAGACTAATGCCATGTCCTCCTGTAACCGACAGAGCAGGCACAACTCTCTGTCCCTCACCATCAAGAACCATGCTGGAAACCCACTCGAATATGTCAAGGAGTTCAAGTACCTTGGTATTACCCTGGATAGTACTCCTCCTACACTCGCACATTGACACTGTTGCCAAGACTGCCAATATACGGATTGGACTACTACACAAACACAAGCACTGTATGCCTGTGGATGCCCTTGAACTAGCCATCTACAGCTCTGTCACCTCTATCATTGAATATGGCCTTGCCATCTATGGCTCTGCCCCAACAAGTTGCCCTCCATGGGATCTCAGTTCTCAACAAAGCCTGTAGACTACTACAGGTGCAGCCCGACAAACTCACACCTGTGACCTCTATGCACAGGCCAGTTGGCTACCCCTACACAGCAGAATACAATACCAGACCTGCTTACTTACCAAAATGATTCTCCTTGGTCTCATGCCACCTGGTGTTAGCTCACTCCTTACTACCTACAGTGGCACTCAACAAACACGTGGTGCCCAATCTCTAACCTTTCAGGTTCCCAGATGTCGTACCTCCATGGGTCAGCAGTCCTTCATCTATAGAGCCGCTCAATGGTTCAATTCCCTCAATAAAGAAACACTTTCCTCTACTACACTTGGACCCTTCAAAAGGAATCTCAAACTTTACCTCACCTCTACCACTCAATGTGACTGCTTCTCTGAACAGAGATCTCTCTAAGCACCTCCCAGCTCACTCATGTGTCACAGCCGCCCTTTCCAGTCTCATTCCCTCTGGCACTGGGCCTTCCTTGTGACTCCTTTCCTGCTTCACATCTCCACTGGTACAAGACATTTTCCACCACCATCGGGCAGTGGCCCATTAGCCTGCCAACTTCCTCTCTCGGTCGCATACTGCAATACTAACTGCCTATGGTGCCCTCTATCTCTTATTGTTACCGCAGCCAGCTCGCCTACTCAAGCTACTCGTTATATGAATATTATCTCAAAGTATGTTACAACTGAGTATCTTTATTTTTTTTTAGTTGTTTTGGTTGTTTATTGTGCATTCTTTTACTACCTCTTAGTATGTTGACCCTCATCCTTTGACGTGGAACTTTTGTAAATGAGCAGTTTCTGCTCAAAGGTATTGTAATCCGAGAATTTAATAAATAAATAAATAAAAATCTTCAGGGCACTGCCAGGGATGATTAGATAAGTCCCAGGGACGGTGGGTTGATGGGGCTAGGGAGCAGAGTCTGAAAGGGGCCGGTTGGGTGACCAGTGGAGAAAAATAAATGACTTTATGCAAGCACTGTGATGGTGGAAAGAGGATGGCAGCCTCAGAGAGGGCATTCCGCAATCTCCCACCAAGATTCTCACAACAGATGCCTTGCTCCTAGGGTGGGTTGTTCATCAAGGAGACCTCACAGTAAGTGGTATCTGGAGCCCACAGGGGCCACAGGAGCACATAAACCTCTTCTATCTCAGGGCAATACTCCTGTCAATGCAGTCTTTTCCTCGCAGTTGCAGGGTCAGTCACTCCAGATATGGAGAGACAATACCACAACCATGGTACTACTTAAACAAACAGAAAGGAGCAAGATCCTCAAAAGTGTGTGCAGAAGCAGTGAGGACCTGGACCTGAGGAACAAGATCCTCAGAAGTGTGCACAGAAGCAGTGAGGACCTGGATCTGAGGAACAAGATCCTCAAAAGTGTGCACAGAAGCAGTGAGGACCTGGAACTGAGGAACAAGATCCTCAAAGTGTGCATGAAGCAGTGAGGACCTGGATCTGAGGAACAAGATCCTCAAAAGTGTCGTAGAAGCAGTGAGGACCTGGATCTGAGGAACAAGATCCTCAAAGTGTGTGCAGAAGAAACAAAGGTCTGGGATCTGCTTACTTCCTGGACAACAAGATTTCAACAGTGCATCTGCCAGGCAAAGACAATGTACTGGCACACCTCTTAAGTACAATCAGTTGGGAAACCATGAAACAAGTGCTGGCTTCAGTTTTCAGAAGGTGGGGTACTCTAGAGATAGATTTTTTCACCTTTTGGGATAACAATCATCTCCCAAGGTGTTGCAGCAGACTTCCAGTCAAGGGCACAGTCCCATCGGACACCCTAGTGCTGATAAGGACAGGGAGCTTCCTGTATGCATTCTCTCCATTCCCTTTCATACAGAGGTACTCATGAAGCTCAGGAGGACCACCAACATTAATCTCGATAGTCCCAGACTGGGCGAGGCAAGCATGGTGCTAAATGCTGCTGACCCTATCCTGCAGGACTCCAGTTAGTCTGCACTAAGGTACAATTTATTGACTCTGTCTCAGGGCAAGATAACCTTCCAAGACCTCAGAACATCACACCTGAGGGCATGGTTCATGAAGAGATAGACATTCCTGGTTTTAGTCTTTCACGAGGTGTTTTAAAATCCTGAGGGTTTTCAGGAAACCAGCCACAAGAAAGGAAAACACCTCAAAGTGGAATAGATAATTATACTGGTATGTCCCCAGAAAGATAATCCTAATACTGACAGGGCTGCCAACAGTTCCTACTTGGTGCACTTGCAGTTCTTAGGTCTGAGACCTCAACTCTGAAAGTGCACCCAGTGTTATGTTATATTCTTAACTTTAAGAATGACTGTGACCTCATGCAGGGTTAACTTCTAGTAGCTTCTAGCAGCTACATTTATTAACTGCATCACACAGGACTCCATACAACACAACACAACATGTCCACCCCACACTAAGACGTCCCCTAGTCACATGATCCTGGCACTGAACCTTGTAAATCTTAAAGGTACAGTAGCATATACTACATCTCCTCTCTTTAGTTTTAAAACTAATAACAAGCAGTATAGCATATTAGTAATCATGAAATTCTGTAACTCGTGTAACTTTAGTAACTTAGGAACCATGCCTTACAACTTGGCTCAACATTCTTTCCTTTAGAATCAGTTTCTAGTAGTGTCTCTTTATAACTCATAGTCTTTGAATCTCTGGGGTAGACACACAGGTCTTCCTCTAGTTGTAACCTTCACTGGTTCTGGTAGTGGCTCAATCAGCTCAGCTGGCTCACAATGCGGCATTGCATTATGACGAGATTCGATAGCTTCTGGATAAGGCTCTTCTGCCTCAGCTGTTTCATTATATAACAGCCCTTTACATATCTGTAAATGCCTTCTGTTTCTCCTGAAAACAGTTCATTCAGGAATGACCACTTTGCACTTTGAAGGACCTTGGTTGTGAACAGTTCAATTCTACTTTGCGGGTTGCCATCCATGATCTGTTTCTCTCTTAATCAAGTCACCGGGTGCAATGGTGGTAAAGGCTTTGCTGTGTGATCATAGTATTCTTTCTTATGGGATTGTGCTATTACCAGCTTTTCCTGGCTCTGATAGGAATCTTTGGTCATAGTAGATCTTTGGTCAGTGGAAGTTGTGCCCGCAGCATTCTGCCCATCAATGTTTGAGCTGGTGAGTAGAGTATTCCTGCTACCAGGTGTTTCTGTACTCTAACAGAGCCAAAGGAGGATCTGTACCTGCTTCCTTTGACTTTCTGAGTAGAGCTATTACAGTTCGAACTGCTCTTTCAGCCATGCCATTAGACTGATTATATATGGGGCTTGAGGTAGTGAGCTTGATTCCCCATTCATTTTCAAAGTTGCGGAATTCTTGACTGGTGAATGGCACATGATCACTGACGAGCTCTTTGGGTATGCCATGTCAGGCAAATACAGCTTTCATCGTGGCAATTACTGACTGCGCTATTTTGTATGTAATTTTCAGAACATTGGGGTACTTGAAGAAATAGTCCACAATGACTAAGATTGGTGGGCTTTAAGTCAAAATGTCAGCTGCTACCTTTTGCCATGCAAGTTTGGGGACGGGATGAGGTAACAGTGATTCCTTTTGGTTCCTGGTATGATGCCTTGGGCAAATGTTACATCATTCCACCATGCACTTTATTTTGCTTGACATTCCTGGCCACCACATCACTGTTCTTGCTCTTGCTTTTGTTCTTTGTATGCCCAAGTGGGCCTCATGCATTCTTGTTAGCATGTTACTTCTCATGTTTGCTGGAATTATAACTCTTTCTCCTCGAAATAGAAGTCCTTCCTCACATTGCAATGTATTACGGAATGGCCAGTATGGTCTGACTCTGCGTCAACCTTCTTTCTGTACGGGGTCAATCTTGTCTGACTAGCCCTTCAAGTAATTGCAGTGCACTGTCACTCTGAGTATTCATCCTAATTTCTTGCATCAGCTGACCCTCCATGACTTGTTCACTGTCCATGAAATGAATCACTCTCTCATCTTGGTCACTTACAGTTGCTTCAGAGGTATCTGATAATGGTGCTTTTGAGATGTGTCAGCGATGTGCATCAGTTTCCCAGGTGTATATTGTATCTATAAATCATATTTCTGGAGCTGTAACATCATTGTTTGAAGTTGAGCTGGAGCTTGTCCTAGAGATTTGCAAAAATGGACTCTTGGTTTGTAGTCTGATTGCACTTGAACCTGTTTGCCAAAAACATATTGGTGAAATTTGTGAGTGAAGACTACCACTAAAAGTTCTTTCTCTAGTTGGGCATAGTTTTGCTCGTGCTTCTCAAGGCTCTGGAAGCATATGCAACTGGGCTTCCATTCTGTAGGAGACATGCACTTAGTCTGTGTCTTCGACGCCGCTTGCTTGGATAGCAACAGGTTTTTTGCACGTCAAGTACCGGAGTACTGGAGCTTTATATACAGCTTCCTTTAATTGCTTGAAGGCTTGGTGATGCTCATGTTACCATTGTCATAGCTCATCCATTTGAAGAAGTTTTCTTAGTGGGGCAGTGATGTCTGCCTCCCTTGGAATGTACTGGCTAGGTAGCGTATCATTCCCAGTAGATGAACAGTCCTGATTTATCTGTTGGTGGGGCATGTCCACAATTGCTCTTCACTTTAGTCTCATCGGGTGAATGCCTTTTGCAGTCACCACTGAACCATGCATTTGATTCTGAAACTTTAAATTGTAACTTGTCTTTATTGATTTTACATTTTCAGCTCTCGCTGGTCCATGACCTTCCTCAAAGTCTCATCATCCTGTTCTTGACTGTCTGCAGCAATTATCATGTCATCAGCAATGATGTATACTCCTTGATGTGGCCAAACGTTTCTTTATTCTTTTGTTGAAACATTTTGGTGGCGGACTTTATGCGAAATTAAAGTCTATAGAATCTGTAGTGGCCCCATGGGGTGTTAAACATACAGAGGTGAGATGACTACTCATGAAGTTTAACGTGCCAGTAGCCATCCTTCTCATTTAGAATGGTGAATACTTGCTTCCAGCCAGTCGACTTTGCAGTTCCTCTGGTGTTGGTATGTTGTAATGTCGCCCTTTATTGCTGTGTTTAATTTTTGTGGGTCAAGACAAACATGCAGTTCACCATTTTTTTCTGAGTAATTACCAGGCTGTTTACCCAGTCAGTGGGCTCAATGACTCAGACAATTATGTGAGACATTTCTAGTTTGTCTAGAGTTTCTTTTAGTTTGTACGTGATTCCAAACAGTACTCGTCTACAGCGTGTATCACTGGTGGTACTTCAGGGTCGATGTGAATAGAATGCTCCCCTTTGAACTGTCCTACCCCAGTGAAGACATCCTGATATGTTTCAATTAGGCTTTAATTTGTGAGAGGTTTGGGAAGTACCACAGTTTCAACTCTGCACACCAGATCAAGTTTCTCACATGCAGCCTTGCCTAGCAGTGGTATGGGGGACACATCTGTGAAGTAAATTTGGAGATCAGCTTCTTTATTTTTGTGTTTTTCATTATAGTTGATCACACCTTTGTGTTTTTTCATGCTCCTCCATATACCACCAGTACAGCTTATGATTCTGTCAGGCTTCTGCTACCTGGTATTTTCTCTGCCACAGTGACTGGCAATATGTTGGCTTGGGCCCCTGTGTCCAGCTTGAACTCTATGGGTGTTCCTTCTACTTCCACGTGTGCATACCAGGCATCTGCATCACAGTTGTTTTGCACTTGCTCTGCATGAATTATTTCTCCTATTAACAGACTCTCCATATTAATTTTATTTATTTAGTTTTTGTTGACTGGTTAAGTGCACTAGATAAATTCTGCCTATTTTCAGGCACTGACCTGGGGGAGGGATACAGATGAATGCCCACTGACTTTGAACCAGATTAAGCTGCTGGGTATTTTTTTAGTGAATGGGAGGAAATTTGGCCAGGGCATGGAAAATTCCCTACTCTTTTTGAGAAGTGCCATGGGATCTTTAACATTCTGCAATCCAACAATTTCATGCAAGTTACTGTTTTAGTGGTCTCAGTTCATGCCGACATACTTTTGCAAAGTGATTTTCTTTTTACATTTGTGGCAAGTTTATCCATAGGCTGGGCAACTTTGTGGTGCATGGGTTTGCCCACAACGATGGCCTGTCTGAGCTGAGTGCCGTTTGTGTTCTGTGGATATTGGCTTGCTCTCATGACCTGATGGGTGCCTTTTTTCTTGTGGTTTGCCTTTTTCTGTGGTGCAATAGCATGCAGCACTTTCTCTGAGGTACCCTGTGTCATGGCTTGAGCTGCATCTTTGTGACCTCTGCAGCTTTGCAAATATCAATTGCTTTCTCTAAAGTTAAGCCCGACACTCTCAGGAGATGCTTCTTTAATCTACGATCTAAAATCCCAAACACTATTTTGTCTCTTAACATGACATTTAGAATTACACCAAACTCACAGTTCTTAGCTATGGTTTCAAGTTCCGTCAGGTACTGAGCAACAGTTTCACCTAGGGTTGCGACATATCTGTTTTTTAACTGGATAATCAGTTTTTAAGGTCCTTATCCGGTCATCCGATTTTGATTAAATGCAGTCCAGTTTTTGGGCCATTTTGAGTGCTCATATACTCTTAAAACTGATAATATCAAATCATTCACTGTTTTGGCTGCATTGCATGTTCGAATTACAAAGAAGTTCTGATGGCAAGTCATTCAGACCTGCCTTTGTTTGTAAAACCAGTCTGTCTGGGAGATGTAAAGACGGCCATTAAGATCATTAGCAGTAAATTAACCTAATCTTTTCCACTCTGAATTTTAAACATGGTCTTTTACTGCTAAGACATGAACCAGTTTTCACACCTTTATGTGCTCTCATGTGTTTCTTTTGTTTGTCCTATATTGTGGTATGTTTTAGACTCATTTTGTTAAAGTAATATTCTAGCTTTTATTGCCTTTATTACTATATTTGCTCTCATTTTTGTATTACCTAAACATTCCATGATATTATTTATTTATTCATTTATTTGAACAAGTCGGATTTACAGCTTTGAGTGAGGACTCATTTACAAAGGCACCTCATCGCAGGGAGGGCAAGACAATAGAACATTGAGCAGATACAATATTGGACAACGTTACAGGTGTAGACATTGAACTCAGAATGCACTTAGTTACATGGTGGTATAAAATACAGATTTACAATTAAAGATGTACAATTTCTCTGGAGTTGCAGTGGAATACATCCTTGTATAAACTTAAGGGGTAGGTAAAAGGGATGGGGAAAGATGGATCGGCAGTCCAGGGAACCTTGTCGAGATTAGGGGGGCCAGGTAGGAAAGGTCCTACACTAGGATTGGGGGCAGAGTTAGTTACAGCACTATATTCCAAAATACATTTCTACCAACCTACATAACTCTTGTATTATACAAAATAAAAACCTCCAAATGTCAAGACTGGACTGATTCTTTCACCTTACGGGTTCTGGGTCATCCAGGTCTCTCGAGCTCTCATGATGTCACATAACCCACTTGGTGTTGAGTCAACCTGTTCTGAACACATGAGTTAATTATTTTATACCTATGGAGAAAAGTTTTTGCCCTTTGCCTCACCACCCTAACACTCACTTGAGATGGGCTACTCTCCTCAAACAGGATTATCCCATAAAATTCTACTGAATACTCAGTAACCAAATAGATGTTTTCTTAGTATGTGTACAATGTCACCAGGCAGGCGTTCAGCTTTTGATTTGTTACAAGTGGTTTTACAAGGCTGCTCACTAGCAATGTCACAAATTGGTGGCAAACAGGTATACTAAACAATCTGCATGTGCAAGCTAAGGCATGTATTTTAAGAAATCAGAAACAGGAACACATACAGTAATCCATCGCTGGCCCCTGCGATAAGGTAAACTGTGCCACTTTTACAGCTACACTTTTACAGGTCATTCAGATAAACAGCATGGAATAGTGTGTCTGAAATTGTGGAATGTCTTAGAAATATGAAAAGAAACAGCAGTAGCTGCTGAGGTAAGGGAATATAGTGCAGTATTAAGGTACCACATGCACCAAAAATTAAGTTATTAAAAATTGGTTAAAGCATCATAAAACCTGACTGACATGGAAAGGAAATGGGAGAGTGTTTAACAGATGGCTGAGCAATAAGCTGTAGATGAACTTGGCACATCCAGCAGACCTGAGTTTGATTCCCATAGCCTCCACTTACATACTGTGGGACCCTGAGCAAGTCACTTAACCTTCATGTGCTCCTCGGTCACGCCTGTAAAATGGGATATGTGGCCTATGGGAGTTAACCTGGTTGCAAAAGAATAAAATAAATAACTGGATGAATAAATCAAATAAATAACTGTATAAAAATGATTTCTTATTACTAGTAATGTCTATTTCCAATGTTACAAATGCCTTTGGAGGAGGAGCAACATATTTGCCAGCAGTGGCGTAACCATGCATACTTATTGTACGCCATTGCGTACAGAAAAAACATCCTAAAAAAAACCAAATAAATTGTCAGTTTAAAAAATTCCCCACCATTAAGACCCAACTTAGGTCTGAAATCAGCTGGGGGAATGCTACGCATCGCCACCAGACGCACGCCACGCACGCACCAGTGTAGCGCCAAGTCCATCGCGTGCAAGTTTTTTTTTTTGGCTCTGGAACGCCTCCCACTACTATAGCCAATCAGGGTACTGTTATTTTCCGCACACGCACCTACGGCGGGGATATCAGCGCACTAGAAGTCGTTAAGCCGCCATTCTGTGTTTGCAGTATCCGTGACCAGACCGTTAGTGCTGTAGCTCGCCTGCTGCTAGTCCCGACTCAGAGACTGCGATCGCACACTGCTACTGCTTGACTGCTTCAGCTTCCATCCCGATTCGATCGACCACTTCCTGACCTCGATTACTCGGCTTGACAGTGGTAAGTGTCAGTCAGTCGATACTGAGTTTGGCGCTTGGCGGTAACTGGTAACCTGTAAGTACCAAAATTTGCACGCACTGTTTCCACTCATACCTCTCAACCTTGGGCCTCATAAATCAGGGACATGGCTCACAAAATCAGGGACAAATGACCAAAATCAGGGACACACCTTCAAAATGAGTGATATTCACCCAAGAAGCTGGTAGATTAAGGGGCTTAGTATAAAATGCACTTTCTAAAGAAAAAAGTCTGTAACTCTAGTGCTTGACATTATTTTGTACTCACAATCCCCACTGTTGAGCCACGGAAACACAAATTTTAGGAGGGATAGAGTAAAATTTTGAGGCAAAATCAGGGACATCCCTGAAAATCAGGGACACTTGAGAGGTATGTTTCCACTGTGTAGCCCAGGCCAGGTGTATGTTGTAACCCTAAGGATCCCATAAATGTAGGCAGTAGGGCTACTTGGGCTCACTTGGTTGAGGAGCAGAACTGCCTGGCCCTATTACCAATCCAGTGTGGAATGGGGAGCGGCTGAAGTGCAGAGATTTATTGTGAACAACACGGAGAAAACCGTAAGTGGAGGGAGTGCCTGTGCTGTGCAGCAGCTGCCACATATGCAAAGATATGTTTATGGTGAGAGAGCTGCTTGTGAGGTTCGTGAACCTGAGGTGCAGAAGCGAACATGAGAAACGTACCACCGAGGAAAGCCATGAAGTACCACGGAGGAGGAGGAGATCGAAATCCGTTTGTTTTTCCTGTGCCAGTAATGAGGGTCCTGTTCCTAGGATGAACGATGCCTGTCAGTTCGCACCGCTGGTCTAAACTAGGAGCTTATCCGTGTGTACCTGTAGTAAACAAGGCTGCACCAGGCTAATAAACTGTAGCATTCAGTTCGAAGGTGAAACGCTTATCGGCTGGATCTCTTCAGATTTTTTTTTCATTTTAAGAACTAACTGAGCAAGCACAAGAGGTTAAAGATAGTGTGGTTCCACTAAGATCGAGTTTGTCTTTTGCGATGTGTAACTCCAGTGGAATGCTACAGCTGGTAGCCAAGGTCCTCAAACAAGCAGTAGCCAAAGGAAGAGGCCAGCTTAACCACTGGTTGCAAAGCCCTGTCCCCGATTCCGCAGACGATTGAACAACTCGCGTGGTGATCTCCAGTTCTTATGAAGAAAGGAACGGCTTAAAATCCGATCTGGACAGCAAGTGTGAACTGTCTGAAGCGGGAGTTTCATATATAGGGGAGCCCAGAAGCCCTTGCTGTGGGAACCCACGTTGGTGCAAAAGTTTCCTTCTTGTTTGTGTCTTGGCAGCTGTCTGTTTCTCCTCTCTTGCCTTAGTGCAACAGTATCTCAAAGATTTGTTACTTTGGGTCGAAAGTTTGGACAGTCTTGTCGGGCATTACTCTTCATCGTGGGCTTCATCCTAGTTTCCTTCCCTTGTGGCTGGGGTTATATTGTGCTGAATGTGGCTGCCGGTATTTGTATGGCTTTCTGCTGGGCATGGGGCTTGTCATTGTCAGGGTACTGATAGGAACCTTTCTCGCACATCTGGGTTGCAAGAAGCTGCTGACTCAATGGGTGTTATCCAGGATCGAGAACAGCGCTCAGCTGAGTGCCGTGATCAGAGTAGTGGAAGGAGCGGTGGACTCAAAGTTGTTGCTTTAGCAAGACTCACACCGATACCTTTTGGACTTCAAAAGCAGTATTTTCTGTAAGTATATTTTATTCACAGGTACTTTATAATTAATTGAGAAATCAATTTCCTGAATGACAATCATGGCATGGTCACGAGAACCAAAAGGCTAGAAAAGTGTAAAAGTCATGGCTCCATTTCTACTAACAATGTTTCTCTATTTAGTTCGATGCAAACCAACATAGGAATTTTTTAAAGGATATTAATCAGTAAAATAAATGGGCAATAATTCTGGTCACTTAACAGCAGACTACCTATTGCTAAATGTTGCCATTTTTATCAGACTGCAGGTATCACTAGGCACCCATTTTCTGTGGGGGTGGGGTAGATTCTCAATCTTGCTCCTGTTCCTAGCCCCTCTCCTTTGTACTGTGGTACCCAATGTTTCCACTGTGTAGCCCAGGTGTATGTTGTAACCCTAAGGATCCCATAAATGTAGGCACCCATTTTCTGTGGGGGTGGGGTAGATTCTCAATCTTGCTCCTGTTCCTAACCCCTCTCCTTTGTACTGTGGTACCTCTCCTCTTTCACCCCCCATCTTAGGCCAGTCTTCTGTTGCTAAAAACATTGGGCTGGATTCACAAAGCGCTTATGTCTACAGTTCCCCACAGTTGTGGAGATGTTACACCAGGTCCCACCATCCATAACAGTTTTCCATCGCAGGGGACTCCCATGGCAACACCACCCACAAGATGCCATAATAATTCATGGAGCCAGTCGTAATCTGGCTCCACCTTTATCCTTAATACCTGCAGCTGTGGGAAAACTGCAGATTCAATCGTAGTGGCAACCCTCTTGTGCCGTGTTTCTCCTGCAGCTGTGGGAATGATGAGGTAATTTCAGACGCTTGTGAATCCTGCCCATTGTTTATAGATATCCTGCTTCTTTTTACTCTAAACTTGCTTGTATTTTAGTTTTATTCTGTATCATTTCTTTGCTGTCATATCTGTACATATCTTACTTGTTTTTAGATGCATCCTGTACCTGTTGTTTGCCATTGTTTCTGTACACATCTTATTGATTTGCCTTCCTCATATAGCCAGTACCTGCTTCCCCCAAACACACCTGAAAATTAGCCTTTTCTCTGTGCATTTTCCTGGCCAAAACTTGTAAATGAAGAGACAGACTGGTGCTCCACATTGCCTCAGATATTTTTGATGAGCAGAATATTAAAAGTGTCTTTAAATCAAGGTTTTATCCTCCTGGTCACCGGCTGGTCCCTTCTGCTCTGGTCCACCCAGCCCTGACCCACCTTCTCCAGGGCTTACATTCTGCTCTCACAAAGTCCCCATGGTGAGGGACCATCAGGGCTGCCTAAATCCCTGTGAAGAACAATCTAGATAGGCTATAGCCCTAGAGAAGGAGGAGGAGGAGCCTGATTGGTGGTGTGAGGCTTGAAGTGGACTGTAGCTCCATCTTGGGTTATCAGGGCCAGTGGGTAGCCAGCCTTTTAAAAGCAATGGGACAGGGACCCACTAAATTGGCACTGGTGCACAGTATATATATCAATGCACCATGTATTTCTATCGTGCCTATATTTCGGAAGCATGACTTCAAGCACCCTTCGCATCTAACTGCATATGGTTCCTTTCCCTGAATATGAAGAACATAAGTTCATGTGGCAGCAAATGCCTTTAATTCACTTGGTGTGCATTTGTTTATCTGCAGATCTTCATTTTAGCGAAGTGCAGTATTCATTTTATTTGATAAAGATCTGCAGTCCATGTCCCTTCAGATTCTTTTAAACGAGCATATTTCCTTAGAGTCCCCCAAGGACAGTCCTATGTGAGTTCATTATGAGGTTTCTGAGTTTTGCTGAAAACCACATAGTTGTGCCCTTAAAAAGACACTGTAATAAGGACCGTAGGGTATTTGTTCTTGTGTTGGCACTTCCACTCCAACAACAGCAGCTGTCTGTCTGCTGCAATTTCATTTAAATAAGGGATCATCTGGGAAAACAAGTTGAAGAAGCCAGCCACCACCCCTTAGTCATAGGAGACACTGGAGACTATGGTTCAAACCCCACCAGAGCTGTTTATTGATTTCATTAAAATTTAATGACTAGGATGGGCACACTAAGCCCGAGCTAATTTCAGTTCGTGGTCGACTTTGAAGAGTCCAGACGTGTTCCTGCTCTACCGAAAATTAACTATCTGTTTCCTTCTATTTTTCATAGATAACTATTGCTGTTGGAATATTCTAAAGCTGATGGCATTGAGCCACCATCCCATACTACCAGGAAAGTCTGCCATTCAGCCACCCCACACTGATGAACAGTAAGGTAACAGTGTTGATTTGTAGTTGAAGGATGATTCCATGTTCATGAAGTACAAATTAGTGGCGGGATTGTTAAATTAGTTTGATAATGTTGAATTTTTGGGATGAAATAATACTGTTATGCATGGAATTTCATGGCTTTAATATAGGGAAGAATGTATGGTCTTTACTTGGTAATTTCTGTAAACACTTCAAGAGGTTGCCATGACAATGTAAACTAGAGGGAAGCTCGAGAGGTTTTCAGATGTCATGGGAACCTCTTGAAGTGTTTACATATGGTGTTTTGTAACTAAAAAGACCATACATTATATTTTACACTGTATAGGCTGCCAATATTGTGTAATCATGGATTGAATTATTTTACTGACTTGCTTTTGCAATATTTGATTGTTGTGAACATTATGATTTGTTATAGAATTTGGCAGGCCCGGCCATCAGCTTGCCTGCTTTCTACCACCACTGATGGACCTTCAGTGGTGGTGGAAAGCAGACAGGCTGATGCCGAGACTGCCAATGTGTGTGTGTTCAGCCTCAAGCTGCAACATGACAATACAAGGTTTCAGTCTCACCATTTATTCGCTGTCTTTGCGTGTCCGTCAAGCCCTGACCATCAGCTTGCCTGCTTTCTACCACCACTGATGGACCTTCAGTGGTGGTGGAAGCAACAGGCTGATGCCGGCGGCTGCCAATGTATGTGTGTTCAGCCTCAAGCTGCAACATGACAATACAAGGTTTCAGTCTCACCATTTATTCGCGCTGTCTCTTCGTGTCCGTCAAGTCCGGCCATCAGCTTGCCTGCTTTCTACCACCACTGATGGACCTTCAGTGGTGGTGGAAAGCAGACAGGCTGATGCCCGAAGGCTATAATGTGTGTGTTCAGCCTCAAGCTGCAACATGACAATACAAGTTTCAGTCTCACCATTTATTCGCGCTGTCTCTGCGTGTCCGTCAAGCCCGACCATCAGCTTGCCTGCTTTCTACCACCACTGATGGACCTTCAGTGGTGGTGGAAAGCAGACAGGCTGATGCCCGGGCTGCCCAATGTGTATGTGTTCAGCCTCAAGCTGCAACATGACAATACAAGGTTTCAGTCTCGCCATTTATTCGCGCTGTCTCTGCGTGTCCGTCAAGCCCGGCCATCAGCTTGCCTGCTTTCTACCACCACTGATGGACCTTCAGTGGTGGTGGAAAGCAGACAAACTGATGCCC
Source organism: Neoceratodus forsteri (assembly GCA_016271365.2). Lineage (NCBI taxonomy): Eukaryota > Metazoa > Chordata > Ceratodontiformes > Ceratodontidae > Neoceratodus > Neoceratodus forsteri. Next base: position 123,463,710 of record JADMNL010000024.1, read on the forward strand.
GGGCTGCCAATGTGTATGTGTTCAGCCTCAAGCTGCAACATGACAATACAAGGTTTCAGTCTCACCATTTATTCGCTGTCTCTGCGTATCCGTCAAGCCCGGTCATCAGCTTGCCTGCTTTCTACCACCACTGATGGACCTTCAGTGGTGGTGGAAAGCAGACAGGCTGATGCCGGGCTGCCAATGTGTTCAGCCTCAAGCTGCAACATGACAATACAAGGTTTCAGTCTCACCATTTATTTGCGCTTGTCTCTACAGAACTCGTTGATTTCCAGCTATCAGCTTGTTTATTTTCTACCACCACTGATGGACCTTCAGTGGTGGTGGAAAGCAGACAGGCTGATGCCTGGGCTGCTCAATGTGTTCAGCCTCAAGCTGCAACATGACAATACAAGGTTTCAGTCTCACCATTTATTCACACTGTATTGTTCCTGTAAAGCTCTGGTCTCAGTCATGTTACCAAGGAAACCTTGATAGAAGAATATCCTTGTGTATGACTACTCACACAGTCCTGTAATGCATATGGCACAAAAAAAAAAATTCTGTTCCCCTCCCCAAAAGTGAGTAGATCATAACATGTAACAATACACTTTTCCAGCAGAATAGCTTTGGCAACTTAATTTGATTTCAAAAGGAATGGGGGTCTTTGGTATTCAACTCTGGACCCTGTGAAGTCAGGCAACCCAGCTGTGAAGTCACCCAGCTACCATCGTTGAGGTAGACCACCATTCAGCTGGGTTCCTACTCCTAATCACAACTGCATCTGCCTTAAATGTCATTCCTTTATAAAGGCAGCAGCAGCCAAAATAGGATTAACATGTCCAGTTGTCTGTGCGGATAAATTGTGTGGAGGTAGGCAAATGAGAGCCATAAACTTCCTTCACAAAACTTTCAAACGTTAGCTTAGCTGCTCACCCATGCTCATTAGCAAGCAAAGAAATGACGCACCTTCAATTTTACTCCTAAGTACAGGTTATTAGTTTTGTAATGTAATAATAAAATATTATAACAATTGTACTCTATAGAATGTTGCCAGTGATCTTATATAGACTAATGCAGTATGAATTCAAATTAGAACAGAGCAATACTACTTGGAGCAGTGTCACAGAGGCAGTGAAACTAAGTGAATAGAGATGGAGTGTGAAGGACAAGTGCAGGAAGTCACCAGTAGACAGACAGGTAATGCATCTTGTAAGGTAATATGGACAATTGAAAGGGTTGTAGAGAAAGTATTAAAATTTTACTTGTAACTTGGTGTTGCCACTTTATTAGTCGTGGCCCATTATGCAATGTAACACACCATGGGAGGAGGAGGAGGAGTAGAAGTAGTAGTAGTAGTAGCAAAAATAAAATTAAAACCATTTTTAAATAAAATGGATCTTGTACTGCATGGTGCAGTGCACATATTATGCTACAGCACAGCATTTCAGCTAGTCTTCATTTTGTATTAGAATAATTATATTGTCCCATCCTATACCAGCTTCAATAAGTTACAACTTGCAGTTCCATGCGATCAGCACTATGTAGTATCCCATATCCGGTAATGTAGATATTGCCATCCTATTTTATGATAAATAACTAAGTGAAAGAGTGCATATGTGGGTAGTTTTAAGTTGCATAGTCTAAAGATTTAAATGTGTATTACCTCTAGGTAGAGGGAAGCGTACAGGAGCAACTTTAGAGAAGTTTGGCTTCAAGATAAAGGAGAAGGCAGGCAAAACGAGCACAGATGCTACTTCCACTAGTGAGATTCGCAGGAAAATGTTCATTCTCAAGTTCATGCATTTCCAGTATTGCATACCATGTCCACTCATAATGCTCCAACAGCTGCAGATAGCTTACTTTCTACACAATACTTTCTTCTAACTCTGTTAATGTAATGGTTACACAACCAGAACCACTTCAGCTTGTAGTTGTAACACCACCTCCACCGTTTCTCCAATGCCAGATGTCTTGCATGAATCTGTTCCTGCTATTGATGCAGAAGGTTGTGACATTGGTCAACGATAGCTTGCTTAGTGACAGTGACAAACTTGATGTGCTAACACGGCACTGGATGCCACCCAAAACTAAATTTTCCCTGTCTGTCATAGCATTGGTGAAAAGACTAGAAACCGAAGAATGACTTTCAGTCTTCTGAAGGAATCCTTCATTCGTTACTCCAGATTTCAGGATGGTCTGTACTGTGCGCCATGTTTCGTTTTTGTCATAGTAAAGACACTATACTTGTTCAAAAGCCATTAACAGACTGGTCTAATGCAAAAAGTAATAGATCGACATAAAAAAACAACGCAATCAGGACTCTCTATGTCAGACTGATAGCTTCATTACAGTAGCACAACGTGAAAAACCTAACATATGTCAACAACTGTCCAGAGCTGACCATGAAACTCTAACTCGAAATAGACACATATTGTCTCAGATAATAAAACAATAATACTATACGGTTGTCAGAACATTCCTTTACGTGGTCATGTCCCAGAAAAAGTAATTTCATGGCAATCTTGCATCACGTTGCTGAAAGTGGAAATGATCCTATTTTACTCCGGCATCTACTTGACCCACAGCATAAAAATGCCACATACCTATCACCAGCAATTCAGAACGAGTTAATGCATCTTATCGGACTGCAAATTCAAAGGAAAATAATTGCAGCTGCACAGAAGAGTGGGCCCTGGGCATTCATGGCAGATGAGACTACTGACTGCAGTAAGAAAGAGCAAGCCACACTCTGCATTCGCTTCATTGACGAACGGACAATGGAGTTACTATCCATGAGGACTTCATTGAATTCATAAAGTGCATTCCACTACTGGTAAGGACCTTGCCAAAATATTTTTAGCAAGGATTACTGCATGGCCTCTAGATATTAATAAACTACAAGCTCAAAGGTACGATTCTGGGAGCAATATGTCTGGGCAGTATCGTGGAACTCAACAAATGATTGAGTGGCTCCTTCTGCAGTTTACTGCATATGCAAGGGTCACGGATTAAATCTTGTAATTGTTCATGCTTGCACAATCCTCTAGTTAAAATATGTTGGGCACAACAAACAAAGCTATTGTAACAACTAGCAGTAGTGCAAAACGACACAATATTTATCTTGAAGAATTCAGAGAATTTGGTGATCTACTAGACATGGAAGATGGTGAACAGAATCAAGATGGTGGTATAGCAATTCCAAGAGCAGGTGACACTAGATGGATCAGTCATGCAAATTCATTGAGGAAATTCAGGATAGATTCATAACAGTTGTATCAACATTAGAGAAGATCTCTGAATTTGATGGGGATGCAGTTAGAACTCTGTATTCATTAATGAAATTTGAGTACATTATTACCCTTGTAGTTGTAGGTGATATTCTTCAGTATTTGGTTCCACTTCATCTGTTTGTTCAGAAACCTTCCTGTGATCTACTTCAAATGGCAGAAGAGGCAGAAACCCTCATTCGTGGTACTCTCAGACTGCAGAACAGATGATTATTACGAAAATTGTTCACAGAATCGAGTAACCTTGGTGCTAAAATCTTCATAGAACCTTCCTTGCCCCGTGTGTGTGGATGACAGATCCATCGCAGCAATGCACCATCGAACATTCCTCTAGAACACTACAGACGTAACCTGTTTTACCCATTTATTGATCACGATATTACAAGAACTGAAGGAACGACTTCTTGATGGCAAAGAAAGATACAGTGCACAGATGCTAATACCAAGCAAACTTCACAATGAAATGAACATTCATGACATTTTAAAGGGATTCGAACAAGACGTCTCATTGACAGCTAACGAGATAAATAACGAATTTATTTCTAGATGGAAGGCTAAGTGGTCAGATTCAAAACATTCCAATAACTTGCCATCGACACTACTTGACACCCTAGATCATATTGACCCAGAATTGTACCCAAACATCAGTCAAGTACTGACTACCCTGGCAGTTATGCCTGTGAGTGTTGCTACACCAGAACGAAGTTTTAGTTGTCTCAAAGCGGGTTAAAACTACTTGCGCTCAACTATGAAACAGAACAGGCTCACAAGTTATGCACTCATGAACTTGCACCCTAACATTTCTATTGATGTTGATGAAGTAATCAGAGAATTTCATCTTCGTGGGGAAGGCAAATGTCTGTCTTGCTTGATCCATCATGCAGTGGCAGTAGCAACACCTCAGAATGTAGCCTGGGTGGAATTGCATTATGCTGAACCATTGTTTTCACATTTTGCTATGTTTTTCACACAAACTTCAAAAGGTAGTTTATAGAGCAGCATGATTACATTGATGCTAGTTATACAAAAGCTTTTACTTTGGACCTGTAATAGCAGCAAATATCATGCCCACCATTGCGTTTGCATTGACTTAACACCTCTATAGTGTGTAAAACTAATTCCCTGCATTGAAGTCCGACTGTGCACTTCCAATGCAATACATTCATGATGACTTGATGTGCATCATTTTTCTTCAATACATGATGCCCAATATTATGGGTAAATAGCATCGTAAACATTTGGCATATAATCGGGTTAACCAATTGAACAGACTTTGGCTGAAATTGTGTAATCCATTGATTCTTGCCTACTATCTCCTTGATCACAACTGGAAAAAAAATACTTGAAACCAGGCATAGTTTGAGGACCTCAAAAATGTGAAGTTGTAGTAAATTTCACAACTACTTCTAAACCTTGCAGTTTCATTTTTCGAATACATGTTTGTAATGGCTTACATTCAGTTACCAACCTACAGTGCCTTCAGTAAATTCACCCCCTTGATTTTGTCACATTTTGTTACTACCAGAATTTTCAATGCATTGAAATGACTCCCCGATTCACACTGCATACTCAACAATTTAAAGGGCAACACTATTTATATTGTGCAACAAAATTTATGAAACTTTAAAACTGAAATCTTGTTTTCTTAAGTATTCACCCCTGAGTCAATACTTTGTAGAAGTTCCTGTGGCAGCAATTACAGCTTTCAGTCTTCTTGGGTGTGTCTATCAGCTTTGCATATCTGGATTCGAGGATTTTGCCCATTCTTCCTTGCAGATTTGCTCAAGCTCTGTCAAGTTGGATGGGGATTGTCTGTGAGTAGCAATCATTAAGTCTTTCCACAGATTCTCAATGGGACTGAAGTCTAGGCTTTGGCTGGGCCACTCAAGGACATTCACCTTCTTGTTCTGAAGCCACTCCAGTGTTGCTTTGGCTGTATGCTTGGGGTCGTTGTCCTGTTGGAGCGTAAATCTTCGCCCCAGTCCAAGGTCTGTTGCAGACTGATGCAGGTTCTCCTCAAGGATGTGCCTGTATTTGACTCCATTCATTGTTCCTCTATCCTGACAGTGCCCCAGTACCTGCCGCTGAAAAGCATCCCCATAACATGATGCTGCCACCACCATGCTTCATGATAGAGATGGTGTTACATGGGTGATGAGCTGTGTTCGGTTTCGCCAGGCATAGCGCTTTGCATTCAGGCCAAAGAGTTCAATTTTGTTTCATCAGACCAGAGAATCTTTTGCCACATGGTCTGTCTGCCATGTGCCTTCTTGAAACCCAGGCATGCTATTTCTGGCCTTTTCTCAGGAGTGACTTCCATCTAGCCACTGTCCCATAGAGGCTACATCTGTGAAGTGCTGCAGAGATTGTTGTCCTCTGGACAGGTTCTCCCATTTTAGCGATGGAACTCTGTAGTTCTGTCAGGGTGGTCAGTGGGTTCTTGGTCACTTCCCTGACCAAGGTCCTTCTTGCCCGATGGCTCAGTTTGGGATGACAGCCTGCTCTAGGAAGAGTCTGGGTGGTTCCGTAATCTTTCAATTTCCTAATGATGGACTTGACTGTGCTCCTGGGAACTTTCAACATCCTACAAATGTTTTTATACCCTCCCCAGATCTATGCCTCCTCACAATTCTATCATGGAGTTCTATGGACAACTACTTGGTCTTCATGTCAGTTTCTGCTCTGACATGCACTGTCAACAGTGGGACCTTGTATAGATGGGTGTATAGCATCTGAAATCATGTCAACCATTTTAACTGACCACAGGTGGACTCCAAGTTTTAGTGATCTCACAAGGAAATTGGATGCACCTGAGCTCAATTTGGAGTGTCATAGCAAAGGGTGAATACTTATCAAATCAAAACATTCAGGTTTTTATTTTAGATTACATGTACAAAAATTCCAGAAGTTTCATTCCACTTTGACAGAGTAATTTATGTAGATACGCGACAAATCCCATATAAATGTGTTTTAATTTGAGTTTGCAACATCACAAAATTTTACAAAATCCAATGGGGGTGAATACTTTCTGAAGGCACTGTACAAACAGTGAACCAGTATGCAAATGAGAACCTGTGTATATCTATACATATCATTATACTGGACCTAAAGGGACTATTTTATTCAATCATAGTTTCTTTTGACGTACACAATGGCATAACTTACAGATGAAAGATGTAGACATCGCTGAATTGGTCACACAGTGAGATACTATGAAAGTTTCACAACATACAACCTGCCGGTCTATTCAGTTCCTCACTACTACTATACAGTAACGCAGTCTGGTGTGTTACCACCTCAAAAGCTTTAGATTTCAGTTTCACATTTAACCATTTATTAATACCACAAGTAAGTTCACAGGAGACCATGACATCACGATTTCTACTCGTGTTTCATGTTAAATCATGGTCTTCATACTACAAGTAACTTCAAATCGAAAGTGGTCATAAAACCAGTGTCCTGTCTCTCTTTTGGGGGTCATGTACACCATTCAGATTTGCCTGATACTTCACAAACATTTGACCATTTTAGTATAGGAATCAGTAGGTACTAAAACTATTATATTGCATGTGATCATTTGTGGTAACATGTTGTGAATGCAATTCATTGTGGTCACTAGTAACTATCACTAAAATGTAACGTCATTTCATTCTGAGCAGTCATCCTTACAAAAATGTAACAATTTGATAGTGCTGCTACTACAAGTAACTTCAAAACTAACGTTCTATCAGAACCAGTGTCCTGTGTGTGGTTTTTTTTATCTATTTATTTATTTTTTTGGGGGGCAGCTACATCATTCAAATAGGTCAGATACTTAAACATGCCATTTCATTCTGGGGCAGTCATTACTAAAAATATAACATGCATGACTGGTCAGTGTATTATGTGCAGGTAGTAATCCTTTCCAAAAACTATATGCTGGATCCTTGTCAGACTCCTAAACGGACATAAACTGGATATGCTGTGGACAAAACTGGATATGCTGTGGACAAAACTGGATATGCTGTGGACATAAACTGGATATGCTGTGGACAAAACTGGATATGCTGTGGACAAAAAGTCTCATCCTGTCACATACATTCCTCCAGTGCATCAGCTCCTGATATCTACATTTTCTATTTCACCACTGTGTAGTGGATATTGGTCCAATGACACACTAAGGCATCCATTGACCTCATTGGAGAATAGCATTGGTTATTCAGGATTCTGGAGCAGTTGAAACTTTATGTGAATAATTCAAGTAATTACCAATTTTCTGACACAACTGGACTCATCTCGCTACCACCATGCTGAGGGTTATCACTGTCTGGTCATCAGCATCAGTGGCTGCAGAAATACAACCTCCTGGCAAAAGTGGACTCCAACTGATCCCACAGATTCATCACTTCTCATTATTTGATCACATTGACTTACTGTTAATCCTCACATCTCATGCATGAGGTGTACCGACATGGAACTGGACAAAAGTACATTTCAGTCTTTGCACTTTGAAAATACATTGCCAAAATTTGATGTCAGTAATAATGGCTACTGCCCTTCTTGCAGATCACTTTTTCCATGACCCTCAAGCTGGTGGTAGCACATAATAAAAGGGTAAGAAAACATTAGATTTGTTTCACCATTTACTCCATAGCAAATTCTTAATAGTAGATATGCTGTAGTAATGCATGCATATACTGTTAGGGACTGGGATACTACATAGTGATTTCCCATAGTATAATTCATTCCCAATGCTGAAACTGTACAATGGAGAATAAACATCACCATTTATACATAAATGCTATGTTTTCTGATTTTCTGTATACAGTACATATGGAATTTGTTAAGAGTACTGCAAATTCCACAGATAGTGTGCTGTGTAGAAAATCAGAGTATAGTATATATGTAACTGCTGTATATTCTCCATTGTACAGTTTATGCATATGTATAGTGACTAACAAATACAGAAAATTATAAAAACATTTAACATTTTGAAAAACACAAGCACAACTAAGTGCTTTCTGATTCTGAACATAAATGAAGACAAGAGTGTAATGTATATAGAACAATAGCAAAGTTCAGTTTATAGCACATACAGTACACTGAAGCCCACCAGGAACAGCAGTGTGGTAAGGTTTACTGCATGACACAAGGGAATGGAGAGTAACTCACATTGACATTGCATTGTATTCTGCAGCGCTGCACTGAATCCTTCTCGGGCTTCACTGACAATATGCCTGCATTGCTGTATACTCCCACAACTGGGCCCCAAAATGCACAGGAAACATCAAAAATGCTAACATTTTCTTGGGGCCTAGGTGCCTCCCCAGCTGATTGGCTGGACTCTTAAGTTGTGCGTATACTTTTTAAAGGCTGGCTACTCCACTGTTTGCCAGTCACAAAAGAGGTGGAGCCAGAAACAGAGTTTGGGTGTGGTTTAACATCCGGTTTTACCTCATCCAAAGGTGGTGACCCTAGTTTCACCTTCTGCTTCTTTCTGTCCCAAAACCTGTAGTGTTCAAAACAACATTTTTTTTCTGGGGTTGCAATACGCTTTAAAATGCTCTAGCACAGTGTCTATCTTTAGGGCTATCTTCCTCTTCAAAGCTGAAAGTGTTATATATTTCTAGGCTTCCTCCCCAATTGTATGAAGTAAAATTGCTACTTGTGTATTTTAGGGTTTTCCAACTGCACCAGATGTTTCCATATAGCCTTAATCCTCTCTTCCAATCTTCTCCAAAGGCTAAGGGCTTGAATTGCTCCATTTTCTTCTTTTTTTTTTTTTTTGTTACTGAATTCAGCTACCTTACTGAGAAGCTTTTGGTTCACTGCTTCTGACACCATGTTATGTTATATTCTTAACTTTTAGAATGACTGAGACCACATGCTGGGTTAACTTCTATTATTCACAAAAATACCACCAACAGCTTAATCTGGTTCAAGGTCAGTTGGCATTTATCTGTATCCCCTCCTGGGTCATGCCTGAAAATAGGCAGGATTTGTCTAGTGCACTTACCGGTCAACAAAAACTAATTAAATAAATAAATAAAATGGGTAAAAGAAAGCCTTCACTCTGACTGGTCCTTACCTGTCAACAAACTGAAAGGTGGCACTACTTTCCTAATACCTTAATCTCCGTGAGGTGAAGGGCAGCAATATCACTGAGCAACTGATATCTTCCATCAGTCCCTCTGCAACCAGAACTGATCTTCCATCACAAACATGGATGCTACCTTTACACTGTAAAAAACTTCAACTAGGCCCTAAAATAAAACTATCTTAAATAAAAATAAAACACATTAATTAAACGTTGTTTCCTGATCATCACACTATCTTTACACACATAAACAAATTGAAACATTAAGCATTGTTTATAGTTTTCATTACAACTATTTCTTTACTAACAGTGAAAATCCTCCTTTCTTCTTTACCTGCTCATCAGGAAATCTCTTCTGCTTGCCTTGACGGTGAGATAATTGAGTCACTGGCTCTAAAACAGGCCTTTGTTGTCTGTGTGTACAGTATGTTGGGAGAGTAACATTTTACCAGTGGAACTGAGCAGAATTTTGAATCCCTGTATTCCATGGTAAACATTCCATAATAAACATTCTGTGTCTTGAATGAGGGAAAAATGAAGAAAAACAGGATGAAGAAAGTAGGCAAGACAGTACTACTTCAAAAAAAAAAGAAAAGGTGGGAAAACACAGTTAAAGAGGCAGAGCCAAACTGCTCAAATAGAAACATAGAAACATAGAATTGACGGCAGATACGGACCGCTTGGCCCACTAGTCTGCCCATTTTCTACCTAACAGATAAGCTGCAGATCTAGTTAACCAACAGCTTACTTCCTCCTACCCCCCACTAGGACTGCCTTATGTCTGTCCCATGCATTCTTAGATTACCCACTTTTCTTGACTCCACGACCTCCTCAGGAGGCTGTTCCATGCATCCACAACCCTCTCTGAAAAAAATACTTCCTTACATTACCTCTGAGCGTCTTACCTCTATCTTCAAATTGTGCCCCTCGTTCTGGAACACCTCTTTTTGAAAGATGCTACCCTCTTGGACCTTGTTGATTCCTTGAGGTACTTGAAAGTTTCTATCATGCCCCCTCTCCTCCTTTCCTCGAGGCTATACATATTAAGCTCCTTAAGTCTCTCTTCATATGTCTTCCGGTGTAGACCCTGCACCATTTGTTGCCCTCCTCTGGACAGCTTCCATCCTGTCTATGTCTTTGTGAAGACTGGGTCTCCAGAACTGCACTAATACTCCAGATGGGGTCTGACCAGCTGTCTGTACAGAAGGATAATAACTTCCTGTTTTCTACTGGTGATGCCTTTTCCTGTGCATCCCAGTATCCCCCAGCCTTCCTTACTGCCTTCTCCATTGCTTGCCACCTTAGGTCATCTGATATAATTACCACGGTCCCTTTCCATTTTTTGCTGTTCAGTATCTCACACCCCATTGTGTACTCTTCCCTGGGTTTTGTTTCCAGGTGCATTACCTTGCACTTCTTAACATTGAATCTAAGCTGCCATACATTTGACCATTCCTCTAACCTTGCCAAGTCCCTTTTCATCCTTTCCACCCCATCTTGTGCATCAACTCTGTTGCAGATCTTTGTGTCATCTGCAAAGAGACATACTTTTCCTTCCAGTCCTCTGCAATGTAAGCTATAAAGACATTGAAGAGGACCGGTCTAATACTGAACCCTCGGTACCCCACTAGTAACCCCCTTTCTTCAGAGTGGACTCCGTTTACTATTACTCTCTGTGTCCTATTCTCCAACCAATTTTTTACCCAGGCTGTCATCTTGGGACCCACTCCCAGGCTAGCTAACTTGTATATTAATCTTTGTGTGGGACTGTGTCAAATGCCTTGCTAAAGTCTAGGTAGGCCATGTCCACAGCCCCTCCCTGATCTACTACTTTGGTCACCCAGTCAAAGAAATCTATCAGATTTATCTGGCATGACCTTCCTGCTGTGAATCCATGCTGCCTAGGGTCCTGTGCCCCTCTGGCCTCTAGATACTCGACAATTCTTTCCTTCAGAAGTGATTCCATAATTTTCCCTACCACTGAGGTTAAACTAACAGGTCTGTAGTTTCTGCTTCTGCCTTGCTCCCACTTTTGTGAAGGGGAATCACATCTGCCCTCCTTCAGTCCTCGGTACCACCCCATCCTCCCATGATTTGTTAAACTGGGTAGTCAGTGGTGTCACTAATTCTACCCTTAGTTCTTTAGAATTCTGGGATGAATCCCATCAGGCTCCATTGCTTTGTCCACCTTCAGTTTTAGAGTTCTTTCAGAACCCTTTCTTCTGTAAATAGGCTGGTATCAACTTCTGTATCCAGAGTGTTTCTACTGTTTGTTTTAGGTACCTCCCCTCTTCCTTTGTAAATACTGAGCAAAAATATTTGTTTAGTATCTCTGCCTTTTCTGATCACCCTCTGCCCACCCTCCCCCTTTATTAAGCCTCACTATCCCTCCCTTGGTCTTCCTTTGCTCCTGATGTACCTATAAAGGTTTTATCCCCTTCTTAAATGAGTTGGCTATCTTTTCCTCGGTTTGGGCCTTTGCTGTTCTGACTGTCTTCCCAGCTTGCTTTTGTTTTAACTGATACAGTTCTCTGTCCTGCTCCTTCTGTGATTCCTTGTACTTCCTGAAGCTTTCTTTTCTCTTGAACCTTCACTGCCACTTCCTTTGAGAACCATAGTGTTTTTACATCTTTTAGTTTTGTTTATTTGCTTCACACAAAGGCTTGTTACCTCTGTGATGGCAGCTTTTATTATTCCCCATTGTTCTTCCACCCCCCTTCCTGCCCATTTGCTAGTGCATTCCTTAGGCACTCCCCATTTTGCAAAGTCAGCCCTCCTAAAGTCCAGTACCTTTGCCTTTGTATGGCTTGACTCTATTGCTGTGTTTATTGTGAACCATACTGTTCGATGGTCACTAGTTCTCAGATGGCTACCCACTTCTACATCTGTGATCCTCTCTTCATCTCCATTTGAGAGAACCAGGTCTAAGATTGCTCCCTCTCGAGTGGGCTCCAATACTGGTAGTCTAAGGCATGCCCCTGTAGGGCATCTAGAATAACCCACTCTCGAACTGGCTGCTGCAACTGCACTCCAGTTAACATCTGGCATATTCAGATCGCCCATCAGCAATATCTCCCTTTTTCTGCCATACAAAGTGTACTTTCTATCATTTCCTTGTCCATTTCCTCCCCCTGAGAAGGGGTCTGTATCAACCCTGTGCGGATTGTGGTGCCATTGCCGGTCTCCAAATTTACCCACAGTGCTTCTTCTCCTCCCTGTTTTCCCTTTGTTCTGTTGCTTTGATTCCTTCCCTTATGTAAAGAGCTACTCCTCCTCCTCCTCTTTTACCCTCTCTGTCCCTCCTGTAGATAGTGTATCCTGGTATGTTTACATCCCAGTCATGGTTTTGTCTGAACCATGTTTCTGTGACTGCTACGATATCCAGATGTTCCTCCTCCATCAAGGCCACTAATTCAGGAAGCTTGTTACTCAGACTACGGGCATTGGTACTCATTGCTTTCCATTTTTTGATGGCTTTACCTTCTGTTGCAGCATCCCCCACTGACCTTTCTCTCTCGGTCTTTTCTCATTTAGTACCCTGTTTTGTAGGGAGAGGCTGGGATTTTCCTGCTGCTTATCAGTGCCTCCCCCTTGACTAGTTTAAAAGCTTGCCAATGAAGTATTTAAACCGATTGCTCAAAAGACTTGTTCCTTCCTGGACAGATGCAGACCATCCTACCAGTATAGGCTGGTGTCCCTCAGGTGGAACCCAGTCCCCAATGAAGCCAAACCCCGTGCTCCACCCATTTTTCAACCATTCATTAAACTGCATGGCAAAGTACCCTTGCCTCACTCATGCCATTGACAGGCAGCACCTCTGAGAAGGATACTGTGTGTGCTACTTGTCTTAGGCCCTCCCCAGTTCTACAAAGTCCTTCTGCACTGCTCTAATCTCATGTTGAGCCAGTCATTTTGTCCCTAGGTGGACAATGGCGTCCAGCTCAGACTCCCGTGCAGTTGTTCTCGTGATCCTGAGGATCGCTTCCTGTCCCTCAAGCAATGGCACCAGGCAGGCACCTTGCTTCAGTTTCCCTGTTCCCCCAGTTCTATCCCCCTAATAATTGGGTCCCCACCAGGAGCTGCTTCCTTTCCTTTCCTTGTGGTGTCCTCTGCCTCCTTCCTGTGGGCCTCCCTTGTGACAGGTGTCCTCAGCCTTCTTAATCTCCTCTGTGGGTGCATCCATAGGGAGCTGTGCTCCCAGAATGGTGTATGGATTGTGAGTGGAACAACTGACTGGGTGTGCCTCTGTTCCATGATCCTCACCCTCCCTGAGCCCACAGTGGTCCAACTGCTGTGCTTTCTTTGCAACCTCTGAGGTAGTGGTGGTGGCTCTGGAACTCCCTGGATGGGAGGTTCCTTCCTACCATCCAGTCTGGCCTGGGGAAGGTTCCCTTACTGCTGTCCAGTGTGGCCTGAAGATGGAAAATTCCTCCCTCAGGGCAGAGTTGTCTGCAAATAGGAGGCATCTCAGCCTCCAGAAAGACTCCGGAAGACTGCCCCACAGCCATTACATTTACTACTCTCCCACATGATTATGTACTTTTTTGTGTGTGTGTGTGTTTGTGTGTGTGATTGGTTTGCTATATAGAAATATACATATATTATACAATGTGTATGCTTATATTTTCAGTGCTGTGTGCTAGAGGATATGACATTGATATGCACCTTCACTCTTGAGAAATGATGTCAGAACCCCAGGTATAAAGGAACTATTTCCAGGGGTGGGTGGGGTGAGGGTGGGAAGGGTTGGGCCTAAACTGTGCCCCTCACAAAACAATCAGCTAAGAGCTCTGACCCACCGCTGCGATGAGTGCCTTCCTGTCAGCAAGATACCATACACAACAATTTGACAGAGAAAATCCCTGCTAATCAAACAGAGAAAATCCAGACATCCAAGTCAGACACAGGTAAACCTCCCCAGCCCCAAAACAGCCTGGTGGTTTGTGCTCTGAAAGCAGTCAGCCCCAAATAAGTTGGCTGTGCTTTAAACTCTTCCTGCACTGAAAATCTTAAGAATTGTAACAAGACTGTCTTTTCCTGATAATTCTAAGTTTCTTATATCACCTTTCAGTTAGAAGTAGCCTCCACCTGCAGAATATCTGCTACAAACCAAAGACAATTGTAAGGTTCACCTCCTCTGTTGTGAGCACAACTCACTTTCTTGCAAATCCTATGTTCAGTATTGTAGCTCCCAGCAAGAGGTAGTTTGACTTGAAAATATTAGCTGTTCAAATAATATTCAAACTGCTCAAATAATACATTGATGTCCCTCCAACTCACTGGTTTAGCATTGTTCAGTGAGTTGCTGTTCAATCAATTTGTCACTCCTCCACCCAAGTCTGGGACTATTTTTCACCATATTAAATAAAATAACATGCTATTATTAAATCTTGAATAATGCATCCATAGTTTTGTATGATTGTTATAAAAATAGTTGCTACTCATTTTAAGAGCAATAAGATACTTCAGGGTGTGGGTTGTTGATTGAAAAGAGCAGTACCAGCTGCTGTAGTCACTCGCGCAAGTGCCTCGTGCCTAACTAACACACCTGGGGACGTGTTCTTATCAATCAACAACCCATGCCCTGTTGTGTCTTATTGCTTTGTAGCTTCTGTTGCTACATTTGTTAACTGTATCACACAGACTCCATACAACAGAATACAACAACATGGCACCCCATATTAAGACTCCCCATGTCACATGATCCTGGCTCTGTACCTTGTAAATATTAAAAGTACAGTAGCATACACTTCACGTAGCTAGTCTGAGCTTACACATCAGGAGGCAAGGATAGGTCTTTGGCCTCACAACCTGTTTCTAAAAGGTTTCCAAAGGCCTCAGTAACCTATATCCCCTGTGAGGAACCAGTTCCACCCTGGGACTTGAACATGTGCCTTGCTCAGCTGCTGGAGCCTCCTTTTTGCCTATAGCTACAACACATTTAAAATATGTAACCTGGAAAACAGTTTTTTTGCAGTAAAACATTTTTATTTGGAATTAAGTAGAACTATTAGAATACATAACTATCTCATGAAAACATCCTATATAAACATTACATTAGCCATTACTGACTTTGTGTCAGTTACAGCCACTAAAGAACAACCAAAGTGATTCTACAGAGACATACTAGAAGTTCAAATCAATTTCACTAGCAGGAAAAATCTTCTGACTTTAAACTTATGTCCCGAATGACTAAACCTTGTGTCATCAGTCTGCTCTGTTTGTAGACAGCAAAATACAGAACACATTTGATTAAATATTTCCATTTTACTAAGCGCCAGTGCCATCCTCTTACTATCTGCTGCAATCCTCAAATGTTTGAACCATTAGCCATCCGGAGGCCCAGAGGGTTGAGGCACTGTCAATACCTTGGCTCTTGCCATGCCGGTGACCCGAGTTGGGAATGTGCATTGGTCAGCTGCAGGAATGGGGCAAGAAAAGATTGAGCTCTTCCTTGCATCTCTCCATTCTCAGATTGGGTGTCAGGCCTTTCCGGATCTTGAGAGGATCAAGCATCTGCCTGACATCTCTCCTCTCCTCTCTCAGATTGGGTTGGCAGACCTTCCCAGATCATGAGAGGATTGAGCAACTCCCTAACATCTCTCCTCTCTTAGATTGGGGTGGTGGGCCTTCCCAGCTCTAGGCAGGATTGTACAGCTGCCTGGCATCTCTCATCTCTTGGATATGAGTGGTGGGCCTTCCCAGCTCTTGAGAAGATCGAGCAGCTGCCTGGCATCTCTCCTCTCTCAGATTGAGGTAGTAGGACATTCTGGCTCTTCAGAGGATCGAGCAACCACCTGGCATCTCTCCTCTTTCGGATTGAGGCAACTGGCCTTACCAGCTCATGAGAGTATTGAGCAGTTGCCTGGCATCTCTCCTTTCTCAGATTGGGGTGGTGAGCCTTTCCAGCTCTTGAAAGGATCTAGCATCTGCCAGGTATCTCTTCTCTCTCAGGTTGGGGTGGTGGGCCTTCCCAGCTCTTAAGAGTATCAAGTGGCCACATAGCTTCTCTCCTCTATTGGACTGTGGTGGTGGACCTTCCCAGCTTTTGAGAGGCTCGAGCAGCTGTAACATCTCTCCTCTCTCAGATTGGGTGGCATGCCTTCCAAGCTCTTGAGAGGACTGAGCAGTTGCCTGGCTTCTCTCCTCTCTCAGATTGGGGTGGGTGGGCCTTTCTGGTTCTTGAGAGGATTGAACAGCTGCCTGGTATCTCTCTCTCTCTCCCCTCCTCTCTCTCCCTCCTCTCCTCTCCTCTCCTCTCCTCTCTCGGATTGGGGTGGCAGACCTTCCTGGCTCTTGAGAGGATTGACTAACTGCCTGGCATCTCTCCTCTCTTCTCTCAGATTGGGTGGTGGGCCTTCCAAACTCTTGAGAGGATCAAGCAGCTGCCTGGCATCTCTCCTCTTTCACATGGGGTGATGGGTCTTCTCAGTTCTTGAGAGGATCGGTAGCTGCTTGCATCTCTCCTCTCTTGGATTGGGGTGGTAGGCTTGCCCAGCTCTTGAGAGGATTAAACAGCTGCCAGGCATCTCTCCTCTTTGAGACAAGGGTGGCAGGCCTTCCTACCTCTTGAGAGGATCTAGCAGCTGCCAGGCATCTCTCCTCTTGTCTCTTGGATTGGGGTGGTGGGCCTTCCCAGCTCTTGAGAGGATCAGGAGGTGGTCTGGCACCTCTCCTCTCCATTCTCAGGATTGGGGTGGTGGGCCTTCTCAGCTCTTGAGAGGATTGAGCAGCTGCCTGACATCTCTTCTCTCTTGGATTGAGGTGACAGGCCTTCTGAGGTCTTGAGAGGATCAGTGGCCACCTGGCATCTCTCCTCTCTCTTGGACTAAGGTGGCAGGCCTTCCAAGCTCTTGAGGAGGATTGAGCAGCGGCCTGGCATCTCTCCTTTCTTTTAGATTGAGGTGGCAGGCCTTCCCATCTCTTGAGAGGACTGAGCTGCCAACTGGCATTTCTGCTATCTTGGATTGGGGTGGCTGGGCTTCCCAGCTCTTGAAAAGACTGAGCAGCTGCCTGGCATCTCTCCTCTCTCAGATTGGGGTAGCTGGCCTTCCCAGCTCTTGAGAGGATCAGAAGCTGCCTGGCATCTGTCCTCTCTTGGGTTGAGGGTGGCAGGCCTTCTCAGCTCTTGAGAGGATTGAGCAGTTGTCTGGTATCTCTCTTCTCTCAGGTTGGGGTGGCATGCTTTCCGGCTCTTGAGAGGACTGAGCAGCTGCCTGCCATCTCTCTTCTCTCGGATTGGGGTGGCAGGCCTCTCTCTCAGATTAGGATGGTGGGCCTTCTCAGCTGTTGAGAGGATCGAGCAGCTGACAGACATCTCTCCTTTCTTGGATTGAGGTGGTAGCCTTCCCAGCTGTTGGGAGGATTGAGCAGCAACCTGGCATCTCTCCTCTCTCTTGGATTGAGGTGGCAGGTGTTCCAAGTTCTTGAGAGGATTGAGCGCCACCTGGCATCTCTGATATCTTGAATTGGGGTGGTGGGCCTTCCCGGCTCTTGAGAAGATTGATCAGCTGCCTGGCATATCTCCTCTCTTACATTGAGGTGGCAGGCCTTCTCAGCTCTTGAGAGGATCAAGTAGCTGCCTGACATCTCTCATCTCTTGGATTGGGGTGGCAAGTTTTCCCAGCTCCTGAGAGGATCAAGGAGCTGCCAGGCATCTCCTCTCTCAGATTAGGGTGGTGGGCCTTCCAGCTCTTGAGAGCATCGAGCAGCTGCCTGGCATCTCTCTCTCTCTGATTTGGGTGATGAGCCTTCCCAGCTCTTGAGAGGATTGAGCAGTTGCCTAGAATCTCTCCTCTCTCTCCTCTCCTCTCCTCTCCTCTCTTGGATCAGGGATAGTGGGTATTTTATCAACTCTTGAGAGGCTTGAGCAGCTGCCTGGCATCTCTCCTGTTTTGACTGTGGTTGTGAGCCTTTCCAGCTCCTGAGAGGATCAAGGAGCTGCTTGGTATCACCCTCTCTCTGGTTGGGGTGGCAGGCCTTCCCAGCTCTTGAGAGGATCGAGGCTGGCAGGCATCTCTCCTCTCGGAATGGGGTGGTGGGCCTTCCTGGCTCTAGAGAGGATCGAGTGGCCACCTGGCATCTCTCCTCTCTTGGATTGCAGTAGTGGGCCTTCCAGCTCTTGAGAAGATCAAGCAGCTGCCTGGTATCGCTCCTCTATTGGATTGGGGTGGCAGGCCTTCCAGGTCTTAGGAGGATCAGTGGCCACCAGGCATCTCTCTCTCTCTTGGATTGAGGTGGCAGGCCTTCCAAGCTCTTGAGAGGATTGAGCTGCCAACTGGCATTTCTCCTCTCTCTGATTGGGATAGCTGGTGTTCCCAGTTCATGAGATGATTGAGCAGCTGCCTGGCATCTGTCCTCTCTTGGACTGAGGTGGCAGGCCTTCCCAGCTCTTGAGAGGATTGAGCAGTTGTCTGGTATCTCTCTTCTCTCAGGTTGGGGTGGCATGCCTTCCGCCCTTGAGAGAACTGGACAGCTGCCTACCATCTCTCTTCTCTCAGATTGGGGTGGCGGGCCTCTCTCTCAGATTGAGGTGGCAAGCCTTCCCAGCTGTTGGGAGGATTGAGCAGCAACCTGGCATCTCTTCTCTCTCTCTTGGATTGAGGTGGCAGGTGTTCCAAGTTCTTGAGAGGATTGAGCTGCCATATGGCATCTCTGATATCTCAAATTGGGGTGGCAGACCTTCCCGGCTCTTGAGAAGATTGAGCAGCTGCCTGGCATCTCTTCTTTCTTACACTGAGGTGGAAGGCCTTCTCAGCTCTTGAGAGGATTGAGTATAGCTGCCTGACATCTCTCATCTCTTGGATTGGGGTGGCAGGTTTTCCCAGATCTTGAGAGGATCGAGCAGCTGCCAGGCATCTCTCCTCTCTGAGATTGGGGTGGCAATTCTTCCCAGCTCTTGAGAGGATCAAGGAGCTGGCAGGCATATCTCCTCTCTCGGATTAGGGTGGTGGGCCTTCCCAGCTCTTGAGAGCATCAGCGGCTACCTGGCATCTCTCCTCTCTCTGATCTGGGTGATGAGCCTTCCCAGCTCTTGAGAGAGATTGAGCAGTTGCCTAGCATCTCTCCTCTCTCTCTTGGATCGGGATAGTGGGCCTTTTATCAACTCTTGAGAGGATTAAGCAGCTGCCTGGCATCTCTCCTGTTTCAACTGAGGTGGTGATCCTTTCCAGCTCTTTAGAGGACTGAGTAGCAACCTGGCATCTCTCCTCTCTCAGACTGGGGTGTCAGGCCTTCCCAGCTCTTGAGAGGAGCAGGCAGCTGGCTGGCATATTTCCTGTCTTGGATTGGGGTGGTGGGCCTTCCTGGCTCTTGAGGAGGGATCGGCAGGGGCCGTCTGGCATCTCTCCTCTCTTGGAGTGAGGTAGTGGGCATTCTCAACTCTTGAGAGATTGAGAAGCTGCCAGGCATCTCTCCTCTCTCAGATTGGGGTGGTGTGCTTTTCTGGGTCTTGAGAGGATCAAGCAGCTGAATGGCATCTATCCTCTCTTGGATTGTGTTAGTGGGCCTTCCCAGCTCTTGAGAGGATTGAGCAGCTGCCTGGCATCTCTTCTTTGTTGGATTGGGGTGGTGGGCTTTTCCGGCTCTTGAGAGGATCAAGCACCTGCCTGGTACCTCTCCTCTCTTGGATTGGGGTGGTAGGCCTTCCCAGGTCTTGAAAGGATCAGTGGCCACCTGGCATCTCTCCTCTCTTGGATTGAGGTGGTAGGCCTTCCAAGCTCTTGAGAGGACTGAGCAACTGCCTGCCATCTCTCCTCTCTCCGACTGAGGTGGCGGGCCTCTCTTTTGGATTGGGATGGTGGGTCTTCTCAGCTGTTGAAAGGATCAAGCGGCTGCCAGACATCTCTCCTTTCTTGGATTGAGGTGGCAGGCCTTTCCAGCTGTTGGGATGATCGAGCAGCAACCTGGCATCTCTCCTCTCCAGGATTGGGTGGCAGGCCTTTCCAGCTCTTAAGATTGATCAGCTACCTGGCATCTCTGTCTCTTACATTGAGGTGGCAGGTCTTCCTGGTTTTGAGAGGATCAAGTAGCTGCCTGACATCTCTCATCTCTTGAACTGGGTTGGCAGGTTTCCCGGCTCTTGAGAGGATCAAGGAGCTGCCAGGTATATCTCCTCTCTTGGATTAGGGTGGTGGGCCTTCCCAGCTCTTGAGAGCATTGGCGGCTGCCTGGCATCTCCTCTCTCTGATTTGGGTGATGAGCCTGCCCAGCTCTTGAGAGGATTGAGCAGTTGCCTAGCATCTCTCCTCTCTTGGATTGGAGGTTGTGAGCCTTTTACCAACTCTTGAGAGGCCTGAGCAGCTGCGTGGCATCTCTCCTGTTTCAACTGGAGTGTTGGGCCTTTCCAGCTCTTGAGAGCATCAAGCAGCTGCTTGGTATCACTCCTCTCTCGGATTGTGGTGGCAGGCCTTCACAGCTCTTGAGAGGATCGAGCAACTGCCTGCCATCTCCTCTCTCA
This sequence comes from Neoceratodus forsteri, assembly GCA_016271365.2. Lineage (NCBI taxonomy): Eukaryota > Metazoa > Chordata > Ceratodontiformes > Ceratodontidae > Neoceratodus > Neoceratodus forsteri. The sequence continues at coordinate 123,484,513 of JADMNL010000024.1, forward strand.
GATTGAGGTGGCGGTCCCTTTTGGATTGGGGTGGTGGGCCTTCTCAGCTGTTGAGAGGATTGTGTAGCCAACAGACCTCTTTCCTTTCTTGGATTGAGGTGGCAGGCCTTCCCAGCTGTTGGGAGAATTGAGCAGCAGCCTGGCATCTCTCTTCTCTCTTGAATTGAGGTGGCAGACCTTCTAAGCTCTTGAGAGGATTAGCGGCCACCTGGCATCTCTGATATCTTGAACTGGGGTGGCAGGCCTTCCCGGCTCTTGAGAAGATTGATCAGTAGCCTGGCATCTCTCTCTCTTACATTGAGGTGGCTGGCCTTCCCAGCTCTTGAGAGGATTGAGTAGCTGCCTGACATCTCTCATCTGTTGGTTTGGGGTGTGAAGTTTTCCCAGCTGTTGAGATGATCAGGAGCTGCCAGGTATATCTCCTCTCTCGGATTAGGGTGGTGGGCCTTCCCAGCTCTTGAGAGCATCGGTGGCTGCCTGGCATCTCTCTCTCTCTCTGATTTGGGTGATGAGCCTGCCCAGCTCGTGAGAGGATTGAGCAGTTGTCTAGCATCTCTCCTCTCGGATTGGGGTAGTGGGACTTTTACTAACTCTTGAGAGGATTGAGCAGCTGCCTGGCATCTCTCCTGTTTCAACTGGGTGGTTTTCCTTTCCAGTTCTTGAGAGGAATTGGTGGCTGCTTGGTATCCGCCTCTCTCGGGTTGGGGTGGCAGGCCTTCACAGCTCTTGAGAGGAAGGAGCAGCTTGCTGGCATATCTCCTCTCTTGGATTGGGGTGGTGTGCCTTCCTGGCTCTTGAGAGGATCGAGCGGCCCGACTGGGATCTCTCCTCTCTTGGATTGAGGTAGTGAGCATTCTCAGCTCTTGAGAGGATTGAGCAGCTGCCAGGCATATCTCCTCTATCCTCTCCTCTCTCTCCCTCTCTCAGATTGGGGTGGTGGACCTTCCTGGCTCTTGAGAGGATTGAGCAGCTGCCTAGCAGCTCTCATCCCTTTGATTGGGGTGGTGGGCCTTCCTGCACTTGAGATGATTGAGCTGTTGCCAGGCATCTCTCCTCTCTTGGATTTGGGTGGTGGGCCTTCTCAGCTCTTGGCTTCTACCAGACAGCAGTCTAGTGATGGTGCAGACACATACGAGGGCAGGCGTAGGGGGGGGTGGTGGTGGAAGAGCCATAGTTCCAGAATGCATCCTCTAGGCTTGCCACAGCTTCAGGAGAGTTAGTGGGAGAAGTGGAAGAGAAAGAGTGAGTGGTCAGGCTTCTTGAAGCCTCACCTGAACCCCTGGAGGCTGAACCCATCCTTCCAGTTCAGCTGGTAAGGCCCTGCTGGGTTATGAGCTGTGTGGGAGGTGAGGAATGGCCCTCTCCCACTGGTCCTGCCATGGGGTGGGCCATGGGTTAACAGGCCCCCAATGTGCGTATGAATGATAGGAATGGTATGAGTTGCCGTGGGACATAGCTAAGCAGCCACCCAGTCTGGCTCGGAGGATAAACACTTTTATAAAAAAAAAAGAAAAAGAAAATGTTTAAACCATTGGTCTAGCTTTGGCACCTCAGCAGAGTTCCAGTTAGCTGTTAGAAGGTGCATGAATACTAATGCTGTTGACTGCAACTACATGAATTTAAATTTATTTACATCTGGACACGTTTATTACAACCAAGAATGTAAATCAGTGGTGTGAAGGAGTTTGTTTACCCAAAATCTGCACATAAAATTGTGAGTCTCCCTCATCTTTCTTTAACACTTTGGGCAGTGCCAAAACACATGCAGTAAATCCTCAGATTGTGGGCCTTCCCAGCTCTTGAGAGGATCGAGCAGCTGCCAGGCATCTCTCCTCTCTGAGATTGGGGTGGTGATCCTTCCAGCTCTTGAGGAGGATCAAGGGTGGCCAGGCATATCTCCTCTCTCAGATTAATGTGGTGGGGCTTCCCAGCTCTTGATAGCATCAAGTGACTGCCTGGCATCTTTCCTCTCTTTGATTTGGGTGATGAGCCTTCCAGCTCTTGAGAGGATTGAGCAGTTGCCTAGCGTCTCTCCTCTCCTCTCTTGGATAGGGGTGGTGTGCCTTTTATCAACTCTTGAGAGAATTGAGCAGCTGCCTGGCATCTCTCCTGTTTCAAGTGGGGTGATGAGCCTTTCTAACTCTTGAGAGGATCAGCGGCTGCTTGGTATCACCCCTCTCTCTGGTTGGGGTGGCAGGCCTTCCCAGCTCTTGAGAAGAATGAGAAACTTGCTGGCATATCTCCTCTCTCAGTTTGGGGTGGTTGGCCTTCGTGGCTCTTTAGAGGATCGGCGGCCACCTGGCATCTCTCCTCTTTTAGATTGAGGTAGTGGGAATTCTCAGCTCTTGAGAGGAATTGAGCAGCTGCCAGGCATCTCTCCTCTCTCAGATTGGGGTGGTGGGCTTTTCTGGCTCTTGAGAGGATCGAGCAGCGAATGACATCTATCCTCTCTTGGATTGTGGTAGTGGGCCTTCCCAGCTCTTCTGAGGATCGAGCAACTGCCTGGCATCTCTCCTCTCTCTCTCTCCTCTCTCTCAGATTGAGGTGGCAGGCCTCCATAGCTCTTGAGAGTATTGAGTTGCCAACTGACATTTCTGCTCTCTTGGTTTGGGGTGGCTGGGATTCCCAGCTCTTGAGAGGATTGAGCAGTTGTCTGGCATCTCTTCTCTCTCAGGTTGGTGTGGCATGCCTTCCCAGCTCTTGAGAGGACTGAGCAACTGCCTGCCATCTCTTTTCTCTCGGACTGAGGTGGCGGGCCTCTCTTTCGGATTGAGGTGGTGGGCCTTCTCAGCTGTTGGAGAGGATCGATCGGCTGCCAGACATTTCTCCTTTTTGGACTGAGGTGGCAGGCCTTCCCAGCTGTTGGGATGATTGAGCAGCAACCTGGCATCTCTTCTCTCTCTTGGATTGAGGTGCAGGCCTTCCAAGCTCTTGAGAGGATTGGCGGCTACCTGGCATCTCTGATATCTTGAATTGGGGTGGCAGGCCTTCCCGGCTCTTAAGATTGATCAGCTGCCAGGCATCTCTCCTCTCTGAGATTGAGGTGGCGATCCTTCCCGGCTCTTGAGAGGAACAAGGAGCTGCCAGGTATATCTCCTCTCTTGGATTAGGGTGGTGGGCCTTCCCAGCTCTTGGGAGCATCATGGCTGCCTGGCATCTCTCCTCTCTCTGATTTGGGTGATGAGCCTGCCCAGCTCTTGAGAGGATTGAGCAGTTGCCTAGCATCTCTCCTCTCTCGGATTGGAGGTTGTGGGCCTTTTACCAACTCTTGAGAGGCTTGAGCAGCTGCCTGTCATCTCTCCTGTTTTGACTGGAGTGTTGGGCCTTTCCAGCTCTTGAGAACATCAAGTGGCTGCTTGGTATCACCCCCTCTCGGATTGTGGTGGCAGGCCTTCACAGCTCTTAAGAGGATCAAGCAACTGCCTGCCATCTCTCCTCTCTAAAGATTGGGGTGGCCGTCCTCTTTTGGATTGGGGTGGTGGGTCTTCTCCAGCTGTTGAGAGGATCAAGCGGCCAACAGACATCTTTCCTTTCTTGGATTGAGGTGGCAGGCCTTCCCAGCTGTTGGGAGGATCGAGCAGCAACCTGGCATCTCTCCTCTGTCTTGAATTGAGGTGGCAGGCCTTCCAAGCTCTTGAGAGGATTAAGCGGCCACCTGGCATCTCTGATATCTCGAGTTGGGGTGGCAGGGCTCTTGAGAAGATTGATCAGCTGCCTGCCATCTCTCCTCTCTTACATTGAGGTGGCAGACCTTCCCAGCTCTTGAGGAGGATTGAGTAGCTGCCTGACATCTCTCATCTCTTGGATTGGGGTGGCAAGTTTTCCCGGCTCTTGAGAGGATCAAGGAGCTGCCAGGTATATCTCCTCTCTCGGATTAAGGTGCTGGGCCTTTTCAGCTCTTGAGAGCATCGGCTACCTGGCATCTCTCCTCTCTCTGATTTGGGTGATGAGCCTGCTCAGCTTGTGAGGGATTGAGCAGTTGCCTAGCATCTCTCCTCTCTCGGATTGGGGTAGTGGGCCTTTACCAACTCTTGAGAGGATTGAGCAGCTGCCTGGCATCTCTCCTGTTTTGACTGGAGTGGTTTGCCTTTCCAGTTCTTGAGAGAATTGAGCGGCTGCTTGGTATCACGCCTCTCTCGGGTTGGGGTGGCAGGCCTTCACAGCTCTTGAGAGGATCGAGCAGCTGGCTGGCATATCTCCTCTCTTGGATTGGGGTGGTGTACCTTCCTGGCTCTTGAGAGGATCGGCGGCCCTGGGATCTCTCCTCTCTTGGATTGAGGTAGTGAGCATTCTCAGCTCTTGAGAGAATGAGCAGCTGCCAGGCATCTCTCCTCTCTCAGATTGGGGTGGTGAGCTTTCTGGCTCTTGAGGAGGATCGAGGCAGCCGAATGGCATCTATCCTCTCTTGGATTGTAGTAGTGGGCCTTCCAAGCTCTTGAGAGAATTGAGCAGCTGCCTAGCATCTCTCCTCTCTTGAATTGGGGTGGTGGGCTTTTCTGGCTCTTGAGGAGGATCAAGCAGCAGCTGCCTGGTATCTCTCCTGTCTCAGATTGGGGTGTGAGCCTTTCCGGGTCTTGAGAGAATCGAGTGGCCACCTGGCGTCTCTCCTCTCCCTTGGATTGAGGTGGTCAGCCTTCCAAGTTCTTGAGAGGATCGAGCTGCTGCCTGGCATCTCTGCTCTCCTCTCTCAGATTGGGGTGGTGTGTCTTCCTGGCTCTTGAGAGGACTGAGGAGCTGCCTGGCAACTCTCATCTCTCAGATTGGGGTGGTGGGCCTTCCCTGCACGTGAGAGGATTGAGCTGCTGCCAGGCATCTCTCCTCTCTTGGATTGGGGTGGTGGGCCTTCCCAGCTCTTGGCTTCTACCAGACAGAGACCTAGTCATGGTGCAGACACATAGGAGGGACATAGGTCGGGGTGGTGGTGGAAGGTGCCATAGTTCCAGAATGCATCCTCTGTGCTTGCCGCAGCTTCAGGAGGGTTAGTGGGAGAAATTGGAAGAGAAAGGGGTGAGTGGACCAGGCTTCTTGAGCCTCACTTGAACCCCTGGAGGCTGGACCTGTCCTTCCAGTTCAGCTAGTAAGGCCCTTCTGGGTTATATGCTGTGTGGGAAGTGAGGAATGGCTCTCTCACACTGGTCCTGCCATGGGGGGTTAATGGGTTAATGGGACCCCAATGTGTGTAAGGATGACAGGAATAGTATGAGTTGCCTTGGTACATAGCTGAGTAGCCACCCAGTCTGGCTCGGAGAATAAACCCTTTTATAAAAAAAGAAAAAGAAAATGTTTAAACCATTGGTCTAGCATTGGCACCTCAGCAGAGTTCAGTTAGCTGTTAGAAGGTGCATGAATACTAATGCCTTTGACTGCAACTACATGAATTTAAATTTATTTAAATCTGGACATGTTTATTACAACCAAGAATGTAAATCAGTGGTGTGAAGGGAGTTTGTTTACCCCCAAATCTGCACACAAAAATCGTGACTGTGGCCAAAGATTCATGGATTCGAGTCTTTAGGGAATAGTAATACTGATGCAATAATTTACATCAAATTTGTTTACCTTGTGTCATCCTACTGCACCTACAAGCATTCATCCATGTTGTCTCCCATTCATAGCCAGAGTTTCATCCTGAGTTCTTTTTCCAGTTTATCCTTTGCCCTCGTGTAGGTAATGAATTACAGTTGTTAACCCAGCTATAAGTAAAGATTGTACCTTTCCTTGCTAAGGATGTTTTAGCAAATGTTCCCATTCTTTGTTCTCCTGCACCTTAAGATCGTGCTGTTATTTCCGTGAATGCTTTTGTAAATAACAACAGAAAGGACACTCTGCCCTTTCGTTTCTCTTTCATCTCTTCAGATAAGAGCAGATATCTTGTTCTGTAATCTGTAATATCCTGAACATTCAAATTACCAAGTTTACTTTACTCTATACCTGGTAATGGTTTCTTGTCTTTTATATATATTCTTTCATACTGGTGCAAATTTTATGAGTGGAGACCCTTGTTTTGTTTTCTCACTGATTTTTTTGTTTGCACCTCGTGCTCACCAACCCCCTCCTTTAGCCACTGACATAACCCCCTCTACCCACAGACTCACCTTGCATCTCCACCCCACCAGAGTCCACCTTCAGCCATCCATCCATCCCCTGGGCCGACTTGCCTCTGCTGGGGCCTTCTCTGATGGTTGTGTAGGGAAGGACTCCTGGATCCTCCCACTTCCCTCTGACTTTGCCACTTGTCCCTGCTGGGGCCTCCCCACTGTCTAGATGGAGGAATGAACATGCTTGGATAGAATATGAGGGGCTTCATATTGCTGGTGTGCTGGGGGTCGCTTGGTGTGAGAGGGACCACAGCCATCTTCCAGTGTACCAGTGTGGCAATTCCTCCTCTGTTCACCCACCCACTACCTGCAAGCATTTCCATGATGTGGCTGACCTGGAGAGTGGATTCCTGACAGTGCAAGTTCATTCTGCGCCATCAACAGCACCACAACCTACCTCCACCAGGAGCCACTGCGAGTGATGCAGCATCAGCCCCCCCCTTTGGGAGGAGAGCATCCAGCAGACATTCTGGTTGCTTCCTGGGCTCAGAGCATGAACCTTCATGGGTCACTGGCGTGCTGGAGTGGTCCCCTATTGCCCGCACCACAGAGCCGGCCTCAGCAATCTTTTAAATGCATACAGAGATCCATGTGTAACCCCTAGGTGGTGCTATCCCAGGGCTACTACCCCTGCCTGCTTGGCTACTAATAGATTGAGGGGCCTAGGTCCAATGGCAGGTGCTTCCACCCAGAGGTCAGGGTTGATAGTGGTTAGACTAGCTCGGTACAGCCCTCTGGGACACTGTCAACCCCTTTGTTTCCACTAGTGGCCCACACAATACTGGGAGTTACCTTCAAATACCCCACAATTGTACACTTTTACACATACAGTAACACTTACCTCAGGACTGATGTCTTGCAGCACGTCTCTGATGAATCTCTGTAAAACAATGCTAGGCAATATACACAAACACAATGCAATGCTTTTTCTACATGTGCTAACACCTCAGACAGCATATAGTTCAATAACAACAAATCTGATTTATTAGTGGGGGCAATAACAAGAAGGGGTAATCAGGTTGATTTGGTTTGGAAATATTCAAATCACAGTACTGTGCATGCATATAGGGTCAAATGTCCCTCTCTGGGTACCCAGAATGGTGGGGTCTAGCCAGAGTCAGTGCAGCCCAGTAGGTGCCCTTTGATGGAAAAACACATGCACACACAAATTGTAATCCAGACCCTGGGGCTCAGTTTGTGAAAATGAAACAGCAATAATCAGATGACACACTTGTAATTGATAAAGGCTGCAGGGAGATACCCAGATTTGTACTCACGATACCAAAGCTGAAAGCTGGATGGAGGATGTTCTAGCTGGATTGCCAGAAAAACAAGGTATAGAGACAGGATCCTTGCGGCTGGACCCAACTGCAGTTGATGGCAAAGCGGTTTAGTCCGACTCAAGTTGGGATCTGCTTCCAGATTTAGCACACAGCTCACAGAAAGGGAAATAACATCGCGATCCCTCACAAGCACTATGCACTTTATATGCAAAAGAAAGTACTATACCAGGCAGCTACTTCTCGATCCTGATGTAAACACTTACAAATTACCCTGGAGCCACGCAGCATCAGCAGTTCCCAACTAGGCTGATGGCACTTCAGCAAATCTTCGGTCTTCTACGGGCAAGCTTGGTTCTACACACTGCTTCCTTCTCTTCAAACTAGGATTCAGTCAGAACTGGCACCCTACAAGCGGCTGCAGGCCAACTTCAGGGCCTCCCATGGGCTTCCCTTTGAACTGCACCGCATCAGAAGCAGGGCTCCTTCTCTCATCACTGTCACTATTGATCTGAGCTTTCCAGTAACAGAGCAGGGCATTTCCTTTGAGTTCCTCCCAGTTCGGTTGGCTGGTTTGGCAGTCACTCACAATAGGGCTCCTCTGTTGGTGCAAAAGGCGGCAAGGTCCAAACTCCTTTTCCCAGAGGCACTGGCCATACAGTACATAGGTGGCTGGCTCCACAATGAGAGTCCAAGTAGTTCTTTTGCCAGCAGCAGGGTCCCTTTAAAGGTCCTCCACACTGATTGGTCCAGTTCAGCAGTTCAAAACCAGAATGGAGGGCTAGGCAAAAACAGTTCAGACTGCAAAGAAAAGCAGGTTAGACAAACTGTATTTTCATTATTACTCTAAACAATTCTTGGCAGATTTTTACACTTTTGACAGAGCTCCCTCTGTGCATTATAGCAGCGGAGAAGCGGAGCAAGTTGACAGCAGCTCATGGGACTCCGGGCATTGAAACACACAATCCCCTTCTAAATTAATTATGTATACAAAGCAGACAGCTCTTAAAGAGACAGTATGTGGAGGCTCAAATAGCACTCACTTTTTTAATTACGGTTTCCCAGTTTGCAGAACCACAGTTTTAAACCACTTTTTGCACATTTTTTCATTTTATTCTCTTTTATTTCCAGTGGTACCAATTCCTTTAGTCACCACTTGGCTATTTTATTTGTCTCCTCCATTTCTGAGAACCAAACTGATAAATTTTGCCTTTTGAATTAACATTAGGTATATATTATGGTAGAGAAGCCAGTTCTATATTTAAACCCCAAACTTTGCACCTTAATAACTTTGCAACCGTTTGATGGATTTGGCTGAAATTTGGAATACACGATCAAGAACTATAGGCCTTCACATCTGCTAAGTTTTTACTGGTTGGATACACAGCTGCGGAGTTATTAAACATGATTTACGTGGCGTTTCACGCTTTTCTGGAATTCTACGGTTGCGCATACAGGTTGCAGTTTGCCGCGACCAGCCCAAAATCTTCAGAGAACATGCAGCCAGGCTCTCCCAATGTGCCTTTTGAAGATTTGGTGAAAAAATATTAAGCAGTTCAAAAGTTATTCAAAAACAATTTTCCATTATAAGTCAATGGGAAAAGTTAACAAAAAGTTCGACAGTGTCATAAATGCATTTTACTTTCCAAATGGGCCTGTTACTTTCCTAAATCAGCCATTTTGTTTTCAGTTGGTGATCAGAAAAATGGTTGGCATTTAAATTTGGGACCCTCTAGCAACCTAATTCTTTTTGTATTCACCTAGTCGGACCCTGAGGATGCTTGCCATGTCTTTATTTTGTGGTAAACACCCCAGAAATATGTTTTTCAAATTTCTGGAAAAAGTACTTTCATAAATTACTTTGTGCTCATGAAAGTGTCGAACTTTTGTGAAGCTTTTGAAATTACGACAGTAGTTTTTCTATCTGTGGGAAGACTGACAGCGATTCTTTGGCACTGAGCTGCAAAAGAGCAGTTGGGAGTTTTGGGCTGAAATTTGGAAGAGCATGATGACATCTCACAGATGTGCCTTTCAGTGTTGTATTGAAAAAATATTACATGGCGGCAAAGTTATGGTACTCCAAAGTTGACATTTGTTCCCATAGGATAACATTAGGTGCCGACATTACAGGAATCCTTTGGCTCCCTGCTGCAAAATAATGGTTTGGTCTTTTCCTGAAATTTGGAGGGAAGACAGCCAACACCCACAGATGTGCCTTTCAGTGGTTTGGTGAAAAATATTACAGGAGGCAAAGTTATGGCGCTCGAACTACTCTTTTTCCCCATAGGATAACATTCACAGCATTTGCCACGCCTTTCAGGGCCGTATCTCGAAAAGGTGTGAGATACGGATTTTCGTCAGAAAAATGCTTATCCCCAATGAGGGCTAAGTACAAAATTAGCTAGGACAGTTGTAAATAATATGAGTTTTAAATTTTTTCTATGTAATGCGGTTCCTGAGATATAACCTATTTAGTATTCCAAGTCCTCATTTTCTGCTCTGATAGCCATTATTATGCATATATTCTTTGTACTCACTGTCTTTCTCTATGCAGCTTTTGGAAAACCAGCCTGTGCGCTTACATTACTGTTACTGTTGCCCTTTCTGCTTGCGGTCCCGTACCCATTTCACTTACTGTTGGCGTCTGCCCACCATGTGCGCTATCCTTAGCTTTTCATTTTGGTTCGTTTCTGTTATTTTTTGCCATTTGTGTCTACAGTACTGTTTCTCTTTCTGTTTTAGTTTGCATGACCATGCCCATTGAAATTTCCATTTGCAGGCACCATGTTATTATGTGACAACACATCACATGGCAGACAGTTCCGTCGCCACCATGTCGTTACCCTTTCTGTTCTCATTCGTGCTTGCGTTACCATGTGCGCCACTGTTAGCGCTTCTGTTTGCATTGCTGTTCCTGTTACTATGCCTCGGGCCCGCATCCACGCTGCATTACATTCACTATTTCGTTATCATTCTCAAAGAAGAAATTAGAGGCAAAAACTCCATTTAATGCATTAGTTAGGATTGTTCCAGCGACAAAAGTGAGGAAATTCAGTGTTAGGGTTGAAAACCCCTTGGATCCCACACCCCCAACCGGCATTGGGGTGTGCATTGGGTCGTCGGTCCTAACTCTCACCCCATTCTCCTATACTTCTGCTGCTTTACACATGTGATGGGGTGAGAGTTGGGATAACGACAATGCACACCCAATGCCGTTAGGGGGGGGCAGGGTCCAAAGGGTTTTCAACCCTAAACAAATCTCCTCACTTTGTCACTGTGGAACAACCCTAACTAACGCATTAAACAGAGTTTTTGCTCTAAAACATATATATATATATATAAACAAAAACTTTATTTAAAACAAAGTTAGGGTTCTAGACATAGGTCTTCAACCAAAGTGATACAGGTCAGGAAATTGAATGTTAGGGTTTACAGCTGTTATATCCCTCCCACCAAATCTTATTATTGGACCGCGCCCCCCACCCTCCACACACCAACAAGTGTCAGGGTAAGACTTAGGGTCATGGGTCCCACCCACCCAACCCTACCATCACCATTCATCCCCACCTCTCCACACCAACATGCATTGGGATCGCCTTAGGGTCATGGGCCACCCACCCCCACCCAATCTTACCATTGCAACGCCACCCCACCCTCCATACACTAACAAGCATCGGGGTGTGCCTTGGGGTTGTGGGTCTAACTCTCACCCCATTCTCCTATACTGTATCATGTCAGGTTCCCTACAGATGGAATTGGGTGAGGCGTTAGGTCCCATAACCCAAGCACACCCGGCGTTGTTGTAGTATGTGGAGGGTGGGGGTGTGTGCGTAGTAGGGAATGGGTAGGGTGGGCTGACCACGATTCCTAAGTCACACCCCAATGCTTGTTGGTGTGTGGAGGGTGGGTGTGTGGTTCCAATTATAGGGTTTGGTGGGGAGGGTATAACAATTGTAAACCCTAAAAACAATTTCCTGACCTGTATTACTTTGGTTGAAGACTATATCTAGAACCCTAGCTTTGTTTTAAATGAAGTTTTTGTTAATTTCTTACTTTTTAAGATAGTATAAGAGTATCCCAGTTTTGTGAGATTTTTTTGGTATTTTGCTGCAAATTTTCAATATGGTCATTTTGGGACCCTGCCTCATGAACACTGACACTTTCATTTTATTAGTCCCAAAGGTGATTTTGAGCAGCAACTGTGCCATTTCATGCCACTGCTGCATAAACACATTTTGGGCAGGATGTGAGAAATGACAGGTGCATTGTCCATGAGGTGGTGTGAAAAACTGGCAATGCTGAATATTTGGAGTGAAAATATTAACATTTGTAAAGTTACATCGCGGTGTCATGAAATTTTAATGACCACATGTAACTATGGCATTTTGTATATTTTTGCACCAAATTTTTAACATGACCTTTTTGGGACCCCACCTACTGAACGGTGGCACAGTGATTATGTTCGGACATCCAAAAGTTGATTTCACAGAACAAATGCTCCATTCTGCTTAGTGCTGCAAAAACACATTTCAGGCAAAATGTGAAAACTGGCAGCTCGTTGTTCATGAGGAGGTCTTGAAAAAATCTCAATGTTGAAAATCTGGAGGAAAATATTAAAATTGGTGAAGTTATGAATATGCATAGAAACCATGAACGCACTCTCATAACACAGTCATTTTGGGAGTTTGTGTACCAAATTTTCAACATTGCCTTTTAGGACCCCACCTAATGAACAGTGGCACTGTGATTTCATTAGTACATCCAAAAGTTGATTTCACACAGCGACTGTGCCATTCTGTGCCAGAGTTGTGAAAACACATTCTGGACAGGATGTAAAAATGACAGCTGCACTGTTGATGAGGAGGTATGAAAAATCTCAATGTTGAAAATCTGGATGAAATTATTGGAAATGGCAGTTATGAATCTGCGTGACTGTGCAACACACACCCGTAACACAGTAATTTGTGGGAATTTTCCACCAGATTTTCAACATGAGCTTTTGGGACCTCCTCATGAACACTGGCACTGTCATTTCATTAATCAGTCTAGAAAGGTGATTACAGCGCAGTGACCACAAAATCACCTTTCAGGGCTGAATAATGAAATGACAGTGACAGTGTTCATGAGGTGGGTCCCAAGAATTCTAATGTTGAAAATTTGGCATAAAAATTTTTAAAATGGCTGAGATATCAACCCTAAGTTGAAAACCCCATTAAGAGCCATAATACAAGCCTACCTTGATTCCTCAGTTTGCGGTTGGGCTTTGAAGAGTGCAGACATGTTGTGGTCCAGAGAAGATCGCTGCTCATGATTTCCAGAGGTAAGTATGAGTAAGAGGTGTGTGTGTGTGGGGAGGTGGGTGCTCAGTGGGTGGATGGGGATGGAGGAGAAGAACTGGGGAGATGATGAGGGACCATTTTCTTTAATACAAGTTGAAAGAAAGACATCGGGATGGTTTTCTTTATTTACAGGAACTCAAGACAATGAACTATAAATGTGGGCACACTGGGGTGGGCTCCCAGTGTGCCACATGAGTTGGGGACACATAATGCTGACAGGGGATTGGGTGGGGTTCCCAATGGAAGTGGGCTCGGGAGACATCAGACACTGGGAGTTGGCATCCCGTGTCAGAAAAATATTTAATTATTTTGGCACACTGGGGTGGGGCTCCCAGTGTGGCACACAGTACTGAGGGTATAAATGCCAACACAGGGATTGGGCACCCTGAAGTCAGTGAAAGCAAGCACTCTGATGTAGGATTCTGCATCAAAGTAAACAATTATGTCGAAGAAGGTTGTTTTTTCAGGGGCAAAACAGATTTGGGGACACTGGGAGTGGGCTCTCCAATGTCCCACAGTCATTTTGGGGGTGGAGGTGCTGACCTGCTCCTGTACCCTTCAGCATACAATTCTAAGTCAGACAGCTGCTCTGACATAGGATCATATGCCCATTACTGAGCTTCAGCATAAAACCTTATGTCAGACCGCTGCTCCGACATAGAATCCTATGCTGCCAGGGACATCTATTTTTTGCCCATAGGAAATAATGGAAAAACAACATTGAATAACTTTTGAGCAGATTAATATTTTTTTCACCAACCCTTCAAAGGCACATCTGTGAGACCCAATTGTTCTACCCTAAAATGTTCATGCCTGTAGCTACAGATAATTGTGAGATACAGATTGATAAAAAAGGCAGCTAAAACATAAAAATCTCTTATTTTTGAACAATCTGTGTCTCACAAACTACACAAAGGGATTCCAAGCAAATTTGGAACATGTATAGACATATCTCTTTCAATGATGCTTGCAAAAATTTCAAATAGATTTGTTGAACCTGGCCAAATTTTTACCCTGCAAAACTGGCCTTTAACATTACATGCTAAGCTCTAACCTAACTATAGCTGCATTACCGTGCAGCTATAATATATGAAAACTTAAGCAATATATATATATATATATATATATATATATTTATTTTATGTATTTATAATATGGGTTACCTGAGCAAGTGATAGTCATTGGACAGAAGCTGTTTTTTCCTTTGGGCTGTCAGTAATTGGCATGTCTGAAAAGCCCAAGAAAGGGTCAGGACCACAGGTTTTAAAAATTGTACTCAGTGGTTTAAACTCCTAGCTCAGGCAGACTGCCCTGAGTTGTATTTTTCCTATTTGGGTCCTGACCACAATTTTCCCAGTTAGGAGGTTGCATCAGGTTTGACCCAAAACATTAAAAAAGTGGGCCAAAAACTGCCTCCTCTTCACAACCTGGCTCTCAGGAGAGTCAGGTTCTGCAACAAGCAGAAGGACAAAGCTGCTAAAGGGAACTCAGTGGTCAGGGTGTCAGACCTCTGACTCTACCAAGACAAAAAGATCTGCTGAGCAGGCATTTGAACCAAGAACAAGAATAAAGAAAAACATGTCACTGCCCTCCAACTGAAGAAGTAAGGGAAACGCCAGTGGACAGAAACTGAAGTCATTGGCTGAGGACATGGCTAAGGCTTGGTAATTCTTCCAGGTTTTCCAAACTATGGGAGCCTTTATAGCCATGCAGCTCCCCTCCCAGGCTCCGCAACCTGTAGTAAAGCCTGTGGTGGAAGAGGCTGGTAGGTTTTATAGAAGAGGAGGAAGAGAAGGATAAACACACACAGCCTGATGGCTCACCAGTTCAGGAACTCACTCAGCTCCTCAGAGGAGTTTTCTCACACTATTCCTTTGTGAGGCTGATGGCAAACACCTTCAATTCCTCCCCGCTCACTCCTCACTCTCCTAACACCTTGCCCAAATCAATTACCCCAGGCCTCCCTACTTCCCACCTCACTCTATCACCTCCTCTCACTACCCCAGCCCACCTGGATCACTCTTAACCCTTCATTCCCTCTTTGCCCCTCCTGTCCCAACCACTATTTCCATTTCCTCTGCCTCCTCCATGAGTGCACCTCTTCTGCACCTCATATAACTCTTCAATCCTCTCCAAATTGAGATCTCCCAAGCTCAGATAATTTGCTAACAACAGGCACAGGTGACTCTTCCTGCTCCTCCTCCTCCTCCTTTCGGTCAATTTACCCCTAACACAGGGCCCCACTTGAATCTCTTGCACCCCTTGTCCCCCAAATACAAACCATCTTAAAATTGTTCACCTTAACATCCAGAGTCTCCTGGCTAAAATAACCCCAGCTTGAAGCCTGGCTCACTGCTAATAAGTTTGTTATCATTACCCTCTCTGAGACCAGGCTAACCATAAGATCCCATATAATGAAATCTGCCTAAAAGGCACCCTCTTCAGAAATGATATGCAAGGAAAAAGAGAGGACAGATACCTCCTCTGGATTGCAGAGCACCTATTGGCCTCAAACTTGAAACCCTGGTAGTGACACCCAACCTGGAATCTCTCTCTGTGAACCTCCTCCTTGGTAGCAACAACATTATCACTATCAGCATCACTTATCTACCCCTGGCACCCCCCACTGAGCTGGATTCTTTCCTTAGCATTAAAACAACCTCCCATGTGGAAGGGAATGGATAATCTTTGGAGATTTCATCCTTAACTGGCTGTCCTCAAGCCAGCTCTGCCCAAAACACATCATCAATCTAGACCTTCACCAGTTACTCAACACCCCCACCCATACAAACTATAGGACTGAATATGAATCAGTCCTGGATTGGATCTTGTCTCAAACCCTCTCAAACTCCTCTCACGTTACTGACTGGGGACTCTCCATGACTCCTTTAGTGACCACTGAGCTGTCTTCTGCTGTTGGTCCACTAAACCCCTCAAAATTGAACACAAATACATTCATTCCAGGCAGATAAAAAAAAATCAGCATCAATGAATTCGCTAAAGCCTTACTAGCCACTGACTGGTACTTCACCAAAACCATAACTGGCGCTGACATCGCCCTTGACATATTCAGTAGGTGTTTCCAAGCTATCTGTGACACTCTCATCCTCTCCAAAACTCAAGGTTAAAGATACAGTCATGAATGGGTCTCTTCTGACCTCCTTAAACAAACAAGCGTTTGTCAATGCCGAATGTTTGCTTGCTGGCATTGGCAGTGGTAGTAGAAGTTACAGAGCTGCGTATTAGGAATGGCGGTGAAATATTGAACTAAACAAACCCACCACCTGCAGAGAGTGACAGGCATTAGGGTGTGCCTTTGGGTCGTCAGGCATAATGGCCACCATTTCACCCACCCACCCTGCAGACACTGACAAGTGTCACGGTGTTCTTAGGGTCTTTGGCCTATGTGCACCATTCCATTAGGAAACACGGTGAGATGGTGCGGACATAGAAGAATGGGGTAACATTGGGGCCAGAGTCCAAGGCATACCTCAATGCCTCTCACTGGCTGCAGGGTGGAAATGGTATGAGCATTACAGGCAAGAATCCCAAGTCACACCTCGATGGCTGTCATTCTCTACAGGGTTGGGCGTTATGGTTGGAAACCTAATACCTCAGGCATTCGTTGGTATTTTCACTCCAAATGTTCAACATGGTTTTTGTGACCCCACCTCATGAACAGGGGAATATCAGTTTGTTAGCCAAAATCTGCTTATGCAAAGTGACTTCGGCATTTAGCACCACAGGTGCAAAACATTCAACAGGATGTAAAAATGACAGCTGTACTGTTCATGGGGAGGTGTAAAAATGGCAATGTTGCAAATCTGCAATAAAAATATTTAAAAAACTGGTGAAGTCACAGCAGTACATAGAAACTGTGCACCATTGACCCGTAATATAGGTAGGTTGGGGATTTTTTTTACAGCAGATTGTCAACTCAGGCATTTTGGTGCCTCCAATCATGAACAGTGTCATCTGGTTTTCTTTTATCTGTCCTGAACAATGATTTCCCACAGCTACCATGCATCTTCTGTGCTGAAAGTGTGAAAACACACTTTGGCCATGTTGTGAAAAATGACAGCTGTACTGTAAATAAGGAAGTGTGGAAAAATGCCACTGGTGAAAATCTGGACTTAAAATATTACAAAGTGATGAACTTACGAAGGTGCGTGGAAACTGCGCAATGCTCACTCAGAACACAGTCATTTTATGGACTTTTGTCACCAAATTTTCAACATAGCCATTTTAAGACCTCTGCTCATGAACAGTGTAACTGTGATTTTCTTAATCTGTACCAAACATTGCTTTCGCACACCAACAGCACCATTGTAAAAGCTACATCATGAAAACACATTTTAGGCGGCATATGAAAATGGCAGCTGTGCTGTTCATAAGGAAGTGTAATAAAATGGCAATGTTGAAAATCTGGAGTGAAAATATTAAATTAGCAAACTTATGAGCATGCATAGGAACTGCGCAACGACGCTCAGAAACAGTCACTTTTAGGAATTGTTTCACCAAATTTTCAACATAGCCATTTAAGACCTCTGCTCATGAACAGTGTCACTGTGATTTTCTTAATGTGTCCCATACATTGATTTCGCTACATCGACTGCGCCATTTGTAGCTACCTAGGCAGAAACACATTTTGGGCTAGATGTGAAAAATGACAGCTATAGTACTCAAAAGAAGGTGTGGTAAAATGGCAATGTTGAAAATCTGGAGTGAAAATATTGAAAATTGCGAACTTACGAGCGTGCATAAGAAACTGTACAATGCACGCTCATAAAACAGTCATTTTTGGAATTTTTCACCAAATTTTCAACATTGCCATTCTAAACTCTGCTCATGAACAGTGTCAATGCAATTTTCTTAATTTGTCCGTACATTGATTTTGCACACTAACTGCGCCATTGTGCGCCAACATGGGCGGAAACACATTTTGGGTGAGATGTGAAAAATGACAGCTGTACTACTCATAAGAAGGTGTGGTAAAATGGCAATGTTGAAAATCTGGAGTGAAAATATTGAACATTCGTGAACTTACTGACGTGCGTGGGAACTCGCCAGCACACACTTGTAAAACAGTCATTTTAGGAATATTTTCACCAAATTTTCAACATAGCCATTTTAAGACCTCTGCTCATGAACAGTGTCACTGTGGTTTTCTTAATTTGTCCCGTACATTGGTTTTACGTCACCGACTGCACCATTATGTGCTACATGGTGGAAACACATTTAGGTGTGATGTGAAAAATGACAGCTGTACTTCTCATAAGAAGGTGTGTTAAAATGGCAATATTGAAAATCTGGAGTGAAAATATTGAAAATTGTGAACTTACTAATGTGCGTAGGAACTGCGCAACGCACGCCGTAAAACAGTCATTTTTAGAATGCCCACCAAATTTTCAAAATAGTCTTTGAGAGCTCCGCCTTATGAACACTGGCAGTGTTGTTTCATTAATCATTCCAGAAAGGTGATTTCGCAAAATGGTGCAAACTCCCTTCGGGCCCAAGTAATGCCATGACAGTGCAAGAATTCATGAGAGAGGGTCCCAAAACCCCATGTTGAAAATTTGGTCCAAAAATGCCTGAGATATGCAATAAAGTTGAAAAACCCTATCTAGCCCATTATACAGCTTACGGCATTTCTTCAGTTTACAGTCGGCTTTGAAGAGTGCAGACGTGTTCCCGGTCCACCGCGCCATGCTCTGGAGGTAAGTATGGGGTGGGGGTGGGAGGCAGGATCGCAGTCGGTGGGTGCGGGTTGTGGGAGGGCTGGGAGACTCGTGGGACCGCTTTTGCATTACAGGTGTTTTTGTTTTTAAAGACGACATGGGACGTTTGTCACGCTGGGGTGGGGTCCCAGCATGGCACAAGGACAACTGGGGGCGTGAAGCCGACGGAGAATTGGGCACCCCTGCTACATATAGCATCATTGCCACACTGGGGTGGGCTCCCCAGCGTGGCACCTTATAATTGGGGCACCCCATCGGCGATACCATGGGGAGGAAGGAGAGACAGTGAAGCCGACGTGGGGATTGGGCACCCCCGCCGGCTATACTAGGAGGCTGCCACACTGGGGTGGGCACCAGCGTGGCATTTGAAGGCTTTGGGGGAGCTGCAGACAACCGACGGGGATTGGGCACCCCTGCCGGCTATAGAGTGTGTGTGGGGGGCAGCATGCAGTATGCATGCATGTGTGCGTAGGGGGGAGCTGCGCATGATCAGGCTATATTCATCGCTGCTCACTGAAGCATAGCTCCCCCTTCAACTGTATACCACTGCATTTTTAGCTTGTCATAGACAGCTCCAGCATGCATTGGCTTGCTGTAATGCGCCTGCCAACACACTGACTGAACTGGAAGAGGGTGACACACCTCCGAAATCTCGATGATGGCATTATGTTTCTTGCACATGCGCAAGCAAACATAATGAGTAAGAGAGACAGAGCCTGGTCTAAATATAAGAAACTTAAACTCCCTTACCTTTTACAACAGTACAAAACACTCATATAGCTGTAAATCAGCAGTCTGCAATGCAAACATCAGCTTCCTCACAGAAAACAGCAAAGTAGCAGGAAATCCAAGCACACCTGAGGTTTCTTAATGACCTAACAGGAAGAGGAACTCACAGTGAACAAATTAACCTCACCATTGAGGGACAACCTGTCACCAACCCCTTGCAATTGCCACCCACTTCAATTCCTACTTCAGTGATCTTGACAAGTACAACCCCAACCACCTTCCTGACTCCAATCCCTCCTCCCCTTACACCAACCCCTTTCCCAGTTTCACTTCCAGTACCTCTCTCCCATGGAGGTGGTAAGACTCATTAGAACAAATGACCACAGGCCCAGCCTAGGACTGGACAACATTGACTATTGGATCTTTAGTTGGTCGGTGAGTATATTGCCCCCCCTCACCAACTTATTTAACTATTCCCTTTGCTCTGGTTTCTTTCTCCTTAAATGGAAATGCGCCACCATTAAACCCTCCACAAGTCCATCCCTAAGACTGATGTCAATAACCACAGGGCCATCTCCTCCTGGCTCCTCTTCCAAAAATAATGGAAAAATCATCCTGGCCCAAATGACTGAATACCTAGAGAAATACATTCTACAAACAGATGCACAGCACGGGTTCAGAGCTGGCCAGAACACTGAGACAGCCTTGATAAAATTCACCCACTTCACTGATAAAGTCAGTGATGATGGACATTATTCTGGCTCAGTGTTTGTGGACCTCACAAAAGCTTTCACTCTTGTTGACCACAGGTTCTGCTCTCCATCCTCTCCAGCCTCAGTTTCTCCCCTGAAGTTGTAAACTGTTTCTCCAATTTCATAGCCACAGATCCCTCAAAACCGTGATAGAAGGTATGCTCTCTACTGTTTCTCCCATCAAATATGGAGTTCTCCAGGGCCCCATCCTGGGACCCTCCTCTTCTCCTTGTGGCTAACTCACTCCCCAAAATTTGCAGGCACACTGAAATTATCCTCTATGCTGATGATGCCACGCTGTTCTGTGCAGACAAGGATCCTCTACCCTTGGGACAAACTCCAGCAGGACTTCCTTAGACTTCACTCCTGGTTCTCATCCCAAGGGCGTGTATTTAGCTAGAAAAAAAGTCCATGGTTTTCTGGCTCCAGAAAATCAGCAGCCATCAACCTCTCTTCTGGGACAATAATGGCAGCCCATTGAACAAGTCTTAGAGTTTAAATACCTTGGCTTGGTCCCTGACTGTCACCTAACCTATGACCTTCATGTCAATCAGCTAATTAAGAAAGCATACCAAAGGCTTGGCATGTTGTATCATGTCAAATCTTTCCTAATCCCTGTGTCCAGGATGCTCCTGGACACCAGTTTCCTCTCCCTATTTGACTATGGTGCTCTGCTGTACTACCATTCCCAAAAGAATTTCAATCAGCTGCATAGCCTCTGCCATAATATTATTCGGTTTGCCCCATGCCTCCTAGATTGACCCACCACTGTGACCTGTACATATGTACCAGCTGGCTCCACTTGAAGATAGGCTTGACAGTAAGAGCCTGACTTTCTTCCACAAATGTACACTTGGACTCCTACTAAATAGCATCTTCTCCTCTTCCCCACCCACCCCATACGGTCCACTAGACAGTCCTCTTCCTCTCCTTCCTCTTTGTTGACTACTCAAGGCCAAAACACCTCTCCTACAAAGGCATTAAACTTTTCAACAGCTCACCCCCATCTCTTGTCCTTTGTCTCTCAACAGCCTCATTCAAGCACAGCCTTAAGGGTCACTCTCTCCAGTTTGTTGTCCCTAAATGTCCGTAGGCATTGAATCTTTCCTGGTATGTCTATTTTTTCTACCTGAACTCCACCTCAGATACTGACTACTTTTGCTTCACTGTCATGTTATTGTATGACTATTTTTGCATTACTGTAATATTTTGTACCGCATTTATGGCACTTATTTTGCACTCATTAATTCACGATTTCACAATGTAATTGCACTTCTATTTTTTTATTTATTGAAATGTTTCACTAGGAGGCACACTGAACAACAAGTTGCTTGCCTCATGGTATGACCACGGGGAGGGGTTTACATAGAGTTGTGAAGGATGATCAGCTACAATAGTATGTGGGTAGTACAAACCATACAACATTGTAAGATTATGCAACAGTTGGAACACAAGGTATTGTACAATAAACAGTAGTGGAACATCGGTAAATTACAATACATGTCCAAAATCATACAAAGGAACATATAAACGGCAAAACATCAATAATGTGACAGAACCATTATAGTGTATAAGTGTACCATGAGCAGGCTCGAGGTACATAAGTGCCATTGGAGTAAAAGGATGGGGTAGGGTTGTGCACACAGGTGACCCAGAAGGACAGGTGAAGAAGAGAGAGGAGAGGGAGAGGCAGGAACTGAATATGAGGAGAAGGGGCAGCTATTTTCTGATTCCCCTTCTGGATGTTGGGAACCCTGCCAGAGGAGGGGCAGGAGGAAGGCAGAAACTGGGGATAGGTATTAAGAAGGGTTAAAGCATGAATAGCTGAGGAGAAGAAATTGTGGGGCAGAGGTAAAGGAGTAGTTGGAGGAGTGTCATATTTCAGGGGAGGGAATTCTAGATTTTAGGAAATGATGGGTGAAACCAGTCTGACCAATGAGGGTGGAGCAACGAGGGGATATCAAGGTGTGGGCATCATTAGATCTGAGAGAGTGGGTGGGGAGGTGGAGTGGAGAGGAAAGGAGAGATAGGAGGGAGCACTCTGAACCAGAATTTGGAGGTTAGTTTGGCACAGTGTGAGATGCGTCTGTGAGACAGAATGGAAGGAAGGTTAGAGAGCTATAGAGTTCACAGTGGTGGGGGTGGGAAGGGAGTCAAGAACAAAGTGGCAGAAGGAGTTAAAGAGGTGTCCCTCTTGGTCAGGGAAGATTTGGGAGCAGTGCCATAGACTTCGTCACAGTAGTCAAAGATGGGAAGTATCATCTTCTGGACAATTTCGTGCCTCACAGTCAGTGGGATGCAACTACAATTCCTGTACAGAGCACCAAGCTTGGGGTGCAGTTTCTTCAGGACAGCATTGATATGCACAGAGAAGTTGAGGTGCTGGTCCAGCCAAACCCTCAGATATCTAAATGAGGAGGTGTCCTCCAGGATGGTCCGTCAAGGGTGTGGAAGGTGGGTAGGGCCAGGAGCCTATAGAGTCTCTGCCTGGTGCCAAAGGTAATTGAGACTGTCTTCTTGGCGTTAGAAAAAGCTGGTGAGAAGCAAACCAGAGCTGAACTTGGTTGAAGTCATGTTGTAAGCTGGTTTCCACAGCAGCAGGGTTTTGCCGAAACTGTATAAAAAGTATCATCAGTGTACATGTGGATAGACAAGGATGAGCAGGCTGTGGGAAGATTATTAAGGAAAATGGAGAGAGTAGGGGACCAAGCACTGAACCCTGAGGACACTAGTGTTGTTGGGGAGTGGAGGAGATGGAATCAAGGATTTTCACCAATTGAGTCCTGCCAATGAGGTAGAATTTAAACCAGTTGGTGGCTGCTGGAGCAAGGCCAGCTGAGGAGAGAGAATCAAGAAGCAAGGGATGGGAAACAGTGTTGAAAGCTTTGGCTAGGTCAACAAAGATGGTTGAGGTGATCAGACCATTGTCCATCCCTGAAAGAATGGAGTCAGTAAGCCTGAGGAGGAAGGTGGTTGTTGAGTGGTTCTTCCAAAACCAGATTGGAAGGGGTGAAGGAGGAATTGGAGAGGATGGAGAGAGAAGTAAATGTTCTTGAAGTTTGACAAGGGTAGGATGGAGGAAAATGGGGCAATAGTTGCCAGGAGTGGATGTGTCACCACTGTTTGGGAGAGGAATGACTACAGTGTGTTTCCAGGTTGAGGATACCTGGGCAGAAATAAAGGGAGATTAAGGATTAGTGAGATAGGAAAAGCAATTGCAGGAGCAAAAGGTAGAGAAGTTTAGGATCGAGCTCATCTGGTGAGGAGCCTTTAGAAGGGTTGAGGGATAGGAGGGCACTAAGAGTTTCATCAGAGGAGATATAGAAAGGAAAAGGGAGAGGTAGGCACTGGCTGAGGTGAAGGCTGAAGTTAGTAGGTGGCAGGGGGAGGGAATTTAGAAGAGATGTGGTGCATGAGGTGTAGTAGGCATAAAATCCATTGGCCACAGAACCAGGGTCAGAAACTAGGAGTTATTTATTTTGAGAACTGGAGGGAGGGGAGAGGGGAGAGAATAGGGCATGAACTACCTCCAGAATTTAGATGGAGAGTTAATGTTAGTCAGGAATGAATAGTTGAAATAATCGCCTTAGCCAGTTGAGTAGCTTTAGTAAATGAATTACGTAGCATTCTGTATCATGCGTGAGTCGTTGGACGCTTAGTAGATCTGTGTTTTCTCCAGGTCCGATCATGCTCCCTGAAGCAGGCCAGTAGTTCAGGGTGATCCAGGGAGGTGAAGCCCTTGGACTCTGGTCCTTCTGAAAAGAGCAAAGGCATTCCAGGTGGCAATGAATTTATCCTTAAAATAGTCAAGTGCTTGGTCGACAGAAATGGCAGTGGAGGGGGCCCAGTCAGTGGAAACAAGTGCACAACAGAGTGGGGTAAGGTCTAACGATTTAAAGGACTGGAGCTATATGATTTTTATGGGACGGTTTGGGTGATGGACCTTACATACAATGAAAATGGGGTTGTGGGCACTAAGGGAATCAGGGAGGAGACCAGATTTAATGATGCGGTGTGCGTGGTTGTGACTGCCCAGTCAAGCAGGGTGTGTTTTGTGTTGGGATTAGGGTGTGTGTTCAAGTATAAGTTGAGTGAGGTTAGAGCAGTGATGTCATTATGTAGCTTGTTTGACTTGGGAGACAACCAATTTAGTTTCACATCACCCATTATGAACAGTTCACCAGATTGCAGAGGAAGGTGATGTTGGCTAAGAGTTCAGTCGTGACCGAGGGTTGAATGGTTGGGCGGCAATAGATGCCAGCCACAAAGATTGGGATTGAGAAAGGAAGGGTAATGCAGGTGACAGGATATACATGGCCCTCCCCTCCATGACCTGATCGATCTTGTCTGGAGAGGGAATACCCAGGAATAGCAATGGCATTGTCAGGGATGCTTTTTGAGCCATGTCTTTGCAGTAGGAGTCATAGGATATTTACTGAGCCTGAAGACTTGCGCTCCATTTGCTCGCCATATATTTTAATTTCTATGATATAATTTATCTATTCCTATTTTAAAAGACTATATAGTGTGGTGCTAACCACCACTTCAGTGGGTAATCTATTCCAATCATGCACCACCCTTTGATTGAACCAGTTTCTTGATTTCACTAACCTTCTGTGTCTTGCTTTTAATTAAAGAGCGCAATCTAGGATCATATACTTTATTTGATATTTCTAAACCTAAATTTTCCCAAAGATCATTATCTGTCCATGCCTTATGCATAAGACACATATTGCCCCTTTCCTCCTATACTCCAAGGTAAACAGATCCAAATCATTTAACCTCTCCTGGTATGTCTTAACTTTAAAATTTTCTATACTTCTAGTGGCCCTCTTCTGTATCCTCTCAGTATATCTACATCTTTTCTTATTATAGGGAAACCAAACTTGAGCTATATACTCCAATACAAGTCTAACCAAATTATACGTAGAGAGGCATAATAACCTCCCTACTTGCATTTATGTGCCTGAAAATGGAATTTAAAATGTTATTTCCGTTCTGAGATAATTGCCTGTAATGTGCTGTAAATTTCTTATCCTGTGACACTAAAATCCCCAAATCTCTTTCCTCAGATGTTTTTCTTAATACTTTATTATTTAACCGATAATTCAGTTCAGGTTATTTCTCCCAACAGCGCATTTATCGACATTTAATGATAATCCAGCCTTTTTGTCCATTTAGCTCCATGATCTAAAGCTTTTTGAAGTGAAGATTTTGTGGATGTATTTTCAATTTTAGCCCCAAGCGACAATCATCCACAAATTTGCACAACCAGACATCCTCATTATCATATTTTAATGATGATATATATAGAAGAGGAAGGGTCCCAACACTGACCCCTGGGGAACCCCACTCATAACCTCTGACCATGCTATTCATCAGCCAACTTTGCACCCAGCATATTATAGGATGTGCAATGCCTAATTTACTCATAGCTAATAATAACTCACTATGAGGTAGCTTATCAAAAGCCTTTGAGAAATCCAGAAAGGCCACATCCAGTTAACGCCCATCATCAAGCTCCTTTACTACTTTATCATAAAAATTGAATGTGTTAGTCTGGCAGGATCTGCCCTTGACAAAACCATGTTGTGTACTATCCTCCAGGTTGTTTTGTTTCAAGGTATCTAATACATAATCTTTTAGCATACCTTCTAATATTTTTGATGGAATAGAGGTCAGGCTCACTGGTCTATAATTTGTCAGGTCAGATCATACTCCTTTTAAACAAAGATATTACAGTAGCTCTTTTCCAATCATCCACCACTTCACCTTTATCCAAGGAGGCCTGAAATATATATATTAATGGTTCTGCAATAAAGCTGCTTAGTTATTTTAGAACTCTTGGATACAAACAGTCAGGTCCTGATGATTTGTTAGGATCAAGTTTTTTAGTCTAGTCTCTACATCAGTTGAGTCTAATATTAACCTTTGTGTATGTGATAAATCACTGAACAAAAAGCTTGAGTAGCACCTGCTTTACCATTAAACACAGACGAAAAATATGTTAATATATTGGCCATTGAATTTACATCAGATGTTAATTCTCCTTTATGATTTTTAAAGGTCCTACATTGTAAAAATTTCCATTTTATTATTTATATATGAATAAAATAGTTTATAATTTTGACTGACTAAAGACACCAGTTTATGTTCATAACTTGATTTGGTGATTTAAATTTTCACTCTTAATATTTTTTGAATCTGCCTATACATTAATCTATTTTTTCTATACCACTGATTCTCCATTTTTATATAACCTCTGTTTTTATTTGTTAATTTCTTTATTGCAGAAGTAAACCAAAATAGTTTAGGTCTTGTATTATTCTACATTTGTTTACAGGGAATATTATTGGACATTACCTTAGATATGCTATTACAAAAATCTCCCACATTATATTTAAAGGCTTATTACATAGGTCTTGCTGCCAATTCCAATTTGCAATAACAGATTTCACACTTTGATAATCAGCTTTGTTGAAGTCCACTTTACAGTACAGCCTGTATTAGTATACAAGGGTTCTTTAATTTTAAATTCTATTTTTCATGATGCTAGTCCACAGAGGAATACATGTAACATACTCTGTGATATTATCACCATATTTGGGTGATACACCAAATATGTTATGATCCCTGATTGGCTCCTAACCAATTGTGACAGTCCTATGTTATTTAAGGATTCCAGAAATGCATTTTCTATTCTGTTCGTACCTTTTAGTGATTCCGAACATATACCCAGCAAGTTGAAATCACCTAGAACTAATACTCTGTCAGATGGATTTAAAGAATCTAACTTGTTTAATAGTAAATGGTTTAATTCAGCTGATGCTGATGGTGGCCTATATAGAACTCTGAGTATTATTTTAGGGATTTAGATAAAATTAATTTTATCCAAATTTGGTCTGCTCATCTGTAGTTGATATTATTACTTCAGATTTTACTTTATCTGTTACATAAGAGCAACCCCCTTCCTATAACATCTGGAGTTTTTATATAAGGTGTAACCTGGTATGTTTTGATTCCAAGAATCCTGTTCGTTCCACCATGTTTCTGTAACTGCACATAAATGTAGATCTTGTTCAGCCAATATCTATTTAAACTCCTCGAACTTGTTTGTTAAACTCCTGGCATTTATCAGCATGCAGTTCCACTCATTTTGTTACATACCCTATTACTATTCAAGTTTCTTTACTTATATCACTCATATGCCCCAAGCCCCCTTTCTGTTAGTTTAACAACTCTAGAATTACTTCTTTGAAGCGTCTAGCCAGATAACGTGAATCCATTTTATTAAGATGAAGTCCATCAGTATTAAATAACCTGTGGTCTCTAAATGCATCTGTACTGTCCAGATATTTATATTTTTCCTTTTACATTCCACTAGCCAGTTGTTTAACATATTTATATCTCTATTTCTTTTATCAGATTGTACATAAACTGGTAGTAAACCTGATATAATACTGTCCCCTTTTGTTGCTTGATTTGAAAATATCCATCAGAAAATCCTTGTAAATATCTTGCAAATTTCTTCTGTGAATATAATTAGTTCCACATGTAGTAAAACCACAGGGTCATGAGAATGTTCCATCAATCCATTTATCATCTGTTTGATGTCACTAATCGTGCCCCGTAATATGCTAACTGGTGTATGCTGATTTCTTCATTTACAAAGAAATGAATCTATTCCTCTGGTTATAGAATCTGCTATGACTAATAAATCCCTTTCCTCAGTTAACTGTTCAACTGTGCTATCTTTAACTTGTCCTGTAATATTTCCTGTATGTATCTTATTTGCATATGAATTTCTATGGGGTGTACTAGATACTGTTTGATTTTTAGATGATGGTGGTTGTGACATGGTATAAGATATAACATCCATTTTAGGGTAACTATCGGTAGTGTACTCAATACTTCGTACCTAATTTACAATACAAAAGGGCACTGATATAAATTTGTAATAATAATTAGGATGTCAGGGATGTGTGAAATCATAAGAGTTTGTAGGAGGTCGATTTTAGGTAGCGGGCTGCAGATGTTCAGGTGGAGGAACTTCAACCCATTAGGGAGGGTTGTAGTGGAAGTGAGATTTGAAGACATGTTGCTTGGGTAAGGAGCCAGGGTAGGAGAAGAAATAGGGCCAGGGTTGGGGTGGATGTTCCTGATGAAAAAGGAGGAGGCAAGGATGAAATAGTGAAGTTTAGGACTTTTGTAATTACAGTAGGTAATATGGGAGGGAGGGAAGGAGGGAGGGAGGGAGGGAGGGGTGGGTGAGAGAAGAAGATAAGGAAACGAAGAAAGACAAAGTGACTAGGAAGGAAAACAGAGAGGCTGGAGGATAGTAGGGAAAGGGTCTGTTTACAAGAGGAGCTGTGGGGGTGATTGACAGGATGAGAGGGTATCTGGAAAGGAAGGGAGAGATAAGTGGCAATAGGTGTAGGGGAGACTGGGATAAGGGTAAGAACTAAGAAGGGTGTGAGTAGGAAGGAGATGGAAACCATTCTGGGTAGGGTAGTAGAGGCTTTGTACAGACATACAGATTCAGATCACACCACTGAATGTTAGGACGTAGATAATTTGCTTGAGGTATGAATGACCCAGGAATAGAAGTGTTAGAGGACAGCAGTGGGAAGAGGATTGCAACCTACATGTCTTGTTGCCTCTAGTGGTCTTTACAGTATAATATACAAATGGGAAAACAGACACTTAAAAAAGTACAGGTAAAATTACACTTTAAACTGAAGAAATTCAACACTGAGAATTAAAACAGTCCAGAAATCAGAGGCAATACTGGATTAGGGAAAAAGGTTAACCTGACTGAAGGTAGTGACATAATCCAGTCAGGAGGAATTTGAAAATGCTTGGCAGAATGAGGAACCACACTAGGAGCTTGTGGTCCATGGGCAACTGATAAGAGCTGTCCCAAGAGAAAGACAATTGTCCTTAGAAAATTTACAGAGACAGCCACACGCCTTGAGTTCCTGGAATGCACTCCAGGCCATACCTGCAAGCAAGGACTCAGGGAGTGTGGCAGCAGGCTCTTCTCACCGTGGAGGCATGTGGACCCACATTGAGGCACTGTTAACCCAAAGGGCTGCGAGAGGACACCTGCAAGCCTGGGCTCAGGGACTGTGGCTGTAGGCTCTTCTCACCGTGGAGGCATGTAGACCCCCATCGGAGGCTTCTGTTAGCCAAAAGGGCTATGAGGGGATGCCTGCAAGCAAGGACTTGGGAGTGTGGCTTCAGGCTGTTCTCACCATGGAGGTGTGTAGACCCCCATCAGAGGTGCTGTTAGCCCAAAGGGCTATGAGGGGATGCCTGCAAGCAGGGGCTCGGGAGTGTGGCAGCACACTTTTCTCACCATGAAGGCATGTAGACCACCATTGGAGGCACTGTTAACCCAAAGGGCTGCGAGAGGACACCTGCAAGCCTGGGCTCGGGAGTGTGCAGCAGGCTCTTCTCACCGTGAGGCTGTAGACCCCATCGGAGGCTTCTGTTAGCACAAAGGGCTATGAGGGACACCTGCAAGCAAGGGCTCGGGAGTGTGGCCGCAGATTCTTCTCACTGTAGAGGCGTGTGCACCCCGTTGGAGGTGCTGTTAGCCCAAAGGACTAAGAGAGGATGCCTGCAAGCAAGGGCTCTGGGAGTGTGGCAGCAGGCTCTTCTCACTGTGGAGCATGAGAGCCCGTCAGAGGTGCTGTTAGCCCAAAGGGCTATGAGGAGACACCTGAAAGCAAGGGCTCTGAGAGTGTGGCAGCAGGCTTTTCTCACCGAGAGGTGTGTAGACCCCTGCTGGAGGTGCTGTTAGCCCAAAGGGCTATGAGAAGATGCCTGCAAGCAAGGGCTCGGGAGTGTGCAGCAAGCTCTTCTCACCATGGAGGTGTGTAGACCCCTCATCAAAGGTGCTGTTAGCCCAAAGAACTATGAGAGGATGCCTGCAAGCAAGGGTTCAGGAGTGTGGCAGCAGTCTCTTCTCACCATGGAGGCACTTCCTGTAATCCTGTAACCAATCAATTGTTGCCTTAACTGGACACTTGTGAAAACAGGCAATTTTGCTTACATGCCTTTCCAGTATAAAATATAAAAATAAAAAAATAAAACTGAAACTGAAACCTCTCTCTTCAGGAGACAGCAGAGGATGAGGTGGAGGTTTGGGATATGATGGGTCTAACTTCCACAATGATGGTGTTCCTACCCATACATAAGACCTTGAAGAAGACCACTATTAAAATCCTAGTGTCCTCCACTTCAGCAGCTGGAATAGACAGGAGGACAGTAAACGAATACCAGTTGGACAGGCAAGGCACAGAGTACCTTTACACTCACCCTGACCATGAGGGAGTGGTTCAAACCACTGCATGTGACAAGGACAAAGGTCCCACTTTCCTCTCAACCCCAGAGATAGATTCAGGAAACTGGATGGCATGGGCAAAAAGATTTATACTACAGTCTCCCTTTTGCTGAGACTGGCAGTCTATATGGCTTATGCACTTCAGTACCAGAAGGCCCTCTGGAACTCAGTAGTGTCCATGAATGAGAAAGCTGCTGGTGATCTGGCCCAGGATCTAGATTAACACAGTAAAGGCTGCTTTGGATGCCACTAAATACCAGTTTACATGGCTGTAGTTACCATGCCCACAGCCTTTGGGTCATGGCTCATGCTGTGCCCTCAAGAAGTTTGCCTAGCTCAAACCATGAACCTCTTAGGACACTCAAACCAAGGGCATGGATTTTCCTGTGAGGAAATTCATTGTTTGTGAAAAACTGAGGCCTACCTGAAAAGGTGAATGAATACAAGACCATCTACAAAAACAACATTGGGAAAGAAGGTTTCTGCTTCCCATAGAACCTTCCGAACAGGGAGGTAGGGGCAAGTTATGTTCCCACCACACTTATGTGACTTACAACTACCCTCCACAGAGAGGTTTCTTCAGGGGCAGAGGTATGTGGGGGCAAAGCAGGCTACAGCCACCCCAGCTCCCAAGGTACAAGAAAAGGAGAACACCTGACAGGTTTGTTCTGGTCACCCAGCTATCTGCAGTGGAAGGAAGGTTGGCTCACTATTTCCAGGCACAGAAAGCTATTACCACAGACAAGTGGGTCCTGGAAATAAGTCAAGACCACTCTCTGCAGTTCAGAATGAGCTTCTTTGGGGTATCTCTGTCATCAGGTCACACCTATGGAACTTAACCATTAGGTGTCAGGATCCCACGGAAGCTTTTTTCTGCAGCAGTCTATTGGGGCCCCCATGCTGATGCCAGGCCCGACGCCACACAACTCATATATAAACATGGGTGGCCCCGCCCCTCCTCAATTCTTTCCCACTGTTGACTATTCATGCAAGGACTCTGCAGAAGCTTCATCACTTAGTTCAACTGCCAAAACTACTTTCTTTTTCTTTATTGCTTACCTTTGAATCACTTTAATTTAAAGTGATTCTTTTGATCTTTTATGTCGATAACTAATCCCTCGTCAGCTCTTCCATCACTGCTGCTGCGGAAAGAGGATTTCTTCAACCAGCTAATGGAACTCTGTGTCTGTTGACTTGGGTCTAGCCACAACATTTCTGCCTGTGGGTCTTGCCTGAAGTTCAATCTCGCCACCCAGAGCTGTCCAGTATATGTGCTAACAATGAAAACCTAAAGGCAATCACTGTTATCGCCAAAGTCACAGTGGCAAAACTTTTTCAGCACTGTGACACCCGCCGAACAAGGAAAGCGCTGAGGACTTACATTTAATGTTTTCTGTTGAGGCTCCCCACCCCCTTATAAGGATTCTCAACTCCAGGGGGTGCATACATGGGGTGGGGGTAAAATATTGAAAAACAGGTTCAGGCCGGCGCAACAAAACGCCTTCCAGCACCTGAACCCAGTACTCCAGCAGACCGATGCCAGTAGCTGACTCACTAAGCCATGGGGTCAGCTCTCGCAACCCACTGTGGCACCACCCTCACATCCCTCCTGCCCCTCGCTGTGCCTGCCCGCTCCCACGTTCCTAAGTACAGTGACATCCTGTTGCTATACTCACCCACCCCTATCCAGCCACCCTTCGGGACCGTAGCCCTCCTGTGATGTGCTGGGAAGGGGTCGCCATTGTAGGTGCCTTACAGTGCCACATCACAGGCTACAATGCCGCTGTCAGAAACCCCGCAGAAGTTCATTATGAAGCAGCAGGCAGCCAGCGGACTGCAGGGATCTTCCGGGGCCCTCCCCCAATCACTGGCTTCTTCTTTGGGCTTTCAGGTCACCAGGGCCTGGGAGAAATCTTTGGGAAACATTCTTGTTGGGACAAGGATCAGCCTAAGGACCATTCCCTCCATCAGTGATCCCAGCTCCCTGTTGGATTCCTCCTTATCTTCTCCTGGGATCACTCAGTCGGCCGCTCGGCATCAGCACCTCGCTGCATGCAGGCCTCTGCTCCTATCAGGCCCCCAATGGAGGAATCTTCTCTCATCTGTCACAGGGCTGCAGAAAGGCCATTGGCCTCTGGGTCATCTACAGGCACTGAGCCCAATCGCTTCTCCTGTTGCTAGTGGTTCATCATCAGAGCGGGGCTATACACCCCTTCCATTGATGCCTGTGTTGATGATGATTCCTTTTCCTGCCATCGACCTTAATGCTATCCTTTCCTTCATTACCACATCTCTCATACAACAGTTTGTTTCAAGGCCAGGCTGTTGTAACCTATGCCCTCGGCTACTCTGGTGTCAACACCAGGTCTGATCCATTTGCCATGTGCCTTCTAGAGAGCTATTGGTACTTTGTTCATTGATTCCTGCTTCAGAGCAACCTTGTCTGATGCAGGGCTTAAATACTTTCTCTTAAAGAGCACCTGTCAACCATAACAGCCTTTCATGTGCCCATTGATGGCCATACTGTGGCACAGCTGGATGTGACCTATACTTTCCTGTGAGGCAGTCTCCACTTGAAGCCTCCTATCCATAACCCAGTTCAGCTTGGGACCTGAATTTTGTTCTGGAGAAACTGATCCTGCCTGCTATTACTTCTGCTCGAAGAACTGCGGAGCTACAGGCTCTCATGTTTGAGCAGCCTTATTTGATTTTCCACAAACACAGGGTCTAGTTGCATACTAACCATAAGTTTCTTCCTAAGGTGGTGACTGAATTTACCCTAAATCAATTCATCCACCTGCCTGTGTATTTTCCAGAGCATGCCAATCCAGGAAAGCATTTCTCCAAACTTTGGATGTGACAGAATTTGCGCCACTGTACACAATGTATGAGGGTCATGTGAAGTCCTCTCAGCTGTTTGTTTATTTTGTCCCTGGTAGAGAAGGCACTCCAGTTTTGAAACGGTACTTATCCAAATAGTTGGTCAACTGTATTAGTTTTTATTACAGGAAGTGCAGTAAGGAACTTCCTGGGGCTGTGCACCTTCTCTCTCTCCTCGGTTCCCTGGTGGGACTTCTGCTTCCCATGGCCTCTGGCTAGGGAAAGAACTGAGGAGGGAGCAGGCCAGCTGCACTTATATAGGATGTGTGACGCTGGAGCCTGACATCGCGGGTAGCCCCTAACACACTGCTGCAGAAAAAGGTTTCTATGGGATTCTGCTGCCTGATGGCTAAGTTCCATAGGTGTGACCTGATGATAGAGATTCCCTTGAAGATCTACTGTTATGGTAAGTTCTTCACGTAACTGTTCTTTCCAAAACTGCAGGCACACATGGCCTTTCCACCCTGTGCACCAACAGAAAGACTCCTAGAGTTGGTGGTCAGAAAGTTGCTGCAGGGCAATGCAGTGGACAAGTTCCCTCCTCCAATGTGGGGCAAGGGCCTCTACTCCAGGTACTTCCTTACCAAGAAAAATGGAGCGACAACCCATTTTAGACCTAAGTGTAACCCTGGCACTGGTATCTGAAGGGCTACACTACCCCTGCCTTGTAGACCTAACTAAAGTTGATTGGACTGGGTCCATACTTTAACTTAATTTTAAACTGGTTCTTTTCAAGATATAAGATATTGTGGAGTACCTCCACCCAGAGTATACTTTTCAGTGGACTAGGTAGCACCTGATACAACCCCGGGATGCTGTACCCACCCACAATACCATAATGCCAACCCAAGCATGACCCAATAAACATTTCACATTTATAACATTTGATTAATTAATGACTCTGCTAATAATATGCTCACGAGACAGGATTATGAAAAATATCAAAATTTATTTACATAGGAAAGGGTTAGGGAAGGTGAATTGGAGTAAAGGTTAAGCTATTTACAATATTCACGTTCCGTTTGATTGGTTTAGAGTGGTATTAAATCCCAAGAAGCATTTAGCATTTTACCTTTAAACATCAATCACCATAGCACCATCAACCCCTGAGGTAGTCAGATCCCTGGCTAGCTATCTAGCTAACTGCAATCAGAAAGTTAACACAGTGGAAAACAGTAGAAATACCCACACTGGTACCAGTCCCCAAACTGTACAAGACCCTACAATGCGATACATTAACCTGATCACCCCGGTAACTAAAGTTCTTAAGGGCAGGCCTGTTTGGTGTAGCTATTGTTGGCTGACTAGATGAGGCCCTTAAAGAAAAGGATTATCTTTAAATGTACCTTGAGCACACACACTAGCTGTAGCTTGCAGAACTTGGCAATCTGAACTATTTATAAGACCCTCTTTCTTGGTACAGGGCTCAATTAAATCAAATTTTATTTTTAAACGCTTTCTAAAATCAAAGTGCATATACAGCACTAAAACAGCCATTAAACAATAAAAACACACAATTAGAAAAGGCAGCAAAAATAAAACTAAACATCCTCCCAAATATGCAAGGCCAAACAAATATGTTTTTAAGGAGGATTTAAACATCTTAGAGGACAGGCACTCTCTAATCCGACGAGGTAGAGTGTTCCACAGGGTCAGGGCTACAAAAGCAAAAGCCCTAGCACCTGATGTTTGAAGATGGACCCTGGGAACCTCTAGCAATCCCTCGTTGGCAGAGCGAGAGGGCGAGGGGGGTGGTAAGGTCAAGGGTCTTGAAGTAGTCCGTCCCTGTCCATGTAGGGTCTTACAGGTCAGCAACGCACCTTGAAGGTGATCCTTCACAGCACCAGCAGCAAGTGCACCACGCAGTACAGACATGACATGGCAAGATTTTGACTGCCCTGTCAACAGCCTGGCCACTGCATTTTGCATCAGCTGCAGGCAACGGAGATCCACCCGGTAACCATAGGTATAGAGCACTGCAGTAGTCGAGATGAGAGGACACAAAGGCATGGACCAATATAGGAAGGTCATCAGGTGGAACAAGGTGCTTTATCCAGGCGATGTTCCTCAGATGGAAAAATGAGGACTTGATAACTGCTGACACCTCTGCTTTAAGCGTCAATTCATTATCAAGCACCATCCCAGATTCCGTACCACTTTCAGAAGGTCTCAACTGGTCACCCCCAGCACCAGGCCAAACGTTTGCCCAGGAGTCAGCTTCTTTATCCAGTGACCTGGGTCCACCACCAACACCTCAGTCTTATCCGGATTTAGCTTCAACCAGTTAGCACTCATCCAATTTTGAATCTCAGCGAGGCAGGACACATCTGTAATCGAGCAGTACTCTGCTCAGTATGCCTTCCTAGTAAGCGCTAAATAAATAAATAAGTAAGTTGTTAAATACTGAGACAGCAATACCCTTTCGAGTTCAAAGGACATGTAGAGCCGAGTATCATCTGCATAGCAGTGAAAACTCAGCCCATACCACCTTATAATGTCTCCTAACAGCAGCATATACAACATGAACAACATGGGGACAGTACAGAACCCTGTGGAACTCCACAGGGCAGGGCAAAGGGGCTGAGGAGAAAATTCTGACGCCACCCTCTGAGTCCTGCCCGTGAGAAATGAATGAACCATCTGAGGACTGTCCCCGACAGTCCACAGATTAACTGCAGGTATTCCAACAACACCGTGATCCACAGTGTCAAATGATGCAGAGATCAAGGAGGACCAAGATCGACCGACTCCTCCGATCCTTGCTATCAGGAGATCATTCATCACACTAACTAATGCTGTCTCAGTACTGTGCCTCTTCCTGAAACCAGACTGGAGAGGATCATAGATTTCATGGGTGGTAAAAGTTCTCAAGCTGCAAAGCGACTACCTTCTCAATAACCTTACCCAAAAGGGTAGGTTAGAGACTGATCTGTAGTTCACCAGACAGTCTGGTCGCTGGACTTTTTTAAAAGGAGTAACCACCGCCCCCTCAATGGATCTGGGAACACCCTTGATCCAGCAAACACTAGATTATCTCAGCAAGGATCGGTCCAATAACATCTATGCACCGCACAAAGAGGCGCCTTGGACCCGGATCCAAACTACAGTAAGTTGATCACAAGCTCTGAACAATCTTCATGATATCCATGATCACTGGCTGGTCAGAATCTATCCAGGCAGACCGGATGTCTGCACCTCACATCCACCTCCGCTATACTCATTTGAGCAAGTTGAACAGATCTCTGACTGATGGATGACACCTTATCTGCAAAAATCGAGCAAACTCCTCACACTTAGATTGTGAAAAGATCTCCGCCCTGGAGACAGGCTGGATTGCAAAGCCTGTCCACGGTCTGAAAAAGAGCTGAGCAGGTTGGTTTCTTGCTGCAGCAATCTCCTGGACAGGAACTCTGCCTTCTTATGGGAGATTTCTGATTGATAGTCTGAATAATGGCGCCAACCTAAGTCTGTCCTCCTCCAGGTCGGATTTCCTCCAACAATGTTCCAACCTTCACTCCACTCTCCTCAACTCCCTCAATGTTCCATCAAACCAAGAGGACTAAGGACAAAGAGGGAGGTGCGAACTGGGACAGGAGCTATGGAATACAGAGCCTCCAGCACCACACTATTATAGCATACTACTAGATCTCCTGGATCCAAGCATTCAAATGGCCAACTTGATAGGTCCAGCACCACCAGCAGACCCTCTGGGGTAACACCCCTCAAAGGGCGGCACTGACCATCTCCAAGGGGCTGGCTCATGGGGAGAAGGAAACTGAACCTAATAGAGTGGTGGTCTGACCATCCAACTGGTTCCACCACCGAATCAGCAGCCTCCATCCCCAAGAGGAACACCAGGTCCAAGGAGTGACCCTGACAATGGGTCGCAGTGGTAACTACCTGTGTAAAGCCCAACAAAATCATCAGTTGGAAGAAGTTTTGCCCAAACAGTGAGAGTTCATCATCAACCCAAGTATTGAAATCCCCAGGACCAATCACCTGGAGGATTCCAACACCATGTCAACCATGAAGTCTGCAACTTCCTGCAGGAAAGCTTTCTTGTCTCGGGTGGACGATAGGCGAGAAGAATCCTGCTACCCATACCTGCTCCCAGAATACACTTGAAGGATCTGGTGATCCTGACTGGAATCCCCACAAGGCCCAGTTCCATCATAAAACAGATGGCTTCCTCCCCCAGACCTTGATCAATCTCGGCAGTGTATCACCGAGTACCCGCCGGAACTGCTGACCCCAATACTGGGCCAGCATTTTCTTCTAACCAGGTCTCGGATACAAGCCAGATCTGATGACTCAACAAGATCAGCAATAATTGCTGTTTTGTTTTTATAGATCTGGCATTGTACAACACCACCCGAGTTGGATGAGAGCCATGGAAGAACGAGCAACTTGCTCCACTATCAGTGGACCCCTTGGGTATGGGAACCAGACAGTGAAAACCCTTTTCTGGACCCATTTCACCCCAGGGCACCTCCTCAATCTCACCACCCTATCTGCCCACCCCACTCCTCACCCCCGGTCCAGGGCCCCTTCGGCCCTCCTGCAATGCCTAAGGCACCACAATACCTATACACCTCAGGGCCGCAATGGGGACTATCAAAGGTGGCAGTCCCTTAACCTGACGGGAATAGCGCCTGCCTACCAGAACATGATTCCAACACATGCTACCTATGCACCCTACTATAAATATTTAATACAAATACACTGACATCAATTATTAATAAAATATATCCTCGATCTCTAACTTCGAGGGCTTAAAACAAACTAAATTTAATAAACTTTGAATGTGAGTTCCAGAAACCAGAGTTCTCTCACAACTTGGCAAATTGGCCAACCCCCCACCACACACACAACACTTTCACTTAGCAGGGAGAGTCTTACAGAGTAACAGAAAAAGTTAATTTAGATGAACCAACACTGAAATGTTCAATCACTTAGTTTAAGTCCAGCAGCAGTGGCCACAGGCAGCAAGCAATGCACGACAATAACTGACAACCCTAGGGAGACCCCAATTGTACCAAGAATAACCCCTTAAACCCCAGTAACCAGTGACCCATGGCCACAGTTGCCCTTGAGGCAGGCCAATAGGTTTGCCTTCTAGACAACTTAGGAATTCCCCTCCCTTCTGACTTCCCGGAGGCAGTAGGGACACCCACTTGGTCCCGGGCTGCACAGGAAGAAAGAATGAAGGCCCCAGGCACAGAAAGAAGGACCCCCACCCTCAGTACAGCACAGCACTGCTCTCTGACCTCACTGCACACTATCCTTTCTTGCTCACAGATCCAAGACAAATAAAGTTCATATGTTAACTGAGGGCAGTGGATGTGGCAGTGGTCACTGAGACTTGGGCCACTGCAAGACATGACTGGGACCTGAACCTGGAGGGTTACACTATGTTCAGGGAGGACAGGGGGAGGGAAGGGAGGAGGGGTAGCAATGATAGTAAAAACTGCATTGGCATAGGGGGAGTAGAGGAGGCGGAGGGAACCGTGGAGGCGATTGGGTCACCTTGATAACAAGGGGGCAAGAGAGTAAAAATAGCAGTGGTGTATAGACCCCTGCCTGGCGGAGGAGCTGGAGGACAGTCTGGTGGCAGATGTTAGGAGACACTGCAGACTGGGCAGAGGAAAGGTGGTGGTGTTAGGGGACTAAACATGCCAGGAACAGACTGGGAGACTATGACATCCTCTGTGACCAGGGAACAGAGGTTATTGGATGTCTTTCAAGACGCTGCTCTAACTCAGCAGAAGGTGAGGGAACCGACCAGGGAGGCACGGGTACTGGATGTGGTCCTGGCAGACAGTGACCAGATTGGGGCCTGGAGGAAGGGACCCATTGAGGGAGTGACCATGCCATGGTCTGGTTCTGCCTGGACCTAGGAGGGGTAGAAGGCTGCACAAAGACGGAAGTAACCCACTTCAGGGGGTGGATTTTAAGGAAATGGAAGGATCCTTAAGGAGCATTTGGATGGGATTGGGTCAGACATGGACGCTGATAGTAGGTGGAAATCATCAGAGAGGTGCAGGATGCTACCAGCACCTGTGCAAGAGTAAGACGAAAATGCGGGTAGGGCCCAAAAACCTGTTGGTGGACCAGGAGGTCCAGGAGGTGGTGTGGGGAAAGAAAGCAGCCTATAAGAAATTCAAGTGCTCAAGGAGTGAAAGGGATCGAGGGAGTATGAGCTGTGTAGAAGGGCCACTAGAGTGGTGAGGGTGGCTAAGGCAAGGAAGGAGCAGAACCTGGCCAGGGAAATTAGAGAGGGAAAAGGGTTCTTTAGATACATTGGGGAAAGACGAAGGGTGAAGGGCAGATTAGCAGGATTAGATCAGGGAAGAGATGGGCACAAGACCAGAGGAGCAGGCTGAGGTACTAAACAGTACTTCACCCCAGTTTTCACCAGGAAAATGGGGATGCTGCATCATACATGGGAGGAGACAGAGATAATGAGGAGGGGGCCCTCACCAACGGCAGGTCTGGGAGGGGGGCATCAATGGCAGGTGGGGGAAGGCTAAGCAGGGAGAAGAGGTACTGGAAGTGGAAATCACAGCAGAGAGATGGAGGAAGCCCTCAGCTCCCTTAAGATGGAGAAAGCACCGGGCCGGATAAATTACATCCTAGAGTGCTGAAGGAACTTGCAGATGTCCTGGCGAAACCCTGGCAGAGCTTGTCACCATCTCTCTGAGGACAGGGTGGGTGCCCCAAGACTGGAAGGTGGCGCATGTAGTGCCTATCCACAAGGGGGATCAAGGAGGTGGCAGGGAACTACAGGCCTGTCAGCCTGACATCAGTGGTGGGCAAGGTGATGGAGGGCATTGTCAAGGAGAGGCTAGGGGGGACCTGGATAAGTCAGGGTGCCTGGACGATGAGACAGCATGGATTCATCCTGGGAAATCATGTCAGACAAACCTGGTGGAGTTCTATGACTGGGTGACAAGTGCCTTGGACCTGGGTAGACCAGTGGATGTCCTTTCTAGACTTCAGCAAGGCATTTGACTCTGTTCCTCACGTGGGCCTGTTGGATAAACTAGGAGAAATGGGGTGGAAACCAGATGATCCGATGGATAGGCAATTGGCTCCAGGACCGACCCAGAGGTCGTAGTTGGTGGGATAGTCTCTTCCCCAAGGAGGGTCATTAGTGGGGTCCCACAGGATCAGTCCTTGGGCCCCTTCTGTTCAACGCCTCACGATCTGACATAAGGACAGGAATCAGGGTGAGATGAGTCTCTTTGCAGATGACTGAAACTGGGGGCGGTGGTGGATGGGGAGGAGGGAGGGTGGCCCTGCAGGGGACCTGGAGGCTCTGGAAAGAAGGTCTAGAAAGTGGAAGCTGAGGTTTAATGCAGGAAATGCAAGGTACTCCACCTGGGGCCAGAAACCCAGGCCAAGTGTACACCCTGGGGAAATACTACAAGTCTCAATGGCTGAGAGGGACCTGGGGGTGGTGGTGGATGTCAAGA
The DNA here is from genome assembly GCA_016271365.2 of Neoceratodus forsteri. Classification (NCBI taxonomy): domain Eukaryota; kingdom Metazoa; phylum Chordata; order Ceratodontiformes; family Ceratodontidae; genus Neoceratodus; species Neoceratodus forsteri. The sequence goes on from JADMNL010000024.1 coordinate 123,525,152, forward strand.
TGAACAACTCTGAGACTTGTAGGAGGGCAGCAGCCAAGGCCAACAGGATGCTGGGATGCATCACTGGGGGATCACCTCAGAAGGAGGGAAGTGATACTCCTCTGTATAACTGCTTGGTGAGGCCGCACCTGGAGTACTGCATGCAGTTTGGAGGCACGATTAAAGAGGGACATTAACCTCCTGGAGAGGGTCTGAGGAGGGCAACCAAATGATTTGGGGCTTGGGGACAGGACCTATGAGGAGAGGCTGAAGAGCTAAATATGTACACTTTGGAAGAGAAGGACCGGGGGACATGATAGAGGTCTTCAAGTACATGAAGAGGGTAAATAGGAGAGGAACAGTGAGGTGCTTGAAGGAAGGAGGAGGGGCCACTAGAGGCATGGGTGGAAGCTGGAGGGGAAGATTCAGGGAGAAAGGAGGAGGTGCTACTTCACTGAGAGGGTGGTAGAGCCATGGAATGCACTACCTAGGGGGCTGGTGGAGGCAGAGACAGTGGAGGGGTTCAAGAGGGGTGGGACAGGTACAGGGAAGGGTTCAGGAAACAAAATCCAATGCAGCAAGAATATCCGGAACTGGGAAGGGAGAAGCCAGAGAAGGCAGGGACAGCAAGGTCAGCACCCAGGGTGGGGCTGACCAAGACAAGCAGACACAAAAAGACCATTAGGCCTATTCTGCTGGCATTTTAGATGTTAGTATGTTAGTATGGTCCTTTCAATGCTATGCAGTCAACTTCAAATTTCATCAGACTCCAGCCCATGAATTCCCTCAATCCATACAGAATTCAGGGAGTTTAACAGCAAACAGCAAATAGAAATCTTCATTCATTAGGCAAATCCCATCCTTATTTGCCCACCTATGACACTTCACTCAGCATTCCAAAGAAAGAACACCCAAAAATAGCCACTAGTCAGATACCACACTTTCAGGTCATTTAGCATTTCAGACAGTTACCAAACTGATTACTGAAACATTCAATGCACTAAGTACCGCCAAAATTTTCTTTCACCAGCACCTCTCAACTCCAAAGTGGGTTCAAACAAACACCCGCTTATAATCCCCTTTTCACTGGTTGGAGTCACCCAGTGGCCCTATTCAGCTCCGAGATAAATTCAGACAGACCCGCTGATGTTCCTGTCCACTGCTCCAAATCACTTGGCAGCTCCCAATCAGTCCACTCAACAGCTCCCAGTCAAATCGGTCAGACCAGCTAACAAGCTGCCAAATGAAAAGGCAGAATAATAATCCCCTTTCACTGGTCGGAGTCACCTCAGCAGCTCCCATTCAGGTCCGAATAAATTCAGGCAGACTCCTGCTGATGTCCCTGTTCACTGCATCAAATCACTCCAGCAGCTCCCAGTCGAACTGGTCAGACTAGTGAACAAGCTGCTATATGAAAAGGCAGAATAATATCCACCAAGTGACGCCGACACATTCCTTCGAATAGCAGCGTATCACATATGTCTTTCCAGACAGTTTTCTCAAGTGACATCAGTCAATAACATACAATAATGATAATAATAATGACAAATGATTAAATATTAAAAGTAACTTGAAATGAAACTTTAACACCTAAAAATAAACAAAATCTAGCAGATCTAAAAGCATCTGACAGTCATTGGCGTGGCCGCCATCTTCATTTAGGTCATGAAGGGTGGACCCATTATACTAAGATTAGAAGACATCATAGGTAGGTCAGGATTGGTCTGTACAAAGTAGAAATTGGTGCTTTCAGCAGGCGGGCTCTGAATCTGGTGGTCAAGATGCAGGCAAGCTAATAGCCAGCCCCTATACTGACTGCAGAGATCTTACAGCTTTGTAGATGAAAACTACATTTTAATTTCTGTAGGCAGTGCCCCTCTCTGGGCCAGAATCACTCTCTGGATGATCAGGCTGGACCCAGCCCAGCATATTTCAACCCCACATCCAGGCTATACCCCCAGAAATGCATATACCAGCACCCTAGGTGGCACACTAACAGACTGTGTCCCAAGCCTAATCTAAGCTGGATACATTACATTCAGCTCATTTATAAATCAGTACATCTATCTCAGTCACTTCCACCATGGGCCAGCGTGGCCACAATGGTTCTCTTAGCTTTTAGATACTTGGATGGGTGCTTGCCACCTAAGGCTAAGTGAGCCGATTTGTCACTGTCCATACCAGACTAGTTTTCTTTCACAACACTGTACTCTTGACTTGGTACTTCAAAACAGTTACTGCAACTTCTGTAAATACATTTCACAAAATCTCAGTCCCTTGTGGCTTTGCTGAAGTTCACAGCTCTCACTGGATATCATGACCATTCAACAAGTCCTCTTGGCAGTGCTGGCATTAGCAACTCCAATGGACAAATACTGGCCTACCTAGGCAGTGTCAGGAGGAGCCCCAACCTCTGAGTACCTTCCAGTTCTGTAGGCACTTATCAAATGAGACACGTTTATGTACTTAAATTGGACCTCCTCTGGTCACTTGGCAAATGTCCACCCTTTTGTGCTGTGAGTTTAAATGCAGGGAGCATACAAACAGTCACAATTAGTGTGCTCTGAGCTTCTTTGCCCTCAAAGTTCTCACACTTGCACTTGTCAGAAGCAGTTTACTCACTCAGATCACTTGCAGAAATGCTTTCTTTTCTCTGGCGTTTCAGGCTTTCTTCAGCACTCTCACTGTTGAGGTAGAATGTGCATGCTCTCTCACAACTGAAGGTTTAGGTTCACCCACATTTTCCCAAAATGTGGAAAAGTGCTAGTCAGCCCTGGAGGACACTTTCTGGCAACCCCCAGGCTAGCGACTTCTGTTGCCTACAGCCACTTGTCTCTTTTGGCAGCAAAAGCCCCCTCCCTGTGGACAGGCTTGCACTGGATTGCTAGGCCCATTCTGGAGCAAGGGCCTGAGCCCCCACCCTGTGGGGCTCCCCTCAAACACACTGCTCAGCCTGGCAAAACTCTGTCTTTTATGGAGTCCTTCTGTGGCTCCCAATTGGCTGAATCCACTTGTTGCTCCCAGAATAATTGTCTGAAAGCATTTTTTTTTTTTAGTTGTTTAACCAGGTATAGCACACTAAGCTGAAAGCTTTTTACAGGAGCAACCTGGGAGCACAAGGAGGTTAAGTGACTGCTCAGGGTCACTGGTTTGCAAGTGGAAGCTGTGGTTCAAACCAGGTCTGATCTGCTGGATGTCACCAGATTTGCAGCTCAGAGCCTTAACCACTGCGCTATACTGCCTCCTCTATCAGTCCACAACATGAATATTCGTTAGGCTCACTTCGATGCACATAGGCCCCTGTTTTGGTGCCTGAACCAGGGTCCCTGCAGCTTCCCATAAGCATTTTGCAATGTTCCATGAGTCCTAGGCAAAGCTCCCACAAGTCCTGGTTGAAATCCCAGCTTTCCGATTGGCTGTTGCTGTACAAACATGGCTGCTAAAACACACAGTCCCCTTGTAGTTCAACACAGTCCCAAATATAAAATCCTGATGCAGCCAGAATAGTTACTTTATTTAGTTCTTTGCCCCACAGTTTAATAGTCCCATTTGTGCTCTTTTGATTGCAGCCCAGATCAAGCATTTTGCTTCAGTTCTCAGTCTGTCACTCGTGCCAAAATTAGATCACCCTATGCAGCAGGCAGGCAGTTCCCGAGTCCCAATGTTTTAGCTCTGTCTGGTGCAGCCAGGATATTTATATTATTTAAATCATTCTCCTTGCATAGTAGCCCCATTTTTGCCCTTACAGCTGTTGCTTTTATTATTTATTTACAACTGAGTCCTTGCAGCAGCTGCTGAGAAACATACAGCCCCATAGCAACATTGAAGCTGACCCACTCATGAACATTAACCCAAGTTCATTAACATTCATGATGCTGGGCTCAAGCTTACAGCACATGGAACTCTTTATTTGATTAATTGAGTAGCTCCCTCTGGGCCATCCTGAGTCATCAGCCCTCACCCTACAGCCTACAGGGTCTGGGACTACTGGAGGAGCCAACTTGTGAACTGCAGTTGCAGTCGGGAATCAAGGCGCACTTCTTGTATGCAAAAGGCACACCAGCTGGCCTGAATGCTGGCAGAACATGATCCTGGTTCTTGAGCCTAGGAGAGGATTAAGTGGCATGGGAGCCACTGGGAACCTTGGAGCACACCTTTGGACCTGGAGCTTTGGAGGTGAGGCAGGGACAAAATTGAGGGACCTGGCGGGCAAAACAGGCGGCAGTTGGGAGACAACGGTGAACAGGCAAAAGGTGAGGGGTTACATAAGATTTTGAACAAACACTTGAAAAGAAAAGTTCAAGATGGTGATACTTTCCACAGTGATCCCATCTCTATAGCAGGGACATTGGTTGGGGTCGCTGGATTTGAAGGATGCCTACTTCTTCCAATAATAACATCCATGGAAAATACCACAGGTTCAGGCTAAGGAACTGCCACTGTCACTTTGTGGCCCTACCTTTCTGCCTATCCTCAACACCAGGGTCTTCACAAAGTGCCTGGCAGTGGTTGAGCTCCTTGTGAAGACAAGGTGTGCTGGTCTTCCCTTATCTTGTTGACTGGTTAGTCTTAGGGGATCATACCAGGAGGCCAAGGCCTCTCTCGAGCTCACCCAGTCAACCCTGGAGGATCTGAAGTTCCTGATAAACATTTCAAAGTCTCCGATGGAACCTGTGCAGGTCCTGAACTTCATAGGAGCAGAGCTGGACACACTGCAGGAAGGCTTTCCTCCTCAGGAGAGGGTGGTAAACCTCACAGAACTGGCAAAGTCTTTCAAAGCTGGACAACCCAGACCAGCAAGGGTTTTCTACAGCTACTGGGATACATAGCCATCTCAACAGCTGTGGTCCCAGGTGCCAGATTTCAAATTAAAGACTTTTAGTACCACTTAGTGTCTCACTGGTCCCAAAGGCAGGACTCTCTGTCAAAACTGGTACCAGTTAGAAAGTGCATCTTATAGGCACTGGACTAGTGGAAGAAAGATGAAAACCTCAGACAGGGAATCCCTTCCTTTAACTATCACCCACAGTGGTACTCTCTACAGATACCTCCCTCTTGGGATGGGGCTTCATCTGGAGGACCTCACCATAGAGGGGTGTGGACCCCATTAGAGTCAGAGAAACCAATAAACCTCCGTAACTCAGGGTGGGTACACCTGGCAATGCAGGCCTTTTCCTCCCACATCACGGATCAATCTTTCCAAATCAGGACAGACAATACCACCACCATGTACTACATCAACAAAGCGGAGGAACATGATCTTCAAAGCTGTGCATGTAGGCAATGAAGATCTGGGGTCTAACATACGAGCTGGAGGTGCAGCTGTCCGCAGTACACCTACCAGGGAAGGACAACGTCCTTGCAGATTCCCTCAGCAGAATCAGCCAGGACAACCACGAATGGACCCTGACCAAGCAAGTGTTAGCAACAGTGTTCAGGAGGTGGGGCATGTTGGAGTGGATCTATTCACCTCTTTGGCAAAACACCAGCTCCCCCTCTTTTGTTGCAGGCCTCCCACAGTGAGAACAGTCCCAGAGGACACCCTGGTCCTCGGCTGGACAGGAGATTCTTTGTGCATTTCCCCTTTCCCTCTCCTTATGAGAGTGTTGTTGAAGTGCAGAATGGAGCCTGCAACAATGATTCTGTTTGCTCAGACTGGGTCAGGCAGATCTGGTATTCCCTACTTTGACCCTTTTCAGCAAACCTCCCATCACTCTTCCCTGAGGTACAATTTACTGACTTTGCCACAGGGCAGGATAACATTTCCAGACCCTAGCACTCTGTGAGTCAGGGCCTGGTACTTAAGAGTTAAATCTGTGCATTGCCCGCTTATGGGTGCTCCTTTTGAGCCTATGGCATCTGCTGCTCTAAAATATGTCACCTGAAAACAGTTTTCTTGGTAGCCCTCACCTCAGCCAGGAGGTGAGTGATCTCAAGGTTTGTGTACAGATCCTAACTACATTATCTTCCACAAAGATAAAAGTAGTTTAAGAACTGACAGAAAACTTCTCCCTAAGGTGGTTTTAGACTTTCACCTCAACCAATCCATCACACTCCCTGTGTTTTCACTGAAAAATCCACACTGGGGAACAAGGCATGGCTCCATTCCCTAGATGTTAAAAGAGCTTTAAGCTACTGCTTGGACTGCTCTAAGGATATCAGGTCCACTTCAACACAACTGTTTGTTGTCTATGGGGATGTAGGTCAGGGTAAGCCAACATCCAGGAGGACCATTACTAGCTAAATAGTGGCATGCATACAGTTCTGTTATGGCAAGGCTGACAAGCGTCCACCTGAAGGCCTGAGGCCCACACCACAAGAGCACCTCTACTCCATCTATAGGTGTTTCCATTCAGGAGATTTGTAAAGCAGTTATATGGAAAACACTATGCCTTTACAAAGCACCACTGTCTGGACATACAGTCCAGAAGAGATGCCAGTTTGGCACTGCTGTCTTGCAAATCCATTTCTCTAAGTAGGTTCTATACCCAGCCTCCCAAGGTACTGCTATGGAGTCTGCACTTGTCAAGCAATAGTGAGGGATTCCTGGGGTTTGAAGAAAAAATTACTAGCCATAGTGATGTTGTTTCTTTCTTAGGGATCCTTCACTACACTTAGCAATCCTTCCTACCTCCCCTTCCAGAACCTGGAAAAGGTTCTCACAACAGCCTGTTCTTACTAGAGTTAAGTTTTTCTGTTACTTTTGGCATGCAACTGAACATTTTGTGAGTTTTTCCTCATTTGTTTTTATTTCTTTTCTTTAAAAAAAATGTTTTTAGGTTGATGATTTTTAGTAGTCACTTAGCTAGATTTTGAGGTCACTGCTCTCCACAGTTTGAGAAATAAATCTGCCATTAAAGGGCAGAGGAGAGTGTTACCACAGCAGAGTTTCAAAATAATTCTAAAGTTTTCTAATTAGCATCAATTTCTAGGTTGCAGGGCAGCTCAATCCAGTGGACTGATTGCACTTGTTAAGCATAGTGAGGGATTAAGAAGAAACAACATTATCACAGTGAGTATTTTTTCTTTTCTGAGCACTCCAGTTCAAGTGAGCAGAAACTGCACTGCCTTGCTGTAAAAGGGCACTGGGCTGCTATATGGACTGGGTATGGGATGACAGGTATAATATTACACAGCTATTTGTTACCTACAGAGCAGTTGGCAAGGGTAGGCCAGCAGCCAGGAAGAGTATTTCTTGTTGGATAGTCTCCTGTAATCAAATCTGCTATGAGAAAGCTGGTAAACAACCCTCAGAGGTCTATGGGCACACTCTGCAAGGGACACTTTTGCCTCTGTGCCATCTACAAAGGGCATCCACTTTAGGATAGTTATAAAGCAGCTACCCAGAAGACCATGCACACCTTCACAAAACACTGCTGCCTGGACATACAGTCCAAAGGGATGTCAGTTTGGAACTGCTTTCTTTCAGAACTTTTTTCTCAATAGGTTCTAGACCAATCCTCTCAAGGCACTGTTAGTCAGTCTGCTATTTGTTTTAGGTATCTTTGATGGATTCCTGTTGTTAGAAGAAGATTGCTCACTGTAGTAATGTTGTTTCTTCTGTGGGATCCAACAATGAGCCAATGCAAACCCTGACCCTGCCTTCCTTCTAGAACCTGAAAATAGTTCATACAAGAATCATTTCTTTCTCTTTGTGCTTGAGCATCACTTGTTGAAGTTTTCATAATTTTTTAAACATTTGGTCACTGTATTGATATTCTGTCTGCTACTTATTTTGTTTGGGTTTTACAAATGCTAGAAAAAATTGTACAAAATTATAGTAGTCATTAATCAGATTCTGGTAGTCACTACTCCACTGGCTCTATAAACAAATCGGTATATATATTCTTTGCAAAAAACTAGGAAATGTTGATGTTGGAGGCACAACTAGCACCCCACCCCACCCTGCAGGCAACAAAATGAAAAACATTACAGTTTTGCTTCTCTGAGTCTTTGCAAATCAGTGTTGGGGTCTTTCTTGGGGTTATCAACCTAATGCTCCCCCATTCCATCAATAAATAAGCTCAGATATGTGCACAGTATATGAGAATGGGGTGAGCATTAAGGTTGACAACCCAAAGAAGATCTAAACCAGATTTGCAAAGACTCAGAAAAAAGGCAAAACCATGATGTATTTTCCTTCAGCTGCCTGCAAGGTAGGGTAAAAGTTAGGGCTGGAAACCTCACCACATTTATCTATTTTTGACAGTTTAATCTGAACCATAACTTGTGCATTAATGAAGATTTTGCAAAGAATTTTCTTACTTTTGAGATGATATTATCATATCCTCATTAGAGACTCTGTGTAACACATCCATTGACCTAGGGAAGTGCAGGGCCCTCTGGGCAAAGCACTTCCATCCCTCCATAGATGCATTCCAAAAAGCAATAGAGTTACAATGTTATCCTATGAGAATTTAGATTTTTTAATTTGTGTGGTTTTGTATATGGCTAAAATGTTTTGGGGTGGATATGTGCAGTCTTGTAGTACACATCAAGACCTCTGTTTTGATATGTAGATTGTCCCTTAACTGCAAATATTGACTGAGTTATGGCTTGTTAAAGTTGAAATGTGGGGGAAAAAAACTAAGTCCATATTCTTTTTCATATGAAGGAATCTTTTCTGTGAGCATGATACACTCTTACAAAAAAAGATTCCTTCATACAAAACAGAATATGAAAAAAAGTCAAAATTCTTTTGTCATATGAAGGATTCTTCTATCATGAGAATGGCACACTCTCACAATAAAAATCCTTCATATAAAGAAGAATGTTAAAAAGTCCACATTTGTTTTGTATGAAGCCATCGTTTTAGTGAGGACAACAGAATCTCTTGAAAAAGATTCATTCATATGAATAAATTAAGTCCAAATTCTTTTTTCCATATGAAGGCATCTTTTTGGATACTGTGATTCAATATGGCTACAGATGCAGATGTGCAGGGCTAAGAGTCCATCTGGCTGCAGAAGTGCAGAGCTCTCTGGGCTCTGAGCTTCCATGCAGCTACTGGTGTAGAGGTGTAGGGCCTCTGGGCCATACGTCAAGAGAAGACTTGACTATATGGTTACTTGTTGCCCATGCAGCCAACACTGCATCGTCCTTCCCAGGCTTGGGGTGGTGCTGCATGGCAGCACCATCCCTCCAGCGTCAGTATATCCATCTGATTCACTGGGCTCACCGCTGAACTCAGCTCACTGTACGAGATTACAACACACTGGCTGCTGGGCCAAATAGCAGCCCATCACACAATGTTTCTTCATAACTTTTTTTTTTAAATATTACCCATATCCTGAATGTGGTTGGTAGAATGTGTTAAATCCAGCCTGGAAGATGGCTTTGCAGACAGACTGTGAAATCCCCTTTGGCCTGTATTTAAAATCACAAGGTAGGGTCATGTAAACAATATGTTTAAAATTTGTAACTAAAATATTGTAAATTATCCAGGTTATGAGTAAAACTACAGTATGTGACATACAAAAATGTAGTTTTAATGTTGAGAACCAATATTTAATGTGCACTTTAATGTGACCCAAAAATTCAGTTTTCTGTGCACATGGAAAATTCTTGGGTCTCACTTAATGTGTGACACAAAATTCCATTTTGATGTGCATGGAAATTCTTGGGTCTCAGTTAGTGAGTGATCTCCCTGAATATAGTTTTAGAACCATATTTGTCAGACAAAATCAACACCAACACCAGGAGGAAGTACACAGGGCTTCAGTTAATTTATTTTTAGTGAAGTCAAATACTTCCATGAGTCAAAATCTAGAAGTCATTCCAGTTTTTGGGAAGTCAAGATACTTCCTAGATCCCACAATTTAGAAGTCAATATTCTAGGAATGATCAAGTTATGGATCTAATACAACTATTAATGATAAAATACAATTTCTTTTAGAAAAATCCATAATTTCTTAGCTTCCGTGCCTTCAGTTCTGGAAGTAATTGATTTTTATTGTTGCATTTGGAAGTCAATGATGTCCTCCCTTTATTTTGGAAGTTTTTACTTTATTTTGGGAGTCAAATACTCTCAAAATGGAGTTAACTAAAGCCCTGGAAGTACACCCATAACAACATTCATCACCCAGCTGTCAAGCTTCAAATCGACCATGAGCTTTTAGAGGTAGACAAGTTCAATGCGCATTTCACAGTAATGCTTATGATAGTCAGCATTTAACACAAATCTACAGATGTTATTTAGGGCTACCATTACCTTTGTCAGCACACTGTCAGATGCCCCATTTAGATATCAACCCATAGTCAATCAAGTAAAACTGCAAATCAGTCATTATCTTTCTCCTACTGTAGTATTCATAGTAAAATGTCTCCTATTTTAATAGAGTTGCTATTCCTGAATCATCTTTTTTAATGATTTGGTAAAATATGTGTGGTTGTAGGGTCATTAAATGAACTGGGGAGGGAGCCACATGGAATGGCACATGTATTTAAACTGGAGGGTGAGTGAGAAGCATCAGTGGAAAAAAGCCATAGAGAAGCGATATAATTTTAAAAATTTGTACAGCACAGTTTCCAAATGACAGAAGAGGTGGAGGGATTGAGGAAGCACAATTTGTATCTTACACAATACTGCAAAGCTGTCTGGGCGGGCTCTCTGTCCCTGGGAGCAGAAGAACCTGCTGCCTTTAGACAGTTTTTTAAAGAGATTTGAGTTTTCAAACACAACCTGCCAAATGGGTGGGTGGGGAGCAGTGGGCGCAGGGAACCAACTGTGCTTGAATGGTTCCAGTTGTGAAGCTGGGAGTGGAAGAAATGGGTGGTGGGGTAAATAAATGCACATGGTGGAGCAGTATGGAGGTAATTGAAGGGGGACACAGGGAGCAGCTGATGCATGGCAGAGTGGCAGGAGTGGCTAATATATTTTAAAGGGGTGAGAGAGGAAGAGATTAAGGACAGTTTGCTTTTGTCTATAGTGCACAGAGCTTTAGCTAGCAAGCTCTCCTTCATGCAATCTGTTATCAATCTCACTTTAAAAAAAAAAATGGCAATTAGGGTAAGCTTGTAAGAGTGAATTTTGTTTTGTGTATTGTATTTGAATAAAAATTAATTGTGCAAACAGAATGTAGATGTTTCGCTTGTTATTTCATCCAGTATTCACATACAGTGCTTTTAAAAGCAGTGGCTTCAGATCAAGTCACAAAATGTCTTCAGGCACAGTCTCCATTTTCATGTCAAGCAGGAGCATCACAGTGACTGTGACATCATCACCGATAACCTTTTTTTTTTTTGTTGTTATACTTTATTCAGTCTGGCACACTTATAGTCAGATCGAGTCGCATCAGTGAGCCAGGCTGTCAGCTCAGGCAGATACCACTGAGAAGAGAAACCATTTTAAATGTTCCATATTAGTGATGCAGAACTGTTCAACTACTTAGTACCAAATTAAATATTAATTTGTGGTCAGTATTAAGTGGGGACACCTGACATCCCCATATCTTTGTGATGAGCAACGGGAGGAGGCTACTATTTTCTGCCGAGATACCCATATCTTTATCTCATATTACAACAACTGTCAATCAACATCACCATGTTCAGTTACATAATAAGGAACATTTAACAATGGTTCTAAAGATTTAGAGCAAAGCGTTCAGATATACACAAACAGAAATCAATGTAACTAATGAAAGCTGGACCTAACAGAGAAAATAAGATTTGAGTATTTCTCACCCCTTCCCATTGTTATTTTGGAAACATCTTCACAGCTGAAAAGCAAATGGGTTTATAATTCATTTTCATTTACAACCATCAAGTGGTGGAACCGTGCAGCTGAGCTCAGTGATTCCCTGTGGGCTATGCCCACCTGAGCACTGGATCCCCAAACTTCCTCTCCTCCTAGCTGCCCAGCCAGGCAGCACCACAGTCAGTTCTCTACATACCAACTCCTGTGGCTCAGCCACAGCTTTGCACACCACAATTAAAGCCCCACACCAGCTCATGTACTCTCTTCCTGGCTCCCCTCAGTCAATGCCCCACACCAGCTCATGTACTCTCTTCCTGGCTCCCCTCAGTCAATGCCCCACACCAGCTCAAGTACTCTCTTCCTGGCTCCCGTCAGTCAATGCCCCACACTAGCTCATGTACTCTCTTCCTGGCTCCCCTCAGTCAATGCCCCACACCAGCTCATGTACTCTCTTCCTGGCTCTCCTCAGTCAATGCCCCACACCAGCTCATGTACTCTCTTCCTAGCTGCCCCTCAGTCAATGCCCCACACTAGCTCATGTACTCTCTTCCTGGCTCCCCTCAGTCAATGCCCCACACCAGCTCATGTACTCTCTTCCTGGCTGCCCCTCAGTCAATGCCCACACTAGCTCATGCTCTCTTCCTGGCTGCCCTCAATCAATGCCCCACACTAGCTCATGTACTCTCTTCCTGGCTCCCTCAGTCAATGCCCCACACCAGCTCATGTACTCTCTTCCTGGCTGCCCTCAGTCAATGCCCCACACTAGCTCATGTACTCTCTTCCTGGCTGCCCTCAATCAATGCCCCACACTAGCTCATGTACTCTCTTCCTGGCTCCCTCAGTCAATGCCCCACACCAGCTCATGTACTCTCTTCCTGGCTTCCCTCAGTCAATGCCCCACACGCTCATGTACTCTCTTCCTGGCTCCCTCAGTCAATGCCCACACCAGCTCATGTACTCTCTTCCTGGCTCCCTCAGTCAATGCCCCACACCAGCTCATGTACTCTCTTCCTGGCTGCCCCAGTCAATGCCCCACACCAGCTCATGTGTCCCAACAATAGTGCAATGAAAATGAAGGAAAGCTGGCGGCTGATAATATGGATGATTGGGCTGGGTGGTCGAGTGTACAATGACCGAATAACATGAGCTTGTTGCTCAAACATTCTAAATTCATAATCATTTCAATCAACTGACACTCAGAGGTTCACATTAGACTAAAAATATCAGCAAAGAATATCCTTCTCAGACATTGGGATAGCTCAGAAATCCCTTGGTTAAGAATGGCTACAAGACTTAACTACAAGAGCTAGCTATGAGAGAGTTGCCTATGTGAATATAAATTGTTTAAGCAAATTTCTAGACCTTTGGGAACCATATGTGAACAGCTCCCTGGTTAATAGCAACAGTTGTCGTTGCAGTTAATTATCTCTGTGTGTAATTAATCATTGTTTAGCCTAGGGAACACTCTGCTTTAGATTGTAGAACCATAGATTATTCAGTAGTGAACAAATGTTGTACAAATATTTTCTTTTAAGCTTACAAGTTTAAGTAAAGTGATAGTTTTGGTGTTGTATGTGATCTAACTAATTTATATGCAAATCCTTGTGTTTGTACATGCTGAATTATACATGTATGTGTAACCTACAAATAGGGGTTCCTGTAAAAGTGTTCCATGAGCTTGCCTAAATGCTCACTGCCAGGCTGGTGTCCTGCATTTTAGCAGTTTAAATGTGATTGCCAGAGTGCCTGTATAGCCTCTTGTACTGTCTCTTTAAGAGCTGCGGGATTGTAGTTATAAGTAATCTGAGAAGGAGCTCTATTGAAAGATGTAACTATTTGCTGAAAATCATATAGAGTGACAATGATGATGTAGTTTGTCTAACCTGCCTTCTTTGCAGCAATGATTGTTTTATCTCCACTATCTTGGTCCTGGACTGCTGAATTGGACCAATCAGTTCTGGTGGGACCTAAATGAAGCCAGCAGCAGAAGCTGTCTGGAGTCAAAATCTGTAGGAACTGTAGTTTTGGTTTTTTGTGCTCTTTTGCACCTGAAGGGGAGCCTTTGTTGTGATGACAGGAGGATCAGCCAACCAAACCTTTTGGATCTTGGGAAATTCCCAAGCTGCTTGCTGTTAGAGGCAGATTTAAGCTGGGAGCTGAAGGAGCAAGATCTCAGTACAGTCTCTGTGTAAAGGCCTGAGTTTTTGCCTGCATGCCTGCCTGCTGCCCTGAGAGGGAATGAGAAATTATTTTGGACTAATTCCAAGTTTGTGAGAATGAAGTAAGACACTGATTTTTACCAGGCTCATACCAGAAGAAGACTAAAGATTTTTGCTGAATGTGATCTGCCTGTCAGGATTTCCAGCTGATTTTGAATCCTAATATGTGCAGAGACTTAGCTATCGTGACGAAGCGGTTTGTCTGGTACAGTAGAATTTCCTTACATGTAATTGTGCTGTGTATTGAAAGTGGGTCGTGATTTGGTTCCCCACTGTGTGAACTGTGTTCTTCTTGCTGGAAGCTGTACCCAGCCCAAAATGGACTGTATCCAAATTTGTCTCCATTAGGCCTGGGCCTTGCCACACTGGCTCAGCCAGATGCTCACTGCCCAGAGAAAGCCATCAATGGAGAGACCTGCCTGGGGATCTGCACCCTGCTCACGTTTGAACAGAGATGACGCCTCGGCTTGGTGTGAGCCCCTGCTTCTCCTGGCAACTCCAGATCAACTACCTGTAGTCTCAATTTTCATCCAGCCTGTGTCCAGTCTTGGGTATCATGAGTAATCATCAGGGTAGCTCCCTGCAACAACAGCCTAATCTAAAACTGTGTCATCTGATTGTCTTGTTGTTTCTTTTCATGAACTGAGTCCTCCGGCTCCGGATTAAAAATAGTGTGTATTGTGCATGTTGTTTTCTTCCATCACAGGGCCTCAACCAGCTGCAACATTCCTGGCTAGCCCACCATTCTCCATCTGGGTACCCAGGTGTGTGACTGTTTATGGACCCCGAAGTGCATGCATAACTGTTTGATTGATACAGCCTTTAAGCAAATTAACCTGATTATGCCCTCCACTGTTTTTAACCCCATAACCTCCTCAGAAGAGCAATTCCATGTCCACCATCTCCATGAAAAATATTTCCTCACATTACCCCTGAGCTGTCCCCTTCTATCTTCAAATTTTGCCCCTTGTTCTTGCACATCTCTGTTTCTGAAAGATGTCAGCTCTTGGACTTTGTTGATTCCATTGAGGTACTTGAAAGTTGCTATCATGTCTTCCCTCTCCTCCTTTCCTTAATACATATTAATCTCCTTTAGTCTCTCTTCATATGGCTTCTGGTGAAGATCCTGCACACTTTTAGTTGCCGTCCTCTGGACTGCCTCCATTCTATCAATGTCCTTCACCAGATAGGGTCTCCAGAACTGCACAAGTACTCCAGATGGGGTCTCAGCAACTGTCTGTACAGAGGGATAACAACTTCTTATTTTATACTGGTGATGCCTCCCTGTGCATCCCAGTGTCCCTCAGCCCTCCTGACTGCCTTCTCATTGCTTGCCCACCTTGATGAAAGAAGTTGTTAAACATAAATCAAGCAAAGCACAAATTCAAGACAATGTTTTGAAAATTGCAGCCAAAACAATTAGATGGAAAAAGCTGTGACCAAAGCCAGCAGCATCCTTGAACTCCTGAGTGGCATTTGGCGACAACGAGCCTGTGTGGAGCTACGTTGAGAGCGGAGCCCAGATGTGACTGCAGGAACCTCTGGAGAAGGACTGGAACTGAGAGAGCTGCAGCTGGAGGAGCAATTCACTGCACCAAAGTGAGGAAGGAAACACACATGTTAGTCCTGTTAGACAATTTCTTATATCCAAGTCACATGGATGCCGCGTTATATTACATAGTATCCCTTCTCCTGTGTTTAACGTTACACACTTGAAACACATTTTCTAACATGTTTGTGCAAACATAATGGACTAGTGGACACAGAAAGAAAAGTAATAAAGTCAAGTCTTTAGCAGCCACTCAACCAAACATTAAAGGAAGCTTTTGTGGGTGTGTGAAATAAAAGATTTATAGACACACGTTGTGTGCATAACAAATAACATTATATATGTATAAAAAGTTATCTGGCTGTTTTTATGAGCAAGTTAGAATAGCAGTGTCTTGTAGTGTGCTTGAAGAGTGTGTACGTAATTTCGTCCAGCCTTGCTTGTCCTTGAAACTCTGTGTGTCGGGGTGCCATGCAGTATGGGCTGAGGCAGAGCCAGTGCTCCTGAATGAACAACAATGACAGGTGACACTGTCCCTTCTTGTTGATTGCGACACTGAAGATTTTCTTTCTATCAAATTGTCAATTAGATGGAAAGCAAGATGATTTCACTCAGTGTCTTTTATAAACCCTCAGATCTTCAAATGATGACACTTGTTTTATTTAAGTGAAATATAAAATATATATACTCTCTCTCTATATATATATATATATTTAAATATATACTATAAAATTGCCAAATTCACATCTAGCAGCACATCACTGTTTCACACTACATACCTTAAGTTAACTACTCCCTGATCTCAGACCTAACTCTTGACAGGCTCATTTAAAGAACCATGCAGACACCCCTGCTTACCTAACTGACCAGCTCTCGCTCAGATTTGTCCATCTCCAGCTCAGCCACTAACAACGATATTGCAGTTCCCTCTTCCATATTAACATGGGACTATGCTCTTTTGTTACCAAGCTGCCTCAATTTGGAACTCGATACCCCATCAAAAAAAACTCTACACTCCCTGCCTTTACAAAACTGCTGAAACACGACTATTCCTCACTCAATGTCTACAACTCCTTTTGCTAATCCTCTGTATCCCTCCCACTATTCCTACCTGCTCATACTGTTCTTGCACCTCACTGCTTGTATATAACTATGTGCTGTCACCTGCACTTCTACTCTTACAAATATACCCCTCACACTTATTTATGCTCCATTTATTGAGGCTTTCCTGCATGTACACTGCAAGTGATTGTCTACATTCTGCATGTATGTGTATAACCTTTCTGTAAACTATTGTACATATTGTAGATTGCATACTTTGTAAAATGATGTATCTACCCACTTCTATACAACTGCACCTGAGTCATACTAAACAGGTACTTGTTATAATACTTCTAGTTATCAAAGTTAAAAATAAAAATAAATAAAATGTTTTGGTGCATTTACTATATTTCTCTAAGGACATGGCAGCATTTGCAAGCCTGGAGTAACATCTGCTTGATGCCCAGTTTCCAATTTAGAGAAGGTATTGTTTTAATTTTGGAGGGATTGCTAGCCTTCAGGAGACATGAAAATTGTGACATGAATTCTGAACACTTTGTGGCTCTGGGCACTTTCTTCCTTTTCCAGCTCTCTGATTGTCAGTAATAATGTTAGCCATGTTATGGCATATTTTAATAAAATCATATACAGATTATGTTGATATGTATGCCAAACCAAAGTAACCTATAAGAAAACAACCTAGAGTGATAATTGTAGAATACAACAGACATTGTTTAACAGTAATGACAGTTCTCATTACTAAGATATAAGTTAATAATTAATAAAGTCAGATAAATTGAATTCCTGAAATTTGTGCTGGATATTTCAGCAAAACGATTTCACTTACTGCAATATATAGGTGACACCATTTATTTATAATTCTGTTACTGTCACTTATACCTAAATCAGCTTCTGAGTCTATAATAATTGGCCCGATACATTTGTAGCTCCAGTTTTATGAATAAATAGTGGCAATGTGGATAGTTTGTATAATTTGTTGGTGGGGTTTTGTTTTGCATTTTAAATACTGCATTTTACGAGAGGTTAGGATCTTCATTTGTCAAAACCATATGGTGATAAGAAGGTATTAGAGAATATAATAGTCTAATGAACTGAAATAAGCAACTCTTTGGAGGTCCTCAGTCTTATATCTTTCATGTTTTGTGTCTCAGAGCAAGGCAACACACTGACATGTGATAAACAGATTACTACATGTAATTGCATATTGCAGTCTGTGCAGCTCCAATGCACATGGAGCATGAACAGCATCAATCCTCCCATAAGAAACAAAGGCTTTTCACATTTACACTGATTCTGCAGATCATGTAATACTGTTGTGAATGTATGTCTCTCACAGTTAGAATTTGTGTATTGCCTATTCATTTGGCAGGAGAGGTCTTTTAATGTCTGTTCATAGAAGTCAATGTAAATTAATAATTCTCGTTCAGTTAATTCAGTCTAAATATTTATTTATTTATTTATTTCATTTGCAGGTTAATACCTTTGAGCCAGAAAGCTCTTTTACAAAGGTTCCATGTCAAGTGGATGAGAGACAAAATTAACATAAACAGGTTACAGAACATTCAGAGTACACAAAGGTTACATGCTGTACAGGTAGCAAGCAAATAGGTTGTTACAGTGTCAGAAATGTTACAAGATGTTTGAGACATTTTGTCATACTGAACTGGTAACAATAGGAAGCAGGAAAGGAGTCAAACAGAACATGGAGGCAGCAGCCTGAGGGGCTTTGTCACAGAATGAGGAAAGTGAGGTGAGGGAAGAGCAGGGTAGGGCAGCCGCCATGAGGCTGTGTCAGGGAGGGGTGGAGAGAAGGGAATGGGAAGAAGGAAGGGAGGTAGGTGGGGAGTGATAAGTTATGATGATGATTAGGCACAGGTATTTGTTAATTGCAATCACATAGGGTCTTTTGGGCCAGAAGGGTTAGCAGTTCTCTTTAAAGGGTCCAATTTTGTGTGCTCCCAGGTGGTAGCAGGGTTCATTAAGCCAGTGGGCCCATGGTAGGAGAGTGACCGCTGTGCAAGGCAGGTTCTTTTGAAGGGATATGGGCGCACCTTAGCCAAGCTCCAAGTGACTTTGAGGAGTTGGTGCACTGGAACAGCGTGGCGGTGGGGTAGGGGAGGGAGTGAGTGAGTCTGAGGAGGGCTTTTTACCTATTAGGCAAGCCTGATACTTTGTCCTTAGGTGTAAAGGAGCCAACCAGTAGAGGAGTAGGGGATGAAAGTATGGGTTTGGTGTTTAGACCCCAGGACCAGGCGGCAAGCCTTGTTGATTAAGTACTTTTACTTTATTTAAAGCTAATTCTGAGGCAGCACTGTAAATGACAAAGGAATAGTTAATGACCAACAGAATGGAGCTTAGGAGACTAGGCTTAGAGCCTCAGGAGTCATAAGCTCTGTGTCTATAGAGGATCCCTAACTTAATATTAGCTGATTTGACAACATGGTCTATATGGTGCATGAAGGGAGGGTGTCATCAATATGTACCCCAAGATATTTAAAGGTGGAGACTTGTTCAATGCCATCCCTTTTGGTTATAGATAGTCAGGTGTTCAGCATTCCTTTTGGCATGTGGCAAAGTTAGGTGCATAATTTTTTTTTTTATAGTTTAGAAAGAGTCTGTTTTGGGTGAACCAGTTCTCGACATAACAAAGCTATGATGTAGGTTTTGTACTATTTTTGATGTGTGGCTGCCAGGCACTGAGATAATGCATCACCTGCATAGAGCAGCATTTTACAGGACAGGCATTGGGAAGGAGTTAATAAAGAGGCTGAAAAGAAGTGGCCCTAAGATCGAGCCTGGGGAACCCCTAGGGTTACCTTTTGAGTTTGGAGGTTACTCCCCTATCCTCACACACTATGTCCTGTGTGAAAGGTAGCTGTCTAGCCAGGAGATGGTATCTACTGACAGTCCCAAGATCCTCAAGTGTCTGAGTAGGATTAGGTGGTTGCGGTGTCAAAGGCTTTGGTGAGATCTATAAATATAGACCCCACCATTTTTCCTGTGTCAGGGGCTTCGTAGATGTGAGAGATATAGTTGATTAAAGCTGTGATGGTGCTGTGTCTGATATGAAACCCATGCTGCTGCGGGTATAGCAGATTGTACTTATTTAAGTATTCAGTAAGCTGGTCAGAAACAACCCTTTCTAGCTTTAGAGAGAAGTGGTAGTAATGAGATTAGCGGTAGTTTCCCAGGTTAGTTCTGTCCCCATTTTTAAACACTGGGGTGACCAAGGCAGTCTTCCACCTATCTGGGAAAATTCCAGTACTCAAGTAGATGTTAAAAAGTATGGATAGTGGATAGGCAAGTTAGGTCCAACGCTAGAGCTAGCAACTACATGTCTAGTGAGTCACTCCCGACCCTGGTTTTATTTAGGATTTTTTGACATACTGTATTTAATGGTCTGGGCCTAGTAATTTTCCTATAGTAGAATGGTGGTTGGCCTGGTTTAGAGCGAGAGGAGGTTAGGGTTGATGAAATCCGTTGCAGGCGGGGTATGGAGAAATTCGAGGGAGGCAGAGCTGAGGTCTGTGAAGTCATAATTAAAGGCATTAGCCAGATCAATAGGTTGCTGTAATGGGCCAGATGAGGTTACTATGCGATCTGGTGGAGCTCTGGATTCTTTGCCAGTGAGGGACTTAATGCTATTCCAGAATTCCCTGCCATTTCCCCAGTTTCTCTTAAGTTGTTCTCAATAGTAGGTAGCTTTAGCATTTCTTACTTGCCTAGTGCATGTATTCCTAGCCACTTTGTAAGCAGCAATATCAGTTTGCCTGCCTGTCTCTCTGGCAATATGCCAGAGGTTGTCCGTTGTTTCATCTGAGAAATTAGAGAGCCTGTGAGCCAGGGGTTAATGGCTCCTTTTATTTTGACAGTCCAGACAGGGGCAAATATGTCACGAGCCTTGTTGAAGGTAGATATGAGGTAGTCAAAGGGCTTTATTAGCGCCGCTGCAGCCAGCTAGGGGGACCAGTCTGTATCCTTCAAATATCTCTTAAAATGCCCACAAGCCCCTTTTGAGGTAGCAGTTTTGGAGATCTTGGGGGGCCTTTAGAGCCCTTTTAGTCCAGAGCAGACTACTGGTGAGTGGTTGATTAAGGTTTTGGGTAGGACAGAAACATTTTGATATGCTCAGGGTTGGTGGCAAGAAGCCAGTCTATGAGCATGCATGTGCCGGTACTGTAGTTCAGCCTTGTTGCCTGCATGACCATCTGTGTAAGATATAGGTCATGGATTCATCCCTCATGGTAACAGAATCCTGGGCCGCCAGTTTGTGTTAAAGTCCCTAGAATGACCTGCTCACAGTCTTTATTGAACTTGCTAAGGTGGTTGAAGGATGAGGTCAAGGACAATGGCTTGCTTGCCGGGGGTATGTAGACAGTTGTCAGAGACATTGCTTTGCCTTGTCATCCTATAGATAGCTTGATGGAAGAAGCTGGGCTTCAATAGTATTTACACTGAGTGTCATAACGTGGCCACTTATTTTGTTACTCAGCTGGACCAAACACCCACCCTTGCTTGGCTTGTCTATCTAGCTGGAAGGGTGTACCCATCAGCGAGATGGAGGGATCGGGTATTTCTGAGATAACCATGTTTCGTGAGCAAGATGATGTCTGGTTTGTGGACAGCAACCCATGCCTGGAATAGGGGTAGTTTGGGTAGGAGACTCCCAATATTAATGGAGGCAACTTTTAGGCATCCACTGGTTGAGGGGCAACCAGTGCCAAGAGGTCCAGGGTTGGGGTGAATATTCCCAGAAATCAGTAACAGTATAATGATCACCCTGGAGAGGTAGTACTTCCACCAGGTTTTAATGATCTGGGACTTTCTGTGCATTGTATTTTCCAGTTTGGTGTTTGCTGTTTAGTGATATATGTGAACATCAGGACAATGGCAACCTCAGAGTTAAGGGGTGACTGGTTCATTCTTTCCTGGAAAGTAAATCTCCAGGGTTACTGGATGCAGAAACCTGGTGCTCCAGAATATTTGTTAGATATTGTGCTAATTAGTGTGTGCATGGTGCTAGGCTGGGGCTCATTAGGTTTCCATTAGTAATACTGGCCAAGCGGAAGGATAGATAAGGCCAGTAGATAAGGAGACAAAGGCAATTATAAGCTAGACGCACAATATTAAACATGGTGTTAGTATATGAAAGACCCTTTAAGTGAGGGAGAGAGATCCTGAGGGGATATCAGCCAGGAATCCTGTGACAGTAGTTACTGGTTACACAAAGGAATTAGTCTAGTGGAGGTGGGGTGGAAGGGCAGATTCATTTAACACACTGGAATGAGGGAGGAACAGCTTATGTTCACCAGTATGGTGTTCACAGAGACCTGCTATTCTTGTTCGCAGTAGTGCTACCTGTATGGCAGGGAGCTGAGCAGCCTCTAGTGGTGAACTACTATAGGCTGAAAATGGAGAAATGGACTGATTGGATCAGCCAGCAGCTGAGTCCTGAGTCCCTACATAGGCGTGCTCACCAAGGGTGGTGGCAGGGAGGTGGGGCCGATGCAGAGCATCGGTGAAGCCCTCAACAGTACTGAGGATATTTCACTGCTTAGGGCTGCATGGTCACTAGCTGCATACCTTCCTTTGTGGTGGGATTTGTTCTTGGGGTGTGGGGAGGGCGAGATCACTGGAGCCCTCTTGACCTTTGCGTGTAGGACCCTCCACTGGCAGTCCCTGCGAGCTGTGGAGAACAGGAGAGGAGGTAAGAATATATATAGGGAAATGCCACACAAGGAGGGAAGGTAGCACAGGCTAGGTGGGGCGAATAAAGATGGGGAGAATGAGTCAAAAGGACAGGTATTTTAAATCTCTTTGTTTTATCTGTGATAATGTTCCTTTAGCTCTTTTGCAGAGTGGCTGCTTCATGCTCATCTTTATGCAGGTATGACTGAAAAGACATCCTAAAACAGTAGTTATTACTGAGGACGCCTTTTTAGTCATTCTTGTATGAAGGTGGTCGTGAGTGGTAGCCTGCACTCCTTGGAAACATGGTTATCACAGACATTGTAGAAAGACCCAAATATCACCTTTAATGTATTTTAGTTGGGGGGTGGGGTGGGAGTAGTGCTAGGAGATAGTGGACGTCTTTGGTTGGGGTTGAGAGGGTGGTGGCTGATAGTATGTGCATTTGATATATTCTCCTTTACTGCTTTACTGAATATAGGTGAGGTATGTAGTGTGGATTGTAGAGGTCAGCATGTGAATTATGGTTGGTGGGGATGGTGTAATCTATTTTGGTATGGTTGAGGACTAAGTGTGGAGTTGTTCAGCTGCAGTGAACCAGTAATCAATGGGGACGGGTTCATTAGTCATTAATGACAGCAATGACGGAGGGGTGAATGGAAAAAATAGTATTTTATATGATCAATATTGCATTACTTGAACTTAGATTTCTCTATCAATATATGTACGACCACAGAACTGTACTGTCATTCACAAAATGCAAATTGAACATAATTTATTGCATCACAAAATCCGCTTCTCAACTGTGAAAAGGATAACATAAGTCACCCATATGAGGATATAAGGTGTGGTACCCCATACAAAACATGATACTTTTGTAGAACAAAAACATAAACAGTGTGCGATAAATGCTGTACAATTTATGTCAGTGGGGACAGTGTAAATGGCATGTCTATATTGTAAAAATAATTTGACCAGATAAAGATTGCTTCCACATGTTATTTCCTCTTACTCATATTTCATACAGCAAATTAATCTTTTTTTTTTTGCTTTGGCAACTCACAAATAGCCTTCACTTGTGTGCATTTGCAAATAAGTATTGAATAGTATTGTACTTCTGTGCCTGTCAGCCTCAAGATGCTAAGCTGTGTGGCACTGTTTTCCTCCACAGTATCACCTTCACAGGGTTGCTGTGCACGTGGCAAAGCAGCTCACAGTAGTTTTGGTCCTGGAGTTCATGCAGCCAATATTTTGAATGTGTAACTTTATATTTTTACTTTTACAGTCGTAACACATTAGTACAACACTCCAGTCACATCCATTGATGAAAAATGGCTGATTACACTAACTCTCTGAAACATGATGTGAGGGTAAGGTATGTGTACACCTGTGTGTGCATGTGTATGTGGGTAAAATATGATTTAGTTTATGCTAGATTTAAATGTCTTTGATTATGTGACTTAAGGCTTGAAAAGGGCAATGATAAGTACTGTGCCACACAATAACAAATTAAGGATATAGGTTGCCAATGATAATGATCTATAAAGGGTTGCTAGTGTTAGGTAATATCACCCACTCTTCACTCTCAAATCAGCTAACCAACTCCCCTAGTCCCACTGATCGTCTGTGCCAATCCCTCCCCTTTGATGGCTGACTATCGCAGACTGTTCCACCTTGCCTCAATCAATGGTTGCTGACAGTGTCAGTTCTGTAAGGTTGACTGCAGTCAGAGGCATTGGTGAGCAAATGTGAACTGGATTCCACTGCAGTCAAGATACAAGGTCACTGTTTTTCTTCTCCATCGAATACTGCTGCTTTAACATACGATGTATATTGGAGAAGAACTAGGGAGGGCTGGCTGAGCTGGGAGGGGAGAGAACAAAAATATAAAATACAGATAGATTAGATAGACAAACAGACAATATCTGTAGATAGATAGACAGACAGGCAGGCAGACAGACAGACAGACAGACAGAGAAAGACAGAGAAAGAAAGAGACATAGGCAGACAGAAAAGGGATCAGCAGATCACTGGTCTCACTGCAGCCTGCAGCACAACTTCCAGCCGCGCTGCAGAACTCAAGAAAGTCCAACTGCTCTCATACAGAGAACATGGGTGAACAACTCTGCTCATTAAACTGGGCACCCTAGATTTTGGCATGCCTAAAAATATATTTCTGGGCAGTTTAAAACAACAGAAGCAGGCCCAGTGTTGCAGAGGACTGAGGCACTTAAGTGCCTTACCTCTTCTACGCCTGTGACTCATATTTGGGAATGAGCACAGGTTTTGGGGGTCAGTGCAGAAGGGAGAGGATCAAGCATCCAACAGACTGCTCTCTCCTACCTAGAGAGAGGGATCAGCTGTCTTGCTCTTGGCTACCATCTGATGGAGGCCAGGAAGGCAGTGCCACAGTTGAGCAGTGAAATTGTAGGGCATGGTTATGTAGCGCGTGCATGCCTTCATGTGCACGTGCTCATGGCTGCTGTGTTATGGGAGAAAAGTGGAGGAAAATGGGGATCATGGGCTTCATGAAGCCCTGCCTGTCTGCCTATGTCCTACTCTTTCACCAAACCTCTGAACCCCCAATCTGGACACAGGATTACCAGGTCAGGGAGATGACCTCCCTTCCTGGCTCTGCCATGGGGAGCAATCCATAGGGAATGGGGCTCAGAGAGACAGTAAACAGACAGAGGACATAGGGACAGGGCTGAACACAGCCGCGTGGTGTGCCGGAGTATAAAAACCTGAATAGAAAAATAAATAAAGACACAAACACTACATGATTTCTGTGAGGCACAGTAAGGTACAGTGAGTGAAGTGAAGTGAGTCAGCCTTAATACTGCAGGACCTAGAAGTGCTGAATGAGCAAATAATCAAAAGGAATATATTTTTAAGTAGCTGACAGCTTAGATAGCTTACTTTATATCTGGTTCATCCTCGTCCCTCTACCCCTCCCATGCTGCTGAACTAATGGTCCCTCTCCCCCTGGCCAGTCCTGTGATGATATGAGTGACGGACTAAGCTGCAGAGGCTCTATGTACTGCCACTTATTATTATTGTAATCTAATACTCTGTAACAGTGCATTTTCACGCTAGTGTACCAGTACCGATCATGCAGACTCAGCCCGATTGGTACCGGTACACAAAGTGTGAAACTGCACTGTTACAGAGTATTAGAATACATTAGTATGTACTGACACATAGAGGTCCCCTGTGGGTTAGTCTTCACTGACATTATCACAGGACTGGCCATGGAGAGAGTGGGACTATTAGTTTGGCAGCATAGCTAAGTGGAAGGATGCAGGATCTATTTATTCATAGTATATGGTTAGGTCTTATTATATAGAAATCAATGACTGCTGAAATGTTGTTGTGAACATTCTAAAGTTGTTGTGCACATTCTAAAAGTTATTATGCACATTCTACAATTAAATTCATTGCTACCTCATTATTATTAGTCAGACCCATGCTATCCACCACCTGATTGGATGAAACTGATCCATTCAAATGAGAATCCAAACAAACATGGCGGTGCCACTTAGCAAGCACTTCACATGTACAATTTGGACATGGGTGCTATGTAGGCTCCATGATACAAAACTGCCATCATTTAAGTTTTTTTTTTTGTAAAATACATGAAGTCCTACCACGAATATTTCAAGACTCAGGACTGGAAAGGGACTGCAACAATGATCAGAACCTGAGCTGCTGACAACAAGTGGGACCATGAACACAAGGTTGGAAACCCTGTGAAAATATACAGTTCAGAAATACATCTTTTTCTTTTAAATCTCAGGGAACCATATACTGTATATAATTAACTATGAGCGCCTAAACACAACTCACCACCCATTTCCATCTGAGCGTTGAGATACCAGCATGGACGCTTGAGCTTTGTTCTCGAGGTCCATATGTTGGTATCTCAACACCTTGATGGAAATA
This sequence comes from Neoceratodus forsteri, assembly GCA_016271365.2. Classification (NCBI taxonomy): domain Eukaryota; kingdom Metazoa; phylum Chordata; order Ceratodontiformes; family Ceratodontidae; genus Neoceratodus; species Neoceratodus forsteri. The sequence continues at coordinate 123,551,286 of JADMNL010000024.1, forward strand.
CAGGCTCCTTGTGTATGGGTGCCCATACTTTATTCCTTATATACTAAATGGTTAGGGCTTATACTGTATAGAAATCAGTGGCTCCCAAAAAGTTGTCGTGCATATTCTAAAAATTGTTGTGCACATTTTAATAATTGTTGTGCACATTCTAAAAATTGTTATTCACATTCTGAAAATTGTTGTGCACATTCTAAAGTTGTTGTGCACATTCTAAAATTGTGCACCTTCTAAAAATTGTTGTGCACATTCTATAAGTTGTTGTGCACATTCTAAAAATTGTTGTGCATGTTCTATCATTGAGTGTGCCTGCATCCCTACTTGTGCTGACTCCCACCTGCCAGCCCACTTTCATTTTCACTGAACTTAACCTACAAAGTGGCTCCTGTGTGATCCACAGAATGGAGGACAAAGTAAACAAACTAAACAAAACAATCCTTAGCTCCCTGCCTACTGTGGGACCTACAGGTCTCCATTAAGAAAATAATCGAAAGAATCATTTTTTTAAGTAGCTGATAGGTTACATAGCTTACTTTATATCTGGTCAATCAATCAATCAATTAAATGTTTTTGCTTTTTTACCTGTTCCTTTCCAGTTCCTGGAATCAGGAGGACCATAGGTTTCACTCTTCTCTGGTTCCAAGTAAAAAAAACAAACATTGTTCAAATGGGCCGAGATCAAGTAGGGTCTGTGGTGATATTATAAACAGGAAACATGGGCAGACTAGGTGTGCCAAGCGGTCCTCATCTGCATACAAATTCTATGTTTCTGTGTTTTAAATGCAACTTCAGTTTTAAAATAATTGTACCTTTGCTCTAATACAACCTCTAAAACACAGTTTCCTTTTAGTTAGTGTCAAACTGGTATGCCAGGAAGGCTAAAATGGAAACGGCATACAGTATTTAAACAGTGCATATCCTGTAAAGACTGGTTTCCAAAAGCAGATGGACACAATCGTTGCTTTGATTTTTGTGCACGGATCTCAATTTTGGGAACTGTGAACTGTACAAAGTTTTCTGCCTAAAACAAAGAAAACAAGCATTTGTCAATGCCGAATGTTGGCTTGCTGGCATTGGCATTGGTAGTCAGGAGTTAGACAGATGCATCATAGGAATGTCAGTGAAGTATTGAACTGATGCCAACCACCCCACCCTGCAGAGGTGACAAGCATTAGGGTGTCCCTTTGGGTGTTTAAGTAGTGTAGTGCAGTGCGAGAAAACATGTTGGGCAGGATGTGAAAATGAGAGCTGTACAGTTCATAAGGAGTGTAAAAAATGCCAGTGTTGAAAATGTGGTATTTAAATATACCAAATTTACGAGCTACTAGGGTGCGTGGGAAATATGCAATGCACGCTTGCAACACTGCATTTTATGGGCGTTCAGCACCAGATTTTCAACATAGGCATTTTAGCACCTCTGCTGATGTACAGTGTCACTATTTATTTCCTCAAAGTGTTCCAAGAAATGATTTTGCTGCGACCAAGCTATTCTAGCCAGAAGTGCGAAAACACATTTTGGGCAGGATATGTGAAATGACAGCTGTACTGTTCATCAAGAGGTGTGAAAATGGCAATGGTGAAAATCCAGACTGAAAAATATCACAATGTGACGACACGGTAATGGCGCCGCATGCAATTCGCTAACGCACGCTCGTAATACGTTATTTTATGGAGTATCATCACCAAATTTTCAACATAGGCATTTTAGGTCCTCTGCTCATGAACGTGTCACTGTCATTTCATAATCTGGCCCAAACACTGATTTCCACAGTGACTGCGCTATTGTGCGCCGGATGCGGAAACACATTTCGGCAGGATGTGGAAATGACAGCTGTACTGTTCACAAGGAGGTGTACAAAAATTACAATGCTGAAAATCCAGCAGTAAAATATTGTGAATGCGCCGAAGTTACGAGCCTGCATTGGTAACTGCACAACGACGCTAGTAAAACAGGCATTTGTTGGATTTTTCCACCAGATTTGGAATTTAGGCTTTTAAGAGGGCACCTCATGAACACTGCCACTGTCATTTCGTTAATGGGCCCCGAAAGGTGATTTGCGCAGTGACTGTGAAATCACCTTTCGAGGCTGATTAACACCATGATAGTGACAGAATTCATGAGGAGAGACTAAAACCCCATGTTGAAAATTTGGTGCCAAAATTCCAGAAATGCCTGAGATATGCAGCAAAGTTGAAAAACCCTATTCACTCCATTATACAGCTTACGGCATTTCCTCAGTTTGCGGTCGGCTTTGAAGAGTGCAGAGTGTTCCCAGTCCACTGAAGATCGTCATGCCGGACTGGAGGTAAGTATGGGGGAGTGAGGGAGGCAGGGTGCCAGTAGGTGGGTGCGGGTGGGGAGGGGGGCATCAACACTATGAGGGACGGTTTTAGTTTTACAGATGAAAAAATACAACAAAGAAAACCATCACGGGACAGTTTTCCTGTTGCAGGGCATTTGGCACACTGGGTAGGCTTCCAGCGTGCCACCCACCTGATTTTTGGGGGTCAGTAGCCGACAGGGCACCTCGTCGGCTCTGTGAGGGGAATAATGCCGACGGGGATTGGGCACCCATCGCCAAACAAAGACAGCGGTGGGGAGCGCGAGCTGAAAGGGGATTGGGCACCTTCGGCATTCAACAATTGGGGAGAGGTGATGCCGATGGGGAGGGCTCTCTGTCGGCGAGAAACACAGCGGGGCGCCAGCCATGGGGATTGGGCACCTCTCGCATTCCAGATTCGGGGTATGCTGACGGGGAGGGCCCCCATCGCACAGTAAAATGGGGGGTTAGCCGCTTACTGACCATACTGATACGGCGGCGAAAGCACGCAGTCATCGTCCGCTGCATATGATGAGCTTTGCTCGGATTGCAGCGGACCTTTGCTTAGATGTGCTCGCACTATTATATATGCATGGTGTGGTGCCGCATGCAGGCTGATTGGGGAATGAGGACACACCCACTGATGCATGCTCTGCATTCGCCCCAACAGCGGCTGGGCCCCAAATCTGCACTTCCCAATATGTTGCAAGCCTGCGCAAGCCAACATAAAAAGGGGTAGCAAAGTAACAATTTTGTCTGCACATCTTTTGTTTTGTGTTCACCCTGCACACTTGCACAGTGAGCATTTTGCTTTGAGAGTGGGTTTTGAGGGCGTGACACTGTTGGTCCAATTCAGCGACTCTGCATGGGGCTGTTCAGTGTTACACCAGTTATCAGCCTGGCTGATCGTGACATTATACTTGCTCGCTGGGTGTAAACTTTGTGTAATTCAGAGGAGAGAGATGATCCAACAATAGGATGGCTGTTTTCTTGATCTACATAATGCCACCCAGCAAGCACAGCTGATCTGTCCTGACCAGCCTGCTGACACCTCCCCGTGTCATCCCGATGCCATCCTCTAGCACCCCCCACCATGCCTATTTTCATTATGTAACCCACCCTTCCCTTCTACCTGCGCACTCACCCACTGGTGATGCTGCCTCAGGGAATATAGGTCAGCACATGGGTAAAATTGGCTGTGTGATTGGCATGGTGCCTCCACCTATTGGGATCCTTCAGCAGTGTACTGCCAGGGTGCTTCCCACAGAAAATGATGTTCAGCTTCCATCCCTTGAAAACAGGAAACACAATACACAGTCCCTCCCCACTTATAACTCTAAGCATGACATGTCACTTTACACAATAATGCAATGGCTGCAATAGTTTTCAAAAATAAACAACAGGTTTATTTTAGGGTGGAAAAAGGTTGGGAGCAGTGGAAACAAAGGAAATAAAGCATTTACCAATGTACTAAACTCTAAGAACATTCAGTGACATCAAACACCCAAACAATTAGAAATGGCACAATGCAATTTAGGATTACCTGTCCCTGCCCTGCTCTCCCTGGTGCACCAGTTAACCCCACAGTCCTGTGAGAGCTCTCAAGAACATTGTGCACACACTGGGTAGTTGCAGGCCTGTGATGAGGAAAGTTGGGTGCAGCACAGATGAACTGCTGAGTGGCTGCACAGCAAAGTACCAACTACACCAGGGGTGCAGTGAAACAGTTTAGTCATGATTGTACTAATTGCTGACGTGCGTAGCTAAGGTCACGCAGAAACCCAGATGTAAAGTTAAATGCTAGCTAGCTGAACAGTTAGAAAAGTATTTGTGTGGGTAAAACCAAGTACTCACGATCTTAGATGACACTGATGCAGGATGTTGGGGACATCTCCCTTTTCAAGCAACTTGGAAGAACAGGCAGGAAAAGTTTGGAATGCAGGCGATGATCCTCTTCATGCCACAGAGGACTTCTCTTCACCCACCTCGACTGTAGGTAGGCAGTCTTCACCCCACAGAGGGACTTGTCTTCACCCACCTCAACTGTAGGTAGGCAGAAAATTAGGAAGCAAGCTGTACCATCAGAGCATGGGTACTGCACCAAACACAGTCTCTGAACTGGATGAAAATGAGGCAGTAGCTTTGGTTTGCCTCACACTTTTACAGGCAAATAATCACTGCAGGTTAGAGAATATTCAGTTACCAGTCCTGGACCTGCTCAGAAGGCTTCTCACACAGGATCTTCTATCTGGCACTTTCAAGCAGATAAAATATACCCTCTGCACTTCAAGTCTTCACAAGGTCTCTTGTGTCTTCTATCTTGTGCAGCAGGCACAAAATTACAGGATTCTCTGGCTAGCAGCAACAGGGCTAACTAAAACACACCTTCTTCCTTCGAAACTTACAGCAGTCTCTTCTTTTCCAACTGTCAAACTCAGAACACACAGGTTTGAAACTCTGTCATTGATTGATTCACTCTAAAGGCTGAACCCTCCGTCCTGATTGGATGTACTGCAGCTACCAGTCGTAGGCTCCACTGTTGTCTAGCAGCCTCTCTGGAAAGATAGCCGCCATAAACAGTGTTGCATGGCTCAGTCACTTTGTAAAATGAATAAAAATATATTTAGTCACATTTGGCAGCATTTGGCTGCATGGCTAGCACCGTCCTGGTCCCTTCTGAGGGGTCGCTAGGGCCAGGGGTACATTTATAGGGCAGGAGCTGAGTTGCTGGCTCCGTTTTACAAGCCCCACTGGTGGAGCTGAGCACAGAAACAACTGTTTCTAGCTGCTAGGATCATGGGACATGTAGTCCCAGTGGGTGCCATGTTTCCAAATACTCCCAACCCACTGGAGGCACTTGCAGGGTCGGGGAGTGATTTAAAGTTAATTTCTTTTCTTTTTTATGTTCTCCCCAGCCCCTTCTGCAGTCCAACAGGGCTGGGAGAGAAACTCATCCTCTTGGCACTTCTGCAGCATCTTGTGGAGTGCCTTTCATGGAACTTGGCCACACAAGTGGCCTGTTCTGGAGCTCCCACCCCTCTTGTGGCAGTTCGGGGTGGGAGATCAAAGTAAATGGTGCGGTGCTCTGGCCGCTGAAAAGGTGCCAGAATAACGTTTTCCATGCACCCAACTCCATTTGCAATTCAAGGGAGCCAGGGAAGCGAGGAGAATCAGGCAGTATCAGCTGTGAAGAACAGATGCAGGAGGCACCGAACAACTTTACAGTGCTTCCCAGCCCTTTCAGCAGTCCAGGAGGCGGGCGGAGAAGCAAAAATGTCAGCAGGCACCATCGATGGTGGCAGCAGGAGTAAGGTAAGCTCCTGGCCTTTCGGGGGTTAGAATCTCCCCACTGAAGTCCTTGGCATCCCTGACAAGGCCTGAAACATCAAAACATTTCTGTCTAATCACATGATACTGCTCTATCCATCATTAGTACTGCATGAATAAAGCATTTATTAAAACACTCAATGCACCAATTGATTATTTCCACCATTATCTACATGTACATTTTCCTAGGATGACTTGTGGACAGCATAAGGGGGGCAGCAATAACGGGCTTGGCAGCAGATTAACCTTTTATGTATCACATTGACAGGGAGGTATGAAGGGACACCAGGAACATCATAAGTAAGCTTTACTCTTTACTTGACTTCTCTACCAGGCGGCGGGGCATTACAGGTTCCTCAGCAATGATTTGATCAGGATCATTAATAGGTTCTGTGTACTCAGCCACAGGGGTTTGAATCTTTCAATGTCCTGGATGGATTCTATTACTGGAGTCTCAATAATACCTGCACTTGGAACATAGTTCATGACTGTGGGCCCAGTGGCAGTCGGAACAAAGGGTTCTGCAGCTGGATTCAATGGTCTGCAATGACTCTTATTACTGCCTTCTGGTGCTGTAAACAGAAAGTCAATGGGATATGGAGCAGGCCGATATTGACAGGTTCGAGCAAATGTATGGTTTCTCATCTTCAGAACTACTGCTGAGCCGCGTCAGGCGGCAGTGCGGTGGGGCAACAGGTACTGGTGGCTGAACTTGACTGTACGGTATCTCTTAAGTCTTGTCTCATTTCTAGTAACCGGTCTCTGTGGAGGTGAGAGAGGTTCTGAATTCACAACTTCTGGCAACAGTTGACCAACTGGCAATAAGTGGTTTCGATGCAGAGTTTTAACCACCCTATTTCCATTCTTCATTCTTACTCTATAAACTGGCAAATTTGGAAGCTGTTCCACTATTACTTAAGGATCAGATTTCCAATGGTCCTCTATCTTGTGTTTGCCTGTCAGTCCCATGTTTGAATCAATACTGACCTCTAGGCTGAAGAGCTTGTTCTCAGACTCTCTTATTGTATCTGTTCTTGTTTGCTAGGACTGCCTTTGCAGCCAATCCTTGGCTACCCAATAGGCTTCAGTAAGTTGTGCTTGCAGCTTCCTGGTTTACCCAAAATGTGTTTCTGGTAAGGCACCAACTGCAGATACCAAAACATAAATATACTGGAAGTCTGGCTTCTCTTCCGAATATCAAAAATAAGGCGAGAACCCTGTTAAATCATTTTAGTACAGTTGTAGGCATGGACTAGGAAAGGTACTTGCTGACTCAGAATGGCTTTTGTTGGGATCCAATGTTCCTAGCATATTGAGAAGGGTTCTATTGAATCTGTCTGGCTGAGGGTCACCTTGAGGGTGGTATGGGTAGTATGAGACTTCTCTATGCCCATAATACTTGTGAGTTCTTTGATCAAGCAACTCTCAAAAGTCTCTCCCTTGGTCTGAGTGCAAGCGTTTGGGGAGTCCATAGTGCACAAAATACTTTTCACAAATACTTTAGCCACAGTGGTTGCTTTTTTGATCTTTTGTAGAAGGCCTGTACATAGAGTGTACTATGATTACGCACTACTAAAATATTACTGATCCCTTTCTGTTAAGTTCAAGGAAAGGAAGTCGATACAGACCAAATCCATAGACCCACTCATGGTGATATTCACAAGAGACACTGCTCATTTGGCTAATGTTTAGGTGATGCACCTATTACAGCTTTTGCAATGTCTTTCTACCTCCATAGCCATGCGAGGCCAGTAGAAGTGGTCTTGTACTAGGCCCAACGTCTATCAATTCCCAAACGTCCCATGTCTCCATGAAGAGCTCTAAAACCATCCGCCGATACTTTTTGGGCAGCACCAGTTGCTCTTTGGAAACTGAGTTTATGTCTTTGAGATCGATACAGCAGTCCATGCTTTAATGAAAACTTATCCTACTGTCTCATGAGAAGTGATGCATCTGGCAGGTTCACTTTAACTTGAGAGGAAGACCAACCTTTCTCTTTGGCTATGATATGTCTCATAAACTAGGATCTGCTCACTGTGCTTTTCTTAAATTGGTAGGGGATAAATGAGGCAAAGAGGTGTTTTGCAGGGTGGTGAATCATGCATACATGTCCGGTATGGTGTCAGGATGTACTCCAAGTGGATCCACTGCTCGGTCTGGGTTAGTGATGGCAGATCGATCATCAGGCACCATCATTTGGCAAACAGCTTTCACTCCATCTTCTGTAACATAGGTCCAGGTCCCTCTGTGGGAGGATTATTATAGGGTGTCTGGACAGAGCATCAGCATCTATGTTGTTTCACCTAGGATGATATTGTAAGTGGAAATTGTAACCTGATAGGGCAGAGATCCATCGGTGCCCTGTAGCATCCATCTTGGCTGTTGTCAGCACCTATGTAAGGGGATTATTGTCCGTAAGCACCACAAATCTAGCTTCATATGGGTACTCATAGAATTGATCAGTCACTGCCCATTTCAGTGCAAGGAATTCTAACTTATGGACCAGATAGTTCTTTACAGTTGGCGTCAAACTATGACTGGCATAGGCAACAGGTCTCATACCTTTGTATGTTCCTGGTAGAGTATGACGCCCAAGCCAATCCATACTGGCATCTATGTGCAGAGTGTATGGCTTAGTGTAATCAGCAAAGGCCAAAGCAGGAGCTTCTGTTAGGTGGTGAATAATCTCTTGAAATGCATTCATTCATCAGTCCATCGGTCCCGAAGGTTCATTGGTTCTGAAGTATTCATTTGAGGAGGTTTTCATGGCTCCTAGCTGTTTGCTCTTCTGAGTCGATGGATATCCTTGAGTTAGTCTGAACAAAGGCCGCACCACTGCAGAGTAGTCTTTACAAATCTCTGGTAGTACCCGCATAATCCTAAAAGGGCTGAAGAGTTTCAAGTTGTTGGGTCTAGGCTGTGTGGTAAGAGCTTTCACCTTATCTGGATCAGTACTAATACCTTGGTCTGAAACACTATGTCCCATACTTCACGGAAGTCTGGCAGAATTGACATTTTGTCCAGCAAGAGTTTCAACCCATGCTCCTTCAGCTGGTAAAGTACTTGAGTAGTTGGGTTTCATGCTCTTCCAGTGTCTTTCCAAACACTATCAAGTCATCCAAAGAGACTAAAATTTCTAAGAGATTCATGTCACCACCCTTTTCCATCAAATGCTGGAACATTGCTGGGGCACCAGAGATTCCTTGGGGCATTCTCTCAAACTGGTAGAATCCCAGGGGACAGATGAATGCTGTCTTTCCTTATCTTCCTCAGCCATTGGTATCTGGTAGTAGTCACTGCACAAGTCTAAAACAGAAAACCATCTGCTGCCAGTAAGACTGTCTAATGCGTCTTGAACTTGAGGCATGGTATATTGATCAGCCACCATTCATTGATTCAGGATACGATAGTCAATACACATTCTCACTGCCCCATTCTTTTTGGGCCACCACTATAGGCGAGGCATAAGGACTGCGTGATTCAGAAATGATCCCTGCTTTTAGAAGTTCTTGAAGATGTCTCTAACATCCTCAATCTCTGCAGACACCAATCTCCTTGATCTCTCATGAAATGGGCGTTCATCGTGTAGGCGGATGTGATGCTCTTCTCCTTTCGCACAACCCACATCCCATTCATGGTAAGAAAACACATCGGATCTTTCTACCAACTCCTTCTTCAGTCGAGTCGTCCAGCTGGCAGGGATAGGAGATGGACCAAATTGAAATGCTCTTTCATTAAGTCGAACAGTCTTCTCAGGCACGGATGTGGACAGCACACATCAGCTGCATACAAGTTGCTATCATGGTACCAGGAGCACTGTCAGACCTCTGTGAATCTCGTTCTGAGTTTGATGTTGACTCTCTTTACCATTACATCACTTCCAGATAACATGCCTTGCTATACCATCAGACCATTTGGCAGACCTCTTCTGGGTGACTCTACTATGACAATTTGGTCTGTCAACGACATCTTGCAATCCACTGCTCCTTCCACTACACACTCAGCACTAGAGGCACTATCAGAGGATATCTAGCTTCTCTTTTATGACTCCAACCATCTTCTCTGTTTGGCTGCAGGCCATTGTCTTTCTCTGTAGGTGGGCAGTACTTACCGTGATGTGAATGGGTAAAGTCTGATGGATTCTTTCACCTGCTTTCTGCAAGCACAAGTGAGCCAGATGTCAAAACATATTGGCATTTGTTCCAATTAACACTGGGTCTTGTCCAGTATCTGGGCCTCAGGACAGATGAGGGCTGAAGTATCGATCTTCTGAGGGACTCCAGCAAAAGTTCCTGGAAATTCAATTTGCACAGTGATATAGCCATCGTAGGGGTAACTGGCATTGCTTAACCCCCATACAGAAAGTCCCACTACAGGCTGCAAAGGCAAATGTGTTAAGTGTCTTTGGTAAAAGATCGATAAATGATGGTAACTTGTGACCCACTGTCTAGAGGGCGCCATGCAGGCATCCTTTAACAGAAATCTGGATGATAGGAGTGGGACCCATCAGTCCAGTTAGTAACTGGTCTTTGACAGATGCATTAGAACTGGTCCATTTTATGGAGTTGTTTGATTTCAGAGTCTCAGGTTGCTCCCATACTGGGCTCCGCTGTCGCTTTCCCTGCAGCTGTTGTCTTCTCTCAGTTCTGATTCACTAACTGCTGATTCTCAGGTTTAACACAACTTTGTGCAATATGTTCATCTTCTCCAGAATTGTAACAGAACCATTCACTTCTGGGTACAGTTGCAGATTGAGGACCTACTCTGGAATCAGAGGAAGAATTCAGTGGGCATCCACGCCCAGGAGGCAAGGAGCTGGTCTCGGATGAGGTGTCTGTGTCATCTGCATGGCCTTAACACATTCACTGATTTCTTTTATCTGCATTTTCAGATCCGAGATATCTGTTTGTTCTTGGTTATTCACAGCTTGAGGCTGTAAGGGTAAAGCTTTCCTGGCTGGCACTCTTACACGAATTAACAAGATCTTCTTGTGACTCTTCCTCTCTCACCTAATCAAGAAGCTGTCTGAAGTTAGGAGGATTGGCACAATGTTCCTTTAATCATAAAGGTATGAGAGGCCAACGTGAATATACAGCACCACTATAATAAGGTCAAGTCTCATTTGTGCAACCTGTGCAGGTGTCACTACTCCATCTTCGATAATTTTACTTAATCATTTCTCTACTTGAGTCATGTACTGGAACAGTCTCTCTCCCATGTTCTGGGTAGTAGCTACCAACTGGAAATTAGATCTTCCTTATGCTCAACTGTTCCATAGAAACTTCTCAGTATGGTGAGATGGTCACTAGGAGTACAATCTGGTTGGCTGGCTTGCAGTGATCTAATGACCTACAATGCCATACTTCTCAAACTTTCAACTATGTGCTTGCATTTCTCATCATCTGAACACTTCCATACTTGCACCATCTGGGTGGCCTAACTAATCTAACTTTCATAGTCATCCTTGCCAGAGGGCATGGGGATAGTAGCAGAGAAAGTACGCAATCTTCTATACTGTTCTACAGGTGGCATCAAGTAAGGGGACCACTCAGGTCCTCCAATCCATGGTTCACCAGGAATTTCTTCTTTGTCTGGTCACTCTGGGAATATAGCTCTAATATCTTAAACTGATTTCCCTCAGTGGCTAACAACAAAAGTAAATTCTTCTCAAAGCCACTCTGTTCTTTACGGTCTTCGCAGGAGGCTCCTGGGTGGCATGAGTAATGAGGACTCACGGGTGGGGTCTCCACAGCAGAAAACTGATCAGGTGCTCTGGAAGAATCAACATCCTCTCTGCACTCTTTGAAAACTGCATAGGATTGGTGAGCAGAACTAGATCCTCCACACTCCTATAACCTTTCCTAAAAATGTTATGCTGCCAAGGACACTTCCTACATGGTCCCTTTGGGGTAGCTTAGGGATCCCTGGTACCAAAATAGCTTTTTGGATCAATGTCTGCACCCTTGTACCAATCTTGCAATGAAATATGAGCCAATGTAACTTTGGAATATTTGGAAGGGTTACCAACTGTTCCCAATATAACTAATCGGGTACTGAAATAACCAAAAGATCCCAGCGGTGGCCTCCTATTTGTAACCCACCCCCTTCCTTTACCTGCACTCTCGCCCACGGTGGTGCTGCCTTAGGGAATATAGTTGGTACCTGGGTTCATGGGTAAAATTACGGTGTGGATTGGCGCAGTGCTTCCACCTATGGGGATCCTTCCAGCAGTGTACTGCCAGGGTGCTTCTCCACAGAAAATGATGTTCAGCCCCACTCCCTTGGAAAAAGAACACAATATACAGTCCCTCGCAACTACAACTCTAAGTGTTACCTCACCCTGCCTTTTACCAAATGACAGGTGGCATGCTGTTGAAGCTGACAACAGTACCTGGTGGGGACCTGGGTCTGGGAGGATGAGGTTACGGCATAGGGGGGACCTAGGTTTGGCTACTCTGGCACAGGGGCACCCAAGTAAATCCGAACACAGGAAGCAATAACTGTAATGTCCAGAACCAGGAATGGGATTCTTCAGTGTGGCTTTTATTCACATACTAGCTGAACAAAACAAAGCATAGACGGACCCCCATGGGGCTACATTTCCTGGTAATGCAGATTAGAGACTACAGAACACTTTATCACCATGTTCAGCCTTCAGGCTCTGGACCCCACCAGGCACACAGCCCGGACTTCACGCGCTTTGGGTACACAGCCCGACTTGTACACACTTGGTTTTCCCCACGGTCCATTGGAAGAATGAACCAATTATCCTGTCGTGGCTCCCCATACCACTTTAGAGTTGGCGACTCATAGAGAGAATTTTTCCTTACTTGTTGTGGCTCCCACACCACTTAGAGTCTGGTGACTCCTAGAAAGAATTCTTCCTTACTTGTTATGACTCCCCATCTCACAAAGAGAATTTTCCTTACACTTGTTGTGGCTCTCACCACTTAGAGTCCACGACTCCTAGAGATTTTCCTTGCAACCCCACGCTCGGTATTTCCCCATCACTGGCCAAGGGCATGAGGCAAAGTAGCAACCACAGCAGAAACTGTGAGAGGTGGACCTGGTTATAAGATGTGGGGTTTGCCCACCTCCAGCTCTCCACAGCCCATACCGGCCATTTCCTGGGAAAACTGAACTTCTGAATGTAGATTAAGGGTAGATGATCTGGGTGCATCTCCTCTACATATTACTTGAATCACACAGCACTCTAGTGTTTGACACTACTTTACTTGTTTGGCCCAGTCCATAGGCTTCCCAAATTGTAGCTCAATCCCTAGATTTCCACACATGTCCCAGGGTGAAGAAAACATTTGCCCTCTTAGTCAGAGCAGACACTCACCCTTTAGTTGCAGGTGCCCCACAGGCGACTCACAAATCTTCAACTTTCAAAATAAATGTTGATCTAAACAGGCAGCTTTTCTTCCACTTGGCAGAATTAAGGGATTGTCCCAGGAATCTGCTAGGGATCTTTACATCCCCGGAGGGAGGGCACTGAGACCCGAACAGCTGTCTCCACCACTTGAGCACACCTTCACTTACTGAAGACAAGCTGGACACTGACTACTACCTTGAAAACTCCCAACATTCTATCTAACTCCCTCTGCTGCAGATTCCAATGTGGCTTATGCAGCTGTGAAAGTTCTATTGGTGATGTCATCCCTCAGTCAGCTGAGACTGAGAACAGAGTGAGACAGTGTGAAACCCATTTAACTGAGTTTCACAAGCTGCCTTCCCTGCCTACCACTAGGTCTTACTGGGATTTCTAGTAACCCCGGGCAACAAGGGGTTACATAAGCATGAAATATCACTCTGCACAATAATGCAATGGCTGCAATAGTTTTCAAAAAATAAACGGGTTTATTTTGGGGTGGAGAAAAAGGTAGGAGCAGTGGAAACAAAGGAAATAAAGCATTTACCAATGTACTAAACTCTTAAGAACATTCAGTGACATCAAACACCCAAACAATTAGAAATGGCACAATGCAGTTTAGGATTACCCGTCCCTGCCCTGCTCTCCCTGGTGCACAGTTAACCCCACAGTCCCTGTGAGAGCTCTCAAGAATATTGTGCACACACTGGGTAGTTGCAGGCCTGTGATGAGGAAAAGTTGGGTGCAGCACAGATGAACTGCTGAGTGGCTGCACAGCAAAGTACCAACTATACCAGGGTGCAGTGAAACAGTTTATTCATGGCTGTACTAATTGCTAAGGCCGTAGCTAAGGTCGCAGAGGAATCCCAGATGTAAGTTAAATGCTAGCTACCTGAACAGTTAGGAAAGTATTTGTGTGGGTAAAACCAAGTGATCATGACCTTAGATGACACTGATGCAGGATTTTGGGGACATCTCCCTTTTCAGGCAACTTGGAAGAACAGACAGGAAAGGCTTGGAATGCAGGCGATGATCCTCTTCACCCACAGAGGGACTTGCCTTCACCCACCTCAACTGTAGGTAGGCAGTCTTCACCACCAAAGGGACTTGTCTTCACCCACCTCGACTGTAGGTAGGCAGCAAATTAGGAAGCAGGCAGTACCACCAGAGCATGGGTACTGCACCAAATACAGTCTCTGAACTGGATGGAAATGAGGCAGTAGCTTTTGGTTTGCCTCACGCTTTTGCAGGCAAATAATCACTGCAGGCTAGAGAATATTCACTTTCCAGTCTTGGACCTGCTCAGTAGGCTTCACACAACAGGATCTTCTATCTGGCACTTTCAGGCAGATAAAATACACTCTCTGCAGTTCAGGTCTTCACAAGGTCTCTTGTGTCTTCTATCCTGCGCAACAGGCATGAAATTACAGGATTGTCTGGTTATTATCAACAGGAGCTGACCAAAACACACATTCTTCCTTCAGAAACTTACAGCAGTCTCCTCTTCTCCAACTGTCAAACTCAGAACACACAGGTTTGAAATTCTGTCACTGATTGGTTCACTCTAGGCTCGAGCCCTCCATCCTGATTGGATGTACTGCAGCTACCAATCGGATGCTCTACTGTTGTCCAAGCCTCTGGAAAGATGGCCACCATAAACAGTGCTGCATGGCTCAGTCACTTTGTAAAATGAATAAAATATATCTAGTCACATTTGGCAGCATTCGCTGCATGGCTATCACCCTTCTGGTCCCTTCTGGGGTTGCTGGGTGAGGGGTACATTTATAGGGCAGAAGCCGAGTTGCTGGCTCCATTTACAAGCTTCTCTGGTGGAGCTGAGCATGGAAACATCTGTTTCTAGATGCTAAGGATCATGGGACATTTAGTCCCAGCGGGTGACATGTTTTCTAATACTCCTGACCCACTGGAGGCACTTGCAGGGTCAGGGAGTGATTTAAAGTTAATTTCTTTCTTTTTGTGTTCTCCCAGCCCCTTCTGCAGTCTTGTAGGGCTGGGGAGAAACTCATCCCTGTGGCACTTCTGCCACATCTTGCAGTGCCTTTCATGGTGCTGGCCACACAAGTGACCTGCTCTGGAGCTCCCCACCTGCTGATGGCAGTTCGGGGACTGGGGAGCAAGTGAATGGTGTGGTGCTTGGGCCACTGAAAAAGGCACAGGAGGTGCCAGAATAACTTTTTCAAGCTCCCGGCTCCATTTGCAGTTCGAGGGCCGGGAAATGAGGAGGATCAGGAGGCATCAGACATGAAGAACAGGTGCAGGAGGCACTGGAATAACTTTACAGCACCTCCTGGCCCTTTCAGCAGTCCAGGAGTGGGCCGGAAAGCAAAAACATCAGCAGGCACCATCGATGGTGGCAGCAGGAGCAAGGTAAGTTCCTGACCTTTGGGGGTTACAATTATGCAGACCGGGAGCCCACCATGGTGCTGCCAAACACAACAATCACAATCTCTTTCGCTCCTGCCATGTTAAAATTATGGAATGGGTGCCCAATCCCCTTGCTGGCTGCTACCCTTCACCCTGCCTATTTTTTTTTATTGTACAACACTGGGGTGCTCACCTCCAGTGCTGCCAAACATAAACTGGACACTGGGGTGCCCAAGCCCAGTGTTGGTACCTGAAATAAAAACCATCCCTCATAGCACTAAAATTCCAGCACAGGGGTTCCCAGTCCCTCATGCCAGCTGTTACCCCACCCTACTCCAATTGATATGTGGCACTGGGAGCCCACCCCTGGTGCCACCAAACATAACACCAACACTTGGGTGCCCAATCCCAGTGTCAGTACCTGAAATAAAGAGAACTAACCTTGTAGTTTCTTTTAAACAACCTGTAAAAAGAAAACCATCCATTAATGTCTAGTGCTGCTCCCACCATTACTGTCCCCCACCCAATACTTTTACTCAGCACCCACAACCCCAAGCCCTTACTTACCTACTGGGGTTCAATGCTGTAATCTTCTGGACTGGAGACACGTCTTCACTCTTTAACACCATAGAAACATAGAAACATAGAATTTGATGGCAAATAAGAACCTCTTGGCCCACCTAGTCTTTCCATTTCCCTACCTAACGGATAAGTTCAAGTTCAAGTTTATTGTAGGAAAACTCCTTGAGCAAGCTCATTCACAAGGAGGTCCTGTGACATAAACACTTAAGGTACAAACATAGATAGGTAATAACAGTATATACATGAAATGCACGTTGTTTGATACAGACTGGATATACATACAAGGGTACCACATAGGGTGACCAGGTGGTAAACATTAATATGAGACAGGAAGCAACTTACAGGTTGCATACTGATAAATGAAACATGATGACTGGTGTGTGCAATACATATATTTTGGCAGCTAGAACAAACAACAGACTACAACTGATATGGGGAGGAGTGATTTGATAGAGTAGCAGTGGAGGCGTAAGCATAGATAAAGCCAGGAGTAGAAGGGAAGGAAAGCAGTTAATATGACAAAGCAATTATACCTTACCAGTGGATAAATATGGCACATATGGGGAGGAAGAGACTTAATGACAGTTACAGGTGTCTTTTATTTTGGCTGAACTTAGCGATTTGTGAAGTTTATTGAAACTGTGCTAGATTAGTTTCAGTACGGTTTGTAATTGGTTCCAAATGGAGGGAAGGGCATATGCAATAGCACATTTACCAAAGGAGGTCCGTGTCCTTGGTATGTCAAGCATAATAAAGTCAGATTTTCTTAACGAGTATACTATATGAGATACTAATAAGGGAAGAGAGATAGCTTGGCAATTTCTGCAGGAGCAGTTTAAGAGTCCATAGCCCAGCATGGAGCAGGCGTCTAGTAGTAAGGGATGTCCAACCAACAGCTGCATATAAGTCACAGTGATGCAAGCGGTAAGGGAGTTGGTAATGAACCGTAGCATGGTGATAATGGATGTCCAGTTTACTTAGATTTGCAAGAGTGGTGGAGGAATAGATTACATCGCCATAGTCGAGGGGGGAGAAAAGTGGCCTGTACAAGCTTGTTTTGAGTTTCAAGGGGAAAAGAGGCCTATTTCTGTAGAAGAAACCTAACCTTGCTTTTAACCTTCTAGAGACATTTTGACATGGTCATTGAAAGATAATTCATTGTCGATCCAGATACCCAGATATTTAAATTTGGTTACAACTTCCAGAGGCTCGTTTAGCGTGGTGACAATGAAGTCTTGGGCAAAGGGTATTGGGGGCTTGGCAGCACCGCGAGAGAATATCATCACTTTAGTCTTCTTAGCATTGAGCAGAAGCTTTGCCTTTATTAGATTATGCTCAAGTTGTGTGAAGTCTGCTTGAAGCACTCCCTTGACTTCAGATAACGATGAGCCAAAGTATACAACACAGTATCATCCACAAAAAGTGCAGATTGGACATAGATATGTTAGCATCTAAGTCATTAATGTACAAAGAAAACAAGATAGGACCTAAGATGGATCCTTGGGGACTCCTCTTGCAACTGGCAAGGCAGCAGAAAAAAGCCTTCCGCCTTTACTTTTTGGGATCTTCCAGTTAGGTAGTTAGAGAACCACTGGTGGTATGATATGTGGTAACCCAACTTTGCAAGGCAATTGACTAATAGTTTGTGATCAACAGTATCAAAAGCTTTGCTGAGGTCCAAAAGACTGCGCCAGTTACCTTCTTAGCATCTTTGAGAGATCTAATCATTGGTTACTTTTGCTAGTGCAGTGATTGTGCTATGATTTAGCAGAAGCCAGATTGAGCTGGGTTAATGAGAGAGAAGGTTTCAAGTGAGATATTAACTGAATATGGATCAGTTTTTCGAGAACTTTAGAAAGGATAGGCAATATGGAGATAGGCCTATAGTTGTTTACATCGCATGGGTCACCAGATTTAAATAGAGGGAGGATATGCTGATTTCCAGCAGGCGGCACAGTAGCAAATGTAATGGAAAGATTGAAGATGTGGAGAATTGCGGCAGTGAGATAGGCGTAGCCTGACCTTAGGAAAAGGGTTCCAAGCCATCGCCCCCGCGCTTCTTTTGGTGTCTAAGTTAAGAAGAGAATCTTCTACTTTTTATAAGTTATCTCGCAGTTGGAAGGGACTGGGTGCAGGACTAGATGTAGGGGAGGGGTATGCTGGCTCACCGCAGCACCAGCATAAGGTGACAAGTCAAAAGCTAATCCAGCTGTGGCAAAGTGTGAGTTAAGTTCCTCCAGGATTAGGGACTTGTTTTCCACAATCTTGCCACTTGCAACTATCTTTGTTGGGACAGAGGGGCCATGGGCCGTCCTTCTATAGCTTTATAGTCTCATATTTTATGAGGTTTACCTTTAGCTTGTTCGAGTAGAAATATAATAGTTAGCTTTAGTAGGCAAGTTTTTCACACAGTTATTCCTGGCTGTTTAAAGGCCTGCCAATCCAAGATTCTTTGGAATGTTTAGCTTTAGCCCAGAGCTTATCTCGAGCTATAAGGGCTGCCTTGAGATCCGAGGTGAACCAGGGGCTGGAATTGTTCCGCACCTTACTTTGATGAAAGGGCATGCTTATTTATTATTGTAGTGAGTTTGACATTAAGGATGTAAGCTGCCTTGTTGACATCTTTGGCTAGGTAGAGATCTTGCCATCTGATCATGCTCAGGTCAGATAGGAAGTTTACTGCACTGAATTTGCGAAAGGATCTTTTGTTATAAAGATGGGCTGCGGCGGGCCTTAATTTGAGATCTTATGCAAGCAACAATTCCATGATCGCTCATGTCGTTGTGAAACACTGCCGAATGAGATATTTTTGTGGATGGGTGGTTAGTACCACATCTAGAATGGAACTGTTGGCAGTATTTAGAGTTTGTTCCTAGTGGGTTCACTGACTAATGCCCAAGACCTAGCTCATCACAAAGGGATTTGAGGCCGTGTGATTTAGGTGACAGCCAGTCCATATTTAGATCTCCTAGAAATATTGTTTCAGTTTTTGCATCTACTGAACATGGATTTCAAAGATTAAGAACTTCATCACCACCAGGCGGGGTCTATAGCCACCTAGGATAGTGATACATTCAAAAGCTGCAGATCCTAGTTAACCAACAGCCTGCTTCCTCCTATCCCCCACTAGAATTGCCTTATGCCTTTCCCATGCATTCTTGAATTCCCCCACTGTTTTTGACTCTATGACCTCCTCAGGAAGGCTGTTCTTTGCATCTACAACCCTCTCTGTGAAGAAATACTTCCTCACATTACCTCTGAGCGACCCTCTCCTCTCTGCCTGTTACTAGTATTCCCTGTCTATCCATGCATGCCTGAAGTCCCCTACTGTTTTGCCTCCGCCATTTCTGCTGTAATCTGTCCCAGGTGCCTACCACTCTTTCAGTGAAGTAGTACTTCTCACATCCTCTTAACCGCCCCAGATTCATTACTAACCCTCTGGTCCGAGTGCTCCTCTCATTTTGAAGAAACTTCCCTCCTGCCCCTGTTCACTCCCGTGAGGTACTTGTAGGTCCCCCATGTCCTCTCTTGCTCTCTTGTCTTCTAGGGTGAACAGTGTTTCCATTAATTTCTCCACCACTGAGGTGAGGCTCACAGGCCTATAGTTACTAGTCACTTTCCTGCTGCTGCCTTTTATGCAGAGGGACCATGTCTGCTCTCCTCTAGTGCCCTGGAACCACACCTGATTCCAGTGAGCTGTTGAATAAGGCCATCAGCAGGGCAGCCAGCACCTCTCTGAGTTCTTTAGTACCCTTAGGTGTATCCCATTTGGTCCCTTAGCCTTGCTCACTTTCAGAGCTGCAAGTCCTTTCAGAACTCTGTTCACTGAAAATTTATTTCAGTCCACCTCCCTCCCCTTTGTTCCTGCTGTTCACTGGTATCCTGCCTTCCAGCCCTCCATTGTGAAGACTGAGCAGAAGTGCCTGTTCAAGATGTCTGCTTTTTCTTGGTCCTCTTCTGTGCAGTCTCCTATGCCACCCTCTTTATCCTCACAATTCCTCCTTGCTTTCCTCTTTTGCTTATGTACCTGGAAAAAAGCTCTTATCCCCATTTGCTACCCTTTGGCTAGTCTTTCCTCCATCTGCACCTTTGCTCCCTCTCTGTCTTGCTTGCTTCCTCTGTTTTTTCCGGTACACCTCCTATCTTCCTCCTCTGCATTTCCTTATCCTTCCTGAATGCCACCCTTTTATGCTTCACCACTGTGGAACACTTCTCTAGAGTACCATAACAGTCTCTGTTTCTTCTTGCTTGTACTCACTTTCTCATGCATTGCAGAGGCTGGTTGCCTTAATTATGTGCTAGCATATTTTTCCCCACTGTTCTTCTACCCCTCCTGGAATTCCTCCTCCACTAGGCAGTTTCTGAGCAGCTTTCTGTTTCCTTAAAATCCACCCTTCAGCGCAGCCTTCCGTTTCCTTAAATCCACCCTCCTAATGTCCAGGACCCTCATCCTCATGATGTTCACCTCTGTTCCCGCCCTAAGGTTAAAACACACTGTACAATGATCACTGGTACCTAGGGACTGCCCACTGTGACATTTGCATTGCTGTCCCTGTTTCCATAGATTACATAGATATTGCCGGTAGATAAGGACCACTTGGCACCCAATCTGCTCACTTTTCCTACTACTGCAACAGCACAGACCCTACTTGGTCTCCAGCTTTACCCTCCCCATTTCCAGCTAATAAATTCCCTTATGCCTATCCCATGTGTTTTAACGTCAAAGCGCGGCGCATGCGCAAGAAACGTTTTAGAATGCACACTTTGGAGATGTGCCTCTCTGTTCAATCCACTGCTCCGTTGAGCAAGCGTGGCAGTCCTGCACCAATGAGTGCGGGGCTGTGTAACAGCGGTGGTCTTCGCTTCGAAAAACACCACTGTCTACACATTGCACTGGTAGGCCTCAAGTCCCCCCAAAGCTTTGGTGCCATGGGAGCCCACCCAGCGTGGCAAATGTCCTGCAGTGTCTTTTTTTGTTTTGTTACCTAGAAATAAAAACGGTCCCACGGTGCTTCTCCCTGAACCCCTTCCACAACCACACCACCCACTGCGCACCCTGCCTCCCCGCCTCCCCTCACCCCATACTTACGACCGAGTCATATCACGATCTTCGGTGGACTGGAACAACATCTGCACTCTTCAAAGCCGACGCGAACTGAGGAATGCCGATAAGCTGTATAATGGGCTAGATAGGGGTTTTCAACTGTTGCATATCTCAGGCATTTTTGGAATTTTGCACCAAATTTTCAAGATGGGGTTTTGGGACCTCTTCTCATGAATGATGTCACTGTCATGGCGTTATTCGGGTCCGAAGGTGATTTTGCAGTCACTGCACAGTCACTGCATGAAATCGCCGCCGAACTAATAATGCCATGACATGATTATCGATAAGTCCCAAAACCCCATCTTGGTTGCAAAATTCTAAAATTACTGTTTTACAAGCATCGTTGTGCAGTTCCTCGCGACTCGTAAGTTCGTCAATTTAAAATATTTCCTCCAGATTTTCAACATTGCCATTTTACCACACCTTCTTATGAGTAGTACAGCTGTCATTTTCACATCTGACCCAAGCGTGTTTCCACCATGTAGTGCACAATGGCGAATGGGTGTGCTGAACTCAATGTATGGGACACATTAAGAAATTCACAGTGATACTGATCATGAGCAGAGGTCTTAAAATGGCTGTGTTGAAAATTTAGTGAAAAATTCCTAAATGACTGTTTTATGAGTCTGCGTTACACAGTTCCTAAGCACGCCGTAAGTTAGCTAATTTTTAATATTTTCACTCCAGATTTTCAACATTGCCATTTTACCACACTTCCTCATGAGCAGTACAGCTGTCATTTTCAATCCTGCCCAAAACATGTTTCCGCCATATAGCGCACAATGGCGCGGTCGTTGTCTTGAACTCAATGTATGGACACATTAAGAAAATCACAGTGACACTGTTGATGAGCAGAGGTCTTAAAATGGCTGTGTTGAGAATTTAGAAAAATCTTTAAAATAACTGTTTTACGAGCGTATGCCAGCAGTTCCCACGCACTGTGGAAGTTTGTGAATTTTCAATATTTTCACCCAGATTTTCAACATTGCCATTTTACCACACCTCCTTATGAGTAGTACAGCTGTCAGTACAGCTGTCATTTTCACATCCTTCTCCTCACATTTGAAGAAAACTTCCCTCCTGCACCCTGTTCACTCCCGTGAGGTACTTGTAGGTCCCCCATGTCCTCTCTTGCTCTCTTGTCTTCTAAGGTGAACAGTGTTTCCATTAATTTCTCCACCACTGAGGTGAGGCTCGCAGGCCTATAGTTACTAGTCACTTCCTGCTGCTGCCTTTATGCAGAGGACCATGTCTGCTCTCCTCTGGTGCCCTGGAACCACCTGATTCCAGTGAGCTGTTGAATAAGGCCATCAGCAGGGCAGCCAGCACCTCTCTGAGTTCTTTTAGTACCCTTAGGTGTCTCCCATTTGGTCCCTTAGCCTTGCTCACTTTCAGAGCTGCAAGTCCTTTCAGAACTCTGTTC
Source organism: Neoceratodus forsteri (assembly GCA_016271365.2). NCBI lineage: Eukaryota > Metazoa > Chordata > Ceratodontiformes > Ceratodontidae > Neoceratodus > Neoceratodus forsteri. Next base: position 123,573,800 of record JADMNL010000024.1, read on the forward strand.
ACTGAAAATTTATTTCAGTCCACCTCCCTCCCCTTTGTTCCTGCTGTTCACTGGTATCCGTCTTCCAGCCTCCATTGTGAAGACTGAGCAGAAGTGCCTGTTCAGGATGTCTGCTTTTCTTGGTCCTCTTCTGTGCAGTCTCCCTATGCCACCCTCTTTATCCTCACAATTCCTCCCCTTGCTTTCCTCTTTTTGCTTATGTACCTGGGAAAAAAAGCTCTTATCCCCATTGCTACCCTTTGGCTAGTCTTTCCTCCATCTGCACTTTGCTCCCCTCTCTGTCTTGCTTGCTTCCTCTGTTTTTCCTGGTACACCTCCCTATCTTCCTCCTCTGCATTTCCTTATCCTTCCTGAATGCCACCCTTTTATGCTTCACCACTGTGGAACACTTCTCTAGAGTACCATAACAGTCTCTGTTTCCTCTTGCTTGTACTCACTTTCTTCATGCATTGCAGAGGCTGGTTGCCTTAATTATGTGCTCGCTTATTTTTCCCCACTGTTCTTCTACCCCTCCCTGGAATTCCTCCCTCCACTAGGTAGTTTCTGAGCAGCTTTCTGTTTCCTTAAAATCCACCCTTCTGCGCAGCCTTCCGTTTCCTTAAAATCCACCCTCCTAAGGTCCAGGACCCTCATCCTCATGATGTTCACCTCTGTTCCCGTCTTAAGGTTAAAACACACTGTACAATGATCACTGGTACCTGAGGACTGCCCACTGTGACATTTGCATTGCTGTCCCTGTTTCCATAGATTACATAGATATTGCGGTAGATAAGGACCACTTGGCCCACCCAATCTGCTCACTTTTCCTACCTACTGCAACAGCACAGACCCTACTTGGTCTCCAGCTTTACCCTCCCATTTCCAGCTAAGAAAATTCCTTATGCCTATCCCATGTGTTTACGTTGGCTTGCGGCGCATAAAAGCGTTTTAGAAGCTAGCACTTTGGAGATGTGCCTCTCCTATTCAATCCACTGCTCCGTTGAGCAAGCGTGGCAGTTCTGCACCAATGGGTGCGGGGCTGTATGACAGCGGTGGTCTTAAGCTAAAAAGAAAACGCCATGTCATGCACAACCTCAATGAGTACTCAAGCCCCCAAAAGCTTTGGTGCCACGCTGGGAACACCCAGCGTGGCAAATGTCCTGCATCCTCTGCCGACGGGGTGCCCAATCCCCTGTCGGCTCCACGTCCCAAAGGTCCCCCAAAGCTTTGTTGCCACGCTGGGAGCCCACCCAGCATGGCAAATGTCCCGCAGTGTCTTTTTTGTTTTGTTACCTAGAAATAAAAAAGCGGTCCCACAGTGCTTCTCCTGAACCCCTTCCCACAACCCGCACCCACCACTGCACCCTGCTCTCCACCCCCTCACCCCATACTTACCTCCGGGCTTGGCCACGGCGATCTTGGTGGACTGGGTCACATCTGCACTCTTCAAAGCCGCCGCGAACTGAGAAATGCCGTGAAGCTGTATAATGGGTTAGATAGGGGTTTTCAACTTTATTGCATATCTCAGGCATTTTTGGAATTTTGCACCAAATTTTCAAGATGGGGTTTTGGGACCTCTTCTCATGAATGATGTCACTGTCATGGTGTTATCGGGTCAAGGTGATTTTGCAGTCACACTTGAAATCACCTCGCCTGAATAATGCCATGACAGTGCTCATTCATGAGAGGTCCCAAAATCCTATTAGAAAATTTGAAAAATTCTAAAATGACTGTTTTTATTTACATGCATTGTGCAGTTCCTACGCATGCTTGTAAAGTCAAGTAATTTTCAATATTTTCACTCCAGATTTTCAACATTGCCATTTTACCACCTCCTTATGAGCAGTACAGCTGTCATTTCACATCCTGCCCAAACGTGTTTCCGCCCATATGGCGCACAATGGGCGCAGTCGGTGTCTCGAACTCAATATATGGGACACATTAAGAAAATCACAGTGACACTGTTCACGAGCAGAAGTCTTAAAATGGCTATGTTGAAAATTTGTAAAAAATCTAAAAATGACTGTTTTACGAGCGTGCGTTGCACAGTTCCTTCGCTCGTAAGTTGCAATTAAAATATTCCACTCCAGATTTTCAACATTGCCATTTTACCACACCTTCTTATGAGTAGTACAGCTGTCATTTTCACATCTCACCCAAGCGTGTTTCCACCATGTAGCGCTTACAATGGCACAGTGGGTGTCTGGAACTCAATGTATGGGACACATTAAAAAATTCACAGTGATACTGATCATGAGCAGAGGTCTTAAAATGGCTGTGTTGAAAATTTGGTGAAAAAATTCCTAAAATGACTGTTTCATGAGTCTGCGTTCGCAGTTCCTAAGCACGTCGTAAGTTAGCGAATTTTTAATATTTTCACTCCAGATTTTCAACATTGCCATTTTACCACACTTCCTCATGAGCAGTACAGCTGTCATTTTCACATACTGCCCAAAACATGTTTCCACCCATGTAGCGCACAATGGCGCGGTCGGTGTCTTGAACTCAATGTATGGGACACATTAAGAAAATCACAGTGACACTGTTGATGAGCAGAGGTCTTAAAATGGCTGTGTTGAAAATTTGGTGAAAAAAATTCTAAAACCACTGTTTTCACGATACGTTGTGCAGTTCCTACATGCGCTCGTAAGTTTGTGAATTTTCAATATTTTCACTCCAGATTTTCAACATTGCCATTTTACCACACCTCCTTATGAGCAGTACAGCTGTCATTTTCACATCCTTCTCCTCACATTTGAAGGAAACTTCCCTCCTGCACCTGTTCACTCCCGTGAGGTACCTTGTAGGTCCCCCATGTCTCTCTTGCTCTTGTCTTCTAGGGTGAACAGTGTTTCCATTAATTTCTCCACCACTGAGGTGAGGCTCACAGGCCTATAGTTACTAGTCACTTCCTGCTGCTGCCTTTATGCAGAGGGACCATGTCTGCTCTCCTCTAGTGCCCTGGAACCACACCTGATTCCAGTGAGCTGTTGAATAAGGCCATCAGCAGGGCAGCCAGCACCTCTCTGAGTTCTTTTAGTACCCTTAGGTGTCTCCCATTTGGTCCCTTAGCCTTGCTCACTTTCAGAGCTGCAAGTCCTTTCAGAACTCTGTTCACTGAAAATTTATTTCAGTCCACCTCCCTCCCCTTTGTTCCTGCTGTTCACTGGTATCCCGTCTTCCAGCCCTCCATTGTGAAGACTGAGCAGAAGTGCCTGTTCAGGATGTCTGCTTTTCTTGGTCTCTTCTGTGCAGTCTCCCTATGCCACCCTCTTTATCCTCACAATTCCTCCCCTTGCTTTCCTCTTTTTGCTTATGTACCTGGGAAAAAAAGCTCTTATCCCCATTGCTACCCTTTGGCTAGTCTTTCCTCCATCTGCACCTTTGCTCCCCTCTCTGTCTTGCTTGCTTCCCTCTTTTTTTCTGGTACACCTCCTATCTTCCTCCTCTGCATTTCCTTATCCTTCCTGAATGCCACCCTTTTATGCTTCACCACTGTGGAACACTTCTCTAGAGTACCATAACAGTCTCTGTTTCTTTGCTTGTACTCACTTTCTTCATGCATTGCAGAGGCTGGTTGCCTTAATTATGTGCTGCATATTTTTCCCCACTGTTCTTCTACCCTCCCTGGAATTCCTCCTCCACTAGGCAGTTTCTGAGCAGCTTTCTGTTTCCTTAAAATCCACCCTTCTGCGCAGCCTTCCGTTTCCTTAAAATCCACCCTCCTAATGTCCAGGACCCTCATCCTCTGATGTTCACCTCTGTTCCGTCTTAAGGTTAAATCACACTGTACAATGATCACTGGTACCTAAGGTACTGCCCACTGTATGCCATTTGCATTGCTGTCCCTGTTTCCATAGATTACATAGATATTGCGGTAGATAAGGACGCTTGGCCCCGCAATCTGCTCACTTTTCCTACCTACTCAACAGCACAGACCCTACTTGGTCTCCAGCTTTACCCTCCCATTTCCAGCTAAGAAAATTCCCTTATGCCTATCCCATGTGTTTTACGTTCGCTTATGCGTGCGCATGAAAAGCTTTGGAGTATAATACACTTTGGAGATGTGCCTCTCCTATTCAATCCACTGCCCGTTGAGCAAGCGTGGCAGTTCCTGCACCAATGGGTGCGGGAGCTGTGTATGACAGCGGTGGTCTTAAGCTTAAAAGAAAACGCGCTGTCATGCACAACACTATGAGTACTCAAGCCCCCAAAAGCTTTGGTGCCACGCTGGGGAGCCCACCCCAGCGGTGGCAATGTCCTGCATCCTCTGCCGACGGGTGCCCAATCCCCGTCGGCTCCACATCCCAAAGGTCCCCCAAAGCTTTGTTGCCACGCTGGGAGCCCACCCCAGCATGGCAAATGTCCCGCAGTGTCTTTTTTGTTTTGTTACCTAGAAATAAAAACGGTCCCCACAGTGCTTCTCCTGAACCCCTTCCCACAACCTGCACCCACCACTCGCACCCTGCCTCTCCACCCCCTCACCCCATACTTACCTCCGGGCTTGGCCACGGCGATCTTGGTGGACGGGTTACATCTGCACTCTTCAAAGCCGACGCGAACTGAGAAATGCCGGTGAGCTGTATAATGGGCTGAGATAGGGGTTTTCAACTTTATTGCATATCTCAGGCATTTTTGGAATTTTGCACCAAATTTTCAAGATGGGGTTTTGGGACCCCTTCTCATGAATGATGTCACTGTCATGGCGTTACCGGGTCAAAGGGTGATTTTGCGGTCACTGCGTGAAATCACCCTTTAGGGGAATAATCAGGGCAATGACACTCAGAGAGAATTCTATAATCTTAATGAAATCTAAAATGACTATTTCTGGCGTCGTTTCACAGTTCTCATGAGGCTCGTAAGTTCACAAATTTTTTATATTTTTCACTCTAGATTTTCAACATTGCCATTTTACCACACCTCCTTATGAGCAGTACAGCTGTCATTTTTACATGCTGCCCAAAGCGTGTTTCCGCGCATAGGCGCACAATGGCGCCGATCGGTGTCTTGAAATCAATGTATGGGACACATTAAGAAAATCACAGTGACACTGTTCATTAGCAGAGGTCTTAAAATGGCTATGTTGAAAATTTGGTGAAAAATTCCTAGAAATGACTGTTTTACGGCGTGCGTGTGCAGTTCCTCATGCGCTCGTGAGGTTTGCAATTTTCAATATTTCCACTCCAGATTTTCAACATTGCCATTTTACCACACACTTCTTATGAACAGTACAGCTGTCATTTTCACATCCTGCCCAAAACATGTTTCGCCCATGTAGCGCACAATGGCACAGTCGGTGTGCACGAACTCAATGTATGGGACACATTAAGAAAATCACAGTGACACTGTTGATGAGCAGAGGTCTTAAAAGTCACTCCAATGACTTCCAAATACCTAAAAGCACATAGAAGCAAGCAACATTCGGCATTGACAAATGCTTATTTATTTTTGCATTCAGCATGCATGTGCAAGAAAGCGTTTTGGGACAGTATGACTTTTGAAGGTGTGTGACCCTCCTGTCCAATGCAGTGCTCAGTGTAACGTGCAGCCCTACTGCACCAAATGGATGCATGAGCTGTCTATGACAGCAGTTTGGCTGCAGTGGTCTTCAGTTAAAGAAAGCACCACTGCAATTAGCGGTGTGCTGATGTGTGTATTTAGCATATTGGCGTCACCCTTTCCCTCTGGCTGCTAATAAAATCCCTCCCACTTCCTCCCTCCCTCTGCTGCCATCTACCCTGCTCCCTTGTATTCCCCCACCAAACACATTGCATGTGCAGACGGCAGGCACAGTCCCCATTGTCTCCAGGCCCCCCCAACAAACACCCAGGTGACATGCTGGAGCCCACCCAGCATGCCCATTGTCCTATAAATGGGAAAACTGTCCATAACATCTTTTGTTTTTCTAAAACCTGTGAAAACAGAAACCATCCTCGCTGTGTCTTGTGCACCTCCCAAACCCACACCACCTCTCATACCCTACCTCCCCTCTGCCCACACCTACCTCCGAAGCCTGGCGCAATGATCTTCAGTGGAGTGGGAACATGTCTGCACTCTTGAAAGCAGAACGCAAACTGAAGAAATGATGGTAAGCTGTATAATGGCATAAATGTTTTTTTCCAACTTAGATGGCTATCTCGGGCATTTTTGCAAATTTTGGCACCACATTTTCAACAGGGGTTCTTGGGACACCACCTCATGAATTCAGTTACTGTCATGTGAGTTATTCGGTCCCCAAAGGTGATTTCATGGTCACTGCACAAAATCACCTTTTGGGATTGATTACTAAACAACAGTGTCACTGTTAATGAGGTGGGCCTCCAAACAGCTATGTTGCAAAATTTAGTGAAAAAATGTCAAAAAAATGACTGTTACGAGCGTGCAAGGGTGCAGTTTCCACACACACTCATAACTTCCAGAATTTGAAATATTTTCACTCCAGATTTTCAACACTGGCATTTTTCACACCTCCTTATGAACAGTACAGCTGACATTTTTCACATCCTGGCTGAAATGTGTTTTTCACATCCAGCAGCACAATGGTGTGGTCACAGTGAGAAATCAATGCTCAGGACAGATTATGATAATCACAGTGACACTGTTCATGAGCGGAGGTCCACAATGCCTATGTTGAAAATTTGGTGAAAAAAGTCCACAAAATGACTGTGTCATGAGCGTTCATTAACGCAGTTTCCATGTACGCTCGTAAGTTCTAGAAATTGTTGTATTTTCACCCAGATGTTCAACATTGCCATCCCTTCACACCTCCCTATGAATGCTACAGCTGTTATTTTTCACATCCTGCCTGAACTGTGTTTTTGCACATGTGGAGCACAACGGTGTGGTGCTGTGGGAAATCAACGCTCAGGACAGATTAACAAAATAACAGTGGGACTGTTCATCAGCAGAGGTCTCAAATGCTTTTATGAGTGGGGGTAACAAAAGGTCATGCTGAAAATTTATTGTGCAAATACCAGCAATGCACAGGGCATTAGGGTAAAAGCACCATCGTGCAAACACCACTGCAAATACCTGCAAGCAAGCGTTCGGCATTGACAAATGCTTGTTAAAACCATTACAGTTTTTGCTTTGGCTACCTCCACTGGGAGGCTGTTCCAGGAATCCACCACTCTTTCAGTGAAGAAGTACTTTCTAACATTTCCCTGAATCTACCTCCTCCAGTTTCATAGTACGTCCCCTTGTTCTTGAGCATGATTTTTGTAGAAAAATGCTTTCCTCTTGTACTGTATTTATACCCATGAGGTATTTGAAAGCTCTATTATATCCTATAGCTCCTTCTTTCCTCTAGGATATAACACATTGAGGTCCTTTAGCTCTTCATAGGGCTTAGGATGCAGGGCCATCACCATTTTAGTTGCTGTCCTCTGAACTGCCTCTAATCTGTCTATTTCCTTTCAGAGATGTGGTCTCCAGAACTGAACACTGTATTCCAGGTGAGATCCTACCAATGTTCTATACAGCAGTATAACTACCTCTCTCTCTCTCTCTCTTCTGCTGGTGATACCCTCCCTATGCACCCTAGCATCCCACCAGCTTTCCCTACTGCCTCGTCACTTTTCTTGGCCACGTTTAGGTAATCAGAAATGATTACTCCCCAGTCCCTTTCCTGCTTGGTGGTCGCCAGTACCACTCCCCATCATATACTCCACCCCAGGTTTCTGTGCCCTAAGTGCATGACTTTGCACTTTTTCATATTGAATCTCAGTTGCCACATGTTTGACCACTCCTCAAGCTTTTTAGACCACTGTTCATTCGTTCCATCCCTCTGGAATGTCTACCCTATTGCAGATCTTTGTGTAATCTGCAAAAGGCATACCTACCCTTCTAGCCCTCTGTAATGTCACTAATAAAGACATTAAAGAGAACCAGACCCAGTACTGATCCTTGTGGCACCCTGCTAGTCAATCTTCCTTCCTTCCTCAGAGTGAATTCCATTTACCACCACCCTGTGTCTCCTATCCCCCAACCAATTTCTTACCCAGTTTACCACCTTTGGACCCACTCCCAGACTGCTCAGCTTGTTTCTGAGTCTTCTATGTGGGATGCTGTTGAAATCAGGATAGACTACATCCACAGCTCCACCTAATGTACCTCACCAATCTCCCAGTCAAAGAAATCTATCAGATTTGTCCGACATGACCTCCCTGTTGTGAATCCATGGTGCCTCAGATCTTGTAAGACCCTGATTTCAAGATAATCCACAATTCTTTCTTTTCAGTAGTGATTCCATTAATTCCACCCCCCACCGGGTTAGGCTCACTGGCCTGTAATTTCCAGCCTCCTCCCTACTTCCACTTTTATAAGTGGGACCACATTTGCAAGCAAGTTTGTAAGCACCAGATCCAGCACTGCCCATCCTTATTGGGTTCATTAACTAGCTGCCTGAGAAAGGCCTGTTGTAGGGAGTCAAGGATAACCCTGCTCCTTGCTGAAGCTGCAGCTGGAAGGCTCTAATCCACACCTGACAGACTGAAGTCACCAACTAACAGCATCTCCCCTTCTTTGCCATCCTGATGTTTCCTCCCCAAGTGCCTTGTCCATCTCCTTTCCATCTCCTTTTCCCTGTGCTGGAGGTCTGTATACCACCCCTGTACATATAGTGGCCCAGCACCTGTATCCAGGTTGACCAATAGCACCTCCAGTCCATCCTTTCCTCTGGGTGCCCTTGCACTTCTGTAGTCTTGATTCCTCCCTCACATAGTATTTTATTTATTTATTTATTTATTGAAGTTTGGGATTAATATCTTTGAGCCAAAACTTGTTTACAAAGGTTCCATGTCATAAGGAGACAGTACAATACATTGCATGAAGTGCATACAATTTGAGCAACATTTTCTAATATACAACAGGACAAAGCGTAAAACCAAAATTACAAGTCAGAGGTTTGAACAAATATCAATCATTTCTTCCAGTACATAAATATATATATTTTTTATAACACTAGGTTTAGTGTGGTACTTCTTTTAAGTGCAGAAACTAGAGGGGTGCCTAAGGCTCTTGAGGCAGGAGGTGAAGGGAACGCAGCCAGAGAAGGTTTTGTCAGGGATGGGAGCAGAGGGATAGGGGGATGGAGGAGAAGGGTATTGGGGAGAGATGGGGCTAGGTAGCTGGGAGGTATGCTCATTATTAGTTGGTTAAAGGTGTGGGGAGGGAAGGGGATGCAGGTGGGAGTAGGGAGGGATGGCATTGTATTCATTAGGCCAGGCTGGGTTACATGAAGCAGGCACAGGTAGTTTCTTGGACAAAGTGTAAACAGAGCAAGGCTTTGAAATAACTGAGTTTTTCTCAGCCAGATAGATCAATAGGCAAGTCATTGAACCATTTTGGTTCCCTGTAGCAGATGGATCTCTGTGCCATTGGCGTGCACTTGAAAGGCACCAGAAGCAGCCCTTTGGATGCACTTTGAGTGTTAGTGCTAGGTTGTGCATGTTTAAATAGGCTTGCAGATGATTTTTGCAAGAAGGCAGGTCTGGTACTTGGCCAGATGGTCTAGTGGGAGCCATTCAGTCTGTGAGTATAATGTACAGGTGTCGTCAGATGGCTAGTCTCAAGGACCAGCCAGCATGCCTTGTTAAGTAGGGTTCTGACCCTTTTCAGGGCTGTGTCTGAGCCACACTATAAATGTCAAGGCCATAATCGATGGTGGATAGTACTGAGGAATGTGTTACGAGCTTCAATGCATCCTGCGTACATTGAGTACCTATGCGGGTATAGGACACCTAGCTTGATATTAGCAGTTTTGACAACATTGTCGATGTGTTTGGAGAAGGTGAGGTGTCATCTAGGTGTACACCTAGATATTCGAAAGAAAAGCTTGTTCCAAAATGTCCCTTCGGAGCTCTGCAGCAGCAGTGGACCATACTTCTTCTTGTTTTGTAGGACCATAAAGAGCATGCTCTTGTGTTTTATAATTGAGCAGCAGTTTATTCTTGATAAACCATCATTCAAGCTTTCAGAAGTTGTCTTTGCGCGTTGTCATGATTGCAGTCTGTTGCTTGCTGGATACCGATGTGATGGCATCATCAACATAAAGCAGTGTGTGTGCTGAACAGAGAGAGGCAGTGTGTTGATAAAAAGGCTGAATAGAGTGTCCTGAGAATAGACCCTTGGGGACTCCTAGGTTGACTTCCTTGGTGCAGAGGCTGACCACTAATTCTCACACATTGTGATCTGTGCGAGAGGTAGCTGTCAAACCAGGTCACTGTGTCTGGTGACAGGCCTGTGGATGCTAGACAGTTAAGGAGTAGTTGATGGTTAACAGTATCAAATGCCTTAGTGAGGTCAATGAAGATGGACCCCACTGCTAGACCATTGTCTAAGGCATCATATATCTGGATGGTGTAATCAACTAGGGCTGTGAGGGTGGAGTTCATTTTTCAGAATCCATGCTGTTGTGAGCAGAGTAAGTTATTCTTGTCCAGGAACTCTGTTAGTTGGTCTGCAAACATTCATTCCAGCACTTTGGAAAGGGGAAATAGAAATTGGCCTATAATTGGAGAAGCTAGTTCTGGCCCCGTTTTGAAGATTGGGATGATAAGCGCATCTTCCATTTGTCAGGAAGACGTTGGTTCTTAGAGATATATTAAAGACTCTCATCACCATCTTCATATCTACAAGGTCATTTCCCATTCTTATCTACCGAGGACCTGTTTTACGTATTTTATGGTCTCAGTCCAAGTGACTTCCTTGAAACAGAAAGGTGGGACTTTACTGAGTGAGTGTGTGTGTGTGTGTGTGTGTGTGTGTGTGTGTGTGGGAGTTCATATTAGGGAGGTGGTCAGGTTGCGCTGGAGCAAGGTGGTTGCTTGAAGCACAGAGCTTAAAGGAAACAGTGGAAAGGCACAGCTTTACCCAGGCACTACAAAATGCCTGATTAGTGCTTTCAGATGGTAACATTTTTTAACAAATAACTCTAATTGATTTTTAGTGATTTAAACAGTGACCTTCAACTTTCACTTTCTATTGCTCTGAGCCACCATTTCATAGTGTAGAAGAGCTTCCTGAGGCTCACTTATGCTAATATGTCCTGCCAACCAATAGCTGAGGTCAAACAGGCATATTAGCGCACAGTGAGCTCAGGAAGCCTACTGTTGCTCATGAAATGGCTGCTGCCAGCAACAGGAAGTGGACGCTGTGGATAGCTGTTCTAAATCATTAAATAAAGTTGTTACTGTCCCACAGCACTAATTGAGAGTTTCTGCAGTGTCTGAGGAAAGCTTTGTCTTTTCCATTGTTTCCCTTTAAGTCTGTAAATGCCCTGTTGAATGCATCTGCTATTTCCCTAGGCTCCTGGATGGTCTTGGATCCTGTGGTGATCTGGTCCGGAGGGGCCTTCCCAGTTAAGGATTAACAGAGTTCCAAAACTCTTTCCCATGGCCCCAGCTTTGGCTTAGGAGCTCCTTGTAGTAAGAGGCTTTGGCAAGTCAAATAAGTTTAATGCACTTATTTCTTGTAGCCTTGTAGTCAGTGATATCGACCTGTGACCTGATAGCTTAAGCCTTGTGCCAAAGATGATCCCTATAAGCATGAGCTCAATGAGGATCCAGAGAGCCAAGGTTAGAGTTGCCTCTAACCCTTTTGGTTTTGTGGGAGCAAATATGTCTACACGCATTTGTGAAAGCTGATAGGAAGTATTCTAGAGCTTGGTTACTGTCCACAGCTGAGTCTATTAGGGACCAGTCTATGAGTATCAGATGTTGCTTGAAAGCCTCCAATTGCCCAGGTCTCAGAGCATGATTTCTCAGGTCCTGAGGCATCCTTTTAGTAAATCTATTTGTCCAGCTGCTCACGACTGGGGAGTGGTCACTGAGGAGTCAGCGAGGATGGATACCTTAGTGATGTGTTCTGGACATGAAGATAGGAGCCAATCAATGATTGTATTTGTCCCTGTTTTGTAGTTATACCTGTTTGCTTCAGTGACCATCTGTATAAGATAGAGACTGGTTATCTGGTCTCTGATCATAGCGGCTTCATGGGCTTGCCAGTTGGTGTTAAAGTCACCTAAAATAACTTGCTCCCAGTTATTCTTCTACTGCTTCTGATTGCTGATAAGCTGTTCAAACCTGACAAACCGTTTACCAGGAGGTATGTACACTGTTGAAAGCAGCAGTGTTTTGTTCTGCTGCCAACAGAAAGCTTGAGGTTTAGTATTTGAGCTTTCTTAGTGTGGAGACTGGTAGGTAATACCTGGCATCTAATATTGCTCCTGACATATACCATGCATCTGACCCCCACTTGGATAGCCTGTCCTGGCGAACAGTGTAAAAGCCATCCAGCTGCAACAGTTGCATCATTGGTCTTTGGGAGAGCCAAGTCTCGGCGGGGCCATAATGTCGGGATTGATCATCTCTACTCAAGCTTGGAATTCTGCCATCTTGGGCATAAGGCTTCCTATGTTTAGCGAGGCAATCTTAAGGTGCCCCATTTTCGGGTGGTTGCTTAAGTGAAGAGGTCCTGGATTAGGGTGGACATTTTCAGATAGCATGAGTGTTATCAGAATTATCTTACGTATGAAGCAAGACCAAAAATCCAGTTTGAGCCTGGAGTCTTCGTCTTAGGTGGCTTAGGGTTGGTTGCGAAGGTGGGAGGAAGCAGTTGTAGAGCAAGGCTGCTAATGGAAAATTGAGAGGAGCCACTGAGGTGTAGCTCTGTGGTGGCTGCTTGTACATGCTGGGCCAGAATGAATAGGGGATTGTACCCCTCCTGTGTAGTTCTGTAACAGGAGATGCCTGAGTATGACTGGACGATCAGGCAGTGAACAGTCCTTTCTTTCCTTCTTACTACCTAGGGTAGAAGGCAAGGAGAAGTAGTAGCATCAGTATAGTGCTTATATGCTGCACCTGGTGGTGGAAGGATAGATGCTGCCAATGTAGGTAGGCCATCTGCTTTCTGCAGCCTCATTATGGACAAGTAGGCTAGCATTTTATTCACTAGTGATTTAGCTAGACTGTAGGCCTGCCTGGTGCTTGGCTGGTTCCCTGAGCTGTCCAGTAGGGGTTAGGCGTATGGAGCCTGTGTGGTTGTGATTGGTTATAGGTATCATTATATCTCAGCTTGTCAGCATAGTGCTGGCTAAGGAGGAGGAGCACAGGTAGATTTAATTGTGGCTGGGGTGGGGAGGGAGGCAGGACAAAACCCTCCTAAGAGTGAGAGCAGGAACTGCAGATTGCCCTTTCAGGGGCTGCGCTCCAATCGGTGGGCAGGACATTGAGCTCTGATCGCCAAGGGGAGCCCTGTTACCCTTCAGGACCCATGCTCTGAGCACCAGCCCCCAGCCACTTTTCACTCTGCTAGGAGAAATGAGCACAGTAGCTGCGGGTCACACAGGGGACCAGGCAGCTGATTCAGGCAGCAATCAATTAAGTGGCTAGCAGAGCTAAGGGAGAGGTGTCACATTTCAGTGGTCCCAGGCTTAGCAAGGAGTTGGAAAGTTCAAGAGGAAGCAGCCACCCTATAGCAGACTGCCTGGCAGAGAGGCACACCAATGAGGAGAAAATTCCGCTGGAGCAGGGTCCAATGGTATTCCTACTGGCTGATCTATTCCTAGCTTGCTTCCTGGTGTCTGAGTCTTGGTTGGGCATGGCCTGCCGATGCATAGCTGAGCTGCTGCGGTGGGGCACCCGGTCATGGGCATGAGCCTAGAGAGAGGGAGAGTAGAGGTTGGGGGATTAAGTAAATCAGGGTAGATTAGGTTAAATGGTGTGGAGGCTTCACATCAATTTCCAGAACAAAAAAAAGATTAAGCCTTTGGAGAACAGTTAGCTAAAAGAGGGATGGGGGGTTTGAACAAGTGTTTCTGGGGAGGGCGCCTGATTCTTGGTGCTGGTGGGACAGGTTAAGGAAGCTGGGGGAGGTTCCCAGCAGGTCAGAAGCTAGTTGGAAGACAGCAGAGTTTCAAAGATGGAGTTTTGGGTGGGAACTCAGGTGTAAAGGGAGAAATTAGCTCACCAAAACCAAGCAAGAGCAAGCAGATTTAAGCAGTTTGGAGTTCTTCAAAATAAACTACCTCTCTAAGTTTTCCAAAATCTCAACCCTTCCCTCTCCACCCTTCTCTGTCTCTCTTGAACAGAGAGCAGCCTAGTATTGCCACTTCCCAGTCATGGCTATCGGTGCACTATGACTCTGTTATGGCCACCAAATCCAGGCTAGCTTCCTCCATAATGACCTCTGGGTCTGCAATTTTATTTCCCAGACTCCTTGCATTGGTGCACATGGCGGTACATACTTTACTCCCTCCTTGCCTGCTCTCTGCTCCCCTCCAACTTGTGCTGTTCCTTGAAGCTCCTCCTCACCCCCTCTTACCTGTTACCTTCTCTGTTAACCAGTCTCCTTTACTCCTTTTTTCTTGTTTCCTGATTAATACCCCCCTTGTCCCTCTGCCTTGTCCCCACCCCTGTCTTCTGGCCCCTGCTCTGGGAAGTTTACTCCTCTCTGGCTCTCTGTCCCTGCTGCTTCATCATCTGGGGAAGGCAATCTTTGCCTCCCTTGGTATTACAGCCTCCCTCCTTGCTCATGCAAGTAGCATTTAAACCTTCCACTAAGGACTGTGGCTCTCCTCCTGGAATGATGACAGGCCATCTCCCCTATAGAGGCCCATATCCTCCCAGGCTGGTTCCCAGTCCTCAATACAGTCAAAACCCTCCTTCATGCACCATGCCTTCAACCAATTGTTAAAAGCCATGGTGTGGGCTGCCTTTCCTTTCCACAGCTGTATGCAGGAAACACCTTGGCAAATACCACCATGCATGCTACCTGCTTGAGGCCCCTCCCCAGCAACCTGAAATTACTGTGTACTACCCCACCCTATCCCTTGCCAGGTCACTTGCCCCTAGGTGGACAAAGACATCTGGTTTCCTCCCATCTCCTGCTACCTCAGCAATCCTCTGGATCCTCTCTCCATCCCTCCAAGCTGAAGCACCAGAGGCACTTACCTCCCTCTCCCTTTATTCCTCCACTCCCAAGTCTGTTCTCCTAACAATAGAGTCCCCTACTAGCAGCTGCTTCCTCCTCAATTGGGGCCTCTTCTTCCCTCCTTAGGGCCTCCCTTTCTGAAGACCCCCTCTTCCCCTTCCCACTGCTGTGGGGGCCTCCTACCAGCTGCCCCATCCTGCCACAATTATGAAGGGAATGTGCAGTGGCACAGGATGAGGAGTGTGTTCCTTTCCTGCCACCTCCACCCTCCCAGAGTGCACCAAGGTCCAACCACTCTGCCACTGCCTAGGCATCCTCTGGAAGAGTGGTGGCAGACTTGATGACCCCTGGGTTGGGTAGAAGGTTCTCTGCACCCTTGCCAGTTCAAGCCACAGTCCAGTAACCTCTGCCCTCAGCCCAGAGAGGGAGTGCAGATGGGACAGCACCTCAGTCTCCAGAATGTATCCCGAAGACTGCGACCCCACACCCAGTGCACTACACCACTCCCATGCTCTTTCATTCTTAACCTGTTTGTCTGTTGTCTGTCTTGTCTATTTAACCATTTCTGTACCTTCCTGCCACCTTTCTATGTCCTTTGACTTCCTACCCCTCCCTTTACCTGTGTGAAATGTATTTGTTACCCTGCCCTAAAGAGGGTGTCTCCTACTTCCTGTTTCAATCCTTCTGGCAGTTGCTACCTTCTTGATGCCTACTGCTTCCTACCCCTAGTTGTTACCCCACTACCTGTACCTACATAACCTTAGCTATCTATGCCAGTATAGCTGTATACAGTACTGTGTTGTCTCCTAACTTGGTCAGGTATTCCTCCCACAGAGTTTCCTGCAGACTGTAGACTATCTGTGGATGCCTGCAGAATCCTTAAGATGTATGTTTCAATCCTCAGCAGTCCCACTCACATGCTGGGACACAAGTGTGATGGGACACGCTGGGCAAGGGAGTCTTTATATGGTATGAAATGCAGAGTAGTATAACTATTATACTCTAAATAGCTTTGTTAAGAAGGACAGAAAGGCTCAATCTAGCTCCAAAATGAAGCAATACAATTTGGATCAGTTAATTACACACATTAGGACAGACTTAAAATCATTGGGCACTACTCCTATTTCCTTTTGGGACGTATCAATACAGTTAAAATGAATGTCTGCCCACCTGTTATATCCCCTTCAAATGCATAATCAATTCCTCCCCAAATCCTGGTTTAATCAGGTGCATGGTATTATTTCCAAATTTATCTAGAAAAATAAGCCTTCCAGAAGAGTAATTACTAAACTACAGAGGTCTAAAGAACAGGGAGGGTTACAAGTTCCCAACATCTACCTTTACTATCTCTTGATTAATAAAAAACTATTTAAAGACAAGAACCTCTGTGTGCAAACACTGAGGTAAGGGATTACCAAAGACCATTTGGCTGGGAAGCCAAGTTTCAAGAAAATACAAAATCACACATGCCCCACAATGCAAAGCATCATGGGCTGCATATGCAAATCACCACAGAATGTTATGCTGGTTCAACTTTAAGCAGAATTGCATGGTGCCAAAAGGCCTCTCAAACACAACAGAACTATTGGATTGCCTAGTGGAACCAGTAGAACTGTCAGCCGAAATGGTGCTGCTATCTATTTATCGGACCGATCGCCCCCAGACCAAAACATTAATACCTATCTTCCTGCTTGCAGCTGAAAAAGCAATAACTAGAAAATGGATGCAAAAGTCGATTATGTGGGCATGTGTGATTTTGTATTTTCTTGAAACTTAGCTTCCAAGCAAATGCCCTTTAGGGTAACCCTTACCTCAGTGTTTGCACAGAGGTTCTTTGTGTTTAAATAGTTTTTTATTTTAATAGATTCACCACAACATAACCAAGACAACTGTCTTAGGGTAGCTGGTTCATTCCACTGGGGTGTCAAACAGACGAGGCATACTGATGAGTCCTGGTAGGGACGAAACACGTGGTCTATGTCATCTGTTAGCACCCTTTGCAAACTGTGGAGAGGCCTTTTGGCACCATGCAATTCTGCTTAAAGTTGAACCAGCATAACATTCTGTGGTGATTTGCATATGCAGCCCATGATGCTTTGCATTGGGGGCATGTGTGATTTGTATTTTCTTGAAACTTGGCTTCCCAGCCAAATGCCCTTTAGGTAACCCTTACCTCAGTGTTTGCACAAGAGGTTCTTTGTCTTATTTATAGTGTTACATATTTCCATCTAATGTAGCTTTGTCAGTTCTATGATTGCTCTGTTGTAACAGAGTCAAATGTTACCAAGGGACAAAGTCCGAATCAACTCTAGATTGATGAAGGATCCAGCCTCTCCATTGAATATGGAGATTTGACTGCTTATCATGTATTGCAGCTGACATACTTTCCATTTGATATATTGTTTTCATGATTTCCTCCAGTCAAGTATCGTGAAATCGACTTTGCATCCATTTTCTAGTTATTGCTTTTCTAGCTGCAAGCAGGAAGATAGGTATTAATGTTTTGGTCTGGAGGCGCATCGGTCGGATAAATAGATAGCAGCACCATTTTGACTGACAGTTCTACTGGTTCCACTAGGCAATCCAATAGTTCTGCTTGAAGAGTGCACCAGAAGGGCATCAACATTGGGCAATGCCACATTATGTGTCCAAGTTTGTCAGAATACAACCGCATCTCTCAGCAGTGGCCATATGTTTTGGGGAGATATTTAACCAATATGGCTGGGGAGCGAAGTAGCGTGCTCTACATTTCATGCAAACTCCTCAATGGGAGAGGAGGTTATCTTGGTAGCTGATAAGGCAGTTTGACCACTGGGAGGGTGGGATAGTCAATCTCAAATCCTCATTCCATTGTTCTAGGATGGATTTGTTGAATCCTGTGTTGTGTCTCTCAGGCTTTTGTACATGTTCCCAACCAAGTGGTCTCCCAAGTGCCCTTTGATGGTGTCTATGAATAATTTTAATTTAGGGTCATAGGAGATGATAGTTTAGCTACCATGTTCCGTTGTCTCAGGATATAATTGCGGACCTGTAGGTATCTAAAGAAATCGCCTCTTCTCAAGTGAAGGCCCGCTCATCTCCTCAAATGTTGCACTCCCTCCTCATCCAGAAACTGAAGACATGGGACAAGCCCTTCTGTCTCCATTGACAAAGGCTTGATCAGAATAACAAAACAAAATGGTTATGTTAAATGCATGCTGAAAATAGAAAATAGAGTTAAAATCTACGTTTGATCAGAATAGGATGGGGTGAATACTTCATTGAGTGAAAAAATTTGGCACTATGCATAGACCTGGTTAAGGTTTGGACTGTCCCTCATCTTATACCATAGTCTTAGGACATTGGATGTGACCAAAGTAAAATCCTTAAGTGGTGGTGTGTTCCCCGATGAAAATAGGAGTTTATGGCTATCGAACATGTCTTAATGTGAAACTCAATGTTTTCCATGGGAGCTATATACTCTGGATATCCACAATAGGATAATTTTAAAAGGCTGCTATGGCATATAGTTCTAGATTGGGAAGGTTAATACCTTCTTGGGCTAGTGATACTTTTAAGATTGATAAGCGGAGTTTAGGTCTTTGGTTGTCCCAGACAAAGTTTGAGATAATCTTGTCCCATGATTTAAAATAGAATCGAGAGGAAAGGAGGAACATTCTGAAATAAATATAGGAGTCAGGGTAGCACATTCATGCATATTAGCTCAGTGCGTTGAAAGAAAGTCAAATGCAAGTGAACCATTTCTTGAGGTCTAGTTGAATTTGTTGTGTCAAGGGTTCAAAATGTATTATCTCTGTTACTTCCATGTTCAGGAGGTATATTCCTAAATATTTGATTTTAGTGGATCTCCACCTTCATGGGTATATGTGGGAGAATTAGTTGGCAGAAAATTAAGGAATAATACTTCAGTTTTCATAACATTTAGTTTAAAACCTGCGCTGCTTCAAATTTTTAATAATTTGCCATACTGCCAGAATAGAGTGTGCGGGACAAGAGAGTCAGAAGAACATCGTCGGCAAGAGATTAAGTTTATATTCCCTTTATCCCACTGGAATCCTCTACATCCATGGTCTCATGAAGAGCCACCGCCAGAGGTTCCATGTAGATGGCAAACATCAGAGGAGATATTGGGCAACCCTGACGTGTGCCCCAGGACAGCGGAAAGGGAAGATACCCCCTATTAATTCTCATATATGTTTGGGTGAGCTATAAATATTTTTAAGCCAGCCCAAAGGACTCGGAAATTGTAGTTTTGATAAGGTGTCCCAGAGAAAGGACCAGGAGACCCTGTTGAAAGCCTTTTCTGCATCTAAGGTCAGTAGGGCAGATGGAATTTTCCTACTCTGTATATATTCCATAAGTATAAAAGTTCTATGAATGTTGTCTGTTGTACTCCTTTTTTAATAAATCCCGCTTGATCTGGATGGATAATATGTGCAGAATGGTCTCCAATCTAGATGCCCATATCATCATGAAGATTTTATAGTTGGTATTTAGTATGGAGATAGGTCTACACTTGGAGGGATAGAGGATCCTTGTCTGGTTTTGGGAGTGGGGTCAATGTTGTATAGGCCCAGGAGACAGGAGGAGGTTCCCCGCAGTGACCTCCATAAATACCCACTGCAGTCATGGTGCCAACTCACCATTAGCTTTTGTACCATTCAGATGGATATCTATCTGGGCCGACAATGGTTTGATTAAAGGTTTTAATGCTTCCATGGATTTCATCTAACCTTATTGGGGCTTCTAATATAGTTTTGTGGGTGTCCGAGAGGTGGGGAAGAGGAAGGTCCCTTACAAAAACTTTTCGGAACTGGGGTCTTCCGTGTCACCCTGATGATACAAGGTAGGAAAATAATCAGCAAAATTTGCCTACTTTCTTCATCTTTGTAGGTTGGTTTGCCTGTTGAAGGATTTTAGCTTTTATTATTGTAACTGTGTGTTTCTGCATCCTAATTCATTGGGCTAATATCTGAGATCCACGGGCCCCTCCTACATAGTGGTTTAACTTTAAGTATACCAGGGATTGTTGGACCTTTTGATCCATTAGTATTTGTAGAGCCACTTTTGTGTTTTAAATTTTTGTGCAAGTTCCCTATCTCCTTCCTGTACAATAGCTGGTATTGTTGGAGATGGGTTACTAGTTCATAGTACCTGGAATCCAGCTCTCTTTCTTCTTAACTTCTTCATAAGCTATCATTTCGCCCCTCAGTGTGGCTTTTACGGAATCCCAGATTGTGGCCTGGATATATCCGAGGTGGAGTTTTCTGCTAGAATTGTGGATTCTTTTTAGTGAACTCCAGATATTGTGGGTCTTTCAGGGTTAGGAGGTTAAGGTGCCATAGCGTTGGCTTTTTGGCCTTTCTGAAGTCAAGTTTTAAAACAAGTGGGTGGTGGTCCGAAAGCATGTTAAGGCCAATTGAAAGATCTTGTATCAAGGTTAGATGTTCACAGGTTGTTATAAGATAGTCTAACCGTGAGTATGTATGGTGTCTAGTGGAGTAATAGATGACCCAGACTCACTGGGAGCATCGTCCCAAATATCCACAAAACCCAGATGATCCAATGTCTTTTAATATATTTTGGTTGCTGATTGTTTATACTTCAAGGGTGAGAGCAATCCTTATCTACTGATAGTGTTATATTTAGATCCCGCCCATGATCAGTTGTCCTAAAAAGTTCCAAAATGTTCGAGAATAGTTGCTTAACTACCGGGGTGCCCGTTTGAGGAGAGAGGAGGGAGGGTAAACATTAACCAGAGTAACCTCTTGGCCATGAAGCCACCCTTGTAAATAACGCAGTGTCCCTGGGCATCAATATGGGATTGGTTTATTTCCATAAGGGTAGCTGCAGGTATCAAAACCACCACTCCTCTCTGCGCCCACTGGAATGTGAAGAGGCATATACCTCATACCTATGCCCCAACGTAATTTCAAGTGTTCTGTTTGTGAGAGGTGTGTTTCCTGTATCATGTATACATCTGCTCTTTGTTTTTCCAATATACTGTATAAATCTGGACCATTTAATGGGACTGTGCAGGCTATTTATGTTCTGTGAGAATATCTGCAATGGTGCTGCTAACATTTTGTTTTCCATCAGGAACCTTCCTTCTGTATTCCTGACCCCAGCCAACCAAAGTGGGAACAAGGACACCTTTGAGATTCCATCCAAGGACCCAGAGAGTAAGAAGAAAGTGTGCCCCACCTTGGGTCGTCCCATCTCTCAACAATTCTAGTATTCTTGTTTTGTCTGAGCTAACTGCTTGTATTTTAATAAATTGTTTGAATTTACAGAATATCTTTGCGTGTGAGTCATTTTTCTTTAAACAATTAAGTAACCCTGTAACTTGAACCAATATCAAACCCTTTTGCCCCCCTCCCATTTATATACCTCACATATAACTTTATAAACTTAGGGCCGCTAAACATGTGGTCAAACCCAGTTCCTTTGAACCCTCGACCTAGTGCCAAGAGGTCTGTTGGTACATATTAAAATTAACCAGAACTATATACAGGATGACTCCCTAGTGGGAGGTGCTCACCTTAAGCTCCTCCGAGTCCACCTATCCTGGTCCATATCTAGGCTCAGGAGAGGGATGAGGCTATCAATCTAACCCCAGAGTAAAGTATCCCCAGAGAAAGCAAAAAGCCCCAAATGGGGTGGAGAAGACACTGCCCCTGAAGGAACCGGCATCACCTTATTAATCTATGTGTAAGGCGCATTATGAGAGGCTCCTCATCTCTCAAGAGTTAAGGTATGGCCTAGGCTAGTATTTTAATGGAGTGGTTGATAGATTACCCATGTTGTGTTATAGGTCCTCATACATTTCCATCCTTCCCTCACTCGTCATAGTCATTATAAATCCCCTTTAATTATCATCCCCTCCAGCATCCATATATCCAATCTGTTTCAGTTTTATTTCAGGATGAAAATGGTATCCTCTAGTATCCAATTTTCCTTTCTTGCCTTCTTGTCCACTAGCGATGGTTAAGGTCGATAATTCCTTTTGAAGGTTAAACGGACGTGTGAATCATTCTTTGAGGATCTTGAAAAATCCCAGCATAGTAGTCTCCTTTGTAGCTGATTCCTTCCCCGCCTCCCCCCAGACCGAGCTGACCCAGCCAACTAGCAGGAACAGGGGAAGAGAGGCCAACAAGGCCCACCTGAAGGCAGGAGAGGATCACCCAGGGAAGGAAAAAAAGGGAGGCAATAAGCTCTCTAAGAGGAGCCCCTCTAGCCTGGGATTTACCCCGCCATCAGGGGCTCGATGGGACCAAATGGCAATCGAAGGTCAAATTATTGTCTATAATTGTATTAGTATGTTTAATTGGTTGCCTGGACCCAGTGAAGTGCCTCCCGCCCCAGGCAGATCCCGAACCCTCGAGACCACATCATTGGGGAAACAATAACAGAGATTTGACAGTACCTTGTTCTTCAGGTCAGCAGGGATGGGTTTATATATTGTTGTAGTCTTTTAAGGATTTCTCCCAGTGGTAGCTGAATTGCCTTGATCTTGCTACTCAGGCTGGTTAGTTTGCTGCTGCCGTAATTTCATAACTTCCATTGTTTTCTCTGTAATTATGCCCTTGGCCAATAGATCTTCTGCTGCTTCAGTTGCTGAGTTGTATGTTTGTTGGCCAGTTGGAAGAAGCACTAACAGCCTGGCCAGATAGGGTGTGTGGAAACAATTTTTGCGACTGTAGAGCTGGAAACAATGGACTGTATTCTCTTCACTGTTTTGTGTGTATGGAGCATAGTCATTATCAAATATTAAATGACTATGTCCCAGCATCACCTGCCTTTCTGCCAGGCTTTTAGAAGAAGAAGCTCCTTTGTTTGGAATCTCAATAGCCAAATAGACGAATGATCGAGGCCTTGCTTCAGGGTGGGAAGGTTTAGGGCCAAGTGCTCTATGGGCTCTTTCTATATCTAATTGAAAGTCAGGATCCAGTGTCAACACCAACTGAGCAAGTAATCAGCGAAGGCAAGCGGGTCGTTACCTTCCTCGCCTTCCTGTATACCAAAACTACAGAGGTTTTGTCTTTGGCCACGATTCTGTGTATCTTTTGCCTGAGAAACTGCCAGTTGTTCTGTTGCCAGGAATGTGCACTGCCTCCTCGAGATGATCCAACCTGGCTGTGTTCTCGGTGATTTGGGAGTCGGCTTCAGTCATACGGTGCTGCAAAGAGCTCAGTTCTTTTCAAATCAAAGTTTATTGTTTTTAGAATAAAGAACAGGTCCAGTAATAACAATCTGAATTATACATGAAACCAGAAACAGTACAACACTGCATGCACTGGAACTGTTCCCCACCCCAGGCCTAACCCTCGATTCAGCACAGTCCAAACTTATCAGATAAATTATCAAATTCTAAACCAGACAACAGTACGGCATGTTAAATGGTGAACAATGTATGAAAAGGTTCCCATATTTTTTATATCTTTTCACTCTATTACTGAGACTTGCCACCATTTTTCCATCCTGAGATTTGCTAGCAATTCTTTAAGCCATTCAAATAAAATATCAACATTATCTTTTCAAGGACGAAAAATTACCTTTTTACAGATAGGGATATTAAAGCTATATAATATCGCCTAGCAGGTACTGAAATCATGGTATAATCACCTAAGAGGCATACCTCAGGGGTGAAAATATCCGAGAGACCCAACAAGGAGTCCATCTTCTGCTGGATGTCCTTCCAAAGAATAGAGGCCTTAGGACAAGCCCAAATATAAGAAACATGGAACCCTCTGCCTGCTGACAACGGGGCAGGTGGGAGGCTCAATAAGCCCATATTTATATAGTTTTGAGGGGTATAATATATATTATGCAATATGTGAAATTGTGTAAACCGTAATCTATCCTGGGTAATGTATTTATGACAATTAGACCACAAAGTTGTCAATCTATTTCCAGATCAGGAAAGTATGAACCCCAGTACTTCTCAGGTGCAAAACAGTTTGGGTACTTACAATTATATAAAATCTATATGTATTAGATACAGAGTAGGCCATACCGGACACAAGGCAGTTCTTCCAGGAAGGTTTTAGCTCCTTTTGGGAGGCTTCAGACCAAACTATTTCACTATTAAATGTCTTAACTGAAAAACTTTAAATGTAAACTTAGTAGGAATGTTGAGATTATTTAATATGTCAGTAGTTGGAAGCCATAAGTTATACAGCATGACAAAATGGGAAAGTTTAGCATCTTCCAATTGGGAAGCCACCTAAGTATAATTGGTTTGTATCTATTTTAAATTTGGATTACCCCTGATAAGCTGGGCTAGATCTAAAGTATGATTATATTTTGTAAAAAGTG
Source organism: Neoceratodus forsteri (assembly GCA_016271365.2). NCBI lineage: Eukaryota > Metazoa > Chordata > Ceratodontiformes > Ceratodontidae > Neoceratodus > Neoceratodus forsteri. The sequence continues at coordinate 123,598,028 of JADMNL010000024.1, forward strand.
CTTATCTGGGTATGTACTCTAACAGAAGTTGCAATAAGACTTCAAACTTGGAGGAAGAGCACAAGGCCTGATATGAAACAGGGATGCGGTGAGAGACCATTTACTTTCATCAGAGACAACTCAATTTTGAGCCAGATAGGAACAGAAACAGAAGGATTACCATCCTTCATATGTACCAACCTTCTCATATATTTAACAACATGACTAGCCCAATAATAGAATATCAAGTGAGGAAGACAGAGACCTCCTTTGTCCTTGGGGCCGCTAACTTGTGAAAAGCAATCCTAGGTTGCCTGCTAGCCCAAATAAATTTTGTAATCAAGCCATTAATTTTACGGAACCAGGTTAGAGGTATCTAGTTATTAAGTAGATACAAGGGATAAAAAATCCTAGGAAAAACATTTGTTTTCATTAAGTTCACTCGGCCCCACAATGAAATAGATAATTTGGCCCATCTGTCTAGGTCTGCACCTATAGTATTTACTAGGGCATCTAGATTTAGTTTTAAGTGAAGCTGGGTTCTTAGTAATTTGAATGCCCAGGTATCTTAAAATTCGGTGCCCAAGACAGACCTGTTTCTGTAATAGTGGATTTAATCACTTTATAATTAAGCGGGAAGACAAGAGATTTTCAATGTTTAATTTTAATTAGAAAAGTTAGCATATTCTTCTATTATGGATAACATGGAGGATTGACTTGGTTAGATGCGATAATTGTAACAAGAGGTCATTGGCAAAGCCGATACTTTAATTTCATATCCTTGAATAGTAATTCCCTGAAAGCAGCTGGGGAAAGTTTTAATCGTGAATAAAGGGCTCCAGATATAAATTAAAAAGCAAAGGGGATAAAGGACACCCTTGTCTGGTACCTGAATGTAACATAAAGAGCTTGGATATGGCTCCATTAGCGACCACCTGAGCTGAAGGGTACTATAAAGAGACTTAATCCAATTCTGAAAACGTAAAGGAACTTATAAGCATTAAGAGCCGAAATAAGAAATTCCAGTCAACCCTGTCGACGCCTTCTCGCATGCAGAGAACCAAAACAGCTGGAAATGAGACATCCCTGGATGCTGAAAGGGCGTGCGATAGGGTTCAAAGATGATCAATCGAAGAGCGCCTTCATAAAAATCCAACCTGGTCAGGTCCAATAAGGTCAGGCAAAACTAATGCATACGATCAGCTAACAATTTAGATAATATCTTGACATCCTGGTTCATCAGGGCTATTGGGTGATAACTTGTAGGTAATTCTGGGTTCTTCTCCGGTTTCAATATAAGGACTATTAAGGCCTCCCATAAAGTAGAATCGACAGGTGCACCGACAAAGTGCTGAAATAAGGGAACTAATAATGGTAATAATTGTTTTGAAAGACTTTCTAAAATTGGCGAGAAGCCATCTGGGCCAGGTGATTTGTCAGAAGGTAAGTTTTTAATAACCGTGAGAATTTCTTCAGAGGATATTGAAGATATAAGCAGATTCTGTTGGGGCTCAGAGAACAAAGATAAGCCGGATGCCTCTAAATAATTGTCTAAACTCTGTTCTGATAGTGGGTTTATCTTGGAGTAGTATAGCTTTGCATAATACTGCTGAAATACAGATACTATCTCCACGGAGATATTTTTAGGCACCATCTGAATGAGGAGCGGATTGAAGGAATATATCTGCTCGCTTCCTGTTGCTTAATCCAGTGCTAAAAGCAGCCTGCTTTTTCTCCCTGATCCGAATAATTTGCCTTAGTTTTCAGAATGGCAAATTCAGCTTTCTCCTTAATGTCTCAGATAAGTATCATTTAATTTTACCAGCTCTTGCTGAAGGGTTCGAAAAACTATGAGAAGCTTTAATTCCATTGAACGAATTTGCTCAAGAAGAGTAATCCCTTTCCTTTTCTTTTTCCTTTGTGTAGCTATACTAATTAATATTCCCTAATGAAGACTTTAAATGCACCCATATAAAATCTGGTCTGGAGATAGATTGAGATTAGTTTCTATAAATTGCTCGATATGTTTATTGATAGTTTTGATTATGTGGGGTCCTTTAACATTTGATTATTAATTTTCCACCAGGTGGTTTTCTTGGGAAGACTTGAAAAGGCAAGGTGACAAGTTACCAATGAATGGTCAGAGGGTGATCCTGACTGTATGGAAGCTTCTGCTACCCCAGGCAGGAGAGTCTGAGAAAGAAAAATATAATTGATCGTGAAGCAGTTTATGGACTGGTGATAAGAAAGTGAATTCTTTATCCGAAGGGTGCAAGACTCTCAAACATCACACAGAGCATAATGCTGTATAAATTCTTGCAGGGCCCTTTGTGCAGGAGAGCGACCTCTACTCACAGGAGAAGAACAATCCCATTAATGGGTCCATAACAGTATTTATATCACCCCTAAAATAATTGGCAGGGACAAAATGGATATAAGTTCAACCAGTTCGTAAAACCCAGGAGAATCTGTATTGGGCCCATAAAGACTACTCAACACAATTTCGGTGGCATATAAAGTACAGCAAAGGGCTCAGTTCTGATTTAATGTTGTGGAGTGAGTGCGGACCTCCCCTGAAGTCCGATATCGCTGGAGGATTATCTCAGAGTTTACATCAGAGGTTGCATTCTTTTTCCTTTCATTTTGGATGGAGTAGCAGAAGAGTAGGCTTTTTAGATTCGGGCCCAGCATGAGTTTCAGTCTGCTGATCTGCATCATCTGACATGCGATCTTCGTGATCATCTGCTATGGGAGAAAGCGGTTCTGATTTTGCCTCACCATCCTGTTTGTTAGGACACTCAGGCAAGGTCTGGAAAGATTTTTGAATATTTTGACTGGTTTTAACTTCTTTTAAGTACCTTTGTGGGTTTTTATGATGGGAGCCTTACGATCTCAGTGTTCATGCAGTCATGCGGAACCGGAAGTCTGCATGCGCACTTCTGTCATGTGACCACTCTATCCCTGCGTGTGTGAAGCGTGCAAATCCGGTGTCAGCTGTAGCGAGAGCTCAGAGTACTGTTTGACTGGGGCTCACTGCTCTGCAGCAGCCATGGTGGCTCTGACCAGAGTTTGTTCTTTAGAGGTTTGGGTAGAAGAGACATGATTCTCACCATCTAATAATAATCTGTATAGCATACCAGGTCCTTTTCTCACTGCAATTCTTTTAGATACCCAGTGACATTTGTTATATTCAGGAGAATGAGGGTGGAGTTCAGAACTGAATCTTGAATGACTTCCCTGACCTGCAAATATAGTGTAAATTGAAACCTGTGTATGTTGTATCAGGATCTGAGTTCCTCAAATGAAAGTAATCTCTTGGTATTGGTCTCCTGTAAATCATTAATATTAGCAGGTCCAGCAGTACTCCTCCCAGAGTCCTCTAGAGGCCTATTATTGTTATACACTACATCTTTGTTTCCCCAAACTGCCATCAAATAGGCAGGCATGTTTTGAATTTTTAATGGAATTTTAACCTTCTTAACAACAGCAATAGTACTGGTGATGCAAAATTGTCTTTTAACTTTTCCTTAATAGGAATGAATAAGTAATCAGATAGACTGCATGGAGCTACTGTCTGTGGTTTAATTGGGTGAATAATTTTCTTTTCAGTGTTAGTCATGTACATCACTGCCCGCTTATACAGGAAGGCTAGGTAATATCTTTCCCAGCAGGGCAGACCAAACCCACCTTCTGACCATGGGGCTCATAGTTAGTTTGTTTAGAGCTAATCTAGTAGGTTTATCCCCTCCCACCAAGAACTTTCTTAATAGATTTCCTAGTAGGACACATTTTCTCTTACAGATCCTAAAAAGCAGATTCTGAGCGGACATAAAATAAACTTGCTACTATCATGCAAACATACATACATACAAACATACAAAGAAGTCAGCGAAAAAGGCAATTTCATCCATCTAGTCTGCTCATATTGCAGGGTCCACAGCTTGTGCTATTGTCTCCGCCCCCACTCCTCTCATCCTCCTTACCCATGATCCTTATCTTCTCTTATGCCTATCCCAACCTCTTTTGATGCTGCCACTGTCTTCAGTGAGACCACCTCTTAAGGCATCTCATTCCAAAAGTCCACCACCCTTTCTGTGAAGAAGTGCTTCCTGACATCTCTCCTAAACTTCCCCCTCCAGCTTAGGACTGTACCCTTGTGTTATAGTTGCCATTTAGCTTAAAGAGACCCTACTTATCCACTTTATTTATCCCTTTGAAGTACTTGAAGATCTTCATCGAGGAAATCTCTTGCAGCAGGTCATTGCATAAAGGAATATTCCAGCTGCAGGCTTGATTCCATCTGGATGACTCATCAGCAGTCTCCGGGACCACCCTGACAATACCATGTATTGTGTCCTGACAGGTATGAAAGGGGCAGCCCCAGATGCTCCTCAGTTCTTTTCCTATTCGACCTGCATGCTGCATGTTCTCCATCTGGAGTCTAGCTTCAATCGTGAAGAAAATTTCAAAGTCTACAAATAATCTACTACGTCATTTCCAGTATACGTCACGTTCCTATTGACTGATCCATGTTGTCTATGGATTCTCTTTTTAGAAAGTGTTCCTGTGGTCAGAAAATCACAACAGAGGACCTGCATGAATTCTGTGTGAAGTGCCTGGGTCCTGCACACGATACCAGTGCTTGTGTCCTGTGTCAGCGTTTAATAAAGCCACCAAGTGTCGATGATTCCAGACACTTTGAGAGCACCTCATGGAGCAGAAAGTTGCCTCCTGGAACAGGAACACTGCTCAAGTCGAAGAAGTCATCTCTGTTGTCCTCTGGATCCTGCCATTCAGTAAGTATTCCTCGTCAATAAGGAAGTTTGACACTCAGGAGAAGCCTAAGAAACACTCTTCTAAGAGTAAGCATGTACTCCTGTCTCCTCTCCGTCGATGAGCAGTCTGCCTTCTTCTTCCCATTCTACAGAGCAGGGTATCCTTAAAACTAAAATGGTTTTAGCTGCCCTTTCTGATGCAGCTGCCAAGTTATCTTCCACACCATCACTGACCTCTGCCCATTGTGCTGCTTATTAGTCGACTGGCTCCCATGTTGATGACTTCAGCGGGTTTCCCTCAGTTGCAGCTTCCAGCGCTGCCACCTCCATCTCATGGTTCTCATTATCGTCTCTTGCGGCTCCATCACTGTTGTCAATGACCATGCTTGCATGGCTTAGTAGAGACATTTTGAGTTCCTCTTTATCATTGGTGGGTCTTCTGTTGTCGGTGTTGGGTACCTTTGTTTACCCTTCATTGGCGGCTTATTTAGTGCCACAACTGAATTCAATCTCTTCAGTTGTGCCCTTCGCCGATGCATTCCACACAGAGTTCTGCCTCTTCTCCTCAGCTGGCCATGGTGGAGGTCCAGGCCCTGTGCAGGCTATCTGTGGCCTCACAAAGTCCACTTCCACCTCCCATGGGAGTGTTCCTATGGTTCCACTCTCAGTACTGTTTAGGCGCTCCTCTCTGTCTAGGAATGCCAGTTTCTCCCCAGGACACTGAAATGGAGGACCCTGAGCTACAAGACTGGGAAGTAGAGGATCAGGAGGATGCTTTGGAACATGAACCACTGTCTTCCTTATCAGTTTCTTCTACCTCCTCAGTTCAGGATGAGACTTCTCCTGCCCTTCCTTGTTCCGCTCCAGATGACCCTGGATTTTCTGATATCATGATTCATCTTCAGAAGACTTTTGGGTTCAGGAGATGGAGCAAAACACCTCCGGAGGAAATTGGCCAATTAATTAGGTCTTCCTGACTGTCCTTCCTTGGTCATTCCTCCTTTGCTTGATGCCTATGAGGATGCCATTTTGGCTGCTTGACAACAGACCTCTTCAATACCCTCGGCTCCATGTAAAGTCGACAGGACATATCAGGCCCACTGGAACACCCTTACTTTCCATGACCACCACAGGCTGACTCTGTGGTTATTAATACAGTTCATGATAGGTCAGTACAACCAAAACATCTCAGTGCTCAGTCTCCAGATAAGGAATCCGAAGCTTGATGTCAAGAGGAAAAGGTGTATTCCTCTTCTACTCTGACCCTCAAATTTTAAATTATATGTATCATCTTCTTAAATCTCAAGAAGAAATCTTAAAAGCAACTCAGGCTTCCATTCAATCCCTCCTGGACACTGTTCCTAAGAAGGAATTAATGGCCAAGTTGTCTGCAGCCTCTGCTGTTGGCTGTCATTTATGCAGGTGACCTATGATGCCATTGACTCTAGCACAGGACTTCTTTAGCTGGCATTTGTCTTTGGTGGCGTGCCTGGCTTTGGGTCCTGGGTTTTGCCCCAGATGTCCAGCAGTCCATTCTCAATGCTCCCTTTAAGGTGACAAGCTCTTGGTCCTCAGACCCAGGATATTCTGACCTCATTTGCAGGCCTTGGGTCGTACACTGTGATTGGTATGCTCTCTACCATGCCCAGACAAAACCCAATTACAGGGTAATTTTCACAGGCCTGCAAACCAATGAATGTCCACCCTCAGGCAGCAAGCCTAATAAGCAAAGCAAAGTTCAAGTTTCCCTGCCAGGGCCATGTAACAATCAAAAACAACCCTTTACCTTCCCCATCCCCCAACTGGGACAGCCTACTGCCTGAAGTCCCCTCACCTATGGGTTCAGAGGCCCATTCCACGGCAGTCGGGGCATATTCTCCCTACATCTTCCAGGTTGGAAACTCATAACCTCAGATGCTTGGGACCTCCAACTGATGCAATCAAGTCGCACCTTGGAATTAACAAAGACCCTGCCTCCTATGCCCCAAAGGGCCTCTCACTACCCCCAACCATGCCTCTGTTTTGGCAGAAGAAATTAATGCCTGGGAGACAAAACTGGCAATGAAACCTGTTCCCTTTCCCAGAAGGGCAGGGGTTTCTACTCTCATTCTTTTCTCATCTCAAAATGGATCAGGAGATTGCATCCCATTCTGGATCTCAGAAACCTAACTCTCTATATAGAGTACAAAAGGTTCAGGATGGTGACCCTACAGACCCTCCTGCCTCTTCTAAACAAGAGGATTGGCTCTGTTCTCTAGATATGAAGGATGCTTACCTCCATATCATGGTTCACCCTGCTCACAGGTGCTTCCTCAGATTCTGTTTTCAGGGTCATCATTATCAATTCTGGGCACTTCCTTTCGGTCTGTCCTCCATCCCCAGAGTCTTTAAAAGTGTCTTGCTGTGGTGAAGCTGCTGTGTGCAGAAAAGGCCTATCGTCTCTCCCTACCTGTCCGATTGGCGTCTAAGCTCAATCCAGTACTCTGCTAACAACCACATTATCCCAACCACTTTGGCTATTCTCTTCTCTGGGAATCACAATCAACATACTCAAGTCCAAAATGGATTTCACACAATGTCTCCAATACATAGGAGCTGTCCTCAGTACCTCTCAGGATTTAGCCTTCCTTCCCAGGGACCGGAGGACAAGCTCATCCTGTTGGCATCCCAAATGACCTCCAATCAGTATGTCTCAGCCCAGGTCTACCTCTGTCTCCTGGAGAATATGGAAACAGACATTTATATAATTTCCCATACAAGACTACACATGAGGGTCCTCCAATGGACACTTAGAGTTCAATGGAATCAAATAACAAACTATTTCAAAGCTTTTGTTCTAATTTCATCCCCAGTCATTTGTGACTTGCAATGGTGGATGTCTCTAGAACACCTTCTCTGTGGTGTACCATTCCTGCTTAATTCTCACCACAGATACCTCCTCCCAAGGTTGGGGCACCCATCTGGACATGGTTCAGACACAAGGGACCTGGACCACACAGGAAGCTCATTTACATATCAATATTGTAGAGATGAGAGCAGTCCTGTATGCTCTGCAAGCTTTTGAGACCCTCCTTCCACAGGGTAGTCTACAGATTCAAACCAACAGTTCCACAGTGGTTCACTACCTGAACTAATGAGGGGCAGCCATTCTGATTATCTATACAGGAAGCAATGTGACTGTGGTATTGGGCAATCCAAAAGGATACATCTAATAGCAGTACATGTCCCAGGCATCAGCAATACTCTAGCAGATGCAATAAGCAGATCAAAACTCGATAACACAAATAGGAGATCCTCCAGGAAGTTCTAGAAAACAGCTTCTTCCTTTGGGGTTGGCCAGGCGTGGACTTGTTCGCCGATATGTGAAATGCCAAACTGCCTCACTATTGCTCACTAGAGCAAGGTCCTGGAACATTATGGCCAGGCGCATTACCTCCTTTCTGGACAAGAAGATTTCTTTATGCCTTCCCTCCCTTCCCTCTCATTCAGAGTGTTCTACTCAAACTACTCCTGGACAAGATGTCCATGATCCTCATCATGCCTCTGTGGCCAAGACAAGTCTGTTTCCCATTGTTGCAACAATTGCTTGTCTAGGACCTTCATCCACTTCAATTTGTTCTGCACTTCTGACTCAAGCCAGGAAATCTACTTCATCATAACCTCCATTCATTACATCCCAATGCCTGGCTCCTAAGGACATAGTCCTCTCCAGGGTCCAGGTCTCTCCTTAAGTGATGGAAGTTCTACGGCAGCCTGTAAGCCTTCTACAGTACATGTTCCTTTTATTCAATGAAATGGAAGAGGCTTTCCCTGTGGTCAAAGATCACAATTTGAAACCATACTCCTAGCCGCCACAAACGTCCTGGTTCTATTAAGTTTGTTCCTTTTCTTTAAGAGGGTTGAGGCTATTGGAGCTCAAGGATGGGTAATATTTTGTCTGTGCTCATTCAGGAATAATCAAATGGGGGTGGAGTTTGGGGTATTGCCGGTCCTGCATTTTGTTTTTAAGCAATTACTCTGTTAACTATTGTATCTGGGACTTGTTGCATACCTGGATCAGTGGTTCTTCTACTTGTTCAAATGTATGTTAATGTGCTTTACCAAAGTCTCATGTGTTTATGGCTTTACTAGTCGTTTTCTTCTTTCCCTTCTCCTCCTATCCTCCCTCCCCTCCCCTCACAGGATTCCTACATTAATGCAGACACAACAGGGGTTGGTATTGTCTGTGTTCTTAGTAACTCAGGAAACACATCTGGGACTCACACTTGTTACATTATTGCCAAAATGTCCTGTGCTAATAAAAACAAAATATTTATAACCACAATTTACCATGTCCAATAACCCAGCAACAAACCTGGTTACTTGGAATGTAAGAGTGCTTAATTATAAGGTGAAGAGACTCGCTGTTCTTGGGCACTTGAAGTTGAAACTCCCAGACAGCATTTTTCCAAGAGGCACATCTTACAGAGCAACGCTATGACTTGATGTGGAGAGACTGGGTGGGGCAGGTCATAGGAGCAAGCCACAGTTCAAAGAATGCTGGTGTTCTAATCCTTCTGCCCACTGTGCCACATACAAGACCATTACACAAACTGGTGAATATGGGTGTGGGCAGGACAGTAGTGGAGTGAGTAGGTAACTGACTGGGTGGCAGGACACAGGGTGGTGGTAAATGGCTGTCACTCCACAGAGGGAAGAGTGACCAGTTGGGTACCACAGGGATCAGTGCTGGGACCAGTCCTATTCAACATCTTCAGTGACACTCGCATGACCTAGAAGGCAGAATTTCACTGTTCAGCTGACACAAAGCTCTGTAACACAGTAGACACACCAGAGGGTGTAGACAGAATGAGAAGGACCTGTAGAAACTTGAAGAATGTTCAAGGGTTTGGCAGTTGAAATTCAATGCAAAGATGTGCAAGATAATGCATATGGGCACAAAAACCCTGGCACAATATATCACTTGTGGGGTGAGGATATAGCATGCCAAGCAGGAAAGGGATCTTGGGGTTATCTCTGATGACCTCAAGGTAGGGACAGTGTGACAAGGCAGCAGGTAAAGCAAATAGGATGCTGGGATGCATAGGCAGAGGTATCACCAGCAGGAAAAGGAGGTCATAATTCCACTATACAAGACACTAGTGAGGCCCACACCTGGAGTACAGTGTACAGTTCTGGAGACCTTACCTACGTAAGGACATACAGGGTAGAGAAGGTTCAGAGGAGGGCAACAAAGATGGTGCATGGATTGCATCACAAGTTCTATGAAGACAGGTTGAAGGAACTGAACATGTACTCCCTGGAGTAGAGTGGGGGCATGATGAGAGACATACACGTATCTTACAGGGAGAAACAGGGTGCAGGAATACACATTTTTAAGCGAAAGATGTTCCAGAACTGGAGGGCATGGGACGAGTTGAAGGAGGACGATTCAGAGAAACGTGAGGAAGAAATTCTTCACAGAATGGGTGATGGACAAGTGGAACACCCTGCCAGATGAAGTATTGGGGCTGAAATAATCAGGATTTAAGAATGCATGGGATAGACAAAGGAATTCTGGAGGTCAGGGGTGAGGGCAACAGACTTCTAGGAAAACAAACAACCTGCAAGCTCAAATGGGCAGACTGGGTGGGCCATAGGCCCTTATCTGCCGACACCGTCTATGTATCTATGTATCTATGACTATTTGCTTTCCTTTCAGAGGGTGACCTTAAGTACTCCTCCATCAAAGTGCATTTGTCTGCAATTTCTGCCTTCCATATTTTGTGGATAACAAATCTCTGACCCAACTTCAAGTCATGAAAACATTTTAAAGGGTATTCTTCATCTCAACCCTCCTGTTAGGGACCCGTCCCTCCTTGGGACTTGAATTCTGTACTTGAAAAACTTACATTAAAAACTTTTGAACAAGCAGCCTTTTGTGAGCTGTGTTTTCTCTCCTGAAAACTACTTTTTAGTTGCTGTTATGTCGAGTAGATGTATTTCAGAGCTACAAGCACTAATGTGCAAGAACCCTACTAGAGTTTTCAAAGGATTGGGTCTTTTTACTACTAATCTTACATTTTGCCAAATGTGGTATCTGAATTTAGGCTTAAATCAAGCCATACACTTACCAGTGTACTATCCAGAGCCAGCTAATCCAGGAGAATCCTTACTCCATACTTTGGATGTACACAGAATGTTACAATATTATCTCCTTCACACTAAAACTTTAGCAGATCAGAGCAACTTTTGTTTCTTTCACCACTGGAAAAGAGTCCACTCCTGTTTCCAAGCAGTGCTTGTCCACCTGGTTGGCTAACTGCATTACTTCTTGTTATAATACATATCAAGAAAACACCCCAGGAGTGATAAAGTATCACTCCACAGGGTATGGCTGCCTCAATGACATGCTTTAAAGGCATTTCAGTCATTGATATTTGTAAAACTGCTACTTGGTTCACTGTTCACACCTTCACTAAACATTACTGCCTGAACATAGCATCCAAAAAGTGAACTAACTTTGGCGAGCTGTTCTTCAGGGACAGATGTCTTAAACTCTTATTATTTTTTGGCCTCCTCCCACTTGCCTCCCAACTGCTGGGACTCATTCCTATATGTAATGACCTGCTGCTAGAGATTTCCTCAATGAAGATAGTACAATTGCGTAAAACTTACACTGACAGTAGATCTTCGAGAGAATCTCTTGCAGCAGATCGTCTTACCCTCCTTCCGTCCCCTTACTTCCTGTTTCAGGACGGTAACATGCTCCTACTCTTTCAAAAACATAATTTGTAAGGACTCCGTCTTCTCCATCGGTTTCCTTCGATAACCTGGTAACCATATCATCATACATGACTGCTGAGGTGGAAAAGAACCGAGGGGCATCTGGGACTGCCCCTTTATACCTGTCAGGACAGAACACCTGATGTCTTCGGGGTGGTCCCTGTTAGACTGCTGATAAATCATCCAGATAGAATCAAGCCTGTGGATGGAATATTCCTATATGTAATGACCTGCTGCAAGAGATTCTCTCAAAGATCTACTGTTATGGTAAGTTCTTGTGCAACTGTACTGTCCCAATCATGTCCTCTCTCTCTCTCTCTCCTGTCCTCCAGGAGTACATGTTCAGTGCCCTCAAGCTCTCCTCATATGCCTTACCCTGCTGACCTGCTATCATCTGTGTAGCCCTCCTCTGGATCTTCTCCAGCAGGTTAATGTCCTTTTGAGGTGTGGGCACCAGTACCGAACTCCATACTCTAGATGTGGCCTCACCAGTGACCATCATCTTAACTGGTTTCCCTTCCCTATATTGACAAGTTATATTTCTGCTATTTTTAAAATCACTTTCAAGGTCTTTAAGTAGGGGAACAAGGTTAATTTCAATTAGTTTTGGGTCTTTGGGTATTTTAAGGCCTAAATACATAATACTTTCTCTACACCAGGACTCTTTGTCTGTATACTAGGGGGACATGTTGTAGTTCTATAAATTACTAAACAATAGGAACTAACTGATCAATGTGGATTTAAGTAAATAAACAGAAATACAAACCTTAGAAGCTACAATGAGCAGATATTCATATCAAGGACAAATATGTGTAAAAGAACCAACTTTTTCACAATCAGGGCAGCTAAAATGTGGAACTTGCATCCACAGGAGGTAGGAAACTCAAATAATTTCACAGAATTTAAAACAAATTAGACACTCACCTCAGCTGGAATAGGACTAAACCTAACTGAGATACCCACTAGAAGTGGGAGACACACAAATGGGCTAATAGCCTTTTAAGCGTCTTAACTAGCCGAGTAAACCGAGTAGTCCTCAAGTCCAGAAGGAACCTTTCCTAGGGCTTCTATAAGGATATTGAGCAGGTATTTCTGTTCCAGTGGATTTAATAATTTATAAAATTCTACTATCAAACCATCTAGCCCAGGTGTTTTATGTGGGGGTCCTCTATTGCTTTAGAAATTTCTTCTTGTGTTATGGGTTTGCTCAGAATTTATCTGACTCTTCTAAAGTTAGTAGTTTCACTGAGCCTAAAAGGAGATTTCTGTTTTTTCCAGAGCACAGCTGCCGGTACTTTGGTATAGGCTCTTCTCTTATAAATGTTTGAATTCTTTACCTGCTTTCTCACCTGCTCCCTCAAAGCCCTGCTTCATTCTGAACAGGGAATATTCTGCCTTAGCTGAGTACCTTTTACTGATGTTGTAGTTCAGGTTGGTGACTTTGTATAGTAGCTGAACATCCTGTGATGGGTTGTGCTTGTAATTCTGTTCCAGTGAGTGTAATACCGATTTCTTCTCTGAGTAGTCCTTTTAGGTTTTTCTCTTTTTTGTAACTGAAACACTAATTCTGCACCCCATGGCTGGCCCAGTGGTGTGGAGGGCTAAGGCATCATGCCTTATCTCCTGCCACACCAATGACCCATGTTTGGGTTTGAGTGGGTCACGGGGTTAGCCAGGGTGGGAGAGGATCCAATGTCCAGGGGACAGCTCTCCTCTCCTCTCCTCTCCCAGGGAGGGGAAGGAATGGAGACTGGTGCTTGCCTGACACCTAGCGGTGGCTGTGTGTGGCATGCCAGGTCCCCTATAATGTGGGACGGAGGCGGAGCAGTTGATCAGTATGCTGCATGCAGAGGCACATGTGGCTCGGCCATTGTGGACATTGTACACTCCTTCTGGCTTTAGAGTGAACAAGGAAAATGTCCCTGGTGCATCGGGTGACTGCTGTCCTCCTGGGCTCCATTCCCAACAGAAGGTACCTCTAAACTGGATCCAGTCTTGGCGGGTTGATGGTACCCCTGCCACCCTGCTACAGAGGGCACGCCATGGGGAAGAGGGAGGTAAATCCTGTGGTCAGGGACAGGGCTAGAAGGACAGCATGAATATGGACTGACTAGGATGGGGATAGAAAATGACAAGCAAAAATAAAAAAATGATCGCTTCATAATGTAAGCCTTAAATGTATCCCATATGCATGCAAGTGACACTTCCCATTGCCATTAATTTAACAAACTCAGTAGCTACCTTATCTATTGAAGCCTTAAAATGTTTGTCATATAATAGAGACATGTTAAGTCTCCATCTGAAACATTTACCATTTTCCTAACTTGAGGACAGAGAAAGCTTTACAAGAGCTTGATCAGAGAGTGCTATGTCTTTTAACTCTGCCTAGATGATCTCTTACTTCTTTTGCTTGTTTGTTTATTCCCCGTCCAGGTCAGCCCACGCTTGTGCTGGTCCTCCCAACCCCATCCTTCAACCCCACAGGACTTACCTTCTCTTGTCTTTCCCCATGGCTTGCCCTCAGTGGCAGGGTTGTGGGGAGTCCCTCAATCCATGAGATAGGATCCACTTTGGGGAAGGGGCTTGCTTATTGGGAAAGGAGCTTGTAGAGACCGGCAGTCATCAACTTGCCTGAGATATTCTGTCCTCGAGCCTGGAGGAGCGTAATGCTTTCAATTGCTGAGCTGCATGCACTTTCATATGCAGCCACGCTAGACTGACTCCATCTGGTAAGGTTGTATGCCCATTGGTCCACAAGCGTGAGCCAATGGGTGCAGCTCCGTGACCGTCTGCACAGTCCAGGTATGTGAATGAATCCATTCACATATCTGGGTTGTGTAGTACTGGTATAGTTGCATGCCCACTGGCTCACTGCCAGGGACCAGTGGGCTTATTGGGTCTCACCGTATGGAGTCAGCCGTAAGTAGCAAGGGTGGGGAGCTGCCACCTGCTGCTGACCAGGGGAGTGGAGCAGGGGCTCAGTGGGCGGGTGGGGAGGGGTCCGCTGGACCACCAGGGTTGGATTGGTGTGTCATTATTTATTACTGATGCCCACGATCGGGCTGTGAGCGGTCCACTGGATCACCAGGGATATAGGACTATTAATTTTCTACATATGCCTGCAATCGGGTGTCGGAGCATGTTGCCGCTTGTGCAGGGGAGTCGGGTCCTCGACGGCTGCAGCCTGGCAGGGCACCAGGTGCAAGTCACCGGGGATCGGTGCACCTGCATGCAAATGGGGCCATAATCACATGCAAATGGCCCTATTTGCACCTTGCATACATTGTGGCCCCATTTGCATGTGCACTTTTGAATATCACGGTGGTTGCACCTATCGTGACGGCACTTGCACTAGTGCATCCTCCTGCTCCACTCTGGCCACTTACACTGGCACAGTGCCACTGTGCCATATGCACTATGGGTGGCCAAGGTGTGATATTCAATGCGCTTGCTACAGCCTGGATCAGTCTGAATATCCGCCCCACTGTTCTAGGAGGCTGTGCAACTTACATTTCCTTAACTTAAAATAGGAAGATCCCTGAATTACTCAATTATGATCTAACAAATGAACTATACAAATGACAGGGTCTGATGTTAGACAAATCTATACCAGAATATAAATACTCTGATTTATGAGGGTAACTAGCTATTTCTTAACCTAATCAGTTGACAGACTAAAACAAGTGAAAAGGAATGTGAAATGACTTGCTTAAATGATTATGATTGCTTAAATGAAATGATTGCTTAACAGAAGTACATAACTTTGAAACTGTTTTAAACACTAAACAGTATTGTAATCCCAGTAGAAAGATAAAAGTAAAATGATGTTAGAAACGCAGGAAGCAGTACCTCAAAATACCAAACTGAAACAGAATAAAACAAACAATCCTATGGATTAATTGACTTCTTTTAATTGGAAAAACAATAATTCCAAGGTGTTTGCAAACCTTGTTCCTGCTATCAGGTCACTACTACTGTGCAAGGTTGGCTAACACTCAAGTAAAGGACTTTGCCCTGCTAAACTTGTGGAAAAATAATAGGAATCATGTGACGCACTCTTGTCCACAGCTGTGTGTGCCTTTTAAAACATGAATAAGGCGTGACAATAGACTATTTGATTGGTTGGTTGGTTGGTTGGGATCAACACCTTATTCTCCAAAATGGGTGCCAGGAAATCTATGTAATATATGTACTCCTTCACTTGAAACATACTCTCTTGAAAGTTGCAATGCTGGTATATGTTCTTAGGAGTCTGAATAATACAGAAATAGATCTTAATTCAAGTTGCTAGAGGTGGACTTCTATTTATAAATTTGGTGTTAGTTGTCCAGGTATGACAGTTCAGCAAAGTTACCCAGACTCTTCAGGGTTCTGAACTCAGGCACCATAACCCGATTGCTACACCTTTTCAGAGTATACCTTTACATACTCGAATACATTCTTAGTCACACCCCTCAAGGTCTGTTTATGCTTGGTCTGCCTGCTAATTCTTTCTTCCTCCAATTCCACAGGGTTACCAGACTTTTAGCAGTGTGTGAGAGCATGTTTGTTCAAGGATGGGCTCTTGCTCTAACAGCTATGATCTAGAAAGCCAGTTAGAGGGATAGTTAGTTTAAAGCAACACAACTTTTATTTTTATAATAAAATTACTGCATTGTGCCATATAGCATAAACTGATCATTTGGGAAGAAGTAGGGAAATATGGCTGAACCTGATCCACTTATTACTTAAATGAGGACAACAACATCCACATATCTTAAACTAGAATCTTGCATGTAAGCATTCAGTTACCTCTGATCTCATACAGGACTGCCAGCATTTTGATACAGAAAGCGTTTCACAGATTTACACCTTCTTTGTTATTTATAGAGTTCGATATCGCAGCAGATCAATGAGGTTCTACTGTGCAGTCTAGTATCAGTTGGGAAGTCTCAGGCTGCTTTTGAGCCATGTTCTTACTGGAAGGATAGTATGAGAAATTGTGACTTACCGCTCATCTATGGAGCCATTTCAGCTTTCAACAGACTGATTGCTTCCTTTAGTAGTAGAGTAAACTCAAAATTGTGCCCCATAAGCTTGAAATAAATGAAGTTGTAGTTAGAGTGTTACTTAAAACGTTATAAAAGCCTAATGGAGTATGAACTGCACCCTTGACTGTCAAACTAATAATGACGTGATGCGTAGAGCCTCGGATGCTGTTGCCTTTCCATAGAGACTAATCAAGGAAAAGAGTGTCAGACCAATTAAAACAACTTACTGTCAATGTGTCATCTCTGCTGACCTTTCTGGCTGAGTAGATGCGGTTCGAGAATCAGAATTGTATGGATGCTGAGCCAGATCTGTGCCTGTTCTCTGTACTCGACTTCTAGTATGCTTCTTTGGATTATTTCTGAGTTTGTTTGCACCTCATATCCAGAGAAAGCGAGCTGGGAGAATCTACCTTTCTTGAATATATAGAATCCCATGACATGGAATACCTATTAAGGTCTGTGGACTTTTGCAATTGCTGCATAAGTTGGGGAAGGTGGGACTGAGAGGATACTGTGTGGTTTGCATTTTCTGTGCAGTTCTCTGCTCCACATGTTTTAACATCACAGGCTGTGTTATGCTGCATGGGGCAGTAGTTGTGGGTTCTGTGGGTTCTACAGCTAGTGCCAAGTCAAGATTCAAATGTGTGCTTGAAGATGGCTCTTTGTTATAGTGAGCCCTTCCTAGGTGTTTCTCTTCAGTTACATCTCAGGCCATGTCAGGATAAGTGCAATAGTGGGGTGGCCAGAAACATGCTGTATAACCAGTGTTGCCAGATATTTCATATAGTAACCCTACTTCAGGCCATTGGCCTACCAGGAGTCTAGAACACTCTGGCACATGAGCTCAGTCGAACAACAGCAGATCCTCACAAGTGGTTGCTAGACTAGATATCATGAGATCACTATTCAATGAGAGTGGAATCCCAGACCTGGACCTTTCTGCCTCCCCTCAATGCTGAACTTCCTTGATTCTGCTTCATAAATCCAGAACCTGGTGTTTTCTATCAGGATACATTCAGACTGCAGTGACAAATCTGTTTCTGTATGCATTCCTCCAACTCCTCTCATTTAGAGAGTTCTGTTCAAACCAGAGGCACATGAAGGCAAGATGCTTCTAGTGGCCAACCAACAAAGACAGTAGTGCTAATCCAGGAACTGGTAGTGCTGCACATGGAAAACCAACATCAGAAAACAACAAACTATAGCACACTGCAAGCAAATAAGGCTAAGACAACTGGGATGCACAAAAATGTTTATTACACCATCATGCAAGAATGAGCCATATCGGCAGTGAAACAAGGCTAGAACCCCAGCACTTCACCTCTTAGTTACAAGGTTTCATCACCTCTGACAAAGCCTCATAACTGAGAGGTGAAGCACGGAGGGTTTCTAGCCTTTTTCCCGCTGACATAGCTCATTCTTGCATAATAGTATAATAAAAGTTTTGAGCATCCATATGGTTGCTCTTAGACTTATTTGCTTGCAGTGTACTATAGTGTGTGATTCTAGTGGACCTTGCTAGCTCAGCAGATAGGGTTTCCTCTGTTGAATTGACTTTCTATGAGTAAACCAGTGATCTTCCACTCCAGCTGGACTTACTGTTCCAGTCCCAGGGCCAACTAGTCCACTCAACCTGTGCTCCCTTTGTTTTAAGGGCTGGATCCTGAAGAAATAGAAATGGGCAGGTTTGTGGTTTCCAAGAGGGTCTCTGAGATACTACTGACTGCTCATAAGCCTTCCACCAGGAAGACTTTTCCATCTGGTGTTCCAGAACCCCTATATACCCTTTTAAGCATCCACTGTTAAAAGGTTTTGGAATACCTACTGGGCCTTTCTGATGCAGGGCTGCAATATTCCACAGTCAAGGTCCATTTTCTGCTATATCAGCATACCACAAACCTATAGACACCCTCTGATGCAGCTAACACTATTCAAGAGGTTACTCAGGGTGTCTTGCAAATGAGGCCCCAATTAGGAAGCTCCTTGGGACCCCAATCTGTGCTCCATATGCTCACTTGCTAGCCTTTTCAGACTACTGTGACCATGAGATATCTGACTTGAAAAGCAGCATATCTAGTGACCATCACCTCTGGACACAGAGTGTCTCAAATCAATGCTTTGGTCAGATACTGTTTTCCATAATGATAAGGTAGTCCTGTGTACCACACTCCAAGTTCCTTCCTAAGGTGATGTCAGAGTTTCACTTGAATCATTCCTCAGTTACTTCTAAACCCTGTCTTTGCCCTCAATCCCTCCCTAGTCCTCACATCTGCCCTCTCTAGATCTCTCCTTTCTTGCATTGGTCAGAGTGTAAATGTGTGCACTTATATTTGCTGCATTTATACTATCCTTATTTCTTATTTGTGCTTGTACTGTGTTTGCCCATAAGAATTAATGTCATCTGGCTTTACCCTATGTTAACTACTATAATTTGAACAATTTATTTTCTTTATTCCTTTTTGCCACTCCTCCATGATTTACCATTATTGTATCACGTTTATCCAAATTATGTTCATACTATGAATCATGTTGAGTATGTTGTACAAGTGACCTCCTTGCAAATGAGCTTGCTCAATGGAATTTAGCCCTTCAATAAATTGAACTGAAACTGAATTCTGCATACCTACTTTGCAATTTTCAGAATGAGGGAGAGAAAGTTCTGCACTCCTGTGGGAACAAAATCCTCATTATAAAATTTGCTATTATAATTTTATTTGATATGTTATAATTACTATTTTATATTCTTTATAAATGCTTAATTATTAATTGAGTTAATGGGGTGTAATACTAGACAACTGGTTCAAAGACTCTGAAAGGTTTGTCTCCATGAATGGAAGAGGTTTTAAACAGGCTACAACTGCCAGCATGAACCTCCTCAATAATAAAAAAAAAAACACAACCTTCTTCAGAGATATTTTAAAACGGATGAGCCTAATCCACTACCCCAGCTAAGGACCCTTTAGACTGTGATATTACCTGCACTCTGGAGTCTCTGAAAGAGCAGGACAATCTGATGGTGGCCATAGTAACCACGTACCTCAATGACATTTCAACAAGAGTTATAGCTTTAGTGCCTTACTCCAAAAGCAGCTACCGTCCAAGAAAAAAAGGGCTGACTTAGTTTTATATATTTTTATCACTGAAAAGAGCTTTAGTTTCTTGGAAAACAGTTTTGAATGCTGCTGGCATGAAACTTACACAGCTGATAAGAAACATTGCTACCTGTTGACTAGCTGAATTTCAAAAATACAACTTGAAGAAGAGATGGTGAGTTATTTGATGATTTACCTTATATCAAATACCTATAAGAGAAAATACCTAAGTCTGATCTTAAATTGAAGCTGGTGTCATAAAAAATCCCAAAATATGACTTTCGGATGAGTGCATGGTGGCACAAAGGTATTACACCGACAAACAAAGGAAGCTATCCTCAGGAAGAAGTTTTGCCTTTTCATTAACCTTTTAAAGTGCTACCTGAAAAAAAAACTACCTCATGTTGAGACCTGAGACCTGGAGAACAGCTTGACTATTTCATGTTTTAAAGATTTTGCTGACAATTACAATTATAGTCATCATTAATTTATCTCAGGAATACTTGTCCTATACACTTGAAGGACATTTTAAAAGACTCCCATTTATATGCTGAATCCAGAAATGTTTGTTTGAAGATGGTATTTTGTTGCATTCAAAAGTTATGATGAAAATTAATTTGGGGCTTAAAACTACTTTCTAAGTAAGAGGTGGAGACTCCAAAGGAAAAAAAACTAACCATTCACCCTCCTTTACAAGGACCAATCAGGACTGGTCCAATAATGACCAAGACAGAAAATTATGTCACTCTGGACCAGAGATAATAAAACTTAGGTCCCAAGAGGGGCTGATCAGTCTACTTCCAACTGAGAAGGCCAAAGGACCTGCTGTGGTGCTGTGGACATTTTCTGTTGTCATAAGTACTGTTTGAAGTTCCTGCCTAAACCAGAACAAAGGAGCTGAGAATGCATATTGATGCCTGAACCAGGAGAAGCAAGCCTGAACTGCTGTGTTAAAACCAAAGGAGTTCATGATCTAGGGTTCAAGTGTGTGTGGAATGAAAACAGAAACTACAACAAGGTTTAGCACAAAAAATAACTTTTGTCATCCAGGAGGAGAAGAACTCACCAACTGTCTTAAACTAAGATGAATCTTCCAAATCCTGGTGCTGTAAAGACTTTTGTTTGTGCAATGGACATTTGACTGTTAAGTAATGTTTTGAAATTCAGTACCTCCAAAACCAGAACAAAAGGACAGACTGCCTATTGATGTCCATCAGCTAGAAGCAAGTTTGCTGTGTTGTGTTGATCACAGATAGGTCCAAAGTCCAGGATTCCAGTGGAGACAACAGTAAAAACAGAAACAGCACCAGGATCCAGTCACTAAAAGAACTTTGCTATCCAGGGAAGAGGACACTCATCGGTATTCTGAAATTAAGGAAGAAACCAGACTCCACAGCTAACCAGATGTTTGAGTATTATTTTAATTAATTTTTTATAATATTCTAATTGGGCTCAGCTGGGAGGTTGCATGGAAAAATAATTTCCTAGATAATAGAGTGTCAAGTACATAGTTAAAGCTTAAAGTTAAATAATGATATAAACATTTTGCCAAAGAAAGTGTATTTGAATAAGTTACAAAAGAGGAGTTTGAAATACTAGTAAGACAACGCAATTTAAAATCTTTATACAAGAACAATTTTACTGTTTGCAAAAGTTATCAAAACTGCCAGCTGTATGTTTTTCTTTGTTGTTTGGTTTTCTGAAACCTTTGTTGTTTTGTATTTATGTTGCTTTTCATTATGTTTACAATAGTTTATCTATGCAAAAATTATTAGCAATTAGAGGTATTGTACAGGGACAAATTGTGCTGACTCATTTATGTAATGCATATTGCATTGTATTAGCCATCTACTGTTTTGTTCTTTTGATTTTCGTCCTGCCAGGACCTCCTTGTAAATGAGCATGCTCAATGGAGTTTTCCTGAAATAAACTTGAACTTGAACTTGAAAACAAATAAAATCTATTTGTTCTACATATTACATGAGGGTGTGACAGAAAAATGATTTGCCGTTATCTAGAACTGCACACAATAGGTGGTGGAGTAAGATTTGAGCCACTCTTACATTACTTATATACTTTTATGCACATTTGGTGACATGTGCTAAAAGGCTTAACTAAGTGCCCATAATAAAAAATGGTATTCTAGCCTATTGTTCCAACACTCCCTCAATATGAAAAGGGTCCTTAGGATTTACCTGGACAGACCAAGGACTAGAGAAGGGCAAAACAGCTCTTTGTCTTTTTGACCCCAGTCAAAAGGACTATCTGTCCAATCAAATGCTTTTCCTCTTGGATTGTGAATTGCCTTTGCCACTGTTATGTCATGGCAGGGTAAAGTTAGAAGGCAAAGTACATGCCCATTCTACATCAGACTGATTGCCACTTTGGCTGAGATACAATCAGTGCCGATTGCAGATATCTGTAGAGCTGCAACTTGGAGCACTGTGCACACTTTTGCCAAGCACAGTGCTCTGAATGTCCATGCCAGGCAACATGCCACCTTTGGCAGGACCATTCTGAATGGAATATTATCCTGAGTGAGTCCTGAGCTCCAGCCTCCCTACTCTGAGGGAGACTTTTCTGAGCTTGGTACTTTGACCCATTAGTGGAATCTGCGGGAAGACTGATTATTGGAAGATATGAAAGTTATATACAGTGCCTGTAACTGTTGATCTTCCTGAATATCTTCTCCATAGATTGCCATGCCCACCAACATCCCCAGACACACTCCAGTATTGTTGTGTTGGTTGGGGCTGGGAAAGACACAGTGTTACTGAGTTTGGTGGCCCTTATTACACGGACTCCCAGGGCTATCTTATGCCCTTAAGTTAAGTATATAGGTTACTCATTAGGTTCATGCTGCTCACCTCTTCATTAAAAAGGTACTGAGGCAGTTGAGGGCAATTGCCACTGTATACCAGTGGGTGTGTTTGGGGCCTACTCATACCACCAACTACCACCAGAAAAGTTCTGACTCCCATGAGTTCCTATCGCCTCTGGCTCAGAGAAATTAGTGGTAATCTATGAAGAAGACATTCAGGAAGTTCAACAGAGTAAGTACGTAACTTTCATTTTACCACCATCTGACCACTGTCCATGTATATGACAACATTAGGTTTACGCGCATTGTGTTTCTGGCCCACAGATAATGCATTTTGTTACAATCACAGACTGCACTATCTAACCATGTTCAGCCTGAGCTGTTCATCATACTTCAATGAAACACTGCCTTCAAAGAACAATGAGCTAATTTGATGGTGTCTTTGTATTCAATAATGGGACCACTTTTTCTAAAAATTTCATGCAGTAAATTGACATAGAAATATCAAACGCTACCACCCAGCTATCACACATAAAAGAGAGCCCTAGGCCCTAGGCCTGCTTGTTATACCAAGGCCCCTACTTTTCTGCAGCACAGTGGGACCAAGTTCTGCAGCAAGACTGCCATTTGCCACAGAACTTCTGTGGCGGTGGTTTAATTTCTCGGAAGTTCTGCAGCACTAACAAACTACCACATCACAGTGTCAGCTTGTCATCCTGACTTCACTTTCATTGCAGTGGTTATAGCAGTCAGGATGGTGGAAAGCACAGTAACACTAGTTCAAAAATAACAGACCTATAGAAATAATTTTATGCCTAAAAGAGCAAAACAAATGTCTCTTCCTTAAGGTCCTAGCATATTGCATAAATGAAATATGCAGAGGAACCTTATCACGATAAATAAGATATGCATGCTATCTATCCCACTAATGAGGTCTCCACTGTGTATCACTTATATATTTGTATGTGCTTTCTACACCACTCATGAGGTTTCACTGTATATCACTTATATATTTATATGCAGTCTGTAACATACCCACAAATGTGTGTGTGTGTGTAGTGAGATAGAGACAGATATTGTATGTGTATATGCATGTGTGTGTGTGTGGTTAGAGAGAGAGATACTGTATATCGTGTGTGTGTGTGTGCATGTGTATATATATATTTTTAATTTCCATAAAATTGCATCCTCATTCATACAAGTCCTATTGGAAATGGAATAAATGGAATAGAGGAGTTACTGCAAAACTCATTTTTCATGTCAAGCTGCTTCCCCTGACATACTGTAACACCATCAGGTCATGACATGCATGTGAACCGATTGTGAGATAGAGCTCTCCAGCCCATCACAGTGTGTCCACTGTGTGACAGAACACTGCAACATACCTTCCAGGCTCAGAGCAGTGATGTGTTCCACCAGCCATGCTGCAGCCAGCTCCCAGGCCAATCTCTGAATCTGAGTTGCTGGCACGGAAACACAGCATGCTGCCCTCTGCCCAACAAGCTGGCCCTGAACACATTTTCCATAACTTTGGGTGACTATATCAACCAGTAACAATATGTAATCAATAACCCTGGCAAAATGTGTACAGTGCAATTATTTATTTAACAGGTCTGTTCATTCAGCAGGTCTACACATTATTATATTCCACTTTTCTGGGCATAATTACTTTTTTTTCTTAAAATGACAGTTAAATTCATTTTACCAGTTATTCATTTCAGATGGCATCTCTATACCTTAAAGCCACAAATAAGTTTGTACAAAGTGAGGTATGGACTTAACAGGTCTGTGCTATTGACAAGGTTTTGTTTAAGTTGACCCTGGTGCAATAATGTAAGACTGAAAATTGTATTAGGCTGTAGTGCATGTTGAGCAAATATCACCATGCCTGATGTGTTTGTGCCACTGCCTCTGGCAGTGGGGCTGTGGTAGATAAGTGACTGTTCATTTCTGTTGCAGAATGCAGCCATTTTATTAGCTAATGTATGATGTTATAGCAATGATAACATCACATTCCGAGCATAGAGGGTTTGGGATATAAAAGGGGAAGGAACCAGATTCTATGGATAAACAGAAATATTAATAAAAAATCACCGAGAAGAGTGAATTCTGTGGCACTGCAGAAGTCCTGCGGTAGATTGCAAGTTCTGTGCAAAATTCTGTGGCTGCAGAATTCTAGTGACCTTAGTTATACCTCTGCTTTTTGTTGTTTTGTCTCACTGGTAGTTGCCTGAGACAGAATAAGAACATGTTGATGAATTCTACTCTCCATATTTTGATGACACGTCAATCCGTCCTGGTCTATCCGCTCTGCAACAACTTACACTGGACTATTAGCTCTGATGTCAATTGGCTCCCTACACATTTCATTCCCTAACTGCACCCTTCCACCAGAGTTTATTTTATTAACTTTATACTGGGGTGAATTGTCCAGGAAAGATTTCTACAAGGGTTTTATTGATGCTGGGTCGAACAGTGCAGTGTGAATTGTCATGGTGCAGATTGACTGGGACGCATTGACATATAGCCCATATTTTTCCTGGATTGCATCAGATAGATGCTCAATCAAGGGCTGTTGACACCAGCTTTAGTTCACTTTTCCCCACCTTTCTTGCTGCTACTTTATCGGGATGGTTCATAACATCAGGGATTGCTCCATTCACCCATGATTATCTAGCAGCCATATTTTGAGTAGAGGTTGTGTGGTATTCAACACCTCCCAATTCTCACCTGTCAGTATTGGTGCCTGGTTAGCCATGGGGCCTGATACCCTGTCTGGCCCTGGTCCAGTCCACACCTATGAGACCACATCATCTTCGATACTGCCCTGTGGATGGCCCCAGGACCACAGTGGGTGCATGTATTGACACCCCAACCAGAAATAGCATGGAAACTGTGTTTGCCTGTGCCTTCACCCAAAACTCTGCTGCATGCTGTTTGCCACCAAGGGATTGCTCCTGCTGTGAGGCCATGGACCTGTGCAGCAACAGGTGCTCCTGGCTGTGTACCTGCACTCCAAACCCCATGCATAAGGCCACATTTGAGAAATGGATGCCATGTAGGTGGCTACTACATTAATGACCACTGCAAAATGGCATATTCTAGACAGGACAGGGTGTCAGAGCAGGGCTGTGTAGCCTTGAAACCTTCAATCACAACCCATGGGCACACAGGAATTCAAATTTGCATAAGCTGTAAAGTCAAATGTCAGTACACTTTCCTTTTGTTTCAGTGTTTATTACTTTGTGCAAGTCTCAAGTAGCATCCCAAAATAGGTGCATATACAGCATACAATGACAGGCTAGTTGGCAGTGAGGCAGTTGCAAAATATTCTTGCACTTAGCTTCTTGTCAGTGGGCTTCATTTCCCCAACCCTTGCCCCATGGGGGCATGCTGGTTAGTCGCCTCTGTTAGTCACTATCCCAACATTCTTGGGACTTACTGACATCTTGGTCAGGCTGTGCATAATCTTCTCTCCTATACCCCTTGGTGGGAGGGAGGGAGTTGCAGCATGGGGTGGGTCAACCCCAAACCCAAGCACTGTGCATGCCAGTGTGTGGCAATCTCTTGGACCCCACCACCACAGAAAAAATTAATGACTTCCACATCCTGTTTTGCAGACTACCCACATCTCCCTTGTTGCCTGTGGACTCACCTTCTGACACCTGTCCCAGCTCATCTAGTGTCCATGTCCTCCAGTTCCCAACTTCTGTACATCTATCTGCTCTGCTCTACTAGCTGTTGTGCCACTACTGCCTTTGTGAGGATCCTCTGCTCTCCTGTTCTACAGCTTCTTGCCAATTCTTGCTTCCAACTTTGCCTTCTGCTTGGCTGGATAAACCTGGCTCCCTTAGCCCCATTTTTTGCTTTATGTGCCACAGCTTCAAGCGGCTTCCTGGAAGGCTTCCTCTGTCTAAGTGCACATGTGTCATGGCCAAGTCTCAGTACTGTATCGGGCCCATGGTTGACTCATCACCACTGGCCATCTGCAGGTTAGACCCCAAGCTCATCAGACAAAACAATGAACAGCAATGTGTCTTGGATCAGTAGTGGTGTGGGAATGGGTGGCTAGCCCTAATGACACCAAAAAGCAAAATCCTGCGCTTGTGGAAAGGATTCAGTCCAGATATCAGTTATCAGCAAGCAAAGTAAATTTTATTTGAATTTTGGAGTTAAGAGGGACTGCTGAGCCCCAACGTTTCAATCTTCAGGTCTTCACCAAGCCCCAAGCTCATCAGGGCCTGCATCCAGTTTGAGCCACCCAGTTTCTTTTGGACACTGGGCCACAACCACAAAGGCCTGTTTTGATCCATCATCCAGTGGCAGCAAATGCTATTTGACCTTTGCCTTCTTGCTGCAAATCCTGCATGAGATAGCCTCTATTTTGTTTTAAACTCTCTTGTATGCACAGTGAACAACAAAACAAGACACTTGTAATCAGGGCCCCTGGTGTTCTCGGCAGAATTTTCTGATTTCTGTGGCATGATTTATTCATTTCTCTGGCAGAATGCAGTCCTGTCATTGGCTAAATATGATGTGATGCCATCAATTACATCCCATGCTAAGCATAGAGGAGGCTTCAGGATAAGCAGAGGTGGGCAAAAGCCTGACACTATGGAAAAACAGTATATTTATATGAAAATTCACCAAAAACAATGAATTCGGTGGCACTGTATATATTCTGCTGCGTGATGCAAATTCTGCGGCAAATTCCATAACCCATAGAACCACTGAGAATTCCAGGGGCCTTGCTTGTAATCATTGATCAGCATGAATGCCAAAAAGGGGAGGGAGAAACAAACAATCTGCCATTAACATTTGCTCCTTTAAAGAGCCTAATGCAGTGACTGCCACCACTATCCATGCACATGGAAGCTTGATGGATAACAGGCTGGGAAATTGCATCATTGTATCTGTGAACCCCAAACCAGCTGGAAGTACTGGAAAGGCCTGCCTGAAAATGATTGATTGGCATACAATCATCAGTACATAGGTGAAAGAGGTTGTTCAGCTCTCTGCCCCGCATTAGAAATGCAGGATGAAGCCCCTCTAATAGGTGTGTTCCTAGATGGCTCATTTGCCCCTGACAGAGCCCAATTGGGTCATTCACAAATCACTGCAGGCCTTCAAAGCCAGCTGTCTGAATTGGTTGTGGGACCATGGGCAACACTACTTCCTGGTGAGAAGCCAGGAGTGTCAATCTTTTAAAGATTTCCTTCTATGTGGTGGAGTGTTAAAGTTTAGTGACCACTTCTGGTGTTAGTGGTATTTGCCAAAACCAAGATAAGGCATCCAGTACTGAAAAACATTTGGCCTGTGCCATTTCATGTTTTATTAGAATATGGAAATGTTCTGTTGTGGTGCAAGAATTTAACTCTTTTGGATCCAAACAAAACTGTAGTAATCCATTTTACAGCTGCAGGGCAGAGCTCTGCAGACGTCTTCTAATACAGAAAACCAGCTCACCTCACTGGATCTGAAGGAACAACAAAATGTTGGAGTTGAAGCACGATCACTCTGACACATGTGAAGCACTCCACTGTCTCCATTCAGTAGCCCACCCCAGCACTTTTTTTCTTTTCTGGCGAGCTTGCAGCCACCCATCATTTCACAATAGACCTCTATGCCCAAGATTGCCACAGCAATCTCAGCTGCTGTCATGAGTATTGCGCACCCTAAGCTCCTGTGCATGCACCAGTATTGCATCAGAGCTGAATTGGCTGCTAATGCATTGGCGTGGGGTAGGACAGTTTGTAAAAGCAAAGGTGCTGTAAAACCTCCTAGACTCCTTATTAGTAATCATTATTTTGTATGACACCTTTCATAGATTTCAAATCTGTGGCTCTCTCCATTGCTACAGACTCTGACTGAGGGTTGTGGGGAGGGCTTGACTTTTGTTGTTCTTTATTACTTATTTCTTTTTTTTTATAATAATTGTTATTGATGCTTCCATATATGATACAAATGTATTTACTACAAACATACATTGTAATTTGAGTATAAAGAATATTTTTGCTTTACAACTATGGGTATTATTGAAGTAAATGAAAAGGAAAAGAAAAAACAAAGAAAGCAAAATGAAAACACGAACGAGAAAGAAAAAATCATCACCAGTAATTATAACCCCCCCCAAGGTAGATTTCTATCAGTAAGTACATATTCCTTTACATTTTAAATTTTTAGATGTTTAAGGAGGGGTAACAGTAACTTTATAGCTTCCCAAGTTGATTGTGTATAATCATAGGTTTCAGAGAAGTTTATAAATAATTTCTCATAGTTTAGAGTACTCTTTAAATTATTATACCATTTTGAATAATTGAAAATTGGCATATTTGTACTGTTCCAGTTTTCCAAAATCATACACTTCGTGGTCATTGTTGCTATATTGATTATGCATTTTGTTCCTTTGTGATTAATAGACCAGTGTAGTCCTTTAAGAATAAACTCTGGAAATTCATTGGTATATCAATATTAAATAATTTACTTACTGTATATATAAATGGGTTTGTTTCCATCATTTTTACATGTGGGCAGTCCCATACTTGGGGATACAAATTCCCTTTTATACCACAATTATGCCAGCAGTTAGGTGTACTGCAAATGCCCATCTTATACAGTCTGTTAGCTGTATAATACGCCTTACTAAAATGTTATTTGTATAGTTTTATTTTGGCGTAATACAATTTCTTCTTTGCTTCTACCCAAATGTTGTTCCAGTTGATCTTTCTTAATTGCATGTTAGCTGATGGTGGTACCCAATCCCCTGTCAGCATGCCCCTCCCAGTTCATTTGCTGAGGGGAGCTCACTCCCCATCAGCATAATGTTGCTCAGAGATCTTGTTTGCTGAGGGGTGCCCAATCCCTTGGCATCATGTCCCCCCAACACAGATCATTTTGTTTTGCTGACTGGGGGTCCAGTCCCCCAAAAGAAACTCACAGGTGGCATGCTGGGAGCCCACCCAGCATACCAAATCTACTTGCAAAAAGAAAACCTTCCATAATAATTTTTTACCTGAAAAGTAGAAAATGGTCCCTCTTTGTGTCCAGTGCCTACTCCCCAACTCACACCCACCCTCTGCACACCCACATCCCTGCAGCCAGTAACAGGCATCGAGGTGTGCCTTGGACTCTTCAGCCCCAGACTATACCTCATTCTCCTATATTGCACCCATTTCAGTGTATATCCTTATGGAATGGAGTGATTGTGAAGCCAAACACCCTGAGGCACACCTCAACACTTGTCGGTGTCTGTAGGATAGGTGAGATGAAATGGTGTGAGCATTATATGCAATGACCCAAAGGCATACCTCAGTGCCTGTCCATCTCTGCAGGGTGGAGGTGGGGTCTGTATGAAGTTCAATACTTCACTGTCATTCCTATTCTGCATCTGTCTAACTCCTGCACTTCCAATGCTAATACCAGCAAGCAAACATTAAGCTTCGACAAATACTTGTTTTGTGCTGTTTTCATAGTTTCATTTGTCTGTGTTATTCCCAAATATTCTATTTCATCTTTTATCTTAATATCCTTTAGCACCAAATAGGTTTCATTTGTTATTTCAGTTATTTTAAGATTACTGTTTTATCCTTATTAAGCTTAAAACTGGATAGATGGGAGTATCGCTCTATCTCTTCTAATAATGCGAGAAAAAGCTATGGCAGGTTTTTTTATAAGCACCAAAATATCATCTGCATAAACATTTAGTTTTATTGCTTCATTTCCCATCTGTAACCCTTGGAAAAGTATGTTTTGTCTTATCCATGCCAGGAATGAATCCAATGCAATAATAAAAGAATAGGGGCAGAGGACACCCTGACATACTCAGTGAATATCTGTATTTGGGAGGGTACAAAATTTATTTATTTTTATTTTAACTTTTGCGTCTCTATAAAATGCCTTACAAAATGTATCATTTGTACCAGGAATGTAAATATTTTAGGCTTTGAAACAGAAAGTTTCAGTTCATGAGATCAAATGCCTCGAGGCGTCCAGTCCTACTGCAGTACATTCACTTTTATTATTCCTATATTCATGTATTAAAGCCTGGACCATTTTCAGTCCTTGGAATATTGTTCTTCCTTTAACAAAGCCTGTTTGATTGTGATGGGCTAACCCCAAAACTCCATCTTCTATTATGTTAACTATCATTTTACTATTATTTTATAGTCCACGTTCATTAGGGAAAAGGGTCTATAATTTTCTGGTAACAGTGCATTTTGTTTTCTTTTGTATTAATATAACCACTGCTTCCATCATTGATGGTGGATAGACTGATGTTTCCATTGTTTCATTGGTGAGCTTTACAATCCAAGGTGACAGTACGGTTTTGAAAGTTAGGTAAAATTCCAGGGTTAGATCGCCATACCAGGAGTCTTATTTTTAGGTAGTGATTCTATTATACTTTCTATTTCTGACTTGGTTATGTCTTCCCAGTTAAGTTGTATGGTGGGTAAATTCACACCCTTCAAATGTTCCCTTATTTTATCTTTTATATTACCAAATCACCCATGTGCAGAAAAACTGTAGCGATCGAGAGGGTTCTGCAATTATACAATTGGGGTAAGAATGTGGACTCTGCTATGCATACTGCAAAACAGGATATCAGATTAAGATATGAATTAAAAGCCATTAAATAAACATAGCCTTGCATATCAAAACAGAATGGGATTCTGGTGACGACAATATTAAAATAAGAATGAAATAGAAATGACTGTTTTCCAGAGACTATAAGCACAGAAATGTTGTTTTTTAATATAACACTGTTTTATAATTAAGTACTGTGAGAATTATTCACATAAATTGCACATAATTGAAGATGAAGGTATTATTGAAACAGTGTTAAGGTAACCATGATAATGAAAGGGCATAAATGAAGCTGCAGAGGATACTGTTTGCTCTGAGGAAGACATGCCTATGTCAGAAACGTCAGTAACTACCATGGCAACCACCACGTGAGGCCAGTCCTAACCAGGAAGTAGCTGAGCAATAAAAGCGATGTTGGAAGAAGCATAATGGAGAAATAAAACTAAGTCATTCCAATTTCTGCAGCTACAGAAAGCTTTCCGCATTCGTCCTGTAGCCATATGTCTTCGGACACTACAACCAAAATTGGATTTAGGCAATAGAGCCATGAAATCACTGGTACTGAAATAAGAAGGACATGGACTGAGGGTCGGATGAGACTAAGAAGTATTCAATATGTTGAAAATTATGCTGTTTGCTTGTAACTGGCAATACTGTTGAGGCACATGGGTGCACTGTTTGGGTACTCTCAAAAGTAAAGATTTATACAAAAATGTGTTGGTGGAGTGTGGTTATATTGTAAAGAATAGAGTGCCTCCAAATCGCTCAAAAGAATGCCAGAAGAGTGTAAATGTTGTCCCAAATGGAGGAGCACCATGAATGGTTTACTGTTAGGCATGAAGAAAGAAATTAAAATAAAATAAGTGTGTATGCCTAAAGAGCACAAGTAAATTTCGTTTAAATATTTATCCCTTATTTAATCTTTTGTGTTATTAATTCTTGTTGATATATCTTTTCAAAGCAGTCCTTAAAGACTGTTCCTATTTGTTCATCCTGAATCATTATCTGACCACCTGTGTTCTGTATTTTAGTAATGATATGTTTTCTGATTCTTTTTACCACATGGGCTAGAAACTTCCTGATTCATCTTCATTATAGCAAATATCAGTTTTTTTTTTTCTTTGATCTCATTGTTTCTCCTCCTGTGGCTTGGTCTGCCATTGTCCGACCTTTGACCTTACACCCAGCAACCCCCACTGGCTCACTCACCCCAAACTAGCACCATGGTGCCTCAGTGGGGACCCCAACCCCGGCCACTGGGCCTGGATATATTACCTGAGTGCCATTCCTTTGGGTCCATGGGGTGTGCGGAGTCATGGCCATAAAACCGCCAAGACTGACTGCCATTTTCTGACATATTTTCTCCCTAGGAGTATGGATGTGCAATGACATCAAGGCACAGTGTGCCGACGCCCACTGTACTCCTCTCTCTGTATGCGCTGCAACTGTAAAGCCCCAATCGCCACTGGGGCCACTGCAGGACGTGCAAGACCTGAACCCTCCCAGGGAGAGGAGAGCAGTCAGCAAACACTCGATCCTCTCCCTCCTCCAGCTGACTGTTGACGATGCTCTTTCCTGAACTCCAGTCGCCAGTGTGGCGTGAGGTGAGGCGTTCAGCACCTCAACCCTCAGTGCTACTGGACGGCTATAAATATCAGTTTTCAATGTTCTCATTTGTTTTCTATTGTACTATTTATATATTCTTTTAAGTCTGCCACTTTATTCTCTTTCTCTTTATTGAGGATATATCACCATTTAATATTCTGTTTCCTAGTCTTTAATATCTCTTTCTAATGAATTTATCCTGGTTCTCTGTTGTTTCTTAATTTTTATTTCATAAGATATAATAAAAAATATCTAAGAGTTGCTTTAAATGCATCCCATACTTCATCACTGTACTAAATTCATTGTAATTAAAATCAGTAAATTCTTGTATTCTGGTGGATATATGGGAGACAAAGTCAGGATCCCTCAATAGTGCATTTTAAATCTCAATTTAAAAGTTTTTTCCTATCCATAGTTGGGGCTATATTTATTTTAACCATTGCATGGTCAGAAATATGAATATTGTATATTTCTGTATCCATCACATTTTCGTAATTTTAGCCGCTACCAATATATAGTCCAATCTAGAGAAAGTGCCTGTTGGGTTAGAAAAATCTCCAGCCGTTCACTGTATATAGATCCAGCATAAAGTCTTGTAGCTGTTTCATTGTTTTTATCCTGAGATGTTAAAGGGTAGATTTGTCTAAGTATGTTTTCAAATCATACGCCTAGTACCAAGTCACCTTAACCAAGTGTAATAATTCCAAGTAGGACTTTTGTTAAAAAATGCTGATAATTTATGAAGGGGCATATAAAGAGCCTAATATATACTTTCCCCATTATTTCACACTGTACTAAAATAATTCTGCCTCCCTGATCAGAAAATGGATTTATATATTAGAAATCCAGATTTTTCCGACTAATATAGCTACTCCTTTGCTTTTAGTTGTTCCTGTTGAAAAGTAGGCGTGTTTTACCCGTGGGTTTTAAGCTTTACTGTTTCTGAGTCATCTAGATGGGTTTCTTGAAGCATTAAAATATTTATGTTGTGTTAACTGCATAGGTCAAAATTATTTTCCTCTTTATTGGGAATTAATACCATGGATATTCCATGTGGCAGGGCTGTAGGCACTGATTGTGCTATGGAGTCCAGATTTGGAAATTTCTTATAGTAAGAAAGCTTTTTATTTTATTAAGTTTGTTCTCATTATGGTTCCCCTTCCGAAAACAAAAGTCTGGAGAAATCTTCCTCTTGATATATACTTTGAACATTTTTCCATTACAAAAACAGTTCTATATTAGAGCTTTTCTTATAACAAACCCAATGCCAATTAATGGTGGGTTTGAAAGATTTAGAGTAGGATTACACATTAGGCTGACTACACTGGTATCCCCCAATTACCAATTTATCCTTATAAGTGTACCATTTAGCTAATCTATAGATTTCAGAACCATATTGGACACATATTTGATGCTACATCTCAAAACATTTGTGGAAGTCTTATTTGTAAATCTTTGTATGCTTCTCCAGGGAGTAATATAAGAGTCTTTGTCCATTCAATATTACTTTTAATTTTACAAGATGCAAAAGGATGATTTAACATGATTTTTCTTTAGCAAAATTCTTAAGTCATTATACTTCTTCCTTTCTTGTATTATATCATAGGGTAAGTCATGAAATATATTTTCCTTTTTTGTAAACTGCATTCATGAGTAAGTCTTTATCTGTAGTTTTCATAAATTTTGTGATACTAATCCGAGGAGGGCTACTTTGTTCTGGTTTAGGTTTCAGTGCTCCGTGTGCTCTATCTATATCAGCTTTGACTTGTTCCAAAAGTGTATCTAAGTAAATGGAGAAAATCTGATACAAAGTTGTTATTATTGAGTATCATTATCCCATTGTTCTGAATTTCTATTATTCAGACATTCTTCCTACATGCTCTTGCCTCTGAGTCCAGAAGTTTCCCTTTAATATCTGCAATGTCTCTCTCTCGCCTACGTTGCCATTCTTTTAACAATAGCTATATCATCCTCTGTCTGGGAGATTCGTTGCTCAGCTTGTTTTGTTCAAGTCAAAATATCATGAAAATTTTGGTGGTCTCTTTTATTTCTTGTTTCACATTTCCTATTGTGCTGGGCCACCAACAAGGTGTCCGCTAGTGATGCCAATGACCCAGGTTCAGGAGCGGACCAGGGAGTCAGAGGGCTGGCCAGGGCGAAAAAGGGTTGAGTGCTCTCTGATGACTCTCCTTCTCCAGGGAGGAGGCTCTCGGTTCATCTGTGGCCCTGGCAGAGGCCAGGGTGCTGCGAGCATCAAACCACACATCATGGAGGCAGGGATGGATGTCGGTGTGGCTTGATGTTATTGCACATCCAGCCTCCAGGATAATTGCATCATCCACAAAATCCAACCCCGTGAATGACTCTCCAACCTCTGCCACCACCCCTTTGGGACAATGGTCTCGGTGGGGTTCCGCTCCCGTGGCCCAGTCCTGGGGGTAAGCCAGGGCTTGAGACTGTATGTCCTGGGAGGGGTGCCCACTCTGTGCCCCACTCCTGGGGGTTAAGCCTCGGCTTGGCAGGGGCATGTGGGGACGGGCTGAAGAGCCTCCGTCCATTGGGAGGATGGTGTCGGGGTCCAGGCCCCACAAAAAAGTCCTACTTGTTTTTGTATGCCTTTAATTGATTCTAATTCCTGTTTTATTTCAGATATGTCTTTTAATATTTTAAGTGCCCATTTAGGTACATATTCTTCTTCTTCTTGTTCTACTTCTTGATCTTTGGAAGCTGTATTTGTTCCTTCTTCAGTGGGCATAGTTACAATATTTATCTGCCTCATTTTGTCCCAGGTTCTTCTCTATGTACTGCTTAGTTCAGCTGTGTATCTGTGTTTCTTCTGTATTTGTAAAAATCGTCTGGGTATTCTTTTTAACTTGGAAGTCTTCTTCAGTTCCTTCTGTGGCTTGACTTACTTCTATTTGGGATGACGTTGAAACTATCTCTTGACTAATCTCCTCAGGTTCTGTTGCAGAGCTCATTAGTATTACTGGAGTAGTCTTAAGGACGTTAAATAAATCATAAAAAACTTTTTGGTTTAGCCCTTGTGTTTTTGGTAGTGAATCTGAGATACTTACTTCCTGGTCCAGTTCTGTATTTTTCTCCTTCAACCAAAATATGCTTTTCATCTTTTTGTTATCTATTTTCTTAATTTCAGTTTGAGGTGAAAAATGGGACTTAGTAATTGAGGAACACTGTTACATCTTCAGACACAGTTAAGGAAGTTTCACCAGTATATTTCTAATTTTGTTTTTCTTAAGTGTTTTTGTCACTCTGGGTGTTACATTTTGTATGGAATTGCATTTCCAGATGTGGTTTTGGTTTCTGTTCTGGCGTGGGTAGTAATGACTCAGTAAACCCCTGACAAGCTTTGTTACTATTGCAAGTCCAAATGTAAAATTGACCCTACATAATCCACATTCCTAATATTT
Organism: Neoceratodus forsteri; assembly: GCA_016271365.2. Lineage (NCBI taxonomy): Eukaryota > Metazoa > Chordata > Ceratodontiformes > Ceratodontidae > Neoceratodus > Neoceratodus forsteri. Next base: position 123,634,106 of record JADMNL010000024.1, read on the forward strand.
AGAACCCAGTAGAAAAAAAAGTATACTTATCTTCACCTCTCAAGCCTTTGATGGGCGCTTCTTTCCCAGTTCAGCTTGGTAATATGCACTAGCAAATGCTGTTCCAAATCTTCTTACAGGGGGCAAGGAGAGAGTAGGTTCGATCAGGTCTCCTCAGTACATTCATCCCTGATATTGCACCAGTCTTAGTTTCTGCAGAAATTTTCACTCAGGATACCAATATCTTCAAGGTGTTCAAACAGTGATACTGCATAACATCAATCAAGTTTCTTTTCACCGTCCCTGACTCGTCTTTTACTCTTCAACTAGGTTGCATCTTACTGAATTAGTCTTCTGTTATTTTTATTATGTTGGAGGTTAAAACCAAAACATGCCCTGCTCAACCTGATAATTACACATCCAGTGCCACAACGATTACCTCAAAGCAGCTACACATCTCAATTGTCTTTCCAATCCACTCGAACTCTCCAAAATGTTCTTCCTGGTTCAGAGCTCCTGCATCAAGACTGCATGCTGGAATGCTCACAGGTTCTGTATGTAACAAGTTAATTAGCTGCAGGTGAGTCAAGAAATTTGTGAAGTTTTAACTTGCTTTTAGGGTTTCTGTATTTCTACAACTTTACTATATTTGTATCTTACCTTTTATGGTAAGTTCAGCCGATGAGAAAGAATTTAAAAGAGGCTGTTTTACATTCAGGTTCTGTCTGTGTGAAAAGTCCACTTCAGTTTTCTAGTAAAGGTCTTGATTTTACCTGTGTAGTAGTGTCGGTTTTTCATATTTGATTCAATGGTTCAGATAGACACTGGTTCAAATAGACTTTTATATTTATATGATCATCTTCTATATTTTCTATATTTTTCTTTTCTTTTACAATTTCTGATGCAGGAGGGAGGTTTGGGGGTCTTTCTGCAGCAGCGATGACTACAACTACTCCGTTGCCATCTTCTACCCTTTTATTACTTATTTCTCTATAGCCTGCCTTTATGCATAGGGGTGATCCTCAGGATTTTGGCAATGGATATGGTTCTGAATAGTATTTAGCCCAAATGGGAGCCTCTCTACCTCTCCTGCTTCTCCTCTAATTATATTCTGTGTGGCTGCTCTGATGAAGCTTTACCACTTAGGTATTGTTATTAGTACAAGCATTTGAGACCCACAGAATAAGTGCTCAGGAACTTTTTCCTGATCTGTAAATATGCACTATAACCCCCTTTTTTATTTCACTGCAAGTGGAACAAAATGACTTTTTAACTTAGATGGATCTCTCTCTCTCTCTCTCTCTCTCCATCTCTCTTAACAAAGCTGCTAGGTCCTTTCTCTGTGCAGTACTAAATAAAATTGATGAACTGAGAGGTTTTCTCCTAATAAATCATGTTTCAGTGTTTGGTATAACTGAAACATGGTTTCAAGAGAGATTGGAATACAGATATTCCTGGTTGTTATGCGATATTTAAAACAGGAAAGATAGAATTGGTGGAGAATAGCACCTTATGTAGAAGAAACCTTTAAAGTTACAGAATTAAACAACCTGGGTAATATTACATCTGAACTACTTTGGGTAATATACAATTGCCCAATAATTTAATGTATCTGAGCTAGGATACGACCACCAAATTTAGATATAATTGAAACCAATACATTTTGTGGTGACATAGAAAGTGTTAATGTGGATGTAGTTATATCCTGATGGGTGACTTTAATTTTCTTTCCATCAACTGAGACTCATTTGAGGACAGGGCTCCTATGAAAATAGATTTATTGAAATCCTAATTGCCCATAATTTGGAGCTAATTGTTAGAAAACCAACTAGAAGAAATAGGATTTTGGACATCATTCTTAGTAACATTCAATCAGAGTTCTCTGAACTAGAAATCTTACCTCTTTAGGGAATAGTGACCACTTCATGGTTAAGACTAGAATTGAAATTAGAAATCATAAAATCAAAGGTATAACCTCAGTCAAGAACTTTTATGCTGATTACAAAGAAATGAATGTGTGGTTAACAAATTGAATTGCAGACTGATCTTTCAGATCACAACATGGAAAACACCTGGGAAATTATAAATACTAAAATTCAATATTGTATAATAAAATGGGTTCCCATTAGAATAAAATATCATAACAATAAAAGATTGCCCTTGTGATGGAATGTAAAAATTAAGAAAACTTAATAAAGAAAAGTTATATAAAAATATAACAGATCCCATAATATAAAAACATGGGATAGATACAAATCAATCTCAAAAAATTAAAATTAAGTATTAGAAGGCAAAAGCAACATTGGAATCAAAACTGGCATTAGATACTTAAGATAATAAAAATATTTTGTTCAATTATATTGGATCAATGAAGAGTAATACAAATGTCATTGACCCATTAATAACCTCAAATAACGATATCATTAATGATGATGATGATAATGTAGCTGGTGAGCTCAATAATTTCTTTTTAAGTATTTTTCAACCCAAACAACATATAATTAATACACCATTATTGACTTTAATACACAAGAGATCCTATCTGTTATAAAAATGATGAACCCAAATAGCTGCAATGGACTGGATGGGATTCCCTCAAAATTCATAAAGAAGTGGCTTGAGGCCCCTTAACTGTATTATTCAATAAATCTACTCATGAGGGTAAAGATTTGCCTTCTTGGACTGAAGCAAGCGTAACCCCTACATTTAAAGGAGGTGATAGGCTGAAGGTTGAAAACTATAGACCAATTAGTCTAACATTAATAATTGGGAAACTAATGGAATGGTTATTACAGCATCGAATATTAAACCATATTCAGGACAAAGGGTTAGTGGACATTACACAACACTGTTTTTGTTAAAATAGATCCTGTCTTACAAATTTACTTCAATTTTTTGAATCTGTTAGTTCTGCAATTGATAAAGGTCTTTCAGTGGATGTATTGTTCCTTGACTATAGCAAGGCATTCGACACGATATCTCATAGAGTTCTGGTTGAACATCTTGTTAGATTGAACTGCACCAAACATAATAAACTGGATTATATCATGGCTGTGCAATAGAAAGCAGAGAGTTGTCATTAGGGGCTTCAAATCTGATTATGGTATTGGGGCCAGTGGTGTGCCTCAAGACTCTGTCCTGGGCCCTATCCTTTTAATATTCTTATGTCATCACGCAGACAAATAATTCCGCATGGATGTGCAAATATGCAGACGACTGTAAAATTGGTGCAATAATTACAGATTACAACTCATGTATGCAATTTCAAGAAAATATAAATCAATTAAGTAGCTGGGCAGAAAATTCTCTAATGAAATATAATACAGCAAAATGTAGAATTATGTATTTTGGTCATAATAACCCAAATCATAAATACACCTTAAATAATCATATTTTGGAAATGACTACAAATAGAAAGATTTGGGTGCTATCATCAGTAATGATCTCACTTTTGATTTACATATTAAGAACAAGAGTAAAACAGTGTCACAAAATATTGGGTTGTATCTTAGAAACATAAAAGTAGGGAAGCTAATGTAATTATGCCATTATATAAAATCTTGTAAGACCACACATGGAATACTGTATATAGGTTAGTGCCCTCAAACAGTAAAGGAATAATGCATGACAGGGTATGTATACGTGCTGGGATAACTGCACGCCTGGGGGTTGGGCACAAGGCCGCGGGCGAGTGCATCAATGCTCAGGCGTGGTGTTATCCAAATGACATAAACCCTGGAGTGCATTATTCCTATTATCTGATGCTCGTTGTTATACAGAATAAAAACAATCATTTTAATGATATTTTGCATGGAAAAATATGTTTTTGTTTTAAGAGAAGATGAAACAATCAAAAATGCTCCATAAAATGCTCATCACATGGGCTCACAGTGCTGAGACTAGACCTGTGGCATCATGCTGAGATAACGCCATGGGTCCAGCCACAAACTGACCAATCACAGTCCAAGATTCTTTCTTGCCATTGTATAATTAAGCAATAAGGCGCATGACAGGGTGTAGTATATCATGGGATATTGTCATGCCTCAGGTGGTTGGGACGCGAGGCTGCAGGCCAAGTCGTCCAACGCCAGTGATGATATCCCATGATATACCACACCTGGAGTGCTATTGCTATTATGAACTGGCTTAAAAGATTTATTAGTAAAAAATTAAAGAAAAGTTTTAAAAGTTTGAAAAATGATGTTTTGGGGGTGTTGGAGGTACCTTTCCATAAAATAGTTCCTGAAAGGCTCTGGGCAGCAGGTGGCGCTGTTACAGTTGCCACTCACAGAGAAGATGCAGCTGTGAAGTGCATCTCACCCTCAAGTACTGGTTTAGGATGTGAACCCTGTTTTTCTGCATTTGACCCAGTTCCCTGCCTGCTCTGGGACGGGTGAAGCTGTGTGTGCCTTCTATTTATTTCTGTGCCTGCAGCGTGTCGTGATTGCCCAGCAATGGTGGTAATAGTTACCAAACACTTGAGTTTTCTTTTGGGCTGAAGTTGCTGTCCCACAGCCCTCATACCGATTGAAAACATTCAAGTCTCGGACACCGAGCCAGATTTGTGAATACCTGTTTGTTTTAAAATGTGCCAAGGACAACTCAGGGCTTTTCTTGTTTTGTGGAGAAGTTACGAGATTTTTGTTTCCCTACCGATAAGTTAAGTGCAGCTGCATTTTTGCTGTTGTCAGTGAGGAGGCTGGTGGCTGGAGGCTTTTGAAGGGTGATGATGTAGCCCGATATCATCATGGCTTCAAAACCTCTTGACCAATCAACTTGCCATATTTACGATCGCCAGTTCATAATAAGGGATATAAAATTGATAGAGAGAATACAAAGAAAAACTACAAAAAGAGTTAAAGGAATGGGTGGCTTAAATTGATCAGAAAGACTTAAAAGACTTGAATTATACTCCATGAATTATAGCGAATTAGTGGAAATCTCTGTCTGGTCTTTAAAACCAAGAATGATCCTTTCTTGCAGGAAACTGTAGAATTACGTATCATACCAAAAATAAAAATACAAGATCACATAATTTTCAGATGATTGGAGAAACAAATAATACCATTAAAAGAACTAAATGGTTTACACAGAGAATAGTATCTAGTTGGAACTCATTATGCTAAATATTGTTGAAAGTGATACAATGGAGACCTTTAAAATAAAATTGATAATTATATGGGTAATGCTAAATATAAATTCCACTGATAACATAGGTAGCAAGCTCTCAAAGGGCAATTGCCTGATTGAGCTTGTAAAGCATACTATGAACCTATGAACTATCACTGAGTCATTTTACAAAGACACAGTATTTACACAGGCATAGCAACTTTTAGTACATTTGTTTTTTCTTTCAAGAATTAATAGTTCTGGATAGTATTTATTCTTGTTCCTTTACATGGTGTAGTGCATACTATATATTTTTAAGGGCATCATATGGGGTGCATGGATTTTATTTTATATTAATAAGCCTATCACTTGATTCCTCATTAATATTCATTATTTTGGATGCCTTTCATAGATTTCAATTCCATGGTTCCTCTCTGTTGCTACAGGCTGTGACTGAGGGCTCCAGGGAGGGCTTGATGTTTCTTTTTCCTGCAGCAAATTTTTAATTTCATTTAAGTTTTATTCCCAGTTTTGGGAGCTGGCAGGCAGGGTTCCATCTCTCTCGGGGAGGCTTGCATCGGCCCAGTCTCGTCCCAGTTACGGGATCACAGTTGGGACCATCATGAAGCCTGCCAGCTCTATTTTCTCCCTGCCACTGTTGCAGATGCATCGCCACGCTGTGCTCCGCAACACCCTCCTTCATACTGCCTGCCATCTGACACTGCCACTGGGCCTCCACCGGTGGCAGTCATATGGGGTGGCAACGTCCCTCCCTGGGAGGAGAGCTGCCTCACAGCTGCTCAATCCCACTCCCACCTCCCCTCGCTGATCCACAATGACCCAGGCCCATTCTCAAACCTGGGTCACCGGCATAGTGTGAGGTGTGGTGTCCTGTGCATCAACCCTCAGCGCCACCGGCTGGCAGCCCCAACTAATTTTAAACCACAAAAAAGATTCTCTAATCTAGGCAAGCTGTTCAGGAAGAATTATTGGGCTCCGTCTAGGGCTTATTTCTTTTCATAACTATACTGCGTATATTTATTATAGTATGTGGGATTCCATGATTAAAACTTTGTTTTCTTGTTGCGCTCCCTCTTACATATGCAGTTATTGATTTGGGTGGGAGGCCATTCGATGGCTGGAACAGTACAGGATAATAATTATCTTTTAAAAAAGGGGGCCACATTAGAAGAATCTGCATAAAAAGTTTGGTGTACAAAGATGAAAGACAACAATGTAAGCAATAATACCCGACAGGGTGGGCGTTATTGGGATATAACGGACGCCAGGGGCATATGAGCCCGATGCCACAGGCGGGGGCCTTATAGCCTCGGAAGGTCCGTTATATCCCATAACGCCCCACCCTGGAGGGTATATTGCACTTAGAAATGGGTTATAGGTGGCATTTTTGCTTAATATTTAAAAAAATAAAAACATAAATATACAGTCAATTATAAAACAGTGAAAAGTTAGTTTTACTGTAAAGTAGTACCTGTGCTTGTGCCAGCAGAGGCGCTGATGCCATTTAAATTAGCATTTTCACTTTTGCTTTGTTGTCTCCCTGGGTTTTTCTAAGAATCACTAAAAAATATTTGGTGTCTTTTTCGACTTTTGGTTCTACCTTCCACAGTACAGCACCGTGAATTACCCGAAATTGCTCTCATTGCTGTTTTTCTATGTGTGTTTGTTTACGTTTAAAAGGACCTGCCCTTTGACATGGAGGTAGCTGTCCCTTCTCTCCTGGGATTTCTTGTGCAGTGAAAAGTTGCTGGATATTGAGAGTTCTCTCTCACCTTCCCTGCCTTGGAGTTTTGTTTACTTTGTGTTTTGGCCAGGGCATGCTTTGCTGTTTGAGCCTCTTCAGAAAAATACCGAAGATCAAATGGAGTTGCCACGCTTCTAAGTGCAGCGCGAAGTGTTGAGTGTCTAGCACTATGGTAGGCACAATCGTTTTCCTATTGAGTTTTGTGACAGGAACAGTCCCTAGTTAAAATAATTAAAAACAGTCTACTTTCTGCACTGTCCCCATTACTTTGTATTCAGTTTAGCAGTGCATGAGGAGGAGTAAGGGGTTCGCCATTCACCAACTAGCTCAATGCTCGATAGGGCAAAAAAATGGCAGATGGCGAATTTGAAAATTCAGGGTGCCCAGTAATAGCCTAAGTGATGGGGCACCCAGAACTGGAACTTGTTTTAGAGTGGGCATTGTTAAGAAATAACAGCCTGGGTGCCAGCGTCCCTCAGCCAATCAGAATGCTGCATTTACGATATTTGCAGCGTGCCCATTTTCTAAAAATAATAAGGCATACCATAGGGATTGTATTAGCTTGCAGGGAAGAAGTGATTTATTTATTACTACACTTTTGTATCTCTCTATAGCTTAGCATCTATTCTGTCTTCTAATGGCCCCAGTTAATAATATGCAGGTCCCGTTCTATAAGCCTTACCATGGAATACCATATTGCTTTTCATTATAGTGGATGTTATTTTTATAGCTATTAATTTAGAGGCTTTCTTTCTTTCTGTTGCTGCAGATTGTGCTCAAGGGTGCTGAGGAACACTAATCCTATGTAGTATCATGTCTACTACCCATTACTTATGCTATTAGGATTATATGCCCCCAACTAAGTTGATGATTTATTAGCTTTCATTTGGGGATGGTGTTCCTGTATACTGTCTAATGGAATTTTATTTGGTCTTGGATCAGGTTCTTACTGAACCTAGGGAGCTTGGACTGGTCTTCAGTAAACCGCCTGTAATGTCATCTCACCTGATGTTACTCAGGAGCAGGGTGTTAAACTTCATTCTCTACCTTGGAAGTTGCCAGTGTTTACGATTTTTGTACTGCATAGTTCTATTTATTCCAGCATTTAAAAGGCTGTGTAGTATTCTTCTTAGGAAACTACCCTGTTGGCATGTTGTTTGCTGTTTCCTTATATTGTCTCTAAAACTTGAAGGCATGGGACCACTCCTGCTGGTTTCAGAAACTACCATAATTTTGTATTTGCTTGCAAGGTATATGGGATCTTGCTAATTAGTGCTCTCTTACATCAAGAGGGCCCTAGCTTTATACATGCAGAACTTGCTGATGGTTACCTACCCATTTGCTACTATGGTGTTTTTCCTAAAGTACTATCTGACAATGTAAATGGGATACATCATCCTATCCAGCTCTCACCTCCTACATTTTATCATACAACAATGAGCAGATATCGTATTTCTTCAAGAGATGCATCTGTCCTTGGAGGAACATAGAACATTTTTACAATTTGGTTTTAGCCAGCTCTTTTATTCTTCTCACAAATCTGGTCACTGAAAGGATTTGATACTCCTCAGACGAGGTCTTCACTTTGAAATTCAACATATTGAGGGAGATACAGAGGACGATACGTTATAGTCATGGGTAAGCTCTATGGACACTCCCTTACACTGGCTGATATCTATTTTCCTCCAGGAATGGATCACAAAGTTTTGTCTTCTTTTTTCTTCATTACTTAAACAGCTTCAAGGCCAGTTAATTTGGGAGGTGACTTAAATTTTATGCTCAGCCATGATTTTATACACACAAAAATACTCTGAAATACCCTGCACCACCTGTGTCTCCTTGATGCCTAGCACCATCTCCACCCATGTCGAAGGACTATACACTATTCCCCATATATAGTAGCAATGCCAGGCTGGCAAATGCCCTTTTGTTTCCCCTTTCTCACCTTTCTCTTTTTGACTGCTCCTTTTCTCCTCCTTCCTCCTTTGCTAACTCCTGCTTCCTTGAATAACTTGCATCCTGGTGGGACTCTCTCCCTTAGGTTCTCCCTATTCTCTATCTCAGCCTGCGGTCACCCACTTTCTGCCTCCCCTATTTCTTCCATCACCCCCTGAGCTACTTTAAATGTCCATTGAAGTAACATTTATCCTGTCCATTGAGGACTATGGTTCCCTCCTGAATGGAAGCAGGCCATTACCTTGGTATAGGTTCTTGTCCATCCAGGTTGGTCCACTGTCCCCAAAGTGCCATATATCTCTACACCATTCCTTCTACCACTACTTGAATGCCTTGGTGCAGAGCTCCTCTCCTTCCCCATATAGTATAAGATGCACTTGCTGCTCGATTTTAAACACATGGAAACACATGATCAACCAGATAAATGATCTAACTTTTCCAAATAATTAAATTTATACATGGAGCTGACTACAGTAATTCCTTTTTATATTTAAGCCCATGAAACACCATTATCAAGTTAATGCATTTGCAGCCATAGTGGCTCTGATCAGAGACTGTTTTCTCTATTATTACTAAAGAGTTCACCTAAGATATTGAAACATAGAGGTTGATGGCAGATAAGGATCACAAGACCCATCCAGTCTCCCCATTTCTTTTCTACCTTATAAATGTGCCATCGCCATTGCTCTGTCAGTGGCCTATCCATTCATACTCATCTGTATTGCTCCCTTATGCCTATCCCATGCCTGTTTGAAGCCCTGTACTAAATTCATAGCCACCACTTCCTGAGGTAGGCCATTTCATGCATCCACCACTCTTTCTGTGAAAAGAATTTCCCCACATTCCCCTTAATTGGCCTCCTCTTATCTCATGCTGTGTCCTCTTGTCCTGCTATTTTTCTTATATTTAAACATGTTAGACTCTTTCAACTTGGTAATGCCCTTAAGGTGTTTGAATGTTTCGATCATATCACCTCTCCCTCCTTTGCTCAAGGGTATACATACTGAGCTCCGTTAATCTGTCCTCATAAATCTTCTGATGCAGTCCCTGCATCATTTTAGTTGCCCTTCTCTGGACTGCCTTAATTTGGTTAATGTCCTTGTGAAGGTGTGGCTTCATACTGCACACAGTACTCCAGATGGGGCATAACCAGTGTCTTGTAAATAGGGATTATTACCTCCCTCTTACGACTTGTGATACCCCTACTAATACACCCTAACATCCCCTAGCCTTACCTACTGCTTAGAGGTCTGCTTGGATGATTTGGTCATCAGTGATGAAGATTGCCCAAGTCTCTTTCTTCCTTTGTGACTGCCAGAAACTCCCTCCCAGCCTATAGGTGACTTCAGGGTTTCTCTTCCCTATGTGCATGATCTTGCACTTCTTTGCATTAAATCCTAATTGCCACTCTTCTGACCATTTTGCTAGTTTATCCAGATCTCTTCTCATTCTGCTCACCCCATCTGGATCATCTACTCTGTTGCAGATCTTGGTGTCATCTGCAAACAGACAAGCCTACCCTCTAGTCCATCTGCAATGTCACTAATGAAGATATTGAAGAGGACTGGCACCAGGACTGATCCCTGAGGCACCCCACTTGTGACTTGCATCTCTTCTGATTGTATACCATTTACCACCACTCTCTGTTTTCTGCCCGTCAACCAGTTTGCCACCCAGTTGACCAATGTCTGACCCACCCGAGACTACCCAACTTATTTATCAATCTTCTATGTGGAACAGTGTCAAAAGCTTTGCTAAAGTCAAGGTAGGCAACATCAACTGCTCCCCTTGGTCCACCATTCTGGTTACCCAGTCAAAGAAATCTATGAGATTAGCTTGACAGGACCTTCCTTTGTAAACCCATGCTGTCTTGAATCCTGTGCCCTATAAATTCCAGGTGTTGCACTATCCTTTCCTAAAGGAGTGCCTCCATAATCTTGCCCACTACTGAGGTAAGACTGACTGGTCTGTAGTTCCTGCCTCCTCCTGCTACCACTCTTGTGGGCGGGATCACATAAGCACTTCTCCAGTCTTCTGGGACCTCTCCTGTGCTCAGAGACTCACTTAACAGTTCTGTAAATGGCTCTGCTAGTTCCACCTTTAGTTCCTTAAGTACCTGGGATGTATGCCATCCAGTCATATTGCCTTGCTTAGCGAGCTCTTGTAGGACCCTTTCTTTTGTGAAGGGAGTAGTGCTCACCTCCCTCCCCTATGTCCATGGTGTTGAGCTGTGGGCCCTGCCTCACCTTCTCTTCAGTAAATACTGAGCCAAAGTATCTATTTAGGATAGATGCTTTACAGGGTCCTCCTCCTCACATGCCCCTTTTCTCCTTTGAGCTCAGCAATACCCGCTCTGGACTTTCTCCTTTCACTAATGTATCTATAGAAAGTCTTGTCACCTTCTTTTACTGTTTGTGCTAGTGTTTCCTCAGTTTGGGACTTTGCCTGCCTTACTGCCTTCTCTACTTCCCTTAGGGCAGTTTGGTATGCCTCCTCCCTATCTATATCCCGCTGTGTTCCCTTATATTTCCTGAAGGCCAGCCTTTTGGCTCTGACCTTTTCTGCTTCTGTATTTGAGAACCAAAGTGGTTTCCTTCTTCTTTTGCACTTCCTTTTCTGTCAAACACAATTTGATGTTGCTTCAAGTATTGCATCCTTAATGCTTGCCCACTTTGCCTGTACCCCTCACCTGTGTTTCTTTTGCCAGGGCTAGCTTAACTCTGTTGGCCATCTTATCAAAATCAGCTCCTCTGAAGTCCCATATTTTTGCCTTGGAATGGGATGATTTAGATGCAGTGGCCAAATAGAGCTATACCATGTGATGGTCACTGGCCCCAGGTGACCCTCTACCTGGAGATCTGTGATCCCTTCCCTGTTAGTCAGTACTAGATCTAGGATAGCCCTGTCTCTTGTGGGTTGTTGTACCAGTTGTTTGCAGCCCTTCTCTGCAGGGAATCCACCATGTGTCTAGTTCTGGCAGATGTTCCTGCTGGTATTGACCAATCTGTACCCAGCATGTTGAAGTCTCCCATTATCAGAACCTCCCTTTAGCTGTCATGTTTTGTATATCTTCTAACAGTAATGTGTCTATGTCCTCCTCCTGGTCTGGGGGCTGTAGACAACCCCAGTTCTTATGGCTGTCCAACTTCCTGTTTCCAGGGTAACCCACAGTTCTTCTGGCCCCTTATGTGTATTCTGAATTTCTGTAACTTTAATATTTTCATTGACATACAGGGCCACTCCATCCCCGTTTTGCACCTCAGTATCTTCTGAACAGTAAATAGCCAGGTACTGAAGTCTCCCAAGTGTGGTTACTGGTAAACCATGTCTCACTAACTGCTACTATGTCCAGTTTAGCCTCTGACATTATTGCCTGCAGGTCTGGGATCTTATTACTGGGAGCTATATTGGTTCCTCTACCTTTTCTATTACAGCCATTTCTATTAAACATTTCAATTTTTTTCAGCACAATACCTCAATGGAATCAATAAAGTCCAAGATGGTAGCATCTTTCAGAAAAGAGATGGGCAAAAAGGGGCACAATTTGAAGATAGAGGGGACAGCTCAGAGGTAATGTGATGATGTATTTCTTCACAGAGAGGGTTGTGGATACATGGAACAGCCTTCCTGAGGAGTTGTAGAGTCAAAAACAGTGGATGAATTCAAGAGCATGGGACAGACATAAGGGCTATTCTAGTGGGGGTAGAAGAAGTAGGCTGTTGGTTAACTAGAATCTGCAGCTTTCTGTTAGGTAGGAAATGGGCAGACTAGGTGGGCCAAGCAGTCCTCATCTGCTGTCAGATTCTATGTTTCTATGTTTCTATACCTCACAGGGCAGCAGGGATTCTTTGGATAGCATGTATCGCTACATAGCATTCTCAGAAATTGTAATCTGATCTGTAATTGGTAGCTTGCCTGGCCTATTTTTTTAACTCTATTTTGTCTCCTTGTTCTGATGGGGAGGTATCCCCTAGTCTGCCCTGTTATGCGGACCCACAACACTCCTTTGGTTGGCCTCTGCCTCAGCTTCAGGGACAGGAGGACTGTGGTTTACCCCTACAGAGAGGTCCTCCAAGAAGGACTGGGGAGACCAACATCACCCTGAAGCCCCCTGTACAGACAGAGGGTGAGGATAGCTCAGGGAGTGAAGAAGTTGGACAAACATTCTACAGGTACATACGAGAAAAAAGGAAGGCTAAGGAGGCATTGTTAGAACCATAAAAGGACGGGCAGCCCACAGGAACATGACAGAGAGAAGGAAGAGGCACTCAATGAATACTTTTGCTCTGTCTTCACACAGGAAGAAGATGGTAGTGGTCCAACAATTGGCAAAAAGAATATTCCACTTGGAGTCACAGACATGAGTCCTTCACGGAGGAATGGGTACTAGAGGAAATCAACAAGCTAAAGGTGGATAAAGCGATAGAGCCAGATGGGATACCTCAAGAATTCTTAGGGAACTTGGGAGGAACTAGCAGCCCTTTAGCAGTGCTGTTCAACAAATCATTGGAGGCGGGAGGTTCCAGAGAACTGGAAGAGGGCAACAGTAGTGCCATACCACAAGAGTGAAGCAAGGTTAATTTGACCTCAGTGGTAGGAAAGATGATGTAATCACTACTGACAGAAAGAATTGTTGAGTACCTAGAGGCCAGCAGGGCACAGGACCCACGGCAGCATGGATTTAGAGTGGGAAGGCCATGTCAGACAGATCTAATAGATTTCTTTGACTGGGTGACCAAAGTGTAGACCAGGGAGGGCTGTGGATATGGCACATAGAGTTTACAAGGCATTTGACACAGTCCCACACAAAAGATATATGTAAGTTAGCCAGCCTGGGAGTGGGTCCCAGGGTGGTAGCCTGAGGTAACAAATTGGCTGCACAACAGAATGTAGAGGGTAATAGTAAATGAGTACACGCTGAAAAAGAGTGGTTACTAGTGAAGTACTGCAGAATTCAGTACTGGGACTTGTCCTCTTTAATATCTTTATAGAAGACATTGCAGAGGGGCTGGAAGGAAAGTATGCCTCTTGCAGATGACACAAAGATCTGCATCAGGTTGATACACAAAGAGGGTGGAAAGATGAGAAGGACTTAGCAAGGCTGGAGGAATGGTCAAAAGTATGGCAGCCTAGATTCAATGCAAAGAAGTGCAAAATAATGCATCTGGGAAACAAAACCCAGGTGAAGAGTACACAATGGGGGACTAACAACAACAAAAATGGAAGGGACATGGGGTAGTCATATCAGATTACCTTAAGGTAGGCAAGCAATGTGAGAAGGCAGTAAGGAGGGATGGGGATACTGGGATGCATAGGGAGAGACATCAGTTGGTGAGACTCCATCTGGAGTACTGCATGCAGTTCTGGAGACCCCATCTCCACAAGGACAGAGACAGGATTGAGGCAGTCCGGAGGAGGGCAACTAAAATGGTGCAGGGTCTGCAACAAGAGCCATATGAAGAGAGACTAAAATAGCTTAATATGTATACCCTTGAGGAGGGGGGACAAGATAGAAATGTTCAAGTACCTCAGGGAATCAGCAAAGTCCAAGAGGGTAGCATCTTTCAGAAAAGAGATGTGCAAGAACAAGGGGCACAATTTGAAGATAAGAGGGGATGGCTCGGCAGACGTGAGGAAACATTTTTTCATGGAGAGTGGTGGAAGCATGGAACCAGCTTCCTGAAGAGGTTGTGGGGTCAAAACAGTGGAAGAATTCAAGAATGCATGGGATAGACATAAGGCAATTATAGTTTGGGGTAGGAGAAAGTAGGCTGTTGGTTAACTAGAATCTGCAGCTTATCCAATAGGTAGGAAATGGGCAGACTAGGTGGGACAAGCAGTCCTTATCTGCCATCAAAGTCTATGTTTCTATGTTAAGCAAGAGCCAGGAAACTATTGTCCAATTAGTCTAACTTCACTGGTGGGAAAACTGATGGAGTCCCCACTGAAGGAAAGAATCATTGCTTTTTGTAGGAAAGTGGTCAGTTTGACACAAAGCAATTCGGTTTCACAGCAGGAGGTCCTGCCAGACAAACCTAGTAGATTTCCTTGACTGGGTCACCAGAACAGTGGATCAGGGTGGGGCAGTGGATGTGGTTTACCTGTATTTCAGCAAGGTGTTTGACTGGGTTCTGCACAGGAGACTAGCCAATAAACCGGAGAACATGGGAGTCGGGCTAAGGTAACAGGCTGGGTCAGAAACTGGTTAAATGGGAGAACACAGAGGATATTAGTAAATGGCACTCTGTCAGAGGAGGGTAGGGTGACTAGTGGGATTCCACAGGGCTCGGTTCTGGGGTTGATCCTCTTGAACATATTCATCAGCGACATTGCTGATTGGCTGAAGAAGAAGGTGTGCCTGTTTGCTGATGACATCAAAATCGGCAACAGGGTTGACCGCCAGAAGGGCAACAAAGCATGGAATCTTATCTCCAGAAAGCTGGAGGAATGGTAAAGGATCTGGCAATTGAAATTCAATGCCAAAAATGTAAAGTCATGCACCTTGGAAAATGTAACCCAGGGAAACTGTGCTCGATGGGAGGGCAGCTGGTGGATACGATTCTAGAGCAAGAATTGGGTGATCATATTAGATCACCTCAAGGACAGAAAACACTGCAAAAGGCAGAACTAAAGCTAGTGGCATCCTGGGATGCATAGGAAGGAGCATCACAAACAGGAGGCATGAAGTGATCATGCCTCTGTATCGATGCCTGGTAAGACCCCACCTGGAATACTGCATCCAGTTCTGGAGGCCACACCTCAGGAGGGACATAGATAGACTGGAGATGGTGTGAGAAGAACAACAAAAGATGATGCAGGGCTTGCACCAGAAACCGTAAGAAGCCAGACTCAGTGAATTCAATCTATACTCCCTAGAGCAGCGCAGGGTGGAGGGACATGACAGAGACATTTAAATTCCTTAAAGGCAACAACAAGGTACAGTTGCAAAACCTCTTTCAGGTAAAGACTATAGTAGGATAAGAGGGCATGACCTTCGCCTCAAGGAGGTAGGTTCAGGAGCAATATGAAATTCTTCTTCATGGAGCACATTGTTGCACCATGGAATAGCCTGCCAGTGGGGGTGAAGGCGGTGGGAAATCCAAGCAGGCATGGGCAGGCACTGCAGGATACTCAAGCAGGTAGCTAATTGGGGGGGTAGGAAAACAAGGGCAGACTTGAAGGATCATAAGGTCCCATCTGCCAACAACTTCTGTGTTTCTATGTTAACCCTCAGCACCACCAGGCTGATTTCAAGACTGCCTGGCCTATTAAAATCAACAATGTATTAAACATTGCAATTGTTTTCAGTCTATTTCTCAGGACAACAGGAATCCTTTGGGTAGCATGTATCACTACGTAGCATTTTGAGAAATTGCAGTCTGATGTGTAATTAGTAGCTTGCCTGGTCTGTTAAAAACAACAGTGTATTCAGACATAAATCACATCAGTGCAAGTATTTCCTTTTCCATTTAGAATACAGTATCTTGTCTATCAGACCCAATTTTGGCTGTTATCTAGCCAAATATTGGCTTTTATCTCCGATGACAATGACAAAATTGTGTTTACAAATGATGTCTTTGTGCTTCAGGTGCAGCATACAGTTATCCTGCTGTGGGTATCCTTAGAAACATCGGGAGACAGCAATCAAGTCTGAACTGTTCTACCAAAACCCACTTCAGCCTTCCGCTGTGTGGCCTTGACTAAGACACTGAAGTGAACTCTGTCCACAGTGTGTCTTCATCCCCCAGTTCCCATAGCTATCAGCTACCAGTACCTGTCCCATCCCACTTTAAATCCATGGGCAGTCTTTGATATTGCCAGTTTGCTTGCCAGTCCATTTAGTTGCCATCACCCTCTCTGTGAAGAGTAGATTTTACATTACATCCTCCAAAATTTACCCTATCCCAGTCTAGACTCATGGCCCTGGTGCCTGACCCCATGCCTTGCCTGAACAATGTTAACTAAACCACTCTGTTGACCCAATGGAGACATTAGTAGGTTTCATCATTTCCCTCTCTCCCATCTTTCCTCAAGTGAGTACATGTTTAGGTGGCCCAGTAGCTCCTTGTAGGACTTTCCTTGCATACTCCACAGCATTTTAGTCGCCTTCTCTGCTCTGTTTCTGAGCAATCAGAGTCTGTTCTGAAGTGAGGGCTCCAAAACTGTGCACAACCCCAGTTCTTATGGCTGTCCAACTTCCTGTTTCCAGGGTAACCCACAGTTCTTCTGGCCCTTATATGTATTCTGAATTTCTGTAACTTTAATATTTTCATTGACATACAGGGCCACTCACAGGCCTCCCAGGGCCCTATACAGGGTGAGGATCCTCCTGCCTCCTGCTGATGATACGCCTACTGATACAACACAGCTTAGTTCTGGTTGGCCTTCTTATATGCCCTGCAGCACTGGGCTGCAAACTGGAGTGTCACTGTATGATTACCCATGGGCCTTTTCCTCTGCAGTCTACTTTACACTGACACCCCTATCCAGTACTCAGTCTTTCTTTGTATTGTCCTAATAAACAAGTCATATTCACTGCTAGAGACTTCCACCTGTCCTCAGTAACAGCATGGACACATTTTTTCTGTCTACAGCATCTTGCAAAATGATTAAACTTTCCACAGGATCTGTTGCTGACCAAATGCTGGGCAGTTTCTATGTGTGCTCCTGCCCACATTTACTGCATGCTTTGTTTGCATAATTTCTTTGTAAGCTTACAGTTCTTCCTTTTGCATTTGAATGTACCCACATCCTGCTTCACTAAACCTGCATGTGTCTTTTGCACCTCTTTCTGTGCAGTTTAATTTCCTGCTTCACCAGTTTTATAGTCAGCGAGGTCAGAGTACGTGCTAAACTGCCTCAGGGTATCGAGAATGCTGACAAGGGCTGCCAGCCCAGTTTCACACCACCGAACATGATTATCAGGTCTACTGTAAAAATTCCAGATCACTGATGCACAATGAATTAAGCATTTATTTATTTTTTATTCCATATGCTGCATGACAAGGCCCTGAGAATGAGATGAGATCTGTGGTGGTGGTGGTGGTGGGGTTAGAACTAAAATAAACTGAGTTACAGAGCTTTGTAAAGCTCTCTAGTAGCCTGAATAGACTGTCTATTGAATACCTCGAATACACCACAGTATTCAGGTATTCATTGGATCATCTGGTATTCAAGGTATTCAGCGGCTGATTCAAATTTGTTGCACACCCTACCATCCAGGTCCTTTGTCAGGGGTGAAACTCAGATGTCTCTTTCATGTGTTTACGGGATAGCTCCAGCCAATTCATATTTCACCTAGGGTGAGGACATGGGTGAAATCTGGACTGCTGGACCTGGGGACAAGAGCAAAATGAAAAAAATAGTCCAGGTCTGGCGGTCAGACTTTGCCCATACTCTCACCCTAGATGAAATCTACATTAGCCAGAATGGACAGACTAAAATGATAAAACCAAACCAACTGCTCTGGCCTGAACAGCCAGACTGTGCAAGCAGTCCCAGTCTAACACTTCTGGCTGTACAAGCTGGTCCACTTTTATTGTTTTGGTCCAGTTTGGGTCTGGCTGTCTGGATTT
The DNA here is from genome assembly GCA_016271365.2 of Neoceratodus forsteri. NCBI lineage: Eukaryota > Metazoa > Chordata > Ceratodontiformes > Ceratodontidae > Neoceratodus > Neoceratodus forsteri. The sequence goes on from JADMNL010000024.1 coordinate 123,652,490, forward strand.
ACCAAGTCAAAGAGTAAATTCTTAGCTAACCCCACAGAGTCTTTCTAATGCCACACATCCTGTTTGTCACATGCCTTCAATCTTTGTCCCATAGGCATCAGCAGGCATACTTTCAGTACTTTGCTGAGTAATGTAAAATCTAGAAAATCCAGTGGCAACATGAATCTCAGGCCAAGATAACAAACACAAACAGAGCTGGAGTAAAATAATAAAGCTGTCTTTTGAATTCTTGTGCCTGGGGATTAGACAGCAGCCAGCAAGTACTCAGCTGAACTTGTGAGTGATCTCAGTGATTGCTGGAGGTGGGGTGGAGGCTGTGTGCTGTGAGTCAGACCCCATGAGGTTTAGTCCTTTGTTTACCTCAACTCATTGGAGCCAGGAAATTTGGGAGGAGAGCCTGAGAGAGACTTTGAATACTGAATAGTGTTCACTGAGCGCTACCTGCCAAATGCTGACTGTGTGCATACTGGAGTTGGAGGAGTCAGGCCCAATGCATTTTTGGGAGAACTTTTGCCCATGATTCAATGTTGGGGGTGAGTTGACTCCTCCTTATCATGTCACATAATAGCCAAGCCTCCCAGCAACCACCACTCAGATTGTTTTCAAATACCTGGGCTGCTGCATGGTTTGTGTGGCTGTGTGCTCTTTTCTCTGCTTTCTCACTCTTTCTCTCCCCCTTCCCTGCTTTTTCTTGCTTCTGTGACTTTCTCTGCAGCCACCCTGCCCCTCTTTCTTCCTGGACCATCGTAACACCATCACAGCTGTAGCTACCTCAGACCTAGCCATGTGGTCTTCTTTCTGCAACACTGGAATTGTGTTTTCTATTTTACAGGCTCTAACAAGCTGTCCACCTTGAAGTCTTCCCTGCTGTTACACCATCCTTCAGCTACACTGCCCTGTAAAACACCTGGTTCTCTACTTCTTGGCTGCCCTTTCACCTGCCCTCCATTCTCTCCAGCTGTTCCTTACCCCTTGTGCCTTTTTGTCAGTTGTCCTCTGTTCCCCTCGGTACCTCCACTCTTCAGTATGCTTCTTTCTGTGGCCCTGTTGTCCTGGCCTCCTTTCGTTTTGAGGGTCTTGTCGGCTCTGTTCTCAGTGCTGTCCACTTAGTTCCAGGTCTGTGCTGCCTATGTCAACACCCAGTGTCATATGGCAGCTTCACATGCTGTAGCTAGTCACTTGAAGCGGTATGCTGATGCTGCCGCGCATTTCAACAGCGACCGACACTACAGCGACAGTGCTAGGTCGCTGTAGTGTCAGCGTGGAACCACGCCACTGCTTTCCAGAGGTATTGTACCTCCTCCCAGAGACAGTTCCAACTTGGAGTTGATTATTTTAGTAGCGGAGGCGCAGAGGGGCAGAGAGGGTAAAGACCCTGAAGAAACAATCTGTCCTGTGACTCACTTCATGCCGACTGCATATGCAGTCGACATAAAAGGTCGCTGTAACGATGGTTGACAAATAATTTGTCGACCGACTGTCATGGATCATTTGGAGACAACGCACAGTCCCTCATTGCGCTATTCCTCAACACTCCTCAGCAGCTAGCATCAATCCCTTTCATGCAGCGGTGCGAACATCACTCCATTTTGCTCAGCTCACTTAGCCATCTATTTTTTCATCCTCATTAGCACAAATTGGCAGCAGATCACTCCCATGCCAGTCATTATTTCGCATGAATCCTGCAGCTCAAGGTCATCATCATTTCTGTATGGCGAAAACAAGCAGTTCAGAAATATTTATTGTTTTCCTATGCCCTCCTGCTTCACTGCTGAGGTTGAAGTCTCCATTAAAGGAGCACAAGTCCTCTACAGAACCCCTGACTGTCACGAGACACCAAGGTTGGGGTCTGGCTCTGGCACACTGCTACCTACTACAGATAGTATGCAGCCATCATCTTCTGGTTATGTCCTTTGATGTCGGTAGTCCTGGACCCTTTAATAGGCACCGTCGACTCCCAGGTTGTGCTGTCATCGTTTCTGACCTAGCCATATGCCTGTTACCATGGTGTCTAACAACAATGACTAATATCCAGCCAACTGGGCCTAACCCATAGGTACCATCGTTATCTGTGGGATCTAAAAGCACTCGATTATTCCTCCATCACAGCCGTCAGCTCCATTAATCACCCCATTGTCACTCCAGATGACGACAAGGTGGAATACCATCCTGATCTTAATATGGAGGAGGATTTGGAGGATGACAAGAAGCGATGATCCCTATGAAGGGATTTACCTTCTACTTCCACCCTCTCATCGTGTAGTGAGGCTGTCTGGTATATACTCCAGGTCTCCTCCTGAAGTGCCCTCATTCCAGGCATTGCTTAGACAAGTCCAGGATGTCATGGAGAAGAAGAAGACTCCAGTAAGATAAATTTAATGCAGTTCTTGGAGGTTACTGCTGCACCTTCTATTGTAGTATCTTCTGTATATCCTGCATTAGAGGATGCTACATTTGCAGCCTAGCATAGGCTTAATACATACAAACACAAGAACAGACAAAGAAGCCAGCAGAAGAAGGCCATTTGGTCTATCAAGTCTGCTCATATTGCAGGGCCCACAGCTTGAGCTAATATCTCTGCCTCCTCCCACTCTCCCATCCTCCCTACCCATGATCTTTACCTTCCCCTATGCCTATCCCAGCCTCTCTTAAAGCTGCCCACTGTCTTCAATGAGATGACCTCTTCCAGCAGCGCATTCAAGTCTTCACCATCCTCTCTGTGAAGAAATGCTTCCTGACCTCCCTCCTAAACCTCCCACCCTCCAGCTTAAGACTGTGCCCTTGTGTTATGGTTGCCACTCAGCTTAAAAGAGACTCTCTTTATCAACCGTGATTTATCCCTTTCAAGCCCTTGAAGGTCCCAATCATGTCCCCCTCTCTCTCTCTCTCTCTCTCCTGTCTTCCAGGAAGTACATGTTCAGTGCCTCAACCTCTCCTCATATATGCCTTACCCTGCTGACTGGCTATAATCTTTGAAGCCATCCTCTGGACCTTCTCAAGCAGGTTAATGTCCTTTTGAGGTGTGGGCACCAGTGCTGAACTCCATACTCTAGATGCGGCCTTACCAGTGACCTGTACAAAGGGCAGTATGACCTCCTCTCTCCTACTACTGATCCACCTAGATATGCATCCCAGCATCTTGTTTGCCTTTGCTGCTGCTTTCTTGCACTGTGCCATGGACTTCAGGTCACTAGTGTCCTAGCATATCCTAAGCGCTGAGGGGTGGGGTGGGGTTGGGGTTCTAGTAGAAATTTATTAGGTCACACCTGGATTATGTAATTTGAGTATTGAATTTAATCTGTACAGTTTCTGTATATTTTTGTACTTTTTATATTGTATGTTATGTAACTCTTGCAACTTTGCACAAAGGACTTCACTGGAAATGAGCTTGTCTCAGCTGAGGCGATCAATTTATTCATCTTATGTATATAATGAATACTATTTTACTACTACTGCTACTACTAGTGATCATAACTCCCAGGTCCTTCTCCTCCTCTGATGCAGATACTCGGACTCCACCCAGGTAGTACTCTGTCCTGGGATTCTTGGTTCAATATGCATAACTTTGCATTTCTTGTCATTGAAGCCAAGCTGCCAGATCCTGGATCACCTCCAAAGCTTTTCCAGATCTTCCTGTAGGTCCTGTATCCCTTCAGCTGTGTCCACTTTCCCACAGAGCTTGGTGTCATCTGTGAATAGGCACATTTGCCCTTAATGCCATCCCAATGTCATTGATGAAGACGTTGAACACAGACCCCAGCACCGAGGTCCTGTGGGACACCACTGGATTACCTCTCTGGTGCCAGCCAACTATACCCCAAAAATCACCCTCTGAGTTCTGTCCCTCATCCAGTTTTCTACCAATCTCACCATCTTTTTCCCAACCCTGAGATCCGCCAACTTCATGATCAACCTTTTGTGGGACACAGAGTCAAAGCCTTGCTGAAATCAAGATAGATGATGTCTACGGTTTTGGTCCCTGTCTACTCTCTTAGTGACCCAGTCAAAAAGTCAATCAGATTTGTTTGACTAATCTCTCCCCATGAACCCATGCTACCTTGCATCCTAGAGACCATGCTCCTCTAGACATTCATTCATTTCATTTTTTGTTTTTGATAACTGAGTAAAAAGCAGCTGTTACATGGCTCTTTTACAGGCTTGACCCGTGAGAGAGTCAAAGACACTCAAAACATATCACAACAAATAAAGTACAGTGAAATATGGATACAAACACAGACATATAGAGATAAAAAACATGGTAATGACAATAATGAATAACACGTGTAACATACAAGACAAATCATGTATATAAATTATGGACAAGCACATACTGATCTATAGAAAAGTTATTTCTTTAAGATATTCCTAAACTGATAAAAGAGTTGGGATATTTTGTGTTTCAACTGCTAGTTCATTCCAACTTTTCATAGGACATTTTTAAATGATTTTTGATATTTAGTAGTTTTACAAATTGGAACTAAAAGCTGAATAGAATTTTTAGATTGTACATTTCTGAGCAGCACTCTCTGTTGAATAAAGTTTTGCATAGGATTTTATCCAATACAATGGATTGTTTTGTATGGAAAGCACAATTTCTGGGTGTGTCTCTATAGTCAGGGATAACCACCCCAGTCTATTATACAGACTACAGTGGTGTTCCTGGACTTTGCCCTTAAGGCAAACCTACAAATAGAGTTGTACAGAGTTATTCTATGATGCCTAATCTTCTCTGAGACACCTCCCAAATTAGACTTCTGTAATCTAATATAGGCAACAAGCAGGCAGTAGCAATGGCCGCCTGGTGTCATCGGTTAAATAATCTTTGACAGCATAGGTGCCCTAATTTTCTATGCAACTGCTTAGTTACATTGTCAACATCTATTTGGAAACCAATTCACTATCTAAAGTCACTCCTAAATATTTAAAATTTGAAACAACATCAACAATAGTACCTTCCTCGGTTGTGACAGTAAAAGCTTCTTGTAATTTTTTAGACTTTGAAGGGAACAGAATAGCATTCCTTTTATTTTTTTTCTGATTTAGGACAAGACAATTGTCCCTTAACCAGCATATCAAGTTATTATAATCTTTACTCAAATTTTCCTGTAGTCTACCAATATTTTTATTTGCTACACATAGCATGACATCGTCACGTATAACACTACAGATGATTCAGTACAAATGGATGGTAGTCCGTTCAAAAAATTTAAAACAGTAAGGTCCCAGAACTGAGCCCTGGGGACCCCATAATCCACCCCCTTATATCAGATAATATTCAGTTAACACAAACCTGTTGTACCCTTTTAGTTAAATAACTATGAAACCAGTGCCACAGGGTCCCCAAAGCCCAGTTCCCTCAATTTGTTTCCCATTAACGTGTTGTCTACAAGATCAAAGGCCTTGGTCAGGTCCACGAACACTGCACCAACATATTTCCCTCATCCATACCTTCATGCAGGTCACTTCGTGAACCTGACCAAGGCCGCCGCTGTGCCACACCCTCATGAAAACCATGCTAAGTCAGGTCAATAATCCGTACTTATTCAAATGTTCCACAATCTGACAATGCAATAATCTTTCACGTACCTTTCCTACCAAGACAGTAAAGATATTGGTTGATAATTGGTGAGGAGATTTGGTTGACCACCTTTAAAAATTGGTGAAACTATTGCCTTTTTCCATCGTCTGGGACCATACCAGTATTTAAAGACATATTAAATAGGACCTGCAATGGATAAGCAAGCTCTCTTGCAGCGTACTTCAGTACTGTTGCATCCATATTGTCAGGCCCTGGGCCTTTTGATTCATCCAACCCTGTTAGCTCGTGATATACATCCTCCCAGGTAATTTTCCTAAAATAAAATTTTGGTTTGTGTGTAGGAAATTTAGAACTATCCAATTTTGTCATTAACCCAAAATCATGTGTATATTCTGATAAGCTGGCAAATTTCTCATTAAAATAGTCTGCAATTTCCTTATTATCAGTCAATTCTTGATTATCTTTTAATAACTTCTTAAAATCTTTATTGGTCCTGGAAGCAAGCAAATTATTTACACTCCACCAACATTTCTTTTCTCCTGGGCGTTATTAAACTGCTCATTTTATAATAATCCACATTGGCCCTTTTAATTTCTTGCTTGCACTCATTTCTGAGTTGTCTAAAGTGGTTCCAATCTCTTTCTAGACTAGTAGTTCTATCAGTCTGATTAGCAATATCACGATCTTTCATTAACTTAAATAACCTCTTATTCAATCATTTATTACAGGCCCTTGAACTTTTAGTTTCCTTTTTGGAGCCATTGTGTTAATTATTGATTCAAGCTTTACTTGGAAAAGATCAACATCCTCATTAACTTCATTAGTATTCAACAACTGATGCCAATTAGCCTGTGGTAAATCCTGTTTCAGCCCAAGTAAATTCATATCATTGCATTTCCTAGTTTCCACTATTTTAAATGCAGCCATGGGTATTTTATTATACCAGGTACAAAAATTGGCAGATGGTCACTAATTACATCTGAAAAAACCCTGGAGGAGTTTATATTTTGCATATTATTGACCATAACCCAATCTAATAAAGAGGAATGTTTTGTTTTATAATTTGGCCTGGTTCCTTCAGTAATTAATTGTTCCAAATCAACTTTTGCAGTAGCTTCCTATAATTATTCTCTTCGACTTAACCAATTTAAACTTAAATCACCCATAATGATCAGCTCTTTATTTTTAAAAGATTCAACCAGGTCAATAATGTTTTCCAAGCCCAGTAAGTTAGATTTTGGAGGATTATACACACAACCTATTATTAATTTCTTAGTTTTCCCAAGAACTACTTCCACAAATAGACACTCACACTCCGACTCAAAAGGCGTAGTTACAATCTCTTTTATTTCTAAACAGGTTTATGGTAAATGATCAAACCACCTCCCTTTTTCCTAATCTATCTTTACACAAATGACCGTAACCCTCTATTAACAGTAAGCCATCATCAGATTTGGGTTTATGCCACATCTCGGTTATTAGCATAATATCGGGGTCATTTGCTATGATCCAGGTTTCCAATTCTTGTTTTTGGTACTAGACTGCACATATTCAAATGTGCCATTTGCATACCAGAAGATTTTGACCAGTTTATAGGTGGTTCACTGGATTGAAGGCCTGGATTCTCCTCAATATCGCCAGATTCAAGGATTATTTTAAATATTGAAAAACTGGATTTAAATCAAACCAACAAGAGCATAAATGAATACTCAGACTTCGCATTTCCCATCTGATTAAAAGTCCCATGGCCACACAGCCAACATCCCTAATTTTTTCATCGTATAACAGATCCAGTCCTGCCCTTGATCTTAAAGGCCATTTTTCCACCAATGAATATTCTGGATGAATGGACCCATTGCACAAAGAACAACCACATATAATATGGCACAAATTAAACCTATGTTTAATATAACTATTTGGACTGTGTATAAGACCAATTTAAAACATAATTAAGCTTTCTAATGTAAATTAAAACAAGTAAACAATACAATGTTAACTATATGATGATTTATGAAATAACTAATCAAACAGTCAAAAATAATGCATAAAACCTAAAATCAGGCTACTTATTAAACAATATAACTAATAAAATACATTCAATAAATGAGCTTGATGTCAACACTTAATTTCACATATAAAATTTAAGAGGCTAACAGCAGCTGATTTATATTTAAAACCTCCCAAATATTTAATGCCCATAAAACAAAAGTTTTTCTTACACTAGTCACTCACACTGCTCTTTCACCATGAGCGGCACAGAGTCCACTATTCCACCAACCTTTCCTTTAGTATGGTCTCCATAAGCTTGCCCACAATGGAGGTCAGACTGACTGGTCTATAATTCCCTGGGTCATCCTTGGGATCACTTTTGTGGAGGGTACTACGTGTCCTTCAGTACCACACCTGACACTAGTGAACTATTAAATAGGTCTGCCAGTGGCCTGCCAACTCCTCAGCCAGTTCCCTTAATGCGGCTTGGATGTACTGTGTCTGGGCCTGGTAATTTGTTCACCTTTAATGCCAGCAGCCCCTCCCTCACCTCTGTCCTCCTCTATCATGTCATCTGTGTCCCCTCCCTCCCGCTCCTCTTTTTCCCTCCTGAAGGCACTGGTCCATCCTTCTCCCTGGTGAAGACAGAACAGAAGTATTCATTTAGTATCTCTGATTTTCCCCATTATCCTCCACCCACTCCACCCCATTCTTAAGCCTAGCAATCTCTTCCTTCTTGTCCTTTTCTCACTTATATAGCGAAGAAAACCTTCTCACCTTTCTTAATTCCTTCAGCTACTCAGCGCTCCTTCTGTGCCTTTGCTTGCTGGACTTCCTACTTGCCTCATTAGCCAACCTTAGGTAATTTTCCTATTCACCTCTCTCCTGGTTTTCTGAATTTTCTATAGGTCATCTTCTTTTCCCTTACTGCCTGGGCAACCTCAGAACTTAACCAGCTGGGCACTTTGACCCTTGAGTTCTTCTTCCTGAGCCTAATGCACTCATCTGTGGCAACCAATGTTCCTTTCTTAATGATGGACCACCTTTGGTCCACCCCATATCTGCTCTGATGCCTACCAGATGGCTCCTTAGCACTTCACCCATTTCCCAAAGTCCGCCCTCCTGAAATCCAAGATTTTAGTCTTAGTTGGGATGCTTTTTTATTTTTATTTTATTGAAATCTAGGATTACAAATACCTTTGAGCAGGAACTGCTCCCTGCCCATATCCAACTGGAATCACACTGTGCAATGGTGATTTCCACCCAATAGCTCCTGACCATTATTTCCTGTACATGCTCCACATTTGTGAGCTCCAGATTAAAATTGCCTCAGCTCTTGTTAGTTCAGTGGTGCCCTGAGTCAGGAACCCACTCTGCAGTCCTTTCAGGATCACCTGACTCGTAGCACATGTTGTAAATAGTATGCTTCAGTCCACCTTGGGCAGGTTGAAGTCCCCACAATTGCAATCTTTCTTTCCCCGCAGCTTCAATATTTGTGAGCTCAGTTCCCTGTCCCTCTCCTCATCCAGACTGTGTGGTCTGTAATCACCCCGACCTCACCTTTTCCAAGACTCCGTGCATTCAGAGACAGCACCCTCTACCTAGAATCTGACCTTCCTTCTCTTCCCTCTATTCTTCTGTTCAAATTTATCCGTGTGCACTCCTCCATGTACCCTTGTTATGTGTTCCTCACCTTGCCTGCAGTGCCTAGAAGGCTGACAAACAGTACCCTGATCCATCTGTTAAGCCTTATTATGCTGTACAGCCTGAAACTGATTTAGTGACTATCACGGCTACTTTTGATCATCTAGGGCTCCTAGACACATGAGTACTTTGCATCCTGACAAAGATTCTTGGAGACTAGCTGTTCTGGGCAAAAGAACACATGCCTTTGCATCACTAGACCTAAAAATTGCAAACTACCAGGACTACAGGATTAAATATCAGAATGGCCTGTGGAGATCTGCTGCCTACTATTCAGACTTTGCCTGATACTCCTGCAGAGGCTGAATTGCTAAAAGATGATTCAGCTGGTATGGATACTGGCAAGTTCTGTTATGCTCTGTATACAATGCCTCTGATGCTTCTGCCAGGGCTGGTGCCACCAGCATATGCCTTCAGAGATATTCCTGGATCAGGGTAGATGGATTTGCTACTGATGTACAACAAGCTGTGTTGCATGTTCCTTTCAGGTGCTCCAAGCTGTTTGGGAGTGATGTTGAAAATTGTCTATGTGAGCTTCAATCATCCAGGATGGCTTTAAATTCAATCTGATCCCTGAACCCTCAGCCTGCCAGGGTGTGGTAGAGGATCCATTTTATAGGCCTCCAACCTGTGGTGGCTGTGCCTACCATCAGCAGTCTTGTAGTAGTGGATGCAGTCCCTTCTGGGTCCTCCCACCCTGGTGCCAATACAGTGGCATTCAGAGCAATCACTTAAGTCGGCCCTGCTGCTTCCAGTACCTTCTGACTCACCACCCTCCCCCTCCACTATTATCTCTGGGGTACAAATGGGGTAGAGCTCCCTTTATCTGTCAAAATGGAAGGAGATTATAACAGACAAATGGGTCCTAAAAATAGTGTAAGGGCATGCTCTGCAGCTGCTGTTCACCCTCCATTCATCCTCAGCTGCCTCCTCATTATCACCCAGGCTGCTTGTACCTTCTGAGAGTACAGTTCAATCACTCATTCACAAAAGAGATATTGAACGCATTCCTCCTCAAGAAAGAAAGAAACAAGGGTTCTGTTCAAGATACTCTCTGGTTCCCAAGTGGACAGGAGATCTGCAACCTGTATTGGACCTCACGAGACCTAAATTGTTTAATCGAATACAAAAATTTCAAATGGTGTCTGTTCAAGCTCTCCTCTCCCTGTTGCAAAGGGGATTGTCTCTGTGCCCTAGATATGAAGGACACATACCTTCATGTCAACATTTGAATGTGCCACAGGCAGTACCTCCACCTTATGATGGAGGTCAGCCATTATCAGTTCTGAGTCTTGCCATTTGGCTTATCCTTGGCACTGCTGGCATTTTCCAAATGCTTCATAGTTCTGGCAGCAGCCCTTTAGAGGAAGGTCATTATGTCTTCCCATATCTGGATGACTAGCTCCTGAAGGCCGTGTCCTGGGAGATGGTTCAGTTCACATTATCCAGAGTGACACAATTGTTTGAGGAACTGGGTGTTATGGTCAGCATACAGAAATCCATATTATATCCTTGTCAGCTCCTCAATATATTGGTGGGACTGAACACAGCAGTGTGCAGTGCCTTTCTGCCTGTAGAGAGGCGGAACCCTTGTTGTCCAGGCCTGACTGATACACAGAAGTCATTACATGTCTACTTTGATGATGTCATGTCTCCTGGGACTCATGGCTGCTGCCATAGTGATGGTTCCTTTGTCAGCCTCCATATGTGCATACCACAATAGAGTCTTTGGGTACAGGGCATTAAGGGCAAAATGTGCCTATTCAGGGTTGCCACCAAGCTCTGTGGGAGGGTGGACACAACAGAAGGGATACAAGACCTAAGAGGATCTGAAAAAGCTAGAGGGTGGTCTGGGGTTTGGAAGCTTGGCTTCAGTGCAAAGAAATGCAAAGTTATGAATACTGGAGTCAAGAACCAGAGGACTGAGTACAGCCTAGGAGGGTCTGGATATCTTATCAGAGGAGGAGAAGGACATGGGAGTGATAATCACTAGTGACTTGAAACACTCCAAACAATGTAGGAAAGCAGCACCAAAGACAAATAAAATGCTGGGCTGCATTGCCAGATGGATTAGCAGCAGCAGAGAGGAGGTATTACTGTCCTTGTACAGGTCATTAGTAAGGCTGCACCTGGAGTACAGTGTACAGTGCTGGTGCCCATACCTTAAAAGGGCATAAACCTGGTGGAGATGGTCCAAAGGAGGGCAATGAAGATGATCATGGGCCAGCAGGGTAGGACATTCGAGGAGAGGTCAGGACTCTGAAATGTACTCCTACGGGGAAGAGACGACTGAGAGAGAGAAGACATAATTGAGACCTTCAAGTATTTGAAAGGAATCATTAGGGTGGATAAGGAGGGTCTCTTCAAGTTTAGTGGGAACTGAAACAAAGGGGACACAATCTCAAGTTGGGGGAGGTTTGGAGAGAGGCTAAGAAACACTTCTTCATGGAGCGGGTGGTGGCTGGTTGGAATGTGCTTCTGGAAGAGGTGGTTCCATTGAAGGTGGTGGGCAGCTTTAAGAGAGGCTAAGATAGAATTACGGGAAAATAAGGGTCAAGGGAGAGAATGATGGAGGTGAAGGGTAGATTGAGGAGTGGAGGAAGGGTCAGTAGTTTATGCTGAGGGCCTTGCAATATGAGCAGACTTGATAGAACTAATGGAATTATTCTGCTGGCTTTGTTGGATGTTCGTATGTAATGGGATCAACTGATGGACGAGCTGGAACACATGGTCCTCATCACATCCCTCTCCACAGTGCTCTGGTCTGGTGGATGGACAGCTAGCACCTGTTGCAGAGCATTGAATTCTTCTCTGAACTCCTGTGCAGATCCTAACAATGGATGGCTCAGGGTTGAGCTGTGGTGTTCATCTGAGTTCTTTTCAGACCCAAGGGTCATGGAGTGACCTAGATTCAGATCTCCACATCAATGTTACGGAGATGGGCTCTGTTATTCTTGGTCTCCAGACCTTCAGAGAACAGCTCAGTCCCAGTCCCTTGCTAATCCAGATGGACAATGTCAGTGTCATACACTACATAAACAAGCAAGGGGCAGTCACTCTTATCCACTGTGCAGGAAGCGATGAGGATGTGATACTGGACGATGTCATATAGCTTTCAGCTCTGGCTGTGTTTCTACCAGGAGACCAAAATGTCTTTGCAGATAGGCTAAGCCTGTTTCAATCCATGGTACAAAATTGGAACTGCTGACCTCCATGGCAAAAGACTTCTTCATAAAATAGGGTCATCAGAGTTGGACCTTTTGCATCGCTATACAATACAAATGGCCATGTTTCTGCTCATTAGCTCCAGGACTTGGAGTTTTTGGTGAGACATGTTGTCCTTCTCCTGAAAAGGAGGATCCTTTATGCTTTCCTCTTATTCCTCTCATTCAGAGGTTCTGCTCAAGGTGAGAGCAGAGCATGTCACCCAAATACTTCTGCCCCACTTCTGACCTCACCAGATCTGGTTTCCACTCTGCAGCATCCAGCAGTGGAACCTCCTGTTCAACTCCCCTTTGTCAAGGTCTGCTGTCACAGGACAAGGGCCCTATTCCATCGGGACTGGTGGTCCCTACATCTGCCACCTAGGAACCTCAATTTAATACTTTAGAAGTTGACTCTTTCTCTGTTTAAGCCTGTCCCAACCTGAGAGATGTATTTCCTTTCATGGAAAATGCTATTTTTAGTCCTGCAACTTTTGCTTGTTGGACTTCGAGCTTCAGACACTGATGCATGAGCCTCCTTACTTGATTTTCTGCAAGGACAGATTGTCTGTCTTTATGGACCAGTCCATGCTTTCTACCAAGGTGGTCTCTGATTTCACATTGAATTAGACTATAAAGGTTCCATGTGAAAACAACCACGACAAAAAACAGTGAAGGTATATCAAGTGTAAGTAGCGATGCCTCACCCATGTTAGCATGCTCAGACAAATACAGAGAAAGGTTTATGGTGGTGTTGCATCAAAACAACACAGCAAAACAGCAAATACAATTTAAGCCCAGCAATATGAGTGCTGGGAAAACAGCGACTGGAATTTTCAGTGAGGGGTTGGAACAGTGAAAACAAATGAACACCACACAATCGTTTACAAGTGGAGGTTGAAAAGCCCATGCACCCCTTAATATACATGCTTGAAGATGCACTATACACTATACAAATGTTTTGCTGTTCTGGCGCCTCACTGAAGTTTCCAGTTGCTGTCTTTCCTGGCACTCATATTGCTGGGCTTAAATGGTTCTTGCTGTTTTGCCTTGCTGTTTTGACACAACACCTCCATCAATCTTCCTTTATTTGCCTGAGCATGCTAACAAGGGTGAGCCATCGCTCTTTACACTTGATGTAAATAGAACACTGCACTTCTATGTTGATCTCACTAAGGATTGCAGGAAGTCCTCTCAGCTCCTTGTCTCGTTCACCCCTGGGGAAAAAGGGTGCCCGTGACTAAACAGTGCCTTTTCAAATAGCTGACTAACTGTATTGAGTTTTGTTATGGGACGTTGGTGAGGAACTTCCGTGCCCCTCTACACATAGTATGGCCACTTTTGTTGCCTGCTTTGTACTAGTGTGATTTGGGTGGGTTTTAGCTTAAAGTCCTATTGAGTATATTATAATTTAGGGTAGGTGCTTATAAGGAAAATTAGAACCTTATTGTGGTGTTTGGTTCTAGCTGTAGTTTGCTTGTGGTATGTGCCTGCTAGCTCCCCAGTTATGTGTTATTCATCCTTCTCTCTCCGTGCTCTCCGCCCATTCTTCCCCCTGCCATTTTCTAGCTACCAGCACTGTCGGACACTTGACATTCTGCGTGGGAGAGGGGCAGGCGGGCATGGTGAGGCATAAACATTGGAGGTGAAGAATGGTCCTCTCATATAGGGTTGGATGGGTCAGAAGATGCCCTGGGGTGAAATGAGTCTGGAACCCGTCCAACCCTGGCATTGTTATGCAATGCCAGATCTGTTAAGAACAAGTCTGCTGTTATTGCCAACTTTGTAGGAACAGCTGATCTGGCTTGCATCACCGAGACCTGGCTGGATGAAAATGCTGGCCCCATTTTAAAGGCAACAATTCCAGTCGGGCACTCTGTGATACACTGCCTGAGATTGGACATGAGAGGGTTAGCAGTCTGTTTTAAGACCAAGTTGGGCCTCATGGCTGTACCAGTAGAGGAAGTTGAAGCCTTTGAGTGTACTGTTTTAGCGGTGTGGGCTGCAGGATACCTCTCATCTATCGTCCACCAGGGGATGAAAAGTGATTCCTGCAGAAAGTGTCGAACTTCGCTGCTGACATGGCATTGCAGTCGCCCAGACTAATAGTTCTGGGTGACTTCAATCCTAGGTCAACGATAAACTCTCGCCTTTTGGTCAACACTTCCTCCTGCTGGACGACATCACTGGGCTTCACACAGATTGTTTCTTCAGCTACCCATAATCATGGTCACTCACTGGATCTGGTTTTCCTCCTGGGGATTGAAGCCTCTGATTTGGGGTGGAACCTGACAGTTGGTCTGATCACTACACTGTTAGGTTCAACTTCTGTGCTTACCACTTAGGACTGCCCCTGTGGAGATGGTAAGCTACCGTCCTTTACAGGATGTGGCCCTGAAGACCTGGTGGCGGTGATTGCGCCTTGGAGTTTCCTGTTGCCAGCTCGAGTCCGAGTCAATGGTTCTGGCCTATAATCAGGTCATTTCCATGGCTCTAGACTTGATATCTTCTGTCCGTGTTTGTCCCCTCCCTCCGCCCCTCGGGCCCTTGGTTTGATGGGTCCTTGAGGGAGTTGCGGCATGTGGGATGAAGGTTAGAACATTGGCATGGAAATCTGCTCTGCAGGTCGACCGTCTTAGTTTGGCAGAGCATTATCAGCTCTACCAATCAGTGATCTCTCGTAAGAAGGCAGAGTTCCGGTCCAGGGAGATCGCTGCTGCTCAGAATTGACCAGCTCAGCTCTTCAGAACTGTGGACAGCTTGTGAAACCCAGCCTGTCTGCAGCTCCGTTGAGCTTTTTCACAAAAGAGTGTGATGAGTTTGCTCAATTCTTTGCTAATAAGGTGGCCAACATCAGATCAGAGATCCTCTTGACCTGCTGTATGGGGGCGCTGTTAGTTGGCATTCAGTCACAATACCTCGTTCTTCCTGGAGTACCTTTGACCTGCTGGAGTTGAGGATATTATGCCAGTTGTGCGGGGAATTAAGCCCTACATGCTGTAGTTTAAATCCGGGCCCAACTTCTCTGATTTTGGGTTGTTATGAGATCATTGGCTCATTTCTGGCTCAAATTATCTGGTGCTCCTTGGAATTGGGTGAGTTTCAAGCTCCCTGAAGGAGGGGTGGTGACACCCCTTCTGAAGAAAGCTTCATTGGGCGCGAATATTTTGCTAACTACAGACCGATCTCGAACCTTCCGTTCATAGGAAAGGTTATAGAAAGTAGTGGTAACCAGCTGGAGAACCATTTGACAATCCATAATATCTGAACCTCTTCAGTCAGATTTTCATGAAGAGGCACAGTACTGAGACTGCTCTGGTTCTGGTGCTCAATGATCTCCTGATGGCGAGAGATCAGTGAAACCATTCTATTCTGGTACTCCTTGATCTCTCTTCAGCCTTTGACACTGTAGACCACAGGGTTTTGCTCGAGCACCTGAGGTCCATCTGTGGCTTGTCAAGTACAGTGCTCAGATGGTTTACATCATTCCTATCTGGTAGAGCATGAGAGTTGTGTTGGGATTTTTTCTTCTGACCCTTTGTCTCTGCCTTGTGGGATTCCTCAGGGCTCGGTGCTGTCCCCATGTTGTTTGCAGTGTATATGCTACCCTCGGAGACATTGTAAGATGGTATGGGCTGAGGTTTCACTGCTATGCTGATAATACTCAGTTCTACCTGTGTTTTGCTCCTGACCAGGTTAGTGCTCTCTCAGTATTTAATAACTGCCTTGCTGAAATCCCGACTGGATGAATTTGAGCTGGTTAAAGCTGAATGCAGGAAAGACTGAAGTTCTGGTTGTGGACCGGGCACAGGATAAAGGGGTTGAGGACTGATCAGCCCTCTGGTTTATTTCTGGGGCGACCAGATCCTTACCTCAGAATGGGTGTGTAACCTGGGAGTGGTACTTGATGATGGGCTGACCCTTTGTTATCAGGTGTCGGCAGTCGTCCAGTTCAGCCTTTTACGATCTTAGGAACATTGCCAGGGTGAAACACCTCATTCGCCTAGTGATTTGCCTGTGTTGGTCACCACCTTAATGACCTCCCACCTTGACTACTGCAACTCCCTTTACTTAGGACTTCCTGAGGTTGATATCCACTGCTTGCAGCTAGTGCAGAATGCTTCAGCTCGATTGTTGACAGGGTGTCTAGAAGGTAACATATTACCACTGTGTTCGCGATCTGCACTGGCTGCCGATTCAGTGGCGGATACCTTTAAGGTGAGTCTATTGACCTACAAAAAACCATACGGACTTTGGTCGGAATACTTGAAAGGTTCTGATTCCTTACAACTCAGTGTGCGCAGCTTCGTTTGGCTGGCGAGGAGTTGCTGGAGGTTCGAGGGTTACCTTGAAATCTTCTGGGGCTCGCACTTTTATGTTTATGGCCCAAACCCTCTGAATTCTCTGCCCCATCAGCTTCAGGAATGTACAACTGTGGGGAGCTTTAAGCAGAATTTATGACCTACCTGTGGAGACAAGCGTTTTATGAATTGATATTATAATTTTAATGGTTTATTTTAACTGCATTCTTTAGGACTGTATTGTTAAGATCATACAGCACCTTGGTACCTGAAAGGTGCTTAATAAATAAAGTTTTATTATTTATTTATTATTTATTATTATTTCTGCAGCTGACATATTCTGCTGCCGCCACATGGGGCACTGTGCATAGTTTCACCAAACACTACAGTTTAGACATCATCTCTTGTAGACATGCTGGCTTTGGTCTTGCAGTACTGTAAGGCCTTGTGTCTTGATTGCATATCAGACTCTGCTATCTTCCCTGGGTACTTTATGTACTGCTTGGGATTTGTTCCAAAGGTATGGCCCAATGGAGGAGATATCCTCAAGGAAGATAGAACAGTTACTACCACAACAGTAGATCTTCAGGAGAATCTCTTCCATTGGACCAACGCTTGCCGCCTTCCTTACCCCTTTTTCTGAGTTTTTTCTGGAAGGTTTGTCCACTTCCTTCTTGAGGTGTCCATATCTGCTTCATTTTATATAATATTTTCCAGTCCGTGCCTCTCCTTGTGTGCCTGGTACTGGTTTGGCCTCCTGGTTCCTCACTGTAACAGGCCCTCCAAGCTTTTCTCTGGTAGGAAACTGAGGAGCAACAGGGCCATCTACATTATATATCGCCAACATTGCACATCATCATGCATGGACCCAGCTAGCTAAAGTTTCCAAGTGGTTCTGACAGCTTACAGTTCCAAACATGTGGCCCAGTGGAGAGATTCTTTCAAAGATCCACTGTTATTGTAAGTAACTGTTCTATCTGTCACTAAGACACTACCTGCTAACTCTGCCCCAGGACAGGATGTCTTATTTAGACATCAAATTCCTTCATTCTGAGCATGGTTGTTGACAAGTTAGACTATAACTATTACTAAAAGAGATTGGTTCATTAACCAGAAGCCAGTGGGATACAGGACAACAGGGGATGTTCATGCCTAACGAACCTGATAGATTTCTTTGTGTGACCAGGAAATACACCAGGGAGGGCAGTGGAGGTAATCTATCTAGACTTCAGCAAGGCCTTTCTACACTGTGCCGCACAGAAGACTGATTAAGAAGCTGACCAATTTGGGTGCAGGGGCCAAAATGGTAAATTAGTTCACAACTGGCTAACAGATAGGATGCAGAGGGTAGTGGTAAATGGCACACACTCTAAGGATGGGGTGGGGTACTGCAGGGTTCAGTGCTGGGACCAGTCTTCTTAATTGTCTTCATGGGGGACACTGCAGAGGAACTGGAGGGAGGAGGTCTGTCTTTCTACAGATGACATAGGTCTGCAATATGATGCACATCCAGGATGGAGTGGAGACTATGCGCAGTATCTAGGGAAAGTAGAGGAGTGGTTGAAGGCATGGCAGTTGGGGTTCAGTGCCAGAAAGTACAAAGTCATTTACCGTGGTTACAGGAACTGCAGTACTGAGTACAGGATGGGTGTTGTTGGCCATTGCTAGGTAGGAAATGGACCTCAGGGTTATTATTTCAGAAGACCTCAAAGTGGCAATGCAGTGTGACAAGGCCATGGGCAGGGCTAGTAGGATGCTAGGGTGTATAAGGAGGGTTGTTACCAGCAGGAGGAGGGAGGTGTTACTGTCTGGTATACCCCCACCAGAATACTGCACCCAGTTTTGGAGACTGCACCTCAGAAAGGACATACACAGAATGGAGGTGGTCCATAGAAGGGCCAAGATGGTGCAGGGGATGAAAGGAAGCCCTGTGAGCACAGACTGAAGGTTCTCAATATGTACACCTTGGAGGACAGGAGAGTGAGGGGTGACATAACTGAGATCTTGACGTGCCTCACACGGTAAACAGATTTCAGAGAGGGAGTCTCTTCCAAATAAGGATGAGCTCAAGGACTAGGGGATACAGTGAATCTGGAGGGAATTTCAGGAAGGATGTGAGAAAATACTTCTTCACAGAAAGGGTGGTGGAAGCTCGGAACTGACTGCCAGTCAATGTTCTGGAGCCTAGAATGGTGGAAGGCTTCAGGTATGCATGGAATAGACACGTGAGCATGTTAGTACAGAGACACGGAATGGGAGTGTTCCCAGAGACCAGTTAGTGCCTGCAGAGGTATAATAGGCAGAAAACACTTGCAAGAGATCTGGTGGGCCTAATGGCCTTTCTCGCTTTGTCTTTATAAGTGACATTGCAGATGATCTGGAAGGAAAGGTCTGTCTATTGGCAGATGACATCAAAATCTGCAAAAGGGTGGACACTCAGATAGGGAGGAAAGAATGTGCAGAGACCTTAGAAACTTGAAGCGTGATCAAGCGCATGACAGCTGTGTTTCAATGCAAAGGAAACTGTAAAATCATGCACTTAGGGCACAGAATCCCAGAGACAGAATACAAAATGGGAAAATTATTGACGGTTACCAAACAGGAAAGGGACCTGGGAGTAATCATATTCACGACCCCAAGGTGGCTAAGCTATGTGATAACGCACAATGGATAAGGCCAGTCCAATGGTGGGTGCACAAGGAGGTATCACCAGCAGTAGGAAGGAGGAGGGTGTTGCCACTGTATAGATTGCTGGTGAGACCCTACCTGGAGTACTGTGTCCAGTTACAAAAGCCCCAGAAACATAGAAACATAGAATTTGATGGCAGATAAGGACTGCTTGGCCCATCCAGTATACTCATTTTTCCTACCTACATTATTACCACAGACTGTACTTAATCTACAACTCTTTCTCCCCACCCCCTTTCCACTATGTTTCCCTTGTGTTTATCCATGCATTCTTGAATCCCACAACTGTGTTTGCCTCCACCATCTCCACTGGAAAGTTGTTTCAGGAATCAGCACTCTTTCTGTGAAGAAGTACTTCCTCACATCTCTTCTGAATCTACCCCCTCCAGCTTCATAGCATGTCCGCTTGTTCTTGAGCACCCCTTTAATTCTTCCTTCCTGTACCTTATTTGTCTTTGTGAGGCATTTAGAGGTCTCTATTGTATATCCCCTCTCCCTTTTCTGTTCCAAGGTGTACATATTGAAGTCCTTTAGTCTCTCCTTGTGGGGCTTTTGATGCAGACCCTGTGCCATTTTAGTTGCCCTTCTCTGGACTGCCTCCGCTCTGTCTATGTCCTCCCAGAGATGTGGTCTCCAGAACTGGCCACAATACTCTAGGTGGGGTCTTCCCAGAGATCTATCAAAGGTAACACAACCTCCCTCTTTCTGCTGGTGATATCCCTCCCTATGCACCTCAGCATCCCACTTACCCTAATAACTGCCTTGTTGCATTGCCTGGCAACCTTTAGGTCATCCGATATGATTACCTCAGGTCTCTTTCCTGGTTGGTGGTCATCAATACCACTACACCATTTTGTACTCTGCCTTACTGAAATCTAGGTAGGCCATGTCCACCACTCCACCCTGACCTAAACCCTTTGTCACCAAGTCATAGAATTCCATCAGATTTGTTTGACATGACCTCCACTTTATGAACCCATGCACCACATTTCAAAGCACATCTCAGGAAGGACATAGTCAGAGTGTTTGCAGTCCAGAGGACAGCAGCTAAAATGATGAAGGGTGTGCATCAGAAATCCTATGAGGAGAGACTGAAAGACCTCAACATGTACATCCTGGAAGATAGAAGAGAGGGGATATAAGAGATATATAAATATCTCACGGAGGTAAATAAGGTACAAGAGGGAGTATTTTTCAGAGGAAAGGATGCATGAAAACAAGGGATATGCTGTGAAGCTGGAGGGTGGAATTCAGGAGCCGATGTGAGGAAGTACTTCTTCACTGAAGAGTGGTGGATTCCTGGAACAGTCTTCCAGTTGAGGTGGTGGGGGCAAAAACAACGGTGGGCTTAAGCATGCATGAGATAGGCACAAAGTTATCTTACTGGGAAGCAAGAGAGGGAGAGCGATCTGGGCCAGCGTCTGCAGTGACAGTATTGGAGGGGAAACATGGGCAGACTGGTGGGCCAAATTGTTATCTGCTGTCAGATTCTATGTTTCTGTGTTTTAGAGAGGTTAGTGCTGTCCATTTTCTGTATTCCTGTAGCCTGTAAGTGGGCTGCTTGCATCAATCTGCACTGCATTTTAATAAAATTGCACAGCTATAGTTTTGGTCTAGTGCTGTTTTTGTTTATAGCTCGTTTTGCTCTTGATATACAAATGCACTGATGTAGCAGTTTGTCTGATTTTTTATCAATCGTCACACAGACTGTTACATCTGTCATCTCCCCAGCAAATGTCTCCAGTCACAACAGGGAATCATGGAACAGACTGAAAGGAATAACCAGGTCTTTTTCTGTCCTTCACTTCTCTATCGTCTACTCATATATGCTAGAATATTGATAAAGCAGTTAATGGCATTTTTAAGTAATGTAGCCACTGTGGAGGAGATCAGAGGGTTATGTCGGTGGCCATTGTTAGTGATAGGTAGCAGTGCTATTAAACAATAGTGGGTATTTTACATAGAATGGGTGAGGGTGGGGTTCCACTAGACACCAGGGAGATTTTTAATATATATAGGAACATAGAAAATATGAACCTGTAAGCCATGGGCCTTTGTAACTCGACTTGATTTTACACCTGAATGATGTCTTGATACTTCCAATGTATCTATCCAAAGCTATCATGAAAGCATTTAGTGAACTACTTTCTATCACTTTCACTGGTAGTCGATTCCATAGGTTCACCAGTCTCTGATTAAACCAATTACTCCTTCTATTTGTTTTATAATTTTCTCCTTTTAACTGATAATTATGCAACCTGGTCTCCCTTTCAACTTCCTTTCTTTCTAATCCCACACATTCCCACAAATCTTCATTGTGCAGTGCTTTTGAACACTACATAAATCACCTTGTAGCCTTCTGTACCAGGTGAGAACTTGTTCAATTTCTTCAGTCTTTCAACATATGTTTTGTCTGACATATTTTTAATACAGTACTCCTGATAGCCTTCCTTTGAATTCTTTCAAGCAACCCAATACTACTCTTAATATACAGGGCCCAGAACTGTACACAATACTCCAAGTGTGGTCAAACCAGTGCCCTGTACAAAACTCCATTACCTCCCACTCCCTCCTGCTAATGATTCTTAATATGTACCCCAAATCCTCTTACCTTTCCTTGCTGCCTCCTGCATTTGTCATCTGGCAGGAATGTATTATTAATAATTACACCCACATCCTTTTCTGAGTGTGTTTTCTGTAATATTTTTCCTTCTGATTCATAAGATGCCATCATATTTCTTTTTCCCAAATGTAACACCTTACACTTATCCAGGTTAAAGATTAGTACATGTTCTCTTGCCCACGTCTCCAAATTCAGTATCTCATTTTGAAATTGTTCAGCTGTTGTAATATGGTTGACAACTGCCCTAAGTTTCACATCATCTGTGAATTTGCAGATCCAGGCATTGTGTTTTGGCTGCAGGTTGTGTCAGAGGAAAGGATGCATGAGAACAAGGGACATCCTCTCCTTCTTCACCAAAGCAGGCTTTCACCCTGTCTCCACAGTCCTTGCCGTTTACCACCCTTGCGGGACTTACCTTCAGTTCAGAGCTTCTTTCAGGTCCCAATGGCAGAGGGTGAAGGACAGTGCAGGCTTCATACATGTCTGTCTCACCACCATTTTCCTCTAGTCCCTCCCAAGTGCTGGGGTGCTCATGTCAAGTGTGCAGATGTGGAGGCACATGCATGTTGTAGGGTCCCAAAGCTCCCTCCTACATTGCCACTCCTGTCCTGCACTATCCCCAGGCCTTTACCAGGTGGCAGTGGTTTGGCGAGACCAAGCACCCCCATGAGAGAGGAAAGTGGTCCGTTGGATGCTGATCTTCTCCCCCATTCAGTCCCCAGCAACCAAACACCATTCCTGATCCTGGGTTGCCAACATGGTGGGCTGTAGTGATACTGCACACCACTAAGCCTAACACCAGGGAGAATTGTACTGGTTCTGGAATACACTCTACTGAATGCCCTTTCGAGACTTGCTGAAGACTGATTCAGGAATTCACTTAGTATAAGATGCTGACACACTGTGTTGTAACTGCCACCTGGGCAATTACTCATTTTGGAAAACTTGCAGGATTCAAATAAATGTCACCGCTTGAACAGTTATGCTGAATATCACAGTTCCAGCAGTTATACTCAATATCATCGCTCCAACGGTTATGGTCAATATCACAGTCTCTGAATGTCCAGACCCCAGTACATGAGCAGATATCTAGTTAATTCACTAGGGCCGCTTCCTCAGTGGAGGCCCTTTCTGGCTGTGGGCTTAACTGAAGTGGGGTCCCTCTAACTAAATAAAATGGGTTCCGCTTGACTGAGTCCCTATTGTATCACACAGCTCACTGTTCTGGAGCCCTTTAACTAGCAGAAAGGATGACTCCATGGAGACAAAATGCTGTGCCCTCTTACTTTAAGGCTGATTGTTGGACCCTATCTGTGGGTACACAATAGCTGGCTGGCCTGTTTAAGCTGCGGGCTGAAACTTGACTGGCTGGACCCATTTAACTATGGGCCTGTTGTGGCTGGGCTAAATACTGGTTGGTCCCTCCTAAAATATGGGGCACACTAGCTGGTTGGATCCCTTAACTATACAGGGCTTGGTCATTGCCCTTTAAACAATTATTTGGGCCTTGTTGCCTTTTAGACTGATGGGCCTACTGGCTGGGCCCTTTAAACTGCCTGGGGCTTACCTGTGCACCTTTAAATGCTGAGCCTGGACATTGCCCTTTAAATTCTCCTTGTGTCTGAACAAGGCCTTTCTGTCAGTCAGTTCCTTGCCTGCCCCACCTCTGCTTTGCCCTCCTATTAAGTATTTATATACTGCACTGTGGGCCTCTGTACCCTACCCTCCTCTCAGCCACTGGCTGATCCTCTTCGATGCCTTAGCACCTTTAATAAAACAAAAATGTATTTTAAAGTTTCTGGCAGTCAGCACCTTGGCACTGGAGCTGCCACAGATTCACCGCCCAACCTGGGGTGAAGACTGCTGCATAGGGAGGTTGGGAGGTATGGCTGCACAGGGAGGGACTTTCGGCAGACAGGCACTGGGCAGATGACCAACTGGGGTCTTGCAGGACTTTGTGATGGCTAACACTCTACTTGCTTCCACCGATGCAGCTCTAAGGCACTGCCACCACCGAGGGACCGGAAAGTTTAACTTTTAAAAGAAAAAGGTGGTTAAACAGAGCCCACACCACACTTGGGGCAGGATGGAGCAGGGACCAAAACCACTTCATATTTTATGGACCATCGCCAAACTGGACCCAACGTATACAAGAAGGGATGAGAGGTGGACCACAGGTAAGCCCTTTTCTATCTTCACTACCTGTATCCTCTCTTCCTCACACTCCCGTCAGCGGATGTCTCATTTCTTCTGATTGCCTGATAGCACTCCCTTTGGGCTTTTCTGTTGCCCACAGCACGGGCGACCGACCAGCCTCTTCTCTGACCACAACTTCACTGCCCCAACTCCAGCATTCGGGATGCCATGTTCCTGGCAACCTTCCAATAGTTCAGCATGAGCTGGACCTCAAAAGATGCTCCCTGGCTCGCGCTGCTTCCTGAACGTGGTGGTTGGGGGGGTTCCAGAACTGAGTACAGGTAAAGAAAACTTTTCTTTTTTCTTTATTCTGCTGCCTGGCGGGGACGCCACAGGGGCCCTAACACACTGCCCCTCAGACCACCACTGATTCCCACCTGTTCAGGGGTCTGAGGGTAACCTTTACTTTATTTGTTCTGTTGTGCCCCAAGTTTGGGGTACTACAGATTCAGGTTTTCCAAACGATACATGTACCCATGTATCCCCAAAATGTTCTTTTATACCACCTATTGCATTTTACATAGCTAACATAGCATTAACTAGATGGGAATATCTCTAAAACCTCTATACCTTCTAATCAGACTAACAGTTTTCTTAACTCTGCTTCTTTAACTCTAAATGAAGTCTATAACTCTAAATAGATTGTAGAACTGTAAATGAACTTATAACTTTAAATGACCATGTCTGCTCTTAATTTATTGGCTATTGTACAAGAGCAGATTTGATCTGGAGGGCTTCCATCATGAATCATTTAGGGGAACACAACAAGTGGACCTCTGTGACCTATGGATGGAAGGAACTGTCGGTTCTGCTACGGCACACTCTATTTCATGGAGGTCTGTAAGTATAAGATTTGCTGAAGGTTCTGAAGACTGCAACGCAGAGGGGCTCACATGGAGCAAGCAAACCCAAGGATCAGCACATCACTGCATTGGGGATCCTCTGTCTGTGGGTTCATCTGTGAAACACTCTTGCCTCTCCTTTGGTGCTAAGTCAGGCTTTTCTTCCAAAATTCCTTGAAATGTATAGAGTCTGAGTCAATTTTGACGTACTACCTTTTCAACTCCCTTCCCATTTTCTGCCTGGATCTTGTAAACTGGGAGGTCAGGGTATGGAATTGCCATGACAACATAAAGCTCTGGATCTTATTCCAAAGGTGGCTTGCTATCTTGGCTGGTTCTCTTCAACAGGACATGTTCTGCCACAGGCAACAAGATGCTTTGTGGTTTAACACCTTCCCTTCCTTTGGTCTCCAAGGGTTAACACCTCTTTCTTGCCAGGCAAGCATTGCAGGTTCAGTTTGGCTGATGATCATTCCACATTTGGACTGCACTCCAGAGGTGGGAAGGTCTGACACTCTCTGAGCGGGTGTGGTGTTCGGTTGAAATACTCTGCTTCAGGTGATACCATATGTGGCTCCATTTGTTTTCTCTGTAGATCCTTGACCATGCAACAGAGCTCTTAACTTCTTGGTGAAGCTGTTCCTTCTCTTCATACTGAAGGAGCTGTGTAGCCTGTTCTTGGACTTTCTCTGTTGTTGCCAAACAGTCTCCCTGAGTGATTCGCATTCTCACCCAATTCCACTCTATTGTGTAAAAATTCCACAGCTTGCCGCTTCAATTGGCAACTCGAGGGCACTCTTTCTGCAGCATTGCTATGACTTATTCTTGCTATTTCCCTCCTGGTATCTTCATACAGCTTCAACTTGCCCTTTTAGTCTTGGGTCTGTCAACAATTTTCCTAAGGCTTCACTGTTGCTCATATCCACTGATACTACCCCTTCCACGGATGGGTCTCCTCTGGCCATCATAATGATCCATCAGGTTTCTCCTTTTGCCTCTTCTCAGGTGAGCAGTAGGTTCATTGGGTCCGCTTCCTTCTTTAGGCTGTCCTGTGAAGAGCTGTCTCTTCCAGCACTTTTGAGGTCCTGCACCTCCTGGCAGACTTCGGTCACTTTACAGGTAAGAGCTGCGATCTATTCCATCCATTCATGGCTTGGATTCTGGTTCAATTTCTTGTGAGGCGCTTGTGGTGGAGACCACTGGGTGTATGCCTTGTCAGAGTCTGGAAAATGACTCAGGTAACTGCTCAGCTGCTCCATCATAGATGGACCTTGGGTGAAATAGCCTTCAAAACATGCCTCCGGCTGCCACAAATTCTGCTGTACCAGACCTTCAACTGGGTATTCCGGACATGTTGCACTCAGGGCATCATCTTCTGACAGGCTGCCACTCCTCTTCCATCCTTCCTGATCCCAATATTCTTATGGCCTTTTCTTTAAAATCCAGAAAATGAGCATCAGGGTCTTGTGAATGTAGCACGGAGCTCTCTTTTTAGGGACTCGCTATCCAGTCCCTCTATAAACTTCTCCGTCAAGGCTCGATTAGGGTTCCGGACTTCCACTGGGTCAATTCTCTCAATGAATCTTAACACCCCTGCAGACTTAAGGCATATTCCTGGAGTGTCTCTTGGGGCTGTTGAGTCCATAAAAGAACTGCTACTTTAGATCAGAGATAGTTTGAGTGTCAAATGTACTGCAAGCAAAGGAGGATCTGGTCAGCAGTGGCTTTCTCCTTTCTGGTCAGGACTGGAGCGTCACGATGGGCTGTTCCTCTCAACTGCCCGATCAGTATCTCTATCTTTGGTGCTCAGGAATCTGTTGCAGCCAGAACATGGACTGTATTCTGAAGTGAAACTCTTCCAAACTACTAGAGGCTCCACTATCATGCTCCCTGTATACTGCGGAAGTCAGGGCACTCCAAAATAATAGAGCATGGATAAAGGTGATGGATGAACCTGACCTGAACCTTCTCCAA
Organism: Neoceratodus forsteri; assembly: GCA_016271365.2. Classification (NCBI taxonomy): domain Eukaryota; kingdom Metazoa; phylum Chordata; order Ceratodontiformes; family Ceratodontidae; genus Neoceratodus; species Neoceratodus forsteri. Next base: position 123,679,549 of record JADMNL010000024.1, read on the forward strand.
CTGCTCCACACAGTCCGTGCTGCCTTCCATTCCCAGCGACATCTTGCTATGTGTCTTCTCCGCTTTGGACTCCTTGGAACATTTTCTGCATCTTGCCAACTACACCAGGTTTTGTGATGGTGATGGTGCTGGTGCTGTGGTAGCCTTTTCATGAGTTCTTCACCCTTAAATATGGACTTAACTATCTTACTACTGGCACCAGTGTCACTCCCCAGCAGATGTTGTGGTGGGGTGACACTAAAGGTTCCAGGTGGGTGAATGGAGGCACCCGACAAGGAGTGGTAGGAGTCATACATAGAGGTCCGATGAAACAAAGATGTTTATTAGACAGGAGGGAAGGAGACATGGTCATACAGGAAAATATCAACAGTGAGGATGACAGGATTAAGGACAGCATTATGATTATCTAAGCAGTAATCACATATTACTATGATATAAACTGTAAAACATACTGTCAGTTCTAAATACTATACAAATAGCTCTACAGGCTATATCAACACTATACAGGATGTATGAGCATTCTGAGCTCTCTATCCCAACCCTGAGGTGCACCTCTGCCCTCTTGGGGCTACTCATGGAGTACTCCAGACACAAAACTTTTGCAACAAGATATAGTAAGACTCTGAAATGGCACAATTTGCAGTTTGTGCACAACTAGCAGAATTTCTGTTGATACGATGGACAATCTGTGCAGGAAGGAAGAAAACTAAGGAAGATTCTTGAAAGGGAACAAGCAGGCTTGCCAACCAGCTTGGCTGAAGAGAATTTCTGCAGGACTAAAGGGATGTGGAGAGGTTTTTGGACAGGTCATGGGTCCATCGGCTACACCTACCTCTCCTGGGTTGCCAGAAACAAAAGAACAAACAAAGGATTCCTCCAGTAAAACCGGCTGGTGGGCCGCCAGAATTGAAGGACAATTGCAAAATGTTCTTGGCTAAAACACACGGTGGGCCACTGAGAATGAAGAACAGATTCAAGAATCCGCCACAGTCCTCTGGTGGATAGCTGGGATGAGATGACAGATGAAGACCACCCTGCCACAGCCCTCTTGTGGACTGCCAGGTAAGAAGGATGCAGAAGAACACCTGCCATAGCCAGCTGGTGGACTGCCGGGTGCGGAAGAGGCAGAAGAATCCCTGCCACAGTCCAGCAGTGGACTGCCAGGTGCAAAGATGGAGAAGATGGTGGGAGGACCCCACAGAAATTGACAACCAGGATGAGGAAGTCTTCAGGCGTCAAGAGGATGACAGAGTTCTGGGTGCCAACACCAGGCAGGCAAAGATAAACGTAAAGCAAGAAACGGGATGTTGGTGTGGAGAAACTGGAACAGAAGATCTTTAAGAAATGGTGATGAAGACGGAAAATAAGAAAACGGATGACAGAATCTGCACTGGGCCGAGCCGTACACTCAGACTAGGTGGAAAACAGCAAACATGACGTTGATTCGAGAAGTGGAACAGATGAAGCTGCACAGGGCCAGACCGTAAACTGGGACTAGCGGAAAACAACAACCGTGATGTGCAGTGGTATGGCTGTGGATGAGGCTCTTTGGGAATACTGCTGCAGACTGGTTCTGGAATATACCTTGCTGAATGCCCTTTGAGGCTTGCTGAAGACTGATTCAGGAATTCACTTAGTACAAGATGCTGACAACTGCTTTGTAACTGCCACCTGGGGCAGTTCCTCTGTTTGGAAAACTTGCAGGGATTCAAATAAATGCCACAGTTCCAGTAGTTATGGTCGATATCACCGCTCCAATGCTTATGGTCAATATCGCAGTCTCTGAATGTCCAGACCACAGTACATGAGCAGATATCTGGTTAATTCACTAGGGGCGCTTCCTTATGGAGGCCCTTTCTGGATGTGGGCTTAACTGAAGTAGGGTTCCTCTCAGTAAAATGCGTTCCTTGGCTGAGTCCCTATTGTATCACACAGCTCACTGTTCTGAGGCCCTTTAACTAGTTGAACAGGCTGACCCCATCGGAGACAAAATGCTGTGCCCCTCTTACTTTAAGGCTGACTGTTGGACCCTACCTGTGGGGTACACAATAGCTGGCTGGCCTCTTTAAGCTGCAAGCTGAAACTTGACTGGCTGGGCCCATTTAACTATGGGCCTATTGAGGCTGGGCTACATTATGGCTGGGCCCTCCTAAAACAGTGGGGTACACTGGCTGGTTGTATCCCTTTAACTATACACACCTGGTTGTTGCCTCTTTAAACAATTATTTGGATCTTGTTGCCCTTTTAGACTGATGTGCCTACTGGCTGGGCCCCTTTAAACTGCCTAGGCTTACCTGTGCCCCTTTAAATGCTGGGTCTGGATGTTGCCCCTTTAAATTATCCCTTGGGCCTGAGCAAGGCCTTTCTGTCAGTCATCTCTTGCTTGCCCCACTTTTGCTCCACCCTCCTATTAAATATTTATATACTGTACTGTGGGCCTCTATACCTGGCCCTTCCTATGGGAGTCACTGCCCAATGAATATTCAAATTTCAGACCGCCCCTCCTGTCAGCCACTGGCGATCCCTTCATCCTAGCACCTTTAATAAAATAAAACACGTTATTTTAAACTTTCTGGTGACCAGCACTTTGGCACCAGTGCTGCCATATTCATCACCCTGGCCTGGGGTGAAGACAGCTGCATAGGGAGGTTGGGGAGGTGTGACTGCAGAGGGAGGGACTTTCAGCAGGCAGGAATTTGACTTCACGTGACAGTCGACACCTGCCTGTCTCCACCGATGCAGCTCTAGGGCACCACTACCACTGAGGGACTGGAAAGTTTAACTTTAAAACAAAAAACGGGCTAAACAGAGCCCACACCATGTTCGGGGCAGGACAGAGCAGGGACGAAACTGCCCACACACTTTTGAACTGCTGCCAAACTGAACCCAACATACATAAGGAGGGACAAGAGGCAGACCACAGGTAAGCCTTTTTCTATGCTTCACCACCTGTGTCCCTCTGCCCTCTGTCCCTCCCTCACACTCTCTCCGGCGGATGTCTCTTTTCTTCAGAGTGCCTAAGAGCGCTCCCTTTAGGCTCTTACATTGCCCACAGCACGGTGCCAACTGACTGTCCTCTTCCCTGGCCACAGCTTCACTGTCCCAACTCAGCATTTGGGATGCCATGTGCCTAGCAATGCTCCAACAGTCCAGCTTGAGCTAGATCTCAAAGATGCTCCTCTGGCTCAAGGCTGCATCCTGGGGGAGGGTGTCCAGAATGGAGTGCAGGTGGCTAAGGGACAGCAAAGGAAAACCTTTCTTTTTACTCTGCTGCCTGACAAGGGGGAAATGCTGACGGGCCCCTAACACTGCCCCTCAGACCACCCCGATGCCAACCTGTCCAGGGGTCTGAGGGAATCTTATGTAGTTTTATTTTTGTTGTGTCGCCAACTTTGGAGCACTACACAAAAAGTGTAATTCCACAGCTTAAACTTTTACTAGTGCTGCCAGTGTCTGGGGCTGGAGTGGGACACTGCTAGTACTGCACTGTGGCTTAAATATTTACTAGCACTGTGAGTATTTGGAGACTGGGGAGTGTGAAAGAGCAAGTGGCGACAGCAGCTTAAACTTTTATTGTCATCTTCGATGTTTGGGGGCTTGGAAAGTGGGATAAAGTGCCAATAGCATACAAAAATCTGAGCACACGAAAATGCCAGCACGAAAAAGCTTTATAGTTCAGCAAGTCTATGAATGAGAGCTCATGTGTCAGGTGATTAACATGTCACCCCTCCCTGACAGCCTTGCCCTTCTCTTTGACTTTATCCCAACCTCTCTTTAATCAATCAATCAATCACTTTATTTAACCAGGCATAAACACCATTGAGCAAGCTCATTTTCAAGGTGGTCCTGGACATTAATACAATACAGTATACTTAAAGATTACAGATATAGTGGACAGTGGTGCAAAAAAAAACAAGAAAAAAAACATTGTGAGGTGCGGTCAATATGGGCCTATACATACCAGTCAACATAATTAACATGCAAAGGTACATAATGATAAGCTTTACAGGAATGAGAAGAGACAACAATCACATATAGTCTCTGCTAAGTAGAGCATGTACCTAAGTGATAATAAATAAGAAGGTATTAAGGAATAGGGTAGAAATTGTGGTGAAAGAATATGCAGCCAAGAGGAAGGCCAGAATAGGTATAAGGTAGAGAATAGGCAGTGCCATTTCGATTAAGGGAACTAGGCTTGCATGTTCTAGGTTTCTGTTGTTAGGAATCTGGGTGGATGAGATATTTAGGCGTAGGTTTTGAGAGTGGCACCTGGGGCTTAAAGATCATAGGCGTCCTGAAACACTTTCATGATTCCTTTAGATAATCCATTAACAGAGCTTTGAATGTGTAAATGCTTGGAAGTGAGGATAGTTTAATGAGTCTTGTATAGTGTTCCAAAGTGACAGATGTGAGACATTGATTGCTGTTGAGCCAAGGTGGAGTTTCACTCTAGGAATCTGGAAGCAAATTATGGAGAAGCGTCTCAAGCCATAGGAACCTTTTGCCCGCTTGAAGAGGTTCGAGATGTATACAGGAGGTTATCAGATAATGCTCTAAAGAACCAGAGGAGAGCATTCCTTTTCACATAGTTGAGAGTGAAGTCCATCCCAAACCTGGTATAGATGACAGTGATGTGTGCCATGGGGTAGATTTAGGATAAATCTTAAAGCCCGTGGTAAAGAGCCTCAGTTTGTTTAACATCGTTGAGGGCAATGACTGTAAAGAAGTCAGCGTAGTCCAGTATAGGTAGGGATGTAGTTTGTACTAGTCCCATTCTAGCTTCTAACGTAAGTAAGTGTTTAATGCGATAGAATAAACCTAATCACTGTCTTAGTTTCGTCAAGGTTTCATTTAAGTGGCACAGAAAGTTGAGCTTGTTATCCAGCCAGAACCCTAGGTATTTAAAGTTATCAACTACTTCAAGGGGTTTGTCTAAGAGTGTTCGGATCTGTGTGATAGTGGACATCCGGAAGTAGACTTTGGTGAGAGAATCATTGCTTTAGTTTTGTTGGCGTTGAGGAGGAGCTTATGAGTGAGAAGGTTGTATTGAGGGTGATGAGTCTTTCTGTAAGTACTCATGGGCCAAATCTAAGGATAAATTTGTGGTATAGAGTACAGTATCATCTGCAAATAAGTACATTGGCTGTGCCTGCAGCAAGTCCAGATTATTGATGTATATTGCAAAGAGGATAGGGCCCAGGATGGAGCTTATGGGACTCCTCGTAACAAGGATTTTTTGGGGTACAGATTTCCAATGGCTTTGACTTGTTGTAACCTATTGGTTAGGTAGCTGGTGAACCATTTAATGGCAGAACTATCAAGTCTGATGTTACTCAGTGCAGTAAGCATGATAGTATGATCCACAGTATCGAAGGCCTTACTTAGATCAAGGAAGAGGGCAAATACATGTTTCTTAGAAACCAAGGCCATTGCCAGTCTGTATTCACTTTGGCAAGAGCCGATACTGTACTGTGTTTGGTTCTGAAGCTGGACTGAGCCGGGTTTAGCAACTTTTGTGAATCCAAATGTTGATGTTGACAATTTTTCAAATAATTTAGAGAGACAGATAGTATAGAAATAGGCCAGTAATTGTTCAAATCACTCAGATCCCCAGTCTTGAATAATGGTAGGATGTGGGCAGTTTTCCACGAGACAGGTAGCTCACCTTGAATCAGAGAGGTGTTGAATAAGTGTGTAATGGGGGTGGTCAGATAAGGTATGGCCAAGTTTTGGGAAGTAAGGTTCAATATTATCTGCACCGCACTCTTTTTGTATCCAGAGAAACAGGAGGTCCTCAACTTGCTTGAGCGTAATTGTGAGGAAGCTGAAGGGGGTGGGTTGCGATTGGTTATGGTTGTGTTTATCATTGAAGTCAACAGTGTAGGCTCTAGCGCGGGCTAAGTTTGCTGATAGGTGAGATGTCAAAGGCAAGCCCTGCAGGCAAAGTGATCATGAAACTTCTCTAAAACCCCCAACCCATTTTTGACTACCACCTCCTCTGGTGGTCTGCTCCACCCTATGACCACTCTCTGTGTGAAAAAGTGTCTCCTAGCCTCCTTCCTGAAACTTTCTACCCCAGTTTACAACATTTTCCCTTGTGTTCTTGTTCTTGCTGAACCCAAAAGATCCCAAAGGTCGACCTTGTTAATATCCCCTCAGATACCTGAAGGTCTCTATCAGGTCCCTTGTTCGTTTCTCTCCTCCAGTGAGTACATGTTAAGGGTCGCCAGTCTCCATTCATACAGGAGCCCTTGCTAGCCCTGAATCATCATTGTAGCTCTTCTTTGGACTGCCTTTAACAAGTTAATGTCCTTTTGTGGTCAGGGCTCCAGTACTGCACACTGTACTTCAGGTGGACTGCAAATTGACCCAAACAGTGGAAGAATAACCGCTTCCCTCTTACTGGTTTAAGCCTTTATATATGCAACCCAGCATGCTAGTTGCCCTCACCTCTGTTTTAACACATTGTGCGGAGGGTTGTAGACTGCTCATGATTGAAATCCCTAGTGCTTTCTCTTCCTCAGACACTGTGACTGTCACACGTCAGAGTCTTTACTCAACCCTCTGGTTCTTGCTCCCAGCGTGCATGACCACACATTTTTTCATGTTGAACCCAGTTGCCAGATTCCAGACTATCTTTCCAGCTAGCCAGGTCCTCCTCAGATCACTGACCCTTTTACTAAGTCCAGACCTGCCACAGAGTTTGGTGTCACAAGCAAAAGCAGACTGTGCCTTTATGCTGTTTCCTACATCATTTATGAACACATTGAACAGCACTGGCCAGAACACTAACCTCTGTGGGAACTCACCAATGACCCCTCCTTACTCCTGAATCCCCTCCTACCAGCACACTTTGAGTTCTCTCTCAGCCAATTTACGATCCACCTTGTCAACGCATCCTCTGCCCCACGTCCTCCAATTTCTTGAACAGTCTCTTGTGGGGGACTGAGTTGAATGCTTATCTGAAGTCCAGGTACTGTATAGAAACATAGAGACATAGAATTTGACGGTAGATAAGGACCACTTGGCCCACCTAGTCTACCCATTTTCCCTACCGTTTCATATACCTGAGATCCTAAAATGATCTGTGGTTTACCCTCTCTTTCCTATTGCTAGGTTCTTTTATGTCTGTCCCGTGCGTTTTTGAATACCCTATTGTTTTGCCCCTACAACCTCTGCTAGGAGGCTGCTCCATGGATTCACTATACTTTCTGTGAAAATACTTTTCACATTACCCCTAATTCTACCCTCATTTGCCCCCCAATCTTCATATCATGGCCCCTTGTTCCCTAACATCTTTTCTTTTTTTAAAGATGCTACCCTTTTGTACCTTATTTACACCTTGAGGTATTTGAAAGTCTCTATAATATGCACCTCTCTCCTCTCTCCTCTGGGAATACATATTGAGATCCTCCAGTCTCACCTCATGTGACTTTGGTGCAGCCCTGCACCATTTTTGTCACCCTTCTCTGAACCGCTTCTGCTCTGTCCATGTCCTTCCAGAGATGCAGCCTCCAGAACTGGACACAGTATTCTAGATGAGGTCTCACCAATGTTCTATGCAGTGGCATCACCACCTCCTTTCTTCTGCTGGAGATACCTCTCCCTATGACCATGTCTGGCTCCTGTATGCTGACCTTGTAACTCAGTCAAAGAAATCAATCAAGTTCCTTTGGCACGATCTCCCTGCCATAAATCCATGCTGCTGGAATCCTGGAGACCATTAAACTCAAGGAACTCAACCAACCTTTCCTTTAGAATGGTCTCCGCCAGTTTTCCAAATATCAAAGTCAAGCTGAATGGTCTGTAGTCCACCGACTCATCCTTTTCCCCACTCTGATGCAGGTGTACTACATCTGAGGCCCTCCATTCCTGCGGCACAACTCATGTGTCCAGGAAGCTGTTGAACAGGTCAGCCAGAGGGGCTGCCAGAACTGCTGCCAGTTCCCTCAATAACCTAGGTTGCATAGTTGCATACCATCCAGCCTAAGGATTTGTAATCCTTAAGGACCCTGAGTCTCTTGAGGACCCTGTCCACTATAATTACCTCCTCACATTTTCACTCTCTATATTTCTTTTGGGATTTGTCCACCCTTTTCCTTCATGAATACAAAGCAGAAGTGCCTATCCTCTGTTATCCTCTACCTACTTAGGCACTTTTTCTTGGATGCAACTAAAAAGGTCTTGTCACTTTCTTTGACTGCCTCCACTACCCTCAACTCTGTCTCTGCCTTGGCCTTCCTTATCAGTCTGATAGCCGTTGTTAATTTTTCTAGATAGACCCCGGTCCTCCCCACTCTGTGTCTTCCTACATATCTCAAAGGAAGCTTTCTTTTCCTTTATGGCTTTTTAACCACATCTGAAAGCCAAAGTGGTTTCTTGAGCCTGTTCTTTTCTCCTCCTGCTTTAGACAGGTATTTGCAACTTCCTGGACCCCATCCCAGATTAAGGATCATTTTCTTTCCACCCCATGTTTTTCCTGAGCTTGGCATATGCTTCCAAAATGTATCCCTATTTTGGTGAAATAGGCACTACTGAAGTCCAGAACACATGCCCTCATGTCCAACTTTTCTTTCCCCATATCAAGGTGAAAGCACACTGACCAGCTTAAACATTTCCTAGTGCTGCCAGTGTTCAAGGTTAGGGGTGGGAGAGAGAATATGCTGCACAGCAACTGAAACATTCACATGGGCTGGTGATGTTCATTGCTGGGAGTTGGGGCATGACAGAAAAAGTGTTGGCAGAGTTTGTAATGGTGCAGGTACACCATTACAGCTTACTCCACCTAGAATAGGTAGCAAACACAGGATCTCTTGTTATGGTTCTGGGAAGCCAAAAATAGGGTTCTTCTAGGGATGGTGTCTGTCAGACCTGAAAGACAACTATAGAAAAGGGGTCAGTGGGTAGGGGGACAAAACCTTTACAGGTACATAAGTGAAAAAAGAAAGACAAAGGAGGGATAGTGAGACTGAAGGGGAGGATGGGGCCACGTGGAGGATGACAACAGTAAAGCTGACATACTGAACATACTGAACAGGTAATTTTGCTCAGTCTTTACTGAGGAAGAGGAGGGTAATGGGTGTGAAGGAGTACAAGGGTGAGAATGGTGCAGAAATGGACACAAGTCCTTTATACGAGAAAGGGTCCTGAAGGAACTGGAAGTAATATGAGTTGATAAAGCAATGGGCCAGATGGGAGAACCCCAGGGTCCTTAAAGAACTAAGAGAGGTGGTGGCTGAAGTTCTGGCTATCCTGTTTAGCCGATCACTGGAAACAGGGAGGTACCCAAAGACTGGAGGACAGCAGATGTAGTCCCTTATACAAAAGTGGGAACAAAGAGGAAGCAGGGAACTACAGACCAGTCAGCCTCACCTCGGTAGTGGGGAAGATCATGGAAGCACTACTGAAGGAGAGATTGGTGGAAAATCTGGGTTGTCAATGGACTACAGGACCCAAGGCAGCATGGTTTCACCAGGGGAGGCCGCAACAACCAACCTCATTGAATTTTTGACTGGGTGACTAGGGAGGTGGAACAGGGGAGGGCAGTGGACATGGCCTATCTGACTTCAGCAAGGCCTTTGACACTGTGCCACATAGAAGACTATTACACAAACTGGGGAATATGGGTGTGGGCAGGACAGTAGTGTGGTGGGTAGGTAACTGGCTGGGTGGCAGGACACAGAGGGTGGTGGTAAATGGCTGTCACTCCACAGAGGAACAGTGACCAGTGGAGTACCACAGGGATCAGTGCTGGGACGGTTCTATTCAACATCTTCATCAGTGACATGGCGCAGGGACCTAGAAGGCAGAATTTCACTGTTGCTGATGACACAAAGCTCTGTAACAGAGTAGACACACCAGAGGGTGTAGACAGAATGAGAAGGGACCTGCAGAAACTTGAAGAATGGTCAGGGTTTGGCAGTTGAAATTCAATGCAAAGAAGTGCAAGATAATGCATATGGGGCACAAAAACCCTGGCACAATATAACAGTTGGGGGTGAGGATATAGTATGCACCAAGCAGGAAAGGGATCTTGGGGTTATCATCTCTGATGACCTCAAGGTAGGAAACAGTGTGACAAGGCAGCAGGTAAAGCAAATAGGATGCTGGGATGTATAGGCAGGGGCATTACCAGCAGGAAAAGGGAGGTCATAATTCCGCTATACAAGACACTAGTGAGGCCCCACCTGGAGTACAGTGTACAGTTCTGGAGACCATACCTACGTAGGACATAGACAGGGTAGAGAAGGTTCAGAGGAGGGCAACAAAGATGGTGCATGGATTGCATCACAAGTCCTATGAAGTCAGGTTGAAGGAACTGAACATGTCTCCCTGGAGGAGAGGAGAGAGAGGGATATGATAGAGACATACAAGTATCTTACAGGGAGGAACAGGGTGCAGGAAAACACTATTTTAAGCGAAAAAGATGTTTCAGGACTAGAGGGCATGGGATGAAGTTGGAGGAGGACGATTCAGAGGAAACATGAGAAAGAATTTCTTCACAGGACGGTGGTGGACAAGTGGAACACCCTGCCAGAGGAAGTGGTGGGGGCTGAAACAATCATGGATTTAAGAATGCATGGGATAGACATAAAGGAATTCTGGAGGTCAGGGTAAGGTGCAACAGACTTCTAGGAAAACAAACTGAACTTACAAGCTCAAATGGGCAGACTGGGTGGGCCTATAGGCCCTTATCTGCCGATACTGTCTATGTAACTATGTATCTATGTATTAAATCTGTAGCACTTTAGGGAGGAACTTAGACAGATAGGGAATGTCAGACATTTAACAATACTTATCTAATAGGCAGGGATTGACTTCCTGTTAGCCCTGTTTAAAAGGCCTAACTAGGTTAGTATGGGAGAAAATAGGAGTGAAAGTAGAGACAAAAGAGCGGAGCTGTACAGCGTACAGAACAAGTGCAGAAGTAAAAGGTATTTTGGAGGAAAAGGCACAGTTTAAAGACAAGCATTTGTTAATGCCAAACGTTCGCTTGCAGGTATTTGCAGTGGTGTTTGGCATGTATGGTGCTTACCCTAATGCCCTGTGCGATTGCTGGTATTTGCACAATAAATTGTCAGCATGACCTTTTGTTACCCTCATTGTGTGCTACATAGGCGGAAACACGTTTTGGGCAGGATGTGAAAATGACAGCTGTACTGCTCATAAAGGAAGTGTGGTAAAATGGCAATGTTGAAAATCTGGAGTGGAAATATTGAAAATTTCAAACCTAGGAGCGCTGCGTGGAACTGCAATGCACGTCAGAAGACAGTCATTGTTAGAATATTTTCACCAAATTGTTAACACTGGCATTTTAAAACCTCTGCTAATGAACAGTGTCACTGTGATTGTCTTACTGTGTGCCATACATTGATTTTGCACACCGACTGCACCATTGTGCACTACATGGGCGGAAACACGCTTTGGGCAAGATGTGAAAATGACAGCTGTACTGCTCATAAGGAGGTGTGATAAAATGGCAACGTTGAAAATCTGGAGTGAAAATATTGAAAATTCGCAAACTCACGAAAGGCCAGAACTGCACACAACGCACGCCGTAAAACAGGTATTTTTAGGAATCTGTTCACCAAATTTTCAACATAGCCATTTTAAGATCTCTGCTCATGAACAGTGACACTGTGATTTTCTTAATGTGTCCCATACACTGAGTTCACACAGCGACTGTGCCATTGTGCACTACATGGGCGGGAAACACGCTTTGGGCAAGATGAAAATGACAGCTGCACTGCTCATAAGGAGGTGTGGTAAAATGGCAATGTTGAAAATGTGGAGTGAAAATATTGAAAATTGCAAACTTACGAGCGTACATAGGAACTGCGCAATGAACACTGTAAAACAGTCATTTCTAGGAATTTTGTCACCAAATTTTCAACACAGCCATTTTAAGACCTCTGCACATGAACAGTGTCACTGTGATTTTCTTAATGTGTCCCATACATTGAGTTGCACAACGACTGCCCATTGTGCGCTACATGGGCAGAAACACATTTTGGGCAGGATGTGAAAAATGACAGCTGTACTACTCATGAGGAGGTGTGGTAAAATGGCAATGTTGAAAATCTGGAGTGCAAATATTGAAAATCAGTAAATGTCACAAAGGCACGTAGGAACTGTACAGCATACGCTCGTAAAACAGTCATTTTGGAATTTTGCCCAGATTTTCAACATGGTTTTGGACCCTTCTCATGAATGATGTCACTGTCATGGTGCTATTCAGGCCCAAAGGGTGATTTCACGCAGTGACCGCGAAATCACCCTCCAGGCCCGAATAACGCCATGTCAGTGACATCATTCATGAGAAGGGGTCCCAAAACCCCATCTTGAAAATTTGGCAAAAATTCCAAAAATGCCTGAGATATGCAATAAAGTTGAAACCCCTATCAGCCCATTATACAGCTTACCGGCATTTCCTCAGTTCGCGATCGCCTTTGAAGAGTGCAGGCGTGTTCCCGGTCCACCGAAGATGCGTCGGCGCCGCGTCGGTGGTATGGTGAGGTGTGGGGAGGCTGGAGTGTGATGGGTGGATGTGGGTTGTGGGAGGGGGTTGGGAGACACGCCCGTGGGACCGTTTTATTTTACAGGTTTTAAAAAAACGATGACCTGGGACGTTGCCATGCTGGGGTGGGCTCCCAGCATGGCAGAAAGATGGGGGGCCGAGAGACGACGGGATTGGGCACCCTGTCGGCAAACACGTGGGGGAGGAGCCGACCAGGACTGGGCACCCCTGCCGGCAAAACAAAGCGAACGCTTGCCACACTGGGGTGGGCTCCCAGCATGGCAGCAGGATGGCTGGGGCATGGAGCCGATGGGGATTGGGCACCCCATCGGCAACAACATTTGCCACGCTGGGGTGGGCTCCCAGCATGGCACCAAAGCTTTGGGGAGGCGGCATGATGCACGCGGGTGGTGTGATGCAGTGCTCGGTATGGCAGCGGTGGTTTTCTTTGAAGCAGAAGACCACTGCTGTCATATTAGAGCTCCTGCACCCATTGGGTGCAGGACCGCCACGCCTGCTCAACAGAGCACTGGATTGAAAGGGAGAGGCACACCTCCAAAGTGTGCTACTTCCCAACGCCTTGCGATGCGCGTTTAACGTAAAAAGGTCAGAGAAAGTGAAACAGAAAAGTAAAATGGAGAAAGATGAAGACATATAGTTGAAGTAATCAACATGGTCAGATATTTACTGAGAAATTCCCTGCCTGTCTGCAGTACCACTGTAGGGTCACTGGAAGAATCACTTTAAAATTATTGCACAATATCTAGAAATAGCTGACCCTGTCAATTGCTGCAGCTGTAAAACTGAGCATTTATTTCCACATCTGATTACACATCCTACATTCTGTATTGTCAGTTCTACCATTCATTGACAGAAGGCATACCAGCAGGGGACATGCACTCTGGCCGAGCTGTACATTTTGTTTGGAAACAGAGATGTAATCTGTGATAAGCTCCCGTTCACTCTGCGGTCAAATCATGTAGCAGAGCAGAATAATCATACTTTGAAAAAAATGACACCAGTCAGTGCCCTGGCTGGAACAGGAGGGGAATCAAGAAACCAGATGGGGAAGGGTTGCCCAGCATGCTGCACAGGTGGCAGAAGGCTGTCAATCAGATTATTTTCTTCTAGTCTTCATATTGCACCATATGCATACTACAAACAAAGTTCTAATCAGTTATCTGTGCATCAACATGTTACGCTGCACAGCACTTGTCCCCGACAGAACTCACCAGAACCAGACAGCAAAAGCGCTTGATGATCTCCAAGAGAAAACATTTATCCAAACTGAAATGGACTGAATATTTTAGAAACGTTGTGTATTTTATTGATAAAGTGACATGAGACAGCTTGGCGTGACTCACAGCAGCACTACCGGATCTTTACTTACCCATATCATTGCACATTCAGTACCAGTTGGTACTTCCCAAATGTAACACCTTTTGACAGCATTTAGAAAAACAAGACGGTCAGCAAGCTTACAGTTCTCTCCCTATGGTAGAGGGGAGAGGTTGTTTCTAGTGATGCCATCTAGATGTAAGAGTGCCTGGGATCATCCTCTATGGGTGTATCTGGTGTGGGCAGAGTTAGGGTGTAAAGGCAGTATAACCTAGAGGTCAGAACACCAAGCTGTAACCATGAGACTCAGCTGGACTGGATTTGAATCCCATTATTGCCACTTGCATACTGTGTGACCCTGAGCAAGTCATTTGAACTCCCTGGGCTCTCAGGTCACACCTGGAAATGAGCTGTGGCTCAGTGTACCTTTTCTGGCCAACAATTCTAAAATAAATAAAATAAAATATAGTATAGTGCCCTTATAGTGCTGGGGTCTGGTGGTGTGAGTTCCAGAGCACAGGAGTTCAGGTCCATGAGTGTTTGAGGCAGTAGAGGAAGGGAATGTCATGTCCCAGGTGCCCTTGCCAGGAAATGCCCCTGAGCACTGATGAAGGGTCGGTCTGTCATTCTGAGCGGAGGTGTTGACTGAGAGCTGTGGGGATCACCAGCATCCGCTGGGTGTCAGGGACTTTAGTTGTGCCAAGGGATGGGCAGATGCTTTGTACTGCAGAGTATCTGGCTGCAGGACTTCAGGCAAGGGTGCCCAGAATCCTGTTGCTAGTTCCACATGGAGACATGGATGCCATACCACCCTCAAGGCCTGAAGGTGGCACTAGGTTAGGGACACTTTGCCATAGCAAGGGTTTCATGACAGTCACCTAGAAAAGACTGGCAGCTACTGGAGAGGACCTCAGGCACCCAGGATGTTTCCTGACCCACCAGTTTCATGGAACATAAGAATGGGGTTTGCACATACAGGGAAGTCTAGTGAGATCTCCAGGAGGATGCAGGAATCCTAGGTGGGTATCCTTCAAGGGAAACCCCTTGATGGCCTGAAGTGGGTTCCCTAAATATGGGGGTATCTGAATGGTGGGCAACCTGGGAACATCAAGGATGAGACCATCTGGAACACACCAGAGGATGAGACATTGGTACTGAACATGTAACACTGGTGCAAGACAGGAGAAAAGTTTCTGTTTAATGTGGGAGGGAATCCCTGAAGGTGACAGCTATGTCTGTTCTGATGGAATGCTACCCAGGTAGGGCAGGTCATGTGGTGTCTGTGGCATAGTGGAACACTATTGAAGGTGGTATTCAGACATTTGGCTGGGCCTCTAGAAGTAGTTGGCACCAGGGCATGGTGAGGAGTGTCAGCTCAGTGGGCCTATATAGACACACACACCCTGAATTACAGACGTCATCTCAGTGTGGCAGTCTAGCCTCACGGTGAATAACATTCTCAAGAAAAGGGCAACAGTGAAGCTCATCAGGGTAAAAGACAGAAGTTTTAGTGAAGCTAGGGTTGGGAATCCCTCAAACAGTGTGATGCCAGCCACAAGGAAGGCTAGGGAGAGACCAGGAAGTACAAGCTGTGGGGGTGAATATTGTTGCTCAGGACAAGGTTTGAATGTACCATAATGAACTGCATAACAGATGAATGACTATGGTCTCTGGACCAGTGAATTGTGCTACAATACCAATGAACCTGAGCCACACCCCAGTAAAGGGAGCCAAGCACGTGGCAACCCTCATTGTATGTGCATTTTGTTTTGCACTGATGGTGTCCATGGCTCAACAGTTCCTTCAGGGAACAAGCAATCTGCAGTTGTGTGCTTGCAAGGGGCTCCTGGTGACCATACCATCTATACTCCTAAATACGGAGTTCCCTCGGCTATGTCAGCCCCCATCAGGCAGTCACACAGGTCAGTCATTGGTGGAGGTTGCACAAGTAAAGCCAAGGACTTGAAATGGGTTGAGAAGAGGGAGGGGAACTTCTAGACATCAGAGACTTCAAAGAGGTCCAGAGGCAGCGACTGGTAGGTAGGCATAATTGGTGGCAGTGGGTGGGAGAGCTTTTGAATGTGAACAGGGCCAGCGATCAGAAGGTGGGCTGGATTGTTCTTTTTTTTTGGTAACCAGGTAAGGCTCACTAGGCACAAATGCCTGTTTTCAGGGGCAACCTGGGAGTACTGGGGTGGTTAAGTGACTTTCTCAGAGTCACACAATATGCAAGTGGAGTATGTGAGAATCAAACCCAGGTCTGCTGGATGTACCAAGCTCATTCACAGCTCATTACTCTAACCTCTAGGCCATACTGGATCAGTGGCAGTGGGTGGGAGAGCTTCTTTTGGAGCCCTAGCATCTGGAAATGAGCCTCAGCTCTATGTGCCTTGCCTGGTTAACAATGTTTAAATAAATAAATACAGCCACACCACACTTAGAATGTTGTGCTTGGGACTACTGCTCCTCAGGAGGCCCTCCCCACATATAGCCATGCCAGGCTACAGATGTTGTGTTCAGGGCTACAAAACCTCATGAGCCCCCATATGTCCATGCCAGGCTATGGATATTATGTTCAGGGCTCCTGCTCCTTAGGGGCCCCCATACAACCATGCCAGGCAACAGATGTTGTGTTCAGGGCTCACGAGTGGCCTATGGATGGCTGTTGCTATGATTTTGGGGGTGGGGAGACTGAAAGACTGACGGTGAAAGAAGGCAATCAGTGTAGCAGCTGTGTAAGGTGAAAGCTCTGTGATTGGAAGTCAAAACAGGAAGTAGCAGGTAGGTGGGACTGTGACTTTTTATTTATTCTTTTCCATCCCCAGTGTGGCCACCATTGGCAAGGCTACCACCCAGTCTTATGGCCAAACCCGGACCTCAGAGAACCCCACCTACCTTCCCCACAGGGAGAGACCCTCTCATGGTAGTGTTGGTGGGGGAGGGTTGGACACCCCAAACCATATCGATCTGATACCTGGCAGCAGGGATTCTCATGCCAGGCTGGTGGTTGGTATGGGCCAGAGCGTAGCAGCATCATTAAGTGGTGTGGTGGAGCTTTTCTTTTTGTTTCCTCCCGAGATGTTGGGCCATGAGCACGCTGCACTGCATGCATTGGGCGTGCACACCACAAGGCCCTGTCCTTGAGCCTTCCCTGCTGAACTATGCTAGTTAAGCCCCAGGTGGTGCTCATACAGCTGGGAATGGACAAGCCCCACCAGGAGGAGGAGGAGAGCACAGTCTGGGATGCGATCCTCCTTCCTCCGGCTGGCTCATGATGACCCAGGATCGTTTCTGACCCAGGTCGCTGGCATCGTGAGCATTACCCCTACTGGTGCGCTGATGGGATGGCCAGATGGAAATGTGACTTTCAAGCAATGTGATTTGCTGTTAAAAAGTATCAAAATGTACATTTTGTGGCAAATGTCAATGGCAGAAAATGTAGTGGGTGATGGCTTAATAGCTGCTTGCCAAATGGACAGTGCTGAGAAACAGGGCGGTGATTATATTGTGTAGGTCTGTCAGTGGCTGAGTTCTGCCAAGCCCCATGCCCCAAGGAGAGCTCCAGAGTACAATACGTCTGCTTAGCTTTTGGTGAGCAAACATAAAAAGAAAGGGAATGATCTACTTGGCTGAATGAATTATTCCCATGGGAAGCCTTACATTGCAGTGTTCATATCTGCCAGGTTCTTTCTTGAATTCTTGCGAAAATCACCAAAGGGGAGAAAGAGAGAGAGAGAGAGCTAGAGAGAGAGCACCTTCAGGTCTTACACTTTGTAACATGTTCAAAGGAGGCTCTAGACCAAAAGAGCAGGTGGGCATGGGGTATACTTAATAAAAGTTATTGGTCAAAACAGTGGCTAAATTAATGAAAAATATAATTTTACTGTCCAGTGGCGTAGAAGGCTGAGGCACTGTGCACCTTAACTCTCAAATGCTGGTGACCCAGTTTGGGAATGAGCTCGGGGCACTGGGGGGTCGATCGGGGGGTATATGCGCCCAATGGACAGCTCTACTCTCCTGGGCTGGGGAGGCTTGCTGACTCAGCCCTTGGCTGCCCTTGGGTGGACACCTGGAGGCAGTGCTAGCAGCTTGAGTGGCACAAAGTGAGGGGCTATGGTTCTGTAGTGTGTATGTCTCCATGTGCACATACCTATGTGCCACCATGACAGGGGACTGTGGGTGAAAACAGAAAATGGTTGGCTCAAGCTATGTGAAGCCATGGTCCCTACCTCGGTCCTGCGCCATCGCCGGTTCACCCAGCCCACAAATCTGGATGAGAGTCACTGGGTGGGAGGAGGACAGCCCTCCCTTCCTGGCCCCACCATGAGAGAAACATAGAAACATAGACTTTGATGGCAGATAAGGACCGCTTGGCCCATCTAGTCTGCCCATTTCCCTACCTACAGGATAGCCGTAGATCCTAGTTAACCAACAGCCTATTTCTTCCTACCCCCACAAGAATTGCCTTATGTCTGTCCCATGCATTCTTGAATTCTCCCACAGTTTTAGACCCCACAACCTCCTCAGGAAGGCTGTTCCATGCATCCACTACCCTCTCTGTGAAATAATACTTCCTCACATTGCCCTGAACCGCCCTCCTTCTATCTTTAAATTGTGTCCCTTTGTTCTTGCAAGTCTCTTTTTCTGAAAGATGCTACCCTCTTGGACTTTGTTGATTCCACTGAGGTACTTAAAAGTTTCTATTATGTCCCCCTTCTCCTTCTTTCTTCAAGGGTATACATATTAAGCTCCTTTAGTCTCTCCTCATACGGCTTCTCTTGCAGACCCTGCACCATTTTAGTTGCTCTCCTCTGGACTACCTCTATCCTGTCTATGTCCTTGTGGAGGTGGGGTCTCCAGAACTGGATACAGTACTCCAGATGGGGTCTCACAGACTGTCTGTACAGAGGGATAACAACTTCCTGTTTTCTGCTGCTGATGCCTCTCCTATACATCCCAGTATACCCCAGCCCTCCCTACTGCCTTCTCACATTGCTTGCTAACTTAAGGTCATCTGATATGATTACCCGCAGGTCCCTTTCCTTTTTGTTGTTGTTACTACCTCCCCACCCATTGTGTATTCTTCCCCTGGGTTCTTGTTTCCCAGGTGCATTATTTTGCACTTCTTTGCACTGAATCCTAGCTGCCATACTTCTGACCATTCCTCCAACCTTGCCAAGTCCTTTTCATCCTTTCCACGCCTCCTTGTGTATCAACCCTGTTGCAGATCTTTGTGTCATCTGCAAAAGGCATACTTTTCCTTCCAGTCCCTCTGCAATGTCACTGATGAAGACATTAAAAGGACTGGACCCAATACTGAACCGCGGTACCCACTAGTAACTTCTCTTTCTTCAGAGTGGACTCCATTTACAATTACCTTCTGTGTCGTGTTGTGCAGCCAATGTTTTACCAGGCTACCACCCTGGGACCCACTCCCAGGCTGGTTAATTTGACTATTAATCTTTTGTGTATGACTGTCAAATGCCTTGCTAAAGTCTAGGTAGGCCATGTCCACAGCCCCTCCCTGGTCTACTACTTTGGTCACCCAGTCAAAGAAATCTATTAGATTCGTTTGACATGACCTTCCCGCTGTGAATCCATGCTGCCTTGGGTCCTGTGCTCCACTGGCCTCTAGGTACTCAACTATTCTTTCCTTCAGAAGTGACTCCATCACTATCCCTACCACAGAGGTCAGACTGACAGGTCTGTAGTTTCCTGCCTCTGTCTTGGTCCCACTTTTGTGAAGGGAATCACATCCGCCTTCCTCCAGTCCTCAGGTACCACACCATCCTCCCATGATTTATTAAAAGAGTAGCCAGTGGTTTCACTAGTTCCTCCCTTAATTCTTTTAGAATTCTGGGGTGAATTCCATCAGGACCCATTGCTTTGTCCACCTTCAGTTTTAGGAGTTCTTGCAGAACCCTTTCTTCTGTGAAAGGACTGGGATCGACCCCCTATCAAAGTGCTTCTGTTAATTGGATTAGGCACTTTCCTCCCTCTTTTGTGAATAATGAGCAGAAATATTCATTCAGTATCCCTGCTTTTCACTGTCCCCTCTGCCACCCACCGTTCATTCTATTCAGCCTCACTATCCCTCCCTTTGTCTTTCTACGCTCGCTGATGTACCTTTAAAGGTTTTATCCCCTTCTTAACTGAGTTGGCTATCTTTTCCTTAGTTTGGGCCTTTGCTATTCTGACTTCCCTCCTGCTTCCTTCTGCCTTAACTGGTACAGCTCTCTGTCCTGCTCCTTCTGTGTTTCCTTATACTTCCGGAATGCTATCTTTTTCTTCCTGACTTTCACAGCCACCTCTTTTGAGAACCATAGTGGCTTTTCTTTTGTTTTGATTTGTTTGCTTCACACAAAGGCTTGTTGCCTCTGTGATGGCAGTTTTGATGATTCCCCATTGTTGCTCCACCTCCTTCTAGCCTGTTTGCTAGTGCTTTTCTAGGCACTCTCCCATCTTGCCAAAGTCAGCTCTCCTAAAGTCCAGTACCCTCACTTTTGTATGGCTTGACTCTGTAGCTGAGTTTAATGTGAACCGCACTGTTTGATGGTCACTTATCCCCAGATGGCAACCCTTCTAGATCTGAGATCCTCTGAGAGGAATCCTTGTGGGATATAGGGCTTGGGGGACTGTGGAGATGAGTGCCCGTGGTGGGGACAAGGCTGACAAGCTGCCTGTGGCAACCAGGAAGAAAAAAGCTATATAAAAAACTTGAATTTTAGGGAGGGTTCTGCCCTCAGCCCCACTGGAGCTGCTCCTGAACATGTATGACTGGGCCATGTCTCTACTTGTACAGACATTTGCTAAATGAACTGTTCTCAGTGATTAACAGATTAAATGAAAGTAGGTGCTGCAGGACATGATTTTTGGCAGCCTGTGTCTCATTCTTAAGGAACTGATGTGGTCTGGTCTTATTGTTGAACACTGTTGTTGAAACTGAGGGCGTCCCATTTTGACACTGTGCCTGGCAGCTGCGGTATGTGTGTGGGTGTGCCACATTTCAGCTGTAGCAGTGGTCATGTCAATTCAGAGACACTGGTTCCCTCTGCTGGTCATGAGGAAGAGCTGCCAAGCTGTTACTCAGTCACTTCTGCTGCTCTTTCTCTATTTTGTTCAGTTTATTTTAAAAGGTGACACAGGGAACGATTCCCCACCCAGTCGTAGGAGGTACTGTAACTGTACATACAGTATATATTTTCAAAGTGTGAGTTAAGTATCTACAATGTCAGAACCATGAAATCTCCACTCCAGTGACACTACCGAGCAAGATAAAGACTGACAACTTATAAAAGATATATTGACGATGTGGTACAGTATCTGTATAAGGAACACTTGATCTTTAACATTATTCCAAGAGCACTTTTAGAAGTCCAAACTTTCCATTGCTTAATCTTGATGCACAGTGGCCGCCTTTGTGGTATTTAGTAAACAGGAGTTGTGCCTCGGAGAAGGACACACAACAGCAGAACTATTAAGAACTGCAACAGTCGCAAACCAGGTGTAACCCCAGGGGTGCTCTCCTAAGGGCTACTACCCGTGCCTGTTCTACCTGTAGTAGGGTGAGGGGCCCAGATCCGTTGGCGGGTGCCTCCACCCAGAGGTTGGGGTTAGAACAGTCGAGATTGACTCGGTCACAGCCCTCTGAGTTACTGCAACCCCCTTTCTTCCCACTAGTGACCCATGCAGTTCAATTTCAGTGTCCTTACCATATACACTTACAACCCAGCTCGAACCAGTCAGCTCACTCCGGGGACCCCTGAAAAGTAAGTACAGTTGCACCACATTCACTGTGCAGTATTTCCCCATGAATTCACAAACTAGCCAGTGTACTTTTGCAAAACAAGCAACCTGATTTATTTAGGGGAGATAACGAGGACAGGAATCAGGTTGATCAGCTTGCCATATATAATATATAAGAATCTATCTACGGCTCTGTGCAGAGCCTAACCTATAAATTACTGTCTATGGGTACCCAAGCCCTAATGGCTAGTTTCTCGATGCAGCTGGTTGGGGCCCTGGCACAAACGAGCATTTAATTCCTGAGAGGATCCAATGGAGCCAGAAACTCAATTAGTACAGTCAGCAGCACAACAAGATGATTTTTGCCTTTGCTTGTAACCTTTAACAGGGAGCTACCCTGATTTAGTACTCACAACTCCAACAGAGAACCACTCTTTCACCACTCGAAGGGCTGAGCTTGAACTTCAGAGGCCTCCTCACACATCTATATGAAAACAACAGAGGGTACCATACCAGGCAGCTGCTCCTAGGACCCGACTGAACTCACAGCTATTCGGGATTCTCACTGCAGCTTCACTGTCCTGACAGACGATGCGATTTAGTCAGATTCTCAGTCCTCTACAGGGTGAGCCTGGTAGGTAGCTGCGCTCCTGCACAGCCTCCTCTGACTGCTGCCCAGCAGTTTAGTCCGAAACTAATGGCGACTGAGCCGCCTGAAATTGGCCTTCACCACACACACACGCGCTTCCCGTCAAGACTTAATGGGCGATAGCCCAGGGCCTCCTTCACTCACAGCACAGCGCTCTGCCCCTTTGGCAGTTGGGGCCAGTCTCTATTCGGGCGCCACCCGATCCCATTGGAGGGCTGCAGATGCCAGTCACGCATGATCGCCCTCATTGTTGCAAACGCGCCTGGCCAAGAATGCCACTTCCCAGAATCACAAGCTGTGTCCCCACCCGGTCGGCGGCTCCATCTAAAGTCCTGGTTTCAGGTTGGCTGCCTTCTTACTCCAGTTCAACACTCCCTCACTCTTATTGGACCCCTCAAACTGTCCTGGTCCAAGATGGAGGGTCACAGCACACAGCGTCCCATCTGCAACAAAGGCAAGTTAGACGAAACTGCATTTCCCTATCACTCTAAATGACTGCAGACAAATGGTTACACCTTTCAAGGGGCTCCATCAGCTCCTAATTACTGCAGAAATGAGGCGATCAGCCAGCAGTCGTGGGCAGGACTCGACAGAAACCCCAGTCCCCTCATTTGTACCACGAAAACCCGAGCAGGCAGCTCTTAAAGAGGTAGTACTAGAGGCTTTAAAACACTCACGATGCCCACATTTAGTGGCCTTCACGGAACATCAGTCAGGCATGGAGCATTAAGACAAGCTCTGGGAAAGCTTTCAGGAACCCTCATTTGTAGAGGGTTACACCCTTCCTGGCCTGGAAAGAACTTGGCGTCCACGTCAAGTAGTTACCTAAATCACTTTAAGGCAATCAGTTTAAGTAACATTATATCACACTTTATATTACATGCATTGTTATTGTATTCTCAATTTACTACTGATTATGCAGCATTACACACAGATAACCATTTTCTTGTTAAATCAGGTCATTACTTCCTACCCTTGGCCCATGGAAAGAGGGGACCCTTCCTTATCAGCTACTTGCAGACTCGTACAACAGGGGTACCATACTCAAAGGGCAATACTAACAGGCTGGAGTTATTCCCCAAGGCCAACTTAGGCAAGGAGCTTAGGGACACATACACCCCTTTATGGACTACATTTAAGGACAGGTCTACAGGCTGACCCAGGGACTCATAACTTAACCTTACTACAGGCCCGTACTGCTTCGGCCCGTGCGTCCTGGGGTCTCGGAAAACCGACTACAGGTACCAGTTCCATTTCAGCCTCACTTAGATTAGTAGGGGAACCTCCATAGGGGAAGGAGACCCAGGGCCCCTAGCACCTTCAAGAACAGGGCCCTCTATTTCAGAACCCACACTACTTGGCGCAGCTGGGGACATTTCAGGCACTGGCAAGGGACCATCAGGGCACTCAAAATATTCTTCAGGTTCTGGCATATGCCTTGCTCCCCACATCACTCCTTCTCCTGAAAAGTCAGATAGTTCAGCCAGGCCAGACAGTTCAGCCAGGCTCTGGATCCCACCCTTGGACTTTGCTGCTGCTCACTTCATCCTCTGGAAGCATTGGCTCGGAGACAAAGCCGGGCTCAGACAGTCCAGAAAGCCCAACCTCATCTCCAGAGTTAACGAGGGATTGCCCGAAACAGTTGGCTCAGTTCATAAGAGGGATAGTATTCAATATTATTCTCATTGTCTTCAGACACAGACTGACGATCATCTTCATCAGAGGGGTTGGAAAGGGCCCTCTTATTTCGTTTGCTGAAGAATCAAGTCGTCTTGTTTTTCTTGGCAGCAGATCTAGTCGTAGGCCTGGAGGGAGGGGCATTGGGAGGTTCAGCTTCAATCAAGATTTGCCCGATCGGCAGCAGATGATTTCTGTTTATAGTTTTCACATTTTGAATTGTTTCAGGCCGCACTTTATATACAGGTAAATCTGCCAGTTTTCCCAACACAATATGAGGGAGGTGATGCCATCTGTCAGCAATCTTATGTTTGCCATGCAGTCCCAGATTCCTCAATAGCACTCTATCCCTTCTCTCAGTTCCATTGTTTTGACTTTCTTATCATACCTCTCCTTATTGGCCAGGTTTCGTTTCATAGCCATGGTCTGGGCCAGTTGGTAGGCATGGTTCAGTTGGGCCTTCAACTTCTGTACATACTGTAGATGATTTTCTGCTTGTACCCCATCAGAGAAACCCCAAACACACATCCACTGGCAGTCTAGCCTCCTCCCAAACATCAGTCTGTACGGAGAAAATCCAGTGGCATCACTTTTGATGCAGTTATAAGCATGAACCAGGGTGCTAATCTGCTGGCTCCATCTAGGCTTGTCCTTAGGTTGCAGTGTGCCCAACATATCAAGCAATGTGGGTTAAACCTTTCAGGTTGGGGATCTCCTGGGGATGATATGGGTGGTTCTTGATTTTCATACTACCCACAAAGATAGCATTTCTTTAATCAGGCAGCTCTCAAAGTCTCTCCCTGGTCGGAATGGATTCTCTGGGGGCCCCACAGTGGACAAAGAAGTTCTCAACAAGTACTGTAGCCACCGTGGTTGCTTTCTGATCTTTAGTAGGAAAAGCCTGTGCATACCGGTAAAATGATCTGTGACTACCAATATGTTGCTGATGCTTTTAGATCTGGTTCTAGACTCAGGAAATCAATGCAGACCAGTTCTATAGGGGCACTAGTAGTGATGTTAACCAAGGGGCAGCCCTCTGGGGCAGAGTCTTTCTTTGTAAACATCGGCTGCAAGTCCTAATATACTGCTCCACATCAGCACCCATTTTAGACCAATAAAATCAGGACCACACTAAGTCAAGGGTTCGGTCTATGCCAAGGTGTCCCATGTGATTGTGCAGGGACCTCAAGACCAGTTCTCTAAACCAGTGGGCAACACCAGTTGTTGTTTGTCTACCCGCCCTCTTTGTCCACAGTCGCCATATAGTAGTTGGTTAATCAGTTTTAACTTTGAACCCTCTTTGTATAACAAGGCAGTTCTCAGATCAGTGGAATGCAGTTTGGACATGTCTCTCCTGGCCTGCAAAGCCTCCAATGCAGCTGTTATCGTAGGATCTCGGGATTGAGCCCGTTGGAGACTATCATTGTTGAATTGGGGCTGCGTACTAGTGTCTAATGCAGAAAAATGACAGTAAGCAGAAGGTATGCAGCTCTCGGATGGCCCCAAGCAATCCACCATGCAATCCACAGCATCAGGAGACACCTGTTCCTCCTTGTCAAATTTTTGGCAAGGGCTCTTATGTCAGGCTCTGACAACCTGACCCAGTCGGTTTGGGGCACAGGCCTCCAAGAGAGAGCATCCGCATCTATATGGTTGAGGTTTGCTCTGTACTCAACAGCATAGTTGTAGGTGGCCAATGCAGAGAGCCACCTATGGCCAGTGGCATCTAACTTGGCTGAGGTCTACACATAGGTCAGAGGATTGTTATCAGTCTTTACTAATATCTTGGCACTGTACAAGTAGTCATGAAATTGATAAACAATGGCCCACTTCAGGGCCAGGAACTCTAGTTTGTGCATTGCATAGTTTTCTCTGAAGGAGTTAGACTTCTGCTGGCAAAAGCTACAGGTCTTAGACCGTTTGGGTGCTCCTGATATAACACAGCCCCAATCCTTGTAGACTGGCATCAGTATGGAGAATGTACGGCTTGGCCGGGTCAGCATAGGCCAGCACTGGGGCATGGGTAAGTTGATATATGATGTCATAGAAAACTTCCTCACACTCAGCAGTCCAGCGGTTTCCAAACACATCATTCAGACGAAAATACTTCTTCTCCGTCTCAGAGCGCACAACTTTCTTATACTTTTTGTGGGTGGGGGGTACCCTCGAGTAAGGCTGATGAGGGCGGATCACTTGAGAAAAATCTTTGACAAACCTCCTATAATATCCAAAAACCCCAAGAACCGTTGCAGCTCTTTCAAATTCTGTGCTTGAGGCCAAGTAGTCAAAGCCTCCACTTTGCTAGGGTCAGTCTCTATGCCTTCAGTGGATACTATGTGGCCCACATACTTCGTGAAGTTTGGAAGAATTGGCACTTGTCTATAGATAACTTGAGACCGAAATCCTCCAGCCGATCCAGGACCTTGAACAATCGGTGTTCATGTTCTTCCAATGAGCTGCCAAACACTATGACATCATCTAAATAAACCAAACACTGGAGCAAATTCATGTCCTTCACAGCACATTCCATCAAGCGCTGAAAGGTAGCTGGGCACCTGAAATTCCTTG
Organism: Neoceratodus forsteri; assembly: GCA_016271365.2. Classification (NCBI taxonomy): domain Eukaryota; kingdom Metazoa; phylum Chordata; order Ceratodontiformes; family Ceratodontidae; genus Neoceratodus; species Neoceratodus forsteri. The sequence goes on from JADMNL010000024.1 coordinate 123,706,044, forward strand.
AGGCATCCAGATAAACTCATAGAAACCCAGGGGACAAATGAACGCAGTCTTCTCAGTCCTCTGGAGTCATCGGGATCTGATAGTACCCACTGCGAGGTCTAACACAGAGAACCACTTACTGCCATTCAGACAATCCAAGGCGTCCTGTATCGTAGCATGGTATACTAGTCTGGGATGGTCGCCCGATTCAAAGATACGGTAATCTACACACATCCAAACCGCCCATTCTTTTTCCTCACTACTACAATGGGGAAGCATAGGGCTTCTGGATTCTTGTATCACACCAGCAGCGAGCATCTCTTGCAAATGCGCCTCACATCGTCTATGTCAGCAGGGGCCAGGCGCCGAGATCTCTCTCGAAAAGGCCTTTCATCATGCAGCCGGATGTGGTGCTCAGCCCCTTGCACACATCTCATGTCCCATTCTTTTAGGGAAAATACCTGGTCTCTCTTGGCAAGCTTCTCACTGATCCTCACGTTCCATTCAGCAGGCAACGGGAGTCCCGAAATTAAACAAGTCGGGAGTTACTTGGTCATCCTTTCTTGGGCCCTTGCTGTTGGCAGCACTGCAGTATCTGCACAATGTACGCTTGCCGGGTGCAACCTCTATTTACTCGAATCTCCTTGTCAGACACATTATGAACTTGAACCATCACCCTCCTGGCATAAGCATGGGCTCTAGCAGGCAAGATACTGGTTTAACCAGCAGTCCCTCAGGCAATCTTCCCTCCCTGGGTACATCCAACATCAATAATTTATTCTTAACATCTTTTCTAATTCAGACTTCCCTTGCAAAACACACTGGGTATTTGGGCAAGTATCAATGGTGGCGGATCCTTTTTCCATACTACACCCACCGGGCCTTCAGGTTCCTCCTGGCTAACCTTCCTCTGAGTCTCATAGGTCTTTTGGATCAAAGCCGGATATTCTTAGGGCTCCCCAGTCCTAAACGCTGCTTTTCTGAACACGATTGGGCTAATTGACCAAACATATGAGCATTTGTCCCAATCAACAGGGGCACTCCATTGTACAGTCCAGTGGGGGCAGACTAAAACCAGGTCTCCACCTGTTAGTCAACTCCAGTCACAGAAGTAGGACATGACAACCAGATCCAAATATACCCCAAATACAGATAGGCCTTGTCACCAGCCCCCATACATGTAGACCATCCAAGGGTTGTAGTGGCACCTCAGGTAGGTGTGTCTGATACCAGTCCTGAAACATGATGGTTACCTGAGAGCCACTATCTAATACAGCTCGGGTGGGGATCCCATTTACTCGCACGGGCCTCCATCGAGGGCCCGACCACATCAGACCATTCAGGAGGCACAGCATTGGCAGTTGCTGGGGTGTTGGCCCGGGTCACAAACCCCTTCCTGGGGGTCGGACGTGGGCCCTGTGATGCCAAGTGATCAGTCTGCTGTTGACCTTCCTTAAATTCTCCGCACCTGGCACTCAGGCTGAAAGTGTCCATCCTCCCGTAATGGTAACAAAACTTGGGGTCCCAGGGGTCTCTATTGGCAGGGAATACTTAGGTCTGCTGGGGGCCTCGGGGATGAGGGGATTCCCCTGGGCCAGGGCATTAGTTTCTAGATAACTCAGGTTTCCCAGACCTAACAGGGTGGGTAGTGGATCGCCTCAAGTCCTCACCAGTTCTCATAAATTTCTGACCTTGGCCCTCAACTCGCTTTCTACTTGGGGTCAGAGAAATGGCACGCACCCCACCCCACCCTGTAATTCGGGGACACATCAGGCCCCTTGAAAGGTGGGTCTCCTCGGTGTGCTAGAGTCAGGGTTTGGCTCAGGTTCACAGCCCCCACATAGGATTCCCACCCCTCCTCATCAGCTCTACTTCTCTAATCTCCCTCATCAATTGACAGTATTCAGGTGGGGCAGCCCATCTATCATGTAACTTAAGTTTTAGCAATATCACACTGGAAAATCTAGCAGACTTCAAAACATGTTCCAACCTGACCTGGTTCAAGGCTGCGCTGATCCCCCTTTTCGATAGGCCTTCTGCAAGGCCCGCTCCACCCTAGTAACAAAGGCAGACAACTTCTCATTCCTCCATTGCTTGGCAGACTTGAATTTCCATAATTAGTCTTCTCCAGTCTCTGTACTCCCAAACACTCCCTCTAAAGCAGAAAGGTACACTGCTGTGGTAGTTTCCGGGCTAGTGGCCAGCAAGAACCTAATGGCTTCAAAGCTGGGCCCCACAGACTCTCCATCAGTCTCTTTCGCTTCTCCCCTCAGAGCATTGCCACTCCTGGACTAGGGGTGTGAGTCCATCCACGCCTCCAAGTCATCTTCCCTGAAGGCACCGGCACTGTGCCTGAAAAAAGTTTTAGCCACAGTAAGAATCCAGCTATATAGGGGAACCACTAGGGCGGGAGCCAAAATAGAACTCTTGGGAGGTACAGGAGAGGTACCAGGGGAAACCTGGGGGTGGGTTCACTAGAAAGGTCCAATGCCTGCAGTAACTCTTGTGTGGTCCTCCCTCCACAGCAAGCAATTTAAGCAGTTTATCTTTGAAACTATTAGTCTGGGGAAACCCCCAGGAGTGACTGACCCACACGAATGTGAACAAGCCTCCACCCGTGGTGCACCTTCCGGTAAATCACTGGAGGTACCCTCTTGGGTCGATGGCTAGACTACACAAAAGTAATACCTGCAAGGTCTGATCGAGCAGGTCAGCCATACGCCTTCACCTCCACCTTGCCTAAACATTTAACGCTCCGCTGTAGAAATAATGTCAGCAGTCAGCGCCCCAGAGGCACATCTAGTAGTAACACAATTCTCTGAGATTCCAGCTCTTCGCTTCACCCCACCCCATCAGTTTGTGTACCGTTGTCTTAATAGGGTCCAGCTTGATTTTACCCATAATATCCCCTTCCAGTTTTCCCGCTAAGCTTTCCATATTTATGCACTTCACCCACTTGGCCACTAGGGGTGCTGATCCCAGCAGTGCCTCCAATTTGTAACCCCAGAGTGCGCTCTTCTAAGGGCTACTACCCTGTCTGCCCTACCCTGTAGCAGGGTGAGGGGCCCAGATCCGCTGGGTGCCTCCACCCAGAGGTCGGGATAGAACAGTCGAGACTGACTCGGTCACAGCCCTCTGGGTTACTGCAACCCCTGTAACACAGCACTGGGCAGAGTTGTGAAAGGGCATTATCTCCCAGCACGTCTGTTTCATTTTCTGTCTGCCAGGACTACAAAGCATGGTGCACACACTACAAGCCCCAGAAGGCATTGCACCACAGCTCCACCTAGCTGAGTGCTTGATTAAGAACAGGTGCAGGAGAGTGACTGCCTGCATAAAGAGAAGGCTCAAACAATTGCTCTCTCTCAGTACCTGATTAGGAAACAAGCGTGGAAGGTGGCTGGTGAGCATTTGTAGAAAAAGGAAAGAAAGAGAAATTTGAATCAACTGACTTCCGGCATTGACCTTTGCTTGGCATGCGATCACGAATTGGATCTTGCTTTGGACTGACTGAAAACCCGACACTGGTAAATGACTTTCATTTGAAACAAAGACCATGAGACTCTTTTCTGATTTTGTTTGTTTGCCCCAGGAAATAGCTTAGCTATCTGGGCTATAGACAGGAACTGAAAACTCACTGTGTAGGTAGCACTCAACAAAGAACCAGGTAATGTTTTCTTTTGTTTGTTTGCATCCTGCGTTGTTTAATGTACCTCTCTCAGTATTTTTACTACTAAACATATAGTCATAGTGCTGTGTGACCCTGAATATCCTGTGTCATGGTGCAAAGTGTGCTCATATCCTACAAGATCCCAGTGTAACACAATCCCCTCACTGTGTTACAGTGGTGGGAGAATGTGGGCAAGGTTGTGTGGATAACAACAACACTAACACACTGAAACAGCCATGGAGAACCTACTGCAGCAGCCTGGCTAAGCGAACCTGGCCCAGCAAGCTGCAAACCAACAACAGAAGGAGAACAACAGACTGCTGCTGGAAGAGCAACAGAGGGACAACAAATGTTGAACTTGGAGCTACAGCGGCTTGCGCAGAGAGGTGACAAAAGGGAAGGAAGCCCGACCAGCAGGTCGTCTTCCATTGTAGCTGGACATTTCCTGCAGAAGATGACAGCCAGTGATGATGTGGAAGCATATCTGAAAACTTTTGAAAGGACTGCAAACAGAGAAGAATGGCCTCAAAGCAAGTGGGCTGGCATTCTGGCCTCCTTCCTCAGTGGTGATGCACAGAAGGCGATATGACCTTGAACCAGAGGACGCTGATGAGTATGACAAGTTGAAAAAGGAAATCCTTGCACCTAGGAGTAACAACAGCAGTGAGAGCTCAGCGATTCCACTCATGGACATTTCAACCAGAGAAAGCTCCCGCTCACAGATATTTGATCTGATCCACTTAGCCCGAAAAATGGCTGCAACCCGAAATCCTGACGTCTACTGCAGTAGTGGAAAGAGTGGTGCTGGATCACTTCACCAGAGGGCTGCCCTATGATTTAAAAAAACATCAGTCAAGGCAACCCTAGCACAGCAGAGGGCCTGGTAGACCTTGTGGAAAGGTATCACACTACGGCTGAGCTCTTAAAGACTACCAGACCTGAAAGGATCAGTTCTGACAAGAGAACCCACCGGGAGCAAGACAAGAGAGCCATCCACCGCACAACACAGCCGGAAGGGAGAGGAGGAGTCAGGGGACCAGATGACTACAGCACCAGCAGAGGGTGCCAGAACTTGTTTGAAGCAAGGAGGGAGTGATGGACCGAAATACCAGAACCTGTTTCACATGTGGAGAACCAGGACACATTTCTTGGAAATGTCCTAAGAAAGATGAGCCAATGCAAGTAGAAGCAACCCTGTCCAAACAGTGTAATGTCATCACTGTCCTCCTGGGAATCATAGTCAGCCTCCTCACATCAGTCCAGTCCAAATCCAGAACCAGGAAGTGGACGCATTGTTGGACACCGCAGTATGGTGACACTAATCAGCCTCTCTTTAGCACCCATCAGCCAAGTGAGTGACAACAACCCCATTTCCATCACATGCATCCATGGGGACACCAAGACATATCCCACAGCACACCTTGAAATAAAAACAAAGGAAGGTGTGTTTGCTGGAACAGTGGGATTGGTGAAGCAGTTGCCTTTCCCTGTGTTGTTAGGACGAGACTGTCCATTCTTCCAAAGACTTCAGAAATGAGAAAAGACAAAGACAAAGAGGAGGATAAAGACCATGAAGACACAGGCAAAGACAAAGACAAAGAGGAAGACAAAGACAATGAGGAAGACAGGAGGAAGACAAAGACAATGAGGCGACAAAGTGTATACAGTGTCCGACAAACCTGAAAAAAATACGTCAACACCAATGGTACAAGTCTTCGTGGGAGAAGACAATGATGAGGAAAACGGAGGAGCAGATGTCATAGAAGACACTTCAGAGGACTTAAAGGGGCAATTTCTTCACACCAGCATGCGCACAGTACAGAGGAAGATTTGGGCCAGCACAACTGGAAGATCCCATACTCCAGCACGCCAGAAGAAATGTGAAAGTGGTGGATGGGAGGCCTTCAACCCTGACCAGCCCCTCTCCTACCCACACTTTGCTATGAACAGCAACTTGCTTGTATCAAGTACACAAAACAGCTGACATACTGACAGAGCAGCTGCTCATGCCCCAGCCCTTTAGGCACACTGTAATGCATTTGGCTCATAGCCACCTCTTGGGAGGATACCTGGGAATGGATAAAACAAAGAGAGACTGCTGAATCGTTTCTTTTGGCTGGGGGTCCATGCTGAGGTGGAACAATATTTTCGCCCTGTCCAGAGTGCCAGCAGAGAGCTCCACAACCCTCTTTCCGAAATCCATTAGTTCCTCTGCCAATCATCAAAACACCTTTGAGCGGATTGCCATGGACCTGGTAGATCCCTTGGTGAAGTCTGCAAAAGGGTTTCAGTACATCCTGGTGGTAGTAGACTATGCTACCAGATACCCTGAAGCCATTCCCCTGTGGAACACGACAACCAAGAGCATCTCCCGAGAACTAGTGCAGATGTTTTCCCGAGTCGGGATACCCAAGGAAATCCTCACTGACCAAGGAACACCCTTCATGTCCAGAATAATGAAGGATTTGTGCCAGCTCCTCCAAATCAAACAGCTGTGCACGTCCATGTATCATCCGCAGACAGATGGGCTCATTGAAAGATTCAATAAAACATTAAAAGTATGATTAAAAAACATGGGGACAGATGGACGGAACTGGGACCGGTTGCTGCCATATCTAATGTTTGCCATCCGTGAAGTGCCCCAAACGTCCACAGGTTTTTCCCATTTGAACTGCTGTATGCCCACCACCCATGAGGTCTCCTTGACATAACAAAAGAGACATGGGAGCACCAACCTGCCCCCACCAAACCATCAGTGAACACGTGGAAGGGATGAGAGAGGCGCATTAATGCCATAATGCCCATCATGAAGGAACATTTGCAAAAGGCCCAAGAAGCTCAAAGTAGAGCCTACAACCATCCGTAGCACCCAGAGAGTTTCAGCCCGGTGACAGAGTGTTGGTACTTGTCCCCACCGCCGAAAGTGCAAGTTCCTGGCCACCTAGAGAGGACCCTACAGGTACTTGAAAAAAACCAAGTCAATTACAAAGTAAAACAACCGGTAGACGAAAGCCTGAACAAATATATCACATCAATTTGTTGAAAAATGGGTGGACCTTGATGTCTTCTGGAGTGAAACAAACCCCTGTCCAGATGAGGAAAACCCCAGAGACACAGTGACGGTTGGAGACTTGACACCAAGTCAGAAACAAGACATCTTCAAATTCCTTGACAGAAATAAATATGTGTTCTCTGATCTGCCAGCAACACTAAACCGTCACTCATGACATTGTGACCCCTCAGAAACGGGTACACCTCAAGCCATATCGTGTACCAGAAACGCCCAATTGCGATAAAGGAATAGGTTAAAAGATGTTAGATCTGGGAGTAATTGAAGAATCTCACAGTGCCTGGTCTAGCCCCATAGTGCTTGTCCCAAAACCCGATGGATGAATAGGTTCTGCAATGATTTCAGAAAACTGAATGAGATTTCAGCTTTTGATGCATACCCAATGCCGCATGTAGATGAACTCATCGAAAGACTGGGAACAGCCTGCTTCATTAGCACTCTTGACCTGATGAAGGCTACTGGCAATTCCTTGACAAAAGCTGCCAGAGAGAGACTGCGTTTGCCACCCATGATGGCTTGTATCAATATACAATGCTTCCTTTTGGTTTACATGGAGCCCCAGCCATGTTTCAACGCCTGATGGACTGTGTGCTGCGACCCCACCAGGAGTATGCTGCTGCTTATTTAGACAATGTCATTATTCACAGTCACACCTGGGACAGCCACTTGAAGAAACTGCAAGCTGTGATGCAGTCCCTCCAAGAAGCAGGGCTCACAGCCAACCCAAAAAATGTACCTTAGGGGTGAGTGAGCACAGTACTTGGGCTATACAATAGGGAGAGGCCTTATAAAGCCACAAGAAAAAAAAGTTGTTGCCATTCAAGATTGGCCACAACGGTCAATAACAAACAAGTAAGGGCATTTTGGGACTCACAGGCTATTACAGAAAGTTTGTTCAAAACTTTGCTACTATAGCAGCCCCCTCATTGACCTCACGTGTAACAGCCAACCTAACATGGTGAAATGGACTCCAGAAGCGGACAAAGCTTTCTGTTGCTTGAAACTGGCACTGTGTGCCTCTCCTGTCCTGAATTCTGACTTCTCCAAACCCATGATTGTACAAACTGATGCATCTGACACAGGTCTGGGGGCAGTCCTGTCACAGGACATTAATGGTGAAGAACACCCGATAATATACTTGAGCTGCAAGCTGTTGCCATGTGAAGGTCACTTTGCCACGCTGAAGAAGGAATGCCTGGCGATCAAGCGGGCACTTGAGTCTCTGAAGTATTATCTGCTGGGCGTGAGTTTCTTCTTTTTACTGATCACGCTCCCTGGCGTGGATGAGACGAGCTAAGGAAAAGAATGCTCGTGTTACCCGATGGTTTCTGAGTTTACAGCCTTTGATTTTCAGATTGTTCTCCGTGCGGTGCCAAGCAGGGGAATCGCGGATGCTCTTTCCCGGATCCTCCTTCTTTTCTGCTGCCGCTCAGCCCGAGGGGCTAAGCTGAGGGGAGGTATGTAACACAGCATGGGGCAGAGTTGTGAAAGGGTGTTCTCTCCCAGCACGTCTGTTCCATTTTCTCTCTGCCAGGACTACAAAGCATGGTGCACACACTATAAGCCCCAGAAGGCATTGCACCACAGCTCCACCTAGCTGAGTGCTTAATAGAACAGGTGCAGGAGAGTGACTGCCTGCATAAAAGAGAAGGCTCAAACAATTGCTCTCTCTCAGTACCTGATTAGGAAACAGGCGTGGAGGGTGGCTGGTGAGCATTTAAGAAAGAAAGGAAGAAAGGAAGGAAGGAAGGAAGGAAGAAGAAATCAACTGACTTCCGGCTTTGACCTTTTGTTTGGCGTCGACTACAAATTGGATCTTGACTTTGGACTGACTAAAACCCGACACTGGTAAATGACTTTCATTTGAAACAAAGACCAAGAGACTCTTTTCTGATTTTGTTTGTTTGCCCCAGGAAATAGCTTAGCTATCTGGGCTATAGACAGGAACTGAAAACTCACTGTGTAGGTAGCACTCAACAAAGAGTCAGGTATTGTTTTCTTTTGTTTGTTTGCATTCTGCATTGTTTAATGTACCTCTCTCAGTATTTTTACTACTAAACATATAGTCATAGTGCTGTGTGACCCTGAATATCCTGTGTCGTGGTGCAAAGTGTGCTCATATCCCGCCTATAAGATCCCAGTGCAGCACAACCCCTCTCACTGTGTTTACACCCCTTTCTTCCCACTAGTGACCCACGCAGTTCAATTTCAGTGTCCTTACCATATACACTTACCCCCAGTTTGAACCAGTCAGGTCACCCCAGGGACCCCTGAAAAGTAAGTACAGTTACACCACATTCACTGTGCAGTATTTCCCATGAATACACAAACTAGCCAGTGTACTTTTGCAAAACAAGCAATCTGATTTATTTAGGGGAGATAACAAGGACCTGGGAAATCAGGTTGATCAGCTTACCATATATAATATATAAGAATCTACCTACGGCTCTGTGCACAGGCCTAACCTATAAATTACTGTCTATGGGTACCCAAGCCCTAATGGCTAGTTCCTCGATGCAGCTGGTTGGGGCCCTGGCACAAACAAGCATTTAATTCCTGAGAGGATCCAATGGAGCCAGAAACTCAATTAGTACAGTCAGCAGCACAACAAGACGATTTTTTGCCTTTGCTTATAACCTTTAACAGGGAGCTACTCTGATTTAGTACTCACAACTCCAACAGAGAACCACTCTTTCACCACTCAGAGGCTGAGCCTGAACTTCAAAGGCCTCCTCACACATCTATATGGAAAACAGAAGTACCATACCAGGCAGCTACTCCTAGGGACCCGACTGAACTCACAGCTATCCAGGGTTCTCACTGCAGCTTCACTGTCCTGACAGACCGAGTGCGATTTAGCAGATTCTCCAGTCCTCTACAGGGTGAGCCTGGTAGGTAGCTGTGCTCCTGCACAGCCTCCTCTGACCACTGCCCATGGATTTAGTCTGAAACCTAACGGCCATCGAGCCACCTGAAATTGGCCTGCATCATTATCGCTTCCCGTGAAGACTTAACGGCGCAGAAGCCCAGGGCTCCTTCCTCGCTCACAGCCACAGCATCTCTGCCTTTGGCAGTTGGGGCAATCTCTCTATTTGGGTGCCACCCAATCCCATTGGAGGGCTGCAGATGCCAGTCACATACGATTGCCCTCATTGGTGCAAGCAGAGCCCTGGCCCAGAATGCCACTTCCCAGAATCACAAGCTGTGTCCCCACTGGTTGGCCGGCTCCATCTAGAGTCCTGGTTTTGGGTTGGCTGCCTCCTTACTCCAGTTCAACACTCCCTCACTCTTATTGGACCCCTCGAACTGTCCTGGTCCAAGATGGAGGGGCACAGCACACAGTGTCCCATCTGCAACAAAGGCAGGTTAGACATAACTGCATTTTCCCTATCCTCTAAATGACTGCAGACAAATGGTTACACCTTTCAGGGGGCTCCATCAGCGCTCCTAACGACTGAAAAAGCGGAGGCGATCAGCCAGCAGTCGTAGGTGGGACTCGAGCAGGGAAACCCAGTCCCTCCATTTGTACCATGAAAGCCTGCGAGCAGGCAGCTCTTAAAAGGCAGTACTAGAGGCTGTAAAACACGTCACGATGCCCACATTTAGCGGCCTGCGCGAACACCGTCAGGCATGGAGCATTAAGACAAGCTCCGGGAAAGCTTACAGGAACCCCCATTTGTAGGGGAGTTACACAGGTTTGGTGCATTTGTAGGTTCTCAGGCTTATTCCATAAGAACACAGTTCATCTGCACCCAGACAAAGCCATGACTCTAGTGTCCCATTTGGTGCACAATGCCAGAGAATGTCCAACAGTAATTCCTTGGCCTGCCTTGAGGAAAACCTTGGTAGCTTCCAGGACATTACAGATTCAGAGCATCCCTTCCTCTCTGCCAGCAGCCCCTGAGCAAAACAAGGTACTGTTGTCAGGGTGTTGATAACCTGACAAAAACTCATTCAGGGTTCCAATCTAAGGCTCTAGCAGGAGTCTGGGCTCACATTTTTAATAAGGCAAACAATCAGCTCTGATGTACTGTGGCTATTTTCAGTTCTTCCCATCAGATCATGAACACTACCAGTGCCCTTAGTGGCCTTGCAAGACCTGAAACTGCTTGATCTGGTTGGACCTCAGATTGCTGGGGCACCCAGCTCCTTGGGAGTTCCACAACCTAGGCCCGACTCTGGACTCCTCAGAGATACACTGTTGCAGTCGAGGGGTCACTGGCCAGCTCATGCTAGATCCCACCCTTCCTTAAACTGGAAAATCAAGACCTCATTTGCAGAACTAACTCCTAACCTGTGGTCCCCTTATATATGCCTTGGCACCAGGGTGGGACAAATGAGTTTGGAGCTGGTGGTCAGTTTGTCCACTAGCCCTAAAATCCTGGTAGCCAAATTAATGTTTGTAGTGGCTATCCTTTTAAGGGCTCAAAAATCACTTTGTGGGCAGGTGCCCAGTTGGCTGGTAACTTTCAAAATATAGTAGCCAGCCCAATTTATTTAGTGACCATTGGCCATCTGGCTACCAGTTTGTTCCACTTTGCCTGGTATAGAGCATACCACTTCATTTATACCACTTCCCCAGACGGATAATTACTGGGCATCACCAGTAGCCCCAAATAGAAGCTGAGGCTACTTTATAAAATGGGCTGAAATTCGAGGTGTTTGAATCTGATCTGAAAAGACTGTATACCCATGGATATCCCCAATTTTTTTAAATCTCTGAATTCTTGGATCTGAAATCCAGTCAAGATTAGACATCAGGTCAGATTGTATGATCTGATTCTGTTTAGTAACCATAAGGCCCCATCAAATGCCACTGGCATGCCACTGAAAGTGCCACTGGTGTCAGTGGCACCCCCATTCTAGAAGTACTCAATGGTGTTTAGTGGTACCCTCCATTCCACCCTACCCCCACACATTGACTAGCACAGCCTCTCCACTCACCTTGGCCGACTGCAGTCGGATAAAAATAGTGCTAAACCGCTAATTTAATAACAGCAATTTTACATTATTTATTAGATGGCATCCAGCCAAGGAGGTAATGGGAGTGCTGTGTCAATAGCTTAGGAATTCCAGGCCTATTATAATCCTTTTACGGGCTTGGAGCTGAAGGGTATATGATTCCTATAGAGACCACTATCTTCTCAACAAAGACTTGCCTAGGCTCAACGAGGAAGGCCAAGAAGTCCTTTGGGCCCAATCACAGTGGCAGAACTACAGGCCTCCCTTTCCGCTGTGGCACCTGATAAAGTCCAGGTCCAGATGCACTGACCATTAATTTCTATAAGGCTCCACAAACCACGATTCTCCCTAGTCTCACTACGATGTTTAATGAGGCATTTGACAGGGCACTGGCACCTCTGATGTTACAATCCTTTCTCACTGTCTTGCCTAAGCCAGACAGAGATGGGAGTAGTGTTCTTCATTATAGGCTTCTTTCTTTGCTGAACATTGACTTAAACAATTAGTTAAGTCCTTGGCCACATGACTCCAGCAAGTTTGGTCTCCACTGATCAGCCCAGAGCAAGTGGGATTCATGGCAGGACGGTTATCCTCTGATCATATAATGAAACTCCAGCATTTCATTTCTGCGTCCAGGGATAGCACCCCCATGGTACTAGCCTCACTAAATGCAGAAAAGTATTCAATAGAGTATCCTGGAGCTATCTCTTTAGGGCACTAGAGAAATGTAATATTCTAGCTGAATTTATCAAATGGGTGAAGTTGCTTTCTCCTGCCCTTTGGCTACAGTGTGATGTAACAATGTTCTCTTGTCCGGTTTTTCCTTAAATAGCATGGGTAAGGCTGTCCACTCTCCCTTTTCTTTTCACTTTATACTTGGAGCCTCTTATCTGTCATATTCAGAGTAACCCAGATATTCAGGAGGTGTCCTTTGGGGACCGGCAGTATAAATTGTCGCTGTATGTGGAAAATATCTTGCTGCACGTGAAAACCCATCCTCGTCCTTGCCAGCTGCTCTCAAGGAAATCAATGACTTTGGGAAATTGTCCTCTGTAAGCTAAACACTGGAAAAACTAAATCTTTCCCTTTAATAATCATTCCAGATAAGGGGACCTTGAAGCCTTTGGGACTAAGTTGGGCTAGTATTGATCTCACTTATTTGTATATAATCGAATAACTACTCCTCAATCTTACTGCTTCAGAGGAATTTTCAGATGATCTGAAAACTATGAAACAAGATTTGGACCAATGGACTGGGCTTCCCTTATCACTCTGGGGTGCATCAGCACTATTAAAATGAATGTTTTACCCTGTATCCTTTATCCACTTAACATGTTGACCATTGCAATTCCCTGAAGTGGTTCAAAACCTACATGATATGATTCCAACTTTTCTCTGAAAGGACAAAGGCCCAGAAAAGCATTTGTGAAACCAACGCATCTGGGGGTGATTACATCTACCAGATTTCTTGGGTATTACATGCGACAAGGAGAAATGTATTTTTGATGTTCCTTGTTCACCCTAGATCCTAACCCCCTGTATATCCTGCAATGGCTGGAAAATGAGCACTGGCTCTGTTGGGCCCAGGGTGTCGGCCTTTCCACGCTGCTGTTTATACTAAGTGAGCCATTCTCCCCAGGTGTTATAGTATAACCCCATAGGTACATCGCTTCTGGTGTACACTCAATTAGTCCAGGTCCTAAGGTCTTCTCCAGGCATTCCTCTTGAACATCCTTTATGGCACAACCTGAAGCATTGGCTGGGAGACTGGCTCTTCTTTTAATTCTCACTGGTTTCAGAAAGGTTTCACACAAATACACCATGTGGCAGATGGTACCGAATGGAGTTGGTTCCCAGATCTCCAGAGGAGATATGCTTTGGAGAACAAGGGTATCTTTTTCTTTCTCCAGATCAAGCATCTGCTCATCAAGACCCCAGGTAAACTCAGACTAGGGGCAGCCCCACCTCTCACACTTACGTCAGCTAGCGAACTTAGCCAGGAGCAAAATGCTATTTCAACTATTTATCAAACCCTGCCCCACTAATATAACAACATGCAAATACTGGCTTGAGGCATTGAACTGGAGCCCAGATCTGATGCAGTGGAAGTTGATGTGGATGGGTGTACAAAAATATATAAAAGTAAACAGTTATCGTTTAATGCAATTTAAAATTATCCACATTATGTACCATGCACGGCTAACCTCCTCCGCTGAGGACTCCTAGCCTTTCCGTTGTGCACCAGATGTGGTGGAGCAGAAGGACACTCCTGCATATCCTGTGAGACTTTCCCAAAGCAACTCTTCTGCCACAGTACAATGCACCATGGACCCTCTCCTGGGTCTAGTGGGCAGTTTCACTAGGGAACGCTGCCTGCTCAGGATAGACATCGATGCTCTTCAGGGAGGCGATGCTACCACTTTACCATCATAACAATGGTGGTTAAGAAACTAATTTTAAAACATTGGCAAGACCACGTAATCCCTTCAGTTTTGGAATGGCACTAGTTGATCCTACAAATCTTGAAGTTGGAATGGATAACAGCATATTTGTGACAAACCATTCAGCTCTTCACAAATGTCGGCACTCTTTAGAAGCCATGCTGACCCTGTTTAGAGGACCTTCCTTGTTCTCTTGATTCCTGTACCTTTCTTTACAGTTCTTGTTATTGTAAGTTGGTCTGTACCTTTCTGGGGGAATTGTGGTGCCTGCGGTGAGGGTATGGAATGCTTTATCTTGCACAATTGCTCAGTTGCCATGTGTTCTTGCTCCTGTCTTAATAAAGCATATTCAAAAAATAAGAAAAAAGGAGTGCTGTCAGTTGCTGTTGGGTGGGGGTGGGGGTAACTAGACACCAGGGACACACTGCATGACAGGGATGGGACCACTGGACATCAGAGGCTATATAATTGGATCCAAATATCCATGATCAGAAATCCAAACTAAGCTCAGTTTGAATTCAGATTTTCTTGATTTCTGACCCATTCAACTCCTGAGCTCCACAAGTCAAGATGACAGTCACAAATACAGCTCTTTGATTGGACAATCTTGGTCTCCTGCCATGCCTATATGTACTCCTGTCCACACAGTGCTGCATTTTATGAGCCAGAATGTTAAGTATGAGACCGTTTGATATGTGCAGTAACACACTTCAGGATGCTGAGTTCACTGGGCAATATAGGCACCTCTCCAGTGTGGGCTAAAAGTACTCAGCCTGTGGGTTTACCCATTCTGCAGGGGTCTCTGAATATAAACCCATCCACGGACCAGGCACACAACTCTGTTGGTGAGGCAAAAACCCCATTAACGCTCGTGTTAATTTCTGAATATCTGGCCCCTGACGTGTTATTTGCATTTCAGCTTAGTCAAGGGCAAACTCCTTCCCATCAACTAACAGTAATTTTTGTGTAGTCCCATTGCAGTGGCACAGTGGGAAGCTGTTTGTCCCCATGTATGCCGCCACACCAAATACAGACTTGGCGCCATGTTTTTCTTCCAAGCTGTTTGTTTTGAGAATGGCTACTATGGAGAAGACTGTGTCATTATTTATTATATGTGGCCCCTTCCTGCTAAAGATACTTTGTTGGAAATATTTTTTAAATGTAGGTGAATAAAGTTTCAACAGTTCTCAAGTTCTTCCGTAACTTGTATAGGGGATCTGTTTCATTCCTTATCCTGTAGTGCCATCTTGTAGCCATAATTGTTTTTTCCCCATTTAAAAGAAAGGCACATTAATTAATCATACGTGTTTGTTTTTGCTCTGCAGAGTTTCTGATGAGTGATTGTATTCATTTTATATTATATACCATGGTTGTATAGCATCTGATTTTGCATTAAAATAGCCAGAATAAGTCAGTAACATGAAAATAAGTTCAGGACCCCATTCAGGCATACAGTATCGTCCATAGGCACTTGAGGGGTTAAGGAATAAAATGTTGTATTTTACTTGTCTTCTTTAAGCCAGGCTGGGAAATAAATGATTGCTTGCACCTGAAAATATAGCAATACTGGGGAGGGGTGTCTTGGTATCTGAGCGGTGTCGGCAGCAGCCAAGGTACCAGGTCTAGGTCCAGTGCTGAGCACAGTTCAAACAGAGGTGTCAGCCTGGTGTCAGTCCCTGACTCTGGGGTCACCTGTGGCACAAAGGAGGGAGATGGCACCAGGGCTAGCATCTATGTCGAGACCAAGCACGGTGTCGAGGATGATGCAGATGGCAGTGGTGAAGAGATTTCTGTCCCGAGGATGTCATCTGACCTGAGGTCAGTGTGGAAGTGGCTCCAACTTGGAGTCAGATGATGACCAGGGACCGGGTTTCTTCCAGAACTGCCTGTCAATGTCATCATCAGTCACCCCATGGGACCTGTATGCCTCTGGTCTCCTAACCTTGGTCACCCCATGGGACCTGTATGGCTCTGGTCCCCTAACCTCAAGGCATTAATTAAGTTTTAAAAGTGATTAGCAGTGACTGCTAATCAAAATAGTTTTAATTAGCGATTTGTCAGTTTGGTTAGCAGTTTTTAAACTTGCTTCCATTTGTGCTAAAATGTTGCCATTTTTCCTGTTGCTTACCTTTCCCTTATTTTTTTCTCATCTCCTTATCTGTAATCCTCATTTTGTCTCTCTGGTGTCCTTTTCATGCCTCTCACTTAACAACACACACATACACACACACAGTCACTCTCACCCCTCCCCTCAGGTTTAATTATTTTGCCCTTTCAAAGATCTGTTGGTCCTCTCTGTGTTAGAGCAGCAGTGTGCGCCATTTCAAACTGCTGTTCTGAGGCTCCGCTTCCTGTCAAGCTGAGCTGCTTGTCAGGAGTTGGCCTCTACTAAATCACAATATGACTATGGTACCAGTAACAGGGCAATAAACAAATTACTTACTGACCTTTTAAAAAATATTATTAGGCTTTCTTTCAATTTGTGCTGTGAAGTTATCCTATACTTCTCAAGTGTCCCGATTTGTCCAGGACATCCCATTTTGGCCACTCTGTCCCGATGTCCTGTATCGCCCGTTTAAATCTAGTAGGCTACACTTAGTAATGTGCAGCGTGCATGCTTGCCGTATTGCTGTTCAGCCAGCCTGTTTATTTTACATACTGCCTCCCAGTGGTGTAGGAGGCTGAGCTTCCAAGTACAGATGCAAGAGACACACCTGTCGTCATGCAGAATCATTGGGTGTGCTCATTTGTACTCTGGTACAACTCGAGCCTCGGACAGACGTGCATGATTTAAATGCAGGAGGAAGGTCTGGAGGAGAAAATCACTCTGCAGAGACTGATCGCACTTGTTTCCCCCGTTCCAAATGGCCCCTGTTGTTCTCCCTGTTTAACCAACTCCCATCATATTGTTACTAGACCAACAACAGTAAAATACAGAGATGAATTAGCAATTCCATGAACCAGAAATAGCTAGCTATCCTGTTGTTCTAATACTCAGAGACACTTAGATTCAACTGTAAAATACAGTGCATGATTTGGCAAGTATCTTGAATTAGGTTCCACTAGAGACAGCTAGCTATCCTGTTATACTAATAGTTTAGTAATAATTTTAGTTGAGACAGTAAAATTCAGTGCATGATTGGCAATTTTCTTGAATTAGGTTAAGCTTATCTTGTGGTACCATTACTTAGAAGCAAGTAACTTGCACGGTCAGGAGTGGCAATCCCTGAAGCCTGAAGCAACAACTAGCCTTCCTCTGTATCACTGGGTACTAGGTCAACCCTGCTAGTGGTATCTGCCTTTGTATACTGAAACCCACCTGATATATCTCCTCAGGGGAACCTGTGTCTGCACTGTATCCCAGGCGATCTGCCCAAAGGAGTTCACTGCAACACCCCTGAGCCTTGTGGATCCCACAGGACAAATCCGTCTCAGCTGCCACCCCACTGTGGCCTGATAGGATGCCTCCACTGAGAGGCCGTCCTGTGCTCCGGCATGGCTGGGGCCCCTGTCCAATATAGGCCCACTGAGTGCTAGTCCCTCCTTGAAACCACCTCCACCTAGTTATTGGCCAAGGCTTGAGGCTTGTGCACTTAAACATCGTAGCCTTCTACCAAACCTTACTGAGCTAACAGCTTGGGTGGCTCATTATAACCCAGACATTATGGGGATCACAGAGACCTGGCTAAGCCACACATACTGACTCAGTATCGCTCTTTCGAGCTACAACTTCATTAGGTTGGACAGGAGGGCTCAGAATAAGAGGGGTGGAGTATTCATATACTACAAGACACACTTAAACATCTCAGTCATAGGACACCGCCATCTACATCGCATCTCTGTGAGTTCCAGCACATCCTCCTCTTTTAGGAAGCACCAAAAGGTGCACGTGATCTGTGCCCTCAATCCTCCTAAGGGTGGAGTGTCTGGGCTCTCCTCCTCCTAGACAGTCTTAGCTCAAAGGTTGGCTCGAGCGGGTACTAGTCCTAGGGGACTTCAACCTTAACTGGGCAGGTCGTAACGTTCAGCATCACGAGCCACTGTTGGCTGAACTAGCCCTCAGCCAGCTCATAGAAACATAGAAACATAGATTTTGACAGCAGATAAGGACCACTTGGCCCACCCAGTCTGCCCATTTCCCTACCTACTGGATAAGCTGCAGATTCTAGTTAACCAACAGCCTATTTCCTGCAACCCCCACTATAATTGCCTTATGTCTGTCCCATGCATGTTTGAATTCCTCCACTGTTTTAGACCTCACAACCTCTCCAGGAAGGCAGTTCCATCGTCCACCACTCTCTCCATGAAAAAATTTCCTCACATTACCCCTGAGCCATCCCCTCTAACTTTAAATTGTGCCCTTGTTCTTACACATCTCTTTTCTGAAAGATGCTACCCTCCTGGACTTTGTTGATTCCCTTGAGGTACTTAAAAGTTTCTATCATGTCCCCTGTCCCTTCTTTCATCAAGGGTATACATATTAAGCTCTCTCAGTCTCTCTTCATATGGTTTCTGATGTAGACCCTGCACCATTTAGTTGCCCTCCTCTGGACTGCTTTCATCCTGTCTATGTCCTTGCGTAGATGAGGTCTCCAAAACTGCCGCGGTACTCCAGATGGGGTCTCACCAACTATCTGTATAGAGGGATAACCACTTCCCTTTTTCTACTTGTGATGCCCCTCCCATGCATCCCAGTATCCCCTGGCTTTCCCTACTGACTTCTCACATTGCATACCCACCTTTAGGTCATCTGATATGACTACACCCAGATCCCTTTCCATTATTATTGTTGTAGTACCTCCCCTGCTATTGTGTACTCTTCTCCTGGATTTTTATTTCCCAGGTGCATTACTTTGCACTTCTTTGCATTGAATCTAAGTTGCCATATGTCTGACCATTCCTCCAACCTTGACAAGTCCTTCTCATCCTTTCTACCCCCTTGTGTATCAACTCTGTTACAGATCTTTGTGTCATCCATAAAAGGCATACCTTTCCTTCAGACCCTCTGCAATGTCACCTATAAAAGGCGTTAAAGAGGACTGGACCCAGTACTGAGCCTGAGGTACTCACTAGTAACTCCCCTTTCTTCAGAATGTGTTCCATTCACTATTACCTTCTGTGTCCTGTTGTGCAGCCAGTTTCTACCAGGCTACCACCCTGGGACCCACTCCCAGGCTGGCTAACTTGATTATTAATCTTTTGTGCGAGACTGTGTCAAATGCCTTGCTAAAGTCTAGGCAGGCCATATCCACAGCCCCTCCTGGTCTATTACTTTGGTCACTCAGTCAAAGAAATCGATTAGATTTGTCTGACATGACCTTCCTGCTGTGAATCCATGCTGCTTTGGGTCCAGTGCCCCTCTGCCTCTAGGTACTCAACAATTCTTTCTTTCAAGTGATTCCAACATTTTCCCCACCACTGAGGTCAAACTAACAGGTCTGTAGTTTCCTGCTTTTGCCTTGCTCCCACTTTTGTGAAGGGAATCACATCTGCCCTCCTCCAGTCCTCAGGTACCACCCCATCTTCCCATGATTTGTTAAAGTGTGGTTAGTGGTGTCACTAGGTCCTCCCTTAGCTCTTTTTAGGATTCTAGGGTGAATCCGTCAGGCCCCATTGCTTTGTCACCTTGAGTTTTAAGTTCTTTCAGTACTCTTTCTTCTTTAAATGGACTGGTATCAACCCCACTATCCAGAGTGTTTCTACTGTTTGGTTTAGGTAACTCCTCCTCTTCTTCTTTTGTGAATACTGAGCAAAAGTATTCATTCTATCTCTGCCTTTTCACTGTCTCCCTCTGCCTCTCCTCTCCTTTATTAATCTTCCTATCCCTCCCTTAAACTTTCTATGTTCCTAATGTACCTATAAAGGTTTTATCCCCTTCTTAACTGAGTTGGATATCCTTTCCTTGGTTTGGGCCTTTGCTTTTCTGACTGCCTTCCCACTTTTTCTGCTTTAATTGATACAGTTCCTGTCGTGCTCTGTCTGTGATTCCTTATACTTTTTGAATGCAGCCTTTTTCTCCTTAACCTTCCTGACACTTCTTTTGAGAAGCCATAGTGTTTTTTATTCCGCTTTGTTTTCTTTATTTGTTTCACACAAGGCTTGTTGCCTCCATGATGGCAGTTTTGATTTTCTCCATTGTTCTTCCACCCCTCCTTTCTGGCCATTTGCTAATGCATTCCTCAAGTATTCACCGATTTTGCCAAAGTCAGCCCTTCTAAAGTCTAGTATCCTTGTATTTGTGGCTTGTCTCCATGGTTGTGTTTATTGTAACACACTGTGCAGTGGTCGCTTGTTCCCAGGTGTCTACTGAGCTTCTAAGTTTGTGATCCTCTCTCCATTTGAGAGTACCAGGTCTAATATTGCTCCTTCCAGTGGGTTCCACCACTAGCTGTCTAAGTATGTTCCTGTAGGGCATCGAGAATGACCCTGCTCTTGGATGTGGCTGCAGTCCATTTGCCCAGTTAACATCTGGCATATTCAGGTCCCCATCAACAGTATCTCCCTTTTTCAGCCATTTTGAGAATGCCTCTATCATTTTCTTGTCCATTTCCTCCCCTTGAGACGGGGGTCTGTATACAACCCCTGTGTGGATTGTGATGCCATTCCCTGTCTCCAATGTGACCTAGAGTTCCTCTTGTCCTCCCCTTTACCTTTAGTTCTGTTACTTTGATCCCTTCCCTTATGTGAGAGCAACTCCACCTCCTCTTTTACCCTCCCTGTCCCTTCTGTAGATTGTGTACCCTGGTATGTTGACATCCCAGTCATGGTTCTCTGTGTACCATGTTTCTGTGACTGCCACAATATCCAAGTGTTCCACTTCCATCAGGACTACTAGCTCTGGAGCTTGTTTCCCAGACTACGGTATTGGTACTCATTGCCCTCCATTTAATGTTGGCTTTATCCTTTTTACCCCATCCCTGCTCTTATTGCCCTTGTCCATTTTCCATTTACTCCTGTCCTGCCCTCTGTCAGCTCTGTGCCTCAGTGTTTACCCTACTACCTGCCATGCTTTGGGGGAAGCTTGAACTTTCCTGTTTCCTATCAGCACCTCCCCTTGGCTAGTTTAAAAGCTTGCCAAGGAAGCCTTCTAAACCTGTCACCTAGGAGCATGTTTCCTTCCTGGACAGATGCAGACCATCATGCCAGTATAGACCTTCATCTCTCCAGGTGGACCCCCAGTCCCCAATGAAGCCAAAACCCTGTGCTCTACACCAGTTTTGCAACCATTCATTAAACCGCATGGTGTGCAGTACCCTAGCCTCACCCTGCCATGGACTGGCTGCGTCTGAGAAGGTTACCGTGCTTGCTACCTGTCTGAGGCCCCTACCCAACTCCACAAATTCATCCTGCACTGCACTGAACTCATGCCTAGCTAGGTCATTTGTCCCGAGGTGGACAATGATATCTAGTTTCCTCTCCTGTGATGCTGCTTCTGCAATCCTGAGGATTAAGCTTCCTGTCCCTCAAGCCATGGCACCAGGCAGGCACCTTACTTCCTCTCCTCCTCTCCTCTCCTTTCCCAGGTCTACACCCCTAACAATTGAGTCCCCTGTCAGAAGCTGTTTCTTTCCTTGTGTTGTCCCTTGCCACTCTTTTGTGGGTCTCCCTTGTGGATGTCCCCAGCATTCTTCTTGGTCTCCAATGAGGGTGTCATCATAGAGGAACCTTGATTTGCCAGACCAACATATGATTTGTGTGAGGTGCAACTCGGGGCTATGCCTCTGTTCCACCACCCTCACCCTCCCAGAACCTACTGTGGTCCATCTGCTCTTCACACATGGCAACCTCTGAGGCAGTGGTTGTGGAACTGGTGCTCTTTTGGGTGGAGGTCCTCCATAGTCCTTGCCAGTTCAGCCTGGAGGTGGGCAACCTCCTCCATCAGAGCTGACAGTTGCCTGCAAATAGGGCAGCAACGCAGGTTCCAGAATGTTTCCGGAAAATTGCTGCCCCACAGCCAGTGCATTGCACAACTCCCCATGTCCCTCTTCCTTATAATATACAATGAGTAATATACAAATTTTATTTTTTTTTTGGTGTGTATACTTACACTTTATGCACTGTGCTGGATAATTATGAACATAAGGTTCTGCTCAAGACCTGTTGAGGAAGTGATGTCAGAACCTTGGCTATAAAATGCCACGCCTGGGGTAGGTTAGGTGAGGGGTAGGGTGGGTGGGTGAGCCACAACCACTGGTGACTGTTAGAAACAATCAATTACACCACTGCTCCACCACCCTGGTGAGTACTGCCCTTTATAGTAAGTCCACCAACACCACAATGTACTAGACCACTGCTCCTACACAAACCACTCTACTGAGTCCAGGGATAAAACAAACTCACTGTTCAGCCAGCAGGACACTTCCAAAATATTGCACAAATATCCTTCCAAATCCTATGTGTCTAGCACAGAAATCAAGCAACTTCAGTTGTAGTTACAACCCTCTGGTTATAAAATTACTACACTTTAATGGAATCCTGCAATTCTTAGCCAATAAGAAAATAATGACACTTTCTGTAGAAAGTGTAGCTACCTTCCTAGTCCCCTACAATATTATGTTTACCAAGTTACCAGTTCCTCAAATGTGTTTCTAGTTTGTTTTCTGCAGTATAGCCAATTTCTCCAGCTTCCAAAAGGAACAGGCAGGTCCTCTAACTGACTTTACTCTGTGTAGTATGCCTAAACAGAACAGTGATACAAGCCCACCCAGAATCAATTGATTGACTAGTGACACCTGTGATGTAAGCAGGCCTTTCAGTGAAGACAATTTGCTATGTCTGCTTCTAATACACACAAACCCTTTATCTGAAACCAGGGATAAACTCACTGCTTAGCCAGCAGGACAATTCCAAAATATTGCACAAATATCTTCCAAATCCTATGTGTCTAACACAGAAATCAAGCAACTGCAGTTGTATTACAACCCCTCTGGTTATAAAATTACTACACTTTAATGGAATCCTGCAATTCTTAATGCCAATAAGAAAATAATGAAACTTTCTGTAGAAAGTGTAGCCACCTTCCTAGTCCCCTACAATATTATGTTTACCAAGTCACCAGTTCCTCAAATGCGCTTCTAGTTTGTTCTCTGCAGTATAGCCAATTTCTCAGCTCCAAAAGGAACAGGCAGGTCCTCTGACTGACTTCACTCTGAGTAGTGTGCCTAAACAGAACAGTGATACAAGCCCCACCAGAATCAAAAATGACTGCGTTAGTGAGTGTATTACTGCGGTTGCACTACGCTCATAACTTCACAAATTTATAATATTTTCTCCAGATTTTTCAATATTGCCATTTTCCCACGCTACATTATGAACAAGTGCAGCTGTCATTTTTCCTATCCTGGCCAAAATGTGTTTTTGCAGTTCTGGTGCAGAATAGAGCAGTTGCTGTGGGAAATCACTGTCCGACAGATTAGTAAAATGACAGTGATACTATTCATGAGCAGAGGTCCTAAAATGCCTATGTTGAAAATTTGGTGATGATAGCCCATCAAATGAGTGTGTTACAAGTATACGTTGCACACTTTCCACACCTTTGTAACTTGCAGATTTGTAATATTGTCATACCACATTTCAACATGGCATTTTTTCACACTCCTTATGAGCAGTACAGCTGTCATTTTTCACATCCTGACTGAAATGTGGTTTCACGGTTGTGGCACAGGAATAACACGGTCGCTGTGGGAAATCAGTGTTCGGGACAGATTAAGAAAATGACAATGGCACTGTTCATGAGCAGAGGTCCTAAAATCCCTATGTTGAAAATCTGGTGACAAACTCCATAACATGACTATATATTACAAGCGTGCATTCAACTGTTTCCATACACCCTTGTAACTTTGCAAATTTGTAATATTTCACGCCACATTTTAACTGTGGCATTCTTTCACACCTCCTTATGAACAGTACAGCTGTCATTTTCACATCCTGGCTAAAATATGTTTTTGCACTCCTGACAGAGAATAGCATGGTCACTGTGGGACATCAGTGTTTGGGACAGATTAATATGGAGCAGTGAGAGGGGGAGGACGTGCTCTGGCCTGGACTGCTCCAGATTTGTTTGTAGGCAGAAAAAGGCCCCAACGCAAGAGGCCAGTACAAAAGGGCAGCCTGCAGCACTGGGAGAAACAGAACGAGAGAGCAAGTGAGGGGAGGGATGAGCAAACTCACTGGAGTGCTGTCAGGACTGCTGTGGATTTCTTTGTGGGCAGGAAAGGCGTCAATGCAGGCAGGTGCCCAGTAGAAAAGGCCAGCCTGCAGCAGTGTGAGAAACAGTATGAGTGGTGAGACAGGGGACTGAGTGAGCTCAATGGACCTCTATCAGGACTGCTGCGGATTTCTTTGTTGGCAGAAAAAGGCGCCAATGCAGGCAGGAGCCCTGTACAAAGACCACTTGCAGCACCAGGACAAACAGAATGAGCATGTGACAGAGGAGACTCAGCGACCTCAGCGAACTTTGTCGGTACAGCTGCAATTTCTTTGTGGACAGACAAAGTGTGCCAATGCAGCCAGGAGCCTCGTACGCATGAGCACTGCCTGCAGCACCAAGAGAAACAGAACGAGTGAGTGACAGAGCGGTAGTGAGCTCAATGGAGCTCTATTGTGACTGCTGTGGATTTCTTTGTGGGCAGAAAATCCGGCAAAGCAGGCAGGAGCCCAGTACAAAAGGCCAGCTTGCAGGCGTGGGCAGAAAGCGGAATGAGTGAGTGAGAGGGGGGAGTGAGAGAGCTCAATGGGACTGTGTGGGACTGCTTCAGACTTCTTTCTGGCAGAACAAGCCACCAATGCAGGCAGGAGCCCAGAACAAAGGGTAGCCGCAGTGGCAGGAGACACAGAATGAGTGAGTGTGGGAGGGGAGTGAGTGACTTCAGCAGACTCTGTTGGGACTGCTGCAGATTTGTTTGTGGGCAGAAAAGGCAGCAATGCGCAGCGGGGCAAAGTGCAAAATGGCAGCCTGCAGTGGTGGGAAAACCAGGATGAGCGAGTGAGAGAGGGAGTGAGCCAGCTCAACAGAGCTGTATTGTAACTTCTGCAAATGGCAGCAAGCGCGGGCAGGGCCCAATACAAAGGGCAGCCTGCAACGCGGGCAGAAATGGAATGAGTGAGTGAGAGAAGGGAGTGGCGAGGCTCAACGAGCATTGTTAGGACTGCTGCAGATTTCTTTGTGGGTGAGAAAAGGCGCCAACAGAGGCAGGAGCCCAGTACAAAAGGGCAGGCTGCAGTGCCAGGAGAAACAGAATGAGTGAGTGACACAGAGGGGTGAGTGACCTCAACGGAGCTCTGTTGGGACAGCTGGATATCTCTGTGGGCAGAAAAGGTGCCAATGCAGGCAGGGCCCAGTACAAAGGGCAGCCTGCAGCGCCAGGAGAAACCAATGAGCAGGTGACAGAAGGGGTGGGCAGCTCAATGGAGCTCTATCATGACTACTTTCGCGTTTGTTTGTTGGCAGAAAAAGCGGCAAGCATGAGCAGGAGCCCAGTACAAAAGGCCAGCCTGCAACCCGGCAGAAACGGAACGAGTGAGTGACAGGCGGGAGTCAGCAGGCTCAACAGACCTGAGTCGGGACTGCTGCAGATTTCTTGGTCAGAAAAAGCCCCAACAGAGGCAGAAGCCCAGTACAAAGGGCAGTCTGCAGCGCCAGGAGAAATGGAATGAGGCGAGTGAGAGAGGGGAGTGAGCTACCTCAACGCAGATCTGTCGTGACAGCTGCGATTTCTTAGTGGACAGAACAAGGTGCCAATGCAGGCAGGGCCCAGTACAAAAAGCAGCCTGCAGCACTGGGAGAAACAGATTGAGCGAGTGACAGAGGGCAGTGAGGCGAGCTCAGCACACCAACGTAATCAACATTCGGCATTGACAAATGCTTGTTCTTTGTCTGGCTCAAGAGAAATGGACATTGTTAAGCAGTGAGAGTACTTTGTATTTATACTCTTATTTTTGAATCCAGGAGGCTGAGGTGAGAGCTGGTGGCCTCTTGGATGTTTTATCTGACTTAACCCCTGAAGTGAGAGTTTGTGGGGTATTTATTACCACAAATTGTCATGGAGAGACTAAATAGACTGTTTTATGGACCTTAATGAGTTATTGATTGTAAATTTTTAGAGTGTATTTGGGGTTTATTTTGGGAAATAGGGTTTTTGTTAATAGTGCCCTGAGTTATTGATTTATTGTTACCTTGTAGGGGTATTTGGCGTTTATTTTGGGGTTATTGGGTTTGTAATATTAGGATTTTGCTAATAGTTTATTGTTGGATTCACTGCTGATATAGTGTTGGCAGCATGTGCTGGGATATTAATATTAGGTGGGCAGCACTACTCCCCACCAGGCTGAGGGACCCACGCCCTTTTATAGCCCCCATTGCAGCCCATGGTATATATCATGCTGTCGTGCTCTGGGGATTGCCGGAAGGATCAGAGGGCTGGGACCCTGGGTCTGATGGGGAGGGCGGGGTGGGCAGATTGGGTAGTGGGATCAAGGAGGCACCCCGGGTGAAATGGGCCCAGGAAGGGGACCCTGCCAGATTCCCATACCCGAGGGCTCCATAGGTAGTGGGCAAGTGACCCTCTTCCATGGCCTCATCCAACTCAGGTGGTGTTATGCAATGCCAGGTCAATAAAACAAGACAGCAAATATTGCTGATCTTGTTGAGACATCTGACCTGGCTTGTATCACCAAGACAGGCTGGATGAGAATGCTGATCCAGTATTGAGTCAGCGGTTCCAGCCGGGTACTCGGTGATACACTGCCTGAGATTGGATAGTAGGGCAGGGGTGTAGCCATTTGTTTTAAGACAGAACTGGGCCTTGTAGATGTTCCAGTGGGGACCACCAGATCCTTTGAGTGTATCATGGGAGCAGGTGTGGGCAGCAGGATTCTTCATCTACACATCCACCCAGATTGGAAAGTTTTCCTGCAGGAAGTTGTAGACATCATGGTCGACATGGTATTGGAATCCCCAGGTGATTGGTCCTGGGGATTTCAATGCCTGGTTGATAATGAACTCTGCATTTTGGTTAGAACTTCCTCCAACTGGTGAGCTCATTGGGCTTCACACAGGTAGTTACGCTGCAACCCATTCTCAAGGTCACTCCCTAGATCTGGTATTCCTCCTGGTATGGGCGGCTGACTTAGTGGTGGAACCAGTTGGATGGTCGGATCATCACTCTAAGACTCAGTTTCAAGGCTCCCCCTGTGACACCTGCCCTTTGCAGATGATTCAGTACTGCCCTTTGAGGGGTGTCACCCCAGAGGGTCTGATGGTGGTGCTGGATTGAGTAGGCCATTGAAATGCTTGGATCAGGAGACCTAGTAGAGGCTTTATAATAGTATGGTGCTGAGGGCACTAGATTCCATAGCTCCTGTCCACGTTACGCCGCTCCTCTCCGTCCTCGGTCCCCTAGGTATGATGGAACTTTGAGGGGGTTGAGGGAGAGTGGGCGAAGGTTGGAACATTGTTGGCGGAAATCTGGCGGGAGGAGGACAGACTTAGGTTGAAGGCCCACTATTTGGACTGTCAATCAGTAAACAGGCAAGAAGGTGAGGTGGAGCAACAATGGGGAAACATCAAAACCGCCATCAGAGGCAACAAGTCTTTGTGTGAAGCAAATAAACAAATCAAAATGAAAAAAAACACTATGGTTCTCAAAAGAAGTGGTGGGAAGGTAAGGGAAAAAGATAGCATTTGGAAGTATATGGAAACACAGAAGGAGCAGGACAGAGAACTGTAACAGTTAAAGCAGAAGGAAGCGGATAAGGCAGTCAGAATAGCAAAGGCCCAAACTGAGGACAAGATAGCCAACTCGGTTAAGAAGGGGGATAAAACCTTTATAGGTACATTAGGAGCAAAAAAAGACTAAGGCAGGGATACTGAGGCTGAACAAAGAGGAAGGTGGTTGGGCAGAGAGCAACAGTGAAAAGCAGGGATACTGAATGAATACTTCTGCTTAGTATTCACAATGGAAAACAGGGGAAATACCTAATCCGGTCAATAGAAGCACTCTGGATAGGGGGTTGATATTAGTCCTTTCACAGAAGAAAGGGTTCTGAAAGAACTCTTAAAACTGAAGGTGGATAGAGCAATGGGGCCTGATGGGATTCACCCCAGAATTTTAAAAGAACTAAGGGAAGAATTAGTAACACCACTGACTACACTTTTAATAAATCATGGGAGGATGGGGTGGTACCTGAGGACTCGAGGAAGGCAGATGTGATTCCTCTTCACAAAAGTGGGAGCAAGACAGAGGCAGGAAACTACAGATCTGTCAGTCTGACCTCAGTGGTAGGGAAAATGATGGAATCACTTCTGAAGGAAAGAATTGTTGATTACCTAGAGGCCAGTTGGGCACATGACCCAAGACAGCATGGATTCACAGTGGGAAGGTCATGTCAGACAAATCTAATTTATTTCTTTGACTGGGTGACCAAAGCAGTAGACCAGAGAGGGGTTGTGGACATGGCCTCGTAGACTTTAGCAAGGCATTTGACACAGTCCCGCATAAAGATTAATAAACAAATTAGCCTGCCTGGGAATGAGTCCTAGGGTGGTAGCTTGGGTAAAACACTGGTTGGACAACAGGAAACAGTGGGTAATAGTAAATGGAGTCCACAGTGAAGAAAGGAGGGCTACTGTGGGGTACCACAAGGTTCAGTACTGGGCGGTCCTTTTTAATGTTTTTATAAGTGACATTGCAGAGAGGGACTGGAAGGAAAGTATGTCTCTATGCAGATGACACAAAGATCTGCAACAGGGTTGATGCACAAGGTGGGGTGGAAAGGATGAAAGGGACTTGGCAAAATTGGAGGAATGGTCAAATGTATGGCAGCTTAGATTAAATGCAAGAAGTGCAAAGTAATGCACCTGGGAAATAAAACCCAGGGAAGAGTACACAATGGAGGGTGAGATACTGACAACAACAAAGTGGAAAGGGACCTGGGGTAGTCATATCAGATGACCTAAAGGTGGGCCAGCAATGTAAGAAGGCAGTAAGGAGGGCTGGGGGATACTGGGATGCATAGGGAGGCATCACCAGTAGAAAACAGGAAGTTGTTGGCCCCTCTGTACAGACAGTTGGTAGAGCACATCTGGAGTACTGTGTACAGTTCTGGAGACCCCATCTCCCAAAAAGACATAGACAGGGTGGAGGCTGTCCAGAGGAGGACAACAAAATGATGCAGGGTCTGCATCAGAAGACATATGAAGAAAGACTAAAGGAACTAAAGATGTATAGCCTTGAGGAAAGGAGAGAGAGGGGACATGATAGAAACTTTCAAATACCTCAAGGAATCAACAAAGTCAAGAGGGCAGCATCTTTCAGAAAAGAGATGTGCAAAACAAGGGGCACAATTTGAAGATAGAGGGGGATGGATCAGAGGTAATGTGAGGAAGTATTTCTTCACAGAGAGGGTTGTGGATACATGGAACAGCCTTCCTGAGGAGGTTGTAGAGTCAAAAATAGTGGGGCAATTCAAGAATGCATGGGACAGACATAAGGCAGTTCTAGTTGGGGTAGGAGGAAGTAGGCTGTTGGTTAACTAGGATCTGCAGCTTATCCATTAGGTAGGGAAATGGGCAGACTAGGTGGCCAAGCTGTCCTTATCTGCTGTCAAATTCCATGTTTCTATATATCTCCGTAGAAGGTAGAGTTCCTGTCCAGGAGTTGCTGCAGGAAAGAATCAACTGGCTCAGCTCTTCCGGACTGTGGACAGGCTGTGCAATAAAGTGTGATGAGTTTGTTCAGTTCTTTGCCGATAAGGTGTCCTCCATTAGGTCAGAAAGTGCGGCGGTCGATGCAAGGGCACAGGCACCCGGTGTGTCTGGACAGATTTCGACTAGCCAGTGATCGCGAGATATCGTGAAGATCGTCCAGAGCTTGCAAATGACTTACTGTAGTTTGGATCCTGGTCCAACTCACCTCCTTGTGGGGTGTATGGACATCATCGGATTGATCCTTGCTGAAATAGTCTGGCGTTTGCTGGATCAGGGGTGTTTCTGGACCCTCTGAATGAGGCTGGGATGACACCCCTTTTAAAGAAATCCTCCTGCGACCAAACTGTCTTGCGAACTACAGACCAGTCTCTAACCTACCCTTTTTGGGAAGATTGTTGAGAAGGTAGTGCGCTGCAGCTCGAGAGTTTCTTACCATCCACGAGTCTATGATCCTCTCCAGTCCAGTTTCAGGAAGAGGCATAGTACTGAGATGGCATTGGTTCGAGTACTTAATGATCTTCTGATAGCGAGGGATCAGAGGAGCGCCGATTCTGGTCCTCTTGATCTCTCTGCAGCATTTGACACTGTGGATAATGGGGTGCTGCTAGAATGCTGTGGCTTCTCTGTGCACTGTCAGGGACAGTCCTCAGATGGTTTCACTCTTTCCTCATAGGCAGGACTCAGAGGGTGGTGTTGGGGATTTTCTCGGCCTCCTTTTCCCTGCCTTTTGGGGTGCCATGAGGTTCAGTGCTGTCCCCATGCTGTTCATGGTGTATATGTTGCTGTTGGGAGACATTATAAGGTGGTATGGGTTGAGTTGTCACTGCTATGCAGATGATACTCAGCTCTACATGTCCTTTGTACCCAAACAGGACAGTGCGATCTCAGTCTTTAATAACTTCCTTTCTGAGATCCAAGACTGGATGAGTGGTAACTGGTTGAGACTGAATCGGACAAAACTGAGGTGTTGGTGGTGGACCCAGGTCAGCAGGTAGAAAGCTGACTACTGGACAACCGTCTGGCTTTGTGCTAGGGGTAACCAGTTGAGACCTTCTGAATGGGTATGGAATCTGGGTGTTGTGCTTGATAACGAACTGACGCTAAAAGTGCAGGTGTCGGCAGTTGTCAAGTCCTCATTTTATCATCTGAGGAACATCGCCCGATAAAACACCTTGTTCCACCTGAGGACCTTCCTACATTGGTTCACACTTTGTGTCCTCTCGTCTGGATTGCTGCAGTGCTCTATACCTAGGGTTACGAGGGTGGACCTCCGTCACCTGCAGCTGGTGCAGAACGCTGTAACCAGGTTGCTGACAGGGTTGTCGAGAACTAGCCATGTCACACCTGTGCTGCACGAACTGCACTGGCTGCGGTGAGATGGAGATCACTTTCAAGGTTGCATTGCTGACCTATAAGACTCTCGTGGACAGGGACTGGGTTACTTGCAAGACCTCCTTGAGCCCTACTGCCCCATCCTCTCTCACTCTGCCGACGAGGGATTGCTAGAGGTTCCCAGGGCTCATCTGCAGACATCAGGTGCTAGGGCTTTTTCTTTTGTAGCCCTGACCCTGTGGAACTCTCTACCTCATCGGATTAGAGAGTGCTTGTCCACCAAGACCTTTAAATCCTTATTAAAACATATTTATTCAAAAAGACTTTCAGGGATAATGTTTAGTTCTGAGATTGCTGCCTTTTATTTTATATTTTTATTAGATGTGATGTTTTATATTGTATATGCACTTTGGTCTGTGGAAAAGCGCTTTTAAAAATAAATTTGATTTTGACTTAAAGCTATTTTATAGCAATCATTATTATCCTTCACAGGACCTTGTTGTGGTTCGCACTTCTGGGCAGAGTCTAAGGTCTTCAACTGGTATTTTCTTGTATCGCCTTTTGCAAATCTAAAAGGGTTCTCATTCTTTCTTCATTGCTGCTCCAGTTTTTGGAATAACCTTCCCTGTAGCTTAGAACTAAAATGTCATCATCACGTTTAAATCTAGGCTGAAAGAATATTTGTCTTGTAATGATGTCTCTAAATGTATTTATTAATTATTTGTTAAGTACTATGTGTATTGTTGTATTGTGTGTGATTATGTTTTACTTGTTGTGATTGGGTTGGGCCAGAAAAAGGGTATTGATTTACCCAGTGCTCTTACAGTTACAAATAAATGGAATGGAAATAACTGGAATATAAATGTATTATTTATTTATTGAATTTTGGTAACTGGGTGGGCCCACTGAGACTTACAGTCCCTATTTCAGGGGTGACCCAGACAGCAATAGGGTACATAGCAAAACAGTTCCAGACAAAAATAAAAACTAAGAAGGCTGAGCACATCTGATAGAGGTTCCATACAATTATCACGGTAAAAGTACAAAGAGGGAACATGTCCCACATTTCCAAACAGATACAGAGGTTATAATGTCTCATTACCTGCTATTATTGCCTGCTCTGCTGCCTCCCCAGGTCTGTCTCCAGACAGAACAAAGGAGACCACCAACCCAGGATTCAGATGGAGCCCTCTCTGTCTCTGCACCAGTCAGTGCCAGGCTACAATGAGACTGAGAGCAGCATCAGTCCAGTAGAGAGCCTAGCCCTAAAGATATCCCTGACATGCTGACACTTCGAGGGCAGAGTCCAGACTAGTGAAAAGAAACACACATTCCAGAGAAACCAGTCCAGAAGAAGCCTGCTAGCCTGAGCACTCAGTGTGGATACAACTGAGGGGAGTGGACCAGAAGAGAGGAGGACTGATGGTATGTAATAATCATGAAGACACCGACGTGGAGTGAGCTTGTAAGTTTACTATACGAAACACACTTGAAATAACTGCAGAAAATGCAGGCTTCTACCTGCCAAGCAAGGATATGGATATATATACCGTGTGTGTGTGTGTGTGTGTGTGTGTGTGTGTGTGTATACACATATATATAGCGCATGCACATTCAGAAGCATACGCAAATCGTGTATACTAATTAACTTCCTTACATCTCCCTTCTCAATTGAACTCCCGCCAAAGTGAAATAAAGTTCCATGTAGCTCAAAGTTTTTGTGAGTCTATATAGTCACGATGCCAGGTGGGCCTTGGATCTCCGTCCACTGACATGGCTGATTCTGAGGCTGGAGCTGGTGCCAGTCACTTGGTCCTGACTACTGAGGGGTGGGGCCGACACCACAGGCTCACTTTGTGACTACCCTGGCATTACTTGTGGAGGGACCTCTATTGCAGGCATCTCAGGGATCCCATTGTGATTGGTTGACCATCCATAGCACTCCAGACCTTACATCATGGGTTTTAGCCCACCTGATGAGCTAACAATGCACAAGACCCAGGATCAAATTTCTAGACCCCAGGTCCCAGAAGCCCCTGTTCTCCAATTCTACTTGTGCATCTGAAAAGGCAACAAGCACTCCAGGAGTCCCTGTACCATGCCAGGAAAGGTAGGCTGTGAATTCCACAGAGGATTATATTTTTTGTAAAAATACCACTGAGCCTACCTAGGATTCAAGTTTAAATAATTCCTACAGTCTAGTCAAGTCTTGACTTTAGTTTTATAAAATGAAAACTGTTCAGGAGCCTGTGTTGTCTAGGCCCTGCTGTCCTGAGACTTTGTTTGTTTGATTTTTATCGGAATTAAGTTGACAGAGCAAGTTTGTGAGGCTTAATTATGGTGCATGTGCATGTTTTCTAAATTGTTTTCGTTGATTTGGTGTTTTTTTTTTAAATCGTGAAATTTGTAATAAAAGCCCTCAAATACGCCTCAGCATCTCTGCTCCTTACGAGCAACTCTGTGCCCTATGTCACCCAAAAGCATGTAACCCCGGACCCCTGCCTTTTGCAAAACAACAGGGTGGCATGCTGTTGAAGCTGACAGCAGTACCTGGTGGGGACTGGGTTCTGTGGAGGATGAGGTTACTCGGCACAGGGGTCCTAGGTTTGGCTACTCTGCACAGGGGCACCCAAGTAAATCTGAACACAGGAAGCAGTAACTGCAATGTACAGAACCAGGAATGGATTCTACAGTGTGGCTTTTATTCACATCCAAGCCGAACAAACAAAGCATAGACAGACCCCACGAGGCTACATTCCTGGTAATGCAGATTAGAGACAACAGAACACTTCTTCACATTTCCAGCCTCAGGCTCTGAACCCACCAGGCACACAGCCCGGACTTGCACGCAGCTTTGGGTACACAGCCCGACTTGAACACTACTTGGGTTTTGCCAATGGCCCGGCTCCCCCTGCTGACCACTTGATCCATGGTCCATTATGGGAATTAAACAGTTTTCCTGTTGTGGGTCCCCAAACCACCTTAGAGCCTTCAACTCCTAGAGGAATTTTCCTTCCAATCCCACATCTGGGTACTTCCCTCATCACTGGCCAAGTGCATGAGGCAAAGTAGAAATCCACAGAGCAAATCCGTAGAGGTGGACCTGGTCACCAAAGATGGGGGTCTCCACCTCCAGCTCCCACAATCCATACCCGCCATTTCTCTGGAAACTAAACAACTCTTTTCTGAAAGCTTGGCAATGTAGATTACTGGGTAGACGTATGTCACATCTCCTCTACATGTCTTGACTTCCATAAGTGCTGGACTTGAACATACTTTTACTTTTGGCTAAGCCTATTACTCTATGCCTCCCACTACTTCAGTAGTCCAATCCCACTATCACACAAGTCCCAGGATGAAAACATGGGCCCTTTAGAAAGAGCAGAAACTCACCCTCCGGTTGCAGGTGCCCCACAGGCAATTCACAAAATCTTCTTGTTTCCCAAAACTCTTGGACCAAATAAGGCAGCTTCTCCACTAGCAGAAGTCAGGGAGTTGCCCCTGGAATATGCAGGTTAAACTTCCTGCCCCATCCCTTCAGGGATGGGGCACTGAGACCTGTTCAGCGGTCTCCACCACTTTAAAATTAGCTTCTGTGTCTCTCTTTTTAGGTGGAAACACACACCTTTTTCTCCAAATGTAGCCCTATCAGGGCTCAGGCTCCACAAGCCTACACAGAGCTGCTGTGCTGCTCTCAGCAAGCTCCAAACTCCAACTGAACTACAGACTACTGTTCAAACCTCCCAACATTCTACTCCAACTCCCTGCTGCAGATTTCATTGTGGCTCATGCAGCTGCGACAGTTCTATGGTGATGTCATCCCTGAGTCTCAGCTGAGAGTGAGAACAGAGTGAGACAGTGTGAAATTCATTTAACTGGAGTTTCACAAGCTGCCTTCCCTGCCTACCACTAGGTCTTACTGGGATTCTAGTAACCCCGGTAACAAAGGGGTTACACATGGCTCTATGCCTCCCAAGCCAGGGAGCCTCTCCTTTATGCTCTTTCGGCACTAAGCTTCCATGCTGTCGTCCTGCTCACTTCCTCTCCTCCCTCAGATGTGAGTTTTGAGGGCAACAGGGCAGTGCGGCTCAGGGGTTAACAAAAGGTCTCTCCTGTTTCTGTGATGCAGTTTCCCATTTGCTTGACTACATAGGAATGTGGCTCTTCATTATGGCATTCCACAACTGTGGGGTCCAGGTATTCTCAGGTGTTCGTGGTAAACAGGCTGTCCCGGCTGTAAGGCTGGGAGTGGATAGCCATGCAAATTGTAATAAGATTTTGTTTTTCTTGAGCCCTTTGCAATGTAGCTCACACCTCAACTTCTGGTACTTTTGGTTTAAGTACCCCAGATTGGGTAGGCATTAAAGTTCTGGTTCTGCAGCCCATAAGCAGCTGTGCTGGAGATCCTAGCCCTCCAGTGGGGTATTTCTCAATTCCAAAAGTGCTAAGTAAGGGTCTTGATGGTCCACTTGTGCTTTCTTTAATAGTCTCTTTATTATTTGAATGGCCCGTTCTATCATGCCATTACTCTGGGGTATCTTTGTGAAGATGCTACATGTTTAAAATCATACCTTCATTGAAAGTCTGAATTCAATACAGGCAAATTGTGGGCGTTATCTGTAACAAGTATTTCTGGAATACCA
This sequence comes from Neoceratodus forsteri, assembly GCA_016271365.2. Lineage (NCBI taxonomy): Eukaryota > Metazoa > Chordata > Ceratodontiformes > Ceratodontidae > Neoceratodus > Neoceratodus forsteri. Next base: position 123,741,847 of record JADMNL010000024.1, read on the forward strand.
TGTCTTGCACATTGTGATTTAATATGGTTAATCACTGTTTCGCTTTGTTGTATTTGCAACTTGGATATCTCAATGTATTTGGAGTAGTAATCAACCATTCATAGTATCATAGTTGTCACAAAGCATATATAGACTTTTGTCCTTGTCTGCTTGCCATAAAGTGTATTAGAAATGGGGACCAATTAAAAACTATAGACTTAGTTCTACTGAAATCATCTTGTCTTATTTTAAAAATATCTATAGTTGGACTGCTAACTATCTCATGAGGGAGAGAATTACCAGATAATTTTCCCTTTCAAATTCAAATAAGTCGTGCCCCAACCTTTTGCCAAGATCTGTTTGGTATCTCATGGGGCTGCATCAGTTCTCTAACTTGTGCTTTCCTGAATTGATGGCAAATGCCACACTTGGCCACCATGTCACTAATCTGACTGTTCATCCCTGGCCAGAATAAACAAGCATTTGTCAATGCTGAATGTTTGCTTGTCGGCATTGGCATTGGTAGTGCAGGAGTTAGATAGATGCATAATAGGAATGGCAGTGAAGTATTGAACTGCGCCAAACCACCACCCTGCAGAGACTGACAGGCACTAGGGTGTGCCTTTGGGTCATCGCCCATAATGCTCATGCCATTGCACCTCGCCCTACCCTGCAGACACTGACAAGTGTCAAGGTGTGCCTTGGGGTCTTCGCTTTATACTCACCCCATTCCATAAGGAAACGCACTGAAATGGGTGTAATATAGGAGAATGGGGTGAACTTTGGGGCCAAAGAGTCCAAGGTACACCTCAATGCCTGTCACTGGCTGCAGGGGTGGGGTGGGGGTGGAATGGTGTGAGCATTACTGTCGACAATCCCAAGTCACACCCCTGATGCCTGTCAGTCCCTACAGGGTAGGGAGTTATGATTGGAAACCTAACGCCCCAGGTGTTTCTTGGTATTTTCACTCCAAGTTTTCAACATGGGCTTTTTAACCCTCCCTATGAGCATTGGCACTGTGATTTTGTTACTCTGTAATGAAGTGATTTCGCTGGCGACCACGCCATTGTGCACCACAGGTGCAAAACATGTTTTGGAGCGGGATGTGAAAAATGACAGCTGTACTGTTCATAAGGTGGCATGCAAAATGGCAATGTTGAAAATCTGAGTGAAAATATAAAATTGGCGGTTATTGAGCGTGGTAGAAACTGCACAATGCACACTGGTAACGCAGTCATTGTTTGGAATTTTCCACCAAATTTGCACATGGGCTTTTGGGACCCTTCCTTATGAACACTGTCACTGTGATTTTCTTAATCTGTCTCGAATGTTGATTTCCCACAGCGATCAGGCCATTGTGTGCCAGATATGCGAAAACACATTTTGGGCAGGATGTGAAAATGACAGCCATACTGTTCATAAGGAGGTGTGGAAAATGGTAATGATGAAAAGCTGGAGTGGAAATATTAAAACTTCTCAAAGTTACAAGTGTCGAGGGAACTACGCAATGCATGCTAGATTACACAGTCATTTTTGGGAATTTTTCCTACATTGCAACATAGGCTTTTGGGAGTCCTCCTCACAAACAGGGACACTGTTATTTTGTTACTCAGTCCCAAAAGGTTATTCCATGCAGTGACCACGAAAACACCTTTCAGGACCGAATAATGAAATTACAGTGACTGAGTTCATGAGTTGGGGTCCCAAGAACCCCATGTTGAAAATTTGGAGCCAAAAGTCACAACAAATGGCTGAGATATCCACTAATTTTAACCCCAATGATGCCATTATACAGCTTACTGTGATTTTCTTCAGTTCATGGGTCGGCTTTTGAAGAGTTCAGACATCTCCCGCTCCACGAAGATCGTCGCGCCAGGCTCCAGAGGTAAGTATGGGGTTAGGGAGTGCGGGAGGTGGGGTACACAGAAGGTGGGTGTAGTTTGGGGAGGGGACATCGTGACCACGAGGGACCATTTTCTGTTTTACAGGGAGAAAAATGGAGCGTCACGGGAAGGTGTTTTTTTTTTTTTTTTTTCCCCACAGGTTTTCCAAATACATTTGGGTACACTGGAGTGGGCTCCCAGTGTGCCACCTGTGTTTTTGGCTGGGAGACTGAAGCCAATGGGGACTGGGCACCCGTCGGCAAAGAAAGTGTGTCTGTGTTTGGGGGCATGATACTGAGGGATTGGGCACCCCTGGCAGACAAATAAAACAAGGGGACATTATGCAGATGGGAATTGGGCACCCCATTGGCAAACGAACTTGGAGGGGCATGCCAACAGGGGGATTGGGCACCTCAACGTTGGCTTTCTAGGGACTGTGAGAGGCGGACGGCGGAGCCGCCACCATGTTTATTGAAATGTTTCACCAGGAACAGCACTTAATGGAGGTGTGTCAGATCTGCCACTGCAATGACGAGCCTGTCTCTCATTGCAGCAGTGGATTCGTTCAAGTTGGTGGCAGGCTTCTCAACTGCTGTCATAGGACGGCATGCTCATTCACTGATGCCACAGAGACAAGCCCAAAAAGCTGTGGTGGCATTGGCTACAACGCTGCCGCACTCCACAAGCTGCTACTCCAGCAAGCTGCCACAAATGTTTCTTGGCGCATGCACGAAAGCAAACATAAAAAGGTATCAGGGCCTGTGCTTGCATTTTCAATGCCCAAGTGGCTGCTGTGTAATCTGGTTAATGTTCGATTTCTGTGAAGTGGGACTATCAGTCTCTCCCTCTTCAGCAGAAGTCCATATTTTTATCACGATTTCAGCTCTGAACCGTCAGTACTGCCTTATCTTTGGGCGCACTGATGTTTTCTCCTGGGACCATCCATTCAAAACAGTGTCTCTCAACTTGATCAGTGCTTAATCATTTTCCATCTCTCGCTGAAACAATTTCAGTTTGTCATCACTGATGGGCATAAAGTCCACGTGTGAACCTTATATTTGCCTAATTCAGTTTCTGGCACAGAATTTTCTCCCATAGCCCTACTCAGGTATCTGCTATATGATGTTTTTGCCTGCTTTGTACTGTACTCATAAATCATACCTTTGCAGTTTTAGCATCATGTTGAATTCTTGGTGGAGCTGTGGCCAGTGTTTTTTTAAAAGGCTTTCTAGGGGCTTGTGGTCTGATTCAACATGAACCCAGAGTCTGCCATAAATATATTGGTGCAACTTTGAACGACCAAACACAATAGCTAGCATTTCCTTCTCAATTTGTGCATAATTTCTCTCTGATCTGGAAGCAAAGCAACAGGCCTGCCTTCCTACAGCAGACAGACACCCAGCCCTTCAGAGGATACATCAACACATAATTCAGCAGGTTTCTTAGATCATAGTAGACCAGCACCGGGGATTAGTAACAACTGTGTTGTTCTTGAAAGGCCTGTTGGTGGCGCTCATCCCAGTGCCATGCTGTTTCTTTCTCTAGTAACTCTCTCAACGGCTTATTTACAATTGATAGGTTTGGAATAAATTTTGCCAGGTAGTTTACCATGCCCACAAATCTCTGAGTCGGTCTTATTTTGGGGAACAGGCATCTGGATAATTGCTTTAATTTTCTGGGGTCTGCCAACAACCCGTTATTACTTAACTTGTGTCCAGTATATTGGACCGCTGACATTTGATTTTGGATTTCTTTAGATTTAGAGACAAATGCTAATCTCTGGCTCTTTGTAGAACATGCCATAACCTCTCACTGTGCTCTTGTAGATTAGCTCCCCATATTAGGATGTCTCGAGCCCTTCAAAAATGTGTGAACTTTTCTTTTGGAAGACTTCTGGTGCTGAGCAAATCCCAAAGGGGAGATGCTTGAACTTGTACCTCCCAAAAGGTGTATTAAAAGTCACTAGATCAGAGCTAGGTCCATCCGTTTAATCTGCCAGAAGGCATGACCAGCATCTAACACTATGAATACTTTGGCCCGTGCTAGCTGGACTGCAACCTCTTCAACTGTTCATCGGGTAATGTTCCCTTTAATTGCTCTATTAAGATCTCTGGGATCTGTACAAATTGCGTACTTTGGTTTTCTACAACCACCATTGCGTTAACCCAGCTCGTGGGTTTCTTCCTCTTCTCAATAACTCCAGTCTTTCCATGTTCTCTAGCTCAGTTTTCACTTTATCTTGTAATGCAAAGGTATTTTCCTTGGGGTGTGATCACAGGGCTGACTGTTTTATCTATTTTAATGTGGTATTTGCCTTCTAAGCATCCCAATTCCTCAAACACATCAGCATATTCAGCCACTATTCCTTCTGTGGTTTCCCCTGCACTTCGATTTGCAGCATCTACTGAAAAATAGCTTCTTTATAAGCTTCATTTCCAAGGAAGTAGACAGGCCCAACACTGAGGTCACATTTGCATTAACCACTTGAAATGGCAGCAGGTAATACTTTTGTTTAAAACATGTTAGCAACATCACTTTGCCTTTACATCCAGTTTATGCCCAGAATAGGAAACCAATCTAGCTGATGATCTCTGAATAGCTTCTCCAGACAGTGATGCCTTTTCAGATGTATAAGACAAATTACACTGTGCTCTTGTGTCTAACTTGAATGTCACGATTTTCCCATTTATACTCAAATTAACTTTCCAATCAGTCTCTGGCTTATAGGTAGTCACAGTTTCAATGCTGAAAGTATTTTCATTCTCCTGAACATCTTCTCTAACGCCATGGATCTCACTGCATTTGCCCACACGACATACCCTAGCAAAGGGATTTTTCCTGTGGCACAATCTACAAAACTGTCCACATGCTGGGCATTTATTTATCTCATGCTCACAACCACACTTCACATCTGACTTTATTCGCTCAAGGTGCATAACTTCCCTTGCTCGTATTGGCACTCTTGCTTTGACTCTTTGTTCCTGGACTGCTGCTACTTGCACTGCACTTTCATCCTGAGCATTCCCACTAAGCCGCTTTTATCTGCATTTCACTCAGTTGCGGCCCTGCACATATCTATGGCATCATCTAATGTTAAGCCTGCTTTTCTCAACAGTCTGCATCTCACATGCTCACATACAATTCTGTCTCTGATCAATGATTCAGCTAAATCTCAATTCACAAGATTTAGCCTTTAGCCTCAATTCAGTTACATATGAATCAATGGACTCACCCAGATTCTGGTTCCTTGTATTGAATAAATGTCTTTCATAAGTCACATTCTTTCTTGGGTTACAATATCTCTCAGATTGTCCCATAATTTAATTCAGCTGCCTCTTCTCTTCCTCGTTTTCCCAAATGAAAGTATTGAATGCCTCTAATGCAGCAGGGACTACCATGTGCAAGAAGGTCATAGCCTGGATTTTCTGGGATTTTTCAGTGAGTCCACTGGCAAATGAAAAATTTCAAATTGCTGCTTTAATCTTCTCCAGTTTTCAGATCCATTTTCATGTAAAGTGAGAGCGGTGGGAGGCTGCAGGCAGTCCATTCTGACACCATGTAATAATCACGTAGACATCAACGTGGAATGAGCTGGTAAGTTTACTGTATGAAACACACACTTGAAACAACTGCAGAAAACACGGCTTCTGCACACCAAGCAAGGGTGTATATATATATACATGCACGTTAGTAAAGCATTCGCAAATCACGCATGCTAATTAACTTCCTTACATAGTCTGAACAGCAGCAGCACTAATTAGAAAAAGATTCAAAAGAGCTTAATTCACATAAGTTTTACAACTTGTTAGTTTGTATTGTACTTTGCAAAATTAGTATTTGTTGAAGGCAGCAAGTAAAGTAACTGACATTTTAAGAAATCAGCCTGAGCCCACCCAGAGACTCCTCCTGAAGTGGATCAAGTATTAGAGGACCCTTCACCCTTGGCCAGAGAAAAAGGTAAGCTTGATCAAAATGTATTTTATTGTTTATAGGCTAGTCAGCTAGCAGTGACTGGTATTAATAGAAACAATATGGAGAGGCTAGCTAAGCTAGAAGGTAGATTAGGCAAAAGGAGATAAGGAGCAAGCAGGGTCTTGGTGTGGAGACAGAGAATGAGTAAACCTAAGCCATGAATGAACAACTGTTTAATCAGGTCTTTCAAATTCCTCACTGTCATACCTCCCAGGCTCAACGCCCTTCAAGTCCAGGGCTCCCGCTGGCTAAACGATCACCCACCCCATCTACACATGAGCTCTCAAACTAGGCCCCTAAAGCTCCATCTCCTTAATCACCTCGCCACTGCCAACAAGTGTTCCTGCACCCTCTGGCATGTCAACTCTTCCATTCTACCATCCTCTCATTAAAGCCTACTCTCTCTGTCTCCTCCTCTCCTCCCTCCTGTCCCCCTCAAACTACCACCTCTTCTCCCTTGACAATGCCTCCCTGGCTGCTTCTAATCTGCCTTCTGTCCTCTCTGCACTTATTTTGAGTTCCAGTACCTTGTCATAGCTCTTTATCCAACATAACCTATTTGTTATGATTACCCAATGAATTTTATTTAGTCTCGTCCCAATTTTTCTTTTTTTTCCATTCTTTTTTTCCCTTGTTACGTTGACATGGAACCTTTGTAAAGAACCGTTGGTTCAAAGGTATTGTAATCCAAGAACGTAATAAATAAATAACATTCTGAGGAAAATGTATAGCTAGCTACTGATATGTATTGCAGTGAGGCTCAGATCAGAGCTAGAGCACAGTATGTATTTTTAATTGTAATCATTTAGTAGCAGGCAGTATTATGCAGCAGTCAAAGAAGTATTCTCCAACCCTCCCATCACCTGTGGGGCAAATGGTAGGATTACTTGGGGAGGGAGTTGGCTTCTTCCTTCCCTGTCCCAGGGAGTGGAGATTTCATGCTGTTTCACACCTGCACCCTCAGGCATTTTCCTCTGGGGCATTTTAGGTGGATTTTATAGAGGATTTAGACAAAGGCTAGTCCCCACAAGGTGAAGAATTTGAATAGTTTGGAACCTGGGACCAGTAGTTTCGATTCCCACTATTCCCGAGGTGTGGTGGGGATGGGGTTTGCTTTTTCTGTGCATAGTGCATACCTCTCTGGTATGCAGTATTCATTACTGCAGTACAGCTTTATTGAACTACAATTCAGCAGAAACTGTACCAGCCTTTTCTTTTGGGGAGACTGAACAGACTCATGCCTCCTAATACTACCACTACCCTCTCCTGCAAAGTATCAAGGGAAAGGCTTTGTGTTAAAGCACAGATGCAATGTAGACATTTCAGTAATTGTTATTTTTAGGGCATTAATTTACATGTCGTCCTGTATTGGTGATGCTTTGCTAACAATTTTTAAAAACTGTGATAAAGTTAGTTATGCTTCATGATGGGGACTCAGACAGGAGTGTGAGGCTCTCTGTTTAATTTGTGTGTGCTCTATGTAGTCCTTGCAGGCTTGCAGTGGTTTTGAATACATTATATTTGTTGAAAAGGAGCTGTAGGCATAGCTCAACGGCACAGACTCTTATGGGAAAGTAAATAAACAAGAACTGCTTGCTATGTTGTGTTATTGCTATATGTGTTTGTGGGTTCAGAATGATTGTGCTTCACTGTTCACTTATTTTTATTCAGCATTTTGTGGAGGGCTATGGAATATGAAACTTACACTGTATGTACAATATATGTGTGTGTCATTTGATCACTTTTTTCAGTTGTGTCAAGTCTCTGCACCCTCCCTCCTCACCCCATTTTTTTTAACACATAGGGGTGGGGGCAAAGTCCTCACATGAAATAACTTGATAACACATCTATGCCAACTAATCCTAAATTATTTATTTATTTATTGAATTTTGTTGACTGGATAAGCCCACTGAGACTAGAAGTCCCTTTTCAGGGGTGACCGGGGGTGAGGATACAGATGGTAACCAACTGAAACTGAACCAGATTAAGCTGTTGGTGGTATTTCTAGTGAATGGAGGAAATTTGGCTAGGACACTATGGAAATTCCCTACTGATCATCAGTAGGGGAGCTGCTGGCCATTTTCAGAATGGTCACTCAGTAGGAGCTGGTGGATGGTATGGACGCCTGTGAGACAGGGAGAGGGCCTCCCCTGGTCTCTGAATACAAGAGGCCTTCATGGAACTGAGCAAAACTGAAGAAAGCATGGAGTTCAATCTGAATGAAAAGGAAGGAGAGGACTGTTTTTCCTCGCAAAACGTATCTATGGAAAGTGATTGGCAGGTCCCAATGGACAAGCAACAGACAAGTGGAAATTTACTTTACAATCAAGATTTGAGTCCTATGGTTACTTTGGAGCAAAAGTTTAAAGTGTCAGTAATACCTAATTTAACAAAAACAAGGATTTATGTGAGAACAAAGATGCCAGTTTGTCTGACAGCAATGTCAAAAGTCATGACGCAGAAGCATCAAAGGAAGGTACCGCCCAGATTTCAGAGCAAGTGAATTCTCTGATTATCTTCTGGTTACTCTGGGGTTTGTTTCACCTTCCCTTAGACAATTCAAGGGAAACAGATGGAAACTAAATACATCATCACTGAAAGTCCCATGGGTAGTGAAGGGTATGACCAAACTCCTATGGGCAAGAACATCTGTGGCAGATTTATATGACGACTTGTGGGAATGATGGGAGGATACTAAGGTAGATATTAAAAATGGTTTCAGAATTATGGGAAACAAAGGGTAAAAACACAATTTTTCCAATATTTAAAATTAAGAGGAAGTTGCAGGATTTATTTTCCAGGGCTAATACCTCTAGAGACGATCTCTCCTCAAAAATTGATTAAATAAAATCAGAAATGAAAGCATGTCAGTATGACAGGGCTCAGACCTTGCACACAGAACTTTCTTTTGGGACACAGAAAACCCTATTGGAGATCCTTTTGAGGCCTTTAAGGGAAGGAAGACTACGCCCTGTATGGAAGCTTTACAAAATGAGTATGGGAAACTTATAAATACCAGTGTAGGGATGTATAATCTCATTCAGAATCATGTGAGGAGACAAGAGATCCAGAACACCCACAGAGGAAGGAAATTATGGATTTTTACAAAGGGTTAAAATACCTCATCCCCAACATTTAGAACTTCATAAGCTTGATAACCTTATCTCGGCTCCTGAAATTACGAAAGTTATACTCTTGCAAAATTAGTTTCTCTCCAGGTCAAGACGGTTTGCCTTACAAGTTTTACAAATGCTTTAGTGATATTCTGGCAATATGTCTTGAAAGGGTTTTTTGTTCTGTCAGAAACCCCCTCTGTGCCATTAAATTTTACATCTGGTTTATTAGTCTATCTCTTTAAGGGAGGGATAGATCAAAGTTGGCCAACTGGAGGCCCATTACAATTCTGAACTCAGACTTTAAAATACTATCTCAAGTGCTAAATAATATATTATGGGGATAGCTGGAAATTTTATACCCCTTGCAGTTTTGTGGGATCTCCAATAGAAAAATCCAGAGTGCTCTAATAATAATTGAGGTAATCGAATATGCCAATAGGTCCCAAAAACAGGGCTGTATCCCGTCCTTAGACCAAAACAAGGCCTTTGATAGGGTTTTTAGGCCCTTTTATTCTCTGCCCTAAAACATTACGGCGTGCATCATCAGGTTTCATATGGTGGATTAAATTAATGTATGGGTCAGTATTAGTACACCCAGTTATTAAAGGGAGCCTACCTTTCCCATATTAGTGAAGTCTGGGGTAAGGCAGGGGTGTCCTTTAAGCCCCTTGTTGTGGGCATTTTTTCTCGATGCCCTGTTTAGAAGTTTGGCCTCCGCAATTCCCTCTCTGGTATGTCAGGGACTCGGGAGGATACTGTGGTGGTACAAGCCTATATGGACGATATTTGAGTCTTCTTATCTGATGTAATACAAACCCTACTGTAATACAATGTCTTGCTTGCTATGGGAAGGTCTCTTAACTCTAAATTAAACTTGAGAAATACAAAGGCCTTTTATAGGGTCGGAACAGGTAACTAGATAAAGATCTCTGGAATCATTGTTTCCTCAAACTCCTGTAAAATATTGAGTATTCTTTTGGCTCCCAGAACCGTCCTTCAGAAAACTAGGAATTTGCTTTTAAAGAAGGCAGAGTCGAAGGTACAGAGATGGAAAGGGTAGAGACTTTCCAAAATCAAAAGATCCATAGTATAAAACATTTATTATACCTGGTTTACTATATGTTGCTATGGTTTTTTTCTCCCTATGGGTTTAGAAACTCATTTATGTGCCTGTTTTTCTCTATGTTATGGGGTAGTAGACTTAACCCCACAAAGCTGCTTTTACCTACTTACCTGTAGCTCAAGGTGGATTGGATATGGTGGACCCTATCGCTTTTTTTATGCTTTATTTCTTTCTCAAAATTTTAACTTTGATCCTTTAAACCCAGTGGACTTACAACACTTATGGGTAATGAACAATTTAAATTTTTTTGATTTATGGGATACTCTCCCACCCAGACTCTCAAATCTCATTTATGTCCCACTATATTTTAATCCTTGTGCCCAAAAGCTATTTAAATTGTCTATCTCCCACTCAGTGGTGAGAGAAAATGTAGGGCCAAGTTATATAAGGTTATTTTAGGAAGATCCACCCATGTGAACCAGATTTAAAATTGCCCCCCGCTTAAAAAGTTTGTTATCAAACAGTTAAATAACTCTAGAGTACCTCAGCATATGTGGGAAGTTTTGTGGCTTTCAACCTATAGATAGAGATGCAGCAAATTTACAAACCGAACGCAAGTGGCCATTTAGCTAGTGCAATGCTACATAAAGTGGCCATTGAGGAGTACTCACTTCACCTTGTGATTATGACTTGACTTCATTATTATTCTGCCTTAACGCCAAGTAAGGTGGAATGACAACAATAGGCAACAATTGGCAGCAACCCCACACATATCACATGACTTACAATACTGTAAGTCACATGTTTTAACCAGGCAGGAAGGAAGTGAGTCATACCAACAGATACTTTCACTTTCTCCTTTGCAGAGAGGTAGAAGGAGGAAGGATAGTAGGAGAGGAGTGTGTATTTTGCTTAACTTGCTTTTTTTCAACGTCATAAAACCAACAGCTTTTTAAAAGCTAATTCTTTAGTTTTTGTTGAACTGTTTTGTGAGTTTTTGTGGACTGATTTATTTAAGTTTTGTGTAAGTGTGTCTTTGTCTGTGTCTGACTGTGTGTGTGTGTGTGTGTGTGTGTGTGTGTGTGTGTGGTCATAGTCGCATGAAGCATCGGAGTGGAGAGAGAAGGAGAGTTATGGACCAGGGACAGTCTGTGGCCCATGTTGGCCAGAGGGAGTGTGGACATGTGGGGTTCAGTATGGTGAGTGTCACTGGACAGCTCCAGATTATTTATTTAGTCCAGCCCCCTCCAGAAGCAGCAGCACCACTAGTGCCACTGCCACATCCAGCAAGTCCGCCACTGCCACCACCACCACCACCAGTACCAGCTGCAGGAGGTCCAGCAGCACCACCTCCCACTCCACAGCAGCAGGTGGAGCCCCCAGGTGCGTGATGACAGTGCTGCCGCAATACATCTGCCCCTGTTGTGCCTGGTCCCTCCCACAGCTCGATAGTCTGGCAGTTTTCAACTGTCGGGGGACAGGAGCACTGTGGTGTACCTGCTTTGTGGTGCGCAGGTGCGCCGTGGCCCCCGGGGACACATCTAGGGACTGGGGGTCAGAGGACACACATGATTAACCACCACAAGGTGGAGTGGCAGGCTGCATGGGCCAGGCCTCCACCTGCTGGCCCTTCTGTGGCAGTGGCAGCAGGTGCTGCTGCTGCATCACCACAGCAGGAAGAGGAGGAGGGGGCCACAGCAGCAGCTGCTGCTCCACCACTACCCCCACCACTGCCACCACCACCACCACCTGCCTTTCCTCCCGCAGCAGTGGACCCCACCACGATGCCTGCAACACAGTCAGAAATAGCACTGCTGTAGGCTGTGATGGAGGAAAGTAATCAGAGGATGGGTGCTGTCCAGCAGCAGATGGAGCGGATCGAGAAAGAGCAGCTACAAATTGTGTTGCTGCTTCATCTGCTGCTGGAACATCATGGGATTGAGCATTAGGTTTTGTTTTCTGCACACCTCCCCACTGCTGTACTGTTTTGTGTTTTGTTCGTTTAATACCAGACAGAGGGAAGGCCACAGTATTAGTTTAAAGGGAAGCAGTCAACAGCAGAGCGCCTGCATCCTGTTGCTCCTGGAAAGCTTACCCTCTGGTTAACCTTTTAAGTATGTTGCAGCATTTTTCCACCAACATACTTTATTATGCTAAAGAAACCTCAGCGACCCGGAAGTATGGCGGATGCTATGGGGCTCCATTATGTAAAGGTGCAGCGTTGACGCACCAAGTGCTTCAATACAAAAGTATTTGAAGCACATGGTGCATCTCCACCGCGCCTTACCTTTACATAATGGGACCCCTCATAGTGTCTGCTATCCTTCTGTTGCTGACCTTTCTTTCTTAAAATAAAGTATGTTGCGGCTCGAGAAAACACTGCAACATACTTAAAAGGCTTAACTGGAGGGTGAGCCTTTGCACTGGGCAGGATGCAGGAGCTCCTGTTGCTGACTGCTTCCTTTAAATATATACATGCACATGCAGTCATACATGCTCCTTATATGGGTGGCTTACCTCCAGGGTAATCTTTCTTGCTCCACATGTCTTACATTCCATAGTGCAATACTTTTCTGGCAAAAACATTCATAATTTTGGTAAACCGGGGCCCGGAGGACTTCCTGCTCTGAAGATCTGCCCAAGTTCCGCACCTTGCTCAGCAATGTTATGACATGATGCTAGGAGAGGATGGGGCGTGCTTTATTATAGTGAATGGCTGGCAGCTTTCTGAATGTTTCTTTGTTATAATGAATGGTTGTGGTGAAACGGGCACATTTCCACTAACAAGGCTCTTGTTAGTTGAACGCGCCACGCTTCACCACAGCTTCTTGAGTGCGGTGGTGGAACTTGGGTGGCTCTTCAGAATGGGAAGTCCTCCGGGACCCAGTTTACTGAAATTACAAACTTTTTGCCAGAAAAGTATTGCACTATTTAAGGACATGTGAGCAATGAAGATTCCCTGGAGGTTAGGCACCAATATATTGGGTGCAATACCATCCATAACTGTGTAACTTGGTGAATCTCTTTCAAGCAGCAGTGCAACAATCTGTTGAAAATTTGACCTATACTTTTATACTATTTTACATTGCCACTTTCTTACATCCTGCTTGTATGATACTATTCTTTCCAGTATTTGAGTCTGCTTTAGTACTTTTTTTTCATGTGTGAGATAATAAAAGGAGCACTCCTTTTAACATGGTGCAGACCAGGTCTTCGCCAGTATTTTGCGCTGTTTTTCTCCATCAGTTGTTTTATATTACTTCTGTTGTCAAGTTAATAATTATGCAGCAGGCAGTGTTTTATGACCTCACAGAACAATAGTTGTTCAAAAACAGCTGCAAATAGTGATAAGAACCTGGTCAGAACAATATTAAATGGCGTGCTCTTTTTATTTTCAGACATGAGAAAAAGCAGTAAAGCAGACACAAATTGTGTAAACAAGGGTATCATACAAGTCATGAGGTAACTAGTGGCTGGCAACAGCAGCAATGTAAAATAGCAAAAACTATAGGTCAACATTGTCAGCACACTGTTGCAATGCTGCTTGAATTTATAATTTAAGTATGACATTATGTGCTCACAATCACAACACACAAAATGCATTCGCCTTTTGTCCAGAAAATTGACAAGTGGTAACAGTGAAATGGGACTGTTTCAGTACATACAAAGTCACTCAGAATGTATTGTGCAGTCACTCATGCATGCAGCGGTCACACAGAGTCCCCAGATTTTTCTGCATGCCCAAATGCATCCGCCTTGTGTCCAGAAAATTGACAAGTGGTAATAAAGTGAAATGGGATTGTTTCAGCACATACAAAGTCCCCAGAATTAATGGCACACTCAGTCATGCACGCGAGTGCCCAGAATAAAATGATGACCATGAGCGGACTGTTGCTGGTGCAATGTGTGCTGCGATTCGAGCAAATGCAATGTGATCATCTCAACTGGATGGAAGGGTGCCCTTTGTCTGTACACTAATAGTAGCCTTGGTGAGTTGATATATATGTAGATATATTTCTGTAATTTGTAGGTGAGGCGGGTTGACATGGACATGTACTCATGGTATTGTTCTGTATCACAGGTCACAGATACTGTTGGTGTGCACATTCCAGTGCTCGATGAGAACGTTTTGCGTAGAAATTTGCAATGGATAACTGTCAAGCACATGAAGGTAAGTATTTTTTTTTTTTGGGTGAGGGAAGCATATTTGCAGGTTTGTCTGGAATGGTTTCTTATTTTGTTACTTCTTCATAGATTTCATCTGCATCCTTCTCGAGTCTGGTTGTTAATGATGGTCATGGTCATCTAATGAAATGACTTCTGACGTTGCCTGGGGGCCCTGATGTTGAAGAACTTGTTTGATAAGGCCACTTTGTCAGAACAAAGCATCTGGAAGTTTCAAAAAAGAAATTAATGACTTCTTACAACTTAATTGTTATGTGTCCCTCCTTGGTTCTCAAATCTCAATCCCTAAAGTCAAGTTACATTTCAAAGCCACATCTTGTCAACTAACACAACCTGTGTGCAAGATTTGCTGCAGTCTTTACAAACAATGAAACGGATTAAATAAAATCTTCATACTTATCAGAATGGATTTCACATGGATATTTCATTGCTTCTCTCTGTATGGTACAGTTACAGTACCATTCGAGTTTTAGCGATGCAGCTTTTTTGTTACCCTGTAAAAGAAACAAAAGAAGTGTACTGTATGTGTTTTACCATTGTGGCTCTGAAAAGCTACAGAAAACAAAACATACAACTAAAGGAAGTGAGGCAGCATAACAAACATGAGTACACATACTCACTTTATGGTTTAAATATTAGAAGCTTTCTGTCTCTGGCTGATGGATTGGTGGTCGGACAGACTCGTGGTGGCAGTGGATAACATCAGTCCCAGTGGAGGTGGTCGAGGGGGCTGACAGACTCATGGTGGCAGTGTATAACTTCAGTCCCTGTGGTGGTGGTTGGGGGCAGACAGACTCATGGTGTCAGTGGCTAACATCAGTCCCGTGGTGGTGGTCCGGGTCAGACAGACTCACGGTGGCAGTGGATAACATCAGTCCCGTGGTGGTGGTGGTCCGGGGTCAAACAGACTCACGGTGGCAGTGGATAACATCAGTCCCGTGGTGGTGGTCTGGGGGCACAGACTCATGGTGGCAGTGGCTAACATCAGTCCTGGTGGTGGTGGTCGGGGGCAGACAGACTCACGGTGGCAGTGGATAACATCAGTCCCAGTGGTGGTGGTCCGGGGCAGACAGACTAACGGTGTGGATAACATCAGTCCCGGTGGTGGTGGTTGGGGGGAGACAGACTCATGGTGTCAGTGGCTAACATCAGTCCCGGTGGTGGTGCTCCAGGGGCAGACAGACTCATGGTGGCAGTGGCTAACATCAGTTCCGTGGTGGTGGTGGTGGTGGTGGTCTGGGGGCAGACAGACTCATGGTGGCAGTGGATAACATCAGTCCCGGTGGTGGTGGTGGTCCGGGGTCAGACAGACTCATGGTAACAATGGCTAACATCAGTTCGGTGGTGGTGGTCTGGGGGCAGACAGACTCATGGTGGCAGTGGTTAACATCAGTTCTGGTGGTGGTCCGGAGGGCAGACAGACTCATGGTGGCAGTGGCTAACATCAGTTTCAGTGGTGGTGGTGGTCCGGGGAGGCACACCGCCTTTTAAAAACTTCAGTTAAAACTTGCCAACATTAACCACATCATCATCCTCATACAGTCATCGATGTCTGAAGTCTGACCACTGGGAATTTCTTTCTCCATTGTGTCACCATCTAAGTCAGTGGTGGGCCGTTTCAGGCAGCCACTACCAGTGCCACCAGGATGCTCCATTTCCACATCACTAGACCACCATGACTAGGCCGAGGTACTGAATACCGAGGTTGCAGTCTGTGCTGGTATGTGCCTCTCATTCATTTTAATGAATGTTAGCAAACTAACATTTGCAGGAGACAGGTTTGTCTGACGATTCCTGACTATTGCACCTGCTGAGCTGAATACCCTCTCAACACTTACACTGGAGGGTGGGCATGTGAGGTACTTCAGTGCCACTGCAGTCAGCTCTGGCCATTCACTGACCTTTCCACTCCAGTACAAAAGAGGATCTTCAGTTACTGTCAGATGAATGTTTTCAGACAAATATGACTCAACCATTCTCTGTGCTGCATTAAGTCCAATTGTTGATGCATCATCCGTTCTCCCGAATTATTTATTTCACAAATACCCACTTGGGACAAAGCCTCACAAAGCAGGTTGACACCAGCCAATTTGGATGACAGACCACCTGGAATCGTAGTCCTCTTGCCCTTGCAGGACATGCTTGATGGTCCTCCAGGTACACCTTCAGCCAGATTATGCTGCTGGGGTTTGCTGACCTAGGCACGTGACTTCTGTGCCCCATGAACCAAGTGCACCAGTTGACCACTGATATTTTTACCTGTTCAGGCCCTCCTCCAGTACTGATGCAATTCCACGTTTGTATCGTGGGTCCAGCATTGTTGCTATGGCAAGGTTGTCACTACGCTGAATGCTCACAACGTGACGATTCTGGTCGAATACTGTCAGCATGTGTTGCAGCAACATACTGCTACCACCGCCTCCGCAACATCAAAGGCTATGCTGTACATTCACCAATGTCTGCCTCAGCACCCGCAGCAGTGGAATTAATTGGCTAATGGAGGCAGACTCGCCACTCACTGCCTGTGGTATGTTCAAAAGCGCAAAATTGTTATTAGAGTCCATGAGGCGCCACTGTTCAGTCGTCATAGACACGGAGGCCCTGGAACTGTCACGTCTAGTGTGCATAACAAGATATTCTGAGATGGCTTTGTATTGTTCATACAACCTCTGCCAGGTATAAAGTGGAGTTCCACCGGTGACAACTTCCAGCTTCAAGCGGTGCTGAGGCAGGCTGTTTTGTATCTTCAACTGCTGCAGTTGGTCACGGGCCTTTCCAGATCTTGAAAAGAGAGCAGATACGTTGTGCAACGGTCAGCATTTCCTTTATATCAGAGTGCTGGAGAAACTCCTGAACCACAAGATTTAAACAGTGGGCCATGCATGGAACACAAAAAAAAACACCATTTGTGATGCATTTCACCACATTTGACCCATTGTCACTTGCTATGAACCCAGCTCCGGGGACAGAGAGTTTAGCCATCTGTCAATTTCCGTCAGTACCATGTCCCACATGTTCCCACCAGTGTGAACAGGTCACGCCATGCATAGCAATCTTTGCATGCTGTCGAATTCCAGGAAGAATGCTACCGCGACAATCCACCATTACTTCACTGATTATTCACACTACCAACATCACAAACAACCCCTGGCACCTGTACACAAATATGAACTCCCGCTGTTTTGCCACTTGTCCACATATCCATACTTAAATGGATGAATGGAGAGGAGGAATGTTGAAGGAATGTCTTACTGAGTTGGACACAGTGCGGAACAACTCAGGGACAGCACGGTAGAAAAATATGTCCAGGATGAGACTTTTCATTTTGGACAGGTACATGCAGCAAACCGCTGGAACCCAGAATTCTCCACAAAGGAGAATGGCAAAGATCAATTGCCAGCATTTCCGCTACAGCAGCACTGAGTTCATGTGACACTGTATGATTCAGGGCACTTCAGTTTATGCGCAAAAACACTCTATAATGTGGGCTGACTTAAACGCTTTACACGTGGTGTGTTGATCACAAATGGTTGTGCTCAGTGATGAATGGCATTGGCAGGGCATGGAGTGTGGACATTTTGATTTAGACGGTTACACAGGTGATGATGACAAACCCAGAAATGCTGTTATTTTGCCAGATTTGCCAACCAGGGTTGATGTACCACTTGCACTAGACATACTGCATTCACCACCACCACCACCACCACAAAAACTGCTACTCTCACCAGCACTGGACAACATTTCGAAGTCATTATAGTCCTCCACCTCATCATGCCTGTAGTAATCCTCTGCTCTTATTATCGATCTACTGCACATGTTTAATTTCCTACTGGGCTTAACAATCATGGAAGGAGATAACATGCTGGCTATGGTTGAATGCCCCACTGTGGTATTAGTTGCCAGCTTGTGCTGGGTCCACAGTGCCAAGTGCCTATTCTTAAGATGCTGATGCTGTCCTCCTGTGCCCAGATGGCTCCCCTTTACCTCGACTCACGCATTGGCAACCTGGCAGATTGCAACTGAATCATCATTTGCATCTTGAACAAAAAATCCCAAACAAGGACTGTGATGCTTTACTTTTAACACATCCATGATGTGGCTTATTTAAGTCTGTTATTTTAAGCATTAAAGTGGGGGCATGTGATGTTTCGGCACTGCACACCTGGACTGCAACTGACCACCATGACTATCTATCATATTGAGTACTGGGTCATCATCATCATCATCATCCACTAAAACTGGTAGATCACAAGTTTTACTGGGGATTCTGCAAACAGACTCGACACAGCCACTTTTAATTTATTTTCTCCAGTTCCCAACTGGGGTCAATTACATCATCATCATATTCATCACTGTCACACACATCCACATCTTCTGCTTGATGCTAACATGTGGACTGCATGTTGCAACAACAGCATCCGCATCAGCATCTACACCACCATTACCTGATATTTTTCACCACACTGTGAATCACTGCATGGAAAATGCATGACGTTAGTGCCACGGTGGACAGAATATCACATTGTATGCTATCGCTGACATGATCATCAGAATCCTCAGGCTCACTTACTGGATGTTACTGGGAAGTATGACACCATCTATGCTGCCACTCACTTGCACTGCTTCACACTCAATATTTTGAAACGGTACACTGGTCGGAATTAGAACTTGACGAACAATACTAATACTACCTCCACCACCACTAACACCAGTAACACTAACACCACTAACTGGGAAAACATCATCTCCTCCAACTATGAGTGAAGCTACTGATTGGGCTGTAAAAACATTGCAGGACAAATACTTTTCCTCACATCAGCAATGCACTTCAGCGCTCATGCATTACTACCACGCCCACAGACCATCTTACTGCCAACATTGCCATGGCGAAACAGCTTTGCTTGCACGCCTTTGCAGGCATTTTGGGGATCAACCACAAATATTATAACCAAATTCAGATTTTGATACGCTCACTCTCTGATTGAGGGACGCTAGATGTGAAGAAAATAAACTGTGGCTTCAGCAACAGATAAGAGACTACTCTGAGACTGTCACAGAATTAAAACAACTTCAGTAACCAGTGGTGCTGATGAGGCCACACAAACAATCCAATCTGGTAAAAAAAATACCTTTTGAATGTGGGGTGGGGGGAGCACTGAATACAGACAGTGCGGATTTTTATGGCACCACAAGCAGCAAAACTAAGAACAGATACCACAATCGCAGTACAAAATCAGGCAGCTGCAGTGGATACCAGGTTCACACTGCTGTGCTTGCAATTACACAGATTACACTAGTCTGTGGCACAATAAAGGTGTATTATTTGATGCATGCAACACTACACACACACTCACACACAGAACAGTTTGTGTACAATGCTGAATGAGGAATGTGCCGCAAATGTAAAAAATCAGTACTATGCCATGCTACGTATTGCAAATTTGTAATTTAAACAACCTGACCTTATGAACTGCTGCACCACATCCACACAACAAACAGCAAGAAAATTTTGACTATTGCTGACAATATTACTATGTACATTAACACAGCCAGTTATGTAACAAAAATATAACCAAAAACAAAGAAATCACTATTTCTCCAACTTAAATCTACCTACACCACAGATACGCCTCCCCAAAGCACACTTTCACTGTCTTTCACCACACACACTCAGTGTTGTAAATTAACATTCAAAATCCACATAAAAACAAAACGCCTAATATGAGCACAGGAGGGTTTCTACAATCGATGAACTGAAGTTGATCCACTCAAAAAAGCAAAATGCTTTTGAACAGCTTTTACAAGATTCCTATCACAGACAGCTATCAGAGCACACTGTCTCCTACTCCTTCCTACTCATACTACCCTGAACTGAGGCTGTGCAGATCAATATAGAGCCCATGTCACCTGAAATCCCATGAATCACTGCAAAATTCACCTTTGGAGCTCAAAAACAAGGTGAGTGAGGCAAAGTGCATTGCCGCAATGCACTTCGCTTAAAATTGGCAGTAGTGGTCTGGGAGGTGGAGTAACGCAAAGTCATTGCTCCTAATGACTTCGTGTTCCTCATTATAACGCAGTACCGCTCGCATTGCGGAGCACTCCATGAATCTGCCTTGACTCCACGTAATCACTTCGTGGAGCGGATTGGGCCCACTTCACCCACCACTACCTATGGAAGATTAAATACTAAAGGGAATGCTAAACACAAGATGATGTGTGAAAGGTATTGCCAGGGCTCTAGATAAGATTTTTGGAGGGCTAGTACTTTACTCCTCATTTTGAAAGTGCAGTGAGCAAAACCTATGGCCACTGAAAGATGCTTCACTCTCAGTTCCAGAGGGCTACTTCTCCCACGAGGTCAGGTGAAAACTATCAGGACACTCTCCTGCACATCCGTCTGACTCAGACCAGTCTCTTATTTTGCCAAACCTGTGAGGAGCCTCTCCCCCACATAGAGGGCTGAAGGTAGTTCTACCTTCAGGGTGAGGCAGCGCCTCATTATTTTGGGAAAGCTTGGCACTCGACTCCATCAGTGTGAATCAACGATGGAGATTCTTGGAAGCTATGAAAATTACATACTTGTGGTAATTGCTGATCTTCCAGAGTATCTTAGCCATTGATTCACATACCCGCCAACCATCCCCCACTGAGGTAAGAGCCGCGCCAGGGTTCAGATCATTTATTTTTAGTGGAAGTCTAATACTTCCATGAGACAAAATCTGAAGTCATTCCAATTTTTGAAAGTGAAGATACTTCCTAGATCCCACAATTTAGAAGTCAATATTCTAGGAAGGATCAATTTATGGATGTTAATATAAACAGAGGTAAAATTAAATTTATTTAAAATAATCCTTCATTTCTTGGCCTCTGTACCATCAGTTTTGGAAGTCATCCAGTTTTGTTTTTACACTTGGAAGTCTGACTTCCTCCTTTTATTTTGAAAGTTTTTGACTTATTCTTGGAAGTCAAATACTCCCAAAATGGAGTTAACTGAAGCACTGGCCATGGCCTCTGGCAGCTCACTCCTAGGTATCGGCAGGACTGCCTTATGTTTTGGCAATGTCCACAGAAAAGAACTGTGAATGCAGTTCAGGTTGCTGCTTAGACATGGGCGGGCCTCACTACTAAGAGCTGAAGTTACAATCCACAACTCCATGTACTCCAATGGGTTTGTAAAACCTGCTTGTATGGACACAATCATGGAATGAAGTAACAGGAGTCCAGATAGTTAAATATCAATCCAATTTATTATGAAAGTAAAATATAAGAAAAGCAAGTGAGAGCAAGCCAAGCGTAGCCACACTCTCTTCCTGGCTTGGGTCACATGACCCTTCCTCCCTGTCTTATGTTTTGGTTTTCAACTCCTCTGTCATGGCCTTATATATGTTCAATTTCCTTTGCTGTTCTTGCAAAATAGAGAGGGTTGAGCACTCTGGTGCCAACCTCACCCAAAAATACAAAACAAAAGGGAGTAGGGTCACTGCACTTCCACCAACCAGAAAACAATTGTGTTTTTTTTTTTTTTTTTGGTGGAGTGGGTTGGTAGCCCCTTTGCATCACTTTTCTTTTGTCCTTTTTCCCTGCCTGGAGTATATGCCCTTGTGGGAATATCCCTGTTAGTTGCTAAATGTGACATGTGCCCTGGGCACTATCCAGTCTAACTTGAATGAGCAGCTGCTCTGTGTGTGGGAGGTGCTATGCGCTACCTGGATCAAAGTACTAGCTTCACACAGGGTACATCCTTGTGGTTGCAGTAAGAAGCAGGTCACTTGTTTTTCTTACCCATGTTGGAACCTTTGGTTGGTATACCCTTTGCTTCTCTCTCTGTGCTGGGCCTTGCCCACTCCACCTGGGCATGTGAAAGGAGATGATCTCAAGCTCCCTAGACTGCTTAACTCTTCAGCTCCTATGCTCCTAATCCCTACTTTTCTCCTATCCTGTCTGTCATAGGAACAGAGGAATAGAGCTTTGCACTCAAGTATACTCAGTTTCTGTGTGGTAGCATGGAGTTATTCTTTTGGGAGTCAAGCTGTTATTTTTACCAGTTTGGGCACAATTCCCATCTCATTTGCAAGGGGTCCTGGTTTGGATTTCTCCTTTGCTACTTCTGCCAGAGCCATATACTCAGGACTACCACTATCTTTTTCCTATCACTAGCCACACCCTGTTTGGCTAGTGGTAAGAAGCTCTGGCTCTTTTCAGACCCGACTACCCTTGTGCCACCTGGTAGATCAAACCCATAGGGTGTAAGGTGGTAGCTGGCTTATCTTTGGTTTATTTTATTTCCTGTATTCTTTCATTATCCCCATGGGTTAGAAAGTATCTAGTTCTCTCTTTATTTCTGTCTGCTTGTTTTCTCCTGGCAAACAGAGCTGAGGTGTGTGAGGGAGCCGGTGACTGTAGTTAGCTGGCACATGTGGCACCATGTGAGGTGTGTAGGCAACATCAGTAGCGACATTGGCTCCCTCCCTGCAAAATGTGCTTCTGATAGGTCCTAGTGCCTCTGGACTCAGACCCATCAGTGTGACTCAATGGTGAAGATATACTTTAAGAGCAACAATTAAGTAAGTACCTAATTTTCATTTTTCAGCTCGGCATGTGCCCTTATGTGTTTCTGCATGTCAGGCCATATGGGGACCTACAGTCATTGTTCATGGTTGCAGCTGCACAGCTTGATGCCACCATGTGAGGCAGTGAGGCAGGCCATCGACCTTTCTACCTGTGGTCTGGAGGAAGCACGGCACCAGCGGGAGGTATCTTATGATGCCAACAAGGTGGCCTCCTGACTGGTAGAAACTGCAGTCTGTATTTGATGGATGGTGTAGTTTCACTTATCCTGCATTGCACCCATGGGCCACCATAAGGTGCTTAACTCACATTACCAGAGGGCCTATTTCTTCTCCCCTAGGATCAGGCGGAGCTTCTGAGGAACCCTCTTGCTCCTGTGCCACAGCAGCACCTGCCTGGCCCTGACCAGTCACAGATCTCGCAAACCTGTGAGAGGTCCCACCTTGGATGTCTCTCTCACGCAGAGGGCTGAGGGTACATGGGGACCTTTAGGGTGAGCCTGCTCCTTCCTCCTGTTTGGGAAGCTTGAAACTCAGACCCATAAGGGGGACTCAATGGAGAAGACTGATTCAGGGAAGACATAAAAGTTATGTACTTACTGTAACTGGTGAGCTTCCTGAATATCTTCTCCAGTGAGTACCACACCGCCCACCATCCCACTTTCTAGCAGAGCCAGGGCCCTGGGTACCTCACCCTGTGGCATAAACTTTACTGATGCCCTATTTTTGGCTTTATTTCTTGCCACTCTCCAGTTATCTCCCTGTGGTTATACTAATAAATAAATAAATAAATAAATAAATACAAATGAAAGAAAATCTACCAACATCAACAAAAATGTTTTGTTGTCTTTCTGTTTGTTTCCTGCCACATCCCTTTACTGTGGGTATATCCTTATTAGTTGCTCAATGTGACCTGCACCTACCTGGTGCCATCCAGTTCTAACTCCACCTGACAGTAGCCCTGCCTGTGGAAGTGTGCTCAGGTACCAAACTGTATCCCGCTAACTCGCCTTTTGCACAGAGCACATCCCCTTGCTTGCAGGGAAGAGCTGGAATGGCATTGTGCTGCTGTGGTTTGTTCTGGCGATGCCAAGCAGCTTGCCTGTGCTTGCTTGGCTGATCTGCTCTTTCTTTTCAGGCCATCATCTGGCCCTCATGTCCATCAGCCTCAGAGCCAACTGGGGAGATGGTCATATCTCTATCCATCCAGCTGAGTAATCCAACAGAGTCAGATTCACCAGCTGTCCATACTGCCCCTTCCCTTGTTAGGAGGGCAGTCTGACTGTTTTGGGGAAAAAACATCCGATTGCTTGCTTAAGGGTTATTTGCAACACTGCTGGTTGTCATATTTGTACCGTATCAGTTGCAAAGGGGTCACATCTTGCCTACCCCTTTTGGTGTGTTAACCAAGGCACACATGCTTACAGAGTTGCTGCATTATTCCACTATTCTTCCTGGCCTAGGCTTGCTGTCTGGCTAGTGGGTGACTCTTGAGGCTATGCCTCAGTAACCCAGACTAACTTATTGTGCCACTCTAGTGTGCCCCTTCTTCGCCTCCTCTCTGAGGGTTGTTAGTCCGCTTTACTTTTGTTTATAGATTTTTCCTATATCCTTTCCCTGGCCCTTTGGGCTAGTTATTTCCCAAGCCCAGATTATTTCTTTCCACATTTTGCTTCTCCCTGGTGAACAGAACTAAGGCTGGTGAGGGAGCCAGCAGTACTTATTAGCAGATGTGGCACCATGTGAGGCACAGGGGTGCCATGCCATGCCCAGTAGCTGTCGTTGGGCCCTGGCTAAAAGATTTGCTCCTGCAGCAGTATAGTGTAGTGGTTAAGGACACTGAATTGCAAGCCTGGAGACCTGGGTTTGAATCCCATTAGCACCCACTTGTACAGTGTGTGACCCTATGCAAGTCACTTAATCTCCTTGTGCTCCCAGGTTGCCCTGGAAACAAGCTTCAGGGTAGTGTGCCTTTCCTGCTTAAATAATTCCCTTCCCTTCTCTCCTGAGGAGAGCTAGTGCCTCTGGCCCAGATCCATAAGTGGTACTCAGTGGAGAAGATATTCAGGAAGCTCACCAGTTACGGTAAGTATGCAACTTTTATATATTGCCTCATGGTAGCCTCAAACATTTAATATCATTCATCATGGTGATGGCTACCTCTGTACTATAGTTCTTTACAAAGTGCTTGAATTGAGAGAAAGAATGCACAGCAAATCCTGTCTTTTCTGAAGCACTGCCATACTTTTAAGCTGAGCAGACCCAGCTGTATCTAGCTGCACCCCCAGCTTCATTCAATCGAGCTAATCATTCCTTAGTGTCAGAGTGAAGCAATTTGCAGAAAGTGTCTGGCAGCAGGTAACCTCTTATCTTTTCACCCAGTTTTACTGCTTCCTTGCTTATGCAAGAAACATCTTAGGATAGTACCACATTTGAGAGGTTTTGTCAGGGACAAGTCCAATGCAGAGCACTGTACAGTGGGCTTGACCTCAACACACCAACGATCACTGAATTTGAGTGTGATGGCCATCAGAATTTCACAACAGGGAGCCAGCCACACTTGAGAGAAATGAACCACACCAATGAGAGAGGCGCTTCATTCCTCTCATTTGCATAGCCGACATTGCAACTCTACAGACCCTCCCGCTCCCTCCCACTGCTGCAGTTCGCCCCACACCCTCCGCTCCTCCACTGGCCCGGCATCTTTCATTAAACCGCTCCACTCCATCCCACTGCTGCTGTCCTCCCCGCTTCTGTCCCACCCCCAGGCATCTAATCAAACCCTCCCGCCTCCCTCCCACTGTGTGTCTGTTTGCCCTGCACCCTTCATTCCTCATTCCTGTGCCGACATTGGGGTGCCCAATACCTGTGTGGCATCATGTACTCCCAACTCATGGTGCACTCTGGGTGTCCACCCCAGTGTGCCCCATTTTTTTTGTACCTGTAAATAAAGAAAACTGTCCCATGAACTCTTTTTTTTTTTTCTTTTTAAACCAGTAAATAAGAAAACGGTCCCTCGTTGTCTTCCCAGTCCCCTCCCCACCCACCCACCCACTGAGCACCCACCTCCCTTACTCCCGCATACCCCTATATTTACCTCTGGAGGTCAGCTTGTCATCTTCTGAGGACTAGGACACGTCTTCACTCTTCAAAGCCTGACAGGCAAACTAAAGAATCAAAGATAAAGCCATATAATGGCAGTCAATGGAGTTTTCAGCGTGAGTTGTTGCAACCATTTTTAGGAATTTTGGCCCAAATTTTCAACATGGGGTTCTTGGGATACACCTCATGAACACTGTCACTGTCATTTCGTTACTTTCGGTCCCAAAAGTGATTTCTGGTTGCTGCGTGGAATCACCTTTTGTGACCAAGTAACACAATCACAGTGCCACTGTTCATGAGGTGGGGTACCAAAAAACTATGTTGTAAATTTGGTGAAAAATTCCTAAAATATGACTGTTTTTCGGCTGCACTGCGTAGTTCCTATGCATGCTGTAAGTTTGCAAATTTAATATTTTCACTCCAGATTTTCAACATTGCCATTTTATTACACTTCCTTATGAACAATTACAGCTGCCATTTTCATATGTCGCCCAAAATGTGTTTTCGCACATGTGGCGCACAATGGTGCTGTTGGTGTCGCGAAAGCAATGTTTAGTTAGGACAGATTAAGAAAATCACAGTTACACTGTTCATGAGCAGAGGTCTTAAATGGCTATGTTGAAAATTTGGTGACAAAAGTCCATAAAATGACTGTTATGAGTGAGCAATGCGTAGTTTCCACGCACCCTCGTAAGTTCATGACTTTGTAATATTTTCAGTCCAGATTTTCACCAGTGGCATTTTTCACACTTCCTATGAACAGTACAGCTGTCATTTTTCACAACATGGCTGAAGTGTGTTTTCACACTTTCAGGCTGAGATGCATGGTCGCTGTGGGAAATCATTGTTCGGCACAGATAAAGAAAATCACAGTGACACTGTTCATGATCGGAGGCACCAAAATGCCTGAGTTGACAATCTGCTGTAAAATATCCCAACCTAATTATATTACGGGTATGCGTTGCACAGTTTCTATGTTCGCCATGACTTCACCATTTATTTAAATATTTTACTGCAGATTTGCAACATTGCCATTTTACACCTCCCCATGAACAGTACAGCTGTCATTTTTACGTCCTGTTCGGAGCGTTTTGCACCTGTGGTGCTAAATGCCGTAAGTCGCTGTGCATAAGCAGCTTGCTAACAAACTGATATTCCCCTGTTCATGAGGTGGGGTCACAAAAAACATGTTGAAAATTTGGAGGAAAATACCAACGAATGCCTGAGGTATTAAGGTTTCCAACCATAACGCCAACCCTGTAGAGAATGACAGGCATCAGGGGTGTGACTTGGGATTCTTGCCTGTAATGCTCATACCATTCCACACCCTGCAGCCAGTGAGAGGCATCGAGGTACGCCTTGGACTCTTCAGCCCCAAAGTTCACCCCATTCTCCTATACGCACCCATCTCACCGATTTCCTAATGAAATGGGGTGCGCATAAGGCCAAAGACCCTAAGGAACACCGTGACACTTGTCAGTGTCTGCAGGGTGGGTGTGGTGAAATGGCGAGGCCGATATGCCTGATGACCCAAATGCACACCCCAATGCCTGTCACTCTTGCAGGGTGGTGTGGGGTTGGCTTCAGTTCAGTACTTCACTGCCATTCCTATTATGCAGCTCTGTAACTTCTATATTACTCACTGCCAATGCCAGCAAGCAAACATTCGGCATTGACAAATGCTTGTTAATATTCCCACTACAGATTTTCGACATTGCCATCTCTTCCACCTCCCTATGGATGGTACAGCTGTCATTCTTCACATCCTGCCCGATCTGTGTTTTCGTACATGTAGGCGCAGAATGGCACGGTCGCTGCTGGAACACAAAGTTCGGGACACATTGACAAAATCTCACTGCCACTATTCATGAGAAGTGGTCCCAAATGCTTTCATGAAGTGGAGTCACAAAAGGCCATGTTGAAAATTTGTAGTGCAGATACCAACAACACCTGAGGCATTAGGGTTTCTAACCATAACATCCCACCCTGTACAGATTGGACAAGCATCAGGGTGTACCTTTGGATTGTCGACTGTACTGCTCCATGCCATCCCACCCCCCCCCCCAGCCACTGACAGGCATCAAGTGTACCTTGGATTCTTCAGCCCCAGACTTCACCACATTCTCCTATGCTGCACCCATTTCAGTGTAAGTTCTTATGGAATGGGGTGACTGTAAAGCCAAACACCCCAAGGCACACCTCAACACATGTCGGTGTCTGCAGAACAGGGTGTGGTGACATGGCATGACCATCATGGGCGATGACCCAAACACTTACCCCAATGCCTGTCCATGTCTACAGGATGGAGATGGGGTTGGCATGAAGTTCAGTACTTCACTGCCATTCCTATTCTGCTTCTTTCTAACTCCTGCATTTCCAGTGCTAATACTAGCAAGCAAACATTTGGCATTGACAAATGCTTGTTTAATATTTTGACCACAAATTTTGAACATAGTCTTATCACCCCACCTCATGAACCCCATAGGTGAAAATTTGTAAATCCATGGGAAAACGTCATTCCATGCCACAGGTGCAAAAACATACTTGGGGCAGGATGTAAAAAATGACTACTGTATTGTTCATGAGGTGGTGTGATAAAATGGCTATAATGAAAATTGGAATGGAAGTATTGAAAATGACCAAAGTCACGCATATGTGTAGAAAATTTTCACCACCGCATGTAACGCTGCCATTTAGAGTTTTCGCCAGGTTTTCAAATAGCCTTTTTGGGACCCAACCTCATGAACACTGCCACTGTTATTTTGTTCATTGGTCTCAAAAGGTGATTTTGTACAGCAACCATGCCATTCTGCGCCACAGGTGTGAAAACATGTTTTGGGCAGGATGTGAAGAATTACAGCGATACTGTTCATGGGGTGGTATGAAAAAATGGCAATGTTGAATATTTAGAGTGAAACTATTAAAACTGCCAAGTTAAGTAAAAATTTCAATGATAGCTTTTAACTCAGGGTTTTTGGTATAGTTGCAGCAAATTTTCAGCATAGGCTTTTGGGACCCACCTCATGAACAGTCATGCTGTCATTTTGTTACTCAGTCCCTAAAAGGTGGATTTCACATAGCGATCAAAGTCACTTTTCGGGACCGGTAATGAAATGACAGTGTCAGTGTTCATGAGGTGGGGTCCCAAAGAGCTCATATTGAAAATGTGATGCAAATATTCCTAAAAATGGCAGAGATAGCAACATAAGTTTAAAACGCCACTGAAGCCATTATACTGCACTTACCTTCATTCTTCAGTTCAGGCCTCGGCTTTGAAGAGTGCAGACATGTCAGTCCACAGAAGATTGCAGCTGCTGACCTCCAGAGGTAAGTATGGGGTAAGGAGGGAGCCTTGAGGAAGTGGGTACTCAGTAGGAGGTTGGAGATGGGAAGGAGAGATGACAGGGACAATGAGGACCATTTTTTTTTTTTTTACAAGTTACAAAAAAAAGATGCCACTGTTTTCTTATTTTCAGGTTTTTACTGAAGATGTTGGGACACTGGGAATGGGCTAGCCAGTGTCCTGCACTGCTGGCTGCAGGGAACATGACTGTAACCGCGCTACCACGGCTAATGTGGAAGCTGGGGGTTCAGAGAAGTGAGGATGAACTGGGGAGAGAGTGCGCGGCAGGAGTCGGCAGGCAATAACCGTAACTCAGTCATGCATATTACTGTTAACCTAATGCGCATGGTCAGAAGTTACATCTACAGAAAGAAATGAAGCGCCTCTCATTACAGCGGTTTATTTCTTTCAACTACAGGACATGCCACGTCAACAAGAACTACTGTCATGACCAGAATGCCTGGTTATTGGTGTACACTGCCAAGCTCATTGCAGTTTCAGCTGTAACTGGCTTAGCAGTGACACACCTCTCAAATGCCATAAGTAGCAAGAGGTTCCATGCAAGCATAAGTGAACGCAAAACAACGAATTTATGAGGCAACATTGAATTAATCCAACATTTACTCATAAGTTTATTTTTGCAGATTTTGGTCCCTAATGGTCAACATGTCCCTTGTGTTACCCCAATCTCCTGAACATGGCAGGTGTCATTTTTCAAACCTCTGAAACTTGTTTTGACAGTCGCACTGCAAAATCACCTTTTGATGAGATTTAAAAAAATTACACTTGTCTTGATCATAGTATCAGCTCATAAAAAGACTTTGAAATGTGGGGTCAAAATGTGGGAGCCCACTGAAAATTAGATGTTGCCCCTCAGCAGCCCTATCCTGGTAAATACAATCTAACAATGTGTAAAAGCAGGACACCACTGAAAATGAGATATTGCATCTCATCTGCTCTATCCTGGGTAAAAATATAGTAATGTATTCAAGGAAGACCACAACAGCAGTGCAAGCTGTGAACATATCGGCATTGCCAAATGCTTGTTTCTTTTCTGATGACCTTTTAAAGGTTAACAGTTCAGAGAAGCTTATGAGGAAAGCAGTTTTGTTTTCTTGCACCTTCCCCGCCTCCTGCTCTCTGCAATGTTGAAGAGATGGTAGTCATAGTAACCAGGGAGTTGAAGCAGAGTTAGGGAACTATGTGAAAAACTTCGACTTCTAATGTTTTTGTTAAGCATCAGTTAAAAAATAAACACAGAGTAGTATTTAAACTTTTGCAAAAGTGAAGGTTGAAGACACTTTTTAGTCACTCCTAAAGCTAGCTTTGTGAAGTATCCCTGACAGAGTTCAGCTTGTTATAGAACTGTAAGTTTTAAAAGTTTGAAATTGTACTGTTTCAAGATACAGTGGATCCAGCCACGATGCAACGCAGTAACTTGCACTGAGTGACATGTCATAAAATGCAGCATGACAAAAGAACTTATTGCCATTGAATTACACCATTCCTTGTCTCATACTGCAGCATTCTGTGATACACTGCAGCATGACTGTTGCATCGTGGCGGTGGTGCCACTGAATTTCTCGGTTTGCAGTAAGAGAGTATGTTGAACTTATGATGTGGGAAATCGGAGCAGGAGCACGGAATACACGTAAAATACTTTGCATACTATTTAATTTCCTAACGGCTGTGTAGGCACTAGAAATCCTCTGTTCATGAGGGAAAGATTCTCTGTTACCCCGCTCATGTATAACAGTGTGTGTAATAGGGAATCTGAGGTACTGGTTTCAGGTTATTATTGACCCTAACCAGCAATTATGTAAGCAATACCCCACACTGGCATACGCTTTAAGACAAGATGTACAGTTGTGTGACATGTTTCCGCCAATCAGGTTTGTGGATTTTCCAGTGCCATTTTGTAATGCACAGTACTGAACACTGGGGGCTAGGTGCCAGCTGATGATAGTTATCTTGATCAGAGCCAACAGGCATGGGTATTTCAGAGCTGCAGTATCTGTTAGCCAGCAACAAAATGTCATCCTATAGTGTTTTAGCATTAATACATTTCTGACATAATTATGTAACCCCTAGATGGCGCTATCCCAGGGGCTACTACCCCTGCCTGATTTGCCACTAACAGGTTGAGGGGCCTGGATCCAATGGCGGTGCCTCCACCCAGAGGTCAGGGTTTGCAATAGTTAAACTAACTTGGTCACAGCCCTCTGGGACACTGCAACCCCTTTCTTCCCACTAGTGGCCCACACAATATATCAGAATTACCTTCACAGTATACACTTACCCCAGGTCTGGTTCCGCACTGGGACCTCCTGTGAAATGAGATACAGTGCAACAATCACAGTACAGTACTTTAACATAGACAAATACCTCAGGCAGTATAACTTTGCTGAAACAAGCAGCTCTGATTTATTTAGGGGATATAACAAGGACAGGGAAATCAGGTTAATAGCTTATCACTCTAATAATCTCTTATGGCTCTGTGCACAGGCCTATCCCTATCAGTTACTGTCCCTGGGTACCCAAGCCCTAGTGGCTAGTCCAAACCGTGGCAGCTGGTAGGGGCCTTTTCACACAGAGAAAGGAGAATTAAACAGTCAGCAGTACAGTAATTCCATTTGGATTTAATGTGGCAATTAAACAGGGAGCAACCTGAATTAGTACTCACGACCTCCAAATAAGATAGGGTCCTTCAATGTCAGCAGGGCTCACTTGAGGTACACAAACCTCTTCACACATCCATATAAAAGAAAGTACTATACCAGGCAGGCTGCATCTGTATCCCGATCGCAATTACTGCACAATACCCGGGAGAACACACAGCAGATTCAGTTCCTGACAGACCGAGTGCAATTTTCAGCAATTCTTCCAGTCTTCTACAGGGTGAGCCTGGTTTCTACTCTTCAGAGATCCTTTGATTCTTTTCACAGGAGCGATTCAGTCCTAACAAGCTGTTACACAAGCTGCAGACCGGAACTCTGGCCTTACACACGCTTTTGACTAAACTGCACACTGAAAAGCACAGGGCTCCTTCCTTCTTCACTGCCAAAGCTCAACTGAACTCCAACTGACGAAACCGGGCACTTCCTTTGAGTTCCTCCAGTTCTTGACTGGATTGGCTGTCACTCACAATAGACTGCTGCTGTTGGTCCAAAAAGGCACTGAAGTCTAAACTACATCTCCCAGAGTCACTGCCCATACAATCCTCTTGTGGCTGGCTCAGATTATGAGTCAAGTTCTGATTCGTCCAAGGCATCATTTTAGAGCTAGCTTACCCCACACTGATTGGTCCAGTTCAGCAGTTCAAAACTAGAATGGGGAACTAGCAGACACAGTTCTGACTGCAAAGAAAGCAGGTTAGACAAACTGTAATTTCATTATTACTCTAAATAATTTCTGGCAAACAGTTACATCTTTCAGATAGGTTCCCTTTGCACTCCTAGTGACTGCAAAATGAAGTGAATTGGCAGCAGCTCGAGTGGTACTCAGAGAAGCACACAGTCCCCCATACAAACTAATTATGTCTGCAAGCAGACAGCTCTTAAAGAGACAGTACCAGAGGCTCTAAAAAACACTCACTGATAAATGGCTTAAATGCCAAACACCATTCAGGCTTGGAGCATTCAAGCAAGCTCCTGAAGTCTTTTGGGAACCCCCATTTGCAGGGGGTTACAATTAGATTCATCATCACCATATTTTTTTTTCTCAGATGTTTTTAAACAGCTTTTATTAATTTTATAATTAATGATTCAAGTCATTAAAATGGCCGCCACTAACCATTTTAAAATCCTTCCCTCAAGGTTACTTTTTGACTTTACATACTGGATTCATGCTGTATGTAATAGGAGAGTGCAAGCACACATTTAGATGATAAACAGCACACACCAGACCAAAATGTTTCATTTTTCATAGTGGGCATGCCCAGAGAACAGGTACTTTTGAAAACTTCAAACCAGATATCTCCGTTCAGGATGGGAAATACAGTGAAAGGAGAAACAGATATATGGATGTTTCTGTATCGCAACCCAGTTGTCAGTGGAGTTAATACAGATGGGTAATGGACACCTCTACTGGGGTAGTGGTACAGCCCAAAGATGCCAGTCAGTATAGAACCTTGGGCATGTGAACATTCTGAGATCACTGATTCCCTAGTCTTTGCTGCACCACTAGAGGGTAGGTCAGCATAGGTAGAGCTTTCTCAAAAGTATCTGTCTACAATTAATTTGATATTTTCTGACAAGGACTGTGCAACCAGGAGGCAGGTTAGGGCTACCTAGTGACAGGGACCACCCTCAAATCTAGAAATCGTGCCTGTTAAGCATTGACTAACCCACCATATAACTCTCATTTCAATTGCCTTCTGTGCATAAATTGGGAACTTCCTGCCACTGCACTGGGCTTAGGTGGGCAACAGAGGTATCTGATCCCGTGAGCCTGGTGCCTCAGGTAAGTGATTTAACTTACATTTTTCTTAGGGGGCAGTTAGTGAGATCTTTTTTGGGGGCACAGTTAGTCAGAAAGCTTGTGGGACTACTGGTAATCATTTTTCCTTTTTCTTTTCTCTCTAATGTTCTTCTGGTGATGAACCTCCCTTTCCTCCAAAGAGGTTTTAGGTCAGCCTGAGTGGAGCACTGGTAAACATCTGAGCAGTGCAGTGCCTCGAGCCTACTGTATTAGGCTGTTAATCTACCCATTTTTGGTCTGCTAGCAGGGCTACTGTGGAAAACACAAAGCTCTTCAAGGGTAAAACTGGTGTTCAGGAACCTGAATGCTATTAAAAGAGCCTGAGCTGCTATAGAGAAGTGCTTAGCAGCAAGTCAGGTTCTTACCTGAGCTGCACGATTCTACTTGCAAGCATTGCTGGCAGCTTGCCAGCATGTATTCCCACCTTCCTCATAAGCGCGTGATTGCCAACTATTATTTGAGCCTTTTGTACTGGGCACTCAGGCACTCATGCTTCTAGCTGCTCACCACAGCACCCCGACACTGTGACATCACATGCATTGGCATGACATCATCACGCTAGCATATGTTCTGCATTGCTCACCCAGCACAGTAGCTGAGGTGGAGCATACTCCTTTGCATGGCTATCATTTTCTTTCCTGGATACAAGGAGCACCCCAGCAAAGAAGGTTTTCTACTGTTTTTCCAGGGGCACGGGGAGTTCTGTTGAGTCACAGGCACTAGTGGGTACAGTGAGACAGCCCAGATGAGGAAGTGCTTAGTATATATTCAGTGAGCCATGCAGTGCTCATCTAGGGGAATAGCATAAGACACAGGGAAAAGTCTGCGCAGTAGTCTTCATCCTGTTCGTTGTTGCAGCAACCTCAAGGGTCTTCAATGTATTTGTTGCAACACAGGACCATTGGGCCTAATATATGTTTTGCAGTTACATTCTGGCTGTAGCATGCAGTATTTATGTGGCTTATGTGATATTATTAGAAAGTGGCACCATGGCTTATTGGAGACCTGTAGTATTTAGGAGATGTAAGACCTGCAGTAGGGTGATGAAACCCTCTCCTTAGCGTCTTAGTGCCTTAACTGTGTAACACAATCTAACATGTCTACTTATGTCCCTCTAGCTGAACCCCGAACTGGGAAGGGGTTCACCTGGGATACCACTAGCATTTCAGTTGCGCAAATCCTTTTGCAGCTCTTAAATGAGTTGCTAAGTTCTGATGTCCTACAGGATACTTCCACCATCACACCTCAACCCAAGTTGGGTCCCTCAGGTCAGGGAGGACCACACAGGCACATCCAGGTGCACCAGAGTAAAGAGATACTGTTCACCCTGATTTGCAGGCAACCCCTGACCTTGACAGCATGGAAGGTCAAGCAAGATGCAGACACAGAGGAGCATGGGGAAAATTCTGACCTAACAGTACTGTCAGATGAGGAAGAAGATCCT
The DNA here is from genome assembly GCA_016271365.2 of Neoceratodus forsteri. Taxonomy (NCBI): domain Eukaryota; kingdom Metazoa; phylum Chordata; order Ceratodontiformes; family Ceratodontidae; genus Neoceratodus; species Neoceratodus forsteri. Next base: position 123,776,983 of record JADMNL010000024.1, read on the forward strand.
TCTGAAAAGGAGGAGGGGACTGGACAGAGCCCAAGAAAAGATTCCTATCCTCTTCTGTTTGATATAAAGTCTTTACCATATCTTAAAACAGAAGCTTGTTGGACATTGCTGCTGAAGGAGGTGCAGGTCATGGGTTCCCTGGATGTGAATTCTATCCTGTCTGTCTCAGCCTCTGAGCCAGTGTTTTCTATACTTTGTGCACTGTGACCAGATTATTGAACAGGAATGGGCAGGATGGATAAAGCGCAAGTAGCTCCCTAGGTCAAGCGTGAGATGTTAGCCATTCCTGGAGGAGGGCTTCGAAGTGGGAGGTTCCTCCACTGACAGATAAGGCTGTGCACAATTTATTAAGCACAAGACCATACCTATTGAAGATCTGTCTGCTCTAACTGACTCTAATGATAAGTAAGCGAGCACTTTGTGCAGATGGGCATTTGCCTTGAATATGGTAAATCTTTGGACATCTTATGCACCTTTATCATTTCCAGAGCATTAAATTTGGGGTCATGGCCTTGGACAACTACATCTCTCCGAGTTGGAGAGAGCAAACATTTTGCATGTATGCATGGGTGCTGTTTTCCTGGGGATGCAATGGTGGACAAGTTGTGGATGATGCCCTCTCCACTTATCATATTGTCGTAGTTATTTTGGGTGTCTGGCCATGACATTGGGTCATGGACCAGGCATCCTACTCAGAGCTGTTCAACCTGTCCTTTAATTGAGGATTATTATTTGGCTTGGACCCAGATGATATCCTAAAAGACATCCAGGATAAGGAGGGGCAGCTACCAGTGTTCAAAACCCAGCATCAAGAGGGCATGAGTTTGCTTGGCAGCTGCAGTCCAGAGGTGTTTTTGACCCTTTCAGAATTTTGGAAAACGAAGGAATAGGGGAGCCTATTTCAGCTTCAAAAGTAACAGTAACAGAGGCTCCTTCACCTGCAGATGTAATGGACGTGTGGGAAGAAAAGGAGGTAACTCACAATGAAGGTATATGAGCCCATCACTGTCTCCCTTCCCTTGGAGAAAGACTGCAGAGCTTTTACTCAACTAATGTCAGATTTGTGGGTGTTAGATATTCTAGCTATAGGCTACGCCATACCCACAAGAGGTAGTTTAGTACAATCTCCGGTACCTCAAAATCCAGTGAAAAGGCAGGCAGTGAGTCACACCTTAGATCACTTGATACAGATTGTGGCAATTGTTCCAGTTCCTAACGAGGAGTGCCTGGGATTTTATTCAATTTATTTTGTGGTTCCTAAGAAGTCAGGAGGTTTCCAACCTATTCTGTACCTGAAACATTTAAGTGTAACCCCTGCAAATGGGGGTTCCCAAAAGTTCTCAGGAGCTTGCCTGAATACTCTAAGTCTGGCGTGTTCGGCGCCTGAGCTGTTTAAATGTGGTTCCAAGTGAGTGTTATTTGAGCCTCCACGTACTGTCTCTTTAAGAGCTGTCTGCTTGCAGACTTAATTAGTTTGTATGGGGTACTGTGTGTTCTAATGCCCAAATCCCACCCAGGCTGCTGTCAATTCGCTCCGCTTCTGCCGCTACATGTGCAGAGGGAGCCTTGTTGAAAGATATAACTGTTTGCCAGGAATCATTTAGAGTGACTGAGAAAATGTAGTTTGTCTAACCTGTCTTCATGTCAGCACAAACTGTTTCAGTGTAGCTTTCATTTTGGTTCTGAATAGCTGACTTGGACCAATCAGGATGATAGGGAGACCCTAAAATGGAGCCTATGGATGAATCTGAACTTGGACTCTCAATTTTGAGCCAGACACAAGGGGATTGTATGGGCAGTGACTCTGGGAAATGTAGTTTTAACCTTGGTGCCTTTTTCCACCAACAGAAGGAGACTTATTGTGAGTGACAGCTGAACCAGCCAACAGAATGGTGTGGAGCTAAAGGAAATGCCCTGCTCTGTGACTGGAAAGATTAGATCAGTTGTGACTGTGAAGCGAGAAGGAGCTCTGTGCTTCTGGCGGTGTATAGTTTCATGCGGGAAGCGCGGTGAGGCCTGAGTTTTGGCCTTCAGCCGTTGAGTGCCAGTTTGGACTGAATCCAAGTTGTGAGGAGAAAGAAGCACCAGAAGTGTGGAAACCGGCTCACCCTGTAGAAAACCGGAGAAATTGCTGAATTGCGCTCGGTCTGTCGGGAACTGAAGCTGCTGTGTGTGCTCCGGTATTTTGCAGTGCGATCAGGATCGAGGAGCAGCCTGCCTGGCATAGTACTTTCCTTTACATATGAATGTGCGAGTGCTTGTGGGGAATCGCTATTTCAAACTCTGTGCTGTGTGCTGTGTGTTGAAGCTGGAAGCAAACCCCAGCTTGTCTCTGACTAAATCTGTTTGCTTATAAACTGCAGTGGAGTCCAGTCACAAGGACCTCGTCTCCATGCCCTGTTGTTTCTGACAATCCAGAGAACATCCACCATCCAGTTCTCAGCTTGGGTATTATGAGTACAAATCAGAGTATTCTCTTGCAGCCTGTTTTCAATCACAAGTGTGCCATCTAATTCTTGTTGTTTCACTGCTTCATGGACTGAGCCATCCGGCTCCAGATTACAATTGGATGTTGTGTATATTCTTCTACAGGGCCCTATCCATCTCCACCTACTGCCAACTCCTGGCAACGGACCTGGCTAGGCCCCCAACCTGGGTACCCAGAGTGTGACTTTTCCGACCCTGTATGTATGCAGCTACTGTGATTTAATGCCACCAATTAACCTGATTTCCCCGTGTTACTGTCCCCTAAATAAATCAGATTTGTTGTTGTTATACTACATACTGTCTGTGGTGTTGGCACTAATGGAAACAGTATTGTATGACACTATGTATGTTGTTTAACCTTATTTTACAGGGGTCCTCAGAGACGGCTGCAGAATCAGTCTCGAGGTAAGTGGTGCTTTATGAGTGAACAGTGTGTATACGTGGGGTATTGGGGCTGTAACTCCTGTGTACTGTGTGAGCCACTAGAGGGAACCAAAGGGGTCATAGTGTCCCAGAGGGCTGTGATCAAGCTAGTCTAACCATTACAAACCCTGACCTCTGGGTGGAGGCACCATAGAACCTAGGCCCCCAACCTGTCAGTAGTCAAGCAGGCAGGGTAGTAGCCTGGGATAGTGCCACCTGGGGATTATATATGCAAGTTTGTCCACCACATAGTCTTGAGATGAAGTCCTTGTGATGCAACCAGGGATTATTTAGCGTCCATAGAGCTGAAAGATGCTTATCTCCTGATTTCCTTTTCACCAGTTGCACCAGACATTTCTGAGGTTCATGATTCAGGAACAGCATTTCCAGTACCAAACATATCCTTCAGCCTGGCGACAATGCACAAGGTGTTTTGGAAGATCATGATTGTACTAGTGGCACAACTAAGACAGGAGTGTCATTACATATATCCCTATCTGGATGACTTGCTCATTCAGTGCAGACTGCTTGGATGGCAGAAAAGTTGGTATCAAGGACCCTGAGGTACTGGAGACACCTGGTTGGTTGTCAGTTGGGAGACTAGCTCCTGATCCCAGAGGTTGGAACACCTGGGGTGATCTTCCAGATGGATGAGGAAAGAGTTCCTTCTTCATACATGAAGGAGATCCTGAGGCAAGAGTTTCAGTGACTGAAAAGCCAGTCAACAGCTTCTGCTTAGAGGCTTCTCCATATTCTAGGTCTGATGACTGCAGCAACTGAGCTTAGTGCCATGGGCCTCTCCAGAACAGGATGCTAGAGGCCTGGTCACCAACCTCGAAATACTACCAGGCTCTGATCCTGCTACCTGGATCAGTTCTGCACTCGCTGGCTTGGTGGGAGAATCTCAGCAAGGGGTCTGTCTTGAAGTCCCACCAGAATTGATTCTGATAATCGACACCAGCCATTCAGGCTGGGAGGCGGTCCGGGACCAAGTTCTGGTTCAGGGAGTCTGACACTCCCGGGAGTGATGGCTTCAGATAAACGTGTTGGAGATGAGGGTAGTGTTTCTTGCCCTGCTTCTTTTTCAGTCGGTGCAGTCCAGGGCCTTGATGGTAAGGTCGGACAATGCTGTCACTGTGGCATAAACAATCAAGGAAGCATGAGAAGCCCGAGAATGCTAATGGGAGTGCTAATGGAAGAAACTGAGTTACTGCTGTAGGCAGAGAAAACATGGCCTCTCAGCAGTTCATCTAGCAGGGAACTGAATTTGCAGGCTGATTGGCTGAATCAAGAGACAGTCCATCCAGGGAATGAACTCAGAACTTCAATGTGTAACCCCCTACAAATGGTAGTTCCCAACAGTCTTCCTCGAGCTTGCCTAAATGCTCACTGCCAGGCTGGTGTCCCATGCTTTAGCAGTTTAAATGTGATTGCCAGAGAGTGCCTGTATAGCCTTTGTGTACTATCTCTTTAAGAGCTGCCTGGATTGCAGTCATAAGTAATCTGAGAGGGAGCTCTGTTGTAAGATGTAACTATTTGCTGAAAATCATTTAGAGTGATAATGATAATGTAATTTGTCTAACCTGCCTCTTTGCAGCAAGGACTGTTTTGTTTATCTCCATTATCTTGGTCCTGACTGCCGAATTGGACCAATCAGTACTGGTGGGACCTAAATGGAGCCAGACTACAGGAACTGTCTGGAGTCAAAATCTGTAGGAATTGTAGTTCTGGGCTTTGGTGCCTTTTGCACCTGAAGGGGAGCCTTTGTTAGACTGACAGACAGATCAGCCAACCAAACCTTTTGGATTCTGAGGAAAGTCCCAGGCTTGCTGGTAGTTGAGTCAGATCTTAGTTGGAAGATGAAGAAGCAACAGCTTGAGACAGTCAAGTAGCCACCTGAGTAGTTTTGTGCGGAGAACTGTGGAAAGGCCTGAGTTGTGACCTGCATGTCTGACTGCTGCCCTGAGAGGGAGAGAAGAGAATTATTTGGAATAAATCCAAGTTTGTGAGAACGAAGTAAGCCACTGATTTTTTTTTTTTTTACCAGGCTCATACTTGAAGAAGACCAAGATTTTGCTGTATGCGATTGGCCTGTTGGGATTTCCAGCTGCTTTTGAATCCCCGGTTTGTGCAGAGACTTTATGCATCATGACTGAGAGTGGTTTGCCTGGTACAGTAGAATTTCCTTACATGTAAATGTGCTGTGAGTTAGTGAGCCGTGATTTGGTTCCCCACGTGTAAACTGTGTTCTGCTTGTTGGAAGCTGTATCCATTTGGTCGGGCCTTGCCACACTGGCCCAGCCAGACTACCCACTACACAGAGAAAGCCATTGGCAAGAGACCTGCCTGGGGAGCAGCCCCCTGCTCAAAGCTTGAACAGGAACGATGCCTTGACAATTCATGTGGGCACTGCTTTTCCTGGCACTCCAGATTAACCACCTGCTGTCTCACTTTTCGCCCAGCCTGTGTCCAGTCTTGGGTATCGTGAGGAATCATCAGGGTAGCTCCTGCAACTGATCAAAACAAACAAGTGAGTTGCGATCATGGAAGAACAGAGGGAGGTGCTGTATTAAGGGCTGCCAACCCGCAATAAATCTAGAACTCAAAAATCTGGGTTAAGAGAATTGTCTGTGTCTTGTAGCCTGCTGGTCTGACTATGCATTTATATTATTATTACATTTTCACTTTGTATGCATCAGATATTTTTGTTGGACCGGATTGATTTTTCCCATATCAGGCTGGAGTGCTGATTTTTGAGTTCTAGCTCCCTGCAACAACAGTCTAATCTAAAAGTGTGTCATCTGATTGTCTTCTTTTCTTTTCACGAACTGAGTCTTCCAGCCGGATTACAAATAGTGTGTGTTGTGCATGTTTTCTTCCATCACAGGCCCCAACCAGCTGCAACGCTCCATTCTCCATCTGGGTACCCAGAGTGTGTGACTGTTTATGGACCCTGAAGTGCATGCATAACTGTTTTATTGGTACATCCTTTAAGCAAATTAGCCTGATTACGCCTCCTTGTTCAAGTCCCTTAAATAAATCAGATCTTTTGCATTCACCGTGACTGTGGTTCCAGTTGTGCAAGAGTACTGTACTGCTGTTATTTGCTGTGTTTAACCTTGTTTTACAGGGGTCCCAGGGCCTGCCAGAGGAAAGCCCTGGTGGCAAGTGCAAACAGTGTGGGTACTTGTGTGGTGTATCAGGGTATTGTGAAAGTGATTATTGTGTATTGTTCCGCCACTAGTAAGGAAAGATGGGGTTACATGTCCCAGAGGGCTGTGCCCAGGTTAGCTTGACCACTACCAACCCTGACCTCCGGTGGAGGCACCTCATTTCAGAACTCAGGCCCTTAACCTGCTACTAGCTAGCAGGCAAGGGCAGTAGCCCTGGGATAGCGCCACCTAGGGGTTTACAGAAGTGTTTCATGTTTCTGTACAGAAGGTTTGAGGACCTCAGATTGACCTATTTGCATCAAAGGAAAATGCTCAGGTACCGAGGTTCTTCAGTCAGTACTGGTGTCCTCAGGTGGAGGTGGTGAATGCTTTGTCCGGGCAAGGGATTTTCTCAGAGCTTACTTGTTTTCTCCATTATCACTGCTTCCCAAGGTAATTCTCAAGATAAGAAGGCCAAAGGAAGCTTCTTCCGATAGCCTCAGAGTGGCCAAGAAGGCTGTGGTTCTCAGAGCTAAGTTGTGAATCTAGCTCAGTAGGCCCTGCTTTGTTTCCTGCTTTGGGCTAACCTTCTCTTCCATGGTCCCATTCTACATCCAGATTCAGAGGTGATGCAGTTAGCAGCCTGGCTGATGAGAGGAGGAGACTGATAAAGCAGGGCTTCTCCAAGAAAGTGGTTGATGTCCTAATGGCCTCAAGGAAGGTTTCTATGCTTGTAGCTTACAGCAGTGTTTGGAATATCTCCTCTGGTTGGGCCAGAGAGAGAGGTATCAGGCCATCGTAAAGCTATGATTCCACAGATACTGGATTTCTTGCAAACGAGTAGACAAAGGTCTCACATTGAGCATTCTATGAGGCCAGGTGTCTGCAGTGGGGGTAGTGCTGGGAACATTCATTGGCTCATTCCTGGGAACCAACTTGGATGTCATCTGTCTCTTATGGTGTCAACAGAAGTTGACTGTTTTTTCAATCTTTGTGCTCCAATGGGACCTGAACCCGTGTTGAATGCTCTGTGTAGGGCACCTTCTAACTCCTTTCCTCAGTGCCTTTGAATAACCTGTTCTACAAGGTGTGTTTCTGATTTGCAATCTGTTCAACAAGAAGGATAGACAAACTTCAGGCACTGTCCCATAAAGAGTCTTATCTTATAATATATAAGGATTAGGTGGCAATGAGGACAGTCCTGTCCATTGTGCCTAAGATCCCTATAGCCTCTTATGTAAATCAGCAAGCCTGTCTGCCATCCTTCTGTCCTAAGCCAGCAAATCAGGAGGCAGTATAGTGCAGTGGTTTAAGGCTCTGAGCTGCAAACCTAGAGACCTGGGTTTGAATCCACATCCCCGCTTGCATACTGTGTGACCCTGAGCAAGTTACCTAACTTCCTTGTGCTCCCAGGTTGCACCTGTAAACAATCTTCAGCTTAGTCCGCTCTCCTGGTTAAAAATAAAAAATAAAAATCTGAAACAAAATGAATTTCACAAGGTGGATTTTCGAGGATAGTCAAGATTTTCCTAAAGAGAACAAAAGAGTTTTAGAAACTCTGAGAGTAATTTTGTTCTCTTTGGAGCAGTAATGAAGGATTAGAATGCTTCTAAGGCCACCTTGGCTAGGTGGGTAAGGACTTGCATCACCAAGGCATATGCAGCTGAGAAGAATGCTCCTGCTGTAATCAAGACCCATTCCACTAGCACTTGCCGTGTCCTGAGCGGAGAGGGGAAGCATCTGTGTTGGAGTTGTGCAAAGCGGCAATGTGGTCCTCCACACATTTACTAAGCACTATTGATTGGGTGTCCAAAGCTATGCTGATGCAGCATTCAGTCAGAGCTTTACAGGCGGTGGTTAGCTGATGATGATTCTATGTTGTCTGTATGGGCTATTAGGACAATATTCTTCCCACCCATATTAGGAATGGATACTGCCTGTTGGGAACCATGGTCCCCATATTCAAAAGTGGCAGGCTGCATTGCTCAAGTGCTTGTACCGCACAACTCAACTGCGCCGGCACAAAATAATGGTATATTTAGTAGCTGCGCCGTATTATGCGATCGCCAGATTCGCGGCTGAGTATCCTGAACATGTGTGATCATTCAGTGGGAGATGCGCAGCGTGGTAGGTGCCCAGAGCCCAGTGCAGAGCATACGGAAATGTGAGATACAAAGCCACCTGCACGGCACACGAGATTTGCAATATTCAGCCAGGATATGCAAATGGCCTCATTGCACAGTCGGCACCCAAAAGCACATGTACATCTCATTACTGGAATGTATTCAGGCAATTTGCATACCATTGGCATGTGCAGTTCCAGGATTACAGGGCAGCACCACCACTCCACAAAGGTGATCAGGAGGTACTGCAGCCTAGCAGGCAGGTGAGAATGCATGGATGCTTGTGGGTGGCCTGCATTGGCCTGAGTACAGTGCTACATACCCCAACCACTTATCATCCAAATGTGTGCCAAGGTGTGTGACAACTGGTCAGAATGTGTGACACAGCAATAAACATGACAGTGCAAGCTCGGAAGACTTTGGAAATAAGTGTGATGATACCTAGCATCTCATAATATCATACAATTCTGCATAACAGTCCTGGTGGTCGGTGTAATGTCACCCACTCTATGTGGGTCAGAGGGTATCTGAGTGATAACATGAGTGCCACACCCCATACTGTGTGACAGTTGAGAGGTTTGCAGTGCTACTACCTATGGCCATGTCTGTGCCCTAGGTGGCCATGCACATCACTGGAAGGGTCTGGTGTCCTTGGGGCATGCCCTGCCACCTCTAGACCACAGATGGTGCCCCCTGCCCTGCGCTGCTCAAAGTAGTGTACTGTCCTCCACCAGTACACCACAGTGACCTGAACCTAGGGCCCTGGTAGCATTGCCACACTGTAGGTATGGCATTGGTGACATATATGTGGTTTCTGGTCGCACAGGCATGCTGTGTGCACCACTGGTTTTCCACTGTGGGTATTTGCCACTGGGCTGTCCCTGACCCATGTCATGCTGCCACCTTTAATGCTATGCATCCTGCTCACCATTGTCCCAGACACCACCATGGGTGCATGTTACATTGGGTGGCACTCTGATGCCACATGGGTGCAGGCTATGGCACCTGGCACATGTGCCACAGTAGCTGTTTGCTCGTGGTGTGCTAAGGGGTGCGGATATGTGGCTGCTGGGCATCCCTGACCTGGGTGTGGTGGGGTGCGCCTGGGTGGTGCCTGTGGTGTCACCCAGTGGCAACTGGCAGATGCTCACTGTGCAGGCACAGCACAGCTGTGGCTTTGGGTACTACCTTCCAGGCATGACTGCTGTGTGGGTGCTTGCAACACATCCTGGTGCACCTCCGAGGGCTGTCTCAGGGTTGTCTGTCTGCAGTTCTGCAGCCTACCTGTGGATGGCTGGTTGATTTAGGCCATCCCTTACATACTTAACTTTGTGCGGCACGGTTTTGTGATGTGCGACATGAGCCCCACATTTAGCTGGCTATATCCTTGCATGGCATATTCAGGTGCTCTGCTCTCTATTTTTGCGCTTGCATACATTATTTCGCTTGACTGCACATTCGGAGATGTCGACACATCTTTCCCTTTCGAATATTGTGCTTCCATGCATTTTCTGAGATGTGCACGCATCTCCATTTTGGCTCGATTTCCTGAATATGTTGGCCTATATGTATTAGCCTCCATTGACAACATAGAGAGAGAGAGAGAGAGAGAATTCCTTCATACCTACTGTGATTTCCTTTTCTGTTAGCTCCAATGTTGTCAATGGAACCTCTTCCAGGAACCACTGGCTCCTACTGAAGAATATTTTCTGATATCTAAGGACTTTGGATTTCAGAAAGACAATTTGTATGTGTTTGTGGCTGGTTATCCAGAATGGTCTGCTCACAGTGAAAATTTTTATTTTTTTATTGGACTTGCCAGGCATGCAGATTAACAGGTTACGATTTTGGGTGTCGTGCGGTGCTTCGCTGTTTTACAGGTTAGTGCTTAACTTATTCTCTGCAGTTATATTCAAATGTATTACTGTTTAAACTTATTTATGTTGCAATTTTTAGCAGCATGCCATCCTGGTCAAAGGATCAGTGGCTGGATGCTTAAGAAGCATGACAGAAGAATTGGTTGGCAAGACTCCTCAGCCAGATCCCAGAATGGGTACGCCATCCATTTATCCTTTTATAATGTCATAAATTATTTGCATGTCAAAACTGTTGGTGTTAGGATACAGAGCAGGGTTATTGAACGTGGCTTCATGGAGTTTACTGGTTGCATGAGTTTATATTGGTACTGCATAGACAAAGGTGAGTGAAGAATTGGTGATCTTGGAAGGCTCATATGACCAGAGTTCTATGCTGATTGACAACTTTTGGCTGTACCACTACTCCAGTAGTAACTCACCATGGACAATGTTGGAGCTAACAGAAAAGGAAATTATGTGTATGAAGGAATTTCTCTTTTTGACAAATGCTAATTACTAAGAAACTACATGATGTTGTTTTCCCACTAACACATACTGCTAGTTTAAGCCACTGTTTATTTGTATTTTAAATGACATTGTGTTCGATACAACACAATTACAATACCAGTACAATTAGTGAAATAAAAAAAAAAAAAAAGGAATGGTAAAGAACACACAGAGGGCCACTCCAGAGAAGTATTGTGCTCAATTTAACGTTGTTCATCCGAGTAATCAAAGAAGAAATGGCAGTCACTCATTTCATTCACTCACCCACTTTTCACTAATTCACTCCTCACTTCCTCCCTCCCTCACTTCCTCACTAGCTGACTTCCTCCTCCCCTTCCTCCCTAACTGACTCATTCACTCTACTCACTAGCTCACTCCACTTCCTCTCTCACTCACTCAACTTACTCACTCACTAACTTGCTCCACTTCCTCACTCATGCCACTTCCTCACTCACTCAATTTACTCACTCACTAACTCCACTCACTCACTCACTCCACTTCCTCATTCACTCACTCACTAACTCACTTGTCACTCACTTCACTCACTCATTCACTTCACTCACTAACTCACTCCACTTCCTCACTCACTCTCTTCACTTCCTCACCTCACTCACTAATCTCTCTCAACTTCCTCACTCCAATCACTCACTCACTCACTCACTCCTCACTCACTTTCATTAACTCACTTCATTCTCACTCGCACTCTCTCACTTCTTCCCTCCCACCTCCCTTTCTCACTAACTCCCTCACTCCACTCACTTACCTCTCCCTCACTCTACTTCCTCACTGACTGACTCACTCAACTCACACTACTCACTCCACTTCCTCACTCACTCACTCCCACTTCCTCACTAACTCCACTTCCTCACTGACTGAATCACTCACTCTACTCACTCCTCAGTCCACTTCCTCACTCACTCACTTCACTTATTCACTTACTCACTTCACTCATTAACTCACTTGTCACTCACTCACTTTTCACTAACTCACGTCTACGCTTCCTCCTCCCTCACTTCCTCACTAGCTGACTTCCTCACTCCCTTCCTCCTGACTGACTCATTCACTTGACTCACTAACTCACTCTACTTCCTCCTCCACTCCACTTCCTCATTCACTCACTTATTCCTCCTCCTCTACTTACTCACTGAGCCACTCCTCACTTCTCCACTCACTTCACTCACTAACTCACTTGTCACTCGCTCATTCACTTCACTCACTCACTCTCCACTTCCTCACCTCACTCCTCACTCCACTTCCTCACTGACTAACCCACTCGACCCCTAACTCACTCCAATTCCTCCATCACTCACTCACTTCTCACTCACTTTCATTAACTCACTTCATTCTCACTCGCTCACTCGCTCACTCCCTCACTTCTTCCCTCCCATCCTCCCTTTCTCACTAACTCCCTCACTGACTCCACTCCCTCACTGACTGAATGACTCACGCACTCTACTCACTCCCTCACTAACTCACTCGCTCACTTCACTCACTAACTCACTTGTCACTCACTTCACTCACTAACTCCTTGTCACTCACTCACTTCACTCACTAACTCACTTGTCACTTACTCACTCCTCACTCCACTTACTCACTGATCCTCACTCCTTCACTAACTCACTTGTCACTCACTTCACTCACTCATTCACTTCGGCCACCACTCACTCACTCCACTTCCTCACTCACTCATTCCAGTTCCTCACTAACTACACTTCCTCACTGACTGAATGACTCACTTCACTCTTCTCACTCCCTCACTTCACTCTACTCACTCACTCACTTCACTCACTTCACTTCACTCCACTTCACTCACTAACTCACTTGTTACTCACTAACTCACTTGTCACTCACTCACTTATTCCACTTCCTCATTCACTCACTCACTCACTCCACTTACTCACTGATTCACTCCTCACTTCACTCACTAACTCACTTGTCACTCACTTCTCACTTCACTCACTAACTCACTCCTCCTCCACTTCCTCAGTCCTCTCCACTTCATCACCTCACTCACTCACTTACTGACCCACCCTCCTCCACTTCACTCCGCACTCCCTCACTCACTCCTCTCCACTTCCTCACCTCACTCACTAACTCACTCCACTTCCTCACTCACTCACTCCACTTCCTCACTAACTAACTTCCTCACTGACTGAATGACTCACTTCACTCTACTCACTCCCTTACTTCCACTCTACTCACTCACTCCTCACTTACTCACTCCACTTCACTCACTTGTTACTCACTAACTCCTCACTTGTGACTCACTCCTCACTCCACTTCCTCACTTCCTCCACTTCCTCTCCACTCACTTACTCACTACTCACTCACTCACTTCACTCACTTCACTCACTAACTCAGTTGTCACTCACTTCACTCACTAACTCACTTGTCCTCACTTCACTCACTAACTCACTCCTCACTCCACTTCCTCAGTCCTCTCTCACTTCTTCACCTCACTCACTCCTCCACTTACTGACCCACCACTCACTCACTTCACTCACCAACTCACTCCCTCACTCCACTTCCTTACTCACTCTCCACTTCCTCACCTCACTCACTAACTCCTCCACTTCCTCCTCCTCACCACTCACTTTTCATTAACTCACTTCATTCTCTCACTTGCTCACTCCCTCACTTCTTCCCTCCACCCTCCCTTTCTCACTAACTCCCTCACTCACTCACTTACTCTCTCTCACTGCACTTCCTCACTGACTGACTCACTCTACTCACTCTCACTCCTCACTCCACTTCCTCACTAACTCCACTTCTTCACTGACTGACTCACTCTACTCACTCTCACTCATTCACTAACTCCACTTCCTCACTGACTGAATGACTCACTCACTCTACTCACTCCTCAGTCCACTTCCTCCTCCTCCACTTCCTTACTCACTTCACTCACTAACTCACTTGTCACTCACTCACTTCACTGACTTTTCACTAACTCCGTCTCACTTCCTCCTCCCCTCACTTCCTCACTAGCTGACTTCCTCCCCTCCTCCCTGACTGACTCATTCACTCTACTCAGTAACTCACTCCACTTCCTCACTCACTCCACTTTCTCATTCACTCACTTACTCACTGACCCACTCACTCACTTCACTCACTAACTCACTTGTCATTCACTTCACTCACTCATTCACTTCACTCCTCCACACTTCTCACTCACTTTTCATTAACTCACTTCATTCTCACTCACTCGCTCCCTCACTTCTTCCCTCCCATCCTCTCTTTCTCACTAACTCCTCACTCACTCCCACTTCCTCACTAACTCCACTTCCTCACTGACTGACTCACGCACTCTACTCACTCACTCACTTGCTCACTTCACTTACTCACTCATTAACTCACTTGTCACTCACTCACTACGCACTTGGCACTCACTCACTTCACTCACTTCACCCGTGTCTCACTCCCATCCTCCACTTCCTCACTGCACTTACTCACTCACTCCTCACTCCACTTACTCACTGACCCACCCACTCCTCCTTCACTCACTAACTCACTGCTCGCTTGCTCACTCCTCACTCCACTTCCTCACTCTCTCCACTTCCTCACCCACTCACTCAGTCACTGACTCACTCCACTCCTCCACTTCCTCACTAACTCCACTTCCTCACTGACTGAATGACTCACTGACTCTACTCGCTCACTCACTCACTTCACTTACTCACTCACTTGTTACTCACTAACTCACTTGTTAGTCACTAACTCACTTGTCACTCACTCCTCCACTTCCTCATTCCTCCTCCTCCACTTACTCATTCACTTCACTCACTAACTCACTTGTCACTCACTTCACTCACTCATTCATTTCACTCACTCCTCCTTCACTCACTCACTTCACTCACTCACTCTCTCCACTTCCTCACTCCACTCACTCCACTTCCTCACTGACTAACCCACTCGACTCACTAACTCACTCCACTTCTTCACTCCATTTACTCACTCACTCACTTTTCATTCTCTCACTTCATTCTCGCTCACTTGCTCACTCCCTCACTTCTTCCTCCCACCCTCCCTTTTCACTAACTACCTCACTCCTCCTTACTCTCTCCCTCACTCCACTTCCTCACTGACTGACTCACTCTACTCACTCCTCACTCCACTTCATCACTCCTTACTCGCTCACTTCCTTACTCGCTCACTTCACTCACTAACTCACTTGTCACTCATTCCTTACTTCACTCACTAACTCACGTGTCATTCACTTCACTCTCCTTCACTCACTCACTTCACCCATGTCTCATTCACTCCTTCACTTCCTCAGTCATTCTTCACTGCTCACTCCTCATCACTCACTCACTTCACTCCACTAACTCACTTGTCATCCACTCTTCACTCACTCACTTCCTCACTCCTGCCCTCACTCCTCCTCACTCTCACTCTCTCCCTTCCTCACTCACTACACTCCTCACTCAATTCACTTAATCACCTCACTCACTCACTTCACTTCTTCTTCTTCTTCCTCCCTCCACTCCTCACTCACTCACTCATGTAACCCCCTACAAATGGGGATTCCCAAAAGTCTGTCTTGAGCTTGCTTAAATGCTCAATGCCAGGCTGATATCCTGTGTTTAGCAGTTTAAATGTGATTGCCAGAGCCTGTGTGGCCTCTGTGTGCTGTCTCTTTAAGAGCTACTTGATTACTTATACTGCAATCTGTTGAAAGATGTAACTATTTGCTGAAAATCATTTAGAGTGATAATGATAATGTAGTTTGCTTAACCTGCTTTCTTTGTAGCAAGGACTGTTTTGTTTGTCTCCACTATCTTGGTCCTGGACTGCAAATTGGACCAATCTGTTCTGGTGGGACCTAAAATGTAGCCTGACTACAGCAGCTGTCTGAATTCAAAATCTGTAGGAACTGTAGTTTGGGGTTGTTTGTGCCTTTTTGCAACTGAAGGGGAGCTCTTGTTTTGACTGACAGCCAAATCAGCCAACCAAACCTTTTGGATCTTGGGAAATCTCACACTGCTTGCAATTTTCAGTTAGATCTAAGCTGGAAACTGAAGAGTAAGGAGCTGAAGTGATTCTGAGCAACAATCCTGAGTGGATTTGCATGGGAGAACTGTGAAAAGGCTGAGTTTTGGACCGCATGTCTGTCTGTTGCTCCTGAGAGGGGAGAAGAGAATTATTTGGACTAAATCAAAGTTTGTGTGACTAAAGTAAGCTACTGAAGTGGGCCAGGCTCAACATGAAGAAGACCGAAGAGTTTGCTGAATGCGATCGGCCTGTCAGGAGTTCGACTACCTCTAAGCTCCCGGTGTGTGCAGAGACTTTGCGATTGTGATTGGGGGCGCTTTGCCTGGTACAGTGGAATTCCCTCACATGTAAATGTACTATGAGCTGCTAGTGGGTCGAGTTAGTTCTCCACTGTGTGAACTGTGTTCTGCTTGCTGGAAGCTGTATCCAGCCAAATGGACTGCATCCGAATTTGTCATCCATGCGGCCTGGGCCTTGCCACACTGGCCCAGCTAGACTACCCACTGCACAGAGAAGCCATCGATGAGAGTCCTGCCTGAGGGATCAGCTCCCTGCTCCATGCTTGAACTGGAATGACACGTCTGCAACCCGTGTGGACCCTGCTTCTCCTGGCATTCCAGATCAACCACCTGTGTCCAGTCTTTGGTATCGTGAGTAAATACCAGGGTAGCTCCTGCAACAACTTATCTTGCGTGTCATCTGATTGTCTTGTTGTTTCTTTTCCTTTACTGAACTGAGACCTCTTGCTCCAGATTACAAATATTGTGTACTGTGCATGTTGTGTTTTCCATCACAGGGCCCCAACCAGCTGTGACACCGGCCAACTCTGGGCAACAGTCCTGGCTAGCCCATCTCTTTTCCACCTGGGTACCCAGAGGTGTGACTGTGTGGGGGACTCAAAACGCATGCATAACTACTCGATTGATATAATTTTTAAGCTAATTAACCTGATTTTGCCCTCCCTTGTTCAAGTCCCTGAATAAATCAGATCTAACTTTTCTGCATGTAATCTGACTGTGGTTGCAGTTTGTGCTCAAAGTACTGTACTGTTGCTATTTGCTGTGCATAACCTTGTTTTAGGGGTCCCCAGGGCCGAGCCAGAGGAACCAGCCCTGGTGGTAGTACAAACAGTATGGGTACTTGTGCTGTCGTAACATGGGTATTGTGAAAGTGATTATTGTACGAGTTCCAGACCACTGGGGGAAAGGGGGTTACAGTGTCCTGGAGGGCTGTGCCCAGGTTAGCTTGACCACTACCAACCGTTTCAGAACTCAGGCCCCTTAACCTGCTACTAGCCAAGCAGGCAGGAGTAGTAGCCTTTGAGATAGTGCCACTTAGGGTTACACTCACTCCCTCATTTCACTTCCTCCACTCCTCCACTTACTCACTCACTCCACTTACTCATTTCACTTCCTCACTGACTCACTTCAATCACTCACTCACTCACTCACTCCCTCCTCACTCCACTCACTTTACTTTCTCACTTCCTCCTTACTCATGTCACTCCTCCCTTTACTGCCTCACTCACTTCACTTCCTCCCATCACTCACTCCCCACCCACTCCACTCACTCACTCAGTCGCTCACTTATTCCTTACTTGACTTCCCTTGACCTCACTCACTCATTCCTTCACTTCCTCCTCCCTCCTCCTCCTCCTTACTCCTCCACTCACTCCTCCTTCCTTAGTCACTCACTTCCTTCCTCACTTTACTCACTCACTTCCTTCCTCGTTCACTCCACTTCCTCACTCCTCCTTCCTTCCTCACTCACTTCACTCACTCGCTCCACTCCTCACTTCCTCCACACACTGTCTTCAGTCACTCACTCCCTCTTACTCACTCACTCCCTCACTCACTTTACTCACTCACATCCCTCACATCTACCTACTCTCCACTTTCACTCACTCCACTTACTCAGTCACTCAATCCACTTACTCACCTCACTCACTCATTTTACTTCCTCACCACTCACTTCACTCACTCACTCCACTTACTCACTCTACTTTCTCACTTCATTCCTTACTCACTACTCACTCACTTTACTTCCTCACTTCCCTCAATTGTCACTCATTTCACCCACCCACTTACTCACACACACTCTCACTGTCACTCACTCATTCACTTACTTGACCTCACTCACTCATTCATTCATTCATTCATTCATGCATTTACTTCACTTCCTCCTCCCTCCACTTCCTCACTCATTCACTTCACTTCCTCACTCACCACTTCACTTCCTCACTTTACTCACTCTCTCACTTCCTCCCTCTCTCCACTCCACTTACTCACTTCACTTACTTCACTTCCTCACTCACTCCACCTCCTCCTCACTCCACTTCCTCCTCACTCACTTTACTTTCTCACTTCTCACTTACTCACATCCTCCTCACTTTACTTCCTCCTCCACTCATTTCACTTCCTCACTTCACTCCTCACTCGTCACTCATTCACCCAATCACTCACTCACTGTCACTCCACTCATTCACTGACTTGACTTCCTTGACCTCATTCCTCACTCCTTCCTTCCTCCTCCTCCTTCCTCCCTCCTTTACTCACTCACTTCACTTCCACTCTCGCTCACTTCACTCACTTCACTCCCACTCTTGACTTACTCCTTCTCTTCCTCACTTCACTCGCTTCCTTCACTCGCTTCACTTCCTCACTTCACTTCCTCACTTCACTCACTCCACTTCACTTCTTTACTCACTTGACTTACTCCACTTACTTGCCTCACTCTCTCACTCACTCCATTTACTCCACTCACTCCTCACCTTCCCTTCCTGCTCTCTCTCTCTCTTTACTCACTCACTTCAGTTCCTCACTCACACTCACTCTCTCACTTGACTTGCTCACTCACTCACTTCACTCACACATACTCACTCACTTCACTCACTTACTCACTCTCACTCACTCACTCACTCACTCCTGCCACAAAGTGTAATGCTAGATGCACTGTAATTATCCAGAACAGCTTTGTTGGAATAAAGTTCCAGTCATGCCACATAAAAGCTTTTTACCTCTTGCAGTTGTTTGTAAACATTGTAATCTGAAGAGATTTTATGCCACACTTTTATGTGTATTTTGTATTTTGCAAGCAATAATATCCGACAGGGTGGGGATTGGAAATACTGGACGCCATGGGCATAATGAGACCCGACGCTACAGGCAGAGGACTTTATAGCCCCTGGAAGGTCTGGTATTTCACTTTATTTTTTTGTATCCTTTAAAAATGACACGTAGCCCATTCCACCTCCGGGAGGGTATTATTGTGCTTAGAACATGGCTACGTGTCATTTTTAAAGAATTACAAAAAAAATAAACCTATAAAAAATGGTTACGATTGTGTGTTTAGCCCTTTTTGTTGATTGCGCATGCACAAAAACATATTGCAGCAGCTTTCTCCACAAGCAGGTTGTGGAGCGTGGCACTGTTGTGGCCAGTGCCTCCACAGCCTGTAAAGGAATGGCCTGCTTCCCCAATGCCATGGCATGCTGCTGCTGCGCTAGTTCAGCCAGCGTACCACCAAAAAAATCAGCCGCTGAAATCGGGGCCGTCGTTATTGCAGCGTAAGCCATTCGCTGCAATGAGGGAGTGACCCGTCATTGCAGGGCGGATTCACATACTGATATTGTTTTGTGAACATGGTGGCGGTTTGCCACCTTGTTCACAAACAATAACTTTCACCACCGTGTTTACTTGCCGACGGGGGCCCCAATCCTATCAAACTTCAATCACCAAAGTGCTTGTGTTGCCGATGGGGAGCCCACTCCCCATCGGCATTACGCAACCCTCCCCACTTTAACTGTCTGGCCAAGGGTGCCCAATCCCGCCGGCTACTACTGCCCCCCAAAAAGTGAGCTCGGTGGCACACTGGGAGCCCACCCCAGTGTGCCACATGCCCCTGTAAAGTAAAAATAGTCCATGAACGCTTTTTTTTTACCCTGTAAAAAGGAACTGTCCCTCTGCAGTCTCCCTGCCCCCCACCTGCAACCCGTGCCCACCCACTGAGCACCCTGCCTCCCACACCCCCTCACCCCATACTTACCTCTGGAATCTGGCATGACAATCTTCGTGGACCAGGAACACGTCTGCATTCTTCAAAGCTGACCGCAAACTGGGAAATGCCGTAAGCTGTATAATGGAATAAATAGGGTTTTCCAACTTTAATGCATATCTCAGTCATTTTGGAATTTTGGAACCAAATTTTCAACATGGGGTTTTGGGACTCCTCCTCATGAATTCTCAAACTGTCATGGCGTTAATCGGCCCCGAAAGGTGATTTTGTGGTCGCTGTGCAGAATCACCTTTCGGTGCTGATTAGCAAAACAGCAGTGCCAGTGTTCATGAGGTGTGCCCTCGAAAGCCTATGTTGTAAATTTGGCTTAAAAACTACAAACAATGACTGTTTTACAAGTGTGCGTTGAGCAGTTGCTACGCACTCTGGTAAATTCGTGAATTTGTAATATTTTCATGCCAGATTTTCAACACTGACTTTTTTCACACCTGCTTGTGAACAGTACAGCTGTCATTGTTCACATCCTTGCCAAAATGTGTTTTCGCACTTCCGGCACAGAATAGCATGGTCGCTGTGGGAAATTGGTGTTTGGGACAGATTAGGAAAATGACAGTGACACTGTTCATGAGTAGAGGTCCTAAAATGCCTATGTTGAACATTTAAGGATACTATAAAAAAATGACTATTACGGCGTGCGTTGCACACTTTGCACACGCTTGTAACTTTGCAAATTTATAATATTTTCACTCCATATTTTCAACATTGACATTTTCCCACACCTACTTACGAACAGTACAGCTGTCATTTTACCATCCTGAGACGAAATGTGTTTCGCACTTCGGTGCAGAATCTGACGGTTGCTGTAGGAAATCACTGTTTGGGACAGATTAAGAAAATGACAGTGATACTGTTCATGAGCAGAGGCCTAAAATGCCTATGTTGAAAATTTGGTGATAGCCCATCAAATGACTGTATTACAAGTGTGTGTTGCACACTTTCCATGCACACTTGTAACCTCGCAGATTTGTAATATTGTCATGCCAGATTTTCAACAGTGATATTTTTCACACCTTTCTATGAGCAGTATGTCTGTCATTTTTCACATCCTGACCGAAATGTGTTTTCACATTTCCAGTGCAGGCTCTTGAGGTTGTTGTGGGAAATCAAGTGTTCGGGACACATTAAGACAATGACAGTGGCAGTGCTCATGAACAGAGGTCCTAAAATTCCTATGTTGAAAATTTGGTGACGAAACTCCATAACATGACTGTGTTACAAGTGTATGTTGAACTGTTTCCATGCACCCTTGTAACTCATAAATTTGTAATATTTTCACGCCACATTTTCAACAGTGGCATTTTTTCACACCTCTTATGAACAGTGTCATTTTCCACATCCTGGCTAAAATGTATTTTAGCACTCCTTCCGGAGAATAGTACGGTCACTGTTGGACATCAGTGTATGGGACAGATTAAGATTGAGCTGAGTGAGAGGGAGTAACCGATCTCAACTGAGCTCTGTCGGGACTGCTGCGGATTTGTTTGTGAGCAGGAAAAGGCCTCAATGCAGAGCCCAGTACAAAAGGGCAGCCTGCAGCACTAGGAGAAACAGAACGGGCGGCGAGTGAGGTGGGGAATGAGTGAACTCACCGGGCGCTGTCAGGACTGCCAGAATTTCTCTGTGGGCAGAACAAGGCGCCAGTGCAGGCAGGAGCCCAGTACAAAGGGCAGCTTGCAGCGCCAGGACAAACAGAACGAACGTGTGTGAGAGAGAGAGAGACTGAGCGACCTTAACGGAGCTCTGTTGGGACAGCTGCGGATTTCTTTGTGGACAGACAAAGGTGCCAATGCAGCCAGAAGCCCTGTAGTGAGCAATGCAGGCAGGAGCCCAGTACAAAAGGCCAGCTTGCAGCGCCAGCAGAAACGGAATGCGTGAGTGAGAGAAGGGGAGTGAGCTTGCTCAATGGAGCTGTGTCGGGACTGCTTCAGATTTCTTTGTGGCCAGAAAGCCGCCAACGCAGGCAGGAACCCAGTACAAAAGGGCAGCCTGCAGCGGGAGAAACAGTATGAACACGTGAGACAGGAGGACTGAGGAGCTCAACGGAGCTCTATCAGGATTGCTGCAGATTACTTTGTGGGCAGAAAAGGCGCCAGTGCAGGCAGGAGCCCTGTACAAGAGGGCAGCTTGCAGCACCAGGACAAACGGAATGAGCGCGTGAGAGAGAGACTGAGCGACCTTAACAGAGCTCTGTCAGGACAGCTGCAGATTTCTTTGTGGACAGACAAAGGTGCCAATGCAGCCAGGAGCCCTGTACAAAAGCACAGCCTGCAGTGCCAAGAGAAACAGAACATGCCAGTGACAGAGCGGTAGTGAGCGACCTCAATGGAGCTGTATCGGGACTGCTTCAGATTTCTTTGTGGCCAGAAAAAGTCACCAAGCAGGCAGGAGCACAGTACAAAGGGAAGCCTGCAGTGGCAGGAGACACAGAATGAGTGAGTGAGGGGAGGGAGTGTGAGCTCAGTGGAGCTCTGTTGGGACTGCTGCAGATTTGTTTGTGGGCAGAAAAGGACAGCAATGCACGAGGGCCCCAGAACAAATGGGCAGCCTACAGTGGCAGGAAAACCAGAATGAGGGAGTGACAGAGGGGAGTGAGCGAGCTCAGCGGAGCTTTATTGTAACTGCCACAAATTTCATTGTGGGAAGAAGAAGCGGCAATGCAGGCAGGAGCCCAGTAGAAAGGGCAGCCTGCAGCGCTGGCAGAAAGGGAATGAGCGGGTGAGAGAAGGAGTGAGCGAGTTCAACGAATTTTGTTGGAACTGCTGCAGATTTTGTGGGCAGAAAAAGGCATCGAGGCAGGAGCCTAGTACAAAAGGGCAGACTGCAGTGCCAGGAGAAACAGAATGAGTGAGTGAGATGGGAGTGAGCAACCTCAACGGAACTCTCATCGGGACAGTTATGATTTCTTTGTGGGCAGAGAAAGGTGCAAATGAGGCAGGAGCCCAGTACAAAAGGGAAGCCTGCAGCACCGGGAGAAACACAATGAGTGAGGGAGATGGGGGCAGGAGCAAGCTCAACGGAGCTCTATCGTGACTGTTGCAGATTTCCTTGTTGGCAGGAAAAGGCAGCAATGCAGGCAGGAGCCCACTACAAAGGGCCAGCCTGCAGCGCTGGCAGAAGCGGAACAGTGATTGAGACAGAGGGAGTGAGCAGACTCAACAGACCTGTGTCAGAACTGCTGCAGATTTCTTTGTGGGCAGAAAAAGCCACCAACAGAGGCAGGAGCCCAGTACAAAGGGCAGCCTGCAGCGCCAGGAGAAACAGAATGAGCGACTGGGGTGGGGGAGTGAGCCACCTCAACGGAGCTCTGTTGGGATAGCTGCAGATTTCTTAGTGGACAGAAAAAGTTGCCAATGCAAGCAGGAGCCCAGTACAAAACAGCAGCCTGCAGCACAGGGAGAAACAGACAAAGCAAGTGACAGAGGGCAGTGAGCAAGCTCAACAGACCAATGCAATCAACATTCGGCATTGACAAATGCTTGTTTGTTAAACTAGTCCCTATACTGCTGGAATACTTGCCTTGCTAGTGGTCACTCACTAGGGGAGCTGTTATAGCTCATTAAAATTATGAGTTACTGCTCATTGTCAGCCCTGCTTCATTTTCTCCCTTTTCTTTTTTTGTTTACAGATTCCAGGTCCTCGCTGCATGCCTCTGGGGACCAGAATCCTATGTGAATACTGTGAGATCTACTGATCCCCACTGCCTGCTCAGGGATTTAAAGTAATGTCCGTTTTCTGATTCCCTGTCCTAGTTGGGTTTCCTGACTACCGGGATTGAGTTATTTCTCATTTCATTTTATGTTTTGCTTGCATGCTTGTGCAAGAAACATAGTGCCATCATCCGAGTTTTGGAGTGTGTCACCCCTCTTCCAATTCAGTCAGTGTGTTGGCAGGCGGCCCCTGTCTGCCAATGCATGCTGGAGCTGTCTATGACAAGCTCCAAAATGCAGTGGCATACAGTTGAAAGGGGAGTTGCGCTTCAGTGAGCAGCAATAAGATATCGCCTGCTCATGCGCAGCTCCCCTACACACACACACACGCATACTCGTGCTGCCCCCAAGCACACACTCTATAGCCGAGGGGTGCCCAATCCCCGTCGGCTGTGCTGCGCCCCCCAAAGCTCTTTCACTGCGGCGCGCTGGGTGCCCACCCAGCATGGCAAGTTATTGTATAGCCGACGGGGTGCCCAACTCCGCCTGCTCCACTGTCCTCCCCCAAGTACTGGGTGCCACGCTGGGAGCCCCCCAACGTGGCAACTGATGCTATGGCGACGGGGTGCCCAATTCCCTGCCGGCTTCACGCACTCCCAAGCCATCCTGTGCCCGCTGGGAGCCCACCCCAGCATGGCAAGCGTCCTCGTCGTCTAAAAAAAAAACAAAAAAAAAAACCCGAAAAGCAAAAGCGGTCCCACACAGTCTCCTGCCCCCCACAACCCGCACTCCACCCATCATGCACCTGCCTCCCCACATACCCCCACCCTATACTTACCTCTGGAGCTCGGCGCGATGATCTTGTGGACCGGAACACGCCTGCACTCTTCAAAGCCGACCGCCAACTGAGGAAATGCCGTAAGCTGTATAATGGGATAGATAGGGTTTTTCAACTTTATTGCATATCTCAGGCATTTTTGAATTTTTGCACCAAATTTTAAACATGGGGTTTTTGGGACCCCTCCTCATGAATTCTTGCACTGTCATGGCGTTACTCGGCCCGAGGGTGATTTCCGAGCCACTGCGTGAAATCACCTTTCTGAATGATTAACAAAATGACACTGCCAGTGTTCATAAGGTGGGCCTCAAAAGACTATTTTGAAAATTTGTGGAAAAATTCTCAAAATGACTGTTTTACGAGCATGCTGCGCAGGTTCCCACGCGACCGTAGTTCGCCGACTTTCAATATTTCTATCCAGATTTTCAACATTGCCATTTTACCACACCTTCTTATGAACAGTACAGCTGTCATTTTCACATCTCACCCAAAATCTGTTTCTGCCCACCGAGCACACAATGGCGCAGTGGGTGTGCAAAATCAATGTACGGGACACATTAAGAAAAATCACAGTGACACTGTTCATGAGCAGAGGTCTTAAAATGGCTATGTTGAAAATTTGGTGACAAACGTCCATAAATGACTGTTACGAGTGAGCATTGCGCAGTTTCCACGCACTCTCGTGAAGTTCATGACTTTGTAATATTTTCAGTCCAGATTTTCACCAGTGGCATTTTCCGCACTTCATTATGAACAGTACAGCTGTCATTTTCACAACATGGCCGAAGTGTGTTTTCATACTTTCAGTGCAGAGATGCGTGGTCGCTGTGGAAATCATTGTTGGGACAGATAAAGAAAATCACAGTGACACTGTTCATGATTGAGGCACCAAAATGCCTGAGTTGACAATCTGCTGTAAAAAAATCCCCAACCAATTATTATATTAATGGGTGCAAGCGCTGACAGTTTCTATGTACGCCGTCACTTCACCATTTTTAAATATTTTTACTGCAGATTTGCAACATTGCCATTTTTTTACACCTCCCCATGAACAGTACAGCTGTCATTTTTTACATCCTGTTCGACGTTTTGCACCTGTGGTGCTAAATGCCGTAGTCGCTGCATAAGCAGCTTTCGGCTAAACAAACTGATATTCCCCTGTTCATGAGGTGGGGTCACAAAAACATGTTGAAAATTTGGAGTGAAAATACCAACGTAATGCCTGAGGTATTAGGGTTTCCAACCATAACGCCCAACCCTGTAGAGAATGACGGGCATCAGGGGTGTGGCTTGGGATTCTTGCCTGTAATGCTTATACCATTCCACACCCTGCAGCCAGTGAGAGGCATCGAGGTATGCCTTGGACTCTTTAGCCCCAAAGTTCACCCCATTCTCCTATATCTCACCCATCTCACCGTATTTTCTAATGGAATGGGGTGCGCATAAGACAAAAGACCCTAAGGAACACCGCGACACTTGTCAGTGTCTGCAGGGTGGGGTGGTGAAATGGCTGGCCGCTATGCCTGACAACCCAAAGGCACACCCCAATGCCTGTCACCTCTGCAGGGTGGTGGTGGGGTTGGCTTCAGTTCAGTACTTCACTGCCATTCCTATTATGCAGCTCGTAACTTCTACACTACCACTGCCAATGCCAGCAAGCAAACATTCGGCATTGACAAATGCTTGTTTTCTGTTGCTTTACAAGTTCCGGTCATTGCTGCCTTTCATGAGGACCAGGAGTAGCCTGCTGGAGAAAATGTATGCCTCTGACATCAGGAGCCGGAGCGGAGAGGTATCGAGCTACTCTTGTGTGTGTTCAATTATTGCACAAAATAACTGTTGAGCTCGCTGTCTCCAGAGTTTAGTTTGAAGGTATGCGGGTGAGTGGGGTGGGTGGGGTGGCTGGACAGTGTGTTTCATTTTTAATGGTCTGTCCCCGTGGAGTAGCAGTACTTTGTTTTATTACCCGTAACATGCTCATCAGCAATCATCTGAATCAGTGCTTCACTGAGGTGCGAGTTGTGTTTTTCTTTTTACTGTGAACATGTGGGTTTAAATGGACTGATGGGGGACAGTGAGGGCAAAGGCTGAAAGGGTGGGCGACTGTAATATTTTTCACCTTGCCGACTCTTTGCAAAAGCTGTTAGTTGTTACGTAACTTCTGTGTGGTGTGTGTGTGTGTCTGTGTGTGTGTGGGGGAGGGGGGCGGAGGCGGATCTCGTATAGTCTGTCATTTGTTAATGCCAAATAAATGCGTTGGGGTATTTTGCATGTGGCACACATGATGGGTCTCTACAAAGCATTTATAAAAACATGGCTGCAGTTTGAAATTATGTGCCCAGTGCTTCAGCCAATGACAAAGAAGGCTGGGCACAAGGATGCTTTCCTGGGCGTGAGGCATTTTTGGGCTGGGACTTTTTATTTTATGGGCATCGATTGAAAGTTAATGTACCCCTGTGGAATAGGCACTAGCAAATCAAATGCCTCCAAATAAAAGCCCATTTTCTAAGCTAATTTACATCTTAGTTCTCCCATTTGTCTCCTTTTCCATGCTACATAATATAGGATATTATGATCCCTCTTGAAACAGCCATCAAACCATGCCAAATGTATTTAGGGTGAGTCTCTGTTGTAGCATGTACTTGAAAATAGTTTTGAATGTCTTCCGAAGCTGATCCTAAAAATGATGTAATTAAACAAATATGTGTTAAACCACCAAACTGATGGTTCCTTCTGGTTATTGATGTCTGAAGGCAAACTGAAACTGGCGTGGTCAGAGTACACTGTGGAGTGGGTCTGCGGATTAGAGAATACTTTGATGTTTTGCACATGTATAAATAGTATTTCGATATGTAAATAAACCGTGTTAGGATTTGAATATGAAGTTAAGCCTCTTTCGCCTCTGTAAATGCACCAGATAGCACGAAGCCCATTTTCTGCAGTGAGATCATGTAGGGGTTTATAAACTAATGGCAGAGTTGACAGCTCTCAGTAGCATAACCTGCCGCCGGAAGCCACCTGATGTGCATGGGATGGCAACAGGCAGTTCTGCAGGCATGATGGTCAGTGTGGTTCTTTCACAGTACATGACAAACATTACAGATAATTAAAATTCACTTTAATGCTAAAACCTGTAACAGGATGTTTCTGCAGCAGCTGCTGCACTGTCTGTGATTGCCAGTATTTTCCTTTATTAATACATCTAAAACACTTTGGTGCCCTCTAGTGGAAATTCTTATTAATAAACCTGGAGGATATGAAGAGAATAAATGCTAGGCAAGTGTACTATATGCTATAATGTTATCAAGGGGGTACTAGCCAACAACCCATGAGCCTGAAGGGCAAGTGGGATTACTGGAGCCAATTAGCCCCGGAGATGACATTATATCCTCATACACTACTTTCCTAGCATTTGTTTTATATAACACATTAGGATGGTTATTATATTTTGTTTTAGATTGCATTTGCGATCATTTCCAGGTTTGTCTTGATGCCTTTTGGCTGTTCTGATTTTCTGTAGTGCAGGGTCCTCCTATATAAGGAAGTGAGGTTGGGCTAGTCATAGAACATAGAAACATAGAAGCTGACGAGATAAAGACCACAAGGCCCATCCAGTCTGCCCATTTCTTTTCTACCTTATAAATGTACCATCAGCCTTTGCTCTGTCAGTGGCCTATCTATTCATAGTCATTTGTATTGCTCCTTATGCCTATCCCATGCCTGTTTGAAGCCCTGCACTGTATTCATGGCCACCACTCTTGTGGTAAGCCATTCCATGCATCCACCACCCTTTCTGTGAAAAGAATTTCTCACATTCCCCTTAATCGGCCCCTCTAATCTCATGCTGTGTCCTCTTGTCCTGCCATTTTTCTTATATTTAAACATGTTAGACTCTTTTCACCTTTCACCTTGTTAATGCCCTTAAGGTGTTTGAATGCCTCGATCATATCACCTCTCTCCTCCTTTGCTCAAGGGTATACATATTGAGCTCTGTTAATCTGTCCTCATATGTCTTCTGATGCAGTCCCTGCATCATTTTGATTACCCTTCTCTGGACTGCCTCAATTCGGTTAATGTCCTTGTGAAGGTGTGGCTCCAATACTGCACGCAGTACTCCAGATGGGGCCTAACCAGTGTCTTGTAAAGAGGGAATATTACCTCCCTCCTACGACTTGTGATACCCCTACTAATGCACCCTAACCCCTAGCCTTACCTACTGCTTTAGAGGGTCTGCTTGGATGATTTCAGGTCATCAGTGATGCCCAAGTCTTTCTTCCTTTGTGACTGCTAGCAACTCCCTCCCAGCCTATAGGTGGCTTCAGGATTTCTCTTCCCTATGTGCATGATTTTGCACTTCTTGCATTAAATCCAGTTGCCACTCTTCTGACCATTTTGCTAGTTTATCCAGATCTCTTCTCATTCTTCCCACCCCATTTGGATCATCTACTCTGTTGCAGATCTTGGTGTCATCTGCAAACAGACAAGCCTTACCCTCTAGTCCATCTGCAAGGTCACTAATGAAGATGTTGAAGAGGACTGGCCCCAGGACTGATCCCTGAGGTACCCACTTGTGACTTGCATCTCTTCTGACTGTATACCATTTACCACCACTCTCTGTTTCTGCCAGTCAATCAGTTTGCCACCCAGTTGACCAACTTCTGACTCCACTCCCAGCCTACCCAGCTTATTTATCAATCTTCTATGTGGAACAGTGTCAAAAGCTTAGTCGGTCCCTTATAGTGTTTTTATGAGGAGCGAGAATGGCGTACAACTCTGTTGGCAAGGCATTTCTTGTGGCGATTCAGCAGTCTGGGGCAGTGGTTCAGCAGTTTGTAGTGGAAGTTCAGTTGTGGGAAGTGGTGGTGCAGCACTGTGGAGCAGCAGTCCCAAGAGACAGTTTGGCATGCTGGAGCACGCTAGAAGCAGCAGTACAGACATGGAGGGTGTGGGTGAGTAATGAGAGCTACTGTTGAGGGAGAAGGGTGTTTGGTTAGAAGGGAGGATTTTTGGAGAGAGGCTGGAGCTGTGGTGGGTTTTGTTTGTTGCGGGGAGGAGAGAGGGCTTAAACCATGCATGGAGAAAGGCTACAACTACATTGGGGACTGGAGGTCAATATGGGAAGATATTGGCCTCCATGAGAGCTAGCCTGCAGTCCTTAGTGGGAGGGTTTAGTGTTTCTTGCAGGGAGTCTGGGAAATAAAAGGAGGCCATCATGGCAGAGGCTAGCCTGGTTTGGTGTCCATAACAGAGACATAGTACACTGACAGGCAGGACTGGGACATGGCCATACTGGGCTACTCTCTGTTCAGGAGATACAAGTGTAGTGCCCTGGAGCACGGGGCACTACAAGAAAAATAGGACCCTTCCCCCAACGCAAAGTAATTTTTTTTCTATGGCCCACTGGACTTCAATTTCTTTAACCTGAAGTCTTTACAGAACCCCCACCCCATCCTTTGTCTACTTTCATGCCATTTGGTGCTGTGAAGGGGGCTGTGGGCAGAAGACCGTCCCTCTCAAATGATGGTGCCCCAATCCCAGGGCTGCTTGTAAGACCACCCCTGCCCTATAAAAGGCTGGGGAGTGTCTAGAGAGGGAGTCAGTAGCTGAGTGAGGAGGGTGGAGGATGCGGGAGCATGGCCATGAGACCCTACCTTAAGGTCATTCTGTGGCTCCTCTGGCATTGTTCCTCCTTCTCAAGTCCAGGGGTGGCATCCACAAAAGGCAGTTGGTTGGGTGGTAGCTGCAGCTCCCTGACGTGTGTAGTTCCCTGTCCTCCTCCTGAGTCCCGATTGGTGAGGGAGGGATGGCTGCCAGGAATGGACAGGGTTATGCAGCTCAGTACTGGTCTGGTGGAAAATGCACCTGGACCCTTTAGTACTGCTGGCCAGTAGCCCCAGTATAAAAGAAAAGCCAGGTAGAAGCAGTTATCTGGTCTTTTCCTGACCCCACCCCAGCTGTGCCAGTGACCCTGGCCATGGTAGTAAGTGGACCGTGAGCCCAGTTCTATTGTTTATGCATGCCACAGGCACCAGGCAGGGAGTGGGGTAAGAAAAGTTAAAGTGCCAGAGCCCAAGAAAATTTAAAAGGGAGGCATAGTGGGCTTCCAGGAGGGCAGACCTCCCTAAAAGATGGGGAAGCTGTGGCAGTGGAACCAATGCCCAGAAGAGAAAGGGAAGGCCCCAGAGTGGCCAGAGCCCACTAAGTTAGTTTTATTTTTTTATATGGTACAAGTGACTTCTGAGGCAGGCTGAGCCAATATCGGCTTACCTCCAGGTGGGTAAAAGACAGGGCGCCAGATTTAAAAAGCCCTGAGAGGAGAGAAAAGGGCAGTAAGAATGAGACCAAAGACCCCTGTGTCTCTTTGGTGCCATTCTGCTCCAGGGACAGCAGCCATCATTAAAATGCATTAAGGGACAGGCCCAGGATAGATTTAGCCTATGGCAGGACTAAAGGCCCCTAGTTAATATTTATGAGGGAGTCCCAGAGACCTAGACACAGGACTAGTTCTCAATAGTAATGAAGGGGTTGGCTCTGCAAAGAAAACCTGAACATAAAATCTTTAAAAGGTACAGCACCCTTGGAAAAGGGAAGGGAAGGGTCCTATGGCCTAAGTTGCCCATGGAGTTACATGGAAGTGTTCTGAGCCCCACCTGACCCAAACTGTGCTATAGCTTGCCTGGCACCCACTATAGATTGCACCCTTTCCCGAACTGTGGCTTGCTGCTGAACTTGTGTTATCGAATTGTGTCTTTGTGTACCTGACGTCCCGCTTTGCCTTTGTTGCCCGGACCAGCTCCTTCAGAGTCAACACTGACCCAGGAAGGTCCCTAGCCCATCCTCCATCTGCAGCAGAATGGTCTCCAGTGACATCAACCTTCCTTGAAGTTCTGCCACAGTGTTCCAGCATCAGTCCTCGATGGTAAGTGTAGAGAGCTGCTAGTCAGGTATCCAGTAGTAGTGAGCTTAGGGGCCGCCTGGCTTAAGCATGAGGACCACAGTTAACGTTGTACACTCCCCTTTTCTTATTTTGCTGTCTGTCTGTAAGTGTGTGTACATGTTTTGCTCTGTGAGAGGCTGCCCGAAGTTGTACCACTAGCAGTCTTCTTGTGGGAAGGCAGTCTGGGTGCCATGAACCTGCCAGTGGTCGTTGCTGTGGATCATCCAGAGAACCATCTGCCAACCAGAAGTCTCCAGCCTTGCCCAGAGCTACAGAGGAACATCAGGATCTTATCTGTGTCAATCTTCACCATTCATCACTGTTGGGTAGTGAGCCGGAGGATCAGGACCCTGCAGGAACTTTTATTTTGCAAGGGAGGAGTCGATGTCAGGATGGTGCCGCCCTCAAGGCTGATGTATTGCGTGGCACTCGTGGGCTGGCCAGTAACCAACACCGAGCCCTCCTCAGCTCCAGTTCTGTTTCTCCTGCCATTGAGTGAGCACAACCTCTCATGTGAGCTTATTTTGATCTTCGACCTAGTCCATCGGTTCACCTCAAGTTCTAGTTCTGCTGCTGCGTTTCCTCGGCGATCAACTAGTAAGATCTTTCCTTTTATTTTCTCTGTTGATGCAGAGTGCTGTTTTGGTTATTTTTCCATCTGGTCATGTCTGGTTCTGGGGACAAAAGAAATATTCCAGGGCAGGTCGGCCTCCAATGCGTCAGTGTCCCTGCAGCTGACTATATTCCATCTCGGATCAGCATGACCGATGTCCCACCTGCTTGGGACCTAGCCATGACATGGATAGATGTGATGCCTGTTTCTCCATGGATCATCGTGTGTTGGAGTTAGCATGTTAAAAGTCAGATGTGCACCACCAGGGTTCAGGGGACAGGCGGCGTGCCGGTTACCAAAAGCAGGGTTCTTGACCCTTCCTTCAGGTCCCCTCCTGGTCCTATATGGCCTGTGGAGGAGGGGTTTCACCCCTTCTAGCCTTGCCTCGGTGGGAACTCCTCCACGGTGCAGGAAGCCTGACTTGACCCCTCAGGGGTCGGGTGGGAAGGCACCCGTTCAGGCAGTCACCTCCTGGAGGTGAGGGCTCTCCTAGCATTGTGGTCTGAGGCCTCCGGGTCAGACCGGCTCATCCTCGGTGCTGCCCGCGGTGTTGCCCCTGATCCCGATGCTGTTTGCGGTGCTGGGGATCGGGCGGTGTCACTAGTGGCATGGGTCAGCCTCCAGTGCTGTTTCTGACTCTACGGCACCATTAGCGGTGCCAGAGATGGGGGCAACACCATATGCAGCATAGGGCTGATTCGGCGGTGCCACTCCATGGTGCCACGGCTGGGAAGGATCGGGGAGTGGTCTGGGTTCGAGCCTCCTCTGGGAGGACGATGCTGAGGCTGACCGAGACTGGCTCCAGGGTTCTTCAGAATCCTCTGATTCTTCCTTCTCCAGTGAATCAGCTCCTGTTCAGCCCCTTCCAAGGGTGGATGGCTTCCACTGATTCAGGGTTGATGGCACCGGCCAGTCCTTGGGTGCCCTGGGGGCACGCAGGGCAACCTGGAGTCGGTAGTCTGTCCACCACCTTGGGAGGGTACCCTTCCTGTGGCAATTCTTGCTGGCCCTACTTCTGGGCTGGCTGGAGCATCTCAGGCAGGTAAGGGTACTCCACCTCCAGTTGTGTCTCAGGAGTCAGCTACAGGGTGTTAGTTGCCTCGGCTGATGGCAAGGAAGAGGCTCTCTCAGAGTTGGAGGGTTTTAGGGGCTGGATTCAGGGTGGTGCCCTTCCTGGGAACCTGCAGGGGTTTGGGAGGATTCTGCGCTGGTCCGACCTTCTCCCCGAGGTCTCCTGGGAGGGACCTCATCTACAGAGGTTAGGGCGCCCTTCTGGGCTCATGCATCCCAGTCACCACATGGGGAATTCTCTTGTCAGGCTCAGCTCTGGTCTTTCCAGCTTGGCTGAGCAGCCTTTGTCTGCTGGAACCACCAGGTTCCTCCTCCCTCCTCATCTGAGGCCTCCTGTTGCATCCCCTAGCCGGGTAGAGGCCGTGCACTTCCTCAAATGCTTCCTGGCCCTTTGCCTCTGCCAATCCCTCTGTCTAGCTCTCTCTCTCTCTCTCTCTCTCTCTCTCTCTCTCCAGGTCATTCCAGTCCTATGGGACCCCTTACCTGGGAGCAGTTTAGATCCACAGCTGCACTATTCCCCTTACTACCAGTCCATGAATGAGGAGGGTTCCACCACTCCCGATGCAGCCGGAACCTAACTCTCCGGGCTCATCAGCTCCTTCATCTTCTTCCCTGAGGGAGAGGAGTCCTCTGTCCGCCATTCCCAGTTGCTGATCTTTCCAGCTATCAGTGCTTCCTGTAGGGGTTACTCAATGAGCTCCATATATCTACCCTAGGCAGCCGCAATCCTGACTGGTCGGTGATCACCTTCTTAGGTGAGTTCAGTGCAGCCATTCTGTTGGTTCCTCCTGGTCTACTCCCTTCAAGAGGCACGTACCAGGTCTGGCGGTGTTCTCAACCCAGGCACCAGCCCTGAGGGACCTCTGCCAGATGTACTGCACACCCCTTGCGCACCCCTTAGATCTCCAGGAGCCTTGCCTCACCTCTTCGGGCGTGACTCTCCTGGACACACCCTCCAGGCATAGAAGCCCGAGGCATGACTGACCCCAGAATCTGACTCAGTTGAGTTTGATTTTGAGGAGGAGAGCCTTATCATCGGCACACCTTCTGCTTTGCCTAGCAGCTCATCGGCCCACCATGCTGCCTATAACAGGCACTTTTGGTCTCTGTTAGGTCAGGTCCCAGCCTCTGTGCCTGATTCAGAGGCAACCAGACAAACCATTGCCCTCTCCACATGGGGCCTGGAGCTTGCGAGACACCAAGCAGGGGCATCTTACAATGCCAGCAAGGTGGCTTCAAGGTTGCAGGGACAGTGATCTGCATCAGGCGGATGGTGTGGCACGTCTCTCCCAGCTATCACCCTTGGCCCAGCATAGGCGACTGCCTCCTCCTTCCGGAAACCCATCTCTTTTCCCATGGGGTGAGATGAGAGCTTCAGGGCACCTTCCTCCGCTAGGAGAACCTCACCTCACCCAGGGCAGAGACTTTGAGAGTCAACTAATCAAAGAAATGCTCTGTCTCTATGGGGAGTGCAAAAGTCAAGAACCACCCCCTATCACCCGGAGGAGACCTCAACCAGAACATTTTAACCACACCCTTCTAG
This sequence comes from Neoceratodus forsteri, assembly GCA_016271365.2. Classification (NCBI taxonomy): domain Eukaryota; kingdom Metazoa; phylum Chordata; order Ceratodontiformes; family Ceratodontidae; genus Neoceratodus; species Neoceratodus forsteri. The sequence continues at coordinate 123,811,243 of JADMNL010000024.1, forward strand.
ACATGCTGAGCACCTCCACCCAAAAGACAAGCATAAATGGAGTCAGCAGATTAGCAGCTCGGTACATGCATACAGTTGCATGAAAATGATGCTACTGGTTCTCCCCTCACTGCCTCATGTTCGGAGAGAGGCCCAGCTGCCAGTTGATGTCTGTTTTGGGGTTCTCCAGATGGGGTCTGAGCTGAAAACTACTTGCAATATGTACAAAACTGAAAGCTCAATTGAACCATGCTTATCAACTGGCCCAGACAATGGCCACCAAGAGAAATCTAGCCAACAAAGAGAGCATGATAAAAAGTAAAGGCTCAAGAGCTTCGACCTGGAGACTGTGTTGTTATGCAATTTGGGACTACATGGTAAACACTAAATTGTTGATAGGTGGCACCATCTTCCCCATGTAGTAGTTGGAAAGTTGGATGATTTACCTACGTAGAAGGTGCGCCCAGAGAACAACTCCAAAGTTGTCAAGACCATGCACCATAACCACTTGCTACCCATCGCCAAGTAATGATTGAGGCTGAACCCCCAGAAATTGAGCCTCTGGGCCAGTGACTCGTGCTGCTACAAGAAAGAGACAAGAGTCAGCCTACCTCAGTGGTCACAGATTTAAGGTTTCCTCCGCAGCAGGCCCAGAATGATAGTGACTCAGTCCACTTCTGACGAAAGTGAATGCGACTATGCCTATTACCCTCTTATGAACTGAGTCAGCTGTTTCAAGGTAACCCCTGATTAATTGTAGGGATGAAGCTGGACCTTCTGGACTGCCTAATCCCCTGCTTTGTCCTTGGAGCCAATGCTCCTGAAAGTGGAGTGCAAAGTATCACATCTGAAGATGCTGAGTCTCTGTGTATTGTGGAACAGTATGATTTGCCTGAAGAAGGGGCTGAGGGTTTGAGTCTTTCTGGTGACATACCAGAACTTGAAGAACACTGTGAGTGCTGACCACCCCCTTCAGTGCCTCAAAGCTTGATTGTGCCTGAGCTTCACAAAATGAGTCAAGTGTTGTAGAAACAGAGCCTGCAGAGCAAGGAGCTGACAGTGCCCCAAGTTTAGACATTCCCACCCAGGCAGAGGCACCCTCACAAGTGATGAGAGTCCTCAGACCAATGCTGAGAGTACAGAGACTGTAGTTGTCCCCTCAGAAAGACTGGCTGAGCTGTCAAGCCAGTAGTACACTTCAGTTATGATTCTCCTGGGAGGCCAGTGGACTGCCTCTCCATGTGGTTCACAAAGTTGTTTATGTTTCACCGAGCTCACTGCCCAAATTGAGCTTGATGGCCCATTCCAGGTTACTTGTTCTGCCCTGTCACCATGGTGCCACTACCCCATCCAGCTCCAAGTTAGCTGATAGGAAGGGCCCCTCTTGCATTGTTTAAGGTACAAGAAGTTATTACCTGGTTCAGTACAGTAATGTTCAATTTACCTGTGTGAAATATGCACCATGTGTTGTCAGAATGGATATAGTATCATGAAATGTAGTGAATATGTATAGTAAAGTAATAAGTGTATGTTAACTGATGCACGATGGTACAGACTTGACGCAGATGCCAAGTTTTCTCTAGGCAGGGAAGGTGTAACCCCCTACAAATGGGGTTCCTGAAAAGTCTTCCTTGACCTTGCCTAAATGCTCACTGCCAGACTGGTGTCCTACATTTTAGCAGTTTAAATGTGATTGCCAGAGAGTGCCTGTATAGCCTCTGTGTACTGTCTCTTTAAGAGCTGCCTAGATTGCAGTCATAAATAATCTGAGAGGGACCTCTGTTGAAAGATGTAACTATTTGCTGAAAATCATTTAGAGTGATAATGATAATGTAGTTTGTCTAACCTGCCTTCTTTGCAGCAAGGACTGTTTTGTTTATCCCCACCACTTTGGCCCAGGACTGTGGAATTGGACCAATCAGTACTGGTGGGACCTAAATGGAGCTGGACTACAGGAGCTGTCTGGAGTCAGAATCTGTAAGAATTGTAGTTTTCGGCTTTTGGCACCTTTTTGCACCTGAAGGGAGCTTCTGTTGTGACTGACAGATGAAACAGCCAACCAAACCTTTTGGATCTTGGGAAATTCCCAGGCTTGCTGCAGTTTGAGTCAGTTCTCAGTTGGGAGTTGGAGGCAAGAGCTTGAGACAGTCAAGCAGCCATCTGAGTAGTTTTGCATAGAAGAACTGTGGAAAGGCCCGAGTTGTGGCCTGTATGTCTGCCTGCTGCCCGAGAGAGGAGGGGAGAGAAGAGAATTATTTGGATTAAATCAAGTTTGAGAGAACAAAGTAAGCCACTGATTTTTTTTTTACCAGGCTCATACCTGAAGAAGACTGAAGATTTTAATGAATCGATTGGCCTGTTGGGATTTCCAGCTGCTTTTGAATCCCTGGTTTGTGCAGAGACTTTGCGATCATGACTGGAGAGCAGTTTGCCTGGTACAGTAGAGTTTCCTTGCATGTAAATGCGCTGTGTATGAAAGTGGGTCGTGATTTGGTTCCCCACTGTGTGAACTGTGTTCTGCTTGCTGGAAGCTGTATCCAGCCCAAAACGGACTGTATCCGAATTGTCTCCATTTGGCCTGGGCCTTGCCACAGTGGCCCAGCCAGACTACCCGCTGCACAGAGAAAGCCATTGACGAGACCTGCCTGGAGATCATCCCCCTGCTCCACGCTTGAACAGGAATGATGCCTCGGCAATTGTGTAGGCTCTGCTTCTCCTGGCACTCCAGATTAACCACTTGCTGTCCGATTTTTGTCCAGCCTGTGTCCAGTCTTGGGTATCTTGAGTAATCATCAGGGTAGCTCCTGCAACAACAGCCTAATCTAAAGTGTGTCATCTGACTGTCTTGTTGTTTTCTTTTCACGAACTGAGCCCTCCGCTCCAGATTACAAATAGTGTATGTTGTGTATGTTGTTTTCTTCCATCACAGAGGCCCAACCAGCTGCAACATTCCTGGCTAGCCCACCATTCTCCATCTGTGACCCAGAGGTGTGGACCGCTATGGATCCTGAAGTGCATACATAACTGTTTGACTGATACAGCCTTAAGCAAATTAACCTGATTACGCCCTCCTTGTTCAAGTCCCTTAAATAAATCAGATCTAACTCTTTATTTGCATTTACCCTGACTGTGGTTCCAGTTTGTGCAAGAGTACTGTACTGCTATTTGCTGTGTATAGCCTTGTCTTATGGGGGTCCCCAGGCCAGGCCAGAGGAAAGCCCTGGTGATAAGTGCAAACAGTGTGGGTACTTGTGTGGTGTATTGTGAAAGTGATTACTGTGTATTGTTCTGACCACTAGTAAGGAAAGAGGGGTTACAGTGTCCCGGAGGGCTGTGCCCAGGTTAGCTTGACCACTGAACTCTAATCTCCTGGTGGAGGCACCCGCTTCAGAACTCAGGCACCTTAACCTGCTACTAGCCAAGCAGGCAGGGGTAGTAGCCCTTGGGATAGCGCCACCCTAGGGGTTACAGACTGGTTTGTCAAGAGCTAGCCATATCATGCCTGTGCTCCTGACTGCACTGGCTACTGGTATGGTGGAGAATCATCTTCAAGGTCACTTTGCTGACCTATAAGGCTCCTACGATCAGGGACCATGTTATTTGCAAGATCTCCTATGTTCCTACTGCCCTCTGAAGGCCCACCGTTCCACCAATGAGGGATTGCTAGAGATTCCCAGGGTCTGTTTGAAGACCTCAGGGGCCAGAGCTTTGCTTTGTGGCTCTGACCCTGTGGACTCTCTACTTCATCGGCGAGAGAGTGCCTGTCCACTGAGACATTCAAGTCCGCACTGAAGACGATTTATTTGAGCTAGCCTTTCTGATGCTACTTAATTTTAATTTGAACTGTGTTTTTAGTACTTGGGATTTTAATCTGAAATTATTTTATGATTGTTTGCTGTACAGGCACTTTGGTTTGAAAAGTGCCTTTTATAAATAAAGCTTGACTTGACCAGGTGCAGTAGGACATGCAGCATGTGCAGTGGAACAGGGCAACATGTGCAGTGGGGCAGGGCAGCATGTGCAGTGTTGCAGGGTAGCATGTGCAGTGGGGCAGGGCAGCATGTGCAGTGGGGCAGGGCAGCATGTGCAGTGGTGCAGGACAGTAGGTGCAGTGGGGTAGGGCAGCATGTGCAGTTGTGCAGGACAGTAGGTGCAGTGGGGCAGGTAGCATGTATGGTGGTGCAGGACAGTAGGTGCAGTGGGGCAGGGCAGCATGTGCAGTGGTGCAGGACAGTAGGTGCAGTGGGGTAGGGCAGCATGTGCAGTTGTGCGGGACAGTAGGTGCAGTGGGGCAGGGTAGCATGTGTAGTGGTGCAGGACAGTGGGTGCAGTGGGGCAGGGCAGCATGTGCAGTGGTGCAGGACAGTAGGGCAGTGGGACAAGGCAATGAAGCAATGGGGCAGAGCAGTAGATTCTGTGGGGCAGGTCATAGGCACCGTGGTGCAGGGCAGGAGGTGCTGTGGGGCAGGACAGTAGGAATTTCCAGGGCACCACAGTGGGCAAGTGGGACAGGCAGTGGGGCAGGGTAGCTGGTGCTATGGGGCAGGGTAGTAAGTGCTGTGGGGCAGGAAGTGGAAGCAATTGGGTAGGGAAGTAGGAGCTGTGAGTAGGTAAAGTGGGAGTAGTGGGACAGGGTAGTGGCAGCAGTGGGGCAGGGGTGGTAGGAGCAGTGGGGCAGGGCAGTAGGCTGTACAGGCAGGGACAGTGCATTGGGGCAGGGGCAGTAGATGCAATGGGGCAGAGCGGTAGGAGCACTGGGGTAGGCAGCAGGAGTTTTAGGGCAGTACAAAAATGCAGGGGCTGGGCAGTGGGGTGTGGGAGGCAGTAGGTGCTATAGAGCTGGGCAGTAGGAGCAGAGAGAAGGGCAGTGGGGAACGACAGTGAGTGTTGCAGAGCAGAGAAGTGGGAGCATTGGGATGAGACACTAGGTGCAGTGGACCAGGCAGGAGGAGCAATAGGGCTGGGAAGTAAGATAGTGGTGCAGTGGTAGCAGGGCAGTGGGATCAGTGGAGCAGAACAGTAGGAGCAGTGATGTGGGCAGTAGGAACAATTGGGCAGGGCAGTAGGAGCTGTGGGGAGGGACAGTAGGAGCTGTGAGATGGGGCAGTAGGAGTTGGGACAGGGTAGTAGGGGCTGTGGGGCAGGATGGCAGGTGCTGTGGCAGGGCAGTAGGAGCTGTGGGGGAAGGGCAGTAGGTGCAGTGGAGCATGGCAGAATGTGCTGTGGGGCAGGGTAATAGGAACAGTGGTGAAGGGCAATAGCTGCTGTGGGTCAGGGCAGTAGGAACTGTGGGGCAGGGCAGTAGGAACTGTGGGCACAGCAGTAAGTTCTCTGGGGAAGGGCAGTAGAGCGCTATGGGCAGAGCATTAGGAGCAGTGGGGCAGGGCAGAAGGGCTGTGGAGCTGGGCAGTAGGAGCAGTGAGGTGGCAGTGGGGCAGGGCAGTGGGAGTGCGACAGTGAGAGTTGCAGAGCAGAGAAGTTGGAGCAGTGGGATGGGGCACTAGGTGCAATGGGTCAGGCAGGAGGTGCAATAGGGAAGGGCAGTAGGAGTAGTGGGGCAGCAGGAGCAGGGGCGGGAGCAGTTGGGCAGGGGCAGTGGGATCAGTGGAGCAGAACAGTAGGGGCAGTGGTGAAGGGCAGTAGGAACAATGGGGCTGGGCAGTAGGAGCTGTGGGGAGGGACAGTAGGAGCTGTGGGGTGGGGCAGTAGGTGCTGCGGGACAGGGAAGTAGGGGATCTGGGGAAGGAGGGCAGGTGCTGTGGTGCAGGACAGTAGGAGCTTTGGGTAAGACAATAGGTGCAGTGGGGCAAGGCAGTATGTTACTGTTAGGGCAGGTAAGTAGGAACTGTGGTGCAGGGCGATGGCTGCTGTAGGGCAAGGCAGTAGGAACAGTGGAGCAGTGCAGTGAAACTGTGGGCATGGCAGTAGGTGCCATGGGTTAGGGCAGTAGGAGCTGTGGGGCAGAGCAGTGGGAGCATGGGGCAGGGCAGTAGGGACAGTGTGGCTGTGCAGCTGTAGAAGCAGTGGGGCAGGAGCAGTAGGGCTGTGGGGGAGGACAGTAGGGCTGGGGGACACTAGGAGCTATGGGACAGAGCAGTAGTAGCAGTGGGGCACAGCACTAAGAGCTGTTGGGCAGGGCAGTGGAGCTGTTGGGCAGGGGCAGGGATCTGTGGGGCAGGGGCAGTAAGAGCTGTGGGGCAGGATAGTAGGTACTGTGGGCCTGGTAGTAGGTGCCATGGGAAGGCAGTAGGAGCCGTTGGGCAGGGCAGTTGTGCTGTGGGGCAGGGTAGTAGGAGCAATGGGAGGGCAGTAGGAGCAGTGGGACAGGGCAGTAGGAGTAGTGGTGCGGTGCAGTGCAGTGTGTGTTGTGGGGCAGGGCAGTAGGAGGCGGTGGGGCTGGGTAGTAGGTGGTGTGTAGCAGGACAGTATGAGAAGTGGGTCAATGTAGCTGGTGGTGGGGCAGAGGTGTAGTCAGCTGTAGTTGGGACGGGGTAGTTGGTGCTGTATGGCATGGCAGTAGGGCCAGTAGGACTGGGCAGTAGGTGCTGTGTTGCTGAGTAGTGGAACCATGATCTTATTCCTGTTGCTCAACTACATCTACTGCCCTGTTGCATTGTTGAGTTGCCCTTCACCCATGCTGCCACTATCCAGCCCAGCTTACCTGCTGTCCACCCACTGCACTACTGCCCCGCTGTACACAGCTGCCATGTCCACTGCTCCCCAGCCCTTCCCCCACTGCTCCTCCGCCTGCCTGACACTGACACTGACCCGCCCCACTACTCCTACTGCCCTGCCCCTGACCCACTGATCCCATTCCCTCCCACTGATCCTGCTGCCGCGTCCCGCTGGTCATACTGCAAACCAAGCAAAGGGAAAACACTGTGCACTGTTTCTGTTTCTATATCAAGTCCGCATTTATTCAGCAATCTATACATAGAAAAGATCACCATGAAACCTCTCCCCAATGCTTCAAACCCTTTCAGTTCTTCCTCAGAGGTCCTGGTTGCCAAGTCCCATTTGCAGTTTTCTATGCGTGGTGTTCTCCTTTTTGCTCACTTTGCAGTATGTGCTGGGCTGAGCAGTAGGAACATTGGGCAGGAGCATTAAGTGCACAGTGAGGTAGGGCAGTAGGTAAACTGGAGGCAATAGGTGTAGCAGGGCAGAGTAGCGGGAGTAGTGGGGCAGGGCAGTGACAATTATGGGCAAGGCGATGGGAGCAGTTGAGTAGGGGCAGGGTTGCAAGAGAAGTTGTGGGGCAGGGCAATGGGATCAGTGCAGCAGGAGTAGTAGGTGCAGTGGGGCAGGGCAGTATGTGCAGTGCAGTGGAAGTAGTGGGGCTGGCAGTGGGGCAGTGGAAGCAATGGGGCAGAGTAGTAGAGGTGAAGTGGGGCAGGATGGTGGGAGTACTGGGGCAGGGCAATGGAGAGCAGTAGGACAGGGCAGAAGGAGCTTTCAGGCAAGGCAGGATGTGCAAGGGGCAGGCAGTAGGAGCTGTGGGGCAGGCAAATGTGAGCAGTTGGGGCAGTAGGTGCAGTCAGACAGGACAGTGGGAGTACTGGGGCAGGCAACGGCAGTAGTGGGGTGAGACAAAGGAGCAGTTGGGCAGGGGCAAAGCAGGTCAGTGGGAGCAGTGGAGCAAGGCAGTAGAAGCAGTGGGGCAGAGCATTGGGTGCAGTGGGGCAGGGTAATATATGTGTTGTGGCAGGGCAGTTGAGAACTGGGCCAGGGCAGTGGGAGCTATGGGGAGAAAACAGGTATAGTGGGGGAGGCAGCAGGTATAGTTGGGGAGGGCCATATGCGGTGCAGCAGGGCAGTAGGAGCTGTGGGTAAGTAAGTAGGTGCAGTATGGCAGGCAGTATGAGCAATAGGGCAGGACAGTAGGTACAGTCAAGCAGGACAGTAGAAGCAGTGGTGCAAAGCAGTAGGTGCTTTTGGGTTCACAGAGTTTTGGGAGGGCAGTAGAAGTTTTGGGACAGGGCAGTGGGGAACAGCAATAGGTGCAGTTGTGCAGTGCAGTGGGGCAGAGGCAGTGGGAGCACTGGGGCAGAGTAGTATTTCTTTTGGGTGGGCAGATGGAAAAGTGGGGTGGTGCAGTGCAGTAGGGGTAACAGGCACAGTGGAGGTTTTGGAGCAGGACAGAAGGAGCAGTGGGGCTCAGCAGAGGGAGTTTTGGGAGGGCAATTGTGCCATGTGGCAGTTCAGTGAAGCTGGCTGTAGGTGCAGTGGGATGGGCCATTTGAAGTTTGAGGGCAGGGCAGTTGGCAGAGTGGAGCTGGGCAGAAGGAGTTTTGGGGTAGGGCAGTGAGATACATTGGAACAGAGCATTAGGTGCAGAGGACAAAGCCAGTAAGCACAATGGGGCAAAGCAGTAGGTGCAGTGGACAGGACATTAGGTACAGTGGGGCATGGCAGTAGAAGCAGAGCACAGGGTCAGTTGCAGCAGTGGGGCAAGGCAGTTGGTGCAGTGGACAGGACATTAGGTACTGTCGGGCAGGCAGAAGCTGAGGACACAGCAGTTGCGGCAGTGGGGCAGGCAGTAGGTGCAGTGGGGCAGGGCAGTAGAGTGTAGTGGGGCAGGGCAGTAGAGAGCAGAGGGCAGATCAGTTTTGGCAGTAGGGCCAGGCAGTTGGTGCTATGGACAGGGCATTAGGTACTGTCGGGCAGGGCAGTAAAGCTGAGGGGTACAGCAATTGCGGCAGTGGAGCAGGGCAGTAAGTACAGTGAGGCAGGAATTAAGGTGCATTGGGGCAGGGCAGTGGGTGCAGTGGGGCAGGACAGTAGGCGCAGTGGGACAGGGCATTAGGTGCAGTGTAACAGTGCAGTAGAAGCATTGGGAGCAGGACAGAAGGAGGAACAGGGTAGTAGGTGCAAAGGCAGGGCAGTAGGAGTTGTGGGGCAGGGCATTATGGTTGTGGCATAGTGCAGGGATAGACAGAAGAGTGTCCAAGCAGCTGCTGCCCAGGTTTCTGTATCCTGGATATTCTGCTGACCGTTCCTCTCCTTCTTAAGAAGAGCTTGTAACATAACTCAGCAGCATGCCTGCTCGGTCACAGCTGGAATGTAGTGGGTGGACACTGGGGAGTGGAAAGGATTGGGCTGGAGTGTCTGGATATGATAAAACAGTTATTTAAACAGCACAGCTTTCTGTTTACTTTGAATGACTTGTACTACTCGTCCCGACACGCCCACAAATGCATTGCTTCCAGCTGCAGGTGCCATGAGGGACAGATGATTTGGCCTCAGTGATGCAGCCAGCCCACAATAGGATGGATTCTTTTATCTTACTTTCCTGATATCATTTGGATCGGATTCAGGCAGAACTGCTCTTTGGAACTTATTAACTAGGTTTTAGGCCTGGTGTACATCCTGAAGTCGGACAGAATCAAGTCCCAGATGAGATGGAGTCAAGTTTTGAGATCTGCGGAGTTAGTGCTGCTGAGAAGCCGGTAAACCCATTGTTGTTTCTTGGAAGGGTTATGCCCTTAAACAGATGGTCTGAACATCAGCCTTGTATTAGACCAGCGCCTTTGCAGATTGACATCGGGAGGCTTGTCCAGTGTCTTGGTTGGTGAATCCACTTACCCCAAACTGATGCTGTTGCTGCTACTGTGCTGGTATTAGCCTCCCTGCACCCTTGCAAACAATGTGCTCCCAAAAAGAAAGATCTGCAGAAAGGGTTAAAGAGTGCTGCATGAAGTTGAACTGACTGGATATTGAAAGACATCATCAACCCAAAGCAAATGATGAGGGGCACTTTTGCAGGATCCCAGAGCTGCACTGATGAAAAATCTAGGCTGATTTCAGGACGATGGACTAATCTTTATGTCGCTGCTAACTCCTCTCCATACAACAGAACCCTGCAGAAACCAAAATTATTTTAAACCGTGCATGAGAGACTTTACAGACCATTTAATCAACGTGAAAATGACTGAAATTGTAGGAACTGTAAAACAAATGACGTGCTTGTACCAGTTAGATACGAGCAGAGGCTTTCTTTACAAGTTATTTGAGGAATGCTTGAGCTGAATAAATGGGCTGGCCAAGCACTTTAAATGTGAATGGACCCCTGGCCACTGGGAATGAAAGCCAGGCAAGTCGACGTGAACAAAGGGAATAAAGAAGGGACTATAAAGAAAGACTAGTCTCAGGGCTGACAAAGGAGGGCGGGGAGCCGAGGCAGAGCCAGATTACAGAAAGGGGCCTTTGGTTGTCGGGGAAGAGAAGAACCCTGCGGATCTGTTCTAAAGTGTGCATTTTATGCATTTGCTTTTCTCAGAATGGCAAGTTAGACTTAGTTAGTTAAAAGAGACAAGCTGGTAGACCACTGAGGGAACATGTCGCCAGCTGGCAAACATGGGCTTGAGGACTTTGAATATTACAAGGTCCAGGCAGACCAAAGCTTTATATTCAGTTATAGTCAACATCTGACATGATGAATCCAGGAACCAGAAAAGGATTTAGAACGAAGGAGAAATTACATGCTTCACTCAGCGTGGTAAGCTGGCATTTGGGGAAATGACATGTTGGAAGTCCCTGGGTGGTTGGTGGGTGTTCAGGGTTAAGTATCATGTATTGCTCCTTTCCTCTACCTGCAGTACTACTGTGGGTTACTCTGGGATGCAAGGCAGCCAAAGAAGGAGCAGACCCCACTGGTGTTTTAGAAGTAGGGAGTCTGGGAGGACTGCGGAATGGAATGATGGAAGATGAAGGAGGGGGCATGGGTGGTCGAACCCCAGGAGCACTGATGCAGGCTAAGGCCAGATTTGGGAGCAAGCTAAACCCTGGCTTAGGTTTCCCAGGAGGAGATGACGCGTGAGGGCACCCATAGCTGGAAGGGATTTTGCAGGAGGGTCCATGCCGGAACATGAAGTCAGGGCCACCAGGGATGTTGGGATTGGACCCAAGTGGGATTCTGTGTCATCAAATATGCCAATTCCCTGGACTGAAGGCACCCACTCATTGGAAGCAACCAGAACCTGCCCACTGTGTCCAGCTCAGTGTGTCTGTAGTATGACGATTGTCAACTGCTCCAGAGTTGGGATGAAGGAGTTCCCATCAGCGCCTTGCTGCCCTCCAGGAACAACTGTTCTGTAAGTATTCGTTTTATATCTACTTGCCTTGTTGTTTGTTCAAAACCTGGTATCTGAGACTTTGAAACATTAGTAATGATAGCCATGTTTTTCTTTTTCTGGTTTCCTAATTTTGACATGCTCTGTTGTGGAAATATGGGGAGGGCCTTGGTCCTGGGGTCACTTTAAAACCTAATTGGGAAGGAACAGAATTGTGGGAAACTGGTTATGTGCATATCTTGAGTCTTAGCAGGCATGTCTTGTCTCTACTGTCAGTAAAAAGTATTTGAAAGTATTTCCGATATGAATACCATGCATTTATTAATTTTGTATGTATACAGTGTATGTGAGAGTTAAACCTGGCAGAGGAATTATTGCAAACCACTTGGACTGTGCCAGACAAGATTAGTAAAAGCTGACCAGGTTGGCTGAACCAGCAGAATTTGCACTATTGGCACCCATTCCAGCTAGTCCAGCCAGATCGCCAGTCTGTCTTTCACCAGTCTGATACGGTCCAGCTTTCACCTATAACACATTAAACAGCTCACAAAGGAACCCTAAACCAATGGGAGAGCATCTTGAGCAATGCCTGATTACATCACAATGGCCTCTGCTGAACTCAAAACAGAGCAGAGAAAGCAAACAGAAATAGTTACAATCTTCATAAACGCCTAGTTTATGTTTTACATTTATGATACGTAGTATAACATTAGACACACCGTGGCCTCACTCAGAATGTGATGTGACTGACTCACTTGAGATGATTCAGAACTTGTATAAACTAACTCATGTCATTCGTGAGTTATTGTTCTGTCCCTCACATGAAGATAAATGGCATATTCTGAGTCAAGCCGTTGTGTATCCTGTTGTTCCATTTCTTGTATAAGGGTCTTTTATATTGGTATTGAAGTAAAACTATTGTAACAGATACAACTTTGTCAACTTTTGGAATGCCGTTGACATAATGTTCAAGTCAATGGCCACTGTCATATCCGTTCTCTAAATAAATAGTGGATCGCCATGGCCTGACTCAAACTATGCAATCTATCTTCATGAGTGAGGGCAGGACCATAAATCATGAGTCGCGAGCCATGAATCAGTTATAAAAGTTCTGTCCTCTTACAAGTGATAAACTCGTATTTTGAGTCAGACCATTGCATGTTTGATTTATATAGCATCAGTTTACTTGTTATAGCTTTTAAATCTTCTGTTTGTATGAATATTTAATTGCTTCTCTTTGATTTTGACTGCTGGCTTCCTTACTTCACGTGGCCACTGTGATGTCATTGACATTGTTGAAGGCCACTCTCTGGTTCAGTATTCCTTTGTCATATACTCAGCTTTGCTAGAGATCAAGTATGACACCCTCCAAAATACAAGATATCATGATACCTTGCAAAGTGGGTCCAAATATATAGGAATATCCACGAGGTTGCTCAAAATATGACTGTTACTTGCTGTGGAATGCTGGCGTTATTGTTCCCTTGCACAAAGTGACTGAGCAAAGTGAAGCCATGAGTACAAAGGAAATAATAACACCAAATAACAATCAGGTATACCTAAGGTGTGGTGTCTGTGTGCCTCTCAGGTGTGCTATTCTGGTACTCATGACATTGGGTGTCTGTCCACCCCTGAGGTGTGATGTACAGGTACCCACATGGTGTTGAGTCTGGGTATTTACAAGTTGTGTTGTCTGAGAACTCCTGACATGTGGTGTCCATGTACCCCTGAGATGGAGGATGACTGTGTGCCCCTGAGATGGAGGATGACTGTGCACCCCCGAAACTGGGTGTTTAAGTACCCTTGAGGTGGGCTGTCTGGGTATCCTTGAGGGGGTGTCTGGATACCTCTGAGGTGAGGTGTCTGAGTACTGCTGAAGTTGGATGTCTGGGTACCCTGAGGTGGGATGTCCAGGTACCAACAAGATGGGGTGTCTGGGTATCTACAAGCTGTGATATCTAAGTAGCCCCAAAGTGTGGTCTCTAGGTACCTTCCGAGTTGTGGTGTTTGGGTACTCCCTGAGGTATAGTGTTTGGGCAGTACCCTGAGATGTGGTGTCTGGTAGTGGTTCTTGGTTCCCATTGTTTTAGTGGAGATGTGGTGTCTGGGTACCTCTGAACTATGTTGTTGGGGTAACCTTAGGTGTGGTGTCTGGGTATCCCTCTGGTGGGGTGTTTGGGTTCCACTGAGGTGTGGTGTCTGGGCACCTCTGAGGTGGGGTGTCCATATACCCATAAGGTGTGATGTCTGGGTATCTACCGTGAAGTGTCTGAGTACTTCTCAGGTGTTGTGTCTGGATACCCCTAGATGTGGTGTCTAGGTACCTTCCAATCTGTGGTGTTTGGGTACCCCCTGAGGTGTAGTGTCTGGCAGTACCCCTAAGGTGTGGTGTCCGGCACTGTTTTGGCTCCTGTTGTTTTAGTGGAGCTGTGATGCTGGGTACCCCAAGGTGTGGTGTCTTGTTACCCCTGAGTTGTGTTGTCCTGTATCCCCAGGTGTTGTGTTCCAGCACCCACCAAAGTCAGGTGTCTGGGTACCACCTAGGTGTAATTTATTTATTTAGTTTGTGTTTACGGGTAGGTGCGCTGAGCCAACAGGAGTGACTATTTTCAGGCATGACCAGAGAGTATATAACATCATGAATAGGTACAGAACATATTAAGCAACGAGAAACAAGCGTTACATATCTGGGAAGAGAAGTCCTTATGCATGGCATGTATGGAGCTTTGAGCACAAAAACATAGGGGCAGTAGCATAATTAACAGGTGCTGAGTAGGAGTAACACCCTTTGAAGGAAGAAAAACAACATAGAAGTTTAACAAGCATTGATAACGAATAGGTTACAAGAAAGGTATAAACATAGACCAGAGCAGTAAACAGGACATCAATGTGGTAATTAGACAGTAGATGTTAGAATATAAGTGAGGGTAAAGGGAGTAGCCGAGGCAAGGAGACCTGCAGTCTGTCTGACCCGAAGATTAGTGGGGTTATGGATAAGTGCTTGGGGTACTGGCATAGGGACAGTAGATAGGGGCCTGACAGGAAGGAATTATGGAGGATCAAAACAGATGCAACGGTCAGCCGGCATAAGATGGCGGCAGACATGGTTTTGAAGTGAAGATGGGTCCCTGACTGTCTTACTTCCAGGGAGAGTGTTCCAGAACTTAGAGCCACATGCCAAAGGCACCTGTACCTTTGAGGTAAGACATCTGGGGACTTTAAGTAGGGATTTTCCAACTGATCTTAGTTCATGAGGGAGGTGAAAGGAAGGAACATCTCTGCCAGTGTAGTTGGGATTTTCAGCCTGATAGAATCAACAAGCGAGCCCAGGTAGCAATGCCTAGAAGCCACGGGGACAGCCAACCTAAGTCATCATAAAGTAGACAATGGTGCCTAAATTGAGGGAAGAGCATGCATAGCGGCATACATTATTGTAAGTGATGTCCCACTTCAGTAGGAAGGTTTATGGGCAGAACCAAGGGGAACACAGTAGTTGAGGTCGACAGCAGAATTCCCTTGCAGTAGCCAGTTTAGTAGATGGTGTTAGCATGTAGCTAGTCTTGTACACAGTGTCTGGCATCTCCAGAGTTGCATAGAAACATAGAAGCTGATGGCAGATAAGGACCGTGTGGCCACCCAGTCTGCAATTTTGCCTACCTATTTCAAACCACAGATCCTAGTTGATCTGCAGCTCACTCTTTCCTGTCTCTAGGGTACTCTTATGTCTGTCCCATGCATTCTTGAATTCCCTGTTTTTGCCCTACCACCTCCTTTGGGAGGCCGTTCAAACATCCACCCTCTTTCAGTGAAAAAGTACTTCCTCATGTTGCCCCTGAATATTTTCTGCCCCTCTTGAGTGTCCACCCTGTTGCAGATCTTAGTATTGTCTGCAAAATACATACTTTCCTCTCAACCCCTCCGCAATGTTACCTATAAAGACATTGAAGAGGACTGGCCCCAGGACTGATCCCCATGGCACCCCACAAATTGGAATTATTTGAGCATTTTTATTTTTTCAAACTCGAGTGCCACACTTCTGTATGTTTTGATGGAGCAATTTGGATCTGAGGATCCGTAGTGGACACCAGCACAGCCATCAGAGCATTCTTTGGTTTGTGGTTTTCTGTTGCTTATAACACCCATTCTTTAAGAATACTTTTCTTGTGACTACAATGAACTAGCATCGGCAGACACTGCTCCCGGACCTTATGTGACAACAGGTGTACAAAACAGCTGAGAATACTGATGAAACCTCTTCTGAGCCATATTAAGGAAATGCTTCTTTATTTTTCAAATGTGAAAAAGTGCTAAAGCTGACACAATATGGGAAAGAATGGTATCATACAAGTCAGAGATAAGGGCAATCTAAAACAGAGAAATATAGGTCAGGATTTTCCCAGTAACATGCACTGCTGCTTTAAGTGGCGGGCTCATGGTCACACAGTATGCAAGTGGTAGCTGTGGGATTTTAAGCAAACTGAACACCGACCATGACAGTAAGTAAGAGAAACCATAAAAGCGCATGAACCATAAAAGCGAATTTGTTGTAATATTAATGAGATACGATTAAGTGTCAAACAATGAACAATTGTGACGAAATATCTTTTTTTTTTTTTAATAACTGTGGTTTTTGAATTATTTTCTCTGTCCAGGCTTATATCTGGGAAATATTTTGTCATTAAATGCCATTTTGAATAAACTTTAAACTTATTAAAACTTCAACCCCCCTCAATTTGTTTCCCTTTATTGTCACTCCTGAATTGAGACTGCAGTATTTTGTAAGTGGAATACCACCCTTCAAGGTGTCCAGGCATAGCTGGGCATGTCACCACACCAGAGAGGCATCCGTATATCCGAGCAAGCTGGGACACCTTGGCTAGTATTTTTCCTTTCATATATATTGATATCCATTCCCTCCCTAGAATGGGGCCAAAGCTATAAGGTGCAAAGTTTGGGAGTTTAACATTACACCCTACAACCCTAACTGGGGCACTACTGGGCCCTATAATATATATTCTTTGCAAAAACTGCATTAATGCACCAGTTAGGTACAACTTAATGCAACTAAATTAGTGAAATGTGGCATCAGAGTTTCCAACTTCAACTCCCCACCACCCCCTAAGTAGCAAAAAGGAAAAAAATAGTGTTTTGGATCTCTGCATCTTGACAAATCAGTGGTGGGGTCTTCCTTGGGGTTGCCAACCAGAATGCTCAACCCTCCTCTCCAGCCTATGGCCTCCTGTCCTAAAGCACAGAGTACAGCTCCAAGCCCCAGTACCTTATAATGATACACTCTCCAGAGGCAGTGAAGTGTGTCTCGCCATGTTGCCAACAAAATTGTTGTACTTTCTTCATGCAGAGCACTGTGGGTACTGCCTGAAGAAAGAGATCAATCTGACGTTGTTTGATTAGGGAGGTTGTGAGCATTAGGCTTGACAACCCAAAGGAAGATCCCACGAGTCATCAAGAGTCAGAAGACCCCAAACCCTGCTTTTTCCTTTTGCTACAGGAGTGGGGAGTTAGAGCTGGAAATTCTAATGCCACATTTCCATACTTTTGTTACGTTATACTGAACTCTGATGCATTAATGCAGTTTTTGCAAAGAATTTCCTTTCTTTTAAGTTAGTGGAATGTATCCTCATTGGGACATGGGTGAACAGATGCAGATCTGCAGAGCCATCTGGGCTGTGCACCAAGGAGAGACCTTCTGCTCACAGGAGTGCAGGGCACTGCTGATCCTACACTAGGTGCAGTGTCAGATGTCAAGAATCGCCAAAGTTATGATCGTGTGTAGAAAATGTCAATGTACCTTCATAACTGTGGTTTTTTTTTTTTTTATATTTTGACCCAAAATTTTCAGCATAGCCTTGTTATGAACCCATCTCATGAACCTGATCAGTGAAAAATGTTCAAATCTTGGCGAAACATCATTCCATGGCACAGGTGTGAAAACACATTTCTTCCAGGATTTGAAAATGACAGTTGTCACGTTCATGAGGTGGTGTGAAAAATGGCTACACTGAAAGTTTGGGTCAAAATATTTGAAATTACCAAAGTTATCAGCGTATGCTTCAACATTTCAATGTACCCTCATAACTTTGTTTTTAACATTTTTAATCTAGATTTTCAACATACTTCTTATGACCCCACCTCATGAACACGCATGGAGAAAATGTTTAAAACCTGCCTGAGAGGTGATTTCATGCAGCAACTGCGAAATCACCTTCTGGGACATATTTGTGTAATTTCACTGCCATTGTTCAATGTGGGAGGCCATGTTATTGAAAATTTGGTGTAAATTTTTTTAAATGACAAAGTTATGATTGAAAGTTCACACCTCATTGAAACACATTAAACTGCACCTATCTTATGTTCTCATATTGCAGTCACCAGTTCCAGCACCAAGACATGTCTTCAATCAGATAGTCGATCTCGCCATGGGACATGTTCAGGTGAGTGAGGATCTGTGGGGGTATGGGATGGTGGATGCTGAGTGGGTGGTTGACGTGAAGTGTGCTAGGGGTGATATCACTGATGTATCATTTTCTTTTTCAGTTGTTAAAATAAATAATTGAGGGATGGTTTTCTTTATTGTTGGGTGACAAAAGTCAGCACTGGGGATTAGGCATCCCAATATCAGAATGGTGTTTAGCATGAGGGTGGGTACCTGGTGCTGTCACCTATTTGTTTTGGGGAGTGACCTGAGGTGGTGGGCACCCCAGTCCACTATTATTTATATAAATGAGAAGTGGGACTGGGTGATCTTGGGGAGGGGGCAAGAGAAGCAGTATCAGACAGGGTGGGCATCCTGGTCCACTTTCTAATTAAAAAAAAAAACAAAAATTAGGAGTGGGAGTTGGGGTAGGTGACATGGCAGGAGGGGGACTAAGAAGTGGTATGGGGTGGGCATCCTGGTTTGCTAAAATAAAATGTAATAGATATATAGTTAGATAGCTGGTTGGGGGAGAGAGAGAAATGCAATTCCGTCTCACTGCTGAAACTGAAGCTGGAAGCAGGACTCAGCTGTGGCTTCACAAGTCAAGAAAATCCACTGTTCTCATACAGATGACATTGGTGAATGACTTCTCTCACTAAGCTGGGCACCCTGGATTTTTGGGTGACCAGAAACTATTTTCCAGGACAATTTGTAAAACGAACACCAGAATCTAGCTAAATGGGTCCTGTTTACCTAGGTTAAGGTGTTTGTCTTTGAAAATACATCATTTGTATAGGTTGTATGGCATTTTTTTTTTTTGTTAAAATCAAAACAAGATGGTGGTCATCACGAACAAAGAATCTCGGCTCACGAAGGAAGAATCTCAGCTCACGTAAAAGAATATTCTTCTGTCATTAGTCAAAATTCTTATTTCAGATCAAACAGCTATCTGAAAGACCATACTGTGTATGCTCAGAACTGAAATTTCAAATTCTTATAACTCGAGAACAGATTAATATTTTTCACCAGCCAAGAAAAGGCACCATTCTAGAGCAAGCCCGTTGTACCCTGCAAATTTCAGAACACAAATTCCAAACTGTCTGGGCTGTAGGTGAGAGCAAAAAAACCACCCCAAAACAGCAAAACACCCCAGCTTTTCCTCTTTTTTTCCCCCTATCAGAATCTGGAATCTGGATATCCTACCATCACAGAACTTGCCAAATCAAGAGACCTTGCCCCCCCGACTGTACGTGCAAAATTTTATGCAATTCGGTTGAATGAAGGTGAAGCTATTTAAGATGCAAAGTTAGGGGTTAACATTAAACACCCTACTCAACCCTAAGTGAAGAGGTGCTACCGTGCTCCTATAATATATATTCTTTGTAAAAAAAACTCATTAATGCTCCAGGTAGAATTCAAGTTAATACCACTAACTTAGGAAAATGTGGCATTAGAGTTTCCAACTCTAACCCCCCAGAACATTAAGGCTTTTGGACTTCTGAGTTTGGTGAATCCACTGGTGGGGTCTTCCTTGGGGTTGTCAACCATAATGCTAACTCCCTCCCTGAATAAACAGGGTTAATGCACCAGTTGAGGTCCCATACCATATGTTCCAAAACCCCAAACATAAACCCCACTACACATGGTCAAAGCTTTTTCTGCATCAAGGGCAAGGGCAGTAGCACCCTATAGTTAAGATTGAGTAGGGTGTTTAATGTTAAACCCTCATTTTGCACCTTAATAGCTTCACCCCATTTTATGGAATTGCACAAAGTTTGCATGTACAATCCAGGTAGCAAGGTCTCTTGGCCTGGTCGGAAGTGTGGATTATGAAATCAGGATAGTGCAAAAAAGGAAAAATCTTTTTTTTTTTTTGCTGTTCTTTTGCTCTAACCTACAGCCCAGACAGTTTGGAATTTTGTTCTGAAATGTTAAGGGTAGAAAGGGCTTGTCCTTGAATGTTGCCTTCATTGGTTTGGTGAAAAATATTAACTGCTCCCAAGTTATTAGAATTTGAAATGTCAGTTCTGAGCATGTTCAGTAAGGTCTTTCAGATAGATTGTTGATATGAAAGAAGAATTTCCTGCTCATGAAAGAAGATTCTCTTTCATGAGCTGAAATTCTTCTTTGTGAGAAAAGTTACTTGCGGTGGCAGCCATTCTGTTTCTATTTAAAAAATTTTTTTGAAAACCTTAAAAATGGTGCCCTGGAGAGAAACTAGCACATTAAACTAGCTAAACAGCAACTGTTTAGCTCAATTTTGGACTTAGTTTTTCAAAAAAGATCCCAAAATGTGATTTTTGGGACATCCAAAAATCCTTAGCAAGGCTTGTTTCATGAGCTGATTTTCTTGTTACAGCCTCACAAAACAAGATTCTTGGCTCATGAAAGAAGATGGTGGACTTGGCGTTTTTTCAGTTTTGTTTTATGAGCAGGGCTGTTGTTTCATGAGTCACCAAACAACTCACAAAAGAAGGTTGGCTCACAAAACAAGATGGTGAACTTTTTCATTCTTGTCTCATTAGCTGACCTTCCTCATTTATGAGTCATGAAACAACTCACAAAACAAGGTCAGCTCATGGAACAAGGTTTGGGACTTAGCTTTTTCACCAATCTTGTTTCATGAGTCAACCTTGTTTCAGGAACTGTTTTGTCACTCATGAACGAAGAAGGCTGGCTTATGAAACAACATTGAAAAAACTAATTCCACTGTTTTGTTTCATGAGATGAGAATCTTCTTTCATGAGTTGTTTCATGATTCATAAAAGACATGCCTGCTAACAAAACAAGAAAAAAAAAAAACTAAGCCAACCATCTCTGGCGCATGAAAGAAAGTCACCTCATGAAACAACACCCCAAAAATAAGTCCACCATCTTGTTTCATGAGCCAAAATTCTTGTTTTGCGACTCTCATGAAACAAGACTGCTGGCTAACATAAAAGCCAGCTCATCGGCGCAGTGGTTGGATTTCTGCTTGTGATGCTGGCTACCCAGGTTCGGGAATGGACCCAGGATGCCGGACAGCCAGACGGGAGGAGAAGGATCGAGTGTCCCAAGGACTGCTCTCCTTTCTGAGGGAGGGAGGTGTGTGTGATCGTGCTTGATGGACCCCTGGTGGAGGCCAGGGTACCACAGTGACCTGTACCAGAATGATGCTTGAGGGGCGGAGCAGATGCCAGCATCATTGCACTTTCCTGCCCCCACCTACAGGGGGAAAAACAAGCTGCTGGCCACCCTAGATGAAGCCAGCCCTTGGCTTCAATCAGCCTCCAGGATGCCCCTTCAACGTATCCATCATCTGCGGCACTGTGCCGGGTCGGTGCCGCAACACTGCCCTGGGGGGTAAGCCAGGGGTTATCAAAGGACACATCTAATGTGGAGGTGGGAGTGAGGGTCTGTGACCTGGCTGAGGTTCCGGTGGCTGCAAAAGTATAATAAATTAAAAAAAGACTGCTAGCTCACGAAACAGAAATATGGACTCATGAAAGAAGAATTTCTTTATAGTGAAAGAATGAAGAGTTTGGTCATAATTGTGCTGTTTTTAAAGATTTCAAAACCACATTTTTACCATGTTTTTTTTGACCCTACATCATGTGCCTTTGTGAAAACATACTTGAAACATAATCAATAAGGTCATGTCGCTGTTCTTTGCACAGTCATATTTTTGTGCTGATTTGACAAAATGTCAACTGTTTCATGAGGAGGTTATAAAAAGGCTATGTTGAGATTTTGGGTGAAAATAATGTTAAACAAAATTATGATGTAAGGACTTTGTATGTGCATTTGTAGGAAGCAGTATAGTGCAGAGGTTTAGGGCTCTGCACTGCAAACCTGGAGACCTGGTTTTGAATCCCACAGCCCCCACTTGCATACTGTGTGACCTTAAGCAAGTCACTTAACTTCCTTGTGCTTCCAGGTTGCACCTGGAAACAAACTTCAGTTTAGTGTGCCTTTTCTGGTCAAATAATTTCCCTTTCACTTGTAGGGACATGGTAGCATAGGGCCAGATGGCCCTGCGCTTTGACATGCAGTTGGACCTCTCACACAAAGGTCCCTGTACGTCTACATCTGTAGCTATGCAGAAGTGCAGGGCCAAGAGGGTCCTGTGTTTCCACAGCCTGATAGACTTCACATTTGGTGTAGGTCCCAATGAGCCCTGTGCATCCCTATCTGTAGCTGCACAGAAGCACAGGGTCCAGAGGGCCTCCTCTTTCTCATCCAGGCAGATCTTTTCATGTAGCTCTGAAGGGACCTACATGAATGATTCAATTCTACTGTCTCCAAAATAGAGATGTTGCAAAATGTTATTTAGCCAGCAAAATTGCCATGAAATCGGTAGTTTTGCTGAGTGAAATGTTTTGAAAATTGTGGCAAAATTGCAAAATTTTGCCTGCACTTTGCCTGTATCTGATATGCCAGCATTCTGTGCCCTCTGAGTCCCTGGTGTCTAGTGGTTCCCCTCCGGCTGATCAACAGCTGAATTCAAATCAAGAACCCTCCCCAGTCACCCTGAGCCCCAGCCCCAATCTTTGTAATAAAAATACCTAACAATCCTCTTCCATGTCCCTGGTGTCTAGTACTCCCCGGCTGATCACCAGCTGAATTCAAATCAAGATAGAACCCTCCCTCCTCCCCAGTCACCCTGAGCCCGGCCCCATATGTTTGTAAAAGACTGGTGGAAGACTAGGTTTGTTGGCCAAGGCACCTGGTTTCACCTCAGCTCTTTCTTTCTAGGTTGCTTGAAGGGACAGAGCAAAGAATCTTACCAGAGCAAGGGAAAGGATTAAGACTTCTTTGACTAGGCAGATTTACTGTGTTATTTTTATTTTGTATTCATAGGATTGCAACTGTTTGTTGCTACATTTTATTGCTTTATTTTTCTGATTCAAAGTGTTGTTGCTAGGTATACCTTCTGTTGCATTATTACAAGGTGTGCCTACAGGGTGCTAACAGATTACTGCTGTAATCTTCTGATTCAAATTGTCTTTGCAAGGTACATCTTCTGTTACTGCTTTATTTTTCTATGTAGCAAAGTGTTTCTTACAGGGTATATCTTCTGTGAAATTATTACAGGTGGTGCTTAAGTTTTTGTGAGTTTATCATTAGGCTAAGCAAAATTTCTGTTTGCCACTATTTTATTTATTAATTATTATTATTTTTTTTTTTTTTTACAAAGTTTTTTTGTCTCAGAGGTGTTGCAGTCTCCTTCTCACTTTGAAGGAGCTAATTCTTTCCTCCTACAGCTCTTCCATGGGATTAGGTGTGTATCTGGAGGGTGGAGCTGGCAAAGAGTAATTTTCAACAGAAAGAAGGGTTAAAAGGTCAGGTTAGTTAATATCTTGGAAGTGGAAGACTAGGTCTGCTGGCGAGGGCACCTAGCTTCACCTCAGCTCTTCCCTTCTAGGTTGCTTGAAAGGACAGAGCAAAGACTCTTACCAGAGCAAGGGAAAGGATTAAGACTTCTTTTGGCTAGGCAGATTTACTGTGCGTTATTTTTTATTTTGTACTCACAGGGATTGTTACTGTTTGTTGCTAACATTGTATTACTTTATTTTTTCTGATTTCAAATTGCTGTTGCTGGGTATACCTTCTGCTGCATTATTACAAGATGTGCCTACAGGTGTGTGCTAACAGATTACTGCTGTAATCTTCTGATTCAAATTTTCTTTTGCAAGGTATATCTTCTGTTACTGTTTTATTTTTCTCTGTAGCAAAGTGTTTCTTCAGGGTATATCTTCTGTGAAATTATTACAGGTGGTGTTTTAAAAGGTTTTACAGTTTTATCTATTATTAGGATAAGCTTTCAGGGTTACTGCATTTGTTGCTGACTGACTGTTTCTGCTCTTGCCTCCTTGTTTCTTTCATCCATGGTTCTTATTTTTGGCAGGAAAGGGTCCTGCCACCCACCCCCATCCCCAACCACCCCACACTACACTCCTTTTATAGGGTAGCACAGTCGTGAGATTTCTTGTGGCAAAGCAGGAAGGGGCAGATCAGTGGGTATCCACACAGTGACCTCATTTACAGGGGCACTAGTAATTTAGCTTGTTAAAACAAGTTATACAAAACATACAAACAAAACACAAAGTCAAACTTTTGCTTTCATTTTCTTCCTTCTAATTACACTAACCGGGTTATAAACCCAGCAAATTATCTGGAATTGATATCATTAACTGCAGGCACTGCAGAACACTTTTCAGAAGGGCAGTTTTTACAGGATTTAGGACACTGTCCTATATGCTGGGCCATTGGAGATCTTAGGGCTCAGCTCCAGGTAGCATGGGCAGAGATTGGCGCACTCAAATTTCATATTCAAGAGAAAATATAAGAACCACTCGTCATTTCCCCAACATCCAACGGCAGCACCTTGACCACAGAGGAGTAGTTGGTCTGGGAGGTTGGCAGATGGTTAGGAGGGCAAATCGGGTGCCCCATCACTCAGTGCTCTCCAACATCTCACCTCCACAAACCGTATAAAACTACAAACAGGTATCTGCCTCTATCTCTGAAAATCAAACAAAGGGCAGAGGACAATGCAGCACAGGAGCTAGCACAACAAAACTCACCCAAACAGGAACCAAAACAAAGCAAAAAGGAAATCCAAAAACTCTGATCATAGGAGACTTCATGATTCGGGAGTTGATACCTATCTCCAGTCGGGGTAATAGTCAGATGTCTCCCAGGTACATCAGCATGGAAAGACACTGACTGCATTGTTAAAATTGTTCAGGAAGCAGGGGAAACATTGACGCCCTGGTACACAATAGGGACTAATGATCTCACCAGCCGGTCAGTTGGGGAGACCAAGGAACACCTGACCAGGATGGGTGACAGACTATCATCCATTTTGTCCAGCATCTCCTCTCTGAGATCCTGCCAGTCTGGGGGCAGATGACGGAAGGTCAGAGAAAGGGAGATAGGGGAGTTAAACATGTGGCTCAAGGGCAGGTGCCAGGAAAAGGACACAAATTTGTAGGGAACTGGCAACAGTTTTGGGAGCAAAAGTTCTTTAAATTTGATGGACTGCACTAAGGTGGGAGTCAGTGTATTGGGGCAGAAGTTTGATGTCTTTGCAGAATATTTAAACTAGCAAATGGAGAGGGGTGCAGCACCGAAACATCAAATGGGAGGAACACCCCCAGCTAGTGGTCAAACAGGAGTTCAGCATGTTTGCAGTTCATTTGCATCACCAGGTAAGGAAAAGGTCCAGCTCCCCATATCGACACACAGGGAACCACCAGACCGCACCCAACAACTAACACACCAAAATCTGGTCAATGGAAAATCATGTACACAAATGCCCACAAACAAGATCCCAGACCTGCAGACAATAATGACAGAGGCTAAACTGGACATAGTAGCAAGTAGTGAGACGTGGTTTACCAGTAACCACACTTGGGAGACTTCAGTACCTGGCTATTTACTGTTCAGAAGAGACCGAGTGCAAAAGGGGGGTGGAGGACCCTGTATGTCGATGAAAATATCAAAGCTACAGAAATTCAGAATACACATAAGATGCCAGAAGAACTGTGGGCAACCTGGAAACAGAAAATGGGACAGCCATAAGAACTGGGGTTGTCACAGGCCCACAGACCAGGGGAGGACATAGACACATTACTGTTAGAAGATATACAAAACATGACAGCTAAAGGGCAGTTCTGATAATGGGAGACTTCAACATGCCAGATACAGATTGGTCGATACCAGCAGGAACATCTGCCAGAACTAGAAACATGGTGGATTCTCTGCAGGGGAGGGCCTCAAACAACTGGTACATCAACCCACAAGAGACAGGACTATCCTAGATTTAGTACTGACTAACAGGGCAGGATCACAGATCTCCAGGTAGAAGGTCACCTGGGGCCAGTGACCATCACATGGTATGGTTCAGTTTGGCCACTACAACTAAATCATCCCATTCCAAAGCAAAACTATGGGACTTCAGAGGAGCTGACTTTGATAAGATGGCCAACAGAGTTAAGCTAGCCCTGGCAAAAAGAAATACAGGTGAGAGGGGTACAGGCAAAGTGGGCAAGCATTAAGGATGCAATACTTGAAGCAGCGCCCCATTGTGTTAGAGAGAAAAGGAAGTGCAAAAGAAGAAGGGAAACCACTTTGGTTCTCAAAACAGTAGCAGAAAAGGTCAGTGCCAAAAGGCTGGCTTTCAGGAAATATAAGGAACGTGCGGATGAAGATAGGAGGTATACCAAACTTCCCTAAGGGAAGCAGTGATGGCAGTAAGGCAGGCAAAGGCCCAAATTGAGGAAACACTAGCACAAACAGTAAACGAAGATGACAAGACTTTCTATAGATACATTAGCGAAAGGAGAAAGTCCAGGGGGTTATTGCAGATCAAAGGAGATAAGGAGGTGAGAAGGGACTCACGAAAGCATCTATCCTAAATAGATGCTTCTGCTCAGTATTTACTTAAGAGAAGGCAGAGCAGGGCCCACAGCTCAGCACCATGGACACAGGGGGAGGGAGGTGAGCACTCAGTCCCTTCACAAAAGAAGGGTCCTACAAGAGCTCGATAAGCTCAGGGTGGTCAAGGCAATGAGACCTGATGGCATACATCCCAGGGTACTGAAGGAGCTAAGGGTGGAGCTAGCAGAGCCATTATTATAACTGTTTAGTGAGTCTCTGAGCACAGGAGAGGTCCCAGAAGACTGAAGAAGGACTATGTGATCCTGCTCCACAAGAGTGGTAGCAGGGAGGAGGCAGGGAACTACAGACCATTCAGTCTTATCTCAGTAGTGGGCAAGATTATGGAGGCACTTCTTAAGAAAAGGATAGTGCAACACCTGGAATCCATAGGAGCACAGGATCCAAGACAGCATGGGTTTACAAAGGAATGTCCTGTCAAACTAATCTCATAGATTTCTTTGACTGGCAACCAGGAGTGGTGACCAAGGGGAGCAGTTGATGACAAGGCAGTAGGGAGGGCGAATGGGATGCTTGGGTGCATAGGGAGGAGTATCACCAGAAAGAGGAAGGTAGTGTTGCCTCTGTATAGATCACAGTAAGACAAGATGCGCATATGCTGGGCTAGTCTCTGCATGGTCTTTTGATTTGTTCGTCTATTTTTTGTTTTTGAGCTCTGTGACACTGTTTATTGCCTTTCATGCATCTTATCATTTATTTTATCTTTGTTTTATAATTATATGTATAGACTGCCAATTATTTCCGATTGTAGAGACCGCTCTTGTTTCCGTGCACTGGAGTTTCTCTGACGAATTTCCCAACAATTTCATTGCAGCATGTGGATATACGGACTCTGCAGTCTGACTGTTTGCAGTTTGCACACTATATTTTATCTTGTGTGCTTTGGAATTGTTTGAATTGAATCTTGACTTTGTAGAGTGGTGCACAGTCAAACCATGAGGTTTGGTGTTTCCTCGCCTGGAAAAGTACTCTTTGAACTATGACGGTTTGTGTGGATTAAGGAGAGCTGTTGTTCCTTGGTTTAACTATCGTGGAGAAATCGATGGAGTATCCAGGATTTGGAGCTTTGACTGCTGTGGAGAAGTTTGACTGAGTGTTGGGGAATTAAAGTCCTAATTATTTGATGTGGTGTGGTAGCCTTTGAACTTGTGGGGAGTTTACATTTAGTGGATTTTCTGCCTGCATTTGTATCGTTGGATTCATCATTGCATTTCATCCTGTTCTACTTTGAATTCCGAGCAACTGTGGATGTAAATCAAGCTGCCTGGGGTATTCGTTGCCTGGCTGGGCTTGGGACGGATAATGCTGGCTGTAGGCCTCGCTGAAGGGCAGGTATGAGTAATCAGTGCCTCCTAGGCCTCACAGGGGGATCCGCTGATGGGTGGTTTCATTGCTTGGGGCGCAGTCCTGTGCCAGGGGGCAGCGATTTCTGTATGGTAACTATTTTCCTCGCTATCCTGACATTGGATTTTTATTTCTGCAGGCCTGGAAAGACTACTACTGAACTGGCCATATGAATCATGGGTACTTTTGTAAGATCTCTGTGAGAGCAGAGCCTTAGAATAAAACCTGTGTGGCTGGGGAGGTGAGAGGTCCTCAGCCCAATAAGAAGAACATTTAATGGTCATTTTCTATATAGTGCTGTTTACTGTTATGATTTGTATGAATTAATCTGACAAAAGGGACTGGTTTCATTACAGGACCTACGGGACTTAATCGGCTATAGGTGTAAATAATTTGTTCATTTATTCTATTTTTGTGGTAATAATTGTTATTGTTTAGTTTAAATTGATTTGCTGTAATGTGTATGTTTTTGATCGACTGGATATTTGTGTGGTCGGGATGTGTGTGTTGATGTTGATGTATGTGTATAATTGATAATTATACTGTTACAGAGAGATAGTATAGTTTGTTACTTTTAACTGTGTGGTTATTTACTGACTATTCGACTAAGATGTGCTGGGAGGGTTCAAAGACGGTCAGGCATTATTCTCCCACTCTGCTTCGGGATCTCCGCCTTTTCATTGTCCTCTTTATTAACTGAGTGTCTATAGAAGATGTTGTGCACTGGGGATAGTGAGAAGACGTCTGAGGGTGGATGGACTGAGCAGAGTGGGAGAATGGAGAGGGGTGGGCAGATAGAGACAGTGGGGACTAGGAGATGCCCTGGGGCAAAATGGGATCAGGAGAGGGTCCCTCCTTGCCTGATTCCCATACCCAAGGGCTCCGTAAATTGTGGGCAGATATTGCAATCCTCCTTGAAAACCCATCCAACCCGGTGGTGTTGTGTACCAGATCAATCTAGGAACAAACCCGTATTATAGCTGATCTTGTTGCAACATCTGACCTGGCATGTCATCACTGAGACTTGGCTAGATGAGAATGCAGGCCCAGTATTGGCATCTACTACTCTGGCTGGGTTCTCAGTGATACACTGCCCGAGGTTGGATCTTAGGAGTGGGGTGTAGCCATTTTCTTTACAACGGAGCTGGGTCTTGTGGATGTACCAGTGGGTCGACTCAATCCTTTGAGTATATCCTGAGAGCAGGTGTAGGGTTCAGGATTCTCTTCATCTACTGTCCATCCAGTGATGGTGGAGAATTCCTGAAGGAGTTTATGGACTTCATTGTCGATGTGGCATTGGAGTTGCCCAGGTGATTAATGAGTGACTGACTTCAATGCCTGGGTCAACAATGAACTCTGCCTTTGGGAATAATCTCCTCCAATTTATGACTATGCTGGGCCACAGAGGTGGTTACCTCTGCTACCCATAGGGGATCACTCTTGGACCTAGTGTTTCTCCTAGAGATGGAGATCATGCAGTTGGGGTGGAACCAAATGCCTGGATGGGTCATCCCACCATAAGATTCAGCTTGGGGCACCCCAAATAGAGCCTACCCCTCACGGAGATGGTCCAATATAGCCTTTGAGGGAATTACCCCAGAGGGCCTATCAGCGTACTGGACTTATTGGGTGTTTCAAGTGAGTGCATGAGTCCAGGGGACCTCAGTTGCTCTTTATAATAAGGCAGTGGGAAATGCCCTGAATTCAATTGCTCCTTATTCATGTTCGCCCACTCCACCAGCACCTGAAAACCCCTTGGTTTGATGGGTCCTTGAAGGAGCTGAGGAGAGTGGGGTGAAGGCTAGACAGGGCTTATGGAAATCTGGCCTGGATGCTGACCCGGCTTAGATTGATGGACCATTTGCGCCCATCTGCGGCTTCCTGCTGCTCCTGTGGCCCTGGCTCTCCCGAGCAGGCCACAGCTAACAGACCACCCGACTGGACCCGGGCAAATTCAGACAGCCCATCTGTGGGCTTCCTAAGCCGCTCCATTGGCCCTGGCTCTCTCCGAGCGGCCACAGCTAACAGACCACCCGACTGACTTCGACAGTTTCAGTATGCAACAGACCTCTGAAACTCTGGTTTTGAATCAGCTGTTTTGACTGAACGGCTCAGTGGAGGAGCCAGGCACTGATTGGCAGCCTTGCTCCTTGGCTGATTTTCCAATGCCTGGCGCTTCCTGATCTCAGTGAAATCTCTTTTGTGCTGTGTTCTGGACTGAATTTTTGTTAATGTAATTTACATATGTTATGCATCAATTGGTCTTACTTTACCTGCCAGCTTAGCTAGTCTATTACAAGCCACTGGTCTAGCCTCTCTGTGATACTTAGGGCTGTGCAATCTAGTGCTGGATAAACTATATTTATAATAGCTGATGTTTGACTGCTGGGCTAGCTACTGAGCAAGACTGCTGCAGTTTTCCATTTCTGCGCTACTGACAAACCCTGCCCTTCCCCGCACTGGTCACTCTGCTAATTATTAATTTCTCTGCCCCACTTGTAATGCTGTGTCTCTAAACACCCTATTCTTCTTCTGCCTTACCTACAAACCCTTCCCTTACACCTCCTGCTGCTGTTGTCCTCCTCAGACGTCCTGGTGCCAAAGCACAGCCCCCCCATTAACTCCTCTTCTTGCTCTAAATAAGTGCCCTGCATTTACCACCTCTTTACCTCATGCTTTGTCCTACCCTATTACCTGCCCCCACTGAGCTTGCTATTGTACTCTAGATGTATTTAATCCTCTATGTTTCCATCCTTGTTCCACAGACAGCCCATCTGCAGGCTTTCCATGTTGCTCCTGTGGCCTGGCTCTCTCTCAGAGCAGGCCACAGCTAACAGACCACCCTGACTGAACCCCGGACAGTTTCAGGCATGCACCAGACCTCTGAAACTCGTGTTTTGAATGCCGCTGTTTTGACTGAATCAGTGGGAGGAGCCAGGCACTGATTGGCAGCCTTGCTCCTTGTTGATTTTCCAGTGCCTGGCAATTTCTGGATCTCAGGAAATCTCTTTCTGTGTTGTGTTCTGGACTGAATTTTTGTTAATGTAATTTACATATGTTTATGCATCAATTGGTCTTACTTTACCTGCCAGCTTAGCTAGTCTATTACAAGCCACTGGTCTAGCCTCTCTGTGATAGTTAGTGCTGTGCAATCTAGTGCTGGAAAAACTGTATTGTATAGTAGCTGATGTTTGACTGCTGGACGTAGCTACTGAGCAAGAATGCTGCAGTTTTCCATTTCTGCCCTTTTGACAAACCCTGCCCTTCCTCACACTGGTCATCTGCTAATTATTAATTTCTCTGCCCCACTTGTAATGCTGTGTCTCTAAACACCCTACTTTCTTCACTGCCTTACCTACAAACCCTTCCCTTACACTTCCCTGCTGCTGTCTCTCCTCAGACGTCCTGGTGCCAAGCACAGACCCCCCATTAACTCATCTTCTTGCTCTAAATAATTGCCCTGCTATTTACCACCTCTTTACCTCATGCTTTGTCCTACCCTATTGCCCTGTCCCCCACTGGAGCTTGCTATTGTACGGTAGCTGTGTTTAATCCTCTGTGTTTCTCCTTGTTCCACAGAGAGCCCATCTGCAGGCTTCCCAAGCTGCTTCTGTGGTCCTGGCTTTCTCCGAGCAGGCCACTGCTATCAAACCACCCGATTGACCCCCCTGGACAGATTCAGACAGTCCATCTGGGGGCTTCCTGCTTGCTCCTGTGGCTCTGGCTCTCTGAGCAGGCCACAGCTCAACAGACCACCTGACTGACCCCGGACAGATTCAGACAGCCCATCTGCGGGCTTCCTGCTGCTCCTGTGGCCTGGCTCTCCTCGAGCAAGCTACAGCTAACAGACCACCTGACTGACCCATGGACAGGTTCAGACAGCCCATCTGCAGGCTTCCCAAGCTGCTCCTGTGGTCCTGGCTCTCTCCGAGCAGGCCACAGCTAACAGACCACACGACTGACCCCCGGCAGATGCAGACAGCCCATCTGTGGGCTTCCTGTTGCTCCTGTGGCCCCTGGCTCTCTCCAGCAGGCCACAGCTAACAGACCACCTGACTGACCCACAGACAAATTCAAGACAGCCCATCTGCGGGCTTCCCAAGCTGCTCCCTGTGGTCCTGGCTCTCTCCAAGCAGGCCACAGCTAACAGACCACACGACTGACAGCCGGACAGATGCAGACAGCCCATCTGCGGGCTTCCCAAGCTGCTCCTGTGGCCCTGGATCTCTCTGAGCAGGCCACAGCTAACAGACCACCGACTGACCCCAGGCAAATTCAGACAGCCCATCTGTGGGCTTCCTCCTGTTGCCCGTTGGCCCTGGCTCTCTCGGAAAGGGCCACAGCTAACAGAACCACCCGACTGACCCCAGGACAGTTTCAGGCATGCACCAGACCTCTGAAACTCGTGGTTTTGAATGTCATTGTTTTGACTTGAACGTCAGTGGAGAGCCAGGCACTGATTGGCAGCCTTGCTCCTTGGCTGATTTTCCAGTGCCTGGCACTTCCTGATCTCAGGGAAATCTCTTTCTGTGTTGTGTTCTGGACTGAATTTTGTTAATGTAATTTACATATGTTATGCATCAATTGGTCTTACTTTACCTGCCAGCTTGGCTAGTCTAGCTTACAAGCCACTGGTCTGACCTCTCTGTGATAGTTAGTGCTGTGCAATCTAGTGCTGGACAAACTGTATTGTATAGTAGCTGATGTTTGACCTGCTGGACCTAGCTACTGAGCAAGACTGCTGCAGTTTTCCATTTCTGCCCTACTAACAAACCCTTGCCCCTTCCCCGACTCGGTCACCTCTGCTAATTATTAATTTCTCTGCCCCACTTGTAATGCTGTGTCTCTAAACACCCTATTTTCTTCTCTGCCTTACCTACAAACCCTTCCCTACACCTCCTGCTGCTGCTGCTGTCCTCCTCAGATGTCCGTGCCAAAGCACAGCCCCCATTAACTTCTCTTCTTGCTCTAAATAATTGCCCTGCATTTACCACCTCTTTACCTCATGCTTTGTCCTACCCTATTGCCTGCCCCCACTGAGCTTGCTATTGTACTCTAGATGTATTTAATCCTCTATGTTTCCATCCTTGTTCCACTGACAGCCCATCTGTGGGCTTCCCAAGCTGCTCCTGTGGCCTGGCTCTCTCCAAGCAGGCCACAGCTAACAGACCAACTGACTGACCCCGGACAGATTCAAACAGCCCATCTGTGGGTTTCGCATGCTGACTCCTGTGGCCTGCTCTCTCGAGCAGGCCACAGCTAACAGACCACCAGACTGGCCCTCGGACAGATTCAGGCAGCCCATCTGTGGGTTTCCCAAGCTGCTCCTGTGGCCTGGCTCTTCTCTGAGCAGGCCACAGCTAACAGACCACCTGACTGAACCCCCGACAGATTCAGGTGCACGCACCGGACCTCCAAACTCAGTAGTTTTGAATGCCACTGTTTTGACTCAACGCCCAGTGGAGGAGCCAGGCACTGATTGGCAGCCTTGCTCTTGGCTGATTTTCCAATGCCTTGCGCTTCCTGATCTCAGGAAATCTCTTTTGTGCTGTGTTCTGGACTGAATTTTTGTTAATGTAATTTATATATGTTATGCATCAATTGGTCTTACTTTACCTGCCAGCTTAGCTAGTCTATTACAAGCCACTGGTCCAGCCTCTCCTGTATACTTAGTGCTGTGTAATCTAGTGCTGGACAAACTGTATTGTATAGTTGCTGATGTTTGACTGTTGACGTAGTTACTGAGCAAGACTGCTGCAGTTTTCCATTTCTGCCCTACTAACAAACCTTGCCCTTCCCCACACTGGTCACTCTGCTAATTATTAATTTCTCTGCCCCACTTGTAATGCTGTGTCTCTAAACATCCTACTTTCTTCACTGCCTTACCTACAAACCCTTCCTTACACTTTCTGCTTCTGCTGTCCTCCTCAGACGTCCTGGTGCCAAAGCACAGACCCCCCCATTAACTCATCTTCTGGTTTCAAATAATTGCCCTGCATTTACCACCTCTTACCTCATGCTTTGTCTTTCCCCATTGCCTGCCCCACTGAGCTTGCTATTGTACTCTAGCTGTGTTTAATCCTCTGTGTTTCCTCCTTGTTCCACAGGCAGCCCATCTGTAGGCTTCCCAAAGCTGCTCCTGGGCCTTGGCTTTCTCCAGAGCAGGCCACAGCTATCAAACCACCGATTGACCCCGGACAGATTCAGACAGTCCATCTGCAGGGCTTCCAAGTTGCTCCTGTGGCCTTGGCTCTCTCTGAGCAGGCCACAGCTAACAGACCACCTGACTGACCCCGGACAGATTCAGACAGCCCATCTGCAGGCTTCCTAAGCTGCTCCTGTGGCCCTGGCTCTCTCCGAGCAGGCCACAGCTAACAGACCACCCATTGACCCCAGACAGATTCAGACAGCCCATCTGTGGGCTTCCCAATGTGCTCCTGTGGCCTTGGCTCTCTCTGAGCAGGCCATAGCTAAGAGTCCACCTGACTGACCCCGACAGATTCAGACAGCCCATCTGAGGGCTTCCCAGCTGCTCCTGTGGCCTGGCTCTCTCCAAGCAGGCCACAGCTACAGACCACCACTGACTGACCCCGGACAGATTCAGGTATGCACCGACCTCTAAAACTCGTGGTTTTGAATGCCACTGTTTTGACTGGATGCTCAGTGGAGGAACCAGGCACTGATTGGCAGCTTTGCTCCTTGGCTGATTTTCCAACACCTGTCATTTCCTGATCTCAGTGAATCTCTTTTTGTGCTGTGTTCTGGACTGAATTTTGTTAATGTAATTTACATATGTTATGCATCAATTGGTCTTACTTTACCTGCCAGCTTAGCTAGTCTATTACAAGGCACTAGTCTAGTCTCTCGGTGATTCTTAGTGCTGTGCAATCTAGTGCTGGACAAACTGTATTGTATAGTAGCTGATGTTTGACTGCTAGACCTAGCTACTGAGCAAGACTGCTGCAGTTTTCCATTTCTGCCCTACTGACAAACCCTGCCCCTTCCCCACACTGGTCACCTGCTATTTATTAATTTCTCTGCCCCACTTGTAATGCTGCCTCTCTAAACACCCTACTTTCTTCTTGCCTTACCTACAAACCCTTCCCTTACAGCTCCTGCTGCTGTCCTCCTCTCAGACGTCCTGGTGCCAAGCACAGACCCCCATTAACTCCTCTTCTTGCTCTAAATAATTGCCCTGCATTTACCAGCCTCTTTACCTCATGCTTTGTCCTACCCTATTGCCTGCCCCCACTGAGCTTGCTATTGTACTCTAGCTGTATTTAATCCTCTGTTTCCCTCCTTGTTCCACAGACAGCCCATCTGCAGACTTCCCAAGCTGCTCCTGTGGCCCTGGCTCTCTCAGAGCAGGCCACAGCTAACAGACCACCGACTGACCCCTCGACAGATTCAGGTACACACCGAGACCGTCAACTCGTGGTTTTGAATGCCGCTGTTTTGACTGGATGCCCTGTGGAGGAGCCAGGCACTGATTGACAGTTTTGCTCCTTGGCTGATTTTCCAATGCCTGGTGCTTCCTGATCTCAGGAAATCTCGCTCTTTTAAAGTGCAGTCTCACCCACAGGATCACACACATACTCTCAACTTTTTCTCCAGACACTCATCTAACTCCTCTCACTACTACTACTCTACCTGCCCTATTGTTAGGACTTCACCCTAATTCGACTATATACCTTTCAACTATAAACCAGCTAGCAGTTAAGCAGGCCAGCAACACCAAACAAACTACCATGGGGTGCAACCACCTACTACTCCTCACTACCTCTTTTGGCATTGCTGGTACCATATACAAATTTGGACCCCACCTCCCACTCTGAATCCTCACTGGGTGCAAGCTGGAAGAAAAGACATCATGGCCACTACCACTTCCGGTAACGATAGGCCCTTTATCCTCCGCACCTCCCATACACAGTTATCGCTACAGCCAACCTTGCAAACCGTAACCTTAACAGTTAGCTTTCCTCCTAATTTAACACAGGTGATAGACACCTCCCCACCAGAAGCGCAGGTGACAGCAGACATGAGGAAGATAAACATCACCCTATCTGCCAGAAAGGTTATCTTTCTGCTACTGCTACTCTCTGGCAATGTTCACCTAAACCTCGGACCAACAACCCTGAGGAGCAGGGAGGTCCGTATAGTGAATGGCCTAAAATAGCATCACTAAACATCTGCAGCCTAACTGCCAAATTTGACTAGCTCCAGGCTTGAAGATCATCCATGCTCCTCACATTCTCTGCCTAACTGAAACCTGGCTGTTGGGTAGGATCAAAGATGGTGAGGTAGCCATCAAAGGATTCCAAGCATTTTGACTTGATAGAATAGGCAGGAAAGGTGGTGGCTGCCTCCATATGCCAGAAACTCACTGAGTTGCTCTGTCCTCCCCATCTCCAAAGTTGTGGAGGATTATGAGCTACTAGTGGTAAAATACAAGTCTGCCTAAAAGGCAAGACCCTTACCATTGCCACAACCTACCTGCCCCCAAGAAAGCCAAGGAAGGCCTTCCTCTTGTTATGGAAGAAATTAGCGCACTCAGAAAGGGCTCAGAACTCATCTTGACTGGTGACTTTAATATTAACTGATTATGTAAGGAGGCAACACCTCCAAAGACCTAATCACCTCCCACAATCTCACGCAACTCGTGAACTCGCCCCACCAGGCAGAACAAGGCTGGTACCAGCACCCTCATTGACTGGGTCTTAGCTAGCTCACCGACTCGATTCTTCGAACTCAGGGTTCTCCTGGACGTGCTAAGTGACCACTCCCAATCTCCCTTTATATGGACCACTAAAACTTGTAAAGCCCACCCCGCCTCATCGAGAGCAGGGTTCTGTGGAAAGGCAAACTTGTATCCCTCAAATTGGCCCTGTCTGCCTAAACTGGTCCTCATCAACAAGGCACCTACACTGGACCAGGCCCTTAGTTTTTCACTGAGGGCTTCTGTGATATCTATGCACCATGCACAAAATGGAAAATTCGGGGAGGTTAACGCTCGATTGATGGCAAGTCCTCCCTCCTAAAGGAGAGGGACTGCCTGGGAAAAGCCTTAAACTCAGGCAGCAAGCATGACCTACAGTGCTACAAAATGGCTAGAAATCGGTGCACCAAACTTATCAGGCTTCGCTAAAGCCAATTTCATAAGACCCAGCTTAACAATGCATGGGGAGATGGAAACAGGTTTTGGGACAACATCAAGAACGTCCTTGGTAAAGATCAAAAGCAGCACCCTAAGATGCTCAACATTAATAACTCATCCTCCTCAGATCCACTACCCATTGCTGATGCTCTTTAACCAGGCCTTTACAGACCTGTCCTCAGTGCTGCCTCCAGACTACCTTCTGCCTGTGGAGGACCAAGGTTGCGCCAACCTGCTCATAACTAACCACCCAGCCTTCTACTTTAAGAAGGTGATGGTGAAGGAGGCCCTAACGATAGTCAGGAAAGTCCTAGGTAAACCAGATTGGGGAGTGATGGGCTAGACATGAAGTTACTATTCTCACCCTTGATATTCTTATTATGCCCATAACAATGGTATTTAATAAACCTTGGCCCTAGCTCAATTTCCAGAGGTATGGAAGCAAGCCCTGGTAACTCCAGTGCATAAGAATGGTGACAAGGCCTGTGTCAAACTACAGGCCAATATCTATCCTCTCCCCACTATCCAAATTTTGGAAAAACGCAGCAAGTCAACTCACAGAATACCTCAGTAAGTACAATCTGCTCTGCCCAAACCAACATGGCTTCATGCAAAACACAGTACCACCACGCACTGCTGGAATACACTGACTATGTGCAAAGGCGCTGGATGAAGGCAGATTGGTGGGGTCCATCTTATTGACCTCACCAAAGCCTTCTGACATCGCAACCACTCTCTACTAGTACTCCAGCTCCAAAGATTGGGTGTGCACCAAACGCCGTGAATTGGTTCAATGACTACCTAACACACAGGAGCCAGCTAGTCAAAATTGGGTAGATGTTATCCAGCTCCAGAGATGTACCCTAGGAGTCCTCAAGGATGAATTTAGGCCCCTGCTTTTCAGCCTCTTTGTAAATGACCTACCCACAGCCTGTGACACCAAACTTATTCTGTATGTGGATGATGCCGTGCTGCTGAGCAGCAGCAGCACCTCTCAGGTTGCCCTACAAACAGAACTACAGAACTCTTTCAATAAACTTGAGGACTGGTTAGTAGGCAAAAGCTGCTACTAAATTACAAGAAATCCAAGGCCATGCTATAGTCCAGCCCTACAAAAACAAACATGCTCCTCTCATAATCACCAACAAGGCTGGTGAGCAGATTGAGCAGGTGCACTTGTTCAAGTACCTTGGAGTCACCGTTGATGACTCTCTCACTTATACGCACCACATAGACTCCTTTGTCAAAGTGGTAAACACAAAGATCGGGGTCCTATAGGCATAAGAAATCCTCACCCCGAAGCACTTCTCGACTGCCTCCAGCTCCATATTCTCCATGATAGACTATGGGCTGGTGGTCTATGGAGCTGCTACTGATACAGTGCTCAAAAGGGTCCAAATTGCACTCAATAAGGCATGCCGCCACCCTGTGTGCAGATTACTACACTCATACTTGCACCCTGTATGAGCGCATAAACTGGCTTAACTTAAAAGACAGGATCAAATACCAAACTTGCCTCCTGGGAAAGATGGCACTCGAAAAACCCACCCTGTAGGAAACCTGCTTAAGGATTCTTTCTCTGAACACACATCTCCAGATGGAGGAAGAATGGAGCACTGTCCATACCATTCCACCGAACTCACTAAGGCAGCGTGCTTTCTCCTATTGGGCCCTCTCTGGATAAATGAACTCCGATGAAATTAACAGCCTGTCTCAATTCAAAGTAGGCCTCAAACAGCACCTAATGTCGAACTCCAAATGCACCTGATTCTCAGGCCCCACTTGATAGACAGGCCTACCCCTAAGGTAACACCCAGCAGGGCTACCTAGAGAACCCTGCCTCCATTCCAGCCTAGCCAAGGGCTTAAGTAAGCTATCAGTCCTCTTTAAACGCACTTGGTACTGTCCCTACCAAACCCTCCCGACACTATACTCGACAAAGCTCTTCTGGAGCTGCTCCCTGCCACAGCACCCCCATTTCACTATCCCCCACCTCTCACTCTCTCTGTGGTTGGTTTCAAACCCAATCCCCTTGTTTCACTGTCACACAGCCTCTCGCCATCTGGTATAGTGGGTTTTTTTTTTTATTTAGTTGTTTAACCAGGTATAGCACACTAAGCTGAAAGCTTTTACAGGAGCGACCTGGGAGCACAAGGAGGTTAAGTGACTTGCTCAGGGTCACACAGTATGCAAGTGAAGCTGTGGGATTCAAACCCAGGTCAGGTCTGCTGGATGTCACCAAATTTGCAGCTCAGAGCCTTAGACCACTGCGCTATACTGCCTCCTTAAACCCTATGCAGTTACTCTGCCATAGTCTATCAACGGATTTGGAGGTTTCAGGGTGTGCTACCTAGGGCAACCGATTAGAAATAGCTTAGTATTCAACTACTACTGCTCAGTTTCTTTTCTCCTGTTTGTCTAATTGTCATGTAATCGCCTTTAATGCCTAATGATCAGGCCTCTGTAACCACTGAATATGTGTATTGTCTTATTGTCCACCCTGACGTGGAACCTTTGTAAAGAGCTCACGCCAAAGGTCTTTCCAAATACTAACTAAACAATTAAAATTAAACAATTAAATTATGGTGCCTATCAATCAGTAATCACCTGTAAGAAGGCAGAGTTCCTGTCCAGGGAGGTTGCTATGCTGAACCGACTAGCTTTATCTCTTTCAGACTGTCGACAGATTGTGCAATCCACTCTGTCTGCAGTCTGGAAGAGATTTTCACAAGTAAAGTGATGAGCTTGCTCGGTTTTTCGTAGATAAGATTGCCAGCATTAGGTCGGGTATCGCCCAGCTCCTGGTTTGATTTTAGTACGCCGGAGTTGATGGATATGTGAGGATTGTTCAGATTGTAACGCCAACCAGCTGTAGTTTGGATCCGGCCCCACGCCACTATTATTAGGTTGCATAGCTGTTATCTGCCTGATCCTTGCTGAAATTGTCTAAAAGTCTCTGGAGCAGGGGGACTTTCCTGATACCCTAAAGGAGGCAGCTGTTCGACCACTAATTAAAAAACCCTCCTTGAACCCAGACTGTCTAGCTAACTTCAGATCTATCTCTAACCTGCCCTTTGTGGGTAAGGTTATTGAAAAGGTGGTTATGATACAGCTAGATGACCATCTTACAAATCACAATGTCTGATACTCTCAGTCAGGGTTTAAGAAAGACATAGCACTGAGACCACTCTTGTCCAGGTTTTAAATGACCTCCTAATTACGAGAGATCAAAGGCTCATACTATTCTAGTCCTTCTTGATCTCTCTGCAGCATTTGATACTGTGGACCATGATGTGCTTTTGGAGCACCTGTGGCTTCTTTGTACTGTCTGGTACAGTTCTCCGCTGGTTTCGATCCTTCCTCACATGCTGGACACAGAGGGTTGTGACTGGAATTTATTCCTCTGGCGCTCATCTCTCTGTCCTGTGAGGTGCCACAGGGCTCCATTTTGGTACCCATGTTGTTCAGTTTACATGCTGCCATTCTGAGACATCATTAGGCGATACAGTCTGGGTTTTCACTGCTATGCAGATGATACCCAGCTGTATCTGACCTTACTCCCGGACAGGAAGATCGATCTCCATGCTTAACAGCTGTCTATCTGAAATCAAAGACTGGATGAGTGCTAGCTGGCTGAGGTTAAATCTGGATAAGACTGAGGTGTTGGTTGTGGACTCGGGTTGCCTTGAGGGGCGGAGTCATCTACGGCTGGGGTTATGTCAGGCTTATGGCTTGATGGTGTCCAGCTCTCTACCTCAGACCAGGTGTGCAATCTGGTCATTATTATCGACGACGGTTTGACCCTGAAATTGCAGGTGTCTGCCGCTTTCAAGTCTTCCTTTTACCATTTTAGAATATCGCCCAGGTGAAACACCTGGTTCCTCTGGCTGACCTTCCTACTTTGGTCCATGCCTTCATGACCACCCACCT
Organism: Neoceratodus forsteri; assembly: GCA_016271365.2. NCBI lineage: Eukaryota > Metazoa > Chordata > Ceratodontiformes > Ceratodontidae > Neoceratodus > Neoceratodus forsteri. The sequence continues at coordinate 123,851,597 of JADMNL010000024.1, forward strand.
GATTACTGCAATGCCCTGTACCTAGGGCTACTGGGGTTAACATCTGCCACATGCAGGTAGTGCAGAACGCGGAGGCCAGGCTTTTGACTGGGACATCTAGAACTAGTCATATTACACCTGTGCTGCGTGGACTGCACTGGCTGCCAATTCAGTGGCGGATCACCTTCTAAGGTCATATTAATGACCTATAAAAGCACACCTACGAACAGGGACTCGCTATCTATCCAAGATCCCCTTACTCCCTACTGCCCATCTCATTTACTCCGATCCGCTGGCGAGGGATTGCTAGAGATTCCCAGGGTTCATTTGAAGACATCTGGGGCATGAGCTTTTCTTATGCTGCCCTGCCCTGTGGAATTCTCTACCTCGTCAGATCACGAGAATGCCTGACCATCGAGAGTTTTAAATCGGAGCTCAAAACATTCTTGTTTTATAAAGCATATGGAGAATGATTTTATTACTGGATGTTTAATTGTTGCTGTCTTTTAAAGTGTTAGTTTTCATTTTGTGCAGCACTTTGGTTTTGAAAAGTTCTTAAAAATAAAATTTTACTTACTTTACTTACTTTAACTTGACTTCAGCAAAGCTTTGATACTGTTCCACGTAGAAGATTGATTAATAAGCTGGGTAGGCTCAAGTGAGGTCAGAAGTTGGTCAACTGGGTGGCAAACTGGTTGGCGGGCAGAAAACAGAGTGGTGGTAAATGGTATACAGTCAGAAGAGATGCAAGTCACAAGTGTGGCACCTCAGGGATCAGTCCTGGGGCCAGTCCTCTTCAGTATCTTCATCACTGACAGTGCAGATGGACTGGAGGGTAAGGTTTGTCTGTTTGCAGATGACGCCAAGATCTGCAACAGAGTAGATGATCCAAATGGGGTGGGCAGAATGAAAAGAGATCTGGATAAACTAGCAAAATGGTTGGAAGAGTGGCAACTGGGGTTTAATGCAAAGAAGTGCAAGACCATGCACATAGGGAAGAGAAACTCTGAAGCCACCTATAGGCTGGGAGGGAGTTGCTGGCAGTCACAAGGAAGAAAGAGAATTGGGCATCATCATCACCGATGACCTGAAATCATCCAAGCAGACCACTAAAGCAGTAGGTAAGGCTAGGGTTACATTAGGTTGTATTAGCAGTGGTAACACAAGTCGAAAGAGGGAGTAATAATCCTCTTTACAAGACACTGGTTAGGCCCCATCTGGCATACTCGTGCAGTACTGGAGGCCACACCTTCACAAGGACATTAACCAAATTGAGGCAGTCCTGAGAAGGGCAACCAAAATGGTGCAGAGACTGCATCACAAAACATGAGGACAGATTAACGGAGCTCAATATGTATACCCTAGAGCAAAGAAGGAGAAGGTGATATGGTCGAAACATTCAGACACCTTAAAGGCATTAACAAGGTGAAAGAGTCTAACATGTTTCAATACTGTATAAGAAAAATAGCAGGACAAGAGGACACAGCATGAGATTAGAGGAGGCCGATTAAGGGGTAATGTGAGGAAGTTCTTTTCACAGAAAGGGTGGTGGATGCATGGAACAGCCTACCTCAGGTAGTGGTGGATATGAATACAGTGCAGGGCTTCAAACAGGCATGGATAAGCATAAGGGAGCAATACAGATGAGTATGAATAGATAGGCCATTGACAGAGCAAAGGCCCGATGGCATATTTGTAAGGTAGAAAAAGAAATGGGCAGACTGGATGGGCCTTGAGGTCCTTATCTGCCATCAGCTTCTATGTTTCAGTGTTTCACTAAAAATAAAATAATCCTCCCCTGTGCCTGGTGTTTTGTTTTGATGGACTCCCACCCCTCCACTCTGTCTTAAGTTAGAGTCCACCCTGCTCCCCTATAACCTGATAGGAGCCACCGGCTAAAACCCTCCCTCACCTTCATGGCCGACATGCGTCTGAGGCCTCAATGAATGAGTGCATGCTTGTACGAGCATGCACTCATTCTATTGACAGATTCAGACAACCAACACTCTCTCTACACTACTAGTAGTGAGAGCACTGGCTATCTGAATCTGTCAATGAATGAGCGTGTGCTTGTACAAGCATGCACTCATTCATTGACGGATTCCGACAACCAACACCTCTCTACACTAGTAGTAGTAGTAGGAAACACTAGCTGTTTGAATCTGTCAATGAATGAGCGGTGTAGCTTGACGAGCATGCACTCATTCATTGATCGGATTCAGATAACTAACACTCTCTACACTAGTAGTAGTAGTGAGAGCACTGGCTGTTTGAATCTGTTAATGAATGAGCGTGTGCTTGTATTTAGTATTTAATTTCCATATTCATTGACAGATTCAGACAGCTAACTCTCTCTCTACACTACTAGTAGTAGTGAGAGCACTGGCTGTCTGAATCTGTCAATGAATGAGCGTGTTTGTACAAGCACATGCTCATTCACTGAGCACTCAGATGGGCTGACGGCCATGGAGATGAGTGGAGGGTGTGCCGTGGCCTGGTTGGTATGGGGAGAAGGATGGACTCTGACTTAAACAGGGTGGGGGTCTACTAGACACCAGGGACAGGGAGGGTATTTTTATTTTTTTCTACCAAAGATATGGGACTGGGTCTCAGGTGACTGGGGACTAGGGAGGGTTCTATCTTGATTTGAATTTGGCGGTGATCGTGCAGAGAGGCACTAGACAACAGGGACATAGGAATCTTGCTTGGGAGGGGAGTGTTGCTTTTTTTGCAAAGATTGGTGGCCAGGACTCAGGGTGACTGGGGAGTAGAGAGGGTTCTTGATTTGAATTTGGCCAGTGATAGGCCGGGGTGGGGCACTAGACACCAGGGACATGGGAGGGATTGATTTTTTTGGAATATGGGGAGCCAGTCGAAATTAAGAAATTTTGACTACGAACAGCAAATTTTGCCAGTTAGTGGTGAAATTTCACATTTCACCCAGAGAAATTTCAAATGCATGAACTCCATGAAATATTTTGCCCGGTGAAATATTCCAATTTACTACAACACTACTCCAAAAGAAAGGAAATTCATTGCAAAAACTGCTTTAATGCACCAGTTAGGACTCAACTTAAAGCAACAAAAGTAAGGAAATGTGGTGTTAGGGGTTCCAACCCTAACTCCCCACTCCCCAAGCAGTAAATGGACAGGCCCACCCAAGCAACCACAGACGGCCATCATCAGTTTCAGATGATACAAGTGCAGTGGCACTGATGTGCTACTTTCTGTGGATTTGGTATTAAGTGCAAGCACAGCACAACATATATACATGCCGAAGACACACACACTGACGTGACGCTGCAGATAGAAATCCAGGATACTCAAATTACAAGAGTTCTTTATCTGCAGAACTGCAGGCCTGTAATGGGTCAGTGCTTCTGTAGCCTCAGGAACTCATGCATGCTGTAAGAAGACATATATACACTTGATGAGTCTGCACTTCTGCAGGCACAGATGTAAGACATACACGCTGACCTCTGGCTGTGGGAGCATGGGAGCCACAAAATCCATGATGCCAAACAGCAACAGATCTTCTTCCTGTAGAACTAAAGGTCCCTGAGGGGCCTGAACCTCTTTAGCTACAGGTGTATGACATGCTCACTGACCCCTGGTTTCCAGAAAGGCAGACCCTGTGGGCCTGCCACTATGCAGACGGAGTACTGTTGCAATCTAGGTATCATGGTTTCAGCAGCAGATAGCAGATCTAGAAATTGTTCAAGGGAGTAGCAGGTTTTCATATACAAAAATTGCAACAGTACTTCTGTCTGCAGAAGACCAGGCCCCTGAGGGGCCTGCACCACTTCACCCACAGGTGTAAGATATACATGCTGACTTCCAGTTCCTGAAGAGCAGGCCTCTGTTGGGCCTGCCTCTACGTGAGACAGAAGTATTGTTGTAATGTGGGTATCATGGTTTCAAAAGCAGATCTAGAAATTGTTCAAGGGGGTAGCAAATTTTCAATTACGCAGCTGCCTATAGAAAACCATGCAGTAGGGGATCATGCCATCTAGTAGGTACCTTGTACAGTGTGCATGAGTACCTCTTCTCCAGAAACACAGGCCTGATGGAGTCTTCTTTCTGCAAAACATGCTTTACAATTTGTACACACAGGTGTGGCTGCATAAGCACTTGCCCTTGTGGTAGTCCCATGAAGGTAGCACATAAGTTCCTTTGTCTTATCTGATAGCTGTCTGTGGTTGCTTGTATGGAGGTTGTCTTTTGCTGCTTGGTGGGGGAGTTAGGTTGGAAACCCTAACACTGTATTTCCTACTTTTGTTGCTTGAAGTTGAGCCCTAGCAGGTGCATTAATACAGATTTATTTTGCTATGAATATACATAGGTATATATATGCAACATTAGGAGTTCAGGCTAAAGCGACAAAATAACAAAATGTGGCTTTGGGGTAACCCCCACCCATAAAACAAATCAGGGGACAGTCTTCCTTGGCATTGTCGACCCTAAAGCTCACCACTTTAGGTGTGTATGTTTGTGGAGTGTATAAAACGTGGTGAACTTTAGGGTTGACATCACCAAGGAAGACTGCACCCCTGATTTGTTTTATGGGTTGGGTGCCACATTTCCCTAGTTTTGTCGCTTAGCCTGAACCCTAAATGTTGCATTAATGGAGTTTTTTTCAAAGAATTTCCTTACTTTTTTTATTTATTTTAGTCTTTGGTAACCGGTAAGGCCCACTAAGCACAAATGCTTGTTTTCAAGGGCGATCTGGGAGCACTTGGCTTGCTCAGACTTGCTCCAGAGTCGCACAGTATGCAAGTAGAGGTTGTGAGAAGCAAATTCAGGTCTGGTCTGCTGGATGTACCAAGCTCACATTTCTAACCTCTAGGCTATACTGCCAGCCCAACATTTTGAGAAAGTATAATTGTATCCTTATTTGCCTTTCATAGCACAGGGCCTGGATCCATCCATACAATACTTCTTCAGGTAGAGTAATCGTATCCTTATTTGACCGAGGGAATGCAGGGCCCTCCGGACCCTATGCTCGCATCCCTCCATAGATGCATATATGTATGTTGATGTGGAAGTGCATGGCCTCTGGTCCCTGCACTTCCATTTGTAGGACAACAGCAATCAAATTGTTGGCATAGCCTTCTTATTACCCCACCTCATGAACCAGGTACTAAAATTGTGAAATCCACGCTGAAACATAATTTGCACCACCACCGCAGATAATTTCATGCCAGAGGCACAAAATAAATTTTGGCCCATATTTTAAAAATGACAGCTGTCACATTCATTAGGTGATGTAAAGCTATGTTAAAAATTTGGGGTGAAAATCTTTAAAATTATGAAAGAGATGAGGAAGCATAGGCCAATTTCAACAGATGCATATAACTGACATTTTAGCGTATCTTGACCCCAAATTTAAACACAGCCTTCCTATGACCCTCCTCATGAACAAAGGCAGTGAAAAATTTTAAAGTCCTGCTCAAAAGGTGATTTTGCCAAGTGACCGTGAAATCACCTTTCGGGCAAGATTTGTGAAATTTACCACATTGTTCATACTGCACTCAACAACTTGCTTGTCGATAAAGGTGGTACAGTCTGTTTTTAGAGATCTTACCTGTTCCTAGAGCCACCCAGTTCATCGCTCAAGGATTAAAACAAATGAATGGTTTAAATGGTCATGAAACAAAACATCTCCTGTATAACAACACTGGGAAAACTTTGTAGACAAACCCCCATTCAGTTGGGATGGTCTGCACCTTAGCAGGAGAGGCTGTACCATGCTGGGAAATCCTGACTAAAGGCCATGAATAACCATTTAAACTAAATATGAAAGGGGGATGGGAAAATTCCCATGTCTCTTACGTCTACAAATCAGCCCCCAAAACTAGTAGAATACTGTCACTTAATGCACAAGCCCTGAATTTGCTCAGACTGATGGAGTTGAAGCTAAAAGCCAGCTGTCAAACCTGGGTATCATAGGAATAACAGAAACTTGGTGATTCCAATTCACTGTGGAACCAACAAATTTAGGGTTACAAATTATATCTCAAAAACAGAACCAATAAAAAGGCATGGGGTTTGTCTATATGTAAGAGAAGACATCCCTCTTATGAAATCCATCCCAAAACAACACTGAACGTGTTTGGGTACCAATACAGCTGCAGGGACTTTCACAAATAATCATACAAAACTGTTATAACCCCCGACCTCTGATTCAAACTATAAAGCAGAATTGTTGACGGATATTGCCAATTTTTCTAACCAAAAGATGTAGTAATTCTGGGAGATTTAACATGCCCCATATACTGTGGATTGGCCCTCTTACAAGTAGCAGTAAACATAGAAACATAGACTTTGACGGCAGATAAGGACCGCTAGGCCCATCTAGTCTGCCCATTTCCCTACCTACAGGATAGGCCGCAGATCCTAGTTAACCAACAGCCTATTTCTTCCTACCCCCACAAGAATTGCCTTATGTCTGTCCCATGCATTCTTGAATTCTCCCAAGTTTTAGACTCCACAACCTCCTCAGGAAGGCTGTTCCATGCATCCACTACCCTCTCTGTGAAATAATACTTTCTCACATTGCCCCTGAACCGCCCTCCTTCTATCTTTAAATTGTGTCCCTTGTTCTTGCAAGTCTCTTTTTCTGAAAGATGCTACCCTCTTGGACTTTGTTGATTCCACTGAGGTACTTAAAAGTTTCTATCATGTCCCCCTCTCCCTTCTTTCCTCAAGGGTATACATATTAAGCTCCTTTAGTCTCTCCTCATACGGCTTCTCTTGCAGACCCTGCACCATTTTAGTTGCCCTCCTCTGGACTGCCTCTATCCTGTCTATGTCCTTGCGGAGATGGGTGTCCAGAACTGGACACAGTACTCCAGATGGGGTCTCACCAACTGTCTGTACAGAGGGATAACAACTTCCTGTTTTCTGCTGATGATGCCTCTCCCTATACAACCCAGTATAACCCCAGCCCTCCCTACTGCCTTCTCACATTGCTTGCTAACCTTAAGGTCATCTGATATGATTACCCCAGGTCCCATTCCTTTTTGTTGTTGTTACTACCTCCCCACCCATTGTGTATTCTTCCCTGGGTTCTTGTTTCCCAGGTGCATTATTTTGCACTTCTTTGCATTGAATCCTAGCTGCCACTGCTGACCATTCCTCCAACCTTGCCAAGTCCCTTTTCATCCTTTCCACATACTTGTGTATCAACCCTGTTGCAGATCTTTGTGTCATCTGCAAAAGCATACTTTCCTTCCAGTCCCTCTGCAATGTCACTGATGAAGACATTAAAAGGACTGGACCCAATACTGAACCCTCACAGGTACCCCACTAGTAACCCCTTTCTTCAGAGTGGACTCCATTTACAATTGCCTTCTGTGTCCTGTTGTCCAGCCAATGTTTTACCCAGGCTACCATCCTGGGTCCCACCCCAGGCTGGTTAATTTGACTATTAATCTTTTGTGTATGACTGTGTCAAATGCCTTGCTAAAGTCTAGGTAGACCATGTCCACAGCCCCTCCCTGGTCTACTACTTTGGTCACCCAGTCAAAGAAATCTATTAGATTTGTCTGACATGACCTTCCCGCTGTGAACCCATGCTGCCTTGGGTCCTGTGCTCCACTGGCTTCTAGGTACTCGACTATTCTTTCCTTCAGAGTGACTCCATCACTTTCCCTACCACAGAGGTCAGATTGACAGGTCTGTAGTTTCCTGCCTCTGTCTTGGACCCACTTTTGTGAAGGGAATCACATCCCCTTCCTCCAGTCCTCAGGTACCACACCATCCTCCCATGATTTATTAAAAGAGTAGCCAGTGGTTTCACTAGTTCCTCCTTAATTCTTTTAGAATTCTGGGGTGAATTCCATCAGGACCCATTGCTTTGTCCACCTTCAGTTTTAGAGTTCTTGCAGAACCCTTTCTTCTGTGAAAGGACTGGGATCGACCCCCATCAAGAGTGCTTCTGTTAATTGGATTAGGCACTTCTCCTCCTCTTTTGAATACTGAGCAGAAATATTCGTTCAGTATTCCTGCTTTCACTGTCCCCTCTGCCCACCCACCGCTCATTCTATTCAGCTCACTATCCCTCCTTTGCCTTTCTACGCCGCTGATGTACCTATAAAAGGTTTTATCCTCTTAACTGAGTTGGCTATCTTTCCTCAGTTTGTGCCTTTGCTATTCTGACTTCCCCCCTGCTTCCTTCTGCCTTAACTGGTACAGCTCTCTGTCCTGCTCCTTCTGTGTTTCCTTATATTTCGGAATGCTATCTTTTCTTCCTGACTTTCACAGCCACCTCTTTTGGAGAACCATAGTGGCTTTTCTTTCATTTTGATTTGTTTATTTGCTTCACACAGCGCTTGTTGCCTCTGTGATGGCAGTTTTGATAATTCCCATTGTTGCTCCACACCTCCTTCTAGCCTGTTTGCTAGTGCTTTCTGAGGCACTCTCCATCTTGCCAAAGTCAGCCTCCTAAAGTCCAGTACCCTCACTTTTGTATGGCTTGACCTGTAGCAGAGTTAACGTGAACCACACTGTTTGATGGTCACTTGTTCCCAGATGGCAACCCACTTCTAGATCTGAGATCCTCTCATGCCCCCCATTTGAGAATCTGAGTTCTAAGATTGCTCTCTCACGAGTGGGTTCTGAAACCTAGCTGTCTAATGCCTGCCACCTGTAGGGCATCAATAATGCCCTGCTCTTGGATGTGCTGCAGCAAATGTGCTCCAGTTAACATCTGGCATATTCAGGTCTCCATCAACAGTATCTCCCTTTCTCTGCCATTCTAAGAATGCCTTCCATCATATCCTTGTCCATTCCTTCCCCTGACATGGGGTCTGTACACAACCCTGTGCGGATTGTGGTGCCTTTCCAGTCTCAAGGTGACCCACAGTGCCTTCTCTCCTCCTGTTTACTCTTTTTGTTCAGTTGCTTTTATCCCTTCCTTTACATAGACAGCTACACCTCCCCTCTTCTCCCCTGCCTGTCTCTCCTGCAGGTTATGTACCCTGGTATGTTAATATCCAGTCATGGTTCTCTGTGTACCATGTTTCTGTGACTGCTACGATATCCAGGCATCCCTCTTCCATTAAGGCCATCAGCTCAGGAGCTTGTTGCCCAGACTACGGGCATTGGTACTTATTACCCTCCATTTCCTGATGGCCTTACTCCTTTTTGCCCCATCCCTGTCCCTTCTTGCCTTTGTCACTTTCTCCATTTACCCCTGCCCTTCTCCCTATCGACACCTCTATGTTGGTGTTTCGCGCACTACCGTGATTATTTGGGGGGCTAGGAGTTTTCCTGCTCCTTTCCAGTCCTCCTCCTTGGCTAGTTTAAAAGCTGCCAATGAAGCATTTAAACCTATCACCTAGGATCCTGGTTCCCTCCCGGACAGATGCAGCCCATCATGCCAGTATAGGCTTGCATCACTCCAGATGGACCCCAGTCCCCAATGAAGCCAAATCCCTGGAGCTCCACACCAGTTTTTCAACCACTGATTGAGATCCCAGTAGCGGAACACCATAGCCTCTCTATGCCATAGATGGGTAGCACCTCCAAGAAGGTTACCGCAAGGCATACTTGACTAAGGCCCTCCCAAATTCCACAAACTCTTCCTGCACCTCTCTAATCCTTTCTCAGCCAGGTCATTTTGTCCCTAGGTGGACATGGCATCCAGCTCCCTCCCTCGCAGCTGCTCTGTGCAATCCTGAGGATTCGCCCCTGTCCCTCCAAGCCATGGCGCCAGGCAGGCACCCTACCTCCCTCTCCCTTCCTCCCCAGTTCTACCTTCCTAACAATGGAGTCCCGACCAGCAGTTGTTTCTTCCCTGCAGGGTCCCCTGCCACCCTCCTGTGGGTCTCCTTTGTGGAGGTTCCAGCATCCTCCTTGGTCTCCACTGTGGGTGCCTCCATAGAGGAACCACACTTTGCCAGAATGGCATAGGGAATTGTGGAGAGTACAATGGGAGGGATGTGCCTCTGTTCCACCACCCTCACCCTCCCTGAGCCCACTGTGGTCCAACCGCTCCTTTTTCTTGGCAACCTCTGAGGCAACGGCAGTGGCACTGGTGGTCCCTGGATGGAAGAGGAGGTCCCACAATCCTGGCCAACGCAGCCTGGGATGAGCAACCTCCTCCCTCAGCCCAGAGAGGTGCCTGCAGATGGGACAACACCGCATCCTCCAGAACATCTCCCGGAAGACTGCTGCTCCACAGCCACTGCACTGCCACTCCAATCATGTCTTATTTCTGGCCCCTTAACTGTTTGCAATCCTACTCTTTCCTCTGTTTTTTTCTCCTTACTTTCTGCCTGTGTGCCCTTTAAGCTCCTGATTGTCCTGTTCTGAGACAAGAATATCCTATATTTACGCGTAGACCACTTACTTGCTCAGAGGCAGACCTCCAGCAGCTAGAGGGGCGGAGAGCTACTCTTGCCCTTCTAGGATGGTGGGTCCTTGGTGGTTCTGTGATCACTCACTTCCTGCCCCTAAACAAGAAGTTCCTGTTGTCAGTCAAATCCTGTGCCTATAAAATAGAACCTAGCTTTGGTGGGAGGAGGACGGCAATATAGTCCCAGCAAAGAGTTCAGTCACACAGCAGTCCTTTCTTCTGGTGTCTTCTGCCAAGTTATTAGCAGAAACTTCTAAGGCAGTCTTTTAAATGTAGCTTCCTTCTAGCTAAGCCACTCCCCTACTTACCAAATCTTTCTACAAGTAATTTAAACCTCACAGCAGTTAAGTCCTTTCAGTCACCTGAGATTACACCTAGATAACTCTTCAGATACCCATTCAGTTCAAGTTAACCCAAACACACTTTTTTTTATATGTTAGTTTTTTTACCCTTAATTAAAGGTCAAATACAAAAGTTCTTCTACTTTAGTCCCAGCAGAGAAGTTCAGTCACACAACAGTCCTTTCTCCTGGTGTCTTCTGCCAAGTTATGATCTAGAATTCTTTGTCACGTTAACAGAAAATGGTTTATCGTGAACTTATCACCTCACCCACTAGAGGCAAGCAACATCCTTACATAGAAAACATAGAAACAAAGTTAGTTGACGGCAGATAAGGACCGCAAGGCCCATCCAGTCTGCCCATTTCTTTTTCTACCTTATAAATGTGCCATCGGCCTTGCTCTGTCAGTGGCCTATCTATTCTAGTCATTTGTATTGCTCCCTTATGCCTATCCCATGCCTGTTTGAAGCCCTGCACTGTATTCATAGCCACCACTTCTTGTGGTAAGCCATTCCATGCATCCACCACACCTTTCTGTGAAAAAATTTCCTCATATTCCCCTTAATCGGCCTCCCTCTAATCTCATGCTGTGTCCTCTTGTCCTGCTATTTGTCTTATATTTAAACATGTTAGACTCTTTCACCTTGTTTATGCCCTTAAGGTGTTTGAATGCCTCGATCATATCACCTCTCTCCCTCCTTTGCTCAAGGGTATACATATTGAGCTCCGTTAATCTGTCCTCATATGTCTTCTGATGCGGTCCCTGCACCATTTTGGTTGCCTTCTCTGGACTGCCTCAATTTGATTAATGTCCTTGTGAAGGTGTGGCCTCCAATACTGCACGAGTACTCCAGATGGGGCCTAACCAGTGTCTGTACAGAGGGATTATTACCTCCTCTACGACTTGCATACCCCTACTAATACACCCTAACACCTCCTAGCCTTACCTACTGCTTTAGAGGTCTGCTTGGATGATTTTAGGTCATCAGTGATGATGATGCCCAAGTCTCTTTCTTCCTTTGTGACTGCTAGCAACTCCCCTCCCAGCCTATAGGTGGCTTCAGGGTTCTCTTTCCTATGTGCATGATTTTGCACTTCTTGGATTAAATCCAGTTGCCACTCTTCTGACCATTCTGCTGGTTTATCCAGATCTCTTCTCATTCTGCCCACCCCATCTGGATCATCTACTCTGTTGCAGATCTTGGTGTCATCTGCAAACAGACAAGCCTTACCCTCTAGTCCATCTGCAAGGTCACTAATGAAGATGTTGAAGAGACTGGCCCCAGGACTGATCCCTGAGGTACCCACTTGTGACTTGCATCTCTTCTGACTGTATACCATTTACCACCACTCTCTGTTTCTCTCAGTCAACCAGTTTGCCACCCAGTTGACCAACTTCTGACCCACCCGAGCCTACCCAGCTTATTTATCAATCTTTATGTGGAACAGTGTCAAAAGCTTTGCTGAAGTCAAGGTAGGTGACATCAACTGCTCCCCTTGGTCCACCACTCTGGTTACCCAGTCAAAGAAATCTATGAGATTAGTTTGACAGGACCTTCCTTTGTAAACCCATGCTGTCTTGGATCCTGTGCCCCTATAGTTCCAGGTGTTGCACTATCCCTTTCCTTAAGGAGTGCCTCCCATAATCCTCACCCCACTACTGAGGTGTGAGACTGACCCAGGGTCTGTAGTTCTCGCCTCCTCCTGCTACCACTCTTGTGGAGCGGATCACATGAGCCCTTCTCAGTCTTCTGGGACCTCTCCTGTGCTCAGAGACTCACTAAACAATTCTGCTAATGGCTCTGCTAGTTCCTCCTTTAGCTCCTTAAGTACCCTGGGATGTATGCCATCAGGTCCCATTGCCTTATCCACCCTGAGCTTAGCAAGCTCTTGTAGGACCCTCTCTTTGTGAAGGGAGTAATGCTCACCTCCTCCCCCTGTGTCCATGATGCTGAGCTGTGGCCCTGCCCACCTTCTCTTCAGTAAATACGCGAAAAGTATCTATTTAGGATAAATGCCTTTACAGGTCCTCCTCTTCACATGCTCCCTTTTCTCCATTAAGCTTAGCAACACCCCTCTGGACTTTCTCCTTTCACTAATGTATCTATAGAAAGTCTTGTCACCTTCTTTACTGTTCATGCTAGTGTTTCCTCAGTTTGGGACTTTACCTGCCTTCACTGCCTTACCTGCTTCCCTTGAGGCAGTTTGGTATGCCTCCCTATCTTCATCCCGCTGTGTTCCCTTATATTTCCTGAAGGCCAGCCTTTGGCTCTGACCTTTCTGCTACTGTATTTCGAGAACCAAAGTGGTTTCCTTCTTCTTTGCACTTCCTTTTCTGTCTGACACAATGGGATGTTGCTTCAAGTATTGCATCCTTAATGCTTGCCCACTTTGCCTGTACCCTCACCTGTGTTTCTTTTGCCAGGGCTAGCTTAACTCTGTTGGCCATCTTATCAAAGTCAGCTCCTCTGAAGTCCCATATTTTGCCTTGGAATGGGATGATTTAGATGTAGTAGCCAAATTGAACCATACCATGTGATGGTCACTGGCCCCAGGTGACCTTCTACCTGGAGATCTGTGATCCCTTCTTTGTTAGTCAGTACTAGATCTAGGATAGCCCTGTCTCTTGTGGGTTGCTGTACCAGTTGTTTGAGGCCCTCCCTGCAGGGAATCCACTATGAGTCTAGTTCTGGCAGATGTTCCTGCTGGTATTGACCAATCTGTATCCGCATGTTGAAGTCTCCCATTATCAGAACCTCCCTTTAGCTGTCATGTTTGTATATCTTCTAACAGTAATGTGTCTATGTCCTCCTCTGGTCTGGGGCCTGTAGACAGCCCCAGTTCTTATGGCTGTCCCATTTCCTGTTTCCAGGGTGACCCACAGTTCTTCTGGCTCCTTATGTGTATTCTGAATTTCTGTAGCTTTGATATTTCATTAACATACAGGCCACTCCTCCCCTTTTGCACCTCGGCCTCTTCTGAACAATACATAGCCAGGTACTGAAGTCTCCAAGTGTGGTTACTGGTAAACCACGTCTCACTAATTGCTAGTATGTCCAGTTTAGCCTCTGACATTATTGCCTGCAGGTCTGGGATCTTATTTCCAGGCTGTGAGCATTTGTGTACATGATTTTCCATTGGCCAGATTTGGTGTGTTAGTTATTGGGTGAAGTTTGGCATTACCCTGTTGCTTGTATGGGAGACAAACCTTTTTCTTACCTGGTGATGCAAATGAGCGGCAAACATGCTGAATTCCTGTTTGACCACTAGCTGAGGGGAGGGTGTTCTTCCCATTCGACGTGTGGGTGCTGCACCCCTCCCCCATTGCTAGTTTAAATATTCTGCAAAGACGTCAAACTTCTGCCCCAATGCACTGTCTCCTCCTTTAGTCAGATGCAGTCCATCAAATTTAAAGAACTTTAGCTCCCAGAACTGTTGCCAGTTCCCTACAAATCTGTGTCCTTTTTCCTGGCACCAGCCCTTGAGCCACGTGTTTAGCTCCCTCATTCCCTCCTTGACCTTCTTATTACAAATATGGGCCCAAAACCCTAAACATTCAGATTTTAGATCCATTAGGAATAGCGACCACTATTCTGTTCTTTCTGAACTATTAGGAAAACATCATAGTCTAAAAAAAGGACAACATTCAAGAACTATGATGGTACTAACTTCAAAAACATTATCAAAACTATCAACCAAACCCCTTGGGAAGAGGCCCTTTACTCACTCTCAATAAATGAGTCATGAAACAAATTAAAAGTATAATCCATAAATTAGAAGAAATCCATGTACCCACAAAAACAAATATAATAAAAGGGCAAGATACCTAAATGGTTAAACAAATCCATTAGAACTCAAATCAAATGGAAGAAAAACTTTTCTTAAAACTTAAATCAAGACAGCCTATGGACAAACCTTCTGCTTACGCTAAGTACAAAAACCATTACACATTTTAAAAACATGATTAAACAAGCCAAAATGAAAATAGAATTTAAATTAGCACACCAAGGATGGATATAAATCACTTTCTCCTACCTAAAAAACAACAAGCATTTGTCAATGCCGAACGTTCACTTGCAGGTATTTGCAGTGGTGTTTGCAAGTATGGTGCTTTACCCTAATGCCCTATGCGATTGCTGGTATTTGCACAATAAAATTTCAGCATGACCTTTTTACCCCATCAGCGCTGCATAGGCGGAAACACATTTTGGGCAGGATGTGAAAATGACAGCTGTACTGTTCATAAGGAAGTGTGGTAAAATGGCAATGTTGAAAATCTGGAGTGGAAATATTGAAAATTAGCAAACCTACGAGCATGCGTGGGAACTGTGCAACGCATTTCGTAAAACAGTCATTGTTAGGAATTTTTCACCAAATTTTCAACATTGGCATTTAAAACCTCTGCTAATGAACAGTGTCACTGTGATTTTCTTACTATGTCCCATATATTGAGTTCAGCACAGCGACTGTGCCATTAATGCTACATGGTAGGAAACACATTTTGGGCAGGATGTGAAAATGACAGCTGTACTGCTCATGAGGAGGTGTGGTAAAATGACAATGTTGAAACTCTGGAGTGCAAATATTGAAATCACAAACGCATTTGTGCCGCAGTAGGAACTGTAACGACGCTCATCAAACAGTCATTTTTAGGAATTTTTCACCAAATTTTCAACATAGCCATTTAAGACCTCTGCTCATGAACAGTGTCACTGTGATTTTCTTAATGTCCCATACATTGATTTCACACACCGACTGCGCCATTGTGTGCTACATGGGCGGAAACACGCTTTTGGGTGAGATGTGAAAAATGACAGCTGTACTGCTAATAAGGAGGTATAGTAAAATGGCAATGTTGAAAATCTGGAGTGAAAATATTGAAAATGTCAGTGGAACTTACGGCCTGTGTAGGAACTGCATAGCGCATGCTTGTAAAACAGTCATTTTTGGAATTTTTGCACAAATTTTTCAACATGGGGTTTTGGGACCCCTTCTCATGAATGATGCCACTGTCATGGCATTAGTCAGGCCGAAGGATGATTTCGCGGTGACAGCACAGTGACTGCGAAATCACCCTTTGGGCACGAATAACGCCATGACAGTGACATCATTCATGAGAAGGGGTCCCAAAACCCCATGTTGAAAATTTGGTGCAAAATTCCAAAAATGCCTGAGATGTGCAATAAAGTTGAAACCCCTATCTAGCCCATTATACAGCTTACTGGCATTTCCTCAGTTCGCGGTCGGCTTTGAAGAGTGCAGACGTGTTCCCGGTCCACGAAGATCGTTGCACCGAGCTCCGGAGGTAAGTATGGGGTGAGGGGTGGTGTGGGAGGCAGGGTCGCAGTGGGTGGGTGCGGGTTTTGGGAGGCGGGGAGACTGCGTGGGACTGTTTTACTTTACAGGTTTTTCTTTTAATTGACGACGTGGGACGTTTGCCACTCTGGGGTGGGCTCTCAGCGTGCACAAGGATGGCTGGGGCCAAGGGCCGACGGAGATTGGGCACCCCGTCGGCAAACAACAGGCGTTGCCACACTGGGGTGGGCTCCCAGCGTGGCAGAAGAATGGCGGGGGCCGTGGAGCCGATGGGGGATTAGCCACCCCATCGGCAAATGCCTGAAGGAGGTTTGCCATGCTGAGGTGGGCTCAACATGTAGCAAAGGATTTTGAAGCGTGTGGTATGGCCGATTGCTCTGCATGACAGCGGTGGTTTTCTTTGAAGCGAAGACCACTGCTGTCATGCAACTCCCGCACCCATTGGTGCAGGACCGCCACACCTGCTCAACTGAGCAGTAGATTTAACAGGGAGAGCACACCTCAAAGTGTGCTACTCTCCCAAAACGTTCCTCTGCGCATGCTGGCATAAGCGATCGTAAAAGGGAAACTCTAGGAAAATAGGGCCAGTTACACATAATGGTGATATTTGCAGTCAGACACAGATACAGACACAGCAAAGCTATCTAACACCTACTTTTGCTTGTTTTTTTGTTTTTAAAGAACACCTATGCCCCCAAGTTGATCAAGTACAAACCCCAAATTGTCGCATACTTACAATATCACATCTTCTAACATTACTCCACTTCTCAAATCATTAAAAAATCTGCCAGTCCAGGGCCTGATCAAATTAGTGCTAGATTCCTAATTGACACAGCAGAAGAAATAACAACTCCTAAAAATAATATTTAAATCTCTACAAGAAGCAGAAATTCCACTAGACTGGTTAACAGCATCAGTCACCCCTATATAGAAGAAAACAGATCAAATGTTCAGAATTATCGTCCCATAAGCCTCACATCTATCATCTGTAAAACTATGGAAAAAATAATCAAATCTTTACTTGAAAAAGAAATGAGGAATTAAACATTTCAGACAGTACTCACACGAGGTTCAAATCAGGGCACTCATGTACAACTAACTTATTATCCTTCTATATTAACATCAGTCAGGGCCTAGATAATAAAAACAAATGGAAGTCATCTTACTTGACTACAGTAAAGCCTTTGACAAGCTCCCTCATGGGTATCTCATCAAAAATTAGAATCCTGAGGCTTCTCCAGTTACCTTGTTAACTGGGTAAATGCATGGTTGACAAACAGGACCCAGAGGGTTGCCATAAATGACAGCTTTTCCAACCTGGGTTCAGTCACAAGTGGGATTCCACAGGGCTCTGTGCTTGGCCCTATATTATTCAGTATCTACATAAGTGACATGCAAACATGTACCCACAATTGGTTATCTAAATTTTCCAATTATTCTCAACTTGGGGGCATGGTGGATAATCAACATAACCTTAATTCACTTATATCAGATTTAAAAAATTGCAAGGTGGGCCCAAGAAAATAAAATGGAATTTAATATGGACAAGTGTGTGGTCTTGCACTTTGGGAACATAACCAAAAAAACACCTACTGTATAAATAACATCTGGCTTAAAGCCACTAACGAGAAAGGGATCTGGGCATATTGTTATATACCAAACTTACATCTTTTGACCATTGCTCAAAAGTGGCTAATAGGACAAATGGGCTACTCAGACAGATTAAGCGTTCCTTTGTCTAGAGATCTGAACAGTGATCCCATTTTACAGGGCATGTGTCAGACTGCTCATTGACTATTGGTCACCATTCTGAAGCCCACATCTCAAAGGAGGAATTGATAGACTAGAGAGGATCCAGAGGCGGGCAACTAAGATGGTCCCTAGATTATCAGAAAACACCTATCAGTCTAGGCTTCAATTAACAGGCTTAAATTCTCTTAAAAATAGAAGAATTAAAGGGTATCTACTTTTCTTTATAAGTTGTTAAAATCCCAGACCTTACGAACAAATGTGGACTTACCTTTACTACCAGTTGAATTGTTCCTAGGCGCCACACTAAACAACTTATAGTCCCCAGAGCCAGCAGTACCAATCTTAGACTAAATTTTTTCTCAGTAAGGGCACCAAAACTTTGGAATATATTACCACAGGAATTGGTTGACTGCAGTAACTTTGTATTTAAAAGGGTCTTGATTATTGGTTAAACGAAATTAAACATAAATTGCCCATACAATCTAGAGGGGCCTTGGCCTTCTTTTCCTAAAAACCTAGTAAACCTAGTAAGGTGGTGTATCAAAAGGATATGTTGAAAATTTGGTGTTAAAATATGAAACAATGGTGGCATTCGCACCAAAATTGAAAACCAATTGAAACACATTGAACTGCACTTACCTTACTTTCTCATATGCAGTCGGCGGTTTCAGCAGTATTACATGTCTCCCATAGCACAGTGAATCTTCACACTGGGACCTGTTCAGGTGAGTGAGGGTGTATGTAGGGTCTTGGGGGTACAAGGTGGTGGGTGCTGAGTGGGAGGTAGGGGTGGGGCGTTGATCAGCCAGGGACCGCCTTCTTTTACAAGTAAAAAAAAAAAGACATCGAGGGACCATTTTCTTTATTTCAGTTGGCTAGGAACATGGGAGGGTGGGGGGTGCCATTAGACACCAGTAAAACAAAAAATAAGAAGGGGATGGTGATGCAGGGGTGATGAGTTGACACTAGACACCTGAGAAATACTTTATTATAATGGCAACTGCAATCGGAGGGTGGGGGTGCCACTAGACACAAGGAAATATTTAATTATTACAGGGACGGACCATGTTCTTTTACCAGAACTAAAAAAGTAGGTTCCATTCATAATATCAAAAACTAAGCCCGAAATCCTTTTCTGCCACATGAGAAGATCCTTTTTGTTTGAATGAAAAGTCCAAATGAAAAACTGAAAGCGAGTGGCGAAAAGAATTTAACATGTCAAAATAAAAGACATTTCGGGTCATTTGGTGCTCTCAAACCGCTCACGCTCTTTGGCTACCTTCTCGCTCTGCGCTTACTGATTAATTCGCCCTCAAGCCCTGGTCTCGGGCGCTGAACTGTAGCTTTGCACTCTGCTTCTATCATTTTGCCTGCTCCTAATACTAAAGCCTCTCTAAATTTGTCCCACCCACCTCTCTGGCCGACCTCTATTAAAAGCATACTAACTCCACCCTGCTCACCTCTCGCTCTTTCCTGTGGTTACACTGCCACTAGCCAGACTCAGGTGCTTAACTCTTTCATTCAACACTCTTAACCCCTCTTTAGCCTCCCTCTTCTCAGACTCTACAGATTACAAACTCAACCCTGCTTACCCAACCTGCTGCTATTATCCTTCTTATAACAATGCTCTCACCCATGCCACCCTCTGACCCTCTTTATGCTATCTCTTCTCCTCCTCCTCTCCCTCCATCCTCTCACCAGCTCAACAACTCCATGTCCACTCGACCCCACTGCCTCTTTTTTTTTTTCCTGCTGCTCCCTAGCAGTAACTCCCACACTCTTCTACTTCATCTGGTGCTACTGCTCTTCCTGGTCTTCTGCCCTCCTCCTATCTCTGCTCTACTCTCACACTCATTTGTGCCTCTTCAAATTCCAACTACCTGTTTTAGCTACCTAACCAGCACTTCCAAAATGTCTAGTCAAACTTGGTTTAGGAGCACAAGTTACACTTCATCATTATTTCTCTTGTTCTGCTCTCCACAGGCGACATACATCCTAACCCTGGCCATACTCACTAAAACTACCTTCCTTCCACTCTCCCTTCTCCGTTTTCCACATCAACCCCTACCACCCTCCCTGACGTCTAAACATCCTTCACATTAACATTCGAGTCTTCTCCCCAAAATAGACCTGCTCATCCTCTGGTTGCTTCCACTCACCCTGATATCTTAATAGTTACTGAGATCTGACTAACGAATAAGGTCTCAGATGCATCCATCACAACCCCTAGTTATATCATCACTCATCAGGACCATGCTAGCAGGGATGGGGTGTCACTATTTACTCCTCTGCCTCCCTCCAAATCACAACTGTTATAGTGACCTCAGTCCCCAAGACCTATGAAGCCCTCGTCTTGAGTTATCACTACCTTTCTCAGTTCGTGTCTTCATTGCAGGGCTTATTGCCACCCTGGCCTACATTACTCTGTCACCACTGAGTTAACCATCTCCATTGCTTCTCTCACCTCCTCAGGTGAGCTCAACCTCCTAGGTGATTTCAACCTTGACTAGTTGTCTCCTCCCTAGGCAAAACTTGCATGGACATAACTGCCCTTAACCTGTCTCAACTAATCAAGGAGGCTACGGCGCCTAAATCACAAACCCAAAATCATTCTCTCCCGGACTGGGCCTTACCTCTCACCCACACAGGGTAATCCAGTCCGGCTTGATGTCTGATGCTCTTAGTGATCATCATCTGATCTACTTAGTCAGGAAAGTTCCTAGACCTAAAGCTCCCCCAAACTCCTAACCACCGCTCTACAAACTCTTGACCTTACCTCGCTACATCAGGACCTAGCCCTTGTTGACTGGGACCTTATGGCTTCTGCCAAAACTATTGATCTTGCTCTTGGATACTTCTATGACAATTTCCTCTCTATCTGGAATAACCACACTCCCTGAAACAAATCGGGTGTGAGGTTACTACTATCCTTGGATCACCTCTCAGCTTCTGGCCATTCCGCACATGCGAGACTTAGCTTGGAAGACTCACAAACCACCAAACTGCCTTGTGACCTATCTAACTACCTCTCTCTCTCAGAAATGCCTACACTAAAGCCATCCTGCAGGCCAAATCTGAATACTTCTGTTCCATCTTTAACAAGAACATAAATAACCCATCTAAGTTCTGGAAAGTTGTTCCTCACTCTTCTCCCCAAACTAAATCCTCCTCCTCTACTTAATATCAACAACCAACTTATTACCGACTGCCCCTTGGTAGCTTCAGAATTCAATACTTACTTTACTTCCTGTGCTTCCACCTGCTAGCCTCCCTCCCACCCCCTCCTTCTGCCTCACTCCCCTCACTCGCCTCCTCCTCCACCCCTTTCAATAAAAGCTTTACCTTTTCAACAATCTCTCCTAGCGACACTTTAAAGGCCCTCTCTCTCTTAATCCTACATAGGGCAGCTCCTGATGGCCTCGACCTAAGTTGCTTTACTTATCTGCTCATGCTGTTTCCTATCTGCTAACTGACCTGCTCAACCTGTCTTTCCACACTGCTACTATACCTGCTGCCTGAAAACATGCAACTGTCCTCCTACCAAAGGGTGGTGATCTCACCTCTCGGGAACTACCATCCATTCTCCCTTCTTCCCACACTGGCAAAGCTCCAGGAACACCTTGTTCTCTCTCAGCTCCCCTCCTTTGTTGATGACTCCTCCTTCTTTACTCCCTTCCAGTTTGGTTTCCAGAAGAACCACTACACAATCACCTCCATTACTCAGACTCATGGACTCTATCCATTCTGCCATAGATAAAGACCACATTACGTCTGCCATCTTTGTCAACCTTGCTAAGGCTTTTGACACTGTCTCTCCTCCCTCCTCCTCAAAACACTGTTATCTACTGGCCTGTCACAACCTGCCTGTGATTGGTTCAGCTCCTACCTGGTAGGTAGAACTCAATCTGTCAAAATAGTTGACTCTCACGCCGCTGCCTCTCCAAATCTTGACTGGTGTGCTTCAAGGCTCTGTTCTTGGCCTACTTCTATTCTCAATTTCCTAAATAACATTCAGTCTGCATGCTCCTCGTACCTTATCCATATGTATATGGATGACACTGTCCTATTCACCTCCGGCCCTCTCCCTCTCTGATGTGGCTACCAGACTACAGCTTGACTTCAGCAATGTTCAGCGCTGGCTAAGCTCTCATCAACTCTTTCTCAATCGAAGAAGATAGTCTCCATGATGTTTGACACTAGGCAGAGACTCTCTTGGCTGCCTCTCTCCCTCTTTTCACACCCCATGTCAGGAGTACATTAAAGGACTCTGCCTCTTTTAAATACCTAGGTGCCTGGCTCGACCACCAGCTTAAATTTTCTGAACATATTAATGCTATCCTGAAAAAACTGTACCCCAAGCTTGGCGTCCTTTACAGAAACGAGTGCATTACCACTACCTGTGAGGTGATAGTGTTCGAAAAATGATTCTCCCCATCTTTGACTATGGAGAAATAGTCTAGAGTGCTGCTCCTAAGTCTTCCCTTGCCAGACTGGACTCTCTCTTCAGTGCTTTCTGTTAATTTGCCCTTGACTCCCCCTTTCACACTCACCACTACACCCTATATCGGCTCTCTTACTCTACCTTCCCTCAAGTGTAGGTGCCTCTCCCACTGTGCTAAGTTCACTTCCAAATTCTGGTTTGGGTCCCAACCCTCCTACCTCTCCTCCTTACTCTCTGCTCCTGCTCTCAATTCCGCCCTCTTGGATCCTCAGATTCTCGCTCTCTCACTATTCTAGTTGCCACACTTCCATTGCTCAGGTAGCTTTCTCCTATCGGTTCCCTAAACTCTGGAACTCACTTCCTTCACCCATTCATCATTCCTCATCCCCTTTTCCCTCTTCCTGGCCCTTCACAATTACTTTGCTCCTAACTGTATCTGCTTCTAGCCTACATCCCTCCTCTTATTCCCCTCTCTCTAACGCCAATTACTTTTAAAATCCCTTTTCTGTTTATTCCTCCCTTCTTACTCCCAAACCCCATGCTCCATCGTTCCCCCGACACTGCACATTCCCCACCCTTCCCTCTATCCCTCTAAATAGCCTCCTTGCCTAGTATATTACTTTTGCCACTCTTATTCTAATTCACTATTGTGCGATGCCTCATCCACTCTTTTACCCTCCTTCCAGCTTCATGCTCCCTCATTACTAGTCACCTAGTCACCTCCCTCCTTCCTCGTCCCCCTCTCCCCCTCCTATTTTCCCACCTGGTCCTGCCATCCTTGCAGGGGTTCCATACATCCTGAAGGAGGCTCCCTGGATCTCTATCTCCCTCCCTCTCCCTCCCCTAGATTTTATGAGCACTTATTGTAGCCTTGCTTCCTACTCTCTCTGCACCTCTGTGTCTTTTCACACCCTCTGAACACCTGGTCTTGGCCCAGGGTGGTTCCTTATAAATTCTTTTAGAGATTTCCCTACCTCGGCCCTTGGCATATGTTTATAGTACTGTATCCTTTCTTCTCTACTCTAATAGAAAACAAAATGGTGTTATTGTGTAGTAATGTATACATCTTTTAAATTTTTCTCTCCTATTGTGTTATCGTGTAATAATGTTTATATCTGTTTAATTGCTCTCCCTGCCATTGTCATCCCGCCCCTCAGGGCGCTTTGGGAAATGAGCTGTTCCTCAGCTCATGTTTTCTTTCCTGGAGAAACATTTTGTAAATAAATAAATAAATAATTTGTCCAACAGTAAAGTGCAGAATCTAGGTAGCGGAGTCCGAAGAGCAAGATACATGTTTTAGTCTCGCTGCAGAATGCCATTTTGGAGGGCTTTAAAAAATGTTTTTGTGTAAAAAAAAAAAAAAAAAAAAAACAAAAACGAAAACAAGATGGCAGTAAACAAACACGCATTTGTCAATGCGAATGTTGTCGTGCTGGCATTGGCAGTGGCAGTGGTGGGTGGAGAGGCATGGCGCTGTGAGTTTGTTAATGTCCCAAAGGTGATTTTGCACAGCGAGCGCTTGACTGTGTGGCACACAGCTGCTAAATGTGTTTTGGGCAGGCTGTGAAAAATGGCAGCTAGACTGTTGATAATGAGGTGTGCACAAATGGCAGTGGTGAAAATGTGGCATGAAAATATTGCAGATAGGCGAAGTTGCAAGGAGTGCTGATGAAACTACGCGTTGCTTAGCAACACAGTCACTGTCTGGACTTTCACCACAAATTTTCAACATAGGCATTTTAGGACCTCTGCTGATGAATAGTGTCACCATCATTTCCTCAAAGTGTCCGAAAAGTGATTTCGCACATTGTGCAATTCTGCACCGGACATACGAAAACACATTTCAGCCAGCTGTACTGTTCATAAGGAGGTATGGAAAAATGCCAGTGATGAACAGCTGGAGTGAAAGTATTACAAATTCACAAAGTCATGAGCGTGCGTGCAAACTATGCCAGCAGCTCACGAAACACTCATTTGATTGACTTTGCGTCCTAAATTTTCAACATAGGCATTTTAGGACATCTGCTAATGAACAGTGTCTCTGCCATTTTCATAATGTGTGTGGAACACTTGCTTTCCACAGCAACCACACTATTGACGCTGGAACTGCGAAAACAGATTTTGGTCAAGATGTGAAAAATGACAGCAGTACTGTTCATTAGGAGGTGTAGAACAATGGCACTGTTGAAAATGTGGAGTGAAAATATTATAAGTTTGTGAACTTACGGCGTGCTTGCAAACTGCGCAATGCATGCTCATAACACAGTCTTTAATGGGTATTGTCACCAAATTTTCAACACAAGCATTTAGGACCTCTGCTCATGAACAGTGTCACTGTCATTTGCGTAATGTGTCCTGAACACTGATTTTGCACAGCGACCGTGCTATTCTGCGCTGGAAGTGTGAAAACATATTTTGGCCAGGATGTGAAAATGACAGCTGTACGGTTCACAAGAAGATGTGGTAAAATGCCAATGTTGAGAATCTGGCATGAAAATAGTGTGAATGTGCTAACTACGGTGTGCATTGCACAGTTACTCATGCGGCTACGTAAAAGTCATTTTGGGATTTTCCCTGAAACTTGCAACATAGGCTTTTTGAGAGCCCCTCTCATGAACAGTGGCACTGTCATTTGTTACTTGGTCCTGAAAGGTGATTCCAGCAATGACTGCAAAATCACCTTTCGGGACGAATCACTGCTCATGACATGCAAGAATTCATGAGAAGGGTCCCAAAAACCCATGTTGAAAATTTGGGGCCAAAATTCATAAAAATGCCCAAGATATGCATTAAAGTTGAAAAACCCTATTCATTCCGTTATACAGCTTACGGCAATTCTTCAATTCGCAGTCGGCTTTGAAGAGTGTGGGCGTGTTCCGGTCCACCGAAGATCATCGTGCGGACTCTGCAGGTAAGTATGGGGTGAGGGGGTGAGGGAGGCAGGGTGCGCAGAGGGTGGGTGCGGGGAGTGGGACTTGAGACTACGAGGAACCGTTTCATTTACAGGGGAAAAAAAACCCATCATGGGACAGTTTTTTTTTTCCCAGGGATTTGCACACTGGGGTGGGCTCCCAGCATGCCACCTAACTGTTTGGGGGTGTCTGTAGCTGATGGGGGATTGGGCACCCTCATTTGGCCCACAACACGGGGGATGAGGAAGTAATGCCACTGGAATTGGGCACCCGTCAGCACACAAAGAAAGGGAGAGGGGCGAGCGAGGGATTGGGCACCCTCCTCAGCATTCAACAATTGGGGGGTTATGCTGACAGGATGGGCTCCCCGTCGGCACACAAAGAAAGTGAGGGGTTAACCGACAGGATTAGGCACCCGAAGTCGGCAGTAGTTGGGCGGCCACCTTTCATGACCATGCTCACTAATGTCGGCGAAACGCGTGGAAGGACCCGATGTGTATGACAAGCTTTGCTCGATTGCAGCGGACCTTTTCTTAGATGTGCTTGCACATTATGTATGCATATGGTGGCACCGCATGCAGGCTGATTGAGGAATGAGGGGACGAGATCTGCATTTGCCCAACAGCGACCCCGCCTCCAAAGCTGCACTGTCCCATGATGTTGGCTGCGCACGCCAACATAAAAGGAATTTTTCTTACAAAAAGGATTAGCTCGAATGAAAACTATCATTTTTGTTTGGACCAAATTCTTTTTGTTCAAGACCTTGTCCATAAGATATGTTCATGTCAGAACATGAAATTTTAAAATTGAATAACTTTGGAACAGATTAATATTTTTCATCAAACCAGTAAAGGCACATCTGTAGGGCAGCTGTTATCATACTGATTTGTAGATAGAAGGCAATTTTGCCCATCCAGCCTGTCTACTTGCATCAGCAGGTCAAATTTACCCACCCTGAAAATTGCAGTACAAAATTCCAATCCGTCTCTGCTCAAGGTGATGAGAAAAAACAGTAAAAAACTGTGATATTTTATGTTTTTCCGATCAGCTTTGGAATCTGCACATCCAACCTGAATGCAACTTGCCAGGTCAGAGATCTACCCCACAAGACCAGGCATGCAAAATTTCATGCAAATCAGTTGAACAGTTGCAAAGATATTAAAGTGCAAAATCTGAGGTTTAATATAGAAACTGCTCAACCCCAAATATAATGAACACTACCACATCCCAATAATATAAAATAGGTGGGGACACAGGAAGCTACTGATAAACCGTTTATATAGGCAACAATGTGTATAAGTTGGAGACCACAAATTTATACATATAGTAAGTTGGACATCACCGATTTATTCAAATAGGTAGTAATTCATCATGCTGGCTGCTGCCTTCCCATCGTTATAACTTATTCTTTAACTACTTTCACTTTCTCGCACTATCAACTACCAGCTTCCCAACAGTACTGCTCAGGCTTCCTTTTGTAAAACACCGCACTCCCGAAATAACTGTCAACATTATTAAGCACTGTACGTCTTTTCTTCTTCTGAAACTGTCAAAGTATTAAGCATTGTACCTTTTCTTCTCTCCAGACTTCATATCCTCTTTCAAACCACTGTATACTTTTATTTTTTCTGCTCTTGTGGGCACTGTCTGCTCACCTACCCACCTGCTCCATCATGCACACTGGCAAGACACATGGCCATCCCAATCCTGTCTCCCATGGCTGTGCAGATCAGCATCACAGCTTCCTTTCCTTTTCACATCATCAGTATTCTGCCTTACACATCACAAAACTTTACTAGTGGACACTGACTGAGGTGGCAACACTGGCACCACTCTATGCTGGACACGCCTCTCCATGCTCTTACTCTCCACTTCATCCCAATACCACTGAACACAAAAATTCCAAAATATATAATTGCAGGTTGCCCTACAGAAGACTTTTACTGAAGCTGAGACCTGGTTCACAGAGCACTGACTAGTAATAAACTATAAGAAAACTAAGACCATGATCTTCGCACACCGTCAGAACCCCTACTGTGACTCCATTCTACTTGTAAACATCTCCCAAGGCTCCCCACTTGAGCAGGTAAACACTTTTATACCTGGGCATCACCTGTGACTCCTCCTTACCTATCATGCACATATCTATATCCTCTGTAACACTCATCAACTCCAGAACTGGCTTCCTTTATCGGATCAAACACTGTCTGCCTAATGATGTGCTGTGCTTTGCTGTGTCCTCGATCCTCTCTGTGCTGGACTATGGAATTGTGTTCTATGGCTCAGCTAATCACACTGTTCTCTGTCACATTAAGACAACACTAAACAAGGCCTGTCACCTGGTGACAGGCTGCAATACAACTACCCACATGTGTGACCTATACGTCGCTCAAACTGGCTAAACTTCGAATGTCGCCTTAAGTATCACACAATGCCTCCTGGCTAAGAAAAAAACTAGTGAAACTGACCCCACCTAGTCCACGGGGCCTCATCCAACCATCCTTCCCCAAAGATTCCCCAGAAGTACCTCAAGGTCCCTTTCCTGGTCCCCCACTGCAGGACATCCATGGGTCAAAGTGCCTTTTATCACAGGGCTCCTAGCTGGCTAAATGACCTGCCTGCTGCTCTGACTGCTGGCACAAAAATAGGCCTTTTAAAACCTCACTCAAGGAATCTCTCACTAGCAACTCAACTTGTGACTGCTTCTAGTAGTACTATACTAACTCAGCCCCTGCCACCTCCTTCACACTTACTAATTTTTCTTAGAGTATTTGTGTCACATTATGTTGCATTATGTAATATTAGCGCACTTTCTCATTTATCTCTCAACTGTATTATCTCCTTGCATTGTAATCAGTTATTATGATGAACCTACTGCCTTACAATCTGTATTTTTGTTTCTGTTTTGCACAAGACTCTGGACTGTCTCTGCCCTCTGCTATGGAATGTTGCTCAATTCTATACCTTCCCTACTAATGTAATATATAGACTGATTGATGTCATGCACCTGTATCTGTGATGTTTTACTCGTCTACCAACGAGGAGCCTTTGTAAAAGAGTCTATTGACTCTAAATTGTAATCCGATTTCCAAATAAATAAATAAATATATAATAAACATTCCTCCTGATCTCCTTTCTGTGACATGTAGGAACCAAATGCCTTCACTAAACTTGCAGCACTTGCAAACACTGCCACCATTTTTCTCTAATATTTTTAAAACTGTTTGCTGCACTAATGAGCAGTGATGTTGACATCCATATTCTACGTCCTTAGTGATGCCCTTGTAGCGGAGGCAGAGCAATGCTCAATAGCACGGTTTCACAAAACCCACGAACTGGACTAATTAGTAGCACTAAGTTCCAGCCTACAGCATAAATAAAATATGTGATGGGGACTGTGTGATAAATCATTTATCTGCACTAGGCAGTTTATTCTCAGTCACATCACTTGGAAGCTTATGCCACTTGTGAGGTTACCAGAAAGCAAACTGTCCTTGTGCAGATAAATTATCACACAGGTGCCTCTCACATATCCCTTATTTTATATTCTTTGCAAAAACTGCATTACTGCACCAGTTAAGGTTCAGCTAATGTCACACTGTCTGTTGCACAAACTGCCACAATTTTCAATTAAAAAACCTGCTGTAAAATAGCTCTGTCCTCCACTGCCTTGGCTGCCACTGTCTACTTCTCCACACCCAACTGGACATGCTATTTCTCAGGGGAGGGGGTTTATATTTTTCAAAACTGCCACCTAGCCTAACTTGCCTTGCAGTTCCTAGCTGAACCCGTGCTTTTGTTTCTGTTGCATTGCCTCAGAAAACTGGCATAACCTTCTTGCATTATAGATTCTTTTCTAAGGAACACTTATTTAGAAAGTGATGCCTGAATTGATCTACCTCTGCCTTTTTTTTTTACTCCTGATTGCTGACTGCAGTCCTGCTCCCTCCAGTAGTGCTCACAGTCCCGCTCATTCTGGTCACTGCCTCTCTCTAGCTTCAACTCAAATCAGAGAACAGTTGACCAAACCCAAACACATTTTTTAACTGAATTAAACAAATGCTCCATGAACTAGAGCAGTACAGCCAAGTCTTTTCCACAGTGTTTTCAGTCGAAGGTTCCCGTACAAGCTTTGCTTAGAGCTACCATCATTTCTGCTCTCCACCCTCCCCCGCATATCTCTTGGGGTATAGAAACTGGCCACATTGAACAACTTGACTGGCTAAAACACAACACCTTATTATTGATATTTACCTAGAAATAGCACAGTTCTTAACTTACCTGCCCTAATCCACTTAGCAGCAACCAATCTAAATGAAATACAGCTTTTTTCAAAACATTTGTTTTCAACTTTTAAACACAAATTCCTTTTAAAAACACAAACAAAAAAACAAAAACAAATTTCCATTTAATGATTGAATAACCAACTCCATGGCAAAGGTTTCTTGAAAATTAATGCACTTTCGGTGCCATGAAAGTCACTCAGCCATTGGCGTCTTGCCTTCAATTCACCTGGGGCATGCATTAATTCTATAGAAATGCATATCTTGTTGTGAGTTATTGCATGCATATTCATTACAGTTTTAAAACGTGGTCTGAAGGCACATCTTTTAGAAGCATTTGGGATTCAATGATCCTCTTCTTTTTATTTACTTGTTTTATTTAATGATGGCATTTTATATGTTTTTAAGTCAACTATTATTCTATTTAATTTACCTATATTCTGTACAGTGCCCTGAGCCCCAGGAAAGGGCACTTGAGGAAAATAAAACCTACTTAATTATTTGCTTACATTGAAATAAAACTGCATTAATGCACCAGTTAGAGTTCAACTTAATGCCACAGAGTAGAGAAATGTGATAATAGGGTGTCAATCCTAACTTCCCTTCCTCCTCTAAGTAGTAAAAGGACAAGACCACATACACAACCGCAGACCACCTTCATCAGGTAAGAAAATAACATACAACTGTTTCCAGATGGCATAAGGACAGTCATCATCTGGGTCCAGTGCTTCTATAGCCACAGATACACATGCACACTGCAAGATGTACATGCACTTCATGCTGCAGAATGAAAACCTATGATACTTAAATCACATTACTTCTGTCTGCAGAAGCACAGGCCTCTTTGGGGCTAGTGCTTCTGCAGCTACAGTCATGAATAGTTTAAGACATACAAACCCACTTCTGGCTGCAGATACAAATCCACAGTACTCAAACTACAACACTACTTCTGTCTGCAGGAATTGCAGGCCCTGTGGAGCCAGCACTTCTGCAACCAGAGATACACAATCACACTGCAAAACACACACCCACTTCCACAGTCATACTATAACATTTCTAAACAACACAGATGGAGAATAATATTTTTAAAGTACAGCATGTTGTATTCATATTTTTGAAGGTACCACATCAGTGCTACTGCATTTGTGTCATCTAGAAACAGTTGTCTTACCTGAAAATGGCTGTATGTGGTTGCTTATGTGGTTTTGTCTTTGCTGTAGGGGGGTGGGGAGTTAGGGCTGGAAACCCAAACACCACATTTTCCTACTTTTGTGGAATTAAGTTGCACTTAGCTGGTGCATTAACCCAGTTTTTGCCATGAATTTCCTTTCTTTTGAGAAAGTTAATCAACTCAGATTAAAACAGTACTTCTGGTTGCAGATAGATGTGT
Source organism: Neoceratodus forsteri (assembly GCA_016271365.2). NCBI lineage: Eukaryota > Metazoa > Chordata > Ceratodontiformes > Ceratodontidae > Neoceratodus > Neoceratodus forsteri. The sequence goes on from JADMNL010000024.1 coordinate 123,882,370, forward strand.
GTACTGCAGGTAAAATCCACAATACCCAAAGTACAACCCACTTCTGAATGCAGAAGTGCAGCCCTGCTCATGTGTTACTTGGGTGTATGATTTGCATAGGGCCACCTACACAAATATCATGCAAGACCACACAAGCAACCACAGACTGCCATCATCAGGTAAGAAAAATAACATACAACTTTTTCCAGATGAGACAAAAGACAACCATCATCAGGGTCCTGCCTCTACCCTAAAAGTGTCAGAACAAAATTCTAAACAGTTTTTGCTCTACACTCAAGCAAAATAAACGCCCAAAAAGAGTATATTTTGTTATTTTTACTCCCTGGTTCTTGGAATCCAAACAAGCAGTCATCACGACACTTGCCAGATCACAAGAACTTGTACGCTGACTGAGCATGCAACATGCCATGTAATTTAATTGAACGGCACCAAAGTTATTAAGGATCAATCTCATGAAAGTAAAATGGCTTGCGAAGTAAAATTCTTTCATATCAGAGGGTTATCTCAAAACCCTACTGAGCATGCTCAGAAGTCGAATTTCAAGACTGTAATTTGTGAACCAATTGATATTTGTTCATGAAACCTTCAAAAGGTACATCTTTGTACTGAGCCCTTCTATACTGAAAGTTCCAGAACAATATTCAAAACCATTTTTGATCCACAGGTGAGTAAAATAAATAAATAAATAGTCAAAAGTACATTTTAAAAGCTTTTAAATGCCAGATCTCAGACTCTGGATGAATGTCTGTCACAAAACTTGGTAAGTCTTAAGAACTTACCACGCAGACCCACATGCAAAATTTCAGGCAGTTTCGTCAAATAGTGCCAAAGCTATTAAGGTGCAACAGTGTTTGGCTAACATTAAAAGCCTGCTAAACCTTAACTATACTTTCAATGCTACTGTACTGATGTTGTTTACTTTGGTTTGTGTTACAGCAGTGAGTTCTGGACTCTGGTTCCTCAGATTCAAGCTAGAGAACTGCCAATACGAGTTCACAGCTGTTCCATATGGTCTTATGTCGGTTCCAAGTGTTTTCACAAAGTGCTTGGCTATGGTGGCAGACATCTGAGAAAACAAAGCATGGTAGTTTCCCCTACCTAGATGACTGGCTAGTCTCAGGAAAACAGAACAAGAGGTAAGGTACTCAGTTCAGTTGGTAAAAGTACCTAGGAGAACCTAGGATTCTTGATAAACCTCAGAAGTCCCAACAAGAACTTCATATGAGCAGAGCTAAACACCCTGCAGGGAAAAGTGTTCTTCCTGCAGAACAGAGTTACAGCTTTGATAGCAACAGCAGAGCCTTTCACAGCAGGTCAGTCAAGACCTGCAAGATACTCCTGCAGCTATTAGGACACATGGCCACATCTACATTAATGGTTCCATGGGTCAGGCTCCAAATGAGGAAGATATCCAGTACCACTAAGAGACAACTGATCTCAAAGATGGGACCCCTTTCAAAAGCTAGTGCCAGTGATAAAAGCACCAGTGGAATCATTAGAGTGGTAGAGGAATATACAACTGCAGAAGGGCATTCCCTTCCTTCGGCAGTCACCAACTAGTATTCACACTACAGATAGCTCGCTCCTGGGCTGGGACACACACCTGCAGGACCCCACAATGAGTGGCACATAGACCCTACAGGAGTTACTGGAACACATCATCCTCCTGGAGCTCAGAGCAGTACTGCTAGCAATGCAGTCTTTCTTTTTCAGACTGGATGGGCCAATGGGATCTTTATCTGCTGACAAGTTCTATGTTTTATGTTTCTCCTCCCAGCTACAGGGTAAGTCTGTCCAAATGAGGACAGACAACACCATGACAATGTATTACATAAACAAGCAGGGAGGAACATGATCCTCAAAACTGTGTACAGAGGCAATGAGGATCTGGGACCTGGCATATTCCTTAGAAGCAATCATATTTGCAATGCAAATGCCAGGCAAAGACAATGTCTAGTAGATTCCCTAAAGCAGAATCAGCCAGGAAATCATGAATGGACCTTAAACCACCAGGTTCTGGCCAGTGTTCAGAATGTGGGGCACTCCCAATATAGACCTGTTCACCTATTGGAAGAACTGGAGACCACCAGACAGAGGACAGTCCCAGAGGATGCCCTAGTACTGGACTGGATAAGGAAGTTTCTGTATACCTTCTCACCATTACCACTCATTCAGAAAGTACTCACGAAATTCAGGAGGGAACCTGCAACAATAATCCTGATAGCTCAGACTGGGCCAATCCTGACAGCTCAGACTGGCCAGACAGGTCTGGTACTCAATGCTCCTGGGCTTGTCACCAAAAGTCCAGTCAGCCTACCACTCAGTCACAGTCTGCTGACTTTGTACCAGGGCAGAATAACATTTCGGATCCAGAACCCTACACCTGAGGGCATAGTTCTTGAGCAGTTAGATTTTCTGAATTTGATATCTCAGAGGAATTCTTGAAAGTGCTTACAATTTCAAGGAAGCCTGCTATCACAAAAACATATTCCTCTAAGTGGAAAAGGTTTTCTTACTGGTATATCCCAGAAAAGTAAACCCAAGAGTGGCAGGGTTGCCTATCATTCTGGAATACCTAGTACACCTGCAGTCATTAGACCTGTGCCCTTCAGCTTTAAAGGTGCACTTAGTAGCAGTATCAGCATACATAATGGATGGCATGGGAAAGTCTTTGACTTCACAACCCATTTTCAAAAGGTTTTTAAAGGTCTCAGCCATTTATACCCACCAGTGAGGGACCCTTCTGCCAAGGACCTCAATATATGTCTTGCTCAGTTTATGGAGGCTCCCTTTGAGCCTGTGAAAACTGCTCACCTGAAGTATGTCACATGGAAGCCATATTTCTGGTTGCAATGACCTCTGCTGGGAGGGTAAGTGAATTGCAAGCTCTGTGCACAGATCCAAACTACATAATCCCCCACAAGGACAAAGTAGTTCTTAGAACCAACAGAAAATTCCTGCCTAAGGTAGTATCTGAGTTCCATATAAAACAGTCAGTGACCCTCCCAGTACTTATCTGGAGCACTTCAGCACAGGTGAAGAAGTTGCATAACATGGACCTAAAGCGAGTTCTATCTCGTGGACTGAACAAAGATGCCAGCTCTTGGGTACCAGCCTTTTGTTACCTATGGTGATATTGGTAAAGGCAAACCAGCTACAAAGAAACATAGAATCTGTCAGCAGATAATGACCACCTGGTTCTGCCCATTTTCCCTACCTATAGTATCCCCATAGACCCTACTTGATCTCTTGCTCTTTCTCTCTTCCCCAATTCTTTTCTATTAAGATTTCCTTATTTATAAATTCTCTTCCCTCTGACAGTCTCAGCTGTAACTCCCTCCCTCTATGCTGATGACCTTGTCATTTTCTTCAGCGATAAATCCCTCTTCCATATCTCTTCAGTCCTCACCCATAATTATGGAGCTACGCACAACTGGTTTGCAGCCAACCTCCTCCTGGTTAATGCCAAGGAAACAAAGGCCATGCTGTTCAGATCTAAGCCCTTCTGGCCAAGCCCAAATCCTTTCCTCTCTCAACATAGTCTCCCCGATGGCCGGTCCTCAAATGTCGATACCTTCAAATACCTAGGAGTCAGGCTTGATCCCCTCTCTCCTTCTCTGAGCATTAACATAGTAGTTCGCAGGACACACCATAAGCTGTGTGCTTCCTACAGATGTAGGCACTACCTCACCTCGGAGGCTAGACTTGCCATTGTCCAGGGAACCTCCTCCTATCCTTGACTACTGTTCCATCATCTACACCAGGTCATCCTCCACCCTGTTGGCCAAACTCTCCACTGACCACAATAGTGCCTGTCACTTTGCCCCACTGGCCCCTTTTCCACCCACCACTGTGTCCCATACCAATCACTAGGGTGGCTCCACTGCAAGGCCACTTTGACTTCACACTTTACTGCTTGGTTGATAATGCCATCCAAACTGGCCAGGAGTCCCCTATTGCAGCCATCCTCAAAGTTCGGACATTACGCTGCAGCCTCCGCCTCTACACTATCCCTCACTTGAAGTTCCCAGGATCTCCACCAACATGGGTGGAGAGGCAATGTTGGCTACAGCCCCTCGCAATGGAATCGCTGCCCACTGTGCTCCTCTCCTGAACACCCACCACCTGTTCAAATCCGCCTGAAAGACTTGTTCCTGGCCAAGTCCACTTGCCGTTGTTTTTTGGGTAGACCCCTCCACCAATCTCTGACACTTCCTGGTGTCTATCCTTTTGATTAACCTCCCTCGTTGTCATGCCAACCCTCCCTCTTAGCACTTATCCCTTCCTCCTCCCTCTACTCCCTATACCTTTCTGTCTTTCGGATGAGATGTTAAACGAGGTCCCATCTGCCTGGATTGGTGGTAGTTCAGGTGGATGTTAAAGATCCCATGGCACTTATCAAAGAGTAGGGAATTTCCCAGTGGCCTGGCCAAATTTCCCTCATTCAGTAAAATACCACCAACAGCTTAATCTGGTTCAAGGTCAGTTGGCATTCGTCTGTATGCCCCTCCCCCAGGTCGTGCCTGAAAATAGGCAGGATTTGTCTAGTGCACTTACCGGTCAACAAAAACAAAATAAAATACCCTTTTCTCCCCGCTGGGATTGCTCCTCTGCACTTATCCATGTCAGTCCAGTTTCTCTTCATGTAACTGTGTGTTTAGTCCTCCATGTTAACCTGACACCTTGTTTGCTGTGTAGTATTATATCACTTTGTATTAAGTCTCTGTATCTTGGGTTAACTGGTTCCAGTTCCACGATACCTGTACTTGTTTTCCTGTGCCATTTGTATTTTGGCCTGGGTCGTGCCTGAAAATGGTCCCTGGGATCAGTGCACCTACCCAGTTATCAAAGTCATATATCAAAATAAAAATAAAAATGCCTGTTCCATGCATTCTTGAACTCCACCACTGGTTTCATCCTAACCACCTCGGCTGGCAAGCTGTTCCATGAATCTACCACCCTTTCTGTGAAGAAGTACTTCCTCACATGTCTCCTAAAACACCACCCTCCTGCTTCATAACATGTCCCCTTATTCTTATGCATCTTTTTTCTGAGAAATGCTTCCCTCCATGCTATTCATCCCAGTAAGATACTTAAATGATGCTGAAGAGATATGTCTCTTGCTGGAAGTATCTTGCATTTAATTCTGCTAGGAAAAAAACAAGAAAAATGCCACCAAAGAGGCACATTCCATAAGGTACCTCTGCCTCTGTAGCTTCCTAAAGGGCATCTTATTGTTGGACATCTGTAAAGCAGCTACTTGCAAAACAATACACCTTCACAAGGCACTGCTGTCTGGACATACAGTACACACCTTCACAATGCACTGCTGTCTGGACATACAGTACACACCTTCACAAGACACCGCTGTCTGGACATACAGTACACACCTTCACAAAGCACCACTGTCTGGACATACAGTACACACCTTCACAAGGCACGCTGTCTGGATATACAGTACACACCTTAACAAGGCACTGCTGTCTGGACATACAGTACAGCAGGGATGCCAGCTTTGGAACTGCTGTCTTGCAAAACCTTTTTCCTAACTAGATTCTGGTCCTAGCCTCCCAAGGTACTGAAGTGAGGTATTCCTAGGGCTAGGAAAAAAATCACTGTGGTAATGTTGTTTCTTCTCAAGGGATCTCTTACTATGTTTACATTCCCTAATCCTGCCTGTCATTCCAGAACCTGAAATAGGTTCACACAAGAATCTGTTCCTTTTCACTGAGCTTGCTTGAGCATTGCTATTGCAGTCCCTACTGTAACCCCTAGGTGGCACTACCCCAAGAGATACTACCCTTCCTGCATAACTAAGTGCAGGTTGAGGGCTTGAGTTCTAGGAACAGGTGTCTCAACCGGAGGACAAGGTCAATGGTAGTGTAGTTGCCATGGGTACAGCCCTCCGGGACACTGTTATTTTCCTCTATTCCCTCTAGTGGCCTGTTTCACCTGGCGCATAGCAGTGGCTGTGGTACCAGATTTATGCCTTGTTGCACTTACCACCAGGGCTGGTTCAGCTGGCTCAGCCCTGGAGAGCCCTGTGAAATGAGATTTAACACAACAGCCAACTGTATTTCAATGGTTTCAGTACAGAGGTACACCACAACCAGTTTCAGTGCAAAAGATTTAGATCTGATTTATTTAGGGGCAGTAACAAGGAAGGGGTGTAATCTAGATTCTGGTCCTGATTTAATCAGGTTAAGCATGCATGACTCTAAGAGTCTCTCTATCACAGTCACACACACTCTGGGTACCCAGTTGGAGTTGCAGGCTAGCCTGAAGCGTTGCCTAGGGTAGGCCAGCATTGCAACTGTTGTTGGGGCCCTTAGCGAGGAAAAACACAACATGCAATTTTAATACAAATTTGTATTCCAGAGCTGGAGGGCTCAGGTCGTGAAAATCAATCAAACAATTTAAATCAGATGACACACTTTGATTAGGAGTTAGTTGCAGGGAGCTACCCTGTGATTTACTCACAATGCCCAGACCAGGTTGCAGGTTGGACGAAATGGAGACATCAGGATGAAGTGCTGGTTTGCTAGGAGAACCAGGGCCCACACAATTCACTGTGATGTTGTTTCTGTTTATTGATGTTGAGCAGGGAGCCGAATCCCCAGATGGGTCTCTCATTGGGTGATTCTCTGCAGCGTGTGTGACAATCAGGGCCGTGGTGTTGAGGCCCAGACAGGTTGAAGAAATGGATTCAGTCTGGTCAGAGTTACTGGATACTGCTTCCAGCAAGCATGACACATTCAAGCAGTGGGGAACAATAGCTGGCCAGTCGGCTGGCGGTTGGATTTCTGCTTGTGGCTCTGTGACCTGGGTTGGGGCGGATCTGGGTCATCAGAGGGCCGGGCTGGGGAAGAAGGATTGAGTGTCCCTAGACTGCTCTCCTTCTCCAGGGGAGATGGGAACTGTGTGATCAGTGCAGTGGTGACACCCAGTGGAGACTGGGTTCACCACTATGCACCGATGCCTAATCACAACCACAGGGGTGGGGCGGATGCTGGACTTCATTTCACGTCCACCTCTGCCTGCCAGAAGAAGAAAATGGGTGGGTCCTCCGATTTACATGAAGCCCTCCCGGGCTTCAATTAGCCACCATCGCCAGCTCTCCCAACTAGATACTGGTTCCAGCGGCACTGGAAGTGAGGGAGAACCAGTGCTGTGAACCCTCCCTCCAGTGGGAAAGTGGGGGTGACGGGAGAGTGCTGGCAATCGACAGTGGGTGGAAGTCTGGGGCTGTGACCAGGGCTGAGCCTGACGGAGGACCTGCCGAAAAAGTATACTAAATAAAATAAAAAAGCAGTGGGGAACCAAATCGTGACCCACTATTTGCATTCAGCACACTTATAGTAAAGGCAAAGAAATACCACAGTTCGGATGTCAGTCCGGCTGCAATACACAGGATTTTCTGTGCAAATCGTATGCTCTGCAGTCATGGTGGAAGTCCTGACAGGCCAATCACACAACAGCAAGTCTTTGCTCCTCTTGGTGAAATTAGTCACAATTCAGGCTGAAAGTCACGGGTTCGGATAAAGTCCGATTCAGGCTTAAGTTCTCTTCACTTAGGAAGATGGTAGCAGGCAGGCCAGACACAGCCTTCCAGCTGATTTCCCTGTGCAGTCGCAGGAGCAGCTGCTCGAATCTCTCAAGCTCCTCTCACTCTCAACTCCAGCTCTACACTGACACACTGTTCAGGCAGCACTGGGACTTCCCAGTGAAACAAAAAGGTTTGGTTGGTTGATCCACCTGTCTGTCACAGCAAGGGCTCCCCTCCAGGTCCATTTAGGCGCCAAACTGTAAAAAACTACAATTCCTACAGAAATTCACTCCCATAAGACCCTGGAGAAAGACTCCATTTTAGGGTCCCAAAGGTACCAATTGGCCCCAAACTGGCAGTCCAGAACCAAGATGGTGGTGCAAAACAGAAATGTCCATGCTGCAAAGGAAGGCGGGTTAGACAAACCACAATATCATTATTATTATTAAAACAGATAATCAGCAAGCAATCGGAGTCTAGCAAGGCTCCCTCTGCCAATTAGCGATGGTAGAATGGAGCAGCTGTACTACAGCCCAGGCGGGACTCGAGCCTAGAAACACTCAGCCCCACCCAGATTAATTATAAACTATGAAATATGCAGCTGTTAAAGAGACAGGCATGGAGGCAACTGGGCACTCACGTGCAAACACTTTTAAATCTGTAAAGATACAGAACACCAGCCTGGCAGTGGGCATAAAGGCACACCCAAGGAATACTTTGTGAACCCCCATTTATAGGGGTTGCATCACAATTGTTAAATTTGTTGTTATTGTGTGACATTTCACAAGTCTGTTTTCAATTTGCTTGGTGTTTTAAAATGCTATGAAAACATTTTGTCCAAAAATCTTCTGGTGGCTTTTTTTAAGCTAGTTTCACTAGTCGCTGTTCCACTCTGGACTTGGAAACAGACCTGAGCAATGCCAGAGTGAAGCTCAGATCGGAGTTTGAATGTACATTCAAATGCTAAAATTGGCATAGATTCTATCTCTGGGGTGTTGCTCTCAGCCGAGATAACTGCCAAGTATAAACATATTGAGAGATTCCTTAAGAAGAAACAATATTACTACAGTGAGTAATTTTTCTTCTGGACTATATTGATGATATTTGCTGTGGGTTTGTACTACAGCGGTGAGTTCTGGATCATAGTTATTGTTTTGCTCTGGATTTGTTACCGAGTGACTTCAGGATAGTAGTGATGGCGTTTACTATGGGTTTGTGTTACAGCAGTGAGTTCTGGATTGCATTGATGGTGTTTGCTGTGGGTTTGTATTACATAGATGAGTTCTGAACAGTAGTGATGGTGTTTGCTGTGGGTTTGTGCTACAGCAGTGAACTCTGGAGCTCAGTGATAGTGCTTGCTGTGGGTTTGGTTGCAGGCGGGTTCTGAACAGCATTGATTGGGCTTGCTGTGGGTTTGTATTACAGCAGTGCGTTCTGGGCAGTATTGATGGTGTTTGCAGTGGGTTTATAGGTGTGTTTTGGTGGTACGTTGTGGATGGTATTGATGTTGTCTGCTGTGAGTTTGTTACAAAGGGAACCATGGAGAGTATTGAAGGTGTTTATGTGTTGGTTTTTTGCTCCCACATCCTGGTCAGCCCTGTCTGCTTGGACCCCCAGCCCTGTGACCCTGACATCTGCTGGGACATACCACCAGACAATACCCTCAGGGCTTAACTGCCCCAGTGGGGTCAGTTGGGTCCCAATCCACCACCGTGAACCCAGATCCAGTAGTTGGACCAGTGAGCCCAGCTAGTTGGGTGTAGGGCCTGCGAAGTCAAGTGCCTTTCTGTGCAGCCCACACACCCATGTGCCATGCGTCAGTGTTTGCACACCCTCCTGCTAGTTCCAAGGTAGTCCTGGATGTGTTTCCCTCAGATTGCCGCAGGGATCAGACATGACTAGGGTCTGCAAAATCTCCACCCACTGGAGGAGAGCAGTACTCAGGATGCTTGATGCTCCCCCACCCCACTGGCTCTCAGAGGCCCCTAGCTCACTACCAAACTCGGGTCCACTGGCATCCACAGTGATAGTGTTACCTCTGTGCCGATGGTCTAGCTAATGAGTTTGCGTTACAACAGTAAGTTTTAGACTGTATTGATGATGTTTGCAGTTGATTTGTGTTACGCAGTGAGTCCTGGACAGCAGTGATGGTGTTGGCTGTGGGTTTATGTGATGGCTGTGAGTTCTTGACAGCAGTGATGGTGTTTGCTGTGGGTTTATGTTACAGCAGTGAGTTCTGAGAGCAGTGGTAGTGTTTGCAGTGAGTTTGTGTTACTGCAGTGAGTTTCTGATAGCAGAGATGGTGTTTGCTGTGGGTCTGTGTTAAAGCAGTGGGTCCTGTGCTGTACTGATGGGGTTTGCTGTGGGTCTGTGTTAAAACAGTGAGTTTGCTCTGGGTTTGCATTAGAGCAGTGAGTCCTGGGCTGTATTGATGGTGTTTGCTGTGGGTCTGCATTACAGCAGTGAGTCCTTGGCTGTATTGATGGGGTTTGCTGTGGATTTGTGTTACAGTAGTGAGTTCTGGAGCAGAGATGGTGTTTGCTGTGGGCGTGTATTACAGCAGTGAGTTCTGGACAGCAGTGACAATGTTTGCTGTGGGTTTGTGTTACTGCAGTGAGTTTTTGATAGCAGAGATGGTGTTTCCTGTGGGTTTGTGTTACAGTAGTGAGTTCTGGATGGTACTTATGGTGTTTGCTGTGGATTCATGTTACAGCTGTGAGTTCTGGACAGTATTGATGGTGTTTGCTGTGGGTCTGTTTTAAAGCAGTGCGTTTAGGGCTATATTGATTGATGATTGCTGTGGGACTGCATTACAGCAGTGTGTCCTGGGCTGTAATAGGGTTTGCTGTGGGTTTGTGTTACAGCAGAGAGTCCTGGGCTGTACTGATGGTGTTTGCTCTGGGTTTGCATTATAGCAGTGAGTCATTGGCTGTACTGATGGGGTTTGCTGTGGATTTGCATTCAGCAGTGAGTCCTGGGCTGTACTGATGGGGTTTGCTGAGGGTTAGTGTTACAAACTGAGGTCTGGACAGAGTAATGTTGTTTGCAGTAGGTTTATAGATTTGTGTTCTGGTGGTAAGTTGTGGATGGTATTGATGGTGTTTGCTGTATGTTTGTGTTGCAGCTGTGGGTGCTGGACAGTATTGATTGGGCTTGCTGTGGGTTTGTGTTATATCTGTGTGCTCTGGACAGTATTTGCTGTGGATTTGTGTTACAGCAGTGAGTTCTGGAGAGCAGTGATGGTGTTTGCTGTGGGTTTGTGTTGCAACTGTGGGTTCTAGACAGTATTGATTGGGCTTGCTGTGGGTTTGTGTTACATCAGTGTGTTCTGGATGTTATTGTTTGTGAGTTTGTTACAGCAGCGAGTTCTGGACAGTGTTGATGGTGTTTGTGGTACAGTAGTGGGTTCTGGACAATGCTGATTGGGCTTGCTGTGTGTCTTACAGCAGTAGGTTTTGGACAGCATTGGTGGTGTTTGCTGTGGGTTTGTGTTACAGCAGTAAGTTTTGGACTGTATGGATGGTGTTTACTGTAGGTTTGTGTTATAGCAGTGAGTCCTGGAGAGAACTGATGGTGTTTACTTAGTTTTTTGTTGTTGCTCCACATCCTGGTTTGGCTCCATCTCGTCAACCCCTCAATCCTGTCACCCTGCGCCATAACTACTGCTGGCCAATACCACAGGGCTCCCCTGGTGGGATCAGCAGGGTCCCCAATCTGCCACCATGAAACCAGATCCTGTAGTTGGACTGAGCCCAGCTATTTGGATGTGAGGCTTGCGAGGATCCAAGTGCCTTTCTGCAGCTGAGGATTTTCCACTTTCCTTCCCTCAAGGGCACAGTGTGCAGTGATGCCATGGCGTGCAGGGCCTGCATGTCCGCATACCATGCATCAGTGTCTGCATGCCCCTGATGCTTCTTCCGGGGTAGTCTGGGTGCCTTTCCCCATATTACTGCCAGGCATGACCAGGCCCTGCAATCCCTCCCCTGGAGAAGGAGGCAGTACTCAGGAAGCTCAGCCCCTCCTCCCCCACCAACCCTCCAATGCCCCAGAGCTCGCTACCAAACTCAGATTGCCAGCATCATGAGCCGGTAGTGCTACCTTGTGCCGATGGGTCAACTAATGAGTTTGTGTTACAGCAGTAAGTTCTAGACTGTATTGATGATGTTTACGGTTGGTTTGTGTTATAGCAGTGAGTCCTGGACAGCAGTGATGGTGTTGGTTGTGGGTCTGTGTGATGGCTGTGAGTTCTTGACAGCAGTGATGGTGTTGCTGTATATCTGTGTTACAGCAGTGAGTTTGGAAAGTACTGATGGTGTTTGCTGTGGGATTGTAGTGTAAGATCTTCCACAGGATGATCTCTTGCAGAAGGTAATACACTTGGGTTATAGCCAGAGGCGCTCTTCTGCATGGCAGGCTTTCCTAGCAGTCTTTGCCTAGGGGCCACCATGAGTGACCTCATTACCGTGTGACTATATGAGAGTGGAAGACCCCAGTCAACCTCAGTTCATTTTTGCCATCTTCAGCCCACACAGCAGCAGTTCTTTCCAGTGCATGCAGTTCTTCATCAATGAGATCTCGACCTAGGAATGGTGTTTTCTCACTGTTCCCACCATCATCAGTGATGATCCTTGTTGATCAACAAAACAAACATTAATTACCAAGACTTTCCTGATGGCTGGGTGCACATCTCGGTCCATTCAAAACTTGAGAACAATGAGTCCCAGGCTCCACCTCATTCCATGTAAATCTATTCAACATGAGGAAAATGTGGTTTGTCCTCCAGCACCTTCCATCCATTCCTGAAAACAGGCACTTCTATAGCTGCCCTGTCCGCCCTTGGACAGAACCCTATTTCTCTGTCATCCTCCCTTACCCCCTCCTGCACAGTACGCTAATTTAAGTTGTGCCTGGCACCAGCCCGATGGTCCTTATTGCTCCCTGTGGCCTGAGCAGTTTGGCTCCCATTACTAAAGCACTTAACGGTGGCAAACCCACTGCTGTTACCCATCAGACCAGATCTGATACAGGTAGGTTACTCCACCCCACTCAGAATTCCTTCTACCTCCACGAGTGGCTCCTGCAGATGCCTTTATATCTCATCTCAGGTCTTCTTGCAAATGATGAGCATTCTGCTGGCATCTCAAACTTTCTACCAGGAACCTACAGTTTAAAATGGTAGTGTTTTTTCATATGGGCTTCTTCTCAGCCCATGTTCCCTTTTTCATGTCCAGTGCTACAAGTCTTGGAATGTTTCTTCTCACTCACAGCTACGTGCCTGAGCTACTCCTCTATTTTGGTTCATCTAACCTCCATCCTGGCCTTTCATGAACCACTTGATGACCACCAATTTACCAACATCACTTGACAACATTTTCTTGGGGGAATATTACATCTTCAGCCCCATTTATACATCTTACTCCATAGTGGAGCCCTTACTTGTCCTTCTGGACAATTTACTTTGACCTTCATTTTCTTTCATGGAAACCTCCTTTCTTCTGGCGGTGACTTCTGTCACACATCGTTATAAACTTCAAACTCTAAGGTACAAATAATCTTACCTTATTTTTTAACAAAGACAGAATTTTCTTATGCATCAACCTCTCCGTTTACCAATAGTGGTTTAGAATGTACTCTGAGCTACCTGTTATTGCCCAAACATTTCAATCCAGGGTATCACTTCTACACACTTTCAATGTACACAGGGTACTCAGATGCTACTACTCAAAAAATTATGCAGCTCAAAATGACAACACAATTCTTTGTCTGCTTTGTCCACTCCTGGGAAAGGCTCCCTGTTGCAAAACACTCCCTTTCCATATGGCTGGCTAATTGCATTATGTTTTACAACAAACTACCTGACCCTGTCTGTGTGCACCTTACAAGAGCTATAGCTACCACAGCAACTTGCTATATGGGAGTGTCCATTACAGACATATGTAATGTAGCCATATGGTCCACAATCCATACCTTCATGATAATAGCTTCCTGCCTCCACATGGCCTTTACCCATGTGGTGGGTCCTTTATTATTCTCATCCACCCTTCTGATATTACTGCTTGGGATTCATCCAAATGTATTACCTGCTGCAAGAGATCACCCGTGGAAGATAGTACAGTTACGTAAAACTTACCATAACCGTAGATCTTTGAAGGTATCTCTTGCAACAAGTCGTCCTCCCTCCTTCCCCATTCCTTCTCTAAGAAACACATTTTTACATCCTCATATATGTAAGAGGAAAGTTGCTAGGGCACCTTGGTTCCCTCAGTTCGCATATCAGCGAGCTGAAGCCAGCAAAAAACTGAGGATGCCTGGGGCCGCCCACTCTATATAGTCATACCATGATGGGGGCACTCTGTGGGCGGCCCCTAGGCAAGACTTCTTGAAAAGCCTGCCATGCAGAAGCGCCTCTGGCTATAACCTAAGTGTATTACCTGCTGCAAGAAATACCCCTCAAAGATCTACTGTTGCGTTAAGTTCTTATGTAACTACTTTCTGGGCAGTATTTTTTGCTGTGGGGTTGTGTTGAAGTGATTTCTAGACTGTATAAATTGTGTTTGCTGTTTGTTTTATGTGACAGCACTGAGTTCTGGAGAGCAGTGATGGTGTTTGCTGTGGGTTTGTGTTACTGCAGTGAGTTTATGATAGCAGAGATGGTGTTTTCTGTGGGTTTGTGTTACAGTAGTGAGTTCTGGATGGTATTGATGGTGTTTGCTATGGGTTTCTGTTACAGCAGTAAGTTCTGCACAGCAGTGATGGAGTTTTCTGTGGGTTTGTGTTACAGCAGTGAGTTCTGGAGATCAGTGAAGGTGTTTGCTGTGTGCGTGCTTTACAGCTGTGAGATTTTGACAGCAGAAATAGTGTTTGCTGTGGGTTTGTGTTACAGCAGTGAGTTCTGGAGAGGAGTGATGGTGTTTGGTGTGGATTTGTGATACAGCAGTGAGTTTCAGTGAGCAGTGCTGTGGTCTTGTATTACAGTGGTGAATTCTGGACAGCAGAGACAGCCTTTGCTGTGGGTCTGTGTTACAGCTGTGAGTTCTTTACAGCAGAGATGGTGTTTGCTGTGGGTTTGGATTAAAGCAGTGAGTTCTGGAGAGCAGATGTGGAGTTTTCTGTATATTTTTGTTACAGCAGTGAGTTTTGGATGGTATTGATGGTGTTTGCTATGGGTTTGTGTTACAGCAGTAAGTTCTGCACAGCAGTGATGGAGTTTGCTGTGGGTTTGCGTTACAGCAGTGAGCTCTGGAGAGCAGTAAAGGTGTTTGCTGTGGGCGTGCATTACAGCTGTGAGTTCTTGACAGCAGAGATGGTATTTGCTGTGGGTTTATGTCACAGCAGTGAGTTCTGGAGGTTAGTGAAGGTGTTTGCTGTGGGCATATATTACAGCTGTGAGTTCTTGACAGCAGAGATTGTATTCTTTGTGGGTTTGTGTTAAAGCAGTGAGTTTTGGAGAGCAGTGATGGAGTTTGCTGTAGGTTTTGTTACAGCAGTGAGTTTTGGATGTATTGCTGGCGTGTTTACTGTGGATTTCTGTTAGAGTAGTGTGTTCTGGGTGGTATTGATGGTGTGTGCTCTGATTTCATGTTATAACAGTGAGTTCTGGACAGCAGTGATGTTGTTTGCTCTCGGTTTGTGTTATAGCAGTGAGTTCTGGACAGTAGTAATGTTGCTTGCTGTGGGTTTGTTTTACAGCAGCAAGTTCAGGAGCTGTATTGATGGTGTTTGCTGTGGGTTTGTGTTACAGCAATGTGTGGTCTAGGTTTGTTTTATAGCAGTGAGTTTTGGACAGTAGTGATGTTTGCTCTGGGTGTTTTTACAGTAGTGAGTCCTGGGCCGTACAGATGGAGTTGGCTGTGGGTTTGTGTTACAGCAGTGACTACTGGAGAACAATGGTAGCTTTGCTGTGGGTTTGTGTTACAGCAGAGAGTTCTGGACAGTGTTGATGGTGTTTGCAGTGGGTTTGTGTTCCAGTGGCAAGTTGTCAACAGCACTGATGGTGTTTGTAGAGTTGATTTGTGTTACAGCAGAGACTTCTGGACAGTAGTAATGATGTTTGTAGGCATGTGTTCAGTAGTAAGTTGTGGATGGTATTGCCAGTGTTTGCTGTGGGTTTGTGTTACAGCAGTGAGTCATGAGCTGTATTGATGGTGTTTGCTGTGGGTTTGTGTTACAGCAGTGAGTTCTGGACAGTAGTAATGAGCGTTTCGGTGGGTTTCTTTACAGCAGTGAGTTATTTAAAGTATTGATGGTATTTGCTGTGGGTTTGTCATACAGAAGTGAGTTCTGGACAGTACTGATTGGGCTTGCTGTGGGTTTGTGTTACAGCAGTAAGTTCTGGACAGTGCTGAGGATGTCTGCTGTGAGTTGGTTTACATCAGTGAGTTCTGGATAGTATTGATGGTGTTTGCTGTGGATTTGTGTTACAGTACTATGTTCTTGGTGTTTGTTGAGGTTAATTTTATAGCAGTGAGTTCTGGACAGCAGTGATGGTGTTTGTTGTGGGTTTGTGTTGAAGCAATAGGTTCTGGACAATATTGATTGGGCTTGCTTTGGGTTATGTGTTACTGTTGTGAATTCTGGACTGTATTGATGGTGTTTACTGTGGGTTTGTGTTGCAGCTGTGAGTTCGGGACAGTATTGATGGTGTTTGCTGTGGGTTTGTATTGTTAGCTCTGGACAGCATTGTGGTGTTTGCTGTGGATTTGTGTTAAAGATGTGATTTCTGGACAGTATTGATTGCGTTTGCTGTGAGTTTGTGTTATAGCAGTAAGTTCTTGAGAGCAGTGATGGTGTTTGCTGTAGATTTATGTTACAGTGGTGACTTCTGGAGAGCAGTGATGGTGTTTGCTGTGGGTTTGAGTTACAGCAGTGAGTTGTGGACTGTATTGATGTTATCTACCAATGGTTTGTTTGGCATCATTGAATTCTGTTCCGCATTGATGGTGTTTGCTGTTTGTTGGTTTGTGTTACAGCATTATGTTCTGGATGGTAGTAATGGTGATTGCTGTGGGTTTGTGTCGCAGCAGTGGATTCTGGACAGTAGTAATGGTGTTTGTGGTGGTTTTCTGCTACAGCAGTGAGTTATGTAAAGTATTGATGGTATTTCTTGTGGGTTTGTGTTATAGTAGTGAGTTCTGGACCATATTTATTTATTTATTTATTTATTTATTTGCTTTTGTTAACCGAGTAAGCACACTAGACTGATTGGTCTTGCTGTGGGTTTGTATTACAACAGTCAGTTCTGGAGTGTATTGATGGTGTTTATTGTGGGTTTGTGTTATGGCAGTGTGTTCTAAGCAGTATTGATAGTGTTTATTGTGGGTCTGTGTTACAGAAGTGAGTTCTGGGCAGTACTGATGGTGTTCGCTGTGGTTTGTGTTATAGAAGTGAATTCAGGACAGTACTGATTGGGCTTACTGTGAGTTTGTGTTACAGCAGTGAGTTCTGGACAGTATTGATGGTATTGTAGGTTTGTATTATAAGTTCTGGACAGTATTATGGTGTTTACTGTGGGTTTATGTTATAGCAGTGAATTCTGGAGAGCAGTGATGGCATTTGCTGTGGGTCTGTGCTACAGCAGTGAGTTCTGAAGAGCAGATATGGTGTTTGCTGTGGGTTTGTGTTACACCAGTGAGTTATGGACTCACGTTAATGGTGTCTGCCTGCTGTTGGTTTGTTTTACATCACTGAGTTCTGGACAGCATTGATTGTGTTTGCTGTGGGTTTGTATTATATGTTCTAGACAGTATTGTGTTTGCTGTGGGTTTGTGTTGCAGCAATGGGTTCTGGACAATATTGATTAGGCTTGCTGCAGTCTTGTGTTACATCACTGGGTTCTGGGCAGTATTTGCTAGGTACTAGGTACTAGGTTTACTAGGTAAGTAAGGACAAAAGGAAGCTTTGAAGCCCATCTTGATTGTCCCCACATCTGTGGGAAATTAAACTTTGTTGTAGTTTTTGGAGAGGCAAATGTCTACACCCTTCTTAAAGGATTCAAAGGTATTACTATCGACTATCTCCTGTGGGAGTTTGTTCAAAAGCCTTGGAGTTCTGACAGAAAAGAAATATAGTCTCTTGTTGGTTTTGCTTTGCTCATCAATAATTGCTGATTGTGAAGTTTGGGTACTACTTTTCTTTGACATTTAACAATACTACATTCATTCATTAGGAGGGTGGTTTGAGAATTTTGTACAAAAACAAAGATCACCTCTGGAGTGCCTAAATTCCATGGTGGAGGCCTGTCTTTTGAATATGATAGTGATGCTAAATGAGGAATCATTTTTGTTGCCCTTCTCTGAATTCATTCAACCACTTGAATGTCCTTGACCATATGTGGACTCCATACTGGTGACCCATAATCTGTATATGGTCTGATGTGTGCTCTAAACAGTGGGATAATGCATTCCTCTGTCTTTGATATAAACGCCGGTTGATGCATCTAAGAAGTGAGTTAGTGGTTTTAGCTATGTGGTTACAGCGACTAGTGGAAGATAATCTATTGTTTATCAAGATACCCAGATCTCTTTCACGGTAAAATGTAATTATAATATTGTTGAGTTTATAAGTTTGTTTGGGATTGTTGTAACCTAAGGGAGGACACAGCATTTGTCTGTGTTAAATGTCATTTTGTTTTTCTGTGCCCAATGCTCTAATACTGAGAGGTCATTTACTAATATGTTTATGTTATTGTCAGAGTCCACCCTACCACCTAAGTTGGTGTCATCTGCAAATTTGAAAATATGTTCCTGACTAATCTGCATGTCTGAAATAAAGATGCTAAACAGTACCGACTAAAACCAATCCCCTGCGCACACCACTAGTCACACCACATTATTGGAATAAGTACCATTTATTTATTTTATTTTTATTTAGTTTTTGTTGACCGGTAAGTGCACTAGACAAATCCTGCCTATTTTCAGGCACGACCGGGAGGGGATACAGATGAATGCCAACTGACCTTGAACCAGATTAAGCTGTTGGTGGTATTTTTAGTGAATGAGGGAAATTTGGCCAGACACCGGAGGAAATTCCCCTACTCTTTCCGATAAGTGCCATGGGATCTTAACATCTACCTGAACTACCATTAATCCAGGCAGATGGGACCTCAGTTTAACATCTCATCCGAAGACGGCACCTCAGAAGTGCAGCACCCCTTTCATGCTGCACTACAGTGTCAGTACTGGATATTAACCAAGTGCCAGATTGATCCTAACATGCTGGGTTCTGTTGGTTAACCAGCAATCAATCAATTTAATTATGTTGCAAGAAAACCCAAGTATAATAGCTTATCTAAGAATGTTATGAGCAACCTTATCAAAAGCTTTGCTGTAATCTAGAGGATGACATCCATGGGAAGTTTGTTGTCTAGTTCTTGTTGATAACATTGTAGAAGGCTATTAAGTTAGTGGTGCAAGAATGTTCTTGCTTGAACCCATATTTGTGAGTGGCCAATAATGCCCAGAAATTGCATTTCTTCATCTAATATGCCTTTAATAATTTTTTCCATTATTTTGCATGGAATGGAGGTTAGGCTAATGGGGGCGGTAATTGCTCACTAGGGAGCGATTATCCTTTTCGTTAAACGCGGCGTGTGCAAGGAACATTTTAGGAGAAGTAGCACACTTTAGGTGTGCCTCTCCTGCAATCAAGTGCTCCGTTGAGCAGGCGTGGCGGTCCTGCACCAATGGTGCGGGAGCTCTGTATGACAGCAGTGGTCTTCTGCTTCAAAGAAAACCACCGCTGTCATGCCGAGCACCGCGTCACGCGCCACCCCCTCATGTCGCGTTCCCCCTCGCTACGCCGCCCCAAAGCTTTGGTGCCATGCTGGAGCCACCCCAGCGTGGCAATGTTGTTTGCCGACGGGTGCCCAATCCCCCGCCGGCTCCACTGCCCCCAAGCCATCCTTCTGCCATGCTGAGCCCACCCCCAGTGTGGCAAACGCCCTGTTTTGTTGCCGACGGGGTGCCCAATCCTCGGTCAGCTCCTCGCCCCTGCAGTTTGTCGACGGGGTGCCCGATCCCCCCGGCTCCTCGGACCCCCTCAGTTATCTTTCTGCCACGCTGGGAGCCCACCCCAGCATGGCAAATGTCCCACGTAGTCCTTTTTTTTTTTTTTTTTTTTTTAAACCTGTAAAGAAAAAACGTCCCACGTAGTCTCCCAGTCCCACCCCACAACCTGCACCCCACCCACTGTGCACCCTGCTCTCCACACCCCCCTACCCCATACTTGCCTCCAGAGCTCAGTGTGATGATCTTCGTGGACCGGAACACGCCTGCACTCTTCAAAGCCGACCTGAACTGAGGAAATGCCGGTAAGCTGTATAATGGGCTAGATAGGGGTTTCAACTTTATTGCATAACTCAGGCATTTTTGGAATTATTGCACCAAATTTTCAACATGGGGTTTTGGGACCCCTTCTCATGAATGATGTCACTGTCATGGCGTTATTCAGGCCCAAAGGGTGATTTCGCAGTCACTCGTGAAATCACCCTTCGGGCCTGAATAAGTTACTTCTAACTCTAGGCCATACTGCCAGTATATGTTGTATTTGTTGTTAAAAATTTATTTTTATACAGGATAAGAAACTTTAGGTCCAGTAAGGTCCTATTTACAAAGTTGTCCCATTTAAAAAGACATACTACATAACAGAGTAATTCAAAAGATGTTTCAAACTTTACACATACATTACACCTTTTTGTAAACTTACTCATGCTCAATATCCCAATGCTAATAACATGCAAATTACCCACAATTGTTAGAAACCATTAGTTACCTTATTCAAACACTTATACAAATCATACATATATTGCACAATTTTATAACACTCATAATTTCAATACAGGTGACAAATTAATTAAATAAGACTTAGTAACAATGTTATAGTTGTTCTGTACCAATGTCCAAATGTGACTTGAAAATAGAAACCTTTTGTAGGTTCCTACTTAGTGGTGGTATTTTATTCAGATATTAGCAGCATAACAGGTGACAAATTCATTAAATAAGACTTAGTACTTGATTATATACTTGTTCTATACCAATGTCCAGATGTGACATGAAAATAGAAGCCTTTTGTATGTTCCTACTTAGTGGTGGTATTTTATTCCAGATATTAGCAGCATGGTACTGAAAAACACCATATGCCATATCTATTTTTAATTGTAGGTATTTTATATCCCTATGAAGAACCTCCCTTGTTTCATAACATTGTATTCCAAAATCTAAGTGTACACTAAGATTCCCTTTATCAAGCCCTTTTGAATTTTAAAATAAATACGGAATATTGTTTTTAAGTTGTACATATGCTGTGGGTCTATGTTATAGCAGTGAGTTCTGGAGAGCAGTCAGTCTGTTTGCTGTGGGTTTGTGTTGCAGCTGTTGGTTCTGGACAGTACTGGATGGTGTTTGCTGTGGGTTTGTGTTAGTAAGTTCTGGGCAGTATGTGGTGTTTGCTGTGGGTTTGTTACAGCAGTGAGCTCTGGACAGTAATACTGGTGTTTGCTGTGGGTTTGTGTTACAGCAGTGAGTTCTGGACAATACTGATGGTATTGGTGTGGGTTTGTGTTAGTAAATTCTGGACAGTATTGTGGTGTTTACTGCAGGTTTGTGTTAAAGAAGTGATTTCTGGACTGTATTGATTGTTTGCTGTGAGTTTATGTTACAGCAATGAGTTCTGGACAGTACTGATGGTGTTTGCTGTGGGCTTATGTTAGTAAGTGCTGCATGGTATTGCGGTGTTTGCTGTGGGTTTTGTTAAAGAAGTGATTTCTGCACACCAGAACAATACATGTAAATAGTTTTATTGAACAAAAGTGTGCAATGCATATTAAAGGTGCAGAAAACAGCCTATAAAGACGCACTCACCACAAATGTTTTGGTGAATGGTGTGTTTACAGGCTGTGATTTTTGTGCCTTTAATTTGCACTGGTACACCTTTTGTTAAATAAAACTATTTGTACATACTGCTCTGTGTATCTGCTTTTCTCTGTAAAACAAGTGCAAAGAGTTCACTAGTGCATTTATAGATGGAAGGAAATGCTGTCATCATAAAGGAGGGCAGTAAAGCCCCCACCATAACAAAGGGTAGGGGACACCCTGGCACAGTCGTGGAGAGCATGGAAACCATGACATTTATATGGAGGACAGGGAAACTATACAGCCGACAAAGAGAAGGGAGTCTATGGCACAGTCATGGGGTCAGCTATGGAGGACAGACAGACTCTGACAGTCAGTGAGAGCAAGGAGACTTCAGCACAGTCATGGAGGGCAGGTAGTCTTGCACAGCCGTGAAGGGAAGGAGACTCTTGGGGGGTCACAGAGGGCAGGCAACACCCAGAATTGTCATGGCAGGCAGAGATCCCAGCAGAGTCACAGAATTTAGAGAGAGAGAGTGTCTGTCTCAGTCATGGAGATGAAACACTCAGCACAGTCATGGAGGGAAGGGAAAACCTGGCACTGGCATGGAGGTTTGGAGACAACTTGGCAGAGCTGCAAAGAGCAGAGAAGTGTATACATAAAGGCAAATAAGAAAGAACCCAGATTTTGCTGCTCAGTAATGAGAGGGCCAGAAAGGAGAAACATTATTTTTTCATTTATTTATTGAAAACGTATTTTACCCTCCTCGTTCTCCTCCTCCTACTCTGGGGAGGAAGGGCAGCAGGGTCTACTACAACACTGCCACCTGGGTGACCATAGGTGGTAGTGCAGAAGAGCAGCTCATGGAGGGAGAGCACCTGCTGATTCAGTCCATGCAGCTGCGTAAGCATGTGCACACAGCACCCTTGATGTTGGAGTCCTGGAATGGGAGAAACAGTAAGGAAACACTCCAGAGTGAGCAGAAGGATGCCATTGCATCTCAGACCCTAACAAACCTACTGGCCAGTCCTCACCCCTGCACTTCGTTTCAGGTGGCATGCTTCCTACCTCTGATGGAATCCACCACAGCCACAGGCGCTGCATGCTGTGGACTCCTGGGTAAGGATGTAAGTGCCAAAGATAGCGAGGACAGGGCTGTGAGGTATGTAAGTAGAAGGAGCAGCACCAGAGTTGGGGGATGAACAAAGAAAAAGGAACATGGATTTAATCCTGACTAAACCACATTTCTTTTCAGTTGTGTTTTGTGAGGGGATGGGAGGAAGGCAGTAATTTTATGTATAACACCAGGAAATTAATTCAGATCAATATTTAGCAAGAGGATCTGTGTTGTACTAGTAAACTGCCCATGGTGAGGACTGTGATGTGGTAGTCACCCTGGTGCTAAATCCTTGAAATACACTGTAGTGGTCTGGGGGTGCAATTTGTCCCTTTCATACTGGTATTAAGATTTTACAAAATTAAAAATAAAACTAGATATAACAAAACAAGATGAAACATTCATACACACAAAAATAGTTGTTCTAGCCCCTGCAATAAATCAATAGGTTTATTACAGAAGAGCTTCTCTGCTCTCAGGCATGCCTTTGACATCTCATGTGGTGTCTGAGTTTGATGTCTGTGTCCTTTTCTTGTTCTCCCTACCTCCCACCTCGAGTTCAGTAGAAAACAGGGCTGGATTAGTGCTCAGTGACAAAGTGGAGATGTAAAGCAGTCAGAGTTCTTTGCTGCTCTACTGCAGAGCTTGGATGATCAATGGTTAATAATTAACCTGACTCCATGGGAACATCTTCACTGGGAACGGACCACACACACTTTTCCCACAAGGTCTCAAAGAAGCCTTTTCTAACTCAGCGATTTTTAAAGGCATGGTACCTCACAGCTGATAGGAATGCTGACTTTATAACTGTCTGAGAGCGAAACGTGAGCAAACCAGACCATGTTTATAAACTTTATAACTCTTTCCAGGGCCTGAAGTGTATTACAGAGGCACTGCACTGAGAGCAACATTTACTCTGGATAGCTGGATCATCTTAGCTGAGGTCTTTGCCCAGGGTAGCATGGTTTAGTAGCATGTGAGGTGGAAGCCTGAATTAAGGCACCATCCGAAACAGCAACACGATAATGGTAGAGAATCCGAATGGCGAGGGTGGAGGGCAACCGGATGTAGTGGGGTGGCGACCGTGGCGACAGGATGTCGCTATATGTACATGCGAGGGGAAGCAAGCACAGCCTCAGAGGGGTGGAGAGGATGTAGGGAGTGGTGCTGCAGTTGACTGCTGAGCTGCACCATGGCGTCGGGGTTGGCCTCTGCTTGCAGTGCGTGGGGTTCTGGAGTGCTGGTCTGGGCACTACTGTGTTTTGTTGTGCCCAGCCCAAAACTGTATCTCTTTTGCTTTCACCTCCGACATGCACCCCCAAGAGTTGAGAATCCTTAAGTAGGAGGGTCGCCCCGCAGATGTGGGGGTTTGGGGAGGTGTAGCCCCCCCCAGAAAGAAATGATTTAAGTCCCTGGGGCCATTCTTCCATGTGCGAGGATGTCAGGGTGGTGAAATAGTTTTCACCGCTCTGATGTTCATGATAATGTGGGTTGCCGTTCAGCCGCCATTATCACATAGAACCCATGGTTTGAGCTGTCAGTGCCATGGTTAGAGATCAAAGGTCAATTTATCACTACCTGATTTCTTACTCCTGCAGCTCGGTCTGCCTGTCATCCAGCTACCGTCCTCTCTCTTCATTCAACTCACTGGCTCACTCGCATCCAGCTAGCATGCACAGTATCTTCAGAGGGGTCCTCATGCCCCTGCCAGGCCTGGATCTAATACTGGAGCACAATTCCAGATAAATCCCTGGGTGAAGAGAGGCACAGACATCAAGCCACCATGAGCAACTGCCATTTTCCTCTGAGTTTTTTCCCAAAGCACGGACGTGCAATGATGTCCAGACACTGCATGCCAACGTCCACCACACTTCCTCCTAACATTGGGGCCCCACAGAGTGATGTATGCCTGAACCCACCCCAGGGAGCAGAGGCAGTCCATCAGACGCTCAATCCTTTCCTCCTTGGCCAACCCCATGGCCCTTGTGCATTCCTGAACCCAGGTCACCGGGTGTAGCGCGAGGTGTGGCATCCAGCACCTCAACTCAGCACTACTGGGCAGGGAGGTCAAAGGTCAAGAATGCCATTCACTCTAAAGTCTTAGCTTGAGTTTTCACCAGCACTGCACAAGAATGTAGTGATGTCCTCTGCTGACCCAACTGAACAATGGCATGGTGCTGCATTGCAACAGAACATTTTGTCAGAGAAAATGTTGCTTGGGTCACCTGGGTCTGACTCTGAGCCAAAGAAGTGACCCATTTTTCAAATCTTCTACACAGAAATCACCATGACATTCTCCTCACAGTCATAGATGTTTTATATAAATGGAGAGACTGGAAGTTTACTCCCTCACTGTGGTGTCAGTTGTATCCTGTGATGTCAGCCACTGTGTGCTTAAAGCAGAAGAAACCATTGCCAGGGTCAGTGGAATTCTGAAAGTGAAAAGATTTTTAGATAAGCTGTTGGGCTTACCAGTAGGTATAGAGGTCCTGACATATAAATATCTAAATCATCTGTGAATGAAATCAAGGCAGCAACA
Organism: Neoceratodus forsteri; assembly: GCA_016271365.2. Taxonomy (NCBI): domain Eukaryota; kingdom Metazoa; phylum Chordata; order Ceratodontiformes; family Ceratodontidae; genus Neoceratodus; species Neoceratodus forsteri. Next base: position 123,907,419 of record JADMNL010000024.1, read on the forward strand.
ATTAATGGGATCTTGAGACAGAAAGTGATGTCACGAGGGGTAAGCTGTATTTAACAGATAGCTTCACCCCATCAGTGACATCACTTGCGTTTCAAGAGTCCATGAAACAGCTGCTGCCTTTTTTTCTTACTTTAAAGATGATTTCGATATTTATATCTCAGGTCTTGTGATACCTGCCTAATACCTCATTGAAAAGTTCTTCTCATGTTATACAGAATCTGATTGACCTGACAATGTGTTCTTCCTGTTTAAATGACTGAATTAAACTTGAACTGATTAATTCCTTGGGCAAGCTACCCCACAGTCCAGGCTATCACGGTTTGCAGGGTGAAGGGTAGTAGAAGGGAAAATAAAAGAAAAAATCGGAGAAAACTTAAAAGCTACAGAAAGAGAAGATTACACTCAAGAGATGGGTTTTACTGCAGTGGGTCTAGAAGGGGAAGCTACAGTAGTCCCTTGCTATAACAAATGGAAAGGAGCTATAACCTGTGTTTGTTATAACTCCCTTTAGTGCTGTTCGAAATGTATCCACCGTATAGGATACCAGCATATACCGCTGTTTTGACCGGATGTCAGTTGCTGTCAGATATAGATGGTGTCTGACCATGGATCTGGTCTCCTCAGACCCCAAGTGGATACATTCATGAGACAAATGATCCACTGGATCCAACGGTTAGATTAGGGATCCGGCAGTTGGACCACAACACTCTGAGGATTGGATCAGGATCTGGCTCCAGATTAAGATATCTGACCACATCTGGCCAGGGATCTGGTATTCAGTTGGTCGGATGGGGTCCGATCACGCAGCCTGATGCATGGCTATATGTCGGAGGGTGCTAGATCCATCAGACCAGTATCTGAGCTTCACTACTCCTGTTTGTTACACCGAGGGATGCCAGAATAAAGCTAATGCAGTACAAGACTGTGTCTGCACTATCTGCCAGTGTACTGTCTCTTCCTCTTGTCCTCCTATGCTGCTTTTTGCATTGCATACATTAATTTCCTTGGAACTGAACTTGAAAATAAAATAAAAGTTAGACTGCAGGCACTTTTTCTTTGGTGCTTTTGAACCATGTGCTTTCCCTTCTGTCAGCATCTGCTCAGTGCACCCCGCTTAGTCTGAACAAGGCTAATCATTTTGCTTTTCACTGTTTGCCACATTGAATAAAATCACCTTTGAAACTCTCTGATGGTTTGCCTGTTGCTGTGCTACCATAATCTTTTACCTGAATTCCTGTGAAACCCATCTTCTGCCCACACCTGTTACAATTGTAATAGTGAGAGTGACGGCCAGCAGGATCGTGGCATTGCTCACGTACACTGATGGACACTCGTGCCCTCCTGCTGTTGCTCCGTGTCTTCATTTTTTAATTACATTTTTGTACAGCATACCGCATACTGGATTAATGCATGAGAAAGCACATGGGAATCGGTCAGCGGTGAGCTCGGCAAGGACTGCATTTACAGGTTTGATGTACAGACTGATGATGAATAGCTACTGTAGTACTGCACTGCAGAATGGAGGAGCAGGTTTAATACATTTTTGTACAGCCTACTGCCAACTCAGAAAATGAGTGGAGAAACCTATGGGAAGGGGAGCAGGTTCAGAAAGGGTTGGTTCAGTGCAGTAATTACTACTGTGTTTTCAGCGCATGGAGGAGCAGTCAGGCAGACCGTGTGGAGGAACAGCTGGCAAGTCGGGAGACCACGTATCATTTGCTATAAAAAAAAACTGAATTTCGATATAGCTAGGCTTAGTATAGTGAGAGAGCACTGTAATATGTAGTGTAAGATTATAATGGGAACAACTTTAAAATTTATCACTTGGAATGTGAATAGAATAAACACCCTATCAAAGATCATAGCATTTTAAAGTATATATAAAAAGGATAGATGGCTAACACTAAATTTCCTTAACCACACTGTAAATACATTGCAACTGCAATGTGGTAAGCAACATGCAATAAACATGTAACTATGGTGTAATTACCCTGTGGCATGTAATTAATGATTACCTACCTCACAGTTATACTAAAACTGACATTTAATAAAAGTGTGAACACTAGATATAACTGCCTTTTAAGAAGCATTCTTGAATAAAAAGAATCTCAAAAATTAAAAGAGGGTCAGTGAAAGAAGTATATTTCTCCTATGCAGTAGATAACAAAAGCAGTGATGCGGTATATTGCTGGGGAAAAGTTTAGAAGATAAAGTACTTATCTTATGCAGATGAGGAGGGCAGCATTGTATTATTGAAAATACAAACGGAAAATAGGCTTTGTGTGATGGGGTCAGTTTATACCCTTTTAATCGGTTCCAAATTTTTGCTTCATTAATAATGTTTTATGTCATTGGAGTGTGAACATAATATATATTGGGTGGTGATATGAACATTCTGGCTGAAGTTTCTTTAGCTAAAACATCAGTAATAGAGGACGGGAGAGTTTTTAAATCTAGAATGCTCAACAAGTTTATGTGCAGCAACTCACTGGTGGGTATTTGGAGACAATTATATCCTTCTGAGAGACACTATACATAATACGTTTATTCCTGCAGATATAATTCAGGTTCTAGATTTGATTATATTTTGGTGGTTAAACCATTCCTAGTTGACTGCTGCTAATAAATGATATTAAGCACTGTTGGGTTTATTTATTAAAATCTTGTTGCACAGGAACAGAATTGTGCTGGACTGTTTGCTGCTAGGTCAACTGGCAGACTCTTGTTGTTCCTGTGTTGCTTAATGTGTGCACCACCCACTCAGGATCCACCTGTTTGTTTGTTTGTTCATCTCTGACCATGAACCAGGTTCCATATTCATCACCAGAACTAGCCAGGGATGAAGCTTGGGACCCCCGTGAGAACCTCCCAGGCCTCAACAGGAGACTCTAGCTTCACACTCTGCATCCTAGCCACAACTTCCTGGACCCTTGGCATCATCTTCTTAACTTCCTCTGCTGCCACTTCCTGGCATGAGCATCTTCCCTGGCCGGAAAGCATGGTGGTGAGCAGTGCTGCCACTTCACTGTTGGCATCTTTTGGCTTCTTCTGGCAGCCATGGCTCAGTGGAAACCAAGCTTGGATCTGGCAGTGTCACTATTCCAGGTGCAAGCACTGCATGATCAAATCAGGCCTTACACAGATGCACCTCCAGGATGCACTTGTTATAGGAGGAATGAGCAGGCATGAGCAAATGGAGGAAGTCTGGGTCATCCTTGTGCCAGGCAATGGAACAGCCCTTCACACAGGGGTCATTTACAGACCCCCAGCTCAGGCAGAAGAAATTGACAAACTGCTGCTGGAAAACATGCATGACATGGTAGCAAGAGAGAGAGTACTGCTGATGGGAGACTTTAACATGCCAGAAACAGACTGGTCCATCCCAGCAGTGGCCTCGGCCAGGCATAGTACTTTGACTCCCTTGAGGGGCTGACCTTAGGCAACTAGTGCAGGAACCTCCCAGAGACTGGGCAGTCCTGGGTCTGGTACTGACCAATGGGGACAGGATAACAGGGCTCAAGGTGGAAGGTCAGCTAGGGTCCAGTGACCACCGTGTGGTGTGGTTCAAGGTGGATACAGGGATTCAGTCAATTCTATGAAAGCAAGAGTCTTAGACTTCAGAAGGCGCACTTTACCAGGATGGGACTTCAGCTCAAGGAAACCCTGGAAAAAAGGAGGATGGGGGATTGTAACAGTGTGTGAAGACAGATGGACACTCACATGGATATATAAGGTTAACACAGTGTAGTGTGATGTTTATTATAAAGGGCCAAATAATAAATAAAATAAATAAATAAATGACTTTTCATAAAGAAAATAAAAATAAACACTTGCAATTCAGTACTGCAAGCAGGAAGATTCACAGATCTCCAAATCTTCTCAAATCAGTTCAGGATTTTCTACACGAGGTGTAAAGACTTGCACAGCCTTTCTAGGTCAACATCTGAACATCTCTAGAGCATGTCTGTTCTAGGGTTTTATACCACCCCTTGGAGATCATCTGACTATTCCTACTTTCACAGAATCAGTTTTATTACAGCATACTTTTAGGATTTGAGACTTGGTTTGAAAGACATACTGTATTACAAAGTTACAACTAGTATTTATAAATAACAATAATGATATTTCTGAAGGGAAATGAAAACGTTTGGATGACTAGTTCTCTAGCTAATGCCACCTGGTGACATCAGGAGCTAGGCAACAGTATAAAGGAACTGACATTGTGGCCGCACTCCCGATAGGAACCACATAGATAGCAATGCAACAGATCCAGGTACCCCAGTTCAAATATATTTCCAGCTTTGTTTTAAATACCAATACAGCCTTGTATAAAATAAAATATATAGGGTAGGATTCACAAAAGAGATGCGCTGAGTGCATCTGAGATGCACCGGCACTAACAGGATGCACCAACTAGAGACAGAGTGATCCACAGAGGCATGCACCATGGGATGCACTATGCACAACCCCACTGTGAATAGCCCAGAAACAGCATGGTGCAGATGGAGATGTGCTGAGCCACATGGGAGCAACTCAGAGCAATTGGAGCAAGACAGCAAGGCAGAGGGAGCAACAGGGTCAGTGTGCCTGAACACTGGCATGAGGAACAGAGGGCCAATGGGACAGACACATGCCAGTGAGGCAAGGGCACAACAGTGGCCAGGGACACAGAACCAGGACAGGGACCCAAGAACAGGAGCCTGTGGCCATAATACACAAATGCCGGGGCAGGCATACAGAATGGGCATGCTGCAGCAGACAGTGCAGCACAGAACAGTGCTGAGAGGCACAGGGCATGGTGGATTGCCATGGACAGTACAAACCCGCATGTGGCCAGCAGCAAGGTAGTGTAGGGGGGATGGCACAGAGGCGGCGGAGGCAGACCAGCAACCAAGTGACTGAGGCACCACAGCGCTAGACAGACAGGCCACCACCCCAGGCACAGGAACAGCACACAGGCACACAGGAAGACGGACAGCAGTGCAGTGGGGCGTGACACATGCAATGCACACACAGGGACCATGGGCAGTGACATGAGCCACTGGGTGGTGAGCTACGCACACTGCATGGGTAACAGCAGCACTGCACAGAAAGGGGGCATGGAAGGGAGGCTGCAGACCTCACAACGCTGCATGCACACACAGCCATGGGGATGGGCACATGGGACACAACCATGACACCACACACTCATGAAAGTGGAACAGTGAAACCACATGGTCACAGGTGCAGATGTTATAAAGATTTATAAAAAGCATAAAGAGACAAATCCAAACATTACAAAACAGTAACACACACTAGAACTATATACAAGAATCTCAGAACAAGGGAGCAGGATGGGACTGTTGGGGACCAAAAGGGATATTGGAAGGGACAGATACAGGAGGCTATATACAATATTGTGCCAAACACACATGGCGGGGGCCACTACCGTGTGCAAGCAGTAAGCATGATGCCCCTCAGGTTGTGGTCAGCCGGCCACAGTCCTTGTACAGGGGCATAGAGCTTCCTGGTTGGCCCGCCTATCCTCTGGTCAGGTCCTGCACACTGGCCACACCACCTCCACCCCGACCACAGCATGTCAATCCTGAGACCGACAGCAATGACAGAGTAAACACACACTAAGGAACATCCCATAGACACCCATCAAGCAATAGTCCATGACACCTGAAAGGCAGCAACAACAGAATGCAACACCTACCTTCCCCACAGGGCACCATGCCTGGCACCAGTGACACCCTCCTCCAAAGCTAAGTGGCCCTGCAGCCCACCGCCTGGCCTCCAGCCCCAAAACACAACAGACAGGGACACCATGAGTTGACACAGCATTGCAATAACTGCACCCCAACACCAGGCGTGCACATGCGGTGCAGGGTCAGCCATCCGATGTCATAGCATGGGCCACGCCACCAGGCAACTGCCTGCATGTCTGCTGTGCCTGCCCCCAGGGTGCCATCCAGTGTGCATGCACACACAGTGGCACCCAGCTGTGCGATACCCAGTGCCCTGCATGCAAACACAGCACCGCACAGTGCCCACCCTGAGTGGCACACAGGATAGCAGCACTGGGCTGTGCAGCCATAGCCATGTGTGTGTGTGTGTGTGTGTGTGTGTGATGAGTGTGACCCATGCATGTGCCCCATGTGGGTAGGGACACACACATCCTGCCTGTACCAGAGAAGCCAATGGAGCGCAACACCTACTTGGCTGTGGTAGCACACCTTGCTTCCACATTTGTAACTACTGCAGTCTGTCCCTGTTTCATCTCTGGAGGTCACTATGGCAATGTCTGCACTGTTCCCCAGTGTGTGGCATCCCATGCACCTCACCAGCCGACTGGCAGTGGGGCCCACCACAGCAGTCTGGGCACATGCAAGTCCTCCTGGCTGAACAGCTGCCCCTTCACAGAGCAGCACGGTGCCACCTGGTGCAGCAGCTCCACCTGTGGCCAGTTCATGGCGAGTACAACTCTCCCTGTCCTAGGCATTGTTGGGATAAACAACACAATGGGGAAAATCTGTGATGCGCGATATGGGACACAGTATGCACCACGTGCAAGTGTAGGCCATGCAGCGCACCACGCGATAGTGGCGTGAAGCGGGATTAGCCCAATGCAGCACAGTCACGCATGATGCAAATGTGGACCACTAAGGTGCGGTGGGGTCACGTCTGGGTCGCGCATGCATGATCGCGCATGACCACCATGTTATGCATGGCATGCGCTACAACATAGAACTGCTGAGAAGCACTTCAGCGAATGGTCGCGCATACCACACAGATGTGCGATCAGGGAACTACATCACCTGCCAGGACACATGCATCGTGCAGGTGGGCAGACAATGTCTTGCGGTAGCCGCGTACAACCACGACTGTCAGACAGACAGGACAGTGCGCGCAAGGGGTGATGCGCCATTGCAGATGCTGCCCCGATCCGGGGATATGCGCCGAATACTCGCGCATGCTCCGAGGATGTGCCGTGCAGGTCTCGGCACAAATCAACAGATGCTCCGTGAAAAGTGAGATAAGCTGGGAGCAATTATGCAATTCACAGACAATGTGCCCAGAACAGCCTCATTCTGCATGCATGGGCATCTGAGCTGATTAGCATCCCATTACCAGTGGCCCAGACCTCATTTGCATGCCCTGAGCCATAAATGCTCCCAATTCAGCAAGCTGAGACTAGGTGACTGAGGAGGATGCACAGCCTTGAGGTAGTCGCAGCTATTTTCACAAGGTTTGCAGTGGGTACTGTGGGGTCTACATGTGAATGGGTGTCTGTGACCACATAGCGGCATCTCCCATGTGTGGTGACGCTGCATTGTTTATTTATTTTTATTTATTTAACAAATCGAAAGACCTTTGAGCCAAGGGCTCTTTTACAGAGGTTCCACGTCCAGTCACAAGAATAGCACATTACAATAGTTTCAGTAAGTTGTAGAACATGAGGACAGTAAGTACATAAATAAAGAACAATATGGCAAGATAAATATTGTGTCAAGTGCCCCAGCGGCCTTGTCTGAAGAGGGTGAAAGGGATTACAAGGAAAGAAGGACAGGGGTGGACTGGGGATGGAAGGAGCAGAATAAGAGCAAGGAGGAGATGCCACAATGAAGCTTATGCAGGTGAGGAAACTGAGGAGGGGGAAGTGGGAGTGGAGGGGTAAAGAAGGGGGATAAGGTAGGATGAAAAGAGAGCAGGAATGGGAAAGGGATAAGAAAGGAAGTGTTGTGAGTGGACTAGTGCAGCAACAGGGTAGGACTATACAACCGTTGTGCAACAGGACTGTCTGAGGCACACAGCAGCACCTGTGCAGGCACATTGCCACTGTTGCGACACCATAGACTGTGGCCTGCTGGTCGATACACAGTGGCCGAATGTCCTGTGCCTGATCCCTGACTGCCACACTGGCATAACAGAGGCAGTACCTTGGAAGGGGGTGTGCCCATGCAGATGCACCCACACTGCTGTGTTAGTAGTGCGTGTGCATGGCAGATAGCACTGCATGCCTCCCTGTGAATGCAGCACGGTGCTCCATCCATGGAACCTCAGCCGTACATGGCAATTGCACTGTATGCAATGGACACAGTCGCATGGGGCACTGCCCACTGTACATGGCAGCGCACATACCGTCCCTCTGTCACCAGCTGACAGAGGCTGGTGTAACAGACAACTCATACAGCCTCTCGGTCATGGGAACTGGGGTACCCTACAGGCATGGCTAACATCTTTATGCTTTCCCCACAGAAACCAACATGTCAGAAGGCAATAGTATCACTACCAGAAGGAGGGCGCTCATCGAGGTGTGCAACCTGCGCTTGGATGTCGTCACCGGCAGGGGTGGCAGCCGGACTGCATGGGCAGAGGGATGGGAGAAGGTGGTCCAGCAGGTCAATGCCATTGCATCCTACAATTGGATAGTCCTGGAATGCAGGAAGCATTGGAGCGATGGGCGCAGGAGGGCCAAGGAGAAGGTGGCCCACATGGTGACATCCCTCCGGCAGACTGGGGGTGGCCCAAGCACAGAGGTCAGGCTCAGTCCAAATGAGGAGCTACTGGCCACCACCATCGCCAGGTCCACAGTGCAGGGTGTCCCAGGTGGTGGCTTCCAGACCAGTGGTGGCCCGTTGCAGCACTGTAGTAGCTGTGTGTCCATGGCGTGCTTGGCCCCACATGTGCCATAGGCTGCCATGCCTGTCCCTGTGTGCTGTGCACTGTCACAGTGTACCAGGTGCTGCACCATGTGGCCAGTTGCACCTGGCGGACACAACGTGCCTAGCAGTGTCTCATTCCCCATGCCACTGTACCATTGGGGGGCACCTGGCTGCAGAGACCTTTGTGTGGCACACAGTCATGCATGCACGTGCCTCCTATGCCAAGTAGTGTGCATTGTGACACAGTGACAATCACGCCAGTCGCATGACCTGTGTGGCGTTGTTGTCATGGCATGGCCCTACAGCGGACAGGCATGCACATCCTGGTGCTGTGGCACGGGCCATGTACATGTGTGCATACCTGATGTCAACTGTTTGTACTGTGCATTAACCATGTTCTCCATCTTCTTTCCACAGCCCCATCACACCTCACGGGAGCAGCCATGGCCACAGCTGCACATGATGCCCTGATGGCGATGATGCAGGTCCGTTGCACAGGGCCAATGGCATAGCTGTAGACGGTGCCATCCCTGGACCGTCCACTGCACAGGACACATCTGTCATGGCCCCAGTGCTGGGGGCCCCTCGGGTACCTAGGCCAACACTGACATGTCTGCTGGTGGGGACAATGCATAGCTGGGGTGCCTGCCTGGGTACTCTGATAACCACGATGGCGCAGTGGACATCATGGATGCCCTCCTCATGCTCACCAGTGGCGCGCTGGGAGGCTGTGATCCATCGCGACATCATTGCCACAGACACCAGCAGGGACATGGCGGCGGTGGTATGAGCAACACGCAGGTGCCCTGCATGTGGCCCTGGACAACACTGATGTCCCCACTGTGCATGGTGCAGCTACAGGTGCCACACAGCTGCCCACTTCCGTGGGTGCTGTGCACCCTGCACCTGTGCCTTGTGCAGTGTCGGCGATGTCGGTGGTGTCCAGCCAGGGTGTTGTGGCATGCACCTGCACCATTGGACCGTGACAACACCAGCCATAGGCATACAGTTGCTGTGCATGGCCATGGCCCACTCATGCTGCAGCCTGGCATGGTGCACCCACCGCCCATGGATGCACCAGGATGGGCTGTTCCATCCCTCACTTATCAGCGATGCTCCATGAAGCCTCACCCACCAATGACATGGAGGGCTACCTCTGCCTCCTGCGGGCAACTGTGGAGGGCAGGCAGCACTCTGTGTGGAGTTCCATAGCCCCAGGACTGTGGTCCAGGAGCCTGAGTCAGCAGCCGCATGGCATGCACAGATGTTAGTGGAGGCCGCCTCATGTTGGTGGGCATGACTGCAACAGTGGAGCAGATCACAGCTGCTGCAGGTGGCAGCTGACTCCATTGCATGCCGTGGACATCGGGTGTCAGTTGGACACCCAGGAGCATAACACACACCCATGGTGGTGGTGCCAGTGGACCCCCTGCAGCTGACACTGTCGCCACTCGCCTCCATGCCTGGCATCCATGGCATGGATGTTGGCCATGAAATGGCAACTCCACTGAGCATGGGTTCCGCGGTCCGGTGCAGCACCCCTGCGGGTTGGTGGATACACCCTCAGTGGCCAGTGGAGGCACTGCATCCACCAGTCATGACAGAGGCTGCCCATGTGTCCTTGGTGGCTGGGGCACCGCCCTGTGATGCCCAGGTCCCTGGTCCTGAGGTAGTGGCATGAGCGACCTGTGTGACCCACACACCCTGCTGATGGTGCCTGGGCGGCGTGTGTGGCAGGCACCTGCCCCAATACAACACTGGGGCCACCCTGTACTACCTGTGCAGTTCCACCTGTGTGTCTGTGTGTGCCACTGTTGTGCCATGTATCATGGGCATGATGAGTGCGTTCGGTGTCTGCTGTGTCCATGCGGAGGTTGCAGTGTACACTGACCTATGACATCCCTGCCATGGTCCTGGTGGTATGGGTGTGTTGCATGACCTGTGTGTGTGTGTGTGTGTGTGTGTGTGTGTGTGTGTGTGTGTGTGTGTGTGTGTGTGTGTGTGTGTGACTGACTGTGTGTGTGTGTATATGTGAGCCACTGTCTGTGTACTGTCCAGTGTCCACTGTGCCGCAACATCCCATGTCCACACCATGGTGCATACCTGCATACTTACCTGCATACTCACCTGCAGTTCCCAAAGTTCTCCTCCACCAGATAGCTGCGGTGTTCCCATCCCCATACCGCCAGTCAGGGTCCCTCCATCCTGGTATGGCATCCATGCCATGGCCGGTGGCGTGCTCTGTCCCCCACCTCCTCCTCCTCCTCTCAGGAACTTTCCCCTCACTGTCCTCAACAGGTATTCCACAGTCTAGGGCCATGTTGTGTAGCATACAACAGGCCAGAAATATGCCACAGGCCTTCTCAGGGCTATAGTGTGGGCACTACCTGACCTACACAGACACTGGAACCGCAGCTTCAGCATGCCAAAGACACACTCTATGATGGTGCGTGAGCTCTGTGTGCCTCATTATACCACTCCTCCGCCTCTGTTCCGGATCATCGGAAGGGAATGAGAGCCAGGACCTGAGAGGGTATGCTGTGTCACCTGTGGGGTGAATGTGTGTCTATTAGTACATTGGATGCTTGTGTGGCATGCAGCCTGTCACCACTCCTGACCTCAGTGGTGTGTACACCTGTCCTGCTCTCCTGCCTGTGCTTCCCCTTCCCCTTCCCTGCAGTCCTGCACCCCTACGCCAGATGCTGTTGCATGCCCTGTTTGACTGTGGTGTCGTGTCACTGCCACACAGGCACTGCCTTGTCTGTGCCTCATGTGTGGCATGCACTGACCATGTGCCATCTTGTACCTGCTTGCATCTGCCTGTGTCCTTGCACACTTCCACTGTCCCAGGGTCCATGCATCACACTGTGCCTGTTGCCCACTGCCTACACCTCGTGTCCTGCCCTTGGTGCTCTTTTGTGTTGTGTCCATGTCACATACACCTACGAGATGGCCACTTGGTATGTCCTCTGTCTCGAACCTCCTGCAGAGGGACGATTGATGCCATATGAATGCATCATGTGTGCTTCCAGGTGTGGCGCCAGATATTGCTGATGCACCCTGTGGCATTGCACACCTGGCAGTTCACAGAGTTGTAGCTCTTCCAGTTAACATAGGTGATTGTGTCTCACCAGGTGGTGCGCAGATTGCCACGTGGGTGCAGTCAATGGCCCCTATGACACCTGGCATGCTGCCACCCTGTAAAACCCTGCATGGCTTCTGTCCGCTGCACCTGCATTCTGGGGAAATGGATGAATTCTGAAGCTACGCGGTAGCAGTGCAGTGAGGAACTGTGTGAGGAGCCAGGAAGTGGAGGCCTGTGATATGCCAGTGGTGTCCTCTGTAGGCCTCTGGAAGGTTCAGTGGTGAGCAGAGCACACAACTGTTGTCACCTTGGTCTCCACCGAGATGGCATGACCCCTTCTGGTGGGTGCCTGCATTTTGTCATGGCACAGCTCACAGAGCTGCCTGAGAATGGCCCTGTTCAGGCGGTATCAGCCTACTGTCTCCACATCTGTCAGCTGCTCGAGGTGACAGCCTGGCGATACCACCATGGGGCAGGCTGCCTCCGTGCCTTTCTCCTTCCCGTCTCCTCCTCCTCAATAGTACACCAAACATGGCTACTGGTGCTGGGTCCATGCGTTGGTGTGGCGTTCTCTGGCTCTCTGTCTCTCTGTCTCTCTCTGTCTCTCTCTCTCTCTCACTGTCACACACTCGCTCCATCTCTCTGACAGTGTGCATGTGCTGCTGTTCAGCCAACAACCTGCAGGTGGATTGCACTTAAGTCTGCTTCTTTTATGCTTATCTTTTCATGGCGCATTTGGCATTTGCGCTGGGTTTGCTCTGTTGCACCATGGATTAGCACTGTGAATCACAGTGTGCTATGTATGCATGGGTATGCCCCTGTTTATGTGCTGCATGTCATTATGATGCCTCACGTTGCTTCCTCTTTGGTGCAGGGCATCTCTGATGCGCTCAGCATTCATCTTGTGTGTGAATCACTCCACTGTGCATTTTCGAGTTGCGCCGGCACATCTCAGATGCGCTCAGTGCATCTCTTTTGTGAATCCTGCCCATAATGCTTCTTTAACAGCAGGCATAGCAAACGTCTGTTTTTCTGCTTGAAACAAAGAAAAGACAATGTTACAAACGAGAAGTGAGGCTGGAGCATTTGGGGTGTGGCTCTACATTTTAACCTTTGTTTGTTTAAGAACTTGCCAGCAATAGTGTCCTTCAGTATCTGTTAGAAAATCTGTTGAGGGTAAACTCAATATTTTATGTGGTGTTCGGTGAAAGAACTGTATAAAAACTTTACTTTTAGGACGAAAAAGAAAACAGCCGAAAGCAGCACATTAGTAACTTAGCTGCTCCACTTGCTCCATTTAACTCACAGCAGCTCTGGCAAGTACTTACATAACTTTTAGCACCCACACTTCACTCCTAACAGTTTTCACTGTCTCTTAGGCTGGATTTCAGTTACTACAATGCATTCATTCACTTGTAGAACCTGTAGTAACAAACTCATTAAATGCTTTTTCAGCAAATATTTCTCAGTTCATCTTTTACTTAACAGATATTTATGCAGATTTTAATGCAGTTCTGTCTAAGGTGTGGAACTCTTAAAATAAACAGTTCAGATAACAGCATAGCTGCAAGACTTAGTTTTTAACCCTTCTGGCCCCAGTTGTTTTAATTTTCAAGAATATTTCTTTCTTAATACAAGCAGTTGCACTTTCTCTTGTGCATTTTCTTTTCAACCTGAGATGCTTTTTGGTAGGACTAGAAAAGAAAGGTGAAAATAAAGCGGATAAGATAGAGATTGGGGGCGGGGAGGTTCGACAAGTGGCCAGTCTGACGAACTAAGAGGAAAATAAAAGGATAGTATTAGGGAATTGCTGTTGCAACAGACTTGTTGAAAGGAAAAGATGATAGTACATAGTCTTCCCAAAACTTAAGATACAGCTGAGCCCTATCACAGGGATGCTGAGGAGAAATGGGCACATATTAAGGAGGATATAGTGAAGATCACAAAACAATGTGTTAGGTCAATAGACAAGGGTAAAGGAGAAGAAAATCACTTTGGTTCTCAAGAGGGTGGCTGAAAAGGTAAGGGCCAAGAGGCTAGCCTTCAGGAAGTATAAAGAGACACAAAGAGATGAGGACAAGGAAATGTACCAGAAGTGTCAGAGAGCAGGAAAAGCAGCGAGAAGTGCTAAAGTGCAAACAGAGGAAAGAATAACTCAGTCTGTTCAAAAGAAGACAAAACATTCTTCAGGTACATTAGCGAAGAAGGAGAGCAAAGGGGAGTAGCTAAGCTTTGAGGAGCCGGGGGATAGGGAGAGAGACGGGAGAAAGGAGCAATCCTGAATGAATATTTCTGTTTAATCTTCACTGTGGAAGGGCAGGGCAGGGCCCACAGCTAGACTTCAAGGAGCAAAGGATAAGGAGGTAAACACCAGTCTGTTCACAGAGGAAAGGGTCCGAGAAGAGCTTGCAAAGCTGAAGGTGGACATAGCCATGGGCCCAGATGGCATACATCCCAGGGTCCTAAGGAAACTGAGAATTAAACTGGCAGCCCCTTTGGCATCCCTGTTCATTGAGTCCCTAGACACTGGAGTGGTCCCAGAGGACTGGAGAAGGGCAAATGATGTTCTCTCTTCACAAGAGCGGTAGTAAAGAATATACACAGAACTACAGGTCAGTTAGTCTAACCTCTGTAGTCAGAAAGATAATGGAGACACTCTTCAAGGAAAAACAGTGGAGCACCTAGAAGCCATGGGGTGTTGGATCCCAGGCAACATGGGTTCACCACAGGACAGTCCTGTCAAACTAATCTAATAGATTTCTTTGACTGGGTGACAAAGGCAGTAGACCAAAGGGGGAATCGATATTTGCCTACTGAGATTTCAGTAAAGCCTTTTATACCATCCCACATAGGAGACTGGTCAACAAGCTAGGTAGCCCGGGATGGGGCACAAGGTGGTAAACTGGATTGGAAACTGAGGTCATGGTAAACAGAACCCAAATGGAGGAAAGGGAGGTGAGCAGTGGGTACGTCAAGGGTCAGTTCTGGGGCTGGTCCTCTTCAATGTCTTCATCAGTGGCATTGCAGATAGGCTAGAGGAAAGGTTTGCCTGTTTGCCAATGACACCAAAATCTGCAACAGGGTGGATACCCTGGGGAATGGGAAAGGATGAAGAAAGGACCTGGAATGGTTGGAGAGATGGCCAGAGGTGTGGTAACTAAGGCTTAATGTAAAAAGAAGTGCAAAGTCATGCACGTGGGAGTAGGAACCCTGGAACAAGATACAGGTTGGGGGAGAGCTGTTGGCAGTTACTAAAGAGGAAAGTGACTTGAGGGTAATAATCACAGATGATCCAAAGGCCACAAGGCAGACAGCCAAGGTGGTGGGGAAGATCACTGGGATGTTAGGGTGTATAGGAAGGGGAATCACAAGCCGAAGGAGGAGGTAATAGTTCCACTGTACAAGACCCTGGTGAGGCCTCACCTTGAGTACTGTATCCAGTTCTGGAGGTGACACCTTCGTAAGGACATTGACAAAATAGAGACGGTGCAGAGGAGGGGACCAAAATGGTGATGGTTCTACATCATAAGCCTTATGAGGAAAGAGTCAGAGACCTCAATTTGTACCGCTGGAGCAAAGGAGGGAAGAGAGGTGACATGATAGAATGCTCAAATGCCTCGAGGGCATGAACAAGGTGAAGGGACAACATATTCTAGGTTTAAAAGTAGTGCCAGAACAAGATGACATCACATGAGACTGATGGGTGGCTGCATAAGGGAAATGTAAGGAAGTTCTTTTTATAGAGAGGGTGGTAGATGCATGGAATAGCCTGCCCCAGGAAATGGTGGCCGCCCATATGGTTCAAACATGCATGGGGCAGGAATAAAGAAATATTAGAGATATGAAGAAAAGCTAAAGCCAATGACCAGATAGTCACTGGCCACTTCATCAGGTAGCATAAACAGGTAGACTGGATGGGCCTGGTGGCCCTTATCTGCCAACAGTATCTAAGTATCGATGAATACCAATCACAATACTCCCAATGTCTCTCTGGAATGGTAGGCTTCCACGGCTGGTATGTGAGCACTCAGCAGCCTCTCAAAACCAGTTCTCCTTCTGGAGCTGCAGTGACTGCACCTGCTCTTGCGCACTCCTCCAGTCATTGCTCAAGTCTGGACTCCTTCTGTATTGTAAGTTGGGTCCCACTCCCAGATGTACTTGATCTGCTTGTTCAATCACTTATTAAAATACTTTGTTTTCTCTTCATGCACATCAAGAGGCTTGGTGCAACATCCTTTTCTGTTATTTTATGGTTACTTTGTGTCACTATTTTTTTTTTTGTTTCAAAGTCCAAAGTGACTGTCACTGTAAGTAAAACAGTACCTTTGTCTGAGCCATAGGAGTAGGGTTCATTTCAGGAGTTTGCCACATGTGGGGCCTGAGCATGGAAGTGACCAGGAGTGCAAAGGAAGACCTTCTGGAGAGTGGGCACAGTTGCTGGGGTGAGCCGGTGATTGGGCTGACCTTCTACTGGCAATGCTGCAGTTGGTGAATCCTTCCTTTTCCATTGGGGTTCAGCTGGATGGATCAGAGGGCAATCTGCATCTCCCTTCTGATGATGGGTGATCTTGTTGGGTCATCCAGTGTTGGTCTAGAGTCACTGAGACCTTCCTCTGGTGCTGATCCTCTTGGCGTTGATTCTTCTCCATCCATGCAGATGCACTGTCATGCACACAACAGACCTACAGGCCCTCTTCCAGCCTAGCTTATTTGTATACAGGAGTGAGCTTCGGGAATGCAGGCTCTAATCACACACCATATAGAAATGTATAGGATCTGATGGCAGATGAGGACCGCTTGACCCACCCAGTCTGCCCATTTTTCCTTGCCTGTACTGTCACCACAGACCCTTCTTGATCTCGGCTCCCTCTCCCTTACTTCACATTAAGATTCCTTCTGTCTATCCTATGCATGCTTAAAGCCCCACATAGTTTCCTTCCCACACCCTTCTACTGGAAGACTTTCCAGGCATCCACCACTTTGTCAGTGAAGTACTACTTCACATCTTTCTTAATTTGCCCTTCCAGCTTCATTACATGTCCCTTTGTTGTTGTCATATTTTCCTCTAAAAATACTCCCTCCTATGCCTTACTTACCACTGTGAGGTATTTAAAGATCTTATCATACCCCTCTCCCTCCTGTGTTCCAGGGTATACATATTGAGATCCTTTAGTCTTTTCTTGTAGAACTTTTGATGCAGACCCTGCACCATTCTAGTTGCCCTCCTCTGGACCACCTCCATTCTGCCTATGCCTTCCTGAGATGTGTCTCCATAACTGGACACGGTACTCCAGGTAAGGTCTCACCAGTGATCTATACAGTGGCACCATTTTAATTAGGCTTGCTACAGTTGCTCCTCTCCCATAAAGAAGTTTGACTTGTGCTGTACTCAATTAGTTTGGAGCATAAATGACAAAAGTTATATTTTTTCCTTTAAGTTCATTTTATCTTCTCGAGCCCATGTCTTAGTTTCAGCTGATCTGCACCAAATAACTGTGATCTGTGTGAAGGGTCTTGTGGTACACTGGGCACTGTATATCCAGTACTGTGCATCTCCCAAATCCTGAATGACCAGCCCAATTTGTAACCCCCCGAGCCCTGCAACCAGGTGTATGTGGTGGCATTCTCATCCAGGGCAGGGGGTGGTTACTCCAGATACCGCTTCCATTTACCTTCTGCCACCCCTGGCCAAGGAAAAGCGGACTGGGGACATCTAGAATCTCAAGGTACCATTAACAGAGAGACCAGGCACAAATGGATTGTCTACACTTGGAGCTGGAGTCAATCAGTTAGGCTGGTTATCTATTCTTCTTCATGTTAACAACTCCCCAGGAGGCGACTTCTCCATTCAGGCCACTATTGTCTCATGGGCCACTTGACTTCATTACAGTTGGCACTTAAATGATTACTGTGTGCATCTATATAGGATAGACTCTAGTTTAAAGTTACTTTAAGATTCGTTTAGGATCATTACTATTTACAGTTACCAGATTCTTACATATAGGTACAGATGGGGAATAAGCTATCCCACAGGTATGCACGCAAATGGCATTCTTCCCCAGACAGGTGAGTCACTATACTGGATTACTACGATCCCTGTTAGATGCCAGATATTGATCCATGCTAAGGAACATAGGGACCAGTTTATGGCTCCCCTAAAATTTTCCACCAGTTGATCCAGTCCTTGAATAACCCTCACTTGTGTCGGATAACCTTAGTTTCCTATTGACTTATCAAAATGGACCTGCATTTTGTTGAGCCAATAGCAATGAAACTTGACGTACCCTTACTCTTGTCATGCACAATGATGCCATGGTGATTACTTAACTGCTGCTGTCACATTCACCAGTAAACTGCCTGATCTCATCCTGGAGATTTACTCTTGGTCCTGCTGTACCTAGAAGTCTTTACTGACTGTGGCTTTACAGGAGGAGGATTCCAGTGCTGAACTAGTACTGCTGAATGGGGAGTGGGCCCCGAGCAACTCTGGTGACCTCCTTTGAGATGATGCCACCACATCTCCCAGCTGCTTCTTCATGCCATTTGACTGGGGTGTATCTGGACTTGCCACCCCATGAGGCAAGGATTCTGGGTACTCCCTCCAGGCTGGTGGTGGGGCCTCTTGTCACTTCTGGAGTGTGAAGAAAGGTGGTGCTTTCCTCTAGGATGATTCTTAATCTCCTACTGGCTGTGTTCTTCTCCAAAAGGGTGCCGTGCATCAGGAACTGCAAGGCCCAGCTGATCCTCCCCTGTACAGGCAAAAGAAAAAGGCTGGAGCCATGAATATTTATGTCCTGATCTCACTGGCAAGCCAGGAAGCACACAGCACAAACATGTAGACACTCAGGCTCAATTTTCAAATGCCTGGGAATTGCACACAGTGCTTGTGTCAAAAAGAAATGATGCAAAGGCCTCCTGCACAACCCCTACACAATTTGTAGATTTGGTACACTGCTTGTGGTCAAAGTGGGGCTGCTTGACAGACCAGCTTGCACTGGGCTTACGATGTTGCACCGGCTGCAACCTAGCTGACAGGGGCCCTGCACCACACTTCAGAGTCAGCATCCCTTTCCAGGATTTGATAGCTGCCAGGCCTGGTTGCACTTAGACCAGCCAGGGCTGGTCTAACAGCCACTGTGGCAGTTAACGGTTCCCATGGCAGGCATGTGTACATGCCACCGACAAGTAACCTGTGGTCTAGGTGCTGCAGTTTGACACTGTAAGGCAGAGCATGGCACATGTGCCGCCCTGGGATGAGCCTTTACCATCCTCCAGCTGTACAGTACTGTGGGAGCCATGTGTGGGCTGGGGGACTGTATGTGGGGGGGTACAGAGCCCAATGTTCCCTACAGGACCTGGCATGGGCACTGAGGGTGCAGCTAATACCATAACCAGGGGATGTATACCACAGGTACAACTGTTATGCCCAGACATGTGGGTGACCAGTGACAGTGGTGTCCAAGCCATCCCAACTCCAGTGTGATGCCTGCCATGTAGGGCTGTTTCGCCGGTATGGCTGCCATAGTGCCTGACAACAGTGCTCACACTTGTAGCTGCCCAAGACCTGCCAATGCTGTCCTTTCTAGGAGATGTACATGATGGATTGTCCCAAGAAGTGTAAGGCACCACTGGTACCACAGCAGCAGGATTCTGGAAATATTTTCCTGGACAGGGTGGGTGACATTGATTGCTCAGTGCAACACCATCCCTCCAGCCACAGGGTGCCACACTGATCCCTGCCAGTAACAGCCCAATGACTGCTTCTGAGCCAGCGGCTACTGTACCTGAAGTGGCTACCAGTGCATGTCATCCATACCAGTCCCAGTGGCCTAACACCTCTGGGGGACTTGCTGTGGGCCAATGACAGGTTCTGTCACAGGTGTACTGGTGCTCCATGGTCCATCGATGTGGGTTTCCATTGCCCTTGTATCACCATTGTGTGGCTATCGTGACACACACCCAGGTATCCCTGATGGGGCAGCAGACCTCCGTATGTGGTGGTGATGCTCAGTACTTCATGTTGCCCATGGTATACCCCAAGGATGTGACAGACCCCCAATATCCCCATTACTGGGAGTAGGGCTTCTGCGTCAGTGACTGTCTCAGTTGTGGTCCCCTAGTTCTTCGCCATGACATGACATGCTGGCACTTTCTTCAGTTGCCACACTGGGAGTCCTGTATGGCACTGTCATACCACAGATCGCTGTCCCAGCCTCTACGTCCTGTAAGGACCTACAGCAACACCACAGGCTAAGAGCTGGTGGCAGCTTCCATCAAACCCTCCCTTGTGTCTTCTGTTGGATGTGGGGACTGATTGCAGTAGCTGTGGGGACTTTGGTTCTGGGACCAATGATCATTGAAAATGTGGTGCAGGGTCCCTGGAACACCTGGTTTTGCCAAAAGTGGCCTCTTGATGCACATTGTGTCCATCTAACACCTTTCTGAAAATTAAGTCCTCTGTCTCCAGTTGACACCCAGCAGGAAAAGGGTCTCTAAAGGAACAAACTAACTCTTAATAACTGGTGTGAGAGACTGGTTAGACTTGCATTTGGGATTGGAGATTTATTTATTTATTGTTTTTTTGATAACCGGCCTGGCACACAGGAACAAAAGTCCCTCTTTCAGATGACCTGGGATTAGTTACAGATAACAGTACTTATTGTATTCAAACATTAATGAATGTTTTACAAAAATTGGTTACATAACTGGGTGATGACATTAAGGTATTTTGTGGAAAAACAATTTGTGCAAAAAAAACAATTTGTAAAGCGGTACAAGAGAACTACAGATCTTCCAGGAATCAGCCTTCACTACTGATTCCTTATTTTTACTTCATAAATTTGTATTAAATAGACAAACCATACAATACAATCAGCTTGTAACTGAACATAACAAGTTTAAAGGGCAATGTAGTTTGAGAGAACAGGGTAAATAATCAATTAACAAGATTAACATATTTACATATACAGATCATTGTAACTCAAACTATATGTCTAATGAACTTAAAACCATAAGGGTTGATTATCAAACTTTTCTTATGAACTTGTCTTTTTCCTAACTTGGGACCAGACTACCCTTATGTTATGGATTTTGGCCACCTCAAGTAATTATTCCATTTACTCCATTAAAGCCACAAGAGGGGACCCACATTGCCTCAAACTGTTTAATGGAAAACTAGTTTTCTGAAACTTCCCACCCACTAAAACCTTAGCCCCGATTAGGCTTTTTGCAATTAACATTTTTTCTGAGTACTACTTACTTTAACTTTGTTAAACTTTACCTTTTCATGGATGACAGCAAGCTCTGTGGGAGGGTGGAGTTGGCTGAAGAAATACAGGACCTAAGGGAGGATCTGAAAAAGCTTGAGAGGTGGTCAGGGGTTTGCAGCTTGATTCAATGCCGAAAATGCAAAACTATGCATTTGAGAGTCAAGAGTCCCAGAATGCTGTACTACCTGGGAGGAGTCCGGTTATCTGTAACAGAGAGGAAAAGAATCTGAGTGTGATAATAACTAATGACCTAAAGCACTCTATGCAGTGCAGGAGATCAGCAGCTAAGGTGAACCAGATGTTTGGGTACATTACTAGAGGGATTAGTAGTAGGCGAAAGGAGATCATTCTGCCCTATATGTCACAGCTGAGGCCACATATAGAGTATAGAGTAGAGTTCTGGCACTCTTACATTAAAAGAGACAGTAACTTGCTGGAGATGGTACAGAGGAGGGCAACAAAGATGACTGCAGGTCAGCAGTGGAAAAACTATGAGAAAAGTTTAGGAGATCTGAACATGTTCTCACTACAGCAGAAGAGGGAGGGAGGGAGGACGGAGGACATGATAGACTTTCAAATACTTAAAAGGAATAAATAGGGTGCATAAGGAGGCTCTCTTTAGGCTAAGTGGCAACCACAGCACGAGGCACTGTCTTAATTTGATAGCTGAAAGTTTAGAAGGGAATCTAGAAGACACGCCTTCACTGTGAGGGTGCACAGCGGAATGCACTGCTGGAAGAGGTGGTCTTGTTGACAATGGTGGGCAGCTTCAAAAGGGTGAGAATATATATATATATATAAGAGGAGAGTAAACGGCATGGGGAGGGGTGGGTGGAAAGGTTAAGAGGATTGGGGAGGAGCAGGCAGGTAGCTCATTCTATGGCCCCTGCAATTATGAGCACATTAGGCAGACCTAATGGCCTTTTTCTGCTAGCTAATTCGAATGTGTGTATGTTTGTAAGTAGCACGATCAGGGAACATAGCAGGTGCAGTGTGGTGTTACCTCAGGTGACAGTGCAGTTCTGCACTGCTCACATGTATTGAAAAGTATAAAAAGCTTAGTCGTGTGGAGCTGCAGCATAACCTGAAGTGACACCACATAGCACCCACCATGTTCTCTGATCACGCTACTTAAAAGTTAAAATAAAGTAAGCAGTACTGCAGAACATTTGTTTTCTTTAATTGCAAAAGGCCAATCGGGGCCCTAAGGCTTTGGGTGGGTGGGAGTTAAAGAAAACTACAGTTTTTCTTTAAGTTTGTTGTTAATTAAATAATCCATTTGTTCATTAGATGCTAATTTCTTCATGAAGGATAGATCCAGAAGCAAATGATTTAATACCTTTTAATGGACCAACATAGATGTAACAACAAGAACAAAGTGCTTCAGCTCGGACCAACCAGTCCTTCTTCAGAAGCCTAATAGCGTTGTTTAGAAAAACAATACTTTTAACAGCTAAATCATGCAGAAAAAACAGAAAAATAATCCTCAATGGTTTAAACTACTCAGTTACAAAATACAGATGATGATGTCAGAGAAGTTTAACAGTACCATATTATCTTCAGCCAGGAGGGTCCTAGGGTCAAAGGTGCTTGGTGCAAAACACATACAAAGAATCCTACTGCATATAAATTCAATTGACATAAGATAACACTGCTGGAGCAGATGACTCTAAATCAATCTATGAGTATCACAGTGTGTATAAGGATGTGATTACTGAAAGCAGCCCCTCCCAGATTAAAGACATACTAAGATTGTCTTAGGACTCCAAGAAGTTTCAATGTATGCATTATAGACAAGAAGGTACCAGTGAAGTTGTCTTAAAAACATCAGTGCACACTCTATGATGTAAAATTTAGCTGGACCTATCACCCAGCTGTACTCTCCAGCTAGATTTCATGCCCCAAAACTTCAAAACCTCTGGTATAGTGACAGAACTTTATAAATGATAATGTAAATATAAATGACAGTATTAGTGTCAAACAAAAACTGTAGTTGAGGACCACCAAGGAATTAAGATCATGTAGCCTGATATGTACTGATGTCAGTATACACTGAGAATGTAACAACTTGATGTACCAGAAGTGTCTAAGGAATCTGAAAAAGTGATGCAAATTTTAATTTCTCTCCTCCTCTTCACACAAACAATACACCCTACCCCACCCCACATCCCTATAATGTGGTGGGTTGGAGGATGACTAGCTTTAGGGTTACGCCTCTCACACACACACATACACATACACATACACATACACACACCACACATTCTCCTAATGTACCTTTATTCACATCAGTCATCATGATTGTTTCCCAAAGGAATTCAACTTATCATGAAATCCTAAGTAAAGGGCTCATGTATCCTAATACCTACAGAGAAAAATGTGACACTATTTAACCGTACTCCTTTCTATGGAGTAACATTTCCAAGGATTCTGGATAGAACTACAATTAAATAAAAGTACCACCTTCCCCAGGATAAGGTAACTAGAAGTAAATATAAGTATGTGTGTAAGACCAGAGGTCTAACATACCTACATTTCCACAAATCACTACAATATTACCCTAATGTAAAAAGATCTGTCCAGGGCCCCCATGCAAATAAGATCTCGCATCCCAATATGTACAGAGTTAAAAATATGTGTGACAGTCTGTGATAACACTCCTGTACGTACAGTAACAGGCTATGTAATCTGAATATGGTGCAACGGAATCAATCCCACTCCGGAAAAGATCAATAGTAAGGAAGAATTAATATTCATTATGTGTGTGAAAAGAGTAGTAGCACACTATAACTTCATGTATCTAAATAGAGGCCTACCTCAATGTGACAGCAAGCCCCACACCGTTATATCATGTACCACAACACATACCCACACGCACCCACATCCCACACATGCTGAAGTCCTATAATATGCCAGTCTGAAGAAGTCTGTGGATGTCAGTTTCTGTAATGTCCCATGAAACCCAGATCAACGTTCATCCCATCTGCTACCATATTAAGATGTAAAATAAATGATTAAACTTACAAACAATAATCTAATAACAATTACACACCACTAAACTTAAAAATGTTATCTCACTGATGCCTTAAAAGCATTAATTCCAGCAATATATTTATAAAGTGCATGGGATCTTGTTCCAAAGTACTGGAGCATAATTAGAAAATGCCTGCTCACCTAACCTAGTTTTCATTTTTGGAATATTTAGAATAACAGAAGCATTAGATAGTAAATCTCTATTAGATATCTTAACATTTATTAATGAAGACAAAGGAGAAGCTGTACCCAAAGCGAAAAGTATTACAAACTAAATAACTCAAGCTGCATTGAGAATATAGAGAGGGGTAAGCCAAGATGCTGCCAGATATAAATCACAATGATGTGTAAACCTACATATAGCATGAAATGTTGTTGTCAACAATGAAACATCAGACTTGGCCAAATTCTCAAATAAAAATGCATTATAGTTCAGGATTGACAACAACACACTTGACTTACTGCAGATCTGGCCTCCCTGGACAATAAGTCACCAACTTAAACAAAGTCCCCAACCTTTGATTAATATTTCTGCAGTTGGTTTTAATATGTAATGAAGAATGAGATAAATAGGGGTCCAAAATGAGTCCCAAATATCTAAATTGAAAAACCTGCTCTAAAACAACACCTCACAACTTAGTCTCTAAAGGACTACATCTGTTCAACCTGTACTTTGATCCAAAAAGCATACTCTATGTCTTCTTTGTATTTAAAAGAAGACAATGAGAGCGTAATCACATATCCAATGCTTGGAAACTAAAAGTCAGATTTAATTTTATTTCATCCTCTAATGATGAACTAGTATAAATAATAATATTGTCTGCATACATCAAAACCTCAGTTGATACCAAATAATTTGGAAGATTATTTATAAATACAGAAAAAGTAGGGACCCCAGGATGGAACCTGGGGTACTCCTACCTTCATCATTTACTCCCAGATTGAACTCCCTGATACAGTAACTAACTTGTAATGGACGCTCAGTTAAATAACTACTAAACCATTTCAATGGGGAGTCCCTGACTCCAAGGTCCTCCAACCCCGAGCAGCAAGCAATAGTCTACCAAGTCAAAGGCCCTGGACAGATCCACAAACACAGCTCCAACAAGCTTGCCACCATCCAATGCTCTACCAACATAGTCCATTAATCTGGCCAAGGCCGTACCTGTACCGTGCTGTTTATGAAAGCTATGCTGTGCTGGTGATCAGAGGCCCACGAAGTCCAGGAACTCCACCATTTGATGATTCATAATTTTTTCAAGCAATTTTCCCAAGATAGGCAAGAGAGGACGGTAACCATCCAATTCATTTACTGATACTCCTGTACACAGGTTTTATTATTGTATTTTCCAAGAAGATGGAAATTCACCTGTAATCAAGGATAAATTAAAAATTTTAGTTAAGGGACATATATATATATACTCAGCTACAAGTCTCAAGAATCTTACTTCAGGTTCACCTGGTCCAGTACTTTTATTTACAGGCAATTGTTTTAATAATCTCAAGACCTCACTAGGCCTAACTTGCCAGAAATAAAAAGAAAAGGAATTCGACATAGATGGTCCTGGGAATGTAAAGAAGAAGAATCTTTAGCACAAGTAGAAAAATCAGTACATTTTGCCAAAAAGCTTCAGCAGAGTAAATGGATCAGACATAAGATTCCATCAACATTCATCTGATTTGATACGGCACAAACCTTTGGGGCAGTCAGCTACTTAATTGCAGACCAAAATTGCTAGCATTGTGCAAATTATTCTGCTGTTTCTTTAAACAAAACTCTGACTTACACAGTCTAATTTTAGCTCACATAAATTACACAAACGCTGATAATTATTAAAATTCAGATCTGTCTTTTGCCTTTATAACACCTCCAGGCAGAATCTCTCTTTCATTTGCTTAAATAAATCTGGTGTTAACCATTTATTTGTTGTACCTCTAACCCTACAAGTTTTAAAGGAAACATCTATTCTGTGCATCGGCTAAAGTTTTATTAAAATAATCCACTGCACAATTAACTTCAGGGTTTGCATCTAAATAGGTCCAAGCCATATTACTTAAGTCTTCAGCCAAATCCTATGCAATTACTGATGGAAATTTCCTGTACAGTATAAACCTGGAGGAGGTTTAATATATTTCACCTCCATACACAGGAAACTGCAAGATGATCGCTCACAACATCAGGAGAGTACCCACATCTGTTATTTTGAATAATTATTATTATGAATCCGGTCAATGGTAGTATGCTTATTACTTATCATATTCATTCTAGTACAGGTAGAAACTACTTGCACAAGCCCTGCATTAATTATAAGTGATTAGAGTGCTGAATTATCATCAGGAGACCAATTTATATTAAAATCCCCAAGGATCAAAAGGTCCCCGGATCTACCTTCAGAACCTAAATATTCAATAAATCAACTAGGCCCCTACTAGCTGTTTTAGGACGGTTATAAACTGACAAATCTTAAGCTTATAGCAGCCACCAAGAATGATATAAAACTGTAATAATTCACAATCTGATTGAGAGTACCAGTCTGTGGGTTTTCAAACACATCAAAACTTTCTTTAAAAAAAAATTAAATTCCTCCCCTTCTTTTACCATTTCTATCCTTAAGCAGATCCAGAAGTAAATGATTTGATACCTTTTAATGGACCAACATAGATGTAACAACAAGAACAAAGTGCTCTAGCTTTCGGACCAACCAGTCCTTCTTCAGAAGCATAATGGCCTTATTTAGAAAAAACAATACTATTAACAGCTAGATCATGCAGAAAAAAACAGCAAAAAAAAAGCCACTGGTTTAAAATACTCATTTAAAAAATACAGATGATGATGTCAGAGAAGTTTAACAGTACCATGTTACCTTCATCGGGAGTGTCCCAGGTCAAAGGTGCTTGGTACAAAACACATACAAAGAATCCTACTGCATATAAATTTAATTGACATAGGATATCACTAATGGAGCAGAAGACTCTTAAATCAAGCTATGAGTGTCACAGTGTGCGTAAGGATGTGATTACTGAAAACAACCCCACCCAGATTAAAGACATACTAAGATTGCCTTAGGACTCCAAGAAGTTTCAATGGATGCATTATAGACAAGAAATTACCAGTAAAGCTGTCTTAAAAACATCAGTGCACACTGTATGATGTGTAAAACATAGCTGGACCTATCACCCAGCTACACCTCCAGCTAGATATCATGTCCCATAAACTTCAAAAACCTCTGGTGTAGTGACAGGACTTTATAAGTGATAATTTAAATATAAATTGACAGTGTTAGTGTTAAACAAAAACTCTTGCCGAGGACCACCAAGGAGTTAAGACCACGTAGCCTGATATGTATTGATGTCAATAATTTCTCAGTGTTTAACAACTTGATGTACCAAATTGTCTAAATAATATGAAAAAGAAATAAACATTTAATTTCTCTCCTCTTCACACACACACACAAGACACCTACCCACCCACATCCCCATAATGTGGGGGTGATAAGTAGCTTTAGGAGATACACACCTCACACACACACACACACACACACACACACACACGCTTTCTCCTAATGAACCTTCATTTACATCAGTCACTGCAATTGTTCCCAAAGGAATTCAACTTGTCATGAAATCCCAAGTAAAGGGATCATGCATCCTAATACCTACAGAGCAAAAATGTGACACTACTTAACCTTACTCATATCTGCGTAGTAACATTTCCAAGGATTTTGGATAGAACCACAATGAAATAAAACTGCCACCCTCCCTAGGATAAGGTAACTAGAAGTAAATATTAAATATGTCATGAGACCAGGGTCTAACATTCCTATATTTCCAAAATTACTACAATATTAGCCTAATGTAAAAGATCTGTCCAGGACCCCCATGTAAATGAGATCTCACACCCCAATATGTTCAGAGTTAAAAATATGTGACAGTCTATGATAACACTCCTGTATGTACAGTAAAAGGCTAGGTAATCTGAATATGGCACAATGGAATCAGCTCCACTCCTGGTGAAGATAAAAAGTAAGGAAGAATTAATATTCATTATGTGCGTGAAGTAAGAGTAGTAACACACTGTAACTCCATGTATTTAAATAGAAGAGCGACCTCAAGGTGACAGCAAGCCCCACACCTGCTATATTCACATACCTTCACAACACCCAAACACATACACACACACACACACACCTACACCCCACACATGCTGAAGTCCTATAATATGCCAATCTGAAGAAGAAGAGGTCAGTGAATGTCAATTTTGTAATGCCCCATGAAACCCAAATCAATGTTCATCCAATCTGCTACCATATTGAGATGTAAAATAAGTTTAATCTCAAAAGCTCATCTCTGTTGTGTGTTTTGAGATTTCCTTATAAGACCATTTTTGACATATCCGAAATTGAGTGGTCAGGCTGGGAGAAGTGGTGCCCACTGATTTTCAGTCTTTGTTTAATGGCATGTCTGTGTGAGTTCATCCTAGTGTGGAGCTGTTGGCTCATCTCTCCAACATAACCTGTTTGTGGACATCTCTTGCACTGAATGAAATAAACAACATGTTGTGATGTGCATGTTAACTCCCATGCACCTGGAATTGTCTGTTTTGTGATGTAACCACACAGTCCGAGGTGGAAATGAGCTCACAAGTCTTTCAGGGCAGTGGTTGCAGGGTCGTGTGCCTTTGTGTGACATGGTATTTTGTTCTGGTGAATGCTTGCTCCTAATAATCAGGCTGGCTAAATTTGGTGGTTGTTTAAAAGACAGTAGTGGAGTTCCTTAAAAATACAATTAAGGGTTTCATCCTCACTAAATATTGGGTGGAGGTCTTTAATAATCTTATGCAGAAGTTCAAGGTCTGGATGATATGTGACTACTAAGGTATTCTGTCTGTAGCTGTCTTTTCTTTATATTGAAGTAGTTGTTGTATTGGTACTAGCATTGCACATTCTGTTATCCTGTCAATTTCTCTGGAAGAGTGTCCCTGCTCAATAAAGTTTTTTTCAACATAGCCAAATGTATATCACTGTCATCCTCATTTGAACAAATATGGTGACACAGTGTTGACTGTACATGACAGATTTGTTTTGTGTGGTTTGGGTGATTGCTTTTCTTGTGCCGTTATCTCTGTCTGTCTGTTCGCTTCCTGTAAATACATGTATGAAGGTTCCATCCTAATGGTGACTGTGGTGTCCAGAAAATTAACATTGGTGGTAGAATACTCCAAGGTAAGCTTTATGGTAGGGTGGAGGTTATTAAGTTCTTGATGAAAATCTTTAAGTGCATCTGTGCCCTCCGTCCAGATAGTAAACAAATCATCAATGTAATAGAAATAAGCTAGTGGTTTATGGGGATACTGCCTTAAAAAATCATCCTCCAAATCTGCCATAAAGAGGTTAGCATACTGTGGAGCGATCTTGGTGCCCATTGCTGTTCCCATAGTTTGAACATAATGTTTAACATTGAAGTTGAAGTTATGTGTCAAAATGAATTCCATAAATTCCCTCACCACTTCAGGGTTGATGTTTTGTTCTGGTCCTTTCTCATATATGTATTTAAGGCATGCTGTAATGCCATCTGTGTGTGGAATATTAGTGTAGAGGATGTTACATCCATTGTCACTAAAATGGTATCAGGTAGTAAATCCTTATAACCAGAAAGTACACAGTGTGTGAAGTGTCCTGGTTATAACTGTCTCTTTCCATAACCAGCGGTTTCAAAATGGTCTCTACAAACCCTGAGATTCCCTCAGTCAGGGTACCATTACCAGAGACTATGGGTCTTCCTGGATTGCCAGGTTTATGTATTTTGGGCAGCATTTGGAATGTCCCTGGCCTGGGTTCAGCAGGGATGAGGTCAGTTGGTTTTTTGGACATGGTCTGAAAAGTTCCAGTTAAGTCACGTAGTTCATTTTATATCTTTTAGTGGGTCATTCTCCAGTTCTCTGTAGTAGGTAGATCTGTTAGCTGTCTGTTAGCTTCATTAATATAATCCTTTCTGTTTAAAATCACCACTGCAGAGCCTTTATCAGCTTTTTGATGACAATGTTGTGGTTTGATTTCAGTGTCCTTATAGCTCTCCGTTCCAGTGGAGAAAGGTTATAATGGGCCTGTTTTTGCCTAGTAAGGATCTGACCACTACTTGCTGGCGGAAACAATGAATGTAATTGTCTAGTTTTTGTTACACCCACTTGAGGTGGTAAATTCAGATTTCTTTTCTTTGCCATTAAATTATGACTGATTGCGATGTCTTCGCTACCAGTGATTTCTTCCTTGCCATGAAAGAATTCTTTAAGTCTCAATCTATGCAAGTATTCCTCCAGTTCACCACAAAACTGCATTTTATCCAGTGGTTTTATTGGGCAGAAAGTGAGGCCCTTTGAAAGTACATTTAGTTCTCCAGTAGTCAGTGTGTGGTTGGACAAATTAACAACTGAAAGGTGCCCATCTGTGTTGTGTTGTTGTTCAGTGACTCCATTATGTTCTTCATGGTTATTAGGAAGTATGGTTTGTTGAAGGCATCCAATTTCCTATTTTTCATAAGCATGGCTTTTCTTAAGGTCCTTTGGTAGTTAATGTATCTCTGTAAGATGTCCTGAATAGGTTCCCAGACATTCTTTCCAGCGTGGTAACAATTTCAGCAAACTCTTTGTTCAGAACCACTTTTTGGCATATGACATGTGAATCCTGTGACTTCTCAATTTCTCAGAGGTCCTACGACAGATCTGTTCTGCATATATAGAATTATCTGTATTTTTTAATGGATTCCAAATGGTAAGACCTTTAGGGATTATGTTTCTCCTCTTGCACTGGGTTAGAAAATAGATGTCACTGCCTAGCTGTGCCAATTTCTTCTTCCATTGCACCATATTCAGATTACCTAGTCTTTTACTGGACATACAGGAGTGTTATCATAGACTGTCACATATGTGTTAACTCTGAACATATTAGGGTGTGAGATCTCATTTGCATAGGGGTCCTGGACAGATCTTTGTACATTAGGCTAATATTGTAGAGATTTGTGGAAATGTAGGAATGTTAGACCTCGGTCTTACACACATACTTATATTCACTTCTAGTTACCTTATCCTGTGGAGGGTGGCAGTTTTATTTCATTGTGGTTCTATCCAGAATCCTTGGAACTGTTACTACGAGATATGAGTAAGGTTAAATAGTGTCACATTTTTGCTCTGTAGGTATTAGGATACATGATGCCATTTACTTGGGATTTCATGACAAGTTGAATTGCTTTGGGGAACAATTGCAGTGATTGATGTAAATGAAGGTTCATTCGGGAGAGAGAGAGAGTGTGTGTGTGTGTGTGTGTGTGTGTGTGTGTGTGTGTGTGTGTGTGTGTGTGTATGTGTATGTATCTCCTTAAAGCTACTTATCCCTCCCGCATTATGGGGATGTGGGGTGGGGTAGGGTGTCTTGTGTGTGTGTGTGTGAAGAGGAGGAGAGAAATTAAATGTTTATTTCTTTTCATATTATTTAGACAATTCTGGTACATCAAGTTGTTAAACACTGAGAATTTATTGACATCAGTACATATCAGGCTACATGGTCTTAATTCCTTGGTGGTCCTCGGCAAGAGTTTTTTGTTTGACACTAACACTGTCAATTTATATTTAAATTATCACTTATAAAGTCCTGTCACTACACTAGAGGTTTTGAAGTTTATGAGACATGATATCTAACTGGAGAGTGTAGCTGGGTGATAGGTCCAGTTAAGTTTTACACATCATACAGTGTGCACTGATGTTTTAAGACAGCTTTACTTGTAATTTCTCGTTTATAATGCATACATTGAAACTTCTTGGAGTCCTAAGACAATCTTAATATGTCTTTAATCTGGGTGGGGTTGTTTTCAGTAATCACATCCTTATACACACTGACACTCATAGCTTGATTTAAGAGTCTTCGCTCTAGCAGTGTTATTCTATGTCAATTAAATTTATATGCAGTTGGATTCTTTGTATGTGTTTTGCACCAAGCACCTTTGACCCTGGGACACTCCAGATGAAGGTAACATGGCACTGTTAAATGTCTGTGACATCATCTGTATTTTTAAATGAGTATTTTAAAACAATGTTTTTTTCTGTTTTTCTGCATGATCTAGCTGTTAAAAGTATTGTTTTTCAAAATAACTGCCATTATGCTTCTGAAGAAGGACTGGTTGGTCCAAGAGCTTGAAACACTTTGTTCTTGTTGTTACATCTATGTCGGTCCATTAAAAGGTATAAAATCATTTGCTTCTGGATCTGTTCTTGCAAGGACCAATATGGCAAATACTAAATCTATCCTTACGCAGTAATTGATAGCCATCAATCTGGTAAAGTCCACTATCTACTGACGGTTCAACCCGAGACTCTGTTATACAAAATATGTCTGGGTGATGTAGAGCCACAAAAGCCACCAGTTCCTGTTTCTTTGAATTAACACTGCAGGCATTCAAATGGATTATGTAGCCTTTTACTACTTGGGGAGTATATGAAGTCGAGATCCAATTTATCAGTGGGCCTGCATTAAGCTCCACATCACCTGACAAATTCAATAAATAATAAGCAATAAAGGAAGCATTACAACTAGTGATTTAAAACAATACCCAATACAATATATATTCTTTTTGGTTAGGGTACCAAAGTGCTTAACATTTGCAGGTATCAGTTTGGTAGAATGTTGTAGGTCATTTGAGAAATAAAATTCCACTTATGGCATGATTGATGCTGATATCTCCTGGTACTTTCATTTCTATCAGCATTTAACCAAACCAAACTCCACTCCAACACTATATGCATTAAAATAATCCCACATAAACCCCTTTATTTTCACAGCCATTTTAAACCAAATAAAGCTGCTTATTATCAAGACTAATATTTACTTACAGACACAGGCCCCTTTATACTAATAGCAACTTCTCCCAATCCAGTGTTTCTCTACCGGTGGCGCTATTGTGCTCATGCGATGGCAGCCGAGCATTGAGTAGGGTCCTGCCCTTATCCTTCTGATACGTGGACACTGTAGACCGCCCTCTCAGCTGTTTTAGGCAGTAACAAGCGGGAGTTCAAAATCAGTCCAGAATTAAATTTAACAGAATGACGAGCATTGGCACAATTATAGCAGACTGCGGGCAGTTCAAATCAATCGCGGATGTAATTGACTACCTCAGCAGCAGGTCTCGTTGCTAGCTGGCACATATATTAATTTGCTACCATTGAGCTGAAATTACAATGATTAGTCCATATGTTTGAGGGTGTAGGGCATTCTCAAAGCATATAAAGTAGGAAGGCATATTTTGTTTAGATCTCCAACACTGTACACCAGGCAGCATCCACCATGGACTCCCACTGATGGGTCTGGGGCCAGAGGCACTAGGATCCTGTGGGAACAAATTGTTGCAGGAGGAACTGACATCTGGTACTGACAGCGTGCGCGCACCTCACGTGATGCTGCGTGTGCGCCAATAACCATAACTGGCTCCTCTGTACCTCGGTTCTGTTCTTCCTGCCACTGAGTGCACACTGTGAGAGTAGCAGCAGTGCTCTTCGCTGAATTTAAACTGCATCACCTTGAAATTTCTTCACAACACCATTTTCTTTCCTTTTCTTTATTATTTTGCAATGCTGCTGAAACCAGACTAGAAGGAGCAAAGAAGTAGAAGAAAGACTGTCTGCCACATTGTGCATTGGTGCCCCTGTTGGAAACAGATGGTGGTGAAGGACCAGCATATGATCTCTATGGTCTACCTAGGCCCAGGTCATAATATGGAAGGTGTGACACCTGCTTCTCGATGGACCCTCACGTCCTGGAAATCGCTCATTCCTACCCTACTGTGATCTTTGCTGTGATAGATGCTACTTGGCATCCCACTACAGGGCCTAAGATGTAAGTTCTCAGGCCCATACAGCTGCTAGTAGGTACCCTGTACCTTAAGTGACTCCCATCTGGGTAGAGTCTACTTCCAAGATACTCCCAGCTAGGATGGAGGGACTCACCTTGTCCTCTTAGGCTCCCACTGTCATTCTATTTGCTTGTTGGTACCCTGCTACCCCTAGCTACTCTTTATCAGGGTGGAGTGTATTTTCTGGTTACTCTTTATCTGGGTGGAGTGTCGAAACATTGGTGTTTATACTCACCACTCTTATCCTTCACATACTCATACAGGAAAACTCCAAGTCCAACCCAAGCTCACACTACTCAGACATACACCCAGGTATACTTCTACAAAATTGTCCTATACCTGAGGCACTGCCGAGGCTGAATACCTTGCATCCTTACATTGTCCCTGCCAGCTATCTCTCCCAGGAGCCCCCCAGCAAGCACTTTTATCTGCCTCCTACTGCTTCTACCAGGTGGAGATGTGAGGCAAACCCCAGACCACTTCACAACCCTACCAGTGGTTGTCTTCTCTACCAAGGGCCTCAACATTTTCACACAAATATCAGGAGCCTCCTCCCAAGTTTGATTTAGTAACAAGTCAGTTCTCCTTGAACAATCTAGAGTTTCTTATACTAACGTAACCTGGCTCTCTCCCCTTATCACTTCCTCAGCTGTAGACATCCCATGTTACTTCTCCCACAGTCAAGACTGCTCCAAAAGAGGAGGTGAGGTCCTCATATACTCTGCCTGTCATCATAATTTAACCATCTCCTTTCAGGAAGCCATCCCTAAATCCCATGAGATCATCTCAGGTGTCCTTTCTAGGCCCCACTCCATACTGATTGTTCTCACAAGAGCCTACTATTCACCTGGGTCCCCGCCAAATGCAGTCACGAGTGTTCTACAAGAGGTGCTGGATCCCTACCCAGTGGGGAGCACATAATAGTTGATGACTTCAACATCAACTGGTTGGCCAATTCTGTCCCCCCGGTTTACATTCAAAATCAAAGCCCTGAATCTCAGCCAGTTAATCTCATTACCCATCTGCCTTAATTGAAGGACTTCCAATCACAGCACAGTAGATTGGGTGCTGATATCACACCTTCACAGAATCCTGGCTGCAGACACCCTGCCTGATATTTTAGTAACCACTGCATGACCTACTAGCAGAAGGCCAAATCACAAACAGCCCTCCCAGGGTTACTCTAGCCCAGTCTTTCAAAATGTTTAACCTGTAAGAATTTCTACAAGCTCTCTAGCAGCTAACTGGACACCCGCCCTAAAAGCTCTGGACCTCGAGGAGGCAGCAACCATTTCACTTTTACTTTACTGCAGTATGCAACAAGCACACCCAGTCAAGAGGTTCAGAGTCGAGACACCACCTGCCCTGGATCTGTCCTGGCATAATTGAAAGCTTCTAGCATAGAGATGCAACCTGGACCAGGCATAATCCACAGGTCTTCCATTGGACAGGCAAGCTTTCACCTCCTTCGCAACCTCTGCACCAAACTGACAAAGGTCAAAGCAGCCTACTTCAAGAGCACGCTTGCATGTGATGGTTTGGACCCATCAAATTTTGGAAAACAATCCATAGCCTCCTTAAGCCTCCCTCTCTCAGCAGGAAACCAGGACACTCCTGGCTTCATGCTGTCAGCTGAACTTAAACCAGTACTTCACTGAATGTTTGAGGGCACTAATCCCCTAATCTTGCCCCACTCACCAAAACCAACCCTCCCTGGTGACAATTTCCACTTCCAGGCAATCCCAGCTGAAGCTGTTGTCAAAGAGCTCTGTGTTTAACACTTCCTCAGGCTGTGGTGATGATGGCATTTCTGCCAAGTTTCTTAACATTGGTGCCCCACAGTAGCTTCTCCCATTGCTCCCATTTTCAATCCGTCTCTTCAATTCAGCTCCTGCCCCACAGTTGTGCCCCTACATCCTCCAAAATTTGTAACTGTACCTCTGCACCTCCTCAAATTTGTACATCTACTCTGCACCCTCCCAAAATTATACTTGCACCCCTCCCAACATTTGTACTTGTATCCTGCACCCTCCTAAAATTTGTAGTTGCACTTTTGCTGAAATAGGCATCCTCCCAAACTTTACCATCTCACACCTCTTAAACTGTACAAAGGGCTGGGGTGCAGACTTTGGGAGAGTGTGTAATGTACAATACATAAGCTTTGGAGTTGTATGGGGCAAGGGAACTAATTTGTGGAAGGGTGTCAAAGTGGTAGGTGTGTGAGTTGTTTGAGGGGTTGCAAGAGAAGGGATATGCATTTCTGACAGTCTTTGCAAATTTTGCTATTTGTGCAGGAAATGGGGTAAAACATTTGGGTAAGAGAGTAGATTATGGAATAAATTTTGGAAGGGGTACAGGAGATAGGGTAGAAATTTGGGGAGAAATGGAGGAGTGGGGTAAATAGTGTTTAGAGTGTAGGAAAGGGTAAAACTTAAGGGTTTCAGGCATGGGGTGAAAATTGTGGGAAGGAAGTGAGGAGAAGGTATAGATTTAGTGTGGTGGAGCAACGTTGTGAAAGGTTGCAGGTTTGGGGAGCTGAGCAGGGAGGACAAGATTCAGCAGTCATGGGGTAGGGTTACAAATGATGATTGGAGAAGAATGTATGGTACAAATCTGGTACATGCACAAGTGGGCACACATCTTGGGTGAGGATGGGATATACATGTTGGGGGAGGGCAGGAGTACAACTTCTGGGAGGGGTGTTAGGGATGAGTGGGAAAATATTGGAATGGGTGTAAGATAGAATTACAGATATCAATGGTGAGGTAGCAGATTTAGGGACGCAGGCAAAATTTTTGAGAGGTCAGAGGTACACATTTTAGGAGCATAGTGTTAGTATGCATTTTCAGGAGTGTGTGGGAAAAGGGGTCTAGGTCACCAAGAGTGGGAAAGGTAGAGTTAGGAACTATGGGCATGTTTTTGAATAATTACAAGGAGGGGCAGGATAGACCTGTATATTTTTGTTGGATTCTACATTTGAGAGAGGTACTGGGATAGTAGTGCCCCAATCTTGATCTTTATTCCTTAGAGTTACTTTAAAATTAATCTGCCTCTATAGCCTTCTCCCTACTTCAAGTCATAATCCTCTATTGTGACATCATAATCTGTTGGCATGAGAGTAACTGTGATGCCACAAGCAAAGCATTATGACATCATGTGGGAGACAGCAACAAGAATAGATACATTTCTTCAAGAGCAAAATCCTGTTTTCATGCAGTGACCTCAAAATAGATAATGGGGAATATATAAAATTAATGTGAATACAAGCTGAACAGTGTCTAAATATTATGTTTTGTTAAAATTCTGCTGAAGGTGTCAGCTGCTCTTTAAGTGTAGGTGAACCATATTTAAAGCATGTGTTGGGTTGCTCCTGGTAAAAGCATTGTCATGTCCTAAAAACAGCTGGAGAGGTGCTGAATTCTGGTATCTATTTGTCTCAGTTTAACTTTTGAACCCCACCCTCTTTGTCCAACAACCGCTCCTCATCCATGATGGGGTCAAGTATACTCAAAATGTCACATTTTGAGGCAACCAATGTTTTATGTGAAATAGGTTTGCCCCTCGTTCTTGAATAATATAGTGACTATACATATAGCAGGTTTTGTGAGAGGCATAGCCTAGAAAAGTATCCATAAATCAGTATATTTCAGTTTTGCATACTTAACCCAAAATCTCTCCAAATTCACTGCAGTTTCAAAACTTGCATCAAAATCTCATCCCCAGGAGTGTGAATGAGGGCGTATATTTCAGTTTAGAAAAAGCATGGAGTCTTTTAATAGGACCGACCAGCATATAGTCTGTTAGGGGCAGGTCTAGGCCTCCCCTGTATCTGAGACTGCTAGCGTTTTCTTTTCTTTGTGCTGGGGCTTGGCTAAAAAAGATCTGCCATTCTGAATCTTTTCTATTTTTGTACAGCAGTTTCTTGTTGGGGCACAGTGTTTTCTCCTCTGGTTTGCTGTTCCTCCTGTCTTTCTGTTTCCTGCTCAGCCCTTGTACCCCACAGTTATTTGCCTTACAAGACATGCTGGGCACCTCACCAGTCAACGATTCATCTGGGCTATTTGCATCATTATCCTGAGGATACTAGCCAACCCATTTGCATCTGCATGTTGCCAGCTATCCCTTTCCCACTTCTTTCATTTCCTTTTCATCCCCATTCCCAGGTGCAGTCATTACAATATTGCCCCTCGGTTGCACAGAATGGAACCTGTTGTACAGAGCATTTCTGCTCTGTAGTGTGCTGCGAAGATAACACTGTTAACTATTGCCTGCATCACTTTCTTTCATGTGGTCCATAGTTGGAGTTCCTGGTATTGGAGTAACTAAGTCAACAGACATCCAGTCTCCTTGCAGGCTTTTTTCCACCCAGCATTGAGAAGTTTCTCTACTGACCAAGCAGGCTCTGTATCTGGTTCTGTAACTTCCAGCTGTCATCGCGATTCTGACTAGTGGCCGTGGCACCTCCAGACTTCTGCTGCTACTCTGGCGTTTTCCCACTGGCTTGAAGATTTATCAGGTATACCTTCACTGGGTTTATTTGATCACTCTGATGTTTTACCCTCACAGGATTTTTATTTTTATTAAGGTTTCAGCTGCAGGCTTCTGTTTCAGTGTACTGGTAGACAGTCCATCAGGGAACCCCATGTCATCACCAGCAGCTAAAGCCAGCTTGTTGATGTCAGCAAAACTCTCACTGGACATATTGCTCTTTCTCCTCTACATTTGCTGTGCTACAAGTAGCTCTGTTTTCTGGGCAAAATGGACTTCTTCATCTGTCATTAATGCCATTAAATACTGCATGGGATAGACATAAGAGAACGGGGGAGAAGCAGCGGTGACCAAGTAGGGTCAGAGGCAGCTAATTAAAGGTAGCGTATATGGGCAGACAGGATGGGCCTGGCAGTCCTTATTGAAGTCAATTTCTATGTTACTAGGTTTTCTCTTTCATTGCAGCTTGCAGTTTTAACCCTTCTGTATGCAGTCCGGGTCAGAAGTTAGACATCTTGCTCAGTTCGGCATTACTATGCACTTCTCATTCTACCACAGAATTTGACCTCTTGTGCTGGACATGCAGGAGGAGATCTTCTCATCTGCATGTACATACACCAGCTTCACCTCCACCACTGTCTCTATTGTCCGCCATCTTGGGCCAACAGACAGCAACTCCCTGTACTAACAAGAGTAGGGGATTTTTATTGTTTTAATAATGCAAAATAAATCACAAATAAAAATCATTAACAGCATGTACATCATAAACAGAATTTCAAATAAAGTATAAAACAAAAATTCAAAAGGCCACCCATTAATAAAAATATTGTCCATGACAGTTTGGTTTTCTATAATAAATACAACCTCCCGACCCTAAACCCACCCAAATCCCACCTCAATTCATCTCTAAATCCATCCAAAATCCATTAAACTAAAAAATAATCTTTATCTTAACAAATACATTCTACAGTTTTCAACGATTTCTCCAACTAAGTCTTCATACTCATCACAGCATTCTTATATAAATTTTCCCATGTTCCTATTAACAGTTGCAATATATAGAATTTGGCAGCGAATAAGGACCGCTTGGCCCACCTAGTCTGCCCATTTTCCTACTAACAGATAAGCTGCAGATCCTAATTAACCAACAGCTTACTTCCTCCTACCCCCACTAGGACTGCCTTATGTCTGTCCCATGCATTCTTGAATTTCCCACTGTTCTTTACTCCACGACCTCCTCAGGAGGCTGTTCCAACATCCACACCCTCTCTGTGAAAAAATACTTCCTCACATTACCTCTGAGCCGTTTCCCCTCTATCTTCAAATTGTGCCCCTTGTTCTTGCATCTCTTTTCTGAAAGATGCCACCCTCTTGGACTTTGTTGATTCCCTTGAGGTACTTGAAAGTTTC
Organism: Neoceratodus forsteri; assembly: GCA_016271365.2. Classification (NCBI taxonomy): domain Eukaryota; kingdom Metazoa; phylum Chordata; order Ceratodontiformes; family Ceratodontidae; genus Neoceratodus; species Neoceratodus forsteri. The sequence goes on from JADMNL010000024.1 coordinate 123,947,246, forward strand.
TATCATGTCTCCTCTCTCCTCCTTTCCTCAAGAGTATACATATTAAGTTCCTTTAGTCTTTCTTTGTATGTCTTCTGGTGCAGACCCTGCACCATTTTGATTGCCCTCCTCTGGACAGCCTCCACTCTGTCTATGTCTTTCTGAGATGGGGTCTCCAGAACTGCACACAGTACTCCAGATGGGGTCTCCCCAACTGTCTGTACAGAGGGATAACCACTTCCTGTTTCTACTATTGATGTCTCTCCTACACATCCAATATCCCCCAGCCTTCATTACTGCCTTCTCACATTGCTTGCCCACCTTTAGGTCATCTGATATAATTACTCCCAGGTCCCTTTCCATTTTTACTGTTGTCAGTATCTCACCCCATTGTGTACTCTTGCCCTGGGTTTCGTTTCCCAGGTGCATTACCTTGCACTTCTTTGCATTGAATCTGAGCTGCCATATATTTGACCATTCCTCCAACCTTGCCAAGTCCCTTCTCATCCTTTCCACTCCATCTGGTGTATCAACCGTGTTGCAGATCTTTGTGTCATCTGCAAAGAGACATACTTTTCCTTCCAGTTCCTCTGCAATGTCACTTATAAAGACATTAAAAGGACCGGTCCCAATACTGAACCCTGCGGTACCACGCTAGTAACCCTCCTTTCTTCACTGTGGACTCCATTAACTACTACCCTTTGCGTCCTGTTGTCTAGCCAATTTTTATCCAGGCTACCACCTTGGGACCCACTCCAAGGCTGGCTAACTTGTGTATTAATCTTTTGTGTGGGACTGTATCAAATGCCCTTGCTAAAATCTAGGTAAGCCATGTCCACAGCCCTCTCTGGTCTACTTTGGTCACCCAGTCAAATAAATCTATTAGATTCGTCTGACATGACCTTCCATCATGAATCCATGCTGCCTTGGGTCCTGTGCCCCACTGGCCTCTAGGTGCTCAACAATTCTTCCGTCAGAAGTGATTCCATCATTTTCCCTACCACTGAGGTCAAACTAACTGGTCTGTAGTTTTCTGCCTCTGTTCTGCTCCCACTTTTGTGAAGAAGAATCACATCTGCCCTCCTCCAGTCCTCAGGTACCACCCCATCCTCCCATTATTTGTTAAAGAGAGTAGTCAACTGTGTCATTAGTTCTACCCTTAGTTCTTTTAGAATTCTTGGGTGACTCTATCAGGCCCCATTGCTTTGTCCACCTTCAATTTTATTAGTTCTTTCAGAACCCTTTCTTCTGTAAATGGACTGGTATTGACCCTCATCTTCAGAGTGTTTCTCTTGTTTGGTTTAGGTACCTCCCTCCTCTTCCTTTGTGAATACTCCCTGCTTTTTCATTGTCACTCTCTACCCATTCCTCCCTTTATTAAGCCTCAGTATCCTTCCTTTGGTCTTTCTTTTGCTCCCTAATGTACCTATAAAAGGTCTTATCCCCCTTCTTTACAGAGTTGGCTATCCTTTCCTTGGTTTGGGCCTTTGCTATTCTGACTGCCTTCCCAGCCTCTTTCTGCTTTAACTGATAAAGTTCTCTGTCCTTATCCTTCTGTGTTTCCTTATTTCCTGAATGCTATCCTTTTTCCTTAACCTTCCTGCCACCTCTTTTGAGAACCATAGCATTTTTTTCCTTCGTTGTGTTTTGTTGATTTGCTTTACACAAAGGCTTTGTTGCCTGTGATGGCTGTTTTGATTACTCTCCATTGTTCCTCCACCTCCTTCTTGCCTGTTTGCTAGTGCTTTTCTGAGGCACTCTCTCACTTTCCCAAAGTCAGCCCTCCAAAGTCCAGTACTCTTGCTTTTGTATGGCTTGATTGTATGGCTGTGTTTATCGTGAACCACACTGTTTGGTGGTCGCTTGTTCCCAGATGGCTACCCACTTCTAAATCTGAGATTCTTTCTCCGTCCCCATTTGAGAGTACCAGGTCTAAGATTGCTTCCTCCCAAGTGGGTTCCAGTACTAGTTGTCTGAGGCATGCCCCCTGTAGTTCATCAAGAATGACCCTGCTCTTGGATGTGCCTGCAGCAAGGGTGCTCCAGTTAATATCTGGCATATTCAGGTCCCCATCAACAATATCTCCCTTTTTCTGCCATTCTAAGGAAGTCTTCTATCATTTCCTTGTCCATTCCCTCCCCTGATATGGGGGTCGTTATACAACCCCATGCGGATTGTAGTGCCATTTCCTGTCTCTATATATCCACTATTCACCCATATTTTTGAAAGAAAGAGAATCCCTGCCACCATAATTTTGTACATTTGCTCTTTGATATAATTTAAAATCATTGACATATACTTCTTTAATTGTTGTTTCACATAAATTACCAAATGAGGTGTATGCCATCCAGTTTAGTTAAAAAAAAAACAAAAAAACACTGCACCTAGCCTGATAAAGACAAAATTTCAAAATGGCACATACAACCAGCACAGTATTGCCCAGCCCACTGTACATTATGTTGTACAGTCTCCCAAAGCAATGTTCTCATAAGTGATTGATCTGAGCCATGGCAACCTCCATCTTCTTGCCAAAAAGATCCACAACTGCTGTGCATAAGGACAGTTCAATAAAAATGCTCCATTGTTTCAATGTAGTGTCACAGTCAGATACAAACAATAACGTTCTTCAACACGCTTTGTGTTTGTTTCCCTTAACTCCAGCCTCCCATGAGCGCATAGCCAAACAGTATCCCACATTCTATAGGGAACATATCTATTCATTAGCTGATTTATTACTAAGTCTGTTTTGTTAGCCAAACATCCTTTAAATTCAGGCACATAAGGCCCCAAAGTATCTAAAATATGAAAATACAAAGTCTTCCTTGACTTTTAAAGAATTGGGGATCTTGTCACTCCCCATTTGGATAGCGTATGTAGGGAAGGCTTAAAAACCCAGGATACCCAATCTAGGATGCAGTTTTACTGGTACTTCTATCCATTCACTTAAAAAGCCAAATTATTATATAGCTGTGTTTTGACTAATGAGTTCTGATTTTGGACTGCAATTTGCAGAGACCCCACCCCAAAAGTATGAAAAAAATGGGTTCAACTTATTCAACCAACCCTTATTCTTTGGCAAGTATATAATTTCCCTTTAATTGGATTCAACCAGGACCCATAACATCTGAAAGAAACCCTTAAAACTGTAGTTTCATCATTAAGAGGCAATGGAAAGACTAAACTAACATATAATAGGCAGGAACAAAAAATTGCTTGATGATGTAAACCCATTTGTTTTTGGATCGTTTCCAATTTTTCCACCTGGATACCTTCCCTTCACATATTTTTAGGCTGTTTCCCAATTCTTATGTGCCATGTTGCCATCACCAAAATAAACTCCCAATATTTTTATAGGTTCTTGTGAAATAGTAATCCCAGCTACTTGTGTGATCCTAGATCTCTGTTTACCAACTTGAATCCACACTCTTATTCATATTCAAGTTGCCCTGAAACCTTTGCACATCTATCCATTCCCAGCAGCGTATGAGTAACACTATCTTCATTTTTTAAAACAAGCAGACATCATCTGCATAGGCAACTAGTTTAATTTATTTTATTTGAAAATGCCCTTAATGCCCTGTATCCTACTATTGTTCAATATGTCTTATTAGAGCATCTACCCCAAATATGTAGAGTAGCAGAGTTAAGGGACATCCTTGCTGAACTCCAGTCAGTACTGGAATCCAATTTTCCTTCTTTACCGGCAATCAAAAGGGTTACCATAGCCTGACAAATCATTTGTAGCCACCCAATAAATACTAAAGGGATTCTACAATGGTGTAGAACCTGAAATAAAAAGCTATGATTAACTTTATCGAAAGTTTTGTGTTGGTCTAGGATAGCACATAGCCATCTTGTCCTGTTCTTTTGTAATATTAAATTACCTCACTAATGATTGATAAGTTTTCTTTAATGTTTCTGTCTGGAGGTGAACATGTCTGTATAGAATGTATTAAATGTTGTGCTACATGTCTCAGTCTTTTTGCAATAATGTGGTTAAAATTTGAAAGTCTGAGTTGAGTAGACAGATAGGTCTCCAATTATTGAGGTTAGTTTATCTCCCATTTTAAACAAAAATTATCAGTCCCTTAGAGAAGGCAGGGCATAGCATTTTATGTGTTAAGAAATAATTAAACACTCTAGTGAGACAAGGGCTATGATGTGATACGTTTTATAAAATGTATTAGGTATCCATCTCTGCCAGGAGGTACCATCTTTTAGAGACCTAATAACGTCACTGACCTCTTTGACAGTTATGGGCCCAACTAATGGGTTTTATCATTCTCTTCTAATTCTGGACCCTTAATATCGTGTAAATAACTTTGTATGTCATTAGCTGATATAAACTCTGGTGTGTTGAGTGCAAGCACGTGATTCTCTACAGCGGTTTTGATTTCTGTGGTGGTTCTCAAGATGTTCCCCTGTGCAGTTCTTATTTCTGTAAAGCCTGTATTTTGTCTTCTATCCTTGCATGCTTCACAGGGCTCCTTATATGTTGTTTTTGTGTTCCATAAGTCATTTCAGCTTTCAAAGAGGCTCACCTGTCATATTGTAACTTTGTCATTTGTGACTTAAGGGACATAATTTGTTTGGAATAATCCAATCCAGTGGAGTATGTTAATGATAATATTTTAAACAATTGTGTTTGTAATTTTATATATTCCCAAAATTGGAATTTACCATTTGTTTCCCATATTTCTGAAACCAATCTGTAAGGTCTTGTTTTGTAACCTCCACTATTATCCCAGATTGTCATAAAGGTCTAGTACTGATATTCTAGCCATTATTATGGAGGTAACCTGAAGCCTTACCACAGGATCTTTCAGATTTGAGATGTTCAGTCTCCATTGAGATGAACATTTTAAATATAAGAGTCAAAAGAAATAACTGTTTTGATCACCAGATGGTCAGTGAATTCTATAGCGATGGTCTTGAGTTCCCTATCAATAATTGCTTTGAGCAAAAAAGTAGTCAGTTTTTAGAAGTTAGTGAATTTTGAATCAAGGTATGTGTAATTTTGGTTGATGCAGTGGAAGCACAATCCACTAACTCTGCCATCTCTACTAATTTCAGCAAGTCACGTGAGTCACAATAAACTTTTTACCTCTTGATAATCTAGTCTGTAATTCTAAATCTCCTGCCAATTTGAGTGCTTTGACAGTTGTCAAGAATGGCTGGATTTTGTTCTCAAGTGACACCCTATCAGATTTTTTTAGTGGCAGATACACTGCCATAAATCTGCAGGGCGAATTATGCCAGATACTGTCTACTAACAGGGCTCTACCTGGACAGATATCAACAGTTTTTGACAACTTAAACTGATGACCTAAAAAAGAATGCCCACCCCATCTGCTTGATCTAGCCCAAAGACCAAAGATGGTCCCCATATCCAACTGTTTCTTATAAATTGCTGGGAGGTATGCAATGCCAGCCAGGTTTCCTGTAAAAAAAAAAAAAAAAAATCAAACTTAAGGTCATGAAATAGGGCAAAACATTAGCTTGTTTCCTGGTGTTCTGAGTACTATGTATGTTTACAGAGGCTACTGATAAAGAAGACATGAACAAGTTGTGTTTGTGTTTTGATGTTAATCAGGTCTAACCCACTTATCACAATCCTGATCAATATGTTTTCCTTTTCTTTCTCTCTTTTTTGTAAGTCATTGTCCATTTTCCTGATTATGATGATGTGTCTGAGACCAGTTCTTCCTGACTAGACTCTCCCCATGTAGAGGAGGATAGTACTTCATACTGATTCTCCACCTCCACTTTCTGAGGGACTGTAGTTTAAGCAATCTGGAACTCTGTCATGATACTAGGTTTAGTCCAATTATCTTGGGAGGGCATATCTGAGACTAAGGGGTCTGAAGTTTTTCCTGCTACCCCTCACCTTTATCTTGTTCTTCCTATCTGGATTCCACATTTCCCTTGAGGTGCCTCTGGTTCCGGGGTGGGGGTGGGGGCTGGTGTAGCATCTTCTTGTAGAGTTGAGTTAGCATTATCTGAGTCTGGGGTGGCAGCAGTTTGCTTATTGGGAGCATCAGAAGGTGCTCGAGGTTCAGTTCATGGGATGTCGGAGCAAAAGACTCCTGTGCTTTTCAATAAGGTCATCTGGATTTACTGTACAGGATTTATTGTGGGTTGTCCATGGACACTTTGTACAAATGACCATATTCTTCACATTGCATTTGGAGTGATTGTTGCATTAGGCACTGATGTGGCTGAATCCTCCACATATTCTGAAACTGGGACAGTGTCCTGGATGCCATATAAATGTCTAACTTATCCTATGACTACATCCTCAGGTCCTACAATCTGGTTGTATATGAACTCTGACTCAGGGCTATGTTAATGACCCTCTGAATCTGTAACCTGACATGTCTCACTACTATGACTTAGGGTCTTGTTAAGCTCCTAGAGGTGGTAACCCACAATGTAAATACACTGTGCTGTGTGACCTATGTATAATATGATTAAATGTAATGTTTGTGCTTTTGTAATGATGTGAAACCTTTGCAAAGGAGTCTATGATGCAAAGGATTGTAATTCCATTTCTTTCAATAAATAAATAAAATTGCACAATGCAACTTGTCACAGATGTTTGACAAATGTGTGCGTGCACCACATTTATAACAGGCCTTTGGTTGGCCGAATATAAACAAACTCCACAGTCCTTCTCCCAAAAACTTTTTGGGAATGTGGTGATTCCAGCTTCAGTTTGCCAAAGTTTCACTCTACACCTCCACACCCTGTCCAGAATGCCTCTGAATCTAATATTGCCTCTGGTGTGCTAAGGACTTCACAGTTATTCTGGAGCCAATGATGAATATCACAGGCTGAATGTTCTCATTCGAAACATGATAGTCACATTTTTGATTAATGGTTTAGTGAGGGGTATAACAAAATGGTGACCACAGTGGTGCAAATTTAACTTGATTGTATAAAATCCCAAACCTCACAAGTCCAATGGGATTGAAAACTTATGTCAAAGTTTTCCTCTCCAGACACATGAATCAGTACACATACATCATGGGCAGTGAATTTCCGGGAGTTCTTTAAAAGCTTTTCCCCACATAAAGATGATCAGGGTGCGTCTCAAGTCCACCTTTGTAGCGCAGGCAGACTGCGTTTCTGCAGGGAGCAGGTTCGGTGTTATTGAATGAATCTGCAAATCTAGGTTGGGGGCATTCAGCTTCTTGTCCCCAGTTAGGAGGACCTCGTTCTTGTTGTTGCCATGATTCCCTCTGTTGTCATGCATCCTGCTGCTGTGCATCCTGTGGTAACCCATCCTGATGCTGCATCCTTTGATATACATTGTTTTCTCCATGAGGAGATAGTATCCTGGGTGTCTCTACATTTTCATTGAGTGATCCCTCCTCAGCACAGTTTATGGGATCATGCATTGTAAAAGCCACGGTTCCTGGATTTAAATTACTGGAGACCTTTCTAAATCTGGCTTCCCTGTATTTGCAGTTAATGTATTCATTGTATCTGGGTTATTCAGGTGCGGTCAGAAACTGGGGTGACTGGAGGTGGTGTGTTTTCAGCATGTCCATTTATGTTCCTGGCAGTCTGGGGTTCTGAAACTGGGACAGTGTCCCAGATGCCAGGTACATTCTCTGGAGTTGTTTGCGGCCTAGGATATATCTCTATCTGTTTTTTCCCAGCAGTTCTGAGTGCACTGGAACCTTGAGCTGTACTACAGATTCCTTGATGCCCCGCATGCTAGGGCTGTCATGTTCAAGTGAGTCTGGAGCCAAATGAAATTGCAGCCACCTGGAAACAGACTGCCTCCTGTTCGAGACCCCTCTACTGCTCTCTGACTTGGTGCAGGTTTACACAAATCTCCTGTCCCGTTTCCACTGATCTAGGACCATCGTTTTGTGAGGCATCCCACTCAGAGTTTGGAACCCATTGCCCACTTTCAGACTGTTTCTAACCAGCCCCTTTTAGTGCCTTGTCTGGGGACCAATCTGCGCTTGTACCATGTATGTCAGCCACCCCAAAGTTTTGTTGGATACATTCTCTTGCTGTCAGCATTTTTTCAACAGCATTTTTTACTTAAGTTACATTTTAGAATTGGTAAGATTTGACCTGGTATCTGTAGAGTGTGTCCGTTGCTTTGCCCTTATTTTAAGTGCCGTTTACGTTTCTCATAGCGTTCTTCAACATCTGTCAGCATATTCAGAATTATTGTTCTCCATTCTTCTATTTCTTTTTCCAGCTGTGCAGCAGCAGCAGCCATATCTGTATTTTTGGTAGCATTTATACTTTCATCCACTAAATTAGAGGTAGCAAAAGCTTCATCCTCATCCATCGATTCTTCACTGTCCCCAACCACGCAATCTTCATCTTCCTGGCAAGCAACTACTGAGTAGGAGGACAATCCCCAGCCTGCAACAGCACTCCCTCCTCTGTTGTCCCTGGATCCTCCATCTTGGGATGCAGGAAGTTGTGGTGCCCCCAATCAAGAGTAGGGAAGTTTTATTAAAGAAAACAAATTCAAAATTCAGATATAAGTATTCAGATTTCACACTTGTACAATCGTTACAGACAGAAATATTGAATACAATTTATACTTTCCTGTTTAATTCTTAATTTCTATATTAACTCATAATATTCAGAAACCAAACAAAGTTTTTCCATAGACGTCTTGCTTTTACAATATTCTTTTGAATTCATCATTGTAAATAGTCATTACATTTTAGCTAATCTGTGTCAAAATTCGTTGTAGCTCATATTCTTGTAATACAAGTGCACATCTTGCTTGCCATAAGTAATGTTTACAAAGTGCAAAGACAAGCCTGAGGTGCGTGGATGATACTTATTCATTGAAGAGGGATATAAACCTAACACTAGGATTTCATGTGTTAAAAGCAAACTATTCTCTACACCCCAAGTCCTTAGAATTAGGGACCACAATTTATTTGAAAAGGATTAGTTTAGGAAGGAGTGCTCCTGGGTTTCTTCAGTTCCTAAACAAGTGGCCCTAGGACACATTCATTCTTCCACAACTTTGTGCTTATGGGTGCCTCTGACTCCTAATCTGTTATAACAAAACAACCATACCACATCCCAAACCTTAAAAGGTAATTTTTATCCATGAGTTGTGAGAAAATTCTTGAAAGTTTTGAGAGTCATAACCTTGTAATACTTGTGGAGTCTCATATAACTTTTCATTTAAAATTAAGGCATAGAAGCACTCTTCTGGAGTTGCTTTGTAGCATCTGGGGAGTGATCTGCCAAGTTTTAATTTCACACAAGCTGAATGTAAAGATGCGAGTTGAAGCTTTTTAAGGTACATGGGAGAGATGAGGGATGGTTGTCCATAACTGAAGAACATTTTGGAAAAATAATTCAGATACCCATAACCCCATGGAATAGTTTGGGACAGTAGTGGAAGAAGGTTTAGGTAGAAAAAGGACTATAAAAATAACAGGTTGAGCATCTGTACGCCACCTAGGGATGATCATGGTACATATGTCCTCTTTTATGGGATTTAACCTGCTTCCCCAAATCCTTGAAAGAAGATATTCATCATTCTAAATTCCAAATTACAAGGGACAGGAAAATATAAGCAACATGCAAACAAGCATTTGTCAATGCCAAATGTCTCGCTGGCATTGGCATTGGTAGTGCTGGAGTTAGACATGCATATTAGGAATGGCAGTGAAGTACTGAAGTGGCGACAACCCCACCCCAACCTGCAGAGAGCAACAGGCATTGGGGTGTGCTTTTGGGTTGTCAGCTGTAACGCTCATGCCATTGTACCTTACCCTACCCTGTACACACTGACAAGTGGTGTGGTGTGCTTTGGGGTCTTTGGACATTATACTTACCCCATTCCATAAGAAATATGCTGAGGTGGGTGCAGTATAGGAGAATGGGGTGAACTTTGTGGCCGAACATTGCAAGGCACACCACGATGCCGATCACTGGCTGCAGGGTGGGGGGGGGGGGTGGAATAGGCGTGAGCATTACAGCCAATGATCCTAAGTCACACCCCTGATGCCTATCACTCTCTACAGGGTGGGGTGCTACAGTTGGAAACCATAACACCGTAGGCGCCTGTTGGTATTTTCACTCCAAATTTTCAACATGGGCTTTTGTGAGCCCACCTTATGAAAAGCAGCACTATCAGTTTGTTAGCTGAAGGTGATTTTGCACAGTGGCTATGCCATTTGGTGACACAGGGACAAAACATGTTTTGGGGAGTATGTGGAAAATGACAACTGTATTGTTCATGAGGAGATGTAAAAAAATGGCAACGTTGAAAATCTAGAGTGAAATAATGAAAAATTGGTGAAGTTATGAGCATGCATAGAAACTGCAACACACATCCGTAACCCAATTATTTTTGGGATTTTTAACCACATGTTTAACATAGGCATTTTGGGACCTCCACTCATGAACAGTGGCACTGTGATTTTGTTAATTTGTCCGAAACATTGATTTTACACAGAGACCCACGACATTGTGCGCCACAAGTGCAAAACACATTTAGGGCAGGATATGAAAATGACAGTTGTACCGTTCATAAGGAGGCATGAAAAAAATGCCAGTGTTAAATGTGGCATGAAAATATTGCAAATTTGAAAAGCTACAAGGTGCATGGAAACTGCACAACACACTTATGCTGTAATCATTGTATGGAATTTTGTCACCATATTTTCAACATAGGCATTTTAGGAGTTCTTGTCATGAACAGTGTCACCTTCATTTCCTCAAACTGTCCCAAAACTGATTTACACAGCAACCGCACTATACTCGCGGACGTGTGAAAACACATTTCAGCCAGGATATGTAAAATGACAGCTGTACTATTCATAAGGAGGTGTGGAAAAATGCCAATGTTGAAAATCTGGAGGAAAATATTACAAATTCATGAAGTTATGAGCGGGCGTGGAAACTGCACAACGCATGCTTGTAAACAGCCATTTTTTGATTTTCCACCAAATTTGCAACATAGGCTTTTGAAAGCCACCCTTATGAGAACAGTGGCACTGTTGTTTTGTTAATTGGTCCTGAAAGTTGATTCTGCGCCGTGACCGTGAAATCCCCTTTCAGGCTGAATAATACCATGACAGTGCCTGAATTCATGAAGAGGGTCCCAATAACCCGTGTTGAAAATCTGGAGCCAAAATTCCCAAAATGGCTGAGATATGCACCAAAGTTGAAATAAAACCTATTTATGCCATTATACAGCTTACGGCATTTCTTCAGTTTGCGGTCGGCTTTGAAACATAGAAGCTGATGGCAGATAAGGACCATAAGGCCCATCCAGCCTGCCGATTTCTTTTCTACCTTATGAATGTGCCATTGGCCTTTGCTCTGGCAATGGTCTATCTATTCATACTCATCTGTATTGCTCCCTATGCCTATCCTATGCCTTTTGAAGCCCTGCACTGTATTCATATCCACCACTTCCTGAGGTAGGATGTTCCAGGCATCCGCCACCCTTTCTGTGAAAAGAACTTCCTCACATTACCCTTAATCAGCCTCCCTCTAATCTCATGCTGTGTCCTCTTGTAGAGTGCAGACATGTTCCCAGTCCACTGAAGATCGTCCGCTGGACTCCAGAGGTAAGTATGGGGTGAGGGTGTGTGGGGATGCAAGGTGCGCAGAGGGTGGGTGTGGGTTGTGGGAGAGCAGAGAGACCATGAAGGACCATTTTCTTTTTACAGGTTTACAAAAAAAACCTCGGGAAGGTTTTTCTTTTGCAGGGTATTTAACACGCTGGTGTGGGCTCCCAGCATGCCACCTAAGTGCTTTTGGGAGGGATGCTGTAGCCAATGGGGATTGGGCACCCCATCGGCACATACCAAGGGGATACACAAGCCGGTGGGATTTGCATCCCCTTGGCAATTGGAACAAAAGCAGGGGGAGACATTATGCTGATGGGAGTGGGCTCTCCCGTTGGCAAAATAAATGGGACGGGGACAAGCGTCGATGGGATTGGGCCCCTGTCAGCAAATAAAACTGCTGGGGTGCATGATGCCGAGGGGGTTGTGCACCTCGACATACATTTTAAATGGGAGAAATGGGTTATTATGCTGACAGGAGTGGGCTCCCCATCGGTATTGTGACAGGAGGCGGCAGCAGTCACTGCCACCATGTTGTGTGCTCGTCGGAGGCGTGTTGTGATCACACTGCTTATGAGCTTAAGCTCTCATTGCAGCAGACCTTTTGTTTGATCTGGTGGCCACGTTGGCCATGATGTCAGTGCCTGCTGCTGACTGATTGGGGAATGAGGGACACACCTACTGATCGTGCCCTGCATTAGCCCAACAGTGACGCGCCTCCAAATCTGCTACTACTGGAAGATGTTGGCTGGTGTGCAAGCGCAAGCCAACATAAAAAAATAGGGCTGATCAAGGTGTATGGAAGGAAACCCTTTTCTTTTTAGCTATAGTCCTATATTTCCAAGAAGAGATTGTCTGTTCTGCATGCTGACAAGCCTGGAACCAATTTAGAAAGCACTATCCAGACGCCGAAGTTGAACTCCCAGAATGTATTTAGTTTGGGAGGATGTTTTATATTAGCGATGTGTGCTAGAGCATCAGTTGCTGCTACGAATGGAAGAAGTCATGCTTGACTTGTATCATAATTTAACTTGTAACCTGATGCCTTTTCAGAATTTGTTTCCTGAATAAACATTTTTCATTAATTTCAGGTGTAGTGCATGTACAAATATGATCTGCATAGGTACTAACTTTTGAGGCAGGAGAGCCATCTGATAGAAGAGTGGGAGAGATCCCTGGGTTTACAGAGATTTTCCTAACCAAAGGGTCTATTTGGAAGACAAAAGCAGGGGCTAAGTGGGCTTCCTTGCCTTACCCCTTCCCCAACAAAAAAAGCCCATCCTTGAACACCATTAACATATGTGATGATGGATGCAGAACTATATAATAATGAGATCCATTAGATGAATTTATCAGGAATGTGACAGACTCGTAGTACACTGAAAAGATAATTATGGTCAACACGGTCAAAAGCTTTTCCAGATCCAAGTCCAGAACAAGTCTTTGTGGGCCTGAATCCGGGACATGGGGCATAAATCTCTTAGGTATATTAAGTTACTAAATATGAATCTACCCTCCACTGCGCATGACTGCATTTTGATGATTGCTATGTTTGTGACCTTAGAGAGTTGAACTAACAATAAAGATGCTAGGATTTTGTAATCAACATTAAGGAGACTAATAGGCCTCCAATTAGTTAAGTCCCTTCTGTCTCCTTTTTTGAAGAGTAGAATTACTAAAGCCTGTGACATAGTTTCTGGAAATGACTCTGAGGAGGATATGGGAAAATACATCAACAAAATTGGGTTAAAATAGGTTGCATAATTTATAACTCACTAGTGAGGCTATCTTTACCAGGTGCAGAATTTCTACTTAGTTTTTAAAAACAGAGCAGGAGACTTTCCTGGTGTCATGGCCAACATTCTCCCATCAATTAAAACAAACAGGTCCATGTAACCCCCGATGCACCTGGAAACAAGCTGTCGAGCTTAGTGTGCCTTTCCTAGTCAAAATTACAAATAAATAAAGACGGAAAGAGGCTACTTTTTCTAGTCATGTTTTCCAAAAGAAGATAACATCGATTTAAAAAGTTGCCATTTTATGTTAACGCGCTTGCGTACCAGCATCTTCTTGATGATGCAAATTTGGAGGTGCGGTCGCTGTTGGACGAATGCAGGGCATGCACCAGTAGGTCGTCTCTCATTCCCAATCAGCCTGCATGCGGTGCCACACCATGCATACTAATGTGGTGATCACATCTAAGGAAGGTCTGCTGCAATGCGAGCAAAGCTCATCACCACATAGCTGACCTTCCTACATCTTTGCCAGCTGCAAACATGGCGGCATAGTGGCCACTAAACTGCCGACTTTGGGGTGCCCAATCCCCAGTTGGCTTACCCTGTCCAAGTATGTGTCGCAGAATGTCCCCTCTCTTTCATTGTTTGCCGACGGGGTGCCCAGTCCCGTTGGCATCCCCCTCCCTTTCTCACTTTAATGTGCGGACGGGGAACCCACTCCCCATCAGTATGATGTCCCCACCTTCTTCTGTGCTGGCAGGGGTGCCCAATCCCTGTCAGCTACTATACCCAAAACAAAAAACTACCCGTAAAAAATAAAACCGTCCATGATGGGGTTTTTTTTTCCACCTGTAAACAGAAAGCGGTCCCTCATAGTCACCCTACCCACCACCTGCACCCACCCTCTGAGCACCCTGCCTCCCCACACACCCTCACCCCATACTTGCCTCCGGAGCTCGGCATGAAGATCTTGGTGGACCAGAAATGCGTCTGCGCTCTTCAAAGCCGACTGCGAACTGAAGAAATGCCGAGAAACTATATAATGGAATAAATAGGGTTTTCAACTTTGATGCATATCTTGGGCATTTTTTGAATTTTGCATCACATTTTCAACATGGGGTTTTGGGACCCCTCCTCATGAATTCTGTCACTGTTATGATGTTAATCGGTCCCGAAAGGTGATTCGCAGTCACTGTGCAGAATCAAATTTAGGACCGATTAACACAAGGACAGCGGCAGTGTTCATGAGATGGGCTCTCAAAATGCCTATGTTGCAAATTTGGTGGAAAAATGCAAAAATAGCTGTTTTAAAGCATCGCGTTGCGCGGTTACTCGCGTACTCATAACTTCACGTGATCGCAATATTTTCATGCCAGATTTTCAACATTGTCATTTTCTACACCTCCTTGTGAACAGTATAGCTGTCATTTTCACATCCTGGCCAAAATGTGTTTCTGCACTTTCGTTGCACAATACCACGTCGCTGTGGAAATCAGTGTTCAGGGCAGATTATGAAAATTACAGTGACACTGTTCATGAGCAGAGGTCCTAAAATGCCTATGTTGAAAATTTGGTGACGATACTCCATAAAATTACTTAACTCCACTTAACTTCCCTGTGCTCCCAGGTCACACCTGCAAAAAGCTTTCAGCTTAGTGTGCTACTCTTGGTTAAACAACTAAATAAAAATAAAAAATGACCATGTTACTGGCGTGCATTGCACAGTTTGCACGCACACTCATAACATTGTGCATTTGTACTATTTTAACTCTGGATTTTCACCATTGGCATTTTTCCACATCTCTTGATGAACAGTACAGCTGTCATTTTACATATCCTGCCCGAAATGTGTTTTGCTTGTCTGGTGCAGAATAGCACGGTCGCTGTGTGAAATCACTTTTTGGAACAGTTTGAGAAATGACAGTGACACTGCTACATGAGCAGAGGTGCTAAAATGCCTATGTTAATTTGGTGTAAAACTCCATAAAATGACTGTTACAAGTGTGTGTTGTACATTTCCCACGCACCCTTGTAACTTTGCAAATCTGCAATATTTATATGCCACATTTTCACCACTGCCATTTTTACACCTCCTTATGAACAGTACAGCTGTCATTTTCACATCCTGCCAAAAATGTGTTTCCATACTACTACCAAAGCCAATGCCAGCGACAACATTCGGCATTGACAAATGCTTGTTTTAAATTGTTTCAGTCTACCCATTTATAAGTGCAATAAGATACTCCAGAGTGTGGGCTGTCATGTGATAGCTGCATTTCCAGGTGCTGAAGGCCCTCTGCATAAATCCTCATGCCTCACAACGCACCTGGGTGTGTGTTCATCACATGACAACCCATATCCTGCTGTGTCTTACTGCTTACATAATGGATTATTGAGTAGCTCTCCTAGATAATGAGGATAATTGGTGGGATATCCTGAAATTCAGCTGCATGGTACTCTGGAGTGCGGGTTAATTTTGTGTTGTGGGTAATTGGTGGGATACCATGATTGGTCAATCTAGGCCATCTGATTTGGGACGGTATGGCCCTGTTACGTAGTTTCCGCACAATGCTGTGGATGCATTATTTCATACCTACCAGTACTAGTAGAGTTCATCCAGACCCAAAAAGCTTGTAAAGTAATACAGCAAAACATTTCACTGGTTGGATGTGAAACCAGAATCCAGCAAGAGGGCCCTACTATTTGAACTCTTGAGCTCCAAGTGTCATTAGACACTTAGCCGTTTCTGCATTGCCAGGTCTGATGTTCTCAGTTCGTCAGACATCTCTACCAAGCTACTGCTTTCTTGAATTTGCTTGCTCTGCTGACTCCCTTCTGTTTGTGAGGGACCTCCTCAGAGATGTGTGAGCAACCTTGGGGTCCATGGACACAGCTGGAGTGAGCAGATGCAGATCCCACTCACCCTGGAAGGCCTTTTCTGGCTTTATGTGCCTGCAGCTGGGTAGGGCTTATTTTCCTTGGGCTGGTTTCCTTGGAAACTGGGGTCCAGTTGCTGCCTCTGGCATTTTCTTTTATTACTTAGTTTCACTGACTCAAGTGTCATCAATATCACAACTCCATGCTTTTCCCTTAACCCTTCATGTTGTATAAAGCAGCTGTGAAACCAGTTGAGGTGGATCAGTATCAAGTGGAAAGTGACCCCATTCACGCTACCTGCTGAATCATGTTACACAGTTTCAGAAGATGTTAAGCGAGATAAAAGCGCCATTGATCCTTTACCCTTTAATGTCCAGTCTACTAGTGTGTGCTCATCACTGCTTTCTGGTCTGCTGAGAGTGCTGCCTGGTGGACCAGGGAGACATCATTATTCTCCACACTCTGTCCAGATGATTCCTTTCCCCTGCAATGGTGTGGTTGAGTTTGCTTGCAGCTATAATATTGGCTCCTGAGCTGTAGTCTAGAGGGCAGCTTTGGCTCCATCCATGGCAGAGATGATCAGCTCAGGTATTGCCGCCTGACACATACTGAGGGCTGGGCTTGCTGCAAATATATTAGGAGATGGTTGGAACTAGGAGATCTTTTCTCCACCTGAAGACTTTGGGATGGACTTCATCCACAAGTTTTTATGTGACATGGTTCTAATCATTTTATTGATGACATAAGGATTCCAGATTTAGGCACAGTACATTTCTAGCTAAGGGTAGTTGTGATTTCAGTTCTGTTTCCATCATTTGTTAACCCTGTATCTATCAGCAGCAATACCCAGCATCATCCAGGCCTCAACATGCTGGAAAACACAACCATCTGCAGCATCCGAAAATTCTTGGAGCCTGACAGTACTAGGGGTGTTCACTGTTCTCCTAGACACCCCCATGAACTTGTCCTTGCTGTGCTGCCCTCTTTGGGGGTTAATGTTAATGGAGTACCTATAACATCAGATCTCTTGTGCTTCCTCCTTAAGGAGGTTCTACTTATCCCCAAGAATCTGAGTAGGCCACCTGTGTAGTGTTCCCTATCTTCTTCGTGCCTGGTGCTGGCTGTCAGATTCATTGGGGGGGCACCTGGGTTTCCCATTTGATAGCACAATGTACCCCATGGTGCAACTGGACATGGATGACTATAGTTTTTAGAGTTCTAAGGGGATTTCATCAAGTGGATTGCAGCCAGTGTTTCCAGTTTGTTTAGAACAGTAGAACTGAGAGCCTACCCTAGTTTCTCCCTTTTTTCACTTTTGCTGTTTTCTTAAGGCCTTCTTTTCTGCCATGCCACTGGATGGCACCTCCCCATCTCCATCACCAACCTTGTAAGGAGTTACCATTATAATCCATTTACCCAGGACCACATTATGGTAGCTGGCCTACTCAGTTGGTTTTGCATGGGTCTGTGGGAGATGCTGACATGACTCTGATGGACTTCAGGTTTCCTTGTCCATGCTTTTCTCCCACTGAGGGTACTAACATGTGGTGAAGTGCATGCATGTGTTTTGGTGCCTGCCAACCATCTCTCCCCCTGTATCAAGGACCTTCTATGCTGTCACTCAGTTTTCACCAGAGGACAGGCACTAAATGGGATCCTGATTCCTCCTCCTTGAGAGGAAAAAAGCTGTCCATGGGATGCTCAATCCACCCTTCCCTGACAGGTCCCTGAGGGACCCAAATCCATTCTCGAAACCATGTTGTTGGCGTAGAAAGCAGTGGTAACAGTGCTATTGCACCAGCTTTACCTACCCTGTTCTTAAAATGGAGTTGCATTAGGGAAATAGGAGGAGGCATTCTTTATCCAAATAGTGGCTAACTTAATTCTTGGGGTCAGAGCTTGGTAGTCTTATATAACCAGACTCTCTGAGATGTGATCCTGTCTTTCCATTCCCCAAATTTGAATGATCCTGGGAGCATCCTCTACCTTTATGTTGGCTCATGTGTGCGCCAGCCAACATAATGCATTAATGCAGATTTGGAGGTGAGGTCACTGTGGGCGAATGCAGGACATGCATCAGTAGTGTGTCCCTCATTCCCAATAAGGCAGCATGCAGGTGCCACACCAGCAACACGTAATGTGGTGAGCACATCTAAGAAAAGGTCTGCTGCAATGAGAGGCAAGTTCCTCATGCAGCAGCACCAGAACTATGCTTCCAACATCCCCTTCCTGGTGAAACAGTCCAATAAACACAGCGGCAGTGACTGTCACTGCCGTCTGTCCTAATGCCAACTTGGGGTGCCCAGTCCCCTGTCGGCATGCCCGACCTGGTTCATGTGCCAGCGGAGGGCCCACTCTCCATCGGCATAATGGCCCCCTGCCCATTTCAGTACTGTGCTGAGGGTGCACAATCCCCCTTGGCATCATATTGCCCTCCCAACAGTCTTTCTTTGCCGACAGGGGCCTTCCACCCCGTGGCTTCACTCACCAGTTCCTGGTTAATCTGCCGATGGGGGCACTCCCTGTCTGCATAATGCCCTCCCATTTGGTATGTGCTGAGGGGGTGCCCAATCTTCCTCCGCTTTTGCCCCCACTACTCTGTATGTGCTGATGGGGGTGCCCAATCCTCCATCTGCTACAGCCCCCAAACAGTTGGGTGGCATGCTGGGCCCACCCAGCATGCCAAATACCATAAAAACAAAACAAAAAACATCCTGCAACGATTTTTTTTTTTTAAACCTACAAAACAGAAAATGGTCCCTCGTCGAGTCCGGTGGACCTCCCCAACCCGCACCCACCCTCTGTGCACCTGCCTCTCCACACCTTCCTCACTCCATACTTACCGCTGAGTACGGCGCAACTATCTTCGTGGACTAGGAACACATCTGCACTCTTCAAAGCCGACCGTGAACTGAAGAAGTGCAGGTAAGCTATATAATGGCATAAATAGGGTTTTTCAACTTTGGTGCATATCTCGGCATTTTTGGGAATCTTGGCACCAAATTTTCAACATGGGGTTATTGGGACTGCTCCTCATTAATTCTATCACTGTCATGGCGTTATTCGGTCCAGAAAGGTGATTTCACAGTCACCATGGAATCACCTTCGGGACTGAGTAACAACGACAATACCACTGTTCATGAGGTGGGGCTCTCAAAAAGCCTATGTTGCAAATTTAGTGAAAATAACAAAAAATGGCTGTTTTAAGGTGTGCATTGTGCAGTTTGCACGCACACTTGTAAATTCATGAATCTGTAATATTTTCACTCCAGATTTTCAAAATTGGCATTTTACCACACCTCTTTATGAACAGTACAGCTGTCATTTTACATATCCTGGCCGAAATGTGCTTTTGCATGTCCGGCACAGAATAGCGCACTCGCAGTGGGAAATCAGTTTTTGAGACAGTTTGAGAAAATGACAGTGACACTGTTCATGAGCAGAGGTCCTAAAATGCCTATGTTGAAAATTTGGTGATGAAGTCCATAAAATGACTGTGTTACAAGCGTGCATTGCGCAGTTTCCACGCACCCTTGTAACTTTGCAAATTTGCAATATTTTCATGCCAGATTTTCAACACTGGCATTTTTCACACCTCCTTATGAACAGTACAGTTGCCATTTTCACATCCTGCCCAAAATGTGTTTTTGCACCTGTGGCGCACAAAGGTGTGGTCGCTGTGGGAAATCAACTTTGGGGCAGATTAACAAAATCACAGTGCCACTGTTCATGAGGGAGGTCCCAAAATGCCTACATTGAAAATGTAGTTAAAAAAATCCCAAAAATAATTGTGTTACGGACATGTGTTGCGCAGTTTCTATGCATGCTCATGACTTCACCAATTTTTACATTTCACTCAGATTTTCAGCGTTGCCATTTTTTCACACCTCCTCGTGAACAATATAGTTGCCATTTTTCACATTCTGCCCCAATCCCTGTCAGTTGCAGTGGCCCAGATGTATGTTGCCTGGCAGAGCCCAATCGATCGACGGTATGTAGCGCCCCCACACTTTTTATTGTCTGCTGACAGGTGCCCAATCCCCATCAGCATAATCAACTCCCTTGTGTGCTGGAGGGTGCCCAATCCTCGTCGGTATAGCAGTACCTCGCCTTAGTTGTGTGCTGGCGGGATGCCCAATCCCCATCCGCACAGTGAGCACCCCAAAAAGACTCAGTTGGCACGCTGGGAGCCCACCCCAGCATGAAACATTGCCCTGTAAATAAAAAACGATCCCATGATGTCTTTTTTTGTTACCTGTGAAGGAAATGGTCCTCCAGCTGTCTCCCTGGCCCCGCCTCCACAACCCGCACCACCCACGCACCCTGCCTCCTCCACACCCCTCACCCCATGCCCTTCAGAGTCCAGCGTGATGATCTTCGGTGGACTGGGAACACATCTGCACTCTTCAAAGCTGACCGCAAACTGAGGAAATGCTGGTAAGCTGTATAATGGAATAAATAGGGTTTTCAACTTTGCTGCATATCTTAGGCATTTTTGGAATTTTGCCACCAAATTTTCAACACGGGTTTTGGGACCCCTTCTCATGAATTCTATCACTGTCATGGCATTAATCGGCCCAGAAAGGTGATTTTGCAGTCACTGCGGAATCACCTTTCAGGACCAATGTAACGACAGTGCCAGCGTTCATAAGGTGGGCTCTCAAAAAGCCTACTTTACAAGTTTGGTGGGAAAAATCCCAAAATGACTGTTTCTGGCGTCGTTGTGCAGTTACTATCTGCGCTCGTAACTCAAATTGCAATATTTTCACCCCAGATTTTCAACATTGGCATTTTTCAGACCTCCTTGTGAACAGTACTGCTGTCATTTTCACACCCTGAGAAATGTGTTTCCGCACTTGCTGCGCAGAATAGCGTGGTCGGTGTGGGAAATCAGTGTTATGCACAGATTAAGAAGCTGACAGTGGAACTGTTCATGAGCAGAGGTCCTAAAATGCCTATGTTGAAAATTTGGTGATGATACTCCATAAAATGACTGTGTTATGAGCATGCATTGCGCTGTTCCTCATGCGCTCGTAAGTTTGTGAATTTTCAATATTTTCCTCCAGATTTTCAATATTGCCATTTTCCTCACCTCCTTATAAGCAGTACAGCTGCCATTTGACACATTTGCCAAAATGTGTTTCCGCTTGTCGAGTGCCCAATGGCGCAGTCAGTTTGCGAAATCAATGTTCGGCACAGATTAAGAAAATCAGTGACACTAGTCATGAGTAGAAGTGTTAAAATGGCTATGTTAAAAATTTGGTGGAAAAATTCCCCAAAATGACTGTTTCACGAGCATGCATTGCGCTGTTCCTCACGCCTTTCGTACATTCGTGAATATTCACTATTTTCACTCCAGATTTTCAACATTGCCATTTACCACACCTCCTTATGAGCAGTACAGCTGTCATTTTTCACATCTCACCCAAAGCGTTTTTCCGCATATGGCGCACAATGGCGCCAGTCGGTGTGAAAATCAATGTTCGGGACAGATTAAGAAAATCACAGTGACACTGTTCATGAACAGAGGTGTTACAATGGCTATGTTAAAATTTGGTGAAAAAGTCCATAAAATGACTGTTACAAGCGACCATTGCGCAGTTTCCACGCACCCTTGTAAGTTCATGGATTTCTAATATTTTCAGTCAGATTATCAGCACTGGCATTTTCCACACTACCTTAAGAACAGTACAGCTGTCATTTTTCACACCATGGCGAAATGTGTTTTGCACTTCCAGCGCAGAAATGCGTGGTCGCTGTGGGAAATCACTGTTCGAACAGATTAAGAAAACCACAGTGACACTGTTCATGAGCAGAGGTTCCAAAATGCCTGTGTTGACAATCTGCTGTAAAACATCCCCAAACTAATTGCATTATGGGTGTGCTTTGCCCGGTTTCTACACTCATGACTTCACCAGTTTTTTTTTTTTTATATTTTCACTGCAGATTTTCAACATTGTCTTTTTTCCACCTCCCCATGAACAGTGCAGCTGTCATTTTCACATCCTGTTCGAAATGTGTTTCGCACCTGTGGTGCCAAATGGCGTAGTCGCTGTGCAAAATCAGCTTCGGCTAACAAACTGATATTGCCACTGTTAGTAAGGTGGGGGTGCAAAACCCATGTTGAAAATTTGGAGTAATGTAATAAACGCCTGAGACGTTAGGGTTTCCGACCATAACGCCCACCCTTTAGAGATTGACAGGCATCAGGGTGTGACTTGGGATTCACGCCTGTAATGCTCATACCATTCCACACCCTGCAGCCAATGAGAGGCATCGAGGTGTGCCTTGGATTCTTCGCCCCAAAGTTCACTTCATTCTCCTATACAGCACCCATCTTATCGTATTTCCTGATGGAATGGGGTGAGCATAAGGGTCAAAGACCAAGGCACACCGTGACACTGTCGGTGTCTGCAGGGTAGGGTGTGGTGAAATGGCATGGCCGTTATGCCTGACGACCCAAAGGTACACCCCAATGCCTGTCAGTCTCTGCACGGTGGTGGCAGGGTTGGCTTCAGTTCAATACTTCACTGCCATTCCTATTATGCAGCTCTCTATCTCCTACAATGCCAATGCCAGCAAGCAAACATTCGGCATTGACAAATGCTTGTTTTAATGAGTAACACTACAACAAGACTGGCGCACACACACACACACACACACACACACAAAAACAACTCGGATTTTAACGGTGAACTCAGATTACAGAGAAAGGTGATACTCAAAACATAAAAACAGTAATCTTAAGTACCCAAATAAATAAATTTAGTAAACCAAAATGAGTCTACATTGAAAAATCAGATCACAATTACAATATATTGCATGCTATAAGGATTAAATTAGCATTTGAGTACAGGATACTGTACAATTTCCTTTGATTGTCATCGAACAAAGCAGACCAAAACTAACCTTATCCATCATGCCCAATGATCATTTAAGAGATAAAGGGGCGATATACAGGTTTTGTTTAAGCGTATGCCTCACTTGTAGGGTTTAGCCTTTTGCACAAATATTTAATGACCGCCTGCCAGAGTTTTTCCCTGGACTTAGCTGTCAGAATTTGCTACCTTCTGACTGTTGCAGTGCACATGTGCAATGCTAATATGCATTGCAGTTGATGAGGTAGCAAATTCTGATGGGTATACGATTTGATACTACACTGGGAACACGTCTGCACTCTTCAAAGCCGACTGCGAACCGAGGAAATGTCAGTAAGCTGTATAATGGCATAAATAGGGGTTTTTCAACTTTGGTGCATATCTCGCTATTTTTGGGAATTTTGGCACCAGATTTTCAACATGAGGTTATTGGGACCCCTCCTCAAGAATGCAGTCACTGTCATGACGTTACATGGTCCTGAAGGTGATTTCCGGTCACTGCATGGAATCACCTTTTGGGAGATTTAACGACAGTGCCAGTGTTCATGAGGGGACTCTCAAAAGCCTATGTTGTAAATTTGGTGAAAACCCAAAAATGTCTGTTTTACGAGGCATTGCACAGTTCCACATACGCTTGTAACTGTGTGAATTTGTAATATTTTTCACCCAGATTTTCAACATTGCCATTTTCCCACACCTCCTTATGAACAGTACAGCTGTCATTTCACATGTCCTGGCGAAATGTGTTTTTGCACTTCCAGCGCAGAATATCATGGTCGCTGTGGAAATCCATTTTAGGGACAGATTAACAAAATGACAGTGACACTGTTCATGAGCAGAAGGTTCTAAAATGCCTATGTTGAAAACTTGATGACGAACATCCATAAAATGACTGTGTTACAAGCATGCATTGCGGAGTTTCCAAGCGCACTTGTAACTTGGCAAATTGTAATATTTTCATGCCAGATTTTCAACACTGGCATTTTTCACACCTACTTATGAACAGTACAGCTATTATTTTTCACATCCTGCCTGAAATGTGTGTTTGCACCTGTGGCATACAATCACATAGGTCGCTGTGGGAAATCAACTTTTGGGACAGATTAACAAACTCACAGTGCCACTCTTCATCAGGGAAGGTCCCAAGATGCCTATGTTGAAAATGTGGTTAAAAATCCCAAAAATAATTGGGTTACGGACTTGCATTGTGCAGTTTCTATGCATGCTCATGACTTCACCAATGTTTTATATTTTCACTCCAGATTTTCAAGTTGCCATTTTTTCACACCTCCTCATGAACAATATAGTTGTCATTTTCACATTCTGCCCCAATCCCTGATAGGTTGCAGTGGCCCAGATGTATGTTGCCTGACGGGTGCCCAATCTCCATCGGCATAATCAACCCCCGTTGTTGTGTGCTGTGGTGCCCAATCTCGCCGGTATAACGCATCCCGCCTTGTTGTGTACAACAGGGTGCCCAATCCCCATCAGCTACAGCGAGACCCCCAAAAAGACTCAGTTGGCACACTGGGAGCCTACCCCAGCATGCCACATTGCCCTGTAAATAAAAAATGGTCCCATGATGTCTTTTTTTTTTTTGTTACCTGTAACGAAGAAATGGTCCTCAACCGTCTCCCTGGCCCCGCCTCCCACAACCCACACCCACCGCTCGCACCTGCCTCCTCACACCCCCTCACCCCATACTTACCTTCAGAGTCTGGCGTGAAGATCTTCAGTGGACTGGGAACACGTCTGCACTCTTCAAAGCTGACCACAAACTGAGGAAATACCGGTAAGCTGTATAATGGAATAAATAGGGTTTTCAACTCTGCTGCATATCTTAGGCATTTTTGGAATTTTGCCACCAAATTTTCAACATGAGGTTTTGGGACCCCTCCTCATGAATTCTATCACTGTCATGTGTCAGGCCCAGAAGCGTGTTTTCGCAGTCGTTGCAGATCACTGTTCAGGACAGTTAATGAAACAACCATGCCAGTGTTCATGAGGTGGGCTCTCAGAAGCCTATGTTACAAATTGTTAGGAAAAAATCCCAAAAATGACTGTTTACAGCGTGTGTTGTGCAATTGCTTTCATGCGCTCATAACTTCAAATTTGCAATATTTTCACCCCAGATTTTCAACATTGGCATTTTTCAGACCTCCTTGTGAACAGTACAGCTGTAATTTTCACACCCTGGACAAAATGTGTTTTCGCACTTGCGCAGAGAATAGTGCAGTCAGTGTGGGAAATCAGTGTTCTGCACAGATTAAGAAACTGACAGTGACACTGTTCATGAGCAGAGGTCCTAAAATGCCTATGTTAAAATTTGGTGATGATACTCCATAAAATGACTGTGTTATGAGCATGTGTTGTCATTTTTTACACCTTCTCATGAACAATACAGTTGTAATTTTCACATCCTGCCCAAAATGTGTTCTGTACCTGTGGCACCAAATGGCAGTCGCTGTGCAAAATCACCTTTTGGCTAACAAACTGATAGTGCCGCTCTTCATGAAGTGGGGTCACAAAAAGCCCATGTTTATAATTTGAGTGAAAATACCAACACACACCTACGTTAGGATTTCCAACTGTAACACCCCACCCTGTAGAGACTGACAGGTGTCAGGGTGTGACTTGGGATCATCAGCTGTAATGCTCATGCCATTTCCCCCCCACCCCACCTGCAGCCAGTGACAAGCATCGAGGTGTGCCTTGGAGTATTATCCCAAACCTCACCCCATTCTCCTATACTGCACCCACCTCAGTGTATTTCCTTATGGAATGGGGTAAGTATAAGGCCCAAAGACACCAAAGCACACCCGACACTTGTCAGTATGTACAGGGTAGGTGAGGTAAAATGGCATGAAGCGTTATAGCTGATGACCCAAAAGCACACTACAATGCTTGTCGGTCTCTGCAGGGTGGGGTGGGGTTGGCATCAGTTCAATCCTTCACTGCCATTCCTATTATGCATCTCTAACTCCTCGCTACCAATGCCAGTGCCAGTGAGACAACATTCGGCATTGGCAAATACTATTCTAGTTGTGGTTTGGCCTTACTATGACATTTATGTTTGCTTATTTGTTTTAGCTGGGCTAATATTCTTCTATTCTTCTATTCTTCTTTGCATATGTCCTTTATTAGAGTACTCCTGCAACTGTACCTTTCCTCTGTCTGGGAAAGTCAGTATTTGCACCTGATGCCAATGTTGCACCGTAGCTGGTCTGCAAGTAGTATCTGTGTACCTGGAACAGAGGCACTTGGTCCCAGAATACACTAATTGTCTGATCCTTAAAGGCACTCCAAATACACATGAATCATGCATGACTGGGGTGTTGTCCTGCATCCCTGGAGGCCGGGCATGCCTGCTGGAATTCATGATTCCCCAGGAGCTGCACATGGTATTCTGTAAGGAGGGCCAAGGGGCAGGTCTGGAGGAGGTGCTGTTCCGGATACCCAGGCTGGCTCACCACAGGATCCCTTTCCCCACACAGAGCAGGGGCTGGCATATATGGCTGTCCTCCAAAGACTGCTGTATCCCCACCAAACGTACAGACTTTTGCAGACTGTCATTGGCCATTGCAGGTACAACCCCAGCACTCCATGAAAGCTCTGAGGGCCAGTTATCTGGTTACCTATAGGATGGTAACAGGTATCTTGTGGCTGGGCAGAGGGGTGTGTACCCAATACTGCAGCCCTTAGTCCGTGTGCCTCCACCCTTCTGCAGTGAGAATTTCTTTACTGTATGGAGCACAGCATGCCACACCCCTGGTTGACACCTATTCCATCCCCCTGCTTAGTTTGCATGGAGCTCAGGATTTGGTGCAGAGGGCATGCATCCATGTATGTGGATACCCTGCAGTTCTGGACACGGGATGGGCTTCACATTCACGCATATGCACTACCACTGCGATCACAGACTCAGAAGCAGATAACTGTGTAAATAACTAAAAAAATATTTTTTCATATTTTTCATTTCATTTTTATTTTACCAGGAATGGCACCATTAAGCAAGCTCATTTTCAAGGTGGTTCTGGATGGACACACAAAAAATTACAATACATACACTGGTTACAATGTATATAAAATACACAATACATCCAGATAGAAGGACAATTGATACAGAGCAATGGAGGAATATAGAGGAAAATACAATGTAGCATGTCTACTTAGGTGAAATGATAATACAGGAAGGACTGCAACCAAATGGAAGCAAAATTGCAAGTGCTATGCAGGTGTTGATACACAAAAACAAGCATCACAAGGAGAGCCATGGAGGCTGTAAGGTAGAGGAGGCAGAAAACAGGTTATGGATAGCAAATACATTTCTTATGTATAAAGAGGTCCAATAGGGATTTGAAGGCCTGAAGAAAGACAGTGTTAGGTTTTAAGGAGCGTTGGAGACACCTATGGCACCCCATGCTTGTTATATAGTATTGAAGTAAATTATGTCTTAGCCAATGTGATTTACTTCTTGCTTTCTTAAAGTGAACTAGTGCTGTTAATTAAATAGTTAATTTACAATGCACATTGAACACCATGGGCCCGACTTTAAAAAGAGGTAGATCAATGCAAGGGGCTTGCATCAAAGATTGTGATGCAAGAGGTGACTTGCATCACAACTTGTGTCAGTCAGGATTTTCTAATGCAGCTGCATCAATTCCTGATGCAGATGCACCAAAGCCTCTTGTGCTATGGTTGCATCACACAACCAGCTGTGCCAGGTCACCGGGAGCTTGCACCATGGTGGAGCTGCAACATCCTCTTTATTAGTATTCTGCAAGCCCTGCAGTGGGCGTAGCAAGGGGCTCAAGTTTGACCAACCAGGAGGTGGTTTAAGCCCCCTGCGCCAGTGCCACAAGGTGGTGAATTGAGGTGAGCTCTAATAGTGGGATCTGGGGCAGAAGGGCACAGTGTGCATAGGGTGTTGGGAGAGGTAGCCATGACAGGGAGTGATGGGGCACCCGGCAGAATGCCAGTATATAACTAAAAGTCAATAGACTGGTACTGTGAAGGGGGTTACAGGGCAAGCAGTACCCAAGGCTCCAGTTGGGCACAGCCCTGGCAGCAACAACTTAGGCATGGTTTGTCCTTGGAACACCCCCTTCCACGTGGTACCAGCCTATTGGCTTTATGGTTATATTAATGGCTCCCCACTGGGTGCAGCATTACTTCCTGAATGGCCACCTTCTCCTCAACACATCTATGGCATCCCTGTTCCCTTCTGCCCTGGACTCATCCTGATAAGAATGTTTCATCCTCCCACCACCATCCCAGCCCCTGTAGTGTTGCACAGGGTGGGGAGTGCCGAATCCTGTGGCAGGTCCTGCAAGTGCACCAATTGTTTGACTTAGCCTGCAGGTGTGGCAACCCTGGGACTTTGGTGCAGGGACCCCTGTTTTATGGAGTTCAGCACATGGTCCCTGACACACCTGGAGTTCACTGCAGCCATAGATCACCACAAATTGTGACGATCTAGAGGCTCTTGGAAATCGAGCCCGTGATATCTAATGATTTGAACTTTGAAAACCTTGCTGTATTATTAGTTGCAGAATGCCAAATATATTCCTGCTTCTAACTGATTTCTAAGGGTCTATAATGTAAGAAAAGTCCCGAAGAGTGACCAACTTCTTTTCTATTTTATTTTCTTGAGTGCTCTATATACAGTCTCTGCTTCCCTGTTGCTACAGAGGCTTGTCTTTGCACCCTGGTCATGAAGGATTCTTAACTCATATCAAAATCCACAGGTGCCATAGGCAGTACCTGCAGTATATGCACCAAGGCTGCCACTATCAGTTTCATATATTGCCCTTTGGCTTATCCTCTGCACCATGTGTCTCTCCCAAATGCTTTGCAGTAGTTGCAGCTGCCCTCTTGCAAGGAGGGCCTTTATGTTTTCCATACCAAGATGACTCACTGCTGAAGGCCCCATCCGAGGAGGCAATAGTTTATACACTATTCCATAATCAACAGCTCTTTGAGTAGTTCAGCATTGTAGAGAATAACCCAAAGTCTGTGTTCACTCTGTGCTGATGGCTCCAATATATGGGAGCAGTTCTGGACACAGGGATGAGCAGGGCATTTCTTTCTTCAGACCATGCAGCCATGTTGGTTGCCCAGGCATGGTTTCCTCCAGCAGTTATGTTTTGGCCAGATGCCTATTACGCTGATAGGTCTCATGACTGCAGCAACACTGACTGGCCTGCTGGCATGCCTACATATGAGGATTCTACAATGTTTCCTATGTGCCCAGTGGGCTCAACACTGGGACTAGCTGGAGTGTCTCATACAGGTGACATCTCCTCTTCATCAGCTCTTCCTGCAGTGGTTGGACCACTCAACCTGGAGACAGGGTCTCCATTTCTTCATCCTCACCTCTTCTAGTGATGAAGATGGATGCCTCAGGCTCTGGATGGGAGACCCATCTTGGCCCATTTTGGACTCGGGCCTATGGTCCTCCTTAGGCTTTGTTTTCCCCAGCCACCTTCTGGAGGTGAGGGCTGTTCTACTTGGCCTACAGCCTTTTGCTACAGGGTTGCCCTCTGTTGATCAATGTGAACAGCATTTCAGTGATCCCACATCAGGCACTTGGGTTAAATCCCAATACTGACACTGTAGTGCAGCATGAGGGGTGTGCTACACTCTGAGGTGCCATCTTTCAGATAAGACATTAAACCGAGGTCCCATTTGCCTGTTCTAGTGTTAGTTCAGGTGGATGTTTAAAGAACCCATGGCACTGACTACCGGGCTGGTACCATGTGTTGGGGTGTTCCAAGGACAAACCATGCCTAAAAGATTGAAAAGAGTAAGGGAATTTTTATTATTACTTTAAAGCAAATACATACAAAATAGTGTTACTGCACACAAAATCATAAGAAAAGAACAATAAATAAGTATTTCACCATACATCAAAACAAAATTGTCTTCAAATTTGACTTCAAAAATTAAGCAGTAAATACTGAAACCAAAGCCTCCCTCACCAAAAACAGGAGAATTGTTTTATTATGACTACACACAACAAATGTATAAACAGTGTTAATTCACACAAATAATAACATAAACAGAAAATAGAAAAAAAATATGTAGGGCTGGACGGGAGGATGAGCTGAATGTCATTATCCACCTAGGTACTAATGACCTGGCAAATTGGGAGCCAAAGGAAGTTCAGGAAGAGTTTAGGAAATGGGGGGTCTCAAGCAAGTAGCTACTTCTGTCACTTTCTCAGAAGTACTACCTGCGAGAGGCAAGGGAGAGCATAGGGTGCATGCACCAGGAACCTTAACTCATGGTTGAAGAACTGGTACTGTGAGGAAGTGTTTGGATTCATTGGTGACTGGGGATCCACCTGGAGGGATGGAGGTTTGTTCAAGCCTGACGCCTGCATTCATCCTGGAGGGAATCAAGCACTCAATGATAAGTTTAAATGCTACATTGACAAGCATTTAAACCAGCAAAGGGTGGCAGGCCAGCAGGGAGGGTACTACTTGCTCACCCCCACAGCTAGCAGTGGAACCAGTGAACCGGAGGAGTGGCTATCTCTACAAAGCAGTGTGCAAAAGATGGAGATTAATACTCAAGAGGTGGATAGGCAGAAAAGGGCAAAATTCAGCAGAAGGGCAGACAGCAAGGAAAACCAGGGATACAGGACAACCAAGGAAGGGGCTGAAGTAGAACAGCGAAACAGTCTAAGGAGGTCAAATCATGAAAGCCATTGTGCCAATGCCAGGAGCCTTAGCAACAAGATGGAAGATCTGGAGGCTGTCATGGTACAGTCAGACCTGGACATTGTGGCCATCACTGAAACCTGGTGTAATGATAACCATGACTTGGGAGATGGCCATACCTGGCTACAACATATTCAGAAGAGACAGGGCAGGTAGGAAGGGAGGAGGAGTGGCACTTATATGAAAAATGACATAAGGGCCACAGAGATCCAGGAGAAACAAAATGGGGAGAGATACTATGGGTTAAGCCGAAAGGAAAATGGGGTCAGCCATCTGCACAGGTGTGGTCTATAGACCACCAGCCCAGGAGGAAGAAACAGGGAGTTGATGCTAGCCATCCAAAGGATGGCAGACAAGGGTGAGGTAGTACTGGTTGGAGACTTCAATATTCCAGACGTGGACTGGAGCATTCCAGCAGCAGCATCAACTAGGAGCAGATTTATCCTGGAAACCCTTCGGGTGCCTTCCTCAAGCAACTGGTCATGGAACCAACTCGGCAGAAGGCAATACTGGACCTTGTGCTCACAAACAGGGACAGTGTGATGGGGGTAACAGTGGGGAGCACCTGGGGAACAGTGACCACCAGTCATTGTGGTTTGAAATCACAGAAAGAGCAGAACCAAACCACACAAAACATGTATCCTGGATTTTAGGGGCAGACTTTGGGAAAATGGGGAGATACTTGAAAGAGACATTAAGGGAATGAGGCAGGAATCATGGGTTGAGGAACAGTGGGCAGTATTTAAAATGGGGATTACAAGAGCAACAGAATTATGCATTAAGCAGGTTAGCAAGAGGAAAAGGAAGAGGAGACCATTATGGTTTTCCAAAGAGGTAGCAAAGAAAGTGAAAGCCAAAAGAGTTGCATTTAGGCAATACAAAAGACACAGGCAGAAGGGATAGGGAGAAGTACCAGGAGGCACAAAGGGAGGCAGGGAGGTCAGTAAGGAAGCCAAAGCTCAGACATAAGAACACATTGCAAAATCAGTGGGTAGAGGGACAAAACCTTTTACAGGTACATAAGTGAAAAAGAAAGGCAAAGGGAGGATAGTGAGACTGAAGGGGAGGATGAGGGCCACGTGGAGGATGACAACAGTAAAGCTGACATATTGAACAGGTATTTCTGCTCATTCTTTACTGAGGAAGAGGAGGTAATGGGTCTGAAGGAGTACAAGGGGTGAGAATGGTGCAGAAATGGACACAAGTCCTTTACACGAAAAGGTCCTGAAGGAACTGGAAGTAATAAGAGTTGATAAAGCAATGGGGCCAGATGGGTGCACCCAGGGTCCTTAAAGAACTAAGAGAGGTGGTGGCTGAACCCTCTGGCTGTCATGTTTAGCCGATCACTGGAAACAGGGAGGTACCCAAAGACTGGAGGACAGCAGATGTAGTCCCCTTATACAAAAGTGGGAACAAGAGAGCGGGGAACTACAGACCAGTCAGCCTCACCTCAGTAGTGGGAAGATCATGGAAGCACTACTGAAGGAGAGATTGGTGGAACATCTGGTTGTCAATGGACTACAGGACCCAAGGTAGCATGGTTTCACCAGGGGAGGTTATGTCAGAACCAACCTCGTTTAATTTTTGACTGGGTGACTAGGGAGGTGGATCAGGGAGGGCAGTGGACATGGCCTATCTGGACTTCAGCAAGGCCTTTGACACTGTGCCACATAGAAGACTATTACACAAACTGGGGAATATGGGTGTGGGCAGAACAGTAGTGTGGTGGGTAGGTAACTGGCTGGGCGGCAGGACACAGAGGGTGGTGGTAAATGGCTGTCCTCCACAGAGGAACAGTGACCAGTGGGGTACCACAGGGATCAGTGCTGGGACTGGTCCTATTCAATATCTTCATCAGTGACATTGCACAGGACCCAGAAGGCAGAATTTCACTGTTCACTGATGACACAAAGCTCTGTAACAGAGTAGACACACCAGAGGGTGTAGACAAAATGAGAAGGGACCTGCAGAAACTGAAGAATGGTCAGGGTTTGGCAGTTGAAATTCAATGCAAAGAAGTGCAAGATAATGCATATGGGGCACAAAACCCTGGCACAATATATCAGTTGGGGGTGAGGCTATAGCATGCACCAAGCAGGAAAGGGATCTTGGGGTTATCATCTCTGATGACCTCAAGGTAGGAAACAGTGTGACAAGGCAACAGGTAAAGCAAATAGGATGCTGGGATGCATAGGCAGGGCATCACCAGCAGGAAAAGGAGGTCATAATTCCACTATACAAGACACTAGTGAGGCCCCACCTGGAGTACAGTGTACAGTTCTGTAAACCTTACCTACGTAAGGACATAGGGTAGAGAAGGTTCGGAGGAGGCAACAAAGATGGTACATGGATTGCATCACAAATCCTATGAGGACAGGTTGAAGGAACTGAACATGTACTCCCTGGAGGAGAGGAGGAGAGAGGGATATGATAGAGACATACAAGTATCTTACAGGGAGGAACAGGGTGCAGGAATACACTATTTTAAGCGAAAAGATGTTCCAGGACTAGAGGCATGGGATGAAGTTGGAGGGAGGGACGATTCAGAGAAACGTGAGGAAGGATTTGTTCACAGAACGTTGGTGGACAAGTGGAACACCCTCCAGAGGAAGTGGTGGGGCTGAAACAATCACAGATTTAAGAATGCATGGGATAGACATAAAGGAATTCTGGAGGTCAGGGGTAAGGGCAACAGACTTCTGGAAATATAAACTGAACTTACAAGCTCAAATGGGCAGACTAGGTGGGCCACATGAGCCCCTTATCTGCCGACACTGTCTGTGTATCTAGTAAGTCATCACAGTAAAGGAAAGAACCCCCCAAAAAAAAAACAATAATTCAAGCAGGAAAGACTACACCTCTCTAGACCTCCTCAAGCTACAGTAGTCCATGTGCTTCCACCAGAGAAATAACTAACTTGGGAGGTAGATAGTCCCTCTTTATGTTTAATCTCTAAATGGCCCGATGAATAATCCAAAACAACTGTTCAGTAGTAAGTACTTTTTATAAAGAGTAAATTGGCAGTGGACATGCCAAACTTGATATTTTATTAAGAGAGAATCAGCTGTATAGTCCAGGGCCGATTCCAAAATGCATGGCACAACTTGTGGGCATATGTGAGTTGCGACATGCAGCACTATGCCCGGACCCTGTGCGTATTCTAAGACTGGCAGGTCCCTGTCGTGATGTCCTGCGATTTGCAGCAGCTGCAGGCTAAGCGCCACAGGAATAGTGCAATGGACCTGGGCGCTGCAAGTCGCAACCCACAGAGAACTGCCCCCAGAGCCCCTCCACCCCAGAACACCGCCGCATGCAACAGTGGGTATGGGGGCTGGATAGGTGGCACTGGTGTTGGGGAGGCACTTTGTGGAGATGGACCCTGGGGTTCCTGACATTTGGGGGTGGGGGCATGTCTGTTTGGGGGTACAGGGAGATGGGCAATATTCATACTGCGGTGCTGCACAGTAGGCATCCATCAATTGGCATGGACAGATGCCTCTTAGACCATCTCCATGCTGGTCTAACTCCGCTGCTCTAGCGGCTCCTGGAATAGCATAGATGGTTTCTGACAGCTGTCCTTTTGGAATAGGGCATAGTTGCTGCCGTAACCCATGCTTGCACTGCCATTGCAGGTTGGGTGTAGTGGGTGGCATAGCCCACCTTTAGGCGCAACCTGCATACAGCATGGTGCAAGCCATGACTTGGAATCGCGACTTGCATAATGCCTGGTGGAAGGAGCGATTTGTGCCCATCAGGTTTGGCATAAATCACCTTGCACCAGGTGTAACGCCTTTTGGAATCAGGCCCCCTGTGTTATATTTGTCCCTTGCTTTAGGTAGTAATCCCAGGAATAAAATATCTTTCAGTCAATAATTTAGAAGGTGATTTTGTCCATTTAGAATATAGGGAAGTTCCAAAAGAAAGCATAAAGGGCATTCAAAATAAAGATGTCCCATAGTTTCTAAAATTGCAGAACAACAATCACCCTAGGCAGATTCTTTCTAAACATCATTATGTTTCAGATTATTTTAACATTGAACATTTCGTGCACACACAACCATTATACATCCCACATCCTACCTTGGAGTCTATCATTTATCAGCATGGATCCTATCTACTTAGATACTTCTGGTTCCCGATCCCAGTACCTAGGATATTGCAAAAAATCTTTCCAGGATAGGCATATATAGGCTTTTCCTGATATGATCTAGAAGCATTTGTTAAGTAATTGCCCATACTTTTAATTTAACAAAAATATACATCATATAAGTAGGTAAACCCTGCAAAGATTTTTGCTTGGGTATGGGAGAGGTGAGGTCCCAGGAATGTAAACAGGGTTCCACCTGATCAAGAACCAAGGACACCAAATATGCCCAGTAGGCTGAAATAGGGGTCTTATGTTAGTATATAAAAACATAGTAAAGAAAAACAATAGGCGAATCATACTCAGCCCCCATGTCTGAGAGGCAAATATGTAACTCCCCTCTTAATGGGATTCAAGTGGCTCCGCCATACACACTGAAAGAAACAACTACACAATGTGGTTTCTAACTGATTCGTCAGGAGGAATACTGCACAAAGATGTAAAATCACTTGCAAAAGAAATGTCTTAATCATGTAGATTCTTTCAAGTTTAGCCA
Organism: Neoceratodus forsteri; assembly: GCA_016271365.2. NCBI lineage: Eukaryota > Metazoa > Chordata > Ceratodontiformes > Ceratodontidae > Neoceratodus > Neoceratodus forsteri. The sequence goes on from JADMNL010000024.1 coordinate 123,982,659, forward strand.
TATGCCAGGAATTCCATCGACACATTTTTATAAGGCTATCTTGCAATCAGAAATTCCAATTATAAGCACACATATTCCCTTGTCCAAAAATACCCTAATATTTTGATGGGTCCTGGGTTCATAGGGATATCGAGGAAGTCAGTAGTCCCCAACACCTGTCCTATGGGTATACATTTACATTTTGTAAGATTCATTTCAGATTTTGTGACTGACAAAAAGTCTGGACAATTTCCCAGCCGTCTTGCTAGATGCGTGATCCATAAGCAACACATACACATCGTCTGCATAAGAAATAGACTTTATTTCCTGATCCTCACTATGCACTGACAGACCAATAACCTCTTCACACTTTTGTAACTGATATAATAAAGGGTTAAGTGCTGGAACGATAATGAGGGACTAAGAGGACAACCCTGTCTAACTCCTGACAAACTGGACATGTGCCTCCCACCCAGCCATTCACATATGGTCGAACCATCGTCTGTGAATAATACAGTTTAATTCAAGAAATGAATGTATCCAGAAATAGATAAGTCTGTAAACATCCATAAATACTCATGACTCACCTTGTCAAACGCTTTTGCTTGATCCAAGCTGATCAAACCTCCCTGTATCTCCCTGAATTCCCTTTTCTATAATTTCTCTAAGCAGAATCAAAGCTTCATGTATTTTCCTCCCTGGTACAGCACAAAACTGAGAAGGAAAATAATATCATCCAAAACTACAGCCGGTCTGTTACACAGTAGTTTACCCAGAATTTTACAATCTACATTCAAAGGGTAATAGGCCTCCAGTTATCTAGCAAAGTCCTGTCACCTGTTTTATACAAGAAAATAATGAAACCTTCATATATGCTCTGAGAGATTGTAGTAGCTTGTAAAAAGCATGAATAAACTTGTACCAATTCTTTGGAAAATGCTGAAGAAATCTTTTGATAAAATTTGCTAGGGAGCCCATCTGGACCTGGGACTGACCCTATCCATAAATTAGTAATCACAGTATGAAGTTCTAATTCAAACATCAGCTGTCAAAGATCCTAACAAACACTCTGGGACTTGTGGTACTGCACAGGAGGTCAACCATTCTTTGACCTTCGACACAGACACTGGGTCATCATGAAATTTTAAGTGACATAACTTTCTATTTCAGTTAAAATCTCAGACTTTGAATGCACCTCCTCCCATCAAAGGTCTGTAAAGAAAAATCATTTTACTGTGCCTTTGCTTTGTCACAAGTATCAAAAGGGTTAACTACCCTGTTTCCCATTTGCCCAAACCATTGTTCTATTTTCAGAGTCTTCATTCTATTGTATTGTAAGTCAATCATTTCAGCCTTTAAAACTTTAATTTGATTCACAAGTAAAACCCAGTATCCTGTTATGTTTGCAATAACACAAATAATTGATGACATAACTCGAAATATTTCTCTTTTTCTACTTCCCATTTAAGCAGCCCATAAGTTGAAAATATTCCCAAAACAATTTTACTATCCTCCACCAATCATCCAGCAAATCATATAAAATAGAACAGATTTCCTGGCTTCAAGAAGATACTGAAAACCCTGTAATATGTCTGGGTTTCTAATAAACCTATATTTAATTTCCAATAGCCTTTCCCCTGGAGATACCCTCAAAATCTGAGATCATCACTGTCAGAAGGCAATGGTCAGATGAAGCTACTGGATTAACCCCCTTACACCTAACAGGTAGCATTGGTGAGATAAACCAGAAATCAATCCTGGTGAAAGTTGAACCCTTAAAATAAGTACGAGGGCTGCATCAGTATGACTTTAAACACATCAACAAGTCCGTGGTTCATAAAGCATCTTTCAAAAATACAGAGTCACAATACATTTTTGAGGTTTGTAGATTTCTATCATGCAAGAAATGACTGCTGTTAAAATCCTCCAAAGAGGACGTTTCTAGAAGTATAGAGGAAAGGCAAAAAAAATTTAACAACTCAGTGCGGTAGATTTCTGTTGCAGAGCATATACAGTACATTAATTAAGCAAAAATCAATACCCTGGAATTGAACATCCAATAACAATGCCCTACTAGGGTCAGTCTCCACTAAATGACTAACTGGAATACCATGCTCCATAAAACAAATCCCAACCCCACTACAGGTGTTTGTTCTTCCTGACCAAAACTAGAACCCCACATCCATGAAGTGCTGGTGGCTGTTATATCTGAAGGCAGTGACAGCCGTGTGTCTTGTAAAAATACTACATCATAAGAAAATTCAGAGAATAAAGAAAAAGTTGTCAATCGCTTTTCTCGGATAAGATACTATTAGTATTAAGAGATGCCAGCTTCACTTCATAATGGCTCATGTTAATCAAAGATGATCTAAGTCAGGTCTGAAGGAACTTTTCTGGAAGTGGCTGTATACCCATCCTCCTGCCCCTCGTTTTAGTCAGGACTGAGGCCATATTTTCAGTATCAGACTGCCCATCAGCTACGGATGAAGCACAGGAAGTAGTGTCAGAATCCCTGTCTTCCTCTGAAATTCTTTGCTGTAGAATAGAAGAGGGATTATGTACTGGTAACGGTCCACTGGAGTGGCAGTTACCACTCTGGAAGCCTTTTCTTTCCCTTTCTTGGTAGGCACAGTTTTGAACTTACTGGGAGCATGTCCTGCAGACGGGGAGGATGAGCCATGGCTTCCAATACAGGCAACTCAGTGGCAAAACTGTGTCAGGTTCAGAGTGGGCAACCTGTGAAGATGCTGGAGAAATTTCAGAAGGAACAACAGGGTCTCCTCCAGTGTAGTAGTAGTAGAAGGTGGGTGCCCAGAGAAGGAGGAGGCCTAGGGATCCTAAAGATGGATGCAGCTTTAGATTTATGAATATAGAAATCTTTGATCCATAGTCAGCATCCTCAGTATTATGGGATGTCCATGGGCAGTCTGTAAAGGAGTGCCCCATCTCATCGACAAGTTACATCGTTGAGTATTACGACAGTGAAATCCAGAATGGCCCACCTCCCACATTGAGTACACTTCAGTACATCACAGTTGGAACTGTTATGTCTGGCGGACCCACACTTAAAGCATCTCTGGGGTTGGCTAGGATAAATATGAACCCCTTGTCCTCTGCCAATGTACATGCAGTTCCACAGATGTTTCAAGTCAGTACCTTCATACAGAAGTTTAATTTTGATGTGCCACCACCCAAACCTTACTAGCCAATATTGGCATGAGGGTTCCCTGTATGGTGCACGTCTTCTCCAACCAATACAAAATGTCAACTATATTAACCCCTTCATTACGGAAAAGAACCGTAATGATCCAAAAGGATTGTTTGGTAAGTGGGATTACCTGAAATGGCATCCACAAGTTTTAAGTGACATATTGGGCAGTTGGGCAGACTGGGTGGGCCATAGGCCCTTATCTGCCGACACTGTCTATGTATCTATGTATCTATATGTTTTCTCCACAAATCTTTCAGTAGATCAGGGTTCTGAAACTGACATCAAATGTAACTCACCCAGGGCATGCATTAATGCATACACGTCCGTGGTGAAAATCCCAAAGACTGCTTAAGTAAAATTTTACCCACATAGAATCTATCTGGAGTGGTCTCCATTCCTCCCAGATACCATAGATGCACTGCATTTCGTCTTTTAGCCAACTCAATTGGCTTTCTAAACAAGGCTGACATAAGTGGATGCAGTATCATCCCTTAGGGTGTCTGTGTGTGACGCATCTTTGGCGGCCTCCTGATCAGGAACTCTGTTCCTGATGTCTGTGCCCCATCTAGCTCCTCTGGAGCAGTAACTGCTGGAGGAAAAAATGATAGTACCTGAAACCGCTGCCTGCGGCTGCATTGATGTGAGAGTGAATTCCATTTGGTCCTTGGTCATCCCCTTCATCACCAGTATTGGCAAGAGGCTTGCTCAGGCACCAAGACATCAAAGTATGGGTCTGGGATCCATGTCCCGAAGGGTTTTGTCCACCGGCCCCTGAAGTGCAGGCTTCGCAACCAGCCAGTGGGGTCACTCTGCTGTGGCAAAGAACTAGCAGCCCTTAGAGAGCCAGAAACCAATATGGGTTTTAAAAATAGGTTAGCATGGGGAATGAAAATTTTATTTGCAGTGACAGTACCTGAACCAGGGACCCCTCAGATAGGCGCTTGCATTTCCTTTCATCATCGGTTTTGCAGCCACAAGTTTTTGTTCCACAGATAGCAGTTCCTATTGTAAAATGGTATGCTTTTCCTCCAGAGATAGGTCCACTGATGTGGGTGACGACTTACCAAAGTGGTTCTCGCCAAAAGCTGGGGTCAAAAGTTCCTCACAAACCTCTCATGAGTCGTCTACAAACATTTCCAAAGAGTCTCCAACTTCCATATTGGTGTCAACAGCACCAAGTCTGGACAGGCCCACAACTTACTTCCACAACATTTACCCCTAACTGAGTCTTCCATCTCCATGACAGCAGTTCCCTACTGAAAAGAGTAGGGAATTTCCCAGTGTCCTGCCCAGATTTTCCCCATTCACTAAAAATACCACCAACAGCTTAATCTGGTTCAAGGTCAGTTGGCATTCATCTGTATCCCCATCCCCTGGGTCATGCTTGAAAATAGGCAGAATTTGTCTAGTGCACTTACCTGGTCAACAAAAACTGTGCTGAGAAACCATTAGGGTCTGGCATTGTGCCATGCAACACGACATGTTCCTCATGACTGTCTTTCTGCCCAGTACCTCAACACTCTAGCGGATTGCCTCAACAGGTCCTGGGCAGTCTGCCATGAGAGGAACTCTTGGACTCTATCATGGACTACCTATTTAAAAGTGGGGTTGCCTGGACATAGAGCAGGGCATCCTGGGTCTTGTTTGTGTAGTTGCCTGGACATAGATCTTTTGCATCTCATATAATGCAAAACTGCTGCATTTCTTGCTCACCCATAGCCTGGAGTTTTTGGTGAGATGTGTTGTCCTCCTGGAAAGAGAGGTTCTTGTATGCGGTTCCACCATTCCTCTGATATAGCGGGTTCTGGTCAAGTTACAAGTGGAGCCAGCCACACCAGTTCTTTTGACCTATTCTGACCCAGGCAAATATGGTTCCCACTGCTTCAGCAATTGGCAGTGGATCCTCCTGTCTCCCCACCCTCGCTGTCTCTCTCTCTCTCTCTCTGTCACAGAAACAGGGTTCTCTGATGTATCGGATCTTCAATTCTTACACCTCCACACCTTGCTCTTGAGGATGTAGAGCTTTCCTGCTTTGGGGTATCCCTTACGGTAGCAGCAGTTCTGGTGGTGGCTCATAAGCCATTTACTCAGTACACCTACTCCTAAAAATGGAAAACATCTCATGATCAGCAGTATTGCCCATCAGCTGGACCCCTTAATGTGTCCAGTCAGTCATGCACTGGACTACCTTCTGTCCTTATAGTCTCAGGTCTCTGCTATTCCTTGGTGAAGGTGCATTTAGCTGCAGTGTCAGTCTTTCATGCCTTCAGTGATGGCAAAATAGTTGCCCAACTTGAGGTTTCCCACAGGTTCCTTAGAGGGCCTGCTTCTGCAAATCCGGTTCAATATTCAGTTCTGATGTGGGATCTTAATATGGTTCTGGAGACCCTTATAGTGCCTCCTTTGAGCCTCTATGTACTTGTGAGCTGTGTTTTCTGTCTTGGAAGATGCAGCTTCTGGTAGTCATTATGTCTGTGTGATGCATTTCTGGATGGCAGGCTCTGGTTGTGGAGCCCCTTTGTATTTTTCCACAAAGATCAGGTTACCTTGCATACTGATCCTCGTTTGCTGCTTAAGGTAGTTTCTCATTCCACCGAATCAGACTGTTGACCTTTTTGTTTACTTTTGACTCCACAGTTAATGGGGAATGTCATCTGTGCATGCTGGACGTCTGTTGGACATAGCATTTTCACCTTGATCATACTAAGGATTGTAGGAAATCCTCTCAACATTTTGAGTCTTTCACCCCCAGGATGGTGGGTACTTCTATTTCTAATCATCTGTGCTGCTGCCACTGGGAGTACTGTTCACACTTTCAGCTAACATTACAGTCTGGACATAGACTCTCATAGATGCACTGGCCTTACTGCCCTGCAGCAGCCTCCTGTCTTAGGGTCCTTGGATCCTTCCCCACCTCCTCGTGTTCTGGTACTGCTTGGAAATCATTCCATGATGTCTCAGTGGAGGGAGATGTCCTCAAAAAGATAGGGCAGTTACTTACCATTACAGTAGATCTTTGAGAGACTCTCCTACACTGAGCCACAGCTCTCCCCTCTCCTTCCTCTTTCTAGCAGCTGGTTTCTAGTTGTACTGGCAGTGAGGTTGAAAGCAACCACCACACCTCTCTGAGTGAGTGTGTGTCCTGTTTCTGGACAGTCTTGCACTCAGGAAGAACAGTCCTCCCAAAATCACAAAAAATCCTTCCTGGACACACACTCACTAAGCACTACAGTCTGAACATCATCTCTCATAGAGCGTGCTGGGTTTGGTCTTGCTGTTTTGCAAGGTCTCCTGTCTTAGGGTTATTAAATCCTTCCTTCCTCCCTCAGTGCTTTGGTAATGCTTGGGAATCATTCCATGATGTGGCTTAATGGAGGAGATGTCCTGGAAGAAGATAGAATACTTACCATAACAGTAGATCTTCAAGAGAATCTCCTCCATTGAGCTTCATCTGACCCAAACACTTTCCTCCTTTATATCTCAGGTGGTTTTCTGGTTATCCTGCTTGCTCCTGCACACTGGTTATCCTCTATGCCTGATTGCAGCATTCTAATACTCAGGTTTCCATCTACTCTGCTGTGTGCCTGGTTTGGTCCTGGTTGCTTTGGTTCTTCCTTGTCTAATGATCTCCCAAGCTTGTCTTTGGTGGGGAACTGGGACATGATGGTGCCACCAGGTTATATAGGCAGTGACAATGCATATCAATGTGGATGGCCCCAGCTAGAAAAAGTTTCCAGGTTGTCCTTGTGGTGAGCTACCCCACTGCTAACCCTAATATATAGATATTATTCTGTTGTGTGTGTGTGTGTGTGTGTGTGTATATATATATATATATATGATTTTTTATATCCTGGATAAATAAAGATTTGATTGATAGAATTACATAATCAATCAGCAAAGGCACATAGAGAGAAGACTTTTTAAAAAAAGGGTTTGACCTTCCTCTGACCTACAAGGCCAGCCATGCTTACAAGAATCTGACAAGTAATCTTGCCAAAAAGCTTGTGGATACATGATCAAAGAATATTCTTCAAATGTTAACTGGCCAAGGGAAACAGAAGTAATAAAATCAGCTTATATAATCATACAACTTACAGGATCTTCCTTATAACTAATTAAATTAAGCCAGTTCAAAATCCAGGATGAGAGAAGCTATTTCCACTGTTGTAGACCATTAAGATCAAAAGGAAATGGTGTTAGACAAGAGGTGACAGAAAAAGTTCCACAGTACACTGACATTTCTTTTATAAGTACCAGGAAACATCCTTCTAACAGGCCTGTGTGAGATTGTAATGTCAGGTGACAGAAAAGGATCCCTCAGTACAATTACATTTTTTCTAAAGTGCCAAGACTTCGGAAAGTGCAAGAGTGACACCTGGTGGCCTAAAGTAGAAAGACCAACCTCAATTCACTGACCTGGAAGGCCCGCTCTTTATTCACAGACTGGGGGGTCTTCTATATAAACTCCCAGCACAGACACTCAGGGTCATTTGCCATTTTGCTTGGATCCTCTCTCCTGCCCACAGAGAACCTGTCAGCACAGAGACTGCCTAAGAACCAAAGGCTGCTACAGATAAGACTGAAATATTTTGCAAACCAACGATTCTCTGGGCTTTGAGATCTTCAAACCTAAGGTAGACTTAGCTAACATGTTTAAGTGCATTTTTTCTGTATACTTTTCCATTTGTTTCTTATACTGTAACCTAAATTAGCATATGTTCTCTTTAGTTGTAACTGCTTTTATTTAATTATTTTGGTAAAATTTTTGTTTTCCTAACGAAATTCAGCCTGAGTGAGACTTTCACTATTTGTGTGTGAATCCAAATGGGAAGACTGGGTGGTCCAAGTGGTCCTTATCTGCCATCGAAGTCTATGTTTCTATGTTTCTATGAATTGTGAAAACAATATTAATAATCTGTGACAACTGTTATTTTGCTTAGAGGGGCCTGTAAGCAACCAAATTGAGAAAAGGGTCTGTAAGGGACATCTGTAAGGATAGGAGAATACCAGAGTCTACAACAATTTTGAACCAGGTTGTTGCATGTCCTGCAGGAAGAAGGCCAAATCAGGTGTTACACTGCTACCCCAAAGAGAATGTGACACCTGGATCTTCCTCCTTTGTGTAAAAGTCAAGAAAAGGTTCATATTTGGCCACAAGACTCTAACTCTGGATAAGGGCACAATACCAGTCTTGAGGGATGCCCTGGATCCTCATGGCAGAGTTGCAGTCGTGACCTTGGCGAGCATTCTAAAGGATGAGGATGGTATCCCTGTCCCCGTAACATTATGGATTGCGCTTATCGGTGGTCACTGTGAGCTCAGTGGGCCTGACCCCCAGGAGGGGCTTGTGACAGATCTGTGCGCAGCATTGGTATCTGAGAGATTTGGTCAAATACTGTTGTGATTCGAGATATTGCTGGCACAGGCATAACAGCTAGATTTGAGCCCAGTGTATCAGATATATAAATTGTACACAGTCCACACACAATTAAGGCAGAAATTTAAATATATATATAATTTGGTTACAGTATGAAGTTCCTACCTGTTTTGCTTTTTTCTCGGTATAAAGCTAGTGTAGCAGTAGTTAGGGAAGAAGATGGCTTCCATCTACAGTGAATACACTGCAGACTACCTGAAGCAGTTGTGGCAGGAAGAGGAGCCCAGTGAGGGGCAAACTAAAAAGTAGCTCAAGGAGGCTCTTGTGGCAGCTGATGTGCTAGCAACTGCCCAGGACCTTGAGTCACAGATGGTGGCTAAAGGGACCAGATCTTGGGCGTGACAGTGCCAAGGGATGTTGCAGAGTCCGATCCCAGGGAGGAGGACAGTGAGACAGAGGGAACCCAAAGCCACAGCACCAGGAGAAGGTCACCACAACACTAGAGCTGGAAGGGATCAGGCTGCACCTAGAATTGAGGAGACTGGAGCTGGAATTTGAGCAGAGGAAGTTTCAGATGGCGCAGGCAATGCAGGAAAAAGAAAACCAGAATCAGAGAGGGCTGAGAGAGAGGAAAGAGAGTGCCAGAGGGAATTTGAACTGGCAAAGCTAAGACTCCAGCTACCAGCACCAGAAGAGGTAAGTGGCAGGGGTGAACCTGGAATTCCGGGACTGGGGTACAAGTTAAATTTTAAATTACTAGCTGAATTTAAAGAGGGTGAAGATATGGATGCATTTTTGAATTCATTTGAAAAGGTCTATATCCAGGCTAAAATACCCAGGAGTCCTGGAGCTTCCAGCTATCCCTGCTGCTTACTGGGAAAGGGCATGAAGCACTAGGCCAAATGGACAATCAGGACAGTAGTAATTATGAGAAACATAAAGCTGCATTGCTTGAAAAGTATGAATTAACACCTGAAGCATACAGGGGTACGTTTTGTAAGCTCCAGAGAACCCTGACATGAGCTTGAGGAACTGCCACAAAAATGTCAGTTTTGAAACTTTCGTGGGAGGAGTAGAAGCAAACTCTGTAGAGAAAATTGAGGCAGTTGTACTTCTGGAGCAATTCTTGTGGGCTTGCCCAGCAGAGCTAAAAGCCTGGCTAGAAGACTGAGATCCCAAAACAGCGCAGCAGGCTGCTGAGCTCTTGGACCGCTATGCCAGGAACAGGCCTACTCTGAAAGGGGTGGAGTGGGTGGCAGCACAGAAGGGGAAAGTGCTCCTTCAGGGCAGCTAAAACCCTCACTGCCTCCACAGAAAGAAAGCCCCGTTACAAAAAAAGTTTTATCGGATAAAGAAATGATAATTGTTGGGTTTTGCAAGCAGCCAGGGCATCTTGCTAGACAGTGTCCTAAAAGGCACAGAGCGGACAAAATGGTGCTCAAACAGAGTTGGGTGCTATGTATCCCTGAAAGCATGTCTATTAACATGAGGGAGCACATACACCCGGTTGCTGTAAATAGGGTGCAGACCTATGGGTTAAGGAACATTGGGGCTTCTTACCTTAGTATAAGGGATTTGGTTGAGCCTGAACAGCTTATACCTAATCAGTTCATAACAGTAAGGGGTTCACTGATGAGGAAAAACTCTGCCACTAGCTAGTGTTCTCCTGAACTGGGGTGAGACAGAGAGAGGGTGCAAAAGTGGCTATGGCAGACAACCTTGCCTGGATGTGATTTTAGGGAACAATCTCCAGAAGGGGTGGTGTGTGCAGTTACCCACAGTCAGATGGCAAGGATGATTGTAGTTCCCTGGACCCCCATAGAAGCCCCTGTGGAAAACAATGGGAGGCTGGTTCCCAGCCTGTGTTTCCTGAAATGGAGAGCAGTGAAAGGGAGGTAGGACTTCCCAAGTAGCAGTTCACAAAACAGCTACAAAAATTTACTCTGAGGAAGGAGGGGTAACCAATGGTCAGAAGGTTAGGGATAGCAGTGACCCTGAATGCCCTGATGCTAGAGCTAGAGACCCCAGTTTAGGAACTGAAGGAGACATGTCCCATGCCTTGGGGAAAATGTGAAGAATTTGCAGCTGCTCAGAGGACTGATCCTAGTTTGGAGAGGCTGAGTGCTTGTGCAGAATCGGATGGGACACAGGAGGTAACATGAGACATAGAGTGTTTTGGGACAATGGACTGTTGTATACATGGGACGTGAGGACAGAGAGGGGTGATGGGCAGGCAGCTTGTTGCTCCCCAGGGTACTGTGAGAGGTCGCTCAAGATTGCACATGATATCCCCACGTCTGGACATCTGGGAATCACGTGCACCATGCAGTGATTGGCCCAGAATTTTATTGGCCCAACTTCACCCAGCAGGTGAAAGAATATTGAAGTCTTGTCACTGGTGCCAACAAATAGGGAAGGCAGGTAGTAAAACCAAAGTCGCCCTAATTCCCTTGCCCATTGTGGATGAGCCATTCCAGAGGGTAGGAATGGACATTATGGTACCTGGGAGTATCCCACGCTCCTCTGGGAAGAGGTTTATCCTGACAGTGGTAGATTATGCCACCCAATACCTGAGAGTCGGTTGCCCTCTCCTCACATAGGACAAAGTGGCAGATGCCTTGCTAGGGATTTTCTCCCTTGACTGGTTTTCACAGAAGGTTATCACTGATCGAGGGGTACCTTCATGTTGGACCTGATGAAGTGTTTGTAGGAGAAGTGTGGGGTGGTGCAGAGATGTATGACACCTTATCACCCACAAGCCAATGGGCTGGTGGAAAGGTTTAATGGTACCCTAAAATCAATGCTCCCAGCATTTGCCGAACAGCATGGGAGGGACTGGGAGAAATACCTTCCCCACCTGTTGTTAGTATACAGGAGGTGCCCACAGTCGACAGGGCTTTCCCCTTCAAACTCTTATATGGACCTAGGGTGCTTGGGCCCCTAGGGCTGATCCTGGAAGACTGGGAAGGCAAGTACATCACTCGGGAACTCTCATAGTGGAGTATGTCCTAAAGTTTAGGGAGAAGCTGAAGGAGCTTATTGGAGCTGCCCAGAGCAACCTGTCAGCCGCCCAGCATAAGCAAAGGTCTGGTATATGACTGCAGAGCCAGAACTACTTGTACAGTGTAGGTTAGAAAGTCCTAGTCCTAATCCTGGTCTGGGAGAATAAGTTGCAGGCCAGTGGGAGGAACCATACAAGGTAGTCCAACAGGTTAATGATATAAAATATATTGTAGAACTGCCTGACAGAGACATACCCATAGAATGTATCATGTTAACATGATAAAGCCATATGCAAATAGGAAGACATGGTATTTATGTGTGTAGTCTGGGAGGAGACTGACAAAGAAGACCCCTACTGGACTTGCTGGAGGAAAGCAAGTGGGAGTCCTCTGTGGAGCAATCAAACTGTCACCCAGTTGTCCCCAGGACAGACCCAGGAAGTGAGGAAGTTTTGCGGACTTTGCCCTTGTTTACAATAGCTTGGACTAACCCTTTGTTGACACAATGTGAGACATGGAGACTCAAGCGGCTCATATGGCAGACAGCCTACCGTGTGTCTAGGCTGTCTAAAGGGCATTAGAAGGAAGGTGGAGAAAATGCTGGATTTAGGGGTAATCCAGAAATCCCACACCCCTGAGCCTCAACTGTAGTCCTCGTTTCCAAGCCAGATGGCTCTACTCACTTTGTGTGGACTATCGTGGACTCAACACAGTCACAAAATTTGATGCCCACCCAATGCCATTGATGGATGAACTACTGGACAGGTTGGAAGGGTGACATACTTTACCACAACTGACTTGACAAAAGGGTATTGGCAGGTAGAGTTAACTGCCAGAGGTAGGGAAGGTTGGCCTTCATCACTCCAATAGGATTATTCTAATTCAAGGTACAGTAATACCTTTTGGAATGAATGCCCTGACACCTTTCAAAGGTTGGTCAGCCAGGTGTTACATGGTACTGAAGGGTATGCAGTGGTGTATCTGGATGATATTGCCATCTTCAGTACCAGTTGGAAGGAACACCTGTCTCATCTGAAGGAAGTGTTGGGCAGGATATAAAGGCAGGGCTCACTGTCGAGGCTGAAAAGTGTCAGGTGGCCATGGGAGGTGGTATACCTAAGACATGTAGTAGGGTGGGGCAGCCATCCCAATCAAACCAAGACTGACTTGATACAGGTGTGGCCCAGGCCTGAAACCCAGAAGCAGGTTCGGAGTTTCCTAGGGACCGCCAGGTACTAATGAAAGTGTGTACCAAATTACAGTACCCTAGCAGCTTCCTTTCTGGCCTGCTAAAGAAAAGAATGCCCAAAAGGTAAAATGGGAGCCAGCCTGTGAATGAGCCTTCACATGGCTAAGGAGGTACTGTGCACTGCCCCTGTGTTGGGCAGTCCAGATTACAGTAAGCTATTTGTAGTCCAGACAGATGCCTCAGATGTGGGGATTGGAGCAGTCCTCAGTCAGACCTCTAACCAAGGGAAAGATCACCCATTAATGTATCTTAGCAAAATGTTGCTTCCCTGGGAGCAGGCCTATTCCACAGTTGAGAAGAATGCCTTGCGCTGGTATGGGCCCTGAAGAAATTAAGGAGAGCATACCTCTGTGGCAGGCACTTTGAGGTACAGACGATCACTAACCCTGGTGTGGCTGACTCAGAAGGGTAAAGCGAATAGGTCATCTCTTAAGATGGAGCATTGCCTTACAGGGCTATAGTGCGACCATTACCCACAGGGCCGGATCAGCCAATGCCAGCGCAGATAGGCTATCTCAGCTAGTTAGAGCAGTGAACAGAATTTGTGAAAATCAACCCTTACTAGGGATGGATTCCCAAAATTCAGTCTAGAAGGAGGAATTTGGTGAGCCTAACCTACTGCTTGCCTCTATTTGTAGATATGATTCTGTTGTATATCTGATTTTTTATGTAATTCTATCAACAAAGGCACATAGAGAAAAGGCTGCTTTTTTTTTTTAAAAGGGTTTGACCTTCCTCTGACCTACAAGGTCAGCCTTACTAGAGGAATCTGACAAGTTCTTGTCAGAAAGCTTGTGGATACATGATCAAAGAGTATTTCTCTAATGTTAACTGGCCAAGGAAACAGAAGCAATGAAATCAGCTTATATAATCATACAACTTACAGGATCTTCTTATAACTAATTAAATTAAGCCAGTTCAGAATCCCAGGATAAGAGGCGCTATATCCACTGTTTGTAAACCCTTAAGATCAAAAGGAAATGGTCTTAGATAAGAGGTGACCGAAAAGATTCCCACAGTACACTGACATTTTTTATGTTGGCCAGCTTGCCGTAGCCAGCATCTTCTGACAATGCTTAGTTGGAGGAGGCGGTCACTGTTGGTGTAATACAGAGCACACATCAGTAGGTGCATCCCTCATTCCCCAATAAGCCAGCATGCAGGCCCCACACCAGGAATATATAATGTGGCGAGCACATCTAAGGAAAGGTCCACTGCAATGAGATCAAAGCTCATGATAAGCAGTGGCCCCTCTGACGTGCCTTCCATAACCTAAACATGGTGGCACTGACTGCTGCAGCCACATTATTTGCCAATGGGGGCCACTCCCCGTTGGCCTGATGCCTTCCATTCTACATGTGTGAGGAAGATTGCACCCAATCCCTCGGCATCCATGCACCCCCTAACAGTCTTTCCTTGCTGATGGGGGGCCCAATCCCTCAGCTTCAGTCCCCTGCCTAGTTTAATTTGCTGATGGGGAGCCTACTCCCCATTGGCATAATGTCCCCAACCCCAATGTGTGCTGAGGGGTGCCCAATCCCCTCGGCATCATGCGAGCCCCTCATTTCTGTGCTGACCGGGGCTCAATCCCCATCAGCTGCGATCTCCCTCCCTGTTATGCAGGTGGTACACTGGGAGCCCACCCCAGTGTACCAAACAAACACCTGCAAAAAAAAGAAAACTGACCCTCGTTGTCTTTTTTTTTTTTTAACCTGTAAAAAGCAGTCCCTCGGTCTCTCCTGCCCCACCCCAACTTGTTCCCACCCTCTACATTGCCCTGCCTCCCCACCCCCTCACCCCATACTTACCTCCGGAGTCCAGGGTGGCAATCTTGGTGGCCGGGGACACGTCAGCACTCTTCAAAGCCGACCGTGAACTGAAGCAATGCTGGTAAGCTGTATAATGGCATAAATAGTTTTTTCAACTTTGGTGCATATCTCAGGCATTTTGGAGAATTTTGTGCACCAAATTTTCATCATGGGATTATGGACCCCTCCTCATGAATTCAGTCACTGTCATGGTGTTATTCGGTCCGGAAAGTTGATTTCGCGGTCACTCAGCGGAATCATCTTTGGGAGTGATTAACAAAATGACAGTACCACTGTTCATGAGGGAGGCTCTCAAAAAGCCTATGTTGCAAATTTAGTGAAAAAATCCATAAAATAGCTGTTTCACAAGTGTGCATTTGCAGTTTCACATGCGCATAACCGTGAATTGTAATATTTTACTCAGATTTTCAAAATTGGCATTTTCCACACCTCCTTGTGAACAGTGCAGCTATCATTTTACATATCCTGGCTGAAATGTGTTTTGCACATCCTGTGCAGAATAGCACAGTCGCCATGCGAAATCAGTTTTAGGACAGTTTGAGAAAATGACTGACAGTGTTCATGAACAGGTCCTAAAATGCCTATGTTGAAAATTTGGTGACTGAAGTCCATAAAATGACTGTGTTACAAGCGTGCATTGTGCAGTTTCCACGCAGCCTTATAACTTCGCAAATTTGCTAATATTTGCATACCAGATTTTCAACACTGGCATTTTTCACACCTCCTTATGAACAGTACAGCTGTCATTTTTCACAGCCTGACCAAAATGTGTTTCCGCACCTGTGGCGCACAATGGCGTGGTCGCTGTGAAATCAACTTTGGGACAAATTAACAAAATCACAGCACCGCTGTTCATGAGGGAGGTCCCAAAATGCCTGTATGCATGCTCATGACTTCACCAATTTTTCATATTTCACTCCAGATTTTCAATGTTGCCATTTTTTTACACCTACTCATGAACAATACAGTTGTCATTTTCACATTCTGCCCAAAATGTGTTTTTTGTCCCTGTGTCACCAAATGGCATAGCCACTGTACAACACCACCTTTCAGCTAACAAACTGATTATTGCCACTCTTCATGAGGTGGGGTCACAGAAAGCCTATGTTGAAAATTTGGGTAGAAAATACAACAACGCCTATGATGTTAGGGTTTCCAACTATAACACCCACCCTGTAGAGACTGCCAGGCGTCAGGGGTGTGACTTCGGGATCATTGGCTGTAATGATCCGCTATTCCTCCCCACCCCACCCTTCAGCCAGTGACAGGCATCGAGGTGCCTTGGAGTGTTCAGCGCTAATGTTCACCCCATTCTCCTAAACTGCACCCATCTCAGCGTGTTTCCTTATGGAATGGGGTAAGTATAAGGCCCAAAGACTCCAAAGCACACCACGACACTGTCAGTGTCTACAGGGTAGGGTGAGAGTAAAATAGCATGAGCGTTATAGCTGATGACCCAAAGGCACACCCCAATGCCTGTCAGTCTCTGCAGGGCGGTAGTGGGGTTGGTGTCAGTTCAATACTTCACTGCCATTCCTATTATGCATCTCTAACTCCTGCACTACCAATGCCAATGCCAGTGAGAGATAACATTCCGCATTGACAAATGCTTATTTTATAAGTGCCAGGAAACATCCTTCTAACATGACTGTATGAGACTGTAATGTCAGGTGACAGAAAAGGTTTCCACAGTACAATGACATTTTTCTAAGTGCCAAGATTTTGGGAAAGTGCAAAGAGTGACACCTGGTGGCCTAAAGTAGAAAGACCAACCTCCATTCACTGACCTGGAAGGGCCAGTCTTTATTCACAGACAGGAGTGGTGGTCTTCTACACATAAACTCAGGGCCATTTTATTTGGTTCCTCTCTCCTGACCAAAGAAAACACCTGTCAGCACAGAGACTACCTAAGAACCAAAGGCTGCTATAGACAAGTCTGAAATATTTTTGCAAACCAGCGATTCTCTGGACTTTGAAATATACATTTATTTTTGTTGACCGGGTAAGTGCACTAGACAAATCCTGCCTATTTTCAGGCTGACCCCAGGGGAGGGGATACAGATGAATGACAACTGACCTTGAACCAGATGAAGCTGTTGGTGGTATTTTTCGTGAATGGAGCAAATTTGGCCATTGTACCTGGGAAATTCCCTGCTCTTTCTAGGAAGTGCCATGGGAACTTTAACAACCACCTGAACTACCACCAGAACAGGCAGATGGGACCTCGGTTTAACGTCTTATCTGAAAGATGGCACCTCAGGAGTGCAGCACCCTCCCTCATGCTGCACTAGTGTCAGTACTGGGATATTAACCCAAGTGCCTGGTGTGGGAATAGAACCCATGGCCTACTGATCTTCCGCCGGCCTCAGAGGCAAGTGTGTTACTTGCTGAGCCACTGACACTGCTACCTTTGCTTCATACCTAAGGTAGAGACTTAGCTAACATGTTTTAGTGTTTTTTTCTGTATACTTTTCCATTTGTTTCTTATACAGTAACCTAAATTAGTATATGTAAATATGTAGTAAATTAGTATATGTTCTGTTTTAGTTGTAACTTCTTTATTTAATTATTTTAGTAAAACTTTTGTTTTCCTAAAGAAATTCTGCCTGAGTAAGACTTTCTGTATTTGTGTGTGAATTGTGAAAACAGTATTAATAATCTGTGACAACTGTTATTTGCTTAGAAAGGCCACCCCAGGAGTGGGTTTGTGACAGTCCTCATGCAGAGGCTTACAGTTCCGTGATGTGGCTCAATGGAGGACATTCTGTTGAAGAGCTACTGCTACTGTAACTATTCTATCTGCCACTGGTATTCCATTCACATCCACAGACATCACCCACCAACCTCTCCTGGGAATCCTTGTATCCGATTCCTATTTCAACATGCAGGTCGGAGTCCAAAGAGGCGAGATTCAGAGGACCACGTGGTTGGGTAGTAGGAGATAGAGGTGTGTGAATACCTTATTGTTATATATCTACTCAGTATTTATATTTGGGGCCCCAAATATTTGGGTATTCGTTATTTGTATTTTGCTATTCAGATATTGTGCTTGAAAATAAAGAAAACGCCCCCATCCTCCTCTCAGCCCATCCTTAAATTAAAGTCCCTGTCCCTTCACCCTCTGTTATAGACCCAATACCACCTCCTCCTCCTTCCAGCATCTGCACTTTTATAAATATGAACTTAAAACTCCAATGATGGGTGACCAGCATAACCGCCCTCTAAAACCAACCGACATCTAAGCACCAGTTTGCACCAAAAGAATAAGTAATTTCCTCCTCCCCCACCCTTGCAGCACTGTCTAACCATGCTCCACCCCCAGCACACAGTTCCTGAAATAACTAGCCAACTGGCCCTCTCCAGATAACAAGAAGGCAACCAACACAAACCCATCCTCCTCCATGGTGGCCCCATCCTGCAGAATGATAATGTTCCCATGTTTCTCACTCTGTATAGTGAATCCAGCTAATCATGTGATCAGCTAGATTCACTATACAAATAATACATGCTCAGGAGTGCTTTCATTCTGCAGAAGGCGGATGAGTAGTGGAGGAGGGTGGGTTTGTGTGATTAATGCCTTATCATCTGAGAGGGGCCAGTTGGCCAGTTATTTCAGGAACTGGGTGCTGGGGAGGGAGGAGGTGACTGAGGTGCTTCAAGGGTGGGGGGTGGTGGAGGAATTACTTTTTCTTTTAGTACAAATGAGCCCTTAGATGGTGGATGGCTGTGGGGTGTGAGGTTGTGCCAGTCATCATGCGTGGGAGTTTTCATTTCATAGTTATAAAATTGGTAGGTGCTTGGGGGGGATTCGGTTTCTAAAGAGGGTGGTGGATGGGGGCTAAAATTTAGGATTTGGGTTGGGAAGGAGGTGGGGTCAGTTTCTTTTTCTTATTTTCATTTTTTAATTGGCATTTCCCAAACAGGAATAGGCATCATTATGTTACTGTTTGTTATTTTGTAAATCAATAACAAATAATTCATTGTCTGTGGTGTTCAGGGAAATACTTTTCATTAGTCGTGACACCCCAAGTAGGAGGAGTCGAGCATGAAGATTGCTATGGTGACTGAGTGTGCTCAGTGGAAGCCTGTCTATGTGTGGATGTGAATCGAAACTAGTATAGTTACAAGTATGTAACTCTATTTCCTTTCACCCAGAGTGTGAAAGTAAGGAGCAGCCTTTCTCTGAGTGGAAGAGGCAGATAGCATGAAATTATTCAAAGGCAGACTGCAGAGATACCTGGAAGAAAGGCATGGGTGGTGGTGATTGGGGTAAGATAGCCGAGAACAACATGAGGTCACTTAGCAATAACACAGCCACAAGTCAGTGTCTGCCAAGCTATAGTTCTCTAATACATTGTCTTTGTCTAAGGCTATAAGAAACACTTTAGATTTACAAACAACAGTGTCTGAGAATAACCTTTATTATGGAAGAGGCTAGGATGCTACCAGCTGAATCAATGACTGCAGGGATATGGGTCTGTACCAGAAAAGCGTAGTCATAAAAATGGATTCAACAAAGGCATCATGTGACTCCAGTCCTGTAAATTATTAAACACAGCCAGTTAGCTGCAGATATAGGGCCTGATCTACATAGGTGCCCAGGAGAAGCTCGAATGGAGCCTATTCCAGCCACAGCTCTGTGCCCTCAGTGCCAGTCTGCATTGGACAGCATTCACAGACCCCACCCACCATGCTCTGATGATGTGGAGCCATGCATGAGGGCAGGGGCAGCAGGGGTGGGCGAAGCTGGTCTGGACCACAGGCATCCAACTGGATGCCCTTTTCAAATGCTAAGTAAATCCCTGCCTTTGCAAGATGCTGGGAGTTCTGGGATGCAGAAGTCCTCCAGAAAAACCATATCCCCACTGGATTAAAATAAATTTTATAAACACACAAACCAGTGCAAATGATGTCACCAGCCCAATGTGGGGCTCCTAGGGTTGAGGGCTGGTAGGAGGCAGCCAATCGGGCTCTTTAAACAAGGACATGGCCATGAGGAATGGGGCATGTTGCTGCTAATGCTGTCCCATGGCAGACATAGCAGCTGACCCCTCCACTGGCACTCTGCACCACAGTGATCAATTCCAAGATATGGATCATGTCGTGCCTATCCTCTGGCCCACCCCATCCCTGGCTACCCATATAACCATGTATGTGGTTTGGGATCAGGTGCAGAGGGCCAACTGACAGGTCTGTGGATGTACAGAAGTCCTCACATGTATGGAGCAGTACCTCTGTACCCAAGCCCTCGTAAACCTCCCTTCTACATGAGCAAAAGGGAATGCTGGGCTTCTGAGGCTCAGCCCTGAGACCTTCCATGACAGTGATCAAACTTACAGACTAAAATGATGAGGGAGTAAAGGTTTGACTTGGTTTTATATGGAATTTAACTTCATTTTTCCATAAAGGTTTACTTCTCCTGCTACGTCACCCTCCTCAAGTGCACAAGTGACTTTCTTTTCCTGCCCAAACCATGGCTTCCCCATATATGTACAGTGTGAAGCCCTAGTGTACTATTGTGCATTATCAGATGGCTGCAGATGTAACTTCACCTCTAGAGGCAATCATGCTGAGGTCACTGATGTTCAAAACCCTCAGCTCTGCTCGGGCGGTTGGCAAGTCCCACCTGCTCATGCTCTTCTGCCAGCCAGCTGTCCACACGGGCATATAAATGATGCACCATATACATTTCAGAATGAGGTTTAAGTAAGTGACAGAATCTAAAAGCTTCATTGGTCAAAACACATTCCCTGACCATTGATTAATTTCTTAGAAACCACCCACTTCATAAGTAGCTAACCTAATCTGCCAACAACATAACTTAAACACAAATGAACCTCTTTCCATTGGAATAAACACAGTTTCCAGCTTTTGTAATCATTTGTTTGGCACTTAGTCTGTCACATGCATCATCCTTCAGGCATATCCCTGGTGACCTACCAATCCTATCTGCCTCTTCCTCCATTGTTGAGGCCAAGGTGGATCCACATGGGGCAGGACCTGAGAGTGTTGGTGCCAACTTTCTGGCTGGCGGTACTCATAGGTACAGTATTTCATTATTTACACCCATGTTCTGCAGGATCCTCCTGCCTCCTTTGGAGCCAGTGCAGCCACTGTCAGCCCACGTGCCACAGTCTGCTTTAGGCATGCTTCACTTTTCACAGAGGTGCAAGCTCCTGGGTCACCATGAGGAGCCACTGCAGCACCGGATGTAGGTACTTCCTCCTCCCCCCCAGGCTGGCTTGTGCTATTATTAGCAGCACTCCCCAGCCCAGGACCACAGCGCATCCAGCTCCCCAGCCTCTCACCTGAACCTATGCGCTGGCACAGAAGCATGGCACACTTCCACTGGGACCTTGTGGGGGTGTAGTAACCCACAACAAGGCATAGATTTCTTCAAATAATTGTATGTTCTTATCTTGAATCTCTTAAAGGCATTCAGCCTTCATTACCAAACTCAGCATATTCTGCCTAGCAACAGCCTAACTACAGGAAAATAAAACCTTTTCCATTAGAAACAAATCCTTTTTCCATTTTCCATTTCAAAAGCTCAATGACCCTCCAGGGCATGCATTTCAGGAGATAATGCACTTCCAGGTGCGCTGGAACTTAAAGGCACTTGACCATTGACCTCATGCCTTTCCATTAACCTGAGGCACGCATTAATGCTATCGATTTGAAACCCATGCACTGTTGAGGATTATTACTTATCATCCCTAGTGCTCCCTGTCTTTAAAACCCTCCCAAGCACAAGACTATAGGGTCCACTGTGGAGGAGGTAAATGTCCTTGGCCCATCACAGGAAGTTGTTGCAGCCCCACTGGCAACATGCTCAAACCACAACTGCCTGTATCGCAGATATCCTTGACTTGTTTCTGAACCCAGGCTGTCAGCGCTGTACTGCTACATAGAAACATAGAATTTGTTGGCAGATAAGGACTGCTTAGCCCACCAGTCTGCCCATTTTTCCCTACCTACTTAGTATCACCATAGGCCCTAGTTGATCTCCGGTTCTTTTCCTCCCCATTTCTTTTCACTAAGATGGCAAAGGCAAAGGCAAAGTTTATTTAAAAGGCCCAATCCCAGAGGCTCTGGCCAGTACAAAATTTAGGACAAGCATTTAAATATAATAAATATAGACATTACACATAATAGATACAAATCTTACAAAAACCAAGCCATAACTATAAATATACATCTAGACATTCAAAGCTTTGAGAAGAAAAGAAGCTTTAAGCTGGGCCTTAAAACATCAACTGAAGCTTCTCTGACCATAGTTGGTAAGGAGTTCCACAGAACAGGGCTGGCTAAATGCTCTATCGCCAGCGGATTTCTGCCTAGTTCTGGGAATGGTCAGAAGCATTCACTAGAGGAGTGAAGAGGCGCGAGGAAAAGGCAGGTGACAGAAGGTTTACCAGGTAACCAGGGCCCTGCCCATGAGGAGCCTTATAGGTGAGAAGACCCACCTTAAGAGGACTCTCCACCTGACAGGAAGCCAGTGCAACTCACGCAAAACCAGGTAATGTGGCAAAACTTTTGCTGCCGGTCAACAACGGGCAGCTCCGTTTCACCAGCTGCAATCTGCGGAGAGATCCTCCTGTGACCCGAGATAGAGCACATTACAGTAATCAAGCCTAGATGTAACTAAGGCATGTATCAAAGTAGGGAGGTCCGAGGCGAACAAGGGACTTAATCCTGGCAATGTTTCTGAGATGGTAAAAACAAGTACGAACCACGGACGATATTTGAGCCTCCATGGTTAGATCTTTATCCAGAATCACGCCAAGATTTTGCACCCAGAGGAGGCCTTCAATGGCACAGATCCTAGGACAAGCCCAGTTTCTGCGTCAGAGGCCATCCTATCCTGAACTCTGTTCGACTCCACTACTAATACCTCCATCTTATCGGGTTCATCCGCAACCAGCTGGAGGCCATCCAGTCATTTATCTCTGCCAGACAGATATTAAGCACATCCACTGCATTAAGATCCCCTTATGCATATCCCATGCATTCTTAAACCCTGTCACTGTATTCACCCCATCACCTCAGCTGGCAGATTATTCCACAAGTCCACCACCCTTTCTGTGAAGTACTTTCTCATGTCCCTCCTGAATCTACCCTCCTCGAGCTTCAAATCATGTCCCTTTTCTTATGCATCGTTTCTTCTCAAAGACAAAGAACCTCTGTGCGCAAACACTGAGGCAAGGGTTACCCAAAGGGCATTCAGCTGGGAAGCAAGTTTCAAGAAAATTCAAAAATACTTTCTTCCTGCACCTTATTTCACCCTTATAAAGTTATTTGAAGTTTCCATCATCTCCACCTCTTCCTTCTTTCTTCCAGAGTGTACATATTGAATTCCTTCAATCTCTTCTAGTAGGGCTTGTGATGCAGACCCCTCACCATTTAGTTGCTCACCTGTGGACTGTCTCCACTCAGTCTCTATATTTCCATAGATGTGGCCTCCAGAACTGTACACAGTATTCTAAATGAGGCCTTACCAATTATCTATACAAAGCCAACTACCTCCCTCCTTCTGCTGGTGATTCCTACCCTAGCAATCCAGCATGCTTTGTAACCTTGCCTGGCCAACTTTAGGTCCTCAGATTACTACCCCAGGTCTCTATCTATTTGTTAGTCATTAATATTACACCATCCAATCTGTACTCTGCCCTTGGGATTCTATGCCCCAAATGCATTATTTTACACTTCATCACCTTAAAACCCAGCTGCCATACTCTTGACCACTCCAAGTTTTCTCAGGCTCTGCTTATCCTTTGTACCCCACCTGGAGCATCCACCCTATTGCAGATTTTGGTTTCATCCATATAAGGCAGACCCTCCCTCCAGATCCTCTGCAGTGCCACTTATAAAGATATTAAAGAGGACCATTCACAGCACCGATCCCTGAGGCATCCCGTTGGTCACCTCCCCTCCTCTGGGTGAACTCCATTTACTACCACCCTCTGTTGTCTATCCCCACCAATTTCTTACCCAGTTTATCACTTTTGACCTCCTAGGCTACTATCTTGCTTAAGTCTTGGGTGTAGAACTGAGTCAAATGCCTTACTAAAGCCTAGGTAGGCCACTGGTCCCTAGGTGGTCTCTCACCTTGACATCTACAAGCGCTGTCACTGTATTACTAAGTATTGTCACAAACTCACTCCAGCCAGTCAGCCCTCTACTCCCAAAGTGCCAGCCTCTGAGTGTATGATTTGTGGACAGTGAACAGAACAAAGTAACCCTCTTGTCTGTTTTGTGGGTTCAAGTCACCTTAGTCTCAAGTTCTGGAGGGATTCAAACTGATAACCTCTTGTTAAGCGTACCCAATTATCAGGCTCAGATAATTCTGTCTTCAGGGGCCAGATATCTTTGCCTATGGGCACCCAACCAGGTCTTTCAAATGAACCCTTAGAACTCTATGCAAGACTTTGGAGAACTCTATCCATTTCCCAGTTTGGTATATCAGTAAGCCCATACACAGTGTTAACTGTAACCTTTAAAAGCTCCACTTAAATAAAAGGAATGTCAAGGCACTCAGGCATTTTGTTTGTAAAATATATCCTTACTTTAAAATATCAAAACAGAACAATAAAAACAGAACAAATATCCTAAGCATACAATCTTAAAAACAAAACAGGTTTTTAAAGTACAAACTAAGCTCTTATCCACATAATACTTATCTCCTACACTGCTGATGTTGTCCTCCTTCTCTCAGTCAGAAATAAAATCAAATGTGTCACTCTAAGGCTTGTTCAGTTGGATAAAAGCAGTCCTGAGCCGCTTTCTCTCTGAGGTTATTAGACTCCACCTTGGAGTATTAAAAGTTATATTTTACAGCACAGGATGTCCCAATAAGATTTACAAAAAAAAAGATAAGTGACATACTCAATTTCCTCTCCTCAGGTTAACTGGTCAGAACTGGTTTTGTTCTGACACACACACACACACACACACACACACACACACACACACACACATACACACATATACATACATAAACAGTTTCTGTGATGTCCTTCCAAAGCATCCTGTGAATGGGTATTGGACCTTCCAAATTCATCTGGATCCTTGTTATCTACACATCAAAGGCCTTTCTGATGTAATTCAAGGGCTCCTCGACACCCTCCCAACACAGGTTCTTCCTGGCAACTATTGCAAGTCAAAGGATCTCCCTGAGGCATTATAAAGTGGATACTTTGGTTCCTGCCTTCAAAGAAAATTTAACAAAGAAATTGCATTTTAAATAGCTGCAGATTTAGCTATGTCCTGTTCTTTGAACTTATCCTGGGTTTTTGGATGTGTCAGTTCAGTAAGACTGTGGGTCTTCTGACTACCCTTCCCTTACATAAATTATATGTAATACAAAAAAAAATGAATACATGGATCAGAATCAGTGGTCCAAGTGTGCGTGCTCCATACATGACTTCAGTGAGAGATCGGCTGCAGCGTATCGGCTCTGGCCAGAATTGTTATTGACTGTTATTCCCTTTATACAACTTCTCTATAAAGGGTGTTTCTATTGTACTAACTTGTGACCTACCCTTTAGTTACCAACCTTCCTTTATGTAGCCTTATCTCTGATACAAATGACTGCACTTAAAAGCTGTACATACGCTTTATCAATTACAGCACACCACTTCAAAACAAAAACAAAAACATCAACACTACAGCATCCATATATCACAAAACACATTGCCAAACTCAGTAATACAAATTACCACCTCTTTTTAACTCTGCATACAACAAACCAAACACATGCTGTTGGGTATTGAGTCTTTTCAAGATCTATATATTTTACAATATAAACATGGATTTAACATCAAAGGGGTTTACACTTGGGGTGCAGTGTCTCCTGTCAACTGCTACCCCATGCTGTCGCCTCAAATGTGTTGTCCTTAAGTTCAGCCCTTTAGCTTGAGGCTGGCCAGGCCAAAGCCTTTAAATACTGAACCCTGGCTCCTCCCACACAGCCCCAGCATGCTCATGATTGGAGCACTGAGATGACAGGGCTGAGCCACGCAATTCAGGAAGCCCGGCTGGCTCTTACATCCACTGGACTACTGGCAACACTCTCAGGATGCTGTTGGAATGTGGCGGCAGTATTTGAAAGCCACCCATTCTGAAGACCCACTAAGCTCTGCCCCCAGAGGTGGTTCTCATTCGATTGGAGCACCAAGATAACAGGGCTGAGTCCCAAGTCAAGAAGCCTGCAGCCTTTGGAAATAGGAGGTCACGATCGCCCACAGTGACAACTGATACTTTGCTGTCCTTATAGAGCACAACTGGCTCTTACACCCCTGGACTGCTGCCAGCACCTCTCAGTGCTGTATGGTATATGCTCATGATACATTGCTGAGACAAAGCCAGCCTGGATTTTAAAGGGACAGTGTGAACTGTTTTGCATCATATTATTTCTGGTTGAAACCCACATCTTATGATTGCTTACCTTCTCTAAAATTCATTGATGTTGCTGGTTGTTATATCTGCTTCCTTTCCCAGAAGAACTAAAATGGAAATTGTGTAATTATACCCAACCTTGTTTTGTTTCAAACCCTTGATCTACTCTTATTGCATACTTCCTGAACATTAGAAACACCCAAACAGTGCTGTCACTTGTGATGTAATAATCCTCTTCTTCTCACTGCATCATGAGTGGCTAGACTGTGTTGGGGTGTTCCCAAGTCAGGAAAGCATCAGTGGGACTTGATCGAGGACTATAAACAAAACACGTTTGTGTGGTAGCATCAGTATTGTAGGCAGACTGGTTTCACTTTTAAAAGAAAAAAGACTCAGGATCAAACTACCAGCCACATCAGTAAAATCTACGGAATGTTAGCAGTCTTACAATGTGTTTTTTAACTGAGACTTAGACACTTTGAGGCCTCCAGGGTTGACTGTGTCCTTTAAAAAGTGTCCTATTTTTTTTATTTATTTATTGAATTTTGTTGACTGGGTAGACCCACTGAGACTAGAAGTCCCTTTTTCAGGGTAACTGTGTGTGGGGATACAGATGGTAACCGACTGAAATTGAAACCATATTAAGCTGTTGATGGTATTTTTAGTGAATTTGGGCAGCAAGATAACATTTTAGTTGTAGTAATGACCACAGAGAATTCATGCACAGTCAGGTGATGCCTTCCAACCAATGAAATTAATTTTGCACCCATTGTATAATCATATTTATTTCCATGAGGGAATAAGACCCATGACTCACAAGTGGCAGAGCCAAGAGTGTATTCCACAAATTAATGGAAACAACTAGAATGCTTTTCAGTTATACACACTGTCGTGTATGCAGTGCACAAGATGGCCACACCTCCTGGTTTTGCACCAATATCCTTTCTAAGTAAAATCTCCACAAACTGATGAAACATGATGCTCTTTATCACAGATGACTACTCATTCCCATTTCTTTTCAAGCTTCTTTTGCTTTTGAAAAATAAAAAAATGATTTGCCATCATGCTCTGTACTCGGTTTCTGATGGCCAAGTTTTTAAGCTGAGTGCAGTTTTTTTTTTACTGGACCCTGGCATGATTCTGCAATTTATTTCAACTTCAGCATAATCAAGAAAAATGCCGTATTAACCAGAAATGTTTAAAAACATATAAAATGTGGCAGCTGTCATAGGAAGGTGAGCAATATGCACATGGAGGGTG
The DNA here is from genome assembly GCA_016271365.2 of Neoceratodus forsteri. Lineage (NCBI taxonomy): Eukaryota > Metazoa > Chordata > Ceratodontiformes > Ceratodontidae > Neoceratodus > Neoceratodus forsteri. The sequence continues at coordinate 124,009,963 of JADMNL010000024.1, forward strand.
TTTCAAATAGTTGGAGGAGACAGGTCTCAATCAGTTATGAAAAATAAATCATGAGAGGTTAAGTAAGTTATAAGACCTGATAGGGTGTGGGATGTTGAGATACCTACACCCAGGGCGTAGTCAAGACCAATGCCATGGGTGGAGGATCTGACAGCCCTGGAAGCAGGACCTTGGTTTAAAATCTCATCTGAAAGATGGCATCCAGAAGTACAGCACCCCCCATGCTGCACAACAGTGTCAGTATATTGGGATTTAACCCAGGTGCCTGGTGTGGGGCTAAAACCCACAGTCTTCTGATCTTCTGGCCTCAGAGGCGAGTGTGTAGCCTGCTGAGCCACTGACACTTTCTTAGCCACTGATACAAAGCACACTTTTAGAGCAATGTAACAGTTTTAATTTAAGATTTCTTTCTGCTTCCCCTTCTGGTTGCCGTGAATGATGGTATGGTCCACAGATTCACAAAAGTGACTATCGCTCTGAAGGCTGCAATTCCAGCAGTTGAAGAAGTAAATTAATTTTTTGTTTTAACAGTTTTGGACATTTTTTATGTGACCTTTGCTGGCAAACTTAGGATTCAAGTTAAGTCTGGTGAGCAGAGCTGAAGTTGCATGTTACAGATTCCAAGGCAACACCAGGAGTTGGTGCCATTGGAAATCAGATGAACAGTCAGCGTGAGGTGGCATCTGTATGCTGCATAAGAGGTACTGCAGTTCTTAATGCTGATTGGTGGAAAAAGTTTGACTGCTGAAGCATTTTGGACTATAAGTGAAGTTGGAGTGGCGGTGTCAATTTTTAAGTACCAGAGGTTGTGAATGCCTAATTTTTTGTTTACTACTGTTACACACTAGTATTGAGAGCACCACTGTCCTTGTGTGCACTTTTTCAGTTCCACTGTACAACCTGAAGGGCTCATCATGCTTAGAAAATGTGGTGCTATATAAAAATAAAAGCCTTGCCTTGCCTGCCTCCTGATGTGGCGACAGAAGTCTGCACTTGAACTCTGGTCTCCTTCATGGCTACTCAGTCAGAGTGACTTGTTTCTACAAATTCTGAACCTCATCATAGAAATGAGCTCAATGTTTCTTTTGTGGCATGTATTTAAATGTGTGTACACACACACACAAAGACAAGGATGATTAGCGCACGCTTCCCAGATTCAGAGGTCACGAGAGGGCAATAAAGGGAGAGGAGGTTGACTGCAGGGATCAGTGAGAACAGTGAATGCTGGACATGAAGGAAATATTGCAGCCTGCCTCCCTTATCTGTTTGTGTGGTATCTAAAGAGCGCTGTAGTGTAACTCACTCAAACGTTATGGACATCTTCCACATTCCAGGAGGCCAGTTTAACTGGCTTGTGAACATAAATCTACAACTGTGAGACAGCACTCATCTTCAGTTAGCTGGCACTGCTTGAAACCTGGGTTCATGGTCCCATTTCAGCTGCTGCCTACTGGACTCCATTTTAAAGGTGTTACCTTCACTAGTTCTTATTTATGTGCCCAAAGAGGAGTTTGTATTTTAAGTGATTTTCCTGCTTCCTGTAGAGAAAAGACAGTAAAGTATTTACCAGTAGGACTCGGATCGCCTAACATTCCAAATAAAATGGAATTTCAGGACATTCCATTCATCTTTACTAAAGACATTTGCATGTAAACTGGCTAACTTCCTCTTATACTTAATCTGTTCCTGCTGGGAAGGGGGAAGAGAGGTAAGGACATGCATTGGATCAGCACCGAAGCCTGTTTCCCAGTGTGTTCCAAAGCTTGTAATCAAATGTTTGGAACATTCAAACAAATAATTCAGGGTTTAGAATGTGAATTATTTCTTTTCTCAGCTGCCCTGCTCTGCATCGCATTCCAACCAACCAAACTAAGAGTTGTATTTATAGTGCTGGCTGAGTCACAAAGCTGAACTACATTTCTAAACAGATTTCAGGTCACAACTCACAAGTCAGAATAGCACCTCACAACTCAATGACCACATAAAAGCATGATCCTTACTTGAAAATGGGTTTCAGCCAGCCCAGTGGCACTGGAGGTTGAGGCACTGTCGCCACACCTCACGCCATGCGGTAACCTGGGTTTGGGAATGAGCAGGGTCGGCAGGGGCAAGAAAGGATCAAGCATCTGGAGGACTGCTCCCTCTCTCGGGAGTGTGGGATCATCATCCTGCCTATCGAGCCCTTTGGTGGAGACTGGGGGTGGTGCAGGCTGGGAAGGCAAGCAGCTGGTGGTCATGGTGTGCATGTACCCCTACATGCGGGGTGCATCATGTCAGTCAGGAGGGAGGTCACCAGAAAATGGTGGCTGGGGGCTTCATGAAGAAGCCTCACCCTCGTTCCGCTGGTCTGCCGCCGCTTACTTGGGTTTGGGTTGTGCTTCAGGGATGGGGGAAGCCCCCTTCCGGCCCTGCCATGAGGGGCAAGATGTGAGGGGTCTCAGGGTTGGTTGAGGTGGTCGGCTTATGGTGGGTAGTTTGGGGTGGAGCTCTGCCTCCAGTTTGCGGGAGGAAAAATGTAAATAAAAAAATGGGTTTCAGAATCCTTCAGAATCCTAGCAACTTCATTGGTCTAAACACATCACCTGACCATTCATTAATCGCTGTTATATGACCAGCTCATAACTAACCTGTCCTAATCTACCTAGCAATAACTAATTAAACGAAAATAATCCACTTTTAAATACAAAACCCCAAAGCCCGGCATAGATTTCTTCAGAATAAATGCAGTTCTCTGGTTCATTGGAAGGCACTTGGCCTTAGTTACCAAACTAACATATTCAACCTTGCAACACCCTAACAAAGGAAATAAACCTTTTCCATTAAAAAAAGTAACTTTTCCATTTTATAAGCACAGTAACTTACTCAAGGACAAGGGTATCCTGTGAATTAATGCACTTCCCGGTGCGTTGAAAGTCACTCAGCCATTAGCCTTGTGCGTTCCAGTTCATTGGGGCCTGCATTAATTCTGTAGGAATGTATACCCTGTTGTGGGTTATTACTTACATAATTGATTGCTCCTGTCCACAATTCTAGATACTTCTAACGCTCACATTGAGAAACATGCTTTTTTGTTAACAATAAACAACCCACACTGTGAAGACCTCACTAGGTACTCCACACTTTCTTAGTGTGATGACATCATAAGGGCACTTGAACTTCGCTCTCATATCCACAAGGTCACCACACTAACTTGATGTGGAGTTACCAGCTTGGTGTTCTGCAGTGAGGGTTAGTTATTATCTTATATAGCTTCCTTCCCTTTTGAAAGCCACCCCACCAATCCCATATTTTATATTGCCTTACCTTTTTAATGTCTTCAGGGACACAGCATTGTGTGCTCTCATACTTTCCTCTGTGCCTGTGATGGCGAGAGGACTACAGAAATCTTGATGTGATTAGGCCCATCAATCTTCAGGAGCATGGCTGTCTGTGCCCTCCATCCTATGCCTGACACCTGCTGAGCCTCAGCTTCATAGTGGCTACTTCCCCCCACCATGCTACCTTATGTGGTGGAGGGAGCAGAATAATTACCACCCATGTAGCAGCCCAGGCCAACATGCGGCCTTTGTAATCCTCTTCCTGCATTTAAAAGCATTGCTGCATGTGTCCCCTATCCTCTGAATTCTAACCCTCCTCATGTCCATTGGCTGCTCCTTTCTGTTAAATTTGATAAGTGATATAGTGGTCCATATGGATATGTTGTATGGCATGAGAATTGTTTTAATATATGTATATATAATGTCACGTGACTAAATGTGGGGTATATGAGTGTGGATTAACGGCTTCTTTAAGCATAGCTTCCTGAGAAAGGGCAGAGCACCTTGAGTGCTGAAGCTTTATTTGCCTTTTGTTTTGAGCACTTTGATCTACTCTTCTTTGTGCAGTGCATTTGTTTTTTGCTCAAGGTGTTGACTGGCTGTAGGCTATAATGACGTGTGCTGCCTGTTTGGTTACTCAGGGTGAGTGGCATGGCATGGAGGGCAGTTTTGAAAAGTCCTGCTATGAGCGGGTGAAGAGATGGTTATTGTGTAAATAGATGTTGGGGTAAAGTGGGTATTGTTTACAATTAGAGTGGCATAACTTAGGTATTGTGAGTTAGTGGAACAAACCCCCTCCCACAGCAGGGGGCAAGTTTGTTACAAGCAGTGCCCAACAGAGCACTGGGTGCCTTAGCACTGCCCTTAGTAGAAGGAAGATATAATTGAGGGAGGTCAAATCTCAGTCCAGGGCAGAAGCCCTAAATTTCAGAGGGCTAATTTTGACAAAATGACTGATCTAGCCAAGTGTTTCCTCTCTGTTCAAGAAGGCTAGCCCACCATCTTACTAGGAACACTGCCTCATCCCTTTTTGGGTCCCCTACTGTAATACCTCTTTGGGGCAGAGATCGTTTACACAGAGGCACCAAGCTTTTAACACTCTTCCACTAACGTTGTTAGCAGCCCCTCCTTGGCACTTTTAAGGTCAAACTAAAGGAGCACCTACTCAATAAACCACCTTGCAACTGCCATAGGTAGCATATCTTAATTTTCCTTCCACTGACCAGAGCAATCCTAGGTCACTTGCTCAATTTTCGTTAAGTTTTCCTCGCTTTTCTCTTAACCCTCTCTCTTGTCCACCTCACTGCTTCCATGCCTCTTTTCACTTCTAAGCTCTTTCAGAGTATTTCCTGCTGTTAATACTCTAGCTGCTGTACATAAGCCATTTTGTATGTAACTGAAATTCCTATATACGCTCTTTGTCTTTGTATTTTTTAACCATATGTCTGTATAAAGTGTAAAGAAACATCGAAACATAGAAGTTGACAGCAGATAAGGACAGAAGGCCCATCCAGTCTGCCCATAACACTAAAAACCTAAAAACTGGACGCTTAGAAACGGGCATTTTTGCCCACATGCCTTTCAGCAGAAAAATAAAATGAAATGATAACCTAAGATACACGAGCAATTTGAAGTAGAAGAAATTTGGGGATCAATTAAACAAACAATCTTAGAGGCCAAAAGATATGTGTAAAGGCTGTGACAAAAGGAATAGACACAAACTCCTCATATGGTTCACTAGTCAAGTTAATATAGCCATTAGGGCCAAGAGAGAGAGAGAGAGAGAGAGAGGTGGCCTTCCTCAACTTCAAAAGAAGCAGGGAATGACCTGTGGAAGATCATGTACAGAAAAATAAGGAGACTAAGTCAGCAGTAAACCAGCAAAGGCAGCAGCGGGACTTCAGATAACAAAAAGGAGTCAAAGAGGAACAAGTAATTCTTCAGGTATTTACAAGAGAAGAAAAAGAAGAAAGGGAGATAGTTAGACTCAAAAGATGGGGATCGTGGAAGAAGACAGACAGAAGGCCACCATTCTGAACAAATACTTCTGTTCAGTGTTCACCAAGGCACACAGTGGCCCAGTGCATGACAGTGGCATTACAGCGTGTGGCAGGTGTGTCCCACAGATGGAAACACATTATTACAACAGGCAGGGTTAGGAGGTGCTAGAGTATATAAAACAAGATAAATCTCCTGAACCAGACAGAATACATCCAAAGATACTAAAAGAGTTGGCAGGTGAATTAGAGGCCCTCTTGGTGCATCTGTTTAACCATTCACTTCAGGCAGGGAGTTGTGCCAAGGGACTGGAGAGGGCTGACGTGGTACCTCTACATACAGGTGGCAGCGAGGAAGAACCCAGTAACTACAGACTGGTTAGCCTCACATCAGTGTTAGGACAACAAATGGAGGTCCTGATTAAACAAGACCTAGTGGAATACTTGAGTAAGAATGGCCTTCTGGATGACAACATGGTTTCCTGGCAGGCAGGACATGCCAAATGAACCTGATAACATTTTTGATTGGGTAACTAGGGAAATGGATAGGGGCCATCCAGTGGACCTCCTCTATTTGACTTCAGCAAGACCTTTGATTCCATGCCACATAAACCGCCTGCTGAAGAAGCTAGAGGATTCGGGCATTGCTAACTGCATTGTTAGGTGGGTGGGTAACTGGCTGGGGGCAGAAGGCAGAGAGTAGTTGTCAATGGGGAAAAGTCAGAGGAAGGAGAGGTGGCCAGTGGCAGCTCTCAGGGCTCGATCTTGGGACCAGTCCTGTTTAATGTATTCCTCAGCGACATAGGAGAAGGTATCCAGGTAAAACTGCACTGTTTGTGGATGACACTAAGCTAGGTGGTAGGGTGGACAGTTAGGAAGCAGCTGGAATCTACAGAAAGTTCTGAAAAAGTTGGAAAAATGGTCTAGTGTCTGGCAGCTGTAGTTCAATGCCAAAAGTGTAACGTGATGCATCTAGGCAGGAATAACCAGAGGATAGCCTATTGGCTCAATGGGGTCAAGTTCAGTGCCTCACAAGAGGAAGAGATCTAGGACTTATCATATGTGACACCCTAAAGCAAGCCAGCCAATGAAACACAACATATAATAGGGCCAACAAAGCGTTAGGGTGTATATGGAGAGGATTCAACAGTAGGCATCCGGAGGTGATACTGCCACTGTACAGATCCCTGGTGAGACCCCACCTGGAATACTGTGTCCAGTTTTGGAGCCCACACTAAAAAGAACAGGGACAGGCTAGAAACCATACAGAGAAGGGCAACCAAAATGATACAGAGGCTCCAGGGGCTCCAGGGGCTACCGTATGAAGGATGTCTTGAGGGGTTAAACACGTACTCGCTGGAGACAAGGAGGGAAAGGGGATATGATAGAAACCTTCAAGTACATGAGGGAATTAATGCAGTGCCCTACTCTGAACTATCGCCAGGACATCCAGCTCATATACAAGGGGGCATGGATGGAAGCTAAGGGGCAGGAAATTCAGAAGGGATCTTAGGAAACACTGCTTCTCAGAAAGGATAGTGGAGCCATGGAACAGGCTGCCTATGGATATAGTGGGAGCTAAGATTGTGTCAGCCTTCTAATGGGTTGGGATAAATAGTATGTCTGAATTAAATCCGTGGGGTAAAAGTAAGGGCTAAGTCCGGGATCTCCTGGGGTCTCGGGAACTCACAGGCAGACTTGATGGACCTTGGGCCAGATTCACAAAGAGTTGCCTGTGTGGGCAAACTGAGCTTTAATGAATAACTGGTATTTACAAAGCCCAGTTTCCTACTACAAATGCATTGCACCTGGGAAGAGAAATAGTGAGGCACTTAATGCTATAATGGGGGAACCTGCATATCCTTACAAACCCATTCACTAATGTTCTGCTCCACAGGGCCTTTGCTGAAGTCTCAGATGAGCAAATTACTACCAAGAAAAACCTGGTGGTAATTCACAGGCACCTAGTGGTTGACAGAGGTACTGCAGCCCCCGACTCCCTCCTCAGTCCTCTATCACCCACCTGATATTAGAGAATATTTTCCATAGTGTAGTGTCCCACCTCAGTCCCTGAACACCCACCTGATAAGAGGGAAACATGTTTCCATGGTGTATGGTCCCACCCCTGTTCCTAACCATCCACCAGAAAGTAACAAATAAGTTTCCATAGTGCAGGGTCCCACCTCGGTCCCCGATCACCCACCAGAAAGTAACAAAATAAGTTTCTATAGTGTAGGGTCCCACTCCGGTCCCTGATTACCCACCCAGTAATGTAAACTCCATTTTCAATAGTGTAGTGGCCCTCCTGATCACTGATCCCCATGTAAAAACAATTTTGTCATAGTGTAGTGGTCCCTCCCAACCCGATCCCAATCGCTGCACTGTATAATAAAAAAAACCTTTTCCATAGCATAGTGTCCCCCCACACCCTGGTCCCCGATTGCGTAATGCATCCCCTTTTCAGTAGCTCCTGACTATTCCCAGAAGATCTACCTCCAAAGGAAATCTGCTTTCTCCACTGCCTACCCAAATTGTGGAACTCCATCCCTCTGCCCCTCCGTCATGCCCTCTCCCTACTGCTCTTTCATCACTCCCCTCCCAATCTTCCCCCCACATCTGCTCCTGCACCTAACACTTTCTTTTTCCTTCCTCTTCTAACTACTTCCCTTCACTTTCCCAGTCTCTCTCCTCCAGTATAATTCACCGTCTTATTCCCTGCCATCATTAGGGTGATCTTTTATATTCCATAACATCTCCTATTAAACTAACCCCACTCTTTTCAAGCATGTCTCGAACCAAGCCACTGATTATTTGCATAATTTGCTGCGTTCCACTGTCAATTGCAGTGTAAAATGTATTCCTGTGTATATATTTGCATAGTTAATTATTGTTTGCTGTACTCATACAAGGTGTTCCTGTATATATGGTTTCTGTATATATATTGTACATTTTCATTGCTGTGTCTCCTCCTCCACTTTACCCCAGTCGCAGCTGGAAATGAGCCCAGCTCAGTGTGCCCTCTTGGTGAAACATTTCTAAATAAATAAATCAATCAATAAATAAATAGTGTAGTAGTCCCACCCCTCCCCAGGCACTGATCCCCATATAATAAAATCATTTTCCATAGTGTGGTCCCACCCTGCACCCCTTCCCTGACCCCATGTTGCTGTGGAAACTTGTTGACGGTCTAGTGGACCCCATCTGGTAATGGAAGTCCGGCCACCCGCTTTCTCCAGCCCGACCCACAGCTGGCGACCAGCACAGCCATCACTCACCACCCGGCTGGCCACTGACTGAGCTCTGTGACAGCACAATACTGTATAGAGTATGGCCCGTGACGGTGACCTGTCAATACTTTCAATGGGCATACTCTGCTCGGCTACTATCTTTGGTCATGGAAGCTTCTGATGGCCAGCCATGTGAAATGGTGGTGTGCTGGTCATCATGATGTGGGTCAGGCTGAGGCTGGGTGGTCAGACTTGTTACCGGTGGAAAGTCCACTAGACTGCCAGGAATTTCCATGGCAACAAGGGGCTGGGGATCAGGAACAGGGTGGGGTGGAACCACTGCAATATGGAAAATAATCAGTGTCAGTGGCTCAGCAGGGTGCACACTCACCTCTGAAGCCAGAAGATCGAAAGCTGTGGGTTCTATCCCACACCAGGCATTGAGTTAAATCCTAATACTGACACTGTAGTGCAGCATGAGATGGGTGCTGCACTCCTGAGGTGCCGCCTTTTCTGATGAGACATTAAACCAAGGTCCCATCTGCCTGTTCTGGTGGTTGTTCAGGTGGACGTTAAAGATCCCATGGCACTTCTCAAAGAGTAGGGAATTTGTTTTATTGAAATTCATACTGTCAACATACAGAAAAAAGAAAAATATGCAGTAATCATTACAAACACAAATACCAAAATGAATAAAAAGTTGTACAGATTAAACAGATAATGCTGGGAAAAAATAAACAAGAGCAAAAGCTATGCTTCATGTAATTGAAACATCACTATCCATAATCCAAGAGAAGTTCCTCCAGACAGTATCTAAATGCTGCCTGTTGAAAGACTTCATTTCACCCAAACAAAGCTGCTGGGGCTCTTTAGTGATCTTAATTACCAGTTCTAATGTAGAAATCTCTTTTGTTGTAGAGCAAAGATACACCATGCATTCCATATAAACCACATAATAACAGCAAAATCTAATTTAAAGTACCCTATCCCATTTACTCCAGACCCCATAGTGTCCATACATAAGCATCCTAAAAGTTACTCTGGCAAACATCCTCTTCCCATTCTTGGCTAATAAAGACCAGAAACCTGTGATATAAGGACAAAGAACAAATAAATGCTCCATGGTCTCAGAGCCCAAACACAATCTGGAACAAATACGTTCATCCTGCTTCTTCCGTTTCGGATTTGCCTTTACATTTAAACGCTCATGGCAGCACAACCAAAAACATCTTGATATTTAGCAGGGATCCTAGAATCCTGAACTAAAAGATGCACAGCAGGAACACATATTGGGAGCACTTGAAATGTCTCAGGCTCCGTAAAATGGGTAGAAATAACTTGTCCATAAATTAGCTTTTTGTGTTAGTCTCTAAATGAGCTCTAGTAATATTCCATATTTTAGTTTAACAAGAACATCTATGAGATAGTCGGGAGTTTGTGCATCCCATTTTATAAGGCGAGAGATCCAGTTTTCCAGGCCATGAACCAGTTTGGCATCAAGCTGAACAGAACATCAGACCATATTTTATGGACTCCCAGCAATATCAGGAGGAAATTCCATATAGAAATTGGCAGAAAAAAATAACAGAGGATTGACCATATTTTGGTCTCCACTTTCACGAGGAAGATATAAAACATTTCTCTTAATCAGGTTACGTCGACTCCCCCAAAGCCTGGAAAAAAATGCTATATAGTCATGTATCTCTGGTTCAGGGGAGGAAATATATTACTATATACAGAATATGGGCAATAAAACGTTTTAATCAGAAATACCTGCTTACTCTTGCTAAAATTCCATCCTTGCCACTTTTGAACCAACCGACTTCCCTTATCCAATTTCCTATCCCAATTTAGCAAATCTAAAGGGCCCTGCCGAAATCTAGACCTACAATAAGAATATTGTCCGAGTAAAGGAAATTCCTGCTATCTGTTGAAAAAAGGTCATCTAACATCTCAGCTCCCACATCACACTTCCCCATATTAAGTGCAGCCCCAGACACTGCACCATATGAATGACATACCTGTTCTGCCATGGTGACAGATGTGTCATCTTTAAACAAGACATACATCATCCGCATAAGCCAGCGCAGAAAAGGCAAATCATGCAGATGGGCGGAATAAAGAGAATCTCAGCGGTTCTATTTAGTGCTCAGTAACAAGGGGTCGTTGCAAAACATACAACAGGGGGCTTATAGGGCACCCCTGTCACACTCCTCACTTTATTGCCACCAGGAGGCCACTGAATCCATTTACTTGTACCACCCTAGCATTACTGTAGAGTGTTTGTAGCCATGCAAACAGTTGTGGAATCTTATACCTCCATAAGGTGAACCACAAAAATCACGTCCCACAGCATCAAACGCCTGCTTTTGATCCAAGGAGACCACCATACCAGTTACTCTGGAGAGGCATCCATCTGAAAAATATTCCTCAGCAAGATCAGTCAATCTGATATAGATCTACTGGGTATAGCACAAGACTGCATTGTAGAAAATAGCTCTGGAGTGACCTTCAGCAACTTTACATTTAACATTTTAGCTAATATTTTAAAATCACAAATAAGGAGGCTAATAGGTGTCCAATTTGTAATCTGTCTGCTATCCCCCTTTTATGGAGCAAAGTGAGCACCCCACTGACGTATGAAAGGAACTTCAGTGTTATTTAATAGATGGTTAAAAGTGTCTGCCAATTCCTGAGAAATCTCAGGACCCAAAAATCTATATAGCTCAGCCATAAGGCCATCTCTTCCCGGTGCTTTCCCAGTATTCATAGTATGAATAGCCACCTCCACCTCCACCTTCCCTGCAGTAATAGGTCGCACCATTTCAAATGCTGCCTCTGCAGAACATGTTGGCACATCTGTACCGGCAAAACGCAGTGGTTCTGTGGCATCAAGGGTGCTGCCTGAAACAAGGACACTGCATGTTAGTACACTACATTTAAAATCCCTCAGTTGCATTATGTATCTGATTAGTTTTATCATATAATTCCTTAATTCTCGTTTCCTTCACCCTTCTCTTACAGCTGAGGAATGGACAACGTTGTCCCATTTCCCCTGCGATCCGTACGTTGCTGCATATGCCAAGTAGCAATTTTGTTTTGGAAGGCTTGCAAATCTTCTCTGACTTTCTGGATTTGAGAAGTGTAATCATGTCTAGTTGTTTGAGCAAGACTCGTAAGAGTTTGTAATTGCCTCCTGTTATTTTGATAGGTTAAATTGTCAATATCCTATGACCCCTGCCAACAAAGATGAGCAGGGACCTTAATGTCTTAGTACCCTCCCACAGGCTACGGAGTTCTCAAAGAGAACAAACAATGATTTTTGTTGATAATAAAATATAAAAGTTGTTGCTTTACCTGTTCTAACAGGATAAGTGAGGAGTTTGACCATAAGGAACTATCCATTAAGATAAGTATTGGCAGACAAAAATTGACCCTGGGAAGTGGAGGTTAGAGTACTCTACTGATTCCACCATGGCTGACTGAATAATCAAGGATTTATTTATAAAGAAGAAATCAATCCTCGTTGCAGTACTCCCCTTTGAAAGGTTAGGTCCAACCAACTATGTTTGAAAAAATATGCATCTACCAGCGAAGCTGTCCTAATAACAGTCTGTAAACTAGACATGTCACAAAACACCTTCTGAGTGGTAGTCACCTTCCTCTATCATTTTTGACAAGCCACAGTTCAAATCCCACCCTAGATTATATTCTGCGATGTATGTAAATATGGCCTTATTTGTGTAAAGACCGCAATTCTGTCGGCTTTCATTTGGGGCGATACATTGATTAATCTGTAATATTTATTTATTTATTTAAGAATTGGGTTTACAACCTTTGAGTCAATGACTCATTTCCAAAGGCACCTCATCGCGGGGAGGGCAGACAAAAAAAACAGTGTGAGGTACAACAGGGAAAACATAACAGATGCAAACACATATAACAGTAAGAACAGTACACTAATACACAGCATGGATTTTGACAGCTAATAAAAGTATTCTCCCGGAACCAGATCAATAAGTGTAATTATGGAGACTTCAACATGTATGAAACAAAATACCTACCCCAGAGCAGGAGTCAAGACCAAGAGACCAAAGAAACCCCGCATACCATTCTTGTATTGCTTTAGACAATTTGGTAACTGTATGTAGTCTGGTATCCTGTAAAAAAATAAACATTTCGTGTGTTTTCCCATAGGTTCGAAAAACACAGACCCATTTAAAATGGTTCTTAATGCTGTTAACATTAACAGTAAGGATAGTTAAGGATCAGCCATACATAGAGTAGGTAAAGAATGGAAGCGTAAACCAAAAAAGAGGGAAAAATCATTCACGGGGTTTCCTTTTTCTTGGCCTTGACTCCCAAGGAATGTTTAACTACAACAGTTTATGTACTGCAGTACTGTCCTGATGGGATTCTGAATCACTCAGTTCTGCTCTGATGTCCTTCCATGACCACCGAGTCAATGGAGGAACTATCTGAATCAATGTCTCCCTATCCTGCTGTTCAGAAAAGGCTTGAAATCTATTGGAGATGGGGGTTTCAGTTATTTGGGACATTTGGAAGCTGGTTGCATCTTACTAGATCGCCTCCTAGGCATGGTATTTTCAGGCTCTCCTGCTGTACTTCTGATGGGGGCATTGTGACTGAGTCCATGTCTTGCACATGTAGGGTACATCAGGAACATTTTGAATCAAGGGTGTTCTCCATCCATGAAACCTCCTAACCCACTAGTAGGAACTGGCTTTCCCTGCAGGGGAGACGCAGGCTCTGTGCTGGGACTTAACTCTGGTGTGAAGTAAGTCATGTAGCTTTAACCCTAATACTAGTGATGTGTCCTGTGTGGGTTTGGGATCAGTCAAACCCTGTCAGTCCATGGTGTGTTGTCTCTGCACTAGAGACCAGCAATCTCTGTTCTTCACAGTATGCCACCCTTGCACAGTGCGCAGCTTTCAGACATTTTGTATAAGCGTGTCCTCGAGTCCCACAAAGATTTGCAGGTTGTCCACCTCTTTACACTGCTCACTAGTATGCCCCAAGGAGTTGCATAAAAGTGCAATGACCGATCACAGTTGCTGCTTATGTGCCCTGGAGCCCCGCACTTGTAACAGGTTCGGGCTGTCCCTGATAAAACAACACCTCCGTATTCTCCTGTAAAAAAAGAATTTGGCAGGTGCTGTAATCCCTGGTCCTGTGACCGTAAAATAACTCTTATTCTCCAGCCACCAGTCCATATACTCTCCGAATCGAATATGGCTTTGGGGTTCCCCACTACAGTGCATCACTGCTTTAATCAAAATACCAGATCTGTGACACTCACACCTCATTGCGGAATAATACTATGACCATCCTATGAGCCAGTTGAGTCAAGGGTATTACCTCAAAAGGTGTCCACAATGGGTGTTTTTACTTTTGATATCTTGCCCCAAATTCTTCTAGTCCATTTCCCAATTTGAAACTAATATTGAAAGTGGACTCTCCCAAAACATGTATTAGAGCATACAATTCAGATATTTGAAACTGTAAACATTCTTTCAATACTGTTTTCCCCACAAACACTCGGTCAGGAAATTGCTCTAAACCCCTTTATATACAAGGCAGACAGCATTATGTCGTGGTGCTGCATAGACTGGTTGTCGAAAAAAGAAGCATATTGTCTCAGTGTCCTTCCATCAGCATCCCTTGGGGAGTCTTGTTGTCTGAGGCCTTTGAGGTTTTAGGCCCAGTATTGACCTGTACTAAATTAGTAGCCAAGTCAGATGCAATTTATTTATTTATTTCGTTTTGTTTACCGGTAAGTGCACTAGCCATAGCAATGACTATTTTCAGGCACGACCCAGCAATTGGTCTCTCAATGTCAGTGTGAACAGTTAAATCCTCTCTCCCATTTCCCTGCACCTCTGCCGACAGATGCAAGGTGGGATGCTGTGTTAATTCCAATTCCAGAGGCAGGTCTAATACCTCCTGTCCTGTGTGTTGTATCTAGGGCCATGCCCACACCCTGTACACTTTCAGATGTACTTTTCACATCCCTTTCTTTTCCAGAAAAATCGGGGTAGAGTCAAATGAACCCTGGAATCTTAAGGAGAAACCACGCAATTCCAGCATCCCTTATCAGGCTCTTTAACCCATCCAACTGCTGTAAGAGAATGCTCTACAGACCAAGAGCCCTGATCAGATTCTGAGAAATCAGCCCAGGAGTTTTGTGTGGGGCTAGGTTTCTTCACCACTCTTCCCTCCTGTGCTGCAAAGAGAATACTGTAGCACTTTTGTGAGCTTGTCCTGTAGTCACAAACACTGTCATAGGGCTATCCTGTTGAGGCATAGCAAAATTAAAATCCTGCACACTTTCCTGCACATCCTTGCTAATACTTGCCTCAGTCAAAACAGTTTCTGATGCATATTGCAAACATAGTTCCTTTTTCTCTGCATATGCTTGTCGTCTTCTTCCGCTAACAATTAAATCAGTAATTCTTTTTGTTTGTAACTCATGGTGTCCATTTCGATTCCTGGTAACTCCTTTTGTTCAGGTTGCTGAAATTCTTGCCATTTCTGAGCTTGCAGGTCCTGAGATATTAAATCCATCTGTCCATCCAAGATTTTCTCCAGTTCCTGCTGTATCAAAAAAATCTTCTGTTTCAACTGCACTATCAGTCTGAGGAAACCTGCTCCCAACCATCTGCACATCCTCCTTCTTCTCCATCTGAGCTATCTGCTCACACTCTGCTCACAGAAGTCAAGCCCCTGCAGAAAGAGTAGGGAATTTTTATTAAAACTTGAAATCAAAATATACACAAAAAGTGTTACTGCACACAAACATAATACAGAAATAAAGGCACATGTAAATAAGTATTACATCATACAATCAATACAAAATTCATTTTCATAGCCTCCAAACTAATAAAAGAAATACTAGACCCCCGAGCAGAGGAAAAAAGATTGAAAATTCAAACAAAAAAAACCATACAAAATAATATGAAAGCATACAAAATAAAATATAAAACATAAAAATAAGCAGTAGAAGAAATCATAAATAATTGTCCTGACAATACCTCCTAAAGATATAATACATCTCACATGTGCACCTACCCACATCCAAAACTAGTCCATATGGCATCCACGCTCTTGAAAAGGGAGCATGTACAAGTGAAAAGTCCAATTCCCTTGAACCTTTAAAGGAATTATATACAGTCCAGAACAATTGTTCAGCAGTAACCCTTCTTTATATAAAGTCAATTGCTATCTCGTATGCCATATATGGTACTTGAGTATCAATAAAATTAAATGAAGCGGTTCCTGAATCATACTTAATCCATTTCTTTGGTAACAAACCCAACAACAAAATATCTCTAGTTAGACAAGAAAAAGGAAAAGAAGGCACTGTGAATAAAGAAATGACCAAAGGACAAAATAAAAGGACATTCAAAAATAAATGATCTACAGTTTCTAAAATCTCATGGCACATGTCATCCCTAGAGCAAACTCTCTCAGCTAATCCCTTATGCTTCAAATTATTCTGTACATTTAGTTTGTCATAAACACTTAACCAAAGAACATCCCACATCTTTCCCTGCAATCTAAGATTAAGCAACATTTTTCCTATAATTGCAGTTTCACTTGGAGTTTAATCCAATATCTAGGAATGTCAATAAAAACTAGAGACAATAGACACATACATCTCTTTCCTAGAAAGGGTCAATAATTGTCTCCTAGTAATACCCATAACTTCAATTTCCCAAAATATACTGCATATATGAAGGAGGCCTGAAGTGATTTTTGTATTAGAATGGTGGACTCAATACCCCAGGAAAGAAGCCACGGGTCAATTTGGTCAGAAACCCAGGAGTTCCAAACCTTGGGCCCATCGCCCATCACTGGCATCAAATTCCCATACAAAAATAAAGAAAAGAAAAAACAATAGGGTGAATCATCTGCAATCCACCATCTTTGATAGGGCAATACAAAACCCTCGTTTAATCGGATTAAGCCGGCTACCCCAAATACATTGAAAAAATAAACCACAGAGTACAGTCTCTAATCATACAGTTAGTGGAAAAACACTCATAAATGCAGAAACATTGGCAATAAAAGGTTTTACCATATATACTCTTTTAGCTTGGACATATGCCAAGAGTTCCACTTTCCAATTTTCCCCTAGCGTCTGATATAATAAGAGACCAATTATAAGTACTCATGTCCCCCATACCAAAAAAAACCCCAGTAATTTCTGTGGTTGAGTCTGACAAGGTATGTCCAAAAAAACTGAATTTTAGGAACCAAGTAGGAAGACATATACTTTTGGCAATATTAATAGTGGTATTAGTTAACAGAGAAAAATGCATAATTTCCTGAGCAGCCGTATTTGCTGATGCCTGGTCCCCCAACACCAGGCACATATCATCCATAGGTTATACTTTTAACCTCCAAATCCCCACTATGCACTGAAAGACCCTAATATCTTCATGCAGCTGTAATTTCCTTAAAAAGTGGATTTAATGCCAAAATATACAAAGCGCGGACTCAGGGGCAACCTTGCTTAACCCCCTCTGAACTAGACAACTAGCTTCACCCAGCCATTCACATAAGGTTTAACCATAGCCTGTTGGTAATATAGCTTGCCAGTTCAAGAAGATAACCGGAAGACCATGACTTTTAAGTACCATCCATAAATAATCATGACAAACAGTATCAAAGAGCCTTAGCTTGATCCAACCCTACTAAATAACCACTCACTTCCCTCAGATCCCTTTTCCATAATTTCCTAAGCAAAATAAGTGCATCAGCTATTTTCTCCCAGGAACAGCACAAAACTGTATGGGGTGGACTATATCTTCCAAAACTAAAGTTAAACGATGATACAACAATTTTGCCAGGATTTTACTATCTGTATTTAAAAAGTAATGGGCGCAATTATCCAAAGGGATCTATCACCAGTTTTAAACAGAAAAAAATAAGGCCAGTGTACATACTCCTGGTAAAACACAGGAATCCAGAAAAAATTGAAAGCTGCAACAAACTCAGAGGGAGTAATGGAAAAAGTAATTTATAAAACTCATTAGGTAGGCCATCAGGCCTAGAGCTACCCTGGTTTTAAACTAGAAATAATGGACCCAACTCATGTTCAGTAACAGGGACAATCAAAGAAGATTTCAGAGAGTCAGGATTGTGCCAAATCACAAGAACCCACCCAATCAAACACCTCTGTTTCAAGGATAGCTACAGAAGAAAATTTTGACTGTACAAACTTTCCACTTCCTTCATGATATCCAAGTTCCCAAATTTCTCAGACCCATCCTTAGATTTAAGGAGTACATGACCTTATGGTGACCTTGAGCAGAGCAGGAATCAAAAGGATTAACACTGCCCTGTTTCCAGGGCATCCCCTTTTGTTCAGCTTCTAAGGATTTCATCCTATTATATTGCAAACTTGTCAAGTTATACTTAATCTGTTCTATTTGATCAACAAGAAGTCCCAGTAGAAACCTGTAATAACTGCAATAACACAAGTTGTTCTTGTAAAACCTTATAATCCTCCTTTCGTTTTGCACCATTTAATTTACCCATCGACTGAAAATATCTTTGAAAATAGGCCTTACTATCTGACCACCAGTCTGCCAAAGAATCATGTAGAAAAGCTACAGAATGTCTGGCTTGTACCAGGCCTAGAAAACCCTCCTGGATGTCATCAATTGCCATCAAACTTAAATTTAGTCTCAATACCCTTCCTCTAACAGTAGCATCAAGATCTGAGAGAGAAACAACAAGGAGACTGTGGTCAGAAGTAGCAACAGGTGTCACAGATTTGTGCCTAATAATTAAATGAGGATAAAAAACAAAAATCTATCCGGTAGATAAAGGCCCATAAAAAAAGGTATGGGGGCTTAGGGATATCTGGAAAGGTAAAGCATCAACAAGCCCGGTCAATGGTAACACATGATTAAGGTACTGTGAATACAATAAAGTTTAGAAACCCTGGGACCCTATCCAAAAACAATCTACTTGTATTAAAGTCTCCACCAAAGAGTATATATCTAGACATAAAAGATATGGCAAAATAAGCTAAACAACTCTATCCTGCCAGTTTTAGTTTGAGGGCATATACATTTATGAGATGAAAATCCATCTCCTGAAGCTGCACATCCAACAAAAGGCACTACCTGGGAAAATGTCTACAGAGTGAAACACTTTAATATTATGAGTGAAAAACAAATCCCTACCCCACTACAAAGATCAGTCCCCCCGACCAAAAACTAGCTCCCCAAACCCAGGCATCCTCCATATCTTAACATCAGTTTGGGACTGTAGCCTGGTATCCTGAAAAACCCACATCAAAACATAAATCTGAAAATAAAGAAAAAAAGCCAGTCTCTTTCACTCTGACAACATACTATTTGTGTTGAGAGAGACTATAGTTAAATCATAATGACTCAGACCCATAACAGAGATCAACGAGGGAGTCAAGGTACTTTCCTAGAGGAGGCCCTCACACCCACGCCTCCTCCTAGTTCGACTGGCAACAGTACCTTCCGGATATTCAGCATCAGAGGGGATTCAGCCTGGGAAGAAGCCCAAGAGGCAGTGTCAGAGTCTAAATCATCCTCAGATATACCTTCCCAAAGAGGATGAAAAGGATTGTCATGAATAATTGCCTCCACAGAACTCCCAGGCTGAGCCTTACCCTTTTGTCCCTTCGTCCCTTTTTCCTTTTACTTCCTGGAATCCATCACTCACAAGAGGAGGAGGCTTAGGAGGGCCATAGAAACAGAAGACTGAGGGACATCCCCAGGGACCAGGGTAATATCCCTACTCCCAACCTCGGAGTCTACTATAGCAGCATTATCTGAATTGACCACATCCGGATCCACCACAACCGGGGCAGTATGGGGAGAAGGAGAAAAATCCTGAAAGCCAGAGGCCGATTTAGATTTTTGAATATAAAAATCTTGGATAGTGAAGTCTGCATCAGCAGTATTATGAGATGCCCTGGCAGTTGGAAAGAATGCCCTCATCTTCACCACGAGGTGCACTTCAAAGAGTTTGTACAATGGAAACTCATGTGACCTAATTCACCACAGAGAATGCATTTAAGCATTTCACAGTTGGGCTAATATGTCTGGCAGACCCACATTTAAAAGCACCTCTCGGGTTGTCCTGGTAAAAGATGAGACCCTTATTCCGCCCAATGTAAAGACAGTTTGGCAAGTGTTTAAGTCTGTACCCTCATACCGTAATTTAATTTTATTTTCCAACCCCTTCCAAAACCTTCCCCATCTAAAATGGGCACAGGGATACCTTGCACCTCACAGCGTTTATCCAACCAGTAGAGGATATCCTGAATATTGACCCCTCATTCTGAAATAAAACAGTGATAACCCAAAAGACTGTTTAGTTAAAGGAATAATTTGAAAGGGGTCCACAGGAGATTAGTCTTTAAATTCATATATCGAGTCCAAAATTTTTCCAACAGATCTGGGGTTCAAAACTAATATCAAAGTGGATTCCCCTGCTGCATAAACATCTGCGGGCTAAAATGCAAAGATTGTTTTAGCAAGACCTTTCCCACAAAAAACGATCAGGAGGTGTCTCCATACCCCTAGATACCTAAATCGCTGGCGTTCCTCCGTTTAGCAAGTTCCACAGGCTTCTTCAATAAACTGGCAAAGGTTGGGGTGGAATCGATCTTTTCACCCAAAGGGAATCAGGGCAGCATCCAAATCAGAAGACTCCACAACGCGGCAGAGCTATGTCCACAGAGGAGTTTGGAAGCTTTGTGGGGACACAGTCAAAGAGAGGAAAGAAACAGTACCTGAAGGCTCCATTTTCTCCTGTTGCTCAAATCAGCCCCAACCACAGGAGAAGGTGTAATCGATTCCTCGACAGCGTCCTGACACACTGTCTGTAATAGTGGAGCGATGTTAGCCTGCCACACGCCGACATCCTGCGACCAATCCGCCCCTCTAGGGCCCATTCCAGGGACCAAGCTTCTTCCACGTCACCGCAATATGACGTAGCTGCCTGGGGAGGACCTGAAACATCTACTGAAGAAGCCAGCGGAGTAGAGGAAGAAATAAAAACTTTGGAAACACCTCCAGTAACTCTACCAGGGAATCACCCCAAAACATTTACGTTTTTATCTTCCTCATAGAGCAGTTTCTCTGCATTCAGCTGTGCTTCAATAGCAGACAATTTGGCCTGCAAAATTTGCCGTTTTCTTCAAGAGAAAGGTCTAAAACATTTTCCTGGTCTGAAGACTGTAGTGAAACTAAATCTTCAGGCTGCATGCCAGTTTCAAAGCAGCCAGCTGAGGTAGAACTTGAAACAATGTCGGTGTCTACAGCACCGGTCAGAAAATCAAATCAGGTCCTGTCCCCTGCACCTCCACGCACAAAATGGAGGACTCCATGCTCACAGACTGCAACACTTACACACCAGGATCCATGGAGCGCCATCTTGGTCCCATAGGAAAGGGTCCCCCGCTAACAGGAAGTAGGGAATTTCCCGGTGCCCTGGCCAAATTTCCCCATTCACTAAAATACCACCAACAGCTTAACCTGATTCCAGCTGGCTACTGCCTGTATCCACCCACCCCAGTCGCTCCTGAAAAATAAACAAATAAATTATATGGGATCAGTTCCCAGGAGGGGATGGGACACTACACTACAGAAAAGTGGATACAATAAGGTAATGAGGACCGGTGAGGAGGAACACATGCTTTTGGAAAGGGAAAAAGAGGCTTTTTTACTCCCTATGTGCTCCCAGACTTGTCACTCCTTCAAGCCACCATGGTCCCGACTTACCTCCTACTACCGTCGCCGAGCCTCCTTCCTCACATTGCAGCCATCTCCGAGGTAAGCCAGTGTAACCCTTCGCTGGATGGGTCCCTCTCCTCCTAGGGTAAGGCACCGTGGGAATGGCCAGTGCATTCTCTGTTTGGCCCGAAGTGTTGTTGAGGCAGATGTGGCTCCTGGGGGCTTTAATTGGTGTCGGTGGACTGAAGCTGTCATCTTGTGGGTCCTGGAGCTGTTTTCCGCTTCCTTGTGGTTCCCCATTGCACCGCTTGTGCAGTGCTACTAGTCTCCATGGGGGCCACTGCCAGCGAGCTTCCCTACGACCCATCCCAGGAGAGGAGAGCAGTCCATGGACGCTAATCCTCTCCTTCCCTGCCTGCCCGGCACCCTGAGTCCATTCCCGATCCCGGGTCACCGGCATGGTTTGAGATGAGGCACCAGCATCTCAGCCTCTGTGCCACTAGGCCGGCATTGAAAAGGGCTTTTAATTATATAGTGTGCCGATTGTATATAAGGGTTGAGTATGCACTTCTGTGTTAAACTCAAATTTTGCACCTAATAACTTTCCCCTCTCAACTGATTTGCATGAAATGTGGAAAACACAGCCTCTGTGCCAGGATCTCTTGATTCTGTAAATTTCATGTAGATTGATTTAGTGGGGCAAAGTGACAGAGGATGAAAAAGGAAAAGTCTCAGTTTTGAAAATGTTAAGACATGTTATTTGCTACCGATAACTAAGAAAATAGGAGGCTTTGAAACCTGAAACTTTCAGGTTTGATAGAGGTTGGTCCAAGGTGTGTGTGCTTTTGGTGTTTTAGGCTCAGCTGGTAAGGTCAGCCCTGTGGCACTGAGGGTTGAGGCATGGATGCCACCTCACACTCTGGTGGCGACCTGGTTTGGGAACGAGCCGGGATGCTGGGGTTGGCTGGGGTGGGAGGAGAGAGGAGCTGGACTGAGTTGCCGATTGGCAACTCTCCTCTCCTGGGGTGGGTCGAGCACCATGCCAACTGGTGGATGGTGCCAGGAGGAAGCATCATTAGGCAGTGGCAGAAGCCGTACTCACCACGGCTTACGGCGGATGCTGGTCCTGTTCACCAGTGTCCTTGGGGGTGGGATGGGACAAACTAGCTACCTAACAAAAATTCTGCCCCATGTCCTTGCAGAATGATCCCCAGTTGGGGGAGAAGGACCCCGGATGGTGGTACACAACCACTGAGCCCTAGCTGGAGTGGACTTAGATAATATATATATATATAAAAAAGGTGCAGCTGTTAGTAGTTTTCAAATTATTTAATAAAAATTTTCTGTTTTTGAGCATGCGATTCAACATATCAATGTTCTATTCATAACTGAATTTTGCAAAAGCAGCAGTTTGCACTATATGACACAGCTGTCTTTAATAAATTACAGCTGTATCGCATAGTGCAAGTACTATACAACACAGCTATCTTTAATAAATGACAGCTGTGTCATACAGTGCAACCCTGCTGCTATTGTGACTCATAGATCAGGGCAGGGCTACTGTCATTGAAACCCCATCATCCTGACTGTGCTGAGAGCTAGGGTTATGGATCTATTTTAATAAACTGTTTTGACTAGGCTGTGTCATTATGTTCATTCATTTAAAACAAAATACCCAGAAGGTTTGTAACATGGTTTCCTGAGTATGTTTCCTTGATATCAGTTTTGAGAATCTTTCCAATTCGTTCAAGCCTGGTGTATGTGCGCACCAGTGGGTCCTTATGAGAAATGATGAGGTGGGGGGGAGTTTGAACTGTCCAGTGGGGTTTGTTTGTTGAACTAGGGGCTTTGGGGAACATCCAGGCAATCATTTCATGGTTCTTTTTTGTGGTACTTTGATGACATCTCATTAAGTGTGCGGGGTAGTGATTTCCTTTTTGTTTTGTTTGTTTGATTTTGGAGAGGGTGGCAGCATTTAGGGGGCTTGCCTATAGGGTCAGTGGAGGCAGTCACTCTGGAGCAGAGGCCTCTTTGGAATGATGCTGCCATTCTCTTTAAAAGGAAAAGTGCGAGTTGCTACTACTGCTTGGGTGTTCCTTACTGTTCCAAATTTGGGAGATAGCTTTTATTGAAATGTTTCAACAGGAAGGCACACTGAGCGATAAGTCACTGCCTCCGGTGCGACCTGGGAAAGGGTACAATAGGAATGAGACATTAAACATTCAAGTTACAAGATCAACATTAACATACAATTAGATCCTGTCAGACAATCTGAAAGCAGCAAGGGACAGTTCAGACTTGATGCTCCTATCTAATCGGGTCGATAGTACTAGTACTGTACCAAAAGAAGCTGAAGAAAGCAATTTCTTAACTGTCTATAGGCATCGACACTGTTAATTGCTAACATACCAGTTGAAAGAGTTCTCCCTTCCCCCACCGGTCTGCCACGAGTGTGTTTTCTGAGATGACACACTGTTTTTTGTACCCATACCAGCTGGCAGTCTTTCTCCTCTGCCCACTCTGACCTGGGAGCCTGTTTCTGACATGACCACATCCGACCTGAAAATCTGCATCTCCATTTGACCCTAAATAACTCAGGAAAATAACCGTAAAGCTAACACTAGACTAATATCTAACCGGATATTTAAATATAATGGGAGGCTTAGCCTGTGGTTCAATGTGAGAATAGCTCCTCCCATAACCTCTACTAAGCCCACCACTACAACACCTCCTTGCTTAGGGAGTGTTTTTCCCAGGCTCCCTCGTGGCTCATGTGGCTGTGCTTCTGCTGCTGCCTCTGTTTCTTTTCCCTCACTTGTGTGCCCTTCTCCCTTTGTTCCTGCCCCACTCTTCCCTGCTGTTCCCTTTGTTGTTTTGTCCTCTCTGCAGCTCCTGCCATCCCCATCCCATCCATCACTCCCTCCTGTCCCGTGCACGGTCTGGTTCTCCCTTCTTTGTTGTCTTTTGGACTTCTATGGATGCACTCCCGACCGTCTCCACTCCTTCCCTTTATTTCCCATTATTTCTCTCTGTCCCTTCAGGCTGCTCTCGCTCTTCCTGTGTGCCAGCATAAGCCCGTCACCTCCGTGACCCCAGCAGTCCTGGTTTCCCCTTCATACAAGGACTCACCATTTGTCCCCATTGCTCCTCATACTTTGCTCACCTTTTGGATTGCAAGCTTGCCATTTACTTCCTGGATGAACCCATTCAGTGCTTCTAACATGCATTTTCAGTCTGGAGTTTTCAAACGAGCCCACAACAGGTATGAACTCAACTCTGTTCATTGTCTGGCTGTACCAGTACCGATAGGAAATAAAAACTGTTTTATTGCCTAATTCTGTATTCACACTTCTCAGTAGCATACTTGCCCATGCCTGGTGCAAACTGCATTGTGACCATTGCTTCTCCACCCCGTCCATGTTTCCCTGTGGTCTCTCACTGCCTACCCTGTCAGTACCTCTTCTTCCGATACTTCAGTGCTCCCCTTTCCATTCATACCCTCATGTACTGTCCATGTCTGCAGTTTACAGGTTCTCCACCTACTGGGTTCTACCTCCTCCTCATGTCACTGCAGGTTTGAATACCTCGCTTCTGAGGGCCCTTCCCACATACTGTTTTATCCAATAACCACAGGCCCAATGTTCACTGCCCAACCTGCTTTGTGTTTCCTCCATACTTTCTGTTTGAGTATCGCTTTAACTCAATTCATCTGTACTCTCAATTCTGTTATTATTCTGTTTTACCACATACGCCCCATGAACATTTTGTATCCATGCACCAAGCCCCGGACACCATATCACAAGGCCTTAGCCTACTGTAGGCATGCCTTCCATCTGAGTTGCCCAGTGATTACAATACCTAGCTTCTGTCGATGGCCTGGGGGTCTTTCTCGACTGCCCAGCCATGTACCTCCTAACTTCCTTCTAGGACATAGGGGTGACAGAAACCCATTCTACAGCTCCATCAAACCTACTTGTCTCACATTCTCCTCCTACTCTTACTACCTCAGTTGTGACATTTACCCATTGTCGTCCTTTGTCCCCGACATTGTACCATGCACTTTCACTCCTCTATTGTCCTGCTCCATGGCCTTCCCCTGCACCCCATTCTGTTTTCTTCAACTATCATGCCTACCCTTCCACCTATTACCTTACCTAGTATCGATTGTCATCCCATCTCCATCTCTTCCTAATTCTCCTCCTTCCAGCAGCGTTTGCACTTCTGCCACCCATACCAGCAGTACTCGGACTCCATCCCTAAGTTGCACCTTCTGAGGTGCTAAGTGA
This sequence comes from Neoceratodus forsteri, assembly GCA_016271365.2. Lineage (NCBI taxonomy): Eukaryota > Metazoa > Chordata > Ceratodontiformes > Ceratodontidae > Neoceratodus > Neoceratodus forsteri. The sequence goes on from JADMNL010000024.1 coordinate 124,035,539, forward strand.
AGAACTTCCCTTGTCCCGAGGATGGGATTCCATTAAGATCACTACCTCCTGCTGCTTACCTGCTGACATCCTCCGTCCCTAACTCACTTGGCAGCAACAAGTGAGGTTATCTCACCCTGACTACCAGGGATGGGAGCCAAGTCTATGATCTACTAACTATGCCATACCTTTTCTACTTTATACCAGTTGTGTTTCCCTTTGGGAACAGAACTTCACGCCCCATTTAACCTCATCATTCTAACTACGTCTGGGTGCCTCAAGTTCTCATCATCCTACTCAGCCATCCCCATCAAGTACCCGAGTCTACAGTCTACTGCTTTAAATTCAACGTTCTCAGCCTCATGCCTGAATGCTGCTTCTCTTCAGGACTCTCGACTCACCTGACATTCCTTTTCCATTATGCCTATCTGCAGCCTCATTTCCATGATCCCTTCCTGCTACCTGCCATTGCCAAGAGCCTGAATCCATATTCAATTGTTTCACCATCTACCTCTTATTCCTGATGCTGGTTGTCACTTCTTTGGGTACAGAACTGCTTCACATACGTATCCTCATCGTCTTATCTCTCCCCACTGCATCCGATCAGGATCATCTTACCTCACCCTTCATGGATGGATATTCGAGTTTAAAGTACACAGCTTCCTGTATCCATACTGGATCTGCTTTAGAATGCCACAACCCTTCTGCACTTGGATCTCCTCCTGCTCATAGCCTCCATCCTTCATTGCCAGCAGCCTTCCTCAAGTCTCATCACACTTCCTTTCCTGGTTGAGAGCCTGAGCTTGCAACACTGCTTTCACTTCCTGAATCCTCTGCCTGATACTGGTCGCCGCTTCCCTTCAGTAATAGGACCATTCCACTCCAACAGTTGTCATCCTCGGCTCCACCTGTCAGCATCGACTGTTCATCATTTCATTGACATCAGGAGTGGTGGCCCATCTCTAGATCCACTGGTTGTGTATCCTCTGTCTTTTGCCCAGTTGCCACTTCTTGTCTGAAAAGGACCTCCGTACCTCATTTGCCTCCATTCCCTGCCTCTGAAGAGTGGTATTGCAGTCCAGTTCTCTCCTCATTCACCAAGCCTGGATGCTCATCTCTACAATCAATGGTTCGATCTTCCTTGCTCTCCATCGGACCATTACTTGCTGCTCCCTCCTGGACTTGAGCATGTCCCAACCATGCCTTCACTTTCAGCCATTCTCTGGAGCATCATGCCCATCATCTCACCTCACCTACTTTGGTTTTGGAGCCTCATTGTACACATGCTGGTCCCTTCCTTCTCGATTTCCATATCCTACCTGATTACCACTTCCCTCCTTATATGGGACCCCTTTACTTACTGACTTTCATCCTTCCTCACCACTTGCCATCTTACTCCTCCATGGACCATCTTACTTGACCCCCTTGACCTCCTGTTCCTCTTGCTGTCGATCTTACTGTGACAACTCACCTCTCCTCTGGGCTGAAACAGCTTTTAGAGAGTGTCTGTCCTTGGTATTCGCTGCCACCAGCCGGACGTTCCTTCTAGCACCTCTTTCAAGTGTACAAACTTGAATAATCAAACATGCAACATGTGTTAAAGTCTGGTAGTGTGTCTCTCTCGGTGGCAGATGCTACAGAGTTTACCTCAGGCAGTGGAAACCAAATATTACCTTAGAAAAATGACATCACAGTCACAACTGTTGAGCAAATAAATAGCTTTTACTTAACAGAAAGTGCACTGAGCATTTACAGGATACATATTTACAACACAAGAGAATAACACTCATAGAGGAAAAGTAAACAAATGTTTTAAATAACAGATGGCAAAAGAAGAGGCTATACTGAAATATGCAATCACTAAACTTACCCTTCCCTGTCCTTACCAGAGACACTGGACCCTGTTCTAACTGCCAGCTCCATGGACATAGCTACAAGGTAGGCTCCAAACTTACGTTTCCTCCCAGCTACCAAAGCACAAGAGAGCCTTCTCTGCCTTTCAGAAGGTTATATACTCTGTGGAGAATAGGTCATTCCTATTCTCCCTTTAAATCACCAACCAACTAACATGTAGGTATTTAATTGTCCCAATCAGAGTGAACACCTATCAGTGACCAATTATATTCCTTTTCACCTAAGTTTATATTTGAATGATCCAATCCATTCAAACTGCTCTGTGTCTGTGTCTGCAGGTTTGTGTGTGTCTGGAGATGTCCACTCGAGATGATGATCCAGCTCTTATCTAGCAGCTAAGAATTCCACAAGCTGGATGCTGCTGGACAGAGGATTTCAGCCTGACTGTATTTTTCCAAACTGCTAAAAAAATAAGGCATCTACAGAATCAAACCATTAACTCTTTCCTGCCCATTTCTGTCACATCTCCCTCCCCCAGATAATGAAGGTGTGTCCCTTGGGCCACCCCAAGACACAGCCATTCATGCAATTACTGGGAAGTGCCCAAAAGTATCCAGCCTGGCCATTAGCCCCTGCCTAGATAGCCCATCCACATTTGCATTTTGTTTGCCATCTGATGCTGGATAGTCATGTTGTATGCATGCAGTACCAAACTCCAACATAGTAGTTTACCATTTTGTCCACTGGGCCTATGAAGCCAAATCAGGGGATTATGATCTGTGACCACAGTAAATTCTCTCCCATATAGGTAAGGCTGCAGCTTCTGAAAGGCCCACACTATTCCAAACATTCCTTCTTAATTGTGGTGTATGCCTCCTCTCTGGGCAAAAGCCTCTGGCTGAGGTACACAACCGGGTGCTCCTCCCCTGCTGGGTAACTTGGCTCAGCACAGCCCCCAGCCCATGATCTGAGGCATCACATGGACCATAAACTTTAAACTATAATTAGGGCTAGCCAATACAGCTGGGCGCTTAAGGCCTTTTAGCTCCTGAAAAGCAACCTCACAACCTTCTGACCACTTCACTGTATCTGGCTTTCCTTCTTGGTTAAGTCTGTCAGGGCTTAGCCAGATCACTATAGCGAGAACAAACCTTTGGTAGTACCCTGCTGTCCCTAGAAATGCCCTGACCTGTTTCTTTGTGGTAGAGTAGGCCATGCCAGATGGCATCAACCTTGGCAGGCTCCAGACGGATGTGTCCACCACCCGGTGCCCAAGGTAGGATACTTCTGCCATACCTATCTGGCACTTCTCTGCCTTGACTGTCAGACCTGCCTTCTCAACCTGTGGAACACATCCGCACATTCTTGATGTGCTCATCCCAGAGTCTGGCTGTATTAGGCTATGTCATCAATATAAGCCAATGCAAACTCACCTACCCCAGACAGAATCGATCTACAAGCCATTTGAAAGGTTGCAGGTGCATTCTTCATTCCAAATGGCATTACCTTAAATTTGTATAAACCAAATGGAGTAACAAAGCTGATCTTTCCTCACTACAGGGTCAGAGGTACCTGCCAATAGCCCTTTGTTAGGTCTGTTGTGGTCAAATACTTGGCTCCCCGTCGCTCCAGGGTCTCATCTGTTCTGGGCATGGGATAGGCATCAGACTCCATGCAGCTATTAAGCTTCCGGTAGTCCATGCAGAATCGTGTGGTGCAATCCCTTTGGGATCAGTGCACACGGTAATGCCCAGGGGCTACTAGATTCCTGGATTACCCCCAGTTCCAGCATCTATTTGAGCTCCTCTTTCACAGTCTGCTTAATTGCTCAGGTACCCTGTAGAGGACTGTTTCAGGGAACCTGGGTCCCTGTATCCACATGGTGCTCTGACATCATGCTGTCCCCGGTTTCCCTGTGAACATGTCCTCAAATTCTCTCAGCACACCCTAATTTCTTGCACCTGGGCTGGTGTCAGCTGTTCAGAGGGTAAGGTTGTCCACAGAGGATGCAACCCTGGCCTCCCAAGTAGGTCCACCAGTGGATCTACCTCAGTTTCCCTCCTCTGGGGCACTGCATACAGCGAGGACCATTTCCTCCCCTGTCATGGTAGGGCTTCAGCATGTTAACATGATACACCTTTCATTTGCATCTCCTGTCCGGTAGCTCTATCATGTAATTGACATCACTATCTTTTTTGACAATGGAGAATGGCCCCTCCCATGCTGCCTGTAGTTTATTCTGTCAGACAGGGATGAGTGCCATCACTCGGCTGTCCCACCTCATATTCTCTGGCTAGGCCACAGTCATACCAGACTTTCTGCCACTGTTGTGCAGTGGCCAGTGCTCCTGAGCAAACCCCAAGAGCTCCTGTATGGGTCCTGAAGTTCAGGACATACTCCACAACAGACTCCCTTGGGAGGCACGTCACCCTCCCATTCATCCCAAATCAAATCTAGGGGCCCCGCACCTATGACCAAACAGGAGCTCAAAGGTGAGAACCCTGTGGACTCCTATGGGACTTCCTGTAGCAAATAGGAGATGAGGCAAATATTTGTCCCAGCCCTCTTATGCTGGTCAGCAAAAGTCCTTAGCATGGTCTTAAGGGTTGAATTAAATTGATCCACTAGACCCATTAGCTTGGGGATGGTATGGGGATGTTTTGAGCTGCTTCACCCCACACTTCTCCCACAAACTACTCATTAACCTGACATAAAATTGGCACCCTGGTCTGACAGTATCCCTGGTGAAGCCCACCCGGCTAAATATTCCCAACAGTGCATCTGCCACTAGTTCTGCCTCAGAGGATGTTAGGGCCACTGCCTCTGAGTATCTGGTGGCATAGTCTACAACTACCAGGATATACCGCTTGTCAGTGCGACTTGGGGTGCTCAATGCCACTATGTCCACGCTACCCTCTTGAAGGGTTCAGTCAATAATGGGCAGGCACCAAATTTGCCTTGGTCTTGTCCACCATTTCCCCACCACGCTGGCACTGTGGACAAGTCCTGCAATAATTGCTACATCCTTGCCAATACCAGGCCAGAAGAAATTGTTGGTTAGATGCTTTTTCGTGCACCTCACCCCAAGTGCCCTGAAAAGGGATATCATGTGCAAGGGCCAAAAGCTGCTGAAGGTGAACCAGGGACTACCAGCTGCTGGGTACTCACCATCTAGCCCTTCCTCTGTTGTACATTCTCTGTGCAACAGCCATTATCCCAGTAAATGGACTCTTTACTCCCCTGAGAACGCTCAGCCCCTATGAGCTACTTCACTCAGTTTTTCCAGGGTAGGGTCAGTTTCATGCACAGCACTCAGCTGCCCTTGTCTGACCCTTCCCAGTGCCCTTCTGAAGGAAGTCCTGTGGGCTCCTCTATTTGTGGCTGGTGCTTTGGACTGCTTCTTCCAGCCAGCCCTCCCTGTGCTAGACACTTCCTCAGCTGCTGAGGGTGTGGCTGGACCACCCAGAGTCAACCCCTCTTCACCCTCAGAGTTTGCCCTTGTGCCTGGCTCTGAGTTACAACACACACGGTTTTTACTGGGGTCCAAATCCTTCCCCACAATCATACTTACAGGTAGGTCCTCTACAACTCCCACCTTCTTTTCTCCATGGCCCCTTTCCCAGCTCAGGAAGACTCTAGCCATTGGTAATGGGACTGGTGGCCCTGTGAATGCCCGGACCTTGGAGTATTTCCCAGGCACCATCTGCTCTGCCCGAATGAGATCCTGCCTTACAGGAGATGTTAGCTGTGTCCCACAGTCCCTGTGTTACTATTCCATTAACTGTAATGGGACACAGATTGTCATCAGAAGAGAGTGGTTCTTCAGACTGGACACCCTACAAACACACCAGTGCTCTTTGATCACCCCACCCCATATCTCTTCCCTTAACCAGTTTCTGAGGGCAATTATATCTCAAGTCCCACTTGATTGCAAATATGACATTTCTTGGAACCTATTTCTTGAATCCCTAGAACAGAGGGCTCTACTTTGGGCTCAGGTGCAGGCTGGTTTCCTTTGAGCTGCCCCCATGGGATCCCTTATAACCATGCTGCCCCCACCATAAGACTTTCTTTGTGTGTATGGCCGGCTAGACAGACACTCGTCAGTGCTTCCTGCCACCTCTGTGGACAGCACATGCCCTCTCTATGAGCCACACACATGTCCTCAGGTACAATTTAAAAGGAATTTAGCCCTCCATCCACCTATCAAGGTAAGTATACAGTTTAACCTGCAGTTCTGCATAACTGTCTTCTGGGCTTTTCTTTAACTCCCTAAATTTCCTTCTATAAGCCTCAGGAGTTAATTCAAAATGTTTCAACAACTCTGTTTCACTTTATCATAATCAGAATAGTCTTCATTGCTCATTTTATCAAATGCATGCAACTTAGCCCGTCAGCAAGGGTGTGAGATAAGTTGACCAGGAAGCCTTAGTCAATTTTAATTTGTTACATACTCTCTCAAATGATCTTAAAAATAAATCAAGGTCATCTCCTCTTTAAACTGAGGGAACAATTTAGAATTCATTTTGGCTTCATGAAGTAAACTCACTCCACATTACTCATGGTTTGCTGACTCGGAGGGTCATCATCTTCTCGTGCTGTTGTCTCTGGAGTTCATGCTGTCGTTCTTTCTCTCTGTCTTCACGTTCCTTCTCTTTGTCTGGCGTTCTTTCTCTCTGTCTGCCAGTTCTCTTTTCTTCAAGTTCTTTCTCTGCTTCCTGTCTTCTTGTTTCTGCATCCAACCTTCTTGCTTCTGCTTCAGCATCCAGTCTTTTCACCTCAGCATCCAGTCTTTTCACCTCCAACGCCTTGTCTTGCAGCAACAGCTGCAGTTGCAGTGCCTCAAGCTGGTTTGGGGGTCTGCTGCCTCAGTTCCTGACTCACCTCCAGCGACTGTCTGCTCCAGATCATGTGCCAAGAGAGTAGCTATGAGGTCTGCCTTTTCTTCTGCTTTAGACCTTCAGGCTTAATCCCTTTTCCTAGCACCTTTCAAAAGCTGTGGTACAGTAAGTGAGTCATACTCCGTGGAGCTCATTCTGTACTGCTACACTTTACTGTGCTATCTAGAAACAAATAAAACTGTTGTACAAATGTATCCTCTTGTATATCCTGTTTTGCAACGCTAAGGTAACTGTTCCACTGGCAAACTCTGTATCTCAGTGTGCTACGCAGTCCACTATCATCACCCCACCACTGCCAACCAATATGTGACAACCCACCTCTCCCTCTGGGCTGAAACAGCTTAGAGAGGTGTCTGTCCTCTGGTATTTGCTGCCACCAGCGGATTTCCTTCTGGCACCTCTTTCAAGTGTACAAACTTGAATAATCAAACATGCAACATGTGTTAAAATCTGGTAGTGTGTCTCTCTCGGGTGGCAGATGCTACACAGAGTTTACCTCAGGCAGTGGAAACCAAATATTACCTTAGAAAATGACATCACAGTCACAACTGTTGAGCAAACAAATAGCTTTTACTTAACAGAAAGTGCACTGAGCATTTACAGGATATATATTTACAACCCAAGAGAATAACACTCATACAGGAAAAGTAAACAAATGTTTTTAAATAACACATGGCAAAGAAGAAGGCTATTACTGAAATATGCAATCACTAAACTTACCCTTCCCTGTCCTTACCAGAGACACTGGACCCTGTTCTAACTGCCAGCTCCCATGGACATAGCTACAAGGTAGGCTCCAAACTTATGTTTCCTCCCAGCTACCAAAGCACAAGAGAGCCTTCTCTGCCTTTCAGAAGGTTATATACTCTGTGGAGAATAGGTCATTCCTATTCTCCCTTTAAATGCACCAACCAACTAACATGTATGTATTTAATTGTCCCAATCAGAGTGAACACCTATCAGTGACCAATTATATTCCCTTTTCACCTTAAGTTTATATTTGAATGATCCAATCCATTCAAACTGCTCTGTGTCTGTGTCTGCAGGTCTGTGTGTGTCTGGAGATGTCCACTCGAGATGATGACCCAGCTCTTATCTAGCAGCTAGGAATTCCACAAGCTGGATGCTGCTGGACAGAGGATTTCAGCCTGACTGTATTTTTCCAAACTGCTAAAAAATAAGGCATCTAGAATCAAACCGTTAACTCTTTCCTGCCCATTTCTGTCACACTTACCAGCTAGTCCGATATCCATTTTACTCCCGTTTGATTGTCTCTGGGACTTCCCTGCTGTGGGGCAATCTTTACAGTTGCTTTATGAGTTCATTTCTTTCAGATGTGGAACATCCATCCTTCTTCACTCCAGCATCTTCCAGCCTTTCCATTTTGTCCAGGCTGCCTTCATTAGATTTAGACTGCAATACCTCACCAGCTTGCTCTTGGTGCATAGCAATGCCCATTGGCCTTCTGTGGCTCATCTTCTAGTGATTCACTTCAGCCTTCCACATTCCGCTGCTGTTTGCTGGAGCCAACCGGTCCTGTTCTTTCCTGCACAGTATGTCATCTTGCTTCATTCAGCTCTACATCTTTCTGGATCAGTCCTTTAGTCCATCAGGAGTTGTTCTGTGTGCTGTGGCTTTTTGGGCATCCTACCATATCCCTGGCCAGTATTCTACTCAGGCAACTTCTACCATCATGTATTCCTTACACTCCTACTCTGGCCATCTTGCAGCTCCCATTCACTACTCGATGGATCACTGTTCATTTCAATTGAGGAATCTATTTCTAGCACGCATTCCCTGGCAACATGCCTCAGAAACTCTTTAGTTAATTAACGCTTTCCCATACTACCGAATCAGCTCCCTTGATCATTCTGGACTCTCATTTGTCTGGACACTAGAAACATACATGTCTCTCTCCATTGGATACTTCCTATGAATCTTGCTGATTCAGTCTTCATGGACTTTCCTGTCTACCATGCCTCACAGGCTATCCTCTCGCATGGTAAGGATGTATCTTCTCCTGTTATGCTCGACTTACTCTCCAGCATCGCTCCCAGATCCGGGGACCTGCAAGATACATCTTGGCACCTCAGACATTACCTTCTTTCAGTCTGCAGCTTTCCACCATCATCAAATTTGCTGACTATGGTATTAGACTCTTACTTCCTCAACAGACTTTGCTTGTTTTAAAGATCTTTCCAGCTGACGTCATATTAGTCTTTGGATCTCTGCGACCTAGTTGGTTATGAACACCACACCATCCAAACCATCATTTTGGCTCCTGGACATCACCATTCCACATACAATCATCCGCACTTATCCATCTAGTACCTTCAGTCGAGTTAATCACCCTTCCAGTGGACCTTCAGCTCGCTTTCATGAACTATCTACATAATCTCTCCAGTAAAGACTATCACTGAGAATAGGCTCTTCCTACTTCCATCCAGAAATCTGCAATCATTAAGTCTACAGACTCTTTAATGTATCCGCCTCCAAGTTTCTCTCAAGGACTTAGGCTAAGTATTACCTGTAAATCTAACCAACCGTAAGCTACCACAGTGCATCTCATGGACAATCACATCACAGAAATACCTGTTTTACTTTAGCCAGCATACTACCCAAGCATATACAAGTATAGTTACTGTATGATATCATGCCCAAATAAGTCATACATTCCTTAAACCGAACTTCCAATCAGTCTCTATACATATTCAATTGCCTTCAGGACTCCATCTGCACATCTTTCTCTCTTGTCTACTGATCACTTAAGGCAGTCCTCCTATCAGGCATGCACAGACTTTCTTATACTTATTTCTACTGTACGGCTGCCTACTTAGCTACTCATTGCTCACTGTTACATTCTCTGTGCATCCTTCGCCTTTGGAAATCCAGACTCCATTTGCCCTTCCTCAACTGAATCTGCTCCACAGTTAGGACTCTACTGTTCCTTCAGAAAATACCCACTCTTCATCCTTAGGACCATCGGTCAATCCGCATCACCCATTGATCGAGAATGGACCATCATCTCCAAGGCATTAAAAGACTCTTCTACTCATTTTCTACTTCATGGAAGCTGTCTTAGTGACTCCTCACTCACTAATAAATTCCTTGCCTATAGACCTTACCTTGAAAGTCAATCCTTACTCAGAGCAATCATTCACCCATGACTTCTAGTATAACAGCACGTCCACCCTCCACTGTCTCATAACTTTCAACCAGTTCATGCCCTCTCTGCTCATTATGTTCATGCAACTCCCTATGGACAAGCATCGCTCATCACCTCAGACATCTGGACTTTATTTGTCCTTCTGCAACTGGATCTGCTTCACACTTAGGATTCTACCACTCCTGCAGAAAAGACCGACTCTTCAACCTCAGGATCATCATTCAATTGGCATCATCCTTGGATCAAGGATGGAATGTCATCTCTCCAGGAAGATTACCTTCCTTAAATTAGTTATGGTTACTAGAACCTAGGTCCTCTCCTTGTAGTATGCCCAGAGGATGGGCAGACCAGTGGCCATGGGTCCTCAAAGGTTTCCTCTGCCTGGAGGTTTTTCCTCTCCTGAGTGCCAGGGGTCATACTCTTCATGAGCTGGAGGAGGTATCTTTTGGGCCTTCTATTCCCTACAAATTTTTACCTACAAGTACATACCTACTACTCAAGGGTGGAATAGAGTTAAGCCATAAAAGTACTACAAGTTACACAAGCACTATACACCCCATTGCTGTTCCACAAACACTGAACTGAAATTACTTATTTCAACTTGAAAAAGAAATGGTCCCTTGTCACCCCACTCTGTCTCTTCCCCATCCCAACCCTCCCACTGAGCGCCCCGCCATTATACCTATTTTGACTGCTTATACCACAGCTATTTTTGACTCAGGGACTGAACATTGGCAAGCTCCTCTTTTGTAACTGGACCTTTTTACCCCCCAGCAGTGTGTGACACTGGGGAGCCCACTCTGTGTCCCCAAATACTTCTAATATTTTGTTTGTTACTAAAAAATAAAAGAAAACTGTCCTGTGACGTCTTTTATTTTTTAAACATAAAAAAAAGAAAGTCACTCGTCATCACTGCCATCTCCCTATCCCAAACCCGACTGTCCCACTGAGCACCCACCACCCTGTTACCCTATACTTACCTCTGGAGGTCGTACAATGTCATCATCTCTGGACTGAGACATGTCTGCACTCTTCAAAGCTGAACCGTGACCTGAGGAATACAGGCAAGCGCCGTATAAAGGTATTTCAATAGTGTTTTGAACTTATGTTCATAATTCTGCCATTTTTGAGTTTTTCATCAAATTTTCAACATGACCTTTTGGGAGCCCACCTCAAGAACACTATGAATATCATTTCGTTACTCAGGCCTGGAAGGTGATTTTGCGGTCACTGTGTGAAATCACCTTTGGGACTGATTAATGAACTTTCACCACCAGTGTTCACAAGGTGGGTTCCCAAAAGACCATGTTGAAAATTTGGTGAAAAAACTCTAAAATGGACGAGTTATGAGAGTTTGTTGGAATATTTCTACGCAGGCATAATTTTAGTATTTTCAATATTTTGACTCCAGATTTTCAACATAGCCATTTTTTTCACACCACCTCATGAACAATGCAGCTGTCATTTTTAACATCCTGTCCAAAATGTTTTTGCATCTATGGTGCGAATAGCATTTCAGCACAGATTGGAAATGTTCACCTATGGTGTTTATGAGGTGGAGTCATAAGAAGACTATGTTAAAAGTTTGAGGTCAAAATATTAAAAACAAAGAATTTATTAAGCAACATTGTTTGCAGGGATGTCCGTTGCACCCTGGGAACATGCTGCCTTACCATGCCAGTGAACTGAGTTCAGGTGTGAACTCAGTAAGCCAGCTTACTGGAGACAAGGTGGATGGGGAAGGTGCTACAGCATGCAACACCAGACATGGCCTGGGTAGGGATGGAGCAGTAATTTGTGCAGACCCCACACCCTGTGGAGGGTCAGGAAACCTCACCCACAAGGTATCAACATGTGTGCCAGGGTCTGCTGGGCCCATGTACTGTGTTAGGCCTGTCTACAATATTGTATTAATCTCATTTTGCACAGGTCTGAAAGAATACAATTCCACTGTCACAAAAGATGGGAAATTCTTTGCAAAAACTATGTTAATGCAGACATTAGGGTTGTAAAATGTAAAAGCACAGACAGAAATGAAAAACATTAGGGATTTGGGTTTCCAGTGTATTGGCGAATCAGTGGTGGAACCATGCTTAGAGTTTATACACAAACTGTGACATAGTTAAAACTCCAGATTGCTGGTTCCATGAAGAGGACTGCAACAGAATGCTGCCATAAAACAAAACAATGCAAACTACAGTTTTTCATATTAAATTGTTTTAGGTACAGTTAAACATAGATCATTTAGGGTTCCATACGTATCATCTCTAAAAACTGGAACCTTATAAACAGCTGCCAGTCAGAAATAATTTCTTATCATCTTTAAAGAAGGAATGCTGGGGCTATTTGAATGCCCCGGTAATCATTTCATTTGCTTTTATTTGTTTCTTTATGTACGGTTTCAAGATTTTCTGTTTGTTTTGCTACCTAGTAGTGAAAAAAGAATCTAGCGGAATACCTGTGTTTTAAGCCAGAAAAATCTTTACTGGCAAGACTGGCAGTGTACAATATTTTAAGAAACTGCAAACCTGTTTATAGATTTTTATAGAAATAAAGCTTTTGTCCACTAAAATATTATAGATTTAATAGAAATATTGATTTTTCATACCCTCTGATCTTTTATCATGATTTAGCAGGTAATGTCTTCTTCCTATCTAGATTTTCTTTGGAAAATGAAAACAGAAGTCAGTTCATTTTTAATAAACTGTGAAAAGCATACAGATGGACCACAGTGTTACAAACATATAAAAGGCAAAGTCTGTCGTTAAAAAAGCACCAATTTCTTTTGAGAAAGGTAGAAAAATATCTTTAGTTTCTCACTGAAACCCATTGGTCCCCTAAGAAGTTGACAGTTTTCACATCATACTGCCAGAATTCCATTGCATTCTTTCTACTAGCAGAGTGAAAAGGTGAAAGCCCTCGTGTTTCACTGCACAAACAAATATTTTATTATAAAGGGTAGAAAATAATTACTAATTCATCAAAACACAATAATTTAAACAGAACTGATCACTGGAGGTTCGGTTTCAGACAACCCTCAATGCCACAGGCCGGGTGCACCGGACACATGGTGCACCGCAGCATTTTCCCGGCTGGTGATTGGGATTTTATATCCGTGAGCCAACTGCTGAAAGTCAGATCAACTTTTTCTGGTGTAGCTTGCAGAAGTACCGATACCTTTTTGGAGTCTTGCACCAAATATTTGGCACAAGCTGCTGTAAATTGGGTAAAGTGTCGTCACTGTGCCCACCCTACCAAACTCAGGTGCAGTTGTGGCAAGGTGTTTAGCGTAGCTGTACCAACAAGAGATTGACACAGGCTTAATGCAAGCCCTGTGTTGCCCTTTGAAAATTGGGACCTGCTTTTAAATTATGCTATTTAAACCCTTACCCATTAGTAAAGGGATCAAGTGAACTGCCACTCTGTATGTTTTGTGATTCTTTGGTACCCTTTTGTTTGATCATGGTCAAGGAGGAAGGAAGAAGGTACAAGTGTCTGTGCTATGTAATTAACTTGCAGTGGGGCTTCAGGCAAGCCAAAACACCAGTTAGCCCAAGATACAGGAATTGCCCTGGGTCATGCTCACCCCATTGAGGTATAGATGTAGATTAGCTGGCAGGCCAAAGGGAGTTGCATGAGGATGAAAAAGGTGACACTGGTCAGTAGCACCTAGGACAGCCATGGTGTTGTGAGTAAACAGGTGGATGAATTCTATGTATGTGAACAACCTTTGATAGGGACTTATTTTTCACTGTGATAAGAGTTGGGATTTAATCACAATAGAAGAAGGTCTCAGCCAATCAAGTTCATACATTCTTTCAATACATTTCATAATATTTAATTTTCTCTCTTTTTATTTTAGAGATTTATCCAATAATCAACTCTCTGAGCTCCATCCAAAACAGCTGTCCGGGTTTGGAAACCTGCAGAGGTTGTAAGTAAATTTTAAGTCACTGTTTACAAAAGCTAATACATATTTGTGAACAGACCTGATTCTACAGGTTTTCCTGATCATGTTGCCAGCCGTAGTTGAATCTTGCCACACTCACTATATAGTTCCTGTTCCCTGGATGAACATCATGCCCATGGGTTCCCTTACTGTGCTTATGTCTTGGTCCTTAGTCTTAATGAACCTATACAATGTTTATGTCAAATTGTATTCAATGTGCACTTTACATACTTGTACTGTAATCACTTTTTTATTATCCTTGTACATAATGGTATAATGGTCCTTGAATGTGTGCCAGTGCACTGTATTGCACTTGAAACTCCTATTTGTGTACTTGTGCCATCTTCATGGCCTGGGTCTTACCTGAAAATGATCCACTGGATAAGTGCACTTACCGTAAACACACAAACAAACAAATAAATAGCTAAATAAATGTTAGTATGGGCCCCTGGTTCTCTGGGACGCTTCAGCCCCAAGGTCTTTTTATTTTCCTCCCTCTACCCAACTTGCCACCCTCACAGTTCACCCCCTGCTCCACAACCCACCATCTCTGGGGCTGGTTCCTTACCTCCATTTCTCCATAGCTTGTACCCTGTGGGAGGGAGCCATTGGGTTTCTCTAAGCCCCTCTGGACAGCATGCTCAGCTGGAAGTGGGTACCCAGTAGGTGATGTGGAGCTGGTGGGGATGGGGTGTCACTGCTTCATCCTATTGGGGTTGGGTGGCATTTCCATTTTTCATCTGATTCCCCAGATGCCTCATGGCCTAGGAGCAGTGGTGCACGCACACAGTGTATGCTAACGCTGCTATCAGAAGGTGTCTGCCCACCCACCGCGGCTTCGACTTGCAGCGCCACTTGTGGTCACCCAGATGATGGTGTCATAGCAGAGTGCACTGTCTTCCCCTCCCAGAGAGCAGCATCCTGTGGAACACTCAATCCTCCACCTCCCAGTTGGCCCCAATGACTCAGGTTTGCTCCAGAGCCAAGGTGATTGGCGTCATATTGCTAACACTACTTGCCAGCTTTCGCCCTAGGTTCTGCAGGAGGGCTACAAAGGTGCCTGAAATAGTGGGACACTTAGGACTTAAACAGAAATGACAGAGAGCCACACGATCATCCATGGTTGTGCATTGCACTCCTAGGCTGGCAACATGGGTTTGGGAGTAGATTCAAGAGCTGGCTGGGTGGCCCAGAGTGAGAGGGGAGGATGCCACGTGACAGCCATGGCATTGCTCCCAGCCAGAGAGGACATGCCCAGCTTCTGCCACTGTAGTGACTCCTGTGGTGGGCTATGGAGCTTGCTTCTCCACAGGAGAGATACTAAATGTGACACCGTCCTTTGACTTCACATGGCTCGGCATCACAGGGAGGAGGGTTGTATGGGAAGAAACTGGTGAAAAAGTGAACACTCCACTGCCAGCGGAATGATTGTGGCTGGTATACCTGGATTCCCATTTGTTAATCTCCACTGGTGTGACCATTGTGGAGCCCTTGACGGCTTAGTGGCTGTCAGGCAGGTGACTAGACAGAGAGCATGGTGACTGGCAGAAGAAAAACAATAAACAAGAGAGGATCACCTGGACAGAGATTAAATGCATGAACATTTAGTTTTACTTACTCATTTTGTTTTACTTCCAGGCTGACATCTTCTGTAACTAATCCCATAATCCCCGACATCAGAGCAGGTTGCAGCAGTGGGAGATTCAATAGCATGCAGCGCGTGTTAGAGTTTATATAAACTCTAATCTTTAGTTTGCTGGTTCTGCAGTCCTATCAGGGCTAAGTGCAATCACAGAGGACTGTACCCAGCCCTGGAGAAAAGCAGATTCATAAAACATCTGATCAGAGTTTATAAAAGCTCTAACATGCACTGCACGCTATTCAGCCCTGCTCTGATGTCAGCTGCAGGAGATTCTTAGTTGTAGTTACAGAAGATGTCAGCTGGGAAGCAAGCAAAATTAATCTGCTACAGTGCATATACTACAGTAAACAGTAAGTAAAACAAAAATTCAAACCCCAGAAACTTTATTTATGCTTCACAACTCGAATTATCCCTCTGGAATGAGTTGCTCTGAGCTGAGAATTTTATGCTAATTAGAGAATCTTAGAAAACCTTGCTGTGTGGTCATGCTCAGCCTGCATTCTAACAGCAGATTTCTGTCTGAAGAAAGAGTTGCCCTAAAGTCTTCTTCAGTTCGATTGATTACAGTTTATTATTTTACTAATATTTTGTAACTCTAACTGTAGTTATTTATTTGACAACTCTGCATTAGTTAGGGTCTTTATTTGTTTTTGTTTTTTGTAACTTCTCTGGTACCATATTGGTTCCCAGGAACCAGAGAAAGACTTGTTTGCAGCTTGGTTCCCACCTTTGAGAACTGCTTAAATTTACTAAATATATATTTTCTTTAAACTCTAGAGAGCACCACTTTGCAGTATTTTGTATTTTTAGTCCTGATTCCTTTTCCATCAGAATTGAGATGATAATTGGCTCTTTTGCTATTCTTTGCAATTGATATTCCAATGTTATTGTGATTCTTTACAAAAAGAGGAACCAAACTGCATTTATAGATTTTCAACTTATTTAACCTTTATATGGATTTTTGGTCTTATTAGGTTGTCAGTGTTTGGCATGACTGACAGGTCCAAGAAGAAGACAGGACCTTCGGGCTTTAAAAACTGCAAAATTTGTTTCCAGTTCTTAGCTAGGCAGACTGCCATGAGCTGTGTTTGGGGTATCTGGGTCCAGATCATGATTTTGTAAACTGTGAACTCTGTCTTAAATTCTGCTCTAAACCCAAAAGAAAAGGGCTGAAAATGAGAAGAAGCTATGGCTTCTCAGTCTGCTGCCACATTATCTATGGGCTCTGAGGAGGGTGCAGCCCCTCAAGTTAAGAAAAAGGATAAAGCTACTAAAGATGGCTCAGAAGTCAGGGTGTCATTTGCATAAAGTGCACATTGGGACCAGCCCTACACTTGGGTGTGGGGACCATGGTGCTGACTGTTCCCTTTAAACCCAGCCTATGACTGAGCCCACTATATGTCCCATTAACAGGAACAGTAGTTTCATCCTGCTCCAATGGACGCTAAATTCATTTATAAAAGTATACTTTCTGAACTCCAAATACAAGAGAAACTTGATGAATATCAACCACTATGGTATAACCCGAATATAACATTTGGAGGAAAAATCTTTTGGGTGAAGGGTGGTAAAGAATGGCATTAAAATAGTACAAGATGTCAGGCAGCTGTTTTGTATCAAGGTTAAGCAGTGGAGCAACTGGACGCTTGGACTTCAAAAGTGTTCCAGGCCGTAGGTTAATCTGGACACTGGAATCTTTTATTCCTTTACGTAAGATGAATGCTATTAAAGATAATACCACTTTATTTGTTAAACAACCTTTCCCTAAGGCTCAGTGTTAAATTTGGGCTACCATTCACTAGTTCCATAGATACCTGCAGGACAGAAAAGCATTATCTTCATTATTGGGACCAAATTACCAAATTATCTCCGCCACAACTTGGGAATCTTTCCAGAAAATAGCTTCAGGAGAAGGTGGGGCAGGGAGAGCTTACAAAACTATCACCTGGAAAATGAGATTTCACGGAGTCCTCAAAAAGAAGTGAGGAAGATATAGGCAAACAAATTTCAAATGGAATATGGAAATGTTTGTGGAGAAATGCTTATATCCAGTAAAGATGTGCATTGTCAATACAGTCCAGTATATCATTCTGCATAGTTTTTATTATTCTCCTTAAGACTAAGAGCATATGGAGAGGCTCTCAAAGGAAATGCTGAGATGAGACTGTAAACGACCTCTTGTATCACATGTTGTGGAACTGCCTTAAACTATCTAAGATTTGATCTTTAATATTTAATCTGTGTTCCAAGTGGTCAAAGCCAATGTACCTTTAGATCCTATATTTATTCTAGGAGATACTTTGAACTTATTTATAGAAACATGGACAATGATGGCAGGAAAAATCCATGGTCCATCCAGTCTGTCCAAGTTTCCTGTTTATGGAAGAAAGGAAGCATCAGCACTGGATTTGTTGGCACCCATGGGCCTCAAAATAATTATTTTAGCTAAGTGGAGCTAAAGATAGTTCCTCTGTAGAGGACTATCTGATTTATACGGGGAAACTGGAAAATAATGAGGGAGTGAGTTATTTAATCAACAGTAATTTAAAACAGGTGGAGATGTCTTGGAATTCCTTCATAAGCTTTTTGGGCAAGTCTTTTTTAAATCTCATAAGGAACAGTGTTTGTTTCCTTTCATCATTTATGGTGTAACAACAAATACATGTTTTCAGGTTAAAGTAATTATCTAAAATTAGAGGGAAGCCACAAAGAAAGAGAGAGCAAGAGAGAGACTGATTAACAGAGTGTCCTTTTGTGAAGAGTAGGCTTATCTGGATTTTATAATTATACTTATAACATGCTACAATCATAACAGATTTAATCGAGACTTAGATATTACAGATAATCATTTTACAGTGTATTTTACCTGTTAATATTATATTGTATGTTCCCATGTACATTATTATGTATGTTTGTTTTATTCAAATTAAATAAAAGCTATGAAGAAAAAAAGGAGAGAAATGGGCAATATGGAAAACATAGAAAACACCAATAATAGTGAGTTCTACAGCAACACACAAGTTCTGCTGTCCAGATGCTAGTTCTTGGGCCAGTTTGTGGCTTGTCTTCTACCACAGACCGCATGACTCCATGGTCCTGAACTTCAGCAAGAAGGGCACTAACTCCAGGGTCCATTGTTTTTCAAAACATTAACACATACTGTACAATAAACTAGCATTTGTCAATGTTGAATGTTCGATGCTTGCCAAACAATTTTTTTTGTTTTAATGTTTTGACTCCAACTTTGAAGAGACTTTTTTCTCAATTGTTTAACCAGGAGTGGAACATTAAGCTGAAAGCTTGTTTACAGGTGCGACCCGGAAGCACAGGAAGTTAAGTGACTTGCTCAGAGTCACACAGCACGCAAGTGGGGCTGGGGATTCAAACTCAGGTCTCCAGATTTGCAGCCTTAAACCACCACACTATACTGCCTCCCTTAACTTATTTTACTTGTAGACTTATTTTAGGGTTCGCTTTATAGGCATGACATACCATTTATAGTATATTGGCCCAAATGTCATTTCTTACTAGAGGTGTGAAAACACATCTTGTGCAGGATTTTAAAATGACATGTCATGTTTATGAGGTGATGTGCAGAAATTGATATGTTGAAAGTTTGGGATCAGCCAGCCCGTGGCACTGAGGTTGAGGTGCTGGACACCACACCGCGCCTCGCGCGCTGCACCGGTTCGGGAACAAGCCTGGGCCACTGGGGTCGGCAGGGGAGAGGAAGCATTGAGCATCCGGAAGACAGCTCTCCTTCCTTGGGGGATCCAGGACTATGCCTGGCACAGCAGTGATCTCCAGTGGAGACCAGAGGTACTGCAATGCTACAAGGCTTGGTTAGAGGGTCATGGAGCCACGACAAGATGTTCCCTGGCATCATAGCATGCTGTGGTTCCACCTGGGGGTGGGGTGAGGTGGAATGAGGAAATACAGAAAAAACCTCCACCTCCTGATAGGTGACAGAGGGAGATGGAGGGGTCGGTCCACCACACCCAGAGTCGGGCCTTCCTCTTGCTACTTGTGTGTTCCCATCCGCCATGCTCCACTAGACTAGATTCATAGATAGAGTGCCAGGAGGAGTTCATCTGGTGGTTCTGCCTCAGGGGACTCAGAGCTGGGGGCCGGGCAGTAGCAGCGGCAGATGGAAGGGGTGAGAGGGGCTTCAGATGGGTGGGACAGGGACCAGGACCCCAGGTGACCACTCCTGAAAGAGTTCAGGAGAGTGGAGTGAGAAAGAAAGATGTAAAAAGAAAAGAAAGTTTGGGATCAAAATATTGAAAATTATCAAAGTCACAAGCCTGTGTTCATAAATTCCAACAGGCTTATAACTTTATTGTTTTTTTAACATTTTGCCAAAGTTTTCAAAATAGCTTTCTTATGACCCTACCTAATGAACAAGTGCAGAGTAAATTTTCAACTCTAGCCTGAAAGGTAATTTTGTGCAGGCACTGAGAAAACACATTTTGGCCAGTATTTGAAAAATGACAGCTGTCACATTCATGAGGTATGGTGGAAAATAGCTGTGTTGAAATTTTGGGGTCAAAATATTGAAAATCACCAAAGTTACATGCCTGCAGTTGCAAACTTCATCACAGGCTCATAACTTTGTTGTTTTTAACTATCATTACACCAAATTTTCAACATAGTCTTCTTTATGACCTACCTCATGAATAATAGTGGTGAAAATTTTCAACTCCTGCCCAAAAAGTGATTTCGTGAAGCAACTTCAAAATCAACTTTCAGGATACAAAAACACATCATGGCCAAGATTTGAAAAATGACAGCTGTCCCATTCATGAGGTGCTGTAAAGAAATAGCTATGTTGAAAGTTTGGGGTCAAAATATTGAAAATTACCAAAGTTATGAGCCTGCATTTGTAAATTCCAACATAGGCTCATAACATTTCTTTTCCTATATTTTACGCAAATTTTCAACATAGTCTTCTTATGACCCTACCTCTTGAACAATGGTGAAGAAAATGTTTAACTCCTACACAAAGGGTGATTTTGCACAGTGACCACAAAATCACCGTTGAGGGACAGATTTACCTAATGTCACTTGTATAGTTCATGAGGTGGTGTCTCAAAAAGATATGTTGGAAATTTGGGGCAATAATATTGAAAAATTACCAAGTTATGCTACTAAGTTCAAAACTCCACTGAAATACATTGAATTGCATACCTGATTTCCTCAGTTTGTGGGTCCAGCATTGAAGAGTGAAGAGGTGTCTGCAGGCCAGAAAGGATTGTGGTGTTTGACTCTGTGGGTAAGTAAGGGCTTGGGGGGTGCTGAGTGGGAGGGTCGGAGGGTGTGGAAGTAACAGTGCAGCAGATATCAATGGATGGTTTTCTTTTTTACGGAGTTAAAAAAAACACACACACCACATATGGAGGACGGACTGCATTCCGACACTGGCATTGGGCACCTCATAGTCAGGTTTGTTATGGTGGATGGTTTTCTTTTGACAGGGTTTTAGGGTGATGGAAGGGAGAAGCGACATGAACCCAGCTTTATTAAATGTATTTTATAGGTGAGAGGAATTACGATAAAGTAGATAAGAACATTGAAGCAACATACAACACGCCAGCAGAAGCAGGCCTTGCGGTCTATCGAGTCTGCTTGATTGTGCAGCAAGCCCCTCATCTCGCAGCTGACCCACCCCACCCTCCCTCATCATAACCCCCCTTACCCTATCACATGGGTAGGCAGGCATACCTAAGCACTCCATGGTGTGCAATTTTTATTTAAGGTAGCAAATAGCTCTCAACTGCTTCCTTTTTCCATGAAAACTAACAAAGAAAATACTGAACCTTTCTGTAATTTTATTCATAGGAGTCAAAACTAGAAGGACTGGTCACTAATACTCTCTTTGCATTCCAAGGACAATACAACTTTACAGGCTCTGGGCTGGTATGTGGGTGTCTTAGGGAACAATGCATGGCAACAACCACTGTCATGATATTGTCTGGCTACACCCTGGGGGTAGCTCACCCTAACAAGGATGGGTGGGGTAGCAGTGAGTCCACTTGGTGCAAATCTGAAATCCCTGGCTACACCCCTGCCTATCACACCTTTCTTAAAGCTACCCACAGAACAACAGGCAACCACCTCCTCGAGTAGAATATTCCACCTATCCACCACCGTTCTGTGAAATAATGTCTCATGATTTCCTCCTGAATCTTCCCCTCCAGTCTTAGCTGATGCCCTCTCATATCCCTCCCCTGCTAATCTGGAAAATTCCTTCTGTATTAACTGTGTTTATCTCCTTGAGTTATTTAAAGGTTTAAATCATACCCCTATCCTCCTCTCCTCCAGGGAGTACATGTTCAGCTTGCCCAATCTCTCCTCGTAGGACTTCCCTCCAATCCCTGTATCATCTGTATCATTTTGTCACCATCCGTTGTACCCCTCCAACAATGTTATATCCTTCTTCAGGAATGGGCGCCAGTACTGCATGCAATATTCCAGGCACGGCCTGACCAGAGACCTGTATAGAGGAAGGATCACCTCCCGATTTCTGGAGGAGACTCTCTCACCATGCACCTAGCATCCTATTGGCTTTCACTGTTGCCTTCAGGCACTGGGCTGAGTTGTTCATGCTGCCTGTTATGGACACCCCAGATCCTTTCCTCCTCAATGCTTTGAGCTGCATCTGTCCCAGCTGATAGCTCCTCCCTGGTTCCCAGCTCCAAGTGCTGTACCTTGCACTTCTTGACACTGAACCCCAACTGCCATGTTTTCGACCACCCTCTAGTTGTGCCAGGTCCTCCTGTAACCCCATCTACCCTTCTGCATCATCCATTACAGCTCCTATCTTCATATCATCTGCGAACAGACTGATCCTGATCCTTATCCCGTATGAGATATCTGCTATAAATATCTCAAACAGCACTTGTCCCAGTACCGATCCCTGTGGCAAACCGCTTGTCACCTCCCTTGATGTTGAGAGTTCCCACACCACCACCACCACCCTCCTCTGCTGCCTACCTGCAAGTCAGTTGATGATCATTTGATCATCTTTGTCCCCACCCCATGAACTCCAGCTTCCCCAGCCTCCCATGAAGCATGGAATCAAATGCTTTGCTGAAGTCCAAATACAGGACATCCACCGATGTCTCCCATCCAGCTCCCTGGTCACCAAGTCATAGTACTCAATTAAATTTGTCTGGCAGGACCTGCCTGAGACAAACCCTTGTTAATGTCCATCCAGGAGACCATTTTCCTCCAGAAATGCTACTGGCCTCTCCTTTAGGATTGTGGCCATGATCTTCCCACAACTGAAGTGAGGCTCACCAGTCTGTAGTTGCCTGGTTCTTCCTTAGGCCATTTTTGTGAATGGGCACCACATGGGCCATTCTCCAGTCTTGTGGTACACATCCTGTGTCCAGGAGGTATCAACAGGTCAGCCAGTGGTCCTGCCAGGATCTCTGCTAGCTCCCTGAGCATTCTAGAGTGAATGTTGTCCAGTACTGGTGCCTTGTCCGCCTTAGTGCATTTAGTCCTTCCATAACCCTGTCCTCTGTAATCCTTACATCAGTCACCCCTCCCCATCCCACTCCACCCTTCCCTTGAGATATCTGCCCCCTTTCTCCTTGGAACACAAAGCAGAAGTACTCATTTAATGCCTCTGCTTGATCCACCCCTTTCCACCCACCCTTCTTCCTTCTTAAGCCTTACAATCTGGTCTTTGTTCTTCCTTCTTTCTCCATGTATCTGAAAAGTCTTTGTCACCTTCTTGATACCCTGTGCCAGTCTTAGCTCTCTTGAAGCCTTGGCTGCTCTTGACTAACCTGAGGACCTCCTGGACTTCTTCGATACTCATGCTTGTTGTCCTCCTTCCGACTCCTTGAATTTCTGGAATGCCCTTTTGTCCCTCACTCCTCCCTAACCTCACAAGTCAATCAACTGGGTTTCTTTGCTTTCCCTTCTTGCTCCTTGTCCTTGTACAAGTCCCAGTGGCCTCCGTCAGCCCTTTTTAATACACTTCCATTTCTGACTAGCATCCATGCCTGGTTGAATTCTTGCCAGATACCTACCCAATATTTCCCACATCCTTCTAAAGTCTGCCCTTTAAAGTCAATCACCTGGGGTCCTGTACCCCATTTCCTATTCATACTGAGCATGAACCACACTGAGTGGTGGTCACTTCCAGCCAGGGTACTCCACCCCAGATCCTTATCACCTCCCCATTTGAAAGTACCAGGTCCAGCATCCTCTCCAACCTAGTCGGTTCATATACTAACTGTACCAGGAAACTGCCCTGAAGTGCTTCTAGCAGTACCTGCTCCTTGCACTCATGGTGGTCGGAGTGGTCCAATCCACTCTAGATAGGTTGAAGTGCCCCACCACCACAGTGTTTCCTTCCTATAGACCCTCCTGACTTGCTCGGCTAGCTCTCTATCCAGGTCAGCCCCTTGCACCAGTGGTCTGTATACTACCCCCATCCTTAGCCCTACCCCTCCAATCCTGGAACTGCATCCATAGGGCCTCTGTTCTGCCTTCTTCCCTTCCTCCCTTATACACCTTATCCCTTCCCGTACATACATTGAAATGCCCCTTTCCCCTTAGCCCTATCGTTCCTAAACATTCTATACCCGGTATCATATCCCAGTCCTGGTACTGGGTGGCCCACATTTCCGTGATGACCACAATGTCAACCCCCCCACTGCAAGGAGAGCCTGCAACTTGGCTGATTTTTACCTAGACTCCTTGCATTCAGCATGACCACCCTCCACCCCATCTCCTCCCTTCCCTTTCCTGGCCTTCCACCCTCCCCCCCATGCCCCTACCCCAACCTTCTCCCTATTAACTTGGGGTTAGCTCATCTGGCACCCCTCTCTGAGAACCCTGCCTACCAGCAGTCCACTTGTCACCCCCACTCCTAGTTTAAACCAACCTTTGTTGCTATGTACCCCTCAATCCCCTTCTTTAATACTGCCTTCTCCTCCCGCTCAAGTGTAGCTTGTCCCTGTGTATAGGTCATTATTGTCCAAGCTACCCACCCAGCTCCCACTACCCTATACCCTTGGATTGACACCATTCCCCAGCCATGTGTTGAACTCTCTGATCCTCCCTTCCTTGCCAGGATTGCGCAGGGCACTGGGAGCACCTCCGAGAAGATCACCGATTCCCCAGCTCCTCACACAACCTTCCCAGTTTCTCAAACCTCTCCCTCACAACCTCCACCATTTCCCCTGCCAGGTCATTTGTACCCACATGCACCACGAGATGTGGCTTCCTCCTCCCTCCTTTTTGCACTTCAGAATAGACTGCCCGCCCTGCCCACTGTTAACCCAGGAATGGACTCTCACCTATACGACTATGTCTTTCCCTCTACTGCCCGATCTTATCCCTTTAAGTATCGAATCCCCATTACTAGTATTCCTCTCATCCTTCCTTGCCCCTCACCCACCCTCTTACTGAGGTACCTACCCTGTAGTCCACCCTATTTGTAGCTATGTCCATGCCCCTCATAGCTTCCCCCATCCTATCCTCTCCTCATCCTCACTGTCCCTTTGCTAACCTTCACAGCTCTCCCAACCCCTGGCCCTCCTCCTTCTTGTCCTCCCTACCAGCACAGTTCCCTCCCCATTACTCCTCCCTCTTCCAGTTGCCTGATGCCTCTTGTGCTTTCCTCCTATTCCTCCTTCTGCCACCTCCTGGAGATCCTCCCCCAAACTCCTCCAACAATGTTGCCAGCACTTCAAACCTATTACCTACCCTCACTGAGGCGACTTCATGCTTGTTCTTCCTCCTGATTTTGACCTTCCCTACAGTGCTAGGTCCCATGTTTGGCTTGCTCCTGCCCCTCACCATCCCTTCCTGTGATCCAAGGTTCTTCCCATATAGCTCCTCTTTATTACCCATTGTGGTGGCCCACATGCCCCAGCAAACCTTGCTCCCATCCTCTCTAACTCTCTGCCAAGCCACAGCACTTCTTCCTTGAGCCTTCTTAGTCTGTGAGAGATTGGACACCTAACAAGCTTCCACAGGATATTCATCCAAACCTCCGCCCCATATCCATTACAGCCCATTATTCTGCCCATGTTCAAACAGTATGAATAACAGAAAGGTTCCCACAAAGCAGAGTACAGTCCTCCATAGTTTTATCAGCTAGTACTTTATTTCAGCTAGTCTTGTCTCATACAGTACTAATTTTTCTATCCTCTTATGCAGTTATGTCCCCACCTACAATACTCCTACCCATTACACAGTTTCTTTTGCCCAAAACAACTTAGGGTTCAATAATGCCAGCCAGTGTAACCTACCCGACTGAACTAGCCTATCTGCATACAATATTACTTTCTAGATTGGACAAACAGTTATTTCATAATGTACAGTGTTCTATACCAGCATACTTAATGTTATAATCCTGCCCTTTGCAGCCTACAGTTCCAAAACTAACCATCCACACTCAGCCTAGGTCTGAGAAGTCAGGGTAGCCATCAGCTCCTTCCTGGATCTCCTTTGTATGTGCCACCCCTTAGAGGGTGTCGTCTTCCTCTGCTCAGCTCTTAACCCCATGCTACTCCTTGAAGCTGGCTCCTCCCATCACGACCATTTAAAGAGATTGAGGTCGAGGCTGGGACCGGGGTGGATGGAAGGGAGGAAAAACCCCTCTGCTCCTCTCGCTCTCTCCAGTGGCTCCCCCGCCCGAGACTTCAGTGGCAAATTCCCCACTCCTCCACACAGCTGCCCATCCCAGCACCCACTTGCTGCCCCAAATGCTCGCTCACCAAAGTAGTGCCTGGGTCCAGCCCTTTTAAAGCCCAGCCACTCGCTTGAATCAGGCATGGCTCTGCCCGATTGGCTTTGAGCTCCAGGCCTGATTGGTTCCCAAGCGCTGCCCAATTGGCTCTTCTAGCACTGGGAACCTTTCCTCCTGTTAACCACTCTGTCTGAGCAGCTCCTCCTCCACACTCCCAGCTCCTGCTGCTCCCACCAACCACTAAGCACCAATATATTCCCCAACTTTGCTCAGCAAAGCCGTTAAATATAGCTAAATTGTCTCAATAACAAGTCAATGTGCTAAGTGAAAACACATTGCCATGCTTTTTTGAGACAATTTAGCTGTATTTAAAAGCTTTACTGAGCAAAGTTGTGAAACATAACAGCTTCAGTTTGTAATATAGTAGACTAACTTCACAAATGGATCACCACACCCCCAAATGTAACCACTCAGCACCCCAGATCCAGATCCCAGGAAACGCGCACAGTGATTCTGATTTCTGCACAGAAATTGACTCTAGCACTATAAACCAACCGCATGCATGTGCATGTGTTGGGGGTTATGCAGATAATGGAGACATGTAATGGGGACAGCGGAAGGAAGATGCAGAACGAACAAACCTACTGGTGCTACCGATTTGGTCAGGATTTTCGTAAGTCCCTAGAAGGTGTCACGTCCCTGAAAATGTTTAAAGTAACTATAGCGCTCCCTTGCTACAACAAACCTCTCTATAGCTAATTCCCAATATACTGAACACTCAGTGTGGCCCCAAATTGACACAGCCTAATCAGGAGTCTGCTGAAGACAATGCCCAAGCAGATCACTGTAATATTGTAATAGCATTTGCCTGGTTCAGCCTGGTTCCTGAGAATGTCTTGCACATTTTCAGTTTCTACCTGTTTCAGCTCAGTAAGTACTACATCATGCTTTATGTGATTATTGGGAACCCCTGCGAAACATACTGCCACTCAGTCCCATACTGCCCACCTGTACTGCCAAATGTGTTTGAAAAGTGTGGACGAATAAAGCGGTCTGAATCTGACAGTCTTCTCTCAAAAAACATTTTAAGCAACAATCATGTAGGGGTTCATAGTTGATCAGCTAGTATTGTTTTGCTCAAGAAAGTGAGGGGCAAGACGGACATGGAGCATTGGCACAGATGAGGAGGTCTGATGGGCAAGCAGGAATGACTCTGACAAACTGAGGGCTGCCACATTCAGAGAAGAAGTCTCCACAAACAGGTCAGGTGGAAGCTGGTTATAGCATCGCAGGCTGGGGTGAGAGTCGCAGCCGTCAGAGAAAAGGTCTGACTAATAAATGTATGTTGAGAATGCTGAGAGATTAAATCAAGGAAGTGCTGAGCTGGGAAGTGAGTGAGAGGCAGTAACGGCTCACTTTACACTTAAACTTGCATAACTTAAGTCAATTCGAGAGAGGTTGGGCATCAGAAGAGATCATTCATGGACAGTTCCCTGAAGAGTTCAGTGACTGTTGAGTTGTACCACACATATTATACTGTGTAATTCCAGTAACTCAGCTTGTTTCGGAAAATACTTTTCTTTTTCAAAAACTAGGGCTATTTCTGTTTGAAACTGCAGTTTGAAAAGTGAAACTGGGACTCTGTGCCAAGTCTACTTTCTTTCAAACTGCAATCTCAAACAGAAATAGCTCTCCTTTAAAAAAGAAAAGTATTACGAAACAAGCTGAGTTACTGCAATACCACAATTTATTTAGTTGGTAGGACACAAAATCACTGTACTGGTAAACCAGCTAGTGTCCCTGACATTGAAAGCTGATCAGCTGTTTGTTGACCCAGCTTCATGCAAATGAAAGGACCTAAGCCCTCTCTGATTGGAGCGGCCTCGTCCTTTCAAGCACAAAGCTGCTCGTATCAGTGAGTGGTGTCACAACCACACTGCATGGTCATTGGTCTAGACTGCAGGCTCCTGTTATTTTCAACTGCAGTGGGCCTGCAGTGACACACCTCCAAATCCTTCACTGTAGCAAAATGTTTGAGGCATGCTCATCAAATGTAAATGTAACCCCTACAAATGGGGGTCACTAAAAGCCTCCTTTAGTGAGCCTTGCTGCCCTCTGCCAGGCTGGTGTCCTGCATTTCGTTGTCTTTAAAATAATTGGAGAGTGCCTAATGCCTCCATGTACTGTCTCTTTAAGAGTTGCCTAACTGCATTATAATTAATTTAAAATGAGGGTCTGTGTGTTTCCTGCTCGAGTCCCGCCTGGGCCACTGAGTAAATGCTCAGTTTCTGCCGTCGCTATATGCGTAGAGGGAGCTCTTTTCATAAGATGTAATTGTTTGCGGTAATCTGTTAGAGTGACAATGGAAATACAGTTTGTCTAACCTGCTTTCCCTTCAGCAAGGACTGTGTAGTGTAGCTCTTTCATTCTAGTCCCGGACTACTGAAATGAACCAATCAATGGGGAGGGGTCCCAAATGGAGACTACTTGAGCCAACCAGAACTTGACTATCACCTGGAGCCTGCTACAAAGGGGACTATATGGCCCAGCGCCTCTGGGAATGTAGTTTAGACCTTGGCGCCTTTTATCACCAATAGAGGGCCTGTTGTGACTGACAAAGAGAATCAGCCAACTGAAACCTTTTGGATTTGGAAATGCCTGGACTGCCTGCTGAGACAGTCAGTCTGAGCATGGAGCTGGAAGAGGGAGCAACTCGTGGCTGCCCATGGGGCAGCATGGGAACCACGCAGAAGGCCTGGAAATGTCCTGTCTGTCTTCAGCCTCCTGGAGGAGAGAAAAGGACTGTTATTTCGGACTGCAACCCAAACGAAATGGAAATGTTGATGTGCCCTGAGAGAGGTGAGAGAAGAAACCCAAATTAAGTTGTGAGCTGGAGAGAGAAGGAGCTTTGAGTGCACAGATGGACGAGGTGCGCCATAGTTTGCGTGGGAGAATCGTGAAAGGCCTGACCTCTGGCCTACTAGCCTGCTATCTGCCCTGAGAGGGAGAAGAGGCAATGTTTGGACTGAATCCAAGTTTTCAGAGTGAAAGAAGAAGCAGAAGTCATTTTGGGACCAGGCTTAACCTGAAGAAGACTGAAAGTGTGCAGAATTGCGATCAGCCTGTCAGGACTCTGTGGTCTGGTACAGTAAGTGACCTTTACATATAAATGTGCTTATCCTTGTGGGGATTGAGATCTGAGTAATTCCCAATGTTGTGAACTGTGTACTGTGCTGGGAGTGATTCCCTAGTAAGGTTCGGACTGAATCCGGCAGAAAAGAGAGAGAGAAAGAAAGTAATGTTCGGACTGAATCCGAGTTGAGACAGAGAAGAATGCCCTAAAATGTAGCCAGGCTCAATCTGCTGAATGACCAAGATGCATGTAGAGAGCAACTGAAGTGACAAGCTGCTTGCCTGGTAATGTTCTGTGTAGATATAAATGTGCAGGAGCTGGAAGTCATAGCCAGCATCACTGACTGCATCTGCCTGCATTGAATGCAAGGAGTTCTGCCACGTAGGGCTGGTCCAGCTATTCTGTTTCTCCCGGCAATCCACGACAACCTGCATTCCATCCAGTTTTCAGCATTGAGTCCGGTGAGTGCAAATCAGGGCAACACCCTGCACCTTCCCTTTAATCAAAGTGTGTCAACTGATTTCTGTGTGTTCTTTCTATGGACTGAGCTGTCCGGCCCGATTACAAGCGTGTGTTGTGCATATATTTTCTTCCTACAGGGCCCCATCCATCTGCACCAGCCGCCAACCCCAGGCAATGGACCTGGCTAGCCCCCCATCCTGGGTACCCAGAGGTGACTTTTGGACCCTATATGCATGCAAAGTACTGTGATTTGAACTTTGCAAACCAAATCGACCTGATTGCCCCTCCCATGTTACTGTCCCCAAATAAACCAGATTTGTTGTTATTGAACTATATACTGTCTGTGGTGTCAGTACATATAGAAACAGTATTGCATTGTGTTTGTGTATATTGCCTAACCTTATTTTACAGGGGTCCTCAGTGACGTGCTGCAAGAATCAGTCCTGAGGGTAAGTGGTTACTGTATGTGTAAGAAGTGTGCATTTGTGGGGTATTGGGAAGGTAACTCCCAGGTACTATGTGAGCCACTAGTGGGAACAAAGGGGGTAACAGTGTCCCAGAGGGCTGTACCCAAGCTAGTCTAACCACTATCAACCCTGACCTCTGGGTGGAGGCACCGCCATTGGACCTAGGGCCCTCAACCTGTCGCTAGCCATACAGACAGGGTAATAGCCCTTGGGATAGCGCCACCTAGGTTAATAAAAGTATTGATGCTGGTTAATGTGACAGTCAACCCTATTAAGGATGAGTTCATCAAGGAGATGATTCTTTGCTCCCTAGACTCGCTGCTGACCACACTCATCCCAAGCAGCGAGGGTCAGGGCTGACCGAGTTCCTGGGAGCCAACTGCTGGTTCAGCCAGTGGACTTCTTGACTAGGGTTGCTCAGATATCCATCTTGTTAAATGGGTATCTCTGACTTCAGCAACAATTTTGTATTTCGGATTTCTGGATAAAGTTTCTGAACATCCAAACTCTTGAATTTTAGGATACCAAATCGGATTCAGATACCAAATCCGATTTGATTTGACAGCCAACAATTAAAACACTACCCCTCCATATAACTCCCCAACCACCAATATCATTAAACCTCCCCAACAAAACCACCCTGAAACCAACAACCTCCCTTCTCCCCAAAGCCCGCTGCTGGCTTAAATGTGACCCTTGCTCTGAGCCTCCTATAATAAATATTATTAGACTGGGTTTCCAGCAGTTTAATCTAAAGTGCAAACCCACCTTAAAGGGCTGGTGTACTGCCTGAAACTGCCTGAAATGAATTGTAACTTTCAGATGTAGTCAACTATCACTTTATATTTCAGGTATTTTTCTTTCTGTTTGCCAATTAGATTTTCCACTTGACAGTAATAGGGTGATGTGTGAAGCAGCACTCTGTCTGGAGAGCTAAAAAGTCAGTTCCGTTCCTCCTACTACATCAACACTGAGACCCCATCGACTGTGACATCACTAGTAACCAATGAGAAGCTTTCACTGCCAGATTATTCACTTTCACATAAAGCAGCAGGGACTGGCTCTTCTTGGTTACTAGTGATGGATGTCACAATTTCCTGCATTTTTATTGGTAACTTGTAAAGTCACTGCTCAGACTGCAAGGATTGTGGTGCCTGGTTCCCAGTGAAGTCAGCACTGGCGTAAGGGCAGTGAAAATCCACACAGAGACAGACGCGAAAAGTGCTTGGATTAGGAGCACAATGTATATTAGCACTATCCACAGAAGTTGTTTGTCCCGAGGTCACACGGTGAGCACGTATTCTAGCGGGTATGAGCCTGCAATCACCATGCCCTGTCACCACCACCAGGCCACACTACACCTCACTTCACATTAGTTACTGGTG
Source organism: Neoceratodus forsteri (assembly GCA_016271365.2). NCBI lineage: Eukaryota > Metazoa > Chordata > Ceratodontiformes > Ceratodontidae > Neoceratodus > Neoceratodus forsteri. Next base: position 124,067,191 of record JADMNL010000024.1, read on the forward strand.
GAAGGACAATGATATTGAAATATACATAATTTGTTTTAAGAGCTGACATATAGTAGGGCTGTAGTCTGTAGTGCACCTGTGAGATGCACAGTGGAACTCAAACATATGCTGTGCACTTCATTTATGTATGTAGGTGAGAAGTGTGCATATGTATGTATTTATATATGTATGGAATCAGGTACAAGAATGAGTGATGTACATATTGAGGTATTTTTCTGACACATCTGTTCTATTGCACAGATAAGCTGAACATAGAAACATAGATTTTGATGGCAGATAATGACTGCTTGCCCGCTTAGTCTGCCCATTTCCTACCTATTGGATAAGCTGCAGATCCTAGTTAACCAACAGCCTACTTCCTCCTACTCCCCACCAGAATTGCCTTATGTCTGTCCCATGCATTCTTGAATTCCCCACTGTTCTGAACATATTTCTATTCTTCTGGGAAACAACTGGTCTTTGGGAAAGATATTGGCTGACTGGAGGAGGAATTAGGTATGTCTATTTAACATACTGTTCGGTTGACCTTTGAAATATATAATATATGGGTAGTGCCGTGAACAGATGGTTTGGACACAATACCCCATTATATACATCACACATTCTTGTACCTTATTACATACATACATACATATGCACACTTACCTACATACATACATAGGTGCGCCTTACTATATGTCAGTGCTTTAGAATGGATTATGTATATTTTACTATCATCGTCCTTCAGCGTAACTAACGTGAAGTGGGTTGTAGTGTGGACTGGTGGTTATGACCAGGACATGGTGATTGCAGGTGCATACCCCGCTAGGGCTACGTACTCACTGCGTGACCTGGACAAGCAACTTCTATGGATAGTGCTTATATGCATCATGCTCTAACTTAAGCGCTTCGCACTTCTCCATGTGGATTTTACTGTGCCTCACACCAGCACTGACTTCACTGGGAACTGTGGTGCCTCAAGGCGTTAGTCACATTTCTGATGATGAAGTGGGAGGAAGAAAACTGACATTTTTAGCCTCCATACTGAGTGCTGCTCCACGATCAACCCAGTACTACCAGGTGGAAAATCTTCTAAATAGCAAACAGAAAATAAAAATACTTCAGATATTATTTATTTAGCTTCTGTTAACCAGATGAGCACACTAGACAGTCATATGCCTATTTTCAGGTGCAACCTGAAGTGATAGCTGTCTGCACCTGAAAATTACTATTAATTCCAGGCAGTACACTAGCTCTTTAAATCATTGCCCCAACCCTGAAACAAGGCCCCTGTGCCCTGATTTTGTAAAGGACCCCACCCAACACACCCACTAGCTCCCACCTCCCTCCTCCCCATAGCACTCAAAAAAATAAATCCAAAAGAATGATGGTCCTGCTTTGGAGCAGCTTGTGCTCTGCCTTCCCACTCTCACACAATATTCAAGCCCCCACCCTGATTCAGTACAGGACCACTCCACCAACACACCCACTAGATCCAACTTCTTCCCCCATGTATCCAAGAAAAGTAACTACAGGCAGAAGAAAGATGGTCCCATGTTAAAGCAGCTTGCACTCATTTCCCACTATATCATAGCTGGCCCGCCCTAACACAATATACAAGACTCCTCCCGATGCAATAGGACCCCCACACAACACACCTACTAGTCTTGGTCACCTCCTCCCCAATGTAGCACCTAAAAATTAGTGGTTTAATTATACGCTTATTATTCATTGATTTATTATTTGATTCTGTTTCCACCCACTTCTTCTCCACAAACTAAGTGCTAGTGGCCTTTCCCCATTTCTGTGTCCTGGTTCTCCTCTTACTTAACCGGCCATTCTCAGTCAGTATCAATAAATAATATCCTTTTCCTTCCATCCCCATCAATGCTGGTGTCCCAAGGCTCAGTCCTCGGCCGGTCCTCTTCTCACTCTTTATCAACAATCTTCCTCAGTCTGCACCCTCACCAACATACAAATGTACGCGGATGACGCTGTCCTCTTCTTGTCCGGACCTTCCCTTAGAAATCCAAGCCAACCCACAAAGTGACCTCACTGCAGTCACTGAATGGTTTGAAACCAACTGTCTAAGACTCAACACTAAAAATAAAACATAGCCATGACTTTTGACACAAAACAGAAACTAGCCAGGCTTCCTTCCTCCTCTCAGCCTTCTCTGTTTCTGTCAACTCCCACTTGAAAATGTCTCACATACATAACTCAGAGTCTGGCTCAACCCATCCCTTGATTTTTCCCACCATTTCAATGCACTGCACTAAAAGCTATGCCCTAAACTAGGGCTGCTCTACCAGCATAAGGCCAGATTCTCCCTCCTGTCAGACGTGGCCTCTTAATCAAATGGATCCTTTCATCTTTCAGTTATGCAGATACAGTCTACAGCCCTGCCCCTGCTACTTCCCTTGCCAAACTGGATGTACCTTACCACTCCTTCTGCAGGTTTGCCTCAACTCTCCTCCTCTAACTCACCACTGTGACCTGTACTCTTCCATCTCCCTTCAACCACTTGCACATTGTCGCTTAGCTCACTGCTCCACCCTCATTGTCAAATTCTAGTTCGGGTAACTCCTTCTTACCTTGCCTCCCTTCTTACTTCTGCTTCCCCATCACCCTACAACTCACGTTCCATCTCTGCCTGCTCCTTCTCACTCCCTTGGGTACACTCCAATGCTGGCAAACTCTCTTTCTCCTTTAGATTCCTGTCCTCTGGAACAGCATTCCCTCCATACCCATCTCCTTTCCTCCTTCCATGCCCTTAAACGCTGTCTTAGACCAACCACCTCTACCTCCTGTACATGCTTCTCTTCATATGCCCCTCTCCTCTGCTTACCCTTGCCCTCTCCACCATGGTATTCCTTGTATTTATCCAGTCCACACTGATGTTTATTTATTACAGTCAGTACTAGTTCATCTGTATGTTCATTGTTAGGCTGTCCCTTTAATCTGCCTCTGTGTCTTTATATGCCTTGTAATTATTGTACTATACCCTGCAATGTAATTGTTTTCCTTTATGCACTTTGTATTAATCCTCTTTCACTCAGTGATGAATAATTTTATTTGCACTGTATGTTACCTTTGTCTAATTGTTCCCACTCCCGGGTTGTATCTGAAACAAACGTTGGTTCATGATTCCTTTCCCAGTTATCAACTTTTAAATAAATGCGTACAGAAGATAGTCCAATAGTGGAGTTGCTTGTGCTCATTTTCATTCCAGTACTGTATAATGTATGTTATGATGAATGTAAATTGTCCTTCTATAGTAGGACTACCTTACTGGTCAACTGTAAGCCAATCAGATGTTATTATTATAGGAGGACATCAGTTTAATTCATCTTAAAGCCACATAGCGACGATATTGAGAAGTCCAATGTGACCTTGGACTCAGTGATGTTGGTCACCAATACAATGCAAGAACCTAAGCCCAGGCCGGAAGGCTCTGGTTCCTTTGTGGTCCATATTGAGACATAAAGGTCATCAACAGTAGTAGCAGCAGCAGCCTCAGCAGCAACAGAGGCAGCAGCTCCAGTAGCACTGCTCGGCTAAGCTGTTAAATAAATCAGGAGGTCAAGGCTATTGCAAGGCCAGAGGGGAGTTCCTCCAGAGGCCAGTCCTTGCAGGCACCTCAAAGTGCAAAAGTGATGGGTGAGAGGCCCCTCCCTCTCCATCCTGACCCATGTTGCAGATCCTGGTTGGGGATGACTCTCCCACTTCCAGCCTAGTGGTTGACTGTTACTTCAGACAAGTGGATCCTGGAAGTAGTAGGACTGGGGTTGTCTCTGGAATGGAAGACCTTACCCTTTTTGATTCTGAGCACTGTTGGATGACATGATTTTGCAGAAGTCTCTCCTCACACTATGCAGCAAGGTTCATCATCTCATTGAAAGGCATATGGTAGAGCCTGTTCCAGAAAACCAAGGTCAGCAAGGGTTCATGTCTTAGTACTTTGTGGCACAAATGGAAAGTTGGCTGGCACCCCATTGTCAGCATGCAATACTTGAACAAGTTCATTCACAACTGGACATTCTGCATGATGATGTACACTAGATCATTCCATCCCTAGAGTTAGAAGCTTGGTTTTGCTTCCTGGACCTCCATGGTGTGTACCTCTACATCCCCATCCATCCATCCATCCATCCATCCCACAGACGGTTCCTCTGAGTTCAGTTGGCTGGACCCTTGTATCAGAGTCATGCTGTTTCGCCTGTCCTTAGCACCCAGGCTGTTCACCAAGTGCTTGTTAGTTGTAGTGGCTTCTTCAGGTGTTGAGGCATCAAGGTCTTTCTGTACCTTGATGACTGGCTTATCACAGGGAGCTCATCATGGGACATGGAGCAGTTCAGGGATCTAACCATCCAGCTGTTTCAAGACCTCAACTTGCTAGTCAGTCTAGCCAAGTCCCAGCTTACCCAGAAGCAGGTGATCCTGTTCCTTGGAGCAGGGCTGGACTTCCTCCCAGTGAGAGCTCATCTGCCTTCAGAAAGGGTGGAGGACCTGTTCTCCTTGCCTGATAATTTGGGATTGGGCAATTGTGCCTGGCCCAGGACTTCCTATGGCTTCTGGGCTTCATGGCCTCTGCCATGACTGTGGCGCTGTACATTGGGGACCACTGGAGCATGTGACCCATTCAGTGGGAACTGGGGCCCCAGAGGTCCCACTTACATGCAACCTGGAATGAACTGATCCAGGTGATTCAGATGATGCTAGACATCATCCCTTGGTAACCGTACCTCATGATTCCCCACTGGGCATCCCATTCACCCAGGCAAAACCTCAGTCACTTTAGTTATGGACACATCTCTGGTGGGCTGGGTGCACATCAGCTGGACCATAGAGTGCATAGACTCTCTTTTACATCAACCTGCTGGAACTCCAGGCATTTCACCTAGCACTGGCAGAATTCATACTGCTATAAGCAGAGGCTGAGGGAGTTCAACATGTACTTCTTGGAGGACAGAAGAGAGAGGGGGGCATGATAGAAACCTTCAAGTGCCTCAAAGACATAAACAGGGTTCGAACAGAGGGTATATTCAACCTGAGAAAGGAGAGTACTACAAGAGGGCACAGCCTGAAGCTGGTAGGGGTTAGATTTAAAAAGGAAATGAGGAGACAATTGTTCACAGAAAGGGTGGTTAAGGGCTGGAACAAGCTGCCGGAGGAGGTGGTAGCAGTAAATGCAGTGAACTGTTTCAAAGAGGGTGGACGAGTGAAGAAGAAAATCAGAACAGGAGGAATCAGCTCTGGGAAGGGGAGGGAGGAGAGTGTGTGGAGAGGTGGATGACTCCAGGAGGAGTAAGGAAGGGAGGGCAACTGCAGTGATTTAGGCTGAACTGCACACTCAAGCAGACTTGATAGACCATTATGGCCTGATTCTGCTGGCAGTTTCGTATGTTCATGTTTCAAGGTTGTGTGGTCCAGGTCAACACAGAGAACATGACCACCATGTGGTACCTGAACAAACAAATGCTCCTTCAGGGTTGATGGCCACAGGTTCAGTGACTGAAGGTGAAGCAGGTAATCCAGAACTGTAGACAGACCTGCCCGATGGCGCCAGTCTGTCTGGTAGTACACCAGAAAGAACACCTCACTACAACCAGCCAAGATGGTACAGGGTTTGCATCACAAGTTCAACAAGGAAAGGCTGAAGGACTTGAATATGTTCTCCTGGAGGAGAGGAGGATATGATAGAGACATACAAGTACCTCACAGGAAGAAACAAGGTGCAGGAAAACACTTTTTCAATCAATCAAAAAATCAATCAAAATCTTTATTTATCCAGGCAAACATCATTGGACAAGCTCATTTGCAAGATGGACCTGGTTAGCTCCGGGTCAAATGGTACAATGCATACAGAGATATTTACAATAGAGACAAATAACACAAGAAAGAACAATTAATACAAGTAAGTACTCAGTGTTACATCAGTCATATCAGTTCAGAGTGCTTCTGTAATATTTAAGGAAAACATAAGATGAGGCTTAGTAGGAACTTCGTAGGGAGAAGTGATCGTCGTAGGAGCTGACACAAGCACAGAATTTCAAAAGTAGTGTAATCACACAGTATCCCTAAATGTAACACTCTAAACAGAAGGATAAGGGTCTTAGTGGTCAAGGAGAAAGGTAATTACAGTTCTTTTTGGGCAAATTTCGCATGGAATCAGATTTATGCTTGGTTTAGAAAGGACACAGAAGCAGACTGCAGGAACCAATCGGAAGCCAACGCCGAGGAGCACTCACATTCCGATTGGATGACTGCTAATGCCGTCTTTGCTAATGGAGAGTCCAAGCAGGTTCTCAGGTGGTGGTAGATGCAGCGCCGACCGCTCGTGCGCCGGTTTCCCACGCCATGGGCAGGGAGCCCGTGGAGAGCATATCCTGGCAGGGGATGGAAGAAGGGCCAGTATTAAGTATTGGCATAAGACAATAGAACATCTGAACCAGCAGCAGGAACAAAACAGCAGGACAACAGAATTGGGTATTCTTGACACCTAAAGACTGTTCCAACTACAGAAATTCAGAAAGGAGGTAAACAAACAGAGTCCCAACTCTTGACACTCTAAACAGGAAAAAACAGAGGTCATAACTATTAGGCAATAAGTAAGTACAGCTCTTTTGTGCAAGTTTTAGACAGAAAATCAGACTTTAGCTTAGTACTGAGGGAGATACAGGAGCAGATTGCAGGAGCCAATCAGACGCCAGGAGCAGAAAAGCGCTCACATTCGATTGGGTATCGGCAGTGCCGCACTCGCTAGTAAGGAGTCTGGTCTAGGTGTCTCAGGTGGTGGCTATGGAGCGACAACCACCCGGTATCCACATTTCTCCCACCTGAAGGGGGCAGGGAGCCCTGAAGGGCTAGTCTATGGCAGGAAGAGAGTTAGGGACAGAGGAAAGATAGTAAGAGTGGAATGCAGTGGAAAGGGAATATGAAGATGAAATAAGGCAGTTAAATGGTACAGGGTAGGGACTAAGAGCCACAGAATAAGCAATATGTAAAGACAGCAGGGTGAGTAAGGTGTAGTGGCCACAAAAGCCATGAAGAGATAATAACCCTACAAGGATTTCTAGAGGAAAAACATTTAAGGAATGAGACGCTAAGAGTCAAGGTCACCAAAGGTTACAAGTGATCATAAATTCAGCTACACTCAGAGGGCAGCAGCCTGATGCTTCAAACTAAAATTAGGGGCTGGGGTAGCAGCCAGATTTCAGAGGAAGAGATGTTCCAGGATTAGGGTCATGGGATGAAATTGAGGTAAGGAGGTTCAGAGGTAACGTGAGGAAGTATTTCTTCATGGAAAGGGTGGTGGACAAGTGGAACGCCTGCCAGAGGAGGTGGTGGGAACTGAAATGATTATGGGATTTAAAATGCATGGATAGGCATTGGGGATCCTAGCAGTTGGGGAAAGGGACAACCCAGGTTAAGAGGAGCTTGAAGAGGCAAAATTACTTGCACAATTGGGCAGACTAGGTGGGCCATCAGTATCTATGTATCTGTGTACCTCCTCCATTTTGAAGCAAATATGTTCCATGTTACTGGTTTCTAGAACCCTTCATCACCTCATTACTTCTGAAAGATTTAGCCTAGAAAACTCTAGTCTTCAAGAACCATGCCCTGAGACATACAGTTCTCAGGTCTGTGAATGTTATCCTGCCCTAAGACAGCCCACAAGCGCTTTGATAATTATTTGAATTGTGCTTTCAAGAAATAAATTATTGACTGATTGATTGACAGTGTCAGCAGATTGTATCTTAGTGGCAGATTGATAGGAGGTTTGTTGGAGAGGACAGGAACATGGAGTACCAGATCCGCCTGGCCCAGTCTTTTGCTATGAGAACATTGTTGCTGACTCCTCCTTAGTTTTATGAGCTCTCTCAGTAAGAGTGGGAATGGGTGGAGCATATAGAAACTCTCTGTCCAGTCCATGACCAGTGCATCCCTGGAACTGATCTCATCACTGGAGGCCTGCAACAAATAAGTGGAAGCTGATTGTTCTCCCAGGAAGCAAGCAGGTCTGTTTCTGTTGTACCCCAATGTCTGAACACTGATGCCAGCAGCTGCTGGTTCACAGTCCACTTGTGATTTTCCTGGCTGATTCTGCTTAGGAGTCTGCTAGTATATTGTCTTTCCTGGCAGGTGTACTGCAGCTAGCTCTACACCCAGCTTGATAGGCTGGGTTCCAGATCTTCATGTCTTCTGTGCATAGCATAGAGGATTTTGTTCTCCTTGTTTGTTTATGTAGTACATTGTTGTGGTGTTGTCTGTTTGGATCTGGACAGAGTGACCATGAATCTGGAAGGAAAATTCTTACATTGCTAGGAACACTGCCCTGAGCTCCAGGAGGCTGATACGTTCCTGAGTCTCCTGTGTGCTCTAGGTGCCACTTAAAGTGAGATCCTCCAGATGGGTATCCCACCCTAGGAGGGAGGTATCTGTTGTGAGGATGGTTGTGGGAGATTGCTGGAGGAGGAAGGAACTCCTCTCTGAAGTTGTCTTCCTCCTTCCACCAATCCAGTGCCCTTAGCAAGTGTAACACCCTCCTCCCACCAATTTGGGAGCTACCTTAGGTGTCTTCCTGGGCTCCAGTCATGCCCACTGCCAGGCAGATGTCCTACAGAAGTAGTAAATCCATGGTTATTTGTTTGATCCTGTTGATTTGGCGAAGAGTGTCATGATGTGCCTCCCGCACCTGTCCCTTTAAGACTGTAGTCAGTGTGTATGCAGTAAATGGTCTGGGCAGGGTCCAAGTGTTTCAAAGCTTGCAACCGCCAGGCACCGCCTTCTAATTTGCTCCACTCTGTGGTCGATAGTGAAGCAGAGGAGCTCTAGCTATTACTGTAAATGTTTATTTCTAATCTGTTATTATATTTGAATTTGAGTGTTTGTTTTAACCTGCCTTTTGCAGCTTGTTCATCTAAATGGGAGCCACCATGTTTGGTCTGGGACTTCCAGAATTTGGATCAATTAGGACAAAGGGACCTCTAGGGTCCTTAGTTCAAGTGCCTTGTGGGAAGGAAAACTAGTTCTTGTAGTTTTACATGTTGGCGCTAAACTGACTAATGGGAGCACCAGAACTGTGATTGACAGCTCTCTAGCCAACTGGATTGCTAGAAAACCAGATTGGTTCAGGAACTGTTAGAAAAAGAGTTCAGTTGCTGTTACAGCTGAGAGAGTGAGCAGCTTGAGCTATCGAGAGGCAGCTCCAGAAAAGGAGCTGTGGAGATTTGGCAGGAAAAGGCCTGATTTGCCTTCCTGCCATTGTTTTCCAGTATTGGACTGCTTGATGGCAGTAATTGACCAATCTGAAGCTAATCTTTGAACTGTGGCAGTTTGCCTGAGACTCTGAGAAGTGCAGCTTGAGATATTGGACCGAGAGAAGCTCCTGTGAAGTGTTTGGCCCTAGAGTTGTGTGAGAAACTGTTTTGCGAATTGAGAGGTTTGCTCAGTGAATTGACTGAAATAGTGAACTGGCCTCAAACCCGATTGAAGAGGTAAAGTGAATGCTGTTCTCGTTAAATGTGCTGAATGTTTGTTGCATGTCAAGGCTACTGTTCAAGAACTCCTGCTTGCCAGAAAGGAGCCTTCTTTACCAGAGACTGAACTGCCTACCAGCTGAAGGGTTTTCACCAGCAAACAAATTGAACTTTGCCAGAAATGTTTATCCAGCCTTGGGCCAATGCCAAACTCTGCCCAAGCTATCCATTTCTACACCAGTGACTGTTTCCTCAGCAAGAGACCAGATTGGGGATCCAGCCCTGTGCAACAAGAAATCGCAGGTTGCGGCAACTTGGAGGAAAGGCCATGAAGCGGAGGTGAGTCATGCAGGCCCAGCTTCTTCATGCTCTTCAGTTTCCAGCAGCATATCGCCAGATCTTCATGTAACCCCAGGTGGCACTATCCAAAGGGCTACTACCCCGCCTGACTGACTACTGACAGGTTGAGGGTCTAGGTCCAATGGTGGGTGCCTCCACCCAGAGGTCAGAGTTGATACTATCTTTTCTGACCTGGTCATAGCCTTCTGGGACACTGCAACCCCCTTTCTTCCCACTAGTGGCCCACAATATGTCAGGAGTATCTTCACAATGTACACTTACCCCAGGACTGGTTTGGTCAGCTTGACTCTGGGGACCCCTGTAAAGCAAGAGGATGTAAAACGATAGCCACTGTACAATACTTTAACACAAACTCATGCCTTAGTCAGTGTAATTTGCTGAAACAACCAGATCTGATTTATTTAGGGATGGCAATAAGGACAGGGGGACATCAGGTTAATTAGAGCAATCAAATTAATATCCACAGTACTGTGCACAATTTCAGAGTCCCTAAATGTCACTTTCACTGGGTACCTAGGATGGGGGCTAGCCAGGATGGTGCATCTGGTTGGGGCCCTGAGATAGAAAAACACTTGCACAATACCAATTTGTAATCTGGAGCCGGTTGGCTCAGTTCATGTAGCAAGAAAGAAAATCAGATGAAACACTTGCAATTTAAAGGTACAGATGGCAGGAGCTACCCTGATTTTCACTCACTAACTTTTGGCTGGGCGCTGTCTCTAGACAGGTGTAGATTTCAGACGCCCTTCTCACAGCAGGGAACAGGGTTCTGTAAGCAGGACACACCCACACATTTATATGCAAAAGAAGTTACCATACCAAGCAGCTGCTGTCAAGTCCCGATCGCACTTACTGCCAACCCGGGAGTTTGCGATGCAGCTTCACTTTCCTGACAGACCAAGCGATGAAGCAGTTTCTCCAGTCCTCTACAGGGTAAGCCTGGTTCTTGGCTACACAGCTCTCCTCTTCTCAGTCACAGCAAGATTCAGTCCGAATCTCCATGGCAAATACGCTGCCCAACTTTTGGCCTCCACACACGCTTCCCACATGAAAACTCTGCAGCGCAGAAGCCCGGAGTTCCTTCCCAGTCGCGGCCACAACAGATCTTCCTTCTCAGCCACCAGGCAGGAATTACAGTCGGGCGCACCCGGTCCAATTGGTGGGCTTCAGTTGCCAGTCACTCAAAACTTCCCCATTGAGTGCGAAAAGACGCCACAGTCCAGAACTTCACTTCCCAGAATTACTGGCTATATCCCCATGGCCAGCCGGCTCCCAGAGAGTCCTGATCCTGGTTGGTCGCTCAATACTTTTTAGGTGCCCCTCCTCTGATTGGATCTAGTCTGCAGTTCAGATCCAAAATGGAGGGCAAAGCACACAAAGTCCCAGCTGCTAGAAGGCAGGTTAGACAAATTACATTTCCACTACCACTCTAACAGATCGCTAGCAAACAGTTACATCCCTGAATAGTGCTCACTCTGCCCACTTATCGATGGCAGAAATGGAGCATTTGTCAGCAGCTCGAGCGGGACTCTAGCAAGGAACCACATAGTCCCTCCAGGTTCCAGTCCTGCCTATAAACAGACAGCTCTCAAAGAGACAGTACCAGAGGCTCTAAAAGCACTCACAAATAGGCGGCTTAAATGCCAAACACCATCCAGGCTGGGGCCTTTAGGCAAGCTATTAGGAGACTTTGGGAACCCCCATTTGCAGTGGGGTTACATTCATCAACCAACTGGTGTCGTGAGTAAACTCAGGGTAGCTCCATGTAACTTTTCTTTGAATCTTTCCATGGGACCATCAGATTGCTCCAGTGTGTGTCAGGGTTACAGAGGACTGGGCCAACTGGCCCCAGATACAAATAACCAAAGCCTTGTTTATGCATGTTTAACTGCCTTTTCTTTCCATCTAGGGCCCCAACAACAGCTGCAACGCGACCATCTCCAGGTACCGATTCTGACCCGTCAGCGTAACAATCTGGGTACCCAGTGTTGTCAGATTGTTTAATGAGGGACTAGAGTGCATGCATGCGTGGTAACCTGGATTAAATCAGTAAAGCAATCATTCTTCTAGATTTGCATCCCCATCCTTGTTTATGTCCCTTCATAACCTGATTTACTGTTTCATGTTTAAACTGGCTTATGAGCATATTCTTAGTTGGTGTACAATATTGAGAGTGCATGCTTGCTTTCTAACATTGTCTTTACAGGGGTTTCAGGGTTGCTAAAGACCAGTCCCTGGTGGTAAGTGCAAGTGTGTGTGCATATCATTAATACTCATTGTTAGCTATGTGGCAACTAATGCAAAGGGTCATCTCCTGATACAAGGAATTTGGTCAATAGGTGGGTTTGTGGGTGGTTATAGTTTCCTAGAGGGCTATATCAGGTTAGGTAGATACCCCACTATTATTACTCTGGGTGGAGGCACCATAATACCAAATCAGGCCCGTCAACCTGTGATCATAAGCACAGGCAGGGTTGTAACCTTAGAGAGATAGCCACCTAGGGGTTACACAAGGTTTTGGTGACAAGCACCAGCTTGGACACAGAATCCCATCTCTGAGATCATTGATCCCTTAGGTGATGCTGGATTCCTCTCATCTGGAATCTGGCTCATGGTACCTCTGCAATGGAGGAGGCTGTGTCCCAACAGCTGTAGTGAATCCCTTGCAGGCCTTAGCTGACCTGCGCCTGAAGGATTTTGCAGTTGAAATTAGGTTTGCTGCCCTTCCTTGAGGAAGAAAGGCTTTCCATTGCAAGGTATCTAGTTCTGCACCGATGAAGTCCAAAACCTCAGCTGGTTCTGTTTGTTCTGTTTGATGACATCTGAAGGTTTGTTAGACAGCCCAGGTCCTCTAATGTGTGTTTGCTTCTTTCTGTGTTTTCTCCTGAGACCAGCCAGTCATCCAGGTAGGGAAACCCATCACACCTTGCCTTCTCAGATATGCTGCCACCACAGCTAGGCACTTTGTGAAAACCCTTGGTTCAGAGGTAAGGTCGAAGGGAAGGGATGTGAACTGGTATTGGCAGTTCTCTAGCCTGAACCCAAGTTACTTTCTGTGAGTGGGTCTGACTGGTATGTGGAAGTAGGTATCTTTCTGGTCCAGTGACCGCAGCCAGCCTCCCACCTGTAAAGATGGTATCACTGATCCCAGTGTGACCACTTTGAATCTTTCTTTTTTTATGTGTTTGTTCAGATATCTCAGGTCAAAATGGGTCGCCACTCCTCATTTTTCTTGTGGGTCAGGAAATAGCTGTAGAATGGACCCTTGCTCCATTGTATGGCATGCACTTTCTCCACTGCCTGAGATTGCAGTAGGTTATTCACTTCCATCCCCAACAGGATTTTTTCTGTTGGTGTCTCAAAACCTTTGGGTTCTGCAGTTTTGGGAATTTTCTGAACTGCAAAGACAAACCCTGGCCCACTACATCAAGGACCCACTTGTCTGTTGTGATCTTTGACCATTTCTGGAAGTAGTGGGCCAACCTTCCCCACTGACAATGGATGGGCAACCTGGGCAGAGTTGTCAGGGGCTTTGTTTCTGCTGGCACTTAGAAGCTGGAGTTGCAGATGCACACTTAGTGCTCTTTGCCCCCTGCCCCTATAGTAACTTCTTTGTGGTAGGTACTTATAGGGAGCATAGGGTCTTGGATAGTAGCCTCTACCCTTACCTACTCCCTCCGTAAGGCCTGTAGGGGTGGAGGCCTTTTCCTTTCAGTATTACTCTTGTAAATGGTTTTGTACTCATCCACCTTTTTGATGCAAGCTTCTGTTTTGTCACAAATAGGAATTTCCCTCAAAGGGAAATCCACAGCCTTTGTTTGTGTGTCTGGGATAGGGTGGTAGTCCTAACCAGGCAAATCTCAAGGACACAGCATGGGCCAGGACCCTTGAGGCAGTATAGCGTAGTGGTTAAAGGCACTGAGCTGCAAACCTGAGACCTGGGTTTGAATCCATAGCCCCACTTGCATACTGTGTGACCTTGAGCAAGTCACTTAACTTCCTTGAGCTCTCAGGTTGCACCTGGAAACAAGCTTTGGCTTAGTGTGCCTTTCCTGGTTAAACAATTTCCCCTTTCATTTGTGTCTACTGCCTATGGAACTGATACTTTATAGCATCCATGGGTGATCTAGCTATGTCAGCAATGCCCTATGCTAAGTCACCAGTGCTCAGTGCCAGTATGGAGTTCCACAGTGTCTTCTGGTACTGAGCTGTGTATGAAAGTAAGTTGCTTGCTTGCAGAGCAAGGAAGCTGAAGTATATACTTTTTGGCTGTGCTATCTAGTTTCCTGGCATCTTTTCCAGAGGCTTGGAAGAAAGAGGCACTTGGCCCTGTCTGGACCACCCCTCATGGTCAAGGGAGTAAAGGTACTCAACCCCGTGCCTGGCCACTTGATACTTCTTTTCAATTTTCTTGTCCATGTGGGCAGTTGAGGTGGAAGCTACCATGACCTTGTTTGTAACTTTTTGAGGGATTTATGAATGAGAAGAAGCAACTTCCTGGTGGGGATAATCCCATTATGTCCATGAGCTCTGCATCCTCTTCATCCTCCTCAGTTTTGTGTGAGGAGACATTCAGGTGTTCACATCTGCCTCACAAAGGAACAGTGGCACACATAATCCTCTGAAGGCTTAGGAGAAGAGCTTAAATTCCTGTTCAGGAGAATCACCTGGTTCTAGGTGTTCCCCTCTCCTCATCTTCATAATATATTTCCTCCTCCTCCTCCTCCTCCTCCATAGGCATTGGGTGGGAACAGGAGTGTAGAGAAGAGAGGCAGCAGGCATATTAATGACATTTCTCATAGTCTGGAAAGCCTGGAAAAATTGTCATGCCTTTATCATGTCCTCTGCTGAGGGCATTTCTTTTAAGTTCACAGTCTGCTCCTTTCCTTTTTCAGAAGGAGGACAGAGACATGTTTTTCTTTTCCTTTTTCTTAGCTGGCACTGTTTCCGGTGTCTGCTTAGAGGCTGTTTTGTTTTGCTGGACTCAGGGTTCTCCCTTTCAGACACCCTGGTTTCTGCTTCATCTTTAGCAGCTTTATCTTTCTTTTTCTGCCCTTTTGACAGGGACTGCTGCTCACTCTGATGAGCTGGACCCTCCTCTGAGCCTTTGGTGACATAGAGGCAGACTGAGGCTGTGAGCTTCTTTTAGTCACTTTCTTTGTTTTTTAGGGCAAACTGTTTTCAGAGATTACAATTCAAAAATTGTGGTCTGGGCCCAGGTACCTTTAAACAAAGCTTGTGACAGGCTGCCTTTGCCAGGAGCTGAAACCTCATGGTACAATTTTAAAGCCTGTTTTGTTTTGGGGTCTGTCAGACATGCCAAATACTAAAGACATGAAAAATTTACTGGTTCCCAAATGTAAAAACTAAGTTTGACAGCAAGCCCAATATATGTTACAGCGTCTTTTAAAAAATGCAGTTAAGTTCTTAAGGCGAGAACTGCTAATGAACATTTGCCTCAGAAGTGGTAAGTTAAGAAAGTTTGGTAGAAAGCATCTTGGTTCCCAGAAATCAGAAGTGGGCAGTAAATAGACCAAAAACTTCAAAAGTGGTCAACCAAAAAGGTTTAAGGTTCCCTGAAGATTCCGTAACCATGCTTGAATAGCGGACTTCACTGGTTCCTAGGAAACGATCAGGAGCAGGTGAGAAAACTGCTAATTTAACAAATAATACCCTAACTAATGCAGAGTTATCAAGAAAATAATTAAAAGACTTTACTAATACTTTAAAATAAAATAATTAAACAGAAAACTGGCCAGAAGTGAGGAGATGACTTTGGGCAACTGCTATCTTCAGTCGAAATAAATCTGTTAAGAGGCAGGATGCAGTATGACAATAGAGCGGAGTTTGAATTTGATTCTAATGTTCCATAATTAGCATAATGTTCCAATCTTTGGGGCTGCTCATTCCTGAGCAATTATTGGACTTTGTGAATACAATGATGGATTCCTGGGGTTAGAACTAGTCTTTCTATCACTAATATTCAGTTAACATCCGATGACCCACCCAACCTCTCGGCAAGGCTTCATTCAGATTCCTGTTTCAGAAGACAGATCTGAGTACACTGGGGTGGAGTCAGAGAACCACATGGATAAGTGGAAGGAAGAGTGAAGCTTGAAGCCTGTTCCGATGACTCAGCATGCTCAGTGGAAGACTGCCTAAGTATGGATTCAAATTGATTACTTAGTAGTAGAACTATGATTACAAGTACATAATTGTAAGGTCTACCTATGGTTCAATGGACAAGTTGCAAGCCACTTCCACTTCCTGAGCTATATAAGCAGTTTCCTCAGCCTCCTTCTGAAACACTTTTTGCCGCTGGGAGGCTCTGTCCGTTTGTCCTCTGCAGCTGGCTGGGGCCTGCCTCCCCACCCGCCTTGCTGCTTCTTTCTGCTGGACTTCTGTGTCTTGTTCTTCTGCTCTGCTGAACTTCTGTGTTTTGTTCTTCTGCTTCTGGTTTGTAGTTTGCCTCCAGCTGTGTGCTTCCTTTTGTCCCTTCTCTGTTTTTCTGTGTTTGTGTGTCTTAGTTTTGTTTTGTTTTGGGGGACTTGGTTTCTAAGTTCCTACCATTTTGCTCATTAGTGCTCAAGCTACTTGCTTCAGTTATTCACATTGCTATTGCAATCAGTACCTGTGTTCTACTCAAACTAAAGCTGCTCCCCATGCTACACGCTAATTGTTTTCACCTGATTCAGGCTCCCTCTGAACCCTTGCTATGCAGTTCAATCATGCTTTCTCAGCTTAATCTACCTCCCACATGGTCATAGCTGCTTTCAGAGCATTGTGCCTCCCTCCATTCCATGCTTATAGAATACTACCACTACAGCTGATGCTATTCCTGTTTGTATGCTGCTGCTATACTCATGAGGTCAGCTAGCTACTGCTGATGCTGTAAACTAGCTTTAATATCTGCATGTGGATCGCAACCCCTTCCATCACTTTCTTTGTTTTTCCTATGGGGGGACTTGGAGGTGTTTGGGGAGTTGTGGCCACATGTGGCTAATTACTGATGTTCTAAATCCTCCTCCACCACCGAAAATCCTCAGCGTGTTGTCACTTTCATTGGCTTTTGAATGCCTGGCTGGCTTGCCCCACTATCATAGTGCTGCCTCTCCCGCTTACGTTCATGTCCCACCATTGCTACTATGTTTTGCAGACTCTGTGTACAGGTCTGACTATTCCTACTGCTTACTGACCTATGTGCAGGTCCAATTATTGTTACCCTGCCCTATTGAACTACCCTGCCTTACTGAACTACGTCCAGATCCACTCTGCTCATGCCATCATTGCTCAATGCTCCCTGCTATCTGCCCTCTGCAAGGTCTGAGCACTCAATGCTCATTCAGCTCCTTATCAGTCCCTGGGACATGCCAACCATACCATTCTGATGCAAGTTCCCCTGCAGCCATCGGTCTCACTATGCACCTAGAGTCCTAGCTTGAGTATGGAGCTTGGGTGAGATTCTTCTCACCTGGCCCATATCTGGGAATGTCTCGCTCCAGATGGACCTTCAGTCATCAGCTGTACAGATGGCACCTCAAATTGTAGAATTTATGACTAAGCTGTGAAGGGAAGTCAGCAATTTCTTTTAGCTCTAGTAGTTTCATTATAACAGTTGTCCATTGGCTTTAGTGGTTCCTAGCAAGGCACCTTCACTGCATTCTCCCTATGACCACCTCTGGTTCACCTAGTTTGTTTT
Source organism: Neoceratodus forsteri (assembly GCA_016271365.2). Lineage (NCBI taxonomy): Eukaryota > Metazoa > Chordata > Ceratodontiformes > Ceratodontidae > Neoceratodus > Neoceratodus forsteri. The sequence goes on from JADMNL010000024.1 coordinate 124,084,711, forward strand.
TTAGATTGGTAGGCTGGATGGAGTGCCTCAGTGGTCATTACTCTCCTTCTCCCACCTTGGAGCAGTGGTTGCAGAGCTACCATCTTGCAACCCCTCCCAGTGTTCCTGTTAGAAGTATAGAGTGAGTGTTTCCCTCCAAATTGGAATATTTTCCATCTTCCTTTAATTGGGCTTTCAATTGCACAGCAGAGCCATCACTAAATAAAATATCCCAAGCCTGGAGGGAAGGCGACCTAAGCCTTGGATCCCCAGAGATTTCCTCCTCAAAGATTTTTTTTCTCTCCTTTGTGTCTCAGGTCATAACTATTAGTTAGCGTAGTGTTTCATAGTTCTGTAGGCAGGATGCACTGTTGGATGGAGTGGAATGGTGTCCCTATCGCCATTCCTCTCTCCTTAGGAGGTCCCTCATTCTCTCTTGTAGCCCATCAAACCCATGCCATTGCTAACCTGTGCATCCCATTACATTATCAAGCTGCCTGATGCTTTATCTAGTACTATGTCTCACAACTACTGATTGCTTATATGCTTCATACTACTACTTTCTTTTGGGGATCCTTCCTAAGGTACCTTTAGCCAAGAAAATCATCCCTGCTGCACCTCTAGGGGTGGAAACCCTCAGAGGGTTCCTTGCTTTGGTACCCTTTGCAGGGTGGTAATTCCTTCAGAATAGAGAGTGCAAGTGGCCAAAACTTAAGTAGCACAGTTGCACAAGAACACTATACTGGCTGCGTAGACCATTGAATTGGAAGGCTCCACCTATGGTTCGATGGACAAGCAGCCAGCCACTCCCACTTATTGAGCTATATAAGCAGTTCCCTCAGCCTCTTTCTGAAGCACTTTTTCTTTGCCCCGTCATCCTCCCTCCTCCTCCAGCGGCAGTGCCCTCTCCTTGGGATCCTTCCTAAGGTACCTTAAGCCAAGGGAATCGTCCCTGTGGCACGTCAAAGGTGGAACCCTCCTTACGGTTCCTTGCTTTTGATTCCCCTACAGGTTGTAATTCCTCTGGAATAGAATGTGCGAATAGCCAAACCTAAGTAACACAGTTGCACAAGTATAACACTATACTGGCTGCATAGGCCACTGAACCTCTATTTCTGCCTGTATGGACACATTTGAAATCAAGACCACGTGAAGAGCTTGGGATATTGTAACAAATGAACTGGCTCACACATCATGTTTCTTTTGTGTTTTTATTTCAGAATTATCAAAGGCCTTCTGATGCACGTGACTGTTCAGTCTGTCCATGACTATATTATTTTATTTATTTTATTTCAAATTATTTACCATAAAGACATACTGAGCTGAATCAGCTCATTCCCAGCTGCTTTCTGCCGGGAGGAGAAGAGGAGAGCACAAAAGTTACAACAAATAGGTTGCAAATAAAGAAACAGTACAAGTGAGCAACACAAAGACAAACAATAAAACAAAGTGCAGATTGGTGCAAAACTGTTGAGAGAACAATGCACTGGCAGGTTCAGTAACAAGTGCAGATAGAGGCCACAACTGTAGAGTAAGCAGGGCACCACTGAGTACAGCAGATAGTGGCAGAATGGAGGAGGTGGGGGGTGACTGTCTTATGGAAGGTGCAGAGGCACAGGGACGTGGAGTTGGGGCAGTAAAATAAATAAGCCCAAGCCAGGGTCAGGGGCAACTGCAAGAGTGAGAATTCTGGCGGAGGATTTGAATAAGTGGAAGAAAGAAGCATTGCGAATGGGAAGGGGGAGGAGAGACCCACAGTTTTGGGAAGCAGAGGAGAAAGCAACTTGACCTGAGGAGGATTTAACTTGGGGAGTGCCAAGGAGTGAGGGCCAGAACTGTGAAGGGAGTAGGAGGTTGCAGGGAGTGGAGAATTGAGGAGGGAGAAAGGTAGGATGAAGGGTCCTGAACTGCAATTTAGAGACAAAGATAGCGCAATGAGCAAGGTGCCTGGCATCAAGGGACAGTAAAGAGAGGGAGGAATATAGTGAGTACTGGTGGATTCTAGGGGGCAGTAATTGCCAGGATCACCTGAGGGTGCTTTAATAAATTATTCAATGCAAGGGTGCTGCTGTTGTGTGTTCTCACAGTAATGTCTCAGTGTCAATTTTTCATACCACGTGCTGGCACCCTGATGATTCCGTGAAGCCAGCCAGGCTGCTGAGTTGCTATAACTGTAAGTGACAAAGCCGCAGTATTTTCTTTGGTCAACATGTAGTGTATTTCTGCAATACTGTGTTTCTGGCAAAACGTCTGTATGTCCATTTTCACTTCATTTTTTCATTCCTCAACTAAGATTCAGGATTTTGAAGTTTTTAAAATTCCTGCTACTCTGCCATGAAAGAATTAATTGATTGCTGGGCTGTTTACCATCAGAAACATGTGTTAACCCTTCCTACTACACCCACACTGTGAATCTAGCACAGTATATTCAACTAAGTAATCTCAATGGAAGAGATTTCTAAAACTTATGTAGTGGTGGCCATCTTTAATGAATGAAGACATTAACTGCAAATTTAGCTATACAAGTTGTGTTAAAAATATCTGAGAAAATTAAAAATTCACTGAGGATGAAACACATTTTGCTAAAAACAAAACTATATGATGAAATGTTTTTCTGTCTAACAAATACTGTTGCTTTAAGTGGGTGCACCACGTGGCCCCTAATGCACCAGTCCTGGCTTTGTGGTAAATTGAACTGGGATCCCTAGGTTTAACCATTATCTGGTTCTGGACAGCCCCCACCACATGGGGGACTGGGGTTACACAAGCAAACGCTCATGAACAAAACATTAGTATATTGTGTGTCAGGAGATGAAAATTATCTCTGCTCTCTTTCCTTACAGATACCTGCAGGGAATTCCATCAGGACCATCCCCAAATACTTCTTTGCTGAATGCAGAACCATGAGAGTGCTGTAAGTTTTCTATGTACTAAAATACAGACCTCTGAGGTTAGCAGAAGACTGAACACTGAAAGACAATGTTTTAATTTCCACTCACACATACAATACAAGCATAGAAACATAGACAATGACGGCATTAAAAGACCACTGGTCCATCCAGTCTGCCCGTAAACCCTAAAAACCTGGGACCCATTGTCCATACAGGGTTCTAACCACACTATCCACCTCCAATGCCCTTACCCTACCACTACCACCCTGAGCAACCACTAAGCCTTTCACTCTGTCTCAGAAATGTTTGACATCATTGATAGTTTTGCGCCCACACATCAGCTGACAGATTGTTCCACAGCTCCAACAAACCTTTCTGTAAAATAAAGTTTTCTCAATTCACTCTTTAATGTCCCACCATCAGTTTCCACTTGTGCCCCACATTCTTGATCTGCTACTTAAGCTAATAGTTCGTCTTAGTTTACCTTGTTCATTCCTACCAGGAACTTGAAGGTCTCTATCATACCGTCTATCTGTCATGCATGTTCAGTGCCTTGAGTTGATCCCTTGAAGGTCCTGTCCTGCTGACTCTGAGATCATTTGGGTCACCCAGCATTGCCCTGTCTCCAGCCTGCCCTTATTGTTCCTTATGTGAGAAATCCAGAACTGGGCACAATATTCCAGGTTGTGCCTTATCAGTGATCTACAGAGAGGCAGTACATATGAACATATGAAAAGCGTCAGCAGATACTGGCCTCACAGTCTACTCGCATCTGTGGTTGTGCAGCTTACAGTTCAGACAACTGCTGCTGCCCTCCCTTGCCCCTTCACCCCCATTTACCCACACTGGGTTCCCCACTCTGGTCAACTCCCCTTGACTTGTATTCTGCCTTGGACCCTATACCACCCTCTTTTAAAGCTCCCCACTGATTTCAGAGAGATCACCTCCTCCGCAGTGCTTCCTTGCCACCACCACCACCTCTCCATGAAGTAGTGCCTCCTCAACTCCCTCCTGAACCTACCCTCTAGTTTCAGACTATGCCATCTCATGATCCTCTCCACTTCAACCTAAACATACCCTCGGTACTAACTCGATTTATGCCCTTCAAGTACTTAACGTCTCAGTCATATCACCTCTATCCTTCTATCCTCCAGGAGTACATGTTGAGTTCTCTCAATCTGTCCTCATAGGGTTTATCTCCCATCCCATGATCATCTTGGTCACAAGCCTCTGGACCCCCTCCAAAAGCTTGATGTCCTTTTAATAGCGGCACCAGAATTGTACACAGTATTCCAAGTTAGGCCTCACTAATGATTTTTACAGCTGAAGGATTACTTCCTCCTTCCTAGAGGTGATCCCTAGCATTGTATACTAGCATTTTGTTGGCCTTGGCAGCAGCTTTTTCTACACTGTGCTGAGTGATTCATATTCTCTGTTACCACCACTCCAGAGCCTTTTCCTCGACAGAGACGGATAACTGCTTCCCACCCAAATGGTAACTGCACTCCACGCTTCTGGCTTAGACGCTCATGACCTGAAATTCCTTGCATTGAAACCCAGCTGCCATGCATTTGACCAGTGCTCAAGTCTTTCCAAATCTTCCTGGAATACCTCTCCCTCCACCACGCTATCCACCACCACACCTATTTTTTGTCGTAGGTGAACAGGCTCATCTTGCTCTTAATCCCTTCAGCTATATCAGCTATGAAGACATTAAATAGCATTGGCCACAGAACCAAGTCTTATGGGACCCCACTGATGACTGCTCGGGTGTCAGAGTACCCCCACCACCCTCTGCTGTCTGTTCCTCAGCCAGTTCCCTATCCACCTGACCAGCTTCTCCCCTGCTCCCAGGTACTTAAGCTTGCTAGTCAATCTCCCATGCAGCACTGTGTCAGAGGCCTTGCTGAAGTCCAGATACAGGACATCAACCGCCTGACTGCCATCTTGTACCTAAGTCACCCAGATAAAAAGTCCACCAGGTTTGTTTGACAGAATCTCCTGGGGTGAACCTATGCTGCTGGTCGTCCTGAAGACCATTCTTTTCCAAGAATGCCACAATCCTCTCTTTCAGGATAGTCTCCATTAGTTTTCCAGCCATGGACGTGAGGCTGACCGGCCTGTAATTACCTGGCTCATCTCGGGTCCGCAGTTATGGAGGGCACCACATGCCGTCCTCCATTCTAGAGGCACACATCCTGACTGTAGGGAGGTATTGAACAAATCGGTTGGAGGTGCTACCAGGACTTCTGCCAGTTCCTTCAGGACTCTTGGATGTATCCCATCCAGTCCTGGTGCCTTGTTTGTCTGTAAGGACTTAGAGTTGCTGATGCCTCAAAGAAAACTTTGAAGAACATAATATTTAGGTGCAATTTAACTTGCATTCTATATGTAGTATATAGATTTCTCCACCCTGTTATTTATTACTGAGGAAATTTGCATGAAATCATGATCTGTATCCATAAGAGTTCATCTGCCTCTTTAGCTTACTCCCTATTTCATGTCTAAATCCTTGTTGTGACATTACAATCTGTTGCCATGGGAGTAACTGTGATGTCACAAGCAGTCTTCTGATTTCAGGTTGGGAGAAAGCAACAGGAATAGTTGAACTCTTCAGGAGCAAAGATCCTGTTTTCATGCAAATTACCTCAATAATAGATAATGGGAAGAGAAATACAGAACTAATGTGAAATACAAGCAGAACTGTCTAAATATTAAGTTTTGTTAAAGTTCTTCTAATGGTGTCAGCTGCTCTTTAGGGCCCTCAACACTTTTCACAGGGATCTCTCCATCCGTTATCTCCTCTCCTCTCCTCCCACCACCTATCCTGTCTTTTCCTGTGGTATGAACCCATCCCACTCCCTGGTAAATACTGAATATATATAGTAATACCTCCTTCTTCTACTGTCAATACCCTGGGACTACATCTGCTACCCCAAGTCTTTTAGAACTACGCTCTGTCTGAATTGAGCTATTGAATAGCCCCACTGGGGATTCAGTTAGTTATGCTGCCAGTTCCTTGAGCACCCTTGAATTCATCCCATCTGACCCTGGGGCCTTATCTATCTTAAGGGTGGCTGGCCCTTTCCAAATCCTTTCACTGGTAAATACTTGCTGCCTTATCTTGGGATCCCCTTACAGATGGCTTAATGCCACTCTCTGGCATGGCTCTCCTGCCTTCCCTTGTGTATACAGAGCAAAGTTGTCATTAAGAATGGCTGCTGTCTGCCTCTCCTCCTCAATGACCCTACCCCCTCTGTTAGCCTAACAGTTCCTCCTCCCGCTCTTTCTTTTTTCTCTAATATATCTAAGGAACTGTGTTTCCCTCCCTTGACCCCTTTGCAGTACACCGCCTGTGTCTGCCTTTGCTTCTCTGGCCGCCCTCTTGGTTTCCTTGTTCTGATCTGGGACTCTCCCATTCTTCCTTCCTTGTTTTCCTTGTACCTGATGAAGGCTTTCTTTTGGTTCTCACCACTTTCCTGTCCTTTCCAGAGAACCGTACTGGTCTCTTGTACCTGTTTCGTTTGATTACTGTTCTCATGCAAGACTTTGTTGCCCCAAGAATGCAAGCAAGCAAGCTAATCTTTATTTGTTAAATGCTATTCCAAAGAGATCATAGCGTTATACACAAACATTAAAATCATAAAAATACAATATAAATATAAAATTTAAAACAATAACTCAATAAAAAAAGGCAAGATAATCCAATCAGTCCAGGAATGCTAAAGCAAATAATTGTGTTTAGGGCAGATTTAAAGCATTTGACAGCCAGGCACTCTCTAATCCTACAAGGTAGAGTTCCACAGGGTCGAGTGCTACAAACGCAAAGAATGAGCACCGAGGTCTTCAAACAGATCCTGGGAACCTCTAGCAATCCCTCGTCAGAGGACTGGAGTGAGTGGAGGGACGTAAGACAAAGAATATCTTGCAAGTAGCATGGTCCCTGCCACATAGGGCATTATAGGTCAGTAATCCAACCTTGAAGTTGATCTGCCAATGTACCAGCAGCCAGTGCATTTCACGGAGTACAGGAGTGACATGGCTAGATCTCGATAAACCAGTCAACAACCTGGCCGCCACGTTCTCAACCAGCTGCAGGCAATGGATATCAGCCCTTAGTAGCCCCAAGTAAAAGGCATTGCAGTAATCAAGGCAGGAGGAGACAAAGTCATGAACCAACATTGGAAGATCGCAAGGCAGGACCAGGTGCTTGATCCGGTGATGTTCCTCAGATGATAAAATGAGGATTTGACAACAGCAGACACCTGAGATCTTAGTGACAAGCTGCTATCAAACACAACGCCCAGATTTTGCACCGGTCTGAGGTAAGCAGCTGATCACCTCTAAGACATAGCCCAGAGGGAAGATCAGCTGACAGCCCCATGCCTTGATGACCTGGGTCCACAACCAGCACCTTGGTCTTGCCAGAGTTCAACTTCAGCTAGTTGGCACTCATCCAGTCCTGGATCTTGAAGAGGTAGCTATTAAAGACCGAGACCACATCACCCAATTCAGGCACAAAGGACATGTAGAGTTGGGTATCATCAGCACAGCAGTGAAAATCCAGCCATACCACCTTATAATGTCTCTCAATGGCAGCATATACACTGCAAACAACATGGGGGACAGCACGGAGCCCAGGAACCCCACATGACAGGAGGAGAGGGCCGAGGAATAAATTCGACACCACTCGCTGCATCCTGCCAGTGAGAAACTATCGAAACCATCTGAGGACAGTACCAGATAGTCCATAGAGTGTCCACAGGTGCTTCAGCAACACCCCATGGTCCATAGTGTCAAATGCTGCAGAGAGATCAAAGAGAACCAAGATGGAACAGCTCCCTGATCTCTTGCTATCAGGAAATCATGAAGTACCCAACCAGGGCAGTCTTGGTACTATGCCTCTTCCTAAATCCCCAGTGGAGAGGATAATAGACATCATGAGAGTTAAGTGGTATCCAGCTGCACCACAACCACCTTCTCAATAACCTTGCCCACAAAGGGCAGGTTAGAGACAGGTCTGTAGTTCGCTAAGCAGTCCGGTTGAGGGAAACTTTTTCAAGAGGAGTCACACTGCCTCCTTCAGGGGTCTGGAAATACCCTGAGTCCAACGAGCTCTGGACAATCTCAGCCAGAACTGAACCGATGACCTCAATACACCCCACAGGAGGCGTGTTGGGTCCGGGTCCAAACTACAGCTGGTTGGCGCATACTCTGGACGACACGCACAATGTCCATGATCGCTGGCTGGCCAAAATTGACCAGGTAGGCTGAGGGCCTGCGACCTCCTGCTGATCACCGCAACACCCATTGGAGGGTGTTGAATGGATCTCAGACCTGATGGTAGCAACCCATGTGCGAAGAATTGAGCACGCTGTTGCACTTAATTTGTGAAAACACTTTCCGTGACTGAAGGCAGGTTGGATTGCACAACCCATCGGAAGTCCGGAAAAGCTGAGCAGGTCAATTCTCACAGTCACAATCTCTTGGACAGGAATTCTGCCTTTTACAAGAGATTGTAGATTGATAGTCCTTATAATGAGCTATCAATTTAAGTTTGTCACCAGGCAGGCCTGAATTCCACCAGCGCTGCTCCAACCTTCAACCCCACACCTCAACTCCTTCAAAGTCCCATTGAACCAAGGGGACTTCAGGCAAAGAGAGAAGGGTTGAACACAGACAGGAGCCAAGGAGTCAAGGGCACCTGTCACTGCCTCATTATAGGCTAGTACCAGCTCTCCCAGCTCCTCGCTACATACGACAAACCTGATAGGTCCTGCACTGCCATAAGACCATCTGGGGTCAAACCCTTAAAGGGCGGCACCGGACCATCTCCATGGAGCAGGTCTATTGGGGGAGCCTTGAATCTGAACTCTATAGTGTGATGGTCTGACCATCCAACTGGCTACACTGCCATGTTGGAGATCTCCATCCCTAGGAGGAAGACCAGATCCAGTGAGTGCCTGTGCGTGGGTAGCAGAGGTAACCACCTGTTTCAGGTCCAACAAATTCATCAGTTGGAGGAAGTCTTGTCCAAAATGCAAAGAGTTCATCGTTGACCCATGCACTGAAATCCCCAGAATTCTCCATCTGGGGAATTCCAACATAAGGTTGACAATGAAGTCCGCCACTTCCTGCAGTAATACCTCTCACCCCGGTGGACAGTAGATGAGAAGTATTCTACAGCCTGCATCTGCACCCACAATGCACTCAAAGGATCTGGTTGTTCCACCAGGATGTCTACAAGGCCCAGATCTGATTTAAAACAAATGGCAACCCTTGCCCCACCCCTATGATCCTCTCTCGGTGATGTATCACCAAGTACCTGGCGAATTGCTGATTCCAAAATTGGACCAGCATCTTCATCCAGCCAGGTCTTGGTGATGCAGTCAAATCAGTTGACCCAACAAGATCAGCGATAATAGCGGTCTTGTTTTGATTGATCTGGCATTGCACAACACCTCCTGAGTAGGATAGATTGCTGAGGCAGACTGAGCTGCCTGCCTACGAAAGTGGAGCCCTTGGTATGGGAACCAGGCAGGAAGGTCCCCATTCCTGGACCCATTTTGTCCCAGGGCGTCTCTTGTCCCCACAACCCCAATCCACCCACTCCAATCCACAATCCCACCAGGCTCCCTTCATTGCCTTCCCATCTTTCCTCCACATCTCTGATATTGTCCACTCTGACTAACTTGTTCCAGACCAGTCTGCTATTCGGACAAAGCCTGCCTTTCTGATATCTAAGACTTCAGCCTTTATGAGGCTCACTTGTTCCAAGGGCCATGTTGAACCATATAGGTTATGGCGCTGGACCTACTAGCTTCCTACCCTCATTCATTCTACCACTTCTGAGCTGGTGAGCACTGCATCGAGAATGGGTTCCTTATCTAGCTACACCAGCAGGCAGTCCTGCAGTGTATCAAGTAAGGGCCTGACTTCTGGAGCTCCTGGCTGCTGGAAAGACCCACTCAATATCTGTCAGGTTTAGATCTCCTACCACCACCTTCCCTTTGCTACCCCTTTCTAGTTCTGTCCCTTGCTCCTTATCTCTTTTCCCCTGTCCTGAGGTCTATAGATCAGATCACCCCATTCATAGTTTCTTGCCTGAGGATACTGTGAGCTGAACCCACAGCAATTCTGTTTTCCCATTACCTCCCTGATGTTTCCATCCTCCACTGCCTCTGTACCCTCTCTGACATATAGGGCTACACCCTTTGCCTTTCCTCTATCCAGTCTAAACATGGTGTAGCTCTGACTGTCAGGTCCACGTCATTATTCTCTGTGGCCCAAGTTTCTGTGATGGCTACTAGTTCTATCTCAGTGTTTGCCACCATTGCCTGGAGCTCACTAATTTTGTTTCCAGACTCCAGGCATAAAGATAGGCCCTTTCCATCTTTCTCTCTGATCCCTCTTGTTTTTTCTGATTCCTTCTCTTATTCTTCTCTAGCCTCCTTAATATTTTATTTTTCATGCTGAATGTAGACTTTGTTAGCCCTCCCTATTGGCCTCTTCCCCAACCTAATTTGATGTTCAACCTTACTGTTACCTACCTTGCTGCTACCAGTCCCTGTTCAGGAAGAGCCTAAGCTAGGTTCCTCACCTGCTCTCCTTTTAATGGTTCCCCTAGCTTCAGTCTCCATGCAGTTAAACTGCCCAATGTCAAACTTTTGTCCCAGAACACTGGTCCTGTCTCTTGTCAGGTGAAGGCCATTACCCTTGGAGCCTTCTGTCCAAGAAGTCTCCCAGTCCCTCACAAGTGATACCCTCCTCCTGACACCATCCTTCAATGACCCATTAAACTCCTCAGTGTCATCCTTCCTTATTCTGTTATACTCATTCTCCCATTCCACAGAGAGGACCACAGAAAGGCCAAGGAAGCCGAGTGCACCTTCAGTCTTTCCCCCAGCCTCTTAAAGTTCTGTGTCACTGCCTCCACAAGCTGGTTTGCTAGATTGTTGTTACCCAAGTGTAACCCCCACAAATGGGGGTTCTTAAAAAGGCTCCTAAGAGCTTGCCTAAGTGTTCCCCTGCCTGCTGGCGTTCGGCATTTAAGCCGCTAGAATGGCACTGTGAGTGCTGGTAGAGCCTCCACATACTGTCTCTTTAAGAGCTGTCTGCTTGCAGACATAATTAATGTTTTTCGGGGTGGTGTTTCTCTGCTCAAATCCTGCCTGAGCTACAGAGTAATCACCCATTTTGTGATCGCTGAAAGCACAAAGGAGCCCATCTGAAAGCTGTAACTGTTTGCCTGTAATCATTTAAAGCATTAGCAAAATTGTAGTTTGTCTAACCTGCTTTTATTATAGCTGGGACTATGTGTGAATTGCCCTCCATTTTGGACCTAAAATGCTGTGCTGTGCCAATTGGGTTAAGGGAGGCCTAAATGGAGACTGTCTGACTAACCAGAATTTGGATCTCTATGGAGCTGGTTTATAAGGGAATGTATAGCTAGTGGTTCTGGGAAGTGTAGTTTGGACCTTGGCGCCTTTTTGCACCAACAGAGGGAGCTTTGGAGTGATTGACAGTCGAATCCACCAATTGGACCTGTTGGAATCTAAAGGAAATGCCATGTACTGAAGCTGGAGAGTCAGATCGTTGTTGCCTGTGAAAGGGTAGGAGCCTGTATCTTGCTGCGGTGTACAGTTCGGCGGAAGCACGTGAGAGCATTGAAGTCGGCCTGTTGCCGCCATAAGCGTTAATCAGACTGAATCTGAGGTGTCTGAAAGGAAGGAAGGAAGGCTGAAAAGTGGAAACCAGGCTCACCCTGTAGAAGACTGAGAAATTGCTGAATTGGCGCCGGTCTGTCAGGAACTGAAGCTGCTGTACGTACCCCAGGTATCTGCAGTAATTGCGATCGGGATCTAGGAGCAGCTGCCTGGTATAGTAATTTCCTTTACATAAATGTGTCTAGTGCTTGTGGGGATGCGATCTAATTTCCCTCTCATTGGGAGTTGTGAGCTGAAACTGAAGCTGAACTCAATTTAATCAAGACTAAATCCGTCTGCTAGTCAAAGCTGTTGGGCCCTGCCAATAGGGTCTTATCTCCATGCCCTACTCTTCTGGCAATCCAGAACAACAATTTCCATCAGGTTCTCAGCTTGGGGTATTGTGAGTACAAATCAGGGTATTCCCCTGCAGCCTGTTAACAATTACAACAGTGTCATCTAATTCTTTTTGTATCATTCTTCAAGGACTGAGCCATCCGCTCCGGATTACAATTGGGTGTTGTGCATATATTTTTCTACAGGGCCCTATCCATCTGCACCTGCCGCCAACCCCGGCAACGGACCTGGCTAACCCTCCCCCAACCTGGATACCCAGAGTATGACTTTTCAGACTCTGTATGAGTGCACAGTACTGTGATTTACTTTTGCTAATTAACTTGTTCTCCCTCCCGTGTTTAATTCCCCTAAATAAATCAGATTTGTTGTTGTTATACTATATACTATCTGGGGTGTTAGTACTTATGGAAACAGTATTGTACTTTGCTGGTATGTTGCTTAACCTTACTTTACAGGGGTCCTCAGGCGTGCAGCTGAATCAGTCTCGAAGGTAAGTGGTATCTATATGTGTGAAAAGGGTTCATATGTGGGTTATTGGAAAGGTAACTCCCGGAATGTGAGCCACTAGAGGGAATAAAGGGGTCTCACCATCCCAGAGGGCTGTGACCAAGCTAGTCTAACCACTACAAACCCTGATCTGTGGGTGGAGGCACCGCCATAGAGCCCAGGCCCTCAACCTGTCAGTAGTTAAGCAGGCAGGGGTAGTAGCCCTTGGGATAGCGCCACCTGGGGTTACATCTTTGAGGCACCACTGGGATTAGCATCCTCTAGTGGCCATGTGAAGGAATTACCCCATTATGTTTAATTTAAAGGAAAAATGGAGGAGTAGCTCAAGTTAAAATTGACCCCCATAAGCTGATGGTGCATAAATTGATGGGGTGGTGCAAAGCTGAGAGACAGACTCCCAAAGGCTATTCTATTGCTGGATGTCCCTTGAGGACTAACAATGTTGACATTACGTCCACTGTAGAACATGTTAAGTGTTTGGACAAAGTAGAAGTAAGGGCCGAGGCGCTGACCTGTTTGACCAAACTTTGATAGTACTACTTTCATGTAGTTCTCCCATAGACCCTGAAAGGTGCCACTATGATTTTACCCGAAGGGCCTAGAAGGGATGGAGGGTTATTCATATATCTAGTGGTCTGGTCACCCGGTGGGTCCCCTAGTACCAATAGCTTTAAAATAAAGCTGCTCAAACTGCTAGCCACGGAAGGAGAACTGTCCAGGAGGCAGTAAAGCGTTTAGACTTGTCTGGGAACCATACGCCTGTATTCCCCACTCCCTTCTCATGTGTCCCCAAGAGTTCCATAATAGCCACACTTCCTGTGGTAATTCCCCCATTCAACTGGATTCCTATCGAGGCTGAGGCTTTTCTCTGGTACTGTCCCAGTGCCTTCGGGAAGATGATTTGGAGACCTGGATGGACTACACTACCCCTTTAGTACAGGAATGGCAGTGTTCAGAGGGAAAAGAAAGCGCTTGATGGAAAGCTTGAGAGGTCCTGCTCTGGAAGCCATCCGTTTTCACGGGCTACTAGTCCAGAGGCCACTGCTGCAGAATATCTTTCCCCTTGAGAGGAGTGTTTGGCAGCACAGAAACTGGGGATGATTTATTATGGAAATTCAAGTCCAGTAAACAGTGGAAGAATGAGAAATTGTCTGCCTTCATCACCAGGAAAGAAAGGGCTTTGCAGAGGGCCCACGAAAGGGAGTGCCTGCCAAAGAGTTAAACCAGGTTAGATTAGACCATATATTGAAGTCCACAAGATTTTTGAGAATAATAATACAGAAGCTCAAGCTGCAAGACAGAAGGGCCAGTCCTCCAGAGTATTGCCATTTGGTGAGAGAGAGATCCGTGAGATTGAAACTGATGAAGAGGGCTGGGAACTCTGTGCTGGGGCTGTGAACACTTGTCAGATCCCGAAAAGAGTGAGTTAGATGAGGCTCAACAGTTGAGAGGTTTAATTAAGGAACTGACTGAGGCATACAGAGAACCAGATCGTCAGGCTCCTCCGAGCCCAAAAGTGGAGTGGGAGTGCATGTTGTTTCCCTGAGACTCGGATTGAGGGTAATCTGATAGCAGAACTAAGAAAATTGAGAGATGGTGGGGAGCTGCAAAGAGGTGCCTTCACCCCCAATAGAAGTGGAAAGCCAGAAGCCCAAAGGTATAAGCCCCAGTCCAAGAAGAGCCAGAGGCTCCAGAGGTGCCCAACAGAAAAGAGACTCCCACCCTCCAAGGACACTAGAGACATTAAGTTCTGTTACCGTTGTGGGAGGATGGACATTTTCAGTCAGCTTGTCACCTGCCAGAGAACTTGAAAAGTTACCAACAGGTTAGTGGCCTGGCATCACAGAACCTATGCCGTCACCAGGGGAACCACTGGAAAGGTTTTGCCACCAGGGCCAATGCCCAATCGACATCCAGATCAGTGCCACTGGAATGGTCTGAAGTGGTGGGCCCCTCCATGGAGACCACTGTAAAAGTGAATGGGTGTCTACAAGAGCTGTGTTAGACAGTGGCTCCCAAGTGACAATTATGTTCCAGGACTGGTATCAGAAGCATTTGTCCAATGTACCCTGCAAGCATTGGAAGGACTACATCTCTGGGGTTTAAGTGAGAAGGCCTACCCCTACTCTGGCTATATCCAAATTTGGTTGTCCTTTCCCACCTCTGTGGCTGGACTGGCAGAGCAAGTGGAGACCTTGGCCCTAGTGTGTCCCCTACTGGACTGTCTGATGGGGTTCCTCTACTAATTGGGACTAATGCACATATGCTTGGATGGCTGCACAGTTGTGTTATGAAAAACAGGGGTCCCGGACTGGTAGGGCTTTAAGAATTCGGCCTTGATCCAGAGGGTCTACGATGCCCAGAAAGATGCATGTAACAGGAGGTCCAGTTTTGAAGGATAAAGCTGACACAGAGAAGATGCAATAACACCCCCTTTTTGGTTTCTGCTTTCACTCTGTCCTTTCTTCTTCTGCTTATTCATATCTATCCTAATTTTCTTGTCAGGGTGGCTAACCTGGCAATTTTCTACTTGCCTTTACTGTCACTTTTTGCTCTGGTATTAAAAAACTTGCATCTTGCTATAATATATGTAAAGAAGGAGCTGTGTCACTTAGAAGAAGCCCCAAAACAAGCATTTGTCAATGCGAATGTTTGCTTGCTGGCATTGGCAGTGGTAGTGTAGAAGTTACAGAGCTGCGTAATAGGAATGGCAGTGAAGTATTGAACTGAAGCCAACCCCACCACCACCCTGCAGAGAGTGACAGGCATTGGGTGTGCATTTGGGTCGTCAGGCATAACGGCCATGCCATTTCACCACACCCCACCCTGCAGACACTGACAAGTGTCACGGTGTTCCTTGGGTCTTTGGCCCTTATGCGCACCCATTTCATTAGGAAATATGGTGAGATGGGTGCGATATAGGAGAATGGGTGAAGTTTGGGGCCGAAGAGTCCAAGGCATACCTCGATGCCTCTCACTGACTGCAGGGTGTGGAATGGTATGAGCATCACAGGCAAGAATCCAAGTCACACCCCTGATGCCTGTCATTCTCTACAGGGTTGGGCGTTATGGTTGGAAACCCTAATACCTCAGGCATTCGTTGGTATTTTCACTCCAAATTTTCAACATTTTTTTTTGTGACCCCACCTCATGAACAGGGGAATATCAGTTTGTTAGCAAGCTACTTATGCACAGTGACTACGGCATTCAGCACCATAGGTGCAAAACATTCAAACAGGATGTAAAAATGACAGCTGTACTGTTCATGGGGAGGTGTAAAAAATGGCAATGTTGCAAATCTGTAGTAAAATATTTAAAAATGTTGAAGTCACGAGCGTACATAGAAACTGTCAGCGTAAACCCGTAATATAATTAGGTTGGGGATTTTACAGCAGATTGTCAACTCAGGCATTTTGGTGCCTCTGATCATGAACAGTGTCACTGTGATTTTCTTTATCTGTGCCGAACAATGATTTCCCACAGCGACCAAGCATCTCTGCGCTGAAAGTGTGAAAACACACTTCAGCCATGTTGTAAAAATGACAGCTGTACTGTTCATAAGGAAGTGTGGAAAAATGCCACTGGTGAAAATCTGGACTGAAAATATTACAAAGTCATGAACTAACGAGGGTGCGTGGAAACTGCGCAATGCTCACTCGTAACACAGTCATTTTATGGACTTTTGTCACCAAATTTTCAACATAGCCATTTTAAGACCTCTGCTCATGAACAGTGTAACTGTGATTTTCTTAATCTGTCCTAAACATTGCTTTCGCACACCAACAGCACCATTATGCGCTACATGTCTTGAATACACATTCTAGGCGACATATGAAAAATTGCAGCTGTACTGTTCATAAGGAAGTGTAATTAAGAATGTTGAAAATCTGGAGTGAAAATATTAATTTGGGTAAACTCAACAGCATGCATAGGAACTGTGCAACCACGCCGTAAAACAGTCATTTTTAGGAATTTTTCACCAAATTTTCAACATAGCCATTTTAAGACCTCTGCTCATGAACAGTGTCACTGTGATTTTCTTAATTTGTCCCATACATTGATTTCTGATAACCGACCGGCGCCATTGTGCGCTACATGGGCGGAAACATACTTTGGGTGTGATGTGAAACATGACAGGTGTACTACTCATAAGAAGGTGTGGTAAAATGGCAATGTTGAAAATCTGGAGTGAAAATATTGAAAATTGCGAACTTACGAGCCTGCGTGAGAACTGCTCCGCACGCTCGTAAACATTCATTTTTGGAACTTTGGCACCAAATTTTCAACATGGGTTTTGGGACCCTTTCATGAATGATGTCACTGTCATGGTGACATTCAGGCCTGAAGGGTGATTTCGGCGCAGTGACTGCGCAGTGACTGTGAAATCACCCTTCGGGCCCGAGTAACGCCATGAGAATGACATCATTGATGAAAAGGGGTCCCAAACCCCATGTTGAAAATTTGGTGCAAAATTCCAAAAATGCCTGAGATATGCAACAAAGTTGAAACCCCCATCTAGCCCATTATACAGCTTACCAGCATTTCCTCAGTTTGCGGTCGGCTTTGAAGAGTGCAGGCGTGTTCCCAGTCCACGAAGATCGTTGCGCTGAGGTCTGGAGGTAAGTATGGGGTGAGGGGGGTGGGGAAAGGCTGAAGTGCGCGGTGGGTGGGTGCGGGTTGTGGGAGGGCCAGCGAGACTATGTGGGACCGTTTTTCTTTACAGGTTAAAAAAGAAAAAGGCGATCGGGACATTTGCCATGCTGGGGTGGGCTCCCAGCATGGCACAAGGATGGTTGAGGGGGCATTCAGCCGACGGGGATTGGGCACCCCTTTGGCCTAAGCATTGATTGCCACGCTGGGGTGGGCTCCAGGGTGGCACTTACTACTCGGGGGTGAGGACCGTGGATCCGATGGGGATTGGGCACCCTCGTGGCTATATCATTAGTTGCCACGCTGGGGTGGGCACCCAGCATGGCATTTCTGAAAGACTTTGGGGGGCGGGGAACACAGCACAGCCGACGGGGATTGGGCACCCCGTCGTGCCAGTGTGCATGCGGGCGCGCTGCGCCTGGCGTGAGCATGTGTGTGTGTGTGTGTGTGTGGTGGGGGAGCTGCGCATGAGCAGGCAATATCTTATCGCTGCTCACTCAAGCGTAGCTCCCACTTTGAACTGTATGCCACTGCATTTTGGAGCTTGTCATAGACAGCTCCAGCATGCATTGCTTACAGGGCCGCGCCTGCCAACACACTGACTGAATTGAGGAGGAGGTGACACACCTCCCGAAATCTCCGATGATGACACTATGTTTCTTGCACATGTGCAAGCAAACATAATGAGTAGAGGGCTGGGTTGTGGAAAATGCCTTCAGCTACAATTCAGTTAGTGAGTAAGAAAAGCTGAGACTGTAAAATTGCTGCAGACAGTGGAAAAATGTTTTAGGCAACACTAAACAAAGTACAGGTTTGCAGGAAAGTGCTATAGAACCTGTACAATTACTGTATGAGTTTAATACCCTGTATCCAAACACTTAAGTTGAAAATCAGGAGGAAATCAAAGCAACTGTGTTTGGTTGCTATGGTGCAGATTCTAATAAGCTCCAAAGCAATGAGAAATGTACCTTGTTTTTAAAACACTTGAAAATGGGCTAAAGTAAGAGTATAATTAAAACACTACAGGCAGATTAATTGGAGTTCTGTAAGTATCAAAAAATTAATTCAAAAGGAGTTGTAATTATTGAAGTTAAGCCGTCTGTGTTTTAGAAGACTGAGTTCCTCAGCAAGGTGTCGGCTGAAAGTGCAGCAGCCAGATAAGCTGTTTGGAGAAAATAATAAAATGTTCTGGAAATATAAAACAAGGGATTTGGGAAGAAAATATTCATGACCAAAGATTAGAGTACCATATTATGTGAAACAAAATATAAATGCTACAGTGGTTCACTTATGTGTGTTTTCTTATATGAACAAAAGACAAATAAAAGCTATAACCTTATATGGAGGCAGAATGGGAGCATGCCCTTTATCTCTTTTCCATGCTAAGGTTATAGACTGTTCTTTGTTCTTAAACAGGTTTGGTTTATCCTTATACTTTTCACATTTAAAAAGAAAAGTTGTTTTCCTAGAGGTCTGTCTCATGCTGTTAGGTCCTACTATAGGGCAAGCTGTCCCTGAAATGGCAGGTTTTATAGAGCAAGGAAATGTGATGTCACAAAGGAGGAGGGGCTCAGTGAAACCACACCTTTCTTTCACTATATAAACCTTCCACTAGGAGGCTTAGAGAGATAGGTTGGTCAGTAGGGTTCTGACCAAGGTGAGAGAAGGATCTCAGCAAGGAGGTAATGTGCAGGCTTTCACATTAACTGAGGAAGGAAAAACACAGGAATTTCTTTATAGCATCTGAAGCAAGAGCTATTTCCTGATGTTTGAACTGATGTGAAGAAATATCATCATATTTTCCTTTCTGTAAATATTTGATTTTTTTTGGGGGTTGTGTTTTCTAACATAAAATGATAAATGCAGAAGTATGCATTTTTTATGCATCATAATCTGGTTGTACGATCTGTTTATTGAAACCCACACGTTTACAATGCTGACAAAGTGGAACCAGAGGAACCGGTTGGAATTGTCTGGAAAAGGCTCCTGAGTCTCTGATCCTGGCCAAATGCCCAGTGTACCTTACAGGAGAAGTCCGTATCAGAAAGGATGTCAATAATAAAATATTAAGGCTGGATGCACCAGGAGATGGAAAATTGCCAGAGGGACTGCTGGGCAAGCCTAGTATTCTGCTTGCTAGAGCCCATGCTTATGCTAGAAGAGTAATGGTTCAAGTTCATAATGTGTCTGACAGGAGATTCCAGTGAATACAGGTTGCATCCTGGCTAATGGGCATTGTGCAGACACTGCAGTGCTACCCAGTAACAAGAGTTCAGGGAAGAGTGATAGAGTAACACCTGACTTGTTTGATTTCAGTGACTCCCGTTACCAGCTGCATGGAAAGTGAGGATCAGTGAGAAGCTTGCCCAGAGACCAGGTGTTTTCCTAAAGGAATGGGACATAGGATGTGTGCAAGGGCTGAGCACCATATCCGCTGCATGACGACAGGCTCTTTCTTGAGAGGTCTCAACCCCTGGCACCTGCTGACATTGATGATGTGAGACAGCATCTACAAGAGATGCTAGCTGCTGGTGTAATGCAAGAATCCAGAAGCCCTATGCTTCCTCAATCGTGGTAGTGAGAAAAAGAATGGGACAGTAAGAATGTGTGTGGATTATCGCACTTTAAACCAGCGGATTATCCCTGATCAGTATACAATGCACCGCATTCAGGATGCTTTGGACTGCTTGAATGGTAGCATGTGGTTTTCTGTGCTGGATCTTTGCAGCGGGTACTACCAGATACCGATGGCCCCAGAAAACCATGAGAAGACAGCCTTTATCTGTCTGCTTGGTTTCTATGAGTTCATGAGGATGCCTCAAGGGATTTCAGGTGCCCCAGCCACTTTTCAATGACTGATGGAGCGTGCAGTGGGGACATGAACCTATTAGAGTGCCTGGTGTACTTGGATGATGTTATTGTGTTTGGCAGCTCGCTGGAGGAACATGAGAGTAGATTGTTCAAGGTGTTGGACCGACTGGAAGATTTTGGCTTGAAACTGTCCATCGACAAATGTCAATTCTTCCAAACACCTGTAAAGTATGTGGGACACAGTCTCCACTGAGGGAATAGAGACAGACCTGAGTAAAGTTGAGACCCTGACCACCTGGCCACAGCCCCACAATCTAAAAGAACTGCAAAGATTCCTGGGCTTCTGTGGCTACTATCGCCGTTCATCAAGGACTATTCAAGAGTGATCAGTCCTTTACTTAATCTTACTCAAGGGTACCCTCCAACCCACAAAAATACAAAAGGTCAACTTCCCTGAGACTGAGAGAGTGTATTTCCATCCTAATGAAGTATTTGGGGCTAGATGGACACCTGATTGTGAAGCTGCTTTTCATGAGATTATATATCAACTTACCCACGCTCCTGTCCTGGCCTATGCAGATACAACAAAACCTTATGTCCTACACACACTGATGTTAGCTTGCAAGGGTAGGGGGCTGTGTTGTACCCATCATTCACCCTCCCACAACTCTCTACCATCCTTGGTGAAAATCTGGAATATGTTGACAAATTCAAATACCTAGGAGTATGGATAGACAATAAACTAGACTATACTACCCACGTTGAAGAGCTCCTGAAAAGCTAAGACAAAGACTTGGTCTATTCTATAGAATCAAACACTACCTGACCAAAGATTCCAAACAAAGATTAATCCTTGCATCATTCATGTCCCTCATTGATTATGCTGACTTCTCTACGGTCATTGCTCCTCTCCCATCTAAACAAACTAGACACCCTGTATCATAGAGCTATTAGATTCATTACTGACCTTCCTCTAGCACCCATCATTGCTCTTCTACAATGCAGTCAGCTGGACATCCCTGCAACACAGAAGAAGAAAAATGCTGCTATCTGGATCTACAAAGCTCTGACAAACAAACTCCTTCCTACATCTCAGATTGCTTCAACCAGATCACATCCAGGCCTCTACACCTTGAGGATCAACAAACTGATCCTGCTGAAGATTCCTATCACCTGCACCCAGTATGGAAGAGCTGCAATCAGTTATTCCCTGGCACTTATCTGGAATTCTATCCAAGACATTGAAAATGGAAACACTGATCCCCCTTACATCCTTCAAAAGCTGTACACCAGCCTAATCCCAGATTCATGCAATTGCTTCCACAAGGCCTAGTCCTCCCACCCCACACCCCCACACCCTCTCTCTCCCCACCCCCTTCTAAATCTCATCCCTATTCTTCTATCATTCCTCTGGTCCTTTCCACATCAAACCACAAACATATTTGCCCACCCATGTACCATTATCCAAGCCTTATCCCCACCAGACTGTTTGTTTCTCACCTTTAATAGGTTTTGGTTTACTGTCCTTTGCCTTGTATATATGTAAATAATATATATCTATCTCACTCATAAATGTTTGTATTTGTGCTATTTCAATATCATGTTTTTGTATACACTCTGTAACCTTTTTGTTATGACCACCAGGTCCATCTTGTAAATGAGCTATGCTCAATGATGTTCACCTGAATAAATAAAGATTTTGATTGATTGATTGATTGATTGTACCAGGAACGTGAGAAAGGCCTGAAACCAGTGGCTTTTGCCAGCAGAAACCTGACTCCTTCCGAAAGAACTATCCTGTACATAAGTTAGAATTCCTAGCTTTGAAGTGGGCCATTGTGGACCAATTATACATTATATTTGTTTATATTTATTTATTTTTGTTTATTATTTTATTTTTTATTTTTATTTTATTTGTGTTTTTTTTGTATGGGCTTTTAGATTAGTTTAGATTTGATTGCATATGGAGTATATTGTTTAGTTTAGCAGTGACATGTGCTGGCCTTCAGGCTCACTGACGATCGCTATTCATCCTCCTCTCTTCGCGCCCTCCACCCTTTTATACTCCTCCCTCCCAATTTGAGACTTTCCAGTGCTGTAGAGCACTGGGGATTGTCTCGTAAGAGAGTGAGGAGGGCAGGGGTGCGAACAGGAGAGGATGAAAGAGCAGGGCCACCTGATCGAGTTACTAAATCCAGAAGGCACCCTGGGAGAAATGGAATCCAGACTGGGGTCTCCCATGTCTGGTGCACATATCCAAGGGCACTACTGAATTTGGTGGGCAGATAGGGCTGGACAGCCTCCGAGGTTTGTCCAACTCGCGGTGTTATGCAATGCCAGGTTTGTTAGGAATAAGACTCGCTATTATTGCCGATCTTGTTAGTTCGGCTGACCTGGCTTGCATCACCAAGACCTGGCTGGATGAAAACTCATGCCCCATATTGGAAGCCATGACTCGGCTGGGCACTCGGTGATGCACCGCCGAGATTGGACCGCGGGGAGGGGTTGCAGTCTGTTTTAAGACTGAATTGGGCCTCACGAATGTAGTAGTAGGTGAATCTGAATCCTTTGAGTGCACAGTTGTAGCAGGTGTAGGCGTTCGAATCGTTCTCATCTACCGTCCACACGGAGATGGAATGCTTCTACAGGAAGTAGCAGACTTCCTCGTCGATATGTCATTTGAGTTGCCCAGATTGATGGTTCTGGGTGACTTTAACGCCTGGGTCGAATGATGAACACTCACAATTTGGTAATTACTTCCTCCAATCTATGTCTTCTTTGGGTCTTACACAGGTATTTTCCACTGCTACACATAAATCTGGGCACTCTCTGGACTTAGTCTTCCTCTTAGGGATTGATTCATCCGACATGGTGGTGGAACCAGTCGCCTGCTCTGAGCACTACACCGTGGTTCAATTTTGCACCCCTGAGAAGGCCTTCCTTGTGGAGATGGTCAGGTACCACCCATTATGGAATATTACTTCCCAGGGCCTTGTGGGTCCTTGACCTCTATCCCCATGTTGGCTAGCAGTAATCCAGAGGCACTGGTGTCAGCTTATAATATGGCCATTACAGTGGCCCTGGATCTTATTGCTCCTGTCCATGAGCACCCCTATCCCTGCACCCCAGGTCCCCTTGGTTTGATGGGACACTGAGGGAGTTGCGGAGACAGGGCAAAGGTTAGAGCATTGTTGGCGAAGTCCAACTTGATGTCAATCACCTTAGATTGATGGAACATTATTCTATCTATCAATCTGCAACGCCTATAAGAAGGCAGAATTCCTGTCCAGGAAGATTGCAGTTGCACAGAATTGACGCTCAGTTGTTTCAGACTGTAGACAGACTGTGCAACCCAGCCTGTCTGCAAGTCTGAAAGCTTTTGCACTTAGAGTGCAAGGAGATCGCCGTTCTTTGCAACTAAGGTGGCTGACATCAGGCGGATTTGCGACCGACAATCTCTAAGGGTGATGTTGTGGAACAGTGCGAGTTCACAATATCTCAGTTCTCTTGGAGTTCCTTTTGCCGACCTGAGTTCGTGGATATTATGATGATCATCCATAGTGTGCAGCCCACAAGCTGTGGTTTGGATTCTGGACCCACTCTTAATTTTGGGTTATTCTGAGATCATCGGTCCAGTCCTGGTGCAAATAGTCTGGTGCTCCTTAGAGTCAGGTGAGTCTCCTAACTCCCTGAAAGAGGCGGTGGTGACACCTCTTGAAGAAAGCTACTTTGGACCCAGACTGTTCTCAAACTACAGACCTATCTCTAACCTTCCCTTTATTGAGAAGGTTATTAAGAAGGTAGTGGCAGCCCAATTGGAAGACCATTTAACCATCCATAATGTCTACAAATCCTTCCAATCTGGTTTTCATAAAGACACAGCACCGAGACTGTGCTGGTTCGCTGCTTAATTATCTTCTGAGGCGAGGGATCAGAAGAGACGCTCCATTCTAGTTCTCCTTGATCTCGCGCCGTTTTGACACTGTGGATCACCTGGTGTTGTTAGCATGCCTGAGGCTAATTTGTGGAATGTCAGGAACTGTTTTAAAATGGTTCACTTCATTCCTCACTGGGAGATCACAAAGAGTTGTGTCGGGGTTTATTCCTCCGCCCAACTTTGTTGTGCGGGTACCTCAGGGTTCAGTGCTGTCACCCATGTTATTCGCGAGTGTATATGCTGCCCCTCAGAGACATTATAAGATCGGCATGGGCTGAGGTTTCACTGCTATGCAGATGATACCCAGCTATACTTGTCTTTGCACCTGACCAGGATGGAGCTGTCTCGGTGTTTAATAACTGTCTGGAAGAAATCCAAGGTTGGATGGATTCTAGTTGGTTAAAGTTGAACTCAAAGAAGACAGAGGTGTGGATGGTGGACCCGGTGGTCAGATAGAGAGGTCACATGATGGCACACCCTCTGGAATTTTTCTTGGTGGCGTGTCACTTCTGACCTCTAAACGGGTGCACAACCTTGGGATTGTCCTAGACAACAGGCTGACCCTTCAATCTCAAGTGTTGGCCATTGTCAGGACTTCCTTTTATCATCTTAGGAATATTGCCAGGGTGCGCCACCTTGTTCCGCCTGACCTTTGCTGATGCTGGTCCACACCTTTGTGTCCTCGAGCTTGACTACTGCAACGCCTTTACTTTGGGCTTTCTGGGTTGAAACTGCTGCTACAGCTGGTGCAGAACGCTGCAGCCCGGTTTTGACTGGGACAAGGAGATCCAGTCATATTACCCCAGTACTCCGCAAACTGCACTGGCTTCCTATACGGTGGCGGATCACCTTTAAAGTCATTTCATTGACTTTCAAAGCCTTTCATGATCAGGGTCCACTATCTGAAAGAACTTCTGTGTCTTATTGCCCCAACCGATTGCTCCGCTTGGCGACGAGGGGTTGTTAGAGATTCCAAGAGTGAGTTTAAAATCTTTTGGCAGTAGAGCATTTTCTTATGCTGCACCACTCTTTTGAAATTTTGTACCACGCCGGTTAAGGGAGTGCACTCGGGAGGTATTCAAGAAAAATTTAAAACCTACCTGTGACAAATGGCATTCTTGGAGGACTAATGTAATTTGAATGTAAATACTGTGTTTTGATTTTTAGGATTTTATAGTTTGATTTTAATATGTGATGTTGTTATGAAATCATTTTATTGATATGTTTTATTAATTGGTATTGTATATTGTGGTTTTGATATGTTCAGCCTTTGATATATTGAAAGGCGCTTTAAAATAAAATAATAATTATTATTATTGTTATTATTATTATTAATTCCATGAATACTTGTATGGGGCTAAGATACTTGTAAAAACTGACAACGATCCCTTGACATATGTTCAGACGCCAGCTAAGTTGACGCCATTGGCCACAGGTGGCTGTCTGCATTATCCACATAAAACTATGCTGTCAAATATAGAGCAGGCCTGAATCACATAGATGCTGATGCTCTCCCAGAGGCTTGTTTCTCAAAATGACTGGGTCAAACTGTCAGAACCTGATATTCGAGCACTCTGCCAGAAGTTTGACTGAGAGGAGCAAGTGGTCCCAGACACAACGAACTGTTTGGTGGACTGTTTGGGGCCCTCTAAGAATTGCATACCTGCTGCTTATTGCCACTTCTCTGCATTAGACATTGGTGCTTTGCCTCAGTTAGATAATGACAGTCTTCAGTGGGCTTAATCCTGAGATCCCATGATTAAACCAGCTTTAGAAGCCCTCTATGCAGGGAAAGATGAATCCAAGTTACGTTCTACTGATTTAAGAACTGCATTGTTATACAAGGAAAGTCCTAAGTTGAAGCTGATTAATCGCCTGTTATACTGGGAAACAGTGGACAGAGGGGACAAATAGACAAAGAGCAGCTAGTTTTGCCTACTGCCTTCGAGACTTGGTGCTGAGGTCCCTTCACAACCACATGGGGCACCTTGGTATAGACAGAACACTTGATTTGGTAAGATCCAGATTCTATTGGCCTAAATGGGGTTGATGTTGAACAACACATCCAAACTTGTAGGCGCTGTCTACAGAGAAAAGGGCTGCCCCCTAGTTAACATCACCACCAGTGCTCCATGGAGCTGGTCTGTATTGACTTTCTGAGTTTGGAGCCAGATCAAAGAAATATCAGTAATGTGCTGGTAGTCACTGACCATTTTACGAGATATACTCAAGCTTTCCCACCAAGGACCAGAAGGCATCCACTGTGGCCAAAGTACTTATAGAAAACTTTTTGTTCACTATGGGGCACCACAAAGAATCCATTCTGATCAAGGGAGGGACTTTGAGAGTTGTCTGATTAAAGAGATGCTTTCTCTGTGGGAAGTGCAAGTCCAGAACCACCTTACCACCCCCAAGGGGACCCACAGCCTGAACGTTTCAACCGCACTTTGATAGATATGCTAGGCACCCTCCACCCAAAGGACAAGCCTAGATGGAGCCAACAAATTAGCACCTGGTACATGCCTACAATTGCACCAAAAGTGATGCCACTGGGTTCTCCCCATCGCCTGATGTTTGGAAGAGAAGCCTGACTCACCGTGGATGTTTGTTTTGAGTTTCTCCTGATGGGGTTCGAGCTGATAACCATTTACAGTATCTGCAAAAGTTAAAGGCCCAACTAAATCATGCGCATAACTGGCTCAAACCATGGCTGCCAAAAGAAACTGACAACAAGGAAAGGTATGATAAAAAGTGAAAGCACTGGAATTCCAGGAGGAAGATCAGGTGTTGCTAAGAAATCGGGACTGCATGGCAAACACAAGATTGCTGATAGGTGGCACCATCTCCCCACATTGCGTAGGCAAACTAGATGATCTGCCTGTGTACAAAGTAAGGCCTGAGAATAACTCAAAAGATGTGAAAACAATGCATAGAAATCACTTATTGCACATTGGACAAATTCTGATCGAGTCTGAGCCCCAGAAAGTGCTCCTCTGGACCAGTGACTAGAGCTACTGCTAAGCAAAAGTCAAGAAAGTCTGCACCTACAGATGCTGAGTTAAAGCATCCCCTTCCACAAGTCCCAGTTAAACATGATTGTCAGTTCATGTCAGAGGAAAGTGAGGTGGCTTTGAATACTGCCCTTCTTACAAACTGAGTTAGTTGTTTGGGCAATCCCTAGTCAATTCTGGAGATGAAGCTGGGCCTTCTGGACTGTCTAAGCCCCCATCTTTGTCCCTGGAGCCAATGCTCCCAGAAAGTGAAGTGCAAAATATCAAGTCGGATGACATGGAATCACTGTGCATGGTGGAACTGTATGAACTTTCAGAGGAGGAAAATGATGAACTGGGACAGACTGGTGATGTACCAGAACAAGAGTGCCTTGACAGTTCACTGCCAATGTCAGAAAACTCCCATGTGAGCCAAGTGTTGTGGACTTGGAGGTTGCAACTCCTGGAGCTGAAAGTGTCCCCAGTTCTAGTCTCTACCCCAGTGAAAGTTCCCTGACAAGTGAAGACACTGCTGAAAGTGGGGATAAAACACAGAGACTGTAACGGTTCCTCCTAGAAGGACTGGTCGAGCTGTGAAGCCTGTGGTACGTTTAAGCGATGAATCCCTTGGCAGACCTGTGGACTTGCCTCTTAATGTGGTCCATAAGGGAGTGTATGTGACCCCGAGCTCATTGCCCAAACTGAGCATAGATGCTAACTCAGATTACTAGTCTTGCCTTCTGAGTATGGTGCCCCTGCCCCATCCAGTCCCCAGGTAGCTGATAGGAAGGGGCCCTCTTTCCAGTTTCATGTGCAGTAAGTAATGACCTGATTGTAAAATGTTATTGTATGTATAATGTGGTAACATGTAGTAAGCTGTGAAATACAGAATAAGTGCATATGACCAAGAGTTAACTATATAATTGTGGTTTAAAGAATGCAAACCTAACTGTTAGTGATGTAAATGTATTTAGTAGTCTTCTTTAAAGTGTTATAAGGGTACCTACTTGACGCGGATGCCAAGTTCTTTTCAGGCCAGGAAGGGTGTAACTCCCTACAAATGGGGCTCTTAAAAAGCCTCCTAAGAGCTTGCCTAAGTGTTCCCTGCCTGCTGGCTGCTCGCATTTAAGCCGCTAGAATGGCACTGTGGAGTGCTGGTAGAGCCTCCACATATTGTCTCTTTAAGAGCTGTCTGCTTGCAGACATAATTATTGTTTTTCCAGGGGTTGGTGTTTCCTGCTCAAATCCCTCCTGAACTGTAGAGTAATCGCTAATTTTGTGGTCACTGAAAGTGCAAAGGAGCCCATCTGAAAGCTGTAACTGTTTGCCTGTAATCATTTAAAGCATTAGCAACATTGTAGTTTGTCTAACCTGCTTTTATTACAGCTGGGATTCTGTGTGAATTGCCTCCATTTTGGACCTAAACTGCTGTGTTGGGCCAGTTGGGTTAAGGGAGGCCTAAAATGGAGACTGCTTGGACCAACCAGAATTTGGACTCTCTGTGAGGCCGTTTATAAGGGTAATGTATAGGTAGTGATTCTGGGAAGTGTAGTTTAGACCTTGGCGCCTTTTGCACCAACAGAGGGAGCTTTGGAGTGATTG
This sequence comes from Neoceratodus forsteri, assembly GCA_016271365.2. Taxonomy (NCBI): domain Eukaryota; kingdom Metazoa; phylum Chordata; order Ceratodontiformes; family Ceratodontidae; genus Neoceratodus; species Neoceratodus forsteri. Next base: position 124,113,140 of record JADMNL010000024.1, read on the forward strand.
ACAGTCGAATCCACCAATTGGACCTGTTGGAACCTAAGGGAAATGCCCTGTACTGAAGCTGGAGAGTCAGATCGTTGTTGCCTGTGAAAGGAGTAGGAGCTCTGTATCTTGCTGCAGTGTACAGTTCATGGGAAGCCGCGTGAGAGGCATTGAAGTCGGCCTGCTGCCACCATAAGCGTTAAACGGACTGAATCTGAGGTGTCTGAAAGAAAGGAAGGCCGAAAAGTGGAAACCAGGCTCAGCCACGTAGAAGACTGGAGAAATTGCTGGTGCGCTCGGTCTGTCAGGAACTGAAGCTGCTGTGCGATTCTCGGTATCTGCAGTAATTGCGATTGGGATCTAGGAGCAGCTGCCTGGTATAGTAATTTCCTTTACATATAAATGTGTCTAGTGCTTGTGAGGGATCGTGATTCCAATTCCCTTTCATTGTGAGTTGTGAGCTGAAGCTGGAAGCTGAACTCAGTTTAATCGGACTAAATCCATCTGCTAGTCAAAGCTGTTGGGCCCTGCCAATAGGGTCTCATCTCCATGCCTACTCTTCTGGCAATCCAGAACAACAATTTCCATCAGGTTCTCAGCTAGGGGTATTGTGAGTACAAATCAGGGTATTCCCTGCAGCCTGTTAGCAATTACAAGTGTGTCATCTAATTCTTTTGTGTCATTCTTCAAGGACTGAGCCATCCGCTCGGATTACAATTGAGTGTTATGCATATATTTTTCTACAGGGCCCTATCCATCTGCACCTGCCAACCCTGGGCAACAGACTTGGCTAGCCTCCCCAACCTGGGTACCCAGAGTGTGACTTTTCAGACCCTGTATGTGTGCACAGTACTGTGATTTACTTTTGCTAATTAACTTGATCTCCCTCCTGTGTTTCATTCCCCTAAATAAATCAGATTTGTTGTTGTTATACTATATACTGTCTGGGGCATTAGTACTTATGGAAACAGTATTGTACTTTGCTGGTATGTTGCTTAACCTTATTTTACAGGGGATCCTCAGAGGCGTGCAGCCGAATCAGTCTCGAGGGTAAGTGATATCTATATGTGTGAAAAGGGTTCATATGTGGGTATTGGAAAGGTAACTCCGTGTATTGTGTGGGCCACTAGAGGGAATAAAGGGTGTCTCAGTGTCCCAGAGGGCTGTGACCAAGCTAGTCTAACCACTACAAACCCTGACCTCTGGGTGGAGGCACCCACCTAGAACCTGGGCCCTCAACCTGTCAGTAGTTAAGCAGGCAGGGTAGTAGCCCTTGGGATAGCGCCACCTGGGGGTTACATGCCATACCAGCACCTCCAGCTCCACCTCCACACTCTTCATCATCGTCACTATCCTACCTATATCCCTGATGGCTGATGCTCAGGAAGCCGTCTGACTATTTCACTCCCCTCCCCCACCACCTTCCCTACTTCCCTAATCATTGAGTCCCCAGTCACTAAGACTCTCCTTGCTGACTTCCTCCTGCTCACCTCTTCAGGTGCCACCAAGTTGTCCTGACCAATTCCCTGACAGATTTAGAGTCCTCCCGATGGAGTCAGGCACATGAGCCTCCTCCAGGGGTGCAAAGCAATTTGATGTTTGAATGGTGTGAGATTGGTCAAACCCTTGTGGATGCCCTTGACACCCTTCCCACCACCCTCCAGCTCCCTGGGCCAGTGGGCCTCTGGGAGAGTGGGGGTATGAAGGAGGACCCCAGCTGAGCCGTGGTGCAGCTGAGATTTCCTGTGGTGAGCATGGAGCTCCGCAAAGGTCCTGCAGGTGGGTCGAGTGCCCCCTCCTCCAGAGCATAATCCTGGTGAAGAGCGCCCTCAGTCCCCCACAACTGACTACCTCCCTGCTGTACCTCATCTCCATACTGATCATATGATACAAAAAGCCTATACCTCATATATGGTGTTCTGTTATATTTTGGAGTTTTTCTTCATCCCCCTTACTTAATCCCTTAACCCTTGTTAATTACAGTTATATGTTTGTATTTATAATATTCATAAATTTAAAATACAAAATATATAAATTCCTATTTCATTATCATCCAAAATTATACTTATACGATACTCATAGACATAGCAGAGAAAATGTACACACACACACACACACACACACACACACACACACAGTCTTAATCACTGCCATTTCTTATTTTACAGAGATCTGAGTAACAACTCCATCTTCATCCTGGAGGATCAGTCACTTCATGGTTTAACCAGTTTACAGTCGCTGTAAGTTTTGGATTGCTTTTATTCCCTTTTCTTTTCTTTGTATCTAGTTACCAGCTGGGTTCTTGCTGGTGCTGGCAGGGCTGCTGCATTGGCACCAGTCTGCCTCACTGCAGTGCCAGCTAAGAATCCAGCTATATGGCTGGCATGGTTTGATTGTGTTTGGACAGAATGTTTCTCCATGTTTTCTTCTCTGCCTAGTATATCTCTACACTCTTCCCTGGGGCAGCACATAAAGAAAATTTAACTTTGCTGCATGTATTTTTTTTTTTTTGTACATCTAAATTCTTATACATACTTAAATTAATTTTTTCCTCAAGAAAAAGAAGATGGCCACCATATTTGACTTATAATGGCTTCAGAACCAGGCATGGGACAGACACAGCACTGACCAAATTTGCTACAGATGTACTCCGAGACCTGGGCAAGGGTACCCCAACTGGCACGGTCTTCATAGACCTTTCCAAAGCCTTCGACCTGGTCCACCACAATCTCCTTCTCACTAAGCTGAGTAACATAGGCCTTGACTGCCACACTCTTAAGTGGTTTGAGAGCTATCTGACTGGCCACATGCAGAGGGTCAAGTGGAAGGACGCCATATCAGGGCCACTGTTATCAACAGAGGGGTGCCTCAAGGGTCGATACTTGGCCCCTCCTCTTCTCCTTGTTCACTATTGAACTATTGGTCCACTGTATGGAAGCTCTGTCGTCCAGTATGCGGATGATGCAGTCATCTACCAGACCACTGCCAACATGGGAGGCCTTAGTCCTCACTACAAGATGACCTCCAGTCACTGGAGCACTGGCACTCCAAGAACAGAATGGTCCTCAACACATCCAAAACTAAGGCAATGCTGTTTGGCCCTAGATCCCTTGGTCAGGACAGATCACAGCACCTACAACTCACAACTGTGTCTGGCAACAGCCTAGAAGTTGTGCCCTCCCTGAAATACACTTGGCAAAACCCTGGACCAGGGCTTCACCCTGAAGAACCATGTGGACTCAGTCACCAAAACCTACATGGGAAACTAGGCATCCTATACCGGCTTAAAGACCAGCTCATACCCGAAGCCAGAACTTCAATCGCCACAATGTCCTCCTCCCAACACTCACATATGCTGCCCCAGTCATGCAAGGGTTGGGAAAGCTGGAGAGGAATAGACTCCAGGGCTGTACAATAAGGTGGCTAGCTTTGCCTTCCAGGCCAACCCCAGGGATCACCACTGTGACTCCCTATCCTTCTTAAACTGGCCTCACTAGATGCTCGCCTCCAGTACCCCTTTGCTCTGCCTAGCGTACAAGCTAACTGGCCTGACACCCCCCAGCCTCTGGCCTTGTTGCTGTAAATGCCAATCACCAACACATCCGCACAACTGGCAGAACTCTCCTAGACATCCCCAGGGTCAGAACCAAGGTGGGCGGTATGTCATTTGCACTCACCACTCCCACACTGTGGAACCAGCACCCTCCTGGGGTGCAGGAAGACCCTATTCTCAAAAACTTCTGCACTAGGCTTAAGGCTCACTTAGCAGTCACCAGCTCCTGCCATTGTACTGGCTCCTGATAGGTACCCCGAGCTAAATTAATAACCAGGTTTTATCCTCCACCACCACTGCTTAAACTCCAAAGCTAAATTAATAACCAGGTTTTATCCTCTACCACTGCTTAACTCCAAGTCAAAATGCAAGTCTTTGCACAATGCTTAACACTGTTGAACAACCTATCTATTCCATTTTGTACTTCTGTGCTCCTGCTTTGCCATCATAACTGTGCTATTGAGACTCTGTAACCTGAACTAAAGCTGTATTTTATCTCTCTGCTTTATGTATTCCTGGGTCGCCTCTGAAAAGGGACATCCGGGGCTCAGTGGGCTTACCTGTCACCAAAATTTAATAAATAAATAAATAAAATAAACAACATTGTAAATCTGGTATAGGTTAGAATCAAGAAAATAAAAAAATGGTTCCATGTCAAAATGGCTACTACGGAACGATGACTTGTGAAGAGGGTGCAAATTCCACAGCATGATGAATTTAAACAGTCTTTTGGGGGCTTTGCCACTCACACCTTTTATTTAATATACTAACTCTGGGAGGGGCATACCTCAGGAGTAGAGAATCGCCAGTCACCCAAAAGTGTTGATGCTCTGGTTCTATCGCCTCTTCACGGTCGCCGCTCAGCAGTCGCCATTTTGACATGATACCAAAAAAAAACTGGTTGGCCCAGTGGCATGGAAGGCTGAGGCACTGTGCACCTCACCTCCTGTCACACCAGCGACCCAGGTTTGAGAACAATTGCAGGTCACCCAGTGGCTGGCCGGGAGGGAAGATTGAGTGCCCCAGGGCAGGCTCCTCCTCTGGGAGGGGGTTTACACTGCCTCTCTGCTCATCTGACACCTGGAGGAATCTGAGCAGCAGTGCAGTGGGTAATGCCAGAGGGAGAGACCCAACGCAGGACTCTGGGGTGTTTCCCAGAGATGGAGCTTGCACATTGCACCCATAGCACACACAGCAGTCTCTCAGGGACAGCAAATCAAAAATCTTCAGCAACAGGATGAGGCCCAGCACCGCCCCGGTGGCTCCATGACCACTGACTGGGCACCTCAAAGAGACTCTCCGGCTGAGGGTGAAGCAGGAGGTGGAAAGCCCTGGAGATGCTGGGTGACAGGGCTGAGGGGTTGGTCTGATTGGGGCAGTTGGGCAGATTAGGTGGAAGAAACACAGGATTAAAAAGAAAAGAAAAAACGTATGGTGCATGGCATAGGAGGTACCTGTAAAAGTAGATTTGAGAGGTATGCTAATATTTTATCAATTGTAGTTGACACTATCTTTTTGGAAAAACAATTTTCATTGCACAGCTGCTTTAGGGTACTTAAAGGTCTCTATAATGTTCCTGCATTCCCTCTGTCTTTGAATGAATACGCATTGAGATTCTCCAGCCTCTGATTGCACGAGAGCCCCTGCTGACCCTGAACCACTTTCGTGGCTCTTCTTTGCACTGCCTCCAGCTGGTTAATGTTCTTTTGTGATGGTGTTCCAGTATTTATTTATATAGGTTTATTTATTTATTGAAAACTTCAGAGATTACATTTGAGCACAAGTGTTCATTTGCAAAGGTTCCACGTCAAATACATAGTCACAAAATATAAACCCATTAAAAGTACAGTAAGCAGTTCCAGAGGAAATGCAATCAAGTCAAGCTCAAAGCTCTTAAGGCAGAACAATCACATACAATTTTGAAAAAATCCATGCAGATCTTTGTATAAAAAGTCACAGGATATGTACAGAGAGAAACCAAATAAAACAGTGTAATGGTTATAGTTGCACTGGACTGCAAGGGCAGACTGCAAAGATCTCTTAAACTGATTAATCTTGGGGAGAGTCAGCAGTGTATCAGGCAGTTTGTTTAACCAATTAGCAGTCCTGACAGCAAACGACTGCTTGCCCAGCTGAATATGCCAGAAAAGAGGCTTAAGGGCATTGCTGCTCATGTTCCTGGTGTTGTATTGGTTGCAGGCGGTGTGGAAGCAATTTATTAAAGCAGGGACTGTTAAGCCCAAGAGCACCTTTTGTCTAACAAACAGGTCTGCAGCTTTATTCTACTGAGTAAGGGTATCCAGTTAGTGAGTGTGTGAAGAGTACAACTATGGTGCGGTTATCTGCATCAAGTACAAAGTGGCATGCCTTATTACAGATCAGCTTTACTCTATTTAACACCATGTCACAGGCAGCTGCATAGACAGTGAGGCCATAATCTATGTGACAGAATGGAGCTGGCCAAAATAAGCATCTAGTATCTCCAGTGAGATTGTTCCAGTTAAAGTGCAGAGCACCCAGTCTTCTGTTAACTAAGGCCACCAGATTGTCAACATGGGGGCAAAGAGAAGGTGCCATCCAGAGTTACTCCAAGGTATGAGAAGGTCTCCGCTTCTTCAAGGTTTTGTCCCTGGCTGTTTGGATGACAAAGGGTGGAACTTTCCTGTTCTATGGGAGGCTAGAGAGCGAAGGTCTCCGCCTCTTCAAGGTTTTGTCCCCGCTGTTTGATGACAAAGGTGGAACTTTCCTGTTCTATGGGAGGCTAGAGAGAGCATGGTCTTTGGTGTTTTTGTAATAGAAGACCAGTTTGTTGTTGGATACAAGCTTTCTAGTGTCCTAAAGTTACTTTGGAATATGGTGGTAAGGTTTGTAAGGACAGGGTTTGTGGAACAGATGACCGCATCATCAGCATAAAGAGTACGCTGACTCTGGCAAGCATCAGGCAGTTGATTTATGAAGAGGCTAGATAGGAGGGCCTAAGATGGAGTCAGGAGGACACAAATAGATACTCCCTAGTGCTAGACAAGGATTTATAGATCTTAACAGGCTGGGAGTGATTTGTGAGATAGTTCTGGAACCAGCCACCTGCTTCTGTGACAAACTCAGGCCAAGGAGTTTCAGTAGGTGCTTATGGTTGACCAGGACCAGGTCAGAAGCCTTAGTAAGATTGATATATCAATCTCTAGCTCTATCACTAATCTACATCTCGCTCACTCGCTCACTCCGCTCACTCTGTCTGTCTCTGTCTCTCTCTCTCTCTCTCTCTCTCTCTCTCTCTCTGTAGGCCCCTCCTTTGGCTGTGGGTCTGTGCAGGTTGGGGAATGGGGTGTTAGAGTTGAAACCCTAAAGCCACATTTCTCTACTTTTGTTGCTCTAACCCTGACTGATGCATTAACGCAGTTTCTTTTGCAATTTATATATATATTAAAGTGGTGCAATAGCACCACTATAGTTAGGGTTGAGTAGCATGTTTAATGTTAAACCTCAAACTTTGCAACTGATCAATGTATTTGCACAACATTTGGGCTGTCCCATGGGGTAGATCTCTTGACATGGCAAGTTTCACTCCCTTTGGGTGTGTGGATTCTGAGATCTGGATAATACAGAAACCTTAAAAGTCACTGCTTTTGCATTTTTCTTCATTGCCTTATACCCAGATGGTGCGGAATTTTGTTGTGAATTTTTATGGTAGAAACAGCTTGGGCAAAAGAATTGCCATGCATTTGTTTGGTGAAAAATATTAATCTGTTGCAAAGGTATTCCATTTTTAAGTTCCCATTGTTTTCAATGGGAAGATCATGCTCCAGGATAGAGGGAGAAAGTTTGGCAAAGGATTTGGCCTCATGAAAAAGGATTCTTTTTCATGAGGGACCAAAGAATTATTTTTCATAAGGGACCAATCCTTTTCACCAGAAAAATTCCTTTTTCATGAGCCGCCATCTTGTTGACTTTTCCACAAACTAAAAAGCATGGAAAATTCATAAAATTTTGTCATTTAAAATCAAACACCAGAATCTAGCTAAATGGTCAGCGTTTAGCAAGATTCTGATGTTGTTTTTCAAAATTAGGCCAGAAATGCTTTTATGGGCACCCAAAATCATGGGTGCTCAGCTTAGTGAGAGGAGTGTTTCTGTGTTCTCTTTATGAGAACAACGGAAATTTCTTGATTTCTGCAGACACAGCTGAACTCATGCTGCCGGGTTGCAGAGTGAGCAGTGAGCCACCCCTTTTCCCTGGTGTCTAGTAGCAACCCCACCCATTGTCCATGAAAATACATCAATTTATTCCCTGGTGTCTAGTGGCACCCCACCTGCTGTCCCCAACTCCCCATAAATAAATGCACCCCTGGTGTCTAGTGGCACCCCCCCGCCCATCGCTGTCCCCAACTCCCCATTGAAAATATGTATTTCTTGGTGTTAAGTGGCACCCACCATTCATTGATCGCCATTCTGGCTTTTCCTGGCATCTAGTGCCACCCACCGATCACTGTTACGGCTTTCCTGATGTCTAGTGGTACCCCACCTGCCAATTGCTGTTCTGGCTTTCCTTGGTGTCCAGTGGCACCCCCACCCTCTCATTGCAGGCAACACTGAACTTTATTAAAATCTGAAATAAACAAAATGGTCCTTCAATGTTTTGTTTTTTTTGAAACCTGTAAAATAAAACGGTCCCTCACCAGTTATCCCCCCCCCCACTTTCCACTCAGCACCCACCTCCCCACATCCCCAGTACACCCCACATACCCTTACTCACCTGAACAGGTCCCAGGTTCGAGATCCACTCTCGATCGAAGACACGTCTTGCTGCTTGAACCGTGACTGTAATATGAGAAACTAAGGTAAATGCGGTTCATTGTATTTCGATGGGGATTTCAACTTTTATTCATAACTCAGCCATTTTTGACATTTTGTCATCAATTTTCAACATAGCCATTTGGGGACCCACGATATGAACAATATGACTGTTAGATAATTCCAGCCTGAAAGGTGATTTCACGTAGTCACTTGGTGAATTCACCATTCCAGGTGGGTTGCATAATACAAGTCATATTGTTCATGAAATTGGTCATAAGAAGGCTATGTTGAATGTGGTCAAAATATGTAAAAATGCCAAATGATGATCATTCGTTGCAATTTAGCTATGCACACTCGTGACTTTGGACATTTTCAATATTTTGACCCAGATTTTCAACATAGTCATCTTATTACCCCACCCTATATATGTCACAGCTGTCATTTTCAAATCCTGGCCAAAATGTGTTTTCACACCTGTGGCATGGAATGGCATGCCAGCTGCACAGAATTACGTTTTGTCGGGGGATTTTAACATTTTCTGTACTGGGTACATGAGGTGGGGTAATAAGATGACTATGCTGACAATTTGACCATCAGTTGTCATATAATTGAAGCGCAGGGTACTTCCAATAGCTATATACATGCACGCATCTATGGAAGGATGGGGGGCTCCTGCGCGCTCCTGACAGGCAAATGAGAATGTGATTACTCTATCTCTAAAACTATAGATGGGTGGGAGCTACATAATATATGCATCTACAGGGGATGGGAGCGAGGATCTAAAGGACCCTGTGCTTCCACAGTAAAATAAGGATACTATTATACTATCTCAAAAAGTAAATAAATAAGTTGCAAAAAATTTCATTAATGCTCCAGTTAGGGTCAAAGTGATAAAAGTTGGTTAATAAGGCATTAAGGGATTCCAATCCTAATACACCCACCCTCCCAAAGGCAGTATAGCGCGGTGGTTTAAGGCTCTGAGCTGCAAATCTGGTGACATCCAGCAGACCAGACCTGGGTTTGAACCCCACAGCTTCCACTTGCATACTGTGTGACTCTGAGCAAGTCACTTAACTTCCTGTGCTCCCAGGCTGCACCTGTAAAAAGCTTTCAGCTTAGTGTGCTAGTCCTGGTTAAGTAACTAACAAAAAAAAAACAGACAGAAGAGCAGGTGTGGGGTGTGTCTTGGCTTCTCAGGCCTAATGCTCACCCATTCTCATAAAGTCTACACATCTGACCTTATTTACAGATGGAATGGGGTGAGTGTTGGGCTTGAGGGGCCCAAGGCACACTCCACCTGCTCTCCTGCCTGGTTTGGGAGGATGGGGTGTTAGGGTTTGTTGCTTTGACCCTAACTGGAGCATTAATGAATATTTTAACAAAGTTTTGTTGCAACAAATATATATTATAGTGGCAATGGGTAGTGCCACTATAGTTAGTTGAGTAATTCATTTTAAGGTTATATTTGAAATTTTGCACCTTAATAACTTTGTACTGTATGACGGATTTGCCTGAACTTTGGAATTCATGGTCTGATCTGCCAAGCTTTGTTATGGTTGGATATACGGTTATGGAGCTACAGAGTACCAAAACACATAAATTAGGGTTTTTGCATGTTTCTTTGCTTTCGCTTCCAGCCCGCATGGTTTATGAGCAGTTACAAAAACTTCAGGGAAGATGCTGCCAGGGTCCCTGATGTGCTTTTCGAAACTTTCAAAAAAAATATTAAACGGTTCAAAGTTATTCAAAAACACTGAATCCCATTATAGTCTATGAGAAAAGTTAACAAACTATACTTTCGGATTCAGACATTTTTTTCAGTTGGTGGTCAGAAAATGCTTGGCATTTAAATGTGGGACCCTCTAGGGACACAATTTTGTTGTGTTCACCTAGTCGAGCCCTGAGGATGCTAGCCATGTGTTTTTGGGGTTAAGACACCCCAGAAATATGTTTTGTCAATTTTTGTAAAAGTAGTGTTGCAAAGTATTTTTCGTACATGTCACACTTCGTGATTTTTTTTTTAGAAAGTGTTGTGATTTGTGAAGTAATTTGCAACACTATGCCGGAAACAATAAGAAATTTGCCACCCTGCTGCAAAACAGCAGTCTGGTCTTTAGGCTGAAATTTGCAGGAAGAAAGCCAACATCACATAGATGTGCCTTTTGGTGGTTTGGTGGAAAAAATATGACAGGGCTGCAAAGTTACAGCACTACAAAGTTGATGATTATTCCCATAGGATAACATTACGGGTCGCCTACGCCTTTGGATCCTGTATCTCAAAAAATGGTTCGAGATACGGACTTTTCGTCACAAAATTTCTTAAGCTCCCATTGGGGTCTAAGCACAAAACTAGCCTGGACAGTCATAAATAATATGATATTTTAATTTTTTTTCTCGTCGTATGGTTCCTGAGATATAAGCAATTTAGTATTCCAAGTGCTCATTTTCCTGTCTGAGGGCCACTATTATGCCCACATTCTTTGTATTCACTGTGCTTCTGAATGCACCCTTTTAAACACAAAGCGTGTGTTAGCATTACCGTTAGTGTTAGCAGTTGTGTTCACATTTGCACTTGCATTTCCGTTATCGTTTGCGCTTGCATTTCCATTACCATTTGCGTTAAGCGTTCTGTTTGTGTCACTGTTAGCATTACTGTTTTGCGTTACCATTCATGTTTGGTTCACGTTACCATTACCATTTTCCTGGCTGTTACCATTTCGCTTCCATTACCATTTGCGTACCTTTACCGTTAAGCGTTACCATTACCATTTGCATCTGCGTTTCGATTGTGTTTGCTTTACTGTTTGCATTTACATTTGCATTTGTGTCATCATTGCCATTACCATTAGTGTTTGCATTTACATTACCATTACCATTTGCATTTGGATTTCGCTGCATTTACGTTACGTCACAGCTTGTGCTTACGTTACCATTACCATTTGCGTTTCCGTTACCATTTGCATTAGCATTACTGTTTGTATTTCAGTTTGCGCTTACATTTGCGTTACTGTTTACATCTGCATTTATGTTAATGTTTGCATCACTGTTAGCATTACCATTACCGTTCGCGCTTGCGTTACCATTTGTGTTTCCATTTCCGTTACTGTAAATGTTACAGTTACCGTTTGCGTTGCATTTGCATTTGCACTTGCATTCGGCGCTTCCGTTTCATCAGCGTTTGTTTGCGTTACTGTTAGACTGTTGTTAGCATTTGCGTTTACGTTACCATTGCCATTTCGTTTGTGTTTGCGTTACCATTTTGTGTTTCGTTTGCGTTACCATAACCGTTAGTGTTTGCATTTCCATTCATGTTTGCGTGGGCATTACCGTTCCCATCAATGTTTGCATTTCCATCGCTATTACCATTAGTGTTTGCGTTAACATTTGCGTTTGCATTTACATTTCCATCACTGTTACCGTTACCATTTATTTTATGTTACCATTACCTTGTGCATTTCCGCTTGCATTTTTGTTTGCATTTATGTTTTGCGTCACAATTACTGTTACTGTTTCTGTTTTGGCTTCCATTTCCGTAAGCTTTAGCATTTGCATCTATATTCACATTTGCGTTACCGTTACCATTATTGTTTGCGTTTGTGTCATCGTTACTGTTAGCGTTATGCGTTACTGATAGGGTTTTATGCACAAATGGCCACCACCACATTCCATTTACTATTTATTTATTGTCTGATTTGATTTATATTGCACATTCTCAAAAGAAGGGTAATTAATGGCAAAAACTCTGTTTAATGCATCAGTTATGGTTGTTCCACAGTGACAAAGCGAGGAAATTCAGTATTAGGTTGAAAACCCTAACTACGCATTCCACCCCACCACCACCAGCACCACACACACCTATACATACAAGTAGGGGAAGGACCATGGCAACACAACCAATCACACACAACTAGCAGCAGGTAACAGAAATGACATACAGCTTTCTAAACCACAAAACCACACACCATGCTCCCATCGGGCTGTGGCATGGGGTCATCACTGCTAACTCTGATCCCAGGCATTCCACACACTGCAAACACATATCACTAGGGACAACTGGCCATCTTGGACCCTGCTGCCACCAACACATAACACAGACTAAACATATGGTATTTTGGGTGTACTAAACAGAGATTTTCCACATTCCTGAAATACTTTCAAAAATCATTTCAGAAATGTGACAGTGTCGTATATGCATTTGCGACACTTTTGTGTTTGCGACAGTATTTTGCTCACTATTTTGCATGCTTTTGTAAATGCGACTAATGTTGTGTGTTCCATTTGACACTTTCGTGTTTGTGACAGTATGTTGTCAAAGAATGCTCCTGATGACTGCACATCTTTTCCATCATCCTACAAGCAAACGGTTGGGTCCTTTGGGCTGAAATTTGCAGGTGGCAAGCCCTGGTCCCACGAATGTGCCTTTTCCTGCCTTGGTGCTAAACTATTTAAGCATGACAAAGTTACACTGTTCCAAAATTGAGCAATTTCCTATAGACTAACATTGTGGCACCTATGATACCTTTCACCACCCATATGTCGAAAGCGTAGCAAGGTACACAGTTTTCGCATTGCCACCTTGTTTCACCTTTAGGTGAACTAACCTCGTGAAACATGTTTGGAAATACTGTGTGATACTTGAAGTTAGATTTCTTACCTACTTGCTATGGTGCAATGTGCTTTCACCTAATTTCTTCGATGACCTTCCCCAATGCCCCCTTGAGACCACTCAAATTCTCATTCAGCTCCACCTTTCTTCTTCAAAGGGGTTCCTCCACATGTGACTCATACCTATATCTGCAAAGCCATCCGAAGTCCGGGTTCAGTGGTGACTCCCTTGACCTCAGACTACTGGCGCGTGTTCTGGATGAGGTCACTGAACCCCTGATGAAAATGTTTAACCTCTCGCTAAGACTGGGCCAATTCCTTGCATGCTGGAAGCAGGCAACTGTCACCAGTGCATAAAAATGGAGACAGGTCTCTTCATTCCAACTACAGACCTATCTCACTCCTCCTCCGACTATCAAAGGCATTAGAATGAATAGTGTCAGACCAGCTAGTCGAATACCTGTATAAATATTATGTCCAATGCCCTGAACAGCATGGCTTCAGAAAAGGGCACAGCACCACCACGGCTCTTCTGGAATTCCGAGGTTTCATTCACTACACGCTCAATAAAGGACACTGTGGTGGTGCAGTCTTCATTGACCTCACTAAGGCATTCAACACTGTTAATCGCCCTCTGCTTCTTAGGCAACTGTCCTACATTGGGCTCTCTAATGAGACTCTTCAGTGGTTTGCTAGCTACCTCAAGGATCGGACCCAAAGGGTCAGGATTGCAGGTGTCACGTCCGATGTCAAGCCTGTCTGCACCGAGTCCCCAGGGATCCATCCTGGGACCTCTACTCTTCTCCTTCTTCCTCAATAGGCTCCTGGTGTCTGCCAGCAAAAATTGTACTCTAGGGCGGATGATGCAGTACTATTCTCCTCTCACCATGACACTAATCTCCTTGAAACACAGATGCAACTTGACTTCAAGCGTGTTGAAGATTGGTTCACCTCGCATGAACTCATCATGAACTACAGCAAGACTAAAGTTATGACATTCTGTAATCCGAGGTGCAGGTACAAATCTGGGTCACTCAATATCATGAACAACGCCGGCTTTTGCTCGAACACGCCCTGAGTTCAAATACCTTGCTGTCACACTGGACAGCTCCTCTCCTATATGCAGCATATTGACACTGTTGCCAGTGCTGTTAATATCGAATTGGATTGCTACACAAACACAGGTCCTGTATGACTGTGGATGCCCTTAGACTGGCCATCTACAGCTCTGTCACCTCTATCATTGACTATGGTCTGGCAATCTATGGCTCTGCTTCCTCAACTGCCCTCTGTAGAATCTCAGTCTCACTCAACAAAGCCTGCAGACTCTTAACGGGCGCTGCCAGAGACACTCACACATGTGACCTCTATACACAGACCTGTTGGCTACCACTCCTCAGCAAGATTCAATACCAGACTGGCCTGCTTACCAAGAAGATTTTCCTTGGACTCATGCCTCCTGGTGTTTGTAAGCTCCTCTCTCTGCCTTCAGTGGTACACAGCAAACTCATAATGCCCAATCCCAAACCTTTCAGGTTCCTAGATGCCGTACTTCTTTGGATCAGCAATCCTTTTACTATAGGGCTTCTTATTGGTTTAATACCCTCAACAAAGAAACACTTTCCTCCTCTATAATTGGACCCTTTAAAAGAATCTCTGACTTTACCTCACCTCTACCTCCAAATGTGACTGCTTCTCCTAACTGACTGGTCCATTCTCTGACTAGAAGATCTTGACCTGGGTCCCACATCCTCCTGACACTACTCCCACTTGCAAATGTCTCCATGTGCTCCTTTTCCCTCCTCCATCATTCCTCCCTCCTTCCCTTCCCCTACACTCCTCCTCCACTGTTGTAACCCCACCTTTTCCCTTTTTGATCCCCTCCCACCTTCCTTCTCTCCCCTCATGACTAAGGCCCTCAACCTGCTCTCATCTCTTGCTATTAGCAGGCCATTTGTCCCCGTTCTTCTTAATTCCCTTACTCTGCTGTATCTTCTGTCTGCCTACCTTTGTTGCTCCCTACTAATAAACTTTATCTCTAAAGTAAGACTTGTCAACCTTGTCTATATTATGCCTGGTTACCATTACCAACCTTTGTATGTATGTTTCCCATTACTTTGACGTGGAACCTTTGTAAATGAGCAGCTCCTGCTCAAAGGTACTTGTAATCCGAGAGTTTAATAAATAAAAAGGGTAGCACAGGTATAGTTGTGTTGCTTGGTCCTTCCCTACTTGCATGTATGTGTGTGGTGGTGCTGGGCGTGGGGGTGAGCAGTAGGGGTTTTCAACCCTAACACTGAATTTCCTCGCTTTTGTGCGCTGTGGAACAACACTAACTGTTGCGTTAAACAGATTTTTTGCCATGAATATATCTACAAGGTTGCATTGTTAAGGGCCTTATGAACATAATTGGTGAATTCCAACAGCGCTTATTTTGGTGCTCTGGAGCTTCTGGATGCCATGCTGCTGTGGGCACTGTGTCTTTCGAGGTACAGTATGTGACAAGTTGGTCAGAGACTATTCTCTTAAGGGCCTTGGATGGGGAGAGAATAGACATGGGTCAGCATCTGGCAAAGCTGGTGCAGTTTCTGCTTTTGAAAACTGGTGTAACCAGCTTGCATTGCATGTAGTACTCAGGTGAATTGGATGATGATAAAATTTTATTTTTATCCAGGATACATAATGTTAGGGTATTACCTCTATTTTAAGCATTGTCCTGTACATAAAACATTTAATCACATACAATAAGTACAATACACAGTTCACAAAGTATTACAATACAAAACACATAAAGAATTTATGTAAAACAATTACAAGTAGTGCAAAAATACATTTTCAAAGTAGCTTTAAAACTGTCTGTGATTCTATATTTTTTGCACCATGGAACTGTACAATGGACTAAGCTACCATCGTGGACCTCTCACCCTGACTTCCCAAGCTCCTGAAGTCCATTTTGGCCCAAATAAAATATCACTGTAGTGGCCCAAAATAACCACTGTGGACTTTTCACCCCAGCTCCCCTAAGCCCTCAGAATCTGTCTTTGGCCAAAATAAAATATTACCTGAGATGCCAAATGTCCACTACAGATCTTTTGCCCCAGCTCCCCCAAACCCTCAGAACCCATCTTTGGTCAAAATAAAATATCACCACAGATGGCCCAAATGACCACCATGGCCCTTTTGCCCCATCTCCTGAAGACCCATGAACCCGCTCTTTGGCCAGAGTAAAAGTAGCACTGCAGAGGGCCCAAATAACCATAGTGGACCTTTCACCCTGGCTCCCCCAGTCCCTGAAACCCATCTTTGGCCAAAATAAAACCATCATGACAGATGGCCCAAATGACCACTTTGGAATTTTTGCCCTGGCTCTCCAAACCTCCAGAACCAATCTTATGCCAAAATAAAATATTACCGCAGATGGCCCACATGACCACTGCAAACCTTTCACCTCATCTCCCCAAGCCTCCATAACCCATCTTTAGCTAAAATAAAGATAACACTGCAAATGGCCCATATGACCACTGCAGACCTTTTTCCCCAGCTCCCCAAGCCCCCAGAATCCATTTTTGCCCAAAATAAATATATCACTGCAGATGTCCCAAGTGACCACTGTGGACCTTTTGTCCCTGCCCCCAAAACCTCCAGAATCCATTTATGGCAAATCACCACCGCAGACCTTTGTGCACCAGCTCCTCCAAGCCCACAGAACCCATCTTTGGCTAAAATAAAGATCATTGCAGATGGTCCAAATGACCACCGTGATCCTTTTGTCCCATCTCCCCATGGCCACAGAATGCATCTTTGGGCAAAATAAAAATATCATCGTAGATCACCCAAATGACCACTGCAGCCCTTTGCTCAGGCTCCTCCAAGCCCTGAGAACTTATCTTTAGCTGAAATAAAATATCACCACAGATGGCTCAAATGACCATCGCAGACCTTGCACCCAAGCTCCCCAAGCCCTCAGAACCCATTTTTGCCAAAATAAAGCTATCATTGCAGATGGCCCAGATGACCACTGTGGACCTTTCATCCTGGACCCCTCATAGCCCCAGATCCCATCTTTGGCCAAAATAAAATCTGACCACAGATGGCAGAAATGACCACCAAGGACCTTTCGCCCCAGGTCCCCAAAGCCCATCTTTGACCAAAATAAAAACATAATTGCAGATGGCCCAAATGACAATCACAGTCCTTTTGCCCTGGCTGCACCAGAACCTATCTCTGGCCAAAATAAAATGACTGCAGATGGCCCAAATGAGCACCACTGAACCTTTTGACCATACCCCCAAGCCCCCAGAACCCATCTTGGACCAAAATAGAAATATCACCACAGATGGCCCACATGACCACCACTGACATTTTGTCTATCTCCTCCAAGCCTCAGAACCCAGTTTTGGCCAAAATAAAAATATATCTGCAGACGACCCAAACAGCTACCTCAGACCTTGTGCCCTGGCTCCCCATGCCCCAGAACCCATCTTTGGCAAAATAAAAATATCACTGCAGATGGCCAAAATCACCACCACAGCCCTTTCGACCAGGCTCCCCAAGCCCCCAGAACCCATCTTTACCAAAATAAAAATATCAAAGCAGATGGCCCAAATGAGCTTTGTGGACCTTTGCCATGTCTCACCAAGGCTCCAGAACCCATCTTTGACCAAAACAAAATATCACTGCAGAAGGCCGAATGACCACTGGGGACCTTTTACCCAGGTTCCTCCAAGCCCCCAGAACCCATCTTTGTCCATAATAAAGAATAACCATAGATGGCCCAAATGAGCACGGCAAACCTTTTGACCAAGCTCCCACAAGCTCCTAGAACCCATCATGGGCCAAAATAGGAATATCACAACAGATGGCTCAAATGACCACTGTAAACTTTTCACCCCAGCTCCACCAAGCCCTCTGAAGCCAAGTTTGTCCAAAATAAATACCTTTTGCCACAGACCCCATTTTAAGACAAAAGAAAAATATGAACATAGATGACCCAAATGACCTTCATGGACCTTTCATCATTACTCCCCAATCTCCCAGAACCCATCTTTGCAAAATAAAATATCACTGTAGAAGGTGTAAATAACCACCATGGACCTATTACCCTGCTCCCGAAGCCTCCAGAACTCATCTTTATCCACAATAAACATATCACCACAGATGGCCCAAATGATCACTGTGGACCTTTCAATCTGGCTGCCCAAGCCCCAGATGCCATAATGGGCCAGAACAGAAATATCATCACAGATGGCCCAAATGACCATCACAGACTTTTCAACATGGCTCCCCCAAGCCCCCAGAACCCATATTTGGCCAAAATAAAGAGATCACTGCAGAGGGCCCAAATGACTGCTGTGGACCTTTGCTCCAGCTCATCCAAGCCTCCAGAATCTATCTTTGTCCAAAATAGAAATATTATCACAGATGTCCCAAATGGCCACCGCTGACCTTTCATCCTGGCTGACCCATAGCCCAAGAATCCATGTTGGGCCAAAGTAAAATATATGACTGCAGATTGCCCAAATGATCACAGTGGACCATTTGCCCTGACTCCACCTAGCCCCCAGAACCCATCATTGGCCAAATAAAAATGTTGCTGCAGATGATTCAGATTACCACTGCAGACTCTTAACCCAGCACCCCTACACCTCCAGAACCCATCTTTGGTCAAAATAAAGATATCACTGCAGATGGCCCAAATGACCACCACAGACCTTTTGCTCTGGCTCCTCCAAGCTTCCAGAACCTATTTTTGGCCAAAATTTAAATATTACCACAAATGTCCCAAATTACCACTGTTGACCTTTCATTCTGGCTGCCCCATAGCTCCAGAACCCATCTTTGGCCAAAGTAAAAATATGACCGCAGATTGCCCAAATGACCACTGTGGACCATTTGTCCCAGCTCTACCAACCCCAGAATGCAACATTGGCCAAAATAAAATGCTGCAACAGATGGTCCAAATGACCACCACAGAACCTTCACCCTGGCTCCTCTGTGCCCCCAGAACCCATCTTTGGCCAAATAAAATGGACCCACAGATGACCCAAATGACCACTACAGCCCTTTGCCCTGATTCCCCAGAACCCATCTTTGGCCAAAATAAAATATCACTGCAGAGGGCCCAAATGAGCAATGCAGATCTTTGGACCCTGCTCCCCAAGCCCCCAGAATCCATCTTGTGCCAGAATAGAAACCTCACTGCAGAAGGCCCAAATGACCACTGCAATGACCAAAATAAAATATCTCTGAAGATGTCTCAAACAACCACTGATGAACCTTTCACATAGGCACCCCAAGCCCCCAGAACACGTCTTTGAGCAAAAGTAAAATTATCACTTCAGATGGACAAATGACCACCACAGCCATTCTGATGTGACTTCTAAGCACCAGAACCCATCTGTGGCCAAATTTAAAGTATCACCACAGATGGCCCAGTTGACCATGTGGACCTTTTGCCCCAGCTCCCTAGCCACCAGAACCAATCTTTTACCAAAACAAAATATCAATGCAGGATGCCCAAATTACCTCCGCTGACCTTTCACCATGGCTGACTAAGCTCTCCCAAGCCCCCAGACACCATCTTTGTCCAAAATAGAAATATCACCACAGAAGGCCCAAATGACCATTGCAAACCTTTTGTCCTGGTTCCTCAACACACTAGAACCATCTTTGGCCACAATAAAATTATCACTGCAGAGGGCCCAAATGACTACCGCTAACCTTTGCTCTGGTGCCCCAAGCCTCCAGAAACTATCTTTGGCCAAAACAAAATATTACTGCAGATGTTCAAAATGACCACTACTGACCTTTCGTCATGGTTCCCCATAGCCCCAGAACCCATCTTTGTCCAAAATAAAAGTATCACTACAAATGGCCCAAATGATCACCACAGACCTTTTGACCTAGCTCCCCAAGCCCCTCAGAACTCATCTTGGGCCAAACTAGTGTCAAATGGCCAATTAAAGTGTGTGTTCAGCTGAGAATCTGACTTACACAGGGCACCCAGATACAGTAGGTTCTGGCATAGACACCGGGTGAAGCCTTTCACTGAAAGAGAGCTTTAGTACCTAAGGAAAAATAAGATAAGTAGAATATACAAAATAATGTTGTTCTGACTTCACAGGAAACTTGGTTTCAACAGATATGTGTGTGACTGTGCTCTGCTGGCTGAAGGAATGGCTCCAGAATGCGAATGTTGTGGTGAAGGACCAGGAGGACATCCGTGCTCCAGTCCAGCAAGCTTTGTCAACAGAACAATTCTGAGTGTAGATGTCACAGCAGTTCCTTGTGGTAATGACCTTTTTCTTATTTGCGAGATAGTGCTTGTGTAAGATTAGGGAACTGGTCATACTGGAGGCTGAACAGGCTTTGTTTAGCCACTACTTTCTTTGTGTTCCAACAAAGCATAGAGGAAGGAACTCGATTTCATGGTCTTCTTTCCTTCATAAAACTGATGCATGCATGTATACTGGGGAAGAAGAGGAGGATGAGCTGTCCTTCTATCACCTAACGCTAAGAGGGAGAAAGTGGGAAGGAGTAGGAGAGTGAGATGTCCTCATGTTTCCCCAAAACCCAGAGTGAATGGCTGAGGAGGAAGAGAAGGACCAAGTGTTCCTCCTAATCTGGATGAGATACTATTTTAGAAAGATAGGTGGAGATGCTCTTGTTGTTCCCCCACAAATCTAGGTAGAGATACAGGTGGATGAGGAGAAGCATGAACTGTCCTTAAATTCCTCCCAAAGCTCAGGAAGGGAAAGAGAAAGACTGAAGAGGAAGGTGAACATTCCTCGCCTTCTCTCGAATGCTAGGAAAAGACAGGGGTGAGAAGGCTGAGGGTGAGAAGTTCTTATGTTATCCACAAAATCTAGAGAGAGATACTGAGGAGAAAGGGAAGGGTATGTATGACAAACCCCACCCATCCATGCCCCAGCCAGCGCCCCTCTCACAGCTAGCTGCCACAGACCTTCACCCATATTTGCCCCTCACCATGTCCTTGCACCCACACTTGATCCCCTTGCAAGGGTGGCTCACTGTGGACACCTGGACCCTCTGAGCCCAGTCACCAGTCCCTCGATCAAGCCAAGGCCGACTGCTCAAACCCCAGGTGAAGTGTGGGTTCTGTCTTGTCAAACTTCACTCTACTCCTTTCCTTGTATCAGGAAGGAATGTGTTTTCTAATTGCTTAAACTAGATTTAGCATGCCTCTTTGGAATGACAGTTACTCCAAAATTCACAAACTATATCCTTTTCATTAAAATGCACAACCAGTCTGTATATTGTGCTAAACAAGAATTGGGCAAAATAGAACAAAAATTGCTTACAGGAGAAAACATCGAAAATAATAGGACTTAAACTATAAAAATGCAAACTTAGCTTTCATATAGCTAGGTCAAACTTGCAGGTGAAGATATGGAAATAGTACAGTCTCTTGTCTTTGAAGAACTTGAACCACATCAGAGTTCCTCCTCTTTCCAGTCCCATACCCTGGTTGGCAGTCCCATGTGAGAGGCCAAGGTTGGAATGGGCATGGAGTCTGAATTCCTATCACCTTTGTGGTGGTCCCTCCATGACAGAGTGGAGGCACACTGGTGGGGCAGTGGGAAGCTCGCACCATGAGCGCCCATGTTGTAACTGTCATGTGGATAAAGGACTTCAGGTTTCAGTGCTATTAATCCAGCACCTTTCATGAGCACTAAATTCACACACAAAATAAATAAATAAAAATAGTCCCTCCTGCCAGTCTCATACTTTCGGTTAGCCTTTTGCCTACATACTAATCCCTTTCTTGCCTGGCTGACAGTGAGGTCCTCCTTTTATAGTCAAGACCCCAATGTGCCTCAGTACATGTCTGTGTTTTTCCTTTCTTATCAGAATATGTTTCTTGCAAATAAAAACATTTTGTTTGTAAACCAGATTATTCTCGTTTATAAACTAGATTACAAAGGCGTTTGTTGGAAACCAGACTGTCACTGTGTTCTATCATTAGGAAAATCCCAGTTCCCATGTTTTATCAGTAAGCGGATATACTCAGATAGCCCTCCAATTTGCTTTGCTTTTGGCATCAAATGTTTGTCAGCAGTTTTATTATTCCAGCATGGCACCTAGCCAGTAGACCCCCGGAGCAGATAAAGTTTATTACCCAAATGATCCTCCTTGTAAACCCTGAGAAAAACAGCAGGACTATTTGGCCATATGTGCAAGCTTATAGAATTTGACCTGGTTCACCTCCCAGTATTTTCTGGACACTTCAAGCAGTCTGCCAATTCACTGTATTAAAACATTAGTATACATTTATGCCACAGTGAGCTACCCTGGTATTTCCTTTAAAGTCTGTTGAGGGCTATTGGGTAGGAAGAGGAAGATGGTCTGTCCTTCTGTTTCCATAACATCTAGAGAGAGGTATTTATTTATTTATTTATTTAGTTTTTGTTGACCAGGTAAGTGCACTAGACAAATTCTGCCTATTTTCAGGCACAACCCGGGAGGGGATACAGATGAATGCCAACTGACCTTGAAACAGATTAAGCTGTTGGTGGTATTTTATGTGAATGAGGGAAATTTGGCCAGGACACTGGGGAAATTCTGCTCTTTTGAGAAGTGCCATGGGATCTTTAACATCCACCTGAACTACCAATCCAGGCAGATGGGACCTCGGTTTAACGCCTCATCCGAAAGACGGCACCCTCAGAAGTGCAGCACCCCTCTCATGCTGCACTACAGTGTCAGTACTGGAATATTAACCCAAGTGCCAGATGTGGGAACTGAACCCACAGCCCTCTGATCTCCGCCCCAGAGACGATTATTGATGAAGAAGAGATAGCAGAATTGCCCTTACTCCCTGCACCCAGACAAATCAGTAGAGGGTTATATGGTGGAAAGGAGAGCTGTCCCACTGGTACCCTCTAATCAAGAGTTGGATATTGAGGAGGAAGAGTACAGCTAGTAGTCCTTGAATTGCTTTAGACTAAAGAGGGACACTGAGAGAGAACAGCAAGGCAGTGCTCATTTTGTTTCTCCAAAAGTCTAGAGAGATATCTTGAAGGAGAAAGAGAAAATGAGCTCTCCACGTATTTGGATTTATTGGATAGGAAAGGCAGGTGAACTGCCTTTGTATTCCCAAAGTCAAGAGAGAGATATTAGGAAAGTTGAATAAACTGCCTTTGTGTTCCCCAAAGTCTGGAAAGGTATTGGTAGATGAACAAGAGGAAGAACTGCCACTGCTTCCTCCCAAGCTCTTGAAACAGGTTTCAGGCACACTGCCATTGCATTCCCAAAAGCTAACAAAAGATATTAGCAGAGGAAGAGGATGATGAGCTGTCATTGAAAGAGCATGGCGAGCTGTCTGAATTCTCACAAAGCACAGAGAGATTTGGAGAGGGAGGGAGGGAGGAAAGTGGAATGCTGTTGTGCTCCTTAAAGTCTAGAAAGGTTACTGAAGCAGGAAACATAGAAACACATGGAGCTTGTCAACAGATAAGGACTGCTTGGCCTACCCAGTCTGCCCATTTTCCCTACCTATACTTTCACCGCAAACCTACCTGATTGCCATCTACCTCCCCACTTGCTTCCCAGCTAAGATTTCCAGTGCCTGTCCCATGCATGCTTGAAATCCACCACTGTTTTGCCCTACTACCTCTGCTGAAAGACTGTTCCAGGAATCCACCACTCTTTCAGTGAAGAAGTACTTCCTCATGTTTCTCCTAAATGTTCCCTCTTTCAGCTTCATTGCATGCCCCTTGTTCTCATGCTCCTTATCCTCTAAAAAAACTCCCCTCCTGCACCTTGTTCAGTCCTGTGAGGTATTTATTGATATCTGTCATATCCCCTCTCTCCTGTCTTCCAGGGTGTACATATTGAGATCAATTAGTCTATCCTCAAATGGGTTCTAATGCAGCCCCTGTACCATTTTAGTTGCTGATCACCGATAGCTTCCACCCAGTCCATGTTCTTCTTGAGATATGATCTCCAAGACTGGACACAGTATTCCAGATGGGATCTCACCAATGATCCATACAGTGGCAGCACCACTTCTTCTACTTCTGCTGGTGATACCCCTCCATATACACACCAGCATCCCACTAGCCCTACCTACTGCCTTGTCCTACTGCCTCACCACACCAAGAAAAGGAGAGTGAGCAGCCCTCTTCCACACAGAACATCTAGAGATATATGGGATATGACATGGGCAGGGAATTGGTTTGTAGATATCTTAACAAGTGGCAAAGCCTTGAGTGAGACAGCAATAGATCAGTACCCTCAAATGAAGATAAAATGATATCTTAAGTCACCAAACCATGGCATATTTGATTTACACAACAGGTGTTTAGGTGTTTTTATAGAAATGGTAAAAGTAACAAAGTGAAAAAGTTAAACATGTAAACTACATAGACTACTGTATATTCAGTAAAAATTAATCACATCTCACATTTTATTTAATTATTAGAAGAGTGTTACCAGAAAAGGCCTACTGAGCCATAATAGCTCTCTTTTCAGTAGGTGTCCTGGGGAAAATAAATGTAGTCGGTTACAAAGCATGCTTAGGAATTTATCTTCACATGTGAGAATACATTTCTGAGCATGCTCCGTGTGACTAAAATGAGTGAGATGCATTTCTGAGCATGCTCAGCAACCAAATTAATCTTGTTATGTTACCCAAAATAATGCGTTTATTTTGGCAAATTAATTCACACCAGTTGTATAAATAGGGAACATCCAATGAGGTAGGTTCAAATATGCATGTTATTGGTTTGGAATGTTGATTTATTATTTCACACTTGCATGAGTGGCGCAGTCACAAGTGCAGGCACTGTCACGCCACATTTCAAACCAAATAGCATGTCATATTTGGAGCTACCTCATGGGATATCCAATGTATTCCATGGGAGTCTCACTTTGTGTGTGTGTGTCTGTTGCAGGTAAAAACATGCTTTGTTGTGTTAGCAAATTATCTTTTAGAGATTGTCTTTCTTTTCCTCTTTATTAATGATGCAATGACTGCTGCACTATTATGTTGAGAAAATCTCTATTTTATTCTATGCTGTTTAATGCTTGCTCTATTGTTGTACCCTGCATTGTTGTATGTCCTTGAAATCTTGCTTAATCCTGTGTAAACCTTGTCTTCTGTCTGCATAGTCCATGTAATTCTCCTGGGTCACACCTGAAAATAGGTATACATTTGTCTAGTGTGCTTACCTGGTCAACAAAAGCGATAGAGAATAGAGAGAGAGAGATATTTTGAGGAGGAAGATGGGTGAGGTTCCCTGGGTTCTTCAGTACCCAGAGAGTGGTATTGGGGAAGACATAAGGGTTGATCTGCCATTTCCTCCAGGTCTAAAGAAAGATATTCATGAGAAAAAGTAGTGTGAGTTGTTCCACAAAGGCTAGAAAGAGATAATGGGAGAAGAGGAGGAAGGAGGGTGATCAGTTTTATGTTTCCTCCAAATCTATAGATAGGTACTGAGGAGGAATAGCAAGGTGTGCTATCCTTATGTCCCATCCTCAAACCTATACACAGGTACTGTGGAGGAGAGGATGGTGAGCTGCTTTCCTTCCACTAAAATCTTTAGAGAGAGGTATTGGGTGGGAAGAGGAATGAGAGCCTCCTCTGTTCTGCTCATGCTCTAAAGAGGGTATCGGAAGATGTGAAGGATGAGCTGCCCTCATGATACTACCTCAGATTGATAGAGAGAGTTACTGGAATGGAAGAAGATGAGCTGTCCTTGTGCTCCCTAAGGATTACTGGGCTGGCAACTGTTCATTTATAATGCAGCAGTGCAGTGAAATTGGGCAAAAATTGGACCCTACCTTTTCTTCACTATAAAGAAATCCAGGCATCTTCCAGTTTTATTTGGCTGTAAAATTTATTTATTTATATATTTGGTTTTTGTTTACCGGTAAGTACACTAGACAACAATGTTGCCTATATTCAGGCACTGACCAGGAGAGTACAGACAGGGAGACCAGAGTCAACATTAAAGAGTATTTCATGACGCAGCATGAGGTAAGAACAAACATTTGAACAGTATACAGCCAGGTACAGTCATTATCAGTGATGACAAAGAGAAACAGATAACATTACAATAATTATTTTCATCTGATGTTGTCTAGGTCCACCAAAATGTGTGTCTTTTATAGATGGCTTAATTTAAGTTTTACTTAAGAAAAAGATGGCCACCACATTTGGTTTAGAAATACCACTGTAAACCTGGAAAGGGTTAGAACTGAGGAAAAAAACTCACGGTGCGATGCATAGAAGGTACCTAGAAAAGTAGATTTGACAGATATGCTAATATTTTAGGTTGATTGCGTACATGTGCAAGAAACATGTTAGGCAGCTTGTTGCAGAAGCAGATTATGGAGGTGCGGCACTGTTGTGGCCAATGCCCCCACTGCCTTTTGAGGCTTGGCCCACTTTCCCCAATGGGGTGGCATGCTGCTGCTGACACTAGTTCAGCCAGCGTGCCACCACCTTGAAATATTTTAGCTGCTGCAATCAGGGGCCGCCTTGTCATTGCAGCGTCCAGCCATTCTGCTGCAATGAGGGAGCGACCTGTCATTGCAGGGTGGTCCCTTGCATTCCCCTAACCCAGTTTGCTGATGGGGAGCCCAGTCCCGTCGGTTTCTGTTGTATGCCGAGGATGCCCTATCCCCTTGGCATCATGTCCCTCCCTGTTTCTTTGCCACATTTCTTGTGTGCTGAGGGAGTGCCCAATCCCCTCGGCTCATGAGACACCCCTCCCAGTGTGTGCCGATGGGAGTGCCCAATCCCGTTGGCTCCAGTCCCCAACCCTAAAACACACAGGTAGCATGCTGGGAGGCCCACCCCAGCATGCCAAATTTACCTGCTAAAGGAAAACTGTCCTGTGATTTCTATTTTTTTTAACCCTGTAAAGAAAGCGGTCCCTTGCTGTTTGCGCCCCTCCCCAACCCGCCCCACCACTGCGTACCCACCTCCCTCACCCCCCACCCATACTTACCTCCGAGGCCGGGCGACAATCTTGGTGGACCAGGAACACGCCTGCACTCTTCAAAGCCGACCACTAACTGAAGAAATGCCGGTTAAGCTGTATAATGGCATAAACAGGGTTTTTCAACTTTACTGCATATCTCAGGCATTTTGGGAATTTTGGCAGCAAATTTTCAACATGGGGTCATTTGGACCTCTTCTCATGAATTCAGCCACTGTCATGATAGAGTCAGTCCCAAAAGGTGATTTCGCGGTCATTGCACGGAATCACCTTTGGGGACTGATTAACAAAATGACAGTGCCAGTGTTCAAGAGGTGGGCTCTCAAAACCTATGTTGCAAATTTGTGAAAAAAATCAAAAAATTACTGTTTTACAAGAATGCACAGTGCAGTTGCTACGCACACTCATAATTTTCAATTGTGCAATATTTTCATGCCAGACTTTCAACACTGGCATTTTTCCACACTTCCTTATGAACAGTACAGCTGTCATTTTTCCCATCCTGGTCGAAATGTGTTTTGCACTTCCGGCACAGAATTGCATGGTCGCTGTGGAAATCAGTGTTCTGGACAGATTAAGAAAATGACAGTGATACTGTTCATGAGTAGAGGTCCTAAAATGCCTATGTTGAAAATTTGGTGATGATAGTCCAACAAATGACTGTGTTACAAGTGTGCATTGTGTAGTTTCCATGCAACCTCATAACCTTGCAGATTTGTAATATTGTCATGCCAGATTTTCAACACTGGCATTTTTCACACCTACTTATGAACAGTGCAGCTGTCATTTTCACATCCTGACCAAAATGTGTTTTCATACTTCCGCGCTGAATAGCGGTCGCTGTGGAAATCAGTGTTGGGACAGATTAAGAAAATGACAGTGACACTGTTCATGAGCAGAGGTCCTAAAATCCTGTGTTGAAAATTTGGTGATGCAAGTCCATAAAATGACTGTGTTACAATCGTGCATCGAACTGTTTCCACGCACCTTGTAACTTTGCAAATTTGTAATATTTTCACGCAACATTTTCAGTACTGACATTTTTTCACACCTCCTTATGAACAGTACAGCGGTCATTTTCACATCCTGGCCGAAATGTGTTTTGCACTTCTGGCGAGAATAGCACAGTCGCTGTGGGAAATCAGTGTTTGGGACAGATTAAGATCGAGCGAGTGAGAGAGGGGTAGTGACTGAGCTCAACTGAGCTCTGCCAGGACTGCTGTGGATTTCTTTGTGGGCAGAAAAAGGCCCCAACGTAGACAGGAGCCCAGTACAGAAAGGCAACCTGCAGTGCTGGAAGAAACAGAATGAGAAAGCGAGTGAGGAAGGGGAGTGAGTGAGCTCAACGGACTCTGTTGGGACTGCTGCAGATTTCTTTGTGGGAAGAAAAAGGCGTCAATACAGGCAGGGGCCCAGTACAAAGGGCAGCCTGCAGCTCGAGAGAAACAGAATGAGTGAGTGAGAGAGGGGGAGTGGCTGCTCAATGGAACTGTGTTGGGACTGCTGCGGATTTCTTTGTGGGCAGAAAAAGGTGCCAAGGCCAGCAGGAGCCCAGTACAAAGGGCAGCCTGCACCGGGAGAAGCAGAATAAGAGCACGAGTGAGGGAGGGGAGTGAGCGAGCTCAATGGAGCTCTGTTGGGACTGCTGTGGATTTCTTTGTGGACAGAAAGGCGCCAGAGGAGGCAGGAACCCAGTACTTAAAGGGCAGCCTGCAGCATCGGGAGAAGCAGAATGAGAGCGAATGAGGGAGGGGAGTGAGCGAGCTCAATGGAGCTCTGTTGGGACTGCTGTGGATTTCTTGTGGGCAGAGAATGGCGCTAACGCCAGCAGGAGCCCAGTACAAAAGGGCAGCCTGCAGTGTCGGGGAGAAATAGAACGGCGAGTGAGAGGGGGAGGAGCGAGCTCAGTGGAGCTCTGCGGGACTTTAGAGTTGCCCACCCTCCCACCCAGTGTCCTCTGTGGTCCTGTACAGCAGGGTCTCTGGAGTGGAGACAAAGCAATGACTGGATACTTTTAGGATTGCTGTAGTAATACAGATTAAGTTGTTCTGTTCCTTTCGTACTGAGCTATACTGTTATAATTGCTGTAATAATACATATTTATTTGTTCTGATTATGTCTCTAACTGAGCTGAGTAATAAATTTGGTAAAAAAAAAATGACTGTTTTACGAGCATGCTTACGCAGTTGCTACGTACACTCGTAACTTCATGAATTTGCAATATTTTCACTCCAGATTTTCAGCATTGCCATTTTGCACACCTCTTATGAACAGTACAGCTGTCATTTTCACATCCTGGCCAAAAGTGTTTCACACTTCCAGGTCAGAATAGCGCAGTCGCTGTGGGAAATCAGTGTTCAGGACACATTAAGAAAACCACAGTGACACTGTTCAGGAGCAGAGGTCCTAACACGCCTATGTTGAAAATTTTGTGATGAAAGTCCATAAAATGACTGTGTTATGAGTGTGCGTTGTGCAGTTTCCATGCACACTTGTAACTTTGCAAATTAGTAATATTTTCACACCAGATTTTCAACACTGGAATTTTTAACACCTAATTATGAACAGTATAGCTGTCATTTTTCACATCTGGCTGAAATGTGTTTCGGCGGCTTTCGCATTGGAAATCAATGTTTGGGACAGATTAGTATCAAGCGGTGAGAGGCGGAGTGACCAGGCTCAACTGAGCTCTGTCAGGACTGCTGCAGATTTCTTTGTGGCAGAAAAAGGCTCCAGCACAGGCAGGAGCCTAGTACAAGGCAGCCTGCAGCGCCAGGAGAAACAGAGCAGTGAGTGAGGAGGAGGGGAGTGAGCGAGCTCAGCGGAGCTCTGTTGGGACTGCTGCAGATTTCTTTGTGGGCAGAAAGACATCAATGCAGGCAGGAGCCCAGTATAAAAGGGCAACCTGCAGCACCAGGAGAAACAGAATGAGCGAGTGTGGGGGGGTGAGCGAGCTCAACAGAGCTGTGTCGGGACTGCTGCAGATTTCTTTGTGGGCAGAAAAAGTACCAACACAGGCAGAAGCCCAGTACAAAAGGGCAGCATGCAGCTCTGGGAGAAACAGAATGAGCAAGTGAGAGAGGTGTGAGCGAGCTTAACAAAGCTCTGTCAGGACAGCTGTGAACTTCTTTGTGGGCAGAAAAGGTGCCAACACAGGCAGGAGCCCAGTACAAAGGCAGCCTGCAGCACTGGGAGAAACAGAACGAGCGAGTGGGGGGGTGAGCGAGCTCAGCGGAGCTGTGTGGGACTGCTGCAGATTTGTTTGTAGGCAGAAAAAGGTACCAACGCAGGGCAGCAGCGCGGTACAAAAGGGCAGCCTACAGCTCGGGAGAAACAGAACGAGTGAGTGAGAGAGGGTAGTGAGCAAGCTAAAGGAGCTCTGGGGACTGCTGCGGATTTCTTTGTGGGTGAAAAAGGTGCCAATGCAAGCAGGAGCCCAGTACAAAGGGCAGCCTGCAGCGTCGGGAGAAACAGAACAAGCAAGTGGGGGGGAGTGGTGAGCTCAATGGAGCTCTGCCAGGACTTTACAGTTGCCCATCCTCCCGCCCAGGGTCATCTGTGGTTCTATATTACAGCAGGGTCGTTGGAGTGGAGACAAAGCAATGATTGGATACTTTAGGATTGCTGAAATAATACAGAATTAGTTCTGTTTCTTTCTCTAACTGAGCTATACTGTTATGATTGCTGTAATAATACATATTAATTTATTCTGTTTATTCTCTAACTCAGCTGAGTAATACTTGGAGTGCAATAGGATTTCTAACTGGGCTAAGTGAAACTATATGAAAGCCGAGAACAAAAAGTATGGTAGCTAAGGGGTGAAAAACGGACAAGGAGGCTTTAGGATTGCTACAGTAATACAGTATCTAATGGATGAGATCTGAGACTAGAATTAACCCAGTCGGCAAGGGGTCAGTAGGGGACTAGTGTGGAGGCAGGACAGGAATTTGAGTAAATAAGAGTGTAACAGTTGTAGTAGGGTACAGAACCTGGGAGTAATAGCTCGTAACATAAGATGGCCAAAATGGAGCAGGTGCCACATGTCAATAGGGTGAGCATCTTTGGAAGGGTGGAGGGTGTACAGGGTGTGGGTCTGCCATGATCCTGGACTGGGCTTGGAGGATGAGGGGTGTATGGCCTGTAGATGACTGGCTAGTTTGAGGGAGGAACTGTGGAGGTTAGGGAGGAGTGTAGGTGACAGGGCAGATGAGTATGGTAGGCATCCTGAGGGGGGATGGGGATGGCAAGGGGGACGGTGGAGGAATAATTAGGGACTTAAACCGACTTGGTATCAGAAGCACTAGCAGAAAAGAGAGGAGAAGGGAGGGGTGCCCGAGACGAGGGCAGGGGCCTTCTGATGGGGAGGAAGAGATCCCAAGGAGTACCAGGGGGAAGAGCAGGATGGCTGCGTGGTAGGGAGGGACCAGGGTAGCACAGAGGTGAACAAGTAGGAGGGGGAACCCGATAGGGGAAGACATGTAGGACAGGTATTGACTACAAATAGATTCGAACTTCTGCTATGGGACAGAGGGGAGCAGGAACATACTGAAAGGAGGAGGACAGGTGGGGCATGAGAGGGATGGCAACAGGTAGGGAAGAGATAGCGAGGAAAAAAAGGTAGAAGGGGCTAGTAAGGAAGGAGGGGTGGTGACTGGAGGAGAGAGGCTATGGGAAGGGGAAGGATGGGAGAGGCATCACTATCGGGGTAGAAGGGAATGGGGGCTCTAAATTGACAACAACGGGGATAGGAGAGGGTTGGAAATCAGCAGGAGGAGGGAGGTCAACATGGGAGCTCAGTAGGAAGTAGGAAGTAGGCAGGCTCAGAAGGGGTTCAAGGGAATGGGAGGAATAAGGCAGAGAAAAGGGGTGAGGCGGAAATAGGGGTACAGATACAGAACTCACAGAGGGTGCAGTTGGCGGGTAAGGACAGGGAAGAATGAATACCAGGGTGGTGGAAGGGGCTTTAGAAGGGAAAGGGGTTAAGGGGTGGGGTACTAATCCTGGGGACTCGATACTGAAATGGGTGAGATGGGGTGGAAAGGGAAAGGCACAGCCATATTTGGGGTTGAAGCTGTCCCCAGGTTGACTTTAGGAGAGGCAGGGCAGGCACTCCCCAAGCGTGCAGCGAGGAGGAGGAGGAAGAAACCTCATTTACTGTTGCATGTAGGTACAAACGAGTTGGTGGGGACACTGTGGAAGTAGTGAGGGGAGGTTTGAGTACTTGGGCAGGCAGTGTGAGGGAGTGGGAAGTGGTGGCATTCTTGGAGGTACTGCCAGTACCATGTGCAAGCATGGGGAGCATGGGTAGGCTTCAGGAGTTCTGGTGGCTGAGGGTTAGTGCCACACGAAACATTATGGGTTAGTGACTAACTGGGGTAGGGTATGGAAATAGTGACTTGTACACGGGGACAGGGTACACTGGAGCAGGAAGGGGAGTATTAAAGGTAACATTGCTGCTGGGCCACTGGCGCTGAGGGTTGAGATGCTGGATGCCACACCTTGCTGCATGCTGGCGACCTGGGTTCGGATGCAAGCCCGGGCTGCCAGGGGTTGGCAAGGAGGGATAGGATTGAGCATCTGGAGGACTGCTCTCCTAGCCTGGGGCGGGATCCAGGGACCCATCGCTCTGTAGCAGCCCCTGGTGATGACCATGGGCACTACTACAGCAGTGTAGCAAAGGGTGGCGGAGTGTGGCGGACGTTGGCATGCTGTGCTTGCGTCATTGCATGCCCACACTCTGCAAAGTGGGGAAAAGTAGAAATGGGCTATGGTCAGGCAGCATGAGCTTCCAGCCCCCCGCCTGCCCGATGGCACCTTCTCAACGGATCCTGCTCCGGTGGGTCGACCTGGGAAGCTCCTCATCACTCCACCATGGGGGTAATCCGTGGAGGTAAGCAGGTCGGCCTGATGTCGAGGGAAGGGCTAGGTGGGTCGGTTGGGATGACCAAACCGACCGTAGCCCAGTCAGAAAATATAAAAAAAAAAAAAAATAATAATAATAAATAAAAGGCAGGATTACAGGGTATAGCTCTACTAAGGTGGATTTAAACAAATGGAGGGGGGTGGCCAAAAGACTGAGGTTGGTAGAAAGGTCCAGACAGGGGAGCCTGATGAGCTCACCGCCTCAGATACAGGTAAAGGCAGAGGCATAGTAACCCTGGAAGATGGCGGGCAGAGTGGTCTGAGTGTAATACAGAAGGCTCCACCACCCAGTAAGAATAAGGAGGAGAAAGGGTGCGGACTACCGGGGGAGGGACACAGGACAAGGAGGAGAAGAGGAGGAGAAGGAGGGGTACGGGTGGAAGGTAGTCTGACTAAATGGATAGAGAACTGGTTACAGGGAAGAGTGCAGAGGGTGGTGATGGTGAGGTAGTCTCGGCACTCAGAGCAGTGACAAGCAGAATGCCGCAGGGCTCAATGCTTGGCCCAATGCTATTTTGCCTTTTATTTCCATTATAGCACACGAGAGTGTGGAGCAGGGTTAGTCTGTTCGCACGTTATACCAAATCAAAAGCAAATAGTTATAGTAGCAGAACCCCCCAACACACACACACACACACACACACCCTAAAAACTGCTTAAAAGCCTGCATTATTCAGATCAATTCCATTTTCTTACTTGGGGTTCAATGCCAGCAAGTGTAAAATCATATACCTAGGGTATAGGAACCCGATACTGGAGTATAGGATGGGGAGGTACTGATACTCACTAGACATGAAAGGGTCCTTGAGGTTATTATATCAGAGGACCTCAAAATGGCAGTACAGTATGACAAGGCTATAGGCAGGGCAAATTGGATTCTGGGTGCATAAGGAGTGGCATCTCCAGTAGGAGGAGGAGGGATGTTGTGCTGCCATTGTATCACGCCCTGGTATACCTCCAGCTGGCGTACTGTGTCCAGTTTTAGAGACCACACTTCAGAAAGGACATAAGGTGGAGGTTTTCCAGTGGAGGGCAACTAAAATGGTTCAGAATTTTACAGGAATCCCTACAACGAAAGCTGAAGAATCTCAACATGTACACTCTGGAAGAGGAGGGCAAGAGGTGACATGATCAAGACCTACAAAGTACCTCACAGGAATAACGAGGGTACAGTGGGAAAGTTTCCTTCAAATGAAGATGAACACCCAAACCAAGGGACATACAATGAAGCTGGCGGGGCATTCAGGATAGATGTGAAGAAATATTTCTTTACTGAAAGGTGGTAGACGCCTTGAACAGACTGCCAGAAGAAGTATTGGAAGCTGAAATGGTAGGGCAGGAAGCATGCATGGGATAAATATAGGGTATATTAGAAAAGGGGAAGGAGGGGTCAACGGAGATCAATAGGGCTATGGAAGTGGAGTAGGTTCAAGTTCATTGCAGGAAAAATCCATTAAGCAAGGTCATTCGCAAGGAGGTCCTGATGGACGAGGCAGAATAAGACATGCAGTAACATATACAGACAGGAGTTACAAGTAGGTAGAGAACACTTGGGCAGAATGGGTGGGCTGAGTGGTCCTTTTCTGCTGACAAATTCTATGTTTCTATGGCATTGTGTCAATTCAGGTGCAGTGTTTATTTAAAGTTGGGCCTACCATACATCCAGATGTAGGAAGCAGTAATTGCCGAATTAGATGCAGCCCACTTACAGTTCAAGAAACAGCACCCCAGTGCTTGAGAAGTGTTTACTCTTCATAAGGCTGCTTAAAGAGCTGGGGTTCTATTTGCAGTGTCCACACCAGTATGCTGATCATAAAATCGACGCTGCATCTGAATGAGTACTTGATTCTTGCTCACCCATTTCTTCCCACTTTGAAACCTGCTTGTCCTGAGTTAGTTTTGGGCTGACAGTGCCTTGCCTGTGCTGGAAGATGACCAATTAGCAGCACTGAAAGATGTGAGACTTCAAGACTGTGAAGGCAGCTGCTCACGGACAGACATACTGTAAGGCAATTCTACTGGGGGTAGGAGGAAGTAAGCTGTTGATTAACTAGAATCTGCAGCTTATCCATCAGGTAGAGAAATGGGCAGACTAGGTGGGCCAAGAGTCCTTATCTGGCCGTCAAATTCTATGTGTTATGTTTCTCACCCACCATCTTGACAAGAAGAAGGCTGCAGCTGTGGCCACTGATGACTGTTTGGGTGTGGGGATGGGGGACCAAAGGGACAGACTTTGGGAGATAAAATCATAATAAAATTGTGAGACCTTCACCAGCTTTCCAACACGCTTACCAGTAAAAGAACACTCTGTGAAGGTTTTCAAATGGCAACACAATCTGGTGAGCCCTCTGTCTGCCATCTGACACCAGGCATCAATCTAGCATAACACTGCCTAAAGAAGGCAGTGTGGTCATGTGGTTACTGAAATACTGAAGATTACAGATTTATAAGAACAAAAGAATATCACACAGAAGCTGGCACATGTGCCTATAGCAGCTGTCTCCTGCTTCTCAGTAGTTATATTCATACCCTTGAGGTACTTGAATGTTTCCATCATATCCCTCTTTCACTCCTCTCTTCTAGTGAGTACATATTGAGGTCCTTAATTTCTCCTCATAATTCTTCTGTTGCAAGCTCTGTACCATCTCATTCGCCCTTCTCTGGACCATCTCCAGCCTGTTAATATCCTTACGGTTGCGACCTCCAAAACTACACACAGTACCCATGTGAGGCCTGACCATGGTTTTATATAACGGCATCGCTGCCTCCTCCTTATGCTGGTGATACCCTGCCTATGCACCCCAGCATGTCGCTGGCCTCCCAGCTGCCTTACCACTTTGATATTTTCAGGTCATCTGAAATAAGAACCCCAGGTCCCTTTCCTTCTTTGTGACTGTCAGCAACTCCCCCATCCTGTACCTTTCCCCATGGTTTCTGTGTCCCAGGTGCATAATTTTGCACTTTTTGAATTGAACTTCAGTCGCCAGTCCTCAGACCATTTCTCATGCTTCCCATGCCCCTCCTCATTTTTCCACCCCACCCCCGTAGTATCCACTGTGTTACACATCTTGGTGTCATCTGCAAACAGGCAGTACTTTCCTTCAGCCCTTCTGCAACGACACTAATGAAGACATTGAACAGGACTGGCCCTAAGACCAATCCCTGCGGCACCCCATTAGTCTCCCTCCCCAGACTGCACCCCATTTACCACCACTCTCTGCCTCCTGTCTCTAACCCAGTTTACCACCCCTTTCCCCATGCCCAGCCTACCCAGCTAGTTTTTTTTTTTTTTTAGTTATTTAACCAGTAGTAGCACACTAAGCTGAAAGCTTTTTACAGGAGTGACCTGGGAGCACAAGGAAGTTAAGTGACTTGCTCAGAGTCGCACATTATGCAAGTGGAAGCTGTGGGATTCAAACCCAGGTCTGGTTTGCTGGATATCACCAGATTTGCAGATCAGAGCCTTAGACCACCGCTATACTGCTTCAGCCATCTGTTTATCAGCCTCCTATGTGGGACGGTGTCAAAGGCTTTGCTTTACAACAAGGTGAGCGTTGTCCACTGCCCCACCCTGATTTACTTCCTTTGTCACTCCGGTCAAAGAGATCAGCCAGATTTATCTGACATGACCTCTCCACTGTGAATCCATGTTGCCTGTGGTCCTGGGCTCCGATGGCTTCTAGATGCCCACTATCCTTTCTTTAACCATTGTCTCCATGATCTTCCCCACTACTGAGGTGGAGGCTGACCAGCCTATAGTTCCCCGCCTCCTCCCTACTGCTGGATTTGTATAGAGGGACCACAGTGCTCTCCTCCAATTCTCTGGTACCACCCTCTGTTGAATGACTCAGTGAACATGGCTGCCACAGGTACTGCTATTTCCCTTCACAGTTCTTTAATATCCTTGGGTATATGCCATCTGGTCCCATCGGTTTGTCCACCTTCAATTTACTCACCTTCTGCAGGATTCTTCAGCCTGTCAGTGGACTATTGTTCACCTTTTCACGCTCTTGCACAGCTGCTGTGCTGTGACTTGCCCTCCTCCTCTTCTGTGAATACTGAACAGAAAGACACAGTGGATGTTTTTTTTTTTTGGGGGCATGACAGTTCTTAGTCATGGTACTTTCCTTCCAAATACCTAAACAGCATATATAAGCAATCAACATTCGACATTGACAAATGCTTGTTATTAATTGTAGCTGAAACTTGTTTTTTTTTTTAGAAAACAATTTTCATTGCACTGCTGCTTTAAATGGAAATGTGCCTTCAGAGCACAATCCAATATGTAATCCCACCTTGCCCTTAACTCTAGTCACCCTGTGAGAGCAGCAATCGTCTGAAATCTTTGTCTAATACAGAGTACCTTGTGCTTAGGCTGGACAGCACCATATTCAAAAGTCATCTTTTTCTGCTTCTGACAGTATAAGCATTTTCTTAGCTACAGAATGTGGTGTCAGGAGTGATGGATTGTAACTTCAGATTAGGGATGATTGG
This sequence comes from Neoceratodus forsteri, assembly GCA_016271365.2. Lineage (NCBI taxonomy): Eukaryota > Metazoa > Chordata > Ceratodontiformes > Ceratodontidae > Neoceratodus > Neoceratodus forsteri. The sequence continues at coordinate 124,150,453 of JADMNL010000024.1, forward strand.
ATATCCCAAAATCTGATCCATTTTACTTTTTTCAGATTTTAGGGTTATCCTAATCCATTCCAATCACTGTAATCTATCGATTCAGATCCGGATTACAGAATCTGAATCCTAAATCTAAATCCTAATATAAACATCCTATCAACAATACTGCCATTCAGGACTTAGGGCACATTCCGCCCTATAATCTTAAAATTCTATTTCCTAACTTTAGGACTGGATTCAAAGTATCTGAATCCAGAAATGGATATCCAGTCGCCCGCTCAGATAGGTAATAAAGAGCAGGAACAAATGCAGTCCTCAAGACAAGGATCTTGTTTCCTTGCAAACATTAGCAATAAAGAGGAAAAGAAAGCAAACCTACTTAAAATATGTAAAATTTGTATTACTGTACACTGTCCATATGTTTTTAGGATTTGTCTAGAGGCATTGCTTGCTCAAGTTATTTTACAAGTTCATATATCAGCATCTGTCTTTCTGTTTTCTAGCGGACAGTTTCATTGCCTGTGTGACAGGCCGCTGCAATCAGAAGACACCTTTCTCCTCTTCTCATACATGGACCCTGATGTGCACACCAGTGGAACCTGCACTTTGCTATGCTATCATCAGAATGAGTCCCACTATAGCCTGGACCCTGAGGCCGCTGTCTCTGCGGCCTCAACCGAGGGGCCGCTCCTCGGTGAGGAGTTGAGGCGGAAGTATGCTTCAATGCAGTGTAAGTGAAGGTCTGCAACAGGACTGTCATTCACATGGTGTCTCCTGTGCAGGTACAAAGTTGTTTTACAACACTTTTTGCTATGTCATTTTTTTCATTACATGAAAACACCACAAATATAAATGTTTAAGCCACCAAACACTACCCTGCCATTAGTCTTGGAAGTAGAAAACATTTTTTTGCTAATTATTCCATTTAATTTTTGTCTAGTAGTGCTTTGTAACTGCTCATTGAAAGCGTTGTCACCATCTTTTATTTATTGAATTTTGTTGACCAGGTAAGCTCACGGAGGCTGTGTCCTTTTTCAGTCGTGACTCAGGTTTAAGAGGTATAGATAGTACAGATTTTGTACATCCCATTGTGGTCGAGGATTACATTAGGTTATTTACATACAGGATACAACAGCAGGGATTCATACTTCATTCAAATGGTATTACATACACTTGAAGCTAAATACATATGGAAAATAACAGTAAGCCAGTTACTTTTACAGTTTAGAGGAGACCAGGCAGTTAATGACATCTAGACATCTTGGGACATCTTGGCAGTTGACAGCATGTTTCCACCAATAACTCTGAAAATGTGTGCTGCCATTCTGCTTTGGCCAGAAGTGCACACCTAACGTTTAAATCAGGGGTTAAATTGGGCAGGAACCCACTAGAACTCAGTTCCATCACCCTTACAAAACTGTATGGGAGTTCCACCACCTCTGTCTTTTTCTCTCTGTAATACTATAGGAGAGGCTCATCATCTAGAAATGACAGCTCTCCCACCTAAAATCTAGATGTGAAAGTTCTCTCACCTTAACAGTTCCAATTTAACCACTGATTTAAGTAGAGTGAGTGGCGGAAGAGCACTTGTGACCCTGAGATAGCTGGAGGCCAGCGCTTTTAGTGAAGTTATAGAGCACCACTAGACAGAAACAATTAACCTGTGATGAAGCAGAAGTGAGAGTTTAGGTCTGAGGCAATGGTGTTCAGTGTTTCAGGTCTCCTGGCAGCTGTACACACTACAAGCGCTTTTACTTGATTTATGTAATTTTGTAGGTTCTACAATAAAACCAGGTCCTACACACACTTTGGGCCCCATATTCAGAGCCAGACAGATACACGCACGTAACGGTGCGCTGCATGAATAAGTTGGCGGCCAGCTCTGGTGTGATATTAAAACAAAATGCATGATCGGAATAGGCTGCGCAATTTGTTTGAATATCAGATCCTAGATGCGCAGTGCACAGCAAGCGCTGCCACGTATGGTGTGTGGCATCCAGGGTGTGGGGCTGAAGACCCCCTATATGGGAATGCATGGCACATACCTGTTTGCACTGCAGCCCTGAGTCCACTAGGCACGTAAGATGCAATGGGATCATTTGCTTGCTCATTATGGGTTCATCTGCATGTCTGTGCTGCTGTGTTGTGCGCTAGGTTAGGCCAGGCTAGTCCTCCCTAACCCAATCACTATTTATGTAAATGACAACCCCGAGCCCCATTTCCATAGTGTAGTGTAGTGTCTCCCCAGCCCCGATCACTGTTCATGTAAAAGACAACCCCAGCCCCATTTCCATGATATAGTATCCCAACCCGATCACTGTTCATGAAAATGACAACCCGAGCCCCATTTCCAAATATAGTATCCCCAACCCTGATCACTGTTCATGTAAAAGACAACCCGAGCCCCATTTCCATGATATAGTATCCCCAACCCTGATCACTGTTCATGAAATGACAACCCTGAGCCCCATTTCCATACTGTAGTGTCTCCCCAGCCCCAATCACTGTTCATGCAAAAGACAACCCCGAGTTCTGTTTCCATAGTATAGTATCCCCCAGCCCTGATCACCGTTCATGAAATGACAGCCAGAGCCCCGTTTCCATAGTGTAGTGTCTCCCCAGCCCTGATCAGTGTTCATGTAAAGACAACCAAGCCGATTTCCATAATATAGTATCCCCCAACCTGATTATTGATCATGAAAATGACAGCCTGAGCCCCATTTCCATAGTGTAGTGTCCCCAGCCCGATCACTGTTCATGTAAAGAACAACCCTGAGCCTCGTTTCCATGAGTGTAGTGTCCCCCAGCCCTGATCACTGTTCATGTAATAGACAACCCCAGACCCTGATCCCATAGGTAGGTGTCTCCCAGCCTTGATCACAGTTACAATAATGAATTCCCTCCTCCCTGAGCCTGAACCATATAACAATACACGTCCCCTTTCCTGGTAGTCAAAGGCCCCCACCCCATTAGGCATTCACCTACCACCACACTCCCCCCATCCCAAGCCGTGCCAGCGACTGGCACAGCCCTCCTCAGCCTGCCATGGCCAGCAACTGACTGACCAGTACTGAGCACATACAGTAAACTGAACGCACTCTGGGTTAATGCCTAATGGGATGGCAGGCCTTGTGACTACCAGAGGAGAGGACAGTTGTATTGTTATATGGTTCAGGGCTCGGGGAATTCATTATTTTAACTGTGATTGGGGCTGGGAGGACACTACACTATGGAACTGGGGCTTGGGGTTGTCTTTACATGAACAGTGATCAGGGCTGGGGACACCACACTATGGAAACGGGCACGGGCTGTCATTTTCATGAACAGGATTGGGGCGGGACGACTACACTATGGAAATGGGGATCAGGTTGTCTTTACATGAACAGTGATCAGGGCTGGGGGGACACTGCACGATGGAAATAGGCTTGGGGTTGTCTTTACATGAACAGTGATCAGGGTGGGGGAGACTACATCATGGAAACGGGCACGGGCTGTCATTTTCATGAACAGGGATTGGGCGGGGACCACTACACTATGGAAATGGGGATCAGGGTTGTCTTTACATGAACTGTGATCTGGGCAGGGGAGACTGTGTACCTGGCCCTGGACTGTGCGTGGGGCACCACACTACCCCACGCATAGTTAAAAGTAGCTAAATAGTGTAATCATGCGCTGGCACAGCCAGACATATTTACACTTTGGGGTTTCAATATTGTGATGCATGGCTTATGCATGGGAACCCCTCATTTCGTATAGGCACATCTCAATACTGTGTGGTGATGCATTCAGGGGTGCTTGGTGCTTCGTGACCTTTGAATATGGCCACAACCCCATGGTTTGTGCAAGTCCTGAGATGTGTAGCACATCCAGGGATACGCTGTGCATCTCATCTGAATATGTGGGCCTTGGTGAGGACATTCTGTTCTATCCTCGTGGATCAAATGCCAGTCCCTGTTGTTTGCACTACATTGTGGTTTGGGATTGGGCACAGGTCCTGTAATGTGGCTTATTTTACTCCAAATTAGAAATAAAACAGTCATTAAGTACAGAAATTGTATTTTATGCTTACTAAAACTAATTAATAAGGCTGCGTTTGAGGGTGGGCACATATATTTGTTTTGCTTTACATGTTTGTGTAAAGACAGAGGGATTAATGATGCTGGAAACGGAATCCCTTTCAATACACTCTTCTGGTACAGTGTGCATGGAAGAAGGAATGTTTCTCTAACCAGTTGCCTCAGAGGCAGCATTTTACTATTGCATTAACTCTTTCTCATAAGTTTTTTCCTATATACTTACTCTTCTAACTCCACCTGTCAGGGATCCCGCTCTGGTGAGATGCAAACTGAATTTTTGTTTTAAATATATGTCCTGTTAGGACTGGAACCTTGGTCTCTTGCTTAAGATAAAATGGCAGTTCCTGGCTAGATTCAAACCCATGGTCTCTTGTTTATGTGCCTGTTGACATTTCCCTGGTGGTGGCATTCTGTAAACTGTAAGGTATGCATCCATGCCTGCAGGAATGGGGTAGTTTATACCATCCGGATAGAGGATGTGCTTCAGTGTTTTCTCTCTTAGGGGCAAGTTTTGTGCTGTTTTTATGCTGACCAAGCCTTGATTTATTGAAATGGGGTGATGTTATGCGGTGCTCTGTTTCCCTGTCTCAGGGACTGGTTTATCACCTCAGCACACAGTATAATTTTTTTTTTTTTTTTAGATTGAGTTTATGCTCCTCCTCAGAGCTGGCAGGTGTCTCCAGCTCCTCAGGAGGGCCTTGTCCTCAGACCTTGATTGTCCCTATCCAGCCAGACCACTATATTTCTGCAGATTACCCCGCAGTGGGGCCAGGGTGAGGAGGTCAATTTTCTCCCACTCCAGAGCACAATCCAGAAGTCGGGGCAGCCATGGCGAATGCATTGGGCTATCATGGAGCCTGCCAGTTTCCATTTTCCACTTGTGTTCCCCCACACCACGGCCATGTGCATGCGTGTGGGAGGCACGTGGCACACCATGGTTCTCATGCGCCCACCCTTCTGGTTGCCGCCCCACCTGCATTGCCTTCAGGCCTCCACCTGGGGGCAGTGGATCCACAGGGGCGATGAGATCCCTCCCTGGAAGAGGAGAGCCGTCGAGTGGCTACTAAATCCTGCTCCATACTGGGGCTTCAAATGAGAGAGTTAATAAGACATGTGTTTGCCCTGGGAGCTTACTACAATGAGGACAGAGAAATGAAAGTGATAAAACATGTATTACTGCACTCTTTCAATCTCAAAGGAAAGCCCAGAGGCCTGCTGATCACTGAGCCTTCCATAGCCTAGTGATTAGAGTATTGGCACAGTACGCCAGGGACCTGGTTCTGATCCCAGTGGGAGTCACATTTTTCCTTTCACATTTCCATCATGATTTAAAATTGCCTCACAGTAGCTTTACTGCACTGAGGACATTGTCTGGTGTTCCTTTCAATCTGTAATTGAGAAGGCAAGACTCTGTTTTACATGCATCTCATAATCTGATATGTAATGAGTTTCTGTCAAACCAGACTGATGAATCCAGTTATCATTGCATGTAAACATCAGGTTTTGATTGAAAAGCCAATAGAATATTGATTCTAAAAGTCTGATTTTATTACCTGGCTATTCACATTTCAATATCAGCTTGTAAACAAGTATGCATGCCTGAATTAGCTTTGTTTGAGTAAAGTGCACACATAGTATCTATGAAGATCACCAGGAAGTACACTCCTGCTGGCAGCTGTTTTTTATCTTTCTGTGGTCACACTTTCTTCTAAGTGTCAGTTTCAATGTAACTGCAGGGTAGGTAATCATTAATTACATGCAAAGGGGTAATTACCTGTAGTTACATGTGTGTTGCATATACCGCATTGCAATTACAAAGCAGTTACAGTGCAGTTATATTGTAACTACAGTGTAGTTAAGGAAACTTGAAGGAAAGTGTCACTCCCATTTTTTCTTCTTTACTAAACCATACATAGAAACACAGAATTTATTAGAAGATAAGGACTACCTGCCCACCCAGTCTGCCCTTTTTTCCACCTGCCTATACTTTCACTGCTGACCCTGGCTTATCTCCAGCTAACCCCTTCCCAAATATTCCCTTGTGCCTATCCCATACATGCTTGAAGCCCACCACTGTTTTACTCACACCACTTCCACTGGAAGATTGTTCCAGGTATCCGCCAGTCTTTCAGTGAAGAAGTATTTCCTTACATCCTCCTAAATTTCCCTTCTAGCTTCATTGTATGCCCCTTGTTCTTGTGCACCTTCTTCTATGGAAAATATTCCCCTCCTGTACCTTGTTCGACTAGTTTAGGTATTCGAGGTCTCTATCATACTCCCTCTCCTTACTCTCTTCCAGGGTGTACATACTGAGATCCTTCAGTCTCTCCTCATAGGCTTCTGATGCAGCCCCTGCACCATTTTAGTTGCCTTCCTTTGGACAGCTTCCACCTGTCTATGTCCTTCTTGAGGAGAGAGAGAGAGCGAGAGAGACAGAGAGACTAGCTGTACTGATTCTTTTGTTTCCTACTCTCCTCTAGGTGAGCATCGTACTGTGGGCACCAGCACTACAGCCTGCATCAGTCGGTAAGGCTACTTGCTGACACCTCTGTGCCTGGCACCATCTACACCTGAACTTTGGAGATGGTTCTAACCCTTTCAGCACGAGTGACACCTGTGTCTCATTCAAGTATGCACTCCGGAACATACAGGGTTAATGTTAGGCAACGATTGACAAGAAGAGCCTATCCCAGAGTACTGATGTGATCATTGTCATGCGGTCAGTGAGGTGGAGCTTGAGTGCCCCCATGTGGTGGAAATGGGGCACAATATTGACGTCTGGCTCCAGGCCAGGAGGGGGACACATCTCTTCCCTTTGGAAAGTGGATACTGCAGACAGAAGAACAACTGTAGGTAAGTCATGTTTCACAAGTCTTCACAATGCTTTACTGGGTCTGGAACTTTAATTCCATGTAGCAGAGCTTTGTTCTTACCAGGTAATCACAAACCAAGCAAACCAATGGAAAAAAGACAACTAAGGGCATATCATTGCAGTGGAACACTTTAATTGCACCATCTACTGCGGCGGAAATGTTCCTGCTTCTGCAGTACTGGGGTTGGAGTTCATTTTAATTTAATGAAAAGAGCAGCCACTGACACATCATACAGCCACCCATAGAGCTTGGTGTCACTTGCTTCCAGGGCCAGCCATATGTTTCTAGGGGCCCCAGCAGGTTATGTTGTTGGGTCCCTTAAGTGTACCTTAGTGAGTATTCATACATAGTTTATGTGTACAGTTACTGGGTCTCTTATGGTTGTAAAAGTATATTTTCAAGTTCTTTGAATGAGTGAGCATTGAAGCAAAGCTCTGCAGTTGTGGCACACAAAGGACTTGAGAAGAAACTCTTATAACCATGAGAGATACAGGAACTGTACATAAATATAAATCCTGTTGAAGATTGCTGTTTTAAAGAATGGAATTTGAGTTCAAAATCAAAATGCTTGACTCTGTAGAAAATATAGAAAGCTCTGTGAGTGGAAATAACATATGCCAACGGAACTTAGAACTTGGGAATTTTAGAACCATGCACATGAGATACCCTCTTAGGATAAGAGTATCTGGAATGTTTAGAAATAAATTAACAAAGTCATGATTTATGTAAGCAATAAGACAGGATAGGTGTGTGTAGCAGATTAAAGTTGTATGGCCTAGGGGTGTAGTAAGGCACAAGGCTGAGGGCAGAGTGTCCTTACATCCACAGGAAGTGCATCATTAATCCCCTAATGTACACCCCAGAGTGACTTAACTGCAGTTATAAATGGTTTGTTGTAGGTAACGAGGAGTTCCAGCCTTCGTAATGAGATCCAGTTTCTGACTGCATCATTAGCATTTTAGAGAGCACCTTTCCCAGATTTGTCACATTTCCTGCAAAATTATCAGGAGGCTCCTTATCTGACTGGTAGTCCCACCGTAGTAGTTGTAAACTTTTTTGCAGCCCTCTAAGGAAGGAAGGGTTCATATTTTGCACCTGAAGGGGCTAGTCGCCAATCCTTCCACTTCCTGGTCTCTGATGCCATCCCTCGCCTCCTTTGTTTTGTGATGTAATTATATGTCTAACGGGACATGCTCCATTCAAGCCTATGGAGTGTTATTTTAAAAGTTAATTTTACTATTTTAAATGGGTTTTGGAACAAATCAGAGCCAGTATTCAAGTAACAAGAGCCTATCTTACTATATGCAGCCTACAAAGCAATAACCAAGAAGTGGCTGCAGGAGGAGTCCCCATCTATATTGGAATGGAAAACAATTTCCAGTATCCAACACAGTGAGCAACTATCCTATCCCTCCACAACAGAATGGAGGTTTTGTTTCTCAGTGAACGAGATGGGAGCTCTACCAGAGCCAGATCCAGTAACCCTATTTGGGGAGAGGGAACTAGCTGAGTCTTAGATGCACTTAAATGAGTGAGCCCCAGATGGTGGCCCTTAGGATCCCTCCTGGGGCTACCCTATCTCCTATTAGGTAGATAACACAAGTAGTACTTTAGCCATAATTAGCCCTATGATATATAGATGATAAATTTCTGAGGTAACCCGTCCTAAGCTTTTAATTTTTTTTTTTTTTAAGTACAAAAAGCATGATTCCTGGATAAATAAGCCCAAGGTTTATTGCTTAGTTGATTTTAATAAGTTATGGTAATGTTCAAAACCATATTTAATATGTTATAAAAGTGATGTATACATTTCCTTCCTCCAGCTTCTTTGCATGTCCCCTTGTTTTCATGCATCTTTTTTCTGAAAAATACTTCCGTCCTGCAACTTATTTAACCCTGTGGGGATTTATTTGTCACTATCATGTCCCCTTCTTCCTCTCTTCCAGGGTGTACATGCTGGAGGTCTTTCAGTCTCTCCTAGTAGGGCTTCTGGTGCAGCCCACACACCATTTTAGTTACCCCTCCTCTGGACAGCCTTCACTCTGTCCAAGTTCTTCCTGGAATGTGGTCTCCAGAACTAGATATAGTATTCCGGGGTCTCATTTGCAATCTATACAGTGGCAACACCACCACCTCCTTCTGCTGGTGATACCCCCCGGGTACCCCAACATCCCCTGGCCTTACCTACTGCCTTGTCATACTGTCTCACACCCTTGAAGTCATCAGATGTGATTAATCCTAGGTCCCTTTCCTGTTTGGTGACTATCAGTTCCTCTCCTCCCATTTTGAACTCCACCCTGGACTTCTGTGCCCTAAGTGCAAGATTCTGAACTTTTGCATTGAAACCCTGCTGCCATGCTCTTGACTACTCCTCAAGTTTTCTCAGGTCTCTGCAAATTCTTTCTACCCCTCTGAGTGTCTGCCCTATTGCAGATTTTGGTGTCATCTGCAAAGGCATACCTTCCCTTCCAGTCCATCTGCAATGTCACTGATAAAGACATTAAGAAGGACTGGTCCCAGTACTGGGCCCTGGGCACCCCACTGGCCACCCTCCTTTCCCTGCAGTGAACTCTGTTCACCACCACCACCTGTAGCCTATCCATTAACCTATTTCCTATCCAGTTTACCACCTTAGGACTCGCTCTTCAAGCTACCCAGTTTCCTTTATGAGTCTCTAATGTGGTACTGTGTTGAATGCCTTGCTAAAATCTAAGTAAGCCATGTTCACTGCTGCACCCTGATCTATGTCCCTGGTCACCCACTCAAAAGAAACCAATCAGATTTGTTGAAATGACCATATGTAACCCCTAGATAGCGCTATCCCAGGGGCTACTACCCCTGCCTGTGTGGTTAGTAGCAGGTTAAGAGGCCTGAGTTCTGAAACAGGTGCCTCCACCTGGAGGTCAGGGTTGGTAGTGATCAAACCAATCCTGTACAGCTCCTCCGGGACATTGTAAACCCCCTCTTTCCCTTCTAGTGGCTTGAGCACAAACACAATCACTTTCATACAGTACCCTTTGTACACCATACCAGTACCTACACTGTTTGCACTTACCACCAAGGCTGGTTCCTCTGGGTCAACCCTGGGGACCCCTGTAAAACAAGGTTATGCAAAGTAAATAGCAAACAGTACAGTACTTTGGCACAAACTGGAACCACAGTCAGGTTAAATGCAGCAAAAAGTCAGATCTGATTTATTCAGGGTCTTGAACAAGGAAGGGTGTAATCAGGTTGATTGGCTTAAAGGCTATATTTATCAAACAGTTATACATGTGCCCTAAGTCCCCACACAGTCACACACTCTGGGTACCCAGGTAGCAAAATGGTGGGCTAGCCAGGAATGTTGCAGCTGGTTGTGGCCCTGTCATGGAAGAAAGCAACATGCACAACACACACTACTTGTAATCTGGAGCCAGATGTCTAGTTCGTGAAAGAAAAAGCAACAAGACAATCAGATGACAACACTTTAGATTTAGCTGTTGTTGCAGGAGCTACCCTGATGTTTACTCATGATACCCAATACTGGACACACGCAGGATGAAATCGAGACTGCAGGTTGTTGAGCTGGAGTGCCCAGAGAATTGGGGCCTACACGAATCACCGAGCAGTCGTTCCTGTTCAAGTGTTGAGCAGGGACTGATCCCCAGGCAGGTCTCTCATCGATGGCTTTCTCTGTGTAGCGGGAGTCAGGCTGGGCCAGTGTGGCAAGGCCCAGGCCCAAGGAGATGATTTTGGATTCAGTCTGTGGGACTGGATGCGACTTCCAGCAAGCAGAATACAGTTTAAACCACAGTGGGGAACCAAATTGCGACCCACTAGCAGCACACAGCACATTTACACATAAGGAAATTCTAATGCAGCTTTCAGCAAGCAGAATACAATTCAAACCACAGTGGGGAACCAAATCACGACCCACTATAAACACACAACAATTCACATGTAAGGAAATTCCACTGTACCAAGCAAAAGGCTTTCCAGTTGCAATCACAGAGTCTCTGCACAGTCTGGGAGTTCAGGGTGGCTGGAAGTCCAGACAGGCCAACTGCATTCAGCAAATCTTCAGTCTTCTTCAGGTAGGAGCCTGGTCACAATTCAGTGGCTTACTTCACTCTCCAAGTCTGGTTTCAGTCCGAAAAGGCACAAGTTCCCTCTCAGGGACAGCAGGCAGGCATGCGGGCCAAAACTCAGGCCTTTCCACAGTTCTCCTATGTGAATCCACTATGGATTGCTGCTCAAACTACCTCGAGCTGTTACTTCTTCACTTCCCAACTTAGATCTAACTGAAACTGCAAGCAGTTTGGGACTTTCCCAAGATCCAAAAGGTTCGTTGTTTGATCTGTCAATCACATAAGAGCTCCCTCCAGGTTATTTTAGGCACAACAAGCCCAAACTAAAATTCCTACAAGTTTTGATCCCACCAAGCCCCTGTAGGCAGGCTCTATTTTAGAGTCCCAAATGTACTGATTAGCCCATTTCAGCAGTCCAGGACCAAGTTGATGGAAACAAACAGAACTGTCCATGCTGCAGAGAAGGAGGTTAGAACAAACTGCAATATTATTGCTACTCTAACAAATGATCAGCAAACAAGCACATCTTCTAAAAGAACTCCCTTTTAGATTAATTATGACTGCAATCCAGGCAGCTCTTAAAAGAGACAGTACACAGAGGCTATAGAGGCACTGTCTGGCAATCGCATTTAAACTGCAAAACACACGAGACACCAGCCTGGCAGTGAGCATTTAGACAAGCTCAAGGAAGACTTTACAGGAACCCCATTTGTAGGGGGTTACACCCTTCCCTGTCTGGAGAAAACTTGGTGTCCGCATCAAGTCTGTACCATCACAATATCAAAATGTAATATAAATGAGACATATGTATATCATTAGCTTGTTACATTACTATACCTTTCAATATACTTTACATTACTGCATCTATATTGACAATACTTATGCATGTTTCATATAAGTAATACTGATTCATTTAATAACTTCTTGTACATTAAACAATGTGAGAGGGGCCCTTCCCTATCAGCTAACTTAGGGCCTGATGGGTAGGGCACTGTGGTGAGAGGGAAGAACAAGTAACCTGGAGTGGCCATCAAACTCAATTTGGGCAGTGAGCTTGGTGAAACATAAACCCTTTGGGAACCACATTGAGAGGCAAATCCACTAGCCTCCCAGTGGAATCATAATAGTGTAGCACTGGCTTGGCAGCTCAGTAAGTCTTTCTGGGGAGGGCCATAGTCTCTGTACTTTCAGCACTAACTTTGGAGCTTCGTACTTGTGAGGGTGCCTCTGCATGGATGGAATGTCCAAACTTGGAGCACTGTCAGATTCTTGCTCTATAGGCTTTGTTTCACAACACTTTGCTCATTATCTTCTGATGGAGGTCCAGGTTGCTCATTTTGAGGAGGCTCTGGCACAGTTAGGTTTTGTGGCACTGAAGGGGGCTGTCAACCTCACATTGTTCTTCAAGTTCTGGTGTGTCACCAAGAGACTCAGACTATCAGCCCTTCTTCAGGCAATTCACACAGTTCCACAAAACACAGAGAGTCCACAACCTCAGACGAATACTTTGCCCTTCACTTCTGGGGAGCATTGGATCCATGGACAAAGCTAGCCGTGGTTAGGGCAGTCCAGAAGGCCCAACTTCATCCCCCAATTAGTCATAGGGTTACCTTTGAAACAGCTGACTCAATTCATAGGAGGGGTAATAGGCATCACACACTCACTTTTGTCAGAGGTGGACTGACAGCCACTCTCATTCTGGGCCTGCTGCGGGGAAACCTTAAATCTGTAATTACGGGTAGATTGACTCTGTCTCATTTTTGCAGCAGCACGAGTCACCGCCCAGGGAATCAATCTCTGATGGTTCAGCCTCAATTATGACTTGGCCAATAGGTAGCAAGTGGTTACGGTGCATGGTCTTGACAGCTTTGGAGTTATTCTCCGGCGCACTTTGTACACTGGTAAATCATTCAACTTTCCAACTACTACATTGGGAAGATGGTGCCACCTATCAGCAATTTTGTGTTTGCCATGCCTTCCCAAATTAGCGTAACAACACTACGATCTCTAGACCGAAGCTCTTGAGCATTTACTTTTTATCATGCCTCTCTTTGTTAGTGATTTTCTGTGGCCATTGTCTGGGCCAGTTGATAGGCATGGTTCAATTGAACTTTCAGTTTCTGTACATACTGTAGGTAATTCTTGGCTCTGACCACATCTGGAGAGACCCCAAAGCAGACATCAATGGGCAGTCGGGCCTCCCTCCTGAACATGAGGCAGTAGGGGAGAACCCAGTAGCACCATTTTTTGTGCAATTGTATGCATGGACTAAGGTGCTAATCTGCAGACTCCACTTAAGCTTGTCTTTGGGATGGAGGGTGCCCAGCATGTCTAGAAAGGTGCGGTTAAAATGTTTTGGTTGAGGATCCCTCTGTAGGTGATAAGGGTGGTTACTGACTTCCGCACTCATAGAGAGAGCATTTTGATTAGCCGACTTTCAAAATTCTACCTTGGTCAAGAGGGATCCCGCTGAGGGGCACTATGTGGATGAAGAAATTTTCTGCTAGCTTTGGCCATGGTAGAGGCCTTTTGATCTTTAGTTGGAAAGCTTGAGATACTATGCTAAATGATCTGTAACCACTAACACATTGCCAGCATTCTACTGATCAGATTCTAAACACAAAAGTCTATGCAGACCAGTTCCATGGAGGTGCTGGTAGTAATATTGACAAGGGGCAGCTCTCTGGGGCAGGGCTTTCCTTTGCAGGCAATGACTGCAGGTCTTTACATGGTGTTCAACATCAGCCTCCATCTTGGGCCAGTAGAACTGAGATTGTACCAAGTCAAGAGTTCTGTCAATATCAAGGTACCCCATGTGATTGTGGAGGGCCTTGGTACCAAATCTTTAAAGGCTATGGCAGGACCAATTGCTTCCGTCTACTTGACCGCCATGATCCACTGTCTCTCTGTACAGCAACCGATTGAATAGCTTCAACCTGGGGCCTTCTTTAAACAATAGAGCAGTTCGCAAGTCAGGGAACACAACTTGGACACATCTTTCCTCGCATGCAGGGTATGAAGTGCGGGCTGAATCATAGGATCTTGGGATCGAGCCCACTGAATGCTGACATTGTCAAATTGATGTAGTGCACTAATATCTAGAGTGGAAAAGTGGCAATAGGCAGCGGTATGCAGGTGTCAGGAGAGCTCAAGCAATCTACTAAACAGTCCACTGTGTCCGCAGACATCTGTTCATCTTGGTCAAATTTTTGGCACAAGGCTCGGATGTCAGGTTCAGACAGCCTGACCCAATCACTCTTGGAAACTGGCCTTCGTGACAAGGTGTCAGCATCAATATGGTTCAGTCTTAGCCTGTATTCAACAGCATAATCATAGGTTGATATGGCGGAAAGCCATTGGTGCCCAGTGGCCCAACTTAACTGAAGTCTGTACATAGGTTAACGGATTATTGTTGGTCTTCACCAATATCTTTGCCCCATAGAGGTATTCATGAAACTGGTCAATGATGAGGGCATAATAAAATCACCACTAGCCTTATTTCTGATCCCATCCCATTTATTGTCTAATTTTTCTGATTTTATACCTAGGTTAGGTTCAGCATTGATTCTTAACCCTCTGGGTATTCTGTTGTATTGTAAGTATTGTGTTAGTGTTAGACCATGCCACTCTAGATGGCAGTTTTTGTATTTTAAATTTTCTGTTTTTGGGCAAATTGTTTTGGGTCTTCCTCATCTGCATAGACAGGTCCCTGTCTCTTCTCATGGCTGTGAACAGTCTCTTCATCTCCTCCTCCTCCTCCTCCTCTGAAAATGTCACAAAATGTAAATTACTTTGTATACTGCTTCCTATATCTGTAAATGCATCCATATTTGGTCTGTTCATTGTTAATATCTACATATATTTAACAATAAACTTATTTGTCTGCTAATATGTACACCTCTTTTGTGGCTGTTAAGGCCTACTTCAAACTGTAAAAGTTTATACAATTTTCTAAGAAATAAATCAACTTCACTATATACTCACTTTAGCCTAAAAAAGTGAATCAAAAGATGATGTAAATATTGTTTAGTGGTTAATGGTTCTCTTCTAGGTTCTTCTGCCCCAATCTAGGCTTTGAAATTCAATGAAATAATATAGGAAATGTTGGGGGCCCTTTAATAAATACTCTTTGCTCAAGTTATTGTTCTTCAGTCTTTCTTTTTATTTCTCTTCCCCTACATTTCGGGAACAAGCCTTTCAGGCAGTAGTTAAACCCTGTTCCAAGTTGTTAGCAGCGCTGTGTTCACTAACATACTGAGTATATCTTTTAGGATGCAACTTAGATCTAAACAAGTAGAAATAAATTAACCCTGTGAAAAATTAAGAATATAAACAAGGGTGCACAAGCAATACTTTTATTGAATGGTATGTGTATACACCAAAGAATTAAAAATGTAACAATATCATATTAAGAAAATGCTGATCAATGACATAAAATAAATGTATTTACAGATGAGTAACAAAGAATAAACCCGTGAACAAGCTCCAATTCGAGCAAATGTGAGGGAAGAGAAATAAAAGAAAGATTCAAGAACAATTACTTAAGCGAAGAGTGTTTACTTCAAAGGCCTAACATTTCCTATATTTTCCTTGAATTTTAAAGCCTTGATTGGGGCCAAATAACCTAGAAGAGAACCATTACCCACTAAACAATATTTACATAGTCAGTGATTCATCCTTACTGGGATCGGTCTCTATCCCTTCTGCAGATACTATGTGCCCTGCATACTTAACGGAGGTTTGAAAAATGGCACTTGTCAATGGACAGCTTGAGGCCAAGTCTTCCAATCAGTTTAGGACTTTAAACAGTTGGGTCTCATGCTCCTCTAATGTGCACCCAAACACAATGACATCATCTAGGTACACTAGACATTCCAGCAAGTTCATATCTCCCACCGCGACGCTCCATCAGTCACTGAAAGCTGGCCAGGAGCCTGAAATCCTCTGTGGCATGCTCAGGAATTTGTAGAACCCCAAAGGACAGATGAAGGTTATTTTCTCATGGTCCTCCGGGCCATCGGGATCTGGTAGTATCCGCTATGAAGATCCAATACCAAACCATTTGCTCCAATTCAAACAATCCAGGGCATCTTGTATATGGGGGCAGGGTGTATTGATCGGGATGGTCCGCCAGTTCAGGGTTCAATAATACACACATCCTTACCGACCCATTCTTCTTACACACAACCACAATAGGAGAGTCATATGGGCTCTTTGATTCTTGTATCACACTAGCAGCAAGCATTTCCTGCAGGTGTCTCCTCACATCATCTATGTCTGCCGGGTGGGACGTCGTGATCTCTCTAAATGGCCGGTCATCATGCAGGCGTATGTGATGCTCTGCACACTGGACTTACCCCATGTCCCATTCTTTTAATGAAAACACTTGGTCCCTCTGAGCGAGTTTCTTGTTAATTTTAGCCTTCCATTCAGCTGGCAACGGGAGTCACCAAAGTCAAATAAGTCCAGGGTCACTTTCTCCTTCTTGCCAGAGCACTTGTTGCTAGGCAATATGGCAGTGTCTGTGCAGTGAGTGTACTGTTGCTAGGGTGCACCCTCTGTTCACCTGAATCTCCCGATCTGACATATTCTGAATTTGACCATCACCGTCGTGCATAGGTGTGGACATGAGCAGGCAAGATGCTGAGTTTGACCAATAATCCGTCTGGCAACTTTCCATCTCCTGGTGCATCCAACATTAATATTTTTGTTCTTTACGCTTCTCTTTAGGTGGACTTCTTTCATGAATTGTGCACTGGGCGTTGGGCCAATACCAAGGAGTCAGGTTCCTTTTCCACACTATCCTCACTGGCTCATCTGGTCCACTTCATCAGGTCTCTGTTGCCAGTCATAAGCCTCTTTACTAAGGCTGGAATTTTAGGTCTGTCTAGTCAGCTGCCCTTGTTTCTCATGGCAGAGTTGTGCTAGTCTCCCAAACATGTGGGTGTTTGTTCCAATTAACAGGGGAACCCCATCATACAGTCCGTGGGGGGACACATTAGGGCCAGTGTCTCTACTTGCTCCTCTATGCCAGTGACAATTGCAGGAAAAGACAACCAGAGGCAGTCATATCTCTAGATATGGATAAGACTTGTCGCTCAACTCCCACACATATAGGCCTTTCAGGGATTGTAAGGGCACATCAGATAAGTGTTTGTCATACCAGTCCTGAAACACAATGGTCACTTGTCAGTCCACTGTCAAGCACAACCCAAGTAAGAATACCATTCACAGCCACATTAGTCTCCATTGAAGGGCCCACAATCTTGGATCAGTCTGAGGGACAGTAGCAGGGGCCAGGACAGATGACTTAGCCACAAAGAAGTTGGAGTTGGTATTTCCTGAGCCTTCACTGCAGTCATTTCCAGCACCCCTCAGCCATGGTTTCGCTTTTCCGAGCCCCTTGAAGTCTGTATACAACCTTATCTTAGTCTTTGGGGACTGGCATTCTTTCTTCCTATGCCCCTCCTTCCTACAGTTATGACAGAGTATGCTTTCTAGAGTCTAGCGTGGCGAGGCATCACATTGGGGGCTGAGATGGGGTACCACCAACAGAAAATCATGATTCAACCTCTGTGTGGTGTGTGATGAGCATGGGGAGATGCCTCAGTAATTCCCTCACTTTCATAGTCAATTCATTAATATTTGAGCTATTGTCAACAGGGATGCCTAGGAGTGCACCCCACCCCATAGCTGACACGCTCTGAGAGGGGTTTGGGCCCATTGTATCTCTGGAATGCGCTTGTAGGAAATGGTAGCCCTCATTTCTCGGAACTCTCACAGTATATCGCCTCAGCGTGAGTGTCCTTGCTAGCCTCCCAATGTTCAACTGCCACTGTATTTCACCCTGAGCATCACTCACATGGCATCCTCGGCCATCTGGGCAGCAGCAACAGCAGATACAGGAGGCCACCCCCACATGGCTGCCTCCTCTCAATCCTCTGAATTTCCTTCATCAGTCCGTCATAGGTAGGAGGCGCATCCAACCGAGCAGCAAGCGGAATTGGAGCATCAATAATTCAGAAAATGGGGCTGACTTGAGAAGTTGGTCCAACCTATTCCAATCTAACTTAGTTGGGGCCATGCCACCTTTCTTTAGGAATTCCTGTATCACCACTTCGAGTCAAGGCACATACATGGATAAGGGCTCCCTGGGCATTGCTGAGTGTTTTGACCCTACCACAGGTCCTCATCTGAATCAGGACTCCCATACACATTTTCCAATGCATTCAAAAATCTTGAGTGGTTGCTTCTGGATTACTAGCATGTGTAGCGTGGATAGTAAGTTGGGTGGGGCCTCTGAGGCTTTCAACCACCCTTCTCATCTTCTCTCTGGTTCGGGGCATTGCCATTCTCGGATTTGAGGGGCAACATAGTCTATCCAAGTCTCCCAATTTTCCTCCTGGGTGGGGAGGGTGGCTGAAACATCCTCAGCCGGTGATACGAAGTTGTGACTAATGGCGGGTACAGATATAGGGGCCAGCATTGGCATGGGCACAGAAGGCGGGCAGTAACAGGTGCTGGAGTGGAGGGTGTTGGGAAGGAACACCCCAATTGGCAGGAATAGTTTCTTAAAGTCCTCTATGGTTTTCCTTCCTCCAGCAACAACTTAGCAAATTTATTCTCAAATGTCTCAGATAGTGGTGGGAGCTCATCCTCCCAGGGTCTTTACTATCTTTGTTATCACTCTCCAGGCGGCTAGGACCCCTTCTGAGGCAATAGTCTGTGACACTTTAGAGCTGTCCACGAGGTCATTACACTCTACCAAGGCTATGAAAGTTTAGGCGATCAAATCAGCCTGTCAACCCACCACCACAGGGTTTTTAAACATGCAACTTTGAGAGTGCTCTCTACAGTGTCTTTATTGGTACCCAGGGAATATCCAGTATAAGCAGAGCATTTTGGGGTCGCTCTCCTGCCCAGTACACCACCCCACCAACTGGTGTACACCATTTCTACTAGGGCAGCCATTAATCTTTAACAATAATTTGTAATTTTGGCCACTAGAAGGCACAAAATCCCAGCGGTGAGCCTCCAAGATGTAACCCCTAGGTGGCGTATCCCAAGGGCTACTACCCCTGCCTGCATGGCTAGTAGCAGGTTAAGGAACCTGAGTTCTGAAACAGGTGCCTCCACCTGGAGGTCAGGGTTGGTAGTGGTGAAACTAACCTGGGCACAGCCCTCCGGGACACTGTAACCTCTTCCCTTCTAGTGGCCTGTGAGCAATATACGATAATCACTTTCACAGTACCACTTGTACACCATACCAGTACCCACACTGTTTGCACTTACCACCAGTGCTGGTTCCTCTGGCTCGACCCTGGGGACCCCTGTAAAACAAGGTTATGCACAGTAAATAGCAACAGTACAGTACTCTTGGCACAAACTGGAACCACAGTCAGGCTAAATGCAGCAAAAAGTCAGATCTGATTTATTCAGGGACTTGAACAAGAAAGGGCATAATCAGGTTGATTGGCTTAAAGGCTATATTAATCAAACAGTTATGCATGCATTTTAAGTCCCACACAGTCACACACTCTGGGTACCAAGGTAGGAAAATGGTGGGCTAGCCAGGAATGTTGCAGCTGGTTGGGGCCCTGTGATGGAAGAAAGCAACATGCACAACACACACTACTTGTAATCTGGAGCTGGAGGGCTCAGTTCGTGAAAGAAAAAGCAACAAGATGAATCAGATGACAACAACACTTTAGATTTAACTGTTGTTGCAGGGAGCTACCCTGATGTTTACTCAGGATACCCAATACTGGACACAGGCAGGATGAAATCGAGATTGTAGGTTGTTGAGCTGGAGTGCCCAGAGGAAAGCGGGGCTCCGAATCACCGAGGCATCATTCCTGTTCAAGTGTTGAGCAGGGGGCTGATCCCAGGCAGATCTCTCGTCGATGGCTTTCTCTGTGCAGCAGGTAGTCCTGCTGGGCCAGTGTGGCAAGACCCAGGCCAAATGAAGATGATTTTGGACTCAGTCTGTGGGGCTGGATGTGGCTTCCAGCAAGCAGAATACAGCTCAAACCACAGTGGGGAACCAAATCACGACCCATTATAAGCACACAACACATTCACATGTAAGGAAATTCCACTGTACCAGGCAAAGGCTCTTCGTCGCAATTACAGAGTCTCTGCACAATCCGGGAGTTCAGAGGTGGCTGGAAGTCCAGACAGGCCAAGCACATTCAGCAAATCTTTGGTCTTCTTCAGGTAGGAGCCTGGTCACAATTCAGTAGCTTACTTCGATCTTCAAGTTCGGATTCGGTCTGAAAAGGCACAAGTTCCTTTCAGGACAGCAGGCAGGCATGCAGGCCAAAACTCAGGCCTTCCACAGTCCTCCCACGCAAATCTAAGCTGGGGCTGCTGCTTCAATCATTCAAGCTTTTATCTCTTCACCTCTTAACTCAGAACTGAAACTAGCTGCAAAAGCTTGGGAATTTCCTCAAGATTCAAAGGTTGGTTGGCTGATCTGTCTGTCAGTCGCAACAAGGCTCCCCTCCAGGTTATTTTAGGCCAAAATGCAAAAACTACAATTCCTACAAGTTTTGACTCACCAAGCCCCTGTAGGCAGGCTCCATTTTAGAGTCCCAAATGTACTGATTGGCTCATTTCAGCAGTCCAGGACCAAGATGATGGAAACAAACAGAACTGTCCATGCTGTAAAGAAGGCAGGTTAGAACAAACTACAATATTATTACTACACTAACAAATGATCAGCAAACAAGCACATCTTCTAACATAGCTCCCTTTAAGATTATTATGACTGCAATCCAGGCAGCTCTTAAAAAGACAGTACACAGAGGCTAAGAGGCACTCTCTGGCAATCACATTTAAACTGCAAAATGCAGGACACCAGCCTGGCAGTGAGCATTTAGACAAGTTCAAGGAAGACTTTTCGGGCACCCCCATTTGTAGAGGGTTACACTTACTCCCATGAATCTGTACTGCCTCAGGTCCTGTTAAATGCTGGAATCAAGATACTCTACGATCCTTTCCTTTAGCAGTGACTCCATTAACTTTTCCACCACTGATGTCAGACTGACTGGCCTATAATTGCCAGTCTCCTCCTTGCTATGACTTTTGTGAAGCGGGACTGCATCTGCCCTCCTCCAGTCCCTCAGAACCACTCCTGTTTCCAGTGAGATGTTGAATAGGGCTGTAAAGGGTGCAGCCAGTAACTCCTGAGCTCCCTCAGTACCCTTGGGTCTGTACCCCATCTGATCCCCTAACTTTGTCCACTTTCAGATTCGCGAGTCCCTTCAGGACTTTCTCCTCTGTAAAAGGACTTATGTCTATGGACCCCAAGTGCTATTGTTGCTCTTATGTGACCCATCTCCTTCCCTTCCTCTGTGAAGACTAAACAAAAGACTGAACAAAAGTATTTTTCCTGATCCTCCTCCTCCTCTGCACAGTCTCCTCCTGCCCTTCTTAATCTCACAATCACTCCAATTGTCTTCCTCTTTATGCCCCTTGGGTTATTCTTTCCCCAGTTTGCACCTTTACAGTCCTCAATGCTTTACCTGCTTCCTTCTGCTTCTCCTGATTCACCTCCCTATCCTCACCCCTCTGTGTCTCTTTATACATCCTGAATGCTACCCTTTTAGCCTTTATTTTTAAACCACATCCTTTGAGAACCATAGTGGTCTCTTTTCCTCCTGTTTTTGTTCACTTCCTTTGTGCAGAAGTTTGTTGCCTTCACTATGCCTTCCCTTAACTTAGCCTACTGTTTCTCCACCCTAGATCATCCTGATTCCTCACCCATTTTTTTAAATCTGCCTCCTGAAGTCTGGGACCCTCGCCTTTGTGTGGTTTACTTTCTGTTGCCATCATATTTTGAACCACACTGCATGGTGATCACTGGTCTCCAGGCGGGCTCCCATCTTGACGTCTGCAATACTGTCCACATTAGTTAGCAAGCACCAGGTCCAGTATTGCCCCATTACAAGTGGGCTTCCCTGTCTAGCTGCCTGAGAAATGCCCCCTGCAGGATTCTAGGATGTCTCTTCTTCTAGCTGAAGCTGTGGATGGGAGGCTCCAATTTACATCTGGCAGAGTTAAGTCCCCATCAGCAGCACCTCCTTTTTTCTGCCATTGTGCTAATGGCTTCCACCAGTGCCTTATCCAGTTTCTCCCCTGGGCTGGAGGTCCAAAGATCATGCCAGTGCAAATAGTTTCTCTGGTTCCTGTCTCCAGGGTGACCCATAATACCTACAACTCTTTCATTCTTTCATTGATTCCTTGTGTTTCTATTGCTTTGATCCTCTCCCTGACACACATACTTCATCACCTCCTCCTTCCTTCCCACCTTATCTTTCTTGTACTGAGAATCAACTTGTATGGCTATGTCCCAGTTATGGTTTCCTGTGCATCATGGCTCAGTAATGGTCAAAATATTCAGGTCTTCCTCTGCCAGGATGACCTCTAAGTCCAGAATTTTATTTCCTAGACTTTTTTGTTTGCACATATGAGACAGAAATGAAGAATTTGATGGCAGATAAGGACCGCTCTCGCCTACCCAGTGTGTCCATTTTTCCCTACCTATATTATCACCGCAGACCCTATTTGATCAATGGCTCGTTTCCTGCCCTTCCTTTCCACTATGATTCCCTTGGGTCTATCCCTTGCATTCTTGAACTCCACCACTGTTTTCGCTTCACTACCTCTACTGGAAGGCTGTTCCAGGAATCTGCCACTTTTCTGGGAAGAAGTAGTTCCTCACATCTCTTTGAATCTACCCTGCCCCCCAAAAAAAAAAAATTATAGCATGTCCCCTTGTTTTCAAGTCCTTTTTACTGGAAAATACTTCCTTCTTGTACCTTATTTTACCTCTGTGAGATATTTTAAGGTCTCTATTATATCTCCCTCTGCATCCTATCTTCTGGTGTGTACATACTGAGGTTTTAGTCTCTCCTTCTAGGGCTTTTGATGCAGACCCTTCACCATTTTAGTTACCCTCCTCTGCATTGCCTCCACTCTGTCCATGTTTTCCAGAGATGTGGTCTCCAGAACTGGCCGCGAGTACTCTAAGTGGGGTCTTACCAATTATCTATGCAGAGTCAACATCACTCCTCTTTCTGCTCCTAATACCCTCCTATGCACCTCAGCATCCTGCTTAGCCTCCCAACTGCCTTATTGCACTGCTTGGCCACCTGTAGGTCATTAGATATGATTACTCCCAGGTCTCTTTCCTGTTTAGTAGTCCTGCTTGTTATCTATCTTTTTCCTTTTGCCCTCCCCCAATTAATGCTCCCATTCACTCCATTCTTTGTCTCTGCCACCCTACTTCCCTCGGGTTCTTCTTACTGTCTACTTCAGCCTGTGGAGAGGAGCAGTTTCTGCCTCCGAATCATTCCGTTGGCCTCCTCGGCTAGTTTAAATGTTCATTCAAAGTAACATTTAAATCATCCTCTGGGCATGCATTTCCATCTTTGATGGACGAGGCCATCAGCCCTTTATATAGGCCCTTATCCTCCCAGGTGGGTCCACAGTCCCCAGTGTAGCCAAACCTCTCCTCTCTCTCCTCTCTGCACCATTCCTTCAGCCATGGTTTAAGCTCCTGTTGCTGAGATCCTCTCTACAACAACAACAAATAATTCTGGTCAGATCCACCATGGCTGCATAATGAAGTTAGTGAAGTTGTGTGGAATTGTTAGGAAGTATGGAGAAACAACACAATGATTTGTAAGTAAAGATTTGTTCTAGTTTCTGTTCTAAGGAAGGCACACACATTATTAGGAAAATATATGAGGTGTACATTTTAATGGAAGGAATAGGAAGCTTACAAACGAACCCCAGAACAAATGCCACTGATGTATGTGTTATCCCAGATGATATTGGTCAGACAGCCATATTTTAAAGAAAACACAATTGCACATACCCCAATAATGCAAAGCATCAAGGGAAACGATAAATCCCCATGATGGCAACGGAAGGTGGCAGTACATGAAAAGTAATGGCTATATGTTCAGCCTTGGGATTATTTACACAGTTTTTTTTATTTTCATTTTTTTGAAAGAAACAGGGTTTTGTCCATGAGATAATATAAGTTATATTTAAGCAATGTGTTGCTGTCAGGAAGTCAGGTGTAATGATGATGAACTGTTAGAGAAAATGTGACATTAACTTTCAGAGGGGTCACTTTTGATAAGGGCAAGGTAGTTATGCTTGTGATAATGGGAATATTAGGAAAGTCTGAGGTCTTTGCAGAAGTGGAGTACAAATATGCACAGTTTCATAAGTACTGTATGTGCTCAGAGTGCAGGCAAATGTGATATGCAGGTTTGTTTTAGAAATGGGTAAAATAGAGATGTGCAATTGATGGAAAGAGAATAGAGACACAGACAGACAGAGAGACGGAATAGGAATGGCAGTGAAGTACTGAAGTGGCGCCACCCCACCCCTGCAGACATGGACAGGCATTGGCATGTGCCTTTGGGTCTTTGCCCATAGCAGCTCATGCCATTTCACCCTCACCCTACCCTGAAGACACAGACAAGAGTCAAGGTGTGCCTTGGGGTTTTCAAACTTTACACTCGCCCCATTCCATAAGGAAATATGCTGAAATAGGTACAGTATAGGAGAATGGAGTGAACTTCAGGGCTGAAGAGTCAAAGGCACACCTCGATACTTGTCACTGGCTGCAGGGAGGGATGGGGTGGAATGGCATAAGCATTACTGTTGACAATCCCAAGTCACACCCCTGATGCCTGTCAGTCCCTACAGTGCAGGGTGTTATGGTCAGAAACCCTAATGCCCTGGGAGTTTCTTGGTGTTTTCATCCAAGTTTTCAGCATGGGCTTTGTGACCCCACCGCATGAACAGTGACACTATCAGCTCATTAGCTGAAAGGCGATTTTGCACAGTGACTGTGCTATTTGGCACTACAGGTGCAAAACACAATTTGAACAGGATGTAAAAATGACAGTTGTACATTTCTTGCTTAGTAACTGCTCAGCACATCTGTTGCATGACCTACTTATTGACATTTGACATCTGCTATGCAGTGTACTGCTGTTACAGCTGTATGGCTGAAGAGGACCTGGGGGTGGTGATGGTGGATGTCAAGCTGAACAACTCAAACACTTGTAGGAGGGCAGCTGCCAACAGGATGCTGGGCTGCATCACAAGGGGGATCACTCCAGAAGGGCAGAAGATACTCCTCTGTATAACTGCTTGGTGATGCCGACCTCAAGTATGGCATGCAGTTTTGGAGGCCACATTTAAAGAGGGACATTGAACTCCTGGAGAGGTCAGAGGAGGGCAACCAAAATGATCTGGGGCTTGGGGAAGGACCTATGGGGAGAGCTTGAAGAGCTAAATATGTACACATTGGAAAGGACAGGGGACATGATAGAGGTCTTCAAGTACATGAAAGGGTAAATAGGGAGGCATGATCACGGTGCTCCGAAGGAAGGGGGGAACTAGAGGGCATGGGTGGAAGCTTGAGGGGAGACTCAGGGGAGAAAGGAGGAGGAGCTACTTCACTGAGAGGGTGGTAGAACCATGGAATGTGCTGCCCAGGGGCTGGTGGAGGCAGAGACTGTGGAGGTTCAAGAGGGGTGGGACAGATACAGGGAAGGGCTGTGGAAGCAATGGCCAATGAAGCAGGAATACCCTGGACTGGGAAGGAGAAGCCCAAGAGGGTGGGCGGGGAAGCAAGGTCGGCTCCTGGGTGGGGCTGACCAAATGAGCAGACACAAAGACCACTAGGCCTATTCTGCTGGCATTCTAGTATGTTAGTATGCTTACTACACCAACATCATGAACCATAAAACAGATGACTGCCATAACTTAGGAGGCAGTATAGCACAGTGGTTTAAGGCTCTGAGCTGCAAATCTGGAGATCTGGTTTGAATCCCACAGCCCCCACTTGCATACTGGGTGACCCTGAGCAAGTCACTTAACTTCCATGTGCTCCCAGGTTGCCCTCTAAACAAGCTTTCAGCTTAATGTGGCACTCCTGGTTAAACAACTGAAAGGAAAAAACACAATATATTATTTTTCTTGCTTTTTTTGCTACTACAAGCTTTGACTAATACACTCATTCTTATTTATAGCATACGTGTCTCGTGGCCTAGCAGAACTACACGCAGTCTATTCTACAAATAAATCAGAATAGCATTTATTTTAGTAGTCTCTCCTTCCTTTTCAGGTGCCCATGACACTGTGTGTGTGTGTGTGTGTGTGTGTATGTATGTGTGTATATATATATATATATATATATATATATATATATTTATATATTTTGACTTCAAAGCACTAAACCTATTCAAATGCAAAAACACAAGACTTTATTCTCTTCACATATTACTGTTAAACTTTAGATCCCAGAATAGCCAAGAAACAATTTAGACTTCACTCTTGCATACCACTGTCACGCCACTTCTCATGCAAACAATAATCAATCACAGAAACCCTTTCATTTCTATGCTTTGCACTCTTACATCGGAGAGCGTAAATCTTACAGAACTGCTGAAAAACAAATTTATGAAGACTGGATTTCTGAATTAAAACCTGTTGTTTGCAATACCTAAGTAAATAATAGTTTACTGGCTACAACTGATGCTGCAGACAGGACATTAACAACATTTTTGTTTTGCTTGGAAAACATCCTTATAATGAACTTGTCATACAGGATTTGTGACCTTCTGTTTGCATGTATCTGACAAAGGAAAAGGCACCTGCTTGATCCTATTATGCCCAACTTGCCCATACTGTAAGAGCCAAATATTGACATGCTTAGAGTTAAAAATATATATATATCATGTCTATGTGTGTGTGTGGGGGTGGATACGCCTAGATGCAATTTCAGGCACTC
The DNA here is from genome assembly GCA_016271365.2 of Neoceratodus forsteri. Lineage (NCBI taxonomy): Eukaryota > Metazoa > Chordata > Ceratodontiformes > Ceratodontidae > Neoceratodus > Neoceratodus forsteri. The sequence continues at coordinate 124,177,274 of JADMNL010000024.1, forward strand.
CTTAATTACTTCCCCAGGCAGCTCTGACAATCAGTTGTTCCAACATGATAGATCCACATGCCCCTCCCACATGAACCAAAAAAAAAGGTGGGGTGGATCTTTAAGAGCTTCTTGGGTGGAGGTGGAGGTGGATCTTACTCCCCCAGAAAACAATGCTGCCTCCCACTACTCAGGTTCCAGTTCTTGTACCTCCCATTTAAGAAAGAAAATAGCACCCTGCAACCATTGACTTACATGAAAGCATATTCCTGTCTCCACTGATTTCAAGTACATTACATTTTTCTTTATTTTGCACCATTTGGGGTTTTTCTTTTCTTGAGTCCTGCTGTCCTCTTTGCTTCTGTCTGTGGGTGGGGGAAGGGACAGTTTATGCCTCCTTTTTCAACAAACTAACATTTGAACTGTCCACTGAGGACTGTGGTTCCCCTTCAGGTGGATGCAGGCCATCCCCCATATAGGCTCACTTCCTCGAGGTTGGTCCTCAGTCTCCAGTGAAGCTGAACCTCTCTTCTCTACACCATTCCTTCAACCACAAGTTGAAGTTCTTGGTGTGGAGAAACCTATTTTCCTCCCTGGTCATAGACTGGCAGCTGTCAAAGGATTTCACAGCTAATAAAGAGCATGAACATTGTTATGCAACATGACCGTAGTCGAGCAGATAGGGAGTCTGGACCACAGCAAATACAGGGAGTTTGAAGGTGGCTGGAAAGACTGGACATGAAAATTTGCAAGCTGGAAGCAAGTGAGTAGAGTTGCATAATTTTTCAAAGGCTGCTTCTACAGGAATTGTGGAAGAGGTTTTTTTTTTTTTAAACTTCAGATCAGCAATCTGCCATTTACATAAACCATGGAATGGTATTCCGTTACTGTTATCCTATGGCTTACATTGTCCACAGAATATTATTCAAATGTTTACTTAGAAATGCTTTTTGAATATCATGGAATTAAAAAATTTGAAAAGCATTTCAGAAGCAGAACCCCATTTGCACAAATTCCACTGGTGGAATGCCATGTTCCGCCAGCTCTAGTTGTCTAAGTGAAGACATGCAGCTCACCAAAGTATATGAAGGACTAACCGCTGATGTGGGTGATTAAACGCTGAGGCTGAAGAAGCCACTGATTCCCAGTATATCCCAGCTGACTGAATGCTATTACTATTGTATAGCTATATAACCAGGAGTTCTGAAACCTGGATTTTAAAAACTCTGTTGGTGGAGGATGTCTTGGTTCCTTTTTCTGTGGACTAGGATTGGATAAACTATGATGGGAATATCCTGAATGTGGATTAACTACTGTGGGCATGTCTAAACTGTGGATAAGCGACTGAGGAAGAGGTGTGGTAGTTTGTGTGGTATTAAATGGTACTTTCCTCTATTTTGATTGGCTTATAATAGATACCTGTTGTATAAAATGGCATACTACACACCATTGAGGTGTTATTTCACCTATAAAATGGTGAAAAAGTCCCAAAAGCTGAAAACAAAATTTCAATTTCAGTGACCTGTATGGTTATACAGTATGATAGGAAAGGTACAGTAAACAAATTAGAATATAGAAAAGTGTCATTTAATACCCCCCATCACCACCCTACTCCTTTAGTGGATTATCCACATTTTGGCGTGTTCACAATAGTTTATCCTCATGTGAGACACAGCCACATAGTTTATCCACATTTGAGACATGCCCTGGGTAATTTATCCACATTCCAGACCTAACCACGATAGTTTATGCACATCTAGTCCACAGAAAAAAAGGACAAAAGGCACCTTGCACTTCAACTACCAGAGTTTAAAAATCCTGTTTTCAAATCTTCTAGTCCTAGAAACTGTAATAACATTCAGTTAGCTGGAGTAAACAGCACTTGGAATAACTGGCCTCTGAGTTAATTAAAACACCTTGGCTGCACCTACATCAGTTGGTTATTCCTTCATGTACTTTGGCTAACTGACTGTTATCACTTAAATAACCACATGGTTATGTGGCGGTTTGCCTCTAATCAAAGCCCAGGATTCTCTTACTCATTTTATACTAGTAGGACTACAAAAAATGCTTAAAGCAGGAGTGCAATAAAATCTGTCAAACAAAAATCACCTTTACCTTTTCTTTTCTCACTATGAAAGATTTTAGTCACCTCCACTTTTATTCGGTGGTAAAATGTTCTTGTTCCACGAAAAATTTAGTTTTTATATAAATGCTTTAATATAATTTTTTCTGAAGAAAAAAAGACGGGCACCACATTTGACTTAGAAATATCATTGTAGACCTGACAGGGGTTAGGATTGAGACAATAACATATGTGGTGCTCAGTATAGGAATCACCTGAAAAGCAGAGTCAGCAGGTATGCTCTTATTTGTATTAACAATAGCTGAAAACTAAATTTTTGGTTTAGGTGAGCAAATAGGAAGGGTTGGCAGAATAGTTTTGTAAGGAGTAGTTGCTTGGTACCAAGGTTAAGGCAGCTTCCGTTTTGATGAGCAACTCCAGTTTTGATTGGAGCACCTGACTGTTCTCGTGATAGATTCGTTATAAGAAATCTGTTAAAATAGTCTTCAAAATAACTAAGCAATAAACAGCTGGTCATTTCCTGGCAATTAACGACTGACTAATTGGGAAGGGTGGCCCAAGGCACAGCAAAGACCAACCATATCTCTTGACCATTAATCACAAGGAAATGACTGGCAGTGAGGTCATTATTGTGATTACATGTCTTAATCATACTTAGAAACAGGTTTACACAGGTCTCAGTTTACATAAATATTTAGAGTTCTAGTCCTGTAATAGGTTAAAGCCAGAGAAAATCACCAAAAGAAAGGTAGAAAGCTTTAAAACGAAAAAACTTAAAGAAGCTGATAAAACAAACCAAAATCCAGAAGTGTGAATATGAGCACAGAACCTGCCTGTTCTTCCCTAGGTTTTATGGTATGTAGCTTTCTGAATCCATTCTCATTCACTGGTTTCTAATTGTTTTGTGTAGTGAGAAAGTTTTGCAAGTCACCCCATTTTTCATTAAAGTTGGAAAGTTTCTCACTTAGCCCAGGAGCCCATATGTGAGTCGAACGGTTCTGTGTTTAACCTTATCCAAAATGGCTGCCATGAGCTGAATGAGCAGTGAGCTAGTTCTGGAACGGTGTGTGTGTGTGTGGGGGTTGCCTCATCAATCCAATATTTTAGAATGATCTATTCTGTTACCATCGCTATCAGTTTCATAGAGTAATTTCACTGAAAGACAACAAATTGTCTTTGGGGCAATACCCTAGAATACATGTCTCTATCATTAGATTGCTAGTTATTTTAGGGAAATTAAAAAGAGAGATGACATTTTGATCAAAGGTCTACTATATGTTTGCAGTTTCAAAACATATGGGCAATATTTGCTTGCTCCTCTCCACATTTATGACAGCTATCATTTTCTTTTTGTCATATTTTATATAAGTGTACTGTTGTGTAGTTTAGATTATTCAATATGTTGTATTGTGTTCTTTTGTGATTTATTGAAGCAAAGTCCATAGAAGCACATTTCAAAAAAAAATTCCCAGTCCAGAGATTCCACATTATATCCGACAATGGGACCATCTTTAAATTCTTTCACAGTACCCTGTATGAACAGATTTAATAAAAATCCTCATATATAGATATACTAGGCTTCAGTCTACATACGATACAAAAGAGGCTGTCTCATTGGTTGTCAGAAAATCCTCATTTTTATTGCCTTTGATGTATGTACACCAAACATTTTGCTTTCACTGAAAAGGGATCTTGGGGAGGGGGTGTTACTACTGAGCTGATTGCAGTTCAAAAGAGCAGACGCAGCAGTCTGGACCAATGACCATGCACTGTGGTTGTGATCCCACTTGCTCCTTGCTGGACGGAAACTTCTTGTACTTCAAAGGACCGAGCCATTCCAGACAGAGGGATTTGATCCTTTGATTTGCATTAGCTGGCTGGTCAGCAAGCAGCTAATTGACAGTCAACACAAGGAGCCTGGTTGTGTGCGTGTTCTCTGGCATGAAGTTGACGGCAGAGGGACGGACTGTTGAAACTGTGAGCATGGACAACAAATTCCTAACTCAGTAGTAAAACTCCTCTTTTTTTTTTTTTGAACTTCAAAACATAATCTGCTGCAAACAGCCCTGAACCTTACCAGAGTACTGCACCCTGCCACCACGGCTGCTTAGTGGTGAAATACCCAGTACAGTCTCCCAGCTACCCAACGGTGCTCTCATGATCAGTCACACTCCTGTGAGCCCTGTAACCTAGGATACTCATGTATCCCGATTCTCGGACTTGCACCTGTAGAATGCTTGTGCTGTGGAAGGGCATGCACTGGGACCAGGGATGTTAAACGACATCCCATTAATTCACTTTTTTTTTTTTTTGGTCTTAATTGGTTCATCCAAAGGTCCACCTAGTCAATAGTGAGAGAGTTCAAATGCAACCATCTCTGGGATAGTGAGCTGATCTCCGGGAGATGGGGAAGGGGTTGCCACAATGTGGCTGTTTATCCTCGCTGACCCTCCAAAACAACGACTTCAGCTTGGAGTGAACAGAGGCTCTGTATGGTTGATCCACCGCTCTGCCTGAAAGTGACCACGTGGAGTTCATGCTCTGATCCCGCTTGTTACCACCATTTATTGACAATTCATTTCTGATTCCTATGTTGCTGCTCTATTGCAGTCATATCATTTCAGAGTAAATTCCCATTTGACTTCAAAAATTTAAAATAGTCGGTTAAGAAGTAAGTCATCTCAAGCAAAATCTGCAGAATGAGCTATTGGAGGAGGAGAAGAGTACGCAGGTGAGAGAGAAAATATGTGCTGTAATTCAAATAAAAGGATGAACTAACATACTTAGCTCAAGGCACGTACTAAGAACCTACAGTACACTTCAATTCACAATCCCAAGCTCATTTTCATTTGTAAAAATGATCATAGAAAAGGTACCAAATCAAGTTTGTCATAGTGGCGGCAGAGAGGCATCCAAGTTAAAAATTTATTAACTTTCTTTACGTAATTGTAACCTGCCCTCCATGGGTGGGGCTTACCTAAATCGCCCCTGCAGGTACTTGCTCATCCTGGCCGACAGTCCTGCCGGTTCTGGTTCTTGGTGCCTCCTGCTGGTCCTTGTAATGTAATCCTGAATAGGGGACTGGAGGAGAAATTTGAAAAAAAAGAAAAAGTTAAAACCACCAGCTAGCAGTGCAGCAAAATGCCATGTAGCACTCACTGTGTGTGAGCTGGCTGATGCCAGCTCGAATGTTAAAAGCAACTTTACGGTGCTCGATGTAAATAGCCACTTGGTGGCTCATTTTAGCTCCCCTCGTTGTGCATGATCCCTTAATGGTATGGGGTTCAAAGGCACATTAGGGAAGGCAGCAGAAAAGAAAATAAAACATTTAAAGAGTGCTCTTAAGCGCTAGTAAAATAAAGGACGCTTATAACTTTAAGAGCAGTTGAGGCTGCCATGTAAATGAACTGCTCTGCCTGCTGCCTGGGGATTGTGTATTTCAGCAGCAACAGGCAGGGGAACACATTTTCATTTTCAACTCTGCCATTGGACGTCAGGGGAGAGGTGGCTCTAACTACCTATGGGGGGGTCATTAACTTTTAAAACCGGCAGGACTTTATAAAATAAACTTAAAATGTGACTGGCATGGGGGCATGGAGCACACCAGCGATGGTAGCAGTGTAAATTCTCAATGCTCACATTGGGGCGGGGGTTAATATTCGATATCCTACAATTAAGTGCTAAAACAGAGGTCTCCTGTGCGACTAGCTCACAGCTAAAAATGTCATCTCTTCAATGACACCCTTTTCATCCAGATCAGATACTCCTACAGGATTTTATTACCAATTTCCACCCATCCAGAGCCATGAGAACTCGGTCCAGGCAGCCCGGTGCTTCGTAGTTTCAGCACCCGGACGAGAAGCTCCAGCAGTGCCATCCTCATTGCTCATACCAAACAGCAGCTGGCCAACAGCAACCTTCTGCACAGACCAGCAGCCATGAAACTTTCAACGGAGGTGGATCTAGGCATAATGATGGCAAAACTCGATAAGACACTCCTGGATACTGCTGACTTAAAACAGGTAGCAAATAAAATAAATCAGACTTGGCAGCCTTGGCATCGCTAGGCCCACACTGACCATGCAGTCCAGCAGCTCGATGCCTCGTGCAGCACCATGAAGGAACTTTGTGGAACCATCATAATAAACTGCTCTATCTCCGAAATAAGGTGGATGATATGGAGAATAGGGCCAGGAGAAATAACTTGTGCATTGTGGGGTGCTGGAGGAGCTGAAGGTGGGGACATGCATACCTTCCTGAGACTGTTTTTGCCAGAATTGATTAGAGATAAAAACCGCGGTGCCCCCAGAAATAGAGAGGCCCACTGCTCCTGCCCCCCACCTCAGACAAGGTGAGCGACCCAGGCCCATTCTGTGCAAGTTTTTAGAGTACCCAAAAGGAATTCTATCTCCAATAGGGCAAGAGAGCAGGGATCCTTTGAGTGGTGTGGCATACACATACAGCTGTACCTGGACTTCTCCCAAGACCTATCAAATAGAAGGAGAGCATATGGATGGGTTAAGCAGCAATTTTACAAATATTCTAACCTCTTTATGGTACCCAGCTCTACTCCAGATACAACACCAAGGGAGTATATTACTAAAGCCCTGCAGCAGCGGAGAACTTCTAGAAGGACTACCAACAAAGGCAGGAATCTTGAACTTGCCCAACCGTCCTCGAGGTGGCCCACCCTCAAAGATGGAGGTGAGCCATGAGGCACCAAACTGGATCCCTGACAGGCTTGCTGCCCCGGACAATGACCCACCCTGGCAATCTACATTAAGGAGTCACCCCAGGAAGAAGCCATCAACCACAGGAAAGCCATTGGCATGGAGGGAGAGATCTAGAAGCAGACAACAGAGACTCCTGCAATCAGATGCTAGCAGCTGTTCACCCGGAGATACGCCAATCAAGCTCGGAAACAGATATGAGCCTCTGAGAGAACTCATGCCATCACCTTTTGACCTTTCCCTGTTCCCCAACAAATGAGCCTGGTCTCCGAGGCACTTGAATCAGACCTTGAGGGTGGTTTCTGCTCCCAGGACTAGGCCGACTCTGACCAAACTCTGAGAGAAGGTGACAAAGAGAACTCCTCAGACAATTGAGGCCTTGCTAAATGCCTCTGAGGACATTAATGTTGGTTAAGGAATCTCTTCTAACTGCATGTTTCTGCAATGAAAGGGTGAGTACTCTGTGGTAATGTATAAATATCTCTGTTTATGTTCTCCTCATATTATGGTAGCAAGTGGATTTATGTTTGCTGCCACAAGGAGGGGTCTAATGGGCTAACCCGGGATGGCTGACCCCTCCCCGGCTTCCCTGATCCCCTTGGCTTTTATGTCAGGGACAGTGCTTGACCTGTGCCAGCATTACGGGTGTTGGGTACAAGTTCCTACCACTATGACCATGCACCTATTTCTAGATCGCAATGTCCTTGAACCCACATCCACTAAGAATGCCTGTAGCAGGCTGCCTTGTGTCGACAAGCGGCCACAGTTTTGTGTTAGTCTGGCTATGTGCTTCGTTGGTCAGACCAGTTACTGATTTATTAAATGTTGTTGCACTTGGGCTTGCTATAATGGGAGGTTGTTTCTGTTTCTCCACAGCACGGCCCAAAGTGCCACCCACCTGATCCAAATTAGAGGGCAATTAATACTCCAGCTTATATGAGCCTTGGGGACTGTGAGTCAGCATAATTTAGTAAAGACTGGAACATCCTCAATGCTTAGAGTATTTAGAAAATGGGGTCTTTCCTCTGCCTCAGAGCAAGTGGTTTATGTTCAAATAGGCATAGTGGTTAATTGACTGAAATTCTGGTCCCCTAAGGAGTCCTAGTTGGAGTAATCCTGCATCGCTAATGTATGTACTTGGTTATGATCTCTCATTTTCTCTATTTTGTATTGTCATAAGAATGTTATAACTAGGGGAAATCTCACTCCCCCACCCCAGTGAGGCAGCAGAAGGTATACTGCAGCAAATATCCCACGAGGAGGCTATCTACAGAGGTCTTCCTCAGATGGTGCCTCCAGAAGGGTGTTCTAGGAGTATGGGGTGGCAGGTGCTGCCTGGCTGTGCAATAAGAATCCTGCCACCAATATCGCTTCAAGACAGGCACAGTAGTGCAAAGGAAGCCACCCCACACTTCGCACAGGTTTTTTGTGTCTGTCCACGAATACAGAACTGGGGATGGCAGGAACCACACTCCAAAGAAGTGTCCTCCCACTAGAAAATGAGGGACAAGATTTGTACATCAGCAGGTGGAGATGGAGACAGAAGGCCACAAGCATTTGACATACAGAGGGAGGGTATGGAATATGGGCACACACGACCTGGAGGGTACTACTTAGTAGATCTCAAGATGCACTCCTCACCTGAGAGGGTGGGCGTTCTGTGCATCAGGGTTAGAAGCACAGTACCCTATACAGTAGCCAGCATTACAACTCAAATTATACCCCACAGGGATAATGGATAGTCTGAAGGATGTGACTCTGACATCCTGGAATGTCAGGGCTCAATTCTCCGATCAAATGGAGGAAGATCATAGCTAGACTCCACAAACTTAAATGTCACATAACGTTTCTACAAGAAACTAAACTAAACCACTTAGAGTCTAAGAAACTTGCCAGAGAATGGGTGGAAGGGAATTCCACAGTGTTTCAGGGAAATCCAAAGCGGGTCTCCATTTTACTCACAAGCACCTTAGATGGAATGTGAGTTACCAGGAGGTGGACAGAGAGGATGCTGAGTTATGGTTAAACTGTCCACCCCGATGGGCCTGGTATTGCTTGTTATGAAATGGGCATCAGAATCTAGAAGTGCTGATTGGTCCATACCTGTGATATTCTGTCTAACGCACAGGAAAAGGACTAGCAGTGCCTGTGGGCACTAATCCTAGTAAAATGCCAATTAGAATGTTGGCAAATCTGAAATCAGCCATCTTGTTTATACCAACTGAAATTGACAATACCACTTTATAGTAATGGCATATTTTCCGAAACCCACTTTGATATCAGCCTTCAGAACAGGATTTGGAATTACTAATGCATCCAGACAATGAGCCCATTGAACAACTGACCACAGCCTCTCCATCTACGACCTCAGAAAACGAAATATAACCTACAGCTGTCAAACGAGCCAACCGAACTGTCAAATCTAATGCAACTATCGCAGTGAGTAAGCTGCTTTCAGCTTACACCCCTAATAGAACTAGACTGCCTTGAACAAGAGAAAACGAAAAAAATACCATAAGATCAACTGATGGGCACTCCGTGTATTTTATAAATGGGCAACAGCAACAAACACATTGATAGACTGGCAGTCTATCACTAAAGAAGACCTGAACACTGTTCTCAGAAAATTTTATGCGGAAGCTCGTACGAAGCGCTGGACTCAGTATGCCATTCGAGCTAGCGTCTCCGAGCTGCGCTGAACCGCCACCTCGGTCTCCTAGGCATTGCCAGGCCTTTAACCTGATGAGGGATCCAGAATTCAGGTCCAGTAATGCTGTATTTACAGCAAAATGAAAAGTTACAGACGCTCCCAGCAAGACAAGTCCAAGCACCATGAAGCCCTCACAAAGTCAGACTTACACAAGCTCGGATATTCTGACATTTGTTCTCCCCGAACTCGCGCCTGGCCTTGTTCAGAAAGTCTGGTTAGATATTCAGTTATACATGGCCAGGCATGGTCGGAAGGTGTCCGCAACTGAAACCAGAGCATTTTTTCACTGAAATACTACGAAAATGGTGCCGAATTTGCGATGCTCAATTTTAACGAGCATACTAAAACCACAACAATCCCCTTGAAGCACAGAAATCATCGAACCGTGGTTTTATGTACGCTCAGCCGGGCAATCCACTTTGCCCAGTTCAAAGTTTAAAATTATACATAAGCAAGCTTCCACAAAATCCCAAAGCCCTCTACTTACATCCTCAAGACTCCACAAGTCCAGCTTGACTACCTCCCGTATGGTATTCAGCAGAGCCATGGGTCTGAACTATCTATCCACATTCATGTCTAGGCTGAGTGAAGAAGCTGGTCTGTCATAGCGCCTACATGAACCACTGCCTCCGAGCGATCAAGGGTCCAAATGTTATCGGATGCTGGTTTACAGAACCGCGAAATCATGGCAATCACAGGGCACAAAACAAGCTAGTCTCCAGAGCTACTGGCGGCAAAGCCAGACGACAGAAGGAAATGGTGTCATATCCTCGCACCAAAAGAAGAAAGCTCAAGTCCAAGACAAGTTTCAAGAAGCTCCCTTCAGATGTGCCCCTACAGTGACACCTAATGGAAACAAGCAGCACGTATTCAGAAATGAAGCTGAAGCTGAACTGAGCACGTGAGTACCACCCGAGGTAAAAACGATTCCAGACCTAAATATGCAGTCCCCACAGGCTCAATTTGCAGGAGTAACTATGCACAACTGCACCATGACTTTTAATGCTCCTGTTTACTTTTCAAAATAAAGTAAAATATAAATGTCAGTGTTTTATGACAAAATTGTTAGTACAAGTTAATGAACAGTTAATTAAATCACACATTTCTAATATGATTAAAATTAAAACAGTGTGTTTTACTGAAAGTTATAAATGAAATGTAACATTTCTAAACTTTTAAATGAAAACTGTTAAAAAAGGAAAACATGGATCTATTTTTATGAGCGAAGGTTAGCTGCTTTAATAAATAAAAATATATGTACTTTTAAGAACTATATTGTCATTATTAATATCTCTAAATATTTTGTCCATTTCATAATGGGTGGGGACCATAATCTGGCCCTGGAATTTCTATGTGATAGGTCCAACACCAGACAGGAACCCCACACCAACTCCCTTAAGACACTTCAAGAGCTGCTTTCTTGGACAGACTTACAGAAATCTGGCGCTACAGCACCCTCCGATAAGGATTTCACCTATTTCTGCACAGTGAGAGTAATGGCCAGTAAACTAGACTACTGGCTCACTTCAGAAAATATGACCTCCAGAGCCACTGATGCCCATGTAGCACCTATCTGTTTATCAGACCTTGCCCCAGTGATGTTGCTCTTATCTGTAAGCCCAGCCTCCAAGGGAAATCCAGCTCTTGGTGGCTGGACCCTACTTCTGAATGACGAGGACATTAAACGCCTGGTGAAACATGAGACTAAAAATTATTTCAGGTTAACCCACTGGGTTCCTCATCTGTGGATGATTTTGAGGCCTACAAGGCCACCCTTAGAGGCAAATTATAAGCTTCGCTACTCACCATAGGAAGCAAAGAGAGGAGGAGGTATTGCAGTTGGAAACTAGAATAAAGCAGGCAGAGGACGAATACAAGTCCAATCCCAGGAGGCTTAAAAACTACTGTCTAGTGGCAGAACTGACCAGGTTCCAGATCAGGATAAATGCATTAGCAACTAAAAGTGCTGAGCTCCATATCAGGTGCACCCAGCACAAGTATTGGCTGAGGGAGAGAAAGCAGGAAACTCCTTGCCTATAGTTTGAAACAAAGACAAGCAGATAGGCACATTACAGGATTCTGAACCACTGGGTAAATGGTGTATGACCCAAGAGACATAAATGACACCATGGTTAGCTTTTACCATGACTTGTATGCCTCCCATACTGATTTGGATGGAAATAAATTCCTTAGCTTCATGGATCATCTCACTGCCTTCTTTCTCTCCACAACCCAACAATTGGCCCTGGACACCCTCTTTCTGGGTTGGAACTTAGCAAAGCTATCCTAAGTATGGCTCCTCACAAAGCCTGAAGGAGTGATGGGTATCCAGCAAATTTCTATAAGCTCATACATCTTGAGATATCCACTCCACTATTGGAGATGTTACAGGAAGCCCACTCCACTGGGGAGCTCTCCCTTCCTGAGTGAGGCAGTGATTACTATTCTCCCAAAGAGAACAAGGACCAGATGATGCCTGGGAACTACTACCAAATCTCGCTCATCAATACCAATGCCAAAATTCTGGCAAAGACTCTGACTGCCAGGTTGGAAACTGTATTGCTGGACATCGTCCACCCTTCCCAGGTCTGTTTTGTTAAAGGAGGCATAGTTCTGACTACATACAGGCCCTGGTTACTCTGATGCAGGTGGCTGAGAATTTCCACTCCCACTGCACTTGTAACAATAGACTTTGCAAAAGCCTTTGACTCGTGGAGTGGGAGTTCCTGCATGCTGTCCTGCACCGTTTAACTTTGGGCCTTATTTCTCTTACTGGATTCAAACTATGTACCAGCACCCAGTGGGTAAAGTACTCACAAATTCTACTATTTCTTCTCCTTCCAGCTCCATAGGGGCACTAGACAGGGCTGCCCCTTCCCACTACTTTTTGTTTTGGCTATGGAACCCCTATCGGCAGCTCTCATGCTACACCGCAGAATCGGTGGTGTAAAGATGGAAAACTGGGAGTACCATGCTAAACTTTACACAGACAACTGTCTGATCCTGACTGGAGCATTAAAGGAGTCTGCAACCCATCCTGGATACTCTTAATGCATTTGGGGACATCTCTGGCCTTCACATTAATAAAAGCAAATCAGAGGTTCTCCCTTTAAATCCTCACCTCTGCAGACATGATCAGCCTGTCTGGTCTTAAATGGGACATTCCGACATTAAATATCTGGGGTCATGTTATCCTCAGACATTACTACCTAACAGACCAAAACTTTATGGCAATTTGGACCCAACTATCTAAAAATATCCAAAGGTGGGAGCATTTGCACTTGTCCATGGCAGGGAAATTGCAGCCATAAAGTTGATGTTCATCTCAAAGTGCATTATCTGGTTTCCCACCTCCCATACTGATTCCCAAAATGTGGGCACACAAGTGTCACGCTCTGATGAGCCATTTCCTCTGGGTCCCAAGAAGCTGTGATACAGCAGAGCTAAACTAAGGGCCCGTGGACTAGTGGTGGCTAGAACTTACCAGGCTTCAGCAGATACTCTCAATTTTTTTGATTGCTAAATTGTGTAAAGGGTTGCAGAGGATGTAGCTCCCCACTCAGGCTTGGGTGAATATAGAAAAGGCAGCTCTAGGTAAAGTCTCCCCTTCTGCTTTCTGGATCATTCCTCCTGAATGATGTGCAGGAGTAGTTGACTATTAAGGCAAGTCACCGGGCCTGGCAAGACCTGGGCAGACTATACATATGCCTAAACATTAGCCTTCCCTCCCACCATGGAACAATCTGAACCTGACAATAGACCATAGACCTTTCCACTGTAGGGTAGAGGTGACTGTCAGATAAATACCTTCCAGGACTTGGTCCTGGGAGATAATAAAACCTTTGTCTCTTTTCAGCATCTGAGAGACACGTATCATTTGCCCAAGGAATGTTTTGGCAATACTTGCAGTTCCAAAGTCTATTTCTTGCTTGGTCTAGATCCAGCTGCACTTGTGTAGGTTGAGCAGCTAAACTGGGACCCCTCAGAAATAAAATCCCACTATACCTCTGGCTCCAGCAACAAAAGGGTTGGCGGGCAATATTCAGGGATGGGCAAGAGATACTGCGCCTGACCCTTCTCTGGTGGCCAAAACTAAGTGGGGAAAAAAATGCTGGGATCCCCAATTACCTCTAAGGAATGGAGTGGCTGCTGGAAACTCAGCCCATGAGGCCTGCATTGATCAGAGAAGCTTTCTCATCAAAAATAAAGTTCTCCATTTATGGTATATTTATGGTACCTGCAGAGCCTTTTTAGAAATTTGGTTCTCCCACTTAATGAGTATAACCCTATCTGCCCTCCCTTTATTGACACCAGATACCAACGATCTACTTAATCTCTGAAATCACTGATAGAAATGTTTGGAAATATGTACTGCTTTGACTGCTAGGCCTGACTGGATGTTACTCTGATACCTGTATATGCCTCCATATACACTTGTCTTTACAAAGTTTACCTGTATTCACTTGCTCTGCATATGTTGTATGTAGCTTAATTGCTGCATGTACTACCCAATGTTGTACTGTTGTATATTCCTCAATAAAAGATTTAACTACAAAAATGGGACTGCATATAAACTGTTTGGAATGCAGTTGTGAACCCTTGTCCCCTCTTCCAGTCAATCAGTGATCAAGGAGCCCAAGAACCTGTAGCTCTGGCTCCTGGGAAGGGAGTTTAAGCAATGTTCTTGGTGCCCAAACAAGCTTCCTATCAGAGTCAAGGCCCATTATCCATATTAATTTCAGAATGGACAGCCTTGGCAATCAATTAGAAGCTGGTATTTTCCTCTGAAACCCCAAGAACAGTTGCAGCTCAGGGCAGTTCTCCAGCAGCTCTTTACGAGTGAGGAGGGCGACAGCTAGTGACCAGAACAAGGGCTTCCACAGCCAAAGACTAAGAGTCTGGCCTAACTGATAAACAACTGGATGCCCCAGAGTGAAAGTGTCCAGAGCTTTTGAGGATAACTCCTGTAGCAGTCCTGAGAAAACCCTCAGCTTGTTAGGAGGATTGGACTGTTTGCCAGAGACTGAGTGCTGCCTGAAGCCAGAAGTGGGAAAAGCCCTTGGAGCTCCTGCCTTTGGAAGCCCCAGAAGCAATGAAGACCTGCAGCCTGAAAGCTGATGCCAGAGACTGTTCCAGAACACCCTGCCGAAAGTGTGAATCAGAGGGCATTGTGGCATCCAAGAGTACTAGTCTGATCCAAGTGAAGACAGAGACTGCATCCCATCCAGGCCACCTTGAAGTCAGGTAAGGCCAGCTAGCCCTTATCAAGTGGGATGGATTGGGGAACAGGGAGTCATGGGCATGTGCCTGAGTACTGGGATACCAAGTACTGGGATACTCTTGACCCATTTGGGAGAGTTAAGCCATGGGGTTGCTCCTAGTGTCATGAGCTCCTTGGGAAATGGGAAGCCACTGTGCAGTGCTCCTGTATCCTAGGTGTGACTCAGAAGAACCATGATAAAGAAGTGTGAGCTAGAAGAGCTGTATTCACAGAGGCTCATGACAGAAAGTGACAAGTGGCCAGATCCTGCAACAGCCCTGAGGGTACAAGCTGCAAGACCTTGGCACAGCCAGGACAGCCACTTCTATTTATTTAGCTCAAGGCTTCCAGCTCAACAGACAGCACTGACACCTGCTGCCTGATCCTGTGAACTGAGCAACAGAACTGTGAGTAAAACAGGGCCTGCCCTGACCTGGGGAGTTATATTAAGGTTTTCACACTGTTACAGTTTGGTTTAAAGTGCACCAATGCCGCCAACCAGTGGCAACGATCAGGCCTGCACCTTAATCTGAGTACCCAGGTAAACTTTTTAGGGACACTGGTACCAGTGGGGAGGTGGGTGTTAAATGTGTTGCTGCTGTTGGGGTGGGCACCATTATTGATGTGTTTCATTGCTGTTGCAAGTTACCAACTTTATGTTACTGCTTTAAATTTGCATCTCCTAGTCCTGCTCCCTATAATAAAGCTGTCATTACTGTTAAAACTGTACTTGAGCATATTATTAGCTATAGTCATTAATTGCATGCAGAGTACAGTACAGCAACTATTTATGATATTCTGTGTGTGGGGTGACTGGAAGGGAGGCAGGTAGTTACAGCTTCCCAGGGGTTGTACCTTACAACTATCTGGCCCACTATATTTACTCTGGGTGGAGGCACCGTGCTATTTAAGAGGGGATGGGTCTAGGGCAATGTGGAGGAAGTATTTTTCACAGAGGGTGGTGGACACATGGAATGGTCTTCCTGAGGAGGTCTTGGGGTCAAAAACAGTGGGGAATTCAAGAATGCATGGGACAGACCTAAGGCAATTCTTGTGGGGGTAGGAAGAAATAGGCTGTTGGTTAACTAGGATCTGCAGCATATCCATTATGTAGGGAAATAGACAGACTAGGTGGGCCAAGCTGTTCTTAATCTCGCCAGAGTCCATGTTTCTATGTTTCTTTGGGAAAGAACTCCCAGTCACCATCAAAACAGAGCCCAAGCCCTCATCCTGCATCCTGGTCATCAAGCAAGGTAGTAGCCCCGGTACATATGGTGCCAGGTTACATAATAATGTACTGTTGCGGTTGCCCCATCTTATAGATGGTGGCACTCACTCCAGAACCAAACATTTAAATGTTTGGGTTACTAGGTCATAAATATTATGACAGCATCTTGCAACTGATCTATCACTGCAGTAATTGGTGATCACTCTAAGTGCAACTGCACCCTTCCTTCCATGCCTTGATAGTGCAGCTGAAGTAAATCAGGTTGCACTCACATCACATTACATATACAATGTATGAAGCTGTGCATGTAATCAGCTAATAGTGACAGGGTATTGAAACATTTTTGATTTTTGAGCATAGCGACAAATGTTGCACTAGTAACGGAAAAATCCTGTGGTTTGGCTTGGGAGCAAAGTACTTGGGGCTACAGTTGGTGAAAAATGATTGTGTGTCAATATGTCTGCCAAGCTGTGACCCTTGTTAAAAGTAACTTGTTGTGGTGCCTTGTTGGTTTTTTGTAAGTCCAATCCAATATCAATATTGGCCAGAGTTTGAGGATTACTCTTTTTATTTCTGTGACTGTACTATTAATTTCTGTAATAAACGTAATCCTGTTGCTGGTCTGTGTCCTTTGTTTAGGGAGAAGGAGTTCCTCCTTCCACTGGTAACTGTTTTCATGTATTCTAAATCAAGAGTGCCAGTCATATGTGCACAAAATCTGTTTGTCTGCATTTCTTGTACTTGCTGCTGAAATGTATTGGGGTCAGAGCAGTTTTGTTTCAAGCGGGAGTTTGTCCGTAAGGAATACTGCTGATTAAATGTAATGGATGAGCACTTCCGAGTGCAAACTAGAACTGCCTGCAGTTTCCCTTTGATACCTCCGTGCTGTTACTTTTCACCTACTTACCCTCAAAGTGTTATATCTAAGTAACTGACTTGTTCTTTGCTTACACTTGCCATAAATTTTAAATCCATTGCATTAGAATTCAGATATGCATTTGTAATGCCCGAAAGTAAGGGGTAAAACAATGGGGGCATCACAGAAATGGAGAGGGGCTTAGAATGCTCCAAGGGTCCCTGTGGTGTTGTGGGGTATGAGGGCTTACATTGTAGGGAGCCTTTGTAGCGTCTCCCCCACTCCAGAGCATTGTTAGGCAGGGCACGTTGTGAAAAAAAAATAATTTCTCTCTCTGCTGCCTGCCTGCTCCATTCCACCCCTTCTCGCAGAGCAGGGAGCATGAGAGCAGGCACCCACGTGTTGGGACCGCTGTCTCTGGCCAGCTTGTGGTACCATGTTGGAATCCCTGTCCATTTGTGTGGGCATGGGCTCGGGTTCTGGAATTAGAATCCTGAGCACTTTTTCAAACAAGGTGAAGCTGCTTCTGAGGTCAGTTTGTGCTGGGCTGGTGAGTGAAGAGGAGGACCTAGAGAGTGTGAGAGACAAGGAGCATACCTGGAGGTTGAAGCTGTCTCATCTCCTCTGCGCTGGTACCCTCCTCCTCCAGCCAGCAAAGACTTCTGTTCCTGCTGCTGCTCCTGTTTCGGTCTGTGGTCGAGTCCGGCAGTAAAGAAGAAAAGTAAGGAAGATCCAAGTCCCTCATGCGCAGTGTGGGCTCTATTTAGCCTAATTTATTTTTTGTTATCTCCCGAGTGTTCTGGTCCCTTGTCAGAGGCAGAGAAGAGCCGCATTGTGATGAAAAGTTGTCGGCCTTCCAGAGGCTCCCAGCTGTCCGCCATTGTGCCTGCTTCCTCCTGACCTTCCTCCCACTGCTGAAGAAACTGTTTCCTCCCTACTGCAGCTTCTTCTTCCGGCCAGGGCGGTGAGTCAGATGGCAGCACAATGAAGAGTGCTGACCATCCCAAAGGTTAAATAAATAAAATTTAAACTGTTCAGGTGCCCAGAGCACCAATGGAGGGCTGGGAGAGAGGCTAGTTCATTAATTTAAATATTTTTGCAGCAATGCCTACAGGGAGGAGCCAAACATTCAGGCCCATAGGAGACTAATTGTACAGGTGGAGAGGGGCGATTCTGTGGCGGGGCAAAGGAACTGACTGACAGGAAGGCCTAGGGAATGCCTAAAGAATTAAAGGCACGTTAGGCCTAAGCTATTTAAAGGGCAAGTTAGGCCCAGCAGACTTAAATGAGGCCCATCTGATCCCAAGGGGGCCCCACTGGTGTAGCAAAAGGTGGTAAAGTCCCAAGGTATACAAGGGACAAGATAGGCACAGTGGCTAAAGCTACCAACTTTCTGAGGTCTAAAACTGGGACAGTTCATCCTGATCATGACTTCCCATCATGTCACTCCCACGGACACTGCCACAGTCAGTGCTGTGCACTCGATTAATTTGCTGCTTGCTCTGGTCATGCCGCCCTACAGAAACACCAGTAGCAAACATTTATATTAAAACAATATATCATTCTGCTGCGCTAATTCCAAATCATGATGTACAGAAAGTTCATCAGAAGCAAACCTGTTAAATTGTGATCAGACACTCGAGCTGCATGTATTGGTCCTCCTGACAGTTCTATCCAACCTGCTTACACTCACCTCATTTGCTTCAGCAAACTTTACTTCAGTGACTCCCATCACTACGCCAGATTGTTTCCACACACTTCCCTACAGCTGATCAGGTTCGGTACCTTAGCTCCCTGCTGCTGGTCTCTTCTCTGTCTGGGGTCCCACTGCTGCTGGCAGGCAGTCGTCCACATGTGCTTGTTTGCACTACTACCCATTGTGAGTTAACAGGAAGGAACATGCTTTACTATGCTCCCACTGACATGCTTGCAGTGCACACAGGCACAGGGTTGAAGTTGCAAACTGCTGTCCACCTGAGCAGCACCACAGTGGTGCTGAAATAACTGTCACTCACGGATTAGCAGTCAGAAAAAAGGGGGACAAAACTGGGACAAGTAAGCAAAACTGGGACAAAAGGAAATTTTGCAAAACTTGTGGGGACACTGGGATGTGCTGCCTAAAATAGGGACTGTCCTGGGAAAATAGGGACAGTTGGTAGCTTTAACAGTGGTGAAAGGGCAGCATAGGCCCCAGCATAAAGGGCAGCCTCAGACCCTCAGCACACAGGGAGTTGGCAAAGACCCCACATTGGGAGAGGGTAAAGGGGCTCTGGCAGTCCAGTCGGCCCAGCAGTTACGAGGGCAAGGCAGGCCCTGAGGAAAAGAGAAGGCAGTGACCCAAAGGTATGCTAGGGGTAGCCAGATCCTGGTATTGAATGGACCCGTAAACAACAGTAATCTTGAGAAGGGTCAGTGAGGAAAGAAAAGGAAAGGTGCTTTGCACGCTTACTGTTATTTAGTGACTGTCAAATACCGAAATGTGTACCTGAACTGTTGTGTTGCTTGAAAGTACTGAGACTATTATTTCTGGGATTGTGGTCATTTGCCCCTGCAACGAACAATTGCCTGAGACTGTGGTTATGTGCCCTGCAATGAACAATTGCCCTGAGACTGTGGTTATTTGCCCTGCAATGAACAATTGCCCTGAGACTGTGATTATTTGCCTGTGCAATGAACAGTTGCTCTGAGACTGTGGTTATTTGCCCTGCAACTAACAATTGCCCCAAATTTTGGGAATTTGCCCCTGTTCCTGGCAAACTGCCCCTGCAATGAACAATTGCCCCGGATTGGGAATTTGCCCTGTTCCTGTGCAAATTGCCCCTGCAAAAACAACTGTCTGGGATTTTGGGAATTTGCCCTGCTCCTGAAAATTGCTCCTGCAATGAACAATTGTCTCTGGATTTAGGAATTTGCCCCATTCCTGGCAAATTACCCTAGTAATGAGCAGTTCTCCTGGTGTAGTGTGAAAGTATATCTACCAGCTCCAGTGTTGCTAACGCATGTGGATAGACTCAATCTTCTGCCAAGATATTGGTCCATCAGTATTTCTACTCTTACAGAATCAGTTTCTACCCAGAGGAAGACATCTTTCGTCCTCTCTTCTCTCCAGAAGGTGTCCTCCCAGAAGATCATTGATCATGTCCCTGTCATCCACCGGTGAAGTCCTTCAAACCCATGCAAGTCGCTACTGCTTTCGTGTTCCTCAGTTCAATATCAAGTACGCCAAAGTTTGAGTGTATCGCGTCCGCCATGTCAGTGTTGTCTCTTGGTTCCTGATCCGATGTCCCGGTTGGCAGCCCTCAGAAGAGTGTGCTCATCCTGGAATAACCTTGTCTGCATTCCTGGTCATTTGCCACAGTCGAGGCAGTTGAAGCCCAGTTTGGGACATGTCCACTGTTTTATTGTTTTGTTCCAGTTTCGGTGTTGACACTTCAGAATTAACTGATTTCACCTCAGATTCGCCTGGTTCCTGGTTGCATTGGATATCCATCTTCACCTCAGATTCTTCTAGTTCCTGCTGACCTCCAAGTGCTGCAGCATTGTCCAGTCCTTGGTAATCCTCCAGTGGGTTTATCATCAAGCATCTTCCTGGTTCTCTTCCATCCTTGGTGGCCCAAAAGTGGGTTTTGGCCAGGAAACTTTCTGCATCTAGTTTTAGTCCGACAGCCCTCAGGTGGGTTTGGTCCATGAACCAGCTTCTCTGATTCTTCTTACCAGCAGCCTTGGTGAGAGTGGGTTTTATGCCAAGAAACATATGGTCTGTTTAAAAACCTCTCACCACCCCACTGGCCTTAGCTAGGTCTGTGCTGGGACCAATATCTGAGTGTCATAGATTTCTTTCTGCCTATCCCTGTAGTTAACCAACTGTATTCGACAGTGCGCATGAAGACTTCAATGACAACTGGACTCTATATCATTGTATGGATATTGCTGTAATAGACCTGGGTCAGCATTGTAAGAGTTTCCCAAGGGTCGCAATTGTTATCTGATATCTTAGACAGTACTGAGAGTGACACAGCATAAGGTATTACTGCACTAATTGATTCTAAGAAAGTAACATTAGAGTATAATGGCATTAGGCCAAGGTGCACCTCAACATATTTCTTTTCTTTAGTTGTCTAAGTAGTGTAAGAAAGGAAGTGACTGTTCATGCTCACTTTTTGTCTTGCTTACCCTCCCGTGACCGTGTCATCCCACCCCATTGTTACTGAATAAAGCCCAGCGGGCATCAAACTCTGTGGACGACTCCTGCCTCTCCTTGTCTGGATAAA
The DNA here is from genome assembly GCA_016271365.2 of Neoceratodus forsteri. NCBI lineage: Eukaryota > Metazoa > Chordata > Ceratodontiformes > Ceratodontidae > Neoceratodus > Neoceratodus forsteri. The sequence goes on from JADMNL010000024.1 coordinate 124,198,394, forward strand.
TATCATCTATCCTAATTCATTCAGACCCTGGTGTTCCTCACCATCATCAGAGCACCACACATTGAAACTCACAGTCTCGGACATAAATCCTGCCAAACAAAATAAGCATTTGTCAATGCCGAATGTTGTTCGCTGGCATTGGCACTGGTAGTGCAGGAGTTAGAGATGCATAATAGGAATGGCAATGAACTATTGAACTGATGCCAACCTCACCCCACCCTGCAGTGACTGACAGGCATTGGGGTGTGCCTTGTGTCGTCAGCTGTAATGCTCATGCCATTTCACCTCACCCTACCCTGTAGACACTGACAAGTGTTGTGGTGTGCTTTGGGTCTTTGGTCTTATACTTACCCCATTCCATAAGGAAATATGCTGAGATGGGTGCAGTATAGGAGAATGGGATGAACTTTGGGGCGAACACTCCAAGGCACGCCTTGATGCCTGTCACTGGCTGCAGGTTGGGGATAGAATGGCATACATTACAGCTGATGATCCCAAGTCACACCCCCATGCTTGTCAGTCTCTACAAGGTGGGTGCTACAGCTGGAAATTTTAACAATGGGCTTTTATGAGCTCACCTCATGAAGAGTGGCACCTATCAGTTTGTTAGCTGAAAAGTGATTTTGTGACAGCGATCATGCCATTTGGCGCCACAGGTATGAAAACACATTTTGGGCAGGATGTGAAAAATGACAACTGTATTCTCTCATGAGGAGATGTAAAAGAATGGCAACGTTGTAAATCTGGAGTGAAAATATGAAAACTTGAAGGCATGAGCATGCATAGAAACTGTGCAACGCACGTCCGTAACCCATTATTTTTGGATTTTTTAACCACATTTTCAACTTAGGCATTTTAGGATCTCCTCATAAACAGTGACACCGTGATTTTGTTTATCTGTCCAAAAGTTGTTTTCCCACAGCGACCACGCCATTGTGCACCACAGGTGTGAAAACATATTTTGGGCAGGATGTAACAAATGACAGCTATACTGTTCATGAGGAGGTGTGAAAAATGCCAGTGTTGAAATCTGGCATGAAAATATTGCAAATTTGTGAAGTTACAAGGGTGTGGAAACTGCACAATGCATGCTTGTAACACAGTCATTTTATGGACTTTCATCACCAGATTTTCAACATAGGCATTTAGGGCCTCTGCTCATGAACAGTGTCACTGTCACTTTCTTAATCTGTCCCTGAAACTGATTTCCACAGCGACCGTGCTATTCTGCGCTGGAAGTGCAAAACACATTTCGCCAGGATATGTAAAATGACAGTGTACTGTTCATAAGGAGGTGTGGAAAATGCCAGTGTTGAAAATCTGGAGTGAAAATATTTCAAATTCACAAAGTTATGAGTGGGTGGAAACTCGCAATGCACACTCGTAAAACAGTCATTTTTTGATTTTTCACCAAATTTGCAATATAAGCTTTTGAGAGCCCACCCTCATGAACAGTGGCAATGTTGTTTCATTAATTGGTCCTGAAAGGTGACTGTGAAATCACCTTTGGGACTGAATAATGCCATAACAGTGACTGAATTCATGAGGAGGGGTCCCAATAACCCATTTTAAAATTTGGTGCCAAAATTCCCAACAGTACCCAAGATATGCACCAAAGTTGAAAAAACCCTATTTATGCCATTTTACAGCTTACCGGCATTTCTTCAGTTCGCGGTCAGCATTGAAAGCGTAGACTTGTTCCCGGTCCACGAAGGTCGTCGCGCCATGCTCCCGGGTAAGTATGGGGTGAAGGGAGGTATGGGAGGCAGGTGCACAGAGGGTGGGTGCAGGTTGGGGAGGGGCCACGGACACAATGAGGGACTGTTTTCTGTTTATAGGTCTGAAAAAAAGAAAACATCACGGGAAGGTTTTTTTTTTTTTTTTACAGGGACATTTGGCATGCTGGGGTGGGCTCGGTGTACCATCTGAGTGTTTCTTTTTGGGTACTGTAACCGACAAGGGCTTGGGCACCTATTGGCACATACAAGTGGGAGGCAGAGTCGAGGGGGATTGGGCACCCCCTCGGCACACAACAAATGGGGTGCCCAATTGTTCAAAGATTGAACTGGGAATGGGGGACTGAAGCCGACAAGGATTGGGTCCCATCGGCAAATGAAGACTGTTAGGGTGCGATGATGCGGGGATTGGGAACCCCTCGGCACACAATTGAAATGGGAGGGGGCATTATGCCAACAGGGAGAGGCTCCTCTTCGGCACATGAACGGTCAGTCGATGCCAACAGGGATTGGGCACCCTGAAGTCGGCATTGTGGCAGGCAGCAGCAGTCACTGCTGCCATTTTATTGGAATGCTTTACCATTAAAGGCACATCAGGAGGTATGTTATTTGTGCTGCTGCAGCACGAGCTTGTCTCTCATTGCAACAGCACTTTGTTAGATGTGGTGGCCACTTTACATATTGCTGGTGTCATCACCTGCATGCTGGCTTATTGGGAATGAGGGACGCACCTACTGATGCATGCCCTGCATTCGCCCACAGTGATCATGACAGACTAATCTACATTACTGTATTATGTTGGCTGGCATGCAAACGCGAGCCAACATAATAAAGTAGAAGCACAACAGAGTAAAATTAGTTGTGTATGAGGTCTGTAAAGGTTGCAGAACACTGTAACAGACCTAGGTGGTTAGCCATGGACTAATAAATATGTATGATGTAACCCCTAGATGGCGCTTATCCCAGGGCTACTACCCCTGCCTGATTTGCCACTAACAGGTTGAGGGGCCTGGATCCAATGGCGGTGCCTCCACCCAGAGGTCAGGGTTTGCAATAGTTAAACTTACTTGGTCACAGCCCTCTGGGACACTGCAAACCCCCTTCTTCCCATTAGTGGCCTACACAATATATCGGAATTACCTTCACAGTATACACTTACCCCAGGGGTGGTTCAGGCACTGGGACCTCCTCACAATAAGATACAGTGCAACAATCACAGTACAATACTTTAACATAGACAAATACCTCAGGCAGTATAACTTTGCTGAAACAAGCAGCTCGGATTTATTTAGGGGAATATAACAAGGACAGGAGGAAATCAGTTAATTAGCTTATCACTTTACTATCTACCTATGGCTCTGTGCACAGGCCTATCCTTACCAGTTACTGTCCCTGGGTACCCAAGCCCAGTGGCTAGTCCAAACCGTGGCAGCTGGTAGGGCCCTTCACACAGTGAAAAGAAAAATTAGTTTAAACAGTCAGCAGTACAGTGATTCCAGTTGGATTTAATGTGGCACCAACAGGAGCGACTCTGAATTAGTACTCACGACCTCCAAACAAGATAGGGTCCTTCAACGTCAGCAGGGCTACTCTTGAGCTCCACGAGACTCTTCACACATTTATATGGTAAAAAGAAAGTACTATACCAGGTAGGCTGCTTCTCTATCCCGATCGCAATTACTGCACAATACCCGAGAACACACAGCAGATTCAGTTCCTGACAGACAGAGTGCAATTCAACAATTTCTCCAGTCTTCTACAGGGTGAGCCTGGTTTCTACTCTTCAGAGATCCTTTGATTCTTTTCACAGGATGGATTCAGTCCTAACAAGCAGTTACACAAGCTGCAGACCGGACTCTGGGCCTTACACACGTTTTTGACTGAAACTGTGCACTGAAGGAGCACAGGCTCTTTTCCCTTCACTGCCAGATCTAAACTGAAACTACCAACAGACAAAACCGGCACTTCCTTTGAGTTCCTCCCAGTTCTTGACTGGATTGGCTGTCACTCACAATAGACTGCTGCTGTTGGTCCAAAAGGCGCCAAGTCTAAACTACATCTCCCAGAGTCACTGCCCATACAATCCTCTTGTGGCTGGCTCAGATTATGAGTCCAAGTTCTGATTCGTCCAAGGCACCATTTTAGAGCTAGCTTACCCCACACTGATTGGTCCAGTTCAGCAGTTCAAAACCAGAATGGGGAACTAGGCAGACACTGTTCTGACTGTAAAGAAAGCAGGTTAGACAAACTGTAATTTCATTATTACTCTAAATGGTTTCTGGCAAACAGTTACATCTTTCAGATAGGTTCCTTTGCACTCCTAGTGACTGCAAAATGGAGTGAATTGGCAGCAGCTTGAGTGGTACTCAATCAAAGAAACACACAGTCCCCCTATTAAACTAATTATGTCTGCAAGCAGACAGCTCTTAAAGAGACAGTACCAGAGGTTCTAAAACACTCACTGATAAATGGCTTAAACGCAAACACCATTCAGGCTTGGAGCATTCAAGCAAGCTCCTGAAGTCTTTGGGAACCCCATTTGCAGGGGGTTACAATGAGTTAAACCAACAAACAACAAGGTTGGCACTTTTTAGAACCGAGTTACAATTGGCAAAATACAGCACAGTGCATGACTAAAACAGGTGGCGAGTGCAAATAATCGTATGCCAGAAGGGTTATCTTTAGCAGTCACATAGATAGAGGATTTTTTTTAATAACTAGAGGGCAGGTTAAAACAAATAGATGAACTAGCCAGCTGGCTAACAATGTAGGACCAGCAGACATAACAGATGGTACCCCTGTTGAGCAGGTATTGGCAGCAAGGGCAGTAATGGATTACCCTACAGCGTAGATGCTCCATGAGAGAAAGTTACCAGTGCATGAAGAAGTGGTAGTACTCACAGTTCAGCACTGATTAGCAACAGAGATTACAGGAGGCAGCCTGGAGGAGCAGCATGGCTGGCTGAATTGATGACTGAAGGCAGACGCCTTCCCTGTCCTTCTAACCCTATGAATCCCTAACTTAGTGTTTACACTTAGCAGTCATCTCAGCTCAGAAAGACGCCCGGAGGATGGAAGTAATGCAAAGTTTACACCTTGGAATGTAGGTTCAAACTCTGCATCCACGCCTCCACCCTGGTTGTTGGTCAAATCTGTTTCTCCACCTGAAGAAAGCATGGTTTGGGTTGCCTGCCTGAAAATGTCCGCAGCTCTTTAATGATCCCATAATACATTCAGGTTACTAAGAAGACATTTTCATGTAATTGTGGACCATTAACATTTCTGCACCATGACTCTGCACCTGGGTGGTGTAGTGGTAACCTCCCCATCATGGTTTCCAGTGGCCACCCTGTGCACCTGATCGCAGTACTTGTGTGCACACCTCCCTGGCCTGATGACATCCCTCCTGGTATCTGGTGCACCCTCACACCTAGTACCCCAACCCCCACATGGCCCAGTCCCAGTGACAGAAGTCAGCATATACCCACGCTCACGCCATGGACAGCCACTATCTGCTGTTGCATGTACAGTAGTGTTGTACAACTATGTATAATACTATAGTACTTGCAGATCTGTTTGTTCAAAATCACAGATGATTATACTACTGCAGTAAATCTCAAATGGTTTGCTAAAATTCAGGTAGATCACCTGATACTGTACTGCATCTTTGGATTAAAAAATCTCTCATTGCTATTTGGCACCAAACAGTGACTAGCTAAATCCCTCCTCTAAGTATCCACACCTCGTCAAGTAACTGCCTTGACAATGTAACATGCTGCAGATATCTTGGTCTACTGCTCCGTCCGACATCTGGTTTCCTGGTGTTTGCTTAAGAGCAAGCAATCAAGTGAACTTTAATTTATAAAGTACTCATTCCCATAGGCTCTGAGTGCTGTACAGTGTTTAAGACAATATAACAAAAGCCGTAACACAAAACAAAACCACAACATTTAACATCTAATAGAACAGCCACAATCAGCATTTAACAGCATCAACTATAAAAACTAGCCTGCAATAAATAAAACAGAATAAATACAATAAAATACAGAAAAGATTTAAAAATCATTCAAGTAGTTATGATAGGCCAAACACTGCTGTAAAGAGATGGGCCTCAGGCCTCTTTGAAGGCTTCCAGTGAGGGGCCTCCCCAGAGATCTGGGAGCTAACTGTACAGGGTCAGGCAGGAACATCAGCACCACTCTGCAATTCGAAGATTTTACTAACATACTATTTGCCAGCAGATTTAGCTCACGGCTCATCGAGTCTGCTCAAACCTCAGATCCTTAGTTGAGTGCTGAGGCCCTCCCTCCCTTGTGCTCCAGAAACCCCTATCATCCATCCCCACCCCCTGGGACAGGCCATCATCTGATGCATCCACTTTCTGTGTCTGTCCCACCTCTCTTGAAGCCCTCCACTGTGGATCTCTGAACCAGCTCGCCAGGCAGTGCATTCCAAGAGTCCACCACCCTCTCAGTGAAAACCTCCTCCTTTTCCCCTCACCCTTCCACCTTCCAACTTCAAACCATGCCTCTGGTGATACCTCCTGCTTTAGTCTAAAGATCCTCCATGTTTACCCTTATTTATTCCCTTGAGGTACTTGAAGACCTCAATCATGTCCCCTGTCTCTCCCTCCTCCAATGAAAACAGGCAGAGCTCCTCAAGTCTGTCCTCATACGTCAAATCCCTAGCCCTCATATCATCTTAGTTGCCCTCCTCTGTACCTCTCCAGGAGCTGTATGTCCCTCTTCAAGTGTGGTCTCCAGTACTGTACACAGTACTCAAGGTGTGGCCTAACCAGTCCATTGTACAGCGGCAGAATCACTTCCTTGCTCCTAGAGGTGATTCTCCTTCGATGCATCCCAACATCCTGTTTGCCTTGCTAGCCGCCTCCTGCACTGCTCAGAGTTATTCATACATGCATCCACCATGACCCCAGGTCTTTTTCCCTATTGAGGCCTCCAGCCCTCCTCCCAGGGTATAACTGTGTTTAGGAGCTTCCACCAAGATGCAACACCTTGCACTTGGTGATATTGAAATTTCACTCATGTGTGAGCCCAGCTTCCAGGGTGTCCAGGTCCTTTGCAGGGCCAACCTCCCTTCTCCCTCAACTACTGCTCCCATCTTGGAGTCATCCGCAAAGAGACTCATTTCACACCCTATACCCTCCTGATGTCTGATATGTATGCATTAAACAGGATCGGACCCAGGACAGAGCCCTGCGTACCCCACTACTCAACTCTCTAGGGCTCGAGAGCTCCCCACAGACCACTACTCTGGGTGCGTCCAGCTAGCCAGGTTTTCAATCCATCTGACCATCAAAGGGCCTACTCCTAACCCCATCAGTTTCTCCACCGACCATTGTGGGGACAGAGTCAAACGCCTTGCTGAAGTCCAAGAATAATACATCTACAGGCTTTCCCTGTCCAGTTCTGATGTTACCCATTCGAGAACTCCACAAGATTGGTTTGACATGACTACCTGGCACAAACCCATGTTGCTGACTATCCAGACCTCCCACCTCCTCCAAGTACACCCCAATCGTTCTTTAGTATACTCTCCATTAATTTTCCCACCACCAAGGTCAAACTGATGGGTCTATAGTTACCTGGTACTTCCTCGACCCCCTTTATGGATTGGCACCACATGTGCCTCTCGCCAATCCCTAGGTACCTCCCTGTCTCAGTGACCTGTTGAAGAGCTCCGCCAGGGTGCAGCCAGTATGTCCACCAATTCCCATAGTATCTCGGATGAATGCCATCCGCCCAGAAGATTTGTCTTTCTTTAGGGCCTTGAGGGCTAACTACACCCTTGGTGGAGATAGCATCATCCATCCCTCCACCTTACTGGCCTTTATCCTTATCCAGTATTGACACCCTGGGGTACCTCTACCTCCTCTTGCTCCATTTCTGTTGCTCCCCTGATCCCACTCACTGCCACTCTATCCCCATCATGCCTTGCTTTTAGATATCCCATCCCTCCTTAGTGAACACAGAGGCAAAGTACTCATTAAATACCTCTGCCTGGTCCCTCACCTCTTCCACCCACCCTCCTCTTATCTCAATCTGCTGAGATGGCCCTTAGTTTTCTCCACTCCCAATGTACTGGAAGAACCCTTTTCCCTCTATGTATCCCTGCCAGCCGCTGCCTTTACTGACTATGCCCCCTCACCATCCGGTGACTTTTCTAGATGCAAGATGGTACATTTCTATCCCTATCCCTCTTGTTGTTTTATATTTTTGTTGGCTGCCTTCTTTCTCTGACCACTACCTGAACCTCACTGGACCACCAGCATGGTTTATGTGACCTTGCTCACTTACGTTTCACCTTAGCGAAGGTCCTGACTGCCCTGGAAGTCCCCTGCTTATGACCTCCCATCTTCTTTCCACATTTGTCATTGATGTAATCCCTTCAAGTGATCCTGATGAATATTTCCATGCCCACAAAGTCTGCCCCCGAAGTCCACTGCCAGTGTCCTAGATCTCACCCCTCCCCCATGCTTATTTGAAACCAGACAGTATTGTGGTCGCTCCCAGTCAGGGATCCTCTACAACCAGGTCCCTTACCAGATCCCATCTGCCAGAACCACATCCAGGACATGCCCCTCCCTTGTAGGCTCCATCACATGCTGTGTTAAGAACACATGCTGGAAGCCGTCCAGCAGCCTCTGCTCCTTGGCCACCTTACAGGACATGGTTCCCAGTTTGTACCTGGCATATTAAGGTCCCCCATCAACATCACTCCTTCCCTTTGTGTCCACACTGGGCAATGATGTTGTCCAGCAAACCATTCTCCAGAACATCACCCATTCCGGGGCCTATATACTACACCCAGCTTGACATTATCTCCTGCGGGGATCGAGGTGACCCATAAGGACTCTCGCTTCCTCTGCCTCTTCTACCCTAGCAATTTCTATGTCATCTCTAATGAACATAGCCACTCCACCCTCTACCCTCCTTTCTATCCTTCCCAAGCATAGTGTACCTCACATCGCTTAGGTCCCAGTCATGGTTTTTGTTGGCCCACGCCTCCTGACCGCCACATCCACCCCCCAAACAGCATGGCCTGAACTCTGGCAACTTGTTTCCCAAGCTCCTGGCATTTACTAACACCAACTCCCCACCTGATCCTGATCCCCTTTGTCGAACCTCACTCAGATTCCTTATACTTCCATCCTCCTCTGCTCCTGGGAATTGCTTGGAGACCCGCCTCAGAAGAGCAGAGAGGGTAGGAGGTGTGGTGCAGAGACAAAGGTCTTGCAGGTAGCTAGGGCCCAGTCTTAGTAGGGCTTTATAGATCTGTAAGCTGACCTTGAGGGAGATCCACCACCTCACCTGCAGCCAGTGCAGTTCATGTAGAATGGGGATATATGACAGAATCTTGAAGACCCATCGACAACCTGGCCGCAACGCTCTGCACCAGCTGTAGGTAATGTTGATCCTCCATTTAGACCCAGGTAAAGGCATTGTAGTAACTGAGTCTGGAACTTTAACAGAAGCATGTATCAGTGAGGGCAGGTCACTGAGTGGGATAAAAGGTTTGATCTGGGCAATATTTCTAGGATGGTAGAAACCATTTCAGACCATGGATAACACCTGAGCCTCCAGCGTCAATTCGTGTCCAAAATAATGCCCTGATTCTTCACTCCTACTGAGGTGGTAAGAGATGAACCAGCAAGCACTAGCTTGGTTCCCTCCCACCCCAACTCATCTCCTTGCCAGCAACCAGGCTCGATCACCAGTACTTCCGCCTCATCTGGATTAAGCCAGTCAGTTGGAGGACATTCAGTCTTGTATCTCAGCCAGGCAGGAATTCAGGACAGAGACTGCACCATGTGTCCCTGGTGCAATGATATATACAGTTGGGTATCATCTGCATAGCAGTGAAAACCCAACTTGTAATGCCTAATGATATCACCCAGTGGTAGCAGGTACACCGCTGAATAACACTGGTGAGAGGATCAACCCTGGGGAACTCCACAGGATAGGAGCATTGGGTGGGAGGAATAAGTTCCCATCACCCCTCTTTGCATCCTACCTGTGAGAAAGGACTCAAACCAGTTGATGACAGTACTGGTGAGTCCACAGAGCTCCTGCAGGTGATCCAACAACATCCCATGATCCATAGTGTCAAACATTGAGGAAAGATCAAGGATGACAAGAATTGACCATTCACCTTGAGCCCTCACCCTGAGGAGATCATTCTGCACCTTGACATGTGCCATCTCTATACTGTGCCTTGACTGGAAGCCAGACTGGAGTGGCTGGTAGATGTCAAAGGCACTGAGATGTGCGTTGAGCTGAGTGGCCTCTACTTTCTGATAATCTTCCCTATAAAGGGAAGGTTAGAGATAGGTCTATCATTCACGAGACAGTCTGACTCAGGGATGTTTTCTGCAAAGTGGGTTCACCAGTGCTTCTTTAAGAGCAATGGGGAATACCCCCCTTGAGAGAGAGCACTGGGTTATTCTCCGAAACACTGGGCCCAGAGATCCCACACATCTCATTAGGAAGTGTGTTGGGCCCTGGTCCAGTTCATAGAATGTAGGCCAAAGCTTTGAGATTATCTCACTAACCTCTTCCACCCCACACTGAGCTAAAATCACTCCAGACATGAGGATTGCTTCTATTTGCTCCAGATCTGACCCCGCATGCCAGATGAAACCCCACTGGGAAAGATACCTGCCCTGATAGAAGACACTTTGTCAGCAACATATAGAACAAACTCATTGCATTAGGTGCTTTGCACAGAGTAACAGTTGTCTCCCTCTCAGCACCAGAAAGCATATTGTTAATTATACCATGAACACCCAAAGAAATACAAAATCCTATATTCTGATTAGCGCTGGCACCTTTCTGCCGTGGTAAACCTGATAACCCACACAAAAGGTGCCAGCCAGCCACAGTACAAAAACACCCGACCCCAACACAAACCCCAACCGCCATATTGTCTCCCCGCTAACTGAGACGGTAAACCAAGAGTTTTAAACCTGAATGTGGAACTGCTCATTCAAAACAAGTGTTTCCCATAAAGAAAACCTTTTTCGTGACTCGCAAGTCACACCCTCTCACCACTGTCAACTGCTCATCCACAAAAGAAAAATACAGTTCAGCATGAAATTCAAAACGGCTGATAAACCCCGATCACAACCTCGGAGCTGGATGCATGCCAGCAGTACAAACAAAAGTAAACTGCCTCCGTAAGCTGAACAGTCAGAGTGACTGTGACATGACCCATGGAAAGGAGCAACTCTAATATTCGCTTTTTCTGTGACTAGAGGCAGTTTACTTACACCTCTGGAACTCGGTCCTCACATCCTCAGTTGGAAGCTCGTGCACAGCGTAGCTCTGCTGGCACTCTCAATACATACTGTTGATGCCTGCCAGTTGTGTAGTTGCAGACCGCTGTCTCTCTCCTTCCGCCTTCCACTCATCTTGCCGATCACATTTCCGAACCTGGCACCAAAAACTATATTTAAAAAAAAAGGACCACATTTCAGTTGTTCACTGCGCTCTGTCTTCTCTGTCAGCAGCACTTACTCTCATATTGTACCCAGCAACAAAGGACTACTTGATGTAGGGTGGAAGAATATATGTACAAAAATATATAAAAAGAAATCTATTTTACTAATTTTTTCTATATTTTAATCATTTTACACCTGGTATAATAGCAATAAGCCACTTTCGGGGATGTGGGTTATCGGGAGGATTTACCATGGCTGGCGTGGATTACCCACTTGGCTTCGCCTCATGGGCAAACTACTCTAGCGTGGTAAATCCCCGATAACCCATACCCCCTGTGGCTTATTGCTTAAACATGTGATTTGTCCTACACTGGATTATGTTGATGTGGTTTTCTGTTGCCTCTCAGTCTTGCATCTCTAAACTCACTACCTTATTTAGTTATTATTATTTTTATTTATTTTAAAAAGTTTCACCAGGAAATATACTGAGCTGATGAACAGCTCATTTTTAGATGCATCCTGGGGATAGGGGATGAGGAAAACTCATATACAGCAAGTACAATATATCATGTAGAATAATCAGAAATTAAAGACAAATTGGAATAACACATGTATAGGTTATGAAGGAGACCTAGTGCCAAGGCAAAACTAGTGTGTGTGTGTGTGGGGAGGATTGAACAACAGTTCCAGGAGGAAAAGAGAAGTCATGAAGTGGAGATTTTAAGGAGAAAACTGAAGAGGCAGAGCGAATTGACAGGGCAATGGAAGGTCAAAGTTTAGGAAAGCGGTAGAGAAAGCAGACTGACCAGCAGTACATTTTCTATAAGGAATAGTGAGGAAATGTCCTTTGTAGTTTGCCCTAGCCTCCCCACTCGCACCCATTCTTCTGCTATGTATAACCAATTAAGGTGGTTTCCTCCTGAGTTGAGGCATGCCTCTCCTGGGAGTTAAATTCTGGGTAGGGAACCTCCCAGAGTACTTAAATGGGATCTTGACCCCACTCTAATACCTCCTATTCCCTCAAATCAGAACAGGGAAATAGGTTCAAACCTCTTTCTGAAAACATAATGCCAGCCAAGTCGCCATTTGTTATGGACTTTAACGCTTGTGGAATGGTCTTTACCTTAATCTGTCCACTTCACCAAGGTTTGGTCTGCTAGGCCTGGCTCAAGGAGTATCACAGGGCTGCCCGTCCTGCCACAACTGTCGTCTCTCACCTGCCAGTTGGCTATGTTGCTCACTACTAGGCTGATCCTGACTGCTCTGGTTGCCTAAGCTGGGTCATGTGTTGATTCCTCATGCTGTTGCATTGCTGCTTTTGGCAATGGAGGTTACTACTGTAACTCGTAGAAATTCAATCACTCTGATTCTTGATTGATGTTGTTTGTACTTGCATAGCAACTGCAAACAAGCCTTCCAGTGCTCTGCTTGCTAACCGAAAACCACCTTTCCTGGTCAGCAAAAACTAAATGAATAAATAAATAATTAAAACCAAACTCATTTGCAATTACTGTATTTTCTTTACTATTACTGGTAAATGTTGAACTATTTGTGAGGGAGAAAGCATTCGCTTAAACAGTCAACTTTCTTATTATAGTTCCGCACAATGAATTCCCATTCTGACCCCAGGAATCAGTCACTCAATGTTTACATGTATGCAGTCATCTCAGGTGAGAGTGACGCCCGGAGATAGAACCTATGCAAATTTTAGAATTTGGAATGTAGGTTCAAACTCTGCATCCACACTCCACTCTGGCTGTGGCTTAGATCTGTTTCTTTTCCTGAAGAGCAGTTGCCCATAGTGAACTCCGGCAACGCTGGATCTCCAGTTGATTTTGTTTACTTGTAATTGATTTAAAAGTGTGCTTTTAGTGAGTTTTCAGTTACCCTGCATTAGCTAGGGTTTTTTCATTAATTGTGATCTCTCTGGTTTGCAGATCTCTCTGGTTCCTGTTTGATTCCCAGGAACTGGCGACCATCCTAGCTGGCTACCGCTTTTTGTTTTTGGCCTATTTAAATCACTTGCACTTAAATTAGCAATGGTTTAGTATTTCTGTAAGTATACAAATTACAGAAAACAGCGCCACTTTCCATTTCTCTCTGTGCCCTTTCATCATCAGTTCCTGTTACAGCAGTAAATAATGTTAAAGATGACCACCAAAATAAAAGATAAAGCTGCATAGTCGTCAGATAGGCTAGGTAAAGATGGTTCAGACATTGTAGTGTCCAAAAAGGAATTCTGACTACAGTGATGGGGAAAATATAAATATAATAAAAGAGCAGACACTGTAAACGGTGTCTGCCAAGAAGAAATTTTTTTTTTGCACATTCTTTTCATCCCTCCTCACTGCACCTAGCTGACCACTTTTTGGGCAGCTAGCTTTCGCCCACCACTGCCTCCTCCCATTCTGTCCTGCTGCTCCCCACCACTCTGTTGACCTGGACATATCCTTCTCACCGGGAGGCCCTGCCCGCCTGGGGCCATCGGGAGAGGAGACCGGAGTGCACGAGGCACCCTTTCTTATTTGCCAGGTGAGGGTATGCAGCATTGGGGGCTCTGTGGCATGGGGAGGCAGGACTGGTGTCATTCGGCCGGCATGGGTGCTATTTTCATGTTTTCCTTCCTTTCTACAGCCACTCTTGTAGTGCTCCCGATTCCACTGGGGCCACTGCAGAGCAAGGCAACCCCTACAGCCTACCCCAGGAGAGGAGAGGAGAGCAGTCCTCTGGATGCTCGATTCTCCTTCCGCTGCTGACCTCAACGTCCTGAGTCCATTCCAACCGGGTCACCAACGTGATGCAAGGCATCCAGTGCCTCAAACCGTCAGCACCACTGAGCCAGAAAAGAAATTTAAAGAAAAGAATGTCACTGCCATTCCTCCTGAATGGAAAAAGGAGCAGGCAGATGGCACAGATATAATGCCTTCATCAGAGGACATATCAAAATGTGGCAATTTTTTCTGGGCAATCCAGATCATGGGAAATTTGAATAAGACACGGTCACCCCACCCCCCCAGGCTCAGGCTCCAGCCTATCTGCCTACGGAGGAGGAGGAAGAAGAAGAATATTATGTACAAATGGATGAAGCTGACCCGTGGAATTAAAAGGTGCACCTGAGCCATATTTCAAACCTCCTCCAAGGCATAATGAGGGCTACTTATCCTTTTCCTCATTTGTCAGGAAGATGGTCAATACCCTCAACATCCCCGCTGGAGACTAAGGAGAATGAAGATGCTGCTGAATTTATGGACCTGTTGGGAGTGGCTGTACCGAGAAGAATGCTACTTCCAATGCATAAGCCACTTAAGAAGGTCATCAGAAATCATGTTTGCACCCATCTCAGCTGCAGCCATAGATAAGACAGTTGAAAGATAATATCAAGTGGACAGGCAGGGAGTGGAACACCTGTATGCCCATCCTGATAATCACTGAGTAATCTAGGCTGCTGCTTGTGAGACAGCAAAATTACTCTTCCGCACAGTTCCTGAAAATGACTAAAAAACTTGATACTATGGCCAGAAAGGTTTATGCTCCAGCTTCCTTGCTTTATCAGTCAGGCAGCTTACTTGACACATATAGCACAATATCAGAAAGCACTCTGGAACACAGTTCTGGTACTGGCAGAAAGAGAGCGAGTGAATTATTGCAGGACCTGATCACCACAGGAAGATCAGCCCTGGATGCCACAAAATATTTCCACTCTGCAGTGGACACGAATGACACTGCTGCAAGTTTTGGCTCATGCAGTGTCCTTAAGGCCCTGTGCTCACTGATGAACTGTTTTAAAATTGTTTTAAACTCACCATCCTAGCCTGGCCACACCGACTGCTTATTTTTATAAACCATGTAAAACACAGTTGCACCGCATCTGCACTATAGTCCTTGTAGTTTTCAGGTGTCATGGTAGCACAGTCTCCAGCATGGTGTCATGCAGTGAAGACCCCAGAATTCCATAATCATATGTGTCATCACCTGTCCACATTACATGGTAAGCTGTGTTAGGTCTGAAATCATGTTTAAAATCAGTTTTAAGACTGAGCCCCTTGCAAGGTTTAAACACAATTTCAAACCATGTTCATGGTGTACGGAACAGTGTTTGGGCTTTAAAACTTTTTTGTAATTTTTGTTTATGCTGCCTTTGCTCTGCCAGGACTTCTTCAGGACCCCAAGGTCACCCAGCTGCCCCATACCTGATACAGTGCCAAGGGCTTGTCCCCATTGAGCCACGTGGTTCACTCTCAAGTGAAGAGGCAAGCCCTCAAGTTTCCAAGTGTCATTGGGACCTGAGCTCAGATGTCAGGCAGGGGAACAAGCTGGCGCTGGGGTCTGTCATCTCCCAGTTGGAGCCCAAACTTTTGTGCTAAGGTTTCCCCATCCCTCTCAGAGTTGCATGTGCAATGGCTGCAAGTGTGTATGTTACCAGATGACATCACAGCTGCCAGCATGACTTCACACACCCCTAGTCATGCTGGCCCCACCCATCTCTCTGCATCCAGGGTGCAGTGTAGCACCAACTGATGTGTCCCTCCTTCCCCGTGGAAGGAGAGTATTCTCTGGGGTGCTCAATCCCCTCTCCTGGTTGGCCTCCGACAACTTGGGCTCGCTACCAAACCCTGGTCGACAGTGTCACTAGCGGCAGCACTACGGTTGCACAGAGAGGCTAGCATTGTTAAAATGTTTAAGATACTTAAAACATTTTAATAAGCCCAGTGTGTACAGGGCCTTGGAAGCTTTTCCTAGCTTTGGACCACTCAGTATACTCAAAGCAAAGCCATGGATTTCTGCTTTGAGGGAAGTTCATTATTTGGTGACCAAACAGAGGCCTACATGAAAACAATGGATGAATACAAAACCACTTTCAAAATTAACAATGACAGCCTACTTTCTTATAGTTCAGCACACGAGAATTCCCAATCCTGTTTAGAACATGTTGTTGTGTGCTAAAACAGTATGAGCAGTTTGAAGGGGATAGCAAGTATCATCAATAATCCCATCCTGTAAGATTTGAAGGATATAAGGCCAGTGATTTTCCCCGATTGTGGAATCACAGGCAGAATCATGGAAAACACCCACTATTCATGAAATGCGCTGAATTAACTATTTGCTTTTCCGACTAACATAGCAAGTGTTTAATCAGGCAGCGAGGAGCAGTGTGCTGAGAAAAGGAAGTCGATGTAAAACAGCCTGTTTCTCTGAAAGCCAAAGTCCATGTAGGCAGCACAAAAGAACGATTCAGATTTCAGTGCATTTGGTGGAGTAGTGAACCCACAGATAGACCAATGCATTGCTACTTCTAACGCCTGTCTGATGATTCTGGGTGGAGCAGAGCAGAGGAAGACTGCACTGATTGACTAAACAGAGAGTATGCTTTGAAAACATTGTTTAGAGACGACTAACTGTGTTATGAGGCTAAAGATGAGCAAGTAAACTTGTAATTTCAGGCAAAGGGGTAGGAGATAGAGACAGAGAGTCCAAGAGATTAAATAAAGAGTTGAAGGACAAAGTCAGCTGCTGCAGCAGTGGGGCAAGGACAAGGGATGTCGAGATTCAGTGTATTTTCACATCCTAACCAGATTATCCCATCAAAAGTATCTGAGATTCAGCATGTGGGACAAACCATATCAATAGAGTATTGTTACTTGGACTCTTCTCCCAGGGTTCTCAACAAAATGGCTGTTGTTGAGTTATTCACGCACCTTTGCAGTTGGAGTGTCAGGGTATCTAACATAGTAACATACTAAATGCCAGCAGAATAGGCCTGATGGTCTGTTGAGTCTGCTCGGTAGCCAGTCTCCTAGTGGTGCTCACTTTCCACCTCCCAGCTGTACATGGATAACTGGTTACTCAAAACGAATTACTGCAAGGAGTTGTGAGGGCATTGGACCTCACAGTTGATACCTTTGAGAAATGGGGGTGGGGCCTGCCTAAATCTAGAGGTGATGTTTGCACAGTCAGTGGCGCACAATGCTGATGATGTATTGAGGGAATAGAACTAGATATGTCTGCTACCAAGCAGAGTGCTGTTCCACAGATCACATCTACTAACATTGGATGAAAATCTTGTAATTACTCCAAAGGAAAGAAAAGCACCTCAGATATGAAGGGCAGTAGCTGATTGCTTTTAAAAACTAATATTAATTTTAGGCAGTACACTAGCTCTTTAGGAACCATTCTCTGAAATAATAGTGTATCCTAGCAGTAATGTAGAATGTTTATGAATTTTAGGAAGATGGTAGAATGCTGGAACAGTCCGAGCAGCCACAACCATAAAATTATGGTCTGATTGTGAAATAAACGCTTCAGATAAAGACCAGTCAGGAAAGGTTTACAATTTATTTTGGAAAATGGATGTCTAATAGTCTGGCAAATATCAGTAGGTGGTAATATCATCTGGCAGGCACATCATTTCTTGTATACAGTATTCTTTCAGAAAGACACTGTTTCTGCCTTTATTAGATGGCTTTATTAGATGGCTAATGATTATCCCTTTAAGTTCATCCTGTTGATTTTCAGACCTAAAAGGATAGATACCCACTGGAGGCTCCATTTTGTAATTCAATAACAGCCATTCTTCTCTGACACTAAGATTTCTAAATGAAGATTTTATTTGTATGTGTCTCATGAGCTTGTTGTCCTCAAGCTCATGTTTTGGTACAGTTAAATGGCTTGTCTTAATTGACAGCTAGGTATGAAAGTAAATTTAGTTTTAAAAGTAGTTTTTGCAAATGTCTATTTATATTTGATGCCTTTAGGCTTGGACTTTGTATTGTCTAGTGATTCACCTTCGATAACCTGGTCAATAATGTTAGCACCACAAGAATCACTAGCAAACTATTGCTCCTGCAGCATTACCATCAAATCATGGACAGAGTTCTGACATGAAAGCATCAACACTACCCAGCTGCAGTCCCATGTTTGTACTATAGTGCTTATGTAGATTTATTTTGCAGAAAAATTTGAATAAGTCAAGGTATATAGCAAAGTTGTTTATTGGTGGAGTTGGGTTGAAGCCAGTCCATATGACAACACTTTGTTGAATCTCAGTTGATGCAGTCACTTAACTTTATTATAGTTATCTGCTCTCCCACAGAGCCCACAGGGTGATGGATATATTTTCCTTTGCCTCTTTTACCCCACTGAGTTTTGTGTTTGTGCCTTTTTGTTGTTGTTGCATTTCAATTATGAGGAGCTTCTAAAATGTGTTGAGTTTTGGGAAAAGGGGCATGAGTGTCCTTGTTTTGTGTTTGGAATGTGGTAGGAATTTTTCTACTTTGACTTTTGTTAAACTGCTGATTGTGACACTGTCTTTTCCTTGACACCCCATCACAGTTGGGGTGTAATTTCCTTGTCCCTCCTCAGTTTATTCTTTTACATTTTATGAGTTCACTTCTACTTTACTGGTTCAAGCTGTTAATTCTTGGTCTAATTTTTCAATCAGTTCAATATTCCCAAAGCCCTCCAGCAAACTTCTTATCTCTTCAATTTCTTTCCTCAGTCTCCTGTAGCTGACCATAATCCTCAAGAATGAGGATGTCAGTGAGTTTTACTGCACTCATCAAGTGCTGCTTCACACTTGTCTTTATGTGTTAATTGTTCCAAAGCACAAGTTGGGAATTTGTCTAGCTATAGTCCATGTGGGCCCCAGACATGCTGCTAATAGATTTGCAAAGAGCTTTATGCAACATAAACTAGCTTCTTTTTGTTAGTAGATTTTTCAAGTTTTTGAAAAACTTTATGAATTGTATGTGTTCCATCTTCTGAACTGACATTAAGTCCCATGCTGGCAGTATTGGCCTAGAGGTTAGAGTAATGAGCTGTGAATGAGCTTGGTACATCTAGCAGACAGACTTGGGTTTGAGTCCCACAACCTCCACTTATGCATATGTGACTCTAAGCAAGTCACTTCACCTTCCCAGTGCGTTTGTGTCACCCCTGAAAACAGGCACCTGTGCCTAGTGGGCATTACTCAGTTACCAAACAATAAAACAAAGTCAATTAGTGGTTCTGTGGCATTTTGTCTCATTATTCAACTGTTGCTGGTAAGCTAAATGTATGTTTTTCACCTTGTTATGTTTGACGTGCATGCATACCAAACATTTTGCTTTTGCTGAAAGGGGATATTGGGGGTGTACTGCAAGCCCATTGCAGTTCAAATAGCCTTGGCTCAGCAGTCTAGACCAATGACCACACACTGTGGTCATGACACCACCGCTGCCTGCTGGGTGGAAACTTCTGTACGCCAAAGGACCGAGCTGCTCCAGTCAGAGAGGGCTTTGGTCTTATGATTTGCATGAAGCAGCTGATTGGCTTTCAACACCAGGAGCCTGTCAGCCAGGCAGCTGTCAACTTTCTAGGAATTTAAAACCCCAATTACTAATAGATGCCTGCATGCCTATGTCCATTTTAAAGCAAGTCATTCTGCTGTATGGTGACAGAAGTTAATAATATTGCCAGTTTTGCAATTTTTTTAATAAGTGTATCTTATCCTGATGACCCACTCTACCCACGGCTGCCTGATGCTCATACGCACTCACAAGCACACAGCCCCAGTAAACTCATTCATGTACGAGTTAAGAAATTTTATGCACCATGAGTTTGTCTGTTTTAGATACTATGTAGTTTGCTGAGCAAAGTGTTGCAACTCCCATTTAAAACAAGAGTTGTAGCCGGCCCAGTGGCAGAGGGTTGAGGCATCGGCCTTTATCTCATCCCATGCCGCGACCGGGTTCGGAATGGACTGTGGTCGCCGGGGCTGGCAGGGCGGAAGAAGATCGAGCGACGAGGACTGCTGTCCTCTCCTGGGGTGGGTATTGGGTTCCTGTCATGCTGCAACGGCTCTGGTGGAGACTGCTGATGCACGCAAGAAAGAGAGAGAGTAACTAGAAAAGCGGAAATACCATCACAGTAGCCGAAATGACGGCTACCTAGCACTCTGAGGCCATCAAGGTCCTACTGAGCTCTCCATCTCAGCAGCATCCCTGGGCTAAAGTGGAGTGCTGGTCTCCCTTTGGCTGGTGCCTTCTCCTCGGAGGAGGGGACCCATCCATCAAGAGTTACGCCTGGTCACCCTGGGGATCGCTGCGATCTGAGGTGGAACTGGAGGACGGATGGGTTGGAGGACTGCCTTGGTAAGCCCAAAGGAGTGGCTGCCATGGAGCACATAGGGGTAGAAAGAAATAACTAAAAAATAAACAAGAGTTGTAACTTAGTCAAAACACTGCTTGAAAGAAAGCCCTGACTCAATCATGTGCATAGCATTGATGCTAATGCTCATGTCCAGAGTCAGGGCTTTTCTTTTTCAAATCGTGTTGTTACTGAGTTACAACCCTCATTTTAAGTGGGAGTTGCAACACTTTACTCAACACACTACATAGTATCTAAAACTGACACAAACCTTATAGCTTATATACTTGAAATGAGTTTACTGGTCTGTGCACTTGGGAACGAGCATGAGCGTTTGGGTGGCCACGGTAGAGTGGTTATCAGAATAAGACACACTTAAAAAAAAAAATAGCAATATTATTAACTTTGGCACCATATAGCAGAATGACTTGCTTTTAAATGGTTGTCAGCAGTGCAGGCTCCTATCAGTAATGGGGTTTTTAATTCCTAAATGCTTACAGTGTCCTTTATTAAAAGAAAACCATCCATCGATGTCTTTTGCAGCCGCTACCATAATTACCACCCACACAAGCCCAGTCCATGTTATTATTATGGCATAGAATGCCCAATCCCCTCGTCAGCTCCTACACTGCATCCTGGAGGGAATCCAAGCACTCAATGATAAGTTTAATGCTACATTGACAAGCATTTAAACTAGCAAGGGGGTGGCAGGCCAGCAAGAAGGGTACCCACTTGCTCACCCCACCAGCTAGCAGTGGAACCAGTGAACCGGAGGAGTGGCTATCTCTACAAAGCAGTGCAAAAGATGGAGATTAGCACTCAAGAGGTGGATTTGCAGAAAAGGGGCAAAATTCAGCAGAAGGGCAGACAGCAAGGAGAACCAGGGTAAAGGACAACCAAGGAAGGGGCTGAGTAGAACAGCGAAACAGTCTAGGGAGGTAAAATCATGGAAAGCCATGTGTAAAACAATGCCAGGAGCCTTAGCAACAAGATGAAAGATCTAGAGGCTGTCATGGTGTAGTCAGACCTGGACATTGTGGCTATCACTGAAACCTAGTGTAATGATAACCATGACTGGGAGATAGCCATACCTGGCTACAACATATTCAGAAGAGATGGGGCAGGTAGGAAGGGGAGGAGGGCACTGTATGTGAAAATGACATAAGGGCCACAGAGATCCAGGAGTAACAAAATGGGGAGAGATACTGTGGGTTAAGCCAGAAAGGAAAATGGGACCAGCCATCCGCACAGGTGTGGTCTATAGACCACCAGCCCAGGAGGAAGAAACAGATAGGGAGTTGATGCTAGCCATCCAAAGGATGGCAGACAAGGGTGAGGTAGTACTTGTTGGAGACTTCAATATTCCAGACGTGGACTGGAGCATCCCAGCAGCAGCTTCAACTAGAGCAGATTTATCCTGGACTCCTTCAGGGTGCCTTCCTCAAGCAACTGGTCATGGAACCAACTCGGCAGAAGGCAATACTGGACCATGTGCTCACAAACAGGGACAGTGTGAAGGGAGTAACAGTGAGGGAGCACCTGGGGAACAGTGACCACCAATCATTGTGGTTTGAAATAACAGAAAGAGCAGAACCAAACCACACAAAAACATGTATCCTGGATTTTAAGGGGCAGACTTTGGGAAAATGGGAGATATTTGAAAGAGGCATTAAGGGAATGGGGCAGGAATCAGGGGTTGAGGAACAGTGGGCAGTATTTAAAATGGGGATTACAAGAGCAACAGAATTATGCATTAAGCAGGCTAGCAAGAGGAAAAGGAAGAGGATACCATTATGGTTTTCCAAAGAGGTAGCAAAGAAAGTGAAAGCCAAGAAAATTGTATTCAGACAATACAAAAGACACAGGCAGAAGAGATAGGGAGAAATACCAGTAGAAGCAAAGGGAGGTAGGAGGTCGTAAAGGAAGCCAAAGCTCAGACAGAAGAACACATTGCAAAATCAGTGGGTAGAGGGACAAAACCTTTATAGGTACATAACTGAAAAAGAAAGGCAAAGGGAGAAATAGTGAGACTGAAGGGGAGGATGGGGCTGTGGAGGATGACAACAATAAAGCTGGCATATTGAACAGGTATTTCTGCCTGAGTCTTTACTGAGGAAGAGGAGGGTAATGGGTCTGAAGGGAGTACAAGGGGTGAGAATGGTGCAGAATGGACACAAGTCCCTTTACTCGAGAAAAGGTCCTGAAGGAACTGGAAGTAATAAGAGTTGATAAAGCAATGGGGCCAGATGGGGTGCACCCCAGGGTCCTTAAAAACTAAGAGAGGTGGTGGCTGAACTCTGGCTATCCTGTTTAGCCAATCATTGGAAACAGGGAGGTACCCAAAGACTGAGGACAGCAGATGTAGTCCCCTTATACAAAAGTGGGAACAAAGAGGAAGCGGAACTACAAACCAGTCAGCCCCACCTCGGTAGTGGGGAAGATCATGGAAGCACTACTGAAGGAGAGACTGGTGGAACATCTGGTTGTCAATGGACTACAGGACCCAAGGCAGCATGGTTTCACCAGGGAGGTCATGTCAGACCCACCTTGTTGAATTTTTTGACTGGGTGACTAGGGAGGTGGATCAGGGGAGGGCAGTGGACATGGCCTATCTGGACTTCAGCAAGGCCTTTGACATTGTGCCACATAGAAGACTATTACACAAACTGGGGAATATGGGTGTGGGCAGGACAGTAGTGTGGTGGGTAGGTAACTGGCTGGGCGGCAGGACACAGAGGGTGGTGGTAAATGGCTGTCACTCCACAGAGGGAAGAGTGACCAGTAGGGTATCACAGGGATCAGTGCTGGGACCGGTCCTATTCAACATCTCATCAGCGACATTGCACAGGACCTAGAAGGCAGAATTTCACTGTTCGCTGATGACACAAAGCTCTGTAACAGAGTAGACACACCAGAGGGTGTAGACAGAATGAGAAGGACCTGCAGAAACTTGAAGAATGGTCAGGGGTTTGGCAGTTGAAATTCAATGCAAAAGTGCAAGATAATGCATATGGGGCACAAAAACCTGGCACAATATATCAGTTGGGGGTGAGGAATAGCATGCACCAAGCAGGAAAGGATCTTGGGATTATCATCTCTGATGACCTCAAGGTAGGGAAACAGTGTGACAAAGCAGCAGGTAAAGAAATAGGATGCTGGGATGCATCACCAGCAGGAAAAAGGAGGTCATAATTCCGCTATACAAGACACTAGTGAGGCCCCACCTGAGTACAGTGTACAGTTCTGAGACCTTACCTACATAAGGACATAGACAGGGTAGAGAAGGTTCAGAGGAGGGCAACAAAGATGGTACATGGATTGCATCACAAGTCCCATGAGGACAGGTTGAAGGAACTGAATATGTACTCCCTGGAGGAGAGGAGAGAGGAGGAGAGAGGGATATGATAGAGACGTACAAGTATCTTACAGGGATGAACAGGTGCAGGAATACACTATTTTTAAGTGAAAAAGATGTTCCAGGACTAGAGGGCATGGGATGAAGTTGGAGGAGGACGATTCAGAGGAAACTGGAGGAAGAATTTCTTCACGGAATGGGTGGTGGACAAGTGGAACACCTGCCAGAGGAAGTGGTGGGGCTGAAACAATCACTGGTTTAATAATGCATGGGCTAGACATAAAGGAATTCTGGAGGTCAGGGGTGGCAACAGACTTCTAGGAAAACATAAACTGAACTTATAAGCTCAAATGGGTAGGCTGGTGGGCCACAGGCCCATTCTGGACACTGTCTATGTATCTATGTAAGGAGTTTGTTATAAGTATGGTAATTACTTTGTGTTTGGCTTTTCCAAAGGCCAGGGCACTAAGATCCCATCCCTTGATGTTTTCTTCCTTCTGTTCTATGCATACTCATTCCAATACACAGTTTTTATTATTTGAATCTACCAACCATTCAGCTGTATGAGTCATTCTAATTGCTGAGTAGTACAGGGGTTTTAAGCCTCCTAGTTCCTTATGCTGGAACAGTTTAAGGTAAGCCTGCCTGGGCCACTTGTTATTCCATACAGAGGTATTCAGAAAGGAATGTACAGTATATCAACAAACCAAGATTTTTTGTTAAGATTATTTTTTTTCTGTGTGTGAATTTAGTGCTTGTGAGAGGTACTGGATTGACAGCACTGGAACCTAAAGTCCTCTGTTTATCCAGATGACAGGTACAGCACAGGAGGGACCACCACGTAGATGACAGGGAACTTGACTCCATGTGTAATCCATCCTTGGCCTCTCATGTGAAACTTCAACAAGGGTGCCAGTTGTGTTGGTGGTTTTGTGATGTGGACATCTGCCCACTGGGAGTTGGACTGAGACCACCACAACTCATTTCACACAGGCCTCTGAACAGCGCTCAGGTGAATAAACCAAGACTTTGGAATACGTGTGGGCATCAGCTTAATATGTAGAAAGTGTCACAATCATACTCCTGGGGTCAGGACCACTGAGCTCACAGTGCCCACCCTTAAGTGCAATCCTGAGGGGGGCAGGGATACCCTCCTCATGCTTTTAGAATGCTCATTGAGGTCAAGACTGCACCTCTGCCTCGAGGATCCAAGACGCCCTCTAACTCTGGATAAGAGCACAATACCAGTCTCAAGTCTTGTGGCCAAATATGAACCCTTCCTTGGCTGTTACACGAAGGAGGAAGACCCAGGCATTACTCTCTTTGAGGTAGCAGTGTAAAAACTGATTTGGCCTTCTCCCTACAGGACATGTAACAGTCTGGTTCAAAATCTTTGTAGGCGCTGGTATTCTCCCTATTCTTCTAGATCCCTTACAGACTATTTTCTCAGTTTGGTTGCTTATGGTGTGACCCTGTGGCAATAACAGTTTTCACAGATGATTAATACTGTTTTCACAATTCACAACAAATATATATAAACCTCACACAGGCAGATATTCTTTAGGAAAACAAAGATTTTACTAAAATAATTAAATAAAAGCAGTTACAACTAAAAAGAACATATACTAATTTAGGTTACAGTATAAGAAACAAAATGGAAAAATATACAGAAAACACACTAAAACATGTTAGCTAAGTCTACCTTAGGTATGAGATTTCAAAGTCCAGAAAATCGCTGGTTTACAAAATATTTCAGTCTTTCTGCAGCAGTCTTTGGTTCTTAGGCAGTCTCTGTGCTGGCAGCTGTTTGCTTATTGTCAGGAGAGAGAGTCCAAACTGAATTGCTCTGCGTGTCTGTGCTGGAGAGCTTAAATAGAAGACCACCCCAAGGTCCGTGAATAGAGACTGACCCTTCCACTTTAGGCCACCGCCGTCACTCTTGCGCTTTTCCCAAAAGTCTTATTTTCCTGATAATCTTTGATGTCAGATTCCCATTGTTAACACAGGGTTTATAATCATAACCCCTGTAAGTGGAATTTCACACAGGTATGCTATAAGTTGTTTTTTGTCCTATTACCTCACACAGGCCCGTTAGAAGGATTTTTCCTGGCTAAAACACCATGGGCTTTTGAACTGTCTCAATTTAATTAGTTATAATGAAGATCTTGTCAGTTACATGGTTATACAAGCTGATTTTATAACTTCTGTTTCTTGGCCAGTTAACTTAGAGGAATACTCTTTGATCATGTATCCACAAGCTTTTTAACAAGAACTTGTCAGATTCCTGCTAGCAAAGTTGGCTTTGTAGGTCAGAGGAAGATCAAACCCCTTTAAAAAATCCAGTTTTTTCTCAATGTGCCTTTGCTGACACTGGCATGTACATACATAGGATTACATAACAAACATATATACTGTACAACAGAATAATATCTACAAATAAGGGCTAGCAGTGGGTAGCTCGCCACAGAGAGCTCTTGAAATGTATAAAATATACCTTTTTTATTGTGTCTACCCTATTCCATTAGTCCAGTTGGAGTTTATTCTATTTTTATTCAATTTAGTAGGTTCATTTTCCATCTTATTTTTTAAATCTGACGAGTTAACTTTAATGGTCTTATCTAAGTTTTTGTGAATCTTTACCCCAGATATGCTGTGAAATTGTCAACCCATTCTCATTCTTTTTTTACTTTTTTTTATTTATAGTTTCTGTTGCTTGCCTGCTCCACTCCAATCGATTCCCCCAGCCCCATCACTTGGCTTCTCTGTACATCTCTACTATACCTGTCCTCTGTCAGAGGACCTTCCTTAAAGGTGTCTGATAACCTGTGGGGCCTTCGGTCAGTGGGCTTCATCCAGCAGTCATAGGATTTTCACTATTTTCTGCCACAGGGCGCACTGCATGTACAAAGGATGCAATGTGCATACTTCACCTCTGTGGAGACACCCCCAGCATCCTGCATGTGAGGTTCCTCTCACTGTGTGGTCCCACTGCACTGCTGTGCAGATTCCTCCAGGTGGCAAATGAACAGCGTGACACTGTCACCCCACTCCCCGAGGGAGGAGAGCTGTCCTGGGGATACTTAGTCCTCACTCCCTCTCTCAGCTGATCCTCGAGCAACCTGCACCTTTTCAGGAGCCTGGATCACTGTCATGGCAGGAGGTGAAATGCCCAGTGCCTCTACCCCTGCACCACTGGGCTGACTCCACCCATTCCTACTCTAATTCCATCTTTTGAGACACACATCGTTTAAAGAAAGGAATTGTATTTTTTCTTTATTCACTGTGTATCCAATAACTTCAGTAAACTTCTTTATAATGTTAAATAGTGCAGGATGCTGGATGTTACACCTTGCACTACACTGGAGGCCCATGTTTGGATGTAGACTCGAGTCACTGGGCTCAGCGGGGGAGGATTGGGCATCTGGAGATCTGCTTTCCTCTTCTGGGAGGGAGGTTTACAGTGTTTGGTGCTTGCCTGGCTCCCAAGTGTCAGCTGTGGGTAAGGCATCAGGGACTGTCCAAGACGGGGAGTGGCACCTGCCAACGTCCCTTATACAGAAGAGTTCATATGAGTATCTGGGCATCACTGCATACTTATTCTTTAGGGGCACCAGAAAATAGAAAATGGTGGTCTTCTGAGCGGCAACGACATCCAGCCACCCAGTAGCCCTGCACCTGATGAACACCCAGGCCACGCTGCTTCTCACACAGGTATGCCCTGGAGGAAAATTCGGGAGTGGGGCTGGGGTGGTTGGCATCTGGTGAGCTGCTTGTGATGTACTGTATGACTGTATGTCTCAGAGCAGCTCCGATTTGAAACTGACAACTGTCAAAGTCTGTGTTGTATGAGCCACATTTCAAACTAACTGAGTGTCCCAATTGGGGAGCATCTTTTCATGTACTGGATTCTGAGTCTTCTTCCACTTTTTCACCTTTTAGAAGCTGTCACTACAGAATCTGTTGACTGCCAGCGAGTATGACCTGTACAGTGCTGAGCAGCAAATTCAGGAAAACTGGCATCTTGTAGCTAAACATGGCAGCAGCAGTTTGTGAGCAAAATCCACTGGCATTCAGTTCAATCACAGAGAGCAGAAGCAACAAATTCAGGGATCTGAAAACAAAAGCTAAACTTGGAAGCAGTTCAGTGTGTCAGTCTCCGAGTTTTGGGGTGGGTAGGGATTCGCAGCAGGCTAAACCAAAAGCAACAGTTCCATACAAAGTTAGTCCTGTAAGAGCTCGTGTTTCAAACTGATGAACCGGCATCAGGATTCAGTCTTTTTTTCTTTTTATTCACCTTTGTAAAGGTTAGGGCTGCTGTAAGCAGTTTTGTTATGTTCCAAGCAGCTCCATTCAAAGTCAGTGGGAAATTGATTGTAGCACAGGAGCAGAGAGACTGGTGAGTATTGTGCTGTGCTGTATCGAGTAACAACATGAGGCTGACAATGCTGGATAAATCTTTAAAAATCAAGGCAGCAGCCGTGTTTGTTACTGATGTATGACTGGTACAGAGCAGTTAAGCAATGTTATCACAAATGTCTAAACTGTGCAATAAGCCAGCAGGTAAAAGGCAGCAGCAGACATTAGGTGCGGTATGTGTACTATGCAGGATTTCATTCAGCAGAGAGTGACATGCCAGGGGATTAAGAATGAGAGCAGGTAACACTCAATTGAAACCAGTTAGCACCCTCATCAGAAACGATTAAAGAGGTCACAGTGAATGGGACTTAATCAGCATTGTAATTGAGAACACTCAAACGGATTTGAAATCTCAGGTTTCATAATAAAGAGGTCATTAACATGGCAAAAATCAGTTTGCATTGTCTCTCATTCGGATAGTCAGACATATGGATTAACAATGCATGATTAGCCAGGTCTGATTTAGATCTCTTCCTACTTTGGGTATCAGTATTGTTGTTCCCAGTTGGAGCAAGGACGATAGAGCCTCTGACCCAAGATTTGTTACATACCTGAACTACTATCGGAACCAGGATGTCTTTGTAAGTGTGAAAAAAAGTAATGGAATATCTGTCTGACCCTGCAGACTTTTTTATTATTGCAGACTGTGGGAGTGTCCCTGACCTATCATGGTTCTCTCTTCAGTTGTGCATGAGGTACTCTCATTGCTATAAGAGAACCTCATGTGCTGAGCCACTGTAGCAGGCTTGCTGATGATCGCCACTCATGCAAACAGAAAGAGACAGCAAAGAGGATATTTATTTTAAATTGTAGCGCAATCTATAATAAATGCATAGGTGCACTATGAGGGCCTCCTACGGGCATAAGATTGTTGCTCTTATGTCCTTAGGGCACCAGAACAGCTTACCTTCAGTTCACAGTTCTCTTGCCCTAGGAACACACAAAAATGACACTTGTATCCATAAGAGGCCCTCCTAATACCCTATAAGCTTATAAGAGAGTCCATTGTTTTAATCACCCTTCCAAGTGAATTGCTTTCCGATTTTATTTACTTGGTCTGTGCTATGTGCAGGTTCTCTAAACCCTCACAAAATGTTCCTACTCTTCTCTGGGTCAGTGTAATATTTTCAGTATATAGAGGTTTATAGTGCTGTGTAAAAATTTTATTTATCCCACCGTGGTCTAGCGTGATAGTTCCATTACTGGGATTTCAAAATTCCTAAAAAATAGTGGCAAAACACATGCAGGCCTTTCTAACCAACTACAGCATTCTTAATAAATATCAATCGGGTTTTAGGCCAGTGTATGGAACCACTACAGCCCTACTGAAGGTTACTAGGATATTGTGGAGGGTCTGGACAGGGGATGCAGGTGGGAGCAATATTGTCCATTTTTCCAAGGCGTTTGATACCTTGGACCATGGCACTCTCCTGTCCAGACTGAGATCTGTGTGTATCCGTGACAGTCACTAAATGGTTTAGGAATTGTTTGGAAAATAGACAACAGCAAGTGACCATCAATGAATGGTCTTCTAGTTTGAAAGTGGCAGTCTCAGGGTACCACAGCGATCAATACTTGGACCAATACTATATAATTTATATATACATACTAACATACTATTTGCCAGCAGATTAGGCCTTACGGTTCTATTGAGTCTGCTTGAACCTCAGATCCTTAGTTGGGTGCCGAGGCCCTCCCTCCCTTGTGTTCCAGAAACCCTATCATCCATCCCACCCCTGGACAGGCTATCATCTGATACATCCACTTTCTGTGTCTGTCCCACCTCTCTTGAAGCCCTCCACTGTGGATCTCTGAACCAGCTCGCCAGGCAGTGCATTCCAAGGGTCCACCACCCTCTCAGTGAAAAACTCCTCCTCTTTTCCCCTCACCCTTCCACCTTCCAACTTCAAACCATGCCCTGTGGTGATACCTCCCTGCTTTAGTCTAAAGATCCCCTCCTGTTTACCCTATTTATTCCCTTGAGGTACTTGAAGACCTCAATCATGTCCCCCTGTCTCTCCTCTCTCCAATGAAAACAGGCAGAGCTCCTCAAGTCTATCCTCATACGTCAAATCCCTAGTCCTTGTATCATCTTAGTTGCCCTCCTCTGTACCCTCTCCAGGAGCTGTATGTCCCTCTTCAAGTGTGGTCTCCAGTACTGTACACAGTACTCAAGGTGTGGTCTAACCAGTCCATTGTACAGCGGCAGAATCACTTCCTTGCTCCTAGAGGTGATCCCCTTGATGCATCCCAACATCCTGTTTGCCTTGCTAGCCTCTCCTGCACTGCTCAGAGTTATTGTACATGCATCCACCATGACCCCAAGGTCTTTTTCCCCTATTGAGGCCACCAGCACCTCCCTCCCAGGGTGTACCTGTGTTTAGGGTTTCCTGCCCAAGATGTAACACCTTGCACTTGGTGATATTGAAATTTAGTTTCATGTGTGAGCCCAGCTTCCAGGGTGTCCAGGTCCTTGCAGGGCCAACCTCCCTCTTCTCCCTCAACTACTGCTCCCATCTTGGAGTCATCAGCGAAGAGACTCATTTCACACCCTGTACCCTCCCTGATGTCCGATATGTATGCATTAAACAGGATCGGACCCAGGACCGAGCCTCGCGGCACTCTACTACTTACCTCTCTAGGGTTCGAGAGCCCCACTGACCACTACTCTGGGTGCATCCAGCTAGCCAGTTTTCAATCCATCTGACCATCAAAGGGCCTACTCCCAACCCCATCAGTTTCTCCACCAGACCATTGTGGGGGACAGAGTCAAATGCCTTGCTGAAGACCAAGAATAATGCATCCACAGGCTTTCCCTGTCCAGTTCTGATGTTACCCATTCTGAGAACTCCACAAGATTGGTTTGACATGATCTACCTGGCACAAACCCATGTTGCCGACTATCCAGACCTCTCACCTCCTCCAAGTACACCCCAATCGTTCTTTTAGTATACTCTCCATTAATTTTCCCACCACCGAGGTCAAACTGATGGGTCTATAGTTACCTGGTACTTCCTCGACCCCTTTAAGGATTGGCACCACACGTGCCTCTCACCAATCCCTAGGTACCCTTCCTGTCTCAAGTGACCTGTTGAAGAGCTCTACCAGGGTGCAGCCAGTATGTCCGCCAATTCCCACAGTACTCTCGGATGAATGCCATCCGCCCAGGAGATTTGTCTTTCTTTAGAGCCTTGAGGGCTAACCACACCCTTTGGCGGAGATAGCATCATCTGTCCCTCCACCTTACTGGCCTTTTTATCCTTATCCTGATGTGATACCCTGGGGTACCTCTCCCCTCTTGCTCCATTTCTGTTGCTCCCTGATCCCACTCACTGCCGCTTCTATCCTCATTGTGCCTTACTTTGTAGATATCCCATCCCCTCCCTAGTGAACACAGAGGCAAAGTACTCATTAAATACCTCTGCCTGGTCCCTCGCCTCTTCCACCCACCCTCCTTCTGATCTCAATCTGGAGATGGCCCTTAGTTTTCTCCACTCCCAATGTACCGGAGGAACCCTTTTCACCTCCATGTATCCCTGTGCCAGCCGCTGCTTTACTGGACTTTGCCCCCTCACCATCTGGGTGACTTTTCTAGATGCAAGATGGTACATTTCTTATCCCTATCCCTCTTGTTGTTTTATATTTTTTGTTGGCTGCCTTCTTTCTCTGACCACTACCTGAACCTCACTGGACCACCAGCATGGTTTATGTGACCTTGCTCCCTTACGCTTTCACCTAGCGCAGGTCCTGACTGCCTCATGAAGTCCCCTGCTTATGACCTCCCATCTCCTTTCCACATTTGTCATTGATGTAATCCTTCAAGTGATCCTTGAGAATATTTCCCATGCCCACAAAGTCTGCCCCCTGAAGTCCACTGCCAGTGTCCTAGATCTCCCTCCCCCATGCTTATTTGAAACCAGACAGTATTGTGGTCGCTCCCAGTCAGGGATCCTCTACAGCCAGGTCCCTTACCAGATCCCCATCTGCCAGAACCATGTCCAGGACATGCCCTCCCTTGTAGGCTCCATCACATGCTGTGTTAAGAATATATCCTGGAAGCCGCCCAGCAGCCTCTGCTCCTTGGCCACCTTAGAGGACATGGTTCCCCAGTTTGTACCTGGCATATTAAGGTCCCCATCAACATCACTCCTTCCCCTTTTGGTCCACACTGGGCAATGATGTTGTCCAGCAAGCCATCCTCCAGAACATCACCCATTCCGGGGCCTATATACTACACCCAGCTTGACATTATCTCCTGTGGGGATCGTAAGGTGACCCATAAGGCCTCCTCGTTTCCTCTGCCTCTTCTACCCTAGCAATTTCTATGTCATCTCTAATGAACATAGCCACTCCACCCCTCTGACCTCCTTTCTATCCTTCCTAAGCATAGTGTACCCCATGTTTAGGTCCCAGTCATGGTTTTTGTTGGCCCACGCCTCCGTGACCGCCGCCACATCCCCCTCCCCGAACAGCATGGCATTGAACTCTGGCAACTTGTTTCCCAAGCTCCTGGCATTTACTAACACCAACCCCACCCTTATCCCTGATCCCCTTTGTCGAACCCCACCCAGGTTCCTTATACTTCCATCCTCCTCTGCTCCTCCTGAAACCTCCACCCCAGTCTGTTTCCTCCTCCCTTGGGTTTGAGGCTACCTCTCATCTGGAGGAGAGGGCTTCTGGTCAGCCCTCCTTATCATATGAATGATTTGTTTTTTTTTCAAGCAGGAGGTGGAGTACCACCTTTATGCTGATGATACCATCATTTATGTAAAAAGGACATCTTGGTATCTATTCAACTGTTATTACAAAAGCATTTTACCATTTACAGGATTTCCTGTTAAACTCTAAGCTATGTAAAAGAAAAAAATTGTAGGTCATGTTTCAAAGAGGTAAAAGGTGAATTCAGAGGAAAGTAAATTACAAATTGTGACTCTTACAGGGGTTGGATGAGAACAAGTAGATAATTATAATACCTGGGCGTTTACCTGGATAAACACCTAATGTGGGATGTCCATATTGACGTAACATTAAACAAGCATTTGTCAATGCCGAATGTTGCTTGCTTCTATGTGCTGTTTAGGTATTTGGAAGTCATTGGAGTGCAAATATTGAAAATTTGCGAACTTAATGAAGTGCATGTGGAACTGCGCAACGCACCGTAAGACAGTCATTGTTAGGAAATAGTTCATGAAATTTTCAACATAGCCATTTTAAGACCTCTGCTCATGAACAGTGTCACTGTGATTTTGTTAATGTGTCCTATACATTGAGTTTGCACACCGACTGCGCCATTATGCGCTACATGGGCGGAAACACATTTGGGCAGGATGTGAAAATGACAGCTGTACTGCTCATAAGGAGGTGTGGTAAATGGCAATTTTGAAAATCTGGAGGAAATATTGAAAATTCGCAAACCTACGAGTTATGGAAAACTGTGCAACGCATACTCGTAAAACGGTCATTTTTAGAATTTTTTCATCAAATTTTCAACATAGCCATCTTAAGACCTCTGCTCATGAACAGTGTCACTGTGATTTTCTTAATTTGTCCGCAGACATTGATTTCAAGATAATCGACCGCGCCATTCTGCGCTACAAGGGCGGAAACACATTTTGGGTGAGATGTGAAAATGACAGCTGTACTACCTCATAAGAAGGTGGTAAAATGGCAATGTTGAAAATCTGGAGTGAAAATATTGAAATTTCATGAACTTACGATCCTGCGTAGGAAGCGCCAGCGCAGCCAGAAAGTCATTTTCAGAATTTTGATCACATTAACATGGTTTTTGGGACCCTTTTTGAGTGATGTCACTGTCGTGGCAGTATCAGGCTCGCAGATTTCGCAGTCACTGTGCAGTCACTGCGCCGAAATCACCTTTCGGCCCGTAATGCCATGACAGTGACATCATTCATGAGAAGGGGTCCTAAAAACCCTATGTTGAAAATTTGGTGCAAAATTCCTAAAAATGCCTGAGATATGCAATAAGTTGAACCACCCCATCTAGCCCATTATACAGCTTACTGGCATTTCCTCAGTTCGCGGTCGGCTTTGAAGAGTGCAGACGGTTCCTGGTCAACCAAGATCGCCGCGCCGGAGTCTGAGGTAAGTATGGGGTGGGGGTGGGAGGCTGCGCGCAGTGGGTGGGTGCAGGTTGTGGAGGGGGGTCGGAGACGCACCGCTGGACCGCTTTTGTTTTATAGGTTTAAAAAAAAAAGAGGTCATGGGACGCTTGCCATGCTGGGTGGGCTCCCAGCGTGGCACAAGGATGGGGTTATCCACGACGGTATTGCACCCCGCCAGCCAAAGGGACTGATTGCCACGCTAGTGGGCTCCAGCGTAGCACCAACTACTGGGGATGATACAGCTCAGCCGACGGGGATTGGGCACCCGCCGGCTACACAGTACGTATGGGGAGCGATGCCTGCATGGGGAGCGCTTATCGCTGTCACTGAAGCGTAGCTCCTTTCAATCAGAGTGCTTACTGCATTTTGGAGCGGTCAGACAGCCCAAATGCATTGGCTTACAGGCTGCGCCTGCCAGCTCACTGACTGAATTGGAGGAGGAGGTGACACACCTGAAACCTCCGATGATGGCACTATGTTTCTTGCGCATGCAAGCAACATAAAAGGTAGGGAAATGTTTAGGATCCCTATATAGAACCAGAAATTACATGTCACTTGAGAATAGAAAGCATATAGTAAATGCCATGGTATTACCCATATTAGAATATGGAAACTTGATATATGCAGGAGCAACAAAAACATAGCTACACAAACTAGATGTTAAGTATAATAAATTAGCCAGATTTATCCTACATGCACCAAAAGGACTCATAGAATAGATATGTATAAGGGGTTGAACTGGATTTTCTGTCTCAAAGGAGAGACTTAAACACTGTGAAATTTATGGCAAAGTGTATCCTGGGAAAGTTCCTGATTATATTTCAGAAACTATCTGTGTTAAAACACCCATTAGTGGCCTAAGATCAGGTGAAGGTTTAGAATGTATATTGCCTGAACGTAAAATTGAAATAGAGAAACCATTTTACATACATTGGACCAGTTTTGTGAAATAAATTACTGTGGTGTCTGAGACCTTTGAATAGAGAAACAGATTAATAAAATAAGAAAGTGGTATCTTGAGTGTGTAAAATATGATGGAATATTTGAATAGGAAATATATATATATATATATATATAGATTAGAAAGTAATTTACTATGATAAGAGTCCAGTCTTGTCTTAAATTAAGATGATAATATGGCACCTTACTGAATCTGTGTATGTATATTACTTTGTAATGTAATTGTAGCACTTATCAAATTGGTGTTTGTTTTATTGTGTGTTGTATTTAAGTATATGCTGATTTATGTATGTGATTGGTGTAAAAGTAACTGGAATTGAATTCTGGACCTTACTTGAAAATGAGCCTTGGCTCAGTGGAGCAATCCATATTCATTTTTGTATGAATACAACGTTTTACTACTTACTACTTTTTACTACATTGGAATATCTGTAATCTGGCATTTATTAGAGTTTTGTTTCAATCGTTAATCTCAGTGCTAGTAGCTTTTGGTTTTGATCCTGAGTCCACATATCTCAAGTTCACCTTTCTTCTGTCAAATTCTGCTTCTCCTGCAGGGAACTGGATGGCTCAGTGGATTAGTAGCAGGTTAAGGAGCCTTCCAACTCCAGGCACAGGTTCAAATCCAGAACAGGTTGGTAGTGGCTGAAAGCCATTATCCCCTGAGTGCTGTTCAGAGGCCTGTGTGAAATGAGTTGTGGTCTCAGTCTAGTTCCCAGTGGGCAGGTGTCCACATCAGAAAATAAAAACAGATAATGCTAGTAGTGGAACACACGGACTTGTGCACATTACCCCAAGACTTCGTGTCCTCTTCAGGACACTTTGTAAGTCCCCTGATGAAGTGTCCCAGAGAGACACAAAGTGTTGGGTAGTGCTGTAGATCCATTTTCCACTACTAGCATTGTCTGGATTTTTATTTATTTATCCTGTCTGAGTGCCTCCATCGTTTTATGTCTCTCATTATTCTATGCTTTGGATTGGCACCTGTTCCTATTGGTAAGTGTGGGGTTTACTTGTGCTTTTGTCTACATCAGAAAACCACCCACACAATTGGCACTAATTGGCACCTCTGCAGCAGTCTCACATGAGAGGCCAAGGACTGAATGGGCATGAAGTCTGAACTACCCTCTCACCTATGTGGTGGTTCCTTCCATAGCAGGGTTGAGGCACATTGGTGGGCGGAGGAGAAGCTTGCACTCTGATCATCCATGCTGTCCCTGTCATGTGGATAAACAGAGGACTTCAGGTTCCAGTGCTGTCAATCTAGCACCTTTCATGAGTACTAACAGATTCACATACGGGAAAAAATGCTGCTTCTCCTGTTATCATTTCATCATATTCAATTTTTGTCTTGGACCAACATTGCCCAATAGCATAGAAATCAGCTTTTGCCGCTTCGTGACAGTGACAGACATGCCCCTAAGCATACTGTAGTACTCCCAGTCATGGTCCTGAGGTGTTGATTTGTACTTGGTCCAGGGTCTGCCTCATTAATGGCAGGAATCTAGGAGATCACATGTAAGTCATTTGTTATAAGTGCCACTGACCCTACCATGGTCCTGCCTGATATTCAGCTTCAATTACTGATCTACCTGAAACCTGGTGACAGCAATTGCTTGGAATCTTGCTGGTTAAGAGTCCCTCTAGACATTCACTCAACTGACGTGAACCAGGTTTGTGAACAGCTTGAGCATGTCTTCTGATGGGCTCTGTGGAGGGCATTGGCACAATGGATGAACACACATCATCAACCCTACCCACAGAGGCAAGGCATAGCATGGCTGATATTTACAAGGGGATGAGGTGGTCATAAAAATGGGAGGTAGTCATCCAGCACCTCGTTCGTGACATGCATGGCCTCCATGTCAGCCTGTCCTTTGCCCCCATCACCATTCTTCCCACAGTGGCCGGGCCTTGGTGATGGAATCTGAAGGAGGCTGCTGGTCTGGGGCAAGGTGCATGGATAGGCAGCAGCTGGCAGGGAAGAAGAAGAGGATGAAAGGAAAATAAGAGGTGGTTGCATAGAGATAAAATAATAATAATAATAAAAAAAGAATATTGGCGTAAAAGGGCAGTAACAAGGGATCTTAAAACAGGCAAAATAAAAGCACAATATTTCAAAACAAATTCATGATTCAGTGCTCTGGGGTATTAAACAGACTACTCTTATACTCAAAATAACAATTATTTTAATATATAATTAATTAATATGAATCATTATATTAGGGTCTACAGTGATACTGTAGGTAGGGAAAATGGACAGACCGGATTGGCCAAGCTGCTCTTACCTGCCAACAAATTCTATTAAAATATGTAAAACAAACAAACAAAAAAGGTTTATATTCTCTTTAACATCCACACAATTTACTGAATTTGAGAGTGCTGATATAGGTGGTGCCACTTCTGTGTGTGGTCCCCTTTATAAAGTTGGGGGATCCAGCGAGTTCCTCTGCCTTGAAGCTCACTGGCAACAGAGAGAGAAAAGAGAGAGGATGAGCAAGATGTTTGACAAGAGAGGTGGCTGTAAACTTGGTATAACAAGGCTTTATCTGCCTCTACATGCTGGGAACTGGCAGGGAAAGGACTTGAAGGAATGTAATAAAAAGTCACTTTCAGTGACTGAGAATATGAACTGGAGAAAGAATCCTTCACTTGAAAGGGCTCTGTATTTTGGAAGAAGAGGATGGGGTACTAAAAGTGAATACAGAGGCGCCGGCATCTAGATTGTTTCAGAGCAGAGCAGATTGCAACATTTAAAACTAAGACTGCCCATTGCACGTCATCATAAATTACCTATAAAGAATGGAGCCGGGGTGAAACTCATGTGGCGCCTTTCTGCAAAATGGCATTTATAAAACTGGAAGCTGAGGTTGAGAAGATCACTATGGTGTGGGTGTGGTATCAGACAAGCTCTGCAGCGAAAGAATATTACGATGAAGAGTACTTCGGCAAGCGGGTGACACTCTGCAGCTTTATAGTTTAATATTTGATCTACAAATGTGTAAAGCAAATGAGAAGCAATGGCTAAAGGTCCAAGAGTTTTTTTTAATTTGATGATCAGAGTGGTAAGAAGCAAGTGCCAGTTTATAGCATGCTGTTTGCTCCTGGTGGGAAATTTATCCCAGTGCCTCTCCATGGGGTTCGACAATTCCTGGCACAGCTGATCGAGAAGTTAGACGACATGGCAAGGTGGTTCCAGTCCTGCATCCTGATGTCCTTGTTGGCAGCAGTAACCAGTGTAGGTTGTCTTTAAGCAACTCACAAACAAAAAGAAAAAATATTGTAGATTTACTGTAATCAACTCCATAGGGGCTTAGTGTTAGTTGTTGTTGCTCTCTGTGCAAAAGTGTGTAGCTCCACCATAAGTTCGTTTATATGTTTTGGAAGTGTAACTCCTTATGAGGGCACAGAGAAATGAGCTTAAGGGAAATACTGGTGTGCAGGGTTCTCTGAGTCTCAAAGCCCATAGACTGTTCCTTTTAAAAAAATTTGTGTAACGCTCCATTTATGCTGCCTTCTGCCCTGAACAGCCCCTTTTGTGAAGCTTCCCCAGCCCTGTCACCCTTCTTCTCTAGGACTCACCTCTGCCTCTTCTGTTCTCCTGTGGCTTACCTCCCATGGTGGGACTGTGGTCATCAGGCCTGCTCCAGTACCCTCCAATCAACTTCTGCCAGCCTCAGACGTGGGTGCCACAGTTGACAGTGTGGAGCCTGTGGAAGGAGCCTTCCTTCCTCCCTGTGCGCTCGGGGTGGTTTTTCCTGCTGCTACAGACCCTGTAGGGCAGTGGTATGTAAGTGGCTCATGAGGACTGGAACACACACACAAGATGGTGCGGTATCCTCAAACACATCTGATGCCCACTCATCTGCTCTGCCTCTATCTGGCTTCTACCCATGATTATCTAGGTGGAGCAACATGGCCAAGGCAGTGACCTCCCTCCTGTAGGAAGTGAGTATCCTCTGTGACACATGCTCCTACTCAACTTTGCTGCCCCTGAGGATCCTGGCTCTGCTCCTGAACCCAGGTTGCGGTCATTGAGCAATAACTCTACTTCTGCACTGATGGGCCTGACCATAAAGCTCCTTAAAACAACATTTTAGGTTATCTGTAAGTGTCAGCAGTCCAGAGATTTCCATGTCTAAGTCTGTCCTATATTGTTTCAAGGCAGCAGCCCATTCATAGACTTTGAGACAGAAAGTGATTTCACAGCTGGGGAAGCTATATGTTGTTATGCGAGCTTCCCAACCATGAAATCTCCTTCTGCCACAAGGTTCCATGACTAAGAAGAAGAATTAGCATTTAGGTAGTGCTTTTCATAAACAGTGTATCCCAAAGTGCTTTACAAGTGATGAGAAACTGGTAATGAAGTAACTTTAAATGTGTAGTGGCAGCCTTTCACATATCAACACCCACACGGCCATGAAAGATTGCATAAACTGGTTTTATTGGAAGAAAATGTTGGCCTGGATGTCAGGAAAATCCCAACTCTTGCAAAAAGTGCTTAAGTTCTTTTACTTCCACCAGGACAGCACCAGAGAAGGGTAGAAGGGACTGCAGTTTAATGTCTCATTTAAAGGATACCTACACAACATTTTGACAACAAACTATTCAAACTCTGACTGTGAGGTGACTAAAGGAAAGGCTGCTGTATTCATTAGGCTAAAACTACATTTATATAATTTACCTAAATGTGGTTCCAGAGCATTTGAATATTGTAAAATCAGCCTTCTAATTTCAAAAACTGTTTTACCTGCTTCCTAAAATGACCGCCAAATGTGTTAC
This sequence comes from Neoceratodus forsteri, assembly GCA_016271365.2. Classification (NCBI taxonomy): domain Eukaryota; kingdom Metazoa; phylum Chordata; order Ceratodontiformes; family Ceratodontidae; genus Neoceratodus; species Neoceratodus forsteri. Next base: position 124,238,348 of record JADMNL010000024.1, read on the forward strand.
ATGATGACATCACTGGAGCCAAAGTCAGAAAGATATATGGCTCTCTGTAGTGCTAACTAGTTCTTTTTTCCCTTTGTATAGAATTGTTTCACCTAATGGTCAAAACATTTGCATTATTTTGTATAATGCACATGTTAGGCTATGGTTCTGTTCATTTTGTTTACTTTAACATGCTGAAATTGTGTTTTAATCCAACCGACTTTCTCTGCGGCAAACCACAGTGCAGTACAAATCTTGAATAACCTGGTGGTCTAGTGGTTATGGTAGATCCAAGATGCTACAGTGGGGTGCTGTGGTGTGCATGCTTAATATGCACTTTTTAACATTTTATTAAACCTTTATATTTTCTGTTTTTCTTTTCTAGTAATTTTTGACAGAACCTACAAATGTAATCCATAGTTTGAATGTAAACATTTGTACAAACAATAAATCAGACTTCTTCAACAAAGTGAAATACAGCAGCAGCAGCAAGCAAGTACAGTACTATGTGTGTGTGGTGGTGGGTGTAGCCACACCTTCACCACCCCCTAGAGCCACCATTTTTTGTAGCAAAGCTCTTGTTCGGTCCAATGTTAGAGTTCATACTTTCTCAAAACTCAAATATATGCTTGTATTGTCTCTTTTACCATGGAAATAATAATAAGAAGAATCAGCATTTATATAGTGGTTTTCATACACATTGCATCCCAAAGTGCTTTACAAGCAATACTAGACTCAGAGGAAGTGACTGAACATGTAGTGGCAGCCATTTCATACATTAATATCCACACACAGCCTTGGACAATTGCATGAACTGGTTTTATGGGAAGAGAAATGTTGGCCCAGGACAATGGGGTCAGGTAGTGATCAAGGTGCTGGCAGCCCATTGTACTTCTCACAGTAATCTGCTCATATTTCTTTCCTCTGTCTTCTCCCTTCCCTGAATATATCAGTACCTTGCAAGTGTGGGTTTTCAGTCCCCTCTGGTATTCATTCTTCACTATTCCTCCTCACACCAAAAACTAGTGAACTCATCACTCTTCTGCATCATGAATGCAAGTAGTGGAGTTCCTGTTTTATTTTGAATATCAACTATAAACATATCTTTACAGTAAGTCAGGCTGATAGCAACAGGAACAAGGGGAATGATGGGCTTTCCTTTCTCTTAAAGATCTAACTACCTTTGATTAGGCACTGCTAAATGATGGGTGTACACATCATTATGCACGCCATTTAATAGTGCCTAATCATAGGTGGCTTAGATCTTACATGGTAGGAAAGCCTATTTCACTTGTGCCATGCTGCTATCAGCCTGGCTACCAGAAGATCATGTTTATTATTAATATGTAAAAATAACATAGGAGACTGTACTAACTATTCATGATGCAGAAGGGTAGTGAACTCACCAGTTTTTGTGTGGGGAGCAGAAGAGAAGAATGAATGCCAAAGAGGGACTGAAGAGGTCATTCCAGCAGTGTATAGCTATATTCAGGTTAGCTGAAGACATGAAGGAGGACGTTGAGCAGATCACTGTGAGATCTGAAATGTGGGCTGCCAACATCGTGATCACTACCTGACTATGGATGAGAGTAACCAGCGATGACAAATACTAGAGTGTCAGGGCTGCACCTAAACTGTTACTTGAATTCAGTGTAGGGAGCTGACCCTCGGGTGGGGTGTTGACATTTGCTAGGACAGTATTGAGGGAGTTGTGTATAGCTCATTCAAGATTTGGAAGGGTGGTAGCCAGCCAACTCGAACTGTGGAGTAGAGCACAGGAAAGTACTGGAGAAGAATTGCTGGGAACTGTCCTGTGGGGTTCTGCAGATCACAGGTAAAGGAGTAGACTGACAATGGAAGTCGGGTGGATTTGCTCAAGGTATTAGTATGCCTCTCCTGCTAATAATATCGTTATCCATTAAGTGCAGCCCTTATGAGGGCATGTATAGTAGTTTTTCCTGGTGGGTCATGATGCCTATTGCTTGACCCTCCAGGAAGACTTAGTTGTTGGTTAATGAGGTGGGAAAAATACAACAGGGAACTGTACATACTACTGTCACTGTGCAGAAGAGTGGTGATCCACCCAATGTTTACTGTGGGAGCAGAAGTCAAACACTGAGAATGTGGACTGAAGTGATTTGGGAGGCATTTTTGACAGTGCCAGCTGATGATGCATATTGGTATAGGTGTGCACAACTCTCTGAGGTGCAAGATTACAATCTGAGGTATGAAAATTCTCTTCATGAGACCATAAGCACATATGTGGCACCAGGCAGTAGTAAGGACAAGGTATGGATGGTGGGGTGTTCAACAGAAGGCAGCTAGATGCAGGAGGTTCACATGGAAAAAGAAAGCCTTATTTGTGGATTAACAAGAAAGCATGGGCTTTGGAACTGAACCAGACCAGTACTTTGCTCTGTGACCCTGAGCAAGTCATTACACTTCCTTGTGCTTCCAGGCCACACCTGTAAACACGCTTTCAGCTTAGTGTGTCTCTCCTAGCTAACAAAACAAAATTCAGAGCATCACATAACCACTAGATCATCAGGTAATTGAAGTGTTGTACTGTAATGCAGTTTGCCAAGGAAAAGTCAGCTGGATTGCAAAACATTTTCTGCAAGTTAAAGTAAACAAAATGAATAAAATCATAGCCTACCATGTGTGCTGATCAAAATAATCCACGAGTTAATACATGGTGTTGATCATTCTGGTACAACAATTCAAAACAAAGAGGAAAGAAGAACTAGTAAGCACTACAGAAATATATGTGGGTCTCTGTCTTTGGCTCAGATGTTGTCATCATGACTCATCACTTAACACACTTGGTAGGCATCTCAGGGAGAAACCAGGCTGTTTTCTGAAAGTGAAAGTCTGATGTTTACGTTTTCAAAAGCTATGAAACTGCAATTACATTATTTACATAAATGTAGTTTTAGCATAAATATAAACAGCAGCCTCTACTTTACCTTGTTATGAAACCAGATTTTGGAGTCTGCAGTTTAAAAAAACTGCTTATTTAGGTACTTTAAAAGACAGCACACCCAGGCAGTATAGCACCCCACTGGCCCAGTGGCACTGAGGGTTGAGGCACTGACACCACACCTCATGCCACACTGGTGACCTGAGTTCTGGAATGGACTGGGGTCAGTGGGTGAGGAAGGATTGAGCATCCATAGACAGCTCTTCTTCCTCGGGAGGATCACATGGCAAGTTGTAGGCTGACACCCAGCGGTGGCTGGCTGTCAGCATAGGCATGCCACCAAGAACAGGAGGGCCCACATCCTGGGCATTAGTTGCCTCCACGGAGCCAGAGGCAGCCGCCTGCCCATTGCATGGTTGTGGGCCCAGGGAAAACAGCACAAAATCAGGAGCCAACAGGGTCCATGATAACTCGATCACTGGTTGGAGAATGAGTCCTTCGAGGGAGGGACCAAGCTCCTGTTGAACTCCCTAGCACTGCACTTGGGCACCAGCATTTATGGCATGAGCCCAATCCCAGTGTGGAACTAGAACCCAGAACCTTCAGGCCCAGAGGTGGATGTGCTACCAACTGAGCCACACTGACACTACCACCACTTAGTCATGGATATATCTGGACTGCAAACCATTTTGGTAATCCCAGTACAAACTTTAACATACTTTTGTGATCTTCCAGGCTTTAGGACCCTGAGCACCTCCCTTTAAGCTCTTTTTTTCCCATAAAGGTTTTTCTATGTTTGGATGAACGGGTGGCTCTTCAGCCCTGATCCATGTCCTGCAACTGGCTGCTGCCTCTTCTGAAATTCCAAGTGTGCATCCCTGTGATCCCCCACAGCAGGGCCAGGAGAGGGAGGTCCGTCCTCCTCTCCCAAGACAGTCAGATACAGAGGTCCCCGGTCTTCAGATGGCAGAGTGGGTCACAGGGAGATGGGCAGGGCTTCATGTAGCCCACCTCATAGAGAGCAGAGTTCTGCAGAAAGGCAAACTTGGACCCCTCAAATTGGCCCTGTCTGCTCACAATTGGTCCCTTATAAGTAAGGCACCACATTGGACCAAGCCCTTAGCTTTGTGGGTTTCAAATCCATCTGTGACATCTATGCACCACACACAAAATGGAAAATTTGGGGAAGTCAATGGCTGGATTGATGGCAAACCTCTCCTCCTAAAGGAGAGGGATTGCCTCTGGGAAAGAGCCTTAAATTCAGGTAGCAAGTATGACCTACTGTGCTACAAAACTGCCAGAAACCGCTGCACCAAGCTTATCAGGCTCGCAAGGCTTACTTCCATAAGACACAACTTAACAACACATGGGGTGATGGAAAGCGGTTCTAGGGCAACATTAAATATATCTTTGAAAAGATCAGAAGCAACACCCTAAGATGGTCAATATAAATAACACACCCTCCTCAGATCCGCTAGCCATAGCTGATGCCTTTAACCAAGGCTTTACTGACCTGTCCCAGTGCTGCCTCCAGACTACCTTCAGCCTGGGGAGGACTTAGGGAGCACCAGCCTGCCCTGCAACAAACCACCCTGCCTTCTACTTTAGGAAGGTAATGGCGCAGGAGGTCCTAATGGTGGTCAGGGAGTCCTAGGCAAAATCAGACTGGGGAGTGACGGACTAGACATGAAGATACTATCCTCACTCAATGTTATGATCACTCCCATAACAATGCTATTCAATAAATCCTCAGCTCTAGCTCAATTTCCTGAGGTATGGAAACAAGCCCTGGTGATGCCAGTGCACAAGAATGATGATAAGGCACTGGTGGCCAACTACAGGCCAATATATATCCTCTCCACTCTATCCAAAGCACTGGAAAAAATCGTGGCAAATCAACTCACAGAATACCTAAACAAGTACAATCTGCTCTGCCCAAACCAACATGGTTTCAGGCAGAAACACAGCAATGTTGGAATACTCTGACTTTGCACACAAGGCTCTGGATGAAGGAAAATTGGTGGAGTCCATCTTCATTGACCTCACCAAAGCATTTGACACTGTAAACCACCCACTACTGCTACATCAGCTCCAAAGATTGGGCGTAGCACCAAACGCTCTAAATTGGTTCAATGACCACCTGACACAAAGGAGTGAGCGAGTCAAAATCAGGCAGACACCATCCAGCTCCAAAGATGTACTCCTAGGAGTCCCTCAAGGATCAGTCCTAGGGCCCCTACTTTTCAGCCTATTTGTAAATGAGCTACCCTTGGCCTGTGACTCTAAACTTATATTATATGCAGACGATGCTGTGTTGCTAAGTAGCAGTACCTCCTGCAGCCATCCAATCTGATCTAGTGGACTCCTTCAATAAATTCAAGGACTGGCTCAGTAGACAAAAGTTGCTGCTGAATTACAAGAAGACATAGGCCATGCTTCATTCTAGCCCTAACCACAAGCATAGACACACCGCTCAAATCACTAATACAGCTGGTGAGCAGATAGAGCAGGTACATGTGTTCAAGTACCTAGGGGTTGCCATTGATGACTCACTCACTTATACACACCACATTGACTCCTTATTGGATCAGTTAACACAAAATCAGAGTCCTCTATAGACACAAGAAATCCCTCGCCCGGAAGCAATCAGAACCTCTGTCTTCAGCTCTATCTCTCTACGATTGACTACAGGCTTGTGGTTTATGGTGCAGCCTCTGATACTGCACTCAAAAGGGTCCAAATGGCACTGAATAAGACATGTCACCTCACCCTGTCCGCGAATAAATACACTCACACTTGTGCCTTGTATGAGCGTACAAACTGGCTCCAACCTAAAAGACAGGATCAAATACCAAACCTGTCTCTTGGCAAAGAAGGCATTCTCGGTAAAACCCCACCCTGCATAGGTAATCTGCTTCGGGCTTCTCCTATATCTCACCTCACCAGAGGAAAGAAGAATGGAGCACTGTCTGTCCCATTCCGACGCACCTCACTAGGGCAGCGCACCTTCGCCACCGGGCCCCTACTGGCTAAATGAACTCCCTAGACTTTACAAACAGACAGAGTATCTCAATTCAAGGCAGGCCTCAGCAGCATCTCATGTCATGTGCAAAGTGCACCTGCAGCTCAGGAGTCGCTTGATAATCTAGGCTTCCAACCTAGGTCCCACCCAAGTGGGCTACCTAAAGAACCCGCCTCCCCAGACCAGCCTAGTGTGTAAATAAGCTACCTCGATTCAGCTCTTATCTGTATGCAGTTATGCCTCTCCACATTCTCCCTCTCCACCCCAACCAGACAAGGCACTTTGTGCTACTACCACCACCTCCACCCCATTGCACCCTATCCCAGTGCCCTCCTCCCACCCTCTGGGAGTGATTTCAAACCCCACCTTCTGGTTTATTTGTAACTAGCCTGCTACCTTCGAGTAATTCATACCGCTTCTCAGTAGAATCAACTTTAGTCTAACAGTTCATCCTGGAGGTCACTGCAGGTAGGGCGGGGGGGTTAAACTGGTTTAAAATTGGTGCATTTAATCCTGTTACTAAAAATCTTCTAGTTCTGTTATAATTCTTGTTCATAATTTGTCCAACTCTGATGTAATTGCTCCTGTATGCCAATTGAGCAGGCTTTCTGTAAAACTGTTTATGTGTATTATCCTATTTGTCCACCATGACGTGGAACCTTTGTAAAAGAGCTCATGCTCAAAGGTCTCTCCAAAAGAATAGATAGATAAAATAAAGAAAGAAATACATTTTCCATTTTCTGTGTTCCCATCCCCTGCTGTGGCACAAGTATGTGTGGGTTGAGGTTCCACATTCTGCACAGCTGCATCTCCCACTATTTGAGTTACTCATACCTGCACTGCCACCCCCACCCCCTAGTGGCAGTCATGGGCAGGACATCTGACCAACCCTCCTCAGGAGAGGAGAGTAGTCCCTGGGACGCTCAGTCCTTTCCCACCCTGCTAAACCCGCAACCTGTGCTCATTCCCAAACGTGGCAGAAGGTAAGGCACACAATGTCAGTAGCTCTGCATGCCACTGGGCCAGCCTTCCCTGTAAGTTCTTGTTTATCTCTGAAGAGGGTGGCTCTAGTGACAGGATAGTACTCTTAGCTGAGCAAGTGTAATGAGCTTTAGTTCTCAGTTAAACTGTATGGCGGATCATAATGAAAGATGCAACCAGTTATCCTGACTGAGGGATTAATCCAGGTGTTTTCTGCATGCTGTATTCCATGACTGAGATTTAAGAACTTTACCATTCTCTGCTGCTGCTGCTGGCAAATCGTCCTCCAGCAGGGGTGCAGTTAGTTCACTAGTTCTCAGCGCCAGCGAATTAGCCTTCTTGACTTGGGTGTAACTAGTCTGCCAGTTCTTAGCCATACTGTTATCCCACATGGAGTTCTTGGCTAAATAAGACAGTGCAGACTTCTGAGATCTGACTGATAGGTTTTTAAAGAAGCAGTAGTTGTTAATCGGCAACAAATTCCATCATGTAGTTTGTTAGCAATATATATTTCTGGCATAATTTGATTCATCGTCAGTATATTTGTATTTCTCTCAGATGTTTCTGAAACAGCTTTTCTTACTAAGTGTTATAATTAGTGACTCAAGTCCGTAAAGATGGCTGCCACAAGCAATTTCTAAAATGATTGTCCCCGAGGTTACTTTACTTACTGGATTCATAGTGAAAATGTATAAGAACGGCACTAGCGCACCTTTTTCCCCCAGATAGTTTTTTTTCTCCCCTCCTGCTGTTGCCAAGGATATACCCTATTGATTAGAGATGTACCCTGTTCAGGTGACTATGCCATCAATCGGATAGCAGGTGATATTGTTTCCTTTTCCCATATTGTTTCCCTTTGTTGCCTGCCTTCTCCCCGTCCCGCTACCATGCATTTCTGAAGATAAAGAACATAGCACCACACTAGACCATTTAATTTATTCACAGTGGATCTAGTCAGAGAGATGAGACTTTTAAAATGTCTTAACCCTATATCTCAGTTCAGGAATGAGATACAATGACAAGAAAACTGGATATATTGATGTTTTTCCAGAAATTGTTATTACTGAAACACTGCAGTACACCGTGTTTTTTTTCTACTAACAAACACTGCTGCTTAAAGTTTGTTTCATTTTTTGAACTCATCTTTGTTGCATTTTTAATGTGTTCACTGAGAGCCTATTACTTGATTGTTTGGCCAAACAATTATCATTTTTGTTTTGTTTTTTGAAAAAGTCACAATGGAAAATTTTAGTTCTAACTGGTAGTGCATGTAAGTCACTTTGGGGGCAAACGAAAGTTTCCACTTTGAGCCCTGAATCAGTTTTAGCATGGGTGATCATTTTATATATGAAGTGCATTACTATAGCATGGGTGCTAATGGTAGACATAAATTATCACAGCTTGGGTGAACATGCTATAATGTAGTATGTTACTATAGCATGGGTGATAACATAAGATATCAATTATTTATTTATTTATTTCACTTTAGTGACCGGTAGGTGCACTGGCAAACAGATGCCTTTTTAGGTATGACCCCAGGTGCAAGAGCATGGACATTAAAACTGGGATTTTACAGAAATTAAACACAGACAGTGCAAGTTACAGTTATTGATACAGACCGTACAATAAGTACATTTGCAGAAAGCGACACAGGAGGAGATACTTATGACAATCACAAACACTGAGTGAAAAGTAAAGGTCTTTCAGCTTCTTTGCAAAAGCAGGAACAGTTAGTGAGTCTCTAATAGGGGTGGTATTGTGTTCCACAGTGAGGAAGCATGACACATAAAGAGCGCTGTCCCATGTTTGTCTGAAAGTATGGGATTTTGATGTTATTTTTTGAGGTTGATCGGGAAGAAGTCATATTAACAAGGATGAGCTGTTCACCCAAGTAAATGGGAGTATTCGTGAGCATAGTTTTTTTTAATAAATCTGGCAATGTAAGGTTGGATTTGAGCTCTGGTTGAAGCCACTTTAAAGTGTTTAGAGAAAGGCAGTGATGCAGCTTATTGTCACTACCAGATGCAAATTTGGCAATCTTATAATAGAGGGTATGTTTTTCTGCAGTACTGTCTTGTTAGCGGCATCAATGATCAATATGGAGCAGATTTACCTGGGCTATTCTGATTCTGGTTTCAGGTGTTGAATACAGTATTTATGAATTCTATACAGGAGCCAAGCCTTTAGTGAAGCAGTATTGTAGTAATTTGAATGAGAGAATCAAGGAGTAGAGTAGAGTCCAAGTGTACTCCCAGATATTTGAAGCAGCTAACTTTTCCAAGCAAGTGCCATTTTCTGCTTTGGTACAAAACTTTGAGCCATTTTTTTCTAATTATGGTTAGTACCAAACACTGGTTAGGTTTTTGGGATGTTCAGGACCATTTGTTCTGGATGAAGCATTCCTGTAAGTTTATGAGACTATTGCTCTGGACATGGTTGATTTCATTGATATCATTATTGTAAGTGTACAGTACTGCATCAACGGTGTAAAGAAGTGTATGTACAGGTTTGCAGACCATCTGCAGATTGTTGATGAAGATGGAAAACAAAAGAAGCCCCAAAATGGAGCCTTGTGGGACCCCACTACAGATTATGTTAACGCTGGAGACTACATTGTGAAGTTCCACCATCTGCTTCCTGTGGTTCAAGTAATTCTTAAACCAGGCAAGGGCAAGGGATCCAAAACCAAACTCAAAAGTTTGAGGTAATACCTCGTGGTCAACCAGATTGAAGGCCTTGGTTTGATCCACAAACACTGTACCTGTCACCAGGCCCTTATCTATGGCACAGTACATAGCGCCTGTGAACTCCACCAGGGCTGTAGCAGTGCCATGTCCTTTACTGAAGCCGTGTTGCTCCGAGAGCAGATTATGCTGCTCAATGTAGTCAGTTAGTTGGGTGCTGCAAGTTTCTCTTGTAATTTAGCTAAGGCTGAGAGAATTAAAATAGGCGTAGTTTTCGAGTAACGCCTTCTTACCATTCTTGTGTAGCGGGACAACTATTGCTATTTTCTATAGGTCAGGGACAGTATTAGTCATAAAAGATAGACTGAAGATTTTGGCTATAGAGCATGCTATCTGAGGGGAAGCAAGGTGAAGGAACTTAAGGATCAGTCCATCCAGCCCAGCTGACTTGTCAGTTTTAAGGAAACAAGTATAGTGTAGTGGTTAAGAGCACTGAGCTGCAAACCTGGTGAACTGAGTTTGAATCCCACAGCCACAGTTTGTATACTGTGTGACCATAAGCAAGTCACTTAACTTCTCTGTGCTCCCAGGATGCACCTGGAAACAAGCCTTTGCTTAGTGTTTCTTTCCTGGCTAAAACAATGTGTAAAAAAAAAAAAAACAGTTTAATAACTTGGTTATTCATGACCTTTGAGATAGTAAGAGGCCACTTCAAATTACAAGCTTCTTTATTAGGTTTGAATTCAGGTGTCCAGAGGGTCTATATTTATTCAGATCACAGAAGAAATCATTGAAGAGACTCGCTACTTTAGAGGGCTCTGTACAGCTAACACTGTTCGAATCAGTGGTGGTAGACGAGGAGTGCATTTTGGCACCCAAGCTATGATAATATACTAACACATATCTTCACAACATATTCACCCAAGCTATGATAATTTATATCTAATACTATCAGCTGTACTATAATAACACTCCATTAGATCATGGGTGAATATGTTATAATGAGGTGTGTTAGTATAAACTATCATAGCTTGGGTGAATATGTCATAATGAGGTGTGTTACTATAGCATGGGTGATAATGTTGTTTATAAAATTATCATAGCCGAGTGAATATGTTATAATGAGGTGTGTTACTATAGCATGGGTGATAATATTCGCTATAATCCAGTACACTTTTTGTGATGATACCTTTTTTTGATTTGTAGTAAACCTTTATCTAATAAAAGGTATTACCACAAAGAAGTGTACTGATTTTCTAAGACTTACATGGCATCACTGACCTACAATGTTAGATATACATTAGTATAGCTTGGGTGAACATGTTGTCACAGAGGGTGGGAAATAATGCAGAATAGGCAATGTTCCAAGATTTAAAACACACTAGAATGTGACATTTATTTACAGAAATTTATGTACAAAAGGAAAATAATAAACCAAGAAATCAGAAAAACCAAAATAAAATCAGGAAAATAATGTGCAATACTAATGACCACTTGTTCCGCAGTGGTTTCTTGCAATAGATTTTAAATACAGTCACAAGGCCATAGAATTGCTATGGTCTAAATACTTCTGTATTACTCTTCTTGAATTCTCACAGTCTACCTCACTGTAGACCTCTCTGTCTCACTGTCAAGACTCATCTGCTTAATGAACAGTGGAGGGGGATATTTATACCCTGGGCCATGGTCACCTGACCAGACCCTTAACAGTATACCTGCTCTTGTGAGCCTTCAGTAAAGGTTTGGACAGCAGCAAGTGGCTTAAACCCTTACTTAATTCAATATGATTCCAATACTGTTTCTATTTACATAGTAAACTGAAAGATAAAACATTTATTCCTGTATTAGAGTTAGTTAACTAGGCAACTAATTACCTAGCAACCCAGAAGTGACAGCATTGGTTACCATCTGAGTGACAGGGATTAGTGGATATCCATATAAAAAGGGAACAGCAGAGGGCGCTAATCCCTTCAGGAAATCCCCATTCTAAGATCTGCAAGCTTGAAACAGTACTGTTTGTTTCTAAGTGCTCAGGCAAGATTTTCTACTTGGCTAAAACCTGCCGCATTTTTTTTAAACCAACCAGATTATAAACAAGAGCACACTATTTTATGTTCAGGCTGTTCAGAATAACAGACGGTTTAGTTTACTCCCTTTAGAATTTGCTTCTGTTTTCATTCAAGTTTTCTTGTTTCTCATTTGCATTTTACAAGTCTGCTGCACTCAGGATAATGCTGTGCATACTGGGTTTAGTCAGGCACCTTTAATATATCCTTGCTGCTGGCTTTGGGAACAAGTGAATTTGTTTTTCCTAGGTTTTGCAGGTGCAGCGGCTGCAATTGCAAACTCCTGCTTTCATTCAGCTGCCGATTCCTCCTTGCCTTGCCTATTTATTTATTTATTTATTTATTTATTTTAAGTCGCCTTTTGGGAGGCATGCTACACTGACAGATATGTCAAGAGCAAGGATAGCAACCTTCTAGTGACTCCTAGGAGTGTAAGACAGTTTTCCCTGCACAAGTCATCTGCAATGTGACTTGCGCTGAAAATAAAAGTTTTCTCACTTTTCCTTTGAAGCGGCAGTTGCATTTCCATTACTGCCCCACCTCTCTGGTTTACTGATCTCTCTTGTGTATTCTACAGCATTTAACAGAGCTTGCAAATAAAAGCTGTAACTAAATACCACAATATTCACTTTAAACAGCTTGGGCACAGGGTTTGAATGCACCAAGGAGCAAATGAAATATTTTATTATTTCTTTATTCGTGGCTGCAAAGCGGACATCGCTTGCCCAGTACATATAGCAACCCAAATCAAAACTGCTTCCTTTATTCATTTAATACGTTTTATATTACCTCTGGCAATATACTTTCATCTCTTTTCCAGAATCCTGCCTTTTATAAGCAGACCTTTATCCATTAGGCTGTTTTACCCATAAACTAGAAGATTTTCAAACAATAATCTTCTTTGATTAGTATATCCGAGTACACACATACTTCTCTTAATGAACAGTTTTTTCAACTACCAACTCCTTGTCTCTTTGGAGTTGTGGGGGCTGTATGAACCGAAAGTAAAAGTTTTAGACAGAGCTACAGAATAGAAATGAAGTACAGAAGTAGATAGTACAGTGTTATCCTAGGTGGCCTACCTAGGACAATATAATAAAAATATACGAAGTAGAAGAGATAAGAGGGTACTGTTGCAACAGAAGTTTTAAAGCAGAAGGAAAAAAGAAGGCAGGACAGCGTTCAACAGTGCATTTTAGGGAGTGTAGCCTACATTTGCCACACATGTTATAATGAGGTGTGTTACTATAGCATGAGTGATAATGTTAGATGAGGTGTGTTATAGAATGGGAGATAATGTTAGAATGAAGTGTGACTTTACAGCCTGGGAAATCATGTTAGAATGGTGTATAATATTACAGCATGGTAGATAATGTTATAATTAGGTGTGTTATTATTGCATGGGGTATAGTGTTAGAATGGGGCATGATACTTTAGCATGAAAGATAATATTGTAAGAGGTGTGGTATAATAAATTGGGGATAATGTTAGAATGGGGTGTGCTATTGGATCGGGTGTGCTATTTGAGCACAGGAGATAATGTTATAATAACTGGTGACCCCCTTTATCACACTGATTACCAGTGTGATCAAATGCCATAATAACCGGACGATATTATACCCAGGTATTACGGCATTTGGAACACTCACACTTCACTTTCCCTGTTGGGAAACTTGATTTTGCTCATGTCCCTGCACCAGTTATTATAAAAATAAAACATAAGGGACTCTGTGCTATAAAGTCCTCTTACACACCTGAGAAGACCACATAAACCTCTCAAGCTTCACGCTCAAAGTTTATGGGTTATCACACACCTTGGGTGCAAAAAAACCTTTTGAAACACACAGTCAGCTATGCATTATTCTCTGTATAATGAAGTGTGTTATAATAGCATGGTGGATAATATTAGAATGGGGTGTGCTATCTGAGCATAGGAGATAATGTTAAATAATGATGTGTGTTATAACATGGAAGATAATGTTATAACTGGTGCATTATAGCATAGGTGATGCTTATGCGATACAGTAACCTGATGTGCTATAGCTTAGGTGATAATATTATAATAAGGTGCACTATAAGTGGTGTGTTGTGGCATAGACAATGTTAATATTTAATAGTTATTCTGTATGCTGTAGCTGGTTTGATAATCTTCTGATGAAGTGGGTTTCTATAGCATGGATGATTACATGAGCTTTAAATCATCTTGGAGCAAATGTAGCCTTATTTCCAAGAAATTCTGGATTGTTTTTAGTGTTTTATGCTTCAATTTGCTCATGATAGCCAGCTGAGAGTCAACATATCGCCTGTGTGTGTGTGCATGGAGTGCGTGTGCATGGAGGGATGGGATGAGGTCCTGCTTCTACCCAATTTTAGTTGGGGGCAAAACAATGGAATGTCAAGTGATGGGCTCAAGGTCTTACAGTAAACCCAAAGCTGGAGTGGAATTTGAACTTATGGGCCTATGGAAGTCTTACCATCTACAGCTGGTGGCCTTATTCTGAATGGCTGCAGTTACCTAAGGATATGCATAGGGCTGAGTTTTTATATTTTTATTTGTACCTGTCTGTCCTGTTTTCCGATATATGCATGTTTGTTTTTATTAATTAAATATATTTTATTACATTTCAGGTTTGTTTCTGTTGTTATGATGGCACGAGAGCAAGGGTGTGGCAGTTATTAATAAAGTGCATTCTTGTTGTGAGGAGTAGTCGACACATGTGTGTCACCCCAGCATCAGATATGGTCTGCTAATACTAGATCTAATACAGATATCAGTATTATAGATTGAAGGACTATTCCTAACAACCAGAGCACTCCTTTCCCCCTTCACCTGAGACAATCTTATTCTGTGAGTTAACTGGGCTCCAAAGAGTGTCCCTTATGGTATCAGAGACTCTAAGTGTGAGGTGTGGTGAGAGAACCAAGAAGCTGAATGTTTCTGGCTGCCCAAATCTCATGTGAGAAGTCTCTTATACTGTACCATAAGAGACAGCCTGCAGACACATTAATCTATAATAAATCACTTGTGTCAGCCAGGGTGATTTATAATAAATTGATTAATTTCTTCACACATCTTCCCCTTCCCTAGCTCTGAAGTGGAGCACTCCACTCCTAACCCTCCTGTATGGGAGACCCCTGTATTGAGAATAAGAGGGTGCAGTGGCTCTGTGCGCTGATTGGCTGGAATCATGTACAGTAAATGTTTTAGAATGTGCAGAGTGGCCCATGTGTAGTTGCCCTGGAAGCAGGTTTGTTTGGGAGGTTATTTTTTCATTTTAATATTTTATTGGTTGACTTCAATCAATATTATAATAATATGACTGTGGAGACCACTCTTATGGTTGCATTCTTAGTGCATCAGAACTGCTCACATTTGGATTGTGGTTTTGCACCATAAGATTGAGCAGGAGATCACTCTGACAGCTGTAAGAGTAATTCCATGGAAAATATATAAGAGGGATATGTTTTAATATATAAATAGTACTCATGTGTATCTGTGCCAGATTGTAATGGTCTTGCACAGGCGTAAGGGTTTTACCTTGTTGCCATAGTTACATCATGGGGGATCACTATGGGGCATTCCTTGTACTATACTGTCAGGATGGGAGGAGAGCTCCCAAACCTGCCTTCTGATAAGAACAAAATGAACAGTTTGAGTGAAATGTGTGCCAGTTTGAAGACTTGTGTGTGTGTGTGTGTGTGTGTGTGTGTGTGTGTGTGTGTGTGTGTGTGTGTATATGTTTCAGTAATGCAGCATGAGGGTATAACACCATTTTATCAGCAACATGCTTCTACTAGGTCATGGAACACAGAGCTGTTTGCTTCTTTGCTTCTGTTAAATATTTAAAGTTTCTTTTTGTCTGCTGTTTCCATGTGCTGAAGGATTTTATGGGAGTCCAGCACAGATAAAGCTCTGTTTCTGGTTGCTGTGGAGACGGGATCTTTATTCTTCCTGTTTCCCTGTCTCTGCTGACGCAGGTTCCTCTCTGAAAAGGCTAGGCCCTGGCCCATTGCTAAGCAACCCAGCCCTACTTAGCAAACCAGTCCTGTAATTTCGTTTTGTTGTCTCAACTGAAACTTTATGAGTAGTTAGCCTTTTCTCCTGCCTTTGTCACTCACCACTGAAAGTATTAAATCATGTACCATTTACTTTGGTCCAGTGTTCCAGCACCACAGTTCAAAGCACAGATGTCTCAGATACTTTTCGGATGGGAGGTTTTACTGCTTACTTCTTCAGCCTGGTAGCATTTTCAACTAAAAAATAGTAATGCCATCCACAGACCATCCTTGGACCCAAGTGTCATCTCCAAACCATGTTTTAAACCCACCAGACATCTGCAGCCTCTGGCTTTCTTACATAATACTGCTATGGGGTCTGAGATACTTTCCTTTGCTGTGTGCTGCTATGAACCTTCTTTTTAACACTGTGCTGCGTGTACAACGACTCTTCTGGCTGGCCAGTTAGCAACTCCAGAAACAGTATTGTGCACTGCCCACAACTGATAAAGATGCACTTGTCTGCCCCTCCCCCACACTGCTTTCACTCAGTAGGTGCATGGAGTCCCAGTTGCTAGCACTGCATGCTGCTGCCTGTCATGTGCATGAGGCGGACCCATGGTCCACAGCATCCCATGCTGCTACCAGTTGCGCGGCAGGACATTGACCCACGGTCGCAAGCAATGCAAGCAGATGCCAGTTGTGTGCATGAGATGTACCCATGGTCACCAGCATCTCATGCTGCTGCCAGTTGTGTGCATGAGATGGAGTCATGGTCACTAGCATTGCATGCTGCTGCCAGTTGCGTACATGAGATGGAGCAACAGTCACCAGCATCCCATGCTGCTGCCAGGTGTGTGCATGAGATGGAGTCATGGTCACCAGCATTCCATGTTGCTTCCAGGTGTGTGCATGATGATGGTGGTCACCAGCATCCCATGCTGCTGCCAGTTGTGCATGAGATGAAGCCATGGTCACCAACATCCCATGCTCCTGCCAGTTGTGTGCATGAGATGGACCCATGTTCACCAGCATCGCAAGCTGCTTCCAGTTGTGTGCATGAGATGGACCCACGGTCCCCAGCATCCCATGCTGCTACCAGTTGTGTGCATGAGATGGATCTATGGTCACCAGCATTCCATGCTGCTTCCAGGTGTGTGCATGAGAGGAGCCATGGTTGTCAGCATCCCATGCTGCTGTCAGTGTGTGCATGAGATGGATCTATGGTCACCAGCGCTCCATGCTGCTTCCAGGTGTGTGCATGAGATGGATCCATGGTTGCCAGCATCACATGCTGCTGCCAGATGTGTGCATGTGATGGAGCCATAGTCACCAGCATCTCATGCTTCTGCCAGTTATGTGCATGAGATGGAGCCACAGTCACCAGCATCACAAGCTGCTACCAGTTGTGTGCATGAGATGGAGCCATGATCGCCAGCATCGCATGCTGCTGCCAGCTGTGTGCATGAGATGGAGCCACAGTACCAGCATCCCGCTGCTGCCAGCTGTTAGAATGAGATGGACCCATGGTCACCAGCATTCCAAGTTGCTGCCAGTTGTGTGCATGAGATGGACCCACAATTAGAAATTGTAGAAGAAACCAGCCACACTCAAAACAAGTCATAAAAGTAGTCCAATTTTATTTTTCAGACCAGAATCCTCTTCTTACGCAATGTTTCACCCATGGGGCTTCCTCAGGTTAGAGGATCTGTGTATAATCATATTTAAGAATTATTTCACATTTTCATATTACCATATTCCACAGTGCATAATTTTAACATATTTGCAAGTTTATAATGCATTTTCCTGTCTTAAGTACTCTATTGTACACTTGTCTTATGCACACCTTAGCCATCTCCATATCTGTAAATTTATTCTGGGTTATGTTACACCCTATGTTAGATCCCCTATAGCAGCTGCTTGTGTGATCAATTGTCCAAAACGTTTTACTTTCTATCAAGTACCCACTTGGAGTCTATAAAGTCTAAAGCTTTTACTCATATTTACCTTACTAATTCTCTAAAGGAATTTACTACTCATATTTAATACATATTAATAGAAAAAATGCTGTCATTCAGTCCATATTTTAAATAAATCTAGACGTTATTCTCATGCACCTGCTGAATATCATAATTCATACCTAGTATGTTGTCTGGTTCTCAGTTATCCATTGCATGTAGCACTTCTTAGTGTAAATTCATATTCTAATGTCACAGTTAGGGTAATAAGACAGTGTTACCTCAGTTCATACAGTGTCTGTACATATCTGCTGCCCCCTAGTGCCTGCTCCATGTTCTCTCTACACTTTTCATCATGACTTCATTACAGCAACACTGACTGAGCTCACTCTCTCTCTCAAGCTCATTTCGCATTGTAAAGTATTACTAACATTTTCAGAATAGTCTACCATGAGGTTCTCAAATGGGAGGCCAGCCTCCTTGGGGAGGCCCCAATCTGTTCCGGGAGGCTCAAGCAAGTCTGAAAAGCACTGTATTTAAATTTTGGGTTTTATATATTTTGTGTGAAGAGATGAAGCAAACTGAAAGAGGATAATAACAGTAGGTGAATTTTAAATATTTATTTACTAATAGGTGATAGGAAGGTGAATGAGCCAAGGCTCATTTCAGGTGTACCGGGGAAGGGTAGGGAGTGAAAATATTTCAAAGGCAACTGCAAAACGACCAAGAAATATACAGTGAGCAATAGTGCAAATAAATATGAACAATAAATTAATGAGTGGTGGTAACTGATCAATTTGTAAACTGATGGCAGAACAGCCCAAATACAAGGGTTGAGCATAGAAGTGCTAAGAGCAATAGCAGAAAGGCACAAAGTAACCCGAGAAGTTGCTTAGGAGCAGGTATGGAAGGGAGAGGCAAAGTATGTAGGAAGGTTATTTCATATAGAGAGGAAACAGAGAAAGTAGCCTGAACCCATGAAGGTACTACAACAAGGGTAACAATGGTTCAAGAATGAAAATAGCAGAGCAAGTAGGTTGGCCTGTGTGGGGGTACAATTCTGAACAATATTTGTTTATTCTATTTATTTATTATTCAGATAACACCTTTGAGCAGAAGAACTCTTTCAAAGTTCCAAGACTTGGAATCCAAGTCAGTATAAGACAAAGAACTGAATGTGAGCCAAGTCCTCAAAGGGTTTCCATTTATTCATGGTGTACGCTGCAAAGTACAGTGTTATTTTTCTTTGGGAGGCCCAAGATTATTTCAGTTTTTGGGGAGGCTCAAAATCTTTCCATGGATTTGGAGAGGCTCACTGTGACAAAGTCTGAGAACTATTGTCTACCATACATCCACTACATTTCGAGTTCACTTTGTATTCTGTTCTGTTCTTATCACCAGCTCTATGTATTTCCACAGGCATTTACATAGCATCTCTCCTCATGTCTATATTCAACTTCAAATTCATTTTCTCATGTGTGTCTGATTCCCACAGGTTCTTGGTTGCTGAGCAACCTTAAAGCCATAATCTTGACCTTTATAACCTCCTTATTGCTAGTGCTATGTGAATGTATAGTATTGGTTATTCTGTCTACAAAGGTCAAGATTACGGCTTTAAGGGTATTGGCTATTAGTAGATAACTTTATAACATTTGCATCTTTGGCAACACGCAATGTGGAATCAGACACACCTAGGGGAGTGACTTCGGCCCATGCCCCCATGGCCTCTGGCCGATTGGCCACAGATTCCTCTGCTCCCCCCGCTGGAGTTTAAAAAGGTAGTCAAAATGAGCAGATCATGTAGTCTGCCCTGGCTGCCAAGCATAAAAGATGTGAAATGGGTGTGTTACTCTATAACAGCTACTCCTTTAGCAGCAAGTGTGAATGTTTTGATACAGGGAGTAACTTTCGTAACACATTACTTTAGGTTAATGAATATGCTTAGAAATTGAAAGAAAAACAGAAAGAAAAGTGAGAAACAAACAGTAATAGAGGTATGTTTGTTTGCACCCAAAGGGCTTTGAAATGCGTAGTATTACAGGCAGTGCATGAAAGAAATGCAAAGTTTAAGCATAGAATTACGCGTATGATGATTGACATTTGTACGATGGAATCTGTAGAACAGAGAATGCATAAGACAGTTTAGCACTAACAGTGGCAAAATATGAGAGTGAGAGGGAATTGTAATACAAAGTGAAACTGAGAAATGCATATAGTGTAAAAGCTACTAAGTAAGAGAATGTATGAGTATTCTGTGGAAATTAAGACTATCTCTCCAGTTAACTCATACAATGTTAAACCAGGTGTTAGCACTTGGTATAATAAGACAAGCATTTGTCAATGCCGAATGTTTGCTTGCTGGCATTGGCAGTGGTAGTTAGAAGTTACAGAGCTGTGTAATAGGAATGGCTTGAAGTACTGAACTGAAGCCAACCCCACCACCACCCTGCAGAGAGTGACAGGCATTGGGGTGTGCCTTTGGGTGTCAGGCATAACGGCCACGCATTTCACCACCCCACCCTGCAGACACTGACAAGTGTCACGGTGTTCCTTGGGGTCTTTGGCCCATATGCACACCCCATTTCATTAGGAAATATGGTGAGATGGGTGCGATATAGGAGAATGGGTGAACTTGGCTCAAGAGTCCAAGGCATACCTCGATGCCTCTCACTGGCTGCAGGGTGTGGAATGATATGAGCATTACAGGCAAGAATCCTAGTCACACCCTGATGCCTGTCATTCTCTACAGGGTTGGGCGTTATGGTTGGAAACCCTAATACCTCAGGCATTTGTTGGTATTTTCACCCAAATTTTCAACATGTTTTTTGTGACCCCACCTCATGAACAGGGGAATATCAGTTTGTTAGCCGAAAGCTGCTTATGCACAGCGAGTACGGCATTTAGCACCACAGGTGCAAAACATTCCTAACAGGATGTAAAAATGACAGCTGTACTGTTCATGGGGAGGTGTAAAAATGGCAATGTTGCAAATCTGCAGTAAAAATATTAAAAAATAATGGTGAAGTCCACAGGCGTACATAGAAACTGTGCAAGCGCACACCTTAATATAATTAGGTTGGGGATTTTACAGCTTGTCAACTCAGGCATTTTGGTGCCTCCGATCATGAACGATGTCACTGTGATTTTCTTTATCTTTGCGAACAATGATTTCCTACAGCGACCACGCATCTCTCGCGCTGAAAGTGTGAAACACACTTCAGCCATGTTGTGAATAATAGCAACTGTACTGTTCATAAGGAAGTGTGGAAAAATGCCACTGGTGAAAATCTGGACTGAAAATATTACAAGGTCATGAACTTACGAGGGTGCATGGAACTGTGCAATGCTCACCGTAACACAGTCATTTTATGGACTTTTGTCACCAAATTTTCAACATAGCCATTTTAAGACCTCTGCTCATGAACAGCGTAACTGTGATTTTCTTAATCTGTCCTAAACATTGCTTTCAAGACAATCAACAGCACCATTGTGCGCTTAATATGAAAATGGCAGCTGTACTGTTCATAAGGAAGTGTAATAAAATGGCAATGTTGAAAATCTGGAGTGAAAATATTAAATTAGCAAACTTACGAGCATGCATAGGAACTGCGCAACGAGGCTCGTAAAAGTCATTTTTAGGAATTTTTTCACCAAATTTTCAACATAGCCATTTAAGACCCTGCTCATGAACAGTGTCACTGTGATTTTCTTAATTTGTCCCGACATTGATTTCAAGATAATCGACTGCGCCATTGTGCGCTATATGGCAGAAACACGTTTTGATATGTGAAAATGACAGCTGTACTACTCATAAGAAGGTGTGGTAAAATGGCAATGTTGAAAATCTGGAGTAAAAATATTGAAATTAGCGAACTTACGAGCATGCATAGGAACTGTACAATGCACGCTCATAAAACAGTCATTTTTGGAATTTTTTCACCAAATTTTCAACATAGTGATTTTAAGACCTCTGCTCATGAACAGTGTCACTGTGATTTTCTTAATTTGTCCTGTACATTGATTTCAAGACACCGACTGGCGCCATTGTGTGCTACATGGGCGGAAACACGCTTTTGGGTGAGATGTGAAAATGACAGCTGTACTACTTATAAGAAGGTGTGGTAAATGGCAATGTGATCAGAAATCACCCTTCGGCCAATAATGCCATGACGGTGACATTCATGAGAAGGGGTCCCAAAACCCCATGCTGAAAATTTGTGCAAAATTCCAAAAATGCCTGAGATATGCAACAAAGTTGAAAACCCTATTCAGCCCATTATACAGCTTACCGGCATTTCCTCAGTTCGCGGTCGGCTTTGAAGAGTGCAGACGTGTTCCCCGGCCACCAGAGATCATCGCCGAGCTCTGGAGTGTAAGTATGGCGGGGTGGGAGGCTGGGTGCGCAGTGGTGGTGCGGGTTGTGGGGAGGGGGGCAGGAACACCGCGTGGGACCGCTTTTTCTTACAGGATTTAAAAAAAAAAGACGACACGATGTTTGCCACGCTGGGTGGGCTCCCAGCATGGCACATGGGATGGCTGGGTGGGGCCGTGAGCCGACGGGGATTGGGCACCTCACGGGCTATATGATCAGTTGCCATGCTGGGGTGGGCTCCATGGCACCCAGTACTCGGGGGATGAGGACAGTGGAGCCGAGTGGGGATTGGGCACCTCCGTCGGCTATTCTATGATTGCCACACTGGGGTGGGCACTCAGCGTGGCATGTGGAAGGCTTTGGGAGGCGCAGCACAAGCCGATGGGTGTTGCGTCCTCGGTGTGTGGGGGGAGGCAGCATGCAGTATGTGTGTGTGTGTGCTGTGTGTGTGTGTGTGTGTGTGTGTGTGTGTGTGTGTGTGTGGTGTGTGTGTGGAGCTGCGCGTGAGCAGGCGATATCTTATCGCTGCTCACTGAGAAGCGTAGCTCCTCTTCCAACTGTACGCGCTGCATTTTGGAGCTTGTCATAGACAGCTCCAGCATGCATTGGCGGACGGCGCCGCCTCAGCAACATACTGACTGAATTGGAAGAGGGGTGACACCATCGAAATCTTGATGATGGCACTATGTTTTCTTGCACATGCAAGCAAACACATAAAATGAACCTGAAGTTGAATATAGACATGAGGAAAGATGCTATGTAAATGCCTGTGGAAATACATAGAGCTGGTGATAAGAACAGAACAGAATGCAAAGTGAACTCGAAATGTAGTGGATGTATGATGGTAGACTATTCTGAAAATGTTAGTAATACTTTACAATGTGAAATGAGCTGGAGAGCGAGCTCAGTTGAAATGTTGCTGTAATGAAGTCATGATGCAAAGTGTAGAGAGTACATGGAGCAGGCACTAGGGGCAGCAGATATGTACAGACACTGTATGAACTGAGGTAACACTGTCTTATTACCCTAATAGTGACATTAGAATATGAATTTACACTAAGAAGTGCTACACAACGGATAACTGAGAACCAGACAACATACTAGGTATGAATTATGATATTCAGCAGGTGCATGAGAATAACGTCTAGATTTATTTAAAATATGGACTGAATGACAGAATTTTTCTGTTAATATGTATTAAGCAATATGAGTAGTAAATTCCTTTAGAGAATTAGTAAGGTAAATATGAGTAAAAGCTTTAGACTTTATAGACTCCAAGTGGTGCTTGATAGAAAGTAAAACGTTTTGGACAATTGATCACACAAGCAGCTGCTATGGGGATCTAACATAGGGTGTAACATAACCCAGAATAAATGTACAGATATGGAGATGGCTAAGAGTGTGCATAAGACAAGTGTAAAGAGTACTTAAGACAGAAAATGCATTATAAACTTAAAAATATGTAAAAATTATGCACTGTGGAATATGGTAATATGAAATGTGAAATCATTCTTAACTATGATTATACAACGATCCTCTCCCTGAGGAAGCCCCACTGTTGAAACATTGGTTAAGAGGATTCTGGTCTGAAAAATAAAAATTGGACTATTTTTATGACTTGTTTAAAGTGTGGCTGGTTTCTTCTTCTATTTCTGCATGTACTTTTGCCTACCATCCCAAAATGACAAAAATTATATAGACACCTATAACTGGAAAAGGACACGCCAGCACCCAACATTGACATGGACCCGTAGTTGCCAGCATCGCATGCTGCTGTCAGTTGTGTGCAGGAGATGGACCATGGTCGCTAGCATTGCAAGTTGCTGCCAGCTGTGTACATTAGATGGAGCCACAGTCACCAGCATCCCTTGCTGCTGCCAGGTGTGTGATGAGATGGAGCCATGGTCGCCAGCATTCCATGCTGCTGCCACTTGTGTGCATGAGATGGAGCCATGGTCACCAGCATTGCATGCTGCTGCCACTTATGTGCATGAGATTGAGCCACAGGCCAGTTGTGCACATGAGACAGCCACAGTCGCCAGCATCCCATGCTGCAGCGAGTTGTGTGCATGAGACTGAACCGTGATCACCAGCATTGCATGCTGCTGCATGTCATATGCATGAGATGGAACCACAGTCACCAGCATCCCATACTGCTGCCACTTGTGCACATGAAATGGAGCCGCAGTCGCCAGCATCACATGCTGCTCCCACATGGGTGCATGAGATGGACCCACAGTCACCAGCATCGCATGCTGCGCCACTTGTGTGCATGAGATGGACACAGTTACCAGCATCCCATGCTGCTGCCAGTTGTGTGCATGAGATTGAGCCACAGTTGCCAGCATCGCATGCTGCTGCCAGTCATATGCATGAGCTAGAACCATGGTCACCAACACTGCATGCTGCTGCCAGTTGTGCACATGAGACAGACCCACGGTCACCAGCATCATATGCTTCTGCCTGTTGTACACATGAGACAGAGCCACAGTCGTCAGCATCCAATGCTTCCACCAGCTGTGTGCATGATATTGAGCCACAGTCACTGGCATCACATGCTGCTGCCACTTGTGTGCATGATATGAGCCACAGTTGCCAGTGTCGTGTGCTGCTGCCAGTTGTGTGTGTAAGATGGAGCCACAGTCGCCGCATTGCATGCTGCTGCTGCGTTGTACATGAGATTGATCCATGGTCACTAGCATTGCATGCTGCTCCCAGTTGTGTGCATGAGTATAATGTATGCTTCAGTGTGCAAGATGGCAAATGCATTTCTCTCCATTATGGTCACGCGCACCACAATGCTCATACGCTTTTTGCTGTGAACCCCTCTTTGTTAGCTTGCTTTGATTACTGTTTGATGAAATTACCATTACAGTTCTTGTTCCTGTGTACATTTTAGCCTTTGATTAGGTATTTCTGCTGGATTAGGTTAACCTGTTGGCTGCTGCTATCTAGAAATGCAATGAAGTTGAACCTTGCCTGTGAAGTTCCTGTGAAGTAATTCTTCCAAACACTTTTGTTAATTTTAATAGTTTTAATAATATGTTGCTGTTTTTTGCTGCACTAATCTGTAAGTTTTTTCATAATCATTATTGATCCATTATGCACACTGTTCATAATACCGCTATCTCAAACCCAAGATGGTTCTTTTTTTATGTATCTGTTTATTCTTCTTGTCTCTGGCTCGGACATATACCCCGCATTGTTCTGCTGGGTCTCTGCAAAGATCCCAGATTGCATGTTGCTCTATCATCCTACTCTTAGCCTCTGCTTCTTATGTCCCGGACTCAGGGCTCGATTGGTTGCCAGCGTGCCAAGTGGATGCCCCTGCTTGATGCCATGGAGCTGACTTGTCCTTTGCTTTTATTGAATTAGTAACGCAGAAAAGCCTTCCTATTTTCCATTGTTTCTTGGAAAAATCTGGATATACCTGGATTTTAATCCCCTGGCCTGTGAGGCGCCCATTCTTGCCTTTACGGAGAACCTGTTCTTTATCCAGAAAATTGGGTGAACAGATGTTAACATATCTAGGCACTGGTTTAGCAAAGGTAATATTTCTATTGTGGGCAGCTCCATAAGCTCAGTCCAAGATTCTTTCCTCAGGGTAGTTCCACCATATAGCTTCTGTGATTAGTTTTTAAAGAAAGGTCAAGGGTCACCTGTACCATCAATCCCCTTGGGGAGTCTCCCAACTTTAGATTACCCTGCATGATCAATCTTCCTGATCACTGACCTTCTGAATCAGCTATGTAAGCTGAATAGTGTGCCAGGCTGCTGGGTAACATATTGGCCCAGATTGTCCTCCCATGTGCTTATCCTTTCCCACAGTTCCCTGTTTGTAATGGCAGGTTCTCTAATTTCTGGTTCATATTTGTGAAAACTGTTGTCAGGAGAGAAGGAGGCCTGAATTATACTGAAATTATACTGAAATTGCTTTAACTTTTCTTTATGCTGCCCTATGTTGGTGAGGATGTACCTCATTTGCCACTTTGAGTCCCAGTTCCTGATCCTCCCCCACCCAGGACTGACTGAGAGACTGTAGTGACCCATACGGTGGACCCCTCATGGGGAGGATGAGATGGGAGGAGTTAGGAATATGGTAATACAGCAGTCCCCTGGTAAGAGAGAGGAGCTGAGACTAGGCATCCAGAAGCCCGGCTAGGCGGGGGGGCACGTTGTTTGTGCAGGTTTCCCAGCACAGAGGATGTGCAGTGATGTCCATGGTATACAGTGCATGCTCCTGCATGCTGTGTGCCGACATCCACCCCAGTGCCAATCCCATCTCTTGAGGCTCAGAGCAGCGCACTAACTCAGGGGTCAGAATGTTGCCAAGAACCTCTATACCCATATTGATAGCATTACTTCCATCAGTAACTCTCTTGGCAACTCATTTGCCAGGCTGCAAGCCTGACTCTCTCAGAAAAAATGGTTTTAAATCTACCAAAACATAATCCATGCTGTTTGGGTCCAAGTAAAACTCTCCAAGCTCTCCTCTGTTTATTATTGACACTGAAAACGGTTCCTTTCTTGAAAAGACCCTGTCTTTACGACCTTGGAGTACACCTTGACCCCTCCCTCTCTTTTGAAACTCACCTTCAACACACCATTTCCTCAGTTCACAGAAAACTGGGATCTCTCTACAGAGTCTGCCACTTGACTTCTGACACCAAGGTTAAAATCACCCAGGTTGATCGCCTCCCATGCTTGACTATGGCTCGGCAGTCGTCAATGCTGCCGGTAGATCAGCTCTACAAAAGAGTACTTTTATTATAACATAGCCAAATTTGCCTCCGACTGCAGCTGCAATACCCGCCATTGCACAGTGCTCAACAACCTCAGCTGGCTACCTCTGGAACTCAGAGCAAACCTCACTCTTGCCTCCCTCATCAACAAAACTCTGCATACTGGCAGCCCGCCTTACCTAGCCAGGCAGATCCTCGTTAATCTTCCAATGTCCCGATTTTCCTCCCACAACAATGTCATTGTTCTGCTGTTTCACACCAGTGTGGGCCAGTGGTCCTTCTACCATGCTGCCTCCATATGGAACTCAATACCTCTTCCCATAAGAAAAGCTACCTCCCCCACCCTTGCAAATCTTCTGAAATCCTACTATTCCATCTCTGTCACTTGCCAATGTTCCCATTAACCTCCCATTTTCCCCACATTCTATCCTTTCACCTTGTACCATCTGCACTCCTTTTATGTTGGCTTACTCATGCATGTGCAAGCAACATCTTGCAGCAGTTGCACTGTACAAGCACTTTCAGAGGTGTGTCAGTGTTGTGGCGAATCCAGGCGATGCTTTAGCCAGTGTGTCCTCAGGTGCCAACCAGTGAGCATGCTGCCGATTACAGAAGTTTCAGAGTGCCACCAACTTGAAAGAAATCTGACGCTGCAATGAGAGACAGGCTTGTCATTGCAGCAGCAGATCTGACACGCCTCCATAACGTGCATTCCTGTTGAAAACATTTAAATAAACATGGCAGCAGCTCCTGCTGTCCGCTCTCGCAATCCCCAGAAAGTCAAATTCGGGGTTCCCAGTCCCCTGTCGGCATGCCCTCCCCAGTTCAATTTTTTGCCAATGGGGCTGCCCAATCCCAGTCGGCATAATGTCCCCACCAGTTTTATTTGTTTGCTGATGGGAGTGCCCACCTCGACATCATGCCCCTCCCAACACAGACACACTTTATTTGCCAACGGAGTGCCCAATCCCCTTCAGCTCCAGTCCCTCCCCCAAAAACCTGAGGTGGCACACTGGGAGCCCACACCAGTGTGACCAAATGTACTGGTGTCAACTGTTAAAAAAAAATTTCCAAAGTTTTTTTTCCCTTGCAAAACAAGAAAATGGTCCTCGTTGTCTGCGGCACCCTCCCCAACCTGCATGCATCCTCTGTACACCCCACTTCCCCAAGCACACCCTCACCCCATACTTACTTCTGGAGGTCGGCACAGTGATCTTCAGTGGAGGCGAACGTGTCTGCACTCTTCAAAGCTGACTGCGAACTGAAGAAATGACGTAAGCTGTATAATGGCATAAATGGGGAGGGTTCAACTTAGGTGGATATTTCGGCCATTTTTTTACTTTTGGCACCACATTTTCAACATGGGTTCTTGGAACCCCCCTCTTCAAATCAGTCACTGTCATTTCGTTATTCAGTCCCAAAGGTGAGTTTGCGTCACCGCGCCGAATCACCTTTCGGAACCGAGTAACAAAACAACAGTGCCACTGTTCATGAGGTGGGCTCCCAAAAGCCTATGCTGCAAATTTGGTGAAAAATTCCAATAATGACTGTGTTACTAACATGCATTGTGCAGTTTCCACGCATGCACGTAACTTCAGAATTTTAATATTTTCACTTTGGATTTTCAACATTGCCATTTTTTCATACCTCCTGCTGTCATTTTTCACATCCTGCCCAAATGTGTTTTTGCACATCTGAGCAGAATAGCGAGTCGCTGTGGGAAATCAACATCCGGGACAGATTATGAAAATCACAATGACACTGCTCATGAGCAGAGATCTATAAATGCCCATGTTGAAAATGTGGTAAAAAATTCCAAAATGACAGCATTATGGGCGTGCATTGTGCAGTATCTATGCACACTCGTAAGTTTGCAAATTTTTCATATTTTTCGAGATTTTCAACATTGCCATTTTTTACACCTTCTCATGAACAGTACAGCTGTCATTTTTCCCATCCTACCTGAAATGTGTTTCTGCACCTGTGGCTTCCAATGGTATAGTTGCTGTGCTAAATCACTTTTCAGGATTGAGTAATGAAATGATAGTGCCACTGTTCATGAGGTGGGGTCAAAAGCCAATGTTGAAAATTTAGAGTGAAAATACCAACAAACACCCAGGGCGTTAAGGTTTCCAACCATACACCCACCCTGTAGAGACTTGACAGGCATCAGGGGCGAACCTGGGTCTGCCAGGCATAATGTCTGCAGAATTCTACCCCCAATCCCCCACCCTACAGCTACTGACAGGCATTGAGGTGTGTCTTGTGTTCACACCCTAACGCTCACCCCATTCTCCTATATTGCACCCATCTCAGCTTATTTTCTTATGGAATGGGGTGAGCATAAGGGCCAAAGACCACATTGCATACCTGACACCTGTTGCTCTCTGCAGGGTGGGGTGAGGTGGAATGGCATCAGCGTTATGGCTCATCCAAAGTCACACTCCCAACACCTTTCAGTCTCTTGGGGGATTGGTATTACTTCAATATTTCACTGCCATTCCTATTTTGCATTTCTAACTCCTGCACTACCAGTGCTAATGACAGCAAGCCAACATTTGGCATTGATGAATGCTTGTTTATTCTTCAATTTAGAAACTGTCTTCAAATACACTTGTTTCACCTTTTGCTCTTTTGTAAGTGATTTCATGTGTATTGCATTATATGTATGCATGTATGTATATATATATATATATGTGTGTGTGTGTGTGTGTATATATATATATATATATATATATATATATATATTGATCTTACTTAGTAAGAGTTCCTGCAGCAGGTTACACCTTAAGGACTATGCCGCCAGGCACTAGGACTCCACTGCAAACTTCTAGCCAGCAGTACCCAGCTAGGGACTGTCCCCACGTTGGTCCACCCATCAGCATCAGCCTCTGTATAAAAGGGCAGTCCCCAGCCCCACCTCAGTTCTTTTCCCTGTCAGAGACCCATGCGCTCAGCTCCTTCCAGATGCCTTGTTCATCAGTCGACCGCTATCTTTAACCTCGCTAGCAGTATCGCTACATTTTCTGCAAAATAACCGCTACTTCTTCCATTCATGTCTTCTCCATCTCCTCCATCAACATGATGGAAGTCCAAGTGCCAGTGTGGTGGCAAATACCGCAAAAGACTGTCACTTCCAGTGAATTTCTGCCTGGGGCATAACTATATGTGGACAGCTGCCCAGACTACGCCAGCATTAACCAATGCACCCGCATCCGCTCGCTGCAAATCTCTCCAGACCTACCTCATGGAGCAACAACTTGCCATCCTTCAGCGCCCCGTGAAGATCAGCTCTTCAGCCTCCAGGTCATCATCTTCCCATAAAGAAAAAACATTTAGGAGGGAAGCACCACCACTGGAGCACAGTAGGTCAGAGTCCTGTCCAAGGGAATCTTCTTCCACTCCAGCAAGAAAGCAGATTCAGTCCCTTTGTCAGGCCTCTCTTCCTCTGGCCTGCCATCATTGAAGGCTCCTGCCATTGCCATTTCAGGAGGTGACAGCTCTTTGGGGCATGGACTGTCGGGTCCCTCCCTAAGCCTTAGGCTCTTCCAGCAGCCCGAGCCTAAGGCAGGGTCCTCCATGGTCAAGACAGCAACGTCTTCGCATTCCTGCAGCTCTCCTTCCACTTCAGAGGACACGGTAGATGAAGGAGTGCTCCCATTCCAGAGAGCGCCCCCAAGACAAGTTGTGGCAAAGGCCAATACTCCAACATCATTCTCAGACGACAGGCCTTCTGACAAATGGAAGGACCGGAGGCAGATGCCACAGGGTCCAGCGTCAGATGTGCAGATGTCAGGGCAGCTGCTACAACCCAAACACTCCTGAGTCACCCACATCAGCACTCGGCCATCGGGCAGTTGATGGCTGTTGACCGCCAGCCTATTGACAGGCCCCCATTGACACTGCACCTTAACATTCGTAGCCTCCTACCTAAACTTGACCTCCTACTCCCACTCATATACAAGCTCAATCCTGACGTCCTCATCTTATCTGAAACCTGGCTAACTAACAAAGCCTCTGATGCTAGTATTGCCATCCCTGGCTACACCATCTCTCTCAACAGGACTGCTCTGGGAGGGAGGAGGGAGGGAAGGGCATGGTCATCTACTCGTGCTATTGACAACTGACCCCACTGCCTATGATGCCCTGGTTGTTAGGCTCTCCTTCCCTTCTCAGCACCTGTATTTGTTGCTGGTGCTTATTGTCACCCTGGCCAACACCACTCTGTTGGCACAGATCTTATCACCACTATTGGGTCGCTTCTTCCACTGCTAGGTGACATCAATAACTGGCTGTCACCTACCCTAGGTAAGACTCGCCTGCCATTGCTGGTCTTAACCTGTCACAACTAATCATGGAACCAACTAGGCTAAACCGTACATCCCCAAAACACACCTCCTAGATTGGACCTTACCTCCCATCCCCACAGGGTTGTCCAGTCTGCCTACTGCTGGATGCTCTTAATGACCATCATGTGATCTACCTGGTTAGAAAAGTCCACAGACCCAAGGCCCGCACAAATTACTTGCAATCCTCTCCTACAAAATGCTAGATCTTGCCACTCTTCAACAGGATCTCACTCGGACCGACTGGACCCCACTAGTCTCTGCCAGTACTATTGACACCACCCTTAAATACTTCAGCACCAGATTCTCGCCACATGGAACAAACATACGCTCCTGAAGAAAGTTCAAGTCGTGGTAGTCTCCTCCCTGGGTAACCCTGAACTCATTGCCTGCCAGCAGGCACTTGACACAGCATGGCAATTCTACAAATCCTCCGGCCCCCGTGATCACTCCACATACAGAACACTCTGGAATGCCTGTACTAAACCATTCAGCTGGCTAAAGCGGAATACTTGTCTATATGCAACTCTAATTTAAACAACTCATTAAAATTTTGGAAAGTGGTTCATTCCCTTTCTCACCCCAAACTAAACCACCATCCCCGCTACTCAATATAAACAACCAATTTATTGCTGATCATCCTACTGTTTCTGCTGAATTCAACTCCCACTTCACTTCCTGTGCCTCCACCTTACTAGCCTCCTCCCAACCTATCCCACACCTTCACCTCTGCTCACCACTTCCCTGACCCCCAATCGGTGGTGAGTTTTGCCTTTTCTCCCATCTCTCCTCTTGACACCTTAACGGCTCTTCTCTATTAGCCCTAAGGAAGGAAGCTCACCTGCTGACCTAGACCCTAAGCTTCTGTACCTTTCTGCTCGCTGTTTCCCTCCCTCCGACTGAGCTCCTCAACCTATCCTTTTCCACTGCATCCATACCTTGAGCCTGCAAACATGCTACTGTGCTCCCACTTCCCAAGATTGGTGATCTCTTCCCCATGGAACTACCACCTATCTCACGCCTTCTTACCTTGGCTAAGCTTCAGGAACACCTTCTTCTCTCCCAACTCTCTACCCTTCTTGACACCTCCTCCTTTTTCATTCCCTTCCAATCTGGCTTTTGGAAGAACCACTCTACAACCACCTCCTGCTCTGACTCACTGACTCTATCCATTCAGCCATGGGTAAAAGCCACATTATGCCTCTATTATTACCCTCATGCTGCTTTGTCTCTCCAATCCCCAATTGTACTAATCATTTTACCTGCTTCCCTAATACTTCTGAAGCTGTTGCCCTGGTATGTTGACTACTGCCTTCCTTGCCTGGACCGTGCTGTTATGTAAAACCTGATGTTCTTGTATTGCCCCTGCTCTCCTTGATTCTCCTGAATGTACCTTGTACTTGTTTTGACTGATGTTCTTGAATGTACCTCTATAATCTCCTGGGTTGCACCTGAAAATAGACACTTGGTTGTCTAGTGTGCTTACCTGGTAAACAAAAGCAAATAACAACAAATTACCTCAGCCATCTTCATCGACCTGGCTAAGGCCTTTGACACTGTCTCCCACTCCTCCTCCTAGAAACCCTCTCAACTGCTGGCCTGTCTCAGTCTGCCTGTGATTGGTTCTGAGCCTACCTGTTAGGCAGAACTCAATCTGTTAAAATTGCTGATTCTACCTCACCACCCCTTCCATTCACCACTGGTGTGCCTCAAGGCTCTGTACTTGGCCCACTCTTCTCTGTCTTTATCAATGACCTCCGTCTGTGTGTTCCTCATCCTCCATTCACATGTATGCAGATGATACAGTCTTGTTTACCTCAGGCCTCCCCATCTGATACCAAACTACAGCTTGACTTCACTAATGTTCAGCACTGGCTAAACTTGCATCAACTCTTCCTCAACCAAGAAGACAGTCTCCATGACCTTTGGCACGCAGCAAAGACTCTCTAGGCTACCCTCCATCCCTCGCTCCACACCCTCGACAGGACTATTCTTGAGGACACATCCTCATTTAAATACCTAGGTGTCTGGCTTGACCAATACCTTAACTTTTCTGAACACATTGACGCTTATCCTGAGAACTCATGCCTCAAACTTGGTGCCGCCACAGGAACCGCGAATGGCCTTCCACTTCCAGTTAGGCACAACCTAGTTCAGAAAATGATACTCCCTGTTTTCAACTATTGGTGACATAGTCTACAGTGCTGCTCCCAAGTCCTCTCTTGCCAGATTGGATACACTTTTCAGTGCTTTCTGTCGCTTTGCTCTTGATTCCCCACCCGCATTCATCATTGTACTTTGTACCACTCACTAGCCTTCTCCTTCCTTGAGGGCAGGTCTCTCCCACTGTGCCAAGTTCACGCTTAAATTCTGTACCTAGCTCTCCTTCCTAC
The DNA here is from genome assembly GCA_016271365.2 of Neoceratodus forsteri. Taxonomy (NCBI): domain Eukaryota; kingdom Metazoa; phylum Chordata; order Ceratodontiformes; family Ceratodontidae; genus Neoceratodus; species Neoceratodus forsteri. The sequence goes on from JADMNL010000024.1 coordinate 124,271,807, forward strand.
CTCTCCCCTTCACTCACTACCCCACCACACCCTCCCGCCTCTCCATTCCACTGATGCTCGCACCCTAGCTATCCCTCGTCGTAACTCCTCCATAGGCCAGGCTGCCTTCTCCTACTGTTTCCCTAAGCTCTGGAACTCGCTCTCTTCCTATCAGACTCTACTTTTCTCCACTGTCCATCTCCCAGGTTCTGCACAACTACTTTTCCCCAACTGTTTGTGCAACTAGCCCCTTTCTGTCCCTATTCTCTGCATGCTACCCTCTTCCCACCCCACCTCCCCTTCATTCCTAGGCTCACACTATTCTGCCACCCTCCTTCTGTCCCTGTATCACACTACTGTGCCCCTCCTGCTCCCCAACTGAATCACTTCTTCCATCTCAGTACCCCTATCTCTTACCTCCTACTCTCCTTCTCTCCTACCTTCTTCTCTCCCTAATCCTCCTTTAATCCCCTCAAATTTTAGCTCCCACCCCCTTCCACTTCCTCATCTCTATCCACCCCCACTCCCTCCTCCCTTACTGCCTGAGTCCTCGCTCTCCTTGCCAGGCTCTTAACGTCCATAAGGGCACAGATTCATGGCTATTCTCTCCTATATTCCCCGGTCGCTCATTCTTGTCTCACCCCTTTCATCACGCTACTCTACTTCAGTGACCCTTACTAGCCCCTTGTGTACGCATTTACACTAATCAGCTGTGTGCACCCCAATCTCTAGCACTTCATCAGTATTTTACTATTTCCTGTGTTATTCATACATTGTACTATCTAGCTATGCCATTGAGCTATTATATAATTTTCAGTTGCTGTAATTTTTACTGCGCTTATGTATACTGTTTGCTCTCCCAATTACTGTAACCCCTCCCACAGGACGCTTCTGAAACAAGCTGTTTTCTCAGCTCATGTTGTCTTTCCTGGTGAAACATTTGCAAATAAATAAAAATAACAGCCTTGGGCCATATGCCATCACCCCTTGCATTGGACGACCAGGCATCAGGTAATCAGTTGGCAGGCGACAAGATGATGGGCCAGGATAACCCACAGAGCCCCAACGTACACCAAGGATATGGCAGGGCCTAGCACATCATCTAAGGAGGTAACAGACCCCAAGACTATGCCTCCCACGCCCCCATGGTCCTATTAGCAGATGTTGGGTAGCCACCTCATGGTGGAATACTGTAAAGGGAACTTGTTGCTACGGAATAATACCCCTTCTCCTCCCCACAGCCCCAGCCTCAGGCAATGGTCCCAGCACAGATTCCAGACCCCAAACTTTGGCACAGCCTAAAAGCCTTGCCCCACAGGATGTAGATCAGGAGTGGCACAGGCGCAAGGGCCACATCATCACTCTTCCTCCAGGTCATCGCCCCTGGCGACAGAAGCAGACATCGGCATGGATGCAAATGTTCTAGATCTGCCTCCTCTTCCTCTTCTGGATATCGTCCGTGCTCCTCAGATTCCTCTCTGGAGCCATGTTCCCTGATTCGGAAGGTCCGCTGTAACCCTCCCTGCTCTCCCCAGATGACCTGACCTCCATGGACATGACGCATCACATTCAGTTCTTTAATCAATGGGACATGGAGGAATTAGACCCGGGAGGAAGAGGCTTCATACTTTCTGGGTATGAGTGACCCAAACCAGTGATCATCCCCCGTCCCTCCCTTCCAGCATCTGACCAGATTGGCCTGGGAACATCTGACCTCAAGCTGTGGTTTGACCCTGGACCGACTCCCTAATTTTAGGTTGTATCGATATTATCGGTCCAGTCCTGGTGCAAATAGTCTGGAGCTCCTTGGAGTCAGGTGAGTTTCCTAGCTCCCTGAAAGAGGCGGTGGTGACACCTCTCTTGAAGAAAGTTACCTTGGACCCAGACTGTTTCTCAAACTACAGACCCATCTCTAACCTTCCTTTACTAGGAAGGTTATTGAGAAGGTAGTGGCTGCCCAATTGGAAGACCATTTAACCATCCACAATATCTCGAGTCCTTCCAATCCAGTTTTGTAAAGACATAGCACCGAGACTGTGCTGGTTCGGGTGCTTAATGATCTTCTGAGGGCGAGAGATCAGAAGAGATGCTCCATTCTGGTTCTCCTTGATCTCGTCGGTCTTTGACACTGTGGTTCACTCGGTGTTGATAGCACGCCTGAGGCTAATTTGTGGAATATTGGGAACTGTTTTGCAATGGTTCATCTCATTCCTCACTGGGAGATCACAAAGAGTTGTGTCGGAGTCTTCTCTTCTGGCCCAACTCCTTCGTTGTGTGGGTGCCTCAGGGTTCTGTGCTGTCACCCATGTTATTCGCAGGTATATGCTGCCCTCGGAGACATTATTAGACTGTATGGGCTGAGGTTTCACTGCTAGTGCAGATGATACCCAGCTATACCTGTCTTTGCACCCGACCAGGATGGAGCTCTCAGTGTTTAATAACTGTCTTGAGGAAGTCCAGGGTTGGATGGATTCTAGTTGGTTAAAGTTGAACTCTGAGAAGACAGAGATTTTGATTGTGGACCCGGAGGTCAGATAGAGAGTCAGTGGTGGTACTTCTGGAATATTTCTTGGTGGTGTCACTTCCTTCCTCTGAATGGGTGCGTAGCCTTGGGATTGTCCTAGATGACAAGCTGACATTACAGTTTCAGGTTTGGCTGTTGTCAGGACTTCCTTTTACCATCTTAGGAATATCGCCAGGGTTAGGCATCTTGTTCTGTCTGACTCTTTACCAACATTGGTCTACGCTTTTGTGTCCTCACGTTTGGACTACTGCAATGCTCTTTACTTTGGGCTTTCTGTGGATTTGAAGTCGCCTTCAGCTGGTGCAGACGCTGCAGCCCGGGTTTTGACGTGACAAGTAGGTCCTCCATTATCAACCTTGAAAGGCGCGAACTGCACTGGCTGCCTATACGGTGGTGGATCACCTTTAAAGTCATTTTATTGACTTTAAATCCTTCACGATTGGGGTCTGGCCTATTTGAAAGAACTTCTGGTGCCTTACTACCTGGCTGATCGCTCCGCTCGGCCGAAGAGGGGTTGCTAGAGGTTTGAGTGAGTTCAAATCTTCTGGCAGTGAGCTTTTTCATGTGCTGCTCCACTCTCGAATTCTCTACCACGCGGTTATGGGAGGCACCTCCGTGGAGAATTCAAGAAAAATCTGAAAACCTATTTGTGGCAAATGGCATTTTAGATGCGTGACCATTTTGGATGTTTAAGTAATTTTATTCTGTTGAATGTTTATTCGTATTTATTAATTGAGTTTAATAATGGTTGTTAATATGATATGAATCTATTTATATGTGTTATTGGTTTGTGTTTTGATGTTGTGGTTTAATATGTTCAGCGCCTTGGTATGCTGAAAGGCGCTATATAAATAAACGCTTATTATTATTATTATTATTATTCTCTGCATTTCCAAAGAAGGTGGACACACTTATAAAGCCCCCAAGGCCAAGCCTTTCCTGGCAGAAAACCCAAAGCAGATTCCATGGTCCTCACCACTGCCCACGGTAGAACCAAGCAACCCAAACATATGAGCTCATAACCCCTGACAAGGAATCTAAGAAGTTGGACCAACTTGGGAGGAGGGTTTATGCTTTCCACTTGCTCCATGTGGTCCTTGAATTTTCTGTCCCACATGGTCCTTTATCAAAAGTCTCTCTGGAGGAAGGCCCTAGAACTCTTCTAGAAACAACCAGATAATCCATCTCGGCAGAACTTCTGGATGTTCTTCAATCTGACTGGACGCTGGAAAGCACGCCTTGGGGCTTCCTACAATTCAGCGGATATCGCCGAGCTGCAGCTACTGGGATCTGCCTCATGTCACTCCTGGCTACGGTATCTGGGTTTAGGAAGAACCTCCAGGATTCTATCGTAAATGCCCCCTTCCATGGCTCTGTCCTTTTGGAGAGGAGGTACAGAAGATCATCACAGACCTGCAGGACTCAGGAAAGCTGTACAATCTGTTCACCAGATGTACAGAGCGAATCCCAGCAACTTAAAGCAGTTAACCATTTCGGCACCCAGCTGCCAATAGACAGAGAGGTCAACAGCCCTGAGGTTCCTTCAAGCATAAGGCCCCTCTCAGACCTCCAGAAACAGTGGGCCTAGGAGCGCGATCCTCCCAGCCCTCACTGCCCGCCTCAGCCACTCATGCATGGCTCCTTGCCAGTCACCCCTCTTCTGGCAGAGGAAGTGAGGGAGACAGTAGGGTGTCAGTTCTCCCTCTACCTAGAAAGATGGACCAATGTGACAGCAGATGCTTGGGTTTGGGATGTTATAGCAGGGTTATACACTGGAGTTTGTCCAGATTCCTCCAAACAACCCTCCAGACCCCTCCCGTACTCCCCTACCCATGCAGCCCTCATCCAGGAAGAGTTTCAGGCATTGCTATTTGCTTAGCCATCGAACCTGTTCCTCCATTTCAACAAGGAACCAGCTTCTACCTCACTTCTTCCTGGTTCCTAAGAAGACGGAGACTTAAGACTCATTCTGGATCCAAGTCAGCTAAACCAGTATATCAAGTACAGGAGGTTCAGGATGGTGACCCTACTGGTCTGATCCCCATGCCGAGTCAAGGGACTGGCTATGTTCCCTGGATATGCAAGACGCATACCTCCACATTCCAGTGTTTCCAGCCTATTGGAGGTTCCTTCGATTCACCTTCGGGGAACCATTATCAGTTTCGGCCCTGCTTTTCGGGTCTGTCCTCAGCGCCTAGAGTTTTCATCAAGAATCTCTGTATGTGGTGTAGCTGCAATAAGTGAGACAGGGTCATTTCGCTCCTTACCTAGATGACTGGCTCTAACTGCTCCCTTAAGACAGCAGCTAGTCCACACACTCAGACACTTTCCAAATATTTCAACAACTGGTAATAACCATCAACATTCAAAGTCCTGTCTTGGCCATGCCAAAGGCTACAGTACATTGGAGCCATCCTGGACACACAACAGGGAATGGCCTTTCTCCCACCTGACAGTCAGTTGGCTAAAGAATCAGGCTTCCAAAATAGCTGTGTCCAATTGGGTCACAGCAAGGACTACAGTATGTTGCAGCTGTTGGGTCATATGGCAGCAGCCATACCCACAGTGCAGTTAGCACGCTACATATGAGAGTCCCAATGGAACCCATGAGTCCAATGGGACCAGAGATCCCAAAATCTGGAACATCAAATCACTACTCAAGGGCTGTTCAGCAGACTCTATCATGGTGGCTGACATCTCCCTATCTGGAACTGGGAGTTCCATTCCAATCACCCTCATCGGGCCAGACCCTCACCATGAATGCCTCGAGCCTAGGTTGGAAAGCTTATTTTCAAAAGTACTGCATGCAGGGCATGGTCAGAGATAGAAATGTCCCTGCACATCAACATTTTAGAGATGAGGGCAATTCTATATGCCATGAAGGCCTTTTCAGAATCATCTTTTCCAGGGATTCCTGCTTCTTTGAATTGACAATATGTCAGTAGTGTTTTACATCAACAAGTGGGGATGTACTCCTATCCTCTATGAAGAGAGGTCATGAGAGTATGGCATTGGGCCCTAGAACACAGTCTCAAGTTGACAGCAGTTCTTGTTCCAGGCATCCAAAACATCCTGGCCGATGAGCTCAGTCATTCCCAGTTCAGCACTCATGAATGGGAGCTGCTCCAAGAAGTGGTAGACAGCCTTCAGAAGATGGGGTCATTCAGAGCTGGACCTCTTTGTGTCCCCATGCAATGCAAAACTGCCCAATTTTTGCTCACTAGATCCAGGGCCAGGTGTTTTCTGCGAGGTGCATTGTCCCTTTGTTGGGCAGGAGGTTCCTTTACGCGTCTCCTCCCTTTCCACTAATACAGAGAGTGCTGCTCAAGCTTCAGGCAGAGGGAGTGACTATGATCCTAGTAGCCCTCTATGGCCACGGAAAATTTGGTTCCCGCTATTGCAACAGTTAGCAACACAACCACCTTTTCAGCTCTCCGATCACACCCAGCTTGCTATCCCAAGAATGGGGCATGCTGTTCCACCCAGACCTTCAGTCTCTACATCTTCATGCATGGCTCCTGCAGTCTTAGCTGTTTCAAGGCATGGAGTTTTACAAAGGTGGTTGAGGTCTTAGTAGAAGCAAGAAAGCCTTCTACAAGAGCAACTTACACCATGAAATGGAAATGTCTTTGCATATGGGCAACTGCATATTCCTGGATCCCTTCACATGCTCAGTGAAATCTGTATTGAATGACCTCCTTTCCATCTCAGACGTAGGGCTGGGATACTTTTCTACCAAGGTGCATCTCTGCACCATTTTGGCTTACCATGCACCAGTAGATGGAAGGAATCTTGCTCAGTTGGATCTGGCCTGAACATTCCTTCAGGGCATTCTTCATCTGAATCCTCCCATTAGGGATTCAGTCCCACCATGGGACCATTTGGTTGTCCTAGTGTAACCCCAGGTGGCGCTATCCACGGCTACCCCTGCCTGCCTCACTGCTAACAGGTTGAGGGGCCTAGGTTCTATGGCGGGTGCCTCCACCCAGAGGTCAGGGTTTACAGTAGTTCGACTAACTTGGTCACAGCCCTCTGGGACACTGAGACCCCTTTTCTTCCTACTAGTGGCCCACACAATGCCCCATAAGTATCTTCACCATTTACACTTACCCCAGGGCTGGTTTGGTGACTCTGGGGACCCTTGTAAAACAAGATGATGTAATACAATAGCCACTGTACAATTCTTTAACATAAACACATACCTTAGTCAGTGTAACTTTGCTGAAACAAACAGATCTGATTTATTTAAGGGTTGTAACAAGAACAGGGAAATTAGGTTAATTAGATTAATCACATTAATAATCACAGTACTGTGTGCAATTTCAGAGTCCCTAAATGTCACTTTCATTGGGTACCCAGGATGGAGGGGGACTAGCCAGGATTGGTGAAGCTGGTTGGGGCCCTGTGATGGAAAAACACTTGCACAATACCCAATTGTAATCCAAAGCTGGTTGGCTCAGTTAATGAAGAAAGAAAGAGAGAAAATCAGATGAAACACTTGCACTTGAAGGTACAGATTGCAGGAGCTACCCTGATTTGCACTCTCACTAACTTAATGCTGGAAGCTGTCCCCGAGGTGTCATGGATTTCGGATGCCCTTCACACAGCAGGAGGATGAGGTTCTACAAGCAGGCATACAGCTTCAAGAAGCAACGGATTCAGTCTGCCTGCAAGCGATAGCCTTCCCATCGACTCACATGGCACAAGAGGACTCGTTGAGCTGTCCTCCCCAAACACCCCACACATTTATATGTAAAAGAAATTACTATACCAGGCAGCTGCTCTCAGGTCCCGATCGCACTTACTGCCAACCCGGAGTTCACAATGCAGCTTCACTTTCCCGACAGACCGAGCGATGAAGCAGTTTCTCCAGTCCTCTACAGGGTGAGCCTGGTTCTCAAGTGTTCAGCCTCTCCTTTCCTCAGTAATTGCGATTCAGTCCGAATCGCCACGGCAAATGCAACGCCTGACTCTTAGGCCTCCACGCGTGCTTCCCGGTGAAAACTCTGTAGCGTAGGAGCCCGTAGCTCCTTCCCCAGTCACAGTCACAACGGATCTGCCTTCCCAGACACCAGGCAGGGAATTACAGTCGGCGCCACCCAGTTCAATTGGTGGGTTTAGTTGCCAATCACTCAAAACTCCCCACTGGTGCGAAAAAGGTGCCACGGTCCAGAACTTCACTTCCCAGAATTACTGGCTATATCCCTTATGGCCAGCCAGCTCCCAAGAGAGTCCTGATCCTGGTTGGTCTGCTTAAGCTCCATTTTAGATGCCCCTCCTGCCTGATTGGATCTATTCTGCAGTTCAGATCCAAAATGGAGGGGCAAAGCACACAGAGTCCCAGCTGCAAGAAAGGCAGGTTAGACAAATTACATTTCCACTAACACTCTAACTGATATGGGGCAAGCAGTTACATCTTTTGAAAGGGCTCCCCTAAGCATATAGCGACAGCATCAATGGAGTGATTTGTCAGCAGCTGAGCGGACTCGAGCAGGGAACCACACAGTCCCCCATGTAATTCAATCATGCCTGCAAGCAGACAACTCTTAAAGAGACAGTACCAGAGGCTCTAAAAGCACTCACAAACGGCTTAAATGCCGAACACCATCCAGGCTGGGAGCACTTAGGCAAGCTCCTTGGAGTCCTTTTGGGAACTCCCAATTGCAGGGGTTACACTAGAGAAGCTTACATTGCCTCCCTTCAAACTGGCTGTGGTTGCAACCTATGCTTTCTCTCTTGAAAGCATTATTTTTAGTTGACATTACTTCAGCTCATAGGATTTCAAAGCTACAAGCACTGATGTGCAAAGAACCTTATTTAGTTTTCCATAGAGATCGGGTGTCTCTTCGCATCAATACTACATTTCTCCCGAAGATGATGTCTGAGTTAACACTGAATCAAGAATCCTGCCTTCAGTTTATTACCCTGAACATTCCAATTGTGGGAGGCTTTCCTTCTTACTTGGATGTTCACAGGATCCTTTGCTACTATCTACATCGCACAAAATTGATCAGAAAGTCGGATCAGCTCTTTGTCTCTTTTCTCACAGATCCTTAGGGAAACCTGTGGCAAAGCAAACTATTTCTAAATGGTTGAAAAGCTGTATTACCTGAATCTACAACAGGTATGAAATCCTTGCTGGGACCGGTCAGAGCTCACTCAACTCAGGGGATAGCTGCATCTTTGCAGCTCTCAAGAACGTCTCAGCGGCAGATATGTGCCCAGCCACATGGAACTCTGTGTACACCTTTGTCAAACACTACTCTCTGGACATTACTTCCAGAAGAAGGGCATGATTCAGCCTAGCTGTGCTCCAGGGCCTAGTTTCTAATCATCTTAGGGAATTTCCTTCCACCCTTTATTTTTGTATTCAGACACTGCTTGGGACTCTATCTTTAGGTGTAACCTGCTGCAGGAGCTCTTACTTGAAGTAAGATAGTACAGTTACGTAAGAACTTTCCATACCAGAAGATCTTCGAGAGGAGCTCCTGTAGCAGGTGCTTTTTCCCTCCCTCCAACCCCTGTTTTTTTTCCTTATGGGAAATGTTGGCATCTGCCTCAAGTTTCTCCTGCTGATCATCCTCCAGGTCTCTGGCGGGTGAAGTGAGGTGGGGCTAGGGACTTCTCTTACACAGAGGCTGATGTCGGTGGTGGACCATGTAAGGGGCAGTACCTAGCTAGGTAATGATGGCTAGAGGTTTGCCATGGAGTCCTAGTGCCTACAACATAGTTCTTAAGATGTAATCTGCTGCAGGAGCTCTTCTCGAAGATCTACTGTTACGGTAAGGTCTTACATGACTGTATTTATCCTTTCAACTGCCACACACAGTGTCTTGTTATTGTATCATGTAAATACTGTTCTGTACATATTGTTCTGTATATATTGTCCTGTACATATTGCTGTCATTTGCTGTTTTTGTAACTTTATGACTTTATACTTTATTTATGCATTTGCACCTGGGTCGTGTTTGAAAAGGCTTCTTCTGCCAGTGTACTCACCCAGTCATCAAAGTTAAATACTGTAAACAACAAACAAACCTACGCTCACCTCACCCAAAGGAGAAACTGTCCGACGGAGACTCGCCCCTCCACCCCAGTCTCTCCACTGGTGTGCCAGCCCTCCCCTTCAATTCTTTAAGCAGCGCTTTTGTTTTATTTGTGTTGGAGGAGGTGAGGTCTTCAGAACTGCCCACCTTCCCATTATCTGTATTAAGTCCTGCTGCATTTGAGCTATTAAACACATCTTGATAGCATTTACTACCCAGTCCAGCATCATTCTGAGAAGAAGAGGCAGAGCTCTGAGCTCACACATCCTTCCTCCTAGTCAGCCGTCTTGATGTGTACTAATACATCAAGTCATTTACCTCCCTGTGCCTAACTACTGATTTCTGTCTAATCTCCTCTGCATGAAACATGGCAGCAACAACCTCCTCCTTCTTCTGGACTAAAGCACTAGTAGGACCAAAAATAGCAGACAGAAAATGTTGCTAGTTTTTAAAAATCGAGGGAAGGGGACCAGCGGGTGCCTCAGGACTCAGTAACGGGACCGTCCTTTTAATGTCTTTATAAATGACATTGCAGATGAACTGGAAGGAATATATGACTCTTTGCAGATGATATATCAAAATCTGTAATAGGGTAGACACTTCAGAGGGGGGTTGAGAGAATGTGCAGAGATCTGAGGACTCAAGGAGTGGTGAAGGGCATGGCAGCTCGGTCTCAGTGTGAAAAAGTGTAAAATCATGCACCTAGGGCACAGAAACCCAGAGGCAAAGTACAAAATGGAAGAAGAGGCATTGACAGTCATGTAATAGGAAAGGGACCTGGGAGTAATCATATCTGATGACCTCAAGGTGGTGAGACAGTGTGACAAGGCAGTAGGTAGGGACAGTGGGATGCTGGGGTGTATAGGGAGGGGTATCGCTAACAGAGAGTGGCATTGCCACTGTATAGATCACTGGTGAGACCCCACCTGGAGTACTGTGTGCAGTTCTGTAGACCATGTCTCAGGAAGGACCTAGGTACAGGCTGTCCAGAGGAGGGCAACTAAATGGTGCAAGGGCTGCATCAGAAGCCCTAGGAGGAGAGACTAAAGGACCTGAATATGTATACCTTGGAAGAGAGAAGGGAGAGGACATGATATACATCATGGAGTTAAATAAGGTACAATAGGGGAGTATTTTCAGAAACAGAGGCATGAGAACAAAGGGACGTGCAATGAAGCTGGAAGAGGGAATTCAGGAGAGATGTGAGGAACCACTTTTATTTATTTATTTACATCTCAGAATTTTTTATTTTATTTAGTTTTGTTGACCGGTAAGTGCACTAGACAAATCCTGCCTAGTTTCAGGCACGCACCCGGGAGGGGATACAGATGAATGCCAACTGTCCTTGAACCAGATTAAGCTGTTGGTGGTATTTTTAGTGTTCACAAACAACATTAAAGCACCCCCACTGCCGAGGGGATGCCCAGTCCCCTCGCAGCATGTGCCCCCGCCCATGTTTGTTTGCCGATGGGGCCCCAGTCCCTGGCCGGCTTCAGTGCCTACATTCATGTTGCCAATGGAGGAGCCACTCCCGTCGGCATGATGTCCCCTTCCACTTTTATTTGCCGATGGGGAACCCATTCCATGTTGGCATAATTCCTCCCCAAACACCCACTGCAGTTGTGCCGAGGGTGGCCAATCCCCTGGCCTGCGCCCCTTTTTGTGCCCGGAGTGCCCAATCCCGTCGACTAGAGCCTCCCCCAAAAAAACACTCTGTTGGCACACTGGGAGCCCACCCCAGCATGCCAATGGGTCTGTTAAAAAAAAAGTCCTGCAATTTTTTTTCTTGTAACCTGTCAAAAAGGAAATGGTCCTCGCGGTCTCCCTGCCCCTCCCACAACCCGCGCCCACCCACTGCGGACCCTGCCTCCCACACACCCTCACCCCATATTTACCTCCAGAGTCCAGGGCAATGATCTGCGGTACCGGAGCACATCTACACTCTTCAAAGCCGAATCAAACTGAGGAAATGCCGTAAGCTGCATAATGACATAAATAGGGTTTTCAACTTTGATGCATATCTCAGGCATTTTTGGAATTTTGGCACAAATTTTCAACATGGGGTTTTGGGACTCCTCGTCATGAATTCTGCCACTATCTTGGCGTTATTCATCCCTGAAAGGTGATTTTGTGGTCACTGTGCAGAATCGCCTTTCAGGACCAATTAAAACAACAGTGCCAGTGTTCATGAGGTGGGCTCTTAAAAGCCTATGTTGCAAATTTGGTGGAAAAACCAAAAATACTTTTTATGAGCGCATGCTATGCAGTTGCTACGCACGCTGTAAGTTCAAAGAATTTCTGCAATATTTCCATACCAGATTTTCAAAATTGCCATTTTTCCACACCTCCTTGTGAAAAGTACAGCTGACATTGTTCACATTCTGGCTGAAATGTGTTTTCATACTACCGCGCAAAATAGCACGGTCGCTGTGGGAAATCAGTGTTTGGGACAGATTAAGAAAATGACAGTGACACTGTTCATGAGCAGAGGTCCTAAAATGCCTATGTTGAAAATTTGGTGATGATACTCCATAAAATGACTGTTATGACTGTGCACTGCGCAGTTTGCACGCACCGTAACTTCACAAATTTATAATATTTTCGCCCAGATTTTCAACATTGCCATTTTCCCACACCTACATATGAACAGTACAGCTGTCATTTTCCCATCCTTGCCAAAATGTGTTTTCGCACTTCCAGTGCAGAATAGTTTGGTCACTGTGGAAAATCAGTATTCAGGACAGATTTAAGAAAATGACAGTGGTACTGTCCATGAGCAGAGGTCCAAAATGCCTATTTTGAAAATTTGGTGATGATAGCTCATCAAATGACTGTGTTACAAGTGCGCTATGCAGTTTCCATGAACCCTTGTAACTCGAGATTTGTATTATTGCCATGCCAGATTTTCAACACTGGCATTTTTCACACCTCCTTATGAACAGTACAGCTGTCATTTTCACATCCTGGCCAAAATATGTTTTTGCACTCCTGACGCCAATAGCGTGATCACTGTGGGAAATCAGTTTTGAGACAAATTAAGATCAGCGAGTGAGGGGGGAGTGACCAAGCTCAACTGAGCTCTGTCGGACTGCTGCAGATTTCTTTGTGGGAAGAAAAGGCCCGGCCAAGAGCCCAGTACAAAAGGGCAGCCTGCAGCACTGGGAGAAACAGAACGAGAGAGTGAGTGAGGGAGGGGAGGAGCGAACTCAACGGAGCGCTGTTGGGACTGCTGCGGATTTGTTTTTGGGCAGGAAAAGGTGCTAATGGAGGCAGGAGCCCAGTACAAAAGGGCAGCCTGCAGCGCCGGAGAAACCGAATGAGCAAGTGAGAGAGGGGGAGGTTACCTCAACGGAGCTGTGTCAGGACTTCTGTGGACTTCTTTGTGGGTAGAAAAGGTGCTAACACAGGCAGGAGCCCAGTACAAAAGGGCAGCCTGCAGCGTCGGAGAAATAGAATGAGTGAGTGAGAGAGGGGAGGGAGAGCTCAATGGAGCTGTGCCGAACTTAAGAGTTGCCCACCCTCCTGCCCAGGGTCCTCCATGGTCCTGTATTACAGCAGGGTCTCTGGAGTGGAGACAAATCAATGACTGGATACACCCACACCTCCTTAGGAACAATACAACTGTCATTTTCACATCCTGGCGAAATGCGTTATTGCACTGCCAGCGCAGAATAGTGTGGTCGCCTGGGAAATCAGTGCTCGACACATTAAGAAAATCACAGTGATACTGTTCATGAGCAGAGGGTCTAAAATGCATATGTTGAAAATTTTGTGATGAAAGTCCATAAATGACTGTGATATTTAGCGTGCTTCCGCAGTTTCCACACACCCTTGTAACTTCACAAATCAGTAATATTTTCATGCCAGATTTTCAACACTGGCATTTTTCACACTCTCCTTATGAACAGTACAGCTGTCATTTTTCACATCCTGGCTAAAATGTGTTTCAGACTTGCGCGCAGAATCATGCTGGTTGCTGTGGGAAATCAGTGTTTGGGACAGATTAAGAAAATGACAGTGACACTGTTCATGGCCAGAGGTCCTAAAATCCCTATGTTGAAGATCTGGTGATGAAAGTCCATAAATGACTGTGTTACAAGCATGTGTTGAACTGTTTCCACCCACCCTTGTAACTTCGCAAATTTGTAATATTTTCATGCCACATTTTCAACACTGGCATTTTTTCACACCTCCTTATGAACAGTACAGCTGTGATTTTCACATCCTGGCCTAAGTATGTTTTACACTCCTGCCACAGAATGGCACGGTTGCTGTGGGAAATCAGTGTTTGGACAGATTAAGATCGAGTGAGTGAGAGGGGAGTGACCAAGCTCAACTGACCCCTGTCGGAAATGCTGCAGATTTCTTTGTGGACTGAGAAAGGCCCCAATGCAAGAGCCAAGTACAAAAGGGCAGCCTGCAGTGGTGGGAGGAATGGAATGAGCGGGTGAGGGAGGGGAGTCAGTGAGCTCAACGGAGCTCTGCTGGGACTGCTGCAGATTTGTTTGTGGGCAGAAAAAGTTAACAATGTAAGCAGGGCCCAGTACAAAGGGCAGCCTGCAGTGGCAGGAGAACCAGAACGCACGACTGAGAGAGGGGAGTGACTTGCATAGACAACAGCATCATCTGCATAAAGAAGCAGGTTACTGGAGCAGGCTAGGGAGGGTGTTAAGGAAAAGACTGAAGAGAAATGGACCAAGAATTGCTCCTTTAGGGGCCCTGAGTGGCTGGGGAGGCTGGAGGAGAGGTGTCCTGGATTTCACATGCTGTGTTCTACTGTTTAGATAGTCAGAGAAGCAGGAGGAGGAGGAGGCTTCATGTGAGAGACCAATGGCAGGAGAGCAGCAACTGAGGGCTGCTGCTGGACCGTGTCAGACGCTTTTGTGAGGTCTGTGTACACAGACCCTACGATGTGGCCAGATCGAGAGCTTTGTGTGTGTAGTCAGTAAATTCAAGGAGGCAGAGGTAGTGCTATGACCCTTCCTGAAACCATGCTGCTGGGTGGCATAGAAGGTTGCATTCTGTGAGATAGTCAGATAATTGATCAGAGACGATCCTTAAAGGGCTTTAGATAGAGGGGAGAACTGAGACTGGGCAGTAGTTACTACAGGTGGCCCTATCACCACTTTTATGGATGGGTGTTACAACCACAGCCTTCCACGCTTGGGGAATTGACTGAGGCAGAGGGACTGGTTTAACAATTTGATGAGGGGGAGTAAGACTGCACAAGGGCGCTGGGTACAGGAGTTTCAGATCCAAGGTGTCTTTTTTTTTTTTTTTTTTTGTTGTTTAACCAGGAGTAGCACAATAAGCTGAAAGCCTTTTTACAGGCGTGACCTGGGAGCACAGGGAAGTTAAGGACTTGCTCAGGGTCACGAGTATGTAAGGAAGCTGTGGGATTCAAACCCAGGTCTGGTCTGCTGGATGTCACCAGATTTGCAGCTCAGAGCCTTAAACCACCGCGCTATACTGCCTCTGCCTATGTCTGGACTTACCTAACACATGTTGCAGGTAGGTTTTGGCCTCATTAGGGGAGACTATCCTGAACCGAAAAGGGGTGTTGTTGCCAAGGCCCTGCGTGCATATAGTGCCATTAGTTAAGGGGCAGTTGGAGAAAAGTCAGGAGGGAGGACACCACTCTGTACCGAGAAGGTGGCGTTAAGGAGTCAGCAATGAGCTGATGGTCTTCAGTGGTGGTACTGCTCATGTTTAGCATGGAGGGGTGTATATTGAGCTTTCCAGTGAGGTCTTTTATGTTGCCCCAAAACTTTCTTCCATTTCCCAGGAGGAGGAGGAGGAGAGACTCTCCTGAAAAGTGGGCACTTTAGCTAGGTGAATCTCGTGGGTACAGGTGTTTCTTGCCAACTTGAAACTCTTCTAGTCAGTAGGGTTCTCAGAGGCACTGGCTTTGTGCCAGAGGTTGTCCCTCGAGGCCAAAGTGGAGGGTGATGAGTACCAATGCCCGTAGTCTGTGTAACAAGCCCTGAACTAGTGGCCTTGATGGAAGAGGGTTGCCTGGATGGCAGTCACAGAAACATGGTACACAGAGAACCATGACTGGGATGTCAACATACCAGGATACACAATCTACAGGAGGGACAGGGAGGGTAAAAGAGGAGGAGCAGCAGCTCTATGTAAAGGAAGGATCAAAGCAACAGAACTAAAGAGTAAACGGGAACAGATGAGGCACTTTGGGTCACCCTGAGACAGGAAATGGCACCATAACCGCATGGGGTTGTATACAGACCCCCATCTCAGGGGAGGAATGGACAAGGAAATGATAGAAGGCTTTCTAGAATGGCAGAAAAGGGGAGATATTGTTGATGGGGACCTGAATATGCCGGATGTTAACTGGAGCACCTTTGCTGCAGGCACATCCAAGAGCAGGGTCATTCTTGATGCCCTACAGGGGCATGCCTCAGACAGCTAGTATCGGAACCCACTCGGGAGGAGCAATCTTAGACCTGGTACTTTCAAATGGGGATGGAGAAAGAATCTCAGATTTAGAAGTGGGTAGCCATCTGGGAACAAGCGACCACCAAACAGTGTGGTTCACGATAAACACAGCCATACAATCAAGCCATACAAAAGCAAAGAGTACTAGACTTTAGGAGGGCTGACTTTGGGAAATGAGAGAGGCCTCAGAAAAGCACTCAGCAAACAGGCAAGAAGGAGGGGTGGAGGAACAATGGGAGTGATCAAACAGCCATCACAGAGGCAACAAGCCTTGTATAAAGCAAATCAATAAAACACAACAAAGGAAAACCGCTATGGTTCACAAAAGAGGTGGCAGGGCAGGTTAAGGAGAAAAGGACAGCATTCAGGAAATATAAGGAAACACAGAAGGAGCAGGACAGAGAACTTTATCAGTTAAAGCAGAAAGAGGCTGGGAAGGTAGTCAGAATAGTAAAGGCCCAAACCGAGGAAAGGATAGCCAATTCTGTTAAGAAGGGGGATAAGACCTTTATAGGTACATTAGGGAGCAAAGAAAGACCAAAGGAGGGATACTGAAGCTAATAAAGGGGAGGGAATGTGGGTAGAGGGTGACAGTGAAAAGCAGGGATACTGAACGAATATTTCTGCTCAGTATTCACAAAGGAAGATGAGGGGAGTTACCTAACCAAACAAGAGAAACTCTGAAGACGGGGTCGATACCATTCCATTTACAGAAGAAAGGGTTCTGAAAGAACTAATAAAATTGAAGGTGGACAAAGCAATGGGGCCTGATGGATTCACCCAAGAATTCTGAAAGAACTAAGGGTAGAACTAGTGACATCGCTGACTACTCTCTTTAACAAATCATGGGAGGATGGGTGGTACCCGAGGACTGGAGGATGGCAGATGTGATTCCTCTTCACAAAAGTGGGAGCAGGACAGAGGCAGGAAACTACAGACCAGTTAGTTTGACCTCAGTGGTAGGGAAAATGATGAAATCACTTCTGAAGGAAAGAATTGTTGAGTACCTAGAGGCCAGTGGGGCACAGGACCCAGGGCAGCATGGATTCATGATGGGAAGGTCGTGTCAGATGAATCTAATAGATTTCTTTGACTGGTGACCAAAGTAGTAGACCAGGAGGGCTGTGGACATGGCCTACCTAGATTTTAGCAAGGCATTTGATACAGTCCCACACAAAAGATTAATACACAAGATTGCCAGCCTTGGAATGGGTCCCAAGGTGGTAGCCTGATAAAAATTGGCTAAACAACAGGACGCAAAGGTAGTAGTAAATGGAGTACACAGTGAAGAAAGGAGGGTTACTAGTGGGGTACCGGAGGTTCAGTACTGGGACCGGTCCTTTTAATGTCTTTAAGTGACATTGCAGAGGAACTGGAAGGAAAGTATGTCTCTTTGCAGATGACACAAAGATCTGCAACAGGTTTGATACACAGGATGGAGGAAAGGATGAGAAGGGACTTGGCAAGGTTGGAGGAATGGTCAAATGTATGGCAGCCTAGATTCATGCAAAGAAGTGCAAGGTAATGCACATGGAAACAAAACCCAGGGAGGCGACACAATGGGGGTGAGATACTGACAACAGTAAAAATAGAAAGAGACCTGGGGTAATTATATCAGATGACCTAAAGGTGGGCAAGCAATGTGAGAAGGCAGTAAGGAAGGCTGGGGAATACTGGGATGCATAGAAAGAGGCATCAATAGTAGAAAACAGGAAGTTGTTAACCCTCTGTACAGACAGTTGGTGAGACCCCATCTGAGTACTGTGTGCAGTTCTGAGACCTCATCTCCGAAAGACATAGACAGAGTGGAGGCTGTCCAGAGGAGGGAACCAAATGATGCAGGGTCTGCACCAAAAGACATACGAAGAAAGATTAAAGGAGCTTAATATGTATACTCTGGAGGAAAGAAGGGAGAGAGGGACATGGTAGAAACTTTCAAGTACCTCAAGGGAATTAACAAAGTCCAAGAGGGTAGCATCTTCCAGAAAAAGAGATGTGCAAGAACAAGGGGGCAATTTGAAGATAGAGGGGGATGGCTCAGGGGTAATGGAGGAAGTATTTTTCACAGAGAGGTTGTGGATGCATGGAACAGCCTCCCTGAGGAGGTTGTGGAGTCAAGAACAGTGGGGGACTTCAAGTATGCATGGGACAGGCATAAGGCAGTCCTAGGGGCGGGTAAGAGGAAGTAAGCTGTTGGTTAACTAGGATCTGCAGCTTATCTGTTAGGTAGGAAAATGGGCAGACTAGGTGGGCCAAGCGGTCCTTATCTACCATCAAATTCTATGTTTCTATCATGGAGTTGAGAAGGGCAGGGTGATCCAGGAATGGGATTTGCTTTTGACAGTCCATTGGGTGTAGAGGCAAAGATGTTACAGGCTTTGTTAAATGTCGAAATAAAGTGTTTTACGGCTTGATCAGTGTTTGTGGCTGTGTCAATCAGGGACCAGTCTCTGTTGGAGAGATATGCTGAATTGCTTCAGTGTACCTTTTTGAGTATATGTGGTATGTCTGTTTAGCCGAGTTTGGGGAAATGGTTCACCAACAACAAAGTACTGCAGAGTGGTTGCTGGAGTGAGTCCAGTAGGACCACAACACTAGTGAATCTCTTGGGATGGTTAGTGAGTATAAGATCAATTAGGAACTATTTCCAGTTCTGTAGCTGATTATTGTTGGAGATGATGCTAATTGGGAGAGATAGGCCGCAGCTGCATCCCAGAGTGGAGCTGACTTGGGGCCAGCCAGTTAACATTAAAGTCACCAAGCAAGATAACCTCAGATCTGTTGGGTAGGTTAGAGACCATAGAGGATAACGTTGAAGCCTTTGCAAAGTATTCCGGAGAGATATAAACTGAAAGAGCAATGAGTGTTTTCCTCTTATGGCCAATTGCCATTTTGACCGCCAATGTTTGAGCATCATGCCCTGTTACAATATGAGGGAGGAGCAGCCCTTGCAGTGAGTTGGTTAGATAGATGACACACACACACACACACATATACATTACACCCTTTTTCCCCATCCTGTCAACCCTAAATAGCATGTAGCCATCTAGAGCAAAAGCAGAGTCAGGTGGTGAGTGCCTGAACCAGTCTTCCAGCAGCAGTGATGGGGTGAAAACAGTGGTGGGTTTCAAGTATGCAGGATGGGCACAAGGGAATTTTGGTTGGGAAACAAGGGGAGGGAGCAGAAGATCAAGTAGGGTCTGTGGTGACAGTATAGGCAGGGACAAATAGGCAGACTGGGTGGGCTAAGCAGTCTTTATCTGTTGTGAAATTATATGTTTCTATGTAAAAATAGTTAGCTATTACCTTTTATTTCTGAAATCTTTCTTTTTTTCCATTTGCTCATTACAAAGCTTTCCCCAGGAGAATTATGATGGAACAGCAGTACTTTTACCTGTAGATTGACATATCTAGTTCTCTTCCTACCTCATCAGTGTTGTAACCTCATTAATTATGACATCATAAGGGCCACTCTTGCAGCAGTTGATTAGCTTCTTGATCAGTTGTGATGTCACTGACAGCCAAGTCAAGGGCTGACAGTGTATGAGGAGGACAAGAACTAGCTATGTCAGCCAGTTGACATTTGACGGTGAACATATAATCTATGCAGTAGTGTACTATGGTCATGTGATTATGAAAAGCTGTTAAAAAGGTCATGTGGTGTCAATGTGCCCTGCTTTTTAAATATTTCTGTATGCACAATGTTGTTGAGAAACTGTATGCCCTTTGTATAGTTTTTTGTATTTTAATGTTTTGTTTAATGTTAATTGTGATAAATCTGCTGATTTAATACATTTTAATAAACTTGAAACCTGAACTTGAAATATCAGCCTCAGTTAGAGTACTGTTCCGACATCACACCAAGTATTTTCAGGTATGGAATTTTCTAATTAGCAGAAGGGGAAAAATAATTTAGATGCAGGAAGTAATAGTTGACTAGTATTGAAAGCTTGTATTATTTATTTTATTTATTTAGTTTTTGTTGACCGGTAAGTGCACTAGACAAATCCTGCCTATTTTCAGGCACGACTTCGGGAGGGGATACAGATGAATGCCAATGACTTTGAACCAGATTTAAGTTGTTGGTGGTATTTTAGTGAATGAGGGAAATTTGGCCAGGACACTGAGGAAATTCTCCTACTCTTTTCGATAAGTGCCATGGGATCTTGAACATCCACCTGAACTACCACCAATCCAGGCAGATGGGACTCGTTTAACGCCTCATCCGAAAGACGGATAAGACAATACCCTAGCTCTTTGAAAAGCACTGTGGGATACCGCTTGTATAAAAAGTGCTATATGTAACGCAGTTCCCAACACTTTCTTCCCATCTTTTTCCATTCTTTACCACCTTGAAGGTAGTACCACACTGCCACCTGCTGAGCACTATTGAGCACTGCATCCTCCTTTATCCAACCGGATTTTTGAACTTAAAACAGTCTGGGCCTGACTTTCAAAGAGCTGACACAGGGCTTGTGTCAAGCCCTGCATCAGCTTCGAGTGTTTAGTACAGGTGCGCTAAATTCCTTTGACGAGCTGCCCAATTTTAGAACGCTTTGGCAAGTTGTGACATTTTCCACACTGCATGGCAGCTTAGCTTAAAGTTTTGGTGCAAGCACTATAAATGGATCCCTAAATGGCACAAAGTTAGACCGGGGAGATGGTCTAACTTGCAGACATTTGGCACAAGGGACTTGTGTTAGGTTTGCTGCAGGCTGCCTTCCAAAATTGTGACTACTATAATGTTTGACGAAGTCACCCCTGCATCAAACTGTTTGATGCAAATCCCTTTACAGCCGATCCAAAGCTGTTCAAAAACCGGCCTCCATCTCCAAAAATGACTCCACACTAATATAAAAGAGACAGTCGCCCCACCGCCAGCTGAAGAAAAGATCCCTATTTACTTTAGCCGGTTGCTCATTCCTCCCCACACACTTTATTAATCTTATTATCGGATACTTTCCATGCAGCAGAAACAACACTTTATTAATCTCATCATCGATACTTTCCATGCAGCAGAAACGCTGTCAGTCTGACCAGTATCAGTTTAATGACCACCTGTTGTAGTAATCATAAACAAGGCCACTGATTTACGGTCACTAAAATAATGAAATTCCATTTTCAAGATTTGAAATTCCAGGACCGGACTGGGCTGTTGATTGTTAGTCTAATTTCTGGATTTTTCTGGAGTCGACTGTCAGTCTTTTAGTATGTGCCTTCCTCCTGGCCAGAAATCACTGCTGTCATCAGCACCCTGACCCTGGCCAACACAGGATCACAGCAGGAACAGAAATGGGTGCCCTCCTCTCCAGTCAGGAAGCACTGCCACCAGCAGTCCCGACCCTGACCCAGCACAGTGGTCACTGCAAAGTTGGAAACGTGTGTGCCTTCCCTCCCAGCCAAGAATCACTGCCATCAGCAGTCCTCCCCTGACCCAGCATAGGGGTCACTGCTGAACAGAACCGGGAACACAGTCCTTCCGGGTCAGGAATCACCACCATCAGTAGCACCCCATTGATTCTGGCCCAACACAGGGTCACCGCAGGAACAGAACCAGAGCACCTTCCTCCCCGCCAGGAATCTCTGCCATCAACAGTCCTGCCCCTGACCCAACACAGGGGTCACTGCAGGAACAGAACCAGGGAACCTTCCTCCTGGCCAGGAATCACTGCCATCAGTAGTACCCTAACCCTGACCCAACAGAAAGGTCACTGCAGGAACAGAACCAGAGTGCCTTCCTCCCGGTCAAGAATCACTGCCATCAGCAACCCTCGACCCTGACCCAATACAGGGGTCACTGCAGGGACGGAACCGGGTGCCTTCCTCCTCAGCCAGGAATCATTGCCATCAGCAGTCCTGACCTTGACTCTGTCCTAACACAGGACTTACTGCAGGAACAAAACTGGAAAGCATTCTCTCTCTGTGCAGGAATCATTACTATCAGCAGCCCTACCCAACTCTAGCCTGATGCAGGGTCCTGCAGGAAATTAGCAAGCGCCTTTTCTCCCTGGCAAGGAATCACTGCTATCAGCATCCCTGACCCTGGCCCTCACAGGGGCCATTGCAGGAGTAGAATCAGGTGCCTTCCCTTCCCGCTAAGCATCAATGCATCAACTCCCTGACCCTGACCCAACACAGGGGTGACTGCAGGAACAGAACTGGTGCACCTTACTTCCCATCCAGGAATCACTGCCATCAGCCCCATCCCAGCCCTGGTCCAGCACAGGGTAACTGAAAGAGCAGAACCAGGGCACCTTCCTCCCATACAGGAAACACTCCACTGCCAGCACCCCTGTACCCATGCCCAGCACAAGGACCTTAACTGTCTGTGCTCACTCTCTGACAAGAAAGCACTGCTCCAATACCCCAAACCTGGGCCACATAACTGCAGGGAACATAGCATGCTTTGAGCCTGCCGACATATAGGAGCATGCTGCATTACCCCTTGACCTTTGAGGCAGCCCCCAAAATCCATTTGTAAAACACGGTATTCCAGAATTTGATTCCAGTGTTCTCTATTTCCGATCACCATCAACTGAATTTAATGTTTGTTTGAAAGTGGGTGCCTCACAGGAGACTGTTTACAGCTACTTTCTGGGGAGGAACCACTTACTTAAACAATAACGACTAAGCAGCTGATCATTTCCAAGGGATTAATGACTAGTTGAGGGGCACCTCCTTCAGCTGCTCATCAATACAAGGAAATGACTGGCTGCAAACTTTTATTGTGTATTGTATGATGCTTAGTTATGATGCTTGGTTCTTATTTTTCCTATTCTGCAATTTTTGTTTTTGGTTTCTTCACTTACCTCCCTCCCACCTCCCAGGATGTATCTGGAAATGAGCTGTCTCTCAGCTCAGTATGTCTCTCCTGGTAAAACCTTTGAAATAAATAAAATATAAGTCTAATCACAATGATAGTTTTTTGTTTATGTTTACTTACTTTTCATCTTTATGTTGGCTCATCGTGCTCGCCAGTCAACATATTGCAGTAGTAGCAGATTTGAGGTGCGGTCACTGTGGGAGATTGCAGGCACGCATCAGTAGGTGTGTCCATCATTCACCAATAAGGCAGCTGCAGGCGCTTACACCAGCAACTCATAAACTGGCTACCAGATCTAAGAAAAGGTCAGCTGCAATTAGTGCCAAACTCGCCATGCAGCGGTGTGCCTTTCCTGATAAAACAGTTTAATAAGCATGGCGGCACTGACTCCTGCCATGCAGAGTGCCCCAACCCACTTCATTTGCTGACAGGGAGCCCACCCCATCGACATTATGCCTCCCTCCCATTTAAAGTGTATGCCGAGGTGCCCAATCCCCTCGGCATTATGCGCCTCAAAACAGTCTTTCTTGCTGATGGGGCCCAATCCCCTGCTGGCTTCAGTCCCCCTTCCCCATTTATTTTGATTGGTGAGCCACTCCCGTTGGCTTAATGACCCCGTCACTTTTGGCTGCGCGCTAGGGGTGCCCAATACCCCTCGGCACTTATCCCCCCAGTATGTGCTGGATGGGGTGCCAACTCTGTCACCTACAGCACCTCCAAAAACAGTCAGGTGACATGTTGAGCCCACCCCAGCGTGCACAATGCCCTGTAAAATAAAAACCATCCCACAATATTTTTATTTTAACCTACAAACCAGAAAACGGTCCTCGTCGACTCTGGTGGCCCTCCCCAGCCCGCGCCCACCATCTAGCCACACCCTGCCTCCGCACACCCCTCACCTCATACTTACCTCCGAGCATGGCGCGACGATCTTCAGTGGACCAGGAACACATCTGTACTCTTCAAAGCCGACGAACTGAAGAAATGACGGTAAACTGTATAATGGCATAAATAGTTTTTTTCAACTTTGGTGCATATCTTGGGCATTTTTGGAATTTTGGCACCAAATTCAACATGGGTTATTGGGACCTCTCATGAATTCAGTCACTGTTGTGGTAGATTGGTCCCGAAAGGTGATTTCATGGTCATACAGCGGAATCACCTTCGGAGTGAGGAATCAAACAGTAGTGGCAATGTTCATGAGGGGGGTCTCAAAAGCCTGTGTTGCAAATTTGTGTAAAAATCAAAAACATAGTTGTTTTATGAGCATGCATTGTGCAGTTTCCATGCATGCTCAGAACTTCTGAATTTGTAATATTTTCACCCAGATTTTCAAAATTGGGATTTTTCCATACCTCCTTATGAACAGTACAGCTGTCATTTTCCATATCCTGGCCAAATGTGTTTTCACAAGTCCAGTGCAGAATAGCGGGTCGCTAAGGAAATCAGTTTTCGGACAGTTTGAGAAAATGACGGTGACACTGTTCACGAGCAGAGGTCCTAAATGCCTATGATGAAAATCTGGTGACAAAAGTCCATAAAATGATTGTGTTACCAACGCATTGCGCAGTTTCCATGCACCCTTGTAACTTCTCAAATTTACAATATTTTCATGCAAAATTTTCAACACTGGAATTTTTTCGCACCTCCTTATGAACAGTACAGCTGTCATTTTCACATCCTGCCAAAATGTGTTTTCGTGCGGTGTCATCAAATGACATAGTCACTGTGCAAAACCACCTTTCTGCTAACAAACTGATAGTGCCGCTCTTCATGAGGTGGGGTCACAAAAATCCCATGTTGAAAATTTGAGGGAAAATACCAACAAACGCTTATGGTGTGTTAGGGCTTCCAACTGTAACAGCCCACAAGTCAGATGCGCCATGGCAATCAGGTGCCATATTCAGAAGTTGCACCACCCTAAATGCGCTAGTGCAAGTTGGCTGAATATGGCAATGATGCACCATGGTGCAATCAGAGATGCCGCGCCGACCATAGAAGCGCCGGAGCAAACCTGTACACAAACACAGGGAGCACTGCAAATACAAGAGGCCCAGGGACACAGCCAAGGAAGCGAGTGACAATGGTCACAGGTCCCCACCAGCAGGGCACAGTAGTGCACACACAGGTCCAGAACAGGAGGGAACAATGGGCAACATGTGACGGAGCACAGCCACCAACAGAGGTGCTGTGCATTGCACCAACCAGAGCCAGACCATGGGTGTGCGACAGGAGCATGCACCAGAACAGCACCCTAGAACACAATGGTGGGCCGGCCATCAGGGGACAGGTGGGACAATGGGCAATGCGAACCCGCCAATGGTGCCCCCCCAGAGACCACCAGCCAGCTGGCCATGCCAGTGCCACTCCACTGTGGGTGTCCCCCTCACGGCCCTGGACCCAAACACACCCACGCCACACACACCCACAGGCAGCACCAACACAAGTAGTGAATGAGCCAGGACCCAGGCAGGTGGCCAGACCACACGAGGCTGGAAGTGCAACAGTGGATGCAGACGGCCACATCCCAGTGGCTGGATGAGTCCAGCATGACAACTAGGCCTGTGCACAACCCCATGCCCCCATTCACCTGCCCACCCCTGACCACAGCCCCCATGGTGACTCTGAAGACACACAACACACCCACCAAACCCGGGAGACAGCCCCACCACAACGAGATACACCTCTGCACACAGTAGGGAAGCAGTCACTCCACATGTGCCCCCACGCCAACACCATGGACCAACACTTGACCACTGCTGCATGGCCACACATGCCGCTTGCAAAGCAGACACAGACACAGGCATGTAGGAAAATAAATGCTTTATAACAGGAAACACAACATAACAAAGTAACGGGCGGGGGGGTAGAAAGTAGGATGGGAACAGGTAACAGGGCAGTACAATATGCTGGGGTACTGCAGGAGAACAGGGATAGCAAGGAAATGGAGGCTATACACAGGGACAGACTACCTGCATCCACGCCTGGACGGCCCTCTGTGCCTCTGCTCCCTCCTCATGGCCGTTGTCACCCTTCAATGGACTGGACCAGCAACAGGATCCACTGCAGCATCGCCAGGATCTGCGCTGTCTGTGCCTACACCTTAGGCCTCCCTTGCTGCCTTATGCCTGACACCTAGGGATGGGACAAGACAGGCAATCAGTGCATGTCCTCAGGACCCCTTCCCAACCACAGTGTGCATTGGGCAGTGGGGCACAGATCCCTGGAGAGACCAGAAAGGACCCTCATATGGAGGGCAATGCCAGCCATCCACATGGCACACCACGGTGGTGCACAGAGGTGGACGATGCAGTGCAGTGGCCACAAGTCCACATTATGAGGGCCACATGATTCACAGCAACAGCAGCACCACAGCACAAATGGTAGGAGCCATGTGCACGCCTTCCACCAACAGCCGATACACTGTGGCCAAGGGATAGCCCGCAGTGGCACGTACAGTGGACTGTGTGACACACACAGCTGTCCAGGCACATGGCAGAGACAGCCATGTCTGTACCCTAACCCCACTGCTATCCCACTGTGACACTGAGAAGGCATGTGACAATGCTTACCTGCCTCTTGCTGTGCAGCTGGTGCCATCTGCTGCCCACTAGGCTAGGCCACCCTGGCCACTGCTGCCACCGCCCTGACCCATCTATGGTCCTCCAGCCCTGTGGAGGGAATGAAGAGAGTGGACATCAGTACACAGTAATGCATGTGGAGCCTCCCCACCACCACAGCCTGCTGTGAGTTGGGCATGTCCCTGTCAGTCCTGAGGCCCACATGCTAGCACGGCTCAAGCACCTGTGCAATAGCCAATCCGATGCGCTGGTCCTCCAGGATGATGAAGACACCTCTGTGGACCATGCTGTGGAGCCATGCCAACACCACAATACTGCACCTGGGCATAACAGCAACATGGGCACACCTACCTGGCTGTGGCATGGATCCTCACTGGACGTGGCCTGCATGCGATGCAGTCAGTCTGGTGCCTCCCCTCAGGTCCCCATACCAGTGTCTGCACTGCTTGACCATATGCCCAACACTAGTCCTCTGCTTTAGGGCCTCTGTGACATGGAGCCACATTTCCTGCCTGCTGGAGTGGCACCTGGCCAAACAGCTGCCCCTCAAAGAGCTGAACCACAGCCACCAGGTTGATGAGATCAACCTCCGTCCAGTTTCCTGACCTCCTGCTTTGTCCCTGAGCCATGGTTAGCAGCTGACTTGAAGAGGAAAATGGCAGTGGAACGCGCATCGTGTCTGCCACATGTACAGATTCCGATAGGATACACAAGGCTGCAATTGTGCAGCACGTGGATGCGTGGAGACAGTGCAGTGTGGGACATAGCATAAAGTTATGCATGCACAGCACACCGCCCAGCGGGGCATGGGCTCGCATACACAACCCGTGGGTCAAAGGTCATCGCCCATGTGCAGTGCTCAGGCACGATAGAGGTTGTGAGTGCATGCACGATGGCATACCAGCACCACATGTGCCATGCTAAGGCATCACGCAGGCTGCACATGTCACACGATAGCAATGTGGTCAGTGCTGAGCACATGCGCACTGCAGGTAGTGCACTGTGCATGTGCAGGTATTGTGCCATGGAGATGTTCGGCAGAACCCCATTGTGCATGGCACAATTATGCGATATTGAGATGCCACATGCAAATCACTCATTACCCAATGCATGGGCGCAGTGGGAGCATTAGCATATCATTACAATTGCACACAGGCTAATTTGCATGCATTGCGCCTTATAAGCATTGTGGAACAGCACAGGCCACAGAACGGTATTGCAACCATTCAGGTAAGTGACTGGCATCATGGATGAACAGCAGCTAATCCAGCACTGCAACAGAAAGCTGCATTGCAATGTGTTGACGCTGCCCCACTCTGCCGCTCATGTCCACAGGTGGCAGAATGTCGGGAACCAAAGGAAAGAGAGTAGGGGCTGCACACAAGTGCAGGCCCAACTTACAGCAGCTGAGACCAATGCCCTCTTTGAGGTCTATATGGACCGGGAGGGCCTTCTCCAGTGGTGCCATGGGCACGATGCAGGAGGCGGGCGGTGCGCTGGGGGAAGTGGCCTGATCGTTCACTCACGGATGCCACCATCGCACCCCACAGGAGTGCAAGAAGATGGTTGGCATGGACAGGAGGCAGATTAAGGATAAAGTTGCAGCCATATGGGTGTCCTGCAGGGTGACCGTGGTGGCTAGCAACTGTGCCACTGCTGGTGGCTGCAGAGGCGCTTGTGGTATCCATCATCAGCCGCACGGGCAGTGGAGGGTGTACCTGGTGGTGGCTTCCAGATGGGTGGCAGCCCTCACTGCATGTTGAGTACGACCAGCTGCCTGACGTGGTTGGTGGGTGTACGGCAGGTGTGCTCTGAGGCCATGTCCACTGCCGCATGTATGTGTGGGACGTGACACACACATTGCAGCAAGGTGGCAGGTGGCAATGGTGGCATGCCGAGGGGGGCCATGGGTAATGCTGCTCCACTAACCTCTGTTCTGACTTGCAGCACCAGCACGCCACTCATGCAGAGGACCAGGCGGAGGCGGCCGCAGACACGGATGCCCGACCTGTATGGGTTCCTGCATGATGACAGCCTGGAGCTGCTGTGTGAAGAGACCCAGCTTGGGGTGCTGTCCAACACTGATGATGACCTACCTCTGGTACTGGACAGCATAGGGGTGGTGGTGCCCAATATGCCCTTCCCACTGCTGACAGGCACCAGCAGGGCCCATTGCCATGCCCATAGCTCCACAGCCACCCCCATCCCTGCTAGTGCAGATGTGTGTGGCACCGCCAGCTGTGTCCAGCATGAGTGGCAGTGGTGCTGTTATTGCAGTGGCAGCATGGGGCACTGCTCAGGAGACTGTCGGGCAGTGGCGGCGCAGGAAGCAGGTGACAATGGGCAGCGTGTCACGTGTGCCCACTGCCGGTGCGCTGAACAGCACCGTACTCCTGTACAGCCCACTGTGCAGTGTCCACCTGAGCAGGAGGCTGTGTAGCAGCCCATGACACCCCCAACTGGGCGGGCGGGCCAAGAGGCCCAGGATGCCGAGAGGCTGAGAGAGCACACCCAGTTACTGTGCGCATCCGTGCACAACCAGACATTGCTTGCTGCTGAGGTCGTTTTATGGGAAGAGGTGTGCCAGATGGCCGATCTGCAGGACGGGGCAATGCAAGGCTTATGGAAGGGTCTACCCAGATGCAGGAGGCCACGACCACAGCATTGGACCACATGACTGGTGCCATTGTAGCAGCAATGGACTGTATGACCAGTACCATTGCAGCTGGCTGGCATTGGTGACAGCCACTGGGCTCAGCCATGTGTGAGAGGACCCCACAGTGCACTGTCCACCCCACGGTCCCAGCTGCCTGGTGGCCTCACATAGCAGATGCTGGAATCAGATGTCGGCATCCCAGACACCCCCAGAGCCGGGCTTTTGGCCTCCTCGATAACCCCTGCATGGACTCAGTCGTGTCCTCACATCAACCCCTGGGGGCATCTGACACCCCCAGTGGCTGATGGCAGCATACATCTGCTGGTCAGCCCCAGCGTGGCTGCCCACATGGCCACAGCAGTCATGGGACTGCATGGTCAGAGTGACATCTCTGCTGCCCTGACCTGCCATCCGCTGTTGCTGCCACACACACACGGTGGTGGTGGTGGTGGTGGTGCGGCAAGCATGTGGTGGTGCACACGCAGTTGTGTTGCATGCCCCTGTGTGTTGACCATGCTGCTGGGATGTGTGGCATGGATGTGATGAGGCAGTTCAGCACTGGTCATGCCTGTGCACCAGTGTCATGCTTCTGATCCATGCCATGTACCCCACTAAGTGTGTGTGTGTGTGTATGCATATGTGTGTGTGTGTGTGTGTATGCACATGCCATTGCTGCATGTGTATGTGGCGCATGCTCGTGGCCAGTGGATCTGCCATGTGTGTTGTGCACCCCATCCCTGAATGCATGCCACTGTGCACATCCCTGCCACTGTGTTGTGTGCTAATCTATGTGGCCCATGCTTGTGTGTCGGTGCACTCACCTGCGTGTCCATAATGCTCCCAGTGTGATGGTGTCATGGTGCTGCCTGCCTCCTGCACCATTTGAGGGTCCCTTCCTTCCAAGGCAGCTGCCCACCACCCTTCAGCCCTTCACCACCATTGTCCCTGCTACTGTTGCCCTCCTCAGCCTCGAAAATTATTCCACGGTCAATGGCCATGTTGTGCAGGCTGCAGCAGGCCAGGAATATGCCACAGGCTTTGATGGGCTGTATTGTAAGGCACCACCTGACCTGTCTAGGCAATGGAATCGCATCTTTAATATGCCAAAGACATGCTTGATGATATTGCACATGCTGGTGTGTGCCTCATTGTATCTTTCCTCTGCAAGGGATGATGGTCGCCGGTGGTGTGAGCAGCCATGGCCTTAGGGGTATGCACTGTCGCCTGTGTGAAAGAAGATAGGTTATTCCTGTGCTGTGCTGTGCTGCCACCTGCTCCTCTCAGCCACCACAAACACCTTAATGCCCACCCCAATCACTTTCCGACACCCCAGGGCTGTGGCTCTCAGCCACCTTGATGCATGTCCTACTCACTCGACAAGGTGACACATGGAGATGTCACCCCACTCGAACCTATGGCACAGCGCAGAACTGTGCCATGTGAAGGCATCATGTGCACTCCCAGGGTGTGTGGCACAGACATTGATGAAGTACCCCATGGTAATGCACACCACCTGGCAGTTGATGGATTGGTAGCCCTTACGGTTTATGAAAACTGGGCCCTCTGGGCCAGATGGTGTGCGGATGCTAACGTGGGTGCAATCTATTGCCCCAATCATGCCTGGCATGCATGCCACCTGGTGGAACTCCTGCATGTTTGCTGTATGCTCTGCTTGTTTGCTGGGGAAATGTTTGTACTCCAAAGCATGTGGCAACAGAGCGTGAGGAACTGGGTGAGGAGGCGGGACATGGTTAACTGGGTGATACCCGTGGTATCACCTGTTGGTCTTTGATGTACCGTGGTGAGCAAGCCACCACGGGCGGTCACCTTGGTCTACATTGACATGGCATGACTATGTCTGGTGGGTGCCTGCATCTCATCACTGCACAGCTCACAGAGCAGCCCTCAGAGCTACTCTGTTCAGGTGGTACTGACCCACTCATCTCAGTGTCACTGTAGTTCTCATACGTGCTTCTGGCACGTAACACCTGTACCAAGCATATTGCCACCGGGCCCCTCTTGGCCACGCTGATGCTTCTTCCTGCCTCCTCACACCCCTCATTACGCATCCAATATGAATAGGCCACTGCCCATCCCTCAGTCAATGGGTGTCTCCTTGCGTCTATGACACTCTGTCAGTCCATCCGCCTGTCTGTGTCTCTCCCTCCTCTCTGTCTGTCTCTTCCTCTCTCTCTCTTACACTCTCACTCCTCTCTCTCTGAGCACAATGTTGCGAATCTGCTGTCTGTGTGTTTGAGCTGTATTTATAAGCTCAAATCTGCCTGACACACCTTGGGATTTGCTTAAGACTTGTGCCATGCTCTAAGGTTGAACATGCCATTGCGCTCACTTATTTGTGGGAACGCCGTACTTGCGCTTGCATACATTATGGTTGCACATTGGTGCAATGGGATTTGCACTGCATCATGGTTCCCTTTGAATATCACTCGGTGGTGCATCTTCAGTACTTGCACCGCACACCTCAGTTGGCGCCCATGCGCAAGTGCTCTGAATATCTTGGCCCATAGGTTCTTTTTAATTTTTTTATTTTCTCAACCCTAACCCTTTCCAGGTTTCAATGTTAGTTCTAAGCCAAATGTGGTGGGCATCTTTTTTCTTGAGAAACAAATAACTCAGATTTTGGAGGAACTTGGAAATTTTACCACCAAATAAAACTGGAAGATGTCTGGAATCTTTTATAGTGGGGGGAAGGTTGGGTCAGATTTTGCCCAAATTCAGTGCACTGCTGCTTTAAGTAGGCGCGTGGTTCCAAAGGCTTTACAAACAATCTGTAAAGGCTGAAAACAACAGACATGGACATCTGTTTCCTCCGTGTTAGGACTCATTAGTGTGCCAAGTTTTTTTTTTTTTGTTTCAAACTTTATAGCCAGGAACACAGAATTATGACATGATGAATACAATTTGGGGGACGTTATCAGTGGTGGAAATGGGAGGGTGGATCTAGGGAACTGAGTTCCAGGAATGAAATTAAAAGTCTGATGCAATTAAAGAAGCAAAATGGGAATGACTGTTCTTTGTAAACTGTACTCCCTAAAGGCATAAATCTAACCAAATAATGTGTGAAAATGCAACATATGATGAGTAAAGTTGTCTCTAGACCTGTCAGGGATTGTTTTATCCTACATCACATATGGTAGGTTCCCCAGTTAATTTTTTTTCTGTTTTCAGCAATGGGCATCGTGTTTAATACTGTATATGATCCCCAAACTGAAAGGTGGCCAGCTAAGTTACATAAAGTTACTATAAATAGATCCTCCCTATTCTGTTTGCACATACACTGAACATGCTGTAGCCCTGTGTCTCCTCCTTGACATCTTCAAAACGCTGGTTTTGGGCAGAGATACAGCTTGCAACTATAAAACTTATCAAATTCTAATGGCCCACACAAAGGGTTTCATTGCTTTAAGACATTTTTTAAATCTGCTTATTGAGACATGGAGGTAGTTAACATGCTGGTGGGATGTGCCTCTGTGATCATGTCAGTTAATCCTCTTTAAACAGATACCACACACAATGTTAGTTATGTCTTCCTCAATCACCAGATACAGTAGCTGTGGCACTAGTGAAGTTTCTGAGGGTTTTTAACAGTGCAAGAAATGCAAGAAATGTTGTTTACTTTTTTTCTTCTTACAGATGAGTCATCCTGTCCCAGAGGGGTCGTGTCCATTTACAAACTTAAACTGCTATTGGTTGAACCCAGTTTATGAGTCCTGGCAGAATGGCAGGCGGATATAGCGTGCCAGACACCAGGAAGCGGACCTGGTGATGGTGAAGAGCGAGGATGTCCAGAATTTTATCCAGGAAGTTTTTTCCATGTGAGTGTAACCCGTTTTGATTGTACACTGTTTGATATGTGCTTTACAGTCTAGTGTTCTCCGTTGCCTTCTTGCACTTACTTGGATGAAGGGATGCAGCTTCATGTACGATACATTGTGAGTGGCAGAGGAGTCAACAGGGATAAAAGGCAACCAAAGTGCCCCATCTCTTGGTGTATGTGTTCAACCTGTGCCGCATATAAGTGAGCATCCTCTCCATGTGTAGCAGCTGCATAACTTCTTGTTGCCACCAAGCAGCAAGGGTATGTCACTGTTTCAACAATGCCTTAGTGTAATCCGCTTAGCCACTATGGCAATACGCATAAAATGATACCTATGCTGGCCCATGAGACAATGGAGGTCTAGCCCCAATAAAAACTCTCTTTAGCAAATACATCTTCCATCTCTAGTATGGGTTCTACAATACTTTGAACGCATGTACACAATGACAAAGCTTTTATGCAGTCCTAAAGAATATGGGATAGTGCATCCCTGCCAGCCCACCACGGGTACATAAGGGCTAGTCCAGGAGTTCCCACCCGTGGAGTTTCTGAGGGGTATGGGACATAGTCTACAAAATGTTGCATTACATGATGCAGTTACTATCCACTTTAATACATCTGTACAAATTAACCCACAGAGTCTCCCACTGTTTTTGTGCATCTTCCCACCCCAAGGTCCGTGTCTGGTAAACAGAGGACATGCCCTATCTGTATGGCATAGAGCCCTGATAACAGAATATAACAGCAAGGTCACATGCCTTTGTTGGGCAAGGTCTCATAACTCAAGTAAATTATATAGAGGGTGTGCACCTCACCACTCTTCCAAAAGTGCCAGCAATCATGAGTTGCAGCAAACTGGGATTGCATCTGCTGAAAAGACGCCCACTCATCCAGGTGCCAAAATGCCAAACAGTGGTGATGTCCCATCCCTCCAAGTGGCAAAACATATTGGCCTCCCAGCTATCCTGAAATTAAGATTGTTCCAAAGTGGCTGATGCAGTTGGTCTGCCAGAGAGAATTTAAGTAAGTGACAGAGTTGGCTGAATATGGAGACAGAAGTTCCTATTGGGGTATCTATAAGAGGTTTGTGAAGCTTGGCTTGTTTATAATAAAAAAAGGGAGGTCAAAGATATACCCTGTGCCTGACAGGGTTATTCCTCAGTATCCAGCCACTGTGAGATGTAATGCCCCAGGGCAGGATCCATAAACATAGACCATCTCAAATATTTAGTCCCCTGAGCAGCATGAAAATAGACTAGAAATCTGGCAGAGGCAGCCTCTTTGAGCCTTATCGAGAGTCAACTTTAGGGATACCCACTTTGGCCATCTTCCATGCCAAAGAAAGGCAGAAAGCATATCATGTAGGTTCCTAAACCATGACAGGGTAGGTCAAAGTCAACATAGTAAGCGGGTACAAGATCCTCAGTAAATATTTATTTTCACCATAGCAGTGTGGCCTATGAGGGAAAGGGCATCCCCTGCCATCTAGCTTAGATTGTGTTTAATCACAGAAGGCAAACTGTGTGTATTGGCTTTAACCACTTGAGATAAGGACACATAAACCTTGATACTTAAATACGTGATAAACTTGCACTACCAGTAAAGTCTCAAATGCTCAAGATCCCATCACTTGGTCCTACAGCTGAGGGATAAAATTATAGTTTTCCCTACATTCAATTTATAATAAAAATAATCCTAAAATCCGCTATTTCCTTCAGAGCAGCAGGAAGGGATGTAGAAGGGTTCCTAACATGTGGCAAGATGTCACCTACATATGATATAATGACCTCTTATATTATTGACCACCCAACTGAATTCCTTGAACCTCTGGATTCCTATTGATTTATACTACTAAGGGCTCCAAATACAGGTCAATAAGAAAAGGGGATAAAGGAAGCCCTAACGAGTACCATTCCACAACTAGAAACCAGCTGCTAGAACCTTGTTACAATGAATATGGGCTGAAGGATTTAGCACAACAATTGAACCCATTTAATAAATTCCTGGGGTACCTGGTATCTCTCTAGCACCATAAACAAAAATAACTAATGAGCCAAATCAAAAGCTTTCTTCACATCCAATGAGGCTAAGACTGCCAGAGCTGGTGCCTCCTGGACATGAAGATAATGTGTAACAGCTTTTGAAGGTGATCAGGAGAAACCCTCCCTCCCATAAACACCACCTGCTCCACTCCAATCAGTTGTGACCAAAACTTTTGCAGTTTTGTAGCCAACATTTTGCCAACATTTTCAAATCAACATATAATAAGGACAGTGACCTATACTTCTTACATGACTCATCTTTCCTGGCTTGGGAGGGCAGAAATAATAGCTACATAGTATGATCAAGTTCACCCTTTTGTATGCCTCTCTGTACACTTCCCAGAGGGGTTTAAGAAGAACACCTTTCAAAGTTTTATAGAAGTTAGCAGAGAGACCATCCAGTCCCAGTGTCTTATCGAAACTCATAGGGTGAGATATTCAGACTGCACCAGGCAGGGAGCAAGCCTGGGCACAGCACATCTGGGCTGCATCAGGGCAGGGACCAGGTGATATTCAACGTGCTAAGCGCCATGGCTCAACACCATTAAATATGGCACTGAGGGCGCGCACTGCACACGGTGCAGTGGCACTGTGCAAGTGGCAGAAGGGAGCAGGGGTGTGCAAGTGCAGTTGTGCTAGGTGCAGCAAATGCAATATTCAGCTGTGGACATGCAAATGAGTCCATGATGCATGCATGGCACAGATGGGGCCATTTGCATGTCATTATGGCCCCATTTGTATGCAGTGCATCGATCCCCGGCAACTTGTGCCCTGCCAGGCTGCAGCCATTGGGGACCGATGCTCTGCTGCCCCTGATGGGCGCTCCACTGCCGTTCGACTGATCACGGGCATGTGTATAAGTAATTGCTGGTGGTCAGTGGTACCCCCACCCGCCCGCCGTCCCCACCACCCTGCAACCCCAGTCAGCGGCGGTATCCCACCCTTGAGCCATCCAGCCCCGCTGACTGACAGCATACAGTAGGGCTGTATGCCTGTTGATCCTGCGTAGGCCAATGGGCATGCAGACCGTGCTATACTATAGTCCTGAATTGTGAATGAACATTCTTTCACAATTCGACTGGGTAGTACAGTATGGTTCAGACACCATTGGCCCACGCAGTGGACCAATAGGCGACAGCCCTACTGTATGCTGTCAGTTGCGGCCGGGCGTGCTTGTGGGTGGGTGCTGCTGCCCACTGCTGACTGGGGTGCAGAGGGCAGGGGATGCAGGGTAGGTGGGGAAGGGGGTACCACTGGACCACCAGGGTGTCCATAGATCATTCCACCCGATTCGGTGATGGGGGTCCACTGGACCACCAGGGATTTTTGACCTATGCCCATGATCGGAGCTCGGGATTGGTCCACTGGACCACCAGGGAGATATGTAACTTATGCCTGCATCAGGCAAAGGAGAATGGTCCCCTGACCACCAGGGATCATTTGAACATATGTCTGTGATCGGGCAATGGATAGCAGTCCACTGGACCACCAGGGTCAATTCAACATATACCCACGATCTGGGGCACGAGTCCCCCTGGGCAGGGGGCCTGGGACTGTGTCCTGGTGGTGGAGTGGCCACCACAGCAGGCAGCTGCCATGCAGCACTTTGCAATATGACAGCTCACCTGTGGGTGGCCAGGACTTGTTCCTGATTTCACCGGCACAACCTTGCGCCCACCTTTCGCAGCGCAAGGTGGGTATGGCAAAGATATGTGCCGCACATCCCAGGCTGAATATTGGGATGTGGTGAATATGCATGGGCATGCCACCCACACTTGTGCCGCATATATTACTGGTGCGCCTGTGCATCGGGGTTGCACGACTCCTGCCCTTTGAATGTCACACCGGGCATTGGTGTTGCGCCATGTGCAGCTCCTTTGAATATCCCACCCAATGAATCCAGGGCTGCCTCAGGCTC
The DNA here is from genome assembly GCA_016271365.2 of Neoceratodus forsteri. NCBI lineage: Eukaryota > Metazoa > Chordata > Ceratodontiformes > Ceratodontidae > Neoceratodus > Neoceratodus forsteri. The sequence continues at coordinate 124,308,670 of JADMNL010000024.1, forward strand.
TCTAATGTCAAGGGTTGCTGTGAAACTACTGTATCTGTGCCTCCTGATCTAAAGTCAGGAGCAGGGTGTCTCGCAAATAAGTATCTAACTGCTGCTTTGAAACAAGGCCCAGTTCTAAATTGTAAAGCTGCTGATAAAAATCCTAAATTCTGCCACAATGTCCTGTGGCTTTTGTGAAGTGTGTGCCTGAGCAGGATTGATGGATTTACCATTACATAACTGTTCTGGCCACCTCTGGTGCCTTTAGACACAGCCAAAAATATACCCGCTTTTTTTTTTTTTGTACTTTCTGATCTCAGATTGGACTGTACAAAATCTGACTTATCTGATCTGAGTGTTGGTGTTCCTGCCTCATCCAATCCTACCTGAAAATAAAATCCAGACATCCAGTGACACCACGCCCTCACCCAATCTCATGAGTCATAAATAGTGATCTCCTAGTCCCTGTTGTCCCATATTGTACAATAGTGTGTGAAAATCCTGTAACCTCATTGGTCAAAACATGTCACATGACCGTGGGTAATCCTGCATTACCCATGGCTGAGGAAATGCTTTTATAAAACACATAATTAAACACATTTTACACATGGGTCATTGTATAATCATAATAAGGCACTCCAGGGTGGGAGTTTGGGGGTTTACCCGACTTCTTGTGTGGTTAAGTCACCTGGATGCGCCTGTGACACACCACACAAGGCATGGGTAAACCCTCAATAATCCACATCCTGTTGTACCTTATTGCTTGAACACCCTCTCTGTCCTCACCCATTCCATGAATACTACAATCCCTGAGTTCATGGCATCCAGCGGCACCTACTCCCTCTCCCAATCTAGTGAACAGTAATCTCCAGTCCCTGTTATCCAATACCCCCTTCCCTTACTACATCTCGTGAATAGTATAATCCCAGCGCCCTTGAATCTTTTGGCACCTTCCTTTCTCACCCAATCCCAGTTCCTCTGGTTGTGGCTGTGTCTGGCATCTGAAAATAAAATGGAATCTCTGCTCGCCCCCCACAGCAACTGGCACAGCCCTCACACACACACCCCAGCTGACAACCTGCTACAACCTTGGGAATAACTGTGTGATTATATACAGATGCATCCTACAGTGCAGCCTGTAGTCAGTATTATTTTTTCATAGAGTTGTTGAGAAGAATTGTCACACACTAGAATGAATGAATATTACTAAGAGCCACAGTGTGGCATGTGTCTGTATCTATCGTGCAGCTGTTTGGCAGGGTTAGACAGTGGCCAGCCGACAAGTTGTGTGAAGGACTGTGCCAGTTGCCAGGAGGGCAAAGCGTCCTACTTGATTTTTGGGTAGATGGGGATTCTGGACCAAAACAGATACAATGGTAGTGGAGGGTTGTGCTGCTCACCATGGTGGTGGGGGGAGGGTGGCATTTGATTTTTTCTGTTTTTGTACAACTGTGCACAAGAAAAAGCCCTGATTATCTCTTAGCCCTCCTCACACAATCAAGCAGTGCCTATTCACTCTGTTCAACAGTAGCACTTCCCTTCTCAGGACAAAAGCGAATTTAGTAGGAAGGCCTTTGCATTTGCAGCACCAGATGCCTGGAACAAACTCCTCTCCAGCTGAGGAATGCTTGTAGCTTGAAAGTGTTTCAGTCCGTACTTTCCTGACATCTTAGAACCACCTTTATTTGTTTTGGTCCAGAATCCCCACCTCCTTAACTGTGATCATGTTACATAACTATGCTCATGCTCTCTGTTTGCTGTGACCCCACTTTGTTATTTTGCTTTGATTACTGTTCGGTATACTGACCTTCACAGTTTTTCTCTCCTGTGTATATTTTAGCTAGTATATAATTCTTCCTGGTAGACTAGGTTAACCTGTTGACTGCTGCTATCCTCCCTGGAACGCTCATGAAAATGAGATGCAGAGTCTCATGGGGTTATCCCGATTGAAGTCAGAATGCCAAGGTTGTGAGTTCAATCACCATACTGGCACAAACAAAAAGTTATTTCAAATAAATAAATAAACTTGATTTTAAAGATGTTAGCAATAGCCAGAGAAATAAGTTGGGTGAGGGTGAAGGTTTTCATTGAACGCCATGGGCAAGAAAAAGAAAACAACACCGCAAGTAAATAATTTATTTATATTGGATGAGGTGAGGAGGAGGGTGCCTCTGGATGCCGGGGACTCGGATAACTGTTCATGGGGTGAGGCGAGGAGGAGAGACCACAGAACTCTGGGAATTTTTTCCTTATATTTGCCAGCAACCAGCCTGTGCTAGATTATCATGTCAGGTCTGGATATTAGTGAACTGAAATCTGATCTAACCTTTGATCAGATCTGGTATTTTCTATTTGACAAAGTCTAGCCCAGTCAGCTTTGGTGCAATCTGAGCATGTCTGATTTGCTACATCCCTAAGGTCCAGCTTTTGGATGTCAGTCTAGGAGGAAGAGGAAGCTGTTGGGCCTGAAGTGGATGTGCTGGAGGGAAAATTCTGATTTGCATTTTCTGAGAAGGTAGCTTTGCTTTTTATTTATTTTCTAAAATATGTACTTTTTCCTTGATGTCCTTTTGTTTTCACAGGACTGAAACCAGTTTGGATTGGATTGAGTGATACCGGCTTCCAGGCATGTACCACTGGGTGGATGGTAGCCCTGTGCAGAACTTGCAGGACCATGAGGCTTGGGGAAAATCTGAACTCAACTGTGTCAGCTGGACTCCAAGGAGTCTGGAAGGGCTCACCCTGCAGTAAAAGGCAGCGCTTATCTGTGAGAAGCCAGCTGAGGGTAAGTGGTCAAACTGATCACCGGGGCCAAAGCCAGCATGACAACTCAGTGCAGAGTGAACTAGTCTCTGACCGTGTGTTGTCAGACTATGTGACATCCATGCCTCTTTCAGTGAAATTGGATTGATAGGCAAATCTCCTTAACTGTCTTCTGAGATTCAAGATAAAATATAGGAAAGTGATACCCCATGAGCAGAAGTTCAAAGTGAGTTATGGGAGTAACTGTTTCAATATCAGTCAAAACCTAATGCATGAAAAATCTTACGTCCAGTGCTATGGTCAAATATTTCCTGACTGATTAAAGAGCTAGTGTACTGCCTGATACTAATGTTAGTTTGAAAAGCAACTCTTACCTTTTACATCTAGGTTTCTGTACTTATTCTTTCCATCTAGATAATTAGAGGATTTTGTACCTGCTGTTAGTAGGTTACTCTTTTCCTCCCATTACAGCATCAGCATTCTGACCTCACTAACTGTGACATCACAGCTGTTCAGGAAGAGCCACTCCGTAGCTACCAGGTCAGTCACCTGGGCTCTCACTGTCCATGAGATCACAGTGCTGATGATATAGAGGGAGGAATCAAACTAGATAAGTCAGCTGCCAGGCAGAGTGCTGTTCCACACATCCAGCTCAATACCGTCACATGGTAAACTTTCTAATGAGCAAAAGGAACAAGAAAATACTTCAGAAATAAAAATGACAACTGATTTCTTCTTAAAAGTTGTAATATTTCCTGTCTGCTTATGAAAAAGTCAGGCAAAAACTGAAGCAGAGCTGGTCAGTTTCTGGCAGTGAACAGGTTTCCTTGTCAGATATGAATGGTCCTTTGTCTACTGAGCCAGTGACTATTTCAGATATTTTGTTATTAAGATTTTTACCTCCACTTGGAGTTGCTTTCAATACTTTTGCTCAGCCCCCAATCCCCCTCCCTGAGGTGACCTTACAATCCTGACATCGATCAAAGCTTGTGGATCCAAGATTGCCAAGGGGAATATGAAGCCTTTTGCTGTGGAGGCCTTTGCTAACCTTCACTGTTCTAGGGATGGCATTTGTTCTTGAAGATCAGATGTTTAAAACAGAACAAAGGAGGCAGCATTTCACCCAGAGGGAGCGATACCTGGAACAAACTGCCTGATGTAGTGGTTAGTAGCCCTTCTATAGATGCATTCAAAACATAAACATTTTTGGAAACAAAGTACAGTATATGGATATAACCGCTGAATTGTGGGCAACAGTCATGATGGGCCTTCTATCAACTTTACCTGCTTATGTTCTTTGTTTTCTGTTTTCATTTCATTTTATTCAAAGATTAACCTACTGAGCCAAGGTTCATTTGCAGTGGGGACCATTCACTTTACATTTGCTATTTTTAATTTTATTTATTTTGCATTTTCGGCCAGGAAAGAAACACTGAGCCAAGGCTTGTTTACAGATGCCTCCTGGGAGCACAGGGATATTACGTGACTTGCTCACAGTCACACAGTTTGCAAGTGGTGGCTGTGGATTCAAACATAGTTCTTCAGGTTTGTAGCTCAGTGCTGTTAACCACTACACTATACTGCCTCCATTTACTGTACATTGTTTCTCCTTGTACTCAGACTGCCTATTTCAGCCAGAACTCCCACATTCAGCCCTGTCACCTCGCCACCTCCTGCACTTACCTCCACCTCATGATTCCTCCTTGACTTGACCTGTAAGTCCGGGGAGGGGCATTCTGGATGGGATTTGTTTCCCTAATAGAATTTAGCTTGGTTTCTGAGGTGGGAGCCATGGTCAGTGGTGCAATGTCAGTGCACTGTGGTACATCATACTGCCATGTGCGTGTTTTAGTCTTTTCTTCCTGTTTCTTCTTCCACTCACATAGGACCCCGACAGGGAGCTCATAGATAAGCACCCATACGGATGCATATCCGCTAATGTCAGAGCTTGTCAGCATCCCTCCTTCTTGTGTATCAGCTCCGCATGCATCACCACCCAGGTGGCAGTACTGTGGCAGTGTCTGTGGGATGCCCCCAGCAAGTTTGCCGACAACCCAAATTCATCCCTGAACCTAGGTCTTCAGCATTGCAGGTGGCAGTGCTAATGCTGTGCTGGGGGCTGGCCTCCTTTTACGTTACATTTGCGCATGCTATGAACGCTTTTGGGGAGAGTAGCACACTTTGAGGTGTGCTTCCGTTAAATCCACTGCTCAGTTGAGCAGGCGTGATGTCCTGCACCAATAGGTGCGGAGTTGTATGACAGTGGTGGTCTTGGCTTCAAAGAAAACCACGGCTGTCATACAAACACCATCACGCCACCCCGCGTCATGCGACCCCGCGTCACGCCGCCCCCAAATCCTTGCTGCCACGCTGGGAGACCACCCCAGCGTGGCCAAACCCTCCGTGTTGTTTGCCGCGGGGTGCCCAATCCCGTGGCTCCACGGCCCCTCCCAGCCATCCTTCTGCCACGCTGGGGCCCACCCCAGTGTGGCAACGTCCCCGTTGTTTGCCAACGGGGTGCTCAATCCCGTCAGCTCCTCAGCCCCCAGCCATCCTTGTGCACGCTGGGAGCCCACCCCAGTGTGGGCAAACGTCCCACGTCGCCAATTAAAAAACAAAAACTGTAAAGTAATAACGGTCCCACGCAGTCTCCCCGCCCTCCCACAACCCGCACTCCACCCACTGTGCACCCTGGTTCTCACACCCCCACACCCCATACTTACCTCCAGAGCTCGGAGCGACGATCTTCGTGGACTGGGAACACGTCTGCACTCTTCAAAGCCGACCGCGAACTGAGGAAATGCCGGTAAGCTGTATAATGGGCTTTTCAACTTTATTGCATATCTCAGGCATTTTGGAATTTTGCACAAAATTTTAACATGGGGTTTTGGGACCCTTCTCATGAATGATGTCACTGTCATGGCGTTATTCGGGCCGAAGGGTGATTTCGCAGTCACTGCACGAAATCACCCTTGGGCCAAATAACACCATGACAGTGACATCATTCATGAGAAGGGGTCCCAAAACCCCATGTTGAAAATTTGGTGCAAAATTCAAAAATGACTGTTTTACGAGCGCAAATGCGCAGTTCCTACGCACGCTCGTAAGTTCGCAAATTTTCAATATTTTCACTCCAGATTTTCAACATTACCATTTTACCACACCTCCTTATGAGCAGTACAGCTGTCATTTTCACATCCTGCCCAAAACTTGTTTCCGCCCATGTAGCGCACAGTGGCATAGTCGTTATGCGAAATCAATGTATGGGACGTATTAAGAAAATCATGGTGACACTGTTCATTAGCAGAGGTCTTAAAATGGCTATGTTGAAAATTTGGTGAAAAAATTCCAAAACGACTGTTTTATTGAAGCGTATGCTAGTAGTTCCTACGCACGTCATAGGTTTACGTAATTTTCAATATTTCCACTCCAGATTTTCAACATTGCCATTTTAGCACACCTTCTTATGAGCAGTACAGCTGTCATTTTTCACATCTCACCCAAAACATGTTTCTGCTCATGTAGTGCACAATGGTGCAGTCGGTGTGTTGAACTCAATGTATGGGACACATTAAGGAAATCACAGTGACACTGTTCATGAGCAGAGGTCTTAAAATGCCAATGTTGAAAATTTGGTGAAAAAATTCCTAACAATGACTGTTTTACGAGCGCAGCATTGCACAGTTCCCACGCACGCTTGTAGGTTTGCGAATTGTCAATATTTCCACCCAGATTTTCAACATTGCCATTTTACCACACTTCCTTATGAGCAGTACAGCTGTCATTTTTCACATCCTGCCCAAAACGTGTTTCTGCCTATGTAGCGCAAATGGGGTAACAAAAGGTCATGCTGAAATTTTATTGTGCAAATACCAGCAATCGCACAGGGCATTAGGGTAAAGCACCATACGTGCAAACACCACTGCAAATACCTGCAAGCGAACGTTCGGCATTGACAAATGCTTTTATATTCTTATGTTTGACCCTTTACCTTTTTCTTTGGGGGATGGGCCTGGGTCTAGTGATTGTCTTTGGTACTTCCTATCTTGTCTGGCATGCATCACCACCCAGTGTGACTCCTTCCTGGACTAATGGTACAAGGATCCTGTCCCGGGACATAAGGCAACAGCAAGAAGAGTATGCTGCACTCTTAAATGACATAAACCTCCCAAAGGGATGCCATTAAGAAACCTCTAGGTGCCCACACCCAGCGGTACCAGGTTTATTATTTAGGGAAGGGGGAATAAAGAACAGATGCAGTACAATGGATCAGTAGCAGGCAAACTGTATAACTGCATTGCCATCTATCTAGTGCACAGGCTAACCCCTAGTCTGTAGGCACAGCAGCTGCACAGAATGTAGAGTTAGCTGAGACCCTAACAGGGAAAATGAAACACTGGTGGAGTTTACGGCCCAGGCTATCTGTAATGCCAGATGAGAAACGTGGGATCCCAAAAAGAAACCAAGGGAGATCATAGTGTTAAATCTTCAAACACTTTTAACTGTACTCCTCAGATCCTCACCTTTGTGGTTATTTTACAAAGCTCACACCAGACCTTCCAAGTCAAAATCTAGCTAAATGCCCTACAAACATAGCAGATAGGCCCAGTGGTCTGTATTAATGCTTACCTGTCTCTAGCCCTTAAAACATAGAACCATAGAATTTGACAGCAGATAAGACATCCAGTTTGCCCATTTCTTCCTACCCACACTATTACCACAGACCATGCCCAATCTACAGCTCTTTCTCCCCTTCCTTCCTTCCACTATGACTCCCTTTGTGCCAATGTAAGAAACCACTATGGTTCTCAAAGGAAGTGGCAGTGAAGGTTCAAGAGAAAAGAAAGCTTCAGGAAGTACAAGGAATCACAGAAGGAGCAGGACAGAGAACTGTATCAGTTAAAGCAAAGGAAGCTGGGAAGGCAGTCAGAACAGCAAAGGCCCAAACTGAGGAAAAGATAGCCAACTCAGTTAAAAAGGGATAAAACCTTTATAGGTACATCAGGGAGCGAAGGAAGACCAAGGAGAGATAGTGAGGCTTAATAAAGGGAGGTGGGCAGAGGGTGACACTGAAAAGGCAGAGATACTAAGCAATTATTTTGCTCAGTATTTACAAAGGAAGAGGGGAGGTACCTAAAACAAACAGTAGAAACACTCTAGATACAGAAGTTGATACCAGCCCATTTACAGAAGAAAGGGTTCTGAAAGAACTCTTAAAACTGAAGGTGGACAAAGCAATGGGGCCTGATGGATTCATCCCAGAATTCTAAAAGAACTAAGGGTGGAATTAGTGACACCACTGACTACCCTGTTTAACAAATCATGGGAGGATGGGTGGTACCCGAGGACTGGAGGAGGGCAATGTGATTCCCTTCACAAAAGTGGGAGCAAGGCAGAAGCAGGAAACTACAGACCTGTTAGTTTAACCTCAGTGGTAGGGAAAATGATGGAATCACTTCTGAAGGAAAGAATTGTCGAGTATCTAGAGGCCAGAGGGGCACAGGACCCAAGGCAGCATGGATTCACAGCGGGAAGGTCATGCCAGACAAATCTGATAGATTTCTTTGACGGGTGACCAAAGTAGTAGATCAGGGAGGGGCTGTGGACATGGCCTACCTAGACTTTAGCAAGGCATTTGACACAGTCCCACACAAAAGATTAATATACAAGTTAGCTAGCCTGGGAGTGGGTCCCAAGATGACAGCCTGGGTAAAAATTGGCTGGAGAATAGGACACAGAGAGTAATAGTAAATGGAGTCCACTCTGAAGAAAGGGGGTTACTAGTGGGTACCACAGGGTTCAGTATTAGGACGGTCCTCTTCAATGTCTTTATAAGCGACATTGCAGAGGGACTGGAAGGAAAAGTATGTCTCTTTGCAGATGACACAAAGATCTGCAACAGAGTTGATGCACAAGGTGGGGTGGAAAGGATGAAAAGGGACTTGGCAAGGTTAGAGGAATGGTCAAATGTATGGCAGCTTAGATTCAATGCAAAGAAGTGCAAGGTACTGCACCTGGGAAACAAAACCCAGGGAAGAGTACACAATGGGGATGAGATACTAACAACAACAAAATGGAAAGGGACCTAGGGGTAGTCATATCAGATGACCTAAAGGTGGGCAAGCAATGGAGAGGGCAGCAAGGAGGGTTGGGGGATACTGGGATGCATAGGGAGAGGCATCACAGTAGAAAACAGGAAGTTATTATCCCTCTGTACAGACAGCTGGTCAGACCCCATCTGGAGTACTGTGGGCAGTTCTGGAGACCAGTCTTGCAAAGACATAGACAGGATGGAAGCTGTCCAGAGGAGGGCACTAAAATGGTGCAGGGTCTGCACGGAAGACGTATGAAGAGAGACTTAAGGAGCTTAATATGTATAGCCTCGAGGAAAGGAGGGAGGGGGACATGATAGAAACTTTCAAGTACCTCAAGGAATCAACAAAGTCCAAGAGGGTAGCATCTTTCAAAAAGAGTGTGCAAGAACAAGGGGGCACAATTTGAAGATAGAGGAGGGGCAGCTCAGAGGTAATTTAAGGAAGTTTTTTTTCACAAAAGGGTTGTGGATGCATGGAACGGCCTTCCGGAGGAGGTCGTGGAGTCAAAAACAGTGGTAGAATTCAAGCATGCATGGGACAGTCATAAGGCAATTCTAGGGGGTGGGGGTAGAAAGAAGTAGGCTGTTGGTTAACTAGGATCTGCAGCTTATTCAGTAGGTAGGGAAATGGGCAGACTGGGTGGGCCAGCGGTCCTTATCTGCCTCAAATTCTATGTTTCTATGACTCTCTGGCATATCCAGTTTGCCCATTTCTTCCTACCACACTATTACTACAGACCATGCCCAATCTACAGCTCTTTCTCCCCTTCCTTTCCACTATGACTCCCTTTGTGCCAATCTTATGCATTCTTGAACCCCACCACTGTTTCTCCCTCCACCTCTGCAGAAAGATTGTTTCAGGAATCCACCACTCTTTCTATGAAGAAGAACTTCCTCACATCTCTCCTGAAATTACCTCCTTCCAGCTTCATAGTACATCCCCTTGTTCTTGAGCACTTTTTACTGAAAATACTTCCCTCCTGTACCTTATTTACGCTCATGAGGTATTTGGTTTGGTTTATTTATTTAAAATCTGGTAAGTCGATGAGGGGCAATCAGATATGAATAACAAACAAAAGGCATCAGAGAAGCAAGATGCAACAATCGTAATAATAACTTGTAGTAACATAGAGAACAAATATTAAACAGATCCAAGCAATACAGCTTAACCACATTTACATTGCTCAAGAGCTGATAAATAATTTGCAAGCTTCATTTTAAAGACAGGTAGGATAGGGGTTTCAGAAGTAAGATTTTGTGAAAGAGAATTGTATACACTGTTTGACTAGCTTTCCGTTTCCTACACTGCACCTATTCTTTTCATTGCCACTGTCTTGGGCTTTGTAGATTCTGCTGGTCATCACATGGCTTTGCTTCAGCAATGTTCTAGTTTGTGTGCAGTCCTCTATCTTGTACAGGCGAATATTTCGCAGTGTTTGTTCACTGGTTTCTCATTGCATTTGTGTTGTACATCATTTGCCTTTGCTTCATCGATGTTTGTCCTGCCTGACTGGGTCTCTGCTTCCTGTATGATGACTATTCCCATCTGTCATTGTCGTTTCTGTATCGGTGTTCATATTGGTCACTGTGTAGCATTATTCAGTCAGTGCTCATCTTCTGCTATGCCTTCTGACTTTTCAGTGGCTTTGTTGCATCATCATTGCGCTGCTTGCCATCACCATCTGCCTTGATTGTTTTCTGGCTTTGCCTTGTCGACATTTGAGCTGCTTCCCATACTTCTGTTAGCCATCAAAGTCTGACTATGGTTTGTCACCACCTTATGTGGCATTTGGCATCAGATTTTCTCCTATCAGTGTCCTTCTTTGGATGGCTCCTGTTGGTTTCTCATTGACATTTCCGTCATTATTTGGAGCAGGAGTCTTTCTCCTCTGTGGATTCAGGTACTCCCCTAGTGTTATGTCATTGCCACTCTTGAGCTTCAGCCTCTGACCTCGGTTCCCTGTATCAGCACAGTTTCTGGCTTTGGCTGTGCCATTTCCAGTGTTGCTGGTTTCTGCCTCTCTGATGTCCTGGGCTTTTGCTCTGCCATGCCCTGGCTTGCCATTGCCTGCTTTCCAGGTCACTGCTCCAGCTGCTTACCACTGTGGCTTCTGGTCTGTTGGCCTTTCCAGTAGGGGAATGATCTTATCTGCCCTAATCTTAAGCCTCCATCCTGCTTGTTTTGCAGTATTGCTTAGGAATCATTGTAGTGGTGTGGCTCAATTGAGGGAGAGATATCCTTGAAGGAGATAGTGCAGTTACTTACCATAACAGCAGATCTTTTGAGAGAGAGAGAGAGACACACACACACACACACACCTCCACTGAGCTACAGCTCACCCTCCCACTTACTTGCAGGTGGCATTGTTTAGGTGGGGGACATTTCTGTTTTACTGATTTGTCCTTTACTTTCTGCCCTTTACTAACCTCACTGTATTGCTCTAATTGCTCAGTCATCAATGGGGTTTGCAGTTCTTTCTGTCAGTTTGGCTTGGTTGCAGGTGGAAAGAACCAAGAGTATGGGGCCACCCACGCTACATAGGTACTGATGATGCACATCATTATGGAGGCCCCAACTAGGTAAGTGTTTCTGAGAAGTCCTGATGCCACTGGTGTCTATGTTCTACTGGTGTGGCTCAATGAAGGAGATTCTCTCAAAGATCTACTCTTATGGTAAGTAACTGCACTTTCTGCTTGTACCTTGGATTCCATTTGTGTTATTTTCCATCCTGATGCCATGTCAGTGAAATAAGAAGGCCAAAGACAAAGGACCTCTTTTCCAGTATTGCCCCTGTGGGCAAATAAATGCCCACATCGACTGGCAGAAGTGCTGTCTCACCTTTCTTGGGCCTAATCATGACATGGATGCCTGCAACACCTGCTGCTTCTCCTTTGATTCTCAGACACTAAAGAATCTATGCCTTAGGCTGAGCCAGGCAATTCCCACCTTCAGTGGCTGGCATCAGACCAGGAAGTCACAAGGAAGGCCGTTGGGTCATTCCCTCAGGTCCCTCCCTGCTCTTTGAAGTTAGGTGAGGTAAGGAGCTCTCTGTCCCCAAACAAAGTTTTGCCTGCTTCTCAAACAGGAGGACAAAGGAAGGCTCACCCTTGAGACTTATATGATGATACGTACTGGTGGACTGGCTACGGAGGCATATCTTGTGACCCCAATAGTCCAGATTTCAGATTTCAGATTTCACTTAGCACAGAAAGATATCAAACGCCCACTGAACAAAGGGGACCCTGAACCGAAATTTTACCCTCTGTGTGGGCAACTTAAAAATCCTGTGAGTGGGTAAGGCACTGTAGGCGTTAATGGGAGTTTAGAGATTGTTTCTCTCTGCAAACTGTTTGTCTAAACTGTTTTTATTTTGCATCCTGGCGTGTTTTACCTTGTTGTATTTTATTGTATATTCTGTCATTTCTTTGTGTAAATATTAAGAGCCACCGACGCCTCCAGAAGAACTTTGAAAAACATAATAATTAGAGGCAAAGCGGCTTATATTTCTCATGAGCTCAGTATTTCTTCTTGCCAGTATTTAGTACTGAGGGCAATGATGAAAACAGGATCTCTGTTCCTTGAGAGTTCAGCAGCTCCTATTACTAATTCTCAACCTGATGTCATAACACTCTGCTTATGACATCACAATTATTCCTATGGAAACCAGCTGTGATGCCACAATGGAGCACCATCATTTCAAGTAGGGAATAAGCTGGGTCTGATGAACTCTAAGGGCCCAGGATCCTGTTTTGTGAGAACTTCCTCTGTAATAAATAAGGGAGAATAAATCTATCAAATGTAGATGAAATACAAACTGAACTGTGTCTAATATGTTTTCCAAAGTTTTCCATGAGGCGTCATTAGATCTTTAAATATTTGTACATGCAATATTCTCTGTGACTGTGCAGTGTTTTATGGTATTGGCAAAATCCATGTTTATTGAACAATCTAGTGGTCCACTACCAAACAGCATGAATACCAAGTATAAAAGGAACCGTATCTGACACACAGCAGGTGAGAGGTGCCTGGGAGTGACTAAAGTGGTGGTTCTGAGTCTAAAGGCATTGCACTGGGTGAGCAGTGGCCAGTGAAGGGCATGAGAACCATATAACTCTAGTTTTCTCAGGTCTCTGCTTATCCTTTCTACCACCCCCAGAGTGTCCTCCATTTGCAGATTTTGTTGTCATCTGCAAAAGGCAGATCTTCCTTCCAGCTCTCCTGCAATGTCACTTATAAAGACATTAAAGAGGACTAGTCTGAGCACTGAACCCTGAAGCACCCTACTGGTCACCCTCCCTCCCTCCCTTCCTCAGAGCGAACTCTATTTGCCACCACCTTCTGTTGCCTGGATAGATATACAGCTAGACATACCATAATAGTCAGCCAGGTGGTGTCAGTGAGGAACAACAAGTAGCAATCTGGATGTCTGGTGGCTCTTGTGTGTGATTTTGTGTTGCTTTCAGTTACATATGGCAGACACAGTGCAGTTAGGGAGAGCAGCTCACTCACTTGTTCACTAAGATGTAAAAAAAAGCATTTGTCAATGCCGAATGTTTGCTTGCTGGCATTGGCAGTGGTAGTGTAGAAGTTACAGAGCTGCGTAATAGGAATGGCAGTGAAGTATTGAACTGAAGCCAACCCCACCACCACCCTGCAGAGAGTGACAGGCATTGGGGTGTGCGTTTGGGTTGTCAGGCATAACGGCCACGCCATTTCACCACACCCCACCCTGCAGACTCTGACAAGTGTCACGGTGTCTTTGGGGTCTTTGGCCCTTATGCACACCCATTCCATTAGAAAATATGGTGAGATGGGTGCGATATAGGAGAATGGGGTGAACTTTGGGGCCAAAAGAGTCCAAGGCATACCTCGATGCCTCTCACTGGCTGCAGGGTGTGGAATAGTATGAGCATTACAGGCAAGAATCCCAAGTCACACCCCTGATGCCTGTCATTCTCTACAGGGTTGGGCATTATGGTTGGAAACCCTAATACCTCAGGCATTCATTGGTATTTTCACTCCAAATGTTCAACATGGTTTTTGTGACCCCACCTCATGAACAGGGGGAATACCAGTTTCTTAGCCGAAAGCTGCTTATGCACAGCTACTTACGGTATTTAGCACCACAGGTGCAAAAATATTCTGAACAGGATGTAAAAATGACAGCTGTACTGTTCATGGGAAGGTGTAAAATGGCAATGTTGCAAATCTGCAGTAAAAATATTTAAAAAATGGTGAAGTCACGAGCGTACATAGAAACTGTGCAACGCACACCCGTAATATAATTAGGTTGGGGATTTTTTACAGCAGACTGTCAACTCAGGCATTTTGGTGCCTCCGATCATAAACAGTGTCACTGTGATTTTCTTTATCTGTCCCGAACAATGATTTCCCACAGCGACCACGCATCTCTGCGCTGAAAGTGTGAAAAAACACTTCAGCCATGTTGTGAAAATGACTGCTGTACTGTAAATAAGGAAGTGTGGAAAATGCCACTGGTGAAAATCTGGACTTAAAATATTACAAAGTCATGAACTTACGAGGGTGCGTGGAAACTGCACAATACTCACTCATAACAGTCATTTTATGGACTTTTGTCACCAAATTTTCAACATAGCCATTTTAAGACCTCTGCTCATGAACAGTGTAACTGTGATTTTCTTAATCTGTCCCAAACATTGCTTTCGCACACCAACAGCACCATTGTGCGCTACACGTATAAAACACATTTTGGGCAGCATATGAAAAATGGCAGCTGTACTGTTCTATAAGGAAGTGTAATAAAATGGCAATGTTGAAATCTGGAGTGAAAATATTAAATTAAACTTATGAGCATGCATAGGAGCTGCGAATGCACGCTTGTAAAACAGTCATTTTTAGGAATTTTTCACCAAATTTTCAACATAGCCATTTTAAGACCTCTGCTCATGAACAGTGTCACTGTGATTTTCTTAATGTCCCATACATTGATTTCAAGACATCGACTGCGCCACTGCGGCTACATGGGCGGAAACACATTTGGGCAAGATGTGAAAAATGACAGCTGTAGTACTCATAAGAAGGTGTGGTAAAATGGCAATATTGAAAATCTGGAGTGAAAATGAAAATTCGCAAACTTACGGTGATGCATAGGAACTGTGCAACCTGCGCTAAATAAAACAGTCATTTTGAGATTTTTTTTTCGCCAGGTTTCCAAAATAGGCTTCTTGAGAGCCCACCTTATGAACACTGGCAGTGTCGTTCAAGACCGTCCCGAAGGTGATTTCACACAGTGACTAGAAATCACCCTTCGGGCCCGAATAACGCCATGACAGTGACAGCATTCATGAGAAGGGTCCCAAAACCCCATGTTGAAAATTTGGTGCAAAAATTCCAAAAATTCCTGAGATGTGCAACAAGGTTGAAAAAACCCTATCTAGCCCATTATACAGCTTACTGGCATTTCCTCAGTTCGCGGTCGGCTTTGAAAGAGTGCAGGCCAACGTTCCCGGTCCACGAAGATCGTCGCCCGGAGCTCGGAGGTAAGTATGGGGTGGGGGTGTGGGGAGGCAGAGGTGCGTGAGTGGGTGGGTGCAGGTTGTGGGGAGGGGCAGGAAGACTGCGTGGGACCGTTTTTCTTTACAGGTTAAAAAAAAAAAAAAAAGGAAGCGGCGGGGCGTTTACCACGCTGGGGTGGGCTCCCAGCGTGGCAGAAGTAACTGGGGGCATGGAGCCAACAGGAGATTGGGCACCCCATGCGGCCAGTAGCATTTGTTGCCACACTGGGGTGGGCTCCCAGCGTGGCACCTTGCTTCACTCGGGGAGACAGTGAAGCTGGCGGGGATTAGGCACCTAGCCGAGCTGTATATCCATCGAGTTGCCACACTGGGGTGGGCACCAGCGTGGCATTTGGAAGGCTTTGTGGGGGCGCTTGGCACGGCCGATGGGGATTGGGCACCCCCGCGGCACTGAAGTGTGCGTGGGGAGAGGCACACACAGTATGCGTGCTTCTGTGTGTGTGTGGGGGAGCGCGCATGAGCAGGTGATATCTTGTCACTGCTCACTGAAGCGTAGCTCCCTTCAACTGTACGCCACTGCATTTTGGAGCTTGTCATAGACAGCTCCAGCATGCGATGAGACAGGCTACGCCTGCCAACACACTGAATTGAAGAGGTGATGAACACCTCCCAAATCTCGGATGATGGCACTATGTTTTGCACATGCGCAAGCAAACATAAAATGTGCTGTTTAGTTTTTAAAAGTTCCATTTAGGATCCCCATTATACTAGTTGGCACTGTGGCAGGTTGGCATGGGACCTGTTTTTCCCTGTTTCTGTTGGCACATAAATGTACCTTAGGGAAGGGGCTGAGCCAATCAGAGACCAGGATTTTTAACCCATTTTCTAAAATATACTATTCTCCAACAAAATGTCTGTACCTGAGGACATCTATGTACCTCAACCTCTTTAGCATCTTCTCTCATTCTGCATAAACTTGTCAATTAAATTGGAGTGCCTAGGGTAGACAATTATTTAGGTAATCCACACATGTTTTTAAGTTATTTTGTACTTACATTTGTATTCTTCTTTTACTGGTGTAGCTACAGTTCTCTGGAGGGCCTAGTCCATCTCTCAATGTCCCTACCACTTACCACTTTGCCTTTAAATTCCATGAGCTTGCACCCTCATGGTGGAGCCTGAATGTGCCAGAAGCACAACTGTTGCCTCAGGGCAGGAATACAGGCAGAAGAATCTTGGGTGGAGAGAGTGACTAGTGGCAGGGCGCAAGGCCTGGGTGCATCTGGAATAATCTTGCTTGCTCCAAGGCTTATCCATTTTGTCCCTCTCCTCAGGACATTGGCATGCAGAAGCTGCAGCCACATGCATGGAAGCATACTGTGCAGAGACCAGATATCATACCCTCCCATATGTGTCCCTGCTGCACTGCCAGCTGTGGCAGCCAGGTGGCAATATTTTTTTATTTTTTTTTATTTTAGTTTTGTTGACCGGGTAAGTGCACTAGACAAATCCTGCCTATTTTCAGGCACGACCAGGAAGGGATACAGATGAATGCCAACTGACCTTGAACCAGATTAAGCTGTTGGTGGTATTTTTAGTGAATGAGGGATATTTGGCCAGGACACGGGAAATTCCCCTACTGGTTGGTAGGAAAATTGCTGCTCTGCTCTTGCAGGTCTGCAGTTGGCATCAGGATGGCGAGTGAGGCGGATGGGTCTGTGCTGCTGCCAAGTTTTATCCCCGACTCTGGCAAGCGTTGTGTCTGGGAATGTTGATGTTCGTGTGGAAAAATTCCGACTGATTTGCTGGACGCAGTTCAGTAATGGAGATGTCTTTTTCAAATGAGAGTGCGAGTTCACACGATGTTGTACCTATTCTGAAAAGAGCTGTTTCTGAGGAGCAAATTAGCGGCTACAATACCATGAGCTGCAGACGGGAGATTTCTTTGCCCCATACAGAGATTACGAGTGATTTGGGAACCTTTTGACAGTTTCCGTAGCTGGACCTGACAGTCTGCGGGTTGCGCCTCAGCAGATTTCGGCTGACGTTGGTGTGACTGTTTCTGAAAGAATCACGAAGTCTTTTCATCTTTCAGCATCCGAGGTTCCTTTGTCTAATGCTGACTGGTCTAAAGAAACTGCTTTGCAACAGGCGGGCTGGATCTAGACTGAAGGGAATTGGATTCCTGACCCAAACTGGGTCCTCTCTCCAGGTGAGAAGTTTTATCATGAGCCTGCTATTTCTACTGCCATATTGACAAATCTGTTTTCTCTAATCCCCAGTCTTATTCAGTCCCGCAATCACCAGATGAGGCGTGTTCTGTTTGAATATTATAGATATTCCTGAGGAACCAACTGATAACACTTCTCCTCCTTCCCCAAACCATGATAAGCGATGAACTGGACCTAGGTGTTCTGATTTTTAAACATAACAAAGTTGAACAGGCTCCTAGGGAATGCAGTTTGCCTTCGTTATCGTGGAGGTTACAAGAACACCCTGATAGACATTTCATAGCTAGAACCTTGTTGATTGATTCTATGTCCTTTGTGGCATCAGACATTTATGCTTTAATTAATGTTCATGGTGAAGATACGTTTGATATCAGTTTCGAACATTTTCTAGCCTGGACATTTTTGGAAAAATATGAGGCCTTTAAGTCTTTGCCCTTATGGACTCCTTTCTGGGCTATACCCTTACTAAACCACTGTATAAAACTGTAACTGTATTATTCAGGAATGAGGGGAATGTGGGTGATGTTTTGTCTTGGAGAACAAATGCCAAGTTTTAGGTTTACCTGAAGCTATTATTCATGCAGAGGGATCTGGACAGGGGCTGGAGGTTTAAGTAAAACTTCACATGCTTGATTCTGATGTTATGCATATCCCAAACAGCTTTTTTGGGAAAGGATAGAGGAGTTGTTTTTCATCTGGGATAGCCAAGGGCCTGCTACAAGTGTGGTAGTCCTCGACACCTTAGTAGTACCTGTGATAGGGTGCTTTGCATGTTGTGTGGGGATTACGATCATGATAGTTCAGTTTGCAGAAACCTTTTTAATGTAATTTCTGTGATGAAATGGGCCACGCATACCATCAGTGCCCTTGGGTGGGTCAGAACAGACAGGAAGGCCTGAATCAGGAGGATTTGGTTAATAATGCTCAGGAACATCGTAGACCTACCCGCTGGAACAGGCCCCTCAGGAAGAACCAAATACAGAACCCCACACCCTTCCTCTGAATCCTCGACTACAGAGCCGGCTGCAAACGTACTTTCCCAGACTATTCCTGCAGTCTCTGATGAGACCCCTAGTACCTCGATGACTGGACAAGGAAATTTCCCATGCCCCCACCCGACAGAGGGTGGTTTTGCTTTGCTAAAAGGGTTATGAGATCTTCAAGTAGGCCTACTTTGAATCCTTTTCAAACCCTTCAAGATATGGAGGGGACTCTGAATCAGATATTTCTTATGTATCTGGTGTTGTATCTGATATGGAGTTTGAAGATGCCTCTAATCGCCCAGTTAGTGAAACAAAAAAAAGACTGGTAGAAAGAGGAAAAGGATAAAGTAATAGGTTGAGATTTTTTCTGGTTTCTTTTCCACCTTTCTACTTACAGTTTATGACGTCTTTTCGTTTGGTTACCTTCAATACCTGTAGCATCAAAAACTTTAAGAAATGGGTTACACTTCTGGGTTTCTTTAAACATTTTTCTTTTGATTTTCTTTTTTTTACAAGAAACCAGATTTTCTTCCCTTTCTGATGTTTCACAGGCTAAATCTTTTGGTCCTTTGGAGAAGATGCTGCTGATGGCATTGGCATTCTTTTCCGATCCCCGTGTACAAGTCCAGAGATTGGTGGGTATTTTACCTGGTAGAGTCTTGATATTAGACTGTCTTTATCAGGGTTTTTGCTTACGCCTCATTAATACTTATGCTCCTCAGACTAAAAGTTTACGAATACAATTATTTCATGGTATTAAACCTTATTTGTTTATGACAAAAATAATACTTTGGGGAGGAGACATGAATTGTAGTTTGGATGTTAAAATTTGGATTCCATTCAACAAAAGTTTATTGTGACTCTTGTGTTTTGCGTAATATTTTAACTACGACTAGTGTTTATGATGTTTATAGGACACTTCACTCTGATAGGGGTTTCACTTATAGGAGGAGTGCTTTTCCACACTTATTGATTATTTTTTATCTCTAAAAATGTGACTGCTGGTAATTGTAAATTAACATACAGTGAATTTTCTGATCATTTATTTTTCAGTGTGATGTTCGTTTGCTGTCCGTTCCTCCTAGTTTTCCTTCTGTTCTTAGATGTTGGAAGCTAAATTCTTCCGTCTCGGATCAGCAGGAAATTGCACAACAAATTTATCTTCTGTTTCAGTATAGTAAATCTGTTATTGACTTCTATGATACCTGGTTGGTATGGTGGCAAGACACCAAGGTAGATTTGAAACATCTATTTATTTCTTTAGGGAAAAGGAAATATGGAGTATACCAGTTATCTGAATCTTAGAGACCAATTTTATAAATGAATGTCCCTACCTAATGTCTCAGATGTTAGAATTAAGCTTCAGATTGACGATGTAAAACATCAAATGCGAAATTATCAATACAACAGAGCATCTTCTTTATTTGCCAATTTAAATTTGGAAAAGTTTCCCAACCTTTTCAGACCCTTTTGAGGCCTGTAAATTTAAATTGGAGCATAAAGTTATGACTGGTCTTTGTGATTCTGAAGGGGTCCTCAGGAAATCAGATGTTGAAATGTTAGACATTATCTCTCAGTCGGTGCATAATACCTTAGGAAGGGGTTTGAACCCAAAACCAGTTGGGAATCTTTGGTGTCATATGATATTCCTACTCTGCCTTTGGTTGTTGCTAGAGATATTGAAGGTCCTATTTTATTATCTGAAGTTCAACAGGCCATTTGACTCTCAGACCAGGAGTTTCTCCAGGAGAGGATGGTCTAACAAATGAATTGTACCATTTTATTTACCTGTTTTGGCAGAAATTTTACTAGAGGTATTCAATTCCACACTTTTGGAAGATACTTCTCTGCAGACTTTTTTGAGTGCTATTATTATTTATTTATACAAAAGGGTGATAAACAGAATATTCAGAACTAGAGACTTATTAGCCTGTTAAATGTGGATTACAAAATGTTATCCCAAATTTTATGTAAAAGACTGCAGAAAGCGGCAGTCTCTTTGATATATTCTTCTCAATCTTGTTCCATTCCTCACCGCAATATTCAACAAAATTTAAGGTTTTTGAGGATATTTGCAATTTAGTGCACAACAGAAATTACAAGGTTTTTAATTTCACTTGATCGATGTAAAGTATTTGGTAATGTGTCTCATGACTTTTATTCCGGGTTTTACAAGAATATGGTATTCCTTCAAGTTTGATTAGTTGGATTAAGTTGTTTTATAAGAATTCTGTAGCTGTTCCCTCTCTTCTTGGCTTGTTGGGGATGCTGTAGGAGGGTTGCCCTCTCAGCCCTTTATTATATACTTTCTGTTAGACTCACTTATGTGGGCAATATTAAATGATCACACCATTGTTGGTCTCTCACCAAACCCAGCTCTTGATTTACAGAAAATATCTGCCTATCGGATGACATCTGTCTTTTGTTAGGGATGTAAAATCAGGGAAGCTGCTTTACATGTGTGTGAAAACTTTACAGCTTTACAGTACTTTTTGATAATTAATGCCTGCTCCTGTTAATTACATTGGGGACTGATATGGGTATACCTGTATCACATATTGGATGAATTTTGGTATTCTTTCAACCTATTAACATTTTGGGTGTCTATTTTGGTGATGGGGACCTAGCAACTAGAAACTGGGAAGATAAACTTAAGCTAGGTGAAGCCCAGGTAGCACAATGGAAATCATGGTCCATGGGAAAAAAAGGGTTATGCTAGTTAAAACATTTCTTCTTCCCATTTTTATGTTAGCGCATTTAGCACAACAACATCTTAGGACAGTGTAGCTTTAGGTGCAGTTGCTGTTGGGTGAATGCAGGGCTCGCACCAGTAGGTGTGTCCTGCATTCCCCAATCAGCCTGCATGCCAGCGCCACACCATGCATACATAATGTGGCAAGCATATCTAAGATAAGGTCCACTGCAATCTGAGCAAAGCTCATCAGATGCAGTGCTCCTTTCATGCTGTGCTCGTCGCCATTATGTACATGGTGGCACACTGGCCGCTGAACTGCCAACTTCAGGGGTGCCCAATCCCCTGTCAGCTGCCCCTGCCCCCTGTGAATGTGGCCAATGGGGAGCACACTCCCGTCGGCATAAACATCCCCCATTTGTGATATGCCGGGGTGCCCAATCCCCTCAGCTCTTACCCACCTCCCTTTCCTTGTGTGCCAATGGAAGAGCCCACTCCTCATCGGCAGAAATAACCCCCCCATGTTGTTTGCCGATGGGGTGCTATCCCGTCGGCTACAGACACCTCCCAAAACAGGTGGCACACTAGGAGCTCACCCCAGTGTGCCAAATCCACTGCAAAAATAAACTGTCCCAATGTTTTTTTTTTCATTTTGAACCTGTAATCTCTGTGCCCCCTCCCCCACCCGGCTGTGTGCTTTGCCTCCCCCACCCCCCCCTCCATACTTACCTCTGGAGTCCGGTGCAATGATCTTTGGTGGACCGGGAACACGTCTGCACTCTTCAAAGCTGACCGCGAACTGAGGAAATGCTGGTAAGCTGTATAATGGAATAAATAGAGTTTTTCAACTTTGCTGCATATCTCGGGCATTTTGAAATTTTGACTAAATTTTCCAACATAGGATTTTAGGACCCCTTCTCACTGAATTCTAGCACTGTCATGGTGTTATTCGGTCCCGAAAGTGATTTTCGCGGTCACTGCGTGGAATCACCTTTCGGACTGTATAACAAAATGACAGTGCCATTGTTCATGAGGGAGGCTCTCAAAACCCTATGTTGCTAAACTTGGTGGGAAAAATCCAAACATGACTGTTTTGGCAAGCATGTGTAGTAACTGAGCAACGCACGCCGTAAGTTAGCGAATTCACAATATTTTCATGCCAGATTCTCAACATTGGCATTTTACCACACCTTCTTGTGAACCATACAGCTGTCATTTTCACATCCTGGCCAAAATGTGTTTTCGTGCTTCCGGCAGAATAGCACGGTTATGGTATGAATTCAGTATTCAAGACACATTACAAAATGACAGTGGCACTGTTCATGAGCAAAGGTCATAAAATGCTTGTTTTGAAAATTTGGTGACAATACTCCATAAAGTGACTGTTTTCACGAGCGATGAAGCAACTGCGAACACACGCTCATAAGTTAGCGTATTCGCACTATTTTCATGCCAGATTCTCAAATATTGGCATTTTACCACACCTTCTTGTGAACTGTATAGCTGTCATTTTTCACATCCTGGCCAAAATGTGTTTTTGCCCTTCCGCGAAGAATAGCGCAGTTACTGTGCGAAATCAGTGTTTGGGACACATTACAAAATGACAGTGATACTCTTCATGAGCAGTGGTCCTAAAATGCCTATGTTGACAATTTGGGAACAAAAGTCAATAAAATGAGTGTTTTATGAGCATGTATTGCACATTTTGCACGCATCGCCATGACTTTGTGAATTTGCAATAGTTTCACTCCAGCTGTTCATCATTGGCATTTTCCATACCTCCTTATGAACACTACAGCTGCCTGAAATGTGTTTTTGCACATCCGCACAGAATTGCACGGCTGCTGTGTGAAATCAGTTTTGGGACAGTTTGAGGAAATGATGGTGACACTATTCATGAGCAGAGGTCCTAAAATGCCTATGTTGAAAATTTGGTGCGAAACTCCATACAATGACTGTGTTGCAAGCGTGATTGCGAGTTTCCACGCACCCTTGTAACTTTGTCAATCTGCAATATTTTTATGCACATTTTCACCACTGGCATTTGTGCACATCTCCTATCAGCAGTCCAGCTGCCATTTTTCCCAGCCTGCCCAAAACGTGTTTCATAGCTGTGCGCACAGTGGCGTGCTCGCTGTGCAAAATCACCTTTTCAGACACATTCACAAAATCACAGCACTATGCATCTCTAGCTCGCCTACTTCCACTGCCAATGCCAGCATGACAACATTCGGCATTGACAAATGCTTGTTTTATATATTTCACACATTTACCCAATTCCGCAGGTTTTAGAGACTCGTTTGTTTAACTGTTTTTTCAATTAATTTGGGGAGCCAATTAAATCCTATTAAAAGGGATTTTACATATCTTCCTATCAACAAGGGAGGTTTGGGGATAATCAATCCATTGTTTTGTTTTCATTCCTTTTTTCTTTTTCTTCATTTGGTTCAGTAGGAAGGTCTCGGGTTTGTGGGACTCTTGTGACTGATGCCCTTTTTCCCTATTTGGATCATTGACTGATCCTTTACCCTGGTTACATGCTTCTCTATGCCCCAGATTTTGCTAAATCTTTAAAAAATTGAGGATGTGGAAACTTTTGAAATCTGATATTTCAACATTAAATAGGAAGGCTTTATATGCTAAGATCATGTAACAGAATCATGCTTTACAAGTGGATTTTCCTAGATGCCTTTCTACAAAATTAAGAAATGCTATTTATTTTTATTATTTATTTATTTATTTAGTTTTTGTTGACCGGTAAGTGCACTAGACAAATCCTGCCTATTTTCAGGCACGCACTCGGGAGGATACAGATGAATGCCAACTGACCTTGAACCAGATTAAGCTGTTTTAACAGATAGGAGAATACCAGTTCATATGTGGGATGTACGGTGGTTGAGTGTGCATGGAAATTAAGGATCAAGGAATTGGAAGCACAAACCGCTTACTGAGAGATAATGTTTGAGGCCTGAATGTGGGGGCAGGAGGAGACTTTAGAGCATTTCTGTATTTCCTGTTTTTTTGCAACTAATTTTGGTCAGATTTGGCTGCTCGATGGCATTGGGGCCCTGTACCATGTATTTCCTATAAGTGTTTGGCTCTAGGGAATATATGGTTTTTATAAAAATATCACCTAGTACTTTGAGCGTGATATTTTCTTGCATTATGTATTTCATGTGGCAAGTCCGGTGTAAATTTTCATTACAACATATTAATACTCCTAATTCCATTATTGAGAATCAAATCGAAGCAGCTTTGAAACAATTGAAACACAAAGAGAATGCACAATTTGATAGGGGGACATTTTCTGTGCTGTGGCAACATATTCATTGGTTGAATTGATTTCATTTCATGGATTGTTACTAATGATATTATTTCTTTTCTTATGTGAATGCCTTGGATGTTTATGTTTTATGACTGTATTCTTATTTTTAAAATTTATATTTGTGTTTTATTTGTGAGATTTTTTTCCTCTTATGTTTCAAATAAAAATCCCCTACTCTTTCGATAAGTGCCATGGGATCTATAACATCCATCTGAACTACCACCAGTCCAGGCAGATGGGACCTCGGTTTAACAGCAGAGAACCATTCTTCCTTCCCGAAGGAGGAGCTCAGCATCTGGGATGCTCAGTCCTCATTCCTTTGGCTGGTGCCCAACAACTTGAGCACATCACTGAACTCGTGTCACAATCATCATGAGTGGTATCACTATTGTGACTGCAGCATCAAAGGGCCAGCTCGGTAAACCACAGTTTAAATTAGGCAATTATACCCTGCAGTTCAGCTTATGGAAAGAAAGAGCTATAAAAGAAATGGACCAATTTATCACTCAGAATGTTATACCTTTAAAGAGTCACAGATGCCTTGAAAAGAATAAAAAAACATTATATTTGGACACAAAGTAGCTTTTGTAACATAGGGTATAGGAAGGGGTATCACCAGCAGGAGAAAGGAGGTAATATTATCACTGTTCAGGTCACTGGTAAGACCACACCTCGAGTACTGTGTGTAGTTCTGTAGGCCCAGATAGGGTAGAGGTGGTACAGTGGTGGGCAACCAAATGGTACAGAAGCACTACGGGAGATTGAGAGACCTGACTATGTACTCACTGGAGGAAAGAAGGGAAAGGGGGGATATGATAGAAACATTCAAGTACATAAAGGGTATTAATAAAGTACAGGAAGGTAGCATTTGCCCCAGAAAGAGAGACTTGAGGACAAGTGGTCATGCTAGGAAGCTGGGGGGTGAGGTTCAGAGGGATGGAGAAATATTTCTTCACAGAGAGGGTGGTGGATACCTGGAACAGCCTCCCAGCAGAGGTGGTAGTCAAAACAGTCTCAGGATTCAAGCATGCATGGGACAGAATCAAGGGACCTTGAAGTAACACAAGGGTGGGGATGACTGGAGATCATGAAGGGTCTGCAGTGGCACAGTAGGTAAGGAAAATGGGTAGAATAGATAGGCCAAAAGGTCTTTATCTGATGACAACTTCTATGTTTTGTATATTTCTCATTAGTGCTGTATTTCTAATCCCAGTTATTTATTCAGTGGCCTACGAGCCAGTATAGTGTTATGCTTGTGCAACTGTGTTAGTTTGGTTTTGGCCGTTTGCACTCTCTATTCCAGAGGAATTACCACCCTGTAGGGGTACCAAAGGCAAGGAACCCTTGAAGAGGGTTCCACTCTAGAGGTGCCATGGATGATTCCATGGCTAAAGGTACCTTAGGAAGGCTCCTAAGGAGAGAAGTGCTGCTGCCGATGGAGGAGGAGGAGGGAAGGATGGTGGGGCAAAGAAAAAGTGCTTCAGAAGGAGCCTGAGAGGAACTGCATATATAGCTCAGGAAGTGATGGTTGGCTGCTTGTCCATTGAACTCCAGGCTAAGTCTTCCAATTCAATGGCCTATGCAGCCAGTATAGTATTATGCTTGTGCAACTGTGTTAATTTGGTTTTGGCTATTCGCACTCTCTGTTCCACAGGAATTACCACCTTGTAGGGGTACCAAGGCAAGGAACCCTCGAAGAAGGTTCCACCCCTAGAGATGACATGGGACAGTTTCCATGGCTAAATGTACCTTAGGAAGGATACCCATGAAGTATGAAGCATATAAGCAAGCAGTAACTGTGATGTAGTAGCAATGAGCACAGACAGTTTGATAACGTAATGAGATGTTCCGTTGATAACGTAATGAAATGCCGAGGTTTGTGCGGCATGATTCTGATGGTTTGCATAGAGAATGAGGGGATCCTCTAAGGAGAGAGGAAATGGCAGGGACACCATCCACCTCCATCCATCAGCGGAACCTACCTAAAGAAACTAGAGGACACTACTATGCTAACTAACAGTTATGACATGAGGCAATGAAGGAGAGAAGAAAACCTATGAGGAGGAAATCTCTGGGGATCCAAGGCCTAGGTCACCTTCCTCCAGGTTTGGGATATTTTATTTAGTGACGACTCTGCAGCTGCAATTTGAAAACCCAATTAAAGGGAGGTAGAAAATATCCCAATTTGAGAGGAAGGCTCTCACTCAATCCCTCTAGCAGGAATGCCGTGGAAGGTTGTGATAGTAATCTGCAACACAATAGGCAACCAAGGTGAGAGGAGGAAAGCAATGACTGCTGAGGCACTCATCTGGCCTATTCACCCTAAAACCAAACCAGGTGAGCCAGAGGCAGTCGTAGGGAGAATGCGTGAAGGTGCCTTACTAGGGAAACCACTAAAGCCAATGGATAACCATTATAGTGTAACACTATAGCTAAAGGAGGTAACTTTCCACCTTTCACAGCTAGTCTTAAATTCTACATCAGGAGCTTGCTGTCACAGAGGAGCAGCTAAAGCCAAGCCCGGAGCAAGGACATTCTCAGCTATGGGCCAGGTGAGAAGGATCCACCCCAAGTCGGGCATGCTCAAGATGCGGACTACATGCGGAGCGGATCTATTGGCTGCAGAAAACCCGCACCAGAATGGTATTGCTGGCATGCCCCAAAACTGATAGAGAGCTGAAAAGCTGGTGAGCAGTTGAATGAGCACTGGTATGCTGAAACCATAATGAGTGTTGAGTGCTGAGGCCTGCAAGGTCGAAAGCAGATTGAGTGCAACAGACATCTCAGAGGCTGAAGCTGAGGGGATGCGTAGGCATGAGCAATGATTACGTAGCAAGAGTGGACCTGCACATAGGTCAGTAAACAGAGTAGTAGTAGTAGGTGGACCTGCACGAGGTCTGCATAACATAGTAGCAATGAAACAGCACTGAATAGTGGGGCAAGCCAGCCAGGCTTCCAAAAGCCAATAGAGGTGACATACTCAGGCGATTTGTTGTGGCGGAGACAGGATTTGAATAATTAGTCACATGGGGCCATGACTCCCAAACACCTCCAAGTCCCTGCCGTGGGAAAAACAAGAAAGTGATGGAAGGCCGAGACCCACATGCAGGTATTGAAACTAAGTTACAGCATCAGCAGTAGCCTTAGCTGACCTCAGAGTATAACAGGGTGTATGAACATAGAAACAACATCTGTATGAGTACACCGAGTTGTAAAACTGCAATAAACATAAAATAAAAGAGACACAATGCTCTGAAAGCAGCTGTAACCAGGCAGTGCAATGAAGTTGCTGCAATGAGGTAAGTAGAATGAGTTAAGAAACGTGATGAGCTGCATAGCTAGGGTTCAGAGTGAGCCTGGATCAGGTGAAAATAATTGAAAATGCAGCATGGAGTGTGGCTATGGGTGAGCTGAACACACAGTGATTGCAGTTGCACTGCAAGTGATTGAGAGTTGTGAGTAACTGAGAGCAAGTAGTAGGAGCTCTGGAACAATATGCTAGGAGCTTGGAAAGAAAGCCCCAAAAAAGACAAAACCAAAGACACACAAACACTGAAAACAGGGAACAAAGACAGAAAGAAACACACAGTAGGAAGCAAAATACAAACCAGAAGCAGGAAAATAAACACAGACGTCCAGCAGGGACAAGCAGGAGCAGCAAGGTGGGGTTGGGGATGAGGGCCAGCCAGGCCTGTAGGCCCCAGTCAGCTGAGGACAGACTGACAGAGCCTTCGCTGCAAAGAAAAGTGCTTCAGAAGGAGGCTGAGAGGAACTGCTTATATAGCTCAGGAAGTGGGAATGGCTGGCTGCTTGTCCATTGAACTCCAGGCTAAGCCTTCCAATTACTGAGGTCATATGCTCAAAACAGGATACTTGTTCCTTGAGGGTTCATCAGCTCCTTTTGCTCCTATTTCTTTCTCCAAGCCTGATGTCATAAATACTCTACTTGTGACATCAGTTATTCCCATGGCAACAGACTGCAATGTAGGAGAGGTTACCAGTGGGGTCCAACAGGGCTCGGTGCTGGGCTGGTGTTGTTCAATGTCTTCATCAATGACATTGGTGACGGCATTAAGGGCAAATGTGCCTATTCACAGATGACACCAAGCTCTGTGGGAGAGTGGACACAGCTGAAGGGATACAGGACCTACAGGAAGATCTGGAAAAGCTGAGGAGGTGGTCAAAGATCTGACAGCTTGGCTTAATGCCAAGAAATGCAAAGTTATGCATACTGGAGCAAGAATCTCAGGACAGAGTACTACCTGGGTGGAGTTCGAGTATCGGCTTCAGAGGGGAAAAGGACCTGGGAGTGGTGCTCACTAGTGACCTGAAGCATTCCCACGAAAAGAAAGCAACAGCAAAGGCAAACAAGATGCTGGGATGCATATCTAGGGGATCAGTAGTAGGAGAGAAGAGGTTATACTGCCCTTGTACAGGTCACTGGTAAGGTCGCATCTAGAATATGGAGTTCAGTACTGGTGCCTACACCTCAAAAGGACATTAACCTGCTGGAAAGGTCCAGAAGGGCTACAAAGATGATAGTGGGTCATCAGGGTAGGGTATATGAGAGAGATTGAGGGCACTGAACATGTACTCCCTGGAAGACAGGAGAGAGAGGGACATGATTGGGACCTTCAAGTACTTGAAAACGATAAATAAGATTGATAAGGAGAGTCTCTTTAAACTGAGTAGCAACTATAACATGACAGGGCACAGTCTTAAGCTGGAGGGTGAGAGGTTTATGAGGGAGATCAGGAAATACTTCTTCACAGAGATGGTGGTGGACACTTGGAATGCGCTGCGGAAGAGGTCATCTCATTGAAGACAGTGGGCAGCTTAAGAGAGGCTGGATAGGCATAGGGGAAGGTAAGTCTCATCGGTAGGGAGGATGGGAGGAGGGGAGGGAGGGCAGGGACATTAGCTCAAGCTGTGGACCCTGCAATATGAGCAGACTTGATAGACCAAATGGCCTTCTTCTGCTGTCTTCCTGTGATGTTCGTATGTCATAACAGAGCATTATAGAGCATTATAATGTCATTTAAAGAATAAGCTATAGAGCCAGATGAATTCTAAGGATAATGATTTAGTTTTGTGGAAATGTCTTTATTAATAAAAATAGAGATGAGAAATCTGTAGAAGATATATAAAACACATGCCGAATCATTTCTAAATATGTTTTCCAAAGTTTTCCAAAAAGTGTCAACTGCTCTTTAAATTACCCAGTTTTGAAATATTCAACTTCAATACCCTCTCCAAAGTTCTCTCCAGGATCCTCCAATTAAATGCAGGTAAAATCTCTTCTTGAGCAGACTATAAGATCTAATTGTTCTTAGCACCACAAAACACAGTGTGGGTCAAGTTACAGTTATCTAATAGACTACAGCACTTTATGTGACAGTCTCCGGAGAGTTGTTGGACACATGAACTCCAGCTCCCAGACACTGCTTTAAATTGCCCAAATTTGCAGGGGACTACCACATTCCAAGTTTGAGGCTTGCAGGTTAATACAGCTGTGTATTCTCTACACTCATACTGGACACCAGTGAGAAGCTTCAGGCTAGGGTCTCCAGAAAGCGATATATGTGTCAGATGTAATGAAGCACCAGGCTCTATGTCTCACATTTTTTGCCCATATTGGTCCTTGTACAAAAAGATGAACAAGGTGGGTGATTTAATACCTTTATTGGACCAACAAGCTTTCAGGATACACAGAGCCCTTCATTAGGCGTAGCAGCCAGGTTCTACAGAGAACAAGCTTCTTCAGTTTGCATAGAGCAATCTATTGGTAAATAAACCTTTACACATGGGTATAACAGTTCTTTTGTAAGGAAGTAGGCAGAGATGAAAAACAGTCTTTGAAATACTAGGTGTTGTAAATCAGTTTAGGACACATTCCATTTCAGGAGAGGAGTCTGCTTCACCAATCTGATTTGCAACCACCTAGTATTTAAAACGTTTTTTATCTCTGCATACATCCTTATCAGAAGAACTGTTATAGCTGGCCCAGTGGTGCAGAGGACTGGAGGCATTATGAGTCTTACCTCTACTACACTGGTGACCTGGGTTCGGGAGAGCTCGGGTCACCAGGGGTTGGTGGGGGGTGGAGGAAGAGGATCAGTGTCCGATGGACTGCTCTCCTCTCCCGGGGCGGGAAAGGATGCCATCTCACTCCTTTGCTGCCACCTGGTGGAGAGCCATATGGCAGCACCACAGCTCGAGCCGCATGGAAGGACTGGACTGTGGTGCCATAGCGTGTTTGTGTTTCCATACACACTCACTTAGATGCCACCATGGCAAGGGGACAGGAG
Organism: Neoceratodus forsteri; assembly: GCA_016271365.2. NCBI lineage: Eukaryota > Metazoa > Chordata > Ceratodontiformes > Ceratodontidae > Neoceratodus > Neoceratodus forsteri. Next base: position 124,339,543 of record JADMNL010000024.1, read on the forward strand.
GATAAAAATGGCGTTCATAGGCTATATGAAGCCTTACCTGTCTGCCCTTGCCCATGCTGTCACCATCTTGATGACACACCAGATGTGGAGGCAGGGTCTCTGGGTGGAGGTAGAATAGCCTCTCTTTTTCTGGCCCCACCAGGAGGCGATCCATGGGGGATATGGGGCTTAGTGGACCGAAGAGGCAGTTGCTGGGCGGAGGAAGCAGAGTCAGGGACAGGGCTGAGCAGCCACCTGCAACGCACCGGGGAGAGAAATGGATATAGAAAAAGAACTTATACCCATGGGCAAAGTTGATTTACCAGTAGATTGTTGTGTCCTAAGTAAAGATGTTTGTTTCCTGTACAATCTGGTTGCTATGCCTGATGAAGGGCAGGGCTCTGTGCAGCCTGAAAGCTTGTGTTTTGTAAATTCTCGTTGGTCCAATAAATAGTATCAAATCACCTACCTTGTTTGGGAATGTTTTGAAGTCCGAAAACTTTGGTATAAATTACGAGAGGAGGTGGCTAGTCCCTTGGGCTTAGGACTTTACTTGAAAAGAAACTTATTGATGCATCAGATGGAGAAATTCCAATTCCACCTTATTGACATTACAGTTAACAAGCCTTTGTCAGTGCTGCATGTTTGCTTGCAGTGTTGGGACAAGTCTGAAAACATAATGTCTAGACACAGTTTGGCTTTTATTTCGCCCTTTTTTTTTTTGCTTATTCTTTTATACCCCCAGCCCTCCTAGCCAGCCACTTCTCGGGCGGCCGAGGCCCCCACTGCCACCGAGCTCCCCCTGGTGCCATCCCACTGTCCACAAAACTGCCAGCACCATGTTGACCCGATATATCCCTTTGTCGGGGAGGCTCCTCCTGTGGTTTTGACCAGGAGGGGAGTCTTAAATACTGGCACTCCATTCCTCACAGGGGATGGCAGGGATCAGCTCGACATCCTCCAGGCTTCTTGGGCCACCATCATCTGGTTAGCCAGGTGGCCATTTTCTTCTTTAACCCCATCCTCCTAATATGGCTGCATGCTTGCAGCACCTGGTCGAGCACACCTTCGGGCATGGTCACCCACACTGCAAATATGTGCCACCACAACAGGCAGCCAGGAGCTGCACTGGAGCAGTGCAGGCTCAGTCTTACCCCCACCACAGGAGGAGAGCATCCCAGGGACACTTGGAACCCTCCCTGCTGGTCTATGCTCCTGTCATCCTGGGCTCAGGGCATGAACTCTGGTCACCAGCATGCCAGGTGATCCCCATCGCCTGGCACCACAGAGCCAGCTGTCACCCTTTTTGTAATTGTCACCCCATTTGTTTTCTCTAAATACATTTGCATGGCAGCAAGATCTCTGATCTGTTTGTTCTGCTTGCTTGTCTACTTCTTCAGTCACAATTCTGTATGACATCCCGATCTGTTGCTGCGGAGATAATTATGATGTCATAAACAGCATTCTGATGTCATGTGTAGACAAGCAGCCAAAGCTAATAATCTCCAAGGGATGGTAATCTTGTTTTAATGTCACTTCCTCAGTAGTAAAGGAAAAGGGTGAAGAACTGTAAAAGTATAGTTCTGGCTGAATGGTACAGGGTAAATGCACAGAACTGTAAAACAGTGGAATGCAGGTTCAGGATCCTTCAGGACTGCAAACAATATTGTCAAAGCTGCATTAACTTACATGGTGCCCATAGGCTGAAACATCATGTGCCCTCCATGCGTGTCCCCAGTGGTCCAATAAACGGTATCAAATCACCTACCTTGTTTGGGAATGTTTTGAAGTCTAAATAAATGTAACCCTCCTCTGAGGTCTTACCTGTATTTACCCATTGGTCTCCATTTTGCTGGTGATCATCAGGTTGTCCCCTCCCCTTCTCCTTGGCCAGCAGGCTGTTTTCTGACCCTTTGGGCATTAACCTTTATTGCAGCTGCCAGCCTGGCATTTTAGACGGCACTCACTTATGCGCAATGAGCGCTTTTGATGCTATCGACCGCTGAGGTGGTCTGCCAACTTGGAGATTGTCTGTAGTCCTGGTGCCCTCCCAATGTCTTTGGGGACCGGACCTGTAGAGAGTCAGGCAGAAGCCCATGGGTGTAGCCTAAGGTGAGTTTACACAACAGGGCCTTTCAGGGCGCATGAATATTAATGAGCAGTTCCATGCATATGAATGAGGATGCTGCCTGGGGACAGAGTTACAGCAGCAGCGACAGCCAAACTGTTGGGGTTACAACCCTGAGCATGGACTCATTTAATAGCAGATGGGGCTATGATCTGGTGGGATGATGGTGGCAATAAGGAATGCTGTGCTGCAGTCACAGTGTGAAGTTGGAGGAACTGCATAAAGCATATGGGACTCCCTGTAAACAGAAGGGGCAGACATGTTGTTGACATTTGACCTCAGACTTGCAGCAAATCATTGCTCTAGGTGCCCAAATTGGGCACCAAGGGACTCCTGGGGAAAGGAGGGACTAATTATGGTGCCTAGATCATGCCCCAATAAACAAGCAGGAAATATTGATCACTACGGATATTGATTATTGAAAGGCTTCAACAGCCAATCGGAGTGCTGGAATTTCGACTGATACAGTGAGGGCTTACTGGGATTTCTTCAGTCAGTGGTTGGGCTCTGTATGAGTCAGGACTGTGCTGAGACAGTGGACATTGCACTTCAGGGGCTTCACAGGTCCCCACTGGAAGAGCAGTGGTCAGCAGAAGTGGATTGGAAAGGGGACAGCAGGAAGAACGTTTGTGCTGAGATTCTGGTTCCCCAGGCTTCTGCTGCACTGATCGAGAAGGGAAAGAGAGAAAGAGACTGGACTGTGATTCCCTAGGTATAGAGAAGTTGCTTGTGGTAAATGAGAGAGACTTAATGGTGCAGAAACCCTGCACTGAAAAGTTGAACTTGCTGAAAATGCTGTGTGGATTGGCGGAGTGTTACAGCCAGGACTGATAAGCCATTTGCCTGTGCTTAGTACTGCAAATTGAATTTTAAAAGGGCAGAGCATCTCTGGTCATTGGGGTGCTAGCACAAGCTGTGTGTGTCCTGTGCGAACTGGTTAAAGTGGCTGAAAGCTGAGTCCCAGCTGCAACCGAGGAAATGGTGGGCACTGTTAAACTGGAAAAGCGTGGACTGGTGTGCAGGGGATTGTTATTCCTGGCTCCTCTGCTGAATTGCACTTGTGCTGTTAGAATCTGAGGCTAGCACCTTTACTAATTGGCAATGGACTTTAGTGGAGAAACTGCCAAAGAACTTTTTCTGTCTGAGAGCTCAGTACAGGGACTGCAGGAGGACTCCCACTGTTCGGGAGTCTTCACCAGAGCCAAGGAGGAACTTCTAACCCCTTCCAAGTGGGACCCACTATCTCAGGAGGTCACCAGCACTTGCTGGGGTGCTAGGGCATCTATGACCTGTCATTGGGGGCTGGGCTGTGGAACCACTTTCAGGTCTGGGCCTTCTGTGGCTGGTGCTGTCCTGCCACAGTGCTCTGCAATGGGCCAGAAGCAGATGAAGGTGACAAGCAGCCAGAACTACAATCAAGGTGACCAGCTGCAAGATCCTCGAACAAGTTCCAGCCAGACAGAGGGATCCTGGCCAGTCCATGTTTATTGCTGCACTAACTCAAGGAGCTCCACTTCCCCAGTGCTGAGATCTACAAAACCGTGAGTACCCAGAACCTGGCTGCTGGGTGGGAAAGGAGCATCATTGTTATTTCATTCTGCAAGTTTTCTACAATATTACAGGGCCCCAACAGCAAGCCAACCCATGGGATCGATAAGGCCTGCACCTAGTGGGTAGGCCTTAGGGACAGTACAGGGACACATGTATCAGTGGGGAGGGCTTGGCCTGTGGTCTCACATGTTGAAATTGCATATTGCATATAACCTTATTTTTGCTTCACAGCTACCCTATGTCCAGGTATCCCTTTCCATAGTCCTTATCCCTGAATATAGCTGTGAATTTGTTGAAACTGCTGTGGTGGTGAACTTCATTGCATTCCTTTGCTGAGATATATGGTTTATGGTGGAACAAGGTATTTGGGGCACAGTGTGCAGAGCTGTTGGTAGGGAGGTGAATAGGCACAGTATCCCAGGGGCTGTGCCAAGTGGATATCTGACCCACTGATAATTTACTCTGGGTGGAGGCACCACGCTATTTTCAGTATTTCTGGGAATTAACCTCAACTGACACCGTAGTAGGACTCCAGGCCCTTGCCCAGTATCAGAGACAGTTGGCAAGGGGGTAGTCCATTGGCATACAGCGCGGGCTACATCTTGAGGCACCACAGGGCTGTCCTGTTGACCAGCCATGTCTGCACTGGAAGATTAGATTGTCAAGGCCCCTGAGGGCCCTCGGCACCAAGTCCACTCTGCTCCAGCCTAAGTTCAGGCCTACTGAGGAGGATAAGATGAGGCTGGTGGAATGGAGTGGGGAATAAAAATGGATCCCCAGAAGTCTTTTCTCTTGATGGGGTACCCCTGAGATGGAAGAGGGGATGTTGAAACGTGTATCCACCATAAAGAAACTGGGAAAAGTCAAAATTCAAGGGAAAATGTTTGATTCAGCCAGAGGTACATTGACCATGCTTAGGGAGAGTATTCAAAACATAGAAGCCAGTTGGATGCCTGGGGTTTTGGTGGTGGAGGGATTGGCTGAGGCTCTCACGGTAGTAACCTCCTTCAGTGTGATCTCCCCATGGGAAGGGTCAAGGAGCAGGATTCATTCTAAGCGCCAACATTTGAGAGACCCCAGCATGGTTCCACGTCTGTGGCCTTTGAGTCATACCACAAGTTATGAATGTTTTCAGGGTGAGACCCACCCGAATGGTGAGATGATTTGGAGGCCTGGCTGGATGGTGTCACCCCGTTAGTCCAAGACTGGCAATGTTCTGAAGTTGAGAAGCAGAATGATTAGTGGAGAGTTTAAGGGTCCCGCCTTAGAGGTTATATGTTCTTTACAAGTCACAGATCCCAAAGTCCCAGCCCAGGTATATATTTCCACTTTGGATAGTGTATTTGGGAACCCTGAAACCTGTGAGGACCTCATGTGGAGTTAAAACTTCTAAGCAGTGGGAGGAGAACTATTGTTTTCCTGGCCTGGGTGGAGAGGGCCTTGCAGAAGGTGTTCGGAAGGGGGTTAGTGGCCCAAGATCTAAATCGGATCAGGTTGGAGCACATAGTGAAGGACCCTTGTTATTTCCATTTGTTAGTGCTACAGTTATATCTAGCAGACATGAAAATAACCCTCCTCCCTATTAGGTTTTGGTGCGAGAGTCTGGGAGGCCGAGGAGGAGCAGGGTCATTGGGGGATGTAGGTCTTCCACTGCTGCAATGCAGATGGAGCAAAATGCACTCCTGGAGAGGTACAGTAATTAAGGACCCTGTTGAGGGTACTAGGATGTGTTGCCACCAATAAACTAGCTGTGGGTTTCGATTCGACTGAGACTCCCAGAGTGAGTAGTATTGTCCTAATGTGGGCCCAACGACATTTGGTACTGGGTCCCCAACCTTGGTAACCCCAGATGGAGGAATTCATCTGGAGGGTAGCCAGTTAGAGAAAGGGGAGGGTGTTGGTTGCTGCCCAGGGAGATGAGTGGGTGTGCAGCTCAGAGTACCCTGATGGGAATGCCTGGGGTCAGCCTCGCTACCAGACCAGTGGCGCCCGAAACCAGTCATATGCTATAGGTGTGGGGGTGAGGGATATATAGAGGGCTGTGGGCATCTTTATACCATTCATCTAACAGAGACAGAGCACCAACACAGCCCACAAGAGGAAACTATGGAGTGGCCCTGTAAAGGAGCACTCCAGGGCCCCTGGCAGGTCCAGCTCCATGGCTCACACAACAGTCTCATCAGGCAGAACTAACACAACAGTGCAACTAGATATGCGAAAGTTGGTGGGACCAACAACTGAGACTAAGATCACCATCAACAGGGTCCCGCCTGCGCTGTTCTGGATAACGACTCCCAGGTTGCCATCATCTTTAAATCCTGGTAAGATCAGCATTTATCTGATATGGCAATACAGCTGTTTGAGGACTGCACATGGGGTCTCAGCAAAAGGCATACCCTATCTTGGCTATGTCAAGGTATGGATGGGGTTCCCTGCTAAAGTGGCTGGAGTGGAGCGAAGCTGTAGAGACCTTAGCTTTAATTTGCCCGAACCTAATATCTTCAATGGAGTGCCGGTATTGGTGGGCACCAGTGCCATATGTTTGGACATCTGGCCTAACTATGTCGTGCTCGAGTGGCTGAACAAAGAAGAGAGGAGTACCCATTACACCCCCTGGTCCAGTAGGCCTACCGAAGAAAGGAGCAATCCCCGTTGAGGAGCCGGATGATCCACTAGGGATAGTGTGGAGAAGGGACAGAGTTGAAATTGTGCTTCTGCCAAATGCGGAATGCAACATTGCTGGTGTAGTGAGGCAGAGGAAGGATGTCAAGAATCAGATATTGATGTTGGATGCTCCGGATGAACATGGATTGCCAGTGGGACTGTTAGGCAAGCCAAGCATTCTGCCAGCCAAAGCGCATGCATATGTTCAAAAAGTGAATGTGCAAGTGAAGACTGTTACAGATAACTGAGGTAGTGGTACGGAAAGGACAGACACTGGCTCAGATATATTGCGCCGACATGGCAATGCATACCACTGCAGTGAGCAGGGGACCCCAGTGTAACTTGATCCAGGGTTGTTTGATCTGAGCTACTCCCCATCCTGGAGAAATGGAAAGAGAGAGTGAGGAGAGGCTGGCTGCTCGGATGGATGTTTGCTGCTACACGAGCACAATGTAGGTGTGTGAGTGGAGTGCGGCATCAGATATGACTCACTGATGACAAGCCTTTCTGAGACGGGTCTAGGCAGCTGTCCTCAGCTGATATCAATGACATCCAGCAGCACTTGCAGGACATGCTGGGCACGGGATTATACAGGAATCAAGGAGCCCCGATGCATCGCCCATCATGGTGGTGAGGAAGAAGAGTGAGGCCATATGAATGTGGGTGACTACCACACCTTAAAAAGTGGATGGTGCCAGATCAGTACACTATGCTCAGAGTGCAGGATGCACTGGACTGTTTAAATGGAAGCCAGTAGTTCTCAGTTTTGGATTTCTGGAGTGGCTATTACCAGATCCTGATGGAACCTCAGGATCAACAGAAGATGGCTTTATATGCTGCCTTGGATTTTATGAGTTTCTGAGAATGCCCCAAGGGATCTCTGGCACCCCTGCCACCTTTCAGCACCTGATGGAGAAGGCTGTCACGGATATGAACTTGCTGGAGTGTTTGGTCTACCTAGGTGACATTATCATGTTTGGGAAAACCCTGGAGGAACACGAGGCCAGGCTGATGAAAGTGTTGGATCACCTGGAAGAGTTTGGACTGAAGCTGTCCATCGTCAAATGCCAGTTCTTCCAAACTTGGGTCAAGTATGTGGGTCACATCGTCTCAGAGAAAGGTATACAGACTAACTCCAGCAAGGTTGTGACCCTACTACCTGGCCTAAACCACGCACCCTGAAGGATTTACAGTGGTTACTCAAATTTGTGGCTATTACAGAAGATTCATAAAGGACTACACCTGGGTGGTGTGTCCCTTTGAACCTGCTACAGGGTATCCGCCCACTAACAAAAGCAAGGAGACTGCAAAACCCACCAGTTTTAGTAGTTGGGGGCTGTGGTGTATTAGGAACACCTCAAGGTTTACGCTGGTTGCATTCACCAGTCAGAGTTTAAACCCTTCAGAGCGTAGGTATCCTGTCCATAAATTGAGTTTCTGGCATTGAAGTGGGCCACAGTTGATCAGTTCCATGACTATCTGTATGGGGCCAAGATCACTGTGAAGATGGATAATAATCCCTTACTTATGTGCAGGCCACAGCCAAGCTGGACACAGCTGGTCATAGGTGGCTGTCAGCCTTGTCCACCTATGACTGCTGTGTGGTGTACTAATTAGGCTCAACCATGTAGATGCGGATGTTTTGTCCAGGCAACCCAAGTCTGTAATGATGAGAGCTCAAACTGGGTATGTATCTCGGAGCAAGCTGTAAAGGCCTTGTGTAAGAAGCATGACAGCAATAGATCTTTCCACGAAGATACCCAGTGTTTGGTAGACTGTCTGGGGCCCTCAGGGATTGTCTTCTGGTTGTCCTAATGCCAGCTGGCCATCCTAGATGTCAGATCCCTCCGCAATTAACTACTCAAGACCTCCAGCCGGGGTAATGGTCAGATGTCTCCCAGGTACATAAGCGTGGCAAGACACTGATCGCATTGCTAAAATCGTGCAGGAAGCAGGAGAAAACATTGATATCCTGGTACACATAGGGACTAATGATCTCGCCAGCCGGTCAGTTGCAGAGACCAAGGAACACCTGACCAGGCTGGGAGACAAACTGTCATCCATTTCATCCGGTATCTTCTACTCTGAGATCCTGCCAGTCTGGAAGAGGGGTAGATGGACGGAAGGTTAGAGAAGGGAGATAGGGAGCTAAACATGTGGCTCAATGGCTGGTGTCAGGAAAAGGACACAAATTTGTAGGTAACTGGCAGCAATTTTGGGAGCGAGGTTCTTTAAATTGATGGACTGCATCTGACCAAGGAGGGAGTCAGTGCATTGGGGCAGAAGTTTGACATGTTTGCAGAATATTTAAACTACCAAATGGGGAGAGGGTGCAACACCAATATGTCAAACGGGAAGAGCACACTCCTCCCTCAGCTAATGATCAAACAGGAGTTCAGCATGTTTGTAGTTCATTTGCATCACCAGATAAGGAAAAAGGTCCTGCTCCCCATATAACACACAGGGAAACGCCAGACCTCACTCAACAACTAACACGTCGAAATCTGACCAATGGAAAATCATGTACAAAATGCTCACAGTCTGGGAAACAAGATCCCAGACCTGCAGGCAACAATGACAAAGGCTAAACTGGACATAGTAGCCATTAGCGAGACATGGTTCACCAGTAACCACACTTGGGAGACTTCAGTACCAGGCTATGTACTGTTCAGAAGAGATCGAGTGCAAAAGGGGGGGTGGAGGGCCTTTGTCAATGAAGTTATCAAAGCTACAGAAATTCAGAATACACATAAGGAGCCAGAAGAACTGTGGGTCACCTTGGAAACAGGAAGCAAACAGCCATATGAACTGGTGTTGTCTACAGGCCTCAGACCAGGGGAGTACATAGACACATTACTGTTAGAAGATATACAAACATGACAGCTAAAGGGAGGTTCTGATAATGGGAGACTTCAACATGCCACATACAGATTGATCATTACCAGCAGGAACATCCACCAGAACAAGACACATGGCAGATTCCCTGTAGGGGACGGCCTTAAACAACTGGTACAACAACCAGGGGGCCTAGTGACCATCACATGGTATGGTTCAGTTTGGCCACTAGAACTAAATCATCCCATTCCAAGGCAAAATATGGGACTTCAGAGAAGCTGACTTTGATAAGATGCTCAACAGAGTTAAGCTAGCCCTGGCAAGAAGAAACGAGGTGAGGGGGTACAGGCAAAGTGGGCAAGCATTAAGGATGCAATACTTGAAGCAACATCCCACTGTGTTAGAGACAAAAGCAAGAGCAAAGAAGGAGGAAACCACTTTGGTTCTCAAAACAGTAGCAGAAAAGGTCAGAGCCAAAGACTGGCCTTCAGAAAATATAAGGAATGCAGCGGACTAAGATAGGAGGTATACCAAGCTTCCCTAGGGAAGCAGGGAAGGCAGTAAGGCAGGCAAAAGCCCAAACTGAGGAAACACTAGCACAAACAGTAAAGAAGGGGACAGACTTTCTATAGATACATTAGTGAAAGGAGAAAGTCCAGAGGGGTATTACTAAGATCAAAGGAGACAAGGGGAGCGTGTGGAGAAGGACCAAGGAAAAGCATCTATCCTAAATAGATATTTCTGCTCAGTATTTACTGAGGAGAAGGTAGGCAGGGCCCACAGCTCCAGCACCATGGACACAGTGGGGAAGGAGGTGTCACTGGTCCCTTCACAAAAGAAAGGGTCCTACAAGAAGCTCACTATACTCAGGGTGGACAAGGCAATGGGACCTGATGGCATACATCCCAGGGTACGAAAGGAGCTAAGGGTAGAACTAGCACAGCCATTAGCAGAACTGTTTAATGAGTCTCTGAGCATAGGAGCAGTCCCAGAAGACTGGAGTAGAGCTCATGTGATCCCGCCCACAAGAGTGGTAGCAGGAGGAGGAGGCAGGAACTACAGACCAGTCAGTCTTACCTCAGTAGTGGTTAAGATTATGGAGGCACTCCTTAAGAAAAGGATAGTGCAACACCTGGAATCTATACGAGCACAGGATCCAAGACAACATGGGTTTACAAAAGGAAGGTCCTGTCAAACTAATCTCATAGATTTCTTTGACGGGTAACCAGAGTGGTGGATCAAGGGGTGCAGTTGATGTCACCAACCTTGACTTCAACAAAGCTTTCGATACTGTTCCACATAGAAGATTGATTAATAAGCTGATAAGCTTGGGGTTGGCAGAAGTTGATCAGCTGGGTGGCAAACTGGTTGGTGAGCAGAAAACAGAGAATGGTGACAAACGGTATACAGTCAGAAGAGATGCAAGTCACAAGTGGGGTATCTCTGGGATTGGTCCTGAGGCCAGTCCTCTTCAATATCTTCATCAATGACATTGCAGATGGACTGGAGGGTATGATTTGTCTGTTTGCAGATGACACCAAGATCTGCAACAGAGTAGATGATCCAGATGGGGTGGGCAGAATGAGAAGAGATGTGGATAAACTGGAAAATGGTTGGAAGAGTGGCAACTGGAGTTTAATGTAAAGAAGACAAGATCATGCATAGGGAAGAGAACCCTGAAACCACCTATAGGTTGGGAGGAGTTGCTGGCAATCTCAAGAGAAGAAGGGACTTTGGCATCATTATCACAGATGCCCTGAAATCATCCAAGCAGACCACTAAAGCAGTAGGTAAGGCTAGTGGGATGTTGTGATGTATTAGTAGGGTATCACAAGATGTAAGTGGGAGGTAATAATCCCTCTTTACAAGACACTGGTTAGGCCCCATCTGGAGTAATGCGTGCAATACTGGAGGCCGCACCTGCACAAGGGCATTAACAAAATGGAGGCAGTCCAGAGAAGGGCAACTAAATGGTGCAGGAACTGCATCAGAAAACATATGAGGACAGATTAATGGAGCTCAATATGTATATCCTAGAGCTAGATATAGATATAGAGATAGATGAAGAGAAGTGATATCAAAACATTCAAACATCTTAAGGCATTAACAAGGTGGAAGAGTCTAACATGTTTCAGTATAAGAAAAATAGCAGGACAAGAGGACACAGCATGAGATTAGAGGGAGGCCGACTAAGGGTAATGTGAGAAGTTCTTTTTACAGAAAGGGTGGTGGATGCATGGAGCGGCCTACCTCAGAAGTTGTGGATATGAATACAGTGCAGGGCTTTAGACAGGATGGGATAGGCATAAGGGAGCAATACAGATGAGTATGAACAGATAGGCCACTGACAGAGTAAAGGCCTATGGCACATTCATAAGGTAGAAGAAATGTGCAGACTGGATGGGCCTTGTGGTTCTTATCTGCTGTCAGCTTCTGTGTTTCTATGCTTCTACACAATGGGATCAAAGGGACAGCCCAGTCACTGGGCAGATCGTACAAGTGTTGAAATGGCAGGAAGCCAGGAACAAGTGGGCACCATTATTCCTCAGGCATGGCTACTGTTATGTGAATAGCCTAATCTATGATTAAAGAAGGGTTGTCGTACAGAGAGAACAGAATCAGCAGGGGTCCCACGAGCAACTGGTACCCCAAAGAAGCATGTTCAGATTGTGCTGAAGGCCCTGCATGATGAGATGGGGTACTTGGGAGCTGAAACACACTTTGGACCTGGTAAGAGTCGATTATTGGCCAAAGATGGGGCAGATGTGGAAGTGTATTGCAAGAGCTGCATGAGATGTATAAAGCGGAAGGCACTCCCCAGATGGCTGCTCCATTAGTTAACATCAAAACTAGTGGCCCCATGGAATTGGTATGCATAGACTTTCTCATGCTGGAGCCTGACTCATGCAATATCTTCAACGTTTTAGTTGTTACTGACCATTTCACCTGATGTGCTCACGCTTACCCCACCGAGGATCAGCGGGCTTCCACTGTGGCCAAAGTATTGGTGGAGAAGTTTTCATGCACTATGGTGCCTCCCAGAGGATCCACTTGGATCGGGGCCGTGATTTTGAGAGGTGGCTCATCAAAGAACTATTGTCATTGTGGGGCATCAGGAAGTCCTGGACCACGTCTGACTATCCCCAAGGTGACCCCCAACCTGAAGGATTCAACAGGCCCCTGTTAGACATGCTGGGCACCTTGGTTCCCCAGAAAAGCACACATGGAGTCAACGGTGAGCACACTGGCCCATGCCTACAACTGCACAAGAACTTATGCTATAATTCTCCCCTGCCAGCTCATGTTTGGGTGAGAAACTGTTTGCCAGTGGACCTGTGTTATGGAGTCTCCCTCAGATGGACTGGGAGCAGGAGACCGTCTACAGTATGTGAAAACCCTAAAAACAACAACAGGATGATGCATACTGGCTCACTTCAAAGATGGCCACTAAGAGGAACAATGTGAATAAGGAATGCTATGACAAAAAGTGCGAGCTCAGGCCAGCCCGGTGGTGCTGAGGGTTAAAAGTAGCGAGCTCCACCTTGACCGGGTTCGAAGCGAGCCCGGCCATCGGGGTTGGCAGGGGAGGAAAGGATTGAGCATCTGAGGGACAGCTCTCCTTTCCAGGAGGGAGGGGACACACTCGGCACCTGTCTGGCCTCTGATGGAAGCAGGAAGCATGGTAAGCGCACTTGAGCGATAGAGGGGATTGGAGTGGGTGACATTGGCGGTGACACCTTGACGTTGGGCACACACCATGCCCACAGAAAAATTGAAAATACCCTCAGAGTGCTCCCGGTAGATGAGCACCAGGCCCGATCTCCAATGTCCCTGCCTGACCCAGTACCAGCATCCCGACGAAAACAAGAAGGATTTCGGGGTGGCCCAGCCCCATGCCCACCTGGGAGATATAGCCACAGCTACATGGGGATGGACTACACCAGGGCTCCAGGTAAGAGGGCGGAGACTAGAAGGCCATAGGTGTCTCCAAGAGTGGGAGCACTGCGGCAGGGGAGAATAAATAAGTTAAAAAAAAAAGTAGAGCTCAAGACTTGGAAGCAGGAGACAGAGTGCTACCACGCCCGGTTGGGCATACCAAGAAATCATAAGATCGCTGGACAGATGGGGAGCCACCCCATATGTCATTGTAGAGAAGCTTGCAGGCCTGCTGGTTTACAAGATTCGGCCTGAGGAGAGACTCAAGGGTGCAAGGTTATTCACCATAACAATCTGCTGCCTATTGGTAACAAGTAGTGAATGCAGAGGAAGTTGTGGAAGATACTCATCACCCCCACTACTCGAAGATGCTGCATGCAGAAGACAGAAACAGAGAGATAGTGATGCCATGGGGGCTGGGTCTGCCCAGGGTGGGAGGTCTCAGATGAAGGAGATACCGAAGATGAGTCTGAGGGGAGGATGATGAGACCTCATGCAGTCATTACCCTACCAGGGAGTTGGCCAGGTTATTCTAGGGATCGCCCTGACAAGAGAATACACCTAGAAGACAGGATAGGGTCGGGAGTCTGTTCTGGCCATGCCCTCAGGGGACCACTCTGAAATTGAATATTGGTCCGGCTGAGCCGCTTGAGTGGTACTAGAGTAGCTGCCCTGCAGATATGCCTAGGAATGGTTGCAGGGTGATTTTGAGGATCAGGAAGGTGAGGGTGGAAGCTGCATCTTTTGAAGGGCCCACATCAGAACTGAATACTGATCCAACTGTGCCTTTTGAAGGAGCCCAGGTTAGTTCCCCAGACTTGTGCCTAATGTGGGTGAAGTGTTAGTCGCTCACCTCATTAGATGAGGAACAAGAGGAGGGTGAAGAAGATGAGGAAATTATCACTGACCCAGGGTAGGTAGGGACACAGCTATTCAGGAGACCCCTCGAAGGACAGGGAGGGCAATATGGCCTATCCTTAATTGACGATGATGTCCCTAGAGTACCTACAGACTTACCATTGTTTGTAGTGCATAGGAATGTACATTACTCCTAGGTCCTACAGAAGGTGGTTATGTGCCCAGTTGATGCTTAAACCCCCAGATTTGAGGGAAAGGCAACCAGGAGGAAAAGAAGGAGGTGAACAAAGTCCCTAGCAGGGTTGAGAAAAAAGTGTACTCTGTGAGACTTCAGTATCCTATATCTGATGGTGCCACTTTTATGTGGCCAAAGGGTTCAAAAGAGGAAAAGAGTTTGCAAAAATGTATATACTGTTCTGAGTTTGAGTGTTTGTGTGGTTATTATATGCTAGATAGAAACCAGGTGTATAGATAGAAATGTTATTAATGTTTGATGCTTACTGACCCGTGGAAGCCAAATGTTTCGGGGAGTGTAACCTCCTCTGGGGCTTATCTGTATTTGCCCGTTGGTCTCAGTTTTGCTGGTACAGTACTCCTCAGGTTGTCCCCCATTCTCCTTGGTCAGCAGGCTGTTTTCTGCCCTTTGGGCATAAATCTTTATTGCGAGCTGCTGGCCTGGCGTTTTGACTAGCACTTGCTTGCGCATAGCGCTTCCGATGTTACCGACTGCGCCAGGTGGTCCACCAGCGGAGATTGTCTGTGGTACCAGTGCCCATCCCGATGTCTTTGGGGACTGGGGACCTGTGGAGTCAGGCAGAAGCCCATGGGTGTAGCCAAAGAAAAGTTTACACAACAGGAGGCCCACTCGGGGGGCTCATGAATATTAATGAGTGGCCCCATGCACGTGAATGAGGGGTGCCTGCTGACTGGGGGACAGAGTTATGGCAGCAGCAAAAGCCAAACTGTTGGAGTTACAGCCCTGAGAGTGGCTCATTTAATAGAGGGCAGATGGGGCTATGACCCACTGGGGTGATGGTGGCAATAAGGAATGTGCTATGCTGCAGTCACAGTGTGAAGCTGGAGGAACTGCATAAAGCTTATGGACTCCATGTAAACAGATGGGAGC
Organism: Neoceratodus forsteri; assembly: GCA_016271365.2. Lineage (NCBI taxonomy): Eukaryota > Metazoa > Chordata > Ceratodontiformes > Ceratodontidae > Neoceratodus > Neoceratodus forsteri. Next base: position 124,354,620 of record JADMNL010000024.1, read on the forward strand.
AGACATGTTGTTGACATTTGACCTCAGACTTGCAGCCAGTCATCGATCTAGGAGCCCAAACTGGATGCAGAGTGACTCCAGGGAAAAGGAGGGCTAATTCTGACACCTAGATCATGCCTCAGTAAACAAGCAGGAGATATTGATCACTATGGGTATTGATTATTGAAAGGCTTCAACAGCTAATCAAAGCGCTGGGATTTCGACTGACACAGTGAGGGCTTACTGGGATTTCTTCAGTCAGTGGTTGGGCTCTGTACGAGTCAGGACTGTGCTGAGATAGTGGACATTGCACTTCAGGGGCTTCCACAGGTCCCCACTGGGAGAGCGGTGGTCAGCAGAAGTGGATTGGAAAGGGACAGCAGGAAGAACGTTTGTGCTGAGGTTCTGATTCCTCAGGTACCGCTGCTGGACTGATTGAGAAGGAGAAAGAGAAAGAGACTGGACTGTGATTCCCCAGGTATAGAAAAGTTGCTTGTGGTTAATGAGAGAGACTGAATGCTGCAGAAACCCTGCACTGAAAAGTTGAACTTGCTGAAAGGGCTGTGCGGATTGGCAGAGTGTCATATCCAGGACTGATAAGCCATTTTGCCTGTGTTTGGGACTGCAAATTGAATTCTGAAGGCAGAGCATCTCTGGTCATTGGTGTGCTAGCACAAGCTGTGTGTGTGTCCTGTGTGAACTGGTTAAAGTGGCTGAGAGCTGAGTCCCAGCTGCAGCCGAGGAAAAGGTGGGCACTGTTAAACTGGAAAAGCGTGGACTGGTGTGCAGGGGATTGTTATTCCTGAGCTCCTCTGCTGAATTGCACTTGTGCTGTTAGAATCTGAGGCTAGCACCTTTACTGATTGGCAATGGACTTTAGTGGAGAAACTGCCAAAGAACTTTTCTTGTCTGAGAGCTCAGTGCAGGGACTGCAGGAGAACTCCCACTGCTCGGGAGTCTTCACCAGAGTCAAGGAGGGAACTTGCTAACCCTTCCAAGTGGGACTCCTGTCTCAGGAGGTCACCAGCAATTGCTGGGGTGCTAGGGCATCTGTAACCTGTCATTTGGGGCCAGGCAGTGGAGCCACCCCTGGTCTGGGCCTTCTGGGGCTGCGCTGTCCTGCCACAGTGCTCTGCAACGGGCCATAATCGGTTGAAGGTGACCTGCAGCAAGATCCTCAAGCAAGTTCCAGCCAAACAGAGAGAGCCTGGCCAGCCTGTGTTTATTGCTGCACTAACTCAAGAAGCTCCATTTCCCTGGAGCTGAGATCTACAAAACCATGTGTACCCAGAACCTTGCTCCTGGGGGAAAGGGAATCATTGCTATTTCATTCTTCAAGTTTTCTAAAATATTACAGGGGCCCAACAGCTGGCCAGCCTGCAGCACTCGATCAGGCCTGCTCTAGTGGGTACCCCTAGGGACAGTACAGGGACACTTGTACCAGTGGGGAGGGCTTGGCCAGCAGGCACACATGTTGAAACTGCATATTGCATTTAACCTTACTTTTGCCTTCACAGCTACCCTATGTCTAGGTATCCCTTCCCTAATCCTTACCCCTGAATAAAGCTGTGAATTTGTTTGTTGAAACTGCTGTGGTGGTGAACTTCATTGCATGCACTTATTGCTGAGATACTGTATATGGTTTATGGTGGAACAAGGTATTTGGGGACACAGTGTGCAGAGTGGTTGGTTGGGAGGTGGGTAGGCACAGTATCCCAGGGCTGTGCCAAGCAGATATCTGGCCCACTGATACTTTACTCTGGGTGGAGGCACAGCACTATTTTCACTATTTCTGGGAATGAACCCCCAGTTGAAACTGTAGCAGGACCCAGGCCCCTTGTGTCGGTATCAGATATAGTTGGCAAGGGGTAGCCTATTGCACACAGGCAGTGCCGGGCTACATAACAATGAGAGAGAGAGAGACAGAGAGAAAAGACCGCAGATACTACAAGTACCTGTATCTGAGAAGCCAGTGGAAATGCCTCATGGATGATATTGCAAATCAACAGATACAAATCTTCACCAACCTCTACATGTTCTGAAATCTTTAAATCGGGTGATAAGCAAGACACGAAGACCTACTATTCAGAGGCTGATGCAACATGGCAAGGAGCTGACCCTGCCTATAGAGATGACAACTCTTCTATATCAAAAGTTTACTGACGTCCTCAGCTACTAAGCTCTGTTAAAGCCCAGTCTTGGGCCACCTTGATAGCTCATGGGCACTGTACTGTGCAGTCATTCAGGTGAACTGGGCTTGGGAGCTCAGTCGGGTTGCAAAGTTAGGAGTTAGCCAGGCTGCTGCTGGGGCCCACTCGCTTTGACTTGGGAGGGGTGGTGGTAGGTTCTTACAATCAGGGACCTCTGCAGTCAAGCCAAGGAGTTTGCTCCTTCCAGAGGGGTGCATAATGCATGCACGGACCAATAATGGCACTACCTATGCCAGGAGGAGGGAAGATAGTAGGGCAAAACTGAGGAGAAAATACCCAGCTATTGTCTCCATAACAGCTCTGCTTGAATAGGGTATATCCCTGGATGGTGGCGTAGCAGGCATACAATCCAGATTTAAGAAAACAAAACAAAAAACACCTTATCTAATGGAACCCATGCAAACTCTCACAACCCACACTGCCTTCCTTTGTACTAATATTAAAGGAGTAGACCAGATTCTGCTACAAACACAAGGGATTGCTAAAACAGCCTGCATTACGATCTGACCTGTATGATGGGACAAACTGTTTTAAGTATCCGAGCTATGGCAAATTCTTTTCCCCATGCTCTTCATCCCTGTTTCTATAGTGGTTAACTTGGCAACTCCGCTTGACTGAGACTTGCCTGAAATCAGACTTGCGCTCTCTGAGCCCCTGTGCATATGCACCTTCCTGAGCAAATCCTTCTCTGATAATTGTTGGTCTTACTATTGAAAGGTAGGGTCAGTGTCAGTGGCTCAGCAGGTTGTACACTTGCCTTTGAGGTAGGGAGATCTGAAGGCTGTGGGTTCTATTCCCACCCCAGGCACTTGGGTTAAATCCTAATACTGACACTGTAGTGCAGCATGAGAGGGGTGCTGCACTCTTGAAGTGCTGCTTTCAGATGAGATGTTAAACCAAGGTCCCATCTGCCTATTCCAGTGGTAGTTCAGGTGGTTGTTAAAGATCCCATAGCACATGTCAAAAGAAGGGAATTTTTTATTAGTAAATAATATAACAAAGTGAACACATGTAAATAAACATCAGAACCATACTGTTTCCAAACCATAAGACTCATCTAATGAAACAATCTTGAGTAACTAAAAAGCCAGTGACTATCATACATGTTATACTTCATATGCATTTAAAATTGAAAGAACAAACCTAGTACCCCCCACCCAAAGCATCACAATAGAAAGTATCATCTTCTCGGACTCATCACCTTAAACCTATTCATTCCCTTATTTCTGCTCATATAGAAAAGGGGAGGGTTATCTCATGAACAATAATAATGAGAACTCTACAAATTCATTACATTCTTATCATGTGCAAAAATAATTTTTCCTACTTCATGAACTCAAATTTATACTAAGAAAGGATCTTTTATCCATCGCCATATAGTCTAGTGACCCTTTTGGCTGAATCTCCTTAACTCCCCGGTACTTTCCTCTTTCCATAATAATGACTTGTACATCCAAGCATTTAGTGACTCTGTCTGATAATATTACCCCCACCCATACACTTTACCCCAGGTCTTTAGTGTAAAATGAAAACCTAAAGCCTTTCGAACAATCCTGTTGGAAAAGTTATCCACCAAGAGCAGACCACAGGTGGGGCAATGTAGTTTTCTTTCAAATACGCTTACTGGACCTCTCTTGTGATGCTGTCTATTAACCCTGCAAGAGAAGTCATCAACTGCTGCAACACAAAGTGGCATCTATTTTGCCATATACACCATTTAATTATGGCACATACCACCTAAGGGTACCTGGGTAAAAAATTCCCAGGTGTTATCATATGCACCATATATCAAACTTCATATGACATCAAGGGTATCTGAGGACAACCCCAGACTTTTGCCAATTGTACCCATGCATCTTTAATGTGACTGCATTCAAAATATAAATGTTTCATTGATTCTATTTGCATCCAGCAGTTTCCCTTAAACATGTCCTTTCGTCCATTTTATGTTTGATTGCACACATGTGCAAGAAACATAGTGCCACCATATAAGTTTTTGTAGGTGTGGCACCCCTTCAATGCCCTCAGCATTTTGCAGGCACAGCCGCACCACACCAATGAATGCCTCAGCTGTCTATGACAGCAGTTCAGATGCAGTGGCATACAGTTGAAACAAGCAGCGACTGCTACAATCAGCGGTGGTAATGTGTAGGCAATTTGCATACTGCTCTGCCGTCAGCAGTAGCCAAGTGACCTCCACCTACGCTTCACTGTCTCTTGTATCGTTGGCTGTACATGCACCCCTTTGTTGTATGCTGAGAGGTGCCCAATCCCCTCAACTATGCACACTCCCCCAGTACACTGTAAATCTAATGGGGTGCCCGATCTCCATTGGCTTCAGTGCCCTCCCAAAAACTTCCAGCTGCTATGCTGGGAGGCCACCTCAGCGTGGCAGAAGTCCAGCATAATTATGTGTCTCCCCACACTGTATGGCCAACAGGGGTGCCCGATCCCTGCTGGTTCCACTGCCCCTCCAAAACTTCCAGGTGCCACACTGGGAGCCCACCACATGGCAAAAGTCCCATGTTGTCCATGTAAAATAAAAAAACTGTAACAAAGAAAATGGCCCCTCGTTGACTCTCTTCCCCCTCCCTCATCCCGCCCACCTCTGCATACCCCACCTCCCGCACCTCACTCACCCCATACTTACCTTCAGAGGCCGAAGTGATGATCTTCAGTGGAGCGGGAACATGTCTGCACTCTTCAAAGTTGACTGTGAACTGAAGAAATGCGGTAAGCTGTATAATGGCATAAATATGTTTTTTCAACTTTGGTGCATATCTCAGTCATTTTTGATTTTTTGCACCAAATTTTCAACATGGAGTTCTTGGGACCCCACCTCTTGAATTCAGTGACTGTCATTTGGTTATTTGGTCCTGAAAGATGATTTTGTGGTCACTGCTCATGAGGTAGGCTTTCAAAAACCTATGTTGCAAATTTGGTGAAAAAATTCCCAAAATGACTGTTACAAGAATGCATTGTGCAGTTTCTATGCACACTGCAAATTCGTGAATTTGTAATATTTTCACTCCAGATTTTCAACATTGTCACTTTTGCACACCTCCTTATGAACAATACAGCTGTCATATTTCACATCCTGGCGAAAAGTGTTTTCGCACTTCCAGGGCAGAATAGTGCTGATCATTGTGGGAAATCAGTGTTCGGGACACAGTAAGAAAATCACAGTGACACTGTTCATGAGCAGAGGTCCTAAAATGCCTATATTGAAAATCTGGTCACAAAGTCCATAAAATGACTGTGTTACGAGCATGCACCGTGCAGTTTCTACACACCCTTGTAATTTCACAAATTTGTAATATTTTTACTCCAGATTTTTAAGATTGTAGTTTTCCACATATTCTTATGAACAATCCAGCTGTCGTTTTCACATCAGATTAAGAAAATCACAATGACACTGTTCATGAGTGGAGGTCCCCAAATGCCTATATTGAAAATCTGGTGAAAAGAATCCCTAATAATTGCATTACAGGTGTGCGTTGCAGTTTCTATGCAAACTTGTGACTTCACCATTTTTTTTATATTTTGCTCCAGATTTTCAACATTACCATTTTTACATCTCCTCATGAAGCGTACAGTTGTCATATTTCACATCATGTTGGAAATGTGTTTTTGCACCTGTGGCCTTAATGGTGCAGCCATTGTGCAAAATCACCTTTCGGCTAACAAACTGATAGTATCAACGTTCTTGCGGTGGGCTCACAAAAAGCCATGCTGAAAACTTAGAGTGAAAATACCAAGACATGCCCAGGGCCTTAGGGGTTTTCTGACCATAACGCCCTACCCTGTAGGGTCTGACAGGCGCCTGCCGTACTGTAGGGAGTGACAGGCGCCAGGAGTGTAACTTGGGATTGTCGACAGTAATGCTCACGCCATTTATTTTCACCCCAGATTTTCAGTATTACCATTTTTTACACCTCCTCATGAACAGTACAGTTGTCATTTTCACATCATGTTGAAAATGTGTTTTCGCACCTGTGGTGTTAATGGCACAGCCATTGGGCAAAATCACCTTTCGGCTATACAATTGATAGTGTCACTGTTCATGCAGTGGGGGTCACAAAAAGCCCATGTTGAAAACTTAGGTAAAAATACTAAGACATGCCCAGGGCCTTAGGGTTTCTGACCATAATGCTCTACACTGTAGGGTCTGATAGGGCGTCCGCTGTACCCTGTAGGGACTGACAGGCATCAGGGGTGTAACTTGGGATTGTGGACAGTAATGCTCCTGCCATTCTACCCTCACCCACCCCTGCAGCCAGTGACAGGCATCGAGGTGCACCTTGGACTCTTTGGCTCCAGAGTTCACACCATTCTCCTATACTGCACCCATTTCAGCATATTTCCTTATGGAATGAGGTGAGAGTAAAGCCCAACACCTAAGGCACACCTTGACACTTGTCATGCGTCTGCAGGGTATGGTGAGGTGAAATGTTGTGACAGTTATGGGTGACGACCCAAAGGCACACCCCAATGCCTGTCCATCTCTGCAGGGTGGGAGGAGTTGGTGTCAGTTCAATACATCATTGCCATTCCTATACTGCATCTGTCTAACTCCTGCACTTCCACTGATAATGCCAGCAAGCAAACATTCGGCATTGACAAATGCTTGTTTATGGAAGTGGTTTTCTCGACATTTAACCTCCCATGAAAACACATCCATAATGTGTCCCATATTTTTGGGGTACTCTAGTCTCCACCAGTTGGTTTATAATTCCATGCTCTTCTATGTTTGGAGGACAAACGAAACAGGAAGCACCTAAAAATTCAGTTTGTAGGATTTGTTCATACATTTCTTTCTAGGCAGTCTAAGACGATCCTGCTGAGACACTTTCCAAGGGCTCACTTTCCTGAAGAAGTCTATGATATAGTCTGATTTGCCTTGTGAAATATTTCTCATTTCCCCAGTTGGGGTAACCCATTTTTGAAAAAATATCCCCACCTTGTTCTAAAGCTTAGTGCCCATGAATGCTGTTGACCTTTCAGAATTGGGATTATATTCGTATACAAGAATATAAAGAAAAAAACAGGACAGGGTTCACCATGTTTAGCCCACCCTTTTTAACTGGCCAATAACTGACTGCCCTCTTTACAGGATTTAGCCTGCTGCCCACAGTAGTTAGAAAAACATATTATATTACCTTGCTTCCAGCTTTGCTGGTAATGGAATATATGGCTAACATTCAAAAGGATAGGAATAATAAATGTTTTTAGCAAATAAATTCTTTAAACCTGGTCGTGGGATACCTTTCCATTTTTGAATTTTTTCACCTGCTTTATCTAGGCATTTCCCTAGTTTTCTGTGGTGGGTCTAAGCCTCCAAATGAAACCCCAAGAATCTGTAGTAAATTTGACTGGATCTTAATACCCTCAATTTCTGCTACTTGGAGCTCTGTTGTACTGCAGTTGCCGCCCCTTTACTCTTTTTGTTTATTTATAACTGACCCTGAAATATTGGAAAACTTTGAATATCTTCCAAAGCTTGGACTTCCAACTATGGTCAGCCACCACAATACAGAAGTCATCTGCATAAGCCATTATGCTTGGATATTCTACGTCTGCTGGACTTATCACATGTTTTATTTTATTGTCCCCATTAATTAACCTTAGTAGTGGATCTGTTGAAAACACATAAAGGAGGGGCACTGTCTAACACCCTCAGAACTGAAACATGTGATCCTACCATACCATTCATTAAAGGGGTCATAGAGACTGATTTTATCAAAGTTTCTATCCAGTCAATACATTTTTGCATTAATCCATAATGCTGCAGTACCATAAATAAATATGTATGCGATACTAAAGCGAACGCCTTGGTTTGGGCCAAACTAAGAATGTATCCTCCTGCTGTGGGGATCATACATTTCTCTAAGGAGTTTTAAACTGTCTAGCATAGATCTTTTGTGGATCGTACATGTCTTCATGGGAAAAATTATCTAGTGCACATGCATAAGCCTGTTACATAAAATTTTTGATAATATTTTCCAGTCATTAATCAAGCTGATTGGATGCCAATTACGTAGATTTTCCTTTGGGCCTTTTTTTAACAAATATATTAATATACTATCTGCCAGGGATGGAGGTAAGGGATGTTCATCCTCTAATACTCATTAAAATAATTACCAAATAATCAACCAAAATGTCTATTTTTTTATAAAATTGGCAGGAATTTCATCTGGCCCTGGTACTGTGTTGTTTTTAAATGGGAAATCACTGCTAAAAATGTCATCTTTGTGATAGGTTTCATCATGTTTTCCTTTGTATTCTGCTCTAATTAGGAATATCAATTGAGTTTAAGAAAGCCTGAAAGCCTCTGTGGTTCTATGTGATAATGGCGAGCACCAAACAGTGACTTCGCATTATCACAACATCCACTCACCTGACATCCTCAGGCACAGAAGAATGGCGCCGGGACTTAAATCACTTGCTTTCTGTGGGGGCTTCACACCACCCCCTACTTAAAAATTCCTCAACCCAGGGGATGCATTGTCGGTGGGGGGATGAAGCAAAAAAAAAAAACATGTTTAGCCTGAGTGCAACAAAAACTGCAGTAGCGCCTGGACTCAGACCTGAGCCTGGAACCCCATGCACCACAAGCAGAGGCCAACCCCGATGCCACAGTGCAGCCCTGGTAGCTGACATAGCACCACCCCCCAACATCCCCTCCACCCCTCCCAGGCCACGCTCGCCATGCTCGCTCACCCTCCACATGCATGTCGTATAGCGACATCCTGTCACTACAGTCACCTACTCCACCACATCCGGTCGTCCCTCCCTCACCATTCAGGCTTTTGCCACATCACGTCGGCCGTGCCCCTGGATGGCGCCTTCATTCAGGCACCAATGTCACATGCTACCCCTTGGTTGGTGTTTGTTGACCAGATAGTTCTTTGGTATGCTGAGTCAGTATTTTTATGACGTCTATATTTCAACAGACTAATCTCCGTTTCTGAAAAAATTTTGGGCATGTACTTTTTTCACCTCTCCTTACAATTATCACATGGGTTAACTGTTTGTGCCCTTCCTTGAATGCCATATTTTGTTCCACAAAGAGGTAACTTGCCTGTCATATTGTATTTTGCCATTTCTGCTTTAATATTTTTATCTGAGGGCGTAGTCATATCCCACTTCTGTCATCAGGGAGTCAATTTCTAAGCGGTCTTCTATTTTCCAAATACTTTATGTATTTCGATTGTGATGAGGCTTTTGCTACTTTTGACAATAGTTTTTATTTCCAGTTTAGTTTCCACCCACCAGAGCAATGGATTTTCTTATAATTCGTTATACTGTAAGTTTATCCTGAAGTAGCTTTCTTCCTGCAATATGGAGATATTCATTTTCCAGTGAGCAAATGAACCTGGTTTATTTTTGAGAAGGATCAATTTTGGTTTTAATAAGGCTGTGGTCTGAAGTTTCTATGGGTATTACAGTATGGTTACTGCATGGAACCCATTCTGATAAAAGAAGAAATCTATCACGGTGGTTAGCCTCCCTTCGAAGATATGTTTTGGAGGGCTATTCCCATGTTCTGCACTATCGATTAATTTTGCCATGGAAGTCATGGAACAAAGAAAGTTTTTATCTGAAAATAGTTCAGAGTGCTCTCTGTTTGTCTGAAAGCAAAAGATGCAATTAAATCCCCAAAAAAAATATTACAGATTTGGTAGTGTGTACATATGGCTGTATTAACTTTAATAATTCTACCTTTTAGTTTTAGTTTGTGGGTTATGAATATTAATGAGCCTCTATTCCTAGTTTCTATAAATATCATCAAGCAGAAGAGCTCTTCCCCATGCAGGTCTATCAATCTGGTCACTTTTATTTCTGAGGTGTTGAATAAAATTCCACCCCAGAACAAGGTTCTTCCCTAGTGACCAGAATGATGGGCCACTAAACCATTCCCTAGAAGCTTGCCAGACCTCCCTAAAGGAGTGTAACCTAGTATCCTGTAAGAAACAGATGTGCAAGTGCAGGTTTCTTAGAACAGAGAAAGTTGTCATCCTCCTTTTCGTTAACGCGGCGCATGCACCAAGGAACGCTTTGGGAGAGTAGCACACTTTGGAGGTGTGCCTTCCTTGCAATCCACTGCCCTGTGAGCAGGCATGACGGTCCTGCACCAATGGGTGGGAGTTGTGTATGACAGCGGTGGTCTTCGCTCAAAGAAAACCACCGCTGTCATACAGAGCACCGCCACGCCACCCCCTGTCACGCCACCCCCACCCTTTGGTGCCACGCTGGGAGCCCACCCCAGCGTGGCAAACATCCCGCGTTGTTTGCTGATGGGGGTGCCCAATCCCCGTCGGCTCCATGGCCCCTCAAGCCATCCTTCTGCCATGCTGGGCCCACCCCAGCATGGCAAACATCCCACATAGTCTTTTTTTTAAACCTGTAAATCAAAACTGTCCCATGGCGCTTCCCAGTCCCCTCCCACACCGCACCCACCCACTGCACACCAGCCTCCCACACACCCCCACCCCATACTTACCTCGGAGCTCGGCGATGATCTTCGGTGGACCGGGAACACATCTGCACTCTTCAAAGCCGACCGTGAACTGAGGAAATGCCGGTAAGCTGTATAATGGGCTAGATAGGGGTTTTCAACTTTATTGATATCTCAGGCATTTTTGAATTCTTGCACCAATTAACATGGGTTTTTAGACATGAATGATGTCACTGTCATGGCCAGCTGGCGGGATTTCGCAGTCACTGCGTGAAATCACCTTCGCCTGAATAATGCCATGACAGTGACATCATTCATGAGAAGGGTTCCCAAACCCCTATGTTGAAAATTTGCAAAAATTCCAAAAATGACTGTTTTACGAGCTGCAAGCTATGCAGTTCTTACGATGCTCAGAGGTTTGTAATTTTCAATATTTCACTTCAAATTTTCAACATTGCCATTTTACCACACCTTCTTATGAGCAGTAGAGCTGTCATTTTCACATCTCACCCAAAACGTGTTTCTGCTCATGTAGCTACAATGGCGCAGTTGGTGTGAACTCAATGTATGGGACACATTAAGAAAAATCACAGTGACACTATTCATGAGCAGAGGTCTTAAAATGGCTGTGTTGAAAATTTGGTGAAAAATTCCTAAAATGACTGTTTTACGAGTGTTCATTCGCAGCTCCTTTTGCACTGTAAGTCTGCGAATTTTCAATATTTTCACTCCACATTTCAACATTGCCATTTTACCACACCTCCTTTTGAGCAGTGCAGCTGTCATTTTCACATCTTGCCCAAACGTGTTTCTTCCCATATGGCGCACAATGGCGATCGGTGTGAGAACTCAGTGTATGGACACATTAAGAAAATCACAGTGTCCTGTTCATTAGCAGAGGTTTAAAATGCCAATGTTGAAAATGTGTTGAAAAACTCCTAACAATGACTGTTTTACGAGGCGTGCGTTGCAGTTCCACGCACGCTCGTAGGTTTCTTAATTTTCAATATTTTCACTCCAGATTTTCAACATTGCCATTTTACCACACTTCCTTATGAGCAGTACAGCTGTCATTTTCATCCTGCCCAAAACGTGTTTCCGCCTATGTAAGCGCACAATGGGGGGTAACAAAAGGTCATGCTGAAAATTTATTGTGCAAATACCAGCAATCGCACTGGGCATTAGGGTAGCACCATACATGCCAACACCACTGCAAATACCAAGCTTAACGCTCGGGCATTGACAAATGCTTGTTCTGTTTTTGATACTGTTAACATTTAATGTTCCACAAATGAGGTCAGCAGCCATGATTGTTTAGAAATAATACACTAAAACCTGAGTATTTTAAGTTTTTTTACCTGTTTAAGGCAATTTCTTCTTAAATCTTTTTTGTTGAAGGATTTAGAAGATTTGAGTCACCAGACCATAGTTCTGTGTCCATCATTGGATCGGGTTGGGATGTTGCTATTGATGAAGCATCAGTCATCCTTTGTTTCTGACCATTGTTTTTGTTTAGCCGATGGAGTATATCTATTTTTGCACCGTAGAGGTTCTTCTAGCTTGCTCATGGATGTATTTTGGACCTGCTTCTTGTGAGCCTTTTGAGGTTTTTGCGTCCAAGGGGTCTCCTCAGGAGGCGGCATGTTTACCTCTTTCTCTGTGATAGAACAGGGTTGCTGTTTTGGTCATCTGGTTCCTTTCCTCAAAGTTCTCTGCTGGGTTATTTACATCTTTGGTTGCTATAGTAGTTTTGTCTCCTTTTTCAGCTGATGTTGAAGCTAATGGAGACGAAGGCCATACACCATGTTCGGATCCTGGGTTTTCCTGTAGTACCATTGATTCCAGTGGGGCAAGTGCATACTTGATAATGTGGAGGGTTCTGCTCTGGTAGAATTGTGGAGCCTAGTGGCTGTGTGTTGCTATGCTCTGGACACCGTTTCCTTCTGGTTGTGTTGTTGGGCTGTGTTGTTGTGGCTGAGTAGGCAGTTCCTAAATGAATGTGTCATCTCTTCACACGTTACAAAACTGTGGGTTAGGACAATTTTGCTGACATGACCAATCCTGTCACATAGGAACACTTGAGTCTGTCACAAACATTATTTAGGTGTGTGTAGGCCCCACACCTGAAGTAGGATTTGGGTTGCCCATAAAAAATAAACCCTGACCCGCCTAAAAGAAACAGCTAGGGAGATGTTGTATCACCCCATTTATTTGAGGCAGTCTGACCTGGATTCTCCAGCCCCTGTCCAAAACTGCTCTGAATCAATTATTGATTCTGGTATCCCCAATACTGTACATTTGGTTTTAAGCCAATGAACAATATCCATTACTGCAACCCCTTGTTTTAAATAACACTGTTATAGTCCTGAAAGCAGGTTTGGTGAGTGGTATGGCAACAAATGCAGTCCACAGGGGTTTATACTTTTCTTGCTGGTGTCTTTGCCAAAAGTCTCAGTGCAGTGGTAGTTTTAAAACTTAAATCAAAGTTTGCATCTCTAGATGTGTGAATCAGACATATATCTCCATGGGGAAAAAGTCTAGGATCTCTTTTATTAACTTTTCCCCATAAACCCAGTCAGGGAAAACCTCCAACCCCCATACCTTAATCTCCTGCATTCCTTCTTTTAGCTTGTTCTTGGGGTGTATGAAACAGCCCTGCATATGTGCAATTTTCTGTTCTTGAATTTTGTTGTGGGAAGCTTGATGTATTACAGCCTGCGTCATTACTTCCTTCTGCTCCTGCTGTTTCATTTGTGTCCTGCCTTTGCTCGGGGGCATGTCTGTGTTCTCCTCTCTACACTCTGTGTCATTTTCCATATTGTCTGCATTTGAATTTCCAGTTTGTTCTTTATCTCGTCCCCTTGTTCTTGTAGTTGTAAGGTAGGGTTTTGTGTCAGTAAGAGTTCTGAAGCAACGTCTAGTGGTGTCATCAAATTTCTTCCATTTCTATTTCTTCCTCTACTGCTATATTTGATGGGGATTGCCAAGGTTTATTAGCTTCAGGCCTCACCCATCCAGGTTTTTAATGCATCTGAAATAGAGATGCCTGTAACTGAAACATTAGCATCATAATTGGGTAGAGGAGAAGTCGACCCAATTGCTTGAATTAGTGGTGGTTTATTTTTTCTATTATTTTCCTCTAAAGCAATGTTCTCTTTTAATGTTCTCTGATGGTTTATAGATTCAGCTTCCACACCAGCATCAGTAGACATTCAAGCAGTTCCTTCAACCCTGTTTCAACCCCAGGTACAGATGAATAAGTACTTGATTTAGTCATACCTGTGTGGGGCTCTAAATGACCCTCCATTCCAGATGGCACTTTGTTCTTATCATTTCAGTTCATTCTTGTTTTTTAGGGTTGTATTGAGCAGTCTCATGTTCCTCGCCAGCATTCCCTCCATGTGTTTTCATTTTCCTCATGTGGCTTTCCTCCAGCCCACGCTCTTCCTTCTCGAGGAGAAATAGCAAATACCCTCTCCTGTTTGGAAAATCCTATTCCTGGGCCTCGCTTGCTAGTCCCGCTAGTATCGAGCTCTGAGACGGACTCTGACAGAACTTCATACCTCACATGGTGCCATCGAGCACTAGCATTTCCCATAGTCAAATAAGCCATACATTTCCCATTTCTTCCTTCATTTGACTTTGGATTAATTCCTCCTCAGCTTGTGGGTGGGAGAGAGACATTCTCTTCCACCCTATTTGCCATACCTCCATCCTCTCACTCACAGATCGTGAACATGGAAGACCATAGCTCCCCTACTGGCAAGAGTAGGGGAATATTTTATTATAATAACATCAAAACAAATAATTACAAACAGTGTTTAAATCACACAAACCAATATACTAGTCATAAAGTAAAAGAAATCCAAATAAATACAAAAACAGTGTTAAGTCACACAAAAATATACAAACCAGGAAAGAAATCAAATGAGTATTACAGTCATACATTTTCTAACTAACCTAATAAATATTTGGAAACCAAAATTAATTCAAAGTACAAAAAAAAAAAGAGATCACCCCCACTAAGAGCAGTGAATTTTTCTTTATAAAGCATCAAATACAAAAATTACAAACAGTGGTAATCACTTAAACAATATACACATTTGAAAGTAAAATAATTCCAAGAAGTACAAACAGTGTTAAGTCACACCAAATACTACGAAAATAAAATTAACCAAAAATAGGTAATAATCATATAGTTCCAACCAGCCTCTAAATTAATAATGAACCCTCCAATACTATCCTACCTAAATAATTCATACTTTCAGTCAAAGTTGGTTACCAGACTGAACTAGCATATTTATTCTCCTAGCTATTAGTTTCGACCTTCCCTTGTTTGCAACCCAACCTATCCATCTGTATACATAAGCATTCTTCCTCACTTCTTATTTGTATTTAATAAACTTCAGAAATCCTTTCCACCACTCCCTCACCTTCCTTGGGAGAAGAATGCAGTGTCTTGAATATAAACCCTATGCATAGCCCCGTGGATCAACCTCTGTACAGTTTCATGGGGATCAATTTTGATATAGCACCCATTGGCACCTAGCTTGCCATAAATAATATAGCAACGCTACAAAGATTTGTAATGTGTCTACGTGATATAGTAACCTAAACTGAGGTGAATGGCCCAGTACTAATGTATCATAATCCATATATTCCAAACCATTTCATATTCCATTTCACCGCCAGGAATTTCCACAGAGACAGAGCATAGGAACAAGTGAAAAGAAAATGGTCAACTGTTTCTTCCTGTGCCACACACTCCAAAATGGACAATTTCTTTCCTGTACAGGTTTGTTGTTCAATCTGCTTAAAACAATTTCCACACACCTTATAGGACAGTTCTTAAAAACGGATTCACTAGGATATAATTGTAGCATTACTGATTTATATAACTGAGATCCCGTACTAACTTTAACCACCTGTGCCAATAACCCCATTTTAACACTTTTTGCAATGGGTACAAAATATGTTGGAAGTAACAAAGTAGGAATCGGCTTCGAGGTCTCATGCCCAAGAATCATAATACTCTCATCACTTGTCACTGAGCATCCCAAATCTTCCTGTGGGCATCTCCCAGCCTGTCTTCACATTCGTTGAAATAAATAAAGTGGAAAAAGATAACCGGATCTATCATCCTAAACCACACTTCTTTTGTCTAAATATGTAAACTGTCTTTTAATCGGATTGAGTCTACTACCCCACAACATCTGGAAAAATAAACTATATATCTTTGTTTCCAAGTTAGCGATAATGGAAAAATTAGTGCTGTATACAACAACTTTGGAACAATGAATTCTTTAATAACATAACCCGTTTAACTTTATCCAACTTCCATTTTTCCAGATATTGATTTTCCTTTCTATTGAAGTTAATGCTAATTCCCAGTTAAGTTCTGGCACATTTTGGGCCCATAAAATAATCCTAAATTTTTATCAGATCTTTGGAAATACGTATGCCTTGTATTATAAGTTCCGTTAGACCACCCGTACCTGTACATAAACCCTTACTCTTAGTTGTGTTATATTCGAATTTGACAACAAAGCATAATAGTCCATAAAGTCTAAAACACGCCTACCTGTGTACTATTAGAGAAAAAACGCACAAATCATCAGCATATGCTTGTACATATAACTCATCTGAACCGAAGACCAACCTATCCCTACCTCAGGGATCTGTGACAATGATCTAATTAAAGTGTCAATTGTGAAGGCATATAACAGGAGACTTAATGGGCAACCTTGACGGACCCCTGTCGGAATATGGAACCGTCATAGATCTCCAGCTGAATTACCAGGTGGGTAATAGCCGAATTATAAATTGATTGAATGATTTGTAAGAAACCTTCCGTATCCCATAATGTCTTAAGGTACCAAACAAAAGGGTGGTAAACCCTATCAAAGGCCTTCATTTGGTCCACAGAAACAATGCACCCTGAAAGCCTTTGCAAACTGGCAAGCTCTATAATGTCTCTCAGGACCATATGAGCATGATGTATTTTTTGGGAAAGAACTTTGGCAGCAAACTGCTTCAATCTGGTATTCAGAATGCTCAGAAGAGCTTATAATCCGAATTCAATAGTGTAATCGGTCTCCAGTTATTCAATCCAAATTTATCCCTGATTTATATAAAAAATTAACAAACCCTCTGAAACCAACTGGAAAAACTGGATTCACAAAAAAGCATTAAACACTAACACCAAACTCTCCATAAATTCTACTGGAAAGGCCTTATATAAGTCTGATGTTAAACCATCAATCCCGAAGTGAAGTTCCTTTTTTGGTTTTAATGGTTGTGATTATTTCCTGCATAGTTACATGCTGGATTAATACCGACGTATCAAATCCATGTTGTGGTACACCAATCTGAGTCAAAAGTCCAAAATAGCTTGTTCATCCGGGGTGTTTCCAGCCTATATGCCAAAAAATTGTCTAATTATGTGCTTAAGTGACTTTTGATCCTGTACCAAATTCCCAGCCTCATCTCAGGTGATTCTAAGTTTGTAGATTGTTTATAATTTTAAAAGCTTCATATGGATCACCCACTGGCTGTTTCTTAACCCCATATTGAAGGAGAGCATTAAGTGTCCGAGCCTATTATATTGAACCTCAATAAGTTGTCCTTTCAAAGACCTAATCTGTGAACTATAATCCATAGTAGAAGTATTAGCTACTGAAAACAAATAATATAATTGCTGTCTCAATTTTAAATATTGTAAAATTACTATTTGCTCTAGCCTTCCTTGTTGTTTTAATAATTGACAAAAATCGTCCTTAGAATCTTTCCACCACACCCAAAATTCATATAAAAGGCTACTGAAAGCCTTGCCATCAGTAATGCTTTAATTTTATCCAGTACCTCCTTAGAATTCAATAATAGGGATTCAACTTCTATCATACCCTCCTACCTGATAGTCGGCATGAGGAGAAATGGTACAGAGTAGCAATAAATGGTCAGAAAAGATACTGGACATGTTTCGAATGTAAAGGAACCTTGTCGGATAAAAAATATAATCAATCGTGAAGTAAACCGATTTCTTTTATAAGTAAATTTAAGCCCTGTACGCTGTTTACTACTCCCATTTATTAATCCCGCTGATTGTACCATTTTGTGTAAGGCCGAGAATCACAGTAAATTTTCTTACCCACTCCCACCGTCCAATTGCCACCTCCTTTTAATTCACAGTTAAAATCCCACACAAAAACACCTCAGAAGAGGTCAGTAAAAGGGTTGTAACATTTGAAAGAGAGCTACCCTTTCTTCCTTAAGCTGTGATCTATAAACATTAATAAAACGACATAATCTTGATTTCCACAATCCATCCAAAATCATTAACCGTCCAGGTATTAGATCTATTAATTTAACTAGTGAAAAGTCATAAGAATGGAACAGAAACCCTATCCCATCTGCTGACTGTTGGCCAAAGGACCAATAAGAAGGGCCCCAGCACCATTCTCTTTGAAAACACCTGGCTTGCTCCATGGTATACATCCATGTCTCTTGTAGTAAACAAACATCAATCTTATTAAGATGTAAAAATTCATAAACTACCTGCTGTCTCTTATAATTCAATATACTGTGAACATTTATGGAACCTAACTGAAACTGCATTAGGTACAGTCAAAGTCAGCAAATCATCTATCTTTTTCCGTCTTTTCTTCTTTTTCCTTTATAACCCTCTTGAACTGGTAAGGGGAAGGTGGACTGTCAAGTGTCTGCTGGGAATCATTATCCTGGCAATCCATATCCGATTCCCCCACTGACTGGATAACAAGGCAAAGAGTTACTTGTTTCTCTTCTACAGCAGGCTGCTGTGGGAGGCCCTTAATATTCCTAGAAGACCATCTAACTGCAGACACCACGGTGTTCTAAAAGTCTCACTGGTCTGAACTCCTCTATATTCAAATCGCCTACCGGAACAAGTTCCGATGGACCATGGTCAAGAATCACTAATTCTTCTGCCTCCACACTGTCCCTCCTACCTCAGTTACAGAAGGTATTTCCTCAACAAGCTGTGTGGGACCCACCTGACTGACCCCGTTACCAAATCCAGGGCTTTTGTATCAATAAGTCTGGGCTACCACAAGACCCTTTATTTTGGCTGCCCAGGCATAATCTGCAAGAACATGTCCGCCTCCTCACACAGATCACATTTTGTAAAATTAGCACATTGAAACGCAACATGTCCTATTTCTCCACAATTATCGATCTCGGTTTGTCATCAGGAACTTGATAAATGTGTTCTAGCACCACATTTATAACAAGCTCGAGTTGTCCAGCATAAAACACCCCCATCCCTTCCTAATAGAAAGAATTCGGAATGTGTTCAATTCCTGCATCCATTTGTCGTAGTTTAACCTTAAACGCCATCCCAGTCCAAAATTGCTCTGAATCCAAAATCGCCTAGGGGAACTCAAGATCTCACACTTTGGCCTAACCAGTAAGAAATATCATCTATATGAACCCCTTCGTTCCTAAACATGATAGTGACATACTTTATCAAAGGTTTTGTTAATGGTATCACAAAAAGGGTGTCCAGAGGGGTAAATTTAACCTGAGTATATCTTTCCCAAAAGAGGTCAAGGGCATAAGCTGAACGAAAACTAACGTGAAATTGTCTTCACTAGAAATATTAATAATGCAAACACTTCCCTTAGAGAGAAGTGCAAAGAATCTTCAATAAACATTTACCCACATATTGTCGATCAGGCGAACTTCTAAACCTGCTTTATAACGGTCGCACGCATTCCTGCGAGGTGCAGCATCTTTCTTAATTTTTAAAACAATTCTGACATTAAGGGTTTCTCCCCAACAGAATTCTCCAGATCCTGTGCCCCTCCTGTTCCTGGCACAGGCGTGGTTACTTCCGCCCTCCAGGAGGTAAGACCACTAAAAGGGAGACCCTTCTTCCCACCCACCAACTCCTCAACCCCATTTAGAATAGCAGTGTCCTGCAGCTTGGGTCGCCATGCTGGTTCATTTTGAGAAAAGTTTAATTTTGGGTCCCAATCAGGGTGGGCTTCATGACCCACTCTCCAATGTCCAACCAGCTTCGCTGAGAGCTCTTTGAGGGACCAGTTTTCATCAGTCAAAGGCTCAGTCACAGCATTGGTTTGGACTTCCTCTCCCCAATCTTTTCTTTGTCATGTAGATTCCCCTAGTCCTTCTATAGGTAGTTCCAAATGTCTTTTTGCAAATGTCCGCTGCTCTCTTTTATCCTTGCCCTCCTCTCCTACCATGTCCTGTTGCCTCTTGGAAAAGGAGAACTCCGACACTCCTGACTGTGTCCTGGGATCCGTTTGAAAAATACACTTTTATTTGGTCCAGAACCTGCATCAGCAGCCCCAGTAGTAGGCTGAAAAACAAATCCTGTCTGTTTCCATAGAGAGCTCCGAC
The DNA here is from genome assembly GCA_016271365.2 of Neoceratodus forsteri. Taxonomy (NCBI): domain Eukaryota; kingdom Metazoa; phylum Chordata; order Ceratodontiformes; family Ceratodontidae; genus Neoceratodus; species Neoceratodus forsteri. The sequence goes on from JADMNL010000024.1 coordinate 124,374,666, forward strand.
GTGCATCCACGAAAACGTTCCCCTGCATCAGTTCCTCTTCCTCCTACATGTCACAGTCAACCCCAAAATGGGTTGTACACTTCCTGCTTACCGTCCTCTCTGTCGGCTTTTGGCACTGGGAAATCTCTCCATACTACTGCCAGCCGTTTCATGTTCTTCTCTCTGAATAACATCGTCCTCTCAGAAGCACTGTTGTTGAGGCTTGCCATTGGGATCGGTATCTCACCTGGGAGGATAATTTCTGCAGCATCTGTTTTTCTCCTTCAGGTCCGGTAAGCTTCATTGCTTTCACATTACCTAGAGCTGACAATTGCTCTGCTACATTCATATGTTCCTGTCGTAAGGCTTCTACAGCTTAAGTTGCAATTTCCTCATGTCAGGGGACACTTGCGTGGTAGCTGTACTGACTTCCACCGTCTCAAAATTGCCAAATCTTCCGTCGACACAAATAACTCCACATCCTCCATATCAGTAAGCTCTTTAAAGTGTTCCTCATGCTCCTGTGTATGAACGTTCTCCCTTGCAGCCTTTGGCTGCTCCAGTACTCCACAACGTCCATCCTCCTCCAGTGCAGGCAACCAACTGAGCCTGCGGTCAGCAACCAACAAGTCCCCTACTGGCCATGCAGTAGGGGAATTTCCTTGATGTCCTGGCCAAATTTTTCCCATTCAGTAAAATAGCACCAACAGCTTACAAAATCTGGTTCAATTTCAGTTGGCATCCATCTGTATTCCCCTACCCCGGACGAGGCAAAACATTGTCTAAACCTCCTTCCTGGTCAACAAAAACAAAATAAAGGAAAAAAAGACAGCACAGCCAAAGCCAGTATTGCTAATAGTAGTAGGGGATCAAGAGAACAAATATTTCACACACACACACCCATAAACACACACACACTCAATGATCATCATCATTTTCAATACAATTAGCATGGTTATGTTTTTAACCTTTATTCAGGGCAAGATTCATGTGGGAGTAGGAGTTACTTAGTGGGTCAAAACATCAATTTGAATCAAAGATTTTTTCACTTACCTCAGGAAAATCCCAAATCAAAACTCTTCTCTGAGTAGTCCCAAAAGCATTGATGTGCCACCAGCTGCCCGCAGCCCAAGTGAACTGAATCCACTGAGTCGCTGTTCCATCCAAAAAGAAAAGCCGCCTGCCTGATATATGGCCTTCATATATGGAGCACCTCCTGCCCTGCATTCTCTGGATGCTCAAACCAGTTTGGTGCCAGTAGATTTTGAACACCAGACCCCCGCTGATTGGGCAGGATGCCAGGTTCAGCATCACCATGTCACATCAATGAATTCTGGAACATGACTAGGAGGCAAGGACATTCATCACTGTGTGTGGGGAGGAGACAAGAGAGATGACTCTGAGCAAGCATTTTTCTGTGGAGATGAAGGGGAAGGGAACATGGAGGAGGGCCAAATGATTTGATGGCAGGGGTACAGGAGGACGGACAGGCTGTTGTCTTTTCCTGGAGGTGGACTCCATTCTACCACTGCAACTTAATTATCATCAGCCATCATGCTAGTTTAAAGTGTCTTACCAGGTTTTTGTTGTCACAGGTTTTCATGTCCCTAATGGGTGCGGCATGGGTACAGATCAAACGACCCACAAGTAAAGTTTAAAACCCTAAAAGCCAAGTTATTTATTAAAATCACACTATTGCTGTCTCTGGCTTTTTTTTCTTTGTTGGAATGCAGCTCATGCGTATTGTGTGGGCAAGCACTAATGATGTAAACTCAGGGAAGACAATCCTACTTTGACTCCTCTTGATCCTCCAGCATTTGCTTAGCGCTAAAATAAATGCAAAACATACAAAATGAAGAGCTCGAGCCACAGGTTCTTGTCAGAGTGCTATACAAAGCAAATGCTGGAGGACCACAGGGAGTTGTAGGAATTAAAAGAGACAATTTACCAGCTATTGTGCACATTACCATACTTCAAAGGATTGGGACTGCTGGCAAAGCTACTGGAGCTGGTCCCACTTTACTGTCACTGGTGGCATAAGGGTCGTCCTGACATGGGTCCAACACAGAGAGAGTCGCTGCAGTACTGGCCCCTTTTCGCTGTCTGAAAATGTATTCTCACTAGAGCAGTCACTGACACTGTCCTGTTTTGGACCAGAATAATCACTTTCTGCCTTTCTAACTTGAACCAGGGACAGCTGCAGCAACACAAAGAATGAATGAAATTGTGCAAGCTGTTAGATCTGATCCCCTGAGGTGGCGTGGCAAAGGGAGGTGGGGCTAATGTGAGCAATTGCTGATCTAAATAAACACACAGACACTTCCGGGTTTGCGAGTGAGAAAACGTTTATTTTCAATATCAGACATTTCAACATATATGATACATTGTGGTTTCACTCAGTAAGCCACAAAGCTACACAATGCTGCTTTCACATGGGAAACTTGGGGAATCTCTTTAACCTGCTCAGCAGACTTGGGCAGCTCAACCCAGCAGCAGAGACAATGAACATGCAGCAGCCACCCCAAAATATGTATATCTTTATTAGTGCCTCTCATTCCCAGGTGCCCCTAAATGGCTGGCACTCCTAGGCTGCAGTCTACTTAGCCTATGCAGAGTAACAGCAAAGTTGTAGCCAGGTCAGTAGCGTGGAGGGCTGGGCGCTGAATGCCTCCACCACCACACACCTGCAACTTGGGTTCAAGAATGGACCAAGGTTGCTTAGGGACTGGTTGGGGGAAGGAGGGTTTAATGCCCATCAATGGCTCTCCTCCTTTGGGGTGGCGGGACAGTATGTACTGATGCTTGTCAGCCACCTAATGGAGGGTAGGTGCTACAGCAGTGGCCATTAAATTAAAAGTCAGAGACAGGCATTGAAAGCAGGCACCATTTTATGGTCTATGTGTGTTCCATTGCACGCTGCTGGCTCTGATTCCAGGGAGTAACAGGTGAAAAGAACTGTCTGCAGAATGATGCTGCGACCTGAAGGCATCGAGACCACCACCACCACCATCCATAGCAACCACTCACATAATGAGGCAAGAAGTAGCTGGGGTAAGTCTCGGAGGTGGGGTAAAGGGGCTGGGGTTTGACAGCAGAAGGGGCTGATGGGGAGGGACAAGAGGATAAAGTCCATATTAGAAAAAAGGATTACAAAATATATGAATGATAAAATTAATTGTGTCCAACTCTCACATTTTTCTGAGTTATCCAACTGGTATCAGGGGCTCTTTAAAGGGCACTTAATATGTAATTTAAAGCAACTATTGCTGCTGGTGTTTTCTGTTCATTATTGACGTGCTATTAACATAGTTGAAGCTATTATATTTGCATTCTGCATGCTGTTCCCAACTCTGTTTAATGCTTTCCAGTAGACACTTCCTGTCTGTGACTTGAGAAACACACACACACTGAGTCTGGATGCTTATCTTCAAAACCTGATTATGTCTGCTAGCTGACTAATTGGCAGAAAACCAATGTGATTAGTGGTGCTTTTCTCCTTTAAACTACAAGAAGAGTACATCCATCAGCCAGAGGTACACTGTCATTGTCAGCCTTCTCAGCATTGCTTTGCAGAGGCAAGCTTCCTGCTTTTCTACATTCATTGGTTTACACATTACACATCTACACAACCACTACACTACAGTAACAATATATGTTTGCTTTGTGCATGCACATAAGCAAATATAAAACAAACACTGGTCAACGCCAAATGTTAGCTTGCTTGTTTTTGCTGTGTAGTTGCTGGAATAGATAGCACAGCAATTAAAATAAACAAATCAATAATGCAAGCTATAATATGAGGATAATGTATAGGCAGTCATACACAACAAGCCTGTATCTGCATTGAGAGGTTTTATGGCAACCAGGAATCCCAAGAACGAAGCTTGATAGGTTCATTGTTTGCCATAGAACTTCCTCGCTGTAGACAGACTTTTGTGTATCGATGACCATACATTATCTTTAATAATGAATGGGCATCCATGCTCATTTCGGACACTCCACTTCCTTTCAGTGAAATGCAGAATGGGAGTGAGGTACTTGAGGCTGGTGCAGTACCAAATTACTAATTCAAGGTGCTGTATCTTTTCTGTAACTTCAAGTTAAAAGAGGCTTTCAGTTCGATTGGATAGAGAAAAGCAGCCATGCAGCAGCATTCTAAATTGTGTTGCAACAGTGACATCACTATTGCAGCACAACATAATGATGTCACTACTGCAGCACAACCCTAAGGAATAACATATGGATGCCCATACACAACACGCCTTGTATTTACATCAAGGGGCTGAGTTACAAGTGTATGGACTTCAGGTGAAGCTCAAGAGGTCCATGCTGTTATCTGGACCCTGAGATGGAAACATAAGGCTATTGTTTATGGTCACCCATTTAATTTTTATAGTATATGGTTCTGCAGAGGAACTAGCAAGCAGCGCCAATCGCCAGCACAGAGAGAGAGAGAGAGAGACAGAGAGCATTTGAGCCAAGGAGTGGATCTGCTGAGTAAGCGCTTCCTATATCTCAAACAGTGTAAAATCTGGTACAAGTGAGTGAGCACCAGCACAGAGAAGTGAGTGAGTTGAGGTGGCTCTGCCTAGTAAGTGCTATTGCACTTTGGGGGTCTCCTCTCACACACCCTAAGGTAACATTGCAACTGCTGGTGCAGTCATAAGGCAGGATGCAGCCTGTACAAGTCCCACTAAGTGAAAACTAAAGCAGATGCCAGGCAGGAATCAACGTGAACAGGTGCACTGATAGAACATGCCACGGCAACTTCTGAGTAGCCACTGATTTCCATACACAGTAAGCCCTAATCATATACTATAAGCAAATTCTAGTCACGGAATTCCATGCATAGCAGGTTCCACCACACACCGTAGTGAAACTGTCATGATTTTGAAATGATGAGATTCACACATCAAATGGTTGTTTTTTAGACTGTGACCATGAATATTCAAGAGAGTATGTTAATTACCCCAGCAGATGAACATGACAAATGTCATTTATCAGATGCCAGCCACAACATGATTTTGTGACACAACCACAAAAACAGGTTTGGAGGGATTTGAAAGTGACACCTGCCATGTTTATGAGATGGTGTAAAAATGACTGTGTTGAAAATGTGAGTTCAAAAGGTAACACAGTTGCAACATTGCAGTAAACATTGAAATATATCAATGTTTGTTCATGGCTTTGTTTTTTGAGATTTTGACCCCAAATTTTCAACATAGTCTTTTGTGACCCCACCTTATGAACATACCAGGTGTCTTTTATGAAATCCTAGCCAAATCGTCACTTTGCGACACGCGTGAATATACATTTGGGCGGGACTTGCAAAATGACACCTGTCATGTTCATGAGGTTGATAACAAAGGGCTATGTGAAAATTTGGGGTCAAAATCTACAACTTCAACACTTTTATAACTTTGTGGTTTTTGACATTTTGATCCCAAATTTTCAATGTAGTGTTTTGACCCGCCTTATAAGCAAGACAGGTGGAATATTTTAAATCCAGCCCCAAAGGTAATTTTGCAGAGTGACAGCAAAACCATATTTTGGAGGGATTTGAAAACTACACCTGTCATGTTCATGAGGTGAAGTAAAAGGCTATGTCAAAAATAAGGGGCTAAAATGTTAAACTTTTGGATGGCTTGTTAAATTGAGCTGAATCACATTTTCTTGTCTCCATGGTCCGACTGGCTGTGCTATATGACTCAACATGAGCTGCATTGAGTACAACTTATATATGTGTCCTCCACCACTGTGTTACATGAAGAAACATGTTACGTGTCTCCTATATTGATTATCTGTGTTTATTGTAATGTACAGTTATGCTGTCTCTTGAATGCATATATTTTTGTATGTATTGCTTAAAATATAATAAAAGAAAGTTAAAAAATGTTAAACAATTACAAAGTTGTGAATAGAAGTTCAGAATACATTAAAAGCCATTAATTGCACTTACCTTGTTTTCAGTCAGTTGGCCTTGGCAGCAGCAGGATGTTCTCTGCACTCAGACAGGATTACTGCAGTGAACCAGAGAGTAAGTGAGGGCTGTGGGGATGGGTGCTGAGAGGGGGTGGGGTGGGTGGGTCAGAGGATCTGGGGCAAGCGAATACATCAATAGACCATTTTCATTTTAGAGGAGAAAAAAAACAATGACAAAGGATGATTTTCTTTATTTCAAGGATCGCACTGGGCTCCCAGTGTCAGTGTGTAGTTTAGCATCACTGAGGGTGGGTAACCCACTGTCACATCCTGTTGGGGAAGTTGGCCAGCACAGGGTTGGGCACTCCAGTGTCATGAGTGGTCAGGGGATGATAGCTGTGTTGAATGGGTGTAGGCAGCAGGGTTGAACACCCACTGCAGGTGCTATTTCAAAGCTGGGGGTAGGAGGTGGAATATTGGTGGCAGGATTGAGCACCACCACCAGTGCTATTTCAAAGCTGGGTGGGTGGGAAGCAGGATAATGGTGGTAGGGCTGAGCACCCACCAGCAGTGCTATTTCAAAACTGGGTGGGTGGGAGGCAGGATATTGTGGTAGGACTGAGCACCCACCAGCAGTGCTATTTCAAAACTGGGTGGGTGGAGGCAGGATATTGGTGGTAGGACTGAGCACCCACCACTAGTGCTATTTCAAAGCTGGGTCAGATGGGAAGTGGGACACTGGTGGTAAAATTGAACACCCACCATCAGTGCTATTTTAAAGTAGGGTCAGGTGAGAGGTGGGATATTAGTGGTGGGATTGACTCCCACTGCCAGTGCTGTGTAAAGCCTGGGTCGGGCAGGGGAACACCAGTGGTGGGACTGAGTGCCTGCGCTGGTGCTATATAAAAGCTGGGCTGGCAGGCCCACTGGTGCAGAGATAGTGCTACTGCCTGTGGTGCTGACGATCAGTGCTCAGAAGCGAACATGGTGTGTGAGAGCATTGGCCAGGTGAGATTGGATGAGCATCCAAAGGATAGCTCTCCACCTCTGGGGGGCGTTGTGGTTCTCAGGCATGCTAGTAACACCCAGTGGAGACTGGGTGTTCCAGCAGCCAGGACCTGACACACAAGGAAGTGATGGTGGATGTCTGTCACATCGGTGCAGGAGTGTGACCATCCTGCGCTGAATTCATTGCGTCTGCACCTCCTGGGAAACCAAGCCAGAAAACCCTGGGTCACAAAGCACCATGATGCCCTGGACCACCTCCCAAATGACGCTCCAGGCATAAGCCTCGGATGGGGCCTCTAGTGGATCTCGGTCTCTCCCACCCCCTCTGGGAGCTCCACCATAGGGGGCAAGCTACAGGCCGGCCAGTCCTGGTAGCCTGGCGGGATGCTGAGAGGAGGGTCCAGTCTGCCCATTTCCCACCTATTGGATAAGCTGCAGATCCTAGTTAACCAATAACCTACTTCTTCCTACCCTCACCAGAATTGCCTTATGTCTGTTCCATGCATTCTTGAACTCCTCCACTGTTTTTGACCCTACAACCTCCTCAGGAAGGCAATTCCATGTGCACCACCCTCTCCATGAAAAATACTTCCTCACATTACCCTGAGCCATCCTCCTCTATCTTCAAATTGTGCCTTTGTTCTTGCACAGCTCTTTTTCTGAAAGATGCTGCCCTCTTGACTTTGTTGATTCCCTTGAGGTATTTGAAGTTTCTATCATGTCCCCCCTCCCTCCTTTCCTTGAGGGTATACATATTAAGCTCCTTTAGTCTCTCTTCATATGGCTTCTGGTGTAGACCTTGCACCATTTTAGTTATCCTCCTCTGGACTGCCTCCATCCTGTCTATGTCCTTGTGGAGATGGGGTCTCCAGAACTGCATGCAGTACTCCAGATGGGGTCTCACCAACTGTTTGTAAAGAGGGATAACAACTTCCTGTTTTCTACTGGTGATGCCTTTCTCTATGCATCCCAGTATCCACCAACCCCTTACTGCCTTCTCACATTGCCTGCTTACCTTTAGGTCATCTGATATGACTACCCCCAGGTCCCTTTCCATTTTGTTTGTTAGTACCCCCACACACACACACACATTGTGTACTCTTCCCTGGGTTTTTGTTTCCCAGGTGCATTACTTGCACTTCTTTGCATTGAATTTTAAGCTGCCATACTTTTGACCATTTCTCCAATCTTGCCAAGTCCCTTCTCATCCTTTCCACCCACTTTGTGCATCAACCCTGTTGCAGCTCTTTGTGTCGACTACAAGAGGCATACTTTTCCTTCCAGTCCCTCTGCAATGTCACTTATAAAGACATTAAAAGGACTGGTCCCAGTATTGAACCCTGTGATACCCACTAGTAACCCCTTTCTTAGAGTGGACTCTGTTTATTATTTCCTTCTGTGTCCTGTTGTCCAGCCAATTTTTTATCCAGGCTGCCCCCTGGGACCCACTCCCAGGCTGGCTAACTTGTTTATTAATCTTTTGTGTGGGACTGTGTAAAATACTTTGCTAAAGGCTAGGCAGGCCATATCCACAGCCCTCCCTGGTCTGCTACTTTGGTCACCCTGTCAAAGAAATCTATTATATATACATCTGACATGACCTTCCCACTGTGAATTCATGCTGCCTTGGGTACTGTGCCTTGTTGACCTCTAGGTACTCAACAGTTCTTTCTTTCGAAGTGATGCCATCATTTTCCTACCACTGAAGTCAAACTAAGAGGTCTGTAGTTTCTTGTCTCTGTTTTGCTCCCACTTTTCTGAAGGGAAATCACATCTGTCCTCCTCCAGTCCTTAGGTACTACACTATCCTCCCATGATTTGTTAAAAGGGCAGTCAGTGGTGTCACTAGTTCTACCCTTAGTTCTTTAGAATTCTGGGTGAATCCCATCAGGCCCATTGCTTTGTCCACCTTCAGTTTCAGGAGTTCTTTCAGAACCCTTTCTTCTGTGAATGGACTGGTATCAACCCCTATCCAGAGTGCATCTATTGGTTGGATTAGGTACCTCCCCTCTTCTTGCTTCTTACAGACTTCCATATGCTTGTTTCTGTAGTTATTCTCTTGTCATGTACTTGTATATTACATTTTACACTTAAGTTAAAAATTGAATAAAAAAAAAAAGAAAAAGCTCTAGCGGTACTAGTGAGCCCCTGGCCAGTGTGCATTTACCATACTGTAAATAATTCCCAAGTACAACGTTGGAGCTAACAGAAAAATAAATTAAGGTAAGATTGATAGCTTTTCTTCTATAGTACACACAACATAAGGAGCACCAGAAAGCAGATCAGGTCTGCAGGTATTTTGTTAACTCTAGATGGAAATTAGGTTCTTGGTGAAACATTGTTATGGCTGCATTGCATCATGACACTATGATGACATATTGCTATCAGAGGAAGGGGTCTGTGACCAGAATTCCTAAAAGCAGCACAGCTTTTGCTGTTACGAGGGAGTAATTTGAAACACAACTTCCTGAAAATCTCACGCATCCTCCCATTCACTGCAATGTATTTCCTTCTTCCTTCTCCGCTGCACACTACTTCAAACAGGGCAATGTCAGTGCATCTTTCTAGAAACAGCTCCACAGATACATTCACCAGTAGAACTAAAACATTAATAATGATGTTTTGCCTTCAGTTTCCTCCTGTTCTGACCCTGCAGTTAGCAAATACATTTGTTGTTTTGACTGCAACCCCAACTCTCTGCCCACCCACCACACTCCAATATTTTAGAAACCACAAAAGACAAAAATGTTTAAAACATGACAGTGGCTTCAGGTTTTAGTTAAATCACTGGGAAAGCTGCAGTGCTGGTCTTCAACTGAACGTCCGAGAACTGGAAAGACTTGCTCCTTCATTACATTTCCCCTACTCCAATAAACTGTTGCTATCTAATTTGAACCCCCAATACAATGATTTACATGGCAATCACAGTATGCTTAATCTTTTCAATTGACCTTCTAATTTATAGATTGTTGCTGGCAATCCTACGATTTCTCACTTTTATAAAACTGCGACTACTCTTACTGCATCCTCGACATGCAACCACACTGTCTACACAGACACACAATGGAAGTGTGCTTTCCTAGGCAAGCATTAATAATTAAATTTAAGCATGATTGTTCTTTTCTGAAAGAAAAATAGAACGCCTACATATGGCTGAATACCTCTCCTTAGTATACAGTATGTTTCCAGCACTTTCAAATATTTATCTGTGTATTTGTGGGGGGCGCATAATGGGGAATGAGAGAACCAAGAGACTGGTTGCTTCATTACCGCTTGAGCAACATAAGCACAGTGGGTTATTTAAAATAAATAAAAAGAGGGAACCAATTCATGAAAGCAAAATACAAAAAGCAAACACATTCCATTTATATTTTCAAAGATACAGTTGTCACAATAAACAGATGGGTTATATCCTAAAGCAGCATAACTAGTACACTTCATAGCATTATTAGGTCCTTAGGTATTTCATTGCTTTTAATTTTAAAACCCCTATAAAAGTATCCCTGTTGCAACAGAGTTTAAATTCTTGTTGAATTAAACAGACAGAACAGAAGATAAGTTTTATCCAAGTACTGTTTCCTATGAGGTTCCTAGCCACATTGCTCAAAGTGTATTATATCAAGGACAGTTTGGACAAACTAATACCACATGAGCCAGATCTTCAAAATGGTTAAGGTCACATGGACATTTTCCAGTTATCATTTTATTTTTATCCTTGTTAGGTGTTTTCCAAGACTTTGCTTGGAATATTACCTCAAAGTGAAATTTGGTTACAGTTGCTCTCATCATTAAGTCGATGACTCACTTCACATATGTTTCCATTGTAGATTCTTTTTTTAAGAATTGTTAAACTCCGATGAAATCTATTTACTAAAACTCTGATGAAATCTATTTACTGATAGCTTTGCCATCCATTTTTTCTGTCTATAAATATCAGCCTAAACTTAAGGGTTAGGTTGTTTGCTCAAACAACAAACTCTGGTCAGAGCCAACACGGCTTGTATGCTGCTTTAACAGTGCTGGAAGGGTGCTTAATGGCATTCTTTCATGTCCGCTCCTGATTCATAGGCAAGATAAATCATTTATGCTGTTCAAACATCCTAATTTACAGTGATTCCTTATCCCTTCTACTACCTGGAGTAGCCTGTAGCTGGGCAATTAGTCAGGCTACATTTGTTTATGAATGCCATTAGGCTCCTTCTTGAATTCCTAAAGCAGCATAGCAGCCATGTTGGCTCTGACCAAAGTTTGTTTATTGTGCTGCTGCTTTAAAAACTAACACTTTTCCAGCCCATCAGCACAGCAGTAGTGCTACTGTTCATGATGAAGGCAATCTGTGTTCAGGAGTGAACTGAATTTATTGTGGTCCAACCAAGGAAAGGAGGAGGACTGAGTGCTCCAGGAACAGCTCTCCTCCTTTGGTGTTGGGGAGAACGTGTCCCACAGCACAGTCACCATCTAGCAGAAGCTGGGTGGGATGGAAATCGGGGCCACTAACTGGGAGGGACACTGCCACATGCTGACATAGCCGCTTGTCCATGCATATGAATGTGTCATTGCATGACTCAAAAGAACATGAAGTCCTGGTTTTAGGGAGAAGCACCAGGATACTGGGTATTGGTAGCTGTCCCAGAGATATGGTTTTCTTCTTTTTGTACTACACTAAATGCTGTACTTTAAGAGGTTTACACAATGTATTTTCTTCACTATATGTTGAGATCATCACTATCTGTTTTCAGGGTAGATTCAATGCATACAGTAGCATTTTAGCAAGTGGGAACCTGATGTGTTTTATTTTATTGCTAATGAACCAAGTACTTGAATAAACTTATTAAAGCTCTCTGTCTTGAAAGGACATTCATTTTGGTGATGCATGACATGTGGTGCTCCAACAAAATAGTGGCACTGCCCAGTATTTGCCTCTTTGTTCTTTATTGGGATTAAATATCACCTTTTATGAGTACCGCCATCCCTGTCAGCAGCGTCCTCTGCACCATGAGTGCCTCTTGAGCATGTCAAATGTTTTCTTAATTGTGTGTCATTGCTTGGCTGGTGTCCCTGAGGAGATAACCACAGGAGAAAAGCCCTTGTCTGCAGGCTCAGCCACTACTTACATGGTTTCCACCACCATGAGTTGATCCCAGGTAGGCTGAGGGTATGTTAAGGACATGAGAATGTAGGTGGCAGGGCTGGAGTGCCATCAGTAGGAGAGCAGACCAGGAAGCAGAGAAAACAATTTAAAAACACAACACTTTAATGTATTATGTGGTTTTCTTGTTTGCAGCCAGTTTGCCGAATGTGGCGTCTATGTGGCGGGCTGTCTATATTTACTGGGGTTTACAGTGTGAAAAATGTCAGCGTCTTGCCCAGGACCCTACATCCAGCCCCTGGAACAAACACTGGGTACAGTATGCAGAATAGAGACATATAAGCCTGGTCTCACTGGGAGGGAGTTAAGTAGTAACTAATGCAAGAAGAATAAATGTTGGTAATTCTTTCTTTCTTTCTTTCTTTCTTTCTTTCTTTCTTTCTTTCTTTCTTTCTTTCTTTCTTTCTTTCTTTCTTTCTTTCTTTTTTCTTTCTTTCCTCATTTCTAGGTGTGATTCAGGGAAGGGGTTACAGAGGGAGAAAACAAGTCTAAACAATACACAAACAGTAAATATCAGAAATATAAGTGTGTGCAATTATTATGGTGCCAGTATATTGAGCAGTACAAAAATACAGCATAGAGAAAAGCTGTATTAAATGAATGAGTAGCATATATAATTACACATATATATTTATGTATATACATTCATTAAAAAACTACATTAACACATCAGTTGGGTTTTTATTAAAGCATAAAAAGCTGAGAAATTTGACGTTAGGTTACCACCCCACCCCATCCTCCACACCAACAAGCGTTGGGTGTGCCTTGAGGTTCTCTGTCCTAAGTCTCACCCCATTCCATGTGTAAACAAAGTTGAGATGGTACAGTATGAAGAATGGGGTGAGAGTAAGACCCAACAACTCAAAGCACACCCCAATGCCTGTTGATGTGTGGGGTGGGATGGTTGGGTTGGTAACCCAACATCAAATTTCCCAGCTTTGTGCAATAACAATACGTATCATGCTTGCAATGAATTTCACTTTTTGAGAAAGAGTAATTTAACTGGTATGTGGTTGTTGGAGTGTGGGCCCTCTGGCCCTATGCTCCACTCATGCTACCATTGTTACATAATGATATGCATAAGTGGGAGCACAAGCCCTCTGGGCCCTGCACTCCTACTTACACATATGTACATACATCGGCAGCCCTATAGTCATGAACAGTAACCCTTGTAACACTAACACGTTAGCTTGGATTTTAAACATATGCAACTCAGTCACCTAGTAAGGCACAGAGTGTTAGCCCTGCTATACTGTAACTGTTTACATTTGCCTGAAAACTCTCCATAAATCCTTGCAATGTCATCATTTAGTCTTTTAAAATTCTTCTTGCAAGCTGTTCCGTCACACTGTATCACCAGCATGATGTGCAATACCAGGACGAACAACCATTCCTCCTTAGCCCACTGGCCTGTCACTGCAACCCCTGCTCACTACCCAGTCTATACCCTGCACAATTTGAGCTCCTCTCTTGTTGTACTAACTCAGACTCAGTGCAATAAAACCATTTTTATACACCCCTGAGTAGAAGTTCTCAAGAGGTCTCCCCATTCACTCACTCACATGCCTGTTGCTCCTGTCTGGTGACATTGAACTAAATCCAGGGCCCATAAAGGGGCTGCAACTCACCTCTTTCTTCATGCAGCTCTTGGGCATGTGTAAAAGGCCTTAAAGTAGCCCACATGAACATTCAGAGCATCAGGAATAAAATGGCTGAACTCGACACATGGGCCCAGCACTACAAGCCAGACATCCTATGCATCAGTGAAACTTGGCTTAGGCCCTCAATTCTCTCCAGAAATTGCCCTCCCTGGCCTCTCCACCTTCAGGAAAGATCGGACCTCAAAAAGGGTGGGGGTTCTGATTTTCTGGGGCCGAGATAGCAGCCTGTGAACTGCCAGACATAAAATTTGAAACAGCATTAGAGCATCTATTCCTCACAGTCACCCTAGGGCAAGTCAAGAAACTATAGGTTGTGTCTATCTACCCCCGCATTGCAGCCTCCTCCTACCATGAACTGTTCTTGAATCTAGATACCCTACAGCACAGGGACATTATACTATGTGATGATTTCAATCTTGATTGGCTAGGAGAATGCAAACCCAGTACTTAGCTGCACTCTTGGGCGCCAATCTAGAGCAAGTCCTTGACCAGTCTAAGTGGCCGCAATATGAGGACAAGCATGCACAGCCTAATTGACCAAATGTTAACCAACAATAAACACCTCATCAAATCAACAGGAATCTTCCCTGACACCATAAGTGAACACACTCCCACCTTCTGCATCCGGAAGAACAACCACCCACCCCACCCCCAGAACTAAAAGATCCAGAGACCTCACTAACTTCAGTACTGATGCTTTCCTGAGAAGTCTGAACTCTCTGAACTGGGATCCTATCAATTCCTTCCCAGATATTAACCTAGCCTGGACTTCTTAATTAGCACCTTCTCCTCCATCCTCGACTCACATGCCCTACTCAAGCAAAGGTGGGCCAAAAGCTTCACTCACCCTGGCTTTCCTAGGAGCTGCAGTGTTTAATGCACTCTTGTGATAGGGCCTGGCATAGCTACAGAAAGTCTGACCTCAGCTCTGACTGCCAGACATACCGACAATTAAGAAATGCTACTAAAGCAAAGATCACAAAGTCCAAGCAACACCACCTCCAGTCCTGCAAATTAACCATCTTGCAAACCCTAAAACATTCTGGGCACAAGTCAATACTCTCCTTATGGGCAAGGACATTACCATCCCACAGGCAATGATTAATAATGGTACAGCTCTGTCCACCCCTGGAAATTGCATCTGGCATAAATACATTTTCACTGACTTAAACAGATGTAAGCAAAACCTATCTGAGGCCCACCCACCCCACCCTGATGGCAACAGTCCTGCCACCACTCCTTCCACCTGAAACTTACCTCACGCACTGAGGTGCTCAAGCTCCTAAATAGACTAGACCCTGATGGATCACCAGGATCTGACTCTCTCCACCCAAATTCCTTAAGATTGGTGCCTCTGCTATTGCTCACCCAGTTGCTCAACTACTTAATAGATCCTTCCTCTCGCACACCATTCCTGACAAATGGAAAATAGTGGTCCCTGTGCATAAAGCGGCCCACCAAACAGCACAGAAAACTATAGACTCATAGCCATACTGTTTCCCCTATCCAAAATTTAAGAAAGAATACTATGTAATCAGGTGTACTCCTTCTTTGAGCGGACAAATCCATTACCGTCTCAAGCACGGTTTTCAAAATTGCATGGGACTGAAACTGCTTTTTATGGGTCACCGCAGATATCTATCAAACCATGGATAGGCGATGTGCTATTGGGGCAGTATATGTGGATCTCACAAAAGCGTTTGACCTGGTTAACCACTGCCTCCTCCTAAACAAACTAAATAAATTTGGTCTTGACTCCCATACCCTCTCATGGTTTACTAACTACCTGTCAATCGGCTGCAATGTGTCAAGTGGGCAGGAGCTACTCCTCCTTGCACATATCATGGATAGGATCCCACAGGGATCTATCTTGGATCCTCTGTTATTTTCCATCTCATTAATGTCTGCCCTTAACTGTGGAGTGCGTCAGTCCAACTTTATGCAGATGATGCTGTTCTATATAGCTCTGATAGAAACATCTCCTCCATTCAATCAGGCCTTGAAAGTGACTTTTGGCAACTTGAAGCCTGGTTTAGGCAAAATCTGTTGAGCCTCAATACAAAAAACTAAATCAACGCTGTTCCTTCACACCTTTTTGCTGGTCCACCCAGCAACCCTACATAATTCATACCTCTAATGGAGCGGCTCTTGAAGGAGTAGACTCCTCCAAATATCTGGGATTACCCTGGATGATAAGCTAACCTTTGATGCTCACTCATAAAATTATTCAGTCTACACACCAAAATTGGGCCTACTTTATCGAATTGCCTTACCTGGCCCCCCAATCATGGAGAACAATTGCTTCAGCAACTCTTCTCTCTGGTCTCATCTATGGAGCCCCTTTACTTCATTCAGCAAAATTATCAACCCTGACCAAATTAAAACAATCCTATCACAGAACTGCGTGCGTTGCAGCATATCCGCTTGCACACATCACTGTGACATCCTCAAATCCTTAGGATGGCCATTCTTTAAGGCAAAGTTTGACTTCCCCTACTCTGCACTACTTTCTTAAGCTCACCCACCTTCCTCCTGCCTATCCTTAGTAACTTGCTCATTTTAAAATCCATCCCTAGGTCCCTACACTCCTCCCACCTCCCATTTCTAAGTCTTCCCAAGACACAGGTAGCCATACTCAAGAAATCCTTCACCTACATAGCACCCCACAAATGGAATAACCTCCGCATGGACTACTCTCCTGCTTGTCCCTTCCTCAATTCAAACAGTGCTTTAGAGAACTCTTCTTTCCCTACTCATATGCACCTGCTTCTAACTCCACCCTATCACTCCTGTCCCCTCTACCTGATTCTGTACTTCCTCTTCCCCATTCCAACACCACCATGCTACCTATCAGTTTTTATATCCCATTGTAAACACTTATTTTACAACTTTAGTTAATGTGGTACATGATATTCCATGTATATATGTATGTATGTATACAATAGATCTTGTATACTGTTTTATAATACCTATCCTAGTTATGCATGAATTAATTCCCTGTGGTCCTGTAAGATCATCAGTCAGCAATTGTTAAATTTAATTTGTTCTCTGTAACTCTCATCCTGTCTCACAGTTAATCCTCTGTTACTGGAATTGTATTCCTAGCTGCCCCTGAAAAGGGATACAAGTATCTCAGTGAGGCCTACCCAGTCATCAAAATTCAAATAAATAAATAAATAATTTGGCAATATCTCAGTAACTGTAGCAAATATGGAAAAAATTCCACTGCAGTTGCAATCATGACTTTGAAACCTGCGGGTGCTTAGTTCACCTAAAGGCAGACTAAATTGCGGCGAGCAAAAATCTGTATCTTGAATAATTTTCTAATACGGGTGCTGAAAAGTGCCACAGTTCAACAGACGCACATAACTCAGGCATTTTCAGATTTTTTACCCAGTTATCGACATGGCATTTTGGAAGTCCACCTCATAAACAATGTCACTGTCATTTCTCTAATCTGTCCCGAAAGTTAAGTTCGCATAGCGAACATGCCATTCTGAACCACAGGTATAAATGGGGGTGCTCAGTGTCCAGTTCCTTCTTGTCTAGTCAGGTAAATCAGCACTTTCAGACACAAACTGGCAAGAATGGACAGAGCCATCACTGCTATTCTTTAATCACCATGGGTTTCTAACATTATGTCTGTACATCAATCTGTGCATAATGATGACAGTAGTGTCACATCATGACTAGGCAAGAAGGAATCTGACAGTAACCACCCCTGCAGCATCGGTACAGAAACTGTGGTGAGCAAAGGAGAAATTAGACAAGACAGGCTTGACAACAAGGTGTTTTACAACTCAGTTTGTTATTACATAAAAGCCTAGAGGCAAAAATGAAGGAGGTGGCAAAGTGGGCTTTGAGGAGAGGTTTGAGAGAGTTTGCCCAGAGGAAAAGAAGCTGATTTTATAATGATGTATCATATAAATGATGATTATTAATTAAGTTCCAAGATCATGTTAAATCTCCAAAAGCCATCATTGTGAAAAAACTAACAACTAACAATGATTAATGAACATTAAATATGAATCAAAAACCATGATGTTTTGGAAATGATGACTGTGACTAATGATTATTTATTGAATTTTGTTGACCGAGTAGGCCCCTGAGACCAATGGTCCCTTTTTCAGCCAACCAGAATTAGTTACAAGTAGTAAAGCACAAACCTCAATTATATACAGTAGAAAAGAAAGCTTATCCATAATCGTATTGGACTACTAAGATCATTATATGGACACATTTACATATGGAAACATTACTGATTGACACTACAGATCAGTTATGCAGTACAGGACTGGTCATTAGTTACAGTACAACATGATCTCATACCATCATGATGTTCCATGTCTGCCCATGATCAACATCATTGCAATAAATTAGAAATAAATCTCTTCATCCTTGTCCTGTATTTTTGGAAGTTATCTATCTTCTATTTAGACATCTTTACTGAGACCATGAGTTATGATACATCTTTTATCCAAACACACTTCTTTTTATTTCTCGTACCCTACACCTCTCTTGTAACTCATATTGTAAATGCTCAGATTGGTTTGTATATCTCCATAAAGTGATTCCTGTTATGGTTGTAGTGAGTTCCTATACATACTTGGTTTTGCTCAAAACCTTTCCTTGCAGTCTACAAACTAATATTGTAATGGCAAAATGTGTTTGAGATAATAAACTGTGCTTTTGAACTATTCAAATTAGTTATGTTTATATATATATATTATATCAAACTCGGCATTACTCTTCCAAAAGGGATGAAAACTTGATGTCACATGATATATATTATAATGAATTTTATTTGGCAATTATTTGACACATTCATATTTTATATTTAAAACATAGAAGATAATGTATAGTCCACTGTCTATAACAAGTGTGTGTAGTCATCAGAGGTTGCCATGGCTACCTTTTGAACCTCAAGCGTGAAGCTTGAGGGGTTCAGCTGCCATGGCAACCTCCAGATGACTACAAATGCTTTGTTAGTAGATAGTGGACCATACCTTGCCTTTATATTGTATGGTCTATAAAACACACATACAAAAATGAGTCTCCTTAGTTAAAATATTACTACAGAGTCTTTACTTTGCATTTTTGTTGTTGACTGCTGTTCTTCAAATGCAACACTCTCCATACAGTTGTTTGTGGAACAGGGAGATTCATATATTGCGCATGCGTGAACATGCTCCAGTTTGTGGAATGCGCATGTGTGAACACATTCCTTGCTGTTGTACTGCAGTAATTATGCAGCTTGTACAGCACAACTGCTGCAATGATAGCTACAGCAACATTGTTTGAGGGATGGATTTCCATTCTCAACAATGTTTCATCATACACTATAAACGTATTTTTAATATTCCCAGTGTGACTTATAAAGTTACATCAGAGGGTTGTCAATGGGAGGATATGGGGAATCTTGGGGGAGGTGACAGGTAGAAGGAGGAATGGGCAGACTCGATGGGCCAGGAAGGCCCTTTTCTGCCATCACATGTCTATGAACCAGTTTGAGATTTGTAAGTTACTAGAAACATAGAAAATATTGGCAGAAAAATACCATAAATTCATCCAGTCTGCCGGTTTTACCCTGTGCTATCCTGGGACCTACTGTTTGGTTGGTTCCCCGTGTAACTATTAAGCCTTTTACTTGGTTCCAGCTGTGTTTGAAACCATTACTCTCAGTATTACTCGGTAAAAGAAAGATGGAAGGAGGCTCCGGGCCCCATCGTGACCACCTTCCCTGCACATGCAGAGTAAATTAGGTACTAGCCAAGAGGAATCTATCCACTTCTACTTTAAATGACTCCAGAGTAGTCGTATTTACAATATGATGGGGTAAGGAATTCCATAAGGAAGCAGTTCGTACAGTAAAGTAGTACTGTATTTTGTTGGTACATGCATTTGGAATCCTAATCTGTCTATTGTGACATCTCAGGTTGTTAGGTTTGGATGCCATTTCAATATTATTATTGCTCATAAGTGATTTATCCTTCAGGATATTATACAGAAGTAGCATATCACCTCACTGTCTTCTTAGTTTAAGGTCATATAGCTCTAGTGCCACTAGTCTTTGTTCATATGACAAATGTTTGACTCTAGGTATCAATTTGGTGGTCCTTCTTTGCATGCTTTCCACTAATTTTGGAACCCTTTTGTAATGAGGGGCCCAGAAGGAAACTGCATAGTCAGTATGAGGGCATATGAAGGTTTATAAAGGGTAATATACAATATTCACTCCTGCTGACAAATGTTCTTTTATGGCAGATAATATAGTATTACCTGTCTGTGCCAGTTTTCTGCAGTGGTCAGTGGATGTGAGCAAGCTATTTATAATTCCCAAGTCCCTTTCCACTTTACCATGTGTTAATTTTATCCCATTTAAGTTATAATCAGAGATAACATTTTTATCTCTAAGTGAATTACAGCACATTTTTGGTGTTGAATAACATTTCATTATTATATGCCCAAGTTTTAATAATGCACAGATCCTGTTTTAATGACAACATTTTTGTGGAGTATCTACCTCTGTGGAGAGTTTTGTGTCATCCACAAATTTACAGATGTTACTAGAGACTCCTATGTTAAGTCACTGATATAGATTCCAAATAGTGTAGGTCTCAGTACGGACCCTGGGAACTCCGCTAGTCACCTCAATGTCTAATGAAATGGTGTTGCCTATCTTGACTCTTTGTGATCAATTTGACAGCCAGTTGCTGATCCAAGAAGTTAAATAACTACTGAACCCCAATTTAATCACTTTATTTATTAAAGAATGATGGGGACTAAATTCAAAGCTTCTTTGAAATCCAGGTATATAATATCCACCAGAATGCTTCGATCCAAACTGCTACTAACTGTTTCATAAAGGTAATTAAGTTAGTTGTACATGATCTTCCTTTTGAAGCCACGTTGAGTTGTATCTGTTAGACCCAAGGTCTTGATTTCAATGTCTATTTTGTTTTAGATTTTTCCAATAGTTTACAACCAATAGATGTCAGGTTTATGGGTCTATAGTTCTTGGTTAGTTTTTATTTCCCTTTTTAAAAATTGAGACCATATGTCTTTCGCCAATCGTCAGGAACTTCCTCAGTCATAATGGCTGTATTAAATATAATAGATAAAGGATGCATTAATTGGTCAATGGTTTCTTTAAACAAATACGTATTCAAATAATCTGGCCCAGATGAAGAATTGTTTTTAAGGAAAGAACTGCAGATTTTATTTCTTTGTGTATAATTTGCTCAAAGTTATTTGGAGAAAAATCAGATGGGTATACATTAGAATCTCTTTGAAAATACTGATCCAAAATACTCATTGAAAAGTTCTGTTATTTCAAAGATATCGTTTATGTCTTCACAATTTCTTTGTATAGTTGAAATCGAATTGACTGTTTTTATGAGAGTTAACATACACGTAAAAGCTTTAGTGTTCCTTTGGAACCTGAGAGTTTGAATTCCATTTTTTTCTCTAATTTCAATAAGCGCTTTGTTTTTCAACTTCTTGTTTAAAGGATGAAAGAGTTTCAATGCTTTTTTTTTTTTTCATTTTATCATAAGCTGCCTCTTTTCTTTTTATTTGCCTTATAATTGATGGAGTGAGCCATAGAGGGATCTTTCCTTATTATTATTAGATTTTTTACTTGGATATATAATGATTCTAAATTAAGTATGATGTTTTCAATAAATTCAACCTTCATTCACGTTCAGGTCAGATAATAAGAAGACCCAACTGAATTCATCCAAAGATATTCTAATTTAATCATAATTACCCTAGCATAATTATATCTAAAGTGGATTAATTTAGTACAGAGTATTGAGGTAATTAACTCAAATAATATTATATTATGGTCACTGTTACTAAGTGGGTTAGTTACAATAATGTTGTCAATATCTGATTCAATATTAGTAAGGATTACATTCAATATATTTTTATCCTAGTTGGTTCAATTACCAATTGATTCAGGCCAAGAGTGATAAAATAATCAAGAAAGAGATTCAACTTGATTTTTACCGTTAGAGGATCCCAATTGATTCCGAGCAAGTTTAAATCCCCATAAGTAGTCAATCAGATTTATTAGCTAAGTCAGTTATTAGGGTGAGTAGACTATCATTACAGCTAGCATCTGCAGATGGTGATCTACACAAATTTCCTATGATAAGAGGTTTACCAGATTTGTTTTGATACATACAAAACAACCCTCTATACTATCATCCAAGATGTTGATTTCTTCAAATAAGATAGATTCTTTCAAATAGAGGCAAACACCTCCACCTCTTTTTATAGCCCTATTTCTAAGGACAAGGTTGTAACCTGGTATTTTAACTCATGCTAATGGACTATCCAACAGGTTTCTGTGATGGCAATGATGTCAATCTTTTTAGTACAGCAGATGGCCTTAAGTTTGCTTGGTTTAGTAAAATTCAAACTTCTAGCGTTTGTTGTAAGGATATTATAGAATGTAACAGTGGCCTTATATTTATGAGGGAAATTTGACTCTCAAGTATTAACTTTGACTCTTTTGCCTCCACATACCTAGTTTAAATGGGTTTCAATTTTTGCCAGGATGCTTTTGCTTACCATATTGCCCATTTTGTTTAGGTGCAATCCATCCAGCTACATAAGCTATAGTCATCAATGAACCTTTCCCAGTGAGTTAGACAATTAATGTGTTTATTTAATGTCCATTTCCTTAACCACTCATTGATGGCTTTTATTTTATTATATATTTTGATGTTAGCTATAGGTACTGGCAAGATCTCCGAGATTATAATATCACAACCCTTCTTTTCTAACTCAACAAGTGTGATAAAACTATTCTTAATATCTTAAATTGTGAATTTATTTACGTAATTTCTTCCCATGGACCACTACAAAGGGTTGTGGTCTGCATTCACTAATATGTCTGGTACCATCGTTCAATGTCTCTAATCCAGGCTCCTCAGAAACTGGAACAAGTCTTATTTTGTTAATCATTTTACATATCTGGCCATCAATATATTTAATAATGCTGTCACCCAGTACATATACCTGTCTAGAAGTAGTAACATCTGTGATATCTATTGAATCAACATCTGGGGTGTGTTCATTTATTATATCTTCCTCTAATATGGGCACTGGTGGAAGGGGTGCTAGTACTGATTGTGCTGCTGGATCTCTGTTAAATCTGGGAGGATAATGGTAGCAGTGATATTGGGTTCAGCATGTACTTGAGCAGCTGTTACCTGAAATTTTTTGTTCATGGCTTTGATGGTTGACCCAATTTCTTGCCTGTCACTAGACTTACTAGTAGTGTTAGTTGTATTTGAGTCCACTGAAGCTGATTCTAACTCTATCAATGGAGTAAAGATATTTTGTGTAGGGAGAGCGAATTCCGTAGCTCTTCTGCCCATTTACATTTATTTTTATTGGTCACTATTTGCCAGTCTTGCTCATCTTCACTGTACTCCTCCCCCATTTATTTTCTGGTTGTCATTGTTTTTCCACATTGCTGATTGTGTGCTAAGTAGGAATACTTTTGGTTTAACAACATATTAGCCTGCTGCAATTGTTCAATTGTGTTTTGTAATTCAGTTAACTTTTCTTTAAAATGTAATCAATGTCAGGAAAATAAAATATTAATCACTCAAAGCCAGTATTACTTTCTAGACAGAAGTTGTTACATATGATACAAGCCATGGCAATTTCTCCAGTAGTAAGAGTCACTATCCTTCATTGATGTCTATATGTAAGCAGTATGTAATAATAATATACTATATATAATATAATAATACTGTACTACGCAGTGCAATATTGAGTTAGAGTAAAACCTGTGTCCTGCGAAAACAGCAGAAATGCTAATAAGGGTTAGTAATGATGCCTTTATGAGAGTATACAATTCCAACTTCTGGCTTTCGGCAATAGCTCTCTATAACTTGGTGCTTAAAGACCCAGGCTGTAGTATCTACTAGGTAGTGAATGAAATGCACCTAAAGTCTGTAAGTTTAAATTATTTGTGCGAGTTAAAAACAAACTCACTGAACTTATATAGTTTCCAAATGAACTTAAAAGTGGAGGAATTCCTCCAAATACCCACAATACTTTGTACCACTTGCTGAGGTGTCACTGATGGAAAGATACTACCCCACTGTACGTCGTACTATGATTAATAATACTGTTGAAATATGCACAACACAATAAGCACAACAATATGTTTAATCAAAATGCCACTCTCAGAGGCTGGCAATATTCCTCATATGGACAGTTCTTCAACTACCGAAGAGTCTGTCTGCTTACATCCTCCTATTATTTGACTTTATTGGTTCTTGCACCCACCACCTCTACTGGTAGCAGTTCCATGGCTCAGCCAAGCTCTCTGTGAAACAAAACTTTCTCAAGTTCCTCCTCCACCCCTCCAGCTTCCACTCATGTCTCTATGTTTCGATTCACCATATGTAATATTTTCTCACAATATACCTTGCTCATTCTTTCAGGAATTGAAAGTCTCTATCATATCACCTCTGTCCCTTCTGGTCTGTAGTGATTACATGTTTAGAGCCTTAAGCCAATCCTCGTAGGATATGCTCAGCTGGCCCTGATTAATTTTGTTAATCCTATGCTGCACCATCTCAGTCTGTCTTTGCCTTTTCTTAGGTGATGACTCTGGAACTGGGCACAGTATTTCAGATGTGGCTACACCATAATCTATAGTGAGATAGGATCACCTCATCCCTCCTGCTGTCAAACCCCTCCCAAAACACCTTAACATTTTGGTTGCCTTGCTGTAGACTTTGTTACATTGGCTATGTTGTTTTAGGAGTCACTTTGATGACTCCCAGATCCCAATCCTCAGAGGTAGTGTCCAACATACCCCTCCCATCCAATATACTGTCCTGGGTTCTTGTTCTGTGTGTGCATCACTTTGCATTTCTTGGTGTTGAATTTCAACTGCCAGACTTTGGACCACCTCTTTAACCTTTGCAGGTCCTCTGCAAGTCCCTAACCCTGTCCTTGTTGTCTACCTTGCCACAGAGCTTAGTGTCATCTGTGAAGAAACACATCTTGACTTGCAATCCGTCTCCTACTGTATGTCACAGTTAAATATATTCCAAAGGGCCCGCCTTAGTACTGAATCCTGTGGTACCCACTCGTGACCTCCTCCTCCCCCGACTTGATCCTGTTTACCACCACCCTCTGCTGCCTCCCTCCAGCCAGCTTCTCACCCATTTAACTAGATCCTTCCCTGCCCCAGATCCTCTAACTTCTTCCAGCAGCCTTCTGTGTGGCACAGATTTGAATGCCCTGCTGAGTAAATCCCTACTTGTCCCTTATCCACTACCCTCATTACCCAGTCACAGAACACTATTAGGTTGGTCTTACAAGAACTCCCTGCCACAAACCTGTGCTGCTTACTATCCTGGAGCCCATTTCTCTCCAGGTAGTCCACTAGGTCCTCTTTGACTAGTGTCTCCATTGGTTTGCCTTTGATGGAGGTGCCAGAATGGGTCTGTAGCTTCTCAGTTGTTCCTTGCCTCCTCCCTTGTGGAGTGGAACTGTCTGCTACCCTCCGATCTTTTGGAACCACACTGACTGTAGTAACTTATTGAATAGTCCTGCCAGGGGTTCAGCTAGTCAGATGCCAGTTCCTAAGTACCTAAGAGCATCCATCTGCCCTGGGTCTTATCTATTTTCAGGGCTGCAAGCCCTTTTCTGGCCTTTTCTCATAATTACCACCTGCCCCATTTCGGTATCCTCTTGGTAGCAGCCTTTATGCCACTCTCAGGAAGGGCCTGCTATCTTCCACTGTGAACACTGAGTAAAAGAAATTGTGTAGAATGACTGCCTTCTGCTCATCCTCTTCTATTACCTGCCACCCTCAGTCAGCCTAATAATTCCTCCTCTCATCTTCCTTTTTCCTAATGTATCTAAAAAGTCTTTCTCCCCTTGACTCCCTCCTTCATACACAGTTCCATGTCTGTTTTGTATCCCTGACTGCCTTCTTGGCCTCCCTCATCTCCCCCGAGCTTTTTCTTGTTCAAGTGTGCTGGCTGGGCTCTCAGCCCCTGCTGTTCTCTCCAACCTGCTGTCACCCACCTCCATGCCTCATCTGTCTGGAATTCCAAGATGGTTTACCCTTCATAGTGGGGTGAGGAGGTGAGGCCATCCCTCTCCCAGGGTCTGGATGCAGTTTCTGTGGCAGGGTCCTGGGGTGGTGCTATTGGCCAGAGCAGGAGGCAGTGCCTAATGGTGCACAGCCCTGATTTTCCTGGTTTCCTGTTTTCCCATCCTTGAGGTTGGCACATGTACACTGGCATGGGTGTGCAGTGTGAAGACACCACATGTACTCAAGCGCTAGTGCCGCCTTCTGAAAAGTGGACACACACTGTCATTCAGCCTCCAGCAGGTGGCAGTCAAGTGGCAGCATGCTCTGTCCCCCTCCCAGAAGGAGGAGAGCTTTCTGTAGATGCTCAATCTTTCGTCCCCTAATCAGCAACATGCCTGATAGTAAGGTGTCCAGTGCCTCAGCCCTCCATGCCACGGGCCAACATGGCCTCCCTCATCTTTAACTGGTATTCACTCCATTCCTCTTCTCCTGTTTCTCCTTGTATCTAATGAAGGCCCTTCTTAGGGCTGCAGTGGATGGAGCCCTGCAGACTTCTTACTCCGAGAAAGGACTCTGCATTCCTTCCAACTGAACAAGCTGTTGGACTTGCAGCACAGTCACCTCCATGACCATGAAGCAGTCCTCTCATTGTCTGTGCAAGTAGCACTGCACTATTCATCTGATTAAAGGGCCTGTGCAGCCTGACACTGCACTATTCATCTGATTAAAGGGCCTGTGCAGCCTGACACTGCACTATTCATCTGATTAAGAGGCCTGTGCGGCCTGACACTGTACTATTCATCTGATTAAAGGGCCTGTGCGGCCTGACACTGTACTATTCATCTGATTAAAGGGCCTGTGCGGCCTGACACTGCACTAGTCATCTGATTAAAGGCTATGCGGCCTGACACTGCACTAGTCATCTGATTAAAGGGCCTGTGCGGCCTGACACTGCACTAGTCATCTGATTAAAGGGCCTGTGCGGCCTGACACTGCACTAGTCATCTGATTAAAGGGCCTGTGCGGCCTGACACTGCACTAGTCATCTGATTAAAGGGCCTGTCGGCCTGACACTGCACTAGTCATCTGATTAAAAGGCCTATGCGGCCTGACACTGCACTATTCATCTGATTAAAGGCCTGTGCGGCCTGACACTGCACTATTCATCTGATTAAAGGGCCTGTGCGGCCTGACACTGCACTATTCATCTGATTAAAGGGCCTGTGCGGCCTGACACTGCACTATTCATCTGATTAAAGGGCCTGTGCGGCCTGACACTGCACTATTCATCTGATTAAAGGACCTGTGCGGCCTGACACTGCACTATTCATCTGATTAAAGGGCCTGTGCGGCCTGACACTGCACTATTCATCTGATTAAAGGGCCTGTGCGGCCTGACACTGCACTATTCATCTGATTAAAGGACCTGTGCGGCCTGACACTGCACTATTCATCTGATTAAGGACCTATGCGGCCTGACACTGCACTATTCATCTGATTAAAGGGCCTGTGCGGCCTGACACTGCACTATTCATCTGATTAAAGGGCCTGAAGCGCCTGACACTGCACTATTCATCTGATTAAAGGACCTGTGCGGCCTGACACTGCACTATTCATCTGATTAAAGGCCTGTGCGGCCTGACACTGCACTATTCATCTGATTAAAGGACCTGTCTTGACCTGACACTGCACTATTCATCTGATTAAAGGCCTGTGCGGCCTGACACTGCACTATTCATCTGATTAAAAGGCCTGTGCGGCCTGACACTGCACTATTCATCTGATTAAAGGCCTGTCGACCTGACACTGTACTATTCATCTGATTAAAGGCCTGTGCGGCCTGACACTGTACTATTCATCTGATTAAAGGGCCTGTGCAGCCTGACACTGCACTATTCATCTGATTAAAGGACCTGTGCAGCCTGACACTGCACTATTCATCTGATTAAGGCCTGTGCAGCCTGACACTGCACTATTCATCTGATTAAGGACCTGTGCAGCCTGACACGCACTATTCATCTGATTAAAGGACCTGTGCAGCCTGACACTGTACTATTCATCTGATTAAAGGGCCTGTGCAGCCTGACACTGCACTATTCATCTGATTAAAGGACCTGTGCAGCCTGACACTGTACTATTCATCTGATTAAAGGACCTGTGCAGCCTGACACTGCACTATTCATCTGATTAAAGGACCTGTGCAGCCTGACACTGCACTATTCATCTGATTAAAGGACCTGTGCAGCCTGACACTGTACTATTCATCTGATTAAAGGACCTGTGCAGCCTGACACTGTACTATTCATCTGATTAAAGGGCCTGTGTAGCCTGACATCATGTGTGCAACAATATTATGTATAATATCTGTTGAGCCAATATAAATGGTATCACACTATCAATAAGCCTCTAGTTACCCTAGATGCAACATTGGTTAACTGTTTCTACTCAATTTTACAGGATGGTTGACTGGAACATTGAGTGTCTTGATAATACTCAAACTCACACTAGTGTAAGTGGCGTTGGTGGGTTTAGAAGTTGGGTCTACTAGTTTCTTGTTGTGTGCTTTAACTACAGGAGGGCAAAATTAAAATCTGCAAACATGTAGAGTTCACCGAGCAGGAAAAATTAGTTCTGAAGCTTGTGTCTGTGAAAACATCTTTACACTATGAGAAGGATGCATAATTATTTCTTTTATTCCCTTTTTAGTACACATATTACCCTGACCCTCCCTCTCAGCACCCACCCCACCCACCCTCAGAAACATAACAGTGACACGGGTGCCCAATCTCTTGCTGTTTCTTTTTAAATATATAACCAGAAAGATCCCCTCAATGGATGTAGCTTCAGACTGGATACAGATGGAGTCCATTGGTGTGAAGTAAGGCATCTGATTAAAGACCTGTGTAGCCTGACAGCATGTGTGCAACAATATCCATGTATAATATCTATACTAAGCCAATATAAATGGTGTCACACTATCCAATAAGCCTCTGGATACCCCTAGATGCAAAATTGGTTAACTGTTTCCACTCAGTTTTACAGGATGGTTGACTGGAACATTGAGTGCCTTGATGACATGCACAAACTCACACCGATGTAAGTGGCATTGTTGGGATTGAAGTTGGGTCTACTAATTTCCAGTTGTGTGCTTTATTTATTTATTTTTGTTCAATTACCTCCACTGACCCTCCCTCTCAGCACCCACCACTCCACCCTGAAACATAACAGTGACACTGGGGTTGCCCAATCCCAAAGTGTTATGACTGGAAGTCCTCATTTTTCCCCATGAACCTGAAAAAAAGTCCATCGATGTATTTTGTGCTGTTAACGTCCCCCCCCAACCTTCCCACTCAGCACACCCCTCCCCAAGCCCTTATTTTGCCCATCGGGGTCCAACGCCCATAATCCTCTCTGGATTGTTGCCACATCTTCACTCTTCAAAGCCAGACTGTGAACTGAAGAAACAAGTATGCCGTTTAATGTAGTTCAGTGAGGTTTTGAACAATTGGCATAACTTGGGCATTTTTGCCCAGATTTTCAACATGCCATTTTAGAACCCTACCTCAGAACAAATGAACTGACATTAGGCAGATCTGTCCTGAAAGGTGATTTCATGATCCGTACACAAAATCACCTTTTGGGTATTAGTTGAACATTTTCTTGCCCTTGTTCATGAGGGTGGGGTCATAAGAAGGCTGTGCTGAAAATTGGAGTAAAAATATTTAAAAAACAATAAAGTTATGAGCCTTCATTGAATTTGCAAACTCAGGCTTGGAACTTTGGAACTTTTCAATATTTTCTCCAAAATTCACAACATAGACACATCTTTACAGAACCACATGAGTGTGACAGCTGTTATTTTCAAATCCTGGCCAAACATTTTTTACATCCCAAAAGGTGATTTTGTGATCCTTGCGTGAAATCACCTTTCATGCAGGAGTTGAACATTTTCTCTGTCCTTGTTCAGGAGGTGAATAATAAGAGAGGCAATGTTGAAAATTTGGTGTAAAAATAAAAATAAAAAAAATAAAGTTATGAGCCTACGTTGGAATTTTGCGAACACAGGCTCATAGCTTTGGTAAGTTTCAATATTTTACCCCAAATTTACAACACAGCCATTTCTTTACAGCACCTCATAGATGTGACAGCTGTCATTTTTCAACTCCGGCTCAAAATGTGTTTTTGTGTCCTGCAAGATGATTTCACAGTCCCTGCACAAAATTGCCTTTAGGGCCAGGAGTTAAACATGCTGTCTGCCCTTCTTCATGAGGCAGGGTCTTAACAAGGCTGTGTTGAAAATGTGGTAAAACATTAAAAACAAATTTTCAATATTTGTAGTCCAAATTCCTCAACTGCAGCCCTATCGTCTCTGGCCACAATTTTTTTTAGCCCTCACTACCTCCCTGACCTTCTTCAAAACCAGATTTGTCTCTTGTGCCTGTTCCTCTTTATAACCATTCTCTTGCATGTCTTAGTTACACCTTTAATGAAGCCTCCCTTCTCCAGCCCCTGATTTAATTCACTCCTCCAGCTTATCCTTGACTAGTTCCTTCATCTGGTCAAGGTCTGCTGTTCTGAAATCAGAACCACAACCTTTGATTGGGGTATACTGGTATCCAGGACCAGTTCAAAACCATATGGTGTTATGGTCGTTGGACCCCAGAGACTCTCAACCTGATCTCTGCCTACCATTTCTGAGTTGGTGAACACCACATAAAATGGCAGTCTGCCTTGTGGGTTCCCTGACAAGCTGCACCACAGGCACTCCTGCAGCCTATTAAGCCCGGCCTGACTCCTGGTGCTATTAGCTGCTGTAATGTTCCCATGTGTGTCTGGGTGCTATGTCAAAAACAGTGTGGTCAATAACCACATCATGTGGTCAGTACAAAACTGCATGGTCCAAAAACATGCTAGATTAGATATACTGACTACAAAACCATGTGGCACTGTTATGACTGTACATTTGTGACTGCA
The DNA here is from genome assembly GCA_016271365.2 of Neoceratodus forsteri. Taxonomy (NCBI): domain Eukaryota; kingdom Metazoa; phylum Chordata; order Ceratodontiformes; family Ceratodontidae; genus Neoceratodus; species Neoceratodus forsteri. The sequence continues at coordinate 124,405,438 of JADMNL010000024.1, forward strand.
CATATTTGCTATTGTGGTTTGACCAAACACCACATGTCTGGGAGATTGAGATCCTAACACCACTTCCTCTCCCTTTTAATGGTACCCTATATGTAGCTTCTTTCCTGATGTGATTGTGAGCTGTATTCACCATAATTATGTCCCCTTCCCTCCCTGGATGGATCCCTCCTCTACAGCCTCTGTGTCTTCCTTGACATAAAGAGGCCACCTCCCTTTCCCTTACCCTTATCTTTCCTATACATGGTGTATTCTGGTACTGCTAAGTCCCAGTCATATTTCCTGTTGACCCATGTTTCTGTGATGGCTATGAGTTCTAATCCTGCATCTACCACCATTGCCTGGAGCTCAATAATTTTGTTTCCTACATTCCTGGCATTCTGCAGACAGCCTTCCAGCATGTGCCTATATCCTACCTCTTCTTATTAGTACCTCCCTTTGTCCTCCCCATCCCTTCTTGATTTCCTGCCCCTTGTTTGTTCTGTGTCGCCCATTTCCTGACTTTTTTTACTTTATTATGGAGCCCTGTCAGGAAGTCTTCATCCTCACTGCTGTAGCTCCAGTTTCTGGGGAGTCATAGCTAGGTTTGCCTTTTGATCTCCATCCTCTCTGATTCCCCAGCCTCAGTCTCCCCACTCCTCACAGTAGTTTAATTGTCCACCAACATACACATCAAGCGTCTTCCCCAATGCACTAGCCCCTCTCTTCCTTGGTGAGACCAGTGCCCTTAAGAGCTTACTGTCCCAGAAGCACCCTGTCTCCCAAATTGTACCCCTCCTCCTGAACATTCCATCAGCCACCCATTAAACTCCTCAGTCTCTACTTTCCACAATCTTTCTTCCTGCTCCTCCTCTCCCACACAAGGACCTTAGAAGACCAGGGAAGTGGAGTGTGCCTTCAGTCTGTCCCCAGCTTTCAAAAGCTATGCTTCACCATCTCAATAGGCTGTTCACCAGATCATTGGTACCCAAGTGTACCAGCACTCCAAGCTCCCCTGCCCCTCCTCTACCATCTCTGTCCTATCAATGTTGTGGATGGCTGTTGCACCTGAAAGGCATTTGCCCACACCCTCCCTGTCCTGCCTCCCACCACCCTTCTAATCATTGAGTCCCCTATCACTTTGATGCTCCTTTATGCCTTGCTCCATATCTCTTTAGACAGAATTTGGAATCTTCTGAGAAGTTAAGTATTTCTAAACTTTCCTTCTATTATATTTTTTTGAGATTGTATTTGTGTAATTATTATAATGTGTTTCTCATTTCTTTGTCATAGGAATCAATGTAAGAGGCTGCAGAGCGTGATGACTTATTAGCCTAGTATCACATACTAAGTAACTTATCCTTAGGCACAAAGCAAAAGCATTTAACTGACTGGAATGGAGCATTGGGTGAGTAGAGAGGTAGTTAGCAATAGAGTGTGTGGGGCACTCGTCTCAAGGTTATACTTTGGAGAAGGGCACTGCCCTATTTTCAGAGGTCCTTGCTTAGTTGGCAGCAGATGAAAATATTCCATCTCCAACTAAGCTTGTGCCCACCCCTTGCACCTCCACTTCCATAGAGGCCGCTAGCCCAGGGAGTGGAGGGAGCGTGGAGAGTAGGGAGATCGGGTGGCAGGGATGGTCACACAACAGTCAGCTGTTTCCATGAGGTACCAATGGCAAGCCACTTTGCACCTCTGGAAGAGAGCACAGGTGCCTGACTCTGGCAGGGGTGACCATGGGTCAGTTAGTGCTGATGGGAGGAGAGACATGGTGACACCTGGGGCAAGGGTGTCAGAAGTTAGAAAGGATAATTCTAGTGATAGGAGACTCCATTGTTAGACGGGTGGAGAGGGTGGTAGATAAGGGAGATAAGGGAAGAGGGGTGGTCATATGCCTTCCAGGAGAATTAGCCATCTGTGATTGGAATAGGATGGGGAGCAGGAGTGCTGGTATACCTTGTTACCAATTATTTGGTGAAGGAGGAGGAGGAGTAGGAGAACAGGTGCACCTTGTTACTAATTATCTGGTGAATCAGTCTGTGGAGACAGTGAAAAGGACTTCCAGACATTGGGGACAAACTGAAGAAGCACTTGGCTTCCTTAGGCTTTTCTGAGCTCTTTCTTGTCTGGGATGGGAGCATGGGAAGAACAGAGTGGCAGAAGTAGAGATCAAGGAGTTTAATGGGTGGTTAAAATGGTGGTGTCAGAAACAGGTGCACTACTTTATAGGGATTGGGAGCATCTGGAACAGAAGGTTCTTCAAAGATGATGGCCTTCATCTGACAAGAGAATGGACTAGTGCATTAGGACAAAAGTTTGATGCTTACATTGGCATGTGGTTAAACTAGCTACAGTGGAGGCTGGGGCTGGGAGTTCCACTGTGCAGCAATGAACAGTGGGGAACCTAGACAGGACTCCCCTGGGGATGGGGTAAGTGTTCAGGAAATTATAGATGGGAGGAACACATTCAGGGACAGGGCAGGGCAGACAAAATAGACATGAAAGGAAGAGGAAACACAGGTCACAACGTTATTAGAGAGGGGTGCTAGGGAAGGGCAATGAGAACAAATAAAGGTGTAGCTGCATGCTGGAGGGTGGTATGCCTCAATGCCAGGAGTCTGGGTAATAAGATTACTGAACTCCAAGCTTTGGTTGCAGTTTCTGGGCAGGATCTAGTGGCCATTACAGAAACTTGGGCCAGTGTGAACAATGATTGGGACACAGCAATCCCTGGCTACACCCTGTAGGGGCATGACAGAGTGACCAGTAGAGGTGGAGGGGTGGCCATCTACATCAGAGAAGAGATTGAGACAGTAGGTGTAATACTCACAAACTCAGAGAGAATATGTGGAGTATGGGTCTGAGAACTAATGGTGTCCAGCAAGCACAATACTATATGGTTAGAGGTGGCCCTGGGCACCTGTAAGCCCCATCTAAGACTGATGCTCTAGCCTTCCGTATAGTAGATTTCAACCATATGAGAAACTGTTCTGGACAGGTTAGCTGGGGTAGACAGCATCAGGGAAGTGGAGAAAAGATTGGGGGTAATAAAAGGACTGTTCTTGAGGCAACAAAAACATTCACAGGAACAGTTATCAAGACAAATTATTGGCTGATAGGGTAGGGCACTCTTTCCTGGGGTCAGATATACAGATTCATAGCAGGATGGGATATCCCTTTCAAGATCATTACACTGATCTCCGCTGCTTCTTCCATAGTCGAGGCAGCTGCTCCAGTTTCTCTTGATTTACTCCGGGCTCTCCTTGCTGGGGACGACTTAGCACTGGACCCCTTGACAACTTTGGCAATTCTGGAATGGTGGTGCTCACTGACCCCCAGGGGCACTCTCATAGCTAGTTTCTCTGGCTCTCTGGAGGTCGACATCTTTGTTTGCACTCCACAACCCCAGCCACATCCTCGCTACTGGTACCTCGAGCTGGGCTGCTCCATGAGGACCGAAGATTCCTGGGGCTGGCCTGCTCAGTGGGGCTGGCCTTCTCAGTTTTGACACTGATGCCACTCTTAACTAGGTGCTCATTTCTTCCCAGCTCTCTAGAGCTGATTCTACTGATGCAACAGACCTGCTGGGTCTGGGGAAAAGATGTCCAATCTCGGTGGGGCTTTTGCAGACACACCGCATGCACTAGCAGCACAGATATGCCAGGCCCTCAAACTGGCACAGGTCACACTTGGTGGCTATAGACTTCTCTACCACCTCCTACATCCACCCGAACATAGTGGAGGGACCATCACTTCTCCAGTCTTCGGGGGTTTCGCCATGGCTGACACCGTTTTTTTCTGCTTGCTAACAACAATTGTTCAAACTGCCCCCAACTGCTTCTTGAGCTCTCTGGCACCAACCTTGCTGAGCAGAGAAGATAGGACAAGGGGTCACGAGTGGAGGTTAATGGGAGGAATGTTTAAAAGGTTGTGAGGAAGTATTATTTTACAGAAAGAGTGACTGAGCCATGGAACAGTCTCCTGGCAGAGGTGTCAGTACCAGAATCATAAATAGTTTCAAACATGACTGGGATAGGTTCCGGGGATATAGGCTATTCAGTGGGAAGTGGGGTTAGAAACTCGAATTACAAAATGATCACTGGTTTTGTTACTTGCCCATCGCCTACCCCTCCAAGTTCTGGGACTGTTTTTTCCCCCAAATGTAACAATCCATGACTTAAACAAACTACTGTATTTATTTATTTAAACTTTAAAATAATTGTCAGCATGTTTTTTTGCCACAGCAGTAACCCTGGGATAAAACCTATTTTAACAAAGCCAAACTCTTAACCAGAGTGAAACATTTTGCCTAACTGCTTGGAATGCTGAGCTACATCGACTTGGCCAGCTTAAAATCCTCACGCTGAGGAATCTAGCCCACCCACTACTAAGGGGTGCGAATACCTTATTTCGAATATTCAGCTGAGTATTCATATTCGGGGCCCAGTTATTTATTATTGTTGCTTCCTGATTCATTTTTGGCTGCTAGAACAGTGTGTGAGAGTTCTGAAACTCCCACAACTTCCTGTCCAATCGAAGCCACTTTGGAAACTCACTGATGGCATCCCATGTGACCCAGCACTGAGAAGGTACAGGCAAGAGAGACAGACATCTAAGCTGCTGTGAAAGAGCAATCTACTTCCACCTACTTGTTAAAGTTCCCAAAGAACAGAAATCTTGGCAGTTTTTGTTCCTTTTCTAAATCCCAAGTTAGACAGTGTCATTTTCTCACACTTCCGTGTTGTAATTTTCAGAGTTTCTCAAGAGAATTGCTAGGAGTTTTTCTAAATGAAAAAATAGTATTACTAGGCCTGTGTTTCTGCTCTGCAAGCACTTAATCGCAGGCACATTAAAAAAAAAACAGATTTTGTCAGTTTTTCATGCTCTTTTCTCTGCAAACACACAGGTGCAGAGATAAAAAAGATTTTGACATTTTTGTGCTCTTTTCTCTACAGTCACAGGTGCACATTGAAAGCATTTGTCAATGCTGAATGTTTGCTTGCTGGCATTGGCATTGGTAGTGTAGGAGTTAGAGATGCATAATAGGAATGGCAATGAAGTATTGAACTGAAGCCAACCCCACCACCCTGCAGAGACTGACAGGCATTGGGGTGTGCCTTTGGGTCGTCAGGCATACGGCCATGCCATTTCTGCACACCCTACCCTGCAGACACCGACAAGTGTCACGGTGTGCCTTGGGGTCTTTGACCTTATGCTTACCCATTCCATCAGGAAATATGGTGAGATGGGTGCTGTATAGGAGAATGGGGTGAACTTTGGGCCGAAGAGTCCAAGGCACACCTCGATGCCTCTCACTGGCTGCGGGTGTGGAATGGTATGAGCATTACAGATGAGAATCCTAGTCACACCCTGATGCCAGTCAATCTCTATAGGGTGGGGCATTATGATCGGAAACCTAACACCTCAGGCATTCGTTGACATTTCACTCCAAATTTTCAACATGGTTTTTGTGACCCACACCTTATGAACAGTGGCAATATCAGTTTGTTGTGAAGCTGATTTTGCACAGCGACTACGCCATTTGGCATCACAGGTGCGAAAACACATTTCGAACAGGATGTGAAAAATGACAGCTGTAGTGTTCATAAAGAGGTGTAAAAATGGCAGTGTTGAAAATGTGGCATTAAATATTGCAAATTTGCAAGTTACAAGGGTGTTTGAAATGCCAATGCACGCTTGTAACACAGCCATTTATGGTCTTTTAGCAAATTTTCAACATAGGCATTTTAGGACCTCTGCTCATGAACAGTCACACTGTCCCAAAAGTGATTTTGCACAGCGACTGCGCTATTCTGGCGATGTACAAAAACACATTTCGGCAGGATATGTAAAATGGCAGCTGTACTGTTCATCAAGAGGTGTGGAAAAATGCCAATGGTGAAAATCCAGAGTGAAAATATTACAAATGCACATTACAAGCATAAGCGTAAGCTGCACAACGACGTCAGAAAGCACAATCATTTTAAGAGTATCGTCACCAAATTTTCATCATAGGCATTTTAGGACCTCTGCTCATGAACAGTGTCACTGTCATTTTAATCTGCTCTGAACACTGATTTCCACAGTGACCACGCTATTGTGCTACCGGAAGTGCGGAAACACATTTTGGCCAGGATGTGAAAAATTACAGCTGTACTTTTACAAGGAGGTGAAGAAAATGATAATGTTGAAAATCTGGCATGAAATAATGTGTGAATTCGCTGAAATTACAAGCGTGCATCGCCAACTGCGCAATGCATGCTGTAACAGTCATTTTATGGAGTATCATCACCAAATTTTCAACATAGGCATTTCAGGACCTCTGCTCATGAACAGTGTCACTGTCATTTTGTAATCTGCCTCAAACACTGATTTCCCACAGCGACTGCGCTATTGTGTGCGGAAGTGCAGAAACACATTTCAGCCAGGATGTGAAAAATGACAGCTCTGTACTGTTCACAAGGAGGTGTAGAAAAATGACAATGTTGAAAATAGTGAGATTAATAATGGTCGGCGATTCTGATGGTAACAACTGCACAATGCCGCCGTGAAACACAGCATTTTGGATTTGTTCCACCAAATTTGCAACATAGGCTTTTGAGAGCCCACCACATGAACACTACCACTGTCCTTGCATTAATTGGTCCGAAGGTGATTCCGCCAAAGTGACTGCAAAATCACCTTTCAGGACAGATTAATGCCATAACAATGACAGACTTCATGAGGAGGGGTCCCAAAACCCCATGTTGAAATTTGGTGCAAAAATCCAAAAATGCCGAGATATGCATTAAAGTTGAAAAAACCCTATTTATTACATTATACAGCTTACCGGCATTTCCTCAGTTAGCGGTCGGCTTTGAAGAGTGCAGACGTGTTCCCAGTCCACCAAGATTGTCGCGTCAAGTTCCAGAGTTAAGTATGGGGTGAGGGTGTGGGGAGGCAGGGTGCCAGTGGGTGGGTGCGGGTGGTGGGTAGGGAGACTACGAGGACCATTTTCTGTTTACAGGTGAAAAAACACATCAGGGATGTTTTTCTTTTGTTACATGTGTTTTTTGGGGGAGGATACAGTAGCCGGCGGAGATTGGGCACCCTGTCAGCAAATAGGGAGTGGGGACACTAGATGAGGGGATTGGGCACCCCTCAGCACAGAAGAAGGAGGGATGTCATGCCGACAGGGAGTAGGCTCCCCATCAGCACATTAAAATAGGAAAGGGGTAATGGATGCCGATGGAATTGGGCACCCCATCGGCAAACAACAAAAGTAGGGTGCATGCCCCGAAGTCGTCGGTTAGCGACACTGTCCACCAGTTAACATAGCCAGTAGCGGCGAAGACGAGGAAGGTCCGCTGCGTGTGATGAGCTTTGCTCTCATTGCAGCGTCCTTCCTTAGGTGTGTACCGCCACATTAGCTATGCATGGTGTGGTGCCGGCATGCTGGCTGATTCGAATGAGGGCGCACCTACTGGTGCGTGCCCTTGTCGCCCAACAGCGACCCGCCTCCAAATCTCCACTGCCGCTAGATGTTGGCTGCAAGCGCACCAACATAAAAAACTAGTGAAGTCACGGTGTGCGAGAAACCGCGCAACGCACACCCATAATGCAATTAGTTTGGGATTTTTTACAGCAGATTCTCAACACAGGCATTTTGGAACCTCCGCTCATGGACCGTGTCACTGTGATTTTCTTAATCTGTCCCGAACAGTGATTTCCCACAGCGACCACGCATTTCTGCGCTGGAAGTGCGAAACACATTTCAGCCATGGTGTGAAAAATTACAGCTATACTGTTTATAAGGAAGTGTGGAAAAATGGCGGTGGTTAAAATCTGTAAGGAAAATATTAGAAATGCATGAGCGTGCGAAGGTGCGTGGAAACTGCTGCAATGGTCGCTCGTAACACAGTCATTTATAGTCTTTTTCACCAAATTTTTAACATAGCCATTTTAACACCTTTGCTCATGAACAGTGTCACTGTGATTTTCTTAATCTGTCCCGAACATCGATTCGCCGCATGACTGCGCCATTGTGCACTACATCTGCAGAAACACATTTTGGGCGAGATGTGAAAATGACACCTGTACTGCTCATAAGGAGGTGTGGTAACATGGCAATGTTGAAAATCTGGGTGAAAATATTGAAAATTCACGAACTTACGGTGTGCGTAGGAACAGCGCCAGCATGCTAAGTAAAACAGTTATGGTTTGAAATTTTATCAAATTTTCAACATAGGGTTTTTGGGCCTACCTCATGAACTGTGTCACTGTCATTTCATAAATCAGTCCCAAAAGGTGGTTCCGTGCAGTGACTACGAAATCACCTTTCAGGGCCGATTAACAAAATGACAGTCCAGAATTAATGAGGTGGGGTCCCAAAAACCCCATGTTGAAAAGGTGGTGAAAAAATTCCCAAAATGCCTGAGATATGCATCAAAGTTGAAAACCTTTTTATTCCATTATACAGCTTACCAGCATTTCCTCACGCGATCGGCTTTGAAGAGTGCAGCGTGTTCTCATCCACCGAAGATCATCGTGCGGACTCCGGAGGTAAGTATGGGGTGAGGTGGTGGTGTGGGAGGCAGGGTGTGCAGAGGGTGGGTTCAGGTGGCGGCGGGGTCAGGACTGTCAGCGAGGAATGTTTTTCTTGCAGGTTATTTTTTTCTTAGGCGATGAGGACTTGTGCCACGCTGGGTGGGCCCCAGCATGGCAGCTGGAAGGCTGTTTGGGGGCAGTGGAGCTGACTGGGGTTGAGGCACCCCTGTCAGCCATGCTGACCTGGAACTCTGTTGGGAGGGAGGCGCAGCAGACCCGATGGGTGATTGGGCATCCCGTCGGCCATACAGTGTGTGTATGTGTGTGGGGGGCGCATGAGCACGCAATATGCTAATCAGCACTATCTTATCGCTGCTCACTGAGCGGAGCTCTCCCTTTCAACTATGCGGCACTGCATTTTCAACTGCTGTGCATAGACAGCTACAGCATTCATTGGTGAACTGTGGCTGCGCCTGCAAACACACTGACTGAATTGGAAGACAGGGTGCCACACCTACAAAAACTCGGATGATGGCATTATGTTTCTTGCACGCATGCAAGCAAACATAAAATGAAGTTTTGTGCACTTTCCTATTTTTATACTTACGTTTATTGGTATTACCATTAACATACAGTTAAAGAAATTCCTGATACAGTACATTAGGAATTATAGCATATATGTTCCAGCAGAGGGTGCAACCTCTTAATACAAACATATTAAGAGATTCATACTGTTTCCATTAGATACATCTTTGGAGGGTTTCAGTAAGAACATAATAATTCAATGTATGATTTAAACTTTGTTCACTATATTTATTTTAAGCCCATGAGCAGCATGTAGTTTTAAGTTCTATTTTAGTCTTAAAAAATACAAGTGCCAACTCCTTAATAGGAGGTAAATGGTCATGCTTTTACCAACGTAAGGTACCAAAATGGTAACAGCGGAACTTCATACTAACACTACAATAATGTCCCAAATAGTATAAGTACCTCTAGGGCTCTAACAGCAAAAACTTAACATATGATATAGTCATATAGCGAGCTCCGTGAAATCTGTTCAAAAAGGCTTAACATAGTAGCTCCAACTAGGTGGTAGCCATGCAGGGTATTTCAGTCAGAGCTGCATTTATTAATCAGTCAGCTATAGAATGTCCGTATTTAGTTGAAAATTAAAGACTTAACCAGAGTTAGATAAAGAATCTGGGGTATTTTGTGCCTATTCCCATTGAGTGTCACTCATTGTAGACCTGCTGTTTAGTCTTGCGATGTTACAGATCAAGACTCTCCTCTTCAGCTTCATCTAGGTCCGATTGGTCCAATTGATCCATTGAGCCTCTGTGTCTCTGTGCTGGTTTGTGTTTTGGGCCCATCTCAAAGCTTTGTCGGGGTCAGAAAAAATAGACCTTCCCTCATGGACAATATGCAGCCGTGCTGGGAATAACATATTGTGTGGGATTTGTGCTTCTCGAGTACAGCCTGATGCCATCATAGCGTTCTTCTTATGTTGTGTGTATGAAAGCTCAAATCTGGATAAAGCTGCACCTGGGTTCCCTCATACAGCAGAATTTTTATTTGTCTGGCTAGGGCTAATATAAAGTCTCTTAACCCGATGCCATCTAGTATTGCCACTATAGCTCTAGGGGCCCTGTGTTAGTTGCCTGCCCCTTGATACCACCAGATAAGCCTTCTGGATCTGGATATGTCTGTCGGAAGGGTTGACCCAATGGCTGTTCCAGCCAGTCGAAGAGGAAAAGAATTAAGTGATCCCCTCACTTCTTTGGGGATCCCTATTATATGAAGGTTTGCAGCCCTGGCTTGAATTTCCAGTGTTTCACGCCGGGCTCTCAGATGTGTATTTTCCTTAATTAGATTGGTTGAGATGCCCAGGGCTGCTTGGAGCATTTGTGTGATTCTGAGGCTTCCAGTTTAATTACTTTACCTCCGCTTCTATTGAAGTTACTCTGGCAGTCAGGAAATTGAACTTTTCTGACAATCCTGACACCGTACTGATAAGCCTGTTGATTTTATGGCCTAAGGATTGCAACGTCACTTCTCCACTACTTCTTCTTCCGTTACACTCTTGACTTTGCACTGACCTCGTGGAGGGGTCCGTGAAGTACTTTTACTTTTTGTTTCATCTTGCGACCCTTTGTCTTTCCTTGGGTTCCCATTGTGTTTCTCTGGAGCTTCGATTTCCAAATATATAACTCTTGCTGCTTAGAATCACCAATTAAGCCCTTGGTTTTATCTTTAAAATAGCTATTATATAGAGCTGTAGTTTTTAGTGACCGCTTTGCTTGGGTTCAATAGCACCCTGCACTTTCCTATTAAGGGCAAGTGTCAAGCTAAAAATTAATGAAATAGCCTGCTTTTTGTCAGACTTTTGTGTCCCTTCAGCAGCTTAAATGAGTGTAAATTTAAATGAGTGTCAGTTTCTATGGAGCTTTTTCTTGCCTCAGTGACGTCTGGTGGCACTCCACCATCCAGCCCCATCACCAACCTTCTTGCAGGCTTACAGCTTATCCACTGCAGTTATCCAGGATGACCGTGTGGTGGCCACTGGCCTGCTTTGTCGGCATGCAAGAGCCTCCTGGGGAGGTGCTGATTTTCCAAACTCCTGATTTTCTTCCTGTTGTACAATATACATGGGTGAGCAACTACAGCCAGCTGTGGGGGGATAGGATAAGTGGACAAGAGTGGACAGGGCAGTGGTACCAGTAAGGTGCTGGTCTGGAAGCATAATGATGTAGTAGGGCAATAACATGATATTCTGTGATTCTGAGCAGAACAAGTCACTAAACTGCCCTATGATCCCGGGACAGAGCTGAAACTAGCTTCAGTTAGTGCACCTTTCCTAGCCAAAAACTGTAAAATGATTAAAAAGGAAGCAGGTGATGGACAGACAGATGGGTAAGTTATGACTTTTCTGTTGACCAATTTCTACATTTATGTATTTCTTACACATGGAAGGGCAAGTGGTTGTAGATTGCCACCACCTAATGCCTGTTGCTGTCATTCTTGAGTTCTCTCCTAAGATTCTTGAGTTCTTTCTCGGTTCCTTTGCAGTGTAATGTTTTTCAATTTAATATACTTTATTAAGTTTTGTTTTCCCTCACCAGAAAGAAAAATACAAACTAGCAATCAGCAGCTTTCCTTCCCTTGACAACATAAAGACATTAAATCAGACCTCTGTATGGAAAGCTGTATAATGGTTAAGTAAGGCTAAACAGGTTGCAAGGCATCTAATGAACACTGGCATGCATGACCACATAAAATATATCTTAAGTATTATCCTATCTATCTATCTCCCCAAACCTCCCCACCCCACCACTACCTCCCGAGCACCTATAGCATTTGCATATTGGTTACGTAAGACTCAATCATGAAAACACCTCCTGAAGTAAGATAGACAGATGGGAGGCTAGTACCACAGCTGTGATCAGGGATCCCCTGGACCATATTCCCTATGGTTACAACTTACCCGCTTTGCCCCCTAGCTAGAGAGAAATCTTATGTACTGTATATAAGAGGTAAAGGCCACAAGTGGCCCCACCTCCTGTTGAACACCTCCTGTCAGTCCATTAATTTTGCAATGTCGCTCCATTTCAAGGACTTGAAGAATTTCAAGTGCCATTCTCTTAGAGAGGGCAAGTTTGGTCTAACCAATGTCTTACGATGATGAGTTTGGCGACCCGGAGATTAGTGGCATAAAAGCCCTACAGCAATCTAGCATATCCCTTGGAAAGTGGCCCACCAAGCAAATTTGTTGGGTAAAATAAGAGTCCAGTCCCAATAAAGGGTCTAAAGCTCTCTTAATAGCTTGCCAAAGGGGTTTACTAGGGCACATTCCCAAAGGATGTGATTTGAGAGCTGTCAAACCTTCACATCTAATACAGGTTGGAGACTCTGATCTGCCCATCCTATGAAGTCATGTAGGGAGAAGTAGAGATTGTGTAGAATGCAGAACTGCAAGACTGGAAGCAGTCCTCTTTCATGTATTTATATAAGCATCGCCAGACTTTTTGCCACTCTTTGTTGCTCAAATTCACATCAATTCACAATTCCAGTTAAAGCAAGTTCCATGGGGTTTGGCCAGATCATGAATTTTATGTACGTCATAGAATTTGGATATTGGGTGAGGTGAAACAGCGGTATCTAAGAGAAGGTATAATAGTGGGTTGGGAGAGTCTGGCCATGGGTGTGGGCCCAGAATGAAGAGGTTGCCTTGATCAACTGTAAATGCTTGAAGGGGTGATAGATGGTGATAGAGACTTTATCCTGAACTGTTGTGGCCGGGCTATCTCTTCCATGGGAAACCAGAGACAAAATAGTTGCCCCACCAGAGCTGGGCAAAAGTTTGAAAGAATCATACGGTTTGCTATCCTGACATATGGGTTTCCAAATAGAGGTTGAGATAGATCTTTGTATAACCACATTCCCGGATGGGAACAGATCTGCAGGAGAGCTTTGAGAGACCACCATAATGAGGAATTACAGAGGTTTGGGGAGATCAGAAGGTCTAGCATATACTAGACTGCTTATGTCAATTCCTTGTGATTGAAAAAGATGCTGTTCTAGAAATTGCCAGAGCGGGGTGTAGTAGCCATCTGGGGAGTCATTAGCACTTGAATTCCATCTGAATATTTTACAGCAATGTATAGCACAATAGTATAGGAAAAATTAGAATTCTTAAGCTACCCAGCTCTTTCCTGTGGGTCAGCCTGGAATACGCCCTTTGGACTGCTTTACCAAGCCAGAGAAAACCTGAGAAGGAGGCGTGGAGACAAGCAAACCAAGATTTGGAAAGATAAGGGCTCACACTGCTCAGTGGGTAAAGTAATCTGGGTAAGATGTTCATCTTGATCAGGTTTACTCGTCCCCACAGCGAGAGAGGAAGGGATCTCCACCTCTGTAGGTCCGCCTGTCCAGCCTGAGATATAGGAGAGAGATTAAGTTTTACCAAAGCTATAATAGATCTGGACACTTTGATCCCTAAATAGGTGAGTGTCTCGAGTTCCCAGGCAAGACCCATATCTGTGACCTGTTGTCTCTGAACATGCACAGTTAATGGCATGACCATAGACTTGTCCAAATTTAATTTATACCCTGCCACCGAGAGAAGTTATCTATGATGTCCAATGCTAGGATTCTCTAGGTGCAGTAATAAGTCATCCATAGGCCTACATAGTATATCAGGCGTTACCCACTGGGATGCCATGTATAACTGGGCTACTTTGGAGAGGATCTGATAGGGGTTCAGACAGAGGTTAAAAGGAAGGGAGAAATGGGGCATCCTTGTCTAGTGCCTCAGTGTAAAGTGAAGGAAGCGGAGAATACGCCATTGCACCAGATCCTGGCCAAAGGCTGGTGGTAGATGACCTTAAGTCAATCACAGAATTGTGTTTGAAACCCAAATTTCCATAAGGTGGCAAACGGAAGAAGCCAGGAGACACAGTCAAAGGCCCTCACTGCATTCAGGAAACTAATACTGCTGGGGTGTTCCTCTCTCGCTACTCGAAATGAGGTGTAGGACCTTGCGTAAGTGGTCAGAGGAAAGATGCCCTCCATAAATCCAACCTGGGTCGGACTGATAAGGCCCTGCCATATCTTTAAAAGATGATTAGCCAGTACCTTGGCTATGATTTTTAGGTCCGAGTTCAAGAGGAAAATAGGCGGTAATTCCCAGGTAAGAGATGTGATTTACCAGGCTTAAGAATGAGTGATATCCATGCTTGGGTGAGCAGGGATCGAAAAAGCCATCGGCGAAGATAGTTAAATAATTTGGTAAGGGAGGGAGCTAAAATATCTTTGAATGTGGCATAGAAATTGTTGTTGAACCTGTCGGGGCCGGGCTTTTTCCTTAGGTAACTGCCTAAAACATTCTTACCTCCTCTAGGGATAAGGGCATTCAAACTAGTCCCTTTCTGGGTCTCTTATAGAGTGGGCAGTGGGATAGAGTCTAGGTAGCTTTCTATGCATGTCAAATCAGGTGTGTGTTCCTTTTCTAGACAGTAGAGGTTCTTGTAGAACTGTTGGAATGTGTTGGCTATATCACGGGGTCTGGTAAAATTGCCCTCCAGGATAGGCTAAAGGCTTTGAATCATTTGTTGTGTTTCTAACTGCTTGATCTGGAGAGTCAATAACCTGCCGCTCTTTCTCTGATTCTAAATACCAGAATTTAACTCTCTGGAGACCAGGTCAGCCTGCTCTGACAGTAGCCGAAACATTGTGCTCTACAAGCATGCAACTAGGTCCACTTGTCCTGGTCATCCATGATGGATAGACTGTTCAGAGTACGAATCTGAGATAGCAGCTGTCTTGTCTTTTCTGCCTTCTGTGTTTTGGCCTTGATGCCAATCTTATATATCTCCGTGATGGTACATTCGCCACCCCACACACACACACAACATGTCCTCCTTCTATACCGTTACCTCATTTTCACTGAAGAAGGCCTGTATGTGCTTTCCAAGGGTCTTAAAAAATTTTGTTTTCAAAGGTTAGGTGCCAGGCCCTATCGTGTTCCTCTAGCCCCTTCAGAGAATGTTCCATGTATACCAGGCATGATCAGCGATTACAGTGGGATGGATTTCGCAGACTAAAAGACCTGAGCGATTTGAGAGAGTAATCAAAAGTAATCTATCCGAGAATATGTCTTATAGAAGTGGAGAAAAAAGATATATCGCCTGTCATTAGGGTGTGAGATGCGCCATGGGTCCCCCAGTCCTACCGAGTCCATAAGGTCCCTGAGCCATCGCTGTGCGGACAGAGACCTTCACGGTACAAGCCTGATCTGTCTAGATCTGGACAAGTAACAAGGTTCCAGTCACCCCAAGGATAATTGGGAGGTGTGAGAAGGTTAATAATTGTTCCAAAAGGTTTGAGAAAAACCCTGGGGAGTCAAGATAAGGTCCATAAATCCCTCCTAGCTGCCTAAGGTGGGTTTCTTGTAAGAAAACCATGTCTGACTGATATTTTTGAGGTAGGCGCAGATCATGTATTTTTGCATTTGTCATTTGCCCTTTTTCATTCCACGAGATACATTTATATGTGGTACCCATCAGAGTATTCTGCAGTGGCTGTTAAATGAACCCCCATCTGCCTGCTTGTATATAAAGTAAGTAGGGTACCCCAGACCCACCCTGTCCCTCCCCAAACCATCCCCTCCATGGCCCCTCCCTCCCTCTCCACCCTGTAAATCAAACACAATGATGAAAAATTAACTAATAACACGTCAGCTCTAGTGAGCCTCCCATCATCCCTGGCCCTAAAGGCCGCAACTCCAAATACTTCCTGCCCGTGATGAGAGAACACATCTATTGTGGGCCTAGGCCCCTCCTCTCCCTCAGCCCCACAGCCTTAATTGACAAACTATCTACAATTTCTAAGACTATTTATAAAAGGTAAACAGCTGCACTCCCATAAGCCACCCTGAGTGAGAGAACCCATTTGTTAAGTTTTACTCTACACACTCTAACTACTACCCCTGAAGCCATATGTTTGATACTGCATAACCAGCAAGTAACATGTTACCAGATTACTAATGAGTAATGCAACCCAAGAATCATCTTATCTAGCCCAAATACAATGCTTGGAGAGCTAATGGAGACATTGTTCCTATTAAAGCCAAGCCTGCATTCCTTCATCTCACCATTCTGGTCTTTCATATTAACCAGGAGAGGTCCACAGCCACCATCACCCCGTCACTAGAGCTGGCCCATAAGCACACTGAGGCCCTTCATCTCTCCACCACCAGGATTCCAAAAGCAGTCTCCTTCTCAGTGAGTAACAGTATCGATCTATCAGTAAAAGAAGATTGTAGGCGGATAGTGATGGGATCCCATGCACCCCATCGCGGAGGTAGGCAGTCGAGGGCTCGGGGCTGCCAGTACTGAAAAAGGTCCTTATTTTTTACCATGTCGGCATACTGCCCCCTAGCCCTCATTCTGTATCACTGCATCGACTTATCCGCTGTGTCTAATTCGATGGTGGGGGCTAGCAATTTCAACATCCTGCCCACACCCTCCTTGCATAAGCATACCACATTGCAGTCCACTCCGCTGGGGGCATAGCCTATGACTCCATCATCCCTTATTTGTCTCCTATTGGGCCACCTGCAGTCACGTCCATAGAGACTCAAAGGTATTGCTCCAGGCTTTGGCCCAGTACACAGGCCAAAGATAGATTACAATTCTTCCCTTCACTGCATTATGTGAAATACCTACAGGCCCACCATGAAGTCGCAGTGTGATGTTTAAGCTAAAATCTTTATTTTTCTGACAGGATAAACTTATTAGGACTTTTTGGCCCTTTAAAGTTGTCCTGCTTTTTACAGCTACATGGGCAGAGCTCCACGGCTGTATTATTATCATTCTTTTCTAGCACTGTGGAAGCATGTGACCAACAGCACTCCGGCGTGCTTGCACAGTGCAGTGGCACAGTTCCAATCCTGTATGTTTCTATGGCTCTTTCCCTCCGCCAGCTGTAGAAACACACCCCTTCATGAGGCACTATTTTTGTCCGCAGCTGTGGAACTGACATCTGCCAAGTTCAAAATGGCAGCCAAAGCAAACTACTTGCACATTTCTACTACAGCAGCCATCTTGGGCATGAAACAAACTCGTGCATGTGCAGTTCTATCCCCGGCCAGCTTCCATATGGCTGACTCCAGTGCTGAGAACTCCGATTATTGTTTCACTAAGCTGCCACCACTCTTAGCCATACTGGCTCTGACCAGAATTTGTTACAAAGGAGGTGGCACTTGGTATGGTACAGTTTAACATATAAATTACAGTTTAGCATATAAGAAACAGTTTAACATTGAGAGCATTTTTTAGAACAGTTAGAACATGAGTTGCACACTTTTAAATTATATAGTCACAGGCAATTACATATCTCCCTAAACCCAGTTACATATGAACATACAAAATAGCCAGCAGAAAAGGTTCACAGGTCTGTCAAGTCTGCCTGAGTGTGCAGCTCACAGTTTAATACTATTGCAGCTGCCCCCTCAATCCCTCCTCCATCCCCTCTCACAGGCCTATCCCCATTATGTTCTTGTCTGTACTTATCCTGCCCCTACCTCTATCATATCCCACTTAAAGCTATCCACTGTCCTCAATTTGATTAACTCCTACAGCAGTGCATTCCATCCTGCCACCATTCGGTCTGTGAAGTAGTGCCTCTTCATCTCCTCTTGAACCTCCCCATCAAACTTCAGACCGTGAGCCCTGGTAATCCTCTCATTTAAGCGGGACAATCCTCCTGTTCTGACTTTGTTTATGCCTTTCAAATATTTAAAGGTCTCTATCATGTCCCCCTTCCCTTCTATCCTCCAGTGAGTACATGTTGGGCTCCCTCAATCTTTCCTCATAAGGCATCTCCCTTAGCCCCATGATCATCTTTGTCACCCTGTGCTGCAACCCCTCAACAATCTAGCATCCTTCTTGGGGTATGAGCATCAGTACTGCACACAGTACTCCACGTGTAGCCTCATAAGTGATCTGTACAAGGGCAGGATGACCTCTTCTTTTCTGGGGTGATACCCTGGCAATGCACCCCAACATCTGATTTGCCCTTTCTGCCACCCTCCTCACCTGTGCTGATACCTTCAAGTCCCATGTGACTAGTGCCGCCAGGTCCCTCTCCTCCTCTGGGGCTTCTACCAGCCTCCCCAGGCAGTAGATGGTCCTGGGATTTCTGTCTCTGAGGTACATGACCTTGCACTTCTTAGCCTTAAACCCCAACTGCCACTCCTCTGACCAGTGTTCAAGTTTAGCTAGATCCTCCCTGACTGCCTGCCTCCCTTCCTCACAGTCCACTTTTGCACAAATTTTTGTGTCATTGTGAGCAGGCTGATCTTACTCCTAACCCTTTCTGCAAGTCCCTATGAGACATTGAACAAAACAGGGCCCAGGCTTGGCTCTTCCTTGCTCCCTTATCTCCCCATCTCCTTTCTGAGCACAAATCCCTAGTATAACCACTCGATCCCCACTTCCTGCCCCTAACCCCCATTTTGCCCTACTATGGAACCCTTTCCTTTAGTATCCTCCCTCTATTTCCATGTCCCTCCCTCCTCCATTCCCCATATCACCTCAACTGCTCTCCTCCTCCTCCATCCTTACTGTGCTTCTTCCCTGCCCAACCACCTCCCTCCACTACTTGTACATCCCCTCACCGCCCCTTTCATCTTGCCTCCCTTCCCCTTCTACCTTTTTGGTCCCTCCCCTTTAGTTAGTGTGTCCATGACAACTACATCTGCTTCCCTGCCCCCCATGACTTCTACCCTACAGTCTTCCCCTCCACTAGCACCTGTGCTTCCCCTTCCCTCGTGATCCCTTTCCCAGTCTCTGTTGCCACCGCATCCCCTGCTCCCTTCTTCAGCCAAACTCCTGCCCATGCCTCCCTGAAATCCTTCCCGACCTCTGCTTTCCCTGGGCATTTTCCCAAACTCCTTTCTCTCTACTCTTGTTCCTTACCACCTGCCAACTCCCTATTCTCATGCCCCTGGTTCTTGCAGAGATGATACTCCTGGCCCACCTTGTCGAGCACCTCCTTTCGGCCTGTGGCAGCCTGGTGTATCCTGTGATGGAGCTCTACCTGTGTCCCTGACCCCTCTCCTCCATTCCCAGTCATACCTGCCTTCTCTCCTCAGTTCCCATTTCAATCATTCAATTTCCTGCATAAGCTGTCTGAACTGCCTACACACTGGACCTCCACACACTCCACTGGGTCCCAAGAACGTGAGTCCACCATTGCAGCTCACTCCTCCAGCCTCCTAGATTGCTACCCCAGTCATCCCTACAGCACTCTTCCCCGGCCATCCACCTGCCTCCTTGCCCTGGCTTCCACAGCCCCTCTGTATCCTTTAGGTGCTACTGCCCCTTTTTCTGTGTCTGCTTATTTCCTCTATTGCTCTCCTCCCCTATTACCCCTCCTGGTGTCTGCACTTGCCCAGCTAGCCTGCAGCCAGCCGTCCTCCTGCTGACACTCTGCAGTTGCTACACTCCTATGTCGTAGCATGCAGTTGCTCTCTCCACAGGGGAAATGTATAGTGACTCTGGCTGCCCAATGGGCCCTGCCAGGTCACGTGACCTCCATCTGCCTTCCGGTGCAAACCCTCCCTCATCCTCCCTTCTTCTTCCTCCACCTCCCAGTCCCAGAAAAGCTCTCCATAACGATGTTCAGCCTTACATCAAGTAAAATCCACCTGATGTAGCCAACAAGCACAATAAAATAAACTTATCTGTTCCGAGGCCCATTCTATCACTTCCGTTCTCCACAGCTGCACCACACAAGGAAAATTACAACAATGACTTCCCCTTTTAAGAGGCCTGACTCTGGCCACCCGATAGGTTCTATCGGGTCATGTGAACTCTGGCTGCCTCCTGGTGCAAGTCCTCCTCACCCTCCTCTCTAGTCTTCCTCCCACCTCCCAGGCCCAGAAAAGGTCTCCACAACAATGTTCAGCCATGCATCAAGTAAAATCAGCCCCGCTGTAGCCAACAAGCACAATAAAAATAAATTTAGCTGTTCGAGGACCATTCTCTGACTTCGTTCTCTACAGCTGTGCCAAAAAGAAAACTACAACAATGGTTTCCCTTTCAGAGATCTGACTCCGGCGCCGATAGGCCCTGTCAGGTCATGTGACCTCTATCTGCCTCCCGGTGCAAGTCCTCTCTCACCCTCCTCTCTCATCTTCCTCCCACCTCCCAGTCCCAGAAAATGTCTCACAACAATGTTCAGCCCCATATCAAGTAAAATCAGCCCCGCTGTAGCCAAAAACACAATAAAATAAAATTAGCTGCTCGAGGCTCGTTCTCCGAACCTCTGCTCTCTGCAGCTATGCCATACACAGTTGGATATATAGGAACAGTTTAATGTACAGGAAACAGTTTGACATTTGGTGCATTTTCAAGTACACCTAGGATATGATTTGCATACTTTACACCATACATTCAGAGCAATTACAGATATCCTTAAACACATTTTCAGCAGCAGCTTAAAATATCTTATTGTTGGTGCTTTCCTAGTCTCTGGGGGTAGCTTATTGCACACTTTTGCTGTTTTGGATTTATTTTTGTTTCAATATGCAGCAGTGTTACTGCTGACCTTCTCCATCATGTCAGAACTACACAACAACAGTATATATCATCATCACCCATGTGTACCTGCAAGAATAGGACAGAGGAGAACAAGTATTTTTAAAAAGCCTGACAAGGCTGTGCAGTTAAAGTCAACTTTTCTGACCTGTAGTTCCACTTTCCTCTCACTTCCCAGTAAAAAATCCACTTGAATAATTACATTTACTGTTTGGATACAAGGTGTGAAACTGTTCACCACAGCAACACACTCCCACAAAAGAATCTCTCACAAATAATACTTGCCTTTGCTGGTAGAACACAACACGGTATCCAAAGATCATTACCAGATATTGTCTGGGCATCTGTAGGATAGCAGCAACACAGTAGTAGTGGTACAGTAAACCTTATCTCATCATCGATCACATCAGTGGTGATGGGTAGGTTTCACAGGGTAAATCAAATGCAGTTTAAATCATTAATAGCAATTTCTGTGTAGCAGCAGGACTCAAACTACACTACTTCTGAAAAATACTGCCATGACTCATACCGACTCTGGGCTCTGGCTGCCACTGAGCTTTCAAAATTGCTGCTTTGCTTTCCTTGTCCAGTCCCTCCACCATGGTTTTGGTTTTCACACTATTTAACATTGGGGCATATATTAATAATAATACACAAAAAGTGTGCACAGTGACAATGATGTGTAACAGACCAGTGCTTGTGTCAAAAAGGTTCAGTGACAGTGTCTCAGCAGGTAGCACACTGCTTCTGAGGCGGGAGATCAGAAGGCTGTGGGTTCTATCCCACACCAGGCACTTGGGTTACATCCAATACTGACACTGTAGTGCAGCATGGGCGGGGTGCTGCATTCCTGAGGTGCCATCTTTGGGATGAGATGTTAAACCGAGGTCTCATCTGCCTGTTCTAGTGGTAGTTCAGGTGGATGTTAAAGATTCCATGGCACTTCTCAAAAAAAGTAGGTATTTAGTTTTTATTAACGATCATACAAACAAAACAAGATACATCAATCTATACAGAGAAATAAGATACAAAAGTAAGGAAAAACAACAACAAATGTACCACATCTATATATACCATATCCCGGGGCGTCCCTTTACATTCTGTATAAGGTAAACAAGAAGAAAAAAATACAGATAAATAGTTACAACGTCAAGTAATCGGTGCATAGGTCTGTGATCCAAGGGGATTTCTCAGGATTGAAATGTCCAAATATATGATCTTTCTTTTAATTCCTTGTGATAGATTTGTTTTAGTTCCCAAGTAATTTTTTATTAACTCTATAAGAGGAACATTTTCTGCTGTAGTGTGAACCAACAACGTGAGTGCCAAATATACCATTTCACAACTGCAAGAATTACTTTTTAAAGTAGAGGGTTCCCATGTTCCCAAGTTTTGTCAAAATGACCACACAATATTATATCCACATGCATTCTCTGAAGGTTAGGCATGTTCCAATTATGGGCTAGCAAGGTACAAAATGATGAAATATATGAACAAGAAAAAAAATAGATGTGGGTATGTTACGTGAAATGGGGTTACCAATGGCCAGCATAAATATTACTGGCGATAAAATAAATCTGACACTTATTGTGATTTCTTTTCACCACATCTGATAGCGGTCATGTGTAAAGATATATAACATAGAGGCATAGAATTGTAGGGGTGTGCATATATAGTAATGCTTATTTTCAGCATGATTTCTGTGCTTTTTCCCTTGCTAAAGTGTGACATAGCAAGCACATCCATTCTTGTGTCACTCTGACCCATTTATTTTAATGCCTGCCACTAATAAACACATTTATTAAGTAATATGCTGCTGTGTGTTTATTTTTATTTTGTTATTTCACCCTTTGTGCTGTAAAACAACATTTATCTCCTTGCAATTGCTGTGGTGAATGTAACTGCTGGTGTCACAGCAGGTTACGTTCACACAGCCTCCCAAATGTTCTGTGGTGCTTCTACCTTTAAAATCATTTTTTTCTAATGCCCCAAGCTCTGCCAAGTAGATGCTGTTGTTTCCCAGTAGAGAAGTGAGCCCTTTGATCTCGGTGGCACAACCTTTCACCCTTGCTCCACCATGTCACGATTGCCGGATGTTCGTCAACCACCTTGAGTGACTGTACCCCGATTTGTGGTGAGCAGCAATCACAATTGTTTGTGGGAGCGGCGGAGTTACTTCCGATAAAAGCCCAAGCACCATTGCCCAGTCTCATTTACCGAACCGGCAGAAAGGAAGAACAGCATCGTGTCACAGCATTCCACCAGTGTTACGCTACTGCACAGGTAGGGCCTAAATTACGATCACCACTGTCTTCGGAGAGTTTACAGTTCATTTTTAAAACTACTGTTCGCTAGTAATGGGGTATTAACTGTGCACTGCTGCCATGTCCCTATCATGTTAAACTTTGATGCAAGGCAATATTTTAGGGGTAAAGTGTTTATTTTTGTGTTTGTGACACGAGGCACTTTCGTTTACAAGTTTGCCCTACACAGGGTGTGCCTGGTGTCACGGTTACTTCAGCCACTCCAATGGGATGTATTGGTGGCATTTGAGAGGTCAAATCACTGAAACCTAGGATGCACACTGCTGGGATTTTGATGTATTTTGGGGTATTACTGCTTGCTGTGGGAAAAGTTTGAGAATGTGTGGGGTTTGGTAGTGGTGGGGGAACAAACTGTAAGGAATTAGGAGTTAATTAGGGGTTAGTTTGCTGTGAATGTGTGGCCAAATGTAGGTGAGAAACACACCTGGATGTGGACTTTGCAGGCACTTTTATTTTTAAATTCCCACTATGCCTTTGTCCATGTGTGTTCATCTATGTTCGGCCATTTTAAACACCATGCGGCCTCTTTTGTTTAGTGGGGGAGGTTGGGCTTGAGGTTCTATGATGCTGCTGTTTTGCTTTCAGGTTCTCTGTTCGGTACTGTCTGGCTGAAATGTAGGTGAACACAGACACAGCTGGAGGGCATTGGTCAGGTTTGGTGGCTTAAAAGCAGGTTACATTTTTTTTTTTTGTAAATGTGCCTGCACTCCTGACTTTGCCCCAGCTGTGTGTGTTTGTTCACCTATGTTCAGCCATTTTGAGAACCATACGGCCTCCTTTGTTTGGTGGGTGTTGTTGTTTGGGATTGAAATCCGGCCTGCTGTTTTATTTTGCTACTGTGTTGGTACTGTCTGGTTGAAGTTAAGTAACCAGACACAGCTGAAGGACATCGGCCAGGTTCAGTGGCTTAAAGAAGGTTAACATTTTTTGTGTGGGAGGAATTGAGATTCATGTTGCTGTTTGTTTTTCTAAGTGACTGTGTAAATTGCCTTTTTGGTGTTTTGTTTCTTCAGTGACTAACAACTGTTTACATATAAGTCTGAGTCGTCTCCTTTGCTCCTCTGATTTTTGTGGCATGTTTAGCACATCTCCTTTGGTAATGTTTAGCGCATCTCCTTTGGTAATGTTTAAGCGCCTCTCCTTTGTAATGTTTAGCGCGTCTCCTTCAGTCCGTCTGTCTGCATGAGAAATGGCGTGAGTCTCCTACAGTCAATCTGCCTGCCTGTGAATGTGGGGCATGTCACCTATACTTGGTCTGTCTGCCTGAGAATGTGGGCGCATCTCCCACAGTCAGTCTGTCTGCCTGAAAATGTGAGACACGTCTCCTGGTCGGTCTGTCTGCCTGAGAATGTGGGCGCTTCTGCCACTGTTGGTCGGTCTGTCTGCCTGAGAATGTGGAGTGCATCTCCCATGGTCGGTCTGTCTGCCTGAGAATGTGGAGCTCATCTCCCACGGTTGGTCTTCTGCCTCAGAATGTGGAGTGCATCTTCTTCAGTCTGTCTGTCTGCCTAAGAATGTGGAGCTCGTCTCCCATGGTCGATCTGTCTGCCTGAGAATGTGGTGTGGGTCTCCTTTGGTCAGCTCGTTCACTTCATGCTATTTGTGAGATGAGTACTTATCTCTTGTGTTAGTCCTTCTATTTCCTGTGCAGCCTGTCTGTTTGCTGCTTTTTATTTGAGAGGAATGCATAGCTAATATCAGACTTTTATCTCAGTTTGTTTTTGAAGCAATGGAGATGAGAAGACGACATCGTGTATCCGCTGCAGATTTGATCAGAGATGCACTGAATATTTCCCCTGTGCACTGTCGGTAAAGGAGAGATGTCAGCGGTACAGAGAGAATGTGAAGAAAGATCCAGAACGTTATGGCAGCTATTTGGAGAAATGCAAAGCATGGCCACAATCTTATCGAGATACAATGAATGAAGAAAAGAAGGAAACTATAATGAGAAGGCCAGATTAAGAATGCAGCGATATAGAGCATGCAAGGCCAAAGTTGCAGTGTCTGCAGACTGCAGAGCCACTTCTTCAAAGGCAACCACCAGAAAAGATTCACAAAAGAAGAATGAAGAGAGAGCACATTGGAGAGAGAGAGAAAACAAAAAGAATGGAGAAATATGTGTAACCCCAGGCTGGTATGCCATTTGTATCTGACAGCAATATCAGGTGGGCTTGGTTTGGGAGGAATAGGTCACTGGCACAAAGGCTAGGTTTGGCTACTCTGCACAGGGGCACCCAAGTAACTCCGAACACAGGAAGCAATAACTGTAATGTCCAATACCAGACGTGGGATTCTAAAGTGTGGCTTTTATTCACATCCAGAACAGAATAAACAAAGCATAGATTGCCCACAGAGCTACATTTCTGGTAATGCAGATTAAAGGAGACCAGAACACAGCCTCATCACTTTAACCCTCAGGCTCTGAACACACTGGGCACACAACTTGGACTTGTACGCTGCTTTGGGTTACACAGCCCGAACTTGTACACTGCTCTGGGTTTCCTGGCTCGGCTCCCTTGCCAGCCACTTGGACACCTTCCATACTTCGTGGAAACATTTTCTGGTGGCTCCTAAACCACCTAAGAGCACCTCGGCTCCATCAGGGAATCCTCCTCTTTAATTCCATGTCTGGTACTTTTCCTCAGGCACTGGCCAAGTACCTGAGGGAAAGCAAAAGTGTCTCAGAGCAAATCCGTAGAGGTGAATTTGGTACTACTGATGGGGGTCTCCCACCTCTCGCTCCCCAATTCATACCGGACATTTCTCTGGACAGAAAACACCTCATCCTTTAGCACTGTGCTGTGTAGATTCTTGCTAAATGTATTTCACATTCCATCTACTTGCATTGCTTCCCATTTGTGCTGGACTTGAACATACTTATACGTGCCTTTGTCCATTACTCTAGACCCCCACAAAGTTAAACAGTCCAATCCCCACTTTCTTTCTTTCTTTCTTTCCCTTTTGTGCTGGCCTTGAACATACTTATAAGTGGCATTGTCCATTACCCTAGACCCCCACCTGAGTTAAGCAGTCCAATCCCACATCTTCCAACTGTACTTGTCTGTCTTTTCCTGACCCCACAGTAACAGTCCCTTTAGTTTCCTTCTGTTCAGATGAAAACACTGGCCCTTTTCAGAGCGAACTCACCATTTGGTTGCAGGTGCCTACAGGCATTTCCTCCACAAGGAATCTTCCTCTCAGAGTTTCTGGTGCCTCAGCACAACTTGAACAGGCAGCTTCTTTCCCTTAGCCGGACCGAGGGGGTTGCCCTGGAAAATAGGCAAACACCTTCCCCATCCCCTCAGGGATGGGGCTACTGAACTCATTGAAAGCGGTCTCCACCACTTCAATTACCAGTTCCTGTGTTGCTCTTCAGGTGGAAACACACACTTTACCAAAAGTAGCTCTTAAACAGAGCTTAAAGCTCTGAGAGCCTGCACACCTCTGCTGCACTACAGTCTTTCTCTAAGACTGCACACAGACTGGCTTCAGAATCCCCAACATTCTAGTCTCACCTCCAACTGCAACATTCCAGTGTGGCTTATGCAGCTCGACAGTTCTAAAATGATGTCATCCCTCAGTCTCAGCTGAGACTGAGAACAGAGTGAGACAGTGTGAAATCCATTTAACTGGTGTTTCTAAGCTGCCTTCCTGCCTACCACTAGGTCTTACTGGGATTCTAGTAACCTCAGGTAACAGGGCGTTGCATATGTCTAGTCAGAAATGCAGACGAGTGAATGAAAAAGGCAAGAACTGTACAAGAAAAATAAAGATAATGATATACCGGTTTGCACCCCACCCCTGCCACCTGTGCCATGTGCAATGCGTCTCTTGCAGAAAACATGTGTATGACCCAGGAAACATCCTGTGACACCCCAATGGCCGACCTGACTCAGAAATTATCCTGTGACACCCCAATGGCCGACCTGACTCGGGATACATCCTGTGACACCCCAATGGCCGACCGGCACTCACAGAGTGCTATCAGAAAAGCAGTTCAGAGAGCATGACAAGGACTGCCACAGTCACCCATATGGTTTGCTTGCACAATTGCAAAGGTAATTTCATCATGCTCACCAGCAAAACAGAATGCCCTGGCAAAGCAAAACATGAGCTTGACCTACCACACTAACCTTCAGGACAAGATGGTCGAGGTTATAAAGGACAAAATGTCACAGATGAAGGAATGCAATACCAAATGGCAGCAGGAATTCAAAAGAGCTTTATCAGTTCTTTTCTGGTGCTGAAAAAGTACTGAATGCACCGTGGTACAAGCTCAGCACTTGGAATCAGTTGGAGGAGAATGATGAGGGCATCAAGGGGAGGAAGAGAGCCGAGGATCAAGCAGCACAAGGCCACACTGTCTGCAGAAACAGTGAAGACTGTTCAGAACTTCTTGAGGCCTCTTCTATACCACTGCCTCACAAGAAGGCAGTTTCCAAAAGGACTGGGGCAACAAAGGCTTTCTTGGACAAGACCCATGATAGCCTCCACCAGGAGTTTCACCAGCAACACCTCTGAAACAAAAATAGGGTCCACTAAGTTTGCAGCCTGAGACCAACAAATATCAAACTCGTCAGGCAACAAAAACTGGATCAGTGCCTGTGAGTACTGTGCCAATGCAGAGTTAAAGCTGCGATCCTTGAATCAGTTTGCTTGATGTTAAATATTTGCCACAATGCAAAATGGAAAACATTTATAGGGCTGTTGAGCTCACCATGTGCCCACGCCTGCCTGGTGACAAATGTTTCACAAACAATTGCATCAGCAAAACTTGTGAGAACTGCAGTACTAATGCAATATTTAAAAAACAGTGGAACTTGTGCAGGAACATGAAAATGATATAGTCAGATGGTTCCAATGGGAGACTGTCAGTGTGACCAGAGACATGAACGACACTATGGTTACACAGTCTAGAAAAGTGCTCCAATGCAAACAAACCACTGTGACTCAATTTATGGAAATGGTAACAGAAGACGTGCATTTTTGTACAACATCTGCACGTTGCATCATGCAACATAATCAGTTCCACAACTCTGAAAGAACAATGCCAACAGGCTGGGTCATAATGGTGCTGGACTTCTAGAGAATTACACCTGCAAGTTCCAAGATGAAATTCAGTCCTGTCATTGGCACCATGAACAGGCCACAGTACACCCTATAGTCAATGATTACAGATGTTCAGAATTGAAGGCCTCATCACCGAGTATATTGACTTTATATCGAATGACCTTAAGCATGACCACCATGCTGTTCACCATTTGTGGGAGTTGCAAATAGACATCTCGTAACATTCGCAAACTGAATAGCAAATAAGCGATACAGTTCACTGATGGCTGTGGAGGCCAATATAAATCTAAGTGGGCTTTAACTCTATTTCACCTTCACCAATACAGAACAGGTTTCAAACTGAACAAGCCGTTTTTGGTCCACGTCATGGAAAGGCCCATCAGGCGGAGAAAGTGCTGTCTTCAAATCTGCTGCAAGTCTGGCGGTGCAGAATCATTGGGCGATAATTTGTAATGCAGAACTATCCCAATTTTGTGCAATTAATCTGACAAAAAGCCTGACAATGAAGGATGCAGCCATGTGCTCAGAACCTTCTTTTGGGTGGGAGATGGGCAAATAAAGCGGCGAGCAGGACCTGAAGTGTGCACCATACCTGGAACATGAAGGATCCATAGTGTTAAGTCTGTGGCAGATGGCATGGTTGCACCAAGAGGACTGAGCTGTTTCTGTAGACCATGTTGAAGGAAGATGGCCCATGTGAGAACTCTTGTCATGTGGAATCATGGAGATTCACATTACACTTTGGAAATCTTCTGGATATTTGAGCCATGACATGCCAGTCACACGACCTCAGCATCTCCAGCAACAATACAGGATACTACCCTGCCAACCCATCCTGACAAAAGACATGGTTCCTGAGATTGCAGCTGTTCCCTCAGCAGCAGCAGCACCACCACCAACAACCAGAGCTCTGACACAGCCACTCCTTCATCTGCCATGGTTCCTGAGACTCCCACTATTTCATCAAGCAGCAGCATCACCAACCAGAGCTCTGATGCAGCCACTCCTTCTGCTTGTTCAAAGAAAGTGAAGTCAAAAGAACATATACAGGTGAACAAATTTTATGCAGTGTATTATTCAAAGACCTTCTACATCGGTCAGCTAACCACCATGGATGAGAGTGGCAAATACCATTTCAACTTGATGCAGCAATGTGGGCTAGCAGCTTTACGTAGCCAGGCGCAAGGACACAAATTCATTAGGAAGACAATGCGCATATTTTATGGGCCCATAAACTTTGATGGGAAGGGCACTCTCAGTCTTCTACCTGCGGAACTGCAGACCATCAATACTAAATAAGAAATTCTGAGCGTCGGCTGGAATTAACTGGTGTATATACTGCAATGCAATAACGTCATTCACTAACAGGATTGAAAATAGACAGCCCTACACTTTGCTTTTCAATCTTCAAAAACACAAGCTGGTGGCAGAATTCACAGTCACCCCACTGGCCCATGGATTAATGCTAACTTAATATACAGCCTCACAAAGAGACTTAACCAATCGGGTTGCTGTCAATCCATGTTTTATAAACCAGTAGTATATTAGCCGTTAGTAATGTTCAGTAAAGTTTTTAAAACTGAAACACATTTGATTAGTAATTACATTCACCATGGTAAATAGTTACATTCACCATGGTATGTTGGGTCAGACATTACATCTGTCAGTAATGTTGTTGAATTGTCAAATTTCTCCAGGTTTTATAGCACTATGTCAGTCATTAGCAGCAGCATGTTAACTGTTAGGCATGTTCAGTAAAGGTTTTACAACTAAAATAAATGTGTGGTGTCATTCGTTACATTCACCCGGCATGTAGTATCAAACATCACACTTGCCAGTAATATAATTGTACATTTTTGCATGTTTTGTAGCATTATATCAGCCAGTAGTAGTAGTATGTTAGTTGTTGGGCATCTTTATTACAGTTTTAGTGAGCAAACATATGTGTGGTGTCACTTGTTACATTCACCACGGTATGTGGTGCCAAACATCAAATCTGACATTAATGCAATAGAATTCTTGTAAATATTTGTGTCTCATGTTGTAATATAACTTATGACATATGTTATTAAACTTTTACAACTAAAACAAGTGTCTGGTGTCACACGTTACATTCACCACAATGTGTAGTGTCGCTTGTTACACTCACCATATTAGAGTTCTTTTATCTCAGGAACATGTGAAGCTTTTATCTCCAGTATGTTTATTTTTCATGCTTGGGTCATAGCATCTTGAAATGAATCACAAAACTACTCTAGAGGTAATCTGAAAATTTGACTCTCATGTCACACTTTGGTAACCCTTTTCGTGAACAGACCCATGTGTCATTGTTTCCAGCTGTTGTGAATATTGGGGCCTAAAGCACATTCTTTCTGGCGGTTGCCTGTGCTTCTGATTGGCCTTTACATTAAGTCTATTATGGCAGCACAGCCAGTGCATGTCCCGCATTTATTTCTGGTATTCTAGACTAGGGCAATTTAGATAATCTAACAATTACGGAAGTAAAGTTTCTGAACAAATGGGAAAATAAACCAGTGCACCAAACTTTTTGTATGATTTGTTTATACAAGAACTTCCTGTGCAGATTTATAACCATATTAGCTGTAATTTGCCAACTTTTGATTTTTACAAAACCTCCCGTACATATGCGGACTAGTATTTGAATACTTTACTTGCCTGAGGGAAACAGCTGACCATTGGGGAACCAAGTACAACATGAAATAACATATAAAGGTACCAGGCTAAAGTTTTGTGTGATAATAATGGCCTTAAGTTTGCTATGATGTACATACAATAGAACATTTATTTATTTATTTATTTAGCAGACTTTAGGATTACAACCTTTGAGTCAGGGACTCATTTACAAAGCTCCGCATCAGAAAAAACAAACATAAACAAGTAATATGTATAGACATAGAATGGCAACTAAAGGTTACAGTTTTTTAGTTGTACAGTCAGACCTGATTAATCCGTTCCTGTTTGTATTGCTTGAATGTTAGCCGGATTAGAAAACAACAGAAAATAAGTCACAGCGTTATTTGGGTTCAACATTGCAAATAATGTGACGGCACCATTTTATGCTTATAAATTTTATTGCACACATTAGATAATGTCATTTGACATATAAATCTATTTAAAAGCAAGTCAGTGTATTTCATTTCTTATTACACCAAAATTGCAAGGTTGCTTCAGGTAGAGCGAGGCTAGCCTCACTTAACATCATTTCGCATTCTCTGCAGAAAAATTACCCCTCAGTATGAAGCAGTGCTGCGTTATGAAGCAACCTTCATGGAGGAGGGAGGAAAAATCACCCCTCAGTATGAAGCAGTGGTTTGCATTATGAAGCAGCCTTCGTGGAGGAGGACAACAAAACAGGCAAAACAGTATGGCATATTTATAAGGGGTAGGAGGGGTTGCTGGGTGACTCAATTCATTATCACTCCCATCGACAAAATATTCAGTGATTTGTTTCTGCTTAAAGGACCCAACTGCCTGTGCAGTAATAATTTTTAAATCAAGGAGTGCTCAATATGCTTCCCAGTTTCATCCATTTGATGTTGCTCAAGATAGCTCAACAAGAAGCCTATGTGAGTGAATGCAGCAGTCCCGTAGTAAACCTTACTGCTTAAACCATACCTTTTTGAATCCATGGATCCACCCTCATGAATAAGAAAACTCAGAAACTCCCATTTGCTGAACAAAAACCTTGTCTCCTCAACCACCATGTTGTCGGACACTGCAGCACCTCAGCTGTTCATCTCAGTGACCCAAGGGCTAAGTGCTGTTTCTATATTTTGGTGCTGTCCCAGTCTTACATGGGTCAATGACTTTGAATCACTCGAGGCAGAAAGCCACTTTTCCTTTGCTCGCCAGATGTCACTGCAAGTGCTAGCTCCAATTCTTAACCGTAAGCCTGTGCTGCATTTTCAACCATATCTGTGTTCGTGGCTCTGGATTCCCCTGTTTCCAAAGGCAGAGACCTCTTTTCTGTAAGATAGTTATCTCACTTCTCCTCTCTTTCTTTGGCTGCCATTGTGTAGTGAATGCTGCTTGAATGAGAGTGAAGGGAGAGGATTATCACTAGAACAGCTTTATTGAAGGTGATAATTGCACCTATTTGATGTGAATGGAGCGCAGAATGTCACCACTTACATTTAATCAGCACGCATTATAACATCGCTCACCTCTCTCTGCTCAGTATTAACACCTGTAAGCAAATGACTAATGCACTAACAAGACCTAATTGCTCTGCAAATATAGACGCTTGACTGCTGTAACCCATTACGGATATCGAGATATTCGGTTTAATGAGGTAATTAACAAGACGTTTTTCAGTCACTGTGTAGAATAGAACGGATTATGAGAAAAACAGACTGAGTCACAGTTTAACCAGGTTTGACTGTACAATATTGCAGAATGAAGATTAGTTATGCATTGCACTGAACGTGTTACCAAGAGCTGTATTTTACAGTTTACAAGAGAACAATAAGTTTGCTGATAGAGGAGGAGTAACAGGTTAGTTATTTACAGTGAAGTGGAAAATTAGACAGATATCTTGTGAGTGCAGCCAAAGGAGGCATTGTTAATTGTAATGTTTGGTAGCCCTATCGGTAGGAGCTAAGTGGTGGGGTGGTCCTGTAAGATGATGGATAGATGACCCAGCACTAGCTGGTACATTGACAACGCCGTGAAGCGAATGTGCTCTTTGAGGGCTGACTTGAAAGCTTCTAATTTGGAGATGGAGGAGACATCAGAGGGAGTTCATTGTACCAGGCTGGGGCCCTGTGTGGGAAGGACCTTTGGGCTAAGGAGGTTCTAACCTTCGGGATGGACCACACCTGTCAGTTGGCAGTGTGGGTGTTCACGAGGAGGAGAGGATAGGAGAGGCAGAAACCCCCAAGGGGTAAGCCCCAGGTGTATTTTCTTTGTAAAGGAGACATGTTTGATAAAATAGCCTTTCATCCAGGGTGAAGAGATTTGTCAGGGCATATAGGGTACAGGTATGGGTACACTTGTCTGCTCTGGAGAGGAGTCTGCATGCTTCATTTATGGCAAGGTGGATTTTGTTAAGGGCTGTGGTCAGCAGCCGAGTAGATAGTGAGCCCATAATCGACTAGGGAGAGGACTGAAGAGGTGACATCCACATTAAGAGCTTCCAGAGGTAGGCATTCCTTGTGCCGATACAATAGGCCTATACGGACATTTATGGCTGATGATAGAGTGTCAATGTGTGAATGAAAGGAGAGCTGGAATGAAATGTAAGGCCCAAGTATTTATATGTATGGACCTGTTCTAGAGGAAGGAGAGAGTGGGAGAGGATTATTATCTGCATTCTTGGCCTCATTCTGTCGGTGGGCAAAGAGCATGGTCTTTGTCTTTTCACATTGACCACAAGTTTTGGTCTATGAACCAGTTTTCAATCTGGTTAAATGCATGTTGGAGGGAGGACTGCAATACTGTGAGATCTGTGTGCGAGGCAAAAGAACTGTCATATGCATAGTGTAGTAGGTTGTCGAGCAGGAATTGGGCGAGGTGTTTAGGTAGATGCTGAATAACAGAGGGCCGAGGATGGAGCCCTGGGAACCCCAGAGTGGACTGGCAAGGTGGTTGAGAGGGTGTTGTTTATTCTGACACATTGTGATCTAGCTGAGGTAACTGGTAAACCAGGAGATGGGTCTGTGGGACAGACCTATGTGGCAGAGTATGCTTAAGAGTAAGTGATGAGAGACTGTATCAAAGGCCTTTGACAGGTCAATGAAGACAGCTCCAGATAGGTGTTTTCTATCCAGGGCAGAGTGAATAAAATTTAGAGAACTCAGTGAGAGCTGTAGTTGTACTGTGCCAAGATCTGAAGCCATGCTGCTCCTGCAAAGTAGGTTATGAGCAAGCAGGTACTCAGTGAGTTGGGTGGCTATAATTTTTGAGGGCTTTCGAGAGTGGTGGGAGAATGGATATGGGACAGTAGTTATTGGGGAGGTGCTGTCACCACTCTTCAGTATTGGGGTGACTGTGGCAGTCTTCCAGGCTGTGGGGAACTGCCCCAGGCTTAGGGAGTGGTTAATGAGGTCAGTCAGTAGGAAAGGACTGTATCTAGTACTAGATGTAGGATTCTCATATCAAAATAATCTTTGCAATAGCAAGAGCCACTGAGTGCTTTAATGAGAAAAGGCCTTGCCTCATCCATAGAGATCACCCTGAGATGGAAGGGAGGATGCTGGGTGTTAGGGGCAGGGTTGCAGGAGTGAGGTCGAAGAAGTTATTTGGGAGTACTGCATTAAGGTCAGAGAATGATGAGTTGAAGCAGTTGGTGATGACCAGTGGGTCGGTGGTAGGGACATTGTTGACAGTTAGTAGGAGGGGAGCCAAGATTTGCCATTGAGTTCCTTGATATTGTCCCAGAACAACCGAGCATTCCCCAGGAGGAGGCAAGGTCATTTTGTAGTAGCCGATTTGGCCTGTTTAATGGCCAAGTGCATCTGTTACGAGCCAATTTTTATAGGCTTGCCTGTCCGCCTGTGCACCGGATGCGACTGCTTTTATGCCAGAGATCATCTCTGTGCTTTAACTGTTGGAGCAGTGCAGGCATGACTGGGGGCGGCATTACGTTTCTTGGATTGCACTTTTGCTACTGGGGCATAGATGTTGCATGCTTTATTAAAGAACAGATGAAATAATCAAGGGCTTCCTCTATAGTAGGGGCCTGGGAGATGGGGGCCAGTCTCATTGAGGTAAGTATTTTTTAGTTTTGTGAGGCTTCGGGTCAGAGAGCGACACTGGGCAATATAGTTTGGTTTGGGTTTCTGCTGAAGATATGACCAGGAAAAGAGGATGGGTGAGTGATCGCAAGGAGTCTGGAAGGACCACCAGGTCAGAGATTCTGTGGGGACAGTTGGTGAGGAGAAGGTTGATCAGGATGCTAGAGCTGTTAGTGGGGTTCACTCTGGTAGGTTGGCTGATCAGCTGGGTCAGGTTCAGTGCAGCAGAGGTGTCCTTGGTGTGAGAAGCCGAACTGGCAAGCCAGTTCACATTAAAGCCTCCAACTATGATATGATGTGAACATAACTATAGGGTTCACCATACCTAAACCTCCTTGATTTCTAGGAAGGTATAATATGTTCCTTTTCAGAGGATTTAGTCTGCTCCCGCACAGCTTGAAAACACTATATAGAGTAGCTTCCATAGTTTTCGGGCAAGGGGACAGAAAATGTCTTCGTAAAAATATAGGTAATAAAAATGTTTTACTAAATGAACCTCTTTTCTTACTCATTTGCCATTTGTTCCAATTCTGCACCATTCTTTGTGTATGGCAAATCTTAGGACTCCAGTTAAGAACATCAGTTGTTCAGATCCAAAGAGAATTTGTAAGATTTTTATGGGTTATTGGGTAAAGGTAATGCTTTCTCGCTCTCCTTAGTATGATCCTTAGTATGATGACAATGGAGTTTGGGCCTACCTAATTGCCTTCCTATACTTTTCCTTAAGTTAAGAGAAGTTCCTGACAGTGCTCGAATCTGATACATATCTATCGCCTGTTCCACAGAAGCTGCATTTTTGCCAAAACAGTAATATCATCTGCGTATGCCTGTGCAATATGAGTATAATATATGTATCTATCTGTATATGCATAAGTGTGGGGGTAGAGTTAAGTACTCTAAGAAGGGGTCAGTACTGAAAACATACAGTAAGGGACTAAGTGGACAGCCCTGATGCACTCCTCTCTGTACCGATCATTGGTCCCAACCATCCATGAATATGTGGAATCACAGTTGCTGTTTTATATAAAGTTTTAAGCCATTGTATGAAAAGAACTGGAATCCCATAATAAGTGAGAACATCTCATAAATGCTGATTCTCTACTGTGTCAAAAGCCGTTTTGGTCTAATGAAAGAAGAAAACCTTCTACGCCCATGCTATTATCCTTTGATTAATTCTCTTAATAGTAGGAGATGATCACTCATTTTCCATTCTGGAATGGAACAGGATTGTGTAGGTGAGATAAGATCAATAGCAGCTTGTAATAACCTAGTATGCAATATTTTAGATAAAATTTAAAAATCAGTGTTAAGGAGACTGATTGGCATCCGGTTGGATATATCAGTTCTATTACCTTTCTTGAAAAGAAATATCAGTAGTCCTTTTGCAATTTTTAATGAAATAAAATCATGCCTTAACATATATGTGAAAGCCAGAGCTAATTCTGTAGAAATAGAGGTACCTAACATTTTATACATTTCAGCGGTTAGTCCATCTAACCCAGGGCTTTATTGTTGTGTAGGGATTTAATGGCTGTCTCAACTTCCACAGTTGAAATGCCCTGGTAAGTTCCTCTAATACAAATGAGGGCAGACCAGTATTTGAGTTTTGGGTAAAAACTCAGTCATTTTACCTGTCAGAGTGTGTGTCTGGGTGAAGAGTTTTGTCGCATGTTGTGAAACCAGTCTTAATAAATTATATTTATCAGTAAATAATGTGCCCTCTGAGTCTATGATGGAATCTACCTGTTTTATTTTATTCTATCTCTGACATGCATGAAAGGGCAGATATCTTCAGCCCTCCCGTACACAGAGCTCTGTTGGTACTGCAGGCTTTCTTGCTGTCTTAAATGGAAGACCTGCATTTCTTGTTTTCAGAGTTTAATTTGTGTTGAAAAATTATGATTTTGCATCTATAGAAACATAGAAACATAGAAGTTGGCGGCAGATGAGGACCATAAGGCCCATCCAGTCTGCCCATTTCTTTTTCTCCTTATGAATGTGCCATCGGCCTTTGCTCTGTCAATGGCCCATCTATTCATACTCATCTGTATTGCTCCCTTATGCCTATCCCATGCCTGTTTGAAGCCTGCACTGTATCCATATCCACCACTTCCTGAGGTAGGCCATTCCATGCATCCACCACCCTTTCTGTGAAAAAGAACTTCCTTACATTACCCTTAATCTGCCTCCTTCTGATCTCATGCTGTGTCCTCTTGTCCTGCTATTTTCTTATATTGAAATATGTTAGACTCTTTCACCTTGTTAATGCCCTTAAGGTGTTTGAATGTTTCGATCACATCACCTCTCTCCCTCCTTTGCTCTAGGGTATACATATTGAGCTCCGTTAATCTGTCCTTATATGTTTTCTGATGCAGTCCCTGCACCATTTGTTGCCCTTGTCTGGACTGCCTCAATTTGGTTAATATCCTTGTAAGGTTTGGCCTCCAGTACTGCACGCAGTACTCCAGATGGGGCCTAACCAGTGTCTTATAAAGAGGGATTATTACCTCCCTCTTCCGACTTGTGATACCCCTACTAATACACCCTAACATTCCCTAGTCTTACTCTACTGCTTTAGTGGTCTGCTTGGATGATTTCAGATCATCAGTGATGATGAGCCAAGTCTCTTTCTTCCCTTGTGACTGTCAGCAACTCCTCCTAGCCTATAGCTGGCTTCAGGGTTTTTCATCCCTATGTGCATGATCTTGCACTTCTTTGCATTAAACCCCAGTTGCCATGCTTCCGACCATTTTGCTAGTTTATCCAGATCTCTTCTCATTCTGCCCACCCATCTGGATCATCTACTCTGATGCAGATCTTGGTGTCATCTGCGAACAGACAAACCTTACCCTCCAGTCCATCTGCAATGTCACTGATGAAATATTGAAGAGGACTGGCCCCAGGACTGATCCCTGAGGTACCCTACTTGTGACTTGCATCTCTTCTGACTGTATGCCATTTACCACCACTCTGTTTTCTGCTCGCCAACCAGTTTGCCACCCAGTTGACCAACTTCTGACCCACCCTGAGCCTACCCAGCTTATTAATCAATCTTCTATGTGGAACAGTATTGAAAGCATTGCTGAAGTCAAGGTAGGCGACATCAGCTACTCCTTTGGCCCACCACTCTGGTTACCCAGTCAAAGAAATCTATGAGATTAGTTTGACAGGACCTTCTTTTGTAAACCCATGCTGTCTTGGATCCTGTGCTCCTATGGATTCCAGGTGTTGCACTATCCTTTCCTTAAGGATGCCTCCATAATCTTGCCCACTAATGAGGTAAGACTGGCTGGTCTGTAGTTCCCTGCCTCTCATGCTACCACTCTTGTGAGCGGGATCACATGAGCCCTTCTCCAGTCTTCTGGGACCTCTCCTGTGCTCAGAGACTCACTAAACAGTTCTCATAATGGCTGTGCTAGTTCCACCCTTAGCTCCTTTAGTACCCTGGAATGTATGCCATCAGGTCCCATTGCCTTGTCCACCTTGAGCTTTCGAGCTCTTGTAGGACCCATTCTTTTGTGAAGGGACTAGTGCACACCTCCCTCCCCCTGCATCCATGGTGCTGAGCTGTGGGCCCTGCCCTACCTTCTCTTCAGTAAATACTGAGCAAAGTATCTATTTAAGATAGATGATTTTACGTGGTCCTCCTCCTCACATGCCCACTTATCCCCTTTGATCTTAGCAATACCCCTCTGGACTTTCTTCTTTCACTAATGTATCTATAGAAAGTCCTGTCACCTTCTTTTACTGTTTGTGCTAGTGTTTCCTCGGTTTGGGCCTTTGCCTGCCTTACTGCCTTCCCTACTTCCCTTAGGGAAGTTTGGTATGCCTCCTATCTTCATCCTGCTGCGTTCTCTTATATTTCATGAAGGCCAGCCTTTGGCTCTGACCTCTTCTGCTACTGTTTTGAGAACCAAAGTGGTTTCCTCTTCTTGCACTTCCTTTTCTCTCTAACACAATGGGATGCTGCTTCAAGTATTGCATCTTTAATGCTTGCCCACATTGCCTGTACCCTCTCACCTGTATTTCTTTTGCCAGGGCTAGCTTAACTCTGTTGGCCATCTTACCAGATCTAGCAAGATATATTTTCTGGAGTTGCTGTCACTGTTGTAAGTACTGAATATATGTTTTATTTCTGTTTCTCTTGCTCTCAGATTTTAACAAGCATGTGTCAATGCAGAATGTTGTTGCCCTGGCATTGGCTTTGGTACTGCAGTGTGGACGTACATGTTTGGTGGATGTGAAAATGACAGCTGTACTGTTCATAAGAAGGTGTAAAAATGGCAGTGGTAAAAATGTGGCATGTAAGTATTGCAAATATACGAAATTACAAGGGTGCGTGAAATGCTAATGCACACTTGTAACATAGTCATTTATGGTGTTTCAGCACCAGATTTTCAACATAGGCATTTTAGCACCTCTGCTCATGTACAGTGTCACTGTCATGTCCTCAAGCTGTCTCAAAAGTTATTTCACACAGCGATCAAGACTATTCTTCACCGAACGATGGAAAACACATTTCGGCAGGATATGTAAAATGACAGCTTTACTGTTCATCAAGAGGTGTGAGAAAATGCCAGTGGTGAAAATCCATAGTGAAATACTACAAATGTACAACGTTATGAAAGTGTGCGGCAAATTACGCAACGTATTCTCATAACACAATCATTTTCTGGAGTATTGTCACCAAATTTTCAACATAGGCATTGTAGAACCTCTGCTCATGAACAGTGTCACTGTCATTTTGTAATCTGGCCCAACGCTGATTTCCCACAGTGACTGCGGTATTGTGTGCCGTAAGTGTGGAAACACATTTCAGTCAGGATGTGAAAAATGACAGCTGTACTGTTTACAAGGAGATGTAGAAAAATGACAATGTTGAAAATCTGGCATGAAAATATTGCGAATTCACGAGTTACAAGCTTGCATAGCAACTTTCATAATGCCACTATTAAAACAGCCATTTTTGGATTTTCCACCAAATTTGCAACATAGGCTTTTGAGGCCCACCTCATGAACACTGCCACTGTCCTTGCATTAAACAGTCCTGTAATGGTGATTCGCGCAGTGACTGCGAATCACCTTTGGGACTGATTAACGCCAAAATTGTGACAGAATTCATGAGGAGGGTTCCTAAAACCCTATGATGAAAATTTGGTGCAAACATTCCAAAAATGTCCGAGATATGCATCAAAGTTGAAAACCCTATTTATTCCGTTATACAGCTTACCGCATTTCCTCAGTTTGCGGTTGGCTTTGAAGAGTGCAGACATGTTCGGTCCACAAGATCGTCAGGCTGGACTCCGGAGGTAAGTATGGGTGGGGTGGGAAGGCAGGGTGCACAGTGGGTGGGGTGCAGGTGGTGGGTAGAGACAATGAGGACCATTTTAGTTTACAGGTATGGAGGAAAAAACCCATCATGGACGTTTTCTCTTTTACAGGTCGTTCTTTGTTTGGGTGAGTATAGTAGCTGATGAAGTTGGGCACCCCATCAGCATAGAAAAGGGGTTATCATACCGGCGGGGAGTGTCTCCTCGTCGCACAGTACAGCGGGAAGGGGGACAGATGCCGACAGAGATTGGGCACCCCCTGCCGGCAAACAACGAGGTGGGGGCACATACTTCACAGGGCAGAGCAAGCTGACCGGGATTGGGCACCCGAAGTCGGCACTGTCAGCAGTGTAGCAGCCACTGTGCCACCATGCTACCTAGCTAGCGAGCACTTAGGAAGGGTCCGCTATGTGTGACGCAGCTTTGCTCGGATTGCAGCGAACTTCCTTAGATGTGCTCGCCAGCTTAGTATGCATTGTGTGGGCCGGCATGCAGGCTGATTGGGAAATGAGGGACACACCTACTGGTGTGTGCCTGCATCTCGCCCAGCAGCAACCGCACCTCCAACCTCTCATCAGCCGCAAGATGTTGGCCGCGTAAGCGCCGCCAACATAAAAAACCATCTAAGTGCAATTTTCACATCTTCCCACCAGAGGGCAGGGTTGTCATACATTTCTGAAACAGATTCCTTCAAACCAATAAAATAATGAATGCTCTGGGAAATCTCCATAGTTAATAACAAGGAAGAATTAAACTTCCATATACCAGGACCCTGAAATGTTGTCAATGGGGAACCAAACTGTAAGTCGAGGAGTTTCTGGTCTGAAAATTCTAATTCTGTTACCTGAAATGATGAAATAGTCAAAGTAGCTGAAATAAAGAAGAAATCTATTCTGGTGGCTAACTGCCCTTAATGAAATGTCGGTGTGCTCTGTTATGAACTGACATATAAGCATCATAAATTAGAGGTGGAAATAATGGATTTTAGGGTCAACATTTCACAAAAATGTTGTTTGTTTTGGTATTTTACCCCGTCTTGTTTGTTTAGACCACAGTTGAAGTCTCCCCTCGTATGACTGCCTAAGAGGATACTAAATATGGCTGTATGGCTTTAAATTATGTGATTCTTTCCATCTTACTTTCGGGCATAGACATGGATAAACCTGTAGTACTGGTCTGAAATTTCCATATCAAGGA
Source organism: Neoceratodus forsteri (assembly GCA_016271365.2). Taxonomy (NCBI): domain Eukaryota; kingdom Metazoa; phylum Chordata; order Ceratodontiformes; family Ceratodontidae; genus Neoceratodus; species Neoceratodus forsteri. The sequence goes on from JADMNL010000024.1 coordinate 124,446,714, forward strand.
TCAGTACTCTACCTGGAATTAAATCGACAAGTTTTATCAACTGTACTTGAATATCTGATTTAAAAATAAACCCTACACCAGAGCAGGTATTGGTCCCAATAGACCAGTGGGATGATCCTACATGCCACCATTTTGTGTTTAGCCCAATTTCAGAAATGGTATGGAGCCTTGTGTCTTGCAGAAATAGAATGTCAAAGTGGCTTGAAAGTAAATAAGATAACATCGTGTGTCTTTTCCTGCAGCTTTTCATACTGTTCACCTTAATAGAACCAATGGCCAAGGGAGTACGTAATACCAGGAAGGAATATAGTGCACTTAATAGTGTAAAAGGAAAACTTTCGGGAGGTTTCTTCTGTATTCCTTTAGACCTTCTTTGTCTTTCTTTAGTTTTCACTTGCTGTACCTCATGTTCAGATTGAGGGTCAGCTTGTGAAGACCAAAGAGAAGAGTCTTCTGAATCCAGATCTGAAATTTCTGAAGCGGCCTGGAAAGCCTCAAACCTGTTTTGTAGTGGTAGTTCCAAGGTTCTAGAAACTTTAAGATCTGGTTGTTCTGAGGCTAGAATCCTTCTGGTTTCTCGTTTACCAACCTGGGTGTGGGGGATTGCTACAGGGTCAACTGATGCGGTTGCTATCTCTTCCATGGGGTAAGCATTGTCACCTTCAGCATTTTGTGCTGGTATGAGGGCAGTAACCTCACTTTTCTTCTGTAAAGGAGATACGACTCTGGGTAGGTCTGGTGGAGGTGTCTGAACCCTAGGGGTAGGGACCTGATGGGGGTAGGAAAAGATTCCCTCTGGGCAATGGCAATCAGCAGTCGTTGTTCTACATCATCAGCAGAGTCAGCTTTACTATGGGCTGCCCATGAACAGCTCTGGCAGGTAGGTCCCAAAGAATCGCATAGATTGCATTTTGTTCATTAAGGCAGTGCTCACTAGTATGCCCTAATTCCTGACATAGTGTGCACTTGACCTGGTCACATATACTGCTGAGGTGAGAGGTGGAACCATATTTGTAACAGGCCTTGGGTTGGCCTCATGAGAAAAGAACCCTCTATCCCTCCTGCCCCCAAAACCAGTTTGGAAGATGACTTAAACCAGTATCTGTGGAGTGCAGCATAACCTTAACCTTCCATCCCCTGTCTATGTGTGCTCATAATCAAAATAGCTTCCAGAGCTCTTAGTACAGAGCACCTCTGTTTAACCCAGTATGTCAGTCAGTGACGCTCACCCTCATTTTGAAACGGAACTGTAACGTTTTTGTACGCAGGTTTTGTCAGGGTTTATCATCAAATGGGGCCCATAATGGGTCTGTTTTTAACACATGATATTTTGTCCAAAACCTGTGTTTACCTGTATTTAACTTAAAACTGATATCAAAAGTAGTCTCACCAGAGACAGGAATAAGAGCATGAACTTCATTTGCAAAGAATTTCATGGAGTCCTTTAACAAAGATCTGGATACAAAACTCTATCAGGTAATGAGTCCATACCACCTTTATAAAGAAGTCTAACTGCATTGTGCCTTTTAGCAGGTAAAACAGGCTGATAAAATAAAGATGCAAAATGGTCTGATGCAATTCTGTTAATGAGTTGAAGTAGTGTTGGGGCTCTCCGTGCAGCTGTTATATTAGATGGAGTATTATTAACAGTTGTAGAGGAATTATCAGCAGGTATTTGCAGCACAGGGTTATTTGTTAGCTGCAACTCATCAGGTAAGTTTAAAGGGTATTTTAAAGGTCTTCAGAAATATCCCCACTTGTTTCCTGTCTGTCAGAAAGTCAGGATTTATTACCTGTGTTTGTTGTCGTTGGGAGTTAGAAACTGGCATCGGACCAGACATCCACTGTCCTGTTTCAGAACTAACCCAGCCCGCTCCTTCTAGGGCTTTGTTGACTGACCAGGAGTTTCCCGCATCTGTACTAACTGAGGGTGTCTAGGCCAGACCCACGGTCTGTACTTGCCATTCCTCGTGCACCTCAGTCCTGTGAGTCACGATGGAATCCGGTGACTGCCGTCTGTAGTCCTACTGACAGCTTCTGTGCGCTGAAGGAGGACTGCTTTTTGATGTGCCGCTGACTTCCTTGGGTGGCTCCGGTTCAGATATCACCGCTGCCAGCAGATGCATAGGATTATTCAAGGTATTTTGCTGTGGTGTTGTGCCATTAACAGAGCCTGTTGAAGTGCAACTCGCTTCTGGGCAAAATGTTCTTCTTCATGTAACAACATTTGTATTTGAGAAACTGACATAGGAGCAATCTTTTCAACATATGCCACTGCATCTGAGTTTATCGCAACATTCTGTGAGATATTTTTTAAAAGTGGTATGAATCCATTATTCACCTGGTCATTTCCTTGATTTTCTTTCACAATTTAATCCTGATTTACGTTGGTCTCAGGCAGATTCGAGGCAGGGTTGACACCTTCTCCCCAGCCTCCTCAGCATCCATTAGTTCCTCCGCCTCCAGGCAACCATCTTGGTCAGTGACCAGGATGACAAAGGTTCCCCTACTGGCGAGTAGGAGAATTTGCCTGGTGCCCTGTCCAAATTTCCCCATTCACTAAAAATATCACAAACAGCTTAATCTGGTTCAAGGTCAGTTGGCATTCATCTGTATCTCTCTCCCAGGTCGTACCTGAAAAATAGGCAGAATTTATCTAGTGCACTTACCTGGTTAACAAAAACTAAATAAATAAATAAATAATACCTATCTGTAGTCAAGTCACAGACTCTGGCAACATACTTAGCAGGCTACTTGAACATGAGTTAAGGAGTACTAAACACAGTAAATGAAGAAGCAGCATAAATATGGCAAGCTAAGTTTAAAGCCTCCTTATCTTCACATAATGATAAGGAAGAACAGATTAGATGTAGTAGCATGGAGGCCACTCACTCAGAAGAATCAGAATTTATATATCACTGTTCATACACGTTGTATCCCAAGCGCTTCAAGCAATAAGAGACTGGTAGTGAAGATACTGAATGTGTAGTGCAGCCATTTCACACATCATCACCCACACACAGGTTGGACATTTGCAACAACTGGTTTTTCATGGAAGGGAATGTTGACCATGACACAGGAAAAATTCCCTACCTTGGCAGTAGGGGGCCATGCTGGATGGTGAATGATAGCCAGCATGGCTGACCCAGGAGGTGGAGGTGGAGGAACAAGAGACCAACTGTCACAAAAGGTACTGAAAATATTGTATTTGCCAGTTCTATGGGGATCCCAGACTCAGAATTTATGGACATTGCTACTTGCTGCAGATGATGATGCGAGACTTACCCTCAAGAAATGGATACAGTAGTAAGTGAGACGTATACCTGTATTGCCTAATGTCATTTTGAAGGAAAAGCACCACTGGGTTTGAAGATGCCCGCAGATAGATCAGAACGGCTTGCTTTGTTGTTGGGGCTGCTGGCAGAGGAAGACACGGGTCTTCTGACAGATTCTACAGCTTGCTGTCCTTGGTCTCAGCTGGTTACTGTAGAAATGAACCCAGGGCACAGCACACAGATTTCCTTAACGACCTGAATCATAATGGACTTTGCCTGGTGACAGAAAAATTCAGAATTTGATTGGAGACAAAAACAGAGACTGTAACTATGGTCGAGCCCCTTGATCTCCAAATTAGCCCCACTAGTAACAGGATGGATGCAATCCAATGACAGAACCAATTGGGAGGCTGGAGCGGCACCGACAGCAGCATTGATAATCCGAACTGCAAAAGAACCCATAAGAACAACACAGTCTGCAGAATGCCTGAAAACTTCAAAGGCACAGTTTGACAAATGGAACGCCAGCTTGACAGTGAAGTTAGTCATGTCAGTGAGTGGAAACCATGACAACGCCCAGTACAGGTGTTTGAGTGGCAGCTCAAAGAGTCAGCACTGACTCATGTAACCCTCTTAATGAACTCAGCACAGCTATTGCTAAATTATGGAAAAGCCTTTGGGTGCTAAGCCAGTAGAAGGTACTTTGTTTCATAATGTGGACAGTTTAGTACAAAAACAAATTTGGCCTTAGGACTAACTTGCCCTCGCAGCGGCAATACTAAATAATGGGACAGAGGGACACCAACAACCAGTTTACTCACAGGATGCAACCACAGCAACAAATATTAAGGCTGTTGTTTTGCCACATATTGACAAATTTGAAACAATTGTCAGTAAGGAGGCTACAGTTACTTTGCTGCCTGTAGCTCGCTCATCCTCTTCATTGGCCAAAATTATGGATGATTTAAAAGCTGGGTCTTCATTTATACACCCTCAACTGCTTGAACCATGTATCCCATACCAGTCTGTAAGTAACCCTCCTCGGAGGCTGAGGTTCAGCAACCTGGTACATTTCAAGCAAACAATAATACAACTGTCCCAAATAAAGTAAGGGCAGATTTCAGGATGTCACATCTCTTTACAAATCTGGGTGCACCAGCCAAAAGACAAAACACTGTCCATTTAAAATAAAAGGGCCATGAAAACCTTCAGATTATGTTTGTATAGATAAGGAACTATTAAAAGACTCTATGCAATTCCTAGCTATGGATATTTTTGCCCTCATACACATTTCAGGGGACACACAATTTGACATCCATTTTAATACCCCACAATTGCTGGACAAAATTTTGAAAGAAGTTCCACCAACTGAAGTTTTCTCCATTATGGACTCCCTTGATGGCAATTCCACTAACCAAACTGACAGTGAAAATATTACAATTCTATTCTGAATGAAAGTGTCCACATGTCAGAGATCATGTTTTGGATGAAACAAAGAGCTGATTTCATTGATTGACCTATACCCATTCCTGACACAGAAAATACAGTATGTGGACCGTGGCTGGAAAATTAAAGTCAGACTAAGATCCTCTGGTAAAGGACACAACATTTGCCAAGTAGTTTTTACATAGGGCAAGATCAAGGTTTTTGTTTTTATCAAGGGCAACCTAAGACATGCCACAGATATGGATCATTTTCCTAATGTAGTAATGTATGTTATGCTGTACCTTGGTGTGTAATTTTTGTCTACAATAAGGCATTCTAGCATATTCTTCCCAAATCCAGTCAAATGCAACCTATGCAACGAAACAGTGCTTCTGCATTTCTAGTGTCCCTGGGCTGTCCATAGCAAGGGGTTCTTCTATGACTAAGACAGTAAGGTCCACGAGTGCAATCAGAAAGGGCCCAAGATTTCCTTCACATCAGCAAGAGCAGCCTGCCAGAGCTGCTCAATGGGACTCTAGCCACAGTACCGACCCAGAAGACTAGAAACAGCAGACAGAGGCCAGTGGCACCACATAACTGGACCCAGGGAACTGGGGTGATGTACAAGAGAAAGACACCGCTGTCCAACAGGAAGATCAGCAAGGTCATTCCTCACTAACCCCTATGGAGACAGGACAAAACCAATCCTTCTTGCTCTCCTCCTTCCCTCCACAGGATGATTTCCAGATTGTGGGGGAAAGACATAGCACCAGATGCCTGCAAAATCTAAAATGGCCAAGAGAGATGTAATGGAAACTAGGAACAGTTATTTATTTCTTCAAGGTCAGAATGAGGAGGAGGAAGAAAGGGATTTCAAGGTCTCCTCAGTGGCATCCTTACAGAAAGACTGTTCAGATGTGAATGGGGACTCATTAGAAGCTATAAAAGTAAAGAAAAGAACTAGAAAGAAAACATTCAATAATGATATGGTCCCTCCCCTGCTTTTTATTTTCTGGGTTCACATATGGATCTAGGTCTCCTGATAACATTAAAATTGCCTGTCTCTTCTCCCTCATCCCCTCTCTCTCACCTTCTCACCCCGTACTTGGTGGGTTCTCTGCAATCCTGAGGAGGTCTAGCTGCCCTCTTCCCTGCCACCTGCCCTACCTCCCCATGCTCCCCCCTCCTCCCTCTCTCCCATCTTTTCAGAGCCCCCATCCCTCTTGCAGTGTTCTCAGCATCCTGAAGGGGTCTTGCTCTCAGCTTGCCTCTCTACCTTCCTTCTTCTTTCCCTCTCCCATCTCCATTTCTCTCTTCCCCTCTGCCATCCTATCAAGCAAACTTAGCACTTGATATCCCCAGTACTCAACTTGCTACTTCCAGTAGTTTAGGTGTACTCCTCTGCCAGTATACACCTTCCCTGTTACCTGTTAATTCCCTTGTGGTTATGTTATTTGCAGCCCTGTATTTTGCATCCCTATGATACGGTCGGTCTTAGTTCTGTTCCTTGTCACGGTTTGTAACATATTGTACTTATGTTGCACTTTATGTGTATTAGCTTGGTAATTGTTTTTGCTCTCCCACTTATGTAACCCTCTCCCCAGGACACTTCTGGAAGTGAGCTGTTTACAGCTCATGTTGTCTTTCCTGGTAAAACATTTTCAAACAAATAAATAATGTGTATTAAATGTTAATTGCATACGATTTATATAAAAGGAGACGATCACATTCACCTCATTAAACGACTCTGAAGTACAGGTAATTTTATTGCAGGACAAAAGCTTACAACAATTACTGATGTCCTTGGGCCTTGGGGTCCATCAATATGGTCCATTGGGGAAGATTCCTTCTAAGATTGCTTGAAAGGCAGAGTAGAGAACCTTACCAGAGCAAGGGAAAAGGATTAAGACTTCTTTGGCTACAGATTTACTGTGTGTTGTTCTTTTTATTTTGTACTCACAGGGATTGCTACTGTTTGTTGCTAACATTTCATTGCTTTATTTTTCTCTGATTCAAACTGTTATTGCTGGTATACCTTCTTCTGCATTATTACAAGGTGTGCCTACAGGTGTGTGCTAACAGATTACTGCTGTAATCTTCTGATTCAAATTGTCTTTTGCAAGGTATATCTTCTGTTACTGCTTTATTTTTCTCTGTAGCAAAGTGTTTCTTGCAGGGTATATCTTATCTGAAATTATTACAGGTGGAGTTTACATTTTTGTGACTTTTATCATTGGGCTAAGCAAAATTACTGTTTGACACTGTTTTATTTTATTCTTTTTGTTGAAAAGGTTTGTTGTCTCAGATGTGTTTCAGTTCCTTCTCACATTGAAGGAGCTAATTGCTTTCCTCCCACAGCTCTTCCAAAGGATTAGGTGTGTATCTGGGTGGGGGAGCTGGCAAACTGTCAGTAATTTCCAACAGAAAGAAGGGTTAAAAGGTCAGGTTAGTTGATATCTTGGAGGTAGAAGACTTGGTTTGCTGGCCAAGGCACCTAGCTTCCCTGAGCTCTGTCCTTCTAAGATTGCTTGAAAGGCAGAGTAGAGAACCTTACCAGAGAAGGGAAAAGGTTTAAGACTTCTTTTGGCTAAGCAGATTTACTGTGTGTTGTTGTTTTTATTTTGTACTCACAGGGATTGCTACTGTTTGTTGCTAACATTTCATTGCTTTATTTTTCTCTGATTCAAATTGTTGTTGCTGGTATACCTTCTTCTGCATTATTACAAGGTGTGCCTACAGGTGATGCTAACAGATTACTGCTGTAATCTTCTGATTCAAATTGTTTTTGCAAGGTATACCTTCTGTTACTGCTTTATTTTTCTGTAGCAAAGTGTTTCTACAGGGTATATCTTCTGAAATTATTACAGGTGGTGCTTTACAGGTTTTACAGTTTTATCTAACATTAGGATAAGCTTTCAGGGTTACTGCATTTGTTGACTGATTGTTTCTGCTCTTACCTCCTTGTTCTTTCGCCTGTGGTTCTTCTTTTTCGACAGAGGGAAGGGCCCAGCCACCCACCCCCATCCCCAACCACCACACACTACACTCCTTTATAGGGTCCACATGTTGTGACATTTCCTGTGGCAGAGCAGGAAGGGTCAGATCAGTGGGGCATCCACAAGGTGAGCTCATTTACAGGGCATCTAGTAATTTAACTTGTTATAACAAGTTATACAAAACAAAACACAAAATTCAAACCATTACTTGCATTTTCTTCCTTCTAATTACTCTGATGAGATTATAAACCCAGCAACTTATCTGGAATGGATATCATTAACTGCAGGTACTGTGGAACAATTTTCAGAAGGACAGTCTTGCAGGATTTGGACACTGTCCCACATGCTGGGCCATTGAGATCTTAAGGCTCAGCTTCAGGCAGCATGGGCAGAGATTGCACGCCTCAAATTTCATGTTCAAGAGGAACTACATTATAAGAACCACCTGCCATTTCCCAACATCCAACAAAAAACCCCACCGCAAGAAAGGGTAGTTGGTCCAGGAGGTTGGCAGGTGGTTAGGAGGGGCAAATCGGGTGCCCCATCACCTCTGCTCTCCAACAGGTTACCTCCAAAATGATATAAACACCTCAAACAGGTATCTGCCTCTATCTCTGAAATCAAACAAAGGAGCAGAGGACACTGCAGAGCAGGAGCTAGCACAACAAAACTCACCCAAATCAGGTTCCAAAACAAAAAGCAAAAGGAAATCAAAAACTTGATCATAGGAGACTCTATGATTCGGGAGTTGAATACCCATCTCCAGCCAGGGTAATGGTCAGATGTCTCCCAGGTGACACCAGCGTGGACAGACACTGTCCGCATTGCTAAAATTGTTCACAAAGCAGGAGAAAACATTGACATCCTGGTACACATAGGGACTAATGATCTCGCCAGCCGGGTCAGTTGTGGAGACCAAGGAACACCTGACCAGGCTGGTGACAAACTATCATCCATTTCGTCTGGCATCTCCTTCTCTGAGATCCTGCCAGTCTGGGAGAGGGGGGCAGATGGACGGAAGGTCAGAGAAGGGGAGATAGGGGAGCTAAACATGTGGCTCAAGGGCTTGTGCCAGAAAAAGGACACAGATTTGTAGGAACTGGCAACAGTTCTGGGAGCAAAAGTTCTTTAATTTGATGGACTGCATCTGACTAAGGAGGAGTCAGTGCATTGGGGCAGAAGTTTGACGTCTTTGCAGAATATTTAAACTAGCAAATGGGGAGAGGGTGCCCAACGTCGAATGGGAAGAACACCCTCCCCTCAGCTAGTGGTCAAACACGGATTCAGCATGTTTGCAGTTCATTTGCATCACCAGGTAAGAAAAAGGTCCTTCTCCCATACATATACAGGGAAATGCCAAGTCTCACCCAACAATTGACACACGAAATCTGGCCAATGGAAAATCATGTACACAATGCTCACAGCCTGGGAAATAAGATCCCAGACCTTCAAGCAATAATGTCAGAGGGCTAAACTGGACATAGTAGCAATTAGGTGAGATGTGGTTTACCATTAACCACACTTGGGAGACTTCAGTACCTGGCTATGTATTGTTCAGAAGAGACCGAGGTGCAAAGGGGGGGGTGAGGGTCCTGTATGTCAATGAAAATATCAAAGCTACAGAAATTCAGAATACACATAAGGAGCCAGAAGAACTGTGGGTCACCTGGAAACAGGAAATGGAACAGCCATAAGAACTGGGTTGTTACAGGCCCCAGACCGGGGAGGACATAGACACATTACTGCTAGAAGATATACAAAACATGACAGGTAAAGGGAAGTTCTGATAATGGGAGACTTCAACATGCCGGATACAGATTGTCAATACCAGCAGGAACATCTGCCAGAACTAGACACGTGGTGGATTCCCTGCAGGGGAGGGCCTCAAACAACTGGTACAACAACCCACAAGAGACAGGGCTATCCTAGATATAGTACTGACTAATAGGAAAGGGATCACAGATCTCCAAGTAGAAGTTCACCTGGGGGCCAGTGACCATCACATGGTATGGTTCAATTTGGCCACTACATCTAAATCATCCCATTCCAAGGCAAAATATGGGACTTCAGAGGAGCTGACTTTGATAAGATGGCCAACAGAGTTAAGCTAGCCCTGGCAAAAGAAACACAGGTAAGGGGTATAGGCAAAATGGGCAAGCATTAAGGATGCAATACTTGAAGCAACATCCCATTGTGTTAGACAGAATAGGAAGTGCAAAAGAAGAAGGAAACAACTTTGGTTCTCAAATACAGTAGCAGAAAAGGTCAGAGCCAAAAGGCTGGCCTTCAGGAAATATAAGGGAACACAGCGGGATGAAGATAGAGGCATACCAAACTGCCCTAAGGGAAGCAGGTAAGGCAGTAAGGCAGGCAAAGTCCCAAACTGAGGAAACACTAGCACGAACAGTAAAAGAAGGTGACAAAACTTCTAGAGATACACTAGTGAAAGGAGAAAGTCCAGAGAGGGTATTGCTAAGCTCAATGGAGAAAAGGGCATGTGAGGAGGAGGACTCCTGTAAAAGCATCTATCCTAAATAGATACTTTTGCTCAGTATTTACTGAAAAGAAGGTAGGGCAGGGCCCACAGCTCAGTGCCATGGACACAGGGGGAGGGAGGTGAGCACTACTCCCTTCACAAATGAAAGGGTCCTACAAGAGCTCGCTAAGCTCAGGGTGGATAAGGCAATGGGACCTGATGGCATACATCCCAGGGTACTTAAGGAGCTAAGGGTGGAATTAGCAGAGCCATTAGCAGAATTGTTTAGTGAGTCTCTGAACACAGGAGAGGTCCCAGAAGGCTGGAGAAGGTTTATGTGATCCCGCCTCCACAAGAGTGGTAGCAGGGAGGAGGCAGGGAACTACAGACCAGTCAGTCTTACCTCAGTAGTGGGCAAGATTATGGAGGCACTCCTTAAGGAAAGGATAGTGCAACACCTGGAATCCATAGGGCACAGGATCCAAGACAGCATGGGTTTACAAAGGAAAGTCCTGTCAAACTAATCTCATAGATTTTGACTGGGAACCAGAGTGGTGGACCAAGGGGAGCAGTTGATGTCGCCACCTTGACTTCAGCAAAGCTTTCACACTGTTCCACATAGAAGATTGATAAATAAACTGGGTAGGCTGGGCTGGTCAGACATTGGCCAACTGGGTGGCAAACTGGTTGACGGGCAGAAAACAGAGAGTGGTGGTAAATGGTATAGGGTCAGAAGAGATGCAAGTCACAAGTGGGGTACCTCAGGGATCAGTCCTGGGCCAGTCTCTTCAATATCTTCATTAGTTACCTTGCAGATGGACTAGAGGGTAGGCTTGTCTGTTTGCAGATGACACCAAGATCTGCAACAGAGTAGATGATCCAGATGGGGGTGGCAGAATGAGAAGAGATCTGGATAAACTAGCAAAATGGTCAGAAGAGTGACAACTGGGATTTAATGCAAAGAAGTGCAAGATCTTGCACATAGGAAGAGAAACCCTGAAGCCACCTATAGGCTGGGAGGAGCTGCAGCAGTCACAAATGAAGAAAGAGACTTGGGCATCATCATCACTGATGACCTGAAATCATCCAAGCAGACCTCTAAAGCAGTACGTAAGGCTAGGGGATGTTAGGGTGTTTAGTAGGGGTATCACAAGTCATAGAGGGAGATAATAATCCTTTTACAAGACACTGGTTAGGCTCCATCTGGAGTACTGCATGCAGTACTGGAGGCCACACCTTCACAAGGACATTAACCAAATTGAGGCAGTCCAGAGAAGGGCAATCAAAATGGTGCAGGGACTGCATCAGAAGACATATGAGGACAGTTTAACGGAGCTCAATGTGTATACCCTTGAGCAAAGGAGGGAGAGAGGTGATGATCGAGACATTCAAACACCTTAAGGGCATTAACAAGGTGAAAGAGTCTAATATATTTAAATATAAGAAAAATAGCAGGACTGGAGGACACAGCATGAGATTAGAGGAGGCCGATTAAGGGGAATGTGAGGAAATTCTTTTTCACAGAAAGGGTGGTGGATGCATGGAACGGCCCACCCCAGGAAGTGGTGGCTATAAGTACAGTGCAGGGCTTCAAACAGGCATGGATAGGCATAAGGGAGCAATACAGATGAGTATGAATAGATAGGCCACTGACAGAGCAAAGGCTGATGGAACATTTATAAGGTAGAAAAGAAATGGGCAGACTGGATGGGCCTTTGGGTCCTTATCTGCGCCAACTTCTATGTTTCTATCCGTGCTCGGGGTGGCAATTTTGTTTAAATCCTGTAATATAAAATCCCAAAGTCATGGATATATACCTCAGAAGGGCACTGCTGGTAGATATTCTGGGACAAGGCCAACTTATGAAATGGAGGATTTATGTTCCTCAAACGAAAACCTCTAGAATTGCGTTATTTTGCTTAGTTTAACCTTCTACTTATATTCATCCAGGAAAGTTATTTTGAGGGTGATTTTAACTGTCTTTGGGACCTAAAGGATAAATCAGGGGAACCTCAAACTTTTTGTGATACAGATTTTCTTAAACAAATACTTACTACAGCAAGGTTGCAGGATGCATATAGACTCTCCATACCATAGGAGGACACACATATCACTAGGGTTCATTATACTCACATATTGATTATGTATTTGTCTCCAAGCAGTTGGAGATTTTAGAGCAAGACAGTATCAACCACCACTCGACCACTTTCAGGTGTGGTTGGCAGTTGAGGCCTCCAACAACATAATATGGAGAAGAGATAATTTGGTTTTGAGTGATAAAGATGTCAAAGCACAAAGAGAGTAATATTTAAAGCTCAAATATCAGTAGCTGTTTAAGACATGTTAATAGAATGGTGGAAGGTACAAAATGGAACTTAAAAAGTTGTTTCAAAAATAGGAAAGACTAAAGGAAGGACTAATTATTTTCAGTTTCTTCCATTAAGAGCAAAATTATTTAATCTTATCTCCTCCAACAGACAGAAAACCTTGTATAAAGATCAGATAAACTGCATAGCTCACTTAAGGCAGAACAAACTCTGGGTATGTATGGCACAAAACTTTCTTTGATATTTTTAGGATGCCAGGAATGGGTTAATAATAAACAACAGTGAAAGACCAGGAGGGTAAACTTCACACAGAATTCCCAGACATTAACAATTATATCTAAACAAGCATTTGTCAATGCTGATTGTTTGCTTGTGTTTGCTCTAGTTGTTGGGCATTGATAGCGGACACTGTGATCCTCAGAGCTCCCACACATGCCCTGACACCGACAGAGGCCTGTACAGATGTTGTGGTCCCACAGAGACAGGATAGGGGCTTTATTTTGAAAATTAAAGCTGCCAGCAAGATTGCAGTATTATGTTGCAGCTTTTTGGGATGTTCATGAAAACAGGATTCCATTGGTGTTAACCTCTCTGGCTGCTGATCTGCAAATGATTTCATCATCCTCTGCTTGTGCATCACAACTGGATGCTGATGACTGTAATGTAATTATGGTATCACATGTAGTCAGCAATCAAACCAAATGAAAATGAAGTGTCAAGGATCCAGTTTTCATGCAAATATGAGTGCTCCCAGATTGATTTGACATTTTCCCTATAACTCCAGGGCGATTTTCCTGGGTTTCTCTGCATTAGATTATTTTCTATGGAAGCCAGATAGCTCTGTTTTCCTGTCTCAACTAATGTAAGTATGTGGGACCAATTTCCTGTAAATGGCCACAAATCCCTGTAGAATACTACACATACATACCAGTCAACCTCTCAGCATCAAAATGCATAGCAATGGCTTTCAAAACTCAAAGCATATGGCCAGAATGGTAGCACTTTTCTTATTTTAGTGAATAATAGGTCTTCAAATAGTGGGCTCCATATATTTAGTGTTAAGGAATGTTTCTGAACATTAGTTCAATGATGTAATAGTTTGTGTACCTAAAATAATTCTAATATTATTAAGAACATCAATAAATCTTTGTGAAGCACGGGTAAATTTGATTGTAGAAATCATAGCGCTCTGTGAAATTCACAGCACTTGAGAGGTATGCACATATGTGCATGTGGAAACAGGAAGACTTCCTCATAAACAAATCAAGAATAAACCTTCTGGCACTGGTTATGCTCAGCATTTTGAATGGAGATGACCAAGCATTTATCACTTAGTTTTTACTTTTCAGATTTTCGGTATTCAGCCTGAATTAGTGAGGCCCAATACACACCCCCACCCTCTCACTTTCCCTACTCACGGTTCTCCGGCCTGTTTCAGGTGGCACTTCAAGTGCTCAGCCACTGTTCTTCATCACCCTGCTCTGCCTTCCTATGCTGCCTGGCCAGGAATGCTGGTACTGCAGCCAGTGTGATGAAAGTGTGGGAGGCTTCCTGCTGTTGGACTATTAGTCTGGACAGTTAGAGATGCTGAATTGCCACTGGTTTTGGCGTAGCCACCTTTTACTTCAGTGAATTCTTGGCATTTGGATTGTAGACACCGCTGTAGTCAGGGAATATTCTAACTGCCACGTTGTCCACCTTTATTTGTCCCTTTGTTTGTGTTGCATGGAGTACCAACTGCCAGTCAGATATCTGAAAAATTTTATTAGGAAGTGTCCTGGTGCTTTAGTCAGATCAGGCTTCTGACTCTGGAGAGCAGTGGACATACAGGCTCAACTTGCTATCCCTGGCAGACAGAAGTTGCACACGAGAGGAGAACGGTCCTTGGCTACACCCAAGTGATTTAAAGTTGTAATATTTAGGAGAGCAAGGTACGGAGTGCCAATAACTTCCTGTTCTTTGCAGACTCCTGTTTCTTGGAGTTGAAAGTTGGGGGGAGGAGGAGAGAGACATTCGCTGTGACTTCCAAAACTCTGACTGTAACCTTGAGGTTCAGTTTCCTTCAATAGGGCTCATGCGCGATTAGCCTAAGGTCAAGAAAGCCTGTCTGAATTCTTCCTGCTAAGTAGCATGCTGTAGACAACAGGGAAGGATGAAAACATTTACAACCATGTGGGTAAAGAATATAGCACTGCATGTTTAAGAGCAGTCCAAAAATTACACAAAGTGGGCTTTGTCTATATGAATTTTCTTGGTCTTTTATATCTCGTGGCCCACAAAAAGCAGTCATTTTATTGGTTTTAATTGGGGCAGGAGTGCAGTCACTGCGGTCTCTGGGATGTTCCCCTAAAAATAAATTTAAGTTTTGTTAGACATTACTACTGTGGATTGTCAGAAAATCATAAAGCCGTGAAGCTGCTTGCCGGGTCGGCATTAGAAATGAAAGGACTGAAGTGCTGTCTCTAGAATGCTTCAGTCCTTTCAACTACACGAAGTTTTAAGCCCACAAAACTATGACCACTGTCATACTCAGGGTGCCTGGTCATTGATTTATCAGTGACAAGCCCATTACAGCTTGACCTGCATTGGACACAACACTGACACACTTCTCTGAAATGTCATTCAATGTAACAAAATGTTTCTACGCACACACGCAAGCATAAAATGACATGACAGGTTTGGGGTGACCCTACAGGTAAAGGATGGTATTGAAAGCGATTTTTCTAGTAATGACATGGACTGTCTGACAGCCACCCACAAGGCAGACCTGGTTAAATCAATATCAAAGTAATTGATATAATAAAACCTTACGACTGAAGCAGCACTGGCCTGATGGCCTAAGTGCCAAATTCTGTAGAACCTTTTCTAGTTTATTAGCTCTATTTTAAGAGAAGTCTTTAATGATATGTTAGTGTCTTAAGATCCTAGATAGTATCACAAAGGTGCTTTGATATTACTGTTTAAAAAGGAGACTGGCTGGACCTGGGAAATTGAAGGCCGATTCTCTTCTAAACTCAGATATTAAGATCTTAGCAAAAATTCTGGGTCAAAGGTTAAGTACAAGAGCAAGTGAAGTAATAGCTCATAGTCAAACATGCGCTATACTGGGGAGATCTATAGGATAGTTTAATGCAAGCTAGAGAAGTTTTTGTTAAGTAGTTTACATGTTACATGGTTTTGTTATATCATTAGACCAAGAGAAGGCCTTTGACCAGGTCCCACATTAGTACTTATTTCAGGCATTGACTTTTCATGGAATACCTGACACTTTCATAGACTGGATACGAGTACTTTACAAAAATGCTAATTGTCACTCCCTGATTAATGGCATAGTAGGCACTAGACGAGAAATAGCTAGAGGAGTTATACAGGATGCCCACTTAGTCCTTTATTATATGTATTTTCTATAGGCATTTTAATTCACAAAATAAGGAAAGCAACAAAGCAAAGGGGCTGTGGGCTTCACTAGCCCAGACTCTGAGACGGTACACACAAGCAGAGACAGAAGCCAGAAAACAGAGGTCAAAGTGCCCAAACATAGAAATCTGTGGCACAAATCAAACAAACTAGCCACTGCACCAATTTGCTTGCAAGTATTCAAAACAGGCTTACCTTGAGCATTCAAAATCGGTTATTGTGCAGCAAACAAGTGAGGGCAATAATATTAGCAAGTGTGCATGTGCAACATATAGTTCTAAGGAAGGTGACTTGCCAAACTGCCAGCACGTTGTGTGTCACCCATGATGTGTGTGCACGCTAGCTGTAGGCTACCAGTCACCACGCCGGGAATACCATTGTGGTGTTGGTGGTAATTTTGTTTGACTTTAGCCACATAGTAATCTAGCCTTTATGTTGCACTTGCACTTTATGCTTCTGGCGCTAGTGAGAGCTCATTATGTGAGTGCATACTGTATACAGTACATGCTCATTGACAACTCAGTCAGCTTCCGGCTGTGGTGAAGGGAGGAGGGCTGTGGACTGTGGCAGTTGCCAGCCTGGGTTTGAGATGGGGAGTGGTGATGGGACATTACCTACTGGGGTGGGGGTCCACTAGATGCCAGGGAAGAGATGTTTGGTTATGTTACAGGGATCAGGGATGGGGGTCCTCTAGATGTCAGGGAATGGGTGTCATTTATTTTACAGGGGATTGGGGAGCGGGTTGGGGAAGGGACCACTGGACACCAGGGAATAGTGGTTGAGATGTGAGCAAGGGATCAGGTGGGGGAGGGACCACTGGACACCAAGGAATAGTACTTGTATGTTAGGCATGGGTGTCGTGGGGGAGGGAACTGGACACCAGGGCAGGGAAACTTGTTTCATACATGGGCCAGTGATCGCAATCACAGAGGAGGTGACCACTAGCACCAAGGAGAATGTTTTTATTTACTCAGGCTGGCGACAGCGGGGGGCACCATAGTACCTCTGCCAACCACTAGGGTTGTGTGGGAAAGACAAGGTCTTGGTCAGCAGTATTTTCTCCATGTAAGGGGACCGTATAAGAGGTCTTTGTGTGGAGCAAATGCTTTGTGAATCAGACAGTGCTGATATTCACGTGTCCTCCCTCATTTGCATTGCAACCCTTCCACACTTTGCCTCAGTGCAAACCTGGTTTAAGTGCACAAACTGGGCTTTGTGAATACCAATTTAGCACAAAACCCAGTTTGCTCACAAAAATCCATGTTTGTGCAGCGGCAAAGTTTTGTCAATCCTGGCCCAGTCATCCTATATAATTATTAGGAAAATTAGAGAAGGGCTTTCTGATGCTTTTAATTAAGAGATATTAAGAATGGATTAGTCATTTCTAAATAATATACTGTAATTTACATATATGATGCATAATCTAACTTTTGTATAGTTTTTCTGAGAATTTGTAATACATTTTGTTCTGGAAAGTTGAGCGTAAGGGTGTTAGGAATGTGAACTATAGATCTAGATCCTTTAAGACAGGCCTTTGATCTCTACAGCTAAGTCCCACTAGTTCTGTTTTACTTTTATGTTGTGCTAATTTATTTATTTTCATTTATATTTATTTATTTTTAAACTGTAGCTGTATTTCTTCTATTTTATTTCATGATTTATATGTTAATGGTACACAGCACTCTGAGCCCTTGGAATTAGGCACTTATGATGAAAAGATGTTGATGTGTGTAATGATCAAATATCCTGTTTTCATTTTAGGATTTTGCCCCAGATTTGGTTTCAAAATAGATTTTAAAATAAATCCTAAACCTTGTACTGGCACAGATCAAACAGATTTTCACTTGGTCACAATGGCTTGTCATGCTTTGTCCTGTCAATTACCTTGCATTATGACCCATTCATCTTGTTTTTGGAGTTGCAGCTAAGATTTGGAAAGCTGCCATTATTAAGCTTATATATGCAAACCTGGTTCTGTTAATTTAGTATCAACTTGCCTACTTATTTCTTTATTACCCTGTTCTCTAAATGATTTGAAAAGATGGTCTTCAAATAGATGAACGAACATCTCTCCAGTAGAACCTCTTGACTGGGACACAACATGGTTTTAGAACACAGCATGGAGATGACCTTGGAAAGGTTCACTGACTATGTATGTGGAGCTAGTGATAAAGGGCTTCATGTCGTATCAGTCTTCGTTGACCTAACCAAGGCCTTTGACCTTGCTGATCATAAACTTCCTTTGTGCTCCTTGTCCATGCTTCATTATGTTTGCTTGCGCATGTCACAGAAACATAGTCCCATCATCTGAGTTTTTCGGAGGTGTGTCAGCCTTCTTCCAATTCAGTCAGTTTGTTGCCGGTGCGGCGCAGTTCTCAATCGTTGCTGGAGCTGTCTATGACAGCTCCAAAATGCAGTGGTGTATAGTTGAAAGGGGAGCTACGCTTCAGTGAGTAGCGATCAGATATCGCCTGCTCATGCACACCTCCTATATACACACAAACACACATATGCTGCGTGCTGCCCCCATGCACACACTGTATAGCCGACGGGGTGCCCACCCCATCGGCGCATGCGCCCCCAAAACACAGTTTCATATGCCACGCTGGTGCCCACCCCAGCGTGGCTACACATCAGATAGCCGACGGGGTGTCCAATCCCCATCGGCTCCACTGTGTCCCCCAGTACAGGGTGCCATGCTGGGAGCCCACCCCAGTGTGGCAACAGATGCCAAGGCCGACGGGGTGCCCAATCCCATCAGCTCCACACCCCCAGCCATCCTTCTGCCATGCTGGGAGCCCACCCCAGCGTGGCCAACGCCCCGCCGTCGCCGTCATAAAAAAAAAAAATGAAAATCAAAAACGGTCCCTCGCTGTGTTCTGGCCTCACCCGCACTCCACCCACTGTGCACCCTGCCATCCCACACGCCCCTTACTCCCATACTTACCTCCGGAGCTCAGCATGATGATCTTTGATGGACTGGGAACACGCCTGCACTCTTCAAAGCCGATCGTGAACTGAGGAAATGCCGGTAAGCTGTATAATGGGACAGATAGGGTTTTTCAACTTTATTGTATATCTCAGGATTTTTAATTTTTGCACCAAATTTTCAATATGGTTTTGGGACCTCTTCTCATGAATGCTGTCACTGTTATGGTGTTATTCGGCCCGAAGGGTGATTTCGCAGACATTACTCAAAATCACCTTTCCGAATGATTAACAAAATGACACTGCCAGTGTTCATAAGGTGGGCTCTCAAAAGCTTATATTTAAAACTTGGTGCAAAAATTCCAAAATGACTGTTTTAAAAGCGTATGCTATGCAGTTCCTATGCAGGCTCAGAAGTTCGTAATTTTCAATATTTTCACCCAGATTTTCAATATTGCCATTTTACCACACCTTCTTATGAGCAGTACAGCTGTCATTTTTCACATCTCACCCAAAATGTGTTTCACCATGTAGCATAAATGCGCAGTCAGTGTGCAAAATCAATGTACGGGACACATTAAGAAAATCACAGTGACACAGTTCATGAGCAGAGGTCTTAAATGGCTATGTTGAAAATTTGATGAAAAATTCCTAAAATGACTGTTTTACGAGCGCATGCTGTAGAGTTCCTACGATGCTCGTAAGTTCACATATTTTCAATATTTTCACACTATATTTCAACATTGCCATTTTACCACACCTCCTTATGAGCAGTACAGTTGTCATTTTCACACCTTGCCCACAACATGTTTCTGCCCATGTAGCATACAATGGCGCAGTCGGTGTGCGAAATCAATGTATGGGACATGTTAAGAAAATCACAGTGACACTGGTCATGAGCAGAGGTGTTAAATGGCTATGTTGAAAATTTGGTGAAAAATTCCCAAAATGACTGTTTTAGGAGCGCACGCTACAGTTCCCACGCACGCTGGCAAGTTTGCTAATTTGTAATATTGCACACCAGATTTTCAACAGTGCCATTTTACCACACTTCCTTATGAGTAGTACAGCTACCATTTTTCACATCTCGCCTAAAATGTGTTCCCCACGACATGGTACAGTCTATGTGCGAAACAATGTTTGGGACAGATTAAGAAAATCACAGTGACACTGGTCATGAGCATTGGCAGTTTCCACGCACCATCGTAAGTTCATGAATTTGTAATATTTTCAGTCCAGATTTTCACCAGTGGTATTTTTCCACACCTCCTTATGAACAGTACAGCTGTCATTTTCCACAACATGGCCAAAATGTGTTTTCACACTTTCAGCACAGAAATGCGTGGCTGTGGGAAATCATTGTTCGGGACAAAACACACTGACACTGTTCATGATTGGAGGTCTCAAAATACCTGTGTTAACAATCTGCTGTAAAAAACTCTCAAACTAGTTACATTATGGGTATGCGTTGCACAGTTTCTACACACGCCATGATTTCACCAGTTTTTTAAAATTATTAGCAGATTTTCAATATTGCTATTTTTACACCTCCCATGAACAGTACCGCTGTCATTTTCACATCCTGTTCAGAATGTATTTTTGCACCTGTGGTGCTAAATGCCATAGTAGCTGTGCAAAAGCAGTTTTCAGCTAACAAACTGATATTGCCACTGTTCATGAGGTGGGGTCACAAAAACAACATGTTGAAAATTTGGAGTGAAAATATAACGAATGCCTGAGGCGTTAGGGTTTCCGACTGATGACCGCCTCACCCTGTAGAGAATGACAGGCATCAGGGGTGTGACTTGGGATTCTTGCTTGTCATGCTCATACCATTCCACCCCCACCCACACCCTGCAGCCAGTGAGAGGCATCGAGGTATGCCTTGGACTCTTCGGCCCAAACTTCACCTCATTCTCCTATACTGCACCCATCTCACCATATTTCCTGATGGAATGGGTGCGATAACGGCCAAAGACCCAAAGGCACACCATGACACTTTTCAGTCTGCAAGGTAGGTGTGGTGAAATGGCGTGGTCGTTATGCCTGATGACCCAAAGGCACACCCCAATGCCTGTCACTCTCTGCAGGGTGGTGGTGGGGTTGGTTCAGTTCAATACTTCACTGCCATTCCAATTATACAGCTCTGTAACTTCTACACTACCAATCCAGTGAGCAAACATTCGCATTGACAAATGATTGTTTTCAGATGCTGTTGCTTCTGGAGCAGGTGTTACATGGTTAAAAGAATGCATAGTAGGCCGACCCAGTGGCGAAGAGAGCTGAGGTGATGGCGCCTTATCTCTTCCATGCTGGTGACCCATGTTTAGGAATGAGCATGGGTCACTGGGGGTCAGCTGGGGAGAAGGTGAGGAGCTGGATGAGCTGCCACCAAGCAGCTCTCTCTCCGGGAGGAACATTGAGGTTTCTCTGGCTCTTGGCTGCCACAAGATGGAGGCTCTGTGGTAGCGCCAGGCCCAGGGTGGGACCTGGCGCTAGGCCAGGTGGGAGAAAGAGGCTATCACTGGAGCCTCTGAGTGCATGTACATCCCACATGCATGCACATCCATGTACCAGGGTCTCGGGATAATGGGAGAAAACAGAAAAATGGAGCGCTGGGGCATGTAAAATGATGCTGCAGAGCTGAAGGGTGCAATGAGTCCTCTCAAGCAGGACCTGAGTGGAACCTCTGAGAGAAAAACCTATACGGAAAAAAAAGAATGCATTGTACAGTCATTGATTGTATATCTTCTGGTAAAATGTGATTAAATGTGGTTTACTGGCAGGGTTCAGTCCTGGGTCCTTTGTTATCTTCACTTTTACTCAACACTATTCCCTCAGTTTGCATTTCATCTAGGCTTAGTTCTTATGCTGATGATGCCATTATTTTAGTTCGGGAAATTTAGGTAAGGATTGTCTAACTTTGCAAAAAACAATCCAATCTGATTTCAGTAATTTATGTTACTGTTTTTGCCCTTAAACTGTTAGTTATCTCTAACAAAAAAAAAAAGAAAGAAATCTATGGGTTTTTTTTCAGGCTTTCAATAATCTATCCCTTTGATTTTTCAAATTTTGATTTAATGGATAGTTTAGTTGAAAGAGTAAATAATTTTGTTATCCTGGAGCTTACTTGGATAGTCATTTTTATTTGAGGCTCATATTACTCTATTGATTAAGGTAATTCAGATAAGACTAGGTTTGCTTTATCGCAGAAACATAAAATGTGTCAGCAGAAAAGGACCAGTAGGCCATCCAGTCTGCCCTATTTTCCTACCTAGCACTACACTCTGGACCCTACTCGATAACAAGTGTCCCTCCTCTTCCATTACCTCTGTTTATAATACCCATCTACCTCACCCCATGCAAGTTTGAAGCTCTCCACTGTCTTAACTCTACCACCTCTTCTGGCAGGCTGTTCCAGGTATCTGCCACCATTTCTGTGAAGTATTTCCTCACATCCCTCTTAAACTCCCCATCAAGTTTCCTAGCGTGCCCGTGTACTGGTGCACTCTATGTTGAAAGAGGCTCCTCCTGCATGTTGTTCACCCTCGTGAGGTACTTATAGGTCTCAGTCTTGTCCCTCTTGTTCACTTCTCTTCCTTGCTCTCCTCTTTCCAAGGAGCACATGCCAGCTCCCACAGTCTGTCCTTGTCTGGTTCTTGTGCAAAGCCTGCACCATTTTAATAGCCCTCCTCTGGATGGCCTCCACCCTCTCAATGTCCTTGTGGAGGTACAGTCTCAGAACTGGACCAGTGCTCCTAGTGAGGGCTCACCAGTGAGTGATACAGAAGCAACACCACCTCCTTCTCCTGCTAGAAATCTCCTTCCTATGCAACCCAGCATCTGTCTCGCCTTTCCTACTGCTCTTCCACACTGCTGTACCACCTTGAGATCATCAAATATGATCATACCAAGGTCCTCTTGCTTGGTAACTGTAAATACCTGCTCATGCATAGTCCCTGGGTTAGCCCACCCCAGGTGCATGACTTTACAGTTTTTGTCATTGAAACCCAGCTGCCATTGCCTAGACCACTTCTTTTACTTTCTGCAGATCGCTTTGCATTCTCTTAGCTCCTCCTTGGTGTCCACCCTGTTGCAGATTTTGTGTCATCTACAAAGAGAAACACTTTTCTCTCCAGTTTCTCAGCAATGTCACTTATGAAGACATGGATTGAGGACAGGATCCAGTATCGATTAATCGTGGTTCTGATACTGGAATCTCGTAAATTGCTTGATACTAGTCTTTGTTATCCAAACTTGATTATAGGAATTTATTTTATTTTTCTATAGATGATTAACTTTTGGGCAGGTTGAATTGAGTTTTCAACAATGTTTGCAGATTTTCTACTGGTATGCCTAAATCAGCTCAGTGCTGCACCTTATATCATGAAATGGGTCGCTTATCTCCCAGGAATAGATTTAATTTTCGTGTTTCAATTTTTATGCACAAAATCTGTCTAGGAATGATGCCTCCATCTGTTATTGATATTTTCCCAAGATCTAGTAATAATTTTTCCACCATGACTCAAGTTAAATTTGTGTCTGCTACCACCTTTTGTCTCTGTTTTTGGACAAAGGGCATTTAAATTTAAAGCAGTTCGTTTTTGTATTAAACTACCCTGTTCCAGAATTCCTTGTCACAAATTGTCATTTAAATCTCATCTTTTGAAACTGTTAACTGAACGATCTGGATGCTTTTTGTTTTGTTTAATGTCTTTGCTATATTATTGTATTTACGATATTTTTGTGTATACTGGTCACTGGGAAAAAGGGATTTCTTGCCCAGCTGCTCACCAGTTAAAATAAACAATTAAATGAAGTTAAGAATAGAAGTTGAAAAACAAAAGGTGTAGAAGGGAGGAAGAGACATAACAGGAGTGGATGAGCACAGTAGCTGTCATGGAGGGTCTAATTAACTCATTCACTAAAAATAGCACCAAGAGTTAATCTGGTTCAAGGTCAGTTGGCATTCATCTGTATCCCCCTGGTCATGCCTGAAAATAGGCAGGATTTGTCTAGTGCACTTACCCGTCAACAAAACCAACTAAATAAATAAATAAATAAAATAACTTGGCTTGTAACATGGCAAGAAATGTCAGTGGAAATACATAATAATCATTGGTTAAAGTCGACATCTGACATCAAACAAATGGGTATTAATTCCTAGTAATGTCTGCTGTTACAGTGCCATTTGAATCCACCTGCAAGTCTGCATCGCAGCTTAGTAACGCCTCTTCACATCATGAGCATGCTTAGTCAAGAACAGAGAGAAACACAAACTAATCACTGCTCTCTCCCACATCGCTTCACATTCTTCTTAGGTCTTGGTGTTTTCCTATAGACGGCGCTGCTCCATCTTGTCCATCTTGTCACACCGAGACAGAGAGGAAAACATCCTCAAGCACAGAGAACAGCGTGACATGGAGCAACAAGTCTGGAGACCAACAATCTGTTGCTTTACAGAGCACACCCTGGCGGTCTGTACATAGGAGCTGCTGAAGTCAGGGATGTATATCCCAGAACACTGGTTTTTAATTGTTTTTCGCTCCTGCACACCGTTATTAACCCAGTCTGTCCCCAAACAGTAGTTGTAAAATCTCACTGTTCTTCCCACCCAGCCACCCGAGGACCTCCAATACCAACTACATACCACTTCAGGTGTGCTCCCATCGACTAGTAGATTTCCAATATAAGCAGCATGTACAGCAGAAAGTCTGGTGTCCGAGACAGATACTAGCATGGCCACAACATTTCAGAAAACAGATTCTCCTCTTGCAGATGTTGATGTGCAATTTCCATTTCTCCCATAATGCAGCACTTCACATGCAAAATTGCAACTATAAATGGAGCCGATCAGCTTATAAATGTTCATTTCTATCAATATTGCTACATTTTAAGTTTACCTGTGTAACTCTGTTTGATTTACACCTGCAAAGTGTGTAACCAATTCACTCACAGTGATGTATATATAGTGTGGAATGTGCACGCGCACAGCTTGTGTTGTATGTAGTCAGTGAAAAGTGCAGACTTGAACAGCATGAAATATTTTATTAACCAATAGTATCACTTGCTCTTCATTTGTTTGCTGGTGTCCATTTTGATAGCATATCTCTTTAACATGGTGACATTTCCTAACCAGTGCTTGTCGATTATAGCATTAAGCCACTCAAGAGGCTTCTACTAGATTAATGCATGGTTGGGTGGTTGGGGCACTGCCACCCCCTGGCCCCAACCATGCATTAATTCCCTAGTAGAAGCCTTTCTCGTGGCTTAATGCTTACATAGCAAGACTTGCCGTGAAAGATTAGAAGTGGGGGATGGAGACAGGTAAACCTGGAGAAAATGGAAATAGATATGCACTTACATGGAATGCCATGTGAGTACATCCACACATGCCCTGAATGGAAGTGGTGCAGGCTTACCCTCACACATAAACATGCCATGCACGATGGAAACAAAAATATGAGGGGAGGGTAACAGGACAGACTTCAGTGGTAAATCAAAAGGTGGCTAAAACATGTAAGTAGAGAATAAGTCTGTTGTTTACACCAGAGGGCTGCTGGAAGCCTAATCAGATGATAAGCTTGGTTTCTGTGTTTTTTTTTTTGGTCAGCATCCCAGGAAGCCCTGCTGAAGACATAATCATGTTTAGCACTGCAGCACTGTCTGCACCTTCCTGCCAGTTCCTGGGCCTGCACAGTTTTCCTGTTTCAAAAACGGAGCTCAAGCTGGCCTGCCACCATGGCAGTACAGTAACTGTTAATGACACCAGTGACTGAGATTTGGGAATGACCCCAATCATTGGAGAGCCAACAGGAGGTAGGATCAAGCATCCTTCATTGGGAATGTATCCTTAGTGCTCTTCTGCATTGTCCCACCTGGCTGTGTGGCTGGGGTATGCCGTGATACATGGGAGGTGAGATGGCAGCTGTTACCATATCACAATGTGACTGTGCATAATGCAATGCCAACTGCACATATCATCGGGTGGGGGACAAAAATTGCAGGAGGAAAATCAGCAACCTCCCAGAAGATTAAGCCACTCCACCCCACAGCCAATGCACTGTCCATTCCACCATTTTCTGGTTCCATTCCAGCTCCTTAACACTCCACAATAATTGGCCAGGTAAGTTGGATTACACTTGCCAGGCACTGAAAGGAGGGCCCTACCACAGGTGGTAATTTGAGGGGTGACTGGGCAATGGAATCAGAAGCCCTAAGAGTGACAAAAGGATTGAAGAGCTACCAACGGACTTCCAAATACCAAGGGTTTGTGACTTGCTCAAGATCACACTGTGCAAGTGGTTCTGGTGGATTTGAAACTGGGTACTCAAGTACCTATCATCTGCTGTAATCACTAGATTCTTCTTGCCTCATAACATTACTCAGAAAACACCACAATACACTCTTACCCTATATACAGGTGCAAAATTACAGTACTGCTGTGCACTCACTCACACTGCAATCCAAGAATTGTTTCAAGAGTCTTCTGTTTCAAAGATTTAAACTATATCAACAGCCAAGCTCAATGCCAGCTGCAGGCAACTGAGATTCATCTTTTGTCTGTCCCTGAGCTAAAATGAAAGCTGGGGACAACCAGGATAAACATACTTTTAATGCATATTTGAGCTTTTCCTCATGCTGACTGAGACATTTGCTGACCTCTCTGTCTATAGCTCTTTGGTTGACCCCTGCATGCCTGCAACTGTCATGAGGAAGGAATGAATGGGCCTGCCTTACTCTGTTTCTCTTTGATTGCAGCTGATGCTGTTTCCAGGTTTGTGGTTCAGCCACCCGGCTTCGCTCTTCTGCAGAGTTTGTGATGCAGGCAACAAAGAAGCCAGTTCAGGCACGAATCCTGATATTCCGTCTGTACTGCAACCCCAACTTTCACCTGATTCCTCCTGGTAAGAACCCAGTTGAATGCTGAGCCCATTATAATAGTTGACAGTGCAGATCTATCCTTCATTTCAGTCAGACAGCTCACTGTATCCTCATCGTAAGGATTCCTTCTAAAGCACTCCAGTGTTGTTTGTACCAATTATTGTGCCTTTCAAATATTTTATTTTTATTTTTTTTGCAAAGTTTTATCCTTCTTAGGCAGATCTGGTGGCTTATCAGTCCTGTCCCTATTCCTTACAGTCATCCACTTACCTCTCCGGTCTGACAGCAGTTACCACTATGAATCCCAGGTGGGGAGGCCATCTTCCCCCAACAGAGACTCCATTGTGGCCTCAGGACCGGATCAGTAGGCCAGATCATAGGGACACAAACAGGGTTTCATGAAGCCCAGGCCTTCCTGTTTCCACTTTTCTCCCTTCCCACGGACTTGCAATGCACACGGGTGCCTGCTTTGCCTCCATGGAGATGCCCTTGGTGCTCTGTGCATTGGATCCCTTCCCACTATGCACTTTGCTTGCGCTGCCATCCAGATACCTCCAGGGGGCAGTCAACAGCTAGACACAGAACAAGGGTGTAGATAGGCATACCACTGTACACATTTGTGTACAGTTTTGTTGAGTGCCTGTCACAAACCATAAGCCACTCTGTTAATATTATCATTCTAATCTGTAGTATTTGTTAATGGAGGCCACTGAGGAGTGTCCAATACATGTATAACCTCTTTAGAGAGTAGAAGAGTCATCTGACAACAATCTGACTTGTTTGGAAGGGGTGCCATTTGAAAGGATGTATACATTTTTAATTGGGGGTGTAACTGTTGGAGATTGTGTACAAAATGGACATTTCTGGCTACACTCCTGAGACCCCCCTCCCAAGGGAAGAGAGCAGTCCTATGCATGCTCAGTCCTCCCTCACCCAGTCAGCCTCTGAGCGACCTGCACCTGTTTTTGAACCTGGATCACCAGTGTGGCAAGAGGGAGGTGCTCAGTGCCTCAGCCCCATATGTCACTGGGCCGACACAAATTGTTTTCTTGGTGGGAATGCATTTTGTCCTGGAAGCAGGGAGGGGCAGTGTGATTATTTTTCTCACAATTGATTTTGAAGTTGTTTGCACCGTTATTGAGTTCCTGCAGTATCAATATTTAAGGTCTTTATGAAGTTAACAAGATCCAAACTGTCTGGCCTGGCTGTGATACCCAGAGAGCTTGGAATGCTTGTTAGCCAATCTGATCTCTGTCTTTGTTCCCAGCCCTTTTGTATTTTTCTCATTCTCAGTCTACTCACATTACAAAGGATCCTCAGTTATTAACTGGCTCATTATTCTAACGTAGAGATTTATTTATTACGTGGTTGGTTTAATGCTTTTCCTTTTTGATTGTCTGATCTCTTGTATGATATTAAATATGTTGTACAAAACCTTGAGCTTGTGAAAGGTGCTTTTAAATATATAACCTGTCTATCTATCTATCAATCACATGCAATGGCCTGACACAAAATATGCAATTTATCTTCGAGTGTGAAGGGCGAGACCATAACTCATGAGAGGCAGAGTCACCAAGGAGTTATGAAAGTCCTGCCCTCACAAGTGATGATAATCTCAGTATTATGAGGCAGACCAACATCAGTATACTAACTGTAAGTTTTAAATCTATTATTTGTGTAAAATATTTAACTGTTTCTCTCTGAGTTGAAAGAGCATGTGCTGCCTAAAACGAATATTAGTTTTAAAAGCAGTAAACTGTTCCCTTTCTATATGAGGACTTTTTCTTTTCTTGCTGTTAGTAGGTGTGACATGTGGAGCAACACTCTGCTCTTCAGCTGACTCTGTTCATTCCATTACATCATCAGCACTGTGCCTTCACTGACTGTGACATCACTGCTGCATAGGAACAGCCACACAGTAGCTGCCATGTCAGTCACCTGTGATATCACTGTCAGTGAGGTCACAGTGCTGATTGTGGAATGGGAGGAATATAAATAGATTTGTCGGCAGCCAGGCAGAGTGCTATTCAACACATCCAGCATAATATTATCACATAGATAGTGACAGGCAGAGAATGTCCCAGGGTGAACAACCCTTCCCCCAGACAGAGACTCAAGAAGTCAGGACAGGGAGAAGAAGAAACTAACAGAAACCCTTCTGAAAGAGAGGCTAGTTGAACATCTAGAATCCAATGGACTGCAAGACCACAGGCAGCATGGATTCATGGGGTAGACCATGCCAAATGAATCTGATAGAGTTCTTTGACTGGATGACCAGGGAAATAAATCAGGCAAGAGCAGTGACCATAGTCTATCCAGACTTGAGCAAGACCTTTGACACTGTGCTGCACAGAAGACTGATTAGGAAGTTGACCAGCTTAGGAGTGGGATCCAGATTAGTAGATTTGGTTTGAAACTGGTTGATGGATAAGAGACAGAGGGTGATGCTTCATGGCACACACTCTTAGGATGGGAGAGTGACCAGCAGGGTACCACAGGGTTCAGTACTGGGACCAGTCCTCTTCAATTTTCACTGGGATATTGCAGAACTGGAGAGAAAGGCATGCCTTTTGCAGGTGACACCAAAATCTGCAATAGGATGGGCACTCTGGAGGAGGTGGAGAAATGCAAAGGGATCTGGGAAACTTGAGGAGTTGTCAAAGACATGGCAGTTGGGGTTCAATACCAAAAGTGCAACATTATGCACCTAAGGCATAGGAACCCTGGTGCTGGTTATAGGATGGGGGCAGGTATTGGCAGTCACTAGACAGGAAAGGGACACTAGTGGTTATTATATCAGAGGACCTCAAGGTGGCAGTGTGGTGTGACAAGGCCACGGACAGGGCTAGTGGGGTGCTGGGATAAATAGGAAGGGGCATCACCAGCTGGAGGAGGGGAGGTGGTGCTGCCACTGCATTGCCAGCTGGTACAACCCCACATGGAGTACTGTGTCCAATTCTAGAGACCGCACCTCTGGACATAGGGTGGGGGCAGTCCAGAAGAGGGCAACCAAAATGGTGCAGGGGTTGCAAGGGAAGCCCTATGAGGAGAGAGACTGATAGATGTTAACATGTACACCCTGGAAGACAGGAAAGCAAGAAGTAACATGATTGAGACCTACTAGTACCAAACAAGGGGAACAGGGTACAGGAGCAGGGCGTTTTCAAATGCAGATGAGCTCCAGTACTACAGGGCATGCATTGAAGCTGGAGGGAGTTCAGGTGGGATGTGAGAAATATTTCTTTATTGAAGGGTGGTAGACACATAGAACAGATTGCCAGCCGAAATGGGTGAGGCTAGAATGGTGGAGGGCTTCAAGCATGCATGCAGGGTTTATTAGATCAGAGGCAGGAAGGGAGGGTCTCTGGAGACCAGATAGGGTCTGCAGAGGTAGAATAGGCAAGGAACACTTGGACAGACTGGGGAGGGAGAAAGTAGTCCTTTTCTGAAGACAGATTCCACATTTCTGAAACCTCTAATGCAGAAAAGGAAAAGAAAGATACTTCAGGAAAAATTTATAACATTTTCTTGTCTGCTGTTTTTGGTGTTACTACCTCTTTAATTTCTGGCTTTTATAACGTGCCATGCCATTGTGATGTCATCAGCATTGTGAAAGCTGCTCTCTGATTCTTTCATTATTCCATTTTATCACGGAAAATTTATGACGGTCACCACTGGTGTTGTATAAATAAGGCTGGTCACTGAGTATGCTCAGAAATTTCTCACTCATTTTGATCACATTGAGCATGCTCAGAAATGTATTCTCACATGTGAGGTGCCATTTATCTTTTGAGTGAATGAGCTGCTATTGATTCATCGCCTTATGCTGAGCCATTGAACAGAGGGACACAGTTTACATTTTGTACTTTTTCCTTTTATAACTTGTCACCATTTCTATCACAAAACCATCTAAACTCCTGGGGTTGATTTTCAAAGAGCCCCAGAGATCAACACAAGCTGCAGCAACCAGCAGCTTGCATCAATCGATGGTGTACTGGGGACCCTGCACCTGATTTTAGTACAGGTAGCATCCCAGCACCAAAGTCCCGCAGGTCAGTGCACCTGCTCCCATGCACCGCCACATAAGGCGACAGGAGGGCATTAGCGTAAACTGTGGAATAGCCCTGTGCTAAGGTGACAGGTGCCAGGGTCCCTGAGGGCTGTATGCTGCAGTGGCTACCAGCAGCTGCAGGGGGCATATTCAGCAGGAGGGAGGTGGGAGGGGTTAGAGAACATCACAGGTCAATGGCCATGCATGATGCGTACACCATCGGCCCCAGGACACACACAGGATGGCCATGACTATGGTGGGGAAGACTATGGCTGAGAGCTTGGGGGAACAATGTACGGCTGTAAGCCATGGAGGGACAGCCATGCCCAGGCATGGACATGGAGTTGGGGGCACCATAGGGAGCACTGTCGTGGCCTGGCATGGTAGCCATGAAATGCTCAGCAGGACCCCAGGTGGCAGGGCACCCATCCTGACCTGCAGTGGTGTAATACTATCCCCGCACCTTGTGGCAGGATTGTGGTTGCTGCTTTGAGCCATCCTCCAGCAGGCATGAGGGCTCAATGCCCACACCGCACCAGTGCTGTGTGCAGCAGTGGTGCATGCTGTCAAAAAGGTGGGACTGGCACAAAGTGTGGCACAAGGGAGCCCTTGAGTCATTTCACCTTGATGCAAGCCCCTTCCACCAGTCCTGACCTTTGAAAATTGAACTTGGTCTATAAATCCAATATAACATAAGTTGACTTAAGATATTCTTATCTTCATCTAAGGGGTATTGGCCTATTTTTATCTTGCTTGTGGCTTTGCCACTCATGAGATATCAATAGATCAATACCCTCTCACAAACATGTCATGTATTATGTAATCTACCCAACTTTCAAGCTATCAGTTGTGATAACACTAACAAGTTATAATACATTGAGGTTACAAACAATGGTTTTACTTACCTTTTAATTTTTATCTACACTGGTGTGTCTTCCTCCTTCCTCTCTTCCTTCCGCTTCTTTTTATCTACAGACAATATCTATCTGTAGACAGTATTCTGTCTGTCTATTGTCTCAAAGTCATAAAATACTGTAATTCACCAATAGGATATCACATGAGAGAATTTTCACTTGCCTATCACTCAAACTAGTGTGAAATCTCTAAGATATCATGAGTGAATCATGGCATCATGGTTTACCTGTCAATCAAACTAGTGATACAGTCCCATCTTTCAGGTTCAAGCACTCTGTGTGAATTTGTACAGTTTACTACATCCAAATTGGTGTATTATAATTGGATTAAATTGAGATTCTGCAGTATCTTGCAAGATATATCAGCAATAGTTGATGCTGCACTCTAGCCTGGTTGATTGCACTGTAATTTACTGATGGGACTACACAAGAGGGAATAATGACTTACTTGTAAATCAAACTTCTGATAATTCACTAATGGGAGAGCACATGAGGGAGGTATAACTTACTTGTCAATCAAACTGGTGATAATTCACTGACTGGACATTGCATGTGAATTATGACTTATCTTTAATTGCATTGGTGGCATTTCACTGATGGTCTATGGCATAATGTAATTCTGGCTTACCTGTCAAACACACTAATCATAATTTACTAATGGGATGTCAAATGCATTAATTATGGCTTACCTTTCAATCACACTGGTGATAATTCACTGATAGGAGGTTACTAGATGGAATAATTAAGTTCCTGTCTATCTAGCTAGTGGTAATTCACTGATGGACCATCACATGTGTGAATTATGGCTTACATGTCAATCAAACTGATGATAATTTAGGGATCTCACATTACATAAGGGAAGTATGACTTACCTGTCAATCAAACTGGTGATAATTCACTGACTGGACATCACATATGAATCATCCCTTCCTGCCAATTGCACTAGTGCTATTTATTGATGATGTATGACATGAGGGTATTATGATTTACGTGTCAAACTGGTGATAATTTACTGATGGGACATCATCACATGCATGAATTATGGCTCACCTGTCAATCACAGTGGTGATGATTCACTAATGGGAATCACATGAAGGAATTACCACTTACCTGTCAATCAAACTGGTGATAATGCACTGAAGGGCATCACATGAGGGAATTATGATATGCCTGTATATCAAACTAGTGATAATTCATTGGTGGGTGTCATACAAGGCATTATAACTTACCTGTCAATCAAGCTGGTGGCAATACTGACTTTATGACAATCAGACTGGTGATAACTCACTAATGGGTGATCACTTATGGAAACTAGCACTTGCATTAATGTACTGGAAGAATGCTTCAGTGTTATCTGCCACTCTTACTGCTGTACAAGCTTCTAGACCATCATTGGCTTCCTTAATCCTAGTCTTGCTACCAAAGCACCTATCAAAAATGTTTTATGTGTTTACTGACAAATTTAAGTTAAAAACAGGACAGTATTAAAAGTTGGTATCAGTTTGTTGTTGCTTGGTCTCTGTTCATTAAACTGGGTTTCCAAAAACATGAAGTAGTAAAGCCCTGTCAAAGTTGTGCATCATCTCCAGCTGGTGCGGAATGCCCCAGAACTCAGAATGTGTTTCAAAGAATCTCTCTCACGTGCTGGTCTCAAGCCTTCCAGCATTCTAACTGCAGGTCTTTAGTTTCCACTGAAGAGAGTGGTCACCCTAGATGGTACTCCTGCTATTTGACAGCTAAGGCCTAAATATTTTATCATTTTAGAAGAAGTGTTAAATTGTATTTGTTTATTTACTATTGCTCTCTATTCTGAACAGGGTTTTAATGCAAAAGTGAATTTTGTTATTTTTACATGGCTCCTGAATGGTTGTAGGAACTGTGGCCTAAACAACTAATTACACTTTGCTCACAATGACTGCCATGAGGTTTGCAGTTATATTTAACAGCCTAGTGGTTCCATTTCAACAGTTTGGCTTTACAGAAAACTGGTAAGAAAGGGCTTCTGCCTACTTCTTCAGCACTTCAGGCTGTTTATTTTGGTTGATACCAACTGTGGATGAATAAATGCTGGACATCTTACAATGAATCTGGCGACTTTGAAAACTAGCTCGCAGTGACTGAGTTCAGTGTTTACAGTAATGCTATATCATGTCTGACTCAGAACCAAAATAAAAGTCAAAGAAAAGAACTGGGCCCACAGCTCAAAAGTGCCAAAAGTGTGGTCACTGTTTGTCTAAGGCAGATAGGCATACAGACTGCTACAAGTGTCTGGGCCCAGGCCAAAATTTGGCAAACTGTGATCTGTGCAAATTATTTTGCCTTAGACACCAAAAAGGAGACAAACAAAAGGCAGTCGCTGTTAGTTCCAAGCTCTCTGTCTGACTCCAAAGAGTGTTTCCTATTAAACAGGTCCAGAACATCTTTGTAAAATATCTGCAGAATCAGCTTTTCCTAAAGACCAGTCTAATGCAACGTCTGCAAGGAAGTCTAGTAATGAGTATAAATCCATGGCTGAGGCACGCTCAGACAAGAAAGACATGCTGAGAAGTTTACCTTTCATTTTAGTCTGAAAAGACTAGAAAGGAGAAGTGTTTAGAACCTGAAAAAGCATGTAACCTTATCCAGACTGCCTGAAATGGTCGAATTCCATCTATGAAGGAATCATGAATGTGGCAGTTCTTCCAAACTATGAAGGAGCAAGCTACTAAGATCCCAACATCTAATACATCTAGTGTTGTAAAGGAGAAGATGTGCTATGATGAGGAAGAGCCTGTCACCTCAGAGGTCACTGGTGATGAGGAGATAGGCTCACCCCTCCCCGAGCATTACAGGATTAGCCATCCTATTCTGCTTTCCTAAAACAAATGGTTGCTCTTATTGACATCCTCACTGCTGAAACTGGCCCAGACATTGGGGAGTCAGAGTTCTTTAAAAATGCTAGACTTGACCTCAACAAAGAGAGTCAGTATATCCATCCATGAACTTTAAATGAATGCATGAGAAAATCTTGCAGATATGAGCATCTGCAACAGCAAATGACAAGAAGGTGGAACAGAGGTATTTGGTGACTAGGAGTGTTTCAAAAAAATTTGTGCATGAATTGGAGCAAACCTAGCCACATGCATTACACATAGTATATGCAAGAAAAGCACTATGTAGTTCCCCAAAACTCTGCAAATTTTACTATACAAATTGACATAATTCATACTTTGCAGCAAATTTTTATGTAAAGTGCATAGCAGTAAAATTCACTGCAAGGTGCCTAGTGTATGTAGTGCAGCAATTCGTATAGTAAAATTCACACAATTGCAGGAATTTCACCATGCAAGTCTCTGAACTACACTACATGCTATGAGGATTGCAGAGTTTTTCCTCACCTCACCTGCAGCTACTGGTGACCAGGCAGGGTTCTGAATATCTTGTTGTATCCAAACCAAAAGTTTCTCTCCTGAAACATACTGGAAACACTGGGGTATGCTTGAATAATGCCTTTTTTGCACGGCCTGTTTTGTAGTTTGTACAAAATGATATCGTATTTTAAGCAAAATGACGAAATGATTTTCAGTCTTTGAATTGTTTGTTGTGCCACCTATTCTCTGTGTTCCCAAACCAAAAGGGTTCATTCAAACTGCTTCATGTGAAAAGCCCAAACAACTTTTCATCAGCCCCCTGGCAAAGGCTGCCTAAAAGTTGACACAATAACAAAAAAGTTTACTCTTCTGCTGCCCTTGAGACAGGAAGTATTTCTTAGTTATACATCACACTACCAGGAAGTTGTCTGAAAGTAGTGATGCCTTGCTGTGACAGCTTGCTCTCAGATAAAATGGCATGGATGTTACACCATGTAAAGTCTGGTTTGGTCATAGCTAAGCAGGTCCCAGTTGCAGATGACTATGGAAATAAATGATTCAGCAACCAGGGTCTTGAAATGCAGTATACTGTACAGCAGAAATATAGAAACACAGAAACATGGACTCTGTTGGCAGAAAAGGACCAGCAGGCCATGTAGTCTCTTTTCCCTACCTATTCTGATGCCTCTGATACTATTTGGTCATTGGCGTCTCCCTCCTCCCCTGTTCCTCTACCCAATTTGCTCCTGTGCCTATCCCATGCATACTTGTAGCTCCCCACATTATTTGACCCCTCTACCTCCTCTGGTAGGCTGTTCCAGTCATCCACCACCCTCTGTAGAACAAGTATTTCCTCACATCTTTCCTAAACTCCCACAATCAGCTTCATTGTATGCCCCCATGTTCTAGTGCTTTCTATTCTCTGAAAGAGATACCTCACCTGCACCTTGTTCATCCTTGTGAAATACTTATAGGTCTCAATCATGTTTTCTCTCAGAAGGTATACTTGGCTAAGGACCACAGGACTGTATGTGATCTTCAGAAAAAGCCACAGACTTTCCCTTTGAGAAGACTTCTCTTTGGTGATCAGACCAAGAGTTATATGAACAAGATTGCTAAGAACAAAACTACTTTAAAAAAAAATGTATATTGATTTTCCAAATATGCAGCACATAAGCAACCTTTTGACAGAATGCTTCAATTAAAAGTACAAAACGATACTATTCTTGAGAAAGGTACTAAAGAAGGGGGTGAGGGATCAATCAACATTTTCTATGGAACTTATCTTAAGGTTAGTAGAACAATTAGTACATACATTGGTTAAACAGTATATGGCTTCAAGGTAAACTCTCTGTTTAAATGTTATTACCAGTTATGGACTGTGTATCTGCCTAGTGATACTACCATAATTTTATACTAATTACGTCTAGACAGGATCCAACTAAATAAAAACTGGATCCCATATTGTCTTAAACTTATTATAAATCATGACACCACACTTACCCAATCAGGTTTGTTTATTTCTTAACATTCTAGGTACTCTTATAACCGTAGAGGTTGTCTCATTCATATAGTTCTAAAATTAAGAATTTCTAAGTTCAGTTGGCGAAGTCCATTTTCCACAAAGGGATTCTCTAATACTCCGCTAAGTAAACATTTTGATTTTAAACTCAAATTCCAGTTTTTAAATAAAAGTCTTTACCATGATTTATAATATGTTTTTATGTACAGTCTCAGTGCCTCTTATGGTTCTAAGAGTTTCTTCTGAAGTCCTTTGTGTGCCAGAACTCTTCAGTTTTGCTTCACAGTTCTCACCCACCTTAGTAATACACTCTCATAACCATAAGAGACACAGTAACTGCACACATAAACATATGCCCAAGGTTTTCAAAATTATGTGACTGCTCTTTGGTTCTTGGCTATATTTGATATAAATTTGACCTAGTCTTCAGTGTTTTTAAGTCTGCGGTGTATTTCCAGCTATTGAGAATGATATGTTTTAGCCCTTTAGCAGTGATCAACAACCATCTCTTTTCATCTGGGTGCAAGGAGAACAAAATGATGGTGTCTCCCAGAACAGAGATCTTGAGTTGCAATGGAATGTTTTAATGAAAGATTTGGGAACATAACCTTTAAATAAACTCTGGGTCACCCTGAGAAAATGACTTCTGGTCTCAGTGGGCCTGCCTGCTACCAAAATAGATGGATGGATGGATGGATGGATAGATAGACAGATACTGTAGATAGATAGATAGATACGTAGAGATAGACAGACAGACAGATAGATAGATAGATAGATAGATACAGTGTGTAGATAGAGAGACAGACAGATGGACAGACAGATTAGATAGATAGCTAGATAGCTAGATAGATAGATAGATACTGTAGGTAGATAGACAGATATACTGTCTGTAGATAGATAAACAGACAGACAGAGCAATGATAATCCAGTCTGACCTAACCCGAGTGTCAACATAATTTTTCTAAGATGTAAAACTTAAAGGGTACCATATCTCATTTCATCTGGTCCTGTAAAGATGTACAAAGTTTTTGAGAGGAGGTCTGGCTAGCATGCCAATTGGAATAGTTTTAAAAGTAGTTCCAGCTTTATATTGTTTGGCTTTGATTCCAAACTTTTCCCATCTCTCCACTAGTCAAAGGAGATGACGTCACATGGTATGTATCATACTAAGACACTGGAAACAATTCACTTTATCCTCTTTTTGGAATGGGTCAAAGACTTAGCTACTAGGGTCACCTTTCAGAAATTTGCTCAAAACACAAGGCAGAGTGGATAAATTCTTTGAGATATGGAACGCTTTTTAATTCATCGCTGTGTAAGACTCTAAATTATCACATAACTCTATTTACGATGTTAAATTTAACCAATCAATTAAAGTTACTCAGTAAGATTCTAACCTTTTTAAAAACACGATCTTCTTATGTACAGCAGCTTTTATGCCCTAATCATTAGGATGTAGATGCTTGATTTTATTGTATATTGTTTTACTTGGTATGTATATAGTTTTAGTTCTATGAAGTATTCTGTTTTTAAATGTTGTTGTGTGGATTTATGATCCATATGCTGTATTCCTAAAAATCAATAACATCTGAATTACCAAAAAAAAAAAAAAAAAAAAAAGGTCTAACCAAAGGCAGTCCAATAGCAGATGTTTAATATTAGCCTTTCACTTTACATTTCTAGCAGTTATCATCATCTGACAATCCCATTGTAAACAGTCTCACTGGAGTATAATGCCAATTATGTATAATCTTGTATAGCACAAGACTTTGGTTGTTTTTATTGGATTCATATGCATTTCTTCAGATCAAATCCAGGACTTTTAAGAAATGTCATAACCCAGTAGTGTCTCCCATTTCTCTTTATTGCTTTTGTTTGAACTGGTCCTTAATCCAAAACAAATTATTTAGCTTACCTGTCACTCCTTTGCTTTTGACCACAAAAGTTAATGTGTCCCATTTTCTGTTGGCTGAGAAGGGAAGGTCTCTTCTGAAGATTGTTCCATGGCATTTTTGAGCTGCAGGCATGAGTGAATATGTGTGACAACAAGTAAAAATAACTTGTTCCTTATTTCTGCAAAGGAGTAGAGGGTTCCATAACCAGTGTTTATAATATATTTAAGTAACCTGATGCCCTTCTTTTCCCAAAACTTGTTTAACAGTACATCATAATTGGATCTTAAATTAGGGTTTCTCCATAGAGGGATGTAATCATCTAGGATTTGGGCACACCCTAAGATGTTGTTAAACGTGAAGCAAGATTTTGCAGAGATTTTCAGGCATGGGTGCAAGCCATTGTGTTTGGGGTGAATATTAAATAGCATGTGTGTTAAGGAATAAAGTCACACCAATGCCTGTTCATATGGTATTTCACCCGGGTGGGGAGACTTTGGTCTGGGAGAAACCAGTAGACTGTTTGTTTAAATAAAAGACCATATGATATGCTTTGAAGTTCCTCAGACCCATACCTTCTTTCTCTCATTTTTCTTTAATTTGTCAGTGTTTATCCTGCAGGTACTGTCCTCTCCAAAGAAAATTACTCTGGAATCAGGCATTGTTTATATTAATATGTAGATTATCTAATAAGTACATAACTTTGGGAGCAGACATCATTATCTAATAAGTACACACCTTTGGGAGCAGACATCTTCGACTAATAGAAACATAACATAGAAACATAGACTTTGACGGCAGATAAGGACCGCTTGGCCCATCTAGTCTGCCCATTTCCTACCTACAGGATAGGCCGCAGATCCTAGTTAACCAACAGCCTATTTCTTCCTACCCCCACAAGAATTGCCTTATGTCTTTCCCATGCATTCTTGAATTCTCCCACAGTTTTAGACCCCACAACCTCCTCAGGAAGGCTGTTCCATGCATCCACTACCTCTCTGTGAAATAATACTTCCTTACATTACCCCTGAACTGCCCTCCTTCTATCTTTAAATTGTGTCCCCTTGTTCTTGCAAGTCTCTTTTTCTGAAAGATGCTACCTCTTGGACTTTGTTGATTCCACTGAGGTACTTAAAAGTTTCTATCATATCACCCCTCTTCCTTCTTTCCTCAAGGGTATACATATTAAGCTCCTTTAGTCTCTCCTCATACGGCTTCTCTTGCAGACCCTGCACCATTTTAGTTGCCCTCCTCTGGACTACCTCTATCCTGTCTATGTCCTTGCGGAGATGGGGTCTCCAGAACTGGACACAGTAAGTACACATAAGTACACAACTTTGGGAGCAGACATCATTGTCTAATGAGTACATATCTTTGGGTGCAGACATCATTGTCTAATAAGTACATAACTTTGGCAGAAGGCATCATTGTTTAATAAGTACATAACTTTGGGAGCAGGCATCATTGTCTAATAAGTATATATAACTTTGGGTGCAGGCATCATTGTCTATTAAGTACATAACTGGGTGCAGACATCACTGTCTAATAAGTACATAACTTTGTTTGCAGATGTCATTTTAAATGCAATTATCTTACCCACAAGGACAAATTATGTTTCCATTTTTCTAGTTCAGCTTGCACCTAATCACTAAGAGGTTCTATTTGTGCTTGTTAGTCGAGTGGTGGCTTTGACTTGAATCAAATGGACCACTAGCATAATAAAAATGGTATGTAAAAGATGTGGTTGTTACTTTCTATGGCA
This sequence comes from Neoceratodus forsteri, assembly GCA_016271365.2. Taxonomy (NCBI): domain Eukaryota; kingdom Metazoa; phylum Chordata; order Ceratodontiformes; family Ceratodontidae; genus Neoceratodus; species Neoceratodus forsteri. The sequence goes on from JADMNL010000024.1 coordinate 124,486,933, forward strand.
TTTGCCCCCACTCTCTCCAAACGCTGACATCACAAAACATGGGGCATAGGGGCAGAGCTCTCTCATACCAGGAGGGGAAGGTATGGTGTCAGGGCCCTCAGCACCAATGTATGATCCCTCTCCTTACTAACTGGCCAGCACATAAAAGTTTCAGAATGTACCATATATATATATATATTTATGAAATGGGGTGAGGATAAAAGTGGCAGATACAGCAGCATTTTGGTTGGTCAGACCTACAGTGAGAATATCACATTTATTCTCACTGTAGGTACAACCAGGCACTATCTGCACTTCAGCACAACTGCTCACAAAGGCTTTGATTGGTGGAGCTGGCAGCATGAGCAGCACCATCAGAATGCACCTGCTCACTTGCATTCCAGCTCCCACTGGCAGTTTCATTTCTCTCCAGCAGCACACAGGACAGTTTCATTTTCTCCCTGTTCTTTCACTGTAACTTATTTAAAAAGGAACTTTCAGCTTCACACAATACTAATTACCATTTCTCCTAAAGGTCCAAAATACCAGACAAAACACTGAATTATTTTCATTGTCTCCCCACCCAACGCTCTTTCACTTCAACTATTTAACAAAAACTTTAGCCTCACACAAAATGTATGCTTCCTTCAAACCCCAGCACACAGAAAAGCAACAAGCCTCTCTTTTTCACTCTTACCACTCTCCCCAGCAGCATAACAGCACAGTGTCCTGAAGTAAAAGTTCAGTTTCACGGAACATAACGCTCAGTCATCTGGAAACAAAAAGAAATAAAGACAAACCTATTTTAAAAAAATGAAAATTGCACAGATAAAAAACTTGGCTCATTGCATAAATGGAACATAAAATGCCCCCATCGAAAATATCTTGGATATTTTCCCTCTATGATTTGACCTGTGGCATCACTAGTGGCTTTGCCACTCATGATGTCAAAGGTCAAACTGCACTTCAGGGAAAAATATCAGAGATATTTTCAATGGAGCATTGCATATCCCATATAGATATAGGATATATGCAATGGGACAGTAATACATGATTTATCCACATAGCAGTTTGACCTTGCAATTCCTCATGAGGGTATAGCCACGAGTGAGGTGTCCAAGGTCAAACTGATTATGTGTAGATAAATCATGTATTTCATGATGTCTCCATTGCTTATTTGATTTATAATACAGTTATAATTTAATTTTGAAGTTTGAATTTTGTGTTGTTTAATTTCGATTGTGCTTTTTCAGAAAATAAATGGTATTTTTATTGACTTGTGTGTTATTGCGCCATTTCTTTAGACCTTGCTGCTACGGAAGCTAGTATGGTTGGTATGGAGGCAATGTCAGAAGGTTTTGATTAGTTACTATACAGATGTAGGTGGGTTGGACAGTTTGAAAATATGGTGGCTCATTTTATCGCCATCGAGAAACCGCTTATTGTTTGACTGTTGCAGTAATTGTTTTTATTTTATTTTACTACATAGAACGTTTATAGTATCGGGTTTATCCTGCGCCTGGGAGTATTTATCAAAGTTGTCTTCTATTTTGTGGTTTTAGTTGGAATGTGTTCAGTTCTGGCAGGGGACGGAATAAAGCAAGCTGGTGGACAGACCGAGGACAGATACAAGTGATGTGGTCAAAAGGAAAAATGTAACAGAATATAGAGAATGAGATGAGAAGTGGTAAGATAAGTTTTTTTTTTTTTAAAGATACCTTCCACGATAACAGTGTTCGTTATGGGACACTATATTGTGTGTGGAGCTGTACAGTGAGGTGTGTGCATGCCCAAGTGCAGGTGCAGGTGGGGGTAGCCAAGTAGACACTGCATCAAATTGGACTGGCTCGATAGAGAATGAAATTAAGCTGCTAAGAACATGGTGAGAGTGGGATAGAAATTTGTTGTTTTTCACCTGGGCTGTGTTTTTGGTGGAAGCAGTTTGTTTTGAGGTGCACATGGTAGGGGACACAGAAGTAAAGCAGTGTGATGGTGACCAGCTACAGGATTGGCTGTAGCATGGAGGAATAAAGAAAACAAGCAATAAGATTCCTGTTTTGAAAGGAAGAAAGAGTTTTGTGAATTAGGAGGACATGCTGAAATGATGGTTTCTTTATGGTGTCAATATATAAATAGGCACGGAAGGAGTTGCTAAAGGGATGTGTGTGTGTGTGTGTGTGTGTGTGTGTGTGTAAGTGGGTAGGGGATAAGAAAGAAAATGAAAATAAGTGCAAGTAAAGCCAGCAGGAGAGGGTGATGATTGATGGCAGGGTGTTGGATAAACAGTGGTTGATTCATGGCAGGGTGTGGATAAATGGTGGTTGATTGATGGCAGGGTGTGGATAAATATTAGAACCACCATTTATCCAACAGCAGTGAGAATACATGAATTTATTCCACTGTCTATCTGCCATGCCTATTGCATAAAAAAAAATATATATATATATATATCTTAGAGCAAAAAACTCCATTTAATGCATCAGTTAGGGTTGTTCTGGTAAAAGTGAGGAATTGATGTTTGGGTTGAAACCCTTTGCACTCCTCCAGCCCACCCCGAACTGGAATCGGGTGCGTGACATCGGGCCCTAAGTGTCACCCATCACATGTGGAAAGAAGCTGAGGAATAGGAGAATGGGTGACAGTTAGGACCGATGGTTCCAATGCACACCCCGATTCCAGTTGGGGGTGGGCTGAGGGATGCAAAGGGGTTTCAACCCTAAAATCGAATTTCCTCACTTTGTCGCTGTGGAACAACCCTAACTGATGCATTAAACTGAGTTTTTGCCTCTAATTTCTTCTTTGAGAATGATAATGAGAAATAGTGAATGTAATGCAGCGGCGGAGCGTGGGGTGATGTCTTGTCGCATTGTAACATTGTGCCCGCAAAAGCAAATCGTAATGCGCATGATGACGCAAAACAAAACAGAAAGAGGAATAGTACTGTAGACAGAAATGTTAAAACAACAGAAATGCAACCGCAAATGAAAACACAAAGGGTAACGATATGGTATGCGAAACGTGAACGTAAGGAAACGGGTACGGAACCGCAAGCAGAAACGGTAATGGTAAGAGTAATGTAAGTGCACAGGCTGGTTTTCCCAAAAGCTGTATAGAGAAAGACAGTGAGTAGAAAGAATGTATGCAAAATAATGACTCTCGGAACACAAAAATCAGTAGTTGTAATAGTAAATTGCTTATATCTCAGTAACCATACGACATAGAAAAAATTTAAAAGTCATATGTATTATCGCTTTCCTGGCTAGTTTTATACGTAGCCCCCAGCTATAATTTTTGACAAAACTCCGTATCCCATACCATTTTTGAGATACGGCCCTCAAAAGCCGCGAACGCTGTAATGTTATCCTATGGGAAAAAACAGAAGTTCGGACTGCCACAACTTTGAACAGTTTAATATTTTTCATGAAATCTTTGAAAGGCATATCAGGGACCCCGCCAGACGTTTCCTGAAGATTTTGGGCCAAATGCCAAACCGTGCAACCTGTAGACATGACCGTAGAATTCCAGAAAAAGCGATGAATGCACAGAATCACTTAATAACTCTGCAGCCATGTATCCGACTGGTACAAAACTTGGCAGATCCAAGGCATATGGGTCTTGATCATGTATTCCAAATTTCAGGCAAATCCATCAAATGGTTGCAAAGTTATTAGGTGCAAAATTTTGGGTTTAATATGTAAATGGATCCTCTACATATATATATATATATATATATATATATATACACACATATATATATATATATATATATATATGTATACAATAGGGGTGAGTGATAAATGAGTGAGATAAAACAGTGTATCATCGACTGCAGTGTAATATTTTTACTCTCTGCTCTACTGTGATGATATCAGCCATTTACACACACAGGTTACACAAAGGTTACTGATATCATCACTCTAGGCAGCTTTCCTCAGCATACAAGAAACACCTGTGCTGTTACCATAGACACAAATGCAGAACAACATGAAAACTCTCACAGCTGCCTGCAGCTAACTCAGTTAGCATTACAAAACACTCACACCTATTCCCCACACTCTAACTTCCAGCTCATTACTGTGATACTCTCAGCTTGACTGCAGCCAGAATTCTAAAGAGCACAGCTTCACAGAACAATCTGTTCCTCACTGCTGCCTGTAGCTAACTCAGTTACCACTAAAACACTCAGCTGTTCCTCACACTCTGACTCTCAGTCCATTACCATTACTGTGATACTCTCAACTTGACTGCAGCCAGACTTCTAAAGAATACAGCTTCACAAAATACTCTGTTTCTCACTTCTACCTAAAACTAACTCATTTAGTATTGCAAAACACACTCATCTGTTTCCCCGAGTTTATAACACTGCCAGCCCATTCAGAAAAACTCACACACAGAATGAGCAAACACATAAACAGGAACAGAACACAAGACAACATAACAATACTTCTGAAACTCCTAGCCCTATTGTATAAATTGAACACATGATGTGCAGGTTGTATGCTATGGCAAATATTGTCACTCCTGCATTATATATATATATATATATATATATATATATATATATATATATATATATGTGTGTGTATATATATATATATATATATATATATACACACACACACACACACACACACACACACACACACACACACGCATGAAGAAGCCATCAGAAGAAGGCCATTTGGTCTATCAAGTCTGCTGGTATTGCAGGGTCCATAGCTTGAGCCAATGTCCCTGCCCTCCCTTCACACTCCTCCATCCTTCCTACCCATGACCCTTAACCTCCCCTATGCCTGTCCCAGCCTCTCATGAAGCAGCCCACTGTCTTCAATGAGATTACTCTTCTGGCAGCACATTCAGAGTGTCCACCACCTCTCTGTGAAGAAGTGCTTTCTGACCTCCCTCCTAATCCTCCCACCCTCCAGCTTAAGACTGTGCCCCCTCATGTTATGGTTGCCACTCAGCTTAAAGAGACTCTCCTTATCAACTGTATTTATCCCTTTCAAGCACGTGAAGGTTCCAATCATGTCCCCTGTCTCTCACCTGTCTTCCAGGAGTACATTCAGCTATCGTAAGGTGAGGCTACCACTGGGGTTTGGTGGGAAATTACTGAAGAAGGTGCTCTTTAAAAGTTCTAGAGCTATATGAGATAATGGGGGTAGCTTTGTTTAGTGCCTCTCTAGATTAATCTTATTTGACAGGATCCAGAAACTAAATACTCTTGCAGATGAGTTACTGCAGAGGGTAGAGACCCATTCGGAGAAATGCTGTCCTAAGTTAAATTTATTAGGTATTTAAAGAAGATAATTCCACTCTATAGTGTGAAATGTTTTCTGAGAGTATGACAACATAATAGCTGGGTCTCTTTTGAGGTTTAGCACTTCATATTGTTGACAATAACCTCCTCATGTTTTCAAAGCCATGTCTGTCCTTAAAAGCCAGTGACGCCTCTAGGAAAACTTTGGAAAACGTGATGTTTAGACAATATTCAACTTGCATTTCATTTATCTTCTGTCAAATTCCTCCGAATTATTTCTTACTATGGAGATATACATGGAAACAGGATCTTTATGCCTCAGAGTCCATCTGCACATACAGCTGATTTCTCACATGAAGTCATAATCCTTCACTTTAATGTCACAGTCTGTTGTCATGGTAATAACCATGATGTCACAAGCCAGGTATTATGACATCAGTTGGAATTCAGCAATAGGAGCTGATGAGCTTGCAAAGAACAATAATCCTGTTTTCATGTACATAACCTCAGTAAAACATAATGTGAATGAGCCATGCAAAAGTTATGTAAAGTGTATGCTGAATTGAGTGAAAATATTATGTTTCTCAAAGTTCTTCTGGAGGCATCAGTTGCACTTTAACAAAGACCACTTGATCTCTATGAATTAGTGGGGCCATGACACCTTGTAATCTGGCTTCTAAAGAATTTTGTAGTCCACATTCAAGAGTTTGTTTGCTTGTTTGTTTATTTAATGGCTAAGTACACTGGAATACAATTCCTTTTACAGGTACGACCCAGAACATGTATCACAGTACAATAGACATTATACATTTACAAAATACTACACAAGTTAGGAATACATATTCCACGTTTTAAATAGGTACAAAATTATTCATACGTTTATATTAAATACAGTCACATTTAAACAATTCTTGAAAATGGGATAGTAAAGTACATGAGAAAGTAGTATAACTTGATAGACAATATCTGTCTGATTGCCAGAGTGGCACTGGACTATAATTACCGGGTCTTCAGGGCCCTTATCTGTTTTAAGTAGAGGGTGGGATAAAGTAGCATTTTATCATGTGCTTCTCTGTACACCTTAAGCAAGTTACCACCAACCTCTTTGTTTAGAATGAAATAAAATTCTCCTGTGAGAGTGTCTGTTCCAGGTGTTTTAGTTGAAGCAAGGCATTTAATAGCCATACTTCAGGTTGCAGCAGCATTGAAATTTTGTTTTCTTCCTCTAAAATTTTAGTATTTCTATTTAATTGCAGAGGTGGTAAAGGGAGGTCTGAGGATTTGGGTAGGCAGTGTGAGGAGGTGGGGGTTAGTGGCATTCTCTGAGGTACCCCAGTACCATGTGAATACAGTGAGGAAAAAAAGGATAGAGGAGTTCAATGAGCTGTTGTGGATTGGTGCCATATCAGGGAGCAATGGATTAGTGCCTGGACTGGGGCAGGACCTGAAGCAATAGTGACCTATACACAGGAGGCAGGTTACATTTGAGCAGGGAGGGGAAGGGAGTATGAAAATGGGGACTAGAGGGGCATATATCAACAAAGGTGGATTTAAACTAGGAGGGGTGGCAAGGGCACTGCTGATGGGAAAAGGGTCCAGAAAGGGAAGCCTAGTGAGCTCTCCCTAGTTATGGCAAAGGCAGTGGGGAAGTGGCAGCAGGGAGGGATAAGGGGGGAGAATAGAGGTAGAAAGGAGGAGACCGGCTGGAGGGTGGTCTCACTGAATGCAAGAAGCCTAAGAAATAGAACAGCAGAGTTACAGGCTCATGGTGGAGGAGGGGTGGATATTGCGCCATCATGAAAATGTGAGCCACCCAGTACCAGAGCTAGGATATGATGATCCCAGGGTTCAGGTTATTCAGAAAGGATAGGGCTAAGGGGAATGGGGAGGAGTGGTGATCTATGTAAGGGAGGGGATAAAGTATGAAGGGAAGGAACGGGAGGAGGGGAGGACAGAAGCACTATGGATGCAGTTCCAAGGTGCAAAGAATAGGACACTGAGGATGGGGTGGTGGTAGGCCACCAGCTCAGGGAGTGACCTGATAGGGAATTAGCTGAACAAATTAGGAAGGTCTGCAGGAAGGGAGCACAGTGGTGGTGGGGGGCTTGAACCTACTGAGGGTGGAGAGGGCACCCATCCATCACGAGTGCAAGGTAATGGTTCCTGTTTGAAGCATTTCAAGACAGCTTCCTGACACAGCTGGTCTAGAGGCGAAATCAGTTAAAAGGACTCTGGACCTTGTACTGATAACGGGAAGCTGTAAGCAATCTGAAGTGGAGGAACCACTTGCTGGGAGTGCCGCTATTCTGTGTGGTTCACACTCAACATGGGGAGGGAAACAGGGAAACAGGTATGAGGGTGATTGAGTTCAGGGAGTGGACTTTAAGAAGATGGGGAAAATTTGGGTCAGGCACCAGGCAGGTATGCAGTCACACATGAATGCAGACCAGAAGTGGGCACCAAAAGGAAAGGGCTGGCGGAGGCTATGGAATCTGTAGTAGGATGAAAAGCAAGAAGAAAAGGAAAAAAAACAGTAGGCTGACACATGAGGTTATGGGAGGGTGAGGTCCAAGAGGGCAGCATTTCAGAAGTAAGGGAAATCAGGGAGGTGAAGATAAGGATACATACATGGAGAAGTCCAGGGAGGTTACTAGACTGGTCAGAGTGGTCAAGGCATCTAAGGAACTGAGATTGATGCAGGGAATCAAAAGTGGAGAGAGAAAGACTTATTTTGCTACATCAGAGAGAGAAGGAGGAGCAAGGATCATCTGGTGAGGATTAAGAAGGATGGGGAGGGATGGAGAAAGGGGTGGAGTAGACAGAGGCACTGAATGAATACCTGTGCTCTGTATTCACACAGGAGAAGGGGATACTCCAGGTGAGGGGATGGGTGGGTGGAGGGGAGAAGATGACAGATGTAGAGATTACAGAGATCAGGGTACTAGATAGGTTAAGGGCATTAAGGGTGGACAAAACACCTGGACCTGATGGCATTCACCCTAGGTACTAAGAGAGTTGGCAGATGACCTGGCAGGGCCACTGGTCGACCTGTTAAATACCTCCCTAGACACGGGATGTGTACCACAGGACTGGAGAATGGCCCATGTGGTGCCCATTAACAAAAGTGGCCCAAAGGATGAACCAGGATACTATATACCAGTGAGCCTCACATCGATCATGGAAAGCTCATGGAGACCATCCTAAAAGAGAGGCTAGTGAGCTTCTTGGAGGAAAACATTCTCCAGGATGGTCAACAGCATGGGTTTGTAGCGGGCAGATCCTGCCAGACAAACGCTTAGAGTACTACGACTGGGTAACACAGGAACTGGACAAGGGCCATGCAGTGGATGTCCTGTATTTGGACTTCAGCAAGGCCTTTGATTCAGTGCCGCATGGGAGGTTGGGGGAAATTGGAATATGTGAGGTGGGAATGAAAATGGTGAAATGGATCACAAACTGGCTAAAGGGAAGGCAGCACAGGGGTGGTGGTGGGGACCTCTCATCACTGAGAGTGGTGATGAGTGGGGTACCACATAGATTGGTATGGGGACTGGTGCTGTTTGGGATCTTTATTGCAAATATCTCACATGGGATCCAGAGCAAGATCAATCTGTTCACAGATGATACATAAGATGGGAGCTGTGGTTGATGATGCAGAGGTGGGGCTGCTGAAGGACCTGACTAAGCTGCAGGAGTTGGTGGAAACATGGCAGTTGGGGTTCAATGCCAAGAGTGCAAGGTTCTGCACTTCAGAGCCAGGAACTGGGGGTGGGGGAGGATTATCACTTGAATGGGATACAGTTGGGGAGCTCCACAGAGGAGAAGGACATAGGAGTAATCATTACGGGAGCATGAACAACTCTGCTCAGCTGTAGGAAGAAGGCAGCAAAAGCCAACAAAATGTTGGGGTGTATTGCAAGTAGGATCTCCTCCAGAAGGAGGGAGGTTATCCTGCCCCATATAGGTCATTGGTCAGGCCCCACCTGGAGTACTGCGTGCAGTACTGGCACCCATTCCTGAAGAAGGACATCGGATTGTTGGAGGAGTGCAGCGAACAGCCACAAAGATAATCCAGGGATTAAAGAGCAAGCCCTACAAGGATAGGCTGGGAGAGCTGAATATGTATTCACTGGAGGAGAGGAGGGATGGGGGATATGATCAAGACCTTTAAGTATCTGAAGGGATAAACAAGACCAACACAGAATGGATTTTCCAGATGAGAAGTGTGAGGGACATGAGAGGGCATGGACTGAGATTGGAGGGGGAAGATTCAGGAGGGAGATGAGGAGACATTTTTTCACTGAAAGACTGGTGGACAAATGGAACAGCTTACCAGATGAGATAGTGTCCTGTAAGATGGTGGGCAATTTCAAGAGGGTTGGGACAGGGAAGGAAAAGGGATACTGGGAAGAGGGGCAGGAGGAGTAGCTGCAAGATGAGGTGCCACGTGCACTCGAGCAGACTCGATAGGTTGTTTATGCTGGCAACTTTGCATGTTTGTATGTTCATATTTTTATTTATTATGAGGTGCCCAGAGCTTCTGAGAATAGGCGTCAGATAAATAAAATTACCTTGCCCTTGCCTAAAATAGCAGGAATGTTAATGTTTCTGAGGAAGACATTCAATTTTGCCTGATCACATTTCTATCCATTTTGTATAATTCCTGTAAAAGTCATAAAAGACCTTACTAAAATCCTTAGGGTAACCATTGCTTTCTTGTTTTTGTCAGCAGTATAGTTAATGTTGTTTCTGTTATTAATTTGCTTTAAGGGGCACCATTTCGGATACTTTACTGAAGTCCCGCCAGTGGTCTACCTGCACCAGAGTTGTAAAATCAGTTTTGAGAATTTTTCTTTCTGTTCACATATTTTGAAGAGGAAGGGATCATAAATGCTTGCTTGTAGCCCAATCCCTTCCCCTTCCTTGTCCCAACTGAGCAACACTCTGCCCCCATGCCACCCCTGCACACCAGCATTTATGAGGTATTAGTTTGTTGAACATGCAGTCATGCTCCATTGCTGTGAATGGGTGCATAGTTTAAAATATATACTTTTATATTTTAGAGGGTCACTGGGGTCTTACCTTCTTGGTTCCCCATGTCATGGGGCACCTGACAGTGGTGTCTTTTACCCCACTCTTATTTGCTCTTTCTATTGAGCCTTTGGCCTCCTGATGCCTAGCTCTACTGAAATTGATCAAATCAGGAGTTTCTCTTTATACAGATGATGCCCTTATCTTTATTGAAATCTGAGAAAGCCAATTCCAGCACTCCAAAATCGTCTGTTTTTTACAGCAACTGCTCTGGTTTCCAGATCAGTAAGAGTAAGACAATGGTTCTGTGTAGTGGCCCAGATTCACCTATAAAAAGTTACTCTTACCATATCACTGGGTGATAGGAACAATAATATACCTAGGAATTAGAATAAGCAAACAATTATCAGTGCCCTACAACAGTAATTCAAACAGCAGGAATCCACTGATGATGCTTTAGAATAAGCATTATCTTCCTTCCAGTGAGTTATGCCCTGGAGAAAGAACTTTATGCTAATATTGAAACTTAGTATACAAGTTCAAAATCTGCATTGTGGTCATTCTCCCTTTTGAGCTAACATCAGATTTGTTTCTCCACTTGAAAAGAGCAGTGGCCCCAAAGTACAGCTCTAGCCTTCTGGTCAACTAACTTTCAAATTCTTATTTTCTTATTTTCTTATTTCAAGTTAGATTTTTTGATATGCCTCATAAATATGGTATTTATTATTGTTCATTTAATTTGCATTTTTCAGGGTTCCCAATCGGTTCTAGGAACCAGAGAAGATCACTCTTGCAATGTTGTTCCTACCTTGAAGGAAACAGAAATTAATTAAAAACATCTAAAAAGTTACAAAGCATTAACTTTAAAAGTAGTTTTCACTATTTTACTTTCAGTTCCCTTTTAAGTAACTGAACTGCATTTGGGTTTCAAATATTAAGCCGCTTTGTTCTCTAGGAGTTCTTTATTACTGTGAGGAAGCAAAGTTTAATTCTAATCTTTGTTCACCCAAACAAGACTTTGTCTTCCTTCCTAGGGCTACAGAGTATTATACCTCATACCCTTGTACTCATCAAACAGATCTCCTTTCATGAAACGGAGGCGGATGAGGAGGAAGTGGAATTTATGGATATGATGAGGCTAGCTCCTAAAAGAAGGCAACTAGTCCCCATACACAAATCTCTCCATAAAGGTATTTTAAAATCATATTGGCACCTAATTCAACTACTGGCATAGATACAAAAGCTGAAAAGAAATATCAGGTGAACAGACAGGGGTGGAATACCTGTATGCCCATCCTGATCAAGAAGGAATGTCTAAGCAGCTGCTTGTGAGAAGGCTAAGATGCCCTTTCCACACAGTCTCCTGAGAAGGATTCCAGGAAACTGGATACTATGATAAAAAGTGCATACCTCAACTTTCCTGCTCCTTAGGCAGGGCAGCTTATTTGGCATAGATAGCCCAGTATCAGAAAGCAATGTTGACTACAGTGCTGGCACTGACTGATAATGGTTGACAAGGAGGTGGCAGGGATCTACACACAGCAAAGTCAGTCCTGGATGGCACTCATGCCAGTTCCTGATGGCTGTGGACACCAATTACTGTGCTTCACAAGTTTTAGCCCATGCAGTGACACTGAGAAACTTCACCCAATTAAGGGCTACCATCCTTCCCCATGACACCCAGACTAAGGCCATGGATTTCTTTGAAGAAAATTCCTTATTTGGTGACAAAACAAAGGCAAACATGAAAAAGTGAACGTACAAGATCACTTACAAAATAACACAGAGAAAGAAAAGACCTCTACTCCTACAGGCCTTATGGAAGGGAGGCAGGGATAGGGGTTACTATCTCAGACCCTATGTACCAATGAGTACCATCCCCAAATAGGTTACTACAGATTCAGTGGAGATGGGGCTACAGTACCTCTAAGCCACAGCCAAAGCAAAACTCCTGATAATTCTGGCTAGGTCACCCAGCCATTACCAGTGGGGAAGGCTGACCGCTACTTCCAGGAATGGGCATAAATTGCCACAGAAAAGTGGCTTCTGGAGACAGTAGGTCAGGATTGTTTCTGGGTTCAAGAGGTTTCAAAGACTACAGAAACCAAAAATATTTTCATGGGAGGATGTAAGGTACCTGTGGACAAGAGGAGGGTGGATGTGATTCCCCTTCAAAAGTGGGAGCAAAGCATAAGCAGGAAACTACAGACGTGTTAGTTTGACCTCAGTGGTAGGGAAAATGATGGAATCTTTCTGAAAGAAAGAATTGTTGAGACTAGCGGGCACAGGGACCCAAGGCAGCATGGATTCACAGTGGGAAGGTTATGTCAGACGAATCTAATAGATTTCTTTCACTGAGTGACCAAAGTATTAGACCAGGGTGGGCTGTGGACATGGCCTACCTAGACTTTTAGAAGGCATTTGACACAGTCACACACAAAAGTTTAAAAACAAGTTAGCCAGCCTTGGAGTGGGTCCCAGGGTGGTAACCTGGGTAAACAATTGGCTAGACAACAGGACACAGAGGGTAATAGTAAATGGAGTCCACTCCAAAGAAAGGGGTTACTAGCGGGTACACGAGGGTTCAGTACTGGGACCTGTCCTTTTAATATCTTTATAAGTGACATTGCAGAGGGACTGGAAAGAAAAGTATGCCCTTTGCAGATGACACAAGATCTGCAACAAGGTTAATACACAAGCGGGGTGGAAAGGATGCGAAGGGACTTGGCAAGGTTGGAGGAATGGTCAGGAGTATGGCAGCTTAGATTCAATGCAAAGAAGTGCAAAGTAATGCACCTGGGAATAAAAGCCAGGGGATGAGTACACAATGTGGGGAGGTATTAACAACAACAAAAATGGAAGGGACATGGGAGTAGTCATATCAGATGACCTAAAGGTAAGCAAGCAATGTGAGAAGGCAGTAAGGAGGGCTGGGGATACTCAGATGTATAGGGAGAGACATCACCAGTAGAAAACAGGAAGTTTTTATTCCCTGTACAGACAGTTGGTGAGACCCCATCTGGAGTACTGCATGCAGTTCTGAGACCCCTATTCTCCATGAGGACATATATAGGATGAAGGCAGTCCAAAGGAGGGCAACTAAAATGGTGCAGGGTCTGCACCAGAAGCCCTCGAAGAGACACTAAAGGAGCTTAATATGTACCCTTGAGGAAGGGGGGGACATGACAGAAATGTTCAAGTACCCCAAAGGAATCAACAAAGTCCAAGAGGGTAGCATCTTTCAGAAAAGAGATGTACAAGAACAAGGAGGCACAATTTCAAGATGGGGCAGCTCTAGGGCAACATGAGGAAGTATTTTTCATGAAGAGGGTGGTGGATGAATGGAATGACCTTCTGAGGAGGTCGTGGGGTCAAAAGCAGTGGAGAATTCAAGAATACATGGGACAGATGTAAGGCAATTCTGGTGGAGGTTAGGAAGAAGCAGGTTGTTTAACTAGAATCTGCAGCTTATCTAATAGGTTGAAACGGGCAGACTGGGTGGGCCAAATGTTCCTTATCTGACATCAAAGTCTATGTTTCTATTTTCCAGCTCATTCACTAACAGAAAGAATGCTGCTGAACTGGAAGTTAAAAAAAATGCTGCAGGCAAAAGCAGTAAAAAGGTCCCTGCCTCACAGTGGGGCAAAGCCCAGTTCTCAAGATACTTCCTGACCCTCAAGAAAAATGGGAGTAGTGCCCTCTTCAGATCTAAGATTTCTGACAAATGTATCAAAAGGAAAGGTTCAAGATGGCCACACTGGGCACAGTGATACCATCCTTGCAACCAAGAGATTGCCTGGGGTCACTGAATCTGCAAGATACCTATTTTCACAATCCAGTCAGACCCACTCACAGAAAATATCTTGGGTTCAAGGTGGGAAACTGCCACAACCAGTTTTAGCCCTCCCTTTGGCCCACTATAGCACCAAGGGTCTTCACTGAAGTGCCTAACTGTGGTGGCAGCACACCTGAGAAGACAGGGTTTGGTGTTTTTTCCTACACAGATAACTGGCTGGTCTTGGATAAAACAGAGGAAGAGGAAAAGGCTCTATCCATGGGTAATGAGCACCCTAGAGAGCTGGTATTCCTGATAAATCTGCAAATTTCACAAACAGAACTTGTACAAGGGTTGGACTTTATAGGTGCAGAACTGGATGCCCTACAGGGAAAGATTTTCCTCCCACAAGAAAGTGTATCAAACCTGATTGTTACTGCAGAATCCTTCACACAGGGCCAGCCAAGGCCTGCAAGAATTTCCTCCAGATCTTACTTTGAGAGGGCTCTTGCAGTAGGTAATTACATATAGGACTGATGCTGAGCAGGCGGCAGGACCCACAAAACATTTCTAGCTAGCAGTCCCTGGCGAGGGACCACCCCACGCCAGGTGACCAGTGTCAGGAGACGCCGGGTATAGGGGTGGTCCCCGCGCCTCCTTCCAGTTCTTTCCGCTGTTAACTCTTGCAGCACCGCCGTGGAAAAGTTCATGCCTGTCAGCCCCATCTTAGCTGCTTTACCCCAAATAATTGCTTTTTTCGACTAACGTCAGGTACCATCATCGTGTATGCCGTCTCTACACCCTCCAAGCACAAAAATAAGTGCAATTCATGTGGCGCCAACTACCGCAGACAAGGACGGCCATTCCCTGTGCCTGTTCTGCCTAGGCCTGGTCGAGAAGTGCCAGCACTGCCTCAGCTTCAACATGGCTACCCAGAAAGGCGGAAGCAATCCCTGGAAGCCCATATTCTGAAGAAGAAAATGAGTTCAATGGAAAAGGAGCTCAAAAACTGAGGCAGGCGTCCACTTCCCAGAAGGCCATCAGAAGAAGAGAAGGAGAAGGAGAGGCACCGGACAATGGCTCTTCTACTGCGTCTCCTTTGGGAGTCACTGGGACACAGGTAACATCCTCCAGGGACTGCTCCTTGACAGCCGCCTCGGAGGTTTCCGAGGGGCATCAGCCCACCCGCCTAGCTCATGCTCGGGCCTTCCTGGCACCTCCGGGCAATTGAGGCCTCCGCCCTGGTCGGCCACAGGCTTGCGGCCTACCACTGTGGCGACTCCGTAAGTCGGGCGTCGGCTCCTCCGACCTCCGCCTGGAGAGGGCCAGTGGAAGACGCCTAACCCTTCAGGGCGCGCAGCCTCCACTCCACCGGACCAGGCTGATCCCTCTACTGACCTGCCTCCGTGATGACTTCCATAAGTCAGACACCGGCCCCTCCAGCCTGCTGGAAGCTCGCCTCAAGCCACATCGGCTCATCTGACGTCCGCTGGTGAAGGAACCGACGACAGACCCTCCCATGTCCATCGTACCTGGTGCCCTGCAGCCTTCACTGCCATCTGGGGACCCAGAGTCTCCCCAGCCTGACCCGGGATTTCTCCCTCCATCCCCGGGAGATGCTGGGATCTTCCTCCTCCATCAGACCTTCCTCCACTTGGTGCGCTGGTTCTGGCGTGGCTCCCTGGACACCAGCTCTGATGCTGGCCCCTCTGACATTGGTACCTCTGAGTGCCAGGGCCTCCGATGCCCGCCTGATGCCAGTTCTACCGACGCCGGGAGACATCCCACCCGACGGGCCCTCCAATATGGACCCACCCGTGAGGCCACAGGCCGGGCCGTCTGCTCTGGCAGCCCCTGGCTCCCAGGTACCTCTGTTCTATCCAACGGTGTACCCAGGACCACAGTATCTGGTGCCACAGTACCCGATGCCATAATACCTGACACTGGGCTACCTGCTGCTGGGTTTTGGATATGCTCCTACGGGTATAACCCTAATCCTTATCCCCTGCCTCCTCCTCCTCCACCGCCCTCACAGTCACGGTGGACCTGCAGGAGACTCTGGCCTCCTGGTGGGCTGAGGCCAAGGCTCAGCTCTCCAAAGAGGTCGAGAGCCACCTTCCATGATGGTGCCATCCCAGGTTCCCGTATGTCTGAGGCAGCACACTCCTCACCACCTCCGGACTCAGGGTTCTTCCATCTGGATGTGAGAGAGGCAAAACACGCCTCCTGGGGGCTTCCCAAGGGGTCCGTTCTTCCCCGGTCAGGAAGAGGAGCCTTTTCCTCTTCATCCTCCTCTTCACCTCAGACTCCTCAGATTCTTCCGACAGTTGCCGAGAGAAACAACGAGCCACGCTCTCCTGAAGCTCAGGCCAAGGAATCCTCCAAGTCTCCTCCGGAAGATCCTTCTTTTACGGAGTTGCTTAAGAAAATCCAGGAGGTTCATCAGTGGCACTCCCTGGAATCAGATCCTCAGCATCTGAAACTTGCTGAACATCTGGATCTGCCGTGACAGCTCCTACCTTGGTGCCACCCTGGATAGAGCCTCATGCCGACCTCATTACCATCATATGGAAACAGCCGTCGACTTTAGCCCCACTTCCTAGGAAGCCTAACAGGCTATATCAGGCTCCGGAGGGTGTTGATTTCCTGGATTCTCACCCTTGTGCAGACTCGGTCGTGATTAGTGCTGCTCACGGCTGGGCTGCCAACCCCAAACATCTCAGCTCGTCACCACCTGATAAGCAATCATGTCTTCTGGACCAGTATGGGAGAAAGATCTCGCTTTCTCCACGCTGGGATCAGGGCCCTGAACTAAGTCGGCCATATGGGGACTACAGAAGGCCATTCTGACCCAGTGGAAGCCAATTGGACACCCTGCCTGACTCCCAAGTCAAGCAGGAGTTGGCTGATCTTGCCCGCTCTGCTCGTTCAGCCAGTCGACACATGCTCCGTGCGACATATGATGCAGTGGACACTGCTGGATGGAGCTCAGCTTTCGCTGTGGGCCTACGGCATCATGCTTGGCTCCGTGTGTCAGGGTTGGTCCGGAGGTGCAATCTGCTATCCAGGAAGCACCTTTCTGGGGCTTGGTGCTTTCTGGGGGTGATGTCAAGGACATCATCACCGATTTAAGAAGAAGGGGACAGCACTGAAGTCAGTTGATTCCATGTACCATCCCCATCAGCAGCAGCACGCCTTTCAGACCGAATCGCCCAAGGCTTAAACCTCCCAGAAAAGGTGGGCCACAAAATGCTGGGCCCCACAGCTGCTAAGCCCCCCACCCAAAAGCAGTGGGTGCTTCAGCTGTGATGCTGCCCCACACCACCTGACTCCTCCCCTCCCACAGCCTCCGGACTCCCTGGAGGAACTGGTAGGAGGAGATTTTCCCTCCACCTTCCGGGCTTGGAGAGGATAACCACAGATTCTTGGGTGCTCCAGCTCATAGCAGAAAGACACTCGATAGAGTTTCTTAGGAAACCACCTCATCACCCCCCTCTGGAGTCGTCGATTCAAGGGAACATCTTCTCTTGGTCCAGGTGGAAATTTCAGCTCTCCTGCTGAAACAGGCAATAGAACCTGTCCCCTTCATCTGCATGGGATGGGTTACTATTCCCATTTCTTCCTGGTCCCAAAGAAGACAGGAGATCTCAGACCAATTTTGGATCTCAGTTCCTGAATCTTTTCTAGAATACAAAGGTTCAGGATGCTCTCTTTGCAGAGCCTTCTGCCCCTCCACCAGCTGGGTCAATGGCTGTGTGCACTGGATGTGCAGGATGCTTATCTGCACATTCCCATTCACCATCCCATCACAAATACCTTTGTTTTTCATTCCAGGGGACCACTACCAGTTCAAGGTGCTCCCGTTTGGTCTGTCCTCAGCACCCGAGTGTTTACCAAATGCCTGCAGTGGTGGCGGCCCCACCTGCGTACTGAGGGAGTGCAGATTTTCCCGTACCTGGATGATTGGCTTCTGGCGGCCTCATCCAGGGAGAACTACTGCATTGCTCTGTCCTTACCCAGCAGGTTTTGCCTGCCTGGGTATTACCATCAACCATTCCAAGTCTCATCTGGTCCCATCCCAGAGACTACAGTTTATTGGGCGATTCTCAATATGACCACGGGCAAGGCCTTCGTGCCTCTGGACAGGGTGTCCACCCTCCAGACCCAAATAAGTCTTGTCAGACCGCAGGACGGTCTCGGCGAGGTCAGTCCTTTGCCTTCTCGGGCTCATGGCAGCTGCTATCCAGCCGGTTCCTCGCTCGACTCCACATGAGAATTTCTCAGTGGACTCTACGCTCCCAATGGGACCAGCTAGAGGACGAGCTGGATCACCCAGTTCTGGTCTCCTTGCCGATGCTTGAGACTTGCAGTGGTGGATGGTTTGAGAGAACCTGTTTCAGGGAGTTCCTTTCTTCTCCTCCTCCTCCCAGACTCTAACCACAGATGCCTTGGGCGAAGGTTGGGAGCCCATCTAGGTTCTCCATCGGACCCAGGGCTCCTGGTCCCAGCTAGAACAAGCTCTCCACATCAATGTGCTCGAGCTGGGCAGTGTTGTATGCTCTCCAAGCCCATCACCAAAATATCCTTCCTGCCACCTAGCCGTCCGAACGGACAACATGTGCGTGGTGTGGTACATCAATAAACAAAGGAGGGCAACACAACACGACCTTCGCCTCATAGGCAATTCATGTTCCGGGAGTCGACAACACCCTGGCAGACAAGCTAAGTCGCTCTTCTGCTCTGACTCACAAGTGGGAATTGGATCAAGGATTCCTAGACAACATCTTCCACATTGGAGAACACCACAGGTCGACCTGTTGCAATCCTCTAAATGCAAAGCTTCCCATCTTCTGCTCGCTGCTCCAGAGCTAGGCTTTCTGGAGAGATGCTCTGTCTCTAGACTGGAAGGACAGATTCGTCTATGCCTTTCCCCAATTCCACTTATCCCATGAGTCTTGCAGAAACTAGCTTCAGAAGGAGCACGAATGATTCTGATCGCTCCTTTCTGGCCCAGGCAAGTTTGGTTCTCTCTTCTACAACAATACTCAGAGGATCCTCCTCTTCCTCTTCCTCTTTCTTGAGGTTTACTGACCCAGGATCAGGGGACCCTGGTCCATCCAGGCCTCAAATCCCTTCAACTGCATGCATGGCTCCTGCAGACTTAGCCTAATCTCATTTTGGTGTGTCTCCCAAAGTGGCGGAGATTTTGGCGGAGGTCAGAAAACCCTCTACCAGATCCACTTATGCCATGAAGTGGAAAAGATTCACTATCTGGGCTGCTTCCAAGAATGTGGAACCCTTCTCCTGTTCAGCGGGGTTTCTGCTGGAGTATCTACATCATCTGTTTGACCTGGGTCTTAGTCATTCTTCTCTGAAGGTACACATGGTGGCCATTTCGGCCTATCATGTTCCCTTCAAGGACAAAACTTTGGCCAATTGGAGGTCTCTAAGACTTTCTCAGAGGGGTCCTACATCTGATGCCCCCATTCATTCTGCCTCCCCTTGGGACTTGAACTTTCTTCTCCAGAAACATACTCTCCCTCCTTCGAACCTGCAGCTTCTGCAGTTTGAAGTTCCTTTCGTGGAAGATTCCTCTTTCTGGTGGCCATTACTTCTGCTCAGAGAATTTCTTGATTTTTCACAAGGGCGATGTTGCTCTTTGCACGAATCCTAAGTTTCTCCCTAAAGTAGTAATTGAGTCTACTCTAAATCTGTCCATAGAGTTACCTGTCTTTTTACACAGTACTCTAATCAAGGGGAGTATTTACTCTATACTGTGGATGTTCACCAGATTCTGAGATACTACACCAACAGGATGAAGGATCTCAGAAAGACCGATCAATTGTTCGTCTCTTTTGCTCATAAAGGAAGGCAATGCTGTTTCCAAGCAATGCCTATCTAAGTGGTTGGCTCATTGCATCACTTTCTGTTATAACAAATATAATAAGACCCTCCCAGGTCAAGTAAGAGGCCACTCCACCAGAGGAGTAGCTGCCTCAGTGGCTTGTTTCAAAAATGTGTCTGCAGAGACATCTGTGCTGCCGCCACCTGGACTTCGATCCATATCTTTACTAAACACTACAGTTTGGGCGTTGCCTCTCGCTGTCAGCAGGCTTCGGCTGGCTGTTCTGCAAGGCCTCTTATCTTGAGGCTTGCACAGCTAGAACTGCTTAGGAGTAGTTTTCCTCCTCCCAGTGCCTCTCTTTGTTCCAGACTGCTTGGGATTCAGTCCTATATGTATTTACCAACTGAAGAGCCCTCTTGAAGTAAGATAGTACAGTTAAGACAGAACTTACCGTAACAGTAGATCTTCAAGAGAGGCTCTTGCAGTAGGTAATACCTTCCCTCCTCCATCCTCCTAGGCTTTTTCAGCTCCTTTTCCAGTGAGGAAATATCCCCTCCTCTCGTCCAGCCTTTCTGGCCCATGGTGGAAAAAACTGAAGGGATGCCAGGGACCACCCTCTTTATACCGACGCCTCTGACATCACCTGACGGTGGGGCTGGCCCCTCGGCCAGGGACTGCTAGCTAGAAATTTTTCCATGGGGTCCTGCTACCTGCCGCATCAGTTCTATATGTAATTACCTACTGCAAGAGCCTCTCTTGAAGATCTACTGTTATGGTAAGTTCTTATGTAACTGTACTTTACTGAGCCACATGGCATCATCCACCACAATGGTGCCATGGGCAAGATTCCAGATCAGGGACATCCAGTACCACCTAAAGGGCACGGATCTCAAAGATGGGACCCACTGGCCAAGCTAGTGTTAGCCAAAATGACCATAGTGTGGGCAATAGAGTGGTGGAAGAGAAAGCAACCTCAGAGAGGCATTCCCTTCCTCAAACAATCCCCAACAAGTGTCCTCACAACAGATGCCTCACTTCTAGGGTGGGGCACACACACCTAGGAAACCTCACAGTAAGTGGCATCCAGAGCCCAAAGGAGGCTCATGAACACATCAGCCTCCTTATGCTCAGAGCAGTTTTGCTGGCAATGCAGTTGTTCTCCTTCTAGCTACAAGGCCTGGCTGTTCAGATTTGGATAGACAATACCACAGCACATAAAACAAGCAGGGAGGAACAAGATCCTCACAACTGAGCACAGAAGCCAAGAAGGTCTGGGATATAGTTTACTGTCTAGATGCAAGGAGTCATGCTGTACATATGCTAGGCAAGGATGATGTCCTGGCAGATACCTAAGGAGAATCAGCTAGGCAAACTATGAGTGGGCCTGAACCAGCAGGTGCTGCCCTCAGTCTTCAAAAGATAGGCCACTCTGGAAATAGATCAGTTTGCCTCTTGGGAGACCAGTCAGCTCCCACAGTTTTGTTGCAGGCCTCCAGCAAGGCGCAGTCCCAGAGGACCCACTAGTTCTAGACTGGACAGGGAAGTTCATGTATGCCTTCACATAATTTCCTCTCATATAGAGAGTGCTGATAAAGCTCAGGAGAGAGCCAGCAGCAATGATCCTGATAGTCCCAGACTGGACCAGACAGGCTTGCTACTCTGTGCTCTTAACCCAGTCCAGCAGGACTCCAATCACCAAACTATTGCCTTGATAAAGTGTACAGTTCAGCATGTGAAATGATGGCAGTGGGAGGGTGCTACCATGGTCACTGCTTCAGTAACAAAATGTATTTTTAACATTGAATTAAAAGTATTTGGTAGCATTCGGTAGTATTCGGTATTCGCCTGCAGCCCAGCTCCTTTGTGGCTTTGTGCTAGGACTCCAATCACCCTGCCACTGAGATACAACCAGCTGACTGTCTCAGGGCAGAATAACATTACCAGCCCTCAGAACATTATGGCTGAGGGCATGGTTCTTGAGGAACTAGAATTGTCTAATCTAGCGTGTCAGCTAGAGAACTAGTTCCCATTGCATAGTCTCCTGCATATAGTTCTGTTGTAGAAAAAGCTGGTAGAATTCCTCCCAGAGGCCTAGGGTACATTCCACAAGATGTACCTCTGCCTCTGTGGCATTCTAAAGGGCATCCCTTCAGGATATTTTTAAATTAGTACACATCTTCACAAACTACTATTGCCTGGACATACAGGCCTGGAGGATGCTAGTTTCTGTCTTTTTTTTTCATTCTGTTTCTCCATTCACCACTCTCAGGGACCTCCCTCAGATGTTGCCGGTTTCTTCCACCCAGCCTGAGATCCTTCCACCATGAGTCTCCCATTCCCCTGGGTCTCCAACACCACACTTCTTACCTGCAACTCAGCCCTGGCTTGTACCCCTAGGGTGGGGCCACATCCACTACATGGTGCACCTTAAATCCAGTTGTGTTGCAGGCAGGGTGAGAGTTGAAGGACATCTGGGACTCCAGTGGGTGGGATCAATGATGGGTGTGGGGCCCAGCATGTCATCATCCTCCCTGAGCATGGGGTGTTCTTTATCATGACATAAGCATGACCCCCAGAGGCACCAACATGCAGTGATGTCCAGGGCAAGGATGCGCACTCCGCACCCCTCCATGGATGTCCGCTGTTGCCTCCACCCCTTCCTGATGTGACCCCTGGCTGTGGCACCCCAGCCTCCCCTGGGGTCACTGATGCTGGGAAGTCACTAACCCACCCTCCCAGGAGAGAGAGCAGTCCTCTGGATGCTCAGTCCTCTCAGCTGACCCCATGCAACCCAAACTCACTCCTGAGCCTGGGTCACCAGTGTGGTGCGAGGTGTGAGTTTGAGCCTCAACCCTCAGCACCACTGGGCTGGCTGAAATTGCTGTTTAGCAAAATCTTTTCTAAATAGATTCTGGACCCATCCTTCTAAGGTGTACTGCTAGAGAGTCTGCTGATTATAAAGCATCATTGATGGAAAAATCACTGTAGTAATGTTGTTTCTTCTGGGGATCAATCAATGAGATTTGCAGTCCCTGACCCTACCTCCCATTCCAGGAACCAAAAATAGGTTATTTTTCTTAAGGTTGCTTGAGCATTCCTTATTGCAGTGCATCAACAATTGTTAGAATGTGATCAGTTTAATGTTTCATTGTCTGCTTTGAATTTGTTTGGTGTAAACATTTTAATGAACATTTTAGTAACATTTAGCTAGTTCTGTGGTCATAGCTCCCTAGCTATAGAAACAAATCTGATGTTAGAACACTAGGGGAGCATGACCGCATGCAGAGTTTGAACTTGTATTCTAAGTTCTAAAATTAGCATAAAGTTCTGTCTGCAGGGCATCACTCTCTGGCAGGAAGATGCTTTTATAATAAATCTCACTGAAGGATTCCTGACAACACCATTACTACAGTGAGTAATTTTTCATCTTCTTGGGGATGTCTCAGTCATCAGGTCACACCATAGGAACTTAACCATCAGTGAAGCAGGATCCACATGGAAGATTTTCAGCAGTACAACTGGGGCTGCACATGCCGATGTCATGTGATGACATCACCAACCCAATAAAGTGTGAGCGGCCCCACTTCCTCCTCAGTTCTTTCCCACCGTCGGCTTTTTCACATGGGTCTCTGCAGAAGCTCTGATGCAGTTTGCTCATTTTCACCTACTTTTTTCCCACTTGTTATATTAGAATCTCCTTTATAAGAGATTCCTTTATTTTGTTTATGTAGAGAGTTAATCCTTTGTCTCCTCTCTTCCATTGCAGCCACTGTGGAAAGAAGATTGCTTCTACAGAAACTCTCTCTCTCTCTGTCTGTCTGCTGTCTTGGGCCTGACCATGAAGCCTCCGACTGTGAGCTCTGCCAGAAGTTTAATCAAACAACCCTCAGGTGATGCAAAAGGCACTTAAAAATTTCCACATGGATCAACAGGTAGCCAATTCCAGGCAGGGGTCCACCAGGGTCCCTGCTTCTCAGTTGTTGGCAGGGTCATTGAGTTCCCAGGCCACTAAGACCTGAGACAAGTCCTCAGGAAAAGTTATAAAAGACTGAGATTGTGATCACTCCCCGATGGCCTCTTCTTCTTCATCTGGGGTACTCTGTTGACTGCAGCTTCGTCAACACACAAATCTGCTGTCCAGGTCTCTGTCTCTACCAGACCCATACCAACAGTGCCTCTGCCTGATCTTCAGGGCTGCGGTTGTCTACCTCTGGGTCCCTTCATCAATGATGGGGTCATCATCAGCGGCCTTCCCATCAAGGCCTGATGTTTCCCAGGCCCTCAGGCTATGGGCTCTTTGGGCTCTCAAGGCCCTCTGGTGGGTCATCGCTCCTTGTGCCACTGATCCCTCCTCCATTGACACAGCTTTCGATGGTCGTTGACCTCAATGAAAGTTTAACTAAATTCACTTGATGATAGTCCACCACTTAGGTGCATCCAGGCCTACTTTGCCTGCACCCATCGACAGCATTGTCTTCTACTCCACCTCGGCAGTCAAGGGCCACCCCTGAGGGCCATCATCAGTTCCATAGACATTGGACCTTGATCTGGAAGAGGTCGACATGGAGAGAAGTACCATCATGACCTTATCCTTCCTGATGAGGAAGAGGAGGAGGAGGAGGAGAACCCCTCTCCTCAGACAGATCCACAGCTTTCTCAGTGAGCAAGGATTCTGTCAAATATACTCTAGGTCTTCTCTTGAGGACCCTACCTTTCTCAATATCATGAAGCAGTCGTTCTCAGCCATGGGCTTCCATACCAAGGAAGAGGATGCCACCAGGAAAGATTTGATGGACTTCCTGGAGATCCCAGAGTCTCCACCCAAGATCATTCCTCCTATTCTACCAGCTTTGAGGAATCATAATATCATAATCAGGATCATAATAGCATTTCCTTTTCCTATTATGTAGGGAAGTATATGTATGCAATAGCTAATCAAGAGGCTATCAAAACTGACATAATGAAAATAAACTGGGACTTGGAGCTTGAAAACAAAATGTCAGCAGTATGTGGTTAACTATTAAACACTACATTTCAAATATATGTGAAGGCACATAAAAAAGTATAACAGCCGGGATTAAAATCTAAATGGCTTATCAGGAAAATAAAAGATTAACGAGGAAGAAACACAAACTTTTCAAATTATACACTTATGATAAAATGGAACAAACTTGGGAAGCTTATAAGGCAGTACATAAAATGAAAATATAACATCAAATGGGTTAAAAGAAAATTGAGTATAATTTGGCCACTAAAAGCTCAAAGAACAACTTAAGAGTTTTACAGCTACATAAATTCAGTCGTGAATTGGATAACAGACTTTGTTCAATTACATCAAACAATCTAGTATGAAATGACCCAAGAGAGGTGGCAGAGATTTTTAATGGGTATTTTGTATGTGTTCTCAGATTAAACAAAATGCTGGGGTGATATCCCTACAAACTGCACCCATAAAATAAAAATAACAGAAGAGGAGAAAACAAACAGAATCCTCAAGTGAAAAAACAGTTACTCAACTGGTCTCAATAACGTATCCCCACATCTGTTGAAATTACTATTACCATATATATCAAAACCACTCCGACTGTTATATGAACTGTCAATATTGAAAAGTGAAATCCTAGTGACTGAAATCTACATCTGTGATACCGTCCATAAAAAGGTAGTAAAATGGATTATTAAAAAAAAAATCACCATTTAGTGTGACAGATATGAAACAAATATTACAAAACTCACAGAGAGATTTAAAGAATGAGGATACACCACTGAATCACTTAATAAGGCAAAAACAAAATGTGATTTGAAACTAAGACAAGACTTATTACAAGACAAAGATATGGTCACAACAACAACAAACATAATTGTCATGTCTTCACAATTTTCCGAATACTTTGGAAAGATTAAAAATACAATTAATAGACACTGGAATGTTCTACAAGCCACTGCAATTGGAAGTCAAGTTTTTCTCAAAAACTGATAATAACAGCTAAAAACAACATTGAAAAATAAACTAGTTAAAACTCAACATTGGAAACAGAACAACCTATTCATACATGGTTTAAAACATGATTTGAAAGGATTTTTTACATGTGGAATTGTGTCCATTGTAACAATGGCATCAAGACCAAATATATTAAAAATACTTCTACGGATAAACAACGTGACATAAGAAGTTTCATCACATGTAATTCTGACCACGTGGTGTACTGTATTGTTTGTCCTTGTCCTTGTTCTTTATATTACATTGGAAAAACTACAAGACCTCTTTAACAAAGAATCAGTGAACATAAGAGTTGTATTAGACGTGGGGACTTAAGATCACCACTTAGAGACATTTTCTGGAACATAATCATCAAATAGCAACATTGAAATATTTTGGACTTGAATTAGTACACCTGTTAAAGAGAGGAGGCAATAGAATTTATACTCCTGAAAAGAGAAGCTTGGTGGATTTTCACATTAAAGACTCACAAAGCGAGATATGGACTTAATGAAAATCTTATTTGGACCACCTTTAATTGAAAAAATATCTTGAAAATGAATTAATACGCTATCATTGTCACATTTACTTTAAGAGATATGATTGATCATTCAGCTTAAGTATTTACACTACAGTATTACTTTAAATACAAATTTGCTGTGATTTTAAAGTCCTGGATCGGGTTCATCCCTTTCCTGCCCTTTTCTCTCCTTCTTTGTTTCATTCTCCCCCACCCCATAAATATATTCATTCAGTGTATAAAGTCATTCTATTTAATGTTTTCACATCTTTATATCCAAATCTGCTTCACCAATCCTTTTGAATTCTAATATAAGTGATGTTAAATTTAATAGGAGACCACTGTTTGTTTTTCATAACATAAGTGGTTTTCTTTGACCAGACCACACAGGGTGACATCACATTGTGATACCAACACGCTTATAGCATGCTGACACCTTTGGCCCGGCCCTTTCACTTCTAGTGAAGAAGCTCAATGTAACAAACACCTCTGGCGTCCTGCTAAATGGCGGTGGGTATTTTGTAAGCTTGGAAGCCGTGTTAAATAGGTGGAATATATTTCACGATACAAACACATAATGACAATTGATGCGATGTTAAGAAGGTATAGTTATCTCAATAAGAATATATTTTGTGTTATTTTGATTGATAATAGATAAGCGAATGGCACAATTGTGTTTTACAGGTGAAGCAACCTGACTAACAGAGTAACTTAAAATTAACAAGCTGTGCAACATTTAACATATATTTACATATTTGAAAGTAAAATTTTATAAATTGACTGCATACCACAACTTGGAATTGGGCAAAGAGTCTTTATAATATTACATATGTACCTTCTATTTTATTTTTATTTTTATTCACAGAATCCAACAAGCTACATTTTGTGCAGTGAAGATAAACATAAAAACTTTTATTAATATATTGCCAAAACAGCAGGATCCCAGACAAAATATTTATACATTTTTGAAGGTTAGTTCCCCTTCTTTCAAATCTGAATTTATTATTTCTAAAGTCATTTTGATGTTAAAACATATGTTGTTTTTATTTAAAAGTAATTTATTATAATCTCTCTTATCCATTTATTATTCTAGAATAAGATTCTACACGTCATGCTCTGGAATAATTTAAAGGCTCAATGTCTGAAGAAGGAATTTAATTATTCCAAAACGTCACATATCTAAAATAGAAAGAGCC
This sequence comes from Neoceratodus forsteri, assembly GCA_016271365.2. NCBI lineage: Eukaryota > Metazoa > Chordata > Ceratodontiformes > Ceratodontidae > Neoceratodus > Neoceratodus forsteri. Next base: position 124,514,516 of record JADMNL010000024.1, read on the forward strand.
ATAATATATAAACAGTATAAGAAAGAATTTCTCTGAATCAAGTATTTTTTCAAAGAGTTGGAGGTTGAGTAGGACTTTTTGATATAGTAAAATGGAATATACCAACTATAGACCAATAAGTCGGACGTCAGTCCCAGAGAAGATTTTGGAATCAATAATAAAAGATATGATGGTTGACCATCTCAGTAGACATAAGCTGGTGGATAATGATCAACATGGATTCACATCAAAAAATCTTAGTGTTAGATACAGGATTATCGGTAGACATTATTTACCTGGATTAGTCAAATGTGTTTGATACTGTCCCCATGATGAAATAATTGATAAACTGGCGAAACTAGATATAGATCACAGACTTGTAAGATGGATACAGGATACTTGTAAGAAGGTACAGGACACAGGGTGTCTGTATAAATGGTTTTCTTTCTACATCAAGGGCGGGTGACCAGAGGGTGCCGAGGATCCATGCTAGGACCTGTGCTCTGTCAGATGTTTGTATCTGATATGTGTAAAGGATTAGCAAACTGGACCAGTAAATACATGGATGATACAAAGCTGGCAGGTATGGTAGACACTGACGAGGCAAAAAGTTGATGCAGAAAGATCTGGATTTAATTTATAGATGGGTGTCTGATTGATGGATGAAATTTAATGTTGCCAAATGTTATGTAATCCACCTAGGAAACCAGAGTAACAAACATTCATATGAAATTGGGGCCACAGTTAAATGGGAAGTCAATGAAGAAAAGGACTTAGGCGTATTAGTAAATAATAGGTTAACTTCTACTTCACACTGTAATGTGCAAGTGGCTAAAGTAACAAAGCTATTGTGGACACAAAAAAAAAAAAAAACACTTTAGAAGCAGAAATGAGGATGATGTTATTATGCCCTTGTATAGGACTATTGTCAGGCCCATTTTGGATTATGGGAGGCCAGTGTGGTGTCCCATAAGAAAAGGAGATATTAGCAAATTAGAAAGAGCACAAAGGTAGGCTATAAAGCTGATTTATAACATCAAACATATGAGGAATATCTCACAGAAATGAACTTAATGTCCTTGGAGATAAGACAGTTGAGAGGAGATCTGCTATTGTGCTATGACATCATGCAAGATACTTATTTATTGAATGACTTAGGCTTGGAATTTGAAGAATGATATTAAGGAACCCGTGGCCATCTCTTACAGCTAAGGCCAAAAAATCCAGACTACTATAAGGAAAGCTTTTACCGCACTGTATAATCAACCCCTGGAACAAGCTCCCATTAAAGATTGTAATTAGTAGGGCAAAATATAATTTAAAAAAAATTAGATACCTATCTCTTAAATGGAAATATTGTCTCTCATTATGGATAATGGAATAGAGTGCACCTGGGCTGACTGCCTTCTTGTTCCTAGACACCTTAGTAGTAAGCACCTTAGTATAAAGGAGGAAGGAAAGAGAGTCTGAGAGCAGGGTGTGGAATGCTCAAGTTTTTGTACTTTTAAAAACATTTTGTAATTTTATTTTGATTGTGGTCCTAGATGAAGGTAAATGAAACACAAAATCCAATCGATCAGTTAATAAATGCAGATTAAAACCCAAATCACATCACACATAAATGAATCCAGGAAGGGGGAGGATATATCATCTGGGAGGAGCTGCCCACAGGAGGAGGAGGATGCGAGGCTGGAGTTCATGTAGTGAAGTGCTGCTTCAAATACAAAGCCCTCTGTCTCTAATAGCAGCAAGCAACAGTTGTGTCCTATCCCGGGTTGTTAGTAATAACAGTGCTTGCTGTTTGGATAGGTGATGGCAGGGGAGCAGAACTACAAATGCAGAGCTTGATGCAGGAGGGGTAGCCCTACACAAAGTGATAGTGGAGTGCACTGAGTGGACTGCTGCAATGCTGTCTTGGCGGAGGGGCAGTAACTAACTTTAGGAGCAGCAGCATTAAGGAAAGATGAGGTTGGATGGTCAGGACTCCAGTCACCCTGACTCATCCGGCTTTCCCAGTTTATCTCCCTGTCAAGATAAGAAGAATGGGCAGAGTGTGGAGGGGTTAAGAGCTCTTGACAGCCTAGGGTATGGAACCTGCAGTCTGGTGATTCAGTTCAGCAAGTGAGCTTCCCCATACTGAACATAAGTTAAATACCTCTTTGAAGCTCAAGTTTAACTGCAGTAGTACAATTAGCACCTTTTTCTCAGGTCCAATTGACTGCAGTTATACTCTGTGCTTCAAAGGAGTTGTATGTAACTTGCGTTCTGACTCACTGTGAGCTTTTAAGCCAGCAGCTTGAAAGGGCACATCAGCAGCTTTAAAGGGCACTCTCTCTGTCTTAGAGCACGTGGCACTGCTGCCTTGCCAGAGAGTTACTTACCTTGGAATACACAAAGCTGTGCAGCTCAGCAGGAAAAAACAAATGCAAAAGACCCTTTGGCGCTCTTCCCTGAAATGCAACTTGCCCACATTTTAATTTTGTACTGTTTCAACTTTGCATGATTATTTTGTGTATATGGATAACCTGTCTTGGACTTATACATTTAACTTAGACATTGCTCTGTTACTATCAGCTCAGCTGTACAATACTTCCTTTCCCTGGACCCACTGCCACATATCCCAGTTGTTTTCTTGGGAAAAATACACCTCCTTCGTTTACATACATTAATCCTTTCTTTTTATTTTTTAGTCCACATTTTCCCCCTAGTTTCCAGGAGCTGGCGGGCAGGGCTCTGCCCTCCTTGAGGATCACATCCATCCCGGCTGGTGTCCCCATCACCAGGAATGCCACTGAAACATCATAGAGCCCACCAGCTCTGTTTTCCCCCACCCATGCTATGGCTGTGCTTAGGCATGTGGAGGATGTGCATGCCTTGTTTCTGCAGTACCCTCCCTATTTGTCCCACCACCCACCTGCACTACCCTCAGGCCTCCACTCCACCTGGGGAAGCTGTACTACGGGGTGACAAGGTTCCTCCCTGGGAGAGGAGAGCTGCATTTTGGCTGCTCAGTCCTGCTGCCTCACTCCCCTGGCCGACCCCTGACAACCCATGCTCATTTCCAAACCGGGACCTGGGTCACTGGCATGGCATGGCGTGTGGTGTGGTGTCCAGTGTCTCAACCCTCAGCAGCACTGGGCCAGCAAATCCTTTCTTTTCAAGGGTACTATGGTACCACCAGTGGGAGAAGAATGTAGCAGGTCTCTGCTGTCCCCTGGGGATTTTGCAGAAACTTTCTCTGTGAACAGACTCACCTTTGAATGCTGCTGCATTATGATGACTAGGCTGCCCATCTCAGCTCCTACTGCTACCAGTACGTCTTTTCTTGTGCAACATGGCAGACTCTGGTGAAAATGCTATCCACAGCTGGGGTAGGCACTTACTTACTTACTTGGTGTTACTTACTTGGTATGAAAGAACAGAAGAAGGCCAGAGCCCATTGAGACTGTTCCCACACTATGTGGGACATTATGTATCTATTTTCCTCAACCAAACATCTAATTTGTTTTTAAAGACAGTGGCACTAGTTGCCTCTACCAATTCTTGTGGCAAGGTGTTCCATACAATGGATGCTCTTATTGGAAAAAGTTTCCCCTTTTGCTGGTTTTATAAGTTTTTCTTCAAGCTGTTTATTATGCAGTCTCAGAACATGTCTCCTTTTGGAGGGCGTTAGACCACATTTTCCATTTGATCTGGTGAATTTATTAAATTAAAACCATAAGCATATCACCTCTTAATCTTCTAGTTTGAAGAGAGAAGAGACCAGTAGCTTTTAAATCTGTTCTGATAATCCAAGTTTGTTAATCTTGGAATAATTCTAGTTACTGTCCTTTGAGCCTGTTCAAGCATTGCTGTCTTTTTTGGTTTGGATTCCAGAAAGGGGAGCCATAGTCTAGACATGGTCTAATGTATGCCCTATACAATGGAATAAGGCATTGTTCAGTGCGATTAACAAAAGTGCATTTTATTTGCCTCAAAGTCTGTTGGTCATGCAAGCAGTTCTAACACAGTGATTATTTTATGTAAGTTTATTATTAACATATATCCTAAATCTTTTCACAATTTGATGGGTGAGTGGTAGTCCATTTATATACTATATCGTTTTGGATTATTTACACGAAATGCACTACTAAACATTTGTCTTGATTAAACTGCATATGATTTTCATTTGCCCAAAGTGTTAATTTTTCCAAATCCTTCTTTAATGCAGAAATATTTTCTTGATTATTAACCTTGCCCCAATTTAGTATCATCTGTAAATTTAACCATGAAGTTATTTGGCCTGTTTGTAAATCACTGATAAAGAGATTAAACAATGTTGGTCCCAAGACCGAACCCTGTGGTACACCACTTGTCACACTACTCGAATCAGACAAGATATTATTAATTCTGACTCTCTGAGAATGATTTGTCAACCAGTGTAAAGTCCAGTTGACAATATCAGGTGACAAACCTAGATTGTGCATTTTAGTAATGAGTTTTTCATGAGACTTTATTGAAAGCTCTACTAAAGTCCAAAAGAATTACATCAGTAGGGATACCCACATCTAGTAAAGTACTTATATTATTGTAAAAAGTTATCAGATTGGTGGTGCAGGAATACTTGGGAGTAAACCCATGCTGATTTGAATAATAAATTCCAAATTTTTTGCAATCTTGATCTATTAAAGACTTCATTACTCATTCCATTAATTTACCAGCCACTGAAGGCACACAAGAGTACAGCTCCATTGGGAGCAAAAAGAAAAAGCTAGAAAGTTTGCTGTTTGGAGCAAGAAAATAGTGCAGCAGGGAGGGAAGAAGGAAGCACATTTTAGTGAATGGGAGGATGCGGACATGGACAGATTTGCAGGAAGTTGTGCTTGGAATCCACTCTGCTATAATAACAGAGCTATCAGACCCCTTCTTCTGATAGCAATATGTTAGCATAGCTCTGACACTATGCAACTGTAAAATGGGTTGATGAAGTCAGCCTCACTCTTGCAGAGCAGGATTGGACTCATATACAGCATAAAGACACACAAAACCACTGCCACAGCCATATGGCAGGAATCTCGTGGAGACTAAAATCTCCATATTTTCATACCCACACATAATTTATCATTTTCTCCCACTAATCCAACTATATGCTGCAGAGACTGCCAGCAAATTGAAATCACACTCACATCTTCTTGTCACGTCCCAAGCTGATTGGATATTGGCAAAGACACTACGGCTAGTCTCATGGACATATTCTCCATTAATAGAGACCTTAAATTACAGCATGGCATTTTGGGGTTACCACCCAGGAAGGTAAGAGGTAGACTGGCTAAAAGATTATACAGTATCTATTCTGCAACAGCATGTAAATGCATCACTCTCAAATGGCTCACTCCCTTCCTCCAACTAAGGAGGAGTGGCTAAAGAAGTGTAAAGAGGTGCAAAATATGGAAGCATGGTCACACTTACAAACTGAAAAATATAAAACTATCTGGTTGCTATGCATGAATTTCTTTAAACAGGTAGATGGGACATCGGTACTAGACCAGCTTGCTATAGTAGAATCTTGTTAGATGTTAGATCAATATTTCCACAACAGAGAAAGAGGTATAAATCAGACTCTCAGAATGGAGTGCCTTTAGGTTTAGTCTGATCGTTCAATAGCAGGTACTAAGTTGACCACCCTATTGCTATCCATTTGAGTTCTGGCAATATAAATTGGATAGAGTAACCACCAGTCTAAGATGCATTTTGCCTGTATCAGTTGCCTGTTAAAACCCTCAATATGCTGAGAGGGTGGGATAAAAAACATTTGATGCTATTCTTTTTATCCTCTACATGGATCTGATTTTGGTACATATCATTATTACATTTGGACGCTGCAAGAGTTTATAAGTTTTCCATGTTGTATGTTTTATCTGTATATAATTACTGGTGAGCCTGTTTATTGACTAGATGGATGCTGCTTTCAAACACTGTAATAACCTGGTTCCATTCCATAATAACTGGCTGGTTATTACAGCGTTTGGTGTCAACTCAGTCTGAAACTGAAAATGAAAGGAGGAGTTAACGATACCTGCATCAGCTAGTAATGATTTAGATTTGTCCATCACAAAGTTGATATCTGGCATGTTCAGTGAGCTGGTTGAATATAATTAACAGGAGTTTTAAAAATATTTACTTAGAAATTATTCCCAATGCAGCTGGAGCACTTTACAGCCCAATGCAGTACTTTGCTGTTATTGCTCCTTATTGAAACATGGAACCCCACACCCGTTTCACAGAAAATGACATGTAAAAAAAAAAACATTTTTACTAACAGTGAATTGATAAAGGGCAGAAACATGTTATTTATATAAAATTCATCTCAAAATTGAAGCTTTGTTGCAAAATCCTACAGCTGGCTGACAGCTGGCAGACAAATTAAAGAAAAAACATTGTCTCTGCTCTGGCTCTAGTTCTGCTCACTTTTACACCAGCAGTTATATAGAATAAAGTATGGTGTGTTACATTATTCATTTTTTAAGCACCCTCAGTGTGTCATATCATCACAAACCACTCATGCTTCATACTCATGATTTATGTGGTATTATACACCTTAGGTGTGTTTAAAAGAAATGACCACAATGCTGCATCTATTATTGTCAATTTAATGCCCTGCACTGACTGAAAAAAGACATAATTTGTATTCTGTGCATTCTTGAGCTCTTGTTTGGGCTGCTACAATAACAAGAAAGTTAACAAAAAGTAATGAGAGCTTTTAATGATTGTTCTTGTTGTTCTCTCTCATTAAAACTTTTAATCTGGAATTTGAATTGCTATTATTGCAGTATTTGTTCAAATGAGGTCTTTAGTCCCTGGCCTATTCAGCTCAAAGATCTGCAGTTGGAATGCTGGGAGGCTTGAAACAAGTACACTGATGAGCATCTTTGCAAAATATTTAAAGTCCTGGGGCATCATGCCATGCACCAGAAGACAATGATGCACAACTTTGACTGGCAGTTCAGATCCATTAGAAGAAAAGATGTTACTACGGTGAGTAACGTTTCTTTGTTTTTAAGGTTGTGAAGCCTTGAACACTCCTTTTGCAGTGCCACAGCCAGCCTCTGTGTAACATGACAGGTGGCTGCCCAAGTGGACAACAGTGGTGCCACCTTAAAGAGAGCTGTTTGCCTGTCATCAGCCCCTGCAGTGCCTATGCTTTTGAGAATGAGACATCCAACATCCTGCCTCTACCACGCGCTACAGGAAACCCCACCCTTCTACTCACAGGTGGCTGACATCCCTCTCAATCTAGCATCAAGCACAGAGAGAGTCCACATCCATGTAAGTAACCATTTAAACTGAATCTCTGTCAACATAAGTAGCCCATACAAAGAAATGCTTAGCAGTCCTCTTACGGTTTATACACATGCCATACTCAGGGATCCCCTCATTATAGAATAGAATTTGTTAGCAGTGAAGGACTGCTTGGCCCATCCAGTGTGACCAGATGTTCCTAGGCTAATCTGCCTCCTCAGGCTCTATCTGGTCTCTGGTGACCCTCCAGCTTCCTGTCTCTTTTCTAATATGCCCTATGTTTATCCCATGCATGATTGAAGCCCCCACTATTTTAGCTTCCATCACTTCCACTAGTGGTCTGTTCAGGAAACTACCACCCTTTCAGCAAAGAAATATTTCCTTACATCTTTCTTCAACTCCCCAGCTTCATCACATGCCCCTGATCCTGGTGCTTTTCTCATTTTAGTAGACTCCTCTCCTGCACCTTGATTACCCCAGTGAGGTGCTTGTAGGTCTTTATCATGTCACTCTCTCTCTCTCTCTCATCTCCTCCACTGTGTCCATGTTGAAATTCCTCAGTCTCTCTTCATAGAGCTTCTCATGCAAACCCTGCATCATTTTAGTTGCCCTCCTCCAGACCTGTCTATATCTTCTCTGAGATGCAGTCTCCAAAATGGGACACAGTACTCCAGGTAGGGTCTCACCAGCGAGTGATGCAGGGGCAACACCACCTCCCTCCTCCTGCTGGTGATACTCCTCTCTATGCACCTCAGCATCCAATTAGCCCTACACACTGCCTTGTCACATTGCCCTGCCACCTTGAGGTCCTCAGATATGATAATCTCATGGTCACTTTCCTGTCTTGTGTCTGTCAGTAACCACCCCCAATCCTATACTCAGCACCTGGGTTTCCTATGCCCTAGGTGCATTAGTTTTACACTTTTGGCATTGAACTCCAACTACCATGCTTTTGACCATTCCTTGAGTTTCCCAAGATCCCTGCACATTCTCTCCACTCCCTTCTCCAGTGTCCACCTATTGCAAATTTTGTATCGTCTGCAAAAAGCTTCCTCCTTCCAGTTCTTCTGTTTGTGTCCATTATGAAGACATTAAAGAGGACTGGTCCCAGTACTGAAACTTTTGGTACCTCACAGGTCACTCTCAATCATTAGAGTCAGTGCCATTAACCATCACCATCTGTCTCCTGTCCATCAACCAGCTCTCAGTTCACCACTTTGGTTCCCACCCTAAACTGGTCAACCACTTTATCAGCCTACTGTGCAGCAAGATGTTGAAGGTCTTGCTATAGCCTGACATGCCACATCCACTGCCCTCCCTGGTCTATTTCTCTGGTCCACCAGTCAAAGAATTCTGTCAGATTCATTTGGCATGACTCCCCGAACATGTGCTGCCTATGATCTTGCAGCCAGTTGGATTCACAGTATGCTACCTGTCTTTTTCAGTAGGGTTTCCATTAATTTCTCCACAACAGAGTAATACTGACCAGCCTATAGTTACTAGCCTCCTCCTTGCTGCCACTCTTATGTAGAGGACCACATCAGTTCTTTCCCAGTCCTCCAGAACCACACCTGTTTTCAGTCACTTGTTGAATAAGTCTGGCAGTGGGGCAGCTACTGACTCCTTGAGTTCATTTAGTACCCTGGGGTGTATCCTTCTGGTTCCATAGCCTTGTGCACCTTCAGGGCTGCAAGTTCATTCAGGACCCTTTCCTCTGAAAATGGACTGTATCCACCTCTCCTCTACTTCCCCTGGTGGTCCATCCCCTTACTCTCCACTGTAAAGACTGAGCTGGACTACCTGTTAAAGAAAAAGAACCTCAGTGCGAAATCATTGAGGCAAGGGTTACCCTGAAGGGCATTGGCAATGAAGCTAAGTTTCAAAGAAATACTAAATTACACATACCCCATAATGCAAAGCATCATGGAATGTATCTGCAAATCACCATGAAATTTTAGTCCCTTCTATGCAGTCTCCCTATAACTGGGTAATAAAATTACATTTCTTAGGTTCTTGTTGGAACTGCACAAAAGTGAAGAAATGACAGACAAGTGGTGTCTAGCACATAAAGTGGTATATTTCTGGTATATAAAGCAGGCTTACAACTAAATCACAGTGATACACACTGGAGAGAACACCTCAATCTTTCTTACCTATAGGCAGCAATAAGTTTGTTCTTCTCAGAGAAAAGGTGCAATGCAAAGGGTCTTATACCCTGATAATTACCATAGTAACTACTAAAAGATATATAAAAGTCTCATCATTGGATAATGGCAAATAACCTGACTTCTCACTAGCCTGGGAAAGCATGCTGAGTTAGCAAAAGACAAGATAATTAAACAAATGACCTATATTTGTGAGGGCCATTTGTGGTAAAACACATATTTACGTAAGTAATTGCTGTTATGCCCTAGAACTAAAGATGGCAGTATTGTTTAATGATTATACAATAGTATAAACAGAGGTGTCTCCCAAGTGGTACAATTATGATAGCAGATACATTATGATTCTTAGTAGAGATACCGTAGAACTCAAATTCTGACACTTATGCTTGTACAGTAAGTGTCTGTACACTAGATATTACTGTTTGTGAGGTAGAGGACAATCAGGGGTGCTGGTCCATGGATAACACCCCTTCCACCCTTCTAATACTTATTGTCCCTTCCTAGCTTTCCACTTCTCACTTAGCTATGGAAGAAAGTCTTTTCCCCTTTGGTAATCCTTTCTTCTGTCTACACCTTTGCTTATGCTATAGATGGGAAATGCTGGGCTATCCCTCACAACCCTATACACAGACAATGCTAGGCTATCCCTCACAGCTCACACAGATAATGCTAGGCTATCCTGATAGTTCTATACACAGGCAATACTAGGCTATCCCTCACAGCCCTATACACAGGCAGTGCAGGGCTGTCCTTCACAGTCCTACACATGGACAGTGCTGAGCTATCCTTCAGAACCCTATACACAGGGAATGCTGGGCTATCCTCACAGCTCTATACACAGGCAATGCTGGCCTATCTCACAGCCCTGTACACAGGAAGTGCTGGGCTATCCTTCACAGTCCTATACACAGGCAATGATGGGGATCCTTCAAAGCCCTATACACAGGCAATGGTCAGCTATCCTCACAGACCTATACACAGGCAATGCTAGGCTGTCCCTTACAGCCCTATACACAGGTAATGCTGGGCTATCCTCTCACAGCCCTAAACATAAGCAATACTGGGCTGTCCCTCATAGACCTATACACAGGCAATGCTGGGCTATCCTCTCACAGTCCTATACATAGGCAATGCACAGCTATCCTTCACAGCTGTATATACACAGGTGTAACTCTTGCCCCCTAAAAATGTATTATCCACAAGCAGAAATTTGGGATGTTACTTTAGGCAAGGCAAGGCAAATTTTATTCAACTTTTAAAAGATAAATACTATACATTATTAAACAAAATGCATAACAATATCTCAAACACAACACAAAACATCAACAAAAACATTTATTTTAGGAACTAGAAGGGGACTGGATCAGATCTGTTACAGTACAGTAGCTTGTTCTTGTTGTTTTTACATTGTTTCTTATGGATTCTACTTGGTAGAAGGTTATTTCTTTTCTTTCTTACTACTTCTATGGGGCTAGCAGGGTATTGTTTGGGGCTGTTGGAATTTTGAAACCTGTTTTGGTAGCTATAAGTGGGCTCATTTGTTTGATGTTTCACTGTGTAGCAGGCTGCATTTGTGAGGCCTATTTCTTCTGATTTAAAACCTATTTGGTGTGATTTAACTGGTCTCTTTCTTTGAATTGGAGACCTATATCTTCTAATTTCAAGCCTATTTTGATGTGTTGTTGGTGAAGCTGTTTGAATTGAGTCCTGTTTCTTTGGGTAGCAAACCTATTTTGGGGCTTTGAGTAGAATTGTGATTCATTGTTGCTGACTTCACTAGCTGCAAAGTTTAGGTGCATAGTGGGGAAGGTGCTAATGGTCTGACCAGGGCCTCAGCTACCTCATTGTTTCTGGAAGACTTGGGCTAGTCCCACCCCAACTCCTCACCCCACCTGCCCCTGGCCCATTATTTCCTTTATACCAGGGGTTCTGACATCACTTCCTCAAATGGGCAAAGGACATGCACCTGTCATAGCAGAAGCAGACATCCAGGAAAGGAACAGCAGCAAGTGAAGAGGTGACTGCTATCTCAGTAGAAGGGAAGTAACTGCAAATCTAGGAGCTTTCATTGTTACTTCTTTGCATTGCTATTACATTGGGGAAAGGAGGAGTAGGAGTTGGAGGAAGGTTGTAATAGCTACTTACAGTCTCTTTTGAGTGTGGATAGGAAGGATAGGAACATAAAATGCAGTTGCTCAATCTATCTAAGCGTGTACAACAAAGGGTAAGGGAAATAAAGAAAAGAATGTTTTGCACTGATAGAGGGGGGAGGGATTTGGGAGAGTGTTTGGTATCCTGCACCTGGAAGGGTTAGGGATCACTGGTGGGCAACGACAGCAATGGGTAGGGTGGCAGGCTGCAACAACTGTGGTGCACCAGTCTTTCTAAAACTTGCCTGGAGAGTGGGAGGATGTTTAATGTACAACCACACAGAGAAACTAGAAAGAAGATTGAGGGTCTGCAGGAGGAACTAAGACAGGCAAGGCAGATTGGGGTGGGTTTAGCCCAATACTGGAGGGAGGAAGAAGGGAGATGAGGAGGTGATTTCAGCCAACAGTGGTGAGGAGGGGTCAGAAGAAGGGAAGCAGAGACATAGGGACCCAGGCCAGGAAGAACAATTGCCAGGGAAACCAGGTCAGAGACAAAGACAAATGGAAGGAGGAGATAGGGACTTGTGAGGGAGGTGAAGAAGTGGCAAAGTCATGGGTGGAAAGGAGAACAGGTTACTATGCAGAGAGGGCGGGCGTTGTGAAGGGTCTTCAGAAAATAGTTTTGCACTGGGTAGAGAGAAGAAGGTGGAGGAGAAATGATGAAATTAGAGGAGTAATTGATAAATGCCTGGACCAAACTGGAGCAGGAGAAGTTCTGCTGGGAGGGTTGCAATAGGGGCAAGGGAAATAATGTACAGGAGGAAGAAGGAACTGGAAATGAGAGAGGAGATGAATAGAGCAAGCAGGGAGTAAGAGTGGTGGAATCTTAGTGCTGGGGACTCAATACTAGAGGTCAGGTGGGGTAGCAAGGGGAGAGGCATAGTCGCATTTGGGTGGAGGCCATGCCAGGAATGACAGCAGAAAGGGTGGGGCAGTCTGTTCTGAAATATGCTAGAATGAGTAGGGACAAACCTCATTTAATTACATATCTTGGGACAAATGGCCTGGCTGACAAGACAGTAGATATAGCCCAGAGGAGGTTTGAGGAACTAGCACAGTTATGTGAGGGGCAGGAAGATCAGTAACTTTTCAGAGATACTTCCAGTGCCCAAGGCAAGCACAACAAAGCTGAGAATGGAGGAATTTAATGGATGGCTAAGAACCTGGTGTTGTGCTAAAGGGTATGGGCTGTGGGGGTGGGGAGGGACCTGGGAGGACAGTAGTCTGTATGCCAAGGACAGACTACACTTGAGTGAGAGAAAGAAAGTGTTGAAACAGAGGATGGAGGTACATAAGAGAAGTTGGAATTTAAACTAGGAGTTGGGGGTGGCAACTGGGCAAGAGATATGCAGAGACCACAGGTTGGGAAACCATATGAGCTTACCCCCATAACAGTGACAAAGGACAAATGGCAAGTACTATTGGTGATGCTAGTAAAGGGGGCAGGATTGGGGGAGGGTGGAAGGTGGTTACCCTTAATGCTAGGAACTTGGGAGGAAAACTGCAGAGTTACAGGTGCTCATGGCAGAGGGAAGGTGGACATTGCAGCCATCAAGGAAACATGGGCCACCAATACAATGACTGGGACCTGTCTGTGCCAGGGTACAGGTTATTTCGTGGGGACAGGGTGATTGGGGAAAGGAGGATGTGGCACTATATGTGAAGGAAGGACTGAAGTGTGTAAGGGAGGAAGGGAGGAGGGTAGTATGAGTCACTTTGGATGCAAATCCAGGATTACAAGAACAGGATTCTTAGAATGGGAGTGGTGTACAGGCCACCATCTCAGATGGAGGAGTTAGACAGGGAACTAGCGGGACAGATCAGGAGGACCTGTGAGAAGGGTAGTGTGGGATTGTGGGGACTTCAACATGCCAGGAGTGGACTAGAGTACCCCAACAACCAGGAACAGAAGGGAGCAGGTACTGCTGGATGCCTTCCAGGACTGCTTCCTGCTGCAAATGGTCAGTGAGCCAACCAGGTTAGGGAATACCCTTGCCCTTGTGCTGACAAATGAGGACTTTGTGAGAGAACTTACAGTGGAGGAACCGCTGTCAGGGTGACCACCACTCAGTATGGCTCACATTGGATATGGGCAAGAAGGGTGGAAGTACATCAGGGAGAAAAGGCTGTACTGACCACATAGTAAGGATTAGGAAGGAGGGTTGGGTGGAAGCAGGGTGCAATAAGGCAGAAGCACTAAATGAATACTTCTGCTCAGTATTTACTAAAGAGAAGAGGGTAACACCCAAGGGGAGAAATGGCAGAAATGGGGGGAAGGGGTGACAGATGGGGAAATCATGGAGGGCAGAGTTTGGGATGGTTTGAAGGCACTGAGGGTGGACAAGGCACCAGGCCCAGATGGCATCCACCTCAGGGTACTGAAGGAGCTGGCAGAGGTCCTTGCAGGACCTTGGCAGACCTATTTAGTGCCTCACTACATTCGGGTGTGCACCTCAGGACTGGAGGATGGCTCATGTGGTGCCCCTCCACAAGAGTGGCCCAAGAATGAACCCGAAGTTCACAGACCAGTGAGCCTCACATCCATCGTGGATAAGCTAATGGAGACTGTCCTGCAGGAAAGGCTGGTGGCCCTCCTAGAGGCCGAAGGACTACAGGACAGCAGACAGCATGGCTTCATATGGGGCAGATCCTGCCAAACCAATCTGGTGGAGTTCTATGGCTGGGTAACTAGGAAACTGGACAGGGGCCATGCAGTGGATGTCCTGTAGTGGACTTCAGTAAGGCATTCAACTTGGTACCGCATGAAAGGCTGGGAAGTAAGTTAGTAGGCACAGGGGCGGGTGCAAAGCTGGTGAGATGGGTAGGCAACAGAGGGTGGTGGGTGGGGAGCTCACACCCAAGCGTAGTGACGAGCGGTGTTCCACAGGGCTCGTGTTGGGACCAGTGTTGTTTGGGATATTCATTGCAGACCCATCATGCGACATCAAGAGCGAGATCAGTCTGTTTGCTGATGATACCAAGGTAGGAGCAGTGGTGGATGACCTAGGGGATGGCGGGGTTACAGGATGATCTGGCAAAACTTGAAACCTGGTCAGACACCTGGCAACTGGGGTTTAATGCCAAGAAGTGCAAGGTGCTGCATTTTGGGATGAAGAACCCAAGGAGGAGTTATCAGCTTGGGGGGTGCAGCTAGAGCAGACACAGGAGGAGAAGGATCTGGGGTGCTCATTACAGGTCAATGAACAATGTAAGAAGGAAGCTGCAAAGGCCAACAAAATGCTGGGTTGTATTGCAAGGGGTATATCCTCGAGGAGGGAGGAGGGAGGAGGGGTAGGTGATTCTGCCACTGTATAGGTCATTAGTTAGACCGCACCTGGAGTCTGTGTGCAGTACTGGCGCCGTATCTGAAGAGGACATTAAGTTACTGGAGGGTGCAGGCGCAGGGCGACAAAGATGATTAAGGGGCTGGGGCACTTATACGAGAGGAGGTTGAGGGAGTTGAACATGTACTCACTGGAGAGAGGAGGGACAGGGGACATGATTGAAACCCTTTAAATACCTGAAAGGAATAAACAAGACAGGTACAGAGGGGCTGTTCAAAGTAAGGGAGGGAGGGACACCAGGGGCCATGATATGAGACTGGAGGGAGGAAGGTTCAGGAGGAGATGAGGAGACACTTTTTACAGAGAGGGTGGTGGCTGGGTGGAATGTTACCTGCAGAAGTGGTATGCAGTAGAACAGTGGACTGCTTCAAAGGGGATGGGACAGGACAAGGGAGGGTTAATGAAGGGGAAGGGTGGAAGGAGGGGCAGTTACTGAATAAAG
Organism: Neoceratodus forsteri; assembly: GCA_016271365.2. NCBI lineage: Eukaryota > Metazoa > Chordata > Ceratodontiformes > Ceratodontidae > Neoceratodus > Neoceratodus forsteri. The sequence goes on from JADMNL010000024.1 coordinate 124,529,874, forward strand.
GGTGTTAGCTACACATTCGAGCAGACCTGATAGACCTCTAGGCCTTTATCTGCTGGCAAATTTCGTATGTTGTATTAGCCTAAACAGCAACAGCAAATACCTAAAGAGCCAGGGATAACCTAAACATAGGTTCTAAAAGCAAGGACTATAAAGCACAGTCTGGGAAGGCCTGATTGTACAAGAAGGCCTTGAGGCAGGACTTAAATACCTCCACAGAAGGGGTCTCCTAACAGCTGGAGTAGCCGAATTCCACAGGATGGGAGGCCGATGCTAAATGCTCTGTCACCTGCTGTTTTTAACCTCATCCTGGGAATCGCAAGAAGACCCTAGCAGAGGAGCGAGGGAGCAGGCCGAGACAGCAGGAATAAGGAGGTCCTTCAGGTAGCCAGGGCCCAGGCTGTGTAGGGCCTTAAGGTGAGTAAACCCACCATAAAGAGGACCCTCCCTAACTGGTAGCCAGTGCAGTTGACACAGCACGGAGTAGTATGACAGTACTTACTGTCCTGTCAACAACCTTGCTGCTGCATTCTGCACCAGCTGCAGTTGGCGCAGGGTACCCTCAGAGATCCTGAGATAGAGTGCATTACAGTAGTCCAGCCTGGACGTCCATGAAAGCATGTACCAAGGTGGGGAGGTCCTGTGGCAGAACTAGGGGCTTTATCCTGGCGATATTCCTCAGATGATAAAAACTAATATGGACAGTGGAAGACACCTAAAACTTAAGTGTCAATTCACTGTCTAGAATAAAGCCCAGATCCCGCACCCTAGAGGAGGTCTTCAATAGTACAGAGCCAAGAAAAAGCTCTGTCTCTGCACCAGAGGCCAAATTATCATGCCTCTGTCCAACTCCACCACCAGTTCCTCCGTTTTATCGGGTTCAGTCATAACCAGCTGGTGTCTGTTTTTTTATATTGACTCATGCTTGCACGGCTAACATCTTCACTAATAGCAGATTTGAGTGCAGTCACAGTTGGGCAGAATGCAGGACATGCATCAGTAGGTGTGTCCTCATTCCCCAATAAGCCAGCATGCAGGGCGCCACACCAGGAATATATAATGTGGCGAGCACATCTAAGGAAAGGTCCGCTGCAATGAGGGCAAAGCTCATCACACAGTGGCACTTCCCGACGTGCCTTCCATGGTGAAGCATTACAGTAAACATGGTGGCAGTGACTGCTGCCACTGCCTGCCACAATGCTGACTTGGGGTGCCCAATACCCTGTTGGCATGCCTGACCGAGTTTATGCACCAACAGGGAGCCTCCCCATTGGCAAAATGCATCCCCATTTGTTATGTGCTGGCGGGTGCCCAATCCCCTCGGCTCTTGCCCTCTTCAGTATGTGCTGATGGGGTGCCCAATCCCTGTCAGCTAGCCCCTCAAACACTCAGGTGGTACACCTAGGAGCCCACCCCAGTGTGCCAAATGTCTCTGTAAAAAAAAAAAAAAATGTCCTGCGATGTTTTTTTGCCTGCAGAAGAAAAAAACAGTCCTTGCATTCTGTCCTGCTCCTCCCCAACCTGCACCCCCCTCTGTGCACCCTGCCTCCCCACACACACCCTCACCCCATACTTACCTCCAGAGTCCGGCGCAACGATCTTGGGGATGGAACCGCCTGCACTTCTTCAAAGCCGACTGTGAATTGAAGAAATGCTAGTAAGCTGTATAATGTCATAAATAGGTTTTTCAACTTTGTGCAGATCTCGGCATTTTGGAAATTTTGGCACCAAATTTTCAACATGGGGTTAATGGGACCCCTCCTCATAATTCAGCCACTGCCATGGCATTATTCGGTCCCAAAAGGCGATTTGGCATTCACTGCGTTTAATCACCTTCGGGACCAATTAACAATGACAGTGCCACTGTTCCATGAGGGGCTCTCAAAAACCTGTGATGCAAATTGTGCAAAATCAAACAATGGCTGTTTTACGAAGCGCAGCTTGCACAGTTTCCAGCATGCCTGTGAATTTCCGTGAATTTATAATATTTTCACCCAGATTTTCAAAATTGGCTTTTCCATACCTCCTTATGAACAATGCAGCTGTCATTTTACATATCCTGGCTAAAATGTGTTTTCACACATCCAGCGCAGAATAGCCGGTCGCTGTGTGAAATCAGTTTTCGGACAGTTTGAGAAAATGACGGTGACACTGTTCATGAACAGAGGTCCTAAAATGCCTATGTTGAAAATTTGTGACAAACATCCATCAATGACTGTATTACAAGCGCAGTGCTATGCAGTTTTGACGCACTTTGTAACTTAACAAATTTGCAATATTTGCATGCCAGATTTTCAACACTGCCATTTTTTCACACCTCCTTATGAACAGTATAGCAGTCATTTTTCACATCCTGCCCAAAATGTGTTTCCGCACCTGTGGCGCATAATGGCGTGGTCGCTGTGGGAAATCAACTTTTGGGACAGATTAACAAAATGACAACGCCCGCTGTTCATGAGGGAGGTCCAAAACACCGATGTTGAAAATGTAGCTAAAAATCCAAAAATAATTGGGTTACGGATGTGTGTTGCACAGTTTTTATGCATGCGCATGACTTCACCAATTTTTATTTTCACTCCAGATTTTCAATGTTGCCATTTTCTTATACCTCCTCATGAACAATACAGTTGTCATTTTTCACATCCTGCCCAAAATGTGTTTTCGTCACTGTGTCACCACATGGCATAGCCGCTGTGCAAAACCACCTTTCAGCTAACAAACTGATTGTGCCGCTCTTCATGAGGTAGGGTCACAAAAGCCTATGTTGAAAATTTGGAGTGAAAATACCAACAAATGCCTACAACGCTAGGGTTTCCCACTGTAACACCCACCCTGTAGAGACTGTCAGGGGTGTGACTTGGGGTCACTAGCTGCAATGCTCATGCCATTTCTACCCCCACCTCCCACCCTGCAACCAGTGACAGGCAGTGCTTGGGTGTTTGGTCTCTAAAGTTCACCCCATTCTCCTATGCTGCACCAATCTCAGCATATTTCCTTATGGAATGGGCAAAGTATAAGTCCCAAAGGCCCAAAAGCACAGCACGATACATGTCAGTGTCTACAGGGTAGGGTGAGGTAAAATGGCATGAACGTTATAGCTGACGACCAAAGGCACCCCCAACACCTGTCAGTCTCTGCAGGGTGGGGTTGGCTTTTGTGTCAGTTCAATTCTTCACTGCCATTCCTATTATGCATCTCTAACTCCTGCACTACCAATGCCAATGCCAGCAAGACAACATTCGCATTGACAAATGCTTGTTATTTCTGACACAGTGTTAACTGTAAAGGTGGTGCCCCAGGGCTTGTAACTGCAAATTACAGATGGCACTTTTTGTGCAGGCAAACATTTCTAACTTTCTTGCAGGCAAACTTGTTTCTTCCACAAATGCTTCCTACATCTGTCCACCCCTATTTCAGGAGACATGTACTTTACAAACTGCTGCCAGCCGTATTTCAGGGACCTTGACTTACAAAAAGACACATTTTCCACAATCTGTCCAGCCCTATTTCAGGAAACATGGACTTTTATGAACTGCTGCCAGCCCTATGCTGGGTTCCTGGACCAATTTAAAGCATCACTAGGTGACTGTAGTTAACACCTAAACACACATTTTCCTCTGGGTAATCAGATCTATTTGCACCTGGAATGAGGGATAGCGTCTGTTCACAAACTAGATTATCCTGCCAATACTTTAGGATAATCCTGGACTCTTCAATCCCACTGGACTGCTAGAGACATCCTACTATACAAACATTGGGTACAAGGTCCATGGCACCTGTATCTGACAGACACCAGAAAACCTCCCTTAAACGGTTTACATTTCACACACTTGTTCCAGGGTCCATGGCACCTATATCTGACAAACACCAGAAAACCCCAAACTTGAGCACTTGGAAAGTGCTTGAAATCTCAGATCTCACATGAGTCCGTTTCTTTAACTGGTATACACCAGTAGTGTAGCAAATTCCCAGACAGCCTGGGTGCGACTGCAACCCCTGCACCCTTGTAGCTACGCCCGTATACACACAGTCTATGTTTTGAGCAGTGCTGATAGCCTACAGTCTGTTGAGGGACTGTCCGAAGTACTCACTGAAACTCTGTCCCATTCCTCTTCTACTGTGATGAATTTCCCGGGGCTTCTCAGGAACCAGTCTTAGATTACTGTACTATGGCAGGACACAAAACAGAGGGTCCTTCCCTCTGATGAGAATGCCAGCAGGCAGCTATTGCCCTTAGAACCTCTCTCTGAACACTGACTGCTCAAGCAACAACTGCTGGCCAAGTGTGGTTTTGCTGCTGAGAGCTCAGGAACAGCATTACCTCACCTTCTGCTCAGCAGAGCCAGGCAAATGATGATGTATTGTTTTACAGAGGGCATTTAAGCCCTCTAACACTGCCCAGGCTATCTGTCTGATCTAAAAGTGATGGAATTCTAGTAACTCCAGGAACTGATCAGTTACAGAGGTAATGCTGGGCTGTCCTCTCACAGCCCTAACAAGCATTTGTCAATGCCGAACGCTCGCTTGCAGGTATTTGCAGTGGTGTTTGGCATGTATGGTGCTTTACCCTAATGCCCTGTGCGATTGCTGGTATTTGCACAATAAATTGTCAGCAGCAATCTTTTGTTACCCCATTGTGCGCTACATAGGTGGAAACACATTTTGGCAGGATGTGAAAATGACAGCTGTACTGCTCATAAGAAGTGTGGTAAAATGCCAATGTTGAAAATCTGGAGTGGAAATATTGAAAATTGCTGAAACCCACGAAGGCGTGGGAACTGTGCAACGATGCTCATAAAACAGTCATTTTAGGAATTTTTCACCAAATTTTCAACATTGCCATTTTAAAACCTCAGCAATGAACAGTGTCACTGTGATTTTCTTACTGTGTCCCATACATTGATTTCGCACACATTAGCCATTGTGCACTACATGGGAGGAGAGCGTTTTGGGCAGGATGTGAAAAATGACAGCTGTACTGCTCATAAGGAGGTGTGGTAAAATGGCAAGTGGATAATCTGGGTAAAATATTGGAAATTCGCAAACTTACAGCGTGCGTAGGAACTGCATAGCGCAGACTCATAAACAGTCATTTAGAATTTTTCACCAAATTTTCAGCACAGCCATTTAAGACCTCTGCTCATGATCAGTATTACTGTGATTTTCAATGTGTCCCATACATTGAGTTCAAGATAACCGATCGCGCCATTGTGCGCTAATATGGCAGAAACACATTTTGGGCAGGATGAAAATGACAGCTGTACTGCTCATGAGGAGGTGTGGTAAAATGGTAATGTTGAAAATCTGGAGTGCAAATATTGAAAATTCCCATGAATGTGACAGTGATAGAACTACGCAACACATGCGTCAATAAAACAGTCATTTTTAGGAATTTTTCACCAAATTTTCAACATAGCCATTTAAGACCTCTGCTCATGAACAGTGTCACTGTGATTTTCTTAATGTATTCCATACACTGAATTTGCTTTTTACTGTTCATTATGTCGCTACATGCGCTGAAACACATTTTGGGTGAGATGTGAAAATGACAGCTGTACAACTCATAAGAAGGTGTGATAAAATGGCAATGTTGAAAATCTGGAGTGAAAATATTGAAAATTCGTGAACTTACAAGCCTGCATAGGAACTGACATAGCGCACGCTCTTAAAACAGTCATTTTGGAATTTTTGCCAAATTTTCAACATGAGTTTTGGGACCCTTATCATGAATGATGTCACTGTCATGGCATTATTCAAGGCTGAAGGTGATTTTGCGCAGTGACTGTGCAGTGCCTGCGAAATCACCCTTCGGCCTGAATAACGCCATGACAGTGACATCATTCATGAGAAGGGTTCCAAAGCCCCATGTTGAGAATTTGGTTCAAAATTCCAAAAAATGATTGAGATATGCAATAAAGTTGAAACCCCCTATGTAGCCCATTATACAGCTTACCGGCATTTCCTCAGTTCGCGGTCAGCTTTGAAAGTCTAGACTGTTCCGGTCCAGCGAAGTCGTCGGCGCCGGAGTCGGAGGAATGGTATGGGGTGGGGGATGTGGGAGGCTGGGTGCGGGTTCTGGGGAGGGGTTGGGAGGCGTCATGGCGGACTGTTTTTGTTTACAGGTTTAAACAAAAAAAAAAACGACTACGTGGGACCTTTACCATGCTAGGGTGGGCTCTGGCATGGCAGAAGATGTTGGGGGGCGAGGAGCCGGCGGGGTATTGGGCACCCCGTCGGTAAACTACGTTCGCGGGGGCGAGGGAGCCAACGAGGATTGGGCACCCCGTCGGCAAAACAAACTAACGGTTTGCCACACTGGGGTGGGCCCCAGCCGGCAGCAGGATGGCTTGGGGGCGTGGAGCCAACGGGGATTGGGCACCCCGCCGGCAAACAACAACCTTTGCCACGCTGGGGTGGGCCCCAGCATGGCAGGAAAGCTTTGGTGGGCGGCGCAACATGCGATGGAGGAAAGCGTGCTTGCGCAGGAGGGGCGGCCAGGACATTCAGTATGGCAGCAGTGTTTCCTTTGAAGCAGAGGAACACCGCTGTCATACTGAGCTCCTACACCATTGGTGCAGGACCGCCATGCCTGCTCAAGGAGCAGTGTATTAGGGAGAGGACACCTCCAAGTGTGCTACTCTCCAAAACGTTCCTTGCACATGCGCAAGCTTAACGTAAAACAGACAGTGCTGATTTATCCCTTCACAGCCCTATGCACAGGCAATATTACCAAAAATGAGCACTTGTGGAATCCAAATGAATGTAAAGTGCAAAATTTAATGTGGCTGTCTGCCCAACAACCTTTCTCCCCAGTGCTTCAACCCTAGAACAGGGTCTTCCTCAGAGAGTGGGTCTGAGGAGTAACCGTCAAGTGCTCATTTATACAAATTTTATTAAAGTAACACTCATAAACATTTCAGAAAAGTGAAACACCAGTTAACAACATTAAGTTCATATCAGCTTCAGTAGAATCCAGTTAATTTCATAACTTAAACTATAAAGTATTGCTTACTTATTATTTAATTAGTTTAAGCTTCTAATTATGAATTCTATTGTATGACTTTAATAGAAGGATCTAAAAATTGGAATCTTAGGAGCAGGCATTTTCAACATGATTATAACATTTTACGAAATTAATTATCAATTCTATCACTAGTTACATTCACCAAAGATTTCCCAGTGTCAGATTTTGAAAAATGTAACCCCTGCAAATGGGGGTTCCCAAAGAACTTCCAGGAGCTTGCTTGAATGCTCCAAGCCTGAATGGTGTTTTGGCATTTAAGCCATTTATCAATAGTGTTTTGAACCTCTGGTACTGTCTCTTTAAGAGCTGTCTGCTTGCAGACATAATTAGTTTGTATGGGGGACTGTGTGTTTCTTTGATTGAGTACCACTCAAGCTGCTGCAATTCACTCCATTTTGCAGTCACTAGGGTGCAAAGGGAACCTATCTGAAAGATGTAACTGTTTGCCAGAAACCATTTAGAGTGATAATGAAATTACAGTTTGTCTAACTGCTTTCTTTTGCAGTCAGAACAGTGTCTGCCTAGTTCCCCATTCTGGTTTTGAACTGCTGAACTGGACCAATCAGTGGGGTAAGCTAGCTCTAAAATGGTGCCTTGGACGAATCAGAACTTGGACTCATAATCTGAGCCAGCCACAAGAGGATTGTATGGGCAGTGACTCTGGGAGATGTAGTTTAGACTTCAGTGCCTTTTGGACCAACAGCAGCAGTCTATTGGTGAACAGCCAATCCAGTCAAGAACTGGGAGGAACTCAAAGGAAGTGCCCGGTTTGTCGGTTGGAGTTTCAGTTGAGCTTTGGCAGTGAAGAAGGAAGGAGCCCTGTGCTTTTCAGTGTGCAGTTTTAGTCAAAAAGCGTGTGAGGCCCAGAGTTCCGGTCTGCAGCTTGTGTAACTGCTTGTTAGGACTGAACGTCCTGTGAAAGAATCAAAGGATCTCAAGAGTAGAAACCAGGCTCACCCTGTAGAAGACTGGAGAAATTATTGAATTGCACTCGGTCTGTCAGGAACTGAATCTGCTGTGTGTTCTCCGGTATTGTGCAGTAATGCGATCGGGATAGAGAAGCAGCCTGCCTGGTATAGTATTCTTTTTTTTTACCATATAAATGTGTGAAGAGTCTCTCTGAGCTCAAGAGTAGCCCTGCTGATATTGAAGGACCCTTATCTTATTGGAGGTCGGAGTACTAATTCAGGTCGCCTCTGTTGAATTGCCACATTAAATCCAAATGGAATTACTGTACTGCTGACTGTTTAATTTTCCTTTTCTCTGTGTGAAAGGGCCCCTACCAGCTGCCACTGTTTGGACTAGCCACTGGGCTTGGGTACCCAGGGACAGTAACTGATAGATAGGCCTGTGCACAGAGCCATAGGTAGATTATTAGAGTGATAAGCTAATTAACCTGATTTCCCCTGTCCTTGTTATATCCCCTAAATAAATCAGAGCTGCTTGTTTCAGCAAAGTTATACTGCCTGAGGTATTTGTCTGTGTTAGAACTGTACTGTGATTGTTGCACTGTATCTCATTTCACAGGAGGTCCCAGTGCCGGAACCAATCCTGGGGTAAGTGTATACTGTGAAGGTAATTCTGATATATTGTGTGGGCCACTAGTGGGAAGAAAGGGGGTTGCAGTGTCCCAGAGGGCTGTGACCAAGTTAGTTTAACTATTGCAAACCCTGACCTCTGGGTGGAGGCACCCATTATTGGATCCAGGCCCTCAACCTGTTAGTGGCAAATCAGGCAGGGGTAGTAGCCCCTGGATGGCGCCATCTAGGGTTACATCTTGAGGCTCACCGCTGGGATTGTGTCCTCTAGTGGCCATATTTACGAACCACTGTTAAGAAAAAAATGGGTACCCCGACAGAAGTGGCTGTGCACCAGCTGGTGGAGTGGTGTACTGGGGAGGAGATCGAGCCCCAAAATGCTATGCTTATCCTGGACATCCCCTGGTATCAATACGGACACTGTGCAGGGAGTACTTTCCCAAGGTGGAAGGTTTACAAAACCTGTGGTGGTGGCCTGCATGCTAATCTGCTCACCCACACTTTCCTGGCCCTAGTAGAGTTTTAAGGATCCCAGATAGCTCCAAAGTGCCACAGACCATTACCCCAGAGGAGCCCTCACTGCTTGGAGAGTGATAACTAAGGACAGTAAAGACCTGGGGAATCAGCCCCACCACTATCTGAAACTTTGAGGAGAAATTTGCTAAATGGTTGCTGGGAGAAGGAAAACTGTGGAGGACTTGAAGAAACTATTCTTGCCACCTGGGGTGTTCCCTCCCCAACACCTCTCCTGCTCCAGTGCCCGTAATGGTGGCTGAACCAATGCAGACTCTATTTCTGCACCTGCCATTAGTCCACGACTCTTTACGAAGGTTGAGGATCTCTCTGGCACCTCCCACCCCAAGGGAGGATGACTGGGAGACCTGGATAGACTATGTTGCCCCAAGTGCTAGAATGGCAATGCTCGGAGGCAGCGAAAGAGGGTTAGTGAGAGCCTCGAGGTCCTGCCCTGGCTACCATCCGTAGCAAACGGCCAGTAACCCTGAAGCGACTGCACAGGCCTATCTTGAGGCCTTGGAGAATGTGTATGGGAGCCCAGATTCTGATGAGGACCTATGGTGGAGAGTAAGAAAATGCACAACAGTACCAAGGGAGTTGTTGTCTGTGATGTCTCTCGGCTGGAAAAATTGTTGCAAGAATGCCTCAGAAAGGGTAGTTTGCCAGCGATTGAACTGAACCGAACCAGACTGGACAGAATCCTTAAGTCTGCCCCTTCTCAGAACTGCTGTTGCTTCAGTTACGCCTGGCAAATCGACTGGAATCCCACCCTCCTATGATGAGTTAATGAGAGAAATTGAGGAGTTGAGAAAAAGGCAACCTCGGAGGGACCTGCACCAACAGGCTGTATACTAACGAGTGACTGAGGGTGACCCATCAAGTGAAGTTCAGGGCAGAGGTTGACAGTCAATGAGTGCTCTGACAAGGAAAAAGATATGCCACAATGGGGCGAACTGTTGAGAGATCCAGAATTCAAAAAACAGTCCCTTTATGAAGGCCACACCTGCAAGTGCGGGCCCTGACCTATATCCGACTAGCATCTGCTATGGGGTGGGGGTACCCACCCATGTATCTACTGTTGATAACAGCTCCAAACTCAATTCCTTGACCATGGAAGTGGAGAAACTGACGAGATGTCTCCAAATGCTTATCACGCCGCGAGACAGAGATGGCACCCAGGTTTCCAGTTAGTAATACCCCGCCCTGGCTCCCAGTGTGGCGCCTCAGCCAGCTCAAACTCCAGAAAGTATGTTTTGCTATAATTGTGGGAAAGATGGGCACATGAAAGGGAATGCCAGTCCCTAAAAGACACTGACAAAGTTGCATAGGCTACAAGGAGAGCTTCGGAGAACAAATCAGTGGTTAAGAGGCACTGACATGATCCCAGTGAGGGGCACCAAAATGCTAATTCACGCCCTTTGTGGCAAGGTCAGTTGCCCAGGCCCCATTACCGCCTCCACACTGGTCCAGAATAGTGGGTCCTCCATGGAGACCACTGTAAAGGTGAATGGAGTGTCTACAAGAGCTGTATTAGACAGTGGCTCCCAAGTGACAATTATGTTCAGGATTGGTATCAGAAGCATTTGTCAGACGATACCCTTACAACCATTAGAAGGACTGCATGTATGGGGGTTAAGTGAAGGCCTACCCTATTCCGGGTATATCCGAATTTGGCTGTCTTTCCCACCTCCGTGGCTGGAGTGGCCGAACAAGTAGAGACCCTAGCCTAGTGTGTCCCCACTGGACTGTATGATGGTGTCCCTTTGTTGATTGGAACAAATGCTCATATGTTCGAAGGCTGGCACAGTTGTGTTATGAAAACAGGGTCAAAGACTAGTAGAGCTTTAAGAGTTCGCTTTAATTAAGAAGGCCTATGAGGCACAGAGATGCTGAAAACAGAACCAGAGGAACCGGTCGGAATTGTATGGAAGAAGGATCCTGAGTCTCTGATCCTGGCGCCAAATGCCCAGTGTACCTTACAGGGAGAGGTCCGTTGGAAAGGATGTTAAGAATAAAATATTAATGTTGGATGCACCAGGCGATGGAAAATTGCCAGAGGGACTGCTGGTCAAGCCTAGTATTTTGCCCGCTAGAGCCCATGCTTATGCCAGAAGGGTAATGGTCCAAGTTCATAATGTGTCTGAAAGAGACATTCGAGTAAACAGAGGTTGCATCCTGGTTAATGTGCATTGTAGACACTGCAGTGCTACCCAACAGCAAGAGTTCAAGGAAGAATGACAGAGTAACGCCTGACTTGTTTGATTTCTCGCACTCCCTGCCAGCTGAATGGAAAGTGAGGATCAGTGAAGACTTGCCCAGAGACCAGGTGTTTTCTTTAAGGAATGGGATGTGGGATGCATGCAGGAGCTGAGCACAATATCCGCTGCATGACGAAAGACCATTTCGTGAGAGGTCTCGACGCCTGGCACCTGCTGACATAGATGATGTGAGACGGCATCTGCAAGAGATGTTAGCTGCTGGTGTAATACAAGAATCCAGAAGCCCTTTGCTTCCCCATTGTGGTAGTGAGGAAAAGAATGGAACAGTAAGGATGTGTGTGGATTATCGCGCAAACCGGGCGGACTATCCTGATCAGCACACAATGCCCCGCATTCAGGATGCTTTGAACTGCCCAAACGGGAGCAAGTAGTTCTCTGTGCTGGATCTCCGCAGTGGGTACTACCAGATCCCGATGGGCCCCAGAGGACCGTGAGAAGGACGGCCTTTATCTGTCCGGCTTTAGCTTCTATGAATTCAGGAGGATGCCTCAAGGATTTCAGGTGCCCCAGCCACTTTTCAACGATTGATGAAGCGTGCAGTGGGGACATGAACTTACTAGAGTGCCTGGTATACCTAGATGATGTTATTGTGTTTGGCAGCTCACTGGAGGAACATGAGAGCAGATTATTTAAGGTATTGGACCGACTGGAGGACTTTGGCCTTAAACTGTCCATTGATAAGTGTCAATTCTTTCAAACATCAGTAAAGTATGTGGACACATAGTATCCACCGAGGGAATAGAGACCGACCCAAGTAAAGTTGAGGCCTTGACCACCTGGCTACAGCCCAAAAATCTAAAGAACTGAAAGATTCCTGGATTCTGTGGTTATTATCGGCGCTCATCAAGGACTATTCAAGAGTGATCCGCCTTTACTTAACCTTACTCAAGGGTATCCCCCAACCCACAAAAATACTAAAGTCAGCGTCCTCAAGACTGAAAGACTATATTTTCATCCGAGTGAAGTATTTGGGGCCCGCTGGACTCCTGATTGTGAGACTGTTTTCATGAGATCATATATCCAACCCATGCTCCAGTGCTGGCCTATGCGATCCAAGAAAACTTACGCCCTGCACACTGATGCTAGCTTGCAAGGGTTGGGGCTGTGTTGTACCAAGAGCACGAGAATGGCCTGAACGAGTGGCCTTTGCCAGTAGAAGCCTGACCCATCCGAAAAGAACTATCCTTGCTAAGCTCAGGTGGATAAGGCAATGGGACCTGATGGCATACATCCCAGGGTACTTAGGAGCTAAGGAGGAACTAGCAGAGCCATTAGCAGAATTGTTTAGTGAGTCTCTGAGCACAGGAGGGTCCCAGAAGACTGGAGAAAGGTTATGTGATCCCACTCCACAAGAGTGGTAGCAGGGAGGAGGCGGGAACTACAGACCGGTCAGTCTTACCTCAGTAGTGGGCAAGATTATGGAGGCACTCCTTAAGGAAAGGATAGTGCAACACCTGGAATCCATGAGTACAGGATCCAAGACAGCATGGGTTTACAAAGGAAGGTCCTGTCAAACTAATCTCATAGATTTCTTTGACTGGGTAACCAGAGTGGTGGACCAAGGGGAGCAGTTGATGTCGCCTACTGACTTCAGCAAAGCTTTGACACTGTTCCACATAGAAGATTGATAAATAAGCTGTAGGCTCGGTGGGTCAAGTTGGTCAACTGGGTGGCAAACTGGTTGACTGGCAGAAAACAGAGAGTGGTGGTAAATGGTATACAGTCAGAAGAGATGCAAGTCACAAGTGGGTACTCAGGGATCAGTCCTGGGGCCAGTCCTATTCAACATCTTCATTAGTGACCTCGCAGATGGACTAGAGGGTAAGGCTTGTCTGTTTGCAGATGACACCAAGATCTGCAACAGAGTAGATGATCCAGATGGGGTGGGCAGAATGAGAAGAGATCTGGATAAACTACAGAATGGTCAGAAGAGTGGCAACTGGATTTAATGCAAAGAAGTGCAAAATCATGCACATAGGGAAGAGAAACCCTGAAGCCACTTATAGGCTGGGAGGAGGTTGCTAGCAGTCACAAAGGAAGAAAGAGACTTGGGCATCATCATCACTGATGACCTAAAATCATCCAAGCAGACCCTCTAAAGCAGTAGGTAAGGCTAGGGGGTGTTAGGTGTATTAGTAGGGGTATCATCAAGTCGTAAGAGGGAGGTAATAATCCCTCTGTACAAGACATTGGTTAGGCCCCATCTGGAGTACTGCGTGCAGTATTGGAGGCCACACCTCACAAGGACATTAACCAAATTGAGGCAGTCCAGAGAAGGGCAACCAAAATGGTGCAGGGACTGCATCAGAAGACATATAAGGACAGATTAACGGAGCTCAATATGTATACCCTTGAGCAAAGGAGGGAGAGAGGTGATATGATCGAGACATTTAAACACCTTAAGGGCATAAACAAGGTGAAAAGAGTCTAACATGTTTAAATATAAGAAAAATAGCAGGACAAGAGGACACAGCATGAGATTAGAGGGAGGCTGATTAGGGGAATGTGAGGAAATTTTTTCACAGAAAGGGTGGTAGATGCATGAATGGCTTACCACAAGAAGTGGTGGCTATGAATACAGTGCAGGGCTTCAAACAGGCATGGGATAGGCATAAGGGAGCAATACAAATGACTATGAATAGATAGGTCACTGACAGAGCAAAGGCCGATGGTACATTTATAAGGTAGAAAAGAAATGGCAGACTGGATGGGCCTTGCGGTCCTTATCTTGCCAACTTCTATGTTTCTATGTTTCTATGTATCCTGTACATAAGTTAGAGTTCCTAGCTTTGAAGTGGGCTATTGTTGACCAATTCCATGAGTACTTGTATGGGCTAAAATACTAGTAAAACTGACAATAATCCTTTGACCTATGTGCAGACCTCAGCTAGTTGGATGCCACTGGCCATAGGTGGCTTTCTGCATTATCTACATATGACTATGCTCTCGAATACTGAGCAGGTCTGAACCACATAGATGCTGATGCTCTTCCCGGAGGCCTGTTCCTCAGAATGATTGGGTCCGATTGGCAGAACCTGACATTCGGCACTCTGCCGGAAGTTTGACAGGAGGAACAATGTCCACGGACGAGTGGACTGCATGGTGGATTGCTTGGAACCCTCTGAGAATTGCATACCTGCTGCTTATTGCCACTTTTCTGCAATAGACATTGGTGCACTGCCTCAGCTGGACAATGACAGTATTCTGCTGGCTCAATCCCGCGATCCCATGATCAAAGCAGCTTTAGAAGCCCTCTATGCAGGAAAAGATGTGTCCAAATTACGCCCACTGATTTGAGAACTGCACTGTTATACAAAGAAGGTCCTAAGTTGAAACTGATCAATAAACTGTTATACAGAGAAACAGTAGACAGAGGGGACAAGTAGACAAACAACAACTAGTGCTGCCCACTGCCTTTCGAGACTCAGTACTGATGTCCTTGCACAGCCACATGGGGCACCTTGGTATAGACAGAACACTTGACTTGGTGAGATCCAGATTCTATTGGCCTAAGATGGGGGCTGATGTGAGCAACACATTCGAACTTGTAGTCGCTGCTTACAGAGGAAAGCTTTGCCCCAGAGGGCTGCCCCTTGTTAACATCACCACCAGTGCACCCATGGAGCTGGTCTGTATTGATTTTCTGAGTTTGGAGTCAGATCAAAGAAATATCAGTAATGTGCTGGTGGTCACTGACCATTTCACAAGATATGCCCAAGCCTTCCCACCAAAGACCAGAAAGCATCCACTGTGGCCAAAGTACTTGTAGAAAACTTTTGTTCACTATGGGCTCCACAAAGAATCCATTCTGATCAAGGGAGAGACTTTGAGAGTCATCTGATCAAAGAGATGCTTTCTCTGTGGGGAGTGCGAAGTCCAGAACCACTCCTTACCACCTCCAGGGGACCCACAGCCTGAACATTTCAACCGCGACTTTGCTAGATATGCTAGGCACCCTGCACCCAAAGGACAAGCCTAGATGGAGCCAACAAATTAGCACCCTGGTACATGCTTATAACTGCACCAAAAGTGATGCCACTGGATTCTCCCCCACCGCCTGATGTTTGGAAGAGAAGCTCGACTACCAGTAGATGTGTGTTTTGGGGTCTCTCCTGATGGGGTTCAAGCTGACAACTATTTACAGTATGTGCAAAGTTAAAGGCCCAGCTAACTCATGCGTACTAACTGGCTCAAACCATGGCTGCCAAAAGAAATCTGGCCAACAAAGAAAGGTATGATAAAAGGTGAAAGCACAGGAACTCCAGGAGGGAGATCGTGTATTGCTAAGAAATCTGGGACTGCATGGCAAGCACAAGATTGCTGACAGATGGCACCATCTCCTCACATTGTAGTGGCAAACTAGATGATCTGCCAGTGTACAAAGTAAGGCCTGAGAATAATTCAAAAGATGTAAAACAATGCATAGAAATCATTTACTGCCCATTGGACAAATCTTAATTGAGTCTGAGCCCTAGAAGATGCCCCTCTGACCAGTGACTAGAGCTGCTGCTAAGAAAGATCAAGAAAGTCTGCACCTACAGAAGCAAAGTTAAAGTGTTCCCTCCACAAGTCCCAGTTGAGCATGACTGTCAGTCCATATCGGAAGAAAGTAGAGTGACTTTGAATACTATCCTTCTTACTAACTGAGTCAATTGTTTCGGGCAATCCCTTAGTTAATACTGGAGATGAAGCTGGGCCTTCTGACTGTCCAAGCCCCAGCTTCGCCCCTGGAGCCAATGCTCCAGAAAGTGAAGTGCAAAGCATCAGATCAGATGAAATGGAATCATTGTGCATGGTTGAACTGTTTGAGCTTTCAGGGAGGAAAATGATGGATTGGGTCAGACTGGTGATACACCAGAACAAGAAGAGTATTTTGAGTGCCCTGACAGTCCACTGCCAGTGTCCGAAAGCTCTCCTGCGAGCCAAATGTTGTGGACTCAGAAACTGTAACTCCTGGAGCTGAAAGTGCCCAAGTTCTAGCCTCTCTACCCCATGGAGACTCCCTGACAAGTGAGGACAATGCTGAAAATGAGGCTCAGAGTGCAGAGACTATAACAGTTCCCCCTAGAAAGACTGGTCGAGCTGTAAAGCCTGTGGTGCACCTCAGTTATGATTCCCTTGGGAGGCCTGTGGATTTGCCTCTCAATGTTGTCCATAAAGGAGTGTATGTGTCCCCAGGCTCATTGCCCAAACTGAGCGTCAGTGCTAACTCCAAGTTACTTGTGTTGTTCCTTCATATGGTGCCCTTTCCCGTCCAGCCCCAAGGTAACTGATAGGGAAGGGCCCCCTCTTCAGGTTTCATGTACAAGAGGTAATAACTTGAGTTATGGTATAATGTGTGTAATACTATGTAAAGAGTGACGTATGCAATGTTTCAGAAATGTGTTCTTGGTAAAATGATATATTGACTGATGATTACATGTGCGAGCCTAATGCAAATGTATATGGTTGCAGTTGAAACTTATGGTACTTGCTTGACGCTGGACGTCAAGCTTTCCCAGGCCAGGAAGGGTGTAACCCCTGCAAATGGGGGTTCCAAAGACTTCAGGAGCTTGCTTGAATGCTCCAAGCCTGAATGGTGTTTTGCTTAAGCCATTTATCAATGAGTGTTTTAGAACCTCTGGTACTGTCTTTAAGAGCTGTCTGCTTGCAGACATAATTAGTTTGTATGGGGGACTGTGTGTTTCTTTGATTGAGTACCACTCAAGCTGCTGCCAATTCACTCCATTTTGCAGTCACTAGGAGTGCAAAGGAACCTATCTGAAAGATGTAACTGTTTGCCAGAAACCATTTAGAGTGATAATGAAATTACAGTTTGTCTAACCTGTTTCTTTTGCAGTCAGAACAGTGTCTGCCTAGTTCCCCATTCTGGTTTTGAACTGCTGAACTGGACCAATCAGTGTGGGGTAAGCTAGCTTAAATGGTGCCTTGGACGTAATCAGAACTTGGACTCATAATCTGAGCCAGCCACAAGAGGATTGTATGGGCAGTGACTCTGGGAGATGTAGTTTAGACTTCAGTGCCTTTTTGACCAACAGCAGCAGTCTATTGTGAGTGACAGCCAATCCAGTCAAGAACTGGGAGGAACTCAAAGGAAGTGCCCGGTTTGTCGGGTTGGAGTTTCAGTTGAGCTTTGGCAGTGAAGAAGGAAGGAGCCCTGTGCTTTTTCAGTGTGCAGTTTTAGTCAAAACATGTGTAAGGCCCAGAGTTCCGGTCTGCAGCTTGTGTAACTGCTTGTTAGGACTGAATCCGTCCTGTGAAAAGAATCAAAGGATCTCTGAAGAGTAGAAACCAGGCTCACCCTGTAGAAGACTGGAGAAATTATTGAATTGCACTCGGTCTGTCAGGAACTGAATCTGCTGTGTTTCTCCCGGTATTGTGCAGTAATTGCATCGGGATAGAGAAGCAGCCTGCCTGGTATAGTATTCTTTTTTTTTACCATATAAATGTGTGAAGAGTCTCTGAGCTCAAGAGTAGCCCTGCTGATATTGAAGGACCCTATCTTATTTGGAGGTCGTGAGTACTAATTCAGGGTCGCTTCCCTGTTGAATTGCCACATTAAATCCAAATGGAATTACTGTACTGCTGACTGTTTAATTTTCCTTTTCTCTGTGTGAAAGGGCCTCTACCAGCTGCCACGGTTTTGACTAGCCACTAGGGCTTGGGTACCCAGGGACAGTAACTGATAGGGATAGGCCTGTGCACAGAGCCATAGGTAGATTATTAGAGTGATAAGCTAATTAACCTGATTTCCTCCTGTCCTTGTTATATCCCCCTAAATAAATCAGAGCTGCTTGTTTCAGCAAAGTTATACTGCCTGAGGTATTTGTCTGTGTTAAAGTACTGTACTGTGATTGTTGCACTGTATCTCATTTCACAGGAGGTCCCAGTGCCGGAACCAATCCTGGGGTAAGTGTATACTGTGAAGGTAATTCTGATATATTGTGTGGGCCACTAGTGGGAAGAAAGGGGTTGCAGTGTCCCAGAGGGCTGTGACCAAGTTAGTTTAACTATTGCAACCCTGACCTCTGGGTGGAGGCACCACCATTGGATCCAGGCCTCAACCTGTTAGTGGCAAATCAGGCAGGGGTAGTAGCCCCGGGATAGCGCCATCTAGGGGTTACAGAAGAAATTAGGTAAAAAGTAAAGAAGGAAAATAAGGGTGGGAGAGATGCTGCTAAGGGACACTGGAGGAAAACTCCTGCTGTTAAGGCTTCTATCAAAAATCACTTTAACATCTTGTTTAATTATACCTCTAAAAGTAGCTCACAGTAGAATATTAGGAGTGTTCAAGAGGTAATTTAAATAAGAGGCAGTATAGTGGGACTAGGCTAAGATTAAAAGAAGCTAGTATAAAATATTTAGAAAAGGAGACGGGACAAAGGGGTCATAGAAAGTAGCAGGGAGAACAAGAATAAGAATAAGAATAAAATTGCAGGATCCAACTGTGAGGGTATACCTCACCCCTAGTCCATAAAGTGTAGACTAGCTCTGTGCCTTGTGGGCTTACGAAAAACTATTAACTCTCACTATAGCAATTTTTCAGATTTGGGGTCCAAGGTGGCTCTCAAACAAGTGATCTCTGATATCTGTAAGGGAAAAGAAGAAAAGTAAATCAACACAGTACTACAGGTATGTGTGTCATCTGCCTCATCATTGAAACCATCAGGTTTGACTGTACCCAAATTAACTATCCATTTGGTTTCTTTCTGGGAGAGAATTCTTGCTCTATTACCAACTCTCACATTTCTAGGCACATGTCCAATATGGCAACTTAAAGCTGTCAGATTTTCTATTATGGAAAAGGAAAAGTGCTCTCCAGTTGCATTATATAAGTTGCCATTTATGATGTATATCATTGTTCCTGAATAACAGGAACATGTCCTACAGACAGGCAATGCTGGGCTTTTCCCTCACAGCCTCATACACAGGCAATAGCAGGCTATCCCCTCACAGCCCCATACACAAGCAATACTGGGCTATCCTCTCACAATCCTCTACACAGGCAATGCTGCACTATCCTTCACAGCTGTATATACAGACAGTGCTGGGCTATGCCCTCACAGCTCTATACACAGGCAATGCTGGGCTATCCTCTTACAGCCCTATACACAGGCAGTGCTGGACTATCCCTTTACAGTTCTGTACTCAGGCAATGCTGCGCTAGCCCCTCACAGCCCAATACACAGGCAATGCACAGCTCCCTTCACAGCCCTATACACAGCAGTGCTGGGTTAGCCCTTACAGTCCTATGCACAGGCAATGCTGGGATATCCCTCATAGTTCTATACACAGGCAATGCTGGCTATTCCCTCACAACCAGATACACAGGCAATGCTGGGCTGTCCCTCACAGCCCTGGCCACACAGGCAATGCTGGGCTGTCCCCTCAGCCCTGTGTGCAGGCAATGCTGGGCTATCCCTCACAGCCCTGTACACAGGCAATGCTGGGCTATCCTCACAGCCCTATACACAGGTAATGGTGGTCTATCCTCACAGCCTGATACACAGCAATGCACAGCTATCCCTCACAGCTGAATACACAGACAATGCACAACTATTCCTTCACAGTCCTATACACAGGCAATGCTGGACTATCCCCTCACAGCCCTATACACAGGCAATACTGGGCTATCCCCTCACAACCCAATACACAGGCAATGCTAGACTATCCCCTCACAACCTGATACACAGACAATGCTAGGCTATCCCTTCACAGCCCTATACATAGGCAGTGCTGGTCTATCCCCTTACAGCCCAATACACAGGCAATGCACAGCTATCCCTTCACAGCTCTATGCCCAGCAATACTGGGCTATCCCTCACAACCAGATACACAGGCAATGCTGGGCTATCCTCAAAGCACTATACACAGGTAATGCTGATCTATCCTCATCCCATACACAGGCAGCACTAGACTGTCCGTCACACTTCATTTTAAGTGTCAGATTCAATGTAACTGCATGGTAGATAATCATTAATTACATGCAACAATGTAACTACACTGTAGTTACTTATTTGTTGTATGTAATTGTATTGTAATTGCAATGCAGTTACAGTGTAGTTACACTATAACTACCATGTAGTTCAGGAAACTTAACTATCTTCTCTCAGCCCTATACACAGGCAATGCTAGACCATCTCCTTCCAATCAAGTACACTGGCAATGCTGGGTTATCCCTTCATAGTCCTAAACACAGGCAGCGAGGACTATCCCCTCACAGTCCTATAAAAGGCAATGGTGGGCTATCCTCTCACAGTCCCATACACAGGCAGTGCTAGGTGATCCACCACAAACCTATATACAGGCAATACCATGCAATCCCCTCACAGCCCTATACACAGGCAATGCTGGACTGTCCCATCACTGTCCTGTACACAGGCAATGCTCAGCTACCACACCCATTCACAGTCCTGTGCAGTATTTATCTCAGTGTTTCATCTGGTACAGAGAAGATGCAGCCTAGAGAGTATACTTATAAAATTAAACAAGATACTGTGCTCTCCAAACATACGAACATATGAGGAAGCCAGCAGAAGAAGGCCATTTGGTCTATCAAGTCTGTCGTGTTGCAGGGTCCACAGCTTGAGCTACTGTCCCTGCCCCTCTCCCCACTCCTCCCATCCTCGCTACCCATGACCCTTACCCTCCCTATACCTGTCCCACCCTCTCTAAAGCCACCCACTGTCTTCAACAAGATTACCTCTTCTGGCAGCGCATTCCAAGTGTTCACCACCCTCTCTGTGAAGAAGTGCTTCTTGATCTCCCTCCTAAACCTCCCACCTCCAGCTTAAGACTGTGCCTCTCATGTTATGGTTGCCAATCAGCTTAAAGAGACTCTTCTTACTCTTCTTATCAACCTTATTTATCCCTTTCAAGTACTTGAAGGTCTCAATCATATTTTCTCTCTCTCTCTCTGTCTCTCTCCTGTCTTCCAGGGAGAACATGTTCAGTGTCCTCAGCCTCCTCATATGCCTTACCCTGCTAATCAGCTATCATCCTTGTAGCCCTCCTCTGGACCCTTCTCCAGCAGGTTAATGTCCTTTTAGGTGTGGGCACCAGTACTGAACTCCATACTCTAGATGCAGCCTTACCAGAGACCTGTACAAGGGCAGTATAATCTCCTCTCTCCTCCTACTACTGATCCCCTAGATACGCATCCCAGCATCTTGTTTGTCTTTGCTGCTGTTTCTTGCACTGCATGGAGTGCTTCAGGTCACTAGTGATCATCACGCCCAGGTCCTTCGCCTCCTCTGATGCAGATACTGGGACTCCACCCAGGTAGTATTCTGTCCTTGATTCGTTGCTCCAGTATGCGTAACTTTGCATTTCCTGGCATTGACGACAACCTGCTGGATCCCGGACCACCTCTATCTTTTCCAGATCTTCCTTTAGGTCCTGTATCCCTGAGCTGAGTCCACTCTCCCAGACAGCTTGGTGTCATCCGTGAATAGGCACATTTGCCCTTAATGCCATCTCCAATGTCATTGATGAAGACATTGAACAATGCCAGCCCCAGCACTGACCCTGCAGGACTCCACTGGTTACCTGTCTTGTGCCAGATAACTCTCCTCCCACAACCACCCTCTGGGTTCTGTCCTTCAGTCAGTATATTAATGGTGATAGGAAATTATGTTTACATGGTTAACTGCCATATTCATTTTCATTTCATTTATGTATTTTGATATGCTTTGACAAATTTCTCATAAATAATCTAGCTTTTGGTGTCTTCAGAGCTACATAGAGTTCCTCTCTGCTCAGCAGTTGCTGCCTTTTTTTTTTTACTATTTCAAGACATTCCATGGCATCAGTTGCACCCTTCATCTGCATGACCTGGAATGGTGTTACTGATGTCATAGAATGGTTGGACAATATGAAAAGAGAGAGCAGCAACTGCTGAGGAGCGAGGGTTTAGGGCAGTTATGAAGGCAAAAACAAGTATTTGTCAATGCCAAATGTGATTGTGTTGGTCTGTTGAGCTCGCTCACTGCCCCTGTCACCATTCAATCTGTTTCCCTCGTGCTGCACGCTGCTCTTTTTGTACTGGGCTCCTGCTTGCATTGCTGCCTTTTTCTGCCCACAAAGAAATCCACAGCAGTCTTGAGCTCTCTCACGCCCCCTCTCACTTGCTTGTTCTGTTTCTCCTGGCACTGCAGGCTGGCCTTTTGTACTGGGCTCCTGCCTGTATTGTCGCCTTTTCCTGCCCACAAAGAAATCTGCAGCTGTCCTGACGAGCTCCGTTGAGGTCTCTCACTCCCCGTCTCACCACATTCTGTTTCTCCTGATGCTGCAGGCTGCCATTTTGTACTGGGCTCCTGCCTTTGTCTGCATCTTTTCTGCCCACAAAAGTATGCAGCAGTCCTGACAGAGCTCCGTTGGGCTCACTCCCGTCTCACTCGCTCATTCCATTTCTGCTGGCGCTGCAGGCTGCTGTTCTGTACTGGGCTCCTGCCTGTGTTACCACCCTTTCTGCCCACAAAGAAATCTGCAGCAGTCATGGCAGTTCAAGTGGAGCTCGCCACTCCCTCTCACGCCGTCTGTTTCTCCCATCGCTGCAGGCTGCCTTTTGTACTCAGCCCCACATGCATTGCTGCCTTTTCCTGCCCACAAAGAAATCCACAGCAGTCCTGACAGAGCTCAGTTGAGCTCGGTCATCCCCCAGTCACTGATCCTAATCTGTCCCAAACACTGATTTCTGACAGCGACTGCGGGTATTCTGTGACAGAAGGAACACATTTCGGCCAGGGATGTGAAATGACAGCTGTGCTGTTCATAAGAGAGTGTGAACAAATGCCAATGCTGAAAATCTGGCATGAAAATATTACTAATTTGCAAACTTTCAAGGTGCATAGAACCTAGAAACATAGTCTTGATGGCAGATAAGGACCGCTTTGCCCACCTAGTCTGCCCCTTTCCCTACCTTCAGGATAAGCTGCAGATCCTATTTAACCAACAGCCTATTTCTTCCTACCACCCACAAAATTGCCTTATGTCTGTTCCATGCATGCTTGAATTCTCCCATAGTTTTAGACCCCACAACCTCCTCAGGAAGGCTGTTCCATGTGTCCACCACCCTCTCTGTGAAAAAATACTTCTCACATTGCCACGAGCTGTCCCCTCTATCTTCAAATTGTGTCCCTTGTTCTTGCACATCTCTTTTCTGAAAGATGCTACCCTCTTGGACTTTGTTGAGTCCACTGAGGTACTTTAACAGTTTCATCATGTCCCCCTCTCCTCCTTTCCTCAAGAGTTTACATGTTAAGCTCCTATAGTCTCTCCTCATATGGCTTCTCTTGAAGACCCTGCACCATTTTAGTTGCCTCTTCTGGATTGCTTCCATCCTGTCTATGTCCTTGCGGAGATGGGGTCTCAGAACTGGATGCAGTACTCAGATGGGGTCTCACCAACTGTCTGTACAGAGAGATAACTTCCTGTTTTCTGCTGGTGATGCCTCTCCTGTACGTCCCAGTATCTCCCAGCCCTCTCTGCTGCCTTCTCACATTGCTTGCCAACCTTAAGGTCATCTGATATGATTACCCCCAGGTCCCTTTCCATTTTGTTGTTGTTACTACCTCCCCCATTGTGTAATCTTCCCTGGTTCTTGTTTCCTGGTGCATTATTTTGCACTTCTTTGCATTGAATCCAAGCTGCCATACTTCTGACCATTCCTCCAACCTTCCCAAGTCCCTTCTCATCCTTTCCATGCCTCCTTGTGTATCAACCCTGTTGCAGATCTTTGTGTCATCTGCAAAGAGGCATACTTTTCCTTCCAGTCCCTTTGCAATGTCACTGATAAAGAAATTAAAAAGGACTGACCCAGTACTGAACCCCTGAAGTACCCCACTAGTAACCCCTCTTCTTCAGGTTGGATTCCATTTACAATTACCTTCTGTGTCCTGTTTCCAGCCAATGTTTTGTTTAGGCTACCATCCTGGGACCCACTCCCAGGCTGGTTAATTTGACTATTAATCTTTGTGTGGTACTGTGTCAAATGCCTTGCTAAAGTCTAGGTAGGCCATGTCCACAGCCCCTCCTGGTCTACTACTTTGGTCAACCAGTCAAAGAAATCAGTTAGATTTGTCTGACATGACCTTCCCACTGTGAACCCACGCTGCCTTGGGTCCTGTGCCTCACTGGCCTCTAGGTACTCAATAAGTCTTTCTTTCAGAGGTGATTCCATCACTTTCCTACCACAGCGGTCAAATGACAGGTCTATAGTTTCCTGCCTCTGTCTTGCTCCCACTTTTGTGAAGGGAATCACATCTGCCTTCCTCCAGTCCTCAGGTACCACCCCATCCTCCCATGATTTGCTAAAAGGGTAGTCAGTGGTGTCACTAGTTCTCCCTTGATTCTTTCAGAATTCTGGGTGAATTCCATTAGGCCCCATTGCTTTGTCCACCTTCAGTTTTAGGAGTTCTTTAGAACCCTTCTGTGAAAGGACTGAGATCGACCCCTCCCCATCTAGAGTGCTTCTGTTAATTGTATTAGACACCTCCCCTGCACAACACATGCTCATAACACAGTCATTTTCTGGAGTTTCATTACAATATTTTCAACATAGGCATGTTAGGACCTCTGCTCATGAGCAGTGTCACTGTGATTTTCTTAATGTGTCCCGAACACTGATTTTCCACAGCGACTGCACTATTGTGCACTGGAAGAGCAAAACACATTTCGCCAGGATGTAAAATGACAGCTGCACTATTCATAAGGAGATGTGGCAAAATGTCAATGCTGAAAATCTGGAGTGAAAATATTGCAAAGTTGCGAAGGTATGAGCGTTGCGTGGAAACTGTGCAATGCACATTTGTTACACATTCATTTTATGGACTTTCGTCACAAAATTTTCAACATAGGCATTTTAAGACCTCTGGTAATGAACAGTGTCACTGTCATTTTCATAATGTGTCCCAACACGGATTTCCCACAGCGACTACGCTTATTCTGCGCCGGAACTGCAAAAACACATTTCGCCAGGATGTGAAAAATGACATCTTTACTGTTCGAGGTGTAGAAGAATGGCAATGTTGAAAATCTGGAGTGAAAATATTAATTTGTGAAGATACGAGCATGTGTGCAAACTGCGCAATGCATGCTCATAACACAGTCATTTTATGGAGTATTGTCACCAAATTTTCAACATAGGCATTTTAGGCCTCTGCTCATGAACAGTGCCACTGTCATTTTCTTAGTCTGTCCTGAACACTGATTTCCGCACCGACTATGCTATTCTGCGCCAGTAGTGCGAAACACATTTTGGCCAGGATGTGGAAAATAACAGCTGTACAGTTCACAAGAAGGTCTGAAAAAATGCCAATGTTTAAAATCTGGCATGAGAATATTGCAAAATTGAAGTTACAAGCGTGTTTAGCAACTGCGTGCAACGACGTCAGAAAACAGTCATTTTGGGATTTTTCCAAATTTGCAGTATAAGCTTGAGAGCTCACCATGAACACTGGCACTGTTGTTTCATTAATCAGTCCTGAAATGAGATTCCATGCAGTGACCGTGAAATCACCTTTGGGGCCAAATAACACCATGACAGTGCCAGAATTCATGAGGAGGGGTCCCAAAACCCTCATGTTGAAAATTTGGTGCCAAATTCAAAAATGCCTGAGATATGCATCAAAGTTGAAAAACCCTATTTATTTAATTATACAGCTTCGGCATTTCCTCAGTTCACGGTCGGCTTTGAAGAGCGCAGACGCTGCTCCCGGTCCACTGAAGATCTGCCGCCCAGACTCTGGAGGTAAGTATGGGGTGAGGGGTGTGCAGAGGCAGGGTGCAGGGGAGGGTGCGGCTGTGGAGGGGCAGGGAGACTGCCGAGGACCGCTTTCCTTTTACAGGTTAAAAAAAAGACATTACAGGGCCGCTTTTTGATTTTACAGGTGCACATGGCATGCAGGGGTGAGCCCCCAGCAGCAGAGTAATTTTTGGGGATGGGCAGCTGTAGCCGATGGGGATTGGGCACCCCTCGGCACACAACAAAAGGGAGGGGTGACATTATGTCGACGGGGATTGGGCACCCCATCAGCACACAACAAAAGGGAGGGTGACATTATGCTGACGGGAATTGGGCACCCCATCAGTGGACAGCAAAAGCAGGGGGTTACACAATGCCGATGGGGAGGGCTCCCACCAGCACATAACAAAAGGGGGGACACATGCTGCCTGTGGGATTGGCAATTTCTGGTGGTATTGTTTGTGAACACGGTGGCAAGCAGCAGCCATGTTCACAAACAATATCAGCTTCTAGTTCTGCCTTGCAATGATGGGTCGCTTCCTCATTGCAGCAAATAGCTGGCGCTGCAATGACGAGGCGGCCCTGATTGCAGTGGCTAAATTTTTACAAGTTGGTAGCATGCTGGCTGAACTAGTGTCAGCAGCAGCAGCATGCCATGGCATTGGGGAAGTGGGCTAAGTTTTAAAGGCTGTGGGGCCATTGCTACAACAGTGCCATGCCTCCACAACCTGCTTCGGGAGAAAGCTGCCGCAATTTGTTTTTTTTATGTGTACAATCAACATAATGAGATTATTTAACACAAAAGTCAAAACATATCGGAATATTGAATATAGACTTGAGGGCATCTGGGGTATAAAAAATTGTTTCTTAAATGTACACTGCTAACCCCTCAGCCCTCAAAGTTTTCCAAGTTTAGAAAACACATGTTATGACTGTCACAGTCCCACTCTGATGCGGCAGGAATTCCCTGACTACAGTGAATCCCCTTGTGATCAGGGTCAGGGATACCCCCTCTGTCCTTTTAACATGCTCACTGTTTCATAACTGGACATATGCCAGAGTATACCGACGCTCCTTCTCTCTGTGTGAGGGGTGCAAATGCAGTCTTGAGTCTGTGTTCCTGGGAGGAACCCTCTTGGCAACTACACAGTGAACCAGAAAAGCCACAGGCATGTTTAGGACAAAGGGACACAGACTACATGGCACCACTAGAGGTTTTGGGCTATTCATACAAAATGGATGTTCCTGGTCTTCCATCCCTTCTTAATTGGCCCTTTGTTTTCTTTTACATGGTCTAATCAAACCCAGTCCCTGACTATAGCAGCTAACAGTTTCTGCCCAGCAACAATGAATTACATCATTCCAAGACCCATGGTTTTTCTGTACCCATGACCCTTGCAAGATAGACTGGGCCACCATGGGACTACCTGATGAATTATACACATAAAATAGCATGAAATATGATTAGAACAACAAGGTACAGCTTTATCCCAGCACAATGATTGCTCACTTTCTGTAGAAATTGCTGATGTAGATGGTTGATCTTCATTCCTTTTTCTTTAAAAGTGAAAAATGGAGCTCCCCATACTTGCGCTACCACACAAAAAAAACTTGTTTGTTTACATTACATGATCAGCTCCAATTGCATCTTTCTTGGACTAGGAACACCCCAACATGGTATAGTTACTCAAGATGCAGTAGGAGGAGGAGAGGAGACTATCACATCCACAGTAACTGCACTGTTTAGGGGTGGCTGTCATGTTCAGGAAGTCTGCAACAAGGGTAGATCAAAGATTTCAAACAAAACAAGGCTGGGTATAAGTACACCATTTGCATGCATTCCAGTTCTACTAAGAAGGAGGCAGATTAAGCAACCAGCAGCACCAGTGAATTTTAGAAGGCACACAATCATAAAAAGTGTGTTTTCAACTAGTAATAATGTGATGCAAAAGGGTTGACAGTGTTCTTTAAAGCTCATGCCACACTGGAAGTCTGTGAACAGAACACATCAGCAAAGTTAAGTAATGAGGTATAACAGACCACTGCCAAAATAAGTCAGTGACTTCATTTTTTTTTTCTTCTTTATCCATGTCTTTCTTAGGTTCTTCTCTCTGGATGGATATCTCGGTCTATCCAGATGACATCATAGCAATCCAGCATGATGGCGGACTGGATCTTTGATTCACTGTCAGCAGAGCACCAGCTCCCCTGGAGGCAGAGCTATGCCAGCCTGGTGGGGATCAGCTGGTGGGAGACTGGGATCACACGCCCTTGAACCAACCTGGGTGGACAATGTCATCTGTGACCTCCGTCTAATTTATACACGGATGACATGCGGAGCTTTGCTGTCACCCCTCTGCTGAGCAGCAGGCAGAGTGCTGCTGGGGAATACACTTACACAGTCACTGTGAAAACCCTGTTAGCTCCACTGCATCAAGTTGCCTGGTGGTGCTTCAAACACAAATCAGTGGGTTGCAGATTATTTACCCACAGCCAGTCCTTGGCAAAATCAACCTTCCCGCAAACAAAGAGACTTTAATAATCATCAAAATTATCTCTGGATCACATGCTACAGCTTCGTGGTCTGCTCCTGTGAGGCAGACAGAAGTTAAGTTCAGTTCCTCATGCCCAAGTGATGTACCACAGTATGTGCCAGCGTACCACAGGACACCACAGACACCTGGTTTTCCTTTGTTCGCTGATGCTGGTGGAGCAGAAGTTGGAAGTCCTGACCATCACTGTGTCCAATGAGATCAGCTTGGAACATCTTTCTGTGGATCTCCAGGTTTATGGTGTCATTGAGGGTTGCGCATGGCACCAGGGCCACGCCGGATGCTTGTAGACATGTCTCAGGTATGTGTTGATTGATAGCAGAGGCCAAACACCTGAGAACTTAGAATGGTACAGAGAACCAGCAAAATCATCCCAGTTCTGAGCAGGAAAATCCCATTATACAACAATACCCTCAAAATCTCAGAGTTAGCTTATTCCATTCTTTAGTACGTTTGTTTCTTGTTTTACAATTATTTACACAGCTGAGAGGCAACATCTTGCTTTAAGTATGGTCCTGCCGCTACCTGTTTCTGCAGCCAGGTGGACTGGAGCACTAGGAGGTGAAGTGACTTTCCTAAGGTCACACAGTGAAACAAACAAAACAATATTAGAAACAATTTTGGTTACACTTTAAGTGTCCGTTTCAATGTAACTAATCATTACTTGCTGGCACAGACTAATTACACTGTAGTTTCATGTTTGTTGCATGCAGCTACATTGTAATTGCAATATAGTTATAGTGTAGTAACACTGTAACTAAAGTATAGTTAAGTGACACTTATATGAACATACAACCATACTTAAAATAGTGTAACCACAATTTCATAGAGATAATAGAAACATAGAAACTTTTTGCAGATAGTGCTATTTATTCTGCCACTGGCTGACCCCATCATCAGGGACCGACCCCCAGCCTCGTCACCCTATCTCCGTATGGACTTATCATTTAACTCCCACCTTCCCCATGGCTGTGCCTGACAGCTGCAAAATGGATCCTTGGGTGGAGGCATGCCATATAGCTGGGTGCAAAGCCTGTGAAGGGTCGGTCCCATCATGCTGGCCAGCCTTTTTCTCTTCTTCCTTTATTGGTCCCTGGGATGACAGATGGGCAGTGCTACCTAGATGGCCATACTGATGCTCCTGCATGTATGACATTGGCAACTGCCGCTGCTCCCACCCCAGATTTGCTGTTCCTGGGTGCCTGACCCTTAGCCACTGCTAGGACTCAGGATTGCACCATGCACAGCATCCCTCCTTCCCTAGAAGAGGAGGGCAGTTCATCAGTTGCTTAATCCTCCTTTCCCAGCCTACCCTCTGAGATCCTGAGTTCACGTCCTTAACCCATGTCATCAGTGCCAAGCATAGTAGCACCACCACCACTGTGCTGGTGGGCTGGTAGAACCACAGAAACTTACCGAGGGATGTAAGGAAATTCTCCTTGACAGAAAGGGTAGTGGAGAAGGTGAATGCTTTGCCAGAAGAAGTGGTCAGCATGGAGACCACCACCAGCTTCAATCACCATGGGATAGGCATAAGAGAATGGTACAAAACTAGAGGAGCAAGGGTGGTTGAGCAGCTGAGAGTAGGGGATGAGTGGACTAGGATAGGTGCCAAAATACAGTCAGACTACTGATAGATAATCCCTGGCCAGATTAGGCTGGGTATGGTGCAGGTAGGTACTGGGCATAATTGGTGGGCCATTGTGGCTATTTCTGCCATAAACATCTATGTTTCTATGTAATGGAGTTTACTATTTGCAGGTCTTTCAGCGGAGGTAGCCCTGGCACTGCAGTTACCTACACCTGGACCATTGATGACAAGGCAATGTTCGGATACACCGAAAACCTACACTGTTACCTTCAAGAGGGCAGCCAAGTACAAGCTGAAGGTAAGAACTTGTGCTGATGGGAATGGAAGTCCAGATGAGGAACTGAGATGGGAATGAAGTTTTGGGTACTGAACTGAGCTGGTGGAACAGAACTCCAGCTAAGGAATAGTGTCAGTGGGAAATGAGGTCCAGTTGTAGAACTGAGGTAGCAATAAGAACAAACATTGACTGGAGTGGCAGTTTGGGGTAAGGAACCGACCTGGTGCACATTTTCTATAGATCTGGGTTAGGAACTGCAATGGAGGTATTAGAGGTCAGGTAAGAATGGAGGCTCAGGGAAGGAAGCAACTAAGTTGTTTTGTTTTGGGAGGGTGGACATTTGGGTAAGGCACTGAACAGGTGGTAATCAAGATCTCAGTGACGAATTGAGATGGGGCAATGGAGTTTTATGTAACGAACCAAGATGGGGTAAGGGAGGTCCAGCTATGGAACTATGACAAGCAGCTGTAGCTGTCATGTACACCTGACTGGAAAACACAGTCCTGGTGTTGGGACAGTGTCTATGGGAGCTAAGCAACTGGATGTTCCCCAA
Source organism: Neoceratodus forsteri (assembly GCA_016271365.2). Classification (NCBI taxonomy): domain Eukaryota; kingdom Metazoa; phylum Chordata; order Ceratodontiformes; family Ceratodontidae; genus Neoceratodus; species Neoceratodus forsteri. The sequence goes on from JADMNL010000024.1 coordinate 124,560,944, forward strand.
CTGGCTGAGCCTCAACCTGGGTAAAAACGGAGGTAATGATTGTCCAGCTAGGCCTGCAACTGTCAGCAGTAACTAGCACTGTTGCCTTGGCAAAGCACTTTGAGCCATGGATGCGGTAAAGAATCTCTGGCTCATTTTGGATTGCAAGCTGTTACTCAAACATCAGATGGTGGAAGTCTGCAGTGACTTTTTCCATATCCCTAAGAGCACCTTGATCAAACTGCATCTCGCTACCACCGACCAGATGACAATAGCTCATGCTTTGTCGCCTCAAGACTGGATTATTGTAATGCTCTGTACTTATGGTTATTTGGAGGTTTGATGAGTTCATGCAGCTGGTCCAGAATGCCATGCCTCTGCTGGTGTTGGAACCTCTCATGGAACCCGTCATGCTGGTTTATGCAGTCTGCATTGGTTGCTAATTTGGTGACATATCACCTTCAAGATATGCTGATTGACATTTAAGGCTCTACACAGTCTGATCTAGGGTGTATGAGTAATTAATGGCATTTTCTGAATACCATGAATAATGCACTATTTGTTATTTGGATACCAGTAACAAATACTGACACTATCTGTGCCTTTTGGTATTCAGAAACTACTATAAAAAAGGATAAATAACAGTCCACTCCTTCCCAGTCCAATCATGTTAAAAACAATGCTTGTTCCCCAGCCTCTTCAACAAGTCCACTTCCACCCTTCTCCCCAAGCACACATTATTGAAAAACTCCCATGATGATTACAACTGGTACAATCTGTCCACCTCCATGGCCCGGTCACCATCTTCACTTCTGATTTTGTCAGTTATTGAAAACATCATCCTGTCATCCTGGCAGCAGCAGCATCCATATCCCACCCTCTCCCTCCAGTACCCAAATTTCATAACATTCCCCCATGGTGTAAAGGTGACCAACAACTCGCCCTTCTCCATGGCTGGCCATTTTCTGTGAATGGGCCTACACCCCAGATTTATTAAGGAGCTAGGTGTGGAACTTGCACCAATTATTGCAGTTATAGGTCGCAGATCTATGAAAAGAGTGTTATGTGCCAAAGGGCTGGAGAACAGCTACTGTGGTGCCAATCTTTAAGAAAGGCGATAGGGCTGTGGCAGCTAACTATAGTCCAGTGAGCTTGACCTCAGTGGTTGGTAAATTGAGGGATTATTTCTGATGAAATTAGAAATTACTTGGTAGCTAAGAACTTCCATGATGAGTCACAACATGGATTTACAAAGAATAGATATTGTGATACTAGTTTGGTTAGTTTTATAGCTATGTAGGAAGTAGTGTGGATCAGGAGAAATCAGTGGATGTGATGATGCTGGATTTCAGCAAAGCTTTGATAAGGTGTCACATGGGATTTGATCTCTAAGTTAGTTAGAGTGGGCATTGATTGTACCATAATCAATTGGATTAAACACTGGCTAACGGAAAGGTCACAGACAGTAAGAATACTAGGAGATGTTTTTGAGGAGGTGGAGGTTACCAGTGATGTGCTGCAGGGGTCCATATTGGGACCTTTGTTGTTCAACATCTTCATAAGTGACCTAAACATTAGCAGGAAATAAATTAAATAAATTTGTGGATGATGTGAAACTTGGGGAGTGGTGGACACTTTTGATGACAGATTCATGCTAGGGCAGGATATATTATTAATAAGTGAATGGGCGGAGAGGAATAAAATGGACTTTAGTTTAAATAAATGTACAGTCATACATAAGGGGAGCGATAACATCCAACAGGATTATTACATACAGGAGTTAGACTACGAAACTCAGTTTGTGAAAGGGATTTGGGGGTACACATTGGGAAAGATTTGAAAAGTGGGGTGCATAGTAGAACTGTTGCTAATAGGGCAATCCATCTCATAAACTGCATTCGTAGAGCGCTTACTCCGAAATGAAGGTGTATTACTACCATTATACAAAACATACATGAGGCCACATTTGAACTATTGCTCTTCTAGTTGGAGACCATTCTTAAAGAAAGATAAAGCCATGGTTGAAAAACCACAAAGATCGCTTAAACTAATTTCAGGGCTTAAGCATGCACTTTATGAGGTTAGGCTTAAAAACTTGGCTATGGCCCTTGGAGCTTAGACGCATGGGGAGATCTACTGTTAATATATAAAATCATTAAACAAGAAGCACTGAGGAAAGACCTGCGCCTCAGATACAGGGAGCAAAAGTATATCTTAAGAGAGCATGATCATCAGTTACTTGAATCACAGTGTAGGACTCAAGTGAGGTCTAGCCATGAAACTAACTGGTGGATAAGGGAGTTCTTGGCAAGGAACTGAGCTGGTGAGAAAAGAGGTCTGGGCACAGAACAGAGCTGGTGGAAAGTGAGGTCTGGGAAAAAACTGAGCTGGTGGAAATGGAGGTCTGGGCAAGGGACTGAGCTGGATAGAAGGGAGGTCTGGGTAAGGAACAGAGCTGGTGGGAAGGAGGTCCAGGTAAGGAACTTAGCTGGTGGGAAGGAGGTTTTGGCAAGGAACTGAGCTGGTGGGAGGAAGTCCAGACAAAGAATTGAAAATGTGGTCATGGAGGTACAAATAAGGAACTGAGCTGGTGGAAGGGATGTCTGGGTGTAACTAAGCTGACCGTTGGAGAGGTTCAAGCAAGGAAATGAACTGGTGGGAAGGGATGTCCAGGCAAAGAACTGAGCTAGTGGGAAGAGAGGTCCACAAGAAAATGTTCTGGTGTGAAGGGAGGTCAAGGCAAAGAACAGAGCAGGTGGGAAGGAAGGAGTGAGTTAGGAACTGAGCTGGTGGAATGGAAGGTCTGGGCAGGAACTGATTTTTTGAAAGGAGGTCTAGGCAAATAACTGAGCTAGTGGGAAGAGAGGTCCAGATAAGAAACTGAGCTGGTGTAAACGGAGGTCACAGCAAGGATGTAAGCTAATGAGAAGGAGTCAAGGCAAAGAATTGAGCTGGTGGGAATGGAGGTCTGGGCAAGGAACTACAAGGTAGGAAGGTAGGTCTGGGTAATGAACTGAGCTGGTGAGAAGGAGGTCCAGATAAGAAACTGAGCTGACATGAAGGGAGGTCATGGCAAATATATAAGCTGGTGGGAAGGGAGGTTAAGGCAAAGAACTAAGCTGGTGGGAAGGAAGGTCTGGGCAAGGAACTAAGCAAGTGGAAAGAGGTCTGGGTAAGGAAATGTGCTGGTGGAAAGAGATCTCAGCGCTGAACTGAACTGATGGAAAGGGAGATCCTGATAAGGAACTGAGGTGGTGATAAGAGAGCTCAGGGCAAGGAACTGAGCTGGTGGGAAGGGAACTTGGTTAGGAACTGAGCTGGTGGAAAAGGAGGTCTGGACAAGAAACTAAGCTGCTGGGAAGGGAGGCTGGACAAGGAACTGAGATGGTGGGATTTGAGTTCCAAGAAAGAAGCTGAACTGGTGCAAAGGCAGGACTGGAAAGGGACTGAGCTGCTGAGAAGGGAGATTCAGGTAAAGAAAGGTAAAACTGAGATGATGGGAAGGAGGTCCAGGTGTAATCCCCAAAAGTGTGGGCCTTACCTTTTTGCCCCGAGGACTCCGATGCAAACTGCTGCCAGCCCAGGTCCTGAGCCACCTCTCAAACCTTCTGCTGGCCCCTGCAGAGTATTTTTCTGCAGAGTGGGGCCAGAGGAACAAAGACATGAACCGCTGTGCAGCCATACTATGAAAGTGCAAGTTGGCGGTTCGTGCATGTGCTGTGGCGTGCAGATGTTTTAAAGCCACTCCCACAGCAAGACAGAGGTTCCATGATCCTGGACCCTTGAATCAGCTAATTGAGGTCCGAGACATGAGAGAGGGCCGAGGGGCCGCATAAGTTATTAATTTAAAATGCTAAAAGCACATAAATAAGCCAGCAGCTGAGGCTGCTGGGAGCTGTAGTCCCTGCCACCATTGTAGGAGCCTGTTTGTTCATGGGGGACTGCATAACTAGACAAGCGATGTGCAAATGCCAGCCTCTACCTCACAAGTCTACCACCAGATTGTAGGGCGCAGTATGGTCTACTAATTATGTGGACAGTTAAAAGTAAAAGATATTGTTTGTTTGTAGCAACTTTTAAAGGTGGGACTGCTCTTTAACTTGGTATGAACTGTAGTACAGCAACCATCTTAGAGACCCTGTGACAGCCAATAGGAGCTCATAGAAGCCTTGGAGGACTCAGAGATGACTTCTAGGCAAGGGGGTATTCAGTGTGCTTGGTGCCCAGATGAGGACCAATCAGGCATCGAGTAACATGATGGACGCCCTATCAGCCAATCAGGCTGCCACTTTCAAAGAAAGAAAAAGAGTGTACAGCTCAAGGCATTCCTCCTGAGCCCTTGAGAGTGAAGCAGGGTTCTGTGGCGGTTGGAGGGACCTCTCAAGCCAGTCAGAGGGCTCCAGCAGTTTACAGAGTAGAGAAGTGCCTATTCTGCCAAAGGAGGTTTCTCAACCTTGAAGACAAGACAAATACTGCCTGCTTCATTGTTTTTGATAGGTTTAACAGCTAAGCAGAATCCCAGGACAGAGTACCACCTGGGTGGAGTCCAAGTATCTGCATCAGAGAGGAGAAGGACCTGGGAGTGATGAACACTGGCAACCTGAAGGACTCCATGAAAAGAAAAGCAGCAAAAAAAGGCAAACAAGATGCTGGGATGCATATCTAGGGGATCAGTAGTAGGAGAGAGGAGGTTATACTGCCCTTGTACAGGTCACTGGTAAGGCTGCATCTAGAGTATGGAATTCAGTACTGTGCCCACACTTCAAAAAGGACATTAACCTGCTGGTAAAGGTCCAGAGGAGAGCTACAAAGATGATAGTGGGTCAGCAGGGTAAGGCATACAAGGAGAGGTTGAAGGCACTGAACATGTACTCCGTGAAAGACAGAGAGAGAGAGAGGGACATGATTGGGACCTTCAAATACTTGAAAGGGATAAATAAAGTTGATAGGAGAGTTTCTTTAAGCTGAATGGCAACCATAACACTAGGGGCAGTCTTAAGCTGGAGGGTGGGAGGTTAAGGAGGAGGTCAGGAAGCACGTCTTCACAGAGAGGGTGATGGACACTTGGAATGCACTGCTGGAAGAGGTAATCTCGTCAAGACAGTGGGCAGCTTTAAGAGGGCTGGGAGATAGGCATAGGGGAAGGTAAGGACTATGGTAGGAGGATGGGAGGTGGGAGGAGGCAGAACATTAGCTCAAGCTGTGGGCCCTGCACACGGCAGACTTGATAGACCAAATGGCCTCCTTCTGCTGGCTTCTTCATATGTTTTGGAGGCAGTATTTGCTTTAGTGCAAGAAGCACTGTGTATAAAACTGGAATGACAACGGGAGTTACAAGTCCTATTAGTTTTTAGCATTTTAATGCCAGTTGCAGTTAGTTAGGAAAAAGTGAGCTATCTAGTAAGTGATCTGGGCGTTCTCAGGATTCTACCGAACACCCCTGAAGTGTACACTTGGGACGTTGGGCAGCACCTGAGTACGACCTAACTTATTTATTTTTATTTTATTTATTTATTTAAGTCTAGGATTACAAGTACCTTTGAGCCAAGGCTCTTTACAAAGGTTCCACGCCAGCAAGAACAGACAATACAGCATATGAAATTACAGAATAAAACAATCATGACAATGATGGTTACAACAAATTGGTTATGGGTACGAGTACATGATGCACTAGGAGGTGTATTAAAACATAGAAGAATGGGAGAAGAGAGGATAGGGATGAGACAGAGTATAGCAGCCTAGATGGCCTTGTCAAGACAGAGCAGTGGTGAGTGCATAAGTTGGGCATGGGAAAAAGAGTAAGAACTGCTAGAGTGGGGTTAACATGGGCAGCTGAGGGTAAGGGCAAGCAGCGAAAAGAAGATTGCTCAGCTAGGGCAATCACAGGTGCTTGATGCAATGAGAAAGTGATGAGCTTCTTCTTGAAGATGCCCAGAGTTGGCGCGGCAGAGATGTCACTGGTAAGATTATTGAGCCAGCTCGGGGCCTGTATGCAAATGACCTTTGAGCCTGAGTTGTACGACAATGAGGGATTTGCAGTAATTGAGGTTTTGAGCTTCTGGTGTTGCAGTTGCTGACTCTGGTCTTGAGAAGGGAGCAGACCCTAGGGGTATTTCCCAGCATTATTTTCTTGGCTGTGATGCAGGTTTGATACTTTAGTCAGTTGTTGAGTTGCAGCCATCCAGTTTGAGAGTAGTGGTCACAGGTATGGGTGGAGACGGTGGGCTCCAGTGATGAGACGACATGCTTTATTTAGGGAGGTAGCAACTCGTTTGAGTGTGGAGGCAGTGGCAGAGCCATAAACAATGAGTCCATAGTCATAACACTCACAGTGGAGCTTTGAATGGCAACAGACAATGCTTCGGGGTTAGATGTTTCTGGTGATGGAACAGTAGGCCCAGCTTGGTATTTGCCGTCTTAGCAACATTATTGATATGGGCAGCATAGGAGAGTTTGGAGTCAAGGGTGATGCCAGATATTTGAAGGTATCGACTTGATCAAGGGTGACTCCTTGTTTAGTATTCACGGTGAGGTGATACTGTTTATTTTGTTTTGTGAGCTACTGAAAACATGGCCTTAGTTTTTTCTGGTTTAGTATCATTGTGCTGCAAGAACCAGTTTTCAACTGATGTGAAACCCCATTGGAGGTTTCTTGCAGTTTTCTGGATCATGATGGGTGGCAAGGATAACTGCATCATCTGTGTAGAGTATAATTTGTTCTGGACAAGAGTCCAGCAGTGTGTTCAGGAATAGGCTAAAGAGGAGGGGCCCAGAATAGACCCTTGAGGAACAACAGAGAGGACCGGTCTGGCATCAGAGAGTGTTTTAGCTATTTTTACTCTTTGGGACCGGTTGTCTAGGTAGCTATTGAACCAGTCAACTGAATCGGTGAGAGCCCTGCCTTAGTTGGACAAGCAGGAGGCCGGTGGCTGACAGAATCAAAGGCCTTAGTTAGATCAATGAAAACAGCCCTGTTATTTTACCGTTGTCGAATGAGTGGTGAATGGCTCCGTGAATTCAAGTAGTGCTGTGGAAGTACTGTGACCCTTTCTAAAACTGTGTTGTTGTTTGCACAGCATGTTTTGTATGTAGGAATTCCGTAAGCTGGTCAGCCACAATATCGCTCCAGGGCTTTGGAGAGTGGCGGTAGGATGGAGATTGACAGAAATTTTCATGGCAGTTTTGACACCATCTTTGTATGTAGTCATCATGGCCAATTTCCATTTGTCCAGGAACTGGCTGAGGCAAAGGAGAGGTTAAAATCTTAGTCAGAGGCCTGAGAACTTCTTCCATTGTGAGGATAAAAGTTTGAGGTCGAGTTAGTCACTCTGTATCTGGACTTGGTAATAGCTTTAGTAACATAGCTGCGGACCTGGTACATCTAGACTGATTTAAAGTGAAAGAGAGGGTGGTCGGGGGCAGAGGAAATTGGGGGCATTGAAGTGTCATCCTCTCTGAAAAATCAGGGAAAACAGAACTAAGGTCATGAAGGCAGCATTAAATCTCAGTGAAGGCAGCATTAAATGTGTCAGCAATGATTTTCTGGTCTAGTGTGGTAACACCATCAATACAGAGCATGGATGGGGATTTAGACTGCTTCCGGTGACTTTTTAATGTTGTTCCAGAAGTCTCTTCCGCTTCCCCAGGAAGTTGTGCAGTGCTCTTGAAATAGGCAGATTTAATTTGCCGGATGGCTTTGTGCAGTCATTTCGAGCATGTTTATAGTTACAGATGTCCATTTGCCTCCCAGAGTTTCTAGCTAATTCCCAAAGATGATCCCTTGCTTTTAGATGCCTTAGGAGGTCTCCTGAGAGCCAGGGGTTGTAGAGGGCTTTACTTTACACTTTTAAGAGGTGCAAATTTGTTGCCGGCTCCATTAAAAGTTTTGATAAAGTGGTCCAGGGCAGTGTTTACATCAGTTGTGGTGAAAACTGGTGACCAGTCCAGTTGAAGGAGGTGGGGTTTGAGTTGTGTTAGATGGCCATTGGGCAAGACTCTGCTGGTTATGGTTTTGGGGCGGTTTGCTGAATTTATTGGACCAGGTGCAGCTGACAGGGGAGTGGTCACTGATTACATCAGGAAGGACAGTGGTGTTGGAGATCCGGTAGGGTGGCTTGTAGGATCCAGTCCAGATGGGTGCAGGTGCCCATTTTATAGTTCATCCTGGTAGGGAGTTGACCATCTGGGTGAGATTTGCCACTGCTATGGAATCCCTGTGCACCGCTGCCTCTGCAGCAAGCCAATTTATATTAAAGTCCCCAAGAAGGATGGACTCAGTGTGTCCGTGGAGAGATCTGACAAAGTCCAGGGCTGCATTAGCCCACAACCTTGCTCTTTGGGGAATGTAGATTGTGACAACTGTGAGGGCTTTGTTGTGAGCACCAAGGATTTTGATAGAAAGAATCTGTGCTGCACTGGTTCGGGGAACAGTGCTAACGTGACCCATGATTGTATCCTTTAGGTATAGTGCGTAACCTCCACCTCTTTTAGTTATCGGTCAAGCTTGAAAAACATTGTACCCTGGGAGAATGATTGCATGGTCTGGGACAAATGGAGAAAGCCAGGTTTCAACAATACCTAGAATGTCCGGACAGTGTTGGCTAGCAAAAGCATGAAGAGCATCAATTTGTGCAGGAGACTACAAATGTTTAGTGACAAGATAGAGAGTGCACCTGTGTGCTTTTTCAGGTTTGGTACCTTAATAGGGGTTGGGCCAGGATTAGGTGGACATTGCCAGATAACAGCAGAAGAAGAAGCACAAGCTTCATTGTACACAGGTGTAGTTCCCTAATCATGTGCGTTCACCTTTGTGCCTGGCAGTGCGTGGTTCACTGATGTGTGTCAAGGGGTGAAAGCATGGGTGAAGGGTAAAAGCAGTGTGAGTGGAGGAGGGGAACCAAAACCCATAGGTGGGAGAGGGTAGTTCCATAGGGAAGGCTGGTCCCAGGGCAGGAAACTAGGTTCTTGATATAGGGTACCTAGGTGTTTATACCTCGGAGCAAGTAGGAAGCTGTTTGGGAGGGAGGGGAAGCAGGCACTGGGAGTGTGTAGGAGAGGAAAGAGAGAATGGAGATCACGTGATGCAGAGCACCTGGTAGCTGCTTCTCTGGAGTGCTCCACTCAATCGACCTCATATTTATTCAAACTCATCTTTTCTACTTTAGAAGACTGTTCCTGCCATCATATTTCGAGGCTAAGAAGAGTGAGGCTCACCCTGTAGCAACTAATGGAAGTAGAAATGAAAAAGCTCTTCCTAAGCATACACCTCCTGCCTCCCGGAGAAGACCCCAAAAAACCAGGGCCTCGCTAGTCAGCAAGTTCAGTCAATGGGTGTTGATGCCACCGCTACAGAGCCGCTTTCACTTATGAGATTTCTGGAGAATTCCAACCTTTCAAGGTGGAAATGAAAGAGCTAACTGGAGAAATTAAAATGCTAACTCAAGCTTTCTGAGGATCTATCATTGCGTATGTCTGATAATGAGACCGCATTCGATCCATTGAACGGAAGAATGAAAACTAGAACCTGAAGTAGTGGCCTTGGCACAGCATATTGCCAAGCTCAAGACAAGACAGAGGATTTAGAGGGTCGTAGTCGCCGGAATAATGTTGTTATTATAGGTCCCCAAGACAGAAGAGGGAGAATCCAATTAATATTGCCCAGAAATTTGTGGAGAAGATTGCAGGCCCCTCGCCCTATGGGCAAGCATACATCATAGAAAGAGCCCACGTGCCTGAGGGCCCCACCCTGGCTGGAGACCCCCACGTACTCTTTATCCTTAGGTTTCTGAATTACCTGGAACGTCAACATTTTCTTCAGAAAGTCAAAATACAAAGGAGCTTCTTTGGGAAGGTACTAAATTGAGTGGTGCAGGATTTGCCCCTATCGGTGTGACAAAAAGAGCCGCTACCATCCAATTATTGGGAAGCTGATTGCAGCTGGCATAAAGTTCAGGATGGGTACCCTGCTCATTTCCAAGTGCTGCTATCGGGCTCCTGGTGACACTTTGAGAGCTCAGAGTCTGCATCTGAGGCTCTTAAAGAGGCACTCCCAAATCTTTTCAAAAATCTTGACAGTCCTGTATGGTGAATCTGGCAATTAATGGCATCTGCCATAATGATGATGCGACAGAATATCACTGCAGTTCCATTCTAGCTCCCTGAAGAACTACATTTTTTTTCTCATCACTTGTGTTTCAAGTCACCTACATGTCTTCCTCTCTCCAGCTCTCTATTTGGACTCTGGTTTTGGCACTTTTGGATTTTTTCTGCCTGGGTCTGGCTTTACTGCCTTTACTGTGCACCCTCTTGGTATCTCAGATTGTGAGGGCTCTCTGATGCGGCAATCTCTGCCTCCTGCTCTCAAGATATGTTTCTGGCCTTTTCAAATTCACTCTCAAACTCTATCCACAGGATTCCCAGAAGTGATATACGAATATTCTCTTTCCAATGGTCACAGCACAGTTCTACCACCAGAGGAGCCAGAGACTATTCATTGCTCATATGGGCTGAATTTTTTTTTTTTTCCTTTGCATTTAGTTTGCTCTGCGGAATGCAATGTTCGGTGAAACAGTGTTCTGTCAATCTAGCCTTGTTGTTTGTATATTTTCCTTTAGTTTTTACAATTAAGGGCTATATAGGCTCCATCTAGAGAGGGCTTTGCTATGCTTAATCGGAGTTTAGATTTCAGGATTAATATTGTCTCACTCCTTTGGACACTCTTGCATATTGTATTGGTGGGTCAGTGGGGCGGTGGAAGGGGTAGAAGTGATGTGACCAAGTGGGCTGCGGCATGGCTATTGGTTGTTCGGTGGATAAGGGAGGAAGGAGCGGGGTTATGTGGGTAAATGTTTGTTTGGGAGTGGGGTTTTGGAGTTCCTGGTTTGCTAGTTTGAGGGGAGGAAAAGGGGGGTCTACAAGCGCACACAATCTGCAGCAATATTATGAAGGAGCCCTGGCACAAAACAGTATCACATTGGGGGCTAAATATAGCTTTTAAATGGTTAGAGACATTAATTTGGTGACCTGGAATATTAAAGGAGCTCACCATAAAACCAAGCAATATAAAATTTTAAAACATCTAGACTATGTCCAAGCAGACATTATGTTTCTTCAAGAAACTCATTTGCTCAATAATGAGATTAATAACCTAAGGAGACTGCAAATAGGACAGGTGTATGCCTCAGAAGGCAGTACTCAAAGTAGAGGAGTGATGATCATGATTCACAGGTCTCTCCCTTTTAAACTGATTCAAACACTCCATGATACTGCAGGAAGATACATCTTATTAGAGGCATCTTACACACTGTAGAGATTGTGTTAGGTTTATTATGGCCCAAACACCATAATTCTGAATTTTTTGTGCAGATAATGGAAACACTTACACCTTTCTCAACTTACCTATTATTATTGGTGGTGACCTAAACTAGTATTAGACCCATCTATGGATAGGTCCAGGAGTATTAGGAAGGGACTGACCCTGCACAAAGAGCTGTGAGAATTGCTGGACCAAACAGGTCTCTGCGATGTATGGAGGACCCTTCATCCAACTAAAAGAGAATTCACATTCACCCTCCCAGGTACACGCCACCAGACCTAGGATAGATTACATTTTGTTGTCGCACACCCTCATATCAGGCGCCAGAATACGACTATAGCTCCTGGCTACCCTCTGACCACTCCCTAGTCACCTGCTCATGTGTTTTTCTTCCTTCCAAAAATAGGGTAGATGGAAAATAAACAATCAGTTATTAAGGACCCCAAAGTGGTCAAACTTATTTCTACTCAAATAACCGATTTCATAGCTCTTAACCACAATTCCAGTACTCAGCCTGATATGGTGTGGGGGGCACTAAAGGCTCACCTGAGGGGACCCTGATATCTCTAGCTTCTCATTGGAAAAAGTGAGACAAAGACAGATCTCTGAGTTACTAGCCCAGATCCGGGAGAAAGAATCCAGACTCTCCCTTCCTCTTCTGATGAATACCTACAAAATTAACTCAGCTACGTGACTCATATCTTCGGATACTAGGTGAGCAGGCAGAATGGGCAATTATTAAAACTGGGGCAATATACACCAACCAAGGGAGACAGCTGGTCGAATGTTAGCCAGACGTTTAAAACAACTGGAATCCTCCAGGCTGGTTGCATCCATCCGCTCTCTAAAGGACAACTCCCCAAAACAACCCCAAGGATATTCTGGTGGAATTTAAAAATATTTTGAAGAATTATATGGGCCATGAAACATCCCTCTTCTGACTAAATGATCAGCGGCTATCTAAGTGGCTTGAACTTACCTTCTTTGGAGAATTCGAGCCAAGACAAATTAATAGCACCCATCACAGAAAGTGAAATAGATAAGGTCATCAAATCTCTGCCCTCTGATAAAACACCAGGCCCAGACAGGTTTTCTGCCAACTTCTATAAAGTCTTCTAAAGAACTAATTCCCTATTATTGCAATTGTTTCAATGCATCCTAAATGGGTCTGCCACTGATGTATCCTTATTTGAGGCTCTAATTGTCCTTTACTTAAACCGGTAAACCTTCTGATTTAGTATCCAGTTACAGACCTATCTCACTCTTTAATCAGGATATTAAAATTCTTACTAAATTACTGGTGAACCAAGTCAATGAGGTCCTTCCCGGCTAATAGGGTTGAACAGGTGGGTTTTATGAAAGGAGGTCCTCAGCGGACCATTTGCGATCCCTGGCCCATGTCTTCTCGGCCTCCAGTGAGGCTGACTATCCCATGGCCTTGGTCTCATTGGACGCCGAAGGCCTTTGATAGGGTCCACTGGAAATATTTGTTTAGGCGTTGGAGTTTTTTGTTTTCCCCAGGTATTCTGCTCTTGGATTAACTCTATCTACAAATCTCCTTCGTAAAAATATCTTGTAATGGTATAATATCTGAGCCCTTCAAATTGTTCACTGGTACCAGGCAAGGATGCCCCTGTCTCCGCTCTTTTTAATTTATACATTGAGCCCCTCATTAGGAGGATTGTACAGGCACAAGAAGTTCAAGGCATCTCAATTATGGGGCAAACTATCAAGGTCCTAGCTTATGCTGATGATTTATTACTACAGCTGTCCCACCCATCTTCCTCTATTCCGGTTTTACTAGAAATCATTCAGGGTTTTAGTAGAATTGTTAATTACAAGCTTAACGCTGGGAAAACTGTGGTTTTCCATTAAACCATAAAACTTTTATCCAAGACAGTCTTACTAAGGCTTGCCTGGAACGTAGATACAATTAAATATCTGTCTCACTTTATCGAGATCCCTACTCACATGATTCAGATAAATCTTTCTTTACTAAATGATATTGAGTCAGACCTTAAAAGATGGGCCCTCTTCCACTATCCATGTGGGAAAATTAACCTAATCAAAATGAACATATTCCTTGTCTGTTTTATCCCATTTCCATGTTAAATGACTGGCTCCTTTAAAATGGTTCAAGAAAATTCATGCTATATTTATGGGCTTCATTTGGAACTCTAAGAAACCTAGATTGGCCTACCAAAACTGATGGCCCCTAAATTGCTCGGTGGTCTGAGACTTACCCATATGGGGTTGTATTTCTGGGCAAGCCATGCCAATAAATATTTTAGATGGTCAACACTCATCGATTCCAAGTTAGAAATTACATCCCCTCTGGTTAACGTTAGAGAGGTCCTATATTTCTAAACTAGGGCTATCTCCCATTTCCTACTGTACTGCTCTCCAAGTTCTCTTCCCAGATCTCTCCGAACTCTCCCATTTGGACATCAATTAAAATCTGCTCACAACTATGCTCCTTCCTAAAATACTGCCACAGTAAGGACCCATCTCAGCCTTTAGAGGGCAACCCAAACCTTCTATGGATGGTAGGCCCATTAGAGATAATTGGCTACCGCAAATAAGAGGACACAGGGTAAAGATTTCTCTTAGCAGAAGGGCTTGTCCTAATGTCTACTGATATCATGAGCAAGTTCCAAATCCCACAAGCTAATATATTCAAGGCCTTTGAACTTAGTCATTTGTTGCTCAGAAACTGGGTGTGACCCTTTAGCTGTCCCCACCCGACTTTTATGATGAGATGAGTCCTCTGGTTGGCAAACCTCATGCAGTTTCTGGCATCTATACAAGACTTCTTTGCTGGTTACATTCTCTAATCTGGCTCGATAAACTACTGGTCCTTATATTTCCCTAACTCTGGTCTTGATTGGACATGTATTTGGAAAGCTTGTCATAAATTTTTGTGCAAGACAGGCTTAGATTAATGCAATTCAAGCTACTGCATAACATTTATTACTCTCCCTAAAACTGACCAGATTAGGTATGATTTCTTCTTCTTCTTACTAGATGCCAGCAGGGACACTGGGGATCTACTACATATCTTTTGGAGTTGTCCCAAAGTGGCTCCGCTCTGGAGCCAATATTAGGCGTCAGTGGACCCTCTTTTGGGACTGGATGAATTTTTCTGGCTGAGATCTGTGTCCTAGAGGCGTCTCTTCCATTGTAGTAATGCAATAGAAATTTCATATTGTCTGATATCTGCATTGGTTAAAAAATCGTACTTAGACACTGGAAGGACACTGTCGATATTTCTTATGGTGAGTGGCTTCAAGAACTCCTTGCTAACCTTAGAACTGAAAGAATTATTGCTAGTCTCCAGAATAACCTATGTAAGTTCAATCAGATCTGGGGCCCTCTATATACACTTTATTCATTACCTGACAAGGCATAACATCTTATATGTTACATAACTGAAATATGTAATGAGCGTGCTGTGTGGGGGTGGGTTTGGGGGTTCAGGGTTTATGTGGGGAGTGGTGGGATTGGGTTGAATACATCTAATGCCATGTCATTCTCATTTTCTGACACAATGTCTCTTGTACATTTTTGGTGGTCAGATGTATTAACTTTATGTAAAACCTCAATAAAATTTGAATGGCAAAAAAGGAAAGAAGGGAATAAGGAAGAGGAGAAGGAGAACAGTATGAGTAGGGCGCATGATTAGCAGTCAGAGAGGATGGCGATGGAGAGGTGGTGCAATGAAATGGTCAGAAGGAAAAGAAAGGCAGAAATGGCAAGTGAGTAGGAAAAAGTGTGGGGTGCACTCTAAGAGGTAAACACTGCAACACAGTGGGACTGAGATGTCAAGAGTGAGGGATTTGTGGGTAGTGGGAGGATGAAAGAAGGGAGGAACAGGCAAAGGCACCCAATAGAAGATAAGAAGAGGGAGGGCAAGAAAAGGGCGTGGAGAAGGTCTATTTAATAAGGGTCAGAGGAGGGGAGGGAGGCCGGTGTAGAATTTTGGCCACTACCACTGGCAGTCAATGCAGCAGCAGCCCAGGTCGGGAAGGCTTCAGCAGACCAGCGTCTGCACAGGAAAAAACACAGGGTCCAATCAGAGCACACTGCAGTGAGCGGCGGCCAATAGCAGCAGCCCAGCAGCCCCGGTGAGTCCAAGGTCTTACCCGGCTAGGTGGATCTCAGGATGGCCAGGAGGTGCAGTTTGTCAGCTAGGAGTGCTGGGTCGCTGCTGGTCCAGCGGAGGGCCTGTAGCCCAAGAGTTTCAGGCAGTCTTGAGGGAGAGAGAAATAGGGAGATTAACAGTGGGAGGGCAGCAGGGACAAAGGGAGGTGATGAGGGAGCTGAAATCGGGGTGGAGATCTAGGCGCCGGAGATGGCAGATACAGCAGAGGAGACATGGGGGCAAGCAGAGGGCAGTTGTTATGAATAACAAAGCAATGACTTGGCACCTCGGGAGGTGACAAATTTGAAGTTAGACACAGGGAAATAGCAGGCTTTACAGGGAGAAAAGCAGGCTTTAGAGGGAGAGAGAGAGAGAGCAGGCTTTAGAGGGAGAGAAAGCAGGCTTTAGAGGGGATGTAGGTGGTGGGAAGGTGGTTCAAGCCCCAAGTGCCACAGGAGACAGAGAAAAGAGACAGCCAGGAAATTACACACAGTTCACAGGAGAGCTGCAATATCATAAAAAACAGTGCAGGAGAGAGCTGTAATTACTTTAACAATCAGTGCAGAAAAAGAGCTGCCATACAAATAACTTTAAAAAGCCAAGCAGTGCAGCAAAGTCATCGGAATCGGGTCAAAACATCAGAAGCAGAGTAATTAAAATCAGAGAAAAGGTCCAGGCAGAGCAGCTCAGAGCTGGTCAGAAAATTCGCCGCTACCACTAGCAGTCAATAGAGCGCAGCAGCCCTGGGTCAGGAAGGCTTCAGAAGACCAATGTCTGCACAGAAAAAATCACAGGGTCCAGTCAGAGCACACTGCAGTGGCGATGGCCAATGGCAGCAGCCCACAGCAGCCCCGGTGAGTCCAAGGTCTTACCCGGCTTCGTGAATCTCAGGGCGGCCAGGAGGTATGTCGGTTTGTCGGCTAGAGTGCCGAGCCACGGCCGGTCCAGCAGAGGCTCATTGCCCAAGAGTTTCAGGCAGTTCAGCTTGAAGCTGTGACTGTGGGCTGTGAAGGGTCTAGGGGCCTGTGCACCTTTGGAAGATTAGTGGTTTTATTTTTTAAACCACGTTCATTTTGTACTTTTTTTCGCATTTAAAATTTTAATAAGTTTTCATATAACTAATACAACATAAGAAGCAACACATTTTCAGCATTATATAATATCACAGGTATTCATAAACTGTTAATAACAATAACATATATCAAATAGTCTTGACTCCATGAAAGATAAGAACACTATATATATATATATATATATATATATATATATATATATATATATATATATATATATATATATATATATATATATATATATATGGCTGGATATTCAAACTGCGCCATTCTGTTGCAAGTCCTGCGCTGCTCAAAAGTTAGCGGAGGGTGTGGCGGGCGATATTCAACGGAGTTGTGCTATTGAGCAACTCCTTTGAATATCGCCTCTGTCACAGCCACTGTGCATGGCGCAGTGGAACTTGCACCACCGCAAGTGGTCAGAGGGAGCATTCAAGATGCGGTGATGCAGCTCCATTGTGCCATGTCAAATTTCCGATATTCAAAAGGTGACATGCAAATGGGGCCATAAGTTATGAAGGCGTGAACTATTTGCATCTCTTCAGGGCCCCATTTTCATGACATTAGCATGCAGGTGCACCGATCCCCGACAACTTACCTGCGCCCTGCCAGGCAGCAGCCATCAGGGACTGACGCCCCTGCAGCCTGATCGCTGGCATGAAGTAAATCTCCCCCACTGGCGGATTGTGGGCATAACAGTATTAACCCCACTGGTCGTCGATGAGGCATAACAGAACTGAACCCCCAACTGGCCCGGTCATGGCAAAACAGAACTGAACCCCCACTGGCCCAATCACAGGCATAATAGAAATGACCCCCACTAGCCCGATCATAGGCATAACAGAAATGATCCCCTACTAGCCTGATCGTGGGCAGAACAGAGACACCCAGGCTGAGTTAGAAGGGACAGAGTAATCATCCTGCAGGACTGTGCCAACAAGCATGTTCCTTAACAGTAGATAAAGGCAGAAGTCACATTTGCTAAGACCAAATTTCCTACGTAAGGCCTCAAATGAGGCCAATTTATCTTTCTCATCCAAATTATCCCCAAGGACCTTATGCTTTTCTGTTTCCAACTTGCAATCAAAAAGCCCTTATTATCTGCAGTAAGCCTGGGATTATCCCAAATGGGCATGAATTTCAAGGGTACATGTTTCACCTTTTTAAGGCAATTGAATTTCCTACAGACCAAAATTGAGATCTGTTAAGAGGGGTGATATGCCAAGAATGATGGAGTATGCATAAAAACAAATCTGGTAAATGTAATGGTTCGACTGGAGTCTTTTTCTATTTTAACCCAAAGAGAAGTGGTAGGTAAATCCTGATTCGAAAACCAATTAGCCACTTGTTTTAATTTGAAGGCCCAAAATATTCTGCCAACATGGCAAAGCAATCCACCTAACTTAGTTGGAGCTCTAAGTTAAAATTTGGATAGTCTAGGAGTTTCCCATTCCATAAAAACTTTAAATGATTTTGTCAACTTTACCACACCACTGACCCAGTATGTTGGCCTCAAAATTATTAACAAAAAGTAATAAGCTAGGGCCAAAATAATCTTAATTTTGAGTTAATTTTACCCCATAAAGACAGGTTCAAACAGGACCATCTATCCAGTTCAGATTTAAAATCATTTAGAATTCTTGTAAAATTATGGGATAAGATTTTCTCCATAGAGTTAAATATTCTTACACCCAGATAAAACAGCCCATGTTCAGGCCAAGCAATGTCCATAATTCCTTTTCATTTTGCAACCTCTAAATCAGAATCACCTAGCATCAAGCATTCAGATTTTGACCAGTTAATGAATAGGCCAGAAATCTCTCCAACATCTCTCAATAAATCTTTCACATTTGAAGGGAAAGGGCAGGTTGAGACAGGGTTAACAGGATATCATCTGCAAACACTAAAATGTTGTTGTATTTACCAACCATTATTCCATGTATTCTATCAGACTGTATTATTCTTTATCAATGGTTCAATGGCTAATACAAAAAGCAAGGGAGAGAGGACACCTGCCTAGAGTCCCTGCTGAGTTGGAAAGATTCTGACCTCAGACTGTTCGAGATTATGCAGGCCTTAGGGAAGCATATAATGTCTGGATCCACTTATTAATACCGTTACAAATTATTAGCATAAAGAACTTTATAAAGATGACCCACTCTAAAGAATCAAAGGCCTTGCCTATATTAAGAGATATAGCCTGAAGAAGAATTCTTATATTTAGAAGAATGAAAGGCCCAAATGACAGAAAACAGCTCATGGAAATTATCAGCTGCTCGTCTGCCCTGTAAAAATCCCACCTGTTCCTTACCTATTAGTTTATTATGAATTTTAGAAATCCTAAGCGCTATTACTTTTGCTAACACCTTATAATCAAAATTCAAAAGAGATATAGACTATAATTGTCACACCCTACAGGGTCTTTATCTTTTGTGTAGTAAACATATATAGACATTAGTCATAGATTGAGGTAAATTGTTTGACAAGAATGAGTCATTAAAG
Organism: Neoceratodus forsteri; assembly: GCA_016271365.2. Lineage (NCBI taxonomy): Eukaryota > Metazoa > Chordata > Ceratodontiformes > Ceratodontidae > Neoceratodus > Neoceratodus forsteri. The sequence goes on from JADMNL010000024.1 coordinate 124,579,953, forward strand.
ACTGAAAGCAGATGAGGTGAAATGATGATGTTTAAAAATTTATAAAATTCACCAGGAATACCATCTGGACCAGAGGATTTCCCTTAGGAGATTTAACAATAACCTCAGAAATTTCCTGCAATGATAAAGGTTCATCAAGCTGCTGTTGCTCTTTTGAGAGATAGATGGAAGCCCAGCTCTCTGCAAAAAGCCATCGATGGGAACATTTTGGGAGGACCTTTAGATTCATATAGTTTTCATAAAAGGATTTAAAAGAATCATTATTTTTTTTAACAATACTGGTAATAAGTCCCCATCAGTTTGAATACTTTTAATGCTGTTCTGCTGTTGTAATTTATGCAAGCTATGAGATAACAGTTTTCCTGCCTTCTCACCTGCTTCCCAGTAATTCTGCTTGATTCTAAATAAGGAGAATTTGATTTTTGCAAATGAATTTTATTTATTTCATATTTTAGACCCAATGATTTGTACATGAGATCTTTTTATTAGGGATTTGATTTCAATTACATGTCACAGATAATTTTCTATGGATTTAAGATCTTTAAGCCTGTCTTTTTCCTTTTTGATGCAAAACCAACAATTCCCCTCTTATAAAGGCATTATATGCACCCCAAACAATACTTGAAGAGACTTCCCCATCAGCATTTATCTGAAAATATGTCTTGGTTTCCTCTATGAGCCAATTTTGAAAATTAATGTCCTGAAGAACGGATGCATTAAACCTCCAGTTAGGTGATTTGTTAGCCTTATTATCCAACAAGAAAATACATTTTAATAGACAGTGGTCAGATATAAGAATATTTTCATAAGAAATATGGGTTGTATTGTTGCACCAACTTAAGGACATGAAAAATAGGCCAACCTACTCATAGTACCATGTCTGGCAGACATAACGGAAAAATCCCTCCCTTTTGGATTACACACTCTCAGGCTTCTAATAAACCTACCTAATTTAGTAACCTATGCAGACTTTCTTGGGCTGGGGATATGGAAAAGAAAGGTTGAGGTGTGATTTATCTGGCCAGGGATCCATAACAGTATTGAAGACCCCTCAAAAGTCAAATTATGAAAAAAACTTCTGTCCTGTATTAGGAGCATATATTACAAATAGCTGTATCCCTACCATATAAATTACCTAAAAGTATTTGGACTCTCCCTTCAGGGTCAGTAATATGTGAATGTTTAATAAAATTGCTCCCTTTCCTTACCAATATTGCTACTCCTCTTTTTTTTGATGAAAAACAACAGGATTCAACTGTGGCAACCCAGTTACAAGCTAGTTTGTCAGCCTCTTCTTTGACCAAGTGAGTTTCCTGTAACAGGGCAATATCAGCTTTATGCACTTTAAATGTCTTAATACCCTGTACCTTTTAACAGGAGACCCCAATCCCTGAACATTCCAAGAACAAACATTAATGTTGCTCATTATCTATTATATTATTTTTGTAAATAGTGATAGTTGAACAGAATAGAAATACCAAAATTAAGTGTTTGTCGACTTCCTAAAACAAACACTGCACAGTACTGTAAGAACAAAAGACAAAGATATATAAGCTAAATAAAGTAATAAAACAGATCTTTCTAAGTGAAATGAAATATCCCTTTCTTTTAAATGTTCTCCTTATGGAGACGAAAACAAGAATAACTAAGGAGTGTGTGTGAATAACCACCAAGGACTAGCCTCAATATGGGCAGCACACAACCCAACGATGATCTATTGTAGAAGAAAACATAACCCACTCTGCTGTACTTTTACCTACTGGGTTTCCAGCTTCCCTGTGGATTGGATTGCATGCAACGTTGAGTGATTATCCTGGAGATCTGAAGAACGGTGGAGGCAGTGTCTGTCAGCTGTGTGTGGGCTTGTGGTATCAGAGAAGAGGAGTCAACGAGCAGCACTTGAGAGAACATTGCTGCTATGGGTGTTGTTTCTGACCAAGGTGAGAGGTCAGTTGGAATATGCACTCAGAGGAGATTGAAACCACAGCTGTGATCAGCGGTAGGAGATTTTAAATAAAGATAGCGCAGAACATGCTGAGCTGCTAAAGAGCCAGGGTCACCAAAAGGAGAGCGTCTAGGAGGATTCCAACCTGGGCTGGATGGGAGACGGGCGGTGTTCCTGAAGGGGGCTCTTTGCCCTTAGTCTACAAGAGGAGCTGAGAGCGGGTCAGAGGACAGGCTATCTGGTCCCTCTGAAGGAAGGTTTGTGGGGGGTTCACTGGATGAGAGCTGTGGAATAGTGTGACCCCTGGCAGGCAAATGCAGGGACTGAAGAACGAGGAGAGAAGGTTGGTGACTTTGATCCTTGGACTGTAAGAAGGTACTGTAAAGTTTATATCTTGATCCTGATGGAGAAGAAAGTTTAATGGAAGTTGGAGGATGGTGAATGGATTATTAACTGGTTCAAATGTTAATCTGAAATCAGAGCAGATTGGTGAGAGGAATCTGCTCTGTGCTTTCATTGCAAAGTGCAGAGGTGGGAGCTCTGCAATCCAAACTCGTTGAAGTGACTTTTAATGACTGCTCATATTGCACCTTATATTCTGCTGCCATTGCTTAGATTGTAAAGGAGATTATTGCTATTTTAGGACAGATTATTTATGTATTAGTGGGTGTGGTGTGGGTGTGGGTGTGGGTGTGTGTGTGTGTGTGTGTGTGTAAATGTGAGATTAGGGTGGCTGGAGTAAAATTTGTGTTTAATAGTAAGGAGGTAGGTGGGGTGAATTGAATTAGACTGTGGGGGTTGAGTGGTTGTGAAGGAAGAGTGGATGTAGTTAATATGTGCTGGGGAAAATAGACACAGTCAGGCAGTACTCCCTCCAGACTTAGGGGCATCCATCCATTTGAGACCCCCCACTTTCCTCAGAGGTATATAAAAGATGCCGTGCTTTAGGTATTACAAGGAGGCAGAGGGGAACCCTTGGGTCTTGGGTGGATGGGAAAATAGTGGGCTGGATAGAGACAGTAAGGGCCAGGAGATGCCCTGGGACAAAATGGGTACAGGACAGGAGGTCCTCCCTGCCTTGTGCCCATACCCAAGAGCTCTGACTTGTACAGACAGGTAGTGCAGTCATCTTTGGGTTCTCATCCCTCTCGGTGGTGCTATGCAATGCCAACTCAATTAAGAATAAGACCGCATTGGTGGCCAATCTGGTAGCCTCTGAAGACCTGGCTTGCATTACTGAGATCTGGCTGGATGAAAGTGCAGGACCCATTTTGGCATCCGCTATTCCAGCTGGGTTCTCGGTTCTGCACTGTCCTAGAATGGACCGACGGGCAGGGAGTCATGATTTGTTTTAGATCACAACTGGATTTCAGGGAGGTCTCAGTGGGATCAACCAACTCCTTTAAGTGTATGTGGGCAGGTGCAGGTTGCAGGATCCTTCTTGTTTACCATCCGCCAGGTGATGAGAGGGTCTTCCTGCAAGAGGTAGCAGATCTTATCACCAGATTGGTATTGAGTTCCCCAGATGGTTAATTCTGGGGACTTCAATGCCTGGGTCAACGACAAGCTCTCATCATTTGGTCAAAACTTTCTCCAGTTGATGGAATCACTGGGCCAGGCACTGGCAGTTACTGCTGCCACCCACGGCGGGAACACTCGCTGGACTTGGTGTTTCTCCTGGGATGGAGATCACCGACATGGTGGTGGATCCTGTCAGATGGTCAGATCTTCATGCCCTGAGGTTCAGTTTGTGACTCCTTATTAAGCCTGCCCCTAAGGAAATGGTACAGTACTGTCCTTTAAGAGGAGTTACCTCAGAGGGCCTAATGGCGGTACTGGAACTTTCGGAATTCGACTGATAGTGGTGACCCAGGCTCCTTTGTTCTCATCTATAATAGGGCAGTAGAAGGGCGCTGGATATCATTGCCCCAGTTCACGTTTGTCCCTTGATCCTTCACTCTGGGGCTCCTTGGTATGATGGGTCCCTGAGGGAGTTGAAGGGGCAGGGACAAAGGTTGGAGAGACACTAGCAGAAAACTTCCCTAGAGGAGTACAGGCTTAGATTGCTAGATCTTTATAAAATCTACCAATCAGCAATCTCCAATAAGAAGGCAGAGTTCCTGTCTAGGAGATTGCTGCAGTCAAAACAGGCCAGCTCAGCTCTTCCAGCACTGTAGACAGACTGTGTAATCCAGTCCGCCTGCAATCCAGTCAAGCCTTGCCACAAGGAAAGTGTGATGAGTATGCACAGTTTTTGCTGATAAGGTTGCTGCCTCCATCAGAAATGAGATCACTCAGTTCCTCCCCATTGGTCCTTACTTTGATCAACCAAGTGGTACAGTTACCCAAGTGACTTGGTCTATCTTCAGCCTGCCGGCAGTCACCGATATTATGAGGATCATCCAGACTTTACAACCAACTTGCTGTAGTTTGGACTTGGCCCAACTCACCTTCTTGTAGTGTGTGTTGAGGTCATTGGTCTGGTCCTGGCCAGGATAGTAGAAGTTCTTTGGACAGAGGGATCTTTCCAGGACCCCTTAAAAAGGCTGTTGTTTGACCCCTCCTGAAAAGTCCTCCTTAGACCCTGACTCCACAGCTAACTACAGACCAGTCTCTAACTTTCCTTTTATGGGTAAAGTTATCAAGAAGGTGGTCACTCTGCAGCTGGCGGATCATTTAACAAGCCACAATGTCTATGACCCTCTCCAGTCTGGTTTCAGGAAAAGACATATCACTGAGACAGCCCTGGTCAGGGTATTAAATGATCTCCTGATGGCCAGAGATCAGAGATCCCATACCATCTTAGTTCTCCTTGATCTCTCAGCAGCGTTTGATACTGTGGACCATGGGTACTGCTCAGCACCTGTGGTTCTTCTGTGGACTGAGGGGGCAGTCCTCAGTTGGTTTAGATCGTTCCTAGAGGACAGATCTCAAAGAGTGGTGTCAGGATTTATTCCTCATCCACCCATGAGCTGTTCTGAGGTGCCGTAGGGCTCGGTGCTGTCCCCATGTTGTTCATAGTATATATGCTACCATTGGGAGACATTATAAGATGGTATGGTCTATGTTTTCACTGCTATGCAGATGACTTTCAGCTATACATGTCTTTTGTGCCTGGCAAAGAGAAAGATACTGTCTCGGTGTTTAACAGCTGTCTGTCTGAGATTCAGGACTGGTTGAGTACCAGCTGGCTGAGGCTAAACCCAGGGAAAACAGAGGTATTGGTGGTGAACCTAGATCATAGGTCGGCTTGGGGCGTTGGGGGACAGCCCTCTGGATTAGAGCTGGGAGGAATACCACTAACTGTCTCAGACCAGGTGCGTAACCTGGGTGTGATTTTCGATGAGAGCCTGACCCTGAAGGCTCAGGTGTTGGCTGCAGTCAAATCTCCTTTACCATCTTAGGAATATAGCTAGGTGAAACACCTGGTTCCAACTGAAGTTCTTCTTACTCTGATCCACGCCTTTGCCACCACTCATCTTGATTACTGTAATGCTCTCTCACTAGGGCTGCCTGAGGTTGATATCCGTCGCTTGCAGCTGGTGCAGATGCGGTGGCCAGGTTATTGACTGGAGCACCTAGATCCAGGCATATAACACCTGTGCTGCATGAACTGCACCAGCTGCCAGTACAGTGGGATAACCTTCAAGGTCGCATTGCTGACCTATAAAGCCCTACATGACCAGGGACCGCTGTACCTACAAGAACTCCTGTCCCCTTACTGCCCCTCCTGCCCATTCCGATCCTCCAACAAGGAATTGCTAGAGATTCCCAGGTCCATTTAAAACATCTGGAGGAGAACATTTGTCTTTATGGTCTGACCCTGTGGAATTCTCTACCTCGCTGGATACGAGATAACCTGAACATGGGGGTTTTAAAACAACTTTGAAAACTCATTTATTTAGTCAGGCCTTTTCTGGTTTTGATATTGGGGTTTATATTAGCCAGCTGCTCATAGAGAAGAAATGTTTGCACATAATTTCATCAATATTTTAAATGTGTATGAGGCTGTGAGTTTATGTACATGAGATTTTATGTCTGATTGTAAGGCTCTGAGCTCAGAAGGGCACTTAGAAATAAACTTATGATGATGACGACGATGCATACTATGTATGTATGTAAGCCTGTGTGTGAGTGAATATCAGCAAATCCTGACTGAAAAGTGTACCAGAAACTGTTGTTCCTGAAGGGAGCACCCTGCCTTGGTGTCCCCTGCCTATTGAGGATCATCACTATAAATGTCCTGCCTGCCAGCAGCGATGTTCAGGTTGCTGACTGACAAGAGAAAGCTAGAGACTGTTTGCTCATGTGGGAGCACCAGGCATTTTCCACCCTTCAGCCACTGCTACTACCCAGTAAGGTGACTGATGTTTCCTATTGAAGCTGAGGACAAGAAGAAACTGTCACCCCCCACCAACCAGGGGACCGCCGAGAAGAAGAAGGCATTAAGAGGCCTGTCAGGTGAACACCGATACAAAGGCCCTCTAGGGTGAAGTTTAGAAAGGCTTGACAGGTGAAGACCAGCATTTTCATCCCTGCAACCAGTATTGCAGTTTACTGCTTTCTGCTGTTGTGGTGCACCACCAACTACCCTGATACCAGCACAGTGCAGTTCAAGACTGGTATCAACAAACCTCCATTTCAGCCTGTTTGTGTCACCCAGACTGTTCACCAAACCATGAGTAAGCAGGGCTGCCCCCTAAAAAGACTTTGGGAAACTGTTTAACAATTGTTATTGGTGATAGGAGGATTAGAATGCACACAGAGGGATTCACCTCCCAGTGCAGAGTCCCTTCATATATGCTGCCAAGCAAGGAGTTTAGGAAGTATTTGTCAAACCAATGACGCCTTTACAAAGAGACTAATGCAGATCGGAAGTGTCTAGAGCCATGTTTTGGGACGTGGGTAAAGCTTTCCTGAAAGGCTCAATAATAGTATATATGGCTAGGGTTAAGAAAGAGAAGTGAGAGAAGAGACAGGAGTTAGAAAGTCAGCTTAAAGATTTGGAGACGTGGTGGCTCAGGGAGAACAAGGGACAGTGGGATGGCTCCTAATGGTTACAGAGAGGCTCTGAACACTTTAGTGTGTGGGGAAGCCAACACCTCTTGGTTTTATGGTGTTTACAGATGTTTGAGTGTCAAATAAACTGGGGCCCGCTTTTGATTAGACTTATGAAGGGGGGTGTGCCCCACTAGGATAACGGGAATTAAGGATAAGGGGCACGGTGCATAGGGAGGCTGGGAGATTGAGGGCATGCTCAAGAATTCTACACTCATCTGTATAAGGTGGAGGTAAAGGTATGGGGCAACAGATTCAAGAGTTTCTTGATAAAGTAGAACTCCCAAACTCACAGTACTGCAAAGAGAGCGATTAAATCAACCCATCACAAAGCATGAAGTCCTTAGGGCTATAGGGTAATTACAGAAGGGTAAGGCAAGTGGTCCAGATGGATTCCCTGTGGAATTTTATAAGGCTCCAGCAGAGCAGATGGCAGAAACTCTGAGAGAGGTATTCCAGGTGGAAAGGGGAGGAATGTCCATGTGTACCTGACACTTGTTGTGATGATCTAATATGTTTAATTTCTAAACTGGCAAAATGTGACAGAATGTGCATCCTATAGACCAATCTCTGTGCTGAATTTTGGTCTTAAAATCTTGGCCAAGGCTTTGGCCCTGAGACTCGAGGATCACCTGCCTGTGTTGGTTCACCCAGACCAGACCGGATTTGTAAAAGGGAGACTTTCCTATCATAACATGCAGGCTGCTTAATGTGGTATGGAGGGCAGGTCATGTGGCAGAGAAAATGTATATCATCTCTGGACGCTGAAAAAGCAATTGATAGGGTGGAATGGGAATACCTCTTTAAGGTGATGGTCTGGTTTGGTCTGAGTGACTTATATACTAGGTGGATCAAAGAGATGTATCAGGCCCCCAGAGCTAGGATTTTGGTTAATGGAACACCAACAGAATGCTTTGTCCTGAGAGGGCACCAGACAGGGGTGTCTGCTGTCACCACTGCTGTTTGCCTTGGCATTGGAGCCTCTGGCTGCAGCAATTAGGCAGTGTCAAGGGATTAGGGGTATTAAGGGGAGGGAAACACTATGCATAAGATCACCCTATATGCAGATGATATGCTTCTGTTTATCACAGATTCTCAGAACTCTATGCCACTAGTGTTAAAGCTCATAAAGAATTGTGCAGCCTTCTCTGGATACAAAATTAACCTAACTAAATCAGAAATGTTATGTTTCCCCAGGGTGGAGCAGGTGGATGAGCAGTGGGAATACAGAATAAGGCCACATGTATCACCTATTTGGGTATCAAGGTGGGGAGGACAATTGGGACATTATGCAGGCTGAACTATATACGCTTATCAAAGTATTAGAGGCAGATTTGAACAGATGGATGCAATTGCCTATCTCTTGGTTAGGTGAATCAATATGTTGAAAATGAATATCCTTCCTCGGATCCTTTATCCTATGCAAATGATTCCTATGAACCTTGTATAAGGGACATAGCCAGGATAGAAAAACTATTTACCCAGTTTATCTGAGGGGAAACGCCAAGAGCACATCTTCAGAAATTAACAGCGGAAACAGATGGTGGGGGGCCTTAATTTCCTGGACTTTACTAATTATTATCTAGCTATCCAGCAGCATTATATTGTAGATGGGTGTATCATCCTGAGGTGGCAAGCTGGGTTATGCTGGAGCAATTGGCTGCCCAGGGCAACTTTCGCCTACCTGCATAGTAGGGCCTCGTCCTATGTAACTCAGAGTGGTCGAACTTTAGTTAAAGTGGTACTGGAGGCATGGGGTCTAATTAAGAAGTATAGGGCTTGTCAAAGGGGAAACACTATTGCAGCCCATGGTAGGAATCCTTTCTTTCTCCCAGGATTAGAAGATGTTGGTTTCTGAGAATGGGAAAGAGGGGGTGAAATGTATAGGCATTCTGGTTCAGAACAACATATTAAGTCCGTTAGAAGACATCACCTAGGGGCTGGGATTGCAGGGACAATACATGTTCCGTTATTTACAACTTCAGGCATTCCTGATGAAACTGGATAGAGGAGGGGGATCTCATGGGTGGGACCCTATGGAGAACTTGATATAGGGCACAAAAAGAACACAAAGGTTTTATTAGAAAGGCTGAAAATTGGGAAAACAGGACTACCCGGACTATACATGGAAGGTGAAGCAGATGTGGAAAAGGACCTGGGTAGAGACATTTCAGACAACAACTGGTGGCATATATTAGAAGGACACATGGGCCTCCTGATATGTAACAGATTTATGGAGGCCTTTATAAGTTTCTACATAGGCTGTATCTTCTCCTAGTGGCAGTGCATAGGGCACACCCTGCCGTGTCCCCATATGTGGTTGATGTGATAAGGATAGAGGGACATACATGCATTGTTTTGGGGACTGTGGTATGTTGGGTTTTTGGAGTAAAGTATTTGGGGAGATAACACAGCTGACAGGATATCCCATCCAGGAAGACCCTATCATAGGTCTGTTTTGTATGACTCCAGGAGGAGAAGAGGAATGGGAGCCACTATCACGGTGGATATGGATTTTGATGGTGCTGGCCAGCCATTGTATCCAGAACACATGGGTTAGCCATGTGGCTCCTACTGTTCAACAGTGGCACCAGCTTGTGATCCAGAATTTGGCACTAGAAAGACTGATACTGGTACATAGAAATAGAGCAGATACGTTATATATAGAGAATGGGCTCTCTCCTGGCCTCATCAGTCATGAGGAAATGATAGCTTTCTATGTGTGGTTTGGGGAGATGGGCTATAGAAAACATTACAGGTTTCCCATATTTTGATACATCATGGGGCTAGACTGGCGAATCCTTGAAGGGCAGGCTCAGTAATAATACGGGTACAAAATGTAGGGGAAATTGTTGTCAGTGGCTGTTGTGAATGGATATTGAAATGTAACAAGCTATTAACTATACTATGGAATGCATTTATTTACTTATTTCTCTATTTGCCTGTTTATTTCTGTTTAATTTACCTGACCTTTATGTTTTAGTGTGCTGTTCTTTATTGTATGTGTTGTTGCAAACTAAAATCAATAAAAAGATTATGCAAAAAAATAAAAACAATTGTTATAGCATGCTGCAAAGTTCAGAGCTACAGCTACAGTAATTATTTGCAATGTTTATGTCTAACGTGGCCAACCCACGGTAACAACAGGCCTGCACCAGTCTGGGGGTACCTCGGCATAGGACTATGGGGTCTGGTACCAGACGGGAAGGGGGGTCTGTAGTCCTTGTTGCATGCTGGTGGGAGGTTGGGCATTGTTGTTCACTGCTCACTGTTTAATGTTTATGTTCAATGCCTATTGGGTATATCTTTGCATTACATTTCTGCCAAACAGTTTTTATTTTTCTCTACAAGCGTGTCAGTAAGCATATTATTAGAGGTCTCCTCTAATTACATTGTTGGTATTGAATTGCAAGGTAAAGTGTATTTCTGTGTGTTTGGTATTTGGGAAGGGAGGTGGGTAGGTGCAGCATCCCAGAGAGTTGTACCTAAATTACCAACCAGCCCACAAACCTTTCTCTTGGTGGAGGCACTGTGCTTATTGTGAAATCATTTGGAAATGAATTCCCAGACCATTTCAAACAAAGCCAAGTCCCTTAACCTTGACTGTACAAAAAGGCAGGGGAAGTAGCCCATTGGCATGCAATGCCTGGGTTATACAGGTAAGGAAATGAGCTGGGAGAAGATAGGACTGGGCAAGAAACTGAGCTGGTGGGAAGGAAGCTACAGGTAAGGAACTGAGCTGGTGGAAAGGGAGATCTGAGCAAGGAACCTGCTGGAGGAAGGGAGATCCAGGTAAAGAATTGGGTTGGTAGGAATGGAGAGGGCAAGGAACAGAGCTGGTGGGGAGGGAGTATTGGCTTAGGAACTGAGATGCTTAGAATGATGGTCCAGGTAAGGAATTGAGCTGTTGGAATGCAGATCTGGAAAAGAAACTGATTTTGAGGGATGGTGGTTATTCCAGGTGTCTGAAAAGGACAATCTAAGCTTTATGGAAGCACAGAAGTATGTTTCCTACAATGCATCATGGGCAATGTGTATACCTGGGCAATAAGTATATAAATTCCAGTGAAGGTGTTTAGGCAGTCTGGGCTTTGAACAGGACCATAATATACAAGATAGGTTTACCAACATTGTACAAAGGCCCAGACAGGAAACCATGGGCATGTTTTTCACCTAGTGTTTTGGGCTTCCCATTGTGTGATGAAGCTCTGTCTCATCATACTCAAAAGGTCACAGCTAGTGATGGCAACTGTTGAGCCTTTTTGTGTACCGATGAGCATCAAGCAGGGCAAAACCTTTTTATGGTTTGTTGTTTCAGACTTTTACACATTGTGTGATGTGATATGGGCTGTGGCTGGTCCTCTCCCCAAACCATTGTGACTGTGCTAAGGATGCAACACTTTTTCTGCAAAGGCATTGTTAGGCACATATCATCTCCACCATTGTCTGGAAGGGACTGGCCTGTTATTTTTGTGCACTGCACTATCAAGGAACCTCTGACAGGGGAACAAGTTCCGCTAGGTCAGCAATCATCAACCATGCAGTGCAAGATTCTGAAGCCACTAGCAGATTCAGCGATGTAGCCAAGTAACACCCACTACCCGGCCAGGCCAGAAAGCAGCAGTGGTTGAGTCAGACTGGATTTCAAGGGCAGGCTGGAGAGATCCTTGTTTTTATCTGCTGACAATGTCTATGTTTTGATGTTTCTGCATAAGCTGAGTTTTGAAATAGAACATTTTGCATTTTCTGGGGAAGGCTTCTCTTTAACAAAATTGCTATCCTCTGACAAAAATTCTAGATCTGCCCCATCTGAAACATTGGTAGTAATGCATGCATCAGTACAAGGATGATCTCCATTCTCAAGCAGGTGCTCCTGTCTCAGTTTGCTTTGAGTTGAGCTGCACAACATACAGGCACTCTACTATGGTTTAAAATCCTCACTTCAACACTTTTCTACATTGCTTCCTTATTCCAGGTCACAGCAGAGAACCCTTTGAGCTCAGAGATGGTTGAGACAGAGCTGACAGCTGACATCAGAAAGCCCCTGGTGGACCTTGAATTCTTGGCGCCTCTGAATGCAATACCAGCAAATACTCCACAAATACTAACCTTCAGAGTCAAGGTTGACACAGCATTGGGTGTTACTTTTAGGTAAGAACATAGCAGTGACAGGGGAGGGCTAATTTACAGAAGTGTCCTTAAGCATCAGTAGTGAATCCAGAGACAAGAGCCAGAATGTTGGCACCAAGAACATTTTGTTACTAATTTTCTTGCTCCCCTTCTTTGGGAAAAGTCCTGCCCTGTCTGACAGTACACAAGTCAAAAATACATACCATGCCACTATTTCAGTTTCAAATACACGTCTTCAAGTGTAGGAGGATAAAAGCATTTGGTGCTCTAGGGCAATGGCATTCTAATTCATAGCCCTTCAGTGTACTTGGTTCCGCAGCACGAAGTGCACTAGATTTAAACCCAAGCCCTGAGTGCAGTAGCAGCAACACATCACCACACTCAAGGCACTGGGATTCAGATTTGCAGTCCTCAAGAGGATCAAGCCACTAGTGCTTCAGAGAGAGAGAGAGAGAGACATTTCACAATACATGGTAATGGAACTCAGCGATTGTTGGGACGCTTAACATTTCCTAATGCCTGATAACAAGGTTCAGTAATAAACAACACACTGACATTTCACAGTACATGAAAATGGGACAGAAATAAGTAATAACACACAATGGGGTGTATCACACGGGTTCCCCTGCACAATGGGGTGGTGGTTAGTCTTGTATCACACAGCTTCCCTGCACAATGGGGTGTTGGTTAGTCTGTGATAAATGCACACCTAGGGCATAGTGAGGCACAAGGCTAGAGGAAGTATAGCATAGTGGTGAAGGGCATTGAGCTGCAAACTTGAGACCTGGGTTTGAATCCCACAGCCCCGCTTTGCATACTGTCTGACTCTGAGCAAGTCACTTTTAACTTCCTTGTGCTCCCAGGTCACACCTGGAAACAAGCTTCGCTTAGGTGTGCCTTTTCTGGTTAAACAATTTCCCTTTACTGCCCCTAGACTAGAAGTATGTTTATCACAAACACCCCAAAGTGTATTATTGGACTTATAAAATGGGTATGTGTTGAGAACTATTTTAAATGTTTCAAATATTGTAAAATACAAGAAGAATTTCTCTTTTGTGGTAAATAGTCCCCCACTTCAGTGTTGTCACTAAGGGCACTGTGCGCTATGGTGGCCGAGAGCAAGAGTGCTGGGATGGGAGGGAGTGAGACTGCAACAAATTACAGAGTGAGTGTTTTTCCTATTGTTAAGGCTGATAACTGTAGCTTTGGGACCGGGAGGGAGAAAAGGGATCGCTGTTGAGAGGTGACAGTGGCAAGTCGCTAGGCAACCAACAAAACAGAGATTTTCAAGCCATTTCATATCATTTAATTTATTTATTATACTGATTAGCAAGATGAGCTAAGAAAAGCCCTTTTACAAGCAACCAGTTGAGAAGCACATTAATGATCCAACACAGGAATAGGCAGTGTACAGCAAACACAGGCAGGTAGTGCATGGTATCATTAGAAGAAATTGCAATTATCTTTATTATCTCTTTTCCTTCTGGTGTTACTAAAAGCACACTACCATCTGTGGTAGCAAGTTTTACAAAACTACCGATGGTCTGCATCTTGCTAGGCTAATTAGATGAGTTACTGCTGGTCAGGAGGGATAGCAAGAGACTGCAGTCAACCTCACAGATAAGCGCTATAGGAATAAATACCAGATTAATTTTAAGAAAGAAATGGGCATTCTGACCTCTTATATTTTTTCAGTAGCACAGCGTGGTAATTTTCACTGACTGCTGTTGACCGGGAGAGAGCAAGAGTAGTGGCAGAGAAAAAATGACTACCAAATCCATTTTGAAAATTTGATCAGTGGCACATGCATTTGTTTAGTGATGGGTACTCATGTACTGGGACTTCTTTTTGCCCACGTTTATAGTAAAAAAAAAATTCTGAAAGCTATCTCAACCTATCAGGTTACAGGATTTTCCCTAACCATTGTATAATAACTATTAGGAAACAGACCTTTCCCAGTGCCTGGTAATGAGATTTAGTAAAAGTTGTTACAATGACATTTCACAGTATATAATGTTTCTCAGTGTTTGGTGGGACACTAACCTTTCATAACTAGTCACGAGGTTTATTAAGAGACAACACATTGATATTTTACAGGGTGATGGCACCGTGATTATTGAGACATAAACCTTTCCTTATGAGTTGTGGTGAGGTTGAGTAAAAGTCTATATACTAACATTTTCTGATACATGGTAACAAGGTCCAGAAAAGCTGTCATGTTTGCAATTTACAATGTTCATGTTGTCATATTTAAGATGACATGCTTGTGATGCGATGCCCCTACCAGTCAGATGGGCGGATGTGTTTTGTTATGTTCTGTTATATTCTTGTATATGTTTAAAAATGTCACATGGTAAATGCCAATGTGAAGAGAAGGGAATTTTTTAATGGTTGGTAGTCCTATAACCTGCAAAACAGCTTGCTTGGCAAGAAGCTAATTGCAATTCCTGACTAGCTGATCCAGAGGTAATAAAATCAGCTTGTATAGTCACAAACCTTACAGGATCTTCCTTGTAACTTAATTGAAGAAAGCCAGTTCAAAGTCCAGGATATTTTAGCCAGGATTTGAGCAGCAAATGACCATTCTGACCGGCTAATGTGAATTTTGTCTTACGGGTGCAAATTGTCTACAGGAGACTTCAAAAGGCTTAAACTATGAATGTCATATCCTGTTAATTATATGTGCCTGGATTTGATATTTAATATTCTTGGAATTTTGGAAACAGCAGAACAGTGCCATTTCTTGGCCAAACGGAGTAGTTGCTCTGACTCACCTGACAGGTAAATAGACTAGTTTCTTTAGAACTGGGATAACTGATGACACTACAAGTTACAGAAGGTATTTAAAGCCCTCAGCTCAGGGCATGTAGCACACTTTTCATCTGGACTCTTTTCTGACAAACAGAGAAGCAAAACTGCCATAACACAGAGATTAAGAACTAGAGACTGCACATACTCTTTACAGACTTCAGTTCACTACAAACCAAGGTAGAACTTTAGATAACTATCATAGTGTTTTTTTTGTACAATGCCACTTTTTGTTTTGTTATGCTGTGACAAAAGAGATTATTTAAACCTTTTAGTTGTACTGTAACTGTATGATTAATAACTATTTAGTAAAACATTTTGTTTTACGAGAACCAACCTGGCGAGATTTTCTTATAATTGTTGTGCAATTCTGAGAGGTTCAGTATTAATCTGTGACTAAACTGTTATTGCTAAAGGGGCCATGGAAGCTACCAAATTGAACAAAGGGTCTGAAAAGGAAAGTCTTGATAAAGATAGGGGAATACCAAAGTCTCAAAGAAGAGTAGTGGAATTTGAACCAGGTTATTGCATGCCTTGTGGAAGAAGGCAGAATCAGAGTTACAACGCTACCCTGAAAAGGTTGTAACACCTGAATCTTCCCCAGTTGTGTAACAGCCAAGAAGGGTTCATATTTGGTTATGATACTCAAGACTGATATTGTACCCTGATCCAGAGTAAAGAGGGGACCCTAGGATTTTGTGGCAAGTGTTCTCTTGTAAAACCAGTGAGCACTATAGAGGACTCAAAGAGGGTATCCCTGTTTTCCCCCTCCCTGTCATGGATTGCACATAGGGTGGGCACTGTGAGCTCAGTGGACCTGACCCACAGGAGTGGATTTGTGACAATGCTAACCTTCGTACTACATAAGATCAGAGACTGTTAGATGCTGATGGTTTGGTAACCTTTCTTAGTACATAGTAATGTTACCTGGTAATCAAAATGCCACCTGTCATAATACCTGGCATCAACATAGTGAAAACAGGTGCATTTTCCAGCAAGTGATAATGAGTCCACTGAAAGCCTACATGTGTGACTTTTTATAAGAAGGTGGACGGGCACACGCTGACAGTAGTTCTTGCTCTTCCTTTTACCCAGGTGGAAGTTCAGTGATGGGAGCTCAGAGGTGGAGCATCCTTTTCCTGCACCATATGATCCGAGGTTGCCACAGCCGGACCCTGTAGTCAAGCAGGTGCTTCTGAAAGATGATGTAACTCACACCTACACGTGGCCTGGTAAGGGAGTGCAGTCAAGAGACTTATACCCACCCCTGTATTATCACTGTGAAATGTCAATGGGCATTAGACTGGGATTAGTACTGCCAGGGCTTTAGGTGTCCCAAGTGTGTGTGTGTGTGTGTATCTCTTAATGATCAAACATAGCTGCCACATATACTGCTCTTTGTTTGGATCACCTATGGATCTCATACATAACATGATGTGCCCTGACATGGTGTCTGTCTCCACATGGATCTTGTGCATAACTTGATGGGCCCCCATGTGGTGTCTGTCTCCCCAAGGATCTTGTACATAACACAGTGTACCCCATGGTGTCTGTATCCCCATGGATCTTGTACTTGGCATGATGTGTTCCCTATGTGGTGTTTGTTTCCTCATGGATCTTGTACATAACATGATGGGCCCCATGGGTTGTCTGTCCATGGACTTCATTCATAAAATGATGTGGCCCCAACAGGATGTCCATCACCTTGTGGACCTAATTTAGAACATGATGTGCCCCCATGTGTATCTGTCTCCTCATGGATCTCATTTAGAACATGATGTGCCCCACACATGGTGTCCATCTCTAAATGGACCTTATTCATAACGTTCATTCATAACATGAGGGGACCCCATGGCAAGGCAAGGCAAGGCAACTTTATTTCTAAGGTGACCAATCCCAGAGGCTCAGGGCATCATACACAATAAAAACAGAATACAAAATACAAAAATAACATTTGTGCAGTAGTAAAATCTTTAAAACAACATTCTTAAAAGTATAAATATAAAATGTGAAATAGCTGAGGGTAGGGGAGAAGGCTTAATCCCCAAAAGCCTGACAGAAGAGATGAGTATTAAGCTTCTGCTTAAAGACATCAATTGAAGGGACCTCTAGACTGCAGCTGGAAACATGTTCCACAGGGTCAGCCCAGAGACACTAAATGCTAGATCACCAGAGGTCTTGAGCTGAACCCTGGGAACATCCAGGAAGCCCCTTGAGCGGAGCGGAGGGAGTGGGCAGAGGTCACAGGCAACAGGAGCTCAGACAGGCAGCCAGGACCCAGCCCATATAGGGCCTTATAGGCGAGCAATCCCACCTTGAAAAGGACCCTCCACCTGACTGGGAGCCAGTGCAGATAATACAAACTTGGGGTCACATGGCACCACCAAGATAGTCCGCCACTAGACAGGCCATCACATTCTGCACCAGCTGCAGCCTGTGGAGGTCCTCCCATGACTCTGAAGTAAAGAGTGTTACAGTAGTCGAGTCTGGAGGTCATAAAGGCATGTACTAGGATTGTCAGATCTTCAGGCGGAATGAGGGGCTTGATCCTGGTGATGTTCTGTAAGTGGTAAAACCGCTCTTCACAACAGATGACACCTGATCTTCAAAGGTCAGTCTGCTGTCCAGGATCACACCTAGATTTTGCACCTTCAGAGAAGCAACTAATGGAACAGATCCTAGAAAAGACCAGAGTCCGCTCCAGTAACAACCCATCATGCCCATGACCCGGCTTGACCACCAGCACCTCTGTCTTGTCTGGGTTGAGTTGCAGCCAGCTGGAAGCCATCTAGTCATTGATTTTAGCCAGATAGATGTTAAGCATCAACTGCACATAGAGGTAATTTTTCAAACTCACAGTAGAATAATTTTGATAAGCTTTTCTGAACACTCTTACCCAAAGTTGAAAAAGTAACCATGTAGTGAGATAACTGCCTAACAGAAACTTGAGATAAAAGCCACTCAGTGTGACGTTTGCAACAGGGGACACCAAACAGTGTGGCGCTTGCAACATTGGACACCAAACAGTGTGATGCGTAACATTGGACACCAAAAGAGTGTGGCATGTGCAACATTGGACACCATAACTGTGTTCTTCTCAGCATCTAATCATTATTATACTAAAACCATTTTACAAGAAACATTGCAAACATAGCATATTTACGTTTATGACCATTTTGAAGTATTCCAAGGTATAGTTCTGCCAACCCCAAAAAATATTCCATTCCAATATTGTTATTTTGTCATCATCTCATGCTGTATTGCCCTGTTCCCACTGTTCCACCCAAACAAATGGAGAACACACCATGCACTGCAAAGAAATGGCCATTGTCATGTATTTATTTAATAATAAAAATTAACAAGTCTCATGCGGATGTGGGAGTATGTAATCTTGACTGGTATTCTACTTCTTAACTCTGGGCTTCCACATGATTTAATGGGTCTTCAGCCATGATCTCAGTTGGATTTTCATTAGGAGGTCCACTACTTTCTTTTTAAAAAGTTGGGGTGCCATGTCCCAGAAGTGCAAGTCCCTGATACATTTCCAGGGTCCTCATTTAAATACATGTGAGCCATGGCCCTGCACCTGCATGGCTTGTGATGTAAGATTCTGTAGAGCACAGGGTGTGCTTCATTGTTCTCTATGGGACCATGTTTTAATCTGCCATTTCTAATGTTAACGTGTGAGTTCAAACAAATTACAGCCATCATGCTACTAACAGTGGTCTTGTTAGCTGAGCAGTGGCCATAATTTGTTTGCAGTCACCATCTGTAAAACAGCCCTAGAGTAAACCAATTGAGTGTGCCTCAAGCTCTGCAGATTCTTTCATTACAAGCCATTTGGCCACAGGGGCACAGCTTACTCTCCTGGGCATTGCACAGGAGAGTCTCTGGGAACTTCCACCCAAAAACATGAGCATCCAGATGCACAAAATGGGCATAAAGGAGGCTGGTACCTTCCCTCTTCTGCATCAACCTAGACTTCCATACCACCCAAGACATAACAGTAAGTAAATTAACTGGTCCTGACTACTGCCTAACCTGATCTCACTTGGAGAAGGCAAACAACCCAGAAAAACCCTGTGGGAAAACTGGGAAAATTTCTTCACTATCCGAAGGTGATCTCCCCTACAGGGACAGCGAGCTTGTACTGATCCACACCTGCTTTTACAATGGTAGGGCATCGTGGGTGCACTACCCACTGGATGTAATCTAAAAACCTATCTAAACTTATGCTAGACAAATGCACACCACACAACAACGCCTCTTTAATCCCGATACCTTCCTTTCTTACCACAACCACCAACCCAATACTGTCTATAAATGTTCTCATTGCTGCATTCTTAAGCCAGCGGTCATTCTTCATAGTTTTATAGAACAGTTTATAGTTCATCAAGAGTGCCATTGCTCAGAAAATCGATTTTCATCTCCCTGGAGTTGCCTGTAATTCAAACTTCATGGACAGCCGCACACCAAAAGTACTTTCTTCTTTAAACCGTCCCTGCTAAAACAAAAACACAGACTGAAATCCATTCCCACATCACATAACATTCAAAATCCAGTGATTGTCAGTGCCCAAGGGCCTGCATCCACTGACACCTGCCAAAACAAAAATAAGTTTATCATGTGCTACCACACATAGCCAAAATCAAGCTCTGCCTATGCCCGAGGCCAGCATCCACTCATCCATTAGCCCTTCCACCCTGGCATTCTTCACTTCCTTCCCTTTTCTCCTCTTCCTGCATACCTTTTTCCATACCTTCCACCTTACTTTTAACCTTCCCCAACTAATCATCCCATATTCCTTCCATCAGCACCCCTTCCATTTAATTCCACCTTATGACGACCTTCACTTGGCCACCCCATCTGTCTACCTTTAGCAGCCCTTGTGTCCACCAAGATTCTTTAAATTCTTCCCAGACACCTCTCCACCTTCAGCAGTCTCTGGCCAACCAAATGGCTGTACAGTGTCAGCATGCCCTGTGTCCCTATGCTTACATCCATCTACTCACCTACTGCTGTCCATCATATCTAGCTGTACCTTCCCTTCTAACCCATGTATTCTTCTCATATTCATAACTCTCTGCAGTTAGTCTGCTCAGTAGAACTGCCCGGAGAATGGAACTATATGCTAATGATGGAAACACTGGCACGTGACAATATTCAAACTGCTGCCCTCATCTGCTGCACATTCTATCAACGTCTCAGATGTCTTACTCTGCCTCACAAGTCTAGACACCCAGGAGATCCTCAGGTCGTTGTTGGCTTATTGTGAAGTATAATTCCTTAATTATACATAATTTTCTTTCTGCTGCCTTCATTTATTGTTTAATGTTACTCTAACATCTAGTTTATATTAGTTTAGTTAGATTTAACATTTATTTCTCTGTTCCTCATGGTTCAGTATAACCACTGAGGAATCTAGTAGTTAATTATTAGTTGCGGACTTTTTCCACTTTATTTTCTATTTTCATTTAAGAATCTTTACTGTTTAAAGTTATATGTGTTTTACTAATCCACTTTCTTTTTAACTGCTAACCTGATTACTGTGAACCATTGTATCGGTTCCGGAGAACCACTGACCTGGTTCCAATTCACTAAATTTATCGGTTCTTTTGGGCGTAATCGGTTCCTGAACCAACCGCAAAAAAAATATATATATCTTTTGCGGTTGAGGTTTTTCTCCTGAAAATGGAGCACTCTGAAAACCTAAGAAAAGACTGGTCTCCCAGCTTTTAAAAACTGTGTGAATGTGTGGAAGTGTTTGCCAGCAGACAATAATGACAGTTGTGTGTTCTGCCTGAAACTGACCATTGTAATTCTGACTGAGATTTGTAAATCTTTCCACAGAAAACTGGAAAAAGGATGGAGGGGTTGAATAAAAAGTTAGGAGGTGCTTCAGGCTCTAACCAGCCAACACCTTCCAAATCAGTGGGTGAAACTCAGCTTCATCTTTTACCACCCCTGACAAGAGTGAATCAACCTCTTTAAAGAGACTGAGTGAGCAGGCTGACTCTCTGGTCCCTCCAAAAGTCAAAGAAGACCAAACACGTTGAACCCTAGGCAAAACCTACAGGGGACTCTTCTGTGCCTCACAGTCTACCTACTGCTGAGGAAATTGCCAGGGCTATTAGTCATTGAGGAAATTCAGGGTTTATACCTTCTCCAACCTCCTCCTCCAAGGGTTCAGGAGATTACTCCTGCTCAAACCCCCAGTCTCAGGAGATGGATACTGGGGAGTATGATTTACCAGAGCAAGATGAAGGTGAGCCCATTGAACTGGAAATCTCATCTGAGCAGGCATTTGGCTCTCCTACTAGGCCTGAGAGTTTTTCTCTCACTTTTCCTTTGTGAGGAAAATAGTAGATGCCCTTGACCTGGCTACCACCGAGGTCATAGAGGATGAGGAGGAGGCAGAATACATGGAAATGATGGGGTTAATACCCACTAAAAGATTTTTCTGCCTATCAATAAATTCATCAAGAATTCACAGTCCTGCAGAACCCTAACTCTGTCATGCCTCTAGATAAGAAGGCTGACAAGAAGTACCAAATGGACAGGAAAGGGTCTGAATTACTCTATTCTCACCCTGATCATCAGGGTATAGTCCAGCAGACAGCCTGTGAGAAGGCGATGGTTCCTTTATCCTCTCACCCACCTGAGAAGGATTCAAGGAAATGGACAGTACATCAAAGAAAGGGTATTTACTGTAGCTGCCTCTCTGGGGTCAGACAAGCTAATTACCAGGCCTGCTCTGCACAGTATCAAAAGACAATGTGGCAGTCTGTTTTGGCCATGTCAGATAAGGTTCCCTCTCCTATCTCTGACGACCCTAGCTGAAACAGCCAGATTTGGACTGGAATCATCCAAATACCAGTTCAGATGGCAGCAGATGCCAATGATAATGCTGCCGGGATTATGGTTCTGACTGTAGCCCTGAGAAGATTTGCTTGGCTAAGGGCTACAAATCTAACTCAGAACACCAGGCTAAGGCCATGGACTTTCCTGTTCAAGATCATTCTCTCTTTGGCAAACAGACTGAAGAATATATGAAAAGGTGGATGAATACAAAACTACCTATAAGAGTAAGTCATCCAAGGACAGACCTTCTACTTCTTGTAGGCCTTATGGAAGGGAGGTAGAGGAAGGTCCTATGGTAGGCCCTTCTATCAGCCTCAAGCTGTTTCACAGCTGCAGCCATACTCCAGCAGACTGGGTATTATAGGGCTAGAGGTCGGATGGGCTCCAGGAGGGTTCCCAATCCACCCAGGCTCAGGCCCCACCAAAACAAAATCCCTGACTCCTTTGCCAGGGCCGCCTCCCTTATACCAGTAGGAGGCAGACTGGCTCACTTCTTTCAGGCCTGGCAGGCCATAACCACAGACAAGTGGGCATTGGAATTAGTGAACCAGGGACTCTCCCTGAGTTTCAAGTCCTTCCCTCCTCTGAAGTCCAGGCTATTCAAACCAGCCTCCCTTCTCAAAGAACAGCTCCTGGAAAGGAGGTTCAAACCCTGCTCAGCATAAAGGCAGTATAGCAGGTGCCAATCCTTCAGAGGGGCAGAGGGTTTTACTCCTGGTATTTTCTTACCAAGAAGAAAAATGAGGAGTGGTGGCCTATTCTGAACCTAAGACATTGAACAAATACCTGGCAAAGCCAGAATTCAGGATGGTGACCCTACCCTTAATTTTACTTGTCATCCAGCAGGGAGACCGGATGTCATCTCTAGACTTAAAGATGCCTATTTCTACATCCCCATAAGGGAGTCTTACAGAAAATATCTCAGGTTCAGACTCCTTCAGGTCATTACAGTTCTCAGCCCTGCCCTTTGGTCTCACTTCAGCACCAAAGGTATTCACAAAGTGCCTGGCAGTGGTATTTGCATTCCTACGAAAACTAAAATTACAGTTTTTCCTATCTCAACGACTGGCTAATAGTGGAAAATCATTCCAGCAGGTGCAAACACACCTGGAAATAACAAAAGATTTGCTACAGTCTCTGGGCTTCCTGCTAAACCAGGAAAATCCATTCTCATAGTGGTTCAAGTCCTGCATTTCGTAGCAGCAGAACTGAATACCTTAAAGGAAGAGCTTTTCTTCCAGAGGTCAGAGTTCAGTCCATACTGCAACTGATTGCCTCATTCGAATTGGGAAAGCTACATCCTGCAAGAAGATACTTGCAAATACTGGGACATATGGCTGCAGCAACAGGAGTAGTCTTGAGAGCAAGACTTCGAATGAGAAACATACAGTTTCATCTGTAGACACACTGGTGCCAAAGAAAAGACCATATGTCAAAATTGATCCCTGTAACAAGGTCAGTGATCCAGTCCCTGCAGTGGTGGACAGATATCCACACTCTAAGGGCTGGAGTTCCTTTCAGAGGGAAAACTCTTAGTCATCCTTACAACAGATGCTTTTCTGTTAGGATGGGTGCTCATATAGGAGAGCACACTACCCATGTAGCTTTGGTCAAGCGTGTGAGTCTCTCCTCCACATAAATCTGCTAGAGCTCAAAGCAGTGTTTCTGGCTCTAAAATTTTTCCCAGTTAATACAGAGCAAGGTGGTGCAGGTCAGAACAGACAACACCACTACAATGTTTTACATAAACAAGCAAGGCAGAACAAGGTCGGATCCCCCTGTGCACAGAGGCCATGAAAATTTGGGAACTTGCTTACTCTGTAAAAGCTTCCTTGCAAGCAATTCATGTACCAGGCAAGGACAATACCCTGGCAGATGCTATAAGCAGGATCAACCAGGCACATCACAATGGTCTCTGAATAGACAGGTACTGGACTGTGTTCAGACGACAGAGCACTCAGAGATAGATCTCTTGCCTCTCATGAGAATCACATGTTGCCCCTATTTTGTTGCAGGCCACCAGTCAGGGCACAATTCCCCTGGATGTTCTGGCCTTGGACTGGTCAGGAAAGCATCTATATGCCTTTCCTCCCTTCCCTCTCATCTTCAGAGTGTTACTCAAACTCAGGTCACAGCCTGCATCCATAATTCTGATAGCACCAGACTGGGCCAGACAGCCATGGTATCCCTTCCTGCTGTCAATGTCAGGGTCCACACCAATCCTCCTACCCAGGAAGCACAACCTATTAGCTTCCCACCAAGGAAGATCCTGTATAGGAACCTCAGTTCTCTCAGGCTCAAGGCCTGGCTCTTGAGGACTTAGAATTTGCAAATTTGCAGCATTCCCAGGCTGTTCTTGATATCCTAAAAGGATATTGAAAACTTTCTACTAAGAAAACCTATAATGCAAAATGGAAAAGGTTTTCTCTGGTGTGATGCCAAACATGTTTCTCCTTCTCTGGCAGAGATTCCACTATTATTAGAATATCTTACTGAACTGCACTCTCAAGGCCTCAAATATATACATCACTGGAGGTGCATTTGGCATCAATTTCAGCTTTTATCTCAGCAAGGAAAACTGTTTCCCTTGCATCTAACCCTATTTTCAAAAAGTCTTTAAAGGAATAGACCACTTGCATCCTCCTATTAAAGAACCAGTCCCAGTATGGGATCTGAATATTTGCATTGCTCAGCTTATGAAACTTCCATTTGAGCCAATGACATCAGCACATTTGCAATATGTCACATGGAAAACTGTTTTTAGTAGCAATCACTTCTGCTAAAAGAATAAGTGGGTTGCAAGCATTGTGTGTGGAAAAGGATTATTTATCTATTCATAATGATAAAATAGTACTTCGTACTAACAGAAGGTTTCTTCCTAAGGTGGTTTCTGATTTCTACTTGAATCAGTCCATGACACTGCCAGTCTTCTTCACAGAACATGCCAGTTCAGGAGAGTGCAGGCTCCACAGTCTGCATGTAAAAGGGCATTGAGTTGTTATCTAACTCACACCAAGGATCACAGAGCTGATAAACAGCAACTTTTTCTCACTTATGGGGATGTGGGAAAGGGCACTCCAGCCTCTAAGAGATCAGTCTCTCACTGGATAGTTCAATGCATTCAGTTTTGTTACACAGAATCAGGAAAACAAGCCCCAGCAGGCCTCAGGATCCACTCTACTAGGGGCACAGCTGCTTCTATAGAAGCTTCTAGAGATACCCCTTCTGGAGATCTGTAAAGCAGCTACCTGGAGGTCAGTACACACCTTTACTAGACATTATAGTTTGGACTTGCAGTCCTGAAGTGATGCCAGGCTTGGCACAGCAGTTCTGCAGAGTCTCTTTCCTAAGTAGGTTCTCTGCTCCACATCCAAAGGTACTGCTTTGAAGTCTGCAGAGAGTTATGAATATGGGAAGAATACATGGGGTTAGAAGAAAAATTACTCACCTTAGTAATCTTGTTTCTTCCAATGTATTCTTCCATATTATAAAAAGGTTCTCAGAAATGCTGCAATCTGATTGGCTGTTAGGATTCAAATAGCCTTACATTAATTCATGTTATACTATCATGTACAGTCTGATCACAATGGACATGGATTCTTCCTGTCAGTGTTCCATCCTCTAGCACTGCTAAATGACTGGAATGATGCATTCTGATTTTGAATCAGCATTCTTAAACTGTTGGTGCAAGAATTATTTTATTAAAAATCTCCTCTAAATTAGGAAAACATTCAAAAGTATTTTTAACCTCTTCTTTGGAAAAATTTTATAATAGCAATAAGGCACTCTCAGAAGTTAGATTAACAGTCAGTTAATCACCCCTAGGACAATATAGCACTGGCTGAACCTCGTGCCACATTACACCCCAAGGGGTGATTAACAGACTGTTAATCTAACCCTGGTCATGCCTTATTGCTTAATTCATAACTCCTCCCTCCCTACCTCCTTCCTGGAGCCAGAGCCTTCTTACTTGACAGTCCCAAACACAGGCATACTTATTTTAATCCTGTGGTGTTGTTTGTTTACTTACCTTTCTTTTCCCAGGTGATTCTGGGTGTTTCAGGTAGGTCTGATACTACAATCATTAGTATCAGTGGTAGGGTAGTGACAGTACATAGTTGTCTGTATCAAGCAGTTTTAGCTTGAGTCACTTAGTTAGGTTGCCTTGTAGGCTTCCTAGAAATCTGAGACATTGCCAGAATGTGCAGCATATGAGGGTAGCAGTTTGAATATTATCACGCACAATGATTCCGCATAGTATATAGTTCCATTCTCCGGCAGTTCTACTGAGCAGGCTAACTGCAGAGAGTTATGAATATGGAAGAATACATTGGAAGAAACAAGATTACTAAGGTGAGTAATTTTTTCTACCTTCCCTACCTTCCCACCCTCTTACAGGACCATTCAGAAATGTTAAAAGACAATACTCCCTTCAGATTGTTAATTCCATTGCTGTTGCAATTCTTCATGTTTGTTGACAATGGTTTTCAGGTCATCTGGTGATGTGTCAAATTGTTCTTGTCTTATCACTGTTACGGTCCATAAAAAGTTATCTTCCCTTATGACATCGATGTCCGGATACCGTGGCCAATAGAATTTGCCATCCCTGCTCCACTGCAAACATTTACATTCAAATTCTTGTTTCATTTCATCAAATGATGTTACTTGTCCAATGTAAAATGTGTTCCAGTAATAGATGGCATACAACTGGCTTGTCTGTATGTGGTCACAGTTCTTTTGTCTTCTGGTAGATGCATTGGCAACAGATGTATTGGTTGTTGTGCTGGCTGCGCTGTCAACAGATGTATTGGTTGTTGTGTTGGCTGCAGAATCTGTCAAGCGTGACAGCATGTCCATTAATCTGGTTCACAATAGTAGACGTACTGGTCATCACTGGAGGTGTGATATCAGAAGTGGGGGTGGGTGTGCTGGTGATTGCATTGGAGATTGGAATCGGCAATGTAGAGGGCCAGAGTCTCAGTATCCAAAGCGGAGTGGGTGTGTGAGATTGCACTGAAGACCGGAATCGGCAATGTAGAGGGCCCTGAAGTTTCTTTTTCCTTCACTGAAGACACATATCCAGGTACAGTCTGACTAATCCTCTTCTTCATTCAATGACGTATCTGCATTTTCACAGTGACCATCCTCCTTTCTGTATGGCCCACAGAAACAGCTGTAGTCTCGGACTTCATCACCATCTGCCGCTGGTTGGACTCTCTGAACCTTTTGTGCCAATGGAGGGCTTTAAGCTCAGGTGGTTCAATGGGCGGAGCAACAACGCCACTCCCCATTGGGTTTAAAGGTCACAAACGTCCTGGGCCTCACCAGGATTCTTTCTCATTGCAGCGGAGGCACTGCTCTACGTCCCATCAATCTGGTTTTCTGCAGTGTTCTTTCCTCACTTTCTCCTGCCTGCTTTTTCCACTGTTTGGGCTGCTGCCTCAGGCTGCCAGTGCATGTCTCTCCTCCATCTCCGTTTTCCCAGTCCTGTCTCTTCTTTGTTCCTCAACTCATTTGCTATCTTTCTGCACTGCACTGGAGACCACTATGGATGTGTGAGTCGTGTTGAAGAGAGTGGAGTGCCTCCGTTTTCCATATGCTACTGCTTCTCGCTACAGGAGTCTTTTGTCTGAGCAGCAAACAATGTGCTGCACCGTTCGGATAATCTTGTAGCGTGTTTTACTGCTGCCTCCAGAAACCACCGTCGTGCATGTCAAACTCTGCCCCCTTCTGACTACCAGCACGACCATCTCCTCCTCCTCCCCTGCTTCATCCTCCTGAGCAGACGGAAATAGTCCTGGAGAAAGCATGCTATCTCTTGCTATCATGCAGAATGCAGTGGCCGCCTACTACTAGCAAACTCCGAGCAACACTGACATCATTGAGCAGCCACCTCCAAAACCCCAGCTTTCAGGCAGCTGTATATTAATGACAGCATCGCTTGCCCTCTTGGAGCACCTCAACCTGGGTGAGCGGTCTGTGGTCGCAAGATCGCAGCATGTCGTTTGAAATGTAAGTTCATCATTATGGTGCACTGGGCTTAACCGGGCGGGTACTCAGTCCACCTCCTCTACATATTTCTGGATTACATGTTATGGAGAGTTTCACCTCCCAGCTGCTACACCTGCAGTGCTTGCAGTTCACTCCACACATTCTGGTTTAACCACTGAGTAGAGTGTTAAACGAAAAAAAAAAAGGAATATGTCTCCCAAGGTACTTGTTTCTTTCCTTGGAGCATGGGATGGACCATGTTGCAGGTTTAGCATCCCTGCTGAGGCTCTGTATACCTATGGTCTGCTATTATTTTAATTTGCATGGCTTATTGCTCGGTGTCTTGCCCTTTCCTCTTTGTCCACTTGCTCAGCCCTACATTGTTTCCCAGTCTGGCACAATTCCTTCTGTGTTTATTATGGGAACTCATACTCTTTCTCAGGCTCATTCTCTTCTGACCAGTAGGTGGCACCGTACGCCATCTCTGATCTGCTTCAGGCATTTCGTGGCCTGTGTTAAATATTTAGTTGAGGCATACCTATTATGGCTCTATGCCTTCCTCATGGTTCCTCTATTTACTTCGATGCCTTTCTCCACCGCATCAGGGTGTCTACCCATCGATTCCACGTGTTGCCTTCCTCCTCCTCCTCAGTCACCATCTGGCCTGCGTTTGCTATTACTTTGAGCATCCCTATCCTTTCTCTGTGCAGGCTCTCACTGACCTGCTCCTCTGTTTCTATCGTTCAACCTGTCTGCCTTGGCTGACCAGTCAGCTTGCCTCGGCTGCCTTCATCTAGCTCCACTACTCTTATGCTTTCCTTTTGAGGAGCCTACTTACACATCCTGCCTTCATACCAGTTCCTTTTCCAGTTCATTCCTGTCTCCTCCTCTTCCACTTCCATCTGGCCATCCTGGGGTATGCAAGAACTTGACAACACTGGCCTCTTCCTCAGTCAATTCACACGACTTCTCTCCTCAGCTGTGCCGGGCCAGCCTTTTCTTAGTTTTGTTTTAGGGCTAATTCAGAGGCATGTTGTACCAAGGACTAGTGTTCATTAGCAGAATGACAGCTAAGAATTCTTTTTTCTTTTCCTGTCCATAAATGGGCACATCGACCTCATCTTTACTTTGCACTTCGCTATGTTTGTTCTGTGCAGCGTTGATCGCTGAGCTCCTTCCTGTACCATCGATGTACCTCACCTGTTATGCCCTTCCTACCCACCATGTCTCTTTCTTCGCTCTGCATGTTCCGCTCATTGCTTGCATATCAGTGCTTCATCAAACTGCCTCCATCTCTTTGTACTGGCTGGTCCTATGCTACCGTTACCCTCCTTACCGTCCTTCATCCTTCCTACCCTACAATTTCGTGTGCCAGCCTCCATAGCTCCACCCATCGATGTACCTCACCCATTCCCTATTTTACCTTCCTTGTCCTGGTGCCTTTTCTCATCCCACCCGACTACATCTGATCTACAATGGAAATTTCTTTTGGTTGTACTGATCCCGACTCTATTGCACCTCATCACTCTGGCCTTTCTGCTGCATGTATTGGATCTCTCTCTGGTCCTCATTTGCCATTCTTCTCTCCCATCGCCATTCATAGATTCATTCCATCATCGGACTTCAAGGCTTCACTCCAGTCATAGTTTCCTTTGGCCTTTGGATCTCCTTTTCCCATCGCTTCTCCTGCATCTGCAGCCTTCCTGCCTCTCAGGTCCACGATGGCTCTCTTCCTACTCATTTTCATTCACTCACTCTGTATACCTCAGCTGCCTCGTATGTCTCTGCTCCCTCTGGTATGCCTTTGATGATTCTTTTGGGCATACCTATCATTACTCATATGCCGCCTCATTGACCCAGGCTTCACGGTCTCCTGTATCAGGTTTATGACTCAGGTCATCATTCACCACTTCATGCCAGCCATTGGAGATCACTCCACTCATGGCGTCAGTCCTCATACATCCCTGCTCCCTCGATTTGATTCTACCTCCACTCAAGAGCCAAGCCTTCCTGTCCATCGCCTTTGCTCTGAGCTGGCTGGAGGCTCTCCATCATTGTTCGAGTTCCTTTCACCTACCCTTCTGAATCTTCTTCCCTTCGAGGACCCTACTTACTCACATCGCTCTATTCATTTCTGAATCTACCTCCTTTCGAGGTGTCTACTTTGTCGCATTGCTCTATCAGGCTTATCACCCTCTAGTTTGCATACCCTCTGGTTCTAGACATGCCTTCTTGGCCTCAGAGTTCATCTCCTTTCGAGGGCCTCATTGCTTGCATCACTCAATTGATTCATATGATATCCCATGGGCCTTCCATGGCTGACTCCATCTGACCTCCATCGAACTGGGCCTCAGTGCCACCTCATCCAGCCCACCCTCCTGCCTCCTTGCGGTGCCTTCCTCCTTTGCAGGGTCTACTTGCACCATGTCATCCATCATCTGATCCCTTCATCAGAGATCCTTCACTCATTGGCCTCCTCAGCTCTGTGATACTTGGCCTGACCTGCTCATCTAGTTCCTTCCCTCTCAGTATACCTTGGCATGGTTCGCTGCCCTGTCTGCACTATTTCCTTGCTCAGTCTAGCCATGCCCATCATGGATCATATCCCACCTACTCCAACTCTCCCCATGCAGCTCTTGTAACGTACTCAGCTGGATCCTATGTTACCCTATTGACCTCCTTACCATCCTTCATCCTTTCACACCTAGCCTTCCAGTATCCACCTTCCTGGCATCAATCCCTCATCGTACCTCATCCGTTCTTGTTACCTTCCTCTGCCTATCACTTCTTTTAGTTTTGACCATCGTGGATTCTTTCCGCTCATGGCTTCCCTCCTCATCGTATTTCATCTGATTTGTCTCCCTGATCACTGTCCTGTGCTTACCTTCCGATTCGCATGCCCTCTGGTTCCTGTCTCGCTTTCTTGGCGCCTGAGTCTGCCTCCTTCGGGAGTATCATTGTTCATGTCACTCCTTGAGCACGCTACCTTCATTCAAGTTATTTTCCTGTTCATTCCTGTCCCTCTTCTTCTGATTCCTTACTGGCTCTTCAGGATTCACTCCACTCGTGGCCTGCTGTCGATATTTCTTTTTGGGTGTACATACTTTAACTCCTATGCCACTTGGCAACCGTGGACATCCTGCCTTATGTATAGAGTTCATAAATCCAGTCATCATTCACTCAGCATTACCTCAAAGTGTATCTATTTACATCACTTACTCTAACATTCCTATCATTGAATTCCATACTACCTTATCGACCACAACCTTGGAGTCTAATTGTTCAGGGTCTAATCATTTACATCGCATAATCAAGTATACCTCTTCAACCTCAGTGTCTACTCACCGCATCACTCAATCAAGCGCATCGCTCAATCAGTCCAGTCTGCAGTATTATTTATCTCCTCATCAGCACATCTGGAATATCCTCGTGAGCACATCCGGATACCCTTGCTCCTCTGACTCTTACATGGATTTACTCCATCCTTGCTCCCTGATCTGCTATCTCTCTTTGACTACTTGAGCATACCTCCTCGAGTCCAGCAAGGTTTATCTAGTTACATTGTTCCCTTGAGCATTCCATCATTGACTCGATGTTACTCCATCGACCACAACATCAGGATCTAATTGTTCACATTGCATAATCATGCTCTTATTGACCTTAAATATCTAAATTCCTCACTCAATCGATCATACCTCTCGTTAGATCTTATACTACCTCATTGACCTGCCTACCTCCTGGTGATCATCACCATCAGTATTCATTCTTGCCTCATGTTCCTTATTCGTTTCATGTGCAACCTCATGTTCCCTATTCAATCTGTGCTTCTTTTGAGATTTTCCTATACCATCATCATCCTCCTTACTCGTATCCCTCTAGATACTGAACCTTCTTTTAACGATATACATCCTCAAATCAAACATCATCAGCCTGGAGGAAGGCAACCTAGGCCTTGGATCCCCAGAGGTTTCCTCCTCAAATAGGGTTTTTCTTCCTCCATGCCAGTGGTCATAATATTAGTTAGAATTAGTGCTTTCTTCACATTAGTTAGTTAGATTCCGCTGTTGGATGGAGGCAGATGGTGGCCCAGCTTTCCCTCTCCTTAGGAAGTTAGCCCTTCTCTTCACAGAATTCATTCATCATCCTTGCCTCTTCAAAGCTTGACATATTGGGTATTCTTTTGGGCTTCTTCCTAACCTACCTTTAGCCGATGCATTCATCCCTGGCACCTGTTGGAGGACCCTCCTCTAGGGTTCCTTGCATCGTACCCTACAGGGTGGTATATCCCACAGATAGAGAGGCGGAAAGCCACAAAGCAAACTCAAGGTTACACAAGCATCATCTCATATTATCTCATCCAGTTGCATAAGCACATCGAACTATTGTTTTTAGTTCTGGTCCTGCATTTCTGTTCATTTTTCTGTCACCGACCCAGAAGAATGTTTTGCGGTAATAGAGTGCAACCTTCGATGGCGGGTTCCTTGTTAAATTCCTCTTGCAGTACTGAAAGAGGTGTGCAGCATTTGAAGTTTTAGCCTGCCAGGATTGCACAACTAGGTTTGCATGTGACTTCACTACCGCTCTCACCATCTGGGTCCTTTTCCATGCCTGGATGCAAAAAGCACGCTGTACTGGGAATCCATGTAGTGATGAGACAATGATATATTCTGGAAGGTCTATTTCTATTTGTACTGACTCCCACACCATCAGTAAAGTGTACCTGTTTCTCAATATTGATGCCACGGATGTTTCTGAGGTAGGAGTTGGACATGTTGCGAAATGCAGAACTGCGTGGTGGTCATGTTTGAGATCACTAGATAGGAAGGCAAGTGACTCTGTAACTAAGTCTGTACATCTTTCGCACCTGTAGTGTAACCCCCAGGTGGTGCTATCCCAAGGGCTACTACACCTGCCTGGTTGACTACTGACAGGTTGAGGGGCCTAGGTTCTATGGCGGGTGCCTCCACCCAGAGGTCAGGGTTTGTAGTGGTTAGACTAGCTTGGTCACAGCCCTCTGGGACACTGAGACCCCCTTTATCCCTTCTAGTGGCTCACACAATGCACAGAAGTTACAGTCCCAATACCCCACATGTACACACTGTTCAATCATAAAGTACCACTTACCCCGAGACTGATTCTGAGGTTCGTCTCTGAGGACCCCTGTAAAATAAGGTTAATCAGCATACACCAATCAATACAATGCTTGATATGTAGCTACTGACACTTCAGACAGTTTAAAGTTTAACAACATCAAATCTGGTTTATTTAGGGACAAAAACATGGGAGGAAATCAGATTAATTGGGGGCATTAGATCACAGTACTGTGCACATTACAGGGTCTAGAAGGTCATGCTCTGGAGTACACGCAGGTTGGGGAGGGCTAGCCAGGTCCATCCGGGTTGGCCGGCAGGTGTAGGTGGATGGGGCACTGTAGAGAAAATTATGCACAACACCAATTGTAATCCGAGCGGATGGCTCAGTCTTTGAAGAAATGAAGAAAAGAGAATCAGATGAAACACTGTTGATAGTTAATCGGTCACAGGGATGCCCAGATTGGTACTCACAATACCTCACACTGAAAACCTAGCGAGATGGTGGTTCTGGATTGCCAGACACACACAACAGGAGATGAGATTCTACAAGCCAGGCACATGGCTTTGATCAGCAGATGGATTCAGTTTGCATACCTTCACCTTGGCTTTCAGTCTACACATGCGGTGACAAGAGAACCTGTTTAGCTATTCCTCACAAGCATTCCACACATTTATATGTAAAGGATTACTATACCAGGTAGCTACTTTCAGGTCCCGATCGCACTTACTGCTAACACCTGGAGTTCACACTGCAGCTTCAATTCCTGACAGACCGAATGCGATTCAGCAATTTCTCCTATTCTACAGGGTGAGCCTGGTTTCCACTCTTTCAGCCTCTCTTCCTCTCCATAGTCTCGGATTCAGTCCAAATTAAATTGGCAGCACAACAGCCCAACTCTAGGCCTCCACATGCTTCCACGTGAAACTATACAGCGAAGTTCGAGCTCCTTCTCCATTACGGTCACAATGGATCCGATCTGTCCAGATGCAAGGCAGAGCATTCCCTTCTGGCACCACCCAGTCCAATTGGTGGACTCAGCTGTCAATCACTCAGAGCTCTCCCGTTGGTGCAAATAGACGCCAAGGTCCAGAACTTCACTTCCCAGAATTACTAGCTGTATCTCCTCATGGTAAGCCGGCTCCCAAGAGAGTCCTAATTCTGGTTGGTCCGAACAAATTCCATTTTAGAGGCCCCTCCCACTGATTGGACCCATTCAGCAGTTCAGATCCAAAATGGAGGGCAAAACACACAGAGTCCCAGCTGCAAGAAAGGCAGGTTAGACAAACTGCATTTTACTTAATACTGTAACTGGTTTCAGGCAAACAATTACACCTTTCATTTAGGCTCCTCTGTGCTCTTAGCGACTGCAGAAATGGAGTGATTTGACAGCAGCTCGGGTGGGATTTGAGCATTA
Source organism: Neoceratodus forsteri (assembly GCA_016271365.2). Lineage (NCBI taxonomy): Eukaryota > Metazoa > Chordata > Ceratodontiformes > Ceratodontidae > Neoceratodus > Neoceratodus forsteri. The sequence goes on from JADMNL010000024.1 coordinate 124,614,254, forward strand.
AGTACACAGTCCAAACATACAAACTAATTAAGATCTGCAAGCAGACAGCTCTTAAAGAGACAGTATGTGGAGGCTCAAACAGCACTCACTTGGAACCACATTTAACAGCTTAAACGCTGAACGCCAGCAGGCAGGGAAACACTTAGGCAGGCTCTATAGAGTCTTTTCCGAACCCCCATCTGTAAGAGACGGTTATAGTAGTATGTCACCACAGGGTGAACAGTGGCTTGCTTATGGTGCCAATGGCATGACTGAATTTCATCCTGGTGCTTACAAGTGTAGTTCTCTACAAAGTCTTCTACCATCAATACCCAACTGTCGGGAAGGTTATCTTTGAGTGATTTGAATTGGTGGTGTTGCCAGGATGCCACGTGTAGATGTAGGCCCAGAAACAGGAGATCCCTTCAAGATTTCAACCAGACATCGAAATGTGGCAACTTTTCACTGCATGACTTTTCTTGTTTGTTTACTTTCTGATCTATTTATGACCTTGGAAAGGTCATGCTGTCCCACTGTTGCCATTTCACCTCCTCAGTACCATGTGTATGTAAATGTTCTTCCAGTGATTTGTCAATAACAGAAGTGCTACACTTTTTACAATTTTTTTCAGTACAGGACTTTTAAAGAATTTCTCACCTTCCCTCTTTGGGCACATTGTCAGCTCTACTGCTTCATAAATATTGGAAAATTTGCACTCCAGTTTTTCTGCTCGGCAAATCGCTTTATTGCTAACAGCTTTAGTTTACCATTGGCACAATGCTCCATAGACACTGGTCCAATTTTTAATCCTGTGTGAGTTTAATATTATCGGGGAGGAGACTACGAATTTAGTTAGTCCAGTTTTCTCATCTGGGTTTTGCTCACAGAATCCTTGATACAGCCTTTTCAGAGTTTGTCTAGGAATGATCTGGCTTTTCTGGTTCGTTTAGAAAATGCCTTCTTGTGTGAAGCGGTGTTGCTGATATATTGAAAAATCTACTTTCTTCTGCAGCTCCTCACATATTCCCAACTTGTGAGTGGTGCGCTCTTAACTTGCACGCTGTTCGATACCTCACCACTCTTCTCCAACTCCATCCCCAGGCACGTGCTTGCTCTTCGGAGTAGGCGGTATTTTTCAGAACAAGAAACGTGTTGATGAATTCTTTTTCAGTTCTTTGTCTGCCTTCCTGTTGCACTATTTAAGCAAATGTCATTTTGTTGAAGGACTTCCACTAATTTATTGTCCAGTTAAGTAACATCCTTACCTTGTGAGGGCAGCCTGTTTTTGGTTGTGGCCAAGGAGATAACTTTGAATTGTCACAGCAAGCTGGTCGGGGACCACGTGCTTTCTGCACAGCCTTTCTAATTGCAATTTCTGACCTTGGGTCCATCACTGGAGTTATGCTTTCATCCAAGGAAACCGATGTCCTGGTTGTACTAGTAATGGCGGGTGTTCTCATTTGTGTTTCCATTGTGTTGGGCAGTGTGCTCACTTATGCTTCCATAGAGTTTGTGGTGTTAGTGGCTGTGGTCATGGAATTGGTGGTCTGTGCCTCTTTAATTCATGGTATCCTCGTTGTCATTTTTCATTGATTCTTCCGCATTTTTGGGAGGTCATAATCATGCATTGTTCTCTTTTTCTCTCTCTCCAATATTCTCCTTTCTGTTCTGCTGTTTGTTTAGTTATTTTGGTTACAGAAGGGTTTACAGATGGGTTTGCAGTATCCGGTGGTAGAGTAGAGCACACGAGGTAGAGTAGAGCAGCACAAGGTATGGTAGAGCAGCACACGGTGATGCTGCACAGGTAGAGTAGAGCAGCACATGGTGACACCACAGCTGCACAGGAGAGCAGCACAAGGCACACCTGCACTTGTCTGCAAACAAAATGGAAGCACACCCGCACTTTCCTTGCAAACAAAATGGAGGTACACCCACACTTTCCTTGCAAATGAAATGGAGGCATGCCCACGCTTGCCTGCCAACAAAAGGAGGCAAGCCCACATTTTCCTTGTAAACATAATGGAGGCACACCCACACTTTTCCTTGCAAACAAAATGGATGTGAGGAAAATGAAGGCCCTCGAGTGCCAGTGTGGGGGAAGGGAATGGTGTGAGCATCCAACGAATAGATATGTCAGGTTACTGGGGGGCATCAATGTGGGGTCAGAGGTTAGTGGTGGTGGGGAGCTAGTGGGGTGCCCTAGGGACACAAAGATCTCACTTTAAACAAAAAAAGCTATTGCAAAATAATTCAGCACAAATAATCCAGACAAAGCATCATTTCAACTCACCAGCCCCAGATGATGCATTTTTCCAGGCATGCTTCTCAGCCCACACCCTTCCACCAACCCCTTCCCCAATCCAAGAAAGCACATGGCACTCCTAAGAAGGCCAAGCCTTAAGCAGGCATGGAAAATGCATCTCTTTGTCACCACCCCACCACAAGTCTCGACATTAAAACAAAAGGCAGCAATCACAATTCAGCAAAGTGTCTCTCCGGGTGTAGTAGTAGTAGTAGTTTAGTAGTAGTAGTAGTAAAATTTGTATTCAATTGACAAGCAAAAGAATAGGAGGCTCAACTGAGACAAGCTCATTTCCAGTGAGGTCCTTAACACATACTTAAATACATACATAATTAACTGAATCATAAAAAAAAATACCACAGACATAAAATTATTTACAATAACACAAGCATCCATACGACATACAAGCAAAAACACATACTTAAAGTGCAATTATATGCCCTATTATAGGGCGAGACATAAGACAAAACCTACGTAATTACTCATCATTTAACCTTTTAACAGCTTCAGATTTAAACCAACTTTTATTTCACTCAAATTAGGGCTGGATCCAATTGGCCTCAGGTAAGTTGGGAGTGAATTCCATAGGTTAGGACCCAAATAGAAAAATGTTCTCTACCCAACCGTCCTTCTTCTGGGCAAAACAAATTCCATACCCTCAGCAGAACGTAACCCTCCTCTAATTATGATAATATAATCTGGTACCCTACCCTAACTAATTTAACCATATATATCAAAACATGAAATATCCTTCTATCATTAGGGCTCATCCAATTTAAAGATTGATATAACTCTCTCTATGAGTTCTCTTAGGAACATCTAAAATAAACCTAGCTATCTTGTTAAAGGAAACATCTAATCTAGCCAACTGGGTTGAGGTAGCCCCTGTATAAATAATATCCCAAATCTAACAAAGGAATCAAGGTAGCCATAGCTACCTGTTTCCTTACATTAACATCCATACAATTCTAATTCTATAAGTGCACCCAAACGACAATTAACTTTTTAATCATTTGTTCTATATGGAAAATCCAATTCAATGATCGATCCATATACATCCCTAAATATTTATAACATTGGACTTGTTCAAGAGCAATATTATCCACTGTCACTACACTCAAACCCAAATCGAATAAATCTCTTTATTTTCCCTAGAAAAGAGTATTACCTGGGATTTTTGGATTAAGAACAAGATTAGATTCTCTATAGAATAACTGAAGCTCATCAAATGCTTTCTGGAGAGTGACTTCTATCTGAGTTAATAATAACCCTTTCACATAATAATAGTATCATCTGCATACAGATGACACTGTACATCAGGATTGGTCAATACAAAATTATTCATGTATAAATTAAATAATATTGGACCCAAAATGGATCCTTGGGTACCCAGATATTATCTCCTAAACCAGAATCCCATCCATTCACTGAAACCATTTGTTTCCTACCAGTTAAATAAGCCTCCAACCACCTAATCACCTTTGTTGAAATTCCCAAAGCAGGTAGTCTGGACAGGAGGATGTTGTGGTCAGGGTATCAAATGCCCTGGATAGATCTACAAAAATTACTCCCACCAACATCCCCTGTCCAGAGCACCTACAATATCCCAGGTAACTTTCAACAAGGCAGAAGTTGTACCATGCAAGGGCCTAAAGCCAGATTGAAACTTATTAATCAACCTACCATTTTCCAAATAAGACTGAAGTTGTTTAGCTATCAATCTTTCAAAACCTTAACTACTATTGTAATAATGATATAGGCCTATAATTCTCCATTAAAGACCTAGGTCCGTTCTTATAAACTGGAATAATTTTAGCTGATTTCCACACTTCAGGAATTTCCCCACTCATAAGGGACATGTTATAAATACTAGCTAGGGATAAGAAATAACCGGAGCATATTTCAACAAAATACTAGGAATCTTAAGCAATCCACCAGCCTTCCTAGTATTTATATTAATAATGCATTTTGTGTTTCAGATGGAGATATTAATTCAAACACAAACTCCTTGTCCTTTAAAGGGACAGCCTCTATAGCTCTAACTTGAGAATTTAAAGGAGAAAACAAGACTTAACCTGTGGTGAGGCTTTTATCCACTGCTATAAAAGATCATTAAATCCATCCACTACCCGAGGGCCCATAGGGACTTCAACATCCCCATTTTAAACTTCTCAGGATAATCCACTTGTTGATCCCTCTTTCACCTTTTTAAAACTTGCCAAAATTTCCTTGGATCATTAGTCAGGTTAGAATTCAATTCCTATTACAATAATCTTTTTAACCTTCTTAAGTTCATAATTATAATAATTCCACATCTGTTTATACTTCACCCAATCATTGTCCAATTTTGTGATGTTAGCCACCTTCCAAGCCTTATCCCGCTGTTTCTTAATTTTAAATAAGTAGGAATTGTACCAAGGGAATTATTAGACTTTGTTTTCCTAATTTTCAATGGGGCATGCCTATTACAAATTGTCAAAAATCCTCCTGAAATAATCTCCAGGCTTCAGCAACTGTAGGAACCAAATCAACCTTCCCCAATTAAACTCATCCAAATCTAACATAAAATTTATATAGTCAAAATATTTAAATGATCTGTAATAAACTGTTTTTACTAATCTCTGAGTTCTTTTCTGATTTCTAATAGCATATATCATCTGATGATCCAAAAGGAATCTGGAAGAACACCACTAGCAAGATACCTATCTGGTTCAGTAGTAAACAATAAGTCTAAAATTGTGGAAGAAAGTAGTCATTTGAATTCACTCTAGTTACTCAGCTATTAACTGAGTCATACCCAGAAGATTACACATCTCAACAATACTGTGGTTAACATCTACAGTTTTCCAATCTACATTCATATCCCCACTTAACATAATCTCATATCTGCTTAAATAATCACTCAAAAATCCTGCAGAGCCTGAAACACCTCAATACTAGCTTTTGGGGACTATAAATTCCCAATAGTAGTAAAGGTTTACTAAATGGTAGATTAAACAATAAAGGAGAACTTCAGATCCACCCCAATCCATTTGGCAATTAACTGTAGAAACATCCAAAGAACTAAGTGCATAAATAATGACTCCCACCCCTTCTCGATCGGTCTTTCCTCCATAAATTATAGCCATTCATGTGTACCATACTATCAGGGACCCTATCAGATAGCCAAGACTCTGTAATAATAACCACTTCAGGGCTATATTTATTAGTCCATTCCCTTAAATGGTCAATTTTCCTCAATAAACTACAAATATTAATATGGACCACACACATCCCATCATTTTTAAAATATCAGCTGTTAAATCAGAACCCAAAACTTCACTAAAGTTAGAATTTACAGAGTCCAAGCTAATGCAGGGTCCCGGATTAGGATGAATATCCCCACTTATAATCAGACTAATTATAATTACCATTTTACAGACTTTATATAACTGACTTTTCAATTTAAATATTTTCTTACTATACTTAGCCATATGACAATCTGAATAAGCTGTATTTTGTCTCCAACCCACCTAAAGGCCTTTATATATTGAAGTCCACTTAAATAAATGAGATTCAAGACAGACAGTCAATATACCTGAACAAATTACATAACTACATGGTTGATTCCCCTATTAATTATACTCAATGTATCCCTTGTAACCAATCACTCCAAAGTCAATGGGTGTGCTTATCCATCACCCACTGAGCCAAGAAAGCATGGCCAAGAAGGCCGAGTGAGCCTCTGTGGACAAGCACACCTAGAAACAAACGCTTCCTGTACATGCAACCCATCAGCATCTCGCATTAAAAAAAACACACAAAAACAAAAACACATTTTAACACATGGCAGCAATCACAAAATTCAGCAAGAATAAGGCAAAGTGTTGCATAAAACACCAGCTCCAACTGATGCATCTTCCCAGGTGTGCTTCTCGCCTACGCCCTTCCACCACCCCTGCCCAAACCAAGAAAGCACATGGCACTCAAGATGGCCAAGCCTTAAGCAGGGCTGGAAAATGCATCACCTGGCCTACCCCAACCACAGATCTCGTTTTAAGATGTAATTGCAGCAATTAGAAAGTTCAGCATGAATAATAAAGCAGAACAGTCAACAATCATAATCCTGCACAGTAGTAATCAGGACAATGCATATTTACAGATGTGCTTATCCACCACCCACCAAACAAAGCATGGATCTTCAGAAGGCCAACCAGCTTCATGATCACCATCCCCAAACAAAATAAAGCAAACACACCTGCAAAAAAACATTACTTGCCTCATCTTGATTTTAAAATAATAAACACAAGAACATAATGTAACACACCTGGACAATCGGCTGCAACTGTGACAAAATAACTCACATATTATCCAGTTTCAGTTTCCATCCCAAAATATAGTGGTCCACCAAACATAAGGCAGAAGCAGCATATTATTAAAAAGCACCAAAAGGGCACCGACTACAAGCCAGAACAATACTTGGCCAGGTGTGCAATAATGGACATGTAGCCTCAAGCAAGAGTTTGTGTGTCTTTCAACCCATAACAGCAGAGTTCCCCCCAACTACCACAAAAATCAAAGAAATGAAAGTGGCTGCAGCCCTGCTGAGACTCCCTTAATTATTGGGGTTAACCTCCCAAAAAATACATTTAGTGTGCCTCCCCAGAATCTAACAAAACACTTGCTTTGGCTTACTTTGTGCATCTTGGCCCCTCATGTGGGCTTAATATAAGCAAGTACACTGCCCATGCTGTTACTACGTTGGGGAAGGGGTAAGTTGGCCCCTAGAAGCTTACAATGCTCATTTGGACCATTATTTAAAAATGCAAGCATCAAAACTCTACTGTGCACAAATTATACTCCCCAGCAGTGGCTGCCAGTGCAAATAAGCTTACCTCAAGCAGTGCAACAAACAGCCAGTGGTGCAGCACACAGCGTGGTCCAAGTATGGTGTGGCGCAGTCAACAGGTTATTCAGAGGGGACACAGCTCTTCAAACACGCTGAGAAATCACGAGCAAAGGAGACCCAGCTAAGCAGTACACAGGCTTTAATGGCTCATCAGAACCTCAGTACTGCTGACTTCCCTTACATTACAACATGGTACTGCTGTGAGTGGGTCGGGTGCATAGTGGTGCACTCACGTCTGGGAATGGAGACATCAAATGGGGACCAGGGTTAAATCTCGCCACTATCAAAGGGAGACCACGGGACTATATGAACTGATTGACAGCTCACGTACCTATCAACCTTTTGATAGCACCAGAAATTGCTGGGACAGAAACTGAGGAACAAAACATTTGTGGGGTGTTTTAACTTTAAACACAGGACACTGCATGTTGCCTTTGCCATGACAATTTGTACAGGAAAGTTTATAACAACCAGCGTGGAAATCAAGGGGAAAGCATGTAATCTTAAAAAGAGACACACCACACAGTTTTCAAAATGATTTTTATTAACAACAGGCAATGCATATGCATAAGATCACACACACAACATACTCTCATCCTGTATGTCACAATTTGCTGCTGCAAATATGTGCATTTTCATAGATGGCCATCTAAAAAAGACTGAAGTTAAACTTTGTGACTATATCAGGTATCTCTGGAGATGACCATCTATGGAAAACACATATTATATTTGCAGTAGCTATTTTGATAAGATTTTAAATTAGGAGTACAATTATGTTTGTACTGTGAAACCCTTTCTCATGAACAGTCCGGGCAGCATATACACTGTGAACAGCATCAGCGAACAGGATCGATCGCTGTGGAACTCCATAAAACAGAGGCATTGGAGAGGAAGAGAAATTCCCCATCACTACCCGCTGCACCTTGTGTGAGAGATAGGACTCAAACCATCTAATGACAACACCAGCAGTCCACAAAATTCACAGAGCCGATCAAGAAGCACAATGTGGTCCACGGTGTTGAAAGCTGACGAGAGATCGAGGAGCACAAGAACTGACCTGTCTCCTCTAGCTCTAGCTCCGGTAAGTCATGATGCACACTGACTAGCGCAGTTTCTGTGCTGTGTCTAGCCCAAAACCCAACTGAAATGGCTCATAGATGTCGGAGGACACAAGCCGATCCTCGAGCTGCTGTGCTACCAATTTCTCAACAACCTTGCTCAAAAAGGCAGGTTGGAGATAGGATGGTAATTCACTAGGATGTCTGGGTCGAGGAAGGTTCCTTTAGGAGCGGTCTCACAAATGCCTCTTTCAGAGGAGCTGGGAAGACCCACTCCACCATCAAACACCTGACTATCCCAGCAAATAGTGGGCCAACAGCCTCAGTGCATCCCATCAAGGAAACTCATCAGGGCTGGTCCGTTCGTACAAAATGTATGCTTCAGCTCTAAGATCACCCGAGTCACCTCAGACTCCTCCACTGGCCTAAACCCTTCCCAGGCAGGCAGAGTTTATCTGCTCCCAACAGACCGGCAACTCAGAGGCAAAAGCATAGCTGACGGAATCTCGACCCCTGACACCCTGTCAGAGAAAACAGAGCAAACTCCTCACACAAGGTTGACAAAAGGTTTTTCGGTTGAAGGCAGGCTGGATGAAGAAATCTATCCACAGTCCAAGAAAGCTGAGTAGGTCTTTTCCTCCCTGCCGCAATCTCCCTGGACTGGAACTCTGTCTTCTTACAGGAGATTGTCTCCTGGTACTCATGATAGTGGGTGCACAGGACCAGTTTGTCAGCATCTAGCTGGGACTTCGCCAGCAATGCTCCAACTTTCTCGACCCTTGATCTTCGAGTTGCCTTGGAGATCCCCACAAACCACGGGATCCCAAGGAAAAGATCTGGGTCATATATTAACTGGTGCTATGGCATCCAGAGCTTCAGACACCACCTTATTATAGGTGGCCACTGACTCCTAGTGCCAATCACACAAGCCACCTCTACCCTAGATAGGTCAGCTACCTCCAAAAGTCCTCCTGGGTCTAGCCCCTTAAAGGGTGATAGCTAATCATCTCCACAGGGACAGGACCATCAGGGGACCCTAAATGTGAACTCCACAGTGTAGTGATTGGACCAAAACCAGATCGATCCTGAGGTTATCAACCCCAAGACCCAGCTGGAACACCAGATCAGGTGTGTGACCATGCTGTTGGGTCCAGAAGTAACTGCTGTGTAAGGCCCAGTGAAGACATTAACTGGAGGTCATAACCAAAATGCGAGGATTTGTCATTGACCAGGCATTGAAGTCCCCAGAGTTAAACAGCTGGTAGACTCCAACACCTGGTCAATGATGAAATCCGCTACCTCCTGAGAATTCTCCCCTGGCTCAGGCAGGTGATAAATGATGAGAATCCTGCAACCTGCACCTGGACCCCCACGAACGGCAACACACTCAAAAGACTTGGTGTTACCAACTGAATGCACTGTGAAGCCTAGGTTGGCTCTAAAAATGATGGCCACACCCTGCCCCTGTGATCCTTCCTTTGTCAGTGCACCATGGAGTACCCAGTGGGGACAGTGGCCCCTCACACACACACATCGTCATCCAACCAGGTTCGTAATGCAAGCCAGGTCGACAGAGAAAATCAGGTCTGCAAAAATAGCAGTCTTGTTCCTAACTGATCTGGCATTGCAGAGTACCACCTGAAGAGGATTAGGAGGCAGCCAGTCCCCATGGATCTTGTACATAACATGATGTGTCCACCCACATTGTGTATGTCTCCCATGGACCTTGTATAGTACATGATGTGTCCCCTCCCATGTGATGTCTTAGCCTCCTGGATTTTGTGTGTAACATGATGTGCCCCCACTCCCGTGGTGTCTGTCTCCCATGGATCATGTATATAACATGATGCCCCCACCCCACATAGTGTCTGTCTCCCTGGGGATCTTATACATAACATGACGTGCCCCTCCACCTGCCCACTCGGTCCAGTGGGGCCCCTGGTATAGGAACCAAATCGTCAGGCATCTCTCTCGGCCCTGTTTACACCCAGGGCATCTGCTGGACCTACAACCTCAATGCCCTCACCACTTCCATCCTCTACTGCTCTCCCAACAACAACTCAACTGCCACCTAATTATTCTGACTTCTCTGCAGTGTCTAACTGCAGACAAAGGAACAGGGAGGCTGGATATGGGTTCTCTGTCTCCTCATGGACCTTATTCCTAAAATGATGTGGCTACCAACAGTGTCCATCTCCTTGTGGAACTCATTCAGAACATGATGTACCCTGCATTGTATCTGTCTCCACATGGATCTTGTACATAACATGATGTGCCCCCACGTGATGTCTGTCTCCCATGGATCTTGTATAAAACATGATGTGCTCCCATGTGGTGCCTGTCTCCCCAGGGATCGTGTATATAACATGATGCTCCTCCTCACATGGTGTCTATCTCCCCATGGATCTTGTATAAAACGTGATGTGCCCCCACATGGTGTCTGTCTCCTGTGAATCTTGTATATAACCTGATGTGCCCTCCATGTGGTGTCTGTGTCCCCAGGGATCGTGTATATAACACAATGTTCCTCTCACATGGTGTATGTCTCCTCATGGATCTTGTACATAACGTGATATGCCCCCACATAGTGGCTGTCTCCCAATGAATCTTGTACATAACATGATGTACCCCATGTAGTATCTGTCTCCATGGATCTTGTACATATATATGACGCACTTCATCTGTGGTGTCCATCTCTAAATGGACCTTATTCATGACATTCATTCTTAATCGCTATGGGCCCCATGGGTTGTCTGTCTCCTCATCAGTCATAAAGTGATGTGGCCCTCAACAGAGTGTCCATCTCCTTGTGGACCTCATTTAGAATATGAAATGCCCCTCGCCTCAATGTTTAGCTATCTCCTCATGGAACTCTTTCATAACAGAATGTATCCCCATTGGTGTCTGTCTCCCATGGATCTTGTACATAACATGATGTGCCCCATAGGTGTCAGTCTCCTCAAGGATCTTGTACATAACATGATGGTCCCCATGGGTTATCGGTCCACAGATCTCATTCATAAAATAATGTGGCCCCAACAGGATGTCCATCCCCATGTGGACCTCATTTGGAACACAATGTGGCCCCCAATGTGTAGCTATCTCCTTATGGATCTCATTCAGAACATGATGTTCCCCTCCATTTGTATGTAACTCCTCATGGACCTCATTCAGAACATGATGGGCCTCCCCCATGTGGTGTCCATCTCTTAATGGACCTCATTGATAACATGATGTTCCCCACGTGGTGTTCATCTCTAAAGGACCTTATTCATAGCATTCATTCATAACATGAGGGGCCCACCCATGGGTTGCTTGTCTCCTTATGGACCTAATTATAAAATGATGTGGCCTCAACAGGGTGCCCATCTCCTGTGGAACTCATTCAGAACATGATGTGCCCCACATTGTGTCTGTCACCCCATGGATCTTGTACATAACATGATGTGTCCACCCACATTGTGTATGTCTCCATGGACCTTGTATAGTACATAATGTCCCTCCCCATGTGATGTCTGTCTCCTCCTGGATTTTGTATGTAACATGATGTGCCCCCTCCCGTGGTGTCTGTCTCCCCATGGATCATGTATATAACATGATGCCCCGCCCCACATAGTGTCTGTCTCCCTGGGGATCTTATACATAACATGACGTGCTCCCCTTCAAATTGTTGGGGTCTCCCATGAAGCTTGTAAATAATATGTTGTGCCCCCACGCAGTGTCCATCTCTAAATGGACCTTATTCATGACATTCATTCTTAACATAATGGGCCTCCTTGGTTGTCTGTCTCTCATGGACCTCATTCATAAAGTGATGTGGCCCCAACTGAGTGTCCATCTCCTTGTGGACCTCATTCAGAACATGAAGTCCTCCCCACATTGTTTATCTATCTCCTCATGGATCTCTTCGATAACATAATGTACTCCCTGTGGTGTCTGTCTCCTCATGAGTCTTGTGCATAACATAATGTGTCCCCACATGGTGTCCATCTCTTAATGGACCTAATTCATAAGACATTCCCTCATGAGTTGTCTTTTCTTTTTAGACCTCACCCCAACAGGGGATGTACAGTGATTTAAGTGAGTATTATTGATCTGCTCAATGTGAGAGACTTCAATAATACACGCTCATACTACAGCAAGTGTTGAAAAGGTTGCTATATCCTGTAGGCAAGGTAGCAGAGAACTACACTTACTAAAACAGGATATAGGATGTGTGGCCAAACCCTGCTGAGCTGGCTCATTTAGCATAGTGATGTAAGCTACTGCCCTTGAAACCAGAAGACCAGTTTAGGTCTGGCACATTAGAGAAAGATTTTTCTTTTTTTTGTTCTTTTCCCTAAATCCGTGGCCCCCAGTGGAGTTAATTATATTTAGTTTGGGGCATAGCCCCTGCATAAAAATACTTATTTTGGTTGTTTTGCTATGGAGGATGCAATCATCGCTATTTACGATGGTCAGTGTTATTTTCATTGCCCATTTGATGTTGGGCAGTTTTTGCCTCAGTCATTTTGGTTGGCGAGATAAAGTACTCACCATTACCACATAAAACCCAGCAGGGTGTCATCTGTTTATAGATCTCATTCATAACATGATGTGCCCCCACTGTATCCATCTCCTCATGGATCTTGTACATAACATGATGTGCCCTTCATGCGGTATCTATCTACTCATGGATCTCATTCATAATATGACATACCCTCATGGGGTGTCTATCCCTCATGAATCTTGTGCATAACGTTGTGCCCCACCCCAAGGTTTCTATCTCTCAATGAACCCTGCTGATAACATGATGTACTCCCCAGGTGTCCAACTCCTCATGGATCTCATTCATATATAATGTGCCCCACAGCATGTCCAGCTCCTTATGAACCTCATTCATAACATGATGTGGCTTACAGGGTGTCAGTCTCTCATGGACCTTATTCATAACATGATGTGCTCTCATAGGGTGTCCATCTCCTCTTGAACTCATTCATAGTATGATGTGACCCCACATGGTGTCCATGTCTTCTATTTACCTTATTTATAATGTGACAGTGGTAGCAAGTGACAAGATACACTGCTTATAGGGATATGCAGTGGTCTGAGTTAAAATATTCAATTTATCTTCACTTGTGGGGCAGGACCTTAATTTATGAGTGGCAGAGCCACAAGTGTGTTATGAAAATCCAGCCCCTCACAAGTGATGATAAAATGCCTATTCTGAGTCAGATTGCTGTATTTTCAATATATACAACAATAGTTTACTAGTTATAGCTTTTAAATCAAAGTTGGTTTGAAGGTTTAACTTTTTCTTTGATTTTGACAGCTGGCTTAAGTGCTGCACTGGGCAATTGTGATGTCTCAAGCATTGTGAAAGCTGTCTCTGATAGTTTCAGTATTCCTTTTTGATGACAGTAACCCTCAAAATATCCACTGTGACAATAGTAACAGCAGCATATTCTTGATATGCTGGTTCAAGGTTAACCAACTGTCTCTTAATGCCAAAAAAACAGTCTTCAGTGACTTTTGGTACCATCAGAGGCTTGCCAAACTTTCTTCTCCTCCACTATTTAATACCCTTGATGGTGCTAAAATTGAAGTTGTCTCCTTCTTTCATTACCTCGGGTCTGCCTTGACTGATATCTTGATTTCTCTGTGCACATTGATGCAATTCACCATAAGCTTCACCATAAGCTTGGTGTTTTGTACAGGAACAAAGCAAGAGTACTGGCCTGACCCCCAAGAAATTGTACTTAAAATAATGCTCTAATCTTTGACTACTGTGACTTAGCTCATAGTAGTGCCTCTAAACCTCCCTTGCCAGACTGGACCCCTTTCATTCTTTTCTGCCACTTTGCTTTAGAGTGCCCCTCTGTACTCACCACTGCTCTCTTTACTCAACTCTTTCTCTCCTCTCTTGATGCTAGGTGCCTTCCCATTGTGTCTCTTCTTTGTCCAAATTCTGGTTTGGTACCCTTCCTCCTATCTTAAAACCTTTCTTTCCCTCCTCCCTTCTCCTCCTACCGCAGCATTACCCTCTATTCTCTCAATATCCCTTCTAGAAAATCTGTTGTTGGCCAATCTGCTTTTTCTTACTGCTTTCCAAAACTTTGGTCCTCTTCCCTTTTCTATTCATTCTGCCTTTTCTTCTTCCTCCCTAAAGTCTCTTATTTCTGACTTTTGTCATCCTACCTGCAACTGCCTTTGACCCTTCCTCTTTTTCTATTCTTTAGTCTTACCTCTTCTTGCTGTTCTGATTTTTGTTTTCTTCTTTATATATTGAGAGTGTTGTATTATCTAGTTGCCTTCATTTACTATTTAGCCTTTCATTTTTATGTTGGCTCACGCATGCGTGCCAGCCAATATATTGCATTAGTAGCAGATTTGGAGGCGCAGTCACTGTTGGCAATGCAGGGCACGCATCAGTAGGTGCGCCCCTCATTCCTCAATAAGCCAGCATGCAGGTGCCACACCAGGAATACATAATGTGGCAAGCACATCTAAGGAAAGGTCTGCTATAATGAGAGCAAAGCTCATCATACGAGCGGCACCTCCCGGATGTACCTTTCCTGGTGAAACATTAGAGTAAACATGGCAGCACACTGCCTGCCACAATGCCAACTTTGGGGTGTCCAATCCCCTGTCAGTATGCCCTGACCCAGTTTACATGCCGATGGGGGAAGCCCACTCCGCTTGGCATAATGCACCCCCCATTTATTATAGCTGAGGGGTGCCCACCCTCAGCTCTGCCCCCGTATGTGTGCCGATTTGGGTGCCCAATCTCCATTGGCTAGCCCCTTCTAAACACTCAGGTGGCATGCTGGGAGCCCACCCCAGTGTGCCAAATGCCCCTGTAAAACAAGTTTGGCAGAGCCACTATGACTGTGAATGCATTAACTAGATAAGGGTGTTTCATGGATTAAACATAAACATTTATTTCTTTAAAAACATCAGATTTACAAACCTTTGAGTCAGAGACTCATTTACAAAGGCACCTCATCGAAACTAATACAAAGACAGCACAGTTAAGTCAAAAACAATGGCTCGGAGAGCAGACAGTTATAACAATTATTCACTGGAGATACATGGGTAACAGTAGATAAACAGATTACATAGTTTAGGCACACAGGCACCACATTAAGAAGACCAAAGCAGTTCAAACAATACACAACAGCTAAAGCAAATAGACATCAGGAGTCAAAGAGAAGCCCAGAGTGTTCACACAAAGGCTATTGCATACACTAACTGAATCAAAGTATAGTACATTGAAAAGGGCATATTTAAGCAATAAGACATGACAGGGTGTGTTATCATGTAATAACGCCACTCCTGGGTGGGTTGAAGCAACGAGGCTAAGCTGAGTATTTATTTATTTATTTGCATCGTATTTATTTGATCCACTGGATCGGCAAAATTTGCACAAGCTGTGCCCTGGTCCTGGTTTGGTGATCTGGGTTTTACCCATACCACACTGCATATGGCTTAGTGATATACTGTACAGATGGCTGCACAGTCTAACCCATTGAAGGTTGAAGTTTCAGAAAACCATTATGCTACAAATATCAAGACTCACTCCCTCCTTCCCTCACCACCCCCAGTCACAATTAATCCTCTACCACAGTCATGCTTAAATACTGGTGCTCTACATCCATGCCACTAAGCTTTTAATGCCAACATGCTTCTTCTGCTGTTGTGAGTTAAATTCTTTATTTAAAACATTTTGTTGAGAAATTTTTGTTTTAGTATATCCATGGTCAGGAAAATGAATTTGTAAAAGTAAACAAAATCCCAATTTCTCAGTTCATTGAATCATAATACAACATGTTATGAATTTTTAGAGTCTATGTGTAACCCAAGTACGTCAAACAGAAATTAGATGCAAATGCTCACCTATTTGCAAGTGAAGCAAATGTGGTTGCTATCATTCAGTTGTAAACACCTATAGTTACAGCCAGGATTCACATTGCTAGACTCTGGGTAAGTATGACAAGTTTCCTAAATACTGGTACCTTATCCAGCTGTGTTCTGCATGGTGTGTGTGTGTTTAAACATGTGACTTTCTATAGTATATTGTATAGCACTGTGAATCCTGGCTGTAGTGTTTTTTTCTCTGCTGTGGCAAAGCAAGACACTGTAACAAGACACTGGCCTGCCATAGGGGCTATTAGACATCAAACCAAAGGGTACACTGTGAAGACTAACTTGAAGAAGATACAATAAAACAAACTTGAATGACAGCCCTCAAATGTCATAAAACACCCAGGGAAAATTAGAAAAAATTCTCTCACAGCCTAGGCAGAAACAAAACACTGGATTGAAGTAAGAACTCAAAACTGGTAGTAATACATATATTCCTGATTTTGACAGGCAGTTTTCCTTTAAGAAGATTCAGTTGAATATAAACAGTAGCCCAGAACTGCCTGCCTGAGAATGAAGTTGGTATATTATTTGGAAAAAGTCTAGGCTGGGTCTCTTGCTGTGCAATGTCCTACAAAGTAACATACTGACTGCACTTAGGATGGTGGTGTCAAATGCTGTGAGGTGCCTAGGGAACTTTTATGCAGAAAGTTCCAGGAAGTGTTTAACCTATTCTACTTCCAATAGCTTTCTCTGATGTCTGTACTATCCATTTGTGCAAGTCAACTCCACTTCTCAAACTTGAAAAGAAAATACTCTTCATCACAGACTGTATTTACCAAGTACTGTGCCCATGATTAAAATAATTTGAACCCCATCCTCCCAAAATGTGCCCTCATATGAACATGCATGATTTATCTGTAAAGACAATTTAAAATGTATTTCTAAATGCATTACTAACATCAATGCTTTCAATGTTTTGAAACTACTAAAAAGACAAACTGCATATATATAGATAGATAGAATATGGTAAACAAATATTGTTAATCCCAAAAGCTGAACTTTGTTTTGAGCAATACATGTTTAAGAAATACATGAAAGCTGTCTATTTTCCTTAGTTTTTAGACACTCTTAGTCTTTCCTTTGTGACACTGGGTGACTCTGATAATCATTTGTTCCAAGGGTTTTTAAGTCAGTTTGAAGGCATTGTAAGTATCTTCTGTTCTCCTAGTCCTTAACAAAATGCAGGACTCCACAGACTTCTTGTTCCTTGGTCCACACCCCAAACTAGTGAGTCTTCTTTCAGCATGATAGATCCACCTCATGCCCCCCACAAGAATTAAAAAAAAGGTGGGATGGACCTTTGGAGCTTCTTGGGTAGAGGTGGGTGGACCTTACTTCCACCCAAAAACAATGCTTCCTGCCACTACTTAGGTTCCAGTTCTTGTGCCACCTATTTAAGAAAGAAAATAGTACCCTGCAACCACTGTCTAACATGAAAGCTATTTATTTTGGGGAACATTTCTTGAGGAGGGTAAGGCGGAGGAGACTATTTACACATTCAGTCAGTTCCATGGACAGAAAACATGACATCAATCCTTTTGTACATGCAATAGTCAGTTGGCTCCACCCACAGTCGTAAAAACATTCTGCAATTTTTTTGTTAACCTGTAAAGAAGAAAACAGTCCCTCATGGTCTGTCCAGCTCCCTGCCCCAACCCGCACCCACCGCCTGCGCACCCTGCCTCCCCACACCCCCTCATCCCATTCTTACCTCCAGAGTCCGACGCAACGATCTTCAGTGGACCGGAACACGCCTGCACTCTTCAAAGCTGACTGCTAATAGAAGAAATGCCAGTAAGCTGTATAATGGCATAAATAGCATTTTTCAACTTTGGTGCATATCTCGGGCATTCTTTTGAATTTTTGCACCAAATTTTCAACATGGGGTTATTGGGGCCCCTCCTCATGAATTCAGTCACTGTCATGGAGTCTTACAGTCCTGAAAGGTGATTTTGTGGTCACTGCATGGAATCACCTTTGGGACCGAGTAATGAAATGACAGTGCCACTGTTTATGAGGGGGGCCTCAAAAGCCTATGTTGCAAATTTAGTGAAAAAATTCAAAATGGTTGTTTTACGAGCATGCATGCGCTGTTTCCATGCACGCCATAACTTTGTGAATTTGTAATATTTTCACTCCAGATTTTCAAAAGTGCCATTTTTTACAGCTCCTTATGAACAGTACAGCTGTCATTTTACATATCCTGGCCGAATGTGTTTTCACACGTCCGCACAGAATAGCGTAGTCGCTGTGCAAAATCAGTTTTCGGACAGTTTGAGAAAATTATGGTGACACTGCTCATGAGTAGAGGTCCTAAAATGCCTATGTTGAAAATTCGGTGATGAAAGTCCATAAATGACTGTGTTACAAGCGTGCATTGTGCAGTTTCCATTCACCCTTGTAACGCCACAAATTTGCAATATTTTGAGTCCAGATTTTCAACGCTGGCATTTTTTCACACCTCCTTATGAACAGTACAACTGTCATTTTTCACAGCCTGCCCAAAATGTGTTTATGCACCTGTGGCACACAATGGCGTGGTCGCCGGGAAATCAACTTTGGCACAGATTAACAAAATCACAGTGCCACTGTTCATTAGGGAGGTCCCAAAATGCCTATGTTGAAAATGTGGCTAAAGAAAATCCCCAAAATAATTGGCTTACTGGATGTGTGTAGTGCAGTTGCTATGCATTATCACGACTTCACCACTTTTCATATTTTCACTCCAGATTTTCAACGTTGCCATGTTTTTATGCATCATGAACAATACAGTTGTCATTTTCCATATCCTGCCCAAAATGTGTTTTCGTCCCTGTGTCACCAAATGGCATAGCCACTGTGCAAAACCACTTTTCGCTAACAAACTGATTGTGCCACTCTTCATTAGGTGGGGTCACAGAAAGCCTATGTTGAAAATTTGGAGTGAAAATACCAACAAACGCCTAGAACGTTAGGGTTTCCAACTGTAACACCCCACCCTGTAGAGACTGCCAGGCGTCCAGGGGTGGACTTGGAATCATTGGCTGTAATGCTCATGCCATTCCACCCCACCCCCACCCTGCAGCCGGTAACAGGCATCGAGGTGTTCCTTGGAGTGCTCAGCCCTAAAGTTCATCCCATTCTCCTATACTACACCCATCTCAGTGCATTTCCTTATGGAATGGGGTAAGTATAAGGCCCAAAGACCCTAAAGCACACCATGACACATGTCAGTGTCTACAGGGTAGGGTGAGGCCCATTCTCCTATACTGCACCTGTCTCAGCATATTTCCTTATGGAATGGGGTAAGTATAAGGCCCAAAGACCCCAAAGCACACCACGACACTTGTCAATATCTAAGGGGTAGGGTGAGGTAAAATGGCATGAGTGTTATAGCTGATGCCCCAAAGGCACACTCGCGCCTGTCAGTCTCTGCAGGGTGGAGGTGGGGTTGGGGTCAGTTCCATACTTCACTGCCATTCCTATTATGCATCTCTAACTCCTACACTACCAATGCCAATGCCAGTGAGACAACATTCAGCATTGACAAATACTTGTTTATGATTCTGCTTGTAATTACTATATTATTGTATTTACCTTGTTTTATTGTTGGCTATCTTCTTCTCCCCTCTCCCCAGGACTGATCTGGAAACAAGCTGTTGTTAACTCGATATGTACTTCCTGGTTAAACATTTCAATAAATAAATACATATGTTGCTGTTAATGTTGTCAGTAGTCAACATATCACTTGTATCTTGTTATTTTTACCCCACTTTTGTTGTACATATAAGGGATATTCAGGGGAACTGTGTGATGCATGATTTACCCCTGACTCTGTTTTGTACATATAAGCTATATGCAGGGGGACCTGTGTGAAACATGGTTCATCCCCCACTCCTGTTGCATATATAGGGATATGAAGGGGGACCTGTGTAATACATGATTTACCCCCCACTCTTGTTGTGTATATATATAAGGGATATGCAGGGGACCTTTGTAATACATGATTTATTCCACACCCACTCTATTGTACATATAAGGAATATGAAGGGGACCTATGTGATACATGATTTATCCCCCACCCTGTTGTATATATAAGGGATATGCAGGGGGACCTGTGTGATACATGATTTATCTATACAAGTGTTTGACCTTGGTAACCTCTCGAGAGGCATAAGCCATGAGTGAGGTGTCTAAGGCTAAACAGCATGAGTAAAGATAAATCACATATCACTATGTCCCACCTCATGTTCCATTTATGCAGTAGGCTAGGACCATGAGTGATTAATTTTATTAATTGTTTTATTATTTTTTAATTATTACATTTTGTGGGACTTTTTCAGAAACGCATCTGTGTTGTTTGTTTAGCCAGTGTTTCCATGGCATTGCTATGGATGTGCTGGCATGATACCGCACTGATATGATGTTACAGCTGATTGGTGGACCAAGTTATGATTTTAAAAAATGCAAGGCGATATTGCCGGTACTTGGGGAAGTGAGTAGGTTCCTGGTGTGACCAGGACAGTTTGGAAGCAGATTGCTTTTGTTTTGTTTCTTTAAATATATTTTTGGATGGCAGTACAGAAAAGGAGAAAGGGACCCAGATGCAGGAGGATGCCTGTTACTGTGGAGTGAGAAGTGATGGAGAGGTGCAGAGACTGTTTCCTTGGTGTGGTGGTTTGGGTATTTTTAAAATAAAAAAATGTTTAGCCAGCCCAGTGGCACTGAGGGTTGAGGTGTTGAATGCCACACCACGTGCACACCAGCAACCCGTGATTCGGGAACAAGCATGGGTTGCCGGGGTTGGCAGGAAGGAGATGGACTGAGCATCCGTTGGACTGCTCTCCATCTCTGGGAGGGGAACTTCAGCAGCTGATGCTCACCTGACCTAGCAGAGGCTGGGGCCTCGACGGCACAGAGCTGTATCACAGGGGTGGGGAGCGCAGACGGTTGACTGGGGCACACACAGGAGCGCAAGTGCAAACCCAGTCTCCAGCATCATTGCACACAAGAGGGAAAAAAAGCAGAAAAGAGCTCCTGAAGGATGATGAGGGGAAGCACGAGGCTCCACACCTGGCTAGCCACAGCGCAACACAGATCTGGTCTCAGTGGGGTAAGGGACCCTCTGCCAACCCCGCCGGAGGGGATAATCCCTGGGTACAGTGCCAGCTGGTGGATGCCAGGGTGATGGGGCTGGGTCTCTCCCCAGCTTGAGAGGACAGAGGAGCATAAAGATAATAAAATTTAAAAAATAAAAAAATTTTTTGTGTTATTGTGCAGTTCAGCTGTTAGCGTGGATTGTGTTGGTATGACAGTGTAAGCTCTGTGGAGTGAGCAGCTGATGATAGAAATATAGAATCTGTCAGCAGATAGGGCCGCTGCCCACCCAGTCTGCCCATTTTTGTTTTACCTTCATTTTTGCTCGAACCCTATTTGATCTACAGTGCTATCTCTTCCGTCCTTCCTTACCCCTATGATTCCCTTGTGCCTGTCCCAGGCATTTTTGAATCCCACCACTCTTTTCACCCCCACTCACTCCGCTGGAAGGCTATTCCAGGAATACACCACCCTTTTGTGAAGAACTGCTTCCAACATCTCTCCTCAAACTAACCCCCTATAGCTTTATAGCATGTTCCTGTTCTAGAGTGCTTTTTTTCTTAAAATACCCTCCTGTACCTTGTTAACCCCATGAGGTATTTCAAGGACCTCTATCATATCCGCCCTCTCTCTTCTCCTCTAATGTGTACATATTGAGCTCCTTTAGCATCTCCTGTAGGGCTTTTGATGCAGACCCTGCACCATTTTGGTAGCCTCTTCTTGACCGCCTCCACTCTGTCCTTCCTGAAATGTGGTCTCCCGAACTGGACACAGTACTCAAGGTGGGGGTTCACCAGAGATCTATAAAGAAGCAACACCACCTCCTCTTCCTGCTGATGATACTCCTTCCTAGGCACCCCTGCATCCCACTAGCCCTCCTGATTGCCTTTTCACACTGCCTGGCCATCTTTAGGTCTTCTGATATGATTAACCCCAGGTCTCTTTCCTGCTTGGTCATTGTTTGTATAACTCCACCCATTTTGTACTCCGTCCCTGGGTTTCTATGGTCCAGGTGCATTGTTTTGCACTTTTTGCATTGAAACCCAGCTGCCATACCGTTGATCACGCCTCTAGTTTTTCAGATCCCTGCCCTCCCCCTGAGTGTCCACTCTATGGTATATTATGGTGTCATCCACAAAGAGGCAGGCTTTCACTTCCAGCTCCTCTGCTATGTCACTTAAAAATACATTAAGGAGGACCAATCCTAGCACTGTACCCTGAGGCACCTTGCTGGTCACCCTCCTTCCTCGGCGCAAACTCAGTTTACCAGTATTCTCTGTTTCCTATCCCTAACCAGTTTTCTTACCCAGGTTACCATGGCAATGGGTCCAAACAGTGCTGACAGCAATAGCGTCAGCTACAAGGCGTGGTAAAATATAGCCAATTTTGTTTTTGGCAGGGCTTCCCCACAACCCCAACAAGGGGGCTCTGCTCCCTGCACCTCGATTAAGATTCTCACCCGAGGGAGTGCAGATCCCGGGAAAGAATTTCACAGGGCCATTACGGCCCCATGTAAACAATATTTCAAGTCCCAAGGTAAGCAAGTTTGGAGACCGGATTAGAACTCTGACTCCACTGCTGCTGGCTAGTTACCGATGTTCCAAACCTCCACACCATGGGAGCAGCTTGACCAGTCTCCTGGCACCTGGTGCTGTTGTCCTGCATACAGGACCATGGACAGCAACCAGGAGAGCACTTACAGCATGCGCTGTAAATCCCCAGTCACTGTCTGTGTGAGCTACCAGGCTAGCACCGTATAGTGCAGCGCTATTCTGGTAATGCTCAATTGACAGGGTACCAGTTACCACCATAGTGCCTACCCCTAAGCTACCCAACTTGCTTACCAGTCTCCTGGTGTCGAAAGCCTTGCTGAAACCCAGGTAGGCCATGTCCACTGCTCCTCCTGATCCAACTTCTTGGTCACCTAGTCAAAGAAATCTGTCAGATTTGTTTGGATGACCTTCTCCTGTGAATCCATGCTGCCTCAGATCCTGTAACTAACTGGACTCAAGATATTCCCCAATCCTTTCCTTTAGTAGTGTTTCCATTAACTTATTCACCACTATTGTCAGGCTAAAGGCCTACAATTGCACACTTCTTCCTGCTACCACTTTTTCTGAAGTGGGACTACATCTGCTCTTCTCCAGTCTTCTGGGACCACTCTGGTCTCCAGTGATCTGTTAAACAGAACTGTCAGAGGTGCAGACAGTATTTCTCAGCACCCTTGGATGCACCCCATCTTGCGCCTTTAGCTTTGTCCACTTTCAGGTTAGTGAGTGCTTCCAGACTCTCTCCTCAGAAAAGGACTATTGCCCATTTCCTCCCATCAAAGCTCCTGGTGCTTTTTCTCGGTCCCTCCCTTCCCCTTCTACTGTGAAAACTGAGCAGAAGCATTTGTTCAAGATGTCTGCCTTTCTTCGTCTCCTCCATACAGTCCTCCCTCTCCCTTAACCATACATTCCTTTCCTTTCTCTTCCTTTCTTTTCAACATATCTGAAAATGTCTGGTCCCCCTTTGATACCGCTTCTGAGCTATTCTTTCTTCATTTAGCACCTTTGCACTCCTTAATGCTTTCCCTGCTCCATCTGTTTTTCCTGATACACTTTTATTCTCTTCTCTGTTGGTCTCTTTATACCTTATAAATGCTACTTTTAGCCTTTACCTTCCTACCATCTCTTTTGAGAACCACAATGGTCTCTCTTCCTTTTCTTTTGCTTACTTGCTTGACACAGAAGTTTGTTACCTTCACTATGTCCTCTTTTAGTTTGCCCACTGTTCTTCCACATCAGCCCTTCTGAAGTCCAGGACAATCGCCATTGTGTGGTTGGATTCTGCAGCTGTTCTTATGTTGAACCAAACTGTACAATGATCATTGGTCCGCAGATGGCTTCCCACCTGATGTTTGCAATACTGTCCCTATTAACAAGCATCAGGTCCAGTATTGCCCCATCACGAATGGGTTAACTAACTAGTTGCCTGAGAAATACCCCTGGAGTGAATCCAGGATGTCCCTGCTTTTAGTTGAAGCTGCAGCTGGAAGACTCTAATCTATATCCGGCAGACTGAAGTCCCCCACCAACAACCCCCTCCCTTTTTGGCCATTTTGCAAGTTGCTTCTAACATTTCCTTACCTGACTCCTCCATCTGTGCTGGAGGCCTGTAGATCATGCTTGTCCAAATAGTGTCTCTGTTTCCCAACTGAGGATGACTCACAACACCTCTACCCCCTCCCCCAAATTTCCTGTATTCCTGTTGCTTTATGCTTTTCTTTACATAAAACACCACACTCCTCCTTTCTTTCCACCCTGTCCTTTCTGAACAGTATATAGCCTGGTATGTCTATGTCCCAGTCATGGTTGTCAGTGCATCGTGACTCAGCAATGAGCACAATATCCAGGTCGGTCAAACTTACTGCACATGCTTTGGGTTTTCCTCATACTTTAACATTGTGTGGGAATCCACAAAATTTATGAAAAGTCACTGGAATGAAAAGGTTGTTCTCCCAGTGACCTATGTTTTGGACCTTTCTTCTGAGCTGGAAACTTTATCAAAGCGACAGACTTACTGGGTCTTATCTGCTTCACTAGCACTTGAAAGATTACTGCTTTCAAATGGAAGAAGCAACTCTGTAACCTAGCAGAGTGGTATAACAAATATGACCTCATTAGCTCAGAATGAAAGCATTTGCTATCTGTTGATTAATCAGATGGAAATGTTTAATGCAGCCTGATCTTCCTTTTGAATTCTTCCTTTGATGGGGGAGAAATGTAATTTGCAATTCCTTGTAGATGCTCCATTTTCTGTTAGTTCACAATTTATTTATTTTCATGTATGCATTATAGTTATAGGATTTACTTATTGAGCTTGTGCCGTTTAGTTCATCTATCGCCTTTAGTCTATTTCTGATATTGTTATTCACTTTTTATTTAATGGATTCTTTGTGATATCTTTGCTGTTTATGTAATGTTTTTGTCAAGAAAATTTAATAAAATATTCCACCACCTTACCTACGGCTGCATCCTCCTGCCTTATTCTTCCTCCCACTCCACTACTGCTCCTCCTAGCATAATATGAGAGTAATGCATGCAGAATCTCTGATGCTAGCCATTCCCATGTTATATTACTAGTATGTTTACTATGAAGTTTTGTACTGTAACTGCCCTGTATATAGCCTCCTCCTCTATCTAGGCTTGCATCGCCGTCAAGAGAAAGTCTGTAGTCAATTGTTTGTGTACTTGCAATATTTTGTCTTGACATGTACTCTGCCTAATGCCAACTTTGTAACATGAGAATTGCATTGCTGGTTACACTTGTAACGCCATGGTTGATTCTCAACCCGGTTCGACCCTGAAAAAGGACTGCAATTGTCTCAGTGGACTTACTCGTTACCAAAACTCAGATATATAAATAAATAAATTAATGCAGGTGTCCAGGTCGCCTGCACCATGATGATCTCTAGGTCTGGGATCTTATTTCTCAGATTTCCAGCATTAAAACTCATGGCCTTCCAAATTTTGTTAGTTCTTTGCTTGTTGCTCCCCACTTTTCCCTTTGTTCCCATCCTCCCTTCTCCTGTGACTGCTTCTTTTCCCTTCCTCCTTTGCTAACCCCTATTTCTTAGATTAACAAGCTCTGTTGTGGGACTTTTGCCCTTAGGATCTCCCTACACATTATCTCAAGCTGTGGAAGGGGAGCAGTTTCTGTCTTTCCTTGTTCCTCCACCATCCTCCTCCTCGGCTACTTTAAATGTTCATTGAAGTAACATTTAAACAATCCACTGAGAAATGTGGTCACCCTCCTGGATGGATGCAGGCCATCACCTCTGTATAGACTCTTATCCTCCCATGTGGGCCGCAGTGTCCAATGTAGCCTTACCCTTCCTTTCTGCTCAAGGCCTTCAACCATAAGTTGAAGGCCTCGTATGGAGCCCTTCCTTCCTCATCATGGACAGGCAGCACCTCCTCAAAAGCTACAGAGTGTGTTACCTGTCTCAGACCTCTTCCCAGTTCCCTAATCTCCCTGCACTATTTCTGACCTGTTCCTAGCCAGCTCATGTGTCCCAAGATCGACAATGACATCCAGCTCTCCCTTCCTTCTTGCTGCCCTTGCAATCTGTAGGATATGCTTCTCATCCCTCCAGACCATGATGCCTGGTAGGCACCTGACCTCCCTTTCCACCCTTTTCCTGATTCCCAGCTCTATCCCCCTGACAATTGGGTTCTCCTCCAGAGTTACTTCCGCCTCATCTGGGGTCCTCTTCCACCCTCCTTGGGGTCTCCAATAGTGTGCAGTGAGAGAAGAAGGAGTTGTTGAGATAGAGAAAGTGAATCTGATAAAAGAGTATGTGAAAAAGTGCCAGATGGGCAGGGTGGGAGGGAATGACGTCTCTACAATATACATAAATGGGTCATGATGTCTTTACTACATGTGTAAATGGAATCATTTACATTGATAACATAGTAGCTCTGATAAACAAAATTATCACACTGTATTTATGTCTCACCCCATTGCATAAATCTGGATATATCACAAAATGTCACAGGAAAGCCAATTGAAATGAACGGGATTTTCTGTAATATATCATGATATATCTGGATATTCTGCAGCATGTCACTAGCTATCTCTGTGATGTGCCTAACAGAGGGTGTCCATCTCTTCACCGACCTTGTTCATAATATGATATGGCCACCACAGGGTGTCTGTCTCCTCAGTGGTCTCATTTGTCAAATCCATTTATTTAAGTTAGCTTTTGAGACCGCTGGAACTCCTACTGGTATATTTTCTAGCTGTCATGTGTATCCTAACCTGCTTTATGCTTAGTATATATATTAAAATGTTTAATAAAATGGCAAGTAAAAATCTTGAAATTTCATTGGTTGAGAGACCTCACCTGACCATGTGTTAACTCTCTATAAATGCACGGTCAAGTGCTGAATCTCATTTACATCCCAAGCAAAAACTACTTGGAGCCATTTTATAAGTGTAATAAGCCTCTTCAGGATGAGCATTATAGGATCTTAGTGCACTTTTCAGGGGTGTAAGGACACTCGGCCTTTGGCCTCTAGCCTTCATTACCCCAGGGTGTACATTAAAATCATATAATGCACACCATGTCATGACCTACTACTTACATATTTGTTTACTTGAAGAATTTTAAATTGCTACTCTTTATGGCTCCCAGAACTTTGAACAGTTGCTCAAAATTAACTGCCTTGCCTTGTCTCATAACATGATGTAGTACTCACAGGGTGTCCAGCTTCTATAGATCTTATTCATAGCATGATGTGCCCCCACATGGTTTACAGCTCCTCATTGATCTTATTCAGAATATGATGGGCTCCCCAGAGGGTTTCCATATCTTCATTGATCTTGTTCATAACACGATGGACCCCCCACAGCGTTTCCATCTCCTCATTGATCATGTTCATAACATGATCACCACAGGGTGTCCAGCTCCTTATGAATCTTGTTGATAAAATGATGGGCCCCCACAGCGTTTCCATCTCCTCACTGATCTTGTTCAGAACATGATGTACCTCCCACAGGGTTTCCATCTCTTCATTAATCTTGGTTCATAACATGATGGGCCCCACAAAGGGTTTCCATATCCACATTGGCCTTGTTCATAACATGATGGGCACCCCACAAGGTTTCCATATCCGCATTGACCTTGTTCATAACATGATGGGCCACCACAGGGTTTCCATCTCCTCAATGATCTTGTTCATAATGCAATAGGTCCTCACAGGGTTTCTATCTCCTCATAGATCTCATATACAACCTGATGTGCCCTCACTGAGTTTAAATCTCTCAGTGATCTAAAACACTGTATAACATGATGTGCCCCCAAAGGATGTCCATCTCCTCTTGGATCTCATTCATTATGTTTTGTGCCCCTCAGAGTTTTCCTGTCCTTATGATGTGCCCCACAGGATTTCCATCTCCTTAATGGGCTCATTCATAACATGATGGACCATCCGCAGGGTGCCCTGCCTCCTCATGGATCTCATTCATAACATGATGTGCCCCATAGGGTTTCCATCTCCTTAAGGATCTTGTTCACAACATGATGTGCCCCACAGGGTTTCTGTCTCCTTAAGGATCTTGTTCACAACATGATGGACCCCACAAGATTTTCCAACCTTAAGGTAAGGAAAAAGGTCCTGCTCCCATACGACGCTTTGGGGAAACACCAGACTTCACCAACAACTAACACACCAAAATCTGGCCAATGGAAAATCATGTACTAATGTTCACAGTCTGGGAAACAAGATCCCAGACCTGCAGGCAATAATGACAGAGGCTAAACTGGACATAGTAGCAATTAGTGAGACATGGTTTACCAGTAACCACACTTGGGAGACTTCAGTACCTGACTATGTACTGTTCAGAAGAGACCGAGTTGCAAAAGGGGGGTGGAGTGGTCCTGTATGTCAATGAAAATATCAAAGCTACAGAAATTCAGAATACATATAAGGAGCCAGAAGAACTGTGGGTCACCCTGGAAACAGGAAATGGGACAGCCATAAGAACTGGGGTTGTCTACAGGCCCCTAGACCAGGGGAGGACATAGACACATTACTGTTAGAAGATATACAAAACATGACAGATAAAGGGAGGTACTGATAATGGGAGACTTCAACATGCCAGATACAGATTGGTCAATACCAGCAGGAACATCTGCCAAACTAGACACATGGTGGATTCCCTGCAGGGGAGGGCATCAAACAACTGGTACAACAACCCACAAGAGACAGCGCTATCCTAGATCTAGTACTGACTAACAGGGAAAGGATCACAGATCTCCAGGCAGAAGGTCACCTAGGGGCCAGTGACCATCACATGGTATGGTTCAGTTTGGCCACTAAAAGTAAATCATCCCATTCCAAGGCAAAAATATGGGACTTCAGAGGAGCTGACTTTGATAAGATGGCCAACAGAGTTAAGCTAGCCCTGGCAAAAAGAAATACAGGTGAGGGGTACAGGCAAAGTGGGCAAGCATTAAGGATACAATACTTAAAGCAACATCCCATTGTGTTAGAGAGAAAAGGAAGTGCAAAAGAAGAAGGAAACCACTTTGATTCTCAAAACAGTAGCAGAAGACAGATCGGGAAGACACCAGGGGGTAACACGAATAGGGAAACTTGTTCTTAGACTAAGTCACGAACTGGAGCTAATGGAGTGTTGGAGATTTCTGCACCCCAGACAGCGAGATTACACCTATTACTCCCCAAGACATGGAGCATATTCCAGAATAGATTATTTTCTGATCTCCACCAACGGGTATATAGAGTAGAACAGTGTTGCATAGGGCCCAATAATCATCTCGGACCACGCTACTGTCTCCCTTAGTGTCTCCATGGCTCAGGTAGTGGCACAATCCTGTTGGAGGTTTAATGTAAGCCTTCTTACAAGGGAGGACTTTAAAGAACTAATAGAGAGTAAAATATGGCAATTTGAACTAGAAAACCAAAAGGGACACAAGGAGGGAATAAGATGGGACGCACTTAAATGTAGTCTTAGGGGAAATTATAAAATATGCCTCCAAAATTAAAAAAAGAGCGAATTCAACAGAGGGTACAACTCAAACAGCAGATACTCTGGCTCAAAGCTATCCATCAGGAGAGTCAAGATCCCAAAACTAAACAAGAGCTGGATAAGGCCCGACAGGATCTTAACTGGATCTTAGATATGCAAATTGAGGGCAATTGAGATACTCCAGACAGAAATATTATGAACAGGGCAACAAGGCGGGAAACTTTAGCATGGCAGCTTAGACAGGAGAGGGCAAGCAGAGCAGTGATTCCTCAAGGGGTGATACAGAACAGGCAACTCACGTCTCCAGCAGAAATAGTTTGGAGATTTGAAAAGTATTACACAGAATTATATAGAGCGGAAACCTTTCCTGGACACAGGGAAGCGGTAGACTCTTTTAAATGGTCTTAAGTTACCGACCCTAGCAGACCTGAGGAAGAAGGAGTTAAATGCTCCAATTACAGTTCAGGAAATCATGAACAAAATCCAAAACTTAAAAATGGTAAGGCGCCAGGGTTGGATGGGTTCGGGCAGAGTTTTATAAGGGTTTTAGATCTCAGGTGATGGGCTTCTTGAGAGATGCCTGCAACGAGATACTGGTGGATGGGAATCCAGTTCCACCATCCTGGAACCTGGCCCAGATATCAGTGATTCCGAAACCAGGCAAAACCCGAACTATGCAGTTCGACGCCTAACATCCCTGTTGCCGTGGATTTAAAATTTGTACAGGTATTCTGGCAGACAGGCTGCAGGATCAGACTCCACTCTGGTCCATTCAGACCAGATGGGATTTATCTCCGAAGATACCTACAAGACAATATAAGGCGCCTTTTGAATATCATCACAGCTCAAAGAGGTGTAGTAGCTTCACGAGATAGCAATCAGCATGGATGCTGAAAAGGCCTTTGACAGGGTGGACTGGCACTTTATGTCGCCCACCCTGTCAAGGTTTGGGCTGGGGAGCACTTTGTTTCAACCATCGCGCTCTGTACTATAGACCCAAAGCCAGGTTAAGGTGAACGACATGTCTCAAACCATCTGCCTCTTATGAGAGGCACTAGACAAGGTGCCCCCTGTCACCCTTAATATTCGCTCTCTTTAGAGCTGCTGCCATATGGATATGGGACGACCCACGCATTAAAGGTATTTAAGTGGGGGTGGAGCACAAACAGTGCTATATGCTGGATGACTCCCTTTTCTTCTTACACGACCCTCAAAACTCCCTGCCACATCTCCTGGAAGCTTTAGAAAATTCAGTCCCTAGGGATATAAGATTAGCTTATCCAAGTCTGAGGGGTGACACTGAGCGGTACCCTTAATAGACAGTTAAGAGAATCCTTCCTGTTTACATGAGCTAAGAAAATACGCTTTAAATATTTGGGAATACAGATCTCGTGGATACTTCCAAGTTATACTGGAACAATCTACTTAAATTGCTTCTGGTTTTGAGATCAGACTTTGCCAGATGGAAACTCCTACCCCATTCTCTCTATGGCAAAATTCAAATTATTAAAATGAACGTCTTGCCCAGACTACTATTCTTATTTCAGACACTCCCATTCCCATACCTGCCTAAGTTCTGAAGCCAGCTACAAAAGAAATCTCCAAATTCATATCGGGGCAAGACCAAGGATAGCACTTGGCACACTGATGAAGTCTAGGAGATGGGTGGTTTAGGTCTACCACACATGTATCACTATTACCTAGCCGCATAAGGAGCACAGCTTATTACAAAGGGCCAAACAACGACCGAATCTGGGTGGTACCTCATTGAAAATGAATCAACCCCAACGGAAAAATGTGGACATGCCCAACCTGTCATGTTGACTCACACATTCGGAGGTCAATTTCAATCCATGGGTAAAACAATCTCTACGCACCTTGCTCAGACTTAGGAAACTAACACCCCAAATGCCCTGGATCCCCTGTCTTTAATCAGACATACAGCGTAATTTTGTCCCTCCTAAGTTAGATCAAGGATATGCCTTCTGGGAGCTTAAGGGCTTAACAACCTTTAGACAACTGATAGATAGAGGGTCCTGCCTCGCATATGGCACACCTCAGGAATGTTTTGTATTAAGGAAGGAAGATTTTTACAGATACCTTCAAGCCAGACATTTTATTAACACAGGAGAAAATCTCCAAGAATTACTAGGGCCCTTACCCCCTTGAGGAATTCTGGTGGGACTCTAGAAGAATTAGAGAAAACTACCTTACCTCTCCATCCTGTATAGGATAATCATGGATAAGAAGGGGCCCCAGTGTTAGAAGAGATTAGAAAGAAGTGGGAGATAGAGTCTGGAGAAACAATTTATAGGAAAGACTGAGAACGCGTTTGCAGAGGGGATGGCAGGTAACCTCATCCATGATATGGCGCAAATTTAACTGGAAAATCCTGACCCGTTATTTTCGCCCCCAATGATTACCAAATACTTTAACCCTCAGGCGCCTTCGGCCTGTTGGCGGTGTGTGGAGAAACACAAAGCACACATTACCATATGTTCTGGGATGCGAAGCTGCAGAGATTCTGCTCTTAGATCCAGGGGCTATGACCAGAATAGGTGGGTTCATACCTCACACGTTTAAAGACCTAGTCCTAGGGTTGCCAACCTTGTCTTCTCAAAGAAGTGTGGAGCTATGCCAGATAATGCGGATTGCAGCTTTAAAATGTATTACTATTAAATGGTTAAAACAAGACCCACCAACTTTTCAACAATGGACTTCCAAAGTGGAAGAAATTGAAAGATTAGAAAGCATAACCTACACCATTCAGCTAAGAAAAGACACATTTCTAGAGATCTGGGGACCCTGGCATCGCTGGAGAGAGAGTTGGGTGAAGATACGGGGTAAGAGCTGAAGACATGAGAAGGAAGAAGAAGGATAAACACAATAGGGGAAGAGAGCGGAGGATGCAAGGGCAGGGGAAGAGGTGGATAAAGAAAGAGTAAAGAGTTACTGGAAAAGATGGTCTTCCTGAAAATAGGGACGGGACACACATAAGGATACGTATATATAAGTATTTATACATTCTTAACAAATAATAAAACACTAATTGCAGTGCATTGGTGTAGGTAAATGTAAGTTAATACAGTTATTGATGGTTTGGTTAAAAGGTTAGATAAAAGGTAATGAAAACATGATAGAATGTGTAAGTAAGTGTGGAAATAACATACCCAGGAAAGAAGAGAGAACATTAAGACAGAAGAAAGAAGAAAAGCAGGACTGGAACTGGGACATTACTATGCCACGCTATGACTAACAGATTATTGTAACTAAAAGCTTAAAGCTGATAGTGTGTACCCATAATTTTATTCTACTGTCTGATGAGATTAGAAGTTGAAATATGTTAAACAGAAGAAAGCTGGAATAGTAGAATGATAAATTACAGAAAGAAGTGGGTTGAATAGAATGCAAATGATGTAGAGAAATTTATAATAAGAGAATACGTGGAATTGAATGTATTACGGATATGGATTTTAATAAAATGGATGAAGTTAAAAAAAAGGGAAAAACAGTAGCAGAAAAGGTCAAAGCCAAAAGGATGGCCTTCAGGAAATATAAGGGAACGAGCAGGATGAAGATAGAGAGGCATACCAGACTTTCCTAAGGAAGTAGGGAAGGCAGTAAGGCAGTCAAAGGCCCAAACTGAGGAAACACTAGCACAGACAGTAAAAGAAGGTGACAAGACTTTCTATAGATACATTAGTGAAAGGAGAAAGTCCAGAGGGGGTATTGCTAAGATCAAAGGAGTTAGGGGGCATGAGGAGGAGGACCATGTAAAAGCATCTATCCTAAATAGATACTTCTGCTCAGTATTTACTGAAGAGAAGGTAGGGCAGGGCCCACAGCTCAGCATCATGGACACAGGAGGGAAGGAGGTAGCACTCAGTCCCTTCACAAAAGAAAGGGTCCTACAAGAGCTCGATAAGCTCAGGGTGGACAAGGCAATGGGACCTGATGGCATACATCCCAGGGTACTAAAGGAGCTAAGGGTGGAACTAGTACAGCCATTATCAGAACTGTTTAGTGAGTCTCTGAGCACAGGAGAGGTCCCAGAAGACTGGAGAAGGGTCATGTGATCCCGCTGCACAAGAGTGGTAGCAGGGAGGAGGCAGGGAACTAAAGACCAGTCAGTCTTACCTCAGTAGTGAGCAAGATTATGGAGGCACTCTTAAGGAAAGGATAGTGCAACACCTGGAATCCATAGGAGCACAGGATCCAAGACAGCATGGGTTTACAAAGGAAGGTCCCGCAAACTAATCTAATAGATTTCTTTGACTGGGTAACCAGAGTGGTGGACCAAGGGAACAGTTGATGTTGCCTACCTTGACTTCAGCAAAGCTTTCAATACTGTTCCACACAGAAGATTGATTAATAAGCTGGGTAGGCTCGGGTTGGGTCAGACATTGGCCAACTGGGTGGCAAACTGGTTGACGGGCAGAAAACAGAGAGTGGTGGTAAATGGTATACAGTCAAAGAGATGCAAGTCACAAGTGGGTACCCAGAGATCAGTCCTGGGCCAGTCCTCTTCAATATCTTCATCAATGACATTGCAGATGGACTGGAGGGTAAGGTTTGTCTGTTTGCAGATGACACCAACATCTGCAACAGAGTAGATGATCCAGATGGGGTGGGAAGAATGAGACGAGATCTGGATAAACTGGCAAAATGGTCAGAAGAGTGGCAACTGGGGTTTAATGCAAAGAAGTGCAAAATCGTGCACATAGGGAAAAGAAACCCTGAAGCCACCTATAGGCTGGGAGGGAGTTGCTGGCAGTCACAAGGGAAGAAAAAGACTTGGGCATCATCATCACCGATGACCTGAAATCATCCAGGCAGACCGCTAAAGCAGTAGGTAAGGCTAGGGGGATGTTAGGTGTATTAGTAGGGTATCACAAGTCGAAGAGGGAGATAATAACCTCTTTCAAGACACTGGTTAGGCCCCATCTGGTGTACTGCATGCAGTACTGGAGGCCACACCTTCACAAGGACATTAACCAGATTGAGGCAGTCCAGAGAAAGGCAACCAAAATGGTGCAGGGACTGCATCAGAAAACATATGAGGACAGATTAACGGAGCTCAATATGTATACCCTAGAGCAAAGGAGAGAGAGAGGTGATATGATTGAAACATTCAAACACCTTAAGGGCATTAACAAGGTGAAAGAGTCTAACATGTTTCAATATAAGAAAAATAGCAGGACAAGAGGACACAGCAAGAAATTAGAGGGAGGCCGATTAAGGGGTAATGTGAGGAAGTTCTTTTTCACAGAAAGGGTGGTGGATGCATGGAACGGCCTACCCCAGGAAGTGGTGGATATGAATACAGGTAGAGGTTCAAACAGGCATGGGATAGGCATAAGGGAGCAATACAGATGAGTGTGAATAGATAGGCCATTGACAGAGCAAAGGTTGATGGCACATATATGGCAGAAAATAAATGGGCAGACTGGATGGGCCTTGTGGTCCTTATCTGCTGTCAACTTCTATGTTTCTATGTTTAGGATGTGCCCCCACAAGGTTTCTATCTCCTTATGGATCTCATTTATAATACCATGGACCCCATATGGTGTTCTTCTCTCGTCAGTCTCAGATATAACATGATGTGCCTCCACAGGGTTTCCATCTCCTTATGGGCCTTATTCATA
Source organism: Neoceratodus forsteri (assembly GCA_016271365.2). NCBI lineage: Eukaryota > Metazoa > Chordata > Ceratodontiformes > Ceratodontidae > Neoceratodus > Neoceratodus forsteri. The sequence goes on from JADMNL010000024.1 coordinate 124,649,645, forward strand.
ACATGATGGATCATCCACAGACTTTTGTCTCCTCATGGATCTCATTCATAGTATTATGAGCCATCCACATGGTGTCCATCTCCTCGTGGGCCTCATTCATAACATGATGAGCTCTCACAGAGTGTCCATTTCTCTTGTATCTCATTTATTACATGTTGTGCTACCACAGGGTGTCTACCTACTCATGGATCTTGTTGATAAGATGATGTGCCCCCACCATCAGGTTTCCATCTCCTTAGGGTCTTGTTCATAACATGATGGACCCCACATGGTTTCTTTCTTTTATGGGCCTCATTCATAACATGATGGGCCATCCACAGGGTGTTTGTCTCCTCATGGGCGCATGATGTGCCCCACAGGTGTCCTTCTCCTCATGGATCTCATGCATAACATTATGTGCCCTCACAGGGTATCTATCTCCTCGTGAATCTCATTTTTGACAAATGTGCTAGCCACAGGGTATCCATCTCCTCATAGACCTCATTCATAACATGATGTACTTCACAGGTGTTCATCTCCTCATGGAACTCATTCATAACATTATGTATCTTAACTGTCCACTGGTTTCTGGCTATAATCAAGCTTAACCAGTAATTATATTGATTAAAATTGACATTTTGTTACCAAGTTACAAACACTGCTGCTTTAAATAGGAGTTTGTTTTGGATCTCTGCAAAAGGTAGTACAAAATGCAAACCTGAAGCCAAGGTACCAAACTGGAGTGGTAGCTTGTATATTAGCCACGGGTCCCCAGTACCCATTGTCTTCTTTTTTTTTTGTTACTTATTTTGCTTTTAGTGTCCTTTGACAGTTTCCTTTATTGGCTCTGCTGCCCGTGCCACCTATCCATGGCAACCTGAGGCTGCCACAACTGAAATGCCCCCTGATTGCACCCCCAGAGCAGGGCCTCTGGGTCTCCCCCTACCTGGTCAGATCCTATCATGTATTCAGCAGGGAGCCCCAGGCAGCTATTTGTCGGTGGGACAGGAGTGTCATAAGCACGTTGGGGATGAGATTTGTCCCAGGGTGTAGGAGGCATGGCATGCAATGACACTGTGGAGAAGATGCCATGCATCTGGCACACACCCCAGTGGCAACACTAGCTAGGGTCCCTGGTATCCAGTCATCCTGTGGTCATCAAGGAGCCCTGTTCTGAGGACACTATGCCCCCTGCTCTGTGGAGATGGAGAGTGTACAAGGTTGCTCTAATCCACCTCCTCCCGTGGGCCCTCTGGTAACCCAGGTCCGCCCCAAACTCCGGGTCACCAGCGTGGCAAGCCTTAGTCCTCCCACTGTGCTGGTGGGCTGACCACCCCAGTACCCTTTCTAGGTGATCACCAGTATCCAATTTCCAGGCCACTCCTGGCACAGTACAGTTCATTTATTTATTTATTTATTTAGCTTTTGTTGACCGGGTAAGTACACTAGACAAGTATTATGCCTATTTTCAGGAACGACCCAGGAGAATACAACATAGGGATTCAGATAATTGTACAGAAAGGATGCTAGTACATAATGACAAATATAACAAACGTATGGAATAAAGTACATCATTGACAATAAGAGTAACATATAGGAGTAGAACACTATCCAAAGGAGTGGTTGGTCATAATATAACTTATAACTTTCTAGTTAGGCACCCACAAGGTGAGTAGGTTTGCAGACACATTTTAACAAGTCATCACTCATTTGAGACATGTAGTTAAGGCAGAACCAGGATACATGGGAGTAGTCAGTATTACCTATGACCAAGGTGCAATGTTGTGGACAAAAGTATACCCACAGTCAAGTACCCGTAATTGATAGAATTTATAGAATTGTTGGAAACAGCAAGAAGTTTCAAACAGCTTCAGTAGAAGGCAGCTTGGGCAAGTTTGACAACAGTTGATAATTACTCTAGGGAGGCTTGGGGCAGTCACACACTGAGGCTAGTTTCAGGAAGCCCACAGGGAATTGCAAAACTCTGATAGGAGGGGCCAGTGGATATCATCGGGAGGGAGCTTCAGAGTCTGGCAAGACTTACGGCAAAGTCCTGATCCCCATGAGGGTATGGGTGGGGGGACTTTGAGCATCCCTGAGGTCTGGGACCTAAGATGGTAGGAGTAGCATCCATTTGTGGCAGAAGCAGGGCCAGCCCCTGGGGATGCCAGTTCTGACCACTTTCCCGAGAGGCACCCCATCCCAAATCAAGGTATCTGGCTGGGGAGAGCCAGCAAAGTTTATCATATAGCTCACATCGGTGGGTGAGACGGGGCAGCCAGAGCGAAACAACAGATGTTATTTTATGCTGTGTGCCACCGAGTGAGATGAGTCTTTGGGAGTGAGCAAATAGATGCAGACCATAGCTGAGGGAGGGAAGAAGTACACCTCTCGCAAGGCAAGTCTGGCTGCGGTGTAAGGTTGTACTTGGCCCTATAAGCCAGACCCAATTTGCAGTTCACTGCCCTGCAGATGTTAAGGATATGACTCCCCATGTCAAGTGTTACCCCAAGGTATTTGATGGAGTTCACTACTGGTAGTGAGGGTCCGTCAGTACTGATGATGTTTAGCAAGGCCGACGAGGTTTGATTTTGGCCATGGAGCCAAAAAGCATAGCCTGTGTTTTTTCAGGTTCAGGACCAGTTTGTAGTTAGTAACCCAGGACAAGATATTGTTAAAGTCATCGGATAAGCACTGGTTTAGAGTGGTGGCATCCTGGGAGTGAGCCAGTATCACCAGGTCATCTGCGTACAGGTGGCTCTGCAGCTGGTTGTCACCATACGAGTTGATTGATAAAGAGGGAGAAGAGGAGGGCCAGTACCGAACCCTGATGGACTCCAGAGGTCACTGGTAGGGGCTCGAGAGGGACTTTATTGAAGCAGGTCCACTGCTTTCTACCATGCAGGTAGTCCGTAAGCCATTTCATAGCATGGGGAGGGCCAAGTGACCACAACTGTGAGCCAAGCAGTGCGTGATATTAAACTCTCACGCATACACCAATTATTTGTTTTGCATTTCTCAGTTTATTGCAAGAGTATTACTAGATCCAGCACAAAGCCTTAAAATAGCAACTCAATTTTCAAATAAATTGTGACAATCTGCAGATACATTCTAGGTGAGTTGCAAAACAATTCATGTTGCTTTTGAGCTGGCTAAATGCCGCAAAACAAGACAATGCGAGTTCCCAATTCATTGACAACTTAAAAATGCAAAGAAACTCAATGGTGTGAGAATGTAATGGGAACAGTTGTGTTTATTCTAGTGGAGTTCAGTCTCTCAGACAGTTTTAGTATACTGGGGCATCGGTCATGTATTGTTGTATTTTGGTATGTAATTAATCTGTTCTATACTATATGAAGATTTTCAAAACCTCAGGGCTCCAATTTATCAAACCTTCTAGATTTTTCTGTTAATGTAACATTCTTTCTTCTTTCTTTCTTAGGGATTATATACCCAAGTTGAAGCCTTCAACAATTGGGACAAGATTGGAATGAACATCACAGTCAATGTCCGTGAGTCACCTGTCAGCAGTGAGTTTCGCCCTGAACTGCCTCTCCCTCTGGTCAATGAGAATATTGAATTTACGGCTCAGCCTCAGCCTTCACCCTATGGAATCACTTATACCTGGCATTTTGATGATGGATCACCAGTACAAGAGGGAACACTTCCCATGGTTCAGCATCAGTTTGGGAACAGCAGATCCTATAATATAACCTTGCTGGCCAACAACAGCATTAGTGTCCTCAGCTTCTTTCAGATTGTGGTCATTGGAGAAGATGTCACTGGTCTCCATGTAACTTCTAATGGGCCTAATGAACTCGGCTCAGAAACCATAGTCTATGGAACAGTGAGAACTGGTTCTAGTATCAGCTGGACCTTTGATATGGGTGATGGCATCACATACAGGGACTTGGCAAATTGCTCCATCACTCACAAGTATACAAGTGGAGGCAATTACACTGTCACAGTGACAGCAAACAGTTCCATGAAATTTGTCCAACAGTCCATCACAGTGGAGGTGTTTCAACTGATGATCTTACGTGTCCTGCCTACTGGTTGCATATTAAGTGGTATGGTGACACAGTTTAGGGTTGACACTAGTGGAAATGTGAATGGTCTCAAATGTGTCTGGAACTTTGGAGATGGAAGCTCACCTAAACTGATAGAGAACAACTCAACCATTGTCAGGGCCTACTCAGCTCCTGGAGACTACCTGCTCAGTGTCACGATCTCCAGTCAGTTTAACAGAGACTCTTTCCAAGCAAAAATCTGTGTTGAAGAGAAAATTGTCTCAGTGACACTGCTAGCATCCAACAGTGCTGTTGAAACAGGCAGAGGTTCGGTTCTTTGCCACTGTGGTACCAAGCCCTGGTCCACTGCATCGTTATAAGTACCACTGGGATTTTGGCATCAATGAGTCTCCAATCATAAGTACTCAAGAAATCACGTTCAGATATGCAAAGGAGGGAACTACCTGGTAGCCATCACTGTCCACAACAGTGTAAGCAGAAAAAGCGATTCATCTCTAATCACAGTTCAGAGACCCATCAACACTATCTCTATTTTCCATGATGGTAAGATGAGGTCATTTTAGCAGTGAATAGTACATATATATTCAGAGTGGAAGCCAGTTCCACCACCAATGTCACCTTCAAGTGGGACTTCGAGATGGTAGCTCACCTAGAGATGGGAAAGCATTCCGTATATGTATAACACCAGTGGGAGGTTCACAATTACAGTGGTAGGTGAAAATTTGGTCAGCAGTAAGGGAGTGCTCTGGATGTAGATGTCCTGTTCCTGTCACTGGACTGGGTTTAAGCTCTGACTACACAGTAGGTCAGGTTGGGGAAGAGGTCATCTTTAAAGCAACACTATCTGCAGGAAGCAGTGTCCATTATTTGTGGGCAGCTTGTGAAATGTGTGACTTCCATGAAGGAGAAGCTACCTTCAGACACATTTTCAACACGCCAGGGGTCTTCAGAGTCTCTGTTGTTGCCAAAATGCTGTCAGTCAGGAGAAGGCTGATCTAGTCATCAGGATTCTGGAGAAGATTGAAGGCCTGAAGATCACTACTGCTGATTTGGTTTATGGAAGGTATGTTGCAGTCAAGCATTCTTTCACCTTAAATGCCCACGCTGCTCATGGCTCAAACGTAAGCTTTCAGTGGGACATTCTCCGAGGCCCCAGTGTTGTGTTTGCAGATCAGGGTCATTCCATAGTATTTATATCTGACACAATAGGAGAACTAATGGTAAAGCTGACAGCAAAGAATGCGTTAGGCTAAGTCTCTGATGAGATTGTGTTGGAGGTTGTAGAACCAGTCAGTAGTGTCAAAGTCCATGCTGGCACAGACAGTGTGGCTGCTGGGATGCCAGTTAACCTCACAGTCACTGTGGCATCTGGGTCAAACCTGACGACATCTGGCACTTAGAAACAGGGAAAGAGCCTTTCCAGAGCAACACCTCTACTTTATCGCATGTTTATTCCTCCCTTGGGACTGTGGTAATCACGTAACAGCTACTAATGCTCTGGGGTCCTGTAATAGCTCCACTGAACTGAGGATACAAGAGCAAATTTCAGAAGTGAGTTTCTTTATACCAAATATTACACATTCATTTTTGTTTCATCAAACGTGATGGTACAGTTCCACGGCAAGGCAGAGAAAGGAACAGACATTTTTGAAGTGGCAGTTACTGAGCACAACAGTGGACTACTTCTATGAACAGGTGATCACTTACTTGTTCAGAGATCCAGAGGTTTATCAGATCAGCCTGAATGCTTCTAATGATGTGAGCTGGGAAACAGTTACTCAGAACTTAACTGTTCAGGACAAGATAGAGGGTTTCACAGTGACTTTGGACAGAAAATGCCACGTGCCTCGGTGATCCAGTTGTTTTCCGTTTATGTTCAGACAGGGGACCAATGTGACATTCTCTCTCAACTTCACCTCCTTGAATGTAGCCTGAACTCCTCCAGGATACTTACAATGCTCTTATTCCAGCAGTGGGCATACATCATGTGTTGGTGACTCGGCAAACAATGTAAGCAGCCAATCAGTGGCTAGCGACCTTGGTGGTTGAGAAAGTTGAAGGCCTATATCTTTCAAACTGCTGCCTTCTGCCACAGAATCCAAAACGGAGCTGCAGTTCCTGGCTGAGGTAAAGGCAGGGTCTAATGTCACATATCACTGGACTTTTCAGCTTCCAGGACACCCAGATGCCAAAGCTGTGGGCAAGAGAGTTTTACACACCACGTGGAAGTGGGCAACTCATGATCCAACTAGAAGCTACTAATGGTTTATGCTCTGATTGGCTATGGGAAATAGTTCTAGTGCAGGAGCCTGTGACTGCAGCTCAACTCACCACCAATGGGACCCGTATCTTCACTGATCAAGTGGTTGCATTCCGAATCACAGTTACAGGCGGCAGTGACATTTTACTACCACTGGAGCTTTGGAGACTCAGGCAACATGTTGGTTAGAAAACAACACTCAGTTTCCGCAATACAAGGTTCCTGGTGATTATTTGGTTCAAGTGAAAGCATATAATAAGATCAGCTTTGTATGCGTTGAGCTCAGAGTTGCTGTGCGGAAGCTTGAATGTGTAGTCCCAGAGGTGCATCTTGTGGCCCTCAGCATCATCCTGAAATCTCAGGTGAACTATTTTGAAGCCAATGTAGATCTGAAAGGGTGCACCGCCTACAAAGCCTTACACCTGTGGGAGGTGTTTCATAGTTCTGACTGCAGGAATATGCTAGAGGCAGACCAGGTTCATCTGGAGAATGTGGACATGGCAGCCGTTGCTGGTTCTCCCAAGACTTTCACTGAATGTTGGCTGTCATTGTCTTCGATTCACAGTCTCACTTCATGACACCCCACTACAGCAGAGGGCCTTTGTGGGCATCACTGTGGATCAGAGCAAACTTGTTCCCATCATCAGGGTGGTTCTGAAAGGATCTGGTCTGCTTATGAGGACCTTATGCTTGATGGAATGAGGTCATATGATCCAGATGTTGGAATGGAAGGGATTCAGCTTTGAGTATCACTGGCACTGCAAACTGCAGGTGAGAGCCATTTTTTATTTCATTAAAATTGTGTCCCAGGAAAGGCAAACAGATCTGAAGCTCATTTTGAGGTGCAGCCTGGGAGAAGGGGTTTCAAAAGAAAGAGGAACAGACTGTAAAAGTTTGTGGCTCACATCTCAAGCTCCATTAAAACCATTTATATCAAATTAAGAATAGCATGAAAAGCACAAGAAAATCTATTTGGTTAAGCCCATCTTTCTATTTCACAAGATGTGCTGATGCTGATAACTTATGGATTCAGTACTCTATATTAAGGTCCTGGGTACAACTGCGACCTTCAAGGCTATTTTTGTGGCCCAACCTGATCATGGCTCTGGACATGAATTAGGTCAACTGCTCCCCAGATACCGCAGGCACTAAATATTGCTACCAAAACAGGTAACATTGTCAATATGAGCACTGCTTCATACTTCATCTACAGCAGCTTGGTGACAGGAGACAACAGAGCCCAAGTAAAGAGCCCCTGACCCTATTGAGACAACTTTGAAAAATTTTAAATTAAGACACAGTTTAGTTTATATTTCATATTTTCTCTGTAGTTCTCACCCTTATTTCTTTACTGCTGAGGATGATTCCATGAACACAGGGCCCAGATATTCAAAGGAGATGTGGCGCAACTTGAGTTGTGCTGGTGCACTCCAAAATACAACCCTGGGCCATATTCTAAAGGGGTGATGCACTGTGTAATTCCAGATGCACTGCAGCAAAGATAATGTGCGCAGCGATCCGAGAGGGGAGTTCCATATATGTGGCACATCTCAATATTCAGCTGAAATGCACAGCGCAGCTGCCCACACATCTCAGAGATGTAAGCAGACAATGTTAGGCATGAAAGAAACATGCCTAAATCGTAGACACCACAGGTAGGCTGCTGTACTGCACAGCGCAACAGCAGCCACTCAGCCCTGAGTGGCTAGCCCCCATCCCCGATCATGGCAGTAAATAAATCAAAACCCTTTTCCTGGGAGTACAGTGGTACCCCTCCATCCCGATCGTATAATGAAAATACCCCATCGATCCCTGGTAGTCTAGTGACCACCTACCATCCCGATCATAAAATAAATGAAACATACCCCATCTTCCTGGTAGTTTAGTGTAACCCCTCCCATCCCGAACTTCAATGTAAATTAAAATAGTCCTCTAACGCATTCCCTGGTAGTCTAGTTTAACCCTCCCTGTCCTGAATCCGATCATATAGTTACATAGAACATCCAGTATCCATGGTGGTCAGTGGTCCTCCACCCCCACTCACACAAAGTACCCACCACCTCACCCCAGACCCAGTATGGCCTACAGCCAACAGGTAGCACAACCCACCTGCATACTTCACGGCATCCTGTTAACTCAGTTGAACACAGAAGAGTTGATAGTATAGTATTCATATCACTATTTGATCGACACTGTCGATCATTGGTTTGTACAGTAGTTACTTCACAACTTTGTGAATGACACAAAGTTGGAATGAAAGCCATAGTACACAGTGCGTTTCACTGGTCAACAGTGTTGATCAATGGTACTGTAGTGTATACTGTAAGCTGTCAATCAGTGACAGCTCAGTCAGCGGGCAGCTGGGGAGGTATGGTGTGGCTGTGCTGCCCACCAGCTGAATGGTCATACTGGGTCTGGGGGGGGGTGTGGTACCTCAGTGCATGGGGGGGGTGGGGGTCCAATGGACCATCATGGATACTGGGATGTTTTGTGTAACTATATGATCAGGATCAGGGATGGAGGCGGGTTACACTCAGACTACCAGGAAGATGGGGTATGTTTTCATTATTTTATGATCGGAGATGGGAGGGGACCACTAGACTACCAGGAAATAGATATTTGCCATATTCCATGGCACTGGACTGGGCAGGTGGGGGTTGCAGGTGCCCGGCGCATCTTGTTGGGTGCATCCCTGCACAGGACATGCAATGGGGCCATAATGCCATGCAAATTGCCTCAGTTGTGCCTTGCATGACTAATGGTCCCATTTGCAGGTTGCAGTCTGAATATCTGGAATTTTCACTCAGCGCATCCCAAGATCGCGCAATCCATTCCAGGTATTCAGACCGTGAGGCAGGATGTGCTGGCACATCTTCGAGGCCCCATTGCGCTGCCTTCTTCTTTTGCTATATTCAGACAAGATGCACAACTGGGCACCTCATTTGAATATAGCACTTCTGCACTACAGAGCAACTCAGTTGCACAGAGCAACCACTTGTGCCCTTTCTGGGTGCAGGTTGAATATGAGGCCAGGATCTCTACCCCTATCTTCTCTGGCTGCTTTCTGTACCTAACATGACAGTTCTGTTTCTGACATCACAATTTGTTGCTGCAGAGTTTATTTTATGCCATAAACAGAGGACTGTGATGTCAGGTGTGGCAAACAGCCAGAGCGATAAAAGTCTAGGGGACGAGATCTTGGACAGGATTTTCAAAACTTAGTACAGGGCTTGCGTCCAGCCCTGAGCCACAACACTTTGATTCTGGTGGTGTGCCAAACCTTTCCTGCAACTGTGCGGATTTTATAATCTCGGGTGCAGTTGTGACAGTATTCACATTACCGCAGTTTGCACCAAATACATGATGCAAGCTCTGTAAAATGGCCCCAGAAGAGCCATCAAGGTAGACCAGAAAAGTTGACCTACCTTGTGGTGATTGCCACATGGGATAGAAATTGTTGTTGGCGCACTGGGGCTTGCAGTGATCTAAGAGTTTTGAAAATCATGCCCCTTGTTTTCATGTAACTGTTCTCAGATATAAAGAAAAGGGACATGATTTAACAAAAAAATATGAAATATAATTTGAAAAGGAGGCAATATAGCCCAGTGGTCTAAGGCTCTGAGCTGCAAATCTGGCGACATCCAGCAGACCAGACTTGGGTTTGAATCCCACAGCTTCCACTTGCATACTGTGTGACCCTGAACAAGTCACTTAACCTCCTTGTACTCCCAGGTCACTCTTGTAAAAAGCTTTCAACTTAGTGTGCTATACCTGGTTAAACAACTAAAAAAAAAAAAAGGCCTAAATCTTACATTTTGCAAAGGTTTCCAAATCATGTCAGGAGCTCTTTAAGGCTCAAACCAAAGATGGATAAGGAAAGAAGAGTGAGGGCAAGAGAGACAGAGAAATGAGAGCGAGAAAAATTGGTGCAGAAATAAAGAAAGAACAGAGATAAATGGATGAAAATCACGAAGAGAAACACTTAAAGTGAGAGCAAGAGAGACAGAATAGAGCACAGAAAGTACCAAGACAACTTAGTATAAAAGGCATCCCCTCTCCCTAACACATGTTGCTTGATGTGGCCTTGCTGGAGTTTTCATGCATGGAGTTTGAATACCACTGACTTTTGGTCTAATAGCCTAGCCTATTTCAATGCTTCCTAGTATTCATTCTAACTGGGAGGCTGCCTACAATCATATATGTCATTTGGCACTTTGCACACACTGAATGACTCATGACTATCGCACTGTTTGGTGTATATACAGTAAATTTTGGATGGTTGTTGCCTAGCCAAAATGGTCATATATTTTGGTTGTTTTCAAAGTGTTGAAAACTGTGCTTTCTTTTCAAAGTATTGAAAAGTGTGATCCACTTCCTTGCACAAGTTGTTTGAATTTCTCCACTAACACGTTATAGTTTTCAAATGAAGAATCCCAGCTTGGGTGTCCAGGATAATAATACACATGGGTAGAAAAAATAACTTTCATGTCTGTTAAGAGCAATCAAGTCATGAAATATTCTTCCTTCCTCTTTTCATAGTACAGAGGATTCCCTTGTATGCACACCCTCGGAACCATCTGGGTACGTGCATACAAGTGGAATGTCTATACAAATGAAAGTCACAAAATCAGAGGACTGGAAACTCAGGTACTGAATACAAAAGCCATTTAATGTTAACACACGGTAAAAATAAGTTAAAATCAGTATAACAGTGACACATGTTAAAAGCAGCAGTACTCATTTAATCAAGCATTTAGTAGCCTTTAGTGTTCATTTTCATTTTTAAACTAGGCAGTTATGGGGGCACTGTGGAGCCCGAGCAAAATGGTTGCATGCCTTTAGAGCTTCTATCTCAGCAGGAGTCAGTACCTGTTGGGATTAAGCAAACAAGTACTTTATTGTAAGCAGGGGTCTCATTTAAGTAAAAAAAGAGGGAAGTCACGGTGTGTTTCTGTTTGGGGAAGGGGCTGTATCAACTTAGTTTGCTAAATCAGGATTAGAGGAGAGTAGTTAATGGGGGCATGGCTTGAGCAGTAGGAAAGCAGCTGTCTCCAATTACAGCTTCCTGATGCTAGTTTCTGGCAGAAGGAATCTGGCTTTCAGAGCAAGTAAAAGCTGACTAAAAAGCTACAGAGTGTCTTACTAATTGCCCTCCTTTCCACCCTAAGCCAGTTCTACTTTTATAGCCACTGGATTTGACTGACAATAGGAACTTCCTGTTTGGCAATAGGAAGGAAGGATCACTGAGACACATTAGTTGCATCAACCTTGAAGGAAAAAAGCTTTTCTCCCCACCTAGCTGCTGGAGGTCTGAGTCCAAATAAGGAAGAAAGAAATTACTGAAGACTACAGGAAGTTCCTGTCCCAGAACAGGAAGGACGAGAGTTGTAAGGGCACATAAGCAATAGGAAAGTAGGTGGGAAAATATGTAGAGGGAGGAAAGAGTAAGCATACAAAGCAACAGGAGAGGGACACAAAACAAGCCATGATGGGAGTGGTGCAGTGCAATAGCTGTGGGCGGCAATGTTCCAGGAGAAATTCTGGAGGTTGCAATGCTGCCCTATTTGCAGACACCTCTCTGGTCTGAGGAGGAGGTTGCCGTCTTCAGACTGACCTGCCTAGGATTCGTGAAACCTCTTCCCACCCAGGGATCACCAGGGCCACCGCCCCACCTCAGCAGTTGCCAAGAAAGAGAGTGGTTGAACCAGGGTGGGCTCAGGAGGAGAAGGTGATGGAACAGAGGTGCATCCTCCAGCTGTACCTCTCCACAATTCATATGCTGTTCTTGTGAAAAGTGGTTCCTCTATGGAGGCACCTACAGTGGAGACCATGGAGGATGCTGGGAACCTCTACAAAGGAGGCATACAGGAGGGTGGCATGAGAACCCATAGGGAAGTAAACAACTCCTGGTGGGGACTCAATCATTAGGGTGGTAAGCGGGGAGGAAGGGAGAGAGGAGGGAGGGAGGTGAGGTGCCTGCCTGGCACCACAGCTCAGAGGATAGGAAGCAAATCCTCAGGATCGCGGGAGAAGCTGCATGAGAGAGGGAGCTGGATGTCATTGTCCACCTAGGGACAAATGACCTGGCTGGAATGGAATCAGAGCAGTGCAAGAGGAGTTTGTAGAGTTGGGGAGGGGCCTTCGACAAGTATCATGTACAGTAACCTTCTCGGAGGTGCTGCCTGTCTATGGCAAGGATGATGGTAGCATACTCGCACCATGGGATTCAATAAATGGTTGAAAAAACCGATTGTGGAGCTCAGGGTTTTGGCTTCACTAGGGACAGGGGAACCATTTAGAGGATGCAGGACTATACTGGTGCAATGGTCTGCACCTGTCCGGGGGACCAGGATCCTAGGTGATGGGTTTAAATGCTTCATTGGCAAGCATTTAACCAGCCAAGGGGGAGGCACTGAAAAGGAGTAGGAAATCCCAGCCCCCCACAAAAACACAGTAGTTAGAGAGGTAAACACCAAGGTAGAGAAGTCAGTAGGGAGCAGGACAGGGATAAATGCAGAAAAAGGTGGTAAGGACAGGGATGGGGCTAAAAGGGTAAGGCCATAAAAAATAAAATGGAAGGTGATGAGTACCAATGCCCACAGTTTGTGCCACAAGCCCTGAACTAGTGGCCTTGATGGAAGAGGGATTCCCTGGATATTGTGGCAGTCACTGAAACATGGTATACAGAGAACCATGACAGGGATGTCAACATACCAGGATACACAATCTATAGGAGGGACAGGGAGGGTAAAAGAGGAGAGAAAGAGTAGCTCTCTATGTAAGGGAAGGGATTAAAGCAACAGAACTAAAGAGTAAACATGAAGTAGATGAATCACTATGGGTCACCCTGGAGACAGGAAATGGCACCACAATCCACATGGGAGTTGTGTACAGACCCCTATCACAGGGGAGGGAATAGACAAGGAAATGATAGAAGACATCCTTAAAATGGCAGAAAAGGGGAGATATTGTTGATGGGGGTCTGAATATGTCAGATGTTAACTGGAGCACCTTTGCTGCAGGCACATCCAGGAGCAGGGTCATTCTTGATGCCCTACAAGGGCATGCCTCAGACAGCTAGTGTGGGAACCCACTTGGGAGGGAGCAATCTTAGACCTAGTACTCTCAAACGGGACAGAGAAAGGATCTCGAATTTAGAAGTGGGTAGCCATCTTGGGACAAGCAACCACCAAACAGTGTGGTTCACAATAAACACAGCCATAAAGTGAAGCCATACAAAAGCAAGAGTATGGGACTTTAGGAGGGCTGGCTTTTGAAATGAGAGAGTGCCTCAGAAAAGCACTAGCAAATGGGCAAGAAGGAGGGTGTGGAGGAACAATGGGGAATAATCAAAGAGCCATCACAGAGGCAACAAGCCTTGTGAAGCGAATCAATAAAACAAAACAAAGGAAAAAACACTATGGTTCTCAAAAGAGGTAGCAGGGAAGGTTAAGGAGAAAAGGATAGCATTCAGGAAATATAAGGAAACAGAGAAGAAGCAGGACAGAGAACTTTATCAGTTAAAGCAGAAGGAGGCAGGGAAGGCAGTCAGAATAGCAAAGGCCCAAACCGAGCAAAAGATAGCCAATTCTTGTTATGAAGGGGGATTTACCTTTATAGGTACATTAGGGAGCAAAGAAAGACCAAGGGAGGGATGCAGAGGCTTAGTAAAGAGGAGGAATGTGGGCAGAGGGTGATAGTGAAAAGCAGGGATACTGAACAAATATTTCTGCTCAGTTTTCACAACAGAAGGGGAGGTACCTAAAACAAACAAGAGAAACACTCTGGATAGGGGTCAATACCAGTCCATTCACAGAAGAAAGGGTTTGAAAGCAATTTCCTGAAACTGAGGGTGAACAAAGCAATGGGGCCTGATGGGATTCACCCCAGAATTCTAAAAGAAATAAGAATAGAAGTAGTGACACCACTGACTACTCTCTTTAACACATCATAGAAGGATGGGGTGGAACCTGAGGACTGGAGGAGGGAGGATGTCATTCCACTTCACAAAGGTGGGAGCAGGGCAGAGGCAGGAAACTACAGACCAGTTAGTTTGACCTCAGTGGTAGGGAAAATTATGGAATCACTTCTGAAGGAAAGATTTGTTGAGTACCTAGAGGCCAGTGGGACACAGGACCAAAAGCAGTATGGATTTACAGCGGGAAGGTTGTGTCAGATGAATCTAATAGATTTCTTTGACTGGGTGACCAAAGTAGTAGACCAGGGAGGGGCTGTGGATATGACCTACCTAGATTTTAGTAAGGCATTTGATACAGTCCCACACAAAAGATTAATATATAAGTTAGCCAGCCTCTTTGAGTGGTCCCAAGATGATAGCCTGATAAAAAATGGCTGGACAACAGGATGCAGAGGGTAATAGTAAATGGAGTCCACAGTGAAGAAAGGAGGGTAACTAACGGAGTACCGCAGGGTTCAGTACTGGGACGGTCCTCTTTAATGTCTTTATAAGTGACATTGCAGAGCACCTGGAAGGAAAAGTATGTCTCTTTGCAGATGACACAAAGATCTGCAACAGGGTTGATAGACAAGGTGGGGTGGAAAGGATGAAAAGGTACTTGGCAAGGTTGGATGAATGGTCAAATGTATGGCAGCTCAGATTCAATGCAAAGAAGTGCAAGGTAATGCACCTGGGAAACAAAACCCAGGGGAAGAGCATACAATGGGGGTGAGATATTAACAACAACAAAAATTGAAAGGACCTGGGAGTAATTATATCAGCTATATAGCGATGTGAGAAGGCAGTAAGGAGGGCTGGCGGATACTGGGATGCATAGGTAGAGGCATCAACAGTAGAAAACAGGAAGTTGGTATCCCTCTGTACAGAGAGTACTGCATGCAGTTCTGGAGACCCCATCTCCACAAAGACATAGACAGAGTGGAGGCTGTTCAGAGGAGGGCAACCAAAATGGTACAGGGTCTGCACCAGAAGTCATATGAAGAGAGACTAAAGCAGCTTAATATGTATACCCTCAAGGAAAGGAGGAGAGAGGGACATGATAGAAACTTCAGTACCTCGAGGAAATTAACAAAGTCCAAGAGGGTAGCATCTTTCAGAAAAGAGAATACAAGAACATAAGGCACAATTTGAAGATAGAGGGGATGGCTTAGAGGTAATGTTAGAAAGCATTTTTTCACAGAGAGGGTTGTGGATGCATGGAACAGCCTTCCTGAGGAGGTTGTGGAGTCCAGAACAGTGGGAGAATTCAAGAATGCATGGGAAAGACATAAAGCAATTCTAGTGGGGGTAGGAGGAAGTAAGCTGTTGATTAACTAGAATCTGCAGCTTATCCATGAGGTAGTGAAATGGGCATACTAGGTAGGCCAAGCACTCTTTATTTGCCATCAAATTCTGTTTCTGCTTCTGTGTTTCTCTAGCACTTGCTCTGAGATAAAAGCAGTTAAATTGGGAAAACTCTGCTTAGTTTTAATACCAGTCAATGCAAGTTGTATTGGATCGTGTATAATACAGGATGCCGAATCCATGGAAGGAGAAAGGGTCAGGAGACTGTACCAGAGCCAAAAATATATCTGGAGCTCTGACCACACAGGCAACACAGGCCCAAGACCTAGACCATGGCTAGGACCTTCCGTGGAAACTCTGCAAACTTTGGGTGCAAATTGAATTTATTAATAAACTCAGTAAACGGACTGTCCAATAAGTTTGACACATTGTCGAATAGGGTCACTGCAGTCGAAACCAAAGTCGAAACAATCACCCTTACCTCAGTGGGAGCTAATAAGATGGCGGAGGTAGCGATGGGAGCAGTTGCAGCAGTAATTAATGAAAACGTACATCTGAGGTAAAGATTGGAGACCTTGAGAATCAGGCAAGATCCCAAAATCTGCCTTCTAGGATTACCTGAGGTTGTGAGGGTGACCACATTTTGATGTTCCTTCAGGACTGGTCTGTGCAGCAGCTAGAGGAAGAGGTGACTCTGTAGTTCAGTGCTTCCAGAAAGCTTATTGTATCACCTTTGAGAGGCCATAGCAACAATCCTGAGGCCCATAGAACCGTGATGGTAGTAACAGACAAAGCAGGCTCTTGGGATCTGTTAGCCCCTCACTAGGCAGAAAAGATTTTACTTCAGGATGACCAGGAAATCAGGCTGCTTCCTGAACTTGGATATGCTACAAGTCAAAAATGAAAACATTTGATGGGGCCAGAGCACTGCTTCATGAAGCCAGGATTTTCCATGGCCTAATATTCCTTGCATGGTTGCATGTTGCCCAGTATCTACACTGATCCTGCAGATGCTGTGCGTTGGTGCCAGAAGAATGCCCCAGGTCGCCCATGAGTTCAACAAGAAGAGTAGTGACATCAGATGAAGAACCAGTCTGAAGACAGATTATTTAATTTGTGCTACATTGCTTTGTTAAATAGAGGGGATAATTGGGATATACTGCTGACCTAGGAATGTGGTAGTTTAATTTGGATGTTGCCATCTCTCTCTCTCTCTCTATCCCCTCCCTCTCCCTCTCTCTCTCTCTCTCTCTCTCTGTCTCTCAGGGACTACTTAAATACTGGACTACCTGGGACTTTTAGTTATCTTTCCCTGCTAAGGTGGTATATAGAGCATTACAACATATTGCCATAAAGCTGATGCACACAGTTGAATTCAACATAGGTGCCCACTAAAAAATAATATGCCTCTAACCTGTTTTTCTTATTTGATTAAGTGCCTCATTAACCTAAAGGAGTGTAAGTATTTTGTATTCTGTACAATTAGCACTCAGTGTGCTAACATGCAGAGTTGTGCCTTCTAGTTAGTCTTTGAATTAACTGTTTATAAACTGTTTTATTTTTTCTTAGTTTGTGGCTCTTTGCTTTGCACCATTTTGGTGCACTTACTATGGGAAGACATGGTGTATATTATATCTAGACCCTCTGGTAGGATCAGGACTTGGAGACTCGTGTGCTTTGTTAATTATTTTAATATTACCATACAGCTCATGGACTCCTTCAACAGCATTTAATGTCTGCTTTGCAGAATAATTGACTAGGAACCCCATATGACGTATCTTGTAACATTCAATGGTACATGTCGAGTGTATTAAGAGGAGTGGTGCCCTCCTGGTTATTGAACTGCATTAATGTCATACTGCATGTTAGAGACAGTAACTGTATGTTTGTTGTAAAATAATAAACATAAAGTTAAAAAAAAATAAAAATAGGCAGTTATTTGTGTTTGCTTACTGGCATTAGCCGTGATAGCTTCAAATGGGCTTTGAAACTCTAAAACCAGGCAAAGTCATTTCGCTCACGTCTCTCCACATAGTCCTGGATTTTAGTGACCATCTCCCAGACCTGGGCTGATGTTGGGAGAATTATCTCCTGATTCCTTCATTGTCCTCATCCTCTTCAGTTTGCATTCCGAGGACCGGCTGCATATGTCCTCATCAGTTCTGAAGCCTGATGTCGGCTCCTCTGCATCAGTTTGAGCATAGGTGAGGAACTCATCGGGATCCATGCTAGCAGGAGGGATGACAGGTGCTGGTTTGGGTATCATATCCTCTAGTTCAGCATGGAGGGGGTGGGACCCTCCTATGTCGGCTTTTTGAAAGCAGTGCCTGACTGTCTCTTGGTCACATCTGACAAAGCAGACTGCAACAGATGAATGGCATTCAGCACATTTATTTTCTTTGCAAAGTCCATGAAAACCTGTTGTGCATTCTGCTGAGATTCTTCAATTGCCCCTATGAGCTTTGTCCTTTGTGACAGTTCTTTTCTGTAATGAACTTTCAAGTTTTGAATGACCCCATAGTCCATGGGCTTGACCACTGCTGTAAAGTCTGGTGGGAGAAAGATCAGTTTTATATTACGTATGGTCACAGGTTTGTGTGCTGGACAGTTGTTCACAATTAGGCAAATCTTTTCTTCTCCGCCCATGCACTTATCGAGGTCGTACAACCAGACTGAAAAATATCAGAAGTCATTCATGTGTTGCTATTCACCTTGTAGCTAACATGCAGGGTTTCAAGGGCAACTCCATGGAATCAGCACAGCATTTTGGATTTGCCTAGTAAAAGCAGTGGAAGTTTGTCGGTACCATCAGCATTGCTAGCCACATCACTGACAGTCTTTCTTTAGCTTTCTTGTGCCCACACAATGACTCCTTTTAAATGTCAAAGTTCCGTCCGAGGTAGTTCAGGAAAAAGTGTTATTTCATTGGCATTGTAAATGTCACTCAGCTAGTGGCCAAAGAATGTCAGGCAACACGTTTGTTAACCAGTCCTTGGTGGCAGCAAAGTCTGATTTGGCTTTCTCACTGTGTATACGGCGGTAGCTGATCTGGTTTCTCTCTTTTCACCTTGAGAGCCACCCAGCTGTAGGTTCAAAATCCCCAGTCTCCATTGTTTCTGCAAGTTGCCTGGCCTTTTGCAATAGAATAGGACCAGACAGGGGGCACACACGATCTGGGGACAGAGTAAACCATCTCAATAGGGCTTCCTCAACTCGCCCGTCTTTCCCTTCCTTTTCCTTTTTCTATCCTTGTTATAGCCATTTGTCCAGTCATCATGCAGTGATTCCTTGTTTTGTAAAGTTTGGCAGACATTGGAAAGATTGATGCCAAACTCCATGGCTAGTTGTTTTCTTGCCACACCAGGCTGTTCAGACTGTATGACGAGTTTCACTTTTTGTTCCAGGCTCAAAACCTTACATGACATATTTTCCATTGTGAGTGCATGGGATTGAGAGGTGAAACAGCCACATTCATTATAAAGCCACGGAAGCCAATTAACACCTAATCAGGACAGTCTGGCCCACAAATGAGCTTGCTAACTTTGTGTGATACAAACCAAATATCACCTCATCACTCAGCACCTTTGAAATGTTTTTGAAGCCAGGCTAGAATGTGCATACAACCAAAACTAATGTTGCATACATTCAGTCACTTTATGCTGGGAGAGATAGGAAAAAATGGGACATCAAGATCATGTGCATACAACCAAACATTACATATATCCGAATTGCATAAAAGCGGAATACACTGTATTGTATCACATAATGTGTTTAAAATGGTTTTGAAGAAGTTTTGTATTGATAACTTTGTCTGCAAATGTTTTTTGTAAACTATGTATTGTCTTGTATTATTTATGATTATATTATTATTTTATGTCTTTGGGTCCCCTTGAAAATAGGCATTTATGCCCTTGGCTACCTATGATCACATTTTAAATAAAAATACAAATAAAATCCTTCCATTGTATGGTACCCAAACTCTGAAGTCTGTTTCCAACTCACATTAAAGAGTCACCTGCAAGCATGTATTTTAAATCAAAATTTAGAAGATATCATATCATAAATTGCACATGTTACTGAAATGCTGTAGTAATACTAATTATATGTGTTTTGGGTCACACTTTAGCTGTCAGTTTCAATGTAACTGCAAGGTAGATAATCATTGCTTACATGCAACAGGGGTAATTACACTGTAGTTACACATTTATAGTGTATAGTAGAGCATTATTCTATATAGAATGTCATCTCTTTTAAAATGCAGTTGTACTGCAGTTGAGAGGTCAAGGAATGTGACTGTGCCGTTCTGTGATACAACAGCATTCTGAAACCTCTAAAGACTACACAAGTCAGTTTTATTCTGCAAGCAAAATAATCGCCATACACATGTTTCACACAGTACTATATACTATAAAAATACAGGATGAGCAACTTTATGCATAACCAATGTATTCTGCCCTGCTGCCTTGGGGTTCTGATTCCCATGGACCTCTCAAGCTTGCTCTTGAGGTCAGAAGAAATCAGAATCCTTCTGTGGCAGAACACACTGGTTGTGCATAATTGCCTATTCAGTATTTCTATGTTGCATGTAACTCATTGTAATGGTAATGCAGTTACAGTGCAATTACACTGTAACTACATTGTAGTTAAGGAAACTATAAGTGTTATCATGTTTTGTATTGTATGAGATGTCTTGTGTGGTTTGTCCCTGAAAAAATGCTTTCTGTCTTGTGCTCCTATCAAATTATTAAGAACTTAAATAAATAGAACAATACTAAAATTTCAGTTTTGCACCTCGCATCTGGTATGTCAGGATCAGAGGTAAGCATGGAGAGCTCAAAGTGTCAAGCAGGACACTCTTCTCCCAGAGAGGTGGATCAGTTGTGTGTAACTTTTCAGTGGCACCCGTAGTAGCACTGCTGTGGTGGCCTTAAAGAACTAGTGTATTGCATAAAACTAATATTCATTTTAAAAGCAGTCAACCATTACTTTTATATCTGAGATACTTTATCTTTCCCTTTGGTTAATTAGAAGATTGTTTACCTGTAGTGGGTTTTTGTCAATAAAATTGTATTAAGTTTCAAAACAACATAAACACAACATTACATTGATATTGTTCATGTAACATTGGTGATAATAATTCACCATACAAACATTAAGACACAAACAACTGTTATATAGCTAGCAGTAATGAAAGTCAATTCAACAATGTAATATGATTATTATATATCAACACATATGATTGTAACCCTTATTGGAATAAATTATACCAGCAGTTTGCAACAGTGTTTGGGGTGAAAAAAAGAAAAAAAAAAAAGAAATAAAACTTCATTTAGCACCCTTGGGTGTTGAACATCAATTCTCTATACATTTGGCTAGTACCACTAACTAATTTGATATCAAGAAGAAGAAAAAGGAAGGAGGGAGGAGGGAGGATGGATGGATCAAGATCCCTGTAGCTTATAAAGGTACTTTACCACAGACCACTTCCATAAGTTAAAGAATGTCTGAGCAGCCTATCTGAGGTGAACATATGCTAGGAGTTACAGGATCTCCCTGCTGAGCAAAAATGTATATGCTGTGCCCCATTTGGACTCCAAGATGTGACCTTGATTTACCATAAAGTGGGCCATTTTTTCCACTCATAAGATTTCAAGACATTCATTCTTCCATTTCTTTACAGAGGGCTGCTTATTCTCTATTCCATTTCTGATCATTGTATTTTTAACCAAAGCAGAAATAAGATGACTAGTGTATCTTTGTTCTTTTGACCGGATCATGTGGTCATTAAACTAGTCTACAAGGCATGTTTCCACATTCAATTTGTCTTTAAGCCATGGTATATCTTTGAATGTCAAAGATACCGTATCCCAAGTTCTGTATGCATGGACACTGCCAAAACATATGCACAGGATTCGCACCTTGTTCTTTACATTTATTGCAGGGAGACGAGGCCCTAATGCCCATCCTATGCATATGAAAGGATGTGTAGTACAGATTATGTAAAGATTGAACTGAATTAACTTCATGTTCACAGATTTGAATGATGTTCAATGAATTGGCCCAAATACTTGCCCAATTCTAGTTTTCTGTATTTTACCTAAGGCATGAGACCACCACCTAATGTTCTCTTGATTTATACTGTTAACACATTCTAATAGTAGTGTGTAGAAATTAGATATAGAAGGATGTAGCTGTGAACAGGCCAAAAGGTCTTTGTGTTCTCATTCATGTGTGTTTTGAAGAGATCATTCTCATACAAAATTAAGTATGCTGGCTGTCAGTGCTACATATGTACAGTATCTGAATCATGAACAGGTACATTATGGTCCCAAACAAGGTCTTCAGATGGCCTGAACTGATTATTCCTAATGACGCCCTTTATAGTAGAAATATCCCTAGCTTGCCATTCTTGCAGATTAAAAGTTTTACCATTTAGTGTAAGATTTGGATTTCCCACAAAGAATGCATAAAATAGTTCTTAATGTCCATGGTCTGAAGCCTATGCCACACTTGCATAACTCTCATGTTATCTGATATGACTTCATTTTGTACATGCTTTAAGGGTTTTGTAAATATCAAAGCTGATTTACTAAGGCCCTGTGTCATTCCTACATCTCTTTCTATGTGCAACCATTCCAGAATCTCTGTCAGATTTGCCTGTTAGAAGGTAATTGGCCGACTGTGACACCCTACAAGCCAAATAATAAGAATACAGATCTGGGAATTTAAGTCCCCCACTGTTTTGGGCCTCATCAATTTGTCTCAGGCCATTCTGCTTTTTTGTAGCTCCAGAGGAACTTATTAATATTACCATGCAAGTCAGATAACTACTTTTAGGTATACATAGAGGCAACATCTGAAAAAGTAAAGTGCTTTGGGAGGATAGACATTTTGACAGCCTCCATTCTACCCCAAAAGCCTAATGGCTAACAGTTACATTTTGATAAACTATTGAAAATGCTCAGCTTAAGTTCTTTCAAATTATTAGAGAGTTTTCTCAATTGACCTGTATAACTCAACACCTAGGTAGTCAATGTTCTCCTTTTCCCATCTAATGCCTATATCTGTTATTTCTTCCTTATTGCAATGTCTCTTAGGAAGTAGGAACACCAATTTTTCTTTATTTAGTCTGTAACCTGATAACAGACCAAAATTATTTAGTATCTCCTGGATTTTGGGAATAGAATGTTTCGGTCCTGAACATAAATAAGGATATCATCAGCACAAAGTAAGACTAGGTATTCCTTATTGTTTACAGTAATACCTTGAATTACCCCATCCTGTGATAGTTTCCTACCAAGGATCAATTACGAGATTAAAGAGCAGTAGCGATAGAGGGTAACCCTGTCTAGTGCCTCTTTTAAGGAAAGCTTGCTGACGTCCTACCATTGGTTATGACCAAAGCAGATAAGTTTTTGTATAACAGCCCAACCCATTTGGAATACTCTTTTGGAAAAACATACAAATCAAGAAGGTTAAAATATGTGCACAAAACTCTATCAAATGCTTTTCAGCATCCAGTGATAGCAAACCAGAGGATGTGCCTGATCTATTGGAAGCCTCAATAATGAAAGCTCTTTCTAGCATTATCGCCACCACTCTCCCTTTGATAAAGCCAGTTTGCCTATTGTCCACCAAAAGTGGAATAACCCGCCCAAGCCATCTGCAAGAATTTTAGCCGTAATCTTCATATCAGTACTGACGAGGATATTGGTCTATAATTTTTACATTCCACAAGGTCCTTCCCAGGTTTTGGTATGAACGATATTAAACTCTTCATCAAGTCCTGAGTTAAGGTATCTCTGCCAAGCCTATTTAAACATGCTAGTAATGATTGGAGCAAGTCCTCCAGACAGTTTATGTAAAGGTTTGAGGATACCCATCAGAGCCAGGAGCTTTATTTATTTTGAGTGATTTGATTGCGAAAATAACCTCCAGAACTTCAACTGGCCTACCTAACATGGTTCTATACTCATCCAGAACTTTGGCTTAGGAATACCCTCACAGAACCTGGTTAGGACTTCAGGAAGTGGTGTTACATTACTCTCCATAGAGTTCCTGGTAGAAATTTTGGAATTTTGCATTAATACCTTTCTGGCAAGTAACTAATGTAGTGACCCACTGCCTGGATTCCTAACCATGCATATTTTGGTACCCCATTATTCTGTCTCAATCTGATGGCCAGAATTTTGTAGCCCTTGTGCCTGAATTGACATAGTTGATCTTAGAGCTCTTATAGCAAACTCAGCTTCTCCTCTAATCAGTTCAAAGTACTCCATTTTAAGTCTTGACCATGTTGCCCAATTGCATTTGAAGTGTCAGAGGTGAGACTATGTTCAATTACTTTAATTTCCTCTAAAGCTCATCCAGTCTTTTTTCTTTTTTTAATTGCCAAAGCTGCACTAATAAAATAACCCCTGAACCAGCATTTGAAGCACTCCCAATTGTTTGTCCAACGGTGTGCTCTGGATTATTTTGTTCCCAAAATGAGGAGATTTTCTGTCTGACTTTATTTAAAAGTCCTTATCCTCTAATAAGAAGTTATTCAATTTCCAATGCCCTGGAGCAGCTGAGTGTCCTTTTTCCATAAGAGATTAGTACGGAGAGTGATCTGAAATAACTTGTAATATTTGAGTAGAGATCATTCTAGCCACCATGGAACTAGAGATATAGATTTGGTCTATCCTAGATTCAGAATGATAGTGAGGTGACCAGAAAGTAAAGACTTATCTTTGGGATGAAAGATCCTCCACGCATCTACCAGTCCCAAAGTGCTTATCATGATTTGTAAATCTCTGTCTGACCTATCCAGTTTGTACCTAGTATTAGATCTATCCAACAAAGGGTCTAAGGTGCTATTCATATCACCTGCTAATATAATAGTGCTACCTGTAAATGCAGTAAGTTTGGCACTCAGGACATTAAATGTATCCTGTGCAGCACCTGTCTGCTCATAGATATTAATTGTGGTAGTTTCTTCCCCATCTAACCTACCATTAACTATGATATAATAACCCTGAGAGTCCTCTTCCACTTTCATCAGCTAGAAATGTACACCCTTTTATAAGTATCAAAACACCCACTTTCTTAGAGTTAAGGCCGCACCATAAATATGTCCTACCCATTCTCTATACTTAAGGTTTATTAATTGCCCATGTAAGTAGGATTCTTGCAAGTATACTATAGAGGATCAGGTTTTTAGATGCCTCAACACTATGTACCTCTTCAATTTGTGGTTTAGCCCTTTAACTTTCCATGTTATAGGATCATATTTCTTACTACTTGCCATTATCAATGGATATTTAAAAAAAATTGAATGGTGGCATGTGTCTTAAGTCTGGATGTTAAAGAGTCTGACCATATCCAAGTTACACCACTACTAGATCTGACCCTTGAGAGCAATTGCTCTATGACCCTGACCAGAGAAAGAAGAAAAGGAAGTTAAAAGGAAGAGTATAGCACAAAGAGAAAACTTTTAAAGAAATACCTTTAAGAAGACCTGTGAATAAGGACCTCCACCACCCACTCCCAAGACTATCCACGAATGAGCCTCCTGAGCAGTCAGCCACAGAGAGCCCCTGCCCCCATCCGTCAAATACATAGGTATAATTTAATTGACACCTGCACAAAATACCATTATAAACAGTTAAGCTATGCAGATGGAAACTAACAGAGAAAATTGATTAAAATTAACACCAGGTATCATATTCATAAGGCCATATGGCAACACTTTTACTGCTCACTAGCATCTAAAGAAACTAAAATAAATGATCATAATTTAATAGACACAATAAACGTTATAATAACTATAAGTAGTATACCTACTTTAATCATGAAAAATTGCCCACATCCTTCCTGTAAGCAAATAAGCTCTAAATGTCATAAGCCTACAATATTTTATCTGCCTACCTTCTTTGTTCAAGTTATGGGAAAACACATATTTAGAGTGACTTGTGTGGGCACTAATAATCCTATAAGAATACGTATCTAGAACTGGATGTTGTCATTCTTACACTTCAAGTTTCAATTCAGACCTCCAAGGAAACAGTAACATTTGAAAATCACAGTACCTGTGTTACACTCTTTTATGTCTGAGATCACAAGTCCAAACTGTGGTGGGCATGTTTTATGAGCCAGAAGTGCAGATCTGGTGAACACAAGGAACCAGCTGTTAAAGTAGAAGTGCACAAGACAAAATTAAAAAAGTAATGATTAAACATTTAACTCTGAGATATTAGTCCTTTAATTCACTGAAGAGCAATGAATGAGAAATAATTGCTATATTTGTACAGAGGATGCGAAAGGGATCTGGTAATGGCAAGTGCTGGCATAGAATGATCATTAATGAATCCTTACTCCCAGCTGCCTTTGCAACATGCACCACACAGGCTAAGGAGCAGAGAGCTGTTAACTTCACAATCCAACAGCAACTTGAGCATATAGTCAGAAATTCAAAGTCAAACTGCCAAACAGTGAGTGCACTCCCAAAATGGCAGATTTCACAAAGTTCTGTATACTTCAGTCACTGGTCTTGAGTTGTAGTTCCCTAAAAACATAGTAGAGTGCAGAAGAAGGTTTCCTTTGTAAATGTTTGTAAGCAACAAGAGCTTATACATACTAATAAAAGTTATAATGAGCATTATAAGCACATTTAGGCGTTTAACAGTCAGGTAATGACCTATCATTTCATAGGGGACAGAGCACTCAGTAGGCATAAGCATTTAAAACTAAAAATGTTCAATATATTAGACAGCATCGCTGTTGTGGACCATAAAGAGGACAAGCACAGTGAGGAAGCCCCTAGTAATCATTAAGCACTAAAGCAGCCTGTGTCATCAGCCCACCGAGGTAACATAATGTAATCAGTCCCAACTTTCCCTTCCATTCTTTTGCATTTTCAAAGAAGAGACTTACATTTCCTGCCACATTATGATGAAGCCACTGCATAGTTAAAATATTGCTTCCTATTCAAGTCCCACCTCTCCTGATGCTGACGGTCCTCCGCCCCCTCAACAGGTGTACAGTAGCCTAAAAGAAAATTAAAAGCCTTTCCAGAGTCAATTGTAGGCCATTTGTTGCATCCTGAGTCCTTCAAAGAAGAGTAATCGCAGCTGATTTCCAATGGTAACCAAAGTTTACCCTGATCCCCAAACAGCCAGCCAACAACACAGGATGACATTAACATGTATTTTGTAAGTGAAATATTTACTGTATATAGAAGCGCTCCACTCCTGTGGTCCACTCCCAGCAAATAGCTCAGTAATTAACACTACTAAATACAGTTGTATTAAACACCAGATTGTAATACCTTAAAAGCTGCTCTGATCACCTACTACTCTATTAACAGAGAAACCAAAAATATTGCTTATAACCACTGCTAGGGACTACAATGCAAAGTCTTTGAAAATGAGGGAAGTCTTTTCTCAAGCCAGACGAGGCAGCAACATAACCATTATAATCATAGAAACATAGAATTTGACAGCAGATAAGGACCACTTGGCTCACCTAGTCTGCCCATTCCCCTACCTAATGGATAAGCTGCAGATCCTAGTTAACCAACAGCCTACGTCCTCCTAACCCCAACCCCTAGAATTGCCTTATGTCTGTCACATGCATTCTTGAATTCCCCACTGTTTTGACTCCACAGCCTCCAAAGGAAGGCTGTTCCATGCATCCACAACCCTCTCCATGCAAACATACTTCCTCACATTACCTCTGAGCCATCCCCTTCTTTCTTCAAATTGTGCCTCCTTGTTCTTTCACATCTCTTTTTCTGAAAGATGTTACCCTCTTGGACTTTGTTGATTCCTTGAGGTATTTGAACGTTTCTATCATGTCCCCCATCCCTCCTTTCCATAAGGATATATATATTAAGCTCCTTAAGTCTATCTTCATATGTCTTCTGGTGCAGACCCTGCACAATTTTAGTTGCCCTGCTCTGACTGCCTCTATCCTGTGTATGTCCTTGCGGAGACTGGGTCTCCAGAACTGCATGCAGTACTCCAGATAGGGTCTCACCAGCTGTCTGTACGGAGATATTACACTTCCTGTTTTCTACCAGTGATGCCTCTTCCTGTACATCCCAGTATCTCCCCAGCCCTCCTTACTGCCCTCTCACCATTGCTTGCCCACCTTTAGGTCATCTGATATGAATACCCCCAGGTCCCTTTCCATTATTATTGTTGTTAGTATCTCACCCCTATAGTGTACTCTTCCCTGTGTTTTGTTTCCCAGGTGCATTACTTTGTACTTTTAGCATTGAGTCTGAGCTGCCATACATTTGACCATTCCTCCAACTTGCAAGTCCCTTCTCATCCTTTCCACCCCACCTTGTGTTTCAACCCTGTTGCAGATCTTTGTGCCGGCTGCAAAGCGACACACTTACCTTCCAGTCCCTCTGCAATGTCACTTATAAAGACATTGAAGAGGACCAGTCCTAGAACTGAACCCTGTGGTACTCCACTAGTAACCCCTTTCTTCAGAGTGGACTCTGTTTACTATTACCCTCTGTGTCCTGTTCTCCAGCCAATTTTTACCCAGGCTACCATCTTGGGACCCACTCCTAGGCTGGCTAACTTGTATATTAATCTTTGTGTGGGACTGTGTCAAATGCCTTGCTAAAGTCTAGGTAGGCCATGTCCACAGCCCTCCCTGATCTACTACTTTGCTCACCCAGTCAAAGAAATCTATTAGATTCATCTGAGATGACCTTCCTGCTGTGAATCCATGCTGCCTTGGGTCCTGTGCCCTCTGGCCTCTAGGTACTCAACAGTTCTTTCATTCAGAAGTGATTCCATCATTTTCTGTATGACTGAGGTCAAACTAACAGGTCTGAAGTTTCCTGCCTTTGCCCTGCTTCCACTTTTGTGAAGTGGAATCACATCTGCCCTTCTCCAGTCCTCATCTACCACCCCATCCTTCCATGATTTGTTAAAGAGGGTAGCCAGTGGTGTCACTAGTTCTACCCTTAGTTCTTTTAGAATTCTGGGATGAATCCCATCAGGCCCCATTGCTTTGTCCACTTAGTTTTAAGAGTTCTTTCAGAACTCTTTTCTGTGAATGGGCTTTATCAGACCCCTATCCAGAGTGTTTCTGTTGTTTGGTTTAGGTACCTCCCTTCTTCACTTGTGAATACTGAGCAAAAATGTTTGTTTAGTATCTCTACCTTTTCAAAGTCACCTCTGCCCATCCCTTCCCTTTATTAAGCCTCACTATCGCTCCCTTGGTCTTCCTTCACTTTCTGATGTAACTATAAAAGGTTTTATCCCCTTCTTAACTGAGTTGGCTATCTTTTCTTCAGCAGACCAAACTCTCAATACTGTGGGATACAACAAGCTGTACTTGAGATTTGCCTCTCTGAGTTTCCTTTTTTCCGTCCTGTGTTTATCCTCCCGCGGGCAAGCAACTTGTGTCAACCATCCAATACGGGCTCATGGTCATTTGTGGTACCTCCTCCTCTTCCTCTTCCCGTGGAACCACTGGAACTGACGGGGGGCTTCATCCAGCCGCAGCACTGACACACTAGTGAGGCCCCACCTGGAGTACAATGTACAGTTCTGGAGACCATACCTACATAAGGACATAGACAGGGTAGAAGGTTCAGAGGAGGGCAACAAAGATGGTGCATGGATTGCATCACAAGTCCTATGAAGACAGGTTGAAGGAACTGAACATGTACTCCTGGAGGAGAGGAGGGAGAGAGGATAGATAGAGACATACAAGTGTCTTACAGGGAGGAACAGGGTGCAGGAATACACTATTTTACGCGAAAAGATGTTCCAGGACTAGAGGGCATGGGATGAAGTTGGTGGGAGGATGATTCAGAAGAAACATGAGGATGAATTTCTTCATAGAACGGGTGGTGGACAAGTGGAACACCCTGCCAGAGGAAGTTGTGGGGGCTGAAACAATCACGGATTTAAGAATGCATGGGATAGACATAAAGGAATTCTGGAGGTCAGGGTAAGGGGCAACAGACTTCTAGGAAAACATAAACCGAACTTACAAGCTCAAATGGACAGACTGGGTGGGCCATAGGCCTTATCTGCCAACACTGTCTATGTATCTATGTAGCACTCTTAGTTTCCACTTTTTCTCACCTTCTTCCCAGAGCCCTCAGACAAGGTCAGCATGTGCGTGAGGTGCAAACACATGCCTTGGCACGGGCTGGCTGTGCTCCACCCACCCCGCACAGTGCCCGGTTCTATGCTCCTGCCTACACTACCACCGTGCCTCAGCAAGTTGGCAGTCAAAGGCCAGGAGAACCAACCTCCCTATCCGGGAAGAGAGTTGTGAGCTGTTGCTCAATCCTCACCCAGGCCCCCCCACCATGCTCATTCCTGAACACAGGTCGCTGGCATGGCTAGAGGTAAGGTGTCTAGCACCTCAGCCCTCTACGCCACTGGGCCAGCTTTGAGTTTCTTTTATTGGAAAAATTCATCCCTCTTTTGATGACATCAGGAGGTAAATCATTGAAAACCTTTATCTTACAGCCTTCAAAGTTAATTACTTGCTTATCTAAAGCATCAGCGTGACGTGAACCTTGTGTTGGAAATACAGCAATTTAAAAACAAAGGATCTGGGTCAGGCATTAGGACTTGGAGTTGGTTTTCAAGATCTGTGAGCTCTCTCAAGTACATAACGAGCACAATCAGGAGGAGGGCCAGCAATAGCTATCAGTAACTTGTTAATAAATACTAAGGATCATTTCCTTCAAGGCCTTCCTTCACACCAAATACTCTTAAGTTGTTTCTGCAGCTTCTACTTTCTATGTCCTCCACTTTTGCCTTTAATTTACTGATTCTTACTGCATTCATAATTCCTTCCTGATATCCATTTCTACCCTGTCCTCCACACTGGTAATATGAGTTTCTGTTTCTGTGATCCTTACTTTGTGTTCATCAGTTTCTTTTCTCAGTTGTTTTAGACTATCTGACATCTAGGACAGTAATCTTTATGGTGGCCATCTCAGACATCATGGGTTGAAGTGTGCAACTGTTAATGGTTGGGATGAGTGATCAGCATTTTCTAGGCTATCCTCACTGTCAGTACTAACTTCTGTTAGAGGACATTTTGAGAGATTTTTGCCTGAATTCTATCTGACACACTTATAGGGTTACTAACTAGTTGAGAGTCCTGAAATTCCATGTGATTGCCCTCCATTTAGTTGTCAAGGCTGATTACAGAGCCCTTTTATGACTAATTCCCTTTGGCTTTGGATTTAACTTTGAGCTTGTTAATGTGCCCCTCAGTAGCAGACTGATTGGTTTTGGCTGACGACCTGTGTTAGTTTCTTACTCAAATATGTAGCTCTGACTGTAAGGAATTTCGAATTTAATCCTTCTCTTCTCCCTTTCTAACCTGCCTCTTTATACAAGAATCTTCCTTTAGCACAACAACACTCTGTGGCCTGATAAAATGATACAGTAGTGCTATATTTCCTTTCCTTTTGATGCTTCTTTCCACTCCACTGTCTTGCTTGTACTCTGTCACCCTGAGAGTATCACGACAAGGAGTATGCAATTATACTTGAATGGGTTAGTGACTTAAAATTTTATAACTATCCAAAAGCCATGTTTAAATAATTGAGTAAGTCAATGAAATTAAAAACCTGAAAATTATTGTAAGACCCTCACCCCTGCCTTTTCTGCAAAATGACAGGTGGTATGCTGTTGAAGCTGCCAGCAGTACCTGGTGGGGACTGGGTCGGGAGGACTAGGCTATCTCGGCACAAGGTGCCTAGGGTTTGACTACTCTGCACAGGGCACCCAAGTAAATCCAAACACAGGAAGCAATAACTATAATGTCCAAAACCAGGAATGGGATTCTAAAGTGTGGCTTTTATTCACATCCAAACTGAACAAACAAAGCATAGATGGACCTCACAGGGCTACATTCCTGGTAATGCAGATTAGAGATACAGAACACTTCTTCACTATTCCAGCCCTCAGGCTCTGAACCACTGGGCACACAGCCCGGACTTGCACACACAGCTTTGGGTACACAGCCTGACTTGTACACTACTTGGGTTTTTCCCTGGCCCGACTCCCCCGGCCACTTGATCGCGTCCATATGGCAGTGAACCAATTTTCTGTTGGTGGCTCCCCAAACCACCTTAGAGCCTTCAACCCTTAAGGGAAATTTTCCTTCCAATCCCACGTCTGGGTACTTCCCTCATCACTGGCCAAGTGCTTGAGGCAAAGTAGAAATCCACAGAGCAAATCCGTAGAGGTGGACCTGGTTACTAAAGATGGGGGTCTCCACCTCCAGCTCCCACAATCCATACCCGCCATTTCTCTAGATATTAAACATCTCTTTTGAAAGCTTGGCCATGTAGATTACAGGGTAGATGTATACATCTCCCTACATGTCTTGACTTTCCCCTTGTGCTGGACTTGAACAAACTTTTACTTTTGGCTAAGCCTATTACTCTAGGCCTCCCACTACTTCAGCAGTCCAATCCCACTTTAACACCCTTTCGAAAGAACAGAACTCACCCTTTGGTTGCAGATGCCCCACAGGTGAATCTTGAAATTTTCTTGTACCCACACACATGGAAAAATAAGGCAGCTTCTTCTCTAGCAGTAGCCAGGGGTTGCCCTGGAATAGCAGGCAAACCTTCCACCCTCATCCCCTGAGGGATGGGGCACAGAGACCAGTATCAGCGGTCTCCACCACTTAAAGAACAGCTTACTGTGTCCCTCTTTAGGCGGAAACACACACCTTTCCCCAAAAGTAGCTCTATTTCAGAGCTTAGGCTCCAAGAGCCTGTGCACAGAACTGCTATGCTCCTCACACAACAATCTCCAACTCCAACTGACTGTTCAAAGCTCCCAACATTCTAATCTAACTCCCTTCTGCAGATTCCAATGTGGCTCATGCAGCTGTGATAGTTCTATGGTGATGTCATCCCTCAGTCTCAGCTGAGACTGAGAACGGAGTGAGACAGTGTGAAATCCATTTAACTGGAGTTTCCAGCTGCCTTCCCTGCCTACCACTAGGTCTTACTGGGATTCTAGTAACCCTGGGTAACAGGGGTTACATTATCAGTGATGGGCAGGCATAGGCACACCAGATCTCAGCGAGACACGACTGTCCCAAACACTTGCATTCAATCGAATCTTGCCTGTGGTAGGTGTGAGGTATGGAACAGCACTCTGCCTGGCAGCTGACATACCTAGTTCGGTTCCATCAATTACGTCATCAGCACTGTGACCTCACTGACTGTGACATCATTGCTTCAGAAATACCCACTCAGTAGCTGCTAGGTCAGTTGTCTGTGATGTCACTATCAATGAGATCACAGTGCTGATGATGTAATGGGGATAGAGATAGATATGTCAGCTGCCAGGCTAAGAGCCATTCCACACATCAAGCACAATATTATCACATAGAAAACATTCTAATGAGTCAAAGGAAAAGAAAAATACTTCATAAATAAAAGTTACAACTGGCTACTTATTAAAATACGTAGTATTTTTTTTAAAGCAGGAGAAACACACTAAGCTGAAGCTCGTTTACAGATGCAACCTGGGAGCACAAGGAAGTTAAGTGACTTGCTCAGGGTCACACAGTATGCAAGTGGGAGCTGTCTGTTTGTCTTTCCTGTCTGTCTCTTTTGGATCCAGTAGCTCTTTAATATCATGGGTGACTACGTGTGACGCACTCCCCAAAGTCGCTCTGCATGTGCACAAGGTGAGGGAGGGTGGGGAAAAGGGAGAAAACAATACCTGGTGGTGGTGTTGGTTGATGTTGGAGGAGATTCAGACTGCAGCATGATTCTTGAATTGGCAGTGGACTCCCTGTCTTCAGAAATAAGCTGATCTTCATTATCTTCAGTTTCTAGGGGTAGAGTGTCTCTAATCTATTCATTCAAGTTCAGTTGTTTCTACAGTATTAGGTTTCATGGATTCTACAAAGAATTGTCATATATGGTTGAATTTTGGTGTTTTTTCCATATTGCATAATGGATTCTTTCTAATTTAGAGCTATCTACCACAAGGCTTAGCCAATGCGTGTACAGAGGGGTATTGGTCCTTCAGTGTAACAAAATTGCTTTACCAGCATTCACAAGAAGTTATGTTTATTAAGGCTTGCTGGTCTTCTGTGAGTTGTATATTATCTGAATACTTTGAACCTAGTATAATAATCCCAGGATTGAAAGGGAAGTGTATACCTACAGTAGGATCTTTTCTGTTCTTAGTGGTTTCTTTCCACAGCAGGTTGAGCGAGGGACAGGCAAATAACATTTTAACATGTTTAAGGGTACCCGCTTCCTTTTTGCATCTAGGGCATTTGTTTGATATTGTTTGATTAAATTTATGGAATTTAGAGGAGTGTAATATGTTCTGTATAACACTTTGAACTATATTTGACATAGTTTCAGAGTTTGAAAAGGATTTGAAAGGGATTGTAGAAATAAGATCAATCTTTCCAGATCCAGATATTGATCGGGATCTTTGCCACTGATTCAAGTAATTTGGAGAGGGAGCTTGTGTTACTTTCATATATCAGGTTATATATTTTATTGATGAGTTTTAGATTTGCTGTTAGGGATAACAGACTATGTATGTAAGAATATTTTCTATTTTGCTTTTAAATGTATTTTACAGTGTTTTATATATAGTATTGCATTTGTATCGTAAGATGTATTGTATTCCTTCTGTTGTAGATTTTATCTTCAGGCATGGCTGAAATGGATCATTTTGATCCAGTCCACCTCCAGTAAAACAGAAATAAAGAAATTAAAATAGTAGTAATGGCTCTCTGTTGCAAATCTGAATTGCATATAGCCCTTTTGTACTTTTCTAAATAAAGTCTCTTATCTGAAGAAAGCCCATATAGCTGCCATCCTGTAAGTCATATGTTTATTTCAGTAACTTAAAAGTTGCTGATTTTGAGTCAGTATAGAGGTCTTATAGTTCTCTAATCCCATTTCTTTTCTAGTTATTTAGTGATTCACGTGATCAGCTGTTTTGCTAAGCGTGCAACCACAGGAGCGCCATTCCCAAGAAGGCAGACAGTCATGGAGGAGTGCAAGTTATGTGCACCTGGGAGGGACTTGTTTACTAAATTTAAGAAATGATGGGTGCTGGGGGAAAGAGGGTGGGACTTAGGTGCTGCTGCTGGTGTGAGGGGATGATTTGTTTAACTAAGAAGCAAGAGGAGAAGGCATGTTGTGCAGTCACCCATCATAGGAATTTTTTGTTAATATTGAAATTGTGGGTGCAAGGGGGAAGTGGGTTCATTGCAGAGGGTGGAGGGATGGGGTTGTTTGTACAGTGATTGGGCTGTGGAAGGAGGAGGGTGTTTTTCTTTTTTTTTTTTTAATACTATTTCCCAAATATGAAGAGGTGCAAATAGTGATACTGTTCATTATTTGGATTCATTATTCATTGTACTCTGAAACACTATTTGTCCTTCATTTGCACACCCTAGCCCTTAACACGGGTGTGAGCTGTACATTTTGTGGGTCCATAAAATCCTCTTATTCCCTCATCTGGAGTGTGCACCATTTCTCTTGTTTCCCAGTTTACCTGGGGCTCATACCTGTGTATCCAGTGGCACCTTAATGAGGCACAGCTCACAATATGCTGCAGCTCTTATGTTTTCTGGCTGCTGTTAAATACATTTTTATGGTGCATGCCTTTACACCCCAGGAAATGCACCTGTTTAGCATTTTGCACACCCTGGAGTGGGTTATAACACTTATAACATGGCTCATTATAAATGGAATAGTACATGACAGATGGGGACTATAGTATAGTGACATATTGACTGGCAGGTTTTGTGGCCTCGGATTTGAACCACTGGGAAGGATGTAACTATAGATCATAATTGCCTGTCTGAAATGTGATAATCCACTTATGAATTAAATAAATCAGAGTGTTTTGATGGCAGCTGCACTGAGTACACATTATAGCCCTTAAAGTGCTGGAACATTGCCTTAATGAATATTAACTTTAGTCAGCTGTTACTTTTTTATCATCTATTTTGCCTTCTACTTTTGGCCTGCCAAGCAACAGACAAAAAGGCTGCTCTATAAATTGATAGTGCTTATGGTAGAAAAGAATCAACTAGGCAAATTAAAACCACATCTCTGGAAGGATATAGACAGAGAGGAGGGCAACTAAAATGGTGCAGGGTCTGCATCAGATGGCCTACAAGGAGAGACTTAAGGACCTGAATATGTATACAGTGAAGAAGAGAGGAGGGATGGGGGATATGATAGAGACCTTTAAATACCTCAGAGGTAAATAAGGTACAGGAGGAAGTATTTTTTTTTTTTAAAGGTGCTCAGAAGCTGGGGACTTGCTATGAAGCTGAGGGAGTAAATTCAGGAGGGATGTGAGAATCTACCAGCGGAGGTGGTGGGGCAAAAACAGTGGTGGGGTTCAAGAATGCATCGGATAGGCACAAGGAAATCTTAGGTGAAAGGAAGGGATGAGGATAATTGGACCAGAGATCAAGTAGGATATGCAGTTGTAACCCCCTGTTACCCGGAGTTACTAGAATCCCATAAGACCTAGTGGTAGGCAGGGAAGGCAGCTTGTAGAACTCCAGTTAAATGCATTTCACACTGTCTCACTCTCAGCTGAGACTGAGGGATGGCATCATTTTAGAACTGTCGCAGCTGAATAAGCCACACTGGAATGTTGCAGTGGAGGTTAGAGTGAGAACGTTGGGAATTTGAAGGCAGTCTGTGTGCAGTCTGAGAGAGAGAGACTGTAGTGCAGCTGAGTGTGTACAGGCTCTCAGAGCTTTAAGCTCTATTTCAGAGCTACTTTTGTTCAAGGTGTGTGTTTCCACCTGAAGAGGAACACAGGAACTGATAATTGAAGTGGTGGAGACCACTCTCAATGAGCTCAGAGCCCCATCCCTGAGGGGATGGGGAAAGGTGTCTGCCTGTTTTCCAAGGCAACCCCCGGGTCCGCTAAGGGAAAGAAGCTGCCTGAGTTGTGCTGAGGCACCAGAAGCTCTGTAAGAGATTCCTTGAGGAGGAAATGCCTGTGGGGCACCTGCAACCAAAGGGGTGAGTTCGCCTGAAAAGGGCCAAGTGTTTTCACCTGAAACGTAAGGAAACTAAAGGGACTGTTACTGTGGGATCAGGAAAAGACAGACAAGTACAGTTGGAAGATGTAGAATTGGACTGCTTAACTCAGTGGGGGTCTAGAGTAATGGACAAAGCCACTTATAAGTATGTTCAAGGCCAACACAAAATGGAAAGAAAGAATGTGGGGACTGGACTGCTTAACCTGTGGGGGCCTAGAGTAATGGACAATGCCACTTATTTTTAAGTATGTTCAAGTCCAGCACAAATAGGGAAGCAAGACAAGCATTGAATGTGAAATACATTTAGAAGAATCTATACAGCAAAGTGCTAAAGGATGAGGTGTTTACAGTCCAGAGAAATGGGCAGGTATGAATTGTGGGAGCGAGGTGGAGACCCCCCATCAATAGTAACCAAATTTACCTCTACAGATTTGCTCTGAGACACCTTTTGCTTTCCTCAGGTACTTGGCCAGTGCCTGAGGAAAGTACCCAGACGTGGGATTAAAGAAGAGGATTCCCTGAGGGAGCTGAGGTTTTAGGTGGTTTAGAAACCACCAGAAAATGTTTCCATGAAGTGTGGAAAGTGTCCAAGTGGCTGGCAAGGAGCTGAGCCAGGGAAAACCCAGAGCAGTGTACAAGTTCAGGCTGTGTAACCCAAAGCAGCGCATAAGTCCAGGCTGTGTGCCCAGTGTGTGGTAGAGCCTGAGGGCTAAAGTAATGAGGATGTGTTCTGGTCTCTTTTAATCTGCATTACCAGGAGTGTAGCCCGTGGGATCCATCTATGCTTTGTTTATTCTGTTTGGATGTGGATAAAAGCCACACTTTAGAATCCACTTCTGATATTGGACATTACAGTTATTGCTTCCTGTGTTTGGAGTTACTTGGGTGCCCTGTGCAGAGTAGCCAAACCTAGCCTTTGTGCAGAGTGGCCTATTCCTCCCGAAACCCAGTCCACCTGGTAGTGCTGTCAGATATAAACAGCATACCGGTAGGGGTTACACAGTTATACTGAAGGTAGGGAGAAAGGGCAGACTAGGTGGGACAAGCTGTCCTTATCTGCCAGCACATTCTATGTTTCTGTGTTAAATCAGGCACCTGTCTCCCCATGAACCAGCATATAGCCAAGAATACATGCTAATTGATGCTTTTATTATTTACAACATACTGCTCAGTGAGACTCCCACAGTAGCTCCCAAAGTTTATACCAGCCGAGTGCATTCACACTTTTATTATTCCTTTGAAAGTGCATGTCTAATGTGAATCGTCTGGAGCTAGTCCAGAAGATCTCATTGTCTCACTGAGTGTTATGTTGTAAATAATAAATGTTTCTCTGGTTTGCCCCCTTCTGCTGACTGCTCCCTACCCTCATCACTCACCTCCCTGAGTACTTACCCAACCTCCTGAACCCCACAATTGCCCCCATGGCTGGGTCATCAGATCTCACCTGCTAGCCCCTCAAGGTTTCCTGTGTGCTGCAGGTGGGCGCCACAGTTAGTGGTATGGGGCCTACAAGAGGAGCTCAGTGTCATTGTGTGACTGGGGCTGTTGTTTTTCCATTTTCTGTACCTAACCCTCAGAGATGCTGCCAGGAAAGAGCTGCATGGCACATGCATGGAAATCATAGCATCCCTGCCCACTTCACTGCAGCTCCAGCTTGCACTGTGGCCACCAAGTTGTGGTAGTGCTGTAAGGCACGCTGCCCATGCTCCCTGAGGAGGAAGACAGTATTCTCTGGGATGCTCAGTCTTCATCTACTCCAGCTGACCCACAATGATCCAGGCTCAGTCTCGAACACAGATCACCAACCGTGGACGGTAACCTACCACTGTGTGAACAGACTGGCTAACTGTTAGTTTTTTTTCCTGAAGAACTTTTTCCCTTTAATAATTAGACAGAAACATGGATAATGATGGCAGACTTTCTGCCCGAAACCCTAATAAAACCAGGGCCTATTGTCCTACAGGGTTCTAACCCAAACTATCCACTCCCATGCTTCCCACCCTACTGCCAACACTCTGAGCAAACACTGAGCCCTTCACTCTGTCCCAGCCATGCTTGAAACCATTGATAGTTTTGGTGCCCACAAAGTCAGCTGGCAAGCTGTTCCACTGCTACACCACCTTTTCTGTAAAATAAAAGTTTCTCCTTTCCTCCTGAATTTCCCCACTGTCAGTTTCTACTCATGCAACTGTGCTCTTGATCTACTAATTATGCTAAATAGTTCCTCACAGTTTACCTTGTTGATTCCTTTCAGGAACTTGCATGGTCTCTATTGTATCTCCCTCTCTCATCTGGTCTCCAGCAAGTACATGTTCGGTGCTTTTAGCTGTTCCTCATAAGATCAACTTTAATGGCTGCAGAACAGCAAGCATTATAGATTAGTGTCAGGGAGGTAATGCCAGACCAGCCTAATGCTGTTTTATGATGGGATCACTAGGGACGATATATATATATATATATATATATATATATATATATATATACATACATATATATAGTGCAGTCAGTAGATTTGCTCTACTACAACTTCAGCAAAGTCTTCATTCATTGCCACACAGGAGGCAGCTGAAAAGCTGAAGGACTTGGGAATAGAGAAGAATTTAGTCAGGTGGGTGGGGAACTAGCTTTGAGGGAGGCAGCAGAGGTACTAGTAAACAATGCCAAATCAGGGATGGGGTTATGAGCAGGGGTTGCAGGGATCAGTCCTCTTACCTGTTCTAATCAAAATGTTGTTAATGACATAGGGAGGTTATCCAGTGAAAGATGTCTCTTTGCTGATGACACAAACAATATGCTGCAAGGTCAGAGAAGAAGGGGTCAGGAGCTAGGACCATCAGTGTGCCTCGTCTGTATGACACCCCACTGGGCACACTGATGAGTCCTGGTAAGACGTAAACACGCCTGTGTCTTCTGTTAGCACCCTTTGCAGACTGTGTGAGAGGGCTTTTGGCACCATGCATTCCTGCTTAAAGTTGAACCAGCATAACATTTTGTGGTGATTTGTATACACAGACCATGATGCTTTGCATTAAGGGGTATGTGTAATTTTATATTCATAATATATAATATTAACTCAAACTGGTGGTAAGCTTAACACATGTACAAGAACAAACTTTATTTACTGTTGATGATTTAATGCGCTGTACCATTTTGATTCTTGAAATTTGTCACTGTGCTATCAAGTTGCATACCCTCTTAATAAAATGTTCAATTTAAAAAAAAATGACCTGGAGAAGCTAGAAAAGTGAACTGCTTCTTGAAGTTAAATGGTACTAATTAGTTATTCATTTTTATGTTGGCGTGCTCGTGCAGCCAAGATCTTGTAGTAGTGAAGATTTGAGGCATGGTCACCGTTGGGCGAATGCAGGGCATGCACCAGTAGGTGCGTCCCTCATTCCCCAAACAGCCTGCATGCCAGCCACACCATGCATACTAATGTGGCATTTACATCAAAGAAAGGTCCGCTGCAATGCGAGTAAAGCTCGTCACATGCAGTGGACCTTCCTAATCTTCACCAGCCACAAACATGGCAGCACAGTGGCTACTAAACTGCCGACTCTGGGTGCTCAATCCTGGTCGGCTTACCCTGCCCCTCGTGAATGTGCCGATGGGGCTTCACTCTTCAGCATAATGTACCCCATCCCCTTCCTTTTTGCTTGCCAAGGAGTGCCCAATCTCCTCGATTCATGTGCCCCCACTTTCATTGTTTGCCGACAGGCGTGCCCAATCCCCATCGGCATCCGTCCCCCTTTCCCACTTTAATGTGAAGACAGGGAGCAAACCCAAATTGGCATGATGTCCCCCTTTTTCTGTGCTGAGGGGTGCCCAATCCCCTCAGCTAGTGTCCGCCATTCCCTATGTGCCAATGGGGGTGCTCAATCCCTGTTGGTACTGTATTCCCCAAAAAGCACCTGTAAAAAGAAAATCATCCACAATGTTTTTTTTACCACCTGTAAACAGAAACAGTCCCTCATAATCCCCTAGCCCCCACCCGCACCCACCCGCTGTGCACTCTGCTCCCACACCCCTCATCCCATACTTACCTCCAGAGGTCGGGCGCGATGATCTTCGTGGACCGGAACACGCCTGTACTCTTCAAAGCTGACCAGGAACTGTGGAAATGCCGGTAAGCTGTATAATGGAATAAATAATCTTTCCAACTTTGATGCATATCTCAGCATTTTTGAATTTTGCACAAATTTTCAGCATGAGGTTTTGGAACCACTCCTCATTAATTCTGTCACTGTTATGACGTTAATCTGTCCCAAGAGGTGATTTCACAGTCACTGTGCGGAATCACTTTTGGGACTGATTAGCTAAGGACAGTGGCACTGTTCATGAGGCAGGCTCTCACAAAGCTATGTTGCAAACCTGGTGAAAACAAAATGGTTGTTTTACCAGAGTGTGTTGCACAGTTGCTACACACGCCGTAACGCCGCGGAATTCGCAATATTTTCCGCCAGATTTTCAACATTGTCATTTTTCTATACCTCCTGTGAACAGTACAGCTGTCATTTTCACATCCTGGCCGAAATGTGTTTCCACACTTCCGGCGCACAATTCGTGGTAGCTTTGGGAAATCAGTGTTAAGGACAGATTATGAAAATGACAGTGACACTGTTCATGAGCAGAGGTCTAAAATGTCTATGTTGAAAATTTGGTGACGATACTCCATAAAATGACTGTGTTAAGAACGCATACAGTGCAGTTGCTATACACTCGTAACTTCATCAATTCAGAACATTTTCACGCCAGATTTTCAACATTGTCATTTTCTACATCTCCTTGTGAACAATACAGCTGTCATTTTTCACATCCTGGCCAAAATGTGTTTCCGCACTTCCGGTGCACAATAGTGTGGTCGCTGTTGGAAATCAATGTTTGGGGCAGATTACGAAAATGACAGTGACACTGTTCATGAGCAGATGTCCTAAAAGGCATATGTTGAAAATTTGGTGATGATAGTCCATAAAATGACTGGTGTTATAAGTGTGTTGCGCAGTTTGTACGCGACGCTCGTAACGCTGTGCATTTGTAATATTTTCACTCTGGATTTTCACCATTGGCATTTTCCACACCTCTTCATGAACAGTACAGCTGTCATTTTACATATCCTGCCCAAAATGTGTTTTTCGCACATCGGCGCCAGAATAAGCTTGATCACTGTGTGAAATAATTTTTTGGGACAGTTTGAGGAAACGACAGTGACACTATACATGAGCAGAGGTGCTAAATGCCTATGT
The DNA here is from genome assembly GCA_016271365.2 of Neoceratodus forsteri. Lineage (NCBI taxonomy): Eukaryota > Metazoa > Chordata > Ceratodontiformes > Ceratodontidae > Neoceratodus > Neoceratodus forsteri. Next base: position 124,691,471 of record JADMNL010000024.1, read on the forward strand.
TGAAAATTTGGTGCAAAAGTCAATAAAATGACTGTGTTACAAAGCGTCGTTGCACATTTCCACGCACCCTTGTAACCTCGCAAATTTGCAATATTTACATGCCACATTTTCAACACTGCCATTTTTTACACCTCTTATGAACAGTGCAGCTGTCATTTCCACATCCTGCCCAAAATGTGCTACCACACTGCACTACCAATGCCAATGCCAGCTGACAACATTTGACATTGACAAATGCTTGTTTTCTTTTTTTTCATTGATGGGAACTGTAGGTAAGTCTTATGGTGTACGTAGAATGAGGTAGTCAATATTGTCACTGTACATTGCACTAGTTGTGAAAGTATTATTTGTACTGTGATGTTGTTTTATATTATAAAATTTCAATAACATTTTATTGCTAAAAAATAAATAAATCTGGCAGTCAAGTATTTAATGCAAGAAGTCAGGTGATGCACTAAGAAAAACAACCCACTGCAGCACTGCCTGCTGGGGTCGGAGGATCCACTAGCCACCAGGAAAGGGATTAGTATATTAATACAGACAGATCAAAGATAGGGGTGGTCCACTAGACCACCAGGGACAGTGATATTTAATTTAACATGGGCAGATCAAGCGAGGGGTCCGCTGGACCACCAGGAACATGGTAAGTTTTAGTGAAAGGGATCGGGCTGGGGGAGGTCTGCTAAACCACCAGAGATGAGACTAATTATTATACAAAGGGGATCTCGGCTGCATTGGGACTGCTAGCACAGGAACCTCCCAGAGTGCCATGCGGCTGCCCTGCAGTTGCAGCACATCATCCATATCAGCCATCTGTTTGCACTCAGTCACAGTTGCCACAAGCTGTGGGATTCTGTTTCCCAGGACCCTACCTGATAGAGAATCAGGTGCAGGGTCTCTGGCACATCGACAATACTGACTGCACTCTCCCACAGTCACTCCATGGAGTAGCATCACCCTCTCCCTATGGGTGGCCTGAAACCTGGGGAGCAATTCTGCTTAATGCTCCCAGATGCCTTACAGCTGATCCTTTGCCTAAATTACTTCAGTCTCCTATTACTTCTCATTGTGGAGGTGAAGTTCCATCTGGCTATCATCTCTAAACACTCAATTCACTTGCTGCATGAGTTTGAATCCCAAAACAGCCAACTGGCAGCAACTTGGTGATCAGTCTCCCACCACTGCATGACTCCTTGCAGGGGTCTCGAAGATGATAGCCAGTGCCATAGAAACATAGAAACATAGACTTTGACGGCAGATAAGGACTGCTAGCCCATCTAGTCTGCCCATTTCCCTATTCCAGGATAGGCCGTAGATCCTAGTTAAACTAACAGCCTATTTCTTCTCCATCCCCACAAGAATTGCCTTATGTCTGTCCCATGCATTCTTGAAATCTCCCACAGTTTTAGACCCCACAACCTCCTCAGGAAGGCTGTTCCATGCATCCACTACCCTCTCTGTGAAATAATATCTCACATTGCCCCTGAACTGCCCTCCTTCTATCTTTTAAATTGTGTCCCTTGTTCTTGTAAGTCTCTTTTCTGAAAGATGCTACCCTCTTGGACTTTGTTGATTCCACTGAGCTACTTAAAGTTTCTATCATGTCCCCCTCTCCCTTCTTTCCTCAAGGGTATACATGTTAGCTCCTTTAGTCTCTCCTCATACGGCTTCTCTTGCAGACCCTGCACCATTTTAGTTGCCCTCCTCTGGACTACCTCTATCCTGTCTATGTCCTTGGGAGATGAGGTCTCCAGAACTGGACACAGTACTCCAGATGGGGTCTCACCAACTGTCTGTACAGAGGGATAACAACTTCCTGTTTTCTGCTGCTGATGCCTCTCCTATACATCCCAGTATACCCCAGCCCTCCCTACTGCCTTCTCACATTGATTGCTAACCTTAAGGTCATCTCATATGATTACCCCCAGGTCCCTTTCCTTTTTGTTGTTATTACTACCTCCCACCCATTGTGTATTCTTCCCTGGGTTCTTGTTTCCCAGGTGCATTATTTTGCACTTCTTTGCATTGAATCCTAGCTGCCATACTTCTGACCATTCCTCCAACCTTGCCAAGTCCCTTTTCATCCTTTCCATGCCTCCTTGTGTATCAACCCTGTTGCAGATCTTTGTGTCATCTGCAAAAGGCATACTTTTCCTTCCAGTCCCTCTGCAATGTCACTGATGAAGACATTAAAAGGACTGGACCCAATACTGAACCCTGTGGTACCCCACTAGTAACCCATCTTTCTTCAGAGTGGACTCCATTTACAATACCTTCTGTGTCCTGTTGTGCAGCCAATGTTTTACCCAGGCTATCATCCTGGGACCCACTCCCAGGCTGGTTAATCTGACTATTAATCTTTTGTGTGGGACTGTGTCAAATGCCTTGCTAAAGTCTAGGTAGGCCATGTCCACAGCCCTCCCTGGTCTACTACTTTGGCCACCCAGTCAAAGAAATCTATTAGATTCATCTGACATGACCTTCCGCTGTGAACCCATACTGCCTTGGGTCCTGTGCTCCACTGGCCTCTAGGTACTCAACTATTCTTTCCTTCAGAAGTGACTCCATCACTTTCCCTACCACAGAGGTCAGACTGACAGGTCTGTAGTTTCCTGCCTCTGTCTTGTCCCACTTTGTGAAGGGAATCACATCCGCCTTCCTCCAGTCCTCGGGTACCACACCATCCTCCCATGATTTATTAAAGAGTAGCCAGTGGTTTCACTAGTTCCTCCTTAATTCTTTTAGAATTCTGGGGTGAATTCCATCAGGACGCATTGCTTTGTCCACCTTCAGTTTTAGGAGTTCTTGCAGAACCCTTTCTTCTGTGAAAGGACTGGGATCGACCCACCTATCAAGAGTGCTTCTGTTAATTGGATTAGGCACTTCCCTCCTCTTGTGAATACTGAGCAGAAATATTCGTTCAATATCCCTGTTTTTTCACTGTCCCTCTGCCCACCCACCGTTCATTCTATTCAGCCTCACTAGCCCTCCCTTTGTCTTTCTCTCGCTGATGTACCTATAAAAGGTTTTATCCCCTTCTTAACTGAGTTGGCAATCTTTTCCTCAGTTTGGGCCTTTGCTATTCTGACTTCTCCCTGCTTCCTTCTGCCTTAACTGGTACAGCCTCTGTCCTGCTCCTTCTGTGTTTCCTTATACTTCCGGAATGCTATCTTTTCTTCCTGACTTTCACAGCCACCTCTTTTGAGAACCATAGTGGCTTTTTCTTTTGTTTGATTTGTTTATTTGCTTCACACAAGGCTTGTTGCCTCTGTGATGGCAGTTTGATGATTCCCATTGTTGCTCCACACCTCATTCTAGCCTGTTTGCTAGTGCTTTTCTGAGGCACTCTCCCATCTTGCCAAAGTCAGCCCTCCTAAAGTCCAGTACCCTCACTTTTGTATGGCTTGACTCTGTAGCTGAGTTTAATGTGAACCACACTGTTTGATGGTCACTTGTCCCCAGATGGCAACCCATTTCTAGATCAGAGATCCTCTCACTGCCCCTGCTTGAGAGTACGAGGTCTAAGATTGCTCCTCACGAGTGGGTTCTGAAACTAGCTGTCTAATGCCTGCCACCTGTAGGGCATCAAGAATGGCCCTGCTCTTGGATGTGGCTGCAGCAAATGTGCTCCAGTTAACATCTGACATATTCAGGTCTCCCATCAACAGTATCTCCCTTTCTCTGCCATTCTAAGAATGCCTTCTATCATATCCTTGTCCATTCCCTCCCTGACATGGGGGTCTGTACACAACCCCTGTGCCATGTCCTACCGACTCTACATTGGGCCTTCCTTCCACACAAAATGACAGCTCCTTCAGAAGCAGGCAATCACCCCTCTCTCTCCTCAGAGACTAACTACTTCAACCCATGCGTTCCCACACAGACCGAAGAGGCCCACCTCCAGGTGCTCCCAGTCAATAGCTGACTAGCTCCCCACAGAATGGAAAGATTAACCCTTTAAGGGTTTTAGGCCCAGAAACCTGAAAAGCAAAAGGGTAGTGTGTCATGGGGACCACTGCACACTCTCTCTCGATAGGGGTTTACATATCTAGTTCCATTCTGTACATTGGTGCCAGAACGGGAGGGCACTATGGCCATGGCCCTACCACTTTTATAAGTGGTGGGGCCAGCCCTATCAATTTTGCAATAACAGTAATGTATAACTAGGGAGGACTGTGCCTTTAAAATACAGCTTGTGCAGTAAACAGTGTTACTTACTAGCCCTCCTTTACGTGGCTTGCAGGGTGTCAGCAACATTTGGGAAAGTGTGGGCCTGAGTAGTGTTGATGGGGGTGGGATGGAGTCATGGCCTACTGAGTAAAGGCCCAGTGGTTAAACTTTAGAATGGAAATGAAGGGCCAGGCCTTCTTGGGGGGTGGGGGGCATCAAGGCACTAGGCACAGAGATACTGTCAGTCACTGAGGGGAGTTACTCCACGAATTACAGCTTGTGCAGTAAAAGTTACGCATTAGCCACTCTTTCGTGGCTTGCAGGGTGTCAGCAACATTTGGGAAAGTGTGGCCTGAGTAGTGTTGATGGGGGTGGGATGGAGTCATGGCCTCACTGAGTTAAGGCCCAGTGGTTAAACTTAGAATGGAAATGAAGGGCCAGGCCTTCTGGGGGTGGGGGGCATCAAGGCACTAGGCACAGAGAGATACTGTCAGTCACTGAGGGGAGTTACTCCACAAATTACAAATTTGACTGAGGAAAAAATAAGAGTGTGTGGAACCCACTGAACCAGTAGGAAAATTTACACCTACATCCTTGGCCCTACCACTTTTCAACCCCTTCCGCCACCTATGATTCTGTGTTATTCATCATCAGCCCTGTGACCTCACTGATCATGACATCATAACAGACCAAGAAGTGCCTCTCACCTTCTGTCAGATCAGTCACTTGGGATATGAAAAGAATGAGCTCACAGTGCTGACAAGGTATGAAGGGACAGCGCTAGATATGCCAGCTTCCTGGTAGAGTGCTGTTTGTGCATCACAGTTACATGCCTCCTAGATAGGTTTGTTAACATACAAAACCCTGCACGATTTGGGTCCTGACTACCTCAAAGAGCTCCTGTATCCATATGCTCCTGGCCATCATCTCCACTTCTCAGATGGGGGCCTCTTGAAGATCCCAGAATGTGCTTAAAGCAGTGTGGGGATCATGCCTTTTTCTGCGGCTGCTCAGCTGCTTTGGAACCAGCTTGCGTGAACTCGAGGAGGCCCCTCAGTTGAGAGCTTTAAACAAGGACCAATGCATTATTTATTTATTTATTAGCACTTCTCCTACAATCCCTTAATTTGCTCCTTGTATCTGTAACATTGAATGTACCATCTGCTGCTGTTCATTAATTGTACTTTTGTTATGTAAAGGACCTGGAGCCTGTGGGATTGGGTGCCTAAGAAATAAACGTACTACTGCTACTTACTACTAGCAGGTAGAAAACATTACTAGCAAAAAGAAAAAATAGTTTTGAACTAAAACTAACAACTGTCTTCTTTTAAAATTTAAAATTATAATTCTAATTAAATATTCATGAGGCAATGGCACACCGATTAGCTGTCATGCCTGTCACTAATCTTCTGGAAATGGATGGCAAGACTCAGAGAACTGAGTGCCAGCACATAGACAAACCTAAAACTTAAAACAAAAAATGCAAAGGATCATAAGTAAAAAAAAAAAAAAAAGGTAAACAGATCAACACAATAACGACCTCATCTTTGGTCCTTATTCAGATTTTACTTAGTGTGTAAAGACATCACTACTTCTTGTTTGAGACAAGCATGGAGCAAGCACAGAGCTCAAATATATATCTGTCAATACTGAATGGTTGTGGGTATGGTGTGTGTGGGAGGCATGCATAGTGGGATGAGTAATTTGTGGTGGATCCTAACTTCCTACTAACTGTAGGTCTCGTCTGCGCTGTAATTAAAACTGTCAGGCTAACCTGCTTGTCCAGGCATAGTGCATGAGCCCATGAGGTCTCAACATGCACATTAACCTCTTGTGAGGGAAGGCTTCCTGGCCTACCACAAGGTGTCATGTGTGTGCCAAAATGCCGCTCTGTCCCTCAATAGGCTGGAACCAGTGCCGCATGCTGCAGCGTCTTTCCCCAGCCCTCCAGCCCATTCAACCGGTACCCAAGCTCACACCCAAACTCAAGTCACTACCATGGGAAGGCAACATAGTTCCCACTGGGCCAATGACTGTCCCTGCAAACATTGCTATCATTTCTCCTGAATTTCAACATAGCCTTTTATGACCCTTCTGAACATGACAGGTGTCATTTATAAAATACTGGACGAAACTTCATTTCACACTACAAGTGCGAATCACATTTTGTCCAGGTTTGAAAAATCACAGCAGTCAGGTACATGAGGTGATGTGAAAAAATGACTATGTGGACAATTTGAGGTCGAAATAATGAAAATCACCTGATGAGTGAGTGTTGAAAAATGTCAACGTACCTTCCTAACTTTGTTGCTTTTTAATATTCTGATCTCAAATTGTCAACACAGCCTTCTTATGACCCCACCTCACCAACCCAGTAGGTGAGAATGTTCAAATCAGCGAAGGTGATTTTGCAGAGCGACTGCAAAATCACCTTTTAACCCAAAGATGAAGAATTTCACCTGCTTGTTCATGAAGGACTTCAAAAGGCCATGTTGAAAATTTGGGAACAATATTAAGAAATGACCAAGTTACAGTATGAGTGCAACTTCAAAATGCTTTGAAATACATTGACTGCATACCTGATTTCTTCAGTTCCCAGTCCAGCATTGAAGAGTGAAGACATGTTTCCAGTCCAGGAAGATTATTGCATTGGACTCCTGGTAGGTAAGTAAGGGGTGGGGTGGTGTTGGGGTGCTGGGTTGGAGGGTAACAGGGGCAGCAACACAGCAACAGATATTGGTGGACTTTTTTACAGTGATTAAAAATAAAAAAGACTATAATGAACGGTTATTTTTTGAGATATCAACACTGGGGATTGGGCACCCCAGTATCAGTGTCATGTTTGGTGGCACTGGGGTGGGATCCCAGTGTCACAAAGTGGAAATGGGCTGGGGGCTACTGACTGGCACCAGGATTGTGCACCCCAGTGTCAGAAAATACCTCGAGATCATCCTTACTAGAAATGAGCTAGCATGTACGTGCTTGGAGGGTGGGCACAGACAAAGGTGTTTGTGTTGCTCCCTGGACTCATCTGTGACTGACTTGGCTTCCTGGAGCAGGCCTTGGCTCTCTTGCCTGGTGTGCCTTGGCTTTCTTACTAAGTGGCAGCATAAAAGAGTGGAAGAGGAACAGGACCCAGTCTTAGGACTTGGGTTGCCTGTGTTGCTCTCTGGACTTGGTGACAATGGAACTGATTTTCTGTAGCAGGCCTCGGCTGTCTTTCCTGATCATCCACAGCTCCCACCTCCCTTTCCTTGGTATCAGCATAAAACTGGGAGAGACATAAAGACAAAGTGCACCCCCCACCACCACTCCTCGCATGGCTCAGCTGATTGCTGGGCAGTGTTATGTAGATGAAACAAGCCAGCTGCTGTCTGATAAGAGCATCTGGCTCCTTTCAATTCGTAAAGTTTCAAACCAGCAAGCAGTGAGTAGTGCCATGGCCAGAGTGCCTGGTCATTGGTCTGTCACTGGCGAGCCCATTGCAGCTTGAGCTGCAATGGGCTCAGCAAGTGACACACATCTGAAATGCCATTCTTCATTACAAAATATTTGCTGTGTACTCATGCGTATGCAAACATAAAACTAGTGGGAGCATCATGTAAGTTTAGTTTGAGCCATAGAAATGCCACATGATGTCCTCTCTAGTGTTATGTATACCATTCTCCCATTGATTTGGTGTTTTCCTGAAACTTTGGGGTAATTTTCCTTGGGTTTCCTGCATATTACTTATTTTCTGTGGAAGCTAAATTGCTCTGTTTTCCAGTATATAACCCATGCAAGCCAATGGAAACAAATTCCCTGTAGATGGCTCTGAATTCCTGTAAAATAATGGGGTCTCTGTAGATCTGGGAGCCCTGTATATTTGATCTCTGGGAGCAAGCCTGAAGCATGGTGTTCCCAGGTTTTCACATTAATGCCCTTTGTGCATTATTAGCTCTGGTGGAGGTACGCCTGAAAGGTAAGAGCTACCACACATGCTGAGACAAGGTAATGCACATCGCACAGACCATTCTGAAGTGCATAGTAGAATTTATTAGAATGACTGAGGTTCAGGGCAGAAAGAACCACAGATCTTTATTCCTCTATTTTGTGCTTACTGATGTTTCCACAATGGACCCCACCCCACATGATGATATGACAATGGTTCTAGTGCTGCTTGTGATTTGTTTTACATTACACAACACTATTTAGCAATATTCATAGCAGTTATAGAGTCAGTTAAAGGTTTTTCACAAAGAGAGCTATGCTGACATGCTGTCTTGACTATTCCTGGTGGTCTAATGGTCTCCCTATCCCCACAATCGCCCATCCTGAACTTGTGTTGAGTATTTCTGATGGTCTAGTGGTCCATAAGTGCATCCAACCCTCCTGACCCACCTGCTCAGGACAATGCTCCCACATACCCCTCATCCTGGTCGCATAAGTCACACTACAGCAGTAGTAACAGTGACCAGAACAGTCCTCTTCTCACCATCTTGGTCAGCCACTATATACCTGTCAGTGAGCAGTCGCATGTATTGTACAAGCAGCTATTTCTACAGTACTCATGATCACTCATTGACAGTCACATGGTGGTTAGTTCGAGTGTGTGAGCCAATAGATTGTGCCAGTAATCATACAATTGTTATAGTTTGGCTTAGGTGACGGGGGTGCATGGAGGGGGATCCTGAGCTGGTTTTGTCAGGAGTGGCTGGATTCCCTTACAGGGAGACAGGGAACACTAGACCACCAGGAATATTCAAGACCACTACAGGATGTGTACTCAAGGTGGGGCTACACATGCATGCTAATGAGTCTATTATGGGCATGCAACTGGCCCATACTGCTTTGCATGCCCAATGGGCTCATTAACATGTTAGGGTTGAATATGGCGATAGGAGGCATGACCATATCCTGTTTGACCCAATCGTATCTCCATTGGATTCCTATGGACCATATTCCATTTGGGGCTCTATCAGTGGAGTACAAAGTCACTATGCACTGCACCAACACAGCCCTATATTTAAACAGTTAATGAACTCTGGTCAGAATATACTAATTATCTGAATATTGCCCTCAAGCTGTCCATGCACTAATTGTCATACAGCACACATGGCCGGCTCTAAATATTTATTTATTTATTGAAATTGTTTCCAGGAAAAGCACACTGAGCAAGAACTGCTGTCTCTCGGTGTGACCTGGGGAGGGGTAAAGTGGGGAACAGGACAAGGGTAGTCAGGTCCTGACATATATGCATACAATTACAATACAGTTGAAAACATTTGACAGAAATAGTTGGGAGATGACAATTTACCTTTACTTATAGTATAGTAGCAATTACATGGGAAATCATGCTTTATACCGTGAAAACATATAATTAGATAATACAGCTGCATATGTTTGACAGGAATAGGTGAGTGTGGATTAATACATATACCCTAATAGTCAGAGAGTAACAGTTACAATGAGGAAATCCTGCTAAGGTATTGGGTTGTGGTTGTAGCTCAAAAGTTGGGATCAAGTGCAGTAGTTGGGTGTGGTTAGCAAGTAGCACCATTGGGCCTACTGGGAGAAGAAATATAGGAGTGTCTGAGGTAGAAAGATTGGGAGTTAGCTGCAGGAGCAGTTTACTGAGCAGTGGTTGCAAGGGCATAGGATAGTGAGCTTTAGAGGAAGAGTGGCGAATTTCAGAGGGAAAGAGTTCCAGAGTTGAGGGAAGCAGTGAGAGAAGGAGGCCTGGCCAGCTTGGGTCCGATGTCTGGGGACTAACAGGAGCCAGGAGTCTAGGGACCCTGAGCATAGGTGGGTGCCAGAGGGGGTGATAGTACAGATGTCAGATACACTGGGAGGGTACCAAACCAGTTCTTGAGATAAACTTGGCACAGTGTATTAGGCGGCGGTTCTCAAGGAGGAGCGAGCAAAGGGCGGTATAGCTTGCAGCAGTGAGGCGAGGAGGAACTTCAAGAGCAAACTGGCAGAAAGTATTAAAAGGGTATCCAGTTCGGATGAAACTGACTTGTGGGTGGCACTGTAAACAATATCACATTAATCGAAGGAGGAAGTATCATCTTCTGGATAAGCTCACAACGGACCGGCTAGGGGAGGCTAGAATGGTTCCGATATAAAGCTCCAAGCTTGAGGCGGAGTTTTGTTAGTATAGAGTCAGCATGGCTTGTGAAGGTGAGGTGGCGGTCAATCCAAACTCCAAGATACTGGAAGGAGGAGGAGACGCCCTCCAGCTCTGACCCATCAAGGGTGTGGAAAAGTGGGAGGGAGGGAGGGGACCTGGGTAGTCATTGGGATGTACCAAAAGTCATAGTTTCGATTTCTTTAGCATTTAGAGAGAGAGCTGGTGACAGTTGAACCAGAGCTGGACTTGTTAAAAATCCACCTGGAGGGTAGGAGGCAACTGAGGTTGGGGAGGAGCCAGAAGAAAATAGGACAGTATCATCAGCATACATGTGGATCGAGGAGGCAGAACAAGTTTGGGGCAGGTTGTTTAGAAAAATAGAGAATAGGATGGCCCAAGCACCAATCCTTGGGGGACACCGTGGACATGGGGAGGGAGGGGAGGGATATGGCATCTGCAATCCTGACATATTGAGTGTGGTCTGTAAGATAGGCACTGGACCAGGCAGTAGCAGATGTGGAGAGGCCAAGTCAGAGAGGGCTAGATAGTAACAGAGTGTGGGAGACTGTATCGAAGGCCTTGGCCAGATCGATGAAAATGGCAGAGGTGATGAGACCTCTATCCATTCCAAATTAGATGGTGTCAGTGAGCCTTAATAAAGAGGAGGCAGTGGGTGATCTTTCCTGAATCTGGACTGGTAGTGTGTGAAGAAATTTGAGTCGGCAAGATAGGAGGTTAGCTGGCTAAGCATTAAGTGTTCTTGCAGCTTTTCCAAAGAGGAGGAGGGAGATTGGCTGATAGTTTGAGGTGGAGGAGGAGGAGCGCCCCTGTTGTGGAGAGGGATGACAATGGTGTGCTTCCAGGACAGAGGGACAGATGCAGTGGCAAAGGATAGATTTAGGGGTAGGCAATAGGAGTGGCTATGGCGAAGCTGAGAGGAACAGAAGTTCGGGGTCTAGTCCATCCAGGAATTCCATTTGAGGGGCTTAATGTTAGTAGGGCTTCTAGAGCTTCATCCGGAGAGATTTCCGTGAAGGAGAAAATACCTGTATTTTGGGGTAGTTTTTCTCTGTAGGTGGTGGAGATGGTGACATGGCGGTTAAGGAGGAAAGGAGTGAGGCGCAGGTGGAGAAATATAAGTTAAACTCAGCAGCAACTGAGATAGGATCCGAGTGTGGAGTTGTTTACACTAGGAGGCGAGGGCTTGGCTGCTGGGGTTGAGAAGAAGGCATGTATGACCTTCCAGAATTTGGAGGGCTATTAAGGTTACATTGGAGGGAGGATCTAAAGTACTCTGTTTTAGCTAGCGGAGTTGCTCTACTGCACATGTTATGCAGAGGGAGAGGTCCTGAGGTAGGGCTGAGGCTTTGAAGGCTCACCATGCTGAGTCACAGGCGTTCATACAAGCTGTGAGTTCTTGGGAGATCCAAGGCAGGTGGGTACTCGTGACCTAGTACATTGTAGCGGCGTGAAATACCATATCTTAAGGAACGTGTTTTGAAGTGAGTAGGGTATCATCTATTAGGTTGGGAGGAGGGAAGCCAGTTAGCTAGGACAAGGTCATTTAGGAAGGAGCAGGGCTTAGGGATTTGAGCGACTGTTGGACTAAGAACTTGGGGGATTTTAGACGGTGGATTTTGCGAACAAGGTAGATGACATGGTGATCACTCATAGAGTCAGGGAGTAGCCTGTTTGGATGACTCTGTGAGGATGGGAGGTCAGAGCCAGTAGATAAGGAGTGGTTACCTGATTTAAGGTTTAGGCGGGTGGGCTCAGTGATGAGTTGGGTTAAACTGAGGGCAGTGACATCCATACAGGGTTTTTTGAGGGCTGGGGCTAACCAATTTAAGTTAAGGTCATCCATAGCATATAATTCCCGGTGGGTGCTGTGAACTGATTTGTGTAAGAAGGTCAGTAACAGCTGTGGCAGGGGTGCCTGGTCGGCAGTAGATTCTGACAGAATATGGGCAGCGAGAAAGGCAGTGTGAGCTGGAGCAGCAAGAGTTCATTACTCTTTAGGTTCAGTTTAGATAAGATTATTTCATATCGTATGTCCGAATTTATGAAGATGGCTACGCCGCCACCTCTCATGGCCCTGTCCTGGTGGACCATCGTGTAACCAGGGATTGTGACTGAGGAGCCAGGAATGTTTTTGTTAAGCCGAGTTTCAGAGAAGATGAGGACTTCAGGGGCATGTAGGGCAGAGAACTTGTAGCTGGTTGATTTTAAGTGGTAGGCTATGAATATTTAGGTGAAGGAGATGGAGGCCTTTGTGGAGGGGTAACTTGGCAGTTGGGAGGGATGGGATGCGGGGTGGGGATGCTGGCTGAGGTTGGTGAGGATGTGGTGGTCAAGGGTCCCGATTTGGGTATATGTCTCCTGCTACGAGAAGGAGAGAGTGAAGGATAGGTGTTGGGCTAGTATTGAGGTAGCTTGGAACAGAAGAGCCCGCCGCCAAGTGGGAGGCAGGATGGACATTTGTGGGTGAACAGGGGTGGGGTGAGAAGGGGTAGGTGCAGGAGAGTCCATGAGGGAGAGGGGCCTGATTAGGAAGGGGGGGATGCATAGTGAGTGTGCCCATGTAGGAGTGGGTGGGAGAGAGAGCGGCAGGGTTGGAGAGGCAAGGAGGAGTTACAATATGAGCCAAGTAGGGGAGGGGGCATGGGAAAGGTGGGTGGCATGGTGGAGAGGAGGGGTGGGAGGCAGGAGAACAGACAACTGAGTAGAGGTAAACGCTAGCCCACGGTTGACATGGTGCTGGGATTTTATAGCAGCTTCTCAGACAAGGAGGTAATTACGAGGAGAAAGGAGCCTGAGATTGGCTGGGACTAATGTGTTGATTGGCCCTAGAGGGCAAATAGCCAATAGGCCTAGGAGGTGAAACAGAGAGATGGGAATTCTAGAGTAGAAGGAGCCAATGAAGTCTGCAGGAGGCTGGTGGGGGGTTGAGGTCGAGGAAAGGGCAGGCAGAAACAGTTTTAATCAGGGAGGGTGGGGGCGAAAATTTAGAAGACAGTAAGAGGTGGGGTTGGGAAGATTTAGCAGAACAATAGCCCTGGAAGAAATGGGCACCAAGAGAGCTGGCTCAGTGGAGGCGTGGGGTTTCACAGATTCAGAAAGGAGTTGCAAACACTTAGCACTCTAACTTAGAACACAGATTTATATTTTTTCCTTACTTTACAGCAGGTTTCAATTTAAACAGTAAAATCAATGTAATTTCACAGTCGGTTCCCTGTCGGTTGGCTCCAGTGGTGGGGGTTCACAGATTCAGAAAGAAGCTGCAAACACTTAACACTCTAACTTCGAACATAGATTTATATTTTTCCTTTCTTTACACAGGCAGGTTTCAGTTTAAACAGTAAAAATCAATGTAATTTCACAGTTGGAGCCCTGTTGGCAGAGAGAGAGCGATAGGGGAGCCAATCAGCTGTGACTGCCAGGTGGTGCCTGCAGTCCGATAGGGTGCACTTTCACCATACCTTGAGTTTGATTTTATCTGGGGTCCTGGTCTCGGTCAGCAGCTGGAGAGGAGCCTGCCAACCACTGGGAGCTGTAGCAGCCCTGGTCTGAGGGCAAGCAGCTTGAGTTTGATTTTGTCTGGGGTCCTGGTCTCAGTCAGAGCTGGAGGGAGCCTGCTGAGAAGCTGTAGCAGCCCTGGTCAGAGTGCAAACAGCTTGAGTTTGATTTTGTTTGGGGTCCTGTTCTTGGTTGGCGGCTGGAGGGAGCTTGCCGACTGCTGGGGCTGTAGCAGCCCTGGTCAGGGGCAAGCAGCTTGAGCTTGATTTTATCCGTGGTCCTGTTCTCAGTTGGTGGCTGGAAGGAGCCTGCCGACTGCTGGGAGCTGAAGAAGCCCTGGTCAGAAGGCAAGCAGCTTGAGCAGATTTTGTCTGGGGTCTTTGTCTCCAGTCAGTGGCTGGAGAGGAGCCTGCCAACCGCTGGGAGCTGTAGCAGCCCTGGTCAGAGGGCAAGCAGCTTGAGCTTGATTTTGTCCAGGGTCCTGGTCTCAGTCAGTGGCTGGAGAGGAGCCTGCCAACCGCTGGGAGCTGTAGCAGCCCTGGTCAGAGGGCAAGCAGTTTGAAGCTTGATTTTATCCGTGGTCCTGTTCTCGGTTGGCGGCTGGAGAGGAGCCTGCCGACTGCTAGAGATGAAGAAGCCCTAGTCCAGATGGCAAGCAGCATGGGGCCTGTACCTCTTATTCTGGTAGAACCCAAAGTCCACGAAACAATGGATACTGGAAGTAAGAAAGGCCTGCTTGTAATCTCAAGATATTGTAATGACTCTAACAGCATGCAAGCAAACATGTTTGGGAATAACAAATGCTTATTATTTTATTTCTGCATTCCTACCCTCCCATCTAACCTTCCCCTTCCCCAGGTTGCATCTGTAAATGAGACTATTGTTCACTGTAGTGCTTACCTGGTAAAAGCAAGTTCAAATAAATATTCTTGAATGAGTTTCCTATTGCTCTGCCATGACCACTAATTCTTTCCTGCCCTGTAGGGTGGGTGCAACAGGAAAGTCTTCAATTAGTATAGAGGATAGCAACATCATAACGTCAGCAGGTATAGCAGCGCAGAATGTGGCATTCGCTGGCTGAATTCATACTAAATGGCTGTTCCGCTTTTGAAATGCTTCCTGCAATTTATTTTTTAATGCTGTGGAATTCCAAAAAGCATTTATATGCAAACTTCAAATAATATTCTGTGGATTATGTAAGCTGTAGACTATTTTTTGTGTTTTTTTTTTTTTGAAAATGAATTTGTAGTTTACATTAATTGCAAAATACCATTCCACAGTTTATACAGAACTACAGATTACTGATCTGCTGGTTTCTACAAAATGTTCCACTTTCAGAATTTTGGAATTCTGTCTTATGGAATTCCATGGCATTAGATGGAATTTGGGAGATTCAGCAGAATTCCACTGAAAGCTATAAGTAAACAATAATATACAACAGGGCATGCAGTTGCCGTGTAATTACTACAAGCCCCCACAGATGGGAGGCCCGAGGTGTAGAAGCCAAGTGCCTTCAGCGAGGGGGTGTGTGTGGTAAATTGCTGCACAGTAACCAGCATGTTCTGGGGTGTATTACTGCACTTATAAAATGTTCCTCAAACTAGTTCAAAGTTTAAGATTTTTTAAATTGAATTCATTTCATTACCATCCAGTGCGTTCATGTGGAGTTTCAATGACCTAGCATACAGTCTCCATGGTATTGTTAAGCCTACGGTGAGACTGGGGAAACTCAATAAAAAAATTGATGAATAGTTCATCAAGTGGGTGTTTTCTCATGCCAACATCCTTTGTTAGGTTCAAACAAAGCGGGGTTTGCCAGTTTCAGAGTCACTGGGTTGTTTTATGAAGTTAGATAGCGCATTGTGGTGCTTTCAGCGATTACTTGATATTCATAACTGGGAAGTTGTGAACCACGTTATTTCTGTGTGAGGAGTTTATAGACCCATGTTGTTATTGCTCAATTATCGTATGTGTCTGGAGAGTAATTGACCAGTCAGGATGCAGGACTGTCCCTAACCATTTTATAATTTGAAAATTCTATATAGCTCTTTCTATAGGTTTGTCTAAGGCTGTTCATCTTTCTCTCCCAGAACCAGTCCTCTGCCTCTTGTATTCCTCCTGCAGTGCAGCACCAGGCTAGCATCACCATCAGTAGAGAGATGCTGCGGGTGGGCAACGTGTACACCTTCACCCTCACCGTCAGGAAACCTGGGAAGGATGCTATATCCACAACCCAAATGGTAAGCTGAAACTTTGCTATGCTTCTGTTTCTGTTTATCACTAGAGAAGAGTGAGGCGGTGGAGCTGGAGACTGAGGGCTGGAATTTTTAAAGAGTTGCATTGTTATTTTGCTACAAGCATGCCATTTGTGACATGAGGTTAGACCACAAAAAGGAGGTCTGACTTTGTGTTGTGATTATCACAAGTCATGCACAAGGAAGGATGCATACATAATTTATTTCCCCGTAAAGTGTGAAAAGTGTTGCAAGTGCTTAAGAATGTTTGAATATTACACGCACATATTTGGACACATTCGTATTGACACAGCTGCAGCAGAAAACTGACACAAGTCCTGGTGTCCTGCATCCAGACTTTTGAAGGACCAACCCTGAATCTGTCTGCTCCACAGGCAACGAACGTGTGTGCACTGTGAGCATTCTGCTCCACATGCTTGTTTCAGAAAACATGCATGCACTGTGAGGGATTTTGCCCACAGGCTTGCTTCAGACAACGTGCTTTGCACTGTGAGTGATTTAGTGCTGGTGAAAGGTTTGTGATTGTTGACCATAAAGACTGGAGCTCTCAGTCTATCCTAAGATCAGGCACATTGTCCTTTATTCATGAACTTTACCTCCAGTGATAACACCATTTTCTTTGCCTTAACTAACCACAATCAACAATATGCCATTATACCACATGGGACCTTGCTGCATAGGGTCAGTAAGGGTAAACTAAAGTGGTGCTAATACTGGAGGCAATGTTGGTGAACACAGTCCTTGCATTTAGTTATTTAATTTGCCCTTCCCGTGGTTTAGGGTGCATATGCCACAAAGACTTTTTCTTTCTTTTTCCTAATAGTGATTCATCTCTTAATCTATCTGTCTGTGTCTTATCTTTTACTCTCTTCCTCTAGTTACCTTTCTTAAGTAACTGATGCCTATGTAAAAGCGTTAGTGGCCTTTTCATCCTCTCCTAGCTGAAAATATAATGATTTTATAATGCTGTATCATTAATGAGTATTATCAGTTATGTTCAAGCTCATGTTCAAGCTTCAAAAATCATACTTGTGATCATGACTAACATTGATTAAATCATGAACAGTAAATGGCTACCATTCAAAACATAATATTATGGAAATAGTGATTGTGATTAATGATGATCTCATATTATGATTTTTCATGATTGTCCATGGTCGGATTACTACAATAAATTAAAAACAAAATCAGTGAAACTTTTTCAATACTTTTGAATTTATCTGGTCTTCTATTTAGATATCTTTATTGGAATCATCAGGTATTATAACTGCTTGACATCTCACTTCTTACTAGTGTTAGAAAGACTCAAATTTGTGTATATAGCTCCATTCAGTGGTTTCTTTTACAGTTGTGGGAGTTCCTGCAAGTACCTGGTTTATGCTTATAAAACCTTTCTAACAGTCTGCAAACTAATGCTATCAAGAGAAATTATTTTAAAACAGAAATTACCATTGTTTTGGTCCATAAACTGTGCTTTTTAAATATGCAAATGTATATACTATCTCTAACGTTGTGTACTCTTCCTAAAGGGATTAAAACTTGACTTCACATGATTTACATTATGATTAATTTGTTTTTGATGATACAGTATTTGACATTCATATTTTCATATTAGTAACAAATACTTTAAGTATTACTCATGTGACTTACAATCTTACAATACAGAAGTAATATAATTATCAGTTATCATAAATGATCATTCCCAGATCATCAAAACCATCATGCCGATTTAAGTTTACAAAGTAATCAGTAATCATCAGCTGGTGATTTGAAAGTTATGTTTGATGATTAAACTGTGATCCTAGATCATGAGCTCCCTTAATGATCATGTGGTAACATTTGTTGATTAACAATGAGCAGTCATGAGTGACCTTCAAAAACATGATTGATGATTTACCAATTTGCCTGGGATATCATTATGATTTTCTATGATTGCCTATGTTCAAGATCACTGCAATAAATAAAAAAATCTTGTTTTGGTACTTCTGAAATTTACATACTCTTCTATTATGATGCTTTTACACCTCACTTCTTACTCATTGTAGAAGAAAACAGGATGAAACTGGCTATATACAGTATCTCCATAAAGTGGTTCCTTGTTGGGTTGTGATGAGTTTCTACAAGTACTTGGTTTGCACTCAGACCCTTGCCTTGTAGTCTGCAAACTAGTATTGTCACTTCAAAATTATTTTAAAAATAGAATCTGCCATGCTTTGGTCCACAAACTATGCTTTGAAATATACAAATTAGTTATGCAAGAGTATATACTAAACCAAAATTAGTATGTGCTCTTCCTAAAGTCATTAACAATTGACATCACATCATTTGTTTTATAATTAATTTTCTTCTGCAGATATCTGACACAGTCATGTTTTCATACTGGTAACAAAACTTTGTTAAATATTACTCATGCAACTTACAATCTTACATCATGGGATGTATATAATCATCAGTGTTCATTACTTGATCATTTTCAAATAATCCACAACCATCATGCTGATTTAAGCTTACAAAAATAATAAATAATCAGTTGGTGATTTGAAAGTTACATGGTTGATGAATAAATCATGATCTAGATAATGATCTTAGATCCTTATTTCCTTTGATGATCATATGGTGACATTCAATGAGTCACAGTGATCAATCGTGCATGATTTTCAAAAATAAAAATTATGATTTACTGGTTAGCTTGAGCAACAATCTAATTGTTATGATTTTGAACTCCAGGTAAGGGTGGCATCGGCTAAAACCCTCTCCGTAATGTTAGAGTGCCAGTCCTGTGCTGCTCTCTCCAGTTATGAAGTCAGCAGGAGCGTCCATGTGACACTGTCAGGACAGTGCGAGACCTGTGATGGTAATACCCAGGTAAGAGCTGGGGCAAGGTGTGGGAGAGGATACTGTATTTGCTGGATTTATCCACAGTCCTAGTTACTGGGACTGGCAGTATAACCTAGAGGTTAGAGCAGGGGTTCCCAAATGGTGAGGCCAGCCTCCTGGAGAGCCCAGCCTGTTCAGGAGGCTCAAGCATGTCTGAAAAAGTACTGTATTTAAATTTTGAGTTTTATATATTTTGTGTGAAGAGAAGCAAATTGAAAGAGGATGTTAGTAAGTGGATTTTATGTATTTATTTACTAATAAGTGACAAGGGAAGGTGAATGAGCCAAGGCTCATTTCAGGTATACCTAGGGAAGAGTAGAGAGTGAATACATTTCAAAAGGTAACTGCAAAACAATCAAGAAATACACAATGAACAATAGTGCAAGCAAATATGAACAATAAACTAATAATGAGTGGTGGTAATTGATCAAGTTGTAGACTGATGGCAAAACAGCCCAAATACAAGGGCTGAGCATAGAGTGCTAAGAGCAATAGCAGGAAGAAGCAAAGTAAACCCAGGAGCAGGGAAGGAGGGTGAGAGGTAAAGTATGTAGGAAGGTTATTTCAGGTTATTTCATATAGAGAGGAAACAAAGAAAGTAGTCTGACCCATGAAGGTGCTGCAACAAGGGGCAACAATGGTTCAAGAATGAAAATAATGGAGCAAGTAGGCTGGTCTGTGTGTGTGTGGGGGGTTACAAAAAGCTGAATAATAATATTTGTTTGTTTTATTTACTTGTTATTCAGATTATACCTTTAAGCACAGAACTCCTTTTCAAATGTTCCATGTCAGTATAAGACAAATAACTGAATGTAAGCCAAGTACTCAAAGGGGTTTCAGTTTATTCATGATGTACTGCACAAAGTACAGTATGTTATTTTCTTTAGGGATGCCCAAGATTATTTTAGTTTTTGGGAGGCTCAAAATATTTTACATGGATTTGGGGAGGCTCACTGTGACAAAGTCTAAGAACTACTGGGTTAGAGTATTGAACTGTGAATAAGTGTGGTACATCCAGCAGATCTGGGTTTGATTTCCCCAACCTTCCTTGCATACTGTGTGACCCTGAGCAAGTCACTTAACCTCTCCAGTGCTGATAGGTTGCCCCTAAAATGAGCCTTGTGCCTAGAAGGCCTAACCCAGTTATTAAAAGAATAAAATAAATTAAATAAATACATAAAACAATTGTGAACAAAGAGTAGCATGTCCAGGAAAGTTGTATTTTGCAAACACAGTTCAGGACAATGATTGATAAAAGTACTACAGCTCAACATGTTTTGATGGCTCGCTAGAACAAAGTCTGCCACTGTTCTGAAAAATGCCTTCACTGTTGTGCATGTGTATGTGTCTGTGTGATTCTTTTTTGCACATATAAGTATGCACATACTAGTGCCTTGTTATTACATGTTAAGACCTTTAAAGTCTCACTTTCAGGGAAAGACTGAGGAAAACTATGAACTGAATACTATTTTAGATAGCGTGAGCCACTTATGCAGGTTTATCATAGTTTAAAGACACTGGGGCCCGGATGTTGAAGGTGGAAGCAGGGCTTGTGTCGAACCTGCAACCTTGCGATTACAACTGCACCTGATTTTATAATCTTGGGCGCAGGAGCAACAGTTGACCTGATCTGCGCAGCTTGCACCATATCCCAGGCACATGGTCTGTGTAAAAGGTCCTGGTACTGACAGAAGTTAGACTACAGACAAATATCCTAGTGTGTGTCTTTTGCCATAAAGGATAGATGATCCCTTTAGACTGCCACTAGCCGGTGCACCATATCTTTGGTGCACCCAGGGCTATGGCAATCTTCTCTTTGTAAAATTTGGACCTGTAGCATGACACATTCCAGTCTTAATGTGCTTTGCAATTTATTCCAAAGACTTGTGCAAGACAGTCGAATGCTGATTTTTCCATAAGATGTGCATTGTCTGGGGATTTTGAAATATAATATGGTAGTGCTCCTTAACCTGTATGAACAATTTACTCTTTAAGGAAGCCTGTTATGTATAGTGGTGGATCCATCCAGTTAGCTTTATAGGACCAAAGGTAAAGATTATTTAGTTAAGAAATTCCAGGTCAGCACTGAGTTTAGAGTGCAATGATGAGATCTGAAACTCCAGCCTGTTATGACATGAAGATCCCAGTGATACAGCTCATTCAGTTTAGCAAGGTGGGTTTTCAGGAACATTGGACCTGATAGATGCACTAGGGTCCACCCAGTTCACTGTACACAAAAACCAGGAGCACTATTACAAAGTGAACCCCATGGGGTTTCTGGTTCAAGTTTAGAGCTGTTTCCATTGCTGTCAGTAAATCTTTTCACTGTAGTCTTTCCATGTTTTGTGTATGATAAAGACCTTTGAGCACTTGGTGGGTATTAATAAAATGGACAGCAGTATTCTGTTCACAAGTGAAGGAAAGGTGACAAAAGGCCATGAATGGAAACTGGGGTGGCCTTGAACAGAGATTTAAGGAAGTTCTCCTTTACAGAAAGAATTATGGAGAAGTGGAATGCATTGCCAGAAGAATATATTGACACAAAATCAAACAGTAGCTTCAAACACAGATAGGATAGGCACAGGAGAATAGTCTAAACCAGAGAAGGGATGGAGGGTGGGAAGTCAAGGGAAAGACAAGGGGAGGTGTCAAAATATGTCAGTTCCATCAGTAGACTAACTTCAGTCCAGCATTAAGCTGGGGGTATGGATGCAGGCAGGTACTGGGCAGATTCAATAGGCAGGCTGCAGTCAGTATTAGGCTGGGGGTGTGGATGGTAAGTAAGTAAAAAAAATCTGTATGTTTAAAGCACCCTTCCTAGGCTCAGGATGCTTTTACAATATTCCATACAGCTCAAATACAATACAATTTAAAATCAATAAAACTAATAACAAAACAATAGCAGTCATTTATCAAATCCCTGAAAATGCCTGATTAAATAGGAATATTTTCAGAGATTTTTAAAACCTTCCAGGGTCAGGCTTTCCATATCTGGTGAGGTAGAGAATTCCACAGGTAGGTGCCATAAAGGCAAAGATCTTCCTCCAAATGTTTTAAATATACCTGGGAATCTCTAGCAATCCCTCATCAGAGGATCGGAGTGAGCGGGAGGCAGTAGGCACCAGGAGTTCTTTCAGGTAGTGAGGTCCCAAATCATGTAGGGTCTTATAGGTCAGCAATGTAGCCTTGAAGGTGATCTGCCACTGTATTGGCAGCCAGTGCAGTTCACACAGCACAGGTGTTATATGACTGGATCTAGAGATTCCAGTCAACAACCTGACCGTTACATTCTGCATGAAGCTACAAGCGGTGGATATCCACCACTGGCAGGCCTAGATAGAGGCGTTGCAGTAATCAAAATGACTGGTGACAAAGGCATGGACCAGGGTAGGAAGATCTTGAGGCGGGAACAAGTGTTTCACCCGGGCTATATTCTTAGATGGAAAAAGGCAGACTTGACTACAGCCAACACCTGCACCCTCAGGGTCAGGCCCTCATCAAATACCACGCCCAGGTTATGCACCTGGCAAGAGGCCATAAGGTGGTCCCTCAAGATATAAACCCAAGGGTTCCCCACCCATACCCCTGTTGTCCTAAAACCAGGGTCCACCACCAATACCTCAGTTTTACCTGAATTCAACCAAGCCAACATGTACTCATCCAATCCTGTATCTCCAGCAGGCAGTTATTAAACACTGTGATAGAATCAGACTCCTGTTCAGGCACAAAAGATAGGTAGAGCTGAGAGTCATCAGCATAACAATGAAAACTCAGCCCATACCATCTTATAATGTCCCCATTGGAAGCATATACACATAAATAACATAGGAGACAGCACGAGCCCTGTGGAACACCAAGAGGCGGCACAGTGAGGGGCAGAGGAATAACTCCCCGATACCACTCTCTGTGATCTGCCCTCAAGAAAAGATTGAAACCAACTGTGGACTGCTCCCCTCAGTCCACAGAGAAACTCCTGAGCAGTCGAGCAGCACCCCATGATCCACGTGTCAAATGCTGCTGAGAGATCCAGGAGACTCAAGATGGAATGAGTATCTCTCACCATCAGAGATCATTTAGTACCCACACAAGGCTGTCTCAGTGCTATGCCATTTACTGAATCCAGACTGGAGAGGGTCATAGATATTGTGGCTGATCAAATGATCCTCCAGCTGCAGAGCGACCACCTTCTCAATAACTTTCCCTACAAAGGGTAAGTTAGAGACCGATCTGTAGTTTGCAGGGCAGTCGGGATCAGAGAGGGCTTTTTCAAGGGGGCATACCACCGCCTCCTTAAAGGGATCTTGAAAGATCCTCTCTCTAATGAAACTGCCACTGTCCCAGCCAGACCAGGCTGATAACCTCTACACACCCCACTAGTAGGCGTAGTAAGGCCGGATCCAAACCACAATAGGTAGGTCACAGAGTCTGGATGATCCTCACTATATCCATGAATGCCGTTGGCTAAAGGTGAACCAAGTCAACTGGGCATTAGTACCACCCTATTGATCAGTGCAAGGCCCAATGGGAGGGCACTGGCTGATCTCATCCTGATGGTGGATACCTTGTCAGCGAAGAATTTATGAAACTCCTCCACACTGTATTTGTGACAACGCTTTGCTGGCCTGTAGATAGGGTGGATTGCACAGTCTGTCCACAGTCCGGAAGAGATGGCTGGTCTATCCTCACTGTAGCAATTTCCCTGGACAGGAACTCTGCCTTCTTATGGGAAATTGCTGAATGGTAGATCTTATAGTGGTCTAGCAATCCAAGTCTATCCACCTCCAGGTGAGTTCTCCACCAACGTCTTTCCAGTCTTCATCCCTGCCTCTTCAGCTCACGGATCTCCACATTAAACCAGGAGCCCCTGGGCACAGAGTAAGGGGATGAACACAAATTGAGCAATGACATCCAGGGCCCTACCACAGCCCTATTATACAGGCCAGGACCAGGGGCCCTGGTTCAGTGCTATCCATTAGAAGTCCCAAGAAGTCCAGCTCTGTCATTAGGCCTCTGAAGTGACCCCTACCAAAGGACAGAACTGCACTAACTCCTTGGGGCAGGCCTATTTCAGGGGCTGTGAAGCTGAACCTCGGGGCGTGATGGTCAGACCAACTGATTGGCTCCACTCCATGTCGGAGATCTCCATCCCCAGATGGAACACCAAGTCAATGTGTGCCCACCTCATAGGTTGCAGAAGTAATAACTTATGATAGGCCCAATGAATCCATCAATTGAGGAGGTTTTGTCCAAATGGTGAGAGTTCATCATCGACGCAGGCATTGAAGTCCCAGAATTAACCATCTTGGAGACTCCAATACCATTTCGCGAAGAAGTCGCAACCTCCTTCAGGAACTCCCTCCCATCACCTGGTGGATGGTAGATGAGAAGGGTCCTGTAGCCTATACCTGATGACGTGCTTAGTGCAGAAACGGTCGAGTACTTTGTTGTGCTTTCTGTTACATGTGAGGCTTTATGTTCAGTTTGCATTTACCATTAAGCGTATGCTATTTTACACCTACAGAGTACTGGAGTTTTGCCTTTTTACGATTTACTACTTGTTAAGCACCTGTACAAACGGAGGAGCTGTTTTTCGCTGTCTCCTTGTAGCCTATACTCTGCACTCCGCAGTACACTAAAGGAGTTGGTGTCTCCAACTGGCACCTCCCTGAGATTCAGATCCTGTCCAAAACAGACTGCAACCCCCACCCCTATGGTCCACTCTCAGGCAGTGAATCACTGAGAACCCAGCCGGAACTGCAGATTCCAAGATAGGGCCCGTCATTTCATCCAGCCAGGTCTCAAGATTCAAGTCAGGTCAGCAGAGGAAAGAAGATCTGCAACCACTGCAGTCATATCCCTAATCGACCTGGCATTGCTTAACACAACCCAAAAGACCAGAGTCAAGGATGGCCCACTTCCTGCTTGACAAAGTCAGAGCCCTTGGTATGGGTACCATGCAAGGAAAACCTCTCTCCTGTACCCATTTCACCCCAGGGTGTCTCCTGGCTCTCACTGTCCCTATCCGTCCCTCCTCTCCCATCCCCCAAGAGTTCCAGGATCCCGTCTCCTTCCGCTCTTCATCTCAAGATGCCAAAACTACACATCTATTATAAACTTCTGAAATAAGTTCAAAAGGACAAAGATTCCTGAATCTTGAGGGGAGTACTGCTCTGACCAACTCTCTAACACCCCAACACATATTTCAAGCACTCCGACAACCCAATAATCATTCACACCACACACAATCAATACCCTTCCATTCCCTTAACTTAAAACATATCATAAATTAACCCCAGAGACTCGGCATTACTATAATAACTCCGTTACTATAATGTTCACAAAGAGAATTCCTTCAAGTTTCTCCTTCGTGTCCTCGATTTTATTTCTCCACCCCCCACAGTGCTCTCACCACTGCAGGAAAAGGAAGGGCTTTTGGAAAACTTCTCACACCACCTCCCTGTGGCGGTAAGTCTCAAGAAATAGCTGTTTCGGGGCAAAATATTGATCCCAGTCAGCAAGATTTCTCATTAAAATATCCAAGGCTTTCTTCCATCAACTTTGTAATGGGGGAACCACCTACCCATCCTCCATACAATTTGTCCGAAATATCGTGGCCCTCTCACTGCCACACTATTGAATTCAAAAGTATATCAAACAATGAAGGAGCAGGCACTCACTACCTTTTCAGATAAGTATATATACTCCAAAATCAGTATTAAATTATGCAGGCAGGCACTGGGCAGATTCGATAGGCATGCTCCAGTCCAGCATTAGGCTGGGGTGTGGATGCAGGCAGGCACGGGCAAACTCTATTCGCAGACTCTGGTCCAGCATTAGGCTTGGGGTGTGGATGCAGATCTGTACCAGGAAGCAGTATAGCACAGTGGTTTAAGGCTCTAAGCTGAAAATCTGGAGACCTGGGTTTGAATCCCACAGCACGCCATTTGCATACTGTGTGACCCTGAGCAAGTCACTTGACCTCTCTGTGCTCCCAAGCTCACCTGTAAACAAGCTTTCAGCTTAGTGTGCTACTCCTGGTTAGACGATTGCAAACAAAAGAAAAAAAAGTAGACTCGATAGGCAGGCTCCAGTCCAGCATTAGGCTGGGGTGTGGATACAGGCAGGCACTGGAAGGTCGATTGGTCATTGGGCCTCTTTCTGCCATTGCAGTTTATGCGTGTTGGAATGTTTCGAGCTTTGTTAGCAGCACACCTTTGGTCAGCACTTTCAGCGTAGTTTGAGCAATGGCTTTTTGGGAGCAAGTCTCCATCCAGTTCACTCTCTGTTCTTACAGTAACCATGCTGTTTGAAAATGCAGCTAACAGTTGAATTCCCATCTTTTGTATCTCATTTAAGGGCTGGTTAGCACAGCTGAGCAGACTATATTGTAAACCAACAGAGGAGTGAGTAGTTACCTTTTACTGCAGCAATCACCAAACAGTGTGGTTTAATATCACAATGTGGGGAGCCAGAGAAATCAGTTACTCGGTGGTAAACTCAGGGGGCAGACTTGGGAGGAAGCAGGAAGTACTGAAGGAAACTGGAGGGCATAAGGCAGGAGATGGATGTGGAGCAGAAATGGGATATTATTAAATGGGGATTACAGGGCAACAGAAGCCTGCACCAAGGCACAGAGCAAGAGGAGCAGAGCAAGAAAACCATGATGGTTGAACAGCGAGGTTGTGGAGGTGGCAGGCAAAACAAGAGGCACACCAGAGGTATAGGAGGACAGGGAAGGAAGTGGACAGGGAGGAGTATGCAAAATGGTCCAGGGAGGTGAAAAGAAAGTGAGAGAAGCAAGGCCCAGAAGGAGCTGAGATTAGCACAGAGAATTAACCGGGGGAGACTTTTCAGATTCATCAGGGAGAAAAGGAAGTGCAAGGAGACAATAGTGAGGATAAAAGGGTGGGAGTGGACGGAAAGGGGAGGAGCAGGCAGATGGAGATGGCGGAGGTGTTGGCGGAGCCACTGGTGGATCTGTACAGCACCTCACTGGAGTGGGATGTGTGCCACTGGACTGGAGGATGGCACATGGTACTCCATTACACAGAGTGGACCAGGATGAACTGGGTAATTATCGTCCGTAAGTCTCACCTCCGTAGTGTGCAAACTCATGGAAATGATACTAAAGGAAAGACTGGTGTCGTACCTGGAGGACAATGGCCTCCATGATGTGAAGCAGTGTGGGTTCATTTCAGGGAAGTCTTGTCAAACCAACTTGATATAATATTATGACTGAGACAGATGAGCTGATAAGAGTCATGCAGTGGATGTTCTTACTTGGACTTCCAGCAAGATCTTCTAATCTCAGTCCTATGGGCGGCTTGGGGAAGCTAACTGGTGTGGGGGTAGGGGCAAAATGATGACCTGGATTACAAGCTGACTGGAGAGAGGCTGCAACAGGTGGTGGTGAGAGGGAGCTGTCAACTCCAAGGCCAGTGACGAGTGGGGTGCCACAGGGCTCTGTGTTGGGGCCAGTATTATTTGGGCTTACATTCAGACATTGCACACCGGGTGGTGAGCAAGGTAGGTTGTTCGCTGATGACACCAAAATCAGAGCAGAGCTGGATGGAGAGGTGGGATGGAAGCAGCTGCAGGGGATCTAAGCAAGCTGGAGGAGTGGTCAAGAGGTGGCAGCTGGGGTCCAATGCAAAGAAGTGTAAGGTTATGCACTTTTGGGGTGAAGAACCCAAGGAGAGAATACTGCTGCTAGGGTTAAGCTGGGATCATTGAGGAGGAGAAGGACCTTGGGGTAATGACAACAGAGACCATGAACAACACTGCCTAGTGCAGGACAGTGGCTGCAAAAGTGAACAAAATGTTGGGGTTCATAGCGAGGGGTTTCGTCCAGGCAAAGAGAGGCGATCCCTCTATAGGTCTCTGTAAGGCTGCACTTAGAGTATTTTGTGCAGTTTTGGAGGCCATACCTACAGAGTGATATCAGGCTACTAGAGGGGGCAGAGGAGGGCAACAAAGATGAAATATGGAATGGAGGAGAGAGACTATGAGCTTAGGCTGGGAGACCTGAATATGTACACCCCGGAGGATAGAAGGGATGGGGGATATGATAGAGACATTCAAGTATCTGAAGGAATCAATAAGGATGGGGCAGATGGGGTCTTTAAGCTAAGGAGGGGAGGACACCAGGGGGCACAGGCTAAGAATAGAGAGGGGGAAGATTTAGGAGGGAAATGAGGAAACACTATTTCACAGAGAGGGTGATAACAAATGGAACGCACCACCAGAATGGGTGGTATCATGTAAATCTGTGAACAGCTTTAAAAGGGCATGGGACAGGGAACAGGGAGAGAGTGAGGCTGGGGGAAGGCAGTGGGATGACAAAGGAGCCGGGGTGGCAGCTGCAACCTCAAGTGCTAGCTGCACACTCGAAAGAGACTTAGATAGACCGGTGGTCTGTTTCTGCTGGTACATTCATATATGTCTGCCTGTATATGTAATGCGTGAGGAGTGGGTATTGTATCAGGTATAGTTTCCAAACAAGTGAGTGTTGTTGGTTCTCTATGGTATCCCTGAATACAGCGACTCATTTTCAGTGGAGTCAATTTGGGCGACATGAAAATAGCAACTGTAAAATGGGCTATGTGCTCTTAATAGCACATTGTAAGTTCAGCCTTTCATTTCCATAGGAGTAGTTATTTTAGTATATAGTGATTTGTTCATCAGACCAGTTCTGAGTGGGCTGTCTGGTATAGTGGTTACAGTCACCACCTCTGTGGCTGGTGAACCTGGGTTCAGGACTGGCTGTGGGAGATACTTTTTTTGTTTATTTAATATGTTTTTTCATGTTAATCTCCTCTTCCCCACCCTCCTGACTTTGTCCCCCAACACCTGCAGGTTACCCCTCCCAACATTCTCCCCTGCCAACCCATGCCCCCTGTGGAGTAGTCCCCTCCAATTTTCCCATGTCCCTCAGTGTTCTCCCCCAGTGATGGTTATAATAACGATGGGATTGTGGGGTGTGCAGTTGGCAGAGCCCCGCAGAAAAAGCGACTCTAGCAGCGCTGAGTTTGGAGCATGCTGTGCGCTCTGTGCTGTTTTCCTTGGCTGTTTTGTACTCGCTCTTTTTGGTGGCACCGTTTTCTCCACCCTGTTATCACATACAACCGTTCTCTTTATCTTTAACAGTGGAAAACAACATGTACAAGCTGTCTGAGTATGCAAAACAGGACTGTTAATGAGCGGCGAACCTTTCTGATATTTTTCTTCTTTTTATTTATTGATGGAAATCTTGATGACACCTGTGAGCGGATGCTCATTGAGAGGTTCCTCAGATACTTTAACACAAGAAGACACAATATAAGTTACAGTAAATTATACATACAGAGTACAAAAAATTCAACAGTACATAGGTTGCAATGACAAACAGTTACACAAATTGCTAAGTCATAGAGTACATGGTATGCCAGAGTACTGCGAAAAGAGAGAGGCAGAAGCAGACTGAGGGGCAGTGGAGCTGGGATAGGAAGGGCAGAGGGAAAGAAAGAGCCAAGGGGTAAGGAATGGGAGGCAAGTGCTCGGGCAAAAGGGTGTGGGATGCAAGTGCTTGAGCAAAGACTTAATTTAGCGGGTCAGGAGTTGGAAGTGCTGAGGCAGACTAAAGTTGGGGTGCAGACTAACGGGGGCACCTACAGGTACTATTGTCGGTGAGGTGCTGATGGAGTTTGTGCTTAAAGGAACCAAGGATTGTGGCTCCGGCTATGTCAGGTGGTAGATCATTTGTCCGTAGAGAGGCCTAGTGAGCAAAGGATCGCTGGGCTATAGTTGTGTCACACTGGGCACATGGAATACTTGTGTAGTTGAGCTCCTGGTGTGCCTGACATGTATAGGTGGTGATAGAAGGCTCAGAACTCCTTGAGGAAGTGTTTAGTGAGACCTTTTTCAGGTAGGCAGGTTTGATAAAGTATTCTGTCCTTGATTGAAGCCAGCCAATCGTGCATAAAGCCTCACAGTTTTGGGGCATTAGTGAGCAGGCGGCAGGCTTTGTTTAAGGCTGTTGAGAGGCATTGGAGCACTGTGTCAGTAGCGGAGCCATAGACAGCTAGGTCATAATCAATCAAGGGTGATGAGTGAACTGTTAATTGCCAAGATCAGAGTTTCATAGGTCAAGCAATGTCTGTGCCTGTAAAGGATACCGATACTGGTGTTAAAGGCTTTGGCCGTGATGTCAATGTGTGTGTAAGACAGGGCAGTGTCCAGTGCGATTCCCAGGTACTGTACTTGAAAATGGGGACTAGTTCCAGGGTGTTACCGGAGTCATTCTGAATTGCCAGGGATAGCCTTTTAGCTTGTTTTAGGGGTGGTGAAGAGAATAGTCTTGGTCTTTTATAGTTCATGACCAGTTTTTACTCTTTTAACCATTTTAGCCGCCATAAGCTACTCTGGTGGTCATATTACAGCAGTGCAGAACGAGGTTGCTAGTAAAGATCACAGCATCTTCTGTGCTGAGGAGCATGTGGCTGTTGCAAGCAGTCAGGAGGTTGTTTAGGAAGACACTGAAGAGTAACGGACCGAGTATGGATCCTTGTGGTACCCTGATCTGACCAGTTGATTTTCTGATAGAATGTCCCTGATCTTTACTTGCTGTGATCGCAGGCTAAGGTAGCTACAAAACCATGTTATGGTTTCTAGGGCTAACCCTATGTCTGAGAGCTGTTCAAAGAGGAGGGCATTATGGACTGTATCAAATGCCTGTGATAGGTCAACAAAGGCCACCTCTACAAGGTGCCCTTTGTCAACAGCACTATGTATGAATCAAGTAAATTCCAGGAGGCCGTGATGGTGCTATGGCGGCTCAGAAACCATGCTGTTCTGGGCATAGAGCTGATATTGATTGAAGCACTCCACCAGCTGGTCAGCCATAATCCTTTCAAGGGCTTTGGAGAGCGGGAGGAGTACACCGATCGGCCTGGAGTTGTTTTGATAAGACCAGTCACCACTTTTGTGTGACCGGGTGACTGTGGCAGCTTTCAGATTTGGGGAATTTGGAGTGGCAGAGGGATAGATTAGTTATCTTAGTCAGTGGACCAAGTACTTCATCTAGTGTTAGTCAAACAAATTTTAGGTCCAGAGACCCCACTGTGCCTTGATTTGCTGAGGGCTTTTTCAGGTATTTTCTAGCGGCTTCAGAAACCCGTTTGAATTGGAAGAGTGGCCTGTTTGGTCATGCTTGCGTCTTCCACTGATCCCTGGAGTAGGGGTATTGAAGAAGTTTGTCAGGAGCACACTACTGAGATCCAAGAAGGTGAGGTTCAGAGAGTTAGCGATAAGCAGAGGTCCAAGGTAGGGATGCTCTCAACATTTAGCATGGCTGGGGCTATTTTAGGGTCCTTCCCAGTGATATCGTTTAGATTTGCCCAGAATGATTTACTGCTATTCCAGGTGTTAGTGAGTGTTTTCTTGTAGAATTTGCTTTTTGTGTCATGGACTGCCTTTGTGCACTCATTGTGGGCCTTTTATACCTTTGGATGTTACTTGGTGTCCCATGTGCCCATGCTGTTTGCCAGAGTTGGTCTCTTGTATTTAGTTGCGCCAGTAGTTCGGGGTTATCCAAGGATTTATAGGTCCTCTGTTTTTCTCTCTGTGATGGGAGCATGTTTGTCACAGGCTGCACTGAATTGTGAAATAAAGAGATCTAGTGCAGTTTCCATCCATGGTTCCATACAGGTCCGACCGGTCCTGCTGCTTTAAGTCATCCTTTAGTTGCAGAAGGTGGCCCTTTAGGAGTAGAGCAGTTTTCATGTTGTTCATAGAAACAGTATTTGTTGGCAGAAAAGGACTGCTTGACCTACCCAGTCTGCCCAGATGGTCCCTGGCAAGTCTACGTCTATGCAGACCCTAGAATGATCTCTGGCGACCCTCCTCCTCCTGCCTATTTGCTAATATTGCCCTATGTCTATCCCACACTTGCTTGTAGCCCCTAGTGTTTTTGCATCCACCACTTTCGCTGGCAGTCTATTCCAGGTGTCCACCACTCTTTAAGTGAAGTAGTACTTCCTCACATCCCTCTTAAACTCCCCTCATTTAGCTTTGTTGCATTCCCGCTGGTCCTGTTGCTCTTTCTCATTTGAAAGACATTCCCTCCTGCACCCTGTTCACCCCATGAGGTCACTGTACTTGTGGGTCTCTATTATGTCCATCTCACTCTTCTGTCTTGCAGGGTGTACATGTTGCAATCCCTCAGTCTCTTTGATGCAACCCCTGCACTATGTTAATTGCCCTCCTCTGGACTGCCTGCACCCTGGCTATGTCCTTTCTGTTATGCAGCCTCCAGAATCAGACACAATACTCCAGGTGAGTTCTCACCAGTGAGCATCCTTCACTTGCTGGAGATCTCTCCCTGTGCATCCCACCATCCCGCTAGCCCTACCCACTGCTTTGTCACACTGCCTTGCTACTTTGAGGTCATCAGATATGATAACCTCAAGGTCCCTTCCCTGCCTAGTGACTGTCAGTACCACCCCATCTTATGCTTTGCTCCTGGGTTCCTATGCCCTAGGTACATAATTTTGCTCTTTTTGGCATTGAACTCCAGCTACCTTTAACAAACACACAGGAGTGTGATGTTCATATTATGGAACACATACAAACAGAGGTGAGAAAGAAGTTTCCCAAGGTCCCCTGAATTCTCTCTTCCCCTCCTAAGTGTCCACCCTATGACAAATTCGATGTGATCTATTAAAACATATACCTTCCTTCCAGTTCTTCTGCAATGTCAAGTGACACACTGATTAAAAGATACAGATGCTCAAAATGTCTGGAAAGTGAGCTTGTTCAGACATACTGGAGATCTGCTACCACTGCCTCTGGTGTTTCGACCATGGGGGTCTTCCTCAGGAAGTGTATCAGTCAATTTCTTTATCAGTCTTCTGTGCAGCACAGTGTTGAAGGCCTTGCTAAGGTCCAGATAGCCCATGTCCACTGCCTTCCCTGATCTATTATCTGGTCACCCAGTCAAGAAAATCAATCTGATTAATCTGGCATTAACACCCCCAAGTAAATCCATGCTGCCTTTGGTCTTGTAGCCCCTTGGATTTAAGATACTCTACCAACCTTTCCTTTAACAGGATTTCCATTAATTTCCCACACCACTGATGTGAGACTGACCAGACTATAGTTCTCCCTGCTGCTGCTTTTGTGTACAGAGACCACATCTGCTCACCTCCTGTCCTCCATAACCACACCTGTTTCCGTGAACTGTTGAACAAGGCTGTCAGTAGGGCACCTCCCTGAGTTCCTTTAGTATCCTTGTGAGAATCCTGTCAGTCCCATAGCCTTGTCCACTTTCAGAGCTGGAATGCAGAAAAGAATCCATCACAGAATTCAGCCCATGAAATGGAACAAATGCAGACATTAGCATAGATGACAAAAAAACCCTGAAATGCATTGCATTATGCAAGCTCAGTGTAAAAAGCTAACACCCAACTGCACTGATTCCCTGGTGCTTTCTCAAGACTCCTTGAGAAGTGCTAGGAGGTATCCCAAAATGTTGGAAACTTGCATACTGGCCTTGATTCTTTTCTATGGTGCATAGTTGGCATTTAGCACCGGAGACCCTAGGCTGGCCTATGATTGTTTTCTAAAAGTATTGCTGTCAGGCTGAGGCGGGCATGAAAGGGCTATAAATGAGCGATGAACCTTTCTCTCAGCATTTTGGCCTATTTTTCCACCTTTCCACAAAGAGCTGTTTGTAATAATTAAAAGTTGGGCTTTTGACACTGTGATGGGAGTTGACAGCATCCTTTTTAATCACCCCTCCTGCCACACTCCCCCCGGCCGATTCAAAGGGCATTTGTAAGACATGAGCCTCAATCCCTGATCCACAGTCCATGATTTGAGGCACTTTGAGATCTAATACATAGTGCACTGGCTTGGAAACTAGGAGATCAAAGGTTCAAATCCTGCTGAGTACCAGCTACTTTCTGTGAGACCTTGGCAAGTCACAACCTCTCAGTGCTCAAGCTCCCTCCCCACTATGAAAGTGGGTAGAAGCAGGACCCACTGGAAATTAAATGTTGCATCTCAGCTGGGCTATCCTAGATAAATTAATTCTAAAATTAAAACAAAAATGGGTATGCCAAGAGCTGTGTGTTTTGTACCAACACCAATTTTTTAAATCACCTTCCTCCCTAGACCCCACCAGTCACAAAAGCAGACCCCTCCTAACTACTGGTCCATGGTTTCAGGGAGGAGGCAATATCATAAATCCATATCAGTAGACTGAAGCAGCAGGGCATACAGAGCATGCAACCAGGAGAGAAGGAGAAAGACACTCTACTTGATTGATGACACTAGTCAGACTGACCAGTCAGCCAGTCTAGCGTCAAGCCCTCCTTCCCTCCCGGTCATGTAGACCAAGCTGTCTGCTTCAGTCAGCTGATTGTATGATGAAGGTACACTGTGGGTAAGAGAAGAGGAGAAATGACTGAGTTAACTGGGATTTTTGACTGTACCCCTCTTCTGAAACCTGGCAAAAAAAAAAAAAAAACTCTTGCCCTCAAATCAAAGATCAGGTGTCAGGGAAGGGGCCCACTTCTCAACAAGCATTTGTCAATGCCAAATGTTTGCTTGCTGGTATTAGCATTGGAAATGCAGGAGTTAGACAGATGCAGAATAGGAATGGCAGTGAAGTACTGAAGTTCACACCAACCCCACCTCCACCCTGTAGAGATGGACAGGCATCGAGGTAAGTGTTTGGGTCTCCCATGAGGGTCATGCCATGTCACCTCACCTATTCTGCAGACACCGACACGTGTTGAGGTGTGTTTTAGGGTGTTTGGCTTTACAGTCACCCCATTCCATGAGGACATCGCTGAATTGGGTGCAGTATAGGAGAATGGGGTGAACTGTGGGGCGAAGAGTCCAAGGTACACCTCGATGCCTGTCACTGGGTGGGGGTGGGGTGGGATGGCATGAGCAGTACAGTCGACAATCTAAAGGCACACCCCAATGCCTGTCAGTCTGTACAGTGTGGGACGATATGGTTAGAAACCCTAACACCCTGGGCGTTTGTTAGTATTTGCACTACAGATTTTCAACATGGCCTTTTTAGGCCCCACCTCATGAAAGCATTTGGGACCTCTTTTCATGAAGAGTGGCAGTGTGAGGTTGTCAATGTGTCCCGAACTTTGACTTTCTGCATGACTGTGCTATTCTACGCCACATGTACGAAAACACAGATCAGGCAGGATATGAAGAATGACAGCTGTACCATCCATAGGAAGTGTGAAGAAATGGCAATGTTGAAAATCTGTAGTGGGAATAGTAAAAGGCTCGCACTTCGAGCATACATGGAAACTGCACAACGCATGCACGTAACACAGTCATTTAGGGACTTTCATCACCAAATTTTCAACACAGGCCTTTTAGGACCTCTGCTCATGAACAGTGTCACTGATTTTCTTAATGTGTCCCAAACACTGATTTCCCACAGCGAGCACATATTCTCGCCCGGATGTACAAAACACATTCGGCCAGGATGTGAAAAATGACAGCCATAGTGTTCATAAGGAGGTGCAGAAAAATGGCAGTGTTGAAATCTGGGTAAAATATTGCAAATTTAGGATTACGCGGCTCATGAAACTCGTGCAACGCACGTCATAACACACTCACTTTATGGACTTTAGTAACAAAATTTTCAAATAAGGCATTTTAGGACCTCTGCTCATGAACAGTGTCACTGATTTTCTTAATGTGTCCCAAACACTGATTTTCCACAGCAACCACACTATTCTGCTTGAAACAGAAAACACATTTTGGCCAGGATGTGAAAAATGACAGCTATGCTGTTCATAAGGAAGTGCAGAAAAATGGTAGTGTTGACAATCTGGAGTGAAAATATTGCAAATTGGTGAAGTTACGAGTGTGCGTAGCAACTTCATAGCACACTAAATAAAACAGTCATTGTTTGGATTTTCCACCAAATTTGCAACATAGACTTTTGAGAGCCCTCCTCATGAACACTGCCCTGTTGTTTCGTTAATTGGTCCCAAAAGGTGATTCCACGAGTGACCATTAAATCACCTTTTGGGACCGATTAACGCCATGACAGTGGCTGAATTCATGAAGAGGGGACCCAATAACCCATGTTGAAAATTTGGTGCCAAAATTCCCAAAATGCCTGAGATATGCACAAAGTTGAAAAAAACTATTCATGCCATTATACAGCTTACCAGCATTTCCTCAGTTCACGGTCGGCTTTGAAGAGTGCAGGCGTGTTCCTGGTCCACCAAAGATCGTCACGCCAGGCTCCGGAGGTAAGTATGGGGTGGGGGTATGGGAGGCAGGGTGCACAGAGGGTGGGCGCGGGTTGGAGGAGGGTCACCAGACTCGACGAGGACTGTTTTCTGTTTGCAGGTTTAAAAAAAAACATTGCAGGATGGTTTTCTTTTACTTGGTCACTTGACATGCTGGGGTGAGCTACCAGCATGCCACCTAGTGACTTTTTGGGGGCTGTAGTCAACAGGGAATGGGCACCCCCATCAGCACATGGGGGCAAGAGCCGGGGGACTGGGTACCCTTGGCACAAACAGAACATTCGGGGAGGGGACCATTATGCCCCGACGGAGAGTGGGCTTCCCATCAGCAAATTACATGGTGAGGGGAATGAAGCCAATAGGGATTGGGCCCCATCAGCAAAACAATTTTCTTAGGGGCACATGATGCTGAGAGATTAGGCACCCCCTCGGCACATGTGAGTAATATTGTTTGTGAAAATGCAGCGGCTTGCCGCGCATTCTAAACAATATTACAATAAACAATTTCCACCCAGCAATGACGTGTCGCTCCCTCATTGCAGCGGAATGGCTGATGCTGCAAACGAGGTGGCCCTTGATTGCTGCAGTGAAAATGTTTCAGCTTAGTGGCACTTTTAGAGACCAGTGTCATCAGCATACTGTGCCTCCATTGGTCCACCCAGTGCCAAGCCCCCAAACATAGTGCCTCTGTTGGCTGCTACAGTGCCAGCCTCTCACAACCTGCTTCTCTCTAAGCTGCCAAATAATGTTTCTTGCGCATGCACACAAGCAAACATAAAAATGGCCTTTTGGGCCTGGAAATCAGGCTGGGGAGGGTGATTAAAACATAGTGTTGGCTCCTGGTGCAGCGTCAGGAGTGCAGCTTGTTTTCATATTGAAAACAGAGCTCTGATTGCAAAGATGGGGAAGGAGTTTGGAGAGAGTGCTGCATCGTAGTGGCCTGATAACAGAAATAAAGATATTGGATACTGAGACAGAGTCTCGGGCTTGCTACTTTCTGGGGAGAATGCTGCTGCCATGAGAGTGGGGGACACTGGAATGCACAAACAATCCCAAACTGCTCTACAATCTAGTATGATGTGCGGCCTTTATGTGGGTTGAAGGCAAAAACAACGCTGTGCACAGCATATTTTACATTTCTGGCAATGGATGGGGGAAAGTAGTAGTAAAGTCCTTTATTTTATATACAACATAACTGTTAGGGCTAGAAGCCCTGCTTATAAAGTTGCCCTGTTACTGTGGTATAATTGCACAGAATGCAGCTGACGGGTGTCAGTGGCTCAGCAGGTAGCACACTCACCTCTGGTGGCTGGAAAACCAGAAGGTTCAGGGTTCTAGCCATACATCAGGTGCTTGGGTTAATACCATAACTGACACTGCATTACAAATAAATATAATAGGCCCCATTTAACCCTCTCCCAAGGACACACTTGGAAATAAGGTGTCACAACTCTGTGTGCCTTTCATGGGCAGATATTATGTTAGAGATACTACATGACAGGGTTGCAGTTATAAGGGAGTAATGCACTTCATGGTGGTCATTGGGCATGAGGTGTAGCCGAGTCCTGCAACCAGCCGAGAAGTGCATTATTTTTCTTATGGCCTACACACTGGATCATGTTATTCCACATATAAAATGGACTTTATTTGTTAAATGATATATAGTTCATGTGAGGTGTGAGGTTGTCAACAAATAATCAATGGTCATGTAACATGTTTCGACCAATGAGGTTACAGGATTTCATGGCACATATTATAATATGAATGAGAGCTGATTGGGGAGGGATTCAGGAGGGATATAAGAAAGTTTTACTACGGGGAGAGTGCTTGAGCTGTAGAACAGCCTACCGACAGAGGTGGTGGGAGAAAAAAACATTAATGGGGTCAAGCATGGCTGGGACAGAAAAAGGGTCTTAATAGTTACTCAAGGGGTAGAAGTAAGGCAGATAGTGAGGTGGGGGAGAAGGTGAAAACCCCATCTGGACAATAGGTCACGGGTAGAGTAAGGTAAGGTAAAATTTTGATCAGACTGGATGGAGTAGTAGTCTTTCCTACCAACACTGCCTATTTTTCTATAAGAATAAATAGAGAGAGAGAGAGTGTGTGTGTGTGTGTGTGTGTGTGTGTGTGGTGGGGAAGGAAAGGGACCAATACTGTATCCCGAAATGCTCTACATCCAAGGAGAGATAAAATAAATAAATTAGAGTCTTTCTCATATATAACAACCTTGCCATCACAAGACTAGTCTCGTTGACACAAACCAGCTCTTGTTTTCTTCTGCCCCCAGTATAAATGGACTGCACAGAGTTCTGATGGGCATATCTTGAGGTTGGACAATGTGACTACATCAACGGGGATTCCAACCCCAACCTGGTGATCCGGCAGGGGTTCTGCAAAATGGAGTCAACTACACTTTCACTCTGACCGCCTTCCACGCAGGTCTGCAAGGAGCCTCAGTATCACCTTTGAGTCCTAACAATCCTCCGATGGGGAGTCTGCATGATCCAGCCAAATGACACCATCTATGTGTGGAGACTCCTGTCACATATGAGTGCAAAGGTACTGAATGATGGCACAGAAAAATAGTAATAGCGTGTCGTGAAGCTGTAGACATACTGTTATTAGTACAGAGATGAAAAATCTGCACAAACCAGGAAAGTACAAAAGTAAAACATTTTATGAAAAGCACACCGATGCACAAATGAGCCAATCTCCTGAGGAGAGACAGACTCTCCAACATTTTGCCAATCACTATAGATTCCTTAGGGGTAGAGGAAGCCATAGTGGTTGGTGAAGCATCATGGACATCTGTCTCTTACTCAGGAGACTAGCTCATTGTTTGAGCATATGTTTCTGTATCACTCCATGTTTTTAATGTGGGGGTTAATACATATGGGTAATAAGCACCCCTACTGGGGTAGTGGTACAGCCCAAGCTGTCAATCAGCATAAAACCCTGGGCACATGAGGAGTCCGAGAACAGTAGCTATTCAGTCTTTAATGTACCACTGAGGGTGGCAGCATAGATAGAGCTCTCTCTGAAAAAAAAGTCTGTTCTGCTGTTAATTGTTTTTTTTTTCTGGCTAGATTGTGCAACTGGAAGGCAGAGGCCACCTGGTGGCAGGGAGCATCCTCAAATTTAGAAATTGTGCCTTTTAAAGCTGCGACTTTCAAATTGAGTAATCTGCCATCTAACACTCCTTTCATTTCCTGCAGTGAATGAATTGAGGACCACTTGCCTTGTTTTTGTTTTAGGGTGTACAAGGAGAGAAACAAATGGATGGGAAAAACAGAGGGCTTCAAATTCCTCTTTGCATATCTCTTCCAAGGAAGGTGGGGCTCACTGTGGTCCAATTAGTGATGAGGAGGTTCTTTAACTACCCCATCTCCACCCTAGGAGCACAGGGAGGACTTTGGCCCAAATGCCCAATCTGTATTTAGAAGGATTTTAAGTTCTCTTACCCCACCAAACCTCTGCCTCACATGGGACAGATTAGTCATTTATGATGATGTCATTTTTCTTTCCTTTCCTTTCTAGGGTGGAATGATGAGGGCAGCAGCCAGTCACAACTGATTTATACACTGATAGTGAAGACCTGCACACATGACTGGGAAGGCTGCCAAAGTTTTACCTCTACCGTGGAACCAAATCTTCATTCAGCTTTTGTGCCTCTGGGAGTCAAAGGCAATGGCTCAACAGTGAACGTCATTGTTCAGCTGGAAGACTTACTGAGGGCAAAGACCTGGCCCTCAACAAGTGAGTAACACTTACCCATGTGCACATGTTACAGCATACTGGTGTTTTGGGTCTGTGTTGTGCATGTTGAGGACAGCTATTGATTTCTCTGGCAAGCACTTAACTCTTTAGAGAGAACAGAGGATTAGCAAACTTTATTTGAGGAAAGTGTGCAAAATATTTAATTGACAATGCCCAGTGGACACCTGCTTTCCACTGGGCTGGAGCAAACATTACCTGTGTGACAGCCCACCTGCTGTCTTGGGCTGTGGCACGCTCACATACCTGTGTGACACACTTGTCTTTTGCCTCTGCTTGCACTCCCATTACAGGTGGTAGACGCATGACATAAGTATGCATGTATGTATGTATATATGTATGTATGTATGCCTACCATTTGCAGAACCTGTAGCCATTGTCCAGTGCTCTGGCCAGCTGCAGTACACAATGTCCTGCAAAACAGGTCAGACTGCTACAAATGCATCCTTGCAAGAAATCTGGCCGGCTGCTGCAAGTTCTGTGAGTATGAAATAACTGCAGCTTGCAGGATTGTTCTGAACCAGCCTAAAGGTTCACCTAAGTTCTAATGGATCCAGCTGGTTACCCATGAGGTTTGGATGATATTTCTAGGTTTTACACTGAATTGCATCACCTTATGGAATGGACTACAGCATAACGATGATGCAACATTACTACAGTAAACTGCTTGTAAACCCAGTGCTAGCTAATGGGATGTTCTACGCTTGCATTTGCTATGATAAAGTAGAATCTTTTGGTTGAAAATGGAACTCATTTGGTTCAAGATGCCTTCATCCTCAGTCTGGAAATTACCTGTGTGACACACCTGCTATTACTGAGCCATTGAGTGAATGCATTACCTGCATGACACACCTGCTGTCCACTGGGCTTTGATGCAAATATATCCCCTGGATAACTCACCTGTGGTCCACTGGGTAGAGCAAAACACATTACTTGTGTGACACACCTGCAGTCCACTGGGCTTGGGAACAAACACATTACTTGGGTGACACACTTGGGGCCCTATTTTAAGGGGATGCAGATGCCACAAGCCCTAGTATACTAAACAAATGGTGCAGGGGCTTTGCAGCATTCCCCTGACACATCACAATTTTCAGTCCCCTACTGCAAAATGCACAAGTTACACCCGCTCCACCATTGGTCTACTTTTTGTGCCAGTCGGAGACCCTATACACACAGGGCTTGTGCCAATGCATTGGCGCAAGCTGATGATATAAGTGTGCAAAATGTCACAACTACGCCTGAGGTACTAAGAAGTGGAACAGGTTGCAACAAACTGTTTGGTGCAACTGTGCCAAACACTGTCGTTCATGCAGGGCTTGACGCGAAGCCCCGCGTCAACCTTTGAAAACTGGGCCCTTTGCTGTCTTTTGGCCAGGAGTGAGATATTGGAGGATGCCCCCCAATCTACGCCTCCCACATTGCAGTATAACACCTTACCACTGGGCCACTAGGCAGAAATTTACTGTTTGATTTTATATTCCAGATATTTAGAGGGAAGGATCATAACACCAGATCAAACGGCATAGAGAGGGACAACTGTTAAGCAGTTATGCACTTGTGGTCCCTTTGTTTAAGTCAGGAGATCCTAGTGACCTCAATAACTACAGGCCAGTCTCCCTACTTCAATCCTGTCAAAGATGCTGGAGAAAATAGTGAACTCCCAGCATCGGATGTACCTGAATCAGAAAAATTGCTCAACCCGTTACAATCCAGTTTTAGAGCACAGCACAGTATAATCTGTGCTCTAGCCAAAGTGACAAACGACTGGCAGCTTGAATTAGACAACAAAACTTTATGAGTTTTCTTGGACATAAGCAAGACATTCGATACCATTGATCACAGACTGCTTCTGTCGTCCCTCCAGAACATTGGTTTGGATTCCCTATCCCTTAAATGGTTCTCCAACTTCCTCTCAGGATGACTTCAACAAGTAAAGGCAGAAGGGAAGTTTCTCCACCAAAATCCCTATTGAGGGGTGTACTGCAAGGTTCCATTCTTGGTGCCTTGCTCTTCTCCATTATATTAACAACGTAGATGCCCCATCAAAGAAGCACAAATACACCTATTAGCGGATGATATGGTACTCTATGCTAGTAGCCCCACCCGTGAAGCAGCCTGTAAAGCCCTTCAAAATGAATTTAATCTTCTGCAACGTCAGCTTATAAACCAGAAACTGCTCTTAAATGCAAAAAAAAAACCAAAGCAATGTTCTCTCGCCCTTCAAAAATGCAATAAATCCTACGATTGCTGGGACACTTCTGCAGATCACTACCATTCTAGGTGAGCAGTTGGACTACGTGCCAAAGTTCAAGTACCTGGGGGTCTGGTTAGACCATAGACTTACTTTCACAGATCACTTAGAAGTACTGGCAAAAGAAACTTAGACAAAGACTTGGTCTGTTCTTTAGGATTAATAATCTCCTCACAAGAGATGCTAAACTGAAACTGGTTCAAACTACCTTTCTTTCCCTATTGGATTACGCAGACTTTCATATAGTTAGGAACCTGCAGGTACCTAGCCAAACTCGTACGCTTTATCACAGAGCCATAAGATTTATCCGGGTCTTCCATACTCAACCCACCACTGTGAATTGTACATGGCAGTGGGATGGTCATCCTTGCTTACAGGCGGCAAATAAAATGCTGCGGTTTGGACATACAAAGCTATCTCAGATAAACTGCCCCAGCATATCCTGTCTGTTTACCTTGTGCACTCTGGGAAGTATGCCATGAGAAACACCTCATATAGCCAGCATGCTCTAGCCACAAATGGTTACCAGGGCACAGCCAGGGCACAACAGATGGTAGCTAGGCACTTACACATATTGTTACTATGGGGGAATTCCTCTGCACCATATGGGGCACCAACTGGGGCACAGCATTGTTTTTTTGAATAGGCACGTATTCTGAAGGGTCTCGTGTAGAGCCGCCACTGCATATAGCTACCTTTATGTTTACAAAGCAAAATCTCGCATTGGCAGAGCAGCCATCAACTTTGTGCTCCCTCAACTGTGGAACAAGCTGCAAAAGTTTGAAATTAACTCACCCCATCAGCCTAGCAGCTTTTAAATCTCTATATCTACATCATAATAAGAGTCCTGTGCCTGTCTACCTAAATAGTGACTCTATAAGTCCAAGCACACTCTAATTACTACTGCTAAAAGACTGATCACATCTATAATCGACTCTTCCCTCTCCTTTTTCTACCCCCATATCTGTCCCTTCCATTCCGCTGACCCTGGTTCCAGCTCTAAATTCTCCATACCGTATCACTATATCTTTTCATATTAGGTTTTATTTGTGTTCAGTGCACGTGATATGTATATTTCTTTTATGAAAATTGTGTCCTACCAAAACTAACTGCATCTTCTGTTCCAAACATATACTGCTGTCAATGTTACCTGCTGATACTTTGTATATACTGTATTATTGTATCTCACTTTATTTGTATTATTATTTTCTTGTGTGTTGCATGCATGTATATTGTCCCTTGTTCCTTGTTAACAAACCCAGGTCCACCTCAGAATGAGCTTGCTCAATGGTGATAGCTTGTTAAATAAATAAAGACTCTGAAGACTCTTTTCTTCCTAAGTTATGTCCTCTTTTCATGATGTATATTCAGCTTATGTAACAAGTCCTGAAACGATTACTACATAAAAGGAAATGGCTGTCATGGACTGCAGGTAGGTTCCATTGCTTGCTGTTCTAATCACTGTTTGATATTCTTGCAGGACTCTGACTGTGTCTGTGCCAGATCTGCCTTCGGAGTTTCATGGTGTTACTGATTGGCTTAAGAGGAAGAGCGAGTCAGATCTGTGGGTGTGGTCCAGCAGGGCAACCCACAGGAAGTCATCCTTACTCAATTGTCTTATAAGCACACTGAATCAGGTAAGAGACTGAGAGAAATAGTGTTCTGGTTTAACAGCAGTATCTTACTTTGTGTGTGTGTGTGTGTGTGTGTGTGTGTGTGTGTGTGTGTGTGTGTGTGTGTTCTCTCTCTCTCTCTCTCTCTGTCTCTTTCCCTCTGTCTTGAAGCAATGTTTGGCATAGGCCAGAGGATCTTGGTAGTATGGCTGGGAGAAGAGGCATGCTGATGTCATTCTTGAATGACATTTCAACTGTTGCTCCTTGAGGGCATACTGAATAAGATGGCAGACTTCAACATCTCCCTTAAACTAGGTCTGGTCTTGCTGAGAACCAAAAGTATGACCTCAACTCCTGCTCATGCCCACTTGACTGATCTTAAGCTGCTATTTGGAGTTACATGGATGGCCTCAACTCCTGCCCAGAGCCACATGTTTGGCCATTGTGTCCTGCTAAGGCCACATGGATGACCCCAAGTCCTGCTCAAACCAAATGGATGGCCCTCAGTTCCTACTCAGAGCTATGGCCCCTCATCTTTGTTTGGAGCCA
The DNA here is from genome assembly GCA_016271365.2 of Neoceratodus forsteri. Taxonomy (NCBI): domain Eukaryota; kingdom Metazoa; phylum Chordata; order Ceratodontiformes; family Ceratodontidae; genus Neoceratodus; species Neoceratodus forsteri. The sequence continues at coordinate 124,735,864 of JADMNL010000024.1, forward strand.
GAGAGATGGCCTCAAGTCTTGGCTGGAATCACATACATGGCTTTCAATTGATACTCATGGCACATGGATGGCTACTATGTCCTGCCCGAGTCACAAGGATGTCTCTCATCCTGGACAGTCATAAAGATGGCCCATAATTTCTGCATGGAGCCACATGGATGGCCCTCAAATCCTGGACAAAGCTACAAGGATGGCCTTTAAATCCCTGTCAGAGCCACAAAGATAGAAACATAGAAACATAGACTTTGATGGCAGATGGGACCACTAGCCCCATCTAGTCTGCCCATTCCTACCTACAGGATAGGCCGCTGATCCTAGTTAACCAACAGCCTATTTCTTCCACCCCACAGAATTGCCCCTTATGTCTGTCCCATGCATTCTTGAATTCTCCTAAGTTTTTAGACCCCAACCTCCTCAGGAAGGCTGTTCCATGCATCCACTACCCTCTCTGTGAAATAATACTTCTCACATTGCCCCTGAACTGCTCCTTCTATCTTTAAATTGTGTCCCTTGTTCTTGCAAGTCTCCTTTTCTGAAAGATGCTACCCTCTTGGACTTTATTTGATTCCACTAAGTGCAAAAGTTTCTATCATGTCCCCTCTCCCTTCTTTCCTCAAGGGTATACATATTAAGCTCCTTTAGTCTCTCCTCATGGCTTCTCTTGCAGACCCTGCACCATTTTAGTTGCCCTCCTCTGGACTGCCTCTATCCTGTCTATGTCCTTGCGGAGATGGGGTCTCCAAAACTGGACACAGTACTCCAGATGGGGTCTCACCAACTGTCTGTACAGAGGGATAACAACTTCCTGTTTTCTGCTGATGATGCCTCTCCTATACAACCCAGTATACCCCAGCCCTCCCTACTGCCTTCTCACATTGCTTGCTAACCTTAAGGTCATCTGATATGATTACCCCAGGTCCCTTTCCTTTTTGTTGTTGTTACTACCTCCCCACCCATTGTGTATTCTTCCCTGGGTTCTTGTTTCCCAGGTGCATTATTTGCACTTCTTTGCATTGAATCCTAGCTGCCATACTCTGACCATTCTTCCAACCTTGCCAAGTCCTTTTCATCTTTTCCACGCCTCCTTGTGTATCAACCCTGTTGCAGATCTTGTGTCATCTGCAAAAGGCATACTTTTCCTTCCAGCCCCTCTGCAATGTCACTGATGAAGACATTAAAAAGGACTGGACCCAATACTGAACCCTGGCACCCCACTAGTAACCCCCTTTCTTCAGAGTGGACTCCATTTACAATTACCTTCTGTGTCCTGTTGTCCAGCCAATGTTTTACCCAGGCTTGAGATGGCCCTCAAGTCCTGGTTACAGCCACAAGAATGGCTCTAAAGTCCTGGTCTGAGCCAAAATGATGGCCTCTAACTCCTGCTCAGAGCCGCATGGATGGCCCTCATCTCCTGCTCAGAGCCACATGGATGGCCCTTAACTCCTGCTCAGAGCTACAAGGCTGGCACTCAACTCCTGCTCAGAGCTACAAGGCTGGCCCTCAACTCCTGATCAGAGCAACAAAGATGGTACTCCTGCTGGGAGCCACATCGATGGCTCTCAATGTCTTTAGAGATGCAAGGATTGTCTTTACATAGACACATAGAAATTGTCAGCAGATAATCACTAGGCCCATCTAGTCTGCCTGCAAGCCCTATCAGAGTCACAAGGATGATACTCTACTCCTGCTCAGAACTACAAGAACCATTTTCCCTAATCTTTCCTCTGTACTACATGACCAAATAAAAGACCTGCCAGACTCTTTCTATCTTTCTCCTTTGATTCTTTTGCTGTTCTGAGATGACTCACAAAACACAGCAGATCTAGCACTGTCAAATGCTGCTGTGTTGTACTTGTACCATAAAGAGAAACAACTTACTACTGGGATGGGTTAGAAACATAGATATTGACAGCAGATAAGGATCGCTTGGCCCACCTAGTCTGCCCATTTTCCTACCTACTGTTAGCACCACAGACTCTACTTGATCTCTGGCTTTACCTCCCTTTCCCTACCTCTAAGGTTCCCTTATGCTTATCCCATGCATTCTTGAAACCCATTACCATGTTTTTCCCACCACCTCCGCTGGGAGGCTGTTCCAGGCATCCACCACTCTTTCAGTGAATACTTCCTCACATCTCCCTGAGTCCCCCGCCAGCTTCATAGCAGGTTCCCATGTTCTTGAGCATCTTTTTTCTGAAAATGTTTCCCTTGAACCTTATTTATACCCACGAGTATTTGAATGTTTCTATGATATCCCCCTCCCCCTTTTTCCTCAAGGTGTACAAATTGAGGTCCTTCCGTCTCTCCTCATATAGCTTGTGATACAGACCCTGCACCATTTTAGTTGGCATCCTCTGGACTGCCTCTACTCTGTCTATGTCCTTCCTGACATGTGGTCTCCAGAACCGGACCAGTACTCTGGATGAGATCTCACCAGTGATCTATACAGCAGTTACACCACCTCTCTCTTTCTACTGGCTATATTTCTCCCTATGTACCATACATCCCTCTAGTTCTCCCCACTGCCTTGTCACACTGTCTGGCTACCTTTAGGCCAGCAGATATGATTACTCCCATGTCCCTTTCCTGTTTGGTGGTGGTTAATACCCCTTCCTTCATTTTGTACTCCTCCCTGGGTTTCTGTCCCTAAGTGCATGATTTTGCACTTTTCATATTGATACTTAGCTGCCATTCCCTTGACCACTCCTGTAGCTTTCTTAAATCTCTTTTTATTTTTCAACTCCCCACCCCCACCCTACCCTATGGCAAATTTTAGTGTCATCTGCAAAGAGGCATATCTTCCATCCAGACCCTCTACAGTGTCACTAATAAAGACATTAAAGAGGACCAGTCCCAGTACTGATCCTTGTGGCATCCCACTGGTCACCTCCCTTCCTAGGAGTGAACTCCATTTACCACTACCCTCTGTCTCCTGTCCCCAACCAATTTTTCACCCAGTTTACCACCTTTGGACCCACCCCTAGGCTTCCTAGCTTATTTACGAGTCTCCTCTGAGGAACTGTGTTGAAGGCCTTACTGAAATCTAGGTAGGCCACATCCACCGCTCCACCCTGATCTATTTCCCTGGTCACACAGTCAAAGAAATCTATCAGATTTCTTTGACATGATCTCCACCAGTGAATCCATGCTGCCTCAGATCTTGAAGGTCACTGGATTCAAGATATTCCAATCCCTCCTTAAGTAGTGATTCCATTAATTTTCCCACCACTGAAAGTCAGGCTGACTGGCCTGTAATTGCCAGCCTCCTCTTTGCTCCCACTTTGTGAAGTGGAACTACGGCTGCCCTCCTCCAGTCCTCCAGAACTACTCTGGTCTCCAGCAAGTGGTTGAACAGGGCTGTCAGAGGTGCTGCCAGCTGTTCTGAGCTCCCTCGATATCCTAGGATGCACCCCATCTGTCCCCATTGCCTTGTCCACCTTCAGATTTTTGAGTTCCTTCATGACCTCTCCTCTGTAAATGAAATAATGTCTACCACCCTTCTTTCCAATGCTTCTGGCCCTTCTCTTGTGTCCCTCTTCTTCCCTTCCTCAGTGAACACTGAAAAAAGTATTTGTTCAAGGTATCCGCTCTTTCCTGGTCCCCTCCATGCTCTCCCCTCCCTTCCCTCCTAAGCCTCTCTATCCCTCCAGTAGTCTTTCTCTTTCCCGCTTACATACCTGAAAAATACCTTATCCCCTTTCTGTACTGCCTGGGCTATTTCCTCCTCCATTTGTGCCTTTGAGCTCCTAATTGCTTTCCCTGTCTCTGTTTCTCCTGATAAACATCTCTATTCTTCTCTCTGTGTCTCCTTATACCTCCTGAATGATAATTTTTTGCCCTTACCATCCCGGCCATCTCTTTTGAGAACCATAGCGTCTCTTTTTCCTCCTGCTTTTGCTTACTTGTCTGACACAGAGGCTTGCTGCCTTCTTTATCCCTCTTTTGAGATTGCCCACTGTTCCTCCACTCCCCCAAGTCCTCCTGCCTTGGCATCCCAGAGGCATTCTCCCATCTTTTTAAAATTGGCTGGATGTTCTGCAGCAAAGAGGTACAGAGAGACTGCAGAAAGAGGTTCCACAAGAGCAGGAGCAAGGAGGAACCTGCTAACTACTGACTAGTTAAGCTCACCTCAGTTGTGAGGAAACTGATGGAGTCTCTGTTGAAGGAAAGGATAGTAGCCTTCTTAGAGGATGTGCTCAACTAGACACAAAACAGCATGGTTTTATGGCAGGGAGGTCCTGCCAAACAAACCTAGTAGATTTCTTTGATTGGGTCACCAAGACTGTGGATCGGGGTGGGGTGTCCAGTGGAGCGTGGTGTACCTGGACTTCAGTAGGCCTTTGACTCCATTCCACACAGGAGACAGGTCTACAAGCTTGAGGTCACAGGAGTTAGGCATAAGTAACATGCTGGGTTAGAAACTGGTTGAATGGGAGGCCACAGAGTGTTCTAGTTAATGGCACACTGTTAGGACAGGGTGAGGTTACCAGTGGGGTGCCACAGGGCTCGGTCCTGGGGCTGATCCTTTCAACATATTTATTAGCGACATCGCTGATGGACTAGAGGGAAAAGTATGCCTGTTTGCAGATGACACCAAAATCAGCAACAGAGTTGACACACCAGAGGATCATCATGCGTGGAATCCAATCTCTGAAATCTGAGGAGTGGTTGAAAAATTTGCAATTGAGATTTAAAGCAATAAAATGCAAGGTCATGCACCTGGGAAAGAGTAACCCAGGAAAATGTACTCAATGGGAGAGGAGCAGCTGGCAACTACTAGGCCAGAGTACGATCTAGGGGTTATCATCTCAGATGATCTAAAGGTCAGCAAATGATGTGAAAAGGCAGCACTAAAAGCTAGTGGTATCCTGGGATGCATATGGAGGGGCATCACAAGCAGGAGGGAAGGAAGTGATCATGCCTCTGTATAGGTCCCTGGTAAGCCCTCACATGGAATACTGCATCCAGTTCTGTAGGCCACACTCAAGAGGGGTATAGATAGGCTAGAGACAGTACAGAGAAGAGCAACAAAAATGGTGCAGGCTTACATCAAAAACCATACAAGGCAAGACTAAGTGAACTCAACTTATACTCCATAGAGCAGCAGAAATCAGGGCAATATGATAGAGACATTTAAATACCTGAAGGGAATAAACAATGTACAGGTGCAGAACTACTTTCAGGTGAAGGATTCTAACAGGACAAGAGGGCATGACCTTCAGCCTTAAAGGAGGAAGATTCAGGACCAGCAAGAGGAAGTTCTTCTTCACGAACATGTGGTCGAACCTTTGAATAGCATGACTGAGGGGATGGTGGGGGCAAAGACAGTGTGTGAATTCAAGAGAGCATGGGTCAGGCATTTGGGATAATCAAGCAGTTCAGAGAAGGTTACGTGGGTAGGTAACCACGGACAGGCGAGATGGATCACATGGTCCCCATCTGCCCAGCAATTTCCATGTTTCCTGCAGTGAAGAGGTTCAGAGAGACTGCAGAAGGCCCTGGTGTGCATGTGGAGAAGAGGTTCAGAAAGACTGCAGGAGAAGTTCTGGGTGTGCTTGCAGGGAAGGAAGAGGTTCAGAGAGACTGCAGGAAGGACCTGGGTGTGTGTGCGGGAAGGGGTTCTAAGAGACTGCAGGGAAGGACCTGGATGTGCCTGTGGGCAAGAGGTTCGAGACACTGCAGGGAAAGACCTGGGTGTGCCTGCAGAGAAGAGGTTCTAAGAGATTGCAGGGAAAGTTCTGGGTATGCTCTGTTGAAGAGGTTCTGAGAGACCGCAGGTAAGGACCTGGGTGTGCCTGTGGTGAAGAGGTTCTGAGAGACTGCAGAGAAGGAGCTGGGTGTGCCTGTGGGGAAGAGGTTCTGAGAGACTGCAGGGAAGGACCTGGGTGTGTCTGTGGGGAAGAGGTTCCCGAGAGACTGCAGGAAGGACCTGGGTGTGTGTGTGGGGAAGAGGTTCTGAGAGACTGCAGGAAGGACGTAGGTGTGTCTGTTGGGAAGAGGTTCAGAGAGACTGCAGAAAAGGCCTGAGTGTGTCCCACAGAGAAGAGGTTCAGAGAACTGCAGGGAGAGACCTGAATGTGCCTATGGGAAACAGGTTCATAGAGACTGCAGGAAGGACCAGGTGTGCTCTTTCCATGACATCTGGGTTGAAGTCAGAATATTGGTGACTGAATGATGAATAAAATTGCAGGATTTAAAATGTTTTGATGCACAGCTTGAATGAGTCCATGGAATGCATCTGTTTTCGGAATGTGTGTAATGTTATTTGTATTTATTGAGAATTATGCGTTGCACTTGCTTTGTATGTTTAATTGGGACATCTGTGCAAATGGGTATTTTATGCCACAAGACTTTTTTTCTATTATTTCTTTATACCCTTGGAAGCCTGGCAGGTGGCTCCAGTCCCTCCCTCAGAGGGCTCGGTCTCCAGCTCTCAATACCCACCCAACTTTCCTGCAATCCCCCACAGGCCCTCCCCATGATAGGGCTGAGGCAAGGGATGCTGGCTTTCCCCACCCCTGAGTGAAATCCAGATATCCAGGAGCCGGACAGGCAGGAGAGTCATCACGGAGCCTGCCAGCTCCTTTTTCTCCATCCTCCCACCGATGGCGTACGCCTGCAACATGCCTCCCGACTCTCATCTCTTCCAGCCGCCACCAGAGGGAGATCAATGGCGGGATGACAATCCTCCTCCTCCTCGAGAGAGGAGAGCCATTCTCCAAATGCTCAATCCTCTCTCCTCTCTGCCGACCCGTGGCCAGGCTCATTCCTGAACCCGGTCACCAGTGTGGCACAAGGTGTGGCTTCCAGCGCCTCAACCCTCAGCCACCAAGCCGTGCACCAAAAGGCTTTCTTATTAAAATCAAATTGAAACTGAAACTGAAGACATATGCTGGTCCAATAAACGGTACCAAACAATCCAGGGACTTCAGTTTACAAAACATTCAAAAGCTTGTTACTTATAGGAACAGCAGTGAGCGAGAGAAGAAAGTCTGCTACAGTTTGCACATCTGATGTTGTGTGTTGAAATTTGTGGAGAAGGTAGACTGCGGCTGCACAGTCCATTCTCAGTTGCATTACACCTACTAAGATGTAGCAAGGGTACGTAATGTTGAACAGCAGCCACTGGTTTCTGGTCATAATCGACCCTAACTAGTAATTTTAGGACTGTAACAGAATGTGAATCACTATTTGACAATCAGCTTCTATGGGGTGAAATGATGTGCAGTTTCCGTGCAGTTCTCTTTAAGAACAGGGTTTATGTTCCCTGTAAGGGTGTGTCAGTTGTTGTGGCATTACTGGTCCCCTGGAGTGAGGGCACTGAAATCTTTGGGAGGATGTGGTATCTCATGGGTTCATTGTTAGTACCCGTTTGTGTTCGCTGACACGGGGTAGCTTCTGCCTACTTTATTTGATTCTGACTGTGCATTGCTCATTTACCAGGGCTGGGAGACCAACCAGGAAGATCTGACAGACAGAACTGCAATCCGAGTAACATCACTCTGGCTCTGGCCTCACTGAACATCACCAGCATTGAGGATGTCACGCAGCTCAGTAGTGCCTAGCACAGTGTGGTAAGAAACAGTTAATGTTTATTCTTTACCAGGTAGGCAGGCAGCTAACTGAAGCAAAGAAGATGGTTAAATAGACACAGGATAGGCTGCTGTGGCCACTCAGCGTACTGAGTAAGTGACCTGCTTCCAGGAACTAGAAGGCTTTATGCAGTGGTCAAGGGTTGTGAAGTCTTCCACTTCTACATTATGAGATGAAACCTGAAAGCTAATGTCACCATTTGCTGTTTACTTGTCTATCAGAAATGTGTTAAAAGTGATAGGAAATCATTTTATATAGTTAAATTTTCTCTTATTTTCCTTTCCATGTCAGTCATGTATTATTTCTGATATGCACTGACCTTTTAATGAATTAATAATCTTGCTCAGTAGTGCCCTTGACTCTGCATTGTGTTTCCCTCTTCTCAGCTGCTACTGCTCTTTCTCTTTATGTTCCCAAGACATTCCATGACATCAGCTCCACCATTCCATGTTATTCCTTTAAATGGCCTGTAATGGTGTACCTGATGTCCCAGAATATTCAGGCTGTATAACATGATGGAGCCATAGCTGCTGAGTAGTGTTCTCAGATAGTATCCTAGAAACTAGGATACCGACAGATACCTCCCATTTGGCCAGATAGTTGCTGTGGTAGGATAGCAGTGCTATCTGACCATGGATCCAACCCTTTAGGATCCAATGCATGAATCCTACAAATGGTGTGGATCCTGTGGATCCTAGCAATAGATCCAGCTCGGATCCTATCTGACCTAGTATCCCTGGATCTCACCTAGGATTCATCGCCATCTGACCCTGGATCCTAACTATCTGGCCTAGGATCCTGGATCCTAACTAGGATCCATTGCTATCTGACCCTGGATCCTACATCTGTCTTTGGTAGGATTTCTGGTGGGATCTAGTCAGGATACCAGCACTATCTGACAGAGGGTGGTAGGATCTACAAAAGCACTATCTGAGCAACACTACTGCTGAGAAGACAGGGATTCAAGACGGTTACAAAGCAATAAAATCTGATTATTTAATTTAACATAAAAGGTCAAATTATAGGCTAGACAGTAAAAAGAAAACAGGAGGCACATGAAGGTATGAAAACTGTTTTGTCACCTTTACAAAGCATTTTTATGGGAGGGCTTTAAGCCGAGGTTCGATGGACAGAGCAACAATGTCACTTTGAAGGAAAGAATAGTTGAGTACCTAGAGGTCAGTGAGGCACAGGATCCAAGGCAGCATGGGTTCATGGCGGGAAGGTCATGTCAGACAAATCTAATAGATTTCTTTGACTGGGTGACCAAAGTAGTAGACCAGGGAGGGGCTGTGGACATGGCCTACCTAGACTTTAGCAAGGCATTTGACACAGTCCCACACAAAGTTATTAGTCAATTAACCAGCCTGGGAGTGGGTCCCAGTGTGGTAGCCTGGGTAAAACATTGGCTGGATAACAGGACACAGAAGGTCATTGTAAATGGAGTCCCTCTGAAGAAAGGCGGTTACTAGTGGGGTACCCGCAGGGTTCAGTATTGGGTCCAGTCCTTTTTAATGCTTCATCAGTGACATTGCAGAGGGACTGGAAGGAAAAGTATGCCTTTTGCAGATGACACAAAGATCTGCAACAGGGTTGATACACAAGGAGGCGTGGAAAGGATGAAAAGGGACTTGTCAAGGTTGGAGGAATGGTCAGACGTATGGCAGCTAGGATTCAATGCAAAAAGTGCAAAATAATGCACCTGGGAAACAAGAACCAGGGAAGAATACATAATGGGTGGGAGGTAGTAACAACAACAAAACAGGAAAGGGACCTGGGGTAATCATATCAGATGACCTTAAGGTTAGCAAGCAATGTGAGAAGGCAGTAGGGAGGGCTGGGGTATACTGGGATGTATAGGGAGGCATCAGCAGCAGAAAACAGGAAGTTGTTATCCTCTGTACAGACAGTTGGTGAGACCCCATCTGAATACTGTGTCCAGTTCTGGAGACCCCATCTCCGCAAGGACATAGACAGGATAGAGGCAGTCAGAGGAGGGCAACTAAAATGGTGAGGGTCTGCAAGAGAAGCTGTATGAGGAGAGACTAAAGGAGCTTAATATGTATACCCTTGAGGAAAGAAGGGAGGGGGGACATGATAGAAACTTTCAAGTACCTCAAGGAATCTCAAAGTCCAAGAGGTAGCATCTTTCAGAAAAGAGACTTGCAAGAACAAGGGACACAATTTAAAGATAGAAGGAGGGCGGTTCAGGGCAATGTGAGGAAGTATTATTTCACAGAGAGGGTAGTGGATGCATGGAACAGCCTTCTGAGAGAAGTTGAGGTCTAAAACTGTGGGAGAATTCAAGAATGCATGGGACAGACATAAGGCAATTCTTGTGAGGCAGGAAGATATAGGCTGTTGGTTAACTAGGATCTCGGCCTATCCTGTAGGTAGGAAATGGGCGACTAGATGGGCCTAGCGGTCCTTATCTGCCGTCAAAGTCTATATTTCTATGTTTCTATGTTTCACTCCCCATCGGACTTAAAGGTCAAGCATCCTGGAGCCCATTTAGGATTCATTTTATCACTGGGGCGGGGCGCTGTTCCTCGTTCCTGCATTCAGTCTCTTCCTCATTTTCGTATTTTTGCAGCAACCATGCCCATCTCCCTTCCTGGATGCCTATCATATGGCTTGCTCATTCCTCTGACACTCACCTCGTGGTTCTCTCCCCCCTTGCCTTTCCAGCGGCTCGTCTCTGGCTCTCCTCAGGATTCATTTGTCATTGCCTGCCACCAGAGGCTCCATTCAACTTCGGTGTCCTCCTCCGTTGTCGATCTGGCCATCCATTTGCTCCTTCCATGGCTTGGTGGTGTTTTGCTGCCTTTGCCCTGGTGCACGCCTTGCATTCTGCTGCCTCCCCCACCTGCTGTGCTTGCAGCCCTGTTTTTCCTGTTCTTTTCTTGCCTTCAGTCTGTCCTTCTCCGTGGCTCATCCTGGCTTCCCTTACTTTCCCTTGCATCCCCTGTTTCAGCAGGGGCTCGTTCTCTCCCACGGTGGCTTTCATTCTGCTGGTACCTCCTCCCATGCCTCTCTGTGTCCGGCCCTGGTTTCTGCAGTTCCCTCGTGCTAGCTGTTTGTCTGCTTCACTCATTTGGGGTCTACTTCCTTTGCTGATTTCATGGTTTGTATGTCCAGCAACTGCTCTGCCATTCTTCAGGACATGGTGCACATCTGTGGGGCTTAGGTGACTCAGTGTGTGCAATTTTAGTGCTCTGCAGTATTCCTAGCAGTTGGGTATGTTTCTGAGTGTGCTGATCTGTGCCTGCACCTGCCATTTATGTGTTAGTATTTGCTGTGAGCACTGGCTCTTGTTAGGTATGCATGGTGCTTTGCTGCTTCACTTTTTGCCTCGATTGGTGGGGGTGCCTTCAGTAGGTTTCTCCCATCCTGCTGAGCCCTCTACTTCTCCTCATGAGCCTTCTCTTGAGGCTATCTGATATTTTCCATGTGTCTTCAGTTGCATTTCCTCTTCTGGCCTCTATAGATGGCTACATTTCCAAGGGATTCAGTGTCCGCTTCCACCATATGATTCTCCTGCTCACCTTGGTGCTTTTTCACCTCGGTTTGGGCCTTCTGGTCTGCCTCCTCACCTAGCCTCACACTGTGCATTTCTTTGGGTTTCTATCCTAACACCTGCTGCAGTTCACTCAATCATCTGCCTCAGCTGATCAATTGGTATACCTCAGCTTCCATCCAGCATCCTATCATGGATCATATACAGCCTAATCCAACTCGCCCCTTGCAGTTCTCATCCCATACGGCTGGGTCCTATGCTACCCTATTGACCTCCCTACCATCCTTTGTCCTTTCATACCTCACTTTCCAGTACCTGCCTTCATGGCTCAGTCCCTTATCATACCTCATCCATTCCTGTTGCCTTCCTCAGCCTGGCGCTTCTTCTCGTCCTGACTGTCATGGATTTTTCCACATGGCTTCCCTCTTCATCATACATCATCTGATTTGACCCCTTGATCACCGTCCTGAGCTTACCTCTGAGTTCTTATACCCTCTGGTTCCTGACATGCCTTCTTGGCCTCGGAGTCTGCCTCCTTTTGAGGAGCATCATTGTTCATATCGCTTCCATAGAGCATGATACCTTTGTTCAAGTGTCTACCTCCTTTTGAGAGGACTCTAATCTTTCAAGTTCATTTTCAGTTCATCTCCTCCTCTCTTCCAATTCCGTACCAGGCCATCCAGGATTCGCTCCACTAGTGGCATGCTATCGATATTTCTTTTTGGGTGTACTCTATCATGACTCCTATGCCACCTTCTCAACCCACGCCATCCTGCCACATGTATCGAGTTCATAACTTCTCCCACATGTATTGAGTTCATTACTCCAGTCATCCTTCTCTCATCCTTGCCTCAAGGTTTATCTATTTATCTATTACTTACTCGAGCATTCCTATCATTGACTCCTCTGCACAACATCATGGTCTACTTGTTTGCATCGCATAATCATGCCTTATTGCCCTCAGTGTCTACTTACTCACTCACTCAATCATGCATATCTCTCATTGGATCTTGTGCTACCTCATCGACATGCCACCCTCCTGCGGTGATCACCATCAGTATTCATCGTTGCCTCACGTTCCTTGATCTGTGTGCAGCCTCATGTTCCCTCTTCAGTCTGTGCTTTCTTTTGGTAATTTCCTATTCCATCATCATCCTCCCTACTCACGTCCCTTTCGATTACAGAACCCTTCTTTTTAATGACATACATCCTCAAATCAAACGTCGTCAGCCTGGAGGAAGGTGACCTAGGCCTGGATCCCAGAGGTTTCCTCCTCAAGGGTTTTTCCTCTCCTCCATGCCAATGGTCATAATATTAGTTAGAGTTAGTGCTTTCTTAGGTTAGTTAGTTAGGTTCCGCTGTTGGATGGAGGCAGATGGTGGCTCTGGCTTTCCCTCTCTAATTAGGAAGTCAGCCCTTATCTTCTCAGAATTCATTAATTCATCATCGTCGCCTCTTCGATGCTCGACGCACTTAGTATTCTTTTGAGCTATCTTCTAACCTACCTTTAGCCGATGCAATAATTTCCATGGCACCTGTAGGGGGAACCCTCCTCTAGGGTTTCTTGCATCATACCCCTACAGGGTGGTATATCCCCATGGATAGAGAGGCAGAAAGCCACAAAGCAAATCAAGTTACACAAGCATAATCTCATATCATCTCATCAGGTTGTGTAAGCACTTTGAATGGGAGGCTTTAAGCCCGAGGTTCGATGGTGGAGCAACAACATCACTCCCCATGGACTTAAAGGTCATGCATCCTGGATCCCATTCAGGATTCGTTTTTCGTTGCCCACCATCTACCCCTCCTCCTCCAGCAGCTTGGCTCTCTTACCCGTGGGCTTCTTCCTAACCTACCTTTAGCTGATGCAATCATTCCTGCAGCACCTGTAGGAGAACCCTTCTCTAGGGATCTTGCATTGTACCCCTACAGGGTGCTATATCCCATGGATAGAGGTGGAAAGCCACAAAGCAAATCAAGTAACACAAAGCGTAATCTCTATATCATCTCATCAGGTTGCGTAAGTACATTGAATATATTTTGTTGTCACATTTTCTGAAACACAAAGCCACCTCTTAACTAGCAAGGCTCTTGTAAAAGCACTCCTTATCATTTCAATGGGGCATCCCCGCACCCAGTCTATAAAGGCGATGTCACAGAATGCAGGGTCAGGACAGGTTGATAGTGAAGTTGAAGGGATCGGATAGGCAGCTCCACGAGGTCAAATACAGTCTCTTCCATTCCCTAAATACTGGAGATGAAAATTAAACTTCAGAACGGATGCCTTACAATGAGGTATGGCTCATGTGTCTATTTGGGATACTTCTGCCAATGTTCAGGATTGATGCTCTTTTAGCTTAGCTGATGTAACTGGCTTCTGGAACTCATAAGTGATTAAAAAATTAAGTGGGAAAAAAGGCAGTACAGTAGACTCCACCTATAGCGGACACGTATACCATGGACAATGGAAACACAGGACAAACTGAAACCCAACCATCCCTATAGGCTGTAATATTACTTTTGCCTGTTTATGAATATGCAGACACTGCATGCCAGCAGTTGCATAGAGCGATGGGGTTGATTGAACTTTCGTGAGCCATTCAGAGCGCCTGGTGGTGATAACTGATTTAGTTGACAGGCCATAAATGTGCTAATGCTGACCATTAAACGAGCATTACTTAAGCACTTCCAGACTTAACTAGTTCAGCTACTTGGTGCCCACTGTTGTTGGGTCTGTCTGTGATTCTGTTGCTCTCGGCATGTCCAAAGGCCACGAATCCCCTAGCTCACAAAATCTTAAATAAAAGTTGAATATTTTAACCACCAACTCCCTCCTCTAATTTTAAAAGCACAAGCACTATCACAAGCATAATAGAGGCAGACAAGCATACGAGTTGAAAAGTAAATCCTTTGCTAACTCAGCCCCCGATATAGTGAACATTGCTGTGGCACTGTATTAAAGTTTCTGTCTTCCCACTGTACAATACTGTACAGTAATATCTACATACCCTACCAAGACACACATACATTGCTGTACATGCTTTAGTGAACTGTTCCCGCTCCATCAACAGGATGCAAGCTAGTTATCAGCTTATTAGAGCACTCAATGCCATTTTATGTTTGCTTGCGTGCATCGCGCAGAAACATATTGTGGCAGCTTGCTGTAGAATGCAGTGGTGGAGGTGCGGCAGTGTTGTGGCTAATGGCAGCAGTCCATTTTGGGGCTCGTCTCTGTAGCAGCAGTAGAGAACGCAGCTGCAATGACAACAGTATTGTAGCATGCCACCAACTTGAAAGAAACTTGCTGCTGCAATCAGGAGCACCCGTCATTTAACATTCAGCAGTTTTTGCTGCTGGGGTGGTCCTAATTCCAGCAACAAATCACAGCTTGCCTTGTCTGGTGTCCCATTTTAATAAATGTGGTGGCGGCTGTTGCCGACCACCTCTCACATCCCATGAAAGCTGACAGGGGTTCCCAATCCCCATGTTGGCATGCCCCTCAACAGTTCATTTGCCGATGGGGTGGCCCAATCCCTATTGGCATAATGTCCCCTCATTTGTTTTAAATAAACATGGCGGACAGCGGCTGTTGCCATCCGACTCTCACAGTCCCCATGAAAGCCAACGGGGTGCCTAATCCCCTGTCAGCATGCCCCTTCCAAGTTCATTTGCCAAGGGGAGCCCAATCCCTGTTGGCATAATGTCCACCCCATTTGTTGTGTGCCAAGGGGGTGCTAATCCCTTGGCTCATCACACCAAATACTCTGTATGTGCCGATAGGGTGCCCAGTCCCGTCCAGATACAGCCCCACCCCAAACAAACACCCAGGTGGTATGCTGGAAGCCCATCCCAGCATGCCGATTGTCCCTGTAATAGAAAAACCTTCCCACAAGGTCTTTTTTTTAACCCTGTAAAACAGAAAACCGTCCCTTGTCTCTGGTGACCCCTCCCCAACCGCACCCACCCTCTGCGCGCCCGTCTTCCTTCCCACCCCTCTTCCTCCCATACTTACCTTCAGAGCCCAGCCAATGATCTTCAGTGGAGAGGAACATGTCTGCACTCTTCAAAGCCAACCGCAAACTGAAGAAATGCGGTAAGCTGTATAATGGCATAAATGGGGGGCAACTTAGGTGGATGTCTCGGCCATTTTGCAAATTTTGGCACCAAATTTTCAACATGGGATTCTTAGGACCCCATCTCATGAATTCAGTGACTGTCATCTGGTTATTCGGTCCCGAAGGTGATTTCACAGTCACTGCGTGGAATCACCTTTCAGGACCGATCAACAAAATGACAGTGTCACTGTTTATGAAGTGGGCTCCCAAAAAGCCTATGTTGCAAATTTGGTGAAAAAATTCAAAAATGACTATCACGGCGTGCATTGCACAGTTTCCACATACTCATAACCACAAATTTGTAATAGTTTCACTCCAGATTTTCAACATTGGCATTTTTATACCTTTTTATGAACAGTACAGCTGTCATTTTACATCCTGGCCAAAATGTGTTTTAGCACCTCTGGCGCACAATAGTGCAGTCACCGTGGGAAATCAGTGTTTGGGACAGATTAAGAAAATCACAGTGACACTGTTCGTGAGCTGAATCCCAAAATGCCTATATTGAAAATCTGGTGACTAAAATCTATAGCATTGACCATGTTACGGCGTTCATTGAGCAGTTTCCATGCACACGCATATCTTGAGAATTTGTAATATTTTCACTCACGATTTTCAGAATTGTCAGTTTCACACCTCCTTATGAGCGGTATAGCTGTTATTTTTATATCCTGCCGAAATGTGTTTTACAAATCTGGTGCACAATGCACGGTCACTGTGGGAAATCAACGTTAGGGACAGATTAAGAAAATCATAGTGACCCTGTTTTTAAGCAGAGGTCACAAAATGCCTATGTTGCAAATTTGGTGAAATAATTCCACTAAATGACTGTGTTATGAGCATGTATTGCGTGATTACCACGAGCGCTCGTGAAGTTCGAGCATTTTTAATATTTTCACTCCAGATTTTCAACATTGCCATCTCTTCACACCTGCCTATGAAAAGTACAGCTATCACTTTTCATATCCTGCCCCACTGTGTTTTCGCACATCTGGTGCAGAATGGCGCAGTCACTATGGAAATCAACATTCGGGACAGATTAACAAATCACAGTGCCACTGTTCATGAGCAGAGGTCCCAAATGCTTTCATGAAGTGGGGTCACAAAAGGCCATGCTGAAAATTTATAGTGCAAATACCAACAAACGCCCATGGAGTTAGGGGTTTTAACCATAACGTCCCACCTTGTACAGACTGACAGGCATCAGGGTGTGCCTTTGGATTGCTGGTTGTAATGCTCACGCATTCCACCGCCATCCCACCATGAAGCCAGTGACAGGTCTTGAGGTGTGCCTTGGACTCTTGACCCCAGAGTTCACCCCATTCTCCTATACTGCACCCATTTCAGCATATGTCCTTATGAAATGGGGTGACTATAAAGCCAAACACCCCAAGGCACACCTCAACACTTGGTGAGGTGAAATACCGTGGTATGGGCGATGACCCAAAAGCACACCCAGTGCCTGTCCATCTCTGCAGGGTGGAGGTGGGGTTGCCTTGAGTTCAATACTTCACTGCCATTCCTATTCTGCATCTGTCTAACTCCTGCACGTCCAATGCTAATATCAGCAAGCAAACATTTGGCATTGACAAATGCTTGGTTGTAAAGTGCTTTAGCTCAGAATACAGTACAGTAACACAAATCCTGCAAGCTGCATTTTGTTAGGCAATGCTGCCCCTACCAGCAACTGCAGACATTATTTTAGGCAGACGAAATGAAGCTGCACAAAACTGTGGTAAGCAGCTCAGCTGTATTAACAAGGGGCCATAAGCAAGGAAAACATATGACTTTTCAAAACAAACATACAAAACGATACAATGGAGTAATTACATACACTCCTCACATGCCCAAAATAACAATTATATTAAAAATACAAACAGGTTTGTTTCCTTTAAATAGTATTATGAAAAATAGTCTGGGAAATATTAAATAAATTGTGGCATGGAGAAAGCTGACTACACATACTGTAGGACAGGTTATATTTACTGTGAAATAATTATAGCTATATTCGCTCAACTGATAATTGTGCAAAAATAAAATGGTACTAATTGGTCAAAATTATGCATTTTCAATAGGAATAGATGTGAGTTAGGCCCTAATTGCAGACCATGAAATTAAATTTGTGCAATTACGGCCAAATAACACCAGAAACTAAATATAATGTGTGCAAGAATCAACAGTTCTACAGTACATTATGGGCTGGTAGTGTGCTGGAAAATGTTGGTAGGTACTGTCAAGAATACAGAGACTGAGGAAGTAGACCATTTCACAGTCTTTTCATTTCCTTTATTGGGACAGAGAAACTGAGAAAAGTCTTGTCATTTCCCTTTGATGGGAGATTTCATGAAGAGTAACTGTCACTACAGAAATAGGACAGGCCCGTCGATGCTTGACAGCCCTGTCACACATGATGCTGGTGACCGGGTCCAAGAATGAGCCCAGGATATGGGGGAGGCCTGCCAGGAGACGAGGGACCGAGCATCCTAGCGGATTCTCCTCCTCTGGGAAGGCGGGAACCTAGCATCACTGCAATACTCTCACCTGGATGATCACAGGATGAAGTCCAAAGGGACTGACCACGAACTCTGGTGCAGGGCTGGTGCGGTAACAACAGGCAGACAGCCTGGCAGTGCAAACTAAAAAGAAAAAATTTAACCACACTCACTGAGACTCACCACCACTTTAGATAAATATAATCCAAATGCTTTATTTGACCAAAATACACATGCAAAGTGTGGGTACAGAACAAGGTGCTAGCCACTACCGCCCCCAGTGCTTAGAGTATGCCACTCTTCATCAAGGGGTGTGGCTGCAGTGGTTCCATGTCACATTTAAATAGTATACATCGTGTTTTTTTTTATATGCACTGTATCTCCCCAGTTCTCCCTGGTGGCCCCCATCTGATCAGCCCCAAGCCCCTCCTGCTCCTCTAGGGCTTACCTGTACCACTGTCTTCTGCCACAGGACTGTGGTTGTGCCCGGCCACTGTTGCAGAGCCTGTGGGGGTCGATCATCATCCTGCTACCTCAGGTATTTTTCTACCATTTTTTCCATTCTCTCCTCGTTGCTGGGGTGTGACACATCAGCACTACGCACATTAGAGTGTCGCACCCTGCAGAGTCCTGCAGTACCCTCCCTTCATTAGGCGTCCCTGACCCATTCTATCCTCAGGCCTCCACCTGGGGCAGTCATTCAGTAAGACTTCCAAGCCACTCTCCCGGGAGAGAAAGCTGTCCTCTGGACTCTCAATCCTCTACCTCCCTCACCCCTGGCCAACTGCTGGCAACCCATACTCACCACCAAATACTGGTCACAAGTGTGGCAAGAGGTAAAGTGCAATGCCTCAGCCCTCTGCACCACTGAGCCTGCCTATGTCATGAATATTAAGAACTCTGTAATTAGCCAGATGTGAAATAGATATCCAGCAGTAAAAGCAATTATCTTAAATCCTAGTTTAATGACACAGTTCATCACAGAGCTGCAGCTACTCTGCACTCACTTAGAATTTTCAATTGCTCACTTTGTCAGGGGTGGATTACATGATGGGTGGGGAGTTATTAATGTCCACAAGACTGGAAAGAGATCTGGAGGTGATCATATGTGATGACCTAAAGATGGCCAAACAATGTGCCAAGAAGTGGGGAGAGTCAGTGGAATGCTGGGGTGCATAGGGGCAGTATCTCCAGCAGAAGAAAGGAGATGGTGATGCCATTGTACAAATCATTGGTGAGACCTCATTTGGAGTACTGTGTCGAGTTCTGGAGGTCACATCTCTGAAAGGACACAGACAGGGTAGAGGCAGTTCAAAGAAGGGCAACAAGGACGGCCCGGTGGTGCTGAGGGTTGAGGTGCTGGATGCCACATCTCACACTACACCAGTGACCCAGGTTCATAAATGGACTCGGGTTGCTTGGGGGCAGTAGGGAGAGGAAAGATGGAGCATCCAGGACAGCTCTTCTTCCTTGGGGAGGGTGATGCTGCAGCGCACTGCATGCCTGCTGCCCAGCAGTGGTTGGGTGATAGCACTTAGCACTACAATGCAGGGGGATCCCATACAGGGTGCTGGAGCCATCACCACAGAGGCAGAGCTTGGATGTTGTGCCATCGCACATCAAGTGAGCCCATGGAGAAATCTGGAGGAAAAACCCTCCGGCGGCGGGATGGCAGATTGACCCTTTGCAGGTGCTGCGCCAGTGGCGGGCACAACCATGGGTCCTGTGGTAGAGGACCATGGTGAGAGTAAGTCCTGGAGAGCTGGGTTACAGGGCTGAGGGGTCAGTCAGAAGGGGGCTGCAGGAGGAAGCACCAGGAGATAAACAACAAGTTGAAAACAAAAAAGAAGGGCAACAAAAATGGTGCAGGGCCTGCACAAAATGTCATATGAGGAGAGACTGGAGGAGCTCAATATGTATCCCATGGAAGAGAGGAGGAGAGGGAGACATGATAGAGACTTCCAAGTACCTCAAGGGAATAAATAAGGTACAGGAGGGCAGCATCTTTCAGAAGAGGAGATGCTCTAGAACAAGAGGGCATGACATGAGACTGGAAGAAAGTAGACTAAAGGGCAATGTGAGAAAGAACTTCTTCACGGAAAGGGTGATGGAGGCATGGAACAACCTCCCAGCAAAGGTGGTGGGGCAAAGTCAGTAGGGAATTCAAGACTAGACATACGGAAATCTGGCGCTTCAATAGAGGGGTAGCCGGTAAATAAAGTAGGATCTGAGGCATTTTTAGTAAGTAGAGAAATGGGGCAAACTGGATGGGCCTATCAGTCCTTATCTGTCGTCAAATTCTATTTTCTGTTTCTATGTTTAATTCTTAATCAATCAACATTTTCAGACAGAAGTGAGGAAAGCAATGGCGATTTAAGCAGGCTCCTTTATTCCAATACCAGTTGTCAGCGTTTATGGAGCTAGTTAGGCAACCATAACAAAACAGACAAAAGGTAGAAACAAAAGAAAAAATAATGAAGGGAAGGTTGGTATGGGGGTTAAAAGGAAAAGAAACAACTGATGCCACTGATCTGCTGTATGCCCATCTCGACGAGTCAAAGAGAAAGAAAGAAGCATCACCTATAAGAGAGAAAAAAGGCAATGTTAGAGTGAAAATGTAACCCAGGAATTTACAACTGCTTACATTAACTCAGCTAATTATCAATGCAAAATGGTTTCAGGTCCCATCGATCATTAGGACCATGGGGTTTGATGCTCTTCAATATAAACTCCAAAAGCCATCTTTCCTTGGCAGACTATTAGTCCTATCACCCTTGCTATGGCTCTCCACATGTTCAGTGCCCATGAATTTGGTAAGATTCGGATTTGAGCTGTGTTTCTCTGTAAAGTGCACTCCAACCAGTGTATTAAGCTTATTAAAGATGGACCTTACATGCTCCTGGATTCTTTGTTTTAATGGTGGCACAGTTCTACCCACATATATCAGATTGCGGGGCACCATAAAACATAGACAAAAGGGTGTATATGAAGTGATGCATTGTTTGAATTCCATGGTATTCTCCTTAGAGTGTACAAACCGGCCACCTGGTTGTGCATGCTAGACATACTGCACCTCATGCATTTGTAAAAAACATTCGGTCTGGGTGGTAACCAATTCCCCTTAGGTGCATGCAGAAGTTTTGGTAGGCAGCTGTGGACAAGCCCTATCCTTCAAATTTGTGGCCCTCTTGAAGGACACCCTCAGTTTGTGCCTTGCACCCCAACCTTACTGTCACTCATTAGGATAGGCCAGTTATGGTGGACAGTGTTTCCTATTCTGCCTGCTACATTATTGAATTCTGTAACAAAGGTAACTGGCCCCAAACCACTGTGTATTGCATTTGCTGGCTCCTCCCTTTTGTAGTAAGTCATCTCTGTTTAACTGTAGGTAGGTAGGTAGGTAGGTAGGTAAGGTAGGTACATTTTATTCATATTTAATATGAACAGGATCAAACTCCATTGAGTAAAAACTCCATTTGCAAGGTCGATAAAACACAGACAATAGTTCCACATATAACAACATTTGTCAATCCCGAGCGTTAAGCTTGCAGGTATTGCAGTGGTATTTGGCACGGAGATGGCTTAAAGAAATCAGTGACAAGGAAGTACAAGCATTTGTCAATGCCAAATGTTGCTTACTTCTATGTGCTGTTTAGGTATTTGAAGTCATTGGAGTGCAAATATTGAAAATTCACACCTTATGAGCGTGCATAGGAACTGCATAGCGATGCTTGTAAAACAGTCATTTTTAGGAATTTTTTCAGCAAATTTTCAACATAGCCATTTTAAGACCTCTGCTCATGAACAGTGTCACTGTGATTTTCTTAATGTGTCCCATACATTGATTTCGCACACCGACTGCACCATTGCGCTTACATGGGTGGAAACACGTTTTGGGCAGGATGTGAAAAATGACAGCTGTACTGCTCATAAGGAGGTGTGGTAAAATGGCAATGTTGAAAATCTGGATTGAAAATATTGAAAATTCACAAACTACTGAGCATCGCGTAGGAACTGCACAATGCTGCGTTAAGTAAAACAGTCATTTTAGGAATGTTTTCACCAAATTTTCAACATAGCCATTTAAGACCTCTGCTAATGAACAGTGTCACTGTGATTTTCTTAATGTGTCCCATACATTGATTTAGCACACCGACTTCTTTAGCCATTTAGTAAGCTACATGGTAGGCTACATTTTAGAGCAGGATGTGAAAAATGACAGCTGTACTGCTGCTCCTAGGAGGTGTGGTAAAATGGCAATATTGAAAATCTGTAGTGAAAATTGAAAATTCATGAAACTTACGAGCATGTGCAGGAACGCGCAATGCACGCCGTAAAACAGTCATTTGTAGGAATTTTTCACCAAATTTTCAACATAGCCATTTTAAGATCTCTGCTCATGAACAGTGTCACTGTGATTTTCAATATGTGTCCCATACATTGATTTCACACACCGACTGCACCATTATTATACGCTACATGGGAGAAACATGTTTTGGGTGAGATGTGAAAATAGACAGCTGTACTGCTCATAAGATGGTTTGGTAAAATGGCAAAGTTGAAAATCTGGGTGGAAATATTGAAAATTTGCGAATCTCTGACGTCGCGTGGGAACTACGCAATGCATGCTCATAAAACAGTCATTTTTGAATTTTGCAAATTTTCAACATGGGGTTTTGGGACCCCTTCTCATGAATGATGTCACTGTCATGGCATTATTCAGGCCCAAAGGTGATTTCGCACAGTGACTGTGCAGTGACTGGAAATCACCCCTGGGTCTGAATAACGCCATGACAGTGACATGAAAGTCATATGTTAGCTGGTGCAAAATCAAAAAATGCTGAATATGCAATAAAGTTGAAAACCCCTATCTAGCCCATTATACAGCTTACGGCATTTCCTCAGTTCAGCGATCGGCTTTGAAGAGTGCAGATGTGTTCCTGGTCCACCAAAGATCGTCGTGCTAAGCTCGGTGGTAAGTATGGGGTGAGGGTGTTGGTAGGCGGGTGCGCAGTAGGTGGGTGCGGGTTGTGGGAGGGGCCTGGGAGAAGCGCCATGGGACCGTTTCGATTTACAGGTGTAAAAAAAAAAAGCAGCGATGTGGGACATTTGCCACGCTGGGATGGGCTCCCAGCATGGCAGAAGATGGCTGGGGAAGTCTGGAGCCGGCCAGAGTTGGGCACCCCATTGGCAGGCGTGGGGTGGGCTCCCAGCGTGGCAGCAAAGATTAGGGGTGGCGGGCGTGATGCAGGGCGGCGTGACATGGTGCTGTGTATGACAGCGGTGGTTTTCTTTGAAGAAGACCACGCTGTCACTACACACAGCAAGTCCGAATGGTGCAGGACTGCCACCTGCTCTATGGAGCAGGGCATTGCAGGAGAGGGCACACCTCCAAAGTGTCCCATTCTCCCAAGACGTTCCTTGCGCATGCACGCGAGCGTAAAAAATAAACATAACAACAATATACAGTACATGTAAACTACAATTCAATCTTAAATTATCCAAATGCATTTCAAATGACAATATGGTGGACTTAAATTATATACTTGTACTTCCTCCCTAAGAGGAAAGACAACCCCAATAAATACAGTCTGTATCTCCCTTTCACATTGTACCCAAAATTGATATTCATTGAAGTGCATCATTTGAATACTAAAGTGTGCAACATATTCTTGGCTTAAGTACTAGTTTTAAGAACCATTTTTATGTTGGCACGCTTACTTGACCAACATCTTGCAGTAGCGCAGCTTTGGAATGCAGTCACTGTTGGGCGAATGCAGGGCACGCACCAGTAGGTCGTCCCTCATTCCCCAATCAACCTGCATACTGGCGCCACACCATGCATACATAATGTGGTGAGCACATCTAAGAAAAGGTCTGCTGCAATCCGAGCAAAGCTCATCAGACGCAGTGGACCTTCCCTGGGCGTGCTCACCGACATTATGAGCATGGCGGCACAGTGGCCGTCAAATCGCCGACTTTGGGGTTTGCCCAATCCCTGTCAGTTAACCCTGCCCCTCTGTATGTGCTGATGGGAGCCCACTCCCCGTCGGCATAAAGAACCCCACATTGTTAAAATGTCGAGGTGCCAAATCCCTTGCTCGGCCCCCAGCTTTCTTTGTGTGCCGACCAGTGGTGCCCAATCCCGTTGGCATAAAATCCTCTCCCCATGTTGTGTGCTGATGAGGGTGCCCAATCCCCCATTGGCTACAGACCCCCAACAGTTAGGTGGCACGCTGGGGAGCCCACCCAGCGTGCCAAAACCCTAAAAAAAAAACTGTCCCGCAATTTTTTTTTTATCACCTGTAAAAAGCAACGGTCCCTCATAGTCTCCCTGCCCCCCCCACCACCCACCCTGCTTCCCACCACACCCCACCCCATACTTCCTGCGGAGTCCTGCACGATGATCTTCGGTGGACCAGGAACACGTCTGCACTCTTCAAAGCCGACCGCGAACTGAGGAAATGCCAGTAAGCTGTATAATGGAATAAAGGTTTTTCAACTTTGATGCCTATCTCAGGCATTTTTGGGAATGTTGGCCCCAAAATTTCAACATGGTGTTTTGGGACCCCTCCTCATGAATTCTTGCACTGTCATGGCGTTATTCGGTCCTGAAGATGATTTCGCAGTCACTGCGCGAGAATCACCTTTTGGGACCGAGTAACAAAATGACAGTGTCACTATTCATGAGGGGGCTCCAAAAAGCCTATTGTTGCAAATTTAGTTGGAAAATTTTAAAAATGACTGTTTTCTGACGTGCGTTGCACAGTTGCTATGCACACTCGTAAGTCAGCCACCGGGCAATATTTTCATGCCAGATTCTCAATGTTGGCATTTCTTACCACACCTTCTGTGAACCATAGCTGTCATTTTTCACTTCTTGGTCAAAATGCCGCACTTCCGCGCAGAATAGTGCGGTCAGCCATGTGAAATCAGTGTTCGGGACACATTACAAAATGACAGTGACACTGTTCATGAGCAGAAGTCCAAAAATGCCAGTGTTGAAATTTGGTGACAATACTCATAAAATGACTGTGTTTACAGCGTGCGTTGTGCAGTTGCACACATGCTCATATATTCACAAACTTATAATATTTTCACTCCAGATTTTCAACAGTGCCATTGTTCTGCACCTCTAATGAACAGTATAGCTGTCATTTTTCACATCCTGACCAAAATCTGTTTTTGCAGTTCCGCACAGAATAGCGCAGTCACTGTGGAAAGTCCATGCTCGAGACACATTATGAAAATGGCAGTGACACTGTTCATTAGCAGATGTCCTAAAATGCCTATGTTGAAAATTTGGGGATGAAAGTCAATAAAATAGTGTTTATGACCGTGCATTCCGTGTTTGCATGCACGCTTCGCGACTTTGTGAATCTGCAATAGTTTCACTCCAGCTGTTCATCACTGGCATTTTCCACACCTCCTTATGAATAGTACAGCTGGCTGAAATGTGTTTTCACATGTCTGATGCAGAATTGCACAGTCGCTGTGCAAAATCAGTTTTGGGACAGTTGAGGAAGTGACGGTGACACTATTCATGAGCAGAGGTCCTAAAATGCCTATGTTGAAAATTTGATGCTGAAAGACTGTGTTGCAAGCGTGCATTGCGCAGTTTCCGCACCCATTGCAACCCGTCAATCTGCAATATTTTCATGCCACATTTTCACCCCTTGACATTTATGCATACCTCCTTATCAACAGTCCAGCTGCCATTTTCACAGCCTGCCCAAAATGCATTTCTACAGCTGTGGCGCACAATGGCATGCTCGCTGTGCAAAATCACCTTTGGGACACATTAACAAATCAGCGCTATGTGTCTCTAGCTCCACCACTGCCAATGCCAGCGTGACAACATTCAGCATTGACAAATGCTTGTTTTATTAAGTTTAGGTTTGTAGGGGTATCCACACACCTCAGATTTATAGGTAAAGTGTTCCATACTTTGGGACCCCTATAAAGGGAGATGACCTACCCAACCCCAGGTTACATCTAGGGACAACATACTATGCCCCATGATGATCTTAAGCCCTTCCTTTGTTCTGCTGTAATGCTCTAAGCTTGGAGTCCGCCACTAATTCCTTCTCGTAGCTTCTTTCTAGAAACCTAGTTTCTAAATCAGAGCCTGCGACAGAAAATCTTCTACTGGGTGCAATTCCTCCATAATCTTACCAGCTGGATGTATGGGGTAGATTCCTTTAGTTTTGGGGTGTGGGTGTATTCTATCCACCCTTAGTAATGAGCTGGTGGCAATAGATTTCCTGTGACATTTGCTATGGACTAGTCCTCCTGGGATTGTCAGAAATTCCACACCTAGGAACTGTAATTTTTCCTTGCTAGCACTGTAGGAGAACCTTAGGTTCAAATCATTTATATTCAACCAAGTCGATGAATTTAAGATATGTCTTCTAAATCCCTTCCCAGACATACATACAATCATCAGTGAACCTGTACCAATGTTTGATGTTCTGAAAAAACAGATTGGTTGTTTCATTTAGAATGTAAAGCACCTCCCACCAACCCAAAAAGATCAGCATAGCTCAGTGCCATACTCTCCCCATAGCAGTGCCACAGGAGTGCAGATAAAGTTATTTCTAAACTGAAATGCATTGTGAGTTACAATGACTTCCATTGCCATCCATGCACTCCACAAAATTCTCCAAGAAGAATCTGCAAGCATATGAGCCTCTATGGATGTTTAATAGAAGTATATAATGATTCTATATCTGTCACAAGCCAAACAAATCTGTCATTCCACACACATGTATTGCATTTTCTGAGTGTATCACTAGTATCCTTCAAGTGGGAAGGTAGCCTTACAATGCATTTCTATAAGAGGAAATCAATAAGGTATCCCAGGTTTTCACATAAGGAACCATTCCCGGATACTATTGACCTCCCCGGGAATGTGGAATACTTTTGTGTATTTTTAGTACAATGCAAAAACCTGGGCTCACAGGATGTTCCTTCCAAATGTGTTGGTATTCAATTTCAGTTATACTGCCATTGTTCCGGCTTCACAAAATTTGGTGAAGTTGCTTGTTAAACAAGCATTTGTCAATGCCGAATGTTTGCTTGCTGATATTAGCATTGGGCGTGCAGAAGTTAGACAGATGCAGAATAGGAATGTCAGTGAAGTATTTAACTCATGCCAACCCCACCTCCACCCTGCAGAGATAGACAGGCATTGGGGTGTGCTTTGGGTGCGTCGCCCATAACGCTCACAACATTTCACCTCACCCTATCCTGCAGACACAAACAAGTGTTGAGGTATGCCTTGAGGTGTTTGGTTTTACAGTGACCGCATTTCATAAGGACATAATGTTGAAATGGGTGCAGTATAGAGATTGGGGTGAACTCTGGGGCTGAAGAGTCCAAGGCACACCTCGATGCCGGTCACTGGCTGCAGGGTGGGATTGGGGTGGAATGGTGTGAGCATTACTGCCGACAGTCCCAATGCCTGTCACACACCCCTGCCCACACCAATGCCCACACCCCTGATTCCTGTCAGTCTGTACAAGGTGGGACATTATGGTTAGAAACCCTAACTAACTCCCCGGCATTTGTCAGTATTTGCAGTACAAATTTTCAACATGGCCTTTGTGACCCCCACCTCATGAATGCATTTGGGACCTCTGCTCATGTACAGTGGCACTGTATTTTGTTAATCTGTCCCGAATGTTGATTTCCCACAGCGACCGCACTATTCTGTGCCAGATGTGCGAAAACACAGATCGGCAGGATGTGAAAAATGACAGCTGTACTGTTCATTAGGAGGTGTGCAAAATTGACAATGTTGACAATTTTGAGTGAAAATATTACAAATTCTCAAAGTTATGAGTATGTGGAAACTTTGCAGTGCACGCTCAGAACATAGTCATTTTATAGATGTTTGTCACCAAATTTTTAACATAGGCATTTTAGGACCTCCATTCATGAACAGTGCCACTGTGATTTTCTTAATCTGTCCTGAACACTGATTTCCACAGCCACTGTGCTATTCTGCGCTGGAAGTGTGAAAACACATTTTGGCCAGGATATGAAAAATGACAGCTGTATTGTTCATAAGGAGGTGTGAAAAAATGTCAATGCAGAAAATCTGGAGTGAAAATATTACAAATTAGCGAAGTCACAAGTGTGCATGGAAACTGCACAATGCATGCTCATAACACAGTCATTTATTTGAATTTTTCACCAAATTTGCAACATAGGCTTTTTGGGAGTGACACTGTAGTTTGTTAATCACTCCCGAAAGGTAATTCCTCACAGTGAGAGCGAAATCACCTTTTGGGACAGAATAACCAGATGACAGTCACTGAATTCATGAGATGGTGTCCCAAGAACCCCATGTTGAAAATGTGGTGCCAATATTCACAAAAACGGCCAAGATATCCACATAAGTTAAATATAAAACATTTATGCCATTATACAGCTTACCGGCATTTCTTCAGTTTGCGGTCAGCTTTGAAGTGTGCGAACATGTTCCCGTCCACCAAAGATCATTGCACTGGGCTCCGGAGGTAAGTATGGGGTGAGGGGATGGGGAGGTGGGGTACACAGAGGGTGAGTGGGGTTGGGGAGGGGCACTGGACTCAATGAGGGACAGTTTCTTTTTATTTTACAGGTTTAAAAAAAGGCGGGAAGGTTTTCTTTATTTACAGGTGGTTTGGTCCTCTGGGGTGGGCTGCCAGCATGCTACCTGAGTGTTTCTTGGGGGGCTGTAGCTGAAGGGAATGGAGCACCCCAGTCGACACATACAGAATGTTGAGGACGGCATATGAGCCGAGGGGAATTGGGCACACTGGCACACAACATATGGGGGCATTATACCAACAGGGATTGGGCTCCCCGTCGGCAAATGAATTTAGAGGGCATGCCAACAGGGGGATTGGGCACCTCTGTTGGCTTTTATGGGGACTGTGAGAGGTGGACAGCGATAGCCACCACCAAGTGAAATTAAAACAAATGCAGGGACATTATGCTGACAGGGACTGGGCTACCCATCGGTAAATGAACTGGGAAGGGGACATGCTGACAGGAGGATTGGGCACCCGTCGGCTTTCATGGGGACTGTGAGGCGGTGGCTGTCTGTCGGCTTCTGTGGGGACTGTGAGAGGTGGATGGCGAAGCCGCCGCCATGTTTATTGAAAGGGACACCAGACAAGGCAAGTTATTTGCTGCTGCAATCAGGGACCACCCAGCAAAAACAGCTGATTGTTAATGATGGGTGCTCCTTGATTGCAGCGGTGAGTTTCTTTCAAGTTGGTGGCACGCTACAATACTGCTGTCATGGACAGCCTGCTCCTCTACTGGTGCCACAGAGACCAGCCCCACAATGGACTGCTGGCACTGGCTACAATACTGTCACAGTTCCACAACTTGCTACTACAAGCAAGCTGACACAATATGTTCTGTGCATGTGCGCAAGCAAACATAAAAATGGGATGGATCATGGGGTCACCTGTTAAGTCCTTGTAATCCTACAATCATTCAATAAAGACATCGTTGTGTTGACATACTGTTTTCTGTCAGACTTTGGCGCATGTGCTTGTTGGTGAGCTTTTGAAGTTTACAGTATGAGCTGAAGCAGGCCACTACATATGGCTCCTATTAGTCTTTCTGAACTGTCTCACTCTAATGAGGTAATCACATTTCACGTCAGCACCATCTTATGGCTGAACCGTGGCGCTGACTTTCACACTCTGGGAATCTTTATTTACAAACTTAAAACATGCAGAAAATGGCTTAAATGGATATTACAAAGGTAAGGGCAACTATGTTTTAAAATGGCACCCCTGGCTCAAGCATACAACGATTTCAGATTTTTCAGTAAGCAACCCCCAAAAATTGTTGTTTAGTTGTCCTTTAACAGGAAGGTTTAGCAGTGAATAGGAACAGGTCTATAGCTGTGAGGGGTGATTAACAGGAAGTGGTAATATATTCGTATGAGGTAACCCCTACAAATAGGAGTTACTAAAGTGTCTTCCTGGGCTTCTAAAATGCCCACCGTCAGGATGGTGTCCTGTCTGCATTGGATTCTAACTGTCTGCACAGGAGGTGCTCTAAGTAAGCCTCCATGCCTGTCTCCTTAAGAGAGCACCATACTGTGTTGGAAAATTAGGGTGGACTGGGTCCAAGTGATTTAAGGCCT
The DNA here is from genome assembly GCA_016271365.2 of Neoceratodus forsteri. Taxonomy (NCBI): domain Eukaryota; kingdom Metazoa; phylum Chordata; order Ceratodontiformes; family Ceratodontidae; genus Neoceratodus; species Neoceratodus forsteri. The sequence goes on from JADMNL010000024.1 coordinate 124,765,735, forward strand.
GACCCACCAGACAGTCCATTATTCCACTCCATTCTGCAGTCGGTACTTGGGCAGAGGGAGTTTTGTTAGGGAAAGTGATTATTTACTGTTTATCTGCTATAACAATAATGATAGAGGAGTTTGTCTAACATACTCTAAATTGCAGCTTGAGTTTTGAATAGGAGCCACCGTTTTGGTTCTGGACTTCCAGTGTTGGACCAATCGAACATCACGGGTCCTAAAATGCAGACTGTCCCCAAGGTTTTGTGGGAAGAAATTCTGTAGTAACTGTAGTTTTGAGGTTTGGTGCCTAAATGCACCTGGAATGGGAGCCCATCCATGACAGACAATTCCTTAACCAACCAAACCCTTTGGATCTCAGAAGATATACTCAGAACTGCCTGAAGCAGTGTGAGTCAAGAGTTGGAGTTTGGAGAGTGAACAGCTCAAGCCATCAAGCAGCTGCTCCTGGTTTGTAGCATAGGAGAATCGTCAGGAAGGCTCTGCTGGCCTGCCTGTCATGTTCTCCTGCCTAAAAGTATAGCCTTGTGTGTGAAAGTTGGACTTTTCCAATTGCTGGTTGATAGCTGCATTAGAGGAGAGAAAAGTGTGTTGTTACTACTAATGAGTGGACCGAAGACTTGCTTCAGAAGCAAGCAACCTGCCTGATGTCCGAAGAGAGCCTCAGATCGAAAGGTTTATGCAGTGAAGATGTGATCGGCAAATGGACTTTATCCAACCTCTGGCTAAGAAAGTTAAGTGTTGTAGATGTGCTGAATGTGTTTGTGGGTCATGATTTGGTTCCCCATGTCAAGTTCTGTTACGCCACTGGAGGCTTTTCCAGCACCGAATCACAGGCATTTTCCTAACTGTTCCTTCTGCCAGGGCCATGCCGTCTCGGCCTGAGCGCTTCTCCAAATTCAGAGACACTTTTGGCGAAAGACCCACTTAGGGATACGGTCCCCTGCTCAACACCACCGGAACAAGTGGCGATCACCAGGAGGTGAGTCATGTAGGTCCTGCTTCCCTGGCAAGCCAGTGCAACACCACGCGGTCTTCATCTCACCTATCCTGCATCCTGGTCTGGGTAGTGTGAGTACAAAACAGGGTAGCTCCCTGCAACAACAGCTGTAATCATTGTGTGCCATCTGATTATCTTGTGTTGGGTTATTGCAATGGACTGAGCCATCTGGCTCCGGATTACAAATATTTGAGTTGTGTGCATGTTAACTGTTTTCCTTCCTAAGGGCCCCAACAACAGCTGCAATGCTAGCCTACCCAGGTAACACCGGGCTAGCCTGCTTAACACACTGGGTACCCAGGGTTGTGGGACTGTGTCACAGGGACTTACAGTGCATGTTGACTCAATCTGAATCAAATCAGAAGCACCAATCTTTGCTAGATTTACCCCCATCCTTGTTCACTTCCCTGAATAAACCAGATTGTAAGTTTTACGTTTAACCTGGCTAGTGTGTACGTTATTGGTTGGGTTATTGCAGCATTATTGCCTTGTTACATTACTGGTCTTATTTTCCAGAGGGGTATACAGGGCAGTTGCAAAGGATTCAGCCCTGGTGGTAAGTGCAAGGAGTGTGAGCATATTATTATTGTTGCTTGGTGAATGTGAATGTTCTATTGTGTTACTGTTTGAGTCACTAGAAGGGTTGGTGGGTGGTTATAGCACCCCTGAGGGCTATACCAAAAGCAGTTATGCTACCCTAATACCATTCCTCCTGGTGGAGCCACCCATTCACCAAACTCAGTCCCCTCAACCTGTGCATAGGCACACAGGCAGAGTGCTAGCCTATAGGATAATGCCAGCTAGGGGTTACAAGAGGCTGAATGGATGCCTTGAACAGTTGCAGTGCAGTTCTGTACAGTAGAGGATGCGTACCCTGTGCATTACATAGGACACCACGCTGTCTGGCTTTGCATATAGTGAGCGGATGAGGAGGTGTGGGGAGGGCTGTGCTGAGTCACCATATGGGCTCCCACAGCACCGACAGTTCAGGTAAGGGAGTGACAAGGTGGGTGGGTGGGTGGTCAGTGCCGTGGTGAGGGGGCCACTAGATGCTAGGGATTACATCTGTGACATTGGATGGAAACATTGATCACGGGAGATACCAGGGACACCAGGGAACATTTGGGGATGTTCTGTGCACTGCAACTGCCATTATAAGTGTAGTTCTTATATACACGGAGGTGTTGTCCCTGTTCCAGGCCAGGGATTGAGACCGGGAAGGGGACCACCAGATGCCAGGTATTGGCAGATTCTAGACATGTAGGACAAAACACATAAATATCAGAGTTGTCACAGGTAATAAACAATTTATTACCAGATAGCGCAGTAATACAAACAGGTGTTACCTGCTGGGGGCAGCAGAACCCACCAGTATACCATGATACTTCTCCAACACCTACATTCAGTTTGGCAAAGTTTGCAGTTTGTACTTATACCCTACAAACAAGTTCTTATCACAAAATAATAGTTATACTGCCAAATAAGGCAAAATACATGATCTTAATGGTAGGTGTATTTTGGTGTTTCTCTCACACCACCTCGTAGGGTGGGCCACTGACCACAGCAAGCTGGCTCAAACTAGTTCGGACAACAAACTCAGGAATTCATTTGTACTCTAATAACATTATCCTAAACAAAGTCAAGTGTAGCAGAGAAGCTAAACTATAGCAAAGAGTCACAGTAGTACTCCCTCAAGAACACACAGGAACAGAAAGTGTGTGTGATCAGCAGTTTTGTGAAATCAGGCAAAACTCAGTAATTTTCCATCATGAATGCTAAAGCAAGTGATATATATATATTATACTAATATGGACTAATACAGCATAAAGTTACCTAATACAAAATACATATACATATAAAATGCATATATATGCAGATCCAAAAATTACATGGTAACACTGGGACTGTGTAGTACATGACAGGGTTGGGGACTGGGGACGGGTGGGATCACTGGACACCAAGGACATCTCTAACCCTACACGGGATGATGATTGGAGGGTGGGGAACCCTAGCCACCAGGAAGATGTTTTCTTGTACAGGGCTCAGGATCGGGTACTGGGGAGCCACTGGCGACCAGGCAGCCAGTTTATTTTACTGGCTGGGGATCAGGTACTGGGAGGAATGCTCGGTTCCAGGGATTATCAATTGACTAGATGGGCTGGTGTTAGGGGGAGGACTGCTAGGCACCAGGAGTCCAATTTACTTTACGAGCTGGCATGCAGAGGGAGGGACCACTAGGCACCGAGAGTTACAATTACTTTATGGGCTGGTGTCTGGATGGAGGGGGACCACTGGGCACTAGGGAGTCACAGTATATTATATGGGCTGGCATTCGGACAGAGGGGGACCACTAGTCACCAGGGATTCTCAATGTCCCATATGGACTGGCATTCAGTTGGGGGACCGCTAGACACCAGGAGTCACAGTTTACTATACAGGCTGGCAATCAGAGGGAGGGGCCACTACGCACCAGGGAATTACATTCATCTATGGGCCTGGACAATCAGAGTGGAAGTTGCACCATGCAAACCTGCTTCCTATGCAAATGTATCCATAATGGGCATGTAAATGGCCCCTTAGTGCCTTGCATGCCCAATGGGCTTATTGCATGGGTCTCTCTGAAAATTGTGAGACAGCACTCTGGCACTGTCCACTTTGGTGATGCTATTCCCTGCACAGTAAAGATCCACGTCAGGGCAGTGCTACTTGCTTAGCACTGCAGCAGTATCTTTCAATATGCACTATCCAACTAAATATAGTAGTTTCGGACTCATGGACATGGGCAAATTGCAGTGCAAAACTTTGTGCCCACTTTGCCCCTTTGAATATCGGACCTGAGCTGCAAACCTAGAGAACTGGGTTTGAATCCACAGTCACCACTTGCATATTGTGTGACCATGAGCAAGTCACTTAACTTCCCTGTGCTTCCAGGAAACACCTGGAAGTAAGCCTCGGCTAAGTGTGCCTTTCCCGACCAGAGAAATGTAAAAGTTAAAACAAAAAAAGCTCTTAGATATTCTATGGCATTGTGTTATGGCTAAACATCTATGGGACTCGATACACCACAACCTAAACCCTTATTAGGGCTTCAGGATGCCTCATGCCTGAAATGTGTGTGCTGGTGGACTATTGTGGTAAACTAATGGGGCAATAGAAAGGTTGCATAATTTTAGTAGCAGTGGCAGTACTAAGGCATTGGATGGATCAAGAAATTCCATCAAAAGAGAAGGGCACCAGGAGCTGCTATTTGCCCTGAGTGCAGAACAAATGCTGCCGGTATTCAGAATAGGCATCAGATAAATGTGTGAAGGTAGAACAGTGGCATACCTTGGTGCTGCTAATGTAAGCGTAACCAAAACTTTCAGGAAGAGGCTCCTCCCTGTAGCAGGAGTGGGATAAAGGATTGGGGAGGGATGACTGGGATTGTGTTCTGGTACATGTACAGGGAGGTTATTCTACCGTTATACAGATCATTAGTTAGACCCCACCTGCAATACTACGCAGTACTGGTGCACGCCCTACAAAAGGACATTAGGCTGCTGAAGGGTGTGCAGCATAGGACAACAAAGATGATTCAGGGCCTGGGGAATTGCCATATGAGGTCAGACTAAGAGAGTTAAACATGTACACACTGGAGGAGAGGAGAGACAGGGGGCATGATTGAAACCTCCAAATACATGAAGGGATAATCAAAACAGACACAAAGTGTCTATTCAGGAGGAGGTGGGGAGAGGCACTAGGGGTCATGACATGAGATTGGAGGGGTAGATTCATAGAAACATAGAAGTTGACGGCAGATAAGGACCATGAGGCCCATCCAGTCTGCCCATTTCTTTTCTACCTTATAAATGTGCCATTGGCCTTTGCTCTGTCAGTGACCTATCTATTCATAGTCATTTGTATTGCTCCTTATGCCTATCTCATGCCTGTTTGAAGCCCTGCACTGTATTCATAGCCACCACTTCTTGTGGCAAGCCATTCCATGCATCTACCACCCTTTCTGTGAAAAGAATTTCCCACATTTCCCTTAATCAGCCTCCTCTAATCTCATGCTGTGTCCTCTTGTCCTGCTATTTTTCTTATATTTAAACATGTTAGACTCTTTCACCTTGTTTATGCCCTTAAGGTGTTTGAACGCCTCGATCATATGCCTCTCTCCCTCCTTTGCTCAAGGGTATACATATTGAGCTTCAGGAGGGAGGTGAAGAGGCATTTCTTTACAGAGAGGGTGGTGGCAAGTGGAACGCACCACCAGCTGAGGCAGTGGCATGTAACACAGTGGAATGCTTCAAGGAGGAGTGAGACAGGGTAAAGGGAGGAAGGGGCTGGGGCTGGGGCAGCTGCTGAATAGACCCGGATGGCCTTTGCTGCTGGCAACTTTTTGTATGTTCATATGTTCGTACAGTATATCGCACATTTGTGTTGCCTCTTGTTTGTTATTCACTTCAAAACCATTGCATGACATTAACCCTGCTCCAGTGTGCATAGATGAGGATAGTGTTATGTGACTGTCTGGTATTTTTTGTCCATTGTTAGAAATGAAATAAAGTACATTGAATTTGAAAGTAAAAAGTTACTGATTTGACTGGTCTGAAATGTAACTACTCTGTGTGTGATTTCTGCAACACTAGGCCCTTCAAGGGAGTTTGCCAGTACAGAGTTGCATGAGATGGTGATGGAAGCCACGAGGAAGATGATCAACATCATTGCCTCGGAGACAGGGCAAAGCGATGCCACCCCAGTATCTGCGGAAGGAACATCCTACAGATCTTGGGTAAGAAGGACACAAGCATTCAAGTTTCTGGAAGATTATTTCAGCTGAGATGCAGCTTTTCTTTGTCAGTGTTTATACCGTCAAAGGTGTGCGATGACAGATGGACTCAACAACAAACTTAACTAACACACCGTTTTCCGGTGTGATGTTTATTGTATTTTTTCAATAATAAGAAAATTAAATACTTTGTACAGAAAACAAAAATTAACTTCAAAGCAAATTTAACAGTAAATCTTGTGGCAAAGCGAACATTGTTTCCACTGTTTTCTAGTATAGCATTGACCCATGCAGTTGTTTGCCAACACTGATCAGCAGCAACTGACCCTATCTCAATCTGGAAGCACAGGAGGGCCTTTTATACCTGCCCCCTGTAGTCAGGTGACTCTAGCATCACTGAAACAAAATGTGCTTTCTAGCCTCTTTTAATTGATATATATGCTGCAGGCTTACTAAACATGATACTAACACAGTCCTTAATTTAGCAGTTAATCTTTTATTGTAATTATTGTGATTATACATACAAATACACTACATTCTCCAATAAACACTTACATAAATTCTTAATGGGAGAAGGAAAAACATGTTGTCTGAAGTATTATACAATGATATTAAAGGAAAACAAATGTTGAGAAAACAATATGTAGCAGTAGAATCCATATGATAGAGAAAATATGGCAATTTATGGTTCAAGGGTAAAAGGAGTAGATACAAACAAGAAATATGAGCAGTCATGATTGTACTTCTATTGTGCTGTAATTTAATAATAGAATGTGTAAGATTGTATAAAGGAAGAACATAAAAAGAGAAAGATATCTAAGAAAGTGAACAAGAATGAAGAGGAACGGAAGAAGAAAAGGAAATAAGTTAGAAAGAGAGGAGATGAAAAGGAACAAAAGAGCTAGAAACGAGATTCCAATGTGAACATATAACAACCCATGGATAAAGTGACGCTATGTGTAGACATGTTTAAATATTTAAAAAGTCCTGCCAGCATTTGTTATATAAATTAAATCGGTCAGAGACTAAGTGTGACATACGATCAAGGATGGTGTATTGAGATAGTTGTTTGAGAATATACGGGAGGGTGGGAATGATGTTGGATCTCCAGTGCATTAATATAAGGTGTTTAACTTGAAGGAATAGTAGGGATAACCATCTATTCTGAGTATGGGATATTTTGTATGACTGAGCATTGAAAATACCAAGTATGCAATGTTTTGGATCTAATGCATAGGAGACAAAACGCTTTCATTACAAAGAAATGAATATGATGCCAAAGATTGTGTATGGGGGGACAGTGCCATAAAATATGTAGCAAATTGCCATTGGGGAGTTACACCGCCAACATTTATTGTTGTTCATTAAGCCCATTTTTTGCAAAATCTCAGGAGTTCTTGTACCATAGATGTAGAATTTTGGTTTGTATGAGTGAACTGTGATTATCCCTGAAAGATTTATGTAGGATAGCCAACAGTTATGCCATTGTGAATTGGTTATGTTATAATTTAAAGAGTATTCCATTTATTTTTGCAATGATAGATTGATCTGGAATTGTACTTCTGATATGTTTGTAAATGATATTATTTAATTTAGAGCTTGTTTTGATCCATTTAGAAATACAAGTATCATATATAGATTGCTGAGGAATAGTAGGAAGATAAAGGTTCCATGCCATGCGTAACTGTAAATATTTCCAGAAATCATACTGGGGAAGATTCCATTGTTTGCTTGAGGTCAGAAAAGGATTTTAATTTGAGAGTCTGAGGTATAAGTATATCTTCCAAGAAAAAATGCCCCGTTTTCCAATTACAACAGAAAATTGGGTGATTATCAAGAGTGATGTTGTGATTCCCCAAGAGGAGGCATATATGAGAGGGTTGGGTTGGATTTAAGGCAGTTAGTAATTATTTTCCAGTAGTATACTGATGATGCTATAGTAAGGTGAGATTTTAAATTGGGAGGGAGAGGGTTATAAATGAAGGAAGTGGTGACGTTGCCCGGACATAGAGATGTTTCCATATTGACCCTAACGGTGATTTATTGCTGGGTTTATTAACCACTTGACAGACTGGGCAGTGCGGATGGCCCAAAAATATGCTTGGAACCAGTGGAGCCTGAAAGCCCCTTTGGAACAGTGGGGATGCAGTTTGTTATGACTAAATCTGGAATTTTGCCTTCCCATAAAAATTGCCAATTATATCATCAATTCTGACAAAAAAAAAAGTGGGAGGGTTAAAGAGATATTAGAAAATAGATACAGTATTTTGGGAGCTATTGACATCTTGATAGCGGAGACTTTCCCATTAAAAGAGATGTTAAGTAGTTTCCATCTGTTGAGAGTGTTTTAATATTTGCTAATAGAGGGAAAGATTAGCGTCCCATATCTTGTCTAATTTAGAGGTGATCTGTATTCCAAGGTAAGAGATACCTTGAGGGTCCAACAAAATCTAATATTGTATTCATAGAACGTTACAAAAATTGTTCAACGGCATTGTTTCTGATTTGTTTAGCTTCAGAGCGAGCCCAGAAAGTGAAGTAAAGTTGCTAAGTAACATACTTAAGGGTGGTCCTGAAATTTCAGGATTTTTGAGTAGAATGAGGAGGTCATCAGCGTAGGATAGTGAAGTATATGGGAATTACCAATAGGGATACCTTGGATCATGGAGGATTGACAAAGAGCAGCTGATAGGGGTTCCATAGCTAGAATAAAAAGAGTGGGGATAAGGGCACCCTTGCCTGGTACCTCTTGCCAGATGAAAGGATGAGGACAGAGTAGAGTTAGTAAGAACCCAGGCAGAGGGAGGGTGTATTGTAATTGAATCCATGTACAAAATATATTAGTGACACCAAAGTGGGATAGAACATGATACAAATAAGTCCAATTGAGAGAATCAAATGCCTTTCCAAAGTCGATGGCTATAGCTGTGGCAGGTGATTTAAGAGATTTAGTTTGTAGATTAAATTAAATAATGAGTGGAGATGAACAGAACCAGTTCTGTTTTTGATAAATCCAGCTTGGGAGGTGTGGACAAGTTTCGAAATTGATTCTAAATGAGTATTTAATATTTTGCAAAAATGTTCCTGTCCGTATTAAGTAATGATATCGGTCTATAACTGGATGGGAGAAAAGGGTCTTTATCTTTTTGGTAGGGCGGTTATAATGGCTTCTGTCATAGAATAGGGAAGTTTACCTTGTGAAGATGCCTCTTTGAAGACCTTAAACAGTAAGGGGCATAAGATGTCAGCTAGGGGTTTATACAAGTCTCTGGAAAACTACCACTCCCAGGAGCTTTACCACATTTAAGGGAATTTAACACTGCTTGTATCTCTTTTAGGGAAAAGGTTCATCTAGCAAAGCCATATCTTGTTGGGAGAGGTGTGGTAACTGTAAATTGTCCAGAAATTGTTGAATATATTCAGGTTGTGGGGGAGTGGGGTGAGAGTATAATTGTTGGTAGAAGGATTGCATAATATGGTTAATTGAGGGATTATCTGTATGGATTTTGCCTGAAGGATCTTTCAGACCGGCAATATTCTCTCCATCTGTTGATTCTTGAGTTGATAAGCAAGCAGCTTCCCTCATGTATCCCTTGTTCCCAATAATGGTGTTTAAGTCTAAGGAGGCGAGTTCAGCTTTCCTGGATATTAATTAGTTGATTTTAATTCTAAGCTGAAGAACTTCAAGGTGAAGTTGTGAGTTATTATCTGGATTTTTGTTTTATAATATTGGGTTTCTTTTCTTTAAGAGATTTCTCTAAATTGGCCAATTGCTGTTCCTTAGTTTTTTCTTGTGTGCTGCATAGCTTATAATTTTCCCTCTAAGTGTTGTTTTAAGTGCTTCCCAGATGGTACCTTGAGATACATCAGGAGTGTTGTTAAAGGAAAGAAATTATTGGATTTGGGATCTAACCAAGGTAAGAAATCGGGTCTTTCAATAAGAGTGGGTCTAGTCTCCAGGAGGGTATTTAGATGGGCGGCCACAAATAAGATATAATTTTATAGGAGAATGGTCTGATACAGTAATCGGGAGGATAGTTGTGTCGATACTTTTTCAGCGATGAATGGGGAAGAAAACCAGTAGTCAATTCCAGCTATAAGATTTATGAAGCGGTGAGTAAAATATAGCCGCACTGTCTAGGATGGTGTAGTCTCAAATGAGTGTGAGACCAAAGTCTTTCATTAGCATTGAGGTGCAGAAATACTTCTGGGTGGGAATCACACAAAGAGTTACTTCTGTCTAAATGTGCTTCAAAGCTAAATTGAAATCCCACCTACAAGTATAGGAGAATTGTTAAGTTACTGTTCATAATTTGTTGGGCCATATTATGAAAGAATTCAAGTGAATTAGAGTTAGGGCATAAACATTGACTAACATAAGGGGCCTGCAGGGTATTTAAGTGGGCCATAATCTATCTGCCATCTGAATTGGAGATGGATTTGATAAGGCCTAATTAAAGGATTTATGTAACAGAATAGCAACCCCTGTTTTTAGAAGTAGAGGAGGCGCATATACTTGACCGACCTAATCCCTTCTGAGTCTGTCGACATCCTCTATAAAAAGTTTTGCTTCTTGTAAGAAAGCAATATGAGTTTTATGCTTTTGAGGTAAGAAAGTATTTGCTTTCATTTACAAGGTGAGTTGAGTCCTTAACATCCCATGAATATAGAATTAGATCATTCATGTTTATGGGGAGATGACTACGAAAACACAAATAGGAAGTAAGGGACTCATATTGAAAGGGCTGGAGGATGTTACAGACTCAAAAGGGAGAGGCTAGCATAGTCAAATGCATGCAAGATATTTAGTTTGTGGAACTACTTAAATCCTAGGTGAACATTTCCATTGGGTCTCACAAGGAAGAGAGGTAGTAAAAATAATATAGAAGACATATATATATATATAGTTACTAAACAAAACCTATGCATGTTATACTAACACACTATGAAGTCTTTAGGTAATATAGCAGGATATGAGTCAGGAAATACAAGACTCTCCTGCTGTGCTACAAGACATATAAATAGTAAGTAAATCTTGGGAGAAAATTATCTTAAACCCAACATGCAAACTGTAAACAATTATTTCTATCAAGTTATAACTCTGACTAGAACTAAAGTGAACATAATAATTCCCGGGGAGGGGACCATATATAAAGAGGATTACAAAAGTATATGCAATCCCAGACATAATAATACATCTTGAACCTAAGTTAGACTGGAAAAAGAACTGAGCTGAAACACTATTACTGCAATACAAACAGTATGCCATCATGGTTGGCTAAGTCCTAAAATTATAAAAAGCAGCTGTACTTGTGCCATCTGCTATGTACTTACTCACATAATCATAATGCTTAGACACAGAAGTGTTTATGTAGGAGGAGTGTTCAGGTAAAATGGAGCAGTAGGGTCCAAATAGTATAAGGATTTATAGGGTGTCGAGGCATTACAAGATCCAAATTTTATGGGGGATCTGGTGAAAGTCTTGTATTGAACAGGAATACCTGGTCATTCTGGCAATATGACATTTATAAGAGTTGAGTTTGTTCAGGCTTCAAGGTACTGCATATATTATTGATAAGTACTAGGTATTTAATAGTAGCACAGACCAAAACTCACCCCTAGGGAAGAAGTTACTTTAACATAGTGAGATTTCAAGACCTGGAGAGGGTCGAGCGAGCTCAGCTATGAGATTACAACACAGGCTTAAAAGCCATATCATAAGGCCTTCGAGTCAGACTGTGCTTCTCTATTATTGATTGCAGCACATCGAGTAAAATAATAAAGATGACACCTCGAAAATAGCCTGCACCCCTAATTGTAGGGTAAAACTGAAGACCAAGTGATATATAAATAAAACAGTACAAGGAGTTGGTATACCATGGTTAAAGAAAAGGGATTTAAAAGTTAAAGGCGGGTTGGAGTGGGAAGGAGACTAGAAAAAATATTAAAGTGGTAAATGTTAGTCTGGGATGTAGTGGGCAAAGGAATAACTAGTTGAGGACCTCAATAATATAACCCCAAGATACTGTAAATTTATAATTTCTATATATGGTAACAAATGTGTGGGGTGATGTTGAATCACAAATTAGTTACGAGGCAACCTCCTTAATGGTTATGTGAGGACATACTGATAAAAGATGGTGAACATCTCTAACTGAATATAGAAAATCATTACTTACATATGAATTAGTCTAACATTATGTAAAACTGTCCCTTTAAAAGAAGAATATAGCCAACATTAGGGATACTCAGAAACTGACATTATGAGTAATATATGCAGAAATAACTGGATGTATAATGTAGCAGACATTACATTGAGATAGAAAACTCCAAGACTGCCACAATGAGATGCCTAAATAATATGACATGCTATTAAACCAAAAGCCTGTAACCGCTGATGTACAGCTTATCTCTTTCCAAAACAGCTGGTGCGACAGTATGCACACACAAGGAATGCGGCGCGTGGTTGCAGGGCAGACAAATTCTGATAGTGATCAGAGAGCCGAGGTTAATTAGGCACTAACCTCGAGAGGTACTAATATATATACATGCCCAGGCATCATTTATAGGTTCGATTTGTTTTGAGCTTCCCTTCCGTTTCTTTTTAGCAGGCTCTGCCGATTTGAAAGGGAGCTGGTCACCAGTTCAGCTCAAGAGGAATCAGGAGACCTGCCACCCTGTAAAGCATCTCCAAAGTCATTGTCGACAGGATCCACAGCTGATTCCAGGAGGCCTTCCTGAGACAAGTTTAAGTCCTCTTATAGTAAAGAAAACTTATTGGAGAGGGTTAGGGGTGTAGTGAAGCCAACATGTCGCTTGTGCTGAGAGGTAGGCCTAGAAGGAGTAGCATCTGCACAACAGGCATGTTTAGAAGAAGGTGGATTCAAGTTCTTTTTGTCTAGCAAGTGGGCTGAGATTCGGACAGGAGGTGCTGCATCAGCCTGGAGAGATACGGTTTCTCAGTGCGTTCATGATTTGAAGCCATAATGTGGGTGTGCTGGTCTGATTGGGAAGTTGCAGAGACAGTGGGAGAAGGGTCACATCAGTATTTTCAAGCAAGGGCAGCTGGAGGCTGGGGCTCACCAAGAAATGCAGCCAAGGCTTCGAGTGTTTGAAATCTTTGGTTGGTGACCAGAAACAGGCACATGATGGCAGAATGGTGCAGAACAAATTTGATCCCTCAGTGTAGGGTAGTTTTAATAGGATTAAAGCTCTGCGTTTACTAGAGAGTTCCTTAGAGAAGTCTCTAAAATAGAAATTTTATGAACTTGCCAAGTAAGCATTCCCACTTGTTTTGCTCTATTGATAATCAGTTCAGAGTGGGCATAGTTTAAGAATCTTGCAATGATAGGCCTAGGTTTCTGATCTGGACCAGGCCTCCGGCTTAAAATGCGGTGTGATCTCTCAATAGTAAGGTCTTGACCAGGTGGGAGCTTGAGCAGGGCTGGCACGTGTAATAGAAATGCACTAGTGTCTCTGAGTTCTGCACCTTCAGGAAAACCAAAAATCTCAGGTTATTGTGTCCGTTTCTGTTTTCAGTATCATCGATTTTATCTTGTAGGCTTCTGATAACTCTGTCTTGCTCTCTGATGGTGGCTTGCAGGATGTTAATAGAATTTAAATTTTGAGCAACTTTAACTCCAGCATCGTAAATTTTTGGTCTAACACTTGCATGTTAGTGCTGTTTTGTTGAAATGTTATTTTCAAGTCGTTAATTTAACAGATGAGCTGTTGAAACATAGTTTCCACTCTGCTGAGGGGCTGTTTTGTGGGGTTGCTCAGCCATTGTGGTAGACCTTCACATAGAAGCAGTATAAATGCAGAAATATTACAGCTATAGAGTTATGATATAGAGAAAATAATTTAACGGAGTTAAACTATGATGTTAGTAAAATCATATTCCACTTGCTGGTAGCGCTGACAATCTGGGATCAGAAGGATGGATGATGATAGATGGTAGTCCCAGGGAGAAGCAGAATTAAGCAGCCATCTTCAGCACACCCAGCCACGCCCCAGTCCTTAATTTGAAGTAAATAAAATAACGAGGAGGGAACATGGGGATTTTCACTCACTGTGATTGACAGTTTCCTCTATAACGTTAACCACAAGAGGCGCTGCTGGCCTAAAGGGCATCTGGACTGGCACTTTTCAGAGTCTCCTGTTCAGGAAAGATCAGCTTCATTTAGCTCTCCAGAGCTGTAGGCCCATGTTTTAAGTTTCATAAAATATAGGAAACCAAAGTACTTAACTGGCTTTCTGCCAAAAATATCAACAAGGGGTCACCAAGAACAAAGTGAGTGCCCATTTAATGTTTGTTAACAGTCATAACTCGTAATATTATAGTGAAATAATACAATATTGCCCATTTTGGTTCCTAATGGTAAATGGAGCAGCTCTTATCTGTTCTATGTTGTTTAATGTAAAGGGAGAGCTGCAAGAAGCGGTTTCTTGCTACAGGGATCGACTGTAGCTCAGCCATCCAGCTGACATTCATTTTGACCTTCTGCAGCTATCTTTCTTGTAACACAGGTAGCCCTCCCAAAAGGTATCAACAGAAGGAGGGAGCCCGTTTATATTTAGACAAAACCTTCCTTTATTGTTGTGCGTAGCAGCCTGGCTTTCTTATTGATACAGCGGTGCCAGGCTGCTAGGAAAAGAGGCTGCAGCTAAGCAAGTGGCCGAGAGAGCAATGCATTTTACAAATAATGACAATAACCACACAAGACTTTTCTACTTTGCTCTTATATACATTCTAAGGGCCTCCTTATAGGACCAGGAGCAGCAGGGGTAAGGAAACAAGAAAGGAAAAAGGGTTGCTGCCTTTGACCATTACTCAGATATCCTATATCCCAAACATAAGTGTGCATACAGTATAAGGGAAAATATACAAACAGGGGGACACTTTAGTTTTCCAGCCCAAAGACTGTTCTACTTGTATTCATCAGGCTACGCTGGGTAACCTTATACATTAATGTGCCTACTTTTTAGGTTCATGCCTGCTTAAAGCACTGGAGTCATTTGCACTTAATCTCCTTGCTTTGTTGGACCAAGAGGATATAAGAAAAACAGAAAGGGATAGCGCAGAGAGAGAGAGGAAAAGTTTGTCCGAATGTGGCCTACCTTCGGACTAGAAAATAAGGAGATATCAACAGAAAGAGTGGTTACAACCAGGAGATTTTTTAAAAATGGTCCGATTCCAGTGGCAGGGATGTTCCCTGTCACATATGCAATAACTAATGTAAGCGAAGTCAATGTGTTATTGTATTGCTGAACTGTGAAACGGAAAGGACAGGTTTAAATCCTGTAAAGTTACTGGCTCAGTGTCTGACCTTGGGCAACTTGTTTGACCCTTAGAGCAACCTCTTTTCCGTGCTTGGCGTGAGATATATCCAATTTCATCCCATTAAATACCGAATTTTGGAGTGGGTACATACTCCATACAGATCATTGGAAACATCATACGTATCATTTTGTAATATATGTATTTACTATCAAAAAGTATACCAAAACCTCATAATACTATTGTTGAAATCCACTGATAGTATTGCAAGTTCTCACAATACTTTGAACATCCAATGGTAGTATTACAAGATTGGACATAGCTTGCGCCACACACACTGTACACAGCTAAGTGTGAGCTGGCTTTACTGTAACCGCTGAGTACTGTAAAGCCAGCTGGCAGCACAGCTGACAGAAACAAAAAGCTCAAAACGGTGAGAAGCAAGCAAGGCAGTATAAATTAGGCCAGGCATCAGTTTATTCAGGCACAGTGAGTGCAACTTAAAATCTGTCTCAGCTCTATATATTACAAAAAAATAACAAATGAGGGCCTGTGATTACTTGGCTATAATACTATTGAGGTTCTGGGGACATGTTGGAACCTCTAGAACTTCCTCTCTTGGTTCACATGTCCCCAAAACCTTTTGACAGTATTATAGCCTCATAATACATAACCCTATCTATTATTAAATCCAGAAAATGGCTGTTTCATGAGCATGTGTTGCGCAGTTTCCGCATGCTCGTAACTTCATGAATTGTAATATTTTCATTCCAGATTTTAAAATTGGTATTTTCCATACCTCCTTATGAACAGTGCAGCTGTCATTTACATATCATGGCGAAATGAGTTTCGCACATCCTGTGCCAGAATAAGCGCGGTCGCTGTGAAATCAGTTTCAGGACAGTTTGAGAAAATAGCGGTGACACTGTTAAGTGAACGAAGGTCTAAAATGCCTATGTTGAAAATTTGGTCACGAGAGAATCCATAAAATGACTGTGTTACAAGCATGCGTGCAGTTTCCACTAATTTTAACTTCACAAATTTGTAATATTTTCATGCCAGATTTTCAACACTGGCATTTTTCACACCTCCTTATGAAGAGTACAGCTGTCATTTTTACAGCCTGCCCAAAATGTGTTTCCACACCTGTGGCGCACAATGGCGTGGTTGCTGTGGGAAATTAACTTTTGGGACAGATTAACAAAATCACAGCACCGCTGTTCATGAGGAGAGGTCCCAAAATGCCTATGTTGAAAATGTGGCTAAAAAATTCAAAAATAATTGGGTTACGGATGTGTGTTGTGCAGTTTCTATGCATGCTCAGGACTTCACCAGTGTTCATATTTTCACTCCAGATTTTCAACGTTGCCATTTTTACAACTCCTCATGAACAATACAGTTGTCATTTTTCACATCCTGCCCAAAATATGTTTTCATCCCTGTGTCGCCAAATGGCATAGCCACTGTACAAAACCACCTTTCAGCTAACAAACTGATTGTGCCGCTCTTCATGAGGTGGGGTCACAAAAAGCCTATGTTGAAAATTTGGAGTGTAAATACCAACAAACACCTATGATGTTAGGGTTTCCAACTGTAACACCCACCCTGTAGAGACTGCCAGGCGTCAGGGTGTGACTTGGGATCAGTGGCTGTAATGCTCTCGCCTATTCCACCCCCAACCCCACTCTCACCTGCAACCAGTGACAGGCATCGAAGTGTGTCTTGGAGTGTTCGCCCTAAAGTTCATCCCATTCTCTATCTGCACCCATCTCAGCGTATTTCCTTATGGAATGAGGTAAGTATAAGGCCCATAGACTCCAAAGCACACCACAACACTTGTCAGTATATACAGGGTAAGGTGAGGTAAAATGGCATACGCATTACAGCTGACAACCCAAAGGCACACCCAACGCCTGTCAGTCTTTGCATGGTGGGGTGGGTTGGCATCAGTTCAATACTTCACTGCCATTCCTATTATGCATCTCTAACTCCTGCACTACCAATGCCAATGCCAGCGAGACAACATTCGGCATTGACAAATGCTGTTTTAACTTGAAGTACTACAGTCAAAATTAGCACAAAAACCATCTGCAGAGTGTTTTGATTTGTGTGCATGTTCTACAGTAGTATGTCCTTCCCTTTGTTCGCTATTGGGAGTTTTTCTAAATTTGCCTACTAGCTTTATAGCATCTGGGGATCTCCACTGTCGCATTTTGTATTACTCTTCTTTCTTCTACAATACCTCATGTCCCATGTGACAGTGATGCAGGGTAAAAACCTCCCTTGCCCAGAGATCTTTCCACTCCAGGGCCCCACGTGGTTTAATGCACTCCCAAACACCATCACTAGTGCACCCAAGTTCGTCACTTCAAAACCACTCTTCGCAACCACCTCTTCAATATCCGCTCCTGTAACTGCAACTAACATTTCACTCTCTCACCCTCTCTGATTCTAATTCTCTGACAAAGTCCATTATGGATTGCAACCTACGTCAAGAATTACCAAACCCATGAATAGGACTGACTACTCTGTTTAGATGCATTCTCAAGCTAATAATGTCTCTCTGCTGTGATGATGTAAATATCATCATCCAAATATTATAAATAAAATCTGTACTTACTGTAAATACTGTAAATAATGTCAGTGACAAATGTCATTAGCACATGCTCTATGTAACTGTTGTTATACCCTGTCTGTATTACCTTCTGTCTTACATGTGACGAGGTACCTTTGGAAACAAACCTCTGGCTCAAAGGTTGTAAACCGATATATCAAATAAATAAATAAAATGCATCTGGAACCATAGATTCAGCAAGAAATGGTTTAGAGTCAATTTTCCAGCAGTAGAGTTATGATCTTAAATAACTTTTTATTCAATGAGCACTAATAATGGTGAAACTTACAATTTCATAAACACCTGAGGGATAATTAAGTGGGTTATTCTGGAAACAGCTAGAGTCTTCACTAATCATAGCAATCGAAAAGGAGGTAGTGCTCAGGTAAGGAGTATTCAGTATAGGGCAGCCAGCCCCACTACTAGCTACTGTACAAGCGAAAAGAGTACATGCAGAAAGCAGAGCAACCAACGTATTAATGCAAAAGTACTCTGCCTGATGAAGCTCCTCACGGGCAAAGCACTGGGTGTGGCCACCTCCTGTGTCCCATGTGTGCACTTGTTCGAATAAATGATTGAGCACTTTTGTTTTGATACTTTGGTTGGTCTGTTTGTGCCAATATTCTTCACTTATTATAGCATTGATGACCTGGGGTGATTTATGTGCTTTTTAAGGCTGTGTGTAGTTTTATGAAATGAAAAGCTTTGAAAACAAAACATTTTCTCCTGCTGGCTAGACCTAGACACATCACTAGAAAACAAAAAGATATAATTAGAAATAGTTATTTAGTTAAAACCAGAACATCAGGCTCTAACAGCAGATTGCTGCTGGATCAGCTTTCACTAACTGAATCAATGGTCCCAGGTGCATCACTATCACATGGGATGGGGCACTACTACGAAAAAAGAGTAGTAAATAATGTTAGCATGGAGATCCCAGGGCAATAAAACTAGCTAGCAAATTTGGAAAAAAACTCTTAGTAGCAAACAAAGGAAGGATACACTAAGACTACACACACAAATCAAAACACTCTGTACAACATGTGTTTTGCACATTTTGACTGTAGTACACCTTTAAAATTTATTTGATTCTAACAAATACATTTGTTTCACAAAACAAATGTACAGTACATTATAGCATACACTAAACACCAATGAATTAAAAGCACAAGCAAAATCCACTAATGCAGCTCAGTTCAGAGTGAGTGAGGTATTGCATAAGTCAGAGGAGAAGAAAGCTACCTGGACATTGTGTGTTGTGAATTAGGCCAGGTGGAGGTACATCAGATGGATGCCATACACATATAGGCTTCCAGTGCTGTGAAGGAGTGTCTGTCTGTCAGGCTTTCTACACTATTGGCCCATCAAACCCATCCAGCACAGGTTTTGGCAGCGGCCAGGAAGGATTTGAACCAAACCGCTCTTGTTTTAAAGCATACATCATAACTGTCCCACATTATTTATTCATTTTTGCTGGGCTCTGCAACTGCCAGCCATTGGTCACCTGACTGCTCCGTCTCACACCCTTCACCGCCGGGACAGACCCTACCCCGAACACCCCGACACCCCAGGGCAGGGTCTTCAGGGGAGGCACGCTCCCACTCCGGCGAACACGAGTAGGTAGCATGGGAGCAGGAGCCAGGGTGATGGTGCAAGGTCCACTACATGGGGCAGACGTCATCCTGCAGGGGCGGAACCTCTGATGTTTCACAGTTTTTCTCCCAAGAGGCATGTTACGTTAGGCGCACACTGAACATCTGACATGCCTCCCAACTAGAACAAGTACCAGCAGCTGTATTTCCCCAGCCTCCACCAGGAGTTAATCATGAGCCAGTCACCCCGTCCCACTAGAGGAGCAGAGCAGTCCATAGGATTCTCAATACCACCCCAGTCAGCCCTCCAACTTCTGAGTCCAGATCCGAACCCGGGACATCGGCGTCACAGGCAGAAATCCAGCCCCTGCACCAGTGGGCTAGCCTGTCCCACATTATGAGGAAGAGTTGCTCATTTCACTTCAGAAAAGCCCTCTTTTCCACATTGAGTGGTCACTGTCCCACATTTTACGCTGAAATGTTAAAGCAGAAATCCAAACAAAGAATGTGAGAAATGTGGTGCTCTAGAAACAGAAAACTGTGAATATGAAAACACACATTCACACAGTATTCTGAGCTTTTATCCTTGTGATTTTATGAGGTGTTACATTTTGCCTAATTGCTCCACAGTTTGAAGTATTGTGTTTCACATTTGGGGATTTAAAGGTTGAGAGGTATGTTTTAGCTCCACAACGTTTAGCCTAAAGACTTCTCTGCTAATGACATCTGAAACTATCCTTCCTGTGTACCTTGCATGCGAAACTAGTTACCCACTATCTACATCTTAAACATTTAACCTATAGACATTAAGCCAAACATCCTTAGTGCAAAGCACATTAGAGCGAACATCATCATAGACAAAACTAGTAGACCAGATTGCATTAGGCCAAAAATCTGTAGGCTAAATGTCATGTCACCATATGTTTTAAAGTGGCACTTTAAGACCTCACTGCCCTGTGTGTTCAGGTTGCTGGCTGTCCTTCATGGGAGGGGTGTGCATGCATCACCTGAGCCCAATAAAGGGGTCCAGGCAGGGCAGTCAGAGAGAGAGAGGGAGAGGAACAGGGATGAATCTGTAGTTTGAGTGAATACTGCAGAACTTACACTGAGTAAACAGGCAGAGCTGCAAAACTTCCTGCAGAAAGGTGGAAAACTCGAACCCAGAGACTATAAATCATTTCTTTTGTTTTCCTTCACTTATATGCTGAAGTAAGTACTTTTTATGTTTGCTTGCATGTGCAAGAAACATTAGTGCCATCATCCGAGATTTTGGAGGTGACACCTCCTCCTCCAATTCAGTCAGTGTGTGTTGTGGTACGGCCTGTAAGCCAATGCATGCTGGAGCTGTCTATGACAAAGCTCAAATGCAGTGGCATACAGTTGAAAGGGGAGCTATGCTTGATGAGCAGCGATAAGATGTCGCCTGCTCATGCACAGCTCCCCTACACACACCACACACAGAAGCATGCGCATACTGCGTGCTGCCCTCCACACACGCATTATAGCGGCGGGGGTGCCCAATCCCCGTCGGCTTGCCGTGCGCCCCCCAAGCCTCCCAAATGCCACGCTGGGTGCCCACCACAGCGTGGCAATCCTCAGAATAGCTGACGGGGTGCCCAATCCCCAGTCGGCTTCACTGTCTCTCCTCCCCCATACTATCGCCGATGGAGTGCCCAATCCCGTCGGCCACTCTCACTTGCCCCTCCGGTACAAATTGCCACACTGAGGCCACCCCAGCGTGGCAACAAATCTCATGGCCGATGGGGTGCCCAATCCCTGTCGTCTGAATGCCCCCCACACGTCCTTGTGCCGCTGGGAGCCCACCCCAGCGTGGCAAGCGTCCGATGTCATTTTTTTTTCAACCTGAAAATAAAAGCGGTCCCACGTAGTCTCCCAGCCCACCCTCCCACAACCCGCACCCACCCACTGCGCACCTGCCTCCCCACACCCTCACCCCATACTTACCTCCAGAGCTCGCGCGACGATCTTCAGTGGACGGGAACACGTCTGCACTCTTCAAAGCCGACTGCGAACTGAGGAAATGCCGATAAGCTGTATAATGGGCTAGATAGGGGTTTTCAACTTTATTGCATATCTCAGGCATTTTTGGAATTTATGCACCCAGATTTTCAACATGGGGTTTTGGACCCCTTCTCATGAATGATGTCACTGTCATGGCGTTATCGGGCCCAAAGGGTGATTTTGCGCAGTGACTGCGCAGTGATGCTGAAATCACCCTTCGGCCCGAATATTGCCATGACAGTGACATCATTCATGAGAACGGGTCCCAAAACCCCATGTTGAAAATCTGGTGCAAAGATTCAAAAATTACTGTTTCACGAGTGTGCTATGCAGTTCCTACGCAGGCTCATAAGTTCACGAATTTTCAATATTTTCACTCCAGATTTTCAACATTGCCATTTTACCACACCTTCTTATGAGTAGTATAGCTGTCATTTTTACATCTCACCCAAAATGTGTTTCCACCCATGTAGCACACAATGGCACAGTCGGTGTGCAAAATCAATGTACAGGTCAAATTAAGAAAATCACAGTGACACTGTTCATGAGCAGAGGTCTTAAAGTGGCTATGTTGAAAATTTGGAGAAAAATTCCTACAAATGACTGTTTTACAGGTGTGCGTTGCGCGGTTCCTACACAGGCTCGTAAGTTCGCGAACTTTCAATATTTTTACTCCAGATTTTCAACATTGCCATTTTACCACACCTTCTTATGAGTAGTACAGCTGTCATTTTTACATCTCACCCAAAGCGTGTTCCGCCCATGTAGCGCACAATGGCACAGTCGGTGTGCGAGATCAATGTACAGGACAAATTAAGAAAATCACAGTGACACTGTTCATGAGCTAAGGTCTTAAAATGGCTATGTTGAAAATTTGGTGCAAAATTCCTAAAATGACTGTTTCACGAGGGTGCATTGCGCGGTTCCTCACGCCTCGTAAGTTCGTGAATGTTCAATATTTTCACTCCAGATTTTCAACATTGTCATTTTACCACACCTTCTTATGAGCAGTACAGCTGTCATTTTTCACATCTTGCCCAAAATGTGTTTCTGCCCATGTAGCGCACAGTGGCGCGTCGATGTGCAAAATCAATGTATGGGACACATTAAGAAAATCACAGTGATGCTGTTCATGAGCAGAGGTCTTAAAATGGCTATGTTGAAAATTTGGTGAAAAAATTCTAAAATGACTGTTTTACGCGTCATGCTTGCAGTTTCTATGCATGCTCTCGTAAGTTTGCGAATTTAATATTTTCACTCCAGATTTTCAACATTGCCATTTTATTACACTTCCTTATGAACAGTACAGCGGCCATTTTTCATATGTCGCCCAAAATGTGTTTTGCACATATAGCGCACAATGGTGCTGTTGGTGTACGAAAGCAATGTTTAGGACAGATTAAGAAAATCACAGTTACACTGTTCATGAGCAGAGGTCTTAAAATGACTATGTTGAAAATTTGGTGACAAAAGTCCATAAAATGACTGTGTTACAGTGAGCATTGCGCACTTTCCATGCACCCTCGTAAGTTCATGACTTTGTAATATTTTCAATCCAGATTTTCACCAGTGGCATTTTTCCACACTTCCTTATGAACAGTACAGCTGTCATTTTTCACAACATGGCTGAAGTGTGTTTTCACACTTTCAGTGCAGAGATCGTGTGGTCGCTGTGGGAAATCATTGTTCGGCACAGATAAAGAAAATCACAGTGACACTGTTCATGATCGGAGGCACCAAAATGTCTGAGTTGACAATCTGCTGTAAAAATCCCCAACCTAATTATATTACGGTGTCGTTGCACAGTTTCTATATGCTTCGTGACTTCACCATTTTTAATATTTTACTGCAGATTTCCAACATTGCCATTTTTACACCTCCCCATGAACAGTACAGCTGTCATTTTTACATCCTGTTCGAATGTTTTTGCACCTGTGGTACTAAGTGCCGTAGTCACTGTGCATAAGCAGCTTTCAGCTAACAAACTGATATTCCCCTGTTCATGAGGTGAGGTCACAGAAAAACATGTTGAAAATTTGGAGTGAAAATACCAATGAATGCCTGAGGTATTAGGGTTTCCAACCATAACGCCCACCCTGTAGAGATGACAGGCATCAGGGGTGTGACTTAGGATTCTTGCCTGTAATGCTCATACCATTCCACACCCGCAGCCAGTGAGGCGTCGAGGTATGCCTTGGACTCTTTGGCCCCAAAGTTCACTCCATTCTTCCCATATCGCACCCATCTCACCGTATTTCCTAATAAAATGGGTGCCATAAGGGCCAAAGACCCTAAGGTACACCGTGACACTTGTCAGTGTCTGCAGGGTGGGGTGTGGTGAAATGGCGTGGCCGTTATGCCTGACGACCAAACGCACACCCCAATGCCTGTCACCTCTGCAGGGTAGTGGTGGGGTTTGCTTCAGTTCAATACTTCACTGCCATTCCTATTACGCAGCTCTGTAACTTCTACACTACCACTGCCAATGCCGGCAAGCAAACATTCGGCATTGACAAATGCTTGTTTGTTTATCTGTGGAAGAGAAGCTGTTTTATGTTGGGAGTCTTTAATCTACTGAAAAAACAGCTACATTTTGAATTTTCTTGTAGTCTGCTGGATCTTTGAGTATTCCTGAAATTGCCCAGGCCACCCACTTCATGCTGCTTTGTCACAGTTGTCCATAACCCTCCCATAGGGATAACACGGTTCTTCAAGAGGGTGGAAAATCTGTTTACTGGAAGTTGTCCCACTGTTGCTTGATCCCCACCCTGACTGACTACCCTCCAGGCTGAACACTTGGGTAGAAACAGGATCCCACTGAAAACGATAGATTGCATCTCAGTTAGGCTATCCTGAGTAAATATGTTATCAGCTTTGCTGACTCTAAGCCTGTATTTAGCCCTGACAGTGCCAAAGTTATCTTATGTAAGTTCTGTGGAACTGTTAAGGACAGAAACTTACAACAGCTTGAAACAGGTTGTTAATCAAGCATTTGTCAATGCCAAATGTTTGCTTGCTGGCATTGGCAGTGGTAGTATAGAAGTTACAGAGCTGCATAATAGCAATGGCAGTGAAGTACTGAACTGAAGCCAACCCCACCACCACCACCCTGCAAAGAGTGACAGGCATTGGGGTGTGCCTTTGGGTCGTCAGGCATAACGGCTAAGCCATTTCACCACACCCCACCCTGCAGACTCTGACAAGTGTTACGGTGTGCCTTGGGGTCTTTGGTCTTATGCGCACCCCATTCCATCAGGAAATACAGTGAGATGGGTGCGGTATAGAGAATGGGATGAACTTTGGGGTCGAAGAGTCCAAGGCATACCTCCGATGCCTCTCACTGGCTGCAGGGTGTGGAATGGTATGAGCATTACAGGCAAGAATCTAAGTCACACCCCTGATGCCTGTCATTCTCTACAGGGTGGGGAGTTATGGTTGGAAACCCTAATACCTCAGGCATTCGTTGGTATTTTCACTCCAAATTTTCAACATGGTTTTGACCTCACCTCATGAACAGTGGCAATATCAGTTTGTTAGGCAAAGCTGCTTATGCACAGCGACTACAGCATTTAACACCCCAGGTGCAAAAACATTCTGAACAGGATGTGAAAATGACAGCTGTACTGTTCATGGGGAGGTGTAAAAATGGCAATGTTGCAAATCTGCAGTAAAAATATTAAAAAACTGGTGAAGTCACGAGCAGAGCAGAAACTGTGCAACGACACCTGTAATGTAATTAGTCTGGATTTTTACAGCAGATTGTCAACACAGGCATTTTGGGACCTCCAATCATGAACAGTGTCACTGTGATTTTCTTTATCTGTCCCGAACAATGATTTCCCACAGTGACCACGCATCTCTGCGCTGAAAGTGTGAAACACATTTCGCCATGTTGTGAAAAATGACAGCTGTACTGTTCATAAGGAAGTGTGGAAAATGCCACTGGTGAAAATCTGACTGAAAATATTACAAAGTCATGAACTTACAAGGGTGCGTGGAAACTGAGCAATGCTCACTGTGAACACAGTCATTTCATGGACTTTTGTCACAAACTTTCAACATAGCCATTTTAAGACCTCTGCTCATGAACAGTGTCACTGTGATTTTCTTAATGTGTCCCATACATTGAATTCAGCACAACGACGCGCCATTGTACGCTACATGGGCGGAAACATGTTTTGGGCAAGATGTGACAAATGACAGCTGTACTGCTCATAAGGAAGTGTAATAAAATGGCAATGTTGAAAATCTGGATTGAAATATTGAAAATTCGCAAACTTACGAGTGTGGTAGGAACTGTGCAAAGCACACCTCAGAAACAGTCACTTTAGGAATTTTTCCACCAAATTTTCAACATAGGCTCTTTGAGAGCCCACCTTAAGAATAGTGCCAGTGTCATTTCTCATATTGGTCCCGAAGGTGATTTTGTGCAGTGACTGCAAAATCACCCCGCGGCCCGATTAACGCCATGACAGTGAGAGCATTCAAGAGAAGCAGTCCCAAAACCCCAGGTTGAAAATTTGCAAAAATTCCAAGAAATGTCTGAGATATGCAGCAAAGTTGAAAACCCTATCTATCCCATTATACAGCTTACCAGCATTTCCTCAGTTCACGGTCGGCTTTGAAGAGTGCAGACGTGTTCCCGGTCCACAGAAGATCGCCGCACTGGAGTCCGGAGGTGAGTATGGGGTGAGGGGTGTGGGGAGGCAGGGTGCGAGTGGGTGGGCGCGGTGTGGGCCAGAGACACCGAGGGACCGCTTTCCAATTTCAGTTTGTTTTTGTTTTTAAAACAAAGGACAGGCAAACACGGAAGGACATTTGCCGCTGGGGTGGACTCCCAGCGTGGCACAAAACTTGACTTTGAGCGTGGATCGGCCAGTTGGGCACCCTGGCCGTGACAGCATCTGTTGCCACGCTGGGGTTGGCTCCCAGCGTGGCACAAAGAGTGCTGTTTGGGGGGTGGAGCCGACGGGGATTGGGCAGCACCGCCGGCAACAGCATCTGTTGCCATGCTGGGGTGGGCTCCAGCATGGCACATTGTACTCTGGGGGAGAGATAGTGGAGCTGATGGGGATTGGGCAGCCTCGTCAGCTATACATGTGTAGCCACGCTGGGGTGGGCACCCAGCTGCGCAAGATGCGGGAACACTTTGAGGGGCTGCACAGCCTATTGGTGGGATTGAGCACTCTGTCGGCTATACAGTGTGTGTGTGAGGGGCTAGCACGCAGTATGTGTGTGTGTGTGTGTGTAGGGGAGAACGCATGAGCAGGCTATATCTCATCGCTGCTCACCGAAGCATAGCTCCCCCTTCAACTGTACCGCCACTGCATTTTTGCACTACTGGACTGCTGTCATAGACAGCTCCAGCAGGCATTGGAGAACCGCGGCCGCCTGCAAAACACACTGACTGAATTGGAAGAGGGCTGCCACACTCTGAAAACTTGATGATGGCACTATGTTTCTGCACATGCAAGCAAACATAAAAATCAGTCCTAATAATGTTGTTTAACAGCCAGCACACTGCATGGGGTAAACGCATTCATACATTCGCACACACTAACAAAAAGAAAACAATTCTTAAACAGGAAGAGAGAGACATGTGGGAGTGGTGCAATGCACTGGCTGTGGGCGGCAGTCTTCCGGAGACATTCTGGAGGCTGCGATGCTGCCCTATTTGCAGACACCTCTGCTCTGAAGGAGGAGGTGACCCATCTCCAGGCTGACCTGGCAAAGAGAAGGAAACCTCCTCCCCACCCAGGGACCACCATGGCCACCCTCCAGTTGTACCTCCGTAATTCATATGTCGTTCTGGTGGAGCGTGGTTCCTCATGGAGGCACCCATAGTGGAGACCAAGCAGGTTGCTGGGAACCTCAAAAGGAGACCCACAGGAGGGTGGCACAGGACCCCACAGGAAAGGAAACAGCTCCTGGTGGGGACTCAGTTGTTAGAGGGTAGAATTGGGGAGAGACGTGGTGCCTGTCCAGTGCCATGGCTTGAGGGACAGGAAGCGAATCCTCAGGATCGTGGGAGTAGCTGCACAGGAGAGGGAGTTGGACATCATTGTACACCTAGGGACACATGACCTAGCTGGAAATGGGATTAGAGCAGTGCAGGAGGAGTTTGTGGAGTTGGGGAGGGGCCTTAGACAAGTAGCATGCACGGTAACCTTCTCAGAGGTACTGCCTGTCTATGACATGGGTAAGGCTAGGGTACTGCACACCATGTGATTCAATGAGTGGTTGAAAAACTGATGCAGAGCACAGGGTTTTGGATTCAGTGGGGACTGGGGGTCCCACATGGAGGGATACAGGCCTATACTGGCACAATTGTCTGCATCTGTCCGGGAGGTGTACCAGGATCCTAGGTGATAGGTTTAAATGCTTCATTGGCAAGCTTTTAAAATAGCCAAGGGGGCACTGAAAAGGAGCAGGAATTCCCAGCCTCCTCTTCCACAAAACAGGGTAGTTAGCAAGGTAAACACCAAGGTAGAGAGGTCGATAGAACAGGACAAGTGTAAATGGAGAAAAGGGGAAGGCAGTAAGGACAGGGATGGGGCTAAAGAGGGTAAGGCCATCAAAAATGGAGGGCGATGAGTACTAATGCCCGTAGTCTGGTAACAAGCTGCCTAAGCTAATGGCCTTGATGGAAGAGGGACGTCTGGATATCGTGGCAGTCACAGAAATATGGTACACAGAGAACCATGACTGGGATGTCAACATACCAGGGTACACAATGCACAGGTGGAACAGGGAGGTAAAAGAGGAGGAGGAGGAGCAGCCTCTACATAAGGGAAGGATCAAAGCAATGGTACTAATGGGTAAACAGGGAGGAGAGGAGGCACTGTGGGTCACCTTGGAGACAGGAAATAGCACTACAAACCGCATGGGGTTGTATACAGACCCCAGTCTCAGGGAGGAAATGGACAAGGAAATGATAGAAGGCATACTTAGAATGGCAGAAAAAGGGGAGATATTGTTGATGGGGACCTGAATATGCCAGATGTTAACTGGAGCACATTTGCTACAGCCAAATCCAAGAGCAGGGTCATTCTCAATGCCCTACAGGCAGACCCCATCTGGAATACTGTGTGCAGTTCTGGAGACACCATCTCCACAAGGATATAGACAGGATGGGAGGCAGTCCAGAGGAGAGCAACTAAAATGGTGCAGGGTCTGCACCAGAAGCTACAAAGAGAGAGACTAAAGGAGCTTAATATGTATACCCTTGATGAAGTGTGGGGGGATGATAAAAACATTAAAGTACCTCAAGGAATCAACAAAGTCCAAGAGGGTAGCATCTTTAAGAAAAGAGATGTGCAAGAACAAGGGGTACAATTTGAAGATGGGGGGCAACTCGGGCAATATGAGGAAGTATTTTTCCCAGAGATGGTGGTGGATGCATGAAATGGCCTTCCTGAGGAGGTAGTGGAGTCAAAAACATTGAGGGAATTCAAGAATGCATGGACAGACATAAGGCAATTATAGTGGGGATAGAGGAAGTAGGCTGTTAGTTAACTAGGATCTGCAGCTTATACAATAGATAGGAAGTAGGCAGACTGGGTGGGCCAAGCGGTCCTTATCTGCCGTCCAAGTCTATGTTTCCATGTTTCCATGTCTGTATGTGTCAGTACTATCTTTTTATGTATTCATACTATTTAATAACAGTTGGGCTGGCAGTATAACCTAGAGGTTAGAGCAATGAGCTGTAAATGCTCTTGGTACATCCAGAAGCCCTGGGCCTGGCTCCCAAAACTTCCACTTTCATTCTATGTGACCCTGAGCAAATCATTTACCCGTCCTGTGCTCCAGGGTCCATACCTGAAAATGGGCCTTGTGCCCAGTGAACTTACCCAGTTACCAAAGAATAAAAAGAAAATAAAAAAAAGCTTTTTAGTATATTTTCAATACATTTTTGGTTGTGACATAGCCAAAAGAAATTATACTATTTTTTTGTACCAACTGACTGTGTAATACAATGTTTTGTATCAATAAATGAATTACAAAATGGTCTAAGTAAATTGTTTATAAAAATTTTTCTGAATGTTGGTAATTCTGTACATAGTTAATTAAAAACTGTGTAGTTTGCAATGTAAGTTTAATCCTCTTAACCCCTTAATCACATTGAGAACTTTTAATTTCTAGTAACACCTAGTCTTCCATGCTTTGCTTGCAAACGTGTCGGAAGATTATAACTAACTGCACATGGTTTCTTCCTAGGTGGTTCTGTCACAGCGCTTGACCCCTGTGAGGGAGGCACTGCCTCCAGAGACCATCAGTAACCCAGCTGTCTCTGCCTTCAACCTCACCCAGCTTGTTGATGAAACTCTTATGCAGTCCCGGGTTCAGAATGAGGAAACCTTGACACTTTTGGCCCCAGAGATCAGTGTCCAAGGAAAAGGACTACCCCTCCAACCTGCTGTGCTCCTTCAACTCTGAGCCATGCCACTCCATATCCCCAAGACATTTTCCAGTCAGTTTTCAGAAAATCCTGAGGTTGTGCAGGTCCTCATTAACTTCGCAGTTAACCCTTTCCCTTCAACGCTGTGGATAACTACACTGTGTCTACCTCTAGCATCGCTGGAGTTCGCAACCCATCAGGGAGCAGATCCCCGTGAGTAATCTGTCTAGTTAATCGACGATCACTGTGAAAACCCACAGCAGGATTAAAGCTCAAGGCCCTGCTGATACGACTCAGTATCCCAGTACCGCCAAGAGATTCGGTAAACTTTACCATCAAACCAGTGAACAGGATTAGCACTGCTGCGGTCTACATCTCTGTCAGCTTCAGTATGGAGGAAGGTGAGTCCCCCACCCACTGAGGGAAGGGCAGCAGGGAACTCGGCACACAATAAACTGTAAGCTTGGACTCATAAACTGTACTGCAAAAGAACTAGCAAAGTTCTGACCCTGGGTCTGAGTTTAAAACATGACTGGGTTACAGCTTGTGGGCCGCACACCTGAGGGATTTTACAGGCAGAATTTTTCAGGTGATTTTTGAAACTAAAACACTTTTGTGGATCTGCAGTTGTAATCCTACTGCAGCTGTGCTGAAAACTAGGGAGGGATAGAGTGGCTGTGTCACAGATCAGCCTCTCCCCAACTGGTTTGATCCAGTTCAGTCAGCTGAACAGATTTGGATCTCCCAGAGACCCAGTTCTGACGAGGTGGGTTGTGAGGCATGAGGTGTAGCCAAGTGCCTTCAACCACCTGGGAAGTGTGGTAATTTATGGCATTACCACATATCCTGGAGTGTGTTACTGTGCTGTAAAATGGTTTTAGGAGTTAAAAAAAAAGGCAGTAAAAAAAGAAAGTAAAATTTGAGCTATGCAGTAATCGAACTTAATGCAGTCATGTGACTAGGTTTGACTAATCAGATTGTTAGTTTGATGCAAGCCATTTTATAAAATGTAAATGACTCTGGATGTTTATTGATAGTACGTTAGCAGGAGAGAGGAAGGAACCAAGTTGGTACATTAAACGAGGTGGAAGAGGCAATGAGGGAGAAAAGGAAGGGCTTCAGAAAATCACAAGGCCAGCCAAACAGATGAAAACAGAGTGAATCAGACAAAGATGAGAGGTGCCAACAAAAGGGTTAGGCAAGAAAATTTGAATGCAGAAGTGAGGATAGAAGAGAGGGTGAAGAAAAGGTATAAGGCTATGTTGGAAGAAGTGCAAATCCAAGGAGGGATTGCTAGACTTAAGAAGGGGAAGGGTAGGTAGAGGAGGATGAGGTTAAGGAAGAAATACACAATGAATATTCCTGTCTGTATTCACAGTAGAGGATAAGGGCCACTACAGAATGCGGTCGCAGCTAGGAAGGATAGGGGACAAATTTAACATGGAGCTGATCACTGAGGAGAAGGTGCTGAGGAGTCCAAGTGCTCTGAAGATTGACGTACGGGCTTGGACAGGTTGCACCCTAGGTCCTTAAAGAAATGTTGCAAGAGCTGGCTGCCCCACTAGCAAACCCTCTTCAATTGTTCATAGGGAACAGGAGTGGTGCCGGTGGATTGGAGGGCAGCTGATGTGGTATCTCTGCACAAGAGAAGGGCAGGGAAGGACTGTGGAACTATAGACCAGCATTCCAACGTCTAGTGGGAAAATCGCTTGAGGCTACTATTGTGGAGTGGATTTGGAGTTTTTGGATGCCAGTGTGTTCCAGGGTAAAAACAGCATGGATTTATGAATGGAGATTGTGTCAGTCAGATCTGATGGACGTCTTTGACTGGTGTGGTAGCACTGTAGGTAAGGAAAAATGGGTAGATTGGATGTGCCAGGTGGTCTTTATCTGCTGTCAAATACTAAGTTTCTATGCGTCTCAAATACACCTTATATCAAATATTGATAGACCTCTAGGCCTTTATCTGCTGGCAAATTTCAGATGTTCAGATAGCGGACAAAGGACAGGCATTGAAAGTCCTGTGTCTGAATTTCAGCAAAGCTTTTGACTCCTTCCCACATGTGAGAATAGTTAAGAAATTAAAGGACTTGGGGCTGAGGACAATACTGCAGGATGGATCAGGACATGGCTGGGTGGGAGAACACAAAGAGTGATCTTAACTGGGAAATTCCTGGAGGTAAGGGAAGTCGCCAGTGGGTTCCCCAGAGATCAGTCTTAGGCCCAATATTTTGAACACCTTACTTGATAGAGGGGAGGATCTAGGGGAAAATATGCCTACTGGCAGATGAGGGATGAGGGCCTAGGGTATTGAGGAACATCTGAAGAGACAGAAGAATAGGGTAGGGGTCTGGTAACTAAAATCCAACGTTAAAAAGTGTAATGTTATGTACATAGGGGTCAGGAACCCAAAGATGGAATACAGAATAACAGATCGTAGTTAGAAAAATGACAGTAGAAAAGGATCTCGGGGCAGGGGTGTGCTTAACAGCAGGCACCTCAAAGCAGTCAGCACAGTGAAGCAGAGCAGAGCAGGGAAGGCAAACAGGATTCTTGGGTGCATAGGAGGTGGAAGCAAGACCAATGTCAAAACGTCAAGCTTGTGAGGCTACCGGGGCACAGCTGAGACTTTTTCCAGTACTGTATGTATCTTTTGCACTCTATATGCACAGATTTTGGCTAAGGAATGGACTAAAATTGATCAGTGGAATTAGTAAACTAAAATCATGCAGCAGTAGCTGGTGTGCTCTGTGTTTGTTGTGTTTAGGGTGGAAGGAGGTGATCCTGCCCCTGTACAGATCCCTGGTGTGGCTGCAGTACTATGTACAATTCTGGAGCCCACATTTGGAAAAGGACAAGGATAGGTTTGAGGGGTGTAAGGAGGGCAACAGAAATGATTCAGGGGCAGAAAGAGAAGTCCTGCAAGGAGAGTAGCGAGGGCCTCAACATGTATACACTGGAGATCAGGAGGGAAAGGGTAGACATGACTGAAACTTCAAGTTTCTTTATGCAATAAACAGGATGGATACCACAGTTCACAATGAGCAGAAACATGGGCACAAAGGAAACTCAAAGAAACTGGTGGCAGGGAGTTTCAGGAATGGTGTCAGAAAGTATTTCTTCACAGAGAGGGTGGTAGATAAGTGAAGTGGGACAGGCTGCCGGAGGAGTTGGTCTATGCCAAATCAGCGGAGGAATTCAAGCGAGGTGGGATGGACATGGAGAATAGGGGAGGGGTGACATGGGGAGGGGAATGAGTGAACACTAGGGCATGCTATCGTACTTTAGGTAGGGTCAGGCAGCCTGGATGGGTCAATGTCCCTTTCCTGTCATCGGTTTCAATGTTACAGTTCATTCCTGTGAGAAATAAGTACGTTGGCAGAACAAACTATAAAATTACCATTTTAACATTAAATGGCATCAAGATATAGCTTATTAAGAGACACTGGGGTAACCTAATTCAATTAAATTTGACCCTCACTGACCCATGTTAGAAAATGTATGACCTTCCAGGAATCATTCTTCACCACTGATTCCCACTCATGGGTCTGGGACTGGAGGCAGAAGGACCCTATTGGATCAGATGTTTTGCAGGTAGGAAGCCACTGTCAGCTACTGAAGGCCACAGCCATCCTCACATGGTGCCAAGCGCACCAGCCAATAACCATCGCTGGCTTCCTCATACACCTCAGTTCTGATCTTTCTGCCACAGACAGCACACTGTGGGAGCAACAGCATCTTAGGCTTCTCATTTCTGTTTAGCAGCTGCATCATCACCAAGTTTATTTTTGCTGTACCTTTTATGTTTGTTGTTTTTCTTCAATTTCTGTGATGCTGATGTCCAAGAGAAGTGGGCTAGAGCAAGAAAGTCTGGCAGCTTCCC
Source organism: Neoceratodus forsteri (assembly GCA_016271365.2). NCBI lineage: Eukaryota > Metazoa > Chordata > Ceratodontiformes > Ceratodontidae > Neoceratodus > Neoceratodus forsteri. The sequence goes on from JADMNL010000024.1 coordinate 124,799,295, forward strand.
ATCATACATTGTTGCCCTGTGGGAAGCAGATGTCTGTGATGGACTGTCATCAATGCTGCATGACTTGCCTTGGCCCTCAGCACAACAAGGATGAGTGCAATGTCTGCTTCTCCATGGACCACTGTACCCTCAATCCATGTGATGAAATGGGGTCGGCTGACCCCTACCTTCAGAATCTGGCATCACACTGTGTGGTCAAGGGTAAGGTCACTGGGCCTTTTCCCTGGACCCCTTTTGGGGACCTCTGGTTCCATGTCAGTACAGGGTCCTCCTTGACCCTTGACCTCACCCTGTTGAGGACCTGGTAGGTGGACAGCTGTCTGTCTCTGGGCGGCCAGCTGCAAACTCCCCACAGTCTGTCTGCCCTGAGCAGCAGACACCACCCATGGTGAGGCCGAGCTATATGCTTGGTCTGTGTCTGTGGACACCTTGGTGTAGTGGCGTGGTGCCACCCCAGCTCTTGTCACTGTCTGCAGTGTCCACAAGCTGGACAGTGCTGGCATAACACCAGCCCCCTTGACACCCTTTGCCTTGTTGGAGGAGGGATCAGCACTGGGGCCTGCTACGTCCAGAGGTGGAAGTGGTTCTCTCCAGTGCTGCTAGTGACATCGAGAGGAGGACAACATTGCCCCAGTGCTAGATGTGGTGCTGGCCATGGTGTCAGCCCTGGGCCTAGCACCAGGCATGATGTTGGTAACAGTCTCTTCCTGGGGTCATCTGTGGCCTTGGTGCCAGGTCTGGGTTTGACGCCAGGGCTGACACAGAGCCTGGCACTAAGGACAGTGCTGATTGTGATTGGGGTTGAACCCATCTCCATGCCCTTAGTCGACCCTAAGCCCTGCACCGGAGGCAGTGCTGGCTCATAGTCCAGTGACAGCTGAGAGGTGTTGTTCCCTCCAGAGCTACTGGTTGACACCATCACCGGTGGGGACCAGGCAGTTCTCACGGAGATTGTACTGCAGGAATCTCCCCAAGAGCACCGACTGGGTTGCTCTTCTGATGTAGAACAACCCTGCTCAGGTGGCCTTGCCAGGTACTCTCCACAGAAGAGGCACCCTGTGCAACTCCACGCTCAGGCAGAGGCCCTGAGGCCCCGAGTCCTGTTTTTTTTTTTCCCCTGGGCCTCTCCAACCTTACAGTGGCTGACTGCATTCACAGGCCCTGAGGTGCCACTGACATGGGAACAGCACAGAGAGTTTGTTGGTGCCCTAACTACTTCCATAAGGACTCCAACAGGGTCCAGTTCCAACCCTTGTCCCCAGCCTCATCAACCTCTGTGGTCTGGCTCCTCTCTATCAACATCCTCCTCAGAGGACAGCAAATCTTCCAGCCACCTGTCCTTGACTGCTGAGTACTGATTGTACCAGCAATTTCTGGTGGACTGGTGGCACTTGACACTGAAGTTTACATGGACCACAATCTGGCAACCCTGCCATTGGGACTCTCGGAGTTCCCAATGATGGCACTACTGTCATCCCTTCCTGGCCTACAGCCTTCAAGGATGCATAAAGGGTAGTATGAGGCATCCCTTCTCTTGCCCTCCAGCCCCAGGGACCTCCAACTCCGGTACTGCACACCCACAGGGTCTGCAGGTGCAAGTACTTCACTCCTCTTCAGGGCTGGAAGTGTTGCAGATGATGTTGAGGCTGAGATGCCCCACCCCATCGTGACTGATCTCCAGCAATGGATTCTGCCTAGACAGATGCTTGGGAGGAAGGGTTGGATCTCCGCATGTGCACACATGTGCATTACAGCACACCAGGCACATCAGGCAGCCTTCAGTTGGCATCTGTGGTTACAGTTAGCCAGCTCTAGATGAAATGCCTGAATGTAAGATAGCAGGCAAGCCATTTGTCTTTCTATTCAAGGCCGGAAGTAGCTAGGCACCAATCTAGGGAATTTTATGAGGTCAGTGAGGTGAGATTCAGACTTGCAGGAACTGCAGTCTTGCTCAGGCAGATGGCGTGGTTTCACCTCTCAACACTGGCACCTTTGGCCCGGCATAATGTGCTGAACTTGCAGTTCAGGGCTCATTTCTTCTCCAGCAGAGCAAGACAACAGCTGTCAGGACACCCTCCTAATTCTGTGCCACAGGAGCATCCGCCTGCCCTGACCAGTCTTGGGTCCCTCAGATGTTTTCCCCTATACAAAGGGCTGAGGAACTTGTTACCCTCAGGGTTAGCCAGCTTCTTTCTCAGAGAAAGGAAAGTTTGGTACTGGACTCATAAATGGGGATCAGTGATGAAAACTGATTCCTGGAAGATAAGAAAACTGTGTACTTATCATAATTGTTGCTCTCCCAGAATATCTTCACCATCACACCCCACCCACCACTCTCACTCAGACAGAGCCAGGGCCTCTGGGCATGCTCACCCTGGTAATGTTGGCCGCATCACAAAAATGCTAGCTGAGAATATCCCCAGTGACACCCTCAGGTTATCTCTTTTCTTTGTTCATAACCCCACCACCACCCCCAAAGAAGGGGTTTGCTGAAGGGCTCTATCCCTCATTTTGTTTCTTGTCCTCCTTCTCCTGCCCTGGGGTATATCCTCTCATGGGTATATCCTATTAGTTGCTACATGCAGCATGGCCTATGGCACTGTCCAGTCTGACCCCACTTGGCAGCAGCACAGCACGGGGGTGCTGTCACTTTTTCTATCAACTATACTAGCTGTTACGAGGGTACATACCTGTGGTTGCAGGAGAAGCAGGTCATTTTTTATGACTCTTTCCTCTGACTATGATAGACTATTTTGGTTGGTATGCCTTTCTTCTTTATGGATTTGGGCCTCTAGCCCATTGCCCTTAGCGTGTCTGGGGAGAGAACACATCTCATCTCCCTTGGACTGTCTAGTTCTGCAACTCCAAATGCACCTGGCTGATTCTCCCTTTCTCTCCCTGATGTAAACCAGCATTTGTCAATGCCGAATGTTGATTGCTTGGTCCGCTGAGCTCGCTAATTCCCCGCCTGTCAGTCGCTCATTCTGTTTCTTCCAGTGCTGCAGGCTGCCCTTGTACTGAGCTCCTGCCTGCGTTGGCATCTTTCTGCCCACAAAGAAATCCTCAGCTGTCCAGACAGAGCTCCATTGAGGCTGCTCACTCCTCTCTCACTCGCCTCATTCTGTTTCTCCTGGCGCTGCAGTCTGCCCTTTGTACTGGGATCCTGCCTCTGTTGGCGGCTTTTCTGCCCACAAAGAAATCTGCAGCAGTCCTGACACAGCTCCATTGACCTTACTCACCTCCCTCTCACTCGCTGCTTCGCTTCTGCCGGCGCTGCAGGCTGGCCTTTCTACTGGGCTCTGCTCATGCGTCGCCTTTTTCTGCCCACAAAGAAATCCGCAGCAGTCATGATAGAGCACTGTTGAGCTCGGCTCACCCCCTCTCTCACTTGCTCGTTGTGTTTCTCCCAGCGCTGCAGGCTGCCCTTTGTACTGGGCTTCTGCCTGCATTGGCACCTTTTCTGCCCACAAAGAAACCTGCAACTGTCCTGAGAGAGCTCCATTGAGGTTGCTCACTCCTCTCTCACTCGCTCATTCTGTTTCTCCTGGCGCTGCAGTCTGCCCTTTGTACTGGGATCCTGCCTCTGTTGGCGCTCTTTCTGCTCACAAAGAAATCTGCAGCAGTCCTGACACAGCTCCATTGAGCTTACTCCACCCTCTCTCACTCGCCATTTCGCTTTCTGCCGGCGCTGCAGGCTGGCCTTTGTACTGGGCTCCTGCCTGCATTGGCACCTTTTTCTGCCCACAAAGAAATCCGCAGCTGTCCCAACAGAGCCCGCTGGTCGCTCACTCCCCTGCCTCACTCGGCTGATTCTGTTTCTCCTGGTGCTGCAGGCTGTCCTTTGTACTGGGCTCCTGCCTGTGTTGGCACCTTTTCTGCCCACAAAGAAATCTGCAGCAGTCCTGATGGAGCTCAGTTGAGCTTGGTCACCCCTCTCGATCCTAATCTGTCCCAAACACTGATTCCGCACAGCCTGTGGTATTCTTTGCGGAAGCGCCGAAACACATTTCGCCCAGGATCTGAAAAATAACAGCTGTACTTTTCATAAGGAGGTGTGAAAATGCCAGTGTTGAAAAATCTGAGTGAAAATATTGCAAAGTTGTGAAGTTATGAGCGTGCATGGAACCTGTGCAACGCACGCCTAATACACTCATTTTATGGACTTTTGTCACAAAATTTTCAACATAGGCATTTTAGGATCTCTGCTCAGAAACAATGTCACTGTGATTTTCTTAATGTGTCCTGAACACTTATTTCCCACAGCGACCACGCTTATTCTGTGCCGAACTGCGAAAACACATTTCGGCCAGCATGTGAAAATGACAGCTGTACTGTTCATAAGGAGGAGTGTAAAATGGCAATGTTGAAAATCTGGACTGAAAATATTGTAAATTGGCAGGTTATGACGGCGTAGCAACTGGGCAACGATGCTCGTAAAACATTCATTGTTTGGATTTTTCCCACAAAATTTGCAACATACACTTTTTAAGACCCCACCTCATGAACACTGGCACTGTCGCTTCGTTAATCAGGACCAAAACTTGAATCCACGCAGTGACCACGACATCACCTTTCGGAACAGATTAATGCCATGACAGTTGCTGAATTCATGAGAAGGGGCCCAATAACCCCATGTTGAAAATGTGGTGCCAAAATTCTAAAAATGCCTGAGATGTGCAAAAAGTTGAAAAACCTTATTTATGCCATTATGCAGCTTACCGGCTTTTCCTCAGTTCACGGTCGGCTTTGAAGAGTGCAGACGTGTTCCTGGTCCACCAAGACTGTCACGACTCCGGAGGTAAGTATGGGGTGGGGGAGGGTGCGATTGGTGGGCGGGTTTGGGAGGCCAGGAGACTGCGAAGGACCATTTTCTTTTTACAGGTTTAAACAAGAAAAAACACATTGTGGGACAGTTTTTTCTTTAGGGGCATGGGCACGCTGGGTGGGCTCCCAGTGTGCCACCTGAATGTTTGGGGGTTCTGCAGCTGACTGGGGATTCAGCACCCGTCGGCACAAGGGCATTGGGCACATTGGGTGGGCTCCCAGCGTGCCACCTGAATGTTTGGGGGCTGTAGCTGATGGGGACTCCCGTCGGCATATATTCAGTGTTGGGGGAATAGAGCTGAGGGGGATTGGGCACCTCGGCATAAACCAACCATTTTGGTGGGGGAGGACTGTTATGCTGACGGGTGGGCTCCCCATCGGCAACCTGAACTCACGCTGGACTGCAACCGACGGGATTGGGGTCCTCGCGGCAACACACACTGTTGTGGGGGGCAGATGCTGCCGAGGGATTGGCACCCTTGGCACTGAGGGTCTAATATTGTTTAGGAACACGGCAAGCCGCCGCCATGTTCACAAACAATATTACAGTACCAACGCCCGCCCAGAAATGACAGGTTGCTCTTCATTGCAGCGGAGTGACTGATGCTGCACAATGAGGTGGCCCTGATTGCAGTGGCTGAAACGTTTCAAGGTGGTGGCATGCTGGCTGAACTAGTGTCAGCAGTAGCATGCCAGCCCATTGGAGAAAGCAGGCCAAGCCTTTAAAGGCTCTGGGGTATTGGCCACAACAGTGCTGTGCCTCCACACCTGCTTCTGGCAAGCTGCTGCAATATGTTTCTTGTGCATGCGCCAATCAACATAAAAAAGGGCATGGTTAACTCGTGAGTTCAGTTAATTCTATCTGGTAGCATGGCATTGCCCCTTTTCCAGGAGTCTGTCTTTATTTATTTTTGTTTTATTTTGTTTCCAGTTCCTTACTCTATTTCTCTTGGCTAGTAAGTATCTAACCCTCTCTTTGTATTTCTCTCCACTTTGTTTTCCCCTGGTGAACAGAACTGAGATGTGTGAGGAGCCATTGACGGTACTGGCTGGAGCACTAGCACCACATGAGGTGCGCCAGTGCTGTCAATAGATGTAGGCTCCTCCTGCAAAATTTTTAGCAAAGCAGAATAAGTGAGAACATTTTGGAAAAAACAGTCCAGATTAGTAGTAGTAGGGTTTTATTTGATATTGCTACTCTCCCAGGAGCTCAGAGCATCTCACTAAGTAAAAGCATTACATAAATAAGCTAATGTAAAATACCTGTAAATGTATCTGTCTATAAAACAGCATTAAATAATAATAATAATCACAGATGGCTTCAACCAATGTAAATAATAAATAAATACTGACAGAGGCCCTAAGAATCTATAAGGGCCTCACTGAATGTAAAGGTCTGTGAGGCCACTTTTAAAGGCCTCTACAGAGGAAGCCTCCCTCAAAGATTTTTGGGGTGAGAACCATAGGTAGGGTACTGCAAATGCCCGGTTCCCAAGGATTTTAACTTTGCCCTGGGAACTGCAACGAGACCCACCTTGGAGGCGGCGGAGGACAAGAGGAATCAGGGGTTTGGCCAGGTAACTTGGGCCCAATCCATATAGGTCCTTATAGATAAGTAACTGATATTATAGGTGATACGCTACTTCACCAGCAGCCAATGCAGCTCACACAGGACTGGGGTCTCATGACAGGATTTTGGGAGTCCTGTCAGCAGACTGGACTCTGCAGTCTGTACTAGCTGCAGCCATTGCAGGACACCTCCACAGACCCCGAGGTATAGGGCATTACAGTAATCAAGCACAGTAACAAAGACGCTGTCAGAGGTGAACGGAGGTGACTGAGTGCTAAGTCCAAACAACTGTAATGCAAAAAGAAAGTCTGATTCAAACTGGAACTTGGATTCCAACCCAAAGTTTTAACCTATACCAGGAAAACGCAACACTAAGCCCCTTAGTAGTGACAGAGTTTATGGTCGGGTCCTATAGGCTTAGGGCTGTGCTGCATTTCAACTGCCAAACCTCAGACCACCTCTCTAACCTTTGTGGATCCTTCTGCATCTCCCTTATCCCTTTCATCACTATCTACCAACCACAGAGCTTCATGTCATCTCGAAGAAGAACAACTTGCCCCAGATGCCCTCTCCAATGTTGCTGATGAACATACTGAAGTGGACAGGACCCAGGACAGATTCCTGTGGCACCCCACCATGACCTCCCTCTCTTCCAATTTGACCTCGCTTACCACCACCTTCTGCTGTCTCTCTTTAACCAGTTTCCTGCCCATCTAGTGACATCCAGGTCCTCCAGCTTCTTCAGCAATCATATGTGTGGCACCAAGTCACAAGTCTTGCTGAAACTGAACTAGAGTAAATCCACAGCATGACCCATATCTACTACCTTTGCTACCCAGTCAAAGAAAACCGTCCAGCTTGGTCTGACAAGACTGCCCTGCCATAAACCCATGCTGCTTACGTTCCTGTAAACCACTGCTCTCTAGGTAGTCTACAAGATCCTCTTTAATCAGTGACTCCATCAGTTTACCCACTGCAGAGGTAAGGCTGTCGGGTCTGTAATTCCCCGGTTGCTCCTTGTGGAGGGACTACGCTCACTACCCTCCAGTCATTTGGAACAACCCCCACTGAATTGAGCCATTGAATAGTCCTACTAGGGGTTCAGCCAGTTCTGCAGCCAATTCTTGAGCACCCTTGAGTGCATCTCACCCAGCCCTGGGGCTTTATCTACCCTTAGGGCTTCAAGCCTCTTCTGAACCCTTTCTGTGGTAAATACTGGCTACCTCATTTGAGGAATGCTCCTGACAGCTGCCTTGATGCCACTTTCAGGCTGGGGCCAACTGTCTTCCTTTGTGAAGACAGAGCAGGAGTAATGTATAAGGATGCTGTCTTTCGTTCATCTTCCTCTTGCACTATCCCCCATAGCCTAACAACCACCCCTTCCCTTCTGTCCTTAATACATCAGAAGAATACTTGACTACTATAAGTGTATGTCCTAGTTCTCTGTAAGCATAAATGCATCACTTTGTTATGAACTTGTTATGTCCTTAACCCATATTTATGATGTGATGTTATGTATCACTGTTTCTGCTACCATTGTACTTCACTGTATTATATGAGCCCACTGTATTGTAACTTGTGCCTATTGTTTGTGCCACTGTATGGCCTGGTCACAACTGAAAATGGCCCTTGGATCAGTTTGCTTACCCAGTTACCAATAACAAATAAATAAGAATTGTTTCTCCCCACCATTGACCCTCCTTAATATGCGGTTTCGTGTCTGCCTTGCTTCCTGGTAGTCCTCTTTGCTTCCCTAGTTTTCATTTGATGCTCTCTCCCTTCCTCCCCCACTGGTTTTCCTTGTACCTGGTGAAAGCCTTTTCTTGGCACTCACTGCTTCTCTGACTCTTTCCAACAACCATATTAGTCTCTTATACCTGTTTTTTTTGTAACAATTCTCGTGCTTGACCCTGTAGCCTCAAGAATGGTCCCCTTGATTGCCACCCATCTTTCTCCTACATTGATGCTGTCCTCTCGGTCAGTTTGACTCCCCTCATCTGGTTGAATTCTGCTCTTCAGATATCTAGGACTTCAGTTTTTGATAGAGCATTCTGGTTCTGAGGGCCAGCCTGAACCAAATGGGAGTTATGGTCGTGGACCCCAGTTGCTCCCCTACCCTCCCTCCACCCATAATCTCCAGGTTGGTGAGCACAAATCAAGAATGGCCACTTGTCTAGTGTTTTCTTAACCAGCTGTACCAGCAGGCAGCCCTGCAGTGTATCCAACAGGGCCTGACGTCTGGTGCACCTGACCGCTGGAATGTCCCAGTCGCTATCTGGCAGGTTCAGGTCACCTACCACCACCACTTCCCTTTCATTCAGTGAATTCATATCCCTTTATCAGCTCCTCCCCAAGCTCTCTATCCCTCTTTACTTTGTCTTGGTAGTCTATAGATTACCCTCCGTATTTTCTTGCCTGAGGGCACTGTGAGGTGAACCCACAGTGACTCTGCTTCCCCTTTGTTTCCCCTGATATGTCCTACCTCCACAGCCTCTGTGCCCTCACTGACATGCAGGGCTATTCCCCTTGCCTTTCCCTCTATCCTGTCTAAACACTGCATAACCTGGGACTGACAAGTCCAGTCATTATTCTCTGTGGCCCAAGTTTCTGTGATGGCTATGAAGTCTGCCTCAGTGTCCGTCTCCAATGCCTTGAGCTCACTGATTTTATTACTCATACTCCTGGCATTATGGCAGCCCCCTTCCAAATTCATTAGGCCTTACACAGGTTATTTCCTCTGCTACCCACAGACATGGTCCCTCACTTGATCTGGTCTTCCTACTGGGATGGAGATCTCTGATCTAGTGGTGGAACTGGTCGGATGGTCTGACCATCATATTATAAGATTCAGTTTCAGGCCCCCCTTATAGGCCTGCCCCTATGGAGATGGTCTGGTACGCCTTTGAAGAGTTTGACCCTCTGATGGCCTAAGGCAGTATTAGACCTATCAGGTTTGATGAATGCTAGCAGGGATCCAGGTGATGTGGTACTAGCCTATAATCATGCTGTAACAGTGGCCCTGGACTCCTTGCCTTTTCTGTGTTTGCCTCTCTACTCTCTGCCCTAGGTCCCCATGGTTTGATGGGACCTTGAAGGAGCTGAGACAAGTGGGTCAAAGGTTAGAGTGACGCTTGCAAAATCGAGCCTTGAGAGTGACAAACTTAGATTGATGGTTCATTACAAAGATCATCAATTGCCAATCTCCCGTAAGAAGGCAAAAGGTGGTGGACCCTTGGATGCGCTGCCTGTGAGCTGGTTCAGAGATCCACAGTGGAGGGCTTCAAGAGAGGGTGGGACAGACACGAAAGCGGATGTACCAGATGATGGCCTGGCCCAGGGAGTGGGGATGGATGACAGGGGTTCTGGAACACAAGGGGGGGGCCTCGTCACCCAACTAGGGATCTGAGGTTCGAGCAGACTCGATAGACTGCAAGGCCTAATCTGATGGCAATTAGTATGTTAGTATGTTAATTCCTGTTCAGGGAGATTGCCACTGTGCAGAATCAACAGGCTCAGCTCTTCCGAACTGTTGACAGACTCTGCAATCCAGCCTGCCTCCAGTCCCGGGAGCGTCACAGACTAAGTGTAATGAGCTTGCTTGTTTTTTCACAGATAAGATTGCCACATCAGGTCTGAGATTCGCCTAGCGCCTCTAATGGGCTTTGTGGTGGTCGACAGGAAGTTACTAGTGCTCGGTTTGTCTGGTCCGATTTCAATCAATCAATAATTTTATTTATAAAAATGCCATTCACAAAAGATCAAAGCGCTTGTCAATCATTAAAATTAAAATATCTAATATAAAATTACACCTCAACATCCGCTCATATTAATCAAAACTCAGGAAAGCAAGGTTGAAGAGGGGTCTTAAGAGCAGATTTGAAGCTCTCCACGGTCAGGCACTCTCTTATCCGGTGAGGTATAGAGTTCCACAGGGTAGGGCCACAAATGCAATGCCCGGGCACCAGAGGTCTTCAACGAACCCTGGGAACCTCTATCAATCCCTTTGTTGGCGGAGCTTGAATGAGCAGAGGGATGGTAGGGACAAAGAAGATCTTGTAGATAACATGGAATTTCAACCGGCTGGAAACCATAGACATTGTTCGATCATTCAGGGCATGCGCCCAACTTTATGCAGTTTGGATCGAGGGCCCTATGTATTCTCTTACTGGGGGTACGTAGATGTCATCGGCCCTGTCCTAGCTAGAGATAGTCTGGTGTTCATTGGAGACTGGGTGTTTCCTGACCCCCTTAAGGAGGTGGTTGTGTTGCCTCCTTAGAAACCCTCCTTAACTGGAACTGCTTAGCAAACTACAGGCCTGTCTCTAACCAGCCCTTTGTGGGCAAGGTTTGAGAAGGCTGTTGTGGTGCAGCAGGAGGACCATTTATCCACCTGCGATGTCTATGACCCTCTCCAGTCCAGGATTTCAAAAGAAGCATAGTGACCGAGACTGCCCTTGTTCTGGTCCTAATGACCTAATGACTGCCAGGGATTGAGGAAGCCATACCACCTTGGCTCTCTCGACCAGTCTGTGGCATTTGATACTGTTGACCACGGTGCTGTTGGAGCACCTGTGGTTCATCTTTGGACTGTCTGGTACAGTTCTCAGATGGTTAGATTCTTCCTCATGGGCAGGACCTAGACAGTGGTGTCAGCAATTTATTCTTTGAAACATAGAAACATAGAATTTGACGGCAGATAAGGACCGCTTGGCCCACCTAGTCTGCCCATTTTCTACCTAATGGATAAGCTGCAGATCTTAGTTAACAAACAGCCTACTTCCTCCTACCCCCCACTAGAATTGCCTTATGTCTGTCCCATGTTTGACTTATGTTTGGCCCCTCCCTCCTGCCCTGTGGGTTCCGCAGGGCTCCATACTGTCACCTGTGTTGCTCACAGTATACTGTATATGCTGCTGCTGTTGGGAGACATTATAAGGTGATATGGGCTTAGTTTTCACTGTTACGCAGATGACACTCAGCTCTACATGTCCTTTGTATCCAACCAAGTGGGTGCTGTCTCAGTTTTTAACAATTGACTCTCTGAGATCCAGGACTGAATGAGGGCCAGTTGGCTGAGATTGAACCCTGATATGATCGAGGTGCTGGCTGTGGACCCAGATTGCTGGGATTTGGTATGGGGTCTGGTTAACCATCTGGGCTTTGGCTCAGTGGGAACCAGTTGCCTGCCTCCAGACCAGGTGTGAAATCTGGGCATTATGTTCGACAGTGGCCTGACTATGAAACCTCAGGTGCCTGCTGTCGTACAGTCCTCTTTTTACCATCTGAGGAACATCACCCAGATTGAGCACCTGATTCCCCACCTGGCGATCTACCTACCTACTCTGGTCCACACATTCATGACCTCCCATATGACCTATTGTAACGCCTCTACCCTAGGGCTACCGGGCTGATCTCCATCATCTGCAGCTTGTCAGAATGCAGCAGCCAGGTTGTTGACTGGCTCACCTCAATCTTGCCATATCACACCTGTGCTCCACGATCTGCAGTAGCTGCCAATTTGCTGGTGGATCACCTTCAAAGTCTGCTTACTGACCTATAAGGCCCTACATGGTCAGGGACCATGTTACCTGCAAGACCTTCACCCTTTCAGCCCTCTCCACTATACCAATAAGGGATTGCTAGATATTCCCAGGGTTTGACTTAAGACCTTGGTACCGCTTTTGCCTTGTGGCCCCAACCCTGTGGAATTTCTTATACCCTCATCGGGTTACAGAGTGCCCACCACAGAAAAACTTTAAATCTGCTTTAAAAATGTACCTTTTTTGATATAGCATTCCCAGATCCTGCCTAGTTCTATTATAGTTATATTTTAGACATCTGTTGCTATATTTCATGGTTTTATCATTAGTTTTATAATTTATTGTACAGCTTTGATCACCCAGAATTGTGCTTTATAAATAAACTTGAATTGAATTGAACTAGTTCCAGATCCTCTTTTGCTGTTTTGTAATCCTACACCAGCATTCCTTCCCATTCTCCTTACCTTCTTATTTTTCCTGTTGCTTACACACCCTGCAAGTCTCCCCCTTTGCCTCTTCCAGTACTCTTTTTTGAACCTCAACCTATTTTTATCCAAATTACTGCTTCCAGTCCCTAGTATGAGAGGAGCACTAGCTTGTTGCCCTCCCTCACTCCTTTTACTGTGGTTCCCTTAGCCTTAGTGTTCCCCACAATCAGTTTAGCTGTCTAATGTATACATCAAACTTCTGCCCTAGTGTGTTGGTCCCTTCTCTTGTCAGTGAAGCTGTTACCTTTGTAGAGCATCCTGTGCAGAAGTCCCCCCAGTCCCCCACAAAGTTGTACCCTTTCTTGGACACCATCCCTTTAACCACCTGTTTAATTCCTCTAGCTCTTACCTCCTTACTCTTTCCTCCCTCCCACTCAACACACGGAGGACCTTGAAAAGGCCAAGGAGGCCAAGTGTGCCTGCAATCTGTCCTACAGCTTTTGAAAGTTCTGCTTCACTTGTTCTGCAGGCTGGTTCACCAAATCATTAGTACCCAAGTGTACCAGCACCCCAGCTTCCCCTGCCTCTCTGCCATTCTCCCTAGTCTGTTTAAGTCCTGAATGGCTGATGTCTCAGGAAGGCACCTGATCATCCCCAACCCCCTCTTCTCCCTCATAGAGTCCCTGATCACTAAGATTCTCCTTGCTGCCTTCTTCTTGCCCTCACCCCTAGGTCATCCCATTTCCCTCATTGACTCAGAGCCCCCGTGGAGACAAGTACCTGAGCCTCCTCCAGGGATGCAAAGCAATTTGTTGTTGGGACGGTGGGGTTGGGTCATACTAGTGTTCATACTGGGTGTTTAGACAGAAGAAGGCTACTGCCCATCGAGTCAGTCCATTCGTCTAGTGGATCCAATTTTGCCTACCCTCCCTATATAAGTATCCAGATTATCTTTAAATCCATTTAAGTCTTCACATAACATCACTTGATTTGATAAACAGTTCCATATTCTATTTATTCTTTGTATGAAACTGTTAAATCTGGGTCTGTTGGTGTACTGTTCCAATTTTACTTGACTGTTGTGTTTTCTCAATCCCTGTGGCTTATTTTGGATCTCTATACCCATGTCATACATTAATTCCCTGTCATTTATTATTTTTAAAAAATCAATAAGTCCCCTTTTGGTCATCTTGTTTCTAACCTGTGTAATCCCATCTTTATTAATCTTTCCTCATGTCATTTGGTTCAATCCCTAATCGTCTTTTTCACTTTGGCGTGTAGCGATTCAGCCTGTCTACTTCCCTCCTCAACTATGGATTTCACAGTGGTGAACCATAATCTGTTAGGGCATGTATTGGTAGTAAGCAATTTGCATCTCTTCTTAGGAATGTTCTTTTGACCCCATTTATTACATAGTTAGATTTTTTATGACTTTGCTAATCTGGGGTCCAAAGTTTAGTTCTTGATCTATTTGTACCCCTAAGTCCTTCTCAACGGTCACCTTTTTTTACCATTTCATTAGCTAAATAATAATCTTGCCTCGTATTGGTCTTTCCTAAATGTAGACTGAAACATTTTTCCACATTAAATAACATTTCACTGTCCATGCCCAGCTATATATGGTCTCCAGGTCTCCTACTAGATTCATCCTATCTGCCTCTGTCTCCACCAGACCTCCTAAATTCAATATTGTCGGCAAATTTACGTAATGTGGCTATTAATGTTATTTTGTAAGTCTCCAATAAACAAGGAAAATAACAGTGGGCCCAACACAGAGCCCTGTGGTACCCCACTAGTAACTCCTACTACTCCTGATTTGAACCCCTAATGCATATATAGATTATTCCTCTCACCCATGTGGCTGCCTTCCACCTTTCCTCCTCTCCCACACCTCCATTCTCAAGCCCCTGGACCAGTTGGCCTGTGGGTGTGTGGGCTCCAGCAGCCAGTGCCACAGGAGAGATATCTCTTCTCTCACTGTTACCAGCCGAGAATGAAGTCTGCAAGGTCCTACAGAAGGGGCAGTGACCCCTTCTCAGAGAACAGTGCTCCACAATCACTGCAGCTGGCTTGGTCCCCACTAAACTTCATCTCTATACTGATCCTTACAATAACCCTTAGCATTCTAATTGAAATGTTCTAGCAGAATTCCTTCCTTCAGCTATTGCTCCCAATCATCTGATTCCCAATCCACTGCTCCCCTGCTCCTCTACTGCTACTCTGCTGTCCTCTAAATCTATTCTACTCCTTCTTTACCACGATCTCCACCATGCTCTCCCTCTCCTTGTAGCCTCCCTCTCTTTTCTCCCTGACATCCCTTCCACCATCTTCTTTTCATACACCCCTTCCCCTCTCTATCACCCTCCACCTCCCTACCCTCCCTCCTCCTCCTATCAACCTCCGCTACTACTGTACACTACCCATGGTGCACTGCAGCTGGCATCCTCACTAGATTAGGATCCCAGTTGCCTCCCTATGCGCCCTTTTTTCCTAAAATGGTGACATAAATACCATGACCACTCCAGCCCACAGCTGTCCCCTCGCTGCATTTAAAAGATGGCTGGTTATCTTCACAAGACTACTTATCTTGCTTCTGTTACTCACATCTGGTGACATCGAGCCTAACCCCAGCCCACCCACGTCCCAACCAGAACTACCAAAGGCCTAAAACTTTTACATCTGAATATTAAAGCCTACTCCCAAAAACTGACCTCCTGCAGCGCTCATGACTCAACTTAAACTCTCTGTACTCACTTTAACAGAGTTATGGCTCAGCTCCAAATCATAGACTCTGCCATCTCCATCCCTGGATATTCCCTCATCTGCCAGGATCGTAAGTCCAGGGAGGTGGTGTCATCATGTATATATCCACCTCTATAAAATACTCTGTCTGTCTGTCTCTCTCTATGACTTTTACAGTTGCCTAAGAAATGTTACTTGTAAAATTATCCCTCCCTTCTCCCTTCCCATCTTTGTAGGCAGAGTCTACTGTTGCCCAAACCTCCTCGCTTCCTCCATTTCTTCCCTTACTGATCTTTTCTCCACCATCTCCTCCCTTGCCACCCCTGGGGAATTATTTATCCTAGGAGACTTCAATATAAAATGACAGTCCAGCTCGCAGTCGAAACCCGGAACCATGTCTCTTCATTAAACCTAACCTAACTTATTTCCAACCTACACACCGTATTCACAAATCAGGGAAGCATACCCTAATCGACTGGGTGCTGACCTCCCACCCCACTGTGTCATAACATCTGGTATTCTCCCGATGCTCTCAGCGATCATCACATGGTCTACTGTGTATGAAAAATTCAGAGTAGTCTCCTCCAGTCATTCTCAACTTCGTTCCTTCCAGTCTCTAGATTTATCCTTGATTCACTATGACATGTCCAATTTTGATTGGACACCAATTACCACAGCCTCCTTCATTAACTCCACCCTTAATTTTTAGCTCACAATTCCTGAATGTGTTGGACCACCATGCACCGTTTAGAAAATGTGAGAGTCCATGAATCACCTCCCTGGGTTACTGCAGAACCCATAGCTTGCCAACGTTCAATAGACCAAGTGTGGGCTGCGCCATAAACCTACAGCACTGTCAACAACTCCGCAACACATGCACCAAGGTCATGCGCCTTGCTAAGGTGGAATACTCAATTCTCCTTCTCACCACCAGCTGAAGACAAGAGATGATTCTGCCTGTGTAGATCCCTAATGAGATTGCACCTGACTACTGTGCACAGATCTTCTAAGAATCAATCTTCTCCACTGATTCCCACTTGTGGGTCTGGGGCTGAAGGCACTAGGACCCTGCAGAAGCAACTTTGTTTGCAGGGAGGGAGCCGCCACAGCGACTGAGCATGACACCTGCACACCCAAGTGGTGTTATGCACCAACCAATAACCATTGCCAGCTTCCTCAGTTACCTTAGTTTGTTCTTCCTTCCACCAAGTGCACACTGAGGGAATGACAGCGCTCAGCTTTATTGTTGCCATCTTTTCTAAGTGTGTCACTGCTATTTTCTTTATCTTTGCATTGCTGCTTGTGTTTAAATATAGAAACATAGAAATATAGAATTTAATGGCAGATAAGGAATGCTTGGCCCACCTAATCTGCCCATTTCCTACCTAACGCTTAAACCTGCAGATCCTAGTTAACCAACAGCCTACTTCCTCCTACCACCCCACTAGAATTGCCTTATGCCTTATGTCTGTTCCATGCATTCTTGAATTCCCCACTGTTTTTGACTCTACGACCTCAGAAAGGCTGTTCCATGTATTCACAACCCTCTCTGTGAAGAAATATTCCTCACATTACCTCTGAGCGGTCCCCCCTCTATCTTTAAATTGCACCTCCTTGTTTTTGCACATCTCTTTTCTGAAAGATGCTACCCTATTGGACTTTGTTGATTCCCTGAGGTATTTGAAAGTTTCTATCATGCCCCCTTTTCCTCGAGACTATACATCTTTAGTTCCTTTAGTCTTTCTTCATATGTCTTCTGATGCAGACCCTGCATCATTCTGTTCCCTCCTCTGGACAGCCTCCACCCTGTCTATGTCTTTGCAGAGATGGGGTCTCCAGAACTGCACACAGTGCTCCAGATGTGGTCCTACCAACTGTCTGTACAGAGGGCCAACAACTTCCTGTTTTCTACTGGTGATGCCTTTCCCTATGCATCCCAGTATCCCCAACCCTCCTTACTGCCTTCTCACATTGCTGGCCCACCTTTAGGTCATCTGATATGACTACCCCAGGTCCCTTTCCATTTTTGTTGTTGTCAGTATCTCACCCCCAATTCTGTACTCTTCCCTGGGTTTTGTTTCCCAGGTGCATTACTTTGCACTTCCTTGCATTGAATCTAAGCTGCCATACATTTGACCATTCCTCCAACCTTGCCAAGTCCCTTTTCATCCTTTCTACCCCACCTTGCATATCAACCCTGTTGCAGATCTTTGTGTCATCTGCAAAGAAACATACTTTCCTTCCAGTCCCTCTGCAATGTCACTTATAAAGACATTAAAAGGACCGGCCTCAGTACTGAACCCTCGGTACCCCACTAGTAACCGCCCTTTCTTCACTGTGGACTCCATTTACTATTACCCACTGTGTCCTGTTGTCCAACCAGTGTTTTACACAGGCTACCCCTGGGACCCACTCCCAGGCTGGCTAATTGTTTATTAATCTTTTGTGCAGGACTGTGTCAAATGCCTTGCTAGTCTAGGTAGGCCATGTCCATAGCTCCTCCCTGGTCTACCGCCTTGGTCACCCAGTCAAAGAAATCAATTAGATTTGTCTGACATGACCTTCCCACTGTGAATCCATGCTGCCTTGGGTCCTGTGCCCCACTGGCCTCTAGATACTCAACAATTCTTTCCTTCAGAAGTGATTCCATCATTTTCCCTACCACTGAGGTCAAATTGACAGGTCTGTAGTTTCCTGCCTCTGTCTTGCTCCCATTTTTGTGAAGAGGAATTGCATCCGCCTCCTCCAGTACTCAGGTACCACACCATCCTCCCATGATTTATTAAAAGGGTAGTCAGTAGTGTTACTAGTTCTTCCCCTAGTTCTTTTAGAATTCTGGGGTGAATCCCATCAGGCTCCATTGCTGCATCCACCTTCAGTTTTAAGAGTTCTTTCAGAACCCTTTCTTCTGTGAAAGGACTAATATAACCCCCATCCAGAGTGCTTCTTTGGCTGGATTAGTATTTCCTGCTTTTCCATTAGACCCCGGAGCAGTCATCAGCAGTTGAAATAATCAGTTGCAATTCAATGCAGTTGCAGTCAGTTGCAATTGCATTGGACTGCAGTCATAAAATAGTGGAGTTGAAATCCACTGCAGTTGATGATTCCATTACCCATCCAGGTTTGTTTTGTGGTGCACTGCAGTGTGTTTTTCTTTTTTTCTTTCCTGGGGAGAGAGGGGCCGTCAATACTTAATGGTCCTCAACCGCCGGCACCGAGCCTTACAGCAATGTGCACCCTGGCTCCTGGACAAGCACCCACCAATTAGGAGAGATTGAAGGAGGAGCCAGGAGCTTGAGAGTGTCTGTGACTGACTGCATGGGGTGGCAGGGAGAGCATGCCAAGGTAGGAGAGGAGACTGTCAGGAGAAGAGGCATCCATCTGTGTTGATGTGTGGGCAATGGAGCGAGCAGCATTTTTCTGCAGGATAAAGTTTGGCTGTTTGGCCTTTAATTTAAAAATAAGTTAACTGTGTCCACTGTCCTGATGTGTCCGTGACTATAGAGACAAGTGTGTGCTGTGCAGGTCCCAATCAGTCCTCCAGCAAAGCCAGGCAGCAGTCATGTGAAGGCAGCATGTCAGTGGTCTGGTCGTGGTTGGGATCAGCCCGTAACCCCATTGGCCGGGCCCATCGGATGACTCTCATTCAGTCTCAGTAAGGGCTTCAGAGTCGGTGAGGAGGAGGAGGAGCTAGGTGGACTAGTTCAACTGTGGAGTACCAGAGTGGGGACGTTGGTCTGGGTTGGGGACCGACTGTGTGGGTTGGGAGGAGGACACACAGCCTCAAAAACACTGGCACCACCACCGAGCAGAGCAGCAGCAGCAGCCTGAGCCATGGAGCCATCAGGCGATGACTGAATCATCACATGACACCTGACCAAACTGGTAACAGGCTGCTACAGTGAGCAAGGTACAGTATGGGATGTGTATGTAAGGCCCGCCAGGGCTGGGCAGTGGGCAGTAGGAATGAAGAGGATGGTCTCTCACAGACTACTCAGTCTGTCTGTGTGTCTGCTGTGTGTTGGGCTGGCTTGTCTGGCTGGTTGAAGGCTTGAGAGCTGTAGGGGCCCAGGGGCTGAACTTGAAAAGCCAAGGCGATTGATCATCATTGATCTACTGCTGGCGGCCCAGCTGGGTTATCTCTGACTGTGGTGGCATTGTGAGTAAGTCAGACTCCCCCATGAGGTCATGTAGCAGGCCAGGCACAGATGATCAGTTGGTGAGTTCCCGGACCCATAGGAGGCCAGAGCGCAGAGCATGGTTGGTCGGGTCCAATGGACAAATGTTTGTTGTTTGCCACTGTAGGAATTGGATAGACTAAATATTAAAGTACTCATGGCAAGATGAATAAAACTTTAAAATCACATTAGTGTACACGCTGAAAGCCAAAACAAATTCAGAAACTGTCAGAAAATGCTTTGTTAATATGCATGAGCTTTTTTAGCTTTAAATTTAAACTATGGATACATCTCAGTTATGGTATACCATACAGGAGGTATTTCTAGGGGTCCTCCCTAAACTGTTTTCAGACTCACAGATTCTGTTAGTAAACTAACATACTGTATATTGATGGTTGGCTCTCTTTGCAAAAGGGTACCATCTAGCTTCTGTGGAATGTTTAAGAGGCCCTACCTATACAGTATTTTAGACTCAGTTCTTTTCTAAGTAACTAGTATTACTGCTGCTTATTTTTCTGTACTGTATATTGTTTTACTGCCCTGCTTCAACTTGTTACTTTTAGGGACTTAGTATATTTTGTTGCTATTTGACTGGTTATTGTGCTTTAGTGGGTCCCTGCTGTGTGTAGATTTGTTTCACTGCACTTTGTATTTGCATTTTAAAGAGCAGCCAGCTTCTAAGCTGCTGCTGACTAGTTGCTGCTCCCTCCAACATTTGCAATACCTGCTCCAGAGTTGAGGGACATGAACAATTCCTTTTGTTTCTACCCATTTATAAAGTTACAATGCTACTAAATCCCAAATGCTAAAAACGGAGCTGCTTTCCTTCCTGACCTCAACCCTCAACATGCCCCACGTGGCACATGCAGCCCGTTTGTAATGTTATCTCCATCTCCAAAGACATAGACAGGGTGGAGGCTGTCCAGAGGAGGGCAACCAAATGATGTAGGGTCTGTACCAGAAGACATATGAAGAAAGACTAAAGGAGCTTAACATGTATACCCTTGAGGAAAGGAGGGAGAGGGAGACATGATAGAAACTTTCAAATACCTCAAGGAATCAACAAAGTCCAAGTTGGTAGCATCTTTCAGAAAAGAGATATGCAAGAACAAGCGGGCACAATTTGAAGATAGAGGGGACGGCTCAGAGGTAATGTGAGGAAGTATTTCTTCACAGAGAGGGTTGAAGATGCATGGAACAGCCTTCCGAGGAGGTCATAGAGTCAAGAACAGTGGGGGAATTAAAGAATGTATGGACAGACATAAGGCAATTCTAGTGGGTGGTAGAAGAAGAAGGCTGTTGGTTAACTAGGATCTGCAGCTTATCCGTTAGGTAGGGAAATGGGCAGACTAGGTGGGCTAAGCGGTCCTTATCTGCCATCAGATTCTATGTCTCTATGTCAGAAGAAGAAGGCTGTATAAAGATGCCCCATTGATTTCAAGGGGTGGACTTTTCCATAAATTTTATTAACTTTTATAGTCAAATTTTTAATTAAAAAGATAACGGTTAAAAAGTATGACAAACTACTTCATAATAAATTCAGCGATGGTGAAAGTTGAAAAATTGGTTGATTTTCTTCAGTTAGTTGAAGTCTGAATTTTAAAACTAGTTGAAATAATCAGTCATAATGTGTGGTAGTCGGTCATAATTGGTTTTCAACTGACTCTGGGGTCTATTTTCCATTGTGAATACTGAGCAGAAGTATTTGTTCAGTATCCCTGCTTTTTTCACTGTTGCTCTCTGCCCAGCCACCTTCCTCTTTGTTCAGCCTATTTTCTGTAATGCTGAAGTCTGAAAAGAAGAAGGCTAAATCATCAAAGAAAGTTCAAGAGCCTAATTTCATGCATCGGTACCTATGTGGGAAATCCCCATGGCTGTTCTGGACTAGCATTGGCATCAGTGCTGTGGAGCCTGGTTTGGCCAAGAGCACGATATGAATGTGTGATGCCTGCTTCTCAATGGACTGCTGCACCTTTGGAGGCAGGTGTTGATCGCATGTGGCTAAGGCTAGGTCATGGGGCCTTTCCTCTGGGCCTCTTCCTGGGTCCTGTGGTTCCACGGAAGTACAGGGTCCTGCTCATTTTCACTGCCCTGAGGTGGTGGAAGCACTGATGGCTGGTATGTGGGACAGCCAGCTCCTGTGCGGTTAGCTGAGTACCCTCCACGGTCTGTCTGTCCTGAGCAGTAGCTGTCCTCAGTGGTGAGGCCACAGCTGTGTGTTTGGTCTACATCAGTGGGCACCTCAGTGTTATTTTCTGGTGCTACTGTGCTCTGAGGAGGCATCAAGGGCAGTGTGGAGGCATCCCATCTCATTTCCAGCCATCCCCAAAACCTCCTCATGCAGTATTGTGTACCCACAGGTCCACAAGTGAAGTACTTCCCACTTTCACGACTTGAGGTACTGCAGACCCCATCAGGCCCTTGATGACTCAGTAAGGGAAGCCAAAGCTCAGACAGAAGAACACATTGCAAAATCAGTGGGTAGAGGGGACAAAACCTTTACAGGTACATAAGGAAAAGAAAGACAAAGGGAGGGATAGTGAGACTGAAGGGGTAGGATGGGGCAGTGGATGATGACAACAGTAAAGCTGACATATTGAACAGGTATTTTTGCTCAGTCTTTACTGAGGAAGAGGAGGGTAATGGGTCTGAAGGGAGTACAAGGGGTGAGAATGGTGCAGAAATGGACACAAGTCCCTTTACATGAGAAAGGGTCCTGAAGGAACTGGAAGTAATAAGAGTTGATAAAGCAATGGGGCCAGATGGGTGCACCCAGGGTCCTTAAAGAACTAAGAGAGGTGGTGGCTGAACCTCTGGCTATCCTGTTTAGCCGATCACTGGAAACAGGGAGGTACCCAAAGACTGGAGGACAGCAGATGTAGCCCTTATACAAAAGTGGGAACAAGAGGAAGCAGGGAACTACAGACCAGTCAGCCTCACCTCGGTAGTGGGAAGATCATGGAAGCACTACTGAAGGAGAGATTGGTGGAACATCTGGTTGTCAATGGACCACAGGACCCAAGGCAGCATGGTTTCACCAGGGGAGGTCATGTCACACCAACTTTGTTGAATTTTTGACTGGGTGACTAGGGAAGTGGATCAAGGGAGGGCAGTGGACATGGCCTATCTGGACTTCAGCAAGGCCTTTGACACTGTTCCACAGAAGACTATTAACAAACTGGGGAATATGGGTGTGGGCAGGACAGTAGTGTGGTGGGTAGGTAACTGGCTGGGTGGCAGGACACAGAGGGTGGTGGTAAATGGCTGTCACTCCCACAGAGGGAAGAGTGACTAGTGGGGTCACCCAGGGATCAGTGCTGGGACCGGTCCTATTCAACATCTTCATCAGTGACATTGGCGCAGGACCTAGAAGGCAGAATTTCACTGTTCGCTGATGACACAAAGCTCTGTAACAGAGTAGACACACCAGAGGGTGTAGGCAGAATGAGAAGGGACCTGCAGAAACTTGAAGAATGGTCAGGGGTTTGGCAGTTGAAATTCAATGCAAAGAAGTGCAAGATAATGCATATGGGGCACAAAACCCCTGGCACAATATATCAGTTGGGGGTGAGGATATAGCATGCACCAAGCAGGAAAGGGATCTTGGGGTTATCATCTCTGATGACCTCAAGGTAGGGAAACAGTGTGACAAGGCAGCAGGTAAAGCAAATAGGATGCTGGGATGTATAGGCAGGGCATCACCAGCAGGAAAAGGGAGATCATAATTCCACTATACAAGACACTAGTGAGGCCCCACCTGGAGTACAGTGTACTGTTCTGGAGACCATACCTACGTGAAGGACATAGACAGAGTAGAGAAGGTTCAGAGGAGGGCAACAAAGATGGTGCATGGATTGCATCACAAGTCCCTATGAAGACAGGTTGAAGGAACAGAACATGTACTCCCTGGAGGAGAGGGGTGGGGGAGAGAGGGATATGATGGAGACATACAAGTATCTTACAGGGAGGAACAGGGTGCAGAAATACACTATTTTTAAGCAAAAGATGTTCCAGGACTAGAGGGCATGGATGAAGTTGGAGGGAGGACGATTCAGAGGAAACGTGAGGAGGAATTTCTTCACAGAACGGGTGGTGGACAAGTGGAACACCCTGCCAGAGGAAGTGGGGAGGCTGGAAACAATCACGGTATTTAAGAATGCATGGGATAGACATAAAGAATTCTGAGGTCAGGGTGAGGGCAACAGACTTCTAGGAAAACGTAAACTGAACTTACAAGCTCAAATGGGCAGACTGGGTGGGCCATAGGCCCTTATCTGCCAACACTGTCTACGATCTACTGTATGTATCTATGTATCTATGCTTTATCGATCTCCAGAAGCAGACTCCACTCAGCTGGATGCCCTTGTCAGGAATGTTTTCACCTCATGACAGGCCCTCATGTGCATCTCTGCACAGCAGGCATATATGGAGATCTTCAACCGTCACCAGTGATTGCAGCTAAGTCAGCTCTAGCTGCCATGCCTCAGAGTGAGTCAGTCAGACAGACCATTGACCTTTCTTTTGGGGCCTGGAGGTAGCCAGTCAAGGGCATTGTACAATGCCAATGAGGTGGACTCCAGGCTAGCAGGAACTGCAGTCCACATTAGGCAGATGGTATGGCTTCGACTTTCCCAGCTGGCACCTTTGATCAAGCATAAGGTGCTTAATTTACATTACCAGTGAGCTTATTTCTTCTTCCCTAGAGTCAGGTGGGAACTGTCAGGAACCCTCCTGCTTCTGTGCCCCAGCAGCCCCAGCCTGTCCCTGATCAGTCTTAGGTCTTGCCAGACCTGTAAGTAGCTCCTTTCCTCAAGTGTTTCTCCCCCACACACACATACACACAGAGGGTTGAAGGTATCTGTTATCCTTGGGTGAGTCAGCCCCTCAGAAGAAGGGAAAGCTTGGTACTCTGACCCATGAGGGGAAGCAATGGTGAAGATTAATTCTTGGAAGATATGAAAATGTTGTACTTACTGTAATTGTTGATCTTCCAGAATATCTTTACTATTGATTACCACACCCACCAACCACCATCCCCACTCGAGCAGAGCCAGGGCCTCAGGGCAGCTCACCCTGACAGTGCTGGTTGGCACCACTAGTGCTAGGGCATCTCCCAGTTTCACCCCTTGCAGTGGCTTTCAGAATGTCTTAAAAATCAAAATGAATAAAAAGGGGTTTGGGGCACATTGCCGGGTCCCCACTCACACAAAAAAACTTTAAAGTGAGATGAGGGCCTTCATGGCCCTCATGCCAACCAAAAGAATCTAACTAAAAAAAAGAAGAGAAGATAACTGCCTTCCTTCCTTCCTTCCTTCCTTCCTTCCTTCCTTCCTTCCTTCCTTCCTTCCTTCCTTCCTTCTTTCTTATTGTACTCTTTCTCCTGCAGAGGTTAGTCAATCCTTTGTCTGGTAGTTTTAGGTTGTTTTTCCAGGAGCCTATGTGTTTCATTCTTACTTGGCTCATTGTGCCATCTCAATTAGAAGGAGTCCCATTATTGGCAGTCCCTTTGCCTTCTGCAAGAACCACATCCTGCAGGGTTACTGCCATTAAGAACTCTATCCGCCTCCTGTCTGGTTAGTGGTGGAGACTCTGGCTTCACACCCACAGTCCCTTTGTGCCACCTAGCGTGCCCTGTTGCCTCTCTAAAGTTTGGTAGTCGGGTTTTATTTTGTTTATTCATATTCCTATATCTTTTCCCACCCCTTTGGGCTAGCAATCTTCTTAGCTCGCTTTCTTTTTTCACCACTTTGTTTTTCTCCTGATGAACCGAACTGAGGTAATTGAGGGAGCTGACAGTGATTATTGGCTGGTACAGAAAACCATGTTGGGGTGCGAGGCGTCATGCTCAGTAGCTGTGGCCAGCTCCATCCTTGCAAAAAATGTTGCTTCCACGGGATCTAGTGCCTCTGGCCCTTGACCAATGAGTGGTAATCAGTGGTGAAGATATTCAGAAAATCAATAGTTACGGTAACTGATTTCCATTTGTGGATCCCCATGTGAAAAAAGATCACAACCACTTAGAAATAGTGCAAAGAAAGGCCACCAAAATGGCACAGGTTATGCAGGCAAGGTCCTTATGAAAACAGCTGTGCAACCTAAACATGTACATGTACCACTTGCGGTCAGAATATCTCAATGGCATTAACAAAGTAGACTGCCATTCACCGTTCAAGCATTGTGAAGGGCCACGTACCTGGGACCATGAGTACATACTGGTTAGGGGTACACTTCAGAAGAATGTGAAGAAGTACTTCTTCACAGATAGAGGAGGGAGAAATGAAATTGCCTGCCAAGCACATTGGATATGACAGAGATGGTTCATGGTGTTAAGGTAGGGTGGAACCAGAGCAAGGAACTTTCATAACTGCGGACTGCGCGTTGTGGAGAAGGGGACAAACAGCAGAACAGATCGAGCTGACAGCAGGGAGTGCTATCTAGGCTGCACAGCAATTGGCTGGAATGGATTTATGTAAAATCAGAGCAGACGCATGGACTCAGACTTTTCTGCTTTGCAGAGTTTCTGTGTTTCTATGAATTTGACTGATGTTCAAGGTTTTATGTTATTTTTATTGTCGTTTTCTGACTCCATGATTGTTGAAATTCTTTTACCAGGATCCATGCATGCTGAGGAGCAGGAGCTCTTTGTCCGTCTCTTTGTCCACTACAATCCATTTCCGAATGAGTCTCATCACACATGGATGAAGGAAGTGGCCATTCCACACAGGTCTCGAAGGAGAGGAGGGAGCATGTCATTTTCCTGTCACCTCAGTATGTTCCACTTCCGTCTGCATTATAAACAGTTAACCTTGGAAACAAGGGCAGGCACTGGAATACCCTGAGACAAATCAGACATAGCTAGATGAGGAACAGAACATGGTGGCAAACCTCAGACAGACATACAGTACACCCAGGGAGAACCATGCCACAGATGGATACTGCACACCAGACACCAAAGAGAGACATGCACAGTACACCTAGGAGAACTGCACAGATGGACACCACACACCTGCACGCTAAGGAGAAACAGACATACATAGTACAGTCTGGGTAACCCAAAGAAAACCGACATACCCAGCACACCTTGGGATAACCCCAAGAAACAGACATACATATCACAACTTGGGATAACGCAAACAGACATAGACATACACAGCACTCTAGACTAACCAAAACAGACACAGACATACACAGCACACCCTGGGATTCTCAGACACAGACCTATACATCACAGCCTGGGATAACCAAACAGTAATAGACATACACAGCACACCCTGGGATAACACAGACAGAAACAGATCTACTAAACACACCTTCGGGATAACCCAAACAGATATAGCTATACACGATAGACCCTGGGATAACTCGGACAGATACAGACCTACTCAGCACATGCTGTGGTAACATACGAGCATGCTGTCAGATAACTCTAGATAGCACAGTCTGCTGGGCACATGGAGGTCAGCTGCCTTACCCTCATCTATAGTCAGAGTCTCCTAAAGAAGAGAACACTGTCAAAGAAAAGAGTCATCAGTGGGTCAAGAAGGATGGTGATTAGTGGCCCTCCTAAAGTTAAGCCCTTGTGAAACTCTTTGAAATGAGGTATTATTAAGGGCTCACCTGCAATATCCCATTGTCTGCCCTGTATTGATGCTACACAGCCACCATTTATTAGAACTTTTTGATGCCATGCATATATATATATATATATATATATATATATATATATATATATATGTATATGTTCATTGAAAAAAAAAACTATGTTAATGCATTGTTAGGGCTCCAAAAGGCACAAAGACAGGAAAATATGGCTTTAGGGTTTTTCAGCCCACTTACCACGGACTCTCCCAGCCCCTACCATTGTGAATTAGGGCCAAGCTACAGGTTTAGAGCCATGCCCAATGGGTCTGCTGCTTTACACTGCAGCCCCAGAGCTGTGACCCACAAATCTGATGTTTCACATAGGACTCACACATTGGTCATAACTCTCTTGCCCTGTGCAGAGTAAAGATCAGTAATTACTTTCTTCATGGTGGGACCTGTGGGCCCTGCATAGAACAGGAGATCACCATAAGTTTCTTCTTGTAGAGCCCTGTGAGGCATGAGACCAATCATAACTTTACCCAGAGCCTGTGGGACCTGCCTGAAGCAGAAGATCAGTCACAACTTTCTTCACACAGAGCTCTAGACCTATATCTCAAAGCAGCAGACCCCTAGGGCATGGACCTGGACCCATAGCTTGGCCTTGGGTTACTAGAAAAGGGCTGGAAACATACGGGCATTAGAGTTAAAAAAAAACTAATGACACATTTCTCTCCTTTGGTTGAGGAACCATAATGATGCATTAACATAGTGGTTAATTTTTTGCAATGAACGTCCTTACTTTTGAAAAAGTAGAGTCATGACTTGCTTTGCATAATAGGAGGTGACCCCTAACTCTAAAGAGATGAGTCATAATTTGCTGAATGTGGGACCTGTGTGAAGTGCGTAAGCATGAGTCCTTTGTTCAGGGTCCCACAGGCCCTGGAGCAAATCAAGACATAGACATAACTTTCTTACTCTTTTGTATTAAATGACTGAAATTGTAGTGAAAATGCATGTGATGTTCTTTTTCAGTCATGAAGGACTTAAAAGTTTTTTGTAACAATGTTCATATTTTTAACAATTATGTTCATGTTGGACATGGAACATTTTCATGACAATTGTTGTACTCTTTTGTTGGTGTTGACCTTACAAAAATTTTGTCTTAGTTTTTCCCATTTGGTCATGCGTTGTCAAGCATGCACACTATGGCCCACATATTCAAAATAGATATCGGCGCATCCCTAGATGCACCCACGCATCTCTGGACTTGCAAGGGCTGTTGGGGTATGGCAATATTCAGAAGGCCCCAATGCACCCTGAAACCTGACAGTACTGACGACAAGAGAATATTGTGATGCTAGAATGCATATGAGAGGTCCCTCATGCATATTCTCTGCATCACAATATTCAACCCTCCCAAGCATAACCGCGCGCTGGCTGCTCCGGCACATAGTTACG
Organism: Neoceratodus forsteri; assembly: GCA_016271365.2. NCBI lineage: Eukaryota > Metazoa > Chordata > Ceratodontiformes > Ceratodontidae > Neoceratodus > Neoceratodus forsteri. The sequence continues at coordinate 124,827,619 of JADMNL010000024.1, forward strand.
CTACTTTAACTACGCATGGGGTCAGGTGGTGCCCCTGCACAGTCTAGGGCCGGTACACGCCTCCCTCAAGCCCGATCACTGTTGTCAACATATACAGAAGCACCAATCCCTTTTCCATAGTGCAGGGACCCCACCCACCCCAGCCCGATCTTTGGAATTATGTATGGGACTGTCAGATCCCCTTTTTCCATAGTGTGGGGCCCCCCCTGGCCCTGATCACCATAATAAATAAAACAAAAGAGTCCTATTTCCATGGTGTGGTGTCCCCCACCCTGGTATGTAATAACTACCACCCCGCACCCCACACTGATCCGTGCTCACGGCTGGCACAGCCCTCCTCACCCTGCCACAGCTAGCTGCTGACTGATCAGTACCGAGCATAGTACAGTAGTATTGCGTCATTGGTTGTCGAGACAACCAATAAGCATGTACTATTTACTATACACGCCTGGTACAGATCAGTCGGTGGCTGGCCATGGCGGGGTGAGGAGGGCTGTGCCAGTCACCAGCACAGATTGGGATGGGGGTGTGAGGTGGTAGGTTACTGCATACCATGGTGGGGTGGGGACACTACACTATGGAAACTGGACTTTTTTGTTTAATTTATTACAGTGGTCAGGTGCAGGGAGGGATCCCTACACTATAGAAAAGGGGACTGAGACTTTATTTTATTTCAGTGATCGGGCTAGGGTGAGGGGTCCCTACACTGTGGAAAAGGGATCGGACTGTCTTATACACAATTCCAGTGATTGGGCTGGGAAGGGGTGGTCCCTACATTATGGAAAAAGGGAATCAGACTGTCTTATACATTATTTCAGTGATCGGGCCGGGGGGACACTAGACTACCAGGGTGATTGAGTAGTTTACATTTTTTATGGAGATGAGGCTGGAGGTGGGGCCTGGCACACTCCTCCAGGTGCAATCATGCTAATGAGCCCATAATGGGCATTGAAATGGTCCTTTGCACCATGCATGCCTGATGGGCTCATTGCATGTTTTGGCTGAATATCCGACCATGGGGGCTATGGTGCGTGCAGGTGTCGCCACACATTCCCCTATGGGCAGTCTTCAGCCCAGCACCATGATGTCATGCCATACATGGTGGCTACTGCTATGTGCCATGCATCCAAGGTCCAATATCATACAGAATGCATAATCTGTTCTCACGCACATTCTGTTTGAATATCACAACAGAGCTAGCCGGCTCATCTTTTTGCACGACGCATTGTTATGCGCATGCATCCAGCCAGCTCTGAATAGTTCTCCTTATATGTTATGCACATGTCTGTGCTGAGTTCATCAAAGTCCCTCTTGATGGTTTTGGAGTTAATCAGAAAACTTTTTTCTAATTAAAATACTAACCTTCATTTTATTTTTTACTTGGACATCTTGTTTGACTGCCTTCTGATAAACCACAGAATTGTCAACCTTTACAGGTAAGTATTTTCTTATTTTAGCTTTTAAAGTTTATGTTCATGAACAGCTTTAACTCAGAAAAAACTTTTTTCCAGCTATTTTCGACCTTTTTGAACTTCACGAGTGAACTTTAAAACATAAATAACACAAAAATAACATTTTGTTTTTAAACCGCTCAAAGGCACTTACTTTGAATGAATGAATGTTTTTGTTTTTGTATTTGTACTTTTGTTTTCCCAGGAAAACTCCATTGAGCAGTACTCATTTGCAAGGATGTCCTGGTTAGGATAGGTAACAATACATATAAACTGTACTGCATAACAGCTTATAAAATTCAGGAGCAGAAATTGCATATAATATGTAACAGTGTACAGAGGATGATGTTAGGTTCATTATTTAAAATGGTGTACTTCTTATGTTTCTTGCAAATGCACAAGAAACATCTTGTGGTAGAATTACATTTCTGAGGTGTGACAAGGACAAGTCCAATGCATAGCACTATACAGTGGGCTGGTCCCTGACAGACAATGAGCATATAGCTAGACTGTGACACTAGTCACAGTTTTGCAGCTGGAATCCATTCTCTGGTTGAAAGAAATGAAGTGCTCTATTCCTTTCATTTATATAATGCCAGCTGGTAAGCAGACAGCTCTGTCCCCTGTCTCCTGTTCTTCACTGCCATTTGCATTAAGCCTGCTCTGTTTCCCTATCACCGCAGCATTCCCTCCAGCTCCCTTCCTCTGCGTGCTGTCCTCCTCACACCTTTGTTCCCCATCCCAGTATCAGCTGCATTCCCTTCCGCTCCTGGCTCCCTCCCTCTGCATGCTGTCCTCCCTGCATCCTTTGTTCCCCGTCCCAGTATCAGCTGCATTCTGTCCCGCCTCCCTCTGTGTGCTGTCCTCCCCACACCCTTTGTTCCCTGCCCTGGTATCAGCTGCATTCCCTCCCACTCCCTCCCTCTGTGTGCTGACCTCCTGCACCCTTTGTTCCCCTCCCAGTATCAAAATTAAGCCCTCCTGCTCCCTCCCTCCCTCCCTCTGTGTGCTGTCCTCCCGCACCCCTTGGTCCCCATCCCAGTATGTGAATGAAGCCCTCCCGCCTCCCTCCCTCTGTATGCTGTCCACCCTGCACCCTCGTTCCCCATCCCTGTGCCCAACCCCTGTTGGCATTATTTAATCCTCTCTCTGACACTGGGGAGCCCACCCCAGTGTCCCAAAATAAACATTTCTTATACCCTGTTAAACAAGCATTTGTCAATGCCAACGTTCAGCTTGCAGGTATTTGCAGTGGTATTTGGCAATTGAACATGGCTTAAAAAATCAGTGACAAAGAGGTACAAGCATTTGTCCAATGCCAAATGTTGCTTGCTTCTATGTACTGTTTAGGTATTTGAAGTCATTGGTGCAAATATTGAAAATTCACGAACTTCTGGCGTGCATAGGAACTGCATAGCGCCGCTTGTAAAACAGTCATTTTAGGAATTTTTTTTCCGCAAATTTTCAACATAGCCATTTTAAGACCTCTGCTCATGAACAGTGTCACTGTGATTTTCTTAATGTGTCCCATACATTGATTTCGCTACCGACTGCGCCAACAGCGCTACATGGCTAAAACATGTTTTGGGCTGATGTGAAAATGACAGCTGTACTGCTCATAAGGAGGTGTGCTAAATGGCAATGTTGAAAATCTGGAGTGAAAATATTGAAAATTTGCAAACTTACGGCGTGCATAGGAACTGCGCCAATGCACATCGTAAAACAGTCATTTGGATTTTTCAAATTTTCAACATGGTTTTGGGACTTTTATGAATGATGTCACATTTCATGGTATTATTCAGGCCCAAAGGGTGATTTCATGCAGTGAGTGCGAAATCACCCTTCGGCCTGAATAACGCCATGACAGTGACATCATTCATGAGAAGGGGTCCCAAAACCCCATGTTGAAAATTGTCGCAAAAATTCCAAAAATGCCTGAGATATGCAATAAAGTTGAAAACCCCTATCTAGCCCATTATACAGCTTACAGGCATTTCCTCAGTTTGTGGTCGGCTTTGAAGAGTGCAGACGTGTTCCCGATCCACCAAAAATCATCGTGCTGAGCTCCGAAGGTAAGTATGGGATGAGGGGGTGTGGGGGCGGTGCGCAGTGGGTGGAGTGCAGGTTATGGGAGGAGAGGCCAGGGAAAAAGTGCCGTGGGACCGTTTTTCAATTTCCAGGTTTAAAAAAAAACAAAAAAAAAAAACAGACAGCGGGACGTTTGCCACACTGGGGGTGGCTCCCAGAGTGGCAGAAGGATGGCTGGGGGGTCCGTGGGCCGGCGGGGGTGGGCACCCCGTCGGCGAGCGGCCAGCGGGGCCAGGGGGCGTTTCCCACGCTGGGGTGGGCTCCAGCGTGGCAGAAGGATGGCTGGGGGTCTGGAGCCGAGGGGGGATTAAGCACCCCGCCAGCAGATGACGAGGATGTTGGCCACGCTGAGGTGAGCTCCAGCATGGCAGCAAAGATTTGGGGCGTGGATTTGGTGCTTGTATGACAGCGGTGGTTTTCTTTGAAGAGAAGACCACCACTGTCACACACAGCACCGCGTCCAATTGGTGCAGGATCGCCACGCCTGCTCAATGGAGCAGAGGATTGCAGGGAGGGGCACACCTCCAAAGTGTCCCATTCTCCCAAGACGTTCCTTGGCGATGCAAGCAAACGTAAAAGGAAAACTGTCCCCTGATGTTTTTTAAGCCTGTAAAATAAAATGGTGCCTCATTGTCTCCCCATCCACCTCCCATCCCTACTCTCCTCTGCACACCCACCTCCCCGCCACCCCTTACCCCATACTTACCTTGGAGGTCAGCGGCTGTGATCATCTGTGGACTAGGACATGTCTGCACTCTTCAAAGCGGAAGCACGAATGGAAGAATCAATAAGTGCTGTATAATGGCTGTCAATGGGTTTTCACTTATGTTGATATATCAGCCATTTTTAGAATTTTGACTCCAAATTTCAACATGGAGTTCTTGGGACCCCACCTCATGAACACTGGAACTGTCATTTTGTTACTTGGCCTGAAAGATGAGTTTGCGGTCGCTGCGTGGAATCACCTTTAGAGACTGAATAATGAAATGACAGTGCCAGTGTTTATGAGAGAGGATCCCAAAAACCATGTTAAAAATTGATGCAAACAAATCCCAAAATGACTGCATTGCATGTGTGGGTTGTGCAGTTTCTACTACGCTTGTAACTTCATCAGTTTTAAATATTTAGCTCTAGATTTTCAACATTACCATTTTTTTCACACCTCCTCATGAACAGTACAGCTGTCATTTTCCGATGTGTGCCCGAAATGTGTTTTCGTACCTGTGGCACAAGAATGGCACGGTCACTGTGCGAAATCACCTTTCGGGATGAATGAACATAATGACAGTGGCACTTTTCATGAAGTGGAGTCCTAAAATGGCCATGTTGAAAATTTGATGAAAAAAATACAATAATGGCCAGTGTTACATGCAGTCATTCAAAATTTTCAACGCACACATGTAACTTTGGTCATTTTCAATATTTTCACCCAGATTTTCAATATAGCCATTTATTTAGCCAATACATCACCTCATGAGCAGTACAGCTGTCATTTTTCATATCCTGCCCAAAACGTGTTTTTGCACCTGTGTTGCAGAATGCCATTTTCCCATGGATTTGAAAATTATCACCTAAGGGGTTCATGAGGTGGGGTGATAAGAAGACTATGTTCAACATTTGGGGTCAAAATATTAAAAATGACAAAGTTATGTCCATTTGTTACAGTTTTGATACATATGCTCGTAACTGCGGACATCTTAAATATTTGCACCCCATTTTCAATATAGCCTTCTTATTACCTGAGTTTCTGTATTCAAATGCTGTCCAAAATATGACAGCTTTTCAAAACATAGTTCAGGCAGGCTTGTCCTCCCACCAGAAGTTCAACTAACACAATACACCCTGCCACATAAATCATGCAAGGAAACATTCAGCATTGACAAATGCTTGTTTCTTTAGATGTGAGTAAAGCACAAGCAAAAATTGGGTGTATTTTAAGTAATTCTACTTAATTACTTTTGAATCCCAAACTAATTTTAATCAGATTTGACAGAAAATTAGCCCTTAGAACTGGGAAGGTACTCACCAAATTTTGCAGTTCTGTGGCTAAGATCAATGAGAAATAAACTGTCTAAAAACACTGTTTTGACATTAACTCTAACTCAGCCTTAACATGCAGGTGCTATTGTGCCTGTATAATTCATATTCACTGCAGAAAGCTACATTAATGTGACATTAGGGTTGAAGAATGCAAAGCCCACAAAGGAAGAAAATGAAAACTTAGGATTTGGAGTCTCAAGAGTCTTGACAATTGGTGGTGTGTTCCTTAGGGTTTTCAACCCTAATGCCCACCCCTCCCTGGCCTCTAGCCTTGGACCCAAGCACAAGCTACAGGTCCAAGCCCATGTCCTATAGGTCTCAGTGCCTGGAGCTAGACAACTTTGGCTGTCCACATAGGGCCCTCAGACTCAATCAAAACTTTCTTTACACAGGACCCAGTGGGCACTGCACAAAGCAAGAGATCCAGATCATTCATAAACTTTTGCACACCAGGCCCTGCACAAAGTCGAAGATCATTCATGCCTTTTTCATATAGTAGCTCCATTCCTGAGACCTGTAGCTTTTCCTGTAGCTTGTCCTTGGATCCAAGATGGCTAAGGGGTGAGCACTACGATTGAAAATGTCAAGGAACACCCACACCGTCAATTTGCCAAGACACCTGTGACTCCAAACCATATTTTTTCATTTCCTTACTTTGTAGACTTTGCATTCTTCTCCCCTAATGTCTGCATCCATGTCATTTTGTATTAAATTTCCTTTGTTTTGTGAAAGTAGAATCATGTTCTTAGAATAAACAGAATATCTGACATATTTCAAGCCCTACATCACCAATCACCTTTATGCCAGGATACACAGAGTACTTCAGGTCCTGTGTCAGCAGCCACATCGTCTGGATGCATGCAGGCCCTCACACAGGGCACTTTATTTATTTATTTATTTATGTCTTTGGTTACCAGGTAAGTGCACCCGATCCGAGGGACAGTTTTCAGGCACGACCGGGCCATAAAAGATGGCAAAGGTAAACTACAGTACAATCATAAGGAACAAGAAATATATGAAACACAGAATTCAACTTATTTACAATACAGGAATATTGGTATACAGGGTACAGGTGATAAATTACAGGTAGGATTACTGTTCAAGACATAAGATGGAACAACAGTCCTGCCCTCCATACAGCACACCTTGAGAGAGACACAGAGAGAGACAGAGGAAAGAAGAGGGGACTTAAGACAACATGAGCAGAATAAAGTCCCCATCAGAAGTTAGGTTAGTGCAGGGTAATGTTGCTGTGTGTGAGGGAGGGCTACCCTGGTGGGCAAGAGCAGCAGGTCCTATCCATAAGCCAGGTTTTAAAGATGAATTTGAAGACTGTATGTGTTTTATGAGCGGAGGTCACTTTGGGCCCAGTGCCAGCAGCACACTCTGTCTGGATGTATGCAGGGCCCTGATGCCAACCAACTTCCCTGCGAGGACACTGCACCAATAGAATGGTTCATCTGGCTGTGCACAGGGTGGGTCCGACATGCAGACAGACACCAATTACCTTCATGCCAGGACATCTCGGGCCAAACACAACAGTCTGCCTAGCTGCACATTCACACAGTAACCACCAACATGCCACAACTTTCAGGGACCTTTGGGCCCTATGCTACTCACAAAGGTGTGTCTGGCAGTCAGTGGCTCCACACTGGGCCCTCTGGACACTACATAAAAAAATAGCCTACATTACACAATAAACCACAACAACCACGTATTGCTGAGTCAATCAAAAAATTCTCCACAATTCCTTTCAAAACCAGCTATGAAATAAATAAAAAACTCACAAAACCACTTCCATATGACAGCAAAGCTATCTCACAAAATCATAAACCTATGTTTGGTTTTGTCACTTGTACCTCAGCAAATTTCAATTTTAGTTAAAATAAGGGTAATTTTAGACAAAAGACAGCAAAGAGGGTCCCCACTGCAACTTAAACTATCAAACACACACGTTACAGCCATATTTCTACAATTCCTTTTAAAAAAAAGTCACTAAACAAAAAAACAACTCATAAAAGTATTCCCATACATCACAAAAGTCTCATGAAATCATCAATCCATGTTTGGTTCAGTCACAACTGACTAAACAAATTTTCATTTAGTTAAAATCAATGCATAGGACTTCAAGTTCCAGTACTGTCAATCAAATACCTTTCACAACCACTAAATTTACACACAGGAAAAAAATATTAAAAATGGCAAGTTTTGACAAAAGACATTATAAATGATCCCCATACACAACTTAAAACAATTAAAGTTACAGCAGTGAAATCCACCTTGTTTTCAAGTTGTTACTGCACAGTTTGTTGCTTCCAATTCATACTGTCATGAAAACAAAGTAATGTACAAAAGCATAAATGCATCTGATGAAAGCATACTCACAAAACCAAAAACAAAATTAATGCTTTCATCACTCATACAGTGATAGTCTGTGTGATATTTCAAGCAAAATAGACAATACCTACACACAAAAATATATGGGATTCTTCCTTTAAGGTTAATATGTCAACCACACAAATCACTTCTCAGCCTAAAGGTTCTATTTTCAGCATGCAGATTGTTTTTTTTTTTTATGCTTTTGTACCCATTTACTCATATGTACAGTGATTTGTTTACTACATGAAAGCAATATTACTCTACTCTCTTTATTTTTATGGAGCCTTTCAAAAGCCAAGGCGCCTTACAGATTTTAAAAACATCAAACATTTAAAGCTTAAAATATATAAAACAATTAATACAGTTAAAATACAAAGGTTAAACACCAAATGTGTATTCCATTTATACCATACCTCAAAAAGTGGAAAATAAATTAATTTCTTTCCATTTTTGCCAATTATAAAAATCTAAAAGAAATCTATTAATGAAACACCACTCATTTTGTAGGTATTTTTGCCCTGATCAACTTTTTGTACTCAAAGTACCATGTTATGATTTTTCTTTTAAAATTATATGCATTTGTTTGTTGCAAAAGTGAAAAACTGAATTTTCTGCTGTTTTTTGCTAATTATAAAAAACTAAACAGTATCTATAAATGAAACACCACTCATTGTGTAGATATTGTTGTGCTGAACAACTTTGGTGCTCGTAGTACCATGTTATCACTTTTCATTTTAAAGTTATTTGCATTTGTTTGTTGAAAAGTGAAAAAATGCATTTTTGCTGGTTTTTTTGCTAGTTATATAAAAAAAGTTAGTCATAAATTAAATAACCACTCATTTTGTAGATATTTTTGTGCTGAACAACTTTTGTGCTCGTATTACCATGCTATTATTTTTGTTTTAAAGTTATTCGCATTTGAATACGGTTAGTACTGCTACTGAGGCTGAATATGCAAATGAGTTCTGAATGAGCCAATCTCTACCTACTATGTGGATAAATGCTACAGTCTCACTGTAGGTCTGACCACCCTGAGAATATTGAAAATATTTGTCTTTTTAATCCTCAAAAAAAAATATATATATATATATATATATATATAAATACAGTTTACGGGTAAGTGCTAGACAAAGATTTGCCTATTTTCAGGCACAACCCAGGAGAGTTACATATAAAGGATAAAGCTTTCCATGGAGATAATACATTACGTGAAATTGAGCAATAGATTAGTGCAAACTTGAATACTAGGACAGACATTTCACAGGTGCGGGCAAGGGGAACAATTATAGTTAGACTAAAACAGCTTATGTAAAACCCAAACATTGCATGCATCAGTAAAATTGTGATTGGTTGACCATCCATGGCACTCAGACATTACATCGTGGATTTTAGCCCACCTGATAGGCTAATGATACACATGACCTAGGATCAAATTTCTAGACCCCAGGTCCCAGAAGCCCCGTTCTCCAGTTCTAATTGTGCATCTGATCAGGCAACAAGCACCCCAGGAGCCCTGTATTGTGCCAGGAAAGGCTGGCCTGTGGGAATCCACAGAAAATTGTTTTATTGTATAAAATACTTGAGCCTGCCTATAATATTTGCCTGGATAACATTTACAGTTTAGATTGAGATTTGAGAATATTTTGAATAGCAACGGCTTAAGAGGCTGACTTGTCTCGGGGCCAGCTGGAGTATTGTTGTTTGATAAATTTCAGTTTTTAAATAGATTGGAACAAATTGTACTGCTCCATTGTGATTGTTTTTCCTCTGTTTTAAATTGTTATGATCCTGCCGTTGATTTTATTCCGTGACTTTTCTGTTTTGGCTAAAGAAAGGCCTCTGCAGGTCCCTGGCATGCCGAGCATCCTCGCTACCTTAGGGACAGTTTGCCCCACGTTTTTCCCCAAAGCTCCTGGTTTCTATCAGGCCACTGGTTTCTGCTATATACATTGTTTTTCCTGCAGGCAGTCCTCCTCCTCTCGGAGGAATTCAGACACTCGCCAGCACCGGTGGTCAAAGCGACCCCCTTCCCACTGCATCCTTTCTCCCCACAAAGGCTTCAGCTCACTAGCGCCCATCGTCGGAATCGCTGCTCTACATGGCTGAAAGCGGTAACCTCACGCCCCATGCGGCTTGCGAGTTCTTCCAGCTATCAGTCAGGCCGCTAATGCATCAGCATCCCAAGGCTCCAGCCTTGCTGTTCTTGTCTCTCTCTTCCTGACAGCCGCACACCCGGCATCGGGAGAGCTTGCCCTGCCATGCTCAGGTTTAAGAGGGGAGACACAGAAAGGGAAGACGGGGCTTTTCTCACCCCGCAATCAAGACTCGGCCTCGATTCCTGGCAGAATTGAGAGGCAGGCGAGGAAATCCCTCAAAGAATGATTTACAGGAGGTACCTTACCAATATTAAAGCAAACGATAAGTTACCTCAGGTCTCAGGGGATCCCTCCCAAGCGGAGACCTCGATGCACCATACAGCTGGTTAGTTTGTGTGCTGATTCCTGGGACTACCTTATCAGGCCTAGACCCCTCCCTCAGCAGCCGGCCTAGTCGAGCCCCTCACTCCCTCAGGCCTAGGTCCCTCACTCTCTAGCGGCAGGCCTAATCTGATTCCTACTGCCGTTCTTTATTAACTATGCCAGAGCACATAAGAAAACCAAAGAACACCCAAACTGGAGCCATCTCTCCCCTCTCAACCGGAGACTACTAGGCCCGAATATAACAACATGGGTGGTGTATTGTTGAGGGAACTCATCAGGTGAGTCCCTCACTCTTAGGGGCACCTCACCATAGCGGCCCTCCGACAGAGGTAGTTTCACATTATATCTTCTTTTTGGGCAGCAATTCAGTCATATAGGCCCTCCTCTTTGTATAGCTGTGAGTAGGACCCTACCTGCCCAGCACCACACTGTGTGGGGAGTGGAAACAGGGACCAACAGCTATTTCAGACTCTCATTTCCAGGTCACTATAATGCTGTAGATGACCAGATTATCGTATTGGAGCCATCCAAATTTCCTGGCGGACCATCATTTACCTGTCCCTAACCCACAACATTCTTTCTCTCTCTCTCTCCCAGATGGTGAAAGCGAGAAAGTGCACTACTTGTAGCACCAACCTAATGCTCCACAATATGGGACCCTTATGCCCTGCATGTATTCATGATGATGATTCATCCTTAGACCCCTCCCTGATGTTGGGTTCTGATGCCCCAGAAACCAGTGGTCCCACCTGGTTGGACCCAGGCACCATACTCCAACAAAACCAGCAAGCAGTGGCCATGATGGAGAGTCAACAGAACTTTATGTTGAAGATCATGGAAAAATTAGAAGCTATGACACAGTCCAAATTGACACAGACCCCAAACCACTACCGGAGCCAGAAAACAAAGAGGGCAACTCGGGGACCCATACAGAACCAGCGGATCCACCCCCGAGCCCCACAGCACCCACCAGTGGGGAAGATACTGAAATAAGGAGCCCTCAAGGATGAGAAGGCTGTACCATCCGATCGAAGAAGAGACAGAGACACAATCGGTCCCATCCTCACATCCAAAATTGTGCTCCTTTGACTTAATACCAGGTCTTATGAGAATAATTAAGGCCACTATGGGTTTCGTGCTTGAGAAAGAACAACCTGAATCCAAGCTCGATCCCTTGATTCAACAAAGAAAAATCCTCTAAGGAAACTTTCCCAATCTGCCCTGCGATTGATGACATATTCTTTAAGGAGTGGAGTCTACAGAGCCGGGCAGGATGTCAGACAAGAGGAACCTGGACCGTATGTATCTGGTCCAGGAAGACAATGCCAGTGCACGTGCACGGCACCCACGATTGACCCACAAGTAGCTGCACTCAGCAAAAGATGGTCCTTCCATCGTGGCCATATCATTGAAGGACCAAGCAGACAAAAGGTGGAGGACATGTTAAAAAGTTGTTCGAGATAGAGGGCATAACGCTAAAGGCTTCCACTACCACCATATACACTACGTCGCCCACATTCACTGGCTTGAGGAGCTCTAGACAAAGCAGCTCCCAATACCAGGGAGGCAGAACTATTGGAGTGCACACTAGACTCTGCTAGATACCTGGCAGATATGGCAGTAGACTGTCTGAAACTGAATGCAAGAGCCACGGCCCTAACTAACTGGGCAAGAAGTGTTATGGCTAAAGCTATGGGAAGCAGATATTGAATCCAAAACACTGCTTCAAAACCTACCCATGAAGGGTAAACACGTTTTCAGTGAAGGCCTACAAGAGTACATAAAACAAAAAGAAGGAAGGATCTGCTCAAACACAAAAACAGGCCAACCTACCTGCCTACTGGACTGACGGAGATTTCAGGGGCTATAAGCATCAAGCCCGCAGAGACACATACTACCACAGTAATTCATTTTGAGGAAGAAGGAGCCAAGGGGACACCATAATTCCTTCACCCCTACTTACCAATCCTCAAACTTCAGGGGCAGCGGCTGAAAGTTCGGAGGAAGAGGTAGCAGAAATAAACAACAATGACTACAGACCCTTCTCTCCCTCAAGATGACACCCACACAGGGCTCCTGCCCGCCTGGAAAAAGACTCATGCTATTTCACCACCGTGGCACAGCACAACCACAGACAGATGGGTATTAGAGGTAGTGTCAAGGGGTACTGATAGAACTGTCCAACTCTCAGATATTACACAGGTTCGTAAGTTCCCCATAGCAAAGAAAAGGCTTTGTCTCATCAGGTACAACACATACTACAGGACCTGATGCAGAACAAAGCTATCCAGCCAGTTCCCTCCCCACGAGCAAGAACAGGGAGTATACTCCATCTTCTTCCTCGTTCCCAAAATGACGGGCAAACTTCGTTCCCATCTCAGACCTCAAATACCTCAACAAGTTTGTGGTCACTCAGAGGTTCAAGACTGAGACACTGAGGTCAACACACCACAGCATCCGGAGAGGTGACTACCTCACATCCATAGATTTGAAAGACGATACCTTCACATCCTCATTCATCACTGCCACAGTAAATACCTGCATTTCCGCATTTTCAGCCAGCATTTTCAGTACCAAGCATTACCATTTGGTCTTATCTCGGCACTAAGGGTATTCACCAAGGTGTTAGTCCTCGTTGCCAGGTTGAGAGAACAGGAGTGGACATTGTCCCTTATCTGGATGACTGGCTAATTCAAGCACGGTCCAGGGAAACATCTCGCACCACCACCATGAAGGTGTTAAGGGCACTGGAAGATCATGGCTGGGTCGTGAACCAGGCCAAGGGCCACCTAGTGCCCATGCAACAACTGGAACACTTGGGAACAGAGATGAACACGTCCCAAGGGTGGGCCAGACTGTCTCAGAACAGGGTGCAAACAGTGATGACACTAGCACATCAACTAAGGGACACCAACTTGCTGACTATCAGTCAGATAGCTCAGATGCTAGGCTGCATGGTTTCCTGCATCGACCTGGTGCCTTGGGCCAGGTGGCATATGAGACCCCTACAAAGCTACATGTTGTCACATGGATCGCCCAACAAGCGGAACCTAAAAATCAGAATACCACTACCTGGAATGGTGAGACATGCTCTAAGCTGGTGGACAACCCGGTGATCCCTCATGCAAGGGGTTCCACTAGAGGCAACCTATGATGTCACCATCGAGACAGACGTGAGCCTCCTCAGATGGGGGCATGCTTGGGCCCCAGTCAGCTCAAAGCAGCTGGACAATGTCAGAGGCCAGACTGTCCATAAATGTGCTGGAGATGAGGGCAGTCTACCACACCCTCATATCCTTTCAAACGTCCATCTCTGGTCAGTCAGTTTTGATTCGCTTGACAACCAGGTTACCATGGCCTAAATCGCTAGCGGGGGAACCAAAAGCAAAGCCATGCAGAAAGAAGTGATGAAGGTACTAGTCTGGGCTCAGCCCCATCTGCTCACACTTAGCCGGCAAGCTCAACATCTGAACAGATTGGCTCAGCCACCAACAGGTACACCAGGAGAGTGGCACCCACGCACCGACCTATTTTGGCTGATACAGGAGGCATGGGGGCCTATTCCCATGGACCTCATGGTGACGGTGAACAACGCCGGGTACAATGGTTCTTCTCCAGATAGAGGAGCACCGCTCCCAAGGAGTCGATGCGCTATCACAGACCTGGTCCTTGAATCGAGTGTATGTGTTTCCCCCATTACCTTCCTACCACAGGTCCTAGCGAAGATACGCCAGTCACAAAATACCATTATCCTGGTAGCTCCATACTGGCCTCGGAGAGCCTGGTTTTCATCAGTGATAGCCATGGCACTGGACAAACGCAGGCTCTCATACAGACCCGACATGCTAACCCAAGGGCCATTAGTCTATCCCGCACCAGGAACCCTGAAACTAACGGCCTGGCTCCTGAAAGGCAGACATTGATAAAAACAGGCTATCTTGCCTCATTCATATCCACATTGCTACAATCCAGACAGCAGTCGACCAACACTACTTCCACGGCAGACAGTGGTCTCTCTTTGCGGCATGGTGCAAAGACAAAGACAGAGACAAAGTTCCAGAGCAAGCAGACATGTCAACCATACTACTCTACTTGCAGCAGTGGGTAGAGAAGGACTTCTCTATTCTTCCCTCGGAGTGCAGCTCTCGGCATCGGTGCAGCCATCGGTCCCATAGGACATCACAGCTCGGGAACACATCCGGACGTGGTACGCTTCCTCAGGGCAGTAGAGGGACTCTACCCCATGGCCAGAACCCTAATTGCCCCTGGGATCTAACCTTAGTCTTAGATGCCCTCAGCACCGCCTCCTTTGAACCATTCCAGAATGTGGACCTGTACTGGACAAGGCTAAAGACCATTTCCTGGTGGCCATCTGCTCCACTAGAAGGATTAGAGAGCTCAGAGCACTATCATTTAAGGAGCCCTACACAGTGTTCACCACCCAAATGGTACAATTATGTAGAGTCCCAGCCTTTAAGCCAAAGGTTACATCACTTTTCCACAGAGAGCAACCCATTGAGTTACCTACCCTCTCAGATACATCACAAACAGGGATATAAGAATACCTCATCACCTAGATGTTGGGGTACACTAGCCAAGTACATAGCTAGAATGCAATCTATATGTAAAACTGAGAGATTGTTCATAGTTTCCAAGGGATGCCGACAGGGTAAAGCAGCATCAAAGACCACTATAGTGGGCGGGCTGCCTCAGGAGGACCATCCAAGAGGCTTACAAGGTGAAGGATCTAACACCCCAGGAGGGCATTAGAGCTCACTTAACCAGGGCTGTGTCCACCTCCTGGGCAGAAAGAGCCAATGTGGCTACAGATGATATTTGCAGAGCAGCCACTTGGACCTCCATCCATACATTTGCCAGGCACTACAGGTTGGACCACCTGTACAAGATACAGACCTCATTCGCCACTCAGGTCCTCTTGGCGGCCAGCCTGCACTCCCTCATTCTCAGACCACTCTGTCCCACCCGAAGGGTACAGTACTGCTTATTAGCAACCCATGATGTAATGTCTGAGTGCCATGGATGGTCAACCAATCACAATGGGTGTTTACTCACCTGGTAAAGGTGACTGTGTTGGTTGACATCCATGGCACTCCATGTCCCTCCCTACAGAGCAATCAGTGTGACTGCGAGTTTGCAAGAATAATACCAGATAGATAAGGAAACTTATTAATGAAATGATGGCATCTAGGATGCCCAGCGCCGCCAGTTTAGCAGGCCGAGTGCTAGTATTGTATCAATAGAAAATAAATTAGCCTCCCGCCATGTTCAGAAGGCTCATCAGTGTCACTGTGTATTGTTATCTCAAAGTATTTTGTGGTGTTACTAACCTTATTTTTTCAGCTATGGAAAATTAGAACTGGAGAACAGGGGCTTCTGGGACCTGGGGTCTAGAAATTTAATCCTAGGTCATGTGCATCATTAGCCTATCAGATGGACTAAAACCCATGATGTAATGTCTGGAGTGCCATGGATGGTCAACCAACAGAATCACCTTTACCAGGTGAGTAAACACCCATTATATCTGTCAATTCAGCAGTGCAAGACCTCACTAACAGTGCATCAAACCAGGGAGATTATACAACCGCCCAGAAAGAATGCCAGATGTGTATAGAAAAAAGTGCTTTTAACTTTAAGTAGAGGCAGGCTAGGCATGTGCCCCAGGGATTAAATCACATGTGCCTCTGTCTGAGACTAGGAGGGAGGCATGGAGCTCATTTTTGAATGCCTTGTAACCTGGATTGTTTGACCGGTACTGCTAGGGAGTTCCAAAGCTTGGGGACTTTATATATATGTTGTGTGTGTGTGTGTGTGTGTGTGTGTGTGTGTGTGTGTGTGTGAGTATGTATGTGTGTGTGTGTGTGTGTGTATATATATACTGTATATATATCATATATAGATATATTCCATTTAATGCATCAGTTAGGGTTGTTCCACAGCGACAAAAGTGAGAAAATTCGTGTTAGGGGTTGAAAACCCCTTGACCCCCAAGCCCACCCCCAACTGGCATCAGGGTGCTCATTGGGGTTGTCGGCCCTAACTCTTACCCCATCACATGTGTAAAGAAGCAGAGGTATAGGAGAATGGGTTTTGTTTTGTTCTCTACATTATGACTTTGCATATCTGCCATGATCTTTTATTTATTTATTAAAATCCATAGAGTAGGAAGGTTCATTAAGACTGAAGTCTTGTTGGCAAGCACCTCCTGATGAAATAAAAGTACATTATAATAACCACATAAAATTGGATAAAATACATATTTTCGTTATAAGTTATAAACATTATTGAATAAAAGTTTAAGAAGTGAAACAAAGATACCACCATATTACAAATAATATATGCCAGTATGAACTGTAAATACTACTTTGTATTTTTGTTTTAGTTTGATTGTCCAACCGGGACCTCCTTGTAAATGAGCATCACTCATCTGAGCTTTTCCTGGTAAAGTGAATGAATAAACAAATAAACACAAATACACCAGGGTCTTGGCCTGTACTGACACTGTAGTGCAGCACCAGGGAGCTACTGCCTTGTTGAGGAACTGTGGTTCAAATGAAATGTCAAACTGAGGTTTCCTCTGCTCATCTCTGTTGGGTGTTCAGGTTGAGGTTAAAGATCCCATGGTAAGGGTAAATGTTTTTCTCCATGTCTTATCCCACATTCCCTGACAGTAAAACAGCTCCATGTAATTCACCCACGTGATGCACCTAGCTATGAGCTGCCACTGTTGAGTGTACCTTCCTGGTCAAAAGTTACAAATAAACGAACTTTGGAGGCAGTGTGGTCTAGTGGTTCGAACTTGACAAGTCACTTAAACTCTCAATGTGACAATGTGCAAGTAATTTAACTTGTCGGTGCTCCAGTCCAGCTTGCTGCAGAAATGGTAGCAATTGGACCACAATAAACTAGTTGTACATCTCAGCTGGACTATTGTGGATTATTGCTGTAATTATATTTAGTTAGTTTTTTTTCCAATGAAAAGGAGGGCTACACAGTACTGTATTTTCAGCCTCGTATGGGGGTACAGATGCAAACCAACTGAAATTTATGCAGATTAGGTTGTAGATAGCATTTACCTAATAAATAAATTGTACAAAAATGAAGCATCTTTCCTCATCCCCCTAGTTTGAGTACCCCTATTCTGAGTAACAACAGGTTGAGAGAGAGAGAGAGAGAGCGACAGTGAGAGAGAGAGAAAGAGAGTAAGGCGAAGGACCTGGAGAAGGCTTTTGCCATGCCTAGGGCTCCTGTACTGTAATGAGAACACCTCACTCTCCGCTGCATAGTTCCCTGTTCTTAATTATCAGCTCTGGTTTACACAGAGGAACTGTTCGTCGCAACCTCTCTCCCTTCCCTAGTAAACCGACTTCAGCAGCCTGGCTCCTGCTTGCATGCAGCTGTGTTGAACCCCCAATTGGTATGTAAGGGCTTGGGGTGGTTGCTGAGAGGTGGGGGCAACGTAAGTGCAGAAAATACATTAGCTTTCTAATGTGCCTTGTAATTATAAATTCCATCTCTGCTGACTAAATTATTTTAATGTTTTCTGCAGAAGTCACATACATCTAGATATGCATCCCCAACCTGTATTCAGTTTATGTCTGTATTGTTTGTTTGTCCTCTCCGTACATCACCGTTAATAAGCATAGCTCAATAGCATTTCCAAAAAAAAGTAAAACGAATACACTACTGAACCAAAATACTCATGTTCAGCCCCGATGTACATCAATAATATTTATATTTTATTCCAAATTCATTCCAAGGGTGGTGGGTGCCCGATGCCATCTGCCATTCTGGCATGCTCTTGGGTGGACTTTAGCTGCCCATTCACAGCCTGCACTGGGTGGTGTTCGCTGAGCGGGCTGTCACTGTTCCGCCCGTGCATTGTGCTTCTTCTATGGGGATGGTGGTCGACCACGTGTTGCTGTGTTGATTGTCGACGTCCTGGTTGTTGACGACCATCATAGATCCAGAACCATTCAACTTTGTTTGCAGCTCTTATGCCCAAAGACTGCACTTGATACCACTCTGAAACCCATAAGAGTAATCTCGTAGTCCATATTAACATACAATACTACCAAAGTTCTCAGTTTCCCAGGGGTCCTATTTCTTGCAACCCAAGATCACAGTATGTGTGACTCAATGGAAAAGATTCTGTCAAAGATCAACAGTCACAAGTACCAACATTCCTTTTTGTGTTTGAGACCTCTAAATGAGATTTAGATTTTAAAATTATGTTAAGCATAACACTAATATTGTTACTATACTGGAGACATACGTGATACAAGTACACTGGTGGGTCTGGGGTTTATTGTTACCAAAGCAATATGATGCTGTTTATTTTTTCTTCAACTTTTTGTTTAGCAGTCTTAAATAGAGAGTGACATTCTGTGTTTAAGACACAATCAACTGTGCTATTAGTTTGAAAGGACAAGCCTGTCATGTGGGGGCAACAGTCCTTTTTGAAGAATTGCATACAGTACTTTGTTTCTAGTTTTCAAGATCAGTTTCAACAATTTTTTTCTATCTTTATTTGGCCGAGATTGACATTTGAGAGATAAGTTCTAGACAGTGGATGAGGAGGGGCCAGCTGGTTTTGTTTGATTCACACATTAGTGTCCGTCTGATTTTTTTTTTTTTGTAAGAATTATTAGATTTCTGGAGGCTTTCTGTATTTAAAAAAAAAAATACTCCATGGATTGCCGATTTTATTCGCTACCGAGGTTGACATGGTCTCAGTGGATGGCTGGGGTTTGGTACTTTCAAAGTTAGGTGAACACGCTTCTGCCTAACATTTGATTTTGGCATAATACACATTTTGTTGAGTATTTCCTAATTATCTGTACAGTACGCATTGGTGTGTTCGGAATTTGTAGTGTGTGCTAGGTCTGTAGAGAAGGACTGGGCAGACTTGAAAACGAAAATGGCAAAGACTTAGGGGAACAAAATTTCATAAGAGCATATGTTTCTTCTTCACGGTTGACTGTTGCTTTAAACTTTTTTTACTTATTCTGTTTTGTTCATATTAAAGAGGAAGTTTCATGTGTTATCAGACAGTTGTTTGCCAACAAACAGTAGTTAGAATTGAAAATAAAAATTGCATTAAGTGCATTTATATAGCAGAGCATATACTTATAGCCATTTGTTCTTTTCAAAAACTCGTTCATGTGATATCCGTCTGGGAGTAAATACTATGATCATGCCTTCTCGTGTTTTGTAGTTTTCTGACAACAGAACAAAACAAATCGAATGAAATATTAAGCTTATTAAGGCATAGATAAACTTAGAAATAAAAAAAAACTAACAAAACTTTTATAGCCTCCTAAACAACAGGCTATATATATATATATATATATATATATATATATATATATACTGTATATATATATATATATATATATATATATATATATATATACCTTAGCCCTAACACAGCATCCTTTGCAGCAAAAGCCAATTTAAATCCATAGATAAACCAAAACCAGCAAACCAAATTTAGCAAATGTAATATTATTGGTCACATCGATCGCTCAGTATAATTAGATTCCAGGAGCAAAGACGGATAAGTGGTCAAGGCAGCAGGGTCACACTGTGTCCAGAGACTGACAATAGCGTGCTGGACAAAGAGCCAGTGCATGTAACGGCCATTTTAGGTAAACCCTGGAATGGCCAAACAATGAACGAGGTCACAGCAGAAGTCAAATACAGACATATGGGATTCCAATAAAAACAGTTAATGTAAAATACCAACTGTAAAACATCTAAATCAAAGGGGTAAACTCTAAATAAAAACAGAATAACTGAACATGAGTTTTGTTTTTACTGCAACTGTATTTAGTTTAATATTTTGCAGCAAATACAATAATTCTTATTATATGATTCTGGATAGGCAGAAAGTTAACACTTCACTCAGACAAAATCATCCCTTTTCTGCCCATGCGTGTGTATATACATACGTACATACATACATACATACATACATCCTAGCTCAAAATGTAATAATATATATATATATATATATATATATATATATATATATATATATATATATACTAGCTCAAAATATGTAATATCCTCAAGTGTGGGGCAGGACCATAAATCGCAAGCGAAGAGCCACCAGTGAGAACTGAAAGTCCTGCTCCTTTCAAGTGAGGATACAATGTGTTATTTTTCAACCAGACCATTAAGTATTCAATTTATTTAACATCACTTTACTAGCTATACCTTTTAAATTTGCTGTTTGTTTTAGTATTGAACCATGTGTCTTTGATTTCAACTACTGATTTTAGTGTTTAGCATTGTGAAAGCTGCTTTCTGATTGGTGCAGTATTCTATTGTGAAACACTAACCTTGAAGATATCAATTATGACAACACTAACACAACATATATTTTTGATATCTTGCTGTTAGTGTAGTCAGCCTAGATACAGTGTGTGTGTGTGTGTGTGTGTTGTGTAGATAGACAGACAGACACAGACAGACAGGTATGTCTTTAGTATAATGAGACAAGGTACAGAATATTGAAAGCACGCCTGGTTTGCAATATACAGAACATATATGCCACAAAGGTGTCATTGGGTTAACTTTTTGGTAGCACAGAGATGCCTTTCAGCTCATTTCTGTTTGTGATTCATTTATATATGATCATATGACAGAAGATCTTTGGTGTATCGAATTCTTCCCCATGTCAGTCATTTTGTGCCTGTATTGCAGTGACACGTTTTACTGCTGTATGTAAGTGTATTACTTCAACCCTCTTGGCCTGCACACAATTTGTTGTTGTTTTGTTTCTTTGTTTTGTTTGTTTGTTTAAGTCAGGCACAGTAAAACGGTATGTATTGCTGTAAGCCCATAAGCACGATGTTTTCTGTTAAAAAGATTAAAGTCATACTGTTCTTTTATGTCTGTTAAAACACCTGCTGTGAAATGTTATATGATCATATAATAAATAAAAGCATGAACCGCCTCCCCACACACACAAGCACCTCCCATCAATGTGCTTTTTAAGTCTTGGACAAACAGAGTTTAAAACACCATTTAGATGATGAATTGTCATCTATTGATCAATTTGCTGTTTTGCTCTGACATTGGACACCCTATTTACTGAATACATTTAAATACATTTTCAGGCCATTATACAGACACAGGATATATCACAGTTCACTTTCTGACAGCTTTATATAAAAGTTTCAAGTTCCGTTTGGTCCTGAGGTAGTTAAGTAAAATTCAGCAACACTGATGTGGTTAAGTAAAACTGAGTAGAATTTTAAATTATAAACGTTCAATAAATTGCATTTGTTAGACAACCGATGTGATTTATTTAATTGATTTTTATTGTACACTGTGAGAGAAAAGCATCGGGATGTGCATTCCAAGCCTCCTCTCAGGAGAGAGAGAGAGAGAGAGAGAGAGAAATGGGTAGATCGATAGATCTACAGTATATAGAGAGACAGACAGACAGAGTCATTCCACCCCATATCAAACAGATAGCTTCATTCCACCTCATATCAAACTGTTCTGCAGAATTTATTTGGATACCCTTCATCGCTTCATGTTTACAAAGTGTGGGAACCCTTCTTATAATTTTAATTAAGAATATATTAGCTACAGCCAGGATATGAATGGGAATCGGGGTAAAAATATGAGAGGGATGCAGAAGATGTGCATCGGTCAGATATTCAAAAGTTTTAGGGCTATTTAGTTGCCCCAGTAAATATTATTTTGGGGGCAGAGCAGCAGCTGAGGGCAGACAATTGCATTCTCACATACAGGAGGCAGGAACAAACAGATTGACAAGCGATGGACTCGTCTCAGTCCTTCAAGCGCAGTCGAAATCCAGCAACTGACCAAGAAAACGGGCTGTAAGTGGCTTGGCTTTCTTCGCTCCCCTAGTACTGTTTACTGTTAGACCCTGGCTGGGTGGGCATTAATGGGGAAGAGAAGAATGCTGTAAGCCCAGTTCGCAACTTTGTAGGACTGTCTTCGTCTGCATCCCTGGGGTGTGATCTGCTCACTGATCTCCGTTTGAACAGGATGTCAATCTAGTGTGTGCGGGGGAGCATGCTGCTCACTGAAGCGGAGCTCTCCTTTCAGCTGTACGCCACTGCATTTTCAACTGCTGTCATAGACAGCTGCAGCATTCATTGGCGAACTGTGACTGTGCCTGCAAACACACTGACTGAATTGGAAGACAGGGTGCCACACCTCCGAAACTCGGATGATGGCACTATGTTTCTTGCACATGCATGCAAGCAAACATAAAATGAACATTCTATTCATAACTGAATTTTACTGAAAGAGCAGCCTGCACTATGCGACAGCACTGTCTTTAATAAATGACAGCTGTGTCATAGTACTTATACTCACGTGACACAGCTGTTCTTATTAAAGACAATGGTGTCGATAGTAGGCTGCTGCTGTCATCACTGTAGGTCTTGGAGGGGCTACTGTCATTGTAGTCCCACCATCCTGACTTTACCTCAATTAAACTTTTCTCTGCAGACCAGGGGCCCCAATCCCTGGTGGCAGTGTATGTATTTATTTGTTTATGTGATTTATTTATCTTTTATTTAGTATACAGGTATCTTGTTCTTTTCTGACACTGGGATGCCCACCCCAGTGTCAGCTGCTTCCCTGTACAGACTCTTTATTTCTTAACACTGCCAACATTGGGGAGCCCAATCCCAGTGTCGGCTTTTGCACAACCCCAGCAGTGAGGGACACTGGAATGCACTCTCCCAGTGTCCCAAAATACTCTCATTTATCATTTCCCTGTAAAGAAAAAAAAGTCCAGCAACATTTGTTGTTTTTAACCTAAAAAAAACAGTCCCTCATTCTTGCAGTCTCCCTAGTCCCAACCCGACTCTCCCACTGTGCAACGGAACCCTTCTTACCCTATGCTTACTCGAGTCGGCTTCTGTGGACCATGTTGTATAGTACTTGTCCATTATGATACTGTTCTTTAATAAATAACAGCTGTGTCATATAGTACTTTGTTTATATGACACAGCTGTCATTTATTAGAGACAGCTGTGTCATGTAGTGTAGGCTCCTGCTGTCCTGACAAATAACTCAGGGATGGGCTACTGTCATTGTAGTCCTGCCATCCTGACTTTGCCTCAGTGAGTCTGTTATCTGCACACTGGGGGCCCTCAGATTACAAGCGGCTTCTGCAGCATACCTGAGTGTGGAGCAGAGACCCTTATCACATGCTTTGGTGATGGTTCGAGGTGTAATCCAGACAGCTATGGACTATAAAGGAGAATCACAGGGACTGAATAGAGAGGATTACTGTATGCTGTATAACCGAAAAGGAGTAAAATTGAAGGTCAGTCTCACGCCATTCAGTTGGGCAAGAGGAGCCATCTAACGAATGAAACCTTAGAACGGGTAGGAACTGAAACTCAAAGCAAGATAAACAGTTGTCCCCATTACAATGGATGCCTCTTGTTTTAATCTTCGATGGTGCTGGTCACCCTGTCAGAGATGGGTGGTGGGGGCAAAATGAACACAGAATAGGCCGCTGTCTGTCCGGTGACTCTGCAGCATGGGTACAGCACATTTACACAGTGTTATTCTGTGTCTCCCCACAGTGGGTCTCGCTGTCAAACACCATGGAGGAGGGCAGGGGAAACCAACACAAGACAGGCTGCAGAGTGTTTGGACTAGTTACACATGGTGCGGCAAGAGTGACAGGTAGTTTAAGGCACCATGCATTTCTCCGTGCTGCCTCACAGTGTGTCTCACACACTCCTTCTGTGGGCACTACTCCCTTTCTTTCTTCTCTCTCTCTCTCCACCCCGGCATTATGTCATGTGGTATTGCTTACTGCTGTCTTGTACTTATCCATCACCTGGATGCTCACCCTAGTATCTGATGCTCCCCCATGTAGCCCTTTTGTTGCTGAACACTGCCGACATCAGGGGCCCAATCCCTGTGTTGGCATTTACACCTCGTCAGCAGTGTGGGATACTGGGGAGCCCACCCCAAATGTCCCAAAATACTCTTATTGCTTAGTCATTTTCCTGAAAGAAAAAAACATCCCACAACAACCTTTTTTTTTTAACCTGAAAAAAGAAAATGGTCCCTCGTGGTCGCCGCTATCTCCCTACCCACAACCTGACCCTTTCACTGAGCACCCACCACCCCACACCAACCTTACCCTATACTTACCTACGAGGTCAGTGCTGTCATCTTCTGTGAACTGGGATCAAGTCTGCGCTCTTCAAAGCCGAACGCAAACTGAAAAATCAAGGTAAGTGCCATATAATGTTGATATTTTGCTGCTTTTGGCATTTTTCACCAAGCTTTCAACATGGGGTTTTGGGACCCCACCTCATGAACATTGTCACTGTCATTTCATTAATCTGGCCGAAGGTAATTTCATGGTCGCTTGCAGGAATCACCTTTTTGGACCAAATAACAAAATAACAGTGCCAGTGTTTATGAGGTGGTGTCCCAGAAAGCCCATGTTGAAATTTGGTGAATAAATTACAAAATACCACTTTATTTAACGCAGCATTGTGCAGTTTCTACACAGGCACATAACTTTGTAATTTACAATATTTTGACTCTAGATTTGTAACATATCCATTTTTTCACACCATCTCATGAACAGTACAGCTGTCATTTTCACATCCTTTCTGAAATGTGTTTTTGCATCTGTGGCACAGAATAGCTTTCAGCACAGATTTGACAATTTTCACCTATGCGGTTTATGAGGTGGGATCATAAGAAGAATATGTTGAATGTTTGGGTCAAAACATTAAAAGACACAGAATTTATTTTGGTTGCAGGGATGTCCATTGCACCTCTGGGAAACATGCTGCCTTATCGTGCCAGTGACGAGGCTGATGGGGAAGGTGCTGCAGCATGCAGCACCAGGCATGGCCTGGGTAGGGACAGAGCAGTGTTTTGGTGCAGAAGCCACACCCTGTGGTGGGTCAGGGAACCTCACCTAGAAGGTATCGAAAAGTGTGTTGGGGACTGCTGGGCCCATGCACTGCATCATGACTGTCTCCAGTATTGTATTTATCTCATTTTGGGACCTGCATAAATAAGGATACAGTTCAACTATCACAAAAGAAGGGAAATTCTTTGGAAAAAATTATGTCAATGCAGACATTAGAGTTGTAAAATGCAAAGCGTACAAAGACAGGAAATGAAAGAACATTAGGATTTGGGTCTCCGAATCAGTGTTGGTTCTTATGTGGGGTTGTCAACCCACTGCCAAGACCCACACAATTCATTAACACCATCCTAATCAAACTGTCCCTAGTCCACACCTACCCCATTTTCATAGATGGGTCCTATTGTCCTCCTGACACATCCTCACACTCCACTATGGAACACCTGAACAACATCACATCACTGGCTGGGAGGGTGAGTCGCACATCCTCGGGGATTTCAACCAAAACTGGCTCTCCAGTAGCAGCTCCAGCTTGCAGTACCAGGTGGCTGCACTAAACCTAACCCAATCAATCACAGAGCCCACATGCGTGAACCACAAATCCTCAAATCACTCTCTCCTTGACTGGTGGTCCCTTATGTCACACCCACATGGTATACTTGCTTCTGGCCTACTTCTGGACTCTTTAGTGACCATAAGATGATTTACTCCATTAGAAAAATCCATCACCCCAAAGCTAACCCACCCAGAACCATACTCACGAGAGCCTACAAATTCCTGGACCTACCATCCCTCCTCTGCGACTTGTCTAACTTGGACTGGTCTTTCATTCAAAGAGCCAACTCTATTGACTCTGCCTGGGAGTACTTTCAATCAAGGTTTTGGTGGTCTGGAACTCACACACTCCTATTAAAGGGCTCGGAGTGGGTACCCACCTGCCATGGATTTCCATGGACATCATGACACTCCTCAAAGACAGGGACACAGCCTGGAAGGCCTCCAAGGTCTCCAGCTCTCAGACCGATAAAATATTGGGCCATTCACAATGCCTGCACTAGGCAGATCCACAGGGCTAAGGCAAATTATTTCAGCACCACCTTCAAAGCTAACCTGAGCCAACCTTCCAAATTCTGGAAGGTTGTTAAATCCCTCTTTACCCCCACTCACAGCCCCTACCCCATCCCTCAACACTGGTGGCCACACGATTACTGAACCCCTAGACATGGCCTCTTATTTCAATACCTTCTTTACAGACTGTATCTCATCTCTCTTGAGTGCCCCAACCCTCAAGTCACCCTGACCTCTCTACCTTCCCGCCCCTTAAAGGTCCCCAGCAGACCACCCATTCACGTTCCGGCAGACAACTCCTACTGAAGTTTGTAAAGCTCTATTTACCCTAAACCCAGACAACGGCAAATTTCCACATGGCCTTGACTCCAAACTACTCTACCTGTCAGCCTCAGCAATTGCTGCCCCCCTAGCAGCTCTTTACAACCTCACTTCTCACTTGCCGCTGTCCCCACTGAGTGGAAACATGCCACAGTCATCCCGCTGCCAAAGGTGGTGACCCCTCGATACCGTAACTACTGCCCAATTTCCTGCTTCCTATCCTGGCCAAGATCCAGAAAAAAACTAGTTCTCTCTCAACTCTCCTCCTATCTTGATTCCTCTTCCTTTTCACACCCTACCAGTCTGGTTTCAGGAAGTACCACTCCCCACCACCTCTCCTAAGACAAACTGACTCCATTCTCACTGGTATGGATGAGGGCCTAATCACCTCAGCTATTTTTGTTGACCTGGCTAAAGCCTCGACACCGTCTCCCATACACCCTATTGAAACTCTCTCAAGCAGGACTCTCAGACATGGTCAACCAGTGGTTCCAGTCCTACCTGCTAGACCACTCCCAAGCTGTCAGAATTGGCAATGCCACCTCTACTTCCCTTCCTGTCACTTCTGAGGGTTCTGCAAGGGTCAGTCCTGGGCCTCTCCTGTTCTCCATTTTCCTCAATGACCTGCCTGCCACCTGCCCCAGCACATCAATTCACTTGTCTGCGGATGATACAGTTTTGTACACATCTGGCTCCTCCACTACTGAAGTAGCGACCAGACTCCAGCAGGACTTCAGCAAAGTTCAGCACTGGTTTCATTCAAATCAGCTCTTTCTCAACACCAAGAAACCATCTTCATGACCTTCGGTACAAGGTAGAGACTTTCAAGGCAATTCCCCACCCCCTTTCCGCACCCTTGATGGGTCCATGATTGAAAGTTGCTCCACATTCAGATATCTCAGGGTCTGGCTTGACCAGCACCTTGACTTCTCAGTGCACATTGATGCCATCCATAAAAACTCCACCCCAAGCTCGGAGCACTGTACTGTAATTGTGGCTGCATCCCATTGCCAGCTAGACTTGCTATTGCTCAGAGGATGATTCTCCCATCTTTGACTATGGGGACGTAGTCTACAGCGCTGCCCCAAAGTCCACCCTGGCCAGACTGGAC
Source organism: Neoceratodus forsteri (assembly GCA_016271365.2). NCBI lineage: Eukaryota > Metazoa > Chordata > Ceratodontiformes > Ceratodontidae > Neoceratodus > Neoceratodus forsteri. Next base: position 124,855,480 of record JADMNL010000024.1, read on the forward strand.
CCCTTGGCTGTTCTCCTAGCATGCATCTCTGTGCCTTTTACCAGAATCTAGATCTCTCTCTTTGCAGGGCCAGCATCTATCCCATTGTGTGAGTCTCATGGCCAAATTCTGGTCACAGTCCCTCCCTCACATCTCACCTGGGTCCTCTCAGCGCATTCCCCCTCCCCAGGACTATGCACTGAGGAGTAAGGACTCTCATCTACTGGCCATCCCGCACATGTCTACCTCCGCAGGCCAGTCAGCTTTCAGATTCCGCATGTCCAGCCTCTGGAACCTCTCACATCGGACATCCGGCACACTACATCAGGAAGGCACCTCAACTCCTTCTTAAAACAACCTTCCACCCTACCTCTACTTGCACCTCTGGGAGCTCACTGAGTGGGAGTCCACTAATCCCGGTGACAGGTAATACTCCCAGTACTCACCTTTCCCAAAGGTCACTGCTCCGTCCACCTGCCTGACGATGTAACCTCACAAGAATATAGCTTGTCCTCTTCATTCATAAAGCTCACTCCTGTGTGGCTGGCACCTTGTTTGCATTCCTCTTGGAGCCATGGCTATGTACCTGCCTGTAGTGGTTGTACTCTACCTTACTTGTGTCAAACTATGCTTAACATGTAAATCGACAAAACTGCATATGTTGTAAGTTCTCCTATTTTTGATGCACCACGTGTAATGAACCTTACTGTTTATGTTTGTAAGTTCTCCTATTTTTGATGCACCACATGTAATGAACCTTACTGTTTATGTTTGTAAGTTCTCCTATTTTTGATGCACCACATGTAATGAACCTTACTGTTTATGTTTGTAAGTTCTCCTATTTTTGATGCACCACATGTAATGAACCTTACTGTTTATGTTTGTATGTTCTCCTATTTTTGATGTACCACATGTAATGAACCTTACTGTTTATGTTTGTAAGTTCTCCTATTTTTGATGTACCACATGTAATGAACCTTACTGTTTATGTTTGTAAGTTCTCCTATTTTTGATGCACCACGTGTAATGAACCTTACTGTTTATGTTTGTAAGTTCTCCTATTTTGATGTACCACATGTAATGAACCTTACTGTTTATGTTTGTAAGTTCTCCTATTTTTGATGCACCACATGTAATGAACCTTACTGTTTATGTTTGTAAGTTCTCCTATTTTTGATGTACCATGTAATGAACCTTACTGTTTATGTTGTAAGTTCTCCTATTTTTATGTACCACATGTAATGAACCTTACTGTTTATGTTGTAAGTTCTCCTATTTTGATGCACCACATGTAATGAACCTTACTGTTTATGTTTGTAAGTTCTCCTATTTTGATGCACCACATGTAATGAACCTTACTGTTTATGTTTGTAAGTTCTCCTATTTTTGATGTACCACATGTAATGAACCTTACTGTTTATGTTTGTAAGTTCTCCTATTTTGATGCACCACATGTAATGAACCTTACTGTTTATGTTTGTAAGTTCTCCTATTTTTGATGTACCACGTGTAATGAACCTTACTGTTTATGTTGTAAGTTCTCCTATTTTTGATGCACCAGTAATGAACCTTACTGTTTATGTTGTAAGTTCTCCTATTTTTGATGTACCACATGTAATGAACCTTACTGTTTATGTTTGTAAGTTCTCCTATTTTGATGCACCACATGTAATGAACCTTACTGTTTATGTTTGTAAGTTCTCCTATTTTGATGCACCACGTGTAATGAACCTTACTGTTTATGTTTGTAAGTTCTCCTATTTTGATGCACCACGTAATGAACCTTACTGTTTATGTTTGTAAGTTCTCCTATTTTGATGTACCACGTGTAATGAACCTTACTGTTTATGTTGTAAGTTCTCCTATTTTGATGTACCACGTGTAATGAACCTTACTGTTTATGTTGTAAGTTCTCCTATTTTTGATGTACCACTGTAATGAACCTTACTGTTTATGTTTGTAAGTTCTCCTATTTTTGATGCACCACATGTAATGAACCTTACTGTTTATGTTTGTAAGTTCTCCTATTTTTGATGCACCATGTAATGAACCTTACTGTTTATGTTTGTAAGTTCTCCATTTTTGATGCACCACGTGTAATGAACCTTACTGTTTATGTTTGTAAGTTCTCCTATTTTGATGCACCACATGTAATGAACCTTACTGTTTATGTTTGTAAGTTCTCCTATTTTTGATGCACCATGTAATGAACCTTACTGTTTATGTTTGTAAGTTCTCCTATTTTTGATGCACCACGTGTAATGAACCTTACTGTTTATGTTTGTAAGTTCTCCTATTTTTGATGCACCACGGTAATGAACCTTACTGTTTATGTTTGTAAGTTCTCCTATTTTGATGCACCACGTGTAATGAACCTTACTGTTTATGTTTGTAAGTTCTCCTATTTTTGATGCACCACGTGTAATGAACCTTACTGTTTATGTTTGTAAGTTCTCCTATATTTTGATGCACCACGTAATGAACCTTACTGTTTATGTTTGTAAGTTCTCCTATTTTTGATGCACCACGGTAATGAACCTTACTGTTTATGTTTGTAAGTTCTCCTATTTTTGATGCACCACGTGTAATGAACCTTACTGTTTATGTTTGTAAGTTCTCCTATTTTTATGCACCACGTAATGAACCTTACTGTTTATGTTTGTAAGTTCTCCTATTTTTGATGCACCACGTAATGAACCTTACTGTTTATGTTTGTAAGTTCTCCTATTTTTGATGCACCACGTGTAATGAACCTTACTGTTTATGTTTGTAAGTTCTCCTATTTTTGATGCACCACGTGTAATGAACCTTACTGTTTATGTTTGTAAGTTCTCCTATTTTTGATGCACCACTGTAATGAACCTTACTGTTTATGTTTGTAAGTTCTCCTATTTTTGATGCACCACGTAATGAACCTTACTGTTTATGTTTGTAAGTTCTCCTATTTTTGATGCACCACGTGTAATGAACCTTACTGTTTATGTTTGTAAGTTCTCCTATTTTGATGCACCACGTGTAATGAACCTTACTGTTTATGTTTGTAAGTTCTCCTATTTTGATGCACCACGTGTAATGAACCTTACTGTTTATGTTTGTAAGTTCTCCTATTTTGATGCACCCGTGTAATGAACCTTACTGTTTATGTTTGTAAGTTCTCCTATTTTGATGCACCACGTGTAATGAACCTTACTGTTTATGTTTGTAAGTTCTCCTATTTTGATGCACCACGTGTAATGAACCTTACTGTTTATGTTTGTAAGTTCTCCTATTTTGATGCACCACGGTAATGAACCTTACTGTTTATGTTTGTAAGTTCTCCTATTTTGATGCACCACGGTAATGAACCTTACTGTTTATGTTTGTAAGTTCTCCTATTTTGATGTACCACGTGTAATGAACCTTACTGTCTATGTTTGTAAGTTCTCCTATTTTTGATGTACCACGGTAATGAACCTTACTGTCTATGTTTGTAAGTTCTCCTATTTTTGATGTACCACGTGTAATGAACCTTACTGTCTATGTTTGTAAGTTCTCCTATTTTTGATGTACCACGTGTAATGAACCTTACTGTTTATGTTTGTAAGTTCTCCTATTTTGATGCACCACGTGTAATGAACCTTACTGTTTATGTTTGTAAGTTCTCCTATTTTTGATGCACCACGTAATGAACCTTACTGTTTATGTTTGTAGTTCTCCTATTTTTGATGCACCATGTAATGAACCTTACTGTTTATGTTGTAAGTTCTCCTATTTTGATGCACCACGGTAATGAACCTTACTGTTTATGTTTGTAAGTTCTCCTATTTTTGATGCACCACGTGTAATGAACCTTACTGTTTATGTTTGTAAGTTCTCCTATTTTGATGCACCACGGTAATGAACCTTACTGTTTATGTTTGTATGTTCTCCTATTTTGATGCACCACGTAATGAACCTTACTGTTTATGTTTGTATGTTCTCCTATTTTGATGCACCACGGTAATGAACCTTACTGTTTATGTTGTAAGTTCTCCTATTTTTGATGCACCACGGTAATGAACCTTACTGTTTATGTTGTAAGTTCTCCTATTTTTGATGCACCACGGTAATGAACCTTACTGTTTATGTTGTAAGTTCTCCTATTTTTGATGCACCACGGTAATGAACCTTACTGTTTTATGTTGTAAGTTCTCCTATTTTTGATGCACCACGTGTAATGAACCTTACTGTTTATGTTGTAAGTTCTCCTATTTTTGATGCACCACGTGTAATGAACCTTACTGTTTATGTTGTAAGTTCTCCTATTTTTGATGCACCACGTGTAATGAACCTTACTGTTTATGTTGTAAGTTCTCCTATTTTTGATGCACCACGTGTAATGAACCTTACTGTTTATGTTTGTAAGTTCTCCTATTTTTGATGCACCACGTGTAATGAACCTTACTGTTTATGTTGTAAGTTCTCCTATTTTGATGCACCACGTGTAATGAACCTTACTGTCTATGTTTGTAAGTTCTCCTATTTTTGATGCACCACATGTAATGAACCTTACTGTTTATGTTTGTAAGTTCTCCTATTTTTGATGCACCACGTGTAATGAACCTTACTGTTTATGTTTGTATGTTCTCCTATTTTTGATGCACCACATGTAATGAACCTTACTGTTTATGTTTGTAAGTTCTCCTATTTTGATGCACCACGTGTAATGAACCTTACTGTTTATGTTTGTAAGTTCTCCTATTTTTGATGCACCACGTGTAATGAACCTTACTGTTTATGTTGTAAGTTCTCCTATTTTTGATGCACCAATGTAATGAACCTTACTGTTTATGTTTGTAAGTTCTCCTATTTTTGATGCACCACATGTAATGAACCTTACTGTTTATGTTTGTAAGTTCTCCTATTTTGATGCACCACGTGTAATGAACCTTACTGTTTATGTTGTAAGTTCTCCTATTTTTGATGCACCACGGTAATGAACCTTACTGTTTATGTTTGTAAGTTCTCCTATTTTTGATGCACCACATGTAATGAACCTTACTGTTTATGTTGTAAGTTCTCCTATTTTTGATGCACCACGGTAATGAACCTTACTGTTTATGTTTGTAAGTTCTCCTATTTTTGATGCACCACGTGTAATGAACCTTACTGTTTATGTTTGTAAGTTCTCCTATTTTTGATGCACCACGTGTAATGAACCTTACTGTTTATGTTTGTATGTTCTCCCCTTCCCTTCCCCAGAGCGTATCTGGAATCAGTCTGCTCAGTCCGCCTCCCCGTAAAACGTTTAAATAAATAAATAAATGCCCACCCTACCCTGGATCACATGATGTCAAGTGTGATGTCTTCATGCAGGGCTCGTGGGACCCTGTGTGAAGAAAGCTCTGACAAATTATGTTGGCCATACTGTATCACTTTGAGGCACTAGGTTGGAGCTGTATCTTGTGCTTTGAACAGGAGGCTACGGGCTGGGGGTGGGCATTAGGTTTACAACCCCAAATAAGAGCCACCACTTATTCGCCAATACTCGGAGACCAAAATCTAATTTCTTTTATTTCCTGTCTTTGTACTCTTTGCGTTTTACAACCCTAATGTCTGCATTAACATAGTTTTTTGCAAAGAACTTATATACATACACACAGATATATATATATATAGCATATAGCGATATAGCAAAACAACTTTGTTAATGCATCAGTTAGGGTTGCCCCAACAAATGTAGGGAAACATGGTGTTAGGATTTCCAACTCTAACACCCTATCCCCACCGAGACACACCTGAGGTATCCAGGGCAGCACTGGGTCATCAGCCCTAATGCTCACCCCATTCTCTCTCTGTGTACTCACCCTCCTTATTTTCTAAAGGAATTGGGTGAGCATTAGGTCTGACAGTCCCACTGCCACCCCTCCTCTTGGTGTGTCCAGGTGGGATGTGGGGGTGTTAGAGTTGGAAACCCTAATGCTTCATTTCCTACTTTTTGATATGGGCAACCTAACTGATGCATTAATGTAGTTTATCGCAATGTATTTCCTTACTTTTTGAGATAGTATAATCATATCCTAATTGGTTGTGGCCCTGCACTCCCATTCCTCCATAGATGCATGTATGTACTTAGATGTGGAAGTGCAGGGCCCTCTGTTTCCATTTATAGCACAGGAGTGATGAAATTGTCAGCATAGCCATGTTATTACCCCATCTAATGTACCAAGTGCAGAACATATTCAAATCCCCACAAATTTTATAGAGATAGTGGATGGTTGACCATCCACAACAAAACTGTGTTTCCATCGGGGAAGTTGATGATGTCATAGAGACCTACTCGAGAGAGAAGCTGGAGAGGTCTCATGGCATCATCAACTCCGAGATGGAAACACAGACTTAGTTGTGGATAGTCAACCATCCATTGTTTTTATAGTATATGGTTCCCCAAATGGACACAAGAGTCATACCTCATGTTGACAGTCCTGCACTGGTCCTCGCTTGAGTCCCAACCTCAAGATACCGGTCCTCCTCACTGCGGTTACGTTGTTCGGTCATGTCCCTAAATATAACGGTACTCATCGCTGCAGTCCCGCTCTGTTTTTACCTTGACGGTGCCAGAGATTTTTTTTAAATGCAAATTGATAGTTTGGGCACATGGAGCCGATTATGGCAGTCCATGTCCAAACTGTCTGCTAGCCCGACCACTCACTAAGTGAATCTGCCATTTTAGAATGCATTTTTAAATCGCTGCCTGTTTCCATCAATCAGGTAGGAGTTCAGTAGTAAAGTTGTTGTACTATCGATGTGACATCAGAATGATAGTACAACAACTTTTGACCTTTGAACTGTCCTACAATAGGATTTGGAAAACTATTATTTTCCATCCACAACAAACCCTAACCATATACTATAACATAGTTCTGCGAACTGCAAAGCCATTTTACGCTGCAGTTGTGAAAACACTTTTGGCCAGGATTTGAAAAATGACAGTTATGGCATACATTTGGTGATGTAATAACAAGTCTATGTTCAAACTTCGTGGACAAAATACTTTCAATTACAAAGTTATGAGCATGAGTAGTGAAATTTCAGAATGGTCATAACTAGGCTATTTTTAAATTTTGACACAAATTTTAACGTGACCTTTTAGGGACCCACCTCATGAACAGTAAGACCGTCATTATGCAAATCCTGCCTGAAAGGTGAATTCACCAAGTGACCGCAAAATCACCTTTCCAGTGGAGTTGCATAATGACAGTAATATTGTTCATGAGTTTGAGTCCCCAAAAGGCCATGTTGAAAATTTAGGGTCAGACTCTCAAAAAATAGCTGAGTTATTATAAGTTGACACCCCCATTGAAATACATTGAAGTGCATTTACCTTAGTTTTCATATTACATTTGCTGGTTCCAGCAGCAAGACGTGTCTTCAATCGGGAGAGGAGATCTCGAACCTGGGACCTCTTCAGGTGAGTGAGGGTGTGGGGATGTCAAGGGGGTGTAGGGAGGTGGGTGCACAGTGAGTGGTGCAGGTGTGATCACCAATGGACTGTTCTTTTTACAGGACAAAAAAGAACATTGAGGATAACTTTCTTGTTTTCAATCAAAAACACATGGGAGGGTGTGGGGGCACTGACCACCAATGATAAAGGAGAAATGTGTATCAGAGGGTGGTGGGCATACCTAGACACTAGGGATAAACAGTGCCAGCAAAGGAGGGTGGGGTAGACCAAACAAATATAGAAAACATCATAAAAAAACAGATATGGGCATTCAGAGTGTGGAGAGTGCCACTAGACACCAGGGATTTTTATGAATAGTTCAAAGGAGAACCTATTTTAAAAAAACAAAGCAATTCTTTTCACTGGCGGAAATCCTTTTGCTGTGGTGGCGAGACAGAATTCATCTGACGAAAAAGATTAGGGACTTGATTTTTTAATCCTTTTTGCCAGAAGATTTTTGCCATTCTTTTTGTCATGGTGAAAAGGAATTTGTCCAGTAAAAAGGATTAAAAATCTATGTTCCTAATCCTTTTCAGCCAGACTAATTCTTTTCGACATGACAAAAAATGATGTCGAGAAAGGAATTTAGCAAGTGGTGAAAAAGGATTTGAATGTAAAAAAGACATTGGAAACCATATAAAAGATAAAAGATAAAAAAATAAAACACAGAGCAGCTCATCAACTTCTGATGAGCAAGACGATGCTTCCATATATGTAAAAGACATCCCTAGGCATAGCTGTAACATTTTGTTGTGGGACAAAATAAATAACAAGATGGCGGCTCACGGAAAAGGATTTTTTCTAACAAAAGAAATAGGGTCTGTCTTTTTATCGGGCCAGATTCCTTTTCCTTCCATTCCTCTATCCAAAGACTGAACTGAGCATGCTCAGAACCCAGAATTTTAAAATTAAATAATTTTGCAGCAGATTAATATTTTTCACCAAACCAATGCAGACAAGTTATGTGGCGTGCTCTTTTTACCCTGATAATTTCAGACAGTGGTGGAGCCAGGTTTGGGAGATGGGGGCATTCAGTCAATCACAGGATCCACAATGGGCAATAAACAGTGAATAAAGATGGTGGTGGGGTACCACTATTCACACTGGAGCAGCCAGAGGGCGACCGCCCCAGGCCCCACCCAGCTCTGCCACTGATTTCAGACCAAAATTCCCAACCATTTGGCCACAGCGCAATGCCAAAAAAGGCAAATGTCACACTTTTTCACTATGGGCATCTTGAAAACTGCCAAACCAACCAAAATGAAACCTGGCATGTCAAGAGATCCCTCCACCAGACACACACACAAGACCGTGCATGCAAGATTTTGTGCAAATTCATTGAACGGTTGCAAAGTTCTTAAGGTGTAAAATTTGAAGTTTAACATTAAAGTGCCTGCTCAACGCAAACTGTAGTGGCGCTACCATACCACTATGATAGATAGATAGATAGATAGATAGATAGATAGATAGATAGATAGATAGATCTATTAATTATAGATATGCGGTAGCGCCTTGTTACGTCGTCTTCTTTACTGTTATTTTAAGCTCAAACATTTGCACTTTAATAACTTTGCAACTGTTCGCCATTCACATGAAATTTTGCATACACTATCAGGGACCAAAGATCTCTTCATGTGGTATGTTTTGCTCTGGTCAGATGTATATGTGTGTGTGTGTGTGTGTGGCAAAACGGAGTGTCAAAATATTTGAAGATTACTATTTGTGGTAAAATTCTTTGTCATGCAACCGCGCAAAATTGTGTAGAATTGTAGCATGAAACGCTTAGGCTAGAAAGGTCTTGGGTCACAGATGTGCCTTTTGAAGATTTGGTGAAAAATATTAATCTCTTCTAAAGTTATTAAATTTCAGTTTCCATTTTTCCTATGGGACCAGTTAGATGACCCACTAGAAAAAGATTCTTTATCGCAAATGCAGAATTCTTTTTGCAAACACAGAATCTTTTGCCGTAAATACTAAATCTTTTACGTGAATCCGCCATCTTGTTTTCAGTTAGCAGTGACAACAAAATTTAAGTAACTTAAAAATACACTGGTTTAGTAAACAATAGTTGTATTTACCTAATCAGAACCCATAAATCTGATTCTGGAGTTAGTTTTTGATAAGTTACTTAAAAATGTCTTCTTTTAGATGCAGAAACCTTTTTGCAAACCACGGGAGAAAAAATGTGAAACATGTTCCTTTTTCACAATTTGTAAAAAGGATTTTCTTTTTCCACAAATTGCAATAAAGGAACCGTGGAAAATAATTTTTCGCAATTTGCAAAAAGAAATTTTAAGACAGCTGTTTCTTTGTCACTCCACAGTTCACAAATGGTTGTTGATTTTGGTCCAAAGTTTTCAGGGTACAATGGGCCTGCCCCACAGATGTGGGTTGCTGGTTTGGTGAAAATATATGCAGTACAATCATACTGATTCTTTATTGTAATGTATTTTTTACAAGTTAAGCAGAGAGGTAAGCACAGAATGCTAAGAAATAACCAAGCATTACTGGCAGTTGTACTGTAGCAATCTGTCTGAGGCTGTAATGTATTTTCCCTCCAAGCAGTTAGCATTCTGAACACCCACCCATTAATAAATAAAAATATTGTACTGTAACTGACATGGACTAGGGACAATAATCAGGCGTCCCACAAAAACACTGACTTTGGTTACTGACCGCTCCTTATAACGGGCAGAATCTGGTTACACAGATGTGCTCATCAAAAGCGACTTTGAGGGTACTTTCCTGTATAGCTCTGTGGGTTTAAATTTTGGTTCGCTTTCCATAGGATAACATTGTAATGTGAGGTTTATACAGTAATGTCTTTGTCACTACGTTGTGAAGTAACGGTTTTCAATTTTGTTCTAAAATTTTCAGGATACAAAGGACTTGTGCCACAAATGTGCCTTTTGCTCGTTTGTGAGAATATATTAATCTAGTGTTCAGTTACACAGGTTTCACATTTTGCTGTGTTTTTATAGGATAATATTGCAATGTGAGGTGTTTTTGGTACTCCACAGGCAAATAAGGATGCTACTACACTATCTCAAACATTATGTATGGAATGGGGCACAGGGCCCTCCGCTCCAGCATGCAAATACAGATACCATTATGGACTGGTGGGAGCTCTGGGCCCCAGGAAATAAGGATACAATTACAATCTCTCAAAATTATGGATGGGTGGGAGCACAGGGCCTCCAGGCCCCGCGCCTCCCACAAGCAAATAAGGCTACGATTATACTATCTTAAAAAGTAAGGAAATTTATTGTAAAAAACGTTGATAATGCATCAGTTTGGGTTCCAGCAATAAACATTGGGAAATGTGGTGTTAGGGTTTCCAATCCTAACATCCTACCCCCCCACCTGCACACACCAACAGCCTTCAGGGGTGTGCATTTTGGTTGTCAGTCTTACGCTCACCCCATTTCATGAATAAATAAGCTGAAATGGGTACAGTATTATAGAGAATGGGTTGGACATTAGGGCTGACAACCCCAAGACACATCCCTGATGCCTGTTGGAGCGTGCAGAGTTTGTATGTATGGGAGGGGGTGTTAGGGTTGAAATCCTAACACCACATTTCCCAGCTTTTGTTACTGGAACACCAACTGATGCATTAACAAAGTTTTTGCAACAAATATAAAATATATAATATATACCATACCTCTCAACTGTACCACATTACGAGGAGCATTCCTCATTTTACTTCACAAAAGCTCCTGTTCCACATTGTGAGGACTTATCCCACATTCAGTGTTAACAATTTAAAGCACAAATCTGTAGTAAATGATGCAAAAATATAATATTCAATTAATAACAGACTTTCTGAACATAAATGCAAACATTTTGAGTGTTCTGACCTTTTAGGTAAAGATTTGATTAAGTGTTCCACATTTTGCTCATTTGTTCCACATTTTGAGAGGCAATGTTCCACATTTGGGGCCAAAAGGTTGAGAAGTATGATATATACAATATAATACATAGGAGTAGTGAACACGTATTAGGGTTGCACTGGGTTTTCATTTTAAACCTCTGTTTCTAGATGCTTATTACTTAGTTATATTAGATCCTAGCAATGTGAAATGTGGTACGCACCATCTTGGTCTTAGGATCTAATACTGAGGCAAGTTTTGTAGAAATCTGTTTGGCCATCTTTGAGTTATAGTGTGTTTAAATATATGTATTTTTGTGCATGTTTGAGCTGAAATGTGTGGCAATGGCTAGAGAGAAAAAACTGAAGAGCTGTGTTAGAAAACTTATGGGTTCATTAGATGCTATGGAGGAATCGGTCCTTTTGGTGGTTTGGTGAAAAAAATAATTTGTTAATTATTCACAATTACTTGATTGTGCATGCTCAGTTTGTTGAAAAAATAGCTGAAATGCATCAAATGTTTTTGTTACTGTTCAACACAAACTTTAAAGTTATATAAATTTTAAATACTGAAAATGTAAGAGTGACACTCATGTGTTTGTGATGGATGTAAGAGACATACACTGTATTTTTAAAGAAAATTAATTAGTAATTAGACATCCTTAATTTAAGTAAAACATTCACACAGGAATTCTTACCAAATTTTTGAAAATCTACATGCTGCATGAATATTATGAACATCTATAAGACAATTTTCAAAATCCATGTACTGAATAATGGCTTTCCAAATCTATGTGCTGTGCCATAGTTTTCTGGTTTGTCAATTTTCAAAACATATATGCTGAACAATGGTTTTTATTTATTTTATTTTATTTCATTTTATTTTATTTATTTCATTTGCAGATTAACACCTTTGAGCCAACAGCTCTTTTACAAAGGTTCCATGTCAGGTATAACAAACAGACAGAACAGGTTACAAGGTTACATTTCAAGCAGACAGAACAAAATGTACAGGTTACAATTCATTAGTGGAGAATACAGTGGTAGTTTGATGGGTCTTGATGCTGCTGTTTGCTGATAACAGGATACTGACAGGCTGCACATGCAGGCAAGTAATCTATTGCATTTCCTAAGTTGTATAGGTAGTAGAAGTGCTTTTGGTAAGTGGTTTAAGTTTGTACTGTTAGGTCTTAAAGAAGGCCTCATGAAGTCTATCCTGAAGTTTGGGAAGAGTCTCCTGAGGTGTCTTTGTCATTTGTTGGAAAAGGGGTGAGGGGTGGAGCTGGTGATGAGGACAGCCACCCAGAGGCTTTGTCGGGGGTGCTGGAGTTTGGAATTTCAGTATTCAGGGCCCAATATCTGAATTCTGAAATCCATTGTCGATCATGCTAACAAAACATTTTGTACTGAGATCCTTTAAGAAGATTTGAAAATCTGTGCACTGCGAACAGTTTTAAAATGTTCATGTTATGAGAATAAAGTACTAAGTAGGATTACTTGAATCTACATCGACATACATCGACATCTATATTCCTCAGATTCTGTGCTGTTTTTCAGAATTTGGAATTTCAGTATTCAGGGCCCAATATCTGAATTCTGAAAACCCATTGTCAGATGTGGTATCAGCATCTGAATCAGATTCTGAATTTGGATGTTTTCAAACCTCCCCAGTCCCAGCCACATACCCATGTGTTGCCCTTAGTAAAGCCCTGGCTCACCATACCATTATGGGGGTCCCATTCCGTAGCTGTTGCCATCTGTGATAGGCAGGTGGGAGCTATAAGTGGAGGTAGTTAGGCTAGTAGTGTCCCTCTGGTGACCGGTCCAGCATCCAGCATCTTATATTAGTTTTTCTGGTACAAGAAAACAAACCTCTGTCCCCCTCCCCAACAAGCATCCACATTCAACACCCACCATAACCCATTCCTGGTCCATCAGTGCAACTCTTCCCATGCCCTCCTTCAAGATGGTGCAATTCCACTCTGACAGCAGCAGTCCATCCATATAAATTAAAATCCATCCATAGTTTTGTTGAACTGCTAGTTTTATAAGTCAAAATCAAATAACTCCAGGCAGGCACCCCTCCACCCCAACAGAGAGAAGTGGCTGCCTACCTTAACTCCACAATCCCACAGCGATAAATCTAACTTAGTGCACCAGACCACAATAGCACAGCTGCAACCCATCTGGTCCATTCACCCCATCATTCCCAGAAGCCCTGTTTTCTGGGTGGCTGACCTAAACCAAGCTCTGGGTTAGCCTCCAGATGCTTATGGTTTAAGGCATCTGTGGAGCTCAGCTAAACTCCAGGGCTTGGTTTAGGTTTACCAGCAGTGATGATCAGGATTCTGGGAATGGTGGGCTGAACGGACAGATGGGCTATGGTTGCACTAGTTCATTCCAGTGCTCCCAGATCGGCCAAAGTATTTTCCTGTGGCAGACCCTCATTTTTCCTGTATTTTCCTGTAAAACCTTGGTGAAATTCCTGTAGATTTTCCTGTATGCCCACGCCAATTTATTTTGCAACTGGCATCACTACAGTGGTCAATAAAATCACTACAACACATGTTCTAGCTGTTTTAAGTGTTCTTATTTACTTTAAGAAATAAACTGACCTAAAGCAGCACTTTCACCAGGCCTACACAATTAATCCCAAGGCCTCGCGGTCTATCCAAGGCTCCACTCTCTCATGCTGCCTGATCTACAGATGCTGGCTAGTCACGCTCCCGCTTTGCCCTATTCATTCTTCCTGCACAGTACTGGCCTTGGTAGCTGGGGCTCCTGGCATCCCTACACATCCATGGCACAGGTGATCTGGCAGACCCACTGACCATACTTTCTCACTCCCCACAGGCCATTGCACTCCTGGGCGGAGTGCCACATGGTAAAGAGGATACAGGCTGTTACCACAGCATTCCCCACAATGCAGGCAGCCACCACTGCACTATCCCACCGCCCAGCTCACTCCCTGGATCTGGACCTCCCAGCAGTGCCATGGTGCACGAAGGTGGATCATGCATTCTTCCCTGGGCCGGGCTCCAAAAGGTGACTAAAAATTTCACAGAGCTGGTCCTCTGCCTCAAGGCTAGTAGAGCTGGGGATCCAACCTTGTGGTTAAGGAGTATTAGCTCCGCTGGATCTCTCTACATACCATAATCATATATGAAGGACCGAGACCAGGGTTTTGGGGGCCAAACATAAAAGCTAAGGTAAATTATTCAGTCGACTGCAGTGCTTAGCACTATAAGCCTCTAAAACAAGCAACTCTATCAGTCACATACCAAATACTGCCTAGAAGGGCTCCATTTAAAATAAGTTCCTTAACAGCTTCCAAAGTAAGTTTATACAGTGTAATTCCACACTGGATCCTTCCTGACACCCTGACTAGCAGCACCGGACAGATCTCTAGCTTGCTGCTTACCTGCAGTCTGAAGAGATGGTGGTCAGACTCCCACGCTATGCCCAAGACCGGAAAACCTCTGCCGCTCCTCCCTACCACAGACACTGGAAAAGAGAACCAGGGAGCCAGTGAAAAACTCGATTGGTCCGCTGACTCTCCAGCTGCAGTGAATTCTCCATTTCAGGCTTGCTTGCTTGCTGCTGCTAGTGCCAACTCGTGCTCACAAATCCAAATGCGGCAATCCTCTCAACATTCGAACAACCCTGACTACTCTCTCACAATTAAACTTCCCGGTTGTGTTACCTGCCTTGGCACAGTGGGCTGGATTTATAGAGAGTGACCTGCTAACCTATCAGGGGACCACTAAAGTAAAGTCTTGTCTGGCAGCCAAGCCATGAGGGCGCGCATGGCTCTAATCACATCAGCCTATCAGGGCCACATCCCAGCGCGTATGATCACAGCTCCCAGCAGTCTCCAGGGCGCGTGTTCACAGCGTGTGAGGTCAGAGGCACCAATCAAGATTTATCACTCTTGGTGAGAGTCTCAGTGGGCAATTGAAGTGTTCCTGACGCTTCCGTAGCATCAGCAACAATCCCGTGGATTTGTTACATTTGTGATTTCCTCCCCATAGCCCGTTTTTAGTTTAAAACCCTGTAAAATACGGAATCCCCAGATATGGGAGCACTGTCATTCCAGTGCACTAAGTTAAATTTACAGCTGCAGGATAAGGCAGTTGAAGGCAGGTGGTTGGTTCTCTCTTGAGGCACAGGGGCTGCCTGCCTGGAGCTAACTAATTTTGACTTATGAAATAATTTTTCCAACAAAACTGTGGGTGGATTATAATTAATAAGGATAGACTGTGGCTGTCATCATAGTGGAATCATGTTGTCTTTGAAGAGGACATCGATCTGTGGACCTAGGAAGGAGTTGCTCTAGGGGACCAGGATGGGTTATGGTGGGGTGTGCAGACTGTGGATGTTTGCTAGGGAGGGATGGGGTTCATTTTCATACCAGTTTGTAAAAAGAAACATTTGGTAGTTTCTGGACTGGTCACCTACCATCTACTTACAACTGCTCACCAGTAACCTCAATAAGTAGGGCAACAGCCATGGCTATGGGCCTCCCAGTAGTGCCTTAAGGTAATGGGAGGCAGAGGTGTTGGTGGGTGCTTTTTCCTAGCTCACTTAAGGCATTACTGACTGTACTGGGTGGGGAGGTTTTGTTTGAATACAAGGATGCCAAGATGGATACAGAATTGTAACTACAGATTCCGTCTCCGATTCCACTCCATGACTCAGTCAGAGGCAGAACAGAATTGGATTCAGAATCAGAATTTCTTAAACTCTGGGGCCAGCTCACCAGCACAGTGGAAAGATTTACTGCTGTGACGCAGGTGGCCCAGGTTTGGGAATGGACTTGGGACGCTGAGGGCTTAGCCAGGGCGGAGGTGAATTGAGCTGCGTTGCACTCCTCCACCTCCAAGGGGAGAGGGTAGATTGTCTCCAGTCTTAGGCCTCCCAGGTGACCATGGGATGCCTGGTGCTGGAGCACCAGCTAGTGCTCATCTGGGAGGGTGTGTCTGACGCATGGCGAGGTTATGCCATGGTGTCCATCTGATATGGCCCCTTCCCCAAAAATACCTAGAAAATCCTCCTGGCAAGCCCAATGATGCCCCCCAATCTGTGGCAGACCTGCAACACAGACACGATCCACCAGGGTTAACAGGGAAGGGCTCCTGTGACTCTGCCCGGAGAGGGGGATAATCCAAGGGACACTATAGCGGAAGATCCTGGGCCCGACCACGGAAGCAGGGGCGAGGGAAGGCCGCTAGTGAAAAAGCATAGTAAGTTACAAAAAAAAAAGAATTTCTTAAATTCTGATTTCTGCAGATGGAGTGGATTCATGAAAATCTGAGCACCCCTCGTACTAAGTACTTTCATGATGATTTTCAAAACCTATATGGTATGTAAAGGTTTTAAAGTTCCATATGGACAAAAACTTTAATGTCAGATAACGTATAAATACTTAAATGTTCAGGGTAATACTTTAGTGTTCATTGGGAATGGGTCTAATGAGACACACAATGTGTTCTTTTTATTTAATTAATAATTAAATATTTTAATTAAACAAGCCATTTTCATAAAGAAATCCTTCCCAATTATTTTGAAAATCTGCACACTGTTCAAAGATTTAGAACACACTGTCATGAAAATATTTTCTAAATCCTATACAAACAAAATGTTTAAAACTCAGAAACAGGAAATGATAGAGAATACATAGACACTGATGGCAGAAAGTCTCTTGACCCTTCCAGTCTGCACCCTCCCCCACCTAACTATGTTGCCTTGCCCTAGTGGCAGTCCTTCCCATTCCTACTGTCTCCCTTTTCTACCTAAATCCACCTGCCTGTCCCATACCTGCTTGAAGCTGCTGATTGACTTGGCCTATACCACTTCTTCAAGTAGATTATTCCAATTGTTCAACACCTTTTCCATGAAGAAGTACTGTAACTTACGGATGTCCATTTTGAATCTCACCCTGCCAGCTTCAGTGAATTCCCTGTCATCCCTGTGTTTGAACTCAAGGATAATAGCTCTTGGTATCTACCCTTTTATCCCATGCTGGTATTCATATGTCTCAATCATGTCACCCCTGTCTCCTTTCTCAAGTAAAGACATGTTCAAGTCCTGCAGTGTCTCCTCATCGTCATATCCCCTAGGTCATAGACCATCTCAGTTGCCCTTTGCTGTACTGCCTTTGCCTTGTTTCAATCTTTCCTCAGGTGTGGGCTCCAGTACCTTGCACAGGATTCCAGCTGCAGCCACACCAGTGACCTGTACAGCGACAGGATCACCTCTCATCCTCTGTTGCTGATCCCTTCCTATGCAACTGAGCATTTTATTTGCCTTATTCACCATCATCTTGCAGTGTGCTGATGTTTTATAGTGTCCCATATCACCCCAAATCCATTTTTTCTGTAGTGCTGTCAAGCAGCACCGCTACCTCATCTTGCATTCACCATTGGGTTTCTTCTCCCATTGTGCATTACTTTACATTTTTTAGCATTAAAGGGAAGTTGTTAAATCTTGGATCAGCACTCCCAGATCCTCCATAGCTCTCTTCTCCTTCCTCCATGTCTACCCTTGCACACATCTTTGTATCATCTGCAAAGAGGCAGCTTTTTCCCTTGATACTGTACCTTCAACAGTGTCACAGAGAAAAATATTGAAGATTACCAGTCTGAGTACCTACCCTGATGTACCCCGTTAGTTACTTCCCTCACCCCTGAAAACTCCTATTGATTATCACCCTGTGTTCTATCCCCCAACCATCTCCCTATCCAATCTGCCATCTCATCTTGTACCCCCTAGTTCCCAGTCTTTTGGCCAGCCTCCTGTGGGGGTCTGAGTCAAAGGCTTTGCTGAAGTCAAGGTATACTATATAAGTTGCTTACTCCACATCTGCTGCTGTGGTCACTCAGTTGAAGAACTCAACCAGATTAGTCAGTCAGCACCTTCCCTTGTTAACCTATGCTGTCTGGGTCCTGCAGACTATTCCCATCTACAAAGTCTACTAGGTCCTCCTTGGCAGAGACTCCATGATTTTCCCACTCTAGACTTCAGCTGACTGGCCTATACTTCCCTGCCTTATCCCTCTTCCTGCTCTTGTATAGTGGTACAACATAAACTGCTCTCCAGTCCCTAGGGACCATGCCCAGTCTTTAAAGAGCAATTGAAAATGGCCGCTAATGGCCTCTGCATAACCCTTGCTCCCCTCCTTAACATCCTCGGGTGTAAGCCATTGGGTCCCATAGATTTCTCTACTTTCAATACTACTAGCTTTTCCAGCACACCTGTCTCTGTTATCTGGACCTTTCCAAGCAGCATCTTTGCTGCCCTTCCTAACCCCGCAAATCTGACAGTTGCCCATACTTCTCCTTAATAAATACCAAACAAAAAATGTGTTCAGTATCTCTGCCTTCCCTTTGTCCCCTCCTCACCCCTCTTTTGCTCTTAAGTTTCACTATGCCCCTTTGACCTCGCATTTCCTGGGATGTGCAGTAAAATGCTTATCCCCATTCTTCACCCCTGTTGCAAACCGACTCTGTCTCTGCTTTGGCCTCCCACACCTTTCTGGTGTTTTCTCTTGTTGCTTCCATATACTCCAAACTGTCTTCCTCCTTTGACTTTCCTAGTACTTTGAAAATGCCCTCCTTTTGATTCTTACCACCATCCTTACTTTTCCTGAGAACCACAGTGGCCCCTTACCCCTTTTTCCTTGTATATCTTTGGAATTATGCTATCTGCCACATCATCATCTTTTAAAATGGTACCCACTTTTCTTCTGTACCACCTACCTTCACTATATTTTTCATGCTTATCTTAGTTTAACCCTCATTTTGCTGGAGTTCACTTTTTGAAGTCCCATACTCTTATTCTTTGCACCTTGCCTGATCCCGAACTAGACCTCCAGTGCTACTGTCCTGTGGTCACTGAAACAGAGTGGTTCAAGGACTGCTACATTCTGGAATCCTCTCACTGTTGGTGAGGTGCAGATCTGGTAGGGTGTCCTCCCTCATTGGGCCCTGAACTAGTTGTTCTAGGATACCTTCTGGCAGGTATCCACCAGGATCTGGTTCCTAGTACTAGTCGCATTTGGAACTTTTCAGTCCACCTCTGGCATGTTGAAATTCCTAACTACCACCACTTCCCTAGATTGGCTGCCTTCTTAAGTGTGTCTCCCAGTTCCCTGTCTCTCCTTGTTTCAGGCCAGTGGCCTGTAGAATACCCCAATCTGGATTTGTTTCCCCTTCCCTATTGCTGCAAGTACCACAGTGTTTCCAATTCACCTGCCACAAGACTATCTTTCTATTGTTTTAATCCCTCCTTAGAATACATTGATACTCCTGCTCCCTGTCTTGTGCCCTGTCCCAGTCATTGTTTGAGGCTTCCTATGTCTCTGATCTCTGTTACTGCCACTAGGTCATGTCCCCCCTCCATGACCAGTGCCTAAAGTTCTGGCATTTTGTTACCCATACTCCTAGCATAGGCACATACCATTTTCCAATATTTATTTAAATTCTTGGATTACAAAAACCTATGAGTCAGGGGCTCTTTTACACAGGTTCCACGTCAATTCAACAATACAAAACATACAGGAACAATTAAAGTTCAAGTAAACAAAATTACATTGTACAGGTTGCAGTAAGAAGGTTAACAGATTAGCAATCAAGGTACATACAAAACTAATAAGAACCAATTGGTGATACAGACAAGTGTGAGACTAGCAGGACCACAGGTTTAATGATGACAGCCAGAGGCTGGCTCTGTCAGGTGGCAGAAACAGCTAGAAGTTGGCTTAGTCAGGATGGAGCAGTCCATTGGAATCACAAGGAAGAGGGCAGACCAAGGAATTGCAGGGCAGGCATGCAAGAATGGGTATTAGGCTGAGAAACAGCAGGGGAGTAGATAGGGCAGGGGAGGGAAAGAGGGGATTATTATCAGAGGGGCAGTCACAGCTGCTGTGCATGACCAGGTACTGTTTAAGGAGCTGCTTGAAAGGACCAAGGGATATCATTTAGCCAGTTGGGAGCCCAGAGGCTGAAGGATCGTTGGGCTTGGTAGTGCAGCAGAAGGGGAGTTTGAAGCAGGGGTTGATCTTAACATTGTTTTACTAGCCCAAACACTAGTGCAAATTGACCAGTGCTAGTGCAGCTAATCTCTACTTGCCGTCTTGACTAGTGCAGATTTTCATGGCTGTTAATGAAGTTAAAAAGTCTCTACTTTAGCATTCCAACATTTCAGTGACAAAATGTTAACTTCACCAACCCTGTATGTGGTAAACTGTTGATCTCATTTGTCCTCCTGTATTCTCAAAAAAAAAAAAAACTGTACACTGTTTCTCTGTGTGAAGTTGCTATCACTGTATTGTCTTCTCTGTACGAGGTACCTTTGTAAACAAGCCTCTGGCTCAAAGGTTGTAAACTGATGCTTAATAAATAAATAAATAAAATATATAAATAAATTCTCTAGTCCTCATGCTAATCTCTCTCAATGTTCCAGATGGCCAGGTGTGATTAACAGCTCATTAAGAGCTGCAATTATCTGGCAGTTCAAGAGAGGATCCCACAAAAGACTCAATGTGAGTCATTATCACCCACTGTTAAGATTTTCAGCTAGTGTCCAGGGTGTAATCAAGGGTACAGTGCTGTTAAATCACTAGGTTACAGTTTTCTGAATGTGTCTATGTTTAACAATTTGTCCAATATTATTAAGACCAGTGCTCCTTATTTCTTTACATTTTGAGTGTTTGTATCCAACATTTCAGTGACAAAATGCAAAGACATATACATGATTAGCCCTGCAGGTGGTGGGTTTATCCCAGCCTCACCTTAACTTCCTCTCCTCCAAATCTCTTAACTCTGTTTTTCCCTGGACACCACTGCAGACCAGACTCTGAAGTGACCATCCATAGATCCATAGCTGCCATTACTGGCAAGTGTAGGGGGTCCCCAGGTCTTCTAAATGGAACATGCCAGTCATCACCATCCATACAGTTCCGCCCTTATCCCACTCAGCATGTCCTTTCAGCCTAAAAA
Organism: Neoceratodus forsteri; assembly: GCA_016271365.2. Classification (NCBI taxonomy): domain Eukaryota; kingdom Metazoa; phylum Chordata; order Ceratodontiformes; family Ceratodontidae; genus Neoceratodus; species Neoceratodus forsteri. The sequence goes on from JADMNL010000024.1 coordinate 124,876,790, forward strand.
CAAAGCTTTGGATCATATATGGAACCTAGTGACTTGCTCACCCTCACAGCTGGCAGTGGAACCATTGAGCGGAGGAGTGGATATCTCAACAAAGCAGTGTGCAGAAGAAGGAGATTAGCACCCAAGAGGTGGATAGGCAGAAAAAGGGCAAAATCAGCAGAACAGAAGACAGCAAGGAGAACCAGGGATAAAGGACAACCAGGGAAGGGGCTGGAGTAGAACACCTGAACAGTCTAGGGAGGCCAAATCATGGAACGCCATGTGTGCCAATGCCAGGAGCCTTAGCAACAAGATGGAAGATCTGGAGGCTGTCATGGTGCAGTCAGACCTGGACATTGCGCCATCAAAGAAACCTGGTGTAATGATAACCATGACTGGGAGAGGGCCATTCCTGGCTACAACATATTCAGAAGAGACCGGGCAGGTAGGAAGGGAGGAGGAGGCACTGTATGTGAAAAATGACATAAGGGCCACAAAGATCCAGGAAGAATAAAATGTGAGAGATACTGTGGGTTAAGCTGGAAAGGAAAATGGGGCCAGCCATCCACACAGGTGTGGTCTATAGACCACCAGCCCAGGAGGAAGAAACAGATAGAGCTGCTGATGCTAGCCATTCAAAGGATGGCAGACAAGGGTGAGGTAGTACTGGTTGGAGACTTCAATATTCCAGACATGGACTGGAGCATCCCAGCAGCAGCATCAACTAGGAGCAAATTTATCCTGGACTCTCTCAGGGTGCCTTCCTCAAACAACTGGTCGTGGAACCCACTGGCAGAAGGCAATACTGGACCTTGTGCTCACAAACAAGGACAGTGTGATGGGGTAACAGTGGGGAAGCACCTGGGAACAGTGACCACCAGTCATTGTGGTTTGAAATCAAAGAAGGAGCAGAACCAAACCACACAAAACACGATCCTGGATTTTAGGGGCAGACTTTGGGAAAATGGGGAGATACTTGAAAGAGGCATTAAGGGAATGGGACAGGAATCAGGGTTGAGGAACAGTGGGCAGTATTTAAAACGGGATTACAAGAGCAAGCTAATTATGCATTAAGCAGGTTAGCAAGAGGACAGGAAGAGGAGGCCATTATGGTTTTCCAAAGAGGTACCAAAGAAAGTGAAAGCCAAAAGATTGCACTCAGGCAATACAAAAAGACACAGGCAGAAGGGATAGGAGAAGTACCAGGAGAAGCAAAGGGAGGCAGGGAGGTCAGTAAGGGAAGCCAAAGCTCAGACAGAAGAGCACATTGCAAAATCAGTGGGTAGAGGGAAAAACCTTTACAGGTACATAAGTGAAAAAGAAAGGCAAAGGGAGGGACAGTGAGACTGAAGGGGAGGATGGGGGCCGCGTGGAGGATGACAACAGTAAAGCTAACATATTGAACAGGTATTTCTGCTCAATCTTTACTGAGGAAGAGGAGGGTAATGGGTCTGAAGGGAGTACAAGGGTGAGACTGGTGCAGAAATGGACACAAGTCCCTTTACATGAGAAAGTGTCCTGAAGGAACCGGAGTAATAAGAGTTGATAAAGCAATGGGGCCAGATGGGGTGCACCCAGGGTCCTTAAAGAACTCAGAGAGGTGGTGGCTGAACCTCTGGCTATCCTGTTTAGCCGATCACTGGAAATAGGGAGGTACCCAAAGACTGGAGGACAGCAGATGTAGTCCCCTTATACAAAAGTGGGAACAAAGATGAAGTGGGAACTACAGACCAGTCAACCCACCTCGGCAGGGGAAAGATCATGGAAGCACTACTGAAGGAGAGATTGGTGGAACATCTGGTCTGTCAATGGACTGCAGGATCCAAGGCAGCATGGTTTCACCAGGGGAGGTCATGTTAGACCAACCTCGTTGAATTTTTGACAGGGTGACTAGAGAGGTGGATCAGGAGGGCAGTGGACATGGTCTATCTGGACTTCAGCAAGGCCTTTGACACTGTGCCACATAGAAGACTATTACACAAACTAGGGAATATGGGTGTGGGCAGGACATTAATGTGGTGGGTAGGTAACTGGCTGGGTGGCAGTACACAGAGGGTGGTGGTAAATGGCTGTCACTCCACAGAGGGAAGAGTGACCAGTGGGTACCACAGGGATCAGTGCTGGGACCGGTCCTATTTAACATCTTCATCAGTGACATTGCGCAGGACATAGAAGGCAGAATTTCACTGTTCGCTGATGACACAAAGCTCTGTAACAGCGTAGACACACCAGAGGGTGTAGACAGAATGAGAAGAGACCTGTAGAAACTTGAAGAATGGTCAGGGGTTTGGCAGTTGAAATTCAATGCAAAGAAGTGCAAGATAATGCATATTTAGTTTAGTTTATTAGTCTAGGAATTAATACCTTTGAGCCAGGGCTCTTTTACAAAGGTTCCACGTCACAAAGAACATTTAACAAAGCACGATACACATTACAGGTAAAACCAGACAGGAAAGTTACATCATAAATTTGCTATTAAGAGTTTAAGGCAGTAACGTTTTAAGTTTCATAGAAAAGCAAAGCTTTAACAGGTTCAAGTGAGTAGACAATTTCGAGGTTAAGGAAACTTCCAGGAGAGGGTGATCATTAGGGCCAAAAGGAGGCTAGAGAGGAGGGAAAGGTGGTGAGCGGGAGAGTAAGTGAGAGGGACAGGAAAAAGGAGGGAGTGAGTTTTGGTGGGAGAAAGGAAGTAGTAGAGGTACCAGAGGTTCATTAGTCAGGAGGAAGAGGCCTCAGATGTGAGGATGGACATGAGGAGTAGTGCTCTTTATCTAAGCGTAATCACAGTTGCTAGTGGTGGTGAGGTGGGCATAGAGCATGGATTTGAAAGCTTCAGGCGAGGTTGAGGATAGAGTAGGTGGACTAAGCACATTGAACCATGTCAGGGCCCTGTATCTAAAGATCTTTGTCCCTGTGCAGTCCGCATCTCGGAACCAGGAAAGGTTGGGTGCTCAGATCTGGTGGAGGGTCGTGAGCCAGGATTCAGTCGGAGTAGGTTTTGAATACATAATGGAGTCGGTCCCAAGATAGATTTTTGCCATTGCGCAGGTGAGATAAATAGGCGATTTGATAGGTTCAACCAGCCTGATTCATGGTACAGATCCTGCGTGTGAGTCAGTCTTTGAGCCCCGTGAGGAGCCGGCAGGGCCTTTATTTAGAGTGATTGAGATACGCCTTAGAGCAGTGGAGGTAGCTGAGCCATAAATAATAAGGCCATAGTCAATGATTGAGATTATGGAACTCTGTATAGCTATTCTCAATGCCGCTTGATTTGAAATTGACGAGTTACGGAATAGTATTCCATTGCGTTGGTTCACTGTTTTCGCAGTGCTGTCAATGTGGGTTGCAAAGGTGAGCCCTTGGTCAAAAGTGATGCCAAGGTATTTGAAAGTATTTACTTGGTCCAGTGTAATTCCCACAGAGGTTTGTATGGTGAGTGGAGTATGCCTATTTTTGTTTTGGTGATTGGAGAAGAGCATGGCTTTTGTTTTATTGTGGTTTAGCACAAGTTTACTATCCAGGAACCACCTTTCAACACTAGAGAAAGCAAGTTGCAGGCTTTTTCGTGAGGGAGTTTGGATCCTTGTGGGAAGAGAGATTACAGCATCATCAGCGTATAAGATTATTTTCTCCTGGCAGATATCTGGGAGGGAGTTAAGGAACAGGCTAAAGAGGAGCGGTCCAAGAATTGATCCCTGTGGTACACCCGAGAGAACTGGTTTGAAGTCGGAGAGTTCATTAGAGATTTTACAGCCTGTGACTGATTGGACAGGTAACTTTTACCAAGCACAAGGACCTTCGCCAGGCCTAGGCTAGAAAGTAGGGAGGTAAGTAGGCCATGATGGACTGTGTCAAAGCTTTTGTAAGATCGATAAAGACTGCACCTGTTTGGCACCCTTTGTCCAGGGCTGAGTGGACTTCTCCAGAGAAATCAAGTAAGGCTGTTGTTGTACTATGTCCTTTCCTAAAGCCGTGCTGTTAATTACAGAGTAGATTGTATTTGTCCAGGTAATCAGAGAGTTGGTCTGCACTATTCATTCAAGTGCTTTGAGAGGGAGGGAGTATTGATATTGGTCGATAGTTTCCTGTTGAGGTTTTGTCCCCTTTGTGCACTGGCGTAACTATGGCAGATTTCATTTGTTGGGAAATTGACTTTGGCAAAGTGACAGATTAAATTTTTGCAAGGCGTGAATTACTTCATCCAGGGTGAGAGACAGGATTTTTAGATCTAGCGTGTCACTACTTGTTCTGGATTTGGAGCAGGCCTTTTCTTATGTACTTGTGTGCTTCTGCACTTTGATTTTCTTGAAGTAAAATTGTGGTTTGTCACGAGGGTGTTTTGTGATACTAGGCTAGGCACAGGTAAGTCCGAGAAGAAATCTGGGGAGACCCACTAAGGTCTGTGAATGTCTTATTAAGCGCATCTGCAATAGACTTTGGGTCAAGAGTGGTGGATCCATCAACTTTCATAATGGTAGGTGACGATTTTGATTGTTTACCCATTATGTTTGATGTTGTCCCAAAAGCTCTTCCATCACCCCAGGTGGATTCAAGGGTATTTTGAAATAGGCGCTTTCATTTGCCTAATTTGTGAGGTACATCTATTTCATGCCTGCTTGTATTTTAGGGTATCATGCGGTGAGCCTGTGTCTCTGGCAACTGCCCAGAGGTGGTCCGAACCTTGAGCTCGCAAGTAGTTTGGCAGTAATCCATGGATTTGATAGCGCTTTTGATTTTACGTTTTGTACTGGGGCGTATAAGTCGATGCAGAGTTGAAAGATTTAATGAAGTATTCTAGTGCGGTGTATTAATATCAGTTGATTCAAGGATTGGCGCCCAGTCCTGTTGTAGGAGATGGGTTTTCAACTTGATAAGATTCCCATAAGGCAATACTCTGCTTGTTATAACTTTGGGGGTGGCTTGAGAAATTTATTAGACCAGGTACAGGACACTGGGAGTGGTCACTGAGGGAGTCAGGGAGGACTTTAATGTTTTATCCGTCAGGGTGATTTGAGAGAACCCAGTCAATAAGGGTGCTTGTACCAGTTTTGTAATTTTTATGGGGCACAAAACCCTGGCACAATATATCAGTTGGGGGTGAGGATATAGCATGCACCAAGCAGGAAAGGGATCTTGGGGTTATCATCTCTGATGACCTCAAGGTAGGGAAACAGTGTGACAAGGCAGCAGGTAAAGCAATAGGATGCTGGGATGCGAGACAGGAGCATCACCAGTAGGAAAAGGGAGGTCATGATTCCACTATACAGACACTAGTGAGGCCCCACCTGGAGTACAGTGTATAGTTCTGGAGACCTTACCTATGTAAGGACATAGACAGGGTAGAGAAGGTTCAGAGGAGGGCAACAAAGATGGTACATGGATTGCATAACAAGTCCTATGAGGACAGGTTGAAGGAATTGAATATGTACTCCTAGAGGAGAGGAGGAGAGGGACATGATAGAGACATACAAGTATCTTACAGGGAGGAACAGGTGCAAGAATACACTATTTTTAAGCGAAAAAGATGTTCCAGGACTAAAGGGCATGGGATGAAGTTGGAGGAGGACAATTCAGAGGAAATGTGAGGAAGAATTTCTACACAGAACAGGTGGTGGACAAGTGGAACACCCTGCTTGAGGAAGTGGTGGGGACTGAAACAATCACAGGATTTAAGAATGCATTGATAGACATAAAGGAATTCTGGAGGTCAGGGATAAGGGCAACAGAGTTCTAGGAAAACATAAACTGAAGTTACAAACTCAAATGGGCAAACTAGGTGGGCCATAGACCCTTATCTGCTGACACTGTCTATGTATCTATGTATCTATGTATGGTGCAAAAATAAACCTTGATAAAATACAAAATTTGAAACTTTGAAATAGGCATTCCTGGTTTGATAGATTATCCTATACAGAAATAAAAATAGTATAGTGTTATGCCTGTGTACATTTTCCCTGGGCTGATGAAAGGACAATGTTAAAAAATATGTTATTGTTGGGGCAGAGCATATTAAATCAATGCTTTTACAAATAAAATGTCAGTTTTCTATTTCCCAAGCCCCTTAGGGTTTGTCTATCCCCCCCCAAAGAAATCTTAGATGTGCTCTTGGCTCACTTGAGACTGTACAAAACTTTCAAAAGTGCAGGTCTCCAGTTGACTATAGAGTGGGGACCGAGAGTGTCTTTCTCTGCCTGACTCTGTTCATTGCCCTGTGGGTGGTGGTGACAGTGTGGTGAGGTGCATGATGATGTCAGCTATTGTGTGTACGGAGCTAGGACTGCTTGATTGAACATTTGTTGTTGTGATACTCTCTCTGTTTGGTGGGGGGGAAAGAGGAAGAGAGGAGGCTATGGTCAAAACAATGGGGGGCTCACTGTCTGTGATGGCATTGCATTTTTTTTTCTGCTGGGGAGCTGGAAGCAATGTGGGAGCAGGATAAATGTGCAATAATCAGAGTATTTCTTGGCTTTGCTTGCATTGTTTCCTGTATAAGTGATCAAAATTTACCATTATAATTAAGGGCTAGTGCAACCATCTGCAGGCTAGTGAATTTTGAATTAAGTTGCCCTGCTGGCTAGTGCAAAAAGGTTAAGGTTGACCCCTGGTTTGAAGGCATGTCTGGAAACACTCTTAATGCTGTTTGCATATAGTGCGTGCGTAGAGAAGGTGCCGGGAGTTTGGAGGAGTTTGTCTCATACTTATTTTCCTCATGTATGAGCACTTGTGATATTGGATTCTACTCTGAGGTTCAACCATTTCGTCCTGGAGTACAAGTCGCATGTATGTGACTGGTTATGAGCACCCATTCCCAGCCAACAGGATTTGTTGAGGGCAGGGCTAACTCTTTGAGGGACGTGTCTGTGGCAGCACCATAAATGATTAGACCATAGTCCACAATTGATAGTATTGAGCTGGTAACTGCCATTATAAGCATTTCTTTGGTCATGCTGCTTCTATGCCTGTAGAGGATGCCTAACCTACAGCTGGCAGCCTTGGAGACTACGCTGATGTGCTCATTGAAGGACAAAGCGCCATCAGTGCAACCCTGAGGTATTTAAAGGATTTAACTTGTTCGATCGGACGTTGAGTTTGTTTAGTATGGTAAGTGGAGTGGATTTTAGTCTGTTGTGGAGGCTAGCAAAGAGCATGGACTTTTTTTTATAGTTCATGATCACTTTGTGGTGTTCAACCATTTATCCCAACCCTCCACCACCATTTTACCTCTACCCTGAGTTTGTTGATCCTAGTGAGTTCAGTGGGGAGGCCAGCAGGCCTTCCTTGTCTGTCATTGTGTGTGCGCTTGCCATTCTGACTTTCCCCTCACTATTTATTTATTTATTTATTTACCGGTAAGTACACTAGACAAGTAGTATGCCTATTTTCAGGAACGACCCGGAGAGCACAGAACATACAGTATACATACATGGCAACATTGGAGAAACAGCATGAAACAGTAAAAACAGCTATAATAATGCATGTATAAGGGCAGAGATACTGCCACACATTGTACAAATTGTTACAGGACAGAGATAGACATTAGAATCACTTAATACATCTTTCATAGACCATCATGGACTCAGAGTGGACAATAGTGGACTCAGAGTGGACAATAGTGGACTGCAGAGTATTACATTACAGAGGCTAGGAGCAGTCACATCTTGTCGTTTGTTTTAGGTGGGACCACAGGAGGAGCAAAGGTCCCATGGGAAGGGGCAGAGTGAACAGAGTCCAGAATGGAGTTCCAGAGCCTAGGCACAAAAGCGGCAAAGTCACGATCCCCATAAGGGTCCGAGTAGGGAGAACTTTACAACCTCGGAGGTCTGTGACCTGAGCTGGTAGGGGATAGCATCCAGTTTTGGGAGGAGATGCGCCAGTCCCGACGGGAAGCCCGTGGCAAGCACTTTCCTGGTGAAGTTTCCTACCCCAAGGATCAGGAATTCCGCAGGGGAGCCAGTTGAGTTGGTTATAGAGCTCACATCGGTGGGTGAGTTTGGGAGCAGCAGCAAGTACAAACCGACAGATATCATTATATGCCGTGTTCCACCGATTAAGATGGATTTGGGGTGACCTGGCAAATAGGTGGTATCCATAACTAAGAGGGAGAAGCACTCCCACTGCAAGCCAGCCTTGCTCCCGGAGTCAGGTTGTATTTGGCCCTGTAGGCAAGGCCAAGCTTACACCTAGTGGCTCTGCAGATGTTTTGGATATGGCTTCCCATGTCAAGTTGTGGGTCGAGGTGACCCCAAGATATTTAATTGAGCTCGCTGTTGGCAACAGGGGCCACCATCCAAGCTATTTTGAGCATACTAGTTTAAACTAACCATGTACTGTGCCCACCTTTCTCCCCAGAACCTTCCTCCCTCCCACTTTGTAGGGTCTCTTTGAACAACCTTAAACCCCTCCCAAGTTGAGACCCAGTCCCTAAGGAACAAAACTCCTTCCTCCCTGTACCAGCCCTTCAGTCATGCATTGAACAGGAACATGTGGAACTGTCCCTTTGGTTCAGGTATGGCTGCTGTGGTAATTACCTCAGAGATGGTTACCATTCCCGCTCTCTCCTGCACTACCTTTCCCAGAACAGAGAGACTGTCTTCACCAGTTCCTTGCTCCGCTTGCTTATATTATTCATGCCCACATGTGCAATCAAATTAGACCTTACCACTCCCTCGCTTGTGAATTCCACCAGCCTGGCAATAAGTCTGCCTGCTGTTGCCCCAGGATAGTAAGTAAGTAAAACTTTATTTAAGTGCCCAACCCCGGAGGTTCTAGGTGCTGTACAGGTAGGTGATGGTAAAATAAAGAACATACAACAGTGCAAAACATAAGTTAATAACACAGACAACAAGCAACAGCAATACAAAATAAAACCTCAGTAAAATAATAATTCAGCAGTCAGCAAATTACTAGAAGTCATAGATAGTTCTCAAAAGCTCCTCTAAACAGATGCACCTTCAGACCCTGCTTAAATGCCTCCACCAATGGGCCTGTCTCAAGGATCTTGAAAGTGAGTTCCACAGGGCCAAGTTGGACACCCCAAATGAACTATCTCCAGAGGCCTTCAGCCGGACCTTGCAACTGCTAGGGAGGCCTCAATGGAAGAGGAGTGAGTGCCTTGTATGGACAAGAGTCAGGAGATCACTCAGATAGCCAGGGCCCAATCCGTATAGGGCCTTATAGGTGAGCAAGTCCACCTTGAAGGTGATTCTCCATCTCAACGGCAGCCAGTGCAGGTCACACAGGACTGGGGTCACATGGCAAGACCTCGGAAGGCACATTAGCAACCTGGCCACTGCATTTCTGCGCTAGCTGTAGGCAATGAGGAATCCTCCACTGACCCCCGAGGTGTAGAGTACACAGTAGTCGAGCCTAGACGTTACAAATGCATACGAGCCTCTCCAGTCAGGTTTTCGTAAGAGGCACAGCACCGAGACTGCTCTGGTTCGGTGCTCAATGATCTCCTGATGGCAGAGATCGAGACACCGCCTATTCTGGTTCTCCTTGATCTATCATCAGCTTTTGATACTGTGGATCATGGGGTCTTGCTCGAACATCTGGGGTCCATCTGCAGGCTTTCTGGTGTTGTGCTTAGATGGTTTCATCCTACCTCCTGGGGAGAACACAGGAGTAGTTTCCGGTTTATACTCATCCGGGCTTTCTCTCTCTTAGGGTATCCCAGGTTCGTGCTTTCCCCATGTTATTCCCAGTATATATGCTACCCTCAAGACATTGTAAGGCGGTATGAGCTGAGGTTTCATTGCTATGCCGATGATATCCAGCTCTACCTGTCTTTTGCAACTGACCAGGCTAGTGCTATCTCGGTGCTGAATAAATGCCTCGCTGATATCCAAGACTGGATGAATACCAGTGGTTTAAAGTTGAACCGGGAAGACTGAGGTTATGGCGGTGGACCCCGTCGCAGGGTTGGGGTTTAGGGATAGGGTCCCCTCTGGATTAGTTCTAGGGTGGATCAGATTCTTACCTCTGAACGGGTGCGTAACCTGGGCGTGAGCTGACACTAGCTTGACCTTCGTTATCAGGTGTCTGCAGTAGTCAAGACTTCATTTTTCCATCTTAGAAACATCTCAGGATTAGGCACCTGGTTCCACCAGGCGATTTGCCAGTTTTGGTCCATGCCTTTGTGACATCTCGTCTTGATTATTGTAACTCCCTATACCTAGGGCTTGCTGGGTTGATATCCGCCGCTTGCAGCTTGTGCAGAATGCTGCAGCACGTTTGTTGAGTGGGTGTCTAGGAGATCTCATATTACCCTGTGCTCGCACTCTGCACTGGCTGCCTATACAGTGGCGGATCACCTTCAAGTGGGTCTTTTGACCTACAAAGCCCTACATGGTTTGGGTTCTGACTACCTGAAAGAGCTTCTGGTGCCTTACATCCTCTGAGACAGCTTAGCTCAGTTGGCGAGGGGTTGCTGGAGATTCTGAGGGTGAATTGAAGTCTTACTGAGCCTGCAGTCTAGCTTTATGCTCCCACCCTTTGAATTCTCTCCCGTCAGCTCCGAGATAGTACAACGGTGGATAGTTTTAAGAAGGCCTTAAAGTCATTTTATGGAATCAGGCTTTCCCTGTTTTATCTTAAACTGTTTTAATATTTTACTGGTTTTGTTTGTTAGTGTATTTATTGCCATGTTGATTGTAATGATGATTTGTACAATGCCTTGAAATATTTGAAAGGCATTTAATCAAATAAATTAATTATTATTATTATTATTATGAATCAGTGAGGGCAAGTCACCAGGAGGAATTAAGGCTTTGATCTGGGTGATATTCCTTAAGTGGTAAAACACTCTAGATGACGGACAACACCTGAGCCTCAAGTGTCAGTTTATTATCATGGATAACACTCAGATTCTTCACCTTAGTAGAAGCCGTCAAAGGGATAGGCCCAGGAATAACCCTGTTCCCACCCCAGCAGCACCCACATCACCCTGGTGACCAGGCTCAGTCACTAGCACCTCCATCTTTTGTGGCTGAGTCTCAGCCAGGTAGAGGACATCCAGTCTTGGATCTCATCCAGACATTCATTAAGCACCTCCACAGAGTCACTGGTCCTGGGAGCAAATGATATATGCAGCTGGTATTCTCTGCATCACAGTGAAAACCCAGGCTATACCATCTAATGATCTCACCCTGGGAAGCATGGATAACAGCAGACCACCTCTTTAGCATTGGAGGTAAGACCCAGCTCCCTTCCAGTGGCCCTTATCATTCAGTCCCCACTACGTGTACCTTTCTCTTGCCCCTTTGAGACTTGACCATCCCCAGGTTTGCTCTCTGGTACAGCCTGCCTGCTAGGCATTCCAGACCCCTCGTCTCTCCTGGTGGGAGATGGGGGACCTCCTGTTGCAACAGGGTGAACCTGTTGCTGGTGCACATCTCTGGTTCCTCAGACTTGGGCTTCTCACCCCTTCATCTCCTGCGACCCACCACAACTGTCTAGACTTCTTCATAAGCTTGAAATCGAGAAACTAAAATTATCCAGGGACTGGACATTTAGTGGCAGTCCCGGTCCTTTGGAATTCCCTTGCTGAGGACTTTGAGGGAGGTTACTTTGGTGGAGGCCTTTAAATGGGTGCTGAAAACATTTCTATTTATACAAGCATTTTGTGTTTAACTGAGTCGGATCAGCCACATGTATTTATCTTGAGATTGTTTGTTTTACTTGCATTTATTGGGTAGAGTTTAAAAGTATTTGTGTCTTTCAATGTATTATGTGTTATTTCTTTTGTCATGGTGCCCGAGCCTCTGAGGAAGGGTGCCATAAACAAAATGACTACTACTACTACTAAGACTATGGCTATGAAGTACAGCCCCATGTGGCCTGGTGGTTTAAGCTTTTAAGCAGCATGTGTCAGTCCTTGCAGCTTCTAGCTCCACACTCGTGGCCTAGAACCTCCTACAACTAAGACAGTGGCCAGACTCCCAGAACACTCTGTTATTAAACCACTGTCCCACACCACTGCTCCCCAATATCCCGCCAAATTGTCCTCCTGCATTTTATCTTTACTGTAGTGGTGTGAGTGTTGTATTTGTAGTCTAAGTATATCCCAGTTACTGTAGGGGGCCCTAAGGATTCACTTGCACTTTTTAAATATAAGTGTGCAATACATGGTTACCCCAGCTATAACCCCTCAAAAAAAAAAACAATATGGTGTGCATTTTGTACTACAATTAAAGTCATATATGAAAAAATAGAAAGTTATGTCTCATTTCTTGCTTTGCTCAGGGCCTGCAGAGTCCTGAGCACAGAAATTTATAACCCATGCACAGGCCTCAAAGGGCCCTGCATCCCTGCTTCCATAAAGTAAGTTAGGAGTCCCTTCTGTGTCATGCAGAGCCTCAAGGGCACTGCACAAACCAAGGTACCAGTCTGCTTTTGCAAAAATAAAGGAAACACATTGCAAAGACTACATTAATGCAGAATTAGGGTTGCTACTGCACACAACTCAAAACCGCACAAAGTTTGGATATATGCTTCTGGGGTTGTCAACCCAATCCCCACAAAATTTGGAAAGTGGTATTAGTGTTGCCAACCCAGTGGCCACAATAATTACAGTGTGTTGCTTGCCCATCAGTGCAGTGGTAGTGCTCCAGTAACGATACTGGTGACCCGAGTTTGGAAGCTTAAGTCATCGGGGGCTGGCTGGCAAGAGGAAGATCAAGCATCTCAGAGGACGCTTTCTACTTCTGGGTAGGGAGGATAGATACAGTACTGCTACCAGGGCAACCACAGGTGGCAGTGCACTGGCAAGGGGAGGGAGATTCCAGCCAAGTGTCACTGTTCATGCTCTGTGTACAGATGCTTGTGCTTAATATACTGGCATCACAGGGTGGGGGACCAGTAAACAAGGAAAAGCCCTATTTTAAACCGGGTGATCCTGGGTTCACTAGGGCCTGACCCCAGCACTGTCCACTCCTCTCCCACCGAGGGGAAACTCCTGCCTCTGCAGTCAGAAGGAGGTGTCAGGTTGGATCTGACACCGTCAGACCAAGAGGAAAAACCAATGGGGTTGGAAGGTGTGGTGAAGATAGGGACTTCTGAGATTGGGCTAATCTGACCCAGGTAAAGTGGGCCGAGATTGTGTAGAAATATAAATAATTAAAAAGATATATATACCGTATGCTTTGATACGTATGGTGGATGGAACCTAAATTGAATCTAAGTGTTGATGCTAGTAGCTGGCATTGTTCTGTGAGAAGGTGTCCAAGAAATATGACATTGAGCCTTTCACACAGATTTCTTTTCTTCTTTCAACAGATATAACGACACTACAAGGGATTACTATGCGAACATTACAAACTACCTGTCGTATACGCAGCTTAGGTCTCGGTCATGGTTTATTCTGCCCTGTGCCAGTATTTCAACTTCCAACAGATGTGCTGGAGTACAGAAGGTGTGACGGCAGAGGCTGTAGCCAATCAGGAGGAGATAGTGTCGTACTGAGCACCTAACGGTCTTTGGAGCCAGCCTGTTTGTAGCCCCAGATGCTGTTGTTTTCCTTCGTCCAGTAAGTATAATCCTCTTCCTCACTCAGTCACTTTTTGTTCTGCTTGACTGCCCCTCATGGCCTGGAGGCAGGGAGACACACAGGACAGAACTCTGCCTCCTCTCCTCTCCTCTTTTCTCCTCCCCAATGTACAGCATCAGGCACAGAAGCACACCTAATGCCACTAACAGACCCAGATATGTAGTGACGCAGCACCTCTTGCCCCTTTAGGCTAGCAAAAGTAACTGTTTTAGCCCAGTTAGTTTTAGAATAGTATGTTAGGAGAATGCTAACCCCTTGATACAATTGCATCCCCTTACATAAATTCTAGATCTTCCCTGCCCAGTGCATTGACTCAACCTAACATCCTATACTGCTGCTTAGGTTCCTTCAAAAGGGCTAACAGCAGGGCTGGGAAAATAAACTTGCCACTTTACATGGCCCTGGTCAGAGCCCATTGGGAGTAATTGTGTGCAGTTCTTAACGTAAATGCAAAAAGACATTGAGGCAGTCAAGAGGGTGATATGTTACACAATGTACTCAAAGTCCATTTCAATCTCAAATGACATTTTTCTGTCTAATTTCTTTATCAGGTTTTGAAATTGTATATACTGTACAGCAACATGCACTTACAAATAGCACATCCTTTCCTCATTGGAGAGCTCTGTCCACTGTCGCGTCAGTCTACATCAACTAGTTCATTTGTATCTGAGGAACTCCCTTTACACAGGAGGGATGAGCCCTTGCACTAACCATCTGACCTTCCAGGCTAAATGGGTCAATGCCCCATTTACACAACCAGAGTTTGTTTTAACATGCATATGACAACATAAGTTAACCATTTGCACTTTCTCAGCAGATTCCAGAGGTGCCCTTCCCTGCGGATCCACACCCGTCTACACTAAAATAGTAGTGCTATGAATCTTGTTAGGATGGGGATCCCCTTATCTTACTGGCCTATCCATGACTGTGTTTTCTGCTTAAGGCTGTGGTGTCACCATCCGGATTGGACCCCTGCAGTATCATAGTTTCTTATACATTGCATTCAATCAAGCAGTCTGCCATGTAGTACTGTATTACCCTTCTTGCCCCAAATGATTTTATATTATCCAGCCTGCTGGCACAGTGGTAGTACCACATGTGGCCAAAGTCCTAAGTTTGTAAATGAGCTTGAGTCATCAGAAGGTCAGCTGGGTGAGGAGGATTGAGTATTGAAGGGACTGCTGTCCTCTGGGGAGGGAGGCACAATGCCCAGAGTAGCACTGTCCCCTAGCAGAGGGTGGATGAGAGGTGACCTGAGCAGTGAAAGAGTAGCAGACATCTAGCATGCCATGCACAGGAGCATGTGTGGCACTGCTGCTGACATTATGCACGCCACTGCTCCATCACACAAGGGGAGAAGGAAGGCACAGGGGGCAAAATTCCTGGCTGGCATGTATGACTGCCACCTCTTGAGGACCTGCTTCCAGTGACTTGGGCACAGCCACTGTATCCTTTAACAATCTGTTGTGCCAACTCCCTGCCACCTCCTGTGGGGATAATCCACAGTAGCAAGACCAGGTAAGTCCAGAGGAAGCCAGGGTAATGGGGTGAGGGGGCACCGTGATGGGAAGCCATGCCAGGAAAGGAGAAAAAGAACTAACTGAAGAAAATAAATTACTTTGACATTGCTTTTATCTTCACAGTTGTCGTCCTCCTCTGGTCCTGCATCCTCTCCACCCTGACGCAAGGGATGTCACAGTATCAGATTTTGCTATCACAATACAATATTTGTGTAAAATAGCTCATGATACATTATCATGATAATCAGCAGCAATTAAATTTTGGAGAAATGCTAAAATCTGATTAGAGGAAAGTGGGAATTGGAAACCATGGGCACACCTGGAGAGGGCACACTGTCGAAGCAGCAAGTTAAGACCGTGTATCACTATAGACTGGGGTATGTCATGCTGCGTGATAATTGCAGTATTGGTTTTCTTTGCAACAAAAGTTACCGCCAGTGGAATTATCATGATATATTGTCATGTCATGCTATTCTGACATCCCTACCTGATGCTGCTACACAGCTGTGGTTCTGCAGCCCTGGGCCTACTGTAGCGACAGCTGTCATTCAGATGGCAATTTTGGATAGATTGTTCCTGTTGTGTCCCCTGGCCCTCCCACCTCCTGCTGAGTGCCGCATATTCCTGCAGCCTTGGCCTCTTCAACTATCCCACTGGGGAGAAAACAAGCCCCAGACCCTCTGCAGGGGTTGCTGCAGCTTCAAAGTGTAGTACTACCCTCCCCAGTCAAGGAAGTGCTGCCGCCAGCATTTCTCAATCATAGCTACCCAATTGCAGAAGACCCAGCTCCTGAACCCAGGTTGACCACATGGTAGCGTGCCATGGCCTATTAGACCAATGAGCAACCCAGAGGATTTTATTCTATATTAACAAAAAAAAATCTATCATTATCACAATGGTAAGAGTAGTGTCACTTACTTGATTCAGTTAGCGGTTCTCACACCCTAAGAATGCATGTAAAGCCACTCTCACAACTATAAAAGTGCCATCCAGGGAACACATTAATTAAGCAATAAGGCATGACAGGGAATGTGTTATTGTGGGATGATGGTACACCTCGGGAAGTAAGGCACAAAGCAACGCTGAGTGCGCTATGCAACCTAAAAGTGTCATTATCCCACAATTACCAACACCCTGGAGTACCTTATTGCAATTATAAAATGTTTCTCCAATTTTTACTTTAAAAATGAGTAATGAGGTTCAGAAAGGTAAGTATTTCTGACCGGTGCTGGAATAACACTAGGTCATGTGATCACATCTGACCTATCACAAGTCTTGGTTTCTCTTACCCATTTTATAATAGAATAATAATGTATTTTGATGTAGGTGTAACACAAAAATATCTCATGAATTTTATCCACATTGATTTGGTATAAAGAAGAAATTCTTTTAGACTTACCAAAATTTATTTTCTGTTTGTTCCAACATTGTCACTGGGATTAGTCATGTCCCTCATATAGTGTAGTGCCTTTGTTGTATTTGGAAATCCACACACTTGAAAAGTTGTTCTGCTAAAGTATTGACATTACTACAGTAGAATGAATTTTCATTCTGCTGTGCAGTTCATCCTGCACAATGCTCTTGCTCAGCAGTTCTCAGTAGCGCTACTGCTGTTTTCCTTTCACCAAAGTGCTTGTTCAGTAGTGTTAAAGAAAACATTGTATTGTGTCAGGACTTACAACGTAAAAAATAAATATGTGAGACGGGTGGAGGAGAGGCAGTTGTAACTGTAGCAAATAGTGACAAAGGTGGAGGATTTGTGGTGGCGGTGACAACCAGGGTGGAGGAGGAGGAGGGGTGATCCTTGTGACAGGGTAACCCCTGTCCTAGTGGACATCCCTGGGATAAATTGAAACCCCTTCCCCAAACAGTTTATATGTTTTGTTATCTGATCTTTGGTCAGAAAACAAAACTAGAGGACAGTTTTAATAAAAGAATAACAAAAGTTTGTGTCTGCTTTTTCTAGATGTTAGCAACCCTCTTCTAAGATATATTTTACAGAAGACAGCATGAGGTAATTTGACCCTGCAGGAGACTTTAAGAGAGCACAGAATGGTCTGACCTCGGGTCTGACCTTTAACAGTGTTGTAAACAAGTTATGTAATGTTCTCCAGGTGCCAAATAACTGTTCTCTGTGGTGCAACAGTGGCCCCTTGTGGCTAGTTTTATGTTATGTCTGATGTTAATCAAATGGCAGGAAATTGTTTTTCAACTTCTAGTGAGCTTATCAAAAGCCCAACCTCAAGCTGAGAGAGGATAAATAGATTGTTCAGTTGGATACTGACTGAGGAAGTTGGAAGACCTCTTGGTAGTGTGTGCTTTATCAAAATTCATGCTAGGCTGAAGAAAAGTCTTAGAAACTGTTGAAACTAAGCAGTTGTCTGATTTACCATTTTGCTTTCTGTATATTTAACTTGATAGTCAAAAAGTCAAAAGGGTTTTATTGTCAACAATAAGCCATTACAATATACTAAAATATACCAGAAAACAAATGCACCTCTAAAATACAAATACACCCTATAAGAGTAAAATATCACAGTTATACACACAGTAAATTAATAGTTTGAATCAATTAAGGTTATAAATTCACGAGACTGTACACATTCAGCATTAACCAAATAGCAATATTGCATTTCAGTTTAAATATCCTGAAAGTTTAAAAGACCAAGACCACTTAATCATTTGATAATTACAAGAAAAAGCCGAAGGCCTTAAATGCAAGCACACATAGAGTGCCACTCCTTAGACTTCATATATCCACTCACAAGCTCTGTAGGAAATAGCAATCTAATATAGAGCTATACCTTCCACAGGTCTGGGGTCAGACACTTCTAATTTCCAAGTGGCTAACTTCCATTTCAACTGCAGACTGGTAATTAATAAAATAATTAAATCACAACTGAAAATAATTAATAATTTTGCTTAAACATCCCAAATAAAGCAGATTATTTCCAAAAGCACAATAAATAATCTGGTTATGACTTCTAAAAAGAAAGAAAAAGTAAAATATCATACATTCACATTCAAAATACAATGTTGCAGATACAGCTGTTCCAAAGCTGCAAATAAAACAAATTACTATATTATTATACATAGCTAAGCTAAGAACAACACTCGTGTGCCACTAATGTGAAGGAGTCCGCTATAAGTAAAGAGAAAACGTTTAGAAGAACTAATAGGTTCTTCGCAGCCAATATACTGGCTCTTATAAAAAAAATATTTTAGTTTAGCTCCTTGCCAGGAGTCCTATAAGTAGCTCCTGTTTTTAAGCTCATAACATTGGGCTCCCTGGCTGAAGTCCTGTAACCGAGTAACATTTTGTGTTCCACGCTATCTCCACAAATTAAAATAAGATCCAAGTGGGTACAAGTTACAGAGGCTCCACATAGTTCTGGGAGTCCACAAGTTCGAAAAAAGTCACTTGAAAAAACTCAGTAATCCTCGTCTTTGTCAGCAAGGAGCAAACAACAAACTTCTTACCCTCTTGCCCACTTAATTAGACTGATTAATTATCATTAAATGTTCACAGAGCAATCAGATATTTTGTACCATCCAGGATACAATATTTTCAAAACTTTTAGCGTTATTATCCAACCTAATATAACAAAACTCTCAGAGTCTCATAGTTTCAGTATTCAGCCCCTTCAGCACCAAGAAGAGGTGCTTGGCGCTAATGGTATCCATGCAGTAGCAGCAAATCAAGCAATCACCCCATAAAGAAGTAACTTTGTTCATCAGTTCAGCTCCTCTAATGGGACTCCTAAAATCAGTAGTTAAAGAGACTTTGCACCTGGATTGAATATATGCCACAGAAACAATAAATATGACACTATTTCCAATAGAGCATCCTGGTATTTAAACTTTTATAGTGGGCAGTACATTTTCATAGGGAAGTACAGCATATGCTGCTATCTGCTAATAATTGCACCACAAGTATTTACTAAATTTCAAAGATTCACTTTCAGAGTACATGTCTTTCAGCGACTCAAGTAAAACTGAGAAGTCTCCACAGGCTCTCTGTTTAAATAAAGTGCTCTTAAACAATACCTTAATAGGCTGTTTCCCAGTTGGCTTCCACCTCACCTTTTATCCACAATAGCTTGAGAAAAGACCATCACGCCCATTCAAGTATCAAACTTCATTAAAATGAGCCAGACTTGAGCGGACAGAGAAACAAAAGCACCTTTCTTTCCTATTTCTTGATAGATGCTAGGTCTCTCCCTGGGGTTGACATTTCAAGATTCAAGGCCGCTGTGAGCCTTCTCTGGATTCACCTTTACAGTGATTACATACACCTCTTTTAGTCAGCTTGGCTCAGTTGGTAGCACATCTGCCTCTGGACCAGAAGGTCGAGGTTCTTGTCCCACACTGGGATTGGACTTGCACCTAAAAATCGCTGGCATCTGAGTGCAGTATTGGGGGTGCTGTACTGCTGGGGTGTGCCATCCTTCAGGCAGGACGTTAAACCGAGGTCCCTTCTGCCCATCCTGGTGTTATCCTGGTGGATGTCCAGATGGAAGTAAAGAACCCAGGGCACTCTTTGCAAGGAGCAGGGAACATTCCGGTGTCCTGGCCAGCATTCCCCTTCCCATAAACCGGTTCATGCAATTATCCAGGCTGTGTGTGGGTGATGATGTGCGATCGGCCGCCACCACACATTCAGTCACTTCACGACCAGTCTAGCATTGCTTGTAAAGCACTTTGGGATACTGTGTATGAAAAGCGCTATATAAATGCTGATTCTTCTTCTTCTTCATCATCATCTTTCCCAGGCATTTTGACACGTTTGTGTGCCCCAAAACTCAGGAGGTGTCCTTAAATTTATCTTCAGCTAGTTGATCTTGCATATAGTTCTATTGGCATTTTCTTCCAACTCAATATTTAACCAATGGACTTCTTCTATTATTGTGCTCCATCCATTTTAATTTAGTCCAGCATACTTGCTTTACAACTTTCAACTTCACAAGCATTTGGATAACTCTGTCTCAGTCACACAGACTTTTTCAGGGTGAAGGCAAGCTGCAAAATAAAATCCTGCTCTCTACTTTTCTCTACTTTCATTCACAATGTGAGATCCATTTACATATTTGTCTCAGGAATAACATCTTCAGTACTCCCTGCTTAAGCCGCACAGTCGCTTCAAAGGCGGCATGCACAAACAATATTCACACGGCTGAAGAAACTTATTACTGCTGAACTTTCAGTTAACTTATTCCTTACAGAAAACAGCGACCGCATGACACATAAACTCAATACAAGGAGTCTATAAATAAATTCAACTTAAGTTTCTGTCATCCAGTTTTAAAATTTAAAACACAAAGCCTCAAAGTAAGGCACAAAATGCCAAGACAAGCGAGGAGCAGTGAGGAGGGAGTGGTACCGCAGCCATCTTGCCACCCCTGTCCCATTCCCCCAACCCTATTTTAACTTGATAAAAATAAAAAGATAAACGCTATCATGCATTTTTATGCATCTGACTTGTGGTCTCCTGAAACTGTGTTATCCTAAACTCATGCCCAGTGACAATCCTTATCCTGCCTGTGACTGAAAGCTGAATCTGTTTTCTTTGTTTTAAATGCAAACTGGCTAACATTATGGTTTCCCATACACTATATAGTGTATGGAAAACCATACACTATATAGTGTATGGTTTCCCATACACTATATAGAACTACGTATGGGAAACCATACACCAAGGCTGTTCCCCCCTTCATTGTTACCATGAGTGTCAGTGGCACAGCATGTTGCACACTCACCTCTGAGGTTGGAAGACCAGTAGGCTGTGGGTTCTATCCCACACCAGGTACTTGTGTTAAATCCCAGTACTGACACCTGATGTGCTGCCTTTGGATGAGATGTTAAACCGATGTCCCATCTGCCTGTTCTGGTGGTAGTTCAGGTGGATGTTAAATATCCAATGGCACTTCTCGAAAAGAGTAGGGAAGTTTTTATTATGAAAAATCAAACAACACTGAGGACAAACATAATACATCAGGGAAATATTTACATTATACCATACATTCAAAAAAAAGAAAAAGTTTTCAGACTTTATCACATTCTGAGATATACATATCAGAGATTATATCTTTTGGAAATAATAAATACAAAACCGTTCCTTACCTTCTTCCCTCCTTTCCTCCTGTTTCTCTTTGTTACTGTCATTATACTGGTAACCTCTCTCCTTTTTTTCTTTCTTTTTTTTTTTTCACATTATCCAACCTTGATAATGTTTTCATAGTTAACCATTTGAGGAGTTTCAGTCCTGTTTTCTTTATCATATCTCTGTTTAATCTGTCTTATAATAATTCTAACCAAATCCTGCTGTACAATATATTGTTCCTATAGTGTCCAGTGACATCTTGATTGCCAAATGTGGTATTTTATTAACCCAAAAATAAGCTGTAAAGTACTAAATGGATATTTTCCCAAATTCCAGAATATAGACCTAAAATGAGAACTTCATAGGTTATCTTATGGAAGATGGGATCCCAATTCTTGGTGTCAGATGATTTCAAAAAAAAATGATATAAGGACACTCAAACAATAGGTGATCCTGTGTTTCTAAGACCATGTTACAAAGGTCTCTAGGGCAATAACTTTCATCTAGCTGTTCATGTTTCTAATTACTTTTACCCCTAGTTTTCCATGACAGACCAACAAATTGTCCCCACAGATATATAGGCATCCTCTGATCTGTCAATTGTTTTATGGTTTCTAAACGTTGCTAGGGTGCCTCCAGGAAAAATCAGTTGTTCAGAAAAATAATTTAACAAAATGTGATCATACAACCCCTGTCTGGTAAGATTTAATATATCTTCTGTTGTAACTTTCCATGTTCTGACTTTCGGCACCATAGAAATCACATACGGTGAAAATCTCTCCTTACTCAGTTTGAAAAACTGTTTAGGTAACAAATCCTCAACCATTCTTTACACCAGGAAATCCAGGTGGTGGTGTCATCCTGTAACAAAGACACTAAAGTAATGGTATGAAAAAGATTAAGGGTGCACCTAAAAGGGGTCATTCCAGGTGCCTTCCAGCTCTCAGGTATAACTCCCTGGTCAGACTCATGTACATGGTTTTCACCATGACTGGTGGAGTCTAACAGCTCCTCTGTGTGCTCTAGTAATTGGGATTGGTACCTTTCTATGTCATCTACCATTTGGGTTAGGTCAGGATAAAGTCAGTTGGGCATGGCTATACAGAGAGTAGGTTAACTGGCACTTGTACTGTGATCTAAACCACCTGCCACAATTATTCTGTCTGAAACCTGGCTGATCAGGACTATTTGGTCACGGTCCTTGAATGGGGTATGTTCATTAAAGTCTAACATTCCTTTGTGGCTATGGTTTTCTACCGCGACAATGGGTTCTCACTAATTCTTTGAATATCCTGACATTAACTTTAAATCCATCCATATCCGCGTGTCTGGGGCAGTCACACATGTTACACAAACTCCTTTTGTCAGAATCTATGAAACACCACCCCAAATACTTGTGCAAATGATCGGGCATCCCAATCATCTACAATTGAGCATGTGCATATATCCTGGGACCATCACCTTAAGGGTACCGGCATGACTGACAAAACAGAAATCTAATTCTGATTTGTATCTTAACTTGCTAGTCTCTAAATCCATAGCTCTTAAATTTACTATGTTAAATTGAGAAGAAAAACTAAACTCAGGATTCATGATAAAAAATATTTACTTTTGATAAAGATGTTTCAAAATTTTACAAGGCAATTGTTGGCAGTAAAACAAATGCACAGTGACAAATTCTGAAACTGCAGTCACTTTTTTGGGACTGTCTATAAGGATAATATTTATAAGACAATTTTGACAATAAAATGAGGACACACTTCTAGATTTAAAAGTAAAGTGACAGTATTAAACTGTCTGCTTAGACAATGTCTGTAAGGCAGTTTTTGGCATTAAAATGCAAGTAGGCAGTTATGTTCTGATATTCAGTTACAACTTTTAAATGCAGTTACAAATTTTTATCTGCACAGCAGTGCAAAGCAAACAATAATTTATTCATCACAAGTAAAAATATGTTGCAATAAAATAAATAAATAACAAATGCCAGGCTTGTCGGTTCTTAGGTCCTGTGCCTAAGAAGGAGGTAATGTAACTCAACAGGCCAGTACAAGCTGATGTTCCTATGAGATCCTGGGAGTAGAGGTGACACTTGGATCTGCCTCTGGAACTCTTTACCTTATCTGGGGTTGTTGAGGATTTATATACTCTTTGCCAAGGCAGAAAATAGGAGGGCCAGATATTTTGATAGTTTTAGATCATAGCAGCTTTTACAAGCCAGCTGGCCACTAATTGATGATCAGATGCTGAGAGTTGTCAATAACCCAGGGCATCTGACTGATATAGAAAAATATTAGGGCTGTAACCTGGGCTTGACGTCATGGCATCCAGATGGTCAGGGGACTTTCCTGGAGGCTAAGAATAAGACAGTGAGATGGCTTGCACCTTTGTCAGAGGTGTGAACTGCTGGTCCGTCATTGTGGTTGAGGTGTGAACAGCTGGCCTCTCATTGTGGCAGGGCAAGGTTGGCTGCCCATGTGGCCAATTGTTCGCCTAATAGGACTTGGTTGACTGGTCGTGGTTGCTCATGCAGCCAGATATGATACCAATAGGACAGGGTTGACCGCTTGCTAACCCCTTGTAGCCAGACTGTGCAGGTAAAATAAATTATCTGTGGTTACCACTGGAAAGTACCCAACAGGCATCAGAATTTTGAAAGGTCACCAGTGCTCATGAGGACACAGCATGTCTGGATATTTACAAGCCTATCTTCCGTACTTAAATCTGCTTGAAATTATGAGAAGAAAATAAAAGTAAGTAAATGGGTTTTAAAACACACAGAAATAATCTATCATATTATAAATTCTAATCGATTAATACAAGATCAATACACACTGAAAACTACTAGTAAATAACAGATCATAAATGTTAATTAACCACTGCAATCTATTTTCAATTATTAAAAATTAACAAGCTAATGCCCAAGCGTTACTGGTTTGACTATATTGTAGCCTTACTTTAGCATCTGTTGGGAATGTTTGCAGCAATCCATCTGTTCACTACCCTTGGACTCCAGGTCCATTTCTTCAATTATTGGGGGTAAGGGCAGGTAGAGCCCACGGAGCAAGTAATCTTAGGTAGTCTCCAAGTCATGGGGCATGAGGGTTTGGTGGCCTGGGTAGGCATAATGGAACCCGGTAAATTTAGTGGTCCAGGCAGGACCCGTTCTGGCAACAGGACAGGCATTTCCTGCCAGGGGGCATGAAAGTGCAAAGGCATGAACAAATTTGGTGGAACAGGTGAATAGAATGAGCTGGGCAGAGTCAGGTCCAGCAGTGGAAGAAGCTGGGGTATTGGGAATAGGGCAGGAGGTGTGGGCAATAGGCAGGTCTAGTCTGGTCCTGCAATGGAAGAGACAGAGGTTGCTGGTCCAGTAATGGAGTAGGCCTGATTAGAGGGATGGCCAGATCTAATGGAGCAGATGGACCTGACTACTGGGAAAGCAGGTCCTGCGGTGTGGTATAGACCTGCTAGGTGGATTTGGTAACTGGGGCAGACCTGGTGGGGTCTGTGAAATAGGATTACATGCAGAACATACCATACACAAACCCCTTGTGCAACTGGCCTGTAGGACATGATACGCTTTATAGGGTTTAACCTACTACCCCAGATCATTTAAAAATACATTATACAGTTTTGTTTCAAGAGTCAAAGGAGGAAATACTGAGGCTACAAAATGGAATACAGGTATAATGAAAGTTTTAAGCTGATAAACTCCCTTAAGTTTGGTGATTTGCATTTTCTACCATGTCAATAGTTTCCTCTCACAGATATTCAACCGTATTCCCAATTAATCCTATCCATATCCTTAGATCCAAATTTTACACCAAGAATATCTGTTTCAGTACTATGGGGACACAACACATGTCACTCGACCTTCTAAAGTCATATTTCCTACTTCTGTACATTTATCCTTGCCCTGTGACATCTGAATACTGATCAGTTACTTCAAATACCAGTCCGCCATCCTCTCAGAGTATAAAAATAAGCATAAATCACCCACATAGCCTAAGACCATACACGATGATGTTGGGGAGAAATATGCCTTGCATGTGGCTAGTCTCTGCTATTTTCTAATTAAAATATCTATACAAAAAGTGTACAAAAGGGGCTTAGGGGCACCCTGTAGTACTACTCTTCAAATTCTAATTTTCTCCTAATGTTTCCATTGATCAGAGGAAAAATGTGCATGAGCATATAATAATGAAAGTCATCTTACAAATAATGATGGTATCCCATAATGGCGAAGTATGTGAAACAGTACCTTATGTGGGACCGAATCGAACGCTTTTCTTGGCCCAGTGCAAGGACATAGCCACTGACTGATCCCAAGTGACCCCTAGAAAATACTTCTCTAAAACAATATAAATTATCTTTCATTGATCTCCCTTGTATTGCATGTGATGCATGGAAATCAATTTCTGTGCTACCTGAATTACTCTTTGACAAAGAATTAATGGTAGTAACTAAAATCAATGTTAAGGAGGGATATAGGCCTCCAATTCAAAATATCCACTTTGCTTCCCTTTTATGTACTAAAATTAGAAAGGCTGTTGCCATTTCTTCTGGTATTTAATGTCACCTAAGATGTCATTTACGTTTCAACTAGAATAGGTGCTAATATATCTTTAAAAGTTTTATAAAATTTAGGACCCAGACCATTTGGTACTGGAGCCAAGTTAGACGCAGTTTATTTATGGCTATTGTAATTTCTTCCAATGTAATATTAGAGGTTAAAACTGCTAATTCATCCATAGGTAGTGTGTCTATATGAATTTCTGATATTCATTTAAATTCCACTCTGTATGTTTGGGTTGCTAGGCATAAAGATATTCAGAAATTACCTGCATAATGGTAAAAAATCTGTATGTACAGTATATTCCCTTAGGAATACTTTACCTGTGTCCATTCCCTGTTCTGTATGCTATTTCGACAGTCTTTCAATATATCTAATGACGTCTTTGTCCCCATGTTCCTGCAGTTTGTTCCATTTTGAGTGATTTAGCCCTATCATATAAATATTGTTTCATTTTGTTTTAAGTTGCAAAATTTGTGTAGACATATCCATCTTTTCTGTGTTCTGTATCGATATAGCCTCATACAACCTTTTGCATATTTTCAGGAATGAAAAGTAATCATTCCTCCCTTTTGTCTTCCCATTTTTGATGTAACTGTCTCACCGCTTCTTTGGTGTCCACCCACCATTCCCCAAGTTCATTGTACCAGATGGCAATTGTACCAGATCACAACTGTAGCCAGGCCTTAAGATTTTCTCTAGTTAGGTCCAGAAAATGAGGTTCTTGTAATGTTTCATTGTTTGTGTGCCAGTACCTGTCCCTATGTTATTTTTGTGTAAATCCCCAATGTGATGTGTAACTCAAGTGACCCATGGTGGCATTAATTATTGTGTCAGCTTTACACACCCTCCAAAGTCTAGCTACAAACAGGTAATCTATCCTAGTTGAAATACTACCTCTGTGATATGTGTGGCCCCTGATTTCTTCACCATTCTATAAGTGTCTATCAAATCTGCAGTATATAGTATCTGTTTTAAAACACTCATGTGGCAAAATAACTTTGATGTGTTACCATATTTGCCCCAAGTCAAGCGGCAATTAAATCCCCTCAAAATTATTTTTTGTTTGTATATAGATATGATTGTAAGAGTTTAAATAGCCCTATACATAATTTTTTTGTCTGGGGGCATATACCACCTCACTCTCATTTGTTGGTTATGTAACCAAATATCCTAAAGGAATGCCTTCCTGGTTCCAGCTCTATAACCTTTACAATTGTGACATGGCCTGAATCAAATGCCACCCAGACATAGTTTGTCTCCATAGACCACAGTAGGTCCCAAGGCCATGATTTCTGACACGGATGTATGCCGCCTCGTCTAATCTGGTGTTCTGTAAGAAACATATATCAGTTTGTGCATCATGTAATGCCAGGAAAGTTATAGCCCTCCTCTTTTGATTTTAATGCTATTAACATTTAATGTGAAAATTTTAAGATTATCCCAGTAGATGAAATTATAAGCAGGAGGTGAAGTTCATTCTTTCAAGATTTTATCCTTGTTTTCTTCCTGACTTTTGGTTTCTTCTGTATCCCCTCCACATCTGAAGTGTCTTTTTATGAGGAAGCTACTAAATAAGCTTCAGAGTCTTCATTTTCTTTTGCTGAGTTTTCCTGCTGAGTATTAATGTTCTTGATTTGGTCCTTTTCGGTAGTTTAGATTTGGGAACAGTCCTAGTAGATCTATGTTTGCCTTTAGTTATCTGAAATCCATCCACTGGAGGTGGGGTGGGAGTAGCATGGTAGTTGGCTATTTTTGTTGTCTGTATTGTAGTTGTAATTCCTCTCATTGGATTCCACTGGGAGGCAGTCTGTAGCTTATCCTCGGTAACTTGCTTTTCTGGATGTTCTTCCGTTTATTGATTTTCTTGGGCACTGTTTGAATTGTCAAAGTCTCCTCGGTGCCCTTCTGGCATTGCTGCTTCTGAAGTAGCATTTGTTTGTTCTGCCAGGGTAATCAATGATAGTGATTGAGCAGCTGCTGTCTGTCTGTTTTTTGTGCTCGTGCACTATGTCTCTTGGTTCCAGAAGGTACCCTACATGAGGAACAGATGTCCAATCTCCTCACACAGGTTGCATTTGGGAGGATTTCAGCATATGTTACTGGCATGGTCAGCTTGTAAACAGAAACTGCAAACCTGTGCATCACATGCATTACTCAGATGGGAAAAGGCCCCATACCTGTGACACGTCTTAGGTTGGCCTGGGTAAAGCAAAACCTCTATCAAGACCTAAATAAAAATAACTAGGTAGGTGGATGGGGCCTTCATCAGTCATACATAATCTGATTTTAATTTTTCCACCCAGTCCATATGTTTTCTGTTTCAAAATATGCACGGCATTCCAAAACATCTGCCTTCTGCTTTACCCAATGCAAAATGTCCAAGACATGCACATTTTCATATTGAAACAGTATGGTTATTGTTTTCACAGCTGGTCTGGTTAACGGAATTGCAATAAATGGTGCCCACGATGCACATTGTTTCAAATATGAATATTTAGTCCAAAATGTTTCTAACTGAACCGGGGTGTTAAAGCTTACATCAAAATGGTGTCACCTAAAATGCGTGAAACATAGAAACATAGAATTTGATGGTAGATAAGGACCACTGGCCCACCTAGTCTGCCCATTTCCTACCTACTGGATAAGCTGCAGATCCTAGTTAACCAACAGCCTTCTTCCTCCTACCCCCACTATAATTGCCTTATGTCTGGCCCATGCATTCTTGAATTCCCCATTGTTTTTGACTCCACAACCTCCTCAGGAAGACCATGCCATGCATCCACAACCCTCTCCATGAAAAATACTTCCTCACATTACCTCTGAGCCATCTCCCCATCTTCAAATTGTGCCCCTTGTTCTTGCACTTCTTTTCAGACAGATGCTACCCTCTTGGACTTTGTTGATTCCCTTGAGGTACTTGAAAGTTTCTATCATGTCCCCTCTCCTTCCAGTCCTCTAAGGTGTACATATTAAGCTCCATTAGTCTCTCTTCATATGTCTTCTGGTGCAGAGATGGGGTCTCCAGAACTGCATGCAGTACTCCAGATGGGGTCTCACAAACTGTCTGTACAGAGGATTACAACTTTCTGTTTTATACTGGTGATGCCTCTCCCTATGCATCCCAGTATCCTCCCAGTCCTCCTTATTGCCTTCTCACATTGCTTGCCCACCTTTAGGTCATCTGATATATAACTACCCGAGGTCCCTTTCCATTTTTGTTGTTGTTAGTATCTCAATCCCCCATTCTGTTCTCTTCCCTGGGTTTTGTTTCCCAGGTGCATTATTTGCACTTCATTGCATGGAATCTAAGTTGCCATACATTTGACCATTCCTCCAACCTTGCCAAGTCCCTTCTCATCCTTTCCACCCTACCTTGTGTATCAACCCTGTTATAGATCCTTGTGTCATCTGCAAAGAGACATACTTCTCCTTCTAGTCCCTCTCTTATAAAGATATTAAAGAGGACCCTAGTACTGAACCCTGCGGTATCCGCTAGTAACCCCCTTTTCTTCAGAGTGGACTGCATTTACTATTACCCTCTGCATCCTGTTGTCCAGCCAATTTTTACCCAGGCTACCACCTTGGGACCACGCCAAAGCTGGCTAACTTGTATATTAATCTTTGGTGTGGGACTGTGTCAAATGCCTTGCTAAAGTCTAGGTAGGCCATGTCCATAGCCCCTCCCTGGTCTACTACTTTGGTCAAGCAGTAAAAGAAATCTATTAGATTCATCTAACATGACCTTCCTGCTGTGAATCCATGCTGCCTTGGGTCCTGTGCCCCTCTGGCCTCTAGGTACTCAACAATTTTTTCCTTCAGAAGTGATTCCATCATTTTCCCTACCACTAAGGTCAAACTAACTGGTCTGTAGTGTCCTGTCCCTGCCCTGCTCCCACTTTTGTGAAGTGGAATCACATCTGCCCTCTTCCAGTCCTCCGGTACCACCCCAACCTCCCATGATTTGTTAAAGAGGGTAGTCAGTGGTGTGCCTGGTTCTACCCTAGTTCTTTTAGAATTCTGGGGTGAATCCCATCAGGCCCCATTGCTTTGTCCACCTTCAGTTTTAAGAGTTCTTTAGAACCCTTTCTTCTGTGAATGGACTGGTATCGCCCCCATCCAGAGTGTTTCTATTGTTTGGTTTAGGCTACCCCTCCTCTTCTTTTGTGACTACTGAGCAGAAGTATTCATTCAGTATCCCTGCTTTTTCACTGTCACCCTCTGCCCACATTCCTGCCCCTTTATTAAGCCTCAGTATCCCTACCTTGGTCTTTATTTGCTCCCTAATGTACCTATAAAAGGTTTTATCCCCTTCTTAACAGAGTTGACTATCTTTCCTCAGTTTGGGCCTTTGCTATTCCAACTGCCTTCCCACCTCCTTCTGCTTTAACTGATATAGTTCTCTGTCCTGCTCCTTCTGTGTTTCTTATATTTCCTGAATGCTATCATTTTCTCCTTAACCTTCCCTGCCACCTCTTTTGAGAACTATAGTGGCTTTTTCCTTTGTTTTGTAGTGTTGATTTGTTTTACACAAAGGTTTGCCTCTGTGATGGCAGTTTTGATTTTTCCCATTGTTCCTCCTCCTCCTTCTTGCCTGTTTGAGTGCTTTTCTGAGGCATTCTCCATTTTGCTAAAGTCAGCCCTCCTAAAGTCCAACACTCTTGCTTTTGTATAGCTTGACTCTACAGCTGTGTTTATTGTGAATCACACTGTTTGAGGGTGAAAATGTCAGATGCCAAGAACTGCATAGATTATTTTAATAATTTGCATGCAACATAAACTCTGTCTGGTGGGATGTCAAGTCCTCCTTTATATTTAGGCATACTGCATTCCTTCTGGATCTTGGTTTTCCCAAATTAGTGAAGAGATCAGACATTCTAAATCTTGGTGTGGCCTGTGGCCTACCTGTATTACGCACTTGGGGACGTCACTCATACCCTGCTGAGACCCTGTAGATGTGGAGGGACCTTCCTTTGTCCCTAATTCTGTTTCCACTGAATTTGCCCAAGATGTGGAAGGTGTAGCTTGCTGTGCTTTTTCTTGATTTACCCCTGGAGCCTCATTTCCATCTTTCTGTGAACCCTCAGTTTCCCCATTTCCTTATTGCCCCCTTCATTTGCTTTGCTTTGTTTCTTTCCTTGTATTTTATCATTTTCCTCCACAATTTCATCACTGTAATTATTAGAAGTACCTGATTTTAGAGCCGCCACTCTGTGGTATCAGAGAGATCCTGTGTGTTAAGCACTTCTGCAGCTGTTGCCTGCTGCGTCAAGAGCTCCACTTTGTTTGTTATTCTCCTGCATCTGTGGGCTACTGTGTCACTGTTTGTCCTCTGCTTCTAATTGTCTTAGCTTTTGGATCTCTTTAGCACTTGAGGGAACTCCCAGTGACCATTTTTTCCCACCAGGAGCCAAAGTCCAACCTGCTAGTCTTAGTGCATTCTCTGGTGACCAAGCCTCTGCCCCATCTGTTTGGCCAGCAACTTTCTGTGTTTCCGATCGCATCTCTGTGATCGGGTGAGCTCTGTGGTGTTTCCTTGTTTTGTATATACTTGCTTTTCTTCCTGTATTTGTCGTATCATCCAAGCTCTTCTTGCTGCTTTCTCTCTGGCATCTCAGCCTCCATAACAGCTGGAGCATCTGTGGGTCTCATGTTGAACTGCACTGTAGTGCTTTCAATAGGTCCCATTTCAACATCTGTAGCCATCTCCATCGGAATATCAACCTGAATTTCATCTTCATCTGGTATTTCCATGGAACTACTAAATAAATTCTGAATAATTGCTGAGCCCATTGCTCTTGAGCTTCCATATTCTCCTTCCACTGTGGTAGCATCAGCCATCTTGCCAGCGGAGTGACACTAGCGCCCCTACAACAGAGTAGGAAATTTCACCCATTCACCAAAATACCACCAACAGCTTAATCTCTTTCAGTGTCAGCTGGCATTCATCTGTATCCCCTCCCCGGGCATAAGTCTGAAAATAAGTAGAATTGTCTAGTTCTCCTTTCCTGGTCCACAAAAACTAAACAAATAAATACATGATGACAGGGACCTTTCGAGTGGTGGGAAATAGCCTTGTTGTGTATGGTTTCCATACATTATTCTACATTTCATCTAACTAGGGAGACTGACACATAAACAAAGCTGTGACATCATCAAGAAACATGCCCCTCCCACTGTTACAGTGTCAGTTAGGGACTCTGTTCGCAATATTGCCACACAGTACATGTAGAATTATATTTTGCCATCTTAACATTATAATATTAAAGAGGGTCAATACCTTCCTTGATATCATTTGTATATTGACAAGCAGCCCTTGACTCCAGACTCTTACTTGGCATCTCTGAAACCAGTATTCATAAAAAAATACTTCAATAACTTTTACTACTCGGCAGGTGAAATAATATCTGAATGAAACAAAACATGGAACACAATAAAAGATCTCCCAGGAATCAATCTTCACCATTGATTCCCACTTATGAGTCTGGGGCTGGGTGCAGTAGGACCCCACAGAGCAAATGCTTTGCAAAGTGGGAGCCGACATTGGCTACTGTCCACACTGCGCACTTCACATGGTGCCTGCACAACAGCCAATAGCCATCACCAGATCCCTCACACACCTCACTTTTGTTCTTTCTGCCATAGAGCACACTGTGAGAGCAGCACCTTAGGTTCTCGTCACCATTACGCAACTGCATCACATCACCGCTGAGTTTATTTCATAGTGGCTTTGCCCTTTCCTTTCTATTGTTTTTCTTCTGTTTCCGTGATGCTGAAATCCAAAAAAGGGGAGAAGAAGATGAAGGAAGTCTAACAGCCTCCCATCATGTGTTGCCCCTGTGGGAAGTAGATGGCTGTGATCAACTGGCATTAATGCTGTATAACCTTCCTTGGCTCACAGCGCAACATGGATGAGTGCGACTCCTGCTTCTCCATGGACTGCTGTGCTCTCCAAATCTGCGTGATGAAGTAGGGTTGGCCAACCTGATCTTCAGAGACAGACATTCAATCAATCAATCTTTATATACTGGAAAGGTATGTGAGCAAAATGCCCATTTTCACAAACATTCAGTGTAAAGAGCAAGAACACAAAGCAATAACTCAGAATAAAATAAAACAAAGCTAACCTAGTACAGCATGTAGATAAAAATATAAAGACAGTGGTATATATAAACAAGCATTTGTCAATGCCGAATGTTGCTTGCTTATATGTGCCGTTTAGGCATTTGGAAGTGAAAGTACCATGCTAAGAACTGTCATGGGCTCCCAACCCAGACATCCACTGTGTCTTTCTGTTCAGTATTCACAGAAGAAAGGGAGGAGAAAGGGCCACAGCAGTACAGCAGTTGCAAAAGCGTGACGAGGTGGACAACAGTACATTCACAGGCAGAAGAATCCTGCAGGAGGTGACTAAATTGAAGGTGGACAAAGCGATGAGACCAGATGGTATACACACAAGGATATTAAAAGAACTGCTAAGGAGATAGCAGTATCTCTGGCAGCCATGTTAGCTGAGTCATTCAACACAGGGTGGTACCAGAGAATTGGAGGAGGGCATATGTGGTTCCTCTATACAAATCCAGCAATAGGGAGGAGGTGGGGAACTATAGGCGGTCAGCCTCACCTCAGTAATTGGGAAGATCGTGGAGACATTGCTTAAAGAAAGGATAATGGGGCATCTAGAAACCATGAGCCGAGGACCATAGGCAACATGGATGCACATTGGGGAGGTCATGTCAGACAAATCTGGTTGATCTCTTTGGATGGGTGACAAAGGAAGTAAATCATGGTGGGGCAGTGAACAACACTAACCTTGATTTAAGCAAAGCCTTGACACTGTCCCACATAGGAGGCTGATGAACTAGCTGAGTGGACTGGGTATGGGGAAAGGGTGGTAAAGTGGGTTAGAAACTGGCTAACAGACATGAGGCAGAGAGTGGTGGTAAATGGGATGCAGTCTGGGGAGAGGGGTGACCAGTGGGTGCCTCAGGGATTGGTCCTGGGGCCAGTCCTGTTTAATGTTTTCATTAGTGACATTGCAGAAGAGCTGAAGGGAAAGGTCTGCCTGTTTGCAGATGACACCAAGATCTGTAACACGGTGGATACCCCAGAGGGGTGGAGAAAATGAGGAGGGACCTGGGGAAGCTTGAAGAATGGTCTGAGAACTGGCAAATGAAGTTTAATTCAAAAGTGCAAAATTATGCACCTGGGACACAGAAACCCTAAGGAAAGGTACAGGATGGGGGTGAGAGTTGCTGACAGTCACAAAGAAGGAAAGAGACCTGGGGGTTCTTATTTCAGAAGACCTGAAAATGTCAAAGTGGTAAGGCAGCTGGGAAGGCCAGTGACATGCTGGGGTGCATAGGCAGGGGTATCACTAGCATAAGGAGGGAGTAGTGATGCCGTTATATAAAACCATGGTCAGGCTTCACCTGGAGTACTGTGTGTAGTTCTGGAGGTGCACCTTCGTGAGAGGATATTAACAGGCTGGAGATGGTCCAGAAAGGCGAATGAGATGGTACAGAGCTTGCAACACAAGACTTATGAGGAGAAATTAAGGGACCTCAATATGCACTCACTGGAAGAGAGGAGGAAAAAGGGATATGATAGAAACATTCAAGTACATAAAGGGTATAAGTGTAACTACTGAGAAGCAGGAGACAGCTGCTATAGACACATGTTCCAGCTTCTGTGTGATATTCATTTGTTCTTATACATCTGTAATCTCCAGTATTTCAGTAACCACATGACCACATTGCCTTCTTTAGGCAGTGTTATGCTGGTTGATGCCTAATGTCAGATGGCAGACAGAGGGCTTACCAGATTGTGTTGCCATTTGGAAAACTTCATAGAGTGTTCTTTCACTGGTAAGCATTTTGGAAAGCTGGTGATGGTGTCACAATTTATATTATGATTTTATCTCCTTATGTCTGTCCCTTTGATTTCCCATCCCCACACCCCAACAGCCATCAGTGGCCACAGCTGCAGCCGCCTTCTTGCTAAGATGGTGGGTGAGCAGCTACCTTCACAGTCTGTGAAGTCTGACGTCTTTCAGTGCCGCTTATTGGTCATCTTCCAACACAGGCAAGTGCTGCCAACCGAAAACTAACTCAGGACAAGCAGGTTTCAAAGTGGGGAAGAAATGGAGTGAGCAAGAATCAGGTACTCATTCAGATGCGGTGTCGATTTTAAGATCAGCATACTGGTGTGGACACAGCAAATAGACCCCAGCTCTTTAAGTAGCTTTATGAAGGGTAAAGGCTTCTCAAGCACTGGGGTTCTGTTTATTGTACTGTAAGTGGGCTGCATTTAATTCGGTAATTTACTGTACTTTACATCTGGATGTATGGTAGGCCCAACTTTAAATAAACACTGCACCTGAATGAACACATGATGCCATAGAAACATAGAATTTGTCAGCAGAAAAAGGACCGCTCAGCCCACTCAGTCTGCGAAGTGTTTCTACCTGCCTATATGTCACTGCATGTCTTATTCTGCCTGTGTCCATCAGGACCTCCTTGTGAATGAGCTTGCTTAATGGATTTTTCCTGCAATGAACTGGAACCTACTCCACTTCCATAGCCCTATTGATCTCCATTGATCCCTCCTTCCATTTATTCTAATATACCCTATGTTTATCCCATGCATGCTTCATGCCCCTACCATTTAGCTTCCACCACTTCTCCTGGCAGTCTGTTCAAGGCATCTACCATCCTTTCAGTAAATAAATATTTCTTCACATCTATCCTGAATACCCCCCAAGCTTCATTGTATGTCCCTTCGTTTGGGTGCTCATCCGCATTTAAAGAAACTCCCCAACTGTACCCTCTTTGCCCCAGTGAGTACTTTTGAAGTATTGATCATGTCACCTCTCGCCTCCCTCTCTTCCAGAGTGTACATGTTGAGATTCTTCAGCCTTTCCTTGTATGGATTCCTGTAAAATTCTGAAACATTTTAGATGCCCTCCTCTGGAAAACCTCCACCTCATGTCCTTTCTGAAGTGTGGACTCTAAAACTGGACACAGCACTCCAGCTGGGGGTATAGCAGGAGTGATACAATGGCAGCACAACATCCCTACTCCTCCTACCAGAGATGCCACTCATTGTGCACCCCAGGCCAAAGGAGGTCATGAGGGCATCAGTGTCCTGCCCTCCCCAAGTGGCTGGATTCCCCACCAAGCCACCGGATTTCCCCACTGTGCACACAGTGCCAAAGGAGGTCATGAGGGCATCGTGTCCTGCCCTCCCCAAGCCGCCGGATTCCCACCAAGCCGCCAGATTTCCCCACTGTGCACACAACGCCAAAGGAGGTCATGAGGGGTGTTGGTGTCCTGCCCTCCCAAACCGCCAGATTTCCCCACTATGCACACAGTGCCAAAGGAGGTTGTGAGGCGTCGGTGTCCTGCCATCCCCCAACCGCCAGATTCCCCACCAAGCCGCCGGATTTCCCACTGTGCACACAGGTACAATGGCCATGCCATGCTCACGCAGCTGCAGGCTTTGTAACAGTGCATTATGGACAAAGGACTTTTGAACTTGGTGCCATTTGAAACAGGACGATTTTTAGTCAACAGAGCTATGCTGATAGTTATTGGCTCCTCAATTATTGTAAAGCATAGGGTGCTGCACCCCTTAGTTGGGAGCTTTAAATCTGATTAGTGCCTAAATTCAGCTATTGTGCAAGGTGCTTTAAGGGACCGAAATAAGTTTGTCTGTTGTAGGTTAGTCTGCAGCGATCTTTACTCCTGATAGCCTCAGACTCTGTCTGCATGCCTTGCTAACAGTAGACAACCTCAGTTCTTTGTAAACGCTGTGCCAGGTTCCTTAAGTTGTTGTACAGGATACCTCAAATGTGCTGTTTAATTACTTAAGTAACGTCAGGCTGTTTCAGACCCAGGTGCAAGAAAAGTATAATCCTTATAGCTGGGCAATTTAAATGTAGTAGTTCTATAGGGGCCATGTGTACTTGTGAAGAAATCCCTGTGCGCTAGTAATAGCGCATCTCAGAAGTATCTGAATGCTGTAAACAGTGCAACAGTAAAGTAAAACCCTTACAGCTGGACATATTACATTTTAAATTTAATCAGTGGCAACAAAGCACAGTGTAGACCTAAAATTGCCTACACCTCAGCGTAATCTGAATTGCATGTTTATCGCCTGAATCTGCTGGCCCCTACAACTGTTGCTGTAAGCTCCTCCTCTTCCTGCTGGCTTACCTACTAATAAATTGTTCTCCTCTTCTTTCCCCAGTGCCAAGGAGGTGGTGAGGGTGTCGGTGTCATGCCCTCCCCAAGCCGCTGGATTCCCCACTAAGCCACCGGATTCCCACTGTGTACACAGGTACGATGGCCATGCCATGCCATGCTGCTGCGGCTTTGGAATGGTGTATTGTGTCCCGCCACCACCCTTGGTGGACTTTGTCTTATATAGCCTGTGAGATCATGGTGTGTGTTCGTGATAATTTCTATCAGCCAATTTCCCATTAGCAGATTATCTGCTAGCACCACTAGTAGCCACTCCTAATTAAGCAATCTGCCTCATCTATTTATCACTATTAAATGCGCCCTCTATACATGCAATCTGCACCATGTTGCCACTGTATGGCACTATGCTGTGCATATTCCCACCCCTTACATCCCTTCCACCTGCCTCATTTCCAGTCCCACAGCCATATACCAACTTAATAGATAGCTGGTCTGTTCCCCACCTTTCCACACCACCACTTTCACTGGCCCCTGCCCCAACAGCTCTCGATTAACTGGCTACCGACCCTCCATCCTGCCGCCCTCTTTCCATGCTGGGTTCACTGGACTAAGATTTTCTCACACACCTGGAACTGCTAAACCTGTCCAGCAACTCTGTGCACTAAGTGTGTGTCACCAGGACGGATGCCTAAAATTAAACAGCTGCTCACTCTGCTGCTTCTTATGGCGGGTGATATACAGCCTAACCCTGGCCCAACACCCGTATCATGTCCACCCTATAAAACTCCCATGGGATTTTAAAATCATTCACCTAAACATATGTAGCACCCTGAACAAGCTCACCATCCTTCAATCATAAGTCCTTACACTGCGCCTGACATTCTAATCTTAACAGAAACTTGGCTGAAGCCCCACAATCTGAATGCTGGATTTTCACTCCTGGCTACTCCCTCATCCGGCACGACCAGCACGGTAACAAAAGAGGTGGAGGCGTTACTATGTTCATCACTGCACACTCCACTACACCCCAGTCCAGCTCACCTTGCCCACTCTGTCCATTGACTCCTTGCTA
Source organism: Neoceratodus forsteri (assembly GCA_016271365.2). Lineage (NCBI taxonomy): Eukaryota > Metazoa > Chordata > Ceratodontiformes > Ceratodontidae > Neoceratodus > Neoceratodus forsteri. Next base: position 124,914,784 of record JADMNL010000024.1, read on the forward strand.
ATAAAGCTCTCATTGCCTCAGTCAGTGCCTTTATATGTAGTTGGGTCCTACTGTGCCCCCGACACCCCATGCCACTCATAATGGACCACCTGAGCACACTTATACTACTTGGCTCAGCGGGAGAGCTGATTATCCTTGGTGACATCAAACTCTAACTGGCTCTCCAGTACCAGCTCTAAGCTACAGAACCACGCATCATCCTTAAATCTCACCCAACAAATTACCAACCCACACGCTTAAATCATAAGTCCAAAACCACTCCCTTCTAGACTGGGCCCTACCTCACACCCTCACTGTATACTTGAATCCAGTCTCCTTCCAGACACACTAAGTGACCATCACCTAATCTACGTGGTCAGAAAAATCTTCAGACCAAAAGCCCCCGTGGATACTGCTCACCAGGTCATACAAATCCTCTATCTCCTCAGCGCTCCTCTACGACCTGTCCACCTTGGACTAGTCTTTCATCCCCAGGCACCCTCCATCAACTCTGCCCTGGACTTTTCAAATACAAATTCCTCGCGGTGTGGAACCTCCATGCGCCACTAAAAGGACCCAGGTAAGAGGTGACCACCTGCCGGGTCTCCGCAACATTATCAATCAACTCCATGCCAGGAACCAAGCATGGAAATCATATAAGGTAACCAGTTCCTGGAGGCACTCTGCCTCCAACACTACCGCACACTTCAAAACTCCTGCACCAGGCTTTTCCATCAGGCCAAGGCCAACTACTTCAAGTTCTCACTTCACTCTAACCTAAATCACCCAATGAAATTCTGGAAAACACTAAAATCGCTACTCACCCCCTGCTCTGCCCCCACCCCAGCCTTAAATGTGGATGGCTCAACCATCACTGAGCTAGGTGCAGTGGCCTCAGCTTTAACAACTTTTCACAAGTTGTGCAGCCTCTCCCTCACTCCCTAATCACACCTCACCCCCCACATCTAAACCACCCTCCTCCATATCTTTCGCCTTTATCTAAGTCACCCCAACGAAGTACTAACACAGCTGCAGGCCCTAAACCTCTGTTAAAGGAAAATGTCCTCAGGTCTGGACTCCAAAATGCTTTACTTGTCCGCTTCAGCCATCGCCATCCCTCTGGCCGCACTATACAATCTCTCATTCTCACTTGCCTTTGTACCAGCCAATTGGAAGTGCGCCATAGTCATTCCTCTCCTGAAGAGGGCAATCCCTCATCTCCAGGTAACTACCACCCTATCTCATTACTCCCCATCCTAGCCAAAATCCAGGAACACCTCATACTAGCCCAACTCCCCCTTTTCTCAACTCCACCTCCTACTTCACACCTTACCAATCTGGCTTTAGGAAGTCGCACTCCACCATCACCTCCCTCCTGGCTCACCAGACACTGTACTCACAGGTATAATCATGGGCACACCACCTCAGCGATCTTTATCGACCTTGCCAAGGCATTCAACATGGTCTCCAACACTCTTCTGCTATCCAAACTCACACAGGCAGGTCTATCTGTAACCAGCAACAATTGGTTCCAATCCTACTTAGCTGGTAGGTCTCAAGCTGTAAAAGTTGGTCAACATACTTCTGCCCCCTCCCAGTTAATATGGGCATCCCCAAGGCTCGGTCCTCTGCCCCATCCTGTTCTCCATATTCTTAAATGACCTGCCCTTGGTATGTAAACACGCATCCTTACATATGTACGCAGACATTACCTGCTCTGTATGTGTCAGGTCCCTCCCACTCTGAGGTGGCCTCCAGACTTCAGGAAGATTTCACCGCTGTCCAGAAATGGCTCGGCTCTAACCAGCTCTTCCTAAACCCACAAAAAAATCTTCATTACCTTCGGTACCAGGCAGAGACTCGCCCCTCTCCCCACCACCCCTTCTTTCCACACTTAGATGGTATACCATTGGAGGCCTCACCTCCTTCCGGTACCTTGGGGTCTGGCTTGACCAGCACCTTGACTTCTCGGGCACATTGACTCAATCCACAAGAAACTGTACCCCAAGCTTGGTGCCTTATATCGTAACAGGGGCTGTATCCTCTGGAAACCCTAAAGCTATTCTACAGAGAATGATCCTCCCGATATGGACTACGGTGACGTAGTTACACCGCCACCCCAATTCCATCCTAGCCAAACTCGACCCTCTATTCCACTCCTTTTGCCGATTCGCCCTAGACTGCCCCCTCTTGCACCACTGCGAACTCTACAAGTCCCTTGACCTACCATCGCCACAGGATCGAGACAGATCCACGGTGCAAGACTAACTGCTAAATTTTGGTCCCAGACCCTCTCTCCCCACCTTGGGTCCACACTCCAAGCTCAACCACCCACAGTGTACTCCCTCAGGAACACTGACTCCTGGCTCCTCTATGTCCCACGTCGGCTACTGCAAAGGGGCAGCCGCCTTCAAGTATCGCATGCCTAAACTCTGGAACTCCCTACCAGTGGCCATCAGGCACACAGACAACTCACAGCAGTGCAACCTGTTACTCAAAGAAAATTTCCCACCCACCTGCTCCTGTCGACAGTCACCCCGTGACTCCTAATGTTCGCATCTCGCTCCTGTCCCCTTAACTACTCTCCCAGACCTCAGTGCATTCCCTGGTTTACATAGGCCTACCCTCACCACATTGCTACTGAATTCCTCTCTGTAGTCAAAGGAGTGCCAATACATGTCTTACTAGGCTCTCTTACTGCATAGCTGAGTTGCTGAGTTGTAGTAGGTAGACCTGCTTGTTAGCTAGCCTCCTTAGTACTCCACTGTACTATTTGTTTCCTCATACATGTTATCATTGCTCAAGATGTAAACTATTTGCTATGCATCGTTGGTACTGTGTGCTATCTGTTTTGTATGTTTTCATCCCTCCCTCCCCCAGGACGATCTGGAATCGAGCAGTACTCTGCTCAGCATACCTTCCTGGTGAAACTCTTAAATAAATACATACATACATACATAAATAAATAAAATTCATTTTTGCAGTACCCATAGCCTTGTTGCACTGTACTGCCACCTTGAGGTCCTCTGATATAATAACCTCAAGGACCCTTTCATGTCTAGTGAGTATCAGTACCTCCCCATCCTATACAACACATTGGGGTTCCTATGCTCTAGGTACATGACTTTACACTTGTTGGCATTGAACCCCAAGTAAGTAAGAAAATGGAATTGATTTGAATGAATTACAGGCTTTTAGGCAGCTTTTGGGAAGTGTGTATGTGTGTATGTGGGGGAGCTCTCTACTATAACTGTTTGCTTATGATTTGGTATAATGTGCGAACAGGTTAACCCTGCTTCCCATTCCGTGAGCTATATTGGAGATAAAGAGCCCAAATAGCACCCTGCTAAGCACTGAGCCCTACGTACCCCACTTGTCACTGCTCTGGGTGCCGAGAGCTACCCCGCCACCACCACCTCTGCACCTCTCCTGTAACCAGTCCTCTATCCATTTAATCAGACCACCTTCCACCCTGTACCCTCCTTCTCCTCACTCTTCTCCTCCTTGGCCTGTGTCCTCCTCCCAGGTGGTGGTGCCTTCTGTATTACACTCGGACAACTCTGCCTACCCCCTTCCAGGGTTACTATGCCTCCGCCTTTACCTGTATCTAGGGGCGGTGAGCTCATTAGCTCCCCTGTCTGGATCTTTCTACCAACGTTAGTCTTTGTACCCCCACTAGTTTAAATCCACCTGGTGAGAGCTATACCTCTAATCCTGCCTTTTTGTTGTTGTACATCTTTCCCCCGGCCACGGGTCAAGTTTGGTCATCCCGGGAATGACTCCCCAGCTCTGGCCCCACATCAGGCTGACCTACCACCTCCACAGATTACCCCATGGCGGAGTGGTGAGGCTTCCAGCTCAACCCACCAGAGCAGGATCCAGTTGAGGAGGCACCATTCGGGGTGGGCAGTGGGGTTGGAACTCTTGCTGGACCGTAGCCCATTTTCCACTTTTCTTCCTTGTGGAGTGCGGGCCTGTAATGACACTTAGGCACAGTGTGCCAACACCACCACACTCCACCCCTTTACTACACTGCTCTAGTAGTGCCCCGGTCATCACCAGGGGGTCCCTGGATCTCACCCTGGGATAGGAAAGCAGTCCTCAGATGCTCAATCCTATCCTCTCCTTCCGATCCCTGGCGGCCCAGGCTCACATCTAAACCAGGTCACCAGCATGGCATGAGGTGTGGCGTCAGCACCTCAACCCTTGGTGCCAGTGGGCCAGCAGTAATGCTGCTTTAATACCCTCCCTTCCTGCTCCAGTGTATCCTGTCCCCGCATACAAGTCACTATTCCCCCAGACCCTACCCCAGTTAGTCACTAACCCATAATGTTTGGTGTGACACCAATCCCTCAGCCACTTGTTGAACTCCTGAAGCCTACCCTTCCTCCCAAGCTTGCACTTGGTACTGGCAGTACCTCCAAGAATGCCACCGAGGTTCCCCACCCCACACACTGCCTGCCCAACTACTTGAACCTCCCTCACTACTTCCGTCAGTGTCCCCGCCAAGTCGTTTGTACCCATGCAACAGTAAATGAGGTTTCTTCCTCCCCCTGCACGCTTGAGCGGTGCCTGCCCTGCCCTCCTGTCAACCTGGAGACAGCTTCAACCAAATATGGCTGCGCCTTCCCCTTTCCACCTCATCTCACCCATTTCAGTATAGAATCCCCAGAATGAGTACCTCCCATCCCTCCCTTTTCCTTCTAATGCCTCTTCCACCACCCCAGTATTTGTTCTTCCATACCCTTACCCCTGCCAGCTGCACCTCTGTGACTTATGTATCTGTACCCCTACTTCCACCTCACCCTTTCTCTGCCTTATTCCTCCCATCCCCTTGAACCTCTTCCCAGCCTGACTACTTCCTACTTGGTTTCCTATGTTGACCTCCCTCCTCCTGCTAATTTCCAACCCCTCTCCTATCCCCACTGTTGTCGATTTAGAGCCCCCATTACCTTCTACCCCAATAGTGATGCCCCTCCCATTCTTCCCCTTCCCGTAGCCTTCTCTCCTCCAGTCACCACCTCCTTCCTTACTAGCCCCCTTCTACCCTTTCTTGCTATCTCTTCCCTACCTGTTGCCATCCCTCTCATGCCCCACTTGTCCTCCCCTTCAGTATTTTCCTGCTCCCCTGCTCTCCCACAGCAGAGGTTCAAATCTATTCCTAGTTGATACCCTTCCTACATCTCTTCCCTGTCAGTTCCCCTCCTACTTGTTCCCTCCATGCCACCCCTGGTACCTCCCTACCTGCAGCCATCTGCTCTGTCCCCTGGTACTCCTCGTGGTCTCTTCCTCCACCATCAGGAGGCCTCCCTGCTTGGACCCTCCCTTTCTTCTCCTGTCTTTTCTGTTAGTGCCTCGGATACTGGGGTCGGTTTCACTCCCTAGTTGTTCTTCGTGTGTCCTCCTTTGCCATCCCCTATCCCCCCTCCCCGGATGACTACCATACTCATCTTCGTGCCACTTAGACTCCTCCTAACCTTCACAGTTCCTCCCTCAAAGTAGCCACTCATCTGCAGACCATACACCCCTCCCATCCTCCAAGCCCAGTCCAGGATCATGGCAGACCCACACCCTGTACACCCCACCACCCTTCCAAAGATGCCCGCCCTATTGACATGTGGCACCCTACCCCATTTTGGCCTCCATCAAATGTTACGGGCTCTTACTCCCAGTTTCTGTACCCTGCTACAACTGTTAGGCCCCTATTTACTCAAATTCCTGTCCCCCCCACTAGTCCCCTTACTGACTCCTTTGTCGACGGGTTAATTCAGTCTCAAATCTCAACCATTAGATACTGTATTACTTAGTAGCAATCTTAAAGCCTCCTTGTCCGTTTTCACCCTCAGCTACCATACTTTTTGTTCTTGGCTCTCATATAGTTTAACTTAACCCAGTTAGAAACTTATTGCACATTTTTACTCAGCTCAGTTAGAGAAATAAACAGAACAAACACATGTATTATTACAGCAATCATAACAGTATAGCTCAGTACATAGCTCAGTTAGAGAAAACAGAACTAAATCTGTATTATTACAGCAATCCTAAAAGTATCCAATCATTGCTTTGTCTCCACTCCAGAGACCCTACTGTAATATAGGACCACAGAGGACCCCGGTGGGAGGGTGGACAACTCTAAAGTCCCGGCAGAGCTCCATTGAGCTCGCTAACCCTCTCTCACTCGTTCTATTTGTCACAATGCTGCAGGCTTCCATTTGTACTGGGCTTCTGCTTGCATTGGTGCCTTTTTCTGCCCACAAAGAAATCTGCAGCAGCCTTGACAGAGCTCAAGCTCGCCACTCCCCTCTCTCACTCGCTTGTTCTGTTTCTCCCAGAGCTGCAGGCTGCCTTTTGTACTGGGCTCCTGCCTGCATTAGCACCTTTTTCTGCCCAAAAGAAATCTGCAGCAGTCCTGAGACAGCTCTGCTGAGCTCAACACTCACCCCTCACTCGCCGTTCTGTTTCTCCTGGCGCTGCAGGCTGCCCTTTGTACCGGGCTTCTGCCTATGTTGGCACCTTTTCTACCCACAAAGAAGTTCACAGCTGTCCCAGCAGAGCTCTGTTGAGGTCGCCACTGCCCCTCTCTCACTCGCTCATTCTGTTTCTCCTGGCTGCACGCTGCCTTTTGTACTGGGCTCCTGCCTCCGTTGGTGCCTTTTTTCGCCCACAAAAAATCTGCAGTGGTCCCGGAGTAGAGCTCCGTTGAGTTTGCTCACCCCCTCCTCACCGGCTCATTCTGTTTCTCCCGGCGCTGCAGGCTCCCTTTGTACTGGGCTCCTGCCTGCGTTGGTGCCTTTTCTGCCCACAAAGAAATCCGGTGAGTAGTCCCGCTAGGAGTTCACCTGGATTGCCACTCCTCCCTCACGCCGTTTCAGCTACTGCCGCCGCTGCAGGCTGCCCTTGTGTACTGGGATCCTGCCAGCGTTGGTCCCTTTTCTGCCCACAAAGAAATCTACAGCAGTCCCGACAGAGCTCAATTGAGTCGGTCACTCCCCTCTCTCACTCGCCGATCTTAATCCGTCCCAAACACTGATGCCCCAAAGCAACTGTGCTATTTTGTGCTGGAAGCACGAAAAGACATTTCGGCCAGGATGTGAAAAAGACAGCTGTACTGTTCATAAGAAGTGAAAAAATGCCAGTGTTTAAAATCTGGCAAGAAAATATTACTAATTTGCGAAGTTACAAATGTAGTGAAACTGCTAACGCATACTCATAACACAGTCATTTTATGGAATTTCTTCACAAAATTTTCAACATAGGCATTTTAGGACCTCTGCTCATGAAAAGTGTCACTGTGATTTTCTTAATGTGTCCCAAACACTGATTTCCTACAGCGACTGCGCTTATTCTGCGCTGGAAGTGTGAAAACATTCGGGCAGGATGTGAAAATGACAGGAGGTGTGGAAAAATGCCAATGTTGAAAATCTGGGTGAAAATATTGCAAATTCAGTGAAGTTATGAGCGTGCGTAGCAACACTGTGTAACGACCCTTGTAAAACAGTCATTTTGGGGATTTTTACCAAATTTGCAACATAGGCTTTTGAGAGCCCACCTCATGAACACTGGCACTGTCGTTTCATTAATCTGTCCCAAAAGGTGATTCCGCGGTGACCACGAAATCACCTTTGGGACGAAATATGCCATGACAGTGGTTGAATTCATGGGAGGGGTCCTGTAACCTCACGTTGAAAATTTGGTGCTAAAATCCCAAAATGCCTGAGATATACACCAAAGTTGAAAACCCTATTTATGCCATTATACAGCTTACTGGCATTTCTTCAGTTCTTGGTCGCCTTTGAAGAGTGTAGACGTGTTCCTGATCCAACGAAGATTGCCATGCTGGGCCCAGGAGGTAAGTATGGGGTGGGGGCTGGGGAGGCAGGTGAGCAGAGGGGGGGTGGGCTGGGATGTGGCCACGGACTCAACGAGGGCGTTTCTTTGTTTACAGGTTGAAAAACACTGTAGGACTGTTTTTTGTGTTTTTTTCAGGGACATTTGTGCCACCCTGAGTGGTTTGGAAGGGGCTTTAGCTGGCGAGGATTGGCCACCTCAGTGCCGGCAGATACGAGGGGATGGGGAAAGCCGAAGGTTGGGCACCCATCACGGCGAACCAAATATTGGGGGACCGTGTCCGACAGGGATTGGACCCCATACTAACCAACAGGGAAGGGGACTGAGGCTGATGGGGTTTGGGCGCCTCTGACAAAGAAAGGGGGCCATGATGCCGAGGGGATGGGGCACCCACTCAGCATACAGGCAGGGGCAGGGACATCATGCTGACAGGGACTGGGTTCCATTCGGCCAAACTGGGTGGGGCATGCAGAGTGCCACCCCTGCAATGACAGGCCACTCCCTCATTGCAGAAAAATGGCTGGCCTTAGAATGATGAGTGGCCCCTGATTGCTGTGGCTAAAACATTTCAAGGTGGTGGCACGTGACGAACTAGTGTCAGCAGCAGCGCCACCCTATTGAGAAAGCGGGCCAAGCCTCAAAAGGCAGTGAGGGCAATGACCACAACAGTACCGCACCTCCAATAACCTGCTTCTGCAGCAGCTGCAGAACATGTTTCTTGCACATGCATGCAATCAACATAAAACGTGGTAACAATGTTATATAATACAATGTGGTCTAGAGTTAATATGATGCACTAAAGATGTGCCAAAACAGTGTTGGAAGGGTATGAAAGATGAGGGAGCAAAGTGAGATAAGTGCAAATAAACCACAACTAGGGTAGCAGTGAAAAGGGTGAGAGAGATGAAATGGTAGAGATGGGGATCCCGGGTGTATAAAGTGTAGAGAGCAGCATACAAAATAAGAGTGTTTGTGTGAGAACACACAGAGAAAAGAAAAATAAATGCAAGGAGTGGGAATAGTGCATTAGGCCATAGCTGACTGCAATCTAGTGGTGTTAAGTGGATGTAGGTGTCAGGCTGGTTTCAAAGTAAGGTCTGGAAGAAGCAACTGCATGAGGAAGAACTACGGAGGTGGGCCTTGACGGTGGAGTTGAAGGAGGGATGGTATTACAGGCTTGAATTTCAAGGAGTAATCTGTTGTACAACTTTGTCCTGTGTAATAAATGAGTTCTGAACCAGTTTAGTTCAGAAAAATGGGGTGTCAAGACCATTGTGGTGGATCCACAGGTCGACTGTCCAGGTGCTGGAAAGGGAAGAGGCGTTGATGCTGGGTGGCATCTGCTTGAGGTAGATTTTGTGAAGAAGGAGAGCATCTTAAGGTGAAATCTTTCTTCAAGGGAGGGCAGCAGGGGAAGCATAGAGAGTGCAGTGGTGGTTTCCATTGAGACTGGTGACGAAGCACAATATTGTTGCATGTAACTCTTAGTTTGGAGTACAGAGAGGAGGATGTTGGAGGGGAAGACTAGGCAACAGTAGTCAATGAGTGCAGAGATAGCCAGGCATAGTCTGAGGCAGGGAGAAGGAACTTTCAGCTCCTGTAGAGGAGTCCAAGTCTGGTATGAACCTTCTTAATGAGGTTGTTTACATGTATATTGAAGAAGAGGTTTGGGTCAAGGTAGAGAACCAGGTATTTGAATTAAGTCACCTGTTCGATGGAAATACCTAAGTTGTTGATAAGGGTCAGGCCGTGACAGGGGCTTTACGAGGTCTGGAGAAGTCCATGAAACCTAAAACATAGAAACATAGAATTTGACAGCAGATAAGGACCGCTTGGCCCACCTAGTCTGCCCATTTCCCTAGCTAATGGATAAGCTGAGATCCCAGTGTAACCTCTAGATGGCGCTATCCCAGGGCTACTACCCTGCCTGATTTGCCACTAACAGGTTGAGGGGTCTGGATCCAATGAGGGTGCCTCCACCCAGAGGTCAGGGTTTGCAATAGTTAAACTTACTTGGTCACAGCCCTCTGGGACACTGCAACCCTTCTTCCCACTAGTGGCCCACACAATATATCAGAATTACCTTCACAGTATACACTTACCCCCAGGGCTGGTTCAGGCACTGGGACCTCCTGTAAAATAAGATACAGTGCAACAATCACAGTACAATACTTTAACATAGACAAATACCTCAGGCAGTATAACTTTGCTGAAACAAGCAGCTCTGATTTATTTAGGGGAATATAACAAGGACAGGGGGAAATCAGGTTAATTAGCTTATCACTTACTCCATCTACCATGGCTCTGTGCACAGGCCTATCCCTACCAGTTACTGTCCCTGGGTACCCAAGCCCTAGTGGTTAGTCCAAACCGTGGCAGCTGGTAGGGTCCTTTCCACAGAGAAAGAAAATTAGTTTAAACAGTCAGCAGTACAGTGATTCCATTTGGATTTAATGTGGCAATTCAACAGGAGCGACCCTGAATTAGTACTCACGACCTCCAAAACAAGATGAGTCATTCCAATGTCAGCAGGGCTACTCTTGGCGCCACAGACTCCTCACACATTTATATGGCAAACAGGCAGCTGCTTCTCTATCCGATCGCAATTACTGCACAATACCCGGAGAACACACAGCAGATTCAGTTCCTGACAGACCGAGTGCACCAGCAATTTCTCCAGTCTTCTACAGGGTGAGCCTAGTTTCTACTCTTCAGATATCCTTTGATTCTCTTCACAGGACAGATTCAGTCCTAACAAGCAGTTACACAAGCTGCAGACGAACTCTGGGCCTTCACATGTTCCGACTAAAACTGCACTGAAGGAGCACAGGGTTCCTTTCCCCTTCACTGCCAGAGCTAAAACTGAAACTCCAACAGACAAAACTGGCACTTCCTTTGAGTTCCTCCCAGTTCTTGACTGGATTGGCTGTCACTCACAATAGACTGCTCCTGTTGGTCCAAAAGGCGCCAGTCTAAACTACATCTCCCAGAGTCACTGCCCATACAATCTTCTTGTGACTGGCTCAGATTATGAGTCCAAGTTCTGATTCGTCCAAGGCACCATTTTAGAGCTAGCTTACCCCACACTAATTGGTCCAGTTCTGCAGTTCAAAACCAGAATGGGAACTAGGCAGACACAGTTCTGACTGCAAAGAAAGCAGGTTAGACAAACTGTAATTTCATTATTACTCTAAATAATTTCTGGCAAACAGTTACATCTTTCAGATAGGTTCCCTTTGCACTCCTAGTGACTGCAAAATGGAGTGAATTGGCAGCAGCTTGGTGGTACTCAAACAGAGAAGCACACAGTCCCCCATACAAACTAATTATGTCTGCAAGCAGACAGCTCTTAAAGACAGTACCAGAGGCTCTAAAACACTCACTGATAAATGGCCAAATGCAAACACCCATTGAACATTCAAGCAAGCTCCTGATCTTAGGAACCCCATTTGGGGGTTACACAAGTACAACGCCTACTCTCCCACACCTAATTACATATGTCCATTGATTATCAACTGTTTTGACTCCCACTCTAAATACTATCAAATTACCTCAGGCATCCCCTCCATCTTGAATTGCCTTGTTGTTGCACATCTCTTTTTCTGAAAGATGCCACCCTCTTGGACTTGTTGATTCCTTGAAGTACTTGAAAGTTTCTGTCATGTCCCTCTCCCTCCTTTCTCGAGGGTATACATATTAAGCTCCTTTAGTCTCTCTTTGTATGTCATCTGGTGCAGACCCTGCACCATTTTGGTTGCCCTCTTCTGGACAACCTCCACCCTGTCAATGTCTTTGCAGAGATGGGGTCTCCAGAACTGCATGCAGTACTCAGATGGGTTCTCACCAACTGTCTGTACAGGGAATAACAGCTTCCTGTTTTCTACTGGTGATGTATCTCCTATGCACCCCAGTATCCCCAGCCCTCCTTACTGCTTTCTCACACTGCTTGCCCACCTTTGGGTCATCTGATATAACTTCTCCCAGGTCCCTTTCCATTTTTGTTGTCAGTATCTCACCCCTACTGTGTACTGTTCCCCAGGGTTTTGTTTCCCAGGTGCATTACTTAGCACTTCTTTGCATTGAAGCTAAGCTGCCATACATTTGACCATTCCTCCAACCTTGCCAAGTCCTTTCTTATCCTTTCCACCCCATCTTGTGTATCAACTCTGCTGCAGATCTTTGTGTCGCCTGCAAAGAGACATACTTTTGCTTCCAGTCCTCTGCAATGTCACTTATAAAGACATTAAAAGGACCGAACCAGTACTGAACCCTGTGGTATCCCACTAGTAACCCTCTTTCTTCACTGTGGACTCTGTTTACTGTTACACTCTGCATCCTGTTGTCCAGCCAGTGTTTAACCCTGGCTACGACCCTGGGACCCACTCCCAGGCTGGCTAAGTTGTTTGTTAATCTTTTGTGTGGGACTGTGTTAAATGCCTTGCTAAAGTCTAGGTAGGCCATGTCCACAGCCCCTCCCTGGTCTACTACTTTGTCACCCAGTCAAAGAAATCGATTAGATTGTATATCCCTCAGGGCCTAGACACCCCGACCTGTGACTAACCTCCTGAGGCAGATACGACAGATGCCTTGGGGAGGAATGTAACCCAGGCACCACCTCCCAATGGGCTACTACCCCTGCCTGCTTCCCCAAAAGCAGATTGAGGAGCCTGGGTTCTGGTTTAACTAGCACAAGGGCCTCAGTACTTGCAATAATACTATTCACACAGTGCCTCCACCCAGAGTGAATTCCAAATGAGTTAGATATTAAGCTAGCACAACCCTCTAGGAAGTTGTACTACCCACAGCCCCAACCAGTGGTCTCAGCACATGGAGTTGTATCAAACACTTTGTTTAACATTCAGTTACAGTTTATGGTGAGCACTATTAAAATGCTCACAGTTGCCACTCTTACCAATAGGGTCTGGACTTCCTGTACACCTGGACAGAAAGCTTGGTAGTAACAGCAATGCACTTTTATATCTTCTCCAGTAACTAGCACTCAGCATGGATATGCTCAGAAGGCAGTTTAACATTCAAACAATAAACTTATTTATTTGGGGAGGTTAACAGGGATGGGCGTAGAGATCAGTAGTCACTGCAACAAAATGACTGAGCTCTGATATTAAATTGGCAATCATATACATTTATACCCTGACTTAACTCAGTCACTAAAATCTGGGTACCCAGGATCTAAGATGTTACAGGCCTGAGCGTTTCCACAGGGTGGCGGCATTGCAGCTGGTTGGGGCACTTAAACAAATAAATGATCATTGGTTCTTTGACTTCTAGTTGTAACCACATTCACCAGCACTTTTAAACCCAAAAGAAATTGTAATCCCAGGCCCGATGGCCTGCAAACACAGTTAAACCACAACACGGAACTTTGGAAACAAATCAGATGCCAATTGTTTTGTATTAGATGTTGCAGGCCAGGGCCCTGTTGTACTCCTGCACCAGGACTTCAGATGCTGGGCAGATCTCCAGGCTGATTCCTCCAAGGTACTGGAAAAAGGTGCATAGGAGCTGTGGTGTAACGCAGCTGAGAGCTTGCTGCTCAAAATATCAAACAATGAAGAAAAGAAGCTTGGCACCTTGATTCAGTTTTAAATCTGCACGTTGCAAGTTTAATAGCCGGGTGCCTGGCATTAAACCAGTTCCCCACGCTCAACCCCAATCTGGGTCTTCCTCAGGGGCGATTCAACCATCATACAGACCATAGTACATTATATCCAAAAGACAAAGTGGTATACACTCAAGTGACAAACATGCTAAGAACAGTGTTTAAAAAAATAAGGGGGTTTTAATTTCAACAGCACATTATGCATGTTCTACATTGGACAGAAAAGCAAATACAACATTATATATTAAAGTATCCTATTTGTGAGTGAAAATCCAATATTTAGTACATCTGAACATACAAAGAAGCCAGCAGATGGCCATTTGGTCTATCTAGTCTGCTTCATATTGCAGGGCACACAGCTTGAGCTACTGTCCCTGCCCTCCTCCCCACACCTCCCAACCTTCCTACCCATGATCCTTACCTTCCCTCTGTGCCTATTCCAACCTCTTTTAAAGCTGCCCATTGTCTTCAATGAGATCACCTCTAATGGAGGTGCATTCCAAGGGTCCACCACCCTCTCCGTGAAGAAGTGCTTCCTGACCTCCCTCCCAAACCTCCCACCCTCCAGCTTAAGACTGTGCCCCTTGTGTTATGGTTGCCACTCAGCTTAAAGAGACCCTCCTTTTCCACCTTATTTATCCCTTTCAAGTACCTGATGGTCCCAATCATGTCCTCTCTCTCTCTCTCTCTCTCCCTCGTCTTCCAGGGAGTACATGTTCAGTGCCCTCAACCTCTCCTCATAAGCCTTACCCTGCTGACCTGCTACCATCTTTGTAGCCCTCCTCTGGACCTTCTCCTGCAGGTTAATATCCTTTTGAGGTGTGTGTACCAATACTAAACCCCATAGCAATATAACCTCCTCTCTCCTATTACTGATTCCCCTAGATATGCATCCTAGCATCTTGTTTGCCTTTGCTGCTGCTTTCTTGCACTGCTTGGAGTGGTTCCAGTCACTAGTGATCATCACTCCCTGGTCCTTCTCCTCCTCTGATGCAGATATTCGGGCTCTACCCAGGTAGTACTCTGTCCTGGGATTCTTGGCTCCAGTATGCATAACTTTGCATTTCTTGGCATTGAAGTCAAACTGCTAGATTCTGGACCACCTCCCAGCTTTTCCAGATCATTCTGTAGGTATTGCATCCCTTCAGCTGTGTCCAGTCTCCGCAGAACTTGGTGTCATCTGTGAATAGCACATTTTCCCTTAATGCCAACCCCAGTGTCATTGATGAAGACACTGAACAATACCAGCCCAGCACAGAGCCCTACGGGACCCATTGGTTACCTCTCTGGTGCCAGATAACTCTTCCACCACAGCCACCCTCTGGGTTCTGTCCCTCAGCCAGTTTTCCACCCATCTGGCCATCTTTTCCCAACTCTTACTGGAATTACAGGTTAAAGATCAGCGTACTTATTTAATATTTACAATTTGAAGATTTTGGGGTTTGGAAAATCAAGGGTCAAGGGACTAACGGGTACAAAGATCCCATTCAGCGCAAAAGTACAGGGCTTGTGCTAGAATGAAATCATACAGCATATTGCTATATGTATATCTGCTGCAGCCAATGTGATCTTGGAAGATGGGATGAGCTGTTTATACATTAAAAACAGAAACTAAATGATAAATGGATTTATTTAAAACAAGGGTGAACATTTTCAAACTTGTTAGAAAATTAAAATTGAAATTTTGTTTTGGAAAATAGCCTGCACAGAGCATAGCATTCGTTGCTATAGATGGTTCTGAAGAGTATGATTTAAGAGCATTTGAAACAGCTTGTATTGTGAGTCCCTATCAACTGACTTATTGACTTCTCCATGACACGGATGAAATATGGGAAGAATCTGACTGGACACAAATCTTATTGATAACATAGATGTCTCCTTATTATTAGAGGAAGCTGGAGACAGTTCGCCCTTTGAGTTAAATTCTATAATATCACAGTAAGGTCACATAAAATAAAATGGACGTTATCTATTTATAAATAGACTTTGTAAATAAGTTGTGTAAAAACCATACTAAAGTAATGTATATGGACCCTAAGGTCTTTGCTAGGTTTATTTTTCATATTAGATAATTATTCTTAACCTTGGGAAATGTCTTAGTCACCTTTCATGTTCTCAGTTGTGCTTGGACCAATCAGAGAGCTAGAAATCTATTTACTAAATATTGGATTTTCACTCACCAATAGGATACTTTAATACATAATGATGTATTTGCTCTTTCTCTCCAATGTAGAACATAGCATAATGTGTTGTTGAAAGTTTAAAACCTTTTTTTTTCCCACTGTTCTTCACGTTTGTCACTTGGGTGTATACCACTTTAATTGTCTTTGGATAGAATGCATTGTGGTCTGTATAACAGTTAGATACATCCCTTGAGGAAGACCCAGATTGGGGTCAAGCACTGGGGAACTGGTTTGTGCCAGGCACCTGGCTATTAAACTTGTAACGTGCAGATTTAAAACTGACTCAGAGTGCCAAGCTTCTTTTTTCGTCATTGTTTGATTCCTCTCGAGTACTGGCTCTTTGGCTAATGGCTGCAGCTATGGTATCTTCTTTTGGACTGGGACCAGAATACAGGGACTAGGGCTTACACAACTCACTCCCACATCACATTGTTGCTCCCAAGGATGGCCGCAACCTATGATAATCTTCGCAGGAGCTGACTCTCAAACTGGTTCTCCAGCATCTTGTCTTTCAGAACTAGCAACAGTTTTTCAACATCATTATTCAGCGTCACCAGTAGAACTCTGGTACAGTTTTAAATAGGCTGCCCAGCTTCCCCATTAGTCCTGGACATGTAAGCTGGCCATGCAGACTTTCTGCTCTCCTCTTCTGTAGCAGCTTTGGAACTAAGTCCGTATCCTCAACTTTCAGTTTTAGGCTACTTACTCTGGTAAAGCCAGGTCTCGCTTCCACACACACGTGAGGGTATTTTAGGACTCTGACCCCTTTCAGTCTGGATGTTTGCTCTGAGGAGGAAACACTTCTTCCTGATTTAGAATCGGTCGGCAGTTCGGCAGTCCAAATGATCCACACTAGGTCTTTATGCCAAGAAGAGGCAAAGTAGGCCTTTCCCAAAGTCCACAAGCAGAAAACACAGAATCTCCTCACTAGTACAGAAGATCGAGCCAGACAGACAGTTCAGCCATTTCTTTTGGCCAAAGGAAAATAAAATACTGTACTCTGGTTGACTGCCTAGGATGTCAGTCACAGTCCTAGCTCTCTGATTAGCTAAAATTGGGTGACAAGCATCAAGTCCACAGTTTCTTCCAGCAGCCATAGTGAAAGAGGACCCATTAGGACCCCTGAAGTTCTGATTGACCCAAAGCGGGTTAAAGTATCAAGATGGCGACTGGCTGCTTGGAATGTAAACAGTCCCAACATCAAAGTTCATTTTAATCATTACAGTTTAGATTCAGGAATAAAACGATCACTGTAGACAGAGCTGCATAAGTGTTATCAAGCGACTATACAATGGAATTTATTGGGATGCTGCCTGGCCGGTCGCGGGCTTTGGACTTCCTGGACCCAACACAGGCTATTTACTGTAAAGGCAGTGCTGAGCATCTTAAAGTGGCAGCACGGTGGCATCAACTCACACACTCATGCAGGAATCAGGATTACAGCAATACCTTACACTGGACTGTATTTACAGTACTAGACTTGGACAGGATCTTTAAAGGCAGAGTACCAGCTGGAACCCTTTCCTGCAGAAGAACTTTGCAAGGTCAAGGGAGATAAGTAAGGTAATCCCACCTAGTTTTGGGGGTAGGTTACAGGAAGGTTTCACTTCAGCACAAGCCCTTACAGTATGTGCACTGCAGCACACCAGGTACATCAAGTAGCCTTCAATCACTGTCTGTGGTTGCAGTTAGGTCAACTCCTAGCTAAAATGCCTCCATGCAAGATAGACAGGAAAGCCATTTACCTTTCTGCTCAAGGCCTGAGGTAGCAAGGCACCAATCAAGGACATTATACAATGCCAATGAGGTGGCCTCCAGACTTGCAGGAATCTGCCTCCGGCAGATGGTGTAGCTTTGCCTCTCCAGACTGGCATCTTTGGCCCAGTGTAAGGTGCTGAACTTACAGTTCCAAGGGGCTCATTTCTTCTCCCACCAGGTCAGGCAAGAACTGTCAAGGTGCCCTCCCACACCTGTGCCATGACAGAAGCCTCCTCCTGACCCTGACCAGTCTTGGGTCCACCAGACCCATGAGAAGCCTCTCCTCAGGCGTTCTTCCCACACAGAGGGCCAAGGGAACTTGTTACCCTCAGGGTGAGCCAGAACCTCAGAAAAGAAGGGAAGCTTGGTACTCTGACCCATAAGTGGGAATCACAGGTTAAGACTGATTCCTGGAAGATAATGAACATTATGTACTTATTGTAATTGTTCATCTTCTAGAATATTTTGACCATTGATTTCCACACCTACTCACCATGCCCTGCTCAGAAAAGCCAGGGCCTCTGGGCATCTTCACCCTGCTGGTGCTGGCAGCACCATGGGCAAACCACTGGCATCTCCCCAGACATACCCCTTTTTTCTTGTTATGAGAAAACACAAAAAGTGATAGCATGAGTTCTGGTGATGGAGGGCAGTTGATTACAATCCCAGTTGGCAGAAAGGGCAAAATGAAAAGAAGGGGTGAGGTGAAGCATACTCAGTAAAAGTTGGTGAGAACTATGTAGTGGAGGGTCACGTTACAACAGCTGGTGGACAGGTGTGAAAGGAACAATTGTTGCATGATATTAGCACTCAGAACAAGTAGCACTTTTTAAATGCGGATACAAGGATCTCTTTAAAAGTTTTGATACAAAATTTGAACTAAAAGTTTTTCATACAGCATTTTAGATAATTATATCATAATTATAGCCAATTTTAATGTCACAGCTATAGCTTCTTCAGCTAAAGCTCTGCCATTGGAGAGGCTTGGTGTCACATGATCAGCACAGTATAAAGGCTTACTTTGAATTTTAGACGCTAAATTCCAGGGTCCATCTGCTACGTGACATTACTGCATTAGTAATAATCAGCATCACATCCATTAGAAGAGCAGACTTTTCCTTCCTGTCTCTAGGGACTTCCTCTTGCTTACTGGCTATTAGCCTTTTAATCCCTGGGAACTTTTAGTGGCCCACTATTGGGCAGGGGGCTGCACACATAAGTGCCACGCTATAAAAGACTTTATGCCTACAATTTATTGGCTGGATCAACAAAGGGCTCATGGTTCTTCCTGCGTGTGGAGGACTGGAAAAAATGTGGCATGTCTCCTATGTGCATGATACGCAACTGCAGGGTAGTCCATAGTATCTACATACCTGGATACTCATCCACTCCGCACCTGATCCCGAACAGCGCATGAGACTATGTAGGAGACTGGGATGGGGGCAAGGATGGGAATGTGCCTGATTCCTGACCCATTTTCCATGGTGCTGAGGCCAGCCAAGAGGTGAAGGCTACACTGCCCTAAGGACAGCAGTAGCTGGTATGTGCTCCTCTGCACTGCCACTGCAGCATCTTTAATGCCCCATCTGCCACCCCACCAGCCCCAGTCCTCCAAGCACCTGCCCACTGCAGTGCTAAATGATAACTTTACATTACTGGCAGGAAAACAGCAGTCCTGCTGTATCCCACCAACCCCATTCCATGTGGAGCCTGGGATCCTCTGGCAAGTCAGCATAGGAATCCCAGCACATCTCCATTCCTCCCTGCCTCCCACATAGCTTCACACTAATGAAGTATGATGGGCAGGGGCTGAGGACACAGATGGGTATCTGGGTTTGAAACTAGCATATACCGATCTGTTTGGTGAATTGGGCCCTGAGTAGCAATACATACCCTATCACCCAGCATAGATTTCCACACTGGAATATTGTGTTTATTCAACAAAGACAGATTTTTGCATTTGATTCTATTCATCCATGTTGTTAACAGTTGCCAGTTCAAGCACAAGTTCCAGCATGAAGCCAAAGGTAAATGGTTTGATGACAAAGGTTACTATTCCTGCAGTTCCCTGTTTTCCCACATGGAGTTTGGCTATAGAGGAGGAGTTACCCTCCAACAGCATTCTGTTTTCTTCAGGAACAGCACACCCTAGGAGGGACTTAGTGAAAATGAGAATCGATCTGGAACCAGAGTGTCCAGAACAGAAACAATTCAGGTTTTCTGTTTGGCAGGAACCTGACTAGCTGGAATAACCCTGACCTGCTTTAATGACCCTGACCCATCAGGTTACCCCACAGATAGTACTGGAATGCCCTCCCAAAGGTGCCAGGAGGGCATTCCAACAGGACAGGAGCATTCCAACAGGTCGGTGGGGTGGGCATTTCAGTGGGTAAGGCAGGGCATTTCATTGGGTTGGGGCACGTTTTGTGGGTTGGGACAACTGTGGCATGTTGGGACCATTCAGAGGGCTATAGATTGGCATGCAGGTGGGTTGGTGTGGTCATTGCAGTGGTTGGGGTCCAGATGGGCAGTTTCAGTGGGTCTAAATGTGCCTTTGAGTGGGACAGGGAGTATTCCAGAAGGTCATGGCACATTTCTGTTTCTGATTGATTCTCTTTTTCTCCCATTTTCCACTTGGATTTGGGTAGGAAGGAGCTCCTGGAGTGGAGTCACTCACACTTGATAGACCCTATTGAGTATTTGGAGAACTCGGATACTGCTTTCCTAAGGGTCTAAACCCTCCTAAGCCCATGTTCTCCTGAACTGACTGTTGGAGGTTTGAATTCTCCACTGGGAGGCAGAGGCTATGGCAGTTACAATGACAAAGATAAACCCCTCAAAACTTACCTTGGACAGCACGCTAAAAGGGGCACACCACCTTGACCTGGGTTCAGGCATGAATTTGGGTCACCATGTTGGGGGTAGGCAAGACAGGGGCAGCTGTCATGTGGCAGGAGGATCGACATGAACTTGGGAGCCACAGCAACCTCTGCTGGTGGGGCAGAGCTTGCTTCTGCCGCGGGAGATGGGCTGTGCATGCAAGCCCTCCCCCACAGAAGGCTGCACTCTCATCAGGGGAGGTCGGAGGAAACCAAGGGAAGAAACTGTCATGACGGTCTGGGCCCCTGGATTCCCCTTTCTCTTCATATCTTCTGGCACTAGATCCTCATACACTCAGTGGACTGGCATGGGTGGCCCTCCCTTGAGCCCCTGCCTGGAGGGAAGCAGTGGGGGTAGTCGGTGGGGTGCTGGACCTCAGGAGATGGGACATGAGGCCTGAAGAGGGTATGTCCCTTGGAAGATGAGCATAGCCAAGAGAAACAATCTCTCTAACAAAAAGAAAAAGATATACCACAACAGCAAAACGTTTACTTATCTGACGCCTTTCAGTTGTTTTTAATAGGCAGACTTGCAGGATGCTCGGCCTCCAGTAACTGTGGAGTCGAGGTCATAAGTTTTCAAACCGTCGCATTCTGAACAATTTGAAAATCTTGGTTTGTGAATGAACAGGTATTTTACTGCTGTGAGTTACTGGAGAGGAACCCTCCCCAATAAAATGGACAAGAAATTCATAGCTGGTAGGGCCGAGAGCAAATGCAACTTTCCCTCTGCTGATCCCCAAGAAATGGTTTGTAACTGTCAATCAAACATTGGGAGAGGCAGAGTTCACGAACATGTCACAGCTTTGTTTGTCTGTCAGCCTCCTTAACTAGTCAGAAGACATTATCACCCAGTAGTTATGGTTAATTATATTGAATGAATGGAATGAAACAGAAATGGCATGTTCAGTACATAGGAATTAATGTAAAAGTTGCAGCCCTATGTAACATATCATAGAAGTTTGTCAGCAGAAAAGGACCCATTGGCCCATCTAGTCTGCCCTTGTTCCTCCCCATAGGTAGCCCTGATGCTACCACCCTACACACCACTTGCATGTCCCCTCGGGAGATTCTCGACCCTCTTTCCCATCAGGGTATCTATCCTTCCTCTCTTATTTAAACCCATGTAGTTATCCCATGCACCCTGAATCCCCCACTGTTGATACCTCAACCATCCCATCTGGTAGCCCTTTCCAGGGCCCACCACCTCTCAGTGAAATAGTGCCCTCTTATTACCTCTGAATTGAATGCCCTCCAGTTTCAAGCTATGCCCCTAGTTCTTGGATTGTCCTTCATTTTGAAAATACTCCCTTCTCTCACTTTAATTCCCTTCAGGTATTTACAAGTTTCAATCATACCCCCTCCCGGTCTCCAGTGGATATAGGTCAAGCTCCTACATCCTCTCCTCCTATATGTCCTCTGATGCATACCATGCACCATTTTAGTCACCTCTTCTGGACTCTCTCCACCCTATCAATATCCCTCTGTAGGTGAGGTCTGAGAACTGTACCCCATATTCTAAGTGGGGACGGACCATTGACTTTATAAGGGCATTATCACCTCCTTTTCCTGCTTGTGATACCTCTCCCTATGCATGCCAGCATACCGCTTGCCTTTCCAACCGCTTTGCTGCACTGGTTTGCCACCTTAAGGTTGTCCAAAATAATAATCCCCAGATCCCTCTCCTGCTCCGTTACCTTAACATAC
Organism: Neoceratodus forsteri; assembly: GCA_016271365.2. Taxonomy (NCBI): domain Eukaryota; kingdom Metazoa; phylum Chordata; order Ceratodontiformes; family Ceratodontidae; genus Neoceratodus; species Neoceratodus forsteri. The sequence goes on from JADMNL010000024.1 coordinate 124,936,758, forward strand.
TCTCCTCCTAGTGTGTATGTCACGCCTGTTCTTATGCCTGTAACCCCTAGGTGGACGCTTACCCCAAGGGCTACTACCCCTGCCTGCTTGGCTAGTAGCAGGTTAAGGGGCCTGAGTTCTGAAATGGGTGCCTCCACCAGGGTTGATAGTGGTCAAGCTAACCTGGGCATAGCCCTCCGGGACACTGCTAACCCCTCTTTCACCTCTAGTGGCCTGTACACTGTACAATAATCACTTTCACAACCTCTGGTACACCACACAAGTACCCTCACTGTATGCACTTACCACCAGGGCTGGTTCCTCTGGCTCAACCCTGGTGACCCACTGTAAAACAAGGTTATGCACAGCAGACAGAAAAAGTACAGTACTTTGAGCACAAACTGGAACCACAGTCAGATTAAATGCAGAAAAGTTAGATCTGATTTATTTAGGGACTTGAACAGGAGAAATCAGGTTAATTAGCTTAAAGATTATATCAATTAGACAGTTATGCATCGCTTTAAGTCCCCCACACAGTCACACCTCTGGGTACCCAGGTGGAGAAGAGATGTGCTAGCCAGGACCGTTGTCCGTGGTAGGCGGCGTTGCAGCTGGTTGTGGTCCTGTTATGGAAAACACTATATGCACAGTACACACTATTTGTAATCCGAGTCAGAGGGCTCAATTTAAAGGAAACGAACAAGACAATCAGATGACATACTCAGATTAAGCTGTTGTTGCAGAGAGCTACCCTGGTATTTACTCATGATACCCAAGACTGAATACAGGCTGGATGAAAGTTGAGACATGCAGGTGGCTGATTTGGAATGCCAGGAGAAGCAGGGCCCCCACAAGTCACCGTTCATGTTAGATCATGGAGCAGGGGCTGATCCCCAGGCAGGTCTCTTGTTGATGGCTTCTCTGTGCAGTGGGTAGTCTGGATGGGCCAGTCTGGCAAGACCCAGACCGCATGGAGACAAATTCGGATGCAGTCTGTTTTGGGCTGGATACAGCTTCCAGCAAGCAGAACACAGTTCACACAGCGGGAACCAAATCACGACCCACTAGCAGCTCACAGCACATTTACATGTAAGGGAATTCTACTGTACCAGGCAAAGCGCCCCTCGTCACAATTGTAAAGTCTCTGAACACACCGGAGTTCAGAAGTAGCTGGACATCCTGACAGGCTGATCGCATTCAGCAAAATCTTCGTCTTCTTCAGGTTGAGCCTGGTCTCAGTTCAGTGGCTTGCTTCTTCTCACAAAATTCAGTTTCAGTCCGAGATACTCTCTTCTCCCTCTTAAGGCAGTAGGGAGACAAGCAGGCCAAAACTCAGGCTTTTCCATAGTTCTGCCGTGCGCGAAACTACGCAGACAGCTGCTTGAACTGTCTGGAGCTGTTGCTTTTCAGCTTCCAACTTAGATCTGCCCTTCACAGCAGGCAGCCCAGAAATATCCCCAGATCCAAAAGGTTTGGTTGGCTGATTCATCTGTCAGTCACAACAGGAGCTCCCCTTCAGGTGCAAAAGGTGCCAAAAGCCCAAAACTACAGTTCCTACAGATTTTGACTCCAGACAGCACCTGTAGTCCGCTTATTTAGGTCCCACCAGGACTGATTGATCCAATTCACAGTCTGGGGCCATATGGTGGGGATACACAAAACAGTCCTTGCTTCAAAGAAGGCAGGTTAGACAAACTACATTATCATTATCACCTAATAGGTTTTCAGCAAACAGTTGCATCTTCTAACAGAGCTCACTCTACACTATTAGCGATGACAGAAACGGAGTGATTACCAGGCAGCCCGGTGGGATTCAAGCATAACAACACTCAGCCTCCTCCCAGATTAATCACCACTGCAAATTTAGGCAGCCCTTAAAGAGGCAGTACACTGGCACTCTCTGGCAATACATTTACCTGCTAAAACGCAGGACACTAGCCTGGCAGTGAACATTTAGGCAAGCTCGAGGAAGACTTTTCGGGAACCCCATTTGTAGGGGTTAAATCCTTCCCTGCCTGGAGAAAACGTGGCGTCCGCGTCAAGTCTGTACCATCATGCATCAACTAACGTAAACTTACTACTCTACTATACGCTTTCACTACACTCCATAATACTATATCCATTCTGACAGTACATCAGCACATTTCACACAGGTAACACACATTACTATCGGAATCATGTAATAACTTCTTGTACATCAGACAGAGAAAGAGGGCCCTTCCTTACTAGATAACTTGGGGCTAGATGGGGCAGGGCACCATACCTAGAAGGCAGAACAATCAACCTGGAATTGGCACTTAGGCTCAGTTTGGGCAGTGAGCTCTGAGAGACATAAACCCTTTGTGGACCACATTAAGAGACAAATCCACAGGCCTCCCAGGGAATCATAACTAAAGCATACTACAGGCTTGACAGCTCGGCCAGTCCTTCTGTGGGGAACAACCACAGTCTCTGTACTCTCAACACTGGTCCTGGGACTTTCATCACTTGTGAGGGGTGCCTCTGCCGCTGTAGGAATGTCCAAACTTGGATCACTGGCAGTCCCTTGCTCTGTGGGCTCTGTTTCAACAACACTTTGTTCATTTTGAAGATGCTCTGGCACTGAAGGGGTTGTCAGCACTCTCATAGTGTTCTTCAAGTTCTGGCATGTCACCAGAAAGACTCATACCATCAGCCTCTCCTTCAGGCAAATCATACAGTTCCACAATATACAGAGAATCAGCATTTTTAGACGTGATACTTTGCACTTCACTTTCAGGAGCATTGGCTCCAAGGACAAAGCTGGGGGTTAAGCAGTCCAGAAGGCCCAGCTTCACCCCATAATTCAACCTAGGATTTCCAAACAACTGACTCAATTCATAGGAGGGGTAATAGGCATTATCGCAGTCACTATTATTCTGGGCCTGCTGTGGGGAAGTCTTAAATTGGCAACCATGGGGCAGGCTGACTCTATCTCTTTCTGGCAGCAGCACAAGTCACTGGTCCAGGGGAATCGATTTCTGCTAGATCAGCCTCAATTATAACTTAACCAATAGGTAGCAAGTGGTTACAGCGCATGGTCTTGACAGCTTTGGAGTTATTCTCTGGATGCACTTTGTACACTGGTAAATCATCCAACTTTCCAACTACTACATGGGAAGATGGTGCCATCGATCAGCAATTTTATATTTACCATGCCGTCCCAAATTGCATAACAACACATAGTCTCCAGGTCGAAGCTCTTGAGCCTTACTCTTCTATCATGCCTCTCTTGTTGGCTAGATTTCTCTTGGCGCCATTGCCTGGGCCACTTGATAGACATGGTTCAATTGAGCTTGCAATTTTGTATATATTGCAAATAGTTTTGGCTCAGACCCCATCTGAAGAAACCCCAAAACAGACATCAGCAGGCAGCCAGGCCCTCTCTCTCTCTCCTGAACATGAGGAGGTAGGGAAGAACCCGTAGCATCATTTTTCATGCAATTGTATGCTTGTACCAAGGTTCTAATCTGCTGACTCCATTTATGCTTCTCTTTGGGGAGGGTGCCTAGCATGTCTAGCAGGGTGCGGTTAAAGCGTTCTGGCTGAGGGTCCCCTGGGTGATAGGGAGTGGTTCTTGACTTTCGTAACCCCCATAGAGAGAGAGCATTTCTTTGATTAGTTGACTCTCAAAGTCTCTGTCTTGATCAGAATAAATCCGCGAGGGGACACCATAGTGGACAAAGAATTTTCACTAACACCTTGGCCACAGTAGGCGCCTTTTGATCTTTGGTGGGAAAAGCTTGTGTATACCGTGTGAAATGATCCGTAACCACTAACACATTGCCAATATTTCGCTGATCAGGCTCTAAACTCAAGAAGTCTATGCAGACTAGTTCCATTGTGGTGCTGGTAGTGATGTTGACAAGGGGCAGCCCTCTGAGGCAGGGCTTTTCTCTGCAGGCAGTGACTACAAGTCCTTACATGGTGCTCAACATCAGCCCCATCTTGGGCCAATAGAATCAAGATCATACTAGGTCAAGGGTCCTGTCAATACTAAGGTGGCCCATATGATTGTGGAGGGACCTCAGTACCAAATCTTTGCAGGCTGTGGGCAGGACCAATTTTTGTTTGTCTATTTGGCCACCCCAATCTACTGCCTCCCTATACAACAACTGATTAAGCAGCAGCTTCAACCTGGGGCCTCTTTAAACAATAAAGCGGTTCACAGATCAGAGGAACATAACTTGGACACATCTTTTCCTGCACGAAGGAGTCAAGTGCTGGATGAATCATAGGATCTTGGTTGGCATTGAGCCCATTGAATGCTGTCATTGTCAAACTGAGGTAGTGCACTAATATCTAGAGCAGAGAAGAGGCAATACACAGCCAGTATGCAGGTGTCAGAAGGGCCCAAGCAATCTACTAAGCAGTCCACTGCGTCCATAGACATCTGTTCATTTCTATCAAACTTTTGGCACAGTGCTCAGATGTCAGTTTCAGACAGCCTGACCCAGTCGGTCTTGGAAGGGCCTCGGGATAGGGTGTCAGCATCAATATGATTCAGGACTGGTCAGTGTTCGACAGCATAATCATGTGTTGACAATGCAGAAAGCCACGGTGCCCAGTGGCGTCTAACTAGCTAGAAGTCTGTACATAGGTCAATGGGTTTTGTCAGTCTTCACCAGTATTTTTGTCCCATAGAGGTAATCGTGAAACTGGTCGACAATGGCCCATTTTAATGCAAGGAACTCCAACTTGTGGACATCGTAGTTTGTCTCTGACAGGGTCAAGCTCCTACTGGTGAATGCCACTGGTCTCAAAACCATCCTCATGGTCTTGATACAGCACAGCTCCTAGACCCTGCAGACTAGCATCAGTATGCAGCACATATGATTTGGTGGGATCAGCATAAGCGAGGATGGGGTGTGGGTGAGCTGGTATATGACTTTAGAAAGCTGCTTCACAGTCAGGTGTCCAACAGGACCCAAAATGTTCACCTGGGCAGAAGTATGCTTTGTCTGGTTCTTTGACAGCCCCTTTTTGTATTTCCGATTGGTAAGAGTTAACCCTGGGTAAGATTCAAGAGTGGCTGAATCACTTTGGAATAGTCCTTTATGAACCAGTGGTAGTAGCCACAGAATCCCAGGAAGCATTGTAGTTCTTTCAAATTGTGGGCTGGGGCCAAATAGTCAGTGCCTCAATTTAGTAAGATCAGTCTCTATCCCTCTGTAGATACTATGTCCCACACATACTTAACAGAGGTTTTGGAAAACTGGCACTTGTCTGTGGACAGCTTGAGGCTGAAATCTTCCAGTTGATCTAGTACTTTGAACAGTCGACTCTCATGCTCCTCTAAGGAACTTCTAAACACAGTGACATCATCCAAGTGCACCAGGCATTCCAACAAATTCATATCTCCCACTGCTCGTTCCATCAGACGCTGAAAGGTGGCTGGGGTGCCCGATATCCCTGGCATTCTCAAAAATGCGTAGACCGCAAAGGACAGATGAAGGCTGTCTTACAGTCCTCCGGGCCATCAGAATCTGGTAATATCCACTGTGAAGATCCAACACCGAGAACCATGTATTCCCATTCAAACAATCCAGGGCATCTTGTATAAGGGCATGGTGTAATAGTCGGGATGGTTTGCGGTTCAAGGTCCGATAATCAATGCACATTCTCACAGACCCATTCTTTTCACACAACTGCAATGAGAGAAGCATATGGGCTTCTGGATTCTTGTACCACACCAGCCACGAGCATCTCCTGCAGGTGTCTCCTCACATCATCTATGTCTGCTGGGGCTAGATGTCGAGACCTCTATCAAAAGGTGTCGTTCATCATGCAGGCATATGTGATGCTCTGCACCCTGTACACATCCCATGTCCCATTCCTTCAACAAAAACACTTGTTCTCTCTGGGCAAGTTTCTTGTTAATTCTAGTCTTCCATTCAGTTGGCAGTGGGGACTCTCCAAAGTCAAACAAGTCTGGGGTCACTCTATCTGTCATCCCATAATGCTTGTTGCTGGGCAAAACTGCAGTGTCTGCACAGTGTACTGTAGCTAGGTGCACCCTATGTTCACCCGGATCTCCCAATCTGACACACTGCATAACTGGACCATCACTGACATGCATAGGCATGAGCACAAGCTGGCAAAATGCTGGGCTTGACCATTAATCCTTCTGGCAATTTTCCATCGCCTGGTGCATCCAACATCAGTATCTTGTTCTTCACATCTTTCTGAGGCAAACCTCCCTTGAATGCTACACTGGGTGTTAGGGGCCAGTACCACTGAATCAGGATCCTTCTTCCACATGACCCCTACCGGTTCATCCTGGTCTACTTTGTTGGGTTTCTGTTGCAAATCATAGGTCCTCTTGACCAGAGCTAGAATTCTCAGAGCTCTCCCAGTCCATCACTCTTGTTTCTCATGACAGAGTTGTGCCAGTCTCTCAAACATATGGCGTTGGTCCCAATTAACAGGGAACCCCATCATACAGTCCAGTAGGGGGCACACTAAGGCCAGTGTCTTGACTTGCTCCTCTACACCAGTTATAGCTGCAGGAAATGACAACCAGAGGTTGACATATCCTAGGTAGGGATAAGACTTGCTGCTCAGTCCCCACACATGTAGGCCTTCCAGGGATTGCAATGGCACAGCGGATAAGTGTTTGTCATACCAGTATTGAAATACAATGGTCACTTGTGACCCACTTTCAAGCACAGCCTGAGTAGGAATACCGTTCACAGCCATGGTAGTCTCCATGAAGGATCCACTGTTTTGGACCAGTCTAGAGGGACAGCAGCAGGAGCCTGGATAGACGATTTAGCCACATGGGGTTTGAGTTAGGATGTCTGAAGCCTTTACTGCAGTCACGTGCCCCTTGACCACTGATTAGTTTTCCGGAGCTCCCTTGAAGCCAGTTCACCATGCTCTCAAGTCCGTCAGAGACTGACATTCCTCTTCATATGGCCATCCTTGCCGCAGTTGTTGCAAATGACAGGCTGTCGGGCATCCTTGGAGAAAACATTGCAGGGGACACTGGAGCATCAACAGGAGATTGTGATCTGGCCCCTGCTGGTGTGTGCCATGTCTCAACAGTTCCGTTATGGTGGCAATCAATTCCTTGAGCTCAGCCAAGAAACCACCCTCAGTAGAGGATGCCTGAAACACTCCCCATCCCATAGCAGTCACGTCCTGACAGGGACCAGGGTCTTGGTCAGCAGGGGATACCTCAGTGAAAACACCCTGTTGTACCTTTCTGACTTCCTTCAGCAACCCTTTCCCACCGTTTAGCCTATGGTGGGACACCCTTAGTGGTCTCCACTTTGAAGGGCCTTCCAGTGCCATAATCACTTGGGCCGCACTCACCCCATAATTACAATCTCCTCTTCACCTTCAACCTCTCGGAGTTCTTTTATCAAGTCACAGTAGTCAGGTGGGTTACCTCTCCTATCCTGGAGCCTTAACTGGAGGATCTGCAATTTAGAATGCTTTGCATGTTGCAGTATGTGCCCTAATCTCACACGGTTCAAGTCACTGGCAGCTACCCCACCTTTCCGATAAGCTTTCTGCAAAGCTCTTTCTAGATGAGTAACACATGCAGACAAACTTCCCCTTCCATTGTTTGGTACCTTGGAATTTCCCATCAAATTCTCCCCGACTCAATGCTCCCAAAATTACCTTCAAGCGCAGATAGGTATTTTGAGCAGATGCATCAGGGTTTGTGAACCTCAAAAATTTAATGGCTTTGAGGGCGGAACCCTCAAACTTTCTATGATTCTTTTCTGCTTCTCAGCCTTTGCACATCGTCCTCTCGGGTACCAAGGGGCAACATAGTCGATCCAGGTCTCCCAGTCATCCTCCCAGTGGGGTGGGAAGAGTGCCAGAGAACATCCTCAACTTGGGGTATGTGTCATGACTAACTACAGGCATGGGCGGGGGTGTGGAGGAAGGATCACCCTAGGCAACAGGAATAGTCTCTTAAAATCCTCTACAGTCTTTCCCTCCTCCAGCAATAACTTAGCCAACTTTCCTCAAAAGTCTCACATAGTGGTGGGGCTCATCCTGCAGGGGCTTTACTGTCTTTAGTTATCATTCTCCAGGCAGCTGGGGCCCTTCTGGGGCAATAGTCTGTGCACTTTGGAACTGTCCACTGGATCACTACACTCTACTAGGGCCATGAAAGTTTGGGGAGTCAAATCAGCCTGTCGCCCCACCACCACAGCATTTGTTAAACATTCAACTTTGGAAAGTATTCCTTCTACAGTGTCTTTACCAATGCTCAGGGAATATCCAGTATAAGCAGGGTGTTGTGAGGGTCAGTCTCCTGCCTTGTACACCACCCACTAACTGGTGCACGGCCTCTTCTGTTGGAGTAACCATTTGTGTTTGACAGTAATTCATAATTCTGGCCACTAGGGGCGCTAATCCCAGTGGTGCCTCCAAGATGTAACCCCTAGGTAACGTTACCCCAAGGCTACTACCCCTGCCTGCTTGGCTGGTAGCAGGTTAAGGGCCTGAGTTCTGAAGCGGATGCCTCACCCGGAGATCAGGGTTGGTAGTGGTCAAGCTAACCTGGGCACAGCTCTCCGGGACACCGTAACCCCGTTTCCCCTCTAGTGGCCTGCACAGTGACAATAATCACTTTCACAATACCTCTGGTACGCCACACAGTACCCACACTGTTTGCACTTACCACCAGGGCTGGTTCCTCTGGCTCAACCCTGGGACCCACTGTAAAACAAGGTTATGCACAGCAGATAGAAAAGTACAGTACTTTGAGCACAAACTGGAACCACAGTCAGATTAAATGCAGAAAAAGTTAGATCTAATTTATTCAGGGAGCTTGTACAAGGGAGGGAGAAATTAGGTTAATTAGCTTAAAGGTTATATCAATCAAGCAGTTATGCATGCGCTTTAAGTCCCCCACAGTCACACCTCTGGGTACCTAGGTGGAGAAGAGATGGGCTAGCCAGAACCGTTGCCGGGTAGGCCGGTGTTGCAGCTGGTTGGGGCCCTGTGATGGAAAACACAACATGCACAGTACACACTATTTGTAATCCGGAGTCTGAGGGCTCAGTCCGTAAAGGAAACAAACAAGACAATCAGATGACACACTCAGATTAAGTTGTTGTTGCAGAGAGCTACCCTGGTATTTACTCACGATACCAAGACTGAACACAGGCTGGATGAAAGTTGAGACATGCAGGTGGTTGATCTGGAATGCCAGGAGAAAGCAGAGCCCCAGGAGTCACTGAGGAGCCATTCCTGTTCAGGCGTGGAGCAGGGCTGATCCCCAGGCAGGTCTCTTGTTGATGGCTTCTTTGTGCAGTGGGTAGTCTGGATGGGCAAAGTCTGGCAAGACCCAGACCACATGGAGACACATTCGGATGCAGTCCGTTTTGGGCTAAATACAGCTTCCAGCAAGCAAAACACAGTTCACACAGTGGGGAACCAAATCACGAACCACTAGCAGCTCACAGCACATTTACATGTAAGGAATTCTACTGTACCAGGGAAAGCACTCACGGTCACAATCGCAAAGTCTCTGCACACACCGGAGTTCAGAGGTAGCTGGACATGCTGACAGGCCGATTGCATTCAGCAAAATCTTCAGTCTTCTTCAAGTTGAGCCTGGTCTCAGTTCAGTGGCTAGCTTTTTCTCACAAAACTCTGATTCAGTCTGAGATACTTCTCTTCTCTTCTCTTCTCCCCTCTCAGGGCAGTTGGCAGACAGGCAGGCCAAAACTCAGGCCTTTCCACAGTTCTCCCATGCGAAACTATGCAGACAGCTGCTCGAACTGTCTCGAGCTGTTGCTTCTTCAGCTTCCAACTTAGATCTGCCCTTCACAGCAGGCAGCCTGGAATTTCCTCCAGATCCAAAAGGTTTGATTGGCTGATTCATCTGGCAGTCACAACAGGAGCCCCCTTCAGGTGCAAAAGGCACCAAAAGCCCAAAACTACAATTCCTACAGATTTTGACTCCAGACAGCTCCTGTAGTCTGGCTCCATTAAGATCTCACCAGTACCGATTGGTCCAATTCGCAGTCCCGGGCCAAATGGTGGGGATACACAAAACAGTCCTTGCTGTAATGAAGACAGGTTAGACAAACTACATTATCATTATCACTCTAATAGGTTTTCAGCAAACAGTTATATCTTCAAACAGGGCTCCCTCTGCACAATTAGCGATGGCAAGACGGAGAGATTATCAGGCAGCCGGGTGGGACTAGGCGTAGGCAACACTCGGCCCCTCCAGATTAATCACCACTGCAAATCTAGGCAACTCTTAAAGAGGCAGTACACAGGCACTCTCTGGCAGTACGTTTAACTGCTAAAATGCAGGACAGCAGCCTGGCAGTGAGCATTTAAAGCAAGCTCAAGGAAGACTTTTGGGAACCCCATTTATAGGGGTTACATGCCATATGCATTATTCTACACTCTGGCATTAAATCTCAGTTACAAACTGTCCGACCACACCTCCAACTTTAGCAGGTTGTCCTCATGCTCTCCCCTCCCCCGGACTATGGGTATTCAGTCTATTGCAGATCTTTGTATCGTCTGCAAACAGATGACACCCTTTCCATTTAGACCCTCCGCAATATCCCCAATGTAAATGTTAAATAGTATCGACCCCAGTACTGACCCTAGGATACCCCACTTGTCATTCTTTCCTCCCTGGAATGAACCCCATTTTTCAACTACGTTTTGACTCCTGTCACCAAGCCAGTTTTCCACCCAATTTGTTACTTCTCCCTGCCCTAGACTGCCCATCTTGTTCACCAGCCTCCTGTGAGGGAGTGTCAAAGGCTTTACTGAAGTCCAGATAGGCCATCTACCACCCCTCCTGATTGCACTCCTTGTCACCCAGTCGAAGAATTTGATGAGATTTGTCTGGCATGACCTTGCCTCCGTAACCCTATGCTTCCTGTCATCCTGCAGCCCATTTTCTACCAGATATTCCACTATCCTTTCCTTTAGGAGTGTCTCCATAATCTTTCCTACCACTGATGTAAGACTGACTGGATGATAGTTACTCAGCTCTTCTTTTCCTTCGCTCTTGTTTATTGACACACATCCACCTTTCTCCAGTCCCTGGTACCCTCCCTGTATCCAAAGATAGGTTGAACAGCCTTGTTAGAGGCTCTGCCAGCTCTTCCCTAAGCTCTTGGAGCACCCTGGGATGCAGGGCATCCAGACCCATTGCCTTATCCACCTTCTCTTCCCAGTTCCTCCAATACCCTGCTCTTCTTGAACAAACTATTGTCCACCTCCCTACCCTCCTTGCCTCTCACCTTCAATACTGGTCTAGGCCCCTCCGCTTCAACCGTAAACACTGAGCAGAAATATTTGTTTAGAAGTCTGCTTTTTCTGAGGCTACCTCTATGACACCCCCTTTAAATCTCATTATACCCTGCTTGTTTTTCCTTCTCTCACTGATGTATCTGAAGAACTTTTGTCTCCCCTTTTGGCCTTTTTGCTATCATCTCCTCCATATCTGCCTTCGTTCTCCTGATTATCTGCCCTGTCAACCTTAGCTTTCCTATAAACCTCCTTGTCGTGTTTTCCTTGTGTTCTTCTATATGTCTTGAAAGCCTTTTTTGCTCCATTGCCTTGCCACCTCTCTAAAATACCAAAGCCTTGTTCCCTGTTTTCTCTTTCCTACCTTCCCTAACGCACTGTTCGGCAGCCTTCATAAATCCTCCCTTAATTGTCCCCACAGTTCTTCCACATCTCCTAGCTTTTCCTGTCTTCCATATCAACCTAAAATCTCTCTGTCATTGTTCTGAAGTCCACCCTCTGGAAATCCATTACCCTTGTGGTGGTTCGACTCACTTCCTTCCTCATCCTGATCCTAAACCTAATGGCTCTGTGGTCATTTGCCCCAGATTGTCCCCACTGATACCTCAACTGCACTGTCCCCATTTGTCAGCATTAAGTCTAGTGTTGTCTCACCCTAGTGGGTTTTCTTACCAGTGTAGGGTGCTTCTTGCAGGGATTCCAGTATCTCCCTACTGTTAGCTGATGTAGCTGCTGGAATCTCCCATCTTACATCAGGAGATTAAAATTGCCTAACAGAAGTTCCCCTCACTTGACATCCTTTGTATCTCCTGTATAACTCTTTGTCCACTTCCTCACCTTTATTTGGTGGCCTGTATACCACGCCCAGTGTATTGCCTCACCAGTCCTCTTGAACTACGTGACCCAAAGGACCTCAGCCTATCCTAGATTTACCTGCCTGCTACTGCCTTTATCCCATCCTTAAGTATAGAGCCACCCTCCCCTTTTCCCCATCCTATATTTTCTAAAAGGTTTCCCTGGGATACCCACTTCCCATTTATGGTTTTCCGTCCACCACGTCTCCATTATGGTGACTAGGTCCAGACCCTCATCTACCATCGTTGCCTCTAAATCTGCCATTTTATTCCCCATACTCCTGGTGTTTGCTAGCATACCCATCCAACAATTTTCCCCATACTCTATTTTTTCCTCCTGTCTCCCTGCCCCTCCTAAGAGGGCATGCTAACTAGGCAAGAACCTCCACCTTCTTCCTTCATACCTTCCCTAGTTTTACTCCCCTCTTCTAGTTTAAATCCATTCCCAGTACCCCATCTATATAACTTTGCAATTTTCCCTGAATATCCTAGTGCCCCCATTTATGTGTAGTTTGTTCTTTGTGATAGATTCTCCCCTGCCCGAAAGTGTCCCCCACTCCCCTAAACAGGCGAATCCTCCCTTTGCACAAGTCTCTGAGCCAATGATTGAAGTCTTTAATTTTCAGCTGCCTCGAGTGCTACCACAGTAAACAGGCTAGACCTCTAGAAAGCCAGAGAGTTAACCTCCTCTGTACATACCCAGGTAATTTCCCTGAACCTTCTTTGAACCTCGCCTATATCATTTCCCACAGATCATTAGTCCCTAGGTGCAGGACTAGGTGCAGTTTCCTCAGCAATCTAATAACCCTCTTATTTGTCCGGTCTTGCCATTTCCTGCCTCCATCCCTGGCTCACAAAGACTGCGTCTTTTGTAGGCCACCCTTTCTTAGCCAGTGGATTCCCTTTATGATGGAGTCACCAAAGACCATGATTTCTTACTCTCTCATCCTGCTACAGCCCCGTGCCCGTGTTGTTCCCCTTTCTTGCATTTCTTCTACTCCTTTCTTGGACTCCTGTCCTTGTCCTTTCTTGGGCTCCTGACCTCGTACTGTCTACATGCTCCCTATATTATCACCTTGCATCTCCTGTGGTCCCCTTTTCCCAACACTCCCCAGCTGCAGCTGCTCTTTTCTTTCCCCATCTGCTGGACCCTCATTTTGCCTTTTTCTTCTCACGCCTTCCATTGATTTCCTTTGTTTCCTCCCCAATCCCTGTGCTAGACTCTCCCTCTCCCTCTTTTCCTCCCCTTTCCATCAGAATCCACCTACTCCCTTTTACCCTTACACTTGATTCTCCCACTGCCCCTCTTCCACTGATTCTCTTGGGTCCCTTTGCAGAGTCCTCCTTTTCCACGCTTTCCTCTTGATCTTCCATTTCTGCAGTTTGGCCAATGCTGAGTATCTGTTCGATACCCATGCACTGCCTCCTGTGTTTGTTTGTCTCTCCTCAGCTTGATTATCACTTTGATTTGTCCTTGTCCTCCCACTATCCCTCCTTTTCTCCCCACCTTCTTCCAGTTATTTCCATCCCTACATCCTGATCTGTCTCCCATCCCTCCACGCATCCCTTTTTGCTCCTGTCCCCATTCTCCATTCTCCAGTTCTTAGGGTTGCCTTTGCCACTGCTTCTTTCTCCCCTTTCCGCTTCCCTATTATCCATCCACCTCCCTTTTAGACAAATTCCTTCCACCTCGTTGCTGCCCAATCTTTGACATATTGGGCACCCACCGATTCTCCATTGTGTGTCCATAAAACCATTGCCCCACATCCATTGCAACCCACTATTCTCCACCTTCTTGTTGTTCCTCTATACTCCTCTTGCTCTCTGCCCCCACCCAACCCCTAACACCTCCTGTTTCCAGTATGCTCCATTCTATTCAGTCTAACCCACCCCTTGTCTGCCACGTTTTTTTTGTTTGCTTGTCTTTGCCCTTTATATAGAAAATAACATATGGTAAGTAATGTGAAAGATAGGGATTTGCGGAACTGGCCAATTCCAATCTGATTGCGCATTTTAGGATTTCCGATTCTGTATCCAATTCTGCTTCCAAAAGGACCTTGGAATCAGATTTGAAACCTAATTTCTAAATCCTAATTTCCTGTGTAAAAATCATTTTAGATTTATATTTCAGAATTAGGATTTTCAGACTGCAGTTTTGAAATCTGTTTTATGAAAACTGGATGGAATCCAGTGAATCCGATTGTATTACGGAAACCATGAAACCATAGTAACAAGTATTATTTTTTAACATGCCTGAGGCGTGTGTTGCTTAGACCACCAGAGCAAAGCTCAAGTGGTTTAACCAGGCAGAACACACCAAGTGTATGCATAAAAAAGAGATTGCATACTCACCATGTTTTGATTTTTGTAACTGCTAATTTTTAAAGTGTCAGCCTTCTCTGCTTTAAGGAGAAAGTGAAACTAGTTTATCATCTGCTGATGGATTGCAGCTGTTTGTTGCTCTGTTATACATCAGTACTATTACACTCATGTATAACAAAGAATTTCACACACTGATTTCATTGTGTAATCAAGGCTAACCTGTTATGATATACATGCTGTAGTAACATAGTAATGTAAGGTTAGAAAGGACTCTATGCCCATCTGGTTCACCGCTCACTTCATATTTAATCAGAGATTAGTAAATATGCAGTAAAACAACGTAGCTGTTGTCACTTGTGCTGCTAGGCAACATTTGTATTACACTTGCAAACTTGCATAAAATTGCTGATTATTAGTTCAGCTTTTGTACAACTGTGCCAAAATGTGACATCATTTTACTATTGCTTTTCTATTCAGTTAACATAATTTCCTCCAAAACTGTACATTTGAAAATATGAGTTCTTAAAGTACAATTTGAGCAAGTAGCACCATTTTACAAACTGTATATGTTAAATGGGATTTTGAAAAAAAGCACAATTCAGCCAAAATCGACCATTTTAAACACACTTTTCTAGTTCAAGAAATTTTACAGAACTGGCACAATTTCACAAAAAGTGCACAAAATGGATTTTTCTAATTTGGCCCAGCACTAGTCCTTTGTAGCATTCTTGGAATTAGGTGTTGCATCTGGATGAGGTGGTCCCAGTGCAAAAACTAACTAAAAATAAAGTAAAGATTGAAGGAGAATGGAAATCTGACCCCGAACAGTGGTTCTGGGTATATCCTGCAGTACACTGGTAATCGCATCTAACAGGGGATGCATTGTGGTGGGATAATGCCAACCTTGGTGGGTTGAAGCAAGAAGCAAAGCTGAGTGCTTCCACTTCCTGAAATGTGCATTAGCCACTATAACATATCTCTGAAGTGCCTTATTGTGATTATGAAATGGGCCTTTTTAGTAAATTGATGTATTTTTTAAATATATTTTTGTTGAGCTACTTTCAGCTAGGCTGTTGTGCTGGGATAACAGCCCAGCTGAAAGTACCTCTTAATCAATCGAAGCCAGCAATCTTTTCACTCATTTCATAATGCAAGTTATTACTCTGGCTAGCCCAACTGTGGCCAGATATGGATCAGACAGAAGTGTGGAAGGACTGATGAACAAAAGGGTACTTACCTTACAGCTCCTGTCAGGATCAAGCGCTCTTATCACTGTTTCTGCCAGTGATATCTCACAGAGATACTACAGGAAGCCTATGTAATCCAAATGTAATTGCTCTAATTTTTAAGGCAGCAAACTGTAAAATTTTACACACAGAGTGCTTGATCCTGGTGGACAATACTACATAACAGTGTTTTTCAACCCGTCATTACAGTGAGTCTAATTAACCCATACTTTGTACTACTCTCCCTGATGTGCTGCCGAGACATGTTTTGCTGTCATTTTATTGCAGGATGGCAGGCGACTCAGAACTACATTGTGGCGATTACGTGTGTGGTGTTCTTTGCAGTCTACATCATCACAGCCCTCATAGGACACAAGCTGGACTACATTGACATCAATCGGTTGGATCATCCCATTGTGTGGCCAGTCAGGCGCCATAAACATCGAGTTCTAGTGAAGACAGGCTGGGGCAGGAGATCAGGTGAGCAATATGTCCCTGTAGTTAGGACTGTCCTTTGTCTTAATTTTTGATCATAACGCACTAATTGTTGCTGGCAGTACTTAATAGTTATCTGAGACTCGTGACACCATTCCTCCAACACAGCAAAACATGTATGTGTTTGTTTACTGTTTGTCATCAAGTTGTTTGACCCTGAGCTATCACCTCCTCCTTCTTCCATCAGGTCTTTTCCTGGTGGCTACCTCCCAACCCTTCTGCAGCTCTCCCACCATCCTGGCCAGTGGGGATTCATGGAGCGTGGCTCAAGAGTGCCAGTGACCCTCATTCAGACAGCTCGTGGTACACAGAATTTTCCTGGTTTCTCCCTTGTGTCTGTCCTACCTCCCACGTGGCATGAGCTAGTGCTGCCATATACTGAATGAACATTCATGTCATTCATTTTCAGTGCCTTAAACACGTGAGGGAGTGTGACAGGGTGACCCCTGTCATAGTGGACACCCTGGGATAAATTGAAACCTCTCCCCAAGCAGTTTATATGTTTTGTTTAATGTCCAACATGCCAGTTGGCTCGTTATAAATTAAGTGCTGAAGTGCCTACAAAGCTTTCTGTGCATTTTAACCTAAAACAAAACTAAGAGGACAGTTACAAAATGAGAGGGCAGTTTAATATAAGAATAACAAAAGTTTGTGTCTGCTTTTCTAGATGTTAGCAGCCCTCTTCTAAGATATATTTTACAGCAGACAGCATGGGCAATAAGATCCTGCAAGAGAATTTAGGAGAGCACAGAATGTTCTGACCTTTAACAGTGTTGTAAACAAGTTATATAATGTGCTCCAGGTGGCTGCCAAATAACTGTTCTCTATGAAGCAACAGTGGCCCCTAGTGGTTAGTTTTATGTTATGTCTGCTGTTAATCAAAAGGCAGTGGAAATTTTTCCAGCTTCTAGTGAGCTTATAAAAGCCGTAACTCAGTGCGAGACAGGATAGATAGATAGATAGATAGATAGATAGATAGATAGATAGATAGATAGATATAGATAGATAGATAGATAGATAGGTCAGTTGGATATTGACTGAGGAAGGTGGAAGACCTCCTGGTAGTTTGTGCTTTCACAATGTTTGATTCATGCTAGGTTGAAGAAAAGCCTTAGAACTGTTGAAGCTAAGCAAATGTCTGACTTACCATTTTACTTTCTGTATATTTTACTTGATGAAAATAAAATGATAAATGTAACCATGTATTTTATGCATCTGATTTGTGGTCTGACTGAAATTTTGTTATCCTAAACCCATGCCCAGTGACCAGGAGACACTCTTTATAACCATAGGGTCTGTTCCAAGCACCCCTATGAATTTATCACAGATCATCAAACTATTTTTGAAATGTAAAACATTGCGATTTTTAAATTTAAAAGAGAAGGCACCCCATTTGGGTGGAATTTTCCATTTGTCAAGTCCTGTGTAGCAAATTATCAGTGCTGATTGGTTGGCTTAATGCGATGATTTATAATAAGAAGAGCTGGGGCCTATGAAATTAAAGCAACAGTGTATTAGAAACATAGAAACATAGAAGTTGACGGCAGATAAGGACTGCCAGGCCCATCCAGTCTGCCATTTGTTTTCTACCTTATAAATGTGCCATTGGCCTTTGCTCTGTCAGTGGCCTATCTATTCATAGTCATTTGTATTGCTCCCTTATGCCTATCCCATGCCTGTTTGAAGCCCTGCACTGTATTCATAGCCACCACTTCTTGTGGTAAACCATTCCATGCATCCACCACCTTTCTGTGAAAAGAATTTCCTCACATTCCCCTTAATCAGCTCCTCTAATCTCATGCTGTGTCCTCTTGTCCTGCTATTTTTCATAGAAACATAGAAGTTGACAGCAGATAAGGACCACAAGGCTTTTATGTTGAAAATTTTAGCTATACTTTTTATACTGTTTTACATTGCCCTTTATCTTCTGTCTTGTATGATTCTCTTTTCCTCCATTTTGAGTCTGTGTTTTCCCTTTTTTATGGCTGCAGTAGGTGTAGCCCGGCAGTTCTTTTGCAGTCACTGAGAAAAAGGATGCTGCATTCCTTCTGAATTGGATTCCGTCACAGTCGCCTCCACATCTGTGAAGCAGTCCTCCATGTTGTCCCTAGTGATTGCAGCACTGCACTATTTCACAGTGCCAGCAGTCATGGCAGAGCACAACACACTCTGTCATGTCCAAGATGGCTACTGCACTGTACTGCATGCGCCAGCACGCACATTGCAGCAGCATGAGGTGGCCATCTGGTCATGGTACAGTGGGCTGTGTTCTCCTCCATGACCGTCAGCACTTATTTATATATTTTTGTTCTATTATATAAATGCCCCAATTGATCCGCCTCTCAACACCACCCCAAACACACAAATGACACTGGGGTGCCTAATCCTGATGTCGTGATCAGAGATCATCGTCTTTTTTCCTGACACCGGGGTGTCCAGTCCTCCAGTGTCACAATCGGGATTGTCT
The DNA here is from genome assembly GCA_016271365.2 of Neoceratodus forsteri. Lineage (NCBI taxonomy): Eukaryota > Metazoa > Chordata > Ceratodontiformes > Ceratodontidae > Neoceratodus > Neoceratodus forsteri. Next base: position 124,955,369 of record JADMNL010000024.1, read on the forward strand.
GTCTTTTTTTCACCTGTAAAAAGAAAATGGTTCATCAATGTCTTCCCCACAACTATGACACTGGGGGTGCCCAGCCCCCAGTGTGCGCGATCGAGATCGTCGGTCACTTTTCCCACCTGTAAAAACAAAAGGTCCATAAATGTCTTTGTGGCCATTCCTTACCACACCTGACCCTCCCATTGACCATCCATCACCCTGCACCCCCCAAGCCCTTACTTACTCCTTGGAGGTCCAATGCCGCAACCCTCTCTGGACCGCAGGACACATCTTCACTCTTCAAAGCCAGACTGCAAACTCAGGAAACAGGTATGTTGTTCCATTTATTTCAATGGGGTTTTGAACTTAGTGCCATAACTCTTCTAGTAAGCAGAACATTTCTGGTAATTATAGCTGCTGTTGTTCTTTACTTTGAGTTTCTGAGAAAGGAAACCATCCATAGTCACTTATTTTTTTTAAATACTGCAATGATTAGTTGTGCATATAAAGTCTGACAACAACCTTAGACTATTGTTTGCTCTAGATGTGAGCATCATTTGCATAAGGAATGGTGCAAATAAAGACTATAAAAATAGTTTACAAATATGCCAGGTGAACTCATATTTGCTGTGGGACATGTTTATAGAGTCAGTACAGACTAGTAGTTTGAAACAAGCATTTGTCAATGCCAAATGTTTGCTTGCTGGCATTGGCATTGGCAGTGTAGGAGTTAGAGATGCATAATAGGAATGGCAGTGAAGTATTGAACTGGAGCCAACCCTACCTCCACCCTGCACAGAGTGACAGGCATTGGGGTGTGCCTTTGGGTCATCAGGCATGCGGCCCGCCAATTCACCACACCCACCCTGCAGACACTGACAAGTGTCACGGTGTGCTAGGGTCTTTGGGCCTTATGCTCACCCCATTCCATAAAGAATACGGTGAGATGGGTACAGTATAGGAGAATGGGGTGAACTTTGGGGCTGAAGAGTCCATGGCACACCTCAGTGCCTCTCACTGGCTGCAGGGTGTGGGTGGAGTGGTATGAGCACTACAGGCGGCAGTCCCAAGTCACACCCGATACCTGTCAGTCTCTACAGGGTGGGGCGTTATGGTTGGAAACCCTAACGCCCAGGCTTTCGTGGTATTTTCATCCAAATTTTCAACATGGGTTTTGTGACCCCCACCTCATGAACAGTGGCAATATCAGTTCATTAGCTGAAAGCTGATTTTGCAGTGACTGTCATTTGGCCCCACAGGTGCAAAACACATTCTGAACAGGGCGTGAAAATGACAGCTATACTGTTCATGGGGAGGTGTAAGCAAGCATTTGTCAATGCTGAATGTTGATTACGTTGGTCCGTTGAACTCGGCCACTGGCCCTGTGTCACTCGCTTGTTCTGTTTCTCCCAGTGCTGTAGGCTGCTCTTTTGTACTGGGCTCCTGCCTGCGTTGGGATGTGTTTCTGCCCACAAAGAAATCTGCAGCTGTCCTGACAGAGCTCTGTTGAGGTGGGTCACTCCCCCTCTCTCACTCGCTCATTCTGTTTCTGCTGGTGCTGCAGGCTGCCCTTTGTATGGGGCTCCCACCTCTGTTGCCAGCTTCTTCTGCCCACAATGAAATCTGCAGCAGTCCTGACACAGGTCCGTTGAGCTCACTCACTCCCTGTCTCACTCCTCATTCTGTTTCTCCCACGCTGCAGGTTGCTCTTTTGTACTGGGCTCCTGCCTGCATTGCTGCCTTCTTCTGGTCACAAAAGAAATCTGCAGCAGTCAAGATAGAGCTTCTATGAGCTCATTCACTCCTCCCCACTTGTTTGTTCTGTTTCTTCCGCCTGCAGGCTTGCACTTTATTACTGGGCCCTGCGTGCATTGCTGCCTTTTCTGCCCACAAAGAAAGCCACAGTCCCAACAGAGCTCCGCTTGAGCTCACCCCCCCACCGCTTGTTCTGTGTCTCCCCGCTGCTGCAGGCTGCTCTTTGTACTGGGTTCCTGCCTGCATTGCCGGCTTTATCTGCCCACAAAGACATGTGCAGCAGTCCCGACACAGCCCGTGAGGTCACCACTCCCTTCTCACTCGCCATTCTGTTTCTCCCAGCACTGCAGGCTGCCCTTTTGTACTGGGCTCCTGCCTGTGTTGGCACCTCCTCCTGCCCACAAAGAAATATGCAGCTGTCCCGGCAGCTCTGTTGAGGTTGCTCACTCCCCTGTCTCACTCGCTCATTGTTTCTCCTGGGCTGCAGGCTACCATTTTGTACTAGGTTCTGCCTCTGTTGGCAATTTTTCTGCCCACAAAAGAAATCTGCAGCAGTCCGACAGAGCTCCATTGGCCTCACTCACTGCCCGGTCTACTCCCTCATTCCGTTTCTGCAGCGGTGCAGGCTACCCTTTTGTACTGGGCTCTACCTGCGTTGCTTTCCTTTTCTGCCCACAAAGAAATATGCAGCAGTCACGATACAGCTCTGTTGAGCTTGCTCACTCACTCCTCCTCACTCACTCATTCTGTGTCTCCTGCTGCTGCAAGCTGCCCCTTTACTGGGTTCCTGCCTGCGTGGCGGCTTTTTCTGCCCACAAAGACATCTGCTGCAGTCCTGACACAGCTCCATTGAGCTCACTCACTCCCTCCCCTCTCTCACTCACTCGTTCCGTTTCTACCTGTGCTGCAGGCTGGCCTTTTGTACTGGGCTTCTGCCTGCATTGCCACCCTTTCCTGCCCACAAACAAATCCGCAGCAGTCACATTTGACCTCTGTTGGGCCTGCTCACTCCCCTCTCTCACTTGCTCATTCTGTTTCTCCCACACTGCAGGCTGCCCCTTGTACTGGGCTCCTGCCTGCGATGGCACCTTTCCTGCCTACAAAGAAATCCACAGCTGTCCTGACAGAGCTCCATTGAGAGGTCGCTCACTCCCCTGTCTCACTCGATCATTCTGTTTCTCCTGGCGCTGCAGGCTGCTCTTTGTACTGGGCTCCTGCCTCTGTTGGCATCTTTTCTGCCCACAAAGAAATCTGCAGCAGTCCCAATGGAGCTCCATTGGCTTCCTCCTCCCCTGTCTCACTCGCTCGTTCTGTTTCTGCGGCGCTGCAGACTGCCCTTCTGTACTGGGCTCCTGCATGTGTTGCCACCCTTTTCTGCCAACAAAGAAATCTGCAGCAGTCACGACACAGCCCCGCTGGAGCTCGCCTCACTTCCCTGTGTCACTTGCTTGTTCTATTTCTCCCACTGCTGCAGGCTGCCCTTTGTACTCAGCCCCTGCATATATTGCTGCCTTTTCCTACCCACAAAGAAATCCACAGCAGTCCCAACAGAGCTCCGTTGAGCTCACGTTTTACTCCTCCTCCCTCACTTGCTCATTCTGTGTCTCCGGCGCTACAGGCTGCCCTTTTGTACTAGGCTCCTTCCTCGTTGCCACCTTCTCCTGGCCACAAAAGAAATCCGCAGCAGTCCTGACAGAGCTCAGTTAAGTTGATCCTCCCCTAAGTTGCTTGATGCTAATCTCTCCCAAACACTGATTTCCGACAGCGACTGCGGTATTCTGCACGGGCGCAGAAACACATTTGACCAGGATGTGAAAAATGATAGCTGTATTGTTCATAAGGAGGTGTAAACAAATGCCAGTGTTGAAAATTTGGCATGAAAATATTACTGATTTGCAAACCTACAAGGATGTGTGGAACCTGCACAACACATGCTCGTAACAGTCATTTCATGGAGTTTCATCACAAAATTTTCAACATTGGCATTTTAGCACCTCTGCTCATTAACAGTGTCAGTGTGATTTTCTTAATATGTCCCGAACACTGATTTCCCACAGCGACAGCGCTATTGTGCGCTGGAAGAGGAAAAACACATTTCGCCAGGATGTGAAAATGTCAGCTGCACTGTTCATAAGGAGGTGTGGCAAAATGGCAATGCTGAAAATCTGGAGTGAAAATATTGCAAAATTACGGCGTGCATGGAAACTGCATGATGCACATTAATAACACACTCATTTATGGACTTTCGTCACCAAATTTTCAACATAGGCATTTTAGGACCTCTGCTAATGAACAGTGTCACTGTCATTTTCATAATGTGTCCCAAATATGGATTTCCCACAGCAACCACGCTATTCTGCACCGGAACTGTGGAAACACATTTCAGCCATGATGTGAAAAATGACAGCTGCACTATTCATAAGGGTGCAGAACAATGGCACTGTTGAAAATCTGGAGTGAAAATATTATAACAGCGTGAACTTGGCGTGCATGCAAACTACGCAATGCTGCGCTCGTAAACAATCATTTTATGGAGTATCGCCACCAAATTTTCAACATAGGCATTTTAGGACCTCTGCTCATGAACAGTGTCACTGTCATTTTCATAATCTGTCCCAAACACTGACTTCCCACAGTGACCGTGCTATTTTCTGCCAGAAGTGCAAAACACATTTCGGCCAAGGTGTGAAAAATGACAGCTGTACTGTTCACAAGGAGGTGTGAAAAAAAATGCCAATGTTGAAAATCTGGTGTGAAAATATTGCAAATTCGCAAAGTTATGAGTGTACGTAGTAATTGCGCAATGCACGCTCATAAAACAGTAATTCTTTGAATTTTTCCACAAATTTGCAACATAGGCTTTTAAGACCCACCTCATGAACACTGGCACTGTCATTTCGTTAATCGGTCACAAAAGGTGATTCCACGCAGTGACCGCGGAATCACCTTTCAGGGCCGATTAACGCTATGACAGTGATAGAATTCCGTGAGGAGGGGTCCCAAAACCCAATGTTGAAAATCTGGTGCCAAAGTTCCAAAAATGCCTGAGATATGCATCAAAGTTGAAAAACCCTATTTCTTCCATTATACAGCTTACGGCATTTCCTCAGATCGCAGTCAGCTTTGAAGAGTGCAGATGTGTTCCTGGTCCACGAAGATTATCGCGCCAGACTCTGGAGGCAAGTATGGGGTGTGGGGAGGCTGGGTGCACAGTGGGTGAGTGCGGGTTGTGGGAGAGGAAGCAGGGATACCGCTGAGGGACTGTTTCCTTCTTTACAGGGAAAAAAAATATGACATAGCAGGACCGTTTTTAATTTTACTGGGGCATGTGGCATGCTGGGGTAGGCTCCAGCGTGCCAATGGAGTTCTGTTTGGGGGCAGCTGTAGCCGACGGGGATTGGGCACCCTATAGGCACACAAGAAAGAGGCGGGGCTGTCACAACATGCCGATGGGGATTGGGCACCCCATCAGCAGACAACAAAGGGGATGACATTATGCCAGCGGGGACTGGGCACCCGTCAGCAGACAAGAAAAGTGAGGGAGTTACATAATGCCAGTGGGTGGGCTCCCCATCAGCAACATTACGGCACTGAAGCCAGCGATTGGGGCTCCGTCCAGCAAACAAACATGGGGGAGGGCACATGCTGCCGAGGGATTGGGCACGCCCTCAGCAGGGGTGTGTAAATGTTGTTTGTGAACAGGGCGACAAGCTGCCGCTATGTTCACACAACATCAGTGTTTTAAGATCCGCCCTGCAATGACGAGTCACTCCTCATTGCAGCTAATGGATGATGCTGCAGTGACGAGCGGCTCCTGATTGCAGCAGCTATTTTTAGAAGTTGGTGGCACGCTGGCTGAACTAGTGTCAGCAGCAGTGTGCCACGGCATTGGGGAAGCAGGCCAAGCCTTTACAGGCTGTGGGGAATTAGCCACAACAGTGCCACGCCTCCACAACCTGCTTGTGGAGAAAGCTGCCGCAATATGTTTCTTAGCATCGCACAATCAACATAAAAATGGTAATGTTGAAAATCTGGATTGAAAATATAAAAAAGTGAAGTCGGCGTGCGTAGAAACTGCACAGTGTACAGCCATAATATAATTAGTTTGGGGATATTTTACAGCAGATTGTCAACACAGGCATTTTGGGACCTCCGCTTATGAACAGTGTCGGAAGTGCGAAAACACATTTCAGCCAGGGTGTGAAAATGACAGCTGTACTGTTCATAAAGAGGTGTGAAAAAATGCCACTGTTGAAAATCTGGAATGAAAATAGTACATATTTGTGAACTTACAAAGGTGCATGGAAGCTGGGCAATGCATGCTCGTAACAGTCATTTTATGGACTTCTGTCACAAATTTTCAACATAGCCATTTTAAGACCTCTGCTCATGAACAGTGTCACTGTGATTTTCTTAATCTGTCCCTAATATTTATTTTGCACACCGACCGTGCCATTGGGCACTACAGTACATGCTAAAAACACATTTTGGGCAAGATATGAAAAATGACAGCTGTACTGCTCATAAGGAGGTGTGGTAAAATGGCAATGTTGAAAATCTGGAGTGAAAATATAAAAATTTGTGATGTTACTAGCATGTGTAGGAACTATGCAATGCACACTAATGAAACAGTCATTTTGGAATTTTTCACCAAATTTTCAACATAAGGGTTTGAGGGCCTATCTTATGAACTGTGACACTGTTGTTTCATTACTGGGTCCCAAAAGGTAGTTACGTGCAGCGACAGCAAAATCACCTTCGGGATTGAATAACAAAATGACAGTGACTGAGTTCATGAGGTGGGACCCCAAAACTCCATGTTGAAAATTTGGTGAAAAAATCTCAAATGGCCGAGATATGTACCAAAGTTGAAAAACAAATGTATGCCATTATACAGCTTACCGGCATTTCTTCAGTCTGCGGTCGGCTTTTGAAGAGTGCAGGCGTGTTCCTGATCCACGAAGATTGTTGCGCCAGACTCCAGAGGTAAATATGGGGTCGGGGTGTGGGAGGCGGATGCCCAGTGGGTGGGCATGGGTTGGGGTGGGGGCAAGACAATCAACGAGGACCGTTTTTGTCTGTAGGTGTGTTTTTTCTCTTAGTGTATCAGCTGAAAGTTTTTTGGGGGGTCAGTGGAGCCGACAGAGAATTCGGCACCCCTGTCTGCCATACAGGCGTTTGCCACACTGGAGTGGGCTCCCAGCGTGGCAACTGGAAATCTTTTTTTTTTTTTGGGGGTGTTGAGTGGAGCCAACTGGGATAAGACACCCCATCACCATTCTGACTTTTGCCATGCAGGGATGGGCTCCCAGCATGGCACCTAGAAATCTGTGGGGGGCCGTGGAGCTGATCGAGTTTGGCACTCTCATCAGCCATGCTGTGTGCGGCGGTGGGGAGCGCATGAGCATACTGAGGTGGGCTCCCAGTGTGCTACTTCAGTGTTTTGGGAGGGAATGTGAAGGGAGCTGTGTGGATGACAGCTGCATTCAGGATGCAGCACTGCCAATGGCAGTATGCAAATTGCCTACCACGTTACAACCGCTGATTGCAGTAGTTTTTGCTTTCAACTGTATGCCACTGCATCTGAATGGCTGTCATAGACAGCTCAGACATTCACTGGCACGGTGCCGCACCTGCAAAGGAGCAGGGCACTGGAAGTGGGAAGGCACACCCACGAAAACTCGTATGGTGGCACTGTGTTTCTTGCACATGCATGCAAGCAAACATAAAAGAACTGCGGACTGGAAGACTGTTTCAATCCCAGCATGAATGTTGTCTTTCTTTATGACCTTGTGCAAGTTGTTAAACTTCATCGGATTTAGGTCCTAGAGATGCAGTTATTCAGTGTTAACATCATTTGCACCTCTATAGAACTATTCTGCATAAAACCATTTTCAGAAAAAGCTTAAAGTCCAAGCCATAAATTAAACAATGCCATGATAACTTTTTATTATGCCATTAACAATACAGGCAATCTCCCTGATGCAACTATCTGTATAACTGCGTAATGACACCATTGTTACTGAATTATTTTCCCATGCTGGCAAAGATAATCCATACTATAATAAAATATTTTAAATGACAGTTTGCCTAATGGTGGAAATATATTGTTTCTGCTCGGGTGACCATTGAGAGCTATTTGTTCCCTGACAGATTTAGGTGAAGATTGCGGTTTATTAATTCTTTCTAGAACCACCTAAGGACTCATTCAGCTAAAAGTCTGCAAGTGTGCAGCTTACCATTTTGTGTCAATTTATTATGGTAATTCTCCAAACTGTAATTCCTATATCAGTGGTTGATGCAGGCAGCATTTTAGAGATGTGGGTTGAATGAATTTGTAAAACTTGGTTAGCTATAGAAGTATACACAAGTGTGAACATGTTTACTTTCTCTTGCTCTTTAAGTCATTGTCAGGCTTCGGGCTGATTTCCAGTACTAGTCATCACCACGATTAACAATACTGGCTGATGCAGTGTGATGGCTTGTGCTATAAGGCCATGGACAGAACTTCCAATGTCATAGCAATAAATTATAATATGTCCATCTGCCTCTAGGTTGATCTGTTGCTCTGTTTGGTGTGCTTTTTGAACCTCTGACAACTTGGAATACACACTACAAGCAACACCCAACCCCAACTTCCTCACCTACAGCCCTGTTGGCTCTGGCTAGATCTAGTTTACATTTTAAATTATTATAAAAGAAGCAGTCCTTTTACTATGGCTCGCACAGGTATTCATCAGTCTTCTCAGCTGTTTCTCAACAGCCATCATTTAGCAACTCTTTTCTTGTGATTAGAATGAACTAGCATGCAGTAGACACTGATCCGTGGCCTTATGGCACAATAGGTGTACAAAAACAGCACAGTAAACTGATAAACACTTTGCACAAGTCATATTAGAAACAGCACTCTTTTTAGTATTTCAAATGTAAAACAAGTGCAAAGAAGACTTAAAACTGGGAATGAAGGCGTTGTACAAGACAGGAGGTAAAGGGCAATCTGAAATGGAGTAAAGAGGTATAGGTCAAAATTATCACCGTAATGAGCACTGCTGCTTTAACATGTGTACAATCACTGAAACTGCATTTAGCCTTAATTTTTCAGGTTTCTTGCTGCACCCGGTCTCTGATTTCTTTAAATATTTCACGTTCAAGTACTTATTCCACTTTGTGGTTTCAAAACAATCTATCTGAAGTGAGCTCCTGTGAAATTATGCAAGGTGTGATTGGTCAGCTTGGCCATATACCTGTTTCCAATATGGCCAACAGCAGATTCTGAATGTTTCAAAATAATTATCTGTTACCATGGGCTGATGGTTGTGCCTTCTCTAGCTTTAGGCAAATGCCCACATTACTGGCCCATTGTGCCACAGTGGGTGGTGAATCAGAAACCCACTGCTGGACAATGGTTTTCGGTATTTATTGGGGCTATGGACCAGAGAAGAGATGCACCTTCCACCAGAGTCTGTGATGGATCTGCCCTGGGAACACCAAAGGTGGAAAAACAGTAGGGCGGTGGCAGCGGCTGATGGCGTGCACTGCACTCCCGGACCTGATGGGGCACCCCAGGTGTTGGTTCCAGGTCCTGGGGGGTACTGCATGTATGCCAACCCCTGTGGAGAGGCGTGCAGCTGGCCAGACTGGGTCCGGGGTGTAGGTGCCGGCAGACGGACGACCTGCCATGCCAGCGCTACAAGGAGGAGAAATAATGATATGAAAAAAGTCTAGGTACACCACATCTACTGCCCCACCGTCATGCACTATTTTCGTATGTAGCATAGTCAAAAACTCAAGCAGATTTGTCTGGCATGACCTGCCTGCTGTGAAACCATGTTTAGGGTCTGGTTGGCCACTAGTTTTGAGAAATGCTGTGATCCTCTGTTTGAGTAGTGTCTCCATTAGTTTCCCTACTATGATGTGAGGCTCACTGGTCTGTAATTACCAACCTCTTAGCAACTGCCGATTTGTTAAGTGGAACCACTATTGCCTTTTCCAGTCTTTAGGTACCACACCGCTCTTCAAAATTTTGTGACTAGAAGTGCCAGAGGGGCTGCTAATTCTGCCCCAGTTCCTTAAGGATTCTGGGGTGCATCTCTTCTGGTCCAATGGCTTTGTCTGCTTTTAGTTTATTTAGTGCCTCCATACTTGGCTTCTGTAAAGGGACTAGTGTCTACGCCTGGTCCTGGGGTGTTGCGTTTTTCAGGGCTGGGCCATCCTCTGGGTCTTCTTTGGTAAACACCAAGCAGAAGTATTTTGTTGAGGATTTCGCTTTCTCTGGGTCATGTTTGGTGCATTCCCTTCTTCATTAGCAATCTTTACTATCCCCCTTGCCTTCCTACATTCCCTAATGTATCTAAAAATGATTTGTCTCCTTTCTTTGCCCCATCTGCTATCTTTTCCTCTGTCTGGGCTTTTGCCTTTCTAATTTGTTTGTTAGACTCTGTCTTATTTTTTCCTTGTACGACTCCCAGTCTTTCTCAGTTTGGTTTCTGGTATATGCTGTATATCTTCTTTTTTCTTTGACTGTGGTAGTCACTTCCCGGAAACCATAGAGAATGTATTTTCCTTTTGCTTTGCTGACCCATCTGGCACATTGATCTGTGGTAGTCTTTATTGCTGTCTTGAGTCCCCCACCCCATGACTTCCACCTCCTCAACCTCTATTTCCATTAACTGGCTACTTATGATGATCCACATTTTTGGAAGTCAGCCTTTCTGAAGTCAAGCACCTTTATCTTTGAGTGGCTGGTGTCCTGTGCTATGTTTACCTTAAAGCTTACCATGCAATGGTCGCTGTTGCCGATATGGCATCCCACTTTGATGTCCTTGATCCTTTCCGAATTGCGAGGACAAGATCAAGAATGGCATCTCCCTTGTTGGGATTTTAACAAGTTGGCACAGTCCTGTGCCTTGTAGTGACAATAAGAAGTCCCTACTTCTTCTTGTTGCTGCCGTTAGTGTGCTCTAGTTTATATCTGTAGGTTGAAGTCCCCTACCAGTATTACTTGCCTTTATGAGACATTTTGTGGATTCCTCTATTAGGTCATTGCTCCTTTATCTTCTTGATTTGGAGGCCTGTACACAACGCTGATTCTGAAGGGTTTTCCTTGCCCGTGTCTACTGTTAGCCACAGTGACTCAAAGTCCCCAGGTTGCCCTTTTACTTCTCTGGTTTTATTTCCTCCTGAATGTACATGGCTTTGCCCCCCTTTTGCCCTGCCTATCTTTCCTGAACAGATTGTAACTGGGAATGCCCATATGCCATCCGTGGTTTTCCATGAACTATGTTTCTGTTGCAGCCACCCAATCCAGCTTTTCTGTTTCCAAGATGGCTGTGAGTTTGGGAAGTTTGCTGGTTAGGCTCTAGTATTTGCAACCATTGCCTTCCAGGAATGTACATCCTCTTTGGCATGAGGTTGTACCTTTTCCTAGACTGCTCCAGTTTGCTCTTTTCGCCAAGAGATTATGGAGGTTGCTGGTTCAGGCGGATGTTGGCTCTGATTTGTTTTCTGGGGATGTGTGCCCACATTTGGCATTTGGGGAGTGATGACTAGCCCACTGATGGCAGGGTGTGAGCTGTGTCATACTCCCTTTATTTAGTTGAGCTACATCATGTCACCCTCTCCGCTTTGTTGTGTGCCAGCCGAAGTGCCCAATCCCATCGGCATAATGTGGCCCCCTTCGCTGGAGTGCCGTGGGGTGCCCAATCTTCCGTCGGCTACAGCTGCCTCTCCCAAAAGACCCTGATGACTCCGTGGCATGCTGGAAGCCCACCCCAGCGTGCCACATGCACCTGTCAAAGAAAAAACAGTCCCTATTGTGTTTTTTTTTTTACCTGTAGGAAAAGAAACGGTCCCATGGCGGTCCCTGCCCCCTCCCACAACCCGCGCCCTCCCACTGTGCACCCTGCCTCCCCACACACCCCACCCCATACTTACCCGCGGAGTCCGGGCGTGACGATCTTTGGTGGACCGGGAACACATCTCGCACTCTTCAAAGCCAACTACGAACTGAGGAATTGCCGGTAAGCTGTATAATGGAATAAATAGGGGCTTTGAAATTTGATGCATATCTCGGGCACTTTGGGAATTTTGGCACCATATTTTCAACATGGGGTTTTTGGGACCTCCTCATGAATTCTGCCACTGTTATGGCGTTAATCAGCCCGAAAGGTGATTTCGCAGTCACTGTGCAGAATCACCTTTGGGACTGATTAATGAAATGACAGTGCCAGTGCTCATGAGGTGGACTCTCAAAAGCCTATGTTGCAAACTTGTGGAAAAATCAAACAATGACTGTATTTACTGACCACGTGTTGCTCAGTTTCTTGTCTTCGTAACCGTGTATTTGTAATATTTTCACACCAGATTTTTAACATTGGCATTTTTCTACACCTCCTTGTGAACAGTATAGCTGTCATTTTTCATTGTGGGCAAATAGGTTTCGCACCTCCGTGCAGAATAGCTGTCACTGTGGGAAATCAGTGTTCAGGACAGATTATGAAAATGACAGTGATACTGTTCATGAGCAGAGGTCTAAAATGCCCATGTTGAAAATTTGGTGATGATACTCCATAAAATGACTGTGTTACGGCGTGCATTGCGCGGTTTGCACGCACACTAATAAGATTACATTGATTTTATAATATTTCCTCCAGATTTTAAATATTGCCATTGTTCTGCACCTTCTTATGAGCAATATAGCTGTCATTTTTACATCTTGGCCGAAATGTGTTTTCAAAGTTCCAGTGCAGAATGAGCGGCTGCTGTGGGAAATCCATGTTCTAGCCACATTTTGAAAATGACAGTGACACTGTTCATTAGCAGAGGTTCTAAAATGCCTATGTTGAAAATTTGGTGACAAAAGTCCCTAAAGTGGAGTGTTTGAGCTGACGCTATGGCAGCTTCCACGCATCACGTAACTTTGTGAATTTGTAATATTTTCACTTCAGATTTTCAAAACTGCCATTTTTCCACACCTCCTTATGAACAGTACAGCTGTCATTTTACATATCCTGGCTGCAATGTGTTTTGCATGTCTGGCGCAGAATTACCACGGTCACTGTCGAAATCAGTTTTCGAGACAGAGGAACTGGCGGTGACACTGTTCATGAGCAGAGTTCCTAAAATGCCTATGTTGAAAATTTGGTGCGAAAATCCATAAAATGACTGTGTTGGAAAGTGCGGCGCAGTTTCCACGCACCCTTGTAACTTTGCAAATTTAGCAATATTTTCATGCCAGATTTTCAACAGTGGCATTATTCCACACCTCCTTATCAACAGTACAGCTGTCATTTTCACAGCCTGCCCAAAATGCGTTTCTGCAGCTGTGGCACACAATGGCATGGTCGCTGTGGAAATCAACTTTGGGACACATTAACAATCACAGCACCACTGTTCATGAGGGAGGTCCCAAAATACCTATGTTGAAAATGTGGCTAAAAACTCCGACAAATAATTGGGTTACGGATGTGGTTCTATGCATGCTCATGACTTCATCAATTTTCATTTTTTCACTCCAGATTTTCAGCATTGCCATTTTTTATGCCTCCTCATGAACAATACAGTTGTCATGTTCCACATTCCTGCCCAAAATGTGTTTCGTCCCTGTGTCAGCCAAATGGCATAGCCGCTGTGCAAAACCACCTTTCAGCTTACAAACTGATTGTGCTGCTCTTCATGAGGTGGGGTCACAAAAGCCCACGTTGAAAATTTGGAGGAAAGCACCAACACATGACTACGGGGTGTTATGGTTTCCAACTGTGGCACCCCACCCTGTACAGACTGGACAGGTGTCAGGGGTGTGACTTGAGATCATCGGCTGTAATGCTCAAGCCATTCCACCCCACCCCACCTGCAGCCAGTGACAGGCATCGTGGTGTGCCTTGCAGTGTTTGGCCACAAAGTTCACCCATTCTCCTATACTCGCCCACCTCAGCATATTTCTTTATGGAATGGGGTAAGTATAACGCCGAAGACCCCGAAGTACACCACAACACTTGTCAGTGTCTACATGGTAGGGTGAGGTACAATGGCATGAGCATTATAGCTGACGACCAAAGGCACACCTCCAATGCCTGTTGGTCTCTACAGGGTGGGGTGGGGTTGGCATCACTTCAGTACTTCACTGTTATTCCTATTATGCGTTGCTAACTCTGGCATTACCAATGCCAATGCCAGTGAGACAACATTCGGCATTGACAAATACTTGTTTTTATTATTATTTATTTTGTTTTTTTTTGTTTTGTTTTATCTTAGTTAAGAGGTAGTGCGATTCCTTTTCTTGGCAGGAAGTGTGCACAAAAAGAAAGCAGAACGGTGATTTTTTTTTTTAACCTTACTATTTCCTAGCAGGTGTTGTGGGCAGTGCTACACATCTATAAAGCAAGAGCACCGGGGATGGGATTAGGGAAGAGTGGGTGGGATTGGGGAGGGTGGGTGTATCCTACTTTTCTCTGTATGCTGCAGAAAACAATCAGGTAGCTGTTTAAACAGATGAGGTCTAGCTTGTACTTCTGCAAGGTAAGAAGGAATCTGGTTAGTAGCTCAGTTGTTCTGCCCTTTGGCTCAGAACAGCTCAGTGGAATCCCTACCGCTTGCAGTAAAAACCCCTGCCTGTCGTCCATGCATCCCGGCTACCTGCTGCTGAGAGGGAGGGGAGCAATCACTGGCTGCAGAACAATACCCGGCCTTCTGAAATGCTGGAGTGCCCAGGAACTGCTGCAGCAGCCGCTGATGAGAGCAGAAGCTACTGACGAGATGGAGCTTGGATGCTGCTGCAAGTTCTGTTTGTTGTGCTTCGGTTGGCAGACTGCAGACAAGAGCGGGAGAATTTAAATCTCCTACTTGTGCTTCCCTCATATGGAGTCTGCCACTTTGTGGGTCCGGGGATACTTTTAAGCCCCTCATTGTTGTTGGAGTTCGTGTTTTTGCCCTTTAGCACCCGGGACTCACTGGGCCACTGAGGCACAGGCTACATTACACTGTGACATATCCTTTCGCTCCCAAGCTCATGCTTGCAGTAAACGAATGGCCACTGACTGATCCCTGCATGCTGCAAAACAAAACAATCTGGTAGCTGTTGAGCAGACAAGGTCTAGCTTGTACTCCTGCAAGGGAAGAAGGAATCTGGTTAGTAGCTCAGTTGTTCTGCCCTTTGGCTCAGAACAGCTCCATGGAGTCACCACTGCTTGCAGTAAAAACCCCTGCCTGTGGTCCATGCATCCCGGCTCCCTGTGCTGTGAGGAAAGGGAGCAATCCATTAGCTACAGGACAATACCCGCCCTTCTCAAACACTAGAGTGCCCAGGAACTGCTGCAGCAGAAGCCGCCAAGCGAGTAGAAGCCACCCGATGAGATGGAGCCTGGATGCGGCTATGCTCTGCGAGTTCTGCTTGTTGCACTTTAGTCAGCAGACCTGCAGGCAAGAGCATGGGAGAATTAAAATCTCTACTTGTGCTTTCCTCAGGTGGAGTCTGCTGTTGCTTCCAGCTGAGAGCTTTCTATTAGTCGACCATTATTATGTTGCTTGCATGCATGTGCAAGAAACATAGTGCCATCGTCGGAGATTTCGGGTGTGTCACTCCTCCTCCAATTCAGTGTGCTGGCAGGCGCGCCCTGTAAGCCAATGCATTTTGGAGCTGTCTATGACACGCTCAAAATGCAGTGCATTCCAACTGAAAGAGGAGCTACGCTTCAGTGAGCACCAATAAGATATCAGCTGTTCACGTGCAGCTCCCCACAGACACACATGAGCGCGGCGCCCCCCACGCACTGTATAGTCGACGGGTGCCCAATCCCATCGGCTGAGCTGTATCCCCCATGGTAGGTGCCACGCTGAGGCCCTCTAGCGTGGCAAGCAATCCTTTTGGCTGACAGGGTGCCCAATCCCCGTCGGCTGAAACGCCCCCAAATCCTTGTGCCACGCTGGGAGCCCACCCAGCGTGGCAACAATGCCATGGCCGACGGGGTGCCTAATCTCGCTTGGCTGAACGCTTCCAACGCCCTGTGCCATGCTGGGAGCCCACCCCAGCGTGGCAAACGCCCCATGAAGTCTTTTTTTTTTTTAAACCTGTAAAACAAAACGGTCCCACCGCGCTGCCTCCCAACCCTCCCACAACCCGCACTCACCCACTCGCGCACTCCAGCCTCCCCACACCCTCCCACACCCCATGCCTACCTCGGACTCCAGCGCAACGATCTTAGGTGGACCAGGAACACATCTGCACTCTTCAAAGCCGACCGCGAACTGAGGAAATGCGGTGGCTGTATAATGGGCTGAATAGGGGTTTCAACTTTGTTGCATATCGCAGGCGTTTTGCCAAATTTTCAACATGGGATATTTGGGACCCCTTCTCATGAATGATGTCACTGTCATGGTGTTATTCGGGCCCGAAGGGCGTGATTTCGCGCAGTAACTGCGCGGTGACTGCGAAATCACCCTTGGGCCTGAATACCACCATGACAGTGACATCATTCATGAGAAGGGGTCCCAAAGCCCCATGTTGAAAATTTGGTGCCAAAATTCCAAAAATTACTGTTTTACGAGCGTGCGCGGCGCAGTTCCCACGCAGGCTCGTAAGTTCGTAAATTTCAATATTTTCACTCCAGAGTTCAACATTGCCATTTTACCACACCTTCTTATGAGTAGTACAGCTGTCATTTCACATCTCACCCAAAATGTATTTCCGTTCATGTAGCGCAGAATGGCGCAGTTGGTGTCTTGAAATCAATGTATGGGACAAATTAAGAAAATCACAGTGACACGGTCATGAGCAGAGGTCTTAAAATGGCTATGTTGAAAATTTGGTGAAAAATTCCCTTCAGATGTTCTGCAATATTACTAATGAAGACATTGAACAGAACTGGCCCCAGGACCGATCCCTGCAGCACCCCACTGGTCGCCCCTCTCCCTAGACTGCATACCATTTACCACCACTCTCTGCCTCCTGTCTGTTAGCCAGTTTCTAACCCAGTTTACCACCCTTTCCCCATGTCCAGCCTACCCAGCTAGTTTATCAGCTTCCTATATGGGATGGTGTCAAAGGCTTTGCTGAAATCAAGGTAAGCGTTGTCCGCTGCCCCACCCTGATTCACTTCCTTTGTCACCCAGTCAAATAAATCAACCAGATTTATCTGACATGATGTCCCCACTGTGAATCCATGTTGTCTATGGTCCTGGTTCGATGGCATCTAGATGCCCCACTATCCTTTCTTTAAGCAATGTCTCCATGATCTTCCCCACTACTGAGGTGAGGCTGAATGGCCTATTGTTCTCTGCCTCCTCCTACTGCCAGACTTGTGTAGAGGGACCACATGTGCCCTTCTCCAATTCACTCATGTTGAATGACTCAGTGAACATGGCTGCCAGAGGTACTGCTATCTCCTTCACAGTTCTGTTAATATCCTTGGGCGTATGCCATCTGGTTCCATCGCTTTGTCTACCTTCAATTTAGTGAGCTCCTGCAGGACTCTTTGTCCACCTCTTCACCCCTTGGCAACTGCTGTACTGCTGTGGCCCTTGCCCCTCCCACTCTTCTGTGAATACTGAATGGAAAGACACAGTAGTGTCTTGGGAGGAAGGCATGAAACTGTCACTTCCAAATACCTAAACAGCACATACAAGCAAGCAACATTCGGCATTAACAAATGCTTGTTACAGTAGTGGTACAGCAGTACAAATGCTGATTTACATACAGCAGCCAGGAATTCTGGGTAAGTGTTCCAACTGCTCCTTATGCTGAGAGAGCAGCTGCTGGCTGGGTCTGAGCAGAGTGAGTGAGAAGAGAAGTCGCCTCAATGGAGATAGGAGCCCAGACTGTGCACTCCAAGGGGATTCACCCAGGTAGAACTGCTGTCAAGAAATCCTTGCTTCTGCACCTGTCAGAGACTGCCTTCCCTCCATGATTGGTCTCTCTCTCCCAGTGGGTGAAGATCAGTGAAGTTCAGCAGAAACCAAGGCTAGGGGTTGGACTGCACCTGGCATATGCTTCCTAGGGTTGCCCTTGTGACTGAGCTGAGAACATTCACACCTCTATAACCGAGAGTGGTAAGGCTTCCACCTCTCACATTCCAACTTAATGCTGTCCAGCAGTAGTGGAAAGTTCAGCCTGTATAGCTGTGATAATCCTGATGGTATTTTCACTTCAAGGAATTTTATTGTTTCCACAACCTGAAGTCCCATGGAGTTATTCACTATACATTCCATCTATGCTGCCGACCTATGGAGAGCATTTCACTGTTTGACCAGTTAATTTTATGTCCTGATAGAGTGCCATACTCGGCAAGCAAAGAGTGCAAAGTCAAAAGGTCCTCCAAGGCTGCTGCAGGTACAACAAAGGTTGTGAAGAGTGCAGCCTTGTGCTCCCTCTCCTCCTGTCAGCATGTGGCTATTTCTTGATGGTGCCATATTGCTGCTGCTAAAGACTTCAGTGACAGGACATACAGAAGCTAAGAGAGCAGACACGCCTGCCTGGTACCCTAGAAAGTTAAAGGCTTCACTCAATCCTCCATTAATCTGGACATTAGTGACTTGGTCCTTGTACAAGGTTTCAATCCAGCTGATAATTTGCTTTTTCATGTCAAACTGGCTAAAGGTTTCAAGCATGTACCCCATTCCACCTAATCAAAAGCCTTTTTGGCATCCAGAGCAAGGATCACTGCCTGTCTCTATCAGGGTTTTATGCCCATTTATGAATGATTTTAAGGGTGTGTCTCATACTATGCTTCCCTGTCTCCCTTTGACAAAATCAACTTGATCCATATGGATACAGGACAGCTGATATTTTTCTAGACTTGCATCAGTGACCCTGGCCATTATCTTGTAATCCACTGTCAGGAGGAGATTGGCAGATATGAAGAACAGTGGGCAGGCTCCTTGCCTGCTTTGTGTAGTATTGTAATAGTTGCTACCCAGGCTGAGAAGGGCACCATAGCCATTGAAAACTCTCCTCTATCATGTCATAAAGAGGTTCAAATCATGGTATCCATGAAGAATTCCATAAAATCAATAGGCCATCCAGTCCGGAGCTTTGCCTATCTGGAGTGCTATACTAATATCATGGACTTTTGCATAGAGTGACTGTTAAACCTATCCCTGCAGATTCAAAGGGAGCAATTGGATCCTTGCTGAAGAAGTTTTGATATTGTTAAGCACTGGGTGTGACTTCTGATGTGTACAAATCTTTATAGAATTTGTTGAAGGCATCCCCACCTCCTGTGGCTTTTCACCACTCCAAGTTCAGAGTGGTGGATCTGAGAATGTACCATTCACTCTCCTGTGCCTGAATTGATAGGTGAGCAGCCCCCTTGTGGCCATCAAAGTACTGGACAGCCTGATTTAGAAGGCTGGCCCTCTCTATTGCCATGGTACTTAAGGTATTGAGCTTCCATTTAAGCTTTTTAAAGGTTGAAAAGACTTAGGGTAGGATCAACCATATAGAGCATTTCAATCTCTTTGATTTTCAGCTCCAACTTTTATAGTTCCAAGGTCTCTCCCTTTTGTTTATATTTGGCATATGATATGGATTGGCTCCTGACATATGCCTTTAGAGCTCCACCTGGTGGTATGAGATGTGTCACCCACTTGTTATGGGTGAGGAACTCTGTTAGAGCATCTGACATTGCCTTGACTAACTGTTAATCCTTAAGAAGCACTGGATCCAGCCTCCAGGACCTAGCTGTGGTACTCAGGTGAGACAGGCCGACTGGTCTGAAGTGAGGAGTGGTCAGACTTGAGTGCTGAGTGGTAGGAAATGGAGTCCACTTGAGGGAGCAAGACAGCAGAACATAGAAGACGGTCCAATCTGGTGTATGACCTATGGAATGACAATAAAACTGTATTCACTCCCTGTATGATTTTTTGCACCAGACATGAACCAGAGAACTGTGTGTATGAGGTATTACAGTCCTCTTGTGTTTCTGGCTTTGGGAACAGGGACTTATCCGATCTTTCAAGTATAGTATCCAAGGCACATTTCACATCGCCTCCCACCACTCATTTATTTATTTAGTTTTTGTTGACCAGGAAAGGAGGACTAGAAAAATTCTGTCTATTTCCAGCCATGTCCTAGGGGAGGGGATACAGATGAATGTCAACTGACATCGAACCAAATTAAGCTGTTCGTGGTATTTTAGTGGACCCAAGAACTGCTACATTTCCAAAGTAAATCTTTGAAAAAGGCACCATCGTCTATATAGGGTTCATAAATTGCTCCAGTCAAGATCCCATCATTCAGGGGCATGGCCTAGCTGGGTTAGGAGATGGACACTTGATCTGTGAGCTCCTCATCCACCACATATTATCTCAACCATCCTGCCTCTAATTGCACTAAACCAGCAAAAATTTGAAATTATATCATTAAACTATGGACTCTTCATCAAAATCGGCCAAAACCCAGGTGAAAATAAACTTTAAGCAGTCGGAGATCTCTCAAAAACTCAGGGCCTGAAGCTCCTGCTACCCAAGACAACACGCTGACCTGCTACTGAAGAACCAGAACGGGCTGAGAAAGAAAAAGAGCCGCTCCTGATCCCTCATATCAAGTCCTCAAGAAGTTATTTAAAGATTTAAAGTATGAACTTATGATGAAAATGCAGACAGGTTTCGAGAAATGTCATCGCAGCTCCAACATCTACAGCAGACGATAAATACTGTCACTGTAACGGTGGATCAACACAAGTCGCACTTGCAGGAGCTGGAAACCTGGATCAGCACTCAGGAAGATGACCTGTCCCGGTTTCAACGGACTTGCAAAGAGCATTGACAGAAATAGCCCAATTAAAGCAAATTATGAATGATCATGAAAATAGGGAGCGGAGGTGCAATGTATGCGAGTGGTGGGCATGCCAGAGGGATCAGAGGGAGGAACGGACTGTGCCTAATATATTCGAAATGCTCCGTCAATCCCTGCCGATACCACCATATCTCTCTGGAGATTCAGTGTGCCCATCGCTTCTCCTGGCCCTAAACCCCATTGGATAATGTCCTCAACATATTATAGTAAAATTGTTGAGGTACCAAGATCGACAGGCTGTCCTTTAGGCGGCAAGAAAAGCAGGCACAGTTATGGTTAAGAAATCCAGGGTGAGTGCCTTCCCGACTTCTCCAGAATGTTGCAGACCCAGAGGCAGACCTTCAGCCAGTCAAGAGAAAGCTCCATGATTTAGAATGGCCCTTTGCACTGGTGTACCCTGCTAAATTAGTGATCCAGAGACTGGGAGCAAAACAGTGCTCCTTCACTGACCCTAATGCAGTGATGGCTTACATCAAAGATAAGGAGAAAAAAGCTGAGCATCGAGAAGCTCCCAACCAAGAAGAGCAGGAATTATGACTTGGTTTTTGGCCTGCCAGGTACTGTCTAAATGCTGATTTTAGGACAGAGGTCTGAGGGGACAGGTAGGAATGCATCCCATAACACGGTGGTGGCTTATAAGGCAGGGCTGCGATGCCTCCCTTCCTACCTTGCTGTCTGCTGTTTGTCTGGACTGCCTGCGGTTTCTGAGGCCTTGGGGAAATGGCTTTTTTGGGAAGCATACAGACCTGACTGCTATGGTACGTATGGATTCATGAGAACTTGAAGTACTATAAATCTCAGTACGTTAGAATCAATGATTGACTTCTTCAATATGTTGCTTAACTGAGTTAGAAATGCAGTCTCCATTGAGGTTTACCTGTACTCATTCTGTTTCTTACCAAATGAGATTTATTTTTGGAACTCTGGGCCTGTGGCAGACACCTCCTGGACATGGGGTTTGGCCTTCAATTGTAGAGTTCGTTGGGGATCATTTATTTTCACTGGACACTTATAAACAGTGGTGATGGGGAATATACTGAAAGTGAGTGTTTTTTGATGGGCAGTGTCTCTCACTAATTGTAAATCCTTGGGTCGAAACATTGGTGCTCAGAGGTATTATTTCTTGTGTGGGGGTGGGGAGTGAGACATGGCTGAGTAATCTGCTCTGTATGGTTGCACAACTTATTTCTTAACTGAAATACACATAGTGAGGTGGGCTGGGGATACCTAGGTGGCAATCCTGCCATTGATGGCCCCTTGGCGGCCCTCTGTGATTCTCGGCCTCAGGTCTACATCTACCCTCTGCATGCAGAGTTTAAACAACATTCTGCCCCTTAGCACATTGAACGCATTGAAGGAGGAGAGGTTCTGGAAACAAGGGTCTCGGACACCCATGAGGGCATACAGTAGATTATGGACCCATCCTTGCATTATACTAGCCCTGACTAGGCAGGGTACAAATTATTCTCCCTTGTCTGGAGGCAGGGATATGGTTAACTGAATTCACTGTTTCAAATAATATTACTTTCATAAGGATGGATGTCCCAGCTCCATCCACAAAAGTAGTGGGCATGTGGGGTCTAACTTAAAGTGTATGGGGGGTATGGTTTCTCAGACTGGGTGTTTACTTTTACTTAGAAGTCAGGTTATGACGTTTTTTGTTGGAGACCTCCTGAAGGACTCACTTGGGGAGAGTTCCATTTTATGGAGTTTGTCTGCTGATAAAGACAGAGTTTTCTAAGTTTATGTTTGGGATACAAATCAGGGGACTGTGTGGGAAGGAGAGGGTGGATATGCAATGGGGTATTGTTTTTTCTGGTTTTCTTGAGGGTACTGTTTTTTCTGAGGTAAGGATGACGGGGCGTTGGTTTAAAATGAAAAACTTGTTAACCAGTAAAATGACAACCTTTCTTTTGTACAGGAATTTTCAAGGAAGGGATATTGAATCAGCTTGATAAAGATTCTAGTGTATAGTGGGATGAATACATTTTTGACCTGGAATGTCAACGGTCTCAAAACAGTGGTGAAATGAAAAGTATGGATACACATTAGGAAATCAAGGGGATGTTAATATTTTGCAGGAACTGCATATGATCAAAAAGGAGGCAAAGAGGCTTGCATCTTCCTGGGGTGGTACTCTATTAGTGGCTCCGTTCAATCCAAGGGCTTGGGGAATTTGGTTTTGGCCTTCACTTAGGATAGAGATCCATTCAGTTGTTGCTGATCCCCGGAAGGTACCTTATTGCAGATGTTTCACTGGAACAATCCGGTCTACCGTGGCGAGCAATCCGCTGTCCCGCTAGTGGTGAGCCGTTTACGGCTGGTGTTACAACTCCTCCGGTGTACACTCGTCCTACCGGCGCTGGCGGCTCCCACCCGCCCCCACCCTGGTCGATCCCTTTAGCTTTTTAGGTTTTGGTGGTCATATGACTAAGTGTCCACTTTCCATTGGCTCCTTATACTCTCTAACCACTGGGGCGTTAGTCCTACTCGCTGACAGAAAGCCCTTGCCTACAGTTCCCTAGAAGCTGCCCTGCCTGGTCGCGGTCCCTTTCAACTATCGAACTCAATCCCACTCCACTCTCTCCACCTTGCTTGATCCCTCTGCATCGCTGAATCCCTCTTCACCCTCTAACCTACTCCCTACTCCCTAACTTGCCTGCTACTCTTTTTAACAAAACTCCATCTCCATTAAGCTCTATCATGTTCCTCCTCCATGAGGGTACGCCGCCACCATGTGGTAGATTAAAGGTACTAACCCCTATTATCTGCCTTCTTTCCTGCTCTGCCTAAACTATACCTCTCTGTCTCTACCTCAGGTCATACACCACAACTCCCCCTCACTCAAAGATTTTAGTTTTCAAACCTACTCCTTACCAAACAATATGCCAAACCCACCTTACATTACCTTTTACTCAAGAATGGATGCACATATCTCGTCCTCACTACCTACCATCAGAATAGGAAGAAACCGTTATCTACCAATACCCTATACATCGTCAGCTTAAATTCCTAGCCTCTTCTTCTACTACTAGCAGGTGACGTGGAACCTAATCCCCCCCACAACAGCACCCAGATCAACTCTCCTGGCAAATCTAAAAGGTCTAGTTATTGCACATATGAATATTAGAAGTCTTCTGGGACATATGGCTGAACTTGAGGCTTGGATCAAAGTAGTTGAACCGGACATTCTGTGCCTCATGGAAACATGGCTTAAACCTGCATCCAGGATGCTCAGTGTCATTACCTGAATACACTATCATCCGACAGGACAGACCAGGTCAAAACAGGGTGGGGGTGTTGCCATTTACCATAAAACCACTTCACCATTAAGCCGGTTCTGTCCACAACCCTCAATGGATCTGTGAGTTTATACATGCTATTCTGTCCCTAGGTGCTAAAAATCTGCACATAATCTGTCTCTACAATCCGCCCACGGAGGGTGGAAGTTCCATGAACTGCTCCAGCAAACTTCACAAACTATAAATATGAGTGAAACCATCATACTTGGGGATGTAAACCTAAACTGGCTGGGCCCTCCCATAGCTCCCTTGCATCCCTAGTCCAAGGTCTCAACTTCCACCAGCTCATCACTGAGAACACCAGGATGATAAACTCCCAATCAGGTATGCTGATAGACTGGATTCTCACAAACAGACCTGACCGTATGACAGGGGCAGGTATCCTGGCTGATGCTATAACTGACCACTCGCCCACTATCTGCCACTGGTGCACCAGTCCAACACCCTCCCTCAGTCCCGCCTGGTCACATTTACCAACTTTGCTCACCTGGATCTAAATGCCTTTCCCTAGATGTATTCTGCATTGACTGGTCCGAAATCTACCATGCAACAAAAGTGGAAGATGCCTAAATGTGTTCCTAACCAGGTTCAGTGATGTACAGAATAGGCATGCACCGAAGGTGCAGAGAAGGGTCAGAGGTCATCAAATGAGATGGCTCCACAAAGACCTTCTCCGACAACTCAGAACCAGGGATAAACTGTGGAAACTCTTCAAAAGCACCGGTCTGCCCAGGGACCATGCTATCTACAAGCAACATAGAAACTCCTGTAAAAAGCAAATAAGGCTAGCAAAAAGCAAATACTGCCAGAACCTACTAGCCAGCTCAGCCCATGATCCCCGCAAATTCTGGGGTCACATCAAAACCTTCCTGGGTACGCAATCCGTAACCCCTTTGGAAATGATTCTAGATGGTATCCACTGTAATGACTCCCTTACCATTGCAAGTACTTTCAATAAGATGTTCTCTGACCTGTCCCATACACATCTACACTTCCACCTGCACTGTGGCATCTCAGCCCTCTGCAACTAGTGCACTAGCCGACCCACCAATCAATAATCCTGTGCCTGAAACAACCAAGCCCTTCTACTTCAAAGCTGTGTCCGAATCAAGTCTTTAATCTACTAAACACCATATCGACACCACCAGCCTGGGATCCGACTTACTGGAACCTCACCTTCTAAAGGCAGCTGCTCATCTCATCTCCTATCCACTAGCCAAGGTGTTCACTCTATCCCTCTCCAATGGTACCTTTCCTGACATCTGGAAATCCACAAGAATTACCCACATCTTCAAAAGGGAAATAAGAGCGATATCTCAAATTATAGACCAATAGCGATTCTCTCGGTCCTCAGCAAAATCCTAGAAAAACTTGTAGCCACTCAGACCATTGAGTTCCTTGAAACCTCAAACTTGTTATGTAAAGCACAGCATGATTTCAGGAAAAACCACAGCACCACAACTCGCTAGCTAAATTCACCTCAGACACTCTCACAAACATGGACAAAAGTCAGCTTACTGGTGCTATCTTCATCGACCTCACCAAGGCTTTTGACCTCGTGCATCACCCTTACTCCTGTCCACCCTCCAAGAATTTGGCTTCTCACCTCCGTCACAAGCTGTTTCAGAAGCTACTTAACAAATAGGACCCAAGCTGTCAAACTTAACTCCATAATCTCTGACTGTACCACTATCAACACTGGAGTGCCACAAGGCTCAATACTGGGCCTCTCCTAGTCTCATTATTTATTAACAACCTGCCAAGCTGCATTGTGTCCTGTGCCTCTCTTCTCGCAGATGACCTGGTTATCTCGCTAGCTGTGATAATGTTGACCAACTTAACGTGACATTGACCTCTGCTTTCCACACTGCTCAACACTGGCTAAACTCCCATCGCCTTGTCCTGAACTCCAGCAAAACCAAAGCAATGCTACTGGGCACTGCCCACAAGATAAGGTCCTGCTCCTCTCCTTTAAAAATCCTGGACCTAGATGGGACCACCCTCGAGGAAGTCAGCACTTTCCACTATTTTGGCATCCTACTAGATCAATCCCTGGACCTAAACCTGCACATTCAAGAAACCTGTAAATCTGTGAACTGCAAACTGGGGGCTGCCTACAGAACCAGCTATATGTTTACACCTGCTGCCAAGCTGGCCATTGCCAGGGGCTCCTCCTGCCCGCTCTTACCTACTGTGCTCCCATCATGACCATGGCGCACAAATCTACCTTACAAAAATTGGATGTCACCTTCAACAATGTATGCCGTTATTCTTCAAAGGCCCTCGGCTCAAGCATCACTGCCAATTGTATAGAGACCTTGGCTGGCTCTCCCTCTGCCACCAGACTTTACTATCTGGGCTGCCTCTGTGACTCCATTCTTAGACTTGACAGACTGGCATCCCTAACTGAACTGCTTCAGCCACCTTCTCTCGCGTGAGCTGAGATCATCAGATAAATCCTCCTGAGTACCCGCTGCCGTACCTCAAAAGGTCTGGTGCATTCGGGTACACTGCCCCACAAATGTGGAACCTGCTGCCGCTCGATCTTAGACAAACATCGTCCACATAACCTCTTTGCGAAGGCTACCCGACCACCTTGTTTCAACGGACCAATGTGCCTGCTATGACCCCACCTGAGCCTGTCCTACCACCCCGCTCCTGCCCCATCCCCCTATGCTAGCCCCCACTCTCCCTCCTATCTCTGACTTACCCTATCTAGCTATAGGTTGACCACACTAACTTCTTGATATATGTTGCCCTATGCACTCTTAAGGATTATAACTTCTTGGTTATGAAGCCTATTGCACTATTCAATGTATGTGTTATATGTAATTAGACCTTACTGTTATAATGTCTGCACCTTGCCTTTTGCCTTTCACACTGTTTTGCCTGTTAAATGCTGTTCAAACTGTTACTAAATATTTAGCTGATGATTTCTGTGTACTAGGCACTGGCATAGCTAAGGACTCAGCCTCTCCTCCATACCCCCTTTATTTTCCTCCCTGGTTTTCCGGCACCCGTCGGCTCCCTCCCTTTTCTCCCTCCCTCCTACATTTTCCTCCTAAAACCTGCCATTGTGCAGCTCGACGCCTCCCCTCATTACCCATCACCAGGATGTTTTAATCAGCTTCCATTGCCAGTGGACCACCGTAACCCACCCCTTACCCCGACTGAGCACCCGATCCCTCGCCCGGGGAACAGAACCATGATCCCAGGCACTTGCACCGCCTTCCGGCCGCTGAAGCCGCTCACCTGCCATATTTCACCCCAACCCGCCCTCTGGACTCTCTCCAGCCGGCAAGCGGTTCCATGAACCAGTCTCCTCTCACAGCCTTCTGCCGCTAAAGCCGCCAAGTCCCTTCTCACCCTGATTGATATCTCAACTCCCTGCCCTGTAACTGTACCTGTGACACTTTTTTCTCCTGGCTGCCGTTACACTAAGGTTGCCTGTTTTCACTTCCTGCCGGTCTGCGGACCCATGAGTCGAGTTACAAGTCCCTACCTTCAGCCTCCCCCATACCACTGCTACTGTCCTCCCAGGTTTGTCTGGCACAGCCAACCCGGCTCCCTTCCCTCTTGTCCCCTCTTTTTCCCTCTACAACCCTCCTATGCACCGCTTCCATGCCCCTCTACAGACCCGCTACAGGGGCCTCGTCCACTTCCATTACTGCTTGACGCCGTAATCCCCCTTACCCGACTGTGCACCGTTCCCATGCCTGGATACAGAACCGCTAGTCGGGCACTTCCTGCACTCTCAACGCTCTTTCTGCGCATCTGCCCCCGACCCCTGCTTTTCGGCCCTCCACATGCAGTCCAGCGGTTCCATGAGCCAGTCCCCTCAACAGCCTTCTGCCGCCAAAACCGTTAAACTCCCTTTGCACCCCGACTGAATTGCGGCTCCCATACCCGTAACAGTACCAGTGGCCTGGACACTTTTCTTACTAGGCGCTGATGCCGCAAGGTTGCCTTCTCTTATCCACCTCCCCCCTCCATCTATATACCTCTCACGGTTGGCGGACCCACGAGTCGGTTCCGAGCCTGCCTCTTACCACTAATGCCACCAGAGGCTGTCCCTACTAGCTCTCATGGATCCCTAGCCCCTCCTTCACCATGTCCCCCCACTTTTCTCCCCTCACCTTACCTGCCTGTACATTAGGTCTGTCCTGATACCAGTACCCGTTCTCTCATACTACTTATAAACTGTAAATCAGTTGTCACACTTTGACCTGTAACCCTGCCTCATTGTCTTTGAAACTGTACTTATATATTGTTGCTGTGCCTCTTTGTATTTAAACTGTACTCTGTATTGTTACTGTGCCTCCGGGTCATGCCTGAAAATAGTCACCTGTTGGCTAGAGCACTTACCAGTTAACAAAAACTAAATAAATAAATAAATAAAATACCTTATACAGGCCCAATTTTGAGACTTCTGAATTTTTATTTACCACCTCTCGGTGGTGCTGGCTCCATATACAGGTACCTTAATAATTGGGGAGGCTTCAATACATATTGGAACCCAATCCTGGATCACTCGCCACACGACAGAGGCCCCACCAAAAAAGTGTAGAGGCCTTGAGTAACACGATGAGGAAAAGGAACCTTATGGAAATATGGATATTTAAACACCACAAGACAGGGAGTATTCCTTCTACTCCCACTCACATAAAGTCTATACAAGACTGGATTATATTTTTACCGGTGGGTACCCTGGGAGGGTTGTGGAGGCTAGCTATGGCCCATATTGATTTCAGACCATGCCACCTCTCATGCTGTCCTTGCAGATAAAGTCGAGATATCCCCTCCCCCCAGCTCGCCCAGTGCACAGTGACAGATTCTCAGTTTGTGGCATCTATCTCCTCTAAGCTCTCGAATTTATCACTCTTAATGACACTGGGGAGCTATCCACACTCGTGGCCTGGGATGCTATGAAAGTATTCATTAGGGGAAGCAATTGCATGTGCTGCTCACATCAGGAAACAACAAATTCAGGAAGAGGAGGCCTTAAAAGAAATTAGAGAACTAGAGAACAAAATATGGTACAGAGTACCCCAGAAGTGCCAGTGCCCTGGTACATTTGAAAGGAAAACGTAATCAAATGTCATCTGTCGGATAGAAAGAGACCTCCTAATCTCCCACCCACACTCATATTTTGGGGGAGACAAATCAGGAACATTTCTCACCTGGCAAATTAAGAAAAAAGAGCGGAAAGGACCATCTTAGGAATAGAAACAGGTGATGGTCTACCACAACTGATCAACAAGAAATTAGCACATTATTCCGTACATTCTATCAAGACCTTTATACCTTCCAGCCCCTGGGGACCTCTCTGGAGGTCTTTTGGATATAGTAACACTCCTGAGGCTGTCTCCAGATTGTGTGGAACAGCTGGACTCCCCATTCTTCTCGAGGAGCTCAGGCAGGCTGTGTGGTTCATTAAACTGGGAAAGTGCCCAGGCAAGATGGAATCCTGTCTGAGTTTTACAAGGCTGTTTGGGATGCGCTGACCCCTTGACAAATAAGATGGTGAGCACTGCCTTTGAGTAGTACCCTTCCCAATCTCAGTTTATGGCCACCATCATGGTGTTGCTCAAGCCAGATGAAGACCCTTGGAAGTGTGATTCTTATAGGCCAATCTCTCTGCTCAATGCAGACTACAAAATCATGCCATGATACTGGCTGGGCGGTTGGAGGGAGTGCTCCTGGCCTGGTCCACCCACACCAGAGAGATTTTGTTGGGGAAGACAGGTTAAACACAACCTGAGATGTGCTATTAACATTATCCATCACTGGTCGGGAGAGGGGAACGTGGCTGTCAGGGTCTTCTTGCACTTGATGTGGAGAAAGCCTTTGACCATGTCAAGTGGCCCTTTATGTTTTCAGTACTCCAAAATTCCATTTGGCCCCAATATTAGATCTTGGATTAGCTCTTTCTACACCACTCCCATGGCACAAATTTTAACAAATGGCACCATGTCCACTCCTTCTCTCTCTCTCTCTCTCTTACCAGAGGTACTATTCAGGGATGTCCCTGTCCCCGTCTTATATGTTCTCACCATTGAGGCCCGAGCAGTTGCTATTCGGTCATAAGGACTTAGAAGGTCTCCGATGGTGGGGGAGGATCACGTAATATCCCTATTTGCTGATGATATTCTATTATTTTGGATAGGCCAGAGGAAAGCCCTCAAGCACTCATGCTCCTATTTGCTACATATGGCCCAGTGTCAGGGCATAAGATCAAATGGAGCAAGTGCTGATGGATGCCTTGGGTTCCTGGAGAGGCCAGTAGAAGTAGCTGGGGCTCAGACTACTCAATGACTGAATTTACATATTTGGGATTAAACTTACTATCAAACTGTCTAAGTTAGCGGAAGTCAGTTTTAAACCCTATTTCAAAAGTGAAAACGATTGCACAAGATGGCAAGCTCCTCCTCTAACCCTACTGGGGTGAGTGAATTTGACTAATATGTGTATTCTGCCTCAGTATTTATATTTGTTTCAATCCATCCCCATCCAAGTCCCTCTGAAATACATAAGGGCTTTGGAGGGCGATAATCTCCTTAATTTGGCAGGGCAAACATCCTAGAATTAAGAAAGAGGCATTGTGGCTCCCAGTGAGGAAAGGTGGTTTGAGCTTGCCCAACTTACATTTGTATTATCTGGCCACTCAATTAGCATTTGTTGAAGATTTTATCCCTGGGAGGACCAGTGCATGTGCCTGTACAGAATTAGAGGAGGTGGAGGAGGACTTTATCACATTCTTTTGACCCCTGGCCTGGTCAGTCAAGACTATGCAAATTTAGGAACCTCTCACTTGGAACCTAGTAAAGATTTGGGTTAAAGCTCATAACATGTTGGGGTTGTTTAACACTTTTCCCCAGAAGCATCTATAGGTGCTACCCTAATTGTCTCGGGAGGCTATACCTGCTGCAGTAGAGGAAGTTGTAGGAAGTGGGCTAGGAGGGACCTGAAGCTCCTTTCACAGTTATATGACACAGCTACCATGCTAGATTTTCCACATCTTCTTGGGAAATATGGCTTGAGGGCTCACATTTTTACATATTGCAAAATCAGGACCAGTTTTTATCAGATTGGGGCCCGAGACCTTCCACCTACTCTCCTCTAGAAGAAATCTTTGCATTGGCATCCCCACTAACTAGAGCCTGCCCACTGAGTAGGTGTTACAAATTGTTGTTGGGACCCTTCCTGACAACTCAAACGCAGATAGGAGGGAGACCTGGGATCAGACAGCCTAGCAGGGAGAATGGGACAACATTCTAAAATTGAGTATGGAGTGCTCTGTTGATAACAGGCTATGAGCCATTCATATGAACTATCTACATAGAGTTTACTTTACCCCTGCCCTGGTGCACAAAATTGACCCATCAGTCTCTGAAGTATGCCCGAAGTGTAAGGTACCCATCGGTTCCTTTTATCACCTAGTTTGGTCATGCCCCAAAGTAAAAGCATTATGGGTAGAGATTAATAGGATATTGGCACGTGCCCTGAATATTTCTGTGAATTTGGACCTGACAGAAATACTGCTGGGACTCCCAGGAGCTGGGGTCATAGGAGGAAAGAGGGTTATCCCTCATGTCTCTGGAGTATGCTGTGGGAAGAGGGTCCTAGCCCTGCACTGGCGTCTTGACTCCATCCCACGGTTGCACAGTGGGCTCAATCTTTGCTCCAGTGCATGAAATTGGAACACGTTCAGTACTCGGTGAGAGGCCTGCTGGATTAATGCCGTTCTGTCTGGGACTCCTAGAAAAAGCCCTACAGAATGTCTGGTTTCCTGTATTTTGAGACAACAGGTCCTCTGAGACATTGACACCCTTGGTCTTGCTATACCTAATAAGTTAGAGTACCCAACCTGGGCCCAGTTATGGTTCCCTAGGTTGGAACAGATGCTACTGAAACTGATTCAGAAATGTCCTATGACTCTAACAATATAAAATGGACTATTTTGTCTGGCTTCATTGAAATTCTCTTCTGTGACTGTTATTATTTGACATGTTAAGGTTGAACAAAATGGAATGTACAAATGTTTCCTTTATCAACTATGTGCATTTGTTACGATCTGCTTTGCTGGTTTTACCTGAAGTTTACACACAAAAAAATCCCATCATTCAAAGAAATCTGTGCTATAACGTACCTCCCTGGGGGTCTATTGAGGACCTAAGTACCTCTCCCGGAAACCAGACGCAGCCATATAGCTGCTCTCTAAGCACTAGAGGTGAAACAGGAGGTGAGTCATGTATTCCTCCAACCATCACATTGCGTGTATCTGCAGCCACTGTCACGTGAGTCTCCTGGAGAAGTAGAATATCAGTCTTGAGCTTCTTGACGGACCCTTACTTTTTCTGCTTGACAACATGCTCAGACCATTGACATTCCAAGCAACAATATTTTGATTAATAGCCATAATGAAAACTATGGGCATTAGACTGCACACACCACTTTACAATGCTGCTGTATTGTGAGACTGTAAGGTTGTAAACACTGGAAGTATTATTATACCTTGCTTTTTGCTTTTCTTCGTTAAAAAAAAAAAAAAACTTGCTCTCCTCGAAGGGATGGAGTCCCAAAACTACCCCAATATTTAAGAGATAATTAGTATACCAAATCATACCAAATGTAAAATCCCTACACCCCTTCCCCATCTGCAGTCGGTGGAAACTGATACCCCACCCACCCCAGTGTAGGATGATCCCCAGTTTGAAGAAAGAGTATCTACACCAGACATATCTGTGCTAATTTACCCCCAGTCTTCCTTACCCACCCCAGCAGCAAATAAGAACCAAAACACAAAACAGATAAATTCAGTAGATCCTCCCACATCTGAGATAGAGATATCAGTAACTCAATCCAACAGCCTCTAATTGTGAACAGGTTTTATGGTGCAGCATGCACCTAACTTTAGAAGTTGATTTAGATGAGCTTTTGGTAAATCTGTTTAACTGTCAGTTCTCTTTGGCCCGACCAATTCTGGGCAGAGACATAATCTTTATTTCTGCGAACTGCCTCCAAGTAATAGACAGCATGACTATATGTAATATGTTGTTATTGATATAAATATGGGACACCCTGCAATCAAACCTTTTTTTGGATTATTACACTTTTTTATTTTAAATTGACTGCAAGGCCTGTTTGAACTGCAACACATCATCAGTATGAGTGGGGCCCCCATGTCCATAGGACATCCTTTTTCAGAAGTTCATACAAGGGAGTGGCCTTCAAGGCAAAGTCAGGGATAAAATCCTGGGTAATTTACCATTCCTAAGAAGCGTCTGAGTGTTGCCACGCTAGCAGGAAATGGCAGATCTTGTAAGCCCTGGATCTTTTTGACAGCTGGGCTTCTACCTTGGTCTGTAATGTGTAGGTTGAGGAAAATGACCTCCTTCTCACATAGTTGTACCTTGGAGGATTGCACTTGAGGCCTGCTTTCTTGAGGAGAAATAGAAGTTTGTCTAGAAGGGCCAAATGATCTTCTTTCATGGTGGTTGCCAGGAGCAAGTCATCCATGTGCTGCAGGAGACACTGGGGTGTGGAGAACCACTGCAGAGCATCCATCATATGGAGATGGAAGAGGGAGGGCTATTGTGAACCCCTGGGAGGCACGTCCAGGTGTATTGCGTCCATCACAGGTGAAAGCAAATTTGTATTGGCTTTCTTGTGCTAATGGGATGACAAAACCTGTTCAAAATGTCAACAGCTGTGAACCACTTTTTGTCAGGTGTCAATAGCTTGAGTACATCAGGTGCTGATGCTACTGTTGGTGCACAGCTAAGCGTAACCTGATTGAGTTTTTCTGTAGTCAATTGTGAGTCTCAGGACCCATTCAGTTTCTTAAGAGCCAAACAGGTGAATTGACAGTAGAGACACAGATTCTAATCACTCCTTGTTGAAGCAGTGATTAGATGGTTTTCCTAAGTGATGGCAAGGCTTCAGCAGGAAATGGGTACCGTTTCTGCCTCACAGGGTCAGGCCCTGTGATTTCAAGTTAGTGTGCATTCTACCACAGTCATATTTGTTGGTGGAAAACATGTCAAGGTGTCTTTGCAGCAAGGGTGCAAGCTCAGAAAACCGGTCATGACTTTTTCATACTCCTTGTTGTTATGGGAGATAGCTGCCACCACATGCAAGTCTGGGATGGTAACAGCATGACATTGTTTTTGATCTGAATGAGTAGCCTGTTGGCTAGATCCACTACACAGCCATGTAATGCTAAGATGTAAATTCCCAGAAGCATGGTAAGTTGGAAGCCCCTGTCCATGGCCTTTACACAAGGCCGTCCGTTTATGTAAACAATCAGGTTACTCACAATCTGGATTAGGGCCAGTAACTGTCAATCTGTGCATTCAGAATTAGCATCATCTTCCTGTTCCTGAAATCAAAGGCCTGCAGGATCTTTAAAGCCTCCTGTATGTCTTGCACTGGGTACAAGTATACTTGTGACATCACAGGTGCAGCGATGGCCTGCACTAGCGGTTCTCCTTGGATGTCACATCAGTCTGGCCAGTAACGATGCAACCTCCCCTCGGCTGCTCGGTATTTCGACAGACAGGGCTAATGCAACTATAGTTTGTGTAGCTGTGATTCCCCTTTCTGCAAGAATTTCCTCCAACAGCTAGGGGAGGATCTCATTCTCTTCTCTGATTTGTCAATAGCTAGGACCATTTACGGTATTGATTCTGGCTTACTCTGTTGGGCATTTGAATTTTTCCAACTGCCTTTGTTGTCCTTGTTCCTGTTGTTTCTGTTATTCTGGTTCTACCCCCATTATGACTGTTATTTCTTCAGGGTAGAATTTTTCTGGTTACTTCCCTCCACCATGTAGTGGGTGGGGCATCTGAGTAGGCTGTATTTCAGCTACCTTGTTGGATTACTGAAGAGAGGGTACAGAGGTAGACCAGATAGGCACACCTCATCTTGGTGAGGATAGCAGTAAACTTGTCTGTGTCCGGGAAAGCGTTAAGCTCAACTTTTCCCGTGGCCTGAAACAAGTTCGGATGTACAGATCCTTGTACTCAGTTTGGTCCATATCAAGTCCTTGTCTGCATGGGCCTTCCCATTTCTGTATGTTAGCCACAACCATTGATGATAAGCAGCTGGGCTTTCCTTTGTACCCTACTTGACTTTGTAGGCCAAGCGTATTCCCACAATTGCAGGCAGTTTGCACATGGGTGCAGCGGCGATCTCATCAAAGGTTGCATTACCATCATTCCATGCTCTCTCTGACAGCTTGGCCCAGAGGGTTGGTTCGATCATCTGTCACAAGACTTGAACCTAGTACTGGGGTTGGAGAGAGAACTTCTTGCAAAGGAGAGCACTTTCTTCAAGTGGCAACTGAGATTATCAGTTTGGCCCATCTGCCCAATATTCTGTGCAATTTGCTGGACAGAATGAGCAACTTGCAAGGGTTGGACATATACATAGTCGCACCAAGCTCAGTCCATTGTATGGCCTCATGAAGCAGAGCCTCTGCTGCTGCATCAGCGATAGCCCTGTATGTGTGATCCTGGTGATCGACTCTTTAAGCATTTAGTCAGTTTGTTCCTGGATGGCCTTCTTTTGATCCTCTGGGACAGTGATCCTACTGATTGTGACACTAATCATACCGCTAATCTCTGACTCATCATTCCTAGTGATGGTGCACTACAGATTACAGGCCCTCCACCTGTGTCATGGGGTTGCCATCTTGGCATTATGTGGCATCCGCCATGTTGGAGTAGATGTGGCAATGCAGTGTGCATTCTGGCGTCGGCGCCATCTTATGAATGGAAGTGGAAGTTGCTCCACCACGGGGTTGGACTTACATGTGACATGGTATGCCTCATCATCAAAGTCAGAGTCGTCATCGCTGGATGATGCAGTCTCAGTGGGCGATACTGAAACCCATTCATGGCCTTAACATGACCGGCAAGAACCTCCCGTTGATGGCACAACTTTGCCATCTTTTGTCTACACTTCTTGTGACAAACTTTTGCAATGCCCTGCTCTATACCTCTCTCAACCTCTCTCTGCAACACTCTATATCGGCGCTCAATTCGACTTTTCCTAAGCTCTTTATCAATTCACAGCTCACACGCTTGTAATCCTCTTTCAACCCAGCATTCTCATCTCTCAAAGTCTCATTCATATCACTGAAAATATTACTCAAATGCACTAACTGCTTCTTATCACTTTTCAACCTTTCACAATCGTCTCTTAACAAACATAACCCTCATTCAGTGTCTTGAGCAGTACAGTGCAGCAGCCTGGAATTAGCTTCACGGGTGACTGTCTCTCCTCCGCCAGTTTTCTTTCTTTCTTCTGTAACTCCGATGCCTGCAAGCCCATCTCTTTTTCAGAGACGCATTTTGCAGTTCAAGGAGGCACACTCACTGTGAGACTCTCAACAGTGGTATGTAGAGCCATAACCAAAAGGCCTTTAAGGTTGTATTTCTTGGTTGTTTGTCTGGACTCTAAGTAATGGTTAGATATTAGCAGCAATGTTTTTCTGCAGATTTTGCATCCAGTGTGAAATCTGTGCATCCACCATGGGATGTGAGGTAGTTTGAGACATCGAGTCTCAGTTCTGTACAGATTATACATAACAAATAAGGGTAGACAAACAAATAAGCAGTTTGGAAACCTGGTAAAATATCCTGGCGCCATCACCTACCACTTTCGGTCCACAGCGGTTGATCATTCGTACCAGGGTGGTATGCTGTTACTCACAAAGGGAGTGTAAGGGGTTTCAGTGTGAGTCTGCTATGCCGAGATCAAGACAGAGTGGGTCTGCCACAACTGCTGCCACTGTAAGCATGAGTAGGTCCAAGTAGGTGAAAATTGCACTACACTACTCTCGACATTCAAAATAAATTGAATGTGAAGCTTCCTTTGTACATTCCACTTGCGCAGTTGCCAAATGTAAATGGGTAATAAATACCCCTGTCAGGTTCTTGGTGGAATGGTACAAAAGGAAGAGTCAATGGACAAATGGTACTCGTAATAAATGAAATTTATTACAATTAGGCAATACAGAATACAATAAACACTGGGAGAATACCAGTTTTCCTTATCTAGGCAATGCAGACAGTTTCTCTCTAAGAGCTCGTGTTACAAGGGTCTTATACCCTGATAATAACTATAGCAATGGCTAAGGAAAATACATAAAATGAATATAATTGTACAAAAACAGGTGGTCTGAATAACTGTCCTAACTA
Source organism: Neoceratodus forsteri (assembly GCA_016271365.2). Lineage (NCBI taxonomy): Eukaryota > Metazoa > Chordata > Ceratodontiformes > Ceratodontidae > Neoceratodus > Neoceratodus forsteri. The sequence continues at coordinate 124,992,394 of JADMNL010000024.1, forward strand.
GCATGAAAAGCTGCATGACTTACATAGATAACAACACAATGGGGCTACTCTTCTCCAAGGTCAGTTGCAATGGTGTACAAGTGCTGCGATGGCACAGTTGCCTTACATATGAAAATACAGTAAAAATTAGAGCAAAAGCATTTCTTACAGTTGAACATCAGTGAAGCATAATACAACATGAGATCCTGACACTTATGCTTATTAGATAAGTGTCTTAGCCTAAGGTTAGTACATGTACCTACATATAGGCTGCTGTCCACGATGGGGGGGCACCATCAGGGTGCTGGACCATGGATAACAGGAGAACCACCCAACTGATGGAAATTTTACAAGGGCTTGATCGTCTAAGGCGTTAATTGCCCAACTCCCTTGGATTGCCCAATATTAGGAGGAATAAGTAAGCATCACACTGCTACCAGCTGGTCACTATAGTAACCATTAGAAATAGTCTGTCCTACCAAATGCAATGTGCCAGTCACTTTGGATGCTAATTGGGACTGTCTATTATGAATCCATAATACCATTGAGAGGTTCTGGTGACATAAGAACCAGAGTGAAGCTCGGTAATTTCTAGAATCATAGCTAGGGAATTGTATTATGAGGTTATAATACCACCAAGAGGTTCTGGTAGCATGAGAACCCTGAGAGCAAAGCTTGAGTAATGTATAGAATAATAAATAGGGGACTATATTAAGTATGCAGTAAGGCACAACAGGGTGTGGTTATGGGTCAATAATCATACACCCTGCAGTGCCTTATCGCACTTATAAGGTATTGAAGAAAATTATTTCAGAAAATCAGGCAAGAAAATGTTTTGAGTTTCTTTGAAACATTGCATGTATTTATAACATATGGGATGTAAAGTAATCACCTGGTGAAACTTAATTTTCAACAGTAAATTATGAAAAATACCACCAACAGCTTAATCTGGTTCAATGTCTGTTGGCATCCATCTCTATCCCCCTCAGATGAGGGCTGAAAATAGGCAGGATTGCCTAGTCCTCCTTTCCCAATCAACAAAAACTAAATAAATTGAATTATTGAACTGTTGAAAATGAATCAATAAACATTTAATACCTTTTACACAAAGTCTCTTTTTTTGTCTTTTCGGTTAGCAAAGTAGTTAAAGGGATACAGTTACCTTTCTTTGGGATTTTGTTACCTTTGTAAAACTGGTGGTGCCTTTTGTTGGCTGTACTTTTTAAGTCTCATCATGTGAGCATAAAAAATCTGCTTTATTTTGCACCCTGACCTCGGTAAAGTAGTTTGTTTTAAAAAGAGGATTATTTTAGGCACAAATGACTTTTGAAAAGTAAAGCCATCACTCCTGACATGCACATCAGTGTTAACTGTATTGCAAGGCTATAACACCATCAAGAGGTTCTGTTGGCATGAGAACCACAAGACTGAATTTCAATAATGTATAGAATTACAGATAGGAAGCTTATGAGACTATAATACAATGGAGATGCTATGGTGGCATGAAAACCACAAGAGCAAAGCTCAAGTGATATATATTTTATATTTAGTTAGTTTTATTGTTTACCAGGTGGGTGCACTAAGCATACATTTGCCTATTTTAGGCATGACCTGGCATGTTACAAGGTAAGGTAATATCGTACATACAAGGCAGGATAATGCAGTTTACAGACAGACTTTTCCAACAATACACAGTACAACTGTAACAGTAGGTACAAACAATGGGTAATTCATTCAATACCATCAGTAGGGTGAGAGCACATGGCAATTATACAGTACATGTCAGCATCAGTAATCACTTAACATTGGGAGGGATAGCACCACAGTCAGAGGCTTGGGCAGATGTATTGGGATCATTGGAGCTGGTAGGAACGGAGTTGATGCGGAAGGAGTTGGGGACTTGGCACTGGCACAGGGTTGATGGAATGCTTTTCCATACTTTAGGAGCTACTGAGGAGAAAACCATTTCACTGTATTTTTCTCCTAGATCTAGGGACTGATGGTTGTTGGAGATCTGAAGCACTAAGGGAGTATAGGACTTTACAGGGTTCTAGGTGGGGGGCTAAGGAGAGGGTAGCTGACTCAGCAATGTCTTATAAATAATTCTTCCTAGGGTGAGGTCCATTAGGGCTGCTGGGGCTGGCCAGCCTAAATTACTTTATAGTATGCAGTGGTAGGTGAGGCAGTTGCACCCAAGAGCGAAATGGCAGGCATTGTTGTACCCACTTCCCATTTGTACCACAAGATGCTGGAGGCATGTGTAAATACTGCCAGGCCATAGGTTAGCTTGGGCAGGAGTAAACCTTGTGCAATTGTTTTGTGCACAGATGAGGACTGGCCCAGTAGGCCATGCCGAGGCAGGAGTTAAGACCCTTACAAACATTGGTCAGGTGGAGAGAAATTCAAGAGGGATCAAGCAGGACACCTAGGTACTTAAATGAAGTAACAGTTTCTAAAGGGGAGCCATTGTCACAAACAACTGTTAACTGAGTGTTATTGTTTTAAGATGGTGGGGTGTTCGAATAGCATTGCTTGAGACTTGGTGTGGTTCATAAGAAGTTTGTTATCTTTAAACCAGGATTAGACAGCCTTAAGGTTAGAAGTTAGGGTGATATTGATATCTGCTACACCCAAAGTGTTGCTGAAGAACACCAAGTCATGGCATATAGGAGCAGGGAGCTGTATTTGAAACAGTGGTGGATTGGGAGAATAATAATGGACCAAGTATCAGTTCTTGGGGAACTCCATGAGTGAAGTGTAAGTAATCAGAGAAAGTTGTGCCAATCCTAACTCGATGGTGCCTGTTGGAAAAGTAGCTTGAGAACCAAGGCAGAGCATGTTCAGATATACCAAGGGTGCTTAGTTTGTTGAGAAGAATGGAATGACTGACTGTATCAAAAGCTTTAGTAAGTTCTATGAATACGGCTCCAGTGTATTACCCCTATCAAGAGGGTGAGTATGCTATTGGTTAGTGATGATAGTGCAGTGGTTGTTCAGTGGCTTTTTCAAAATTCTTGCTGGGCAGGGCATGGGAGGTTGTATTTGTCTAGATAAGATTTAACTTAGGCAGCAACAATTTTCTCTAGCACTTTGCTCAAGATCAGCAAGATGGCAATTAGCCTACAGTTAACTATGAGTTTGCAATTCCCTTTTTGAATATCAGCACAATATTAGCCAGTTTCTATGCAGACTGGACAATGTTGAAGGACAGGAGAGATTAATAATCCTGCTCACTGGGCCTGCCAGTTCCAGAACTCAAGTTTGAGCGGTTTTATCGCAATGGCATCCAGGGCCAGCAGATTTGGAGTCTGGGATCTGTTTGAGAAGCTTGTATACCTCATCCACGCTGACCTGTTTAAAGAAAAAGAGGGTTCTGTCCTGGGGATCGGGAGTGGGGCATTGGGTACCCAAAGGGGTTAATTTTTTTCGAGACTATTTCCCTCTGGTCACCACTGACAGGGCATCTCTGTCTCTGGTAGGGCTCACTCAGCCGCACCTCTACCACCCACCAGAACCCCCCCCAACTGAGGAATCGAGTGTTGGGTCCCCTCCTGTGGACCCCATAAGGGAGGAGGCGGGACCATGGAGAGTTGAGTCAGGGTTGGGGCTGGCATTCGGCATGTGGGATTGACCATGGAGCATCCACCATCGTTCCCACCAGCCAGGGTTTTTCCTCCTTGTTTCTCCCAGAGGCGCTGGATATGCCATGACATCTGCGTGAAGAATGCACCTCCACTGATGTCCGCTGGTGCCTCACCCCCAAAACAGCATGCTCCTTGCAGTACCTCCAGTCTCCACTGGGAGCCGTCATAGAGTGATGCATCTCCATTGGCCACCCAGGAGAGGAGAGCAGTCCATTGGATGCTCAATCCTCTCCTGCCCTATCGACCCCAGCAACCAGAGTCCTCTCCCGAACCCCAGTCACTGGTGTGGTGTGAGTTGTGGCATCCAGCACCTCAATCCTCAGCACCGCCGGGCTGGCATACCCAAAGGGTTATTGATGGTCCTGGTAAATTCAGAAAGACTGGCAAAGAGGTTATTGAAGGCATTGGATATCGTGGTTTGGGTTGTTGTATTTGACTCCATCTAGCTCAAAGCCAGAAGAAGTGGTAGGACTGTTAAGTCCAAAGGCTCTTTGAGGTGATTCCAGTATTGGTGAGGGTTATTGCAAGGAAATTAGCAGAGTGCAAAAGTATTTGCTCTTGAATATTATTTGGTCTAGAATATTAGATAGGGGCTGTATTACGATGTTATAATACCACTAAGATGTTCTGGTGGCATGAGAACACCGAGAGCAAACCTCAAGTAATGTATAGAAAATTAGATAGGGGACTGTATTATAAAACTTTGGGAGAAACCTGAGAGGAAGCTTGAGTAATGTATAGAATAATAAATTGGGGACTGTGCATTATGAGGCTATAATGCCACCAAGAGGTTCTGGTGGTATGAGAACCCAGAGAGAGAGTGGCGCTTGAGTAATAGATAAGGGATTGTATTGTATTATGAGGCTATAATACTATCAAGAGGTTCTAGTGGCATGAGATTCCCAAGAGCAAAGCTTTAGTGGTGCAGAAAAATAGATAGGAAACTGTGTTTTGAGGCTATAATACTATTGAGAGATTCTGCTGATGTGAGAACCTTGAGAGCAAAGCTCCAGTAATGTATAGAACAATGGATAATGAACTTTATTAAGAGGCTATATAGAGAATACTGGATGGGCAACTATGCAGAACCAGTGTGTTCTGCCACAAGTGGTTCTGATTCCCTCTGACCTCGAGTGAGCTCGAGAGGTCCATGAGAATCAGAACCCTGAGGGACAGCATTGGTTTGTGCATAGAGTTGCTCATCCTGTATTTTATAGTGTATAGTACTGTGTGAAATATGCGTGTTGTGAGTTCTTTTGCTTTCAAAATGAAACTGACTCATACGGTCTCTAGAGGTTCTAGAATGCTGTTCTACCACAGTAGGGTGAATTGCATTCCATGATCTTGGAACTGTGGTAGAACAGCATTTTGAAAGAGATTGAATTCTATACAGAACAACACTCCACTACACACTATAATACCATTGAGAGGCTCTGGTGGCATGAGAACCCTGAGAGCAAAGCTCAAGTAATGTATAGAATAAAAGATAGGGAACTGTATTCGAGGCTATAATATCATTAGAGGTTCTGGTGCCATAAGAACCCTGACAACAAAGCTCGAGTAATGTGTATGTATAATAGATAGAAATATATTACAAGGCTATAATTTTATTGAGAGGTTCTGATGGCATGAGAACCCTGCGGTAAACATCAAGCAATGGACCTAACCAAAGCATTTGATTTTAGCTGATCATTTCTTCTTGATAAATCATCTTAAAAATGTGGGATGGTACTTCTGCTGTGGCTTGGGTCAGTGACTATCCTTCTGACAGATCACAGTGTGTAAAATTCCGAGGAGGCACGCTCATCTGATAGGAGAGTTCATGTACGAGTCCCTCAGGGTTCTATACTGGGCCCCTGCTTTTTCCCCTTTTTCATTGACCCTATTTCCCAAGTTACTTATAACTGTGAACTACTTTTATATGCAGATGATGCAGTGTTGTAGCTCATAACACTTCTGTAAATGAGATTAATTCCATTTTGACTAATGAATTTGCTGAAGTGCAGGACTGGTTTTGTCACAATAACTTAGTTTTATATAGAACAAAAACTAAAGGTATGTTACTGGACTATGTTCCTAAACTGAAATAATTTTCTAGAGACTGCAAAGTATATGCCATTGATGGGTGCATATTTGATCATGTCAACTCATTTAAATATCTTGGAGTCACACTAGATCCGTCTTTGAATTTCAGTATACATTTGGACAAAATATCTGCTGAGATATATTCAGAAATTGGCACACTTTACCCTATTTGTAATTATTTAACCAAAGAAACTTGCTTGGCCATAGCACAACAAAACCTTTTATCAGTTTTGAATTACACTTCCTTTGTCGGTGACTTTGCAGCAGGTTGTACTGTGCCGAAAAAGTACTATTACAAAAGATTGGTAAATTTGCCTTACTGGGACCACATTATACCCACCATTGCCAAATCCTGAAGAATCTTGATTAGTTATCCATCCATAACAATTTTAAGTTACCTTTATCTCAATTTGTTCACAAAATTATGAACTCTGGTGTTCCTGTCTCCTTGAGTAAACTTTTAATCAAACATATTCCAACCTATGATTCTGATCTTCTACTGAACTCCAGCTGCTTAAACCATTTGTGTGCACAACAGCTGGAAAATGAACTTTTGCATATTGTGCAGCTTCTTTGTGGAATTCTGTGCCCACACAAGTTAAACAACTCTCATCTTTTAAACTTTTCTCCTCAGCTCTTTAGTATTTCAGAAATCTTAATGCTTGTTCTTGTAAATTGTATTGAGTGTAGTATTTACTGAAAATGATTTTTGTACTTTGGTTCTTGCATGTTTTGTATTGTAATTATTCTCGACCTCGGGTCATACCTGAAAAAGGAATATATATTCCAGTGTACCTACCCAATACTCAAACAAATGAAATAAAATGAAAATGTATAGAATAAATAGATAGGAACTGTATTACAAGGCTGCAATACGATCAAGAGGATCTTCTTCAGGGATACCTCTGTCATCAGGTGACACCTATGGAACTTAGCCTTCAGGCACTGGTATCACACAAGCTTTTCTGCAGCAGTCTATTAGGGGCTGCACACGACATCAGACTCTGACATCACATGCCCTACATAAGCATGGGTGGCCTGCTCCCTCCTCAGTTCTTTCCGTTGTCAATCATTCGCACACAGACTCCATAGAAACGTCATCGCTCACTTCAACCACCATATTTATTTACCTTTTCTTTGGTATCAGCCTTTGAATCGCTTTATTTTAAAGCGATTCCTTGTCTTTGTATGTCAAGAACTACTCCTTTGTCAGCTCTTTTCGGTCGCTGCTGCTGTGGAAAGAAAATTTCTTCAATCAGTGACCATGAATTCTGTGTCTGCTGTCTGGGGTCTAGTCTTTATTTATTTAGTTAGTTCTCGGATTACAGCCTTTGAGCTAAGAGCTCATTCCCAAAGGTTCCACATCGATCATACAATGTTAGAAATACATAGGATACAAAAAGTAGGGTACATTTGATTCATACATACAAACAACAAACTTTCATTAGTTAACAAGATTATTCGTGGGGGTTACACTTAGATAACATTAACAATTTACATGAAACAGGGTGGTGGCATTTGCTAGGTCTGAAAAATGAATACACATTATTTAGTAAATATAAATTGCTGAACGATATTCAGGAAGAATTCCAGCAAAGCGATAGGAGGCGATATGCAGGAACAAAGCTGTAGGGAAGCAGAGAGGTTGCAGAAAGTGAAGAGGAATAAAGCGCAGAGAAAGGGAGTGGGTGGAGGGAGGTGTTGGGAAAGGGGAGGTGGGGGAGTAGAGTTGGGATGGGAATGGGTGGAGGAGAACAATAGTTGAGCCAAACAGTGAAAAGTGGGGTCAAGAGGAGGTTGTGGGGCAGTGAGGGGAGAGCAGGGATAAGAGTAAAAGGAGAGGGTAGGTCAGAAAGTCCAGTGGGGTAGAGATTAAAGTGCATATCACTGTCGAGGGAGGAGAGGAAGTGTAGAGATGGAGGTTGGAGCAGGTCCTTTGTCACAAGTTATACTTATGGGGCAGGAACATTTCATTAGACTAGCAAGGTGAGTGTGGAGTTTTGATTTAAATGGGCCAATTCTAGTTTCAGCAGTGAGGTTGTTGAGTAGGAAGTCAAGCAGGTTTACCAGATAAGAGTAGGGACTGCCAAACCAAGTAGGAAATGGGTAGACTAGGTGGGCTGTATGTCCTTCTCTGCCAACAGATTCTATGTTTCTATGATAAACATACAGAGACTGAGCTGGCAGTATAGCCTAGAGGTTAGAGTAATGAGCTGTGAATGAGCTTGGTACACCCAGCAGACAGACCTGGATTTGAGTCCCACAACCTCCACTTGTATACTGTGTGACTCTTAGCAAGTCACTTAACCTCCCCAGTACTCCCAGATCACCCACACAAACAGGCACCTGTGCCTAGTGGGCCTGACAGTTTCCCAATAAAAAATCTCATTTACAGATATGATCTGGGGAGACAAGGTACATACTGTAAATAGCACACAATAGATATACATGGTATATAATTTTATTTATTTATTTATTGAGGAGATCAGAATTACAAACCTTTGAGTCAGTGACTCCTTTGCAAAGGCTCCATGTCAGAATTCACATACAGCAAAAAAAAAAAAAACGAACATCAAATATACACTAGGCAAGTTATAGCTTCAATGGGTATTAAAACAGACCCTGAGTCATCATAGGTTACAACAAAGAAAAATACAGGGAATTAATCATTATGTGCAGTGGGGTCAACCAGTAGGAGAGTTTCAGAACATGGGTAGCCATGCGGGAACACAAGTTGGGTGGGGTAGATTAGATGCAATCAAAGGTGGATTGGGTGAGGAGTACCAAGCAGAGTGAAGACTTGTATGGTCCTAGCCGCAGTTCAGCAGTGATAGCCGGAGTAGTTCATTCACCCAGAGGGCCCTATAGAAAAGAAGCGCTTGACACATGGAGGTCCTGCAGCAGGGGACAGTAAGGGAAGTAGACAGTGAGCTTCTGGTGCCCTTGGATGGGGGTGGGCTGCACTAGACAACATAGGCCTGGAGGGAGGGTTATGTGAAAGCATCCTGGCAAGGAGACAGGTGTGGTATCTAAGTCTTCATCAAAGTTAAGTCAGTTGGTGAGTCTATAGAGCTCACAGGTGTAGATCCACCTATTACAACCTGAGACAAGGCGGCAGGCTTCATTAAGAGAAACCTTGATGCAACGAAGGGCCGAGGGGTCAGCAGAGCCACAGAAAATGATCCTATAGTCAATTAGGAGAGTACCGATGAGGTCACTTGCAAGTCGCAGAGCCTCAGGAGGCAGCACCCCTGTGTCAGTACAGAAGTCCTAATCTAGAGTTAATGTCCAAGCTGAGAAGGTTGGTATGTTAAGTGGTACATAAGAGAGGAGTCAAGGTGATACCCAGGTATTTACAGTAAAGTGGATACTAATTCAGTCGGTGTGTCTCTGGTGGTTAAGGATATTAAGAGCAAAGTTGCTATGTTTGTTTTGACGGTGGGCGAAGATCATTGCCTTGTATTTTTGTAGTTCAGAACAAGTCTGTGCTGTGAGAACCAGGCTTGCTAGAAAAGGTATGCTGCAGAGAGAATTGAAGAGAGTGGGGGTCTGGGTGGCAGAGAAGAGGACCGCATCATCAGCATAGAGGAGCATCTGACCTGAGCAGGCCTTAGGGGTGTGCATTTAGGAACAGGCTAAATAGGATGGGGCCCAATATTGAACCCTGGGGTACCCAGAGTGAACCGATTTACAGATTGAGAGTGTAGAATTAATTTTGACCCTTTGAGTTCTGTCACAGAGGTAGCTTTTGAACCACATAGTGGCTTTCAGGGACAGTCCCATGGTGGTCAGGGATTGGATAAGGGGACTGACTGAGTCAAATGCCTTAGTTAAGTCTATGTAGACTGATCCCACTAAGTGTCTTCTGTCGAGAGTTTTGTTTATAAAGTTGGTATATTCAAGAACGGCATTAGTGGTACTGTGTCCCTTCCTGAAGCCATGTTGTTCAGGGCAGAGTAAATTATATTTTGTAAGATAGTCCGTGAGTTGGTCTGACACTATTTTTTGAGCACCTTAGAGATGGGGAAGTATGGAGGTAGGGAGACAGTTGCACAGGGAGGTGCGATCCATACTTTAAAGATACGGAATGACAGCCAATTTCCAGCAGGCAGGGAATTGTCTGAGGCAGAGGACCAATTGAGAATATTAGTGAGGGAGGTGAGGACAGAGTCAAGAGTTAGGAGGACGGGTTTTAGGTCAGAGAGAGTCACCACTATGTCATGTTTTTCTGAGAAATTTGGTTAGGTAATGCCTAGCTTCACAAGAGAGATTGTTCAAATCCTGAAGGTAGAGGTGGTTGTTAGATTGGGGAGGGTAAAGCCGGTTTCAGAGCCGGGTCAGAGAAATGGAGGAAGGATGCCATTTAGATCGGAAAAGGCAGAGTTAAGGGTATCAGCAATAATCTGGGGTCCTGGGGTGGGAGCCATTTACTAGCAGTTGGGCTGGGGGTGTTTACCATTAAGTTCTTTAATATTGTTCCAGAACTTCTACCCTAAGCCCCAAGTGGAGGAGAGGGTTTCCTTGTAGTGGGCACCTTAGCTTTATGAAGTTCCAGGGCACTTATTCCTGGCTTCCTATATAGTTGCTGGCCATGTGGTTTGCCAGATTCATTGGCTTTCTGCCACAGATTGTCCCCATACTTCATGAGATCAAGCAGAGCCTGGGAGAGCCAGGGGTGTCCTGGCCTTTGACTACCTGTTTGGTGACTGGGGCACAGCGGACACAGGCTGAATTAAATGTGGTGACAAACTGATCTAGAGCACATTCTATTGATGGTGCAGTGTTGATGGGGGCCCAGTCAAAGAGCAGTAAGTGTTTTTGAGCAGTGAGAGGATCCCTTGTTTGAGGCAGCGTAGCGTATTGGGGAGCAGTTTGGGAGTTCTGGTAGACCACCGACAGAGTATGGGAGAGTGGTCACTCAAGGCATCTGGAAGTACAGTGACATCAGATATTCAGGTGGGTCGATTAGTAAGTATGAAATCAAGGCGTGGATGTCCCCATTATGTGGTTGAGTCTCATGGGGATAGGACAACTTGGGTGAGGTCCAAGGCAGCAACAGAGTCCTTGTAAGGGGCTGAGAATGTGGCTAGCCAGTTGACATTGAAGTCCCCAGTGCAATGATTTCACTGGAGTTTGGCAGTTGGGAAAGGCAGTTGAGGACCAACTTATACAATGGCTTTGATTCCAGGGAGGGATATACACTGTCACTATGTAGAGGCTTTACCTGATGTGTCTGACTGAAGCTTAACCATGAGTGCTTGGGCCCCATGGGAGGGAAGTGACAGTGCATTGGGAGGCTTATAATGAGTCTCGATAGTAGAAGGCACAACCCCATCCCTCTTTGCTTGCCTGACTATTCTGAGGATGGAGTACCCAGGTATATAAATGGCAGAGTCAGGTGTCTCAGGGTCAAGCCAGGTCTCAGTCACAGCAAGGACATCAGGAAAATCTGTTTCATCCAGCCTTGAAGGACACCATGCTTTTTGCAGGCTGCAGATGTTAATAATGGCTATAAAGGAGTCGGGAGTCAACAAAGCATTGATGGGTTAACACCCCTCTGAAGTAGCTCCGCTGGTAGGGAGGTTGAAGATTACCTTTGGGCCTGCTTGCCATCTTCTCCCAGGCATTGCTGTCGTGGTGTGGTGGGGGTCCTGAAGCAGCCTCAGACAAAAGAAAGAGAGCATGGGATTAGCATACAGGGCCTGGCACTGTACAGAGTATAAAATTACAGTATAAACCATAATATAATAACATTTTAAAAATACTCAATTAATTTATCATTTAATTAGGAGAGGTCAGAAAATAAATAAATGTGTTTTCAGCATAGATTTAAAGCTGCTGACGGTCAGACACTCTCTTAACCGACGAGGTAGAGAATTCCACAGGGTTATATTAACTCCACTTGAAATATCCCCAACACAGCACAGGCCCAAGGCCTTAAGGATCCCTGTGTAATTGTGGTAAACTGCATAAAGTCCTGCAAAGTGCCGCTGAAAAACAATCACCCCACATCCTCCAATTAAAACACCCCTCCAAAGTAGCTCCACTGATAGAGAGGCTGAAGGTTACCTTTAGGGCCTGCTTGCTTCTGCTTCTGGGTGTTGCTGTGTATGGTGTGGTTGGGGTCCTAGAACAACTCAAGACAAAGGAAGGAGAGGATGGGATTAGCATACAGGGCCTGGCGGAAGGTTGGAACAATGGAGGCCCTGTCTGACCCACTGCACATGTGCAGCTTTCTGGCTGAGGGTGGCTGAAGTCCTCGAGGAGCAAACCAGGAACCAGCAGTACAGAACCAACAGTAATTAATTTCAGTACCTCAACAATCAATACAGGCTAAAACCCACTGAAGGCACTCCCCAGCACTAACGTAGCATGCCCAAACAGTACATTAACTCCATTTGAAATATCCTCAACTACGTAGCATTGGAGCACAGGCCCTAGGCCTTAAGGAACCTGATGTAATCGCAGTAAATTGCACACAAAGTCCTGCAGAGTGCCTGTGACAGGGCTGAATAGGACCCTGTCCAGTTGTTATGGAGAGCTTGAATGCAGGGATCTGTTCTGTTCTTTCCTTTCCTGTCCCTTATCTTTCTGGTTGCACAACCAAATTTTCTCATGAGACCCAGGATTTGATCACCCGACAGTCTACTAGTTCTCTGCCTCTCACTGTCTCTCAGTCTTCCTTGCTATTTCTGTCTTCCCTCCCTTGCATATCTGCTGGTATAAAAATATGCAAATCATTATGTGGAAATGTAACTGATTTGGGGATCCCTTTATTTATTAATTATATAGTGTTACTGTTGAAAATGTATGTAATTATAGTTTGAGATGATTGCAGAAAGCTATTGGGAACTCAAGGGTTAACCTGAGAGCAGTTTTAAGCCCTTTTCAGAAGCTGTGGAGAAGGGCCTCAGTTCTGGGACATTGTGTTCTTGCTGCACCTGCATGAAATTGACAAGAACATTTTAGAAAAAACAGGATGCCTGTTAAGTAGGGAGGTTGCAAAGACTTATAAAGGAGTGAGAGCTGCAATGTTTTGAGAGACAAAGAGATTGAAGGAAAACTCAGATGGATCTTCTCTGTTTATTCTGCCTTTGTAAATAGTTATACTGAACAAGTTTATTTTTTGTTCCGCTAGTATTAATAAACACTTTTTGAGAATTCTACAACTGCTCCTGGTTTTCCTATGCTTTCTGACCTGTGCCTCGATGACAGTGCCAGCTGAAAAACAATCACCCACATCCTCTGATTAAAACACCCTCCAAGTAGCTCTGTTGATAGGGAGGTTGAAGATTACCTTTAGGGCCTGCTTGCCGTCTGCTCCCGAGCATTGCTGTGTGTGGTGTGGTGTGGTGGGGGTCCTGGAAGCAGCTTAAGACAAAGGAAGGAGAGATGGGATTAGCATACAGGTCCTGGTGAGAGATTGGAACAATGGAGACCTGCCTGATCCACTGCGCATGCTGCTTTCCAGCAGGGGGCTGAAGGCACTCCCAGCACTAACGTAGCATGCCCAAACACAGTACATTAACTCCACTTGAAATATCCTCAACTACACAGCACTGGAGCACAGACCTAAGGCCTTAAGGAACCCCAGTGTAATCACACAAAAGTCCTGCAGAGTGCCGCTGAAAACAATCACCCACATCCTCTGATTAAAACACCCCTCTGAAGTAGCTCTGCTGGTGGGAGGTTGAAGATTACCTTTAAGGCCTGCTTGCCATCTGCTTCCAGGTATTGCTGTGTGTAGTGTGATGAGGGATCCTAGATGCAGCCTCTAGGGCCTGCTTGCCATCCGCTCATGGGTGTTGCTGAGTGTGGTGTGGTGGGGGTCCTGGAAGCAGCCTTTAGTCACAACACTCTATCCTGTGAGCTTTGCCTGAAGTTCAACCTTACCACCGGTGCTGATATAAGAAAGCCTTGCAGAAGTTGCTCATGGAGGAACAGTCATCTAATGGAGAGCAGAGGGTCTTCCGGGGCTCCCCCTCCCAGTCTCAGATGTGCTCTCCTGACCAGGGACAACTCCTCAGGAAACATTCTCATCAGAATAAGGACCAGTCTAAGGACTGTTTTTCCCCCAGTGGCAATCCCAATTCCCACTGGATACCTCCTGCTCTTATCCTGGGATCGCTCCACTGAATGCTTTGGCATCGACTCCTCACTCCATGCAGACCTCAGCTCCTATCAGGCCCACACAGAGGAGAGTTCTCCCAGCCTTCTCAGGGCTGCAGAGGAGCTGTTGGCCTCCAAGTCATCAGCCCCAGCCCTGCCATTGAGACCTCTTGAATTTCAAGGCCCACAGGCGCTGGGCTCTACCACCTCTACTATGACTAGCGGTGGTTTGGCAGAGCTGGATTCTGCACCCTCTCCATCGATACCTGTGTCAACAGTACTCCCTTATCCTGCCAGTGACCTTAATGTTGTCAACCTTAATGCTTCTAGTACCTCTGCTCTCATACATCAGTTTGTTCCATGGCTTGAGCCATCATTGCCCGCACTGCCAGGTGCTGCAGCGGTGTCGATGCCAGTTCGAACTACCTGCCCCGCACCTTCTGAAGCTGTCAGTAGTCCAGCCATCAGTCCCTGCTTCAGAACAGGCTGATGTAGAGGAGAATACCATCCTGATCTTATCCTCCCTGAGGAAGAGGATGAGGAGGATGACACTGAGGTTGACTCCTCTGACAGGTCTGCTGTCTCCTCCAGAAGTGAGGACTTGGTCAAACACACCAAGGCCCCCCACGAGGACACCTCTTTCTTTAACATTATGAAACAACTCTCCTCCACTATGGGATCCCAGACTGAAGAAGAGGGTGTCACAAGGAGGAACCTGGTAGATTTCTTGGAGATCCCAGAATCTCCACCTAAGGTAACTCTATTCTGCTCCCAACACTGAATGATGTTGCCACTGCTACATGCCACAAAGCGCAACCTGGTACCTGCCTTTTCCAAAAAGGCTGATAAGCTCCGACCGCTTCGCTCGACTGAAGAGGATTGCTGGAGATTCCCAGGGTACAGTTAAAAACATCTGGATTGGGGCATTTTCATTTGTGGCCCCACCCTGTAGAATTCTCTGCCTCACTGGACATGGGAGTGCCTGACAGTGGAGAACTTTAAGACTGCCTTAAGACCTATTTATTTCAACTTGCATTTGGGGTCATTCTGTAATTGATTGTTATTGAAAATTCTGATTATTACATTGTATTTTAATATTTGAAGGTTAATCGTTGTTTTATTGTGCAGCTTCTGATACTTGAAGAGTTCTATATAAATAAAGTTTATTATTTATTATTTATTATTATTATTACCAGGCACCTCAGGTGTTGCCCTTTTATGCAGCCAGTTGGAAACTGACTCAGTGGTAATTAAGGTCACTCATGACATAACTAAGGTGCCCAAGCACCTTAGTTCCCTCCCCTGACCGTGAATCCATGAGGCTTGATCTCTGAACAAGAGGACTTTTGTTTCTGCCACTTTGGGCCTTAGAATTGCTAACTACTTGGTTCATTTGATCAAGTACCAGAACACCCTCTGGTAGAAGGGCAAGGCTGCTGCTCAGGCCCTTCCAGAGGGTTCCCAGAGACAAGAGCTTCTTAAAATTCTCCAGGCCGTGGACAATGCAAGTAAGCATCTCCTCAGAGCCACCTATGATATTACTGATACTACAGCCAGGGCAGCTGCCTCGGGCATTTGCCTTAGAAGGCACTCCTGGCTTAGAGTCTCTGGCTCTGCAGCTGCTGTCCAGCAAAGGTGGTGAATGCCCTTTGTGGGTCACAGTCTTTTGATCCTGATGTGCAGGATATTATCAATGACCTGCAGTCCTCTGGCAGGGCTATTAGATGTATTCACTCCCTATATCATACCCTACCCAGGAGCAGACCCAGGCTCTCCTTTCATAAGGTCTTTCACAAGTCTGGATCTGGAATCAGGCTCCAAGGCAAGTGCAAAGCCAGCTCTGCCTTGCCTGCACCCCCTCCACCACTGGTCATCTGCTAAGCACTCCAGAGGAGGAGCAGCCCAACCACTGGTTCCGCCTCCGCCTGACTCCATGCCAGATCTCTCTCTTCTCTTGTTCCAAGACAGGAGGTGGTGGTCAGAGGTTGGATCTTATCCATCTGTCCCAATAGATTAACCATTACTGCAGATGCTTGGATCCTGCAGATAATCAAACAGGACCATGCTCTATAACTACTAGAACAGCCTCAGATGTTCCCCAGTCCCCACCTCTTATCCTCCAGATCACACAGAGGTGCTCTGAGAGAAGGTACTCACCTTGCTGCACAAAATGGTCATAGAACCAGTGCCCAGGTGTCAAGGGAATAAGGGTTCTCTCGGTTCTTCCGGTCCCCAAAGAACTGGGGACTTGAGGCCCATTCTAGACATCAAGGGACTGAATCTTTTATCCAATACAAAAAGTTCTGGATAGTAACTCTATATGGCCTTCTTCCTCTACTAAAGCAGGGCAACTGGCTATGCTCCCTTGGCATGCAGGATGCCGATCTGCATATCATGGTTTGCCCACCTCATGGGGTACCTTCAGTTCCTGTTCCAGAGGAGCATTACCATGTCAGGGTATTGCCCTTTGGCTTATCCTCTATACCACAGGTATTTACCAAGTGCTTAGGAGCTGTAGCAGCAGACCTTCAGTGCAAAGGCCTCTATGTGTTCCCATACTTGGATGACTGGCAACTGAAAGCCCAGTCCAGGGAGCTCCTGCTGTTGTCTTTGAGTGCACCCTGCAGTTGTTCCAGCCCTTGGGCATCACTGTCAAATTTCCCAAGTCTGTGCTGACCCCTTCCTAACAGTTGTAGTACACAGGGGCAGTTCTGGACTCTACTCAGGGCAAGGCATTCCTCCCCAAGACAGGGCAGACCGCCTCAAAACCCAGGCCCAGGAGGTAGCTCAGGGCCAGTATGTCCCAGACAGGACATTCTTGAGATCACTAGGCCTAATGGCCATAGCCATCATTATGGTCCCTTTGGCCAGGTTGCACATGTGGACCCTGCAGTGGACCCTCATGGTCCAGTGGGATCAGTGCTCAGACAGTCTAGATCAGCTGGTCCTTGTTTCCTCCCAGTACACAAGGTGTTTCACTGGTGGATGGACCGGACAATCCCTTAAAGGGGTCCTCTTTCTTATCCTCACTCTCTCACCAAATCCTTACCATGGATGCTCTGGTTCTGGGTTAGGGAGCCTACCTAGGTCCTTATCAGACCCAGGGTCTCTGGTCCCAGTGGGAGTCTCACCTCCACATAAATATCCTAGAAATGAGGGCAGTTCTGTATGTCATACTGGCCTTCCAGAACCATATTTCCCTGGGCCCTCTGCTGGTGCAGTAGGACCAATCTCATTGTGGTCTATTGCATCGGCAAGCTAGGGAGACCCACTCCTACCCTCTATGCCAGGAAGCGATGAGGGTCTGGTACTGGGCTCTGGATCAGGGTCTAAAGTTGTAAACTATCCATGTGCCAGGTGCCCAAAACACCTTGGCAGACAGCCTCAGCAGGTCACAGTCCAAAATGTGTGAGTGGAAAATCTGACCTCAGTCGAGAAGACCTGTTCAACTGGTGAGGTTGTTCAGAGTTGGACCTTTTGGATCCCACTCAATGCAACACTGCTGCATTTCTGCTTGCTAGATCTAGGGCCTTGAGTCATCTGGTGAGATGCATTGTCACTCCCTTGGAAAGGAAGGTTTCTTTATGCTTTCCCACCCTTTCATCTGATACAGTTCCCTGCCCCTCTGGACCTGTTGACACAAGCACACGGGACCCTGGTCCATCCAGACCTCAAGTCCCTTCATCTGTTTGCATGGCTCCTGAAGACATAGCCATTGCTCAGTTTGGGGTGTCTAAGAAGGTGGCTAAAATCCTGGTGGCTGCCAGGAAACCTTCCTAGGGCCACTTACTCGATGAAGTGGAGCGTTTTGCTATATGGGCTACTTCCCATCACCTGGACCCTTTCACCTGTCTGGTGAACCAAGTTCTAGAGTATCTCTTGTCCCTGTCTGATTCAGGACTCCAATACTCCTCTATTAAGTACGCTTGTCCGCTATTCAGCTTTCCATGTGCCCATTGATGGCTGTACTGTGACCCAATTGGATGTGGCCCGTACTTTTCTGTGAGGCATTCTTCATTTGAAGCCTCCTATCTGTAATCTATTTCCAGCTTGGGACCTGAAATTTCATTCTGGAGAAGGTGACCCTGCCTCCTTTTGAGCCAGCTACATCTTGTGGCTTCACTTTCTGTCATGGAAAGTGTTATTCTTAGTTGCTATTACTTCTGCTTGATGAATTTCAAAGCTACATGCTCATGTGAGCAGCTTTATTTGATTTTCACAAAGATAGAGTCTCTTTGCATACTAACCCGAAGTTTCTTTCTAAGGTGGTGTCTGAGTTTACTTTAAATCAATCCATCCATCAACCTGCCTGTTTATTTTCCAGAGTATACCAATCCAGGAAGCATTACTCCACACTTTGGATGTGCATAGAATTCTCAGTCTACTACACACCATAGTAAGGACCATAGAAACAACTATTGTTTGTTTCTTTCACCCTGGGAAAGAGGTTCTCCAGTTTCTAAACAGTGCTTGTCCAAATGGTTGGCCAACTGTATTTTTTTTTTGTTACAGGAAGTATGGTAAGGAACTTCCTGGAGTTAAAGGGCCATTCCACTAGACGTATGGTCACTTCAGTTGCCTGTTTCAGAGCCATGTCAGCAGCAGAGATTTGTGCTGCTACAACTTGAGTACTGTCCACACTTTTACCAATCACTACAGTCTGGACATTGCCTTCAGAAGAAGGGCAGACTTTGGTCTAGCTGTGCTTCAGGGCCTTCTTTTTATGCCTCTGGCCTCCTGCCACTCAGACTGTCTTGCACTTAGCACTGCTTGGGACTCATTCCATAAGTGTGACCTGATGACAGAGATATCCCCAAAGAAGATCGAACAGTTACTTAAGAACTTACTGTAACAGTAGATCTTTGAGAATCTCTATCATCAAATCATCTCATCCCCTCATCCTCCTTTCTCTCTCTCTCTCTCTCTCTCTCTCTCTGTGCAGCTCGGCTGTCCTGTTGTTCAGCCTTTCTGCTAGCGGGCACTTTCTCTCTCTTCTTGGTTTCCTGCTGGGACTCCTGTCTTCTGTGGCCTCCAGCTAGGGAAGGAACTGAGGAGGAGTGGGGCTGCCATACTTATGTAGGGCATGTGACATCAGAGCCTGGCGTTGGCGTGGGCATCCCTAATAGATTGCTGCAGAAAAAGCTTCCTTGTGATCCTAGTGTCCGATGGCTGGAGTTCCATAGGTGTGACCTGATGACAGGGATTCCTTGAAGATCTACTGTTATGGTAAGTTCTTACATAACTGTTCTCTCTGGTGGCATGAGAACTCCGAGAGTGAAGCTCAAGTAATGTTTAGAATAATACATATGAAACTGTATTACCAGGTTGTAATACCATTGAGAGGTTCTGGTGGCATGAGAACTATGAAACTGAAGCTCAGGTAATGTATAGAATAATAGTTGTGGGACTGTATTATAGGCTGTAATTTCATCAAGAGGTTCTGGTGGCATAGAACTCAAGGGTGAAACTCAGGTAGTGTATAGATTATTAGATAGAGGAACTGTATTACAGGGCTATAAAACCATTGAGAGGTTCAGGTGGCATGAAAACCTCAAGAGCAAAGCTCAAGTAATGTATAGAATAATAGACAGGGGACTGTATTATGAGGCTATAATACCATCAAGAGATTCTGGTGACATGTGACCCTTGAAAATGAAGCTTAAGTAATGTATAGAATAATAGATAGAGAACTGTATTATGAGGGTATAATACCATCAAAGAGGTTCTGGTGGGACAAGAACCCCAAGAGAGCAAAACTCAAGTAATGCATAGAATAATAGAAAGGAAGTGTGTTACAAGGCTACTATTATTGAAAGATTCTGGTGGCATGAGTTTTAGTAAATATAATACAATTGCTGAGGTTGTGGTGGCATGAGAACCTAGAGAGCAAAGCTCAAATAATGTTACAATAATAGACAGGGAACAGTATTATGAAGCTATAATACCATCGAGAGGTTCTGGTGACATGAGTACCCCAAGAGCAAAGCTCAAGTAGTGTATAGAATGGTAACTGTATAAATTCATAATACCATTGAGAGGCTCTGGTGGCAAGAGAACTATGAGAGTGAAGCTTGGGTGATGTATAGAATAATAGGTGGGAACTGTATAATGAGGCTATAATACCATTGAGAGCTTCTGTTGGCATGGGAACTCCAAGAGATGAGCAAGAGTAACATATGAGGCTATAATACCATCAAGAGGTTCTGATGGGACGAGAATCACGAGAGAGTGAAGCTCAAGTAATGCATAGAATAATAGATAGAGAGCTGTATTATGAGGCTATAATACCATCGAGAGGTCTGTTTGCATCTACGAACACCAAGAGGAAGTGCATGTAGCATATAGAATAATAGAAAGGAACTATATTATGAGGCTATTAATACCATCAAGAGGTTCTGGTAACGTGAGAACCCTGAGAGAGTGAAGGTCGAGTAATGCATAGGACAATAGATAGGAACTGTGCTGCAAGGCTGTAATACCATCGAGAGGGTCTGTTTGCATGTGAACACAAAAGCAAGCTCATGTAATGTATTGAATAACAGAAAGGGAACTATATCATGAGGCTATTAATACCATCAAGATGTTCTGGTAGCATGAGAACCCCAAGAGAATGAAGGTCGAGTAATGCATAGAATAATAGATAGAGAACTGTGCTGCAATGCTATAATACCATTGAGAGGTTCTGGTGGCATGAGAACCCTAAGAGCAACGCTCGAGCAATGTATAAAATAACATATGGGGAACTGCATTACAAGGCTGTGACACCATCAAGAGGTGGCTTGAGAACCCCAAGAGCAAGCTCATGTAATGTATATAGAATAACAGATAGGACACTGTATTACAAGGCTATAATATCATCAAGAGGTTCTGGTGGCATGAGAACACAGAGATCGAGGCTCATATAATGCATAGAATAGCAGATAAGGAACTGTATTATGAGGCTATAATACCATTGAGAGGTTCTGGTGACATGTGAATCTTGAGAGGTAAGCTCGAGTAGTTCCAGCCAACATGTCATTGGAACCTAAGAAGAGTTTATGGCCGAGTAACACATGGTCCTAACTGTTATTTGTTTATAATATATGGCTCCAAGTTGTTTTTGCATAAAGAAACCACCTGCCCCACAACTTTAAAACAGTGCCCCACTCACTTACTTACTCCACTTCTGCTCTCTCTGTAAAACAGGTGTAACCCCCTACAAATGGGAGTTCCCAAAAGTCTTATTTGAGCTTGCCTAAATGCTTGCTGCCAGACTGGTGTCCTGCATTTTAGCAGTTTAAATGTGATTACCAGAGCCTGTATAGCTTCTGTGTACTGTCTTTTAAGAGCTGCCTGATTGCAGCTCTTGTAATCTGAGAGGGAGCTCTGTTGAAAGATGTAACTATTTGCTGAAAATCGTTTAAAGTGATAATGATAGTGTAGTTTGTCTAACCTGCTTTCTTTGTAGCAAAGACTGTTTTGTTTGTCGCCACTATCTTGGTCCTGGACTGCAAATTGGACTAAACAGTACTGGTGGGACCTAAAATGTAGTCGAACTACAGGAGCTGTCTGAAGTCAAAATCTGTAGGAATTGTAGTTTTTAACTTTTGCGCCTTTTTGCAACTGAAGGGGAGCTCTTGCCTTGACTGACAGCCAAATCAGCCAACCAAACCTTTTGGATCTTGGGAAGTCCCAGGCTGCTTACAGTTTTCAATTAGATCTAAGCTGGAAACTGAAGAGCAAGGAGCTGAAGTGATTCTGAGCAGCAATCCTGAGTGGATTGCGTGGGAGAACTGTGAAAGAGGCTGAGTTTTGGCCGCATGTCTGTCTGTTGCTCCTGAGGGGAGAGAAGAGATATTTTGGACTAAATCCAAGTTTGTGTGACTAAAGTAAGCTACTGAAGTGGGCCAGGCTCAACCTGAAGAAGACTGAAGATTTTTGTTGAATGCGATTGGCCTGTCAGGAGTTCCAGCTACCTCTAAGCTACGGTGTGTGCAGAGACTTTGTGATTGTGGCTGGGAGCACTTTGCCTGGTACAGTAGAATTCCCTTACATGTAAATGTGCTATGAGCTGCTAGTGGGTTGTGAGTTAGTTCCCACTGTGTGAACTGTGTTCTGCTTCCTGGAAGCTGTATCCCTGACCAAAATGGACTGCATCCGAATTTGTCTCCATGCGGTCTGGGCCTTGCCAGACTGGCCCAGCCAGACACCACTGCACAGAGAAGCCATCGACGACAGACCTGCCTGGGTATCAGCCCCTGCTCCACACTTGAACAGGAATGACACCTCTACGACTCGTGTGGGCCCTGCTTCTCCTGGCATTCCAGATCAACCACCTGCAGTCTCGATTTTCATCCAGCCTGTGTCCAGTCTTGGGTATCATGGAGTAAATACCAGGGTAGCTCCCTGCAACAACAGCTTAATCTGAGTGTGTCATCTGATTGTCTTGTTGTTTTGTTTCCTTCTGAACTGAGCCTCTGGCTCGGGATTACAAATATTGTGTACTGTTCATGTTGTGTTTTCCTTCACAGGACCCCAACCAGCTGCACGCCGCCAACCCCGGGCATCAGTCCTGGCTAGCCCATCTCTTTTCCACCTGGGTACCCAGAGATGTGACTGTGTGGGGACTCAAAGCGCATGCATAACTGCTTGATTGATATAATCTTTAAGCTAATTAACCTGATTTTGCCCTTCCTTGTTCAAGTCCCTGAATAAATCAGATCTAACTTTTCTGCATGTAATCGGACTGTGGTTCCTGTTTGTGCTCAAGTACTGTACTGTTGCTATTTGCTGTGCATAACTTTGTTTTACAGGGGTCCCAGGGTCGAGCCAGAGGAGCCAGCCCTGATGGTAAGTGCAAACAGTGTGGGTACTTGTGGTGTACCAGGGTATTGTGAAAGTGATGATTGTACAGTGTTCAGGCCACTAGGGGGAAAGAGGGGTTACAGTGTCCCAGAGGGCTGTGCCCAGGTTAGCTTGATCACTACCAACCCTGACCTCTGGGTGGAGGCACCCGTTCAGAACTCAGGCCCCTTAACCTGCTACTAGCCAAGCAGGCAGAGGTAGAAGCCTTGGGATGGCCCACCTAGGGTTACAGACTTGCACTGCAACCCATGCGCCTGCTGACTACCTTATATGGGTGAGGTAATGGAATGGTTTCAGTGCCTTGACTCACCAGACTCTCAAAGTTTTAAGAGTCTTAAATCAAATGTTTTCTTTTGAGTATTTTGACATAGCCATTTTGCTTCAGTGCTGGTTGGCTTTTGCTGTTCACATTGGTTGCAGTAACATCTGGCTCAGGCTTTGCACAGGGATTTTACTAAACATTCTTTTATAATATCAAGGTTGCAACTAGAGATGTTATGAAGTTTTACTTCACTGGCGAATTCTGGTGAAGTTGCATAATTCGCCTTCATCAATAACTTTACGATTTGGCCACTTTACCAGTTTGCCACTTCACACTGAGTTTACCTGGAATTAGCACTTTTTCAGGCAAAGTTAGGCAAACTTAAGGCGAAGTTTTAATCTTCTCAGTGAATTTGCATAACTTGTCCTGAAAAAGTGCCTCTTCACTTGCCAGAAACTTATGAAATTTGGCAAACCTCTAATTATTTCACAGGCGAAATTTTCCAACCAGCATCTCTAGTTGCAACCTCACAAGATGGTACTACAAGGTCACAACAATTGTATTATGAAAATAGGGATGTCACAAGTATGGCATTATGGCATTTCTGTATGGGATTTCTGGCGTTTATAAGGATTATCTAAATATTACACAGTTTTACAAAATGGAACATAAAAATCCAGTAACCTAATTTTTCGAAACATGTCACAAGACCTTGAATATTTTCTGACAGCTGCACAGCTCTCCTGGATGGCACATTTCTCTGACAAATAAAATCCCAAGACACAAAAGCAGCAGCTCAAACACAAGGTCGGTGCACAGACATGGGGCTGAATTAGCAAGGAAAACACAGTTGGGGGTTGCACTCGGCAGACCCCAAAACGGTCAGCACTCCCAAAGTTCAAATGCAAAAGTTTAACACCAGCCAGTAACACTGTGCAAAACTGCTAAAGTTTATTTGAACTTACCACATCTAGCAGTGCAGCGTATACCCTTCTAGACAATGCAATGCAGGTCTCCGTTGCAGGGTTTAATCAAAGGACTGTCCTAAAATCACCCAACCAATAAACTTGCTTTGTGGTGAAAATGCATCCTGCTGAAACATGCTAGATGCTGCTAGCTATCAGGACAGAATCAATTCCAAAAAGAAAGACTACGAATACCTGTGGTGGTGTGGTGCAGGAAAAGACTGGCTAGCTGAAATCTCCATCTGTGCTCCCAAGAGTCCTGCACTCAGACAGATATGACTTCGCACCAATTCCTTCCTTTTAAACACGTTATTGCAATTTCAGTGGAAAAAGTGCAGACAGACAGATGTCCTCCTGGCCCCAGGAGAGGACATCTGTCTGTCTGCACTTTTCATTGAATTTGCAATAAAACATTTAAAAGGAAGGACTTTGTGAGAGTCATATCTGTTGGAGTGCAGGACTTTCTAGAGCACAGCTATCAGAGTGGACCAAACATTGCTACATACATGCTGTCACACATCCTAATGTTGTGACATTACTGATGATGGCTTCAATGATGTTGAAACAGGGCATGTCACAGCATGTACACAGCAGTGTTTGGTCTGTTCTGATAGCTAGCAGTGTCTAGCATCTTCGGTAAGATATCTAGGGGATCAGTAGTAGGAGAAGAGACTATACTGCCCTTGTACAGGTCACTGGTAAGGCCGCATCTAGAGTATGGAGTTCAGTACTGGTGCCCACACCTCAAAAGGACATTAACCCGCTGGAGAAGGTCCAGAGGAGGGCTACAAAGATGATAGCTGGTCAGCAGGGTAAGGCATATGAGGAGAGGTTGAGGGCACTGAACATGTACTCCTTGGAAGACAGGAGACAGAGAGAGACAGACAGACAGAGAGAGAGAGAGAGAGAGACAGAGAGAGAGAACATGATTGAGACCTTCAAGTACTTGAAAGGGATAAATAAGGTTGATAAGGAGAGTCTCTTTAAGCTGAGTGGCAACCATAACATGAGGGGTACAGTCTTAAGCTGGAGGGTGGGAGGTTTAGGAAGAAGGTCAGGAAGCACTTCTTGACAGAGAGGGTGGTGGACACTTGGAATGTGATGCCAGAAGAGGTAATCTCATTGAAGACAGTGGGCAGCTTAAGAGAGGCTGGGACAGGTATAGGGGAGGGTAAGGGTCATGGGTAGGGAGGATGGGAGAAGTGGGGGAGGGGCAGGGACAGTAGCTCAAGCTGTGGACCCTGCAGCACGAGCAGACTTGATAGACCAAATTGTCTTCTTCTGGTGGCTTCTTCGTATGTTTGCAAGATGCATTTTTACCACAAAGCAAGTTTAGTGGATGGGTGATTTTTGTGACAGTCCTTTGGATTATACCCTGCAACGGAAACCCATATTGCATTGTCTAGGAGGAAACATGCTGAACTGCAGGATGTGATATGTTTAAATAAACTTTAGCAGTTTTGCATAGTACTACTGACTGGCACTGAACTTTGCAAATAAAATCCCATTTTACAGTATAAGTAAAATAACACGCTCCCCAGTGTGTTGTTATAAAACCAAAAGCACTTCTCATGTTGCTGTCGCACTCAGCCGTGCCTTGTGCAAAACAAACAGCAAAATGTACATTTTCCTTATAACTGCACACCCTGTCATGTCTTATCTCCTATGCATACTGTTGAGAATAAACTGCTTTTTTACTGTATTGCATCATGCTTCTCTCTCTCTCTACTGAAGGTACAACAGCCCACATTGGGATCAGCCTGTATGGGTTAAATAAGAGTGGATCTCGACACTTGGACAAAGAGGGGCCTTCAGAGAAACAGCCTTGATGTGTTCCAGATAGAAACTGATGCCAACCTGGGAGAGATCTGGAAAATCCAATCTGGCATGACAACACAGGTATGTGTACCTTCAGTCTAGAAACAGGAAGTGAAGTCATCCTTTATGTTTGATAGGCAGATGTTCCATATTGTCATTGGTTGATGAGAAATACCAAATTGCACATATCCAGCTGTTGCAAAGCATCATAGGAAATCCATGCAAATCACCACAAAATAATTAAGGCTGTCTAGGTTTTAGGAGGACTAAATGATGCCTAAGGGCCTCACAGACAGCCTGCAAAGGTTGAAAGCAAACACAGACACGTGTTTCATCTGTATTACAACTCAGTGTGCCTCATATGCATCTCAGTCCTGAGGAAGGGAAACCAACAAGATGATTCACTGGTTTTGGGCCATGGTGAGCCCAAAATAGGTTAGGAATTTATTTAGCTTTTATTAACCAGGTAGGATGCACTAGACAAAACATTTTCCTATTTTCAGGCATGACCTGGGACAGTACAACAGTAAGCAAAATGCTATATGACAATATCAGAATGAGACATTAGAATAATATTAGTAAGATAGAAACACAAGATATACTGTAAAACAGGCATACATTCATCATAACATAAATACAAAGTGACAAGTGCAGAGATGTTCATATACATAGGCAAATAGTTTGTCAGGATATGAAGGCTACAAATGGTGCATACAGCCAACTGTTATAAGTGGGAGCAGTACTGGTTACGGAAGGTGTGAGTAGCAGGACAATGTCTGATATTGGCAGGTATGGTACACCATAGTTAGGGGCAGAGACTAAGAAAGCTATCTCATCTAACTTAGTCCTGGTCTGTAGTATGACTAAGAGGTCAAGGTCAGAAGATCAGAGGGATAGGCGTTTTTATAGGGCATTAGGAGGGAGGCAAGCGATTGTGGTAACTTGGTATGGATGACACTGTGTTTGATACCTCCTAGGGAGAGCTCACATAGAGTGGATGGGGGAGCCAGTCAAGCTTTGAATAAAGTTACCAGTGATGGGCTAGGCTATTACTATTGAGGGCAAATCAACAGATATTGTTGTGTGCCACATCCCTTTATGTAGTATTGAGTTGGAGGTTTAGACAAAAGACGGGCAGACCATAGGAGAGTTTGGGGAGCAATATACCTGGGGAATGGCAATATGAGTATTGGGAGAGAGGTTATGGCTAACTTTGTATATAAGCCCAAGTCTGACATTACTGCCTTGCAGGTAAATGTCACATAGAGTGCAGAATCAAGGGCAGGGTTGAGCGTAACACCCAGATAGCTAAAGGTTGGGACAGTGACCAAGGGTGTACCGTTATCATTGACCACTGAAAGAGGAGTCAGGATGCTCTTTATTCGAGGGCCGATCCAAATAGTATAGCCTGAGACCAGGTGGCATTCATTAAAGGGACACAATCAGCACTTTACTTACTTTTTTGGGGGTGACCTAAAAGGAATATGCATATGCATTTGCGCATGCCCAGTATCGCAGCTGGAGTTTAAGACCCGATTTTATCACTTTAAGTCCTCATTTCATGTCCACTAGCACTTTCCAGAGTTCATCTTTCTTCATACTCTCAAAAATTCTGTTTAGCTGAATTTGGATGTGGTGAGGCATGAACGAGCCTTCTGGTGCTTCAGTGCCATTTAGAGAAACGACTGCACTGGGAGCTGGTGTCATAAACCCAAGTGGACCACAAGGATTTTGCTTTGGTGAAAAATGTTTTAAACCAAGTACTTTCAGGGGAAAATAAGTGCTGCGTTGCATTCTCTCTTGATTCCGACACTGCTACAGACTCTAAAGGCACGTTTAGGGACCCCCCAAAGTAAGTAAACCACTGACAGTGTCCCTTTAAGAGCCTATTATTGAAACCATTTCCGGATGAACTGTAGGTCAGCTGATAGTTTTAATATAGAAAGCCAGTGTACTGCTAGACATTAATATTAATTTTAAAAGTAGTCAACTGTCACTTTTAATAATGGAGGTATTTTTTTCTTTTCCTTGGGATGTCAGGGTTTCAAATAAATAAATCACACATACCCCAATAATGCAAACATTATGGGATATCTATGCAAATCACCATGAAAGAATGAAGACTGGTTCTGTTTAAGCAGGATTATAAAACAATGTAATGGCCTCAGCCAGTCAGAGCACTAGTTTACAGTACCTCTTACCCAGCGAGAGTCAGCACCTTGCGCTGCTCTGATCAACCGATTCCTGCCTCTCTGTTGTTGTCTTCTGATATTAGATGTCTTTAGTATTTTACCATTTACCTTGTAGTCTTGTTTGTTATAAAAGTAATTCCAACATGAAATAATTTAAATGTTTAAACTGTGAACCCACTCCACCCAGCTGCATACCCCACCAACATTAACCGCTGTGTCTTTAAAATGTACCATTAACTGGTATAGGTGCAGTGGGAAGTGCAAACCAAAGAAAAAATACATTTAATCATTTAATGTTAATTACAGTCTCTGACTTTGTTGTTTTCAGTAGAGGCAATCACATTGCTTTATAATATATTAATACTATTAGTGTCCTGTGTCTCTTACATGAGTGAGAACATTGTGTCGTGCTGTTTTGGGCTGACAGAAACATTTAGCTTTCCTTCACAGTCCTCTTGCCCAAAACAGCATGAGATAACATTCTTATCATGTAAGAGACACCTAAGTTTCTCTATCTATAATATAGTGCATGGTACCAATGCGCTCACACACTCTGCAAAGGCAGAGAGCAGAAGACACAGACACATTTCATCTGTCTTAGGACTCTTCAGAGTGCCTTGTCTGTATCTCATTTGGGTGGGGGGCTGATGATGATAAGAGAAATGCAGATTACCGTAACACAATCAGATGTATTTAAGGGGAATACACTTTTTTTTTTTTTTGATTATGGCTTTTGGACACTGGGGTGAGAGGTCTTTGTGTCCTTTAGCTTTTTAGTTTTGATTTATTTTATCTCCTTTTGTGAGGGTAGAACAAATATCATCTTCCCCTTGTTGTGAGAGAACTTGAGAGGAGTTTTGTTCTTGGCCCTCTGCTGTTATATCCCATAAGGGCTAGGCAGTGAGAGTGCCTTGTCCCTTTCCTTCCCGTGGTGAGAGCAATCCGGGGGTAATAGTTTAGGTTTAGACTTTTCTTTCTTTTAAGTTTATATTTATGATTGTTAAATTGATTGTTAATTAGTTTTGTTGTGGGTTTGGTTTATTTTATTTAAGCTTCAACATGTGTTGGCCTTTAGCTCCCACGGTGGTGCGCTATTCATCCTCCTCCTTCGCGCCTCCACCCCTTTGTCACTCCTCCTCTTCATTTGACACCTACCAGCGCTGTAGAGCTCTGGGTATTGTTCGTGGGGTTGTCGAACAGGGGTGGATGAATGAGCGGAATCCATCGTATCGGGTAGTCAGGTCCAGGAGGCGCCCCTGGGGCGAAATGGAATCCAGATCGAGGTTTTCCTGTCTGGTAGCCATACCCAAGGGCACCACAGAGATTAGTGGCAGATAGGCTTGACAACCCCTGAAGTTTGTCCAACTCGGCGTGTTATGCAATGCCAGGTCTGTTAGAATAAGACCGCTTATTATTGCCGATCTTGTTGGTTCGGCTGACCTGGCCTGCATCACCGAGACCTGGCTGGATGAAACTCTGGCCCCACCTTGGAGGCCATGATTCCGCCGGTACTCGGTGATACACCGCCCGAGATTGACCGCAGGGGGCGGGGGTTGCAGTCTGTTTTAAGGCGGAATTGGGTCTCCAGATGTGGTAGTCGGTGAGACTGGGTCTTTTGAGTGTACAGTTGTTAGCAGGTGTGGCGTTGAATCGTCCTCATCTACCGTCCACCCGGAGATGGGAGGCTTCTTACAGGAAGTAGCAGACTTCTCGTCGACATGTTGTTTGAGTCGCCCAGGTTGATGGTCCTGGGTGACTTCAACGCCTGGGTCGACGATGAACTCTCAAATTTGGGTAATGACTTCCTCCAATTGATGTCTTCTTTGGGCCTTACACAGGTGGTTTCCACTGCTACACACAAATCTGGACACTCTTTAGATCTAGTCTTCCTTCTAGGATCAACGCATCCGACATGGGGTGGAACCAGTCACCTGGTCTGATCACCACATCGTGAGGTTCAATTTTGCACCCCCTGAGAAGACTAGCCCCTGTGGAGATGGTCAGGTACCGCCCATTATGGAATGTAACTCCACAAGGTCTAGCGGCGGTCCTTGACCTCTCATCCTTTGTTCAGTGAGCAATGGCCCAGAAGCATTAGTGTTGGCCTATAATAAGGCCGCCACGATGGCTCTGGATTCCATTGCTCCTGTTTGTGAGCGCCCCAGATCCCTTCGCCCCGGAGCCCCATGGTTTGATGGGACCCTGAGGGAGATACGGAGACAGGGCGAAGGTTAGAGCTGTGTGGCGCAGAACCCTCCTTGATGCCGACCACTCTAGATTGATGGAACATTATGTTAACTATCAATCTGCAATCACCCATAAGAAGGCAGAATTCCTGTCCAGGGAGATTGCAGTTGCTCAGAATCGACCGGCTCAGCTGTTCTGAACTGTAGACAGACTGTGCAACCCAGCCTGCCTGCATGTTCGAAAGCTTTTCGCAAGCAGAGTGTGACGAGCTCGCTTGATACTTTGCAACTAAAGTGGCCGACATCAGGAAGAACCTGGGTCCGCAAGCTGTATGGGTGAAGCTTTTGGTCAGCATGAGATGGCAGTGCCTCATTTCTCCTGGAGTTCCTTTCGACGACCTGAGTTCGTGGACATTATGAGGATCATCCATTTTATGTGCCCCACAAGTTGTGGTTTGGATCCCGTCCGACTCCCTTATTCTGGGTTGTTTGGACATCATTGGTCCGGTCCTGGCGCAAATAGTCTGGTGCTCCTTGGAATTAGGTGAGTTTCCTGTTCCTTGAAAGAGGCTGTGGTAACTCCTCTCTTGAAGAAAGCTTCCTTGGACCGGACTCTTATTCTAGTTATCGACCTATCTCTAACCTCCCTTTATTGGGAAGGTTATTGAGAAGGTCGTAGCAGTTCAACTAGATGACCATTTAACCATCCATAATGTCTACGAATCCTTCCAGTCGGCTTCCGTAAAAGACATAGTACCGAGACTGCGCTGGTTCGGGTGTTAAATGATCTTCTGATGGCGAGGATCAGAAGAGACGTTCCATTCTTGTTCTTCTTGATCTCTCTGCAGCCTTTGACACAGTGGACCACATGGTGCTATTAGCTCGCCTGGGGCAAATTTGTGGAATGTCTGGAACCATTCTGCAATGGTTCACGTCATTTTACCGGGAGATCGCCAGAGAGTTGTGTCGAGTTTTTCCTCTGACCCAATCCCTCTGTTGTGTGGAGTGCCCCAGGGATCCGTGCTGTCGCCCATGTTGTTTGCAGTGTATATATGCCTCGGAGGTATCATTAGACGATATGGGCTGAGGTTTCACTGCTATACGGATGACACCCAGCTCTATCTGTCCTTTGCACCCGACCAGGATGGAGCTCTCTCGGTGTTTAACAACTGTCTGGGGAGATCCAAGACTGGATGGATTCTAGTTGGCTAAAGTTGAACTCGGAGAAAACAGAGGTGCTGGTAGTGGATCCTGGTGGTCGGTGGTGAGGCCAGATATCGGTGCTCCATCTGGAATTATTCTTGGTGGAGTATCTTTGCCGTTCTCAGAACAGGTGCGTAGCCTTGGATTCATTCTTGACGACAGGCTGACTCTCAAAGCTCAGGTGTCAGCTGTTGTCAAGACTTCCTTTTATCATCTCAGGAACATTGCCAGGGTGAAGCACCGTTTGACTCCTGCCTACTTTGGTTCATGCTTTTTATCTTCACGCTTAGACTATTGCAGCGCCTGTACTTTGGGCTTTTGGGGTTGAAATCAGTACGCCTACAGCTGGTGCAGAATGCTGCAGCCCGGGTTTGACTGGGACAAGTCGTTTCTGTCATATTACTCCGTGCTGCGCAAACTGCACTGGCTGCCTGTCGCGATGGCGGATCACCTTTAAAGTCATTTTGTTGACTTTCAAAGCCCTTCACAACCAGGGTCCAGCCTATCTGAAAGACCTCCTGGTGCCTTACTGCCCTGACCGATCACTCCGCTCGGCCGACATGGGGTTGTTAGAGATCCCAAGAGTGAGCTTGAAATCTTCTGGCAGCAGAGCATTTTTATATGCTGCACCCACTCTTTGAACTCTCTACCATGTCGGTTAGACAGTGCACCTCCGTGGAACTCTTTAAAAAGGATCTGAAAACTTACTTGTGGAGCATGTTTTTTAGATAATTAGTTATTTATTAATGCTTTGATTTTATTATTATATATTTTATCTTGTTGTATGCTGATTTTATGTATATGTTTGTTTATGTAGTGTTTGAACTGTCAAAGTTGTTCAGCACCTTGATATATTGAAAGGTGCTATACAAATAAAATTATTATTATTATTATTATTATTATAACATAGTAATTAAGGTCAGAAGGATTCTAGGTCTGTATACTCCCTCCACACCTTAATAAACAGGATGGATAAATAAGTTGCACAGACATGTACTAATTTAGAAGGACTTCTTACTCACTCTTTTATTTTATGTTTTCCTGTGCATACAGCTAATCAAGACATATTGGTGCTGCTTGGCAGTGTAGGGGCGAGGAGGTGTGCAGTAAGCAGGCAATGGAGCTGAGCCTGCTGGAGGCGTTCAACTCAAACTCCAGTCCAGAAAATGCTTCTGATGCCACTAGTTAGCTGGCTGATGCGTGGAAAATGAAAATGAAAATGATGTACTCACCATAATTGTTGGTCTTCAGAATATCTTCACCTTTCATTCACACTAATGGATCTTAGCCAGGGTGCTAGAACCCCTGGGAGCAAAGTATTTTGCAGCTAGGAGGGGATCGACGTTGGCAGGTGGCACCACCCACAATGCAGACATACTGACACCTTGCATGCGAGGCGAGCCAGTAACTAACGCTAGTCCCTCTCTTCCACAGTTCTGTTTGCCAGTAGAAAACAAGTGTGAGGAAAAGAGAAGAGGGCTACAGAATTCTAGCCCAAAGGAATAAGAAAAGGATATATGATATAAAAATAACAAAATAAAGCCAGACTATCAACTTAGAATAACTAAGGGCTGGGCCTAGTAGGTGGCACAAGGGTAGTGGGTATAAAGTCCGAACCCATTATCAGCTACCTGGACAGGAAGGAGAGCAAGAGAGATGGCAGCAGCCCTGGCATATAACTCTGGCATATACACTAGGACCTAGAGAGAGAGAGCACTATGTACTAAAGATGGCAGTATGCCAGCTTGAAATAAAAGCAACCTTTGTGCTCCCTAGAGGACAATATCAGTTTAGTAAGGTAAAAACCCCAAGCTTCCAGGAGGAGCGAGACAACCAGTGTGACTGGACAGAGCCTGGGGCACAGATATTATTGTCCTGGCACTCCCAATGCAGCAAGGAGAAAAGAAGGTAACCATGTGAAAAACATGAACTCGGACAAACTGAATGATATAGCAAAAAAAATATTCCAACCCGAGGAGTGTAGCACAGAAAACTATTACACCTGCCTCTCCCTGAGATACAGGAAAAACCAGAGCGCTGCTCCTTGCCCCCAGGGTCAAGCACTTTGCACATTGCATAGGGTTCAGAGGTATAGACAAAGTGGAGCTATAGTCTGCAAAAAGCAACAACAGGGATAAACCCAGAGACCTGACCTTGGCATCATGGGTGCAACACCCTGCCTCCAAAAGTGTGTGGGGGAACAACCCCACTTCAATGCGAAAGAATTCTAGGACACGTTTCTCCATGGAGAAACAGGCATCACCAGTCCATTTTGTGGTGGGGCCAAGGCAGGTGTTGCATTTCAGATGCCGTCTGATGCTGGGAAGGAGCCCCCACAGGAGCACCAATGTGGGGAGGTACAGCCTTCCTTCATTGCCTCTTTGAACTAGGCATTGCAACATACAAAAATAATAACATGAGATAGAAATACCTAGTTCAACACCGAACTTTAAAATGGATCCGAATTCAGCATATTCAACATTGAAAAGTAAAAGCAGCGCAAACTGAGTTTCTGAGTGCTGGTGCAGTTTCAGACTTCAGCTGCTCCCACAGTGCACTCTTTACAGTGGGAATAACAGAACTGAGAAAGGGAGGGACTGGCATCAGTTACTGGCTGGTTCATGTACACGACACCACCGGCCAATGTCAGTCTCCTCATAGCTGCAAAAGACTTTTCACCGACGGGGCCTGAGAACCTCTAGCTAAGACCCATTAGTATGAATGAATGGTGAAGACCGAGTCCTGGAAGATCTTATATTTGAAATGATGATGTAGCCACATCAATCACAGGGCTTTTCTGCCCATTAGCCAGCTAACGAACATCATCCATTAGCCTGTAATTTCAGTGCGGTTGGTGCGTTCTACTCCCAGCTCAGTGTCTGCCCTGCTGTAGGCCACATTGGCAGCTCTTTTCCCTCCTGATCCTGCTACCTGCTCTGGAGTCAGAGAGCAAGTGTGCTGTTGGCCACAGTCAGCGGCTTTCCTTTTACTCACTGCCTGCCTGAGGTTAAAAGCAAGGTGCTGTTCGTTATGATCAGTGGCTCTTCTCTTCCCAATCCTGTTGCCTGCCCTGAGGTTGGGGAGCAAACCTGCTGTTGGCCATGACTGATGGCTGTTCTCCATGCCCAACCCTACTGCCTGCCCTGGGATCAAGAAGCACCTGTTGGTCGTGGTCAGTGGGCATTCTCTACTCCATCACTGCCTGCCCTGGGGTCAATAAGCTCCTGTTTTGTGTGGTCCGTGGCCATTCTCTACTCCCTGTTGCCTGACCTGAGATTGATAAACTCCTGTTGGTCATGGTCAGCATCCGTTATCTACTCCCAACCCCACTGCCTGTCCTGGGGTCAATAAGCTCCTGTTTGTAGTGGCCATTCTGTACTCCCCACTGCCTGCCCTGGGGTAAAAAGCTCCTGTTTGCTGTGATCAGTGGCCATTCTCTACTCCCCCACTGACTGCCCTGGGATTGATAAGCTCCTGTTGGTCTTGGTCAGTGCCCGTCTCCACTCCGACCCCACTGTCTGCCCTGGGTCGATAAGCTCCTGTTTGCTGTGATCAGTGGCCATTCTCTACCTCCTGACCTGGTCTGCCCTGGGGTTGGAAGCTCTATTGGCCATGATCAGTGGCTATTCTCTGCTCTGACCTTGCTGCTGCCTACCTGCCAAGGGGTTGGGAAGCTCCTCTGGCCACGTCAGCAGCTATTCTCTGCCCCTAACCCTCTGCATGCCACTCATGATGTATTGGTCTCCTCTTGTCCCACTGCATTATGGATGGCTAGAGGTGTTGAATGTTCCTAAATCCTTAAAAGCTGCAGTGAGAGCTGATCAAGGATTGTAAATGAACATGTTTTGTGTGGTAACACCAGTATGGTAGTTTTACCCTTTTAAAAGAAAAGGAATCAAAATCAAACTATCGGTATGTCAGTAATTTCTACAGAGAGTTTGTGTGTAGCCTTTAGAAACATAGAAGTTGATGGCAGATAAGGACCGCAAGGCCCATCCAGTCTGCCCATTTCTTTTCTACCTTATAAATGTGCCATTGGCCTTTGCTCTGTCAGTGGTCTATCTATTCATACTCATCTGTATTGCTCCTTATGCTTATGCCTATCCCATGCCTGTTTGAAGCCCTGCACTGTATTCATAGTCACCACTTCCTGATGTAGGCCATTCCATGCATCCACCACTCTTTCGGTGAAAAGAATTTCCTCACATTCCCCTTAATCGGCCTCCCTCTAATCTCATGCTGTGTCCTCTTGTCCCGCTTTTTTCTTATATTT
Source organism: Neoceratodus forsteri (assembly GCA_016271365.2). Taxonomy (NCBI): domain Eukaryota; kingdom Metazoa; phylum Chordata; order Ceratodontiformes; family Ceratodontidae; genus Neoceratodus; species Neoceratodus forsteri. Next base: position 125,027,954 of record JADMNL010000024.1, read on the forward strand.
AAACATGTTAGACTCTTTCACCTTGTTAATGCCCTTAAGGTGTTTGAATGTTTCGATCATATCACCTCTCTAGCCTCCTCTGCTCTAGGGATACATATTGAGCTCTGTTAATCTGTCCTCATATATCTTCTGATGCAGTCCCTGAACCATTTTGGTGCCCTTCTCTGGACTGCCTCAGTTTGAGTTAATGTCCTTGTGAACGTGTGGCCTCCAGTACTGCCACGCAGTACTCCAGATGGAGCCTAACCAGTGTCTTGTAAAGAGATTATTACCTCCCTCTTACGACATGGATACCCCTACTAATACACCCTAACATCCCCCTAGCCTTACCTACTGCTTTAGAGGTCTGCTTGGATGATTTCAGGTCATTGGTGATGATGATGCCCAAGTCTCTTTCTTCCTTTGTGTTACTACCAGCAACTCCCTTCCCAGCCTATAGGTGGCTTCAGGGTTTCTCGTCCCTATGTGCATGATCTTGCACTTCTTTGCATTAAAACCCAGTTGCCACTCTTCTGACCATTTGCTAGTTTATCCAGATCTTTCTCATTCTGCCCACTCCATCTGGATCATCTACTCTGTTGCAGATCTTGGTGTCATCTGCAAACAGACAAGCCTTACCCTCTAGTCCATCTGCAATGTCACTAATGAAGATATTGAAGAGGACTGGCCCCAGGACTGATCCCTGAGGTACCCCACTTGTGACTTGCATCTCTTCTGATTGTATACCATTTACCACCACTCTCTGTTTTCTGCCCGTCAACCAGTTTGCCAACCAGTTGACCAACTTCTGACCCACCCGAGCCTACCCAGCTTATTTATCAATCAATCTTCTATGTGGAACAGTGTCAAAAGCTTTGCTGAAGTCAAGGTAGGCGACATCAACTGTTCCCTTGGTCCACCACTCTGATTACCCAGTCAAAGAAATATATGAGATTAGTTTGACAGGACCTTCCTTTTAAACCCATGCTGTCTTGGATCCATTGCCCCTATGGATTCCAGGTGTTGCACTATCCTTTCCTTAAAGAGTGCCTCCATAATCTTGCCCATCACTGAGGTAAGACTGACTGGTCTGTAGTTCCTGCCTCCTCCTGCTACCACTCTTGTGGGCGGGATCACATGAACCCTTCTCCAGTCTTCTGGGACCTCTCCTGTGCTCAAGACTCACTAAACAGTTCTGCTAATGGCTCTGCTAGTTCCACCCTTAGCTCCTTAAGTACCCTGGAATGTATGCCATCAGGTCCCATTGCCTTGTCCACCTGGGCTTATCGAGCTCTTGTAGGACCCTTTCTTTTGTGAAGGGAGTAGTGCTCACCTCCCCATGTCCATGGTGGTGAACAGTGGGCCCTGCCCTACCTTCTTTTCAGTAAATACTGAGCAAAAGTATCTATTTAGGATAGATGCTTTTACAGGGTCCTCCTCCTCACATGCCCTCTTTTCTCCTCTGAGCTTAGCAATACCCCTCTGGACTTTTCCTTTCACTAAGGTATCTTTAGAAAGTCTTGTCACCTGCTTTTACTGTTTGTGCTAGTGTTTCCTCAGTTTGGGACTTTGCCTGCCTTACTGCCTTCCCTGCTTCCAATAGGGTAGTTTGGTATGCCTCCCTATCTTCATCCCGATGTGTTCCCTTATATTTCCTGAAGGTCAGCCTTTTGGCTCTGACCTTTTGCTATTGTATTTGAGAACAAGTGGTTTCCTTCTGCTTTTGCACTTCCTTTTCCGTCTAACACAATGGGATGTTGCTTCAAGTATTGCATCCTTAATGCTTGCCTACTTTGCCTGTACCCCCTCATCTGTGTTTCTTTTTGCCAGGGCTAGCTTAACTCTGTTGGCCATCATATCAAAGTCAGCTCCTCTGAAGTCCCATATTTTTGCCTTGGAATGGGATGATTAGATGTAGTGGCCAAATTGAACCATACCATGTGATAGTCACTGGCCCCCAGGTGACCTGCTACCTGGAGATCTGTGATCCCTTCCCTGTTAGTGAGTGCTAGATATAGGATAGCCCTGTCTCTTGTGGGTTGTTGTACCAGTTGTTTGAGGCCCTCCCCTGCAGGGAATCCACATGTGTCTAGTTCTGGCAGATGTTCCTGCTGGTATTGACCAATCTGTATCCTGCATGTTGAAGTCTCCCATTATCAGAACCTCACCTTTAGCTGTCATGTTTTGTATATCTTCTAACAGTAATGTGTCTGTGTCCTCCCCCTGGTCTGGGGCCTGTAGACAACCCCAGTTCTTATGGCTGTCCCAATTCCTGTTCCAGGGTGACCCACAGTTCTTCTGGCTCCTTATGTGTATTCTGAATTTCTGTAGCTTTGATATTTTCATTGATATACAGAGCCACTCCGCCCTTCCCTTTGCACCTCGGTCTCTTCTGAACAGTACATAGCCAGGTACTGAAGTCTCCCAAGTGTGGTTACTGGTAAACCACATCTCACTAATTGCTACTATGTCCAGTTTAGCCTCTGACATTATTGCCTGCAGGTCTGGGATCTTATTTCCCAGGCTGTGAGGAATTATATGTACATGATTTTCCATTGGCCAGATTTTGGTGTGTTAGTTGTTGGGTGAGGTTTGGCATTTCCTCTATGCGTCGTATGGGGAGACTGACCTTTTTCTTACCTGGTGATGCAAATGAACTGCAAGCGTGCTGAATCCCTGTTTGACCACTAGCTGAGGGAGGGGTGTTCTTCCCATTCGGCGTATGGCGTGCTGCACTCCCTCCCCATTTGCTAGTTTAAATATTCTGCAAAGACGCCAAACTTCTGCCCTAATGCACTGACTCTCTCATTAGTCAGATGCAGTCCATCAAATTTAAAGAACTTTCACTCCCAGAACTGTTGCCAGTTCCTACAAATCTGTGTCCTTTTTCTGGCACCAGCCCTTGAGCCACATGTTTAGCTCCCTATCTCCCTTCTCTGACCTTCCGTCCATCTGCCCCCTCTCCCAGACTGGAAGGATCTCAGAGAAGGAGATGTCAGACGAAATGGTTGATAGTTTGTCACCCAGCCTGGTCAGGTGTACCTTGGTCTCCACAACTGACCGGCTGGCGAGATCATTAGTCTCTATGTGTACCAGGGCGTCAATGTTTTCTCCTGCTTCCTGAACAATTTTAGCAATGCAGTCAGTGTCTCTCACATTGATGTACCTGGGAGACATCTGACCATTACCCGAGCTCAAGATGGGTATCAACTCCCGAATCATGGAGTCTCCTATGATCAAAGTTTTTGGATTTCCTTTTGCTTTTTTGTTTTGGTTCCTGATTTGGATGAGTTTTGTTGGGCTAGTTCCTGTGCTGCAGTGTCCTGCTCTGCAGTGTCCTCTGCCCTTTGTTTGATTTCGGAGATAGAGGCAGATACCTGTTTGTAGTGTTTATATGTTTTGGAGGTAATATGTTGAAGAGCACAGAGTGATGGGGCACCCGATTTGCCCCTCTAACCACCTGCCAACCTCCTGGACCAACTACCCTCTGCGGTCAAGTTCTTCTGTTGGATGTTGGGGAAATGGCTGGTGGTTCTTATAATGTATTTCCTCTTGAATATGAAATTTGAGGTGCACAATCTCTGCCCATGCTGCCCGGAGCTGAGCCCTAAGATCTCCAATGGCCCAGCATATAGGACAGTGTCCTAAATCCAGTAAGACTGTCCTTCTGAAAAGTGTTCTGCAGTACCTGCAGTTAATGATATCCATTCCAGATAAGTTGCTGGGTTTATAACCTGGTCAGAGTAATGAGAAGGAAGAAAATGCAAGTAATGGTTTGATTTTGTGTTTTGTTTTCATATAACTTGTCACAACAAATTAAATTACTAGTGCTCCTGTAAATGAGCTCACCTTGTGGATGCCCACAGATCCGCCCTTCCTGCTTTGCCACAGGAAATGTCACAACTGTGGTACCCTATAAAAGGAGTGTAGTGTGGGTGGTTGGGGATGAGGGTGGTGGCTGGGCCCTTCCCTGCCGAAAAAGAACAACCATGGATGAAAGAACAAGGAGGTAAGAGCAGAAACAGTCAGTCAACAACAAATGCAGTAACCCTGAAAGCTTATCCTAATGTTAGATACAACTGTAAAACCTGTAACACACCACATGTAGTAATTTCAGAGAAGATATACCCTGTAAGAAACACTTTGCTACAGAGAAAAATAAAGCAGTAACAGAAGATATACCTTGCAAAAGACAATCTGAATCAGAAGATTACAGCAGTAATCTGTTAGCACACCTGTAAGCACACCTTGTAATAATGCAGAAGAAGGTATACCAGCAACAACAATTTGAATCATAGAAAATAAAGCAATGAAATGTTAGCAACAAACAGTAGCAATCCCTATGAGTACAAAATAAAAATAACAACACACAGTAAATCTGCTTAGCCAAAGAAGTCTTAATTCGTTTCCCTTGTTCTGGTAAGATTCTCTGCTCTGTCCTTTCAAGCAATCTTTGGTGAAGGAAATCTGCCAGGGACATTGCAGACAGTGCCTTGTTGACTCTTGTGGTGCAGCAGCACTGAAGGGAACTCTGAAGGCCTCGGCCAGTTCCAACTCAAGCCCATGGAGTGTGTAGGCCTAAAGCCATTCAGGGTAACTGTAAATACTGAAAGGAAGTGTTCTACAACCTACAACAGTGGGTTTGTTCCTTGTTGGATTGCAATTTGTGTATTCACATTTAGATTACAAATATCTCATGTTTAGAGGTGAGACAGCCATTTTAAAGAGCACCTTTCTTGATATTTCACTGTGCTTATAATAAAGAACATGGAGCTCCTCTATGATGTAAAATAATTTTTTTCTCCTGAAGTCAAACCCGCCTATGCAACACGAACACCATTCTTTCAAGCACAAGGCCTGGGAATGACGCACTTAGCTCCTGAGATCCGCACTACATATACCTGCTTGAAATCCCAAGCAAATCTGGTCCTTTCTCATCTGTCTGCCTTTTATACAGTGCTTTGAGCCTGGGTCTCCATTGAACACATCCTTTGTCAGCTCCACTTATAACCAGTAGGTGCCCAGTTGGTGCCAAACACAGCTTCCTTCCTACTGTGGACATAGCCTACTAGACTTTAGCAAGGCATTTAACACAGTCCCACACAAAGATTAATAAACAAATTAGCCAGCCTGGGAGTGGGTCCCAGGATGGTAGCCTAGTAAAACACTAGTTGGACAACAGGACACAGTGGGTAATAGTAAATGGAGTGCACAGTGAAGAAAGGAGGGTTACTAATTGGGGTACCATGAGGGTTCATTACTGGGCGGTCCTTTTAATGTCTTTATAAGTGACATTGCAGAGGGACTGGAAGGAAAGGTATGTCTTTTGCAGATGACACAAAGATCTGCAACAGGGTTGATACACAAGGTGGGGTGGAAAGGATGAAAAGGGACTTAGCAAGGTTGGAGGAATGGTCAAATGTATGGCAGCTTAGATTCAATGCAAAGAAGTGCAAAGTAATGCACCCAGGAAACAAAACCCAGGGAAGAGTACACAGTGGGGGGTGAGATACTGACAATAACAAAATGGAAAGGGACCTGGGGTAGTCATATCAGATGACCTAAGGTGGGCCAACAATGTGAGAAGGCAGTAAGGAGGGCTGGGGATACTGGGATGCATAGGGAGGCATCATCAGTAAAAACAGGAAGTTGTTGGCCGCTGTACAGACAGTTGGTAAGACCACATCTGGAGTACTGTGTACAGTTCTGGAGACCCCATCTCTGCAAGGACAGAGGCGGGGTGGAGGCTGTCCAGAGGAGGACTAACCAAAATGATGCAGGGTCTGCATCAGAAGATATACTAAGAAAGACTAAAAGGAACTAAAGATGTATAGCCTCGAGAAAGGGGGGACATGATAGAAACTTTCAGATACCTCAAGGGACTCAACAAAGTCCAAGAGGGTAGCATGTTTCAGAAAACAGATGTGCAAAAACAAGGGGCACAATTTGAAGATAGAGGGGACAGCTCAGAGGTAATGTAAGGAAGTATTTCTTCAAAGAGAGTTGTGGATAATGGAACAGCCTTCCTGAGGAGGTCGTAGAGTGAAAAACAGTGGGGAATTCAAGAATGCATGGGACAGACATAAGGCAATTCTAGTGGGGGTAGAGGAAGTAGGCTGTTGGTTAACTAGGATCTGCAGCTTGTCCGTTAAGTAGGAAATGGGCAGACTAGGTGGGCAAGCGGTCCTTATCTGCCATCAAATTCTATGTTTCTATGCTCCAGCATTAGCAACAGTCCTCAAGCTCAGGAAAGTCGGAGACTGGCCATCCTAAATGTTAATGGTCACAGAATGGCAGCCTCACATCCATTCAGACTGTTCAATCCATGATCAACATGCTAGCCCAACCCATTCTTTAACTCACCCCTGCTGTACCCCAGGAGTCCTGGAGAGACTAGCATCCAGAGACAATGAGGGAGTAGAACAATACAGGGGTTACATAAGTTCTATGCACACTCAGTCACAGTGTGGGGTTTAAAATGTGTTCCAATTCTTAGAAAGGATTAGGTGGTTTGTGGGGGAGGCAAATTCAAGAGAAATGCAAGGACATTTTCTTCAATGAGAGGGCAGTGGAACAATGGAATAGACTGCTGGTGAAGTGATTTGGGAAGCTACCTAAACAAGTTTAAGCATGGCTGGGACAGGGCTAGAGGACTCACAGCCCATGGGGGCCCAACATGGGATTGAGGGGAGGGTGGGAAGTGAGACATCCCATCAGTACAGCTGGTCTAGATCAGTGGGGTGAGGTATCATACTGAGGGCAGACTTCAGGGCATTCAGTCTCCTCTCCTGATGCAAAATTCTGTGTTACTATGTTTCTGGCTGCTTATTTTGTTAATGACATGTACACCCTCGACTTGCTAGATAGGGTGCCAAATATATAGCATTTTACTTACTTACAGTACTTTCAGGACTTGCCTCCATCACTTGCCCTGAACTAATATCTGGTGGGTGGTGCCACAGTCAGTGGTACAGGGCCAGCAACAGTGCGTGTCATTCTGAATAAATTCAAAATTTTGAGGCACTCTGAACAGATGCACTGAGACAGTTAATATTTGCAAATTCTTAAAGGCATATCACCCACAATTTATTGTAGCAGCCTTGCAGTTCCAAAATTTCTTACATTGTCCTGTGTATCCTTAACCTTTCTTGAAAGGCTTTAATGGAGGAGGCTTTTTACCAGTTTTAGGCAGCCAAATTTAGTTAAAGTAGCCCACCATTACATTAATGAGAATTAGAGGAGTGCATCTTTAATTAGCCAATATAAAGGTTCTGTATGCACATCCAAGCTTCTCCTGCTGATGAAGCGCCAGTGTGGCTTGAAGGTTCTGTAGTACTGGTGGGTGCCTTCATTAGCAGGAGCCAGTGAGTCTGGTTTGTTTTCCTGCATGTTGGAACTGCAAGGTTGCTATAATAAATTGGTGCGATATGCCTTTAAGAAATTTGGTAAATACTAGCTGTCTCAGTACATCTGTTCAGAGTGCCCTCAAATTTTGGGATTTCTGCCGTGAAATTAACCACTTCTGGAAGAGTGCCGAACCAAGCAGTTTTCAGAGGACACCTAACCTTGTGACTGCCAGTGTCAACCTGAAGGGTGTTTTTTCTTCAAGATTTCACCCGAGTTGCCGGCATGTAGTAATGCACACACCTGTGTGCGGTTCCCACTTACATGCTGGTGTGTAGCAGCTGACCTTCCCCTGCTGTTATGCTCTCACTGTGCTGGTACCTAGCCTTCCAAGTATCAGACAAGTAGTGGGACATAGTATCCTCACCTCCCTGAGGAACAGAGCTGTCTATGGGACACTCCGATCCTCCTTCCTCCCTGCTGGCCCCAGAGCCACCCGAGTCCAGGATATAGTATCCCTCCTCAACTAGGGAGGAGAGCTGTCCATGGGACATTTGATCCTCCCAACTATCCCTGAGCCACCCAAATCTGGAGCACAGTATCCCCTCCTACCCTAGGAAATGAGAGCTGTCCATGGGGCACTCAATCCTCCTTTCACCTGGCTGGCCCTGAGCCACCCGAGTCCAGGATATAGTATCCCGTCTTAATATAGGGATAGAGCTGTTCAAGGAAGATTGATCCTCCTTCCTCCCAGCTGGCTCCTGAGCCACCTGAGTCCAGAACATAGTACCCCCTCTTCCACTAGAGAGAGAGTCATCCATGGGACACATGATTTTCCTTCCTTCTGGCTGGCCCCAGAGCCTCCCGAGTCCAGGACATAGCTGATTGCCACTTATCTCACATGTACCTATGTCCCTGGGTCACCCTGGAAATGAACCTTGGCTCAATGGTGCCTTTCCCAGTTATCAACTTTTAAATAAATAAAATAAATAAATAGTACCCCTCCTCCCCTAGGAAGGAGAGCTGTCCATGGACATTCGATCTTTCTTCCTCCCACCCAAATCCAGGATATAGTATTCCTCCTCCCTAGAGAACTGAGCAGTCCATGAGACACTCAATCCTCCTTCGTCCCTGCTGGTCTCAGAGCCACAGAGTCCAGGATATAGTATCCTCCTCCCCAAGGGAGAAAGAGCTGTCCATGGAACACTCAGCCCTCCTTCCTCCAAGCTGGCCCCAAGCCACCCAAGTTTGGGACATAGTATCCTCTACTCCCCTAGGAGGAGAGCTGTCCATGGACACTTGATCTTCCTTCCTCCCAATTGGCCCCCAAGCCACCCTAGTCCAGGACATTGCATCTCCTCCACCCGAGGAAATAAAGCTGTCCATGGGACACTTGGTCCTTCTTCCTCCCAGCTGGCTCCCAGGCCATCTGAGTCCAGGACATAGTACCCCTCCTCCCCTAAGGAGGAGAGCTGTCTGTGGGACAATCAATCCTCCTTCCTGCTGGCTGTCTCCCGAGCCACGAGTCAGGACACAGTACCCCCTCTTCCCTAGGAACAGAGTTGTCCATGGGATACTCGATCCTTCTTTCTCCCAGTTGGCCCCAAGCTACCTGAGTCAGTTCCCAAACCTTGGTCCCTAGCATAGTGAGCCCTAGCAGTACCACTACCACTGCACTATGCAGCCAGTTACACATACTGTTTCACACCCATCCTTGTAGTTCTGTGTTTAAAAGAGATGTACTATTAACACAATACACAATTGGTTGTAGTGAGTGAACACGTTTATCCCACATTTTCCATAACTCGTATTGTAACACACCATGACATCCCTACTTGTGACTGATGTGTCTTATATTCTTGTGAGGGTACAAAAATAATGAATAGGGCTTGGGGAGCAGAGGGGTTCAAGAATACTAACTTACATGCTGTACTGTCCTATTACTCTTGAAAATGGGTCCACTGTAGAACAAAATAATGATAAAAACAAAAACAGGTCCAGTGCACTCACTTCCCTCCCAAGCTAACGTGCACTTTGAACACTGTACACTGTACAGATTACTCACTTGAAATGTCTTGTACAATTTTATTCCATATATAAAAAAAAAAGGTAAGAAATACGTTAATGCTGGTCATGACCTAAAAGGATGGAGTAAAACGTATTTATGAAGCTATTAAAGTGCAGATCATTCTGGAACCTCATCAAACAATGGCAAGCAGGAACGACATTTCACCCTGATGTCTCAGGGCTTCCTCAGAGTTGCTGCACATTAGTCAAGTGGACCCTTATAAAGGCACTCAAGCTGATAAAGTGCTATACATATTATCAAATGCCTAAACATATGTACAAACAGGCACATTAAGAAATGGCACTTCTGAGTTGCAGTTCAAATTGTACAGTAGAAAATACAGCATAAATTAGCTGTATCAGCATTGATGGTGCAGTCTAATTAGATAGAATAAATCTGTATTTATTCAATATTTCAGTAATTTAGTTATGCAGCTTCTATATGTAGGTTGCATGAGATTTTGCAGAACAATACAAACATACAAACATGAATTTGCCAGCAGCAGTAGGCCACCTGGTCTATCAAGTCTGCTCGGTGTGTAGCTAGCACTCTCACCTTGCAGCTGCCCCACCCTCCCTCCTCCTTCCCAATTACCTCCTCTCTCACCTGCTCCATCCCTTTTGAAACTACACACTGTCTTATAGGATACCACCTCCTCCAGTAGATCATTTCATTCTGCCACAATCCTCTCCGTGAAAAAGTGTCTCCTCATTTCTGTCCTAAATCCGCCCCCCAATCCAAGGCCATGCCTCTCATGTCCCTCCACTCCTTAGCCTAAATATGCCTTCAGTGCCTGCCTTATTTATCTCTTTTATGTACTTAAAGGCCTGATCATATCTCCTGATCCTTCTCACTCCAGGGAGTACATGTTCAACTCTCTCAGCCTCTCCTCATATGGCCTGGCTTCAATCCCTGGATCATCTTGGTTGCCCTGTGTTGTACTCTCTACAGTAATCTCAATGCCCAATGTTAGACTATTACTGTAGGATAGAATAGAAAAACGTTCTCATTACAGCAGTATTGGATATGCTAACACTGTAAAAGTTTGTCTATTAGCTGGATTATTTTGAGTAACTCTGCTAACTCTGTGTCTATAAAGCAAAGCTTGTACTCAGAATACTAACGGATACAATATTTAGGGTACAATTTTTATCCGACATCATTCTGAATGTAGAAACCACTTCTATCATGTGGGTGCTGTCGTGTTTAAACAGCGATCTCCAAAGATCTGCACTTGGCAAATCAGATTATGGCTTTATTTCTCATTATTTAGAAACCTTAGTATGATAGCTGTCAGAGCATACACAAGAGAGAATGTAAGAGGCTTGGAAAATACTCAGAATTGCTAAGCAACTCACAAAACCAAACTAATACATATTTACAGAGACTACCAATGGTGTCAGTCTACACCATGCACAGTATTTGAGTTTTCTTTCACAACCATTCTACGATCAAGTACATAAGACAAAAATAATGAACCAAAGAACATATTCACAGTAATGTACTAGCATGGAGTCATTAAGGCCCGGTGGTATGTTTGCTTAAGTGCAGAAAATCCACAAGCTCTCACATCTGCTGACCTTCTTTCCTGAGTCCCTTTGTATATTTTTATGGACCGTCTGAAGACCCAGAAAGTTTATTTATATATTTGTTATTCTTTGGTAACCAGGTAATGCCCACTAGGCACAAGTGCCTGTTTTCACAGGTGATCCAGGAACATTGGGGAGGTTAAGTAACTTGCTTAGAGTCACACAGTATGCTAGTGGAGGTTGTGGGAATCAAACCCAGGTCTGCTGGATGTACCAAGCTCATGACAATCTGAATGCTTGCCCATAACATGTCTTCGTATTGTATAGTCTTGATTCTTCCCAGTCTGGCTCGAGCATGCTCTCTAATGCAAGGCTGACTAGGTGGGCCAAGCAGTCCTTATCTGCTGTCAATTTCTATGTTTAAGTTTCCTGATAGTGTGACCAGTTTAAAATGACCCCATTGACAGAATAGTATGTGTACTATCCCATCACTGTTACAGTTAATAAAGGCATTGCTATAAGTCTGGAGAAACTGGTCTCTAATCAGGTTACACATTATTTAGAGTCTTGCCATCTAATGTGTCCTCAACAGCTACGACTTCAGAAAGCTTCATGGGACAGGTACTGCGCTGGTCAGGTTCACCAACACCGTCCTTGGAGGATTTGAACACGGAGTTATGACTGGGTGTGTTGTGGACCTGACCAGGCATTTGATTTAATTGATTATTCCCTTCTGAAGGTTAAACTTATTGATTTGGGATTTTCTCTAGGTGTGGTTAACTGGTTTGCAGACTACCTCATAGATCATATGCAGGTAGATTCCATTAACTCAATTCAGTTAGATGCTTGTCTTCTTAAGTGTGGAGTACCTCAGGGGTCCACATTGGGCCCTGTTGTTCTCCCTGTTTGTTAACCAACTTCCATCCTTATGTAATTTATGTGATATGCTTTTCTCGCCATTGACTTGATTGTTTATCATCAGTCTAACGATGGAGATCATCTTGCTGCTCAACTGAACTGGAATTTAGAATATTTGTCAGCGGTTTGTTCAGAATGCTATGGTTTTGAATGTAAGAAAACAAGCTAATGCTTTTGGTACACCTTCCATGCTTGGGAATTATCCAAGTGTACAGATACATGATATGACCGTAATTATATTGTACAAGTGTCAGAATTTAGATATTTCGTGTTTTTTTTACTGGATTCAAGCCTGACTTTATTGTCTCAAGTTAGTCGTACAATTAATAAAAACTTTTGCTATATTGTACAAGTTAAAGTATTTTCCATTGTCAGCTTTGCATTCTATTGCTAATGGTTCTTTATTGCCACACTTGATTATAATGCAAGCCTCTACTGTAATCTTGGGACTAAAGAAGTAATATTTTGAAAGTAGCGTATCATAATATTTGTCAATTTTGTTTTGGCCTCTTCTTTCCATTTACATCACTGTTTGTTGTATTCTTGATTAAGGTAGTTATCCCCAAGTAGTAAATGTGCTTGTTTTTGGTTGCCAAATTTTTAAAGCGATTTATAGTAATCATTACTATCCGCTGCAGGATCTTGTTGTGGTTCATACTACTAGACTGAGTTTGAGATCTTCAGCTGATATTCTTACATCCTTGCATGCTTTGACTAAAGTCTCATCCCACTGAGTGCACTTAAATTTGTTTCGCTCAACCACCATGGTCCCCTCTTTGACAAAGACAACCCGAGTACCACTAACGGGTTCTGTCTGCTCCTAAACTTCTTATTTCTCCCTCTTCCCTCTCAAGCTCTCCAGTCCTTATTCCATGCCCTTTACACTGCCTCAGAGTTCCTTTTTCTTTTCTGTACATAAATGTTACTGTTGTGGCCTTGTTAGACGGCTTACTGATTGTTTGTAACACTGTCTACTGTGTTTTGTACTTAATACGTGGAACCTTTGTAAAGAGCCTTGGCTCAAAGGTATTAATTCCTAGAACAATAAACTTCAGACTTCAAAACTTCATCCTCTTTGTGTAAATCCAAAAAAGGTTTTCATTCTTTTCCATTGTTGCTCCAGATTTTGGAATAATCTTTCTAGTAGTTTATGTACTACTATGTCATTACCAGTGTTTAAATCTAGGTTGAAAGAATATTTGTCTTGTACGGATGTTTGTAAATGTATTTATTAATGCCTTTGGGTATGTGTCAACCAGTTATTTGTTGATATTTTATGTATTTACTTGTATGTTGTATACGTTGTGACTAATTTGTTGTTTGTATTCGGGTTGGGCCTGAAAAGAGTATTTATTTATCCAGTGCTCTTACCGGTTAATAAATTAAATAAAGTCTTGCCAGTTCAATATTGCTACCCTGTGTCAAATTACAATATGTACAATTACAGTGACACTCACCAGGATCAAGCCCAACTCTGCAGAATTCTATAGCAGTATTACTGCAGGGAACAATGCAATTTCAATGGGAGTTGATCCTTTTTTCATGCAGGAAACTGACACTTCACTTGATCCTAGCGGGCTTCACTGTACCACATATTTTGTTTATCTTTAGTAAATCAGATGTTAGGTGGATTCCTTCCAATAAAATTTCCTATAAGTCTCTTTCGGGCTGGACAACCAGAATGTTCAGTACAACAAAGTCAAAGAGACCAGCCACACTCCAAGGTGAAGTTTCTACTTATTTAGCCCTCATGTTTTTTATTTTTATTTTTATTTATTTTATTTTATTTATTTGTAGAAATCAGAATTGCAGACCTTTGAGTCAGGGACTCATTTACAAAGGCTCCTCATCAGAAACAGACAGCATCAACACAAACAGACACAGTTGCATATTATACAGCTTAATATCAGGGACACTTTACATATATGTACATAGATACAAGGAATGGAGTTCCCATGGAATCCGTAATCTATGCAGGTCCTATACAGTGAAGTAGCTAAAATCTTCAGTACCCAAGAGAAAACAGTTTCAACGCTGTAATAAAAATAGATAGCAACTTAAGACAGACATGGTGAAACTTGAGCAGCTACAAGTTTTGCTAGTGCTTGAGACAGTTTTGGGAGGGTCTCCACTGACAGCTATGTGTAGTTACAGCTGCGGGTGGTGATTAGGTGTTGTCTGAGGGCAGATTTGTGGGCTCTATTCTTAGTTGCGAGGTGATAACAGAGGGAGGCATTGCTCCAGGTCAGTACCCGATAATGGATGGACCTATGTGCCAGAGATGTCCTGGCCCAGGGCACTTGAAGTGTGCACTTGAGAGTGTTCCAGGTGGAGTTAGCAGGGACAAAGGGGTGAGGATGGAACTTAGGCCTGAGGTGCAAGGCCTGCAACAGTTTTCTTGGTTAGGAGGCAGGTATTGTAGCACACCTCTCCTCAAGGTTGAGAAAGCCAGCGGGTCATATAGGGTACATGTGTGGGTGAGTCCGTAGGAGCCCATAAGTAGGCGGCAGGCTTTGTTCAGGGACATTTGATTTTATTGAGTGCAGTATTGTCAGTTACACCATACACTAGGATACCATAGTCTACTAGGGATAGCACAGAGGAGGTGATGGCTAGCCTTAGGGCTGCAGGTGGAAGGCAGTTCTTGTGGCGGTACAGTAGGCCAACACGTGTGTTTATGGCAGAGTGAGGTTGCGCATGCTCATGAAAAGAGAGGGCAGAGTCAAAGGTAATGCCCAGGTACTTGTATGTTTTACCTACTAGGGAAAGAGGGAGCTAGACAGGACAGTGAGTGGTGCGTTCCTGGATTTGCTTTGGGAATGTGAGAATAGCATGTGCTTCATCTCTTTTATGTTGATTACCAGACGTTGGTCCAGAAACCAGGACTCTGCCTGATTAAATGTGTGTTGCAGGGCACTTTGGACATGGGAGGAGTCTGGTGGGATGTGAAAAGTACCACGTCATCCATATAGGAGCATTGTTTCTGAGCAGGAGCTGGGGAGTGTATTAAAGACAGACTGAAGAGCAGTGGTCCAAAGATCGAGCCTTGCGAGACACCTGAGTGGACCTGCTGAGTGCCAGAAGGCGTACTGTTGATTTTCACACACTGTGACTGGGAGGTGAGGTAGTTGGAGAACCAGGACAGAGGGACGTGTGTGCAAAACCTAGCTGGGAGAGTGTGGATATTAAGAGTGTATGGCAGATGATATCAAAGGCTTTTCGATGGGTCGATGTAGACTGCACCCATGAAGAGCCCTTTATCCATGGCTGTGTGTAAGTTGTTGGAAAACTCAAGGACGATAGTGGTGCTATGTCCCTGCAGAAACCGTGCTGTTTCACACAAAGGAGATTTTGTTTGTCAAGGTATTCAGTCATTTGGTCAGCCACCACCTTTTCTAGTGCTTTTGAGAGAGGGGCAGTATCAAAAGTGGTCTGTAGTTCCCAGGGAAGTGCATTCCCCACATTTGTGTATAGGGCTGACCACCACAGTCTTCAAGCAAGGGGAATTGGCAGTGGCATAGCAAATAGCTGAGAATGCTGGTGAGGGTTGTAAGAACAGAGTCCAGCACCAAGCAAGGCAGTTTAGAGCTAGTGTGTCATTACTATAGCCGGTGCCACTGATGGCTTTAAGTAGGTAGGGTATGGCCTTGGATGGTGTGAGGCCCTGAAATGGAAAGGGGGATAGTGGAGGTGGGGGAAGCAGGTACAGGGTCGAAGAAGTTGGTGGGGAGGACTGCACTGAGGTCTGAAAAGTTTCATTGAGTCTATCAGCGATACTCTGCGGGTCTGTGGTGACGAACCATTGGCGTCAAGCTGGGTGGGAGGGACATTTTAGACTTCCCATTCAGCTCCTTAATATTATCCAGAACTTCTGGGCAGACCCCGGAGTAGGCCAGGGTGGATCTGTAGTACTCTGATTTCGCCTTGTGGATGGCCCAGGCGATTTATTGGGTGCAGTACTATAGGCTTGCCTGTCGGCAGACTTGCCATATTCAATCGCTCAGTGCAAGAGGTTATCTCTGCTCTGCAGCTGGTTGATTAAAGCTGGGATTATCCATGGGAAGTTATGCTCCTTAATAGATAATTTAGTAAGGGAACAGAGATGTCACATGCTTTATTAAACAATCGGACAAAGTAACTGAAGGCAGTGTCTGTGTCAGGAGTTGGTACTCTCAAAATTGTGTTAGCTTGCCAGGGTAAAGGCATGATTGGAGGACAGTTTTGTATTTTTTTTTTTTTTTTCATTTTACAGGACCAGAAAAGGGTGATAGGAGAGTGGTCACTGAGGGCATTGGGTAGTTTGGCGGTGCTGTTGATTTTATGAGATCTGTTCAAGAGGACAATGTCCAGAAGTGTGGCAGTGCCTTTGGTAGAGTAGAACCGGGTAGGGGTAGATACCAGCTGTCTAAGATTGAGGGCTGCTATAGCATCCATGGCTTGGGATGCAGAGCTGGAGAGCCAGTTAATATTGAGATCTCCCATCATGATCTGTTCCAGTTTGCTGGGCAGACTGGAGAGGTGCTCAAGTAGATGACTGAAATGCAGGGTACTGGCGTCATGGAGATATAGGCAGCCGTGAATATTACCCGGGCTCTGGAGGCACCAGTGGCAATTTGAGAGAGATTGCCTGGCGACATGCTCCAGTTTAGGTGGGGGAGGGCAAGCCCTTGCAAGGTGTCTTGGAGGTATATCATGCAGCCACTCCCATTTCCCTACCTGTCTTCCAAAAGAGTGTAACCTGGTAGGGTAATAAAGTGATCAAGGTTTTTTGGATTGCCATATTTCCACAAGTGCTAGGATATCCAGTTGGTATTGGGCAGCCCAGCCCTGTAGGTTGGCAAATTTTTTAAGGAGACTGCATATATTCATCGGGGCCATGCATAGGCCAGTAGATGAGGAGGGGCAGTTGGGACTGGCTGCAATGGGGCAGTCGATGCACAGCATCAGTGGGCTAACACCCATCAAGAACAGAGCACAGAGAAGGCAAGTGATTACCTTTAAGGCTCCAATAGTCCCGCTGTCTCCCTGCAGCAGTGCAGGTGTCTGGGGTGTGTGGAGGACTCGCCAATGTTTCGCCCTCGGGGTTTCCTCAGGGACTAGGATCTGGATATCATGTGATGCATTCAAGATAAGGGTATTTCAGCATGTTCTTGTTAACATCATGGTTCTGTTGCTTTGTCAGTGTGTATTCTTATTGAACAATATGTATTCTTTCTTGTAGCTTAGTAGCATAGTGTGTTCAGCATGACAGTGCACCTAACAAACTGCCTTGATATGCATGCTGTCATGCCAAATACACTATGCTATGAAGGCTTAAATACCCTTACCTTGAATGCATCACATGATACTCGGATCCTAGCCCTGAGGAAGCCCACAGAGGGTAAAAATTGGGTGTGGTCAGGGGATCATGTGGTAAAACATGAGAAATAAATAAGTGGAAACTTTACTTGGAGTATGACTGGTCTCTTTGACTTTGTTGTAGCTTTAGTAAATGGCACAAAAGTGGCTGGTTCACTTGTGGATCAAAAGGACCAGACAGAAAAGGCTCTTACATTTTAGGATGTTCACATACAACATATGGTGTTTCTGAGATAATGTTACCTAGAATTTGATTACATTTTAGTGTATCCCAATGTTTTTAACAATATTGTTAACCTTTCCTACATCACCAGCATAGTAGTGATGAGGCTTGGAAAGCCCTTGTTCAAGTGCCACTACTGATCTGAGATGAATATCTATATGCATTCAGCAGTGCAGCTCTGTTTGCCTTTCTCACATCTTCCTTGGCCACAGATAAAACCTCTACTCCATATCCCTGTTCTAAAAATCTACACACCTATTCAGCTTGATGCTCTTAAACACATGAGCGCACTTACTTCAATACAGTTGCTTTCAACCCTAAAACATTGGCCTTTAAGGATTTCTTTTATAGTATCTTGAGGGTGACAGCAACCAGCCAGAATAAGAGAGTTCCTGTTTGTCTCTTTCTTATATAGATTAGACAAAATATTTGTCGTATAGACAAATGCCTAGGAATTAATTTCTTCTTCTCCTCTGGTTAATTTAAATTTAAGAGCAGGATCTATGCTGTCTAGATACTGAATGAACTGATGCAGCTCACTAACATCCTTTCCAGATGATAATATCATCAATGTAGCAGTGCCACACATCTAAATTAAATATATATAGGTTTGTGGCATCGCTATGAACAAAATTCTCCTCCCGTTCTGCAAGATATAAATTTGTCAAACTGGGTGTAACAATCAAGCCCATTGCAGTGCCATGAATCTGGAGACAGTACCTCCCATTGAAAAGGAACATGTTGAATGTTAGCATCATTTCAGAAAGAGACACTAAAAACTCTGTGGGGAGAGAGGTCATCAATATTTTCTCTTTGTTCAGGGAAATGGTAGAGGGCTTCAAGTCCTCTCTATGGAGAATTGAAGTGTACCGAGATTCCACGTGTAGTGTGGTGCAGAAACTCCAGTGTGATTTCATTTATTTTTAATTTATTTGTTAGCCAGGTGGGTACACTGATCCTAGGGACCATTTTCAGGCACTACCTGAGCCATAGAGATGGCACAAACAAGGGAAGTAAAAGTGCATAAATGATCAGGTACAATAGAGTGTTACAATGCAATTATTGATGCAGACATCAGATTCAGTATAAGAGAATGAGATATTAAGGCATGTGGGAGTAATCGGGTAATAAATATCAACAATGTAAATAGTTTACGGAGTCTTCATGGCAACAGATATCACAGAATAATAAGGAAAACAGCTGGCTCATCCAGAGACAAAATATTGGTACCAAGATTATGAGTCGGGGGCAGGCTAGATCTCAACTTCTTGCATTATGCACAATGGTGCCAGTGCACTAATGTGGACCGTATATGCACAATAGACTTGTACCTGGCCTTATTTCCACACCCATGGACAGGTGTACAGGCTGTGGCATTTATTACTGCAGCCTGCCGGATGGTTGTCTGTGGCCCTGCCCATGGTGCATTGGTGTGCAAGGGGTGGAATGACAGACATAGGTGGGTATCCAATCAGATGCCCAATCTAGGGACTGAATGGATTCCCTGCTTCATGCGGAGCAGGGGATTGTGGGACACTGTGCAACCTGAATGTACATATGTTTCAGGTGAGTGCCCCAGTGGCTGCCTCCAGCCCTTTCTGCCTGACTAGAGGGCTGGGGCAGTCTGACTGAGGGGGTGTTGGCCATCATGCCGCGACTGGTGGGTTCTGTTCATGGGGACATGCAGCAGCTATGGCAGGGTCCCTGCTTGGGTAGCCTGTGCCACCCTTTCACAGCACTTTGTGTATGGTGCAGATTGTGGGAACACCCTGTCCCTCCCCAGTCCATCCATGCATGTAGATGCACAGATGGAAAGGGGATCCAGTGTGGAAAAGTTGTGTACCCCTTCCATGTATGCTGGGACCTCAATGTGTGGTTTAAGACACTTAGGGCTCCTCTACACTACAGATATGTGGTGCATTGGATTTGCACACATTTGTGCATACAGCCCATTATGTCTTCTGTGTCCCTTACATATAAAGGAGACATTTTAACAGCAAGTCTCAAAACTGAATCTACATATTTTGAAAGGGGTTTGGAAAGCCATCCAATCCCTGATATTATGAGATGACCAGGTGGCTTATGAAATCTATGTATTTTGGATATGACATACCTTGTGGGACCACTGGTTTATCAACCATAAGATATTTCTTTTCCTTCCTTGAAATCCACCCATGCAAAATTGTATTCCAGGTACTCACTTATTTTTGTTGAAATACCTTTGTCAGAGTACCAGTCACCCTCTTATAAAACTGACATCTTGTAACTGTCCAGATATTTCCAGTTTGTCCAGGACCAGGTCCATCATGACCTCCACCCTGCTCTTATCTGTCAGTTTAACCATGATGGACCAGACCACCAACTCTTTCAAAGCCACAAGTTATTTTTTGGTGGTATTCATGTCCACTTTCCTGTTAGAGTCTTGCCTCAGATCCATCTCCATCAAATCCTTTTCACACATTCTCAGGAAGGTTTGAACTGCAGAGCCATACTGCGGCAAAATATAGATCTCCCTCTAAACTCTTCCGGCTGCTTGTTCTCACCCTTTGGTATTCCTTTTTCCTGGTGGTCCTGGGTGAGGTATCGGAACATCTTTATCAAATATTGATTCCAGCATGAATTTTGTGCAGGTTCAACTCAACCATTGCTTTGTTGATGTCCAAAAATGTTGTTGGCATAAAGATAGCCCCTTATTGAAAATATTTATTTGGTCACTAGTTCATTCTTTCCTAGACAAATTCACAACATTAGAGGGTTTTTCTTATTGTTGTTCTTCTAAACAACTGCGTGTTTAATAACACCCTCTGCCTCCATTGCCTCCCATCCTCATTGTCTCCCTTGTTTGGATGGAAAGTGAAATCTTGTCTTGTGACTGCTGCATCTCAAGTTCTATGGAGGTTGTCAGGGGAGGGTTCTTCTAAAGAAAATGATGTAGTGCTAGATGTTTCTGTCAGGTCCTGAAGTATAATCTAATACAGTTCTATCCTGCTGGTGCTGTGGCTTCTCCAGAAAAGATTTTAAAGGAACCATCTTTTATATGACCAATTAAATGCTGAATTGCTTGCATAATCATTTGAATCTTGTCTGAGTTTCTTTTCTTTGGCCCTTTTTCCATGGAGCCTTTTTCCCCACTGGTTCAGCTCAGGCAGGCTTGTCTATTCTGCCCCTACCCCTCCACCTGGCATTCTATCTCTACTGGCTCATGAGACCCCACAAATTCTCCCACCCCATAGCAGAGCAAGCTAGCTAGGGAGGGCAGTGGCATACATCCAGTACTATGTCTGGTCAGGTAGCAGTGTGAGGCAGATGGCCAGGGAGCAGGACTTCATGAAGCCTGAGCCAACCATTTTACATTTTCTTCCGATTTCCTTTAGCCACAGGAACACTGGAAAGGCATGCGAATGGAGATGTGCATGCATTCCAGAACTACAGACCCACCTCCACTGACATCTGTCTGCCAACCATGCATTGGCACTACCACTAGGCCTCCACATGGTGGCAGCCAAGAAGCTAAGTCGATCCACCACCCCAATCCAGGAGGGGAAAGGAGAGCTGCCAGGTGGCGCTCGGTACACTCCCAGCCCCTCACACCAACCCCTGATGACTCAAGCTCATTCCTGAACTTGGTTCATGGTTATGATGAGAAGTAAGGCATATGGTACCACAGCCCTCTGCACCACCAGGCCAACTTCTTTAGTCATTGTTTGCAAAAGTGTTAGAATCGTCTGAATGTCTTTCATTGGCCATATTTAATTGCACATCACACTTCTTCACTTGTTCATCTAGTTCTATTTCAAAGCTATAAGTTGTCTCTCCAGTGCCACAGTTGATAGCTCTCCCTCAAGTTTGATTTGGTTGGAAATGTCATCGTTAGAGTGGGGTCACATCGGCCAGAATCAGCTGCATCCATTTAATTTATGCTTCATGGGAGATTTGGTGCCACCTGGATAACCATTCTTGTTTTCCAAGCCAAATGATTCTTAGTCCTCTGTTTACTTGATTTAATGCCAAATAAGCCTCTAAAGATCTGCAGTGCAAATACATCCTCCTAGCTTTTATGCATTTTGATAATTTATAATAAACAGTTGCTGTGTCTTACATCCCAGTTTCTATGTTAATTTTGTTGCCTTCTTGTTATAAAGGATTACTAGTGCTGCTGTGCAAAATACATGTTCGAAAAATTTAGCTAGCTAGCTACCGCCATGTTTTGAGAGGTGGAGTAGCTACTTTTGTGTACTAAAAATTAAGATGAGTTTAGCAGTGCAGTTATTTTTCAACCACACTGCTTTGCAACTTTCTTCACCAACCATGATGCAGACTTTTCCCAATCATTTTGTAATATAAGTTATTCAATCATTTGTAAAGAAACAGCCATCATTTGGGCTGGCCTGTCTGCACAATGATAGAATTGCCACTCATGACACTGTTGATCTGGCTCAGTAACAAGCCAGGTTCATCGGGAGCCAGTCAGGGGAGAAGGATTCAGCATCCCACAGGAAACTCTCCTGTCCGGGGAGGATGGGAGGAAGGTAGAGTCACTGTCTCTGCTGAAACACTGCCACCTGGGTGGTTACTGATGAAAAATCAGTGGCCGCATGGTAGGAGCTAGGGAGACATTTTCTGGGCTTGGCATAACCACACCCACATGCATGCTTCCACATTCAGCCCTTTGCACACAGATGTCTCAGGGAGCAAGACAAAAGAAAGTAACCCAATAAGCAGCAGATGATACTCCTGGGTATATTCTGACCTGCACTGCCTTCCACCATGCCAGCAGATACAACAGGAGTTTAGGAGATTGTCCCCATTCCATCCCTGCCTGGCAGGGTAGAGCCATGGCTACATAGAAGTAGGCATCTGGGATCAGGGATGACAGGGTCTGGTAGCCAAGGGATGTTCCAAAGGAAGGCTGTGCTGGGGGATAGAAGGGGCATTAACAGAAATAAAAAACAGTTATTCATGCCATTACACACTATAATAGTAAAATGGGGTCACTATGTCATAAATGGCAACATGGATATATAGCAGAAATGGTTGCAGTCTAGACCAGTTTCCTTGCAAACAAAGCTACATGCACAGAGCTGGCCCACTGGAGCAGTGGCTGGGCTTCCACTTGCAATGCCAACAACCTGAATTCAGGAATGGACTCTGGAGTCGGAGGGCCAGCAAACAGGGAGAAGATTTGAGCATCCTAGGGACTGCTGTCCTTCTCCAGAGGAAGGGGGGCTGAGCATCTCGCACAAGAGTGACCTCGGTGGAGGCCCGGGGTGGTAGCAGTGATCGACACCCACACCAGTTAAGGAGGCAGGGACAGGCATAGGCATATGTGCCATAATGTCATTGTACATCCCACCTCTTGAGGAGAACTACACAAAAAAAATAAATTGGGCGAGAAGGATGCTGCCTGCCTCGCACCCAGCCTCCTGCACCATTGCCTGTGACACCACTGGGGATGGATCCCATCTTTCACTTGGAGGTAAGCCCCTCCTGGAGGCCCCTCCTGGGGGTAACCTAGGGCACAACCCAGGGTGGCAGCATCCCAGGGTCATATCCCATCATCCATCAGGTGGTCAGGCTCCCCCATAGCCCCATTCTGGGAGGCAATCCAGAATGTATCACCAGTGGGGTTTGACCGTAGGGGTGAGTGACAGGGCTAGGCATGGGGTTGGGCTGATGGGGACTGGTTCGTGCCAGAAAAGCATACTAAATTATAAAATAAGCTATATGTACAGATATACTAGCACACCTACACATGGGTACACTCACACACACTGGTACTTCAGCAAGATGTCTCATTTGGGATCCATAAGGGTTCCCAATCACAGGAATGGCAAGGTAAAGGAGGTGTATTGGCTACATTCACTTTATGTATCTCCACAGGTCTGGACCCTCGTGGTTCCTGGAATATGTCATTGTGTGGGACAGACAAACGGACAACATGTACTTCTTCATCATCAAGGACTGGCTGTCAGTAGAAAATGAGAAAAATGAAGGAATGGTGGAAAAAGAAGTCCTGGCAGCATGTAAGGTTCATAAAGTGCATGCTGATAAGGTTTCCAAAGTTGACAAGAATCATTTTTTCAGGAAAAGATACTGTAGATCAGTGAAAAATGGGATGGGATTGAAATGAAGATCAACACACTGTTGGGGGAGTGAAATGGACAGCAACAAACTGTATGGTGAGAGGAAACTGGGAAGAGCACACTGTAGGATAGGGTGAAAGGGAGAACAACACACTGTAGGGTAGGAATGACAGGGAGAACAATACATTGTCCAGGTAAGAGTGAAAAGAGAACACCACATTATCAGGGTGGGAGTGAAAGGGAGAGCAACACACTGTCAGGGTAGAAGTGAAAAGGAGAACAACACAATGTAGGGTAGGAGTGAAAGGTGAACAACACACTGTGGGGTAGGGTGAAAGGGAAAAAACACACTGTCAGGGTAGGAGTGAAAGTGAGATCAACACACTGTAGGGTATGAATGAAAGGAGAACAACACACTATCAGGGTAGGAATGAAAGGAGAACAACACATTGTCAGGGTAAGAGTGAAAGGAAAACAATGCATTGTGCAGAGAACAACACACTGTAGGATAGGAGTTAAAGGGTGAACAACACACCATATGGTGAAAGGGAAATGGAAACAGTACACTGTAGGGTAGGAGTGAAAGGAAAACAACACACTGTCAGAGCAGGAGTGAAAGGAAAACAACATGTTGTCAGACTAGGAGTGAAAGGAGAACAACACACTGTAGGGTAGGAGTGAAAGGAGAACACACTGTCAGGATGGGAGCAAAGGAGAACAACACACTATAGAGTAGGAGTGAAATGGAGAACAACACACTGTCAGGGTAGGGAGTAAAGGAAAACAACACAATGTAGGGTAGGGGTGAAAGGAGAACAACACACTGTAGAGTAGGAGTGAAAGGGAGAGCAACACACCACACCGTGACAGGTAAATGGAAAAATTACACTGTAGGGTAGGAGTGAAAGGAAAACACACTGTCAGAGCAGGAGTGAAAGGAAAACAATATGCTGTCAGACTAGGGTGAAAGGAGAACAACACACTGTAGGGTAGGAGTGAAAGGGAGAACACACTGTCAGCATGGGGCAAGAGAGAGACAACTCACTATAGAGTAGGAGTGAAATGGAGAACAACACACTGTCAGGGTAGGAGTAAAAGGAAAACAACACAATGTAGGGTAGGGGTGAAAGGGAGAACAACACACTGTAGAGTAGGAGTGAAAGGGAGAGCAACACGCTGTCAGGGTGTGAGTGAAAGGTAGTGCAACACACTGTCAGTGTAGGAGTGAAAAGGAGAACTACACACTGTAGGGTAGGAGTGAAAGGTGAACAACACACTGTAGGGTGCAGTGAAAGGGAGAAAACACACTGTCAGGGTAGCCGTGAAAGGAGAAAAACACAATGTAGGGTAGGAGTGAAAGGGACAGCAACACACTGTAGGATAGGAGTAAAAGGCAAACAACACACTGTAGGGTGGAGAGAAAGGAGAACAACACACTATACAGTGCAGGTGAAAGTGAGAGCAGCACATTGTAGGGTACAAGGGAAAGGGAGAACACACTGTGTGTGTGAGTGAAAGGGAGAACAGCACACTGTAGGGTGGGAGTGAAAGGAAGAACAACACACAGCAGTGTATGTGGAAAGGGAGAACAGCACCCTATAGAGTATGGAAGGAAAGGGAGAAAAGCACACTATAGGGTATGAGTGAAAGGGAGAACAATACACTGTAGGGTAGAAGTGAAAGGAAAACAGCACACTGTAGAATAGGAGTGAAGGGAGACAACACACTGTCAGAGTAGGAGTGAGAGGGAGAACAGCACACGGTGGGGTACTAGTGAAAGGGAGAACAACACACTAGTGTTCAAGTGAAATGGAGGATAACACACTGTAGTGTACAACTGAAAGGGAAAACAGCACACTGTAGTGTATGAGTGAAAGGGAGAACAGTACAGTATAGAGTATAAGTGAAAGGGACAACACATTGTAGTGTACAAGTGAAAGGAGAACAGCACACAGTAGTACATGGTGAAAGTAAGAATAGCACACTGCAAGGTATGAGTGAAAGGGAGAACAACACAGCAGTGTAGGAGTGAAAGGACAACAGCACACTGTAGGGTACAAGTGAAAGGAAGAACACCACATTGTAGTGTACCAGTGAGAGAGAACGGCACACTGTAGGGTACAAATGAAAGGAGAACAACAAATTGTAGTATACAAGTGAAAGGAGAACAGCACATTGTAGGGTATGAGTGAAAGTGAGAACAGCACATTGTAGGGTACAAGTGAAAGGTAAAACAACACATTGTAGTGTCTGAGTGAAAGGGATAACAGCACACAGTCGTATACGAGTGAAAGTGAGAACAGCACACTGCAGGGTATGAGTGAAAGGAAAACAACACAATAGTGTACAAGTGAAAATTAGAACAGCACACTGTAGGGTATGAGTGAAAGGGAGATCAACACACTAGTGTATGGGTTAAAGTGAGAACAGCACACAGTAGGTACGGGTGAAAGTGAGAACAGCACACTGCAGTGTAGGAGTGGAAAGGGAGAACACACTGGTGTATTAGTGAAAGGGAGAACAGCACACTGTAGGGTACAACTGAAAGTGAGAACAACACACTGTGGTGTACAAGTGAAACATGAGAACAGCACACTATAGGGTTTGAGTGAAAGAAGAACAACACACTGTAGTGTACAAGTGAAAAGAGAACAGCACATTGTAGTGTATAAGTGAAAGGAGACTAGCACACTGTAAGGTCTGAGTGAAAGGTATAACTACACTCTGTCAGGATAAGAGGAAGGGAGAACAACACACTGTAGCGTAGAAGTGAAAGGAGATCAGCACACTGTCAGAGTGGAAGTGAAAAGGAAAACACACTGTAGGGTAGGAGTGAAAGGAAGAACAACACACTGTCAGGGTGGGAGTGAAAGGAGAACAACACACTGTAGGGTAGTAGTGAAAGGGAGAACACACTGTAGGGTAGTAGTGAAAGGAGAACAACACACTGTAGTGTATGAGTGAAAGTGAGAACAACACACAGTAGGGTAGAAGTGAAAGGGAGAACAGCACACAATCAGTGTACGAGTGAAAGGGAGAACAGCACACATAGTGTACTAGTGAAAGGGAGAACAGCACAATGTAGTGTATGAGTGAAAGGAAGAACAGCACACTGTAGGGTATGATTGAAAGGAAGAACAACACACTAGTGTACAAGTGAAAGTGCACACAGCACACTGTAGAGTAGGATCGAAGGAGAACAACACACTGTAGTGTACAAGTGAAAGGGAGAACAAACACATTGTAGTATATGAGTGAAGGGGAGAATAGCACACTGTCAGGGTGGAAGTGAAAAGGTAAACACACTGTAGGGTAGAAGTGAAAGGAAGAACAACACATTGTCATGGTGGGAGTGAAAGGAATAACAAAACACTGTAGGATAGGGTGAAAGAACAACAACACACTGTAGGGTTGGAGTGAAAGGGAGAACATCACACTGTAGGGTTGGAGTGAAAGGAGAACAGCACCCCCATCAGAGTAAGAGTGGAGAGGAGAACAATACATTGTAGAGTTCGAATGAAAGGGAGAACAACACACTGTCAAGGTAGAAGTGAAAGGGAGAACACGCTGTCAGGGTAGGAGTGAAAAGAAGAACAACATACTGTGGGGAAGAGAGAAAGGGAGTACAACACACTGTCAGAGCAGAAGTGAAAGGGAGAACAACACGCTGTGGACAGGGGAAAGGGAGAACAACACACACTGTCAAAGTAGAAGTGAAAGGGAGACCGACACACTGTCAGGATAGAAGTGAAAGTGAGGAAAACACCCTATAAGGTAGGAGTGAAAGGAAGAAAACACACTGTCAGGGTAAGAGTGAAAGGGAGAACACACTGTTAGGATAGGAGTGAAAGGGAGAACAACACACTGCAGGTTAGGAGTGAAAGGAAAATAACACACTGTAGGGTAGGAGTGAAAGGAGAACAACACAATATAGGATAGGAGTGAAAGGAGAACAACACGCTGTCAAGGTGAAAGTGAAAAATAGAACACGCTAAGGGTAGGAGTGAAAGGGAGAACAACATACTATAAGGTTGGAGTGAAAGGAAGACCAACACGCTGTCAGGGTAAGAATGAAAGGGAGAACAACACAATGTCAGGGAGGAATGAAAGGAAGAACAACACACTGTAGGGTAGGAGTAAAGGAAGAACAACACACTGTTAGAGTAGGAGTGAAAGGAGAACACACTGTCAGGGGAGGAGTGAAAGGGAGAACACACTGTCAGGGAGGTGAAAGGGAGAACACACTGTCAGGGAGGAGTGAAAGGGAGAACACACTGTCAGGCTAGGGGTAAAAGGGAGAACATGCTGTCAGGGTGAAAGTGAAAACAGAACAACACACTGTCAGGGTAGGAGTGAAAGGAGAACAAGACACTATAAGGTAGGAGTGAAAGGAGAACATCACACTGTAGGGTAGGAGTGAAAGGAGAACAACATGCTGTCAGTGTGAAAGTGGAAAGGAGAGCTGCACACTGTCATGGTAGGAGTAAAAATGTGAAAACATAATCTCAGGGCAGTTGTCAAAGGGTGAGAAACTCATTATCAAGGTGACTGTCAAAGGTTGAAAACAGACTGTCAGTTTGGTGCCAAAGGTGAAAAAGGCACTCTACTGGGTGGGAGTTAAAGTGGGGAAAACGTGCAGTCAGGGTGGTAGTCAAAGGGTCAAAAACAGATATCTGAGTTAAGAAAGAATAAACAACATGATCTGGTGAAATGTCAGACAGACATCTGGCATCAAGAAATCCACATCAAGGTGGATCATACCTTGTATTAACTTTTGTTATCCAAAAGCAAGTAAAGTTTCCACAGAGGGAATAACGACACATTCCACAACAGGAATAGCTGAACTGGTGACAGCAATGAGAGTTCTGCCACAGTTAGACCCTTATAAAGTTGTTACCTGAGCATTAGTGCACACATCCAGATCAGATTATTCTTTTTCTGTGCAAAGGTAAAGTCTGCTACTGCAAACTCCGACCTGTTCTTGGGAGGATAGTTCCATGATAACATATTTTGAGAAGAGGTTCTGAAATGCAGACATTACAAATTTTGCATTACTCCTTCATGATTCTCTAGGCAGTAGTGTAATGTAAATGTGTGTACTGATGCCCAAGTAACAGCACCCCTTCCCAAAATGTGGGGCTTAAATGTTTCTCCCAATCCTAGACCCAGTGATCTGTACCCTTCCATTTACCTTGTCTGGCCCCCAGGACCTTGACTTCATGGATGGGGATGGAGAGGAGCTTGCAGGAACTAACAGGAGCAACAGTTCATTGGTACCTCCTGTGCCATGTGAAAATTGTGCTTTTTGCACATCAAAGACAGGTGAGCAGTCACTGCAGATGTAGAACTGCTAGAAATGTCATCCGAATGGGACCCAAGACCTTCACCCACTTCCTGCCACCCAAATCAGTGGGAGTTGTAAATAAGGGCAGGATCCTCTAGGAAACTAACATTGAGGCCAGTGCACGGGACTCCATGACTGCCACCATCTTGGTGACCCTCAGCTGTCCAGTAATCACCGTTAAGATCTTGTTTGTTGTCAAATCTGCAAGAAACTGTGAGTCAAGGAGAAAAAAACTCTGTACCAACCCATCGAGAATGCCAGCAATAATCCAAGGAGAAGGATCAATCACTTTAAGTATGAGGTGATCATTGACTGTTCTTTACTAAAGTGCAGAAAGCGTCAGTGCAAAAAAATGGTAAATAGTGGCAGCAGCTGCAGCAAGAACACTCAACTTTAAATATTTTGTGTTTTGACCATCTTCCAGTTCTTTGTGTTTTTACTTTTAAACACCTAAAGTGCCTCCCCGTCTTATTTTAACTTGGAATTTGGGGGAATTGTTCCTGGTATACTGTAGTGGATTACACTTTGTGTCAGTTAACTACTGTGTAGTTGCAGTGTAACTACACTGTAACTGCCTTACAACTGCAATGTAAAGGTTGCACGCAACAAACATGTAATTACAGGGTAATTACCCTGTTACATATAATTAGTTACATTGAAGCTGACACTTAACATGTAACCCCATAGTGCAGGAGCAGAGTAGTATTATTGGTTGGCTTCACTTGCATACTATCCCCACTGTTGACCATATACTGTCTTTTTTTTTTTTTTTTTGTCCAATTGCTCCCTTACAGAGAAATGTGTTTCCTCTATGCAAGCAATGATTAAGGGTATTAATAATTGAACGATTTTCCCAAAGAGTAAGGAAATGATTAAGAAAAGTTTGCCTGGTTACAATATAAAGGTCTTAACAAATGCATCACTAGCCAGATATCATCATATAAGAAATGCTTGTAGGTATCTGATTAGGTCCACAAAATGTAAATTTTTATAAAAAACGAACTGATGATTGTAGGGCAGATCCAATGCATTCCAGGATGGCAAGACCCTCTCTAACAGTACTATAAAAGAGTTGATAATTGAGGACTCCTTGTAACTGACCCTAAGCAAATGGCAGAACTCTAAATTTAATGCTTACTGGTCTTTCTACTTTCAATTTTTCAAATGGAAATATTTCTTGATCTGATTTTAATTTTGCTGATGCAGATAGCTTTGCCTTTCCTTGTCTTCCTCAGTTTTATTTAAGAAGGGATTGGCTAAGGAAATATTTTACCTTATTGTCTCTATTCCTATTAGAACTGGTGATAACAGTGATTGTCTTGACATCAGATTTTTGAAAACAGTTGCTCCTTGGATATCATATTAAGCTAGTGTAATTTTCAATTTTCCTTCGTGACCCAAGAATTTCTGACTGTTTGGAATTATGGGTGAGTGGTTCCTGTGCATAAAGTCCTTGATTCTTAATCACTTAGTGACTTTTGCCCTATTTCTATTCTAAATACTGTAATTAAAATCTATAAGAAGATTGTCTCTAGCCAGCTTATTTCTTATATGAAGGGCTATGGGCAGTTTTGTTTACAACAACATAGTTTTTGAAAGGGTCATGAGACTAGGGCTGTTTGTCAGGTTTACAGACTCTCCTTCTGGTCTTCTCGGGAAGTGTTCATGGACCTGACCAAGACATTTGACTTTATTGATCATAAGTTGCTTTGTGAAAAGTTGAAGAGTTTTGGTTTATCAGTAAAAGTTATTTTGGGGTACAAAACTACAGTACCTAACCAGGTGCTCTGTTTCTGAGGGTAGGTTCTTCTTTTCTTCATTTCGTGGTTGACAGGGGCACATCAGATGCTATCCTCTTGGACTTTGAGGTTTCATTAACACAGGTTTCATCCATATCTACAGGTAATACTGATTGGTTTCTAAGAAGAAAAATGACTGTGTAGTTAGTTAATGATCCAGTGCGTGCATGGGTTTTGCACTACTTGTGGTCATGTGGGTTCTTGGACCCTGATGTTTACACTCTGTAACTCCATTCCGAATGTCTGTATAAAATTGTGAGAATCTGCCTTATGTAGATGATTTAATTGTATACTGTAGGTCAAGAGATGTTGATGGGATTTCTTGTCATATGGTGAAGAATAGTCATGCCTTATGTAACTGGTTTGCTGATAATTCTTTGGTTCTTAATGCAAAAAAATAACGCTTTTGAGACTAAAACTTTACTGAATGGCAGTCAGTTTCTTTAACTATATGATCCTCTGGGAAGCGTCATTGAGCAAGTTCAACAGTTTAAATATTTGGGTATTTTGTTAGATCCTACATTACCTTTTTTAAATCATGCCAAATAAGCTTGCAAAAATATAAACCAAAAACGTGGTGTTCTTTATAAACTAAAATCCAGTTTTTCTTTCAGACACATACATCTATTGCAATTGGGTGATTATTGCCATGTTTTGATTATGTCTCACACCTTTTTGTAATTTGAATCTGAAAGCGCTTCAGCACTTAGATGGAATCGTGCAGTTCCTGTAAAATTATTCCAACAGTTACTCTAGTCATCAAGAAATTTGTTTTCTTGGATACAGTTAACGCATGACTCAAGTGAAACCTGAAAATACTTTTGAAACTGGGATGTGGAAGCATCCATTTTGTAGTCAGGAATGGCTTTGTGATGATGTGAATGCCTCACCAGTCTTAATAATGTGCATTACAGTTGGGCTGGGCTGATTGGGGTCCCATTAAACTGTGAAGGAAATCCTGGATTTTATATTTGGCATGGTGTAACAAAAGAATCCAGGGCTTTCCCTTACAGTTTGTATAATCCTTGTCTGCAGAAGCAGGTCCTTTTGACCTGCTTCACTGCACTACTGTTAGCACTGGTGAGGCAGCAACATCATCACAGCCTCTTCCTTTGCACAAAATGGATGCCTACATCACAATTTTAGGAATATTTTCTGTTGCACTGAAGATATTTGCTAACTATAACAGCCATTGGATCTATATACTAACCTTTACAATAATCATATTGGGAATGGTATGCATTCCTTTAATGGTTGCTTATAAGAATGTGCAGTTCTTGTTTTGCTTGCTCTGGCTTGTACCTACTGTTGTTCCTCTATGCTGATTTAAGGTGACTTTCTCCAGCTGCCTGAATGAAATATCTGGTGTGTATATTTAGAAAGTCATTTTTGGGATTACAACTTGTCCTTTAAATTAGTTGGTAATTTTAAACAGTTCTAAAAATTATGTTCATCCAAAGCAATGTCTTTGCAAATTCAGTTTTGCAAAACTAAAATGGGATCTTGTGCCTTCTCTATTTATTTATTTATTTGTTCATTTGTTTGTTTTGTAACCAGGTAAGTGCACTAGGCATAAAAATGCCTATTTTCAGGCACGACCTGGGAAATCAGAACATTATGTAAGTACAGTCACACATAGTACAGTTACAATAAACACCAGGTACAGAGTAGTAGAGGTACAATATAATTCAATGAGCAGTTCAAAGGAGATAAACAAGGATACCTGATCAAAATAGCAAAGCCATGGGAATAAACATATTCAGCACATATACAGTACAATGTCTAGGGTGAGCATAAAAACAGCAGGGTACAATCATTTGGGCTAGTAGACATTATTTTGACAAGCCCATAAAGACAAGTGCTACAACTGGCTAGTAGGCCCCATAGTAGGAGGATAGGAACAGGTTGGTTGCCCTAACTTACTGGAACAAGCTACTGAGACCATTTCTAAGTCCTGTTCTTAGGATGTATTTAAAATGCCTGCATCAATATCTGATGTCTCAAAATGTTTGTAATTTTGTATGATATGTTGTGTATTGCATTTATTGAAATTGCATGTCTATCATGCTTCCCATGTTTTGGCCCAGGCTAAGCCTAAAAAGTACCTTTGGTTATCAGTTGCTCCTATCCAATGCTCAAATTTGAAAATAGGAAAAAAAATTCACATGCAACACTTTTCAAGAGTGAGTGAACAAGACCATTGGAGCACTTAAATATTCAAATCTTAAAGGTAAAGGTACACCTAAAACTATACTCATATACAAAAATGACCTGCTCAAATAAAGTGCTGGAGTGAATAAGTGCAAAAAAAAAAGACACACGCTATAAAAAAGTTAAACGAAGTTAAAATGCTGTGACAAATTGACATTGGCAGCGGATAAGTTATCAGAAGACAAATCTGGAAAGCAGGAAATGGCCTTCAATAAATCTGCAAGTGGTAAAAGAATAATATGAGTGTGTGAGGTACAAAATGTGGAATGATTTGCCAACAAGCCCTTCAGTTGGTAATCTGGCTACTGAATCTCGACTACTGCTACAGATAAATACTAATATTCACTATAGTAGTACCTTAAAGAGCTGGTGACACGTTTAGGACAACTTTAGCAAAACATAATATTTAGGCACTATCCAGTAAGTAATTCCCATTAGTTCTGTATTCCTCCTCCCCATTATTTAGTAGTGAGGTGGTTTGCATTAAAACAGGATCTTTGCTCCTGGACAGTTCATCTATTCCTGCTGCTTTCTCCTACCTGAAGTCATAGAGCACTGCTTGTGACCTCACAGTGGCAACAGATTGTGATGTCACAACAGAAGATTATAACCTGAAGTAGGGAGTAAGCTATAGAAGCAGATGAATTCAAATGAACTGTAAGGATCAACAATTATAAATTCATACATTTCTTTACTAATAAATTATGGGGTGGAGAAATATATAAAATATAAATGGAATGCATGAGAATTGTACCTAATTATTATGTTTTTTTCAGTTTTCTTTCAGGTGTCAGTAGCTCTTTAAGCACATTACAGAAATGGTGCTAGATCTATTTATTTTATGTTATGTTATTTTTATTTATTTAAAAGTTTCACCAGGAATTACATACTGAGCTGGAACAGCTTATTTCCAGATGTGTCCTGGGGAGTGGGAAGGAGATGATGAGGAACACTAAGAACAATTATACAGTAATAGGTGAATAAACATCATATACGTATTAATAGTGCAAAGCGCAGGATTGATAGAAGTAGAATACATAACCGTACAATAAAGTGCTGGAAGATAACCACAGTTGCAATTGCAGTACAATAAAGTGGTGGAGGATGATGACATTTGCAAAGTGCAGAGGTAATACTGAGTTCAGGGTGGGAGCAAAGGATGCTGACTGGGATGGTCAGTAGTGTAAGCTGAGGATCCTGCAATACAAGCAGATTACAGTAGATAGACCGAATGGCCTTATTCTGCTGGCTTCTTCATATGTTCATATGTTTGTAGAGTGGAAGAGAGGACTGTACTAGTGTAGGTGCAGGGTGGTAGGGAGCAGAGATAGAGTGGTGGGCAGTAGCACAGGGACCAGTATCAAGAGCAACTGCAGGAGTGAGTAGGCAAGTCATGGAGGAGAAATAGTGAGTGGTGGGAAGAGGAAAAGTGGATGGTAAGGGAGAGAACCCATAGTTTGGGAAATCTGAAGGAGAAAGCAGCTTGACTACCAATAGATTTCTTTGGGGGAATACGAAGACTGAGATCCAGAGTTGCGTAGTGGGTAAGAAGTGGTGAGGGTAGACAGGAGGGAAGCAAGGTGGGAGGGAGAAAACCAAGCCAGTATTTAGATGAAGGAGGCACAATGGGCAAGGAATCTGGCTGCAAACGGTGAGAGAGAGAGAGAGAGAGTGGGAAGAGCACAGGGAGCAGTGGTGGGTTTGAGGCAGTCCAGAGTAAAGTGGGAAAAGGAATCAAAGAAGGATCCAGTTTGGCCAGGGTGGTTGTGAGCAGCACTGTATAATATGGGCTTGATTCCAGAATGCGTTACGATTGTCACAGGGGACTTATAGCAGGGTGTTTGACGCAAGTGCCGACTTGCATCAAACACACTATTCCAGAAACCGATGCCACAAGTCCCCAATGCTGCAAAGTTAGGCCATCTTCCACTGGTCTAACTTTGTGTCCATGTGGGTTCCTATTATGGGTCTTGCACCAAACCCTTGGCACAAGCTGCCATAAAGTGGGAAAATTGTCACAAATGCGCCAGCCTTCTGGAACAGCATGGAGTTGCATCAGAGGACTTTGGTGCAGTTGCAGCAAACTTTATGGCAGATGCAGGGCTTGGCGCAAGCCCTGCATCCACCTTCTGGAATCAGGCCCTATGCCATCATAGTCAAGATGGAAGTATCTTCTTCAAGATGATCTCTCAACATGCAGGAAGCAGGATACACACTTTATTACTGTAAAGCACCACAAGTTCGTGGTGCTGTTTCTTATGGATAGGCATTTACATGCACTTATACTCAACTGCTGGGGCATCCAGGGCATGAAAAGGAGGGAGAGAGGAGCCTAGTGGCCTCTGCCTAGTGCCAAAGGTCACAGAGACAGTTTTCTTGGCATTGAGGGACTGCTGATTTTCCAGGAACCAGTACTGGATGTTAGTAAAGTCCACTTGGAGCCTGGCTGTGAGGTCAGAGGAAGAGGAGCTGGAGGCAAAGAGTACCATTTCATCTGTGTACATATGGATGGATGCAGAGGAGCAGGCAGTGGTGAGGTCATTCTGAAGATGTAGAAGCGTGTTGGGCCAGGACAGACCCTTGGGGATGCTTGCGCTGATACAGAGTGGGAGGACATGGATGCTCCAATCCAGACAGCTTGACCCTGCCCTCAAGGTAAAAGCAGAACCAACTAACTGAGGAGTCAGAGAGCCCCGCTGCCTTGAGTTTGTCCAGGAGGAGGGGTGGGCAACAATGTTGAAGGCTTTGTCCAAGTCAACAAAAATGCCAAGGTGACCAGACAATGATCCATGCAAGACAGAATGGAATCAGTAAGTCGAGGAAGGTAGGTGTTGGTGGTGGAGTGGACTTCTGGACGCCAGACTGGAAGCTGGTGAATGAGGATGAATCAAGAAAGGGGAGAGCTGAGGTAACAAAAGGTGGTCTTGGATCTTAGCCAAAGTGGGGAGCGGAGATAGTGTGGTAGTTCCCAGGAAAGGTGAGTCATCCCTTTGGAAGGGGATGACTGTAGCCTGTTTCTAAGTAACTGGATGGCTAAGGAAGGATTTTGATTTGATTTATCTGTATATGGATTAGTACACTGGGATACAATCCTTTATGGGTATGACTCGTATTCAGTAATAAAATACAATTACTCATAACCATCAATACAATAATATACACAAATCACAATTACAAAAGTACAAATCATAACATACAATAATATGTGTTAAATAGGAAATAAACATTCCATGTCATCAGTGAGGCCTTCATTTTAAAACAATCAGTTACACAAAGTTCTAAAATATGTCTTTAGGGTTTTAACAAACATAGCATGACTTTTATATTCCTAATATGAAAGAGGTAAACTGTTTCAAACTGAAGGTACAATATAACCAAAAGTAGCTGACGATTAGATATGCGTTTGAATGGGACTTTAACAATGTTGTATCACAAGTTGATCTGATATACCTTTCATTCTGTAATGTCATAAGTTGAGTTTTCAAACTAGGCAAGCTTCACCCTGATAGGGAGGAAACCTAAATATAATCAACTGGGGAGGCGGGCTTCATTCACCCTGATAGGCAGGAAACCTAAAAGTAGTCAACTGGGTGGAGGCAGGCTTCACCCTGATGAGGAAGACACCTAAAGGTAATCTACTGAGTGAGGCAGGTTTCACCCTGATAGGGAAGAAACATAAAAGTAATCAACTGGAGAAGGAGAAGGCAGGCTTCACCTGATGGGAGAAACTTTAAAGCAATCAGCTGGGGGAGGCAGGCTTCACCTGATGGGAGGAAACCTAAATGTAATCAACTGGGAGGCAAGCTTGACTCTGATAGGGAGGAAACTTAACAGTAATCAACTGGGGAGGCAGGCTTCACCCTGATAGGAGGAAGCCTAAAAGTAATCAACTGGGGAGACAGGCTTCACCCTGATAGGGAGAAAACTTAAAATAATCAACTGAGGAAGTGGGCTTCACCTTGATAGGGAGGAAACCTAAGGGTAGGCGGCTTCACCCTGATAGGGAGGAAGTCTAAAAGTAATTTACTGGAGTGAGGCAGGCTTCAGCCTGATAGAGAGAAATGTAAAAGTAATCAACTGGTGAAGGCAGGTTTCATCCTGATAGGGAGGAAACTGAAAGTAATCAACTGGGAGGCAGGCTTCACCCTCACAGGAGGAAACCTAAACATAATCAACTGTGAGTAGGCAGGCTTCACCCTATGTGGGAGGAAACCAAAAGTAATCAGCTGGGAGGCAGGCTTCACTCTGATAGGGAGAAACTTAAAATAATCAACTGGGGAGGCATGTTTCACACTGATATGGAGAAACTTAAAAGCAGTCAACTGGGAGAGGCAGGTTTCACCCCGATAGGGAGGAATATAAAAGTAATCAACTGGGGAGGCAGGCTTCACTCTGATATGGAGGAAACCTAAAAGTAATCAACTATGGGAGACAGGCTTCACCCTGATAGGGAGGAAACCTAAAGTAATCAACTGGGGAGGCAAGCTTCACCCAGATAGGAGGAAACTAAAGTAATCAACTGGGAGCAGGCAAGCTTCACTCTGATAGGGAGGAAACCTAAAAGTAATCAACTGCAGAGGCAGCGTCTCACCCTGATAGGGAGGAAACCTAAAAGTAATCAACTGGGGAGACAGGCTTCACCTCATAGGGAGGGAACCTAAAAGTAATCAACTGGGGGAGGCAAGCTTCAATCTGATAGGGAGGAAACCTAAAAGTGATCAACTGGAGGAGGCAAGCTTCACCCTGATAGGGAGGAAACTTAAAAGCAATAAACTGAGGAAGGCTGGCTCCACCCTGATAGGGACGAAATCTAAAAGTAATCAAATGGGTGAGGCAGGCTTCACCCTGACAGGGAGGAATCTAAATGTAATCAACTGGGAGGAGGCAGGCTTCACCCCGATAGGGAGGAAACTTAAAGTAATCAACTGAGGGAGGCAGGTTTCACCCTGATAGGGAGGAAAACTAAAAGTAATCATCGGGGTGGGAGGCAAGCTTCACTCTGATATGGAGGAAACCTAAAAGTAATCAACTGGGAGGAGAAGGGCTATACCCTAATAAGGAGGAAACCTAAAATAATCAACTGGGAGGCAAGTTTCACCCTGATATGGAGGAAACTTAAATCAATCAACAGGGAGGCAGATTTCATCCTGATAGGAAGGAAATCTAAAGTAATCAACTGGGAGGCAAGCTTCACCCAGATATGGAGAAACCTAAAAGTAATCAACTGGAGGAGGCAGGCTATACCCTGATAAGGAGGAAACCTAAAAGTAATCAACTGTGGGAGGCAGGCTTCACCCTGATAGGGAGAAACCTAAAAGTAATCAACTGTGGGAGGCAGGCTTCACCCTGATAGGGAGGAAACCTAAAAGTAATCAACTGGGGCAGGCAGGCTTCACCCTGATAGGGAGGAAACTTAAAAGTAATCAACTGGGGCAGGCAGACTTCACCCTAATGGGGAGGAAATCTGAGTAATCAACGTGGGAGGAAGGCTTCACCCTGATAGGAGAAGCCTACAAATTAATCAACTTGAGGCAAGCTTCAACTTGATAGGAGGAGACCTAAAGTAATCAACTGAGGAAGGCAGGCTTCACCCTGATAGGGAGGAAACTTTAAAGTAATTAACTGGGAAGGCAGGCTTACACAAAACATAAAGTTATCACAGCACTCACAGATGAGCGAGTGCGTGGATGAGTGTGGCACACCTCTAACTCAACCATAGACAACAACTCACTGTCCAGCACTTCTTGAGGTGTAATGAATCCCAAATCCATTGAAAGTAAAACAAAAAGATAGTTAAAGTTCAAGGCAAGTTCCAGCTTTTGTTGCTTCACAGAATTACAGGTACTGAGAACCATTACCCAGCAGCCTCGGCTTGCTCCAGTAAGCTGCATTGGAGACTACTTGCTGGGGTTACAGCTGATCACCTATAATGCCATCAATTAACACATTAACAGTTAGTTTCCTAGGTTACATATACCCTATCATCCACCTTGTAATTTTAAGGTTTTGTGAAGCAGTATTGTTTACCTTCCTATATACTGTATGCATATTTCCAAAGTTCTTAACTATTGGCATTATAATGAACTCTCTTATGAATAATCATCTTCAAACATAAGTAACACCATAAGTGATTCAGTTTGAGAAATGGTGAAATAAAATTAAATAAATTAAAATGAGAAAAAAGATGGGGGTTGGGGTTCATTAGAATTTATTACATAATCAACAATTTACTTTAACTTCCTCATATAAAGATCTATACATTACATTACATTAGCAAGAGCCTTTGCTAGGGTAAACTACCTAGTCCATTACTGAATTACAATTATTCCATTACTTGAATTTCTTCATTCTTAATTTATTATCTTTAATTATGTTTACTGCTTAACCTTGTGAAGGGCCAGGGTGCCCATCTTAAAACTGAGCCAAATTGAACATACATTAAAAATAATGAATGAACTAAAAAGGAGAGGGGGACTGAGGGTACATGTATGCCAGAGATTCTTGAGGGAGCTGCATCTTCAAAATCCCTGTAGTAGTGGTGCAATCCTGTGTTCACCACATCTCTAGGCTGAAAGGAAAAATTGAGAAAAATATTTCATAAGTCAAAAATACATCACAATCTACTTAATCTCATATGTTATTACTTCTTAGATCTCACATCACTTCATTTCTAGGTGATAAGAAGGAGAAGGACCAAGGTGGGGGTATTTCTATATACATATGCAGAGACACCAAGATCCAGTAAACAAATCTTTCACAGGAACATTTGATGCAAAATGTACCTAACTTCAAATTCAGAACCATTTACCAATACTCTGTTATAGATATGGTTTATAATCTGTCTCTAAATTCAAACCAGTCGGATGCAAGTCTCTCAAGGAAAACTCCAAAGGTTTCTCTTTGCTGGAGCCTTTATATCTTGTCCCTCACCCTGGGCCTAATGTGACATTTTCTAGGCCCATAAATCTGAGGGCTATAACATCACTATTATGTTCATAAAAGAAATGTGCAGCAACAGGATTATCCATGCATAAGTTTTGATATCTCATACATGGTCAGGAGATTTGAACATGGGCTATACAGAGGAAGAATTGAGTTTTGGGAAGAATATGGAGTTAGCAATAGAAGTTGACGGCAGACAAGGACCGAAGGCCCATCCAGTCTGTCCATTTCTTTTCTACCTTATAAATGTGCCATTGGCCTTTGCTCTGTCAATGGCCTATCTATTCATACTCATCTGTATTGCTCCCTTATGCCTATCCCATGCCTGTTTGAAGCCCTGCACTGTATTCATATCCATATCCATCACTTCTTGAGGTAGGCCATTCCATGCATATACCACCCTTTCTGTGAAAAAGAACTTCCTCACATTACCCCTTAATCGGCCTCCCTCTAATCTCATTCTGTGATGAATTCTCCATTATGAATAATAATAATGTGACAAGGAGGAACTGGACAGGCAAAATTTAGAGTGTCTTGAGATGCTTTACTCTTAAAATTATCCTGAGGAAACAGGTATGCAATTTAATGTGCATTTATATAATGTCAACAAACAGAGTTTAATGACCTCAGGAAAATAATATTTTGCCCCAAATCTACATTTTGGCCAGGAATTATTAACCTGCTATTAATACATATAAAAGGTTGCACTTAAAGAGGTGGAGAACTTGTTAACCAATGATAAGGGACCTAATCAAAGAAACATGACATATCAAGAGTATTGCACTTAAGGAGCTTGAAGGCATGGATGACATTGTGATAAACAATCAGATAAGGGGCAAACTTAAAAGTAATCAACTCTTGAGGCAGGCTTCACCCTGATAGGGAGGAAACTTGAAAGTAATCAACTGGGGATGCAGGCTTCACCCTGATGGGAGGAAACCTTAAAGTAATTAACTGGGGAAGTGGGCTTCACCCTGATAGGGAGGAAACATAAAAGTAATCAACTGAGGAGGCAAACTTCACCCTGAAAGGGAGGAAACTAAAAGTAATCAACTGGGGATGCAGGCTTCACCTTGATAGGGAGAAACCTAAAGTAATTAACTGGGGCAGGCAGGCTTCACCCTGATAGGGAGGAAACTTAAAAGTAATCAACTGGGGAGGTGGGCTTCACCCTGATAGTGAGGAAACCTAAAAGTAATCAACTGGGGGAGGCGGGCTTCACCCTGACAGGGAGGAAACCTAAAAGTAATCAACTGGGGAGGAGGCTTCACCCTGATGGAGGAAACCTGAAATTAAATAATTGGGGGTTTTGGGCTTCTCACAGCTATGGAGGCAGCCTAGAGGTAAACAATTGGGAAAGCAGACTGCACCCAGCTAATTAAATAAGTGGGGAGGTGGCAGTACACAATGCAAAAAGATTACTACTATACAGTAAGGGCAGCACAGGTAGGAGGCAGATTATTTTTGTAGCAGTGACCTCCCTTTAAACCTGAATGGAACTGAACAAACATAGCAGATGGAACAAATAAAATTAGGGCCCAGTACAGATATCTAGTTTATGGCAGTACACAATATACTAACATACTATTTGCCAGCAGATTAGTTTATCAAGTCTGCCTGAACCTCAGATCCCTAGTTGGGTGCTGAGGCCTCCCTCCCTTGTGTTCCAGAAACCCCTATCATCCATCCCCACCCCTGAGACAGGCCATCATCTGATACATCCACTTTCTGTGTCTGTCCCACCGTCTCTTGAAGCCCTCCACTGTGGATCTCTGAACCAGCTCACCAGGCAGTGGATTCCAAGGGTCCACCACCTCTCAGTGAAAAACCTCCTCCTCTTTTCCCTCACCCTTCCACCTTCCAACTTCAAACCATGCCCTCTGGTGATACCTCCTGCTTTAGTCTAAGATCCCTCTATGTTTACCCTATTTATTCCCTTGAGGTACTTGAAGACCTCAATCATTTCCCCTGCTCTCCTCTCCTCCAATGAAAACAGGCAAAGCTCCTCAAGTCTGTCCTCATACGCCAAATCCCCTAGCCCCTCAGATCATCTTAGTTGCCCTCCTCTGTACCCTCTCCAGGAGCTGTATGTCCCTCTTCAGGTGTGGTCTCTAGTACTGTATGCAGTACTCAAGGTGTGGTCTAACCAGTCCATTGTACAGCGCGGAATCACTTCCTTGCTCCTAGAGGTGATCCTCCTTACAATGCATCCCAACATCCTGTTTGCCTTGCTAGCCACTCTCCTGCACTGCTCAGAGTTCTTCATACATGCATCCACCATGACCCCTAGGTCTTTTTCCCCAATTGAGGCCTCCAGCGCCTCTCCCAGGGTATACCTGTGTTTAGGGTTTCCCATGGATGCAACACCTTGCACTTGGTGATATTGAAATTTAATTTCCGTGTGCCAGCCCAGCTTTCCAGGGTGTCGAGGGTCTTTGCAGGGCCAACCTCCCTCTTCTCCCTCAACTACTGCTCCCATCTTGGAGTCATCAGCTAAGAGACCTTTCACAACCTATACCTCCTGATGTCTGATATGTATGCATTAAACAGGATCGGACCCAGGACTGAGCCCTTCGGTACCCCACTCACCAACCTCTCTAGGGTTTGAGAGCTCCCCACAGACCACTACTCTCTGGGTGCATCCAGCTAACCAGTTTTCAATCCACCTGACCATCAAAGGGCCTACTCCTAACCCCATCAGTTTCTCCACCAGACCATTGTGGGGGACAGAGTCAGATGCCTTGCTGAAGTCCAAGAATAATACATCCACAGGCTTTCCCTGTCCAGTTCTGATGTTACCCATTCAGAGAACTCCACAAGATTGGTTTGACATGATCTACCTGCACAAACCCATGTTGCCGACTATCCAGACCTCCCACCTGCTCCAAGTACACTCTCAATCGTCCTTTAGTATACTCTCCATTAATTTTCCCACCACGAGGTCAAACTGATGGGTCTATAGTTACCTGGTACTTCCTCAACCCTTTATGGATTGGCACCACATGTGCCTCTCGCCAATCTTAGGTACCTCCCTGTCTCAAGTGACCTGTTGAAGAGCTCCGCCAAGGTGCAGCCAGTATGTCTGCCAACTCCCATAGTACTCTCGGATGAATGCCATCCGGCCAAGGAGATTGTCTTTCTTTAGGGCCTTGAGGCTAACCCTTCCCTTTTGGCGGAGATAGCATCATCCGTCTCCCCCACCTTACTGGTCTATTTATCCTTATCCAGATGTGACACCCCTAGGGTACCTCTCCTCTTGCTCCATTTCTGTTGCTCCCTGATCCCACTCACTGCCGCTGCTATCCCCATTGTGCCTTGCTTTGCAGATATCCCATCCCCTCCTAGTGAACACAGAGGCAAAGTACTCATTAAATACCTCTGCCTGGTCCCTCGCCTCTTCCACCCACCTCCTTCTGATCTCAATCTGCTGAGATGGCCCTTAGTTTTCTCTACTCCCCAATGTACCGGAAGAACCCTTTTCCCTCCATGTATCCCTGTGCCAGCCGCTGCTCTTTTATTGACTTTGCTCTCACCATCCGGTGACTTTTCTAGATGCAAGATGGTACATTTCCTTATCCCTATCCTCTTGTTGTTTTATATTTTTTGTAGGCCACCTTCTTTTCTCTGACTGCTACCTGTACCTCACTGGACCACCAGCATGGTTTATGTGACCTTGCTCCTTATGTTTCAACTTAGCGAGATCCTGACTGCTTCATGAAGTCCCGCTTTATGACCTCCCATCTCCTTTCCACATTTGTCATTGATGTAATTCCTTCAAGTGATCCTTGAGAATATTTCCCATGCCCACAAAGTCTGCCCCTGAAGTCCACTGCCAGTGTCCTAGATCTCACCCCCTCCCCATGCTTATTTGAAACCAGACAGTATTGTGGTCGCTCCCAGTCAGGGGTCCTCTACAAC
Source organism: Neoceratodus forsteri (assembly GCA_016271365.2). Lineage (NCBI taxonomy): Eukaryota > Metazoa > Chordata > Ceratodontiformes > Ceratodontidae > Neoceratodus > Neoceratodus forsteri. Next base: position 125,071,670 of record JADMNL010000024.1, read on the forward strand.
CAAGTCCCTTACCAGATCCCCATCTTCCAGAACCACGTCCAGGACATGCCCCTCCCTTGTGGGCTCCATCACATGCTGTGTTAAGAACACATCCTGGAAGCCGTCCAGCTGCCTTTTGCTCCTTGGCCACCTTAGAGGACATGGTTCCCCAGTTTGTACCTGGCATATTAAGGTCCCCATCAACACCACTCCTTCCCTTTTGGTCCACACTGGGCAATGATGTTGTCCAGCAAACCATCCTCTAGAACATCACTCATCCTAGGGGCCTATAACTACACCCAGCTTGACCTTATCTCCTGCTGGGGATCGTAAGGTGACCCATAAGGCCTCACATTTCCCTCTGCCTCTTCTACCCTAGCAATTTCTATGTCATCTCTAATGAACATAGCCACTCCACCCCTCTGCCCTCCTTTCTATGCTTCCTAAGCATAGTGTACCCCGCACATTTAGGTCCCAGTCATGGTTTTGTTGCTACGTCTCCGTGACCGCCGCCACATCCACCCCTTCCCCCGAACAGCATGGCCTGGAACTCTGCCAACTTGTTACCCAAGCTCCTGGCATTTACTAACACCAACCCCACCCTTATCCCTGATCTCCTTTGCTCTAACCCACCCAGGTTCCTTATACTTCCATCCTCCTCTGCTCCTCCTGAAACCTCCACCCCAGTCTGTTTCCCCCCCTTGGGTTTGAAAGCTACTCCTCATCTGGAGGAGAGGCTCTGGTTAGCCCCTCCCTTATCCCTTCCCTCACAAGTTTAAACCCCACCTTTCTTGAATGTAGTCAGCCATCCCCTGTTTAAGGACTTCCTTCCCTAATGGGGCAAGATGAAGCCTGTCCTGGCATACAGTCCCTATCCTCCCAAACTCCTTTCCAGTTCCCTAACACCCCAACCCACTCTCTACACCCCACTTCCTGAGCCAGTCATTAACCTCTGTGATCTTCTATTTTTTCTCCACTGAGGCCTTTGGTACTGGCAATATCTCCGAAAGAAATGTTGCATCCATTATCCCAACAGACTCTGGCAAGTTCTTGGAACCTGCTTGGATTTCAAAACGCTAGTTCCTCTAGATCGTTAGTTCCCAAATGCACAGGAATCGGTTTCCTCCCAATCCCTAACCAGTTCATACACCATAAATTTTTCTGTGCACTGTCAGCCCAGAGATACTCACTACCTTCACCTGGCTATTGCATCCACCCCCTGTCCCTCCCACTGGATACCCCTAATCATCGAGTCTTCCAATAACAGAACCTTAACACCGCCATCATCCTTATGTGTTACCTCCACTGTGCCCTCTCAGCCCCCATCCCCTTTATTCGTGATCTCAATTCCATGGAGTCCTTCTGCCTTATTAGAGACCCCTTTGTCACGCTCCCTTTCTGCCTCCCTCATTATTTTGTCCACTTAACTCAGACCCCTCTGAATAGGTGTCCCTTTAACCCTCTCTTATCCAGACCATTTATCCTGGCCCTGATGGTTTCCCTTCCCCACAATGCCATCCTCCCCTTGTAATAGTACTCCTGCCTCCAGAGGCTCTCTGTGGGTCCCCTTTAGCTAGGGCCCCATCCTTGTACTGACCCCTGCTGAAAGAGGGCTTTCTCCACCTCCTTGTCTCCCAGTTTTCTCCAGTCATGCTCTCCTCCCTCATGTCTGCAATATGTTGCATCTCCCCATCTGCTTAACATTTATGTTTCCCTTCTCCCTCTGGGACTATTTCTATCCTTTCTATTGCGGTCTGTGATGCCCTATGGGTTTCGACTCCCTCCCCAGGCCTCTGTATCAGTTTCCTCATTTCCACCAACCCTTTCCTCCCTCTAGGTTGTTTAGTAGCTCAAGTTTATTGTGACACTCTGTCAGCCTCCATCAAATAACCAGAGTTTCCCCTGACTCTACCTCTAAACTGCCCTCTTCTTCCCCCTCTGCTCTGTTCTCCTTAGAGCTCCCTTCCCACAGTCTGCTGTTTAAGGCTTCCCGCAACAGCCCCTCCCTTCTCAATGTCTGCTCTACTAGGCTTCCCACTACAGCCCCTCCTGACTCTTCTCCCTCCACTCTCTTTGTATTCGAATGTTCATCCTGTACGCTTTCCCTTAGCGTCAACATCCCTATCTAGGGTCCTCTGTCCCTATTATCCCTCCTGCTTGCTGTAACAAAACGTCCTGTAATTTCAGGCATTGCCCCAGCCTCCCCTCAGCCCCACCCTTCTGCTGCCCATATCCACACCCTTATCCTTGGACACCCTCCCAGCTCCCCCAGCACTCCTTAACCAATATACCTCACTCCTGATAAAATATAGCTGTCTACAGAGTGGGCAGCCTCCTCTCTCCAGGCCCAATTGAGAATTATTGCCATCCCACAGCCTGTGTAGCCTACAACCTTCCAAAGATGTCTGCCATGGTGGAATATGGCCACCCTGTTTGTCCCCTCTGTTTATAATGGCACACCCCTTTTCTCAGTCCCTTCCCCTGGAATACAGTTTCTCTCTATACTGACTGCAGTTATTTACAAACCCAATTTCAACCCCACCAATAAAGTTCCCAAGTCTCACAAACACATACAGTCCAGTGTGTGTCCAGTCCCACTAACAGTGTGTGTATGAAGACATCAGGTACTGTATGATGTCACAGGCCCACTAGTTCCTGTTGCTTTGAATTTCAGTCCCAAACAGAAATACACAGCCCTTTAATCCCAACCTCCAGTGGCAAACATCACATTTAAATTTCACTCTAATTATCACTGCCAAACAAGTGTTCCCAAGCCTCAAAAGTTACAATATCACAGCCCAAGTAACAGTTCTAACTCAAAGTAGTAATTTTAACAAATAGAACTAATTTCATGTACAAAACTATTCAAATATTTCAGTTAAAACAGAATATAACCCCAGACCTCTGTCCTTACCAGCCTCCTGCTTATGTTCCCAAGTGAACAATGAAAGACAAGGTGATTCCTGCTAATTTCCCTCCCTAACACCAGGCAAACATCACATTTAAATTTCACCTAATTATCACTGCCAAACAAGTGTTCCCAAGCCTCAAAAGTTACAATATCACAGCCCAAGTAACAGTTCTAACTCAGAGTAGTAATTTTTACACATAGAACTAATTTCACGTACAAAACTATTCAAATATTTCAGTTAAAACAGAATATAACCCCAGACCTCTGTCCTTACCAGCCTCCTGCTTATGTTCCCAAGTGAACAATATGTAACATGCAATAGCAGACACAAATACACTTACAGTTTGCACAGTGGAGGTTGGGCTGAGTGAGTCCCTGGCATCCTGGCATCTTCATTGTGGTGGACTCCTTGACTACTCCCACTCCTGATGGTCTAACCAGACTAGGACTGCTCACATGGGACTTCTGGGAGACAGAGGTAATTAAAGTGCACAAGTCCCTCCCTCAGGCGAGTGCACTGGCACTGCATTTTCCCAACCGTGGGCTGGCTGTAGACCTAGAAGGTTGGTGAGATAGGAGGGGAGCCTCAGTAGTTGTGGCTCATGACCCCCAAGGTGGACCAAGATGGTGTCAGTCAACACAAGTAAGCCCTGAGTGCCATGTTAGAAAAAGGCATTTAAACCAGGCCACTATCTGGACTTCAGATTAAAAACATAGAACGCCTTCTCGCAGTAGCAAATTGTTAAAGCCCCACCTCTGTTTATTTAGGAGATACCATCTCGATTCTCATGAAGGACACATTATGATCACCTTCCCCCATTGTCTACAATGTGTTTAGCAACCATGTTTTCAACATTCTCCTGTTCAACTACTCAGCAGTCTTCTCCATACTAGTCTTAAATTAGCATTTCGTTTTTCCCCACATCGAGCCACACAAGCAACACGACAGCTATGCCACATCCTTTGTGTCACTGGTAATAAACCCTCTGACTTTGGTCATCTTATCAGTTACAGGATTAAGGAATTCACTCCCAGCCATGATCTTGGCACAGCATTTGTACTTGCACAATGATGACCGCCATGTTTTGAAGGCGTAGTCCGTCCCGCTGGTTTCAGCAGGGTAAGGTGGTCGCGAGCTGTGGACAAGGCCAACAAAGAGATTCTGTGCTCTCTGATACTCAGTGTTGAACAGCAGAATGTTGAAAACACATAGGTGCTACAGGGTGTGTAAACCATACAGAACAGCCCTTATCTCCAGCACATTTCCCTGTAGGAAATCTGAACAACATTTATATTAGGGTGATCAAATATCCTGAAATCCAATCCATTGGCATGTTTTCAGATTTTCAGAGTATCTGAATCTGATACTCAGTTCTGATCCGAATACTTCAACTTCCAATTTCAATTTTTGGATTTTGGAATCAGATTTTGAATTTTGAAATCAAAATACAATCAGAACTATATCAGAATCTGATTGATTATGATTTAGGATTTTCAGCAACTAAATCCAAAATCCTAAATCGAAACTTTGGATTAGATTCTGATAAATCCAAATCTGAAAACTGAAATCCAATCATCCCTAAATTGTTGTTATTATGTTATTATATTATTTTACTTCAAGTATACATAACCAATAAAACTAAAGCAACTCATCATTTTATCTATGTCATACTATAATTCAGGTATTGATAGAAACAATGAAGAATTTCAAACTTTGTAGTCAACAAAAGGAAATCTGAATACATTTCCAACAAAAGAAGAATGTGGGGGGATGCTACCTGAAGTGATAGGGAGGAAATTCCTGAGTTCTAATTGACTTTCTTTGTTATGTTTTCAGGTCCAGAGGAGCTGAAGCGATTCTCCTGGATTTTTCCTGCACAGCTGCGCCATGGGATTTCCAACGGCATATTTGGTTGTCTATCTGGGATCGCCTCCACACAGTCGGTTCACTCGTGTGCAGAGGGTCACATGCTGTGCTCTCCTTCTGTTTTCTTCCTTGGTACTAGCACAGTGTGGTATGGTGCTATCGGAGTTAAAAATGAAAGGTGGTTTTGTTTTATTGAGTAATATTATTAGGGCTCGAGGGGCTGGTAACACAAGAGAACAGAACCCTCTTATTCTGCAGTAATCTGAACCAGTGCAGTCAGACACCAGGCAGGTTTTCCCCATAATGAGATTAATTTAGTGTTGGTTAAGGAGAGCTGCACTGAACTAATAAGTCATTGTCCATATAGAAGCTGATTTTTAAATACTGGTTCCAGTTCTGTTACTGTTATAGCTCTATAGGCTCTTTAGTTATGCTAAATAGTGCTTCTGATTTACATGCAGGTTTTAAGTGCCATTTTAGAAATGTGTGATGTAGTTTCATCCTTGCTCAGCTCCTCTGTTGCTGGCACAATGCATCCATGTTCTACTATAGAACTCCATGGTTGTAAGGGACATAAACTACATTCTACAGTTCTAAAACTGATACTCACACCAGACTGTAAATCAGAAACTACCACTGAGGTTACTATCAGGTCCCGTATAGATGAAACAAAACAGATTTTGAGCTAGTATTCAAAAAATTGCTTTTACTAGTCAAAGTGACTTTGGTTCAGCGCAGTTCTCCATCAAGGTGAAAGATTGCGAGCAGGGGACTGAAGTTTTATTTATCCCATAGCTTGGTACAATGCAGTCAGTCATAGGGCAGTATGTTTGCCCAGCTGAGATGAATTTAGTGTGCTGAAGGTGAGGGACTGAGAGCATGGGGACTAAAGTGCTCTATCTGATGGCTCAGGTATAGTGCAGTGGGACACAGGACAAGCTTTGCCAGTGTTTCATAGGTCAGTACTAAGCAAAGGAGACAAAATGTCCATTATGCCTGCACTTAATCATTGAAAATACCCAGTTATTCTGTTGCTAATTCAATAATTATCCAGCCTAGCCTTGAAGTTGTTCATATCTTTGCTACCCACCATCTCTAGCGTGAGTGAATTCCACACTGCTACAACCCTTTGGTTATACCAAATGCTCTCCTTTTGAATGACAAAGGTCCCCTTTAAGTTGTAAATCTTGAGATCTTGTATTGTGTGGCTGATTTTTCAAGCTAAATCCCAGATAGTCCCAAAGGTCATGATTAGTTAGGGCACCATAGACTAAACACAAGGCTCGTCTCATTCTGTGGTATTCAGAGAGAATATCCCCAAACTGTGTAACCTATCCTCATGTAAGGCCTTTGAGATCCCTTATTCTTGTTGCCTCGCTGGACACACTCAAGGGCCTTGGTCTTGGTTTTGTACCCAGTGCCCAGAATTGGGCACAGTACTTGAGGTGCGGCTAACCAAGGACACATATAGGGGAACCACCACCACATCCCTATCCCTACTTGTAATATACCTGATAATGCTGATCAAAACTACATTGGCCCTCTGTTCGATGGTGTAACAATGGTTTGCAAAACTTTGGTCATTAGACGTTATTACGCCACATCTCTTTTTGAGTCACTTCCTTCAATATTTTGCCCCTAAAAATAATTAGTCTTGATGTTATTCCTCCCTAAATGCATAACTGAACATTTTCGGTGTTAAATTCCACTGTGAAAGATTTAGTGCTGCTGAAGGAGGGATTCAGAACACAGGACTGAAGCTCACTAGTTATCCACTGGCTTTGAAAAGTGCCATTGTCACGCAGGGCAGGCTCTTCCCACACTGATGAATTTAGTACTGAGAAGGCGAGGGGCTTTCTCCTGAAAAGCAAATAGGTGAATCAGTGCAAGAGAAAATATGCCTCATTGGAGGACAATAAATAAAATGGTAATGTTTCAAAATGGTGCAAAGCTTGAACAGAGTATTCCAGGTGGGGTTTGACCAATGATCTATAGAGTGGCAACACCACCTCTTTTCTTCTGCTTGTGATACCCTTCCTGTCCCTGTCAGCCTCGCAACCCTGCAAACTTTCACACCGACCAAAAGGGCAGGTCACCCACTGCAGTCATGGTGCTGTGTAAATGGTGGGACAGTAAGTCCATGAGAAGGTTGGTGATGGGGCTGAGGGGTGCCACAAGGAGGGGGCAGACTGGATGCCAGAGGCTGGATAAACATATGATGAACAACAAAAACAAAAAAATGGTTGAATTAAAATATCACCGAAAAGTATTTGAGGAGGCCAGGAATATATAACTGTTTAAAAATACAATGTTAGTTTTTCTACTGGCAGTATTACTGCTTTGAATAAGTTGCGTTATGTGACAGCAGTGGCGTGCTCGGTAAAAAGGATTCTGTGCTCTACTAATTATAAATAATTGCATTTTGTGAATTTGTTTTTACTTTAGAGTTCCTGTGGCAAGCCAGATGGCTGTCAGCACAGAGAGCATGGCTGTGGGGGTTGTCGTTGCTGTGGTGGTGTTTCCAGTCTACCTGCTCTTTGCTTTCCTCTTCAGGAGAACACACAGTAAGGTGTGGACTACTCCCCTGGTGCTTGTTCTCCATTCATCTGTTTGCCTCTTTCATGGAGGTGCAAATGTTTTCATTGTTTGGAAGATGGGCACCCCTTTGTTTTAATTAAAAGTGGAACATTATCACTGTATTGGCAGGGCAGTACCAACATCAGGGTAGGGTACTGCAGTCAATAGACTAGAAGTTATATAGAATCTAATTTCAGCAATGGCAATTTATTTTTTGGAACGGGATGATTCTTTGGCAGAGTTTGTTTACATTTGGTGAAAATATTGCATTTTAAAGTATATGGGCCCGATTCTCAAAGGATACGCCTGGTGTAACTTGACTTACGCCCAAAAATGGTGCAAAGTAACTACACCCAAAAGTTGCGATTTTTGTTATTCTGCAAAGCAGCCTGTGACATGTCACAGGCTGCTTGCACCAAAGTGGACTTACACCACCATTTACACCGTAAACCCCTACAACATGGTACTGGGGGTTATAGTATCAGTTGTGCCGTATTCAGGAAGGGCAGCAACAGAGTTCCCCAGGGTGCTATTCTCTAACAACTTCGAGACATCCGACAACATAAGTTACACCAGCATATAGCTGGCATAACTGTACATATGCCCCTGGGGTTGCTTGTATATAAAGCTGGCCCATCCTCAATGGTATGCCACCCTCCCCACCACTGCCCTGACCCCAAAGTTGTGTAAAGCCCCACAGGCTTTTATTCCCTTATTGCCCCGACCCCAAAGTTGTGGTTAATGCCCCACAGAGATTTAACTGCCCCCAATGGACGCATCCTCTTTCTTTCTAATGAGCCCCCTAGCCCTGATTTGCACCCACCCGCAAATAGTAGATGAGTACACCCTGGTAGTCTAGGGCCCTCACTCTTCACATGGCAGTGGCAGACCACTCCTGCTCCTTCACCCAGCTGGGGACTGGTACAGACTCACCTCCTCACCACCACAGCCAGTCAGCCAACTGAGCTCCACCAGAGCATGGACTACTGTACATAGTATGCGCTTAAATTAATATTCATTGAGCAGGTACTATGTACAGCAGTACACGATCCAGCGAAGCTCAATCAGCAGCTGACCACGGTGGTGAGATGTGGTCTGTGCCAGTCACCAGCTGGGTAGAGGGGGAGCAGGGTGGTCTACCACTGCCAGGTGGGGGACCACTAGACTACTAGGGTTATGGGGTTGCAGCGGAACACATACGGGGATGCAGTTTGCAGATGGCGGCAGTTCTGGGATTGAGGCATTGGAAGGGCACAAATAGGGAGAGTACTGTGCATTTACTGGGGTGCAGCATCGGGAGGGACGGGGTAGTCTCTGCTGGGCTTTGACTGGTACTTTGGGATCAAGGCATGGGGGGATGTAATATTCCACGGGCAGTAACAGGTATGACATGGGGTCAGGGCATTCAAGGTGGGACAGGGATACTTCGGGCTTTGGTCAGCAAGAGGAGCAAAGCATGAGGGGTGATTTGCAGCAATCCCACAGGTAAGCCCTTTGTTTGCATACCGTGGATTGTCGCAAATCACAGGATTTAATACGGGACCCTGCCCTTCTGTATTGGGTGCAGGGTCCTTAGATATTGGGAATGGCACAAGTGGCTATTGGAGCAGCGATTGTGCCATTCATGTCTTCAAATGATTGTTGTCTCTGTGCTAGTTATGTAAGCATTAAATCACAACAGAGCATGGTTCTACTGTGGAATTAATTCATGGTTTGGGGGTTGGCAGTCGAGTGCTAAAACCACCCAACCATGGATTAATTCAACAGTAGAACCATGCTCTGAGTGGTTTAATGGCTTGTATCATGGCAAGCAGAGGAGAAACCAGAACTGTGGAAGAGAAATGAAGACAAACTGACAATATTAATTAATGAAACTGTTTTTGATGTTGAACTGTAGACATTTCAGAGGGTAAATATATTAGCAACTGTGTGTGTGCACGTTGAACACTCTGTATATATCAATGTTATAAGTGTACTTCTAAAACAGCTTCAGGTATTGTTTTACAGAATTACACAGATAAAGTGATAAAGTTACCTTGTGTGATATAAAACCACATCTGTAACATTATCGCCTCCATTTTGACTTGCAATTCAGTACTGGGTTATGGACAAATGAAGAACATTTGCATATTTCTGCCTGTAAGAAAACATTTACATCCACAAGATTGGAAAATGTCTAATTTTAAAAGTGGTCTAATACTAGGTGGAACTATGGTGTTCAACTCATAGCTGAAGTACTGGTTGGTGTCTAAAACCAGAAAATGTAACACCTGCATCTCACTTTCCTGTGGGGTAGTTCCAGAGAGGTGAAGTATGGGTAATCAAACATTTGCATGTCACAAAAACAAAGAAGGGAATGTTGCCATCGGTAATATTGCAATCCCTCAACATTTTAGGAGATAACTACTCTGAACAGTGCTTGGGGTATTGCTGTGGATGGTACTGGAGTCTACTGAGGTGCTTGAGGGCAGCAGTTTGGGGTGCGAAATTCATGTTTACATTTGCCATTTTCAGCACTGGTCTTCACTTTCATAGAGGTTCGGGTGGGTGGAAAGCAAAGGAATTTCTTTGCTCAGCTGACATGGAAAGCACTGCAGGAACTTGTGAGACAGACATATTGGTGGCGGGACACTGACTGCCCGATTCTCCAAGGTCTGTCAGGCGGGTGGGTGGGTAGGAACTAAGCCAGGAAAAGACTCTCATTGTAGTGTCTCTTAGTTTATGAGCGCACCTGCACAAGGCACAGGTACACTTTCAAAGACACAGGCGCTGCAGAGAGCAACCATGGATTACTTGAGAATTACTCCATGATTGCTGTCTGGTCACCTGTTGCAGTTCCTCCAATCCCTGTCACTTATTTCAGTCTGTTTTGCCATGTTACAAACTGACTTGAACCACCTGTGAAAACAGGCACTTTGATCAAGGGCCTTCGGTACCTATATGTATGTATGTATGTACGCATGTAGGTACATACATACTGTACATAAATAAATATATGCTACACAAAATTTCAGAACTAAGTAACATGGTGTTGAGTCAACATGGATACTCAGAGTTAGAATTAGTGTGTCACTATGAGGGCTTCATCATAAATGATCTATAAAGCAACAAGTAACTGAGCTTGCTTTTTGACTTTTCCCTTTATATATCATTCCTAAAGACCTGATGTCTGTAACAACAATTCTAACCTAATTTTTCTTTTCGGAGAGCGTTTAATTTAACTCTTAGGAACTGAAAAGGACCTGCTGCCCACGGACAGGGCGCTGGTAATGTAGAGCACATGTGGGGTTCATTGGAAAAGGTGCTCAAAGCAACTGTAGAGGTCTGCATTCTTGGGAGCAGTAAAGGTAAATGAGTCAAGAAGTGCCTCCCCACCCCACCCCAGCTCAACAGAGACCAAAGGGAACTAATTCTGAACAAAAAGAAAGTTTTGATTACTGGAATGAGATTGGGCACCTCCAGGTCAGAGAGGAGTACAGACCAGCATGGCTGGACTGCAGACTAGCATTAAGGGACTGTGTCACAATTGGTCCCCATCATTTCACTCTGTGACAGTTCGCCCCAGACTATTATCTCCAGCGCCAACCGGCTCCCACTAAATAAACTCCAGGTGGGTACAATTTACCCACCAAATGAGACAATGTGCTTGAGGGTTGTAGAAGTGGAAGTGGGACTGTAATTGTTGGGGTACAGTATGATATGTACTGGGAGCAAATTGTCTGGGGACAAACTGACGTGGGAGCCAGTTAACAATGGAGCTAATAACTGCAAGTTGTCATGGAGTGAAATTACAGGGATGAATTGACATGTTGCTGCATTAAGGAAGCCAAGGAGGGGCTGGAAGTCGGAATAGCAGTAGGTACTTTGGTCAATATCATAGCCTTCCAATACATATGTGGAAAGAGGAAGGAGAAAACATGGGAAGGAACATGTGAGAAAGTTAGGTGTGATCATTAAGATGCCGAATAAACAACTTGTCAAAATGAACAAGGAGGCAGCTGCAGGTCCATGTAGCATCGAGCAGCAGGTGAGAGGGCAACACACAATCAAAGTAGGAGAAGTTGGCTACAGGCACCAAAAACTGGATACCAACATCTCTGGTGCAATGAAAATGTATCACATACTTTATTGATTAAAACAGAACCCATGGTAGCATCCCTCCCTCCGCCCAGCGTTTCACACACATATTACTGTGCACTTTATCAAGGCAATCAAACTCATCATTGATTACCTTGAGAAAGTGCACAGTTATGTGCCTGAAATGTTTAGTGGTGGGAGGGTGCTAACACGTGTTCTGTTTTTAATCAGTAAAGTATATGATAAATTTTAACTGAACCAAAAGATGTTGGTATCCACTTTTGGCACCTGTAGAACAGCTTATATAGGTATATATGTGTGTGTGTGTATGTGTGTGTGTGTGTGTGTGTGTGTGTGTGTGTGTGTATACAGCATGTGTATATATATATATATATTTTTTTTGCTTTCTTATTTGTCAAAGTGCCCGGGGCTGATTGAAGGACCCATACATTGGGGGTAGCCGTGACACAGCCTGGACATTAGGGTTGTGTGCATACCGAGGTGGGCAGGTTGACCTGGTCATCCGTTGGAGGAATCTAGTTTTATTTTAAATGTATTAAAAAAATTGTTGGTGCTGAGGAGGAGGTGGGGATGGGGTTACATTTTACCTTTGCGCTGGGGGGAGGGAAGAGGCTGTTTCTTTCTCTTTTCCTGCAGGTGGCCTAATAATTTACTGAATATGAATAGTCTCTTATTTGGGAAGGGCTTTGAATATTCAGGAGCCCTACTATTCGTGGTGTTTGGGAAATAATATTCGCCCCTGCACAGCCCTACTCGACATCACTCATGCAGCACTGGTATCCAACTACCAGATAAAGATCAAGCCAGGTAAGTCCCAGAACAGGATACACCTCAGGATTATAGTTGAGCTAAGGGAACAGCTGGTGAGGTTACCTGCAGTAATCTTTCATGAATATTCTCATTAAAGTGTGGTACCAGAAGAGTGGAAAGTGGGGAGCTGGATTGCTGGTGTGTTAGAGTCTTTCATGTCTTGGTCATGGATTCAGATCCAGCACAGGTCGATAGTGACCAGAAGTCATGATCACCCGAGAGCTGTTCAGTGGCCTATGTGAAATGAGTTATAGTGGTCTCAGTCCAGTTCCTGGTGGCAGGTGTCCACATCACAAAACCACCAACATAAGTGGCACTAAATGGCACCCTTGTTAGCAGTCTCATAAGAGGCCAAGGACTGAATGGGCATGGTATCTGAACTACCCTTTCACCTATGTGGTAGTCCCTCCAGCATGGTTGAGGCTCATTGAAGGCAGTGTGAGGAAGCTTGCACTGTGATCGCCCATGCGTCAGTTCCAGTATTGTCAATCCAGCACCTTTCACAAGCAAAACAATCCACACACAAAAAAAAAATTAACAAAAACAAAAAAGACTGCAAAGTGATGACTGTGGATGCATGGCCCGACCTGACAACTACAGGCTATTCCAGCTTGACAGCAGTCACCCCTGATGAAGGCTTTATGCCAAAGCGCTGGAGTAGTGAGCATTTACCTTGTGCTTGGACCAAATAAATGAACCTGAAGTTGTTCTGACATGAACTCTGTGATCCGTCTAGTTATTTGATGATTGCAGTGCTGGTCTCTGTGGATCTGGTTTACGTTTTGGGCTGGCTGCCTCGACCTGCACCCCTCACAATAGCTGTTCTTGGTGACAAACCCTCTGGAACCGATATTCAGCTTGACATCAGTGTTGAGCAAGATCCAGGAAGCCATTATCAAGGACAGAATAATGAGCAACTTGTTCGAGGCCAAGGTCCTCACCTCTGCTCAGAATGGCTAAATGAGGGTACAGTATGCCAAACCAGCCTGATCCTCTGAAGGGTTCACCAGAGAGGTGGGCAGGGCCATAGCCATAGACCTAGTACATCTGGACTTCAGCAAGGCTCTTGACACAGTGGTGTATGATGAGCTTCTGGGCAAAGTACACAGGTGCGAGATACACAATACATAAACAAGGTGGTTTGCTAACTGACTTGGGGGCAGGAGGCAGAGCTGTGGTAGATGGGCACTGTTCCTAGTGGAGAGAGGTTCTCACGGCATCCCTTGGGGTTTGGTGCTGGAACCACTTCTGTTTAATATTTTAAGCTAACATCTGGAAGCTGGGGTGTCTGACAGGCTGCTTGAATTTGCTGACAACACTACACTGCCCAGGGTAGTAGATTCCTTGAGTATGGGGACAAAGTTTAGGAGGATATGAGCAAGCTGGGTGATTGGTCAGGATCTTGGACTCTCAGATTCAATGAAATCCCATGCAGGGTGCTACACTTAAAGAGGAAAATGCAGGTAGGTAGGACCTTCACAGGGTGTGGGACCTCTTGCTGCACTGGAGGATGAAAAGGATATGAGAATCAGATAGCAAATCTAGACCAGCCGCCAGCGCAGCGCGTAGCGCTACTGCTTGTAGCACCAATGATCTGGGTTCGTGCAAATTTGGAGCATTGGAGGATTGGCCAGAGGAGGAGGATCAGTGTCCACAGGACTACTCTCTCCAGGGAGGGAGGGACAGTGCCTGGAGTAGCACTAGCCCTAGCAGAGGCTAGGACTGGTGCACCAGGGCAGTGGAGGAGTGGCAGACATCTGCATCATGCATAGGGGCATGCATGGCATTGCCATTGATGTCATTCCATGTTGCTCCTCTGTACCACAAGAGGAGGAGGGAGGCACAGAAAAGGTGAAAATGCCCTGGCTGGCACAGATGATCACCACGCCTCAAGACCCACATCTAGTGACTTGGGTATGGCCAGTGGATCTTTGAACCAGCAGGCCATGAACACTTCATGGCACCCCACTGTGGGGGGTAAGCTGCAGGAGTGAAGGGCCAGGTAAGTCCCAAGAGAAGCCGGGGTGAGGGGCTGGAGGGCCAGGCATGATGGGGAGCCAGCTAGGAGGAAAAGTGACAGCAAAAAAAAAAAAAAACAGTGAATCTGCTGGCAAGAGGGCTGCAAGAATGCTGAGGTGTATTAAGGGAGGTGACTAGCAGGAAGTAATCCTGGCACTTTACAAGGTTCTGGTCGAGGAAGTAAGCCTGCTACTTTACAAGGCCCTGGTCAGGGAGTAATCCTGCAACTTTAGAAGGCATTGGTCAGGCTGGTAATCCCGCCTTTACAAGACCCAGGTCAGGGAAGTAATCCTGCCACTTTACAAGGCCCTGGACAGGAGAAGTAATCCTGCCACTTTACAAGGCCTCGGTCAGTGCATATAATCCTGCCACTTTACAAGGCCCTGGTAAGGGAAGTAACCCTGCCACTTTACAAGGCCTGATCAGGGAAGTAATCATGACACTTTATAAGGGCCCTGACAGGGCATATAATCCTGCCACTTTACAAGGCCCTGGTAAGGGAAGTAACTCTGAAACTTTACAAGGCCCTGGTCAGGAAGTAAACCTGACACTTTACAAGGGCCCTGACAGGGAAGTAATCCTGCCACTTTACAAGGTTCTGGACAGGTGAAGCAATCCTGCCACCTTACAGGGCCTTGGTCAGGGAATTAATCCTGCACTTTACAAAGCCCTTTTCAGGGAAGTAATCCTGCCACTTTACAAGGCCCTGGTCAGAGAAGTAATCCTGCCACTTTACAAGGGCCCTGATCAGGGAAGTAATGGGCCTCAGTACAAAAAGGACACTGCCCAGAGGAAGTGAAGTGTTCAAATAGTCACTACATGGTTATTTCAGTGTTACAGTAGCAGTGTACACTTCCTGCACACTTTATTTCATAATGCAGTCCATCAGTGTTTAATCAGCGCATCTTCAGGTCTCTTTGGTGTACATGAAGTACTGATACAGTGTTGCGAATTATGTTAATTAGCACTGTAATCACACTGCAAAAAGTACTGCAATTAGCAGTGTTTTGTCATCAACACTTCCTGAAGCAGTGCTGGTGTAGCAATACTGGCAGAAGCAGTGTTGCATTGCTTTTCAGTGTGTGCGAATTAGGTTAATTAGCACTGCATCAACACCTGTAGTGCACTTCAGTGCAGTGTGATTTTGGTAGCACTCCTGTCAGCAGTGTTGTAGTTCTGTTCCAGTGTATTAGGCTGCTTTAAAGATGGCGTCACATAAAATTCAACAAAACAAAACAGTATTCATCTGCAAGTATCTGCAACCTCAGCAGAGGAAGCTTTGCTTAAGGGTTCCTGAGTGAGAAAGTCGTCTGTGAATTCCAAAGAAGATGGAGATCTTGGGGCTATGTCTATAGGAGGTACTAAAGTCTGTTACCCCATGTTTGACTCAAAGTCACAAGGAAGGGGTGGACATTTAGGTAAAGGAATGACCAACAATCGTTCTGGTTTGCAGAAAATGGTATGGAGCCTCCTTGATATGCAAGTCCTCACCAGTATTTCCAGGGTTATCTTCAAAGGAGAAGAGAGCCTCTTCGGACTGGGAGCACATGCAGTGTGGAAAATTATTTTCGGTATCAAGGCGGTTCAGTGAAGTGTGTGTATGTATGTATGTATGTATGTATGTATATGTATGTGTGTGTGTGTGTATATATATATCTATAATGGGATTATTAATCGCGTTAGACAAACACCATTAGGTGATGTGCGTATATCGAGTGCAACCACAAACCTGCACTTTACTCTCCTCCAAAACAATTTTGCCATTTTATAAGATAGATAACCCACTGTGTGGTGTGTAAGCGAGATGATATCACACGGCTTGGGTGGTTGATGACTCGCCCTGGCCTCATGTGCAACAACACACACCAAGGTGTGCATATATCAGAGCGTGACCGCACACCCTACAGTGGTGTTATTCATTACACACACACACATATATGAGACAGTACTTGTTGCAAAATAAAAACACTACATTAATGCAGGCATTGGAATGCAAAGCACACAAAGCAAGAAAATGAAAAACAGGGTTTGAGCCTCACGAGTCTTGGCAAATTAGTTTGTGTGGGTGTTCCCTGGAGTTCCCAACCTTGATGCCCATCCCATACTCCCAAGCCCATAGCCTCCTTTCTAAAGCACAAGGTACAGCCCAACCCAGTGCCTCCCATAGCAGCCATACCTATAAAACAAGAACAGCAATGGGCTCACAAAGGATCTTCAGCTCGATATGAACTATTATATGACAAACAATGTAGGGTAAACAAAAAAACAATACTTATCTGATACATATGGTCAGTGTCCTCCTACTCCCAGTCAATGTCCTGTCAGACTTGTAGATATAAAAGGGAAATGGGTCAGTATGAAAAATAAAAATACTGATCAGCAGGAAAGGCTCTGTAGAGGTTAAGATAAAAAAGTGGGTTCTGGGGAGATACTAGACCTGTACCACACCATCAACCTGGCTTTTAGAATGGACTCGTCACCAGGGATGTCATGGTTAGGAGGGAGGAGGGACTCCCTTGTCTGCGCCTCTAGAACTGATCTTTTTGGGGTAGGTCGTCATGTTGCTCCACACATCAACCAACACAGGGTAGGATAAAGACACCAAGGAACAGATATTCAAGGCACAATGAAAGCTTCCCTGGTGGTGTATTGGATCCCCCTCCTTTTCCCAATCTGCCTGTAGAATACATAGGAACACAGGTATGTGATGGCAGAAAGAGACCGCAAGCCCACCTAGTCTGCCCAGTTTGCCTAGATATCCACTAGGCCTTTTCTGTAGTCCCTCCCCATGCCAGTTGCCCTCTGTGCTTATCCCATGTCCTAGTGAACCCTCCCACCATTTCCCTCAGCAGCCCATTCCAGTTGTCCACCACCTCTCAGTGAAGAAGTACTTCCTAATCCTTCCTCTAAGTCCCCCCAACCGATTTGGAATTTCCAGCTACCATCCATTGCAGTATAGCACACGCAGCAGGCCAACTGTGACAATCTCTAGGCATATATACGCAGACACAACCAGTCCCAGAACTCCCTTCAGCTGGCAACAGGCAATAGAAGTTCCAATAGCCTGCAGTGCACACAAGCCAGCCAGTGGATATTGTGGTAAGGAGGGACAAAACCTTTACATGCAGGTACATCAGGGAGAAAAGGAAGGCAAGGGAGATACTGAGTGTCTGAAAAGGGTGGATGGAGGAGGGTAAAGATGACCGCCAAAAGCAGAAATACTGATCAAATACTTCTGTTCGGTTTTTACAAAGGAGGGGCAGAAATGGGCCAGCATTAAATAATACGGATGGAGAGATCATAGAAAAGGACACGCTCCTTTGCAAAGAAAGGATCCTCATGGAACTGGCAGCAATAAGGCTATGGGCAGACAGATGCACCCCTGGACACTGAGGGAGCTAAGGGAGGTGTTAGTAGGGCCTCCGAATACCCTGTTCACCCTAGCTTTGTAAACTGGTGACATGCCCAGGATTGAGAAGGGCTGATGTGGTCCCGCTATACAAAAGTGTTAACAGGGAGGATGCAGGAACTACATACTGGTCAGTCTGACCACAACAGTGGGAAAAGTAATGGAAATACTGCTGAAGGAAAGAATAGTGGAGCACCTGGTTGTCAATGGTCTATAGGAAGTGGGGAAGGGAACATTGTTTAACCAAGAGAGACACTACTAGCTGAAGCTTGTTTCAGATGCAACCTGGAGCACAAGGAAGTTAAGTAACTTGCTCAGAATCACACAGTATGCACTTAGACGGCTGTTGGATTCAAACCCAGGTCTCAGACCTGTAGCTCAGAGCCTTTACCTAATGTGCTATACTGCCTCCAGGACCCAAGGCAGTTTGGTTTTAGAGAGAGACAGGTTGTGCCCGACAAACTTAACTGAGTTTTTGACTTGGTAACAAGGAAGGTGGATGGAGGAGGATGTGGCCTACCCAGATTTCAGCAATGCCTTTGACACTTTGCCACATAGAAGGCTGGTAAATGAGCTGGAAGCTTAGTGGTGGAACAGAAAATAACAAGGTGGGTAGAACTGGTTCAAAGACTGAAACCAGAGGGTGGTGGTAAGACAAATGGGTGCATTCCAGGGTGGCAGTGGTGTGCCCTAGGGGTTGGTGCTGACCCATCCTTTTTAATATCTATAGCAACGATTAGCCCAGTTCCAATCAGGGAGGAGAGCTGTTCTTTCAGACCGGGGCTTGTCACTGGAAGTGGTCTGGGCAGGCATTCTGGGGCTGCATCGGCAGTGGGAGAGGATGGGATCACATTGGTGATCGACAAAGGAAACTCTTGTTGGCGGGGGCAGGCCATGCATACCGGTCCACATCGCCACAACTTTGCAAGCCGGCGACTCAGGAAGGAGCGCCAATCAGTGAATAGGGCGGACCTTGACTGTGTAACTGGGCCATAAAAGGCAAATAGACCAGCTCAATCAGAGGAGGAGAGCTGTTCTTTGTTCCACACCACCCACCCTGGCTCCGACCTCTATTAAATGGTCAGTGAGGGTGGAGCCTGGAGGAGGACAAGTCTATATTGGGTGAACTGGAACACTAGGAAGCTGGATTGTTATTGATTGGGGGAAAAGGGTCCTGTACACTGTGCTGCTTGGGCAACACTGACTACTACCAGGAAGGGACATAATGAAGCAGACTGTATAAATGACTGTGTATGCCAACTACATCTGATGGAGTAGGAAACTGTACATGAATCAATTACTACTAGGGTCTCTGGGCTGGCTAGTGTTGTGATGGGCTAATTTTGCTTGTGAACCATCTACTGCTAGGGCTAGAAATCTGGCTACTGTCAAGAAAGAGGAAATGCTGTAATTGAGGGGCAAACTGCTTGGGTTTTAGTGCAACACTGACTGAATTATTTCGTTAGAGGCCGCATTGCTCACCTAAAATGAGGGTAGACTTGGGGGTGGCCAAAGTGGGCACCTTGGTAGAGTGATTGGTGTACAAGGTTGAGGCAGCAATATTATTAAATTGGGCAAGGAGGTTCAGAGGGTGCCCAGTGCTTTCAGTTGGCAATCTTAGGGAGGAAGTAGAGGGATCAGAAGGCAGCTGGAAGGCAGGAGGGGTGGGAGGAAAGGTGTGAAAGGACCTCATGAGAGTATACGAGGCCAATATGGCATAACCCAGGAATAGGTGGACAAGGATCATATGGTTACAGGGAGGGTGGGGCACAAAACAAGCAATGTAAGGAAATCACTTAGTAGGGAGGTGGCTGACCGGAAGGAGGGGTGAGGGAGAGAGCAAGTGGGGGCAAGCATCACGCTTATTAATCTAATCGCCTTGCTATATACAGGAGATGAGGTGGAAAGTTGGCAGGAGGAGGAGCAGGCAGACAGAGAGGGTTTGGTCAGTAAGCTGGGGAGATGGGGCAGGAGAGAGAGCCAGATCCACAGAGGGAGGAGGAAGAGACATTAGCCTAGGTGGGAGGGAGGTGGGGAGAAAGGGGAGTGCAGAGTGAAGCCAGGGTGGGAGGAGGGAGGACTAGGGTTGGGCAAGCATCCAGGTTAGGGAAGTCAACCAAGGATAAGGAATACTCTAGATAGGCCAGCTTCAGGGTGGGAGAAATCAGATGAGGTGGAGGGAGAGAGCAGAGGTGTGGAGAAACACAGCAGATGGGGTGAAGGATGCAGAACTTGGGGGGGCAAGGAGGGAAGCAGTAGAAGGGAGCCTGGGTGGGGAATCTGAGGATACCAGCCCAGAAAGAGTCCACGGAGATCTGGGCGGGGCAATCTGTGCCACCCAGGAGGTTGGGAGGGCAAGAAGCAAGCTGGGAGCTACAGGTAGAAGAATGAGCATGGTAGGGCAAGCACAGGCTTGTGATCCCAGGCTGAGGGGACAAGAGAAGTAAGCTGGGGTTGATGACAGAAGGAAGAGCCTGGATGGAATCTAACGGGCCAGTAAAGGGGGGGTGGAGAAGGTGATCCTGCTGGGTGACTCCATGACCTGGGACATCCAGTGGGAGGGGCAGGGGAGAAAAGCAGCCTAGTCAAGGCTAAATGTATCCCAGGCCTAGCTCATACACAAGGCCAAATTCCAGCTATACTTGATAGCATTGGATCATGGGAATCCCAGACGAAACATCTGGGAACAAATGACTTAGAGGGAACAGTGAACTAGAAATCCAGGCAGATTCCAGGAACTGGCCAGGGTTTACCACTCTATAGAAGCTCTCCTTCTTTGAGATTCTGCCAGTACCTAGGGTGTCCAGGGAGACCAAACATAAACTTAGAGGTGTGAACCAGTGGCTCAGGGACTGATGCAGGCAGAAGGGTATGGGCTGGTGAGGGACTAGGAATACATGGGAGGACAAGGGATATATGCCAGGGATAGGCTACATTTCAACTTGGAGGAGGAGATCTTGAAACTAAATCTTGCTGGATTCATAGTCAGAGGTGGAGTTTAAACTGTAAAGGGGGTTAAGTAAAAGAGTGGCTAGAGAGGTGGTTGAAACTTGGCAGCTGAAATTTAATGCCAAAAAGCACACAGTAATGTACAAAGGGTGTAATAACCCGCAAACCATTTACACACGGGGCAGGTAAGGAAACTCAACAGGACAGAGATCTGGGGATTATAATTTCAGATAACCTTAGGCGGAGAACCAGTGCACAGTGGTGGGCAAAGAAATTGAATGCTGGTGTGCATACAGAGGGTATAAACAGAAAGATGGAGGTGCTGATGCGTCTTTATAAACCATGGTGAGGCCTCACCTGGAGTATGG
Organism: Neoceratodus forsteri; assembly: GCA_016271365.2. Lineage (NCBI taxonomy): Eukaryota > Metazoa > Chordata > Ceratodontiformes > Ceratodontidae > Neoceratodus > Neoceratodus forsteri. The sequence continues at coordinate 125,092,657 of JADMNL010000024.1, forward strand.
GTTCAGCTCTGGAGGCCTCACCTACACAAGGATATAAAGACAGGATTGAAAGGGTTCGGACAAGGGCAAACCAAGATGGTGCACGCTTATGCATAGGCAGCCCATGAGGAGAGATGGAGGAATCTGATCTGATCCACTGGAGACTAGTAAGGTGAGAGTGGAAGCTTTTTGCAAGGAAAATAAGTGCTAGAACTAGGGATCATAAACTAAGATTAGAAGAAGGAAGGTTTAGGGCAATGTGAGGGAGCATTACATCACTGAGAAGGTGGTGGTGAGTCAGGAACTGACTACCAGAAGAGGTGGTGTGCTAAAAATGGTGAAAGGATTCATGGGGCATGGGACAGACACCAGGAGCTGACCAGTGGCAGAGTGGTGTCTCTTGACAAAGATGATGATTGGGGTGGGGTAAGGGGCAGACTCGACTGGCCAAAATGGTCCTTTTCTGTCACCAGATTTCTATGATTCTAAGGCAGTTAGTAATTAAGACTTACTCTGTTCCATCAGAGTAGGGGAGTCCAGAGTTGGGGTGTCTTGGTTTGGGGTATTCTGTAGGACCTGAAAGGAAGAACAGAGAAGGTTGAAGGGACACAAAGGGTCGGAGGTGCTAGAGGAGAGATTAGAGTGTTAAATTAAACAAAGATACTTATCTGATTGGTATGTTTGGCCAGACCTGTAGAAATAAAGGGAAAATAGATTAGTATGGGAAGTTATAGTAGCAAGAGTAGAGAGATACAAAATGGTATATAGCACAGGAGTAAAGGAAGAGAAGTTTCAGAGGAAAAGTCAAACTAGGCCAAAGTAAGGAAGCTAGAGATGGAATAAAAATGCAGACAGCTAAGAACAGAGAATAAAGTGGTATTTGGGACTCAGCAAAACCCCTTAGCGCCTAGGTGACCTGCAGGTAGCCAATAAATTTAAGTAGTACCAGATGGGCAGGTGGAATGTATTTGGGCTAGTGGCCCCTATATTATTTAAAAAGGGACACTGGTGGTTCAGGAGTCTTGAGTTGTCCCAGGAGGCCAGTGGTTTGAAAGGTATAGCTCTGGTGATATAATGGGTCACTCCCTCATGGACAGTGGCAATTTGTTTTATATTATCTTTCCTGGAACCTAATGTGGCGGGGTGACGTCTTGGGCCCAGACTGTATGTAGCAGGCAGAGCTGTTCCAGAAAACGCTGACCTAGAAATGCTGCGGTTGCTGCTAGGGCAGCCAGTTTAGTGCTACTGAACCACAGTGACAGCAATGGCAGGCACTTTCAACTGCCAGTCCAGAGGAGGGCAACTAAAATAGCGAAGGGTCTGCACCAGAAGCCATACAAAGAGAGCAGAGCTAATATGTATGCCCTTGAGGAAAAGGGCTGAGAGACAGGACAGAAAATTTCAAGCACCTCAAGGAATCAACAAAGTCCAAGAGAGTAGCATCTTTCAGAAAAGAGATGTGCAAGAACAAGGGGCCAAATTTGAAGATAGAGGGATGGCTCAGGGCAACATGAGGAAGTGTTTTTCACAGAGAGGGTGGTGAACACATAGAATGGCCTTCCTAAGGAGGTTGTGGGGTCAAAATAGTGGGGGACTTCAAGAATACATGAGACAGACATGAACCAATTCCCTACTGGTGGGTAGGAGGAAGTCAGCTGTTGGATAACTAGGATCTGCAGCTTATCCACTAGGTAGGGAAATGGGCCGACTGAGTGGGCCAAGCAGTCCTTATCTGCCATCAAGGTCTATGTCTATGATTCAGTCCACAGAGCTCAGGCTGTAACCTGCTCCATGTGTGTGGGAATGAAGATGGGATATTTTTGGGAGGGGAAGAGACTAGAGCAAATATGCCTCCCTCTACCCATCAGCCACAAAGTGGCATGTGAAGAGCCCGACAGGAAGAGGTTCTGGAGGGTGGGCAGCCAGCAGTAGGTGGCAGGAACCTTAGCTAAGCCGCATGGTGGCAGACTGTAGGTGCTCTGAGGGCCTGGTAGAAAGGGACTGGGAGAGCAAATGCACAAGATAGGGGCCACAAAGGAAAATCCACAGTGCAGCTGAAGGCAATGCCTGAACTTGACTTAAAAGTAGCTGTGGGTGGAGGCAAACAGGGAAATCAGTGCTGGCTTGACGGGACCATGAAAGTAGCAAGCACTGCATACAATAGTCGCACAGCAGCTAATGTCAAAGTACTAGGTGCTAACAAAAGGATTTGGGGAGGAAAAGAACAACATAAGGTCCAGGACAGCTCACAATTAAAAACACAGAGCACTAAAGAGAAAGAGCCCTGATGGGTTATAAATATTAAGTCAATTTATGCAATAGGAGTGGACATAAATGGAGTGTGATAAACTATTTTATCTGAGCATGCAGTATACATGCAGAATCTTACATTTATACATACTGTAAATTTATTACGTTATCCTCAACACGTGCATGGTGATGGCCACACATCCCCATCCCTCACCCTGCTGGTTTGACACTGCTTTCTGGTATCTTGCTTTAGTTTTGTTTCTTCCAGGTTGACCGTCCCTCAGCCACGTCACCTGCCATTTAGTCGTATTCTCTCCATTCTTCCCACTCTCATACAGTGATCATTTGTTTCTGTTTAACTTTTTTTTTTTTGCTTTTCTACCAAACCTTTTTCAACTGGCTGCTCCAAGTTACGCTCCAGCTGTCGACTCCTCTGCATTCTGTTGCCATGTCCTCGCCACACCTCTCGATATAAAAACAGACTTTTTTTTTTAACACTGCTTCCTCAAAAACTGATAAGCCCTCACTCTTACTCTTCCACTCTGGTTTCCCACCTCGCTACAATTGCCACCAGCGCTCCCCAGCACATAGAAACTGTCAGATTTTTTCCTTAAACTGCTTGCTCGCAAAACCCCACTGCTGATGAGCTCTCACCTAGGTCGCACTTGCTGTGATTTAGACCTCGCTACAACTGCAACCATAGGCTTCTGTGAAGTCCTCTCTGTAAACTCTAAATGGTCTCCTGTGGCCCTTATGGCCCTCCCTCTTCCCCGCTTATTTACTGAGATTTCCCTATGTCTGTATACCTCACATGTTTTAAGCCCCCACCACATTTCACTCCTGACCTCCAACACTACAATGCCGTCAGTCTGTTCCAGGTGTCTACTACCCTTTCAGTGAAGTAGTAATTCCTCACATCCATCTTACCCCACCATAAGCTTCATCATGTCCCATGGTCCTTTTTCCTAGTTGAAGTAGCCCCCAGCACCCTGTTCATCCTTGTAAGGTACTTGTAGGTCTCCATCATGTCCCTCTCTTTCAGGGTTTATATGTTGAGATCCCAGTCTCCTCACAGGGCTTTGCCACAGCCCATGTACAGTTTTAGTTGCCCTTTATACTGCCTACACCCTATGGCCTTTCTAAGGTGCAGCCTCCAAACCTGGACACAGTACTCTTAGGCCTGTCCACACTACCCCTCTGTAACGTTACAGAGTGCCCAAACTGTTACCGCAATGGTTTACATTTACACTTGTAACGTTACAGAAGGAGTTTTGCAACTGTTGTTGAAACCACATGAGGTGGTTTCAACATCGTTATGAAACGTTACACCTCAGTAACGTTACTGGGTGTAGTGTGGACAAGTGGCACTGATCTCCTAGTGCAGCACGAGCTGCATTGTGGGATCGGGTGCCACGGTAACGCTGCCTGGCTTCCAAAGTGTGGAGCGGTGGTGCCGGTCCCGAAATGGACACCACGGCAGTGTGGACACACTGTACCACTCACGGTTGTAAAGGTTTCTATCTGTTACGGGGTCTGAGAGGTGCAGTATGGATGGGGCCTTAGTTGGATCTCACTAATAAGGGATTACTTGCAACACCACCTCCTCCTTCCTCCTGCTGAAGATACCCTCCCTATGCAGCCCCAGCATCCTTCTAGCCCTACCCACTGCTTTGTCACACAGACCAGTAACTTTAAAGAGACTCACCAAGGTAACTGAGTCGGCCCCTGCACCATATCCATTGGTGCCTTGCTGCCAGAGGACCCCAATGAAGTTAATATGTCTCCAAATTTTAAAGCCAGTAAAAAGTTCTGTCCTTCGTAAAAATATACAAACCAGGTCCCAAGAACTTCCCAGTTGCTTGCTGCTGCCCCAGCTCTGCTCCCACACTCTCAGTAGGATGACGAGATGCCAGTGAGAGCGCAGGGGCTCGTCTTTATCTGTAATGGGCGATAGCTTTTCTATTGATTTTAATGATTTAGTGACTACCTGGCAATGAAATGTGGGCATCAGTCAAGTAACAAGGCCCTTGTTAGTTGAACAGTGCCCACATTTTATTGCCAGGTAGTCACTATATAGTTTAAAAATCAATAGAAATGCTGCTGCCCATTACATATATAATGGAGTGCACCCCATGCCCTTACTGGCATCTCGTCATCCTGCTAGTGAGTATGGGGGTGGAGCTTCTGCAGCAGAAAAATACAGGAAGTCCTTGGGACCCCATTTGTATATTTTTATGAGGGACAGAACTTTTAATGGCTTATAAATTTAGGGACATATTAACTTCCTTGGGGTCTTCTAAGGCAAGGCACCGATGGGTATGGTGCAGGGCAGTATCTTGGCAAGTCTCTTTAAGATCATAATAACTCCAAGCCCCCCGCTTAGTGATCATCAGTACCAACCCTATAAAGCAGCTCCTAGTTTCCTATGCCCTAGGTGCACAATTCTGCACTTTGTCATTGAACCCCAACTGCCCCAATTTTGACCACTTTTTGAGTTTCTCCAAGAGGCATGTGCATGCTCTCTGCTCCCTTCTTAGTGCCCACCCTACACATTTTGGTATTGTCTGCAAAAGGCATTCCTTCTTGCCAGTTTTTCTGCAATGTCACTTATGAAGACACCAAGAGGATCTGTGCCAGTACTGAGATGAGCTGCTCACTGTCCCATCACTGTAATAAGTGCCATTAACCATCACCCTCTGACACCTTAACCACCACCCCAACTACTACTCCATTTTCCAACCTGCATTTCTGGTCGCCCCTTCTGTTCAGCTACCACAACACCATCACTATGGCATCTGCCAGGACTTGCTCCACCATAGAATGAATCCAATATGTGAGCAGCTGCCTAGGTAGTCCGGATACGTTTGCATGTTCTTCCATCCCCTAGGACATAAGCAGCAAGGGTGCACAAACACATGCACAGAAATGTGTGGCACAGTACCAGTCAATGTCTTCCCACCCATGGGCTGCTCCCACCTGCACTGCCACTTGTGGTCACTCAGTTGGCAGTACTACAGCTGAGCTGGCTGTCCTCCTTCCCATAAGAGAGCCACTTGTATAACAGTTGATCCTCCTTCTCTCCCCAGAGAGCCCTCTGACGCAAGCTCATTCCTGGACTAAGGTCACCTCCGCCGCAGGTCATAGCACTACTGTTAAACTGAAGGGCACACACGTTAACCAATTTCTAATTAATTTTACCACTTTGGATCCCTCCTAGTCTGATCAATCTCTTTAGCCTCACCCCCACCAAATAGTCAACCACCCTCCTCTCTGCTAGATCACCCTTCCAGGCACCAGACTATCCTCCATGCAGCTGGACAACCCTTCTAGCCCCAGCCTTTCACATAATGAGCACTGGAGCTAGAGCACCACACAGGCTCTGGGCCAGCCGCCACCCAGCCAGCCACCTCCTACATCTGAACCAGCCTCCAACTACATTCTATACAACCTCTATGTAGCTGGAGCACCACCCCAAACCTCCACTCTAACAGACCACATATCTGAAGCTGTCCCTCCAAGCCCATGGACCAGCAGTCCCCCACGTAACCACTCAACCTACAGCTAGATCAGGCCGGCCCACCGGTGCAGCGGTAGGGCTACCGCTCACAGCGCCAGCAACCCAGGTTCGGGATGGACTCGGGCAGCTGGAGGGCTGGCTGGGGAGGAGGAGGATTGAGTGCCCAATGGCTGCCTCCTCCCTGGGGGTGGGATGTGTCCTGGGCTATGCATACTGGCCACCTGGGTGACTACAGGTGGAGGTGCAGTAGATTGCACACAACAGGGTGGGAGGACATCTGCCGGAGGCGGAGCATCAAGCACATCATGACGGCTCCACCCCTAGGCTTCTAGCGTGTGGACTTCCTGAGGCTGGGAGAAAAATGGAAAATCCTACACCAGGCTTCCATAGACGGGACCCAGTTGACCCGAGAACACCCATAACCAGGCTCCATAGAAGGGCTGGCAAGCTCTGACACAGACTTAAGGACTAAGAGAGGGAATGGGGTCCCTCTCTGCCCCACCCAGGGGGAGAACCGAGGCAGGATGGGACAGGCTAGCCGGTACCTGGAGGGAGGTACCTGGGGCGGGACTACGAGCATACACGACCTAGGGATCCCAGAAGAGAGGATCCTGTGCAGCAAGGAGGTAGCAAAAAAAAACTTCCAGCTAGATCCACCAGAAGCCCCATACCAACCTCACCATCCAACCACCCACCCTGCAGCTAGACCTCACTTCCAACCTTGAACTAGCCCCACCACCACCACCACCAGCCACCCTCCCTGCTGCTGGCTTACTCTTTCATGCCCTGACTAGCCTCCCCAACAGACAATCCTCCTGCAGCTGGACCCTGGGTTCATTCCCACCCACAGACCAGCCTCCCTCCCTCTGCAGGTTGAGTAACCTCCCAGAGCTGAACACTCTTTCCAAAAGCTGGACACACCCACCGTCCAGCGCAGAACCTCCCTACACCTAGACCCCCATCACCCTCAATCGTGGACCCATACTTCTCAACATAGTATTAAAAATATATATATATATATATATATTTTATTTTATTTATTTATTTATTTAGCTTTTGTTGACGGGTAAGTGCACTAGACAAATCCTGCTATTTTCAGAGCACGACCGGGGGAAGGATACAGATGAATAGGAGCTGACCTTGAACCAGATTAAGCTGTTGGTGTATTTTTAGTGAATGAGGAAATTTGGCCAGGACACCGGGAAATTCCCTACTCTTTTCGATAAGTGCCATGGGATCTTTAACATCCACCTGAACTACCACCAATCCAGGCAGATGGGACCTCGGTTTAACATCTCATCCGAAAGACGGCACCTCAAATGCAGCACCCCTCTCATGCTGCATTACAGTGTCAGTACTGGGATATTAACCCAAGTGCCAGATGTGGGAACTGAACCCACAGCCCTCTGATCTCCCGGCCTACGCGAGTGTGCTACCACTGAGCCACTGACACTGCACATATATATATGACACTAACATATTGCATTTGCAGTGTCAGTGGCTCAGCAGGTAGCACACTCGCCTCCGAGGCTGGGAGATCAGAAGGCAGTGGGTTCTATTCTCATACCAGGCACTTGGTTAATATCCCAATACTGATGCTGTAGTGCAGCATGAGGGGATGGCTGCACTCTGAGGCACTGTCTTCAGATGAGATGTTAAACCGAAGGTCCCATCTATCTGTTCGGTGGATGTTAAATATCCCATGGCACTTCTCAAAAAGCAAGGAATTTTCTCCGTGCCTGGCCATATTCCCCCAATTCACTAAAAATACCACCAACAGCTTAATCTGCTTCAAGGTCAGTTGGCTTTCATCTGTATTTCTCCTCCGGTCGCGGCTGAAAATAGGCAAGAATCTGTCTAAAGCACTTAGCCAGTCAACAAAAACAAAATAAAATAAACATAAAATATAAATTAATGCAGTCTTCAGCAAAAGAAAAAAAATACACAGATTGCAAAACGGATTAACACATGCAACTTTTAAATACAAATATTAAATGCAAAAACAGTTCCCCAAAACACACTCAAATATCTGCTGTAAATAATTCTTCCTTTAGCATAACTCCAGATTTTCTCTAATTAAAAAGTTGTAATCTTTTCTCTATGCATTCTGAATTTGCTCAGTTATACAGTCTTCCTGCTGTTCATTCTCCTGCCCACACCACCACCAACACTACTTTAAAGTAACTAAATCAGCAAAATTCCACAAATAACAAGTAATCTAGAGGCACAATGCATCCAAACACTTTAAAGGGGAGGGGTTGATTGAAAATAAAATGTTTATTTCAAAGTTTAGCCAAGAGTTCAGAGAAGAGAAAATGTTTTCAAGACAAAACATTGAAAGTGAAACTTGCACAGCATTTCATTTTGAAAAAAAAAACACTAATTCCTTTACTGTATTTAACATTTCAGGGAGTTAAAAGATGTACTTTTAAACATAAGCTCTTACCTTAACATGTAAATCTTAGCTGTAGGAAACCCCAGTTGTTCAAAAATGGAGACCACAGAGCGCTCGTGCAGTTTCATCACAGTGGACACAGACAAGAAGAGAGCTGGGAAATGTAGGACTCTGACTGAGTAGACTTATGGGAAATGAAGTTTAGAACAGACTTTTAAAGGACACTGCCAACTTTTTTGCAATTATTATTTCCAGGTAAAATCACATTTTATTATTGCTTACCTTCTGTAAAATTCATTGGTGTTGTTGGTTGTTTTATCTGTCTCCTTGTTTAGTAGAACTGAAATGCACAGTAATGTACCCAGCCTTGATTGGCTAATTTAAATCCTAAAACTACTCCTCTGACTGTAATCTTCATTTATGATTCAGTTATATTAAAAAAAATTGTACTTTTAAGAGCATTGCAGATCTATTTCTAATCCTCATTTAGCAATAACTTTCTCTTGAACAACTAGTCTGCTGAAATACTTCTTAGAATTTAGTATTCTTAGCGGTTGTATTTTTGAATGATGATTAAAGATTATTAAAATGACTAAAATTAGTCTTTGAAGGCAAATTAATGAATGCTTTAATACTAAATTTAGTATTTGACTTCAGTGAGGGTTGTTCCCAAGTACAGCCCTTTGGGTCTGCACCCCCATGCCCACTCACATCTCACCATCCATGGGACAGGGATGAAACAAATAGCCATACATGCCCCAGTGTGTTGACCAGCCATCCCAGGCAGCATGGCGGATTGTCCGTGCATCCCTGCATGCATGATTATGTCAGCTGACAGCCAGCCAGCTGGGCATGCATGAAGGAATTGGAATACCATGCCTGTTGGTCGGTGCATGCATGACGCTGCAGGCACACAGCAGAGCTGCACAGTGAGAGCATGGATAGCTGCACCAGGAAATGGTCCACAGCAACACCACATGTGGATGCCAGGACACAGAGCAGCATGCCATCGCACCAACTGTGCAATGTGTGCATGTGGTCGTGTCATGCCAGCCCACTATGGGCCTGTACATAACCAAACAGAAAAAGTCTGGAGGTGTTTGGGGCCTGTGCCACAGGAGCCCATTGTGGCATGAAGGCTGCCAGGTGTGTTGTGGGGGTTCCACAAGGGCCCATTGCGGGAATGCTGTTACCACACAGTTGCACAGCTGGAAGGATTGGTGGGCACTCACAGCTTCAGACCTGTGCAACGGTGGCACATGAACAGCTGAAAGGATTTGGGGAGGACTCACACAGAGTCAGGCCAGTGCGACATGCAACACACAGTGCAGATGTGGCAGTGTGCAGTGGGCTGCTTGGCGATACTCAGCAGTGTTGTGATGAGACATCACCACCAGGTTGGGGTGCATGTTAAATGTGGGGTGAAACTTTATTCAACAGTAGGGGCCACAGTGGCAACCTGGTGGCTGTGCATGATGTGTACTGTGAGTGTACAACTGTCAGGTGCAAGTCACCATGGAAACCCTACAGGGTGGTGTTGGGTGCCATGCCACAGAGGAACTTCAGCAGCTTGCCCTTGTCCTTGGATGCTAGTACCATCCTTATCCACCCTCATAGCTCTTCTTGGTGGTGTCCATGGCAGTCCACAACAAATGCCTTCCTGGTGACATATGTCCATTGCTGTTCCCTGTGGAATTCTACTAGCATTGTCATGACCCCTACATGCACCTTCCTGAGCAGGGCATGGAGATGGCAGTGCCAGGTCTCGACATTGCTTTGGGTCCACGGTATACTTGCTCATTGAGATCTGCAACCAACCACAGCTGAGTGGGAACATGGGGTTGTATCTCATGGGCACCTTGGTCACCCTACTGTACAGCCATATCCTGCCGAGCACATGTGTCTGCTTGAAACAATAGAAGAGTGTGGTGGCATTGGGTGGAATGGTTGACTTCAGGAGGCTGAATGTTGCTGGAATGTCCTGTGCCAGGAGATGGGCGAGGGCCACGAGTTCATGGATCTTCAGGCTGAAGTCTGGGTCACTTCTGTATTGTGGTGCAAGGCCAAAGCTCTGACCTTCCGCCACACAATCTACCCAAAGTGGAACAGGCATCCCTTGTTTATGGCCTGTGGAAATTCCATCTTACAGGCACTGATCACAGCCTGCTCAAAGTCAGTGATGATCGTGGGTGGTTTGAGGGTGCAGGACTGTATACTGGCATATTTATTCAGCTCCTGGAACAAGGTGCAGTAACATTGCAGGCTCTTTGTCGTCATCACTGTATGCACCAATGACATAATGAGGTTGTTAGGCTCATCCCTATGGGTGCATGGATGGTGTACAATGAGTGAACAGGTGTGGCACAGTCTTGAACGTACCATCCATCATCCAGAAGGGTGCCTGTGCTAGGTCCCTGATGTCCTCTGTGGTGAGTAGAAGGACCTGGTGGTGGTGCTGCGGTGATCCTGCTGTACCATGGCCATCCAGTCACCGCCTGTAGCTGCTTGGGAGAGTGAGGTCAGCCAGTGTCACTGGTTCTGGTGAGAGGTCCCTTGCGGGATCCTGTTCACAATCTGCAGCAGGGCCCTCTTGCTTGGCAACTGTTGCCACAGCTCAGTAGTCATTGCAGTTGCTTCACTCTGCAGTAGCTATGCGGGCTAGCCATGGAGCTGTGTGCCTTCTACTTGATGCCAGCCAACACCTGTGCTGGTAGAGCATCTGTCACCTCCAGAGCATGAGTCTGCTCATTCTTTTCTTTAGGTGGTGCTGGCCATCCTGGAGCAGTGTGATGGCCTGGCCGAGGCAGGACTTGGACTTACGGTGCTGGCAGCACCATTACACTGTCTCAGGCCATCCCAGTGGTGCTGAGGGTTGAAGCACTGGATGCCATACCTTGTGCCACGCCAGTGACCCGGTTCAGGATTGAGCCTGGGCCATCGTGGGTCGCCAGGGGAGGACTGGGATCGAACATCCATAGACTGCTTTGCCAGTCCTGGGGTAGGCTGGGGATTTCACTGTGCTGTAGCAGCCCCTGGGATGCCCAGGGGCACTACTAGTGTCAGTGACACTAGATGGGGAGCATGGCAGATGTCAGCACGTTGCTCCTGGATGTCATTGCACGTCCATGCTACTGGGGACAATCGAAGGAAAATGGCTGGGCATGACCTTGTAGCTTGATGGCTGTGCTCTGAGCCACCTGGAGGACTTTGGTGGAGTCCTGTTGAGGAGGGTCCGGGGCTGTCCTGGCTGGTAGAGGCAGAGGGGAGCCCTCCAGCAAGATGATATGATGGCCATACCTGATCCTCCTGGGTGCAGTTTGAGCTACCCAGCTCTCCAGGTGGGTGGAGCTGGTTGCTGGATGCCCCAAGCCGGAGTGTGTGCACAGCAAGTGAAAAATATGATGTGTTAAAAACAGTACACTGTCTCATTATAGGTCCATTCATGGACCAGGAGGTAGCCATTCACATTTAGCTTGGACTTTCCCTTCCTGGATGGTACCACTCACAGATTGTCCATGTTGTTGGGGTTGCAGTTGAGCACCTGGCCCTCCATGGCTTCCACACTGTCCTCCATTGTGCCAGAGGACTGTGCAACATGACCGGCTTTGGTTCCAGCTCAGGCATTAGTGTGATTGCACTTCATTTGCACATGACACTCCATGAGCCACACCTGTGGCAGTTGCTACTTGTCTGTGGGTGGTTTGTACCAGTACTGTAGTGCCACTGTCTGCCCACAGTCCCAGTGCTTCAAGGCTGCGCTGTGCACCATGGTCACATTCAAGTTCTGTGTCCGTGAGTCCTGGGCCCCCATCAGCTACTGTGCTGCAGTGGGCTATACTCCATGGTACACTTCCCTGCTGTCCAGCATGCAGGGATGCAGGGGTCCCTGTGTGTTGTGCACTCTACCACAGGTCAGTGTCCACCTACCTAAGCTGGCCTTTGCACCCCCAGCATTGTCATCCGTAGTTCCCATGCATGCCTTGTGAGTCCATGTCTGTCCGCTGCCCCTATGCATCATTTTCTGTTGCCTACCTGTTCTCTATGTTCTCTTCAGCTGTAGTTTCCTGACCTGAGACTTCTCCGTAAATGATCTATTGTAGCCCTCACTGTGCTCTTTCCTATGGGGCTTGCATTTTCTGCCCCTGTGCCGGTTTGTTTGTCAGAGTTTTAGCTCACCTGCTTTGTTTACTAACCACCTCCTGCATCTGAAATGGGCCCTACCCAGCCAACCACTCTCCCTGCAGCTGAACCACCCTTCGGCCCCTGGAGAAACCTTCCCAAGGAAAGCACTGTCCATGGACCATTTCACAGTTACAAGGAGGGAGGAAGAGGCCCCAGCTGAGTAGGGAAGCAACTGCTGGTGGGGGACTTAATTAGGGGATAGACTTGCGAGCAGGGTGGGGTAAAGGAGAGGAGGTGAAATACCTGAGAGGTACTTTCACTTGGAGGGATGAGAGCAGATACAGTGGATCATTAGGCAGCAGGAGATGAGAGGGAGCTAGATGTCATTGTCCACCTGGGGACAAATGACCTAGCAAGGGACAGGGTAGGGGTAGTGCAGGAAATTTCAGGGATAGGGAGGGTCCTCAAGCATGCATGGTGGCTTTGCCAAAAGGTTGCCTATATACATCTTGGGAGAAAATAGGACTCTCCACACAGCTCTCAACAGTTGGTTAAAGGCATGGTGCAGGTGGGGCTCAGTACTAGGAGGCCTCTTCAGTGTCTTCATATGAAACTGCAGAAGAACTGAATGGAAGGTATGTCTTTTGCAGATGCCACCAAAACCTGTTATAGGGTTGACACTCAGGAGGGTGTGGAGAAAGGGATCATCCATGCTGGTGTGACAGCCATGTTACTGATGCCGATTACAGCACAGGCCACATTACAGCACCAGGCAAAATGTATCCTGGGAGTTACACCACCAAAGAGCCCTCCTGGGAAACAGTCTCCATTGGGCCCCCCCCTAATTATCCCACAGGTCCAGGTTCTGAATTTACCTGTTCTCCAGTCCTACCCCATCTTACAATCACCCCGCAGGGATACAGTAGATTGTTACTATCCCTGATGTTCAGTGGTTCCATTCATTTATTTATTCATTCATTTGTTTACCGAGTAGGTGCACTGGTCTGAGAACCATTTTCAGGCATGACCTGGGCCATTGAGGATGGCACAGGAATAAAGCAAGTACAAAGGAGGCTGGGACCAGGCATACAATAGACAGTAATAAAAATATACAGGATATTTATATGAAGATATATATAAACTTGAGCACAATGGATAAATAACATTTATGACAATAGCAGGTACAGTAGTAGCCAAGTTGTAATACAAATTAGGCATGATCTGAGATGAGTAAAGGAAAAAGTGCATCATGGCAGTGTAGGTATGGACCAAGAAGGAAAAGGAGGAAGGGAAGTAGAGGCATGGTAATAAGTTGGGAGGGCAGGAGCAAGTTGTGGAGGACAGAAGGTGAGATCCAAGGAGAGAGTGGAAGAGTCCTGAGAGTCAGTGGTGCTAAGTGGAGTGTGGGCAGGTTGTTCCAAAGGAAAGGGATGCAGATGAGAATGCACATTTACCCATATGGTGGAGACTAGGGGCACTCAAGCATGGGGCCAGCAGTGAGGCAGAGCTCTAGAACAAACACTTTTGGCCAAAGAAGGTGGGATTACGGAGAGGTAGCTTGGTTTTGGATGGCCTTATTGACTGTGCTGGCCAGGAGATAGGTCTGTTGGGCTGATGGGGAAGCCAGCCCAGGGCCTGATAGAGTAAGCAGTGTTGTGTTGAGTGAAAGTCCTTGCCCCTGTATAGCCAAAGTCCCCACCATGACCCAGTTAGTTCCTACAGCAAATACTACCCCTGGTCCCCAGCCTTACTATATATTTGACACCTTTCCACATTTAGCACAGACCATCTTCTCAGCTCCTTGATGAGGCACAAAATGGAAGATAGTTCACAATCATGTGCTAACTGTACACAGCTGTTTATACAATAGGCACATGAAAGCAAAACTGGCGTTCTGTCCTCAGTTGGTCTAAAGGTTAGCAGAGTGTCTGTGCCAATTGCCACTGTGGGAGAGTGCATAAACATATGGTGGGGGCCATGAATGGTGCGAGCGGTGGGACTGGGTGGGCAGGTAGTCATTGGCAGTTTCAATGTATGGAATGGACAGCAGCACCACTGAACACCAAGAGAAGTGTGATATTACTGATGGTGGGAGCTCAAAGGGCAGTGGTAGGAGGCAGAGGTAATACTACCTGGTTTAGCGAGGCAACATCTTTTAGAGCCATTTACCAACTGGTCAGAGACTCACTAATTATGCATTCAAGATATCATTTTGTGATCCTACCCTGTTTTTGGGGTGCAATGTGTTGTTTGAGAGTTACTTACCCATTTAGCGATCGCAAATGCTCTTTGAATGTTCTGGTCTATGTGAACAATAACAGTCCGTTACCAGTAAGATAAAGACAAGTGAACAAATACAAATCACGGAATTGAGAGCTGCTCTCCATGAGGCTGATAATGTAATTTATCTTAACAATGCGTTAGAGTACAGAGTATAATGAGATTAATACTGGTACCACTGTGCTACCACATGAGTCTAGGGTTGCTGTGAGAGGTACCAAATACTGAAATGTCAAAATAACGAGTACCATTGTGCTACCAGTGTACCAGTATTTGTGGGAGCCGACAAAAATCTCAACATTTCGTGATACCATTGTATTACCAGTGTATGTGTGAGAGACAGAAAATGGTAAAAATTCCATAGGGATACCATTCTGCCAGTGCACTACCAATGCATAGAGGAAAATCTATATATCATCTACCACTGTGATACCAGAGTACCACTGGGTAGTACTAATGTGGATTTTTCAGCTGACCACAGTATTGCCATTGCTATACCACTGTAATGCCATTGTGACAAATTCAGTAAGGGTAACCAGATTGCTGAGACAATGCAGTGCTAAAGAAGTGTGATAAAATTATAAAGTGTTGCAGTACTACTGCAGTGTGCAGCAAAAATTAGTGAAGGAAATACAGTGCTAAAGAAGTGTGCATGAAAATCTAATAATTATTTGCAGTGCTTTGACAGTTTGCATCAAAACATAAGAAAGATTGAGCAGTGGTACAACAGTGTAGCAGAAAGTCAGTGCAGTGTATTAACAGTGTACTGATGAAAAGCAGTGCTTTGTCAGTCTGGACTGAAATAACACTGAAATAAGACTGAAGATGGAAGTGTACACTCCACTTCCCTCTGGGTGAGGAAATAAGAGATGCTGCAGCGCAGGACCTCCAGAGTGATTAGGGGTGTGGACAACAACAGCTACAGTGGCAGCCATCCCACTCTTCCACTTTTACACCAGAAAAGGTTACTACATTATGGTACTGCAATACACTACTTTCCTTTATGGCAGTATTATTCCAAGTACTGCACTGGCTGAAGTGTTATTTTATTGTACTGAATAAGCACAAGGTAACACTTCCACTTTTGTGGTACCTTGAATAATAACGAAGAGGAAGGTGCTATATTGCAGTACCTTAATGTGGTAACCTGTTCTCTGGTGAAGTGAAAGATTAAGATGTTCACCACTGCTCCCTCCCTCCCAGCCCAGCCCCAGGACAGTTGGAGCAGCACCAGTCTGCCCTGCATTTTGTGCTGTTGGGGCAGCCAGCAGCCTGAGACTCTTCCCCCTCCCTACCTCCAGACCACTCCTTCCACTGCAAAATCAGCTCCCTCTCTCCCAGCCCAGCCCCAGGACTGTCAGAGCAGTGCCAGTCTGTCCTGCATTTTGGGCTCTTGGGGCAGCCAGCAGCCTGAGACTCTCCCCTCCCTACCTCCAGACCACTCCTTCCACTGCAAAATCAGCTCCCTCTCCCAGCCCAGCCCAGACCCAGGACCGCCAGAGCAGTGCCAGTCTGCCCTGCATTTAGGCTCCTGGGGCAGCAAGCAGCCTGGGATTCAACCCCCCCATCTCCAGACTACTCCTTCCACCACAAAATCAAGGGACTACTGCCATCCTACCTTCTCCTGTGGCCATTTGTTGCTCTGTTTAGTCACTTGCTGTACAACATTGTTTTAACCACATTATTTCTACCATTATGTAACTCCTGCTCTTACAACTGCTCCAGTATCCATCCACTTGAATACATGTTGATTCAGCCACAGTAGCCATTTAATTCATCTAGTCTGCAGTCAGTAGTGTTGCCATTTCATTTGTGTAGCCTGCAGTTAATTAATTGTTTCTGTAGCCAGTCACTAGCAATTTCAACTGTGTGCAGCCTTGCTGTTTCTGTTTTACTTAACTGCACCCTATGCTCACCCTCTGAAGCTTTGTGACGTGTAGCCTGCATTCTCTGAACTAGCTCTGCTGGCCAGTCGCCCAGCACTTATGCTGCTTTCTGCCTGCTAGTGGAGTCTTAGTCCTGTGATTGAATTCCTACTGCTTTGTCTCCCGATACGATAGGTTTGTCTCCCATACGATGCACAGGGTAATGCCAAACTTCACCCAACAACTAACACACCAAAATCTGGCCAATGGAAAATCATGTACACAAATGCTCACAGCCTGGGAAATAAGATCCCAGACCTGCAGGCAATAATGTCAGAGGCTAAACTGGACATAGTAGCAATTAGTGAGACGTGGTTTACCAGTAACCACACTTGGGAGACTTCAGTACCTGGCTATGTATTGTTCAGAAGAGACCGAGGTGCAAAAAGGGGGGGAGGGCCCTGTATGTTAATGAAAATATCAAAGCTACAGAAATTCAGAATACACATAAGGAGCCAGAAGAACTGTGGGTCACCCTGGAACAGGAAATGGGACAGCCATAAGAACTGGGGTTGTCTACAGGCCCCAGACCAGAGGGAGGACATAGACACATTACTGTTAGAAGATATACAAAACATGACAGCTAAAGGAGGTTCTGATAATGGGAGACTTCAACATGCCAGATACAGATTGGTCAATACCAGCAGGAACATCTGCCAGAACTAGACTCATAGTGGATTCCCTGCAGGGGAGGGCCTCAAACAACTGGTACAGCAACCCACAAGAGACAGGGCTATCCTAGATCTAGTACTGACTAACAAAGAAGGGATCACAGATCTCCAGGTAGAAGGTCACCTGGGGCCAGTGACCATCACATGGTATGGTTCAATTTGGCTACTACATCTAAATCATCCCATTCCAAGGCAAAAATATGGGACTTCAGAGGAGCTGACTTTGATAAGATGGCCAACAAAGTTAAGCTAGCCCTGGCAAAAAGAAACACAGGTGAGGAGGTACAGGCAAAGTGGGCAAGCATTATGGATACAATACTTGAAGCAACATCCCATTGTGTTAGACAGAAAAGGAAGTGCACAGAAGAAGGAAACCACTTTGGTTCTCAAATACAGTAGCAGAAAAGGTCAGAGCCAAAAGGCTGGCCTTCAGAAAATATAAGGAACACAGCGGATGAAGATAGGGAGGCATACCAAACTGCCCTAAGGGAAGCAGGGAAGGCAGTAAGGCAGGCAAAGTCCCAAACTGAGGAAACACTAGCACGAACAGTAAAGAAGGTGACAAGACTTTCTATAGATACATTAGTGAAAGGAGAAAGTCCAGAGGGGTATTGCTAGCTTTAATGGAGAAAAGGGAGCATGTGAGGAGGAGGACCCTGTAAAGGCATCTATCCTAAATAGATACTTTTGCTCAGTATTTACTGAAGAGAAGGTAGGGCACGGCCCACAGCTCAGCATCATGGACACAGGGGGAGGGAGGTGAGCACTACCCCTTCACAAAAGAAAGGGTCCTACAAGAGCTTGCTAAGCCCAGGATGGATAAGGCAATGGGACCTGATGGCATACATCCCAGGGTACTTAAGGAGCTAAAGGAGGAACTAGCAGAGCCATTAGAAGAATTGTTTAGTGAGTCTCTGAGCACAGGAGAGGTCCCAGAAGACTGGAGAAGGGTCATGTGATCCCGGCTCACAAGAGTGGTAGCAGGGAGGAGGCGGGAACTACAGACCAGTCAGTCTTACCTCAGTAGTGGGCAAGATTATGGAGGCACCTTAAGGAAAGGATAGTGCAACACCTGGAATCCATAGGGGCACAGGATCCAAGACAGCATGGGTTTACAAAGGAAGGTCCTGTCAAACTAATCTCATAGATTTCTTTGACTGGGTAACCAGAGTGGTGGACCAAGGGAGCAGTTGATGTCGCCACCTTGACTTCAGCAAAGCTTTTGACACTGTTCCACATAGAAGATTGATAAATAAGCTAGGTAGGCTCGGGGTGGGCTGAAGTTGGTCAACTGGGTGGCAAACTGGTTGACTGTCAGAAAACAGAGGTGGTGGTAAATGGTATACAGTCAGAAGAGATGCAAGTCACAAGTGGGTACCTTAGGATCAGTCCTGGGGCCAGTCCTATTCAACATCTTCATTAGTGACCTCGCAGATGGACTAGAGGGTAAGGCTTGTCTGTTTGCAGATGACACCAAGATCTGCAACAGAGTAGATGATCCAGATGGGGTGGGCAGAATGAGAAGAGATCTGGATAAACTAGCAAAATGGTCAGAAGAGTGGCAACTGGAATTTAATGCAAAGAAGTGCAAAATCATGCACATAGGGAAGAGAAACCCTGAAGCCACTTATAGGCTGGGAGGAGTTGCTAGCAGTCACAAAGGAAGAAAGAGACTTGGGCATCATCATCACTGATGACCTAAAATCATCCAAGCAGACCTCTAAAGCAGTAGGTAAGGCTAGGGGGTGTTAGGTGTATTAGTAGGGTATCACAAGTCGTAAGAGGAGGTAATAATCCCTCTGTACAAGACATTGGTTAGGCCTCATCTGGAGTACTGCGTGCAGTATTGGAGGCCACACCTTCACAAGGACATTAACCAAATTGAGGCAGTCCAGAGAAGGGCAACCAAAATGGTGCAGGGACTGCATCAGAAGACATATGAGGACAGATTAACGGAGCTCAATATGTATACCCTTGAGCAAAGGAGGAGAGAGGTGATATGATCAAGACATTTAAACACCTTAAGGGCATAAACAAGGTGAAAGAGTCTAACATGTTTAAATATAAGAAAAATAGCAGGACAAGAGGACACAGCATGAGATTAGAGGGAGGCCGATTAAGGGGAATGTGAGAAATTCTTTTTCACAGAAAGGGTGGTAGATGGATGGAATGGCTTACCACAAGAAGTGGTGGCTATGAATACAGTGCAGGACTTCAAACAGGCATGGGATAGGCATAAGGGAGCAATACAAATGACTATGAATAGATAGGTCACTGACAGAGCAAAGGCCGATGGCACATTTATAAGGTAGAAAAGAAATGGGCAGACTGGATGGGCCTTGTGGTCCTTATCTGGTCCAACTTCTATGTTTCTATGTTTCTATGTTTCTGCCTCTGCTTCCATAGTTTAATTTGTGCAAGTACTGTTTCTTTCTCTCTGCTGCTGGGGGGCAGCAGGCTTCCTACCCGCCTACCTTGCTCCCCTCTCGCCTGAGCTCAGATTACTGTTTCTCTCACCCTCTAATAGTATTTAACCCAGTGTTTTCTCTGCTTTTCCCCAGCTCTCTCTCTCCCCAGCCACTGGATCACTGGAACAGTGCTAGTCTGCCCTGCATTTTAGGCTCTTGGGGCAGCCAGCACCCCCAATCTACTCCTTCCACCCTTGCACTGTGGAACAGTGCCGTGCTGCACGCAGCACCGTTAGGGCTCAATGTGCCCAACCCACCCTCAGGGGTGGTCCTCTTCTTATTGTCAGGCCAGAACCTATCAGCCCAGTTTTACAGCCCTGTCCCTGTCCTGCTCCATGTGGTTTAGCCCACCCTCAAGAGAAAGTGTACCGCACCCCTCCCAACACTAAACAAATTTACAGTTCTACCATCAAGCAGAAGGACCCTGTTTTCCATCCCCTTTACTTAATTTGTTTCATCTTTGTCTGGAACTCTCCTAAGCAAAGGCCCTGGGATTCAAACCTCAGCAGTCCTCGGTTTGTCTCCCCAGTCAGCAGCCCTAACCACAAGGCTATAGCTGCTTTCATTGCCATCTAGTGTATCAATAGCTGCCTTTGTTCGTACTATGAATTCAGCACTTCTCACTCTGCTGGCAGTTTCACTGTTAGGCACCCTGTTGTCAATGGATTCATGTGCCTTGGTGCTAGCTCATGACCAAGTGAAGCTATCTTTCTTCTCTGATACATGACAACCGACTGACCCTGCCCCTGGAATAATTAGATGGGAGCAAACTCCACTTTGCTCCTTTACCCTCGCTTTCTCTAACCTGGAGTGCCGCCTATTAGGTTTCGGCCTGTACTCCCAGGGACCGATTCTCAAAGGGGCTGTGTTCAGTGCAAGCTGCAACAAACAGCAGCTTGCACTGAAGCCCCATGCACCAGGACCCTGCACCAATCCAGGTACTGAGGGTCCTGACACCTCGTGCCCCACTTGCGGCAACCCCTCCCATCGCGGCAAACCCATGGTGTATGGAAGGGTTGCCTCAAACTACTGTAACAATGGCAAGCTGTTCTCCTGCCCAGATCCCTGATGTTCCCCTCATAAAAATATCATCAGAAGCCCCACCCAGATCCCCGATGTTCCTACTGTTTAATTTATATCTGACCCCCCCATCGATGTTTTCCACTGTTAAGTATTTATCTGAATCCCCCATCCTGATATTCCCCACTGTTAAATATTTATCTGAAGCCCCCACCTGGATTCCGATGTCCTTGTCATTATGACATATACAAAGCCCCCTCTCATTGGTAGTCCAGTGTCCCACCCCACCCCATCAGGTAGTGCCTCATACCAGACAGAGCTAGAGACTGGCACAGCCCTCCTCCTCTCCTCCACGGCCAGTCTCTGATTGATCTGTCAATGAGCACGTACTGTAATTTGTAGGCATGCACACATTACAGTATGCGCCATTGACAAGTTCAGTCGGGACTGGCCGGAGGTGTGAAGAGGGCTGTGCCGGCCCCAGCTCTGTCTGAGGATGGAGGGCACTACCTGATGGGGTGGGGGGCACTGGCACCAATGAGAGGGGTTTTGTATGTGTCATAATAACGGGGACATCAGGAATCTGGGTGAGGGGGCTTCAGATAAATATTTAACAGTGGGGAACATCGGGATGGAGGATCATATTAATAATGAATAGCAGAGAACATCAGGATGGGGGACTGATATATATATTTAACAGTGGATAACATCGGGATCTGTAAATGCAAAATTGTTAATAGTGGGGAACATTGGGGATTGGCTGGGGATTCAGATATGTCTATGATGTAATGTGGGGCACATCGGGATTGGGGAAGAGGGACCCTCGCACTATTGTTATAGCATTCTCCTAGGAGAATTTTGTCCCTTAGACCAGCCCTGGCTGGTCTAAGGGTACTTAGAATTTTTCCTCTGGGAGATTTCTGTGAATTGCAGGTTCAGGGCTGTGGCAGCTTGCATCTGCCTCATGCCTCAAGCACCTTGTTGCATCCCGCTTCATGGCACAGGGATGGCACAAGTCCTATTTGGGGCAGGCAGCCTGCAGTTGATGCAGGCTGCCTTTGAGAATTGCTCCTGTGAGTATTCCTTGGCACAAAGAGTACCTTTGTGCTATCTAGTTTGGCGACTTCTTGCACCATGCCGGTAGCTTTGAATTGGGGCCCTCTCTCTTTCATTCTCCTGACCGCCTGCCCCTATTGCCTGCTGCTCTCCTGCTGTTACTTGCAGGTGACATAGAAAGTAACCCAGGCCCTACTAATAACCCTATCACCTCTTCACATTCCATCAGGGTCAGCCACCTGGATTCAAAATTGCTCATATGAACATTTTCAGCCTCCTATCCAAAGACCCTGATCTTGAAGCCTGGGTATCCTCCACAAACCCCATATCCTTGGTCTCTCCAAAACTTGGTTAAAGCCGCACATCCCTGATGCCATGTATCAACTGACTGGCTACTGCCTGTTATGTCGTGATAGGCCTGGGGAAAAAAGGGTGGCAGAGTCACCATATACCTCAGAGAACCCCTCTGCCACCATCGCCTCTTGGCTCCAACCTGGTTTCCCAGTGAATGGCTCATCTCAAAGTGACTCTGGGCTCCACTAAGAAACTCTTCCTGGGGTGCTGTTACAACCCTCTAGCAGGGAGCATAGATGGCATACAGTACCTCCTGTCTGGTATTGGTACACTCTCCTTGGTGACTATAACCTCATTTGGTTAAGTGCCCAGGAACCTGACTATGCTTTAACCTATTAAATCAGCACAATCTGGTGCAGACTATCACTTTCCCAACTAGACACAATCCACGTACATTAGCTCTTGCCCTGCTGGATTGGATGGTCACTAATAGAGAAGACAGTACTCCAGGCTGGGACCCTGGCTGACTCCATCAGCGATCACTCTCCCACGTATATCATCTGGTCCTCAAAGACCAGGTGCCCTTACTTTAAATATCTATCCTTGTGTAACTGTAACTGCTCTGATACTCTCTCCTTCTGGAGGATGTTAGGTCTGTTAACTGGTCGGGACTCTATACTCTGACATGTTATCGGCCTTGACATTTTCACAATGCCCTTCTGCTGATTCAGGACACCACTTCCTCTCACTGCTAGAAGCGTGAGAGGTGGTTGTACCCACTGGTTAACTAAAGAACTCCTGGCCCTCATGAAAGCCAGAACAGAAAGTGGTCTGCCTATAAATCGTCCCCCTCCCTGCCCTTTGGAATGATTACAGGCATTTGCGTAATCAGTGTAAACAAATGGCCAAGTCCCAGAAACATAATTTCTTCCATAACCTCCAAAGGGAAAGCCTTGGTAATCCCAGGAAATCAAAGGAAAGCCTTGGTAATCCCAGGAAATTCTGGGGCTCCATTAGCTCCTTGCTCAATCCCCACACAAACAGTCCTGTTATGCAACTGAGCACCCTACTGGCCTCTGTCTGAGCCATCTGAGGTTGCTCAAACCAAACCTGTAAACCTCCAGCTCACCTCAACAAGCTACCTGTCAGTCAACATACGAGCTTGGCACCCAAACCCAAGTGGCCTGCCCTCTTCCTCTTTTCATGCTGTCACCCCCACCCCTTTCTATTTCAGGGCTATCTCCTTAAGAATACCAAAACTCCTTACGAGTCTCCCAAACTGGGGCAGCCCCAGGTCTGACAGCTCTCCCTGTTCTACTCAAGGTCATCTCCCTACTATCTCCAGACCCCTCCCATTTATTTTTAATCTGGCCATGTACACCTCCTCCATGCCAGACTCTTAGAAAATTTCTAATTTGGTACCCATTTTCAAAGCTGGGGACCTCCACTCCTCTGACAGTTGTAGACCGATTTCTATCCT
Organism: Neoceratodus forsteri; assembly: GCA_016271365.2. Taxonomy (NCBI): domain Eukaryota; kingdom Metazoa; phylum Chordata; order Ceratodontiformes; family Ceratodontidae; genus Neoceratodus; species Neoceratodus forsteri. The sequence continues at coordinate 125,116,114 of JADMNL010000024.1, forward strand.
CCCACCTAAGCAAGCTCCTTGAGAAAATAGTCCACTGCCAGCTGTCAGAATATACCGAGAAGCACAACCTTATGTGTAGTCAGCAGCATGGTTTTTGCAAAACTATAGCACCACAACAGCCCTGGTACACTTTACTCAGGGCCCGTGTTTTCTGCGATTCACGGTTGCAGCAGTGGCTGCAGAAATCAGTACTGGCCGCAGAAATCGAAAACCAGCTATGGCCGCTGAAATGCTAACTATGCTATACGATGACACAGGGCAAGGGCATAGCTACTGATATGTTAAGTATGCCATGCATACATACTCAGAAGGGGCAACAAACTGATGCTGCCTGCTACAAAGCCGAAAAGCTAGTAGCCGATTGGCATCTTGACTCGTGCTGGCTCTTGTTACATAAATCCGCCCAATCAGTATTGTGGGGGAGAATGACGCAAGAGTAGTAGAGCTTGATTAGGTTCACAGCAGTTATGATTTGCTGCTGTGTAGTGTGGCTAGCTCAGCCATGTTAATTTTAATTGTGAGGCTGCACGCAGTGCATGCTGAATCCTGGAAGATGAATTTGGAAGGAAGAACCGGTAGGTGAGCAGAAGTCAAGAAGTGAGATGATTCAGTGGTGCCCGAGAGGTGGAATCGATCTCGTGTGGTGGCAGGTATTGGAGGAGGAGCTGATTACAGAAACGTGGCTGGCAGCAGACTGAGCAGAGAACTCGGTCTCCACTGATGGACTTCAATCACAGTTTTGATTTGTGGGCTGCAGATCTGTAGCTGCAAGTGTAAGAATAATTTCTTGGCAGATCTGAACATGTAGCCCAAGTGGTGGCATTGAGCCCATTCTTAAGGAGGGTCAAGGTGCCCAGCTGCATGCAGTAGAATTGAGGACCAGGGTATACTAGAACTGGAGAGAGAGCAGATAAAGAAAAGATCAGAATGGAGAGTTGTATTGATTGCTGCTATACATAAGGAAATGAGGGTCACTGACTGAAGAACACCACCACCCCTAAGTTGATGGGAGAAAACATGCTAACCAAGGTTACTCCAGCTTAATAAGAATGACTTGCTTGCATTTTTAGTGTGTTCTCAAAAATAAAAATCAGGAATTAACAAATCCTACAGACACTGCAAGTTACACCTCTTTCACTTTATAGGAAGACAGTCCCCCACAACACACAGATTTGCACACTGTACTCAACATGTTTGTGTTGCAAGACAGTTGGGATATTCCTAGTTTTAAACAATTATAATCTAAAAGAACATTGGTCAAAACCAAAAAATAAATAAAATGGCTTTCAAGTTGGAGACTCTCTTTATTTCTGCTAACTGTAAATATAAACCAGAAGAAATCAAGCAGGTTTGCCTTCTGTTTAGTTTTAGCTGAGTGTTTATGTCGTCCTCAATTATAGCCTAGAGAACAGCAAAGCCACCAATTTCCAGAAGAATAGATGAGCCTTCAAAATGGGGTGGGAGGGAAAAGTCATTAAAAGAGAACACCAGGTTTGGGTTATTGCAGATTAATATTTGTGATAAGAAGACTATACATCTGTTAAATGGCATGCTGTTCCACTTTCAGTGTAGTGGAGTGGTTGCACAAAGGCAGTCAAATGGTAAACTAAGACTGAATCCCCTTGAAGGTATACTGTTTAACCACAATTTATCTGCTGCAGAATCAGCAGTTGTTCTGCCGCAGAAAGTATGAGGTCCTGAAGCAGAATATAGGTCTACTTTGCCACAGTAAACACGGGCTTTGACTTTACTGACAATGTCCTTATAAATATGGACTGGGAGAGCACCACTGGACCTGACCAAGGCCTTTGATCTGGTCAACCACGCCTCCTACTCTCCAAACTCCACCTGTTTGGCTGCACTGCTGAGACCTCAAACTGGTTCCGAGCTGCCTCTCGGGCCGCCCTCCCTATCTGCCTGCATTGGGTCGGCCATCTCCCTACCCTGCCTGTTCCACTGGTGTCCCCAAGGCTCCATTCTGGGCCCCTTACTTTTTCTATTTTTATCAGTTCCCTCCCATCCACCAGCCCCAACTGTAATCCTCCTGTATGCAGATGATCTTTGTCCTCTTCATAGTGACAAGTCCCTATTTCACATATCTTCTGTCCTCATCCAGAACTGTGGCTCTGCCCACAGCTGGTTCACATCTAACTTGCTTTTGTTAATGAAAAGAAAACCAAGGCCATGCTGTTAGGGTCCAAACCTTACCTTGCCAAAGTTCTGAAATCTAACTCTTACCTCTCAGTATGCTCCCCAGATAGTCCTTCCCTTGAGAACGTCACTATCTTTAAATACCTGTGGGTAACTCTGGATCCCTCCTCTCCTTCTCTGAACACATCAACATCATCATTCGTAGGGTCAATCAAAACTAGGTGCTGCCTATCATCTAAAACATTACCTGACCCCAGAGGCTCATTAGCTATCGTCCAAGGAAATCTGCTCCCCATCATCGACTATTGTTCCCCTCTACTCAAGGTGTCCTTCACCCACGTACAGACTCACATCAGTCTATAACAGTGCTTGCCACTTTGCTATCTGGCTCTGTTCTACTCATCACTGCGACCTCTATCGATTGCTTGGTTGGCCTCCACCCAAGACTGTTTTAACTTTGCCCTCAGCTGCATTATGAATAACACTCCAGGAGTGGGAACATGTCTCCATTCTCACCCTCCTCAAGATCAGAACTGTACCCAGGAGTCTTGGTGCATCCTCTGTCCCACCCTTGAGGTTTCCAGAGTCTCTACTAACATAGGAGGGAAAGCCTATCAGTAGCAGCCCTCTCTGTGGAATAGTATTCCAGCACCTCTCCGTTCATCTAACATGCATCTCACCTTCAAATCCCACTTCAAAGCCTGGCTTATGGCGAAAGCTAGCTGCTCCTGCTCACCTGGGTAGCCCTTCCTGTTTTCACATCCTTTCCCCACTATCTCTAGCCCGCTATCTGGGAGCGCATCCCTATACTGCTCACCTCATGCTCTTATTTTTAGCCATGATGGATATTGTAACATTGTATGTTGGTGGGGTGGGGGATTTTTTTTTCCCAACCTATTATTTATTTATATAATGAATGTGTCTGTACCGTTTATATGCTTGCATTTCTCATTTGTAACTGTGTTTGATTTCATGTGCATTTAGTTTTGTACTGCTGTTTATCACAATTGTATTGTATGCTTTCTTTGCATTTCCTATGGCCTGGTCGTGCTCTGAAAACTGTCCCTCGGATCAGTACACTTACCCAGTAACTAAAGTCATAAATAAATAATTTGTTGTGCATACTGTATTAGTGGTAATACTGACATTGCCCATCTTCCAATCACAGAACTAGAAACTTCAAGTGATGTCAAGATTAGTGCTGGGATGCCTAAGGGCTCAGTCCAAAGCAGCACGGTATACATAAAATTCAAGCATATCCCAGCCATGGAGCCCCTGCACCCTGATGCCTGTCTGCACCAGATGACATTCCACAGCCCCTGCCTGCTGTACTCTGCAGTGCTATGCTTCACATGGGGGCAGGAGGTGGCAAGGGGGACCAATGCTGGGCACTGCCCATCCAGTCATATGCCCAGGACAGCTAGCTGGTGGATCCCTGACTCCACATGGTGCAGGGGCTATGGGACATGGCAGTCCTCCAAGGACTGCTGTATCCCCATTGGCACATTTTTGATGTTATTCATGACACTGTCAGTGCTGGTATGGAACATGAACCATAGATGATCTGAGGGCTGGAGCAGGTGGTCCAGCTGCCGATCAGGTGGTGTAGATGGACCTTTGACCATGCAGAGGGGGCATACCTGCTGCTGCAGTCCTTAGGGCAGGGTAGCCTCCTCCCTTCTGCGACAGAATAATTGTGTCATAAAAGAGGTGTCTGCACAGCCCCATGCCCACCCCATCATATCCAGCAATGTAACCACACTCATGGCTCAGATTAGGTGTGGAGGTGGCCACTGTGTAGTCTTTGAAATTTCCAGTCAGGATATAACACTGCTTTCCATGGGATTAATATATGAAGCCTCTTTCATTCTTTTGATGTGACCTTTCACCGTGGGGTATTATGAAAGTGTTGTTACCTTGGTATATCTGACCCAGCTGTCTTTGCTTCCATCTCTAGGTGGTAGTCGAAGATCCAGACCCCTCCAATGGAGTCTCAGACCATCGAAATGGATGTATGCCTTGATCACTCTGAACTGGGCAGCTCCTCCTTCCTCTCCATTCCTGGTGGTCTGGACTGGTTATGGACATCAGCTCTGACAGCTGTGTAAGTACCAAGGAGGTCATTATAACAAGATGCAACTGTCTCTGGGGACCACTGCTGCACCTTCATCTTTTCGTTTCTTTCACTGCACAGCAAGGGTTTTTGAGCAGTCAAACTGGGGACATTGCAGGACAAGTCAGAGTGTAATGTTGTCATCCTAAAATATCTGCCTGCCATGTGTTAAGTTGACTAGAGTGCAGAAGCATTCAGGAAGAGTAAGTTATGTTCAGCACATAGAGTCATGCACTGCTACCCTGGTTTGGGTGGGGATCCTTTCCTGGGGTGAGGAACTGACTGAGCCACCTTTCCATTGATATTGAGAGCCTCCTTTGGAAGTGCATGTTTCTACTTCAATCTACTTCTCACATTTGTTCTTACTGACAAGCAAAGCTTATCAAATTCTGAATCTGAAATCTATCCTGTTGGGTTTACTTTTTAAAGTTATCTCTGTTCTATCTACCCAAAGCCACCCCATTTGATTGTACTTACTAGGTGGTGGGCCATTACCACCTGTCTCATTTCCTCATGACACGAGCAGCACCCTAGGCCCTAGTCATGCAGGGCATGTCCAGACCTTGTATCCTATGGTCCTGTAAGTCAGAGAACTTCTACCCTGGACCCCACCTTAAGGTCTCCATTGAAGTCCACTTGTACTTGGACCCTTTTTATAACCCTCTTACTCTCTTCCTTGCAGGAGTCCCTGGGAAGTAAGAAACTGGATTCAGTGCTGGAGAACATGACCAAACTGGAGAGTGAGAGGTAAATAAGATGAAGCTGAGATGGGATGGGGCTGCTGCTTTACAACCTGCGTGGCTAGTAGCAGGTTAAGGGGTCTGAGTTCTAAAATGGGTGCCTCCACCCGGAGGTCAGGGTTGGTAGTGGTCAAACTAACCTGGGCACAGCCCTCTGAGACATTGTAACCCTCTTTCCCCTTCTAGTGACCTGAGCAATATATGATAATCACTTTCAATACCCCTTGTACACCATACCAGTACCCACACTGTTTGCACTTATCACCAGGGCTGGTTCCTCTGGCTTGACCCTAGGGCCCCTGTAAAACAAGGTTATGCACAGTAAATAGCAACAGTACAGTACTCTTGACACAAACTGAAACCACAGTCAGGTAAAATTCAGCAAAAAAGTCAGATCTGAGATATTCAGGGGACTTGAACAAGGAAGGGAGTAATCAGGTTGATTGGCTTAAAGGCTATATTAATCAAACAGTTATACACGCACTTTAAGTCCCACACAGCCACACACTCTGGGTACCCAGGTAGAAAAATGTTGGGCTAACCAGGAATTTGCAACTGGTTGGGGCCCTGTGATGGAAGAAAGCAACATGCACAACACACACTACTTGTAATCCAGGGCTGCAGAGGGGGAGGGCTCGGTTCATGAAAGAAGAAGCAACAAGACAATCAGATGACAACACTTTAGATTTAGCTGTTGTTGCAGGGAGCTACCCTGTTGTTTATTCACGATACCCAATGCTGGACACAGGCAGGACGAAATCAAGACTGCAGGTTGTTGAGCTGGCATGCCGGAGAAGCAGAGCCCACACGAATCACCGGAGACGTCGTTCCTGTTCAGGTGTTGAGCAGGAGGCTGATCCCAGGCAGGTCTCTCGTCGATGGTGTTCTCTGTGCAGTGGGTAGTCGGGCTGGGCCAGTGTGGCAAGGCCCAGGTCCAATGGAGATGATTTTGGATTCAGTCCGTGGGCTGGATGTGGCTTCCAGCAAGCAGAATACAGTTGAAACCACAGTGGGGAACCAAACTGACCCACTAGCAGCACATCAGCACATTTATATGTAGAAATTCTAGCACAGCTTCCAGCAAGCAGAATACAATTCAAACCACAGTGGGGAACCAAATCATGACCACAATAAGCACACAACTCATTCACATGTAAGAAAATTCCACTGTACCAGGCAAAAGGCTCTCCGATCACAATTACAGAGTCTCTGCACAATCAAGGAGTTCAGAGGTGGCTAGATGTCCAGACAGGTCAATCGCTTTCAGCAAATCTTGACCTTCTTCAGGTATGAGCCTGGTCACAATTCAGTGGCTATCACTCTCCAAGTTCAGATTCAGTCTGAAAAGAGCATAAGTTCCCTCTCAGGGACAGCAGGCAGGCATGCAGGCCAAAACTCAGGCCTTTCCACAGTTCTCCACGTGAATCCACTATGGGTGCTGCTTGAACTACCTCGAGCTGTTACTTCTTCACTTCCCAACTTAGATCTAACTGAAACTGAAAGCAATTTGGGACTTCCCAAGATCCAAAAGGTTCAGTTGGTTGATCTGTCTGTCAGTCACAAGGGCTCCCCTCCAGGCTATTTTAGGCACAAAAAGCCCCAAACTACTATTCCTACAAGTTTTGACCCCACCAAGCCCCTGTAGGCAGACTCCATTTAGAGTCCCAAATGTACTGAATGGCCCATTTCAGCAGTCCAGGACCAAGATGATGGAAACAAATAGAACTGTCCTTGCTGCAAAGAAGGCAGGTTAGAACACGCTGCAATAGTATTACTACTTTTGATTTCTTCATAGTTGAAGATGGTGTGTGTGTGAGCTGCCCGAGCTGCTCTGAGTTTTAAAACTTTTGCATTTTGCACTGGTTTTTATTTGTTTAGTTTAGTTAGGGTATGTAAGTGAGTTATTTAGAATTGTAAATCGTGTTTTTTTCACAGTAATCTAGCGAGACTCGTAGTTTACGCTTTGAATCACAATTGTTGTTGATCCAGAATTAACATTATATTTTTTCGTTTGAGCTGCCATTACTCGTTTTACATTGGAGATCCATTTTCAATTGCAGTGTTTCATTTCGTTTGGGCTGCCTTTGCTCCGTTTTGTATTGGAGCTCCATTTTAGCCATTGTCTCGCTGCTATATATTGCGGCTGTGCTCTATGAGCTGAAACCATTATTATTTTGCTTTGTTGCAGCGGAGATTTGTGGAGCCTGTTTGGAGTGTTGCTCTGTAACGAGCTGTCTTTGGGAGTGAGGAGTCCCAGGCCGAGTGCAGTTGGAGATTGAGCGGACTGCTTTTTATGGTGACCTCGTGACTGGGGAACATTTGAGGGTGGCTGGAGTGTGGAGTTTTGCTGCCCCTAACGCTCATTTATGGAATCGCACTGATGTGGTGAGAGTGCATTTAACATCCAAAGCTTAAGGAGTTTCTTAGAGCGTGTTTTACTCCTTGGGACTCCAGCTTTTGAGGAGGTGTGACTGTTTTGGTGATTTGTGCTGTCGAGGTAGATCTGAAGATCCGGATAAACTGTGTTTTTCCCACTTTGATTGTGGTGTGGAGTACTTACGAGGATCCTGGTTCATTCTGCTCAGTTGACTTTTATAGTATGGGTGGGCCTCACTCTCAGTGTCCGGCAACTGTTTTTGCTGTGAGTTACAGGTGACAGGGGCTCTAGAGCAGCCAGGAACTGACTAACAAGCCCTTTGTTTTACTAGACTCTTGTGGTTTGGCTATAGGTTTAGTCATTCCCGGGCATCAAGTACCCCAGCAATCATTTTCGGTTGTGGACACTGGGAGTGGAGCCTATTATTTCCTGTCTTTTAGTTATTTGGATTTTTTAGACATTTGCTGCTGAAAGTTTTGGGAGCAGCTGGTAGTTCTCTGGATGCCGGTTTCTTGGAGGGCTTCGTTGGATGAACTGACATGTAATATTTTCCTGTTCAGCAAAGAATTTGATTACCCCAGGTCAGACTGTTTCTTTCTTTCTTCCTGCATATTTTGGTGAAGCAGTGAGAGTGCCTCACTTTGTATTAAGAACAAATTGTGTGACTGTTTACTTGCCTATGTGAGAGATAGGCCTGGGACAAATTCCTCAGGGTGAGAGCTCTGAGGGTCTTTTACTATTCTTAGTCTTCAGCGGTGCACAGGTCGAAAGAAATTGAGACTCATGTTCATACTCCGCTTTAGGAGCAAAATTTATTTAAACTGTTTAAGACTTTTCTGGGGAGTTTTGTCTGAAGGAAATGGACAATTTGTTTTATTTTGTGTTAGAAATGGGAAGTGGGGCTGCCATCTAAGATAAATAAGTTTGCAGTACTGATAGTTTTAATCAAATTGGTCGATTGATTAATATTTGTTTCTTAATATTTAGCAGCATGTGCTGGGATCGGATCTCCGTGGTCAGGTGCTATTCCCCTCTAGGCTGAGGGACCTGCACCCCTTCAATATTCCTTTTTGCAACCAAGGTATATAGGCATTGTCATGCCCTAGGGATTGCAGTGGAGAAGCGTTCCTTGGCTTGAGGGGGAGCGAGTGGGTGGATAAGGGTCGTGGGTCTAGGGAGATGCCCTGGGGCTTAAATAGGTCCAGGATAGGGGAGGCGACACTGGCCCAAGGGTTCCACTGAGAGTAGGCAAGGGTTGCTCCTCTAGGGCCTTTCATCCAACCCAGGCGGTGTTATGCAATGCCAGGTCTATAAAAACAAGACAGCAATTATTGCTGATCTTGTTGAGTCATCTGACCTGACTTGCATTACGAGACCTGGCTGGATGAAAATGCTGATCCCATATTGGAATCAGCTGTTCCAGCTGGGTACTCAGTAATACATTGCCGAGGTGGGATCAAAGGGTGGAGGGGCTATTTGTTTTAAATCAAGTTGGGTCTTGTGGAGGTCCCAGTGGTGGCCCCTAGATCCTTTGAGTGTATCATGGGAGCAGGTGGGCAGCAGAATCTTACTCATCTACCGTCCACCGGTGATGAGAATGTCTTTCTGCAGGGAGTTGCAGACTTCATTGTCGACCTGGTGTTGGAGCCCTCCAGGTGGTTGGTCCTGGGGACTTCAATGCATGGGTCCAACGATGAACTCTCGCATTTGGTTAAAATTTCCTCCAATTAATGATTTTGTTGGGCTTCACACAGGTTGTTACCGCTGCTACCCATATTCAGGGTCACTCTCTGGATCTGGTGTTCACCCTGGGGATGGAGGTCCGGAACTGGTGGTGGAACCAGTTGGGTGGTCTGACCATCACTCCATAAGATTCAATTCACGACCTCTTGTGAGACTGTCAAGGGTCTGGTAGAGCAGTTCCAGGCCAGCTCTGTTGTTTTATTAACAAAGTTACTACTGTTGCATCTTGGCTTGCTTTTTCCTTATGTGTCTGCCCTGTGTTCTGTTGATGGTATGTTTTATGTTGTGATGTCCTTTGTGCATAGACTGGCCACCTATACATTTTTTTTGTATTCCATCTGTCTGCCTTTGTCCTGTCGTTCTCCCATCCTAGCAAGTCAAGAAGTAAAAGTCACAACAAGTAGTACATTGCATAAAATGAACATTCACAATCCATTTAGTTCATCATGTAACGTAGCCCCTTTAAGACCTTCGAAATTTAAGAATTTACAAAATTGCCTCCTGTTGCCTCTGGAAAGCTATAAATTGACTCCCTTAATCATATTCAATGTTCGGCTAGGCTATGCGAGGCTGAAAATGAAGCGTGTTGTTATCGCTCCTTCTCAAATCATTCAGAATGAGCTGCACAAGCGTGCACACTGTCGTGCAGCTAAATGCATGCTCATGACCCACCAAAATAGCTGTCCCTCACGCTGAAATCCTTCTGATAAAAAGCGCTATTCCTCTAGTGTTAAAGCACTCCCTGCCTACATTTTATGCAGGAGCTGCACAAATTCTCTGCCTCCTGGCTATAGTTGAATTGTGTCACTGTCAGCCATAGGGCAGCAAACAACACAGTGTCTGTTGCTGCAACATTTAGTCAGCTTCAGTTCTTTTGTAAAACACAGCATATCACACAGGGTAAGGAAAGAAATACAAGGAAACTAGAGAGAAATGTATGTTACTTGCCTTAATAAAAGATGTATGGAGACATTATAAGGGTCCTCCTGGTGGATTCTCTCTCTCCTTAGGAGCCGGCGCCCATATTGTTGTGTATTTTATAGAGAAAGAGACACAAAGGGAGGGCTTATCCCACAAAAACTATGATTTGAAAGTCTGAAATTAAAATGAATGATTGTAAAGAGGTTATATAAATATAAAGTCACTGTAAAAACATTTTCATAAGCTTTATATGACATAAAAGGTCTTTTGTAAAATGTCTTGTTGTAGCTGAGTGATGGGAACTCCAGCCAGTCAGAGACACTCTTAGCATATATATAGCTAACTTCTCCAGAGAGAGTTCAGATGTGTTCGAGGGTGCTGAAGCTTATACACCTTAGCTAGTGCTCTCCAGTCACTATGCTAAAGAAGACCTGTCTGTTTTATTTTGCTTGTTATACTATTATATGCTACTTCATTCAAACGAGCTTTGTTTGCCTTTTGACGCAAATAGTCTCGCCTTTTTTTTTATTTCTTTTGTTCGGAGTTCTCCAATAAAGCAGCTGTGAGACCAACTTAAGAATATCATCTGTGTCTGAGTCCTCTGTATCCCATAGCCTCTACACTGGTGTCAGGGTGGGATACTGGTTGGAACCACACCCAACTAGAAGAACCTGTCCGAGATTCTGGTGGACTCTATATGCAGGAGGAAAAGGTGGAACCTGGTCCCTTCCCAGGAGTAGCTACCCACTCAGTCACAGCAGCATATCACCTACCCCTTCTACCTGGTCTGGAGCCAGTTGTGAGGAAGAAAGAAGGAAACCTGCTACAAAAATGGAAGAGGAACGGGGAACGCAAGCAAGTGGAGGTGGTCCAGGAGAAGAAGTGCCCCCACTTGAAACCCATTAGCTGGTGAAATGGTTATGTATGCACCAGGTAGAAATGGAAAACCAGAGGGAAAGAGATAAAAGGAATATGAGGCCAGATGGACTGATACACTAAGGGCCATACAGGCCCTAAACGTCAATAGACCACCAGATCAGCCGCCTGGAGGTCATAAGGACATTAAGTTGGTTAAACTTACAGAAAGCGATGACATAGAAGCCTATATTATGACCTTTGAAAGAGTGGCAGCAGCTTGTGCATGGCCCAGAGACCAGTGGGTGATTCACTCTGGCACCATATCTTACCCGAAGAGCACAGCTTGCGTGATAGCCATGTAGAAGTTGCTCATGCAAACAATTATGACCAGGTCAAAGCTACTATTTTGAAACGCTATAACATAAATACTGAAACCTATCGCCAGCAGTTTCGGACTTATAAATATCAGGTTGCCGACAACCCTCAGGATGCTATATATGTTTAAAAGACTTGTGTCTAAACTGGCTACAACCTACCACTCGGACACTCTATCAGATCCTGGAAACTATTGTTCTGGAGCAATTCATTAAAATTTTACCCAGGATGTTCAACTTTGGGTAAAGGAGCACCGACCGGAGACATCAGACACAGCAATTCGTCTTATGGAGGACTATATAGCAGCTCGTCCCTCACGTCCTAAGGGAACCATATTACATGGACATCAGCCCCTGTTTCCAGACAAGGTGTTTCGTCTACTGCTCCAATGCTTCCTCCATCAAGGGCGAAAATTTTTCCGAGGACACATAAAGGTTATAATCCGGACATTATCTGCCAGTGTGGAGGGAAAGGTCATGTAGCAAGAGTTTGCCCCAAAAGAAAGACTGAACCCTCTCATTTAGCACTGGCCAACTGGGGTCACTATATGCTACCGGTTCAAATTGGGAAGAATAAAGTGTGTGGCCTCCTCGACTCCGAGCAGACAGACCCTAGTACAAACAGCTTTGTTGGATCCAAGGCCTAATCACAAGCCACAGATGACTGAGGTAATTTGTATACATGGAGACACCTATCATTATCCCTCTATGACTTGGAAATGACCATACAGGGACATACACATTCTATAAGGGTAGGTGCTGTTCCTCATCTACCTGTACCTATACTTATTGGCATGACCATCCTGACTTTCAGACCCTATTAACTAGCAATGTTGCTGCAATAGTTACTAGATCCCAGACCAGGGATAATTTGGAACAGGTATTTCCCTTTCCTGACAATATTTTTGGAGAATCCAAAAGAATAAAAGTCAAGGGCCCAGAAAAGAAAGATAAACTCCAGTGGACTCAAAATAACAAAGGGAATATAAGACTGTTATAGACTCTGTTGTTCCAACAATGGACTTTAGAACTGCACAAGAACAGGATGTCAGTTTAAAGGACTGTTATGCCCAAGTGTCTAATGTAAAGGAGGGTCAGATAAATATAAAATAAACAATGGTTTATTGTATAGGAAATGTGTCAATCCAAAAGTGGGAAGTGGTAGATCAGTTGGTAGTACCTCAGGGATAGGCAGCAACTTCTAGAATTAGCCCACAATATACCCTTAGCTGGACACCTGGGTAGAGACCACACATTAAGCCACCTGCTGTACCGGTTCTTCTGGCCTGGTATCCATGAGCAGGTAGCAGAATTCTGTAGAAGTTGTTCAGAGTGTCAAAAGGTAGCTAGACTGGGAAAAAAGGATAAGGTACCCTGATGTCCTTACCTTTGATAACAACTCCCTTTGAGGATAGCCATGGATGTGGTAGGTCCCTCCTAAAAGCACAAAAGGGAATCAATATATATTGGTGATATGTGACTATGCTACTAAATATCCAGAGGCTATACCTCATGTAATGTTACTGCAACAAAGATAGCGGAGGAACTTGGCAAACTAGTTAGTAGGATAGGCATACCTAAGGAAATCCTGACTGATAGGGGTAGCAATTTCTGTTCTGTGTTATTAAAACGGCTATATAACATCTTGGGAATTACTGCCATACATACTACCCCTACCATCCCGAACTGATGGTCTGGTTGAACGATTCAACCAGACCCTAAAAATTTTACAAAAGTTTTGTCAGGAGGAAGGCCAGAAATGGGATGTCCTACTACCCTACTTAATGTTTGCATACAGGAGGTACCCCAAGCATCCACAGGGTTCTCCATTTGAACTACTATATGGACCTAATCCCCGGGCCCATTAGATCTTATGAAGGAAAAGTGGGAAGAAGGGCAAGTATCTCCGGTCAAGTCCTGGCGACTATATTTGCCATCTTAGGGATAAGATAGCGAAATATATAGGAATTGCTCACCAGACTAATGCTAAACAACAGGAGTCAAAAATTACATTATGACAGAGGACAGGAACCAAAGAATTTCAAGAAGGAGATAAAGTATTATTATTGTTACCATCCTCAGAAAACAAACTGTATATGAAATGGCAGGGGCCATATACAGTAACTAAATGGACAGGACCTGTGACTTATCAGGTAGCATTACTAGATAAAAGAAAAACATAATGTATACCACGTCAACTTATTAAAGAAATGGGTAGAAAGAAAAGATGCTTTTGTAGGCTACATACACCCTGAAACCCCCACCAGTGAGCTAGACCTGGTATACCAACGGTTAGAAGAAAAAGGGGAATCAATGATCTAAATATAAATCCCAACTTACCAGCCAACAAGTTGCTGAGCTTCACACTGTGTTACAGCCTTTTTCTAATTTTTTACAGGGACGCCTGGGAGGGTAGTAGATGTGGTGCATAAGATTAACACCACCCAAAAGAACCTGTAAGGCAAAGACCTTATAGAATACCGGAACGATTAAGGTGTGAAGTAGAAAAGGAACTACACAAGTTGCAGCAGTTGGGAATCATTGAGCCATCTCATAGCGAGTGGAATTTTCCTATTGTTGTTGTTGGAAAAAAGAGGATGGGGTCCGAATTTGCTTAGATTTCAGGAAGTTAAATGAAATTTTAAAATTTGATAGCTATCCAATGCCACGCATTGACGATATATTTGACCACCTGGGAAAGGCACAATACATTACCACTCTCTCCCTGACCAAAGGTTACTGGCAAGTTCCCATGAATCCTAGTGACAAAGAAAAAACAGCCTTTAGTACACCCAATTGGCATATTTCAATTTACTGTTATGCCATTCTGGCTCCACGGAGCTCGGCGACCTTCCAACGACTTATGGACAAGCTTCTCCTACCACATGCCTTTAGTGCTGCTTATATGGACGATATGGTAATCTTCAGTAACATGTGGACTGATCATTTATACCACCCTAGCCATGGTATTAAATACCATAACTACTGCAGGCATGACCATTAATCCATCCAAATGCTCCTTGGCTATGCAGGAGACAGAATATTTAGGATTTCAAATGGGAGGAGGTATGGTAAAACCTGTTAAGTCTAAAATTGAAGCTGTAGCTAACAGTCCACGGCCAGTAACTAAAAAGGATGTGAGATCCTTTCAGGACTCGCCAGTTACTATAGGCGATTCATACCAAATTTTGCCATAGTAGCTAATGCTCTCACTGAATTGACAAAAAGGTCAACCTAAGAAGGCGGTATGGACCCAGGCCTGTGAAGAAGCATTCTCCACAATTAAAGCAACATTGTGTTCTTCCCCAGTATTACGCACTCCTGACTTAACACTGCCCTTTATCTTACAACGGATGCTTCAAACTGCAGCATAGGGCTGTACTGTCACAGATTATTGAAGGTGAAGAACATCCTATAATATACATCAGTAGGAAATTACATGAGAGGAAACCAGATATTCCATTATCGAAAAGAGTGCTTAGCAATACGCCATATTGAGGCTTTGTGGTTCTATCATGGGGTTGAGTTCGAGCTAGGACAGACCACAACCCCTAAGCTGGCTCAATGTCATGAAAGACAGAAACCTCGCATAATGCAATGGTATTTGACATTGCAGCCGTATTGCTTCAAAATAAAACATAGAAAAGGTACCGAGCATAAAAGCAGACTTTTTATCCAGATATGGCTATGACAATAGCTAAATTGTATCTTATCGACAGACCTCAGGGTATATTAAAGAAATAATTAAATAAACTGTTAGACTTAGAATAAAAAAAAAAAAATTCCTTTGTACAACAGTGAACAGAGGTAATGTTCACTAGGTATAAAAGGAATTGTATTTGGGACCCGAGCTGGAGCCTGAGGGGTGGGTGGGCTTTGGCTCCGTCTCTTACCTGTAAGAGATCTGTCCCTCAGTATGGAATACTTTATAGTTTAAAACACAGATAATTTGTGTTTTATTTTGTCTTATGCGGAGGAGAATGTCAAAGGGTCTGGTAGTGCAGTTCCAGGCCAGCTCTGTTGTTTATTAACAAAGTTACTACTGTTGCACCTTGGCTTGCTTTTTCCCTTATGTGCCTCCTATGTGTTCTGTTGATGGTATGTTTTATGTTGTGATGTCCTTTTGTGCATAGACTGGCCACCTATGCATTTTTTTTGTATTCCATCTGTCTGTCTTTGTCCTGTCGTTCTCCCATCCTAGCAAGTCAAGAAGTAAAAGTGCAACAAGTAGTACATTGCATAAATGAACATTCACAATCCATTTAGTTCATCATCGAAGCGTAGCCCTTTAAGACCTTCAAATTTAAGAATTTACAAAATTGCCTCCTGTTGCCTCTGTAAAGCTATAAATTGACTCCTTAATCATATTCAATGTTTGCTAGGCTATGCGAGGCTGAAAAATGGCGTGTTGTTATACGCTCCTTCACCGGTGTTCTGAATGAGCTGCAGGCGATGCGCACTGTCGTGCAGCTCGTAAAACGCTGCGACCTACCGAAATAGCTGTCCCTCGCGCTGAAATCCCTTCTGATAAAAGCACTATTCCTCTTAGTGTTAAAGCACTCCTGCCTACATTTTATGCAGGAGCTGCGCAAATTCTCTGCCTCCTGGCTATAGTTGAATTGTGTCACTGTCAGCCATAGGGCAGCAAACAACACAGTGTCTGTTGCTGCAACATTTAGTCAGCTTCAGTTCTTTTGTAAAGCACAGCATATCACACAGGGTATGAAAGAAATACAAGGAAACTAGAGAGAAATGTATGTTACTTACCTTAATAAAAGATGTATGGAGACATTATAAGGGTCCTCCCTGGTGGATTCTCTCCTTAGAAGCCAGCCGGTCATATTGTTGTGTATTTTATAGAGAAAGAGATACAAAGGAGGGCTTATCCCACAAAAACTATGATTTGAAAGTCTGAAATTAAAATGAATGATTGTAAAGAGGTTATATGAATATAAAGTCACTGTAAAACATTTTCATAAGCTTTATATGACATAAATGGTCTTTTTGTAAAAGTGTTTTGTTGTAGCTGAGTGATGGGAACTCCAGCCAATCAGAGACACTCTTAGCATATATATAGCTAACTTCTCCAGGAGAGTTCAGATGTGTTCGAGGGTGCTGAAGCTTATACACCCTTAGCTAGTGCTCTCCAGTCACTATGCTAAAGAAGACCTGCCTGTTTTATTTTGCTTGTTATACTGTTATATGCTACTTCATTCAAACGAGCTTTGTTTGCCTTTTGACGAAATAGACCGCCTTTTTTTTTTTTTTTATTTCTTTTGTTCGGAGTTCTCCAATAATGCAGCTGTGAAACCAACTTAAGAATATCATCTGTGTCTGAGTCCTTCTGTATCCCATAGCCTCTTACAGAGACCTACTCCTTTGAAGATGGTCCAATACCGCCCTTTGAGGAGTTACCCCTCAGGGTCTGATGGTGATGCTGGACCATCGAATTGGCCTATGGAGTGCATGGAACCAGATGCCTTAGTGGTGCACTATAATAATATGGTGCTGAGGGCACTGGATTCCATTGCCTGTCGTGTTCACCCCCTCTCCTTAGCCCTCAGTGCCCCTGGTTTGATGGGACATTGAGGGAGTTAAGAGAAAGGGCAAAGATTGAGCGCTCTTGGCGGAAATCCGGCCTAGAAGGTGACAGACTTAGATTGATGGCCCATTATGTGGACTATCAATCAGAAATCTCCTGTAAGAAGGCAGAGTTCCTATCCCGGAGATAGTTGCTTCAAGAAATCGACCAGCTCAGCTCTTCCGGACCGTGGACAGACTGTGCAATCCAGCCTGTCTGCGAGGGTCGGAGAACCTTTCACAAATAAAGTGTGATGAGTTTGCTCGGTTCTTTGAGGATAAGGTGTCATCGATCAGGTTGGAGATCCACGGTATGCGCGTTCTAATGAGCGTGGCAGTGATCGATGTGGGGTTGCAGGCCTCGGTCTGCCTGGACAGATTTTGACCAGCCAGCGATCATGGATATCATGAAGATTGTCCAGGGCTTGCGACCGACTTGCTGTAGTTTGGATCCTGGTCTTACATGCCTCCTTGTGGGGTGCATGGATGTGATCAGACCAGTCCTTGCTGAGATAGTCTGGTGCTCTTTGGACCAAAGGGTGTTTCCAGAGTCTTTGAAAGAGGCTATCGCTGTTAAAGAAGCCTTCCTTTGACCCAGACTGTCTCACTAACTACAGACCAATCTCTAACCTG
The DNA here is from genome assembly GCA_016271365.2 of Neoceratodus forsteri. NCBI lineage: Eukaryota > Metazoa > Chordata > Ceratodontiformes > Ceratodontidae > Neoceratodus > Neoceratodus forsteri. The sequence continues at coordinate 125,133,604 of JADMNL010000024.1, forward strand.
CCCTTTTTGGGCAAGGTTATTGAGAAAGTAGTCGCATTGCAGCTCGATGATTTTCTTACCACTCATGGGGTCTATGATCCTCTCAGTCTGCTTTCAGGAAGAGGCATGGTACCGAGACAGCGTTGGTTCGGTATTAATGATCTCTATTAGCGAGAGATCGGAGGAGCCATTTGATCTTGGTCCTCCTTGATCTCTCTGCAACATTTGACACCGTGGACCTTGGGATGTTGCTGGATCACCTGCGGCTGTGCTGCGGACTGTCTGGGACAGTCCTTAGATGGTTCTACTCTTTCCTCACAGGCAGAAGTCAGAAGGTAGTCTCAGGAATTTTTCCTCTGCTCCTTTTGCTCTGTCCTGTGGGGTCTCCATGAGGTTCTGTGCTTTCCCCATGTTGTCCACGGTGTATATGCTGCCATTGCGAGACATTATAAGGCATTATGGGCTGAGTTTTCACTGCTATGCAGATGACACTCAGCTCTATATGTCCTTGTACCTGAACAGAATGCGCCTTATCGGTCTTTAATAACTGCCTCGCTGAGATTCAGGACTGGATGAGTGCAAACTGGTTGAAATTAAACCGGATAAGACTGAGGTGTTGGTTGTGGACCCGGGTCATCATGTAGAGAAGTTGACTCCTGGGTCCCCTCTGGCCTTGTGTTAGAGGTAACCAGTTGAGACCTTCTGAACAGGTGCGGAATCTGGGTGTAATTCTTGACAGCAAGTTAACATTAAAGGCATAGGTATCTACCGCTGTCAAGTCTTCCTTTTACCATCTGAGGAATATCGCCTGGATAAAATGCCTTGTTCCACATGATGACCTTCCTGTGTTGGTCCGCCTTTGTTTCCTCACGTCTTAATTACTGTAATGCTCTATATCTAGGGTTGCGGGGTGGATCTCCGTCACCGGCAGCTGGTGCAAACGCTGCAGCCAGGTTGTTGACTGGGCTACCGAGAACTTGCCATATTACTCTGTGCTGCACGGAACTGCAATGGCTGCCAGTGCGGTGGAGAATCACCTTCAAGGTCGCTGCTGACCTATAAGACCCTACCGGTCAGGGACTGGGCTACTTGGAAGATCTCCTTCGACCTTACTACCCTCTCCGCCCACTCCACTCTGCTGACAAGGGATTGCTAGAGATTCCCGGTTCGTCTTCAGTCATCTGGGGCCAGAGTTTTTCTTTCATGGCCCCAACCCTGTGGAATTCTGTACCTCGTCAGATTAGAGTGCCTGTCCATGGAATCATTTAAGGTGTCCCTGAAGAGTTATTTATTTGAATTAGCATTTGAATAGGTTTATTGCTGCTTTTTATTGTTTTTATGTCATTATTTATTATGTAAGATGCTGTTTTGTACTTGTGCTTGATATGCTGAAAAGCTCATTATAAATAAAATTTGATTGATTGATTGATTGACTGCTGTAACAAATAATCAGCAAACAAGCACATCATCTAACAGAGCTCCTCTCTGATTAATTATGACTGCAATCCAGGCAGCTCTTTAAGAGACAGTTCACAGAGGCTATACAGGCACTCTGGCAATCACATTTAAACTGCTAAAATGCAGGACACCTGCCTGACAGTGAGCATTTAGGCAAGCTCAAGGAAGACTTGTCGGAATCCCATTTGTAGGGGTGTTGCATATGGCACACTGGAATACAGATATTTTTCATTCATGTGACTATGTAGAAAATAAGACACTACAGGCTGTTGGCTATGCTGAGATGACTGCACATCCAGAGGCCTAGGAAGGCACATGGCCATGGGTCAAGTGCCTTCAGCCCCTGGAACAGTGGATCTTCATTGAGGATATCCCTCCATTGAGCCCACATTTGGAACTGTAAGCCGCCTGTATAAGAAACACTTGGAAATTTTTGTTAGTCAGGGGTCGCCACTGATAACATGCAACCTTACAGCCTATAAAACATGGGTATCTCATCACTCCTTAGTTCTTTCCCTTGCCGTCAACTGCTCTTCAGACCTGCAGAGAAAAAACACCATCAATTTTGACTAATAATAAAGTTTGCTCACTTATGAAACCACCCTACCCTTCTATCTGCACAACCACTCACATGAAGTGGTGCTGCCTAAGGGATATAGTTTGGCACCTGGGTTTGTGGTTAGAATTGGCTCTGTAAATGGAGCGGTGCCTCCACCTATGGGGATCCTTATAGCTGCAAACTGCCAGGGTGCTTCCCCACAGGAAATGAATACAGTCCTCTCCCTCGATGACAGGTAGATTAGTAACACAATCCCTCCCCACTTATCTCTCTAAACACGAAAATATTATGCTGCATAATAATGGCAAATACTTCAGCAACTGCAAAAAATAATCAAAGGGTTTATTTTGGGGACTGGAAAATAAGGTAGGAAACAAGGGAAGCAAAGGAGTAAAGACATTCAAAAACAGTAACCAACAGATAACAATATAAACACAGTAACAAATTACAACACTGTATTCCTCTGTGCCAGTCTCTCTCCCCACTGGTGCACCAGTTAACCCCACACCCCTGTGAGAGCTCCCAAATACCATAGTGTGCACACAACGACGAGTTGCAGGCCTGTTACAAGTGGACACTGGGTGCAGCACTGTTGCAGTGGGTGGATGCTGCAGTTGCAAAATACAAATTACACCGAGGATGTAAATACACAGATGATCCTGGCTGTAACTGTTGCTGTGGGTTTAGCTAAGATTGCACAGGAAACCCAGGGGTAAACTAACTAGCCAGCCAGCTGAACAGTTGGAAAAGCAATTGTTGGGGTGAACCCAGTACTCACGACCTTTAGATGACCAGGTAGTGCAGGCATTGGGGACATCTCCCCAGACTGGCAGGTAGGTAGAACAATTAGGTTGGTGTGGATGCTGGACGGTGATCCTCTCCACCCACAGAAGGACCTGTTTTCACCCACCTCAAAAGTCGGCCATCAGTTGTTTTCACCCACAGAGGAACTTGTCTTCATCCACCTCAGAAAGTAGGCTGACAGTTGTCTTCACCCCACAGAGGGATTTGTCTTCACCGACCTCAAAAGTAGGCTGACAGTTGTCTTCACCCAACAGAGGGACTTGTCTTAACCCACCTCAAAAGTAGGCTGTCAGTTTTCTTCTCCCCACAGAGGGACTTGTCTTCACCCATCTCTGAAGGTAGGCCAGCAGTTAGGCAGGTAGGCAGGACCTCAGGCTCTGATCCCCTGTCAAAACTCACAGTCTTTTGTGTCAGGATCTGAGAGGCAGTGGAACTTTCCCTCACAGAAACACAAATAAATAATTCTTACAGCAGTCTCTGCTATTTGTTGCTATATTTCTAGGCAGTTCACACAGGCTGTGGTAAATCCCTTTGTTTCTGGGATTTACCAGGCAGTTAGCAACACATTCCTCAGTCCTCACTTTGTTTTGGCACAAACTTAAAGGTTTTAGGCTGTAACAGCACAAGGAGCTGTCAAAATCAGATGCTTTCTATTCAGAAGATCACACAGTCTTTCTCAGGGTTAAACTGTCAACCCTAGAATGTTAGTTTTGAATACACAACATCTCACTGGCTGAAAGGAGTCTTGAGTTCCACTCTCTGATAGGACTACTGTAGCTACCAATCAGGTCCCTTGCTATCTTCAGGCAGACCACCTCTACATGCGCCTCCTATACAATCTTGCACAACTCTATAAAATATTGTGAAAAGTAGAGTGTTGGCAGCATCTGGCTGCATGGTAAGGACCCTTCTGGTCCTATCTGGTGGTCACTAGGGCCAGGAGGCACTTTGGGGGACAGGAGCCCCATAGGGAGCTCCATTTCTGTGAGCTCCCAGCAGGAGCTATCTTGAAATACAGCACTCTGGCAGCAAAGGATCATGGTACTTGTAGGTCCCAGCAGCCATGTTGTCCCCAGTACTCCCCGATCCACTGGAGGCTTGGATCAGGTTGAGGAGCTGTTTTAAAGTTATTCATTTTGTTTATTCAGTTCCCCCAGCTCCCACTGGTGTTTGATGGCGCTGGGAGAGGATCTGTAAGCGGCACTGGTGCCGTGCTTCCCTAGGTGCACTGGAGCACCAAGAAACAATCTGCAGCCTTCTCAAGTGCTCCCCACCCTGTTGTGCAGCAGTTTGAGGGCAAGGAAGCAAACTCTCTGGCAGTTCACGGCCGCAACTATATCAGGTGCATTGAGGTGCCAAAACAGTCTGGAGTGCTACCTGGGCCTGGCAGTAGTCTAGGAGTGGGCCAGGGAGTGAGGAAGCAAGCGGCTCACCAGCCACAAGGATTGGGTGCTTGGAGGCACCGCAACTCAGTCAATCTGCTCCCTGGCCCTTTTAGCAGTCCAGGAGTGGGCGGGAAGTGAAGAAGCAAACAGTTGGCCATACAGCTATCAGGAGGCAGCAGGTAAGATCCCAACTTGGGGGTACACTTACTTGTCATAATTTATGCTGACATTGAAAGAACCTCTGGCTTCTCTCTTCTATGACATCCACCGGCAGGAAGAAATCTCCCAACATTTGTCAATTTTTCACCAATACAGTTGTCAAAGTCATAAGATAAAGACAAGGAAAAGTCGTAAGTCCACCTCTTCCAGCCATCTTCTTAAGCGTAGTCTTCTGCTTCCCTCTTGAGGTCAAGGTCTCCATTGAAGGAGGGTAAGTCCTCCTCCTCATTCACACAGGTGGTGATAACTACAGTCCCCTGATCATTGATGAGACACAAAGGTCGGGTCTGGCTCTGGTGCTGCTGTACCTACTGTGAACGGTTTGCAGCCTACATTGATGGGTACTACCCCATCAGTGATGGTAGACCCTGCTTCTTTACAGATTGCTGATGACTCCCAGGTCATGCTGGCAACAGTCTCAGAACTGTTTCACTGATTGTTGCTGTTGTTCCAACCAATAATAATGGCCATTCCACTGATGGAGCCTAACCCATTGGCACCATCGTCAATGGGTTCAAAACATGCCTGTTATTCCTCCTTCTCATCCACCATCGTCATTTCCGGATCGGCCTCCCCACCCCTCCTGGTCATCATCATTCCAGACAATGAGGAGGAGGAGTTTAATCAGGTCCCTAATGTTGAGGGAATCTGGAGGATGAGGAAGGGAGCATGATCTCTTTGAGGATGGTTAACCTTCTAGTTCCACCCTGTCCTCCTGCAGTGAGGACACTGTGGTATATACTGTACATCCACGTCTCCTCCTGACAATGCCTCTTTTCAGGCCTTACTGCAGCAAATATAGAGTGCAATGGGCTTTGCTGCGAGGAGGACGAATCTACCAAGAGGAATTTGTTGGAGTTTTTGGCAAATATTTAACCAGTCATAAACTTTTGAAAGGAGCTCATCCCTATCTGGTGCTCTGAAAATCAGGTCAGATAAATCATTATCACATTCTAAGCAGGACTCCTTCAAGATTTGTCCTAACTGCCTCTCTAATTTGTGAGGTAACCAAAAATAATTTTTGTAAATTACAACTACCCTGGAATTCTTCAAAAGCTTTAAAAATATAGTAGTCAAATAAATCACCAATATGAAAAATCTTTCAGATTCATTTTTAAGGAACTCAGAGTTAAAGACAGCCCCAAACCCATTTTTTTCTAATTGTAGACAATGCATTCAGGCCCTTATTCCAGTCTCTAGCTTTACCTACTGTTTTCCAAATGTGGAGCAAATTCGTATTATCTGACTACATATGTTTTCCCAGCAAAGTTTATCCAACCTCTGGAAGATTTCATTTGGAATAATTAATGGAATTACTTGGAAAATATACAAAAGATTTGGGAGGATATTAATTTTACAGTTGAATCCTACCAAATAGAGCTAGAAGTACATTCCTCCAACTGAATAAGTCTTGTGAGATATTTTGTATTAATGGATCCAGATTGATGGTATTGACTCATTCAAATTACAGCACAGTTGAATTCCTAAGTAATTTAATGACTTTATTCTATAAACTATAAGGTAACTGGTTAAAAGGAACAGCACATAGGTATGGATTAACTGAAAGTGCTTCTTATTTTCCCTAATTAATTTTGTATCCTGTTAGCATACCAAATCTTTCTACAACCTCAATAATTTTTGTATCTGCTAATGAGTCATTTAAGCCAAGCAAAATATCACCCACAAAGAGTGAAATTTTCCATTTCCCTCATAATTAAATCACACAAATTCCAGAAGAGATCTCAGTTTATTAGCTAAAGGTTGAATCACTAAAGTAAAGAGAAGTGGGGAGAGAGGGCAGCCCAGCCTTGTACCCTGGTATAAATTAAACAAAGATAAAATAGAGGAATTGGTCAGCACACTTGCCCTGGGGAAGTATAGATTAGTTTAATCCAAGATGTAAATTGTTCTCCAAAGCCAACAGCTTTCAGAATGGAAAACAAGTAGTTCCATTTTACCCTGCTGAAAGCCTTTTCTGCCTCCAGGGACACCACAGTTGTATTAGGGCCCTAGGCTATATTAATTATGTTCAACGCATTTTAATATTATTGTGCCCCTAATTCTCTTAATAAAGACCATCTGATCTCCTTGAATTAAGATTGGTAGGACTACTTTTAATCTTGTAGCCAATATTTTGCAAGATTTTGTAGTCTGAGTTGACTAATGAGACAGGACGGTAAGAACTACAAGAAGTAAGATCTTTACTTTTTGGGATAACTAAGATAACCCAGATAAGGGCATCACCAAAGGAAGGAGGAGCACTCCTGTGAAATAAATGAACAGAACAAAACCTGGAGATGGGGGCATTATCTAGGCAAAGGATTTATAACAAATCTTACCTAACCTGTTTAGGCCTGGTTCTTTACAGTAGCCCTCGCTATAACGCATGCTTTTGAGGCCAAGGGCTGCATTCGTTGTAGTGCACCGCTCATTTTAGTGAGGGACACCAAATTTGCCGAAATGCATATGGATGCTAATTATATGTGATCTCCTGTGTTGGATTTTTTTGTGCGCACTGCATAGTGCTTGTTGATTTTTCAACTTATTTAACTTTTTTTTACTTTTGTAATGCTTGTGCTTGGTGCAGTTACTGTGTTTTTTTTTTTTTTTTTTGCTTTTTATGCTTGTGCTTGGTGCTTGTGGTTCATGCAATACTTTTCAGAACCTATTGCTTTAGTACTGAAGAAATCAATCATTTTTGACTACTTGATTTTGTCTCTTTTGCCACATCCTTTCCAAACGAGGCTAGCTGGTGGAGCAGAATTATCTTCATTGGATCAACATCTTGCATCAACAGCTATGCCAGCCCTGTCTCAAGCCCTTTGATTGCCTCACTGTTAGTCGAAGGAGGCGGCAGTGGCTCACAGTCATCTTCGGCCATATCCTCTTTACACTACTCGTTCTCATCTGCTGTCTCTTCTAAAACCGCTGACATAATGTCAGCATCTGACAGCTGATCCATTGTCTGTGTCACATCATCTGTGAGGAGACATTCATCAATTGCTGCTTCAGTGTCTGTGCCATCCAGAAGTTGCAGTTCAGTCGCCATCTGAATGATATCTTGAGTGTCATCAGTTTCAATGGATTCCTTTGATTGAAAGGTGGGCCGGCGTGGCTGACCAATAGTGCAAGGTTGTGTTTTCGGACACATATTCCCAAGCCTCTCCTGTTAGGTCAAACATTGTTTTAAATTTTGTTTCTTAATAAATTTTGTGACTTATGTTTCACCACCACTGCCACTAGATCACTAAGCAGCCATTTTGGTGGCAATTATGCCACAGTCCAATGGTTGGATGCGTGAAGTCATGTTTTGGCAGGAATAGCACCCGTATCTTGCCATCCCAAGACCATAGCTCATACTCAAATGGATGGGCAAGACATTGATCCATCAGAAACGGAGCTTTTGGTTCAGCTTCTTTCAGCATAAAAGGCTCTTACTGATGTCCAGGAGAGGGGGGTGACCAGCGGGTACCTCAGGGATTGGTCCTTGGGCCAGTCCTGTTCAATGTCTTCATTAGTGACATTATGGAAGAGCTGAAGGAAAGGTCTGCCTGTTTGCAGATGGCGCCAAGATCTGCAACAGGGTGGATACTCTAGAATGGGTGGAGAGGATGAGGAGGGACTTGGAGAAGCTTGAGAAATGGTCTGAGGTGTGGCAACTGAGATTTAACTCAAAGAAGTGCAAAATCATGCACCTGGGATGAGGGAACCTGGGGAGAGCTACAGGATGGGGTGGAGTTGCTGACGATCACCAAGGAAGAAAGAGACCTGGGGTAATCATTTCAGAGGAACTAGAGGTGTCAAAGCAGAGTACAAAGGCTGCAGTGAGGGCCAATGGCATGCTGGGGTGTATAGGCAGAGGTATAACTAGCAGAAGGAGGGAAGTGGCAATGCCATTGTATAAAACACTAGTGAGACCTCACCTAGAGTACTGTGTTCAATTCTGAGGCCACAACTTTGCAAGGACAGTGACAGGGTGGAGGCAGTCCAGAGAAGAGTGACAAGATGGTACAGGGCGGACCTCATATGTACTCAATGGAGGAGAGGAGCAAATTGGGGAGACATGACAGAAACATTCAAGTACCTAAAGGGCATAAACAAGGTCGAGGGGAGGGACATCTTCCCATATAGAAGGAGTACAAGAACAAGGGGCATGATATGAAATTGGAAGGTGGCAGTTTCAGGGGAAATGTGAGAAAGTTTTTCTTTATGGAGAGGGTGGTGGACACATGGAATAGTCTGCCACAGGAGGTGATATGACGAGACAGGGAGGGATTTAAACATGCATGGGACAGGCATAAAGAACTTTAGAGGTGGGAAGGAGGGAAAGACCACTGGCCGATAGGGTCAGAGTCCTAAACATGTATAGGGCTTACAGACAGACTAGATGAGCCTAGCAGTCCTTATCTGCCAACAATTTCTAGGTTTCTATTGTGTGCATATTTTTTTTATACTTTATTTTTATTAATGTTTCATTTTCATATACACATCATAAAAGTATATGTATATTTCACAATAGCTCAAAAATAACTTCTTTATAATACGATAACGTCATGTCAAGACCAAATCATTGGGGAGTATATTAAATAAAATACCTTCTAATTGTCTGGCTTAGCTGCTAACTATAATAATTTCAAGATAAGTATTAATATGTCGAGGGCAGGCCTAGCATCAGAGCGTGATGGCAGCATAAATGGAAAGCTCTCTAACCATCACTTGCAATCCCTCAACATCGCGGCCTCAAACTTAATAATTTTATAAAATTCAGTGAGCTCAAGAATTACAGATGTTGTCTACTCAAAAATCGGGGAGGAAACAAGCCAAAATATCTTTTAAATCAAACTCCTCAGGGACATCAGCAAAGGTCTGGTTGGGCCTGGAAAACAGGTGGAGGGCGTGAGAGGCCGATCAAACCAGTAAACAAACTTGTTAGGAGTTAGTGCTGAATGTGAAGGGCCAGAAAGCAATTCGACTCAAGCTATGGCTGATGGCTACCAGCAGCTGGAGAGGTTAATTAAAGACCTAAAGTATGACCTCATAACAAGAATGGAAGAGGATTCGATATGTGACTGCTCAGATACAGCACCTTCAACAAGCAGTCAACTCCACCTCGGAGCAGCTAGAAACACATGAAAGGCGGCTGGGGAGACAGAGCAACGAATCAGTGACCAAGAGGATAGAGCTGCTTCTCAAACATCAAATTTAGCTAAAGCTCTAAAAGAAATAGAATATTTGAAGCAGGCAATCGACGATCATGAAAACCAAGCGCCACTGTAACATTGAATCATCAAACTGCCTGAGGAATGGAAGGGAAGAGTGTATTCCTTTATTCAAAAATGGCTTTCTAAAACCCTGCAGTTATCACAGGACACCAACCTAGAAATTCAAAGGGCCCACCGCTCTCCCGGTCCGAAACCTCCCAGACCAACGGCCGATATACTTCAGTAAGTTCCTGAGGTACCAAGATAGGTGGTGGTACTGGATGCGGCGAGGAGAGCGGGAGCCATTTTTGAACAACAAAGAAGAGTCAGCATTTACCTGGATTATTCTAGGCAACTCAAATTCAGAGGCAAGCCTTTTCAGAAGCGGACGGCTGCTTCATGCCAAGAACTGTTCCTTTACACTCGCTTATCCAGCATGACTGATAGTGAGGCCACCAGAAGGAAACACCAGGGCTTTCACTGACCCTCTGCAGCGCTGGAATTCATTCAAGGTTTGGAGAACCAGAAAGTGATATGAAACTGTACTGGCAGTTAACTGCGAGGGTATTGTAGATGGGGGTTGAGGGTGCAATTTTACTGATCCTTAACTCCGGTAGAGGCCTATGAGGTTGGATTGGGGGCTCCTCTTACCTTCCACCAGATCTCCCCATAGGGGTCTGATTGGTACTTTCAGTTCATTGGAGTCATGATTTGAAGTGGAAAATTGGTGAGATGGAACAGCCCAGAAGGGTTTAACCTTTGCTATCAACCCTTTAAAGTTTTACTGTTATTTAGATGGCGATGAACTTTGTCATAGCTGGACTTTAGTGACTACACTGGTGTTATTGAATGGGAAGTGTAGACAAGGGTAGTCTCCAGCTTTTGCTCAAGACTTAAGTTAAAAAGGGAATGTTTTGATTTCAAGGCTTCTCTTCGGTAACGAGGGCTGCATCGGAAGACTCTTATTTCCATTACATCATCTCTAAGCTGTTAAAGCTCTCTCTCCCTTTTACAAGAAGAGGTATGGGAGGTCTTTTGTATTTTGATGCTTATGTACAGTAAGAGCCATTGTGTTAAAGCTGTTAACCCATTTTCTTGGGAGAACCTGCTCTATAAGTTGTCAGTAGGGGTGGGGTATTCAAGACATCTCCTTTGCATTGTTCAGAATCATTATGGTGAGGATGAGAGAGAGTGGAGAGTGTAGCCTCAATTATAAAACACACATGGCAGTTCACTTGTTCTTCTTGGGGCACATGTGTTGAGGGAATTAAAACTTTATTTTTGTTTTGTTTTTGGGAATGTAAAATTATTGCAAGGATGGATGCTCAATCCACGAAAAGTAGAGGGTAGTTTTGGTTAATCATTTATTCAAGGGAGGAATAGAGGGAAGGAATGTTGTGGAGGAAGCAAATGGGTAGGGGATCTTACTATACAATGTTTTGTGTTGAATTTATGTGTTGGTTATTAAGCATTGAGGGGAGGAAGTTATAGTGGGAGTTAAGTAAAGTAACAAAAAGTTATCATGGCAGTGAAGAAATGATGAAACATCTGTTGTATTGGTACAAAAGACACTCTAAGTTATTTAAGGGGTTTAAAAGCAATGGCTAACATAACATTAATAACATGGAACGTAAATGGGCTACGTACTGCCATTAAGAGAAAGTGGGTACTGATGCAAATAAAAACAGGATGCGGGGGATGTTGTTTTCTGCAAGAACTTCACTCCACAGGAGGAACTGGAGGGTTGCGCCGCTTTGGGGGATCGTGGTTGGCCCGCCTTTATAATTCCAAGGACCGAGGTGTAGCAATATGGATTAGACCGAATCCTACATAGTGTTTGTCCACTATATCTGACCCTCAGGGAAGATATGTGATAGGAGTTGTAGATTTGTGGGGTTCCATAACTACTTTAGTTTCGATATATGGCCCTAACATAGACTCCGGATTTCTTGACCTAGTTGGATACCATGCTGGCACCGGTCCCAGATGATATAATACTTGGGGCGATTTAATACGTATTGGGACCCCTCCTAGACCACTCAGGGGCGAGGAGAGGTCCGCCCCAAGAGAGTAACAGTGCTCTGCCACATGATGGAGGGGAGATCTTACTGGAGGCTTGAGATTCTGTCACCCATCACTCAGGAGTACTCTTTCTACTGCATGTGCACAAAATTTATATAAGACTGGATTACCTCTTTTAATGAAGGAGAAATGAGGTGATGTGGTAGAGGCATCCTATGGACCAATCTTGATATCCAACCATGCCCCATTGAAAGTGGTGGTGGAGGGAGGAAGGAACCCAGAACTATTCCCTCATGGCGGTTGGATCCCAACCTCCTGGTGAATACAAAATTTATCTACCAATTAAAAAACATGCAGGATTTCTTGGTGATGAACCACCCTGGAGAAACTAACAGTAAAACTATATGGGAAACCCTCAAGGCCTCAATAAGGGGTGAGGCTATCTCCTATGCCTCGTACAAGAAAAAGCAGACCTGAAAAGAGAGCAGGAGCTAGAACACCAGATTCAAAGTTTAGTTGAGGAGTTAATGTTAAACATGACAACTTTGACAGTTACCACAAAAAACTGAAGGGGAATTAAACCAAATTTCTACTCACAAAATTGAAAGGCTCTCCTTTGGCCAAATCTTACAGATATTTTGATGGGGACAAAGCTGGGAAGTGGCTGGCATGGTTAGTTAAGAGGCAAAGAGCTGAGAGATCAATATTAGGGGTGGAGGTAGAGGCGAGGGGTCACCTATAATCAACAGAAAATTAATGAAACATTTCAAAATACTACTCACACCTATATACATCGGAACTACCGAGGGGTAGACCCAGCCAAGTTCCTAGGGAAAGTCACAATACCTAAACTGAATGATAGGATTCAGGGCTACTTGATGCACCAATCGCTATAGAAGAATTAAAAAGGTAGTGGGATTCAAGAGGGAAAAGGCACCTGGTCCTGATGGGATCCTGGTCGAGATTTATAAATTGGTTTTGGATGAATTGGGCCAGACTATGTTGGAGATGATAGAAGAATGGTTGGAGGTGGGGAACTCCCACCTACACAGAACAGCCATGATTACTGTACTGCCTAAGGCAGGGAAAAATCCTCTTCTGTGCCCATCCTACCACCCAATTTCACTGCTAAACACAGACTATAAGATCCTGGCCAAATTATTAGCCAATAGGTTGGCAACAGTTCTTCCAAATTGGTCCACCCAGATCAGGGAGGTTTTGTAAAGGGTAGGCAGGTTAAGCATAACATTAGACAGGTTTTAAACATTATGCATTGTTGGCCTAAAGGGGAGTTCAGTGGGTCTTTTGGCACTTTCGATGTGGAGAAGGCCTTGATAGGGTCAGTGGCCCTTTATATTAGCAGTTTACAGAAATTTGGACTGAGCTCTCTCCAGATGAAGTGGTTGGGATGCTTGTATAAAAATCGAAGGCACAAGTTCTTACTAATAACACCATATCTCTACCCTTTGCCCTTACAAGAGGTACAAGACAGGGTTGTCCCCTTTCCCCATTAATTTATGTACTCACAATAGAAGCCTTGGCTCAGTTTATTAGAGGCAACCCCAGAATCAAGGGATTTCAGTGGATGGGTGAAGAACATGTGATCTCACTCTTTGCTGATGACATTCTTTTGTTTATTAGTTCTCCAGAGAGGACAATGAGAGATGTCTCATCTATTTGCATGGTATGGCCTTTGTCAGGCCACAAGATTAATTGGAGCAGTATGAGTGGATCCTTCGGAGGACCGATTAAAATAGGTCAAGCGGTGGTCCATCCTTCCAAAGTAATTAAATATTTGGGGATACAAATTCCTCAAGCTGTCGAATTTGGTTAATATTAACATGAGACCTTTAATTAGAAAAATAAAAGATGATTGTATAGCCTGAAAGCATTGCCCCAGACTCTTCTGGGCAGAGTCAACCTGGTGAAAATGTCAGTAGTGCCCCAGTTCTTGTATTTCTTTCAGACAGTACCTTTAAACCCCATTAAAGTATATCAAAAACATTGAAGGGGCCATAACTCAATTAATATGGAACAGCAAGAGACCTAGGATCAAAAAACTATTTTGTGGATGCCTCAGAGGAAAGGAGGATAGGACTCCCAAATGTACAATATTATTGGATAGCATCTCAGTTAGTCCATATTCAGGATATCCTAAGGAAACCTGAGGAGCAACGGTTAGGTCAAATTGGAAGAAAATAGGGGTTCTCTATATATCATGGTGCCCTGTCTCTGTGTGAGGAATTGATTCTGGTGGTGTCACTTTGAACCTTGTACAGGCTCTTTGGTGAAGGCATGGAAAGTTGCCCATCAGTGGATAGGGGTGAAGGAGGGTGTGTCCGGAGAGTTCCCTTGTTCAACTACTACAAGGAATGGGGTGCCTCCTTATGGGATAAACTGGTATTAAAACATTGGGCTCATAAAGGTATACATTTAGAAAAACATTTAATGTCAGGGAAGAACTTTGTCCCTTTTGCAGACTTGTTGAAGTCCAAAAAAAAATTTAAAATGCTCACTATTCTGTATATACTAAATTAAGTGAAGCATATGAGAAACTGACTGGAGGAAACTACCACAGTGGTATCTAGCTCACCCTTGGAGGAGTTGTATTGGGGAAAATCAGGGGATCCAAAATTTAAACCATTGAGATGAGCGTATGGGATTTTGGCGGGGCCCTTCAGACTGTTTGGAAAATATGAAAGATAAATGGGGATTGCATCTTCACCTGGAGGGCCTGACAGGGGAGACTGGAACACTATACTAAGCAACAGCATGAAATGCTTAGTTAACAACAGAATGAAAGTGATACAATACAAAGTTCTCCTTAGAACGTATCATACTCCCTGGTTGGCTCATATCATAAACCTAGTGAATCTCCTGTGTCCTAAATGTCAAATACATACCGACACTTTCTATCATATGATTTGCATTAAAGTTCAGAACTTTTGGTCAGGAGTTCAGAAGTGCTTTCAAATTGAGGGGATTCCCCTAAGTTGGACCCTACGGAGATCCTATTGGGTCTCGCTCCAAATGACCCCAAATTGGTGCCCACAAAAGAATAAATATGCGCAATATGGAGGCTAGGAAATGTTGTGGGGTTGAAGGTCTTAGCTACCCACTGAGACTGTCCTTTATCCCCTCAATATCTGAATGGTCCAGTAATTTCTTAGATTATATGAAATATGAAAAATACAATATAATGTCAGAGGGCAAGCAGATAGATTTCAGGACATGTGGGCCCCAGTTAAAGAAGCATTATCTCAACCCTGGTTTCCGGTCTTTTAATGTATGGAAACCGGATAAGTAAATGCATGTATGATTCCATGTGTATATTCTTGTTCATAGACTAGAGAACCATTGTCTAGAACAGGTTACTAAACTCGTCATTGATTTTGATGTTACTTGATTTGTGTAGTAGGTAACGTCTTAAAGTGTGTCTTAATATGGAAACAAACATGTAAATGATTCATTGATAAACTCACTGTCAGAATAAAGTTTACAAAAAAAGTATTAATATGTCCATTCGAAACCCTTTTTAATTTTTCACTCATACTTTATAAAAGATATATTATAACTAGCCCCAAACTACCTCCCTTAACACCAGATTCAAAGATCAAGATTAAAACTAAGTGGACTCCAGGCGAGATATATCTAATAAACTTTTCTCTTTAATCCGGTTTGAAACATATTTCACGTGTTCATCATTTCTTCTTCAGAAAGAGTTAGAATCAATTTCATCTTCTTTTCAGTAGATTGTGCCCTGATGAAATCTGTTACTTGAGCAAGCTCAAAGAAATTGCATGCATATTTAAGACTTTTCCTCTTGATTGGATTCTTAAAGGGACACTGTCAACCCCTTAGGCCTCAAAATGTCCCAAGTTTAAAAACACATTTCATGGTTTATCACATTCTAAAGAGATTGTTTTTTGTTTTTTAATCCTTCTTTTTCTCTGGTAGCCAGATCCTGAGGCATCCCTCTGGAGACTCCTGCTTGTCCTGCCTTGTCTGATATCTCCCTTGGCCCGGATCTCCCGAGACCGTGACCTAGCATCCTGAGTCCCATACCAGTAGACCCCTGACTTGTGCCCCTCAGGGGAGCCACTCTCACCTACCTTGGGTGCTCCTTCAATTTAGTCTGGTGGGTGAGCTCTGGTGCTGGCCAAGAGTATATCAGGATCAGGCAAGGAGAGATCCAGCAATGGGTGTGGGGAAGATGCTCCATCATCTCCTCAGGCGCTTGGTGTTTTCTTGTATGTGCATCACCCGGAGGTGCAGATGGGCAATGATGTCCAGTGCAAGCTAGACCCGCGCAATTGCAGATGTCTGCCGACACTTCACCCCTGTGTAGACCCCAGCTGTTGCACATCCAGTCTCCACTGGGAGTCGCTGTTGCCAGGGAATCATAACCCACCTCCCAGGAGGAGAGCTGTCCTCTGAATGCTCAATCCTCTCCCTCCCCAACTGACACCCAGCTACCAAGCTCACTCCCGAGCCCAGGTCACGGCATGGTGCAAGGAGTGCATCCAGCACCCAACCCTCAGCATCACGGGCGGCTTCTAAAGAGATTGTTTATGTAAATGGTAGTTTGATTCAGATTCCTTTTTCTTTTAAAAGTGAAAAACAAACTATCCACCATCCTGGTGTTACCACACAAAAACATGTTTGTTTATGTTCTCTTGATCAACTCCATTGAATCTTTCCTGGACTTGGGAATACCTCCAATGCAACCTAGCCCTCAAGATGCAGTGAGAGAGAGGATTGCATCATGAGTGGCTGCACTGTTTGGGGTTTTCCTAATGTTCAGGAAGTATGCAATAAAAGTAGTTTTTTTTCTTTGTAAACTTTATTTAAAAATTGCAGCAGTACATTAGGACATGCAAACTCCAGATCATTCAGTACAATTATAATATATAGATATTTCATGTTGCTTAATAGGAAATCAGATTTCAATATGCAAAGATGGGCAAATTAATTATTCATGAGCCTAACATGGCTTCTTATTAGCTATTGGTTGGTCATTAATGTCTTAGAAATGACCAATCCAGCTCCAACTGATTTTGTGTGACACGCTTACAGCTCTCACCACTCTACTTTAAAGTTGAATTGTGGTAAAAATAAATGAGGGAAAAACAAAGTTGTTATTGATTGAACTTATAATCAATAACAACCTCAAACTCAGTCATTCCTTAGATTAACAACCGTCTGGAGGAGTTGGCCCGGCTGTGCCTCAGGCCACCCATCCCCCAATCAGTTGTTAATCCTTCAGAAAATACCTGTTTCTCAATCGTTATTGCTTAAATGAAGGATTTGAAACAAAACAATGTTGGTATAATTATACCATCAGGATACATTTCAGTTCTACTTAGAAAGGAAGCAAATAAAACAACCAGTAATATCAAGGAATTCTAGAGAATGCAAGCAATCATAAAATGTGGGTTTTACCTAGAAATAACATGATGCAAAAGGTTGACAAAGTCCATTTAAAAGTGTTTAAATTTCAAGCTATTATCCTAAATTATAAATACTAGATGAGAAACCAATGTCTGCCCCATCTGGAAAATACTAGGTACTAATTATCAAGTATTTTAAATGCTGAAGATACATCTTGAGCAAGATAAGGTGCATATGCCTGTATATATGTTGCATAAAATTTTAAATGGAAAAAGAACCATACAGAAGCCCCTCCACCAACACACCCACCTTTCCTTCACACTAGACCCCTCTCCTTCCCCAGCCATAATGATCCTATAAATCCCATAAAGATCAAATGTCCCTTGAACAGTTCAAGACACTGGACACAGTGAATGTAGAAAGTTGCAGTCCCACCTAAATCAAAACTTCAAATAAAAACTTTCTTCTGTCTGGAAAAAAATAATGGTTACTAAGATTTATTACCCTCTGTGCCCAACATTCAGACTACTATACATGCAAATGAAGTTTTATATGTAATTCCCGTTCAAGTTAATTTCCTGTTTTTCTGCTTCAGTGATTTAAGACAGAATATTCCGACATTAATTTTAGGGTTTCCATCTCCTGAGTTAAATCCTGATGAAGGGAGTAGCTACGTAGCTTATATCACCAGGAGAAGGCAAGGCCCTGGCTATTTACATACCTTCACATCCAGATTTGCAGGTGCCACAGGCAGTACCTCTACTTCATGTTGCAGGCAGCCATTACCAGTGCTGAGTCTTGCCATTTGGCTTATCCTTGGCACCACAGGCGTTTACCAAATGCTTTTCACCCTAGGAATTCTTCAGTATGCTTGACAGGTGCAGTATGCCAGCTAGGTTCAGCTGCCCGGAGGAGGTTAATGCTAATGATTTTTGGCATCAGCCATCAGAAAGCAGGAGAGAAAGTGCTGCTAAAGTGGGAGGTTAGTCAGATTCATTTTCCGCTGACTGGACAACATTGCACTGGAGTCCTCTCTTCACAACTTTGCTTGAAGAAGTTTCTTTCTTTATTATTTGGTAAAAAAATTGTTCTTTAGTGCTGCCTTTGTGGTTTTGAAGCTATTTTTCTTACTTTTGCGGTTTTACATTGGTTCCTTTGGTTCCCATGAACATAAATTCTCTTACCTCAAGGGTTCCTACTGACAGTTCCTCTTTTCCTGCAGTAAATGTTACCATTTTAAACTAAGTAAAGAACTTTTTGTTTATTTTGCTTTATTTACTTCAGGTTCCCTATTTTTACGGAACTCCGATTTTTAAGACAAACTCTCTTTATTTTAGAGCTTTGCAACCATTTACTTGCGGTTCCATAGCGCTTGAGTGCTGACGAATGTTATTTCTTTTCCTTTTTGGAAACATTTGTTTGAGGTCTTCTGATGAATTGGCATGTCAGATAGGCCTAAAAAGAAATCTGGATCAACTGGTTTTAAAAATTGCATTAAGTGTGCTAAAACAGTGGCCAAGGCAGACAGCCCACGAACTTTAAGTTGTTTGGGTCCAGACCATAACGGTGAAATTTACTCTAAATTTTGTTCTAAAACAGTTAAAAAGCCAAAAGATTGGAAACTATGGCTTCTCAGTCTGCCTCTCCCTCAAATAGAAATCCTGAAGCGGGGTCATCCTCTCATAAATCTAAAGAAAAGTCCACTAAGGACTACCTAGAAAATAAGCCTGACAAAAATAATTCTGACCAAGCCAAAAAGAGACTTAATGAGCAGGTTCCTGATTCATTCAGTGCCTGCAAACAAAGCAAAAAGAAAACATACCACTACCCTCCACTGAAAAGCAAGGGAGGTGCCAGTGACACACAAAATATATGCCCTATGATGAAGAGATGGCTCAGGCTTGGCAATTATATCAAACTTTACAGGTTATGGGCAATCTCTTTAATGCCCCTTCTCACCCTACTACCCCTCACACTTCAGATACTGGACTTCTCAGGGCTTTTACTATGAGGAGATGATGAACACCTGGTGAACCTTAGTACCTGATGGTATCCCCTGACCAAGAGTTTGGCTCTCTAATGGTTAGGAGGTTTTTCCTCCCATTATTCCTTCATTCAGCATATGGTGGACACTCTGGATCTCATTATTCAAGAGACCACTGACTAGAAGGAGGAGGAAGACTTTTAGATATGATGGGCTTCCCTCCCTCTAAAAAGTTGCTTTGCACATACATAAATCACTGCACAGAGCAACTTTCAAAATACTTGAGAATCCCACCTCTACTTCTGGAGTGGACAAGAACATTGAGAAAAAGTACCAACTGGCAAGGAACAATGCTGACTTTCTGTATACACACTGATCACAAGAGGGTGGTACAGGCTGCTGCTTGTAACAACCTTTGGAACTAGTCTCACACTTTAAATACTTAAGGGTAACAGTTAACACCAGGAGGAAGGACTGCTGTGTGACTGGACTTCTCTACTGGGACTAAAGAAGTAGAACTCTTGTACTTGGACCTTTAATTTAGGGTCAAAAAAACCTAACAAACAAAACAAAAAAAGTGTGTGTTTGTCTGAGTTAACTGAACTGAATGGTTATCTGAACAGTTATCTAGGTGTAAATCTCAGGTGATTGAAATGACTTGATAGCAGTGCAGTTTAAATTACTTGTAGAAAGATCTAGTAAGTAGGGGGATGGCTTAGCTAGAAGGAAGCTAAATTTAAAGACTGCCTTAGAAAGATTCTGCTAGTAGCTTGGCAGAAGACACCAGGAGGAAGGACTGCTGTATGACTGGACTTATCTACTGGGACTATATTGCCCTCCTTCCTGCCTCCACCCTCCCACCCAAAGCTAGTTCTACTTTTATAGGCACAGGATTTGACTGACAACAGGAACTTCCTGTTTGGGAGCAGGAAGTGAGTGATCACAGAGCCACCAAGATCGACCATCCTAGAAGGGCAAGAGTAGCTCTGGCCCTGTCCTAGCTGCTGGAGGTCTGCCTCTGAGCAAGTAAGGGGTCTACTGAGAAATATAGGATATTCTTGTCTCAGAACAGGACAATCAGGAGCTTAAAGGCACACAGGCAGAGAAAGTAGTAGAGAGAGAAGCGAAAAAAATGGAGGAAAGAGTAAGGATTCCAAACAGTTAAGGGGCCAGAAATAAGACATGATAGGAGTGGTGCAGTGCAGTGGCTGTGGAGCAGCAGTCTTCCGGGAGATGTTCTGGAGGATGTGGTGTTGTCCCATCTGCAGGCACCTCTCTGGGCTGAGGAAGGAGGTTGCTCATTTCCAGGCTGAGTTGGCCAGGATTTGTGGGACCTCCTCTTCCATCCAGGGACCACCAGTGCCACTGCTGTTGCCTCAGAGGTTGCCAAGAAAGAGGAGCGGTTGGACTACAGTGGGCTCAGGGAGGGTGAGGGTGGTGGAACAGAGGTGCATCCCTCCAGTTGTACCTCTCCACACTTCTATGCCATTCTGGCAAAGCGTGGTTCCTCTATGGAGGCACCCGCAGTGGAGACCAAGGAGGATGTTGGGAACCTTCACAAAGAAGACCCACAGGAGGGTGGCAGGGGACCTCACAGGGGAAGAAAACAACTCCTGGTGGGGACTTCATTGTTAAGAAGGTAGAACTGGGGGAGGAAGGGAGAGGGAGGTAGGTGCCTGCCTGGTGCCATGGCTTGAGGGACAGGGAGGCGAATCCTTAGGATTGCTGGAGCAGCTGCACAGGGAGGAGCTGGATGTCATTGTCCACCTAAGGACAAATGACCTGGCTAAGAAAGGGATTAGAGAAGTGCAGGAAGAGTTTGTGGAATTGGGGAGGGCCTTAGACAAGTAGCACGCTACGGTAACCTTCTCAGAGGTGCTGCCCATCTATGGCGTAGGAGAGACTAGGGTGTTCCGCACCATGGGATTCAATCAGTGGTTAAAACTGTTGTGGAGCTCAGGGATTTGGCTTCTTTGGGACTGAGGATCCACCTGGAGTGATGCAAGCCTATACTGGCATGATGGTCTGCATCTGTCCAGGAGGGGCATTTAAATGCTTCATTGGCAAGGATTTAAACTAGCCAAGGGGGATGCACTGAAAGGAGCAGGGAAACTTGTCCCCCAAAAATCATGGTAGTAAGTGTGGTAAACACCAACATAGAGGTGTTGATAGGAGAAGGGCAGGGAAATGGGAAAGTGACAAAGGCAAGAAGGACAGGGATGGGACAAAAAGAGTGAGGCCATCAGGAAATGGAGGGTAATGAGTACCAGTGCCTGTAGTCTGGGCAACAAGCTCCCTGAGGTGGTGGCCTTGATGGAAGAGGGATTCCTGGATATCAGTAGATCACAGAAACATGGTACATAGAGAACCATGACTGGGATGTTAATATACCAGGGTACATAACCTACAGGAGAGACAGGCAGGGAGAAGAGGGGAGGAGTAGCTCTCATGTAAAGGAAGGGATAAAAGCAACTGAACAAAAGAGTAAACAGGGAGGGAGGAGAGGAGGCACTGTGGGTCACCTTGGAGACTAGAAAGGGCACCACAATCCACACAGGGGTTGTGTACAGACCCGCATGTCAGGGGAAGGAATGGACAAGGATATGATAGAAGGCATTCTTAGGGTGTCAGAGAAGGGAGATACTGTTGATGTTGGACCTGAATATGCCAGATGTTAACTGGAGCACATTTGCTGCAGCCACATCCAAGAGCAGGGCTATTCTCAATGCCCTACAGGTGGCAGGCCTTTAGACAGCTAGTTTCGAACCCACTGTCGTGAGGGAGCAATCTTAGACCTCGTACTCTCAAATGGGGACAGTGAGAGGATCTTAGATCTAGAAGTGGGTTGCCATCTGGGAACAAGTGACCATCAAACAGTGTGGTTCACGTTAAACTTATCTACAGAGTCAAGCCATACAAAAGTGAGGGTACTGGACTTCAGGAGGGCTGACTTTGGCAAGATGGGAGAGTGCCTCAGAAAGCACTAGCAAACAGGCTAAAAGGAGGGGTGGAGCAACAGTGGGGAATCATCAAAACTGTTATCACAGAGGCAACAAGCCTTTGTGTGAACAAATAAATCAAATGAAAGAAAAGCCACTATGGTTCTCAAAAGAGGTGGCTGGAAAGTCAGGGAGAAAAGATAGCATTCCGGAAGTATAAGAAAACACAGAAGGAGCAGGACAGAGAGCTGTACCAGTTAAGGCAGAAGGAAGCAGGGAGGGAAGTCAGAATAGCAAAGGCCCAAACTGAGGAAAAGATTTCCAACTCGGTTAAGAAGGGGATAAAACCTTTATAGGTACATCAGCGAGTGTATAAAGACAAAGGAAGGGATAGTAAGGCTGAATAGAATGAACAGTGGGTGGGCAGAGGAGGACAGTGAAAAGCAGGAATACTGAACAAATATTTCTGCTCAGTATTCTAAAGAGGAGGGTGAAGTGCCTAATTCAATTAACAGAAGCACTCTTGATAGGAGGTCGATCCCAGTCCTTTCACAGAAGAAAGGTTCTGCAAGAATTCCTAAAACTGAAGGTGGACAAAGCAATGGGGCCTGATGGAATTCACCCAGAATTTTAAAAATTAAGGGGAACTAGTGAAACCACTGACTACTCTTTTAATAAATCATGAGAGGATGGTGTGGTACCCAAGGACTGGAGGAAGGCTGATGTGATTCCCTTCACAAAGTGGGACCAAGACAGAGGCAGGAAACTACAGACCTGTCAGTTTGACCTCTGAGGTAGGGAAAGTGATGGAGTCACTCTGAAGGAAAGAATTGTTGAGTACCTACAGGCCAGTGGGGCACAGAACCCAAGGCAGCATGGGTTCACAGCGGGAAGGTCATGTCAGGCAGTCTAATAGATTTCTTTGACTGGGTGACAAAGTAGTAAACCAGGGAGGGCTGTGGACATGGCCTACCTAGACTTTAGCAAAGCATTTGACACAGTCCCACACAAAGATTAATAGTCAAATTAACCAGCCTGGGAGTGGGTCCCAGGATGGTAGCCTGGTAAAACATTGGCTGGACAACAGGACACAGAAGGTAATTGTAAATGGAGTCCACTCTGAAGAAAGAGGGGTTACTAGTGGGTACCGCAGGGTTCAGAACTGGGTCCAGTCCTTTTAATGTCTTTATAAGTGACATTGCATTGGGACTGGAAGGAAAAGTATGCTTCTTTGCAGATGACACAGAGATCTGCAACAGGGTTGAAACACAAGGAGGTGTGGAAAGGATGAGAAGGGACTTGGCAAGGTTGGAGGAATGGTCAGAAGTATGGCAGCTAGATTCAATGCAAAGAAGTGCAAAATAATGCACCTGGGAAACAAGAACCCAGGGAAGAATACACAATGGGGAGGAGGTAGTAACAACAACAAAAAGGAAAGGGACCTGGGGGTAATCATATCAGATGACCTTAAGGTTAGTAAGCAATGTGAGAAGGCAATAGGGAGGGCTGGGGTATACTAGGATGTATAGGGAGAGGCATCACTAGCAGAAACAAAAGTTGTTATCCCTCTCTACAGACAGTTGGTGAGACTCCATCTGAGTACTGCATCCAGTTCTGGAGACCCCATCTCCATAAGGACATAGATAGGATAGAGGCAGTCCAGAGGAGGGCACCAAATGGTGCAGGGTCTGCAAGAGAAGCCGCACGAGGAGAGACTAAAGGAGCTTAATATGTATACCCTTGAGGAAAGAAGGAGAGGGGGGGACATGATAGAAACTTTTAAGACCTCAGTGGAATCAACAAACTCCAAGAGGGTAGCATCTTTCAGAAAAGAGATATGCAAGAACAAGGGACACAATTTAAAGATGGGGGGCAGGTCAGGGGCAATGTGAGGAAGTATTTTTCACACAGAGAGTAGTGGATGCAGGAACAGCCTTCCTCAGGAGGTTGTGGGGTCTAAAACTGTGGGAAATTCAAGAATGCATGGGACAGACATAAGGCAATTCTTGTGGTGGGTAGGAAGAAATAGGCTGTTGGTTAACTAGGATCTGTGGCCTATCCTGTAGGTAGGAAATGGGCAGAATAGATGGGCCAAGCGGTCCTTATCTGCCGTCAAAGTCTATGTTTTTATGTTTCTATGTTTGACTTATGTCTACCACATAGACAATACAGCTAAGGCAGTTAATAGGCACATAGGTCTTCTAAACAGGCATAAAATAGTCTGACCACAAAGGCTCTCACTCTAGCTATCCTTATTTTGGTGGTCTTGTTAATAGACTATGGTTTAGTAATCTATGGCTCCACAACTGACATGGCACTCTACAGGATTATAGTGGCACTAAACAAAGCCTTCCTACATTGCAACTGGTTCGGCAGATTCACACATACATGTGACTTGTATGTTAAGACAGACTGGCTCCAGTTTGAAGGAAGACTCAAATTCCAAACCTGCCTGGTAGGCTAACAAAATAAGTCAAAGCTTGGTGCCTCCTGGAGTACAGAAGCTCTTCACCACGCACAATAATAAGTGCTGCACCTGAAGTACTGATAGTATAGTTTTCAAACTCCATGGAGTTGTACCTCCCAAGGACAGAGGGCATTTGCTCCATCCTGGCTTAACTCCTTACCCCAGACATTTCTTCCATAGCCACATTAGGCCCCTTCAAACAAAAGCTAAGGAGCGATCTTGTTGCAAATTCCAGCTGTGACTGCTTTCACTAGTCCCTTCACTCTTACAGGGCTTGGTACTATATCTCTCACGCAGGGAAACTTTTTAGATGGCCCATGGTTTTTCTACCTTGGTCCCTAATTTCTTGGCCTTCCAAAGCAATTTTCCTCTGGTTATACACTGTCTAATATATCTCCTCCAATCCTCCCTATATCTTCCCCCAATTTTCACCCCAAAGTTGTCTGCCACCTGGACCTGTTTCACGACTTGTAACTGTATCCTCTTCCCTCGCTTTATGATGAAGTCTCTCTGGCTGATGTATTCTTCCTCTCCTATGTAAGTCTTCCTATGTATTATGTATGTCTTAGCCTGTCTTACCGGTTTACCTTTACTACCCCTCACTCTTTTGCTTCTAATTGTATTTTTACATACATGAGAATCATCTGTTCCAAGTCATCTGTAATTTGGTCCACTGTACCCAATGCAGGAGGTGGTGGTGGGCAAATGGACCATAATGGTGGCTATAGTCATCATTCCCAGTAAACGCAACATCATCCATGCTGACACATAATGGATTCTGTGTATCAGCTGGGCCTGGACAACAAGGGCCTTCATCTTGTCTGTTGGCGAAAGCACTGTCCACCACATCATGTTCAGCACTTCTTGAGTATACAGTATTTGAGGTGCTGACAAGAAACAAGTATGGACTTTGGTACATTCACCATGACTCCCAGTTCCTCAAAGAATTGTTCTAGACAGTAGTCAGTCATCCAAATATGGGAAGCCATAAAGCCATTCCTCTGGAGGGCTACTGCCACAGCCACTAAGAAAAATTACTCACCGTAGTAATATTGTTTCTTCCAAGATGTTCTTCAGTGTGCTTGACAGGTGCAGTGTGCCAACTGGGTTCAGCTGCCCTGGAGGAGGAGTTAATGCTAATGATTGTTTGGCATTAGCCAGTCAGAGTGCTAGAAAGAGAATGCTGCCTGAGCTAGAGTGGAGATCAGTCAGATCCATTTCAAAGCTAAAGGGCAGAAGGCCCCAACAGTACTTATGAAAATCTATTAAACTATAGGAACAAGAACAATACGTAAAAAGTATAAAACACCCATAACTATAAAGCTCTAAGGTATTAAATCCAAACAGTGAAATTTGACCAAACAGAACTGCTCAGTCAGGTTATGCAGGGAGGATGGGTGGGATGTCAAGCATACTGAAGAATACCTTGGACAAAACAATATTACTACAGTGAGTAATTTTTCTTCTCACCCCAGGAATTCTACGGTATGCTTGACAGGCGCAGACTACCAAAGCAGTGCAGATGGGAGCAGGTACAGAACCTACTGTGGAAACAGGTTCTGCAGGATTGCTATGCCAAATTTGGCATCTGACCTGGACTGTACAATCCAAACAGTAGTGTTTGAGAAAATGTGTATAGTCTTCTAGGTTGCTGCTTTGCAGACATCTAGCAAGGATGTCCCTTGCAGCTGCCACCGGCTGCAGTGCCCCTAGTGGAGTGGGCCATGAGACCTGAACGTGGCTGCTTGCCAACCTTACTGTAACAGAACTGAATGCAAGAGACTATCCAGGGAGAGGTAATCCTCTTAGTGGCAGGCCTGCCTTTCCTACCTCGCCAGAGGTAAGGAAGACTGAGTATGCAAAGTCCTGAGTTGCCTAGTGTGCTACAGGTCAGAAAATGGTACTTCTTCACATCCAAACTGTGAAGCTTTTGCTCCCAGGAGTGGATTTGTCTGTGAAGAAGACAGGGAGTATCATGGATTGGTTCAGATGGAATTCTGACACTACCTTGGGAAGGAATTTCCTATTTGTCCTGAGAACTACCTTATCCTTGTGGGAGACAAGACAATGTAGTTAGGTTCGGTTCATAGTACCTGCAACTCTGAAATCCTTCTGGCTGAGGTGCTTGCCACTACAAAGATGGTTTTCCAAGTGATGTACTTTAGCTCTGCTGTAGCCATTGGCTCAAAAGGAGGCTCCATGAGTTTGGCTATGCAGAGGGTTAAGTCCCAGGGATGAATAGGTTCCTCAATTGGAAGTCGAAGGTATAACAGGCCCTTGAAAATTTCTTAAAGATGGAATGAGAAATTATAGACTTCTTCTTCCCAGCCAAAATGTAG
This sequence comes from Neoceratodus forsteri, assembly GCA_016271365.2. Lineage (NCBI taxonomy): Eukaryota > Metazoa > Chordata > Ceratodontiformes > Ceratodontidae > Neoceratodus > Neoceratodus forsteri. The sequence goes on from JADMNL010000024.1 coordinate 125,160,351, forward strand.
GCAGAAATGGCTGCTATGGACTTTCAAGGATAAGGCACACAGGCCTCAGGCCTGTAGGCGCACCAAGTAGTCAAGTACTGAAGAGAGGAAGCTTTCAGTGGGTGAATATGGCTGTCCTTGCACCATGGGGAAATCTGTTCCATTTGTAAGCGTAGGTCTTTTTAGTACTAGGTTTCTTAGCCAGGTGAAGAATCCTTAGGACTTATTTGGAGTAATGAGAGTCAAGATGATCTAGCTCTTCAAGTACCAGGCTTTGAGGTAGAGACTCTATGTTGGGATATGTTATCCTCGTCTGAGGTAGAGTGAGAAGACTGTGGCTCAAAAGCAGTTAAATTGACTGTTTGGCTGACAGGGCCAGGAGCAGAGAATACCAAGGTTGTCTTGCCTAGTCTGGTGCCACCAGAATCATGGTGGCAGGCTGGGTTCTGAGTTTCAGGAGGACCCTGAGAATCAAAGGAAAGGGAGGAAAGGCATACAGGAACTTCCTGTCCAGTCCAGATTTAGGACTTCCACTGGTACTGTGCCCAGAGCTGGAGGCTACAGCAGTAAAGTGGAAGCTGGTGATTGAGGCTGGAGGCAAAGAGATCTAACTCTGGAATGCCCCACCTCCTGAAGACTGTTGCCAGAACTTGGTTGTTAGGGCCCACTTGTGTGGCCCTGACTGATCTCTGCAGCACATTGTGCCTGGCAGGTGGAATGGCTGAGAGTTGTATTTCAGGAGTAGACCAAAGACCAAATGCAACCCCAGGGGTCAGGTTGATGGTATTCTATATGTTATTAGCACTGTGCGGTGCCTCCATATATAACCTCCTACCTGGGACCTGGGTTCGGGAGAAAACTGTTGCTCGGTATTTTGGCCAGGTTTGACTTCTAGTCAGGGCACCCAAGTAACTCCGGACACAGGAAGCAATAACTGTAATGTCAAAACAGGAGTGGGATTCTAGAGTGTGGCTTTTATTCACAACCAAACAGAATAACAAAGCATAGATGGACCCCATGGGGCTACACTCCTGGTAATGCAGATTAACGGAGATCAGAACACATCTTCTCACACTGTAACCCTCAGGTTTAGAAACATACTGGGCCTCAGCCCGATTATACTCTTCTAGATTTCCCTGGCCTGGCACATCCGACCAGCCTTGGACTACTTCCTGCACGCACATCCGTCTAGCAACTGGACCACTTTCCATATAGCATGGAACATTACTTGGTGGCTCCTAAACCACCCGTGAGCACATACAGGCTCCATTAAGGGAAAAATCTTCCATCTAATCCACGTCTGGATACTTTCCCGAACACTGGCCAAGTGCCCGAAGAAAGCAACAGGTGTCCAAGGTGAACCTGCAGAGGTGAATCTGGTTACTCTGATGGGGTGTCTCCACCTCTTGCTCCCATAATTCCTACCTGACCATCCATTTGGTCTCAAACACCTCTTCAACTGAAAACTCTAGGTTTGTAGATTAACACTTTAAATGTATATCACACTCATGATCTACAGTCTCTGGAACTCCAATGTACTGACCTGTGACATACTTTTCTAAGTGGCCATGTCCATCCCTGTAGAGCCCCACATATTAAAAGCGTTCAAGTCACATACTCCTTAAGCACTGTGCTTGACTGTCCTTTCCTGACCCACAGCAACAGATACTTAAACAACATTCTTGGTGAAACATAGGCTCTCTGGCAGAGTGACTCACCCTGGTTTGCAGGTGCCCACAGGCTTCTTCCACAGGAAAACCAAAATAGTTCTTGGTGCCTCAGCACAAATCCTCAAGGCAGCTTCTCCTGCCAGCAGGGCCAGAGCATTGCCCCTGAGAGCTGGTCTGGATTCCCCCCATCCCTCTCAGGGATGGGGCCCTGAACAACTGGGAGATGGTCTCAATCACTTCCAAACATTATCTTCTGTGTCTCTATCTAGGGTGAGCACACACCCACAACAACTGGTAGCTCTGGTCAGAGCTGAGGGCTCAAGGGACTGCACACTGTAGTGCACCTCCTGACTACACAACACTAACCCAAGACTGAATTCAAAACCTCCCAACATTCTATCTAGCTCCCAGCTGCAACATTCCAATGTGGCTTATGCTGCTGTGAAAATTCTATATGATGTCATCCCTCCAGCTCAGCTGAGATTGAAAACAGAGTGAGACAGTGTGAAATCCATTTAACTGGAATTTCACAAGCTGCCTTCCTGCCTGCCACTAGATCTAACTGGGATTCTTGTAACCCCAGGTTTTGTGGGGTTACACCCACCATTGGCAAGGAAAATGACTGTCTGCAGTCATTACTAACCTGGCCTAGGGCCATCCTACCCTCTGTGCTACCTCACGGAGAGGGTGATCAGGTCCTCTCCTACCATGTGCTAGGCACAAGCAGGCAACACTAAGGGCTCAGAGACCATCGGCTGACGATCAGCCTCTACTCTAAGATCTTACTATGGGCACCTAGTGGCCCTGGTAGAATGTCCAGAGCATAGCCCTGATAGATCAGTACTGCAGCCCTCCAACTAGTCAGGACCACAGCCTGTCTATCCCCTAGCCCTCTAGGAAAACCTATCTGCTTCTTACGAGACCCAAAACAAAATAAACAGAGGAACCTCCCCCAACCTGGGACACCTGCAACCACACACAAGGAGCTAATGCTATACTCTATACATTACTCCCCACCTCCCCACGACCATACCTGTGGAAGGAAAAGTCGCACACAGAAAACCACAACATCCTGTACTTTAAACACTACAACATTAAGTACTGTGAGGAACTCCACTGAGTCCCTCCTCTCATCTTGCCTTCTCTTCTTGTCTTCTTCAGGAACACCTGCAAGAAAAAGAAAGACAAACACACTCTAATCTGCATACACAGTCTATCTAACCCCTACCATCAAAACACAGAATAATCCCAAAACATTTTTTTTATTAGAAAAGTGAGAAACAGCATAAACAGTAAAAACAGTAGAAACAACAATATTATTTACAATACACATTATTTGGGGATGGAGTGCCCTAAAGGTCCCATCTAGTGACAACAGTGCCCAAGATGAGTCCAATAAAGAGTCTCTCCTGGGCTGGAGCACGGTGAAGCACAGTTCTAGCAGGCTGAAATCCCAAGGGAGAATCTTTGAGGACAGGTAAAACATCTGGAGTCTGCTAGTGTAGGGTGTGTACTGTAATGTCATAAGAATAGAAAAGTCTTGACTTACCAGTCCCTTGTAGAACGAAAACGGTACACTACCTGGTCCTCCAGCGAAGACTCTCCCTGGCAGCAATCTTCTGATACAGCTGGGTGGACATCTTCTAGAAAACAACAGGATGGCACATCTAGAAACTGCTGGGAAGATGTCATCTAGGAGATGGAACCTTGGAGCAGGAAAAAGGAAAAACAGCTGGTCTGAAGTCATCCAGAATCCCAGGTGATGAATCAGGATACAGCTGGGCTGGTGTCCTCTCTGGATATGAAGTCATCTGGTGGGCCAGTCGATGGAATCTGGAAAGCCAGTCACTGCAAGACTGATGAATGTGGGACACCTGGTTCCTGGAATGCCAGTCTGGCAGAACAACATAGGTATGTGGCAGCCAGATGGCAGCACTGGCTACCACTGCTCTGCTCTCACTTGGTGAGGCATGGGCACATTCTGAGGTTGATCTTTGCATTGTGGCCAATAGCACAATGGGTCAGGTGCTGGAATTATTACCCCATCTGGGCACTCATAATTCACACTGTGAAAGGTTTCATGTCCTTCTCCATCCACAACTCGAACAGTGTCCAGAAACAGTGTCCTGCCCCTTTTCCACTGGCTGATTTTAATTGTAACACTCTATTTTTTGACATGTCTGTTAGCACCAGGATGCACATGTGTCATTGCCTCTTCTATTATCCAGAATTTCCTGCTTTTTCAATCTCCTCCCAGGCTCTCCGAGAAAAGGTAGAAAGGATATCCCATAGATTTCATTCGCTTTCCTACGAACCAGTCTTTCTCTTTACTGCTCTTGGTCAACCTGCGACCTCTGGCCTGGCTTAGGGGCAGCCAGTCCTGGTTCAGCCAGCTACGCATACTCACTGCGACATAGAATGGATTTTTAACTCTTCCTTGTGGGGGCTGAGCTGTAGAGTCACTACTCTCTTCTACTGTCGGTTCCTCTGAGGCAAGAGCTTGAGGCTGTGGATCCGTACCTTCTTCACAAGGCCACATAGGTTCCCCTCATCTTCTTCCTCGCTTAAGTATCTGTGCCCAGAAGTGAGCAGTCATCTTCCTCCTGACTCTGTCCACTCTTACGCTGGGCGTGGATGCCGATACCTCCCATTCAAAGGCCTCCCTCATCTCGTCTTCACCTATGAGACTTGGGCTAGGGCCCTCTCTCCAAGGGTCTACTGATGCTCCTTCAGCAACGTCTCTCTGGGACCTGGACTCTGATACATCAGTACATTGTTCTGTCTGTAAATCTGCACCCTCTTGCTTTATGCCACACTCTGAGGGGCCTTCCTATCAGGCTCCGCCTAGTGCTGTGTGCTGCCAACTGCAGGTTCTTGAAGCTTTGTCCATGTATGAGCCAAATGAATCTTGGGTGCTTTGGTCAAGCCATATTTCTCTAGGCACCCAGAACAGTGAGGTACCATGAAGATGTCCCTTCCAGCATTTAAGCACATCACAGATACTCATACTGGATATCCAGGAATCGCCACATGAGGGGCAGTCGTCCCCTAGTAATATCTCTCAACTGTAACTTCTTCTACTATCATAGCCGGGCATGATCTGGGTAGCGGTCTGGTCCTGAAGCCATGACTGCAGAGAAAGCGAAACAAGCGCTCACTGTTATTTCAAGTCCCACTCTTTGGAAAAATTTTACAAAATGGCTCCCTTCTGCGGTGTTTACATTACTACCCCACTCTGTAATGGCGGCAGCAGCACTCCTGCCATCAACATTCTGTTCATGAGTCAAGCCACTGCGCACCTGATTTACACACCCCACTGATAAAGTTCACTCAAGCTGCTTAAATTGCACTGGTTGCTCTCCTAGCACATGTATATGATTTTACTGGACTTTTCCTTTGCTTTTAATCACTGTTCTAGCTTAAAGTCCTACCAAAGCCCACAGTATTTCATCGCATAGGATTGCCTGTATTTCTTGTTGCATCTCTCATACAACTCACAGTCTCTCAAGCTCTGAAAATTATACTGTTGCTGAACCTATAATTATGCTCTGATCTATTGCTCAGAATTCTTGCTTTTAGCTGATTAAACTTGACACAGTTCTTCTTTTCAAAACAATCACACTGTTACACATAGATTCAGCTGGTTTTATGTAAAAAATCACAGTTTGAGCTACTTTTAGGATGGTATTCACTTAATCAGTGGCTTGTATTGCATGATGTTAACGCCTACAGCAGACCTTGGAGGCCTCTGGAATAAAGTGGGTTGGCAGTCCTTCTGATTGTCCCTCTGAACACCTCGCTCTCTTCTCAGACGAATCAGAATGCAGGTTGAGCCCGATTTTAAACAGAAAAGTCCAATTTAACTAACTTTACAACATTTTCAGTCACGCGATGCTCCTCCTTGCAAACCTGTTTGAACACTCCTCTCTCTCTCCCTCTCAAACACTGTGTAGTCATTCTGAGCTGGCTTGGGGCGGGACTGATTTGCCATCTCACCAATCACCCGATGCCATGCAATGACCTCTTTCCTCCCGAGCTCTGCTTCTCCATGGCGATCGTCGAGCAGGCAAAATTTTAATGCAAACCACACTTTTGTTTTTCAACTGTAGCTCCTCAAGGGAGCACCATTTTTACCATTTATCATGCCATTTTAGTCAGCAACTCTCTTAGTCCATACCACAAGCATTTCCAATGTCTAGCCACAAATCTTTCTTTTGTTTCCCTAGGTTCCCACGCTTTTTCCGTCACACAACACTTAAAAAGCTGACAAATGTTGTAATTTGATGTAGGACAAGGCATACACACTCAGGCTTTACTGCACCTTGGTAAACAGTTGGCACAATTATAACAGCACATAGACAGCAGCGACTAGCGGCACATTCAGTTGGCAGTGCTTCTACTTTTGGGCTACCTGCTGCCAGAAAGCAAATCACCAGCCACTATCCGAGTAACCTTTCTTATGTTCTCTCCAAAATTGCAAGCTAAATCCAGTGGTAGCCTCAATTTGTAACCCCAGGGGTTGGGTTGATGGTATTTTTGTGTTACTAGCACTGTGCGGTGCCCCCATATGTAACCCCCGACCTGGGACCTGTGTTCAAGGAGAAAACTGTTACTCAGTATTTTGGCTAGGTTTGACTTCTAGTCAAGGGGCACCCAAGTAACTCCAGACACAGGAAGCAATAACTGCAATGTCCAAACCAGGGTGGGATTCTAGAGTGTGGCTTTTATTCACAACCAAACAGAATAACAAAGCATAAATGGACCCCCAAGGGCTACACTCTTAGTAATGCAGATTTACGAGATCAGAACACATCTTCTCACTAACTGTAACCTTCAGGTTTAGAAACATACTGGGCCTCAGCCCGAACATGCTCTTCTCTGGATTTCCTGGCTAGGCACATCTGACCAGCCTTGGACTACTTCCCAGCTTGGCACATCCAGCCAGCAACTGGACCACTTTCCATATGGCATGGAACATTACTCGGTGGCTCCCTAAATCACCCATGAACACATACAGGCTCCATGAAGGACAATCTTCCATCTAATCCCACGCCTGGGTACTTTCCCAACACTGGCCAAGTGCAGGAAGAAAGCAACAGGTGTCCCAAAGTGAGCCAGAGAGGTGAATCTGGTTACTGCTAATGGGGGTCTCCCACCTCTTGCTCCCATAATTCATACCCATCCATTCATTTGCTCTCAAACACCTCTTCAACTGAAAACTCTAGGTTTGTAGATACACTTTAAATGTACTGTATATCACACTCATAATCTACAGTCTCTGGAGCTCCAGTGTACTGACTTGTGACATACTTGGCTGTCCTTTCCTGGCCCATAGTAGCAGATACTTAAACAACATTCTTGGTGAAACATAGGCTCTCTGGCAGAGCGACTCACCCTGGTTTGCAGGTGCCTACAGGCTTCTTCCACAGGAAAACCAAAAATAATTCTTGGTGCCTCAGCACAAATCTTCAAGGCAGCTTCTCTCCTGCCAGCAGGGCCAGGATTTCCCTGAGAGCTGGTCTGGAGTCCCCATCCATCTCAGGGATGGGGCCTGGAATTCAACTAGGAGATGGTCTCGACCACTTCCAAACAGTATCTTCTGTGTCGTTATCTGGGGTGAGAACACACACCCACAACAACTGGTAGCTTTGGTCAGAGCTGAGGGCTCTGAGGGACTGCACACTACAGTGCACCTTCTCCCTCTACTACAGACTGCACAACACTAACCTAAGACTGAATTCAAAACCTCCCAACGTTCTATCTAGCTCCCAGCTGCAACATTCCAATGTGGCTTATGCTGCTGTGAAAATTCTATATGATGTCATCCCTCCAGCTCAGCTGAGACTGAAAACAGAGTGAGATAGTGTGAAATCCATTTACCTGTAATTTTACAAGCTGCCTTCCCTGTCTGCCACTAGATCTAACTGGGATTCTTGTAACTCCGGGTTTTAGGGGGTCACACTAATTTTCATGGCCTCTGTACAGAGCTTTGTGGACCTTGTGCCCCCTGCTTGTTGATGTACAACATAGTTGTTGTGTTGTCTGTTCTGATCTGAACAGACTGACCTTTTAGGAAAGGAGCAAAGGCTTTTATTGCCAGATAAACAGCTCTGAATTTTAGTAAGTTTATATGGTAGGTGGACTCTTTGGGGACCATGTCCCACTTATGGACTGGTCTATCAGGTGTGCCCCATCCTAGGAGGGGAGGCATCTGTAGAGAGTACTTTGGATGGAGGTTCTCTTTGCTGGAGGGAACCCCTTCCCTAAGATTCTGTAAGTCTTTCCATTAGTCTAAGACTTGTAGCAGAGCCCTTGTTACTGCAATGAGTTTGACACAGAGTCCTTTTTCTGGGACCAGTGAGCCCTTAGGTGATACTGAATGTCCCTCATTTGAAATCTGGTGCCTGGTACACCAACTGTGGTAGAAGCCATGTGGTCTAGGAGCCTCGGGAAGTGTCCGGCTGGTCTTGGCTGTCTCAGGATAGAAGAATTTGCTAAATTCTGAAGATTGTGAGCCCTGTCAAGAGGGAGCAGGGCCTTTCCCTCTGTGTATACAGTTCTGCCTCAATGAATTCCAGTAACTGTACTGGTTTGAAGTGGGATTTCTGAGCATTGAGTAGGAAGCCTAAGGATTGGTACTCTGGGTGAGGCTGAGAGAGTTTCTGACCTCTTGTGGGATTTACCCACTATTAGCCAGTCATCCAGGTAGGGAAAACCAATACCTGTTGCCTCCTGAGATGGGCTGCCACTACTGCTAGGCACTTTGTGAAGACCCTGGGTCCTGAAGAAGGCCAAAGGGCAGTGCTGCAAGCTGATAGTGTCCTGAAGGCAGTTTGAATCTGAGATAATTTCTGCGGGACTGCCTAACTGGAATGTGAAAATAGGCATCCTTCAGGTCTAGGGAGGCTAGCCAGTCGCCCTTTGCAAGGATGGAATCACCACAGCCAGGGTGACCATCTTGAATTTGGGGTTGAGTAAATGTTTTGGGTACCTGAGGTCTAAAATGGGTCACGGTCCCCAGTTGTTGTTTTTCTGAGTTAGGAAGTACCTGGAGTAAACACCCTTTCCCTGAGGAGGGGAACTCTCTCCACTGTGTTTGCAGACAGAAGGATTTTACTTCTAACTCAATAGAAGTTTATCTGCAAGAGTTACAGATTTTAGTGACTTCTGACCCTCTTGAGTGGGAAATTTCTTGAACTGCAGGGTAAGTCCCTGACTCACTGCCTTGAACACCCTTGTCTGTGGTAATGAGGTGCCAGTGATGGAGGCAGCAGGTCAGCCTTCCTCCTACTGGGGAAGGGAGGTGGCCTGGCTTTTGCAGTCAGGAGATTTGCTTAGACTGAGTATTAGAGGGATGAGAGACACTCAGTCCAGCACTGACCTCTCCTCTTCCCTGAATACTACTCTCAGAGGAGAGTTTTAAGGGGCATTGTCATAGGGTAGAAGGCCCTGGGGTAGCAACCTCTGCCTCTGTTCCCTCTACTCATATCTCTGGGAAGTGGAGGCTTTTTCTTTGCAGCTGTACTTTGGTAGGTGGTTTTGCATTCTTCCACCTTTTTCATGTAAGCTTCAGTTTTGTCACCAGTGAATTATTCTCACAAGGAAAATACATAGTTTTAGTCCAAGTGTCCTACGAGAGATTGGTTGTTCTTAGCCAGGCATAGCACCTAAGGAGACTGCTTGTGCCATGGCTCTGGTAGCTGATGTCATTTGTGTCCACTGCCATGTGGAACTAGTCTTTGTAGCTTCTAGGGCCGTTTTGACAGTTACTATTGGGTCCTGAGTTACTTTGTCTGGGGCCTGCTGGCTTATAGCTAGCACAGAGTTCCAGAGAGCTTTTGATATTGGGCTGCATAGGCCATATACAGTAAGTAGACAGAGTGAAGCAGCAGGAAGCTGTTGTGTAAGATTTTTTATCCATAAAATCCAGCCTCCTAAATTCCTTTTCAGGAGGCTGTGAAGAAAGGACTACTTTATTATATTGATTTTATTTTATTGCGATCTTGGATTAACACCTTTTAAGAACAAGCTCATTGCATAGGTTCCACATCAGTTAGACAAACAGTGTAAACATAAGCGATTGCTGTTAAGCAGCAAGAATTAAATACAAAGTAAACTATACATACAATGTTAAACTCGCAAGTAAGGTAACAAGATATCAAGCTGGCATTGTACAATGTAAATCGTCCCTCTCTGCCGTGCTCTGGTATGGTGGATGGACTGCCTACATCTTTTACAATGCATTCCTTTCTTTACCCCAACTCCAGTGCGATCCTGACAATGGATGCCTCGGAGTCAGGCTGGAGTGTCCATCTCAGGCCCATTCAGTGTCAGGGCTCCTGGACCAACCTGGAGTCCAATCTCCATATTAATATTATGAAGATAAGGGCTGTTCTGCTTGGTCAACATGCATTTCAAGCCTATCACAGCTCAAGTCCCTTGCTGAGTCAGACAAACAATGCCAGCATCACTTACTACATGCAAGGCTCTCACTTCTATCCAATAAGCAGGGAAGTGATGAGAGTATGGTACTGGGCCATGTCTCATGGCCTTCAACTGTTGGCTATGTTTCTTCCAGGTGTCCAAAACATCCTGGCAGAAAGGCTCAGCAGGTCTCAGTCCCTGTTTCACGAAGGGAGTTGTTGACCTCTGTTGTAAACAACCTCTTTGCAAGATAGTCATCCAAAACTGGACCTTTTGCATCCCCACACAATGCAAAACTGCAGCATTTTGCAAGCTCACTCCAGGGCATGGATCTGTTTGTTGAGATGCATTGTCCTCTCCTGGAAATGGAGGTTCCTTTCTGCTTTTCTCTGATACCTCTCATCCAGAGGGTACTGCTCAAGCTGCAGGCAGAGCATGCCATCGTAATACTGGTAGCTACCTTCTGTCCTTGCCAGATTTGGTTTCCACTTTTACAGCATCTGGCAGTGAAGCCTCCTGATTAGCTTCCATTGTGTCAGGGTCTGCTGTCCCAGGATCAAGGGTCTCTGGTCCACCCAGACATGTAGTCTCTGCATCTGCATACCTGGCTCCTGAAGACATAGTCACTGCCTGTTTGGAGTTTGCCTCAGCTGACTGATGTCCTGCTTGTGGCTATAAAGCCCTTTATGAGACACACTACTCTCTGATAGAATAACTTTTCAATGTGAGCGCTTCCCATTCTGTGGACCCATGTATTTGTCCAGTGAATACAGTACTGGACTACCTTCTGTCCCTATCTGACTCTGGTCTCCACCTTTCTGTTAAAATGCATTATGCAGCCATTTTGGCTTCTCATACCTCTATCGATGGGTGCATGGTGGCAAAAGTAGAAATGTCATGTACATTTCTTTAAAGTATTTTTCACATTCATCCCTCAATTCATAAACTGGTTCTGACTTGGGACCTTAATTTTAACCTTGAGAAATTGACTCTGGCTCCATCTGAACCTGCTGCGACCTGTGAGATCTGTTTTCTTTCATGGAAAATGCTGTGTCTGGTTACCATGACTTCTGCTTATAGAATGTCAGGTTTCAGGCTCTCATGCATGAGCCTCCGTATTTGATTTTCCACAAGGACAGGGTGTCTTTGCAGACCAATCCATGCCTTCTACTGAAGGTGGTCTCTGATTTCACACTGAATTAAACCATACACCTTCCTGTGTATTATGCTGAGCATGCTAGTGTTGCTTGGACAGTATCCTACCAGGTTGGATACCATTGCATACCATCATTTTGGTCGGACATTGGATGGCCTCAGGTGGCATAGACATCCAACCAAGGATCCAACCTCCTAGGATTTATTTATTAGAATACCAGAATTACAATCCTTTGAGTCATAGACTAATTTCCAAAGGCTCCTCATCAGATGACATAAATACAGACATGTCTGAGGTCAGAGCCGATGGATCCTACCTCAGATCCATTGGACGGATCCTAGGTTGGATACCAGCACTATCTGACAGAGGATAGTCAGATCCACAAAGCACTATTTGAACAACACTACTAACAAGTGCAAAGCATTGCTTCGTACACTTGATGCACATAGAACACAATGTTTCTATCTTGAGTGCACTAAGGACTGCAGAAAGTCTTCTCAGCTGTTTCTTTCATTCAGCACAGATAAAGAAGGTGCCCCTGTGACTAAACAGTGCCTATCCAAATGGCAGGCCAACTGTATTACATTGTGTTAGAGGAAGTATGGTAAGGAACTTCTGGTGCTTGCTGTGGCACCTCTACACGTGGTATGGCCACTTCTGTTGCTTGATTTCAGAATGTTTCTGCAGCTGACATACATGCTGCTGCCATGGAGCACTGTGCATACTTTCACTAAGCACTACAATCTGAACATCATCTCTTGCAGATGTACTGATTTTGGCCTTGCTGTACTTCAAGATCTCCTGTCCTGATGTCATATCAGACTTTGCCATCCTCCCTGGGTACTTTGTGTACTGCTTGCTGCTCCCATGCCTCTCTTTGTATGCCTCATCCTGGTTTGGTCTCCTGGCTCCTCCCAGAGCGATACCTCCAAGCTTGTCTTTGGCGGGAACTGACAGTGATGGGGCCACTCACATTTATAGGGTGACCCCAGGCTAGTAAACATTTCCAAGTGGTCCTGACTTCAGTGGCTTACAGTTCCACAGGTATGTCCCAATGGAGGAGATTCTCTCAAAGGTCTAATCAAAATCAAATCAATGTTTATTTGTAATGCACTTTTCAAAATACCAAAGCAAAATTAACTTACATCAAGAATAAATACAAATATAAAAACAATTACTGTTACAGTGAGTAACTGTTCTTTATTTCTGCACAACCAACACCTTGCATTATCTTATTGCACTTGTAAAATTGATAACTAGGCAAATCTGTAAAATGAAAAATAAGGACAATTAAAAAATGCAAAAACACAATTCTTTTAAAATTAATGTAAAATAGTCTCTGCATGTGGATGCCACTAGAGGGTGATAACAGTGTACTGCTTAGTGACTGCATGCTGCTAAGGCTGTGTCTAACCCACGCCCACCAACCACCCACCACAGGCTTTTAAAGGGAACAGTAGTTAGCTGGCTCCCACCCCCCACAAACCCTGACTTCCCATTTAGGTTTTGATGAAAATCAAAATTAAGTCTCTGCACTTACTTATATTGCACTGTAAAACTCTGCCAGCAGGTAATATGGCAATCACTGTGTAGGTGCCATCTAGTTAGGTGCTTACAATCGCACTGCTCACTCAGCATACAGGTGAGCAGTGCAGCACGCACACCAACACAAAGATGGAACAGCGCAGCACCTGCCATGTTGCATGCCAGCAGAGTTTACGAGTGTATTAGCGGAGAAAGTGCAGGCACTTAATTTTTATTTTTCTAGCAAATAGCCTAATCAGACAGTCAGGCTTCGTGAGCGGGGAGCTTAGCTAACTACTCTTCCCTTTAAAAACAGAATGAGATATGTACAGTTGACATTTTCATGACTCATATTATACAAATACAATGTGTATTCAGTTCCTGTTTCATTTCAATATTGAATGCCTTGGATGTACGTGACAATTTGTTTAATATTTAGATCAATGTGATCTGCTCAGTTGAGTTTGGTTGTGTTTCTGGAGGTGAAGTACTGTAATTCCATTAGATTGCACTTTTGTAATGTAAGTTCTAGGACGTGGATATGTTGTTCAATCCACACTTTGTGGTGGTTCCTTGACACTTTAAATATTGCGGAAGGTCTTCAAGCTGGCTCCTCCCACCCACCCGGTGGTAAAACCCTGGCTCCACCCATGACACCAGATCTTCCTTACCACTTGGAAGCTCAGGTTCCTTCCCTTGTGATCTCGTTTTAGGCCTGGATCCACACTCTTGGATTGTCCCAAACTAATTTAAAATTTACAAGACTAAGGTCTTCATCTTCCCTTATGGCTACAATGAACAAATCAACTCCCAGCTTCCGTTGGTGTCCTTGTGGGCAGAAGATGTCTCGGACTGATCCACACTCCTTGTCGTCTACTGCCTGGGCACGGACATGATTCGCAGGCTCTGCGAATTGTGCAGGTCTTTCCAGCCTCGGGTCTTGAAGGACCGACTGCCAGACTACTTCTTGGGTGCCCCAAAATGGCACCACCGCCAAGTCTAAGGAGGCCCATTGGGCAGTGTCTGGCAGCAGGCTCCTCGAGCAGTTGGAGCAGATGATTGCTCCCGAGGAGGAGGCGGCCCAGACTGCTTCTTCTTCCTCCTCGGCCACGGCATTTATCCTGCTCTCCTTGGGCTCCTCCTACACTGCTTCTTTTAGGAGTTGCCAGTCCCTCTCCACTAAGGGAGAAGGGCCATTGAGACATTCTAGTCGATCCAGAAAGAAGGACTCTAAAGGTAAGTCCCACCGTCGACATTCATGGGAGCAGGAGAGATCCCTTCATCGGACCGTCGACTCTTGACTCGGTCGAGGTTGCGGCTGAGGCCACTGGCTTCACGGTGTCCCATCTGGTCAGCTGGCGAGACATCCATCGATGCAGTCAAGATTTTTCTTGATCCATTGGACGGTTTGTCGACTGGAGAAGCTAACAATCCTGCTTCACCGGTTCCCCGGTGGTTACCGAGGACTTGCCTGTGCCTTCTGTGCGAAGTCCCGGTTAAGGTCCCTGCACCGAAGGGAGGCGGGTTTCCTTGTTCCTCTTTGACTCACCCTTGGAATCCCTGAAGGTCTCAGTCCTCTTCCAGGTCCAGCGGGTCCCGCTGGCGTCGGTGGTCTCGGCACCATGAAAGCGACATCGCCACTCATCCTCTTCAGAGGATAGGCTCTGGTGCAAGCTGCGTCGGTGCTATGAGGACTTGATGTGGCAGCAACTTTACTGACCATAACAAGCCAACTCCATCACCTTCTCTGGCCATTAAGTGGCTGTCACCGAGCGGCTGAAACAACCCTCGTGGTAGTTGAGGAGCCACCCTAGTGCTGGTTGTTCATCCGAAACACGGCTGCTCCACCCATTGTGGTGGAACCTCCACCTCCACAACTGAAGACTGGGGCCCGACCAAGGATTCTCGGTCAGGTCAGGACTTGCCCCATGAGGTTGTCAGTCACCCTCACTCCCAATCGACCTTGGCAGGTTGAGGGTGGCTCAGGTTCTCGGCAGCTGTTCGCAGACTCCTGGAGTCTGAAGACGACTCTTCCCTGTTCTCCAGGCCTATTGACCTGGAGTCTGCAGGGGCCAGTCAGTGGACAGTCATTTTTGGGTATGCTTCAACTCATCTTAGAGTCTACTGGGATGCAGCTTGAACCAGTTCAAAATGGGCCAGGTATCCCTTATGGAGATACTGGACCGAGGGATTCCCCTATGAAGGTCTTTCTGTTGGCGTAAAGCCATTGTTGGCCCAGCCCTGGAGTTGTGGCAGTGGCCAGCATCTTGTCCCGCCTTTGGTCAGGGTTGCTTAAAGTACATGGTCCCCACTGGTTCACTCTCCAATTTCTTGGACCACCCTCTGCAGAGGGGTTAGTGACCTATAGCATTTTCTAGCGTTCGGGAACACTTTGGAGATGGACAAAGCGCCGATAAGGAATCCAAAAGTTAGATTACTCAGGGCAGAAGGTTTATGCTGCTTCTTCCCTAGGCCTTTGTCTGGCTAGCTCGGCCGTTCTGATGGTACATTTCTCTCACAACCTTATGGGCTCCCTGGATGAGATGATTCATCTCGGCTGACTTCAGATGATGGTCAAGCAGGTGTGGGATCAGGGAAGGGTGGTGGCTAAACAACAGCTCCAAACTTCATTGGACATTGGTGACTCTTGTGCCCAGTCAGTAGAGGCAGCAGTGGCATGTGCCGCAGAGCATGGCTGCGGATCTCCACCTTCACAGTGGACACCCAGCACAAGCTGGCAGATGTTCCCTTCCTGGGCACTGACTTGCTCGGGCCCAGAGTGGAAGGCCACCTCCAGAGGACTGTGAAGTCCAATGCCACCTGGACTCTGTCACATCTGCCCAGAAGGACAAAAGCCACCTGAAGCAGCGTCAGCCTTTCACCCTTCCACTCCTGTGGCACGCCCAGCCGGCAACACCAGTATCAGGGCCAGCAGCTTCACACTTGGCACCCTAAGGCCAAGTCTGCTGCTTCCTCAGTAGAAAGCCTGGAGGCAAGGGTCCAGGAGGTCCCTCAGCGGCCCTTCCTCCAAGCCTGCCCAGTGACGGGTTGAGAGGTGTCACCCCAACCTCGTCACTCCTCCCGGGTTCCCCATGGGGGGTGGCTCTGCCACTTCCTTTCTACCTGATCTGCTATCACCATGGAATGCTGGGTGTTAGAAGTGGTCAGCAGGGGTCTGCCGCTGGAATTGAGCAAGTTCCTCCCTATTGAGCTGTCGCGCCTGAAGGGCCTACGGGTTCTGCAAGCTCTCTGTTGGCTCATCGAGCCAACATTGCCTGCTCCTCCAGAACGAGGTGATCAGAGAGGTGGCAGACCCTCCCTCCAGACCCAGGGTTTGTGTCCAGGTACTTTCTGGTCCCAAAATGGACGAGGGGTTGGCGCACTATTCTTGACCTGCATGACCTGAACAAGTTCCTAAGGCCTCGCACCTTCAGGATGGTCACTCTGGCTCAGATTATTCCATCCTTTGAACCAGGCATGTGGTTCTGTTCTCTGGACCTTCAGGATGCATTTTTCATGTCCCAATCCATCTGTCTCATCAGTGATTCCTCCACTTCAGAGCAGAGGGATCTCTTCGAGTTCGGGTCATGCCCTTTGGCTCTCTCTAGCTCCCGGGTTTTCACCAAATGCATGGCAGTGGTGACAGCATTCCCTGCGGCGCTGAGGGGTCTGGGTTTACCCTTACCTGGACAACTGGCTGATTGCAGCCCCTCCAGGATGGAGTGTAGCAGTACAGGATCTGGCCTCCAGGTCTGCTCTCAGATTGGCCTCCTCATCAACAAGGCCAAATCAGAACTTGTGCCATTGTAGGTGATTCAATTCATTGAGCAGAGCTCAACCTCTTCGAGCCAGAGCCCAGCTCCCAGCAGACAGGGCCGAGGTCCTTTCCTCCTTTGCCCGATCATTTCTGGTTGGGCAATTGCACCCTGCCGGGACTTCCTGTGCCTCCTGGGCCTCATGGCGGCCTGCACCAGCGTGATCCACTGGGCCCGCTGGCATGCGCCCCTGCAATGGGGGTTGGCCAGCCAGTGGTCATAGTGCTCCGGTCCTCTGGACCAGCCAGTGACAGCAACCCAGGAGATGTGGAACGGCCTACAGTGGTGGCTCATCGCAGCTCATCTGCAGGAGGGTATCCTGTTCATCTGCCCTGAGCCGATGGTCACTCTAATGACCGATGCCTGTCTGATGGATTGGGGTGCCCATCTGGGGAGCTCAGAGCCCATGGCCTCTGGTCCCCTCAGGAGTCTCGATGCTACATCAACCTGCTGGAACTTCAAGCAGTTTGACTAGCCCTCACCACCTTTGCTCCATTTATACAGAGTCAGATGGTTCAGGTCTAGACAGACAACACCACAACCATGTACTATCTCAACCATCAGGGCAGGGACGCACTTCTTGCCTCTGTGCAAGGAGGTTCTCGCATCTGGTCTCTTGTGATCAGCCTGGAGGTGGATCTCCAGCCATCCATGTGGCAGGAGCCTCCAACAGTCTGACCGATGCCCTCAGCTGGATAGGCGTGCTTCTGACGAGTGATCTCTCTTGCCAGAGGTAGTACAAGATATGTTCTCCCATTAGGGCTACTCACAGGTGGACCTGTTTGCCTCCAGGAGAATGCAAAGCTGAGACTGTTACCGCCCACCCCTCAGCATTGCTCGCTTCAGGGGATGACTTCTCGAGGCTGTGGACCCCAGGCCTCTTCTCGCCTTCCTCCATTTCCTTGATTCACAAGGTGCTCCTCAAGGTGAAGAGGGACAAGGCGCAGGTGATTCTTGTAGCCCCAGACTGACCCCGCCAGTTCTGGTACCCAGATCTCCTCAGCCTCAGCTCCAGGCTCCCAAGGTGGCTTCCAGCCCACCCGGACCTGCTCTCAGTCAACCAGGGAAGGTTCTCCATCCGTATCTTCAATCCCTGCACCTGACGGCCTGGTTCCTGAGTGGCTAGAGTTCCAGGCCTTGGGTCTTTCCGACAAGGTCCTCAGCATCATTGAGGCATCCTGTAAGGAGTCGACCAGAAAATGCTATGCCTTCAAATGGAAGAGATTCTCCATTTGGTGTTAGGACAAGGGTTGGACCTTCTTCCTGTTCCTTGGCTAGCATTCTGGACAACATGTGGTCCCTTTCTCAGCTACGGCTTTGGTTGATGACCCAAAGGTGCACCTGGCAGCCATCTCTGCTTACGGGTGCAGACTGGCAAGCAGTCGGTGGTGCAGGAGAAGGTGGTCAGCAGCTTTTCAAAGGCCTTGATCACATATCCTCCGTGTGAGAACCTCAACCTCCATGGCATCTACTGCTGGTATTGGCTAAGCTCACAGGCAAGCTATTCAAACCGATGTACAGGTGTGACATCTCTCACCTGTCATGGAAGACTGCCTTCTTGGTGGCTATCACGTCAGCCAGAAGGATGGGAGAGCTCCAGGCGCTTTCCATTGAGTCTCCTTATCTGGTCTTCCACATGGACAAGGTCTGTCCTTGCCCCAACCCGAAATTCCTTCCAAGGTGGTGTCAGAGTTTCACCTAACCAGGTGTTGACTCTGCTGGTGTTCTACCCCAGTCACACCTCAGAGGCCGAATATAGGCTCCATACATTGACCCTAGAAGAGCGCTTCTTATTATATACTGGAGCGAACAGCTAAAGTTTGGGGAGAAGTTCACCAGCTGTTTGTCACCTACACTGAAGCCGCACCTGGCAGACCTGCAGCCAAGCTGACTATAGGCAGGTGGGCACTCCTGCATAGATCTCTGCTATACGCTGGTGGGCATGGAGCCTCCCAAAGGGATAAGAGCTCATTCTACCCATCATACCACTGCTTCGGTGGCTGCTTCTAGGGACGCCCTATCCAGGAAATCTGCAGGGCTGCTACCTGGAAGTCAGCATACACCTTCATTTCCCATTACCACATTGACCTAGAGTCACGCTAGTCTTGGGACCTCGGTTCTCCAGTCCTTATTCTCTAAGTAGGCGGTGCGCCTTGCTTCCTTCCTCCCAGAGAACTGCTAGAGTCTCTGTGGATTGAACAACATATCCACATCCCTAGAAATACAGGTTACTCACCTGTAACAGGAGTTCTAGGAGTGGTATATGTTGTTCATCCACACGACCCACCCGACCTCCCTGGCTTCGACGCGCAACCTGGCTTCCAGCGGCTAGATCTGGCATCATGGGGTGGAGCCGAGGGTTTTACTCACCCGGTGGGTAGGGAGGAGCCACCTGAAGCCTTCTGGCAACATTTAAAGTGGCAAGGAACCTGCCACAAAGTGTGGATGAACAACAACTACCTGCAGAGGCAAGGGAGAGCATAGGAGTGCATGCATCAGGAACTTTAACTCATGGCTGAAGAACTGGTGCTGTGAGGAAGGGTTAGGATTCATTGGTGACTGGGGACCCACCTGGAGGGATGGAGGTTTGTTCAAGCCTGACGCCTGCATCTATCCTGGAGGAATCCAATAACACAATGATAAGTTTAAATGCTACATTGACAAGCATTTAAACTAGCAAAGGGTAACTTGAGCCTGCAAGGAGGGTACCTACTTGCTCACCCCACAGCTAGCAGTGGAACCAGTGAACCAGAGGGTGGCTATCACTGCAAAGCAGTGTGCAAAAGATGGAGATTAGTGCCCAAGAGGTAGATAGGCAGAAGAGGGCAAAATTCAGCAGAAGGGCAGACAGCGAGGAGAACCAGGGATAAAGGACAACCAAGGAAGGGGCTGGAGTAGAACAGAGAAACAGTCTAGGAGGTCAAATCACGGAAAGCCATGTGTGCAAATGCCAGGAGCCTTAGCAACAAGATGGAAGATCTGGAGGCTGTCATGGTGCTAGTCAGACCTGGACGTTGTGGCCATCACTGAAAACCATACCTCTCAACCTTTGTCCCCAAATGTGGAACATTGCCTGTCAAAATGTGGAACAAATTGGCAAAATGTGGAACACTTAATCAAATCTTTACCTAAGAAGCTCAAAATACTGTTAAAATGTTGCATTTATGTTCAGAAAGTCTGTTATTAATTGAATAATTTATTTTTTCCATCATTTACTATGGATTTTTGCTTTAAAATGTTGTCTTTGAATGTGGAACAAGTCTTCACAATGTGGAACAGGGAGCGTTTTGAAGTAAAATGAGGAACGCTCCTGCATGTGTGGTACAGTTGAGAGGTATGCTGAAACCTGGTGTAATGATAACCACGACTGCGAGATGGCCATACCTGGCTACAACATATTCAGAAGAGACAGAGCAGGCAGGAAGGGAGGAGGTGGCACTGTATGTGAAAAATGATATAAGGGCCACAGAGATCCAGGAGGAACAAAATGGGAGAGATACTATGGGTTAAGCTGGAAAGGAAGATGGGGACAGCCATCCACACAGGTGTAGTCTATAGACCACCAGCCCAGGAGGAAGAAACAGATAGGGAGTTGATGCTAGCCATCCAAAGGATGGCAGACAAGGGTGAGGTAGTACTGGTTGGAGACTTCAATATTCCAGATGTGGACTGGAGCATCCCAGCAGCAGCATCAA
The DNA here is from genome assembly GCA_016271365.2 of Neoceratodus forsteri. Taxonomy (NCBI): domain Eukaryota; kingdom Metazoa; phylum Chordata; order Ceratodontiformes; family Ceratodontidae; genus Neoceratodus; species Neoceratodus forsteri. The sequence continues at coordinate 125,180,614 of JADMNL010000024.1, forward strand.
CTAGGAGCAGATTTATCCTGGACTCCTTCAGGGTGCCTTCCTCAAGCAACTGGTCATGGAACCAACTCGGCAGAAGGCAATACTGGACCTTGTGCTCACAAACAGAGACAGTGTGATGGGGGTAACAGTGGGGAGCATCTGGGGAACAGTGACCACCAGTCATTGTGGTTTGAAATCACAGAAAGAGCAGAACCAAACCACACAAAACACATATCCTGGATTTTAGGGGGCAGACTTTGGGAAAATGGGGAATACTTGAAAGAGGCATTAAGAATGGGACAGGAATCGGGGTTGAAGAACAGTAGGCAGTATTTAAAATGGGGATTACAAGAACAACAAATTATGCATTAAGCAGGTTAGCAAGAGGAAAAGGAAGAGGAGACCATTATGGTTTTCCAAAGAGGTAGCAAAGAAAGTGAAAGCCAAAAAATTGCATTCAGGCAATACAAAAAGACACAGGCAGAAGGGATAGAGAGAAGTACCAGGAGAAGCAAAGGAGGCAGGGAGGTCAGTAAGGAAGCCAAAGCTCAGACAGAAGAACACATTGCAAAATCAGTGGGTAGAGGGACAAACCTTTACAGGTACATAAGTGAAAAAGAAAGACAAAGGGAGGGATAGTGAGACTGAAGAGGGAGGAGGGGGGCGCGTGGAGGATGACAACAGTAAAGCTGACATATTGAACAGGTATTTCTGCTCAGTCTTTACTGAGGAAGAGGAGGTAATGGGTCTGAAGGAGTACAAGGGGTGAGAATGGTGCAGAAATGGACACAAGTCCCTTTACAGGAGAAAGGGTCCTGAAGGAACTGGAAGTAATAAGAGTTGATAAAGCAATGGGGCCAGATGGGGTGCACCCCAGGTCCTTAAAGAACTAAGAGAGGTGGTGGTTGAACCTCTGGCTATCCAGTCTAGCTGATCTCTGGAAACAGGGAGGTACCCAAAGACTGGAGGACAGCAGATGTAGTCCTTATACAAAAGTGGGAACAAGAGGAAGCGGGGAACTACAGACCAGTCAGCCTCACCTTGGCAGTGGGGAAGATCATGGAAGCACTACTGAAGGAGAGATTGGTGGAACATCTGGTTGTCAGTGGACTGCAGGACCAAAGCAACATGGGTTCACCAGGGGAGATCATGTCAGTCCAACCTCATTGAATTTTTGACTGGGTGATTAGGGAGGTGGATCAGGGAGGGCAGTGGACATGGCCTATCTGGACTTCAGCAAGGCCTTTGACACTGTGCCACATAGAAGACTATTACACAAACTGGGGAATATGGGTGTGGGCAGGACAGTAGTGTGGTGGGTAGGTAACTGGCTGGGTGGCAGGACACAGAGGGTGGTGGTGGTAAATGGCTGTCACTCCACAGAGGGAAGAGTGACCAGTGGGGTACCACAGGGATCAGTGCTGGGACCGGTCCTATTCAACATTTTTCAGTGACATTGCGCAGGACCTAGAAGGCAGAATTTCACTGTTCGCTGATGACACAAAGCTCTGTAACAGAGTAGACACACCAGAGGGTGTAGACAGAATGGAAGGACCTGCAGAAACTTGAAGAATGGTCAGGGTTTGGCAGTTGAAATTTAATGCAAAGAAGTGCAAGAGAATGCATATGGGGCACAAAACCCTGGCACAACATATCAGTTGGGGGTGAGGATATAGCATGCACCAAGCAGGAGAAGGATCTTGGGGTTATCATCTCTGATGACCTCAAGGTAGGGAAACAGTGTGACAAGGCAGCAGGTAAAGCAAATAGGATGCTGGGTTGTATAGGCAGGGCATCACCAGCAGGAAAAGGGAGGTCATAATTCCACTATACAAGACACTAGTGAGGCCCCACCTGGAGTACAGTGTACAGTTCTAGAGACCATACCTACGTAAGGACATAGACAGGGTAGAGAAGGTTCAGAGGAGGGCAACAAAGATGGTGCATGGATTGCATCACAAGTCTTATGAAGACAGGTTGAAGGAACTGAACATGTACTCCTGGAGGAGAGGAGGTAGAGAGGGGATATGATAGAGACGTACAAGTATCTTAAAGGGAGGAACAGGCTGCAGGAATACACAATTTTAAGTGAAAAGATGTTCCAGGACTAGAGGGCATGGGATGAAGTTGGAGGAGGACGATTCAGAGGAAACGTGAGGAAGAATTTCTTCACAGAACGGTGGTGGACAAGTGGAACACCCTGCCAGAGGAAGTGGTGGGGCTGAAACAATCACAGGATTTAAGAATGCATGGGATAGACATTAAGGAATTCTGGAGATCAGGAGTAAGGGGCAACAGACTTCTAGGAAAACATAAACTGAACTTACAAGCTCAAAATGGGCAGACTGGGTGGGCCATAGGCCCTTATCTGCCGCCACTGTCTATGTATCTATGTGTCTATGTAACATATACCACTCCTAGATCTCCTGTTGCAGGTAAGTAACCTGTATTTTGTGATGTCCATCTGAAATCTGTTGACTTATTAGTTTGGAATTCAAACTAACTTAGAATATTCTACAGTGAAGTGGCACTGGGGCTCTCTTCCTGCTTCAGGTCAAATCCATAAATGATTTTCCCTTCTGTATGTGGGGTGGGATGACGAAAGCCACAGAGTGCCCCCCCCACACACACATGGGAGTACCCACAGCACCTACAGCAGGAGTTCTGCAGCCCTCTGTGCTCGATCCCTCCACCCATGCAAATACCGGGTGGGTTGAGCTGCACTAGGGTGGTGGTAGGTGTCCTCCTCGGTAACGCTCATAGAAAAGAATTTGCACAAAGAGGGATGCAGAAGGTGGCAACATAGTTCTCCGGGGTACAAAGCAGTGATGCTTGCACACCCTCCATGCCCAGCCCCAAACCTTTGTTGGCCAGTGCCCCTCAGTTGTTGCCTCAGCCCTCTAATATGTCACAGAGGACTAGAGACCATAACTACCATATTTTATTTGTTTTAAAGTTTTCCTTGCCATATGGGGTTATAACAATCCTTTTGAACTGCCATTTCCCACAGTCCCCTGCTCCCTGCAAAGTAGAGTGTCCACTTAGGTGCTATTCTGGACATCTGGTCCCACTCCATGCATAGATCACCCCTGCCCCTCTATGCTGGTCTAGGCACAGATCCGGGGTGGCAGAAGGCTGTGAATTTAGTCATATGTGGCAGATACCGGACTGCTAGGATGTACCCAGATAAGCACCTTTGGCACTTATCTGACCTTCTGTTTGAGGATAGGGTCTTAAGTCAGGCAAGTATCAATTTTACAAAATTTTAGATGATTATGAGCAGAATAGTCAAACTGCACCAGCAGTAATAGAGTTAGTGCTACGCTAACACAGTTTTGCATTTGCAAACCAGAGTAGTCGTCAAAACGCCAGTTTGGAAGGCACAGTTAGCCTGGCTGTAACCTGTTGTGACTAAGCTTTAATGTTGCCACCCTTAGTATGCAAATCACCAGTTAGTGCCTTGCAGACAAGCCCCGTGGAACATTTTTGGTAGAGTTAACTGGCGTTTAATTCTGTGCAACCTTAAGTCCTCCAAATAGCATCTCTAAACATGGTGGACAGCGGTGCACCCTTGCTGGCAGCACTTCGTGCCGGAAGAATCTAAACTCATAGGAAGTAACCCCCTCCTAATCCACCTGCCTAGTTGCAATTAGATTTCCTTAGTAGTATAACTCAGAATATACCATTTATCTTCACATGTGAGGGGGCAGGACAATAACTCATGAGTGGCAGAGCCACCAATGTTATGTGTGTTCTTCCCTCACAAGTGATGATGATGAATTATTCTGAGTTACACCATTGTGTGTCCAATTTATAAAATGCATTTTAAATTTGCAAAACTTTAAATTAGAGTGTTTTATGAAGATTGAAATGTTTCTGCTTCCACTGCTATGGTATGAGTGCAGCAGACGTCATTGTAATGTTATCTGGTATTGTTCAAGCTGCTCTCCCATTGGTCAGTGTTTCCTTTGTGACCTCTCTAAAGTGGAGATACATGGCCAAAGTGAGGATACAATATGTATGCAATGGCAGTGTAATTAACTTTCCCAGATAAATACTAAATAGGGGCTACATAATGGCCTAACTCAAAACTGTATCTCCAAGTAAGAGGAAGAAGGGCCATTACTTAGAGTGGTGAAGACACAAGTGAGTCATTAGAAGAATCAGCATTTATATAGCACTTTTCATACACACTGTATCCCAAAGCACTTACAAGCAATGTTAGACTGGTAGTGAAGTGAGTGAACATGTAGTGGTAGTCATATCACACATCAACACCCACACACAGCATTGGACAATTGCATGAATTGGTTTTATGGGAAGGAGAATGTTAGCCAGAACACGAGAATTCCCTACTCTGCTGTCGTTTGCTGCAGCAGAGGTCCTGTTCGCAACCTGTTAGGCTGCTCAGTGTGCTTTTGGTTCTCAATGGAGAAGGAGGTTGTGCTGTTAGACCCATCGGAGTCTGCGGGAGCTATGGCTGTTCACGCCGAGACTTCTTTCAGGGACACGGAGCATTGCAAGCTAATCCTCTGAGAATTTTCAGACGAGTCGCAGTCTGATTTGGGGATACTGACCTTGGACCTTCGCTTGAACACTCTTCCTTTGCCCTGCCTTCCATTCTTCCTTCAGCGGACGTAATTTGCAGCTGTCTGATTTGGATCGACTGACTAGCATAGTACCACCAGAAATAGCGGAGGGGACTAACCTGGAGTGCACTCACCGTCGGCTTTCCGGTTGCTCTGGATGTGACTCTGAGAGTTCCCTGCTACACCAAGTGCTTCTCAATTATTAGACAGCAGTTTGGGATTTAGAGAAAATCTTCCTATCCTTCTATGGACTGGTCGGCTGAGGATGTGTTTGCTGACTCTGGCTGGACTCAGATTTCTACTGGACAATGGATCCCTGACCCTGCCTGGAAAGACTGCCACAAACTTACTGCCTCTCCAAAGCATGCCAATGTGTCTGCACCCTGAGCTCAGGTATGGACTGCCATGAAGGGGGATGTTGTTGTAGCTGCACAGCCTTTAGATGAACGTTCTTTGGCCTTTTCTAGGCCAAGTTCATTGGGAGGTGTTGAAAAATTGTGCCTGAATTGCATGAACCTTCTGTCTCAGCCCTCGACGCCTCGACCTGACTTGTAACGCCCTAGACTTCCAATGTCCGAACTTTTAAAAATCAACTGAACAAGCTCCTAGGAGGAATGCAGTCCACCTGCGTTATAGGGGAGGCTTACAATCTCACCCTGATAGATATTATGTAGCAAATACTTTACTGAAGGGTTCAATGAATTTTTTCCTATCGATATTTTTGCTTTTATTCATATTTCAGGTGAAGACTCTTTCGATATTAGTTTTAAAACATCTCATGATTTGGAAAAGTTCTGGGATAAATATTCTACTTTGAAATCTTCTCCTCTTTGGGTCCCTTTATGCTCTTCCCTACGAAACCCCTGATTAGATACATTACGGTTATGTTTCGGAATGAAGGGGTGAATGTTGGCAATATATATCACTGGTTGCAAAACGTGAAGTTCTGGGTCCCCAAGCCATTTTAGATTTAGAGGAATTTGGACAGGCAGCTGGAAATTTAAGGTTAAACTGTCTCAAGTGGATGGCGAGGTGCTGCATTTACCCAATAGTTTTTTCTGGGGTCTGCTTCTATGGAGGACAACCTCGTGCCTGTTATAAATGTGGTGTTCGAACCCATCTTAGTAGCTCCTGTGACTTACTGAAATGCCCACTGTCTGCGGGGTTTGGGCATTCGTGGACAGATGCCAAAATATTTTCCAGTGTAATTTATGCGATGAGAAGGGTCATGCCTTCCACCACTGCCCATGGGCCACACACAATAAATCGGGGGTTGGGATCCTGACGACTTGGTTCATAGAGCCCAGGCCAAAAGGGAGATGATACTGCTCCTTTGCTTTCGGCTGGGGGTGATGGTGGTTTGCTCCAAGTACCTACGGATAGGCCCCTCTACTACCACTAAAACGCCCCTCTGCTCCGGTGGCTGTGTCCCAGGTTCCTGTGCCTTCTGTTCCTCTGATGTATCGGATTCCAACAAGCATCTTCTCTATGCCCCTCCCTTGAGACTGTTAAACCTAGGAGGTTTACTAGGGCCTCTTAAGCACTCTTCTGTTACCCCTGTTTTGGGTGGAAAATTTTCCTTTACAAGGTGAGTGGAGGGAATCTGACTTAGAATCTGATACCTTGATCTTTTGGAATTGATTTCAGATGAGGGGATAGTAAACTACCGAACTTGCTAAAGAAAGGAAGGGAAAAGGGGGAAAAAGAAGGTGAGTTTTCACAAAAGCCTGGGTCCTGCAGCTAATCTTTTCAATCATGGCTACGCTTAAAATTGCTTCTTTCAACATGTGCAGTATTAAAAATTTTAAGAAAAGGCTTTCACTCTTTTCTTTTTAGTACTTTGCAAGTTGATATCATTTTTTGCAAGAAACTAGATTGTCTTCTCTTGCAGAAATTGCCCAAGCACAGAAGAGATGGGTGTGGGACCTTCTTTTGGACCTTTGGGCCTGATGTAGCAGATGGTGTTGGTATTCTTTTACCTCTACCTTTTAGGGTTTCTAAATTGGTAGATGTCTGCCCTGGGCATGCTTTGCTTCTAGATTGTGTCTTTCTAGACTTTGATTTCCTAGTTAACATTTACGCCCACAAACCAAGGCGGCCCAGATTAAATTATTTGAGGATATTAGGCCTTTTCTTTATGCTAGACGGCACATTATTTGGGGAGGTGACTTTAATTGTGACATTGACGTTAAATTTAAGAGTGATTCTCAAAAAAATGTATTGTGACTCACTTGCTTTACGGCAGATCGTTAAAGATGCAGGCCTTACGGATGTGTTTCGGCCCTACATGCTACAGGGGTGCTTCCTACCATAGAAATGTTTTTCACCGTATTGATTTTCTTTTTGTTTCTCAGTTTTGAAACCTTTTTTTCTCAAGTGAGACCAACTGAATTTTCAGATCATCATCTTCTGTCTGGGCATTTAGGTTTAGCTGGGATACCACCCACAGTTTTTTAGTAGGGTCCCAGATGGCGTTTGAATGTGTCCTTCTGGAAGATGATGATTGTATAGCTGGTTTAAAGGGTTTTTGCAGCGTTTTCTACCCAATGTCTTTATGACAATTTATTTCAGTGGTGAACTGATAAAAAATCTGAAATTCGCCTTTTGGTTTCTAAAGGAAATCTAAAGCTAATTCTCGATATCTTGCTTACTTGCAGTATTAAATCAGTTATATAAACTGATGTCCTTCCCCTGGTGATAAACGCTTTTCAATCCCAGATCACTGAAATCAAGAAACAAATGTCCTTATATCAATATGATCAGGCCAAATCTCTTGACATGGAGTTCAGGTATGGAGTTCAATCACAGCCAGCCTCTGACCCTTTTTCGCCTGTAAACAACACCTTGACAGGACCCTGATGTCCGGGTTACTATCTCCCAAGGGTACTGTGGTGACCTCGGATCTGGAAATGATGTCTGTTGTTCAATCCTTTGTCTCTGACTCTTTTGGTGGGATACTGATACCACTGCCACCTTACCTACCAGATTCTTGACTTTTCTTCCTGTTATGAATGCCAAATTTTGAAATATGTTATTACAGCCTATTTCTTCCTTAGAAGTGGAACAGGTTATAAGGTCACTTAAATCTAAAACGCCTCCGGATTGGATGGCATCCCGAATGAGTTTTACAAGACATTTCTACCTTTCATGTGTTTCCTTCTCCCTATGGTTTTAATTTTATGTTGACTTCTGGTTTAAGCTTTCCAGTTTCAGTATTTCTCTATTGAAATTTATTTATAAGAAAGGGTTCTTCATTATTACGAATTGGACCCATTAGTCTCCTAAATAGTGACTACAAGATTTTGCTAAAATCCTTACGAATAGATTAGCTGTGGTTTCTGCCTCACTTATACACCCAGCACAAACCTGTGCTATTGCTCAGCGTAAAGGTTCAACATAGTCTATATATTTTAAGGAACTGTTTGAGAATAGTAATGGGAAAGGGGTCAGGTTTTGTTGTGGCATTGGATCAGATTAAGGCCTTTGATAGAGTTCGCCACTCCTATTTATTTGATTTGTTGCTGTCTTATAATATTCCTCGTCCTTTTGTACATTGGATTTCTCTGTTATATTCTGATGCTGCAGTACATCCATTGGTGAATGGCCTAATGGGGCCAGCGGTTCCAGTGGTTAGAGGATTGCAGGGTTGTCCATTGAGCCCTCTTTTGTATACGTGTCGTGGATCCCATTATTCATTATATCCAAGGACACTGTGGGATTATTGGGATGGCCCTGATATTTCTTTACCACTGGTGAAAATTACTGCTTACACGGATGATGTGACATTATTCATGCAAAATGAGTCCTCCTTCAGACTGCCTTACATTGTTTTCAGACTTGGGGAAGATTTTCTAGAGCTGAAATTAATGTGGCTAAGAGTTTTATTTTTTCTTTACACCCGATCAAGCTTGTCTTTGACACAATGGGTATAACCTTTGCATTTGCACCACGTAAAATTTTTGGGGGTATAGTTTGGCCTCGGAATATGGCTACTTTTAATTGGGAGCGACAATTAGGTTTGGGTGAAGCTAAAGTAAATCTCTGGAAACATTGGAAATTTGGAAAAAAGAGGGTTTTCATAGTTAAGAAATTTTTGATCCCTGTGTTTTTGTATCTTAGTTATCTTTACCCACCACCAGTTTCTTTAGAAACTAGGCTTTATAGTGTGTTCTTCCAAATGATCTGAGGTAATTGATTGAATCCGATGCATGGGATATTACCTATTTACCAGTTAAAAGGGTGGCTTGGCCATGCTTAACCCACTTGTATTTTTTCATTCTGTTTTTGTTTAATTCCTTTGTTTTTGTGGGTCCGATTACCTTCCCTTGGCAGATATGGTCCCACTTTGTATGGGATCGCTACTTTCGAAAATGGACTACATATCCCTAAGATTTTACAACAGACCTGGTGCCACTTTATGGGATCTCTACCTTAAAAAATGCCGTCAATGGAATTTATTGTTTTCAACTCTGTTGTCCCACTCTAGGAAATCCTTTTATAATTACATTGTATTTACAGTGCAAGGTATACTTTTGCTCTTTCCAGAGTGTATTCCTACTAGGATGTCATTTGCCTTACACAAATTGTCTGATTTTAGGCTTCCTGCCTATGTGTGGATATTGTCTGGATGTCTGCTCATGGCAGACTGGGGTACGTGGTAACCTTAAATATAAACCTTTGACTGATAGGTATTGTTTAAGACCATTTTGTATTCCATTGAGGAAAGTCTTTGCGACTTTTTTTGATTGTCCTTTGTAAAAGTTTTTGGAATGATGCGGCTGGTCATTGGGGATATCTTTATTGTCCCAAGTGTCTTATAACAGTCTAATTTTGGGTGATTATAAGGGCCTTGGCAAACTTTTCATCCCAGTACTTTGAATGTTTTTTGCATTATTCAGTTCTATTTATGGCAGGCTAGATGTCAATTTATTTTCATCAACAATTGGTCCCTCTTCCACGATTATTTCCCAGGTAGAGGAAGGTATATTGAATGTTAAATCTAATGATCAGCGAAAATGTTCACCTGTTAAGTTTTTTTCTTTATGGAATCATTTCTTTGTTTAAACTGTTCTGTTTCCTGTTTACTTTTGGATTATTGTTAAATTTTGTTTGTGTATTTGCTTTCTGTTATGATTTATGGTGATGTTGTGTTTTCTTACCTAATAAACTTCCCTACTCTGCCAGTAGGGGGAACCAGTATAGCCAGTGTTGAGGAGGCTCTGGAGGAGATGGACATAAAGTACAGGGGAACAGGTGTCTGTCCCTGGCACTGATACTCAAGAGGCCATTAATGCAGCACTTGCTGCAGCTGAATTGTTAGAGGACATTCCAGATCAGCATATCGTCAAGGATCAGAGCCAGAACAAGCATGATATTTCTTTGCCTTATTCTAATCAGAGCTGTCAAACAGAGCTAAGCCAGGATGATGGAAAGAAATGTTTACTCACTTGAAAAAAAAAGGATGCTGTTACAAAGATTCAAGAATGAGCACAGCGATGAACTCTCACGAGAATTTAGCGGTACCTGTCAATGTTAATTGTGATACTGTCATTCCCCGTGAGTCAGCAGAGTGCTTACATGAATGCTAACTTGTAAACAATGCGATAACAGCTGCTTCATATATATACCAAATATAGTCTGTAGTGTTCCGGATGAGCAGGCTAGCAGCTTAGACAGGATTTTACCATGTGCCAAAAGCCTGCTGCATTAAATCAGGAAAGTAAGAAAAAGACTCAGTGCTGGGCACGGTCCTCAGCCTACAGCTGCAAATGCCAGAAACCACTCTGAGAGTGAACCGCTACCACAGGAATCTGTCTTTACCTTTGTTTCAGATCAGTCGGCTGCTGGATGGAGTAAATCCACTAAGAGTGTTGCAAGTGTACAGCAAATTGTTCCTGGAGAACGACTTATCTAATATGATCCTAAGGAACACAGAAATTGGGGCCCCAAACTGGTTGCCCATACAGGTATTGGAAGATGCTGGCTGGGGAGAAATGATAATGGACAGTGGACACCAGATAATCAGGGCCCTACATATATCAGCATAATAAACAAACCTTCTACTTCTGGCCACCACCTCTGTGGATGCCGAGAGCTCCAACATACCCCGGGTAATAGTATTACTAACACTTCTGAAATTGTTGTTGAAAATGTGGTGATTAATGAAACTGCATAATAGGGAGGAAACTGGTACCAATAATTAGGGTCCAGTAAGACTTGGTCCCTCTCCTGAAGCAATACAAGATATAGTGGTGGTTGATGCTGCATTTAAATTAGCTGATCTTTTCAGAATAGGGAGAACCAGCCCCATGTCGGAATGCTGTTCGCTTCTTGTACAAAGGTGGGATGTGGAACCCCAGATCATGTTTTATTGCCAAACCATTATTGAAAGAAACTCTGAAGTTCTTTTCTTCAGAGATATTTTCATGAATTGGTTTAGGTATGCAGATTATGATATAAGTTTCAAGAATGTCTCAAGTTTAGACAGATTTGGGGCCCAGTATAACACCTTAAAAAATACTCCTTTATGGGTCCCTTTTCAGGTTATCCCCTTGTCGAAACCTGCAGTAAAAACATCTCTATTGTGTTCAGAAATGAGGGAGTAAGCATTGAAAATATTATCTTCTGGCTCAGGCAGCATTGTGAAATTCTGAGCAAACCCACCCCATCCTAGATAGCGAGCAAATATGGGATGGAGGGTGAAGGGTTCAAGTGAAATTGATTACCACCAATTCAGGTCCTGTGCACCTCCCTAGTACATTTTACTTGGGAAGGGATAGAGGCTCAGTCTTTTATGTAGGCAAGCCCAAGTCATGTTTTAAATGTGGCTCATGGACTCACTTAAGTTCGGCCTGTGACTCTGTTAAATGTAGCCACTGTTTGGAGTTCGGGCATTCTGCTGGAAAATGTTTAAATTTATTCCAGTGCAATCTATGTGACCATGCAGAGCATGCATATGGTCGTTGTCCCTTGGCCTCGCACAACCGAGATGCTTGTCCTTACCATGAGAGTATAATAAATATGGTGCAACAGGCTAAAAGAGTTGCTGAGCAGAGTTTGAGGGCAGGTTTAGACTTTAAGACAGGACCCCCTTCAGAACCTCAAGGACATGTTAGCAATATGGAACAAACTCCCTCTTCAGATAGTGACCTAGTACCCAGAAGTCAGGCAGAGCAGGGCCCCTCCCTCTCCTCCTACTACAGTGGATAAGTATAGGCCAGTGGTAGATATGCACCGCAATGAATGCCACTTTTATTTTTTATTTATTTATTGAATTTTGTTGAGCCAGTAGGCCCACTGAGACTAGAAGTCCCTTTTCAGGGGCGACCGAGGAGGGGGATACAGATGGTAACTAACTGAAATGAACCAGATTAAGCTGTTGCGGTATTTTTAGTGAATGGGGGAAATCTACCAGACATCAGGAAATTCCCTACTCAAACAGTAGGGGAGCTACGCGTAAGCTGATGGAGTTCAGTTGCACCGCAGCAAGTTGTGAGGAGCTGGAGGCTGAGGAGCTGGTCTTCTCCTTGGCCTTGATGAGGCGAGAGACTGAATAAATGGATGGCCTGAATGGAAAAAGATGCAACCAGAGGGAAATAAAGGAGTGGAGGAGGATGAAGAAATAAAGCAAATGGAGAGAAAGAAACCTACAACTTCCTCCTTGGAGATGGTAGAAGGAGGTAATTCTAAAAGTTATTCTGTTAAAATGCAAGGCAAAGGAAAAATGTAAAGGAAAGTCAGGAGTCCAAGCAGGAGGATGATGTGGCAGTGTTAACCAGACAGGTGAGTCTGATGAAGGACCAGATGTGAGGGAAAATGTGCAGACTTTAAAAAAAAAACCCAAATGAGTCGTAAACAGCTCAGGTTGAGATGATTTAGAGAAAAAATGTCTACAGGAAAAGCAAAGGCGGAATAGCAAGTCCTGTAATATTAAGAAAAAAAGGAAAAGAAAAGCAAGAACAGAAAAAATAAAAGCAGGTTGTTGGGTCAGAGAATGAAGCGGTGGACTTTCTTGATACTCCGGAGTGGATTACAGAGGCTCTCGAGGGGCTGGGCAGAAGAAACTCCAGATGGGAAAGGCTGGGACCCAAATAGAGAAAATACTCAAAATAAAATGGAGTAAGTAGAAGCAGAAAAAGAAATACAGGTGACAGGAGGACAAAACAAAGGAGAACCAGATACCAACAAGTGAAAATATAGAAGGAGAAGGAGAAGAAGAAGAAGAACGATGAATGAAGAATACCCAAAGGGGTAGAATCGGAATTAGAAACCTTTATGGATATAGAAGAAAAACAATACAGGAAGAAAAACAGAATAATGACAATGAAAAGGAAAAAAGGGAGAAAGTGTGTTGAGGAAATGTAAAAGAAAAGCTCTTTCCTGAAGGAGCAAACAGAATGAATGAACCTGCAAAGAGTAGAAATGAGGTTCGGTTAAAATTTAAAGGGCTGGCAGCAGATGCCCAGATAGATTGTTTTGGGATGACAGTTGATAAAAAACTGCATGAAATTTTATGATTATGAAATCTATGTATTAATTCATATACCTGGAGATACATTATATGACATTAGTTTTAAACACCTCACAGGACTGGAGCATTTTTGGAAATGATATCACCAACTAAAAACATCATATTATGGAACAACTTCACAGCAGTCCCATTAACAAAACCAGCTTTTAAGGTATTAACAGTACTTTTCAGAAATGAGGGGTAAACTGGCCGATATTTCATTTTGGATAAGACAAAAGTGTGATCTGAAAAGGTCCCCAGAACCCATTCTTGATGAAGAGAACTTATGGACAGGTGGATGGTGTTTCAAGGTGGCTTTAAAACAAAAGATGCAGAATTTATGCATTTACTGAACTGTTTTTCAGGAAGAGATAGAGAGGGGTGTTTTATGCAGGACAGCCAAGGCCTGCTACTGCTGTGGGGATAGAAGGCACCTCAGTAATGCATGTAAGAAAGTAAAATGCAGACTGTGTGGGCAGCTGGGGCATTATGGAGCAATATGCAAAATGAAATAAAATGCAGCTTATGTGAGGAGTTGGGACATTCCTTTAAAATTGCCCATGGGCAACAACGTAATAGCCCAGACCCGGGATAACAGGGTAAGCAGGATGTCTACCTTGGATTAGCAAAAAAAGAAAAGCTAAACAGGAAAACTGATAGCAGAGGCCCAGAAAAGAGATGAAGAAGAAACTGCAGCAGCTGGTAGTATGACAACAGGGAAGAATGCACAGCCAGAGAAAGCAGAGAACAATATTAAGGATATAGACATCAGTAAAGAAGTAGTGGAAGAAAAGAAACAGAATGTGGAGGAAAAACAAGAAGATTTTCAAATGGTGACAAATCAAAAAAATAAGGGACAAAAAACATTAAGAGCAGAAAGTGATAACAAAAAAAAAAGAGTCTGTCACCTTAAAAATAAATTTGAAATGTTACAAAAAGGGGGAAAAGAAGAGTGGCTTGATTGTGTAACAGAGGGTGAGGAAGAGGAGGAAGATAGAGCAAGTGATGATTCTACAGATACACAAGCTTCAAAATAAGAAAGAAGGATAAAATAGGATAGAAGGGGAATCTGGTTTTGATTATATGACACATTCGCATTGTATTTCCTGTAATGGTAACAGCATAAAAATAGAAATAGAAGACTGGTTACAGTTGAAATACTAAGTGGTTTAAATACAGATACAGTCAATTCCACTTGTATGCCTTTGGATATATGCCTTTTCGGTTGTATGCCCGTTTTACCAGGTCCCAATTCCTTTCCTATATTTACAATGATAATTGTTCCGTTTGTATGCCTGTGTGATATCACTTATATGCCTTTTATTTTGGCAAGAAGCTGACTGAATTGCTGCTTTTGATTACCAAGCTAGGTGTTAATTGCCCATTAGCAGAGGTTAACAGCTTTCCACAGATTTCTAGTGTATGCTGAGCACTTCAGTTCAGCTCAGTTCAGCTCGCTACAGAAAAAGTAAACAAAACAGGCTGGACCATGCCCCACCGAGGAGGAAATCTGTGAGGACATCCAAAACATGACTGGAATTGATGACGATAACGTTGAGGAAAGAGGCTACAGCCTGTAGCTCTAACAATGAATGGTAACAGACATGCGGTTTGCACTTTAAACTGTTACAGATTTTTTTATTATGCTTTTGCTGAAATGCAGTCAAGGAATGTTTTTCTGTGTGTAAATAACGGTATTTATGGCATTCTTCACATGGGGAGTTCACTGTGTGACTTTACTGATTGGTGTATAGCAAAGTAGTGTTCCTGCTTGTATGCCATTCCATTTGTATGCCCATTTACTGTGGTCCGGAGCACAGGCATACAAGCGGAATTGACTGTATTGTCTTTATGCAAGATACCAGATTAAATACTATTGAGGAAATAAATTGGGCCCAGAAGGAATGGAGATGGGGCCCTCTGTATGGTCGTTAGGGATGGAAGCATGTTCAGGGGTGGGGATTGCTTTGGGGAATTATGATGTAACAATTACTAAGCTCATGGACATAAGCCCAGGATGGGCCTTAATGTTAGATGTAAGGTATAAAAGGAGAGGATCTATGTTTAGTTAATATATAATCCACAAATAAAAGGGAAAGAATTTAACTAATGAGGCAAATAGAACCATACTTGCCACACAGCTAAATTAACCTTGTTGGGGGACTTTAATTGTGGTTATCAAATCAGGATTGAGAAGAAAATCAAACAAAGTTTTCTGTGATACAAATTGTTTGAAGAGCATTTTAGATAAGACAAGAATGGAGGATGTGTACAGTATAAAAGGAAAAAATAGAACACACTTATTTTAGAGGAAGTTAAGGTCAAGAATAGACTTTTGGTTTATGCCTAAAAACACAGTAATTTTGGATGTATTGATAACCCCATTAGAAATGTCAGACCATGTAGCTTTAAGTGTTTACATAAACATTTCAAAAACAATGACATGTGGAAAAGGGTACTGGAAGAGGAATATAGAGTTATTAGAAGATGAAGCAGTGATAGTAGAACTGAAAGATATGTGAGAGGCTAGAGGACAGTTCTGGATCTTTATGACAATATAATGAAATGGTAGGATGATACAAAACGGGACATTAAAGATAAAGGGATAGCCAAATATCAAATACCTGAGCCTAAGGGCAAAATTATATAAGGAAATAACAGAGCAGTATAAGGATGGAAAGAGTCATATAGGAAGGATAGAGGAAATAAAATAACAGATGAGGGAATATCGATACAATAGAACAAAATCACGTATAATGGAGCAAAAATGTGGAACACAAGGGACTAAAGCACAAACCAACCCAATGGATGATAGTAACAACAGAATAGGCAAAGAGTCATATCTGAATTAATGAAGAAAAAGAAAAAAAATCAGATATTAAAGAAATGCTATTAATAGTACAAGAATATGTGAGATCTAAATTTCAAGGTAAAAATAGAGATTCTAAGGATACCTTTTAAAAAATATACAACTCCCAGTAATCTCAGATGATGAGACATGGGTATTGGATGAATATATATCAGAAAAGGAAATAAAAGAAGCAATTGAGAGTTTAACAAATAACATGGCACCAGGATTAGATGGAATCCCTAATGCCTTTTATAAAAAGTTTAAAAATTAATTGGCCCAATTCTAGCATTTATATATAATATTATAAAAGAGACAGGAGAACTATCGGACTCGATGAAACAAGGGCTAATGATGTTTATTCATAAAAAGAAAGGTCACAGATTGAAAATTGAGGCTAATCACATTGCTTACAAGTGACTATAAAATTTTAGCAAAAATCATACAGAAAGACTGGTAGGATATGTATCAAAATTTGTGATGGAAACACAGACCTGTGCAGTTCAGGTAGAAACATAAAACATAACTTGTTATTAATAAGAGAAGTAATAGACAAGGGAGAGAAAGGAGATAGAAGGATATATGTACAGCTTGGATCAGAAGACAGCATTCTTAAACCCCTCCTTCTGTATTTCAGACTAGATCATTTAAAAGGATAGATTATTCCTGTTATATTCTTCTC
Organism: Neoceratodus forsteri; assembly: GCA_016271365.2. Classification (NCBI taxonomy): domain Eukaryota; kingdom Metazoa; phylum Chordata; order Ceratodontiformes; family Ceratodontidae; genus Neoceratodus; species Neoceratodus forsteri. Next base: position 125,197,221 of record JADMNL010000024.1, read on the forward strand.
CGAGGTTAATTGATTGATCATTTCTTGAATGGTATTCCAGATGTGGACACGGCACTAGATATTTTTGCAGCCAACTTCTTTCCATTCAGGAATCCTTTTCCCTTTGTGTACCATTTGTGTAGAGGTTCTCCTACTGGATGGTTTGGTCCCAGCATTAAAAATGAATTAAGGAGCAGGATAGTGCTTGGACTAAATTTATATTATCTCCCAGTAGAGTTTCAATGGATCTCTACCGTGGACTTCGGAATTTAGTCTCTCAAACTGTTAGAAATGCTAAAAAGCTTATTTCAGGGATTGTTTTAAAGATAGCTGGGCAGATCCAAAGAAGTTTGGGAATAACATAAATTCTTTACTTTCTCCTAAATCAAAATCTGACACCCAGAAATTAAATGCTGACAACAAAAAATTGGTGACTTGCCTGAAATTGTTAAATTGTTGAATTCTAAATTTAGATAGTTTTCCCTCAGGCTGGTAATACTAAATCCTTTCCTCTGTTCCTTTATTTTTTTGTATAATATTTTATTAAGCTTTGTTGTAAGAATCCAGCTCACATACAGCATAAATGCACAGGTGCATCCAGACAATCGTTAATGAACAGAATACCAAATATCACAATATGGAATAAGGAGTCACCCCTAAGTTCACTCACCACATTGGGAAATTACAAAATAAAAGGAATAAATTCTTAGAGTATATCATAGGCATACAGCTTGGGGAGTACCTCAGATGAACTATCTACACAACTAGCAATCCAAGCCAGTCGGTAAGCAGGTCAAGGACCCACTTTCCCTGAGGTCATTTATTCTTACATTTATTAACAGCTCTATAGAAAATACAGAATATCCATTACTGTTACGCTCTTATAAGACAAAAAAAAATCCCATATCTAATTCTGATATTAGAACAATGCCCCACATTCTTAACACAGGAATGTAGGCTTCAACATTCAGTAGGCAACCTCTTTTACCCCACCCTTATAAGTCAGAGAAACCAGAAATAATGAACAGTTTAACAGGGATATCCCATTCAGCACCCCAAACCATGCTTCCCAATAAGTAATCCTCTGAGCAACTTCCTTGCATAATTTTATATCATTAAACAGTAATATCCCCATATATCAATAGTAAACCAGAAATCATGTTACTACATCCCTAGGTCAAGCAAAAAATAATGCCCAGCACAATGGAGAATGTCAGAAGCTTAAACACAGTGTAGTAAAATTATGCTCAATTACATTACAAATGTGTCGGGTCATATTGCTCAATCTCCATCATCCTGGCTTTCAGGGTCTCCTGTTCTACAATCGGAGAATTTTTTCAGCCTCCTCTGGGGTACCAAACACATATATTTTATCCTGCCAAAAGAGTCTAAGGCGAGCAGGAAAGATGAGCTAATGCTGGACTCCCAGGCTACGGTTGGCTTCTCACCGCATCGTAGGCCTTGCAATGCTGCCTTGTTCCATAGGATAAGTCCAGGAACACAGAAATGACCGCCTCCCCATAGTTCAATCAGCACTTTCTCCTGGCCTCTGCAAGCACCCAATCTCGATCTCCGATCCCGGAACAAATTACTACCAAGGTCAGGCACAGACGATTTACCGATCCTCTATGTGGGGTAATCCAGAAGGCCCTCTCGAAGCGATAGCGATTGATCTTCTTCTCCTAGTCCCAATATACCTGGCAAAAAGTTCACACAAAGCCCAGTGGGTCATCCCTCTCAGCAGCCTCCGGTAATCCTAGGATCTTAAATTCCACTCTCAAACCTAGTTCTCCACCATTTCAAGTTTCTGATGCAGCCATGTGTTGTCTTTAACCAACTTTGTGGAGACATCTGTATTTTGATCAGCATGCCTTCCATTTTATTTAACTTTTGTTCAGCAATGTTCACCTTGGTTTCCAGAGTGGCCACCCATGGTGTTAAAATATCAAATTTCTTGTCCAGGTCTTGGACAGTGGAGACCAACTTCATAAGGGTGGCATTCACTAGCAAGTGTGATGTCTCCTGTATCGGTTGCACCAGAGGTCCCTGCTACATTGTATCCTGCAGGCCCAGCATCAGTCGACCCTCAGTGTAAAAATTCAGCAGAGGCAGCTGCTTGCCTTTTGTTTTCCCCATGGTCTTCCTGGAAGTTATTAGACACAGTAGGGGCATTAAAACCAGAACCAGAATCTTAAAAGAGCAACTTTAAGTGAAATAGCTTTATGATTTCCAAAGAGCTCTCCAAACTTGTTGCTGCCTCCTCAAGAGCTGCTCAGCAGTGCCCCCCGTTCCTTTGGTAGTTGTACTCAGGTTTTTGTTTAAGGAAGTAACATCAAATGGAGTTTTTCATCTTCTGTAGTCTCTCCCAAATAAAGGATTGACTGTGGGGAAGGGTTGGATGCCCGCTTCTTAAAATTGGCTATCCCTTTATTATATTTTAATATGTCATTGGCTACAGGTGTTTTTCCTCATCCTGAAGAAAGCTAAGGCAGTTCCAATTCAAAAGAGCTGTGCTACTTCCATGGATGATTACAGGCAATATCAATACTGAATCCTTAGCAAACTACTTGAGCGTTGAGTGGCTAAGGAATTTGATGCCTATTTGGTTGCCCATGATTTATAGTCAAGGCAACAGCATGGGTTCCGTAAGCACTTTGGTATAGGCACGGCCTTGGTTGGGTTCATGAACACCGTCCTACATGGATTTGAGAAGGATTTGATGACCAGGGCAGTGTTCGTAGACCTAACCAAGGCATTTGATTCGATTGATCATGGTTTGGCCTGTACAAAATTGAAAGATCTGGGGTTTTCTGATGTTGCTGTTTCTTGGTTCTATGATTGTCTGAGTAACAGGTGTCAATTTGTTCAAGTAGGTTTTGTGGTTTCTGATGTCTTGCCAATTAGTTGTAGTGTGCCTCAGGGGTCCATTTTGGGACCCTGTTATTTTCTATGTTTATTAATCAGCTTCCTGGAGTTTGTAAGTTTAGTGAATCACTGCTTTATGCAGATGATTTTGTAATTTGTGCTCAGTCAAATTCTGTGTCTGAACTTTCTTGTTCCCTAGAAAAGGATTTTGGTGCTGTCTGTTCTTGGCTTACTTTAAATGCTATGGTTTTGAACTCCGCTAAAATGAAAGTTATGTTATTTGGCATGCAATTTATGTTGGTGGACACCCTGGAACTGAGGATGTCTGATTTTGGGGTGGTCTGCTTGAACAAGTGTCTCAATTTAAGTATTTGGGCACATTATTGGATCCCAGTTTGACCTTTTCACCTCAGATTCAGTCAATGGTTAACAAGTAAATCAAAGAATAGGGATGTTCTACAAATTCAGGTCATTCTTCTCACAAGCAACTAGATTAGCAATTGCTATTGGTTTCTTCTTCCATATTTTGATTACAGTTCTTGTTTATACTATACCATAGGTACAAAAGAAATGCAAGCACTAACTGTGGCCTATAATAATATTTGTAGATTTATTTTAGGAGCCCCAATAAGACACATTAGTGTAATCTTTATTCTTGGCTGGGTAGTTTTCCCTAGTTGCAGACTAGAATATTTTGTTGGCTGTCTAATGTATAAATGTTTTTACCTTGGCTCCCTTTTCCTCTTTCTGATCTTGTTGTAATGAGAGAATTGCTTCCCAGCCTGAGGTCGACTGACAGACCCCTATATGTTGTCCCCAGGTCTCTGCTTAGATTAAGCTCCAGAGCTTTTTCAATTGCAGCACCATTGTATTGGAATTCACTCCCACTTGATGTTAGGAATGGTCCTCTGTTTTAACTTTTAAACAAAGGTTAAAAAGTTATTTATTACATAAATCTGTTTGTAACTGCAATTTGTAATTTGTATTTTTGGTTTTGTATTGCTGTTGATTGTATTGTATTTCTGTATGTTTTTTCTCCAGGTCAGGCCTGAAAGGGACCTTTGGTCCAGTGCCTTTACCTGGTTACCAAAGAATAAATGAAATTAAATGAAAATTTGACTCAATACAGCAAGAGTAAATATGGGAAGTGTTGGGGAAATATAATATACCAGAAGGATTAATAAAGTTAACAAAAGTTTTATATAAAGAAGCCCAAACATGCCCAATGGTTAACGGACATTTGTGCATACACATGTATAGTATGTGAAAATGGAGTTAGAGCAAGGGTGTCCATTAAGTCCTCTATTATTATGTGTCTGACCCAATTTTAAGATTACTAGAACTAGATAAGGACAAGTAGGAATTACATGGGGAAATAGAAAATTCCAAAGACATGCATATTCAGATGATTACGTAATTGTTGTTTAAAAATCAGGGCATAGGTGAAAAGCATTACAAATAATAAATAGACAGTAAATAAGGGATTACAATAAATAAACAAAAAGTAAAAGTTATCCGTTAGGGAAAATTAAGACAGTAAAACAGGGCAATACAGACATAGTTGAAAATAAGATGGAAATATTGGGAATAGTTTTGGAGGAGAGGATCCTATGAGTGAAAATTGGGGAGAAAGATCCAGATTGCAGAGAGGAAAACAGAAAAATGGAAAAACTGGAACATGACAAAAGAAAGAGAATGTTTATATTAACAACATTTATAGTCCCAATATTTTTACACAAAGCATATGTGTACCCAGTCCGTGGAATATCAAACCAGGTTGCTAGGGTTGTGCTTTACCCTTTTATGGGGAAGTAGATTAAATCCAGTAAAGAAGATACACACTTACAGACCGATAAAGGAGGGAGGGTTAAATATGCTACAAATAGTTGTCTTTTTGTATTAATTTATATTTATACAAATATAAAACCAAGTCTACAAACAACAAAATATATAGATGTTTCTTACAAAAGAATGGAAAGTGATTCTGTTTTTGTAATTGGGGTAAAAAGGAAATGTGAGTAAAAAGCACATATACCAAAACATGTAAATGAATGCAGAAAACATTTAAACTTATGGGAAGTGGCTAAGGATTATATTTTGATAAAGAAAAGAAAAACACTCTATAATACCAGAATGGAGGAAAAATATTATGAAGAACCAGTCTTTAAGATAGAAAAGATGTAAACAGAGAATATTTGTTGGCAGCATTGCTGGAATATAGAATTCCAAAGAAAATGAGGGAAGTAAACTGGATGTATAGCCAGGTAAGATTAATGTAAAAGGAATTTGAAACATAAAAATATGGATGAAAGGATGTGTCCAGTGATAGAATGTGGAATGCAAGTGCAAACTATACAACATATGTTATTTGAGTGTGAGTATATAAAACCATTTGGGGAATTATTAGCCAGTTTGTTGGGGCATGGAAGCTTTTAAGGATCTATCATATGAGAGCTTGGTGTATGGACAATTGACAGAGAATTTTAAGGATATGGAAACAGTACAGTATATACTCTATTTGCAATAATAAATGGGCAATCTGGCAGGTAAGATGCCAGAGGTGCATACTAAACAAGGATAGATCGTAAGTGATTTAGTATTTAAGATACAAGAAGAAGTGGCTAAATTATTTCAAAATGAATGTGAAAAGTTTGGGATAGAAAGAGGAATAGGTTGTGGAGGAATTTTGAAGGGGTGGCATAAAGAAGGATTGGGTTATCCGAATTAGGTGGAAAATAAAATAAAAAGGAAAGAAGTAGAAAATCACAAATTGAAGTATATAAATGGTATTGAAAAATGAAAAGGAAAAAGTGTCTAAAAGGTATAAATGACTAGAAGAAAAGCATATATATATATATATATGGAAGGAAAAAGATGTAAAAGTTTTATGTTTGGTTTATTTTATTTTGTTGTCTGATTTTATTGTATGAATTGTGTAAATGTGTGATTTTGGTCTTAATAAAACTTCCCTACTCTTTTTCAAAAGTGCCATGGGATCTTTAACATCCACCTGAACTACCAAAAGACCAGACAGATGGGACCTCAGTTTAATGTCTCATCCGAAAGACTGCACCTCAGGAGTGCAGTATCCCCTCATGCTGCACTGCAGTGTCAGTACTGGATATTAACCCAAGTACCTGGTGTAGGGATAGAACCCACAGCCTTCGATCTCTGGCCTCAGAGGAGAGTGTGCTACCTGCTGAGCCACAGACACTACAGACACTTTTAAAATAGTAACACAAAAAGGACTAGATTGGGGAAGGCTGTATCCAGAAAGGTAGGAGGCACTGAAGGTATTCCTCCTCAAGCTCTTGGAAGTCGAGGAATAAGTCTGCAGCCTTTCATCAGAGGCTGATGAGGGGATTCAGAGGAGAAGGTACAGATACCTCCCTGTTCTTTCTAATACAGATACTGAGGATGGAGGGGATCAGACTATTACCAACTGCACCAAACCAAGGCGGAAAATGAGGACCCTTAATAACTGAACTGATAGATGTGAAGTCCTTCTTTCCTCTCCCGTGGATCATCTAACCCTTACTACCATTAATGTAAATAGCATTATGGGAGATAACAAACTGGCAGGAACAATGTTAACACTACAAGATGTAGCTAGTGACATCACATGTTTGTTAGATACTGGACTTAAAACCAACAGTGAGCTACATCGGGCCCTCAGGCTTATTCTTGTGGCCCATCTTTTGGTCTACTGGAGTGACACTTGTGATGGGTGGGAGTCTTGTTATCCAATCCTAAGTTACAGGTCACTAGATTGGTAGAAATCTACCCAGGAGGGCTCTATTACTAGATGTGTCTTATTGTTCAGAAAGATTTAGGTTGGCCCAGCCCGGTGGGCTGAACGCTGAGGCGCCATGCGCCACACCTCACGCCATGCCAGCAACCCAGGTTTGGGAACGGACTCAGGCCACCGGAGGCTGGCAGGGGAGAGGAACGATTGAGCATCCGGTGACTGCTCTCCTCTCTGGGGTGGGTGGTGAGGCTTGCATCGTCCTGCGCGACTGGTGGAGCCAGCCGCTTTCTAAGTGGCATGCAGTGGTAGGGCGCTTGGTGACCAGCATGCTTGGACACCATTGCACGTCCGGGCCCTCCATTGGGAGAAAAAGCGGGAAATGTGGGGGGCGATCTTCGCAGCTGATGGCCACGCCTGCGCGCCCCCGGAGAGATCCGAGAGGGGCGAAGTACCCAGTGGGTGCGTGAGCAAATGGCTGGCCCACTGGGGAGTGGGTTTGTGGCCTTGCACGCATGACCGGTCCGGGGTGCAGGGCTGGTCGGAGATCGGTAGGGCTGCTCTGCCAAGGAGAATAAATAGTAGGAAGATAAAAAAGAAAGATTTAGGTTGATTACCCTTATGTCCTCAAACAAAGGCTCTTAGAGCCACACTATTCAAGGATATTCAGCCTTTCTTGCACACTTCCCAGTTCATACTTTGGGTTGGGGACTTTAATTGTAGCCTACATCAGTCTGATAGGGGACTTCAAACATTCAAGTTATTCTGTGATACAACTGCCCTACAAGAAATTTTCACAAACGCTGCTCTGAAGAATGCTTACCGATGTTTACACTCCACTGGAGGTTTTACTTACCCAGGGGACCATTAAAACCAGGGTCGATTTTATTTTTCTTTATAAAATTCTGCATGTACTAGATGTCAGAATGCAAGCTTATGAATTTTCTGACCATGTCACATTAAAGGCACAGATTACATGGCAAGATGCGCCACGTGCAAAAGAAAAATGGAGATCAACTGAGACCCTTTTATTAGATCCTAAAATACAGAAATTGTGGCAATAACTGGGCGGCCAGGTTATCAGTTATAGAATGTTATATGGATATGCGTGGATGGTGGGAAGATGCAAAATCTTCCTGGAGGGACCTGTTTAAAAAAAAAAATCACATCATGATATTAACAAGGTTTATTTGCAATATTTACACTTACAACAACAGTTACAGCATTTAATTTCTCTTTCTGAATTCGCATCCATTGATTATAGTACTCTCAAATAAATGTGCTTAGGAAACAGATGCAAGAGCTCCAATATAACAGAGTTCAGTCCTTGAGTCAAGAAGCCGGTTCGGGACACAGCACAACTAAAGGGGCACGGACCTTACAGAGATTGTAAAATAGAATCAAACCTAGAACAATTACAGAATTGGTCATGCCCTCAGGAGGTAAGGTTTCTACCTTACAGGCATTTTAAAGATTGTTGAAGATCAGGTAAGAAGCTCTTCAGAGAATGACCGACTTCATGACAATGCAAAGAGAACCTTAAATGTCTTACAACTTCCACAAGTTGCTCAGGCTGATAGTAAAGCTCTGATGCAAGAAATTTCTGAAGCAGAAGTTCTTCAAACAATCGTAATGTTAAAGTCTGATTCAGCCCCGGATCAGATGGCCTGGCGAGCTGGCCACATAAACAGTTTAGAGAAACGCTAGCACCTGCACTTACTATTTTGTTTGACTATATGGTTAATCATTCTAAGTTTGCCCCTACAACGCAAGAAGCAGTTTTCATTTTAATTCATAAAAGGGATCTACTTCAGACATTAATAATTGAGACCGCTGAGTCTCTTTAATACAGATCTGAAAATTCTAGCCAAAATTTTGCTAGCCAGACTAACCAAGGTGTCAGTGTATTTAATTAGTTCAGACTCAAACCGTGCTGTACCTGGGAGACAGCAGTGTGATAATCTCATCATACTGAGAGAGATGTTTTTTAAGGGACTCAGACAAGATTAAAGGATAGGTGGTGGATAGACCAGAAGAAGACCTTTAACAGGTTGTCTCATGAGTTTTTATTTTTAGTTCTAGAGGCCTTTGGGATACCATCTAAATTTGTGGCTTGGATTAAATTGATGTATAAAATGTGTCACTGATCCCTAATGTGAATGGGTGATATGGGAAAAGGATAATAGTCCATAGAGGTGTACGGCAGGCTACCCACTTAGCCCCTTTTATATGCTTACAGTATAGATATATTTATCAGATTGATTTTACAGGCCCAAGGAATGGTAGGTATTAGGGTCAACTCTAATATCCCACCATTAAACGTATTTAGCCTACATGGATGACATGGTACTCACCCTTGGCACTGATAAAAATGAAGGTGCCCAGCTAGATGTTCTGCATACTTGTTCGCCACTGTCAGGATCCAAGATTAATACTGATAAAAGTAAAGGGATCTCATTAGGCACTACTCCCATCCCTGTCTCTAGAAATATTGAAGTATCCATATCTCCCATGAACCCCTTAAAATTCTTGGTGTTACTTTGGACCTCCGAATGCTTCAGCCCTAATTGGAAATTAGAACTATCTCAAACTGATAGATTAGTATCAGGTTGGTGGAATAAATAAAATCATAGGAAAAGGAAGAGAAATAATGGTTAATCAAAACACTATTACTCCTATTTTTATATTTAACTTACATCACCCCCCAGTGTATCATAACCCATCTCTGTAGTGTTTTCTTTCAAGCCTTCTGGGGTTTTCTACCTGAATCCCATCAAAAGAATGTTTACCTGCAAACTCATCCCTGAGGGGGAGTAGGTATGGTTAACCTGGTAGCCTTTTCTTAGTTCCTTTATTAGTTATAATTTTGGGCAAGCTCAGGCCTGGACATAAGGTATGGAAACCCTGTTAGGCTTATGGTTAACCCTAATCTTCCCCTTGGGAGCAAAATAAACCTTGATTGATAGGAAAATGGTTGAACTTCCAGCATATGGGATGGAATGTTTGAAGTGGGCTTTGAAATGGAGCTTGAACCCACATAATTTACTTACCCTAGATAGGAAATCTATATATAAAGCTATATTGTTAGCAGAAGGACAGCTCCTAGTAGAATTCCTGTGTCCCAAAACTCAGAAGGCACAGGTCTTAAACAACTTTCAAACCCAAGAATCCCACCGTATGTCTGGGATTGTCTGTGGCTTGGGAATTATGGCAGGCTCAGTGTAAAGAGGAAAACAAACACAAAAGTCCTCAAGAGTCATGCCATCAGCTACTGGAAACACAGCAGCATCTGCTTATGGAGTATGCTTATACTCAGGTATTTGGGGGTTTATTAGCAATAGGATTGAAGGAACCTGTTTTCTTACAGTTAACATACCCTGAAGTTTTGTATGGGTCCAGTCCGATACTCCTAGGAAAGTACCATTCAGATACTATATATGTTATTCTGGCTATAATTAGGTATTATATCTGGAAAGCACATTGTGTATGGGTCCTACAGAAAAATGGTTCAAACAACATGAAGTCTTGCTATATTCTGACATATGCAGTGTGTCCCAACCTTCGAACTGCCCCGGAGATGAAAGAGTTAAACTTTCCATGCCAGGCATGGAACGCTGAGCTTGAGCTCGGTTGAGACTCTGTCTGTTGTTCTTCAAACTCAAAACCATCAGATTCTTTACTCCGCCTCACTGAACAGTCGCCCGAGATTTCTCCTTCTGCCTTTTTGTCGGTTAAAGTGCTGCTTTCTCGTTTTCTAATCGAATTAAAACCGTAGAATTCCGTCGGTTCAGTCTCTGTCTGTGGTATTTGTGAGTACTAGATAGGTTATATTTTACTCTATTCTGTGTGGAACTTGTAAACGGTTCATCAGTTTGGTTCGAACTGATCAAGTTGTTAAAAAATCTTAAATTGTACTTTTAGAATGTGGTTACCAGTTCTTATCGGTTCTAAAAAAAAGATTTTATTACGCTTTTTTCCACGCACCCGCGACATGGTTAGGAACTGATAAGAGGGTCTTGCCTGCTGGATTGCCAAAAAGGGTAAGTTTGATAGGACTGGCACCTATGTCTGAAAAACAAAAGAAAAACTGGGCCCACTGGGTTTCAACACTGTAGTAAACACAGAAACATAGAAACATAGAATTTGATGGCAGATAAGGACTGCTTGGCCCACCCAGTCTGCCCATTTCCGCATACTGGATAAGCTGCAGATCCTAGTTAACCAGCAGCCTACTTCTTCCTACCCCACCTCTAGAATTGCCTTATGACTGTCCTATGCATTCATAATGTGTGCGGGGAAGTCTTTGCCAAGGCTGATCCCTACACCACCTGTGTTTATTGTCTGGGGTTTGACCACCTCAATGCAGACTGCCAGATTTGTAAAAATTTCCTGCAGCTACCCTGGAAAAGAGAGTTGGTAGGCTCAGGAAAGGGAGGCCAAAATGTCCGCTGAACGGATGGCCAGCCGGTTTGGTTCAAACCGAACCAGAAGGAGTGCCCTCTGACCAGGGCAAGACTTCTTCGGCAAAGGAGATCCAACTCTGAGGAGTCGGTTCCAGCAAAAGGACTAGAAAATCAGCTGTGTGGAGCCAAACTTTCCTCTCCAACCGCTGAAGAAATAGCCAAAGCGATCAAAATTGTCCAGTCGCTTGAAATTCCGACCGAATCGGCATGCCAGGTAGGCACTCGTTCGAGCGCTGTGTTCCACCGCTCAAGAGTATGATTTAGAGGAATATTATGAACCGGAGGGGGGAAGAGGAGTATGAGGAGAGTGAATGTGGATTTGAAAGTCTGGATGTGCCCATTGAGCGGACATCTCCCCAGACAGACCTTCAGGAGTGTCTCCTCCTAGGCTTTCTGAGTCCTCTTCTCATTTTATGTTTTATAAAAGTGGCTGAAACCTCCAGCTCCCTATGGAGGAAGCTGTGGATGATCAAGTGGAGCCTGACTTTGTAGAAATGATGGATATCCCAGAGTCTAGGAGGCTGTCTATTCACTTGCATAAATCTTTGGGAAACAGACATTTAAAATTCTAAAACTCCTAACACTATACCTCCTGTGGATAAGAGAATGGACAAGAGGTACACATTGTCAGGCTCTGATACGGAGTTCCTTACACAACAATGCAGCCATGTTAGTACTGCAGGCTGCAGCCTGTGACAAGGCAATATTCCCTTGGCTCACACCCCCAGACAAGGACTCCAGGAGGATTGATGCCATGGCAAAGAAACAGTACATGGCAGCATCCTTGGGACTCAGACAGGCGAATTATATGGCTTATGTAGCTAGATATCAGAAATCCAGATGGGACACTGTCATGGCTTTAGCAAAACAGGTCCCTGGCCAGCTTGCCAAGAAGCTGGAGCAGGTGGCTGCTGATGGTATTGAGGCATCCAAGGTGCAATTCCATGCTGCAGTGGACTCAAATGATGTGTCATCAAGAGTCATGGCTACATCTGTGGCACTTCAAGAATAGCTTGGCTCAGATGTACTAGCTGTCACAGGATACCCAGACTAAGGCCATGGATCTCCTGTTGTGGGTAATTCTCTGTTTGGGAGCAGACAGAGAATTACATGAAGAAAATGGATGAGTATAGGACCACCTATAGGAGTGCACAGGCCAAGGAAAGGCAGGTCACTCCTCAAAGGCAGCTTCCCAGGGGCAGGGGCAGGCCTTTTCATAGGCCTTTTACCAAGTCCAGGCCTCCTCTTCTGCTTATGCCCAGAGGGGGTTCTTTTTAGAGGAGAGGCAGACTGGGTACAAGCAGGCCTGCTTCCACCCTCAACCCAAACCCCTGCCAAGCGGGCACCCTGATGGGGTTGCCAGGGCCGATTCTCAGCTACCTGTAGGGGGCAGTCTGGCTTACTTTGTCCAGGACTCAGCCTCTGACATCAGACAAATGGGTCCTGGAAGTAGTAAGCCAGGGGTTGGTTCTCAGTTTCAAAAGTTTCCAAAGATGAGAACCAGATCCTTTCCACCTGCAAATCCATTAGAGCACTTGCCTTAGAGGCAGATGTCTCTTCCCTCCTAGCTCTCAGAGCTGTGGAAAGGGTTACCCCTACACCAGGGCAAAGGATTGTATTCCAGGTACTTCCTTACCCAAAAAGACAGGAGAATGGCAGCCCATCCTGGATCTCAGATACTTAAACAAGCACCTTTTAAAACCAAAATTCAAAATGGTGACTCTGGAATTATTCTACCCTCTCTAAGGCCAGGGACTGGCTAGTGTCCCTGGACCTCAAGGATGCCTACTTCCATATTCTCATCAGAAGCTCCCATCGAAAGTACCTCAGGTTCAAGCTGCCCCTCAGGCCATAGACCAGTTCAGAGCAATGCCCTTTGGCCTCACCTCTGCTCCAAGGGTATTCACAAAATGCCTGGCAGTAGTAGTTGCTTCTCTATGAAGGCAGAAAATTGCCATCTTCCCTTACCCGGATGACTGGCTCATAGTAGGCCAGTCCCCAGACCAAGTCAAGTTACACTTACAGATAACCTCAGCAACTGCTCACTTCTTTGGCTCTCTTCTAAATCTTCCAAAGTCAGTTCTAGAGCCTGTCCAGCTCCTCACCTTCATAGGCACAGAGCTGGACACAGAGAAGGCCAGAGCCTTCCTTCCCTGGACAGGGCAAGGACCCTGGTCTCTCTGGCCTTCCTCATTCACCCTGCAGGTGTCTCGACCAGCAAGGCATTTTCTACAGCTCCTGGGGCACATGGCTGCTTCTACAGCAGTAGTGCAGGGAGCAAGATTTCAGATGAGGGACATTCAGTTCCATTTGAGAGCCTTTTGGTCTCAAAGAAAGGACCCTCTGACTAAACTGATCCCAGTAACTCAGAACCCTGATCCAGGCCCTACAGTGGTGGCAGGATCAGAACAACCTGAGACAAGGGTTCCCTTTGTCACTCAGTATCACTCTTTAATCCTTACTACAGATGCCTCCCTCTTGGGGTGGGGGCTCACATGAGCAACTTCACCACCCAGGGATTGTGGTCCCCCAGGAATCCCTGCTCCACATCAATCTGCTGGAACTCAGAGCTGTATTTCTAGCACTTCAAGCTTTTTCCAAATCTGTTCAGAACAAAGTTGTACAGGTCAGAACAGACAACAACACCACCACAATGTGGTACATCAATAAGCAAGGAGCACTCAGTTTATGGCCTTGTGCACCCAAGCAATGAAGTTGTGGTCTCTGACTTACTCCCTGAACACCTCCCTCATGGCAGTTCACCTCCCAGGCAAGGACAATGTCCTGGCAGATGCTCTCAGCAGGATTTCCCAGGGCCATCACGAATGGTCACTGGACCCCTGGTCTTGGAGGTGATATTTTCTAGATGGGGCACCCACAGATAGATATTTTGCAGCCCCAGACAATCACCAACTTCCCTTTTTCTGCAGGCCCTCAGTGTTGGGCTCAGTCCCCTGGATGCTTTTGTTCTCAAATGGGAAGGAAGTTTCTCTATGCTTCCCCTTCCTCTCCTGTTCAAAGTGCTAGTCAAAATCAGATCTCAACCCTGCAAGATGATCCTGATTGCTCCAGACTGGGCCAGACAGCCCTGGTATCCACTCCTGCTGTCCTTAGCAGTCCATCTTCCCGTGTCTTCCCAGGAATTACAACCTGTTAACCTGTGCTCAGGGAGGGTCTGGTACCTGAACCTCAAATCCCTCAATCTCAAGGTCTGGCTCTTGAAGAGTTAGAGTTTGCTGATTTACACCTCTCCCAAGGTGTAATGGATATCCTGAAGGCTTCTAGAAAACCTTCCACCAGGGCTACTTATAATTCCAAATGGAAAAGATTTTCCATATGGTGCTCTGGGAAGCATATGTCCCCAGAATCTGCTGATCTGCCCACAGTCCTTGATTATATGGTCCACTTAAATAGCTTGGGGCTGAGACCAGCTACACTGAAAGTGCATCTGGCAGCTGTGTCTGCTTTATTTCAGCAGGTAGCCTTCTTCTCTTTCAGCTCACCCTATATTCTACAAGTTTTCAAGGGATTGCTTCACACCAACCCTCCATTCAGGGACCCTGCCTCTGCCTGGGACCTTAATGTTTGCATTGCTCAGCTTATGCAACCTCCTTTTGAGCCTTTGTCTTCAGCAGAGCTTAAGTACTTGACTTGGAATACTGTGTTTCTGTTAGCCATCACTTCTGCCAGATGCATAAGTGAATTACAAGCTTTGTCAGTGGAGCCTGATTTTATCTCCTTTCATAGAGATAAGGTGGTCCTCAGGACTAACAGGAAGTTCTTGCCTAAGGTGGTTTCAGATTTCCACCTTAATCAATCTATGTCTCTTCAGTGTGCTTCACTGACCATTCCTCCTCTGGCGAGAGGAGGCTGCACAGTTAGATGTGAAAAGAGCCCTTAGTTACTACATAGAGCGTACCAAGGGTCACAGGTTTGACTCCTCCAACTGTTCCTCACTTATGGTGAAGTTGGTAAGGGAACCTCCACTAAAGATCCATTGCCAGGTGGATTGTCTCTTGTATCCAATTTTGCTATGAAAAACTGGGTAAGGTTCCTCCCTCAGGCCTGAGTGCTCACTCTACCAGAGATACAGCTGCTTCCCTGGCTGCTGCCAGGACATCCTGTTCTAGAGATATGTCAAGCAGCTACCTGGAAAACAGTTCACACTTTTACTAAGCATTACTCCTTGGACATCCAGGCTAGGAGTGATGCTTGGTTCAGTACAACTGTACTTCAGAGCTTATTTCCTAAGTAGGTTCTTGTCCTCCTCCGTGGAGGTACTGCTTTGTAGTCTGCATATGTCAGAATATAGCAAAGACATCATGTTGTTTGAGAAAAAATTACTCACCTTAGTAATGTTGTTTCTTCTAATGGAGTCTGCTATATTCTGACCTCCCCTGCCCCTCTCAGAACCTCTGTTTTGGGATGTGGGTGGGCAGTGCAGTGTTGGCATTTAGTAGGTGCCCACCTTGTTGTTTTCAACCCTTCTTTTCTTGGGGTGAGTTGGTGTTGTGTTTTTCATTTTTAGGTCTCCTGACTTGAGTCTTTGTTTTGTGACCAAAAATGTGTTTTATGTTTGATAGCCAGTTGGCTAGTGTAGGTTTACAGCTTCCACACAGGACCTTAGTGAGTTTAGCTCATAAAGATCTGGCGGTTTGAGTTTGAAGAACAACAGACAGAGTCTCAACTGAGCTCAAGCTCAGCGTTCCATGCCTGGCATGGAAAGTTTAACTTTTTCATCTCCGGGGCAGTTCGAAGGTTGGGACTCACTGCATATGTCAGAATATAGCAAGACTCCATTAGAAGAAACAACATTACTAAGGTGAGTAATTTTTCTTCCCTCAGATTGAAGTTATGGCAAATAAAAACAAAGTATTGAAAAACTAGCTAAGTATGATGCAAAGATATTCCATGACAAAAGTGGCTCATTTATGGATTAATGGATTAATTGTGAATATTGGTGTTAATATCTTGTGGGTATAGTAGCCATTTAGAGTCAACTTACATACTTTCTTTGTAAATCTTTATGAGTGTACATTGTAAGTGAATGTTAATTATGTATTTTTGATTATTTAATCTGTATGTAATGAAGTCCAATTTTCTTAATAAAATTCTCCTACTCTTTGTGGACTGCAGCAGTTAGCCTTGTGGAAATCTTGCACACATATCTTGAATTCATAACAATGCCTTCTGATGTTAAGAAGGGACTTATAAAGGTCTGATATGGAGCTTCCTCATAATTTTGTTAAATACACATAATTGATTTTGGTTTAGGAAAAATGAAAATTTGATAGACTGTATATGTATTTGAGTTTCAGTTTCCATGTGTAACCACCCCTGCCACTTTACTCAGTTAGCATTCTTATTTAATTACTGGCACCCATGTTTGGCATGCATTCAATTTAGAAATGGTACTACTGTAGCTTTCAGAATGTATGCCAGGCTCATTCTCTAGAGATTAAGAGGTGAGGGTGGGTTGCAGAACAACCTTGGCATTTATAACCAGGTCCTGGGAGAGTTTTCCTAAGCATATGCTAGACCTATCTTCTGGAGGGTACCCAGTAAATCCACACATGATGCAATAATGTAACTGTCAGACCACAACTGGGGTTCTAGAGTGGGGCTTTATTCAGACAGATGATCTTTAAAGAAGGGTGGTCCCCAAGGTTTACAACAACTTGGCATGATCTTGGGCAGAACATATTCATTCTGCAACTTTCAAAACATCTTTGTATTCCCACAAGCATAGGACATAGGACACTTCAGTTACTAGTTGCATTCAGTGGCATCTAGCTACAAATGTAAGCGCATTTGCTAAATTATAGCAGTATTCTTCCCTCGAGCTGTTTGTAGAAACATTTAGCCCATACGATGGGGTTGATTCTTCCTTTAGACTATGGCCATTATTCTAAGGTAACAGATGCTCTTTCTGAGCCTGTTACTCCTGAACTGGTTACTCCAGATGAGGTTCTGCCACCCTTTGCTCCCAAATTCAAACTCAGCCATTCTTTCAGAGTTACACCTTAAACATTTGCAATAACTCTTGAATTTCTAAAAGTATGAACTTGGCAGTCAGCATTCAAATCACCATATGAGTAGTGTCCCAATAAATGCCCTGAATAGTGTGATATAGTCATAGCTCTAAACATAACACACCTCAGCCAACTTTACTTTAAAACAGTCTTGCACATCTGTACTTATAGAAAGTTGGGCCTTACATGAAGGCATGGAACACAACACAACTGGCACTGGTTCCCTCTGGTAAAGTCAGTTTCTCTCCCTGTCATTCTTTCAGGCAGCTTTACACATCCTGGACCATAACAGAGGTTGCCCCATGGATCCCAAGAACTGAGTCCTTTCACCTCCTGAGTGAAAATCAGGAAATCCTACTGAAGAAGGGTCTCCACCACTTCACTTGGCAAGCTGGGGAATACCAGAACTAGGGTGAGAAATACCAGGGCTCGTAGACTGGAGCCCATGGATAGAGCAACTTCTCTGCCTTCCTCACTCAAACATGCCTCTCACCAACTACCATTCCCAACATTCTACCTCACTCAGCAGCTGGCACAAGGGTTATGCTGCTGCAAGAGTTCTAAATAAGCTCATCACTTTAGTCTCAACTGGAGCCAAGTAAGCAGAAGAGTAAGCAGGTGAAAACCATTTAACTAGTTAATCACCAGCTGCCACCCCTGCCTAGCACTGTTTCTGAGGGATTCTAGTAACCCCTGGGGACTGGGTGGTTACACTCACCGCATAACAGATGAATGACTGTCTGCAGTCATATTTCCATCCAGCACTAGGCCATTCTACCTTCATGTTACCTCACGGGGGTGTGATCAGGCCCTCCCCTACCATATGCTAGGCACAGGCAGGGAACACTAAATAAACAGAGGCTGGCTGATGCAACTTCTGCCCCTATTCTATGATCTATCTATGGATTTCCAGTGGCTCCAAGAAACTGCCTGAATCATGTCCTAACAGACAGCATTGGTGACCCCTATCGCAAATCAGGACCACCAACCTGCCTTTCCCCAGCCCTCTAGGAAAAATCTATATTACCTATGCTACCTACCAGGTACAAAACCCAAAACCATTTCTCAGGATACCTATGAACAGCAAGAAGGAAAGCTACATTACATTTCCCATACAACTACACCTGTGAAGTAAAACATGTATACCCTATTAACCATAAATGTTTCCCAAAACCCTAAAGGGAACTCAGATGAGTCCAAACATCATCTTCTTATCGTCTTACCTGTTGCAACCCCCTGCAAATGGGGGTTCCCAGAAGTCTCCTAGGAGCTTGCCTAAATACCCCCACCCTAGATGGTGTTCAGCATTTAAGCCATTTATTTGTGAGTGCTTGTAGAGCCACTGGTACTGTCTCTTTAAGAGCTGTCTGCTTGCAGGCAGCATTGGTACATGGGGACTGTGTGGGTTTCTGCTTAAGTCCTGTTAGAGCTATTGACAAATTGCTCTGTTTCTGCCATCGCTAAATGGGCAAAGCGATCACTACTCAAAGGTGTAACTATTTGCTAGAGCTCCGTTAGAGGTAGTGGAAATGTAATTTATTTATCCTGCCTTTCTTGCAGCTAGGACTTTGTGTACTTTTCTCCTCCATTTTCGATCTGAACTGCAGACTAGATCCAATCAGGTAGAAGGGGCACCTAACATGGAGTTTAAGTGACCAACCAGGATCAGGACTCTCTCGAGAGCAGGCTGGCCATGGGGGATACAGCTGTAATTTTGGGAAGTGGTTCGGGACTGTGGTGCCTTTTCGCACCAATGGGAGAGAGTTTTATGATTGGCAACTGAAGCCCACCAATTGGACCGGTGGCACTCGACTGTAATTCCCTGCCTGGTGGCTGAGAAGGCAGATCCGCTGTGGTCGCAACTGGGAAGGAGCTCCGAGCTTCTGCGCTGCAGAGTTTTTACACAGGAAGCGTGTGGAGGCTTAAAGTTGGGCAGTGCGTTTGCCTTGGTGATTCAGACTGAATCCACTATTACTGGGAAAGGAGGGCTGAATAGTTGAGAACCAGGCTCACCCGTGGGGACTGGAGAAACTGCTTCATCGTGCTCGGTCTGTCAGGAAAGTGAAGCTGCATCCGAACTCCTGGGTTGGCAGAGTGCAATCGGGACCTGAAAGCAGCTGCCTGGTATGGAAACTTCTTATACATATAAATGTGTGGGGTTTGTCCTGCTTGCAGAACCTTGTTCCCCTGCTGTGTGAAGGGCATCCAGAAATCCACGCCACTCTTGGGTACAGCATTCAGCGTTAAGTTAGCGAGAGAAAATCATGGTAGCTCCTGCCGTCTGTACCTTTACATTGCAAGTGTTTCATCTGATTTCCTTTCTTTCTTGCTACATAGAACTGAGCCAACTAGTTCGGATTACAAATTGGGTATTGTACAGTGTTTTTTCCATCACAGGGCCCCAACCAGCTGCACCCATCCTGGGTACTCAGTGAAACTGACATTTAGGGACTCTGAAATTGTGCACAGTACTGTGAATATTAATGTGATTAATCTAATTAACCTGATTCCCCGTCCTTGTTGCCATCCCTAAATAAATCAGATTTGGTTGTTTCAGCAAAGTTACACTGACTAAGATATGTGTTTATGTTAAGTATTGTACAGTGGCTATTGTATCACATCATCTTGCTTTACAAGGGGTCCCCAGAGTCAAGCTGACCAAACCAGTCCTGGGGTAAGTACATTGTGAAGATACTCCTAATATATTGTGTGGGCCACTAGTGGGAAGAAAGGGGGTTACAGTGTCCCAGAGGGCTGTGACCAAGTCAGACCAGACAGTATCAACCCTGACCTCTGGGTGGAGGCACCCGCCATTGGATCTAGGCCCTCAACCTGTCAGTAGTCAGTCAGGCAGGGGTAGTAGCCTTGTAGATAGTGCCACCTGGGGGTTACACCTTGAAAGAAAACACAAAACAAATTCTTCATTCCGCATACACTGCCTAAACCTCTACCCAACACTAAAAACAAAAAAAAAACATTTTCTATAAAAGTATAAAAGAAATCGAAAGAAACATTAGACAATACAGTTTGGGGATGGAATCCCAACAAAGTTCAGATCTAGGGACCAATGTCACTGGTGCCTGTAGGCAATTGTCCATGAAATAGTCTCCCCTAGGCCAAAGCCAGCTGAAGAACAGTTGACAGGACAGGGTCTGCATAATATTGCAATCCAGGGAGAGTCTTTGATGAAAATATTAATGTTCCCTGGATAGTCTTCAAATGTAGGGTGTGTTGTGCAAAGTCAGTAAATATAAAGTTTGATCTTACCAGCTCCTTGAAGACAAAGTTTTATCTTACTCTGTGAGCTGTGGATCTTCTCCTTTGGACCAGATGAAATCTTCGGATACTGCTGGGCTGATGACCTGGAAGACCAGACGATGGAATAGGAAAACTGCCGAGCTGAAGACCAGATGATGGAACAGGAAAACTGCGGATTGATCTCTGGATAACACACCAAAGAAATACTGAAATACCAGAAGAGCTGCACCTTCCTCCATAGATACTACTGCTTTGAATGACAGGCATTTTGCCTGCCACTGCTGGCTGCCTTAAGGCATGCTGGGCATATTCTCAGGTGGTGGCACCATTAAGAGGTAGTACCATTCAGGGTGTGGGGCAAGGACTATGACCCCATCTGGACATACCAGGTTAATGTTGTGAAATGTTTCATGCCCAGCCCATCTACTACTCGAACAGTGTCAATGAACAGAGTCCTGCCCAGACCCCAGTATTTAATGTGGTCATTACTAATTTTGTGCCTTACACATTCTGATGCCACTGGATGCATTTTCTTCTTGCTTCCTCCATAAGCCAGGATTGCCTGTTTTGTTTGCTCTCCTCCAGACTCAGCAAGGAAAGGTGGGATAGAACTTCCCATATATAGCCTCAGCCCTTCTACAGATCAGTCTGTCCTCTTTACTATTTTTACTAGTCTGCGGCCAGTGGCACGGCTTGGGGCGGCCAGTCCTGGTCGATCCAGTGTTTTAAACTTCAAGCACAAAATAACTTGTCTTTCCCTACTGCTTGGAACAAGTTACTTGAGCCTCCTTCACATGCTACCAGCTCCTCTGAGACAAGAACTTAGGACAACTCACAGTGACCCTCCCTGTGAGGATATTTTACTCCATCCTCTTCTTCCTCATCACTCATAATCAATCTGTGCCCAGGAGTGAGCAAATATCCTCACCCCTGAGACATTCCATTCCTCACTGGGTCCAAGTAGACACCTCCCAATTCAATGTTTCATGTACGTTGTCCTCCCTCCCAGGCTGGGACTCTGATCTCTCTCTCCATGGGTCAACTGATCCCTCTGTGGTAGTGTCCATTTGGGATACAGGCGTTGCAGCCTTTCTCCATTTCTGCCCTTGCTGTAGATCATCTGAGTCATTATTTCTTGGCCCTTCTGTGGCACACTCACAGAACTTGGATCAACAGGTTTAGTCTGGTGCTGCATGCTGCTACTGCTGCTGGCAGGTTCCTGCTAGGGTCCATGTGGGAGCCAGCCAGGTTCTTGTTGTCTTTTCTGGAGCTGTGCCCGCCCCTGCTCATTCCAAATTTTGCAAGGCTGTCTGAGCAATGGGTTATTAGGAACACATCCTTCAGCTTTTAGACATACGATGCATAGTCTCACTGGATAGCCAGGAGTTGCCACACCTGGAAGTAACCTTTCATCATAAGATCTCTACTTCTCTCAGTACTGCCTCCTTCTCTGCACTCATAGCATGGGCATGATCGGGTATCGGGTGCTCCTAAAGCCATGTCTGAAAGCAAACACATAAATCCCTAGGTTACTGCATTGCTCACTAGTCACATATTGTCTCTGAACATAATCAATTCTTTTATGATGCTAAGCTACTTAAACTTGTTGCTCTCTCATGCAGAGTCTCCACAGCTATAACACACTTCCTCTGAATTTAGCTGTCCATGTGACTTTATTTCTGAACATATTGTAAAATCCATTTGCTGGCTTGGTTGCTGAACTTACTGCACTGCATCTTAAATTGGGCCCAACAACTGTAACAGACTGGCATTGATTTTACTATTCCAGAAACATTTCTCAAAATGGCTCTCTATTGCTATGTTTACTTTGCTGACTATACCCCATCATAGCGGTTGTAACTTCTCATGCTTCACACTCTGTTTAAGTTGCTTAAAACTTTGTTTTCCGACCTTTCTGAATACCGAAATCACATTTTGTCTGCAAACAACTGTCTCTTATGCTTTTTCACAACCCATTTATACTGATTTCAGCAATTTGCAATGGACTTTGCGATCAGCTAGTAGAAAGGCCTATGTGGCCGACCCGTTGGCCTAGCCAGTAGTGCTACCACTTGCAACGCTGGTGACCCGGGTTTGGGAATGAGCCCAGAGAGCTGGAGGGGTTAGGAGAAGGCTGATCGTCCGAGGACTGCTCGCCTTCTCCGGGGACAAGGCTTGGTGTTGACTGACTTTAGGCGGAGGCCTGAGGTACAGCAAGCGCCAAGCCAATCAGGAGGGTTGGGCATGCCAGACGTTGGCGGAGCTCCGCGTTGACTTATGGGCGCATGCACGTCCAGAGGAACAGGGAAAAAACACCTCCATCCGCTCGGGTAGATGGGCGCCAGCACAGACCTCAATGGTCCCCTGCCCGTCCACGGCAGCCCGAAGAAGTAACGTTAGCTCGGGGTGCTTGGAGCCCCACCTTGTCCCCTACAGAATCCAAGGCTTCATGGGGGACGCCGCCAGGGCTCCCAGGCACGGAAGGAACTGAGACAGATGCTGGGCGCCCCGAAGAAGGGGAGCGTAGGGGGCAGGGGAAGCGTAAATAAGCAAGTACAAAAAAAAAAAAAAGAGAAAGGCCTATGTACATATTTACAGTCTGCTCAAAACCACTCGAAGCCCACAGCTTTTCTTTGCTCAGACTTTCCTGTTTGTTAACAGCTACCACCCTACAACTCACAGTCCTTCTGGCATAGAAAACTCACTGTTGCTGTACCCATGTCTCATTGCTCACAGTCTGTTGCTTAGAATTCTGCTTGCTGCAGTATACACCTCACAGTCCTCCTTTGCACATTTAATCCACTGTTTGCACACAGGTTTAGCTGGCATTGCTTTCACACACAGTTCATTTGCATCATTTACTTGTTTACTCACTTTATTCAGTAGCTTGATCCCTCCGTTGAAAATCTAAGCCTGCTGCCGATTCGATGAAGGCCTCTGGGGTGAATCGGGCTTGTGGTCCCGCCAATCATAGCCACGATTGCCTTGATCACTCTCCAGTCAGTCAGAATATGGGTTGAGCCTGAAATTATGCTTTGAAAGTCTGTTTGCGAAGATTAAATCGCTAAGCTTCGATGGTTGATCCAGGTCTAGCTAGTTCACACGCCACTCTTTTCTTTTCTCTCTCTCTCTTTCTGTCTCTCCTCTGTGAACATACTGCATACGCCAGATGCTAGCAAGGGGATGGGACTTGATGCAGCCACACCAATCACACAGCGCTATGCAAATGAGCCTCTCATCGCTTGCTGTCCTTCATGGCAAATTTAGACAGCAAATTGTAACTTTTTTTCTTGGCTGCAATTTCAGCGGGAGTGCTTTTTCAGAACAATTCAGCACATTTAAGGACATTTCTCTAGTGACTTCTCCCAATCTGCACACTAAGCACATGAAACTTTCAGGGCACATATCTAAGTCTGTTTCCTTAAGTCCACAATACTTTTGGAACTTGAAAATCACATTTAAAAGTTTTAAAGCATTTTGAGATGCAGAGACCAGGACACACCTTACCATGCTGTATAGTCCATAAGCACAGGTGAAAATACACAAGCAGCACATTTTGGGTGACATTTTCCTGGGTACAAATAGTTTTCCCAATGGCTTCCTTTCTGTTTGGGCTACACCACTACCAGACAGAAAGATGCTAAACATACCCTTGACAAAAACTTTGTTCTCTCCCCAAATTAAACATCACCAGACAAGTCCCCATTTTGTAACCACCCCTGCTACTTTACTCAGTTAGCACCCCTTATTTAATTACTGGTACCCATACTTGGCATGCACTCAATTTAGAAATGGTACCACCTAACTTTGGGAATGTATACCAGGCTCATTCTCTAGAGATTAAGGGTGGGGTGGGAGTTGCAGAACAACCTTGGTATTTATAACCAGGTCCTGGGGAGAGTTTTCCTAGCATATGCTAGACCTATCTTCTGGAGGGGTACCCAGTAAATCCACACATGAAGCAATAACATAACTGTCCAGACCACAACTGGGGTTCTAGAGTGGGGCTTTATTCAGACAGATGATCTTTAAAGAAGGGTGGTCCCCAAGGTTTACAACAACTTGGCACTTGAGCTTGGGCAGAACATATTCAATCTGTAACTTTCAAAACATCTTTGTATTCCCACAAGTGTAGGACATAGGACACTTCAGTTACTGCTTGAATTCACTGGCATCTAGCCACAACTGTAAACGCATTTGCTGAACTATAGCACTATTCTTCCCTCAAGCTGTTTATAGAAAACATTTAGCTCATACTACGGGATCAAATCTTCCTCAGAATATGGCCATTAGTCTAGGGTAACCATGCGCCCTTTCCGAACCTGTTAGTCCTGAACTGGTTACTCCAGATGAGGTTCTGCCCACCCTTTGCTCCCAAATTCGAACTCAGCCATTCTTTCAGAGTTACACCTTAAACATTTGCAATAACTCTTGAATTTCTAAAGGCATGAACTTAGCAGTCAGCATTCAAATCACCACATGGGTAGTGTCCCAATAAAAGTCCAGAATAGTGTGATATAGTTATAGCTCTGGACATCACACAACTCGCCAACTTTACTTTAAAACAGTCTTGCACATCTGTACTTATAGAAAGTTGAGCCTTACATGAAGACATGGAACACAACACAACTGGCACTGATCCCTCTGATAAAAGTCAGTTTTCTCTCCTGTTATTGTTTCAGGCAGTTTTACACATCCTGGACCATGACAGGGATTGCCCTATGGATCCAGATGAACTGCAGTCCCTTTCACCCCTATGGAGTGAAAACTGGGAAATCCTACTGAACAAAGTACACCCTTCATTTGGCAAGCTGGGAAATACCAGAACTAGGTGAGAAATACCAGGGTTCATAGACTGGAGCTCACAGGCAAAGCAGCTACTCTGCCTTCCTTACTCAAACACTCCTCTCACCAACTCCTGTTTTCAACATGCTATCTCCCACCCCAACAGCTGGCACAAGGTTATGCTGCTGCGAGAGTTCCAAATGAGCTCATCACTCAGTCTCAGCTGGAGCCAAGTAAACAGAAGAGTGAGCAGGTGAAAAACATTTAACTAGTTAATCACCAGCTGCCTCTCCTGCCTAGCACTGTTTCTGAGGGATTCTAGTAACCCCAGGGGACTGGGTGGTTACACATGCACTGTAACTTTGTTTTGTATTTTATTACCCCTTCCCCAATAAAATTCCTCAACTCTTTGTTAAAAGTGCCTTGGGTTCTTTTAATTGCCTCTGAACAGTGTTGGGGATGGGACCTCGGTTTAACATCTTATCCAAAGGATGACACATTCAGCAGTTCAGCACTCCTAATACTGCACTGAGGTGCCATTGTTTAGGTATGAGCCCAATCCCAGTGTGGGACTAGAACACATGACCTTCTGGCCCAGAGACAGATGTGCTAACTGAGCCATGCTGACTACTAGTGCCATCTTAAAGGCTTGTCCTCTCACAAGCGGAAATAAATTGTGTATTTTGAGTCAAGTCACTGTGTATTTGATTTATACAACATCTGTTTAAGAGATAACTTTATAAATAAGCTTTTATGTGAAGATTTCACTGTTTTCTATTATTTGAACTGCTGGCTTCAGTGCTGCGTAAGTTTTTATGATGTCACCAGCATAGAATAGTAGAAACACAGAATTTGTCGCAGAAAAGGATTGCTTTGTCCCATGAGTCTGCCCAAATGGTCCCTGCCTAGCCTGTCTCTGAAGACCCTCCCTCCTCCTGCCTATTTACTAATATTCCCTATGTCTATCCCACGCATGCCTGAAGCCCCTGTTTTGCCTCTTCCACTTCTGCTGGCAGTCTGTTCCAGGCATCCACCACTCTTTTAGCAAAGTAGTGTTTCCTCACACTGTGAAAGCTGCTTTCTGATTGTTTCAGTTCTCTGCGAAGGTCAATGAAAGCGTTATTACTGACACATCTATACTCTAGATAAATAATTATCCTGGAGGTTACATAGCATGATAAATCAGGGAGCATGTATCACCACTGGTGTTGCATAAACGTGTTATTTCTGCTTCTGACAAGGCAAATGAGTGAATAAGTAGGTTATAGTATATGGTTTGCCCTTATTATGTATACAAATTAATAAATACTCAAAAGTTGTTGTGCACGTTCTATAATTAATATTCATTCAGCACTGCTATTCACCACCTGATTGGAGCAAACAGTCCTATTTACAAAAAATTCAAACAAACGTGGCAGCTCTGCTTACTGAGCGGTTCACCAAGACAGTCTGGACACAGACTGTGCTGATCAGCTCCATGTTTCCAAACTGTACTAATTTGACAGTTTTTGTTTTTTTAAATCAATTGCTGCCACAAATCTTTCGAGGGTCAGGAGTGGAATGGGACTGCTCAACAGACTTTGCAGTTGAGTGAGCTACTGATAGCAAGTGGAAGCACAAAGGCAAGGTATCAAACCTCGTGAAAGTTTAAACCATCAAAATGTAACTTTTTTCAATCTCGGGAACTATATACTATAAATGGAGGATAATGGATCGGCAGCAGTTAACAATAATGCTGTGCCCATTTGAGAGATTATCATGACAACCAAGTAGACCTCAAGAGTGAAGTTCGAGAGGTCTGGGTTGTCATGACAAAGTTGAGAAGTGGGGCTTGTAAGAGTTTACCTGTTGCCCATCCGTTATCTTTATAATGTATGGGCAACAGTTCAACAACACACTGAGCATTTCTTGAGCAGCTGCTCTCACCCCACCCCATACTCTTAGTATGTGCTCAACTGTAGCACGGCTGAGCAGGAGAGGATCACTCTGTGCAGCTGCAGTTGCGATAGGAAAGCTGTGGTGGTTCAGTGAGCCGTAGTCAGAATGGGGCTGAGCCACAAAAGTGGGCTGGGTGGCTGAAGGCTGTTTTAGTGGCTCACTGTGGAAGTAGCAATGAGGCAGGGCAGTGGAGCAGCATGGAAAACAGGAAAAAAAAAAGAATGCTCGCTGTCCAGGAAATGGGAATGCAAGGATGTTCTATCTTGTACCATCGATGTGACGTACTCAAGATGGTACAACAGCATGTTGACATCACATCAATGGTACAACAATGTTAGGAATTCCACCAAATTTCATAAATAATAGCCCTCTTCCATACACTATAACACTGTTTTTCAATTGAGAAGTTTCAGTGGTAACAAAAAGAAAGTTAGATGTATGGTTGCTCATACACAATCTTTTATAGTGTATGAGCAACCATTTGAGACAAGGCTGTGTGCTTACTTTGGCATTTTTCTCCTTTGGCATTTACTTTCTAGACTAGCTCTCTTAGCGCAGCCACTTCCTGAATTGTGGAGGATTCAAACGTGCATATGTGAAGTTCTTCTATCTTGTTGTGCTGCAGCAGTGATGTCGCTAGTGCAGCACAGCACAAACATCGTGATGTCACTACTGCAGCACACCAAGCCTGTTCTAGGGATGGAATTCCATCCAGAACAGTTTCCTATATGCTATTAGCACAGAATGACCATTCCACTGGCAGAATTAGCACAGAATGACCATTCCGCTGGCAGAATTAGCACAGAATGACCATTCTGCCAGCAGAATTAGCACAGAATGACCATTCCACTGGCAGAAGTAGAACAGAATGACCATTCTGCCAGCAGATTAAGTACAGAATGAACATTCCGCTGGCAGAATTAGCACAGAATGACCATTCCACCAGCAGAATTAGCACAGAATGACCCTTCCGCTGGCAGAATTCACACAAAATGACCATTCCACTGGCAGAATTTTCATTGAAATTTCACTGGTTCTTCTTGTAGAATTCTGCCTGCTGTGATCTACAGAATTATATTCCACAGAACAGCATCTTTGCATGGAAATTCACTCCACAGCCATTTTCATGAGATCTGTGGAATTTAATTCCTTAGTAATGTAGTGGAAAACCCATTCCGCATTATTCTACTGCATTTTATTTATTTATTTCAATCTAGGATTACAATACTTTTGAGCCGAGGCTCTTTACAAAGGTTCCATGTCAGCATGTGCACACAGTCATCATTTTTAGTTACAAACATATGGTGGGCGAGGGCAGGAGACAGTGCAGTCAGGGGCCTTGTCGAGGAATAGGCAGGTAAGGTGCTAGGGGTGTAAAGACTGATTGTAAGTGCTGCGTTGGGGCATGTGCAGCTGGAACAGTGGAAATATTAAGATGGGCAATCACAGGATACAAGCAGTGAGAGGCGAGCTTGGACTTGAAGAGGCCAAGTGTTGAGCAGTCGCTATGTCACTGCCAAGAGAGTTGAGCCAGTTGGATGCCCGATAGGTGAATGATCTTTATCCTTGGGTGCATGCGACATCATGGGATATGTAGTAGATGGAATTGGATCTCCTTGTAGTGACATTCCTAAGTCTAGGCTTAAGGAGGGCACAGACACCCAGGTAAGCAAGCCCCATTATAATTTTCTTGGCCGTGATGCAGGTTTGGTATTTTACAGTATGTGTTTGTCCTGTTGAAGCTATCCAGATTGGGAATAAAGGTCACATGTATGGAGTGCGGTGATGTGAGCCAGTGATGAGATGACAGGCCTTATTCAGGGAAGTCACGATACGTTTGAGAGCAGTGGTAGTTGCAGACCCATATATGATAAGACCATAGTCTATGATGCTGACGATGGAGCTTTGGATGACCACTGACAGCGCTTCTGGGGTTAGGTGTTTCCTGTGCCGGAATAATATGCCTAACCTCGCATTGGTAGATTTGCAACATTGCTGATATGGATAGCGAGAGGGAGAGGTAGGCATCAGGGGTGATGCCGAGGAACCTGAACGATTGTGTTTGCTCTAGGATGGCTCCTTATTCGTTGCAATGGAGAGGTAGAGTTGTTTTTTTTTCATTGTGGGGTCTGCAGAAGACCATAGACTTGTTTCTTTTTTCTGATTGAGAAGCAGTTTATGATCAAGGAACCAGGATTCGATGGAGGAGAAGGACCGCTGAAGTTTATTTTGTAATTGGATTGGATCAGGTGAGGATCACAGTATCGTCGGTGTAAAATTATTTGTTCTGGGCAGCTGTCCAGTAGTGAGTTTAAGAATAGGCTGAAGAGGAGGGGTCCCAGAATGAAGTCCTGGGGACTGCTGAGCGGACGGTCTAGGGTCCAAGAGTGTATCAGTGATTCTTACTGTTTGGGACCGTTCTTCAAGGTAGCTCTTAAACCAGCCAATTGAATCGGTTGACAGCCCAGTGTTCTGAAGCTGGACAAGCAGGAGGCAGTGATTGATGGTGTCAAAGGCTTTAGTCAAGTCAATGTAGATTGAGCCTAATAGTTCACAAGTGGGTTGTGGATTGCGCTGGTAAATTCAAGTAGGGCTGTGGAGGTGTTGTGACCTTTGCAGAACCCGTGTTGTTACTTGCACAGGATGTTGTACGATCCAGGTATTCTGTGGGCTGGTCCGAGACAATGCGTTCTAGTGCCTTGGAGGGTGGTGGTAGTAGGGAGATAGGTCTGTAGTTATCATGGGCAGTTTTGTCACCACTTTTATGGATTGGGGTGACAGTGGCAGATTTCCATCTGTCGGGGAACTGGCTAAGGCTGAGGGAGAGGTTGAAAATTCTGGTCAGAATACTAAGCACGTCATCAAGTGTGAGAGACAGGATTTTGAGATTGAGGAGTCATTATTGAATCTTGATTTACCAAGGGCTTTGGTAACATATTTACGTATTGGTGAGCCTTGACTGCTTTGAAGTAGAAGCGGGGAGCTGTGGGAGTTGTGTTCATTATGGACAGAGGACTTCACCATCTTTGAAGTAGTCCTGGGTAGGACAGCATTGAGATCAGTAAAGGCTTTGTTAAAGGTATCTGCAATGGTTTTTGGGTTGAGGGTTGTGGTTCCATTGATGTTCAGTATTGATTGGGGAGTTTTGGGTGGATTCCAGTGAGTTCCTTTAAGCGTAATTCTGCCATTCCACTTCCAACAAAATTACACCACTAGTCATCAGCATTTATTCTTTCAGTTGCCCTGTCATCACTTATTAAAAATAAATCCAAATTTCTGACTGGATCTTGAGATGAAACCAGCTCTTCAAACACTCACAAGCTGGCTCTGAACATCGTATGTCAACATTTTTATTTCCAGTCGTTTAGTCAGGTAAGGCGCACTAAGCTGAAAGCTTGTTTATAAG
Source organism: Neoceratodus forsteri (assembly GCA_016271365.2). NCBI lineage: Eukaryota > Metazoa > Chordata > Ceratodontiformes > Ceratodontidae > Neoceratodus > Neoceratodus forsteri. Next base: position 125,227,692 of record JADMNL010000024.1, read on the forward strand.
TGCAACCTGGGAGCACAGGGAAGTAAAGTGACTTGCTCAGGGTCACACAGTATGCAAGTGGGGCTGTGGGATTCAAACCAAGGTCTCCAGATTTACGGCTCAGAGCCTTAAAGCACTCGCTATACTGCTATTCTGACAGTGCCATGGCAACCCAGGCAAACAACAATAGCAATAGATCAATGAGCAGAGCATGGTGGCAGTACACTACTGAAGCAAACATAGTACTATGCAAAAATTATAAAATAAGATAAACACACCTAGCTTGAACAAAGACTGTACATTCACCAGTACACAAACAGTGAAAAGTGGGTAATCCCCAATTAGTACCATGTCCTAGAGTGCCTTATTGTTAGTATACAAGGGACCCATCTGTAAAATAAACTTAAAATATGTTTAATTAAGCAATAATCCACAACAGGGTGTAGGTTGTTGTGGGATTTACCACACCTGGTGTGGTGTGTTATGAGGCCACAGGTCGAAAGTGACAAAACCACACCAGAAGTATGTAAATCCCACAAACAACCCACAGAACTAGATTGGATCATTGTGATTATACAGTGGGATAATTAGTAAAATAAATTTAAAAGAAAACATTTTTGTATTTTAGTTGTTTTTTAAATTTGTTATTGAAATTTTCTTCTGCAGTAGTTTAAAGGGACACCCCAATTAGTGGTTTTACATAGTGTTTATCATTTTTACTTACTTTGATTTTCTTGACTATATATTTTATCTAGTTGATCCAGCCATCCCTTCTGCCAGCATTTTATTTAAGCATCTTTAGCAGCATCCACCATTTACTGCAGCTGGCGCTGGAAGTCAGGAAGTAATCGCAGGTACAGTACATGGTGTAACCCTATGGAAGAGCATTGCTCTGGTTTGCATGTTAGAGGTCTTGGTACTATGCCAAGACCAAGTATAGACTCAGCCCAAGTCCAGTCTGTCCTTGAGTCTCAGTATAGTACTCTAACATCTACAAACCAGGAAATAATAACTCCGTCCATAAGGCTAATATCACGTGCTTCCACGGCTGCTCCCCAGCCTCACATCAGCTGTAGAAGATTGTGGATGCACCGCTAAAGGTGCTTTAAACAAAATGCCGGTGGAAGAATGTCAGGATCAATAAGATTAAATATAAATTCAACAAATGAAAGTAAGTAAAAAATAAACTATGCAAAACCATTAATGAGGGGATCCACACCTCATGTGGACATTGCCCTTTAAATAGTCCTTGTCTTCTGGGTAAATTATGGTTGCAGATGTCTTTGCCCTTCTCCTCCTTGAGTTTGTGTGAATTTTAGTTGTTTCTTTTTTCTGTACTATTTTTTGAATCGTTTTTCTTAGTAGTAGGAGGTGAGCAAGCTGTGGTGCTAGGTAAGGTGAGACCAGAGAGAAGAGCATGAAGCAGTGGTCGCTGGTGGTCAAGTGAGTTAGTTAGTTAGCACGACTGTTTTAGAAGTAACATAGGAATCTTGAAGAGAGCTATCAATAGGGCTCAATCAGCTGTTTTATTGTTTACAATGTTTGGGATTTAAGTTTGCTTGTTTTAAGAATGGATCACCACTTTGGGGAGTGAACAGTAATGAAGCAGAGGGCTAGTGGCAGCAATTTGAGGTTGGAGAAAAAAGTTGTAGAAATGCAATTCTACAGGTTAATGTGTGTGGGTGTTTTTGAATGAACACGTTGGTGGTTTGTGTATGTAGTGTCTGTTTTTATTTGTGGTGGTCAGCTTTAGTGGGGAAAACAATGGCAGTTTGTTTTGAATTTTTCAGATGGGCAGGTGTAGTGATATCATTTCTTGGTCTGCTGTTAGTTTGACTGACTGGCACTTTTATATGGGTTATGCAGGATTAAACACTTCAAAAACATAACCCACTCAACTCCATAGACAGTAATCAGTATCCAATAAAAATGTGTATCTACTTTATTTTATTTTTATATGCTCTTCTCTTTCTGGTTGCTCATATCAGTGTATAACTGTGTAACATTTCAGAACAAAATTGTTCCTTCATCATGAATGATGTCACCCTGAAGCGGCCCAGTTTCTATAAAGAAAATCCACCCATGTAAATGAACCCAATCAGGTGGCCCCTTCATAAATAAAATAATTAGGATTACTGTTCAGAAGAATCTAGACCAGGCTCAGACAGGAACATTTAAGTGACTGGGAAGCCAATATAAACTCTGTGCCTTTTACCTCAATTGGTTCAAATTGGCTTTCCAGTCACTTACATCTTCCTGTCGAGCCTGGTCTAGATTCTTTTGAACAGTAATCCTAATTATTTTATTTCTGAAGGAGACCACCTGATTGTGTTCATTTACATGGTGATTTTCTATAGAAACCAGGCTGCCCAGGGTGACGCTATTCATGACATCAGCATGTTTTAGCATGCATAATGATGGCCCAGGTCCTTCTTTTACCTTTAGTTAGAAGGTACAGCCCAGGAGAGTGTTTCTTGTAATGGTGGCAGCACATTTTACAAACACTTAGAATCCAGAAGAGCTCTTTAGAACTCCTTAGAGCTTTATTTTTGCTGCATGATTTTGTGGAGATCTGGAAGGGTCAGTTGCTCTTATTGCCACGAACACAGGTAGCCCATTCTCTCGATGCTTTTCAGAAATTTATATTTAGAGAGAATTTAATATGGTTTAAAACATAAAACCTTTTATTTTATTTTTATTTTGCCTGTTATTAGAACAAACAGATACCACTTGCAAGAATACATTTCCATAAGAGCTTTGAAAATCTGGCGTTAGTTACACAGGGTAAATGAGATTTTTATTCTCATGGTTTCAAAAGATTGTTTTTGGACAAATTAGCAAGAATAAGAATGAAACATGGGGTAATTTGAAATTATTTTGCAGTATAAATGAAAAAGTTGTACATTTCTTCTTTCTTCCCACAAACCCCCACCACCACAACCACCACCATGTTGCAGTATTTCTCCACTTAAGAGATTACCAAGTATTTTACAAGAAAACTACATTTCATAGTCAAGTTAGTTCTCCCAGACATACTAAATGAATTACAAACCATTTCTAGATTTATATTTCATAAATGTTAGACTAATTATGAATATGTAATAAGTTAAACTATTATTTTTCATATATCTGCAGATGATATTACCTGTATCATATGGATTAAGAATATAATTTATAAAAGCTCAGATATGTCTGATGCAGGAACAATTTTGTTCTGAAACATTACAAAGTTATACACTGATATGAGCAACCAGAAAGAGAAAGAATATAAAAAGAAAGAAAGTAGATATACATTGTTATTGAATACTGATTATAATGTATGGTAGAATGCTGTTAACCTTAGGAATCATCATTTCTAAGGTTATTAACTCATCGATGTGGCGTAGAAATGTTGTTAACCTATTGATGCTACTCATCGATAGGTGTCTAACAACTTGATCGATTCTTGTGTCGCGCTTTTTAGATGGGAACCGACGGATGAAAGTGGCGGTTAGGGAAGGACTGAAGGGCATGGCAGTGACTTTTAAAAAGCGTAATCCGTTTTACTTTTTAAGTGGGACCATACACTATAAAAATAATGTATGCCTCTATCCGTAACCGGTCACCGTTAACCGCCCCGAGGTTGTTATGATATGTAAACTTCTCGAGCTTCGCCTCGAGGTTTACATGGTTGCCCTGGCAACCTCTACGAAGTTAACAGACCAGTTGCCAATAGAGGACCATACATTATCCTCTATATTGTCTATGGGAGTTGAGTGGGTTATGTTTGTTGAAGTGTTTTGTTGGAATCTGTTTCCCACTCCTTCCACCTTCCACCTTCTTTCTTTTTTTTTTGTTTAATATATTTATTGAGTGACAGTTCTCATATAACATTCCAGGTCCTCCATTATGCAGCAAGACATTCCCATGTGTATATACACAATACTATCATAGTTCTTCAAATTTGTCATATTATATATCTTTCATTGTATAAATATTATTTATCCATTGTTGTTGTTGTTTTATTTATCCACCTAACTTACTATTAATAATAAAAATAATAAAATAACTAAGTTGGTGAACTCCAACAACTGAATTGGTCTGTGTCTGTTTTTTTTTTCTTCATATCTTAAACAAATTTGGGCCCCAATGTCTGTTGTCTCCTCATCTCTCTGGTCCCCTTCAATTTATAGCACTCAGATAGACCATTCAATGAAGTATTCCACTGCCTTCTAGTATTATCCTTTCCCCAGCATTTAGAGTACCTATATACACAGTCCAGGCTCATTCAAATCCATCTTCCACCCTCCTTCAGACAATATGTAAGTTTATCTACTGCAAGGACTTTCAGCGTGAGCTCTTTCCATTGTTCCACCGTGGGTCCCAAAACTGTAGTCCAGACATTTTTTGTATTCCCTGTCTAGCTACCGCCAGTATATTCTAATCCACCTAGGATACAAAAGCCATTCCTCATTTTTCTCTCCCCTGTACTCCCAACAGCAAGGATTTTGTGAAAATTCAATGGGTTGCCCATTCATATCTGAGATTTCCCTACTATCCTCCTCAATGGGGGCAATTAATGGGCATTCCCAGTAGTAATATTTGATATTACCCTTGCTACCTTACACTTACTACAATTTGGGGTTACTCCTGGACAGAATCTATGCACCATAGCTGGAGGATAATATAACTGTTGTAATGAACTTAAACTGTGCTTCCTTATATTTATTGCATACCAACAAGCCCTGGTGAGATTCTAGCAGTATCTGCCAGTTAGCTTCATTTATTTTTTCCTCTGTGTCCAGTTCTCACCATTTCTTGGCCAGCTGAGCTGGTGCATGAAATAATTTCTGTCTATTTTCACTACTGTTCCTATAAGCCCTTTTTCACACTTGTGGGCCCCGGTATCTTCTTTCAAATATCAGAAGTCTGACCCGAGTTTCCCTGAGCTCCAGTTAGCTACTTATAATAGTCTCTTGCCTGGAAGTATCTATATATATATATGAGAGGTTGGTAAATTCAGTCCCTCATTTAGTTCCTGAAAGGTACACATTCCTTCTCCTGTAGTTAATTTTGCCATACACGTCACCCCTTATAGTTTGCCACTGTTTAAATCCTCATCTTCCAGACCTGGCAGAAATTCTGGATTCTCCGCCACTGGTACCAGAAGTGTGAGTATTCTCCTTACCCTGTCTCTTTCTAATTTTCCCCATGCTGATAAGCTCACCATTACCATAGGGTTGGGAGATTTCAGTCTGCTATATCTTTTAAATCCCTCCTTTCCTAGGTACCCGTGTCCCTCCCTGGTGTCCCTTCTTCTCCAACTCCAGCCAACTAGCTACCTCATTCCTATTTACCCAATTCTGATATATATATGTAGTGTTGCCAGGGGAGTAGCCCACCACATCTGGAAAGTTATGCCCCTCCCGGGCAATGGGTGCTTTTAGTCTCTTCAGACTAATTCTGAAATTTGCCTCCAAGTGAAATCTGGGAAGGCTTTCTTTAACTTTTTGACATCCTACATCACCAGGCTGAATGGAAGCATCTGCATAATATACAATAATCTAGGGAGTACATTCATTTTAAGGAGGCTAATTCTTCCCATCCAGGATATTGGTAATTCCTTCCACCTACTTAAGTCCTGTACTGTTTCTTTAATCAATGGTTTATAATTCTCCTCATATAAAATCCCAGATGTTTTCCTATTTTAATGCCCAAATATGTTATTATTTTATGGACTACTTTCAACCCCATGCTTCCTTCTGTCTACCCCCAAAATGAAATTTCCGATTTCTGCAGGTTAATTTTGTAGCCTGAGAATTCAACCAAATTGTTCTATTACTGATAATACTCTTGGGGTTGACTTCTCCGGCTGGGTGGGAACAAAAGAACTGCCTCTTTCTAAGTTTACATTTATAGGGTAAAAGGGAACCCTGGGAGACACTATTTTGTTGTGTGATTATTGCAGGATTAACCCATGCTCAAACTTGCCAATCAACCAATGAACATCACATAAGCAATAATGCCTGACAGGGTGGGTGGTATTGTGTTATAACAGACCACCCAGGGGCATAATATTTATTTATTTATTATTCTTTTGGTAAGCAGATAAGGCCTATTAGGCACAAGTGCTTATTTTCATGGGTGACCCAGGAGCACTGGGAGGTTAAGTGACTTACTCAGAGTCACACAGTATGCAAGTGAAGGTTGTGGGAACTGAACCCAGGGCTGCTGGATGTCCCAAGCTACTGCACCTGGAAAGTCTGGTATAGCTAATAATGCCCACCCTGCATGGTGGTATTGTGCTTGTAAAATGGGTTACATGTGACATTTTATGTAATTTGTAAATATTAGAAAAAAATAAAGACCAGGCATAAGATGGCAGCATAGTTCAGAATCTCTGCAGGAATGACTGTAATTTAACCTCATCCAGACTTCACCAGACCTTTCTTTGTTACCAATTCCTGTGACCATCCTGTAATCTTACTGCCTGACACAGTTTGTAAGTCATTTTGACCCATCATCTACTTATTTTCAATTATTCTACACTGTACTGCAGCATACTAGGCCTCATCCTTCAGCATTATGGCAGATCTCCAAGTACAGCAAAGCTCACTTGCTAGAGTGGAAGTAATGTTTTCTAAACTGATGGCTGAAATTAATTATCTAAAACCTCCACCCAACAGAATGTGACCACTCTTGAAACTTTTAGCCAGAAAATTGCATTTAATGAGAAAGTAACGTCCTGTAACACCACTACTATTCATGACCTCCAGGCTACTGTCCGCAATCAAGATCGAACTACTAAATCCTACAAGCCAAAACTGCGATATTGAAAATCGTAATCGTAGCAACAATTTATGATTTTTGGCTTCCTGAAGGTGTAGAATTAGGAAACACTACCGCTTTTTATTACGTGCTGCCTGCAATGCTTAAACTGCCTCCTGACCTAACGTTAATCATTGAGTGGTCTCGCCGACTCTGGGTCCCAGGCCAACATCACACCAGTGACCAAGGCCTATCATTGCTCACTTCTTGAACTATTCCCACACAGAATTAATACTGAAATGAGCTAGCTAAATGGGGAAACTTCAGTGGCAACAGTTTAATATTTCCATCTACAGAGACTTTTCAAAAGATTTAACCATCAGAAGGAAGGCCTACAATCCACTTAAACAAATCCTCCACCAAAGCAATATTAAATTTGCTCACGTTATCCCGCAACACTATGCCTTTTGTAGGCTCTTCCTTCAAGGATTTTGAAACCCTGACACCTTAGCCAACTATCTGGAGGTCTCTCTGCAATCTTATCCTGGGAAGTTCAGCAGTAATTGGCAACCCGAACAGAGCTTTGGTATCCGTACGGAGGGTGGACAACGAGGTACAGGAACGTGGGGAAGTGTTGCAGAACTCACAGCCCAAGCAGCAACGCCATAAACTGGATTTGACCCCAAGGCAATAAACACGGCTGCAAAGAAGGCTTCTGTCGGGGCATTGTTCTTCAAGACTTTCATGCTGTTCTAGCAAGGTTTCACCCCAAACACCCCAAGCTGCAGCCTCTCACCTTCAAACCAACCCTCTATTCCTTGAGCAATAAGTTTGCACTCTTGGAGGATGACATGTACTCCTCACAGAAGGATCTTTCCAGCAAATTTCAGATGAACACCCTCTAATTTGGGCCCTGTGCCTCAGGGATGTATTTCTGCTGATACTTCATGGGCAGAAGTTGTTGCAAGTTCCCCTCAAATCTTTAGAGCTGCCCAAAAGAAATGTTGAGCAAAGACCAAAAGCAAGAACATCAATAGTCACAATCCTGCTAATAACTTTAATGTGTCATGAGCTTCTATGGTCAGTAATATGGTCATAGTTGCTATATCTTGGTAGATTTTGCTTCCAGGATACTTAAAGGAAGTGCCAGTACACGTTTTCTGCATAGCTGCCCGCTCTACAGTCTATGCTACCTGGTTGTTTTCACTTCCAGTGGGTGCAGAAAACAAAGACTGTACATTGCGGTGCGATCAATTTACTTTTGCTGCAGTGTTTAAGCGAGCAGCTTAAAGATCTTCAAGGGAACTTTGGTATATCAGCAATGCTTTTCTATCCCATTATTTTAGTGTTAGATCTTATACATTACCTCACTAAACAGGTTCTCTGTATCTAGCCTTTTACTCTCCAGTTTAGCAGTGCATGAGGTTTATAGTCTTTTGGCTGTTCAGTTGCATATCTTCAATCGGTATGCATCCCGATTATTGCCTTTTCTTTTTCATATGTGAATTATTATATATTACAAGGCAACTTACCCTTCCCTCTCCTGATGACAGGTTCTTAAGTATTATTGGCAACTACATTTAGTCTATCTCCTTCCCTCGCCATTATTCTTACTACCTATAATATGGAACTAACATTAGTACTCAAAAAGGTGGCTATGTTTGGTGTACTGTTGCAAAGGATTGTCAATCTACATCTTCCTTATGCTCCTTATTTTACTTGAAGCCTACAGATATTATAGAAATCCACTGCTGTGTGGTCCTGTTTTGGGGCTCACTGGACCTAGTCTTCTAGACCTAGTGACCCCATATAACACCTATTTAGGTGATTTTCGTAATCAGAGCTGGTCTTTACTATGACTTTGTCTTCTGTCTACAGCTGTCACCGAGCCTTATACCTCTACATAAATCCTGATTTGCATTTGGTTCAGGGCGTAAGGGCTTAAATTGACCTCCCTTTCTTCTTTCCCTCAATATTGTATTTATTATGTACTTATTCTGTTGCACTGCAAAGTATACTGAGTCTCTAATGTGGTAATGATCTACTTTTCCTTTTATATTTGTTTATTTGCATTCCACCTGGCTCCTGAATTCCTTGCTCTATGTCTAGGCTGTACTGGCATCTCATATGGTTCTTTAATTTACTGTTATTTTGAGTTGGTATATCTTACTACTAATGTTTATAAATAAGTTCTGGTGTTTAGCTTTATCCTTATACCTTGTCTAGTTTAGAATTAAGCTGAGGTTATTACAGTCCACTGCCTTTCTTGGTATCATTCCCTTTCAGTTTAGCTTATCGGAATACTTACTTTATTATATTACTGGATCAGACTTTGTTTTGGGCCAATATTTATAACCGGTCTTCTCTAGTCTCCTCCCTACATCGAGCCCAGGGTGTGGTGAGAGAGTCTCTTAGCCAGTTGGCTGACTCATATCTCCTCACACCCCTAAAACATTTTCTTTGTTATTTAGTTTACTAGTATTGTTGTTGTTAATGACTTTCTCCTTCCCATATCTATTCTAATTTTAATAAGATAGCTGTGCTACTCATGTATCATACATCTCACTTTTTGGCTTGAATATTCCTGCCACTCTCTGCATATCGTAAGCTCTCTATATTGTATTCTAATCATCCTCTGCCTCATTTATTTGTCCCTTCAAACTCCAGCGATTATTCCCTTCCTTTAACACTAACAATATGAGTGACATACTTTTATATACATGGAATGTGAAGGGACTTAATTCTCCTTGTAATGAAGCAAATTCTTTCACATCTCAAAAACATAAAAACAAATTGCTTTCCTTCAAGAAACAAAATTATTAGCAGAGGATGTTCATAGACTTAAAAGATTGGGTCAGTCAGATCTACGAATCATTCTATACCTCAAAAAAAAAGAGGAGTTGCTATCCTTATTCATAAGAGTCTCAAATGGTCCCTTGTTAACTCCGTTTCTGATACTGATGGCAGATGGGTGATGGTCAAACTGAATACCAACTCTGATCCTTTTCTGCTTGTTAATGTCTATGCACCCATCTCTGATTCCCCAGAGTTTTTTCATAATTTAGCTCAACAGATTCTATCCTTTAACACTGATTATACACCTGTTATTCTTGGAGGATCTTAACTTTGCTTTAGAAGCCAGCATTGACAGAGTAGCCCACTAGAGGCCCACCCTAGAAGTATTAAAGCCCTCTCATTACTAATGCAAGGTGTTGGATTAGCTGATGTATGCGCCTCCTTCATGCCCCTGATCAATTTACTTTTACTCCTCTCTACATAAGACATACAGTAGAATTGACTACTGGTTAGCCTCTCCTGTTATAATGGTAAAAACTATAGCTTCATCCATCTCTCCCATCATAATCTTGGACCATTCCCTGTCAAATTGCAACTTTTGTGGGACCCATTAGCACCTAAATCTTCTTACTGGCGTGGACCCTCTCCTTCTCAAGGATCCCAATTTTTGCCCATGATCAAAGCACAAATTCAGGACTTCCTCTTTCACGATCCTCAACCGAATCTTCTATGTCCTCTGTATGGAAGCTCTTAAAGCTACGATTCGAGGAAAAATTATAAGTTATGCTGCACATAGGAAAAGAGTAAGAGAACAACAGCTGGCTGACTTGGAAAAATATCTTAAGGCTAAAGAGAATTTATACTTTTCTTCTAATAAGCACTGTCCTGATTCTCAACTACTTCTTGAAATTCTTCAACTTAGAGTTAAAATTAACAAATTAATTTCTTGTAAAACTGAACTGGCCTTGTTTAAACTTAAATATAAGTTTTGGGAACACGCGATAAAATGGGAAACTCCTCTCTTACTAGCTCAAAGCACAACAAATGGAATGACACATCCTAAGCCTAAAAGATGAACAGGGTACGATTCACTCTGACAACCCCTCTATAAACCGTATCATGAAAACCTTTTTATCAAAAACTATAACAAATCCTCCATCTACTTTACAAATTCAACAGTTCCTTAAATTGTTACATCTTCCTCATCTTCTACTCCTGAAACAAATTCTTTAGATGAACCCTCTCACTTCAGGAAATCCAGAAAGCTTTGTCTTCCTTGAAATCTGCCAACCCCTGGGGTGACGGATTCCTCGTCATTTTCTATAAAATGTTTTCTGACACCTTATGTCCCTTCTTCTTAATGTTTATCAAGAAGCTTACAGTACTGGCAAGCCTCCCCATCTTGCACGAAGCAGTCATAACCCTAATCCCTAAGAAAGAAAAAGACTCTACTCATTCCGCAGTTACAGGCCCATCTCTATTAAACACAAATGAGAAGATATTTGCTAAACTACTAACTTCCGACTTGAATCCTTGATTCCCAAGCTAACTCATTGTTCACAAGCTGGTTTTATTAAACATAGATCTGGTTCTGATCAAACCTACGTTCCTTATTTAATTGAATTCATAAAGCCAAATCCTCAAGACACCAGCTGCAGCCATAGCTATTGATTTCGAGAGGCCTTTGATTCCTTAAACTGGGACTACCTTCATCAAGTTTTATACTATTTCGGTCTTTCTGTACCTTTTGCTCCTGGATCAAGCTATTATAGAACTCCCCTGTTGCTAAAGTACTTACTAATTCCACCCTTTCTTCTTACTTTCATCTAGCAAGAGGAACTAGACAAGGCTGTCCCCTGTCACCTTCCCTATTTATTTTAGCCATGGAACCCCTGACTGCTTGTTTACATCAATCTTCTGGCATTGTGGGCATACCTGTGACCAATTCAAGATATGTTTCTCTCCTACGTAGATGACCTCTTAATCTTACCGAAATCCTGAAAGAGGCTGGGCCCCTGTTGGGTGATTTGTTAGTAATTTTACTAAAATTTCTGGCCTTGCTTTGAATTATGGCAAATCACAAACTATGCCCCTTAACGACCACTGTAAAGCCTTTTTATGAACATACCTCTTGGATTTCGCTGGTCACCACAGGGTATAACATATCAAGGAATCAAAATTACAAATAACTTAGGAAAGATATGGGACATTAACTTTAACCCCTTATTTGATAACATTAAAACAATTCTCGACAGATGGAATCTTCTTAATCTCTTTCATGGGAAAATTGCAGCTATTAAGATGTTCATTCTTCCAAGATTCTTTACCTCTTTGCCAATATTCCTTTAGTCTTACCAGCCTCCTTTTTGCTAAAATTAATAAATGAATAGGTAACTTTATCTGAGATGGGAACCACCGAGATTTAACTGCAACAAATTTCATCACATTGGAAAAAGGGGATTCGAACTCCCCTGGTTCAAAGGCTACCTCTGGGCTTTCCGAATGGCCCAAACCATTACATGGTTTCAGAAACCCTCCCTCACTCACCACTATGGGATGCAATGGAATCTGCATTGTGCCCAGGAGGAGTTCCCACTTCCTTTATTTTGAATCCCATTTCCTCTAAACTAAAATCTCACCCTAGTATATCATCCTCTGTTCTTTTTTGAAACTAACCTAAAAATTCCTGAAATCCAGTCCAACACCCTGGTTTTATGCGCCTTATGGGTCAATCCACTACTCATTCTAGAAGATCACCCAATTTTCTGTTGTACATGGAAGAACAAAGGCATTTTCTTTCATGGAGATATCTTGGACCAGAATTCACTCACTCTTAGATCATTCTCAGACTTGCAGGTCATATGGAATCTTCCTAAACAGGACTTCTGGAAGTTTTTACAAATTCAGGCAGTTTGTAACTCTCTCTCTAGTTTAGTGTATAGGCATACTCTTCTAAACCCTTACATCTCACACTGGACTAATTTATCAGTAAACTTAAATAGCTCCATTTACAAAGACATTATTGATAATCTACCTGATCAGTCTATACAGGCCACAACTAAATGGAGTACTCTTCTTAACTACTGTACAATATTTCAGACACACAATGTAGTAATTGTTAGAGTATTGTACATAATACCTTTAAAGATGCCCGTAGTTCTTTAATACAAACTAAAATCCTACATCTTTGGTATAGAACCCCTCAGTGCTTCAACAAATGGGCCTATTAAATAATAATAATTGCTGGCGCTGCAATTTGGCCAGCTGGGACCTACTTCATGTCTTGTGGTCTTGCGCCCCATTAATAAGCTCTGGCATAAAGTCTATTTACTTGCCTCCAGAGTAACAGGGCAAAAACTACCTTTTGACCCCAAGCTATTCCTTCTAGGCATCCTTATCCCCAATAGCTCTCTCCTCTCACATGCACATTTTAGATGGCTAAACATACTTTCTCTTCTGATCAAACGTCTGACACTTATGAAATGGAAATCAACTCTGGTGCCTTCACTTTCAGATGTTCTTCAAAGCCTCTCAGTATGCCTCCCTAGACTGATTATCTCATATTACTCACAGCCGACTCAATGTATGACAGATGTTGGCAGAATTATTTCAAATACATCAAACCTAGTTCTTCTAGACCCTAATTCTTGGGATATTTAGCCCTCCTTCTTATTTTGCTCTCAGATTAGGTTTTCTCAAAACTTTTGTGCACAGATTTCTCCTCTTTTTACCCTTCTTCCCATTTCTCCTCTCTCCTTCCCTTCTTCCTTGCTTTTTCTATCTTCTTTCTTTCCTTGCACACTTTTCTCTTCATCTCTCCATTACTGAAAATTTTCATATCACCACACTTTATCACTTTTGCAATTTATTGAATGCCTTGCCATAGCCTGCCCTAGCATGTATTTCATACATGGTTACTATTTCGATCCTATAATACCCTATTGATTGTAACCTTCTGCTCTCCACTTACATCCTGTCTAGGTTTGTGTTTTGTTATCAATACATGCATATAAGGCTTCTCCAATATGTTTACCCTAAATACTGTGTTTTGTTAAGTGATATTTTATACATTACATGGAGGATAGTCTTCTGTTGTATTAGATGTGTGCTTTCTTATATACTCAATTTCAATAAAAGATAAAGTGAAAAAAAATAAAACAATGAATAAGAATCAATTTAAAGTAAAGTTTTTTGTAAGTGGTCGCTCACTGTTATACTTGCCAGTAGAGGGAACTACAATGTTTGAGAGGCATGTTACTTGTAAGACTTTCATGTACTGGTCTTAAACTCCACCTGCTCCACTTTTCAACTGTCATCCCCACCTGCTTGCCGATGCTCCATTTCACTGTTTTATTTATGTTTTTCTGTTCATTTGATGGGGAGATGAAAATGAGCATGGTCCAAAATGGAGCTGGACTCTGTGCAGTTGGGCATGGTGGCTGAGAGATGGTTCACGGCCACATATGTGGGCATGGTAGCTATTGCTACTAATGAGGTGATTTTTTTTTGTTGTTTGTTTACAAAAATAAAGAAGTTTATTAAATTATTTCATTTAATATTCCTTTGTTTTTCCTGAGAGGGTGGAGCCAGGGCCAGCAGGGGAGGATGTTATAAGAGCTGTCCCTGGGCAGTGCTTAGTACATAACTGTGCTAGCATTGTTCCTTTAAACTGTCCTAGCATTGTTCCTTTTATACTGTGCTAGCATTATTCCTTTAAACTGTGCTAGCATTATTCCTTTAAACTGTCCTAGCATTATTCCTTTAAACTGTGCCTGCATTATTCCTTTAAACTGTGCTAGCATTGTTCCTTTAAACTGTCCTAGCATTGTTCCTTTAAACTGTGCCTGCATTATTCTTTAAACTGTGCTAGCATTGTTCCTTTAAACTGTGCCTGCATTATTCCTTTAAACTGTGCTAGCATTGTTCCTTTAAACTGTGCTAGCATTGTTCCTTTAAACTGTGCCTGCATTGTTCCTTTAAACTGTGCTAGCATTATTCCTTTATACTGTGCCAGCATTGTTCCTTTAAACTGTGCCTGCATTGTTCCTTTAAACTGTCCTAGCATTATTCCTTTAAATTCTGCCAGCATTGTTCCTTTAAACTGTGCTAGCATTGTTCCTTTAAACTGTGCTAGCATTGTTCCTTTAAACTGTGCCTGCATTGTTCCTTTAAACTGTGCTAGCATTGTTCCTTTAAACTGTGCCAGCATTGTTCCTTTAAACTGTGCCAGCATTGTTCCTTTAAATTGTGCCTGCATTGTTCCTTTAAACTGTGCCAGCATTGTTCCTTTATACTGTGCCAGCATTGTTCCTTTAAACTGTGCCAGCATTGTTCTTTAAAATGTCCTAGCATTGTTCCTTTAAAATGTGTCTGCATTGTTCCTTTAAACTGTGCCAGCATTGTTCCTTTAAACTGTGCCAGCATTGTTCCTTTAAACTGTGCCAGCATTGTTCCTTTAAACTGTGCCTGCATTATTCCTTTAAACTGTGCCAGCATTGTTCCTTTAAACTGTGCCTGCATTGTTCCTTTAAACTGTGCCAGCATTGTTCCTTTATACTGTGCCAGCATTGTTCCTTTAAACTGTGCCTACATTGTTCCTTTAAACTGTGCCAGCATTGTTCCTTTAAACTGTCCTAGCATTGTTCCTTTAAACTGTCCTAGCATTGTTCCTTTAAACTGTGCTAGCATTGTTCCTTTAAACTGTCCTAGCATTGTTCCTTTAAACTGTGCTAGCATTGTTCCTTTAAACTGTGCTAGCATTATTCCTTTATACTGTGCTAGCATTGTTCCTTTAAACTGTGCTCTACATTGTTCCTTTAAACTGTGCCAGCATTGTTCCTTTAAACTGTCCTAGCATTGTTCCTTTAAACTGTCCTAGCATTGTTCCTTTAAACTGTCCTAGCATTGTTCCTTTAAACTGTGCTAGCATTGTTCCTTTAAACTGTCCTAGCATTGTTCCTTTAAACTGTGCTAGCATTGTTCCTTTAAACTGTGCTAGCATTATTCCTTTATACTGTGCTAGCATTGTTCCTTTAAACTGTGCTAGCATTATTCTTTAAACTGTGCCAGTATTGTTCCTTTAAACTGTGCTATTATTGTTCCTTTAAACTGTGCCAGCATTGTTCCTTTAAACTGTGCTAGCACTGTTCCTTTAAACTGTGCTAGCATTGTTCCTTTAAACTGTACTAGCATTGTTCCTTTAAACTGTGCTAGCATTATTCCTTTAAACTGTGCTAGCATTATTCCTTTATACTGTGCTAGCATTGTTCCTTTAAACTGTGCTAGTATTGTTCTTTAAACTGTGCCAGTATTGTTCCTTTAAACTGTGCCAGCATTATTCCATTAAACTGTGCCTGCATTATTTCTTTAAACTGTGCCAGCATTATTCCTTTAAACTGTGCCTGCATTATTCTTTTAAACTGTGCTAGCATTGTTTCTTTAAACTGTGCTAGCATTGTTCCTTTAAACTGTCCTAGCTTTATTCCTTTAAACTATCCTAGCTTTATTCCTTTGAACTGTGCTACTTAAACTGTCCTAGCTTTATTCCTTTAAACTGTGCTAGCATTATTCCATTAAAAAGAAAACTTGTATTTTTGTAGTGAAGTGGAAAAATACAATAAAAGTGGCACAGTGTGTCCAGTTCTGTATAGGGTTGTACATGTGCGTGTATGGGGGTGGGGTATCACTCGCTAAACTAGAAAAAAAAAATGGCTGTTATTATTTTAAGATTATTTTTGGAGCAGTGATTTACTTGCTACTAAGGTAGGTTGGCAAAGTACTAGTTATTTAAGTAATAAGGCATGACAGGGTGTATGTTGTTGTGTAATAATCGCCACGCCTCAGGTGGTTGAAGGCACCAAGTGCTCAACACCTGAGAGTAATGTCATTACACAATAACACATATCTCTGAAGTGCCTTACTGCTATTATATAATGGCTCATTTTTAGTAAAAAAATAAAACAGAAAAACATTTGTTGGATTTTTTTTCAAATTTTAGTGTGGAAGTGTATGTTTAAAAAAAAAAGACCAGTATCGTTTCCACCAGTAGGTGGAGCTGCTACCTGAATTATGCTGTCGCTCAGTACCCCACGGTTTATCATTATTTTACTGATGTGTTGTATTCTGTGTGCTCTGATGACTGACATCAGTCCCCCCACCACCACAGTTGTTCGCTTGCCAGTTAAACCGGGTTGTATTTCAACTTTCTTTGTTTTTTATTCTTTAAACTGTGGCTGTTTGTTTCTGTGGTTACCAAACTGCTCAGCTACCACACTGCAGGACACTGAAGTGAGCACACAGTAACAAGATTTCTGCAGCAAGAAGGAGGTGGATATGCTGCTTTTTTCTCAAACTTGGCAGTGAGTACAGGAAGACACATCAGGGGTGAACAGAGGTTCTTCAGAGGTTAACAACAGGATACAAATTTATTCAATTTTCATGTCTGTTTTCCCGATCTGAGCGGCTCCCTCATGCAGTTGGCAGTTACGGTCTGTGTGGTTCATGGAAGCTGCTAGGTTCAGGGGAAAAAACTGTCATAAAATTAAATGTATTTTGTACATTGTGATATCAAAATCGGTACTTGCTCTGTGTGGTGAAGTGAGAATACAATTGCTGGTACCTATGCACCAATGGATTGGAAAGTATGTGCCAAAGGCACATACCCTGGCTAAGTAGCTCCACAACCATGGACGATGCGTAGTACAGGCCAGTATTCACAAACAGCCGCCACCTGTCCTTGGCCCTGCCCACCTGGCATGCAGGAACATGCAGGGCAACTGGGGACAGAGTAGCAGACCCAGGTGGGCATCCAGTCGGGTTGCCCATCCTGGGTCCCATAATGGATCACTTGCATGGTGAGGCACAGGTCCAGGTGTGTGAACATCAGTTGCAGGCACCTGGACCCATGCATCCAGTCCCCATCCTCAGTTGTCCCTTCTGGCATGGCCATGTCACCAGGTGCCTCCCAGCATACAGATGGCCCTCTGGCAGTAGAACCCCCACCCGTGCTGCCCCCACCACACATCAGTGACCCATCCCGATCTGTGTGCTGTAGCCCCACCACCACATATCACTATCCCGTCCCCAGTCATATGTAGGTAAACCCCCACCACACAACTCTGCCCCAACCCTATCACTATGCAGGAACCTCCCATCATTGTGCAAGAACTCCCACCACACATTCGTGTCATGGTCCCAAAGTAGTAGTACCCCCCAGACATGTCAGGGCCCCATACCTGAGATAGCCAAACCCTCCCAACAAGATCCCCAATGTGAATGGCCCAATGCAGTGCATAACATCCCAAATACCCCCGATCTCTGATCCGGCACCCCACCTCACGCTGGTGATCAGTGGTCCCCAACCCTCAGCACACTCCAGATGGCCAGCGCACAGCCCTCCTCACATATCCTTGGCCACTGGCCGTCAAGTGATGCTGGGAGCACGCCTGTATAGGGCACACTCCCAGCATTACTTGGACAGCCAGCGCCAAGGAGGTGTGATGAGAGCTATGCACAGCCACAGGACTTTGTGGATGCCGAGATGATTGATTTGACAGATTAAGAATGAGGGGTTACTCTGAGAATATTTTGGAAAGGGCTGAATCTAAGGTAGAGAAGAGATTTGATATAATATAGAAATAAAAAGACAAGCAGAATAGGGTGATCTTTTCCACTGAGTATGGCCTGGCTCTGTGGATATGCATGCCATAATTAAAAACACTGACCCGTTTTGGGAACAGATCCAGACCTTAAACAGATAGCAGAGATTGGTCCTTTGGAAGCCTTTAGGAAAGGCAAAGATTGAGGGATGTCTTGACACAGTGTGAATATAAGAAACCCATGTCCCAAAATACCTGGTTGAGTACTAAACCCAATGTTTTGTTTCCCTGCAAGAGGTGTAAAACCTGCAAGTCAGCTGTGCATGGTTAATCTTTTTTAATCCAGGCACATTGGGAATGGGGAAGTTAAAATCAGTTATTTTTGACATGCATGTCCAGATTAGTAATTTTTGCCCTGTGGTGCTCCTGTGACAAGGTGTGTATATAGGGCAAACTACCAGGGTCTAAAAGCGCATACAGGAGCACCACAGGGCCATTCACGGGCAGCTCTACAGCACCTGTGGCTGGCACCTTCAGGCACAACAGCCTTTGACTGGACATAGGATTATGTGTCTAGCTATTGATCATGTGCCCTAAGGATGGGAGGGGGCAACAGACAGCGTGAACTGGATACAAAGGAACCTAAGGATTTTCAGTTTGAAGACATTGAAGTCTTCTGGCATCAGTGATTCCATGGACTGGAAACCATTTATTAACAAATGAAGGATTAAAACATGTATGGAAATCTGATTATTGTCAAGAATTGAATTTTGTTTGGCAATATGACCATATTAATGGTTATTATGGGTACAATATTTGTACTGCATCTTTTGTTCTTTTCATTTGCAGTTGTATTATTTAATAAAGTGGTTTACTTGAACTAAATGGGATCACTGGACACTAAAAAGATCATAACTGTATTTTGTGAACTATGACACCAACTATAAATTGTTGGCTATACTGTTTTGTATGGAGGGTCTGCTTTTCTAATTATTAACATGGATATAGGTCCAAACTTGTTACAGGTGTCACTATGTGCCTAACTTGTAGGATGAAATAAACTATGGTGCCATAGTTTTTAGGAATTTTATTTTTTATTTTCATTATCTTCACTTACGAACATACGAAATTTGCCAGCAGATAAAGGCCTAGAGGTCTATCAAGTCTGCTCTGAATGTGCAGCTAGCATCCTTATTCTTCAGCTGCCCCTCCCTTCCACCCTCCCTTCATTAACCCTCCCTTGTCCTGTACCATCCTCATTTGAAGCAGTCCACTGTTCTACTGCATACCACTTCAGCAGGTAACGATTCCACCCAGCCACCACCTCTCTGTAAAAGTGTCTCCTCATCTCCTCCTCTGAACCTTTCTTCGCTCCAGTCTCATATCATGGCCCCCTCCCTTACTTTGAACAGCCCCTCTGTACCCGTCTTGTTTATTCCTTTCATGTATTTAAGGGTTTCAATCATGTCACCCCTGTCTCTCCTCTCCTCCAGTGAGTACATGTTCAACTCCTCCAACCTCCTCTCGTATGATACGTCCCCCAGCCCCTTGATCATCTTTGTCGCCCGCGCTGCACTCCCTCCAGTAACTTAATGTCCCTCTTCAGATACGGACGCCAGTACTGCATGCAGTACTCCAGGTGTGGTCTAACTAATGACCTATACAGTAGCAGAATCACCTCCTCCTCCTGAGGACATACCCTGCAATACAGCCCAGCATTTTGTTGGCCTTTGCAGCTGCCTTCCTACATTGTGCCGAGTTGTTCATTGACCCTGTAATGAGCACACCCAGATCCTTCTCCTCCTGTCTGGGCTAGTTGCACTCCCCTAGCTGGTAACTCCTCCTTGGGTTCTCCATCCCAAAATGCAGCACCTTGCACTTTTTAGCATTAAAGCCCAGTTGCCAGGTGTCTGACCAGGTTTCAAGCTTTGCCAGATCATCCTGCAACCCCTGCCATCCCCTAGGTCATCCACCACTGCGCCTACCTTTGGTATCATCAGCAAACAGACTGATCTTGCTCTTGATGTCCCATGACATGTCTGCAATGAATATCCCAAACAACACTGGTCCCAACACTGAGGCCCTATGGAACACGGCTCGTCACTGCCCTTGGGTGTGAGCTCCCACCCACCACTACCCTCTGTTGCCTTCTCTGCAGCCAGTTTCCTACCCATCTCACCAGCTTTGCACCCGCCTTGTGCCTACTAACTTCCTTCCCAGCCTACCATGTGGCACTGAGTCAATGCCTTACTGAAGTCCAGATACAGGACATCCACTGCATGGCCGCTGTCCAGTTGCCTAGTTACCCAGTCAAGAACTCAACCAGGTTGATTTGGCAGGATCTGCCACATATGAAGCCATGCTGTCTGCTGTCCTGTAGTCCTTTGGCCTCTGGAGAGGCCACCAGCCTCCTCCTTCAGGATAGTCTCCATTAGCTTACCCACGATGGATGTGGGAGGCTCACTGGTCTGTAGTTTCCGTTCATCCTTGGGGCCACTCTTGTGGAGGGGCACCACATGAGCCATCTTCCAGTCCTTAGAGTGTATAATCATTTACTGCCTTTTTGATTTTTTTTTTTTTTGATTTTTACCAGGCCAGTAGTGTTTTCATGTCTGTAATTCTGGAATTCCAATTAAATTAAATTAATTACAGAGGCACGGACACTAGGTAGAGCTGACCTGGTTCTGACTGAATCATTATCCCATAATAAGCATCTTAGCACTTCAACTAACATGAGATTGTTTCATTATTGGCACCTGTGTTTGTTATTATTTAAACCACTAGCATTGCACCTTTGGTCACATGCCTGTGAAGGGTAGCATTGCCCAGCGAAGGCTGGAAGGGATTGTTATAGCCTGAAATAGATGTATTTTGGACACAGTATTTCTGGAATCAGCCCCCATCAACGGCAGTTGCTGATCGTGTTTCTGTCGTCGAGATGTATAGATAGTTTTTATTTATCGATAACTGCTGTCAAATCACGTATTTTACTGTATGTGCTACAGGCACCTTAACTGAGACTGTACCCCTTTTAAGACAGTAGGAAAACTCTCACTTGTTAACTAGACTGACCTCTGTGTTGCAAGACGTTATTTCTATGCAAATGTTTCTGTGTCCCTGCTTGTTAACGTCATGTGTTGCTGGTGTAAGTCACTATGAGTGGGATTGTATAGACGTTATTTTATAACAGTACTATCAAGGGATTGAACAGTCTTTACTTCCTTGCAGTAGCCGAATGTATTTGTGCAATCCCTTTAACCACTTGCTCTGCTGCCTCCCTGTCCCTCTCCAAGCTCAGGTTACACTCACCAGAGGCGGACTCGACTCACCTTTTCTTTGTACGTCGCTCTCCTCCCCCTCCCTCAACCACTTAAGCCAAACTGTCTCTCCTTTTCCTCCACAGCTCATTACCTCGAGGAAAGGAGGTCACGAGAGTGCTCCATGGCCTCCCCAACCCCAAAGGCCCTCAAGGTTGCGAGGGTGCTCCACAGCCCTCCCCCAGCCCACTGAAAGGATCTATATGCAAAGGCACAAGGTAAATTCTTCCTGGACTACATACCGGTTACCTGAGATGACAGCGCTTCCTGCTTGTCCTGAAAAGCGCTTTAGCGCCATTTTCAAAATGCTAACAGGAGAAGAACAATCCGTTACCTGTTTTTGGACACAGTAGTTCTCCATCTGCAGGTTATACTAACCTGCCACTGAGAGTAGACCTAATTAATCTCAAGCTCCCAGCTAACTGATTACACTGCCAAAAAAAAAAGCCATACACTGCTGCAGGCTTATATCTTTACTGAGCACAACTGCTGCACTGCAGACACCCCTCTGCCCCCGTGCTCTGCTGGGCTCCTCCACGCCAGTAACCTCCTGCTAGCATGGCTATCCCTCAACCCCGGCCCACCAGGGTGGAACTACCACTCACAAACAGGATGGCTTCCTGCCCCAAACCCCCATGACTATCTGTCAGAGGCTAAAAATCATCCATCTAAATGTCCGCAGCCTCCTACACAACCTTGCTGAGCTCACTGCCTGAGTTGCCCACTATAATCCGGATATATTGGCATCACGGAACGTGGCTAAAACCACACACCGACTCTATGTGTACCTCTGCCGGGTACAGCCATATCAGGTGTGATCGAGGAATAAACGCGGGTGGTGGGGTGCTACTTACTATAAAGTCCACCTCAATGTGTCTGCCATTGATCACCCACCTACCCCCATCGACATGTGAGTTCCTGCACACCTTCTCCTACTAGGGCTTGCAAAGAAAATCCACCTGGTCTGCTGCTATAACCCTCCCAGAGGCGGGTTACCTGGACTCTCCTCACTTCTCCACAGCGTCAGTGTGAGAGTGGGTACAAGTGAAGTCCTTATTATAGGAGACTTCAACCTCGACTGGATGGGATCCAACTCTAAATCTTAAGAGCCACTGCTCTCAGGCCTTGCCCTGAACCAGATTATCACCAAACCAACGAGGCCATCCTCTCAGGGCGATAAAGGATCACTGATTGACTGGGTCCTGGCCAACAGACCTGACAGGATCACATCCTCGGCATCCTACCTGATGCCATCTTGGACCACTCACCCACCTTTTGTACTTGGGGCATCTCTCAGGCAAGAATACCAGCAAAGTGATACAAATGAGGGACTACTCAAAGCTCTACTTGCCCGACTTCCTCACCGACCTCAGATCAATTGACTGGTCCAGGGTCACCACCTCCTTGGACCCAAATCAAGCACTGGATGCATTCCTAACCAAATTCATCCCAGTACAGAACAAGCATGCACCCCTCACTAGAAGGAAGGTGCGAGGCACCGTCACCAAATTGCTTCATGGGGGTCTATTCTCTCTAATGAAACTCAGGGACAAATGCTGGGAAACCTATATAAGGCCTCTCTCAGCATCGATGATCTCGCTGCCTACAGGCTCCTCAGAAACTCCTGCAAAAAGCCATCAGGGCCGCCAAAAAGCGAGTTCTGCCGATCCGCCTACTCTCCTCTACCAACAACCTGAGGAGCTTTTGGCAGAATATTAAAAGTGCGGTTGGGGGTTCTGCAAGAGTGCAAGTTATGGACTTGCTCATTGACAGGATTAGTTGCAATAGCCTTCACACAATCGCTAATACCTTTAACGTTATGTTCACCAAACAGGCCCCCCTTCCCTACCTCCTGCCCCCACCACCCCAAGTCCTCAAACTCTCAACCACTTGAACCATATCCCCTAACGCCACTCGACCCGGACCTGCGACCTGACCTCCTTCTTTCTACAGCAAGTATCTATCACTGAGACCCAGAGGCTGCTTGCCAGCCTCACCCCTCATACCGCCCTAGGGCACGACAACCTTGAGCTAAAACTGCTCAGGCTTGGTGCCTACCTCCTAGCCTGGCCAATAACACATATCTTTAACACCTCTCTAACCACCAGTGTCATCCCAGATATCTGGAAAGTTGCCAAGGTCACCCTGTCCTAAAACAAGGAAACCCTAAAGATCCCTGAACTACCGACCGATTGCTATTCTGTCGGGCCTCTAAACTTCTAGAGAGTTGTGGCCTCTCAGTTAACCGAGTACCTACAGGAGCACAGCCTCCTCTCCAGCCCAACACTGGTTTAGGAAGGGCACAGCACGCTACCGCCTTGCTGTAGTCACCTCACAGATCAGAACTGCAACCGACCAGGCAACCTCACTGGTGTGATTTTCATGGACTTATCCAAGGCCTTCACCAGGGTAGATCACTCCCTCCTCAGCACCACTTTTCTCTCTCAGACTCTCAAATCCCGCCCACACGGGTTCAACAATTACCTCTCTGGTAGAAAGCAATACACCAACTTTAACCGGACCCTCTCCAACCTCGCCACTGTCCAATGTGGGGTCCCCGAGGGTCCATCCTCGACCTGATGCTCTTCTCCCTTTTCATCAATGAATTGCCGTCTATCACCACCCATGGGCTTGCCACCCTGTACACCGATGACCTTGTCATTCTGGATAGTGCCGAGACATCAGCACCATCAATTCCCAACTAAACCCGACTTCAAGCGGATCCAGTCTTGGCTGGGTGAGCACAAGCTTGTAATCAACCTCAAAAAAAGGCTATGCTCTTTTGTTCTCTGAATAGAACAAAATCCTGCCCTGCCCCTTCTAA
The DNA here is from genome assembly GCA_016271365.2 of Neoceratodus forsteri. Taxonomy (NCBI): domain Eukaryota; kingdom Metazoa; phylum Chordata; order Ceratodontiformes; family Ceratodontidae; genus Neoceratodus; species Neoceratodus forsteri. The sequence continues at coordinate 125,251,952 of JADMNL010000024.1, forward strand.
TCCACGGGGTTAACGGCTTGCCCCTGCAGATAGCTGCCGCTGTCAAGTACCTTGGCATCACTCTGGACCCTCAGCTGGACCTCTCCCTACATATCTGAAACATCTGCAGGCTCACGAATGTTAAGCTTCATTACTCACCTTACAGCCAAAACTGCCTCACCCCGGCTGCTGGATGGCCCTAGCCAGGGTGTTCTCCCTCCCCTCCCTCTGCTATGGGCTAGTAACCTTCGCCCCTGTGCCAAAATCCAACCTCTTGAAATGGGATACGCCTACAACAGCATCTGCACTTTGCGATTTCTGCCTCCCGACACACCGCTGTGACCTCTACACTCGCCTTGGTGGCTCCCTCCTGAGAAGCATCGCGGCCTCGTAGTAGGGAACTTCACTGACAACATCGTTAGGAACAGCTACCCCTGCTACCCCTTGCCCTGTCCCTCAACCCCGACACCTCTCCTACCACCTTAGGTCAAGGGCAGCACTAAATCGCCTGGTTCCCAGGACACGCACCCTTGCAGGTGATCAGGCCTTCGCTAATTATGCCCCCAAATTATGGAACTCGCTCCTCAGCCCTTACTCGGTCCGCCCCTCTCATCCAGGGTTTAAACTTCCCTTTGGACCTTCCTGAAGGGCTCCTCCATCTGTCCATGCCTCGTAGCCCCGAACTATGCTCACACGGGGTCTCTCGCACTCTGGGCCCACTGCACTTACTCTCCTGTCCACTGGTCAAGCAATTGCTCAAATGTAATGCTATAATTGTTACCACTGTATGTAAATTTGACTTACTCACTGTTTGAGTATGCTCTAGCTCTAACTCTCCTGGGTCGTCTAGTCTCCACCCCAGGGCGTGTGTCTTTTACATTTATTTTCTATATGACCTATTATGCTGTCTGTATGTAATACCAATTCATCACTGTACCTGTATATCCAAGTTTGTAACTCTCCCGGTCGCACCTGAAAATAGGCACTTGGCTGTCTAGTGTGACTTACCCGATTAACAAAATCAAATAAATAATGAATAAATACTTTTATATTTTCTGTTTACATTTTGTAAGTATCTTTATTTATTTTTATTATAAAATAAAACAATATTCTCCTGAATTTATCCTGGATTGCTGGATGTTATTTTTAAGTTATTCTGAGGAAGGCTGTGCCACTGGTCGTCCAGAGGCATGGCACCAACTGGCCGGTACGGGTGACGGAGGTGGTCTCGGTGCTGCAGGGTGGGAGGACCACTGATCACCAATGTGGGGCGGGGTGGTGGGATCAGGGGTCGGGGTGTTTGGGATGTTACTCACTGTGCTGGATCATTCACATCAGGGCTGTTGTTGGGGGTTCAACTACCTCGGGGGCAGGGGCCCTGATATGTCTAGAGGTACTACTACTTCAGGAAGGGTTCACGGATGTGTGGCGGGGGTTCCTGCACAGTGATGGGGTTGTGGCACAGCTGTGTGGTGAGGGCCTACATACGGCTGGGGATAGGACAGTGATGTGTGAGAGGAGGGAGGGGTTGCAGCATACAGATGGGGATGGGGCAGCGGTGTGGGGTTGGCTGCCATTGGACTAGAGCAAGGAGGCTGTCTTGTGGGGGCTGTACTGTATGGCCAGGACCAGGGCGGGTGTTGTGATGTGTGTGTGTGGGGTATGTCCATATGGCTTCTGGGGCTGGGCAGTGTCCTGTGTGCCACTGGCTGGACACATACAGCAGTTATGGCAGGGTCCCCCCTGGCATAACTGGTGTCCTGCTATGCCCGTGGTAAACCCTCACGATCCTTAATAAATGGCGATAGTGCAGACGCCCTGATGCATTGCCTCTCTCGGCCAAGGGTTCCCATTCATAAAGGAATTTCACACAGTTCATGAATGCCACCGGGGTCCACAGGACCCTGCTGGACAGCATTCACGCATTTCTATGCCTATGCTCCCAGTTTCCATGACACGTGGGCATCATGCATAGAAGACCAGCTGTTTGGGAAGGAGGGTTAAGCATTTGGTGGCGCATTGGCTTCTCTCTGTAAATTTAAGTGGGGAGTGATTTATGACGCTATGCAGTCTTTCATGCCTGCTGTAGATACAATGCTGTTATTGTCTAATGACATCACTGTGTCTAAGGTTCACTAGCCAATCAGGATCCTAACATTTTTCTTGACATTGTATAATTCCCGGTCTCTGTTGGTAGTTAATAGCAAGGGTCTCAGTCAATCAGAGACCGGAAAATTTCCAACTAGTTTTCTAAGTATTCTTGAACCCCATTGTACAATAATGTTATTTATTGATTGATTTATTGATTTATTGATTTATGTCTTGATTACCGGGTAAGTGCACTGATCCAGTGGTCCATTTTCAGGCACGCACTCCGGCTTAGAGATGGCACAATGATAACATACAGAACAATTTACAATGAATAAGAAGGCAAGCATCAAAAAAACACTGTAGAAATACAGAATATTGGGCTTTGAACATAATGCTTGGTAAGGAACATATCACAGTTCGTATGTCGAAAAACAGTACAAAATGAGGTAGCAGATTCAGTGGGCAGACACAATAAAATAAGTGCATTACTGAGACAAATAAGGAGGTAGAGCAAAGCTGAGTAGAGTGTAGGTGCACTCAGATCAGTGGGATGTTCCACCTGGGAGGAAGGAAGGGATTAGAAACGGGGTGGGGAAGTCGTAATACATTTTCTCAGCTGTGGGTTATTGCAAGATTTCTCCATGGTTAAAGATCTTAGCTGACCAATCTGTTTCTTTAGGTGTCTATTGTGTAATATCAGATTTACTTTTATTCTTCCTATCAGAACCAGATAACCGCATTAATGGCTATGCCACTTGAGGTCCCTGGGTTCTGAAAGCACATATGAAATTCAGTCTGATATTTTCAGTGCAGTTCAGATATGATGTTAACCTGATTGTACTCTGAGTACTGGTGAGGTCCTCATTGTTTTTTTTTCCCTTAATCCCTTTAGTTTTGTAAGAACTGGCCATCCCATGATAGCATGTTTGACATCCCTGATCTACTCTCCCTGACCCACTGGTTACTCGTGGTCGGATCCTCAAGAGAAAGAAGGCACTGCTGAAACTGGGCATTGAGTCTCCAGTGACCTCAGATGAAGATCCGCTCTCCTTTTCTACACCAGTCTCTGAGGAGCTGACAAGAGCTCCAAACCCAACCAGCTAACACTGTCCAGGTACAGCTGAGGCGATGATGTAATGGGGATGAGGGTCACATCCAGCCACCTAATACTGTCAGATGCAGCAGGGCTGATGCAGCAAAGGGGATGGAGGGGTCAAACCCACCCAGCTAACACTGTCACGCACAGCAGTGGCAGTTACAGTACATGGGCATGGGAGGGTCAAACCCACCCAGCTAACACTGTCAGTTACAGCAGGGCCTGATACAGTAAGAGGGGATGGGAGGGTCAAACCCACCTAGCTAATACTGTCAGGTACAGCAGGGGCAGTTGCAGTACATGGGCATGGGAGGGATTAAACCCACCCAGCTAACACTGTCAGTTACAGCAGGGCCTGATACAGTAAATGGGTATGGGAGGGTCAAACCCACCCAGCTAACACTGTCAGGTACAGCAGGGGCTGATACAGTAAATGGGTATGGGAGGGTCAAACCCACTCAGCTAACACTGTCAGGTACACCAGGGGCAGTTACAGTACATGGGCATGGAAGGTCAAACCCACCCAGCTAACACTGTCAGGTACAGCAGGGGCTGATACAGTAAATGGGCATGGAAGGGGTCAAACCCACTCAGGTAACACTGTCAGGTACAGCAGGGATTGATATAGTACATGGGCATGGGAAGGGTCAAACCCACCCAGCTAACACTGTCAGGTACAGCAGAGCCTGATACAGTACATGGGCATGGGAGGGTCAAACCCACCCAGCTAACACTGTCCAGGTACAGCAGGGGCTGATACAGTAAATGGGCATGGAAGGGTCAAACCCACTCAGGTAACACTGTCAGGTACAGCAGGGGCTGATACAGTAAATGGGCATGGGAGGGTCAAACCCACTCAGCTAACACTGTCAGGTACAGCAGGGCTGCAAACCCACCCAGCTAACACTGTCAGGTACAGCATTGGCTGATACTGTAAAGGGCATGGAGAGGTCAAACCCACCCAGGTAACACTGTCGGGTACAGCAGGTGCTGATACCGAAATTAGCATTGAGGGTTCCAACCCACCCAGCTTACACTGTCAGGTACAGTAGGGACTGATACCGTAAATGGGCATGGAGGGTCAAACCCACCCAGCTAACAGTGTCACTTACAGCAGGGGCTGATACAGTAATGGGCATGGGAGGTTAAACCCACCCAGCTAACATTGTCAGGTACAGCAGTGGCTGATACAGTAAATGGGCATGGAAGGGTTAAACCCACCCAGCTAACACGGTCAGGTACAGCAGAGCCTGATACAGTACATGGGCATGGGAGGGGTCAAACCCACCAGCTAACATGGTCAGGTACAGCAGGGCCTGATATAGTAAAGGAGGATAGGGTCACACCAGTTAGCTAACACTTTCAGGTACAACAGGGACTGATACACTAAAGAGGGATAGGGTCACACCCACCCAGGTAACACTGTCAGGTACAGCAGGGGCTGATACCATAAATTGGCATAGGAGGGTCAAACCCACCCAGCTAACACTGTCAGGCACAGCAGGGGCTGATTGATGCACCCAAGGGTGATCAGAGGGGTCAAACCCACCAAGCTAACACTACCAGTTACAGCAGGGCTGATACAGTAAATGGGCATGGAGGGTCAAACCCACCCAGCTAACACTGTCAGGTACAGCAGGGGCAGTTACAGTACATGGGCATGGGAGAGGTCCAACCCACCCAGCTAACACTGTCAGGCACAGCAGGGCTAATACAATTAACAGGATGGGGGTCACACCCAGTCAGCTAACACTGTCAGGTACAGCAGGTGCAGTTACAGTACATGGGCATGGGAGAGGTCAAACCCACCCAGCTAACACTGTCAGGTACAGCAGGTGCAGTTACAGTACATGGGCATGGGAGGTCAAACCCACCCAGCTAACACTGTCAGGGTACAGCAGGTGCAGTTACAGTACATGGGCATGGGAGGGTCAAACCCACCCAGCTAACACTGTCAGGTACAGCAGGGGCTGATACAGTAAAGGGGATGGGAGGGTCAAACCCACCCAGCTAACACTGTCAGGTACAGCAGGGGCTGATACAGTAAAGGGGATGGAGGGGTCAAACTCAACCAGCTAACACTGTCAGGCACAGCAGGGGCTGATACCGCAGGGGTCATGCCAAGACAGCTAACACTGTCAGGTACAGCAGGGCTAATACAATTAAGCCGGATGGAGGGGTCACACCTAGCCAGTTAACACTGTCTGATACAGCAGGGCTGATACAGTAAGGGGAGATGGGGTCAAACCCTGCCAGCTAACGCTGTCTTATACAAAAGGTGCTGATACAGTAGGGCGGCCACACCCAGCCAGCTAACACTGTCTGATACAGCAGGGATGATACAGTAAGGGTGATGGGGGTCAAACCCTGCCAGCTAACACTTTATGTACAACAAGGGCTGATACCGTAAAGGGGATGGTGGGGTCACACCACACAGCTAGCTCTGTCTGGAACAGCGGGGCTGCTACAGTAAATAGGGTTGGGTGGGTCACACCCAGCAAGCTAAAACTGTTAGGGCAGCAGGGCTGATACAGTAAAGTGGAATGGGGGTCACACCTAGACAGTTAACACTGTGAGGTTCAGCAGGGACTGATATAGTAAGGGGATGGGTCACACCCAGCCAGCTAACACTGTCAAGTACAGCAGGGCTGATACAGTAAAGGGGATGGGAGGGTCACCTCTAATCAGCTAACACTGTCAGGTACAGCAGGGCAGTTACAGTACATGGGCATGGAAGGGTCAAACCCACCCAGCTAACACCGTCAGGCACAGCAGGGCAGTTACAGTACATGGTCATGAGAGGGGTCAAACCCACCCAGCTAACACTGTCAGGTACAGCAATGGCTGACACAGTAAACTGGCATGGGAGAGGTCAAACCCACCCAGCTATCACTGTCAGGTACAGCAGGGCCTGATACAGTACATGGGCATGGGAGGGTCAAACCCACCCAGCTAACACTGTCAGGTACAGCAGGGGCAGTTGCAGTACATGGGCATGGGAGGGGTCAAACCCACCCAGCTAACACTGTCAGGTACAGCAGGGCCTGATATAGTAAAGGAGGATAGGGTCACACTCAGTTAGCTAACACTTTCAGGTATATTAGGGGCTGCTACAGTAAAGGGATGGTGGTGTCAGACCCAGTCATCCAACACTTTCAGGTACAGCAGGGACTGATACAGTAAAGGGGAGGGTCACGCCAAGACAGCTAATACTGTCAGGTACAGCAGGGGCTGATACAATTAAACGGGATGGGGGTCACATCCTGCCAGCTAACGCTGTTTGATACAACAGGTGCTGATACAGTAGTGGGTCACACCCAGACAGCTAACACTGTTATGTACAGCGGGGGATGATACAGTTAATGGAGGGGCGTCACACCCAGCCAGCTGACACTGTCTGATATAGCAGGGGCTGATACAGTAAATGGGCATGGGAGGGTCAAACCCACCCAGCTAACACTGTTAGGGTACAGCAGGGGCTGATGCAGTTTATGGGGAGGGGCATCACACCCTGCCAGCTAACACTGTCTGATACAGCAGGGGCTGAAACAGTAAGGGTGATGGGGAGGTCAAACCCTGCCAGCTAACACTTTTATGTACAACAAGGTCTGATACAGTAAAGGGGGATGGTGGGGTCACACCCACACAGCTAGCTCTGTCTGGAACAGCAGGGCTGCTACAGTAAATAGGGATTGGGTGGGTCATACCCAGCCAGCCAAAACTGTTGGGAACAGCAGGGACTGATACAGTAAAGTGGGATGGGGGGTCATACCTAGACAGTTAACACCGTGAGGCACAGCAGGGACTGATACAGTAAGGGGATGGGTCACACCCAGTCAGCTAACACTGTCAAGTACAGCAGGGGCTGATACAGTAAAGGGGATGGGAGGGTCAAACCCACCCAGCTAACACTGTCAGGTACAGCAGGGGCAGTTACAGTACATGGGCATGGGAGGGTCAAACCCACCCAGCTAACACTGTCAGGTACAGCAGGGGCTGATACAGTAAATGGGCATGGAAGGTCAAACCCACCCAGCTAGCACTGTCCAGGTACAGCAGGGGCAGTTACAGTACATGGGCATGGGAGGGTCAAACCCACCCAGCTAACACTGTCCGCACAGCAGGGGCTAATACAATTAAGCCGGGATGGGGGTCACACCCAGCCAGCTAACACTGTCTGATACAACAGGGGCTGATACAGTAAGGGATGATGGGGGGTCAAACCCTGCCAGCTAACACTTTTATGTACAACAAGGGCTGATACAGTAAAGGGGATGGTGGGGTCACACCCACACAGCTAGCTCTGTCTGGAACAGCAGGGGCTGCTGCAGTAAATAGGGATTGGGTGGGTCACATCCAGCCAGCTAAAACTGTTGGGAACAGCAGGGGCTGATACAGTAAAGTGGGATGGGGGGGTCATTCCTAGACAGTTAACTCTGTGAGGTTCAGCAGGGACTGATATAGTAAGGGGATGGGGTCAAACCCACCCAGCTAACACTGTCAGGTACACCAGGGAAGTTACAGTACATGGGCATGGAAGGTCAAACCCACCCAGCTAACACTGTCAGGTACAGCAGAGGCAGTTACAGTACATGGGCATGGGAGGGTCAAACCCACCCAGCTATCACTGTCAGGTACAGCAGGGGCTGATACCGTGAGGGGTCATGCCAAGACAGCTAACACTGTCGGGTACAGCAGGGCTAATACAATTAAGCGGGATGGGGGTCACACCCAGCCAGTTAACACTGTCTGATACAGCAGGGGCTGATACAGTAAGGGTGATGGGGGTCAAACCCTGCCAGCTAACACTGTCAGATGCTACAGGTGCTGCTACAGTAGGGGTCACACCCAGACAACTAACACTGTTATGTGACAGCAGGGATGATACAGTTAATGGGGAGGAGGCGCACATCCAGCCAGCTAACACTGTCTGATACAGCAGGGGCTGATACAGTAAGGGGTGATGGGGGTCAAGCCCTGCCTGTTAACACTTTTATGTACAAAAGGGGCTGATACAGTAAAGGAGGATGGTGGGGGTCACACCACACAGCTAGCTCTGTCTGGAACAGCAGGGGCTGCTACAGTAAATAGGGATTGGGTGGGTCACACCCAGCCAGCTAAAACTGTTGGGAACAGCAGGGGCTGATACAGTAAAGTGGGATGGGGGTCATACCTAGACAGTTAACACTGTCAGGTACAGCAGGGACTGATACAGTAAGGGGATGGGGTCACACCCAGCCAGCTAACACTGTCAAGTATAGCAGGGGCTGATACAGTACATGGGCATGGGAGGGTCAAACCCACCCAGCTAACACTGTTAGGTACAGCAGGGGCTGATACAGTAAATGAGCATGGGAGGGTCAAACCCACCCATCTAACACTGTCAGGTACAGCAGGGGTTGATACAGTAAATGGGCATGGAAGGGTTAAACCCACCCAGCTAACATTGTCAGGTACAGCAGGGGCTGATACAGGAAAGGGGGATGAGAGGGGTCAAACCCATCTAGCTAACACTGTCAGATACAACAGGGGTGATACAGTAAAGGGTGATTGGAGGAGTCAAACCCACCCAGCAAACACTGTCAGGTACAGCAGGGCAGTTGCAGTACATGGACATGGGGAGGGTCAAACCCACCCAGCTAACACTGTCAGGTACAGCAGGGCAGTTACAGTACATGGGCATGGGAGGGTCAAACCCACCCAGCTAACACTGTCAGGTACAGCAGGAGCTGATACAGTAAATGGGCATGGGAGGGGTTAAACCCACCCAGCTAATACTGTCAAGTACAGCAGGGTTGATACAGTAAAGGGGCATGGAGGAGTCAAACCCACCCAGCTAACACTGTCAGGTACAGCAGGGGCAGTTACAGTACATGGGCATGGGAAGGGTCAAACCCACCCAGCTAACACTGTCAGGTACAGCAGGGCTGATACAGTAAAGGGGATTGAGGGTCAAACCCACCCAGCTAACACTGTCAGGTACAGCAATGGCTGATCACAGTAAACTGGCATGGGAGGGTCAAACTCACCCAGCTAACACTGTCAGGCACAGCAGGGGCTGATACCGCAGGGGTCATGCCAAGACAGCTAACACTGTCAGGTACAGCAGGGCCAATACAATTAAGCGGGATGGAGGGGTCACACCTAGCCAGTTAACACTGTCTGATACAGCAGGGCTGATACAGCAAGGGGTGATGGGGTCAAACCCTGCCAGCTAACGCTGTCTTATACAAAAGGTGCGATACAGTAGGGCGGCCACACCCAGCCAGCTAACACTGTCTGATACAGCAGGGATGATACAGTAAGGGGTGATGGGGGTCAAACCCTGCCAGCTAACACTTTATGTACAACAAGGGCTGATACCGTAAAGGGGATGGTGGGGTCACACCACACAGCTAGCTCTGTCTGGAACAGCGGGCTGCTACAGTAAATAGGGATTGGGTGGGTCACACCCAGCAAGCTAAAACTGTTGGGAACAGCAGGGCTGATACAGTAAAAGTGGAATGGGGGTCATACCTAGACAGTTAACACTGTGAGGTTCAGCAGGGACGGATATAGTAAGGGGATGGGGTCACACCCAGCCAGCTAACACTGTCAAGTACAGCAGGGCTGATACAGTAAAGGGGATGGGAGGGTCACCCTAATCAGCTAACACTGTCAGGTACAGCAGGGCAGTTACAGCACATGGGCATGGAAGGGGTCAAACCCACCCAGCTAACACTGTCAGGTACAGCAGGGCAGTTACAGTACATGATCATGAGAGGGTCAAACCCACCCAGCTAACACTGTCAGGTACAGCAATGGCTGACACAGTAAACTGGCATGGGAGAGGTCAAACCCACCCAGCTATCACTGTCAGGTACAGCAGGGCCTGATACAGTACATGGGCATGGGAGGGTCAAACCCACCCAGCTAACACTGTCAGGTACAGCAGGGGCAGTTGCAGTACATGGGCATGGGAGGGGTCAAACCCACCCAGCTAACACTGTCAGGTACAGCAGGGCCTGATATAGTAAGGAGGATAGGGTCACACTCAGTTAGCTAACACTTTCAGATATATTAGGGTGCTGCTACAGTAAAGGGGATGGTGGTGTCAGACCCAGTCATCCAACACTTCTAGGTACAGCAGGGACTGATACAGTAAAGGGGAGGGGGTCACGCCAAGACAGCTAATACTGTCAGGTACAGCAGGGGCTGATACAATTAAACGGGATGGGGGTCACATCCTGCCAGCTAACGCTGTTTGATACAACAGGTGCTGATACAGTAGTGGGTCACACCCAGACAGCTAACACTGTTATGTACAGCGGGGATGATACAGTTAATGGAGGGGACGCCACACCCAGCCAGCTGACACTGTCTGATATAGCAGGGGCTGATACAGTAAATGGGCATGGGAGGGTCAAACCCACCCAGCTAACACTGTTAGGTACAGCAGGGGCTGATGCAGTTTATGGGGAGGGGCATCACACCCTGCCAGCTAACACTGTCTGATACAGCAGGGCTGAAACAGTAAGGTGATGGGGAGGTCAAACCCCGCCAGCTAACACTTTTATGTACAACAAGGTCTGATACAGTAAAGGGGATGGTGGGGTCACACCCACACAGCTAGCTCTGTCTGGAACAGCAGGGCTGCTACAGTAAATAGGGATTGGGTGGTCATACCCAGCCAGCCAAAACTGTTGGGAACAGCAGGGACTGATACAGTAAAGTGGGATGGGGGGTCATACCTAGACAGTTAACACCGTGAGGTACAGCAGGGACTGATACAGTAAGGGGATGGGGTCACACCCAGTCAGCTAACACTGTCAAGACAGCAGGGGCTGATACAGTAAAGGGGATGGGAGGGTCAAACCCACCCAGCTAACACTGTCAGGTACAGCAGGGGCAGTTACAGCACATGGGCATGGGAGGGTCAAACCCACCCAGCTAACACTGTCAGGTACAGCAGGGGCTGATACAGTAAATGGGCATGAAGGTCAAACCCGCCCAGCTAGCACTGTCAGGTACAGCAGGGCAGTTACAGTACATGGGCATGGGGGGTCAAACCCACCCAGCTAACACTGTCCGCACAGCAGGGGCTAATACAATTAAGCGGGATGGGGTCACACCAGCCAGCTAACACTCTGTCTGAACAACAGGGGCTGATACAGTAAGGGATGATGGGGGGTCAAACCCTGCCAGCTAACACTTTTATGTACAACAAGGGCTGATACAGCAAAGGGGATGGTGGGGTCACACCCACACAGCTAGCTCTGTCTGGAACAGCAGGGGCTGCTGCAGTAAATAGGGAGTGGGTGGGTCACATCCAGCCAGCTAAAACTGTTGGGAACAGCAGGGGCTGATACAGTAAAGTGGGATGGGGGGTCATACCTAGACAGTTAACTCTGTGAGGTTCAGCAGGGACTGATATAGTAAGGGGATGGGGTCAAACCCACCCAGCTAACACTGTCAGGTACACCAGGGAAGTTACAGTACATGGGCATGGAAGGGGTCAAACCCACCCAGCTAACACTGTCAGGTACAGCAGAGGCAGTTACAGTACATGGGCATGGGAGGGTCAAACCCACCCAGCTATCACTGTCAGGTACAGCAGGGCTGATACCATAGGGGAAAGCCAAGACAGCTAACACTGTCGGGTACAGCAGGGCTACTACAATTAAGGGATGGGGTCACACCCAGCCAGTTAACACTGTCTGATACAGCAGGGGCTGATACAGTAAGGTGATGGGGTCAAACCCTGCCAACTAACACTGTCAGATGCTACAGGTGCTGCTACAGTGAGGGGTCACACCCAGACAACTAACACTGTTATGTACAGCAGGGATGATACAGTTAATGGGGAGGAGCGTCACATCCAGCCAGCTAACACTGTCTGATACAGCAGGGCTGATACAGTAAGGGGTGATGGGGGTCAAACCCTGCCTGCTAACACTTTTATGTACAATAAGGGCTGATACAGTAAAGGAGGATGGTGGGGGTCACACCACACAGCTAGCTCTGTCTGGAACAGCAGGGGCTGCTACAGTAAATAGGGATTGGGTGGGTCACACCCAGCCAGCTAAAACTGTTGGGAACAGCAGGGGCTGATACAGTAAAGTGGGATGGGGGTCATACCTAGACAGTTAACACTGTCAGGTACAGCAGGGACTGATACAGTAAGGGGATGGGGTCACACCCAGCCAGCTAACACTGTCAAGTATAGCAGGGGCTGATACAGTACATGGGCATGGGAGGGTCAAACCCACCCAGCTAACACTGTTAGGTACAGCAGGCTGATAGTAAATGAGCATGGGAGGGGTCAAACCCACCCATCTAACACTGTCAGGTACAGCAGGGGTTGATACAGTAAATGGGCATGGAAGGGTTAAACCCACCCAGCTAACATTGTCAGGTACAGCAGGGGCTGATACAGGAAAGGGGATGAGAGGGTCAAACCCATCTAGCTAACACTGTCAGATACAACAGGGGTTGATACAGTAAAGGGTGATTGGAGGAGTCAAACCCACCCAGCAAACACTGTCAGGTACAGCAGGGGCAGTTGCAGTACATGGACATGGAGGGTCAACCCACCCAGCTAATACTGTCAAGTACAGCAGGGGTTGATACAGTAAATGGGCATGGAAGGGTTAAACCCACCCAGCTAACATTGTCAGGTACAGCAGGGGCTGATACAGTAAAGGGGATGAGAGGGGTCAAATCCACCCAGCTAACATTGTCAGATACAACAGGGGCTGATACAGTAAAGGGTGATTGGAGGAGTCAAACCCACCCAGCTAACACTGTCAGGTACAGCAGGGGCAGTTACAGTACATGGGCATGGGAAGGGTAAAACCCACTCAGCTAACACTGTCAGGTACAGCAGGGGATGGTACCATAAATGGGCATGGGAGGGTCAAAACCACCCAGCTAGCACTGTTAGGTACAGCAGGGCTGGTACCATAAATGGGCATGGGAGGATCAAACCCACCCAGCTAACACTGTCAGGTACTGCAGGAGCAGTTACAGTACATGGGCATGGGAGGGGTCAAACCCACCCAGCTAACACTGTCAGGTACAGCAGGGCCTGATATAGCAAAGGAGAATAGGGTCACACTCAGTTAGCTAACACTTTCAGGTATATTAGAGGCTGATACAGTAAAAGGGGATGGTGGTGTCACACCCAGTCATCCAGCACTTTCAGGTACAACAGGAACTGATACAGTAAAGGGAATGGGGTCACACCCACCCAGCTAACATTGTCAAGTACAGCAGCGGCTGATACACTAAAGGATGATCAGAGGGTCAAACCCACCCAGCTAACACTACCAGTTACAGCAGGGACCGAACAGTAAATGGGCATGGGAGGGTCAAACCCACCCAGGTAACACTGTCAAGTACAGCAGGGCTGACACTAAGGATGATCAGAGGTCAAACCCACCCAGCTAACACTACCAGTTACAGCAGGGGCCAATACAGTAAATGGGCATGGGAGGGTCAAACCCACCCAGATAACACTGTCAGGTACAGGAGGGAATGATACAGTAAATGGGCATTGGAGGGTTAAACCCATCCAGTTAACACTGTCAGGTACTGCAGGGGCAGTTACAGTACATGAGCATAGGAGGGTCAACCCCACCCAGCTAACACTGTCACGCACAGCAGTGGCAGTTACAGTACATGGGCATGGGAGGGGTCAAACCCACCCAGCTAACACTGTCAGGTACAGCAAGGGCAGTTACAGTACAGGGGCTTTGGAGGGTCAAACCAACCCATCTATCACTCTCAGGTACATCAGGAACTGATACAGTACATAGGCATGGGAGGGTCAAACCCACCCAGCTAACACTGTCAGGTACAACAAGGGCTGATACAGTACAAGGGCATGGGAGGGTCAAACCCACCCAGCTGACACAGGTCAGGTACAGCAGGGGCTCATACAGTAAATGGACATGGAGGGGTCAAACTCACCCAGCTAACGCCATCAGGTTCACCAGGGCAGTTACAGTACATGGGCATGGGAGGGACAAACCCACCCAGCTAACACTGTCAGGTACAGCAGGGGCTGATACTATAAATGGGCATGGAGGGTCAAACCCACCCAGCTAACACTGTCAGGTACAGCAGGGGTACTTACAGTACATGAGCTTTGGAGGGGTCAAACCCACCCATCTAACACTGTCAGGTACATCAGGAACTGATACAGTACATAGGCATGGGAGGGGTCAAACCCACCCAGCTAACACTGTCAGGTACAACAAGGGCTGATACAGTACAAGGGCATGGGAGGGTCAAACCCACCCAGCTAACACTGTCAGGTACAGCAGGGCAGTTACAGTACATGGGCTTTGGAGGGTCAAACCCACCCAGCTGACACGATCAGGTACAGCAGGGGCTTATACAGTAAATGGACATGGGAGGGGTCAAACTCACCCAGCTAACACCATCAGGTACACCGGGCAGTTACAGTACATGGGCATGGGAGGGTCAAACCCACCCAGCTAACACTGTCAGGTACAGCAGGGGCTGTTGCATTAAATGGGCATGAGGGGGTCAAACCCACCCAGCTAACACTGTCAGGTACAGCAGGGCCTGATATAGTAAAGGAGGATAGGGTCACACTCAGTTAGCTAACACTTTCAGGTATATTAGGGGCTGATACAGTAAAGGGATGGTGGTGTAAGACCCAGTCATCCAACACTTTCAGGTACAGCAGGGACTGATACAGTAAAGGGGATGGGGTCACACCCAGTCAGCTAACACTTTCAGAGATATTAGGGGATGATACAGTAAAGTGGGAGGGTCACACCCTGCCAGCTAACACTGTCAGGTACAGCAGGGGCTGATACAATTAAGCGGGATGGGAGGTCACCCAGCCAGCTAACGCTGTCAGGTACAGCAAGGGCTGATATAGTATGGGGGATGGGGGTCACACCCAGCCAGATAACACTGTCAGATACAACAGGTGCTGATACAGTAGGGGGTCACACCCAGACAGCTAACACTGTTAGGTACAGCAGGGGCTGATGCAATTTATGGGGAGGGGCGTCACACCCTGCCAGCTAACACTGTCTGATATAGCAGGAGCTGATATAGTAATGGGTGATGGGGGTCAAACCCTGCCTGCTAACACTTTTATGTACAACAAGGGCTGATACAGTAAAGGGGATGGTGGGGGTCACCCACACAGCTAGCTCTGTCTGGAACAGCAGGGGCTACTACAGTAAATAGGGGTTGGGTGGGTCACACCCAGCCAGCTAAAACTGTTGGGAACAGCAGGGCTGATACAGTAAAGTGGGATGGGGGTCATACCTAGACAGTTAACACTGTGAGGTTCAGCAGGGACTGATATAGTAAGGGGATGGGGTCACACCCAGCCAGCTAACACTGTCAAGTACAGCAGGGCTGCTACAGTAATGGGGGATGGGAGGTCACTCCCAATCAGCTAACACTGTCAGGTACAGCAGGGGCTGATACAGTAAAGAGGGATGAGGGTCACATCCAGTCAGTTAATACTGTCCAGGTACAGCAGGGGCCAATACAGTAAAGGGGGCTCAGGGACCCAACCACATAACACTGTCAGATACAGTGGAGGCTGATGCAATGAAAGTGAAGGGGGACTCAGCCAGCTAACACTGTCAGGTACACCAGGCTCTGATACAGTAAAGGGGATGGTGTACCCAGCTAGTTAACATTGTCAGGTACAGTGGGGTTGGTAGTAGTGAGGTTGGATGGCACATTTGAGGATCTAGCTGTCCTCCAACTAAGACTGCTGGTATCTTTCTCAGGATCCGATATTTATCTGACCAAATTCAGATTTTGATCTGAGCTCTTGTTTTGCATGCTTTGTCTGTCACACTGGTAGAACAGCCCAGTAAATTTGCCTTTATTTCATTTGAATACTGTGTCCAGGTCATATTGTAATGTTGTCCAGTCTTGCAATTCCTTCTGTCTCCAGTGTCCGTGCAATGGAGTGCCTTATCTCCCAAATTGGTTCCCACAGCTATCTGGTCGGTATGATAGCCATGCTGCCCATCCCAGTGGATCCAATCCAGTGGTGGTGGGTGGAAAGGGAAGTAAATGTCTTTAGGTAACGTTTTTCTTGGCATTGTGTGTGTGTGCATGCATTGATTTGGCATCATGGTGTGGTAACTCACTGTTCTACTGTGTTTCATGGAAAACTCAAGAGGAGGCAACAAAATATGAAATTCTACAAAATGTACCGGAGTTGGAGAGCAAATTGGTTAACAGGCTGGAAGTAGTGAGTGGTGTTAGATAGTTACCATTCAGAGAGGAGGTATGTGTCGAGTGGAGTACCTCAGGGTCAGTGCTGGATCCATTGTACTTAGATAACACAATGACCTGAGAAGGGGTTATTAGTAGTAGGGATGGAGAACTGGTTCAGATAAGTTGAGAACCACTCAAAACCTATGCCGTGTTCTGTGAAAGCACCTTATCAAACGTTTTTCGGGTTCTAATAAGGTCCTGATCATTTTTAGAACGCTGACTGTGGAGTTTAATATACTTCACCAGCAGGTCTTTATCTAGGAAGAAGGCTGGTGGTGGTGGTGATAGAAAGACCCACAAGGAGTCTGGGGTTGTGTATTACCACCCAGGTTGTTCTTAGATTCTTTTCCCTTCACTGACAATAGCTTACAGGTGGACAATTATGGTTAAAACAGTTATGCTTTCAACTAAAAGTTCTGTAAGTTCTGATAAAATTCGGATTACTATCAAAACCTTTTAGGGCTTACCGAACCTTTAAGAACCTCAGAACCTTTTGTGGTTTCCCATCTCTAATCAGCAAGATTCTGAAGTTTGCTGATGACACTAAAAGTAGCAGGAAGACTGGACGCAGTAGAGGAGGAGGTGCACTTTGGGGTGACCTGCACATATCAGTGGCATGGACTGGGAACTGGGGGTTATATTTAATGTGGGAAGTTCAAGGTACTGGTACTACACCTCA
Source organism: Neoceratodus forsteri (assembly GCA_016271365.2). Taxonomy (NCBI): domain Eukaryota; kingdom Metazoa; phylum Chordata; order Ceratodontiformes; family Ceratodontidae; genus Neoceratodus; species Neoceratodus forsteri. The sequence continues at coordinate 125,269,063 of JADMNL010000024.1, forward strand.
GCATTAGAAATCTGGGGCACACACACATACTGTATGTGGGAAGCAAACAGTTAACAGCCGAGGTAATGGGTGAAGGGGGAATTGTGGACCCTAAGCTGAAGCCAGTGAGCTGCTACAGTCAAGAAAGGAAATGCAATGCTGGAATAAAATTCATTAGGGTGGGGTAAGGAACAGGTCATGGGTGTGATCCTTCCTGTCAAGGCCTTGGCTTGACAGACGCCTGAAATACTGCATTGAGTTCTGCTCATCCACAGTACAGAAAGGATGTTGAAGAGATTGAAAGAGTTTAGCACAGAGCCACCAAGCTGATTAGGGCATTGGAGCGAATAGCCTTGAGGAGAGATTGGACATACTCAAATTATGTATCTTAGGGAAGGATGAGAGGAACAGTATCACGGTTTTCCAAACCCTACACTGTACTGTATGAAAAATACATTTTTCAGTATAAGCAAAAGTTTGGGCAACATGTTCTTTGTCTGAAAACAGAGCAATGGCAAATTCTTATTGACTGATTTGTTGCTTTCTTAGAGGAAGATCTGCTTAAGTCCATTGTAGCAGAGAATAAGAAGAGTGATGCCTCAGACCAGGTGACCTCGGACAGCGGAGATTTTCTCCAGGGGCAGAGACGGATCTCATTTCTGACATGTGCTATATCCATGTTGTCCTCCACAAATTGGAAACTTGCTCTGATGAGTCTAATGTTGACAAGGAGGGCTGAGTAGACCAGTGGATTGTGCCATGACCTTTGAGCTATGAAACTTTGGGCCTAAATCTGATCATGATCATAAGTTAGAAATCGCAGCTGATTCCTTTAATTGGGTAGTGCACAAAGTGTTTGGGTTGTTCTGGTCTTTCTTTTGGCTCTGTTTTTCTGTCTGAGGAAATGTAATTGTAACCCTAGGTGGCACTATCCCAAGGGCTACTACCCCTGCCTGCTTGGCTAGTAGCAGGTAAAGAGGCCTGGGTACTGACAGGTGCCTCCACCCGGAGGTCAGGGTTGTTATGGTCAAGCTAACCTGGGCACAGCCCTCTGGGACATTATAAACCCCCTTTCCTTCTAATGGCCTGAACAATATACAATAATCACTTTCACAATGACTCTTATTCATCATGCAATTACCCACACTGTTTGCCCGTACCACCAGGCCTGGTTCCTCTAGCTTGATCCTGGGGACACCCTGTAAAACAAGGTTATGCACAGCAAATAGCAACAGTACAGTACTCTTGGCACAAACTGGAACCACAGTCAGGTTAAATGCAAAAGAGTTAGATTTGATTTATTCAGGAGACTTGAACAAGGGAGGGCGTAATCAGGTTGACTGGCTTAAAGCTAAATCAATCAGACAGTTATGCATGCACTTAAAGAGTCCCCACACAGTCACACACTCTGGGTGCCCAGGTAGAAAAAGGTGGGCCAGCCAGGACCGCTGCCGGGTAGTCGGCATCGCAGCTGGTTGGGGCCCTGTGATGGAAGAAAGCAACATGCACAACACACACTATTTGTAATCTGGAGCTGGAGGGCTCCAGTTCATGAAGGAAAAGACAACAAAGCAATCAAATGACAACACTTTAGATTTAAGTGTTGTTGCGAGAAGCTACCCTGATGTTTACTCACAATAATCATTACAGGACACAGGCAGGGCCAATTGGGACTGCAGGTTGTTGAGCTGGAGTGCCAGGAGAAGAAGGGCCCACACAAATCACCGAGACATTGTTCCTGTTGAAGGCATTGAGCAGGGGCTGATCCCCAGGCAGGTCTCTGTCGACGGCTTTCTGTGTAGCAGGTAGTCTGGTTGGACCAGTGTGGCAAGGCCCAGGGCCAAATGGAGATGCAAACAGATTTAGTCGTTGAGTTGGATACAGCTTCCAGCAAGCAGAACACAGATCAGCACACAGTGGGGAACCAAATCACAACCCACAGCACATTTACATGTAAGAAATTCTACTGTAACCCCTAGATGGCGCTATCCAGGGGCTACTACCCCTGCCTGATTTGCTAACAGGTTGAGGGCCTGGATCCAATGGCGGTGCCTCCACCCAGAGGTCAGGGTTTGCAATAGTTAAACTAACTTGGTCACAGCCCTCTGGGACACTGCAACCCCTTTCTTCTCACTAGTGGCCCACACAATATATCAGAATTACCTTCACAGTATACACTTACCCCCAGGTCTGGTTCCGCACTGGGACCTCCTGTGAAATGAGATACAGTGCAACAATCACAGTACAGTACTTAACATAGACAAATACCTCAGGCAGTATAACTTTGCTGAAACAAGCAGCTCTGATTTATTTAGGGATATAACAAGGACAGGGAAATCAGGTTAATTAGCTTATCACTCTAATAATCTACCTATGGCTCTGTGCACAGGCCTCCCAAGTGAATCATAACTGAGGTGCACCACAGGCTTTACAGCTCGACCAGTCTTTCTAGGGGAACTGTTATAGTCTCTGCACTCTGAGCCTCATTTTCAGCATTGTCCTCACTTGTCAGGGAGTCTCCATGGGGGTAGAGAGGCTAGAACTTGGGGCACTTTCAGCTCCAGGAGTTACAGTTTCTGAGTCCACAACATTTGGCTCGCATGGAGAGCTTTGGACACTGGCAGTGGACTGTCAGGGCACTCAAAATACTCTTCTTGTTCGGGTGTATCACCAGTCTGCCCCAGTCTATCATTTCTCCCTGAAAGCTCAAACAGTTCAACCATGCACAATGATTCCATTTCATCTGATCTGATGCTTTGCACTTCACTTTCTGGGAGCATTGGCTCCAGGGATGAAGCTGGGGGCTTAGACAGTCCAGAAGGCCCAGCTTTGTCTCCAGTATTGACTAGGGATTGCTCCAAACAATTGACTCAGTTCGTAAGAAGGATAGTATTCAAAGTCACTCTCACTTTCTTCCGATATGGACTGACAGTCATGCTCAACTGGGACTTGTGGAGGGAACACTTTAACTTTGCTTCTGTAGTGCAGACTTTCTTGATCTTTCTTAGCAGCAGCTCTAGTCACTGGTCCAGAGGGGCATCTTCTAGGGGCTCAGACTCAATTAAGATTTGTCCAATGGGCAGTAAATGATTTCTATGTATTGTTTTACATCTTTTGAATTATTCTCAGGCCTTACTTTGTACACTGGCAGATCATCTAGTTGCCCACTACAATGTGAGGGAGATGGTGCCATCGGTCAGCAATCTTGTGCTTGCCATGCAGTCCCAGATTTCTTAGCAATACCCGATCTCCCTCCTGGAGTTCCTATGATCTCACCTTTTATCATGCCTTTCTTTGTTGGCCAGATTTCTTTTGGCAGCCATGGTTTGAGCCAGTTGGTACGCATGAGTTAGCTGGGCCTTTAACTTTTGCACATACTGTAAATAGTTGTCAGCTTGAACCCCATCAGGAGAGACCCCAAACACACATCTACTGGTAGTCGAGCTTCTCTTCCAAACATCAAGTGTAGGGGAGAATCCAGTGGCATCACTTTTGGTGCAGTTATAAGCATGTACCAGGGTGCTAATTTGTTGGCTCCATCTAGGCTTGTCCTTTGGGTGCAGGTGCCTAGCATATCTAGCAAAGTGTGTTGAAACGTTCAGGCTGTGGGTCCCCTGGGGTGGTAAGGAGTGGTTCTGGACTTTCGTGCTCCCCACAGAGAAAGCATCTCTTTGATCAGACGACTCTCAAAGTCTCTCCCTTGATCAGAATGGATTCTTTGTGGAGCCCCATAGTGAACAAAAAGTTTTCTACAAGTACTTTGGCCACAGTGGATGCTTTCTGGTCTTTCGTGGGAAAGCTTGGGCATATCTCGTGAAATGGTCAGTGACCACCAGCACATTACTGATATTTCTTTGATCTGACTCCAAACTCAGAAAATCAATACAGACCAGCTCCATGGGTGCACTGGTGGTGATGTTAACAAGGGGCAGCCCTCTGGGACAAAGCTTTCCTCTGTAAGCAGCGACTACAAGTTCGAATGTGTTGCTCCACATCAGCCCCCCATCTTAGGCCAATAGAATCTGGATCTCACCAAGTCAAGTGTTCTGTCTATACCAAGGTGCCCCATGTGGTTGTGCAGGGACCTCAGTACTGAGTCTCGAAGGCAGTGGGCAGCACTAGTTGTTGTTTGTCTACTTGTCCCCTCTGTCTACTGTTTCTCTGTATAACAGTTTATTGATCAGTTTCAACTTAGGACCTTCTTTGTATAACAGTGCAGTTCTCAAATCAGTGGAGCGTAATTTGGACACATCTTTTCCTGCATAGAGGGCTTCTAAAGCTGCTTTGATCATGGGATGCGGGATTGAGCCCACCGAATACTGTCATTGTCCAGCTGAGGCAGTGCACCAATGTCTATTGCAGAAAAGTGGCAATAAGCAGCAGGTATGCAATTCTCAGAGGGTCCCAAGCAATCCACCATGCAGTCCACTCGTCCGTGGACATTTGTTCCTCCCTGTCAAACTTCGGCAGAGTGCCGAATGTCAGGTTCTGCCAATCGGACCCAATCATTCTGGGGAACAGGCCTCCGGGAGAGCATCAGCATCTATGTGGTTCAGACCTGCTCGGTATTCGAGCATAGTCATATGTAGATAATGCAGAAAGCCACCTATGGCCAGTGGCATCCAACTTAGCTGAGGTCTGCACATAGGTCAAAGGATTATTGTCAGTTTTACTAGTATTTTAGCCCCATACAAGTACTCATGGAATTGGTCAACAATAGCCCACTTCAAAGCTAGGAACTCTAACTTATGTACAGGATAGTTCTTTTCGGATGGGGTCAGGCTTCTACTGGCAAAGGCCACTGGTCTCAGGCCATTCTCGTGCTCTTGGTACAACACAGCCCCCAACCCTTGCAAGCTAGCATCAGTGTGCAGGACGTAAGGTTTCTTGGATCGGCATAGGCCAGCACTGGAGCATGGGTAAGTTGATATATGATCTCATGAAAAGCAGTCTCACAATCAGGAGTCCAGCGGGCCCCAAATACTTCACTGGATGAAAATACACTTTTCAGTCTTGAGGACGCTGACTTTAGGTATTTTTGTGGGTTGGGGATACCCTTGAGTAAGGTTAAGTAAAGGCGGATCACTCTTGAATAGTCCTTGATGAAGCGCCGATAATAACCACAGAATCCAGGAATCTTTGCAGTTCTTTTAGATTTTTGGCTGTGGCCAGGTGGTCAAGGCCTCAACTTTACTTGGGTCGGTCTCTATTCCCTCGGTGGATACTATGTGTCCCTACATACTTACTGATGTTTGAAAGAATTGACCTTATCAATGGACAGTTTAAGGCCAAAGTCCTCCAGTCGGTCCAATACCTTAAATAATCTGCTCTCATGTTCCTCCAGTGAGCTGCCAAACACAATAACATCATCTAGGTATACCAGGCACTCTAGTAAGTTCATGTCCCCACTGCACTCCATCAATCGTTGAAAAGTGGCTGGGGCACCTGAAATCCCTTGAGGCATCCTCATGAATTCATAGAAGCCAGCGGACAGATAAAGGCCGTCTTCTCCACGGTCCTCTGGGGCCATCGGGATCTGGTAGTACCACTGCGGAGATCCAGCACAGAGAACCACTTGCTCCCGTTTAGGCAGTCCAAAGCATCCTGAATGCGGGGCATTGTGTACTGATCAGGGATAGTCCGCCGGTTTAAGGTGCGATAATCCACACACATCCTTACTGTTCCATTCTTTTCCTCACTACCACAATGGGGAAGCATAAGGGCTTCTGGATTCTTGTATTACACCAGCAGCTAACATCTCTTGCAGATGCCGCCTCACATCATCTATGTCAGCAGGTGCCAGGCGTCAGACCTCTCACGAAATGGTCTTTCGTCATGCAGCCGGATATTGTGCTCAGCTCTTGCACGCATCCTACATCCCATTCCTTTAAAGAAAACACCTGGTCTCTCTGGGCAAGCTTCTCACTGATCCTCACTTTCCATTCAGCTGGCAGCGAGTCGCGAAATCAAACAAGTCAGGCGTTACTCTGTCATTCTTCCTTGAACTCTTGCTGCTGGGTAGCACTGCAGTGTCTGCACAATGCACATTAGCCAGGATGCAACCTCTGTTTACTCGAATGTCTCTTTCAGACACATTATGAACTTGGACCATTACCCTTCTGGCATAAGCATGGGCTCTAGCGGGCAAAATACTAAGCTTGACCAGCAGTCCCTCTGGCAATTTTCCATCGCCTGGTGCATCCAACATTAATATTTTTCTTAACATCCTTTCTGATACGGACCTCTCCTGTAAGGTACACTGGGCATTTGGCGCCAGGATCAGAGACTCAGGATCCTTCTTCCATACAATTCGACCGGTTCCTCTGGTTCTGTTTTTCAGCATCTCTCTGTGCCTCATAGGCCTTCTTAATTAAAGCGGAACTCTTAAAGCTCTACTAGTCTTTGACCCTGTTTTCATAACACAACTGTGCCAGCCTTCCGAACATATGAGCATTTGTTCCAATCAACAAAGGGACACCATCATACAGTCCAGTGGGGGACACACTAAGGCTAGGGTCTCTACTTGTTCGCCACTCCAGCCACGGAGGTGGGGAAAGACAGCCAAATTCGGATATACCGAATAGGGTAGCCTTCTCACTTAACCCCCATACATGCAGTCCTTCTAATGGTTGTAAAGGGTACTTCTGACAAATGCTTCTGATACCAATCCTGGAACATAATTGTCACTTAGGAGCCACTGTCTAATACAGCTCTTGTAGACACTCCATTCACCTTTACAGTGGTCTCCATGGAGGACCCACTATTCTGGACCAGTCTGGAGAGCGGTAGTGGGGGCCTGGGCAACTGACCTTGCCACAAGGGACGTGAATTAGCATTTTTGGTGCCCTCACTGGGATCATGTCGTGCACCTCTTAACCACTGATTTCTTCTCGAAGCTCTCCTTGTAGCCTATATGCAACTTTGTCAGTGTCTTTTGGGACTGGCATTCCCTTTTCATGTGCCCATCTTTCCCAATTATAGCAAAACATACTTTCTGGAGTTTGAGCTGGCGAGGCGCCACACTGGGAGCCAGGCGGGGTGTTACTAACTGGAAACCTGGGTGCCATCTCTGTCTGCGAGCGTGATAAGCATTTGGAGACATCTCGTCAGTTTCTGCACTTCCATGGTCAAGGAATTGAGTTTGGAGCTGTTATCAGCAGGAGATACATGGGTGGGTACCCCACCCCATAGCAGATGCAGTCGGATATAGGTCAGGGCCCGTACTTGCAGGCGTGGCCTTCATAAAGGGACTGTTTTTGAATTCCGGATCTCTCTCAACAGTTCGCCCCATTGTGGCATATCTTTTCCTTGTCAGAGCACTCATTGACTGTCAACCTCTGCCCTGAACTTCACTTGATGGGTCACCCTCAGTCACTCGGTCGTAGCCACAGCTGTTGGTGCAGGTACCTCCCAGGTCGCCTTTTCTCAACTCCTCGAATTTCTCTCATTAACTCATCATAGGAGGGTGGGGATTCCAGTCGATTTGCCAGGCGTAACTGAAGCAACAGCAGTTCTGAGAAGGGGCAGACTTAAGGATTCTGTCCAGTCTGGTTCGGTCTAGTTCAATCGCTGGCAAACTACCCTTTCTGAGGCATTCTTGCAACAATTTTCCAGCCGAGAGACATACACAGACAACAACTCCCTTGGTACTGTTGTGCATTTCTTACTCTCCACCATAGGTCCTCATCAGAATCTGGGCTCCATACACATTCTCCAAGGCCTCAAGATAGGCCTGTGCAGTCGCTTCAGGGTTACTGGCCCGTTTAGCACGGATGGTAGCCAGGGCAGGACCTCGGGGCTCTCACTAACCCTCTTTCGCTTTTAGCCTTCGAGCATTGCCATTCTAGCACTTGGGGGCAACATAGTCTATCCAGGTCTCCCAGTCATCCTCCCTTGGGGGTGGGGAGGGTGCCAGAGAAGATCCTCAACCTTCGGTAAGAGTCGTGACTAATGGCAGGTGCAGAAATAGGAGTCTGCATTGGTTCAGCCACCATTACGGGCACTGGAGCAGGAGAGGTGTTGGGGAGGAACACCCCAGGTGGCAAGAATAGTTTCTTCAAGTCCTCCACAGTTTTCCCTCTCCCAGCAACCATTCAGCAAATTTCTCCTCAAAAGTTTCAGATAGTGGTGGGGCTGATTCCCCCGGTCTTTACTGTCCTAGTTATCACTCTCCAAGCAGTGAGGGCTCCCTCTGGGGTAATGGTCTGTGGCACTTTGGAGCTATCTATGGGATCCTTAAACTCTACTAGGGCCAGGAAAGTGTGGGTGAGCAGATTAGCATGCCGACCCACCACCACAGGGTTTTGTAAACCTTCCACCTTGGAAAGTACTCCTGCACAGTGTCCGTATTGATACCCAGGGGATGTCCAGGATAAGCATAGCATTTTGGGGGTGATCTCCTCCCCAGTACACCCTCCACCAGCGGTGCACAGCCACTTCTGTCGGGTACCCATTTTTTTCTTAACAGTGGTTCGTAATATGGCCACTAGAGGACACACAATCCCAGCGGTGAGCCTCCAAGATGTAACCCTAGATGGCGCTATCCCAGGGGCTACTACCCCTGGTATTTGCCACTAACAGGTTGAGGGCCTGGATCCAATGGCGGGTGCCTCCACCCAGAGGTCAGGGTTTGCAATAGTTAAACTAACTTGGTCACAGCCCTCTGGGACACTGCAACCCCCTTTCTTCCCACTAGTGGCCCACACAATATCAGAATTACCTTCACAGTATACACTTACCCCCAGGTCTGGTTCCGCACTGGGACCTCCTGTGAAATGAGATACAGTGCAACAATCACAGTACAGTACTTTAACATAGACAAATACCTCAGGCAGTATAACTTTGCTGAAACAAGCAGCTCTGATTTATTTAGGGGATATAACAAGGACAGGGGAAATCAGGTTAATTAGCTTATCACTCTAATAATCTACCTATGGCTCTGTGCACAGGCCTATCCCTATCAGTTACTGTCCCTGGGTACCCAAGCCTTAGTGGCTAGTCCAAACCGTGGCAGCTGGTAGGGCCCTTTCACACAGAGAAAGGAGGAATTAAACAGTCAGCAGTACAGTAATTCCATTTGGATTTAATGTGGCAATTCAACAGGGAGCAACCCTGAATTAGTACTCACGACCTCCAAATAAGATAGGGTCCTTCAATGTCAGCAGGGCTCACTTGAGGTACACAACTTCACACATCCATATAAAAGAAAGTACTATACCAGGCAGGCTGCATCTGTATCCCGATCGCAATTACTGCACAATACCGGGAGAACACACAGCAGATTCAGTTCCTGACAGACCGAGTGCAATTTTCAGCAATTCTTCCAGTCTTCTACAGGGTGAGCCTGGTTTCTACTCTTCAGAGATCCTTTGATTCTTTTCACAGGACAGATTCAGTCCTAACAAGCTGTTACACAAGCTGCAGACCGGAACTCTGGCCTTACACGTTTTTGACTAAAACTGCACACTGAAAAGTACAGGGCTCCTTCCTTCTTCACTGCCAAAGCTCAACTGAACTCCAACCGACAAAAACGGGCACTTCCTTTGAGTTCCTCCCAGTTCTTGACTGGATTGGCTGTCACTCACAATAGACTGCTGCTGTTGGTCCAAAAGGCACTGAAGTCTAAACTACATCTCCAGAGTCACTGCCCATACAATCCTCTTGTGGCTGGCTCAGATTATGAGTCCAAGTTCTGATTCGTCCAAGGCACCATTTTAGAGCTAGCTTACCCACACTGATTGGTCCAGTTCAGCAGTTCAAAACTAGAATGGGAACTAGCAGACACAGTTCTGACTGCAAAGAAAGCAGGTTAGACAAACTGTAATTTCATTATTACTCTAAATAATTTCTGGTAAACAGTTACATCTTTCAGATAGGTTCCCTTTGCACTCCTAGTGACTGCAAAATTAAGTGAATTGGCAGCAGCTCGAGTGGTACTCAGAGAAGCACACAGTCCCCCATACAAACTAATTATGTCTGCAAGCAGACAGCTCTTAAAGAGACAGTACCAGAGGCTCTAAAACACTCACTGATAAATGGCTTAAATGCCAAACACCATTCAGGCTTGGAGCATTCAAGCAAGCTCCTGAAGTCTTTTGGGAACCCCCATTTGCAGGGGTTACACTACTGTACCAGGCAGATTGTTATCCGTTGCAATTACAGAGTCTCTGCACAAACGGGAGTTCAAAGGTGATTGGAAATCCTGACAGGCCAATCGCATTCAGCAAATCTTCTGTCTTCTTCAGGTTAAAGCCTGGTCACAGTTCTGTGGCTTAAATCATCCTCACAATTGGATTCAGTCCAAATAAACTTCAGTTTCCTCTCCAGGGACAGCAGGCAGACAGGCAGGCCAAAACTCAGCCCTTTCACAGTTCTCCCGAGTGAATCTATGCAGGATTACTGCTCGACTGTCTCAAGCTGTTACTTCTTTCACTCCCCAACTCAAACTGAAAGTAGCTGCAAACAGCCTGGGACTTTCCCAGGATCCAAAGGTTCGTCTGGCTGATTTCTCTGTCAGTCACAACAAGAGCTCCCCTCCAGTTTCATTTAGATGCAAAAAAGCAAAATTACAATTCCTACAGAATTTTGCTCCCACAAGACCCCTGGGGACAGGCTCCATTTAAAGTCCCCAAAGGTACTGATTGGCCCATTTCGGCAGTCTAGGACCAAGATGGTGGAAATAAACAGAACTGTCCATGCTGCAAAGAAGGCAGTTAGACAAATAACAATATCTTTACCATTCTAATAGATAACTAGCATATAAGCACATCTTCTGACAGAGCTCCTCTGTGCTAATAGCGACGGCAGAAACAGAGCGATTATCTGCAGCCGGGTGGGACTCGAGATGGAAACACTCAGCCCCTCCCAGATTAATTATAACTGCAATCTAGGCAGCTCCTAAAGAAACAGTACACAGAGGCTATATAGGCACTCTCTGGCAATAACATTTAAACTGCTAAAGCGCAGGACACCAGCCTGACAGTGAGCATTTAGGCAAGCTCAAGAAAGACTTTTCAGGAACTCCCATTTGTAGGGGGTTACATAATCTACCTCATAAAACCATAATGCACCAAATTTCAGCAGTGCTTGCTAAAACTGGAAAGATTGTATGAGCATGGAGCATGCAGTACATTGCCATCGAGGGTGTAGTGATTTCCGTCCATGTCAGTATCTCATATTGAGGGTTATATCCACTCTTGGACTATGATGGTCACTCCAGATTAGTATTTCTTGGTGAGCAATATGTGCATTACACTGTTATGAAGTGTGATTGACCTTTTAGGTCAGTTTCTCATGTTTTTGTTTGGGAGGGGGTTATATTACACTCTCACTGAGGACTGTGATGGTCCTTCCAGCTCAGCAACTCACATTTGGTGGTGCATATCTTCTTCTGCCATTGAGGACTGTAGTTCTCCCTCCTGGTCGGTGTCTCGCATTACATCTTTGAGGACATCTCCTTCATTAGATCACACCTTTGGAACTGTAAGCTGCCAGAGTCAGGACCAATCGGAAAATTTTGTTGGCCTGGGGTTGCCCACAATGATGTATAGCGTCACCGCCTGTATAATGTGGGTGGCCCAATCACTCCTCAGTTCTTTCTTCTGCTGTCAACTGCTCATTGGGCAATGCTGAGAACAACACTGTCATTTGCTTGACTTTTCATTTCTTTAACTCTTAAACTATCATTGTTGTTTTATGCCGTCGAAAGAACCTTTATTTAGGTTTTGTACCTGCAGCCAGAAAATCTACAAAGATGATGCTCATTCCATCTGTGTTTGCTGTTTGGGGTTATCCCTTAACATCAGGGCCTGCCAGTTCTTAGAAATTCAAACATACTATTCCAAAGCTTTAGAGACCTTGATCACCAGAAAGGCCATGGATGCCGCTGAAGGCTGCAGAGTTGCAGTCAAATTCTCTCTCAGGTTGTAGATCACTAACGAGAAATCTACTTTGTGCTCGGCAATGTTCTTGCAGTCAATGAATTCCCTATGAAAAAGACAAGTCTTCCAAGTCCTCTTCATCTAGCCATCACCACAAATAAAGATAAGGCACCTGCATTGTCAATGAGGTCTAGATCTCCACTCTTACTGGAGGTAAGTCCTCGTTATTGTCAGCTCCGACAGCCTTAACTCCTACAGTCCCCTCCAACCACCCATGAGATGCCAAGGTTGGAGCCTGGCCTTGATTCTTCCTACCTTTAAACAGGCAGCAGGCAGTTCACAGCCTGTAGTCTGGGACTATCCCATTGCTGACAATCACTCCCGACTCCTTTGCCAGACATTGTCCACTCACATGTTGTGCTGGCCTGTGTCTAGCTATTTTGTTGATTAATGCTGAGTCTTCTGCCAGTGATCATTGCTTTTCTGTCGATGGGGCCTACACTGTCCTTGACAGATAGCTCTCAAAGCAGGCTTGTAATTCCTCTTTCACAGCTACCACCTTCAACTCCAGCTCCTCTGGATCATCCTGTTATCATACCCGATGACAGCAAAAGGACTATAATCTTGACCTCCTCAATATAGAGGAGGATTTGGAGGAGGGAGGAGGGGGACATGGATCCCTTTTAGGATGGGCTGAGTTATAGCTCCACTGTCTTCTCTTGCAGTGATGGTACTGTTGTGTATACACCTCACTGTCCACCTGAGCATGCTTCTTTCTAGGCCCTGCTGAGACAAAGGCAGAGTGCTGAGGAGGAAGACTCCACAAAGCACAACTTGTCTGAGTTCCTGGATGTCCCCACTGTGCCTTCTGTTGTGATCCCTCCTGTGTATCCTGCATTAGAGGATGCCACTATTGCAAGCATGGCACATGCCTACTGCCTTGCGCTGCAGTCTATGGAGAGAGCAGATAAACAATATTCTGCACCTTCCTCTAAACCTGTTTATGCCTTTCAGCCTGAAAGTGATGCTGTAGTGATTATGGCTGCTCTTGACAGGTTCAGAACACCTTGGCAGATGAGTTCTTTGCCTCCTGGCAGAAGTCTAGAAAGCTGGATGCTATGAGCAAATAAACCTATGCCTCTGTGGCATAAGGACAGCAAATTACCAAGTTTACAGGATTAAATATAAAACAGCTTGTGGAAGCCTGTTATGACTAACATTGCATTATTGCCTGATAGTCCATTAAGGCTGACTACTGTAAGCCTTGACACTGGTAAGCATCTTCTTCGGTCCACTTATGGTACCTGTGATGCTTCTGGTTTTGCTGCTGATATGGAAAACCTGTTCTCAATGCCGCTTTTGGGGTTCTAAACTATTTGACACTGATGTAGAATTGGTTCTAAGAATTAATACCCTCCAAAATGATGCTCAGGTCTTTTAAAGGCTTTAACCACTTAGCCTTCCAGGGGCATGGTAGGGACACATTTGGTAGACCAGCTGCCTGAGGTGGTTGTGTGTCTTGTCAGCAGCCCCATGTTCAGGGTAGAGGTCACTCCCTCAGGTTCCCATACAAAAACTTCCAAGGGTATTGGTGTGGATGCCATTTCAGCTAGCCCAGGTACCTTCAGATTCTACACCATCCTCCCTCTGCCTCTGGGTGTGCAGGTTAGATGCAGGATCTCCTGTATCTGCCAAACTGGAAGGAGATGACTACAGACAAGTGGGTGTGGGTCCTGGGAATGATAGAAGGTAGGCATGCTCTGGGGCACCTGTCTACCCCAGCCAGTACATCCACCTCTCCTCCTCCTCCTTGCCATTATCCTCTGGGCCTGTCCCTTCAGCTGACAGAGGTTCAAATGCCGATACAAAAGCATGCTATAGAACCAGTTCCTCCTCATAAGTGATACCAGGGATTCTATTCCCAGTACTTTCTAGTTCCCAAATGGACAGGGAATCTGCATACAGTCCTGGATCTTTGAGTCCTGAACAAATATACTGAATACAAAAAGTTTCAAATGGTTTCTCTTCAGGCTCTCATCCCTCTGCTACATACAGGGATTGGCTCTTTGCCTTCGATAGGAAGGATGCATACCCTCATATCAAGATCCATAGAGTCACAGACAGTTCGTTTGCTTTATGCTGGAGGGACACTAACATTATCAGTTTGAAGTATTGCCCTTTGGCTTGTCCTTGGTATTACTTAAGCAATAATACACAATGGGGTGTGCAGAGAAAAGATTTTACCACATGCCTAGAGGCATAGTGAAACACGTGGACTACAGGCTGAGTGTCTTCAAGCATAAAGTGCGGTAAAACCTGTTCCAAGCACACCCTGGAGTGTCTTATTGAGCTTGAAAATGGGCCTTTTTTTTTTACTTTTTACAGTTGGGAAAAGCATGTTTATATGTAGAAACAGGATATTTAGTTGTGTGCATTTATGATAAAATAGTCCTTCGCCACTACAAATGATGTCATTGTATTACTGCTGGACAAAGTTTGTCCTTTGCTGGCATCAAGATTCAAGATATAGAATGTTTATTATGGAATGTTTACCATGGAACACATGGATTCAAAATTCTGATCAGTTCCACTGGCAGACTGTTCCTCTCCTAACATAGGATTCATAGGATAGATTACTTGATCAATTAGCGTTAGCCGTGATGAGACCTGTTCCTATTTATGCTTTAAATTGGAAACAAATGTTTCCATGATATTTATCCAATGCATTTTATACCTTCTCATTAGTGTCACTAGATACTACCTCAGATGGTAATACATTCCATTTACATTACCACTCTTTGAGAAAACCATTGCTCTCTGTCTTTTTAAAGGATCTCTCCTTAATTGAAACTGATGCCCTCTATTATTTGTTGTGGCTATTCTCATTTGTAGCCCCAGACATTCCACAAGTCTCTTTCTTGAAAGCCCTATATACTAGGCACATATATTCTCTGTACCTACAGTGCTGGAGCGTATTCTCCCAGGACTGCTAATCTTTCCTCATATGTCTTTTCAGCCATCCCATCTACCATCCTCGTAGCCTGCCTCTGCACCCCTCCAGTCTTGCCACATCTCTCTTCAAATAAGGTGACCAAAACTGGTCACAATACTCCAGCTGTGGAGCATAGCTGTGCTTATGGCCCGCATCACCACCTCCCTGGCCCTACTTGTAATGTTCTTTCTTATACAAGACAAAATACCATACCCATTTTACTACCATTACACAGTTTTCTGAAAAATCTAAAGTACTTAAAATCTGGATGCCCAGGTCCCTCAGTAAGTCAATAGATTGTAGTTTAGTCCCTTTTATATAGTAATTAAATCTTTTTACTCCAAATGCATAATCATGCATTTACTTGACTAAATCTAAGTTTCTTACTCTCTGCAATTTCCACTAGTGCATTAATAGTTTCCTGAAATAGTTTTCGTCATATGAATGTGTAACCAAGGCTCCCACTTTTATGTCATCTGCAAATTTTTTGTCCCAGCCCCATTTATAATTGTTAGTGTTGATACCAAGATATTAAATAATGTAGGGCCAGTACAGATCCCTGGGATACTCCACTGGTAACTTATGCATAATCATTGATCAATATTCTTAATTCCTTTGTCCTGGATATGCTGGTGATTTCTTCCTTTATAAACCCTCATATATTTTACCTATTATGCTAATGAGACTACTTGGTCTATAAGTTGAGCATACAGTTTTGGTCCCTTTTTATGTTTGTTTCATACAAGACAAGAAGAAACATTTTGCTAGTAGTGAGACTTGAGGTGTGCGTGTCTCCTGCCCATGTAATGCTTGCTGTAGCGGGTATGTCCCGTTGCACCAAATGGATGGGTGAGCTGTGGATGACAGCAATTTGGCTGCAGCAGCTTTCACCTCAAAGAAAAGGCTCACTGCAATCAGGAGTGGTATGCTGCGTCACGTAGCATATTAAGCGTACAGTGTTCTGCGTGTCTCGCATTCTGTTTTCTTTTAGCTTCCCATAAGCTGACAAGAGCCACACACTTCTAACCTATCTTTCGCTGTAACCCGCCTTTCCCGGTGAATTTACAGAGCACCTCCTGTCTCCGAAACCAGATTAGTCACTTCTCAGACAATCACTTCAGTTCTTCTGTCGTGAAAGTTTTTCCATCGCTCTTTAAACAAATTATCTTTGTCCACAGCTGTTACCTCCTGGACTAGACTTATCTCAGGACTCGTACTAACTGTTCCTGACTGGCGTCATCCTCGGGGTTACAACACCCTGATTTCCCCATTTCTCTCCCTCCAGACACTCCCAGTTTGCATTTCCATGGCTCTGGCCCGTAGTTCTGAAAGAGTGGCTGCATAGGGTAATTATTTGAACAGACTTGTGGTTGCAATTTATATAAATATTCTTACCACTATTAGATCTTAGATCCACCTGTGTACAGCGAGCAAAAAGACATAGTATGCCCTGCACTGATGACAATGCCACTACTATTCCTCGAGTACAGGGCCAGGCATCTTCTAATCTGTCAGTCCGTCCTCCATCTAGCCCAGGCTATGGCTGCTGCGTTCAAATTAATTATGAAAAAAATGCATTAGGGCTCATGCTGCTGCCTCGCTTGCTACTGGCTGACTGACATTCAGTCTCTCTTGAGTCCCAGGACGGTCACACAAATTTCAAAAAAAAAATTCTCTCTCTCTGGCTAAGTAACTTATAACCGCAGCAGAAACAAGTAGATTCTGTTTCTTCACTGTGTATCAGGTTGTGTGCATCAGATGCGGCTGCAGAATGTAAACAGTTAATAAAGGGTAATTTATTTTTCAGTGAGAATTATTGTGGTGGGCTTTAACTTAGATTGGGGGCTGTAGCCTCCCCAAAATCAATCTTGATGATGCCACTGGTGTCTTCGCTCCCCAGCCCTTTTCTGAAGAGCATCTGGGCCAAGGAGTACAAGTAAAGGTGATGGCACTCAGTAGCATCTGGTCTGCTACTTTGTTTTGCTCACATCCAGGATCCACATCCCTCTGTGAACTTGGGAGGACTCACTTGGGCGGGACTCTTGAACACCTGTTTGTTACTGGGCGTGTTGTGCCAGGCGAAGTAGTGGTGCATGTTCCCACCCTGCACTGAACCGACTCGGGAGTGGAGGGTGGCGACAAGGCGTTTACTGCTGTTGAGAACAGCTAACATGAGCTGTTGCATTTGCCGGCTCCTGTCCCAAGTTGCAGAGTTCGTGGGGCAGTGAGAACAAGTGAGAACAATTTCCTTGTAAGCGGCTTGCCCACTGTAGATGAATGGGGCACTTTGAAGTGCCTGAGGACATATGGGCCTTCCGGCCATTCAAGAGGGTTGACTGATTGAAGATACCGGTGGTTGCCAGCCACTAAATGAGCAATCTTACTGGAGGCTGATAGTTCTTCTAAGCCACAGAGAGGTGAGCTAAGCTACCAACATTTTTGGGCGGGGCAGGAGTGGGGTTATCATACAGCATAACCTGGCTGTTCTGTTCTTTGTAAGGGACAGACCAAAGGGGTGGGGGTGTATGAATGAACTAGTTGCCAAAATGATAGGCCAGGTCAAGAAGCATGGCTGTGGCATCCTCATTTGTGAACTTGCTTCAAAGGGTTGCTTAGACTCAATAATTGCCGTCACATTTAAAACAGACTGTGTTTAAAATACTGAATGTAAATGGTGTGAACCTGCTTCACTTTAGATCGTTAGCTTGTCCATAGCACAGCTGTCAGGAACTTCTGATTCAAAACACCGATTTTCATATGTAATATATATTTTTAAATAGATCTAAAATATAGGTTTTCTTACATATCGACTCTATTATTTATAATGTAGTTTCTATAAACATGTTACTGTGAAAACACTTTACTATGTCACTCATAGACCCTTCTGTCTCACACACGCACACTTCTATCAAAATCGTGACCACTGAAAACAAAGTAGGATGGATCATGGGCACTCCACCATTCTTGGGGGGCAGGGAGCAGCAGGCATGCTTTGTATCAAAGGTACAACCCCCTTTCAGGTGCATAATAGTGTGGAGAACTTGCTGTAGAAATCTAGCAGTGTCTCAGAGTTCTGCTCCTTTGGGAAGCCTACAAAAACAGATAGTTTTGCAGCGACTTTGATTTTTTAAGTTGTCCACCTTCTCCTGTAGGAGCACGTATAAAATGGTGCTGCTCCTAATGGTCACTGAGAGTTCTTATGGTGACTTCACAAGAGTACTGTTTGCCCTTCATTTGAAACAGGTGGGATTACACCTCCTAGATTGCCAAGGTAGTGTCTGTTGCCTCCAAATTACAACCGCTCTCAGAGCAGCAGCTTTGATCATGGGCTGTAGCGACAGGTGATTTATCAAGATGGGATCCCTGGCTCCAGTGGTCTTTCTCTCACTCTCTATCTAGCCTGCATTACAGAAAACTATTGTGAAAGGTAGGGTTGGAAAAAAAAAGAGGATGGTAGCATAAATTGGGAAACAAGTAGCTTAATCTGTAACATGCTTTAATTTGTACTGTGCAGTGTAATGCAAAGTGAAACAGTTGCTTACACCAGTCTTTTCACATATGAGCTGCAGATACAGATAACCATGATGTTTTGCTTATTCTTTGGTTTGAAGAGCACATAAGTCATGTGCAGAATGTAGCACAAGCTGTAATAAGGCTGCCATGGGTTATTACTTACAAACACTACGGATGTCACGTGGGTGTTTAGATTATTGAAAGGGTTCTTGTCTGCCCACATAAAACAACCAATTAGCTGTGCAGTTTTACTTAAGAAATTAATGATCAGACACATGAATAGCTAAATATTTCACAAACCCACTCAACAGCAGGTAAAAATTTCCCACGGGCATTGCAGGACACCGCGGCTTCCATGATTGGCCACAGGACACTGTGTTCTGCAATTGACTAATTGCCACTGAACCTCTGATTGGCTAATCCTATCCCAACTAACATTGGCTACACTGGATCCTGACAAAAATGCATGCTCTTCAACTGCGGTTTGTCACCTACAATCCAGTACAACAGTATTGAAGCTTGTTGAGCACTTTCTTAGACTGCTAGTTTTCTTCAGTCTCCGTGCCCTGTCCAACTGGCCACTGCTGTAGAGGGTTGTACCGGAGGGGTGAAGACAGACCATGGCTTGAGGGAAAGGTGTGTGTGTGGGACTGGGGAATTTGGGTGCGGTATGGAATCATGGCTGAGTAGGTTAACAGTAGGAGCATGGGCAGCATTTTATCAGGGGCAGACCAGCAGTGCAAGTAAACTGACTGTGAGCAATATGGTAGTCACATTGTCAGTAGCAATTAACTAAGTGAGCATGGGCAATGTGCAGAAGTGTCTTTAGCAAACTTCTGCTTTTTATGTTGCTTGCGCATGTGCAAGAAACATAGTGCCATCATCGGAGATTTCGGAGGTGTCACCTCCTCCTCCAATTCAGTCAATGAGCTGGCAGGCACGGCCCCGTAAGCCAATGCATTTTGGAGCTGTCTATGACACGCTCCAAAATGTAGTAACACTACAGTTGAAAGGGGAGCTACGCTTCAGTGAGCAGAGATAGAAAGCGTAGCTCCCCCACCACGCAGCCGTGCGTGCCCCGCATGTACTGTGTAGCCGGCCGAGTGCCCAATCCCGTCGGCTGAGCTGTCTCTCCCCCAGTTGTAGGTGCCACACTGAGGCCCACCCCAGCATGGCAATCAGTCCATGAGCCGGCCAGGGGTGCCCAATCCCCTGTTGGCTGAGCGCCTAGCGTCACTGCCTGCCATGCTGGGAGCCCACCCCAGCATGGCAAACAGTCCACGACGCTTTTTTTTATTTTTAACCTGAAAAATGAAAATGGTCCCATGAGCGTCTCGATCCCCTCCCACAACCCGCACCCACCACTACTTTCCAGCCTCCCCACGCCCCCCTCACCCCATACTTACCTCGGACTCCGGCGAGCGATCTTGGTGGACGGGAACACGTCTGCACTCTTCAAAGCTGACCGCGAACTGAGGAAATGCGGTAAGCTGTATAATGGCCTAGATGAGGGGTTTCAACTTTGTTGCATATCTCAGGCATTTTGGGAATTTTTACCAAAATTTCAATATAGGTTTTGGGACCCCTTCTCATGAATGATGTCACTGTCATGGCGTTATTCGGGCCCGAAGGTGATTTGGCGCAGTGACTGCGAAATCACCCTTCAGGCCTGAATACCACCATGACAGTGACATCATTCATGAAGGGGTCCCAAAACCCCATGTTGAAAATTTGTGTAAAAATCAAAATGACTGTTTTACAGTGTGCGTTGCACAGATTCCCTCACGCAGGCTCGTAAGTTCGCGAAATTTCAATATTTTCATTCCAGATTTTCAACATTGCCATTTTACCACACCTTCTTATGAGTAGTACAGCTGTCATTTTACATCTCACCCAAAATGTGTTTCCGTCCATGTAGCGCAGAATGGCGCGGTAGGTGTCTGAAATCAATGTACAGGACAAATTAAGAATATCACAGTGACACTGTTCATGAGCAGAGGTCTTAAAATGGCTATGTTGAAGATTTGGTGAAAAATCCTAAAATGACTGTTTTCGAGCATGCGTTGTGCAGTTCCTCATGAGCTCGTAAGTTACAAATTTTCAATATTTTCACTCCAGATTTTCAACATTGCCATTTTACCACACCTCCTTATGAGCAGTACAGCTGTCGTTTCATCATCCTGCCCAAAACATGTTTCCACCCATGTAGCACACAATGGCGCACTCGGTGTGCAAACTCAATGTATGGGACACATTAACAAAATCACAGTGACACTGTTCATGAGCAGAGGTCTTAAAATGGCTATTGTTGAAAATTTGGTGAAAAAATTCCTAAAATGACTGTTTTCACGAGCATGCGTTGCGCGAGTTCTATGCATGCTCGTGAAGTTACTTAAATTTTCAATATTTGCACTCCAATGACTTCAAATACCTAAACAGCACATAGAAGCAAGCAACATTCGGCATTGACAAATGCTTGTTTTGTATAATTACTGCTCTGTGTTACTGCTACACCATGAGAAAAATTTAAGGGAGGGACTGACAGCGAGTAGAGGAGTGCCTGTTGATCAGCATATACCCACATTGCCTAGACTGGCTACACATGTTTGGTGGAGACCGGGGGCAAAGTGCTGTGTTGAACTTTAGTTTTAATCATTATCATTTTAAAACAAAACCATGGTCACTATGGGCATTCTTCTGTGCACTGGTCTCCTACTTATTCATCGACAGTGGATTTTAGAAGGCAAAGGTAAGTCTTGCACCTGAAAATAGGCACTTGTTGTCTAGTGTGCTTACCTGGTTAACAAAAACAAATAAATAAATAACCTTGTTTTAAATCAGCCCTGGCTTGGGCTGTGGAGAGAACTGGTTGCATGGGAGGGCATCTATTCTGCAGGGTATTTCGGTGGGGCTACTGGCCACAGGGATACAAACTGGAGCAAAATGCTGTACTGGGGTTTCTGTGATGGATGCAGGGTATTTTCTGGACACAGGCACTGCAGTTGGGGCTGCTAAGGCATACTGTCAGCAAATGTCAAAATGATTGAAATAAATGTTTTTCCCCTCTAATGACACTTATTATTGCACAGTTGGGCTCCTATACACATTTCTGTCCTCTGGCTACCTAAATGGGCCCTAAAGGGGTCCCCAAGTACCTATCATGCCCTGCCTGATGTCCTTTTTCTGTGGAACCCTTGGACACTGCTACTTGGGAGCACTACATACTGTTCTCTCTCCCCACTCCATGGCAGGAGCCCCTCTCCCATAGTCTGCCCCACCCGGTCATCCATAGCAGAGACATGCTGCCCAGGGTCCCACAATATTAAATGTGGCAGACAAGAAAGCACAGACCCCCTCGACTCTAGCTCTTCTTGGCATCTGTGAACATGGGAGTTTCTTAATAATGTAGAACATCCCAGAGTCTTCACGTACACTGCACAAAATGTGTGTGACAGTGGGCTTCTTCTGGTCTTGACATTCACCAGTTTCCAATGTCACATTTACAGTGAAACAAAAATAATTTTGGTGGCTGCCAATAGAATACATCATGAGTCTGTGAGCTGGGGAAAGAGAGACAGAGGTAGGGTACATGCATTCTTTTTGTCTGCAAAACGTTGTACTCAAGACCCTGAGCAGCAGGATCATCTCAGTGGTGGAGTCCAGCCTATGTGTAGAGTGGTGATTCAGCTACAAGGAGGGTGGTAAGGAGACTGTCCCAGCAGCTGTAGGGAAGATGGCTGACTAAGGTGGGGATTGTGGTTTTGTAGGGTATTCAAACCAAATGTGAGGGTGGTTGTGGGGCAGAGGCTGGTCATGTCCTTGAAGGGTAGTCAGGTGGTGTGGATTGTTGGAGGCTAGTGTAGCTAGAGGTTGGTCAGGTGGCTTGCTCCGCTCCACTGTCATGAACGTGGCAGGTTTCTTATTTATTTAGTTTAAAAATTCTATGGAGGGCCTGCCTAGTGGCACAGAGGGCTGAGCCGCTGGATGTCTCGCCTCGTGCTCACTGGCGACCGGATTCGGGGCGAGCCTAGTTCGTTGGAGGTAGGCACTTGGGGGCGGAGCAGGATGGGCGGCCGTGGGTAGCTCTCCTCTCCAGAGAGGTGGGGTGGCATTCCTCCTCCACGGCTACCCCTGGTGGAGGTTGAGGGGCTGCGCCAAAGCATGGGTGCAGCGATAGGCCAATGGGGGCGAGTGGAGGAGGGCCGTTACGGGGCTGTAAAGTTCATATGTGCCTCCACAAGCATGCATCCTTCTCCTGGGGTCCTCGGGCAATAAGGAGAAAATGGAAAAAAGACAACCGGCGGCAAGATGAATACCAACTCCCCACAGGCACCGCTCCCAGACCGGCCATAAGGTAAGCCCGGTAATCCGGTGGGCGGGGCTGGAATCGGTCAGATAGAGCCACTGCAGCGATAGAGAAAAACAAAGTGGTGATAAAAAATAAAATGACATGGAGAATAAGAGCAGCATCTGAAACGTGGATGTCAGATACGTCTGGGTCTTGAAATCCACAATATGGGGATGATATGTACATTGGACACACTATCTCCACAGCCCTTGACAGCAACCCACTTCTTCCACAGCCCCCAACAGTACCTCCCTCCTCAACCTTGGACACTACCTCCTCCCTCCACAACCCAATACTAACCATCCCCACATCATCTCCTTCCTCCATTCGCCTCACCCCACAGTCCTCCTAACACCTTTACTCCTCTACAGCTCCATGCTCTTCCCATAGTCCACACCACCATGGCCCCTCAGACACCTCTCTCTCTTGACTCCCTTCCTGGTCAATCAGAAACCTCTCTCCCTTGCCCACTGGACAGCCTTTCTTGTCACGACACCCCCTCCCTCTTTGGCCCCAGACATCTCACTTCCTTGCCAACAGACACTTTCCTCTCTCCTCTGCCACCTCAACACCCACAACACTTGTTGGTCCCCCTGGACACCTCCTTCCTCCTGGCCCCCAGGACACCCACCATATAACACTATGCCCTCACTCACAGAGCTGCTGCAGCTTCACCTCCTGAGTCCATCATGCATCACTGACTTCTAGGTACCAAGCCCCCACAGCAGTGTTGGCAGGGCACATGACACAGTGCAGTACTGACACTGCACATTGAACAGAGCCATGCTGGCACTCTGTGTGCCAGAGTGCAGTGCTGCACTTCACATGATGTGTTGTCTGAAATGCACATGACATGCATAGCATCAACATTCCACATGGCACCACAGTGTTGGCACTGCACATGACATAGTGCAGTGCCATCAGCACATGCTGCCAGGAGGGTAGCCAGCTAAGGAGGAGGTGTGGTGCTGTGGGGTATTTAAGCCACATGTAGGGTGGTCTGAGACATAGGCTGGTCATGGCCTTGAGGGTACTCACGTGGCATGAAGTGTTGGGGCTATTTTAGGGTTTATGTGATAACAGCGAGTCTGGAATCATGAAGGAATGTGGCAGGACAGAAATGGTGACTTTTTTTTGGAATCTGCCCACCTGCCCAACAGCACTTACTTATTTAACCAACTCTGAGGTCATAGCACCTCAGCGAGAAGTAAAAACTTCTTTCACCATTTTGTCCTTGCTGTCATTCCCTCACCCACTTTGAGCTTAGCGCTCTGGGTCACCAAGATTACGTGCCACTGTAGTTTAACTGAAGGGGTGGTCGGGTGGGTTGCTCTACTTGACAGCCACAAACATGGCAGGTTGTCTTATTTAATTACCTTCAAAATTCTGCAGACAATGTGTGTGCGTCCAAAACATGTCGTCAGTAGGCTGTTTCTGACTGTTGACAACCACATTATGGTGGTGAGCTTTGCATTGCTCATACCCCTCCACATTCCTTGCAGTACGCCCCTTCCACAGCCCCACAGTTCTTCTCTCCACAACCCTGGACACCACCACCACCCCCAATGACCCGACACCACCCCTACCCCCACCCCTTCCTCTGTTTTCCTCCTCCACCCACAGTCCCCCCTAACACCCTTGCTCCTTCTGCAGTCCCCTCCAACACCATTACCGTGTTACAGCGTGCATTGCTCAAGTTTTCACGCACACTCGTGAATCTCAAATCTGTAATGTGTTCACTCCAGATTTTCAACACTGGCATTTTTCACACCTGCTTATGAACAGTATAGCTGTCACTGTTCACATCCTGGCCAAATGTGTTTTGCACTACCAGTGCAGAAAAGCACGGGTTGCTGTGGGAAATCAGTGTTGGGACAGATTAAGAAAATCACAGTGACACTGTTCATGAGCAGAGGTCCTAAAATAGTTATGTTTAAAATTTGGTGACAAAAGTCCATAAAATGACTATGTTACAAGCCTCGTTGTGCAGTTTCCACATACGCTGATAACTTTGAGCATTTTTAATATTTTCACTCCAGATTTTCAATATTGCCATCTCTTCACACCTCCTATAAATGGTACAAATGTCATTTTCACATCCTACCTGAACTGTGTTTTCGCATCTGCTGCAGAATGGCATGGTCGCTGTGGGAAAGCAATGTTGGACAGATTAACAAAATCACATCACCACTGTTCATGAGCAGAGGTCCCAAATGCTTTCATGAGATAGGGGTCACAAAAGGCCATGTTGAAAATTTGTACTGCAAATACCAACAAACCCCAGAGCGTTAGGGTTTCTAACCATAAGATCACACCCTATACACACTGACAGGCATCAGGGTTGTGCCTTTGGATTGCTGTCATGCCATTCCACCCCACCCCACTCTGAAGCCAGTGACAGGCATCAAGGTGTGCCTTGGACTCTTTGGACCCAAAGTTCACCTCATCCTCCTATACTGCACCCGATTTCAGCATATGTCCTTATGGAATGGAGTGCGACTGTAAACCGAACACCCAAGGCACACCTCAACAATTGTCAGTGTCTGCAGGATAGGGTGAGCTGAAATGCTGTGAGTGTTATGGACTGACAACCCAAAGGCACACTCTAATGTCTGTCCATCTCTGCAGGGTGGAGGCGGGTTGCTGTAAGTTCAATACTTCACTGCCATTCCTATTCTGCATCTGTCTAACTTCTGCCGTCCAATGCTAATATCAGCAAGCAAACATTCGGCATTGACAAATGCTTGTTGTGGATTGGGACAATATTAGTAATTGTCCAATCCTCAGGAATCACTCCATATTCAATTATTCTTGAAATATGGCATGTATGGGGTCACAAAATACTGTCAATAATTCTTTTTAACAACCTGGGATGGAAGTTATTAGGTCCAGCCCATTTAGTGGATCCAGCTTCTCTAATGTATTTCTTACCACTGAAGTAGTAATAACCATATTACTCCCCATATTACCCAAGTTTGCTGTAGGCAGATTTTCTCTAGGAGATACACACTCTGAAAATATGAGTAAAATTCCTCGGCCATCATTTGACAGTCTGTTATATATTGTTCTTCCTTTATGAGTGAGCCTATATTGTTACTACTGTTTTCAGGCTCCCCACATAGTTAGAAAGGGCCTTTTGTTGTTTCCTACTTTATCTACAGGTTTTAGTTCCATGGATTTTTAGCTTTTTATTTTATCTTTGACTTCCTTCAGTTTTAACCTATATATGCCTTAATATTTTGTGTTCCCCTTTGATTTTGTTTCTGATAAAGTCTATTCCTGATTTTAATAAGTTTATGAATTTTGTGATTGAACCAAGCTAGGATTTTCCCATTTTGTTGTATTTAGTTTTAGTGGGTAAGTATTTGTCCACTAACTCATGAAGAAAATCTTTGAGTGCTTCCAACATTTGTTGCACTTAAGACCAAGTAGTTTTTATTGCTGGGGTAAGCCTACTACCATCTTGCGAAGCTCAGCTGGAAAATGGCTTATTGTGGAACACATGTTTGGACTTTTCAGTGTATCCTTCCACTATGCAAATCACTATGGCATTTGAATTAAATAATCCCTTCTTTGTATTTAAAGAATATGTGCACACTTTATTTTACTGCAAATGGTAGTGTTAATAAAGTGCCTTTAAAGCGTGCCTAGTTATTTTACCCCTCTGCTTAATTAATACTGTAATTATGCATGTTCGTAGCTTTGTTTCCTCTGACTGCTGTCATTTGTTCCAGATGCTCTGCTAAGCTGGGCTGCTGGCATTTCCAGTGTCATGATGTCAGTGGGTGGTCTGTGAGCACTGCCATCTGTCAGAGATGCTGTTCCAATGTATTTCCTGGTCAGCAATGGGCTGCAGTCAGTGCATTTTGGTTTGATTTAACACTCTCCTTTTCCTTATACTGAGTCCTTCATAATTTTCTTTTAAATTGTCAGATTTATGTGTCTAACAGTCTATCATCACAGTGTTTGTCTGTAATCTGAGTACTGGAATGGCATGTGCCAGTGTTTGACCTACTGTCAAAATTTATTGTGTTTCCTGACAGTTTAAATAGTACAGCTTAGAATGGTTTTGCTGCAAACAGTATGAGTTCTACTGTCCTATTTACCAATATAATCATTGTATTTTCCTGCTTTTATAATGCTATCAACTTGTTAACAAAGTTTTTACATTATATTTAAATTTTAACTGACTTTAATGTCTGTCTGTGAGGTTACTTTTGCTCAATTTTGTTGTTTCCTGTTTTAATTTTTTGCTGATATGAAGCACTGCTGTGCCATTGGTTGTAAGAATGGGAAAGGATATGCCCACAGTTTCTATCACTTTCCTAAAGATAACCATCGGTGCAAGCAGTGGGCATAGTGCTAAATGTGCCTGCTAGGAACCAACTGATCATAGTGTTTCCTGTGCTGGCTACTTCACAGAAGCTCAATTTACAATTTCACAAACCTTTTAGATACTATTGGTTTTACTCTGTCAGTGTTGCTTTCAACCAGTCAGATGCATGTCCTACCATTTTTTTCATTTAAACAGGAAAAACAAAATGCCAGAAATGTCATTCAGAACAGGAAAAGGATTGAGGAAGTGATAAATATGATAAGCCATATTACAACTGTCATATCTGAATTGTTGCTGAATACTAACAGTGTGTCTGTAAAAGTGGCAATGTATTGTCTGTGTTTATGGGTTCATGATAGTGTTACAAATGTGTGCATTGCTGTCTGCTTTTGCTGGTTAATATTATGTAGGCGTGTATGTGCATGGATTTCTGAGACTGGTGCTCTTACATATATCTGTGTTGTTGCAGAGTACCTTTAGATCACTTTTAAAGTCAGTGGTGGTTCACTACTGTTATGTCAGTGTGTATGGGTGAATGATATGGCAATATGGGTGCATGACAGTTGTGCCTGCTTTATACTACTGCTCAGTATTATATCTTTATGGATGAAGTATTCCATTATGGAGGTGTGTATGGGTGAAGGGCAATAGTACAAATGTGTGTAAAGCTGCAGGACACTGTCATCTGCACTCATTTGTGTGCCCAACATTCTTGTGAAGAACTGCATGGGTGCACAGTATTATTATAGGGGGTGTGTATAGGTGCAGGGCAATGGTACAAATATGTATATGTGTCAGGGCACTTATGTACTGTTCTTTTAGTTCAGGCCATGGTTGCATAACTTTGTATTGATGCAGGGAACTGTTATGTGTGTCTATGGGTGGAAGGCAATGGTACTAATGTGTATGGGTGCAGCACACTTATGCCTGGTTACTAGTGCAGAACACAGTTACATACAGTATCTTTGTATGACTATGGGTTACTGCTACATGACTGTGCATGGTGAAAGGCCGTGGTATAAATCTATGTATGTGTGCAGGACACTGCGATGTCTAGGGATTTGTTGAAGTGAATTGATATGTGTCTATACAAGTTCTTTTGGTAATGGTGTGTTATTGTGCACGGCTGACAGGAAATATAGAAACACAGAACTTGACTAAAAGAGACTGAATATCTATCTACTCTGCCTTTGCTATACTAACTCACTTCATTGGCCTACTAAGCTGTTGTACTGTACCCTTCCCCCACTAGCACACCTCAAGCCCTTGCTACTCCTCTTAGGGACTATGATTCCTCTTGCTCTGTCCCAGTCCCATTTAAACCCTTGAATGGAATTGGCATCCTACCAACCTCCAGTCATGCCACTAGTGACTGCATCCCTGTTTTGTACAAATAGGACACAACAGTTTACCTTCTTTATATGACAGATAACTTTGTATGTTTCAATCATGTACCCACACTCCCTTCTGGATTTCAGTGACTAGATGTTTAGAGCTATGGTGTGTCTAGGTCTTTCCTCAGGTGAGGTCTCCAGAACTGGTCATAGCATTCGAGATGAAGCCTCACTAGGGATCTGTGCAGTGACAGAATCACCTTGCACTGTCTACTGTGAAGCCATTCCCTATAAACCCATCATCTTCAGTGCCTTTTTGTATGCTTTATTGCATTAACTTGTTTGCTGCAGGAGTCACTGACTATGGCCCACATATCTCTATCCTCTGTGGAAATGGGCAGTCTAATTCCTACCATCAAGTATTCTGTGCATGGATTATGCCTACCAAAGTGCATCTGTACTCACAAATGGGAGCATGTACAGGAAATAATGGTCTGGGAGCCATTTGATGGGAGTGACCACTGCACAGTGGGGTTCCAATTAGATACGGGCAGGAAAGCATCTTGACTAAGACTAAAATCTTGGATTTTAGAAGGGCAGTCTTCAGGAAATGGGTGAAGTACTAAAGAGGCACCTGGCAGGCATTTGACTAGATATGGGGTGGACCAAAGGTGGTTATTCATTACGGAAGGAATACTGGTTGCCACAGAGCAGTGTGTTAGGCTTACGGGTAGAACACAAGGGCCAAGCTACCCAGCTGGTTCAGTTCTGGGGTTGCCCAGGTAGTAAGGGAAAAGAGGCTGGCCTATAGAAAATTCAGAAAGACCAAGGAGAGGTGGATAGGGAAAATGACCTAAGGTTGGCTAGTGAGGCAAGTAAAGAAGTCCAATGAGCTAAAGCACAATAGAAACTGCAGATAGCTGAAGGAATTAAGAAGGGAGAAGTCTTTCTTTCACTATAAAAGTGCAAAAGAGACAAGAAGGAAGGGATTGTAAGGCTTAACAAAAGGGAGGAGTGGGTGAGAGGATAATGGGTGGACATAGTGCCAGTAACCGAGACTTGGGCATCCCCACACCATGACTGGGACTGGGACCTTGCAATCTCTGGATATAAACTATACAAAAGGGACAGGGTAGTTGGGTAGGGGATAGGTGACAGTTTCTATCAGGAGGAATAACTTGCATGAGGGAGGAGTCAGAGGAAGGGAGGGAGGTGGAGGCATTATGGGTGCAATTAAAGGAAAATTGTACAAATAATAGAGACCCCCTGCCCCAAAGGCTTACCCTGATTAAGCTTTCAAAGAAAAACCTTAATTTTAGAAGCTGCTACTTACTTTATTTAATTTTGAAAAGGTGGGGAAGATGGCAGACTGTCGCAGCTCCATTTAGTGTAAAAGTGAGGCGTCGCACCTCCAAGCTGCAATACATTTGTATTGCAGTGAGTGGTGCAGTCTGATTGATCTCACATTTATTTTTCAAAATTAAAATAAAGTAAGTAGCAGCTTCTATGAGTAGAGCTTTCTCTGCAGAAAGCTTAATCATGGGGTAAGCCTTTGGGGAGTGGGGGTCTCTGTTATTTGGACTGCTTTCCTTTAAGGTCCAACAGAGGGACAAAGGTGAGGGTGATGTTGTGTGCAGGATGAGGAGAGGAGAGAGAACTGAGTTCACAAATATTAAGGGAAGGAGGTGGTAATTGTAGGATTTCAACCTGCACAAAATGGACTGGAGAATACCATCAATGACATGTGCTAGGAGTCAGGTGATCCTGAAAGGACTGCAGAGTGGGTTGCTGACTCTGGGTTACAGAACCAACAAGAGCTGAGGCAATGCTTGATCTTGTGCTAACAAATAGGGAGCATGTACTGGAAATAACAGTCAGGAGCCGTTGGGTGGGAGTGACCATTGACAGTATGGTTCCAGTTAGATATGAGAAGGAAAGCAGCCTAACTAAGACCAAAATCTTGGATTTTTAGAAAATTGGACTTCAGAATTATGGGTAAAGTACTAAGGAGCCTCCTGGCTGGCATCAAAACAGGTATAGGGTGGACCACAAGTGGTTCATCAGTAGTAAGGAGTATGAGTTGCCCCAGAGGGGAGCGTGTTAGACTCGGGGTAAAAACACAAGGCCAAAGCACCCAGCTGGTTCACTTCTGTGGTTGCCCAGGCAGTAACAGAAAAGATGCTGGCCTATAGAAAATTCAGGAAGACCAAGAAGAGAAGGAAAATTACCTAAGATTGACTAGTGAGACAAGTAAGGAAGTCCTGCAAGATAAAAGCACAGAAGGAGCTGCAGACAGTTGAAGGAATTAAGAAGGGGAGAAATCTTTCTTTCATTATGTAAGTGAAAAAGAGAACAAGAAGGAAGGGATTGCCGGGCTTAAGAAAGGGAGGAGTGGGTGGAGGATAATGGAAAAGCAGAGATACTAAATGAATATTGCTGTTCCATCTTCACTAGGGAGAAGGATGGACCAGTGCTTTCCTGAGGGAAAAGAGGAGCAGGGGAGGAGAACATAGATGCAGTGATAGAGGAGGATAGAGTGGAAGTGCAAGGAAGTGCAAGATAATGCATATGGGCACAAAACCCTGGCACAATATATCAGTTGGGGGTGAGGATATAGCATGTACCAAGCAGGAAAGGGATCTTGGGGTTATCATGTCTGATGACCTCAAGGTAGGAAACAGTGTGACAAGGCAGCAGGTAAAGCAAATAGGATGCTGGGATGCATAGGCAGGGGCATCACCAGCAGGAAAAGGGAGGTCATAATTCCACTATACAAGACACTAGTGAGGCCCACCTGGAGTGACCTGTACAGTTCTTGAGACCTTACCTATGAAGGACATAGACAGGAGAGAGAAGGTTCAGAGGAGGCAACAAATATGGTGCATGGATTGCATCACAAGTCCTATGAGGACAGGTTGAAGGAACTGAACATGTACTCCATGGAGGAAAGGAGGGAGAGAGGATATGATAGAGACATACAAGTATCTTACAGGGAGGAACAGGGTGCAGGAATACACTATTTTAAGCAAAAAGATGTTCCAGGACTAGGGCATGGGATGAAGTTGGAGGGAGGATGATTCAGAGGAAGCGTGAGGAAGAATTTCTTCACAGAACGGGTGGTGGACAAGTGGAACACCCTGCCAGAGGAAGTGGTGGGGGCTGAAACAATCCATGGGATTTAAGAATGCATGGGATAGACATAAAGGAATTCTGGAGGTCAGGGGTGAGGGCAACAGACTTCTTGGAAAACATAAACTGAACTTACAAGCTCAAATGGGCAGACTGGGTGGGCCATAGGCCCTTATCTGCCGACACTGTCTTATGTATCTATGTAGAGTGAGGATGACTGCGAGCATTAAAGGTGGAGAAATCACAAGGCTCAGACAGAGTACATCCAAGGGTACTAAGGAACTGGCCAAGGAGCTGGCAGATCCACTGACAGACCTATTTAATAGTTCACTTGAGTCAGGTGTAGTTTGCAGGACTGGAGAACAGAAAATGTGATACCCCTTCATATAAGCGGTCCCAAGAATGACCCTGGGAATTTCAGACCAGTCAGTCTGACCTCAATTGTGGGCAAACTCAAGGAGACCATACTAAAGGAAAGGTTGGTGGAATATCTAGGGAGCACAGTTTCCAAGATTCAAGGCAGCATGGGCTCATGGTGGGAGGAGATTGTGTAAAACAAATCTGATTGACTTCTTTGACTGCATTACTAAGACAGTAGATGGGGCCAAGCAGTAGATATCTTCTATCTGGTTTCAGAAAGTCAGAACAGCCTTTGACTCTGTACCCTACATAAGGTTGATCAGAAAGTTAGTGGATCTCGGGGTTGGGCATAAGATGGTGAAATGGGTGACAAACTGGCTGAGGACAGAACCCAGAGGGCGGTTGTGGGGGAGACTTATCTGGCACCAGAAAGATCAAACACAGAAAGACAAAAGCAGCTCCACTGCTATATGAGGGTGCTCGGAAAAAATGAAATGTGAGACAACAAAAGCCAGCACACCTCAGCTTGGTGCCACAAACAGGCATATACTTTATTCTGATTTAAAACAGCCGCCAAATTTAGCCAGCATCAGGAATGTAAGCGCTGATGTAATGGTTGTTATAGGTGTGCTGTCTTCATTTTTTATGTTTATTTTATCTTTTCCTTTTCTCCCTTTCCCATTTCCCATCCACCGTTCCCCTGCCGGTCCCTCTCCCTTCCTCCAACCACTCTCGCTCCTTCCCCCACCGTCATCTGTCCCTCTTTTTCTTTTTTCGCTCCCTGTTTTCCATTTCTCACTTATTTCTTTTCTTTTCTTAGTTTCTTTTCTTTCTCTGGTATTTGCAGTGCTCCTTGTTACAAACTTTCAAAAAAGATATTGAAAAGGATATATAAAATAGATTGAGGTATAAGATATAAGTATTGGATGCGTTACATACTGCTTATGTGTGTATTCTTTTCTCTATAATTTTTTTAGGTACAGGAAGTGTTGCAATACATATCTGGAATCCTAGGAGCAGCACTCTAGTATAGTATACAATATAAAATACTGTACTTTTGCTTACTGATTTTGCTGTGTTTTAGCACTTTTCATATAGGGTGTTGTAATTATTTACGTAATAACTGAGTGGTGTTATCATTTATAGTGTGAATAGTATGTTGTCTTTTACATTTGTGTAATAGCACTTGAATACTCTGATTGTCATAATAGATGAACTGTTGCTTTAAATTGTACCCTATTTATGCAGTCCATGAAGCAATGATGGACCACCCTGCTGATGTACCGCTAGTACGAAACGCCACGCTGCAATTCCTGATGCTGGCTAAATTTGGCAGTTGTTTTTAAATTGCATAAAGTATATGCCTGTTTGTGGCACCGAGTCGAGGTGTCCTGGCTTTTGTTGTTTACACCAGAAAGGTCACCAGTGTGGTACCGTAGGGCTTGGTGCTGGGACCAGTGTTGTTCAATGTCTTCATCAGTGACACTGGGGATGGTATAAAGAGCAAAATCGCCTATTAGCTGATGATGCCAAACTCTGTGGGACAGCAGGAGAGTGGACACAGTTGAAGGGATACAAGACCAACATGATGACCTGGAAAAGCTGGGAGGTGGTCCAGGACCTGGCAGCTTGGCTTCAATGACAAGAAATGCAAAGTTATGCATATTGGAGCCAAGAATCCCAAGACAGAGAACTACCTGGGTGGAATCCTGGTATCTGCATCAGAGGAGGAGAGGGACCTGGGAGTGATGATCACTAGTGACCTGAAGCACTCCACACAGTGCAAGAAAGCAGTAGCAAAGGCAAACAAGATGCTGGTATGCATAGTTAGAGGGGTCAGTAGTAGGAGAGAGGAGGTTATACTGCCCTTGTACAGGTCACTGGTAAGGCCACATCTAGAGTATGGAGTTCAGTACTTGTGCCCACCTCAAAAGGGTATTAACCTGCTGGAGAAGGTAGAGAGGAGGGATACAAAGATGACAGTGGGTCAGCAGGGCAAGGTATATGAGGAGAGGTTGAGAGCACTAAACATGTACTGCATGGATGACAGGAGAGAGAGAGGAACATGATTGGGACTTGAAGTACTTTAAAGGTATAAATAATGTGGATATGGAGGGTCTCTTTTAATTGAATTGCAATCGTAACACAAGGGGACACAGTCTTAAGATGGAGGTGGGAGGTTTAAAGGGTGGTAACGAAGCACTTCTTCACAGACACTTGGATCACACTGCCAGAAAAGGTGAGCTCATTGAACATAGTGGGCAGCTTCAAGAGAGGCTGGGATAGGCACAGGGATGTAAGGATCATGAGTAGGGAGGATGGGGGCAGGGACAGTAGCTCAAGCTCTGGACCCTGAAATCTGAGCAGCCTAGATAGACTAAATAGCCTTCTTCTGCTGGCTTCTTAGTGTGCTAGTATGACTCCTACTGCATTTTCAAACAGCCTCAATTTTTTCTCTGAGCAAACACATTAGGAGTAATGCCAGACAAATGTAAATATCTCAGAAAGTGTACAAGTTGCACATACACCACTAGCATGTGTGTTGTTCAGGACAAACATACCTTTCAAATGAGGGTAGTCACTAAACTGAATTCATTATATCTTTGTTAAATATAGCCATCAAAAGGTGAAAATAATGAAGAAAAATGAAACTTCAGGTAATCAGATGGCCATATTTTAAAAAATATAATTAGTGCAGCTTCATTGAATAGGCTCATTGAAATGTCTTTAATCATGAACAATTTTCATGATAGTTGTGTATGTGTGTAACTAAATACTTTCAAGAAGATACATTTGATCTGCATGACTCTACTGTGTTAGCTAAGAAAGAGAAAAATGTGACTAGTAAGAAATTGTTTAGGGATAGCTGACAGAGGCTGGTAGTAAATGGAGTTCACACCAAGGAAGGGAGGGTGATGGGGTACCTGAGGGATCAGTGCTGGACCCAGTCCTCTTTAATGTCTTTATAAGTGAAATTGCAAAGAGCAGGAAGGGAAGGTTTGACTCTGCATGATGATACCGAGATCTGCAGCAGGATGGAAAAGTATGAGCAGAGACCTTAGAAGGCTTGAACAGTGGTCAGGGTATGGCAGCTAAGTTTCAACACAAAAATGTAAAATAATGCACTTAGGGCACAGAAATCCAGGGACAGAGTACAAAATGGGTGCAGTGGTATTGACAACATTAAGAAAGCACACATTAAAAAAAACATTTACATACAACAGATTACTGTTTAACAATATTATGTGTCTATGGCTGCCACTGTGCATCTGATGCAAACCATAATCCACGTTCCTCATTTGAAGCAAAATGGGGGGGTTGAGGCCATAACTGACTCCTTGTTTTTGTATTAAATAGGTCAGATGTTTTACAGCAAAAAACAAGGAAAGGGTCATTTCTAAAATGTACATACGTGCATGGGTACCACTTTTATTCAGACAGTGACACCACCGGCCGCTACCACTTCAAAACTGCTATTACCCCACCTACTATAATCGGGAAAACCAGAAGCAGTCTAGAAGCACTGAGGTCAAAATGGTGAAGCAATTTACCAGAAATTACTGCTTATAGAAGAATGAGAAAGTGACTGTGATGACAAGCAAAGTCCCAGACCCGATCTCTAGTTTGTTAATAGTCTCCTCCGAGTCTGATTATTACAGCTCCATGTGCCAAATTCCACAGATGTTATGCCATCATCAGATTTGTATAAGAGCACTTTGGAATCATGTGGCCAAACCACTGTCTGATGTGCTGCCACAGTGCTCCGGCATCATTTCCAATGATTCTGTTTATGCAACCCTTCCCTCCGTGCAGGGGTAGGCAGGGATTTCAGATCTGCACAGCAAGTGGACTCACTGCTACCCCTTTGTTAGGGTCAGCTATCCCCGAGGTGTAGCCAGACAATATACAAATGTACACCAGGACCGTGTTTGTTGCCTCATTTGGCACAATAAATACAATGTTTGTATCTCATGACAATGGTTGTTGCCATGTATGGATAAATCTCGATGCCATACATTGTTCCTAAGAAACCCACATACAGCCCAGAGCCTGTAAGGTTGTATTGTCCTTGGGATGCAAAGAGAGTATTAGTGACCAGTCCTTCTAGTTTGACTGCTATGAATAAAATTACAGAAAGGTTCAGTATTTTCTTTGCTAGTTTTCATGGAAAAAGGAAGCAGTTCAGAAACTATTTACTACCCCCTTAAATAAAATTGCATACCATAGAGTGCTTGGAGTATGCCTGCCTACCCCATGCCTCCGTGGGCTGCAAGACACACCCCTTCCCAGTTCACTACTTCTCCTTTGCAACTTCAGAGTGATGACCACCATGGACAACATGGTAGCACTGACTTAAATTGTGCATGCACAAGTATCATGCATAAGTAGTTATATTAGTGCCACAATGTTGCACATAGCTGACTCCTAAGCAACCTGCGGCGTCTGTGAGTATCATGCATGTATAGTACTATAATCGCTGTTATGGCTGACTCAGTGCGGCGACAGCATCGCATATTCTTTTCCATGCTCTTGCCACTCCTAAAAGATCTCCACAGCCATATCTGCTCTGACCAGAGTTTTTTTCCAGTCCCATAATTTAGCTAGTGTTCTTAACAAGTTGTACTCTGCAAGGTTATATTTCTTTATTTTACTAATACCTGTTTGATCATCTTTTTGATATTTATATAAAATTCGACTATATTGTGATTGCTTGTTGATAATGGCTCCCTTACATGACAACTTTCCAGTGCATCCCCCAAATTGCTTAAAACCAAATCAAGTGTATGATCTCCTCTTGTATGTTCCATCACATGGCTGTCTAAGTTTAATTTATCTAATTCCTCTAGGAATTCTGCCTCTGCTGGGCTAGATGAAGGTCCATTGATCCATTTATTCCCAGGAAATTTAAATCACCAGTAATCACAGTCTTTTCCCAGGGTCCTGTTCTCCTAAATATTTTACAAATTCCGATGTCTTAACACTATTTAATGATGGGGTCTATAACAGACTCAATGATGATTTTGTTTCTCTCGAGGGCTTAATTGGCCCCATAGTTGTTCTATTTCCACTTCAAGGGAAAATAAATTTCATGTGCAGATATGTCATTTCTAATGAATAACACTACACCTCCTCCAGTTTTATCTTTCCTGTCCTTTCTAAACATCTGATAACCATCTATTTGAACACCCGCATGTCACTCTAAAGCCATGTCTCCGTAATAGCACATAGTGCTATATTCTCTTTTAAGAGAATCTCTAATTCCTCCTGATGTTACCTAAGCTGCTGGCATTAGTGAGTAGTGATTTCCACCTTGGGTGAATTTATATAGTGTCTTTCTATTAGTATTGTTTTTTCCACCACCCCTGCCCTGTTTTAATTAGTTTAAATGGTCATTAATTTTATTTTTGATTTTTTTCTGCCAGGACCTCT
The DNA here is from genome assembly GCA_016271365.2 of Neoceratodus forsteri. NCBI lineage: Eukaryota > Metazoa > Chordata > Ceratodontiformes > Ceratodontidae > Neoceratodus > Neoceratodus forsteri. The sequence goes on from JADMNL010000024.1 coordinate 125,306,363, forward strand.
GTTCCAAGTTTATTTAGATGGAGGCCATCAGAAGCATACAATCTATGGTGCCAATGATCAAATGACGAATATCTTCTCTCTCCACCACCGCTTTAACCACCCATTAATCTTTGTATTTCCCTAACCCTGTGTCTTCCAGCCCTAGGAACAGGTAGGATCTCAGAGATGACACATTTGCATTTCATTTCTTTTAACTCAGCCCTCACTGCTTCAGAATCTTTCAGTATTTGGGTTACATCTGTCTTGCCCACGTTGTTTGTACCTAGATGGAGAAGTACCAAAGGTTCCACAGTATTTTCTAGGAACCCACAAAGCGATTTTCTAACATTGCTAATTCCTGCTCCTGGCAATCAGGACAGGGTAACATTTTTCCTTCCCTCACAGGCTACCCTATCAGTAAAGTGGAGCAATGAGTCTCTATAACTATTACATCTCTTTCTGGTGCTAAAGCTTTTTCTTTTTTTTGCTTGTTACTAATTGGTTCATTATTTCCCCTGATAATATCAGAAATTGGACTGACATCTCTGAGTTTTCAATATCCTGTGTGTCACTTGTTACTGGATTTGCATTTTCAGTATTTGGCTCTAATTATTTTCTTCCTTTGTATTTTCCTTTTATCCCTCTTTAGTGCATTCAAGGGTGTGTATGATTCTGCTTGTTCTTCAGAGTTCTTAATTAGGTGTAATTCTTATTCAACACCAGGTTCTAGGACATTATACCTATTTGACACCTCTAAATCATTATTTACTTCTCGTCTGCACTTTCTTGGACTCTTTGGAACCAGGCACCAGTCATCCTCCCTGTTTTTCTGTGTCACTGTCCTCTTCTTTCCTTCCTTTTATCTGACGGACCTTTATTAAGCTCATAGCCAATTTTATCACCATTGTGCTGCAATAATTTTACAATAGAACTAACAAATGTATCTATGTCTTTAATCCCTGCTTGGATATTTAGTTGTTCCTCTAGTCCCTCACCTTTTTTCCAACTCCTCTATATATACACATTTTATGCAAGCATCAGTACCCATTTGCATCCCTTGGCCTGCTATTCTATATACTCCACAAATTTTCCATTCCTGGGGATTACATTTGACCCCTATGACAGTCCATTTGCATTCCCTCTTTCTCTACCTCACTTTGATGTGATGGGTCCCTCTTCCTGCTTCCCCAGCTGACATAGGCAGATACAGCTAAGCTGTTTGCCTTAGCTGTGTTTCTTTGTTGAGCTCTCTGATGCTGGGCTTTCTGAAGCTTGCCATGCTAGAATTAAGAAGCATGAACAGCCTCTGATTTCAGGCACTTCCTGTGTTGCAGGTAATTCCCCCAATGTACTACCCTGAGTGCGATCCAAGGTTGTTTGGAGCAGTTAAAAAATATAAAATTAAAATTTTGAGTTCCCTGAGCCTGATCCTGCAGTGCTGTTGAACTGCTTGTACTGCTAGAGTGTGGTGCAGTTTTGTAGCATGGAACCAGAGTACAGTAGGATCAGACTAGGTTTCAGTTCCAAGCATACAGATTAAGCTCACAATAGCCTAAAGGCTGTTCTAATCCTTTGAACTGCCCTTAAAAGGGCACACAAATGGAGAATGGACAATATCTTAAAAATTACACCACCATATACTCACTTATTTGCAGTCTCGATTTCAGGCACTTCCTGTGCTGCAAGTAATTCTCCCCGATGTGCCACCCTTGGTGCATCAAAGGTTATTTGAGCAGTTAAAAATATAAAATGAAAACTCTTGAGGTCTCAGAGGCAGATTCTGCAGTGCTATTGAATAACTGCACTGCTAAGACATACATATTGTGTCACACACACACACACACACACACACACACACACACACACACAAAATAAAGGCCTCTTCTACAGTCAGAGACTCAATTATCTCACTGTCAGAGCAAGCAGAAGAGATTTCCCTGATGAGCAGGTAAAGATAGAAGAGGGTTTTCATTGTCAGCAAAGAAACAGTTGTAATGAAAACTAGAAACAATACTTAATGTTTCTAATTTGTTTATGTGTAAGTGTAACCACTCAGTCCCGGGATTACTAGAATCCTATTAGTTACTAGTGTTAGGTAGGTAGAAAAGGCAGCTGGTAAGGAGCTCACTGGAGCTTCTTACATAATGACATCATTGTTTACTCAGCTAGTCTGAGGGAAGGATGATTATGTCATTTAGAACTCTCACAACAGCATAACCATTTCTAAGTCAGCTGGTCTGTGGAAATTTTAGAATGTTCAGCTAGTCTTAGTGTGGAAGCCAGAGTGGCAGGACCTCTGCCAGTGGGGCTCTGAGTCAGAGAGCCCTGTGTTTCTTACCCTAGTTTGAAATACAATTACCAGCTTCCAGTGAAGTGGTGGAGACCTTTCTTCAGCAGGATTCCTTGATGTTCACTCCAGAAGAAGTGAAAGGACTGCTAGTTCAGTGGTTCAAGGGCAACCCCTGAAGGTCCTTGTGTATGTATAGCTGCCTTTGAGGAGAACTTTATGTGAGACTTTTCTGATATGCTACCAAGGGAAAAGGTGCTTTCTGTTCTTCTCATGCCCAAAGGAAGGGGCAACAAATCTGTGAGTACCGAATGGAAAATGTGTGTTTGGGTTGTTTCCATGCCTCAGAGGAAGGAGCAACTAAGCTGTGGAAAAGTGTTCTTCCAGGGTTGTTTTCCATGCCTAGAGGAAGGAGCAACTTAACTGCAAGTACATAATGGAGATCAAGTTCTCCATATTGGGGTTTGTTCTGGGATGTGTGCGCTCAAGATAAGGCTAGATCACACCTGTCAGTACCTTGTTCACCCAAGGGAGTGAAGTGAAATAAAGTTTGGAGTCTTTAGCATTTCAGTGGGAAATAAGGCTTCTGTGGTGTAACTCTGAAGGAATGGCAGAGACTGTTGATTGGGACAAAAGGTGGGAGAGCAGCCATCCTGGAAGCTTGTAAAAACGGCAGGGCTAGGCAGGCTAACTGATTCATTGATGGCACCAGCTACCCTGAGTAAAGGCCATTACGTTATGGGATGAGGGTTGGTGATAAAAGTCACAAGTGTACACCTATTGGGAAATAAGATGTTCTTACTGTGTGGCAAACAAACCACAAAATACAATCTTGGGAAATGGAAATGTGTTGGTGTGTGGCACAGTCCACTAGCATACACCATGGGGAAGAGAAAGGAATTGTTTCTGTGGAGATTTGTACTGCCTAGCAAAAGAGCATGGGAGGAAAATCTACTTGTATGCCTATGACCGACCCTTGGGAGTCCACTGATGCTTTAGTAACAACTGTAAATAAAGCCATACTGCACAATCCCAGCTGCTGCTTTGGACAATCTGATCATTGCTTCTGTGTGGAATTAATGGGGCCCCTTCAGCAGTTAGGCCTAGCATACACCTAGCATCCTCTCCCTCCCTCTGGCCCAGGTTGTAGTTAAAAGGTTCATTTTTGGTTATTGTATCCCACCCTCTTCCTCTAGATAATGAGCCTGTATACATCCTAAAGCTAGGGTGGTACCAATCTTAGAATTTCTGTTAAAAGTAAATTATATGCCATATGTGGGTACTAGTCCTGTTTTATGGGGATGCCAACTTGCCAAAAGTGGCATGAGGGTTACATGAAGAAAGTGCAATGATCAAGGAAACAATATTTAATTAATTTGTTTTATTTTTTATTTAAGGTAGTTTTATTTTAGGACCCAGTTGAAGTTTTTCACAGTGTAAAGGTAGCAGCCATATTTGTGATGGAAGATCAATTCTGATTGTAGGGGACTGATGGAAGATAGTTCTGGTTGTAGGAGGGACTGATTTGCTCATTGTGTCATGTGGTTTAGGATCAGGATGACTGTGCCTAAAACAGATTTCATGCACAGTCACATGATATATTTGACCAATGAGACTTCTTTACTTTGGATGCCCATTTTATAAGGGTATGTACTAAATGGTTAGCAGCAGTGGCTGCAGCCCTCTGGAGGAAAGGCTGTATGTGTTCCCTAATCTGGATGATTGGCTCCTCAAGGCCATGTCCAGGATGCGATTCTGCACACTCTGTCCCAAACAAGACAGCTTGTTGAAAAATTGGGTGTTGCAGTGTATGAGTCCAAACTGGTCAGCACATTGAGCAGTTCTGGACACAGCATTAGACAGCACTTTCGGCCTGCAGACTGATGCCCTTGTTGCCTAGGCTTAAATAATACATGGCAGCTATTGTGTATCTGCCAGATCAGTGCTATGTCTGCTAGGGTTGATGACAATCCCATAAGCCCACCTCCCATGTGTATTCCACACTGGATGCTCAGGGTACAATGCAACCAACTAGCAGATGACCTGGACTGGATGGTATTGATCATGTCTCCTCTCTGCCATGCTCTGCTCTTGTGGATGGATCACCCCAAGTTGATGGAGTGTGCTCCTTCTTTCACACACATCCCCTGAAGATTCTGACCATGGATGCCTCGGGGTTCAGTTGGGGGCTCATCTGGGGTCATTCCAGACTCTGGGAAGTTGGTCCTGTCTGAGCCGCCTCAGCCCCATCCCTTTGCTGATTTAGATAGACAAAATCAGTGTCATCGCTTCATAAACAAGCAAGGGGCACACATTCTTACCCTTATGGAGGGAAGCCATGAGAGTGTGTTACTGGGCCATGTTTCATAGCATTCAGCTTTCAGTCATGTTTCTTCCAGGTGCCCAAAACTTCTTAGCAGACAGGTTACGCAGATCTCAGTCCCTGTCTCATGAATAGGAACTATTGACCTCCGTGGTAGCGATCTCTTCACAAGGTGGGTGGTCATCCAGAGTTGGACCTTTTGCGCCATGCAATGCAAAACTCCTACTTTTATTTGCTCACTTGCTCCAGGGCATGGAGTTTTCTGGTGAGACATGTTGTCCCTGTCCTGGAAAGGAAGGTTCCTTTATACATTTCTTTCAATACCTCTCATCCAGAGGGTATTGCTCAAGCTACAGGCTGAGCATGCCACCTAATACTGGTGCCACCCTTTTGGCCCCAACACATCTGGTTTCCACTTCTGCAGCATCTGGCAGTGGAATCTCATGTACAGCTCCTTCTGTTGTGGTCTGCTGTCTCAAGAATGGGGAGGTCTCTGGTTCATCTGCATGTGTAGCTCTTGAGGACATAGCCAGTGCCCATTTTGGTGTTCCCCCAAGGTTATGATGTCTTATTAGTGGCTAGAGAGCCCTCCACCATACATGCATTTTCCCTGAAGTGGAATAATTTCTCCATCTGGTCTGCTTTCTATTCTGTGGACCCCTTTATGTGTCCTGTCAATAAGTACTGGATTACCTTCTGTTCTTATCTGACTCAGTCTCCAGTTCTCATACATTAAAGTCCATTTGGTAGCCATTTCAGCTTCTCATGCCCTCTATTGATGGATGGATGGTGGCACAACTAGAAATGTCCTGTATATTCCTTAAGGGCATTCTACATCAGCATCCCCTGATCCATAAGCTGGTTTTGCCCTGGGACCTTAATTTTGTTTTAGAGAAAATGACAGGGCTCCATCTGAGTTTGCTATAACTTGTGACATGCATTTCCTACTTTGGAAAGTACTTTTCGTGTGGCTATTAGTACTGCTTGTAGAATTCTGGCTGATTTTCCACAAGGATAGGATTTCCCTACAGACCAGTCATGAGGCTCATTTACACTGTCACATTTGCACTAGACCTACTGAGCACTTGTGTTGCTCTGGTGCAAAGGCTTCAGTAAAGGCACTTACCCAGACATGGTTAATTGATCAGTACAGCACTCCCAGATTCTCTACCAAGTTGGGGATGCTGAGTGGAGTGAGTGCAGAGCAAGTGGCTAAAGCAGCTATGTGGTCTGGCTGTGCCACTCACTCCAGCATAACATGGCCTGTTGGGGGTGGTAGTCAGTGCTGTGACTGGCTGGAGGTCAATGTGTGTCACCCTGATGTCACAGGAGAGCTCCCCACCTCCCGAGTCATAGCCCCTCAGTAGCATGTCTTGCATCAGTGCTAAGAGAGGGCATGTGAATTGAAACTGGCAGCGCTCTACCACATCGGGAGACCAGCAGAGCAAGAGAGAGTGGTAGGCTGAGCAACTGTGCAAACACAGCTATAGACTGCCAAAGTGGCTTCTGAATTGATTTCACACTGAGTCACACCTTTCACCTTCCTCATGTATTATACTGAGCAAGCTCACAAAGGGGAAACATTGCTCCATACACCTGATGTACACAGAACACTACATTTCTATCTTGAGAGCACTAAGAACTGCAGAACGTCCTCTCATCTTTTGTTTCATTCACCCCTGGAAAGGAGGGCACTCCCCAAGTAGTAAACAGATCCTGTCCAAATGGTTGGCCAACTGTATTCTTCATTACAGTAAGCATGGTAAGGAGCTTCCTGGTAGGGGTGTGCAAACAATGAATATTACTTCCTGAATACCATGAATAATGCACTACTTGTTATTGGATCCCGAATTCCCTGCTCGCACCTGGAAATGAGTGTCAGCTCATTGGTGCTTTTCCCGTTATCAACTTTTAAATAAATTAATAAAATAAATATCACTATTTGTCCCTATTCTGGAAATACTATCTTTAAAAAGGAAAAAGCCAACAACCTCCCACCCTCCTCCCTAACCCAGATCTTTTAAATATAGATGCCCCCCTCTCCCTCACCCACGTTAGCACCCAAATCCTACCCTCCTCTCCCTGAGCATCCATGTTTTGATAAAACTAAACTCCATAGATGACCAGCACAACCCGCCCTGACTTTAAGCAGCATTTTGTAGTGCACTATAACCACTAGCATTCTTACTGATTCCCCCCACCTCATAGAAGCAGGACCCTCATAGCAGCAAGGCCTTGTGGCAGCAGCACCCCCGCCACACCTCATGCAAATTAGGTTAGAAGGCGGCAGACACAGCCCACTCTCCACAGCGGCCAGCTGCCTTTCTGAAATGTGCTAAGTGATTACATTATTGAGGGACAGGCAGAGAACTAAATGGCTCTCTGTAGTGCTAACTAGTTCTTTTTTCCCTTTGTTTCAAATTGTTTCACCAAAATGATCAAATCCATGACTTAACATGTGTATTATTTTGATCAGTACACGTTAGGCTATGGTTTTGTTCACTTGTTGACTTTAACATGCCAAAATTGTGTTGTAATCCAACTGATTTTCTCTTTGGCAACCCACAGTACAGTACAACTCTTCAAATACCTGGTGGTCTAATGGTTATATGTGATGTCCTGATGTTTGCACTGTAGCATAGTCCTGGTCTGCTCCAGTGCCAAATTTCACACATTTTGTTGCTAATCCAAAATGTGCTTCTCTTGTTGTCTTTTTCCATGGAAAGCCCATGCCTAGCAGGTGTATATTCAGAAGTAGCAGCAAAACTTGGTGAAAAGGGCAAATATTAACCACAGGTGATAGACCCGAAGGGCAAGTTATTGCACAACCTTATATTGGAGGGTGAAAACTGCTGTGGTGTGGAAGTTAACCCATGGCAAGAGCGGGGACCCAGCCGGCTGTTCACCAGGATGGTTAAGGCTCGGCCGTGGAGGTATCTGAAGGAAGGGTAGCAGGAACTGGTGAGGGAGGGTTGGAGTTGTAACTGGTGCCTAAGGGAGCCAGGAGATGGGGAGAGTTGGAGGGAGGAGGAGCTGGTTCAGAGAGAGAGAAATTGATAAGAGAAGGCAGACTGCCCTGCAGAGGAGTGGGGCGAGAGGAGACAAAGTGCAATGGTCCTTGGAATGGAGAGAATAGGATGCAGGGCAGAGTTGGGAGAGGACAGCAGAGAGGTAAGAAATACAAATGCATTATACATAACACTGTGAACTTTCCACCCAAATGTACCCTTCATCTATAAAGATTTACTAGTGTTCATTATGTTTTAGTTATTTATGGACATAGAAACTATTATAAATGTAAACTAACTTGATAACTAGCCATCCTTAACACTAAACATATAGCCCACTATTCATAAACATATTCTTTAAACTAAAAATTTACTACGTCAATATCCATTTGCACAACATTTTACAGGCCAGTGCTACACCTTTAAATGCTGAATGGTTGAGAGGTATGCATTCAGCAGTAAATGACTAACCAGTGACAATGCTGGAACTAGCAGAAAAAGTAAATTACAGCAAGTCCGATAGAATTTCTTCTTTACAAAATTTAAAACTCTTAGAGAAAGCAAACTTCCATGGTCTAGTGCAGTGAAACGGTCCTAGATCATTTAATTATGGAAGGGTACAACACGAGAGGGTATGGATTGTGCTCTGCTAAACCCATCAAGTGGGTGTGTGGGAACCACAAGGAGAAACTGAGTGGTTTCAACTGCCTGAGGGTAGGTTGATTAGAGCACAATGCCAAACCCTTCAGTTTGTTGTTGCACTTAAAATAAGGGATCTGCAATGGTCTAAATGAAAATAAACCATTTATTTACAGGAGTGAGGGGAGGCTAGAACTCACAGGTGGCAAAGCAACACATGAGTTATAGAAAGCCTGCCTGTTCCCAAATGTAAATTAATGGTTTATTTACAGTCAAGACATTTATTTTATTTATTTAATTATATATATATCTAGAGGATAACCGGAAGGTCACTGGTGCCAAGTCCTTTTCTGGCATGACCGGTATGACAAGTACATTGACTAAACAGTGACAAAGTAATACCTCAGTTTATAGTACAGTGGTTTGACATATGGGAAATAAGATTCAATACAAGGTCTAGAACACTGACAGAGATTTTTATTGTATAGGAAGACTGGATGGACCAATGGCCTTTGTCTGCCATCATTGCCTATGTTTCTATGTTTACCTTTTACTGACATGCAAGGATGGAAGCTTTGAGAACATGAATAACAAATGTTAGTTGCCAATGACCATTACATGTTCAATTTACAAACTTAGTGTTCAGTTTTATAAAACAAAGTTTTTTATTTTCATTCTAAGTAGTGTTGACTTACTTTGTAGTGAGAGTGAGGTTCATGAAGGTAGAAGAGAATACTGAAAAATAAGTGAGAAGATGCCGCATTAAATTGTTTGTTGCTTTGTTAGTTTTGGGTGCTGCATGAGTCTATTGTTTTTATTGTTTGAACTGTTGCTGTGAGAGTCAGTTTGTTAGTGTTTACTTATTGCGATCTCTAATTTGAATTGCAGGGCCACATTGTGGGCCCTTACTTTCAGATGGCCTGTGAGGCTGTATTGGTGCAACCAGAAGAGCTGTATGAAGTCTGCCTACCAGCACAGTGGTAGTGCTACCACTTGTGACCCAGTGACTTAAGTTGGGGAGCGAGCCTGGATCTCTAGAGGGCCAGCCTGGGGGAGGATCGAGCATCCCAGAGATGCTCTCCTCCTCCAGGGAGAAGGGTTGCTGCTCTGCTGCAACATCACCACCTGGGTGCACACAGGTGGAGGTGCAGCTGGGGAGTGCCATGTGGGAGGGGAGCATGTTGGCAGGGGTCCGGATCGGCATCACATCTCAGCGTGTGCCATCTCCCTGGACCCTATTGCTTGCTGCCATCCTCAAAGGGGAACAAGAAAAAAATGAAAATGGACCTGCTCCTCGCCTGGCACCCGGTACTTGGTTGGGAGTGGCCTGACATGAATGGTGATTGGTGGGGAGAAAGATGAGCCTCCCTCCCTTCCTCATCCAGGGGACCAAACCATGGCAGAATGGGGTAGCTCCTGCTAGGACACGGAGATGGAGGTGAGGAGTAGAGGAAAGGGGCATAAAGCATGAATAAAAAGAAGAGCTGTGTGGTGCAGTTACAAGCAGGAGTGGCAACTATAGAAATCTGTTAAGGTCTAAGCAGCAGCATTTTGTTTTATTGTGAGCATCTGAGCAGACCAGGCTATATATTTGTTTTAATAAAGAACTAAAATTGTGCAGGAAGGAAACTGAATGCTTTTGAAGGTGAGGATGGATACCTGCTGGACTTAGACAAGGTTATGTGTTGTTTCAGAGTGTGGGAGAAGCAGATTACTGCCACATGTTGTACAGTTGAAAAAATGTGAAGAAGGAAGAAGGGCACAAAGACTTATTATTTTAGTAGTTAGAATTTGGTTTGAAATGGAAAGGTTAAAGTATTTGTGAGAGATGCGACACATGAACATGGCAGTGGTCACATTCTGTTTTATTTTGGAAACATAATTTAAATTTATTGACTGCAAAAGAAAATTCAGCAAGGCATTGATTTGTTGAAGTTGTCCATCAAATTGCTTATTTCTCCCTTTGAAGAGAAAGCGACACATTTATTGGTGTTATTTGGGTAGACATAAGTTGTTTCCAATTGGTTTATTTGGACTCGTATTTTGCTGCTTTAAATGATGAAAAGGTTTAAATAAAATAAAAATTTTTAAACTGCCAAAAAGTTCATTGCTGTGCACTGCGCTCTAGTCATAATGCTGCACATGACCTGTTTTGACCAATCACATTACAGAATTTTTGGTCCCTATTTTATAGATATCTGGTAGTCCCTGTAGAGTTGGGCCTAGAATGGTTTCAGACAGTTGGCAATTAAGATAACCAGTAGCAGTGTTGTCAGCTTGGCCAAACATCAATGTATTAAAATAAAATCACATTTGAAGGATTACATTTTTTAACTGTTCATATCTGCTGTATATAAGACCAAGCATATTACTACTTACCTACCTACCTACCTGTTTTATGTATTATAGTTTTGAAAGCTCCCATGTATTTGGTCAGACCTCAGTGAGGAGTCTTACAGTGGCTTTTACACAAGTCCTTCTCCCTCGTGTCCACCAACACCACGGCTACAAGCTTTCTGCCAAGCCCAGAGCCCCCTCCACCCCAGCCTCCTCCTCCTTCTCACTCGAATAGGTAAGTATATCAGCCAGTTGGTCTTGCTTGTAAATGTAGGGAGGGTAGGAGGCTGTGTGTAGGTGTGTGTATGTATTACTAATTGGCCATTTAAAAATAAAAACAATTGCCCTGTTACAATTTTAGGATTCTGTGGAATTAGACAGAATTTTCAAAATTCCACAGAATTCTGGCAGAAGTGGAGTTTAAAAATTCTGTGCTGCTCTAGTACATATATTTAATTAACTATAGGATATAATCAAGAACACAGTATAAACCTTAACTTTTTACATTTTTTCCTTTTAGAAAGTTTATTAATTTTTGAATTTAACAATTTTACAGAAGTATAAAAAAGGAAAAATATGATTCAATAACATCAATTACAAGGAAGTGTAAATTCAGTTGCTACTTAAACAGCTGAGTAAATAAAATATAGACATAATAAATATAGATTCAGCTTGAACAGAACATACTATATAGTAATCAAAAGTGTTCTGTTCTTTATACTAAGGTGTCGATACAAACATGTTAATTTAATACCCAGCAGTCTAAATAAATGCCTTATATGTAAATTTTCACAATGTTAACTTTTGCTTAGCTTCAGAAAGGTGAACCAGAAAGAGAGAATTAATCCGTTTTATCAAGAATTTGTAGCGATTCATTTGTTAGTTGCAGGGTTTCTCATGTAACAAAGCCAGCCATCCTTAGAGGGTGGAATGGGATCTTTCCATCTTGTTAATAGCAGTATCTTAAAGCCCACTGTTGCTGATAGCACCCAGAATCATTGAGATTCGTGTACAGAAATTAAATTAAACAATTAGTAGAGCTAGAAATGGCAGGCAGGAAAATGTTACAAACTGTAAGGAGAAGTTGGATATTATTTTGTTATTTCTGAAGTATTTTTCTTTTTGCTCAGTTTCTATGTGACAGTGTTATGCTGGGTGTGTGGAACAGCACTCTGCCTGACAGCTGACATATCTAGTTCTGTTCTTTCCATTACATCATCAGCACTGTGACTTCACTGACAGTGACATCACAGGTGACTGACCAGGCAGCTACTGAGTGGCTCTTCCAGAGCAGCTGTGATGTCCCAGTAAGTGACGCACTCTGCTGAAGATGTAATAGCAGGAACACAGCTACATATCAAACCTACCAAAACACGCACAAATGTTCTAATTAACCAAAGGGAAGAGAAAATGTACCCTATATAAAGGTGACAGTGGACTGCTTTTAAAACCAACATTAGTTTTGGGCAGTACACTACCTCTTTAAGGAGAAACATCCCACAATAAAAATCATCGAATCGAAAGGAACTTGGGTACCAGTGACTAAGGAACAAATTTGATGCACCTTCTCCAGTTACTATGGGCTGGATTTTCAAATGTCGATACAGTGCTTGCATCAAGCTGCCTGATTATAGTACAGCAGGTGCAGTTGCAACAGTTTTCTCACTTTACATATTTGGTGCAAGCCCTGTAAAATAGTCCCCTGATTGCTGCAGGCTAGACCAGGGGGAGCTAGCTAACTGCGGCACTTATGCAGGGGGAGTGAAAATGCTACTAAGCTAGCCATGAGAATGCCACAAGCCCGTGTGCCATATGATCAGTGCATGAAGGTTTTGAGGCATTCTCAGGGTCTTTGAAAATCCAGTCCTATGAATGTTAGGACATTCCCAAAGCTATATCTAAGAGAAGCTTAAGAAAAACTCTTGATAGTTTGTCTGAATGTAATTGTTTTTGATGTACTGTATTATGTCCTTTTATAATGTACAGTATGTAATGCTGTATTGCTCATTCTGTACTTGATATATTTATATAAACTGAGTGCATAGGAAAATGGACAGTTATGCTAATATGCTTATCAGTATGGAAGAAAATGAAATGAAATAAAAAAATGAAAATGAAAAGCATGAAGGAAGAACCACCAGACAAATCCAATGCTTAGACTCATCTGGTATTCCAGCATCGCTCCCATATAATTTGTTTTCATAAGTAAAATTAACATTTATATTGACAGAATATGTACTTAAAAGTAATATAAAGTAATAGAAAAAGTGATATGCATTCTATTGCAGTACATAATTACTGGTTAGGTATGATTACAACCTAAAACCAGTACTCCATTATACCCTTCCATTACACATGTACATGTGTAACAGAGATTACCTTGAGCTTCTCCTAAGTTGTTTTGAGGTGTGCAGTAAGCTGTTTGCACTTTACTGCTTAAGAAAACACAAAGCCAGTAATTATCAGAATTGCTGTTGGTTGGAGTCTTTACGCTCTTTGGTGATAGGTATTGAATGAAACATTAATCGTATTACTAACTGCTGTGTAACTTGAATACTATAGGCAACTGGTGCAGGCTTTAGGTATGGTGAGACACTCAGTGTCTATGTACTGTGGAACTGTGGGACACTAGAGAACTCACAGTTCCTGTCCTCTATCAGGCATTGTAACTGTTATTAGGAGCTGCCTAGCAGTTTTCCAGCATCTAGCTGGTGTTTTACACTGCTCCTGTGTGTAAACAGAGCATTTTAGTGTTTTAAACACTTAAATTGGGTCAACCAGTTTGGCGCTATATTAGGTCCCCACAAGTGAGCGGGGCAAGCATGCTTGGGGCCACGTGACTGGGATACTGCACTAAACTCTGTCCAATTAAGGTACTGGTTGTTAACATATTGTATTCTTGTAATTGTTAAACTGAGATGGATATAAATGAGAAAATTCTCACTTTAACAACTGGTGAAGTAGCAATGACATGTATCCTTTGTAATAACTTTTGCCTGGAATTGAGCAAGGGCTCAAGGGGCTTAAGTGTACACAATGTTTGGAAAACAAAGTACTAAGAACTAAAATTAGAGATTTGGAAAATACTTTTAAAGAACAGTTATCTGCAAATGATAAACTGAAGGGTCAAATAACCAGATCAAAATACGATTCCACCCTTATGTGCAGTGCTCCAAACCAACAACATGAGGATTCTCTAAAAGAGGAAGAGAGGAAGACAGTGATGATAGTAATGATAGTAATGAGTGGAGTCCAGCAATCAATAAAAATAAAAGGGACGCGGGCAATGGACTTCAGTATTTCACTCCATGACACTTTTCAGCCCCTAGCAGATCATGAGGAAGCAACCACTGGGTCAAAAAGAACCAATTAGTAAAGATAAAAACAAGCCAAAAGTAATTCCACTCTCCCAAAGAAGTCACAAAACAAAATTATTGAGAATAAGAAAACAATGGTTGTTTCTGCACAAGTCCATTGTGACAAAGCTGGTCAAGATATGGCTTCCCGATGCCCACAGTTGCCATTGCCAGCACATGCTCTTTGAACATTCAAAAGCCCAATAATGAAAAAGAACTAGGAGTGACACATTGGTCTCAGATCGGAGTAATGCAGACAATGCTGAAATTGAGTTAATGGAAATGGAGCAACCTGCAGGGATGTTAATGTAATAACAAAAGCTTAAACACTAGGCAAGTAATAGTTCTAGGGGACTCTATCATAAAATATACGGATGGCCAGATTTGTAAGCAAGACAGACAAGACAGGACTTGTTCAGGTTCCAGGGGATTAGGGACTTCCATCATGGATTAGGGACATTGAAAGAGTGATCCCAAATATACTAAAAGATGCAGGTAGTAATCTTCTGGTGATAGTACATCGGTACCAATGATGTTAAATTTACAATAGAAGACATAAAAATAGCTATATATAATTGGTAAACACCCTGAGGACAAGTGATTGCAAAATTTGTTTATCAGAAATTCTGCCAGTAACTTGAGCCATGCTGGATAAGCTGAACAAAATTTAAAAAATAAATGAATGGTTAAGGAAATGGACGTTAAAAATAAAATAACATGTATTCGCATTGTGAGAGGTTTAGTAATGACAGCAGTCTATTCAGCTGGGACAGATTGCTGCTAAGTAAAAAAAACAGGTAGCTATGTTCTGGGGAAAACATAGTATCAGTCACTGATAAGCATTTAAACTAGATACAGAGTGGCAAACGGCAGAAATCAACAGATCCTCCAGTAACTGGTATTGGCTATAAATTCCTTATGGGCAATGCCAGAAGCCTAAATGTTACTAAAATAAGTGAACTTGCTGGAATAATGGAACAAAAACACATTGACATAGCAGCTATCATAGAAACGTGGTGGGATGGGTCATGGCATGATGCACCACCAGAATATAATCTTTATTACAAAAATAGGGACTGCAAGAAAGGTGGAAGTGTGTGTGTATATATGCCAAAAATACAATGAGGACTTTTGAAATTCCATTTAATCTGATGATGGCCCCAATATAGAAGACTGCTGTGTGCAAATTGAACATCGAAATGGAAAAAAATAATGATAGCAAACTTTTATAGACCACCAACTGATGATACATTTTATGACTTACAACTGATTGATATAATAACTGAACTTCTAAACAAGTCAGATGTAAAACTTCTTGGTGATCTGAACCTACCAGGTATTGATTGGCTGTACCTGACAGCTACCTCTCAGTTTGAACATAGATACCTAGATGCATTCTTAACTTTGGGACTGGAGCAAATGGTTTCTGAACCTACTAGGAATAAGAATATTCTGGACCTCGTCCTAACTAACCTATCAACAGATATAATTAACACTATAGGTAACAGCAACCATAACATGGTTCTTTTTTCCATCCAAGCACAAAAGTAATATTAAGTGTAATGCATACAAATTTAACTATAACAAAGGGATTATATCAAAATCAACAAATCATTACATAAATATGATTGGGAAGCACTATATTTCTGACTTCCAAACCAATGAGTGCTGGATGCTGCTAAAATATACTATATATGAACTTGAGCAGTTGTATAGTCCATAAAAGAAAAAACAGAAACAATAAGGGGAAAATACCAATATGGTTAACATCAAGAATCATGAACAAATAAAAAAGAAAACGGCGTTTAGAAAGCTAAAACAGTCATAAACTGAAGAGAATAAAATTAAATATAAAATGAATTAAAAAAGAACAAAAGAGCTCATAAAAATGAAAGGAAAAAAATTGAATTCAGACTATCAGTATCCAAAGGAAATACCAAAGCATTTTATGCTTACATCAATTCAAACAAAAATAGTGATTCTACGATTATATCAATAATTAAGAACGGGAGGAAACTGGTGATAAAATTGAAATAGGTAACACCTTAATAATTACTTCGATCAGTCTTTTCAAAAAAGATAAAAAATAGCATAACTTACCCTACAATAATCTGAATACTAAGTTTATTAAACAGACCTTAGATGAGTTATTATGTCCCCTAACAATAATTTTCAGTAAATCTTATAGGGAAAGTGAGGTACCTGTAGTAGTGCCAATACACAAAAGGGAACAAAAATAAACGATAATTACTGCCCAATCAGCCTTACATAAACCATGTGTAAGATCATGGAAAAGAACAAAAAGTAGATCATGAGCTAGAAAGTAAAGGACTTATAGATAATACACAGCATGGTTTTTGAAAAGTCAGATCATGCACTACCAATCTGGTTACGCTTTATGAAAATGTTAGTAATAGTATTGATAAGAACTGCCCAGTAGATATCATCTACTTAGACTTTAAAAGCATTTGCTAAGGTCTCTCATAGTTTATTAATCAAAAAAATGATATAACTAGAATTGAACAGCTATACAGTTAAATGGGTTGAAGGTTGGTTTAAATAATAGATCCCAAAACGTTAGGATAGTAACTACAATCTCAAGCAGCATAGAGGTCACTAGTGGTGTCCCCAAGGTTCTATGCTTGGACCAACACTATTTGGAATATATATCTGGGATCTGCATAATGGTGTTATCAGTCAGATTGGTAAATTTGCTGATGATACTAAACTTTCATCTGATACAGATACAGAGGAAAAAATCAGAAAGTTCAGACAGGACTTTATGACAATCGAAAACTGGGCACTTAATAATGAAATTACTTTTAATATTGACAAATGTACAGTTCTACATTTGGGGTCTAAAAACCGAATATTAATTATTCATTGTATGGCACTGTCATCAAAGCAGCCAACTCTGAAAAGATTTAGAAGTCATTGTTAACAATCATTTCACATGGAGTAATCCATGCAGGAAAGTAGCCAGGTGGAAACCATATTTTAGCTGCTATAAAAGATAATTTATCACAAGAAATGAAAACTGCATTCTCCAACTGTAAAAATCTTTTATCAGACCACACAATAGGGAGATATTCAAGGTTGTGCCTGGCGCAACCCCCACAGTCGCCTCAGTCACGATATTCAAAAGGGTGCCTTACACAGAAAACGTCCCGATGTGCCAGGGCACATTGTAAATACATGCAGTGCAACAGCAGGGGGTGTGCCTATGCATATCGGCACATCCCGATATTCAACCCAGGATGTGTGGTGCATATGCTGGTACAACCCCTACATCGCGCGTACACTGGTGCTCAAAGTTGAGCCAAAATAAAAGGCTCAAATGCTGGCCACCCACAGGTAGGTGGCTATATTGCAAGGCATAACACAACAGCCACTAGCCATGGGTGGCCACTTACCCAGCAGCAACATTGTCCACAAGCATCGGACCCTCCCTGTAGTCTAATGGACCCCTCTCCCTCATATGGCCTGATCATGGGCTTTGTAATATAAAGTAATAACCTGGCGGTCTAGTGGTTCCCTCTCCATATACCTGATCACGGGGCTTTGTAGGAAAGCATTATAACCTGGTGGTCCAGTGGTACCCCCCTCCTCACCCACCCACCCACAGAGGACCCCGGCCACCCAGCACCCACCCGTCATCAGCAGGTGGCAGCACCCTGCCTGCATATCACCGTTCATCTGCTGAATGACAGCACACAGTATAATCCGTACGCCTATTGGTCCACAGTGTGGAATTCCAAACCTTACCCCAGCGTCCTGTTAGTTGGTGGGTGCAATTATAGGAGGCCAGTCCCAAACTTAGCGTAAAAGATGTGCTGCACTCCAGAGATAAATTACAACAGCAAAAGACGATATCATAAATTCAAAATATTTATTGCTGAGCCAACTTGCTGTATAGAATAAATGTTGGTCAATTACGGACACAGAATACCCCAGCATTTCGCCTTCTCCCTAGGCTTCATGAAGCCTCGTAGGAAGGCAAAGCACTAAGGTATTTTTATGTCTGTGTAATTGACCAACATTTATTCTATGGAGCAAGTTGGCTCAGCGATAAATATTTTGAATTTATGACATCGCCTTTTCTGTTGTAATTCCATCTCTGAGTAGCAGTTAACATCTTTAGTTCACAGTGTGGACTAATATGCTGACCTGAGACCGCTACAGGACCAGATATGTGAATGAACGCCGCTCATTTCACGTGATTCGTGCCTGTGTAATACAGTATGGTCTGCAGCCCATTGGTCCACACTGTGGACCACGCATACAAGATCATAGTGTACACTGTCATTCAGCAGACAGCCGAGCAGTATGCAGGCAGGGTGCTGTCACCCACCGATGACAGGGGGGTTGCTGGGTGGCCAGGGGTCCTCTGTGGGTGGGTGGGGAGTGGGGTACCTCTGGACCACCTGCTTTCCTACAAAAGCCTGTGATTGGGTGTACAGGGAAGGAACCACTAGACCACCAGGTTATGATTTAATATTACAAAAGCCTACGATCTGGCACACAGGAGGAGAGGGAACCACTAGCCCACCAGGTTATTACCCAATATTACAGAAGCCTGCATTCTGGCAAACAGGGAGGAGGGGGCTACAATAGCCCACCAGGAACCTAACCCCAATGACAGCACGTAGAGGCGTGCCAGGGCGCATTTTGCGGGATGCCCTGCGTAGCGCATGCGAAATGAGGAATATAATGATATGCAATGGCCCATTTGTGCCATGCATATATTATGGCCCCATTTGCATGCCCACTTCTGAATATCGCAGGTGATGTGCCTAGCTGTAACACAGGTGCACTGGAGCTGTCCTGGTCCTCCCTACCTGGGGAATGCGCCAGCACACTGTACTTGCAACATGCGCATTCTGTGCCACATTCAAAGGTGATGTGCCATGGTGCATCACCTTTGAATATCTCCCTGTCTTTGCCCTGATGCATCTCAGATACGTTGTGCCCCCACTTGTGCACAGTGCCTGGCGCAGTCTGAATATTGGGCCCAGTGACTATGCAGTTCTTCTGGGCCCCCTATCTGGAAAAAGACAAGGAAATCATAGAAAGTATGCAGAGAAGGACTACAAAATTAATACCAAGGGTTAGAAATTTATCATACGAAGACAGGTTAACTTCCTTAGGATTGTATGATTTACAGTTAAGGAGGCACGAGGGGACTTATTATTGTTATTCAATATCTTAAATGACAGTATACTAATGAACAACTGCAATTTTAAACTTGCTGATAAACCTGAAAGTTTGACATGTAATAATAGGCAAATATATATTCCAAGAACGTTCACAAATAAACTAAAACAATACTTTACATTCAGGGCAATTAAATTATGGAATTGTCTACCACAACACATTGTGGAAATTAATACCTTTCAGAAATGTAAAACTGAACTAGATAAATTCCTTCTAGGGAAAAATATCTAATCTACCCCACAAGTGTGGGGAGAGCAGTTCGATGGGCCTAGTGCCTACTTCCCTCTTGCTAAACTGAGTAATACCAAGTAATATATAAAACAAAATAAGGGCAACAGGTAAACTAGTGTTTTTTACACACCACAGTGTGTGATACCAAAATAAACCACTACGCCATGCAGTATCATGGTTTATATGGTAACACACACCTCAAGTGTGTTAACAAAAACAAAAACTTGTTACATACTGTTGCCAATGTGCTATACTCTATTTACTCCTTAAAAAAAAGTAATATGTAACCATACTGTGTTACAATTTTTAGAGTAACTACTAATTGTAATTTATAAAATGGCAAAGCAAATAAAGCATTTTGATTGGCTAGAAAAGCAGTGCCATATATGTATTACACATAGGGAAAAAAGTACAGGCAAAGAAATCAATGCCCTAAATGGAATGTTCAGAGCAAGCATGGAACGTTCATTTTTAAAAGCTGCCATTGTTTTAGCAGCATAGCAGATCACTGAAGCTTTAGAGCTACTCGCTTCTTCATTTTCTTAGTAGAAAAAAACAGAAGGTAGCAAAACCTGCAAGTATAAAAGAATGGGGGTAACTTCAATCAGTGCCTCCACCACAACCGGGTTGTCTTTCGCAAATACTCCCACAGAGCAGAGCAGAACGCAGCCTGAGCTCCGAAAGGGCTGGGAGTTTCAAGTGCCCACAGAAACAGTCACCGACCGGATTCAAACAGTAGGGCACGGCACCAGTCGGATTTTCCCCGCTCAGCATCCCTCAGATTTAGTTCTCTAGTTTGAGCTCGCTCCTATTTTAAAAAAAAATAAAATACAACCAGAAAAAAACTGTAATGAGTACACAAGAGCATTGGGGTAGTGCAACAAAATTAAATCAGTAGCACCACTTCGCAACTACATAATGATGTCACTTTTAAATAGGCGGAAGGACTATTTTATCGTATATTAACAATTAAATCATCTTTTTTCTACACATAAACATACTTTTTGTCTAAACTTTTATAAGATAAAAAGGTGCCCATTTTATAAGCGCAATAAGACACTTCAGAGTGTATTGAACAGATATTACCACACTTCAGGGGCGAAGACACTTGGCTGGTGGCCTTGTGCCTTACTATGCCCTTGGGCAAGCGGTAATATCTGTTCAGCACACACCTTGGTCATGTCTTATTGCTTACATAATGCATTTTAAAATAACTTCAACATGTTGTGATATTTCTGATGTCATTTTCAG
Organism: Neoceratodus forsteri; assembly: GCA_016271365.2. Lineage (NCBI taxonomy): Eukaryota > Metazoa > Chordata > Ceratodontiformes > Ceratodontidae > Neoceratodus > Neoceratodus forsteri. Next base: position 125,326,988 of record JADMNL010000024.1, read on the forward strand.
TTATTAATCGAGGGCTGTTTCTTTCCTTTAGACTCAGAAGGTCTCCTTCTTGTTTCCAAGTGTCTCCTCAGCTGCCATATTATGTTTTTACTTGCAGGTGTTTCCAAATCCCGCAAGTGGCTCTTCCCAAACTGGCTGCTCTCACTTACTTTTCTTCTCAGCTTTTGCTGCTGGCAAGCTGCATTGTTGTCACCGTGCTGTCGGCGCCTCCTTCCCCAGTCCCGTGCTGTTGATGTGGCTGGTTTCGCTGTTTTCTCATTCCTCACATCCTTCTTTCTGCTGGAGCCCCTGAAGGTGAGTAATTTAAACATTGCTGCAGTAGCTAGTCCCTCTCCAGTGGGAGTGCCAGGATGTATGCCACTTGAAACAGGTTTCTTCTCACCAGGATGGCGATCTCTGGCATACAATATCATTGCCAGTTGGAAAATCAAGACTAAATCCCCTCCCCATTCTCTTCAGAGGTATTATTACGTAGAGCTTGGCAGAATTTTCAAAGTCCCTTTATTATTATTACTTGGTATGAAAGAACAAGAAGCCAGAGCCCATCAAGACTGTTCCCCACACTAAGTGGGACATTATTTATCTATTATCCCTCAACCAAACATCTAATTTGTTTTAAAGACAGTGGCACTAGTTGCCTCCACCAATTCTTGTGGCAAGGTGTTCCATACAATGGATGCTCTTATTGGAAAAAGTTTCCCTTTTGTTTTACTTCAAGCTGTTTATTATGCAGTCTCAGAACATGTCTCCTTTTGGAGAGCTTTAGACCACATTTTCCATTAGATCTGGTGAATTTATTAAATTAAAACCATAAACATATCATGTCTTAATCTTCTAGTTTGAAGAGAGAAGAGACCAGTAGCTTTTAATCTGTTCTGATAATCCAAGTTTGTTAATCTTGGAATCATTCTAGTTACTCTCCTTTGAACCTGTTCAAGAATTGCTATGTCTTTTTTGGTTTGGGTTCCAGTAAGGGAGCCATAGTCTAGATAATGGTCTAACATATGCCGTATACAATGGAATAAGGCAATGTTCAGTGCGATTAACAAAAGTGCTTTATTTGCCTCAAAAGTCTGTTGGTCATGCAAGTAGTTCTAACACAGTGATTATTTGATGTAAGTTTATTATTAACATATATCCCTAAATCTTTTCACAATTTGATGAGTGAAGTGGTAGTACGTTTATATGATATATTGTTTTTGGATTATTTACACTGAAATGCACTACTAAACATTTGTCTTGATTAAACTGCATATGATTTTCATTTGTCCAGATAGTTATTTTTTCTAAATCCTTCTTTAATGCAGAAATATTTTCTTTATTATTAACCTTGCCCCCAATTCAGTATCATCTGCAAATTTAACTATGAAGTTATTTGGCCCTGTTTGTAAATCACTGATAAAGAGGTTAAACAATGTTGGTCCCAAGACCGACCTCTGTGGTACATTTCAAGCAGAATTCCATAGAATTTTAGAAATTCCACCTAATTCTATTGACTTCCATTGGAAGTAGAATTCTGAAAGCAAACTATTTTGTTTTAAACTGTGAATTAGTTACCTGCTATTAACATAAACTATAGAATGGTGTTCAGCCAACTGACATGGATTGCTGAGCTACTGGGTGGCTTATCTCCTGCCACACCGGCAACCTAGGTTCAGGAACGGACTTGCTGTTCCTGGAGTTGGTGGAAAGAGGAAGGATTGAGCATCCCTAGGACAGCTTTCCTTCCTTGGGGAGGTAGGTTAATGTGGCATGCTGTTTGCCTTCCACCCAGCGGCAGCTGGGTGATAGCACATGCATCGCTACCATGTAGGGAAGGGAACCTACATTCAGGATGCAAAGGGCGCTTCCATGGAAGTGGAGCTTGCACATTGTGCCCATTGCACCTCCGTGGGCCCTAGGGCAAAAACTGGTGGCAAATCACACCAGGTGGCAGGATGAAGCCTGACCTCCACATGCCCCGCACAGGTGACAGGGCACCACCACAGTCCTGTGGCAGAGGATGCAGGTGTAAGGTAATTCCAGAGGAGCTGGATGACAGGGCTGGGGGTCAGTTAGAAGGGGTAGCTGGGGAGACCAGGAGATAAACAGATTATGGAAAAACTATGGAATGGTATTCAACAATTTATGTAAACTGCATCTTCATGTACTGCAAACAGCAAAAAATATTCCATGGATTACATAAGCAGCAAAAATAGTCTTCTGCAATTTTAGAAAGAAATGTCTTTGGAAGTCTGCAGAATTACAAAGAAGTTCCAAAATGCACCGCCTATCAGTGCAGTAGTAGCGCTTACTGCTCGCAACACCAGTGACTCGGATTTGGGAATGAGCGCGGGGTCATCAGGAGCCTGCCAGTGGGAGGAGGAGGAACAAACATCCCAGAGGATGCTCCTCCTCTGGGAGGGGGTGCTGACAGCTCTACTGCCACCTGGGTGACTAGAGGCGGCAGGGCAGTCAGAGTGGCATGGAAGGGCACAGGGGTGGTGCTGCACAATGCATGGTCACATGCTTGCATCTGCATGCCCTTGCCACCTGTGTCCCAAGGAATGGGACTGTAAAGTGGAAAGTACCTGGCAAGGCAGAATGAACGCTGAGCTCTGCAGGCCCCACACTGGCAACATGGCTCTCCTGCTGTCTGGGACCTGCTCCAAGTGGCGTGAGGCCTGGACTGCCACCCTGCTGTCTCGCTCCTTGGCTGCCATCTGGTGGAGGCTGGGTGGCAGCGCTGGAGTCTGAGCAACAAGTAATGGTTGTGGCTACATAGTGCATGCGTGCCTTCCACGCTGGGTGCTTATAACCATTTGGCATGGGGAGAAAAAGTGGAGGAAAATGGTGATAATGGGCTATATGAAGCTCTGCCTGCCTGCCTGCCTTGCATCCTGCTCCATCACCGGTTTGCCAGTACCTCAGTCTAGATTGTGTACCACCGGTGGGGAGGGCAGCCCTCCTTCCCAGATATAAAAGGTAATGGCTGACTGCTTTTAAAAACTAAGGCCCTGTACTCACTGGGCTTGTTAAAACATTTTATGTCCCTTAAATCACATTAACAAGATCAGACACGGTTCACATTCACATTGAATACAGTTTGAAACCATGTTTAAAAACTTTGTTTAAATTCTGCAAGGGACCTAGTCTTAAAACAGTTTTAAACATGATTTCAAACCTACATGGTTTACCTGGTATGGGAGATCGAGCCGTGTTTCTTAGAAGCAGCTCTAATCCATGTTGCTTTGCCTGGTACCTGACTGCCATCGACTGGCTCTGGGACAGAGTGCAGATGACTGAAATAAATGGAGTGGTTCGCAACAGTATAGATAAAGGCAATACTGCATCTGGGAAGCAGGAGGTGAAAACTGTGATGGTGGGTGACGGAGGCTGTGGAAAACCTGTGGTCTACGCAAAAGGAGACTTTCCAGAGGTACGCCTGCAGCGTATGAGTCATGACAATTAGATGAGGGTACTGACTACTGTTAAAATAACATTAAACATAGCTTTTGGTATCCTGTTTGTGGCTCATTGAGTATCTGGGAGGCTCCATCACTATGCTGTCAGTACACACAAGAGACCAGGCAGGATTACAGGGCTACAGCACTGATGCGGTACAACTGTGTTTAAACACAGTTATGGAAAAATTCAAGCACTATGAATGGACTTCCTTGGTGAGTTTAAAACCGTTTTAAAAAGCGTTTTAAAAATGGACTGCTAGTATGTACAAAGTTTTATGCAGTACATTAGCTCTTTAAAACTACAAAGTAGTTACACGTGCAATCCATGTAAGTACATGATAGTTACTCTGAAATTGCAGTCTACTAATACTATAATTACAGGGCAGTTATACATATAATCCATGTAAGTACATGCAGTTACTTTCAAATACAGTATAATTGGTTTGTAATTACACAGTTATACTAATATACATTAGCATTTTTATGCTAAATAAAAATGCTATCTCTACTAGAGATTACCAACTAGCTAGATACATTTTTATCTCCACAGTAGGGTATATCACAAAATTGATCTAGCTAATTGGATAACAAGGATTTCATTCTGTCACCTATGCCGAAGTGCTCTATGAAGTCACGACTGCAGCCAGTGTGAGCTACCAGAAACTATGGAAATGGGAAACTTTGACATTTGAGTAATTTATATTGGATTACAGTATAGTTACAGAAATGTAATTACTTAATAACTTAATTACAGTGTCAGTGGCTCAGCAGGTTGCACACTCGCCTCTAAGGCAGAAAGATTGGAAGCTTCTGGATTATAACCCACACCAGGAACTTGGGGTAAATCCCAGCACTGACACTGTAGTGCAGTGTGGGGGGCTGCACTCCTGAGGTGCTGTCTTTCAGGTGAAACTTTAAACCAAGGTCCAGTTTGCCTGTTCTGGTGGCTGTTGTGGTGCCTGTTCTGGTGTTGTGGCAGAGTACATAATGGACAATGTGTTATTGATGACTACCAAGCAGGAGTGAGACCTGGGGATAATCCCTGAAGACCTAAAGGTGGCCAGGAATTGCAACAGAGCAGTTGAGAAGGCTAGTAGGATGCTGGGATGCATAGGGAGAGGGATTACCAACAGAGGGAGGAAGGTAGTGTCACCTTTGTGCAGATCATTTGTAAGACCTCACTTAGGACACTGTGTACAGTTCTGGAGACTACATCTATGGTAAGATATAGGCAGAGTGAAGGCAGTCCAGAGGAGAGTGACTAAATGGTGAGGGATCTACATCACAAGCCCTATGAGGAGAGATTGAGGAACTGATATATACCCCTGAAAAGGAGACGGAAAGGGCAGATAGTATAGAAACCATTAAGTACCTTATGGTGGGGGCAGTGTGGCAGAGGGCTGAGGTGCCTACAGTGACTTACCTCTCGCATGCAGTTGACCTGGGTTTGAACGAGCTCGGGCCACCAGGAGTTGGCCAGAGGGGGGGCTGGGAGAGGACTGAGTAGCCACAAGGCAGTTCTCCTGTCCTGGATTGAGGAGGCAAGCCTTCTCAGCTCTTGGCTGCCACCAAGTGGAGGCTTAGTGGTAGCACCGGGTAGATGAGGAGGGTGCTGGTGCTAGGCTGGGTGAATGAAACAGGGTCACTAGTTCTAGTGCGCATGCGCGCCTCCATGTGCATTACTGGAAGGGGTGCTACGCAGAGCAACAAAGATGATCATGGGTCTGGGAGAGTTACCATATGAGGATAGACTGAAGGAGTTGAACATGTACACTCTAGAGGAGAGGAGGGACGGGGGATATGGACTGAGTCCTTTAAATACATGAGAGAAATAACAGGACAGGCATGGAGGGACTTTTCAAGGGAGGGTGGGGAGAGACACTCAGGGTCCTAACATGAGATTGGAGGGTGGAAGGTTTAGGAGGAAATTAGGCATTCTTTATGGAAAGGGTGGTAGCAGAATGGAATGCACTACCGGCAGTGGTGGTGGTGGCCTGTAAAACAGTGGGATGCTTCAAGAGGGGTAGGGTGGGAGGCAGCTGCAGGTAGGGGTGCTAGCTACAAAATTGAGCAGACACGATAGACCAAATGGCCTTTTGGCTAGCAGTTTCGTGTGTTCATATGCATGACTATGTCGCCGAGGCCCCAGGGCAATAAAGGGAGAAAGCCAGGGACAAATGCCATGTCCCCATCACCACATGTGATGGCCCTCTGACTTTTGGGTCCCACTCTGTGCAGATTTGCGCGGTCTGATGGCAGGAGGAGTGGCAGATGGGACTGAGGGACCCAGGCCTGGGCCTAAAGACAGGAGGAGGAGGAGGTGGTAGATAGATGGCCAAAAGCTTAATGAAAAAGAAAAATACCTTACGGTGGTGAATAAGATACAGGAAGGAAGTATTTTTCAGAAGAAAAGATGTAGAAGAAGGATAAGACATGCTGTGAAGTTAGAGGAATGTAAGTTCAGAAAGGCCATGGGAAGTACTTTTCATGAAAAGGGTAGTGGATTCATGGAACAGCCTTCCAGTGGAAGTGGTGAGGGCAAAACAGTGATGGGGTTCAAGAATGCATGGAATAAGCATAAGGGAATCTTAGTGGAAAGAAATGGAGGGAAGAAAAAGAGCCGACATCAAGTAGGGTCTACGGTAATATTGTAGGCAGGGAAAATGGGCAGACTGGTTGGGACAAGTAGGCCTTATCTGCTGACAAATTCTATGTTTCTATGTTCAGGGAACATTAAAGATCCCATTACACTTCTCAAAAGAGTGGGGAATTTTATTAAAACAATGAAATAAATTGCAGAAAATCATAAATTTTACAAAACCAAAATATACATAAATAAGCATTTGTCAATGCCGAATGTTGATTGCGTTGGTCCGTTGAGCTCTGCTCACTGTCCCTCTGTCACTCAGTCCTTCTGTTTCTCCCAGTGCTGCAGGCTGCTCTTTTGTACAGGGCTCCTGCCTGTGTTGGCATGTTTTTCTGCCCAGAAAGAAATCTGCAGCTGTCCTGACAGAGTTCCGTTGAGGTGGCTCTCCCCCACTCGCTCATTGTGTTTCTCCTGGTGCTGCAGGCTGGCCTTTTCTACTGGGCTCCTGCCTCTGTTGGCAGTTTTTTGCCCACAGAGAAATCTGCAGCAGTCCTGACACAGGTCCGTTGAGCTTGCTCACTCCCTCTCGCTTGCTCATTCTGTTTCTGCCAGCCTGCAGGCTGGCATTTTGTACTGGCTCCTGCCCGCGCTGCTGCCTTTTTGTGCCCACAAAGAAATATGCATCAGTCATGATAGAGCTCCATTGAGCTCACTCACTCTCACCCCTCACTAGCTCGTTGTGTTTCTCCTGGCACTGCAGGCTGCCCTTTGTACTGGACTTCTGCCTGCGTTGGCACCATTTTCTGGCCACAAAGAAATCTGCAGCTGTCCTGACAGAGCTCAGTTGAGCTCACTCACTCCTCCCTCCTTCACTTTCCTTCGTTCTGTGTCTCCTGCTGCTGCAGGCGTACTTTATACTGGGCTTCTGCCTGCATTGGCAGCTTTTCTGCCCTACAAAGAAATGCAGCAGTCCTGACACAGCTCTGTTGAGGTCGCTCACCCTCTCTCACTCGGTTTGTTCCGCTTCTGCTGGCACTGTAGGCTAGCTTTTGTACTGGCTCCTGCCTGCATTGCCACCTTTTCCTGCCCACAAAGAAATCTTCAGCAGTCATGATAGACCTCTGTTGAGATCGCTCACCCCCTCTTTCACTTGCTCATTCTGTTTCTCCCAGTGCTGCAGACTGCCCTTTTGTACTGGGCTCCTGCCTGCATTGGTACCTTTTTCGCCCACAAAGAAATCTGCAGCTGTCCCGATGGATCTCCTTAAGGTCGCTCACTCCCCTCTCTCACTCTCTCATTCTGTTTCTCCTGGCTGCAGGCTGCCTTTGTACTGGGCTCCTGCCCCTATTGGCACTTTTTCTGCCCACAAAGAAATCTGCAGCAGTCCTGACAGAGCTCCCTTGACCACACTCACCCCCCTCTCTCAGTTGCTTGTTCTGTTTCTGCCAGCGCTGCAGGCTGCTCTTTGTACTGAGCTTCTGCCTGCATTGGCACCTTTTCTGCCCACAAAGAAATCTGCAGCTATCCTGACAGAGCTCCATTGAGGTCCGCCACCCCCCGCCTCACTTGCTCATTCTGTTTCTCCCACCGCTGCAGGCTGCCCTTTGTACTGGGCCCTGCGCATTGCTGCCTTTTTTCTGCTCACAAAGAAACTGCTGCAGTCCCAACAGGGCCCGCTGAGCTCACTCACCCCTACCTCACTCACTTGTTCTGTGTCTCCCACTGCTGCAGGCTGCCCTTTGTACTGGGCGCCTGCCTGTGTTGGTGGCTTTTTTCTGCCCACAAAGAAATCTGCAGCAGTCCCAACACAGTTCGCTGAGGTCGCTCACCCCTCTCTCACTCTCTTGTTCTGTTTCTGCCACCGCTGCAGGCTGACCTTTGTACTGGGCTACTGCCTGCATTGATGCCTTTTCCTGCCCACAAACAAATCTGCAGCAGTCATGATAGACCTCTGATGAGCTCGCTCACTCCCCTCTCTCACTCGCTCATTCTGTTTCTCCCGGCGCTGCAGGCTGCCTTTGTACTGGGCTCCCGTGCATTGCTGCCTTTTCTGCCCACAAAGAAATCCGTGGCAGTCACAATGGAGCCTCGCTGAGCTCTGCCACCTCTCTCCCAGTCGCTGCTCTGTTTGTCCCACCGCTGTAGGCTGCCCTTTGTACTGGGCCCCTGCATGCATTGCTGCCTTTTTCTCCCACAGAGAAATCTGCAGCAGTCCCAACAGAGCTCCATTGCGCCACTCACTTTCCCACCCTCACTTGCTCGTTCTGTGTCTCCAGGCTCTACAGGCTGCCCTTTTGTTATGGGCTCCTGCCTGCATTGGCGCCTTTCCTGCCCACAAAGAAATCCGCAGCATTCCTGACAGAGCTCAGTTGAGCTTGGTCACTCCTCCCTCTCTCACTGGCTCGATCCTAACCTGTCCCAAACACTGATTTCACAATGACTGCGGTATTCTGTGCCGGAAGTACAAAACACATTTTGGCCAGGATGTGAGAAATTACAGCTGTACTGTTCATAAGGAGGTATGAAAAATGCCAGTGTTGAAAATCTGGTGTGAAAATATTACTCATTTACAAACTTAAAAGGGCGATGAAACTGCACAATGCACGTCAGAATACAGTCATTTTATGGAGTTTCGTCAACAAATTTTCAACATAGGCATTTTAGAACCTCTGCTCATGAAGTGTCAGTGTGATTTTCTTAATGTGTCCCGAACACTGATTTCCCACAGTGACCACGCTTATTGTGCACCGGAAGAGCGAAACACATTTCAGCCAGGATGTGAAAAATGATAGCTGCACTGAACATAAGGAGGTGTGGGAAAATGGCAATGTTGAAAATCTGGAGTGAAAATATTGCAAAGTTGCTGAAGGTCATGCGTTTGTGAAAACTGCGAATGCACATTCATAACACACTCATTTTATGGACGTTAGTCACCAGATTTTCAACTTAGGCATTTTAGGACCTCTGCTAATGAACAGTGTCACTGTCATTTCCATAATGTGTCCTGAACATGGAGTTCCTAACGACCACGCTTATTCTGCACTGGAACTGCGAAAACACATTTCAGCCAGGATGTGAAAAACGACAGCTGTACTGTTCATAAGGAGGTACAGAAGAATGGCAATGTTGAAAATCTGGAGTGAAAATATTATTTAATTTGCAAGTTACGAGCGGCAGTCCAAACTGCACAACGACGCTTGTAACACAGTCATTTTGTGGAGTATCATCACCAAATTTTCAACATAGGCATTTTAGGACCTCTGGTCATGAACAGTGTCACTTGTCATTTTCTTTATCTGTCCCGAACACTGATTTCCCACAGCGACCGCTATTCTGCTCCAGAAGTACAACAAAAATTTCAGCCAGGATGTGAAAATGACAGGTGCACTGTTCACAGGAGATGTAAAAATGCCAATGTTGAAACTCTGGCATGAAAATATTGGAAGTCAGATTCTGAACATGCGTAGCAACCTGCGCCTTACACTCATAAAATAATCATTTGTTGAATTTTCCACCAAATTTGCAATATAGGCTTTTGAGCCCACCTCATGAACACTGGCACCAATGTGATCAGTCCCAGGGTGATTCCCGTGACCCGCGAAATCACGTTTGGGGCGATTAACACCATGACAATTCAAGAACTCATGAGGAGGGGTCCCAAAACCCCATGCTGAAAATTTGGGTGTCAAAATCTAAAAATGCCTAAGATATGCATCAAGGTTGAAAAGCCTATTCATTCCATTATACAGCTTACCAGCATTTCCTCAGTTCACGGTCGGTTTTGAAGAGTGCAGGCGTGTTCCCGGTCCACCGAAGATTGTTGTGCCAGACTCTGAAGGTAAGTATGGGGGGCAGGGTGAGCAGTGGGTGGGTGTGGTTTGTGGGGGGCAGGAGACCGTGAGGACTGTTTTTATGTTGATTGCGACAGCGAATAAACATATTGGGACAGCTTTTCAGAAGCAGGTCGTGGAGGCATGGCACTGTTGCGCTAATGCCCCCACAGCCTGCAAAGGCTTGTCCCGCTCCCCAATGCCGCTGCATGCTGCTGATGACACGAAGTTTGGAACCTTGCCACCAACTTGTGGCAATTTCGCCGCTACAATCAGGGGCCACCACCTCATTGCAGTATCAGCCACCCACTGCAATGAGGAGTGACCGTCATTGCAGGGCGGAACTTCCAAACCCTGATATTGTTTGTGAACATGGTGGCAGCTTGCCGCTGTGTTCACAAACAATATAACCCTCCCACCATGTTTATTTACTCGACGGGGCCCCAATCCCCACGGTTTTGGTGCCTCAATGTTGATTTTACGACGGGGAGCCTACCTCATCAGTATTCTGTAGGCAACCCCTCGCTTACTGTCTGCTGACAGGGTGCCCAATCACCATCGGGTATACTCAAGCCCTCCTTTGTTGTGTGCTGATGGGGTGCCCAATCCCATTGGCTACTGCTGCCCCCAAAAGAGTTTTTGGCATGCTGGGGCCCACCCCAGCATGCCACATGCCCCTGTAATGTAAAATACGGTCCCGCAATGTCTTTTTTTTACCTAAAAAGGAAACGGTCCCCTGGCGTGTGTTTCTGGCCCCTGCACAACCCACACCCACCCACTGCCTCCCGGCCTCCCCACACCCCCCAATTTACCTTACCTCCGAGTCCAGCGCAATGATCTTCGTGGACCAGGAACATGTCTGCATTCTTCAAAGCCGACTGCGAACTGAGGAAATGCCGGTAAGCTGTATAATGGAATAAATAGTTTTTTTTTTCCAACTTTAATGTATCTCAGTCATTTTTGAATTATGCCACAAAATTTTCAACATGGGATTTTTGGACCCCTCCTCATGAGTTCTTGAATGTCATGGCGTTAATCAGCCCCAAAACATGATTTTGTGGTCACTGCGTGGAATCACCTTCCGGACTGATTAACGAAACAACAGTGCAAGTGTTCATGAGTGGGCTCTCAAAAGCCTATGTTGCAAATTTGGTGGAAAATCTAAAATGATTGTTTTGACGAGCTGCATTGCGCAGTTGTTATGCACGCCAGAATTTCCGTGAATTTGCCATATTTTCACTAGAGTTTCAACATTGCCATTTTGTCACATCTCCTTTGAACAGTATAGCTGTCATTGTTCACATCCTAGCGGAAATGTGTTTACGCACTTCCAGGGCAGAATAGCACGGTCGCTGTGAGAAATCAGTGTTCAGGACAGATTAAGAAAATGACAGTGACACTGTTAATGAGTAGAGGTCCTAAAATGCCTATGTTGAAAATTTAGTAATGATACTCCATAAAATGACTGTGTTATGAGCGTGCATTACGCAGTTTGGAGGAGAAGCAGTCCAATGTGCTCGAAGGAAGGAAACTAGAGGGCATGGGTGGAAGCTGGAGGGTGGGAGATTCAGGAGAGAAAGGAGGAGGTGCTACTTCACTGAGAGGGTGGTGGAGCCATGGAATGCGCTGCCCAGGGGCTGGTGGAGGCAGAGATGGTGGAAGGTTCAAGAGAGAGGGACAGGTACAGGAAGGGTTCTGGATGCAAAGTCCTGTGCAGTGGGAATATCCAGGATTGGGAAGGGAGAAGCCAGAGAGGACGAGGGGGCAGCAAGATCAGCTCCCAGGGTGGGGGCTGACCAAACGACTAGACACGAAAGACCATTTGGCCTGTTCTGCGCACGAAATTATAATATTTTCACTCCAGATTTCCAACATTGCCATTTTCCCACACCTACTTATGAACAGTACAGCTGTCATTTTCCCATCCTGGCCAAAATGTGTTTTCGCACTTCGGGAAAGAATACAGCTGTCGCTGTGGGAAATCACTGTCCAGGACAGATTAAGAAAATGACAGTGATACTGTTCATGAGCAGAGGTCCTAAAATGCCTGTGTTGAAAATTTGGTGATGATAGCCATCAAATGATCTGTGTTACAAGTGTGCATTGCACACTTTCCACGCACCCTTGTAACTTCGCAAATTTGTAATATTGTCACGCCAAATTTTCAACAGTGGCATTTTTCACACCCCCCTAAGAGCAGTTTACAGCTGTCATTTTCACATCCTGACTGAAATGTGTTTTCGCACTTCCGGCGCAGAATAGCACAGTCACTGTGGAAATCAGTGTTTGAGACAGATTAAGAAAATGAGTGACACTGTTCATGAACAGAGGTCCTAAAATGCCTATGTTGAAAATTTGGTGACGAAACTCCATAACATGACTGTGTTATAAGCATGCATTGAACTGTTTCCACGCACCCTTGTAACTTCGCAATTTTGTAATATTTTCACGCCACATTTTCAACAGTGGCATTTTCACATCCTGCCTAAAATATGTTTTTGCACTCCTGCCGGAAAATAACACGGTCACTGTGGGAAATCACTGTTTGGGACAGATTAAGATCAAATGAGTGAGAGGGGGAGTGACCCAGCTCAACTGAGCTCTGTCAGGACTGCTGCAGATTTGTCTGTGGGCGGAAAAGGCCCCAACACAAGAGCCCGTACAAAAGGGCAGACTGCAGCACTGGGAGAAACAGAATGAGAGGCGAGTGACAGAGGGGAGGAGCAAACTCAGCGGAGCGCTGTCAGGACTGCTGCTGATTTCTTTGTGGGCAGAAAAAGGCATCAATGCAGGCAGGAGCCCGTGTAAAGGCCAGCCCACAGCGGTGGGAGAAACAGTCTGAGAGATGAGATGGGGGACTGAGTGAGCTCAATGGAGCTCTATCAGGACTGCTGGATTTCTTGTGGGCAGAAAAAGGCGCCAATGCAGGCAGGAGCCCCTGCACAAAGGGCCACTTGCAGTCAGGACAAACAGAATGAGCGGGAGAGAGGGAGACTGAGCGACCTCAGCAGAGCTCTGTCGGGACAGCTGCAGATTCCTTGTGGACATACAAAGGTGCCAACACAGCCAGGAACCCCATACACAAGCGCAGCCTGCAGCGCCAAGAGAAACAGAATGAGCGAAAGTACATATGCGGAGTCAAAGCAGCTCAACTGGAGCTGTATTGTGACTGTTGTGATTTCTTTGTGGGCAGAAAATGTGGCAATGCAGGCAGGAGCCCAGTACAAAAGGCCAGATTGCAGAGCCGGCCGAAATGGAATGAGTGAGAGAGAGCTCAATTGATATGTCGGAACTGCTTCAGATTTCTTTCTGGCCAGAACAAACCACCAATGCAGGTAGGAGCACAGTACAAAAGGGCAGCCTGCAGCAGCAGGAGACAAAGAACGAGCGAGTGAGGGAGGGGAGGAGTGAGCTCAACGGGCTGTGTTGGGACTGTTGCAGATTTGTTTGTGGGGCAAAAAGGCAGCAATGCACACAGGGGCCCAGTGCAAAGGGCAGCCTGCAGTGGCAGGAAACCAGAATGAGCGAGTGAGAGAGGGGAGTGAGTGAGCTCAGCAGAGCTCTATTGTAACTGCTGCAAATTTCTTTTGTAAGCAGAAGAAGGCGGCAATGCAGGTGAGGGAGCCTAATAGAAACGCTTGGCAGAAACAGAATGAGCCAGTGAGAGAAGGGGAGTGAGCGAGCTCAACGGAGCTTTGTCGGGACTGCTGCAGATTTCTTTGTGGGCAGAAAAGGTGCAACAGAGGCAGGAGCCCAGTACAAAAAGGCAGCCTGCAGCACCAGGAGAAACAGAATGAGTGAGTGACACAGGGCGAGTGAGCAACCTCAACGGAGCCTGTCAGGACAGCTGTGGATTTTGTGGGCAGAAAAGGTGCTTAGGCAGGTAGGAGTCCAGTACAAAAGGGCAGCCTGCAGCTTCTGGAGAAACACAATGAGCGAGTGAGAGAGGGGAGTGAGTGAGCTCAATGGAGCTCTATCGTGACTGCTGCAGATTTCTTTGTTGGCAGAAAAAGGCGGCAATGCAGGCAGGAGCCTAGTACAAAAGGGCAGCCTGCAGCACCAACAGAAACGGAATGAGTGAGTGAGAGGGGAGTCAGCAGGCTCAACAGACCTGTGTTGGGATTGCTGCAGATTTTTTGTGGGAGAAAAAGCCACCAACAGAGACAGGAGCCCAGTACAAAGGGGCAGCCTGCAGCGCCAGGAGAAACAGAATGCGCGAGTGAGAGGGGGAGTGAGCCACCTCAACGGAGCTCTGCTGGGACAGCTGCACATTTCTTAGTGGGCAGAACAAGGTGCAAATGCAGGCAGGAGCCCAGTACAAAAGAGCAGCCTGCAGCACTGGGAGAAACAGACTGAGCGAGTGACAGAGGGGCAGTGAGCAAGCTCAACACACCAACGCAATCAACATTCGGCATTGACAAATGCTTGTTTTTCACAGGTTGAAAAAACATTGCAGGATTTTTTTCTTTACAGGAGATTGGGCACGCTGGGGTGGTTTCCCAGCGTGCCACCTGAATGTTTTTGGTGGTGAGTGTAGCTGACAGGGAATGGGCACCCCCATCAGCACAAAGCCGGGGGTGAAGAGCAGAGGGGATTGGGCACCCCTTGGCACAACTCTCCCACTACTCTTTGGGGACCTGATGCTGATGGAGTGGCCCTGTCAGCACATCAAACAGGGAGGGGATACAATGCTGACCAGAGGGCTCCCCGTCAGCAAGTCAACTAGCACCAGGGATGGAAGTCAACAGGAGTTGGGACCCCGTCAGCAAAAACACACTGCTGTGGGAGGGCACATGTTGCCGAGGGGTAATGGGCCTGCCAGCACTGGGCTGGATTAATATTGTTTGAGAACATGGCAGCAAGGCGTGTCCATGTTCACAAACAATATTACAGTACCAACATTCTGCCCAGCAATGACGAGTCGCTTCTCATTGCAGTGAATCGCTGATGCTGCAATGACAAGGTAGTCCCTGATTGCAGCAGCTGAAACGCTTGCTGTTGTGGCACGCTGGCTGAACCAGTGTCAGCAGCAGTGCGCCACGGCATTTAGGAAAGCGGGCAAGACTTTACAGGCTGTGGGGCATTGGCCACAACAGTGCCGCGACCCACAACCTGTTTCTGGAAAGGTGTTAATATGTTTTAAGATGCGCCGCAATCAACATAAAAATGTATAAGAAAGACTTAAACTACATAACTGAAAAGAAAAATAAATGGAGAAGGTGAAAAAGAAAACGCATTAAAGGTATTTCACAGCCACTTAATTTTTAGCTTGAGACATAAAAACAATATAAGGAAAACCCTATACCTGACATACCCTGTACTCTCATTTTAGAAAAGAAAATGTTTTCCACAAATCATGAATCTGACACTTCAACAGCATTTTGTAATCCATTACTAGGTCTTCTGCACAGTTCTAGATTTTTTTCCCCAATGTCCTGCTCAGAAGATCAGCAGACCTGGGTTGGAGTCCACGCCCTCCAGTTGCATCCAGTGTGATTTTAAGCAATTCACTTAACTTCTCCAGTGCTCTGGGTCACCCCTTGAAGCAGGCACTTGTGCCTCATGGGCTTACAAGGTTACCAAAGAATAAAAAAAAGTTTTTGTTGGAACACCTAAGTGTGCTGAGCTTGCAATAAATAAGATTTTAATACTGCAAAAATAACTTTCAAAGTGCTTTTATGGTACTTTGACCAAGGCAAAGCAAAAAGGCCTAAAACTAAAACAGTGTACATGAGGAAGCTGCCCAGGGTTCCTGCCGCTCTAGAGCTAGAGTCTCCAAAATGGACTACATGGGGACAGTCAAAAATAAGTGTTTCTGTGTTTCAGGAGCATTTCTGCAGTAGTTCTAGGACAATTTCTCTCACTCAGCTGTTTATGGGTACCTTTTACTCCTAGTCATTCATAGCTGCTTAGCCACATAACATCCCAGGCAAACTTTGGTACCCTGGAGTTAGTTAACTGCTCAAGCACTAAGGGTGTGCCTCCTATTGGGCAAGAAGGAAAACACAGTTCCACATAAAAAGCAGTCTCTGTGACAAATTGATACAGTAGATGTCTAATAAAAGTCAAAGATTGAGCATCTGATGAATTTCCAGTTCCTATATTCTGAGAGGATCACTTTATATAATCTGGGATATAACTGTGTGTTTTAGTGGAGGAGGTATGAGGTTTGTTCTGTTTCCAAGATGGAAAATATGGGACCAGCCACCCTAGTACCAGTGGATGCCAAATTTTTGTCCTGTGTTTAGAATCATGCAAATACTACTATATGTCAAAACACTCTAATGAAAGACCAGAGGGTTATCCATTCCTACCCAGCATTCTCTGCCGAGCTGCATCTAACCTCTCTTTCAAAGGATTAGGCAGATCTTCATAGGGATTGAAAAGAAAATAATATATCATCTTGACTCAGGCGTTACAGGTGGAGGATATATATAATTTAAGTATAGGCAGCGAGGAACCAGAAGAGATTTAAAGCAGTGGTGCTTGTTAGCAAAACATTTCATCAGGGCCCCAAAACATTTATGCATGAGAGTTGCCCCAATCCTTTTATTTTGAGCCCCCATCATTGTGCAACACCCCATGCTTCCCCAGTATTTAAAGATGAAACTGGTCTCAATATTGCTAAAATTACAGCATTTGGGGAGCCCACAGAGGAAAATAGCAAAATAAAGCAGACCTAGAGCCATCAAGAAACAATGAGAAAGGAAAAGGAAAATGAAATGTACTCAGATTAAAAAATGGAAGAGAAAATCAAAGATCACAGAAGAGAACCACATGAAAATCACCTGTGTAGCTTGACAGACACCCCCATCCTTTCAGATTTTTATAGGGAAATATTGTTTCATCATATAGTTCTTATTTCTGACATCCTTAGAGTAATCTGCAGTGTATTTTGTGCTTACAGATGTTTTTCAAATTGCTTTTATATCTAATTTTGTAATTAATGACTTGATCATTAAAGATGGCACCACCCACAATTTTTAACTATCTCTTTGGCTGAGGTTACCTGTTGAATGTACATGCTAGACTCATGGTGTGGATGTATTGGAGTGGGATTACCACATGTTTCCAATGGAAATGGCACTGCACTGTCCCAAGATATTTACTATTATTTTTTATTACTATTATTATTATGGCTGGCATGGCACAGAGTGGGACATTTTAAAACTTCAAAATTCCATGTTTTGGTTCTGGAATGAAAGAAAATGAAAAGAAAAATTGATATTGTGATATTTTTGCCTGGAAAACATTATTAAGAGTTAAAGTAGCAAGCAGAGGTTTATTTTCTCAGAAGAAGCCAGAAGGAAGGAAGGAAACATATTCAATCAGTGCTTTAGAGTAACTGGTAATTGCTATTTTTCTTTTAAACTTAGATTGTGGGCGTTTAGTGACACTATACTTTCTTTGTTGTCTTTACTTATAATTGTTTTGGGCTGTTGAAAATTTAAAACATAGTGGTGGTATAATTCTGTGCTGTCTTTAATTGCTGCAAATTTTCACCCCCTCCCTTCCCCAACTCTTAATTATATGCCCTAATAAATCTGATTGACAGGAGCTAAACACAGGAATAGTAAGGGGTGTGAAGTAGGAGGGGCATAAGGGGAGAAGCCCACTCTCAGCACAAGTGTTTGACTCATTATTTATTTATTGGTTTCTTTTTCCTTTAAAAAAAATATCTGAGGATTAGTGACAGGATTTTTAGTACAGTAAATTAATAAAAGAGAACTAGGAGAGCTTCAGTAGCAGACAAGTAGTGGAATTGCAGTATAATGTGGGTAGTGGTGCAATGCAGTGGCTGTGGGGCAGCCATATTCAGGCAGACCTTCTGGACACTGAGGCACTGCCCTATCTGCATGCATCTCTCTGGACTGTGGGATGAGGTAGCCAGACTCAGAGCAGAAGTAAACTGGGTCAGGAGTACCATCACCCCTATCCGGGACCACCCAGTCCAATGCAGCTGCCTCAAAGGATGCCAAGAATGAGGAGCACTTGGATGACAGTGGGCTCAGGGAGGTTAGAGCAGTCAGGCAGAGGCACATCCCAGATCCTATTCCACTCAAGAACTCATATGCCACACTGGCAAACGAGGACAACCAAATAGAGGTACCCAGAGAAGTGGAAGGAAAGGATTTGGAGGTTAGCCAAGGAGGTGACCTCAGCGGGGAAAGCAGTGGACCCCAGAGGAGGAGGCAGAATCCTGGTGGGGACTCCATCTAAGAGGGATCCAGCTAGGAACACAGGAGGGGAGGACAGGAGGGGTGAGGTGCCTACCAGGTGCTACGGCATGGAGGGATGGAAGGAAGATCCTGGGGATCACTGGGAAGGCAAGACGGGAGGGTGAGCTGGATGTCATTATCCACCTAGGTACTAATGACCTGGCAAATGGGGAGCCAAAGGAAGTTCAGGAAGAGTTTAAGAAACTGGGGAGGGGTCTCAAGCAAGTAGCTACTTCTGTCACTTTCTCAGAAGTACTACCTGTGAGAGGCAAGGAGAGCATAGGAGTGCATGCACCAGAAACTTTAACTCATGGTTGAAGAACTTGTGCTGTGAGGAAGGGTTTGGATTCATTGGTGACTGGGGACCCACCTGAGGGATGGAGGTTTGTTCAAGCCTGACGGCCTGCATCCATCCTGGAGGGGAATCCAAGCACTCAATGATAAGTTTAAATGCTACACTGATAGCATTTAAACTAGCAAAGGGGGTGGCAGGCCAGCAAGGAGGGTACCTACTTGCTCACCCCCCCAGCTAGCAGTGAACCAGTGAACCAGAGGAGTGGCTATCATTGCAAAGCAGTGTGCAAAAGATGGAGATTAGTGCCCAAGAGGTGGATAAGCAGAAAAGGGGCAAAATTCAGCAGAAGGGCAGACAGCAAGGAGAACCAGGGATAAATGACAACCAAGGAAGGGGCTGGAGTAGAACAGTGAAGCAGTCTAGGAGGTCAAATCATGGAAAGCCATGTGCAAATGCCAGGAGCCTTAGCAACAAGATGGAAGATCTGGAGGCTGTCATGGTACAGTCAGACCTGGACATTGTGGCCATCACTGAAACCTGGTGTAATGATAACCATGACTGGGAGATGGCCATACCTGGCTACAACATATTCAGAAGAGACAGAGCAGGCAGGAAAGGAGGAGGAGTGGCACTGTATGTGAAAAATGACATAAGGGCCACAGAGATCCAGGAGGAACAAAATGAGGAGAGATACTGTGGGTTAAGCTGGTAAGGAAAATGGGGACAGCCATCTGCACAGGTGTGGTCTATAGACCACCAGCCCAGGAGGAAGAAACAGATAGGAGCTGATGCTAGCCATCCAAGGATGGCAGACAAGGGTGAGGTAGTACTGGTTGGAGACTTCAATATTCCAGACGTGACTGGAGCATCCCAGCAGCAGTATCAACTAGGAGCAGATTTATCCTGGACTCTTCAGGTGCCTTCCTCAAGCAACTGGTCATGGAACCAACTCGGCAGAAGGCAATACTGGACCTTGTGCTCACAAACAGGGACAGTGTGATGGGGGTAACAGTGGGGAGCACCTGGGTAACAGTGACCACCAGTCATTGTGGTTTGAAATCACAGAAAGAGCAGAACCAAACCACACAAAACACGATCCTGGATTTTAGGGGGCAGACTTGGGAAAATGGTGAGATACTTGAAAGAGGCATTAAGGGAATGGGACAGAATCAGGGTTGAGGAACAGTGGGCAGTATTTAAAATGGGGATTACAAGAACAACAGAATTATGCATTAAGCAGGTTAGCAAGAGGAAAAGGAAGAGGAGACCATTATGGTTTTCCAAAGAGGTAGCAAAGAAAGTGAAAGCCAAAAGATTGCATTCAGGCAATACAAAAGACTCAGGCAGAAGGGGATAGGAGAAGTACCAGGAGAAGCAAAGGGAGGCAGGGAGGTCAGTAAGGGAAGCCAAAGCTCAGACAGAAGAACACATTGCAAAATCAGTGGGTAGAGGGACAAACCTTTTACAGGTACATAAGTGAAAAAGAAAGACAAAGGGAGGGATAGTGAGACTGAAGGGGAGGATGGGAGCCACGTGAGGATGACAACAGTAAAGCTGACATATTGAACAGGTATTTCTGCTCAGTCTTTACTGAGGAAGAGGGGGTAATGGGTCTGAAGGGAGTACAAGGGTGAGAATGGTACAGAATGGACACAAGTCCCTTTACACGAGAAAGGGTCCTGAAGGAACTGGAAGCAATAAGAGTTGATAAAGCTAATGGGGCCAGATGGGTGCACCCAGGGTCCTTAAAGAACTAAGAGAGGTGGTGGCTGAACCTCTGGCTATCCTGTTTAGCCGATCACTGGAAACAGGGAGGTACCCAAAGACTGGAGGACAGCAGATGTAGTCCCCTTATACAAAAGTGGGAACAAAGAGGAAGCAGGGAACTACAGACCAGTCAGCCTCACCTCGTAGTGGGGAAGATCATGGAAACACTACTGAAGGAGAGATTGGTGGAACATCTGGTTGTCAATGGACTACAGGACCCAAGGCAGCATGGTTTCACCAGGGGAGGTCATGTCAGACCAACCTCGTTGAATTTTGACTGGGTGACTAGGGAGGTGGATCAGGGAGGGCAGTGGACATGGCCTATCTGGACTTCAGCAAGGCCTTTGACACTGTGCCACATAGAAGACTATTACACAAACTGGGGAATATGGGTGTGGGCAGGACAGTAGTGTGGTGGGTAGGTAACTGGCTGGGTGGCAGGACACAGAGGGTGGTGGTAAATGGCTGTCACTCCACAGAGGAAGAGTGACCAGTGGGTACCACAGGGATCAGTGCTGGTACCGTCCTATTCAACATTTTCATCAGTGACATTGCACAGGATCTAGAAGGCAGAATTTCACTGTTCGCTGATGACACAAAGCTCTGTAACAGAGTAGACACACCAGAAGGTGTAGACAGAATGAGAAGCGACCTGCAGAAACTTGAAGAATGGTCAGGGTTTGGCAGTTGAAATTCAATGCAAAGAAGTGCAAGATAATGCATCATATGGGCACAAAACCCTGGCACAATATATCAGTTGGGGGTGAGGATATAGCATGCACCAAGCAGGAAAGGGATCTTGGGGTTGTCATCTCTGATGACCTCAAGGTAGGGAAATAGTGTGACAAGGCAGCAGGTAAAGCAAATAGGATGCTGGGATGTATAGGCAAGGGCATCACCAGCAGGAAAAGGGAGGTCATAATTCCGCTATACAAGACACTAGTGAGGCCCCACCTGGAGTACAGTGTACAGTTCTGGAGACCATACCTACGTAAGGACATAGACAGGGTAGAGAAGGTTCAGAGGAGGGCAACAAAGATGGTGCATGGATTGCATCACAAGTCCTATGAAGACATGTTGAAGGAACTGAACATGTACTCCTGGAGGAGAGGAGGGAGAGAGGGATATGATAGAGACATACAAGTATCTTACAGGGAGGAACAGGGTGCAGGAAAACACTATTTTAAGCGAAAAAGATGTTCCAGGACTAGAGGGCATGGGATGAAGTTGGAGGGAGGACGATTCAGAGGAAACATGAGAAAGAATTTCTTCACAGAACGGGTGGTGGATAAGTGGAACACCCTGCCAGAGGAAGTGGTGGGGGCTGAAACAATCACGGGATTTAAGAATGCATGGGATAGACATAAAGGAATTCTAGAGGTCAGGGTAAGGGCAACAGACTTCTAGGAAAACAAACTGAACTTACAAGCTCAAATGGCAGACTGGGTGGGCCATATAGTCTCTATCTGCCGACACTGTCTATGTATCTAGGTATCTATGTATTGCTGAAAAATAATTACATGGTGACTAACAAACATTGCTCTTTCAATTACAAAAACTCATTTCAGCTTGCCATTTGCCATTTTTTCAAAGGTGGACTTTATTGGCCACTTTGTAAGCATGTCTCCCAATCTCTGCTTGTCATAGTGCCCTTACCAATATATAGGTTCACAGGTTCATAGAAGAGTACAAGCAAAGTAGGCAAATGTAGAGGATGCCCATTAATGTGCTCAATCACTCATATAACCTATGGGTGGAAGTCAAACTTTTGTCACCCATATATTTGTCTAATCTCTGTTTAAAAGTACTTAGATTAGTGCTATTAACAACACATTTGGGTAAGTTATTCCACATTCCACAACTCTTGTGTATAAAATAGACTCCTTTTAGTGGATATGCATTTCTGTCCAATGAGTTTATATTCATGGCTCCTAGTCGACTTTATGTTGGAAGCTGTGGTTAAGTCCAATTGTTGTTTTTAAGTAATCATTTTTACAGTTGTATATACCAAAACTAGATCTCCCCTTATTTGGCGATATTTAACAGAAAATAGTTTTAATTTTTTAATCTATCTTCATAACTTTTATTATGTAAAGTTGTAACTTTCTTAGTAAATTTGCGCTGAACACCTCGGTTAGTTTTAAACCCCAATTGAAGTTGGTGCACAAAATTGGGGAGCAGTATTCCAAGTGGGACATACCAAACTGGTGTAAAGTGGTATAATAACATTAGAGTCTCTGCTTTTAATATTTCTTAAAATTGAGCCAATTATTTTGTAACAAATTTTTAACTTTGATTATATTATTTCTTTCAAAGGTTAAATTATTTGAGATTATAACACCCAACTCCTTCTTCAGTAATACTTTTAATATAACATTGTTTAGGGAGTAATGAAAGCCATGTTATTTTGCCCAGATGCAAAACTTTACATTTGTCAACATTAAAAAACATTCCATAAGCTTTTTCCCAGTTAGATAAGTTATTTAGATGTTTTTGCAGTAGGCACTTATCATGTAAGGTGCTTACCAAACTACCAATTTTACAATCATCAGCGTATTTTGAGACCCATATCTTATCAGTTGTAGGCATTGTAGAAACCATAATATTAAATAATATCAGACCCAGAACAGAGCCCTGGGAACACCACTAGTTACTATACCCGCCTCTGACAGGTAATCCTTCACTGATACCTGTTGTGTTCTGTTGTCCAGCCATGATTGTATCCAATTTATAATATTAGGTTGCAACTTAATTTTGACCAATTCCTGTAATAACACTTTATGTGATACTTTGTCGAAAGCTCTGGAGAAATCCAAAATATCACATCCACCGGAATTCCTTATCTAAGGCAGCACTCACGGGTTCAAAAACTGTAATAGATTGGTCAAAACTGATCTCTCAGTCACAAATCCATGTTGAAAGATATCAACAATTTTATTCCTTTCAATATGGTTTATAATATGGGTTTTAAGCAGTCTTTCCATAATTTTACCTATGATGGAAGTCAGGCTTATAGGGCAATAATTATTTGGGTCATGTCTAGATCCACCCTTATGAATAGGGATAACTATTGCTCTTCCAGGCCTGAACAACTTTGCTTCACTGATGGATGCATTAAATAACTTAGCTAGTGGACCAGAAATTAAATGACTAATGCTGTGTAAAAATCTGGGTGGAATACCATCTGGACCTGGAGAGCTATTTGGTTTTAAAGATTTAATTATTTTTACAATGTCTATTTTTGTAAAAACAGGAAAACTGGTATTATTTGCAAGAAAGGGGCTATTTGCAACTTCCTTAATTTCAAAACTTTTAAAATTTCTCATTTAGAATTGTAGCAGTGGCTGTTTCATCAGAAGTAGGAATGTTGTTGATACTAAAGGACCTCTTGTTTGATGTCTTTCTTTCATGGAACCAATATAATTATAAAATTGTGTTTTATTGTCTCTAACCTTTGTAACTAAATTTAGTTCAACTCTAGTTTTAGAAGATTTAATCATGTGTTTTAATTTTTAGCTGCAATTTTATACTTTTCCAAGAGACTACTGGATTTAGCTTTTCTATATTTTCTATATAATTTTCTTTTTTTAGCAATTGTTTCTTGATATTTAAAGACCACCATAGAGGCACATGTTTATTGTTGCAATACTTGGTTCTATAAGGAACCCAATTGGAAAGACAGATGTTAATTTTATTATTGATTTTTTCCAAATTTGTAATAAGTTCAAGTTATTTAGTTCAGACACCCAATTCAATTTGGATAAAAGTAATTTATTTTTGTATAGTTTGCCTTGTTGAAATTTTTGATTTTGGTAATACCATTGGTGCATGACAAATCTGTTATGTATTCATATTTAACAATACAGTGATCACTATCACCCAAGGGAGGAAGTATTTTAGTGTTTTCTATTTTCTCATTGACATTAGTGAGTACAATATCTAGAATATTGTTCCCACGAGTAGGTTTGTTTACTATCTGTTCCAGGTTAGATTGAAGGAAAACATCCATAAACTTATTTTTAATATCTGAAGCTGATGTGTAATTGTCCCAATTAACAGTTGGAAGATTAAAATCACCCATCAATATATAGGGATTATCAATGTATACCTCAGATATTTCTTCAACTAAGCTATGGTTCTCATCATAAGTTAGACTGGGAGATCTATATATTAACCCAATTACTAGTGGACTTTGAGGGAGAAAAATTTTGACCCATAAACTCTCATTGGTATTTATTTTAGTATTAATTATGTTCGCCTTCAAGTTTTCCTCAATACATAATAAAACACCTCCACCCTTTTATTGTCATTTTGGTTTTATGAAATTTATTATATCCCTTTATGTCAGTGTTCCAATCATCATCCTTGTACCAAGTTTCAGTAATATATAACCACAGCATTTTGATAACCACATCTTGCTTGAAAATTTAAGCTAACATCTTTGTAGGATGTGTTCAGGTGTTCCCTAATAACACTACCCAACTTTTTGAAAATTAATCTGAAAACCAGAAACAGCAGGAAAATGAGATGAAACTTTTGAGACTGATGTTCCAGAAGCCTCCGCTCTCACAATCAATGCCACACCATCTTCATTTGTTAACATTTTTATCTGAGGGACTCAGAATGTAATGTCACACCAGTTATTAGTAGGATCTAGATCTGTTCTTCTTAGAAAGGGTCCAAGCTGGAAATATACAGTAAAGGACCTAGTGGACAGCCTTGGCGAACCCAAGATACAGACTGGGATAGGTGTCCTCAACCACCCATTGACATTGGTGATGACCACTGCCATTCTATAGAAGACTTCTACCTATTTAATAAAAGGTTCTGTATACCATAATGTCTTAATGCAGAAAATGTATGCTCGTAGGTTAGCCTATCAAAGGCTTTTTCCAGGTCAAGATTCATGTCACACCCATCCAGCTCTCCTGAGTTTCCTCTTTCAAAATTTCCAGGAGCAAAATATAGAGAATACTGGATGGGCAACTATGAGAACTAGTGTATTCTGTTACAGAGGATTCTGATTCCTCTGACCTCAAGAGCAAAGCTCGAGAGGTCCATGGGAATCAGAATCCGAGGTGGCAGAACACACTGGTTGTGCATAGAGTTGCTCATCCTGTATTTTTTTTTAGAAAATGGCAAGAATCAATTGTGAAAGCTGATTGGCTCAGACAGGCTCTAAGCCCCAGCTAAAATAAGAGCCAGTCCAAGTGCCACTTTACAGTGTAGCATTTTCCAGAGGTGCCCAACCTGCTTTCTAATTGGCTGAAAGCACCCTAGAAAATTTTAAAAACCCATGTTTTTTCTCTCGGTTAGCGAGAAGCACAGCTGCCCCCAACAGTACTGCCTTCAGCGCTGACGGCCGCCTCCTCCCATGACCCAGGTAAAAAAAACCCTTTTGCCATTAAATGGCACTGCATAGTAAATGCTTCAGTCTGATCGTAAAAGCTGCTGCTGTACTGCCATACAAAGAGTGTCATCGCTGAAACAACCACTGAGCAGACAACAGGTATTTCTTTGGTTTCATACCACATGGATGTCCACCTCGTACAAAAATTAAGAAAATACCGTGTTCTCATGCACAGTAGTGGTGTTGGAGATATCGCAGTCTCTGCTTTACCACAGAGAAGTAGCGCCAGAGATGAGTAATGTCCTTTGCCCTTGTCTTTTCTCTCTCTACCACAGACAAATGGGGGGTAGGGTAGGTACCTCACTAAAAAAACATTGTCATGCAGGTGGAGGAACTATTTTATTACAAAATGATTGTAAACAAGCTTATGTACATTATTTTATTACATTTTTTTCTTTTACAGTGGCTATTTCTAAGCACAATAATACCCTCCAGGTGGGCATTATTGAAATACCAGACCTTCAGGGGCTATAAGGCCCTCCGCCTGCCAGCGTTGGCCTCATTACGCCCTGGGCGGTCTGGTATTTCAATAATGCCCACCCTGTTGGGTATTATTGCATAGTGTACAGTACTGTGTGAAAATGTTTTGTGAGTTCTTTTGCTTTCAAATGAAACTGACTCATGCAGTCTCTAGAAGTTCTAGAATGCTGTTCAACCACAGTAGGTAGAACAGCATTCCATGACATTGGAACTGTGTTAGAACAGCATTTTGAAAGGGATGAATTCTATACAGAACAACACTCACTATACACTATAAGGTTATTTAAGCAATATACCATGACAGGGGAGTGGGTATATTGGTGGATTTACCACGCCTGGTGGTTGGTCATGAGGTGCAGCCGGTGACTTAACTATTACTAGAAGTGGTAAATCCACCCATATACCCACTCCCGTCATAGTATATTGCTGTTATACAATGTTCAACTTGTTTTTGTTTTTATAGTAACATAAAAGTTTTACAGGTGTATACTGGAGGATTTACCACAGTCATGTGATCTGTTTCACCAATGAGGTTACAGGATTTTCATACCCCATTGTATAATCTGTATGCTTCCACACTGTACAGAGTCCATTTGATATGGGCAGATTAGATGTTCTGCATCCTGGAAAACCTACCAGACAGAATTTTAGCAAGAATCTTAAAAATCAGTATTGCGCAGACTGAGTGGTCCTTAATTGCACAGATCACTTTTCTCACCTTTGCACATGATTATCAGAGAAGTTATTTACATGGAACTGACTAATGTCCTTTTACAGTATATAATGAAACCGTTCCACCAAAGTGGTTTGTATGAACTAAAAAGTTTAATTCTGGCACTAATTCATCGTGTTCTGGGGCAGTATTATTATTTTTTAAGTTATTATTGCCCTTTGACTTCTTCCAGAGTAACTGGTTTTGATGGCTTTAATTGCATTTGTCCAAGAGGTTAGGCATCTCTAACCATTCAACAAAAGAAGGATTCTGCATGAATACATACAGGGGTTCCTAAGGTGCGTGACTCAAAATCAGACACTGTGTGTGTGTGTTCAGTCAAGGGGAGGATACTCTATGGCCTACTGGCATCCTTATGGTCTGAAAAGTCCTATATGCTACTCTTGTCTGGTGGTCCTTAAAGGGATCAAACATTTATGTGTGTGTGTGTGTGTGTGTGTGTGTGTGTGTGCCAAACCCCATTTCCTGTTGTAAGGACTAAGCCTTGTTGTATTGGAAATGTTTCATTTCTTGTTGAAGTGTAGAAATCTGTGTGCTATAATCAGTGGACTCAAGTTATGTCTTTAATATTAAAGGAGAACTGCACTGAATCTATAATTATGTTTTACCAGTAGAAGCTTTTTTAAAAAATACTGGTTCAGATTCTGTTACTGTTGTAGCTTTATAGGCTTTTCAGTTATCCTAGTGGGCTTTGATCTACATGCTGCTTGTAAGAACCATTTTAGAACTAAATGATGTAGTTTATGTTCCTGTTCTGCTCTTCCATTGTTGGCAAATGCATCCATCTTCTACTATAGAACTCTGTGGTTGAGTGGAAATAAACTACATCATACAGTTCTAAAATGGCACTTAGCACCAGAATACAAATCAGAAACACATACTGGGGTTACTAATAGAGCCATATAGATGGGACAATGATAGAATTTGAACCAGTACTTAAAAACAGCTTCTACTTGGAACATTACTTCTAGATTAAGTGCAGTTCTTTAATTTTTGTACTTGTACACATAAGTCTAAATATTTCAGATATTCTTTTGTAGCTAATTTACCCTCAGAAATTTGAAAAAAGTGTAAAATCCTTTCTGGAGTTTTCCCACCATAGCAGTTTTGTCATACATGCACATTATAGACAGGAGAGCCTTCCAGAGGCAAATCCATTTATTCTATAGGGTAGGGCTCTGTAGAGATTCACCATTGGATCACCATACATTTTTTTACAGTTTGGGTATTTACCCGAAAAGGAGAAGTTTACTTGGGCTGATGTTTCTATTCCCATGTTTGATCTGTTTTAATCTCCACTTCCTGTGATTCAAAAATATAATCAATTCTGATGGAATGAGGGCCCCTGAAATAGGTGTCTTCCACAGGTCTTTGTAGATGCCTGTATGGCCTTTTAGATTCACTGTAGTAATGACCTTGTTCATGGTGTTAGTCACAGAACACATTAGCAGTTTGTAGCCTCTAAGAGTATGATCTGACCCAGTTAAAATCACCACCCCAAATCAGTACACAGGATGTGAAAAAAAGGTTATTTATTTAGTTAGTTAAATTTTGGTGACAGGGATAGGCATATTGAGCTGGGGCTCAATTCCAGCTATGACTCAGGGAGGAAATACAACAGGGAGTGGAACAGCAATTAGAAAGTGACAACAACAAGGAATGAACAAACATGCACAATAAAATCACAGTATAAGTAACTAATTTCAGTGAGAGACAAAAATAATGTGCAAAGTGTATTGTATTGTATGTCCCTAAAAGGTCAGGAACAAGGGCCTTTAGGGAGGCATATGAATGAATTATCCTGAACCATGTGTTGTGGTAAGAGAAAGCTGACGTTGAGGCTGTTCCTGGACGAATAACTATGGTATTTCAAGATGTATTCACACATATCTTGGATCTTCAAGAAATAGAAAGGCTAGAATAATCTCATTTTCCAATTCACGCTATGTTTAAATTGTCATTTACTATCCTGCAAGCCTTGAATTGCTGACACCTGAAACACCTAAGGAGATTTTGAACACTAGAAGAGTTAAAGCAGCAATGCAATGAAAATGGGCTAAAATTGACCACATCTTTTTCTTCTCCTGAATCGAAGCTAGAGGTCTTCCAGTTTATTTTGGTGGTGAAAATTTCAGTTCCTGTTATCATTTAAGAATTTTATGACAGACAAAAATGCAATTGTACCATGCACAGCATTGGAAGCATCCAGAAAACCCAAATCGACAGTTCTGCCAATAATATTTTTCATAACCATAGCACAAAATTCGTTTTTAGAAAAACTTTTTCATTGCACTGCTGCTTTAAATGGCATCATGACTCTATAGAGAATGTTTCTCTAATATTTATGTCCAAACCTATTTTGTCTAACAAAGCAAAGATTTGTAGCTATACAGGAATTGATCTTCAAGGTCTGATTATTAATGGGTCCTTGATTAATCAATACCTTAAGCCATTGTTCAGAAATACAAGAGTAATAAAACCTAACCCCTACTTGGTTCAATAAAGAATGTCAGAATACAAAACAGCAAATGAATAGGATGGTAAGATTTACAAACAAGCATTTGTCAATGCCGAATATTGATTGCTTTGCTCAGTTGAGCTCGCCATCCCCTCTGTCAGTCATTCGCTCTGTTTCTCTTGGCACTGCGGGCTGCACTTTGTACTGGGCTCCTGCCTGCATTGGCACCTTTGTCTGCCCACAAAGAAATCCACAACTGTCCCGACAGAGCTCCACTGAGGTTGCTCAGTCTCCCTCTCTCACGTGCTCATTCTGTTTCTCCTGGCGCTGCAGGCCACCCTTTGTACTGGGCTCCTGCCTCTGTTGGCACCTTTTTCTGCCCGCAAAGAAATCTGCAGCAGTCCCAACAGAGCTTCATTGAGCTCCGCTCACCCCTCTCACTCACTTGTTCCATTTCTGCCAGCGCTGCAGGCTGCCCTTTTTGTACTGGGCTCCTGCCTGTGTTGCCTTTTCTGCCCACAAAGAAATCCACAGCAGTCACGATAGAGCTCCATTGAGCTCACTCACCCCCTCTCAGTCATTCGTTCTGTTTGTCCTGCTGCTGCTGCAGGCTGCCCTTTATACTGGGCCCCTGCCTGCATTGCTACCTTTTTCTGCCCACAAAGAAATCCACAGCAGTCCCAACAGAGCTCCTTTGAGCTCACTGTCTCCCTCACCTCACTGCTCTGTTTCTCCCAGCACTGCAGGCTGCCCTTTGTACTGGGCTCCTGCGCTAGCCTTTTTCTGCCCACAAGGAATCCGCAGCAGTCCCGACAGAGGCCAGTTGAGCTCAGTCACTCCCCTCTCACTTGTTCGATCTTAATCTGTCCCAAACACTGATTTCCGAGCGACTGTGCTATTCTCAGGCAGGAGTGCAAAAACATATTTAGGCCAGGATGTGAAAATTACAGCTGTACTGTTCATAAGGAGGTGTGAAAATGCCAGTGTTGAAAATGCGCGTGAAAATATTACAAATATGTGAAGTTATAAGGGTGCGTGGAACAGTCCAACGACGCTTGTAACACAGTCATTTTATGGACTTTCATCACCAGATTTTCAACATGGGATTTGAGACTTCTGGTCATGAACAGTGTCACTGCTTTTCTTAATCTATCCCAAACACTGATTTCCACAGCAACCGCGACTATTCTGCGCGCAAGTGCGAAACACATTTCAGCCGGATGAAAATGACAGCTGTACTGTTCATTAGAGGTGTGAAAATGCCAGTGTTGAAAATCTGGTGTGAAAATATTACTGATTTGTGAAGTTACAAGGGTGCATGGAAACTGCACAATGCACGCATAACACAGTCATTTTATAGACTTTCATCACAAAATTTTCAACATATGCATTTTAGGACCTCTGCTCATGAACAGTGTCATTGTGGTTTTCTTAATGTGTCCCGAACACTGATTCCCCAGAGTGATCGCACTATTCTGCGCTTGGTAGTGCAAAATGCATTTCGCCAGGATGTGAAAAATGACAGTTGTACTGTTCATAAGGAGGCGGTGTATCCAGTTATTGCTTTGTCTCCACTCCAGAGACCCTGCTGTAATATAGGACCATGGAGGAACCGGGCGGAGGGTGGGCAACTCTAAATTCTGGCACAGCTCCATTGAGCTTGCTCACCCCTCTGTCAGTCACTCATTCTATTTTCTCCCGACGCTGCAGGCTGCCCTTTGTACTGGGCTCCTGCCAGCATTGGCATCTTTTTCACCCACAAAGAAGTTCACAGCTGTTCTGACAGAGCTTCATTGAGGTTGCTTACTCCTCCTCTCACTCGCTCATTCTGTTTCTCCTGAGGCTGCAGGCTGCCCTTTGTACTGGGCTCCTGCTCCATTGGCACCTTTTTCTGCCCACAAAAATCTGCAGCAGTCCCAACAGAGCTCCATTGAGCTTGCTCACCCCTCTCAGTCACTCATTCTGTTTCTTCCGCGCTGCAGGCTGCTCTTTGTACTGGGCCCTGCTTGCATTGGCGCCTTTTCTGCCCACAAAGAGATCCGCAACAGTCCTGATAGAGCTCTGTTGAACTCACCCAGTCCCTCTCTCTCACTCGCTCAGTCCCCTCTCTCACTCACTGTACTGTTCTCCCAGTGCTGCAGGCTACCCTTTGTACTGGGCTCCTGCGTTGGGGCCTTTTTCTTCCCACAAAGAAATCCGCAGCAGTCCCGACAGAGCTCAGTTGAGCTCAGTCAATCCCCTCTCACTCACTGATTTCCCACAGCGACCATGCTATTCCGCGGCAGGAGTGCAAAACTGTATTTTGGCCAGGATGTGAAAAATGACAGCTGTACTGTTCATAAGGAGGTGTTGAAAATGTATGTGAAAATATTACAGATTTATGGGTTACAAGGGTGCATAGAAACAGTTCAACACATGCTTGTAACACAGTCATTTTATGGAGTTCCGTCACCAAATTTTCAACATAGGAATTTTAGGATCTTCTGCTCATGAACAGTGTCACTGCCATTTTCTTAATCTGTCTCAAACACTGATTTCCTACAGTGACTGTGCTATTCTGCCGGAAGTGAAAACACATTTCAGTCAGGATGTGAAAATGACAGCTATACTGTTCATAAGGAGGTGTGAAAAATGACAGTGTTGGAAATCTGGCGTGACAATATTACAAATCTGCAAAGTTACAAGGGTGCGTGGAAACTGCACAACGATACTTGTAACACAGTCATTTGATGGACTATCATCACCAAATTTTCAACATAGGCATTTTAGGACCTCTGCTCATGAACAGTATCACTGTCCTTTTCTAATCTGTCCCGAACACTGATTTCCACAGCAACACGTGCTATTCTAGCCAGAAGCTAAACACATTTCAGCCAGGATGTGAAAAATTACAGCTGTATGAGTTCATAAGGAGGTGCAAGAATGGCAATGTTGAAAATCTGAGTGAAATATATTTGTAAAGTTATGAGCGGGTATGCAAACTGCACAACACACGCCATAACACAGTCATTTTGTGGAGTATCATCACCAAATTTTCAGCATAGGCATTTTAGGACCTCTGCTCATGAACAGTGTCACTGTCATTTTCTTAATCTGCCCTGAACACTGATTTCCCACAACAACTGCGCTTATTCTGCACCGGAAGTGTGAAACACATTTCGCCAGGATGTGAACAATGACAGCTGTACTGTTCACAAGGAGGTGTGGAAAATGCCAATATTGAAAATCTGGAGTGAAAATATTGCAAATTCACAAACTTACGAGCATGCATAGCAACTGCACAATGCACACTTTCGTAAAACAGTCATTTTGATTTTCCACCAATTGCAAAATAGGCTTTTTGGGAGCCCATCTCATGAACAGTGGGACTGTCGTTACATCGGGTCCCAAAGGTGATTCTCATGGCGACCATGAAATCACCTTTGGGGCCAAATAACGCCATGACAATGGCAATATTCATGAGGAGGGGTCCCAAAACCCTATGTTGAAAATTTGGTGCTAAAATCCAAAATGCCTGAGATATGCATCAAAGTTGAAAAACCCTATTTATTCCATTATACAGCTTACCGCATTTCCTCAGTTCGCGGTCAACTTTGAAGAATGCAGATGTGTTCCCGTCCACGAAGATCATCGCGCCAGACTCCAGAGTGGGTGGGCGAGGTTGGGGAGAGGCAGGGAGACCGCGAGGGACCATTTTCTTTTTGACAGGTTACAAGAAAGAAAAACATTGTGGGACTTTTTTTTTTTTTTTATAGGGCCTATTTGGCACACTGGGGTGGGCTCCCAGAGTGCCAACAGAGTTTTTTGGGGGTAGCTCTAGCCAACGGGGTTTGGGAACCCCATTGGCACAAAGGGGGACACAAGAGCCGAGGACTGGCACCGGCACAACTGCACTGGGTGTCTGGATTATGCCAATGGGGAGTGGCCCCATTGGCAAATGAAAGTGGAGGGGGCATAATGCCAATGGGAGGGGTTCCCCATTGGCAACATGAATGTAGGCAATGAGGCTGACAGGGATTGGGGCCCCATCGGCAAACAAACATGGTGGGGGCACATGCTGCTGAGGGGATTGGGCACCGGCAGTGAGGGGTGCAGTGATATTGTTTGGAACACAGCGCAAGCTGCCGCCATGTTCACAAACAATATCACAGTAACAAGGTTCCACCCAGCAATGACTGGTCGCTTCCCTCATTGCAGTGGAATGGCTTACACTGCAATGACGAGGTGGCCCCTGATTGCAGTGGCTGAAACCTTACAGGGTTGTGGCACACTGGCTGAACTAGTGTCAGCAGCAACATGCCACCCCATTGGAAACAGCGGCCAAGCTTCCAATGACTGTGGGGGCAATGGCCACAACAGTGCCACACCTCCACAACCTGCTTCTGCAATAAGTTGCCGTAATATGTTTCTTGTGCCTGTGTGCAATCAATATAAAAAACATAAATCCAGAGTCAACACTAAGAATTTAAATAACCACAGGAAGGAATATAAAAATGTTTGAGATATAGACACAAAAATGTCACTCCAAAATGTGGGATAAACTTAGGACAGCTGTCACTGAACATAACATTCCTCTCTGGTCTTTAGTGAGTTTCTGTTACAACTGCTATCCCACTCATGTGGTTCCGTCAGTAACATCGTGGAACAAAATAAAGTGGACAAAAATAACGTGGCAAAACAGTGTCACCATCAATACTGGCAGCACAAAATGTAGTGTGCCAGAACAATGCAGGCTGCACAACAAGCAGGTAGCAAACAATGTCTACCACATGGAGACACTGCACCGAACACACAGCTGCAGGCACCTGTGCACAGGAACAGTACAGGGTGCAGGGAGATGGGAGCAGGGCAGGATGCAACCACCACTGGGGAAGTAGACCACTGGACACCTACCATGATAATGTAATGACACAGGCATCCACGTGGTGGGGTACCCCACCCAGAATGCTGAATGATGGAGAACATGCACCAGGGTAACCACTGGAGGACAGGTGGACCATGGCCATCATGCAGATAGCCATGTATAATGCAAGGGGTCAGGAGCACAAGCCAGTAGCACACACAACACACAGGGCAAGGTAGATGGCATGCTGGCTTATGCTTCTGGCCCCTGTGGTTCTAATGCGTGTTCCATGCGTGGACGTTGTTTGCTACCTGCATGTCATGTGGCTCCATTGTTCTGGCATGCTACATTTTGTGCTGCCAGTATTGATGGTGCCACTGTTTTTCCACTTTATTTTTGTCCACTTTATTTTGTTTGGCAATGTTACTGACCGGAACCACTAATGTAGAGGCAGCAATTTCAGTTGACTCCTGGGTTTCACACTTTGGTAGTCTTTATTACTCAATAAATGAGAATCGAAATCAGACTGTTTGCATGGATTTATACAAATTAATTCAACTCTATTTCTTACCCAGACCAATTGTTTTTTATACTGAAGAGATTATAAGCCATAATCTCCATTAAACCTAATAAGGCACCTGGCCCAAGACCAAATTTTGGCAGACATTTATTTGTCCTTTACTGACTGGTGACTTTTATCTTATATAATATTTTCAATGCTTTCCTCCAGGGTGTTAATTTTTCTGACTCCTAGAAGGGCAGCATTATATTTCTTATTTATAAGAAGGAGATCCTACAGATCCAGTTATGTATAGGTCTATAAGCCTTTTGGATGCCTCCCAGAAATTATTCTGTAAGATTCTTTTGAAAAGATTGGAACTTTGGCAGAATAAGGTGAGCTTCTGAAGAAGCACAGCATGTTTTTTGTCAAAATAGATCAACCATACAGCACTGTTTTATATTGTCTTATCTAATCCATAAGTACATTATGATTAAAAAGAACAAATTGTATTGCTGCTTTGTTAATGTCCGCTCAGCATTTGACAGCTTAAGTCGAGGCTGTAATGGCAAAAATTACAAGACCTAGGAATTGATCCCTGTTTGTTAGATGTATTAATAAGATTACACAAGAATACCTGGGCCCAGGTGAATTTTGATCAATCAAGCAACCTTTCTCCCAAAATAGAAAACAACAAAGGTGTAAGACAGGGTTGTGTCCTAGCTCCAATTTTGTTTAATCTCTATATTAATACTATTCTGATTACACTCTATAGCACTGAATTTCATTCACCTAAAGGTATCAATGAAGTAATTAGTTACTTAGCATATGCTGATGACATTGTATTAATTTCAATTTCCTTACTTGGTCTTCAGAGGAAATTTAAAGCATTTGCTATTGGGTGTCTTGAAAACGAGCTTGTAATCGATAGAGACAAGACCAAATTGCTGGTTTTTGGGTCAAAGCCAAAGGACAAGTATAAAATATTCTTGGATACTAAACCCTGATTACATATACATGCTATGACTACTTAGGGTTAGATTTAAAAGTAATTATTCTTGGAGATGCCACATTAATTTAACACTGGACTGAATGAATAGTGCTTTTAACGATTTAAGATATTTAATGCCAAACTGGTAGAGGCTCTATTTGTGGCATTATTAAAGTCTTACATGCCAAAATACATGCAAGCATTTTGTATGCAGCAGAGATCTGGAGATTGATTGATTATTCGTGACTAGAAATTGTTCACAATAAAATATTAAGATACATACTTGGGGTTCCCAACTCTGTTCCTGCAGTAGTAGTCAAAGCAGAGTTGGGTCAACTCTCCTTATCCACCTTAGTTAGTGAGAGAAGTTTAAATTTCATATTGGCTCTTTTTCTCTTGTCTCAACCACAATTACCAAGA
This sequence comes from Neoceratodus forsteri, assembly GCA_016271365.2. NCBI lineage: Eukaryota > Metazoa > Chordata > Ceratodontiformes > Ceratodontidae > Neoceratodus > Neoceratodus forsteri. Next base: position 125,362,966 of record JADMNL010000024.1, read on the forward strand.
CTTTGCTTGGAAGAACAAATCAACTATTCTCAAAAGGGATTTTATGTCCTACAACTAAAATTTTAAAGAGTAACTTCCCTTTGGGTTTGGCTCATCTTTATATGAAATATACTTCCGCTCTAAAGAAGAAATATCTGTTATACTAAAGACCAGAAATTGAGACATAGCCAGGGCCCAAGACATTGCAAAACATTCAACATTAAAATGCTTTTCTTGATACAAAATCGAAATTCAGCATGGTATTGAACCCCATCTAAAACTTTTTGTCTAATCCTAATGAACGAGAATACTTACAGAATGTAATTATATGAGGGAATTGTACTTATTATAAACAACATAGACCTGGTTACACTACTCCTTACTGTAATGTGGAACGGTCATGAAGATGACCTTAGACATGGGACACTTGCTATGTCCCATCTATATGCAGTCCCAGAATTATTGGCTTGGACCTCTTCTTACTAATATGGAATAACAGTCTGATGATGTGGTACTCAAACTGTATAATTCACATGATCAAAACATCTTGCATCGACCATCATGTTTTTGAGGAAGCTACAAGTGAGTTCTCCAAACAATTATAACGAATAAAACTAATTTAAGTACTTGTGAATAATGAACTATTCTTTTTTTTTTGTCATGTTGTTCTAAATCTGACAATGCATGAATTATTGGAACTTGTGAATAACAAGAAATTTTATTCATTTTATTTAAATTTTCTGAGAAATCCATAGTCTACCCTTTTATGGCCCTTTGGATCTCCTTCCATAATTAGATTAGAGAATACAGGTTAAAATGCTCTCTACATATATAATAAGGTGTAGGTAGCCAGACCCAAACCCATGGGAGCCCTGTTTAAATTCACATATTAATGAATCTTCTAAAGCGATGCCCTGGATTACTCCAACTTATATTATGGAATTTTTTTATTCCATTTCTTCGAGTGGCCTAGATCATATTGTACAATAGTTAATAGCTGGAATTTTAAGCTAAACAAATGATGTACTACAGATGAAGCAGCTTGACAAACAAATGATATATGGTGATTGTTGTCTGTTCTAATGGTTTTATTGTATATGTAATGACTTTATAAGTCAAACTAATAAAATGAACTAACTACTGCATAACTACTAGACAGGAGACTTGAACGCAGGGTCATTAAGAAACATCTCTACCATACCATTGAAAGTCATTTCTTTTGGTAGCTTTAAGTCCACAGTAACATCCTCCAGAGAAGGGAGGAAGGAGGGTTCAGTGCTGTTATACCACAGTACTGATTTCACCATGAAGATATCAGCAAGACTGAAAACACCAGAGGTGAACCGTTTGTTAAAAGATGAACTACTAGAAATGTTGCCAACTCATGTAGCTATTACTTAAATCCCATTAAATGTTTATAATTACTGGTGACCTCCCATCACCCTCTTAACAAGGGTATCTAAAACATCGTAATAACCTGAAAACAAGTTATTACAGCATTCACTAAATTATCTTTTACCTCCATTGTCCTTTCTTGTCAGTCCAGTGTACTGCACCTCTTCATTGGCTCGTGGCTTAAGTGGTGAGCAGCTGAACAGTATTATAACATGGTGGCTCGGTTTTCTGCCTACCGACGAGCCACTTTTGTTTATTACCCTCCTCATCTTTATTGATTTTTATTCTTTATCTGGTTGATCCTGCCTTTCAAATACAAAAGAAATATCTGCTTGATCCTGCCATATCTATGGATTGAAAGACCAAGTCGGCCGACCCAAGTTCAATCCAGGATGGACTCCAGTAAGAGCCGTGGCTAACAGTTTGAAAAAGAAAATAAAATCTGTCTGAGAGAGTGAGGCAAAAAGGAAACTGTGTGTGTGTGTGTGTAGTGAGAGACAGACAGTGTGTGTCTGTAGGTACACTGACTAAAGGAACCAACTAATTGCACCAGTAATTATAAAATATAATGTATAGTCAAGTGTGTGTGCATGAATTTTGTTCCATACTGGTGGTGATGACCACATAAACCTCTCAAGCTTCATGCTCAAGGATTATGGGTCATCACACCTCGAGTGTGAAAAATTTCATAACACACACTTGCCTATCCATTGTTCTCCATTTAATATTATCCTGTTCTTTGCTATGTTCTGTTTATTTGAAAACAGTTTAAGGCGGAGTTAAAAGATGGTAAATGAATTAAAACAAACACATACTACACAAAACAATATATGGGCGACCAGACACACACAAGGCTGATGTTTCCATCTTGGGCTGAGATAGCATCAGAGAGACCTCTTGTGCTTTTGCTCTCTAAGACTATGATGTCATCTCAGGCCCTCGATGGAAACATAGTCTTGTTGTGTATGGTTGCCATACATTATTCCATGTTTGAGGTCTATGATGTCATCTCAACCTTGATGAAAACACAGCCTTGTTGCGTATGGTTGCCTATACATTATTCTATATGTATTGAACAGTTGTGTGAGTGTGGACTTGTGCCCTGCTCCTGGATCACTTCTGTAATTTTGTATATGATTTTTGTCTGGCAGGTGCTGTCTGAGGCTGTATTTGCTGCTCTGGTCACTAAGCCAGTGAGCCCTGAAGAAGATGATGCCCTTGTGGAGGAGCCGCTGATTAAGAAGACGCTTGAACGGATTGGAAAAGTCCGGCACCGTATGGCTATGGCTTGCTACAGGCCAAGGAGGAGGCGAGAAAGCACGGACACTGCGATCATTGATGAGGGTAAAACCTAATGTTGCTTACTTCTGTAAACAGGAGGGTGAGATCCAGCAGGGCCCCAGACTTGAAGGAATTGCTTTGGACATACTCAGTGCAGAGTGGGCAGAAATGGTGTTTTGTGGGCTGCAAGACTTTGAAGCAGAAGTTTGTTAGTAGGCAGAAATTTTATCACATAGTTTTAGTATTATATATATTTCTGACAATTACATTCGTTATCAGTATATTTTCTCTCTGATGTATTTAAAGAGCTTTTATTACTAATTCCATAATGAATGACTCAAGTCATTAGAGTTGGCCACCACCACTACCAATGTTTAAAAATCCCTTCCTCGAGGTTACCTTTTGACTTTACATACTTGATGCATTCTGCGGAGGTATCAGGAGGGTGGTAGCACACATTTCTAATGGTCATCAGCACAGCACCGCACCAGCATGTTTAATTTGTTAATAGTTGGCATGGGCTGAGAACAGGGATGTCTGAAAACTGAAAACCCCATATTTCAGTTCAGAAGGAAAATACAATGAAAAGGAAAAGTATACTGTAGCGGTATATTTTGCCAGAAATACATTATTGTTAAAGAAATTATATGTTGAATGATTCTTCCCCACCCCCAGGTGGGTTGGGATGAAGTAAATAGAGTTTAAAGGAATACAGTGGCTCACCTGCTTCTTCTGACCACAGTTTGGGGTCCATACGAACATACAAAATGCCAGCAGAAAATAGCCCATAGGTCTATCAAGCCTGCCCAAGTGTGCAGCTCGTAGTATACCTTACTGCAGCTGCCCCTCCAGTTCCCCCTCATCATCCTTGTCCTCCACCTTTACCCTCCCTAGCCTCTTTTCTGTACTGATCTGCCCTTTGACCCTACCCCCACCCCTTTTAAAACTGCCCACAATCTTCAGCGAGATCACTACTTCCAGTAGTTCATTCCACCCTGCCACCAACCTTTCTGTAAAGTAGTGTCTCCTCATTTCCCTCTTGAACTCTCCAGTTTCAGACTGTGTCCCCTCATACCCTCCCTCCCTTTGTTGAACAAGCCTCCTTATTAACCCTATTTATGCCTTTTACTATTTGAAGGACTTTGTCATGTCCACCTTCCATTCTATCTTCCAGGGAATACATGTTGAGCTCCTCAATCTCTGTTCATGGGGTCCCCCCAGTCCTAGGATCATCTTTGTCACTGTTTGCTGCACCCCTTCCAGTAGTTTAACATACTTTTTAAATAGGGGCACCAGAATTGCACACAATACTCCATGTGTGGTCTTACCAGTGATCTGTACAGTGGCAGAATGACTTCCACCCTCCTAGAGGTGATTCCTCTGGCTCTGCACCCCAGCATTTGGTTGGCTCTTGCTGCTACCCCACGGCACTACACCAAAGTTTCATGTTCCCTGTGACTAGCACCCCAGGTCGTTTTTCTTTTCCAGAATAGATACTTGCACTCCCCCAGCCAGTAGCTAGTCCTGGGATTTCTGGCTCCAGGTACATGACCTTGCACTTCTTAGCATTAAACTCCAATTGCTATATACCTGATCAGTGCCTGAGTTTTGCCTTTGTCCTCCTGAGTTCTTGCCTCCTTCTTCACTGTTTGCTGTTGCATAGATCTTTGTGTCATCATCAAACAGGCTGATCTTACTCTTGATCCCTTCTGCTATGTCCCTGATAAAGATGTTGACTAACACCAGACCAAGCACTGAGCCCTGAGGTACCCACTGGTCACAGGCCTTGGTTTTGAGGGTCCACCCTTACAATTACTCTCTGCTGTCTGTTCTGCAGCCAGCTCCTGACCCACCCCACTAGTTTCTCCCCAGTCCCCAGGTTCATCAGTTTGCCCAGCAACCTTCCATTTGGCACTGAGTTGAAGGCTTTGCTGAATTTCAGATACAGGACATCCATGGCATGGCCCCTGTCGATTGTCCTTGTGACGCAATCGAAAAGTCAGTTAGGTTGGTCTGACAGGATCTCCCAAGACAAACCCATGTTGTAATAGCTTGGCAGAAGACACCAGGAGAAAGGACTGCTGTGACTGAACTTCTCTGCTGGGACTAAAGTAGAAGAACTTTGTATTTGGACCTTTAATTTAGGGTAAAAAACTAACATAAAAAAAAGGTGTGTTTAGGTTAACTGAACTGAATGGGTAACTGAAAAGTCATCTAGGTGTAAATCTCAGGTGACTGAAAGGACTTAACTGCTGTGAGGTTTAAATTACTTGTAGAAAGATCTGGTAAGTAGGGGAGGGCTTAGCTAGAAGGAAGCTACATTTAAAGACTGCCTTAGAAAGATTCTGCTAAAAGCTTGGCAGAAGAAACCAGGAGAAAGGACTGCTGTGTGACTGAACTTCACTGCTGGGACTAAAGTAGAAGAACTTTGTATTTGGACCTTTAATTTAGGGTAAAAACTAACATACAAAAAAAATGTGTGTTTGGGTTAACTGAACTGAATGGGTAACTGAAAAGTCATCTAGGTGTAAATCTCAGGTGACTGAAAGGACTTAACTGCTGTGAGGTTTAAATTACTTGTAGAAAGATCTGGTAAGTAGGGGAGTGGCTTAGCTAGAAGGAAGCTACATTTAAAGACTGCCTTAGAAAGATTCTGCTAATAGCTTGGCAGAAGACACCAGGAGAAAGGACTGCTGTGTGACTGAACTTCTCTGCTGGGACTATATTGCCCTCCTTTTCTCCCTCCACCCCCCACCCAAAGTTAGTTCTATTTTATAGTCACATGATTTGACTGACAACAGGAACTTCCTGTTTAGGGGCAGGAAGTGAGTGATCACAGAACCACCAAGGACCCACCATCCTAGAAGGGCAAGAGTAGCTCTCCGCCCCTCTAGCTGCTGGAGGTCTGCCTCTGAACAAGTAAGTGGTCTACTGAGAAATATAGGATATTCTTGTCTCAGAACAGGACAATCAGGAGCTTAAAGGGCACACAGGCAGAAAGTAAGAGAGAGAAACAAAAACAGAGGAAAGAGTAAGGATTGCAAACAGTTAAGGGCCAGAAATAAGACATGATTGAGGTGGTGCAGTGCAGTGGCTGTGGAGCAGCAGTCTTCCGGGAGATGTTCTGGAGGATGCGTGTTGTCCCATCTGCAGGCACCTCTCTGGGCTGAGGGAGGAGGTTGCTCATCTCCAGGCTGAGTTGGCCAGGATTTGTGGGACCTCCTCTTCCATCCAGGGACCACCAGTGCCACTGCGTTGCCTCCAGAGGTTGCCAAGAAAGAGGAGTGGTTGGAGCACAGTGGGCTCAGGGAGGGTAAGGGTGGTGGAACAGAGGCGCATCCCTCCAGTTGTACCTCTCCACATTCCTATGCCATTCTGGCAAAGTGTGGTTCCTCTATGGAGGCACCCACAGTGGAGACCAAGGAGGATGCTGGGAAGCTCCACAAAGGAGACCCACAGGAGGGTGGCAGGGGACCCTGCAGGGAAGGAAACAACTCCTGGTGGGGACTCCATTGTTAGGAAGGTAGAACTGGGCAAGGAAGGAGAGGGAGGAGGTGGTGCCTGCCTGGCACCATGGCTTCGAGGGACAGGGAGCGAATCCTCAGGATTGCTGAGCAGCTGCACAGGGAGGGAGCTGGATGTCATTGTCCACCTAGAGACAAATGACCTGGCTAAGAAAGGGATTAGAGAAGTGCAGGAAGAGTTTGTGGAATTGGGGAGGGGCCTTAGTCAAGCAGCACGACGGTAACCTTCTCGGAGGTGCTACCATCTATGGCATAGAGAGGCTAGGTGTTCCGTACTCATGGGATTCAATCAGTGGTTGAAAACTGGTGTGGAGCTCAGGATTTGGCTTCATTGGGGACTGGGGTCCACCTGGAGTGATGCAAGCCTCCATACTGGCATGATGGGCTGCATCTGTCCGGGAGGGGAACCAGGATCCTAGGTGATAGGTTTAAATGCTTCATTGGCAAGCTTTTAAACTAGCCAAGGGGAGGCACTGGAAAGGAGCAGGAAAATCCTAGCCCTCCCAAACAATCATGGTAGTATGTGGCAAACACCAACATGGAGGTGTCGATAGGGAGGGGCAGGGTAAATGGAGAAAGTGACAAAGGCAAGAAGGACAGGGATGGGGCAAAGGGGGTAAGGCCATCAGGAAATGGAGGGTAATGAGTACCAATGTCTCAGTAGTCTGGGCAACAAGCCCCTGAGCTGGTGGCCTTAATGGAAGAGGGATGTCTGGATATCTAGCAGTCACAGAAACATGGTACACAGAGAACCATGACTGGGATGTTAACATACCAGGGCACATAACCTACAGGAGAGACAGGCAGGGAGAAGAGGGGAGGAGTAGCCTCTATGTAAAGGAAGGGATAAAAGCAACTGAACAAAAGAGTAAACAGGGAGGAGAGGAGGCACTGTGGGTCACCTTGGAGACTGGAAAGGCACCACAATCTGCACAGGGTTGTGTACAGACCCCATGTCGGGGAAGGAATGGACAAGGATATGATGGAAGGCATTCTTAGAATGGCAGAGAAAGGGAGATACTGTTGATGGGAGACCTGAATATGCCAGATGTTAACTGGAGCACATTTGCTGCAGCCACATCCAAGAGCAGGGCCATTCTTGATGCCCTACAGGTGGCAGGCATTAGACAGCTAGTTTCGAACCCACTCATGAGGGAGCAATCTTAGACCCTCATACCTCAAATGGGGGCAGTGAGAGGATCTCAGATCTAGAAGTGGGTTGCCATCTGGGGACAAGTGACCATCAAACAGTGTGGTTCACGTTAAACTCAGCTACAGAGTCAAGCCATACAAAGTGAGGGTACTGACTTTAGGAGGGCTGACTTTGCAAGATGGGAGAGTGCCTCAGAAAAGCACTCAGCAAACAGGCTAGAAGGAGGTGTGGAGCAACAATGGGGAATTATCAAAACTGCCATCACAGAGGCAACAAGCCTTTGTGTGAAGCAAATAAACAAATCAAAATGAAAGAAAAGCCACTATGGTTCTCAAGAGAGGTGGCTGTGAAAGTCAGGAAGAAAAGATAGCATTCCGGAAGTATAAGGAAACACAGAAGGAGCAGGACAGAGAGCTGTACCAGTTAAGGCAGAAAGAAGCAGGAGGGAAGTCAGAATAGCAAAGGCTCAAACTGAAGAAAAGATAGCCAACCCAGTTAAGAAGGGGATAAAACCTTTATAGGTACATCAGTGAGCGAAAAACAAAGGAGGGATAGTGAGGCTGAATAGAATGAACGTGGGTGGGCAGAGGGACAGTGAAAGCAGGAATACTGAACGAATATTTCTGCTCAGTATTCAAAAGAGGAAGGGAAGTGCCTAATCCAATTAACAGAAGCACTTTGATAGGGGGTCGATCCCAGTCCTTTCACAGAAGAAAGGGTTCTGCAAGAACTCCTAAAACTGAAGGTGGACAAAAGCAATGGGTCCTGATGGAATTCACCCTAGAATTCTAAAGAATTAAGGAAGGAACTAGTGAAACCACTGGCTACACTTTTTAATAAATCATGGGAGGATGGTGTGGTACCTGAGGACTGGAGGAAGGCGGATGTGATTCCCTTCACAAAAGTGGGACCAAGACAGAGGCAGGAAACTACAGACCTGTCAGTCTGACCTCTGTGGTAGGGAAAGTGATGGAGTCACTCTGAAGGAAAGAACAGTTGAGTACCTAGAGGTCAGTGGAGCACAGGATCCAAGGCAGCATGGGTTCAGCGGAAGGTCATGTCAGACGAATCTACATAGATTTCTTTGACTGGGTGACCAAAGTAGTAGACCAGGGAGGGGCTGTGGACATGGCCTACCTAGACTTTAGCAAGGCATTTGACACAGTCCCACACAAAAGATTATTAGTCAAATTAACCAGCCTGGGAGTGGGTCCCAGGGTGGTAGCCTGGGTAAAACATTGGCTGGACAACAGGACACAGAAGATAATTGTAAATGGAGTCCACTTGAAGAAAAGGCGGTTACTAGTGGGGTACCGAGGGTTCAGTATTGGGTCCAGTCCTTTTAATGTCTTCATCAGTGACATTGCAGAGGGTCTGAAGGAAAAGTATGCCTTTGCAGATGACACAAAGATCTGCAACAGGGTCGATACATAAGGAGGCGTGGAAAGGATGAAAAGGGACTTGGCAAGGTTGGAGGAATGGTCAGACGATGGCAGCTAGGATTCAATGCAAAAAGTGCAAAATAATGCACCTGGGAAACAAGAACCCAGGGAAGAATACACAATGGGTGGGAGGTAGTAACAACAACAAAACAGGAAAGGGACCTGGGGGTAATCATATCAGATGACCTTAAGGTTAGCAAGCAATGTGAGAAGGCAGTAGGGAGGCCAGGGTATACTGGGATGTACAGGGAGAGGCATCAGCAGCAGAAAACAGGAAGTTGTTATCCCTCTGTACAGACAGTTGGTGAGACCCCATCTGGAATACTGTGTCCAGTTCTGGAGACCCTGTCTCCACAAGGACATAGACAGGATAGAGGCAGTCCAGAGGAGGGCAACTAAAATGGTGCAGGGTCTGCAAGAGCGGCCGATGAGGAGAGACTAAAGGAGCTTAATATGTATACCCTTGAGGAAAGAAGGGAGAGGGGGAATGATAGAAACTTTCAAGTACCCTCAAGGGAATCAACAAAGTCCAAGAGGGTAGCATCTTTCAGAAAAAGAGACTTGCAAGAACAAGGGGACACAATGTAAAGATAGAAGGAGGGCGTTCAGGGGCAATGTGAGGAAGTATTATTTCACAGAGAGGGTAGTGGATGCATGGAACAGCCTTCCTGAGGAAGTTGTGGGTCTAAAACTGTGGGAGAATTCAAGAATGCATGGGACAGACATAAGGCAATTCTTGTGGGGGCAGGAAGATATAGGCTGTTGGTTAACTAGGATCTGCGGCTATCCTGTAGGTAGGGAAATGGGCAGACTAGATGGGCCTAGTGGTCCTTATCTGCCATCAAAGTCTATGTTTCTATGTTGTCTTTCATCCTGGAGACTATTATCATCCAGAAAGGTTACCAATCTCTCCTTTAGAATGGTCTGTATTAACTTCTCCACAATGGAAGTAAGGCTGACCAGTCTGTAGTCACCCTGCTCATCCCTGGGACCACTCTTGTGGAGAGACACCACAAGAGCCATCCTCCAGTCCAAAAGCATGCACCCCATCTCCAGTAAGATGTTGAACAGGACCGGGGTGGGCCACCAAGACCTCCACTAACTCTTTCAGGATTCTAGAATGGATTCCATTTGGTCCCAGGGCCTTGTGCTAGAATGCACTCCATTTGGTCCCAGGGCCTTGTGCACCCACAGAACTTTAAGGCCGTAGAACCCGATCCACCTGGATTACCCTCTGTTACCCCTGCTCCTCCCATTCCCAACCCTCTTTCCATTGTGACCCATCCTTTTCTCTGGTGAACAATGAACAGAAGTACTAAGTGTCTCCGCCTGGTCCACTCCCTTTCTGCCCACTCCTCCCTCTTGATCCAGACAATCTCATCCTTACAGCTCTTTTCTCTTATGTACCTGAAGAAATCTTTTTCCTTCTCTGATCCTGAGCCAGCCTTAGCTCCCTTGAAACTTTAACTGCCCAGACTGCTCTGCTCACCTTTCTGATTTTCTCAAGTACTCTTCCTTGTCCTCCCTCGCCTAGTTTTCTTTATACCTGCCAAAAGGCACTCTCTTGTCACTCAGTTTTCTGCTACTTCCCTGCTGAGCCAGCTAGGTTTTCTTGGACCTGGACTTCTTACTCTGAGTCTTGGTACATGTGTTAGTGGCCTCTATCAGACCCCTGTTAAAAATGGACCATTTTTGATTAGCGTCCGTCTCTGGGTAAACTGTGGCAAGATGTCCCTCTAGGATGCTAACCACCTTGCCAAAATCTACCCCTATGAAGTCCACCACTCGTCCTGGTCCTGGCTGCTTCCTCTCCTAAGTTAAGGAAGAACCACACTGTGCGGTGATCGCTGCCTGTTAGAGGGTCCTGCACAACTATATCTTGGACATGGTCCCCATTTGACAACACAAGGTCCAATATGTTACCATTCCTGGTTGGCTTTGTTACCCCTTGCTCAAGGTAGCTGTCCCGGAAAGCTCCAGAAGTACCTGTTCCCTGACATTAGAGGTAGCTGGTGCTCCAGTCCACCCCAGGCAGACCCAAGTCACCCACTATTTATTTATTTGAATTTTGATGACCAGGTAGGCCTACTGAGACGAAAGTATCCCTTTTTCAGGGGCGCACCTGGGAACCTACATACCATTATGAGCACAATAAAAAACATAGATAATACAGAATAAAGTTCCAGTATACAGAAGTATAGTTTAAACAATATAAATATCAAATACAGGTAAAATCAAGTTTACAGGACCTAGGATTATCACACATAACTGAAGTTAATAATGATGTACAGTAGTAATGCATCTATAGGCTAATGAGACATACAAAACTGTCATTCAGGACTTAGAGGTGCAGTGGAGGTTGTCGCTTCACAAGTACATTCTGCATCTTACAAAGAAACAAACAGAGGATTAAATAATGTATCTAGCATAGGTCTTATAAATATAAGCATATTTACTAGTCAAAGTGTAGAAAGGAGTCATAAAAGGTACAACAAAGGGATGTTCAGGGACTGGAAACTATTAGTTCTAGAGGATGGGAGAGTAAGGTAAGGATAGAGTACTATCAAAGAAAGTAGAGGTTAATTATAGTTACAGGTGGGGTGGGGGTGAAAGAATCATTCCTTGAAATGTTTTTGAACTGAGGAAGGGACATATATGATAGTATGCCCCACAGGAGGCTATTCCATTTTGGGTGGCTGTAAATGAGAAGGATCACTTACCAATGGCTAGATGAGTCTTTGTAGACTTACCAGTGGATAATGGGAGGATCGAGGGACCTAGTAAAGGGTTTTAGGGTTAGCAGATTGGAGAGGCTGGGGGAGGGGAGGTGGATAAGTTTATATGTGGTGCATATTAAAGGGAAGTCCATTTAGCTTCAAGGAAGGCCAGCCTAGGTTGTTGAGCACATTGCAGTGGTGGGTTCAAGCTGGGGCAGAAGCAGCTAATCGGGCCATTCGATAACATGTTTGCTGAAGTCTGTTTATGAGTATGGACTTTGCAGTGATGATTATCAGAGCCCCATAAAGGAGGCCCGGAGAAGAGTTGCTGAGGCAGTGGTCCTTCTGGAGTGTGATGTGAGGTAGGGGGCTGCACGGAATAGCAGGCCAAGCTTCTGATGAATGGATTTTATGATTTTATCTACATGCAAATCAAATGATAGGTATTCATCGAGGGTTACCCAAGATATTTGAAGGAGTTCACCTTCAAGTGCCTCTACCAGTTGATATCTTAATTACCAGAGGAGGATGGTTAGACAGGTCAAAGGCGGTGTGGTGGAAAAGCATGGTTTTAGTTTTTTTTTTTATATTAAGCACCAACAGGTTGACCTTGACCCAAGCCGCTAACGCCTGAAAGTCCTTTCCAAGTTAGAGTTGAGGGAGGGAATATCCTTAGAGGATCTGCATAGTATGGCATCATCCACATATAGCTGCACTGACGCCCACTGCAGTTTAGGGGAGCTCGTTGATAAAGATGGAGAATAATAGGGACCCAATATGGATCCCTGGGGACCTGGCCTGTAATGGAAGATAGGGATGACAGCACCAGCCCATTTGATGCACTATAACCTGTTTGTCAGGTAATTGGCTAGCCAAGAGTGAGAGAGCTTGTTGAGCCCTAGATTATGGGGTTTTGTTAGGGAAGCTGGTGATTGACGAGGTCAAAGGCTTTTGTTAGGTCCACGAAAGTTGCCCCAGTTACCTCACTGTGATCCATGGCCTGAAAGATGTCAGCAGTATGCTGGCAGAAGAGCAGATTCTGTGCTGTGTAGCTTTCGGAAGCCATGCTGATGGATGGTTATGGCATTTGTCAGTTCTAGGTATGCGTAAAGCTGATTGTGAGCATTCTTTCTTGGATTTTAGCTAGGGAACATAATATAGAGGTTGGCCTTTAATTTTCAGCTAAGTTTGTTGGGCAGCTTTTATGCACAGGGACAACTATTGCAGTGTTCAATTTGTCCAGAATGGTATGTGTGAGGAAGGATTTGTTGATAAGAAGCATTACTGTATGAGCAATGCCAGGCGCCCAGTCCTAAAGAATTTTGGTTGAATGGAGTCAAAACCAGGAGAACTGTCTGGCTTGAGACCATTTAACAGTTTGAGGACCTCTAACCTTGTGGCAAGCTTTAGATGAAAGGGAGGGGAGAGAAAGTTGTCGGAGTTAGAGATCACTGTATCATTGGGGACAGAAGGCAGATCATTTTGTAATTGGCCAGATCAGTGAAGAAGTGATTTATACCAGGGCCATTTCGAGGATTAGATAGAATAGTGCCTTTAGTGATCATGGTTTGAGGAGGTTACATTCCTTTCCTTTAAGTAGGGAGTTGATTTGGGACCAGAAACTTTTCAGGTTGGCAAGATTCTTTGCCTGCAGGGAGAGATAGTCATACCGCTTTTTTGGTTTGTGATTTGCAGGCATTCTGCAGTTGCTGATAGGATATCCAGTCTGTCTTAAGTCCAGAATTTTGAAAGCTTGCCAGGCTCTGTTGCAGTGTCTTAGTTCATGCGAGAGACAGGGGAGTGGTTTTGTTTGGCTCTCCTTGACATGAAAGGGCATGGGAGTCAATAATGGAGGAGAAAGTAGTGCTGAATTATTTGAGTGCCTGATTTACATCAGGAAGGTTGGTGATGGAGGTGCAGTCGATGAGTTAAGACTCTGTATGAAAGCAGCTGCACTGTAGTTTGTAAGATCTCATGCTTTAATGACTTTGGGAGGTAGTTTTTGGAAGTTGTTCCTCTATACACATGTAAACCCTAGGTGGCACTATCCCTTGGGCTACTACCCTGCCTGCTTGGCTACTAACAGTTAAGGGTCCTGAGTTCTAAAATGGATGGCTCCACCCAAAGGTCAGGGTTGGTTGTAGCTAAGTATAACCAGGTCACAGCCTCTAGGACACTGTGACCCCTTTCTCCTACTAGTAAGCCTACACAGTACACAACAGTAACTTCCCAATACCCCAGATATGCAAACCACATATACTTGTACTTGGCACTTACCCCAGGACTGGTTCCTTCAGCTTGACTCTGGGGACCCCCTGTAAAATAAGGTGATGCAGTACAATAGCCACAACACAATACTTTCAGCATAAACTGAAACCACAGTCAAAGTAAACTGCAGAAACAAACAGATCTGATTTATTCAGGGGCTGTAAAAAGGAAAGGGAAAATCAGGTTAATTAGGTTAAACACATTAATAATCATGGTACTGTGCATGCACTTAGGGTCCCGATCAGTCACATTCTCTCGGTACCCAGGATGGATAAAGGGCTAGCCAGGTCTGTTGCAGCTGGTTGGGGCCCTGTGATGGAAAAAAAACACATGCACATACAATTTGTAATCCGGTGCCGGATGGCTCAGTTCGTGGAAAGAAAAGCACAAGGCAATCAGATGACACACTTTGATTTAACAAAAGTTGCAGGAGCTACCCTGATAATTACTCATGATACCCAGGCTAAACACAGGAGGGCTGATGGCTGACTTGCTGATTTTCCAGAAGAACCTTGGCCCCTTAATGATGTTTCTTTCTGTGCAGCAAGGTGGTGAGGCAAGACCCTTGTGGCAGGGTCTATCTCCTGCAGGCAGCACGGATTCAGTCCGATTCTTGCTAGGAAAACTACTACCAGCACTACGCACGCAGTTTACAGCAAATGTGGAAACCAGATCGTGATCCCCTTCCAGCACAATAGCACATTTATATGTAAAAGAAAGTTTACTGTACCAGGCAGGTGACTTCTCAGTCCTGGTCGCAAAAATCACTGCAATTAACCGGGAACACTACGGGCTAAAGTCCTGATAGGCCGATCGCTTTCAGCAAAATCTTCAGTCTCTACAGGGTGAGCCTGGTGGTAATTCAGCTGCTTGCTTTAATTTCTACAAATTCAGATTCAGTCCAAAATGTCCTCTCTTCCCTCTCAGGGCAGAAATCAGATGAGTAGGCCAGCAGTCAGGCCTTCCACGACTCTCCCGTCACGAACTACGCAGCAAAACCGGCCGGTCGCACACTCGAGCTCCTTCTCCTCCAGCTCCCAGTTTGAATCTGGCTTGCCAGCAAACAGCTCTGGGGCTTTCACACAGATCCAAACAGTTCGGTTGGTGGTTCAGTTGTCAATTACAGCAGGGCTCCCTCATAGGTGCAAAAAGGCACCGACAGGCCAGAAACTACAATTCCCAGAGTCTCACTGCACACAGCCCCATTTCAGCAGGCTCCATTTGAGAGTCCTAAGTACTGGATTGGTCCCATTTGGCAGTCCAGGACCAAAATGGTAGAGCAGAACATAAACAGTCCATGCTGCAAGAAAGGCAGGTTAGAACAAACTACATTTCTACTACTCCTCTGCATATTTCCCCACAACTAGTTACAACTTTCAGCTGGGCCCTCTGCACTTGTAGCGATGGCAGAAACAGAGCACTCAGGCAGCAGCTCAGGTGGGACTCAGGCTTAGAAACACACAGTCCCCATTCACATTAATTATGTCTGCAAGCAGACAGCTCTTAAAGAGACAGTACGCAGAGTCTCTAAAACACTCGCTGCAGTGCCATTTAAAATGCTTAGCTTGCCCAACACCATCCAGACTTGGAGCACTTAGGCAAGCTCCTGAAGATTCTTTGGGAACCCCCATTTGCAGGGGTTACACCCAGAAAGTCTGGGAGTGATTGCTTAGGGCACCTGGGAAACTCCTGATGCCTTGATGTTCTGGTTGTTATTCGTCAACATCCAGTCCAACAGGGTGTGGCTGCCTGAGTTCGGTTTGAGCCTGGTAGGCTAGTTAACTATTTGCACTAGTTTAGCATCCGATAGTGTGGTAAGGTAATTTTTCTATTTGGACCTAACCAGTGTAGGTTAAAGTCACCACTGAGTATTATGTCTCTATGGGAAATTTATCTAGGTTAGTGATGAGTTTAGAGTAGGAGGAGGAAGCAAGGTTAGAGGGATGTAGACATCCTACAGTTAGCTGTTTGACTTGTCCTAAGGTGGTCAAGATAAATAGGTGTTCTATTGCTGAGTTAATGGTCATCCCAGGTAGTTCATTGGATGTAAGCTCTGCTTTGGTGTAGATCAACACCCCACCACCTCTCTTTGAGAGATGATCACTCCTATAGGAATTGAAGCCAGGAAGTACAATTTCATGGGAAAGTATGGAAGGTTTTATCCAGGTTTCTGTGAGACATAGACATCAGGTTTGTAGTGTCAGACCCAAGCTTCTAGTTCAGGCATTTATGCCTGAACTATGTGAAAGTCCGGCTGTGTGCCTGGTGAGTTTAGAGCCTGAGGGCTGGAAATAGTGATAAAGTGTTCTGTTGTCTCTAATCTGCACTACCAGGAAATGTAGCCCCATGGGGTCCGTCTATGCTTTGTTTGTTCAGCTTGGATGTGAATAAAAGCCACACTGAAGAATCTCATTCCTGGTTCTGGACATTACAGTTATTGCTTCCTGTGTTCGGATTTACTTGGGTGCCCCTGTTCAGAGTAGCCAAACCTAGGTCCCCTGTGCGAGTAACCTCATCCTCCCCGAACCCAGTCCCCACCAGGTACTGCTGTCAGCTTCAACAGCATGCCACCTGTCGTTTTCTAGAAAGGCAGGTGAGGGGCACAAAATGGAGGCACCACTTTGGATTTTTGTTCTGGGAGGAAGGTGCTTAGGCAAGGGCTAGCGTTTGGCTATTCGGCAGTGGTAGCCCAAAACTGAAGCAAGTAACTAGTGTGTGTTGCTGTGTGCTGTGGATCTTGTGCTGCTGTTTAAAATTGCCAACTGTTTACCAAGGAGCAGTAAAGCCAAAGAGTGTGCCCTTGTCCAGCATCAAATTGTTTACAGCGTTTTTGCCTGCTTGTTAAAATGAACTGTGGTAAAGAAAAGTGTGGAAGACTAGGGTAGCAACAGGAAAATTGTGCCCTGGACATTGGAAATGCTTTTAAAATGAACTGTGGTAAAGAAAAGTGTGGAAGACTAGGGGTAGCAACAGGAAAATTGTGCCCTGGACGTTGGAAATGCTTTTGAATTGACTGAGAGACTACAGTGTAAATGGCTATGTTAAATGGCTGAAATGGGCTCCCTGCGTGGAGTCAGTTGGTGAAGAAAAAGTTGCATTCTGCAGTTTAAATTTGCCTGCTCGACGATGGCCGTGAGAGAAGAGCTCTCGCGAGGAAGAAGAGGCTCATTTGCATGGCGTGATGTGTGGTTGGTCGGCTGCAATCAGTCCCACCCTCAGCCAGCTCTACAGTGACTGCCCCAGCATTCAAGAGGGAGAGTGAGGTGGAGTGCGTGTACTGGCAGTGGAGGAGCGTCGTGGAGTGTTAAAATTGCTGTAAACTTGTTAAAAATAGACTATCTAGTTTAAAATCAGGCTCAACCCGCAAATCGATCTTCGGATGCAAGTTTGGTGGTCGAGAAGGCGATCGGTAGGACTGCCGCTCATTTCTGTTCTGAGGCCTCCAAGAACTGGCTGCAGGCAATTTTTCCCCATCGCAGCAAACTGCTACTGATAACTGTAAGTAACCACCTTAAAACTGCTCAAACAGTGATTTTCAGCCCTATGCCATATAAATGTGTGTGCAGCTGTAGTGCTTTGCTAATAGCGACTGTGTAAAGTCCTGCCAGCAAGTACAAGTCTGTTAAGCCATTGACTGTGTGCATAGTAATGAATTCAGCCTCAGTTTAAAGTTTGAAGCCAGAGAGAGACTGTGGGTTGTAGCCCAATGTGCAGCACTAGTAATACAGGCAATCCTGTAAAAACCTGAAGCTTTAAGGGACTGTAAATCAAATAAATGTTACCAGCATGTAAAAGTCCGTGGAAAATCCTGTAAATGTGTTTAAAAGCAAAGAACAGAGCAAGTCATGCAGTCTGAGCAAAACTTATCAGTAGTTTGTGTAAATCGGGTGTGCAGTGGCTTGACCCAGATTCTAAATGTTGATGCACAGGATGCTGCCGATGCCATTACAGGGTGGGGTAGTAAAGTAAACACAGCAGCAGAGGAGCCATTTTACAACTAAAGAGTGTGTTCAGTCAAGTTGGAACTTTCAGTTACAGTGAACTTTTGTTTGTTTTTCTGCAGTTATGACCTCAGGACCCACTCGATACCGGATCATGCCGGGTTGCAGTAACAGCAGCAATATTAGACTGAGGAATATTGAAAAGTGGGGCTATGGAGGGCAACTACCTCCTCATGTGGCGGTTCCTGGTTATCCAGTACATGTATGTCAAATATGCTTGAGAGCTGGAAGGGATGTCTTCATGATTCCTCACTGTGCTGGATGCCGAGAAAAATATGGCTTGTATAAAGCCTCAGATTCGTTTGGCTCCACATGGACAAAATTCATTAATCTGCAGTTGTGGCACATAGCGCCAGGCAGAGCCTGTGGAGGAAGGCCCCTCGGGAGTGTGGCACAAAGCTAGAGGTGCAGAGTTAGAGACAGAACCCAAAGTTGAAGTTTCAGATGCTGGATCCCAGAAAGAAAGTTTGGATAAAGCATCAATAGACCCTGGGGGGCCTAGCCCAAGTCTCTTAGATGAAGATGAGATGCAGGAGGCCTTGAGTAGGAGGTGTCGACCTCCGCCTAGTGATGAGTGGATAGTCTCAGGAGTGAGGATGACTGCTCACTCCTGGGCTAGATCCTCAGTGAAGAGGAAGATGAGGGGAACCTATGGCCTTGTGAAAAGGAACGGGTACACAGCCTCAAGATCTTGCCTCGAGGAATGTATGGAAGAAAGTGGAGTGCCACTGCCCTGACTTCGCAAGAGGAAGAAGTCAGGATCCGTTTTCTATTTCTTTAAGGATGCATAGCTGGCAGAACCAGGACTGGCCACCCCAAGCCAAGCCAGCGGTTTCAGATTGACCAAAGCAAGTAAAAAGGAGAGACTGGTTCAGAGGAAGGCAAGTGAGATCTATGGTATGACCTTTCCTACCTTTCCTCGGAAAATCTGGGAGGAGATTGAGAACTGCAGGAAATCCTGGATCTGGGATGAAGCAATGAAAAGTGTGCATCCTGGGGCCAACAAGCATGTAAAGAATAGACTGTTCCACGAAAAGTATACCCAGTGGAAGAGAGGCAGGACACTGTTTATAGACAGTGTGAGAATAGTGGACGGAGAGGGACGTGAAATCTCCACTCGTGAATTATGTGCATCCAGACGGGTAATAATTCAAGCTCCTGACCCCCAGTACTATTGGCATCAGTGCAAGGACCTCCCAGCAAATAAGCCCGTGCCTACAAAATGGAGAGCCGAGCAGTGGTAGTCAATACTGCCACACCAGACTGTGAAGTGCCTTATTGATCCACCAATAGGACATCCAGGACTCAGGTGCCCCACATTCATCAGTCTACAGTGTACTGGCCTTCCAGAAACCATCGACTGGCTCACCAGATGACTTCAGATCCAGAGAGGACACCAGCCCAGCTGTATCCTGTTCATCGCCTGGTAATCGGTTGACGCCAGACCAGCTGTTTTTTTTTATTCCTGTTCTAAGGTTACATCTCCAGAGATGACATCAGCCCAGCTGTTCCCAGATGTGCCCTCCTGTGGTTGCGGAAGATGTCTGCCCAGCTGTATCGGAAGAAATGCTGCCAGGAGAGTCTTCCAGAGGTGCAGGCTGGTGCCGAATTTTCCATACTACAGTGGCTGGTAAGTCCGAACTTTTCTATCTTTATGACACTGCAATACACACCCTACACTAGCAGACTCCAAAATGTGTGAACTGTCCTCAAAGACTCTCTTCGGACTTTGGCCTGATAGAACTGTGCTTCACCGGCTCCGCCCAGGAGAGACTCTTTATTGGACTAGCCTTTGGGCATTGTGGGCACTAGTTGGGACTTTTAGGGCACTCCATCCCCCAAATGTTATTGTAAATAATGTTGTTGTTTTCTAATGTAAATACTGTTTTTCAACCTTTTCTAAAAATCTTTTGGATTTTCAGTGTTTTGATGGTAGGGTCTAGGTAGACTGTGTATGCAGATTAGAGTTGTGTTATCTTTCTTTTTACAGGTGTTCCTGGGAAGACAGAAGAGAAGACAAGAAGAGGAGGAGGAATTCATCAGAGTTCCTCATCAGTGCTTAGTGGTAGAAATTTAAAGTACTGTGGTGTTATTGTTGTTATTACTGTATTAACTCCTTTCCTTCCACAGGTGTGGTTGTGGGGTAGGGAGGCAGTAACATGGTATAAAATATGGTATTTTAATGGTGTGTGGTTGCAGGTTGCCCAAGGTCGGGAGGTCCCGGGTTGTTTTTTTTGTTTTGGGGTATTAGCTTAAAGGCAGATAGGGTTTCCCTAGAGGGTTAGGGGAGTAGACAGGCTGTGGTCCTGAATGGCCATTGGGACCGCAGTGCTGATCTATCAGGGCTATGCTCTGTACAGTTCTACCAGAGCCACTGGGTGTCCATAGTAAGTGGATAGTGTAGAGGCTGATATGGTCAGCTAAAGGCCTCTAGGCCCTTAGTGTTGCCTGCCTGTGCTTGCACATGGTAGGAGGGGCCTGATCACCCCTCCGCAGGTAGCACACATAGGATGGGACGGCCTAAGGTTGGCAAATAATGACTGCGGACAGTCATTTCCTGGTCATGGCAGTGTGACCCCTTTGTTACCTGGGGTTACTAGAATCCCAGTAAGACCTAGTGGTAGGCAGGAAGGCAGCTTGTGAAACTCCAGTTAAATGGGTTTCACACTGTCTCCTCTGTTCTCAGTCTCAGCTGAGACTGAGGATGACATCACCAATAGAACTATCGGCTGCATGAACCACATTGGAATCTGCAGCAAGGGGAGTTAACTAGAACGTTGGGAGTTTTGAAGTCCGTGTCTTCAGTCAGTCTTCAGTGAGTGTGTGAGTGAAGTAGGAGCTTGCTGTTAAAGCAGCTCAGTGAAGGCTCTAGGAGCCTCAGCCCTGACAGAGGGCTACTTTTAAGTAGTAGGGTGTGTGTCTCCACCTTAAGAGAGACACAGAAGATTGCTGAAGTGGTGGAGACTGCTGTTTTGGTCTCAGTGCCCTCTCCGGGGTGGGGGATGGAAAGGTTTCTGCAGATTCCTGGGGCAACCCCTAGTTCTACTTGTGGAGAAAAAGCTGCCTGTTTGTTCCAGTATTTATTTGGGAGAAAAGAAGATTTGTGAGTCACCTGTGGGCACCTGCAACAAGAGGGTGAGTGTCTGCTCTGGCTGAAAGGGCCTATGTTTTCACCTGGGACTTGTGTGACAATGTAGGATTGAACTACTAAATATTGGGAAGCCTAGAGTAATGGGCTAAGCAAGTAAAAGTAGTTTCAAGTCCAGAGTGTGTTGGGATGCAAGTAATATGTAGAGGTGATGTGACAAGACGTCTACCCAGAATCTACATTGAAAGTTCAGTAAAGGAATTGTTCAGTTTCCAGAGAAATGGCGGGTATGGGCTGTGGGAGCTGGAGGTGGGTGGCCCCCCATCTTTGGTGACCAGGTCCACTCTCTAGGATTTCTTCTGTGGATTTCTACTTTGCCTCAGGCACTTGGCCAGTGATTAGGGAAGTACCCAGATGTGGGATTGTAAGGAAAATTCTCTCTAGGAGTCGAGACTCTAGTGTGGTTTGGGGAGCCACGACGGATAATTGGTTCATTCTTCCAATGGATCGCTGGATCAAGGGCCGTGGGGAGCCGGGCCAGTGGGGAAAACCCAAGTGTGTACAAGTCGGACTGTGTGCCCAAAGCTGCGTGCAAGTGCGGCTGTGTGCTCAGGGTTTAGGAGCCTGAGGGCTGGAAATAGTGATAAAGTGTTCTGTTGTCTCTAATCTGCATTACTAGGAATGTAGCTCGTGGGGGCCTGTCTATGCTTTGTTTGTTCAGCTTGGATGTGAATAAAAGCCACACTGAAGAATCCCATTCCTGGTTCTGGACATTACAGTTATTGCTCCTGTGTTCGATTTCTCGGTGCCCTTGTTCAGAGTAGCCAAATCTAGCCCTGTGCCAAGTAACCTCATCCTCCCGAACCCAGTCCCCACCAGGTACTGCTGTCAGCTTCAACAGCATGCCACCTATCATTTTGCTAGAAAGGCAGGAGTGAGAAATCCACAGAAGAAATCCGTAGAGGTGGACCTGGTCATTAAGATGGGGGCCACCCACCTCCAGCTCCCAGCCCATACCAGGCCATTTCTCTGGAAACTAAACAATTCCTTTACTGAACTTTCAAATGTAGATTATGGGTAGACGTCTGTCACATCACCTCTACATATTACTTGTATCCCAACACACTCTGGACTTGAAACTACTTTTACTTGCTTAGCCCATTACTCTAGGCTTCCCAATATTTAGTAGTTCAACTCCACATTGTCACACAAGTCCCAGAGTGAAAACATAGGCCCTTTCAGCCAGAGCAGACACTCACCCTCTTGTTGCAGGTGCCCCACAGGCTACTCACAAATCTTCTTTTCTCCCAAATAAATACTGGAACAAACAGGCAGCTTTCCTCCACAAGCAGAATTAGGGGTTGCCCCAGGAATCTGCAGGGAACCTTTCCATCCCCCACCCCGAGGAGGGGGCACTGAGACCAAACAGCGGTCTCCACCACTAGCAATCTTCTGTGTCTCTTTAAGGTGGAGACACACACTTATTACTTAAAAGTAGCCCTCTGTCAGGGCTGAGGCCCTAGAGTTTCACTGAGCTGCTTTAACAGCAAGCTCCCCTACCTCACACACACTGACTGAAGACACTGACTTCAAAACTCCCAACGTTCTATCTAACTCCCTTGCTGCAGATTCCAATGTGGCTCATGCAGCTGCGATAGTTCTTTTGGTGATGTCATCCCTCAGTCTCAGCTGAGACTGAGAACAGAGGAGACAGTGTGAAACCCATTTAACTGGAGTTTCACAAGCTGCCTTCCCTGCCTACCACTAGGTCTTACTGGGATTCTAGTAACCCTGGTAACAAGGGGTTACATATGAATGTTCATGTGGCTACCTTAAGTCCCTTAACGTTGGACCAATAAAGAGATGAAGAGAGAGGTTTTGATTTATTGCCTTTTAGGACCAGGGTCTGTACTATGGATGGATTTTGATTGGACAGCAAAATGGAGTATAAAAGTTAGATGGCGGCTAAAGGCTTCTGGTTGCCCTCCTTCCTGGTACTTAGTATCCCATCCCCTTATATAAATAGCTACCTTCCCTTCCCCACCCTCTGTCCTTGCAGTGCACCCTGTATCCAGGGATCACACAGTCCCAGTCATGTTATTGGGTGGCCCAAGACTTTGTGATGGCCACAATATCTACCTCCTCCTCTGCCATCATCGCCTGAACTCTACTACCTTGTTCGCAAAACTTGCATTCAAGGATACTACTGTTCATCGTGACCCTGCCTCCATTCCCATTTCCCTGCTTTCTCCTTATTGAACTCCCTCCTGACTTGGTAGGGGGCCTTCCAGTCTCCCTGTGTGGTGACTCCAATTTGCACACACCCATTTGCCCCTCCCTCAGTTTACATTTAATTTTAGTCACTGTATACCCTCTAGTTTCTGCTTCAGGAACTCCTTACTTAAATGCAGCTTATCCAGTGCATAAAGTTCCTTGTTATCCCGCATCCCACCCCACTATCCCATACCCCATGGTGTCACATCATACTCCCAGCCATTTATTGAATTCATTGATTCTTTGTTTCCTAGTGGAGCTTGCCCTTGGTACTGGGAGAACCTCAGAGAATGCAGCTGATCTCCCAGCCTCCATACAGAGTCTTCCAACTCTCTGAACCTATCCTGCACCTCCTGCACTCTACACCCTTCCAGATCATTTTGCACTACTGTAGATGTACCATAATATGAGGTTTATCCCATTCCTTCCCTACACACTTTGGAATGAACCAGCCCTGGCAACTGTATCAGCCATGTCATACAGGGCTCTGAAGAGATTTACTAACATCCTCAGTGACTTGGAGGCACTGGAGCAGTTCCTGCTTTTCAGTGCCTCTGTGAGGGCCTTGGCAGCAGCCTTGCCCTTCTTCCAATTGGCATTCTGGTATTTTACCATGTGCGACAGATAGTTGTCAATCTTCAAACCTAGAGTAGAGGAGGAATAAACCTTTTACCCCAGAGATCAATTCTGTGAGACTCTTTGTCTGGGGGAAGGAACTAAGATGTTTAGGAGCCTTAGACCTGTCATGAGCTGCCTTGATAACCACTGAGTCTGTCTTGGGCTGGGCAGCATTAACAGGGAAGACCCTGGGGGGCACGATAAAGTTTGTCCACCCTGCAGGGCATAGCTGGCACCATGTCTGGTCTGTGCCAGACTGCCATGGCTACATTCCTCAAGGCTGGCAGCATTGGAGGAATAATCTTTGGAGGAGATTCTGGAATCTCCAGGAAATCCACTAGTTCTTTTCTGGTGGCATCCTCTTCCTCAGTGTGGAAGCCCATGGCTGAGGACAGCTGCTTCATCACTTCATCACATTGAAAACTGTGGGGTCCTCAGGAGGAGACCTGGAGTATGCTTCACTGACAGAAGAGGCTGTGGATGTGTCAGAAAGCAGGATCTCTTCATCTTCTTCCTCCTTATCTTTGGGAAGAATGAGGTCTGGGTGGTACTCCTCCTTGACATCGACCTCTTCAACATCTGGGTCTGGCATCAGATGCACTGACGATAGCCCACAAGGAGCTTCCCAGGGCTGACGTGAAGGCATCAATGATGAAGCAGCCATTAACGGCGTCAACAAGGAGGGCCTAAGTACCAGAACAATCACCAAAGTGAATTTTGTCAGGATTTCATTCAAGTCAATGGTCTTAGTTGATGGGGGTCAACGGCACTTGTGTTGATGACCAAGAGCCTGTTGCCCTGGAGAGAGAAGGGCAGGCCTTGATAGGAGAGTCATCAACAATGAACCCATCATCGATGAAGGAGGGGCCAACGACTGAGGGTGACAGCTGGAAGTCCGGAGAATTGGGTGGAAGGGCTGTCGGTATGGGTCTGTGGACACAGAGACCTGAACAGCAGATTTCTTCACCAGTGCAGCTGCAGCCAATGAAGATCCCTCAGGAGAAGGAGAGGCTGACATGGAATGAGATTGACGCCAGGGGAGCGGTCAAGATCTCAGTCTTTTCTGTGACTTTTCCCCAAGGACTTGTCTTGGGCCTTGGAGGCCTGGGAGCTTGAAGATCTGGTCAGCGACTGGGAGGCTGGGACCCTGGAGGACCCTGCACAGAACTTGCCTACCTGTTGATCCATCAGGAAATTTTTGAGAGCCTTTCTGCATCGCCTGAGTGTTGTTTGGTTAAACATCTGGCAGAGCTCACAGTCTGAAACTTTGTGGTCAGGCCCAAGACAGCAGACACAGAGAGTGTGTTCGTCTGTGGAGGCAATCTTCTTTCCACAGTGGCAGCAACAGGAGACAGAAGACAAAGGATTAACTCTTGACATAAACAAGTTGAAGAATCTCTTTAAAAAGACATTTTAAAGGTAATGTTAGAAAAGCTGTAGGTGAAAAAGGCACAAATACTGTGACAGAGCTTCCGTGGAGACCCATGTAAGTGAGTCAATGGTGAGAAAGAATTGAGGAGGGGAGCAGGGCCGTCACACCTTTATAGGGTTGATGACCTTGATGGACATCGACAGCGTGCAGCCCCAGTTGTACTGCTGAAAATCTTCTGTGTGGATTCCCTTCACGACGTGAAGGTTCCTATGGTGTTACCTGATGATTGAGATACTACCAAAGAAAATAAATGTTTCCATTCTATAATCTGGCCTCTAACCTGTCCATTGGTGTGTGCTTAATGTTTGCCAATATGCTGGTGGTTTTAAATCCCTCAAATGAAAAGATTTAGTGCCAGATGCCAGGATAATAAAATTTTCATTTTCAAGGGGCATTTGGCCTACTGGCTAGAGCACAGGACTGTGAACCTGAAGCCAGCAATCCTCCCTCCCACAAGCGGTTCACACTGCACTGCCAGCTGTAGTCTTGCAGGTTACTGCATTGCAGTTTGAGTCATACAACATCACTTACACATTGTGTGACCCCGAGCAAGTCACTTAACCTTCTGCCTCAATTTTCCCCTACTGTGTCTCTAATCTACCTCAGTGCTGTTTGAATTTTCATGTGTGCCTGAAATGGCAGCAACATTCTCTCAGATGCCTCCTGGACTGTACAGAGCTTTGGTACAGCGTGTGTATATAAGGTGATATATAAACCAAATTCCTTTCCTTAATGGCTGCTGTAACTCCTGCTCATGCTCCAGCTACCCTAACTCCTCTCCCTTTCTCCTCACTCCACCACAACCTTAAAGGTGAGCCACCACTCTCCTCCTTATGTCACTTTTCTTTCTCTTAAACTCTGGTCGCAATGTTTACCTTGTATATATTGTATATATTTTGCACTGAAGACCATCTATTTTGCCAAACTATGTATTGTTGTATCAATCATGTACTTGTAATATTTATATTTTGTAACTCTTCCCTGTCCGCAGGTTGCACCTGAAATGAGCCTGTTCAGTGTCTTTCCCGTTACCAAAAGTTTAAATAAAATAAATTGTTTATGGATTGTAAAGCACTTTGGGATACAGTCTGTATGTAAGGTGCTGTATAAAACCAAAGTCCTCTCTTAATAGCTGCTGTAACTGTTCATAGATTGTAAAGTCCTTTGTGATACACTGTGTATTTAAGGTGCTATATATAGAGAGAATAATAGATAGGCAATCTGTGTTTTGTTTTTCACACCGAGGTGTGTGATGACCCATAAACCTCGGGAGCGAAGCTCGAGAGGTTTATAAGGTCATCACACACCAAGGGTGTGTGAAACAAACCATAAAACACAGTTATTTATTTTTATTTTTATAATTACTGGTGCAGTTTGCTCAGTGCTCAGTGTGTTTCACACACACACAATCAATCTCACAGACTCATCACACACACTCACACAATCAATCTCATAGACTCAGTGTCACACACACACTACACTTTCCCTTTCTCCGCTCTGCTCGGACTTACTTTTTTTTCTTTTGGTGTCAGCCACGGCTCATGCGTAGTGTCTGTCCTGGATTTTAGTTGAGTCAGCGTGTTCACCGATTCGGGGCATGGCGGGATCAACTAGATATTTATTTGCTGTTTGAAAGGCAGGATCAACCAGATAAAGATAAAAAAATGAATACAGAAATGAGAGGCAACAAGTAAATAAAAGCAGCTCCTCAGTAAACAGAAAGCGCCATTTTGAAATACCGCTCAATAGCCCCACAAACAGGCGCAAGCCAATGAAGTGGCTCGTACGGCGTGAGTGAAAGACAAAGAATCGTAGCTGTGAAAAAAGTTCAGTGAACGCCAGTAATAACTCGATTCGGTGTTACGGTGTTTTGTGTGCCTGAATTCAGGATATTAAAGGGGGGTCACCAGTAATTATAACCAAATTTTATTCCTTAACAGCTACTGTAACTGTTACTAGATTGTCCATAAGCTAGAACCGCAAACCTCTGGGCCAGGTGTGGTTGTGCTACTAACTGAGCCACAGTAACATCTCCAGTTTGATGCAGTGCTTCCAACAGGTTTTGATGCTGATGGTGCGCCCTTGCTTTCACACACACCCACGCTTTGCTTTCCCTCCACTGCTGATTTTGCAGTTAGAAGGTTTTGCAGCAGTCCTTCCCAACTTTGGGTGAAAGCAGCCACAAAAGGATGCACAGCAGACCAGTTTAAAAATGGCTGTGGTGAAGTGTATCAGTCCTTTGGGGTCTTCACATGAGGAGCCTCATTTGGCCATCGACAGCCCGCTTGAACCTCTGCTCTGGGGACAAACCCATTACACCTGCAACAGGTGCAGCGATGGGCACAAACCAGCAACCAAGGTGCTAAAACATAGTGTTGAACAGAGGCTTTAAAGAGTGGTTATAGATTAGCCACCTGTTTAAAGATTTAGTGGAAATATAAAACAGTACTTTTATTATTTTCACTGGCATCTGGGCAGAGTTTTGCAGTTCTGTTAATAACCTTAACAGCACAGCACACTGAATAGCAGTAAACACACTCACATACACTAAAAACAAAAAAAATCTTAAACAGGAAGGAGACAGACATGTGGGAGTGGTGCAATGCACTGGCTGTGGAGTGGCAGTCTTCTGGAGACATTCTGCAGGCTGCGTTGCTGCCTATTTGTAGGCACCTCTCTGATCTGAGGGAAGAGACGCCCATCTCCATGCTGACCTGATGAGGATTGAGAAACCTCCTCCC
The DNA here is from genome assembly GCA_016271365.2 of Neoceratodus forsteri. Classification (NCBI taxonomy): domain Eukaryota; kingdom Metazoa; phylum Chordata; order Ceratodontiformes; family Ceratodontidae; genus Neoceratodus; species Neoceratodus forsteri. The sequence continues at coordinate 125,390,879 of JADMNL010000024.1, forward strand.
CACCCAGGCCACCACCACTGCTTCAGAAGTTGCCAAGAAAGAGGAGTGGCTGGACCACAGTGGGCTCAGGGACAGTAAGGGTGGTGCAACAGAGGCACATCCCTCCAGTTGTGCTCTCCACAATTCATTCGCAATTCTGGTGGGCGTGGTTCCTCTATGGAGGCACCCACAGTGGAGACCAAGGAGGATGCTGGGAACCTCACAAAGGAGACCCACAGGAGGGTGGCAAAGGACCCCCACAGAGGAAGGAAACAACTCCTGGTAGGAGACTTAATCATTAGGAGAGTAGAACTGGGGAGGTAGGGAGAGGTGATAAGGTGCCTGCCTGGTGCCATGGCTTGGAGAGACAGGAAGCAAACCTCAGGATCAAGGGAGAGCTGGACGTCATTGTCCACCTAGGGACAAATGACCTGGCTGGAATGGGATCAGAGCAGTGCAGCAGGAGTTTGTGGAGTTGGGGAGGGCCCTAGATAAGTAGCACACATGGCAACTTTCTCGACAGTGCTGCCTGTCTACGGCATGAGTGAGGCTAGAGTACTCTGCACCATGAGATTCAATGACTGGTTGAAAAACTGGTGTGGAACTCAGGGATTTGGCTTCACTTGGGACTTGGGGTCCACCTAGAGGATGCAGGCCTATACTGGCATGATGGTCTGCATCTGACTGGGAGGAACCAGGATTCTAGGTGATAGGTTTAAATGCTTCATTGGCAAGTATTTAAACTAGCCATAGGGGAGGTACTGAAGAGAAGCAGGAAATCAGCCCCTCTCCCCACAAAACAGGTTGGTTAGTGAAGTAGACACAAAGGTAGAGAAGTTGAAAGGAGCAGGACAGGGGTAAATCCAGAAAAAGGCATAGGCAGTAAGGGCAGGGATGGGCCTAAAAGGTAAGACCATCAAAAATGGAGGATGATGAGTACCTATGCCCATATTCTGTGTAACAAGCTCCCTGAACTAGAGGCCGTGATGAAGAGGACACTGGATATCATGGCAGTCACAGAAACATGGTACACAGAGAACCATGACTAGGATATCAACACACCAGGGTACACAATCTACAGGAGGGACAGGGAGGGTAAAGAGGAGGAGAAGGGTAGCTCTCTACATAAGGGAAGGAATCAAGCAACAGAACTAAAGGGTAAACAGGGAGGGAGGAGGCACTGTGGGTCACCCTGGAGACGGAAATGGCACCACAATCCGCACAGGGGTTGTTTACAGACCCGCATCTCAGGGGAGGCAGTGGACAAGAAAATGATAGAAGGAATCCTTAGAATGGCAGAAAAAGGAGATATTGTTGATGAGGACCTGAATATGCCAGATGTTAACTGAAGCACCTTTACTGCAGCCACATCCAAGAGCAGGGTCATTCTCACTTCCCTCCAGGGGCATGCCTCAGACAGCTAGTGTTATAATCCACTCGGGAGGGAGCAATCTTAGACCTGATACTCTCAAACAGGGATGGAGAGAGATCTCAGATTTAGAAGTGGGTAGCCATCTGGGAACACGCACCACCAAACAGTGTGGTTCACAAAAGTAGAGTCAAGCCATACAAAAGCAAGGGTGTTAGACTTTAGGAGGGCTGACATTGGCAAAATGGGAGAATGCCTCAGAAAAGCACTAGCAAACAGGCAAGAAGGAGGGGTAGAAGAACAAAGAGAAAAATCAAAACTGCCATCACAGAGGCAACAAGCCTTGTGTAAAGCAAATTAACAAAACAAAACAAAGGAAAATCCACTATGGTTCTCAAAAGAGGTAGCAGGGAAGGTTAAGGAGAAAGGATAGCATTCGGAAATATAAGGAAACACAGATGGAGCATGACAGAGAACTGTATCAGTTAAAGCAGAAGGAGGCAGGGAAGGCAGTTAAAAGAGCAAAGACCAAACTTAGGAAAAGATAGCCAACTCTATTAAGATGGGGATAAAAGCTTTTATAGGTACATTAGGAGCAAAAGAAAGACCAAGGAGGGACACTGAGGCTTAATAAAAGGGAGATAATGTGGGCAGAAGGGTGACAGTGAAAAGCAGGGATACTGAACAAATACTTCTGCTCAGTATTCACAAAAGAAGAGATAGGGAGGTACCTAAACCAAACAATAGAAACACTCTGGATAGGGGAGTTGATACCAGTCCATTCACAGAAGAAAGGGTACTGAAAGAACTCTTACAATTGAATGTGGACAAAGCAATGGGGCCTGACGGGTTTCACCCCAGAATTCTAAAAGAACTAAGGGGAGAACTAGTGACACCACTGACTACCCTGTTTAACAAATCATGGAGGCAGATGTGATTCCTCTTACAAAAGTGGGAGCAAGGCAGAGACAGGAAACTACAGACCTGTTAGTTTGACCTCAGTGGTAGGGAAAATGATGCAATCACTCTGAAGGAAAGAATTGTTGAGTACCTAGAGGCCAGAGGGACAGGACCCAAGCAGCATGGATTCACAGCGGAAGATCATGTCAGATGAACCGAATAGATTTCTTTGACTGGGTGACCAAAGTAGTAGACCAGGGAGGGGCTGTGGACATGGTCTATCTAGACTTTAGTAAGGCATTTGACACAGTCCAACACCAAAGATTAATAAACAAGTTAGCCAGCCTTGGAGTGGGTCCCAAGGTAAAAACTGGCTAGAAAACAGGACGAGAGGGTAATAGTAAACTGAGTCCACTCTGAAGAAAGCGGGTTACAAGTGGGGCATCAGCAGGGTTCAGTACTGGACCAGTCCTCTTTAATGACTTTATAAGTGACCTTGTGGAGGGACTGGAAGGAAAAGTATGTCTCTTTGCAGACGATACAAAGATCTGCAACAGCGTTGATACACAAGGTGGGAGGAAAGGATGACAAGGACTTGGCAGTGTTGGAGGAATGGGCAAATCTATGGCAGCTTAGATTCAATGCAAAGAAGTGCAAAGTAATGCACCTGGTGCATTACTAGTGTACTTATAAAACAGGAAGTTTTATACTAGTGATGCTCTCCCTATGCATCCCAGTATCCCTCCAGCCCTCCTTACTGTCTTCTCACATTGCTTGTCCACCTTTAGATCCTCTAATATGACTACCCCAGGTCCCTTTCCATTTTGTTGTTGTTAGTGCCCCCATTGTGTACTCTTCCCTGGGTTTTGATTCCCAGGTGCATTACTTGCACTTTTTGCATTGAATCAAGCTGCCATACTTTTGACCATTCCTCCAACCTTCCAAGTCCCTTCTCATCCTTTCCACCCTCCTTGTGTGTCAACCCTGTTGCAGATTTTGTATCGTCTGCAAAGAGATGCACTTTTCTTCCAGCACCTCCGCAATGTTTCCTATAAAGACATTAAAGAGGACCGTCCCAGTACTGAACTCTGGGTACCCACTAGTAACCACTCTTTCTTCAGAGTGTACTCTGTTTACTTATTCCCTCTGCATCCTGTTGGTCAGCCAATTTGTTACCGAGGGCCATCACCCTGGGACCCACTGCCAGGGTGGCAAACTTGATTATTAATCTTTGTGTGGACTGTGTCAAATGCCTTGCTAAAGTCTAGGTAGGCCATATCTACAGCCCTCCCTGGTCTACTACTTTGGTCACCCAGTCAAAGAAGTCTATTAGATAAATCTGTCATGACCTTCCCGCTGTGAATCCATGCTGCCTTGGGTCCTGTGCCCTCTGGCCTCTAGGTACTCAGCAATTCTTTCTTTCAAAAGTGATTGCATCATTTTCCTACCACTGAGGTTAAACTAACAGGTCTGTAGTACCTGCCTCTGTCTTGCTCCCACTTTAGTGAAAAGGAATCACATCTGCCCTCCTCCAGTCCTCATGTACCACACCGTCCTCCCATGATTTGTTAAAAGGGTAGTCAGCGATGTCACTATGTCTCTCCTTAGTTCTTTTAGAATTATGTGGCGAATCCTGTCAGGCCCTATTGCTTTGCCCACCTGAGTTTTAGGAGTTCTCTCAGGATCCTTTCTTCTGTGAATGGACTGTTATCAACCCCTGTCCAGAGTGCTTCTATTGCTTGTTTAGGTACCTTCCTCTTCTTCTTTTGTGAATACTGAGCAAAAGTATTTTTCAGTATCTCTGCTTTTCCACTGTCACCTTCTGCCCACCCGCCCTCTACTTTATTAAGCCTCACTATCCCTCCCTTTGTCTTTCTTCACTCCCTAGTGTACTTATAAAAGGTTTTAACCCCTTCTTAACTGAGTTGGCTATCTTTTCCTCGGTTTGGGCCTTTGCTATTCTGACTGCCTTCCCAGTTCCTTCTGCTTTAACTGGTACAGTTCTCTGTCCTGCTCATTCTGTGATTCCTTATACTTCCTGAATACTATCTTTTCTCCTTAACCTTTCCACTACCTCTTTTGAGAACCATAGTGTTTTTTGAGAACCATAGTGTTTTTACTTTGTTTTGTTTTGTTTATTTGCTTCACACAAAGACTTGTTGCCTCTGTGATGGTAGTTTTGATTTTCTTCATTGTTCTTCTACCCCTCCTTCCTGCCCATTTGCTAGTGCATTCCTTAGGCACTCACCCATTTTGCCAAAATCAGCCCTCCTACAGTCCAGTACTTTTGTCTTTGTATGGCTTGACTCGGGCTTGACTCCACAGATGTGTTTACCATAAACAGTATTATTCGGTGGTCGCTAGTTCCCAGATGGCTACCCACTTCTAAATCTGTGATCCTCTCACCATCTCCATTTGAGAGTACCAGGTCTAAGATTGCTCCCTCCTGAGTGGGTTCCAACACTAGCTGTCTGAGGCATGTCCCTGCAGGGCATCGAGAATGACCCTGCTATTGGATGTGACTACAGCACATGTGCTCCAGTTAACATCTGGCATATTCAGGTCCGCCGTCAACAAAATCTCCTCTTTTCTGCCATTCTAAGGATGTCTTCTAATATTTCTTTGTCCATTTCTCCCCTGAGATGGGGGTCTGTATACAACCTCCATGCAGATTGTGGTGCCATTACTTGTCTCCAAGGTGACCCACGGTACCTTCTCTCTTCCCTGTTTACCCTTTAGTTGTGTTGCTTTGATCCTTCTCTTACATAGAGAGCTATTCCTCCTCCTCTTTGTCCTCCCTGTCCTCCTGTAGATTGCATACCCTGGTATGTTTACATCTCAGTCATGATTCTCTGTGTACCATGTTTCTGTGACTGCCAGAATATCCAGGTGTCCCTCTTCCATCAAGGCCACTAAATTAGGAAGCTTGTTACCCAGACTACGGTCATTGGTACTCATCACTCTCAATGTTTTTATGGTTTTACTCTTTAGCCCCATCCCTGACCTTACTGTCTTTGGCTTTTTTCCATTTACCCCATCTTGCTCCCTATCGATCTCTCCACCTTGGTGTTTACCTCGCTGATGACCCTGTTTTGTGGGGAAGGCTGGGAATTCCTGCTTCTCATCAGTGCCTCCCCTTGTCTAGTTTAAACCTTGCCAATGAAGCATTTAAACCTATTACCTAGAGCCTGCTTCCCTTCTGGACAGATGCAGACCATCGTGCAGTATAGGCATGCCCATGCCTGGCAACACAGCATAATATTTTATTTATTTAAAAGTTTGGTAAACTGGGAAAGGCACACTGAGCCGAAGCTCATTTCCAGGTACAGCCGGGAAGGGGAAAGGAACAGAATAAGCAGCAGTTACAATCAACAAGTGCAATAAACAGGATTATTAAAGTGCAAAACAATGTCAGCAAATAAAAAAGTCATAGCAGGAATACACTGGGGTAAAAAGGCAGGATTACTGTAAATTGGTGTCTGTTAAAGAATTACAAAGGTGTGCAGGGGAGGGATCAGACAGGTATAAGTTCAAGACAGGTGGAAACTCTCAGAAGAAGAGAAAGAGGGTGAGGGAGTGTGAGGGCACATAGGTAGAGGGTAGGGAGGCTGGGGAGAGAGAGGTGGAGGGGGAGGGGATTGTTATGGGAGGGACAGGAGCAAGCTGGGATTGGCTTTAGCATCCACTTTAGGGATAGTAGGGATGAGGCATGGTGAAGAAGAGGAGGGAGCTGGTTCCATAGGGAGGGAGACAGTGAGAGAATGAAGCCAGACCAGCTCTAGAACAGAGGTGTTCAAGTTCAAGTTTATTTTACCAGGAAAGACTCCATTGAGCAAGCTCATTTTCAAGGAGGTCATGGGTATGACAGCATACAAGGCAGATACATACAGTTTGAATAAGTACAAAGATACTGAAGGGCAGAAAGATACAGTTACAGTGCTAATGTTACTAAGCAGTTAGGACAGGACAATAGGTATTAAATAAGAATACAAATATGGTGAAATATATTAGATGTGCTACAGATATGACTGAACGAGAAAAATTACATATAGGATAGGTGAATATTCAGAAGTTTCAGTAACAAATACAACATTATAACACATTTGTCAATTACACTGGACTTGGCATGCTGTAGTCAGTAATTTATGTAATGGGTGTGGGATCGAGAAGATACGAGAGTCTCTACAGCAAAAGGGATAGGAGGAGGAAGCAGAGGGAGAAAGTAGGAAGGATAGGTAGGTGGGAGGAGGCGAATTAGCATTTCCAGTAAGGAAGGAGCAGTGAGAAAGGCAGTGCAAGGGTGGAGGGATAGAAAGAGTGGAATAAAGAGAGCTGTACTGCTTGCAGGGAGCATAGTTGGTAGCAAAGCAGCAACAGACGGTATTACAGACAGTGTCCAACCTAATGAGATTGGAGGAGGAGCTGCACTGTAGATTATAATCTGCATAGTCAACAATTGGGAGGATCATTTTGACAAGCAGGTCCTTGTGGCCTCAGAAGGAGACTGTCCTAGTTACATAAAGGATGCCTAGTTTATGCAAAGCTGTGCGTGTATAGCATCAATATGTGCTGAGAAGTCTAGGTTACTGTTGAGCCACACATTGAGGTATTTGTAAGTGTGGACTACCTCCAGTTGGGTACCATCAAGGGTGGAGAAGACGGAAGAGGAGATAGCCTTTCTAGCTTTTGGCTGGTGCCTAAGGTCATTGACACTCTCTTCTTGGTATTTACTTGAGCTGGTTGGCTTTAAACCAGCATAGTACATTATGGAAATCATGTTTAAGTGAGGATACAATCTCAAACCTGAGGGGCCAGGTGCACAGATGACAGTTCATTAGCATACATATGAATAAGGGTGGAGACACAGACAGAAGAGAGGTCACTTAGAAAGATAGAGAAAAGTATGGGGCCCGGATAGAGCCCTAGGAGACTTCTGTGAGAATGGGGCGGTTAAAGCACCACCCACCTGCACAGATTGCTGCTAGGTCAGACTGGTAGGAGTGAAACCACTGAACTGCAGGGTGGAGAGACCAGCAGAGGCCAGTTTGTTTGAAAGGATAGGTGGGATACCGAGTCGAATGCCTTGGTGAGATCTATAAATGGTTAACCCCTCAGATCAAGTCCTTGCTTCTAGAAAGAGATAAGCTCTGGAAAAGCGCACAGACTAAACACAGCAGAGGATTGGAACCAGTTCAGGAGACTACAAATTTATGTACCAAAACAATCAGAGAATCGAAGGCCACCTTCTTCAAATCCGAACCCGACTCTGCCACAAAGAGCCCAATCAAGCTCTGGAACACAATCAATGATCTGCTAGGCCATTCCCCAGGAAATTCACTCCCACCAAGATTACCTCTGGCAACTTGACTATAACCGAAAAGATGGATATACTTGACGATTCAATAACCACTTTGCTACTGCAGGCATGGCATTTGATAACTCCCCTGCAAACATACTTCGCTCCCAGACTGCCAGCCAACTGCCTGAAACTCCGATAGTTTCACCACCTTTCTCGCTTCAACCTGCCCCACTGAAAGAGGTAGAGGACCTCTTGCTTCAGTTGGATACTAGAAAAAGTGCTGGGGCCGATACCCTTGACCCTTACTTCCTAAAATTGTCTACCACATTACTAGCAATACCCGCTCACCCACCTTTTAACTTATCCCTGTCTCAGGGCACCTTACCACCTATATGGAAGACAGCACATGTCATACCACTGTTCAAATCAGGTGACCCTGGCGATCTCAATAACTACAGGCCAATTCCCTCCTTCCGGTCCTGTCCAAGCTCCTAGAGAAAATGTAAATGTACTGCAGAAGACTCACCTTGAGTCTAGGGAACTGCTAATCTTATGCAGTCCAGATTCAGAGCTAAACATAGCACTATCTCAGCCCTCGCCAAAGTTACTAATGACTGGCAGCGTAATCTTGAGAGCAAAAACTTTATTTGTGCTGTTTTCCTAGATCTAAGCAAGGCTTTTGACACCGCCGACCATAGTCTGCCCTCTCCTCCCTTCAAACCATAGGTGTGGACCCTCCTCTCTGCGTTGGTTTACTGACTATCTTGCAGGGTGCCTTCAACAAGTTAAAGCTGAAGGAGGCCTGTCCCCCTTAAAAACTCTGCAAAGAGAGGTACCCTGGTTCTATATTAGGTCCTTACTTTTGCAATCATATAATAACATCGACTTCTGTATAAAAGAAGCCAACATCCATCTGTTTGCAGATGATACAGTTCTACGTGAGTCGCCCAACACTTGAAACTGCCTGCAATGACCTACAGTCAGAATTCAACCTTTTGCAAAGCCAACTCCTCCAAAAAAGCTACCCTTAATGCCAAAAAACTAAAGCGATGGTCCTCTCCCTTTATCCGTATAGCTAACCCTGTGTCCAGTGGGACAGTTCCCCAAATTACAGTTCTAGGTGAAAAACTAGAATTTGTTACAAAATTCAAGTATCTGGGAGTTTGGATAGACCAAACTCTCCTTCATTGAACATATCGAGGACTTGCTAAAACAACTTCTCACCAGAAACAACTGGTCCAATCCATTTTCCTATCATTGGTTGATTATGCTGACTTCCTCTACAGCCAATGCCCCAACTCTTACATGGCTAAACTGGACACACTCTACCATCAAGCACTGAGGTTTATAACGGACCCTTCGACACGCATCACTGCATCCTATGCGGCAGTGGGTGGACATCACGAAGTTCAGGCGCCAGAAACGCAGCTCTCTGGACTTATAGAGCCATCTCTAATAAGCTGCCTTACTATATCTCCTGCTGTCTTCCCTGGTATAATTGGGAAATACTCGCGTTGAAGTTACTCAGCTATTACACTTAAAGTACCTAAAGCAAAATCCCGCTTGGCAGGGCAGCCATAAGCTTAGTGCTACTTACCTTATGGAACGATCTACAAAAACCCTCAAATTAAGCACTCTAATCGGTATAAATGCCTTCAAGACGCTTTTATTTCCGCATAATCAGAGAAGTATGTAACTGCTTCACCCACTCAGACCCAGTACCGTGTCTGCACTGGTATATAGCCACGCCCTAGACCCAGTTTTTAGTACTGACCCCCCAGCTTGCTCCTCACCATCCCAATTGTTCTCTCTCTCTCTTCCGTCTTATCAACACTAGGCCGTCCATCCCTTATTCTTCCTTTCCCAACCTAGGATAGGAGCTCACTACCCTGTGTTGTGACATCCTACCATGCCCCTAGTTTATAGCATTCAATCCGGGGCTCACATACTCCTTTTCTCCATCCACCTTCTCTACATCCCATTTTACCAACTTCTTTCTGTGCACCGTGCCCTCCTAGCCTTTCTCCCTACCTCCCTCCGTTCTCCCTACCTTCACCTCTACCTGGTGTATATTTTATTTTTTTCTTCTGTTACTTCCTCCTGCAACCTTAGATAACCTGCTTTATCTTCCTATAGACACTTCTATGTATGTAAATACCGTGTAATCTGTACAATATCTGTATAATTCTATGTACATATGAACTTCTTTTTCTTCCTCTCTGTGTTGATCTGTATATACAATTGTTCATGCTCCACCCAGGTCCATCTTGCAAATGAGCTTCTGCTCAATGATGAACGCCTGGTTAAATAAAGACTTGATTGATTGATTGATTTATTGATAAAATAGGTGCACTGATGAGACCTGTCCATCCCTGTAAGGATGGAGTCAGTAACGCAGAAAAGGGAGGTGAATGTGTAGTGTTTTTTCTGAAACCTGACTGGAATGGGAATATGAAGGAACAGGAGTCAAGGAAGTCAACTTATCTGGGGTGGACTAGCGATTCCTGTAGTTTAGCAAGGGAAGGAAGGAGAGATAGGTCTATAATTTCCATGGAAGAAGGATTGTACCTTGTCTGTTTTCCAGGTGGAGGTATAGCACAGAGAAAAAGGACATCTTACTTGAGATACAGCTCTTGCAGCAGGTTACACCATTAGGACTGAAGTCGTCAGGCACCAGGACCCCACAGAAATGTTCTAGCTAGCAGTCTTCAGCGGGACCGCTTGACGCCGGTCCCGCCTCAACGCCAGGCATAGTACATAAGGAGGCGGCCCCAACAATCCCCAGTTCTTTTCCCACCATCGACATCACAAGCATCGGCCTCGGTCACTTTCAGCATGCGACGACTCAGAACTACGACATTCTCTCTTCTTATACGGATTTGGATTCATCTGATGTCCTCTCCAAACATCTCTGGAAGGTCACCCATCGAAGGTGCCTCGTGCAAACAGATCCTTCAAGGATCCTCACTCAGCCTGCATGCATTGTCTAGGCCGGAACATGACACCAAGGCCTGCTCCTTCTGCCAGGGCTTCAATAATCGCACCAGGATCTGCCGAGAAGGCCATTAAGCGCTTTCTTGGAGGAGAAACTAAAGACCATGGATAGAACCTTCCTCCAGGAAGTCGTCAGGGAAGATCCACAAACACCAGGAAAAACACCGGGAAAGGAAAGGGCCAGGTCCCAGTGAGTGCCTAGGACTCCAGCTGTAGCACGTGGTCAGACCGCTCTCCTTCCAGGGCTCAATCTCAGCCTCAGCGGTTCAGGTCATATCCTCCAGCGGCTCCTCTCTCTGCAGCCTCTCCAAGACTTCCAGGCCGTCGGCTTCATCCACTCCTTCTAAGGCCTCATCTAAGTCTGGGAGCACCACAAATCTTCCTCCCGCCGTCAGGACTCCCATGCCAGGCGGTGTCCCAGCCTCCCGCGTGGGTCGGACCCGGTCCCCATAAGACTAAGGACCTGACGTCCCTAAACGGACACCAGACCCGACGTCGGCCCATCTGACGTCGGGCAGCATCACCGCACTCCCAGGAGCCGGCGACAGCAAGACACCCTTCGCCAGCCAGGCGTCGCTCTCCCATGATGTCGGGTCAGGGGACTGACGCCGGCTACCCCAGAGAGGACTGCACCACCATCGCCGGCTGATGTCGGTCGGAAGGAATCATCGGAGGAGGATACCACTCCAGCCCAAGGACCAGGTGGGCAACACGGTCATCGGACTCCCAGGAACCTTCCCAGTGCGAAGACCCCGGGACCCAGCGCCGACCCCGGCGACAGGCCACTGGTGCCCAGCCCGTCTGCCGGGCCTGAATTTGGGAGAGGTGAAGGAGCTCTTTACCTTCTGGTGGACACCATCAGGAAGGATGTGGTCGCCACGCACCTCCTCCTACCCAGCTCCGCCTCCACCCACTCATTCACCACCTACACCCCTCCTCCACCCAAGGGGTCAGGGGATCCATCACCAACCCCAAGAGCCAACACCCTCCTAGGGGCAGATCCTCAGGTAGGAGAAGACCTCCTCAAGATCCACTTCAGGGTCACCTAGCCCTAAGAGACCCAGGACGACGCCTGTACACCACGCCTGCGGAGATTCTAGATCTGACACCTCAAGGTGCTCCAGATCTCCTTCTCCCATCAGCATTCTCTTCCCAGACCCACACGACCTCCCAGGTCTCCTCAAGATGATCCCTCCTTGCGGAGATCATGAGGCACATTCAGGAGAATATGGGATGGAATGCTGAAGAGCTCGACCCTGAGACAGCGCCTTGCCCGCTACCTTCGGCAGAAAGACCCAAAGCCTGTGGTAGTGCCACCCTTGGTAGACACCTTTGTGGAGCGTCACCATGCTCGTGGAAATGTCCGCATTTGACTCGGCAGTGCTGAAGAAGGTTGACCGCCTATCGAGGCCCCAAGGAGGACCTGTATCTGGCGAACCATCCTCTGGCCGATTCCCTGGTCATCACTGCCTCACATGACCGGTCTCAGAGACCTCAGCACTTCAGCAACAGCCACCGGACCTGGAATCCAAGCAACTGGATGTTCTGGGTAGGCGCATGCATGCAGCTGCAACTTGTGCCATCAGGTCTCTGAATTACCTCACACACATGGTTCAATTCCAGAATGCACTGTGGGAACAGGGACAGGACCTGGTTGAGAAGATGCCCGATGGTGGTCAAAGGAGAGCTTTAAGCCACCTCCTCCGTATGGGTTCAGATGTGGGACCCAGGTGCTCAGAGTCACATGCGACTCTGCGGACTCTTCAGCAGAGCTGCAGCCTCAGGCGTGTGTCTCCGGAGACACTCTTGGCTCCGTGTCTCGGTTTACCCGGACGTCAGAAGAACATCCTAGGCGTCCCTTACAACAGTGAAGTCCTTTTGGTGAAGCCTCTGAGAGGGTGATCACCAAACTTCAGGATGCAGGGAAGGCAGTTAGATCTGTCCAGACCATGTACAGATCTCGACCTAGTTCCTTTTGTAGGAACCAGAGTCACTTTCGTGGCCGGACACAAAGGCAACAACCACATTCCAGCCAACAGCAGAGGGCTCTTTACCCAGAAAGCCATACCAAGTCATCCCCAGGCAGAGGCCAGCAGTGCATAAAGTCAGCCAGCCTGCAGGGATCTAACGCTGCTACCCAGCATGACTCCTTCCGGCCCCGCCCCTCCTCAGGATCAACGGGAAATGAAGGTCGGGGTCGATCGCACGTCACCTGCCAGGGTGGCGGCCGATCACCACCAACAGGTGGGTGCTGCAACTGGTCGAAAAGGCCTCTATATAGAATTTGTAGGCAGCCCACCTACAAGACCTCCTGATTTCCAGCTACTGGTCAGCACACCCTGCTCATACAGCAGGAGGTGCTCACGCTTCTGGACAAGGAAGCCTTAGAGCACGTTCCAGAGAACCAGAGAGGGCTAGGGTATTATTCTCACTTCTTCCTGGTTCCAAAGAAAACAGGGGACCTCCGTCCATTCTACCTCAGCGACCTCAATCTGTCGGTTATTTACAACGCTCCGCATGGTGACTTCCGGCCTAATTCCCATGCTGAAGCGGGACACCTTTCTGGCATCTTTGGATATGCAGGACGCCTACCTGCACATTCCCATTGCTCAAGAGCATAGGAGGTTCCTGCACTTCGAGTTTCAGAGCCGCCATTATCAGTTCCAAGCTCTTCTCTTCGGGCTGTCATCGGCACCTCACGTTTTACGAAGTACATGGTGGTCGTAGTGGCGTCTCTGAGGAGACAAGGCCACTACGTGTTCCCATACCTGGATGACTGGCTTCTCATGGCTCCCTCCAAGGAGGCACTGATGACAGCCATTCACTGCACCCAGTCTCTTTTCTGTCACTGGGTATCCTCATCAATTCACGAGAAGTCTTTCCTGGTACCATCCCAGAAACTGCAGTTCATAGGAGCAGTTCTGGACACCGTCAGAGGAAGCCTTTCTTCCCTCAGACAGAGCGGAACACATCAGATCCTCATCAGGGACCTGTCGGTGAGGAAGACCGTCCCGGCAAGACTGGTCCTTCGCCTGCTTGGACATATGGCTGTGGCCATTGCAACAGTCCCGATGGCATGGCTCACATGCAGGTAACCCAGTGGATGCTAAGGTTGCAATGGGACCAAAGGCAAGACCATCTGCAGCAGCCAATTTGAATCACGAATGCCGCGATTCGGGATTGGCAGTGGTGGCTAGATCCAGAGAATCTCTCCGCGGGGTTCCTTCTCACAGCGCCTGCTCAACTGTGACCTCTCCACAGACGCCCAGGTCCGGGTGGGGAGCACACCTAGATGGTGTGCGTCTCAGGGCATATGGACAGCCAGGAATCTCATCTCCACATCAACATTTTGGAGATGAGGGCAGTACTTACGTTCTGCAGGCCTTCCAGTCAGAGATTCCACTGGGTACTCTCCTGTTACAAACAGACAATACTACAGTGATGTATTACCTCAACAAACAAGGAGGCACTCACTCCTACCGTTTTGTAGGGAGGCCATGAGAGTGTGGGAGTGGGTAGTGCAACACGGCGCAAACCTAATTCAGTACACGCCCCGGGAGTGGGATAACACTGGCCACAGACTGTCTGAGTCGCTCTCAGGCCAGAGTCCATGAGTGGAATCCTACAGGAGGTGGCAGAGGACCTGTTTCACAGATGGAGCACTCCAGAGTTAGACCTTTTCGCGTCCCCATCCAAGGCAAAACTGCCCAATTTTGCTCGCTAGATCCAGGGCCTGGTGTTTTCTGGTGAGACGCGTTGTCCCTCTCCTGGGCGGGCAGATTCTCTATGCCTTCCCTCCTTTCCCGTTGATCAGAGAGTTCTCTTAAAACTTCACAGGGGCAGGCGACACTCATTTTGATAAGCGCCTTTCTGGCCAAGACAAATTTGGTTCCCTCTTCTCGTCAGCTATCCCAGGAACCTCCACGTCCTTGGCCAATCAGCTCCCATCTGCTGTCTCAGGAGGAGGTTCATTAGTCCATCCAGACTTACGTTCCTTGAACTTGCAGCTTGGCTCCTAGAGACATAGCCATGTTACATCGGGTCCCTAAGAAGTGGCAGATGTACTTTCTGCTGCCAGAAAACCGCAACCCACGCAACATACGCCATGAAATGGCACAGATTTTGTTTGTGGGCTCAAGCACGTGGTTTCTGCCATTAGAATGTCCCAAAAGCTGGTTCTGGATTACCTGCTTTCCCTTTTTCATTCCGATTGGCTTACTCCTTGATTAAGGTGCACCTTTGTAATTTCTCGCTTACTATGTTCCCCATAGGCCATCAGATGATGGCCCAATTGGATACCACTCGTGCCTTTTTAAGGAGTCCTCCACCTTAGGCCGCCCATCAAGGATCTGATTTCTCCTTGGGACTTGCCTTCCGTCCTGAGCAGCTTACGCTGCCACCTTTTGAACCAGCCGCAGATTACGAGCCACGCTTTCTGTCGTGGAAAACATTATTTTTAGTTGCAGTTACTTCGCAAGAAGGATCTCCGAATTGCATGCACTAATGTGCAAAGAGCCTTATTTAGTTTTCCATCAGGACAGGGTATCCCTGAGGACAAACCCAAAGTTTCTGTCTAAGGTGGTTTCAGCCCTCACCCTTAATCAGGATATCGACTTACCAGTGTATTTCCCAAGGTACACCAACTGAGGAGAAGCCCTTCTGCACACCTCTGATGTACATCGGTGCCTCAGATATTATCTGACCAGAACCAAACAGTTTCGAAGGCGGATCAGCTGTTTGTCTCCTTCGCTGTTAGAATGAAAGGAGCTCCTGTCTCTAAACAGTCTCTCTCGAGATGGCTCATCCAGTGCATCACTTTCTGTTATGACAAGCGCAATAAACCCTTACGGGTGTGGTTAAGGGTCATTCCACAAGAGGGTGGCCACTTCCTTTGTTGGCGTTAGAACGTCTCCACCTCAGCTATTTGCGCTGCAGCCACTTGAGCTCTGTACATACCTTTATCAGGCATTACAGCCTGGACATTGCATCAAGGCGAAGAGCAGGTTTCGCCTAGCTGGCCCTTCAGGGACTTCTGTCCTAGGGCTCGAGTTGCATTGAGACTTCTACCTTTCCTTCTCCTGTGGTGTAAGATTGCCACTATTACTTGGAAATCAGTCCTAATGGTATAACCTGCTGCAGAGCTGTATCTCGAGTAAGATACTACAGTTACATAAGAACTTACCCGTAACAGTAGATCTTCGAGAACAGCTCTTTCAAGCAGGTACCTTCCCGCCCACCATCCCCCTTCATGGAGGAGGTAGGTCATAGCCAAACATCCATCTTAAGAGATGGGACATTCTGTTTTAGTCTTGGCCATCTGAGTGTCAGATCCTCGGTCTCCTCCTTATGTACTACGCTGGCGTCGGGCGAGACCGGCGTCAGAGGCAGACCCGCTGAAGACTGCTAGCTAGAAAGATTTCCGTGGGGTCCTGGCACCTGATGGCTTGAGTCCTAATGGTGTAACCTGCTGCAAGAGCTGTTCTCGAAGATCTACTATTACGTAAGTTCTTACGAATGTACTGTTCAAAAGGTGGGTGAGTGGGAGGAGAATAGCTGGGGCCGATATGTGGAAGATTTTGGGATCTAAGCCATCAGGGCTGTATTTTGAGGATTAGAGATCTGAGGGTGAGGAGAACTTGGCTGAGGGAGATGGGAGGAAGTGAATGCCAGCAGACAGGGTGGGTTGTGGCAGGGCGGAGGGAGTGATTGAGGACTGGGAGGAGCAGCTCACATGAAGAATTTGTTGAAATGGGAGGTGATGGCAAGGTGGTCTGAGACCAGTGAGCCATCTACTTGGAAAGGGGGCTGGCTGTGTGGCGGGTCGAAGAGGAATGGAATATTTTCCAGAACTTGGAAGAGGAGTTTCAGTTGGATTGTAAGTCTGAGCTAAAATAGTTGGCCTTGGCTGCACAGATAGCCTTAGTGCAAGAGTTTCTAAGGGACTTGTAGTGTTGGTGGTCAAAGTCAGAGTGGGAAGCCTTAAAGCGGGTCCAAGCCAGGTCCCTAGTTTTGCATAGCTCTAGGAGGTCAGGAGTAATCCAGGGATGATGGAGCATTTCACTCTAGTTCTTTGGAGGTGGGTGTAGGTGCTTCAGGAGCAAGTGAGGATGGCAGTAAAGTGTATTAAGGCTATGTTGACATATTGGGCAGAGTAGACCGGAACTAGTCTGCAGAGACTAGGTCACTCAAAGAGCATCAGTGTTGAGGGACCTTAGGGGTCGGTAGCCAAATGTATTTTGGGGAGGCAGAATTTCTGATATAATAGATGAGACAGCAATCACTGAAAACATTAGGAGTACGCCCGGAGGAGACATGATGGGGTGAGAGCATAGTACCCAGACAAGGAGGAGTGGTTTGAGGAGTGGGGATTAAGCCTGGTGGGTTCAGAGATTGAGGTGGGGATTAAGCCTGATGGGTTCAGAGATTAGTTTAGGAAAGGTTCAGTGATTTGATGGAGTGCTGCATAGGCTTAAAGTCAGCGGACAGCCAGTTTGGGCTAAAATCACCAAGACGGATAAGTTCACCAGATGTAGAGTGTGAGACAAGGGAGGAGAGAAAGTTAAGGAGAGAGGAGGGAGGATCTTTGGGGAGGTGTAAAGGACACCTACAAAGATAGGGAGGATGGAGGGAGAGAGAGTTTGAGCAGTGGAGAGCAGTAGTAGTAGTATTTTATTCATGAGATATGAACAGGTACATATCCTTTGAACTAGCGCTCATTTTCAAGGGATGCCTTGGCATCAGGGGATATTACTTAGTTTCTTAGTTACAGAGTTACGTGGTTACATAGTTAGATGAATTACACTGTTTACATGGTTGCATAAATTACATAGTTTTCATAGTTCGTAGTTCATTGATGTACAGTGACAGATCATATAACAAGAATCTAGGTAGGAAGATGTAGAAGTTAGCGAGTCAAAAATGACAGAGACTGCAATCAGACAGCGGGAGCCAGTCAGATATCCCGCAGTGGGAGTGAGGGGAAGGGTAGAACAGCAATGGAGGGAGGGTTTGGCATGTCATTGTAGAGTGGAGAGAGGTAGGGATGGGGTTTGGATTACCTGGGGACAGAGCCTGGGCAGCATGATCTAGGTGAGGATGCTATTGATTGGAACCAGCCTTTGCTGTTGTTCCATAAGATAGATTTGCAGTGTGGTCTCAGGTGTTTTGGCAGACTATTCCAAATTTGGGGTCCTTTGTAGAAGAAAGAGAGAGCCTATTTTTTTTTTTTTTTTTAATGTGGGATCTCGAGTTCAAGCTTTGAGCAATAGGAGCTCATGAGAGGAAGGGATAACTTCTTTGAGGGTGATAGAGCAGGAAATGTTTTGGCAGGTATAATAGCTACACCTCCACCTCATTTACCTCTGTCCTGGTGGAAAAGGTGAAATTCAGGGAGGGTGATAAGCAAATCTGGGACTCTAGAGGACAGCCAAGTTACAGATATACAAAGATGTGGGGAGTGTTGCGAGGCCCATACCTTTGGGGTGTCTAACTTTGGGATGAGGCTGCCTGCATTGAAATTGAAAAAGCTAAGGGCTTTGGGCACAGAGAAGAGTGGGGGATGGGGACCAGGATTAGGCTCCACATCACCAGCCAGAAGCAGGAGGAGTAGGAGGAAGACTAGGAGGGAAGGTGGTTTGTGCTTTTTGTGGCCTGGGGGAAGAGGACAAGGAGTAGCATTTTTTGAAGCAGAGGGAGCAGTGGAGGAGTTCAAGGTGACAGGAGGGGGTAGGAAGGAGGCCAGGGTGGATAGGGTAAGTGGGAGGGTAGGGAGATGAGGGGATGGCAAGGGTAGGGACGGAGAAGGGAGGAAAGGGTGGAGGAAGAAGGAGATGAGAGAGGACAAGGAGATATGAGAGAGGGTGAGTAAGGGAAGAGGTGTGGGTGGGGGTGGGAAGAGTAGGGGAAGGTAGATGAGGAAAGTGGGTAGCCAGAGGAGCATAGTTGTGGAGTAGATGGGGGAGAGGAGAATAAGGGGTAGAGGTAGGGTTGATTGGAGTTAGATAGCCTGAGGAGCAGGCAGGGTAGCCTGGGGTACAAGAAGGGAAGATAGAAAGAGGTGGGAAGCAATGGACACCAGCTGGGGAGAAGGGAGGAATTGATAGTAGATAAGATAGTGACAGAAGGGAGGGAAGCTGGTTGGAGATGCGAGTAGGACAGATGAGAGCTCGGCAACAGGTGTGGGGGTGAGAATGCACAGTAGACACAAGTAGGTGAGGGAAGGGGATGGCAATTTGGCAATTTGAAAATTATGGGCAATAAGTAGGTCATACGGTTGAATGGCAGTTGTGATAGAAATACAGTGAAACAAAATAACTGTTAACATGAAACAGCAAGTAACAGTCATTATAGCAAGCTGAAAACAAATTGAAACATATCAGGTGTGGCTAAGATAGGTAAAATAAAGGTCACAAAAGAGCTGTATGGAAAGAAAATTAGTGGAAAACAAGACTAACGGTTAAAAGGCAAAAACAAACATAGCAACAAGCTATACCAAATGGAGCATTGAACAACACCAACTAGTACCAGCTAGTAAGACCAAGGACAAAGCAGGAAGGGAAAGTGTGAGCCAAGTAGGAAGCAGAGGGATATGCAAAGAAGAAGCAAAAAGCAAAAGGACTGTAGGACCGAGTCTACTTAGGGCAGCCTGGCTGGCCAACCTGTTGACTCACGGCTGACTCCTCAATGTTGTTAGCACATGGTCCTTTGCACAGACAGGCCACTTGGATAGCCAAATGCCATGAATGCCAAAAGTGCAAGGTGCTGCATTTGGGGTGAAGAACCCAAGGAGGAGTTACTAGCTGGGGAGTGCAGCTAGCCCAGACAGAGGAGGAGGAGAAGGATCTGGGGTGCTCATTACAGGGTCATGAACAACTCTGCACAATGTAGGAAGGCAGCTGCAAAGGCCAACAAAATGATGAGTTGATTTGCAAAGGTATATCCTCAAGGAGGGAGAGGTGATTCTGCCACTGTATAGATCATTAGTTAGGACAGCACCTGTAGTACTGCATGCAGTACTGGTGCCCATATCTGAGGAGGGACATTAAGTTACTGGAGGAGGAGTGCAGCAGGGCAACAAAGATGATCAAGGGGCTGGGGGACTTATCATATGAGAGGAGGCTGAGGGAGTTGAACATGTACTCGCTAGAGGAGGGACGGGGGACATGATTGAAACCTTTAAGTACATGAAAGGAATAAACAAGATAGGTACAGAGGGCTATTCAAAGTAAGGAAGGGGAGAGACAGGGGCCATGATATGAGACTGAGGGAGGAAGGTTCAGGAGGGAGATGAGGAGACACTTTTACAGAGCGGGTGGTAGCTAAGTGGAATGCGTTACCTGCAGAAGTGGTATCCAGTAGAACAGTGGACTGCTTCAAAGGGATGGGGCAGGACAAGGGAGGGTCAGTGAAGGAAGGGTGGAAGGGAGGCAGCTGCAGATAAGGGATGCTAGCTGCACATTCAACAGACTTGATAGGCCCTAGGCCTTTATCTGCTGGCAAATTTTCATATGTTCAGAGTAGACAGCAGGTTAAAACAGCAGCCCACCCGATTGGCTAGGATGGATGCTTAGAGCAGGGTCCACAGTGGTCTCCCTATGAAGCAGTCCCACAAGGTCCTGGCAGTGGTCAGTGGGGGGTGGCAGGCAAAGAAGCTCACCCATGACCCCAGAGATGGTGTCCAGTGTGTGATGCTGTTTGCAGCGTAGCCAGGTCTATTGTGCAAGAGCAGAGCCTGGGCAGAGCTATGGGCCTGGCCAGAGATGGGAGGATAAGTAGTTTAAAAAAAAAAAAGTTAAATTGTGACATTTGGGGGCCAGTTGATGGCCCAGTAGATAGGGCACCACGCCCCATGCCAGTGACCCTGGTTTGGAAACAAGTCCAAGGCACTTGCAAACTGGCATCCAAGCACTAAGGAGTGGTATCAGGGCAGTGGGTCCTTGATTGAGAGGGTCAGAGCAGCCCTTCCACAGCCCTAGAAGGTGCCCTTCCACCTGCAGGGGAAGCTGCATGTCAGCAAGGCTCACAGTGGTTATATAGAACACCCCCACATGGTGGGAGGCCAGCATTACAGGGAGGAAAAACCCAGGCTCTGTGTTAAAGATGCAGTGTGGACGCTGTAGCCTGGATACCTGTATCCCTTGTGAATTGAATAGCGATGGGTTGGAGGAGTGTGCCTCCACAGCACTCGAATACAGGTTGTAAGGCATTGAGGAAGACCTGGACTCCTAAATTCCAATTACATTCTTTCATTAGAACTGATTATTATAAGACGCTGGCTATCTGTCCCTATGCCATCCCTGGGATAGTGGACTACTCTCACAAAAGAAATCAGAGTATATGAGAGATGTACCAGAGACTGAACTTTAATTTTGATGAAGAGATTGTCACCATAGCACAAGGTGGTCAGAGTGGAATGCATCTGCGAATGGCACTTAACGACAAAGGGAAAAGGAAAAACAGTGATTGAATTGCCTTAGGTAGTATAATAAACTAATGAGTTCCGATCACCTGGGTTAATACATATCAGCTTTGTAACAATTGAATTTGCAAAGAAAATCTAGATGGACACAGAAGTACCAAATGTTTATTATTTAAGTGATAACATCCAGCTAGTCGGAGTATGCGTAAGCATTAGTGACTGAGGCAGGAGGTCATTTCCCAGCGGCCTCGGCACCCAGCATCCAACCATGCATTAATTCCTGGGAAATGACTTCCTCTCAAGGTCATTAATGCACTTGTAACATACAATGGGATTACTGTTGTATACTGGTATTTCTCATGGAAAAATAGTGAAATCACAACAATCATGTGTACTGCAGTAAAGAACTTCATGTCTTAGAAGAAATGCTTCACTTCTGTGCCTTTCATAACTCCCAATGTGCACAATGCACAGGCCACATGCATTAATGTAATGTCTACCAATTTATTACAACTACTAAGTTTGGATTATGTAGGAAAACACAAATGCAATACTGATTCAACTTCAAAAATGCCTACTTGTACTGACACTTTAATTCCTTTCAGTTCTATTCCTACCTCACATTTATTTATGTTGGTAATGCATTCTGGGAAAATTTCTAACGTGCATAATTAGCTATCAGCCAGAAATGAGAAGCGCTCGCTAACATGTAACCTTTACTTGTTGCTATAATGCTTACTGTGTCTCTCTTCAGTGAGTTGCTACACTTCTTCACAATTGCAGCACTGGACAACAGAACACGTTCTTGCACAGTATTCTTAACACAGTGCCACCTATATAGGTCGGATTCGACTTTCACTGAGGTGCAATCCCGATTTTCTTGCTTTAACAGATAGTAAAGTGTTCTTAGCACAGTACCAGCTTATAGGTCAGATTGCGACTTTCACTGAGGTGCGATCCTGATTTTCTTGCTTTGAAAGATAGCTGGTCATATCTAGGAATTAATGCATGGTTGAATGTGTGTCAGCTGATGTGTTTTAACCAATCAGATTACTTGATTTCAGTGTTGCCATTACTGCCATGTTACAAGAAGCAATAACTAGCTTCTGTGGATGATTAAATGTCGAGGCGTTTAATTATCCACAAAAGCTAGCTATTATAAGTATACTCCAACTCACTGGATGTTCTAACTATTATATGAGTTGGAGTTTCCCACATAGGTTTTCAACGCCTGGAGTTACTTTGTTGTTGTTTTCGCAGGCACTCACCAAAACAAAGGATGCATTGATGTCGTTGAAGTGTTAATGCGACTTGCACCAACAAGGTGAGGTCACTTACCTTTTTTTCTCTGGAGTGCCTGGAATTCAGGGGTCTTCTCCGGTGACTTGGTTTATGCATTTTTTCCTCTGTAGTCTGGTAACACGGCCGGGAGGACCACGTGGCAGGAGCTTGCATTTTCTTTTTATTTGATGGAGCGTGGCTGGGAATCAATATTAGAAACAAAGTCTACCATGTGGTGCTGCTGCGGTACAATTGCCGACCAGGTTAATTTCACGAATTTACTTTATATTTGCTTTGTTTTTTATGAGTGTCTTGACTGTTTATCTCTGGGAAAAAGTGCCTGCCAACATTGGTGCAGCAGTTAAAGGTTTCATTAACCTACTGTGGGCGTGGCTGTGGGTTGATTAACTGACTGTGGGCATAGTTATGGGGTGATTAACCGACTGTGGGCGGGTTTGAGTGAATAACCAACTCTGGGGTTCTCCAGTGCAGTTTGTGGGATAATAACTCATGGGAATTCTCAATTCTGATCAGCTGACAACAGCTGCCTCTTGTATAATATTGTTTAGTTATTTTTGTTGCTTGGGAAAGGACTAGTCAATTCTGCCTATTTTCTGTTTCAGAGGGGTGGAGTACAGGTGGAAACCAACCAATATTGAATCAGATTAAGCTATTGGTGGAATATTTAGAGAATGGGAACTTTCTATTTATGTATTTGTATTTTGCAATTTTTAGCCAGGAAAGACACACTAAGCTGAGGCTTGTTTCCAGGTGCGGCCTGGGAGCACAGGGAAGTTAAGTGACTTGCTCATGGTCGCACAGTATCCAAGTAGTGACTGTGGGATTCAAACTCAGTTTTCCAGGTTTGCTGCTCAGTGCTCTTAACCACTCCACTATACTGCCTCCAAGACAATATCAAGCCTACTTGGGCAGAAGTACCTTCAAATTTTGCGATTCAGACCCTGAATTCAATAGACTGCATTGTTTGGCCAGGACATTGGGGAAATTCTCTACTCTATTTTTGCCTGTGTGAATTTCCACATGGCAAACCAGATGTCAGTAAGTTCTACAATGAAAGCTAATTACCCCAGAGTCCTTGTTGGAAACGTCCAACACACTGTAGACAGTGCTTCTTGCATGAGTTTCAGTTTATTTCCTGGGAGATTTTTGGAAGTGTTGAGTGCCACTGTGCTCACTTATTGGGGTGGTGTAGACACAGATCATAGCTGGATTTTTTTCTCTTTTTTTCCTTTACTGATTGTGTTTAGATCTGATATTTCCTTTGTTGGTTCTCTTGATGTTCTCTTTGATTGTATCTCTGTATGATTTATTTTACCTCAAAGGAAAATAAAGCTTATGTCTGAAACTGCAGCAGTTGCTGCAGAAATGCCTGATTAGTGATTTTGGTAACACATTTTTCCAATACCTTTGACAAGTAGTTTTACTTCTGAAAATCCTGCTGACTTTCCAGTTTCCAGACCAGACCGCAGCCATCACACACACACACCTGGTAGCTTCCTTCACACTGGATACATTAATTAGTGCTACCAACTAATGGCATAGTTGGTCAGAGTCAGTTCAAACTCATTGCCACTTTTTCGATCTGCATCACCACTATTTTCCACTTGCTTAATTGCAGTGTCATGTCAGTTTGTTATTTTACCAAGGTGCTGAAGTCCGATAAGAAAGGGGTGAAATTGCCAAAGAAAGTCTGACAGTTGCCCATTATGCATTGTTGCCCTCTGGGAAACCAGTGACTGTTCTGGACCAGCATCAGACCTGGGCAGCCTGTCTTGGATGAGAGCACAACATGGATGCATGTGATGCCTGCCTCTCCATGGACCACAGTACCCTTTGGAACCACAGGTTGTGGTGGGGTCACCTGATCTCCACCTTCAAAGGCAGATATCGCACATGTGTGTCCAAGCACAAGTCACCAGGCCTTTCTCATGGTTCTGTGGAAGTATGGAGTTCTTCCTCAATGTCACCAAGCAGACATGTCAGAGACTCTGGTGGATTGTTCTGGTGGACTGTCGACTCGGCCTGGATGGTCGACTGTGAACTCACCACAGTCTGCCTGCCCTTAGCAGCAGACATCCCAGTGGTGAGGGTGCAGCTTGCGCGCCGATCTACACTGGTGGACACCACAACATCATCCTCTGGCATTCTCCATGCTGTTTGGTACTGTTTACAGTGACAATACAGCTGGTGGCACTGAGGATGACACCAGGCCCCCTCTTGACATTGTGAACAGTGTCAGGAGAGGGACAGGCAATGAGGCTGTTGTCTACACTTTGCCAGTCTGGATGCTGTCACTGTCCATAGTGTTGCTAGTGACATCGACGAAAGTGATGGCCGCAGACATAGTGACAGAGGCAGCAAGGCCATGGTGTCAGTCCTGGGTCTGGCACTGAGCAAAGTGCTGGTGACGATGTTGTCTCGGTTTCATCTCCAACTCTGGTTTCATTTGTGACACTGAGGAGAGTGATGGCTCCTGGAATTATGTTGAAGTTGACACTGAGCACAGTGTCAAGGGTGGTGCCAGCCATGGTGATGACGATGACCCTGTCTCTGAGGCTGTTGCTGATAGAGCCCAATGGCAGCAGTGATGCCGACTTGGGGTTTGATGGTGGCCCATAGATGGCGTTTTCTCTGGAGCCAGTGGATGTCACTGCCACTGGGAGGACCTAGATCACCTGTGGGACTTGTACAGCTCTGCTATTCTCATCTGGGGTTTCCACCATGGGCACCTATTGGGTTACTCCTTGGATGCAGCAGAACACCCTTCAGGTGAATCTGCTAGATCCTTCCCTCATGTAAGGCCTCCTGTGCAATTCAGCAGCCCAGGCCAAGGCCCTCGAGACCATGACTCTTGACTTCCTCAAGGAGGGCCTTGCTGTTTCCTGGAAGGTTGCCCTTTCATATGCCCTTGGGGCCATTAACTTGGGAACAGGGTTCCATGTCAAAATGGAAACTAAACAACGGTGACTGCTGAAAACAGCGATGGATAATGCCAACTGACAAATCTGGCGATGTTTCTGTTTGCTGTGGGCTTCACCCCTGCACACACCCTTGTTGAGGCTGTGCACCCCACCCACCCTTACTAAATATACCAACTCTGGGGTGGGGGCGGACCTCAGGGATGGGGTACAGCAACTTCACCAAATTTGTCATTCAGCATAATCCATCACTGTTCTTTAGTTGCTGCCTTCACGGACTACCTGGGAACAGCAGCATGATTTCATTGTTGCCTTAGACAGTTGGTGTAGTGAGTCTGACATGGCCCAGTACAGGCCCTTCTCCTGGACACCAGTGGTTCCCAGATTCGGTGCCTTGCTTCATCAACGTCCTCCTCATAGTACAATTAATCATTTCTCCTCCTTACTTCGGTTGCTGAGTACATCTTGTACCAAGCGATTCTTAGTGAAGAGCCTCCAGGTGGTCAACTTTACATGCTTTTACAAGCCACGGTCCAGTAGCCCTGCCACTGGGGCTCTGTGGAGTTCCCAATCTTGATATTACTATCATTCTTCCATGGCCTATAGCTTTTGAGGAGGCATTCAGGACAGTGTGGAGCGTTCTTTCTCCAACCCAGCCATACCAGGGACCTCCTGAAGAGGTATTATGCACCTGCGGGTTTGATGGTGATATATTTCACCCTTCCTTGAGGCTTGAAGTACTGCAGACCCCATTGCCTTGTGCATGACCACTTCAGGGCAGATTCCTGCCAAACGTGTTGCCCTTGGTAGGAAGTGTATTTCTTGGCACGCGCCTTTCTGCACACAAGCATATGGTAATCTAGAACCATTGCCTATGGTTACAGCTAAGCACACTTTTAGCTACACTGCCTTAGACTGAGACAAGCAGGTAGGCAATTGACCTTTCTGCACGGAGTCTGGTGGCAGCTAAGCACCAGTTAAAGGCATCTTACAATGCCAGCAGAGTGGCCTCAGGTTGCCAGGAACTACAGTTTACATCAGGCAGACAGCATGGCTTTGCCTATTGTGGTTGGCACCTTTGACCCAGCATAAAGTGCTTAACGCACTTTCAGGAGGCTCATTTCTTCACCCCTAGGATCAGGCAGGACTGTCGGGAACCATCCTGCTCCTGTGCCACAGGAGCCCCTCCTAGCTCTGACTAGCCTCGGGTCTTGCCAGACCCGTGAGAAGCCCTGCCTCAGGTGTTCTCTCTCTCACACAGACAGCTGAGGTGTCTTCTCCCTCAGAGAGAAGGAAAAGCTTGGTATTCAGACCCATAAGTGGAAATCAGTGGTGAAGACTGATTCTTGTAAGATATGTTATGCATTTACTGTAACTGTTGATCCACCGAATATCTTCACAATTTGATTACACCACTCACCTACCATCTCCACTCTAGCAGAGCTAGCCTCTGGGCAGCTCAACCTGATAGTGCTGGCCTGCACTATCTACAGTAGTGCAGTGGCATCTCCCACTTGTGCTCCCTATGGAGTAGGATTTTTTGTTTTGTGTTTTTAAAGAGTTTGGGACCCATTGCTGGGTTCCCATTCCCTAAAAAAAAACTCAAAACTGGGTGTGTGCACCTTTAGAGCCCTCATATCAACAAAAAATAGGAGGAGCGTGAACGAGTCTTAGGCTTCTTTTTTTCTTCTTGTCTTCCATCTCCTGCTCAGGGTGTATCCCTTTCCAAAGGTATATAGCCTATTAATTTGCTAAATGCACTCTGAGCTTCTGGGTATTATCCAGTCTAACGCCACTTCATGCTTTTACTCTATTGTTATTGTACTGTCTAGTTTTGATTCCTGATTTCATTTATTTATTGGTATCTCTTCTATATGTATAGCGCCCTGAGCCTCAGGGATAGGGTGTTTATAAGTGAAAGTCTTACTTACTAGCTTATTTACTTACTTACAGTGGCACTGTCTGTGGATCAGTGCCTTGCACTGGGTTGGATAAAGTACACTAGCTCTTATACATGTAACACCGGGTTCCCTGGAGTTACTAGAACCCCTTCAGTTTAGTGTAGGTAGGTGAACAGCACACAAAAAGGTTGAATCCTTGTTAATTTCACATAAGCCCTCTTTGCCTGACAGCTGCTGTGTATAGTGGAGCTAATTTGTCTAATGGAACTCTCGCAGCCTCATAAGCCACAGGGCTAGGGGAGCTGCAGTGTTCTGACTCAGTCAGTCTTGTTCTGAGTGGAGTTCAGAGTGTGTGCAAGTTGGTCCTCTACCTGTGATCAGACCAACTTCAGAGGAGTCTCAGCACTCACCAACCAGTATGCAGTAAATTAATTAGCATGAAGGATTTGCATCCAAAAGGCGCTCCAAGCAGTTTAAAGTTTCCATACCAAAGTTGTTTATTTTCAAAAGAGCGTTGTAGCTACTGTACATTAGCCACACCACCCAGCGCTTGACCAGAGGTCTTCCTGAGGTCCTGAGGTGGTAGTACCACCTCAGAAAGATCTCCGGTCGAAGTGCTGGGGTGAGTAGGCTAATGTAGCTAGCTACACGTCTTTTGAAAATAAATAGCTTTGATTTGGAAACTTTAAACTGCTTTGGATCATCTTTTGAATGCAAACCTATATGCTAATTAAGTTGCATACTGGCTGGTGAATGCTGAGATTCCCTTAGACTGCCTTTTGTTTGGGGCTAGCAACCTCTTAGCACCGACCTGCTACCGGAGTGCACACCAGATCTTTTGATCAGCTTCAGAGGAGGTCCTCTGTGTTTTTCTCTCACCCTAGAAGTGTCAGCAATCAGTCTGTGTGCTGGCAAGTGATGAAACCTGTCTATCATTGCCCCTCGGGGTGAATTCCTTCACATCTGTGTGAGATCATCTGGAGTCAGTGAGTACTGATTGTCAAAACCCCACTAGCAGGTCAGGCCCTGTGCTCCCACAGTGCCAACCTCCAAGTGCAGTATTGTGAACAGGAACTGAAACAGGGTAACCCTCCTGTCTGTTTTGTGGGTTTGAATCAACCTTTGGTCTCAAGTTCTGGAGGGATTCAAACTGTGACCCTCTTGCTAAGTACCCAAGTGTACAGGCTCAGATAATTCTGCTCTTCGGGAAATGCCAGATATCTTTGCCTATGGGCACCTAACCAGGTGTACAAAATGAACCCTTAAACTCTATGAAAAGACCTCAGATAAACTCTTACCTTTTCCAGTTTGTTAAACCAGTAAGCTATGCACAATGTCAACTTTAACTATATATGCTTCATTTGTCAAATAAAGAATTTCAAGGCACACCAAGTAGTCTCTCAAAATAGAGGTTTACTTTAAAATAGAAAACAAATATGAACTGTGAATACAGAACAATATATCGAAAACATACAATCACTTAAAAGAACAAGGTTTAAAAGTGCAAATTCCTACCACCAGACAATTAGACTTATCTATCTAAAGTATCTCTTCTAACAGTGCTAGAGTAGAAGTTTCTTATTCAGAGTCCAAACATGTATATCTCTCTAAAGGTCAGTCACAGCATAATTAAAACACTGTCTTGAACTTGCCTTCTCCATGATGTCACTCGGCTCCTCCTCTGTGTATTAAAATCATACAACCAGGATGTCTTATCATTTAGAAGGTAAATTAATTAAGGTGACATCAGTAAAAACTCATTTCCCCATGACCCTTTTGATCTAGAGTGTCTTCCTGTCCTTCACAGACATCAAAGGAGATTTATGACTTACTCTGCCAGGTCTCACTGAAGTGCATATGCTTTGTAATACCAGGTGAAATTAATTGGGTTTCCTCTGAACGTCATAAAGGTTTATAATCTATCCTGGCAGCTGGCAAGCTACAATTAGTCACATAAACAGGAGATCCTTAATTTATGTCTCTTCTAATCTTTAATTATCTCCTGGCTTTTAGGTTAACATCTTGTAGCTCAAACCTGGGGTCATCCCAGGAGCACAAGATTTCTCATGACAGACAATCACACTACTTTTTATTTTACAAAAATCATAGAGTAATCAGAACCAGCTGTCCAAGTGTCACACTGTTGATGGGGCAACCCCACCTTCACCATGTCATCTCTAAAGTGCTGCCCAGATAGACTATGGCTGGGATATTCAAAGGGGTTGTGCATGGTGCAGCAGTGTTGCGCCATGCACCCAACCTACTAATGCACCCCAGCATGATATTCAAAGAGTAGGTTGCTCCACTAATCCCTGATGCACCGGGCACACCAGTAATGTATCGGCTAAGTGCAGGGGTGTGCCCATGAATATTGGCACATCCCGATATTCAGCCTGGGATGTGTGGTGCATAGGCAGAAAAAACCCCACCTTGTGCCACCCAGGGGGCGAGAGTTGTGCACGCTTAAACAGGGAACAAGTCAGACACTCACAGGTGGGCTGCCATTGCAGGGTGCAACACAGCAGCCACCTGCCGTGGTGGCCACCGACCTCCGAAACACTGTCCCAAGCCCTCTGCCCAGGAGCATTGTGGCCCCCCACCCTGTAGCCCAATCGTGGGCATAAGTAAAATATCTCCCTGGTGGTCCAGTGGACTGCTCCTAATGCCTGATCGCAGGCATATGTTGTAAATATCTCTGGTGGTCCAGTGGACCATGCTCCATCCCCAATCATGGGCATATGTTTTAAATATCCCTGGTGGTCCAGTGGACCTGCTCCCTTGCTCGATCGTGGGCATAAGTGTGACAAAATGTCCTGGTGGTCCAGTGGACCCACCCCTGCCCGATTGCAGGCATATGACAAAATTAACCCTGGTGGTCTAGCTGCCACCTCTCCCACCTGCCCACTGAGCCCCGCCACCCTGCACTCCCGTCAGTGGTGGCGGCAGCTCCCAGACCGCAGCCACCCGGCCACCCACTGACTGACAGTGTATAGTACGGCTGTACAAGAAACATAGAAACATAGATTTTGACGGCAGATAAGGACCGTTTGGCCCACCCAGTCTGCCCATTTCCCTACCTAATGGATAGCTGCAGATTCTAGTTAACCAGCAGCCTACTTCTTCCTACCCCACCCCCTAGAATTGCCTTATGACTGTCCCATGCATGCTTGAATTCCACCACTGTTTTTGACTCCACAACCTCCTCCAGAAGGCCATTCCATGCATCCACAACCCTCTGTGAAAAAATACTTCCTTAAGTTACCTCTGAGCCGCCCCTTCTATCTTCAAATTGTGCCCCCTTGTTCTTGCACCTCTTTTTTTGAAAGATGCTACCCTCTTGGACTTTGTTGATTCCCTTGAGGTACTTGAAAGTTTCTATCATGTCCCCCTCTCCCTCCTTTCCTCGAGGCTATACATATTTAGCTCCTTAAGTCTCTCTTCATATGTCTTCCGTGCAGACCCTGCACCATTTTGATTGCCCTCCTCTGGACAGCTTCCATTCTGTCTGTCTTTGCAGAGATTGGGTCTCCAGAACTGCATGAGTACTCAGATGGGGTCTCACCAACTGTCTGTACAGAGGGATAATAACTTCCTGTTTTCTACTGGTGATGCCTCTCCTATGCATCCCAGTATCCCCAGCCCTCCTTGCTGCCCTCTCACATTGCTTGCCCACCTTTAGGTCATCTGATATGACTACCCCCAGGTCCTTTCATTTTGTTGTTGTTAGTATCTCACCCCATTGTGTACTCTTCCCCTGGTTTTTGTTTCCCAGGTGCATTACCTTGCACTTCTTAGCATTGAATCTAAGCTGCCATACATTTGACCATTCCTCTAACCTTGCCAAGTCCCTTCTCATCCTTTCCACCCACCTTGTGCATCAACTCTGTTGCAGATCTTTGTGTCATCTGCAAAGAGACATACTTTTCCTTCCAGTCCTCTGCAATGTCGCTTAAAAGATAGTGAAGAGGACCGTCCTAATACTGAACCCAGCGGTACCTCTACTAGTAACCCCATTTCTTCAGCATGGGCTCCATTTACTATTACCTCTGTGTCCTATTCTCCAGCCAATTCTTTACCCAGGCTGTCATCTTGGGACCCACTCCCAGGCTGGCTAACTTGTATATTAATCTTTTGTGTGGGACTGTGTCAAATGCCTTCTAAAGTCTAGGTAGGCCATGTCACAGCCCCTCCTGATCTACTACTTTGGTCACCCAGTCAAAGAAATCTATCAGATTTGTCTGGCATGACCTTCCGCTGTGAATCCACGCTGCCTTGGGTCCTGTGCCCCTCTGGCCTCTAGATACTCAACAATTCTTTCCTTCAGAGTGATTCCATCATTTTCCCTACCACTGAGGTTAAACTAACAGGTCTGTAGTTTCTGCTTCTGCCTTGCTCCCACTTTTGTGAAGGGGAATCACATCTGCCCTCCTCCAGTCCTCGGGTACCCCCATCCTCCATGATTTGTTAAAGAGGGTAGTTAGTGGTGTCACTAGTTCTACCTTAGTTCTTTTAGAATTCTGGGATGAATCCCATCAGGCCCCATTGCTTTGTCCACCTTCAGTTTAAGAGTTCTTTCAGAACCCTTTCTTCTGTAAATGGGCTGGTATCAACTTCTGTATCCAGAGTGTTTCTGCTGTTTGTTTTAGGTACTCCCCTCTTCCTTTGTAAATATTGAGCAAAATATTTGTTTAATATCTCTGCCTTTTCACAGTCACCTCTGCCCACCCTCCTCCCTTTATTAAGCCTCACTAACCCTCCCTTGGTCTTCCTTCACTCCTGATGTACCTATAAAGATTGTATCTCCTTCTTAACTGAGTTGGCTATCTTTTCCCGGTTTGGGCCTTTGCTGTTCTGACTGCCT
Organism: Neoceratodus forsteri; assembly: GCA_016271365.2. NCBI lineage: Eukaryota > Metazoa > Chordata > Ceratodontiformes > Ceratodontidae > Neoceratodus > Neoceratodus forsteri. The sequence continues at coordinate 125,422,819 of JADMNL010000024.1, forward strand.
TCCCAGCATCCTTTTGCTTTAACTGATGCAGTTCTCTGTCCTGCTCCTTCTGTGATTCCTTGTACTTCCTGAATGCTTTCTTTTCACTTGAACCTTCACTTCCACTTCCTTTGAGAACCACAGTGGTTTCTTACATCGTTTTGTTTTGTTTATTTGCTTACACAAAGGCTCTACATCTCTGTGATGGCAGTTTTTATTATTCTCCATAGTTCTTCCTCCCTCCTTCCTGCCCATTTGCTAGTGCATTCCTTAGGCACTCACCCATTTTGGAAAGTCAGCCCTCCTAAAGTCCAGTGCTTTGCCTTTGTATGGCTTGACTCTATTGCTGTGTTTATTGTGAACCATACTGTTCGATGGTCGCTAGTTCCCAGATGGCTACCCACTTCTACATCTGTGATCCACTCTTCATCTCCATTTGAGAGAACCAGGTCTAAGATTGCTCCTCTCGAGTGGGCTCCAATACTAGTTGTCTAAGGCTGCCCCTGTAGGGCATCTAGAATAACCCCACTCTTCGAAGTGGCTGCTGCAACTGCACTCCAGTTAACATCTGGCATATTCAGATCACCCATCAGCAATATCTCCCTTTTCTGCCATTCTAAGTATTCTTTCTATCATTTCCTTGTCCATTTCCTCCCTGAGAAGGGGTCTGTATACAACCCCTGTGCGGACTGTCGTGCCATTGCCGGTCTCAAATTTACCTAGAGCTTCTTCTCCTCCTGTTTCCTTTTGTTCTGTTGCTTTGATTCCTTCCCTTATGTAAAGAGCTACTCCTCCTCCTCCTCTTTACCTCCCTGTCCCTCCTGTAGATAGTGTATCCTGGTATGTTTACGCCCTGTCATGATTTTGTGTACCATGTTTTCTGTGACTGCCATGATATCCAGATGTTCCTCCTCCATCAAGGCCACTAATTCAGGAAGCTTGTTACTCAGACTATGAGCATTGGTACTCATTGCTCTCCATTTTGATGGCTTTACCTTCTTTGCAGCATCCCCACTGACCTTTCTACCTCAGTCTTTTCTCATTTAGTACCCTGTTTTGTAGGGAGGCTGGGATTTTCCTGCTGCTTATCAGTGCTCCCCTTGACTAGTTTAAGCTTGCTAATGAAGCATTTAAACCGATTGCTCAAAAAGACTTGTTCCTTCCTGGACAGATGCAGACCATCCTGCCAGTATAGGCTGGTGTCCCTCCAGGTGGAACCCCAGTCCCCAATGAAGCCAAACCCCTGTGCTCAACACCTTTTTCCAACCATTCATTAAACTGCATGGTGCAAAAGTACTTACCTCCTTATGCCATTGACAGGCAGCAACTCAGAGAAGGATATTGTGTGTGCTACTTATCGTAGGCCCTCCCCAGTTCCATAAAGTCCTTCTGCACTGCTCTAATCTCATGATGAGCCAAGTCATTTGTCCCTAGGTGGACAATGACGTCCAGCTCGAACTCGTGCAGCTGTTCTTGTGATCCTGAGGATCGCTTCCTCTCTCAAGCCATGGCACCAGGCAGGCTTACTTCAGTTTTCCCTGCACCCCAGTTCTATCCCTAATAATTGGTCCCCCACCAGGAGCTGTTTCTTTCCTTGCGGTGTCCTCTGCCTCCTTCCTGTGGGCCTCCTTGTGACAGTTGTCCCCAGCCTCCTTAGTCTCCTCTGCGGGTGATCCAAAGGAGCTATGCTCCCCAGAATGGTGTATGGATTATGGTGTGGAACAACTGACTGTGTGTGCCTCTGTTCCACCATCCTCACCTCCTGAGCCCACTGTGGTCCAACTGCTGTGCTTTCTTCAACCTCTGAGGTAGTGGTGGTGGCTCTGGTGCTCCTGGATGGGGAGGTTCCCTTCCTACCGTCCATTGTGGCCTGGTGCACTGCAGGCCAATGGGCATGCAGACCATACTGTACTACACAGTCCCAAAATGTGAATGGTTTGAGGGGTACCCGGACCACCAGGGTAACTTTGTCACATGCCCATGATCAGGCAGGGGATAGGGTCCACTTGACCACCAGGGATATTTTAAACATATGCCCGTGATCGAGCAATGGGCACGTTGCCTGCCGAGGGGCAGGGGTGCTCAGTCCCGATGGTTGCAGGGGCAGGGCACCAGGCGCAAGCCGCCGGGTCAGTGCACTACGATGCAAATGGGGCCATAATGATACATGCAATGGCTCCATTTGTGCCTTTGCATACATAATGGCCTCATTTGCATGCTCACGGCTGAATATCGCTTCTTGCTGCGCTCTAGCGCAACTGCACTTGCGCTTGGTGCAGCCCCTGCTCCCCTTCTACCACTTGTGCTGGTGAGGTGCCACTACACTGTGCACAGTGCGACGGCGTCTCAGTGCCATATTCAACAGTGTTGAGCCATGGCGCAGCACCACTGAATATCACCCAGACCATGTCCTGGCACTATCCCAGTTGTGTTGCTCCCAGGCTTGCGCCTGCCTGGTGCAGTCTGAATACCCACCCTATGTGTTTTACAACAAAAGCTATGGACTTTCAAATGTTAATTCTTTGGGATTCTGTCATTCGGTTCAGTACTTCAAAAGCCTTCAGCCTGGGGCTAATGTGTACCTACTGCTGGGACTGTCTGTTGCTGTGGGTGGGTCTCTGGAGGAAGACCCCTACAAAATGTGGGAACTATGTAATTCAAAGTTATTTCTACAAATGTCTTGTGGGCACAACAATGCTTAGTACACAAGATTCATTTACTGTTCAATTTTGGGTTGGCTGGTGCCCAGCAAGAGAGCCCAAAGGTTCAGATGCAGGTTCAGAGAACCCTTGCACAAGGATGTGCTATGGGGATTGTCTTTTGTGGCCATGATGTGCCTCAAGAGTCCTTAACTGTAATGTAATGGCAAAGCACATCTGGCTTTGCCCGGACGTTATGCTGACCACTCAATCCAGGTCGCAAAGGGAGCTAACTGGTTACATGGCAATGGTCAGGGTGGTAACTCAGTTCCTCGTGTGTGGTCGGATTGAGTGCTGTGGCAACAACCACTTAAATGTGCACTTGGAGAAACTGGAGGATCTTTGATGCCTCATTTCTCCAGAGATCCCTAGACAAAGGGGTGGACGTTCATTTGGGAAATGTTCTACTGTAACAAGCCTCAGTACTCAAGAGAGTGTGTTCTGTGGAAGATTTTGTACTGCAAAACGCCTGGGGCACCACCAAGTTTCTGTGTAACACCTGTCAAGAATAAAAGCTATACAGTACAATCCCATTCCTGTTTGTGGACATTCCATCTCTGTATGACCTGTGTGCTTTCTTGGGGCCCCTCAGACTTAGTTGACACACCATAGGCCTGGTACTACTCTTTGTACCTGGGTTAAATAGAAATTTTATTTTGTGCCCTTCCCTGACCTCTGAGATGCCTGAGCCTGGTGTTGCCCTAATACCAGGTGTAATAACTTTCTTTTCTGCATTTTGTGGTTGTTGCCTTGTCTTGCAGTATAAAAGGGGTTGGGGTTACATATAGGCATATTCCTGTTGTTGTAGGAGAAGCAGTTCATTTTCTCCGATTTGTGTTTTTTCATCTGGCTATACCAGACTATCCTTTTTGGTTGGTATGCCTTTCTTCTTCTCTTATGTCAGCTTGGGCTGTTGGCTGTGGGGCTGTTCAACCCTACAGCTCCACATGCACCTGAGATGCCTTTCATTTTTTTTCCCTGATGCGGAAAAAAAGGATTGGGAGACATATTTGACCAGCTGTTCAGTCAATCCTCTATCAGGTAACATGGGGTTTTGTTTTTCCAGGAGTCTATATGATTCATTCCTATTTTGGTACATTGTGCCATCTCAGTTGCAAAGGGTGCCAGTTCTGGGCATCCTGTCTAGCTTTCTGCCACAGCCACATGCTTCAGGACTGCTGCCTTTAAAATCACTATCCAGGCCAGCCCGGTGGGCGTGGAGAGCTAAGGCATTGAATACTTTACCTCCGTCACACGAGCATCCCGGGACTGCTGTCCTCTCCCATGGAGGGTGGCCAACCGACTCGGCCTTGACTGCCTGACTTGTTTGCCTGCAGTACCACTGGGTGGTCGCCCAGTGGTACTGCAGGCAAGGGAGGGCCATGGTTCCGAGGATGTGTGCACCTCCAAGCGCACATCCTGACATGTCACCATGGTAGTACCTGGGAGGGGGCGCTGTGGAGCAAAAGCAGCTAACAGCAGATTTTAGCAGCTCTGTACACCACAGCAAGATTCTTCCCTAATCCTCCTTTTCTGGACACAGAATCTGTTTTTCACTCCCACCAGTGGATTCAGCAACATGGATTTGGCCAGTATGGGGAATCCTAAAAAGAAAAAGCAGCTGGAGGAGCAGATAAAAGTAAGGGTACTGGTGGGACCTCGAGGCCAGAGGCAGTCATGCAGGCCAAAGCTGTCTCCGGTTCAGGGGCAACCATGGTGTCTTTAGGACATAAGCTGCAGATGTTGATTACATCAGTGTCCACCTCAGTCAAAATTAGATGACTTTAATGGCTGGGTTCTAGTACTGGAGAATCGCGGTGGATGGATTTTAGGGGACATGGTTGACGTATGCAAGCAAGCAGACACCTCGACCAGTACAACAGCTTCATGGCAAAATAAAATCAGCATCTGAGGGCTAGACTGGAATCACACAGTGAACCAGGCCCGATCAGCAAATGCGCGAATAGTAGGTCTCCTGGGGCTGTGAGGGGGACCATCCCTGAAATGTTCATGCAAGATTGGTTCACTGAGAAACTGTTGCCAGAAGGTGCGGATAATAGCTAGAGACATTCAGAAAGTTTATCATGTCCTCCCGCGGCCTGGCCATACAGCATTCAAGAAAGCCCTGGACTTTAATGGTAGTTACCTCGGGAGTTGGGGCTCGTGACAAGATCCTGCATTGTGCTCGTTGGGCTGCTTCTCTGTCGCAAGACGACCAGCAAGTACATGTTTTCGGACATTAGCTACGCCACTAGACAACGGCGAAAAATTTGATGGAGAGTGTTGCATGAGGTTGGAGTACCACACAAAGATCTTCCCAGCCCGGCTTCAGATCATCCACCAAGACAAGTTATACATATTTTCAGATCCAGTGGAAGCTGACAAGTGTGCCGACTGTCGTGCAGCCAAAACTCGTGGTCCGTTAGAGGATCTGGATGATGCTGGTGACTCAGGGCTACCTGAGGTAGCAGAGTGCTGGACTTTGACAGTTGGTATGACTGTGAATCCAGAGTTGAACATTACGTTCCAGGTTCCAGTACACTAGGATGTTAAAATTTAACAGTTGGGGATGTTAAACTGGTTGCTCCTGGCTATTGCTTAATACTGGGGGTATATATTCCCAGGCTAAATACACTGTTACTGCAAGAACTCTTCTGGGTCCAAAACAGTAAGGAACTACAATTTTAGTTCTGTTAAATGAATGAGGAGGAGGGACTGTTTTTGTTTATTTAATTTGCCATTTATTCTGCTGCATGACACTTAGGTAAAAGTTTTCACATTTAGGTTAACACATGTCAACAATAGTCCCTTGGGGATGTTATTCTCAATGGAATGGAATTGCTGGACAATCCATTTAATCTTGACATAGCCATGTTGCTCATGGACTCATGTTCACAGCACAAGATGTTTTTAGTGGGTATAATGTATTTTGTTTCTCTCAAATGTTGTATCACTATATAGTAAATGCATATGATTTCCTTTGATTAAGAGATTTGTTTCACAAACACAGATTTGAAGAATGGTCTGTTTACTATATGCAAGTTTAAAATAAAAAGAGCGTGCCTGGGAGAAAACAGAAAATGGGACTGAAGGCAGACCGCTGCCCTGCGCACCTACCTGGGCCGTGCTGTCACCTGGAGCAACTCTGGATCATGTAACGGGAGGGAGGGAGACAGCCATCCCCTCCAACCCCATCACAGGAGGGAAGCTGTGGGGACTTCAGGCAGGTCAGGGAGGGGATGCCAGCTGGTAGGGGTTGGGGACAGATGCAGGGTCCCTGGAGGGGTAAATGATCACTATCCATCTGTCTGGCTAGGGTATGAAGCTCTGCTTCCACTACCCTTTAGACCACATAGTGTGCCTTTTGTCCTTAAAGATTGGCAGTCGGGTTTTATTTGTTGTTTATTATCTTTCCTATATCCTTTCCCTACCCTTTGGGCTAGGAAATTCTTAGCCATCTCTTATTAGTTTTCTCCATTTTGTTTCTCTCCTGGTGAACAGAACTGAGGCCAGTGAGGAGCTGCAACTACTACGTGTGTGTGTGTGTGTGTGTGTGTGTGTGTGTGTGTGTGTGTGTGTGTGTGTGTGTGCATGCCTGTGCAGCGTGTGTGTGTACTGCTGTGTATTGGTGTGGCCACTGCCACCCCTACCCTGCGTGAGCGCACTCTCTGTGCATGCCTCCCACTGTGCATGCCCTGCATGTGTGTGGTGTGCTGGTCTCGTGGCCCATGCATGTGTGCCACACCACCTACCTGTGTTCTCCAACGTGTCTGTGCAACCCGTGTCACAGTGGCGTCGTGCCTGCTGCCCAAGTCAGGGGTTCCTCTGCCCAGGGGTGGCTGCATACCCCTCCAGTCCATTGTCTCTGTCGTCCCCCACTACTGTCACCTCTCAGCCTCAACAGCTATCCCACAGTCCATGGCCATTGTGCAGTATGCAACAGGCCAGGAATAGGCTGCAGGCTTTTGAGGGCTATATTGTAGGGCACCACCTGACCAGTCTAGACAATGGAATCGTGCCTTAACATGCCAAAGACACACTTGATGATGTTGCACATGCTGGCATGTGCCTTGTTGTACCATTTCTCTGTGGGGACAATGGTTGCCGGTAGGGTGTGAGTAGCCAGGGCCTCAGCAGGTATGCACTGTCACCTGTGTGGGATTGACATGGTTAGCCCTCTGTTCTGCTGTTCTGCACCCTTTCCTGTCCCTGGCCTCCTGCCAACCCTCACCTCAGCTCTGCAATGTCCCTTGCCCCTGGCCTGTGCCATACTCACCCACTAGGTGGCCCGTGGGGATGTCCCCATGTTCAAAGCTGTGGCACAGCGCAGAGCTGTGCCAGATGTATGCGTCGGTGCACTCCCAGGGTGTGTGGCGCAGATATTGATGATGTGCCCCATGGCATTGCACACCACCTGGCAGTTGATGATCGGCCCGCTTCCCTATTGATGTACGCAATGCCCTCTGGGCCAGGTGGCATGCAGATGCCCACATGAGTGCAGTACATGGCCCCTAGCAATCGGGCATGCTTGCAACCCTGTGGAAGGCCTACATGTTTGCTGTATGCTCCGCATGTGTGCTGGGGAAACATATGTACTTCAAGCACATGGCAGCAGGCGTTGAGGAACTGTTTGAGGAGACGGGATGTGGCCAACTGGGTGATGCCTGTGGTCATTGTAAGGTGCCCACGACGAGCAGACCACGACAGCAGTCACCTTGGTCTCCACGGACATGGCACGGCTACGTATGGTGGGTGCCTGCATCTCCTCACTGCATAGCTCGCACTGGCCGTCTCAGAATGGCCCTGTTCAGGCAGTACCAGCCCATAGAAGACAGGGCTTGACGGCAGATAAGTGACCGCTTGGCCCACCTAGTCTGCCCATTTCCCTACCTACAGGATAAGCCGATCCTAGTTAACCAACAGCCTATTTCTTCCTACCCCCACAAGAATTGCCTTATGTCTGTCCCATGTATTCTTGAATTCTCCCAGTTTTAGACCCCACAACCTCCTCAGGAAGGCTGTTCCATGCATCCACTACCCTCTCTGTTAAATACATTCCTCACATTGCCCTGAACCACCTCCCCCGTCTTTTAAATTGTGTCCCTTGTTCTTGCATGTCTCTTTTCTGAAAGATGCTACCTCTTGGACTTTGTTGATTCCACTGAGGTACCTAAACATTTCTATCATGTTTCCTCTCCTCCTTTCCTCAAGGGTATACATATTAAGCTATTTTAGTCTCTCCTCATATGGCTTCTCTTGCAGGCCCTGCACCATTCTAGTTGCCCTCCTCTGGACTGCTTCTATCCTGTCTCTCTCCTTGCGAGATGGGGTCTCCAGAACTGGAAGCAGTACTCCAGATGGGGTCTCGCCAACTGTCTGTACAGAGGAATAACAACTTCCCGTTTTCTGCTGGTGATGTCTCTCCCTATGCATCCCAGTATACCCCCAGCTCTCCCTACTGCCTTCTCACAATGCTTACTAACTCTAAGGTCATCTGATATGATTATCCCCAGGTCTCTTTCCTTTTTTTTTTTTTTTTTTTTTTCACCTCCTCCCCATTGTGTAATCTTCCCTTGGGTTTTGTTTCCCAGGTGCATTTTTTGCATCTTTGCATTGAATCCTAGCTGCCATACTTCTGACCATTCCTCCAACCTTGCCAAGTCCCTTCTCACCCTTTCCCACTCCTCTTTGTATCAACCCTGTTGCAGATCTTTGTGTCATCTGCAAAGAGGCATACTTTTCCTTCCAGTCCCTCTGCAATGTCACTTATAAAGACATTAAAAGGACTGGACCCAGTACTGAACCCTGCGGTACCTCACTAGTAACCCTCTTCTTCTGTGAGTGGACTCCATTTACAATTACCTTATGTGTCCTGTTATCCAGCCAATGTTTTACCCAGGCTACTACCCTGGGACACACTCCCAGGCTGGTTAATTTGACTATTAATCTTTTGTGTGGGACTGTGTCAAATGCCTTGCTAAAGTCTTGGTAGGCCACGTCCACAGCCCCTCCCTGATCTACTACTTTGGTCACCCAGTCAAAGAAATCAATTAGATTCGTCTGACATGACCTTCCGCTGTGAACCCATGCTGCCTTGGGTCCTGTGCCCCACTGGCCTCTAGGTACTCAACAATTCTTTTCTTCAGAGTGATTCCATCACTTTCCCTACCACAGAGGTCAAACTGACAGGTCTGTAGTTTCCTGCCTCTGTCTTGGTCCCACTTTTGTGAAGGGAATCACAACTGCCTTCCTCCAGTCCTCGGTACCATACCATCCTCCTTGATTTGTTAAAAAGTGTAGTCATTGGTTTCACTAGTTCTCCCTTAATTCTTTTAGAATTCTGGGGTGAATTCCATCAGGCCCATTGCTTTGTCCACCTTCAGTTTTGGGGTTCTTTCAGAACCCTTTCTTCTGTGAAAGGACTGGGATCTACTCCCTATCCAGAGTGCTTCTGTTAATTGGATTAGGCACCTCCCCTCCTCTTTTGTGAATACTGAGCAGAAATATTCGTTCAACATCCCTGCTTTTCACTAACCCACTCTGCCTACCCACTGTTCATTCTATTCAGCCTCACTATCCTCCCTTTGTCTTTCATGCTCTCTGATGTACCTATAAAAGGTTTTATCCCCTTCTTAACTGAGTTGGCTATCCTTTCCTCAATTTGGGCCTTTGCTATTCTGACTTCCCACCCTGCTTCCTTCTGCCTTAACTGGTACAGCTCTCTATCCTGCTCCTTCTGTGTTTCCTTATACTTCCTGAATGCTATCTTTTCTCCCTGACTTTCCCGCCAACCTCTTTTGAGAACCATAGTGGCTTTTCTTTCGTTTGATTTGTTTATTTGCTTCACACAAAGACTTGTTGCCTCTGTGATGGCAGTTTTGATGATTCCCTTTGTTGCTCCACCCTCCTTCTAGCCTGTTTGCTAGTGCTTTTCTGAGGCACTCTTCCATCTTGCCAAAGTCAGCCCTCCTGAAGTCCAGTACCCTCACTTTTGTATGGCTTGACTCTGTAGCTGAGTTTAACATGAACCACACTGTTTGATGGTCACTTGTCCCCAGATGGCAACCCACTTCTAGATCTGAGATCCTCTCACTGTCCCCATTTGAGAGTATGAGGTCTAAGATTGCTCCCTCATGAGTGGGTTCTGAAACTAGCTGTCTGAGGCATGCCACCTGTGGGCCATGATCTCTGTGTTGCTATAGTTCTCGAATGTGATGCAGGCAGTACCACCTGTGTCGGCATACCACTGCCAGGCCCTTTGTCGGCTACGTGCCTGTTCCTCCGCCTCTCTCACACACCTTATTATCGCCTTATCAGGAACGGAATGCTGTCCATCCCTCCTTCTCCTTGTGTGTCCCCTGGGTGGTTTTCTGCCTGTCTGTGGCCCTGCTGCCCTGTTTCTGCATGTTTCTCTCTCTCTCTCTCTCTGCCGTCTCCTCTCCAACTCCGCCTCTCTGTCTCTCTCTCTCTCTCCCCACAGTAAAATAACAGAAAGGGTCCAGTATTTAAAATAGAGCTTGTATGGGAAAACATGACTTACAGGCTCAACACAGTTCTCCTTAAAGCAGCAGTATTTGTTTTGTGGCAGAAATTTTCATGATACAGTTTTTAGCAATAATTATTGTTTTATTTATTTATTAGTGTTGTTTTATCAATAATACATTTGTGACATCTTGAGATTTATAATGAGTAACGTTTTAATGTCCTCAGATATTTAAAAACAACTTTTATAACTACACATAATTTTGTAATTAATGACTTGAGTTACAATATTTAAGAATCACTTCCACTGAGGTATCTTTTAACTGTAAATACTGGAGTTATACTAGTATTTTAGTCTCAGCACAGTTGCCCTCTATAAACAAACTCTGGACAGAGCCAATAAGGCTGCTAATGCATTAGTATGATAAGAGATATAGAATAATGTGTGGCTTAGTTGTAATTTACTTGCTGTATTATTGTGATGTAAAAATCCACATTTACTAAACAGGTAAAGGTTTATGGGCATGCATTCAGCTACCCTCAGGATTTACAATGGTAGCCATCAGCGCCATCAGTGGTATTGCATCGTATGGTGTGCCACAGCCTGATACCATTGATCAAAACTGCATTCATCTAAATGCAGCATTTCTAACATCGTGACTTGCCTTTTGGCGCCATTGTGCGTTATTTTTGTAAGTGGTGGTGGCTACCACTGTACTTGAAATGGGGGTCAAGCAACTGTATGCAGTGATATAGATTCTACACATTACAGCTGTGCTGTGGTCGGCACCCTGCTGACTTTTTCCATCAGAAAGGTAGAAACAACAAACTTCACCTTTCTGGTTTTGGCCACCTCAAGAGGACCAATTAAAAGTCTGCTTTCAGTGTTGAAAATGGACAATTCACTAAGGGAACCCATCACCTTTGATATAGCATTGGACAGATCTGACAGGGGTCTGGGGATATGTTTTTCATTACGTAGTATGTTGCATTTTACACTTCATTTAGTCAGTGTTATGCCTTTAGGGTGTGCATTTCACACCACAGAAGGAGTCCTTCCTCATTTTACTCCTGGAACTGGAGTCAGATTTAATTTCCTCACGGAACTGAGTTCCCTAGGTTCCTCCCATTTCCACTACTGTCTGCTTGAAGCTTCCTCGAGCTGCCTTACAAATGTGACAGAGGGTTGGTATTAAGGTCTAGTGGTTAGATCACAGACTTGGGAACCATCAGGTTCTGGTTCAAATCTCACCAAGCCACTTACTCACTGTTACCCTGAGCAAGTACAGTAGCTCTAAGGGTAACAGCAAGGTTAATGAAATATTAGGAATTAGTATGGTGTTTTGCAATAGGTAAAACTAGGTTTTGCTCTGCTTCTGTTGTTTGTTTGTTTTTGTTTTTTTCTCTTCTAATGCAGTGCAATATAATTACTTGTATTATGGTCTTGAATTGGTACAGTTCCTTAATAGGGATCTGACATGCTGCAATCACAGTTCTAACTGACCAACCTTAGTTGTAAATTTAGTGGTAGAGTTCCATCCAGGTTTCAGTTTACATATCAGCATAACAACTGCTTGTGTCTGTCTCCTCTTCTCCACCATTTGTCTGTTCTCTCAGTACATACAACAGAGGTAAAACAATGTTTCTGCTCCACCAGATCTACATTACAGTAGTCGATGATAGAATTGTTCTTCAGTCACTGACATTTGCCCTGCTATATTAAGTACTGTGTGTAGTCAGAGCATTCTTCCAGCTACAGGGTGGCACAGAAAACATAGGAAGTGCCACAGCCCTGGACTCATGAATAAAGTACATCTGGTGGAGGAAGGATGGGGATGGGGCACCAAAAACATAGAACAGGAAGGATCTTGTATTCCAAAGATGTGATGAGATTCCACTGTGGAAGCAGAAGATATTATTCATCAGTTCATGTTCCTGTATGCCCTGCTCCTCTCCTCTTGTTAGCAATATGTTGGATAGCTCTCAGTATGCAACCATTAAAACATATATATATATATTTCTTAAGGGCTGGAGTAGAAATAATTAGAGTCTTAGGACTAAAACAACATCATCAAATTATTGTGGTCCTGAGACTTCAAGAAAAGAGCAGCAGTGCAAAAACACATTGGCAGCACCCCATGGCAAGTCAGAGAAACTTTTATTTTATGTAAACACAGTTTCTATTGGTAGTACATGCTACTAGTAAATATAAAACAACCTACAGTTTATATTAATTGCAAAAATAATACATTAACGCATCAGTATGGTTCTAAAGCCACAAAGAGGAGGAAATATGGTTTAGGGTTTTCAACCCCTAACGCCCACCCTCTCCTCAGCCCTAGCCTCGTAACCTAGGTCAAAGCTACAGGTCCGACAGCATGCCCCACAAGTCCGACTACATAACATAGGGCCAGCATGATTAATCATAACTTTCTTGTGCAGGCCCTGCAGGAGGCAAAAGATCATTCATAACTTTCTTGGTGCCTGCCTGAACCAGCAGATGAGTCTTAACTTTCTTCACACAGTGCCATAGAGCTGTAGCTTGAAGCAGCAGACCTGTGGTGAATGCCCCCGGACCTGTAGCTTGGCCTTGGGTTACAAGGCAGGGGGCTGGAGGAGGAGGAGAGTGAGTGTTAGGGTTGAAAAAATCCTAATGTCAAATATCCCCCTCCCTCCTTCTGTAGCTTTGGAACCCTAACCATGCATTAATGTATTTTTTGCAAAGAATGTTCTTACTTTTGAGACAGTCAAGTCAGAACTTACTTTGCCCTTCATGCTCAAAGTACTGTACCAGGTGAGTTGTGAACAGCCTGTAATATTTTGTTCATGTATGAACATGTATACAATAGGTTGACTGAAAATATGAAATTCATCTTTGTGTGTGAGGACAGGACCATAACCCATGAGTGGCGGACCCATGAGCAACTTATGAAAGTCCTGCCCCTCACAAGGGATGATAAACCGCTATATTTTAAGTCACATGATGGCATGTTCAATTTATACAACACCAGTTTAATAGAACTTTAAATCTTCTGTTTGTATGGCGCTTTAACTGTTTCTACTTGATTTTAACTGCTGGGTTCAGTGCTTCATGTGGCTATTGTAATGTCATTAGCCTTGTGAAAGCTGCTCTCTGATTGGCACCATAGTGTATGTTGTCGTCTCTCAGAGCCACTCATTGCTGAAAGCAGGTGGTTTCATGCATTCAGCTGAGCAAGAACAAGCTAAAACAAAGCTGAGCTGTTCTGGCTCAGTTGAAGGCAAATGAAAGCACTCATTTTCAGCAACAAGTGGTGACAGGACGATAATATATTATTGATCGAGAGTGATCAATAATATGTATTTTTAAAACTTCCCAGAACGTGTCCGTTTCAGGGATCTGCGCATGAGATGCTCTTCAGAATAAGAGTGCCTCACGCACAATGGAAAGAGCACTCTGATTGGTCAGAACGCTCCTCAATCTAACATACTAGATCCCAGCAGAGTAGATCTGTTGGTTTATCAAGTCTGCTCATGCTTCAGCACCCTGATTGGGTACCGTAGCCCTTGATCTGTCTCCTTTCCTGTTACTCCATCCCCAGTCCTGTCCCCCACCCCTGGGCAAACCAGCCTCTGCTTCACCCCTTGCCTATACCTGTCCCACCCTCTCCTGAATCAATCCACTGCAGCTGCTTGTACCCAGCTCCTGGGCAGTGCAGTCCACAGTTCCACCACTTTCTCGGTGAAGGACCTCCTGCTCCTTTTCCCTCTAATCCTACCACCCTCAATTTTCCAACTGTGTCCTCTGGTGATTCCATCCTCCTTCAGTCAAAAGAGACCATCTTGGCTTACCTTATTTACTCCCTGAGGGTGCTTGAAGAGCCTCAATCATGTCCCCAGTCACTCCTCTGCTACAAGCGAGGGCAGGTTGAGCTCCCCCTAATTTGTTCCTATGTCATATCTCCCAGGCCCCGGATCATTCTGGTTGCTTTCCTCTGAACCTCTCCAGGAGTTGGATGTCCCTCCTTAGATGCGGCTTCCAGAACTGCACACAGTACTCAAGATGTGGTCTAACCAGGCTGTTGTACAGTGGCAAAATCACCCCTGTTCCTTGAGGTAATCCCCTAGCGAATGCATCCCAGCATCCTATTTGCCCTGACTGCAGCACTCCTGCACTGCTCTGAATTATTCATGTTAACATCTACCAAGACTCCTAGATCTCTTTCCTCTGCTGTGGCCTGCAACTCATATATCCCAGGGTGTACACATAGTTGGGGTTTTCCCCCTAGGTGTAGCACCTTGCACTGGAAGAGTTAAATTTCAATTTCCAGGTGCAGTACCACCCATCCAGAGTATCAAGGTCCTCTGCAGGGCCAATCTCCTCCTCCACCACCGCCCCAGCTTAGAGTCGTCCTAAAGAGACTCATTTCACACCAATACCTTCCCTGATATTGGAGATGTAGGCGTAAACAGGAGTGGCCCCAGGACTGATCCTGTGGGACCCTACTTATGACCTCCCTAGGAGATGAGATCTCCCTCTGACCACTACCCGCTGAGTGCGACCTGAAGCTAGTTTCCAATCCACCTAACCATCAATGGCCCTACCCCATCCCCCACAGCTTCTCCCTTAGGTCAATGTGAGGGACCAAATCAAATGCTTTACTGAAGTCCAGGAACAGTACATCCACTGGTCTCCCCGTCGAGTGCTGATGTCACCCACCATAGAACTCTACAAGGTGTATTTGACACGATCTACCTGGCACAAACCCATGCTGCCGGTCATCCAGGTAACCCATCCTCCAAGAAACTTCCCAGCCTTTCCTTAAGTATGCTCTCCATTGCCTTCCCCATCACTGATGTCAAACTGATGGGTCTATAGTTCTCCTGGCTCTTCTCTCGATACCCCTTTATGGATGGGCACAACATGCACTTGCTTCCATCCCTTAGCCCCTACCTGTCTGGAGCGACAAGTTAAAGAGATCTGCCAATGGCGCAGCCAGAACATGTGCCAACTCCTCAGTACTCTGGGATGAATAGCATCAAGCCCTTTTATCCTTTTAGGGACTGGAGGGCTTCCCACACCGACCGATAGGAATATCAGCATCTGTTTCTCCCCACCCCCACCCCATTCAGCAGAACCAGCCTGATATCTCATCCTGACCTACCTCCCCAGCAGCTTGTTCTTCAGCAGGTATCCCAATAGTCAGGTCTGCTGCACCTTCTGTGTCCTTCAACCCTTTTTGGAAGTTCCCCAGCCTCCTCCCTAGTGAACACTGAAGCAAAGTAGTTATTCAGTACCTCTGCCTGTTCTCCAACCTTCCACCCACCCCAGCTGTCCTCAACCTACTGAGCTGGCCTTGACCTTCCTCCGCTCACCAATATACCTAAAGAACCCTTTTCCCCACCTTACGTATCCCTGCGCCCAGCATCTGCTCTTTCAGGCCTTTGCCCCCCCCTCACCACTCTGGTGACTTTCCGGTTGCAAGGCGTGGTTCTCTCTGTCCTCTCTTCTCTCATTTTTGTGTACCTACTGTAGGCAGCATTCTTCTCCCTACTGCCTTCTGGACCTCCTTGGTCCACCAGCATGGTTCTGAGACCTACCACCCTTGTGCTTCACTTTGCACAGGTCCTGATGGCCTCCAGTAGCCCCCGCTTTATGATCTCCCACCTACCTTCCACGTCTAAACTTGGTTTTATCTCCTGCAAATGCCCCTTAAGAATTTCCCCATGTTCTGAAACTCTGCCCCTAAAATCAACTATCATTGTCCTTGAATGATCCTCCCCTCACTTTAAGCCAAAACCAGACTGTGTTGTGGTCGCTCCCAGCCAGGGTTCTTCCAGAACCAGATCTCATACAAGATCCCCGTCCACTAAAACCACATCCAGGATATGACCCTCCCTCATTGGGTCCATCACCTGCTGATTGAGGAGCACATCCAGGAAGCCATCAAGCAGCTTCTGCTCCCTGGTTTCAGTGGACATCATAGTACCCCAATCAGTAGCTGGCATATTAAGGTCCCCATTAACACCACTCCTTCCCTTCTAGTTCACACTGCCCTTAATGTTAGCCAACAGGCAATCCTCCAGGTCCTCCGCTAGTCCTGGGGGCTATATACCACCCCAACTTGATCTTCCCTCCCACGGGTTAGAGTGACCCATAGGGCCTCCACATTGCCCTCTGCTTCATCCACTCTCTAATATCGATGTTATCCCTAATGAACATTGCTTCTCCTCCTCCTCCTCCTCTGCCCACCTTTCTGTCCTTCCTTAGCACAAGGTACCCACTCAGATTAAGGTCCTAGTCTATAATCCATTTTGATGTACAGTATTTAACTTTGCTAGATCTCAATTGTGACATGCCCCAAAATGTAAGATGCAATATCATGCTATCTTGCAAAGTGGGTCCAAACTATTAGTTTCATTCTGTGCCATTCCTCTGTACACCTGCTGTGTGTGTGTGTGTGTGTGTGTGTGTGTGTGTGTGTGTGTGCTGACTCAAAATATGCAATTTATCTTCAGGTGTGAGGGCAGGACCATAACTCATGAGTGGTAGAGCCATGAGTGAATTATGAAAATCCTGCCCACTCACAAGTGATGATTAATTGCCTATTTTAAGTCAGACTAATGTATATTTGATACATACAACAGTAGTTTACAAGTTATAGCTTTTAAATCTGCAGTTTGTCTGAAGATTTTGCTATTTGTCTTTGATTTTAACAGCTGGCTTCAGTGTGCTGCACTAGGAATTATGATGTCATCAGCATTGTGAAATCTGCTCTCTGATTGGTTCAGTATTCCACTATGATGACAGTAACCTTAAAAATATCTATTGTGACAACAGCAACAACAATATTTTGGTATGTTGCTGTTACTGATGTCACTGGAAGATGGGCACCAAGCTGGGCTGCCGCTTCTGGCTGTGCTCTGAGTGAGTACAGACCTCCTAATCTTTTCAATTCTGCTGTGAACTTTTATAATCATGTAACCCCTCCTTCCTGCTCCATCTAGGGACATACTTTAAAATCACAGATGGTCCAGGCAGGAAGAAAAGAGCACTCCAAAGAACTAGCATACAAGGCATTACAATACTGGACCAGGATAAACTGAAGGTCCTTACCTGCTGATGTCTTCAGGGTTTCTGGATTACCTCCTCACTCTCAGAAATGGATTCACTCCCGAACCGACCAAATGGATGGGACCCCCTCTTCTCTCTTGGAGGTCCTGTGGAGCCCTGCAGCCCCAGAGGCTGGACTCTGCCCAGAACATAACTCATGAACAAAATTAATCTGACTACAAATAGAAGAGGGAACAAAGATTTCATTTCATTAAATACCCTTCTACAATCACAATAAAGCACAAACTATGGTTTCTCCTAACTGACTTTATTTTAGCCTGCATGGCAAATGATTTCAGCTATACAGAGCCACCATTTCTTCACAGAAAATAATGAATCAGCTCCATGGGGCTACAACTTTGTACACAACAGCTGGACCTGTTAAGCAGCAGGACCACAGTGTCAGTAGACACCAGGCAGGACACTCGTTTTCTACCTCTCACTCCCGGTGTTCTACCCAGAACCTGCATCCCTGCAATCTCCTGGCATATAAGGATCCAGTAAGCCAAACCTTCCCTTTACTTGTTTTCTCACGGGTCCCTTTTCCTCTGTGTCACTGGTCATCCCCCTTTCTCCGGTGTGGGAGCGATCTGCCTCCCACCTGGACCCCTCTGCAAATGGCCTAAACCACAGGGTGTCCAGGATTTTCCTGATGATCCAGGCCCTGACCCGCCTTACAATGGCTGGCTCTGACATATAGATTGAGGCCACTTCTCTGATCTCTTGTCTCCACCTCAGCCCTCTATGGCCCGCTTCTCTCCTGGGGTTGTTCTGATGTCACCATCTCCTTCCTATGGGGAGTCCTGCCAGGCCCACATCCCTACCAACAATTCCTGGGCTTGAGTTAAGCACCAGCAGGGACCACCCTTCAAGGTCTACCATTTCTTTGGGTCCACACCTGCCCCACCTTAACGTATGGCGCCCAAGACCTGTCCATCCCAACAGGCCCTTTAAATGAGTTAAAGGCTCCCAGCTCCTCAGCCCCCAGGCCACCCTGCCACGCCAGGATGAGGGGAACCTCTGCCACCGGCTGCACTCCTGAGAGGGCCTGCCACTGCCCTCCCAGCCCTGGCAACCTGGGACAACACCTTTTGGGCTTCCTAAGGGCTCCTCAGCTATTGGCTGGGCTTAAAGCCTCCCTAATGCCCTAGCCCCCAAAGACACATGATCTGGCTACCTGTGTCCCCACGAGCTCTATATCCCCACTCCTCATCAGCCATGGCACATGAAACCATCCTGACTGCACTTTACTTTGAGGGGTTCCCCACTGGCCCTCCTGGATCGCTGAGCTCCCTCACTTGCCCACCTATCCTCGTCTTGGTTCTACTGTCCATCCCCCAGCCCCAGGCCTAATGCCGGGGCTGGAAAGCGCCACTACTTCCTGTCAGCCTCCCTTTTATACCCTATTTCTGCCCTCTGCTGCCACCTTGAGGTGTCCAGAGCAATAACCCCCAGAGCACTAAACCCATTTCCTAGCCCTGGGGATTCCTTAATGGTGGGAATATAAGACCCACTTTTGCAGGTGGCTTATATTCATGACAAGGAGAATCCTGAAATTAGACAGTTTAATCTGACCTAAAGAACCCCTTTCACTGGTTTATCTTTCAGTGAGCAACAGTGTTTTAATATCGTAGTAGCAATATTAGTGGTGAGCTAGTAACAAGGTTAGTGGCAAGATCTAGGGATTGAGTGTTAGTCAGGGTCTTGCAGATGATCTAGTTTAGAGATAGCTTTTTAAATTTTCAGAATACCTATTGCATCCTGTGGATAAGCTTTTTCCTTGTTGACCATTGGTGGTGGTGTCTGTATCAAGGAGGTGTCCGTTCCTGAACTTGGCAGAGTGGAGGCTGTGGGAGATCTTTTGGAACTGCAGAGACTGTGAGGCAGTCAGAGAAGGAGCAGTGCTGCTGTGCTTCCAGGAGTGATTTAATCGAGGAGTCAGGAGGTGATGAACTGAGACCGAAGCCTGAGGCAATTTGTGATCAAGGTCGTGGTTGGACCTGGCCCAATAACAGCCAAACGACTGGAATCGGCGGCGTGCAGTCTTCAGAACTGGGAACTGGTCTGTTGTCCTACTGCCTGTTCTGATTGAAAATCCTCCTGTGACTACAGTAGTACTTTGAGAGATGGACTGCTGGTAGAAAATCTGCTACTGCTGTGGAAGATGGGGTGAGAGCCTCTCTATGTGAATGTAGAGCTTTCATCCATCTGATTGTGACTGTTTATTCTGCTGTGAGCAGAGGGACCCTTCTTTTTTTTTTTTCTTTATGTTGCTCATGGCTGCCTAGGCTTTCTACTCGGTCACGAACCCTGTACCCCACTTCCATTACTGGCTGCGACTCCGACACCGGTTTACCCCTCAGGGTGGGGATGTGACACCTGAGACACAGTGCCACATACATGGCACTAGAATCAGAGCCGACCCTGGAGGCTGATTAGGGCCAAGGGCAGGCATCATTAATGGCGGCGCAAGCAGGATTTTCTGTTTTGTGTCCCCAGGGTGGGACGTGAAATGACGCCCAGCATCCGCCGCCCCTCCTTATCTTTTAGATGCCAGTGCTTGTATCCTCCTGACCTCCGCCAGCAGTCATATTACGCACTAGGCATTCACCCCAGCCCTCCCCTGGAGAGGAGCAGCCCTGAGGCGCTAGATCCTCCCTCCCCGGCCGGCTCTCCAGCTCCGGGTCCATTCCTGAATCCGGGTCGCTGGAATCGCATATGAAATCCAACTGCTGTGCTGGCGGCCAGCTAGCAGAGGGACCTTCTGTTTCTCATTCTGAGGTGTGAAGTGGTGAGAGCATTTTACATGAATCAGTCTCCCTCCTATATACTTGTCTGGATTATAACATTTATGCAGTGGTGAGAGCCCTGCCACGCCTTTTGCCTCTTCATAAAACTGGTTTGGACTAAATTGCATGAAGTTGTTCAAAACTTTATGCATTCTGGAAACTCTGTGACATTTTTAGGATTTCTCCTCTGCGATCTGCTACAGGATTCTCCTATAAGTTTATTAATTTACTGTATTTATTGGGGAGGATTGTGACAGAGGCTGGTCGTGTCTGTGGTTAGAGTAGTGATTGAATAGGGTTGTGCATGCTTAGTTATTTGTTATGACTGGGTGACGGAATTGTTTCTGTGTGTAGGGACTTAGGGTGACAGCGGGAATTTAACTTAAATTTTATTTTAGAGTTTACTGTGTTATTTATTTCGGAGGAATTTTATGTAGCATATGTTATTTTCTGTGGTAGTGGCAATAGGATGTGTTTGTGCTCTAGACCCTCCATGTCACCTATACAGCATCTCTGCTGTGACCTCCATCCTTTATTGACCTCCCCTTCCAGCTGCAGCAATAAGATGCCATCAAGAGGTTAGTATTGTTAGGGGCATGTAGGATGGCCGCAGAGCACTGGGGATACAGTGAAAGTGAGTAGCATCAGGGTGGCTAGGGCAGGAGATGCCTTGGGTTAAGATGAGGCCTTGAGTGAAGCCAGACATGTCTGGCGCCCATCCCCAGGGTTCCTACTGGACTGAGTGGCCAGGTAGCCAGTGGGCCTGCAATCTCCACCATTACCCTTTCGGGTGGTGCTATGCAATGCCAGATAGACTGGGAACAAGACCGCAATTATGGTGGACTTGGTTTCTCTGTCGATCTGGCCAGCATCACAAGACCTGGCTGGGAGACGATGGGCCAGCTTTAGAGGTGTCAGTCCGGCCAGATAGTCAGTAGTGCACTGCCAAAAGGGAACATGGGGAGGAGGTGTGCCATCTGTTTTAGATCCAACCTGAACTTCTCTGTGCACCCTGTGGGATATACCTCATCATTTGAATGCGTGGCTGTGCATGAGGTCCAGGTGCAGGCTGCAGTATTCTCCTCATGTACCAGCCTCCTGGCACAGGAGACTTCCTGCAGGAAGTCACGGACTTCATCACCAATAGGGTGTTGGAGTAGCCCAGATGGTTGATTCTGGGTGACTTCAATGCCTGGGTTGACAATGAACTCTTGCATTTTGGTCAAGACGTCCTCCAGTTTAGGGCATTTCTGGGCCTTGCACAAGTTGTTGCTTCTGCAACTCACCACTGTGACCATGCCTTGGATCTGGTATTCTCACTGGGGCTTGAGGTCACTGAACTCAGGATTGATCCAGTCAGTGGTCGGATCATTGCACAGTGGAATTCTTGTTTGGGCCCCGATAGTCCCTTCCCTATCAAGATGGTCCGCCAGCCCACTGAAGGGGCTGACCCCAGAGGACTTGACAGTACTGGACATTTCTGGTGTGAGTACTGCATGCGGTTGGTACAGGTGCGGTGGTGACAGCCTATAATAGCGCTGTTTCCAATCTGCTTGATGCCATTGCACCAATCCATATATGATTAAGGTCTTCTCACTTGAGACCCCCATGGTTCAATGGGGCACTCAGGTGAAGAAGACTATGGGTCGGAAGTTGTAGCATTGTTGGAGAGGACCCTGTACGAGAGAATTGACTGGTTTTGAGAGCTTACTACGGTGAATATCAAAGGGCAATCAACCATAAGAAGGCAGAGTTCCTGTCCAGGGAGGTTGCTGCAGGAGGACCAACCAACTCAGCCCTTTCCGACTGTGGACAGGTTACCTCATCCTGCCTGTCTGCAGCGAAGAGCATTTTCAGTTAATTTGTGAGGAGTTTGCTCGTTTTTCTCTGACAGCATGTCCTCCATTCAATCTGGAATCTCCCAGTGGGGCTAAATCAGCCTCACAGTGGTCAACCTTGTGTGGGCAGAGGCACTCCTATTGTTTGGGGGCAGTTCTGGCCAGTGGGGTGGTGGAGGTCATTGGCGTAATCTCAAGGCTGTGGCCCACCTTCTGTGAAATGGACCCAGGCCGACTCATCTCTTAGTGGGAAGTGCCAAGTACGTTGGGTTGGTGTTCACCAAGTAGTCTGGTGTTTACTCTCAGAGGGCTTCTTCCCAGTGCCTTGAAGGAGGCATTGGTGAAGCAACTTGAAGAAACCATCTCTCGACCCTGACGTCTTGGAGAAATTATCGACCAATCTCAATCTCCCATTCTTTAGGAAGGTTGTTGAAAAGTGGTGGCTCTGCAGTTTGAAGCTCACTTCACGGACTTTGACATCTACAAGCCATTCCAGTCTGGATTTTGGGCAGGCATAGCACCGAAACAGCACTGGTCAGGGTGCAAAATGACTCCTCACGGTGTGAGATAGAGAGACCAGTCAATTCTTGTTCTCCAAATCTCTCCTCAGCATCTGACACCATGAACCACATTGTGCTTCTTGATGGCCTTAGAGGTATTGTGGACTCACCAGTATTGTCATCAACTGGTTTGAGTCTTACCTCATGAGCAGGATGCAATGTGGTAGTGATGAGGAATTTCCTCCTGCCCAAAGCCCCTGCCCTGTGGAGTTTCTCAGGGCTCAGTCTTGTCGCCAATGTTATTCTCAATGTACATGCTCTCCCTAGGTGAGTTCATTAGGTGTTACAGTCTGGGTTTTCACTGCTATGCAGATGATGCCCAGCTGTATTGTCTTTTCCCCCAAGACAAATAACACCATGGAAGTGCTAAACAAATGCCTAGCTGAGATCCAAGAATGGATGCCCTCTAACTGGCTGCGACTGAACCCGACAAGACAGAGGTACTGGTGGTCGGGCCTGGTCGCCTGCTGTGACAGGGAGATCCTGCCACTCTTGAGGACTGACCTTTTCTTAAACCTGTTGCAACAATTCTTCTATTTCCTAGCCTAATTTGTCCTTTACAATTTCTAGTCCATAAGGTTGGCCACCTATGAACACCCCCTCCCTCTCTTGACTATGCTATAGTGTCCTCTTTAATTTTCTTTTTCCTCTCAAGTCCTTGTACAGGAGGTTATTGTGGTGATCTCTGAGCTGATGTAGAACAATAGGCTGTGTTCCTCATTGTTGGATTTAGTATGCAATAGCACTATGTCATAAAATACCTTGATGTATATGCCTTATGTGTATGAAACCTGTAAATGTTGAATATACCACAGTACTAGGTGTTTTTGATAAAGGTAAAAGTTACTAGGGGACTGTATTATAAAAATTGTTACTGGGGTAGAGATATCAGAAAACCCCGCTGTGTTATTTAAAATGCATGTAAATTACAGATTGTTTGAGAGCCTTTGGCATCATGCATTCCTGCATTAAGCTAAACCAGCATAAAATATAATGGTGATTTGCATATACTTCCATGATGCTTTGCATTATAGGAATATACAATGTGTAATTTTCTTTGAAACTTCGCTTTCTTGCCAGTGCCCTTTGGGTAACCCTTGCTTCAGTGCTTTTGCACTGAGGTTCTTTTGTCTTAGCTTGCTTTAGGGTTTTCTTTTTGAGCTCCCATTACCCAAACACACAAGACCTGCATAGGGAATGAAATAATTTTCACTAAAGAGATAGAGCAGTAGATCAGTAGGTGCAGACTAAGTACATGCATAGTCTGTTGCTGCAAACTAATGTATTGAAGAAGGAATATGCCATTGCTTGGAGGTTATCCACTGTGTTTAAATAAACATCACACAGAGATTGTTGTTATATGTGAGGTTCTGTGGCTGGTCCATCTGCTATCCCCACAACCCCTCCACACCTGCGTGATGTGGCTGCCATAGGTTTGGGAACAGGTTGTCCCTTGGTCCTACTCCATTAGTGGCGCTCCTAAGGTGAGAAATCTGGGCATTGTCCTTGACAACAGTCTGACATTTGAGTTTCAGGTGTCTGCTCATCCAGAGTGGTTTCTACCACTTAAGGAATATTTCCCAGATTAAACCTAGTTCCGCCTGGCGACCTGCCCGACTGGTGCATGCCTTTGTCACGTCAAGACTGGACTACTGCAATGCTGTTTACTTTGGGGTCAGTGGAGAAACCTCCATCAGCTGCAGCTGATGCAGAATGCAGCGACCAAGTTGCTGACAGGTCACATGACCTCGGTCCTGCGTGATCTGCATTGGCTGCCTGTCAGATGAAGGATCACCTACAAGGTGGGCTTGCTCACCTATAAGGCCCTATATGGATCGGTCCCTAGATGAGTGGTGATCTCCTGATTCCCGCCACCACGGTGCGTTTGCTCCGGCCTCCACCGAGGGCCTCTAGTGGTTCCAAAGGCCAGGCTGAAAACCTCAGAGATTGAGTATTCGAGGTGGCCAGCCTGGCCTCTGCAAAATCACTTGCCATATTGTTGAGGAAGGCCCCGTCAGTGGAGGATTTAAAAAGGGTCTTAAGACACACCTTTAAAAGCAAGCATTTTTAATTAGTTTGTCATATTGATTTTGTTGTTATTTATTTATTTATTTTAACTGCTGATCTTATTGATCCTGCTATTTGTTTGTAAAATGTATTGTTTGTTGTATGTCCTTGCACTACCTTGTAAGGCATCCAGAGCCTCCGGGATTGGGTGCCATATACAAATAAATGCTTACTTACTTACTAGCTCAGCATATATTGCTATATATATATACAGTATGTCCACATACACATACATGACAGAAGAAGTGTTTAGACTGAACCTTAGTGGTCTCCTGCCCTCTAACACTACTAGCAGGCAGATCACCTCATGCAGTGGTCGAGGAGGAGACACCTGTTGGATCCAGGATCCCAAAATCACAATTTTTGGTTGCACATTCATTGACACCTAAAATCGGATGGAATGGAGACTTGGCATCCCAAAATATTGTTTGAAAGATCTTGCCCAGTGTGTTTGTGGTGTAACCCTCCAGTACAACCTGCAGCTGTCCTGACATTTTTCTTTTTCTTGTGTTCCTTTCTAGAGCTGCATCGCCCACATGCTGTTTCTCTTGGTGGTCCTTATTATTAACTACCAGAGCTGCTTCCGGGACAGCAACATCCGACTTCTGCACACTGCTGTCAAGCGATCCCTTGTCATGACAACGATAAATGACCTAAATTTTACTGCAGTCAAAGGGTAAGGGTCTAGAAGTCAGGAGAGGCCAAGCTTTCTCTCATTTTATTTGAAACCAATGAAAATCAGAACCCAAAATGTTTCTAAAATGGTCTTGATCTTCCAAGGATCAGTCTTCTCCAGAGATTCCAAGTAATGGGTCTGTGCCAGAAGCTAGGACCCCATGGAAGCCAGAACATTTTTGGAGGTCTGGCAGCATGAGTAGGACCCTCTGTGCAGGAAGCACTAGGACTCCATGGAAGCCTGAACTTTTCTGTAGGGCTGGCGTGCGAGAGGCCCTGTGTGTCACAACATCGCCTGTTGGTATACAGTGGCACAACCCCTCAATCCTTTTTGCCGTGCCTTAGTGTGCAGCAACAGTGTTGCCACTTTCCACATCAGGCCAGAACTTCACCGTCTATATGACGATAGTATTCAGTTCTTTGGTTTTAGTTTAAAATACACCAGAGTTTGTTATTGTGTGTCCATTTAGTTAGTTGAATGTAGTAATTTAAATGCATTTGCATAATAAATAATGCTAATCACATGCTAATGACTGATTTGCATTTTGAATCACCAGAATGGCTTAGTTAAAGCAGTAGTACATATTACAGTGAAACTCAACAAAACAAAGTGCACTGCAGGACCCGGTGCTACTGTAAGCCCATTGGGTGAGGCAGTGTGCAGAGCAGGAAAGTGCACACAGGAGCAGGTTACAGTGTTGCTTTAATATTCATTCTTCAACGAGGGACACTCAGCACTTAAAGAGTTTGTGACAACGCTGGAAACGTTGAAAAGATCATTTTACCCACAATTCTACTTAAGTCTCATCTTACATCTGTATTCATCTTTCGCTCTCTGTTTATTTCTTGGGACAACAGCTCGAAATTCAGATCCTTATCACTAAAATTCTGTTCCTGTTGCCAGTCAACACATGATGTTATAATCTCACTAATGAATGAATTACAGTCTTCTGCCATGGAAATAATTATGATGTCACAAGCAGGAGATGATATCATCACATGTAGACAAGCAGCAGCATGTTTACAAAGGGTTGTCCTTATGGAACAACCTACCACCTGCTGTGGTAGAAAGTACTACTATGGATATGTTTAAAGTCAGGCTTGACAGTTTTGTAGTAGCAATACTACTAAATTTTTAAATATTATGGACCCGGCAAGCACTATGGACGTAAGTCTCCTTGCTTGACTTTACTTATGAAACTTATGAAAAGTCCAAAGGCAAGGATCCTGTCCCATACAAATTTCCTTAGCAATAGAGATTAAGAGGAAGGTGCAGCAAAAACGGGAATAAGGAAATACAACTAGAACTGAGTATTAATTTCCAAAGTATTCCCAGAGGCTCCATAGATTTTTTATGCAACACCAATTGCCCCAATGTTTTGTAGCCATTCTGCCACTTCTACAGGGGTTGCAACTTGTGTGCTGTTATCTGATTTGCACATGTAATTGTGAAAATGTAAACATATACCATTCTGTTTTATTTTAGATTGACCTTTTCCCAACTTTTTTTCTCACACAAGCTCCCCAAAGCCCCAATCCTTCAGGATCCCACGATCACTCCCTCTGCCCACCAGACTCAGCTCCTGCTGCCATCAATGCGTCCAAGCTTCACAAGATCTTCTCACACACTTGTGTTCCCACCCCTTGTGTTCCAGTTTATCCCTGATGGGGTGGGGTCTCTTCCACTGCCACAAGGGAAAGCACCTCTGACATCAGGTGTGACAGTTGGGAGGGTGAGGAGCATGCACTAGGTGTTCAGTGGCATGGGGAACTCATACAGACCATCATCTGGCACTTCAAAATGAGCCAATTTTCCATTTTCTCCCTTCCACTGCCTCCCTCCCTCCCATGTGATGGCTATGCGCCACACTGTCCTGGGAAGGTGCACGGCAGCATATGGTCATGGATGCTGCCAAGTGCACCTCCACCAGCCTGCCAACAGGAACCATTCGAGGAACATTGCAGGCCATACCTTGCCTGCCAGGGAGGGAGCAGATGCTTCTAACTCTCCCGCTGGTCTCTGCTCAAGTCCTCCCGGGTGCAGGCGTGAACCCTGATTGCCAGCATGACAAGCAGGTGCCTTACTCTTTGGGACTATGGAGCTGGCCTTTTCACCATGTTTTGACTCTGTGTTTGCATTTTTTAGATTTGAATTTGTAAAATGAGAGATGGTAACTGCCTACCACTTGCCATACCATCACCTGGGTTCAGGGTTAAGCTTGGTTGGTCTGGAACCGGCTAGGAGGGAACTCCAAATATTTCAAGGAGTGCTCTCCTCCCTCAGGAGGGACACCGTGTCCTGCAGCATGGCTGCCACCTGGAAGAGGACAGGTAACAACACAAACAGCATACACATAGAAGAGCAGGCACCATGCATGCATGCGCCACCATCACATGCATGCATGTGTGCTGCAGCAGCGCATAGTGATGTTGCATGCACACATTTGTGCTGTCACATGCACAGCATCTGCCATCACATCCACACATCTGTGCGACTCCATGCATGCATGCGCCATCACATGCATGCATGTATCCACATGCATGCATGCATGCATGTGTGCTTCTGAGCATGCACATGTGTGCCATCATAGGCATGCGTGTGTGTCACTGAGCATGCATGTGTGACCTTGCATGCATGAGGGCTGCTGTGTGCATGCATGGGTGCTGCGCGTATGTGAGAGCACCATCACGTGCATGTGTGGGTGCCATCGCATGCATCTATGTGCACCATTGCATGATGCATATGCACCATCACATGCATGCTGCTGTGCCTGTGTGCTGGCACATGCATGCATTTGTGCCACTGCATGCTGCGTATGTGTGCCATCACATGCGGGCATAGGTGCTGCCACATGCATGTGTTTCGTACACCGCGCGTGCCATCATCTGCATGGACAGTGTCACATGCATGCATGTATGCCATTGCAAGAATGCATGTGTGCTGTCACATGCATGCATGTGTGCCATTAGCATGTCATTGCATGTGATGCATGTATGGTACATGCATTCATTGTATGCATGTGTAGCACTGCCTGCATGCTTAGGGAGAAAAACAGTGGAGAAAATCTTTGGTCTGCCAGGCAGTATCGGCACCCCCACAGGCTCATGCACAGCTGACAGGACAGACCACCTACCACCTAGTGGTCCTGAGTAAGTGCTGGTCAACCTGTAGTCACTGAGAAGTTCAGTGACAGAACTGGTTGGTGCCATCAATAGAGGAGCAGACTGGGAGCCAGAGAAAAGCTCTATAGAAAAAAAATACATGGTTATACTGGAAGACCCATAAGTGGAATCAATGGTGGGAATTAATGGTGAATATTAATTCTTGGAAGATCAAGTTGTGTACCTGAAGCTACAGGCATCTCTGGCAGGCTGCCTTTCAGTGTCTCTTCTGGAAATGTGCCTCTACCTCAGTACTGAGTCAAATGTTTTAAGTAAAGGAACTTGAGACAACAGGCAATGGTCCAGTTGTTTGTTGCAGTTTACTCAGAATAATCAAGCTGATCTCATTTAGTGGGATCCTGGCTTTAGTAATTTATACTGTGTATCTACCCAGGATAGCGCGGATGAGATGCAACATCTCATTTTCAGTGGGGCCTGCTTCTAACCATTTCCATATCTAGGTGGGTTGAATCACTGAGAGGAAGGTGACTTGGTTATGGTCTCTCATCTTGTAAGTAGCTCTGCTGGGATTTAAACTAGGATCTCCTGGGTCTCCTTATTTCCTAGCCTGTGCTTTAGTCAGGAGACCATGCGGCCTCTAATTGAACCTCCCAGGCATCATGATCCAGTAAACAGAGCTAAGGACTGTGAGCCATTGGATTGTACTATGAATGCCAATATACAGTGGCTTACTTGGCCTCCCCATGCTTCAGCCTCTCAGCTGTACAGTTGATTTAGTGGCCCTGTAATGTAGTGACCTTGTGGTGCTATGGCCCAGTGGTACAGTAACCCTGTGGCGATGTAGCCTGTGATGTGATGATCCTGTGGTGCAGTGTCCTTTGAAGCACGGTGGCCCTGTGGTGCAGTACCTTGTGATGCAGTGGCCCTGTGGTGTAGTGATCTTGAGGTTCTGTGGCCCTGTGGTACAGTGTCCATGTGGTATAGTGACCCTGTGTTGTTTTGACCCTGTGGTATTGCAGTCCTGTGAAGCAGTTGCCCTGTCTTGATGTGGCAGTGTGGTACTGTGGCACTGTGAATCTTTGCTGCAGTGACCCATGTGGTGCAGTGGTTATGTGGCGCAGTGGCCCTATGATGCAGTGTCCCTGTCTTGATGTAACCCTGTTGTGCAGTTACCCTGCGGTGCAGTGGCCCTGTCATGCAGTGACCCCATGCTGATGTGGTCCTGTGGTGCAGTGGCCCTGTAATGCAGTAGCCTAGTGGTGCTGTGGCCCCGTGGTGCAATGCTCTGTGGTGCTGTGGCACTGTGTGCTTTGACCCTGTGAGTAATGACCATGTGGTACAGTGGGCTTGTGGAGCTGTGGCCATGTGGTACAGTAACCCTGTGGCTCTGTGGTGACTCTTTGGCACTGCATTGCTGCTGTAAGCCCTAGAATCCCATGCTGTGGATAGCTGAAGGCTGAGGACACTTTTCATCTTACTCTCACATTGAACACGTGGCTTAGAAAGCATATGTGATACCCCATTATGTAACATCTATTAACTACGTATTTTCTTTGTGCTCCAAGCCTTATGTTCAGTGTGATGGCAAATAAGGTGTATGGAGGGTTGACGATGGCTCCTGGGAGGGGAATGTGGGCTGTCTTGAATTTCTGCCCTCTGCTGGCTGACCAAGGAGCAACATTAATGTTAGATGTGAAGGCTGCCATCAGTCACCTGCCCTCCAGCTGCAGGAGGATGCAGTCATGGTGACTTTGTGGGGGAACAAAGAAAATGAAAACCAGGCAGAAGCAGGACCACATTTAAATTAGATGGTATTTTCAGCTAAATGTTTTAAAAATTACTTTTATGCTTGCATCTGTACTTAAAGAGACCCTGACCCAGGCTGGGGAACTTTGAAAAATGTAATATTTAGATACAATTTAGTTTACATTTCTTTTCTCATAATTCTCACCTTATTTCTTTATTACTAAGGTCATTTGCATGAAAATGGGATTTGGCCCTATCTGTTCTGGCTGCGTGCCTCACACAACATCACAGTTCTGTTTATGACATCACGGTCTGAATCTGTTGCTGTAGTATCCGTTAATAGAGTGCCTCAAATTGAGCAACTTGGTTTTGAGCGACTCAGTTTGAGTGCTTGTGGCTTGAGCTACCCTTTCGAGCACAGTTAGAGTGACTAGGTAGGGGAGAAACAGCGAAGGAGTAGGAAGGTGAAGGACAGGAAGAGGAGGGCCCAGGCAGGAAGCAGGTCCAGGCAGAAAGCAGAGGTATGTGGACTGTGGTTTGGGGTGTGTTGCAGAGCGGGCATTCTGCTTTGGTGAAGAGGGTGGCTGCCTGCAGTGAGGGAGGTCCAGGGTTCAGGGCTCGGTAGAAGTAATTCTTTACTTGTTTTCTGTGTGTGGGGCTCTGTTTTTTTTTTTTTGCATTCTGGTTTTCCCCTCCCGACATACCCCCTGCCGGAGTTCAGAATAGTAATTTAGGGAGGTGTGGGGGGGCAAAGCATAGATGTGTGTTTCCCCAGTCGCTGTTGTTGGGTTAGCCGGGAGTGTACATGCTTCTTTGCTTTGGCGATGTACACACTGTAATAGCGACTTCGCCTTTGCAATCGCTAGTATGACATGGAACCATTGCTGTAAAGACAGTTACGATATCATAAGCAGAGGATTGTGATGTCAGGTGTAGGCAAGCAGCAAGAGCTGATAAAATCTATGGGGCAGTGATCATGTTTTCATGCAACTGTCCTCAGCAGAAGGAGAAAAGTATGGAAATTCATGGAACAGAAATTGAAATTGGTGAGATTTTTAAATGGCTGGATGAAGCAATTGTGTCCATATTTCGGCTGCATCCTGCATCCATGCAGATGTGTCCAGATGTCTGCATCCTAGTCACATACATCTGGACCCATCTGTGACATTTACTGCAGTTTACAGCAATTTGTGCATAACTGTGAGACTCGTGTCTGTTTTCCGATGCAAGTGTGAATTCCATCCAGGAAGTGAGACCAACTTTCATGGTCTAACTTCCTGGCTGATTTCTGCACCCGCATCTGAAAATGAAACGCTATAGTACAAAATGCCAGTGATTGTGTCTAAAGCTTACATATTTCAAAGATTTCCAGTGGGGTCAGGGATCTTAAATAAAGAGAACCATAGATACACAGGATTTATCATCAAGATAAAGACCCAGCCATGCATCCAGTCTGCCCATTTCCTGCTGGTTCTATGTCTGACCTAATGCCAGACCTGATTCAATGAGCTGATTGCCCTGATGGCATCTCAGTAACCTGTCTCCCCACCCAGGCTGTCTATAACCCCTTTCTCATAGACCTCCAATAGAAGTGCAGATTGGGGCATACGCCCATTATTACCAGGATTTTCTTGTCAACAATGTGATAGGTTGGTAACATTTTACCTTTCAGGTGCTCCGACTTCTGGGCCTGGATGGATACTGTGCTGCTGCCCACCTTTACAACAACCCCAGCCTGACTCTGGTGGGGCAGCACGCCTGCGCCAGCAACGCCTCCAGAAGGTAAGAAGCAAAATGCACACTATATCTGTATAGCCAAGGCCTATTTCATTAATATTAATTATCACATCATTCTTAGCTAGTCAGGATTGTTTGTTCTAAATAATCCAGCAGTACTCTGATGTGTGCAAATACTGCATACAGTCCACTTTTATAGTTATGAAGTCATCTCACATGCATTCTTAGGATATGAGAACCACAAACCTAAGGTGAGCAGTTCTGATACCCCAACAACATAAGTGAGACCACTCTTACAACCATACATGTGGTATCCGTGGCAGTATTAGTATACTATTGATAAAGGTTAATCAATATATATTGAGAAACCTTTCCTTGAACAAGCCCGTGCCCAGAGCATTTGTGCGTGGGACACACTTTACAGAATAACAAGGCAAAAGGAGTCTCCAATTGGTCCTAGACACTCCCTCAAATAATATTAAAGGGACACTGTCACCCTGTTTTTCATCATATTATTTCTAGTTAAAACCCCACATTTTATGATTGCTTACCTTCTCTAAAATTCATTGATGGTGCTGGATTTGTGGTCTCCTTGTTTAGTAGAACTGAAATGCATGCTAATGTATATTTATAAACAACCTTGTTTTGTTTACAATCCTGGATCTGTTCTTACTGCATATTTCCTGAGCATTAGAAACATCTCCAAACAGTGCAGTCACTATTGAGGCAGTAGCCTCAAAACTCCACTGCATCATGAGGGATAGACTGTGTTGTGGGTGTTCCCAAGTCCAGGAAAGATGCAGTTGGAGCTGATCAAGGAATGTAAACAAACCTGTGTTTTTGTGGTAACACCAGTATGGTGGGCAGTCTATTTTTCACTTTTTAAAGAAAATAAGAATAGAATCAAATTACCAGCTACATCAGCAACCTTTGCAGAATGTTGGCAATCATAAAATGTATTTTTTAAACTAGGGACACTTTGAGACCTAAGGGATTGACAGTGTCCCTTTAACCACTAAGGGTGATACTAATAGTTCTAAAATTCTACAGTTGTAAGTTCAGCTGGCATAGTCCATTTCCATACACCTGAGGTTTCTAGTTTTCTGCCAGTAAAACATTTTGTCTTATTTTTTATTAGTTGTTTAACCAGGAGTAGCACACTAAGCTGGAAGCTTTTACAGGAGCAACCTGGGAGCACAGGAAGTTAAGTGACTTGCTCAGGGTCAAACAGTATGCAAGTGGAAGCTGTGGGATTCAAACCCAGGTCTGGCCTGCTGGATGTCACCAGATTCGCAGCTCAGAGCCTTAAACCACTGCGCTATACTGCCTCCTAACTTGAAATTCATGTTTGTTTGTTTTAAACAAAGGCTTGCAACACAATTTAAAATATTGTTTGTATGTACAGTTCCTGCGTCTCTTTGGTTATGTGTTTCTTCCAAGCCCTTTGTATGCCAGAACAGTTGAGTTTCCATTTGGTTCCCTGTTCTTTCACTCCAAGAACTAGAGAATGCACTCTTATAACATCAAGAGACACAACAACTGTATATATAAATTAAAATGGGTAAAACAAATCCTACTCTCCCATTGGTGAAAACACATCACATGGCCATGCTTTATTCCCACAGTGACTGCACATCTGCACATTTCCATGTTTTTTCCCTGTATAAAAGAAATAATAATTGGGCAACTATACGCAACAAGCCTGAGTCCCTGTCGAGAGTTGAGACAACAGCATGTGTACCTCAAGAGCGAAGTTCAAGAGCTCTATGCTGTTACTGAATCTCAACCAAGACAGAAATACAGGGCAAATTTTGTATGATCACCTATATTTTATTTGTTATAGCACTGTATATGGTTTCAGAGATTTTTTTTTAAGTTTTGTTACCTTTTGTGATTTAGTGGAGAGCTGATGTGAAAGCGGAGGCTGCAGTATTGCACGGGGAGACAAAGTTGTGTGACTGAACAGAGAAACTGAAAATGACAGGAGTGAGGTGAGGGAAAATAGCTAGTTAGTCATAGAATGTGCACAACATTTAGACAGTGCACAACAAGGTTTCTAAAGTGCCTAAATTCTATACACAGTAAGGTTAAACCATATACTATATATTTTATGCCCTTTTAAGTGCTATAATACACTACGTTTGTGTTCTGATACACACTTTTTATGTGTTGAACCTGGGTCTAATAAAAAGTGGGAGCAACACAACGCGTCAATAATTGTGCAGCAAAAATGTCAGGATCAAAAACTGCATGGGCAATGCAGCACGAGCCGATAAGCATGCATCCGTGGGGGCAGGACTGGGGAGAAAGTCATTGGGGGGGATTTATTATTCTAGACTCTGGGGCGGAACTCGGGAGGGGAGTTGTTGGGGGATTTACTATTCCAAACTCCAGGGGCGGAAAAAGGAGGGGAGAAGGTCCATGGGGGATGATTTACTGTTAGTAACCCGAGAGGGTGACAGTTGGGGGTGCAATAACATTCTGATGCTGTTTTTCTTACACTGTTTTTCCTGCATGGTTTTGCAGTGCTATTTTGCTCAGACTTTTGACCAGATACCATTCAACCCCACCACCTGCCATCTCTATCACCTATGCCCGTCGAGAGGAGTGGGCAGGTAACAACCCAGGATGACTCCATGTCTAGAAGTATTTTGGAAGGCTTGCCTTACCAGGAGCCACACTCCATGTGATTGTACAGTCCCAGGCTATGCTTTTCCCCATATCCCTAGAGGTGCAACCCACTGAGGCACTGACTGTAAAGTCCCTGTGCACCTTGCTAAGTACTGCTTTGGCCATGCTACCTGTGCCCTTCAGTGGAGACTGCTTTCCTCCTTCTTTTGGTTGGCCTGTACCGCAAATTTTCAAGAATCAGTCTTTACCACTGATTCCCAATTATGGGTTTGGGCCAAAGGCATTAGGACCCCTTGGGAGCAAATGTTTTTAGCAGGAGGAAATGACACTGGATACTTACAGCACCTGTGCATCTCACATGGTGCCGTGCTCCAGCCAGTAACCATCACCAGCTCCCCCGCCCACCATAAAGGCAACAGTGGGAGCAGCATAGTGCTTTCTGTCACCATTTTCAAGTGCATCACCATTTCTTTTCAGTTTGCAGTGCAGTTTCTTTCACTTTATTATTTTCTGCGCGTCGAGTCAGAAAAGAAGGGCAAAGAAACCCATCATGCATCATTGCCCCTGTGGGAAACTGATGGGGACGACAGACAAGCTTCCAGGCTGCATAGTCTGCCTTGGCCTTTCTTGCAATATAGATGAGTGCAACTCCTACTTTTCCATAGACAACTGTACCTGGAAATCCAGGAAATAAGATGGGGTCAGCCGACCTCTACCTTTGGAGGTGGGCGTTGCACTCATGAGGCCAAGATAAGAACACTGGGCCTTTACCCTTGGCCCCTTCCTAGGTCCTCTAGATCATCTTTGAGGGTATCTCTTGCAGCAGGTAATACTCTTGGGTATCCACCAGAGAGTGCTCTCATTGACGGTAGCATTCACTAGCAGTGTTGACTGGGGCACCACAATTACATCACCATGTTTATCTCTATAAATATGTGGGCAGCCCCAGCAGCCTCAGTTCTTTTCCTGCCATCTCCCAGCTCGCTGCATGAGTAGCTTTCACTTCAGTGTATTGATGCCACCATCGACATGGAAATCAAAGTTGAAATGGATCTGGGTTTGTTTTCTTTTTCCTCTCTATATGTCTAATTCAGATTCATTATTTCATAAGTGCCTTTGCAGCTGGAAAATCTACAAATATAATTCTCATTCCATTTGTGTTTGTTGTCTGTGGGCTGCCCATAATGTTTCCTCTGTGCCCACTGTCCAGATTTCAATCAAACCATCCGTCATCGGCGCCTGCAAGAACTTGAGTCATAGCTAATGGAGCGGAAGATTGTTCTCCTCGAGCAGGAGGTTAGTTCCTGTCTGTCGACAACGTTGCAGGCCTCCCAGTCCTCCACAAACATTCTGCAAAACAGAAACATAAAGAGAAAGACCAATCTTATTCTGAAGGTAAGACATCGTTCGTTGCCATCTACCACTTCCGTGGCTCGCCCATGGCTACTTCTACCTCTGCTCTTACTACATTGACGGATAAGGCCTACTTAGAAAAGCCTCAGCCTTCGCTTCGACAATGACCCTCCAGGTCCTTTTGTAGATGGCTTTGACTCAGGCACTGACTATTGTGACCATGACTGCCCTTCCACATCAACAGGTCACTCGTCAGTGAAAGCCTGGTCCTCCAGCATGGACCCTGGTGTTTTCTCACTGGCGCCTCCTACCTTCAGACATTCCTTATCCTCTCTTTTCAGATCCCATCGACGAAGTCCTCTGGCCTGGACTCGGTATGTAATAGAAGAGAAAGGCTTTTCTATCAAGGTTCTTCCAAAGTTACTGTCGCTTCTCCTGCTGGTGACCCATCAGACCAGGCTGACGCCTATCAAGAGGATGACCCCTCATGGCCCAGGCTCTAAGCTGCACCCGCAGCCTTGCCCCAAGTCTTCCATCTTGCCTCCTTCTGGTCATCCTACTCCCAGGATGCCAGCTTTGACCTCCACTCTCCCATTGACAACCCCTCTGACAACATGGCTGCTGTGGTTCATGCAGTTCAAGTGATGGACATCCACAACAACAGCCTTCACTCCACCTCAGCCTCAACCCTCCTCTTCTCCCTTGTCTCCTCTGTCCAAGCGGCCTTGCAGGGACTCCACTTATGTCACACCTAGGGATCCTTCTCACACACCTTCCTACCATTCCTTGGAGGAGGAGTTTCTTCTGGACTATGTGGAAGAATATGGAGAAGACATGGATACGGATGATGGCCTTCACCCTCCTTCAAGTGTCTCTACTGTGTTCTCTCTAGAGGAGAACCCCAGCCTTTACACACCCTGTTCCCCACCAAATGATCCAACATTCATGGACATCATGCAACAAATACAAGTAATGGGATTCAGTACCACGGAACAGGACAAACGCTCATCGCCATATGGTGGATTACCTTGACTTAAGGAAGACCTTGCTATTGTAGTGCCCCTTTAATACAGGCATAGCAGGATACCATCCTGGTGGCCTGGCAATGCCCTCCACCATTCCACCTGTCCCCAGAAAGGCTGATTGCCGCTATCAGGTGCCAACAGA
The DNA here is from genome assembly GCA_016271365.2 of Neoceratodus forsteri. Taxonomy (NCBI): domain Eukaryota; kingdom Metazoa; phylum Chordata; order Ceratodontiformes; family Ceratodontidae; genus Neoceratodus; species Neoceratodus forsteri. Next base: position 125,459,758 of record JADMNL010000024.1, read on the forward strand.
CCATTCCTTCTTTGCTGCTGCACCAAGGCTGACTATGTGGTCATTAATGCAGCCCACGATAGGACAAAATGACCTAAACATATGTGCTCCTCCCTCGACAGGAGTCTAGACGCCTAGACTTGATGGGCAAATGGGTATACCATGCTGCCACGCTGAATATGCTTACTTAATTATATTGGCCACATGCTGAAATACCAGAAGACACTCTGGACTACGACTTTGGAGGTTGCTACCAAGTTTCCTCCCTCAGCAGAGAAGGACGAACTCCTTGCAACTTTTGCGACTGGTACCAGCCTCTCTTTCCATTTGCTTCACATGGGTATGATGTCGTCGACACTTCTGCCATGACTTTGGCCATGGGTGTCATACTTTAGCACACCTGGCGAAAGGTGTCAGGTTTCACTTCTGAAGTACAATAGACCATTTTAAATTCCCCTTTCAGTGGGTATAAACTCTTCAGATCAGACACTCGGACCATTCTGGATAAATTTCAGGGCTTGGGCCATACTCACATGGTGCATGGTACGTACACACCTCACAACCTACAACTCAGAGAAAATATTACCAACCTTTCCAGTTTTGCCAGGCTGACCGTCAGTGCGGCACTGCCGGACAGTCCACCGGCTTGACAGCAGCCCCAGCCTATGGGCCGTGCCCTGCCACTGCCTTTAAGGAGCTCCAGGCCACCCTTCAGTGGCAGCCAGTGCTCTGCATTCTTTTTGACTCAGTCCTGTGCTTTCCCAGTGTCCTTCCACCAGTCTTGAGGCTGGGAGGAGATTCTCACTTCATTTAGAGGCTTGGCAAAAGATTACAACTAACGCTGGGTCCTGCAGATCATACAAACAGGACACATATTAGAACTCATTTCTACCCCACCTTCCCATCCCCAATCAGTGACTTACCCACCAGACCACATTCCAGTCCTCCTTGAGGAATTGCACTCTCATTCAGAAGAACACGGTACAACCTGTGCCCCCAATGAACACTGCCAGGATTTTACTCCAATTTTTTCTGTACCAAAACACATGGGAGATTTATGCCCTGTTCAGGATCTCAGGAATCTAAATTGGTACCTTCAGTACAAACTATTCAGAATGGTATCTCTAGCCACTATCCTCCTTCTCTTAAACCAAGGAGACTGGCTTTGCGCCTGGACATGAAGGATGCATACCTTCATATACAAATACATCCTGTGCATCACTGCTACCTCCACTTTCAGCTTGATACTGTCACTACCAGTTCCATGCCCTCCCCTTCGGGCTGTCCTTGCACCAGGGTCTTCACAAAATGCCGTGGGGAAGCCACTGCCCTCCATCGTCATGGGCACTTTGTTTTCCTCTATCTGTATGACTGGCTCATCAAAACCCCAACCAAAGATGGGTTACTACAGTCTCTTCAAGCCACCCTCCACCTCTTTCAGGAGGTCAGCATTACCATCAATCTACACTAATCCTATCTGGACCCGACACAATGTCTCCAATAAATAGAAGCATACTAGATCCACAACTCGGTTGTGCCTTCCTCCTGGAAGACAGATGCCAGAAGCTTGTCACCCTTGTCGAACACCATCGGTCCATTTCTCACATCATGGCCCATCAGTACATGCACCTTCTGGACCATATGGCCTCTGCCATCTCCACCAACCCTCATGCCTGGTTGCACATGCATCTGGTTCAATAGGTGTTGTGCTGCCAATGGCACCAGAAGACAAGGGCCTTCGAGGACAGGATCACCGTTGCTCAGCCCTCTGGCAGGCCCTAACTTAGTGGACAGTGCCGTCCAATCTAGCTCAAGATGTCCCTTTCAGTCTTCTCCACCATCCCAGACCTTGACCATGGATGCCTCCACTCTTGGCTGGGAACCCACCTGGGCCCTCATCAGACACAGGGTCTTTGGGGCCCGCCACTGCCTCTCTCCATATAAATCTCCTCGAGATGTGAGCAGTCCATCTTGCCCTGCAGGCCTTTCAACCATATCTAGTCCCAGGACCCTTCTGGTACAAACAGACAACACCTGTGTCATTTATTACATAAATAAACAAGGGGCACAAGGTCTCACACCCTTTGCCGGGAGGCAATCCACATCAGGCATCAGTCGCTGATGCAACAACTTCATCTTGTGGCAGTTTAAGTGCCAGGAGCCCAAAATGTATTAGCAGATCACCTCAGTCACCACTCTTAGTGTCACTAGTGGACCTTGCATGCTTCAGTCTTCCAAGACATCTTCCATCTCTGGGGCACGCCAGCAGTCAACCTGTTTTCCTCCCCAGCCAACCACCAGCTGCCTCACTACTGCTCCATTATAGCGGACAACAAGGGACACTCTAGGATGCTCTCTCCCTTTGTTGGTAGAGACAATTCTTATATGCCTCCCCTCCGTTCCTCTCCTCCAGCATGTCCTCCTCAAGCTCCAGTCGAACCCGCTGCCATGATACCGATAGCTCCCTTTGTCCCTGACAAATCTGGTTCCCCTTCTCCAGCAGTTGTCGATCACCGATCCCATTCTCCTACTCCTCGTCCGGACCTACTCATGCAGCTTCACAGATCTCTCCTGCACCCCAAACTTCACTCACTACACCTTCTTGCTTGGCTCCTGAAGACGCATTTATAAACAGACAGCCAGTCTCTACCTGGGTTGCCGCTATTTTACTGGCCTCAAGAAAATCATTCACTCTTAGCTGGCCAGGTGGTGTAGAGGGCGCTGAGGCACTGGTGCCTTACCTCTTACCGCTGATAACCCAGAGTCGGGGACCTCGGTGTCAGAGAGTCAGCCGGGGGAGAAGGGTTGAGCATCCTATGGACTGCTCTCCTCCTCCAGGGAGGGTGGGATGGGAGAACCGATGAGGTATTGGCTCCTGGAGGTGGCGGGGCTGGTGCACGTTCAGGAGTCACAGTGTGGGTCGGTGTGGGCTGAGGTTGGACATGCAGTGCATGGACACATGTGCGGCAGCATTCTTAATGTCATTGCATGCCAGCACCATGGGGGGTGATCTTGGGGAAAAATCGAATCCTCTGGCATGCATGAAGGCCAGCTCGATGGTGCTGCAGCGGATGCACTCAAAGTTAGCTCCCCAAGCCCAGCCTCAGGTCTTCAGCAGTCTGTGGGATAAGTGCTCGCTGTGAAGCAGCCTAGGGAGGAAGGTGAGGGGGAGGAGCTCAGGGCTTTGGATGGTGTAGGGGACGAGAGGGCAAGCTGGATGGGAGAAACCATAGGACCACCCCAGCTGAGAAGGTATAAAGAAATAAGGTAAAAAAAAGAAAGAAAATCATCCACTTGAAAGAAATTACCAAGCAAAATGGAAACGCTTCACTACTTGGGTGACTGCTCATGCCCTTGACCCATTTTCTGCCCTCTTCCTACTATCCTGGCCTATTTGTCCACTCTTTCCTCACAAAGTTTAACTTAGTCATCTATCAAGGTTCACTTATCAATGATTTCAGCTTTTCACAAGCCTATAGAGGGCCACCAGGTCGCTCAGCTGGACCTTGCCCATATGTTTTAAAGGGCATTTTACATCTCAAACCTTCTATAAAGTGGCCATAGAAAAACTAACTTTGGAACCCTTTGAGCCAGCTGCTACTTGTGACATGCGGCGTTTTGCGTGGAAAGCTTTATTTCTAGTGGCCATTACCTTGACTTGCCACATCTCTGAGCTCCAGGCCCTCATGTGAACCAAGCTCTACCTCGTCATCCACAAAGACAGGGTCTCCTTCCTACTAATCCAGCCTTTCCTCCAAAGGTCATCTCAGAATATCGATAAACCAATCCATTAACTTTTCAGTTTTCTACCCAGATCACTTTAACCTGGGCAAATCTTTACTATATACCTTGGATTTGCACCGCATCCTACATTACTACTTAGCATGCTCTAAGTCCACACAAAACTCCAAACAGCTCTTTGTCGCATTTGCCCCAGGCAAGTAAGGTCTACCAGTGCAGTAACAAAACAGACTTTATCCAATTGGCTGGCACATTGCATAACCTACGTATACAATAAATACGAACAATCACTACCAGGAGCTGTCCATGAGCACTTCACTGGCTCTTTCTACAACTGCAGCCTGCTTCCATGGCATCACCATCACTGACATCTGTGATGCTGCCACCTGGTCTACCATGCACAGTTTCACAAGGCACTACAGCATCGACTACAGTATCAACTTTCAGCGCCGCACTGCCTTACAGCACATGGTCCTGCAGGGCCTCCTTACTAATCGACCTCCTTCCTACTCTACTGCTTGGAAATCATCCCATGAGTATTATCTGCTGCAAGAGATACCCTTGAAGAAGATAGTACAGCTTTGTACTTACTATAATGGTAGATCTTCGAGAAGATCTCCTGCAGCAGGTACATTCCTCCTTCTTTCCCCTCCTTCTCGAACAGAACAATCTTCTGCAACATCTTCAAAGCATGAAAAGAAAGGGTACCACCAGCCTTTTCAGTTCCCTCAGAGTCCTGCTCCACCAGCTGGTCGCCGCAGAGAACTGAGGCCGCTTAGGACTGCACACATATTTATAGAGATAAACATAGTGACGTCATTGTTGGCGGACCCCGTCAACACTGCTAGTGACAGCTACCATCAATGAGAGTGCCTCTGGTGGATATTCAAGAGTATTACCTGCTGCAAGAGATCCTCTCAAAGATCCACCATTATGGTAAGTAATGAACTGTACTTTCTGTGGAGCTATTGGGTCCTACTCATCCTTGCCCTGCCAAAGTGTCAGGGGCTTGTTGGGTGGGTCTGGTGGACAGCCAGCTCCTTCTGGGTGGCTGGCTGTGAGACCCCCACAGTCTGTCTGCCCTGGGCAGCAGTCATCGTCAGAGGTAAAGCTGAAGATATATATTTGGTTGTCCTTGGTGGACACCTCATGGTTGTGGCTTGGTGCATCTTGACTTGTGGCACCATTTGAGGTGTCAGTGAGTGGGGTAGCACTGGCTGTGACACTGGTTTCCTTCTGACACCATTCTGGTGTCAGAGGAGGGACTGACCCTGGGGCCATGATACAGCCTATTGGGGAGGTGGAGGTGGTTCTTTTTCTGATGTCACTAGCGACACCGATGGAGAGGACACCACAGTCTTGGGTAACAAACGTGTCGCCAGCCAAAACATGTCACCAGCCATAGTGTTAGTCCCAAGCCTGGCACTGGCATGATGCCAGCAATGGTGTCATTCCTGGGGTCATCCTTATCTCACAAGCCTTGCTGTGCTCACCAACATCGAGGATGGTGCAGGCCATGACGATAGGTGTATACTATCTCCAAGCCATTCATCGACCTCAGCCTGCTGCCATAGGTGGTGCCAGCTTGGAGTCTAATAGTGGCCAGGAGATGGTGTTCTTCCTGGAGCCGCTAGTTGACACCATCATCAGTGGGGACTGGGGCTGCCCTATGGGGATTGTACAGTCCTGTTCCCTTCCACTAAGGGAATCCCCATGGGCACCAACCTGGCTTTTCTTCCACTGTAGGATAACTCCATTTGATGGTCTTTTTTTTTTTTCTGAATTCTGATCTGCGACTACTCTTGGGAGCTCTTTTGACATCCTCAGCTTCTGGGCTCTACCTCCCACCTGAGACTCTCACCTACTCCCTTGCTCCATCCAATACAGCTCCCTGATCTGAACCCCCAGGAGGGGCCACCCTAGACACCCAGGGTGCTCTATCTGTAGTGTAAAGTGTTGGCCGAGTGAGCGGGACCAGACAGGATAGTGCCCAGTATTGGGAGTGTGGTCCAGAGGCAGAGGTGCCGCACCTATCCCCCAGGGTGGGGATTTTTCTTGTTTTCCTCCCAAGGAGTGTGGCATGCAATGACACCTGCGATGACTTCCCTGCTGGCGCCTGCTGCACTGCCCCTTGCTTTTGACTGGTGAACCTGCAGTACCCCGATCTCCATCAGGGGCTGCCAGGACACCGGGCATCCCTGGATCCCACCTCAGGGAGAGGAGACCAGTCCTCTGGATGCTCAGTCCTCTCTCCCCTGCCAACCCCGGCCACCCAAGTCCGCCACCAAACCCAGATCGCCGCATGGTACAAGGAGTGGCATCCAGCACCTCAACCCTCAGAGCCACTGGGTCGGCTGTTTGGGTGGTCTTGCCAGGCCCCTCCCTTGGGTGAGATCCTGTGCAACTCCCCAGCCTTAGGTACAGGCCCCTAGAGACCCTGCATCTCATCCCTCCTGGGCCTGTTTGACTATTGCAGTCATTGTCTGTCTATAGGCCCTTAGGGGCCAATTACTAGGAACAGCACAGAGTCCATTGATACTTTGTGGGTACAGTGGGGAATTCAAGAATGCATGGGACAGACATAAGGCAATTCTGTGGGGACTAGGAAGAAGTAGGCTGTTGGTTAACTAGGATCTGCAGCTTATCCAATTGATAAGGAAATGGGCAGACTGGGTGGGTCAAGCGTCCTATCTGCCGCAAAGTCAAAGCCAATAAATTCCATAGGAACTCCAGCAGGGTCCAGTTTCAACCCTTCTCCCAGCACCATCAATCTCTTGGGTCAGCACCTTCTCTCCATCAGCATCTTGGAGGAGGACAGTGAATTCTTCATCCACTTGTCCTCGGTTCTGAGTACACTCTGTACCAGAGATTCCTGGTAGCTATGCTGGAGGTGCTGAAGACTGGATCCTTTACAGGCCATGATCCAGCAACCCTGCCATTGGGAGTCCTCTGAGTTCCCAAAGATGGCTCTTCTGTCATCCCTCCCTGACCTAGAGCCTTCAAGGACACATCGAGGTAGCATGAAGACATACCTTCTGTTGTCTTCAATCCCAAAGGACCTCATGCTCCAGTATTGTGCACCCAATGGATCCACAGGTAGTACCTCACCACTCTTCAGGGCTGGTGGTGTTGCAGACCCCATCTGGACTGAATCAGCGATCATGGACTGCACTCCTGAGACTGACTCTGCTCACTCCTGGGGTCCCAAATGTAGGACTTCCAAAGAACCTGGCCCAGCCAAAGGACCTCCCCTTGGGGATACCATAGGGTACCACCCGAGAGACAGATAAGTCCTGGGAGACGGTGGGGTGATGGGGTGGGTCTGCACAGGACACTGAAAGGGTCAACAGGACAGCTGAGAGTGAGGAAATAAAAAGGTGTTTGTTAAATAAAATGGGATAGTTTAGTTGAGCGTGCAGTTGACAGAAAATAATTAATGGTCATGTGATGTGTTTTGCCCAGTCAGGAGCTTCTATAGCCCATTTGATGAGGCACATTGCCATTGGCTGCAAAGGCTGCTGTTCATGTACACCCTCTTCCAAACCAAAGTAAGTCTGTCACCCTGCAGATCTCATCATCAAGGAGGGAGCTACTGGGGAAAAAATGTACCCAAGAAAGAATTGGGGACTCCATTTGGATTCTGCCACAAAGCATGGCTGTACCAAACCACCAGGGCCAGATGAGAATAGTGGATTTTTCTAGGGCAAAACCAACTTAAAGACAAAACCAGCATGGGTTCACGAGAGTGACCATGTCAAACTAACCTGATTGACTTCTTCAATACAGTGACAAAGATGGTGGATAAAGCTAGGCAGTGGACATCCACTACCTTTATTTATTTTTTTAACTTTATATTTATTGACATTTTAACAAACATACAGTTGGATTTCTGATGTAGTACATCTTAGAAAACATAAAATACCAGTGAGGACGCCTACCCTCTTAATTCATATGATAAACCACCATGCCACATCAAAGGATACATCATTGATGGGTACCCGTTAGAATTAAATGACAGTTATACTATATAAATGCTGTAACTGCTGCAAATACAAGCCATGAGCAGCATGGAACTAATAACGAAACTTCAATAGACTTAGATTGTCCAAGCTCTGTTTCCTACAATAGGAAACTAAATCGGTCCATGCATTTCCATTAATTAATTAACCTAAAAAATAAGGTTATCATTCCAAAAATGAAACTGTAGCTCCAAACGAGAAAGGAATTCTTATTTTAAACAAGTGAGTGAGTTAACTGAAACACAGAGCTCCACCAGCAAGAGACTCAGCATGGGAACAGATGTTCTTAAATCATTTGGAAAATACTGTGTATATTTACTGGCCTCTTCCTCCCCATCAGCCCCAACTTTTCCCACAGATAAATAAAGTATCCCTTTAATTTTGGGGATCATTTAATAAGAAAAATAATCATAGAGAGTTCACCACAGGGAGGAAATCAGTCCCAAAATCCATAATTTCAAGAGCAAACCTGAAGTTCTTCAAGTGTCCAACTCATCTTCTCCTCCGAGTCTGACTGGTGGGAATCAGCTCTTCTATGAGGGTCTGGGGCATGCCATTGGGCCCATTTGAGAGCATCTTCTGGGTCATTAAAAGGTATACTGCTCTGGTGCAGAATTGTTAGCCTTGCCAGCAAAATCCTTCTGTTGGAAATGTCCGCCTCCTTTAGCAGTGCCCTGACTCCATCAAAATGTTTTCTCCGCTGATGCATAACATAACTCAGATCTGGAACAAGCAAACCTGTTTACCATTGTGGAATAGCGTGCATTTTTGCCTCTCAAGAGCAAGCACATAATCTCTGGTTCCCACTCCATCCAGGATTACAACTATAGCTCTAGGGGCCTCGGGTTGTCTTGTCTTCCCGATATGCCACCCTATAAGCTTTTGGAGGACGATTCTCGATCTTGTTGGCGGTTGGCTCAATTGTTGCTCCAGTCATTCCTTCAGAAAGAACTACAGATGATCTCCCCGCTCCTCCTAGGCATTCCAGTGATCCGTAAATTGAAGGCCTGGGCTTGGTTTCTAGATTCTCCAAGCGGGTTCTGAGAAGGGTGTTCTCTTTCACCAACTAAGTCACCGTACCCATAGCTGCAGTCGCTTGCTTTGTAGATCGTTTGTCACCGTTTGCAGGTGAGACATGTCCCTATCGAGAGAGGACGCTTCTTTTAAGGGTGTTGAATTTTTCAGATAGGTTAAACACTGAAGCAATGAGTCTATTAAGCTTATGACCAATGTTCTGTAGGGTCTCTGTTCCTGTTTCTTCAATTGATGAATCAATGCTGAGCCTTATGCAGACCTCGTGGGCCAGGGATCCAGAATAATTTTATTTTTACCCTCCCTGGCGGACTTATCTTTTTAGATTACGATCCTGTTCCTTGGGTATTCCAGCAGTGATGTAGCCCTTTGCTGCAGTTAAATAACCCAATAAATAGCATTTATTTTAGAATTATGCTAAAATTATTTATTTATTTATTTGTTTATTTCAGTACTCAGAAAAAACATTTGAGCTCAGAGCTCTTTACATAGGTTCCACATCAGGACATTTCAGCACAACAGATAGGTGAAATTATACAAAGGATTAGAGAAATACAAAAGTAAACAAACAGGATTATATATCAAACACAGTACAGGTCACAGGAAAACAGACAATTTACAATGCCCCACGGTGAAACCAGTCCATTGTCAGCAAACAAGAGGTTGTTTGGCGTTGCTAAGTGCTAAAGAAAAAAGAAAAAGGGATGAAGGAGGAGTCAAGTGCAGTGTGCAAAATGAGCGTAATATCAGTATAGCAGTAGGGATCGACGGAGGTGACTAGATTGGAGGCTTTCTGGCTCCACAGCGCACCCACCCCAATGTCCATTATCTTGACTTTAGCAAGACCTTTAACTTGGTGCCACACAGGTGACTTATCCAGAAAATGGGGCAAATGGTGTGGGATCAACTTACACAATGGATCAGTAATGGGCTGTCTGACGGCACACAAAGAGTAGTTCTAAATGGGACACTCTTCAAAGTTAGAAAGGTTACATGTAGTGTCCCACAGGGTTCAATGCTGAGAACCAATCCTGTTTAACATGTTCATCAGTAGCAGTAGCAGAGCAGCAATATTAACTCGCTTATTGAAGACACAAGCTAAGTGAGAGGGTGGACCCAACAAAAGGGATTAAAAACATGAAGAAAGATGTGGAACAACTTGGGTCAGGCACCTGGCAGTTAGAATTTAATGCTAAAAAGTGCAAAAGTCATGCTTACAGGGAAAAGAACCTATAGGTAAAATATAGTATAGATGGCATCACTGTAGAAACCTCCATGGAAAAAAGAGATTTAAGAAATAAGGATGACAGGGTGTGCATTATTGTGGATAACGCATACCATGGGAAGTGAAGCCCTATGAAGCCGAGGGCTATACGCATCAAAGAAGTGCCATTATCCCTCAGTTATGCACACCCTGAAATGCCTTTTGAGATTATAAAATGGGTTCCTAATTTATTTTTTAATTTTAGGATCAATTAACAAGGTTCAGAAAGTTAAGGATTTCGACCTGTACTGTTGTGCTGGATAACAGCATGGTCATGTGACTGGATTCCACCAACCACTGTACAGTATTTCTCTTACCAATTTTATAATGAGGCATTATAATAAGCAATAATCTGAAAAACATCTGGGGCAGGATTTTCAAAAGGTGGATGCAGGCCAACCTGCCAGCATAGCGGTAGGATCTCCACTTGCATGCCAACGTCCCAGGTTCAGGAACAGACCTGAAGTCAGAGGGTCTCCAGGGAAGAAGGGTTGAGCATCCTGGTGACTGCTGTCCTCTCCAGGGGAAGGTGGTTCTGTGCAGCGTCACGCTGACCTCAAGCAGAGGCTGCTGGTGGTTTCACAACCTCGACTGGCACCTAACGTGTTGAGAGATGGAACAGACATTGACATCACTGCACATATTGCCTCTCCATGGTTACTTCCTCATGACAATGCTGCCATCTCCTTCTATGAGGCCCTGCTCCCTGTGTTTGGCACACTCCCAATGGCCCTGCTTGGTAACTGAGTGACAAGTCTCCACCGGCAGATTGCGTCCCATGACCCCACCCTGGGAGTAAGCCATGGATTCCTCCGTGTGGACGCCTCCGAGTCCAGACTACAAGTCCATGGGTCCCAGACTGACTGACCGCTCCACCCAGTAGGAGGCAAGCCTGGGGTCAGGATCATCAATTCAGGTAAGCCCTAGGGATGGCTGGAGCTCAGGAGTGGTGAGGCTGAGCCTTGGGAGGTGCAGCAGTACTACATAAAAGCATACTAAATAGCAAAAACATGGGCGTGCATGCATAAACTCTATATTTCAGATGTGTGTAGTATCCATGTAGCTGCATCCAGGTGTCTGCATCCTATTCACATACATCTGAATACATCTGAAACATCTGCTGCAATTCATGGCAACTTCTGCCGAACTGTGGGACTTGTGTCAGTTTTTGGATGCAATTATGGACTTCCATCCCGAAGGTAGAATATATCATGGATGAAAATGTTGTGAAATTGGAAGGGGAATACTTGAATAAGATGTTTGTTGTAAAAAATCAGCACAGAGGTGGCAAATGAAGTGCTGGTGTTTATCTGTGAAGAGTGTCGTTTAATAAAGGAACTGAAGTAGAAGCTGCTTGAAGCAGACATGAAGTTAGTTACAGTGCAGCAAAACAAGCTATTGCATGTAACTGAGGAACAAAATCAGTATGAGACTGAGAAACAGGAGTCCATAGGCAAAGACAATAGAAAAAGAGGAAGGGAAATGGAGGAGGCTGTGGACTGGGAGATAAACCAAAGGAAATTGAAAAAGTGTGGAGAAGAGCTGTGGGCTTTGATTTAAATACTCATAACAGTTTTGAACCCCTCCTTATGTTGGATGCTGAGAATACTGGGAAGAACAACAGGGACAGTAAACAGTACCGGAAATGGAATAAATGTGAATATTGAACCTGATGGAGCTAACATTACCTCAGATAGTATTGAACAGGCACAAAATTGTGGACAAAATTTACCAGATAGTACTATAAAGATAAAATCAAATAGTCGCAATACAGATGAGGAATGAGTTACAGTACCGATAACAATGAACAAGATTATATAGACAGTTTAACACATAGTACCCAGATTGAAGCAGGTAGGCAAGCACTGTGTAGTACAGCTGAACACAAGGAAAAACTGTATAGTTAGAGACTCAATTGTGAAGTATACCGACAGGTATACCTCAAGAGACTGTAAGGAAAGCATCACAAGGAGTTATTTCTCTGGAGTTAGAATAAGAGAGTGCAGGGATGCTGAAAGATATAGTAAAGAGAAAGATGGTACTGCTACTTTGATACTACATTTGGGAATAAATAACATCAAGGGACAGGGCCAGGCAGAAATAAGAAAGGAGTTTAGACATTTCGGAGGAAGCAAAGAATCTCAAATGTACTGTACACTTTTCAAAAATAGTACCAGTTCCAAGGAAAGTAGTTACAATATAGGTAGGATCAAGGATATAAATAATTGGTTAAGACTTTGGGCACTGCAAGAAGGAATACAATGCATTACCCATTGGGAAAGATTTGAAGACGAACCAACTTTGTATTGTCAAGATGGCCTACACCTGAGTAAAAAGGGTAGTAGAAAATTGGGAATGGCACTTATGAAAGCTGTGAATGAATCGTTAAACTAAAAAGAAGGGAGAGGGGCAAATGAACCAGAAATTATTTCAACAACTTATATTAAAGAATTAAAAATAGTAAATTGCAAAGGAACATAACATCTGATAAGATTAAAGGCTTGAAAGTTTGGTCATGTAATACAAGAAGCTTAAATCTCAGTAAGAAATCGGAGTTGAAGTCATGATGTTGGTCAAAGAGATTGATATTTGCATGGCAACAAAGACATGGTGGGATCCAGGAGTAGAATGGAATGAATAGAGAAATAGAAGGTTACAGGTTGTTTTTCCAAGGATAGAGTAGATAAAAAGGTGGCAGTGTGGCCATATATATAACAATTTCAATTAATAGCTCAGTTTTACACCAAAACATGATTTGGGTATGGAGTCACTATGGATAGTGGTAAAGGTAAGACAGAAAATAAATTATATTTAGGAATTTATTATAGGCCCTCAGTAATAATAGAGATGGATGCAAATATGGAAGCAGAGATGAAACATATGGTAGCGGAAGGGATATAGTCATTACAGGTGATTTTAACTATCCTGACATTAACTGGCTCAATCATACAGCACAAAATGCAAATGCAAAACATTTTCTGAATATGATACATTTCTGGGGATTGAAACAGTTAATTTATAAGCCAACTATAGGTGAAAATGTGTTGGATCTAATAATAACAAACAGCGAAAGAGATTATTAGTAAGCTCAAAATAAGAGAACCCCCTAGCAATAGTGACCATAACATAGTGGAATTCATTATTAGAAAACAGTTGTCACATATTAAAGGTTATACAATTAGGAAAACTATAGCAAGGCCAATTTTACACAGATAAAAGAGAGTTATTAAAATAGGATTGGAAAATATATTCAAAAGAAAAATGTCGAAAGGATGTGGATTTTGTTTAAGAACAAACTGAGACAGACAAAGGATAAATATATCCCTGATAAAGAAAAATGTACAACAGAAGGGGCAAAAGGCCACCCTGGTGTACGAATAAAGTTATCAAGTTATGTGCAAAAAGAAAAGGCATTTGATAAACAGCAAAAATCAGGGACATCAGAAAATAGAGATTTACAAAGCTTCAGTTAAAAAAACTTAAAAGTACTATTAAAACTAAAAGAAACAAGGTAGAGTTTGGGTTGCACACAGGTAAGATAATGGCAAAGTTTTTCAATTATGTAAACAAATAATGTGGTAATAATAGTCACATAGGACCAATAACAATAAACAGAAGGAAATAAACACAACAAAGGAAATGGCAAAACATTTAATACATATTTTGGAACAGTATTTGAAGACAAGCATCAAAATATAATTGGAAGGGATAAAGTAACCAAATTTCTATTAGCAATAAGCCCAAATGAAGTGAAGGATTTATTAAACAATCTGAAGGTTCACAAATCAGCAGGACCTGATCACCTTAGCCCCAGATATCTCAAGGAAATTAGAGAGCAAATTGCAAAGCCTTTGGCCATGATATTTAATAAATCCTTTTGCACTGGGGAAGTGCCAGAGGATTGAGGCATGCAACTGTGGTACCCTTTGTCTAAAAAGGGAAATAGGGCAGTGACTTCAAATTACAGACCTATAAGCCTGACAGCTATAGTATGTAACACAGCTGAGAGCTTCCTGAAACCAAAAATAGAAACATTTAAATAGTTTGGGATTTGTGGATAGTAAACAACATGGATTCAGGAAAGACAGAGGATGCACTACTAACCAGCTATGTTTTTATGAACATATTAACAAAGAATTGAATAATCGATCACCAATGGATGTCCTATTCCTTGATTTTCAGAAGGCATTCAATAAAGTTCCTCATAGTAAGTTACTAGAAAAATGATTGTAGTTGGGCTGGATAGTAGAATTGTGGAATGGATTAAGAACTGGTTGGATGGGAGGAAACAGAGAGTACGAGTGCTGGGGAAATACTCAGAGTCCATAGAAGTGACAAGTGGAGTGCCACAGGGATTAGTGTTGGGTCCCGTGTTGTTTGCACTTTTATATTAGAGATCTACATCATACGAGCATATGGTAATAAAATTCGCTGATGATATTAACTGGGAGGACCTGTGGGGACCCACAGACAGCAGGTTGAAATGAGTAAAGATTTAGATAGAATAGAAAAAAGGCGATAAGAAATAAGATGCCATTCAGTGTGGAAAATGCAAAATTATGCATTTGGCAAAAAAATACAAGACAGAAATATTTGGGAAAATACAGCTACGAAGACAGATTACAAAGACTGGATTATTCTCTGAGGGAAAGAAGAACAAGAGGTGATCTAATGACATTGTATAAGATAGTTAAAGACCAGGAAATGATATAGGACATGGGTATTTGTATACAGGAAAACCAATGTACTTAAGGTACATAGAAAACAAATAAAGGTTAAAAGGGTAAAAAACAACAGCAGATATTTCACATTTCTGAACAGGACAGGACAGGTAGGGTATGGAATACACTTCCAGCGATATAGTAAATAGTAGTTCTGTAACATCCTTTAAGAATGGTGTGGATAGGTAGTTGTCACAAATGAAGACAACAAGGACCCACTGATGTGAGGAAACGGTAAAATAGAGCTTTATGGCCTTCTCCCATTTAAGCCCAGTATAAGCACAGTATAACATTTGAAAATTGTAAGCACAGCCTCTTCTGATTCAAAACTCCTGCTCTCAGAATTCTAAAATGGCTTCCATGATGATGTCACTCATGACAAAGATGACAGCTGTGTTCTAGCTCTTCAAATGTGAATAACTTTAAATGAAAAATGGTACTGTGAGCATGAAAGTTGTTCAGCACAAAAAATATCTACAAATGGGCGTGTTACATTAATAGATGTCTTTTAGTTTTGTTTTTAATTAGCAAAAAGGCAGCAGAAAATGCAGTTGTCACTTTTCAAGAAACAAATGCAAATAACTTTAAAACAAAAATGATAGCATGGTATTGTGAGCATAAAGTTGTTCAGCACAAAAATATCTACAAAATGAGTGGTGTTTCATTTATACATACCTTTTAGATTTTTCATAATCAACAAACGATGGCAGCAAATTCCATGTTTTTTCCACTTTTTGGAGATATGGCATAAATGGATTATGCTAACTCTACTGAAATATTGTTGATACTTTTTGTTCTCATGCTGATTGTTCTGATGACATCACTTGTGGTTTCGCTACTTATGATGTCATCGGGTCAACTGGCACTTGAACAAAAAATATCAACACTATTACCAGTAGAAGAGTAGCATATCCCTGATATATTCTTTGCAAAACTCATTAATGCATCAGTTTGAGTTGCTATTAAACGGCAATAATATGGAAATGTGATATTAGGGTTTTAAACACTAACTACACATCCCTCCCCCAAAGCAGCCAAAGGGGAAAGGTTAGCAACCTCAGACATCCATCATCAGGTAAGACAAACAAGCACTTCTGTAGCTCTGGATGCACATGCACAGTTGCACACCACCTGGAAAGTGCAGTAAAGATTCCTTAGGATCACAATGTAAATTGTAAGCAAGGAATAACACATGACAGGGTGTGATGCAGTGCTAAATTACCATGCCCAAGGTGGGTTGCAAGGCATGAGGCACAGCTGAATGCCTTCAACCACCTGTGACGTGTGGTAGATGATTCCTATAGGATCACACTGTAAATTGTAAGTAAGCACTAACATATGGCAGGATGTGGAACAATACTAAATTGCTGTATGTTGAAAACCCTAACATCACATTTCCATACTACTGCCGCTTTAATAGCAACTCTAACTGATGCATTAACAGAGTTTTTCAAAGAATATATAAGGGATATGCTACACTCCTACTGGAAATTTTGTTGCTATTTTTGTTCGCGTGCCTATTGTACCCAACAACATCATGAGTGTTGAAACCACAAGTGATGTCATCAAGTAATCGGCATGAGAACTGAAAGTATCAACAATATTTCCAGTATGGAGGTAACATAATCCATTTATTCCATACCTCCAAAAAGTGAAAAATTGAATGTGCTGCCATTTTGCTGATTATAAAAGTCTAAAAGGTATCTATAAATGAAACACCACTCATTTGGTAGATATTTTGTACTGAACAACTTTGTGCTCAAAGTGCCATGCTATCATTTTGTTTTAAAGCTAGTTGCATTTGCTTGTTGCAAAACGTGAAAAAATAATTTTCTGCTTTTTTTCTAAATGTAAAAAACTAAAGATATATATAAATGAAACACCACTCATTTTGTAGATATATTTGTGCTGAACAAATGTCGTGTTCACAGTACCATGCTATCATTTTTGTTTTAAAGTTATTTGCATTTGTTGAAAAGTGACAAATTGAATTTTCTGCTTCTTTTTTTTGCTAATTTAAACAAAACTAAAAAGGTATGTATACATGAAATACCACTCATTATATTTGCTTGCATGCATGCAAAACATAGTGCCATCATCCAGTTTTGGAGGTTGCATCCAGTCTTAATCGGTGAGTGTATTTGCAGGTGTGGCCCCAGTTCCTCAATCACTGCTGCAGCTGTCTATGACAGCAGTTGAAAATGCAGTGGTCATACAGTTGAAAGGAGAGCTCTTGCTTCAGTGAGCAGAGCCCCCTCCACAGACAGACACACACACACACACACACACACACACGCGCACTGCGTGCTCATGCGCTTCCCCTCCCCCCCACACTATGCGGCGGCCAGGGTGCCCAATCCCCATCGGCTCCACGCCTAAGCATCCAGGCTGCTGGGAGCCTCACCCCAGCTGCAGCAAAAGTCTATGGCTTAATTGGGTGCCCAATCCCTCGTCAGCTCCAGCCTCCCCAACAGTTTTTCTAGGCCATGCTGGAGCCTACCCCAGGCATGGCAACGCCCTCATAGCTTCGGCCCTCATAGTCTTATTAAAAAAACTGTAAATACAAAACTGTCCTCGGGCTTCTCCCTGCCCCTCCACACCTGCACCCACCCACTACACACCCTGCCTCCGCACCCCCCACCCCATACTCACCTCCGGACCTCGGCACGACGTATCTTCGTGGACTGGAACACGCCTGCACTCTTCAAAGCCGACATCTGAATTGAGGAAATGCCAGTAAGCTGTATAATGGGATAGATAGGGTTTTTTCAACTTTGCTGCATAGCTCAGGCATTTTTAGAATTTTGACACTAAATTTTCAATGTGGGGTTTTGGGACCCCTCCTCATGAATTCTGTCACAGTCATGGCATTAATCGGGCCGAAGGTGATTTCTCGGTCACTCATAAAATCACCTTTGCGACTGATTAACAAAATGATAGTGCCAGTGTTCATAAGGTGGGTCTCAAAAGCATATGATGCAAATTTGGTGAAAAAATTCCTAAAATGACTGTTTTCTGAGCGTGCGTTGCGCAGTTCCTCACGCATGCTCGTAAGTTCGCAAATTTTAATATCTGCACTCTGGATTTTCAACATTGCAATTTTACCACACCTCCTTATGAGCAGTACAGCTGTCATTTTTCACATGTCACCCAAAATGTGTTTCCATGCATGTAGCGCATAATGGCGTAGTCGGTGTGCAAAATCAATGTATGGGACATATTAAGAAAATCACAGTGACACTGATCATGAGCAGAGGTCTTAAAATGGCTATGTTGAAAATTCGGTGAAAAATTCCTAAAAATTACTGTTTTACTGGCGTGCATTGCGCAGTTCCTACGCTATACGCCGTAGTTCTAAATTTTAATATTATCACCCAGATTTTCAACATTGCCATTTTACCACATCTCTTTTGAGCAGTACAGCTGTCATTTTTCACATGTCACCCAAAATGTGTTTCCATGTATGGCGCGTTAATGGGCAGTCGGTGATGTAATCAATATTTGGGACAGATTAAGAAAATCACAGTGACACTGTCCATGAGCAGAGGTCTTAAAATGTCTATGTTAAAATTTGGTGAAAAAATTCCCAAAAATGACTGTTTTAGGAGCATTTGTTGCGCTGATCCTCATGCCGTCGTAAGTTCATGAATTTTCAATATTTTCACTCCAGATTTTCAACATCACCATTTACCACACCTCCTTATGAGCAGTACAGCTGTCATTTTCACATCTCGCCCAAAACATGTTTCGCACCATGTAGCGCACAATGGCGCAGTCGATTGTCTTGAAATCAATGTATGGGACACATTAAGAAAATCACAGTGACCCTGTTCATGAGCAGAGGTCTTAAAATGGCTATTTTGAAAATTTGGTGAAATAATTCTAAAATGACTGTTTTACGAGTGTGCATTGCACAGTTCCTAGGCACACTTGTAAGTTCGCAAATTTTTAATATTTGCACTCCAGATTTCAACATTGCCATTTTACCACACCTCCATGAGCAGTACAGCTGCTATTTTCACGTTGCCCAAAATGTGTTTCCATGCATGTAGTGCACAATGGCACATTCGGTGTGCGTAATCAATGTTTGGGACAGATTAAGAAAAATCACAGTGACACTGTTCATGAGCAAAGGTCTTAAATGGCTATGTTGAAAATTTCCGGAAAAATTCCTTCAGACGCTTTGCAATGTTACTAATGAAGACATTAAACTGAACTTGCCCCAGGACCGATCCCTGCAGCACCCCACTGGTCGCCCCTCTCCCTAGACTGCACCACATTTACCACCACTCTCTGCCTCCTGTCTGTTAGCCAGTTTCTAACCCAGTTTACCACCCTTTCCCCATGCCCAGCCTACCCAGCTAGTTTATCAGCCTCCTATGTGGGATGGTGTCAAAGGCTTTGCTGAAATCAAGGTAGCGTTGTCCACTGCCCCACCCTGATTCACTCTTTGTCACCCAGTTAAACAAATCAACCAGATTTGTCTGACATGATGTCCCCACTGTGAATCCATGTTGTCTATGGTTCTGGGTTCCATGGCTTCTACATGCCCTGCTATCCTTTCTTTAAGCAATGTCTCCATGATCTTCCCACTACTGGAGGTGAGGCTGAACAGCCTATTGTTAACCTCCTCCTCCGCTGTCGGACTTCTGTAGAGGACCACATGTGCCCTCCTCCAATTCACTCGTGTTGAATGACCTCAGTGAACATGGCTGCCAGAGGTACTGCTATCTCCTTTCGCAGTTCTTTTAATATCCTTGGGCATATGCCATCTGGTTCTATCGCTTTGTCCACTTCAATTTAGTAGAGCTCCTGCAGGACTCTTTTGCTTTGAATGGACTATTGTCCACCTCTTCACCCTTGGCAACTGCTATACTGTTGTGGTCCTGCCCTCCTCTTCTTCAGAATACTGAACGAAAGATACAGTGGATGTCTTGGGAGGAAAGCATGGAACTATCACTCCAAATACTATAACCTCAACCCCTGCCTTTTGCAAAATGACAGGTGGCATGCTGTTGAAGCTGGACAGCAGTACCTGGTGGGGACTGGTTCTGGGAGGATTAGGTTACTCGGCACAGGGGCCTAGGTTTGTCTACTGCATAGGGGCACTTAAGTAAATTCGAACACAGGAAGCAATAACTGTAACGTCTGAAACTAGGAATGGGATTCTACAGTGTGACTTTTATTCACATCCAAGCTGAACAAACAAAGCATAGACAGACCCCCATGGGGCTACATTCCTGGTAATGCGATTAGAGACAACAGAACACTTCTTCACTATTTCCAGCCTCAGGCTCTAAACCCACCAGGCACACAGCCCGGACTTGCATGCAGCTTTGGGTACACAGCCTGACTTGTACACTACCTGGGTTTTCCCCACTGGCCTGCTCCTCGCCAGCCATTGATCCGTGGTCCATTTTGGGACATGAACCAGTTTTCCAATTGGTGGCTCCCCAAACCACCTTAGAGCCTTCGACTCCAGAGGGTATTTTCCTTCCAATCCCACATCTGGGTACTTCCTCATCACTGGCCAAGTGCATGAGGCAAAGTAGAATCACAGAGAAAATCTAGAGGTGGACCTGGTCACTGAAGATGGGGGTCTCCACCTCCAGCTCCCACAATCCATACCTGGCCATTTTCTGGAAACTAAACAATTTTTCTTCTGAAAGCTTGGCAATGTAGATTACTGTGACGATGTCACATCTCCTCTACATGTTTTTGACTTCCCATGAGTGCTGGACTTGAGCATACTTTTACTGTGCAAGCCTATTACTCTAGGGCCTCCCACTCTTCAGTAGTCCAATCCCCACTATCACACAAGTCCCAGGGTGAAAACATGGCCTTTAGAAAGAGCAGAAACTCACCTCTGGTTGCAGGTGCCCCACAGGTGAATCACAAAACTCTTCTTGTTTCCCAAAACTTTGGACCAAATAAGGCAGCTTCTCCACTAGCAGAAAACCAGGGGTTGCCCTGGAATATGCAGGACAACCTTTCCTGCCCCATCCCTGGGGATGGGCACTGAGACAAATCAGCGGTCTCCACCACTTTAAAACTATCTTCTATCTCTCTCTTTGGTGAAACACACACCTTTTTCCTGAATGTAGCCCTATGTCAGGGCTAAGCCTCCACGAGCCTACACAGAGCTGCTGTGCTGCTCTCTCAGCAAGCTCCAAACTCCAACTGACTTACAGACTACTGTTCAAACCTCCCAACATTCTACTCCACTCCCTGCTGCAGATTCCATTGTGGTTCATGCAGCTGCGACAGTTCTATGGTGATGTCATCCTCAGTCTCAGCTGAGACTGAGAACAGAGTGAGACAGTGTGAAATCCATTTAACTGGAGTTTCACAAGCTGCCTTCCCTGCCTACCACTAGGTCTTACTGGGATTCTAGTAACCCCGGGTAACAAGGGGTTACACTCCTTATGACCAGAAAAATAACTGTCCGCAGTTATTATTTACCCAGCTTAGGCCATCCCACCTTATGTGCTACCTGCGGGGGGGTGATCAGGCCCCTCCTACCATGTGCGAGCACAGGCAGGCTGTTATGTTCTAACATTTAATCTGGTCTTGTTCAACAAACTCACACTGCAACTAGAGTAGAGCAGCTTTCTATTTTATTCAGGTGCCTCTCTAGTTACATAACAACACCCTCTCTCTGCTCTCTTTCTAGCTTACACATATCGGAATGCTGCCCTCAAGTGGCAGAAGTAACGCAATGCATTACCATTTCAAATACATAACATTTCCTCCCACTAAATTATATTGTTACCAAATGAACAAGTATTAGCATTATTCACTATTATTAAGATGGTTTATACTACGCTAGAGGTAGGGGTAGACTGCCCCAGGCCTCAAACCAGTCAAGGGGATTATTCTGCCCCAATAATCTGATCTGGCTCTCTAACTACACAAAACATTTATTTCTTTTAAATGTCTCACAGGTTCAAATGATCTGGAGGTTTTGAAGTCGGGATGGATAACGTTTCTGGTGAGCAATCCTTGGCATAGCTGCCCTGTCTGGTACCTCCCTCCGATCCTCGGTTGGTGGTTGTACAGCCTCACCATTGCTCCTCTCCACCTCCTCCTTTACATCTTCAGAAGGCGTTGAGACTTCCGTGGTGGGCTTCTCTAAGCTACGGCAGATGGAATCCTCATTTCCCGTGGGTTTTCTTCCCTGGAAGTGTCCCCATCCGTAGCTGTTGAAGATCTAGGAGCTGTTCAGCATGACATTTCCATTTCACTCCAGATTCAACATCAACTGTATACGACACTGGACCCGTCTGACATGTCACCACACCAGAGGTCCACTTTTCCCCTTCCAGTAATCTCGAACAAGCACTTCTTGACCAACAATGAACTGCCTGTCCTTGAACGAGCTTGCCGGTAGTATTTGAGATTCTTGGTTCTTCAAAACCTCTGATGCCACATCTGGCTTAAGCAAATCAAGACGGGAGCTGAGCTTACACCGAAAAAACAACATTGCTGGAGATTCCTTTGTTGTAGCATGGGGTGTATTTTGGTATGCTAGCAGGAAGTTATCCAACTTGTGTTGTAAGGTCAAAGACCCCCGCCGATTTCAGAGCATTCTTCATGGTTTGCACAAAGCGCTCCGCTAGGCCATTAGTCGAGGGTGATATGGGGCACTACGAATATGCCTCACACCATTGGACTTCAAAATGCTGCAAAGTCACTAGAAATAAATTGTGGTCCATTATCACTGACCAGCTGTTCAGGAATCCCGTAACAGCTAAATAGTCCTCGCAGCACTTGAATGGTCTTACTGGTAGTAGTAGTGTCCATGACTTGAATTTCGGGCCACTTTGAGTGGGCATCTACAACAATTAAGTACATGTGTCCCTCCCACAGCCCGCAAAATCTACATGAATGTGCTGCCACGGTGCACCTGGCCACATCCAGGGTGTAGAGGTGAGGGACACGGCATTTTCTGAACATGCTGACAGGTAGTGCACGTTTTGCTTGTTGCTCAATTTGCAAATCAATTCTGGCCACCAAATATAGCTTCTAGCTAAAACCTTCATTCTCACTATACTGGGTGTCCCACATGTAGCTCTTCCAAAACACGGAGCGTAGCTTTGAAGGGACAATCACCCGGACACCCCACATCAAGCAACCTTGCTGTACTGAAAGCTCATTATGTCTGGCGTAGAATGGTGATAACTCACCGTGAATGTCCTGGTTCACGGTAAAAGTCCCTTTGTTACTAAGTCCAAGACTTGAGACAACACAGGATCAACTTTAGTCTCCTTTAATTTCAGAACTTGTGATAGGTAATTTCTCAAGCTGACTGATGTAGAAGACATTGACAGTGTCCACTTTGTCACCGTGGGCTACCTGCAGAGGCAATCTTGAGAGCCCATGAGCATTGACATGAAGAGCCGCTTCTTGTATTCAATGCGGTAGTTGTGAGTTGATAACAAGAGAGCCTAACGTTGCATTCTGGCTGCTGCCATGGAAGGAATACCTTTGTGGGGCTGAAAATGGTCGTGAGGGGACGGTGATCAGTGAGGAGTGTAATTCTGACCATAAAGGTATTGGTGGAATTTGGAACTCCGAACACTATTATAAGCTTCTCTCGATTTGGGCATAGTTTTGTTCAGCTTTGCTGAGAGTTCTGGATGCAAAGGTAATTGGCTTTTCATCCCATTCGGTAGAACATGAGAAAGAACTGCTTCCACCCCACAAGGTGAGGCATCACACGCCAGTCTGATGCTCAGCTGTGGGTTATAGTGAATGGCACATCTTACGAAACAAGTTGCTTTTGGCCTTCTTAAATGCGCTCTCGAGTCCTTAGTCCAACACCAGGACTTCCCTGCATAGCAAGCCATTTAGTGGGTTGAGAATCGTAGCCAGATTAGGAATAAACCTGCCATAATAATTTAACAGGCCCAAAACGACCATAACTGGCTCACATTTTCCGGTGCTGGGGCATCCACAATCGCTTTTTCTTTCTCAGGCGATTTGTGAAGCCCACTGCATCTATGGTATGGCCAAGTACTCCAATGAAGTCTTGAAAAATTCACACTTCTCCTTCTGGACATGCAAGCCAAAATCTTCCAATCGCTGCAGAACTGCATCCAGGTTTTCAGGTGCTCTGCATCATTCCTTCCGGTCACCAGTATATCATCCAGGTAACAGTGAACATTTGGAAGACCTCGTAAAACCTGGTCCATAGCTCGCTGAAATATGGCTGGAACTGATGCAATGCCAAAGGTAGGCAATTATAGTAGAAGAGACCCTTTTGGGCGGTTATTGTGAGATATTTCTTTGAGTTTTCATCTACTCTCATTTGTAGATAAGCATGTGACAAATCCAGCTTACTGAGGCGTTGGCCCTGTGCCAGCGATGCAAACAAGTCTTCGATCGTGGAATCAGATGCTGTTCCACACACAGAACTGGTTATGGTTGCTTTAAAGTCTCCACATATTCGCGCGGACCCGTCTTTCTTTACCACTGGCACTACTGCCATTGCCCAGTCACTATACTGTACAGGTGACAAGACTCCAGCTTCTGTTAGGCGAGTTAATATAAACATATCCACTTTCGGTCTGAGTGCATAAGGTACTGGGCGAGTTGACAAAACTTTGGTTTGTGCTGTGGCTTCAAAAACACTCTTGCCTCAATGTCCTTCATTGTGCCTATCTCCCCTTTGAATAAAGGAGCATGTTTCTCGCAACATGCTACAAGTGTTGGGATCACCGTATTGACAGTCCTTATCTCCTGCCAGTTGAGGCTATTTTCTTCAGCCATTCTCGGCCTAAGAGTGAAGGGTAGTTACCTTTAACCACATACAAAGGCAGTAGTGCGTTTGCCCATTTATTTTCACCTGCACCTTGATGACACCTTCAGGTGAAATTGCCCTGCCAGTGTATGTCCTCAGTACAACGTCGGTCGTTTGCAGGGGTAAATGTCTCAACATAGTTTCATACTTGTCTGTAGAAATCAATGAAACTGCAGCCCTGTGTCCAATTCCATTTTCAGTGGTTTCCTTCAATTTCAGGTGTTACACAGATGGTTGCCATTTCCCTTTAAGAGTCAGCACGTGCAATGCTAATTCAGTATCGGTGTCATCACTGCACATTCCTGTGTTTCCACTACGATGTACTTCTCTCTTTCTACATTTCGCAAATTGCTTCCTTTGCTTCCATTGATTTCCTCCTTCCTTTTTCCCTCTGCACACTCGCCCAATGTGGCCTTTCTTCCCCACAGTTATGACATGTCTGTTCTCTAAACCAGCAATCCTTATCACTGTGATTAGCCTTGCCACAACGACCACATTTATTAGGCTTCCTGGGAGAAGAGAAGGATAAAGCATTTACTTTCAGGGAATCACTTAGGTGTGCTGAGCCTCCCGTGCAGCTGTTTCCATTGATACAGCGATCTCTATCGCTTTCTTGTATGTCAGTCCCGCTTCTGTTAAGAGACGTCGCTTCACTTTTCAAACCGTATAATAAATCTGTCCAGGAGGGCATCATCTAACCGGGTGCCAAACTCGTAATGCTCAGCTAATTTCTTTAGAACAGCCACATACTGCGCAACAGACTCACTCTCTGCTTGATTTCGTTTGTGAAAGCGAAATCTTTCAGCAATCACCAGAGGCTTAGGAGAGAAATGTGTCTGTAAGACCTCCAATACTGTCAAACGCTTTTCTCCCCAGGCTTTTCTGGCTTATTAGACTTCTCAGCAAACTGTGCGCTGTGCTGCCCATGACACTCAGTAACACAGCCACTTGTTTTTCATCACTTATATCATTTGCTGTGACAAAATGTCCAAATCTCTCAATATAAGTTGTCCATTGTTCCCATTTTTCATCAAGGCATCAATATGTCCTATGGTTGTGACCATCTTTATGTGTCTCTCGGGTTCACTCGTGGGTCCAAAGATACGTCTCAGGAAAACCCTCATAGCTGTAGTTTGTTCTGGTAAGGTACCAGAGAGTAACTAAACACCGCGTTGCCAATTATGTTATGTTCTAAAATTTAATCTGGTCTTGTTCAACAAACTCACACTGCAACTGGAGTAGAGCAGCTTTCATTTTATTCAGGTGCCTCTCTAGTTACCTTAACAACACCTCTCTCTGCTTTCTTTCTAAGCTTACACATATTGGAATGCTGCCCTCAAGTGGCAGAAGTAACGCAATGCATTACCATTTCAAATACATAACAGGCAACACTAAGGACCTAGAGGCCTTTAGCTGACATAGGTTTCATAGGTTTATTCAAGCCGAGGATGGGATCACCATCCTATGAGGCTCGCCATCCAATTATTATTGACTTAAAATTTACTATCTCTAAAAATAGGTCTATACCATTCTTGAATTCCTTCAAAGTTGTACTATTAACAATATCGTTAGATAAGTTATTCCAGAATTGCACAGCTCTTAAATTATACCAATATTTACTAAAATTGTGTTCCCAGATTTGTTGATACATTTGTTTATTATGTTTCCTTAAACTAGTCTTCCTAATTTATATGTAATCCCTAATTCCTTTAGTAGCTTGTCATCCTCAATACTCTTGTATAGGAAGCAAAGATCTCCTCTTATTCTACGATAGTGTAATGAATAAAGATTAAGACTAACCAGTCTATTCAAGTATGTTTCGTTTTCTAGTCCTTTTACTTTTTGGTAAATCTTCTCTGGACTCCCTCTATATTTGATATGTCCTCTTTATTATAGGGTGACCAAACCCTTGCACAATATTCAAGGTGGGGCCTGACCAATCCGACATACAGAGGCATCAACACTCCCTATCCCCTCACTATATGCTTAAGTATACAGTTTAAAATCTGGTTTGCCTTCCTCAACTGCTTTCTACAGTGTACTCTAAACTTTAAGTCCTTTGTAACTGTGATTCCCAGATCTTTTCCTCAGTTACAACCCCTAATACAGTGTTATCTATTTGATAAATAGCTTCAATGTTATTTTCCCCAGATGCATAACCTTACATTTGGTTATATTTAGCTCTAACTTATTACTAATTGTCCAATCATGTATTGTATTTAGTACATGCTGAAGTACTAATGTATGTTCATCTTTATTTGTGACCACACCCAATCTACAATCATCGGCAAACTTTTGCATCCCTATATTTTTATTACTGATCATTAATGAGGAAATGTATATATTAAACAGACTGGGGCCCAACACATCCCTGAGACACTCACTAGTCACCTCAGCCTACTCAGAGTAATCCCCATTTATAACCACCCTCTGTCTTCTATCTCTCAACCAATCAGTTATCCACCTACATATATTGATGGGTAGTTTTGCATTTTTAACACCAACAATAATTCCTTGTGTGGCAATTTGTCAAAAGCCTTAGCAAAATCAAGAAATATCACATCCACAGGGTTCCCAATATCCAATTCTCTATTAACTTTTTCATAAAAGTCAACAAGTTGGTCTGACATGATCTATTTTTCAAATCCATGCTGTATAGGGTCGCTCATATCCTGTGCCTCAGGTGTTCTTTTATGGTATCTTTTATTATATTTTCCATGAGTTTTCCCAGTATTGATGTATATCAGCCTCTGCTCTACCCACTTACTAGGGAGCTAGGTGGCTGTGGTAGAACTGTCCAGAGCATAGCCCTATAGCTCAGCACTGCAGTCCCTACGCCGTTCAGGACCACAGCCTGTCTATCCCCCTAGCCCTCTAGGGAAAAATCTGTCTGCCTCTAACTAAATACCCCAAAACAAAAACAACCTGGGACCTTCCCGACCTTGGGCAACCTGCAACCACACACCAAGAACTAATACCACATTATTACATCACTTTACTGTTTCCTTCCACAGTTGTGGTTGTGGGGGTAGGGAGGAAAGGGTTAATACAGCAACAACAACAATAACAACACCACAGTACTTTAAATCACTACACACTAAAGTACTAGTTAGGAACTCCGATGAGCCCTCCTCCTCTTCTTGTCTTCTCTTCTATCTTCTCCAGGAACACCTGCAAGAAAAGAAAGACAACACACACTCCTAATCTGCATACACAGTCTACCTAAACCCCTACCATCAAAACACTGGAGAATCCCAAAAGATTTTTTTAGAAAGGTAGAAAAACAGTATATACACTAGAAAATAGTAGAAAACAACAACATTATTTACAATACATATTTGGAGGATGGAGTGCCCTAAAGTCCCAACTAGTGACCACAGTGCCCGAAGGCTAGTCCATTAAAGAGTCTCTCCTGGGCAGGCCGGTAAAGCACAGTTCTAACAGGCCAAAGTCCCGAAGGGAGAGTCTTTGAGGACAGTTCACACATTTTGGAGTCTGCTAGTGTAGGGTGTGTACTGCAATGTCATAAAGATAGAAAAGTTCGGACTTACCAGCCCCTTGTAGTATGAAAAATCTGAACCGACCTGCACTCTCTGACAAAGACTCTCCCTGGCAGCATTTCTTCTGATATAGCTGGGCGGACATCTTCCGGGAACTACAGGAGGCACATCTGGGAGCTGCTGGGTTGATGTCATCTCTGGAGATGGGACCTTAGAACAGGAACAAAAAGGAAAACAGCTGGTCTGACGTCATCCGATTACCAGGCAATGAAGCAGGATACAGCTGGGCTGGTGTCTTCTCTGGATCTGAAGTCATCTGGTGGGCCAGTCGATGGATTCTGGAAAGGCCAGTACACTGTAGAACTGATGAATGTGGGGCACCTGAGTCCTGGATGTCCATACTGGCGGATCAATAAAGGCACTTCACAGGCTGGTGTGGCAGTATTGACTACCACTGCTCGGCTTTCCATTTAGTAGGCATGGGCACATTTGCTGGGAGGTCCTTGCACTGGGGCCAATAGTGCCGGGGTCAGGAGCTTGAATTATTACCCGTCTGGGCACATAATTCACACAGTGGGAGATTTCCACGTCCTCTCCGTCCACTATTCGCACTCTGTCCATAAACAGTGTCCTGCCTCTCTTCCACTGGGTATATTTCTCATGAAACAGTCTGTTTTTACATGCTTGTTTGCCCCAGGTGCACACTTTCATTGCTCCGGCCCAGATCCAGGATTTCCTGCTGTTCTCAATCTCCTCCCAGACTTTCCGAAGAAAGGTAGGAAAGGTCATCCCATAGATCTCATTTCCTTCCCTAGAACCAGTCATAGAAACATAGAAACATAGAAACATAGACTTTGAGGGCAGATAGGGACCGCTTGGCCCATCTAGTCTGCCCATTTCCCTACAGGATAGGTCACAGATCCTAGTTAACCAACAGCCTATTTCTTCCTACCCCCCACAAGAATTGCCTTATGTCTGTCCCATGCATACTTGAATTCTCCACAGTTTTAGACCCCACAACCTCCTCAGGAAGCTGTTCCATGCACCCACTACCCTCTCTGTGAAATAATACTTCCTCACATTGCCCTGAACTGCCCCCTCTATCTTTAAATTGTGTCCCCTTGTTCTTGCGTGTCTCTTTTTCTGAAAGATGCTACCCTCTTGGACTTTGTTGATTCCACTGAGGTACTTAAAAGTTTCTATCATGTCCACCCCTCCGTCTTTCCTCAAGGGTATACATATTAAGCTCCTTTAGTCTCCTCATACAGCTTCTCTTGCAGACCCTGCAGCATTTTAGTTGCCCTCCTCTAGACTGCCTCTATCCTGTCTATGTCCTTGCAGAGATGGGGTCTCCAGAACTGGACACAGTACTCCAGATGGGGTCTCACCAACTGTCTGTACAGAGGGATAACAACTTCCTGTTTTCTGCTGCTGATGCCTCCCTATGCATCCCAGTATACCCCTAGCCCTCCCTACAGTCTCTCCTCTTTACTAGCTTTGGTCAACCTGAGACCGCTGGCCTGGTTTAGGGGTGGCCAGTCCTGGTTCTGCCAGCTACGCATCCTCAACGAGATGAAAACGGATCCTGACTTCTTCTTCTTGCATAGCCAGGGCAGTGGCATCACCACTCTCTTCCATGCATTCCTCCGAGGCAAGATCTTGAGGCTGTGTACCCGTTCCTTTTCACAAAGCCACATAGGTTCCCCTCATCTTCTTCCTCACTAAGGATCTGAGCCCAGGAGTGAGCAGTCGTCCTCACTCCTGAGACTATCCACTCATCACTAGGCGTGGAGGTCAACACCTCCCATTCAAAGGCCTCCCGCATCTCATCTTCTCCTATGAGACTTGGCTAGGCCCCTTCCAGAGGTCTACTGATGCTTTATCTGAACTTTCCTTCTGGGATCCAGCATCCGAAACTTCAACTTCTGGTTCTGTCTCTAACTCTGTACCTCTAGCTTTGTGCACGCTCCCGAGGGCCCTCCCACAGGCTCCACCTAGTGCTGTGTGCTGCCAACTGCAGATTCCTGAACCTTTGTCCATGTGGGAGCCAAACGACTTGAGGCGCTTTATACAAGCCACATTTTTCTAGGCATCCAGCACAGTGAGGAATCATGAAGACGCCCTTCCAGCTCTCAAGCATATTTGACACACATGCACTGGAAAACCAGGAATCGCCACATGAGGAGGCAGTTGTCCTTCATAGCACCACTTTTAAATGTCCCTCAGTCTATTCACTCGTTGTTGTTACTGCAACCCGGCATTATCCGGTAGCGAGCTGGTCCTGACGCCATAACTGCAGAAAACAAACAAAGCTCACTGTAACTGAAAGTCCCACTTTACTAAACACTTTCTTTACTTTTAAAATGGCTCCTCTGCTGCTGTGTTTACTTTACCACCCCACCCTGTAATGGCGGCAGCAGCACCTCCTGTGCATCAACATTCAGAAATTGGTCAAGCCACTGCGCACTGATTTACACACACTACTGATAATTTTGCTCAGACTGCACAAACTTGCACTGTTCTTGTTCTAAATACATTTACGTGATTTTCCACTGACTTTTACATGCTGGAAACATTTCTTAACTCACAGTCCTTAAAGCTTCGGGTTTTAAGCACAGTATTGCCTTTAAAACTAGTGCTGCACATTTGGCTACAACTCACAGTCTCTCTCTGGCTTTAAACTTTAAACTGATGCTGAACTCATTACTATGCACACAGTCAATGGCTTAACAGACTTGCACTTGCTGGCAGGACTTGACACAGTCGTTACTTGTAAAGCTACTACACTGCTGCACACATATTTTGCTGGCATTGGGCAGAAAATCACTGTTTGAGCAATTTCACTGTTAGTACTTACTGTTATCAGTAGCTGTTTGCTGCGAGTGGTAAAACGCCTGCAGCCAGTCTTGGAGGCCTCAGAACAGAAACGGGTAGCAGTCCTGCCAATCGTCCTCGACCACCACACTTGCAATTCAGACGATCAAACGCTGGGTTGAGCCCGATTTTAAACAAGCAAGTCTATTTTAGAAGGTTTAAGCGCTTTTAACACTTCTATGCATGCCCTCCACAAGCCAGTACACACACACTCCACTCACACTCCTCTAATGCTGGGGCAGTCACTGTAGAGCTGGCTGAAGGGGGACTGATTGCAGCCTCACCAATCACACAACGCCATGCAAATGAGCCTCTTCTTCCTCATGAAAGTGCTCTTCTCCTCACAGCGATCGCCGAGCAGGCAAATTTAAACTGCAAAATGCTTTTTTTTCTCAACTGACTCCATGGTGGGAGCCCATTTCAGCAATTTAACATAGCCATTACACTGCAAGTCTCTCAGTTCATTCAGAAAGCATTTCCAATGTCCAGGGCACAATTTTCCTGTTGCTACCCCTAGTCTTCCACACTTTTCTTTACCACAGTTCATTTAAAAGCATTTCCAACATCCAGGGCACAATTTTCCTGATGCTACCCTAGTCTTCCACACTTTTCTTTACCACAGTTCTTTTTAAAAGCAGGCAAACACACTGTAAACAATTGATGAAGGACAAGGGCACACTCTTTGGCTTTACTGCTCCTTGGTAAACAGTTGGCATTTTAAACAGCAGCATAAGATCCACAGTGACATACTAGTCAAATTGTTTCAGCTTTTGGGCTACCCACTGCCAGATAGCCAAAATGCTAGCCCCTTGCCCAAGCACCTTCCTCCCAGAATTAAATCCAAAGCGGTGCCTCCATTTTTGTAACCCCCAACCCCTGCCTTTTTGCAAAATGACAGGTGGCATGCTGTTGAAGCTGACAGCAGTACCTGGTAGGGACTGGGTTCGGGGGAGGATTAGGTTACTCGGCACAGGGGCTTAGGTTTGCTACTCTGCATAGGGGCACCTAAGTAAATCCAACACAGGAAGCAATAACTGTAATGTCCGAAACCAGGAATGGGATTCTACAGTGTGGCTTTTTATTCACATCCAAGCTTGAACAAACAAAGCATAGACGGACCCCCATGGGGCTACATTCCTGGTAATGCAGATTAGAGACAACAGAACACTTCTTCACTATTTCCAGCCCTCAGGCTCTAAACCCATCAGGCACACAGCCCGGACTTGCATGCAGCTTTGGGTACACAGCCTGACTTGTACACTACTTGGGTTTTCCCCACTGACCCGGCTCCCCGCCAGCCACTTGATCCACAGTCCATTTGGGAAATGAACCAGTTTTCCAATTGGTGGCTCCCAAACCACCTTAGAGCCTCGGCTCCTAGAGTCTCCTTCCAATCCCACATCTGGGTACTTCCCTCATCACTGGCCAAGTGCATGAGGCAAAGTAGAAATCCACAGAGCAAATCAGAGGTGGGACCTGGTCACTAAAGATGGGGGTCTCCCACCTCCAGCTCCCACAATCCATACCTGGCCATTTCTCTGGAAACTAAACAGTTCTTTTCTGAAAGCTTGGCAATGTAGATTACTGGGTAGACGTATGTCACATCTCCTCTACATGTTTTGACTTCCCATGAGTGCTGGACTTGAACATACTTTTACTTTCGGCTAAGCCTATTACTCTAGGCCTCCCACTACTTCAGTAGTCCAATCCCCACTATCACACAAGTCACAGGGTGAAAACATGGGCCCTTTAGAAAGAGCAGAAACTCACCCTCCGGTTGCAGGTG
Source organism: Neoceratodus forsteri (assembly GCA_016271365.2). Lineage (NCBI taxonomy): Eukaryota > Metazoa > Chordata > Ceratodontiformes > Ceratodontidae > Neoceratodus > Neoceratodus forsteri. The sequence continues at coordinate 125,492,476 of JADMNL010000024.1, forward strand.
CCCACAGGTGAATCCACAAAACTCTTCTTGTTTCACAAAACTCTTGGACTAAATAAGGCAGCTTCTCCACTAGCAGAAAACCAGGGGTTGCCCCTGGAATATGCAGAATGTCTCCTGCCCCATCCTCAGAGGGATGGGGCACTGAGACCCAAATCAGCAGTCTCCACCACTTTAAAACTATCTTCTCTCTCTCTTTTGGTGAAACACACACCTTTTTCCTGAATGTAGCCCTATGTCAGGGCTGAGCCTCCATGAGCCTACACAGAGCTGCTGTGCTGCTCTCTCAGCAAGCTCCAAACTCCAACTGACTTACAGACTACTGTTCAAACCTCCCAACATTCTACTCCAACTCCTGCTGCAGATTCCATTGTGGCTCATGCAGCCATGACAGTTCTATGGTGGTGTCATCCTCAGTCTCAGCTGAGACTGAGAACAGAGGAGACAGTGTGAAACCATTTAACTGAGTCACAAGCTGTCTTCCTGCCTACCATTATGTCTTACTGGGATTCTAGTAACCCCGGTAACAAGGGGTTACACCTAAACAGCACATACAAGCAAGCAACATTCGGCATTGACAAATGCTTGTTTTGTAGATATTTTTGTGCTGAACAACTTTCATGCTTACAGTACCAGGCTCTCATTTTTCATTTTAAAGTTATTTGCATTTGAAAACAGAAGAGCTAGAACACAGCTGTCAGCTATGTCATGAGTGACATCATCATGGAAGCCATTTTAGAATTCTGAGAGCAAGATTTTGAATCAGAACAGGCTTTGTTTACAGTTTTCAAATGCTATGAAACTGCATTTATCCTACTTTAATAAATGCAATTTCAGTATGAATGTAAACAGCAGACTCTCCTTTACAAGCCTATGGAGTAAATTACAAAAACTTTAAAAGGATGGTTTAGGTATCCTTTAATTACAGCAAAGCAGATGTAAAAACTCATGGACAACACATGGGCGGGTGCAGGAAGTCTAAACAGCCTTACACTTTGCACTCGGGCGCTTCATCAGAGCCTCTAGTGCCTATTGCAAAATGCATAAGGCTGTTTAGACTTCCACACCCACCATGTGTTGCCCATGAGTTTTTTTAATCAACTTTGTTATAATTAATTAACTTTTTTCACAAAATGGATAGAGAAAATGCTGTATCCTGATTAGTCAATAGCCACTCCTCAGTCATGTGTTTGTAGAACATTACTGGCAACCAGGATGTAGCATAGCACATATCCATGCCTGCCAGAAACTTTTGAAAAATTCTGGCAGCCATGTTACTGCCATAAAGTCCCAGTAATTGCTCAAACACTGTAAATAATATTCTACAAGATGACTACTCATCCACTCCAAACACAGTAAACATTAGGCATTAATTAAAAAATAAAACAAAAACAAAACCCAAACAGATCTCGCCTTTATACTGTGACAGTTTATTCAGTTGCAGGTCTGTAATCCTCGGACCAAGTTGCAGCTTTCAACTCCAATGCCGCTCGTCTGACGGCCTCTCACCCGTTCTTGAGTCCAGCCCCTCCTGACCAACCTTGTCTCCTGCACTCAAAAATAAGGTCATTTTTGTTTCTTTATAAAACAAACACTGTCACACAGACAGGAGGCCAGTCATGACTGGGAAACAAAGTGCCGTATCTAAACACAGTGCATGATTTATGTTGTGAAACCAGCATGGTCAGGGCTTTCACTCAGTGCTCCCATTAGGCACTGCAAACCCACACCACCACCAGTTTTCAGCAATCCCAGTCCCTAATCATGCTCTACAGACTTCTCTCACCACAACTCTGTATCTTGTAGGCAGCTAATCTTTTTTAAACAAAGACCATGATCAAGTGAATGTTACTTACGCACACAGCATTCATCAGAGTGATCACTTCTTCATGGCTTTCAACCGCGCCTCCCGAGTCCACAGGTCAGACAAAAATTTAAAAAGTGTTGCTTAAAAGTGTAAACACTGACACTAACATGGAGTGGGGTTGAGGAAGGATGAAACATAGAGCAATAGTAGTAGGACGGCAAATACAAAACAGCACCCTCTAGTGGCACTCACCACTATACGGCAGTAGATTACATAGAAAATACTGTGCTACCATGTGCATGCTGTCATCGAGGGTTCAGATTATAGCAGACCTCGGGAGCAAAGCTGGAGAGGGCCATGTAATCTGAACTTCAAGGTGGTTGGCCATGGTTTTGCCCAGCCAGTATATTTTATAGCATATGGAGCAAAAAATAAAATAATTTTTTTTAACTGTTTAGGAACATACGAACATATGAAATTGCCAGCAGAAAGGTCTCGATCATCCCCCTATCCCTCCTCTCCTCTCCTTCAGTGAATACATATTCAGCTCTCCCAGTCTGTCCTCATAGGGCTTGCTCTCTAATCCAGGATCATCTTTGTTGCTCTTCGCTGCACCCCTTCCAACAATCTGATGTCCTCCTTCAGGAATGGATGCCAGTACTGCATGCAGTACTCCAGGTGGGGCCTGACCAACTGACCTATACAGGGGCAGGATAACCTCCCTCCTTCTGGAGCAGATCCCGCTTGCTATACATCCCAGCATTTTGTTGGCTTTTGCTGCTGCCTTCCTGCACTGAGCAGAATTGTTCATGCTCCCGTAATGATCACTCCAAGATCCTTCTCTCTGTGGAGCTCCCAAACTGTACCCCATTCAAGTGATAATCCTCCCTGGTTCCCTGGCTCTGAAGTGCAGAACCTTGCACTTCTGGCATTGAACCCCAACTGCCATGTTTCCACCCACTCATGCAGCTTAGTCAGGGTCCTCCTGCAACCCTTTCCACCCCTCCGCATCATCAACCATAGCTCCCATCTTGGTATCATCTGTGATCAGACTAATCTTGCTCCAAATCCCATGTGAGACATCTGCAATAAAATCCCAAACAGCACCGGTCCCAGTACCTAATCCCTGTGGTACCCCTCATCACTGCTCTCGGTGATGAGAGGTCCCCACCACCACCACCACCCTTGCTACCTTCCCTTTAGCCAGTTTGTGGTTCATTTCACCATTTTGGTCCCGCCCCACAAGTTCCAGCCCTCCAACCTGCCATGCACACTGAATCAAAGGCCTTGCTGAAGTCTAAATACAGGACAGCCACTGCATGACCCTTGTCCAGCTCCCACATCACCCAGTCGTAGTACTCTTACAAGGTTTGTCTGGCAGGATTTGCTCACTACAAACCGGGTATAGTTTCCTGGTTCATCCTTTGGGCCACTTTGCAGATGGGCACCACGTGGGCCATTCTCCAGTAATGCAGTACACATCCCGTGTCCAGGGAGGTATTGAACAGGTCGGCCAGTAGCCCTGCTAGGACCTCTATCAACCCCTTACTACCCAAGAGTGAATGCCATCAGGTCCAGGTGCTTGTCCATCCTTATACCCTCAACCCATCTAGTACCCTGCTGTCTGTAATCCCTACATCTGTCATCTCCTCCCTCACCCCCCCACCCCTTGCCTGAGGTATCTGCCCTCTTTTCCTGCATGACTATAGAGCAGAAGTATCTGCTCAGTGCCTCTGTCTGCTCCACCCCTTTCTCCATCCACCCTCCGTCCTTCTTAATCCTCACCAGCTGATCCTTGCTCCTTCTTCTCTCTCATGTAGTGGAAGAAGTCTTTTCTCCACTTTTGATTCCAGGGAGACATTATCAGTTCTGTGTCTTACCACTCGGCCTCTCCTCTGCTCCTTGAGTCTCCATCAAATGTCTAGCAGTGGTGGCTCCGGCTCTCAGACACCAGGGCCATTCGTCTTCCCCTACCTAGATGACTGGTTCCCTGCCAGCGCCTACCAGGGTCAGCTACTTTGCACCTCAAAGACATCTTTATTCTCTTCCAAGAGCTGGGAATCACCCTGAACCTTCCAAAGTCTTCTCCAGAGCCCAGTCAGTGACTCCTATTCATCAGAGCAGTCCTCAACACAGTTCAGGGCATGGCCTTCCTCCCAGTACAGGGGGATCATCTAAGGGCACAGCCCGGACAGTATCCATGGCTCCACAGGTCCCAGCCAGGACCTTCCTCAGACTTCTGGGACACATAGTGGTGGCTATTCCCACAGTCCCTTGGCCTGCCTCCCCATGAGAGTCCCACAATGGATGCTCAGAATGCAGTGAGACCAGAGGTCAGGCGATCTGACCGGACGGTCAGGATCTCTGACCCGGTATGAAGAACTCTTTCTTGGTAGTTGGACCCTCCAACCTGGAATGAGGGGTCCTTTTCAGTAGGAGCCCCAAGACAGATCCTAATGACAGATGCCTCCTGTCTTAGTTGGGGGTGCTCATCTGGGAGACAGACAAACCCAGGGACATGGTCTCCAGACGAGCAACAACTCCATATCAACATTCTAGAGATGAGTGGTCCTGAATGCCTTGCAGGCATTTCAGATGGACCTTTCACTAGGCCCTCTTTTATTCAGATGGACAACACGTTGGTAGTGTTTTACATCAGCAAGTAAGGGGCACGCATTCCTATCCCCTATGCTGGGAGGTGATGAGAGTCTGGTATTGAGGCTGGAACACCACCTAGATCTCACTGCTGTTCATGTTCCCAATGTCCAAAATGTCTTGGCCAACAGCCTAAGCTGGTTTTGGTCCAAGGCCCATGAGTGGAGCTCCTCCAGTTGGTGCAGATCAACTGTTTGATAGGTGGGGCTATCCAGAGTTGGAGCTCTTTGTATTCCACTCAACGCCAAACTGCCCAGTTTCTGCTCGTGAGAGCCCACACCTGGTGTTTTTGCCAGATGCATTGTCCTCTGTTGGACAAGGAGGTTTCTGTATGCCTTCCTCCTCCCTTCCCGTTATTCGGAGGGTTGTTCTAAAGCTTCAGGTCAAAGGAGCAGAGATGATTCTTATTGTCCCGTTCTGGCCTCAGCAGATTTGGGTTCCCACTACTTCAGCAGCTGGCAGTGAAGCTCTCCACCAGCTGCCGCTGAGCTGCACTACTCTCCAGGATCAGGGGACACTGGTCCACCTGACCTCAGATCCCTACATCTTCATGCCTGGCTCCTGCAGACTTAGTCAAATCCAGATTTGGGGTCTCCCAGGAGGTGGTGGACGTTCTTGTGGCAGCGAGAAAGCCCTCAACTAGATCCACTTATGCCATGAAGTTGAAGCAATTCTGTCTATGGGCTTCACCCTGTTACTTGGACCCTCTTACCTGTCCAGTGAACTTGATATTAGAGTATTGTCTCTCCTTACTGATTCAAGGCTTGATCTACTCCTCCATAAAGGTACATTTGTCAGTAATCTCTGCCTACCACATACCAATGGAGGGAAAAACACTACCCCAACTAGGCATGTTCCATACTTTTTGAGGGCATTTTACATATCAAGCTTCCCATCTGAGATCCAGTACTCCGGGATCTCCTATTTATGCTGGAGAAACTTACCCATCTCCCTTTGAGCCTGCCATAGATTGCGCCTTCATGGAAAGTGTTATTTTGGTTGCAATTACTTCTGCTTGGAGAGTTTTGAAGCTTCAGGCCCTGATGTGTAAGGAGCCTTATTTGATTTTTCATAGGGACAAGGTGTCCTAAGAACCAGTCCCACGCTTTTGCCTAAACTGGTGTCCAAAATTACATTGAATCAGGTTGTCAATCTTCCAGTATATTATCCAGATCACCCAAACAGAGGGAAGCACTCCTGCATACTTTGGACATCCACAGGGCATTGAGGTACTATCTGAAATGCACTGCTTCACACCGTAAGATGGAGCAGTTGTTCGTGGCCTTTGTACCTCAATACCAAGGCACTCCAGTGTCAAAGCAAACCATATCAAAATGGCTGGTCAATTGCATTGTTTACTGTTACAACAAGTATAACAAAACCCCACCGGACTCGGTTAAGGGTCATTCTACTGGGGAGTGGCTACTTTGTCCACATCCCTGTGAAATGTCTCCACCGGAGATATTTGTGTAGTGGCTACCTGAGCTATTGCATACCTTCATTAAGCACTACAGTCTGGACATTGCTTCTAGGTGAAGGGCAGGCTTTGGCCTCACCGGTTCTCCAGGGCCTCCTTTCCTAAAGTGCCCTGTTTGCACTGGTGCTTACAGCCACCTCCCAGTTCCTGTTCCTTTTGTAGGACTGTTTGGGATTCAGAGCTAATTGTAATAGCCTGCTGCAAGAGCTCCCACTCGAACTAAGATAATACAGTTACATAAGACCTTACCGTAACAGTAGATCTTGGGAGGAGCTCTTGCACAGGCACTGCTTTCTCTCCCTCCTACTCCCAGTGAGCTGTTGTTGCATCATTTTTATGGCAAGCTTCCACCCGGTCTGCCTGCTGAGCCTTATTCATGGGTCTCTGGCAGGTGAACTGAAGTGGGCTGGGGACCATCCCCTGATATACCATTGGGCGACGTCGGGTGGAGCCAACATTGGGGCAGCCCTGCTGGAGACTGCTAGCTAAAGGTTTCGATGGGTGCTAGAGCTCATGCATAGTCCTAATTGTAATAGCCTGCTGCAAGAGCTCCTTGAAGATCTACTGTTATGGTAAGTTCTACATAATTGTACTTTAACACATTTATACATGACCTTGTCAGTCTAAACTTTAAACTTTCAACTTTAAATATGCAGTTACCACTCCTTAACCCAAACCTGTCAGTATAACTTTCAAACTTGCAACTTTAAAACATTTAAACCTTAAAATCCAATTAGTCAAAACTTGAGCATCTGAACTTTTCACCATCTGACTATTAGATTTAAGAGTTAGCTCAAAAACATTTAAACCTTAAAATCCAACTAGTAAAACTTGAATGTCTGAACTTTTCACCACCCGACTATTAGTTTTAAGAGTTAGTTCATATGGGAAGTTTACAACTCCCCAAACTCCTCCCTGACAGCCTTCAAACCCAACCCCAGTGGCTTTTCAGTATTTAAGAAAGGCTGGTGGGGGTTCAATCCTCCAGCTACAAAAGATTTAAGCTAAATTCAAAAGCCACCAGTAAAACTTACAAAAATGTCAGCGATAAATAAACTCTCAGAGACAAACTCACCACATATTACTTCTCCCTACAGCAAGTAGAATTAACAGACAAAATGCCTCAGTGAGCATTTAAAGCAAGATTAATTAAAATGCACACAGACTTAATTGGCTGCTCTGTTACTAGACAAAGAACCCTCCCCAGCAACAGTCCCCAGACAATCCAGCCACAGAAAGATTTAAGCTAAATTCAAAAACCTCCAGAAAGCCACAGAAAGATTTAAGCTAAATTCAAAACCACCAGCAAAACTTACAAAAATCTCAGATGAATTCTCAGAGACAAACTCATAACATATTCAAACTCTACTATTACCTCTCCGCAGCAAGTAGTAGGGACTACTTTATCTCATATGTTTAAACTGTTGTTCCGTTCTCGGACTGTTCTCCCATTGTTGGGTGCAAGTGTCAGTTGATGTGACAGACAGATTTAAAAAAAAATAAGATGACATGAATTAACATCTATCTTAAGTTTAACTTTTCAAAGTTTTGTTGAAAATGGAGCAAACTAGAAAGGGCCACATGGTAGCGCCCATGTTATGGTATCTGTTAAGAACGTGTTTTTTTTTTTTTTTTCTTCAGCTGTGCTTTCATTAGAGCTGGTCACACAGATGTTTTTTTCACCTATGGTGAACACTATTGTATCGCAGAAGGGTACAACCGCATTCCACAACCTTTGCACTGTGGTACAACAGCATTCTGCTTAGGATGAAAATCCATGAAGAACAAGCTTCCTCTCACACTATATATAGGATAGGCATGGGAACAGTTAACAACAGGGCTATTCATCGAGTTAATTATGACGACGGATTACCAAGAGTGCAGCGAGAGGTAATCCATCGTCATAGCGCCAACAAGGTGAAAGATTAGCCCTGTTGTTAACTGTCTCATGCACTTTTCTTTTATAGTGTATAGTGAACGTTGTTTTCTGGGGAAAAAGTCACTACAGCATGTTTCTGTTTCAAATCATTTCTACTGAGGTCCTAGAAGTAAAAAGAACTTAACATTTTAACGCTTTAACATTTTACTGTTTAAAACTCACATACAGCAGCACCGGAACAGCAAGTCACGATCTGCGGGAAGAGAAGTATGTCATTCTCCGGTTTTTGCTATTTTTGTTTTCTATCCCCGGTTAGTGGCTTTGACAGTACTGCCACCGACATTGCTACTTCTCGAGTGTGTGTGTCCTGTCTTTGGAGAGAGCCCTAACTGTCAGATGCTGCTCGAGGACACAGGTGTGACTGATGCAGTGCAGCAGAACAAAAGTCATTCTGCTGCACTGCAGACATCACTAGTGCAGTAGAACAACATTTCGAAGCAATGGATTTCGTGGAGAACTAATGCTCCACTATACACTATAGTACATTTTTACAGTCTACAGAGGGACTACTTTATCTCATATGCAAATAAAATGCTTTTAAAAGACTTTTTAAGAATCTATTTTGTTTTATTTTTATTTTACTTAGTAGACCCATTTTATAAGTGCAGTAAGCCAGTCCGGGGTGTGGGTTGTGTATCTGAGAAACACTCTCCCAGGTGCTGAAGGCACCTCGACACAAGTGCCTCAAGGCCTCACTACGCACTTGGGGTCGTGTGGTGTTTATTGTGGGATAGCAACCCACACTATCATGGCTTGCTGCTTATATATAACATGTGCAGTAGCTCTTCTGTCTTTATGGGTACATCCCAGTGAGGCTGAGGAGTGCTGTATTTTGTTATTACTACAAGTAGTGTTTATAGCACCACGCAGATCCCTGAGTTGCTTTCTCTGTCTCTCATGATTGATTGGCTGATTGATTCCTGACTGCCATTTATTGGTTGTACAGTATATTATTAGCATTTATTTTAATTATCTATTTATTGATTCATTTATTGATTTATTGACTGATTTATGTATTTATCTGTTTATCTTTCTATTTATCGATTGATTGATTGATTTGGGTTATTGTTGTTTATGCTTCCTTCTTTCCAGCTGGCCCCTTCTACCTGTTCCACCTAGCCCCGTCACCCTGTCATCTTTGGGACTTATCCCATCTTCAGTTGTCCCATGCCTTACCCCCCATGGTGGGGCTCTGTAATCAGGGTTGACTGGCTTGCTCTCCAGTTCCTCATTAGCCAGCATTTTGAAAGAGGGGCGTCAGAGTTGACTGTGTGGGGCATGCGAGGGAACTGCTTCATTCTGATGCCACTGGGGGTCTATGTGTTTCCATCCCCATAGGAAGTTGTCATGCCCAGAGCCACAAGAGGACAGGTGCACACACAGCAGCATGCAGGCCCCAGCTCAGCCAACATTCACCCCTCCACTCTGCCTGTACTGTGCTTGCACCATGGTCACCCAGGTGGCAGCCCTGGGGAGGAGAGAGTCCTCAGGGATTGTGAAAGAGGAAATACTGCCCCATTTTTTAATTTATATATAGGAAGATAATGGGTCTGGAATGTACTTCTGCTACTTGTCCTTGTCTTGATGGTTATATGTTTGTTTGTTGGGCTGGCCACCCACTTTGGTTTTATATGTTTCACTGTAAGTCCTGTCTATTGTTTGTAATGTGTATTTTCCCCAGTACATTAAGGTCCCGTTGTCATGCCTATAATAAAGAAAAAGTGATATTAAACACAGTTCTAAACCGTTGCTGACGCAGGACTATCTGTTGTAAAACACATCATACACTCTTGAATAATTACATACAGGTTTCTGCAGAAACGTTTTTCTTTTATTGTAATAAAGGGTTTACAAACCCTTTATATGATACAAGCACACATTAGCATAAATTAAATGACTATAATCATTAGGAAGTTCTGTATAAATTAAAAACCTTTCATGTAATGTTATGGCAGGACACTGCCTCTTTAAGTTTCCCTGTAATAGGTTTCTGAATTGCCATAATGCCTTTTTACATGTTAGGCTGGTGAAAAGGAAAGAAATAATTATTTAGCCCTCTAGTTATAGCCCCATTAAGCTCTTTTTCCACAAGAGGCTTTAAATGCGTTTGTCTTTGTATGGTTTCACCGCTGAAATACTTCTCGACGCTAGGATCGCTGGTAAAATTACTGCGCAATCGTATGCACATTCATAGCAGTTTGCCTTCTGATAGCCCAGAATCAAGGGTGCTGGTATAAAAGGACTAGAAATGACTATACATACCACCAGGATGTGGACAGTGAGGTTTGGAGCTCTTGTTTGGGCTTTCTGAAACAAAGGCTTTGTAGTAATGCTGGCTCTCCAAAAGCCCTGTATGCAGCAAGCTCTCTAGGAGCTATCCGGCCTTTAGTCAGCTGTTTTATGCTCTGGCTTAAAGAGCAGTGCCTACTTTAGTTAGAATTGCTGAAAAAACTCTTAAAGGGCTGTACATCATTTATTCTTTTGTAATATAATGATGTATTGAAATAAAGATTTTCTAAAGTTGGAAATAATTTATATGTATTGTAATCAAAGAAATATTGTTTCAGAAAAGGGTTCAGGGAGGAGTTGAGTGGTCACATGACCCCTGAACAGTATAAAATCCTGTGTTTTCAGTCTAGTCTAGTTCAGTTGATCTTAAGAGATCAGACCTGGATGTGCTGTTGTAAACATCCTAGGAAGCTAGTATTTGCTAGCCTATGATTATTGTTATTTTTTGCTTTGCTCCCTTAATTTTGTCGTGTTCAGTTCGCTCATCGTTATTTTTTAAATAAATATATTTGAGTTTACTACTTCAAACCGCTTCTATGGTCCATCATTACCCACAGTCTGTGACAGGGATGCTCAGTCCTGCTCCACCCACTGGCTCTCCAATTACCTGGGCTTGTTCTTGGAACCAAGTCATTAGCATGGCAAGCAGTAGCTTTACCACTGCGCTTATTAGCAATCATTTAAAGTGCTTTAGGACTTTGAAGAGCTTCTGAGAAGGTTTCAAATCTCATTTCTATCCCTAGGACCTGATTTTTCTTCATCATTCTCACTCTATTCTCGGAGCCATTCCTTGAGCCTCCGCTGTGCACACCTTGTTTCAGAGGACATGGAAGCAGAGCCTCGAGGATTGGTTTAGCAGCATTCAGCATGGGCTCCAACCACAGCTGGACTTATGTACCAGAACTTTGATGGGTAGTGTGGAAGACAGACACTCTAATACTGAACAGTTCTCCTTCAGTTTGTCTGGCATGTCCAGATGTGCACCAGTGTCAGTCCCCAGTCTGAACATGGTGGTAATAGTCCAGTTGTGAGACTGCAGTGTATGTATACATATTTATCCCAGTACAGATACAAAGTGATTGTAGCCCTATTGTTCCTTATTAAACAGGAGTTTCTGGATAATTTGATACCTTTTATTGGCCCAACCATACGTCTGGTGCAAAGATGAAATGATACACAAGCTTATGGGGCAAAAGGTCCCATCAGGTGCAATCACAAACTGAACAGAAGGCGAAGTTATATTACAGTGAAATGCATTGTTTCAAAATAATTTATGGTAGGATAGGAGAACAGTTAAAAGGAAGGGTGAGTGGACACTGGATAGGAACAGATCTTTAGCTGTGAGGGGATGCTTTGCAGGAAGTCCTAAGATATTCATAAGAGAGGTTAAGCGGTTGCATTAAAGTGTTAATGAAAACGGTTTCCTTACAGGAACACAGGACATAGTATCAACTATACTTTCAAAGTATCTTAGTATTATTCATGTCTTACTATATTATATATTAATTTTATATTAACTTTCATACAAAGTAAGTGATTTGATACCTTACATTTGACCAACAAGTAAGTTTCAGTGCACAAGCTTTTGAGCTTATGTAGAACTCTACTTCAGTTGAGGTGCTCCATCACCTGAAAAGGGTTCCTGCATAGATCTAAAAAATCAATTCATTAAATTAGAGCTATTGGCCTGAAACGAACACCGAGCTGAGGCTCATTTCTGGGTGTGACCTGTAGGAGAAGGGCATGGATATAAAAGTACAATTTAGAACAATGCACGTGTACATATACTTGCTGCATTGGGTAATGTAGCTCAGTTAGCTATATGATGAAACGTCAAGTGAAGCAAATAGAGCAAGTATACGCATGGTTACTAAACAGTGGTACAGTTAACAATATTACACACACGGGTGTTGTATATCGTGGGATATCGTCACGCCTCGGGTGCGTTGTGATGAGTCACAACTCAATGAGGCCACAGGCTGAGTGACTTATGCACCAAGGAAATTTAGGTATCCCATGATATTCCTCACCCTGGAGTGTATTATTAACTGGGACTTTCATATCGATAAGTATAAGCAGGGATTTAATCATGGGTAAGAAGATGTCTCAGCCAATCAGGTTGCTAGATTCTATCCTTTGCATAACAAAATGTAATATCTATCTATAGATATATTTACAGTTAAATACATACAGGCACAAGGCCTCAAGTGTCAGGTCAGTATCAAATTGTGTTCATAGATGGATGGATTGCAGTGAGCAGGTGCTAAGGCTGATACCACACATTTGGTCCATAAGAAGTGCCGGGGGTGCTGAAAGGCACTATATAAATATGTATTGTTTACTTACAACTTCTTGTCCAAAAAGGTGTCAAACTCCTAAATTTGTCTACCAGATATTGTGAGACAAAGAGATGTGAAAGGATGACAGACATACACCAACAAGGGCAAACGCTATCTCTGACTGGGGTCATGAATGGTCATGTCAGAGTGCACAAATAGAATGAAGAAATTGGTCTTGACTCCTGCAGTCCATTCACATGTTCTACTGGCTACAGAAAACTAGGACCAGAAGGCAAATAATGCAGTAACCTGAACAGGATTGAACCCAGGACCTCGGAACTCCAGTCACATGTCCCATCACTGGAACTCTGAAAATCGTGCAGGTGTCCCTATAATGACAGGACACTGACAAAGAAATTCAGAGGATATGGAGGAGGAGGAGGAATGCCTCAGTACCATGGAGCTGGCTCATCCTGCTGGGTCCATAGCTGGAACAGGCAGGGCACTGCTGAGAGGTTCAGGGTATATGGGGGAGGGGCTTCTCAGTACCATGGAGCTGGCTCACACTGCTGGGTCCATAGCTGGAACAGGCAGGGCACTGCTGAGAGGTTCAGGGTATATGGGGAGGGGCTTCTCAGTACCATGGGCTGGCTCACACTGCTGGGTCCATAGCCGACACTGACAGGGCATTGCTGGGAGGGTCAGGGATATGGAGGGAGGGAGGGAGGGAGGGTGCCTCAGTACCATGGAGCTGGCTCACACTGCTGGGTCCATAGCTGGAACAGGCAGGGCACTGCTGAAAGGTCCAAGGTATATGGGGAGGGCTTCTCAGTACCATGGAGCTGGCTCACACTGCTGGGTCCATAGCCGACACTGACAGGGCATTGCTGGGAGGGTCAGGGGATATGGAGGGAGGGAGGGCTTCTCAGTACCATGGAGCTGGCTCATACTGCTGGGTCCATAGCTGACACTGACAGGGCATTGCTGGGAAGGTCAGGGATATGGAGGGGAGGGAGGGAGGGTGCCCCAGTACCATGCTGCTGGCTCACACTGCTGGGTCCATAGCTGACACTGACAGGGCATTGCTGGGGGGTCAGCGGATAGGGCAGAAGGAAGGAGGGATGGGTGGGTGTCTCAGTACCATGCTGCTGGCTCACGCTGTTGGGTCCATAGCTGGCAGTGACAGGGCATTGCTTTATGGGCTTAGGAGTTATGGAGGAAGGGAGGAGTGTCTCAGTACCATGGAGCTGACCCACATTGCTGCAGCCATAGCAAGCACTGCCAGGGCACTGCTGTGGGGGTTAAGGACTAAGGAAGGAGGGAGGGAGGGGTGTCTCAGTACCCTGGAGCTGGCTCACACTGCTGAATCCATAGTTGGCACTTACAGGTTACTGCTGTGTGGAATCAGGGGCTATGGAGGGAGGAAGGAGTGTCTCAGTACCAATGAACCATCCCACGCTGCTGGTTGCATACCCATCACTGACAGGACACTGCTGTGTGGGTCCAGGGAATATGGAAGAAGGGGGACTGTCAGTACTGTTGAGCTGGCCCACACTGCTGAGCCATAGCCGCACAGACAGGGCACTGCTGTTGGGGGTCAGGGATATGAAGTGATGGAGGAGTGCCTCAGTACCATGGAGCTGGCCCATACTGCTTGAGCCATGGCCGGCACTGTCAGGGTACTGCTGTGGGGTTTCAGAGGATATGGAGGGAGGGAGGAGTGTCTCAGTACCATGGAAGTGGCCCACACTGCTAGATTCATAGCTGGCAGTGACAGGTCATTGCTGTCGGGTTCATGTGATGTGGAGGGAGAAGTGTCTCAGTACCATTTTGATGGCCTGCACTGCTGGATCCGTAGTCGGCACTGACAGGGCACTGCTACAGGGGTTCAGGGAAGTGGAGGGTGGGAGCAGTGTCTCAGTACCATGGAGCTGGCCCACACTGCTGGATCCATAGCAGGCACTGACAAGCCACTCGCGGGGGTGTCAGGGATATAGAATGATATGGAGGAATGTCTCAGTATCATGAAGCTGGCCCACACTGCTGGATCCATAGCCGCACTGACAGGGCACTGCTGGGGAGGGATCTGGGATATGGAGTGATATGGAGGAATGTCTCAGTACCATGGAGCTGGCCCACACTGCTGGATCCATAGCCAACATTGACAGTTCAGTGCTGGGTGGGGGTCTGGGGTTATGGAATGATATGGAGGAATGTCTCAGTACCATGGAAGTGGCCTGTACTGCTGGATTCAGAGCCAGCACAGACATGGCACTACTGTGGGGGTCAGGGATGTGAAGGAGGGTGTCTTAGTACCATGGAGCTTGCTTACAGTTCTAGATCTATAGCTATCACTGATAGGGCACATGGAGCTGGCCCACACTGCTGGATCCATAGACGGCACTGCTGGGGGGTCAGAGGATATGGAAGGAGGGAGGGAGGAGTTTGATGGAGCTGGCCCACACTGAGAGGCTAACAGTGCACTGCTTGGGGGAGGGTCAGGGATATGGAGGGAAGGAAGGAGTTGTGTCTCAGTACCATGGAGCTGGCCCACACAGCTGGATCCATGGGGGCACTCATAGGGCACTGTTGTTGGGGGTTAAGGGATAGCAAAGGAAGGAGGAGTGTTTCTGTACCATGGAGCTGGCCACACTGCTGGATCTATAGCATGACCAGCAGAAAAAGTTCTAAAGAAAACATGCAAACCTTAGAAATAACTCCTTTCCCTCCCTCTCTCTCTCTCTATATATATATATATATGTGTGTGTGTGGTGTGTGTATATATATATGTATGTATGTATAGTTCAGTTTATTTGGCACCAGGAAAAGACTCCATTAAGCAGGCTCATTTACAAGGAGGTCCTGGGAGGACTATACAATACAAAAGAGATATACAGATATGCAAATTTAGTTAATCTCTAAACAGAAAGCAATATTTCAACAGTTCTTTCTTCCCTACGTGCACTGTAGAATAACAATTTCTGCTGTGTTTCTTGTTCCTGATTGTGTGTAGGGTCTGGTACTGGGGTGAGCTGGGGATCTACGCAGCGGAGGGTACTGCCAACTCCTGGAGAACAGCACTGCTGGAAGCAGAAACCTGCTGAGAGAACTACGAGCCCACAACTGGATCGACAGAATGTAAGTGCAGCTGTACTGTAAGTAGCGGCAGCATAGTCTAGTGCAGTAGGGCTCTCAAGTCCCAAATCCTAAGAGACCTCAAAGTGCATCTCCCAGAACTTACTGTAACCCCTAGGTGGCACTATCCCAAGGGCTATTACCCCTGCCTGCTTGGCTAGTAGCAGGTTAAAGGGCCTAGATTCAGTGACAGGTGCCTCCACCCAAAGGTCAGGGTTGGTATTGGTCAGCCTAACCAGGTCACAGCCCTCTGAGACACTGTGACCCCCTCGACTCCCACTAGTGGCCCTCTCAATCCACAAAAGTAACCTTCCCAATACCCCAGATATGCAAAACATGTACACATGAATCTGGCACTTACCCCAGGACTGATTCCTTCAGCGTAGCGCTAGGGACCCTGTAAAATAAGGTTATGCAAGGCACACAGCTATAATGCAATACTTTTACCATATAATGACACCACAGTCGATGTGAATTTCAAAGAACAAAAGATCTGATTTATTCCATGGTCTTTAACAAGAACCGAAATTCAGAGTTAACACAACTTAAACATTAATAATCACACTACTGTGCATGCATGAAGTCCAACTCAGTCACACTCTGAAATTTTTAGGATAGAGCATCCTCAGTATTATGGGATGTCCATGGGCAGTCTGTAAAGGAGTGCCCCATCTCATCGACAAGTTACATCGTTGAGTATTACGACAGTGAAATCCAGAATGGCCCACCTCCCCACATTGAGTACACTTCAGTACATCACAGTTGGAACTGTTATGTCTGGCGGACCCACACTTAAAGCATCTCTGGGGTTGGCTAGGATAAAATATGAACCCCTTGTCCCTGCCAATGTACATGCAGTTCCACAGATGTTTCAAGTCAGTACCTTCATACAGAAGTTTAATTTTGATGTGCCACCAACCCCAAACCCTTCACTAGCCAATATTGGCGCAGGGGTTCCCTGTATGGTGCACGTCTTCTCCAACCAATACAAAATGTCAACTATATTAACCCCTTCATTACGGAAAAGAACCGTAATGATCCAAAAGGATTGTTTGGTAAGTGGGATTACCTGAAATGGCATCCACAAGTTTTAAGTGACATATTGGGCAGTTGGGCAGACTGGGTGGGCCATAGGCCCTTATCTGCCGACACTGTCTATGTATCTATGTATCTATATGTTTTCCCACAAATCTTTCAGTAGATCAGGGGTTCTGAAACTGACATCAAATGTAAACTCACCCAGGGCATGCATTAATGCATACACGTCCGTGGGTGAAAATCCCAAAGACTGCTTAAGTAAAATTTTACCCACATAGAATCTATCTGGAGTGGTCTCCATTCCTCCCAGATACCATAGATGCACTGCATTTCGTCTTTTAGCCAACTCAATTGGCTTTCTAAACAGGCTGACATAAGTGGATGCAGTATCATCCCTTGGGGTGTCTGTGTGTGACGCATCTTTGGCGGCCTCCTGATCAGGAACTCTGTTCCCTGATGTCTGTGCCCCATCTAGCTCCTCTGGAGCAGTAACTGCTGGAGGAAAAAATGATAGTACCCGAAACCGCTGCCTGCGGCTGCATTGATGTGAGAGTGAATTCCATTTGGTCCCTTGGTCATCCCCCTTCATCACCAGTATTGGCAAGAGAGGCTTGCTCAGGCACCAAGACATCAAAGTATGGGTCTGGGATCCATGTCCCCGAAGGGTTTTGTGTCCACCCGGCCCCCTGAAGTGCAGGCTTCGGCAACCAGCCAGTGGGGTCACTCTGCTGTGGCAAAGAACTAGCAGCCCTCAGAGAGCCAGAAACCAATATGGGTTTCAAAAATAGGTTAGCATGGGGAATGAAAATTTTATTTGCAGTGACAGTACCTGAACCAGGGGACCCCTCAGATAGGCGCTTGCATTTCCTTTCATCGTCGGTTTTTGCAGCCACAAGTTTTTGTTCCACAGATAGCAGTTCCTATTGTAAAATGGTATGCTTTTCCTCCAGAGATAGGTCCACTGATGTGGGTGACGTACTTACCAAAGTGGTTCTCGCTAAAGCTGGGGTCAAAAGTTCCTCACAAACCTCTCATGAGTCGTCTACAAACATTTCCAAAGAGTCTCCAACTTCCATATTGGTGTCAACAGCACCCGAAGTCTGAGCAGGCCCACAACTTACTTCCACAACATTTACCCCTAACTGGAGTCTTCCATCTCCATGACAGCAGTTCCCCTACTGAAAAGAGTAGGGGAATTTCCCCAGTGTCCTGCCCAGATTTTCCCCATTCACTAAAAATACCACCAACAGCTTAATCTGGTTCAAGGTCAGTTGGCATTCATCTGTATCCCCATCCCCTGGGTCATGCTTGAAAATAGGCAGAATTTGTCTAGTGCACTTACCTGGTCAACAAAAACTGTGCTGAGAAACCATTAGGGTCTGGCATTGTGCCATGCAACACGACATGTTCCTCATGACTGTCTTTCTGCCCAGTACCCTCAACACTCTAGCGGATTGCCTCAACAGGTCCTGGGCAGTCTGCCATGAGAGGGAACTCTTGGACTCTATCATGGACTACCTATTTAAAAAGTGGGGTTGCCCGGACATAGAGCAGGGCATCCTGGGTCTTGTTTGTGTAGTTGCCTGGACATAGATCTTTTTGCATCTCATATAATGCAAAACTGCTGCATTTCTGCTTGCTCACTCCATAGCCTGGAGTTTTTGGTGAGATGTGTTGTCCTTCCCCTGGAAAGAGAGGTTCTTGTATGCGGTTCCACCATTCCCTCTGATATAGCGGGTTCTGGTCAAGTTACAAGTGGAGCCAGCCACACCAGTTCTTTTGACCCTATTCTGACCCAGGCAAATATGGTTCCCACTGCTTCAGCAATTGGCAGTGGATCCTCCTGTCTCCCCACCCTCGCGCTGTCTCTCTCTCTCTCTCTCTGTCACAGAAACAGGGTTCTCTGATGTATCCGGATCTTCAATTCTTACACCTCCACACCTTGCTCTTGAGGATGTAGAGCTTTCCTGCTTTGGGGTATCCCTTACGGTAGCAGCAGTTCTGGTGGTGGCTCATAAGCCATTTACTCAGTACACCTACTCCTAAAAATGGAAACATCTCATGATCAGCAGTATTGCCCATCAGCTGGACCCCTTAATGTGTCCAGTCAGTCATGCACTGGACTACCTTCTGTCCCTTATAGTCTCAGGTCTCTGCTATTCCTTGGTGAAGGTGCATTTAGCTGCAGTGTCAGTCTTTCATGCCTTCAGTGATGGCAAAATAGTTGCCCAACTTGAGGTTTCCCACAGGTTCCTTAGAGGGCCTGCTTCTGCAAATCCCGGTTCAATATTCAGTTCTGATGTGGGATCTTAATATGGTTCTGGAGACCCTTATAGTGCCTCCCTTTGAGCCTCTATGTACTTGTGAGCTGTGTTTTCTGTCTTGGAAGATGCAGCTTCTGGTAGTCATTATGTCTGTGTGATGCATTTCTGGATGGCAGGCTCTGGTTGTGGAGCCCCCTTATGTTTTTTCCACAAAGATCAGGTTACCTTGCATACTGATCCTCGTTTGCTGCTTAAGGTAGTTTCTCATTCCACACCGAATCAGACTGTTGACCTTTTTGTTTACTTTTTGACTCCCACAGTTAATGGGGAATGTCATCTGTGCATGCTGGACGTCTGTTGGACATAGCATTTTCACCTTGATCATACTAAGGATTGTAGGAAATCCTCTCAACATTTTGAGTCTTTCACCCCCAGGATGGTGGGTACTTCTATTTCTAATCATCTGTGCTGCTGCCACTGGGAGTACTGTTCACACTTTCAGCTAACATTACAGTCTGGACATAGACTCTCATAGATGCACTGGCCTTACTGCCCTGCATGGCCTCCTGTCTTAGGGTCCTTGGATCCTTCCTACCTCCTCCGGTGCTCTGGTACTGCTTGGAAATCATTCCATGATGTCTCAGTGGAGGGAGATGTCCTCAAAAAAGATAGGGCAGTTACTTACCATTACAGTAGATCTTTGAGAGACTCTCCTACACTGAGCCACAGCTCTCCCCCTCTCCTTCCCTCTTTCTAGCAGCTGGTTTCTAGTTGTACTGGCAGTGAGGTTGAAAGCAACCACCACACCTCTCTGAGTGAGTGTGTGTCCTGTTTCTGGACAGTCTTGCACTCAGGAAGAACAGTCCTCCCAAAATCACAAAAAAAATCCTTCCTGGACACACACTCACTAAGCACTACAGTCTGAACATCATCTCTCATAGACGTGCTGGGTTTGGTCTTGCTGTTTTGCAAGGTCTCCTGTCTTAGGGTTATTAAATCCTTCCTTCCTCCCTCAGTGCTTTGGTAATGCTTGGGAATCATTCCATGATGTGGCTTAATGGAGGGAGATGTCCTGGAAGAAGATAGAATACTTACCATAACAGTAGATCTTCAAGAGAATCTCCTCCATTGAGCTTCATCTGACCCAAACACTTTCCTCCTTTATATCTCAGGTGGTTTTCTGGTTATCCTGCTTGCTCCTGCACACTGGTTATCCTCTTATGCCTGATTGCAGCATTCTAATACTCAGGTTTCCATCTACTCTGCTGTGTGCCTGGTTTGGTCCTGGTTGCTTTGGTTCTTCCTTGTCTAATGATCTCCCAAGCTTGTCTTTGGTGGGGAACTGGGACATGATGGTGCCACCCAGGTTATATAGGCAGTGACAATGCATATCAATGTGGATGGCCCCAGCTAGAAAAAGTTTCCAGGTTGTCCTTGTGGTGAGCTACCCCACTGCTAACCCTAATATATAGATATTATTCTGTTGTGTGTGTGTGTGTGTGTGTGTGTATATATATATATATATATGATTTTTTTATGTCCTGGATAAATAAAGATTTGATTGATAGAATTACATAATCAATCAGCAAAGGCACATAGAGAGAAGACTTTTTTTAAAAAAAAGGGGTTTGACCTTCCTCTGACCTACAAGGCCAGCCATGCTTACAAGAATCTGACAAGTAATCTTGCCAAAAAGCTTGTGGATACATGATCAAAGAATATTCTTCAAATGTTAACTGGCCAAGGGAAACAGAAGTAATAAAATCAGCTTATATAATCATACAACTTACAGGATCTTCCTTATAACTAATTAAATTAAGCCAGTTCAAAATCCCAGGATGAGAGAAGCTATTTCCACTGTTGTAGACCATTAAGATCAAAAGGGAAATGGTGTTAGACAAGAGGTGACAGAAAAAGTTCCCACAGTACACTGACATTTCTTTTATAAGTACCAGGAAACATCCTTCTAACAGGCCTGTGTGAGATTGTAATGTCAGGTGACAGAAAAGGATCCCTCAGTACAATTACATTTTTTCTAAGTGCCAAGACTTCGGGAAAGTGCAAGAGTGACACCTGGTGGCCTAAAGTAGAAAGACCAACCTCAATTCACTGACCTGGAAGGGCCCGTCTTTATTCACAGACTGGGGGGGTCTTCTATATAAACTCCCCAGCACAGACACTCAGGGTCATTTTGCCATTTTGCTTGGATCCTCTCTCCTGCCCACAGAGAACCTGTCAGCACAGAGACTGCCTAAGAACCAAAGGCTGCTACAGATAAGACTGAAATATTTTGCAAACCAACGATTCTCTGGGCTTTGAGATCTTCAAACCTAAGGTAGACTTAGCTAACATGTTTAAGTGCATTTTTTTCTGTATACTTTTCCATTTGTTTCTTATACTGTAACCTAAATTAGCATATGTTCTCTTTTAGTTGTAACTGCTTTTATTTAATTATTTTGGTAAAAATTTTTGTTTTCCTAACGAAATTCAGCCTGAGTGAGACTTTCACTATTTGTGTGTGAATCCAAATGGGAAGACTGGGTGGTCCAAGTGGTCCTTATCTGCCATCGAAGTCTATGTTTCTATGTTTCTATGAATTGTGAAAACAATATTAATAATCTGTGACAACTGTTATTTTGCTTAGAGGGGCCACTGTAAGCAACCAAATTGAGAAAAGGGTCTGTAAGGGACATCTGTAAGGATAGGGAGAATACCAGAGTCTACAACAATTTTGAACCAGGTTGTTGCATGTCCTGCAGGAAGAAGGCCAAATCAGGTGTTACACTGCTACCCCAAAGAGAATGTGACACCTGGATCTTCCTCCTTTGTGTAAAAGTCAAGAAAAGGTTCATATTTGGCCACAAGACTCTAACTCTGGATAAGGGCACAATACCAGTCTTGAGGGATGCCCTGGATCCTCATGGCAGAGTTGCAGTCGTGACCTTGGCGAGCATTCTAAAGGATGAGGATGGTATCCCTGTCCCCCGTAACATTATGGATTGCGCTTATCGGTGGTCACTGTGAGCTCAGTGGGCCTGACCCCCAGGAGGGGGCTTGTGACAGATCTGGTGCGCAGCATTGGTATCTGAGAGATTTGGTCAAATACTGTTGTGATTCGAGATATTGCTGGCACAGGCATAACAGCTAGATTTGAGCCCAGTGTATCAGATATATAAATTGTACACAGTCCACACACAATTAAGGCAGAAATTTAAATATATATATAATTTGGTTACAGTATGAAGTTCCCTACCTGTTTTTGCTTTTTTCTCGGGTATAAAGCTAGTGTAGCAGTAGTTAGGGAAGAAGATGGCTTCCATCTACAGTGAATACACTGCAGACTACCTGAAGCAGTTGTGGCAGGAAAGAGGAGCCCAGTGTGAGGGGCAAACTAAAAAGTAGCTCAAGGAGGCTCTTGTGGCAGCTGATGTGCTAGCAACTGCCCAGGACCTTGAGTCACAGATGGTGGCTAAAAGGGACCAGATCTTGGGCGTGACAGTGCCAAGGGATGTTGCAGAGTCCGATCCCAGGGAGGAGGACAGTGAGACAAGAGGGAACCCAAAGCCACAGCACCAGGAGAAGGTCACCACAACACTAGAGCTGGAAGGGATCAGGCTGCACCTAGAATTGAGGAGACTGGAGCTGGAATTTGAGCAGAGGAAGTTTCAGATGGCGCAGGCAATGCAGGAAAAAGAAAACCAGAATCAGAGAGAGGCTGAGAGAGAGGAAAGAGAGTGCCAGAGGGAATTTGAACTGGCAAAGCTAAGACTCCAGCTACCAGCACCAGAAGAGGTAAGTGGCAGGGGTGAACCTGGAATTCCGGGACTGGGGTACAAGTTAAATTTTAAATTACTAGCTGAATTTAAAGAGGGTGAAGATATGGATGCATTTTTGAATTCATTTGAAAAGGTCTATATCCAGGCTAAAATACCCAGGGAGTCCTGGAGCTTCCAGCTATCCCTGCTGCTTACTGGGAAAGGGCATGAAGCACTAGGCCAAATGGACAATCAGGACAGTAGTAATTATGAGAAACATAAAGCTGCATTGCTTGAAAAGTATGAATTAACACCTGAAGCATACAGGGGTACGTTTTGTAAGCTCCAGAGAACCCCTGACATGAGCTATGAGGAACTCGCCACAAAAATGTCAGTTTTTGAAACTTTCGTGGGAGGGAGTAGAAGCAAACTCTGTAGAGAAAATTGAGGCAGTTGTACTTCTGGAGCAATTCTTGTGGGCTTGCCCAGCAGAGCTAAAAGCCTGGCTAGAAGACTGAGATCCCAAAACAGCGCAGCAGGCTGCTGAGCTCTTGGACCGCTATGCCAGGAACAGGCCTACTCTGAAAGGGAGTGGGGTGGGTGTGGCAGCACAGAAGGGGGAAAGTGCTCCTTCAGGGCAGCTAAAACCCTCACTGCCTCCACAGAAAGAGGGAAGCCCCCGGTTACAAAAAAAGTATTTATCGGATAAAAGAAATGATAATTGTTGGTTTTGCAAGCAGCCAGGGCATCTTGCTAGACAGTGTCCTAAAAGGCACAGAGCGGACAAAATGGTGCTCAAACAGAGTTGGGTGCGCTATGTATCCCTGAAAGCATGTCTATTAACATGAGGGAGCACATACACCCGGTTGCTGTAAATAGGGTGCAGACCTATGGGTTAAGGAACATTGGGGCGTGTTTCTTACCTTAGTATAAGGGGATTTGGTTGAGCCTGAACAGCTTATACCTAATCAGTTCATAACAGTAAGGGGGTTCACTGATGAGGAAAAAACTCTGCCACTAGCTAGTGTTCTCCTGAACTGGGGTGAGACAGGAGAGAGGGTGCAAAAAGTGGCTATGGCAGACAACCTTGCCTGGATGTGATTTTAGGGAACAATCTCCAGAAGGGGGTGGTGTGTGCAGTTACCCACAGTCAGATGGCAAAGGATGATTGTAGTTCCCTGGACCCCATAGAAGCCCCTGTGGAAAACAATGGGAGGCTGGTTCCCCAGCCTGTGTTTCCTGAAATGGAGAGCAGTGAAAGGGAGGTAGGACTTCCCCCAAGTAGCAGTTCACAAAACAGCTACAAAAATTTACTCTGAGGAAGGAGGGGTAACCAATGGTCAGAAGGTTAGGGATAGCAGTGACCCTGAATGCCCTGATGCTAGAGCTAGAGACCCCAGTTTAGGAACTGAAGGAGACATGTCCCATGCCTTGGGGAAAATGTGAAGAATTTGCAGCTGCTCA
The DNA here is from genome assembly GCA_016271365.2 of Neoceratodus forsteri. Classification (NCBI taxonomy): domain Eukaryota; kingdom Metazoa; phylum Chordata; order Ceratodontiformes; family Ceratodontidae; genus Neoceratodus; species Neoceratodus forsteri. The sequence continues at coordinate 125,516,575 of JADMNL010000024.1, forward strand.
GAGGACTGATCCTAGTTTGGAGAGGCTGAGTGCTTGTGCAGAATCGGATGGGACACAGGGAGGTAACATGAGACATAGAGTGTTTTGGGACAATGGACTGTTGTATACATAGGACGTGAGGACAGAGAGAGGGGTGATGGGCAGGCAGCTTGTTGCTCCCCAGGGGTACTGTGAGAGGTCGCTCAAGATTGCACATGATATCCCCACGTCTGGACATCTGGGAATCACGTGCACCATGCAGTGATTGGCCCAGAATTTTTATTGGCCCAACTTCACCCAGCAGGTGAAGGAATATTGCAGGTCTTGTCACTGGTGCCAACAAATAGGGAAGGCAGGTAGTAAAACCAAAGTCGCCCTAATTCCCTTGCCCATTGTGGATGAGCCATTCCAGAGGGTAGGAATGGACATTATGGTACCTGGGAGTATCCCACGCTCCTCTGGGAAGAGGTTTATCCTGACAGTGGTAGATTATGCCACCCAATACCTAGAGTCGGTTGCCCTCTCCTCACATAGGACAAAGTGGCAGATGCCTTGCTAGGGATTTTCTCCCTTGACTGGTTTTCACAGAAGGTTATCACTGATCGAGGGGGTACCTTCATGTTGGACCTGATGAAGTGTTTGTAGGAGAAGTGTGGGGTGGTGCAGAGATGTATGACACCTTATCACCCACAAGCCAATGGGCTGGTGGAAAGGTTTAATGGTACCCTAAAATCAATGCTCCCAGCATTTGCCGAACAGCATGGGAGGGACTGGGAGAAATACCTTCCCCACCTGTTGTTAGTATACAGGGAGGTGCCCCACGAGTCGACAGGGCTTTCCCCCTTCAAACTCTTATATGGACCTAGGGTGCTTGGGCCCCTAGGCTTGATCCTGGAAGACTGGGAAGGCAAGTACATCACTCGGGGAACTCTCATAGTGGAGTATGTCCTAAAGTTTAGGGAGAAGCTGAAGGAGCTTATTGGAGCTGCCCAGAGCAACCTGTCAGCCGCCCAGCATAAGCAAAAGGTCTGGTATGACTGCAGAGCCAGAACTCACTTGTACAGTGTAGGTTAGAAAGTCCTAGTCCTAATCCTGGTCTGGGAGAATAAGTTGCAGGCCGAGTGGGCGGAACCATACAAGGTAGTCCAACAGGTTAATGATATAAAATATATTGTAGAACTGCCTGACAGGAGACATACCCATAGAATGTATCATGTTAACATGATAAAGCCATATGCAAATAGGGAAGACATGGTATTTGTAGTGTGTAGTCTTGGGGAGGAGACTGACAAAGAAGACCCCCTACTGGACTTGCTGGAGGAAAGCAAGTGGGAGTCCTCTGTGGAGGCAATCAAACTGTCACCCCAGTTGTCCCCAGGACAGACCCAGGAAGTGAGGGAAGTTTTAGCGGACTTTGCCCCTTTGTTTACAGTCAAGCTTGGACTAACCCCTTTAGTGACACAATGTAGACATGGAGACTCAAGCGCTCATATGGCAGACAGCCTACCGTGTGTCTGAGGCTGTCCTAAAGGGCATTAGAAGGAAGGTGGAGAAAATGCTGGATTTAGGGGTAATCCAGAAATCCCACAGCCCCTGGGCCTCAACTGTAGTCCTCGTTTCCAAGCCAGATGGCTCTACTCACTTTTGTGTGGACTATCGTGGACTCAACACAGTCACAAAATTTGATGCCCACCCAATGCCATTGATGGATGAACTACTGGACAGGTTGGAAGGGGTGACATACTTTACCACAACTGACTTGACAAAAGGGTATTGGCAGGTAGAGTTAACTGCCAGAGGTAGGGGAAGGTTGGCCTTCATCACTCCAATAGGATTATTCTAATTCAAGGTACAGTAATACCTTTTGGAATGAATGCCCCTGACACCTTTCAAAGGTTGGTCAGCCAGGTGTTACATGGTACTGAAGGGTATGCAGTGGTGTATCTGGATGATATTGCCATCTTCAGTACCAGTTGGAAGGAACACCTGTCTCATCTGAAGGAAGTGTTGGGCAGGATATAAAAGGCAGGGCTCACTGTCGAGGCTGAAAAGTGTCAGGTGGCCATGGCGGAGGTGGTATACCTAAGACATGTAGTAGGGTGGGGGCAGCTACATCCCAATCAAACCAAGACTGACTTGATACAGGTGTGGCCCAGGCCTGAAACCCAGAAGCAGGTTCGGAGTTTCCTAGGGACCGCCAGGTACTATTGAAAGTGTGTACCAAATTACAGTACCCTGGCAGCTTCCCTTTCTGGCCTGCTAAAGAAAAGAATGCCCAAAAAGGTAAAATGGGAGCCAGCCTGTGAATGAGCCTTCACATGGCTAAAGGAGGTACTGTGCACTGCCCCTGTGTTGGGCAGTCCAGATTACAGTAAGCTATTTGTAGTCCAGACAGATGCCTCAGATGTGGGGATTGGAGCAGTCCTCAGTCAGACCTCTAACCAAGGGAAAGATCACCCATTAATGTATCTTAGCAAAATGTTGCTTCCCTGGGAGCAGGCCTATTCCACAGTTGAGAAGGAATGCCTTGCGCTGGTATGGGCCCTGAAGAAATTAGAGGCATACCTCTGTGGCAGGCACTTTGAGGTACAGACCGATCATAACCCCCTGGTGTGGCTGACTCAGAAGGGTAAAACGAATGGTCATCTCTTAAGATGGAGCATTGCCTTACAGGGCTATGGTACGACCATTACCCACAGGGCCGGATCAGCCAATGCCAGCGCAGATAGGCTATCTCGCTAGTTAGAGCAGTGAACAGAATTTGTGAAAATCAACCCTTACTAGGGATGGATTCCCACAAATTCAGTCTAGGAAGGAGGAATTTGGTGAGCTAACCTACTGCTTGCCCCTATTTGTAGATATGATTCTGTTGTATATCTGATTTTTTTATGTAATTCTATCAACAAAGGCACATAGAGAAAAGGCTGCTTTTTTTTTTTAAAAGGGTTTGACCTTCCTCTGACCTACAAGGTCAGCCTTACTTGCAGGAATCTGACAAGTTCTTGTCAGAAAGCTTGTGGATACATGATCAAAGAGTATTTCTCTAATGTTAACTGGCCAAGGGAAACAGAAGCAATGAAATCAGCTTATATAATCATACAACTTACAGGATCTTCCTTATAACTAATTAAATTAAGCCAGTTCAGAATCCCAGGATAAGAGACGCTATATCCACTGTTGTAAACCCTTAAGATCAAAAGGGAAATGGTCTTAGATAAGAGGTGACCGAAAAGATTCCCACAGTACACTGACATTTTTTATGTTGGCCAGCTTGCCGTAGCCAGCATCTTCTGACAATGCTTAGTTGGAGGAGGCGGTCACTGTTGGTGTAATACAGAGCACACATCAGTAGGTGCATCCCTCATTCCCCAATAAGCCAGCATGCAGGCCCCACACCAGGAATATATAATGTGGCGAGCACATCTAAGGAAAGGTCCACTGCAATGAGATCAAAGCTCATGATAAGCAGTGGCCCCTCTGACGTGCCTTCCATAACCTAAACATGGTGGCACTGACTGCTGCAGCCACATTATTTGCCAATGGGGGCCACTCCCCGTTGGCCTGATGCCTTCCATTCTACATGTGTGAGGAAGATTGCACCCAATCCCTCGGCATCCATGCACCCCCTAACAGTCTTTCCTTGCTGATGGGGGGCCCAATCCCTCAGCTTCAGTCCCCTGCCTAGTTTAATTTGCTGATGGGGAGCCTACTCCCCATTGGCATAATGTCCCCAGCCCCCAATGTGTGCTGAGGGGGTGCCCAATCCCCCTCGGCATCATGCGAGCCCCCCACTCATTTCTGTGCTGACCGGGGGCTCAATCCCCATCAGCTGCGATCTCCCCTCCCTGTTATGCAGGTGGTACACTGGGAGCCCACCCCAGTGTACCAAACAAACACCTGCAAAAAAAAGAAAACTGACCCTCGTTGTCTTTTTTTTTTTTTAACCTGTAAAAAGCAGTCCCTCGGTCTCTCCTGCCCCACCCCAACTTGTTCCCACCCTCTACATTGCCCTGCCTCCCCACCCCCTCACCCCATACTTACCTCCGGAGTCCAGGGTGGCAATCTTGGTGGCCCGGGGACACGTCAGCACTCTTCAAAGCCGACCGTGAACTGAAGCAATGCTGGTAAGCTGTATAATGGCATAAATAGTTTTTTTCAACTTTGGTGCATATCTCAGGCATTTTGGAGAATTTTGTGCACCAAATTTTCATCATGGGATTATTAGGACCCCTCCTCATGAATTCAGTCACTGTCATGGTGTTATTCGGTCCCGGAAGTTGATTTCGCGGTCACTGCGCGGAATCATCTTTTGGGAGTGATTAACAAAATGACAGTACCACTGTTCATGAGGGAGGCTCTCAAAAAGCCTATGTTGCAAATTTAGTGAAAAAAATCCATAAAATGGCTGTTTCACAAGTGTGCATTTTGCAGTTTCCACACATGCGCATAACTTCGTGAATTTGTAATATTTTCACTCCAGATTTTCAAAATTGGCATTTTCCCACACCTCCTTGTGAACAGTGCAGCTATCATTTTACATATCCTGGCTGAAATGTGTTTTTGCACATCCTGTGCAGAATAGCACAGTCGCTGTGCGAAATCAGTTTTTGGGACAGTTTGAGAAAATGACTGACAGTGTTCATGAACAGAGGTCCTAAAATGCCTATGTTGAAAATTTGGTGACGGAAGTCCATAAAATGACTGTGTTACAAGCGTGCATTGTGCAGTTTCCACGCAGCCTTATAACTTCGCAAATTTGCAATATTTGCATACCAGATTTTCAACACTGGCATTTTTTCACACCTCCTTATGAACAGTACAGCTGTCATTTTTCACAGCCTGACCAAAATGTGTTTCCGCACCTGTGGCGCACAATGGCGTGGTCGCTGTGGGAAATCAACTTTTGGGACAAATTAACAAAATCACAGCACCGCTGTTCATGAGGGGAGGTCCCAAAATGCCTGTATGCATGCTCATGACTTCACCAATTTTTCATATTTTCACTCCAGATTTTCAATGTTGCCATTTTTTTTACACCTACTCATGAACAATACAGTTGTCATTTTTCACATTCTGCCCAAAATGTGTTTTTTGTCCCTGTGTCACCAAATGGCATAGCCACTGTGCAACACCACCTTTCAGCTAACAAACTGATTGTGCCACTCTTCATGAGGTGGGGTCACAGAAAGCCTATGTTGAAAATTTGGAGTGAAAATACCAACAAACGCCTATGATGTTAGGGTTTCCAACTATAACACCCCACCCTGTAGAGACTGCCAGGCGTCAGGGGTGTGACTCGGGATCATTGGCTGTAATGATCACGCTATTCCTCCCCACCCCACCCTTCAGCCAGTGACAGGCATCGAGGTGTGCCTTGGAGTGTTCAGCGCTAATGTTCACCCCATTCTCCTAAACTGCACCCATCTCAGCGTGTTTCCTTATGGAATGGGGTAAGTATAAGGCCCAAAGACTCCAAAGCACACCACGACACTTGTCAGTGTCTACAGGGTAGGGTGAGGTAAAATGGCATGAGCGTTATAGCTGATGACCCAAAGGCACACCCCAATGCCTGTCAGTCTCTGCAGGGCGGTAGTGGGGTTGGTGTCAGTTCAATACTTCACTGCCATTCCTATTATGCATCTCTAACTCCTGCACTACCAATGCCAATGCCAGTGAGATAACATTCGGCATTGACAAATGCTTATTTTATAAGTGCCAGGAAACATCCTTCTAACATGACTGTATGAGACTGTAATGTCAGGTGACAGAAAAGGTTTCCACAGTACAATGACATTTTTTCTAAGTGCCAAGATTTTGGGAAAGTGCAAGAGTGACACCTGGTGGCCTAAAGTAGAAAGACCAACCTCCATTCACTGACCTGGAAGGGCCAGTCTTTATTCACAGACAGGAGTGGTGGTCTTCTACATAAACTCAGGGCCATTTTATTTGGTTCCTCTCTCCTGACCAAAGAAAACACCTGTCAGCACAGAGACTACCTAAGAACCAAAGGCTGCTATAGACAAGTCTGAAATATTTTTGCAAACCAGCGATTCTCTGGACTTTGAAATATACATTTATTTTTTGTTGACCGGGTAAGTGCACTAGACAAATCCTGCCTATTTTCAGGCTCGACCCCAGGGGAGGGGGATACAGATGAATGACAACTGACCTTGAACCAGATGAAGCTGTTGGTGGTATTTTTCGTGAATGGAGCAAATTTGGCCATTGTACCTGGGAAATTCCCCTGCTCTTTTCGAGAAGTGCCATGGGAACTTTAACAACCACCTGAACTACCACCAGAACAGGCAGATGGGACCTCGGTTTAACGTCTTATCTGAAAGATGGCACCTCAGGAGTGCAGCACCCTCCCTCATGCTGCACTAGTGTCAGTACTGGGATATTAACCCAAGTGCCTGGTGTGGGAATAGAACCCATGGCCTACTGATCTTCCGGCCTCAGAGGCAAGTGTGTTACTTGCTGAGCCACTGACACTGCTACCTTTGCTTCATACCTAAGGTAGAGACTTAGCTAACATGTTTTAGTGTGTTTTTTTCTGTATACTTTTCCATTTGTTTCTTATACAGTAACCTAAATTAGTATATGTAAATATGTAGTAAATTAGTATATGTTCTGTTTTAGTTGTAACTTCTTTTATTTAATTATTTTAGTAAAAACTTTTGTTTTCCTAAAGAAATTCTGCCTGAGTAAGACTTTCTGTATTTGTGTGTGAATTGTGAAAACAGTATTAATAATCTGTGACAACTGTTATTTGCTTAGAAAGGCCACCCCCAGGAGTGGGTTTGTGACAGTCCTCATGCAGAGGCTTACAGTTCCGTGATGTGGCTCAATGGAGGACATTCTGTTGAAGAGCTACTGCTACTGTAACTATTCTATCTGCCACTGGTATTCCATTCACATCCACAGACATCACCCACCCAACCTCTCCTGGGAATCCTTGTATCCGATTCCTATTTCAACATGCAGGTCGGAGTCCAAAGAGGGCAGATTCAGAGGACCACGTGGTTGGGTAGTAGGAGGTAGGGGTGTGTGAATACCTTATTGTTATATATCTATCGAGTATTTATATTTGGGGCCCCAAATATTTGGGTATTCGTTATTTGTATTTTGCTATTCAGATATTGTGCTTGAAAATTAAAAAGAAACCGCCCCCATCCTCCTCTCCAGCCCATCCTTAAATTAAAGTCCCCTGTCCCTTCACCCTCTGTTATAGACCCAATACCTCCTCCTCCTTCCAGCATCTGCACTTTTATAAATATGAACTTAAAACTCCAATGATGGGTGACCAGCATAACCCGCCTCTAAAACCAGCCGACATCTAAGCACCAGTTTGCACCAAAAGAATAAGTAATTTCCCTCCACTCCCCACCCTTGCAGCACTGTCTAACCATGCTCCACCCCCCCAGCACACAGTTCCTGAAATAACTAGCCAACTGGCCCTCTCCAGATAACAAGAAGGCAACCAACACAAACCCATCCTCCTCCATGGTGGGCCCCATCCTGCAGAATGATAATGTTCCCATGTTTTCTCACTCTGTATAGTGAATCCAGCTAATCATGTGATCAGCTAGATTCACTATACAGAGTGTACATGCTCAGGAGTGCTTTCATTCTGCAGAAGGCGGATGGTCGTGGAGGAGGGTGGGTTTGTGCTGATCATTGCCTTATCATCTGAGAGGGGCCAGTTGGCCAGTTATTTCAGGAACTGGGTGCTGGGGAGGGAGGAGGTGACTGAGGTGCTTCAAGGGTGGGGGGTGGTGGAGGAATTACTTTTTCTTTTAGTACAAATGAGCCCTTAGATGGTGGATGGCTGTGGGGTGTGAGGTTGTGCCAGTCATCATGCGTGGGAGTTTTCATTTCATAGTTATAAAATTGGTAGGTGCTTGGGGGGGATTCGGTTTCTAAAGAGGGTGGTGGATGGGGGCTAAAATTTAGGATTTGGGTTGGGAAGGAGGGTGGGGTCAGTTTCTTTTTCTTATTTTTCATTTTTTTAATTGGCATTTCCCAAACAGGAATAGGCACGAATAGTGCTACTGTTTGTTATTTGTAACCGAATAACAAATAATTCATTGTTCGTGGTGTTCAGGGAAATACTTTTCATTAGTCGCACACCCCAAGTAGGAGGAGTCGAGCATGAAGATTGCTATGGTGACTGAGTGTGCTCAGTGGAAGCCTGTCTATGTGTGGATGTGAATCGAAAACTAGTATAGTTACAAGTATGTAACCTCTATTTCCTTTCACCCAGAGTGTGAAAGTAAGGAGCAGCCTTTCTCTGAGTGGAAGAGGCAGATAGCATGAAATTATTCAAAGGCAGACTGCAGAGATACCTGGAAGAAAAAGGCATGGGGTGGTGGTGATTGGGGTAAGATAGCCGAGCAACATGAGGTCACTTAGCAATAACACAGCCACAAGTCAGTGTCTGCCAAGCTATAGTTCTCTAATACATTGTCTTTGTCTAAGGCTATAAGGAAACACTTTAGATTTACAAACAACAGTGTCTGAGAATAACCTTTATTATGGAAGAGGCTAGGATGCTACCAGCTGAATCAATGACTGCAGGGATATGGGTCTGTACCAGAAAAGCGTAGTCATAAAAATGGATTCCAGCAAAGGCATCATGTGACTCCAGTCCTGTAAATTATTAAACACAGCCAGTTAGCTGCAGATATAGGGCCTGATCTACATAGGTGCCCAGGAGAAGCTCGAATGGAGCCTATTCCAGCCACAGCTCTGTGCCCTCAGTGCCAGTCTGCATTGGACAGCATTCACAGACCCCACCCACCATGCTCTGATGATGTGGAGCCATGCATGAGGGCAGGGGGCAGCAGGGGTGGGCGAAGCTGGTCTGGACCACAGGCATCCAACTGGATGCCCTTTTCAAGTACTCAAGTAAATCCCTGCCTTTGCAAGATGCTGGGAGTTCTGGGATGCAGAAGTCCTCCAGAAAAACCATATCCCCACTGGATTAAAAATAAATTTTATAAACACACAAACCAGTGCAAATGATGTCACCAGCCCAATGTGGGGGCTCCTAGGGTTGAGGGCTGGTAGGGAGGCAGCCAATCGGGCTCTTTAAACAAGGACATGGCCATGAGGAATGGGGCATGTTGCTGCTAATGCTGTCCCATGGCAGACATAGCAGCTGACCCCTCCACTGGCACTCTGCACCACAGTGATCAATTCCAAGATATGGATCATGTCCGTGCCTATCCTCTGGCCCACCCCCATCCCTGGCTACCCATATAACCATGTATGTGGTTTGGGATCAGGTGCAGAGGGGGCCAACTGACAGGTCTGTGGATGTACAGAAGTCCTCACATGTATGGAGCAGTACCTCTGTACCCCACAAGCCCTCGTAAACCTCCCTTCTACATGAGCAAAAGGGAATGCTGGGCTTCTGAGGCTCAGCCCCTGAGACCTTCCATGACAGTGATCAAGCTTACAGACTAAAATGATGAGGGAGTAAAGGTTTGACTTGGTTTTATATGGAATTTAACTTCATTTTTTCCATAAAGGTTTTACTTCTCCTGCTACGTCACCCTCCTCAAGTGCACAAGTGACTTTCTTGCCCTGCCCAAACCATGGCTTCCCCATATATGTACAGTGTGAAGCCCTAGTGTACTATTGTGCATTATCAGATGGCTGCAGATGTAACTTCACCCTCTAGAGGCAATCATGCTGAGGTCACTGATGTTCAAAACCCTCAGCTCTGCTCGGCGGTTGGCAAGTCCCCACCTGCTCATGCTCTTCTGCCAGCCAGCTGTCCACACGGGCATATAAATGATGCACCATATACATTTCAGAATGAGGTTTAAGTAAGTGACAGAATCTAAAAGCTTCATTGGTCAAAACACATTCCCTGACCATTGATTAATTTCTTAGAAACCACCCACTTCATAAGTAGCTTAACCTAATCTGCCAACAACATAACTTAAACACAAATGAACCTCTTTCCATTGGAATAAACACAGTTTCCAGCTTTTTTGTAATCATTTGTTTGGCACTTAGTCTGTCACATGCATCATCCTTCAGGCATATCCCTGGTGACCTACCAATCCTATCTGCCTCTTCCTCCATTGTTGAGGCCAAGGTGGATCCACATGGGGCAGGACCTGAGAGTGTTGGTGCCAACTTTCTGGCTGGCCGGTACTCATAGGTACAGTATTTCATTATTTACACACCCATGTTCTGCAGGATCCTCCTGCCTCCTTTGGAGCCAGTGCAGCCACTGTCAGCCCACGTGCCACAGTCTGCTTTAGGCATGCTTCACTTTTCACAGAGGTGCAAGCTCCTGGGTCACCATGAGGAGCCACTGCAGCACCGGATGTAGGTACTTCCTCCTCCCCCCCAGGCTGGCTTGTGCTATTATTAGCAGCACTCCCCAGCCCAGGACCACAGCGCATCCAGCTCCCCAGCCTCTCACCTGAACCTATGTCGCTGGCACAGAAGCATGGCACACTTCCACTGGGACCTTGTGGGGGGTGTAGTAACCCACAACAAGGCATAGATTTCTTCCAAATAATTGTATGTTCTTATCTTGAATCTCTTAAAGGCATTCAGCCTTCATTACCAAACTCGCATATTCTGCCTAGCAACAGCCTAACTACAGGAAAATAAAACCTTTTTCCATTAGAAACAAATCCTTTTTCCATTTTCCATTTCAAAAGCTCAATGACCCACTCCAGGGCATGCATTTCAGGAGAAGTAATGCACTTCCCAGGTACGCTGGAACTTAAAGGCACTTGACCATTGACCTCATGCCTTTCCATTAACCTGAGGCACGCATTAATGCTATCGATTTGAAACCCATGCACTGTTGAGGATTATTGCTTACTTATCATCCCTAGTGCTCCCGTGTCTTTAAAACCCCTCCCAAGCACAAGACTATAGGGTCCACTGTGGAGGAGGTAAATGTCCTTGGCCCATCACAGGAAGTTGTTGCAGCCCCACTGGCAACATGCTCAAACCACAACTGCCTGTATCGCAGATATCCTTGACTTGTTTCTGAACCCAGGCTGTCAGCGCTGTACTGCTACATAGAAACATAGAATTTGTTGGCAGATAAGGACTGCTTGGCCCACCCAGTCTGCCCATTTTTTCCCTACCTACTTAGTATCACCATAGGCCCTAGTTGATCTCCGGTTCTTTTTTTCCTCCCCCCCATTTCTTTTCACTAAGATGGCAAAGGCAAGGCAAAGTTTATTTAAAAGACGCCCAATCCCAGAGGCTCTGGGCACCGTACAAAATTTAGGACAAGCATTTAAATATAATAAATATAGACATTACACATAATAGATACAAATCTTACAAAAACCAAGCCATAACTATAAATATACATCTAGACATTCAAAGCTTTGAGAAGAAAAGAAGCTTTAAGCTGGGCCTTAAAACATCAACTGAAGCTTCTCTGACCATAGTTGGTAAGGAGTTCCACAGAACAGGGCTGGCTAAATGCTCTATCGCCAGCGGATTTCTGCCTAGTTCTGGGAATGGTCAGAAGCATTCACTAGAGGAGTGAAGAGGCGCGAGGAAAAGGCAGGTGACAGAAGGTTTACCAGGTAACCAGGGCCCTGCCCATGTAGGGCCTTATAGGTGAGAAGACCCACCTTAAAGAGGACTCTCCACCTGACAGGAAGCCAGTGCAACTCGCGCAAAACCGGCGTAATGTGGCAAAACTTTTGCTGCCCGGTCAACAACCGGGCAGCTCCGTTTTGCACCAGCTGCAATCTGCGGAGAGATCCTCCTGTGACCCCGAGATAGAGCACATTACAGTAATCAAGCCTAGATGTAACTAAGGCATGTATCAAAGTAGGGAGGTCCGGAGGCGGAACAAGGGACTTAATCCTGGCAATGTTTCTGAGATGGTAAAAACAAGTACGAACCACGGACGATATTTGAGCCTCCATGGTTAGATCTTTATCCAGAATCACGCCAAGATTTTGCACCCAAGAGGAGGCCTTCAATGGCACAGATCCTAGGACAAGCCCAGTTTCTGCGTCAGAGGCCATCCTATCCTGAACTCTGTTCGACTCCACTACTAATACCTCCATCTTATCGGGGTTCATCCGCAACCAGCTGGAGGCCATCCAGTCATTTATCTCTGCCAGACAGATATTAAGCACATCCACTGCATTAAGATCCCCTTATGCATATCCCATGCATTCTTAAACCCTGTCACTGTATTCACCCCCATCACCTCAGCTGGCAGATTATTCCACAAGTCCACCACCCTTTCTGTGAAGTACTTTCTCATGTCCCTCCTGAATCTACCCTCCTCGAGCTTCAAATCATGTCCCTTTTTCTTATGCATCGTTTCTTCTCAAAAGACAAAGAACCTCTGTGCGCAAACACTGAGGCAAGGGTTACCCCAAAGGGCATTCGGCTGGGAAGCCAAGTTTCAAGAAAATTCAAAAATACTTTCTTCCTGCACCTTATTTCACCCTTATAAGGTATTTGAAGGTTTCCATCATCTCCCACCTCTTCCTTCTTTCTTCCAGAGTGTACATATTGAATTCCTTCAATCTCTTCTAGTAGGGCTTGTGATGCAGACCCCTCACCATTTTAGTTGCTCACCTGTGGACTGTCTCCACTCAGTCTCTATATTTCCATAGATGTGGCCTCCAGAACTGTACACAGTATTCTAAATGAGGCCTTACCAATTATCTATACAAAGCCAACACTACCTCCCTCCTTCTGCTGGTGATTCCTACCCCTAGCAATCCAGCATGCTTTGTAACCTTGCCTGGCCAACTTTAGGTCCTCAGATTACTACCCCCAGGTCTCTCTATCTTGCTTGTTAGTCATTAATATTACACCATCCAATCTGTACTCTGCCCTTGGGATTCTATGCCCCAAATGCATTATTTTACACTTCATCACCTTAAAACCCAGCTGCCATACTCTTGACCACTCCAAGTTTTCTCAGGCTCTGCTTATCCTTTGTACCCCACCTGGAGCATCCACCCTATTGCAGATTTTGGTTTCATCCATATAAGGCAGACCCTCCCCTCCAGATCCTCTGCAGTGCCACTTATAAAGATATTAAAGAGGACCATTCACAGCACCGATCCCTGAGGCATCCCGTTGGTCACACTCCCCTCCTCTGAGTGAACTCCATTTACTACCACCCTCTGTTGTCTATCCCCACACCAATTTCTTACCCAGTTTATCACTTTTTGACCCACTCCTAGGCTACTATCTTGCTTAAGTCTTGGGTGTAGAACTGAGTCAAATGCCTTACTAAAGCCTAGGTAGGCCACTGGTCCCTAGGTGGTCTCTCACCTTGACATCTACAGCGCTGTCACTATTACTAAGTATTGTCACAAACTCACTCAGCCAGTCAGCCCTCTACTCCCAAAGTGCCAGCCTCTGAGTGTATGATTTGTGGACAGTGAACAGAACAAAGTAACCCTCTTGTCTGTTTTGTGGGTTCAAGTCACCTTAGTCTCAAGTTCTGGAGGGATTCAAACTGATAACCTCTTGTTAGCGTACCCAATTATCAGGCTCAGATAATTCTGTCTTCGGGGGGCCAGATATCTTTGCCTATGGGCACCCAACCAGGTCTTTCAAATGAACCCTTAGAACTCTATGCAAGACTTTGGAGAACTCTATCCATTTCCCAGTTTGGTATATCAGTAAGCCCATACACAGTGTTAACTGTAACCTTTAAAAGCTCCACTTAAATAAAAAGGAATGTCAAGGCACTCCAGGCATTTTTTGTTGTAAAATATATCCTTACTTTAAAATATCAAAACAGAACAATAAAAACAGAACAAATATCCTAAACGCATACAATCTTAAAAACAAAACAGGTTTTTAAAGTACAAACTAAGCTCTCTTATCCACATAATACTTATCTCCTACACTGCTGATGTTGTCCTCCTTCTCTCAGTCAGAAATAAAATCAAATGTGTCACTCTAAGGCTTGTTCAGTTGGATAAAAGCAGTCCTGAGCCGGCTTTCTCTCTGAGGTTATTAGACTCCACCTTGGAGTATTAAAAGTTATATTTTACAGCACAGGATGTCCCAATAAGATTTACAAAAAAAAAAAAGATAAGTGACATACTCAATTTCCTCTCCTCAGGTTAACTGGTCAGAACTGGTTTTTGTTCTGACACACACACACACACACACACACACACACACACACACACACACATACACACATATACATACATAAACAGTTTCTGTGATGTCCTTCCAAAGCATCCTGTGAATGGGTATTGGACCTTCCAAATTCATCTGGATCCTTGTTATCTACACATCAAAGGCCTTTCTGATGTAATTCAAGGGCTCCTTGCGACACCCCTCCCAACACAGGTTCTTCCTGGCAACTATTGCAAGTCAAAGGATCTCCCTGAGGGCATTATAAAGTGGATACTTTGGTTCCTGCCTTCAAAGAAAATTTAACAAAGAAATTGCATTTTAAATAGCTGCAGATTTAGCTATGTCCTGTTCTTTGAACTTATCCCCTGGGGTTTTTTGGATGTGTCAGTTCAGTAAGACTGTGGGTCTTCTGACTACCCTTCCCTTACATAAATTATATGTAATACAAAAAAAAATGAATACATGGATCAGAATCAGTGGTCCAAGTGTGCCGTGCTCCGCCATGACTTCAGTGAGATCGGCTGCAGCCGTATCGGCTCTGGCCAGAATTTTGTTATTGACTGTTATTCCCTTTATACAACTTCTCTATAAAGGGTGTTTCTATTGTACTAACTTGTGACCTACCCTTTAGTTACCAACCTTCCTTTATGTAGCCTTATCTCTGATACAAATGACTGCACTTAAAAGCTGTACATACGCTTTATCAATTACAGCACACCACTTCAAAACCAAAAAACAAAAACATCAACACTACAGCATCCATATATCACAAAACACATTGCCAAACTCAGTAATACAAATTACCACCTCTTTTTAACTCTGCATACAACTTAAACCAAACACATGCTGTTGGGTATTGAGTCTTTTCAAGATCTATATATTTTTACAATATAAACATGGATTTAACATCAAAGGGGTTTACACTTGGGGTGCAGTGTCTCCTGTCAACTGCTACCCCATGCTGTCGCTCCAAATGTGTTGTCCTTAAGTTCAGCCCTTTAGCTTGAGGCTGGCCAGGCCAAAGCCTTTAAATACTGAACCCTGGCTCCTCCCACACAGCCCCAGCATGCTCGCGATTGGAGCACTGAGATGACAGGGCTGAGCCGCAATTCAGGAAGCCCGGCTGGCTCTTACATCCACTGGACTACTGGCAACACTCTCAGGATGCTGTTGGAATGTGGCGGCAGTATTTGAAAGCCACCCATTCTGAAGACCCACTAAGCTCTGCCCCCAAGAGGTGGTTCTCATTCCCGATTGGAGCACCAAGATAACAGGGCTGAGTCCCAAGTCAAGAAGCCTGCAGCCTTTGGAAATAGGAGGTCACGATCGCCCACAGTGACAACTGATACTTTGCTGTCCTTATAGAGCACAACTGGCTCTTACACCCCCTGGACTGCTGCCAGCACTCTCTCAGTGCTGTATGGTATATGCTCATGATACATTGCTGAGACAAAGCCAGCCTGGATTTTAAAGGGACAGTGTGAACTGTTTTTGCATCATATTATTTCTGGTTGAAAACCCACATCTTATGATTGCTTACCTTCTCTAAAATTCATTGATGTTGCTGGTTGTTATATCTGCTTCCTTTCCCAGAAGAACTAAAATGGAAATTGTGTAATTATACCCAACCTTGTTTTGTTTCAAACCCTTGATCTACTCTTATTGCATACTTCCTGAACATTAGGAACACCCCAAACAGTGCTGTCACTTGTGATGTAATAATCCTCTTTCTTCTCACTGCATCATGAGTGGCTAGACTGTGTTGGGGTGTTCCCAAGTCCAGGAAAGCATCAGTGGGACTTGATCGAGGACTATAAACAAAACACGTTTGTGTGGTAGCATCAGTATTGTAGGCAGACTGGTTTTCACTTTTAAAAAGAAAAAAGACTCAGGATCAAACTACCAGCCACATCAGTAAAATCTACGGAATGTTAGCAGTCTTACAATGTGTTTTTTAACCTTGAGACTTAGACACTTTGAGGCCTCCAGGGGTTGACTGTGTCCTTTAAAAAGTGTCCTATTTTTTTTTTATTTATTTATTGAATTTTGTTGACTGGGTAGACCCACTGAGACTAGAAGTCCCTTTTTCAGGGGTAACTGTGTGTGTGGGGGGGATACAGATGGTAACCGACTGAAATTGAACCATATTAAGCTGTTGATGGTATTTTTAGTGAATTTGGGCAGCAAGATAACATTTTAGTTGTAGTAATGAACCACAGAGAATTCATGCACAGTCAGGTGATGCCTTCCAACCAATGAAATTAATTTTGCACCCATTGTATAATCATATTTATTTCCACATGAGGGAATAAGACCCATGACTCACAAGTGGCAGAGCCAAGAGTGTATTCCACAAATTAATGGGAAACAACTAGAATGCTTTTCAGTTATACACAATTTTCCGTGTATGGCAGTGCGCACAAGATGGCCACACCTCCTGGTTTTGCACCAATATCCTTTCTAAGTAAAATCTCCCACAAACTGATGAAACATGATGCTCTTTATCACAGATGACTACTCATTCCCATTTCTTTTTTCAAGCTTCTTTTGCTTTTGAAAAATTAAAAAAAAATGATTTGCCATCATGCTCTGTACTCGGTTTCTGATGGCCAAGTTTTTAAGCTGAGTGCAGTTTTTTTTTTTACTGGACCCTGGCATGATTCTGCAATTTATTTCAACTTCAGCATAATCAAGAAAAATGCCGTATTAACCAGAAATGTTTAAAAAACATATAAAAATGTGGCAGCTGTCATAGGAAGGTGAGCAATATGCACATGGAGGGTGTTTCAAATAGTTGGAGGGAGACAGGTCTCAGTCAGTTATGAAAAATAAATCATGAGAGGTTAAGTAAGTTATAAGACCTGATAGGGTGTGGGATGTTAGAGGATACCTACACACCCAGGGCGTAGTCAAGACCAATGCCATGGGTGGAGGATCTGACAGCCCTGGAAGCAGGACCTTGGTTTAAAATCTCATCTGAAAGATAGCATCCAGAAGTACAGCACCCCCCATGCTGCACAACAGTGTCAGTATATTGGGATTTAACCCAGGTGCCTGGTGTGGGGCTAAAACCCACAGTCTTCTGATCTTCTGGCCTCAGAGGCGAGTGTGTAGCCTGCTGAGCCACTGACACTGCTTAGCCACTGATACAGAAGCACACTTTTAGAGGCAATGTAACAGTTTTTAATTTAAGATTTCTTTCTGCTTCCCCTTCTGGTTGCCGTGAATGATGGTATGGTCCACAGATTCACAAAAGTGACTATGCGCTCTGAAGGCTGCAATTCCAGCAGTTGAAGAAGTAAATTAATTTTTTTGTTTTAACAGTTTTGGACATTTTTTTATGTGACCTTTGCTGGCAAACTTAGGATTCCAAGTTAAGTCTGGTGAGCAGAGCCGCAGCGTTGCATGTTACAGATTCCAAGGCAACACCAGGAGTTGGTGCCATTGAAATCAGATGAACAGTCAGCGTGAGGTGGCATCTGTATGCTGCATAAGAGGTACTGCAGTTCTTAATGCTGATTGGTGGAAAAAGTTTGACTGCTGAAGCATTTTGGACTATAAGTGAAGTTGGAGTGGCGGTGTCAATTTTTTAAGTACCAGAGGTTGTGAATGCCTAATTTTTTTGTTTACTACTGTTACACACTAGTATTGAGAGCACCACTGTCCCTGTGTGCACTTTTTCAGTTCCACTGTACAACCTGAAGGGCTCATCATGCTTAGAAAATGTGGTGCTATATAAAAATAAAAGCCTTGCCTTGCCTGCCTCCTGATGTGGCGACAGAAGTCTGCACTTGAACTCTGGTCTCCTTCATGGCTACTCAGTCAGAGTGACTTGTTTCTACAAATTCTGAACCTCATCATAGAAATGAGCTCAATGTTTCTTTTGTGGCATGTATTTAAATGTGTGTACACACACACACACAAAGACAGGATGATTAGCAGCACGCACCTTCCCAGATTCAGAGGTCACGAGAGGGGCAATAAAGGGAGAGGAGGTTGACTGCAGGGATCAGTGAGAACAGTGAATGCTGGACATGAAGGAAATATTGCAGCCTGCCTCCCTTATCTGTTTGTGTGGTATCTAAAGAGCGCTGTAGTGTAACTCACTCAAACGTTATGGACATCTTCCCACATTCCAGGAGGCCAGTTTTAACTGGCTTGTGAACATAAATCTACAACTGTGAGACAGCACTCATCTTCAGTTAGCTGGCACTGCTTGAAACCTGGGTTCATGGTCCCATTTCAGCTGCTGCCTACTGGACTCCATTTTTAAAGGTGTTACCCTTCACTAGTTCTTATTTATGTGCCCAAAGAGGAGTTTGTATTTTGAAGTGATTTTCCTGCTTCCTGTAGAGAAAAAAGACAGTAAAGTATTTACCAGTAGGACTCGGATCGCCTAACATTCCAAATAAAATGGAATTTCAGGACATTCCATTCATCTTTACTAAAGACATTTGCATGTAAACTGGCTAACTTCCTCTTATACTTAATCTGTTCCTGCTGGGAAGGGGGGGGAAGAGGGGTAAGGACATGCATTGGATCAGCACCGAAGCCTGTTTCCCCAGTGTGTTCCAAAGCTTGTAATCAAATGTTTGGAACATTCAAACAAATAATTCAGGGTTTAGAATGTGAATTATTTCTTTTCTCAGCTGCCCTGCTCTGCATCGCATTCCAACCAACCAAACTAAGGGATTGTATTTATAGTGCTGGCTGAGTCACAAAGCTGAACTACATTTCTAAACAGATTTCAGGTCACAACTCACAAGTCAGAATAGCACCTCACAACTCAATGACCACATAAAAAGCATGATCCTTACTTAGAAAATGGGTTTCAGCCAGCCCAGTGGCACTGGAGGTTGAGGCACTGTACGCCACACCTCACGCCATGCCGGTAACCTGGGTTTGGGAATGAGCCGGGGTCGGCAGGGGCAAGAAAGGATCAAGCATCTGGAGGACTGCTCCCCTCTCTCGGGGAGTGTGGGATCATCATCCTGCCTATCGGGCGCCCTTTGGTGGAGACTGGGGGGTGGTGCAGGCTGGGAAGGCAAGCAGCTGGTGGTCATGGTGTGCATGTACCCCTACATGCACGGGGTGCGTGGTGTCAGTCAGGAGGGGGGGAGGTCACCAGAAAATGGTGGCTGGGGGCTTCATGAAGCCTCACCCTCGTTCCGCTGGTCTGCCGCCGCTTACTTGGGTTTGGGTTGTGCTTCAGGGATGGGGGAAGCTCCCTTTCCGGCCCTGCCATGAGGGGCAAGATGTGAGGGGTCTCAGGGTTGGTTGAGGTGGTCGGCTTATGGTGGGTAGTTTGGGGTGGAGCTCTGCCTCCAGTTTGCGGGAGGAAAAAATGTAAATAAAAAAAAATGGGTTTCAGAATCCTTCAGAATCCTAGCAACTTCATTGGTCTAAACACATCACCTGACCATTCATTAATCGCTGTTATATGACCAGCTCATAACTAACCTGTCCTAATCTACCTAGCAATAACCTAATTAAACGAAAATAATCCACTTTTTAAATACAAAACCCCAAAGCCCGGCATAGATTTCTTCAGAATAAATGCAGTTCTCTGGTTCATTGGAAGGCACTTGGCCTTGGTTACCAAACTAACATATTCAACCTTGCAACACCCTAACAAAAGGAAATAAAACCTTTTTCCATTAAAAAAAAGTAACTTTTCCATTTTATAAGCACAGTAACTTACTCAAGGACAAGGGTATCCTGTGAATTAATGCACTTCCCGGGTGCGTTGAAAGTCACTCAGCCATTAGCCTTGTGCGTTCCAGTTCATTGGGGGCCTGCATTAATTCTGTAGGAATGCATACCCTGTTGTGGGTTATTACTTACATAATTGATTGCTCCTGTCCACAATTCTAGATACTTGCTAACGTTCACATTGAGAAACATGCTTTTTTTTGTTAACAATAAAACAACCCACACTGTGAAGACCTCACTAGGTACTCCACACTTTCTTAGTGTGATGACATCATAAGGGCACTTGAACTTCGCTCTCATATCCACAAGGTCACCACACTAACTTGATGTGGAGTTACCAGCTTGGTGTTCGCAGTGAGGGTTAGTTATTATCTTATATAGCTTCCTTCCCTTTTGTAAAGCCACCCCACCAATCCCATATTTTTATATTGCCCCTTACCTTTTTAATGTCTTCAGGGACACAGCATTGTGTGCTCTCATACTTTCCCTCTGTGCCTGTGATGGCGAGAGGGACTACAGAGTCTTGATGTGATTAGGCCCATCAATCTTCAGGGAGCATGGCTGTCTGTGCCCTCCATCCTATGCCTGACACCTGCTGAGCCTCAGCTTCATAGTGGCTACTTCCGCCCCCACCATGCTACCTTATGTGGTGGAGGGGAGCAGCAGAATAATTACCACCCATGTGGCAGCCCAGGCCAACATGCGGCCTTTGTAATCCTCTTCCTGCATTTAAAAAGCATTGCTGCATGTGTCCCCTATCCTCTGAATTCTAACCCTCCTCATGTCCATTGGCTGCTCCTTTCTGTTAAATTTGATAAGTGATATAGTGGTCCATATGGATATGTTGTATGGCATGAGAATTGTTTTAATATGTGTATATAATGTCACGTGACTAAATGTGGGGTATATAAGAGTGTGGGATTAACCGGCTCTTTAAGCATAGCTTCCTGAGAAAGGGGCAGAGCACCTTGAGTGCTGAAGCTTTATTTGCCTTTTTGTTTTGAGCACTTTGATCTACTCTTCTTTGTGCAGTGCATTTGTTTTTTTGCTCAAGGTGTTGACTGGCTGTAGGCTATAATGACGTGTGCTGCCTGTTTGGTTACTCAGGGTGAGTGGCATGGCATGGAGGGCAGTTTTGAAAAGTCCTGCTATGAGCGGGTGAAGAGATGGTTATTGTGTAAATAGATGTTGGGGTAAAGTGGGTATTGTTTACAATTAGAGTGGCATAACTTAGGTATTGTGAGTTAGTGGAACAAACCCCCTCCCCACAGCAGGGGGCAAGTTTGTTACTAGCAGTGCCCAACAGAGCACTGGGTGCCTTAGCACTGCCCTTAGTAGAAGGGGAAGATATAATTGAGGGAGGTCAAATCTCAGTCCAGGGCAGAAGCCCTAAATTTCAGAGGGGCTAATTTTGACAAAATGACTGATCTAGCCAGAGTGTTTCCTCTCTGTTCAAGAAGGCTTGGCCCACCCATCTTACTAGGAACACTGCCTCATCCCCTTTTTGGGTCCCCTACTGTAATACCTCTTTGGGGCAGAGATCGTTTACCACAGAGGCACCAAGCTTTTTAACACTCTTCCCCACTAACGTTGTTAGCAGCCCCTCCCTTGGCACTTTTAAGGTCAAACTAAAGGAGCACCTACTCAATAAACCACCTTGCAACTGCCATAGGTAGCATATCTTAATTTTCCTTCCACTGACCAGAGCAATCCCTAGGTCACTTGCTCAATTTTCGGTTAGAAGTTTTCCCTCGCTTTTCTCTTAACCCCTCTCTCTTGTCCACCTCACTGCTTCCATGCCTCTTTTTCACTTCTAAGCTCTTTCAGAGTATTTCCTGCTGTTAATACTCTAGCTGCTGTACATAAGCCATTTTGTATGTAACTGAAATTCCTATATACGTCTTTGTCTTTGTATTTTTTTAACCATATGTCTGTATAAAGTGTAAAGAAACATCGAAACATAGAAGTTGACAGCAGATAAGGACCGCAAGGCCCATCCAGTCTGCCCATAACACTAAAAACCTTAAAAAACTGGACGCTTGGGAAAACGGGCATTTTTGCCCACATGCCTTTCCAGCAGAAAATAAAAATGAAATGATAACCTAAGATACACGAGCAATTTGAAGTAGAAGAAATTTGGGGATCAATTAAACAAACAATCTTAGAGGCCACAAAGATATGTGTAAAGGCTGTGACAAAAAGGAATAGACACAAACTCCTCATATGGTTCACTAGTCAAGTTAATATAGCCATTAGGGCCAAGAGAGAGAGAGAGAGAGAGAGAGAGAGTGTGGCCTTCCTCAACTTCAAAAGGAAGCAGGGAAATGACCTGTGGAAAGATCATGTACAGAAAAATAAGGAGACTAAGTCAGCAGTGAAGCCAGCAAAGGCAGCGGCGGAACTTCAGATAGCAAAAGGAGTCAAAGAGGGGAACAAGTAATTCTTCAGGTATTTACAAGAGAAGAGAAAGAAAGAAAGGGAGAGATAGTTAGACTCAAAGATGGGGATCGTGGAAGAAGACAGACAGAAGGCCACCATTCTGAACAAATACTTCTGTTCAGTGTTCACCAAGGCACACAGTGGCCCAGTGCATGACAGTGGCATTACAGCGTGTGGCAGGTGTGTCCCACAGATGGAAACACCAATTATTACAACAGGCAGGGTTAGGGAGGTGCTAGAGTATATAAAACAAGATAAATCTCCTGAACCAGACAGAATACATCCAAAGATACTAAAAGAGTTGGCAGGTGAATTAGAGGCCCTCTTGGTGCATCTGTTTAACCATTCACTTCAGACGGGAGTTGTGCCAAGGGACTGGAAGAGGGCTGACGTGGTACCTCTACATACGGGTGGCAGCGAGGAAGAAACCGGTAACTACAGACTGGTTAGCCTCACATCAGTGTTAGGACAACAAATGGAGGTCCTGATTAAACAAGACCTAGTGGAATACTTGAGTAAGAATGGCCTTCTGGATGACGAACATGGTTTCCTGGCAGGCAGGACATGCCAAATGAACCTGATAACATTTTTTGATTGGGTAACTAGGGAAATGGATAGGGGCCATCCAGTGGACCTCCTCTATTTTGACTTCAGCAAGACCTTTGATTCCATGCCACATAAACCGCCTGCTGAAGAAGCTAGAGGATTCGGGCATTGCTAACTGCATTGTTAGGTGGGTGGGTAACTGGCTGGGGGGCAGAAGGCAGAGAGTAGTTGTCAATGGGGAAAAGTCAGAGGAAGGAGAGGTGACGAGTGGCAGCTCTCAGGGCTCGATCTTGGGACCAGTCCTGTTTAATGTATTCCTCAGCGACATAGGAGAAGGTATCCAGGGTAAAACTGCACTGTTTGTGGATGACACTAAGCTAGGTGGTAGGGTGGACAGTTAGGAAGCAGCTGGAATCTACAGAAAGTTCTGAAAAAGTTGGAAAAATGGTCTAGTGTCTGGCAGCTGTAGTTCAATGCCAAGAAGTGTAACGTGATGCATCTAGGCAGGAATAACCAGAGGATAGCCTATTGGCTCAATGGGGTCAAGTTCAGTGCCTCACAAGAGGAAAGAGATCTAGGACTTATCATATGTGACACCCTAAAGCAAGCCAGCCAATGAAACACAACATATAATAGGGCCAACAAAACGTTAGGGTGTATATGGAGAGGATTCGACAGTAGGCATCGGGAGGTGATACTGCCACTGTACAGATCCCTGGTGAGACCCCACCTGGAATACTGTGTCCAGTTTTGGAGCCCACACCTTAAAAAGAACAGGGACAGGCTAGAAACCATACAGAGAAGGGCAACCAAAATGATACAGAGGCTCCAGGGGCTCCAGGGGCTACCGTATGAAGGATGTCTTGAGGGGTTAAACACGTACTCGCTGGAGACAAGGAGGGAAAGGGGGGATATGATAGAAACCTTCAAGTACATGAGGGGAATTAATGCAGTGCCCTACTCTGAACTATTCGCCAGGACATCCAGCTCATATACAAGGGGGCATGGATGGAAGCTAAGGGGCAGGAAATTCAGAAGGGATCTTAGGAAACACTGCTTCTCAGAAAGGATAGTGGAGCCATGGAACAGGCTGCCTATGGATATAGTGGGAGCTAAGATTGTGTCAGCCTTCTAATGGGTTGGGATAAATAGTATGTCTGAATTAAATCCGTGGGGTAAAAGTAAGGGCTAAGTCCCGGGATCTCCTGGGGTCTCGGGAACTCACAGGCAGACTTGATGGACCTTGGGCCAGATTCACAAAGCTTTGCCTGTGTGGGCAAACTGAGCTTTAATGAATAACTGGTATTTACAAAGCCCAGTTTCCTACTACAAATGCATTGCACCTGGGAAGAGAAATAGTGAGGCACTTAATGCTATAATGGGGGAACCTGCATATCCTTACAAACCCATTCACTAATGTTCTGCTCCACAGGGCCTTTGCTGAAGTCTCAGATGAGCAAATTACTACCAAGAAAAACCTGGTGGTAATTCACAGGCACCTAGTGGTTGACAGAGGTACTGCAGCCCCCCCGACTCCCTCCTCAGTCCTCTATCACCCACCTGATATTAGAGAATATTTTCCATAGTGTAGTGTCCCACCTCAGTCCCTGAACACCCACCTGATAAGAGGGAAACATGTTTCCATGGTGTATGGTCCCACCCCTGTTCCCAACCATCCACCAGAAAGTAACAAAATAAGTTTCCATAGTGCAGGGTCCCACCTCGGTCCCCGATCACCCACCAGAAAGTAACAAAATAAGTTTCTATAGTGTAGGGTCCCACTCCGGTCCCTGATTACCCACCCAGTAATGTAAACTCCATTTTCAATAGTGTAGTGGCCCTCCCTGATCACTGATCCCCCATGTAAAAACAATTTTGTCATAGTGTAGTGGTCCCTCCCCAACCCCGATCACCAATCGCTGCACTGTATAATAAAAAAAAAACCTTTTCCATAGCATAGTGTCCCCCCCACACCCTGGTCCCCGATTGCCGTAATGCATCCCCTTTTCCGTAGCTCCCTGACTATTCCCAGAAGATCTACCTCCAAAGGGAAATCTGCTTTCTCCCACTGCCTACCCAAATTGTGGAACTCCATCCCTCTGCCCCTCCGTCATGCCCCTCTCCCCTACTGCTCTTTCATCACTCCCTCCCAATCTTCCCCCCACATCTGCTCCTGCACCTAACACTTTCTTTTTCCTTCCCTCTTCTAACTACTTCCCTTCACTTTTTCCCAGTCTCTCTCCTCCAGTATAATTCACCGTCTTATCTCCTGCCATCATTAGGGTGATCTTTTATATTCCATAACATCTCCTATTAAACTAACCCCACTCTTTTCAAGCATGTCTCGACCCAAGCCACTGATTATTTGCATAATTTACTTTGCGTTCCACTGTCAATTGCAGTGTAAAATGTATTCCTGTGTATATATTTGCATAGTTAATTATTGTTTGCTGTACCATACAAGGTGTTCCTGTATATATGGTTTCTGTATATATATTGTACATTTTCATTGCTGTGTCTCCTCCTCCACTTTACCCCAGTCGCAGCTGGAAATGAGCCCCGGCTCAGTGTGCCCTCTTGGTGAAACATTTCTAAATAAATAAATCAATCAATAAATAAATAGTGTAGTAGTCCCACCCCCTCCCCAGGCACTGATCCCCATATAATAAAATCATTTTCCATAGTGTGGTCCCACCCTGCACCCCCTTCCCTGACCCCATGTTGCTGTGGAAACTTGTTGGCGGTCTAGTGGACCCCCCCCCATCTGGTAATGGAAGTCCGGCCACCCCGCTTTCTCCAGCCCGACCCACAGCTGGCGACCAGCACAGCCATCACTCACCACCCGGCTGGCCACTGACTGAGCTCTGTGACAGCACAATACTGTATAGAGTATGGCCCGTGACGGTGACCTGTCAATACTTTCAATGGGCATACTCTGCTCGGCTACTATCTTTGGTCATGGAAGCTTCTGATGGCCAGCCATGTGAAATGGTGGTGTGCTGGTCATCATGATGTGGGTCAGGCTGAGGCTGGGTGGTCAGACTTGTTACCGGTGGAAAGTCCACTAGACTGCCAGGGAATTTCCATGGCAACAAGGGGCTGGGGATCAGGGAACGGGGTGGGGGTGGAACCACTGCAATATGGAAAATAATCAGTGTCAGTGGCTCAGCAGGGTGCACACTCACCTCTGAAGCCAGAAGATCAGAAAGCTGTGGGTTCTATCCCCACACCAGGCACTTGAGTTAAATCCTAATACTGACACTGTAGTGCAGCATGAGATGGGTGCTGCACTCCTGAGGTGCCGTCTTTCGGATGAGACATTAAACCAAGGTCCCATCTGCCTGTTCTGGTGGTTGTTCAGGTGGACGTTAAAGATCCCATGGCACTTCTCAAAAAGAGTAGGGGAATTTGTTTTATTGAAATTCATACTGTCAACATACAGAAAAAAGAAAAAATATGCAGTAATCATTACAAACACAAATACCAAAATGAATAAAAAGTTGTACAGATTAAACAGATAATGCTGGGAAAAAAATAAACAAGAGCAAAAGCTATGCTTCATGTAATTGAAACATCACTATCCGTAATCCAAGAGAAGTTCCTCCAGACAGTATCTAAATGCTGCCTGTTGAAAGACTTCATTTCACCCAAACAAAGCTGCTGGGGCTCTTTAGTGATCTTAATTACCAGTTCTAATGTAGAAATCTCTTTTTGTTGTAGAGCAAAGATACACCATGCATTCCATATAAACCACATAATAACAGCAAAAATCTAATTTAAAGTACCCCTATCCCATTTACTCCAGACCCCCATAGTGTCCATACATAAGCATCCTAAAAGTTACTCTGGCAAACATCCCCTCTTCCCATTCTGTGGCTAATAAAGACCAGAAACCTGTGATATAAGGACAAAGAACAAATAAATGCTCCATGGTCTCCAGAGCCCAAACACAATCTGGAACAAATACGTTCATCCTGCTTCTTCCGTTTCGGATTTGCCTTTACATTTAAACGCTCATGGCAGCACAACCAAAAACATCTTGATATTTAGCAGGGATCCTAGAATCCTGAACTAAAAGATGCACAGCAGGAACACATATTGGGGAGCACTTCGGAAATGTCTCAGGCTCCGTAAAATGGGTAGAAATAACTTGTCCATAAATTAGCTTTTTTGTGTTAGTCTCTAAATGAGCTCTAGTAATATTCCATATTTTTAGTTTAACAAGAACATCTATGAGATAGTCGGGAGTTTGTGCATCCCATTTTATAAGGCCGAGAGATCCAGTTTTCCAGGCCATGAACCAGTTTGGCATCAAGCTGAACAGAACATCAGACCATATTTTATGGACTCCCAGCAATATCAGGAGGAAATTCCCATATAGAAATTGGCAGAAAAAAAATAACAGAGGATTGACCATATTTTGGTCTCCACTTTCACGAGGAAGATATAAAACATTTCTCTTAATCAGGTTGCGTCGACTCCCCCCAAAAGCCTGGAAAAAAATGCTATATAGTCATGTATCTCTGGTTCGGGGTGGAGGAAATATATTACTAATATACAAGAATATGGGCAATAAAAACGTTTTAATCAGAAATACCTGCTTACTCTTGCTAAAATTCCATCCTTGCCACTTTTGAACCAACCGACTTCCCTTATCCAATTTCCTATCCCAATTTAGCAAATCTAAAGGGCCCTGCCCGAAATCTAGACCTACAATAAGAATATTGTCCCGAGTAAAGGAAATTCCTGCTATCTGTTGAAAAAAGGTCATCTAACATCTCAGCTCCCATCCTACACACTTCCCCATATTAAGTGCAGCCCCAGACACTGCACCATATGAATGACATACCTGTTCTGCCATGGTGACAGATGTGTCATCTTTAAACAAAAGACATACATCATCCGCATAAGCCAGCGCCGTAAAAGGCAAATCATGCAGATGGACGTGAATAGGGAGAATCTCAGCGGTTCTATTTAGTGCTCGTAACAAGGGGTCGATTGCAAAAACATACAACAGGGGGCTTATAGGGCACCCCTGTCACACTCCTCACTTTATTGCCACCAGGAGGCCACTGAATCCATTTACTTGTACCACCCTAGCATTACTGTAGAGTGTTTGTAGCCATGCAAACAGTTGTGGAATCTTATACCTCCATAAGGTGAACCACAAAAAATCACGTCCCACAGCATCAAACGCCTGCTTTTGATCCAAGGAGACCACCATACCAGTTACTCTGGAGAGGGCATCCATCTGAAAAATATTCCTCAGCAAGATCAGTCAATCTGATATAGATCTACTGGGTATAGCACAAGACTGCATTGTAGAAAATAGCTCTGGAGTGACCTTCAGCAACTTTACATTTAACATTTTAGCCAATATTTTAAAATCACAAATAAGGAGGCTAATAGGTGTCCAATTTGTAATCTGTCTGCTATCCCCCTTTTTATGGAGCAAAGTGAGCACCCCCACTGACGTATGAAAAGGAACTTCAGTGTTATTTAATAGATGGTTAAAAGTGTCTGCCAATTCCTGAGAAATCTCAGGACCCAAAAATCTATATAGCTCAGCCATAAGGCCATCTCTTCCCGGTGCTTTCCCAGTATTCATAGTATGAATAGCCACCTCCACCTCCACCTTCCCTGCAGTAATAGGTCGCACCATTTCAAATGCTGCCTCTGCAGAACATGTTGGCACATCTGTACCGGCAAAAACGCAGTGGTTCTGTGGTCGTCAAAGGGTGCTGCCTGAAACAAGGACACTGCATGT
This sequence comes from Neoceratodus forsteri, assembly GCA_016271365.2. Lineage (NCBI taxonomy): Eukaryota > Metazoa > Chordata > Ceratodontiformes > Ceratodontidae > Neoceratodus > Neoceratodus forsteri. The sequence continues at coordinate 125,545,142 of JADMNL010000024.1, forward strand.
TCGTACACTACATTTAAAATCCCCTCAGTTGCATTATGTATCTGATTAGTTTTATCATATAATTCCTTAATTCTCGTTTCCTTCACCCTTCTCTTACAGCTGAGGAATGGACAAACGTTGTCCCATTTCCCCTGCGATCCGTACGTTTGCTGCATATGCCAAGTAGCAATTTTGTTTTGGAAGGCTTGCAAATCTTCTCTGACTTTCTGGATTTGAGAAGTGTAATCATGTCTAGTTGTTTGAGCAAGACTCGTAAGAGTTTGTAATTGCCTCCTGTTATTTTGATAGGTTAAATTGTCAATATCCCTATGACCCCTGCCAACAAAGATGAGCAGGGACCTTAATTCTGTCTTAGTACCCTCCCACCAGGCTACGGAGTTCTCAAAGAGAACAAACAATGATTTTTTGTTGATAATAAAATATAAAAGTTGTTGCTTTACCTGTTCTAACAGGATAAGTGAGGAGTTTGACCATAAGGAACTATCCATTAAGATAAGTATTGGCAGACAAAAAATTGACCCTGGGAAGTGGAGGTTAGAGTACTCTACTGATTCCACCATGGCTGACTGAATAATCAAGGATTTATTTATAAAGAAGAAATCAATCCTCGTTGCAGTACTCCCCCTTTGAAAGGTTAGGTCCAACCAACTATGTTTGAAAAAATATGCATCTACCAGCGAAGCTGTCCTAATAGCAGTCTGTAAACTAGACATGTCACAAAACACCTTCTGAGTGGTAGTCACCCTTCCTCTATCATTTTTTGACAAGCCACAGTTCAAATCCCCACCCTAGATTATATTCTGCGATGTATGTAAATATGGCCTTATTTGTGTAAAGACCGCAATTCTGTCGGCTTTCATTTGGGGGGGCGTATACATTGATTAATCTGTAATATTTATTTATTTATTTAAGAATTGGGTTTACAACCTTTGAGTCAATGACTCATTTCCAAAGGCACCTCATCGCAGGGAGGGCAGACAAAAAAAAACAGTGTGAGGTACAACAGGGAAAACATAACAGATGCAAACACATATAACAGTAAGAACAGTACACTAATACACAGCATGGATTTTGACAGCTAATAAAAGTATTCTCCCCGGAACCAGATCAATAAGTGTAATTATGGAGACTTCAACATTATGAAACAAAATACCTACCCCAGAGCAGGAGTCAAGACCAAGAGACCAAAAGGAAACCCCCGCATACCATTCTTGTATTGCTTTAGACAATTTGGTAACTGTATGTAGTCTGGTATCCTGTAAAAAAATAAACATTTGCGGTGTTTTCCCATAGGTTCGAAAAAACACAGACCCATTTTAAAATGGTTCTTAATGCTGTTAACATTAACAGTAAGGATAGTTAAAGGATCAGCCATACTAAGAGTAGGTAAAGATTGCGAAACGTAAACCAAAAAAAGAGGGAAAAATCATTCACGGGGGTTTCCCTTTTTCTTGGCCTTGACTCCCAAGGAATGTTTAACTACAACAGTTTTATGTACTGCAGTACTGTCCTGATGGGATTCTGAATCACTCAGTTCTGCTCCTGATGTCCCTTCCATGACCACCGAGTCAATGGAGGAACTATCTGAATCAATGTCTCCCCTATCCTGCTGTTCAGAAAAGGCTTGAAATCTATTGGAGATGGGGGTTTCAGTTATTTGGGACATTTTGGAAGCTGGTTGCATCTTACTAGATCGCCTCCTAGGCATGGTATTTTTCAGGCTCTCCTGCTGTACTTCTGATGGGGGGGCATTGTGACTGAGTCCATGTCTTGCACATGTAGGGGTACATCAGGAACATTTTGAATCAAAGGGTGTTCTCCATCCATGAAACCTCCTAACCCACTAGTAGGAACTGGCTTTCCCTGCAGGGGGAGAGGCACGGGCTCTGTGCTGGGACTTAACTCTGGTGTAGAAGTAAGTCATGTAGCTTTAACCCCTAATACTAGTGATGTGTCCTGTGTGGGTTTGGGATCAGTCAAACCCTGTCAGTCCATGGTGTGTTGTCTCTGCACTAGAGAGACCAGCAATCTCTGTTCTTCACAGTATGCCACCCCCTTTGCACAGTGCGCAGCTTTCAGACATTTTGTATAAGCGTGTCCTCGAGTCCCACAAAGATTTGCAGGTTGTCACCTCTTTACACTGCTCACTAGTATGCCCCAAGGAGTTGCATAAAGTGCAGCGAAGCCGATCACAGTTGCTGCTTATGTGCCCTGGAGCCCCGCACTTGTAACAGGTTCGGGGCTGTCCCTGATAAAACAACACCTCCGTATCTCTCCCTAAAAAAAAAAGAATTTGGCAGGTGCTGTAATCCCTGGTCCTGTGACCGTAAAATAACTCTTATTCTCCAGCCACCAGTCCATATACTCTCCGAATCGAATATGGCTTTGGGGTTCCCCACTACAGTGCATCACTGCTTTAATCAAAATACCAGATCTGTGACACTCACACCCTCATTGCGGAATAATACTATGACCATCCTATGAGCCAGTTGAGTCAAGGGTATTACCTCAAAAGGTGTCCACAATGGGGTGTTTTTTACTTTTTGATATCTTGCCCCAAATTCTTCTAGTCCATTTCCCAATTTGAAACTAATATTGAAAGTGGACTCTCCCAAAACATGTATTAGAGCATACAATTCAGATATTTGAAACTGTAAACATTCTTTCAATACTGTTTTCCCCACAAACACTCGGTCAGGAAATTGCTCTAAACCCCCTTTATATACAAGGCAGACAGCATTATGTCGTCGTGCTGCATAGACTGGTTGTCGAAAAAAAGAAGCATATTGTCTCAGTGTCCTTCCATCAGCATCCCCTTGGGGAGTCTTGTTGTCTGAGGCCTTTGAGGTTTTAGGCCCAGTATTGACCTGTACTAAATTAGTAGCCAAGTCAGATGCAATTTATTTATTTATTTCGTTTTTGTTTACCGGGTAAGTGCACTAGCCATAGCAATGACTATTTTCAGGCACGACCCAGCAATTGGTCTCTCAATGTCAGTGTGAACAGTTAAATCCTCTCTCCCATTTCCCTGCACCTCTGTCGACAGATGCAAGGTGGGATGCTGTGTTAATTCCAATTCCAGAGGCAGGTCTAATACCTCCTGTCCCTGTGTTGTATCTAGGGCCATGCCCACACCCTGTACACTTTCAGATGTACTTTTCACATCCCTTTCTTTTCCAGAAAAAATCGGGGGTAGAGTCAAATGAACCCCTGGAATCTTAAGAGGCGAAACCCCGAATTCCAGCATCCCTTATCAGGCTCTTTAACCCATCCAACTGCTGTAAGAGAATGCTCTACAGACCAAGAGCCCTGATCAGATTCTGAGAAATCAGCCCAGGAGTTTTGTGTGGGGCTAGGTTTCTTCACCACTCTTCCCTCCTGTGCTGCAAAAGAGAATACTGTAGCACTTTTGTGAGCTTGTCCTGTAGTCACAAACACTGTCATAGGGCTATCCTGTTGAGGCATAGCAAAATTAAAATCCTGCACACTTTCCTGCACATCCTTGCTAATACTTGCCTCAGTCAAAACAGTTTCTGATGCATATTGCAAACATAGTTCCTTTTTTCTCTGCATATGCTTGTCGTCTTCTTCCGCTAACAATTAAATCAGTAATTCTTTTTGTTTGTAACTCATGGTGTCCATTTCGATTCCTGGTAACTCCTTTTGTTCAGGTTGCTGAAATTCTTGCCATTTCTGAGCTTGCAGGTCCTGAGATATTAAATCCATCTGTCCATCCAAGATTTTCTCCAGTTTCCCTGCTGTATCAAAAAAATCTTCTGTTTCAACTGCACTATCAGTCGCAGGGGAAACCTGCTCCACAACCATCTGCACATCCTCCTTCTTCTCCATCTGAGCTATCTGCTCACACTCTGCTCACAGGAAGTCAAGCCCCCTGCAGAAAGAGTAGGGGAATTTTTTATTAAAACTTGAAATCAAAATATACACAAAAAAGTGTTACTGCACACAAACATAATACAGAAATAAAGGCACATGTAAATAAGTATTACATCATACAATCAATACGAAAATTCATTTTCATAGCCTCCAAACTAATAAAAAGAAATACTAGACCCCCCCCGAGCAGAGGAAAAAAAGATTGAAAATTCAAACAAAAAAAAACCATACAAAATAATATGAAAGCATACAAAAATAAAATATAAAACATAAAAAATAAGCAGTAGAAGAAATCATAAATAATTGTCCTGACAATACCTCCTAAAGATATAATACATCTCACATGTGCCGACCTACCCCACATCCAAAAACTAGTCCATATGACGCCACCGCTCTTGAAAAAGGGAGCATGTACAAGTGAAAAAGTCCAATTCCCTTGAACCTTTAAAGGAATTATATACAGTCCAGAACAATTGTTCAGCAGTAACCCTTCTTTTATATAAAGTCAATTGCTATCTCGTATGCCATATATGGTACTTGAGTATCAATAAAATTAAATGAACGGTTCCTGAATCATACTTAATCCATTTCTTTGGTAACAAACCCAACAACAAAATATCTCTAGTTAGACAAGAAAAAGGAAAAGAAGGCCACTGTGAATAAAGAAATGACCAAAAGGACAAAATAAAAGGACATTCAAAAAATAAATGATCTACAGTTTCTAAAATCTCATGGCACATGTCATCCCTAGGGCAAACTCTCTCAGCTAATCCCTTATGCTTCAAATTATTCTGTACATTTAGTTTGTCATAAACACTTAACCAAAGAACATCCCACATCTTTCCCTGCAATCTAGGATTAAGCAACATTTTTCCTATAATTGCAGTTTCACTTGGAGTTTTAATCCAATATCTAGGAATGTCAATAAAAAAACTAGAGACAATAGACACATACATCTCTTTCCTAGAAAGGGTCAATAATTGTCTCCTAGTAATACCCCATAGCTTCAATTTCCCAAAAATATACTGCATATATGAAGGGAGGCCCTGAAGTGATTTTTGTATTAGAATGGTGGACTCAATACCCCAGGAAAGAAGCCACGGGTCAATTTGGTCAGAAACCCAGGGGTTCCAAACCTTGGGCCCATCGCCCATCACTGGCATCAAATTCCCATACAAAAATAAAGAAAAGAAAAAAAACAATAGGGTGAATCATCTGCAATCCACCATCTTTGATAGGGCAATACAAAACCCCTCGTTTAATCGGATTAAGCCGGCTACCCCAAATACATTGAAAAAATAAACCACAGAGTACAGTCTCTAATCATACAGTTAGTGGAAAAAACACTCATAAATGCAGAAACATTGGCAATAAAAAGGTTTTTACCATATATACTCTTTTTAGCTTGGACATATGCCAAGAGTTCCACTTTCCAATTTTCCCCCTAGCGTCTGATATAATAAGAGACCAATTATAAGTACTCATGTCCCCCATACCAAAAAAAACCCCAGTAATTTCTGTGGTTGAGTCTGACAAGGTATGTCCAAAAAAAACTGAATTTTAGGAACCAAGTCACCTATAGGAAGACATATACTTTTGGCAATATTAATAGTGGTATTAGTTAACAGAGAAAAATGCATAATTTCCTGAGCAGCCGTATTTGCTGATGCCTGGTCCCCCAACACCAGGCACATATCATCCGCATAGGTTATACTTTTAACCTCCAAATCCCCACTATGCACTGAAAGACCCCTAATATCTTCATGCAGCTGTAATTTCCTTAAAAGTGGATTTAATGCCAAAATATACAAAGCGCGGACTCAGGGGCAACCTTGCTTAACCCCCTCTGAACTAGACAACTAGCTTCACCCAGCCATTCACATAAGGTTTAACCATAGCCTGTTGGTAATATAGCTTGCCAGTTCAAGAAGATAACCGGAAGACCATGACTTTTAAGTACCATCCATAAATAATCATGACAAACAGTATCAAAGAGCCTTAGCTTGATCCAACCCTACTAAATAACCACTCACTTCCCTTCCAGATCCCTTTTCCATAATTTCCCTAAGCAAAATAAGTGCATCAGCTATTTTTCTCCCAGGAACAGCACAAAACTGTATGGGGTGGACTATATCTTCCAAAACTAAAGTTAAACGATGATACAACAATTTTGCCAGGATTTTACTATCTGTATTTAAAAAGTAATGGGCGCAATTATCCAAAGGGATCTATCACCAGTTTTAAACAGAAAAAAATAAGGCCAGTGTACATACTCCTGGTAAAACACAGGAATCCAGAAAAAATTGAAAGCTGCAACAAACTCAGAGGGAGTAATGGAAAAAGTAATTTATAAAACTCATTAGGTAGGCCATCAGGCCTAGAGCTACCCTGGTTTTAAACTAGAAATAATGGACCCAACTCATGTTCAGTAACAGGGACAATCAAAGAAGATTTCAGAGAGTCAGGATTGTGCCAAATCACAAGAACCCACCCAATCAAACACCTCTGTTTCAAGGATAGCTACAGAAGAAAATTTTGACTGTACAAACTTTCCACTTCCTTCATGATATCCAAGTTCCCAAATTTCTCAGACCCATCCTTAGATTTAAGGAGTACATGACCTTATGGTGACCTTGAGCAGAGCAGGAATCAAAAGGATTAACACTGCCCTGTTTCCAGGGCATCCCCTTTTGTTCAGCTTCTAAGGATTTCATCCTATTATATTGCAAACTTGTCAAGTTATACTTAATCTGTTCTATTTGATCAACAAGAAGTCCCAGTAGAAACCTGTAATAACTGCAATAACACAAGTTGTTCTTGTAAAACCTTATAATCCTCCTTTCGTTTTGCACCATTTAATTTACCCATCGACTGAAAATATCTTTGAAAATAGGCCTTACTATCTGACCACCAGTCTGCCAAAGAATCATGTAGAAAAGCTACAGAATGTCTGGCTTGTACCAGGGCCTGAAAACCCTCCTGGATGTCATCAATTGCCATCAAACTTAAATTTAGTCTCCAATACCCCTTCCCTCTAACAGTAGCATCAAGATCTGAGAGAGAAACAACAAGGAGACTGTGGTCAGAAGTAGCAACAGGTGTCACAGATTTGTGCCTAATAATTAAATGAGGGGATAAAAACCAAAAATCTATCCGGGTAGATAAAAGGCCCATAAAAAAGGTATGGGGGGGGCTTAGGGATATCTGGAAAGGTAAAGGCATCAACAAGCCCGGTCAATGGTAACACATGATTAAGGTACTGTGAATAGCAATAAAGTTTAGAAACCCTGGGACCCCTATCCAAAAACAATCTACTTGTATTAAAGTCTCCACCAAAGAGTATATATCTAGACATAAAAAGATATGGCAAAATAAGCTTAAACAACTCTATCCTGCCAGTTTTAGTTTGAGGGGCATATACATTTATGAGATGAAAATCCATCTCCTGAAGCTGCACATCCAACAAAAGGGCACTACCTGGGAAAATGTCTACAGAGTGAAACACTTTAATATTATGAGTAGAAAAACAAATCCCTACCCCACTACAAAGATCAGTCCCCCCCGACCAAAAACTAGCTCCCCAAACCCAGGCATCCCTCCATATCTTAACATCAGTTTGGGACTGTAGCCTGGTATCCTGAAAAAAACCCACATCAAAACATAAATCTGAAAATAAAGAAAAAGACGCCAGTCTCTTTCACTCTGACAACATACTATTTGTGTTGAGAGAGACTATAGTTAAATCATAATGACTCAGACCCATAACAGAGATCAACGAGGGAGTCAAGGTACTTTCCTAGAGGAGGCCCTCACACCCATATACGCCTCCTCCTAGTTCGACTGGCAACAGTACCTTCCGGATATTCAGCATCAGAGGGGGATTCAGCCTGGGAAGAAGCCCAAGAGGCAGTGTCAGAGTCTAAATCATCCTCAGATATACCTTCCCAAAGAGGATGAAAAGGATTGTCATGAATAATTGCCTCCACAGAACTCCCAGGCTGAGCCTTACCCTTTTGTCCCTTCGTCCCCTTTTTTCCTTTTACTTCCTGGAATCCATCACTCACAGGAGGAGGAGGCTTGGGGGGGCCATAGAAACAGAAGACTGAGGGACATCCCCAGGGACCAGGGTAATATCCCTACTCCCAACCTCGGAGTCTACTATAGCAGCATTATCTGAATTGACCACATCCGGATCCACCACAACCGGGGCAGTATGGGGAGAAGGAGAAAAACCCTGAAAGCCAGAGGCCGATTTAGATTTTTGAATATAAAAATCTTGGATAGTGAAGTCTGCATCAGCAGTATTATGAGATGCCCTGGCGCAAGTTGGAAAGGAATGCCCCTCATCTTCACCACGAGGTGCACTTCAAAGAGTTTGTACAATGGAAACTCATGTGACCTAATTCACCACAGAGAATGCATTTAAGCATTTCACAGTTGGGCTAATATGTCTGGCAGACCCACATTTAAAAGCACCTCTCGGGTTGTCCTGGTAAAAGATGAGACCCTTATTCCGCCCAATGTAAAGACAGTTTGGCAAGTGTTTAAGTCTGTACCCTCATACCGTAATTTAATTTTTATTTTCCAACCCCCCCTTCCAAAAACCTTCCCCATCTAAAATGGGCACAGGGATACCTTGCACCTCACAGCGTTTATCCAACCAGTAGAGGATATCCTGAATATTGACCCCCTCATTACGAAATAAAACAGTGATAACCCAAAAAGACTGTTTAGTTAAAGGAATAATTTGAAAGGGGGTCCACAGGAGGTTAGTCTTTAAATTCATATATCGAGTCCAAAATTTTTCCAACAGATCTGGGGTTCGAAAACTAATATCAAAAGTGGATTCCCCTGCTGCATAAACATCTGCGGGGCTAAAATGCAAAGATTGTTTTAGCAAGACCTTTCCCACAAAAAAACGATCAGGAGGTGTCTCCATACCCCCTAGATACCTAAATCGCAGAGCGTTCCTCCGTTTAGCAAGTTCCACAGGCTTCTTCAATAAACTGGCAAAGGTTGGGGTGGAATCGATCTTTTCACCCAAAGGGGAATCAGGGGCAGCATCCAAATCAGAAGACTCCACAACCGGCGGCAGAGCTATGTCCACAGAGGGAGTTTGGAAGCTTTGTGGGGACACAGTCAAAAGAGAGGAAAAAGAAACAGTACCTGAAGGCTCCATTTTCTCCTGTTGCTCAAAATCAGCCCCAACCACAGGAGAAGGTGTAATCGATTCCTCGACAGCGTCCTGCACACTGTCTGCTAATATTGGAACGATGTTAGCCTGCCACACGCCGGCGACATCCTGCGACCAATCCGCCCCCTCTAGGGCCCATTCCAGGGACCAAGCTTCTTCCACGTCACCGCAATATGACGTAGCTGCCTGGGGAGGACCTGAAACATCTACTGAAGAAGCCAGCGGAGTAGAGGAAGAAATAAAAACTTTGGAAACACCTCCAGTAACTCTACCAGGGGAATCACCCCCAAAACATTTACGTTTTTTATCTTCCTCGCAGAGCAGTTTCTCTGCATTCAGCTGTGCTTCAATAGCAGACAATTTGGCCTGCAAAATTTGCCGTTTTTCTTCAAGAGAAAGGTCTAAAACATTTTCCTGGTCTGAAGACTGTAGTGAAACTAAATCTTCAGGCTGCATGCCAGTTTCCAAAGCAGCCAGCTGAGGTAGAACTTCGGAAACAATGTCGGTGTCTACAGCACCGGTCAGAAAATCCAAATCAGGTCCTGTCCCCTGCACCTCCACGCACAAAATGGAGGACTCCATGCTCACAGACTGCAACACTTACACACCAGGATCCATGGGAGACGCCATCTTGGTCCCATAGGAAAAAGGGTCCCCCCCGCTAACAGGAAGTAGGGGAATTTCCCCGGTGCCCTGGCCAAATTTCCCCCATTCACTAAAAATACCACCAACAGCTTAACCTGATTCCAGCTGGCTACCGTCTGTATCCACCCACCCCGGTCGCTCCTGAAAAATAAACAAATAAATTATATGGGGATCAGTTCCCAGGGAGGGGATGGGACACTACACTACAGAAAAGTGGATACAATAAGGTAATCGAGGACCGGTGTGAGGGGAGGAACACCATGCTTTGGAAAAGGGAAAAAGAGGCTTTTTTTTTTACTCCCCTATGTGCTCCCAGACTTGTCACTCCTTCAAGCCACCATGGTCCCGACTTACCTCCTACTACCGTCGCTCGAGCCTCCTTCCTCACATTGCAGCCATCTCCGAGGTAAGCCAGTGTAACCCTTCGCTGGATGGGTCCCTCTCCTCCTAGGGTAAGGCACCCGTGGGAATGGCCAGTGCATTCTCTGTTTGGCCCCGGGGTGTTGTTGAGGCAGATATGGCTCCTTAGGGGGCTTTGGTGGTGTCGGTGGACTGGAAGCTGTCATCTTGTGGGTCCTGGAGCTGTTTTCCGCTTCCTTGTGGTTCCCCATTGCACCGCTTGTGCAGTGCTACTAGTCTCCATGGGGGGCCACTGCCAAGCGAGGCTTCCCTACGACCCATCCCAGGAGAGGAGAGCAGTCCCATGGACGCTTAATCCTCTCCTTCCCCTGCCTGCCCCGGCACCCTGAGTCCATTCCCGATCCCGGGTCACCGGCATGGTTTGAGATGAGGCACCAGCATCTCAGCCCTCTGTGCCACTAGGCCGGCATTGAAAAGGGGCTTTTAATTATATAGTGTGCCGATTGTATATAAGGGTTGAGTATGCACTTCTGTGTTAAACTCAAATTTTTGCACCTTAATAACTTTCCCCCTCTCAACTGATTTGCATGAAATGTGGAAAACACAGCCTCTGTGCCAGGATCTCTTGATTCTGTAAATTTCATGTAGATTGATTTAGTGGGGGCAAAGTGACAGAGGTGCAGAAAAAAGGTAAAAGTCTCAGTTTTTGAAAATGTTAAGACATGTTATTTGCTACCCGATAACTAAGAAAATAGGAGGCTTTGAAACCTGAAACTTTCAGGTTTGATAGAGGTTGGTCCAAGGTGTGTGCTTTTGTGGTTTTTAGGCTCAGCTGTTAAGGTCAGCCCTGTGGCACTGAGGGTTGAGGCATGGATGCCACACCTCACTCTACGGTGGCGACCTGGTTTTGGGAACGAGCCCGGGATGCTGGGGGTTGGCTGGGGTGGGAGGGAGAGAGGAGCTGGACTGAGTTGCCGATTGGCAACTCTCCTCTCCTGGGGTGGGTCGAGCACCATGCCAACTAGTGGATGGTGCCAGGAGGGGAAAGCATCATTAGGCGAGTGGCAGAAGCCGTGCCTCACCACGGCTTACCGCTTGGATGCTGGTCCTGTTCACCAGTGTCCTTGGGGTTGGGGATGGGACAAACTAGCTACCTAACAAAAAAATTCTGCCCCATGTCCTTGCAGAATGATCCCCAGTTGGGGGAGAAGGACCCCGGATGGTGGTACACAACCACTGAGCCCTAGCTGGAGTGGACTTAGATAATATATATATATATAAAAAAGGTGCAGCTGTTAAGTAGTTTTCAAATTATTTAATAAAAATTTTCTGTTTTTGAGCATGCGCAGTTCAACATATCAATGTTCTATTCATAACTGAATTTTTGCAAAAGCAGCAGTTTGCACTATATGACACAGCTGTCTTTAATAAATTACAGCTGTGTCGCATAGTGCAAGTACTATACAACACAGCTATCTTTAATAAATGACAGCTGTGTCATACAGTGCAACCCCTGCTGCTATTGTGACTCATAGATCAGGGACGGGGCTACTGTCATTGAAACCCCATCATCCTGACTGTGCTGAGAGCTAGGGTTATGGATCTATTTTAATAAACTGTTTTGACTAGGCTGTGTCATTATGTTCATTCATTTAAAACAAAATACCCAGAAGGTTTGTAACATGGTTTCCTGAGTATGTTTCCTTGATATCAGTTTTGAGAATCTTTCCAATTTGTCAAGCCTGGTGTGTATGGCAGTACGACCAGTGGGTCCTTATGAGAAATGATGAGGTGGGGGGAGTTTGAACTGTCCAGTGGGGTTTTGTTTGTTGAACTAGGGGCTTTGGGGAACATCCAGGCAATCATTTCATGGTTCTTTTTGTGGTACTTTGATGACATCTCATTAAGTGTGCAGGTAGTGATTCCTTTTTGTTTTGTTTGTTTGATTTTGGAGAGGGTGGCAGCATTTAAGGGGCTTGCCTATAGGGTCAGTGGAGGCAGTCACTGGAGCAGAGGGGCGCCTCTTTGGAATGATGCTGCCATTCTCTTTAAAAGGAAAAGTGACGAGATTGCTACTACTGCTTGGGTGTTCCTTACTGTTCCAAATTTGGGAGATAGCTTTTATTGAAATGTTTCAACAGGAAGGCACACTGAGCGATAAGTCACTCGCCTCCCGGTGCGACCTGGGGGAAGGGGTACAATAGGAATGAGACATTAAACATTCAAGTTACAAGATCAACATTAACATACAATTAGATCCTGTCAGACAATCTGAAAGCAGCAAGGGACAGTTCAGACTTGATGCTCCTATCTAATCGGGTCGATAGTACTAGTACTGTACCAAAAGAAGCTGAAGAAAGCAATTTCTTAACTGTCTATAGGCATCGCACTGTTAATTGCGAACATACCAGTTGAAAGAGTTCTCCCCTTCCCCCACCGGTCTGCCACGAGAGTGTGTTTTCTGAGATGACACACTGTTTTTTTGTACCCATACCAGCTGAAGCAGTCTTTCTCCCTCTGCCCACTCTGACCTGGGAGCCTGTTTCTGACATGACCACATCCGACCTGAAAATCTGCATCTCCATTTGACCCTAAATAACTCAGGAAAATAACCGTAAAGCTAACACTAGACTAATATCTAACCGGATATTTAAATATAATGGGAGGGCTTAGCCTGTGGTTCAATGTGGGGAATAGCTCCTCCCATAACCTCTACTTAAGCCCACCACTAAACACACCTCCCTTGCTTAGGGAGTGTTTTTCCCGGGCTCCCTGCGTGGCTCATGTGGCTGTGCTTCTGCTGCTGCTCTCTGTTTCTTTTCCCTCACTTGTGTGCCCTTCTCCCTTTTGTTCCTGCCCCCACTCTTCCCTGCTGTTCCTTTGTTGTTTTGTCCTTCTGCAGCTCCTGCCGATCCCCACTCCCATCCATCACTCCCTCCTGTCCGTGCACGGCCTGGTTCTCCCTTCTTTGTTGTCTTTTTGGACTTCTATGGATGGCACTCCCGACCGTCTCCACTCCTTCCCTTTATTTCCCATTATTTCTCTCTGTCCTTCAGGCTGCTCTCGCTCTTCCTGTGTGCCAGCATAAGCCCGTCACCTCGTGACCCAGCAGTCTGGTTTCCTTCATACAAGGACTCACCATTTGTCCCCATTGCTCCTCATACTTTGCTCACCTTTGGATTGCAAGCTTGCCATTTACTTCCTGGATGAACCCATTCAGTGCTTCTAACATGCATTTTCAGTCTGAGTTTTCAAACGAGCCCACAACAGGTATGAACTCAACTCTGTTCATTGTCTGGCTGTACCAGTACCGATAGGAAATAAAAACTGTTTTATTGCCTAATTCTGTATTCACACTTCTCAGTAGCATACTTGCCCATGCCTGGTGCAAACTGCATTGTGACCATTGCTTCCACCCCGTCCATGTTTCCCTGTGGTCTCTCACTGCCTCACCCTGTCAGTACCTCTTCTTCCGATTTCAGTGCTCCCCCTTCCATTCATACCCTCATGTACTGTCCATGTCTGCAGTTTACAGGTTCTCCACCTACTGGGTTCTACCTCCTCCTCATGTCACTGCAGGTTTGAATACCTCGCTTCTGAGGCCCTTCCCACATACTGTTTTATCCAATAACCACAGGCCCAATGTTCACTGCCCAACCTGCTTTGTGTTTCCTCATACTTTCTGTTTGAGTATCGCTTTAACTCAATTCATCTGTGTACTCTCAATTCTGTTATTATTCTGTTTTACCACATCACGCCCCATGAACATTTTGTATCTGTGCACCAAGCCCCCGGACACCATATCACAAGGCCTTAGCCTACTGTGGCATGCCTTCCATCTGAGTTGCCGCATGATTACAATACCTAGCTTCTGTCGATGGCCTGGGGGGTCTTTCTCGACTGCCCAGCCATGTACCTCCTAATCTCCTTCTAGGACATCGAGGGTGACAGAAACCCATTCTACAGCTCCATCAAACCTACTTGTCTACGTACTCCTCCTCTACTCTTACTACCTCAGTTGTGACATTTACCCATTGTCGTCCTTTGTCCCCGACATTGTACCATGCACTTTCACTCCTCTATTGTCCTGCTCCATGGCCTTCCCCTGCACTCCCATTCTGTTTTCCTCAACTATCATGCCTACCCTTCCACCTATTACCTTACCTAGTATCGATTGTCATCCCATCTCCATCTCTTCCTAATTCTACTCCTCCTTCCAGCAGCGTTTGCACTTCTGCCAACCCATACCAGCAGTACTCCGGACTCCATCCCTAAGTTGCACCTTCTGAGGTGCTAAGTGAAGGTAGGCTTCCCTTGTCCACCGAGGATGGGATTCCATTAAGATCACTACCTCCTGCTACTTACCTGCTGACATCCTCCGTCCCTAACTCACTTGGCAGCATCGAGTGAAGGTTAGCGCACCCCAGCTACCAGGGATGGCAGCCATGTCTATGATCTACTGACTTATACCATACCTTCTCTACCTTATACCAGTTGTTGCTTCCCTTTGGGAACAGAACTTCTACGCCCCATTTAACCTCATCATTCTAACTACGTCTGGGTGCCTCAAGTTCTCATCATCCTACCTCAGCCATCCCCATCAAGTACCCGAGTCTACAGTCTACTGCTTTAAATTCCACGTTCTCAGCCTCATGCCTGAATGCTGCTTCTCTTCAGGACCTCGACTCACCTGACATTCCTTTTCCATTATGCCTAGTCTGCAGCCTCATTTCACAATCCCTTCCTGCAACCTGCCATTGCCAAGAGCCTGAATCCATATTCAATTGTTTCCACCATCTACCTCTTATTCCTGATGCTGGTTGTCACTTCTTTTGGGTACAGAACTGCTTCACATACGTATCCTCATCGTCTTATCTCTCCCCACTGCATCCGATCAGGATCATCTTACCTCACCCTTCATGGATGGATATTCGAGTTTAAAGTACACAGCTTCCTGTATCCATACTGGATCTGCTTTAGAATGCCACAACCCTTCTGCACTTGGATCTCCTCCTGCTCATAGCCTCCATCCTTTATTGTCAGCAGCCTTCACTCAAGTCTCATCACATCACTTTCCTGGTCGAAAACCTGAACTTGCAACACTGTTTTCACTTCCTGAATCCTCTGCCTGATACTGGTCGCCGCTTCCCTTCAGTAATAGGACCATTCCACTCCAACAGTTGTCATCCCTCGGCTCCACCTGTCAGCATCGACTGTTCATCATTTCATTGACATCAGGGAGTGGTGGCCCATCTCTAGATCCACTGGGTTATTGTATCCTCTGTCTTTTGCCCAGTTGCCACTTCTTGTCTGAAAAGGACCTCCGTACCTCATTTGCCTCCATTCCCCTGCCTCTGAAGAGTGGTATTGCAGTCCAGTTCTCTCTCCTCATTCACCAAGCCTGGATGCTCATCTCTACAATCAATGGTTCGATCTTCCTTGCTCTCCATCGGACCATTACTTGCTGCTCCCTCCTGGACTTGAGCATGTCCCAACCATGCCTTCACTTTCAGCCATTCTCTGGAGCATCATGCCCATCATCTCACCTCACCTACTTTGGTTTGGAGCCTACGTATGCACATGCTGGTCCCTTCTTCTGCGATTTCCATATCCTACCTGATTACCACTTCCCTCCTTATATGGGACCCCTTTACTTACTGACTTTCATCCTTCCTCACCACTTGCCATCTTACTCCTCCATGGACCATCTTACTTGACCCCCTTGACCTCCTGTTCCTCTTGCTGTCGATCTTACTGTGACAACTCACCTCTCCCTCTGGGCTGAAACAGCTTTTAGAGAGGTGTCTGTCCTTGGGTATTCGCTGCCACCAGCCGGACGTTCCTTCTGGCACCTCTTTCAAGTGTACAAACTTGAATAATCAAACATGCAACATGTGTTAAAGTCTGGTAGTGTGTCTCTCTCGGGTGGCAGATGCTACACAGAGTTTACCTCAGGCAGTGGAAACCAAATATTACCTTAGAAAAATGACATCACAGTCACAACTGTTGAGCAAATAAATAGCTTTTACTTAACAGAAAGTGCACTGAGCATTTACAGGATACATATTTACAACACAAGAGAATAACACTCATAGAGGAAAAGTAAACAAATGTTTTTAAATAACAGATGGCAAAAGAAGAAGGCTATTACTGAAATATGCAATCACTAAACTTACCCTTCCCTGTCCTTACCAGAGACACTGGACCCTGTTCTAACTGCCAGCTCCCATGGACATAGCTACAAGGTAGGCTCCAAACTTACGTTTCCCCTCCCAGCTACCAAAGCACAAGAGAGCCTTCTCTGTCTTTCAGAAGGTTATATACTCTGTGGAGAATAGGTCATTCCTATTCTCCCTTTAAATGCACCAACCAACTAACATGTAGGTATTTAATTGTCCCAATCAGAGTGAACACCTATCAGTGACCAATTATATTCCCCTTTTCACCTTAAGTTTATATTTGAATGATCCAATCCATTCAAACTGCTCTGTGTCTGTGTCTGCAGGTTTGTGTGTGTCTGGAGATGTCCACTCGAGATGATGATCC
Organism: Neoceratodus forsteri; assembly: GCA_016271365.2. Classification (NCBI taxonomy): domain Eukaryota; kingdom Metazoa; phylum Chordata; order Ceratodontiformes; family Ceratodontidae; genus Neoceratodus; species Neoceratodus forsteri. Next base: position 125,561,781 of record JADMNL010000024.1, read on the forward strand.
AGCTCTTATCTAGCAGCTAAGAATTCCACAAGCTGGATGCTGCTGGACAGAGGATTTCAGCCTGACTGTATTTTTTCCAAACTGCTAAAAAAAATAAGGCATCTACAGAATCCAAACCATTAACTCTTTCCTGCCCATTTCTGTCACATCTCCCTCCCCCCCAGATAATGAAGGTGTGTCCCTTGGGCCACCCCAAGTGACACAGCCATTCATGCAATTACTGGGAAGTGCCCAAAAGTATCCAGCCTGGCCATTAGCCCTGCCTAGATAGCCCATCCACATTTGCATTTTGTTTGCCACTGCGATGCTGGATAGTCATGTTGTATGCATGCAGTACCAAACTCCAACATAGTAGTTTACCATTTTGTCCACTGGGCCTATGAAGCCAAATCAGGGGATTATGATCTGTGACCACAGTAAATTCTCTCCCATATAGGTAAGGCTGCAGCTTCTGAAAGGCCCACACTATTACCAAGCATTCCTTCTTAATTGTGGTGTATGCCTCCTCTCTGGGCAAAAGCCTCTGGCTGAGGTACACAACCGGGTGCTCCTCCCCCTGCTGGGTAACTTGGCTCAGCACAGCCCCCAGCCCATGATCTGAGGCATCCACATGGACCATAAACTTTAAACTATAATTAGGGCTAGCCAATACAGCTGGGCCGCTTAAGGCCTTTTGGCTCCTGAAAAGCAACCTCACAACCTTCTGACCACTTCACTGTATCTGGCTTTCCTTCTTGGTTAAGTCTGTCGGGCTTAGCTGAATCACTATAGCAGGGAACAAACCTTTGGTAGTACCCTGCTGTCCCTAGAAATGCCCTGACCTGTTTCTTTGTGGTAGAGTAGGCTATGCCAGGATGGCATCAACCTTGGCAGGCTCCAGACGGATGTGTCCACTACCCACCCGTGCCCAAGGTAGGATACTTCTGCCATACCTATCTGGCACTTCTCTGCCTTGACTGTCAGACCTGCCTTCTTTAACCTGTGGAACACATCCCGCACATTCTTGATGTGCTCATCCCAGGTCTGGCTGTATATGGCTATGTCATCAATATAAGCCAATGCAAACTCACCTACCCCAGACAGAATGCGATCTACAAGCCATTTGAAAGGTTGCAGGTGCATTCTTCATTCCAAATGGCATTACCTTAAATTTGTATAAACCAAATGGAGTAACAAAAGCTGATCTTTCCCTGGCCACAGGGGTCAGAGGTACCTGCCAATAGCCCTTTGTTAGGTCTGTTGTGGTCAAATACTTGGCTCCCCCCGTCGCTCCAGGGTCTCATCTGTTCTGGGCATGGGATAGGCATCAGACTCCATGCAGCTATTAAGCTTCCGGTAGTCCATGCAGAATCGTGTGGTGCAATCCCTTTTGGGGATCAGTACCACGGGTAATGCCCAGGGGCTACTAGATTCCTGGATTACCCCCAGTTCCAGCATCTATTTGAGCTCCTCTTTCACAGTCTGCTTAATGTGCTCAGGTACCCTGTAGGGGGACTGTTTCAGGGGAACCTGGGTCCCTGTATCCACATGGTGCTCTGACATCATGCTGTACCCCGGTTTCCCTGTGAACATGTCCTCAAATTCTCTCAGCACACCCCTAATTTCTTGCACCTGGGCTGGTGTCAGCTGTTCCGAGAGGGTAAGGTTGTCCACAGAGGATGCAACCCTGGCCTCCCCAAGTAGGTCCACCAGTGGATCTACCTCAGTTTCCTCCTCTGGGGCACTGCATACAGCGAGGACCATTTCCTCCCTGTCATGGTAGGGCTTCAGCATGTTAACATGATACACCTTTCATTTGCATCTCCTGTCCGGTAGCTCTATCATGTAATTGACATCACTACTCTTTTTGACAATGGAGAATGGCCCCTCCCATGCTGCCTGTAGTTTATTCTGTCAGACAGGGATGAGTGCCATCACTCGCTGTCCCACCTCATATTCTCTGGCTCGGGCGCCACAGTCATACCAGACTTTCTGCCACTGTTGTGCAGTGGCCAGGTGCTCCTGAGCAAACCCCAAGAGCTCCCTAAGGCGGGTCCTGAAGTTCAGGACATACTCCACAACAGACTCCCCTTGGGAGGCACGGTCACCCTCCCATTCATCCCAAATCAAATCTAGGGGCCCCCGCACCTATGACCAAACAGGAGCTCAAAAGGTGAGAACCCTGTGGACTCCTATGGGACTTCCCTGTATGCAAATAGGAGATGAGGCAAATATTTGTCCCAGCCCCTCTTATGCTGGTCAGCAAAAGTCCTTAGCATGGTCTTAAGGGTTGAATTAAATTGATCCACTAGACCATTAGCTTGGGGATGGTATGGGGATGTTTTGAGCTGCTTCACCCCCACACTTCTCCCACAAACTACTCATTAACCCTGACATAAAATTGGCACCCTGGTCTGACAGTATCCCCTGGTGAAAGCCCACCCGGCTAAATATTCCCAACAGTGCATCTGCCACTAGTTCTGCCTCAGAGGATGTTAGGGCCACTGCCTCTGAGTATCTGGTGGCATAGTCTACAACTACCAGGATATACCGCTTGTCAGTGCGACTTGGGGTGCTCAATGGCCCCACTATGTCCACCGCTACCCTCTTGAAGGGTTCGTCAATAATGGGCAGGGGCACCAAATTTGCCTTGGTCTTGTCCACCATTTTCCCCACCCGCTGGCACTGTGGACAAGTCCTGCAATAATTTGCTACATCCTTGCCAATACCAGGCCAGAAGAAATTGTTGGTTAGATGCTTTTTCGTGCACCTCACCCCCAAGTGCCCTGAAAAAGGGATATCATGTGCAAGGGCCAAAAGCTGCTGAAGGTGAACCTTAGGGACTACCAGCTGCTGGAGTACCTCACCATCTAGCCCTTCCTCTGTTGTACATTCTCTGTACAACAGCCCATTGTCCCAGTAAATGGACTCTTTACTCCCCTGAGAACGCTCAGCCCTATGAGCTACTTCACTCAGTTTTTCCAGGGTAGGGTCAGTTCGCTGCACAGCACTCAGCTGCCCTTGTCTGACCCTTCCCAGTGCCCCTTCTGAAGGAAGTCCTGTGGGCTCCTCTATTTGTGGCTGGTGCTTTGGACTGCTTCTTCTAGCCAGCCCTCCCTGTGCTAGACACTTCCTCAGCTGCTGAGGGTGGCTGGACCAAGAGTCAACCCTCTTCACCCTCAGAAGTTTGCCCTTGTGCCTGGCTACGAGTTACAACACACACGGTTTTTACTGGGGTCCAAATCCTTCCCCACAATCATACTTACAGGTGGGTCCTCTACAACTCCCACCTTCTTTTCTCCATGGCCCTTTCCCAGCTCAGGAAGACTCTAGCCATTGGTAATGGGACTGGTGGCCCTGTGAATGCCAGGACCTTGGAGTATTTCCCGGCACCATCTGCTCTGCCCGAATGAGATCCTGCCTTACCAGGAGATGTTAGCGCTGTGTCCACAGTCCCTGTGTTACTATTCCATTAACTGTAATGGGACACAGATTGTCATCAGAAGAGAGTGGTTCTTCAGACTGGACACACCCTACAAACACACCAGTGCTCTTTTGATCACCCCCACCCCATATCTCTTCCCCTTAACCAGTTTCTGAGGGCAATTATATCTCAAGTGTCCCACTTGATTGCAAATATGACATTTCTTGGAACCTATTTCTTGAATCCCCTTAGAACCAGAGGGCTCTACTTTGGGCTCAGGTGCAGGCTGGTTTCCTTTGAGCTGCCCCCCATGGGATCCCTTATAACCATGTGCTGCCCCCCCACCATAAGACTTTCTTTGTGTGTATGGCCGGCTAGACAGATACTCGTCAGTGCTTCCTGCCACCTCTGTGGACAGGCACATGCCCTCTCTATGAGCCATACACACATGTCCTCAGGTACAATTTAAAGGAATTTAGCCCCCTCCATCCACCTATCAAGGTAAGTATACAGTTTAACCTGCAGTTCTGCATAACTGTCTTCTGGGCTTTTCTTTAACTCCCTAAATTTCCTTCTATAAGCCTCAGGAGTTAATTCAAAATGTTTCAACAACTCTGTTTTCACTTTATCATAATCAGAATAGTCTTCATTGCTCATTTTATCAAATGCATGCAACTTAGCCCGTCAGCAAGGGTGTGAGATAAGTTGACCAGGAAGCCTTAGTCAATTTTAATTTGTTACATACTCTCTCAAATGATCTTAAAATAAATCAAGGTCATCTCCTCTTTAAACTGAGGGAACAATTTAGAATTCATTTTGGCTTCATGAAGTAAACTCACTCCACCATTACTCATGGTTTGCTGACTGAGGGTCATCATCTTCTCGTGTGTTGTCTCTGGAGTTCATGCTGTCGTTCTTTCTCTCTGTCTTCACGCTCCTTCTCTTTGTCTTGGCGCTCTTTCTCTGTCTGCCAGTCTCTTTTCTTCAAGTTCTTTCTCTGCTTCCTGTCTTCTTGTTTCTGCATCCAACCTTCTTGCTTCTGCTTCAGCATCCAGTCTTTTCACCTCAGCATCAGTCTTTTCACCTCCAACGCCTTGTCCTTGCAGCAACAGCTGCAGTTGCAGTGCCTCAAGCTGGTTTGGGGGGTCTGCTGCCTCAGTTCTGACTCACCTCCAGCGACTGTCTGCTCCAGATCATGTGCCAAGAGGTAGCTATGAGGTCTGCCTTTTCTTCTGCTTTAGACCTTCAGGCTTAATCCCTTTTCCCAAGCACCTTTCAAAAGCTGTGGTACAGTAAGTGAGTCATACTCCGTGGAGCTCATTCTCTACTGCTACACTTTACTGTGCTATCTAGAAACAAATAAAACTGTTGTACAAATGTATCCTCTTGTATATCCTGTTTTGCAACGCTAAGGTAACTGTTCCACTGGCAAACTCTGTATCTCAGTGTGCTACGCAGTCCACTATCATCACCCCACCACTGCCAACCAATATGTGACAACCCACCTCTCCCTCTGGGCTGAAACAGCTTTTAGAGAGGTGTCTGTCCTCTGGTATTTGCTGCCACCAGCCGGATTTCCTTCTGGCACCTCTTTCAAGTGTACAAACTTGAATAATCAAACATGCAACATGTGTTAAAATCTGGTAGTGTGTCTCTCTCGGGTGGCAGATGCTACACAGAGTTTACCTCAGGCAGTGGAAACCAAATATTACCTTAGAAAAATGACATCACAGTCACAACTGTTGAGCAAACAAATAGCTTTTACTTAACAGAAAGCACTGAGCATTTACAGGATATATATTTACAACCCAAGAGAATAACACTCATACAGGAAAAGTAAACAAATGTTTTAAATAACACATGGCAAAGAAGAAGGCTATTACTGAAATATGCAATCACTAAACTTACCCTTCCCTGTCCTTACCAGAGACACTGGACCCTGTTCTAACTGCCAGCTCCCATGGACATAGCTACAAGGTAGGCTCCAAACTTATGTTTCCTCCCAGCTACCAAAGCACAAGAGAGCCTTCTGCCTTTCAGAAGGTTATATACTCTGTGGAGAATAGGTCATTCTTATTCTCCCTTTAAATGCACCAACCAACTAACATGTATGTATTTAATTGTCCCAATCAGAGTGAACACCTATCAGTGACCAATTATATTCCCTTTTCACCTTAAGTTTATATTTGAATGATCCAATCCATTCAAACTGCTCTGTGTCTGTGTCTGCAGGTCTGTGTGTGTCTGGAGATGTCCACTCGAGATGATGACCCAGCTCTTATCTAGCAGCTAGGAATTCCACAAGCTGGATGCTGCTGGACAGAGGATTTCAGCCTGACTGTATTTTTTCCAAACTGCTAAAAAAATAAGGCATCTACAGAATCCAAACCGTTAACTCTTTCCTGCCCATTTCTGTCACACTTACCAGCTAGTCCGATATCCATTTTACTCCCGTTTGATTGTCTCTGGGACTTCCCTGCTGTGGGGCAATCTTTACAGTTGCTTTATGAGTTCATTTTCTTTCAGATGTGGAACATCCATCCTTCTTCACTCCAGCATCTTCCAGCCTTCCATTTTGTCCAGGCTGCCTTCATTAGATTTAGACTGCAATACCTCACCAGCTTGCTCTTGGTGCATAGCAATGCCCATTGGCCTTCTGTGGCTCATCTTCTAGTGATTCACTTCAGCCTTCCACATTCCGCTGCTGTTTGCTGGGAGCCAACCCGGTCCTGTTCTTTCCTGCACAGTATGTCATCTTGCTTCATTCAGCTCTACATCTTTCTGGATCAGTCCTTTAGTCCATCAGGAGTTGTTCTGTGTGCTGTGGCTTTTTTGGGCATCCTACCATATCCCTGGCCAGTATTCCTACTCAGGCAACTTCTACCATCATGTATTCCTTACACACTCCTACTCTGGCCATCTTTGCAGCTCCCATTCACTACTCGATGGATCACTGTTCATTTCAATTGAGGAATCTATTTCTAGCACGCATTCCTTGGCAACATGCCTCAGAAACTCTTTAGTTAATTAACGTTTCCCATACTACCGAATCAGCTCCCCTTGATCATTCTGGACTCTCATTTGTCTGGACACTAGAAACATACATGTCTCTCTCCATTGGATACTCCCTATGAATCTTGCTGATTCAGTCTTCATGGACTTTCCTGTCTACCATGCCTCACAGGCTATCCTCTCGCATGGTAAGGATGTATCTTCTCCTGTTATGCTCCGACTTACTCTCCAGCATCGCTCCCCAGATCCGGGGACCTGCAAGATACATCTTGGCACCTCAGACATTACCTTCTTTCAGTCTGCAGCTTTCCACCATCATCAAATTTGCTGACTATGGTATTAGACTCTTACTTCCTCAACAGACTTTGCTTGTTTTAAGATCTTTCCAGCTGACGTCATATTAGTCGTCTTTGGATCTCTGCGACCTAGTTGGTTATGAACACCACACCATCCAAACCATCATTTTGGCTCCTGGACATCACCATTCCACATACAATCATCGCACTTATCCATCTAGTACCTTCAGTCGAGTTAATCACCCTTCCAGTGGACCCTTCAGCTCGCTTTCATGAACTATCTACATAATCTCTCAGTAAAGACTATCACTGAGAATAGGCTCTTCCTACTTCCATCCAGAAATCTGCAATCATTAAGTCTACAGACTCTTAATGTATCCGCCCAAGTTTCTCTCAGGACTTAGGCATCGACAATTTGTAAATCTAACCAACCAGAAGCCACCACAGTGCATCTCATGGACAATCACATCACAGAAATACCTTTGTTTTACTTTAGCCAGCATACTACCCAAGCATATACAAGTATAGTTACTGTATGATATCATGCCCAAATAAGTCATACATTCTTTAAACCGAACTTCCAATCAGTCTCTATACATATTCAATTGCCTTCAGGACTCCATCTGCACATCTTTCTCTTTGTCTACTGATCACTTAAGGCAGTCCTCCTATCAGGCATGCACAGACTTTCTTATACTTATTTCTACTGTAATGCTGCCTACTTAGCTACTCATTGCTCACTGTTACATTCTCTGTGCATCCTTCGCCTTGGAAATCCAGACTCCATTTGCCCTTCCTCAACTGAATCTGCTCCACAGTTAGGACTCTACTGTTCCTTCAGAAAATACCCACTCTTCATCCTTAGGACCATCGGTCAATCCGCATCACCCATTGATCGAGAATGGACCATCATCTCCAAGGCATTAAAAGACTCTCTTCTACTCATTTTCTACTTCATGGAAGCTGTCTTAGTGACTCCTCACTCACTAATAAATTCCTTGCCTATAGACCTTACCTTGAAAGTCAATCCTTACTCAAGAGCAATCATTCACCCATGACTTCTAGTATAACAGCACGTCCACCCTCCACTGTCTCATAACTTTCAACCAGTTCATGCCCTCTCTGCTCATTATGTTCATGCAACTCCCTATGGACAAGCATCGTTCATCACCTCAGACATCTGGACTTTATTTGTCCTTCTGCAACTGGATCTGCTTCACACTTAGGATTCTACCACTCCTGCAGAAAGACCGACTCTTCAACCTCAGGATCATCATTCAATTGGCATCATCCTTGGATCAAGGATGGAATGTCATCTCTCCAGGAAGATTACCTTCCTTAAATTAGTTATGGTTACTAGAACCAGGTCCTCTCCTTGTAGTATGCCCAGAGGATGGGCAGACCAGTGGCCATGGGTCCTCAAAGGTTTCCTCTGCCTGGAGGTTTTTCCTCTCCTGAGTGCCAGGGGTCATACTCTTCATGAGCTGGAGGAGGTATCTTTTGGGCCTTCTATTCCTACAAATTTTCCTACAAGTACATACCTACTACTCAAGGGTGGGAATAGAGTATGCTAATAGTACTACAAGTTACACAAGCACTATACACCCCATTGCTGTTCCACAAACACTGAACTGAAATTACTTATTTCAACTTGAAAAAGAAATGGTCCCTTGTCACCCCACTGTCTCTCTTCTTCCCCATCCCAACCCTCCCACTGAGCGCCCCCCGCCATTATACCTATTTTGACTGCTTATACCACAGCTATTTTTGACTCAGGGACTGAACATTGGCAAGCTCCTCTTTTGTAACTGGACCTTTTTACCCCCAGCAGTGTGTGACACTGGGAGCCCACTCTGTGTCCCCAAATACTTCTAATATTTTGTTTGTTACTAAAAAATAAAAGAAAACTGTCCTGTGACGTCTTTTTTATTTTTTAAACATGAAAAAGAAAGTCACCTCGTCATCACTGCCATCTCCCTATCCCAAACCCGACTGTCCCACTGAGCACCCACCACCCTGTTACCCTATACTTACCTCTGGAGGTCGTACAATGTCATCATCTCTGGACTGAGACATGTCTGCACTCTTCAAAGCTGAACCGTGACCTGAGGAATACAGGCAAGCGCCATTAAAGGTATTTCAATAGTGTTTTGAACTTATGTTCAATTCTGCTATTTTTTGAGCTTATCACTAATGATGACCTTTTGGGAGCCCACCCAAGAACACTATGAATATTACTGTTACTCAGGCCTGGAAGGTGATTTTGTGTCACTGTGTGAAATCACCTTTGGGACTGATTAATGAACTTTCACCACCAGTGTTCACAAGGTGGGGTCCCAAAAAGACCATGTTGAAAATTTGGTGAAAAAAATCCTAAAATGGACGAGTTATGAGAGTTTGTTGGAATATTTCTACGCAGGTGCATAATTTTAGTAATTTTCAATATTTTGACTCCAGATTTTCAACATAGCCATTTTTTCACACCACCTCATGAACAATGCAGCTGTCATTTTTAACATCCTGTCCAAAATGTGTTTTTGCATCTATGGTGCGGAATAGCATTTCAGCACAGATTTGGAAATGTTCACCTATGGTGTTTATGAGGTGGAGTCATAAGAAGACTATGTTAAAAGTTTGGGGTCAAAATATTAAAAAAAGCAAAGAATTTATTAAGCAACATTGTTTGCAGGGATGTCCGTTGCACCCCTGGGAACATGCTGCCTTACCATGCCAGTGAACTGAGTTCAGGTGTGAACTCAGTAAGCCAGTTTACTGAGACAAGGTGGATGGGGAAGGTGCTACAGCATGCAACACCAGACATGGCCTGGGTAGGGATGGAGCAGTAATTTTGTGCAGACCCCACACCCTGTGGAGGGTCAGGAAACCTCACCCACAAGGTATCAACATGTGTGCCAGGGTCTGCTGCCCATGTACTGTGTTAGGCCTGTCTACAATATTGTATTAATCTCATTTTGCACAGGTCTGAAAGAATACAATTCCACTGTCACAAAAAGATGGGAAATTCTTTGCAAAAAACTATGTTAATGCAGACATTAGGGTTGTAAAATGTAAAGTGCACAGACAGGAAATGAAAAAACATTAGGGATTTGGGTTTCCAGTGTATTGGCGAATCAGTGGTGGAACCATGCTTAGAGTTTTATACACAAACTGTGACATAGTTAAAACTCCAGATTGCTGGTTCCATGAAGAGGACTGCAACAGAATGCTGCCCATAAAAACAAAACAATGCAAACTACAGTTTTTCATATTAAATTGTTTTAGGTACAGTTAAACATAGATCATTTAGGGTTCCATACGTATCATCTCTAAAAAACTGGAACCTTATAAACAGCTGCCAGTCAGAAATAATTTCTTATCATCTTTAAAGAAGGAATGCTGGGGGCTATTTGAATGCCTCGGTAATCATTTCATTTGCTTTTATTTGTTTCTTTATGTACGGTTTCAAGATTTTCTGTTTGTTTTGCTACCTAGTAGTGAAAAAAGAATCTAGCGGAATACCTGTGTTTTTAAGCCAGAAAAATCTTTACTGGCAAGACTGGCAGTGTACAATATTTTAAGGGGAAACTGCAAACCTGTTTATAGATTTTTATAGAGAAATAAAGCTTTTGTCCACTAAAATATTATAGATTTAATAGAAATATGTGATTTTTTCATACCCTCTGATCTTTTATCATGATTTAGCAGGTAATGTCTTCTTCCTATCTAGATTTTTCTTTGGAAAATGAAAACAGAAGTCAGTTCATTTTTAATAAACTGTGAAAAGCATACAGATGGACCACAGTGTTACAAACATATAAAAGGCAAAGTCTGTCGTTAGAAAAAAAGCACCAATTTCTTTTGAGAAAGGTAGAAAAATATCTTTAGTTTCTCACTGAAACCCATTGGTCCCCTAAGAAGTTGACAGTTTTTCACATCATACTGCCAGAATTCCATTGCATTCTTTCTACTAGCAGAGTGAAAGGCAAAGGTGAAAGCCCTCGTGTTTCACTGCACAAACAAATATTTTTATTATAAAGGGTAGAAAATAATTACTAATTCATCAAAACACAATAATTTAAACAGAACTGATCACTGGAGGTTCGGTTTTCAGACAGCCCTCAATGCCATAGGCCCCGGGTGCACCGAACACATGGTGCACGGGGCTTGCAGCATTTTCGGCTGGTGATTGGGATTTTATATCCGTGAGCCAACTGCTGAAAGTCAGATCAACTTTTTCTGGTGTAGCTTGCAGAAGTACGCGATACCTTTTTGGTAGTCTTGCACCAAATATTTGGCACAAGCTGCTGTAAATTGGGTAAAAGTGTCGTCACTGTGCCCACCCTACCAAACTCAGGTGCAGTTGTGGCAAAGGTGTTTAGCGTAGCTGTACTAACAAAAGAGATATTGACACAGGGCTTTAATGCAAGCCCTGTGTTGCTCCTTTGAAAATTGGGACCTGCTTTTAAATTATGCCATTTAAACCCTTACCCATTAGTAAAGGGATCAACATGAACTGCCACTCTGTATGTTTTGTGATTCTTTGGTACCCTTTTGTTTGATCATGGTCAAGGAGGAAGGAAGAAGGTACAAGTGTCTGTGCTATGTAATTAACTTGCAGTGGGGCTTCAGGCAAGCCAAAACACCAGTTAGCCCAAGATACAGGAATTGCCCTGGGTCATGCTCACCCCATTGAGGTATAGATGTAGATTAGTTGGCAGGCCAAAGGGAGTTGCATGAGGATGAAAAGGTGACACTGGTCAGTAGCACCTAGGACAGCCATGGTGTTGTGAGTAAACAGGTGGATGAATTCTATGTATGTGAACAACCTTTTGATAGGGACTTATTTTTCACTGTGATAAGAGTTGGGATTTAATCACAATAGAAGAAGGTCTCAGCCAATCAAGTTCATACATTCTTTCAATACATTTCATAATATTTAATTTTTCTCTTTTTATTTTAGAGATTTATCCAATAATCAACTCTCTGAGCTCCATCCAAACAGCTGTCCGGGTTTGGAAACCTGCAGAGGTTGTAAGTAAATTTTAAGTCACTGTTTACAAAGCTAATACATATTTGTGAACAGACCTGATTCTACAGGTTTTCCTGATCATGTTGCCAGCCGTAGTTGAATCTTTGCCACACTCACTATATAGTTCCTGTTCCCCTGGATGAACATCATGCCCATGGGTTCCCTTACTGTGCTTATGTCTTGGTCCTTAGTCTTAATGAACCTATACAATGTTTATGTCAAATTGTATTCAATGTGCACTTTACATACTTGTACTGTAATCACTTTTTGCTTATCCTTGTACATAATGGTATAATGGTCCTTGAATTGTGCCAGTGCACTGTATTGCACTTGAAACTCCTATTTGTGTACTTGTGCCATCTTCATGGCCTGGGTCTTACCTGAAAATGATCCACTGGATAAGTGCACTTACCGAGTAAACACACAAACAAACAAATAAATAGCTAAATAAATGTTAGTATGGGCCCCTGGTTCTCTGGGACGCTTCAGCCCCAAGGTCTTTTTATATTTTCCTCCCTCTACCCAACTTGCCACCTCTACAGTTCACCCCTGCTCCACAACCCACCATCTCTGGGGCTGGTTCCTTACCTCCATTTCTCCATAGCTTGTACCCTGTGGGAGGAGCCATTGGGTTTCTGCCCCTCTGGACAGCATGCTCAGCTGGAAGTGGGTACCCAGTAGGTGATGTGGAGCTGGTGGGGATGGGGTGTCACTGCTTCATCCTATTGGGGTTGGTGGCATTTCCATTTTTCATCTGATTCCCCAGATGCCTCATGGCCTAGCAGGCAGTGGTGCACGACACAGTGTATGCTAACGCTGCTATCAGAAGGTGTCTGCCCACCCACTGCGGCTTCGACTTGCAGCGCCACTTGTGGTCACCCAGATGATGGTGTCACAGGAGTGCACTGTCTTCCCCTCCCAGAGAGCAGCATCCTGTGGAACACTCAACCTCCACCTCCCAGTTGGCCCCAATGACTCAGGTTTGCTCCAGAGCCAAGGTGATTGGCGTCATATGTGCTAACACTACTTGCCAGCTTTCGGCCCTAGGTTCTGCAGGAGGGCTACAAAGGTGCCTGAAATAGTGGGACACTTAGGACTTAAACAGAAATGACAGAGAGCCACACGATCATCCATGGTTGTGCATTGCACTCCTAGGCTGGCAACATGGGTTTGGGAGTAGATTCAAGAGCTGGCTGGGTGGCCCAGAGTGAGAGGGGAGGTGATGCCACGTGACAGCCATGGCATTGCTCCCAGCCAGAGAGGACATGCTCCAGCTTCTGCCACTGTAGTGACTCCCTGTGGTGGGCTATGGAGCTTGCTTCTCCACAGGAGAGATACTAAATGTGCACACGTCCTTTGACTTCACATGGCTCGGCATCACAGGGGAGGAGGGTTGTATGGGAAGAAACTGGTGAAAAAAGTGAACACTCCACTGCCAGCGGAATGATTGTGGCTGGTATACCTGGATTCCCATTTGTTAATCTCCACTGGTGTGACCATTGTGGAGCCCTTTGACAGCTTAGTGGCTGTCAGGCAGGTGACTAGACAGAGAGCATGGTGACTGGCAGAAGAAAAACAATAATCAAGAGAGGATCACCTGGACAGAGATTAAATGCATGAACATTTAGTTTTACTTACTCATTTTGCTTTACTTCCAGGCTGACATCTTCTGTAACTACAAATCCCATAATCCCCTGACATCAGAGCAGGGTTGCAGCAGTGGGAGATTCAATAGCATGCAGCGCGTGTTAGAGTTTATATAAACTCTAATCTTTAGTTTGCTGGTTCTGCAGTCCCATCAGGGCTAAGTGCAATCACAGAGGACTGTACCCAGCCCTGGAGAAAAGCAGATTCATAAAACATCTGATCAGAGTTTATAAAAGCTCTAACATGCACTGCACGCTATTCAGCCCTGCTCTGATGTCAGCTGCAGGAGATTCTTGGATTTGTAGTTACAGAAGATGTCAGCTGGGAAGCAAGCAAAATTAATCTGCTACAGTGCACTATACTACAGTAAACAGTAAGTAAAACAAAAAATTCAAACCCCAGAAATCCCTCATTTATGCTTCACAACTCGAATTATCCCTCTGGAATGAGTTGCTCTGGAGCTGAGAATTTTATGCTAATTAGAGAATCTTAGAAAACCCTGCTGTGTGGTCATGCTCAGCCTGCATTCTAACAGCAGATTTCTCTGCCTGAAGAAAAGAGTTGCCCCAAAGTCTTCTCTTCAGTTCGATTGATTACAGTTTATTATTTTACTAATATTTTGTAACTCTAACTGTAGTTATTTATTTGACAACTCTGCATTAGTTAGGGTCTTTATTTGTTTTTGTTTTTTTTGTAACTTCTCTGGTACCATATTGGTTCCCAGGAACCAGAGAAAGACTTGTTTGCAGCTTGTTCCCACCTTTGAGAACTGCTTAATTTACTAAATATATATTTTCTTTAAACTCTAGAGAGCACCACTTTGCAGTATTTTGTATTTTTAGTCCTGATTCCTTTTCCATCAGAATTGAGATGATAATTGGCTCTTTTGCTATTCTTTGCAATTGATATTCCAATGTTATTGTGATTCTTTACAAAAAAAGAGGAACCAAACTGCATTTATAGATTTTCAACTTATTTAACCTTTATATGGATTTTTTGGTCTTATTAGGGTTGTCAGTGTTTGGCATGACTGACAGGTCCAAGAAGAAGACAGGACCTTCGGGCTTTAAAAACTGCAAAATTTGTTTCCAGTTCTTAGCTAAGGCAGACTGCCATGAGCTGTGTTTGGGGTATCTGGGTCCAGATCATGATTTTGTAAACTGTGAACTCTGTCTTAAATTCTGCTCTAAAACCCAAAAGAAAAGGGCTGAAAAATGAGAAGAAGCTATGGCTTCTCAGTCTGCTGCCACATTATCTATGGGCTCTGAGGAGGGTGCAGCCCCTCAAGTTAAGAAAAAAGGATAAAGCTACTAAAGATGGCTCAGAAGTCAGGGTGTCATTTGCACATAAAGTGCACATTGGGACCAGCCCTACACTTGGGTGTGGGGACCATGGTGCTGACTGTTCCCCTTTAAAACCCAGCCTATGACTGAGCCCACTATATGTCCCATTAACAGGAACAGTAAGCCTACATCCTGCTCCAATGGACGCTAAATTCATTTATAAAAGTATACTTTCTGAACTCCAAATACAAGAGAAACTTGATGAATATCAACCACTATGGTATAACCCGAATATAACATTTGGAGGAAAAAATCTTTTGGGTGAAGGGTGGTAAAAGAATGGCATTAAAATAGTACAAGATGTCAGGCAGCTGTTTTGTATCAAGGTTAAGCAGTGGAGCAACTGGACGCTTGGACTTCAAAAAGTGTTCCAGGCCGTAAGGTTAATCTGGACACTGGAATCTTTTATTCCTTTACGAAGATGAATGCTATTAAAGATACGTACCACTTTATTTGTTAAACAACCTTTCCCTAAGGCTCAGTGTTAAATTTGGGCTACCATTCACTCAGTTCCATAGATACCTGCAGGACAGAAAAGCATTATCTTCATTATTGGGACCAAATTACCAAATTATCTCCGCCACAACTTGGGAATCTTTCCAGAAAATAGCTTCAGGAGAAGGTGGGGCAGGGAGAGCTTACAAAACTATCACCTGGAAAATGAGATTTCACGGAGTCCTCAAAAAAGAAGTGGGAGGAAGATATAGGCAAACAAATTTCAAATGGAATATGGAAATGTTTGTGGAGAAATGCTTATATCCAGTAAAGATGTGCATTGTCAATACAGTCCAGTATATCATTCTGCATAGTTTTTATTATTCTCCTTTAAGACTAAGAGCATATGGAGAGGCTCCCCAAAGGGAAATGCTGGAGATGAGACTGTAAACGGACCTCTTTGTATCACATGTTGTGGAACTGCCTTAAACTATCTAAGATTTGATCTTTAATATTTAATCTGTGTTCCAAGTGGTCAAAGCCAATGTACCTTTAGATCCTATATTTATTCTAGGAGATACTTTGAACTTATTTATAGAAACATGGACAATGATGGCAGGAAAAAATCCATGGTCCATCCAGTCTGTCCAAGTTTCCTGTTTATGGAAGAAAGGAAGCATCAGCACTGGATTTGGTTGGCACCCATGGGCCTCAAAATAATTATTTTAGCTAAGTGGAAAGCTAAAGATAGTTCCTCTGTAGAGGACTATCTGATTTATACGGGGGAAACTGGAAAATAATGAGGGAGTGAGTTATTTAATCAACAGTAATTTAAAACAGGTGGAGATGTCTTGGAATTCCTTCATAAGCTTTTTGGGCAAGTCTTTTTTTTTTAAATCTCATAAGGGAACAGTGTTTGTTTCCCCCTTTCATCATTTATGGTGTAACAACAAATACATGTTTTCAGGTTAAAGTAATTATCTAAAATTAGAGGGAAGCCACAAAGAAAGAGAGAGCAAGAGAGAGACTGATTAACAGAGTGTCCCTTTTGTGAAGAGTAGGCTTATCTGGATTTTATAATTATACTTATAACATGCTACAATCATAACAGATTTAATGCGTAGACTTAGATATTACAGATAATCATTTTACAGTGTATTTTACCTGTTAATATTATATTGTATGTTCCCATGTACATTATTATGTATGTTTGTTTTTATTCAAATTAAATAAAAGCTATGAAGAAAAAAAGGAGAGAAATGGGCAATATGGAAAAACATAGAAAACACTAATAATAGTGAGTTCTACAGCAACACACAAGTTCTGCTGTCCAGATGCTAGTTCTTGGGCCAGTTTTGGCTTGTCTTCTACCACAGACCGCATGACTCCATGGTCCTGAACTTCAGCAAGAAGGGCACTAACTCCAGGGTCCATTGTTTTTCAAAACATTAACACATACTGTACAATAAACTAGCATTTGTCAATGTTGAATGTTCGATGCTTGCCAACAATTTTTTTTGTTTTAATGTTTTGACTCCAACTTTGAAGAGACTTTTTTTCTCAATTGTTTAACCAGGAGGGAAACATTAAGCTGAAAGCTTGTTTACAGGTGCGACCCGGAAGCACAGGAAGTTAAGTGACTTGCTCAGAGTCACACAGCACGCAAGTGGGGCTGGGGATTCAAACTCAGGTCTCCAGATTTGCAGCCTTAAACCACTACACTATACTGCCTCCTTTAACTTATTTTACTTGTAGACTTATTTTAGGGTTCCTTTATAGGCATGACATACCATTTATAGTATATTGGCCCAAATGTCATTTCTTACTAGAGGTGTGAAACACATCTTGTGCAGGATTTTAAAATGACATGTCATGTTTATGAGGTGATGCAGAAATTGATATGTTGAAAGTTTGGGATCAGCCAGCCCGGTGGCACTGAGGGTTGAGGTGCTGGACACCACACCTCGCGCCACGCCGGCGACCCGGGTTCGGGAACAAGCCTGGGCCACTGGGGGTCGGCAGGGGAGAGGAAGCATTGAGCATCCGGAAGACAGCTCTCCTTCCTTGGGGGGATCCAGGGACTATGCCTGGCACAGCAGTGATCTCCAGTGGAGACCAGAGGTACTGCAATGCTACAAGGCTTGGTTAGAGGGCTGCGGAGCCACGACAAGATGTTCCCTGGCATCATAGCACGTTGTGGCTCCACCTGGGGGGTGGGGTGAGGGTGGAATGAGGAAAATACAGAAAAAACCCTCCACCTCCTGATAGGTGACAGAGGGTACGGAGGGGGGTCGGTCCACCACACCCAGAGTCGGGCCTTCCTCTTGCTACTTGTGTGTTCCCATCCGCCATGCTCCACTAGACTAGATTCATAGATAGAGTGCCAGGAGGAGTTCATCTGGTGGTTCTGCCTCAGGGGACTCAGAGCTGGGGGCCGGGCAGTAGCAGCGGCAGATGGAAGGGGTGAGAGGGGCTTCAGATGGGTGGGACAGGGACCAGGACCCCAGGTGACCACTCCTGAAAGAGTTCAGGAGTGGAGTGAGAAAGAAAGATGTAAAAAGAAAAGAAAGTTTGGGATCAAAATATTGAAAATTATCAAAGTCACAAGCCTGTGTTCATAAATTCCAACAGGCTTATAACTTTATTGTTTTTTTAACATTTTGCCAAAGTTTTCAAAATAGTCTTCTTATGACCCTACTCTAATGAACAAGTGCAGAGTATTTTCAACTCTAGCCTGAAAGGTAATTTTGTGCAGGCACTGAGAAAACACATTTTGGCCAGTATTTGAAAAATGACAGCTGTCACATTCATGAGGTATGGTGGAAAAATAGCTGTGTTGAAATTTTGGGGTCAAAATATTGAAAATCACCAAAGTTACATGCCTGCAGTTGCAAACTTCATCACAGGCTCATAACTTTGTTGTTTTTAACTATCATTACACCAAATTTTCAACATAGTCTTCTTATGACTCTACCTCATGAATAATAGTGGTGAAAATTTTCAACTCCTGCCCAAAAAGTGATTTCGTGAAGCAACTTCAAAATCAACTTTCAGGATACAAAAACACATCATGGCCAAGATTTGAAAAATGACAGCTGTCCCATTCATAGAGGTGCTGTAAAGAAATAGCTATGTTGAAAGTTTGGGGTCAAAATATTGAAAATTACCAAAGTTATGAGCCTGCATTTGTAAATTCCAACATAGGCTCATAACATTTCTTTCCTATATTTTTAGCAAATTTTCAACATAGTCTTCTTATGACCCTACCTCTTGAACAATGGTGAAGAAAATGTTTAACTCCTACACAAAAGGTGATTTTGCACAGTGACCACAAAATCACCGTTAGGACAGATTTACCTAATGTCACTTGTATAGTTCATGAGGTGGTGTCTCAAAAAGATATGTTGGAAATTTGGGCAATAATATTGAAAAATTACCAAGTTATGCTACTAAGTTCAAAACTCCACTGAAATACATTGAATTGCATACCTGATTTCTCAGTTTGTGGGTCCAGCATTGAAGAGTGAAGAGGTGTCTGCAGGCCAGAAAGGATTGTGGTGTTTGACTCTCGTGGGTAAGTAAGGGCTTGGGGGCTGCTGAGTGGGAGGGTCGGAGGGTGTGAAGTAACAGTGCAGCAGATATCAATGGATGGTTTTCTTTTTTTACGGAGTTAAAAAAAAAAACACACACACACACCCACATATGGAGGGACGGACTGCATTCCGACACTGGCATTGGGCACCCCAGTGTCAGGCTTGTTATGGTGGATGGTTTTCTTTTTTGACAGGGTTTTAGGGTGATGGAAGGGAGAAGCGACATGAACCCAGCTTTATTAAATGTATTTTATAGGTGAGAGAGGAATTACGATAAAGTAGATAAGAACATTGAAGCAACATACTAACACGCCAGCAGAAGCAGGCCTTGCGGTTCATCGAGTCTGCTTGATTGTGCAGCAAGCCCCTCATCTCGCAGCTGACCCACCCCACCCTCCTCATCATAACCCCCTTACCCTATCACATGGGTAGGCAGGCATACCTAAGCACTCCATGGTGTGCAATTTTTATTTAAGGTAGCAAATAGCTCTCAACTGCTTCCTTTTTCCATGAAAAACTAACAAAGAAAATACTGAACCTTTCTGTAATTTTATTCATAGGAGTCAAAACTAGAAGGACTGGTCACTAATACCTCTTTGCATTCCAAGGACAATACAACTTTACAGGCTCTGGGCTGGTATGTGGGTGTCTTAGGGAACAATGCATGGCAACAACCACTGTCATGATATTGTCTGGCTACACCTCGGGGGGGGGGTAGCTCACCCTAACAAGGATGGGTGGGGTAGCAGTGAGTCCACTTGGTGTGCAAATCTGAAATCCCTGGCTACACCCCTGCCTATCACACCCTTTCTTAAAGCTACCCACAGAACAACAGGCAACCACCTCCTCGAGTAGAATATTCCACCTATCCACCACCGTTCTGTGAAATAATGTCTCATGATTTCCCTCCTGAATCTTCCCCCCTCCAGTCTTAGCTGATGCCCTCTCATATCCCTCCCCCTGCTAATCTGGAAAATTCCTTCTGTATTAACTGTGTTTATCTCCTTGAGTTATTTAAAGGTTTAAATCATACCCCCCTATCCCTCCTCTCCTCCAGGGAGTACATGTTCAGCTTGCCCAATCTCTCCTCGTAGGACTTCCCCTCCAATCCCTGTATCATCTGTATCATTTTTGTCACCATCCGTTGTACCCCCCTCCAACAATGTTATATCCTTCTTCAGGAATGGGCGCCAGTACTGCATGCAATATTCCAGGCACGGCCTGACCAGAGACCTGTATAGAGGAAGGATCACCTCCCGATTTCTGGAGTGAGACTCTCTCACCATGCACCTAGCATCCTATTGGCTTTCACTGTTGCCTTCAGGCACTGGGCTGAGTTGTTCATGCTGCCTGTTATGGACACCCCAGATCCTTTCCTCCTCAATGCTTTCAGCTGCATCTGTCCCAGCTGATAGCTCCTCCCTGGTTCCCAGCTCCAAAAGTGCTGTACCTTGCACTTCTTGGACACTGAACCCCAACTGCCATGTTTTCACCACTCCTCTAGTTGTGCCAGGTCCTCCTGAACCCCATCTACCCTTCTGCATCATCCATTACAGCTCCTATCTTCATATCATCTGCGAACAGACTGATCCTGATCCTTATCCCGTATGAGATATCTGCTATAAATATCTCAAACAGCACTTGTCCCAGTACCGATCCCTGTGGCAAACCGCTTGTCACCTCCCTTGATGTTGAGAGTTCCCACACCACCACCACCACCCTCCTCTGCTGCCTACCTGCAAGTCAGTTGATGATCATTTGATCATCTTTGTCCCCACCCCTATGAACTCCAGCTTCTCCCCAGCCTCCCATGAAGCATGGAATCAAATGCTTTGCTGAAGTCCAAATACAGGACATCCACGATGTCTCCCATCCAGCTCCCTGGTCACCAAGTCATAGTACTCAATTAAATTTGTCTGGCAGGACCTGCCTGAGACAAACCCTTGTTAATGTCCATCCAGGAGACCATTTTCCTCCAGAAATGCTACTGGCCTCTCCTTTAGGATTGTGGCCATGATCTTCCCCACAACTGAAGTGAGGCTCACCAGTCTGTAGTTGCCTGGTTCTTCCCTTAGGCCATTTTTGTGAATGGGCACCACATGGGCCATTCTCCAGTCTTGTGGTACACATCCTGTGTCCAGGGAGGTATTCAACAGGTCAGCCAGTGGTCCTGCCAGGATCTCTGCTAGCTCCCTGAGCATTCTAGAGTGAATGTTGTCCAGTACTGGTGCCTTGTCCGCCCTTAGTGCATTTAGTCCTTCCATAACCCTGTCCTCTGTAATCCTTACATCAGTCACCCCTCCCCATCCCACTCCACCCTTCCCTTGAGATATCTGCCCCCCTTTCTCCCTTATGAACACAAAGCAGAAGTACTCATTTAATGCCTCTGCTTGATCCACCCCCTTTTCCACCCACCCTTCTTCCTTCTTAAGCCTTACAATCTGGTCTTTGTTCTTCCTTCTTTCTCCATGTATCTGAAAAAGTCTTTGTCACCTTCTTTGATACCCTGTGCCAGTCTTAGCTCTCTTGAAGCCTTGGCTGCTCTGACTAACCTGGTGACCTCCCTGGACTTCTTCGCATACTCATGCTTGTTGTCCTCCCTTCCGACTCCTTGAATTTCTGGAATGCCCTTTTTTTGTCCCTCACTCCCTCCCTAACCTCACAAGTCAATCAACTGGGTTTCTTTGCTTTCCCCTTCTTGCTCCTTGTCCTTGTACAAGTCCCAGTGGCCTCCGTCAGCCCTTTTTAATACACTTCCATTTCTGACTAGCATCCATGCCTGGTTGAATTCTTGCCAGATACCTACCCAATATTTCCCCACATCCTTCTAAAGTCTGCCCCTTTAAAGTCAATCACCTGGGGTCCTGTACCCCCCATTTCCCTATTCATACTGAGCATGAACCACACTGAGTGGTGGTCACTTCCAGCCAGGGGTACTCCACCCCCAGATCCTTTATCACCTCCCCATTTGAAAGTACCAGGTCCAGCATCCTCTCCAACCTAGTCGGTTCATATACTAACTGTACCAGGAAACTGCCCTGAAGTGCTTCTAGCAGTACCTGCTCCCTTGCACTCATGGTGGTCGGAGTGGTCCAATCCACTCTAGATAGGTTGAAGTGCCCCACGACCACAGTGTTTCCCTTCCTATAGACCCTCCTGACTTGCTCGGCTAGCTCTCTATCCAGGTCAGCCCCTTGCACCAGTGGTCTGTATACTACCCCATCCTTAGCGCCCTACCCTCCAATCCTGGAACTGCATCCATAGGGCCTCTGTTCTGCCTTCTTCCCTTCCTCCCTTATACACCTTATCCCTTCCCGTACATACATTGAAATGCCCCTTTCCCCTTAGCCCTATCGCTCCTAAACATTCTATACCCGGTATCATATCCCAGTCCTGGTACTGGGTGGCCCACATTTCCGTGATGACCACAATGTCAACCCCCACTGCAAGGAGAGCCTGCAACTTGGCTGATTTATTACCTAGACTCCTTGCATTCAGCATGACCACCCTCCACCCCATCTCCTCCCTTCCCCTTTCCTGGCCTTCCACCCTCCTCCCCCCCATGCCCCTACCCCAACCTTCTCCCTATTAACTTGGGGGTTAGCTCATCTGGCACCCCTCTCTGAGAACCCTGCCTACCAGCAGTCCACTTGTCACCCCCACTCCTAGTTTAAACCAACCTTTGTTGCTATGTCCCCTCAATCCCTTCTTTAATACTGCTCTCCTCCCGGCTCAAGTGTAGCTTGTCCCCTTGTATAGGTCATTATTGTCCAAGCTACCCACCCAGCTCCCCACCACCCTATACCCTTGGATTGACACCATTCCCCAGCCATGTGTTGAACTCTCTGATCCTCCCTTCCTTGCCAGATTGCGAGGGCACTGGGAGCACCTCCGAGAAGATCACCGATTCCCCAGCTCCTCACACAACCTTCCCAGTTTCTCAAACTCTCCCTCACAACCTCCACCATTTCCCTGCCAGGTCATTTGTACCCACATGCACCACGAGATGTGGCTTCCTCCTCCCTCCTTTTTGCACTTCAGAATAGACTGCCCCGCCCTGCCCACTGTTAACCCAGGAATGGACTCTACCCATATACGACTATGTCTTTCCCCCTTACTGCCCGATCTTATCCCTTTAAGTATCGAATCCCCCATTACTAGTATTCCTCCCTCATCCTTCCTTGCCCCCTCACCCACCCTCTTACTGAGGTACCTTACCCTGTAGTCCACCCTATTTGTAGCTATGTCCATGCCCCTTATAGCTTCCCCCCCATCCTATCCTCTCCTCATCCTCACTGTCCCTTTGCTAACCTTCACAGCTCTCCCAACCCCCTGGCCTCCTCCTTCTTGTCCTCCCTACCAGCACAGTTCCCTCCCCATTACTCCTGCTCCTCTTCCAGTTGCCTGATGCCTCTGCTTTCCCTCCTATTCCTCCTTCTGCCACCTCCTGAGATCCTCCCCCCCCAAACTCCTCCAACAATGTTGCCAGCACTTCAAACCTATTACCTACCCTCACTGAGGCGACCTGCGTTTGCTCTTCCCTCCTGATTTTGACCTTCCCTACAGTGCTAGGTCCCATGTTTGGCTTGCTCCTGCCCCCCCTCACCATCCCTTCCTGTGATCCAAGGTTCTTCCCATATAGCTCCCTCTTATTACCCATTGCGGGTGGCCCACATGCCCCAGCAAACCTTGCTCCCATCCTCTCTAACTCTCTGCCAAGCCACAGCACTTCTTCCTTGAGCCTTCTTAGTCTGTGACAGATTGGACACCTAACAAGCTTCCACAGGATATTCATCCAAACCTCCGCCCCATATCCATTACAGCCCATTATTCTGCCCATGTTCAAACAGTATGAATAACAGAAAGGTTCCCACAAAGCAGAGTACAGTCCTCCTATAGTTTTATCAGCTAGTACTTTATTTCAGCTAGTCTTGTCTCATACAGTACTAATTTTTCTATCCTCTTTATGCAGTTATGTCCCCACCTACAATACCCTACCCATTACACAGTTTCTTTTGCCCAAAAACAACTTAGGGTTCAATAATGCCAGCCAGTGTAACCTACCCGACTGAACTAGCCTATCTGCATACAATATTACTTTCTAGATTGGACAAACAGTTATTTCATAATGTACAGTGTTCTATACCAGCATACTTAATGTTATAATCCTGCCCTTTGCAGCCTACAGTTCCAAAAACTAACCATCCACACTCAGCCTAGGTCTGAGAAGTCAGGGTAGCGATCAGCTCCTTCCTGGATCTCTCCTTTGTATGTGCCACCCCTTAGAGGGTGTCGTCTTCCTCTGCTCAGCTCTTAACCCCATGCTACTCCCTGAAGCTGGCTCCTCCCATCACGACCATTTAAAAGAGATTGAGGTCGAGGCTGGGACCGGGGTGGATGGAAGGAGGAAGAAACCCCTCTGCTCCTCTCTGCCTCTCCAGTGGCTCCCCGCCCGAGACTTCAGTGGCAAATCTCCACTCCTCCACACAGCTGCCCATCCCAGCACCCACTTGCTGCCCCAAATGCTCGCTCACCAAAGTAGTGCCTGGGTCCAGCCCTTTTAAAGCCCAGCCACTCGCTTGAATCAGGCATGGCTCTGCCCGATTGGCTTCTGAGCCCGCAGCCTGATTGGTTCCCCAAGCGCTGCCCAATTGGCTCTTCTAGCACTGGGAACCTTTCCTCCTGTTAACCACTCTGTCTGAGCAGCTCCTCCTCCCACACTCCCAGCTCCTGCTGCTCCCTTCCAGCCACTAAGCATAATATATGTTCCCAACTTTGCTCAGCAAAGCCGTTAAATATAGCTAAATTGTCTCAATAACAAGTCAATGTGCTAAGTGAAAACACATTGCCATGTTTTTGAGACAATTTAGCTGTATTTAAAAGCTTTACTGAGCAAAGTTGTGAAACATAACAGCTTCAGTTTGTAATATAGTAGACTAACTTCACAAATGGATCACCACACCTCAAAATGTAACTACTCAGCACCCCAGATCCAGATCCCAGGAAACGCGGCACAGTGATTCTGATTTCTGCACAGAAATTGACTTGTGCACTATAAACCAACTGCATGCATGTGCATGTGTTGGGGGGGTTGCGGCAGATAATGGAGACATGTAATGGGGACAGCGGAAGGGAAGATGCAGAACGACAAAACCTACTGGGTGCTACCGATTTGGTCAGGATTTTCGTAAGTCCCTAGAAGGTGTCACGTCCCTGAAAATGTTTAAAGTAACTATAGCGCTCCCTTGCTACAACAAACCTCTCTATAGCTAATTCCCCAATATACTGAACACTCAGTGTGGCCCCCAAATTGACACAGCCTAATCAGGAGTCTGCTGAAGACAATGCCCGAAGCAGATCACTGTAATATTGTAATAGCATTTGCCTGGTTCAGCCTGGTTCCTGAGAATGTCTTGCACATTTTCAGTTTCTACCTGTTTCAGCTCAGTAAGTACTACATCATGCTTTATGTGATTATTGGGAACCCCTGCGAAACATACTGCCACTCAGTCCCATACTGCCCACCTGTACTGCCAAATGTGTTTGAAAAGTGTGGACGAATAAAACGGTCTGAATCTGACAGTCTTCTCTCAAAAAAACATTTTTAAGCAACAATCATGTAGGGGTTCATAGTTGATCAGCTAGTATTGTTTTGCTCAAGAAAGTGAGGGGGCAAGACGGACATGGAGCATTGGCACAGATGAGGAGGTCTGATGGGCAAGCAGGAATGACTCTGACAAACTGAGGGCTGCCACATTCAGAGAAGAAGTCTCCACAAACAGGTCAGGTGGAAGCTGGTTATAGCATCGCAGGCTGGGGTGAGAGCTCAGCCGTCAGAGAAAAGGTCTGACTAATAAATGTATGTTGAGAATGCTGAGAGATTAAATCAAGGAAGTGCTGAGCTGGGAAGTGAGTGAGAGGCAGTAACGGCTCACTTTACACTTAAACTTGCATAACTTAAGTCAATTCGAGAGAGGTTGGGCATCAGAAGAGATCATTCATGGACAGTTCCTCGAAGAGTTCAGTGACTGTTGAGTTGTACCATCAAAATATACTGTATTCAGAATTCAGCTTGTTTTGAAATACTTTCTTTTCAAAATTGGCTATTTCTGTTTGAAACTGCAGTTTGAAAAGTGAAACTGGGACTCTGTGCCAAGTCTACTTTCTTTCAAACTGCACCAAACAGAAATAGCTCTCCTTTTAAAAAAGAAAAGTATTACGAAACAAGCTGAGTTACTGCAATACCACAATTTATTTAGTTGGTAGGACACAAAAATCACTGTACTGGTAAACCAGCTAGTGTCCCTGACATTGAAAGCTGATCAGCTGTTTGTTGACCCAGCTTCATGCAAATGAAAGGACCTAAGCCCTCTCTGATTGGAGCGGCTCGGTCCTTTCAAGTACACAAAGTTTCCGCCCCTGTATCAGTGAGTGGTGTCACAACCACACTGCATGGTCATTGGTCTAGACTGCAGGCTCCTGTTATTTTCAACTGCAGTGGGCTCGGCAGTGACACACCTCCAAATCCCCTTTCACTGTAGCAAAATGTTTGGTGCGCATGCTCATCAAATGTAAATGTAACCCCCCTACAAATGGGGGTCACTAAAAAGCCTCCTTTAGTGAGCCTTGCTGCCCTCTGCCAGGCTGGTGTCCTGCATTTCCGTTGTCTTTAAAAATAATTGCGTGAGAGTGCCTAATGCCTCCATGTACTGTCTCTTTAAGAGTTGCCTAACTGCATTATAATTAATTTAAAATGAGGGGTCTGTGTGTTTCCCTGCTCGAGTCCCGCCTGGGCCACTGAGTAAATGCTCAGTTTCTGCCGTCGCTATATGCGCAGAGGGAGCTCTTTCATAAGATGTAATTGTTTGCGGTAATCTGTTAGAGTGACAATGGAAATACAGTTTGTCTAACCTGCTTTCCCTTCAGCAAGGACTGTGTAGTGTAGCTCTTTCATTCTAGTCCCGGACTACTGAAATGAACCAATCAATGGGGAAGGGGGTCCCTAAAATGGAGACTACTTGAGCCAACCAGAACTTGGACTATCACCTGGAGCCTGCTACAAAAGGGGACTATATGGCCAGCGCCTCTGGGAAATGTAGTTTAGACCTTGGCGCCTTTTATCACCAATAGAGGGAGCCTGTTGTGACTGACAAAGAGAATCAGCCAACTGAAACCTTTTGGATTTGGGGGAAATGCCTGGACTGCCTGCTGAGACAGTCAGTCTGAGCATGGAGCTGGAAGAGGGAGCAACTCGTGGGGCTGCTGCCCATGGGGCAGCATGGGAACCACGCGGAAGGCCTGGAAATGTCCTGTCTGTCTTCAGCTCTCCTGGAGGGAGAGAAAAGGACTGTTATTTCGGACTGCAACTCCAAACGAAATGGAAATGTTGATGTGCCCTGAGAGAGGTGAGAGAAGAAACCCAAATTAAGTTGTGAGCTGGAGAGAGAAGGAGCTTTGAGTGCACAGATGGACGAGGTGCGCCATAGTTTGCGTGGGAGAATCGTGAAAGGCCTGACCCCTGGCCTACTAGCCTGCTATCTGCCCTGAGAGGGAGAAGAGGCAATGTTTGGACTGAATCCAAGTTTTCAGAGTGAAAGAAGAAGCAGAAGTCATTTTGGGACCAGGCTTAACCTGAAGAAGACTGAAAGTGTGCAGAATTGCGATCAGCCTGTCAGGACTCTGTGGTCTGGTACAGTAAGTGACCTTTACATATAAATGTGCTTATCCTTGTGGGGATTGAGATCTGAGTAATTCCCAATGTTGTGAACTGTGTACTGTGCTGGGAGTGTGATTCCCTAGTAAGGTTCGGACTGAATCCGAGCAGAAAAGAGAGAGAGAAAGCAAAAGTAATGTTCGGACTGAATCCGAGTTGAGACAGAGAAGAATGCCCCTAAAAATGTAGCCAGGCTCAATCTGCTGAATGACCAAGATGCATGTAGAGAGCAACTGAAGTGACAAGCTGCTTGCCTGGTAATGTTCTGTGTAGATATAAAATGTGCAGTGAGCTGGAAGTCATAGCCAGCATCACTCGGACTGCATCTGCCTGCATTGAATGCAAGTGAGCCCTGCCACGAGGGCTGGTCCAGCTATTCTGTTTCTCCTGGCAATCCACGACAACCTGCATTCCATCCAGTTTTCAGCATTGAGTCCGTGAGTGCAAATCAGGGCAACACCCTGCACCTTCCCTTTAATCAAAGTGTGTCAACTGATTTCTGTGTGTTTTCTTTCTATGGACTGAGCTGTCCGGCTCCGATTACAAGCGTGTGTTGTGCATATATTTTCTTCCTACAGGGCCCCATCCATCTGCACCAGCCGGCCAACCCCAGGCAATGGACCTGGCTAGCCCCCCATCCTGGGTACCCAGAGGTGACTTTTGGACCCTATATGCATGCAAAGTACTGTGATTTGAACTTTGCAAACCAAATCGACCTGATTGCCCCTCCCATGTTACTGTCCCCAAATAAACCAGATTTGTTGTTATTGAACTATATACTGTCTGTGGTGTCAGTACATATAGAAACAGTATTGCATTGTGTTTGTGTATATTGCCTAACCTTATTTTACAGGGGTCCTCAGTGACTG
Organism: Neoceratodus forsteri; assembly: GCA_016271365.2. NCBI lineage: Eukaryota > Metazoa > Chordata > Ceratodontiformes > Ceratodontidae > Neoceratodus > Neoceratodus forsteri. The sequence continues at coordinate 125,590,121 of JADMNL010000024.1, forward strand.
CTGCAAGAATCAGTCCTGAGGGTAAGTGGTTACTGTATGTGTAAGAAGTGTGCATTTGTGGGGTATTGGGAAGGTAACTCCCAGGTACTATGTGAGCCACTAGTGGGAACAAAGGGGGGGGTAACAGTGTCCCAGAGGGCTGTACCCAAGCTAGTCTAACCACTATCAACCCTGACCTCTGGGTGGAGGCACCCGCCATTGGACCTAGGCCCCTTAACCTGTCGCTAGCCATACAGACAGGGGTAATAGCCCTTGGGATAGCGCCACCTAGGGGTTACATAAAAAGTATTGATGCTGGTTAATGTGACAGTCAACCCTATTAAGGATGAGTTCATCAAGGGAGATGATTCTTTGCTCCCCTAGACTCCGCTGCTGACCACACTCATCCCAAGCAGCGAGGGTCAGGGCTGACCGAGTTCCTGGGAGCCAACTGCTGGTTCAGCCAGTGGACTTCTTGACTAGGGTTGCTCAGATATCCATCTTGTTAAATGGGTATCTCTGACTTCAGCAACAATTTTGTATTTCGGATTTCTGGATAAAGTTTCTGAACATCCAAACTCTTGAATTTTAGGATACCAAATCGGATTCAGATACCAAAATCCGATTTGATTTGACAGCCAACAATTAAAACACTACCCCCTCCATATAACTCCCCAACCACCAATATCATTAAACCTCCCCAACAAAACCACCCTGAAACCAACAACCTCCCTTCTCCCCCCAAAGCCCGCTGCTGGCTTAAATGTGACCCTTGCTCTGAGCCTCCTATAATAAATATTATTAGACTGGGTTTCCAGCAGTTTAATCTAAAGTGCAAAACCCACCTTAAAGGGCTGGTGTACTGCCTGGAAACTGCCTGAAATGAATTGTAACTTTCAGATGTAGTCAACTATCACTTCTTATATTTCAGGTATTTTTCCTTTTCTGTTTGCCAATTAGATTTTCCACTTGACAGTAATAGGGTGATGTGTGAAGCAGCACTCTGTCTGGAGGCTAAAAAAAGTCAGTTCCGTTCCTCCTACTACATCAACACTGAGACCCCATCGACTGTGACATCACTAGTAACCAATGAGAAGCATTTCTCACTGCCAGATTATTCACTTTCACATAAAGCAGCAGGGACTGGCTCTTCTTGGTTACTAGTGATGGATGTCACAATTTCCTGCATTTTTATTGGTAACTTGTAAAAGTCACTGCTCAGACTGCAAGGATTGTGGTGCCTGGTTCCCAGTGAAGTCAGCACTGACGTAAGGGCGCGGTAAAAATCCACACAGAGACAGACGCGAAAAGTGCTTGGATTAGAGCACAATGTATATTAGCACTATCCACAGAAGTTGTTTGTCCGAGGTCACACGGTGAGTACGTAGCCCTAGCGGGGTATGAGCCTGCAATCACCATGCCCTGGTCACCACCACCAGGCCACACTACACCTCACTTCACATTAGTTACTGGTGGAAGGACAATGATATTGAAATATACATAATTTGTTTTAAAGAGCTGACATATAGTAAGGGCTGTAGTCTGTAGTGCACCTGTGAGATGCACAGTGGAACTCAAACATATGCTGTGCACTTCTATTTATGTATGTAGGTGAGAAGTGTGCATATGTATGTATTTATATATGTATGGAATCAGGTACAAGAATGAGTGATGTACATATTGAGGTATTTTTTCTGACACATCTGTTCTATTGCACAGATAAGCTGAACATAGAAACATAGATTTTGATGGCAGATAATGACTGCTTGGCCCGCCTAGTCTGCCCATTTCCCTACCTATTGGATAAGCTGCAGATCCTAGTTAACCAACAGCCTACTTCCTCCTACTCCCCACCAGAATTGCCTTATGTCTGTCCCATGCATTCTTGAATTCCCCCCACTGTTCTGAACATATTTCTATTCTTCTGGGAAACAACTGGTCTTTGGGAAAGATATTGGCTGACTGGAGGAGGAATTAGGTATGTCTATTTAACATACTGTTCGGCTGACCTTTGAAATATATAATATATGGGTAGTGCCGTGAACAGATGGTTTGGACACAATACCCCATTATATACATCACATTCTTGTACCTTATTACATACATACATACATATGCACACTTACCTACATACATACATAGATGCGCCTTACTATATGTCAGTGCTTTAGAATGGATTAGTATGTTTACTATCATCGTCCTTCCGTAACTAACGTGAAGTGGGTTGTAGTGTGGACTGGTGGTTATGACCAGGACATGGTGATTGCAGGTGCATACCCCGCTAGGGCTACGTATCACTGGCGTGACCTCGACAAGCAACTTCTATGGATAGTGCTTATATGCATCATGCTCTAACTTAAGCGCTTTTCGCACTTCTCTCCATGTGGATTTTTACTGTGCCCTCACACCAGCACTGACTTCACTGGGAACTGTGGTGCCTCAAGGCGTTAGTCACATTTCTGATGATGAAGTGGGAGGAAGAAAACTGACATTTTTTTAGCCTCCATACTGAGTGCTGCTCCACGCATCAACCCAGTACTACCAGGTGGAAAATCTTCTAAATAGCAAACAGAAAATAAAAAAAATACTTCAGATATTATTTATTTAGCTTCTGTTAACCAGATGAGCACACTAGACAGTCATATGCCTATTTTCAGGTGCAACCTGAAGTGATAGCTGTCTGCACCTGAAAAATTACTATTAATTCCAGGCAGTACACTAGCTCTTTAAATCATTGCCCCAACCCTGAAACAAGGCCCCTGTGCCCTGATTTTGTAAAGGACCCCACCCAACACACCCACTAGCTCCCCCTCCCTCCTCCCCATAGCACTCAAAAAAATAAATCCAAAAGAATGATGGTCCTGCTTTGGAGCAGCTTGTGCTCTGCCTTCCCACTCTCACACAATATTCAAGCCCCCACCCTGATTCAGTACAGGACCACTCACCAACACACCCACTAGATCCAACTTCTTCCCCATGTATCCAAGAAAAGTAACTACAGGCAGAAGAAAGATGGTCCCATGTTAAAGCAGCTTGCACTCATTTCCCACTATATCCATAGCTGGCCCCCGCCCTAACACAATATACAAGACTCCTCCCGATGCAATAGGACCCCACACAACACACCTACTAGTCTTGGTCACCCTCCTCCCCAATGTAGCACCTAAAAAAATTAGTGGTTTAATTATACGTTTATTATTCATTGATTTATTATTTGATTCTGTTTCCCACCCACTTCTTCTCCACAAACTAAGTGCTAGTGGCCTTTCCCCCATTTCTGTGTCCTGGTTCTCCTCTTACTTAACCGGCCATTCTCAGTCAGTATCAATAAATAATATCCTTTTCCCTTCCATCCCCATCAATGCTGGTGTGCCCCAAGGCTCAGTCCTCGGGCCGGTCCTCTTCTCACTCTTTATCAACAATCTTCCCTCAGTCTGCACCCTCACCAACATACAAATGTACGCGGATGACGCTGTCCTCTTCTTGTCCGGACCTTCCCCTTAGGAAATCCAAGCCAACCCACAAAGTGACCTCACTGCAGTCACTGAATGGTTTGAAACCAACTGTCTAAGACTCAACACTAAAAAAATAAAACATAGCCATGACTTTTGGCACAAAACAGAAACTAGCCAGGCTTCCCTTCCTCCCTCTCAGCCTTCTCTGTTTCTGTCAACTCCCCACTTGAAAATGTCCTCACATACAAATACCTCAGAGTCTGGCTCAACCCATCCCTTGATTTTTCCCACCATTTCAATGCACTGCACTAAAAGCTATGCCCTAAACTAGGGCTGCTCTACCAGCATAAGGCCAGATTCTCCCTCCCTGTCAGACGTGGCCTCTTAATCAAATGGATCCTTTCATCTTTCAGTTATGCAGATACAGTCTACAGCCCTGCCCCTGCTACTTCCCTTGCCAAACTGGATGTACCTTACCACTCCTTCTGCAGGTTTGCCTCAACTCTCCTCCTCTAACTCACCACTGTGACCTGTACTCTTCCATCTCCCTTCAACCACTTGCACATTGTCGCTTAGCTCACTGCTCCACCCTCATTGTCAAATTCTAGTTCGGGTAACTCCTTCTTACCTTGCCTCCTTCTTACTTCTGCTTCCCCATCACCCACAACTCACGTTCCATCTCTGCCCGCTCCTTCTCACTCCCTTGGGTACCTCCAATGCTGGCAAACTCTCTTTCTCCTTTAGATTCCTGTCCTCTGGAACAGCATTCCCTCCATACCCATCTCCTTTCCTCCTTCCATGCCCTTAAACGCTGTCTTAGACCAACCACCTCTACCTCCTGTACATGCTTCTCTTCATATGCCCTCTCCTCTGCTTACCCTTGCCCTCTCCACCATGGTATTCCTTGTATTTATCCAGTCCACACTGATGTTTATTTATTACAGTCAGTACTAGTTCATCTGTATGTTCATTGTTAGGCTGTCCCTTTAATCTGCCTCTGTGTCTTTATATGCCTTGTAATTATTGTACTATACCCTGCAATGTAATTGTTTTCCTTTATGCACTTTGTATTAATCCTCTTTCACTCAGTGATGAATAATTTTATTTGCACTGTATGTTACCTTTGTCTAATTGTTCCACTCCGGGTTGTATCTGAAACAAACGTTGGTTCATGATTCCTTTCCCAGTTATCAACTTTTAAATAAATGCGTACAGAAGATAGTCCAATAGTGGAGTTGCTTGTGCTCATTTTCATTCCAGTACTGTATAATGTATGTTATGATGAATGTAAATTGTCCTTCTATAGTAGGACTACCTTACTGGTCAACTGTAAGCCAATCAGATGTTATTATTATAGGAGGACATCAGTTTAATTCATCTTAAAGCCACATAGCGCACGCATATTGAGAAGTCCAATGTGACCTTGGACTCAGTGATGTTGGTCACCAATACAATGCAAGAACCTAAGCCCAGGCCGGAAGGCTCTGGTTCCTTTTGTGGTCCATATTGAGACATAAAGGTCATCAACAGTAGTAGCAGCAGCAGCCTCAGCAGCAACAGAGGCAGCAGCTCCAGTAGCACTGCTCGGCTAAGCTGTTAAATAAATCAGGAGGTCAAGGCTATTGCAAGGCCAGAGGGCAGTTCCTCCAGAGGCCAGTCCTTGCAGGCACCTCAAAGTGCAAAAGTGATGGGTGAGAGGCCCTCCCCTCCATCCTGACCCATGTTGCAGATCCTGGTTGGGGATGACTCTCCCACTTCCAGCCTAGTGGTTGACTGTTACTTCAGACAAGTGGATCCTGGAAGTAGTAGGACTGGGGTTGTCTCTGGAATGGAAGACCTTACCCCTTTTTGATTCTGAGCACTGTTGGATGACATGATTTTGCAGAAGTCTCTCCTCACACTATGCAGCAAGGTTCATCATCTCATTGAAAGGCATATGGTAGAGCCTGTTCCAGAAAACCAAGGTCAGCAAGGGTTCATGTCTTAGTACTTTGTGGCACACAAATGGAAAGTTGGCTGGCACCCCATTGTCAGCATGCAATACTTGAACAAGTTCATTCACAACTGGACATTCTGCATGATGATGTACACTAGATCATTCCATCCCTAGAGTTAGAAGCTTGGTTTTGCTTCCTGGACCTCCATGGTGTGTACCTCTACATCCCCATCCATCCATCCATCCATCCATCCCACAGACGGTTCCTCTGAGTTCAGTTGGCTGGACCCTTGTATCAGAGTCATGCTGTTTCGCCTGTCCTTAGCACCCAGGCTGTTCACCAAGTGCTTGTTAGTTGTAGTGGCCTTTCTCAGGTGTTGAGGCATCAAGGTCTTTCTGTACCTTGATGACTGGCTTATCACAGGGAGCTCATCATGGGACATGGAGCAGTTCAGGATCTAAACCATCCAGCTGTTTCAAGACCTCAACTTGCTAGTCAGTCTAGCCAAGTCCCAGCTTACCCAGAAGCAGGTGATCCTGTTCCTTGGAGCAGGGCTGGACTTCCTCCCAGTGAGAGCTCATCTGCCTTCAGAAAGGGTGGAGGACCTGTTCTCCTTGCCTGATAATTTGGGATTGGGCAACTGTGCCTAGCCCAGGACTTCCTATGGCTTCGGGCTTCATGGCCTCTGCCATGACTGTGGCGCTGTACATTGGGGACCACTGGAGCATGTGACCCATTCAGTGGGAACTGGGGCCCCAGAGGTCCCACTACATGCAACCTGGAATGAACTGATCCAGGTGATTCAGATGATGCTAGACATCATCCCTTGGTAACGTGCCTCATGATTCCTCACTGGGCATCCCATTCACCCAGGCAAAACCCTCAGTCACTTTAGTTATGGACACATCTCTGGTGGGCTGGGTGCACATCAGCTGGACCATAGAGTGCATAGACTCTCTTTACATCAACCTGCTGGAACTCCAGGCATTTCACCTAGCACTGGCAGAATTCATACTGCTATAAGCAGAGGCTGAGGGAGTTCAACATGTACTTCTTGGAGGACAGAAGAGAGAGGGGGGCATGATAGAAACCTTCAAGTGCCTCAAAGACATAAACAGGGTTCGAACAGAGGTATATTCAACCTGAGAAAGGAGAGTACTACAAGAGGGCACAGCCTGAAGCTGGTAGGGGTTAGATTTAAAAAGGAAATGAGGAGACAATTGTTCACAGAAAGGGTGGTTAAGGGCTGGAACAAGCTGCCGGAGGAGGTGGTAGCAGTAAATGCAGTGAACTGTTTCAAAGAGGGGTGGGACAGAGTGAAGAAGAAAATCAGAACAGGAGGAATCAGCTCTGGGAAGGGGAGGGGAGGAGAGAGTGTGGGGGAGAGGTGGATGACTCCAGGAGGAGTAAGGAAGGAGGGCAACTGCAGTGATTTAGGCTGAACTGCACACTCAAGCAGACTTGATAGACCATTATGGCCTGATTCTGCTGGCAGTTTCGTATGTTCATGTTTCAAGGTTGTGTGGTCCAGGTCAACACAGAGAACATGACCACCATGTGGTACCTGAACAAAATGCTCCTTCAGGGTTGATGGCCACAGGTTCAGTGACTGAAGGTGAAGCAGGTAATCCAGAACTGTAGACAGACCTGCCCGGATGGCGTCAGTCTGTCTGGTAGTACACCAGAAAGAACACCTCACTACAACCAGCCAAGATGGTACAGGGTTTGCATCACAAGTTCAACAAGGAAAGGCTGAAGGACTTGAATATGTTCTCCCTGGAGGAGAGGAGGGATATGATAGAGACATACAAGTACCTCACAGGAAGAAACAAGGTGCAGGAAAACACTTTTTCAATCAATCAAAAAAATCAATCAAAATCTTTATTTATCCAGGCAAACATCATTGGACAAGCTCATTTGCAAGATGGACCTGGTTAGCTCCGGGTCAAATGGTACAATGCATACAGAGATATTTACAATAGAGACAAATAACACAAGTAAAGAACAATTAATACAAGTAAGTACTCAGTGTTACATCAGTCATATCAGTTCAGAGTGCTTCTGTAATATTTAAGGAAAACATAAGATGAGGCTTAGTAGGAACTTCAGTAGGGAGAAGTGATCGGCCGCGCGTGTAGGGAGCTGACACAAGCACAGAATTTCAAAAGTAGTGTAATCACAGTATCCCTAAATGTAACACTCTAAACAGAAGGATAAGGGTCTTAGTGGTCAGGAGAAAGGTAATTACAGTTCTTTTTGGGCAAATTTCGCATGGAAATCAGATTTATGCTTGGTTTAGAAAGGACACAGAAGCAGACTGCAGGAACCAATCGGAAGCCAACGCCGAGGAGCACTCACATTCCGATTGGATGACTGCTAATGCCGTGCTTTGCTAATGGAGAGTCCAAGCTTAGGTTCTCAGGTGGTGGTAGATGCAGCGCCGACCGCCCGCTGCCGGGTTTCCCACGCCTATGGGCAGGGAGCCCGTGGAGAGCATATCCTTGGCAGGGGATGGAAGAAGGGGTCAGTATTAAGTATTGGGCCACAGACAATAGAACATCTGAACCAGCAGCAGGAACAAAACAGCAGGACAACAGAATTGGGTATTCCTTGACACCTAAAGACTGTTCCAACTACAGAAATTCAGAAAGGAGTGTAAACAAACAGAGTCCCAACTCTTGACACTCTAAACAGGAAAAAAACAGAGGTCATAACTATTAGGCAATAAGTAAGTACAGCTCTTTTTTGTGCAAGTTTTAGACAGAAAATCAGACTTTAGCTTAGTACTGAGGGAGATACAGGAGCAGATTGCAGGAGCCAATCAGGCGCCAGAGCGCAGAAAAGCGCTCCATTCGATTGGGTATCGGCAGTGACGCACTCTCGCTAGTAAGGAGTCTGGTCTAGGTGTCTCAGGTGGTGGCTATGGGCGACAACCACCCGGTATCCACATTTCTCCCACCTGAAGGGGGGCAGGGAGCCCTGAAGGGCTAGTCTATGGCAGGGAAGAGAGTTAGGGGACAGAGGAAAGATAGTAAGAGTGGAATGCAGTGGAAAGGGAATATGAAGATGAAATAAGGCAGTTAAATGGTACAGGGTAGGGGACTAAGAGCCACAGAATAAGCAATATGTAAAAGACAGCAGGGTGAGTAAGGTGTAGTGGCCACAAAAGCCATGAAGAGATAATAACCCTACAAGGATTTCTAGAGGGGAAAAACATTTAAGGAATGAGACGCTCACAGAGTCAAGGTCACCAAAGGTTACAAGTGATCATAAATTCAGCTACACTCAGAGGGCAGCAGCCTGATGCTTCAAACTAAAATTAGGGGCTGGGGTAGGTCAGATTTCAGAGGAAGAGATGTTCCAGGATTAGGGTCATGGGATGAAATTGAGGTAGGGAGGTTCAGAGGTAACGAGGAAGTATTTCTTCATGGAAAGGGTGGTGGACAAGTGGAACGCCCTGCCAGAGGAGGTGGTGGGAACTGAAATGATTATGGGATTTAAAAATGCATGGGATAGGCATTGGGGGATCCTAGCAGTTGGGGGAAAGGGACAACCCAGGTCAAGAGGAGCTTGAAGAGGCAAAATTACTTGCACAATTGGGCAGACTAGGTGGGCCATCAGTATCTATGTATCTGTGTACCTCCTCCATTTTGAAGCAAATATGTTCCATGTTACTGGTTTCCTAGAACCCTTCATCACCTCATTACTTCTGAAAGATTTAGCCTAGAAAACTCTAGCTCTTCAAGAACCATGCCCTGAGACATACAGTTCTCAGGTCTGTGAATGTTATCCTGCCCTAAGACAGCCCACGGCTTTGATAATTATTTGAATTGTGCTTTCAAGAAATAAATTATTGACTGATTGATTGACAGTGTCAGCAGATTGTATCTTAGTGGCAGATTGATAGGAGGTTTGTTGGAGAGGGACAGGAACATGGAGTACCAGATCCGCCTGGCCCAGTCTTTTGCTATGAGAACATTGTTGCTGACTCCCTCCTTAGTTTTATGAGCTCTCTCAGTAAGAGTGGGAATGGGTGGAACGCATATAGAAACTTCTCTGTCCAGTCCATGACCAGTGCATCCCCTGGAACTGATCTCATCACTGGAGGCCTGCAACAAATAAGTGGAAGCTGATTGTTCTCCCAGGAAGCAAGCAGGTCTGTTTCTGTTGTACCCCAATGTCTGAACACTGATGCCAGCAGCTGCTGGTTCACAGTCCACTTGTGATTTTCCTGGCTGATTCTGCTTAGGGAGTCTGCTAGTATATTGTCTTTCCCTGGCAGGTGTACTGCAGCTAGCTCTACACCCAGCGAATAGGCTAGGTTCCAGATCTTCATGTCTTCTGTGCATAGCATAGAGGATTTTGTTCTCCTTGTTTGTTTATGTAGTACATTGTTGTGGTGTTGTCTGTTTGGATCTGGACAGAGTGACCATGAATCTGGAAGGAAAATTCTTACATTGCTAGGAACACTGCCCTGAGCTCCAGGAGGCTGATACGTTCCTGAGTCTCCTGTGTGCTCTAGGTGCCACTTAAAGTGAGATCCTCCAGATGGGTATCCCACCCTAGGAGGGAGGTATCTGTTGTGAGGATGGTTGTGGGAGATTGCTGGAGGAGGAAGGGAACTCCCTCTCTGAAGTTGTCTTCCTCCTTCCACCAATCCAGTGCCCTTAGCAAGTGTAACACCCCCTTCCCCCACCAATTTGGGAGCTTACCTTAGGTGTCTTCCTGGGCTCCAGTCATGCCCACTGCCAGGCAGATGTCCTACAGAAGTAGTAAATCCATGGTTATTTGTTTGATCCTGTTGATTTGCGTAAGAGTGTCATGATGTGCCTCCGCACCTGTCCCTTTAAGACTGTAGTCAGTGTGTATGCAGTAAATGGTCTGGGCAGGGTCCAAGTGTTTCAAAGCTTGCAACCGGCCAGGCACCGCTCTAATTTGCTCCACTCTGTGGTCGATAGTGAAGCAGAGGGAGCTCTAGCTATTACTGTAAATGTTTATTTCTAATCTGTTATTATATTTGAATTTGAGTGTTTGTTTTAACCTGCCTTTTTGCAGCTTGTTCATCTAAATGGGAGCCACCATGTTTGGTCTGGGACTTCCAGAATTTGGATCAATTAGGACACAAGGGACCTCTAGGGGTCCTTAGTTCAAGTGCCTTGTGGGAAGGAAAACTAGTTCTTGTAGTTTTACATGTTGGCGCCTAAACTGACTAATGGGAGCACCAGAACTGTGATTGACAGCTCTCCTAGCCAACTGGATTGCTAGAAAACCAGATTGGTTCAGGAACTGTTAGAAAAAAAGAGTTCAGTTGCTGTTACAGCTGAGAGAGTGAGCAGCTTGAGCCATCGAGAGGCAGCTCCAGAAAAGGAGCTGTGGAGATTTGGCAGGAAAAGGCCTGATTTGCCTTCCTGCCATTGTTTTCAAGACTGCTTGATGGCAGTAATTGGACTAATCTGAAGCTAATCTTTGAACTGTGGCAGGTTGCCTGAGACTCTGAGAAGTGCAGCTTGAGATATTGGACCGAGAGAAGCTCCTGTGAAGTGTTTGGCCCTAGAGTTGTGTGAGAAACTGTTTGCGAATTGAGAGGTTTGCTCAGTGAATTGACTGAAATAGTGAACTGGCCTCAAACCGAATTGAAGAGGTAAAGAAGTGAATGCTGTTCTCGTTAAATGTGCTGAATGTTTGTTGCATGTCAAGGCCTACTGTTCAAGAACTCCTGCTTGCCAGAAACGGAGCCTTCTTTACCAGAGACTGAACTGCCTACCAGCTGAAGGGTTTTCACCAGCAAACAAATTGAACTTTGCCAGAAATGTTTATCCAGCCTTGGGCCAATGCCAAACTCTGCCCAAGCTATCCATTTCTACACCAGTGACTGTTTCCTCAGCAAGAGACCAGATTGGGGATCCAGCCCTGTGCAACAAGAAATCGAGGTTGCGGACACTTGGAGGAAAGGCCATGAAGCGGAGGTGAGTCATGCAGGCCCAGCTTCTTCATGCTCTTCAGTTTCCAGCAGCATATCGCCAGATCTTCATGTAACCCCCAGGTGGCACTATCCAAAGGGCTACTACCCCGCCTGACTGACTACTGACAGGTTGAGGGGTCTAGGTCCAATGGTGGGTGCCTCCACCCAGAGGTCAGAGTTGATACTATCTTTTCTGACCTGGTCATAGCCTTCTGGGACACTGCAACCCCCCTTTCTTCCCACTAGTGGCCCACACAATATGTCAGGAGTATCTTCACAATGTACACTTACCCCCAGGACTGGTTTGGTCAGCTTGACTCTGGGGACCCCCTGTAAAGCAAGAGGATGTAAAACGATAGCCACTGTACAATACTTTAACACAAACTCATGCCTTAGTCAGTGTAATTTGCTGAAACAACCAGATCTGATTTATTTAGGGATGGCAATAAGGACAGGGGACATCAGGTTAATTAGAGCAATCAAATTAATATCCACAGTACTGTGCACAATTTCAGAGTCCCTAAATGTCACTTTCACTGGGTACCTAGGATGGGGGGGGGGCTAGCCAGGATCGGTGCATCTGGTTGGGGCCCTGAGATAGAAAACACTTGCACAATACCAATTTGTAATCTGGAGCCGGTTGGCTCAGTTCATGTAGCAAGAAAGAAAATCAGATGAAACACTTGCAATTTAAAGGTACAGATGGCAGGGAGCTACCCTGATTTTCACTCACTAACTTTTGGCTGGGCGCTGTCTCCTAGACAGGTGTAGATTTCCAGACGCCCTTCTCACAGCAGGGGAACAGGGTTCTGTAAGCAGGACACACCCCACACATTTATATGCAAAAGAAGTTACCATACCAGGCAGCTGCTCTCAGGTCCCGATCGTACTTACTGCCAACCCGGGAATTTGTGATGCAGCTTCACTTTCCTGACAGACCGAGCGCGATGAAGCAGTTTCTCCAGTCCTCTACAGGGTAAGCCTGGTTCTTGGCTACACAGCCTCTCCTCTTCTCAGTCACAGCAGATTCAGTCCGAATCACCATGGCAAATCACGCCGCCCAACTTTCGGCCTCCACACGCGCTTCCCGTATGAAAACTCTGCAGCGCAGAAGCCCGGAGTTCCTTCCCCAGTCGCGGCCACAACAGATCTTCCTTCTCAGCCACCAGGCAGGGAATTACAGTCGGGCGCCACCCGGTCCAATTGGTGGGCTTCAGTTGCCAGTCACTCAAAACTTCCCCCATTGGTGCGAAAAGACGCCACAGTCCAGAACTTCACTTCCCAGAATTACTGGCTATATCCCCCATGGCCAGCCGGCTCCCGAGAGAGTCCTGATCCTGGTTGGTCGCTCAATACTCCATTTTAGGTGCCCCTCCTTCTGATTGGATCTAGTCTGCAGTTCAGATCCAAAATGGAGGGCAAAGCACCTAAAGTCCCAGCTGCTAGAAAGGCAGGTTAGACAAATTACATTTCCTACCACTCTAACAGATCGCTGCAAACAGTTACATCCCTGAATAGTGCTCCTCTGCCCACTTATCGATGGCAGAAATGGAGCACTTGTCAGCAGCTCGAGCGGGACTCGAGCAAGGAACCACATAGTCCCTCCAGGTTCCAGTCCTGCCTATAAACAGACAGCTCTCAAAGAGACAGTACCAGAGGCTCTAAAGCACTCACAAATAGGCGGCTTAAATGCCAAACACCATCCAGGCTGGGGCCTTTAGGCAAGCTATTAGGAGACTTTGGGAACCCCATTTGCAGTGGGGTTACATTCATCAACCAACTGGTGTCGTGAGTAAACTCAGGGTAGCTCCATGTAACTTTTCTTTGAATCTTTCCATGGGACCATCAGATTGCTCCAGTGTGTGTCAGGGTTACAGAGGACTGGGCCAACTGGCCCCAGATACAAATAACCAAAGCCTTGTTTATGCATGTTTAACTGCCTTTTCTTTCCATCTAGGGCCCCAACAACAGCTGCAACGCTGACCATCTCCAGGTACCGATTCTGACCCGTCAGCGTAACAATCTGGGTACCCAGTGTTGTCAGATTGTTTAATGAGGACTAGAGTGCATGCATGCGTAGTAACCTGGATTAAATCAGTAAAGCAATCATTCTTCTAGATTTGCATCCCCATCCTTGTTTATGTCCCTTCATAACCTGATTTACTGTTTCATGTTTAAACTGGCTTATGAGCATATTCTTAGTTGGTGTACAATATTGAGTGTGCCTTTGCTAACATTGTCTTTACAGGGGTTTCAGGAGTTGCAAAGACCAGTCCCTGGTGGTAAGTGCAAGGGTGTGTGCATATCATTAATACTCATTGTTAGCTAGTGGCAACTAATGCAAAGGGTCATCTCCTGATACAAGGAATTTGGTCAATAGGTGGGTTTGTGGGTGGTTATAGTTTCCTAGAGGGCTATATCAGGTTAGGTAGATACCCCACTATTATTACTCTGGGTGGAGGCACCATAATACCAAATCCAGGCCCGTCAACCTGTGATCATAAGCACAGGCAGGGGTTGTAACCTTAGAGATAGCGCCACCTAGGGGTTACACAAGGTTTTGGTGACAAGCACCAGCTTGGACACAGAATCCCATCTCTGAGATCATTGATCCCTTAGGTGATGCTGGATTCCTCTCATCTGGAATCTGGCTCATGGTACCTCTGCAATGGAGGAGGCTGTGTCCCAACAGCTGTAGTGAATCCCTTGCAGGCCTTAGCTGACCTGCGCTGAAGGATTTTGCAGTTGAAATTAGGTTTGCTGCCCTTCCTTGAGGAAGAAAGGCTTTCCATTGCAAGGTATCTAGTTCTGCACCGATGAAGTCCAAAACCTCAGCTGGTTCTGTTTGTTCTGTTTGCGACATCTGAAGGTTTGTTAGACAGCCCAGGTCCTCTAATGTGTGTTTTGCTTCTTTCTGTGTTTTCTCCTGAGACCAGCCAGTCATCCAGGTAGGGAAAACCCATCACACCTTGCCTTCTCAGATATGCTGCCACCACAGCTAGGCACTTTGTGAAAACCCTTGGTTCAGAGGTAAGGCCGAAGGGAAGGGATGTGAACTGGTATTGGCAGTTCCTAGCCTGAACCCAAGTTACTTTCTGTGAGTGGGTCTGACTGGTATGTGGAAGTAGGTATCTTTCTGGTCCAGTGACCGCAGCCAGCCTCCCACCTGTAAAGATGGTATCACTGATCCCAGTGTGACCACTTTGAATCTTTCTTTTTTATGTGTTTGTTCAGATATCTCAGGTCAAAATGGGTCGCCATTCCTCATTTTTCTTGTGGGTCAGGAAATAGCTGCAGAATGGACCCTTGCTCCATTGTATGGCATGCACTTTCTCCACTGCCTGAGATTGCAGTAGGTTATTCACTTCCATCCCCAACAGGATTTTTTCTGTTGGTGTCTCAAAACCTTTGGGTTCTGCAGTTTTGGGAATTTTCTGAACTGCAAAGACAAACCCTGGCCCACTCATCAAGGACCCACTTGTCTGTTGTGATCTTTGACCATTTCTGGAAGTAGTGGGCCAACCTTCCCCCACTGACAATGGATGGGCAACCTGGGCAGAGTTGTCAGGGCTTTGTTTCTGCTGGCACTTAGAAGCTGGAGTTGCAGATGCACACCTAGTGCCCTTTGCCCCTGCCCCTATAGTAACTTCTTTGTGGTAGGTACTTATAGGGAGCATAGGGTCTTGGATAGTAGCTCTACCCTTACTTACTTCCCTCCTGTAAGGCCTTAGAGGTGGAGGCCTTTTTCCTTTCTAGTATTACTTTGTAAATGGTTTTGTACTCATCCACCTTTTGATGCAAGCTTCTGTTTTGTCACCAAATAGGGAATTTCCCTCAAAGGGGAAATCCACAGCCTTTGTTTGTGTGTCTGGGATAGGGTGGTAGTCCTAACCAGGCAAATCTCAAGGACACAGCATGGGCCAGGACCCTTGAGGCAGTATAGCGTAGTGGTTAAAGGCACT
The DNA here is from genome assembly GCA_016271365.2 of Neoceratodus forsteri. Taxonomy (NCBI): domain Eukaryota; kingdom Metazoa; phylum Chordata; order Ceratodontiformes; family Ceratodontidae; genus Neoceratodus; species Neoceratodus forsteri. Next base: position 125,605,416 of record JADMNL010000024.1, read on the forward strand.
GAGCTGCAAACCTGGAGACCTGGGTTTGAATCCCATAGCCCCCACTTGCATACTGTGTGACCTTGAGCAAGTCACTTAACTTCCTTGAGCTCTCAGGTTGCACCTGGAAACAAGCTTTGGCTTAGTGTGCCTTTCCTGGTTAAACAATTTCCCCTTTCATTTGTGTCTACTGCCCTATGGAACTGATACTTTATAGCATCCATGGGTGATCTAGCTATGTCAGCAATGCCCTATGCTAAGTCACCAGTGCTCAGTGCCAGTATGGAGTTCCACAGTGTCTTCTGGTACTGAGCTGTGTATGCAAAGTAAGTTGCTTGCTTGCAGAGCAAGGAAGCTGAAGTATATACTTTTTGGCTGTGCTATCTAGTTTCCTGGCATCTTTTCCAGAGGCTTGGAAGAAAAGAGGCACTTGGCCCTGTCTGGACCACCCCCTCATGGTCAGGTGAGAGTAAGGTACTCAACCCCGTGCCTGGCCACTTGATACTTCTTTTCAATTTTCTTGTCCATGTGGGCAGTTGAGGTGGAAGCTACCATGACCTTGTTTGTAACTTTTTTGAGGGATTTATGAATGAGAAGAAGCAACTTCCTGGTGGGGGATAATCCCATTATGTCCATGAGCTCTGCATCCTCTTCATCCTCCTCAGTTTTGTGTGAGGAGACATTCAGGGTGTTCACATCTGCCCTACAAAAGGAACAGTGGCACACATAATCCTCTGAAGGCTTAGGAGAAGAGCTAAATTCCTGTTCAGGAGAATCACCTGGTTCTAGGTGTTCCCCTTCTCCTCATCTTCATAATATATTTCCTCCTCCTCCTCCTCCTCCTCCATAGGCATTGGGTGTGGAACAGGAGTGTAGAGAAGAGAGGCAGCAGGCATATTAATGACATTTCTCATAGTCTGGAAAGCCTGGAAAAATTGTCATGCCTTTATCATGTCCTCTGCTGAGGGCATTTCTTTTAAGTTCACAGTCTGCTCCTTTCCTTTTTCAGAAGGAGTGACAGAGACATGTTTTTCTTTTCCTTTTTTCTTAGCTGGCACTGTTTCCGGTGTCTGCTTAGAGGCTGTTTTGTTTTTGCTGGACTCAGGGTTCTCCCTTTCAGACACCCTGGTTTCTGCTTCATCTTTAGCAGCTTTATCTTTCTTTTCTGCCCCTTTTGACAGGGACTGCTGCTCACTCTGATGAGCTGGACCCTCCTCTGAGCCTTTTGGTGACATAGAGGCAGACTGAGAAGCCAGAGCTTCTCTTTTTAGTCACTTTCTTTGTTTTTTTAGGGCAAAACTGTTTTCAGAGATTACAATTCAAAAAATTGTGGTCTGGGCCCAGGTACCTTTAAACAAAGCTTGTGACAGGCTGCCTTTGCCAGGAGCTGAAACCTCATGGTACAATTTTTAAAGCCTGTTTTGTTTTGGGGTCTGTCAGACATGCCAAATACTAAAGACATGAAAAAATTTTACTGGTTCCCAAATGTAAAAAACTAAGTTTGACAGCAAGCCCAATATATGTTAACAGCGTCTTTTAAAAAAAATGCAGTTAAGTTCTTAAGCGAGAACTGCTAATGAACATTTGCCTCAAGTGGTAAGTTAAGAAAGTTTGGTAGAAAGCATCTTGGTTCCCCAGAAATCAGAAGTGGGCAGTAAATAGACCAAAAACTTCAAAGTGGTCAACCAAAAAGGTTTAAGGTTCCCTGAAGATTCCGTAACCATGCTTGAATAGCGGACTTCACTGGTTCCTAGGAAGCGATCAGGAGCAGGTGAGAAAACTGCTAATTTAACAAATAATACCTAACTAATGCAGAGTTATCAAGAAAATAATTAAAAGACTTTACTAATACTTTAAAATAAAATAATTAAACAGAAAACTGGCCAGAAGTGAGGAGATGACTTTGGGGCACTGCTATCTTCAGTCGAAATAAATCTGTTAAGAGGCAGGATGCAGTATGACAATAAGCGGAGTTTGAATTTGATTCTAATGTTCCATAATTAGCATAATGTTCCAATCTTTGGGGCTGCTCATTCCTGAGCAATTATTGGACTTTGTGAATACAATGATGGATTCCTGGGGTTAGAACTAGTCTTTCTATCACTAATATTCAGTTAACATCCCGATGACCCACCCAACCTCTCCTGGCAAGGCTTCATTCAGATTCCTGTTTCAGAAGACAGATCTGAGTACACTGGGGGTGGAGTCAGAGAACCACATGGATAAGTGGAAGGAAGAGTGAAGCTTGAAGCCTGTTCCGATGACTCAGCATGCTCAGTGGAAGACTGCCTAAGTATGGATTCAAATTGATTACTTAGTAGTAGAACTATGATTACAAGTACATAATTGTAAGGCTCTACCTATGGTTCAATGGACAAGTTGCAAGCCACTTCCACTTCCTGAGCTATATAAGCAGTTTCCCTCAGCCTCCTTCTGAAACACTTTTTTTTTGCCGGCTGGGAGGCTCTGTCCGTTTGTCCTCTGCAGCTGGCTGGGGCCTGCCTCCCCCACCCGCCTTGCTGCTTCTTTCTGCTGGACTTCTGTGTCTTGTTCTTCTGCTCTGCTGAACTTCTGTGTTTTGTTCTTCTGCTTCTGGTTTGTAGTTTGCCTCCAGCTGTGTGCTTCCTTTTGTCCCTTCTCTGTTTTTTTCTGTGTTTGTGTGTCTTAGTTTTGTTTTGTTTTTGGGGGGACTTGGTTTCTAAGTTCCTACCATTTTGCTCATTAGTGCTCAAGCTACTTGCTTCAGTTATTCACATTGCTATTGCAATCAGTACCTGTGTTCTACTCAAACTAAAGCTGCTCCCCATGCTACACGCTTAATTGTTTTCACCTGATTCAGGCTCCTCTGAACCCTTGCTATGCAGTTCAATCATGCTTTCTCAGCTTAATCTACCTCCCACATGGTCATAGCTGCTTTCAGAGCATTGTGCCTCCCTCCATTCCATGCTTATAGAATACTACCACTCACAGCTGATGCTATTCCCTGTTTGTATGCTGCTGCTATACTCATGAGGTCAGCTAAGCTACTGCTGATGCTGTAAACTAGCTTTAATATCTGCATGTGGATCGCAACCCCTTCCATCACTTTCTTGTTTTTCCTATGGCGGGGACTTGGAGGTGTTTGGGGAGTTGTGGCCACATGTGGCTAATTACTGATGTTCTAAATCCTCCCTCCACCACCGAAAATCCTCAGCGTATTTGTCACTTTCATTGGCTTTTTGAATGCCTGGCTGGCTTGCCCCACTATCATAGTGCTGCCTCTCCCGCTTACGTTCATGTCCCACCATTGCTACTATGTTTTGCAGACTCTGTGTACAGGTCTGACTATTCCTACTGCTTACTGACCTATGTGCAGGTCCAATTATTGTTACCCTGCCCTATTGAACTACCCTGCCTTACTGAACCACGTCCAGATCCACTCTGCTCATGCCATCATTGCTCAATGCTCCCTGCTATCTGCCCTCTGCAAGGTCTGAGCACTCAATGCTCATTCAGCTCCTTATCAGTCCCTGGACATGCCAACCATACCATTCTGATGCAAGTTCCCTGCAGCCATGGTCTCACACTATGCACCTAGAGTCATAGCTTGAGTGTCTTGACTTGGGTGGGATTCTTCTCACCTGGCCCATATCTGGGAATGTCCTCGCTCCAGATGGACCTTCAGTCATCAGCTGTACCGATGGCACCTCAAATTGTAGAATTTATGACTAAGCTGTGAAGGGAAGTTACAGCAATTTCTTTTAGCTCTAGTAGTTTTCATTATAACAGTTGTCCATTGGCTTTAGTGGTTCCCTAGCAAGGCACCTTCACTGCATTCTCCCTATGACCACCTCTGGTTCACCTAGTTTGTTTTTTTAGATTGGTAGGCTGGATGAGTGCCTCAGTGGTCATTACTCTCCTTCTCCCACCTTGGAGCAGTGGTTGCAGAGCTACCATCTTGCAACCCTCCCCGGTGTTCCTGTTAGAAGTATAGAGTGAGTGTTTCCCTCCAAATTGGAATATTTTCCATCTTCCTTTAATTGGGCTTTCAAATTGCAGCAGCAGAGCCATCACTAAATAAAATATCCCAAGCCTGGAGGCAGCGACCTAAGCCTTGGATCCCCAGAGATTTCCTCCTCAAAGATTTTTTTTTCTCTCCTTTGTGTCTCAGGTCATAACTATTAGTTAGCGTAGTGTTTCATAGTTCTGTAGGCAGGATGCACTGTTGGATGGAGTGGAATGGTGTCCCTATCGCCATTCCCTCTCTCCTTAGGAGGTCCCCTCATTCTCTCTTGTAGCCCATCAAACCCATGCCATTGCTAACCTGTGCATCCCATTACATTATCAAGCTGCCTGATGCTTTATCTAGTACTATGTCTCACAACTACTGATTGCTTATATGCTTCATACTACTACTTTCTTTTGGGGATCCTTCCTAAGGTACCTTTAGCCAAGAAAATCATCCCGCGGCACCTCTAGGGGTGGAACCCTCTAGAGGGTTCCTTGCCTTTGGTACCCTTGCAGGGTGGTAATTCCTCTAGAATAGAGAGTGCAAGTGGCCAAAACTAAGTAGCACAGTTGCACAAGCAACACTATACTGGCTGCGAGACCATTGAATTGGAAGGCTCCACCTATGGTTCGATGGACAAGCAGCCACTCCACTTATTGAGCTATATAAGCAGTTCCCTCAGCCTCTTTCTGAAGCACTTTTTCTTTGCCCCGTCATCCTCCCTCCTCCTCCAGCGGCAGTGCCTCTCTCCTTGGGATCCTTCCTAAGGTACCTTAAGCCAAGGGAATCGTCCTGTGGCACGTCAAAAGGTGGAACCCTCCTTACGGTTCCTTGCTTTTGATTCCCCTACAGGGTTGTAATTCCTCTGGAATAGAATGTGCGAATGGCCAAAACCTAAGTAACACAGTTGCACAAGTATAACACTATACTGGCTGCATAGGCCACTGAACCTCTATTTCTGCCTGTATGGACACATTTGAAATCAAGACCACGTGAAGAGCTTGGGATATTGTAACAAATGAACTGGCTCACACATCATGTTTCTTTTGTGTTTTTTATTTCAGAATTATCAAAGGCCTTCTGATGCACGTGACTGTTCAGTCTGTCCATGACTATATTATTTTATTTATTTTATTTCAAATTATTTACCATAAAAGACATACTGAGCTGAATCAGCTCATTCCCAGCTGCTTTCTGCCGGGAGGGAGAAGAGGAGAGCACAAAAAGTTACAACAAATAGGTTGCAAATAAAGAAAACAGTACAAGTGAGCAACACAAAGACAAACAATAAAACAAAGTGCAGATTGGTGCAAAACTGTTGAGAGAACAATGCACTGGCAGGTTCAGTAACAAGTGCAGATAGAGGCCACAACTGTAGAGTAAGCAGGGCACCACTGAGTACAGCAGATAGTGGCAGAATGGAGAGGTGGGGGTGACTGTCTTATGGAAGGTGCAGAGGCACAGGGGACGTGGAGTTGGGGGCAGTAAAAATAAATAAAGCCCAAGCCAGGGTCAGGGGCAACTGCAAGAGTGAGAATTCACAGCGGAGGGATTTGAATAAGTGGAAGAAAGAAGCATTGCGAATGGGAAGGGGGAAGGAGAGACCCACAGTTTTGGGAAGCAGAGGGAGAAAGCAACTTGACCTGAGGAGGATTTAACTTGGGGGAGTGCCAAGGAGTGAGGGCCAGAACTGTGAAGGGAGTAGGAGGTTGCAGGGAGTGGAGAATTGAGGAGGGAGAAAAGGTAGGATGAAGGGTCCTGAACTGCAATTTAGAGACAAAGATAGCGCCAATGAGCAAGGTGCCTGGCATCAAGGGACAGTAAAGAGAGGGAGGAATATAGTGAGTACTGGTGGATTCTAGGGGCAGTAATTGCCAGGATCACCTGAGGTGCTTTAATAAATTATTCAATGCAAGGGTGCTGCTGTTGTGTGTTCCTCACAGTAATGTCTCAGTGTCAATTTTCATACCACGTGCTGGCACCCTGATGATTCCGTGAAGCCAGCCAGGCTGCTGAGTTGCTATAACTGTAAGTGACAAAGCCGCAGTATTTTCTTTGGTCAACATGTAGTGTATTTCTGCAATACTGTGTTTCTGGCAAAAACGTCTGTATGTCCATTTTCACTTCATTTTTTTTCATTCCTCAACTAAGATTCAGGATTTTGAAGTTTTTAAAAATTCCTGCTACTCTGCCATGAAAGAATTAATTGATTGCTGGGCTGTTTACCATCAGAAACATGTGTTAACCCCTTCCTACTACACCCACACTGTGAATCTAGCACAGTATATTCAACTAAGTAATCTCAATGGAAGAGATTTCTAAAACTTGCGAGTGGTGGCCATCTTTAATGAATGAAGACATTAACTGCAAATTTAGCTATACAAGTTGTGTTAAAAATATCTGAGAAAATTAAAAATTCACTGAGGATGAAACACATTTTGCTAAAAAACAAAACTATATGATGAAATGTTTTTCTGTCTAACAAATACTGTTGCTTTAAGTGAGTGCACCACACGTGGCCCCTAATGCACCAGTCCTGGCTTTGTGGTAAAATTGAACTGGGATCCCTAGGTTTAACCGACTATCTGGCCCTGGACAGCCCCCCACCACATGGGGGACTGGGGTTACACAAGCAAACGCTCATGAACAAAACATTAGTATATTGTGTGTCAGGAGATGAAAAATTATCTCTGCTCTCTTTCCTTACAGATACCTGCAGGAGAATTCCATCAGGACCATCCCCAAATACTTCTTTGCTGAATGCAGAACCATGAGAGTGCTGTAAGTTTTCTATGTACTAAAATACAGACCTCTGAGGTTAAGCAGAAGACTGAACACTGAAAAGACAATGTTTTAATTTCCACTCACACATACAATACAAGCATAGAAACATAGACAATGACGGCATTAAAAGACCACTGGTCCATCCAGTCTGCCCGTAAACCCTAAAAAACCTGGGACCCATTGTCCATACAGGGTTCTAACCCACACTATCCACCTCCAATGCCCCTTACCCTACCACTACCACCCTGAGCAACCACTAAGCCTTTCACTCTGTCTCAGAAATGTTTGACATCATTGATAGTTTTGGCGCCCACCACATCAGCTGACAGATTGTTCCACAGCTCCAACAAACCTTTCTGTAAAATAAAGTTTTCTCAATTCACTCTTTAATGTCCCACCATCAGTTTCCACTTGTGCCCCCACATTCTTGATCTGCTACTTAAGCTAATAGTTCGTCTTAGTTTACCTTGTTCATTCCTACCAGGAACTTGAAGGTCTCTATCATACCGTCTATCTGTCATGCATGTTCAGTGCCTTGAGTTGATCCTTGAAGGTCCTGTCCTGCTGACTCTGAATCATTTGGGTCACCCAGCATTGCCCTGTCTCCAGCCTGCCCTTATTGTTCCTTATGTGAGAAATCCAGAACTGGGCACAATATTCCAGGTTGTGCCTTATCAGTGATCTACAGAGAGGCAGTACATATGAACATATGAAAACGTCAGCAGATACTGGCCTCACAGTCTATCGCATCTGCTTGGTTGTGCAGCTTACAGTTCAGACAACTGCTGCTGCCCTCCCTTGCCCCTTCACCCCCATTTACCCACACTGGGTTCCCCACTCTGGTCAACTCCCCTTGACATGTTCTGCCTTGGACCCTATACCCTCTTTTAAGCTCCCCACTGATTTCAGAGATCACCTCCTCGGCAGTGCGTTCCGTCCACCACCACCACCCTCTCCATGAAGTAGTGCCTCCTCAACTCCCTCCTGAACCTACCCCTCTAGTTTCAGACTATGCCATCTCATGATCCTCTCCACTTCAACCTAAACATACCCTCGGTACTAACTCGATTTATGCCTTCAAGTATTAAGGTCTCAGTCATATCACCTCTATCCTTCTATCCTCCAGGAGTACATGTTGAGTTCTCTCAATCTGTCCTCATAGGGTTTATCTCCCATCCCATGATCATCTTGGTCACAACCTCTGGACCCCCTCCAAAAGCTTGATGTCCTTTTAATAGCGGCACCAGAATTGTACACAGTATTCCAAGTTAGGCCTCACTAATGATTTTTACAGCTGAAGGATTACTTCCTCCTTCCTAGAGGTGATCCCTAGCATTGTATACTAGCATTTTGTTGGCCTTGGCAGCAGCTTTTTCTACACTGTGCTGGTGATTCATATTCTCTGTTACCACCACTCCAGAGCCTTTTCCTCGACAGAGACGGATAACTGCTTCCCACCCAAATGGTAACTGCACTCCACGTTTCTGGCTTAGACGTTCATGACCTTGAAATTCCTTGCATTGAAACCCAGCTGCCATGCATTTGACCAGTGCTCAAGTCTTTCCAAATCTTCCTGGAATACCTCCCTCCACCCACGCTATCCACCACCACACCTATTTTTTGTCGTAGGTGAACAGGCTCATCTTGCTCTTAATCCCTTCAGCTATATCAGCTATGAAGACATTAAATAGCATTGGCCACAGAACCAAGTCTTATGGGACCCCACTGATGACTGCTCGGGGTGTCAAGAGTACCCCCCCACCACCCTCTGCTGTCTGTTCCTCAGCCAGTTCCCTATCCGCCTGACCAGCTTCTCCCCTGCTCCCAGGTACTTAAGCTTGCTAGTCAATCTCCCATGCAGCACTGTGTCAGAGGCCTTGCTGAAGTCCAGATACAGGACATCAACCGCCTGACTGCCATCTTGTACCTAAGTCACCCAGATAAAAAAGTCCACCAGGTTTGTTTGACAGAATCTCCCTGGGGTGAACCTATGCTGCTGGTCGTCCTGAAGACCATTCTTTTCCAAGAATGCCACAATCCTCTCTTTCAGGATAGTCTCCATTAGTTTTCCAGCCATGGACGTGAGGCTGACCCGGCCTGTAATTACCTGGCTCATCTAGGGTCCGCAGTTATGGAGGGCACCACATGCCGTCCTCCATTCTAGAGCACACATCCTGACTGTAGGGAGGTATTGAACAAATCGGTTGGAGGTGCTACCAGGACTTCTGCCAGTTCCTTCAGGACTCTTGGATGTATCCCATCCAGTCCTGGTGCCTTGTTTGTCTGTAAGGACTTAGAGTTGCTGATGCCTCAAAGAAAACTTTGAAGAACATAATATTTAGGTGCAATTTAACTTGCATTCTATATGTATATAGATTTCTCCACCTGTTATTTATTACTGAGAAATTTGCATGAAATCATGATCTGTATCCATAAGAGTTCATCTGCCTCTTTAGCTTACTCCCTATTTCATGTCTAAATCCTTGTTGTGACATTACAATCTGTTGCCATGGGAGTAACTGTGATGTCACAAGCAGTCCTTTCTGATTTCAGGTTGGGAGAAAGCAACAGGAATAGTTGAACTCTTCAGGAGCAAAGATCCTGTTTTCATGCAAATTACCTCAATAATAGATAATGGGGAAGAGAAATACAGAACTAATGTGAAATACAAGCAGAACTGTCTAAATATTAAGTTTTGTTAAAGTTCTTCTAATGGTGTCAGCTGCTCTTTAGGGCCCTCCAACACTTTTCACAGGGATCTCTCCATCCGTTATCTCCTCTCCTCTCCTCCCCACCACCTATCCTGTCTTTTCCCTGTGGTATGAACCCATCCCACTCCCTGGTAAATACTGAATATATATAGTAATACCTCCTTCTTCTACTGTCAATACCCTGGGACTACATCTGCTACCCCAAGTCTTTTAGAACTACGCTCTGTCTGAATTGAGCTATTGAATAGCCCCACTGGGGATTCAGTTAGTTATCTGCCAGTTCCTTGAGCACCCTTGAATTCATCCCATCTGACCCTGGGGCCTTATCTATCTTAAGGGTGGCTGGCCTTTCCAAATCCTTTCACTGGTAAATACTTGCTGCCTTATCTTGGGATCCCCTTACAGATGGCTTAATGCCACTCTCTGGCATGGCTCTCCTGCCTTCCCTTGTGTATACAGAGCCAAAGTTGTCATTAAGAATGGCTGCTGTCTGCCTCTCCTCCTCAATGACCCTACCCCCCCTCTGTTAGCCTAACAGTTCCTCCTCCCGTCTTTCTTTTTTCCCCTAATATATCTAAGGAACTGTGTTTCCCTCCCTTGACCCCCTTTGCAGTACACCGCTCTGTGTCTGCCTTTGCTTCTCTGGCCGCCCTCTTGGTTTCCCTTGTTCTGATCTGGGACTCTCCCCATTCTTCCTTCCCTTGTTTTTCCTTGTACCTGATGAAGGCTTTCTTTTTGGTTCTCACCACTTTCCTGTCCTTTCAGAGAACCGTACTGGTCTCTTGTACCTGTTTCGTTTGATTACTGTTCTCATGCAAGACTTTGTTGCCCCAAGAATGCAAGCAGTCAAGCTAATTTTATTTGTTAAATGCTATTCCAAAAGAGATCATATCGTTATACACAAACATTAAAATCATAAAAAATACAATATAAATATAAAATTTAAAACAATAACTCAATAAAAAAAAGGCAAGATAATCCAATCAGTCCAGGAATGCTAAAGCAAATAATTGTGTGTTTAGGGCAGATTTAAAGCATTTGACAGCCAGGCACTCTCTAATCCTACAAGGTAGAGTTCCACAGGGTCGGTGCTACAAACGCAAAAGAATGAGCACCCGAGGTCTTCAAACAGATCCTGGGAACCTCTAGCAATCCCTCGTCAGAGGACTGGAGTGAGTGGAGGGGACGGTAGAGACAAAGAATATCTTGCAAGTAGCATGGTCCCTGCCCACATAGGGCATTATAGGTCAGTAATCCAACCTTGAAGTTGATCTGCCAATGTACCAGCAGCCAGTGCATTTCACGGAGTACAGGAGTGACATGGCTAGATCTCGATAAACCAGTCAACAACCTGGCCTACGTTCTCCAACCAGCTGCAGGCAATGGATATCAGCCCCTAGTAGCCCCAAGTAAAAGGCATTGCAGTAATCAAGGCAGGAGGAGACAAAGTCATGAACCAACATTGGAAGATCGCAAGGCAGGACCAGGTGCTTGATCCGGGTGATGTTCCTCAGATGATAAAATGAGGATTTGACAACAGCAGACACCTGAGATCTTAGTGACAAGCTGCTATCAAACACAACGCCCAGATTTTGCACCGGTCTGAGGTAAGCAGCTGATCACCTCTAAGACATAGCCAGAGGGAAGATCAGCTGACAGCCCCATGCCTTGATGACCTGGGTCCACAACCAGCACCTTGGTCTTGCCAGAGTTCAACTTCAGCTAGTTGGCACTCATCCAGTCCTGGATCTTGAAGAGGTAGCTATTAAAGACCGAGACCACATCACCCAATTCAGGCACAAAGGACATGTAGAGTTGGGTATCATCAGCACAGCAGTGAAAATCCAGCCATACCACCTTATAATGTCTCTCAATGGCAGCATATACACTGCAAACAACATGGGGGACAGCACGGAGCCCTGCGGAACCCCACATGACAGGAGGAGAGGGGCCGAGGAATAAATTCCTGACACCACTCGCTGCATCCTGCCAGTGAGAAACTATCGAAACCATCTGAGGACAGTACCAGATAGTCCATAGAGTGTCCACAGGTGCTTCAGCAACACCCCATGGTCCATAGTGTCAAATGCTGCAGAGAGATCAAAGAGAACCAAGATGGAACAGCTCCCCTGATCTCTTGCTATCAGGAAATCATGAAGTACCCGAACCAGGGCAGTCTTGGTACTATGCCTCTTCCTAAATCCCCAGTGGAGAGGATAATAGACATCATGAGAAGTTAAGTAGTTATCCAGCTGCACCACAACCACCTTCTCAATAACCTTGCCCACAAAGGGCAGGTTAGAGACGGGTCTGTAGTTCGCTAAGCAGTCCGGGTCGAGGGAAACTTTTTTCAAGAGGGGAGTCACACTGCCTCCTTCAGGGGGTCTGGAAATACCCCTGAGTCCAACGAGCTCTGAACAATCTCAGCCAGAACTGGGACGATGACCTCAACACACCCACAAGGAGGCGTGTTGGGTCCGGGTCCAAACTACAGCTGGTTGGGCGCATACTCTGGACGACACGCACAATGTCCATGATCGCTGGCTGGCCAAAATTGGACCAGGTAGGCTGAGGGCCTGCGACCTCCTGCTGATCACCGCAACACCCATTGGAGGGTGTTGAATGGATCTCAGACCTGATGGTAGCAACCCCATGTGCGAAGAATTGAGCACGCTGTTACATAATTTGTGGAAAACATTTCCGTGACTGAAGGCAGGTTGGATTGCACAACCTATCGGAAGTCCGGAAAAGCTGAGCAGGTCAATTCCTCACAGTCACAATCTCTTTGGACAGGAATTCTGCCTTTTTACAAGAGATTGTAGATTGATAGTCCTTATAATGAGCTATCAATTTAAGTTTGTCACCAGGCAGGCCTGAATTCCACCAGCGCTGCTCCAACCTTCAACCCCTACACCTCAACTCCTTCAAAGTCCCATTGAACCAAGGGGACTTCAGGCAAAGAGAGAAGGGTTGAACACAGACAGGAGCCAAGGAGTCAAGGGCACCTGTCACTGCCTCATTATAGGCTAGTACCAGCTCTCCCAGCTCCTCGCTATACGACAAACCTGATAGGTCCTGCACTGCCATAAGACCATCTGGGGTCAAACCCCTTAAAGGGCGGTACCGGACCATCTCCATAGGAGCAGGTCTATTGGGGGGAGCCTTGAATCTGAACTCTATAGTGTGATGGTCTGACCATCCAACTGGCTACACTGCCAAGTTGGAGATCTCCATCCCTAGGAGGAAGACCAGATCCAGTGAGTGCCTGTGGCTGTGGGTAGCAGAGGTAACCACCTGTTTCAGGTCCAACAAATTCATCAGTTGGAGGAAGTCTTGTCCAAAATGCAAAGAGTTCATCGTTGACCCATGCACTGAAATCCCCCAGAATTCTCCATCTGGGGGAATTCCAACATAAGGTTGACAATGAAGTCCGCCACTTCCTGCAGTAATACCCTCTCACCCCCGGGTGGACAGTAGATGAGAAGTATTCTACAGCCTGCATCTGCACCCACAATGCACTCAAAGGATCTGGTTGCTCCCACCAGGATGTCTACAAGGCCCAGATCTGATTTAAAACAAATGGCAACCCTTGCCCCACCCCCTATGATCCTCTCTCGGGTGATGTATCACCAAGTACCTGGCCGGAATTGCTGATTCCAAAATTGGACCAGCATCTTCATCCAGCCAGGTCTTGGTGATGCAGTCCAGATCAGTTGACCCAACAAGATCAGCGATAATAGCGGTCTTGTTTTGATTGATCTGGCATTGCACAACACCTCCTGAGTAGGATAGATTGCTGAGGCAGACTGAGCTGCCTGCCTACCGAAAGTGGAGCCCTTGGGTATGGGAACCAGGCAGGAAGGTCCCCATTCCTGGACCCATTTTGTCCCAGGGCGTCTCCTTGTCCCCACAACCCCAATCCACCCACTCCAATCCACAATCCCACCCAGGCTCCCTTCATTGCCTTCCCATCTTTCCTCCACATCTCTGATATTGTCCACTCTGACTAACTTGTTCCAGACCAGCTCCGTCATTCGGACAAAGCCTGCCTTTCTGATATCTAAGACTTCAGCCTTTTATGAGGGCTCACTTGTTCCAAGGGCCATGTTGAACCATATAGGGTTATGGCCGCTGGACCTTACTAGCTTCCCTACCCTCATTCATTCTACCACTTCTGAGCTGGTGAGCACTGCATCGAGAATGGGTTCCTTATCTAGCTACACCAGCAGGCAGTCCTGCAGTGTATCAAGTAGGGCCTGACTTCTGGAGCTCCTGGCTGCTGGAAAGACCCACTCAATATCTGTCAGGTTTAGATCTCCTACCACCACCTTCCCCTTTGCTACCCCCTTTCTAGTTCTGTCCCTTGCTCCTTATCTCTCTTTTCCCTGTCCTGGAGGTCTATAGATCAGATCACCCCATTCATAGTTTCTTGCCTGAGGATACTGTGAGCTGAACCCACAGCAATTCTGTTTTCCATTACCTCCCTGATGTTTCCATCCTCCACTGCCTCTGTACCCTCTCTGACATATAGGGCTACACGGCCCCCTTTGCCTTTCCTCTATCCAGTCTAAACATGGTGTAGCCTGGGACTGTCAGGTCCACGTCGTTATTCTCTGTGGCCCAAGTTTCTGTGATGGCTACTAGTTCTATCTCAGTGTTTGCCACCATTGCCTGGAGCTCACTAATTTTGTTTCCCAGACTCCAGGCATAAAGATAGGCCCCTTTCCATCTTTCTCCTGATCCCCTCTTGTTTTTTTCTGATTCCTTCTCTCTTATTCTTCTCTAGCCTCCTTAATATTTTATTTTTCATGCTGAATGTAGACTTTGTTAGCCCTCCCCTATTGGCCTCTTCCCCTAACCTAATTTGATGTTCAACCTTACTGTTACCTACCTTGCTGCTACCAGTCCCCTGTTCAGGAAGAGCCTAAGCTAGGTTCCTCACCTGCTCTCCTTTTTTAATGGTTCCCCTAGCTTCAGTCTCCCATGCAGTTAAACTGCCCAATGTCAAACTTTTGTCCCAGAACACTGGTCCTGTCTCTTGTCAGGTGAAGGCCATTACCCTTGACGAGCCTTCTGTCCAAGAAGTCTCCCCAGTCCCTCACAAAGTGATACCCCTCCTCCTGACACCATCCCTTCAATGACCCATTAAACTCCTCAGTGTCATCCTTCCTTATTCTGTTATACTCATTCTCCCATTCCACACAGAGAGGACCACAGAAAAGGCCAAGGAAGCCGAGTGCACCTTCAGTCTTTCCCCCAGCCTCTTAAAGTTCTGTGTCACTGCCTCCACAAGCTGGTTTGCTAGATTGTTGTTACCAAAGTGTAACCCCCACAAATGGGGTTCTTAAAAAAGCTCCTAAGAGCTTGCCTAAGTGTTCCCCTGCCTGCTGGCGTTCGGCATTTAAGCCGCTAGAATGGCACTGTGAGTGCTGGTAGAGCCTCCACATACTGTCTCTTTAAGAGCTGTCTGCTTGCAGACATAATTAATGTTTTTCCGGGGGGTGGTGTTTCTCTGCTCAAATCCTGCCTGAGCTACAGAGTAATCACTCCATTTTGTGATCGCTGAAAGCACAAAGGGAGCCCATCTGAAAGCTGTAACTGTTTGCCTGTAATCATTTAAAGCATTAGCAAAATTGTAGTTTGTCTAACCTGCTTTTATTATAGCTGGGACTATGTGTGAATTGCCCCTCCATTTTGGACCTAAAATGCTGTGCTGTGCCAATTGGGTTAAGGGAGGCCTAAAATGGAGACTGTCTGGACTAACCAGAATTTGGACTCTCTATGGAGCTGGTTTATAAGGGGAATGTATAGCTAGTGGTTCTGGGAAGTGTAGTTTGGACCTTGGCGCCTTTTTGCACCAACAGAGGGAGCTTTGGAGTGATTGACAGTCGAATCCACCAATTGGACCTGTTGGAATCTAAAGGAAATGCCATGTACTGAAGCTGGAGAGTCAGATCGTTGTTGCCTGTGAAAGGAGTAGGAGCTCTGTATCTTGCTGCGGTGTACAGTTCGTGCGGGAAGCACGTGAGAGGCATTGAAGTCGGCCTGCTGCTGCCATAAGCGTTAATCAGACTGAATCCGAGGTGTCTGAAAGGAAGGAAGGAAGGCTGAAAAGTGGAAACCAGGCTCACCCTGTAGAAGACTGGAGAAATTGCTGAATTACGCTCGGTCTGTCAGGAACTGAAGCTGCTGTACGTACTCCCAGGTATCTGCAGTAATTGCGATCGGGATCTAGGAGCAGCTGCCTGGTATAGTAATTTCCTTTACACATAAATGTGTCTAGTGCTTGTGGGGGATCGCGATTCTAATTTCCCTCTCATTGGGAGTTGTGAGCTGAAACTGGAAGCTGAACTCAATTTAATCAGACTAAATCCGTCTGCTAGTCAAAGCTGTTGGGCCCTGCCAATAGGGTCTTATCTCCATGCCCTACTCTTCTGGCAATCCAGAACAACAATTTCCATCAGGTTCTCAGCTTGGGGTATTGTGAGTACAAATCAGGGTATTCCCCTGCAGCCTGTTAACAATTACAACAGTGTCATCTAATTCTTTTTGTATCATTCTTCAAGGACTGAGCCATCCGCTCCGGATTACAATGGGTGTTGTGCATATATTTTTCTACAGGGCCCTATCCATCTGCACCTGCCGCCAACCCCGGACAGGACCTGGCTAACCCCTCCCCAACCTGGATACCCAGAGTATGACTTTTCAGACTCTGTATGAGTGCCTAGTACTGTGATTTACTTTTGCTAATTAACTTGTTCTCCCCCTCCCGTGTTTAATTCCCCCTAAATAAATCAGATTTGTTGTTGTTATACTATATACTATCTGGGGTGTTAGTACTTATGGAAACAGTATTGTACTTTGCTGGTATGTTGCTTAACCTTACTTTACAGGGGGTCCTCAGAGGCGTGCAGCTGAATCAGTCTCGAAGGTAAGTGGTATCTATATGTGTGAAAAGGGTTCATATGTGGGTTATTGGAAAGGTAACTCCCGCGTATTGTGTGAGCCACTAGAGGGAATAAAAGGGGGTCTCACCATCCCAGAGGGCTGTGACCAAGCTAGTCTAACCACTACAAACCCTGATCTGTGGGTGGAGGCACCCGCCATAGAGCCTAGGCCCCTCAACCTGTCAGTAGTTAAGCAGGCAGGGGTAGTAGCCCTTGGGATAGCGCCACCTGGGGGTTACATCTTTGAGGCACCACTGGGATTAGCATCCTCTAGTGGCCATGTGAAGGAATTACCCCATTATGTTTAATTTAAAGGAAAAAATGGAGGGGAGTGCCACGCCCAAGTTAAAAATTGACCCCCATAAGCTGATGGTGCATAAATTGATGGGGTGGTGCAAAGCTGAGGAGACAGACTCCCAAAAGGCTATTCTATTGCTGGATGTCCCCTTGGGGACTAACAATGTTGACATTGCGTCCACTGTAGAACATGTTAAGTGTTTGGACAAAGTAGAAGTAAGGGGACGAGACGCTGACCTGTTTGACCAAACTTTGATAGTACTACTTTCATGTAGTTCTCCCATAGACCCTGAAAAGGTGCCACCTATGATTTTACCCAAAAGGCCTAGAAGGGATGGAGGGTTATTCATATATCTAGTGGTCTGGTCACCCCGGGTGGGTCCCCTAGTACCAATAGCTTTAAAATAAAGCTGCTCAAACTGCTAGCCACGGAAGGGAGAACTGTCCAGGAGGCAGTAAAAGCGTTAGACTTGTCTGGGAACCATACGCCTGTACATTCCCCACTCCCTTCTCATGTGTCCCCCAAGAGTTCCATAATAGCCACACTTCCTGTGGTAATTCCCCCCATTCAACTGGATTCCTATCGGAGGCTGAGGCTTTTCTCTGGTACTGTCCCAGTGCCTTCGGGAAGATGATTTGGAGACCTGGATGGACTACACTACCCCTTTAGTACAGGAATGGCAGTGTTCAGAGGGGGAAAAGAGAAAGCGCTTGATGGAAAGCTTGAGAGGTCCTGCTCTGGAAGCCATCCGGTTTTTACGGGCTACTAGTCCAGAGGCCACTGCTGCAGAATATCTTTCCGCCTTAGAGGGAGTGTTTGGCAGCACAGAAACTGGGGATGATTTATTATGGAAATTCAAGTCCAGTAAACAGTGGAAGAATGAGAAATTGTCTGCCTTCATCACCAGGAAAGAAAGGGCTTTGCAGAGGGCCCACCGAAAAGGGGGAGTGCCTGCCAAAGAGTTAAACCAGGTTAGATTAGACCATATATTGAAGTCCACAAGATTTTTGAGAATAATAATACAGAAGCTCAAGCTGCAAGACAGAAGGGCCAGTCCTCCAGAGTATTGCCATTTGGTGAGAGAGAGATCCGTGAGATTGAAACTGATGAAGAGGGCTGGGAACTCTGTGCTGGGGCTGTGAACACTTGTCAGATCCCCGAAAAGAGTGAGTTAGATGAGGCTCAACAGTTGAGAGGTTTAATTAAGGAACTGACTGAGGCATACAGAGAACCAGATCTGTATCAGGCTCCTCCCGAGCCCAAAAGTGGAGTGGGAGTGCATGTTGTTTCCCCTGAGACTCGGATTGAGGGTAATCTGATAGCAGAACTAAGAAAATTGAGAGAGATGGTGGGGGAGCTGCAAAGAGGTGCCTTCACCCCCAATAGAAGTGGAAAGCCAAGCCCAAGGTATAAGCCCCAGTCCAAGAAGAGCCCCGCAGTGCTCCAGAGGTGCCCCAACAGAAAAGAGACTCCCCACCCTCCAAGGACACTAGAGACATTAAGTTCTGTTACCGTTGTGGGGAGGATGGACATTTTCAGTCAGCTTGTCACCTGCCAGAGAACTTGAGAAAAGTTACCAACAGGTTAGTGGCCTGGCATCACAGAACCTATGCCCGGTCACCAGGGGGAACCACTCGGAAAGGTTTTGCCACCAGGGCCAATGCCCAATCGACATCCAGATCAGTGCCACTGGAATGGTCTGAAGTGGTGGGCCCCTCCATGAGAGACCACTGTAAAAGAGATAAGGGTGTCTACAAGAGCTGTGTTAGACAGTGGCTCCCAAGTGACAATTATGTTCCAGGACTGGTATCAGAAGCATTTGTCCAATGTACCCTGCAAGCATTGGAAGGACTACATCTCTGGGGTTTAAGTGAGAGAAGGCCTACCCCTACTCTGGCTATATCAAATTTGGTTGTCCTTTCCACCTCTGTGGCTGGACTGGCAGAGCAAGTGGAGACCTTGGCCTAGTGTGTCCCCTACTGGACTGTCTGATGGGGTTCCTCTACTAATTGGGACTAATGCACATATGCTTGGATGGCTGGCACAGTTGTGTTATGAAAAACAGGGGTCCCGGACTGGTAGGGCTTTAAGAATTCCGGCCTTGATCCAGAGGGTCTACGATGCCCAGAAAGATGCATGTAACAGGAGGTCCAGTTTTGAAGGATAAAGCTGACACAGAGAAGATGCAATAACACCCCCCCCCTTTTTTTGGTTTCTGCTTTCACTCTGTCCTTTCTTCTTCTGCTTATTCATATCTATCCTAATTTTCTTGTCAGGGTGGCTAACCTGGCAATTTTCTACTTTGCCTTTACTGTCACTTTTTTGCTCTGGTATTAAAAAAACTTGCATCTTGCTATAATATATGTAAAGAAGGAGCTGTGTCACTTAGAAGAAGCCCCAAAACAAGCATTTGTCAATGCCGAATGTTTGCTTGCTGGCATTGGCAGTGGTAGTGTAGAAGTTACAGAGCTGCGTAATAGGAATGGCAGTGAAGTATTGAACTGAAGCCAACCCCACCACCACCCTGCAGAGAGTGACAGGCATTGGGGTGTGCGTTTGGGTCAGTCAGGCATAACGGCCATGCCATTTCACCACACCCCACCCTGCAGACACTGACAAGTGTCACGGTGTTCCTTGGGGTCTTTGGCCCTTATGCGCACCCCATTTCATTAGGAAATATGGTGAGATGGGTGCGATATAGGAGAATGGGGTGAAGTTTGGGGCCGAAGAGTCCAAGGCATACCTCGATGCCTCTCACTGACTGCAGGGTGTGGAATGGTATGAGCATCACAGGCAAGAATCCCAAGTCACACCCCTGATGCCTGTCATTCTCTACAGGGTTGGGCGTTATGGTTGGAAACCCTAATACCTCAGGCATTCGTTGGTATTTTCACTCCAAATTTTCAACATTTTTTTTGTGACCCCACCTCATGAACAGGGAATATCAGTTTGTTAGCGGCTACTTATGCACAGTGACTACGGCATTCAGCACCATAGGTGCAAAAACATTCAAACAGGATGTAAAAATGACAGCTGTACTGTTCATGGGGAGGTGTAAAAAATGGCAATGTTGCAAATCTGTAGTAAAAATATTTAAAAAAATGTTGAAGTCACGAGCGTACATAGAAACTGTGCAACGCAAACCCGTAATATAATTAGGTTGGGGATTTTTTACAGCAGATTGTCAACTCAGGCATTTTGGTGCCTCTGATCATGAACAGTGTCACTGTGATTTTCTTTATCTGTGCCGAACAATGATTTCCCACAGCGACCACGCATCTCTGCGCTGAAAGTGTGAAAACACACTTCAGCCATGTTGTGAAAAATGACAGCTGTACTGTTCATAAGGAAGTGTGGAAAAATGCCACTGGTGAAAATCTGGACTGAAAATATTACAAAGTCATGAACTAACGAGGGTGCGTGGAAACTGCGCAATGCTCACTCGTAACACAGTCATTTTATGGACTTTTGTCACCAAATTTTCAACATAGCCATTTTAAGACCTCTGCTCATGAACAGTGTAACTGTGATTTTCTTAATCTGTCCTAAACATTGCTTTTCGCACACCAACAGCACCATTATGCGCTACATGTCGAAAACACATTCTGGAGACATATGAAAAATTGCAGCTGTACTGTTCATAAGGAAGTGTAATAAAATGGCAATGTTGAAAATCTGGAGTGAAAATATTAATTTGCAAACTTACGAGCATGCATAGGAACTGTGCAACGCACGCTCGTAAAACAGTCATTTTTAGGAATTTTTTCACCAAATTTTCAACATAGCCATTTTAAGACCTCTGCTCATGAACAGTGTCACTGTGATTTTCTTAATTTGTCCCATACATTGATTTCGTACACCGACTGCGCCATTGTGCGCTACATGGGCGGAAACATATTTTGGGTGTGATGTGAAACATGACAGGTGTACTACTCATAAGAAGGTGTGGTAAAATGGCAATGTTGAAAATCTGGAGTGAAAATATTGAAAATTCGCGAACTTACGAGCCTGCGTAGGAACTGCGCAACGCACGCTCGTAAAACATTCATTTTTTGGAACTTTGGCACCAAATTTTCAACATGGGGTTTTTGGGACCCCTTCTCATGAATGATGTCACTGTCATGGCATTATTCAGGCCTGAAGGGTGATTTCGCGCAGTGACTGCGCAGTGACTGTGAAATCACCCTTCGGGCCCGAGTAACGCCATGAGAATGACATCATTGATGAAAAGGGTGCCAAACCCCATGTTGAAAATTGGTGCAAAATTCCAAAAATGCCTGAGATATGCAACAAAGTTGAAACCCCCATCTAGCCCATTATACAGCTTACCAGCATTTCCTCAGTTTGCGGTCGGCTTTGAAGAGTGCAGGCGTGTTCCACATCCACGAAGATCGTTGCGCTGAGGTCTGGAGGTAAGTATGGGGTGAGGGGGGTGGAAACAGGGTGCGCAGTGGGTGGGTGCGGGTTGTGGGAGAGGCCAGCGAGACTATGTGGGACCGTTTTTCTTTACAGGTTAAAAAAAAGAAAAAGGACGATGCGGGACATTTGCCATGCTGGGGTGGGCTCCCAGCATGGCACAAGGATAGTTGAGGGGCATTCAGCCGACGAGATTGGGCACCCCTTTGGCCTAAGCATTGATTGCCACGCTGGGGTGGGCTCCCAGGGTGGCACTTACTACGGGGGTGAGGACCGTGGATCCGATGGGGGATTGGGCACCCTCGTGGCTATATCATTAGTTGCCACGCTGGGGTGGGCACCCAGCATGGCATTTCTGAAAGACTTTGGGGGGCGGGGAACACAGCACAGCCGACGGGGATTGGGCACCCCGTCGGTGCTATACAGTGTGTGCATGCGGGGCGCGACGCCATGCGGGCATATGTGTGTGTGTGTGTGGTGGGGGAGCTCGCATGAGCAGGCAATATCTTATCGCTGCTCACTCAAGCGTAGCTCCCACTTTGAACTGTATGCCACTGCATTTTGGAGCTTGTCATGGACAGCTCCAGCATGCGATGCTTACAGGGGCCGCGCCTGCCAACACACTGACTGAATTGGAGGAGGAGGTGACACACCTCCGAAATCTCCGATGATGACACTATGTTTCTTGCACATGCGTGCAAGCAAACATAATGAGTAGAGGGCTGGGTTGTGGGAAAATGCCTTCAGCTACAATTCAGTTAGTGAGTAAGAAAAGCTGAGACTGTAAAATTGCTGCAGACAGTGGGAAAAATGTTTTAGGCAACACAAACAAAGTACAGGTTTGCAGGAAAGTGCTATAGAACCTGTACAATTACTGTATGAGTTTAATACCCCTGTATCCAAACACTTAAGTTGAAAATCAGGAGGAAATCAAAGCAACTGTGTTTGGTTGCTATGGTGCAGATTCTAATAAGCTCCAAAGCAATGAGAAATGTACCCTTGTTTTTAAAACACTTGAAAATGGGCTAAAGTAAGAGTATAATTAAAACACTACAGGCAGATTAATTGGAGTTCTGTAAGTATCAAAAAATTAATTCAAAAGGAGTTGTAATTATTGAAGTTAAGCCGTCTGTGTTTTAGAAGACTGAGTTCCTCAGCAAGTGTATCGGCTGAAAGTGCAGCAGCCAGATAAGCTGTTTGAGAAAATAATAAAATGTTCTGGAAATATAAAACAAAGGGATTTGGGAAGAAAATATTCATGACAAAGATTAGAGTACCATATTATGTGAAACAAAATATAAATGCTACAGTGGTTCACTTATGTGTGTTTTTCTTATATGAACAAAAAGACAAATAAAAAGCTATAACCTTATATGGAGGCAGAATGGGAGCATGCCCTTTATCTCTCTTTTCCATGCTAAGGTTATAGACTGTTCTTTGTTCTTAAACAGGTTTGGTTTATCCTTATACTTTTCACATTTAAAAAGAAAAGTTGTTTTCCCTAGAGGTCTGTCTCATGCTGTTAGGTCCTACTATAGGGCAAGCTGTCCCTGAAATGGCAGGTTTTATAGATGCAAGGAAATGTGATGTCACAAAGGAGGAGGGGCTCAGTGAAAACCACACCCCTTTCTTTCACTATATAAACCTTCCACTAGGAGGCTTAGAGAGATAGGTTGGTCAGTAGGGTTCTGACCAAGGTGAGAGAAGGATCTCAGCAAGGAGGTAATGTGCAGGCTTTCACATTAACTGAGGAAGGAGAAAACACAGGAATTTCTTTATAGCATCTGAAGCAAGAGCTATTTCCTGATGTTTGAACTGATGTGAAGAAATATCATCATATTTTTCCTTTCTGTAAATATTTGATTTTTTTTTTTGGGGGGGGTTGTGTTTTTCTAACATAAAATGATAAATGCAGAAGTATGCATTTTTTTATGCATCATAATCTGGTTGTACGATCTGTTTATTGAAACCCACACGTTTACAATGCTGACAAAGTGGAACCAGAGGAACCGGTTGGAATTGTCTGGAAAAAGGCTCCTGAGTCTCTGATCCTGGCGCCAAATGCCCAGTGTACCTTACAGGGAGAAGTCCGTATCAGAAAGGATGTCAATAATAAAATATTAAGGCTGGATGCACCAGGAGATGGAAAATTGCCAGAGGGACTGCTGGGCAAGCCTAGTATTCTGCTTGCTAGAGCCCATGCTTATGCTAGAAGTAATGGTTCAAGTTCATAATGTGTCTGACAGGGAGATTCCAGTGAATACAGGTTGCATCCTGGCTAATGGGCATTGTGCAGACACTGCAGTGCTACCCAGTAACAAGAGTTCAGGGAAGAGTGATAGAGTAACACCTGACTTGTTTGATTTCAGTGACTCCCCGTTACCAGCTGCATGGAAAGTGAGGATCAGTGAGAAGCTTGCCCAGAGAGACCAGGTGTTTTCCCTAAAGGAATGGGACATAGGATGTGTGCAAGGGGCTGAGCACCATATCCGGCTGCATGACGACAGGCTCTTTCTTGAGAGGTCTCAACCCCTGGCACCTGCTGACATTGATGATGTGAGACAGCATCTACAAGAGATGCTAGCTGCTGGTGTAATGCAAGAATCCAGAAGCCCCTATGCTTCCTCAATCGTGGTAGTGAGAAAAAAGAATGGGACAGTAAGAATGTGTGTGGATTATCGCACTTTAAACCAGCGGATTATCCCTGATCAGTATACAATGCACCGCATTCAGGATGCTTTGGACTGCTTGAATGGTAGCATGTGGTTTTCTGTGCTGGATCTTTGCAGCGGGTACTACCAGATACCGATGGCCCCAGAAAACCATGAGAAGACAGCCTTTATCTGTCTGCTTGGTTTCTATGAGTTCATGAGGATGCCTCAAGGGATTTCAGGTGCCCCAGCCACTTTTCAATGACTGATGGAGCGTGCAGTGGGGGGACATGAACCTATTAGAGTGCCTGGTGTACTTGGATGATGTTATTGTGTTTGGCAGCTCGCTGGAGGAACATGAGAGTAGATTGTTCAAGGTGTTGGACCGACTGGAAGATTTTGGCTTGAAACTGTCCATCGACAAATGTCAATTCTTCCAAACACCTGTAAAGTATGTGGGACACAGTCTCCACTGAGGGAATAGAGACAGACCTGAGTAAAGTTGAGACCCTGACCACCTGGCCACAGCCCCACAATCTAAAAGAACTGCAAAGATTCCTGGGCTTCTGTGGCTACTATCGCCGTTTCATCAAGGACTATTCAAGAGTGATCAGTCCTTTACTTAATCTTACTCAAGGGTACCCTCCAACCCACAAAAAATACAAAAGGTCAACTTCCCCCTGAGACTGAGAGAGTGTATTTCCATCCTAATGAAGTATTTGGGGCCAGATGGACACCTGATTGTGAAGCTGCTTTTCATGAGATTATATATCAACTTACCCACGCTCCTGTCCTGGCCTATGCAGATACAACAAAACCTTATGTCCTACACACTGATGTTAGCTTGCAAGGGTAGGGGGCTGTGTTGTACCCATCATTCACCCTCCCACAACTCTCTACCATCCTTGGTGAAAATCTGGAATATGTTGACAAATTCAAATACCTAGGAGTATGGATAGACAATAAACTAGACTATACTACCCACGTTGAAGAGCTCCTGAAAAAGCTAAGACAAAGACTTGGTCTATTCTATAGAATCAAACACTACCTGACCAAAGATTCCAAACAAAGATTAATCCTTGCATCATTCATGTCCCTCATTGATTATGCTGACTTCTCTCGGTCATTGCTCCTCTCCCATCTAAACAAACTAGACACCCTGTATCCATAGAGCTATTAGATTCATTACGACCTTCCTCTAGCACCCATCATTGCTCTCTCTACAATGCAGTCAGCTGGACATCCCTGCAACACAGAAGAAGAAAAAATGCTGCTATCTGGATCTACAAAGCTCTGACAAACAAACTCCCTTCCTACATCTCAGATTGCTTCAACCAGATCACATCCAGGCCCTACACCTTGAGGATCAACAAACTGATCCTGCTGAAGATTCCTATCACCTGCACCCAGTATGGAAGAGCTGCAATCAGTTATTCCCTGGCACTTATCTGGAATTCTATCCAAGACATTGAAAATGGAAACACTGATCCCCTTACATCCTTCAAAAGCTGTACACCAGCCTAATCCCAGATTCATGCAATTGCTTCCACAAGGCCTAGTCCTCCCACCCACACCCCCACACCCTCTCTCCCCCACCCCCTTCTAAATCTCATCCTATTCTTCTATCATTCCTCTGGTCCTTTCCACATCAAACCACAAACATATTTGCCCACCCATGTACCATTATCCAAGCCTTATCCCCACCAGACTGTTTGTTTCTCACCTTTAATAGGTTTTGGTTTACTGTCCTTTGCCTTATGTAACCCCTAGATGTCGCTATCCCAGGGCTACTACCCCTGCCTGATTTGCCACTAACAGGTTGAGGGGCCTGGATCAATGGCGGGTGCCTCCACCCAGAGGTCAGGGTTTGCAATAGTTAAACACTTGGTCACAGCCCTCTGGGACACTGCAACCCCTTTCTTCCCACTAGTGGCCCACACAATATAGCAGAATTACCTTCACAGTATACACTTACCCCAAGGCTGGTTCAGGCACTGGGACCTCCTGTGAAATGAGATACAGTGCAACAATCACAGTACAGTACTTTAACATAGAAAATACCTCAGGCAGTATAACTTTGCTGAAACAAGCAGCTCTGATTTATTTAGGGGATATAACAAGGACAGGGGAAATCAGGTTAATTAGCTTATCACTCTAATAATCTACCTATGGCTCTTGCAGGCCTATCCCTATCAGTTACTGTCCCTGGGTACCCAGGCCTCAGTGGCTAGTCAAACCGTGGCAGCTGGTGAGGGCCCTTTCACACAGAGAAAAGGAAAATTAAACAGTCAGCAGTACAGTAATTCCATTTGGATTTAATGTGGCAATTCAACAGGGAGGCGACCAATTAGTACTACGACCTCAAAGAAGATATGGTCCTTCAATGTCAGCAGGGCTACTTTTGATCTCCAAGAGACTCTCACACATTTATATGGTAAAAAAAGAACACTATACCAGGCAGGCTGCATCTGTATCCCAATCGCAATTACTGCACAATAACCAGGAGAACACACAGCAGATTCAGTTCCTGACAGACCAGTGTAATTCAACAATTTCTTCAGTCTTCTACAGGGTGAGCCTGGTTTCTACTCTTCAGAGATCCTTTGATTCTTTTCACAGGACGGATTCAGTCCTAACAAGCAGTTACACAAGTTGTAGACCGGAACTCTGGGCCTTGCACCGTTTTTGACTGAAACTGTGCACTGAAGAGCACAGGGTTTCTTCCCCTTCACTTTCAGATCTCAAACTGAAACTCCCACAGACAAAAACCGGGCACTTCCTTTGAGTTCCTCCCAGTTCTTGACTGGATTGGCTGTCACTCAATAGACTGCTGCTGTTGGTCCAAAAGGCACGAAGTCTAAACTACATCTCCCAGAGTCACTGCCCATACAATCCTCTTGTGGCTGGCTCAGATTATGAGTCCCAAGTTCTGATTCGTCCAAGGCATCATTTTAGAGCTAGTTTACCCCACACTGATTGGTCCAGTTCAGCAGTTCAAAACCAGAATGGGGAACTAGGCAGACAGTTCTGACTGCAAAGAAAGCTGGTTAGACAAACTGTAATTTTATTATTACTGTAAATGATTTCTGGCAATCAGTTACATCTTTCAGACAGGTTCCCTTTGCACTCCTAGTGACTGCAAAAATGGGGTGAATTGGCAGCAGCTTGAGTGGTACTCAATCAAAGAAACACACAGTCCCCATACAAACTAATTATGTCTGCAAGCAGACAGCTCTTAAAGAGACAGTACCAGAGGTTCTAAAAACACTCACTGATAAATAAACTTGCGCCAAACACCATTCAGGCTTGGAGCATTCAAGCAAGCTCCTGGAAGTCTTTTGGGAACCCCCATTTGCAGGAGTTACACCCTTCAGCCTGGGAAAAGCTTGGCGTCCGCGTCAAGCAAGTACCCATAAGTTTCAACTGCAACCATATACATTTGCATTAGGCTCCACATGTAATCATCAGTCAATACATCATTTTACCAAGAACCATTTCTGAAACATTGCAGTACGTCACTCTTTACACAGTATAACACACATTGTACCATAACTCAAGTTATTACCTCTTGTACATGAAACCTGAAGAGAGGGACCCTTCCTATCAGTTACCTTGGGGCTGGACGAGGCAAGGGCACCATACTTAGAGCAACACAAGTAACTTGGAGTTAGCACTAACGCTCAGTTTGGGCAATGAGCTCGGGACACATACACTCCTTTATGGACAACATTGAGAGGCAGGTCCACTGGCCGGCCCAGGGAATCATAACTGAGGTGCACCACAGGCTTTACAGCTCGACCAGTCTTTCTAGGGGAGCTGTTACAGTCTCTGCACTCTGAGCCTCATTTTCAGCATTGTTCTCACTTGTCAGGAGTCTCCATGGGGTAGAGAGGCTAGAACCTGGGGCACTTTCAGCTCCAGGAGTTACAGTTTCTGAGTCCACAACATTTGGCCTGCATGGAGTTTCAGACACTGGCAGTGGACTGTCAGGGCACTCAAAATACTCTTCTTGTTCGGTGTATCACCAGTCTGCC
Organism: Neoceratodus forsteri; assembly: GCA_016271365.2. Taxonomy (NCBI): domain Eukaryota; kingdom Metazoa; phylum Chordata; order Ceratodontiformes; family Ceratodontidae; genus Neoceratodus; species Neoceratodus forsteri. The sequence continues at coordinate 125,633,224 of JADMNL010000024.1, forward strand.
CCAATCTATCATTTTCCTCCTGAAAGCTCAAACAGTTCAACCATGCACAATGATTCCATTTCATCTGATCTGATGCTTTCACTTCACTTTCTGGGAGCATTGGCTCCAGGGATGAAGCTGGGGCATAGACAGTCAGAAGGCCCAACTTTGTCTCTAATATTGACTAGGGATTGCCCGAAACAATTGACTCAGTTCGTAAGAAGGATAGTATTCAAAGTCACTCTCACTTTCTTCTGATTGGACTGACAGTCATGCTCAACTGGGACGCTGCAGGGGAACACTTTAACTCTGCTTCTGTAGGTGCAGACTTCCTTGATCTTTCTTAGCAGCAGCTCTAGTCACTGGTCCAGGGGGCATCTTCTGGGGCTCAGACTCCAATCAGGGTTTGTCCAATGGGTAGTAAATGATTTCTATGCATTGTTTTACATCTTTAGAATTGTTCTCAGGCCTTACTTTGTACACTGGCAGATCATCTAGTTTGCCCACTACAATGTGAGGGAGATGGTGCCATCTGTCAGCAATCTTGTGTTTGCCATGCAGTCCCAGATTTCTTAGCAATACCGATCTCCCTCTGGAGTTCCTGTGCTTTCACCTTTTATCATACCTTTCTTTGTTGGCCAGATTTCTTTTGGCAGCCATGGTTTGAAGCCAGTTGACGCATGAGTTAGCTGGGCCTTACTTCTGCACATACTGTAAATAGTTGTCAGCTTGAACCCCATCAGGAGACCCCCAAAACACACATCTACGATATGGTCGAGCTTCTCTTCCAAACATCAGGCGGTAGGGGAGGAGCCAGTGGCATCACTTTTGGTGCAGTTATAGCATAACCCAGGGTGCTAATTTGTTGGCTCCATCTAAGACTATCCTTTGGGTGCAGGGTGCCTAGCATATCTAGCAAAGTGCGGTTGAAACGTTCAGGCTGTGGGTCCCCTGGAATGGTAAGGAGTGGTTCTGGACTCTCACTCCCCACCAGAGAAAGCATCTCTTTGATCAGACGACTCCTAAAGTTCCTCTCCTTGATCAGAATGGATTCTTTGTGGAGCCCCATAGTGAACAAAAAGTTTTCTACGAGTACTTTGGCTACAGTGGATGCTTTCTGGTCTTTGGTGGGAAAGCAGGCATATCTCGTGGAAATGGTCAGTGACCCCAGCACATTACTGATATTTCTTTGATCTGACTCCAACTCAGAATCAATACAGACCAGCTCCATGGGTGCACTGGTGGTTATGTTAACAAGGGGCAGCCCTCTGGGGCAAGCTTTCCTCTGTAAGCAGCGCAACTACTGGTTATATGTGTTACACATCAGCCAGCCCCATCTTAGCCAATAGAATCTGGATCTCAAAGTCAAGTGTTCTGTCTATACCAGAAGTGCCCCATGTGGTTGTGCAGGACCTCAATACTGAGTCTCGAAGGCAGTGGGCAGCACCAGTTGTTGTTGTCTACTTGTCTCCCCTCTGTCTACTGTTTCTCTATATAACAGTTTGATGATCCAGTTTCAACAGGACCCTTGCTTTGTATAACAGTGCAGTTCTCAAATCAGTGGGCAATTTGGACACATCTTTTCCTGCATAGAGGGGCTTCTAAAGCTGATTTGATCATAGGATCAGCGGGATTAGACCGCTTGATACTGTCATTGTCCAGCTGAGGCAGTGCACCAATGTCTGTGCAGAAAAGTGGCGACTAAGCAGCAGGTATGCAATTCTCAGAGGTCCCAAGCAATCCACCATGCAGTCCACTGGCTCCGTGGACATTTGTTCTCCCTGTCAAACTTCCGGCAGAAGTGCCGAATGTCAGGTTCTGCTAATCGGACCTAATCATTCTGGGGAACAGGTCTCCGAGAGAGCATCAGCATCTATGTGGTTCTAGACCCGCTCGGCATTCAGGAGCATAGTCATGTAGATATGCAGAAAGCCACCTGTGGCCAGTGGCATCAACTTAGCTGGAGTCTGCACATAGGTCAAGGATTATTGTCAGTTTTTTACTATTATTTGCCCATACAAGTACTCATGGAATTGGTCAACAATAGCCCACTTCAAAGCTAGAACTCTAACTATGTACAGGATAGTTCTTTCGGATGGGGTCAGGCTTCTACTGGCAAAAGGCCACTGGTCTCAGAGCCATTTCTCGTACTCTTGGTACAACACAGCCCCAACCTTGCAAGCTAGCATCAGTGTGCAGGAATGGGTTTTCTTGGATGGCACATAGGCCAGCACTGGAGCATGGGTAAGGATGATATATGATCCATGAAAGCAGTCTCACAATCAGGAGTCAGCGGCCCAAATACTTCACTCGGATGAAAATACACTCTTTCCAGTCTTGAGGGCTGACTTTTGGTATTTTTTGTGGGTTGGGGATACCCTTGAGTAAGGTTAAGTAGAGGGCGGATCACTCTTGAATAGTCCTTGATGAAGCGCCGATAATAACCACAGAATCCAGGAATCTTTGCAGTTCTTTTGAGATTTTTGGCCAGGCCAGTGGTCAAGGCCTCAACTTTACTTGGTCGGCCTCTAGCCCTCGGTGGATACTTTACAGGTCCCACATACTTTACTGATGTTTGAAAGAATTGACACTTATCAATGGACAGTTTAGGCCAAAGTCCTCCAGTCGATCCAATACCTTAAATAATCTGCTCTCATGTTCCTCAGTGAGCTGCCAAACACAATAACATCATCTAGGTATACCAGGCACTCCTAGTAAGTTCATGTCCCCACTGCACGCTCCATCAATCGTTGAAAAGTGGCTGGGGCACCTGAAATCCTTGAGGCATCCTCCATGAATTCATAAAACCAAGCGGACGGAATAAGGCTGTCTTCTCACGGTCCTCTGGGGCCATCGGGATCTAGTAGTACCCACCATGAGATCCAGCACAGAGAACCACTTGCTCCCCGCTTAGGCAGTCCAAAGCATCCTGACGCGGGGCATTGTGTAATTGACTAGGATAGTCCGCTTCAAGGTGCATAATCCACGCACATCCTTACTGTCCCATTCTTTTTCCTCACTACCACAATGGGGAAGCATAAGGGCTTCTGGATTCTTGTATTACACCAGCTAACATCTCTTGCAGATGCCGCTCACATCATCTATATCAGCAGGTGCCAGGCGTCGAGACCTCTCATTAAATGGTCTTTCAGTCATGCAGCGGATATTGTGCTCAGCTCCTTGCACCCATCCCACGTCCCATTCCTTTAAAGAAAACACCTGGTCTCTCTGGGCAAACTTCACTGATCCTCACTTTCCATTCAGCTGGCAGCGAGGAGTTGCCTAATCAAACAAGTCAGCGTTACTCTCATTCTTCCTTGAACTCTTGCTGCTGGGTAGCACTGCAGTGTCTGCACAATGCACATTAGACAGGATGCAACCTCTATTTACTCGAATGTCTCTCTTTCAGACACATTAGGAACTTGGACCATTACCCTTCTGGCATAAGCATGGGCTCTAGCGGGCAAAATACTAAACTTAACCAGCAGTCCTCTGGCAATTTTCCATCGCCTGGGTGCATCCAACATTATATTTTATTCTTAACATCCTTTCTGATACGGTGCCTCTCCTGTAAGGTACACTGGGCATTTGATGCCAGGATCAGAGACTCAGATCCTTCTTCCATACAATTCCGACCCGGTTCCCTCTGGTTCTATATTTTTGTATCTCTCTAGGCCTCAGCAAACTAATTAAAAGCCGAACTCTAAAGCTCCTACTAGTCTTTGGCCCCTGTTTTCATAACACAAATGTGCCAGCCTTCTGAACATATGAGCATTGTTCCAATCAACAAGGACACCATCATACAGTCAGTGGAGGACACTGAGCTAGGTCTCTACTTGTTCGCAACCACTCCAGCCAGTGGGAAAGACAGCCAAATGGATAACCAAATTAAGGGTAGGCGTCCTTCACTCTAACCCCCACATGCAGTCCTTCTAATGGTTGTATGGGCATCAGCCTTGACAAATGCTTCTTGATACCACAATCTTGAAACATAATTAGTCACTTGGGAGCCACTGTCTAATCACAGCTCTTGTAGACACTCCATTTACCTTTAGTGGTCTCCATGGAGGACCTATATTCTGGACCAGTCTGGAGAGGTGGTAGGGGCCTGGAGCAACTGACCTTGCCACAAAAGGACGTGAATTAGCATTTTGGTGCCCTCACTGGGATCATTTTAGTGCCTCTTAACCACTGATTTGTTCTCGACTCTCTTAGCAGCCTATATGCAACTTTGTCAGTGTCTTTTGGGGATTGGCATTCCCTTTCTGTGCCCATCCTTCCCACAATTATAGCAAAACATACTTTTGGAGTTTGAGCTGGCGGTGCCACACTGAGGAGCCAGAGGCGGGGGTACTAACTGGAAACCTTGGTGCCATCTCTGTCTGCGGTGATGATAAGCGTTTGGAGACATCTCGTCAGTTTCTCACTTCCATGGTCAAGGAATCGAAGTTCGGGAGCTGTTATCAGCAGAGATACATGGGTCGATCCCCACCCCATAGCAAATGCTACAGTCGGATATCCGAGAGCCCGTGCTTGCAGGCGTGGCCTTCATAAAGGACTGTTTTGAATTCCCGGATCTCTCTCAACAGTTCAAGCCCCATTGTGGCATATCTTTTTCATATCAGAGCACTCCATTGACAACAACCTCTGCCCTGAACTTCGCGATGACACCTCCAGTCACTGGGTCCATAGCCACAGCTATTGGTGCAGGTCCTCCCGAGTGCAGTTTTCTCAACTCCTCAAATTCTCTCATTAACTCATCATAGGGGTGGGATTCCAGTCGATTTGCCAGGGGCGTAACTGAAGCAACATGATTTCTGAGGGGCAGACACTAAGGTCTGTCCAGTCTGGTTCGGTCCAGTTCAATCGCTAAAAACTACCCTTTCTGAGCATTCTTGCAACAATTTTCCAACCGAGAGACATACACAGACAACAACTCCCCTTGGTACTGTTGTGCATTTCTTACTCTCCACCATAGGTCCTCATCAGAATCTGGGCTCCTATACACATTCTCCAGAGGCCTCAAGATAGGCTTGTGCAGTCGCCTGATTACTGGGTCTGCTAGCTAATGGATGGTAGCCAGGGCAGGACCCGAGGCTCTCATCTAACCTCTTTAAGCTTCTAGAAGCTACGTGCCATTCTAGCAGGGCAACATAGTCTATCCAGGTCTCCCCAGTCATCCTCCCTTGGAGGTGGGAGGTGCCAGAAGAACACTCAACCTTGGTGAGTCGTGACTAATGGCAGGTGCAGAAATAGGAGTCTGCATTGGTTCAGCCACCATTACGGGTACTGGAGCAGGAGAGGGTGTTGGGAGGAACACCCCAAGTGGCAAGAATAGTTTTTCAAGTCCTCCACAGTTTTCCCTTCTCCCAGCCATTATAGCAATTTCTCCTCAAAAGTTTCAGATGGTGAGAACTCATTCCCCGGGTCTTTACTGTCATAGTTATCACTCTCCAAGCGTGAGGGCTCCTCTGGGGTAATGGTCTGTGGTACTTCTGGAGCTATCTATGGGATCATTAAACTCTACTAGGGCCAGGAAAGTGTGGGTGAGCAGATTGGCGTGCCGACCCACCACCACAGGATTTGTAACCTTCCACCTTGGAAGTACTCCCTGCACAGTGTCGTATTGATACCCAGGGGATGTCCAGGATAAGCATAGCATTTTGGGGTTGATCTCTCCCCAGTACACCCACTCCACCAGCCCGTGCACAGCCACTTCTATGAGTACCCATTTATTTATTTATTTATTTTTTTCCTTAACAGTGGTTTGTAAATATGGCCACTAGAGACACACAATCCCAGCGGTGAGCCTCAAGATGTAACCCCTAGATGGCGCTATCCCAGGGCTACTACCCCTGCCTGATTTGCCACTAACAGGTTGAGGGCCTGGATCCAATGGCGGGTGCCTCCACCCAGAGGTCAGGGTTTGCAATAGTTAAACTTACTTGGTCACAGCCCTCTGGGACACTGCAACCCCTTTCTTCCCACTAGTGGCACAATATGTAGAATTACCTTCACAGTATACACTTACCCCCAAGGCTGGTTCAGGCACTGGGACCTCCTGTGAAATGAGATACAGTGCAACAATCACAGTACAGTACTTTAACATAGACAAATACCTCAGGCAGTATAACTTTGCTGGAAACAAAGCAGCTCTGATTTATTTAGGGGATATAACAAGGACGAGGAAATCAGGTTAATTAGCTTATCACTCTAATAATCTACCTATGGCTCTCTGTGCACAGGCCTATCCCTATCAGTTACTGTCCCTGGGTACCCAGGCCTAGTGGCTAGTCCAAACCGTGGCAGCTGGTAGGGCCCTTTCACACAGAGAAAAGGAAAATTAAACAGTCAGCAGTACAGTAATTCCATTTGGATTTAATGTGGCAATTCAACAGAGGCGACCAATTAGTACACACGACCTCCAAAGAAGATATGGTCCTTCAATGTCAACAGGGCTACTTTTGATCTCAAGAGACTCCTCACACATTTATATGGTAAAAAAAGAAAGCACTATACCAGGCAGGCTGCATCTGTATCCCAATCGCAATTACTGCACAATAACACAGGAGAACACACAGCAGATTCAGTTCCTGACAGACCCGAGTGTAATTCAACAATTTCTTCGATCTTCTACAGGGTGACCCTGGTTTCTACTCTCTTCAGAGATCCTTTGATTCTTTTCACAGGACAGTTCCAGTCCCTAACAAGCAGTTACACAAGTTGTGAACCGAACTCTGGGCCTTGCACCGTTTTTGACTGAAACTGTGCACTGAAGGAACACAGGGTTTCTTTCCCTTCACTTTCAGATCTCAAACAGGAAACTCCCACAGACAAAACCGGCACTTCCTTTGAGTTCCTCCCAGTTCTTGACTGGATTGATTGTCACTCACAATAGACTGCTGCTGTTGGTCCAAAAAGGCACCGAAGTCTAAACTTCATCTCCCAAGTCACTGCCCATACAATCCTCTTGTGGCTGGCTCAGATTATGAGTCCCAAGTTCTGTTCGTCCAAGGCATCATTTTAGAGCTGATTTACCCCACACCGATTGGTCCAGTTCAGCAGTTCAAACCAGAATGGGGAACTAGGCAGACAGTTCTGACTGCAAAGAAAGCTGGTTAGACAAACTGTAATTTTATTATTACTGTAAATGATTTCTGGCAATCAGTTACATCTTTCAGACAGGTTCCTTTGCACTCCTAGTGACTGCAAAAATGGGGTGAATGGCAGCAGCTGAGTGGTACTCAATCAAAGAAACACACAGTCCCCATACAAACTAATTATGTCTGCAAGCAGACAGCTCTTAAAGAGACAGTACCAGAGGTTCTAAAAACACTCACTGATAAATGGCTTAAACGCCAAACACCATTCAGGCTTGGAGCATTCAAGCAAGCTCCTGGAAGTCTTTTGGGAACCCCCATTTGCAGGGGGGTTACACTTGTATATATGTAAATAATTATATATCTATCTCACTCATAAATGTTTGTATTTGTGCTATTTCAATATCATGTTTTTTGTATACACTCTGTAACCTTTTTTGTTATGACCACTCAGGTCCATCTTGTAAATGAGCTATGCTCAATGATGTTCACCTGAATAAATAAAGATTTTGATTGATTGATTGATTGATTGTACCAGGAACGTGAGAAAGGCCTGAAACCAGTGGCTTTTGCCAGCAGAAACCTGACTCCTTCCGAAAGAACTATCCTGTACATAAGTTAGAATTCCTAGCTTTGAAGTGGGCCATTGTGGACCAATTATACATTATATTTGTTTATATTTATTTATTTTTGTTTTATTATTTTATTTTTTATTTTTTATTTTATTTGTGTTTTTTTTGTATGGGCTTTTAGATTAGTTTAGATTTGATTGCATATGGAGTATATTGTTTAGTTTAGCAGTGACATGTGCTGGCCTTCAGGCTCCTCGGCGGTGCGCTATTCATCCTCCTCTCTTCGCGCCCTCCACCCTTTTTATACTCCTCCCCTACAATTTGAGACTTTCCAGTGCTGTAGAGCACTGGGGATTGTTCGTAAGAGAGTGAGGAGGGCAGGGGTGTGCGAACAGGAGAGGATGAAAGAGCAGGGCCACCGTATCGGGGTTACTAAATCCAGAAGGCACCCTGGGGAGAAATGGAATCCAGACTGGGGGTCTCCCATGTCTGGTGCACATATCCAAGGGCACTACTGAATTTGGTGGGCAGATAGGCTGGACAGCCTCCGAGGTTTGTCCAACTCGGGCGGTGTTATGCAATGCCAGGTTTGTTAGGAATAAGACCGCTATTATTGCCGATCTTGTTAGTTCGGCTGACCTGGCTTGCATCACCAAGACCTGGCTGGATGAAAACTCATGCCCCATATTGGAAGCCATGACTCCGGCTGGGCACTCGGTGATGCACCGCCCGAGATTGGACCGCGGGGGGAGGGGGTTGCAGTCTGTTTTAAGACTGAATTGGGCCTCACGAATGTAGTAGTAGGTGAATCTGAATCCTTTGAGTGCACAGTTGTAGCAGGTGTAGGCGTTCGAATCGTTCTCATCTACCGTCCACCCGGAGATGGGAAATGCTTCTTACAGGAAGTAGCAGACTTCCTCGTCGATATGTCATTTGAGTTGCCCAGATTGATGGTTCTGGGTGACTTTAACGCCTGGGTCGACGATGAACACTCACAATTTGGTAATTACTTCCTCCAATCTATGTCTTCTTTGGGTCTTACACAGGTATTTTCCACTGCTACACATAAATCTGGGCACTCTCTGGACTTAGTCTTCCTCTTAGGGATTGATTCATCCGACATGGTGGTGGAACCAGTCGCCTGCTCTGAGCACTACACCGTGAGGTTCAATTTTTGCACCCCCCTGAGAAGGCCTTCCCTTGTGGAGATGGTCAGGTACCACCCATTATGGAATATTACTTCCCAGGGCCTTGTGGCGGTCCTTGACCTCTTATCCCCCATGTTGGCTAGCAGTAATCCAGAGGCACTGGTGTCAGCCTATAATATGGCCATTACAGTGGCCCTGGATCTTATTGCTCCTGTCCATGAGCACCCCCTATCCCTGCACCCCAGGTCCCCTTGGTTTGATGGGACACTGAGGGAGTTGCGGAGACAGGGGCAAAGGTTAGAGCATTGTTGGCGCAAGTCCAACTTGATGCCGACCGCCTTAGATTGATGGAACATTATTCTATCTATCAATCTGCAATCGCCCATAAGAAGGCAGAATTCCTGTCCAGGAAGATTGCAGTTGCACAGAATTGACCGGCTCAGTTGTTTCAGACTGTAGACAGACTGTGCAACCCAGCCTGTCTGCAAGTCTGAAAAGCTTTTTTGCACTTAGAGTGCAAGGAGATCGCTCGTTTCTTTGCAACTAAGGTGGCTGACATCAGGGCGGATTTGCGACCGACAATCTCTAAGGGTGATGTTGTGGAACAGTGCGAGTTCACAATATCTCAGTTCTCTTGGAGTTCCTTTTGCCGACCTGAGTTCGTGGATATTATGATGATCATCCATAGTGTGCAGCCCACAAGCTGTGGTTTGGATTCTGGACCGACTCACTTAATTTTGGGTTATTCTGAGATCATCGGTCCAGTCCTGGTGCAAATAGTCTGGTGCTCCTTAGAGTCAGGTGAGTCTCCTAACTCCCTGAAAGAGGCGTGTGGTGACACCTCTTGAAAGCTCACTTGGACCCAGACTGTTTCTCAAACTACAGACCTATCTCTAACCTTCCTTTATTGAGAAGGTTATTAAGAAGGTAGTGGCAGCCCAATTGGAAGACCATTTAACCATCCATAATGTCTACAAATCCTTCCAATCTGGTTTTCATAAAAGACACAGCACCGAGACTGTGCTGGTTCGGCTGCTTAATTATCTTCTGAGGGCGAGGGATCAGAAGAGACGTTCCATTCTAGTTCTCCTTGATCTCGCGTCAGTTTTTGACACTGTGGATCACCTGGTGTTGTTAGCATGCCTGAGGCTAATTTGTGGAATGTCAGGAACTGTTTTAAAATGGTTCACTTCATTCCTCACTGGGAGATCACAAAGAGTTGTGTCGGGGGTTTATTCCTCCGGCCCAACTTCTTTGTTGTGCGGGGTACCTCAGGGTTCAGTGCTGTCACCCATGTTATCTCGCGAGTGTATATGCTGCCCCTCAGAGACATTATAAGACGGCATGGGCTGAGGTTTCACTGCTATGCAGATGATACCCAGCTATACTTGTCTTTGCACCTGACCAGGATGGAGCTGTCTCAGTGTTTAATAACTGTCTGGGAAGAAATCCAAGGTTGGATGGATTCTAGTTGGTTAAAGTTGAACTCAAAGAAGACAGAGGTGTGGATGGTGGACGGGTGGTCAGATAGAGAGGTCACATGATGGCACACCTCTGGAATTTTTCTTGGTGGCGTGTCACTTCTGACCTCTAAACGGGTGCACAACCTTGGGATTGTCCTAGACAACAGGCTGACCCTTCAATCTCAAGTGTTGGCCATTGTCAGGACTTCCTTTTATCATCTTAGGAATATTGCCAGGGTGCGCCACCTTGTTCCGTCTGACTCTTTGCTGATGCTGGTCCACACCTTTGTGTCCTCGAGCTTGGACTACTGCAACGCCCTTTACTTTGGGCTTTCTGGGGTTGAAATCCGTTGCCTACAGCTGGTGCAGAACGCTGCAGCCCGGGTTTTGACTGGGACAAGGAGATCCAGTCATATTACCCCAGTACTCCGCAAACTGCACTGGCTTCCTATACGGTGGCGGATCACCTTTAAAGTCATTTCATTGACTTTCAAAGCCTTTCATGATCAGGGTCCGACCTATCTGAAAGAACTTCTGGTGTCTTATTGCCCCAACCGATTGCTCCGCTTGGCCGACGAGGGGTTGTTAGAGATTCCAAGAGTGAGTTTAAAATCTTTTGGCAGTAGAGCATTTTCTTATGCTGCACCCACTCTTTTGAAATTTTGTACCACGCCGGTTAAGGGAGTGCACCTCCGTGGAGGTATTCAAGAAAAATTTAAAAACCTACCTGTGACAAATGGCATTCTTGGAGGACTAATGTAATTTGAATGTAAATACTGTGTTTTGATTTTATGGGATTTTTATAGTTTGATTTTAATATGTGATGTTGTTATGAAATCATTTTATTGATATGTTTTATTAATTGGTATTGTATATTGTGGTTTTGATATGTTCAGCGCCTTGATATATTGAAAGGCGCTTTAAAAATAAAATAATAATTATTATTATTGTTATTATTATTATTAATTCCATGAATACTTGTATGGGGCTAAGATACTTGTAAAAAACGACAACGATCCTTGACATATGTTCAGACGCCAGCTAAGTTGACGCCATTGGCCACAGGTGGCTGTCTGCATTATCCACATAAAACTATGCTGTCAAATATAGAGCAGGCCTGAATCACATAGATGCTGATGCTCTCTCCCAGAGGCTTGTTTCTCAAAATGACTGGGTCAAACTGTCAGAACCTGATATTCGAGCACTCTGCCAGAAGTTTGACTGAGAGGAGCAAGTGGTCCCAGACACAATGAACTGTTTGGTGGACTGTTTGGGGCCCTCTAAGAATTGCATACCTGCTGCTTACCACTTCTCTGCATTAGACATTGGTGCTTTGCCTCAGTTAGATAATGACAGTCTTCAGTGGGCTTAATCCCGAAGATCCCATGATTAAACCAGCTTTAGAAGCCCCCTATGCAGGGAAGATGAATCCAAGTTACGTTCTACTGATTTAAGAACTGCATTGTTATACAAGGAAAGTCCTAAGTTGAAGCTGATTAATCGCCTGTTATACTGGGAAACAGTGGACAGAGGGGACAAATAGACAAAGAGCAGCTAGTTTTGCCTACTGCCTTCGAGACTTGGTGCTGAGGTCCCTTCACACCACATGGGGCACTTGGTATAGACAGAACACTTGATTTGGTAAGATCCAGATTCTATTGGCCTAAAATGGGGGCTGATGTTGAACAACACATCCAAACTTGTAGGCGCTGTCTACAGAGAAAAGGGCTGCCCCCCCCTAGTTAACATCACCACCAGTGCCTCCATGGAGCTGGTCTGTATTGACTTTCTGAGTTTGGAGCCAGATCAAAGAAATATCAGTAATGTGCTGGTAGTCACTGACCATTTTACGAGATATACTCAAGCTTTCCCCACCAAGGACCAGAAGGCATCCACTGTGGCCAAAGTACTTATAGAAAACTTTTTTGTTCACTATGGGGCACCACAAAGAATCCATTCTGATCAAGGGAGGGACTTTGAGAGTTGTCTGATTAAAGAGATGCTTTCTCTGTGGGAAGTGCGAAAGTCCAGAACCACCCCTTACCACCCCCAAGGGGACCCACAGCCTGAACGTTTCAACCGCACTTTGATAGATATGCTAGGCACCCTCCACCCAAAGGACAAGCCTAGATGGAGCCAACAAATTAGCACCCTGGTACATGCCTACAATTGCACCAAAAGTGATGCCACTGGGTTCTCCCCCCTATCGCCTGATGTTTGGAAGAGAAGCCTGACTACCGGTGGATGTTTGTTTTGGAGTTTCTCCTGATGGGGTTCGAGCTGATAACCATTTACAGTATCTGCAAAAGTTAAAGGCCCAACTAAATCATGCGTACCAACTGGCTCAAACCATGGCTGCCAAAAGAAATCCGGACAACAAGGAAAGGTATGATAAAAAAGTGAAAGCACTGGAATTCCAGGAGGAAGATCAGGTGTTGCTAAGAAATCGGGGACTGCATGGCAAACACAAGATTGCTGATAGGTGGCACCATCTCCCCCACATTGCGGTAGGCAAACTAGATGATCTGCCTGTGTACAAAGTAAGGCCTGAGAATAACTCAAAAGATGTGAAAACAATGCATAGAAATCACTTATTGCACATTGGACAAATTCTGATCGAGTCTGAGCCCCAGAAAGTGCTCCCTCTGGACCAGTGACTAGAGCTACTGCTAAGCAAAAGTCAAGAAAGTCTGCACCTACAGATGCTGAGTTAAGCATCCCCTTCCACAAGTCCCAGTTAAACATGATTGTCAGTTCATGTCAGAGGAAAGTGAGTGGCTTTGAATACTGCCTTCTTACAAACTGAGTTAGTTGTTTAGGGCAATCCCTAGTCAATTCTGGAGATGAAGCTGGGCCTTCTGGACTGTCTAAGCCCCCATCTTTGTCCCTGGAGCCAATGCTCCCAGAAAGTGAAGTGCAAAATATCAAGTCGGATGACATGGAATCACTGTGCATGGTGGAACTGTATGAACTTTCAGAGGAGGAAAATGATGAACTGGGACAGACTGGTGATGTACCAGAACAAGAGTGCCTTGACAGTTCACTGCCAATGTCAGAAAACTCCCCATGTGAGCCAAGTGTTGTGGACTTGGAGGTTGCAACTCCTGGAGCTGAAAGTGTCCCCAGTTCTAGTCTCTACCCCAGTGAAAGTTCCCTGACAAGTGAAGACACTGCTGAAAGTGGGGATAAAACACAGAGACTGTACGGTTCCTCCTAGAAGGACTGGTCGAGCTGTGAAGCCTGTGTAGACGTTTAAGCGATGAATCCCTTGGCAGACCTGTGGACTTGCCTCTTAATGTGGTCCATAAGGGAGTGTATGTGACCCAGAGCTCATTGCCCAAACTGAGCATAGATGCTAACTCAGATTACTAGTCTTGCCTTCTGAGTATGGTGCCCCTGCCCCATCCAGTCCCCAGGTAGCTGATAGGAAGGGCCCCTCTTTTCCAGTTTCATGTGCAGTAAGTAATGACCTGATTGTAAAATGTTATTGTATGTATAATGTGGTAACATGTAGTAAGCTGTGAAATACAGAATAAGTGCATATGACCAAGAGTTAACATATAATTGTGGTTTAAAGAATGCAAACCTAACTGTTAGTGATGTAAATGTATTTAGTAGTCTTCTTTAAAGTGTTATAAGGGTACCTACTTGACGCGGATGCCAAGTTCTTTTCAGGCCAGGAAGGGTGTAACTCCCTACAAATGGGGCTCTTAAAAAGCCTCCTAAGAGCTTGCCTAAGTGTTCCCTGCCTGCTGCTTGGCATTTAAGCCGCTTAGAATGGCACTGTGAGAGCTGGTAGAGCCTCCACATATTGTCTCTTTAAGAGCTGTCTGCTTGCAGACATAATTATTGTTTTTCCAGGGGGGTTGGTGTTTCCCTGCTCAAATCCCTCCTGAACTGTAGAGTAATCGCTCAATTTTGTGGTCACTGAAAGTGCAAAGGGAGCCCATCTGAAAGCTGTAACTGTTTGCCTGTAATCATTTAAAGCATTAGCAACATTGTAGTTTGTCTAACCTGCCTTTTATTACAGCTGGGATTCTGTGTGAATGCCCTCCATTTTGGACCTAAACTGCTGTGTTGGGCCAGTTGGGTTAAGGGAGGCCTAAAATGGAGACTGCTTGGACCAACCAGAATTTGGACTCTCTCTGGAGCCGGTTTATAAGGGTAATGTATAGGTAGTGATTCTGGGAAGTGTAGTTTAGACCTTGGCGCCTTTTTGCACCAACAGAGGGAGCTTTGGAGTGATTGACAGTCGAATCCACCAATTGGACCTGTTGGAACCTAAGGGAAATGCCCTGTACTGAAGCTGGAGAGTCAGATCGTTGTTGCCTGTGAAAGGAGTAGGAGCTCTGTATCTTGCTGCAGTGTACAGTTCGCGCGGGAAGCGCGTGAGAGGCATTGAAGTCGGCCTGCTGCCACCATAAGCGTTAAACGGACTGAATCTGAGGTGTCTGAAAGAAAGGAAGGCCGAAAAGTGGAAACCAGGCTCGCCACGTAGAAGACTGGAGAAATTGCTGAATTGCGCTCGGTCTGTCAGGAACTGAAGCTGCTGTGCGTACTCCCGGGTATCTGCAGTAATTGCGATTGGGATCTAGGAGCAGCTGCCTGGTATAGTAATTTCCTTTACATATAAATGTGTCTAGTGCTTGTGAGGGATCGCGATTCCAATTCCCCTTTCATTGTGAGTTGTGAGCTGAAGCTGGAAGCTGAACTCAGTTTAATCGGACTAAATCCATCTGCTAGTCAAAGCTGTTGGGCCCTGCCAATAGGGTCTCATCTCCATGCCTACTCTTCTGGCAATCCAGAACAACAATTTCCATCAGGTTCTCAGCTAGGGGTATTGTGAGTACAAATCAGGGTATTCCCCTGCAGCCTGTTAGCAATTACAAGTGTGTCATCTAATTCTTTTTGTGTCATTCTTCAAGGACTGAGCCATCCGGCTCCGGATTACAATTGAGTGTTATGCATATATTTTTTCTACAGGGCCCTATCCATCTGCACCTGCCGGCCAACCCTGGGCAACAGACTTGGCTAGCCTCCCCCCAACCTGGGTACCCAGAGTGTGACTTTTCAGACCCTGTATGTGTGCACAGTACTGTGATTTACTTTTGCTAATTAACTTGATCTCCCTCCTGTGTTTCATCCCCTAAATAAATCAGATTTGTTGTTATACTATATACTGTCTGGGGCATTAGTACTTATGGAAACAGTATTGTACTTTGCTGGTATGTTGCTTAACCTTATTTTATAGGGGATCCTCAGGGCGTGCAGCGAATCAGTCTCGAGGGTAAGTGATATCTATATGTGAAAAGGGTTCATATGTGGGTATTGGAAGGTAACTCCGTGTATTGGGTGGGCCACTAGAGGGAATAAAAGGGTGTCTCAGTGTCCCAGAGGGCTGTGACCAAGCTAGTCTAACCACTACAAACCCTGACCTCTGGGTGGAGGCACCCGCCATAGAACCTGGGCCCCTCAACCTGTCAGTAGTTAAGCAGGCAGGGGTAGTAGCCCTTGGGATAGCGCCACCTGGGGGTTACATGCCATACCAGCACCTCCAGCTCCACCTCCCACACTCTTCATCATCGCCACTATCCTACCTATATCCCTGATGGCTGATGCTCAGGAAGCCGCCTGACTATTCTCCCCCTCCCCCACCACCTTCCCTACTTCCCTAATCATTGAGTCCCCAGTCACTAAGACTCTCCTTGCTGACTTCCTCCTGCTCACCCTTCAGGTGCCACCAAGTTGTCCTGACCAATTCCCCCGACAGATTTAGAGTCCTCCCCGATGGAGTCAGGCACATGAGCCTCCTCCAGGGGTGCAAAGCAATTTGATGTTTGAATGGTGTGAGATTGGTCAAACCCCTTGTGGATGCCCTTGACACCCTTCCCCACCACCCTCCAGCTCCCTGGGCCAGTGGGCCTCTGGGAGAGTGGGGATATGAAGGGTGGACCCCAGCTGAGCCGGTGGTGCAGCTGAGATTGCCCTGCAGGAGCATGGAGCTCCGCAAAGGTCCTGCAGGTGGGGTCGAGTGCCCCTCCTCCAGAGCATAATCCTGGTGAAGAGCGCCCTCAGTCCCCACAACTGACTACCTCCCTGCTGTACCTCATCTCCATACTGATCATATGATACAAAAAGCCTATACCTCATATATGGTGTTCTGTTATATTTGGAGTTTTTCTTCATCCCCCTACTTAATCCCTAACCCTTGTTAATTACAGTTATATGTTTGTATTTATATAATATTCATAAATTTAAAAATACAAAAATATATAAATTCCTATTTCATTATCATCCAAAATTATACTTATACGCATACTCATAGACATAGCAGAGAAAATGTGCACACACACACACACACACACACACACACACACACACAGTCTTAATCACTCGCCATTTCTTATTTTACAGAGATCTGAGTAACAACTCCATCTTCATCCTGGAGGATCAGTCACTTCATGGTTTAACCAGTTTACAGTCGCTGTAAGTTTTGGATTGCTTTTATTCCCTTTTCTTTTTCTTTGTATCTAGTTACCAGCTGGGTTCTTGCTGGTGCTGGCAGGGCTGCTGCATTGGCACCAGTCTGCCTCACTGCAGTGCCAGCTAAGAATCCAGCTATATGGCTGGCATGGTTTGATTGTGTTTGGACAGAATGTTTCTCCATGTTTTCTTCTCTGCCTAGTATATCTCTACACTCTTCCTGGGGCAGCATATAAAGAAAATTTAACTTTGCTGCATGTATTTTTTTTTTTTGTACAATTTTCTAAATTCTTATACATACTTAAATTAATTTTTTCCTCAAGAAAAAGAAGATAGGCCACCATATTTGACTTATAATGGCTTCAGAACCAGGCATGGGACAGACACAGCACTGACCAAATTTGCTACAGATGTACTCAGAGACCTGGGCAAGGGTACCCCAACTGGCACGGTCTTCATAGACCTTCCAAAGCCTTCGACCTGGTCCACCACAATCTCCTTCTCACTAAGCTGAGTAACATAGGCCTTGACTGCCACACTCTTAAGTGGTTTGAGAGCTATCTGACTGGCCACATGCAGAGGGTCAAGTGGAAGGACGCCATATCAGGAGCCACTGTTATCAACAGAGGGGTGCCTCAAGGGTCGATACTTGGCCCCTCCTCTTCTCCTTGTTCACTATTGAACTATTGGTCCACTGTATGGAAGCTCTGTCGTCAGCATGAGCGGATGATGCAGTCATCTACCAGACCACTGCCAACATGGGAGGCCTTAGTCCCTCACTACAAGATGACCTCCAGTCACTGGAGCACTGGCACTCCAAGAACAGAATGGTCCTCAACACATCCAAAACTAAGGCAATGCTGTTTGGCCCTAGATCCCTTGGTCAGGACAGATCACAGCACCTACAACTCACAACTGTGTCTGGCAACAGCCTAGAAGTTGTGCCCTCCCTGAAATACCTTGGCCAAACCCTGGACCAGGGCTTCACCCTGAAGAACCATGTGGACTCAGTCACCAAAACCTTACATGGGAAACTAGGCATCCTATACCGGCTTAAAGACCAGCTCATACCCGAAGCCAGAACTTCAATCGCCACCAATGTCCTCCTCCCAACACTCACATATGCTGCCCCAGTCATGCAAGGGTTGGGAAAGCTGGAGAGGAATAGACTCCAGGGCTGTACAATAAGGTGGCTAGCTTTGCCTTCCAGGCCAACCCCAGGGATCACCACTGTGACTCCCTATCCTTCTTAAACTGGCCCTCACTAGATGCTCGCCTCCAGTACCCCTTGCTCTGCCTAGCGTACAAGCTAACCGGCCTGACACCCCCCCCAGCCTCTCTGGCCTTGTTGCTGTAAATGCCAATCACCAACACATCCGCACAACTGGCAGAACTCTCCTAGACATCCCCAGGGTCAGAACCAAGGTGGGCGGTATGTCATTTGCACTCACCACTCCCACACTGTGGAACCAGCACCCTCCTGGGGTGCAGGAAGACCCTATTCTCAAAAACTTCTGCACTAGGCTTAAGGCTCACTTAGCAGTCACCAGCTCCTGCCATTGTACTGGCTCCTGATAGGTACCCGAGCTAAATTAATAACCAGGTTTTATCCTCCACCACCACTGCTTAAACTCCAAAGCTAAATTAATAACCAGGTTTTATCCTCTACCACTGCTTAACTCCAAGTCAAAATGCAAGTCTTTGCACAATGCTTAACACTGTTGAACAACCTATCTATTCCATTTTGTACTTCTGTGCTCCTGCTTTGCCATCATAACTGTGCTATTGAGACTCCTGTAACCCGAACTAAAGCTGTATTTTATCTCTCGTTTTATGTATTCCTGGGTCGCCCCTGAAAAAGGGACATCCGGGGCTCAGTGGGCTTACCCGGTCACCAAAATTTAATAAATAAATAAATAAAATAAACAACATTGTAAATCTGGTATAGGTTAGAATCAAGAAAATAAAAAAAATGGTTCCATGTCAAAATGGCGACTACGGAACGATGACTTGTGAAGAGGGTGCAAATTCCACAGCATGATGAATTTAAACAGTCTTTTTTGGGGGGGCTTTGCCACTCACACCCTTTATTTAATATACTAACTCTGGGAGGGGCATACCTCAGGAGTAGAGAACGCCAGTCACCCAAAAGTGTTGATTCTGGTTCTATCGCCTCTTCACGGTCGCCGCTCAGCAGTCGCCATTTTGACATGATACCAAAAAAAAACTGGTTGGCCCAGGGCATGGAAGGCTGAGGCACTGTGCACCTCACCTCCTGTCACACCAGCGACCCAGGTTTGAGAACAATTGCAGGTCACTCAGTGGCTGGCCGGGGAGGGAAGATTGAGTGCCCCCAGGGCAGGTCTCCTCCCTCTGGGAGGGGGGGGTTTACACTGCCTCTCTGCTCATCTGACACCTGGAGGAATCTGAGCAGCAGTGCAGTGGGGTAATGCCAGAGGGAGAGACCCAACGCAGGACTCTGGGGTGTTTCCCAGAGATGGAGCTTGCACATTGCACCCATAGCACACACAGCAGTCTCTCAGGGACAGCAAATCAAAAATCTTCAGCAACAGGATGAGGCCCAGCACCGCCCCCCCCGGTGGCTCCGTACCACTGACTGGGCACCTCCAAAGAGACTCTCCGGCTGAGGGTGAAGCAGGAGTGTGGAAAGCCCTGGAGATGCTGGGTGACAGGGCTGAGGGGGTTGGTCTGATTGGGGCAGTTGGGCAGATTAGGTGGAAGAAACACAGGATTAAAAAAAAGAAAAGAAAAAAAAAACGTATGGTGCATGGCATAGGAGGTACCTGTAAAAGTAGATTTGAGAGGTATGCTAATATTTTATCAATTGTAGTTGACACTATCTTTTTTGGAAAAACAATTTTCATTGCACAGCTGCTTTAGGGTACTTAAAGGTCTCTATAATGTTCCTGCATTCCCCCTCTGTCTTTGAATGAATACGCATTGAGATTCTCCAGCCTCTGATTGCACGAGAGCCCCTGCTGACCCTGAACCACTTTCGTGGCTCTTCTTTGCACTGCCTCCAGCTGGTTAATGTTCTTTTTGTGATGGTGTTCCAGTATTTATTTATATAGGTTTATTTATTTATTGAAAACTTCAGAGATTACATTTGAGCACAAGTGTTCATTTGCAAAGGTTCCACGTCAAATACATAGTCACAAAATATAAACCCATTAAAAGTACAGTAAGCAGTTCCAGAGGAAATGCAATCAAGTCAAGCTCAAAGCTCTTAAGGCAGAACAATCACATACAATTTTGAAAAAATCCATGCAGATCTTTGTATAAAAAGTCACAGGATATGTACAGAGAGAAACCAAATAAAACAGTGTAATGGTTATAGTTGCACTGGACTGCAAGGGCAGACTGCAAAGATCTCTTAAACTGATTAATCTTGGGGAGAGTCAGCAGTGTATCAGGCAGTTTGTTTAACCAATTAGCAGTCCTGACAGCAAACGACTGCTTGCCCAGCTGAATATGCCAGAAAAAGGGAGCAAGGGCATTGCTGCTCATGTTCCTGGTGTTGTATTGGTTGCAGGCGGTGTGGAAGCAATTTATTAAAGCAGGGACTGTTAAGCCAAGAGCACCTTTTGTCTAACAAACAGGTCTGCAGCTTTATTCTACTGAGTAAGGGTATCCAGTTAGTGAGTGTGTGAAGAGTACAACTATGGTGCGAGTTATCTTATCAAGTACAAAGTGGCATGCCTTATTACAGATCAGCTTTACTCTATTTAACACCATGTCACAGGCAGCTGCATGACAGTGAGGCCATAATCTATGTGACAGAATGGAGCTGGCCAAAATAAGCATCTAGTATCTCCAGTGAGATTGTTCCAGTTAAAGTGCAGAGCACCCAGTCTTCTGTTAACTAAGGCCACCAGATTGTCAACATGGGGGGCAAAAGAGAAGGTGCCATCCAGAGTTACTCCAAGGTATGAGAAGGTCTCCTCCTTCAAGGTTTTGTCCCTGGCTGTTTGGATGACAAAGGGTGGAACTTTCCTGTTCTATGGGAGGCTAGAGAGCGAAGGTCTCCGCCTCTTCAAGGTTTTGTCCCCGGCTGTTTGGATGACAAAGGGTGGAACTTTCCTGTTCTATGGGAGGCTAGAGAAGAGCATGGTCTTTGGTGTTTTTTGTAATAGAAGACCAGTTTGTTGTTGGAGTACAAGCTTTCTAGTGTCCTAAAGTTACTTTGGAATATGGTGGTAAGGTTTGTAAGGACAGGGTTTGTGGAACAGATGACCGCATCATCAGCATAAAGGAGTACGCTGACTCTGGCAAGCATCAGGCAGTTGATTTATGAAGAGGCTAGATAGGAGTGGGCCTAAGATGGAGTCAGGGAGGACACAAATAGATACTCCCCTAGTGCTAGACAAGGATTTATAGATCTTAACAGGCTGGGAGTGATTTGTGAGATAGTTCTGGAACCAGCCACCTGCGTTCTGTGACAAACTCAGGCCAAGGAGTTTCAGTAGGTGCTTATGGTTGACCAGGACCAGGTCAGAAGCCTTAGTAAGATTGATATATCAATCTCTAGCTCTATCACTAATCTACATCTCGCTCACTCGCTCACTCGCTCACTCTGTCTGTCTCTGTCTCTTTCTCTCTCTCTCTCTCTCTCTCTGTAGGCCCTCCCTTGGCTGTGGGTCTGTGCAGGTTGGGGAATGGGGTGTTAGAGTTGAAAACCCTAAAGCCACATTTCTCTACTTTTGTTGCTCTAACCCTGACTGATGCATTAACGCAGTTTCTTTGCAATTTATATATATATTAAAGTGGTGCAATAGCACCACTATAGTTAGGGTTGAGTAGCATGTTTAATGTTAAACCTCAAACTTTGCAACTGATCAATGTATTTGCACAACATTTGGGCTGTCCCATGGGGTAGATCTCTTGACATGGCAAGTTTCACTCCCTTTGGGTGTGTGGATTCTGAGATCTGGATAATACAGAAACCTTAAAAGTCACTGCTTTTTGCATTTTTTTCTTCATTGCCTTATACCCAGATGGTGCGGAATTTTGTTGTGAATTTTTTATGGTAGAAACAGCTTGGGCAAAAGAATTGCCATGCATTTGTTTGGTGAAAAATATTAATCTGTTGCAAAGGTATTCCATTTTAAGTTCCCATTGTTTTCAATGGGAAGATCATGCTCAGGATAGAGGGAGAAAGTTTGGCAAAGGATTTGGCCTCATGAAAAAGGATTCTTTTCATGAGGGACCAAAGAATTATTTTTCATAAGGGACCAATCCTTTTTCACCAGAAAAAAATTCCTTTTTCATGAGCCGCCATCTTGTTGACTTTTTCCACAAACTAAAAAGCATGGAAAATTCATAAAAATTTTGTCATTTTAAAAATCAAACACCAGAATCTAGCTAAATGGTCAGCGTTTAGCAAGATTCTGATGTTTGTTTTTCAAAATTAGGGCCAGAAATGCTTTTTATGGGCACCCAAAATCATGGGTGCTCAGCTTAGTGAGAGGAGTGCTTCCCCTGTGTTCTCTTTATGAGAACAACGGAAATTTCTTGATTTCTGCAGACACAGCTGAACTCATGCTGCCGGCTGCAGAGTGAGCAGTGAGCCACCCTTTTCCCTGGTGTCTAGTAGCAACCCCACCCATTGTCCATGAAAATACATCAATTTATTCCCTGGTGTCTAGTGGCACCCCACCTGCTGTCCCCAACTCCCCATAAATAAATGCACTCCCTGGTGTCTAGTGGCACCCCCATCATCGCTGTCCCCAACTCCCATTGAAAATATGTATTTCTTGGTGTTAAGTGGCACCCACTATCTATTGATCGCCATTCTGGCTTTTCCTGGCATCTAGTGCCACCCACCGATCACTGTTACGGCTTTCCTGATGTCTAGTGGTACCCCCCACCTGCCAATTGCTGTTCTGGCTTTCCTTGGTGTCCAGTGGCACCCCCCACCCTCTCATTGCAGGCAACACTGAACTTTATTAAAATCTGAAATAAACAAAATGGTCCTTCAATGTTTTTGTTTATTTTGAAACCTGTAAAATAAAAACGGTCCCTCACCAGTTATCCCCCACCCCACTTTCCACTCAGCACCCACCTCCCCACATCCCCAGTACACCCCACATACCCTTACTCACCTGAACAGGTCCCAGGTTGAGATCCACTCTCGATCGAAGACACGTCTTGCTGCTTGAACCGGTGACTGTAATATGAGAAACTAAGGTAAATGCGGTTCATTGTATTTCGATGGGGATTTCAACTTTTATTCATAACTCAGCCATTTTTTGACATTTTGTCATCAATTTTTCAACATAGCCATTTGGGGACCCCACGATATGAACAATATGACTGTTAGATAATTCCAGCCTGAAAGGTGATTTCATGGTCACTTGGTGAATTCACCATTCAGGTGGGTTGTGCATAATACAAGTCATATTGTTCATGAAATTGGGTCATAAGAAGGCTATGTTGAAAATGTGTGGTCAAAATATGTAAAAATGCCAAAATGATGATCATTCGTTGCAATTTCGCTATGCACACTCGTGACTTTGGACATTTTCAATATTTTGACCCCAGATTTTCAACATAGTCATCTTATTACCCCACCCTATATATGTCACAGCTGTCATTTTTCAAATCCTGGCCAAAATGTGTTTTCACACCTGTGGCATGGAATGGCATGCCAGCTGCACAGAATTACGTTTTGGCGGGGATTTTAACATTTTCTGTACTGGGTACATGAGGTGGGGTAATAAGATGACTATGCTGACAATTTGACCACTGTTGTCATATAATTGGAAGCGCAGGGTACTTCCACAGCTATATACATGTACGCATCTATGGAAGGATGGGGGGGCCCTGCGCTCCCACAGGCAAATGAGAATGTGATTACTCTATCTCTAAAACTATAGATGGGTGGGAGCTACATAATATATGCATCTACAGGGGATGGGGCGTAGGATCTAAAGGACCTGTGCTTCCACAGTAAAATAAGGATACTATTATACTATCTCAAAAAGTAAATAAATAAGTTGCAAAAAATTTCATTAATGCTCCAGTTAGGGTCAAAGTGATAAAAGTTGGTTAATAAGGCATTAGGGATTCCAATCCTAATACACCACCCTCCCAAAGGCAGTATAGCGCAGTGGTTTAAGGCTCTGAGCTGCAAATCTGGTGACATCCAGCAGACCAGACCTGGGTTTGAACCCCACAGCTTCCACTTGCATACTGTGTGACTCTGAGCAAGTCACTTAACTTCCCTGTGCTCCCAGGCTGCACCTGTAAAAAAAGCTTTCAGCTTAGTGTGCTAGTCCTGGTTAAGTAACTAACAACAAAAAAAAACAGACAGAAGAGCAGGTGTGGGGTGTGTCTTGAGCTTCTCAGGCCTAATGCTCACCCCATTCTCATAAAGTCTACACATCTGACCTTATTTACAGATGGAATGGGGTGAGTGTTAGGCTTGAGAACCCCAAGGCACACTCCACACCTGCTCTCCTGCCTGGTTTGGGAGGATGGGGTGTTAGGGTTTGTTGCTTGACCCTAACTGGAGCATTAATGAATATTTTAACAAAGTTTTGTTGCAACAAATATATATTATAGTGGCAATGGGTAGTGCCACTATAGTTAGTTGAGTAATTCATTTTAAGGTTATATTTGAAATTTTGCACCTTAATAACTTTGGTACTGTATGACGGATTTGCCTGAACTTTGGAATTCATGGTCTGGATCTGCCAAGCTTTGTTATGGTTGGATATACGGTTGCGGAGCTACAGAGTACCAAAAAACACATAAATTGCGGGTTTTTGCATGTTTCTTTGCTCGTGCCTACAGCCCGCATGGTTTATGCGAGCAGTTACAAAAACTTCAGGGAAGATGCTGCCAGGGTCCCTGATGTGCTTTTCGAAACTTTCATGAAAAAATATTAAACGGTTCAAAAGTTATTCAAAAAACACTGAATCCCATTATAGTCTATGAGAAAAGTTAACAAACTATACTTTCGTGATTCAGACATTTTTTTTCAGTTGGTGGTCAGAAAAATGCTTGGCATTTAAATGTGGGACCCTCTAGGGACACAATTCTTGTTGTGTTCACCTAGTCGAGCCCTGAGGATGCTAGCCATGTGTTTTTTGGGGGTTAAGACACCCCAGAAATATGTTTTGTCAATTTTTGTAAAAAGTAGTGTTGCAAAGTATTTTCGTACATGTCACACTTTCGTGATTTTTTTTTTTGCGAAAGTGTTGTGATTTGTGAAAGTAATTTGCAACACTATGCCGGAAACAATAAGAAATTTTGCCACCCTGCTGCAAAACAGCAGTCTGGTCTTTAGGCTGAAATTTGCAGGAAGAAAGCCAACATCACATAGATGTGCCTTTTGGTGGTTTGGTGGAAAAAATATGACAGGCTGCAAAGTTACAGCACTACAAAGTTGGCGATTATTCCCTATAGGATAACATTACGGCGTCCCACGCCTTTGGATCCTGTATCTCAAAAATGGTTCGAGATACGGACTTTTCGTCACAAAATTTCTTAAGCTCCCATTGGGGTCTAAGCACAAAACTAGCCTGGACAGTCATAAATAATATGATATTTTAATTTTTTTTTTCGTGCGTATGGTTCCTGAGATATAAGCAATTTAGTATTCCAAGTGCTCATTTTTCCTGTCTGAGGGCCACTATTATGCCCACATTCTTTGTATTCACTGTGCTTCTGAATGCACCTTTTAAACACAAAGCGCTGTGTTAGCATTACGTTCGTGTTAGCAGTTGTGTTCACATTTGCACTGCATTTCCGTTATCGTTTGCGCTTGCATTTCCATTACCATTTGCGTTAAGCGTTCTGTTTGTGTCACCTGTTAGCACTACTGCTCATGCCACCATCCATGCTCTGTCCACCGCCACTCATCACTCATCTTCCTGGGCTGTCACCATCTGGCGCCCATCACCATTCATGCCACTCTCACCGCTAGCCGCCACTCATCACCACTCCGCATCCGCGCCACGACTGTGCTCTGCTTCTACCTGCTCCGCACTCACACCTGCACCTGTGTCACCGCCACACCACACCAGTGCCTGCACTACATCACCATCACCACTGCACCTGACCTGCGTGCACTCATATCAGTCACAGCCCAGCCACGCCACCATCACCACTCCGCGTCCGCCACCATCTGTACCAGCACCACTGCCTGTACTCAGCCTCCCACACCACGCCACTGCTACATCCGCATTTTATGCTACTGCTCACTGCCAGCACTTTCACTATCACCCCGCCGCCTGCCACCACTTGTGTTCTATTCGCTACTGTTGTTACCGTTGGCGCTTGCTTGCATTTGCATTGCATTCGGGCTCCGTTTGCATCAGCGTTTGTTTGCGTTACTGTTAGACTGTTGTTAGCATTTCGTTAGTTACCATTGCCATTTACGTTTGTGTTTGCGTTACCATTTGTGTTTTCGTTTGCGTTACCATAACCGTTAGTGTTTGCATTTCCATTCTGGTTTACGTGGCATTACCGTTCCCATCAATGTTTGCATTTCCATCGCTATTACCATTAGTGTTTGCGTTAATATTTGCGTTTGCATTTACATTTCCATCACTGTTACGTACCATTTATTTTATGTTACCATTACCTTGTGCATTTCGCTTGCATTTTTGTTTGCATTTATGTTTGCGTCACAATTACTGTTACTGTTTCTGTTTTGGCTTCCATTTCCGTAAGCTTTAGCATTTGCATCTATATTCACATTTGCTTACCGTTACCATTATTGTTTGCGTTTGTGTCATCGTTACTGTTAGCGTTATCGTTACTGATGGGTTTTTGCACAAATGGCCACCACCACATTCCATTTACTATTTATTTATTGTCTGATTTGATTTATATTGCACATTCTCAAAAAGAAGGGTAATTAATGGCAAAAACTCTGTTTAATGCATCAGTTATGGTTGTTCCACAGTGACAAAGCGAGGGAGTTCAGTATTAGGTTGAAAACCCTAACTACGCATTCCACCCCACCCACCACCAGCACCACACACACCTATACATACAAGTAGGGGAAGGACCATGGCAACACAACCAATCACACACAACTAGCAGCAGGTAACAGAAATGACATACAGCTTTCTAAACCACAAAACCACACACCATGCTCCCATCGGGCTGTGGCATGGGGTCATCACTGCTAACTCTGATCCCAGGCATTCCGCACACTGCAAAACACATATCACTAGGGACAACTGGCCATCTTGGGCCACACGCTGCCACCAACACATAACACAGACTAAACATATGGTATTTTGGGGTGTACAAAACAGGATTTTCCACATTCCCTGAAATACTTTCAAAAATCACTTTCGCAAATGTGACAGTGTCGTGCTATGCATTTGCGACACTTTTGTGTTTGCGACAGTATTTTGCTACACTATTTTGCATGCTTTTGTAAATGCGACAATGTTGTGTGTTCCATTTGACACTTTCGTGTTTGTGACAGTATGTTGTCAAAGAATGCTCCTGATGACTGCACATCTTTTCCATCATCCTACAAGCAAACGGTTGGGTCCTTTGGGCTGAAATTTGCAGGGTGGCAAGCCCTGGTCCCACGAATGTGCCTTTTCCTGCCTTGGTGCTAAACTATTTAAGCATGACAAAGTTACACTGTTCCAAAATTGAGCAATTTCCTATAGACTAACATTGTGGCACCTATGATACCTTTCACCACCCATATGTCGAAAGCAGCAAGGTACAGTTTTCGCTATTGCCACCTTGTTTCACCTTTAGGTGAACTAACCTCGTGAAACATGTTTGGAACATGTGTGATACTTGAAGTTAGATTTCTTACCTACTTGCTATGGTGCAATGTGCTTTCACCTAATTTCTTCGATGACCTTCCCCAATGCCCCCTTGAGACCACCTCTAAATTCTCATTCAGCTCCACCTTTCTTCTTCAAAGGGGTTCCTCCACATGTGACTCATACCTATATCTGCAAAGCCATCCCAAGTCCGGGTTCAGTGGTGACTCCTGACCTCAGACTACTGGCGCGTGTTCTGGATGAGGTCACTGAACCCCTGATGAAAATGTTTAACCTCTCGCTAAGACTGGGCCAATTCCTTGCATGCTGGAAGCAGGCAACTGTCACCAGTGCATAAAAATGGAGACAGGTCTCTTCATTCCAACACAGACCTATCTCACTCCTCCTCCGACTATCAAAGGCATTAGAATGAATAGTGTCAGACCAGCTAGTCGAATACCTGTATAAATATTATGTCCAATGCCCTGAACAGCATGGCTTCAGAAAAGGGCACAGCACCACCACGGCTCTTCTGGAATTCACGAGTTTCATTCACTACACGCTCAATAAAGGACACTGTGGTGGTGCAGTCTTCATTGACCTCACTAAGGCATTCAACACTGTTAATCGCCCTCTGCTTCTTAGGCAACTGTCCTACATTGGGCTCTCTAATGAGACTCTTCAGTGGTTTGCTAGCTACCTCAAGGATCGGACCCAAAGGGTCAGGATTGCAGGTGTCACGTCCGATGTCAAGCCTGTCTGCACCGGAGTCCCCCAGGGATCCATCCTGGGACCTCTACTCTTCTCCTTCTTCCTCAATAGGCTCCCTGGTGTCTGCCAGCAAAAAATTGTACTCTAGGCGGATGATGCAGTACTATTCTCCTCTCACCATGACACTAATCTCCTTGAAACACAGATGCAACTTGACTTCAAGCGTGTTGAAGATTGGTTCACCTCATGAACTCATCATGAACTACAGCAAGACTAAAGTTATGACATTCTGTAATCCGAGGTGCAGGTACAAATCTGGGTCACTCAATATCATGAACAACGCCGGCTTTTGCTCGAACACGCCCTGAGTTCAAATACCTTGCTGTCACACTGACAGCTCCTCTCCTATATGCAGCATATTGACACTGTTGCCAGTGCTGTTAATATCTGAATTGGATTGCTACACAAACACAGGTCCTGTATGACTGTGGATGCCCTTAGACTGGCCATCTACAGCTCTGTCACCTCTATCATTGACTATGGTCTGGCATCTATGGCTCTGCTTCCTCAACTGCCCTCTGTAGAATCTCAGTCTCACTCAACAAAGCCTGCAGACTCTTAACGGGCGCTGCCAGAGACACTCACACATGTGACCTCTATACACAGACCTGTTGGCTACCACTCCTCAGCAAGATTCAATACCAGACTGGCCTGCTTACCAAGAAGATTTTCCTTGGACTCATGCCTCCTGGTGTTTGTAAGCTCCTCTCTGCCTTCAGTGGTACACAGCAAACTCATAATGCCCAATCCCAAACCTTTCAGGTTCCTAGATGCCGTACTTCTTTGGATCAGCAATCCTTTTACTATAGGGCTTCTTATTGGTTTAATACCCCTCAACAAAGAAACACTTTCCTCCTCTATAATTGGACCCTTTAAAAAGAATCTCTGACTTTACCTCACCTCTACCTCCAAATGTGACTGCTTCTCCTAACTGACTGGTCCATTCTCTGACTAGAAGATCTTGACCTGGGTCCCACATCCCTCCTGACACTACTCCCACTTGCAAATGTCTCCATGTGCTCCTTTTCCCTCCTCCATCATTCCTCCCTCCTTCCCTTCCCCCCTACACTCCTCCTCCACTGTTGTAACCCCACCTTTTCCCCTTTTTTGATCCCCTCCCACCTTCCTTCTCTCCCTCATGACTAAGGCCCCCTCAACCTGCCTCATCTCTCTTGCAATTAGCAGGCCATTTGTCCCCGTTCTTCTTAATTCCCTTACTCTGCTGTATCTTCTGTCTGCCTACCTTTGTTGCTCCCTACTAATAAACTTTATCTCTAAAGTAAGACTTGTCAACCTTGTCTATATTATGCCTGGTTACCATTACCAACCTTTGTATGTATGTTTCCCATTACTTTGACGTGGAACCTTTGTAAATGAGCAGCTCCTGCTCAAAGGTACTTGTAATCCGAGAGTTTAATAAATAAAAAAAAGGGTAGCACAGGTATAGTTGTGTTGCCTTGGTCCTTCCCCTACTTGCATGTATGTGTGTGGTGGTGCTGGGCGTGGGGGGTGAGCAGTTAGGGTTTTCAACCCTAACACTGAATTTCCTCGCTTTTGTCGCTGTGGAACAACACTAACTGTTGCGTTAAACAGATTTTTTTGCCATGAATATATCTACAAGGTTGCATTGTTAAGGGCCTTATGAACATAATTGGTGAATTCAACAGCGCTTATTTTGGTGCTCTGGAGCTCTGGATGCCATGTGCTGTGGGCACTGTGTCTTTCGAGGTACAGTATGTGACAAGTTGGTCAGAGACTATTCTCTTAAGGGCCTTGGATGGGGGAGAGAATAGACATGGGTCAGCATCTGGCAAAGCTGGTGCAGTTTCTGCTTTTGAAAACTGGTGTAACCAGCTTGCATTGCATGTAGTACTCCAGGTGAATTGGATGATGATAAAATTTTATTTTTATCCAGGATACATAATGTTAGGGTATTACCTCTATTTTAAGCATTGTCCTGTACATAAAACATTTAATCACATACAATAAGTACAATACACAGTTCACAAAGTATTACAATACAAAACACATAAAGAATTTATGTAAAACAATTACAAGTAGTGCAAAAATACATTTTCAAAGTAGCTTTAAAAACTGTCTGTGATTCTATATTTTTTTGCACCATGGAACTGTACAATGGACTAAGCTACCATCGTGGACCTCTCACCCTGACTTCCCCAAGCTCCTGAAGTCCATTTTTGGCCCAAATAAAAATATCACTGTAGCTGGCCCAAAATAACCACTGTGGACTTTTCACCCCAGCTCCCCTAAGCCCTCAGAATCCGTCTTTGGCCAAAATAAAAATATTACCTGAGATGCCAAAATGTCCACTACAGATCTTTTGCCCCAGCTCCCCCCAAACCCTCAGAACCCATCTTTGGTCAAAATAAAAATATCACCACAGATGGCCCAAATGACCACCATGGCCCTTTTGCCCCATCTCCCGGAAGACCCATGAACCCGTCTTTGGCCAGAGTAAAAGTAGCACTGCAGAGGGCCCAAATAACCATAGTGGACCTTTCACCCTGGCTCCCAAGTCCCTGAAACCCATCTTTGGCCAAAATAAAACCATCATGACAGATGGCCCAAATGACCACTTTGGAATTTTTGCCCTGGCTCTAAACCTCCAGAACCAATCTTATGCCAAAATAAAATATTACCGCAGATGGCCCACATGACCACCTGCAAACCTTTCACCTCATCTCCCCAAGCCTCCATAACCCATCTTTAGCTAAAATAAAGATAACACTGCAAATGGCCCATATGACCACTGCAGACCTTTTCCCCAGCTCCCCAAGCCCCCAGAATCCATTTTTGCCCAAAATAAATATATCACTGCAGATGTCCCAAGTGACCACTGTGGACCTTTTGTCCCTGCCCCCAAAACCTCCAGAATCCATTTATGGCAAATCACCACCGCAGACCTTTGTGCACCAGCTCCTCCAAGCCCACAGAACCCATCTTTGGCTAAAATAAAGATCATTGCAGATGGTCCAAATGACCACCGTGATCCTTTTGTCCCATCTCCCATGGCCACAGAATGCATCTTTGGGCAAAATAAAAATATCATCGTGAGATCACCCAAATGACCACTGCAGCCCTTTTGCTCAGGCTCCTCCAAGCCCTGAGAACTTATCTTTAGCTGAAATAAAAATATCACCACAGATGGCTCAAATGACCATCGCAGACCTTGCACCCAAGCTCCCCCAAGCCCTCAGAACCCATTTTTTGCCAAAATAAAGCTATCATTGCAGATGGCCCAGATGACCACTGTGGACCTTTCATCCTGGACCCTCATAGCCCCAGATCCCATCTTTGGCCAAAATAAAATCTGACCACAGATGGCAGAAATGACCACCAAGGACCTTTGCCCCAGGTCCCCAAAGCCCATCTTTGACCAAAATAAAAACATAATTGCAGATGGCCCAAATGACAATCACAGTCCTTTTGCCCTGGCTGCACCAGAACCTATCTCTGGCCAAAATAAAATGACTGCAGATGGCCCAAATGAGCACCACTGAACCTTTTGACCATACCCCCAAGCCCCCAGAACCCATCTTGGACCAAAATAGAAATATCACCACAGATGGCCCACATGACCACCACTGACATTTTGTCTATCTCCTCCAAGCCTCAGAACCCAGTTTTGGCCAAAATAAAAATATATCTGCAGGCGACCCAAACAGCTACCTCAGACCTTGTGCCCTGGCTCCCCATGCCCCCAGAACCCATCTTTGGCAAAATAAAATATCACTGCAGATGGCCAAAATCACCACCACAGCCCTTTCGACCAGGCTCCCCAAGCCCCCAGAACCCATCTTTTACCAAAATAAAATATCAAAGCAGATGGCCCAAATGAGCTTTGTGGACCTTTGCCATGTCTCACCAAGGCTCCAGAACCCATCTTTGACCAAAACAAATATCACTGCAGAAGGCGGAATGACCACTGGGGACCTTTTACCCAGGTTCCCCAAGCCCCAGAACCCATCTTTGTCCATAATAAAGAATAACCATAGATGGCCCAAATGAGCACGGCAAACCTTTTGACCAAGCTCCCACAAGCTCCTAGAACCCATCATGGGCCAAAATAGGAATATCACAACAGATGGCTCAAATGACCACTGTAAACTTTTCACCCCAGCTCCACCAAGCCCTCTGAAGCCAAGTTTGTCCAAAATAAATACCTTTTGCCACAGACCCCATTTTAAGACAAAAGAAAAATATGAACATAGATGACCCAAATGACCTTCATGGACCTTTCATCATTACTCCCCAATCTCCCAGAACCCATCTTTTGCAAAATTAAAAATATCACTGTAGAAGGTGTAAATAACCACCATGGACCTATTACCCTGCTCCCTGAAGCCTCCAGAACTCATCTTTATCCACAATAAACATATCACCACAGATGGCCCAAATGATCACTGTGGACCTTTCAATCTGGCTGCCCAAGCCCCCAGATGCCATAATGGGCCAGAACAGAAATATCATCACAGATGGCCCAAATGACCATCACAGACTTTTCAACATGGCTCCCCAAGCCCCCAGAACCCATATTTGGCCAAAATAAAGAGATCACTGCAGAGGGCCCAAATGACTGCTGTGGACCTTTTGCTCCAGCTCATCCAAGCCTCCAGAATCTATCTTTGTCCAAAATAGAAATATTATCACAGATGTCCCAAATGGCCACCGCTGACCTTTCATCCTGGCTGACCCATAGCCCAAGAATCCATGTTGGGCCAAAGTAAAAATATGACTGCAGATTGCCCAAATGATCACAGTGGACCATTTGCCCTGACTCCACCTAGCCCCCAGAACCCATCATTGGCCAAATAAAAATGTTGCTGCAGATGATTCAGATTACCACTGCAGACTCTTAACCCCAGCACCCCTACACCTCCAGAACCCATCTTTGGTCAAAATAAAGATATCACTGCAGATGGCCCAAATGACCACCACAGACCTTTTGCTCTGGCTCCTCCAAGCTTCAGAACCTATTTTTGGCCAAAATTTAAATATTACCACAAATGTCCCAAATTACCACTGTTGACCTTTCATTCTGGCTGCCCCATAGCTCCAGAACCCATCTTTGGCCAAAGTAAAATATGACCGCAGATTGCCCAAATGACCACTGTGGACCATTTGTCCCAGCTCTACCAACCCCAGAATGCAACATTGGCCAAAATAAAAATGCTGCAACAGATGGTCCAAATGACCACCACAGAACCTTCACCCTGGCTCCTCTGTGCCCCAGAACCCATCTTTGGCCAAAATAAAAATGGACCCACAGATGACCCAAATGACCACCACAGCCCTTTTGCCCTGACTCCCCCAGAACCCATCTTTGGCCAAAATAAAAATATCACTGCAGAGGGCCCAAATGAGCAATGCAGATCTTTGGACCCTGCTCCCCCAAGCCCCCAGAATCCATCTTGTGCCAGAATAGAAACCTCACTGCAGAAGGCCCAAATGACCACTGCAATGACCAAAATAAAAATATCTCTGAAGATGTCTCAAACAACCACTGCGAACCTTTCACATAGGCACCCCCAAGCCCCCAGAACACGTCTTTGAGCAAAAGTAAAATTATCACTTCAGATGGACAAAATGACCACCACAGCCATTCTGATGTGACTCCTCCCAAGCCACCAGAACCCATCTGTGGCCAAATTTAAAGTATCACCACAGATGGCCCAGTTGACCATGTGGACCTTTTGCCCCAGCTCCCCCTAGCCACCAGAACCAATCTTTTACCAAAACAAAAATATCAATGCAGGATGCCCAAATTACCTCCGCTGACCTTTCACCATGGCTGACTAAGCTCTCCCCAAGCCCCCAGACACCATCTTTGTCCAAAATAGAAATATCACCACAGAAGGCCCAAATGACCATTGCAAACCTTTTGTCCTGGTTCCCTCAACACACTAGAACCATCTTTGGCCACAATAAAATTATCACTGCAGAGGGCCCAAATGACTACCGCTAACCTTTTGCTCTGGTGCCCCCAAGCCTCCAGAAACTATCTTTGGCCAAAACAAAAATATTACTGCAGATGTTCAAAATGACCACTACTGACCTTTCGTCATGGTTCCCCCATAGCCCCAGAACCCATCTTTGTCCAAAATAAAAGTATCACTACAAATGGCCCAAATGATCACCACAGACCTTTTGACCCAGCTCCCCCAAGCCCCCAGAACTCATCTTGGGCCAAACTAGTGTCAAATGGCCAATTAAAGTGTGTGTTCAGCTGAGAATCTGACTTACACAGGGGGCACCCAGATACAGTAGGTTCTGGCATAGACACCAGGTGAAGCCTTTCACTGAAAGAGAGCTTTAGTACCTAAGGAAAAATAAGATAAGTAGAATATACAAAATAATGTTGTTCTGACTTCACAGGAAACTTGGTTTCAACAGATATGTGTGTGACTGTGCTCTTCGCTGGCTGAAGGAATGGCTCCAGAATGCGAATGTTGTGGTGAAGGACCAGGAGGACATCCGGTGCTCCAGTCCAGCAAGCTTTGTCAACAGAACAATTCTGAGTGTAGATGTCACAGCAGTTCCTTGTGGTAATGACCTTTTTTCTTATTTGCGAGATAGTGCTTGTGTAAGATTAGGGAACTGGTCATACTGGAGGCTGAACAGGCTTTGTTTAGCCACTACTTTCTTTGTGTTCCAACAAAGCATAGAGGGGAAGGAACTCGATTTCATGGTCTTCTTTCCTTCATAAAACTGATGCATGCATGTATACTGGGGAAGAAGAGGAGGATGAGCTGTCCTTCTATCACCTAACGCTAAGAGGGAGAAAGTGGGAAGGAGTAGAGAGTGAGATGTCCCCATGTTTCCCCAAAACCCAGAGTGAATGGCTGAGGAGGAAGAGAAGGACCAAGTGTTCCTCCTAATCTGGATGAGATACTATTTTAGAAAGATAGGTGGAGATGCTCTTGTTGTTCCCCCACAAATCTAGGTAGAGATACAGGTGGATGAGGAGAAGCATGAACTGTCCTTAAATTCCTCCCAAAGCTCAGGAAGGGAAAGAGAAAGACTGAAGAGGAAGGTGAACATTCCTCGCCTTCTCTCGAATGCTAGGAAAGACAGGGGTGAGAAGGCTGAGGGTGAGAAGTTCTTATGTTATCCACAAAATCTAGAGAGAGATACTGAGGAGAAAGGGAAGGTATGTATGACAAACCCCACCCATCCATGCCCCAGCCAGCGCCCCTCTCACAGCTAGCTGCCACAGACCTTCACCCATATTTGCCCCTCACCATGTCCTTGCACCCACACTTGATCCCCTTGCAAGGGTGGCTCACCGTGGACACCTGGACCCTCTGAGCCCAGTCACCAGTCCCCCTCGATCAAGCCAAGGCCGACTGCTCAAACCCCAGGTGAAGTGTGGGTTCTGTCTTGTCAAACTTCACTCTACTCCTTTCCTTGTATCAGGAAGGAATGTGTTTTTCGAATTGCTTAAACTAGATTTAGCATGCCTCTTTGGAATGACGGTTACTCCAAAAATTCACAAACTATATCCTTTTCATTAAAATGCACAACCAGTCTGTATATTGTGCTAAACAAGAATTGGGCAAAATAGAACAAAAAATTGCTTACAGGAGAAAACATCGAAAATAATAGGACTTAAACTATAAAAATGCAAACTTAGCTTTCATATAGCTAGGTCAAACTTGCAGGTGAAGATATGGAAATAGTACAGTCTCTTGTCTTTGAAGAACTTGAACCACATCAGAGTTCCTCCTCTTTCCAGTCCCATACCCTGGTTGGCAGTCCCATGTGAGAGGCCAAGGTTGGAATGGGCATGGAGTCTGAATTCCCCTATCACCTTTGTGGTGGTCCCTCCATGACAGAGTGGAGGCACACTGGTGGGGCAGTGTGGGGAAGCTCGCACTATGAGCGCCCATGTTGTAACTGTCATGTGGATAAAGGACTTCAGGTTTCAGTGCTATTAATCCAGCACCTTTCATGAGCACTAAATTCACACACAAAAATAAATAAATAAAAATAGTCCCCTCCTGCCAGTCTCATACTTTCGGTTAGCCTTTTGCCCTACATACTAATCCCTTTCTTGCCTGGCTGACAGTGAGGTCCTCCTTTTATAGTCAAGACCCCAATGTGCCTCAGTACATGTCTGTGTTTTTTCCTTTCTTATCAGAATATGTTTCTTGCAAATAAAAACATTTTGTTTGTAAACCAGATTATTCTCGTTTATAAACTAGATTACAAAAGCGTTTGCTGGAAACCAGACTGTCACTGTGTTCTATCATTAGGAAAATCCCAGTTCCCATGTTTTATCAGTAAGCGGATATACTCAGATAGCCCTCCATTTGCTTTGCTTTTGGCATCAAATGTTTGTCAGCAGTTTTATTATTCCAGCATGGCACCTAGCCAGTAGACCCCCGGAGCAGATAAGTTTATTACCCAAATGATCCTCCTTGTAAACCCTGAGAAAAACAGCAGGACTATTTGGCCATATGTGCAAGCTTATAGAATTTGACCTGGTTCACCTCCCAGTATTTTCTGGACACTTCAAGCAGTCTGCCAATTCACTGTATTAAAACATTAGTATACATTTATGCCACAGTGAGCTACCCTGGTATTTCCTTTAAAGTCTGTTGAGGGCTATTGGGTAGGAAGAGGAAGATGGTCTGTCCTTCTGTTTCCCATAACATCTAGAGAGAGGTATTTATTTATTTATTTATTTAGTTTTTGTTGACCAGGTAAGTGCACTAGACAAATTCTGCCTATTTTCAGGCACAACCCGGGGAGGGGGATACAGATGAATGCCAACTGACCTTGAAACAGATTAAGCTGTTGGTGGTATTTTTAGTGAATGAGGGAAATTTGGCCAGGACACTGGGGAAATTCCCCTGCTCTTTTGAGAAGTGCCATGGGATCTTTAACATCCACCTGAACTACCAATCCAGGCAGATGGGACCTCGGTTTAACGCCTCATCCGAAAGACGGACCCTCAAGTGCAGCACCCTCTCATGCTGCACTACAGTGTCAGTACTGGAATATTAACCTAAGTGCCAGATGTGGGAACTGAACCCACAGCCCTCTGATCTCCGGCCTCAGAGACGATTATTGATGAAGAAGAGATAGCAGAATTGCCCTTACTCCCTGCACCCAGACAAATCAGTAGAGGGTTATATGGGTGGAAAAGGAGAGCGCTGTCCCACTGGTACCCTCTAATCAAGAGTTGGATATTGAGGAGGAAGAGTACAGCTAGTAGTCCTTGAATTGCTTTAGACTAAAGAGGGACACTGAGAGAGGAACAGCAAGGCAAGCGTTCATTTTGTTTCTCCAAAAAGTCTAGAGAGATATCTTGAAGGAGAAAGAGAAAATGAGCTCCTCACGTATTTGGATTTATTGGATAGGAAAGGCAGGGTGAACTGCCTTTGTATTCCCAAAGTCAAGAGAGAGATATTAGGAAAGTTGAATAAACTGCCTTTGTGTTCCCCAAAGTCTGGAAAGGTATTGGTAGATGAACAAGAGGAAGAACTGCCACTGCTTCCTCCCAAGCTCTTGAAACAGGTTTCAGGCACACTGCCATTGCATTCCCAAAAGCTAACAAAAGATATTAGCAGAGGAAGAGGATGATGAGCTGTCATTGAAAGAGCATGGCAGAGCTGTCTGAATTCTCACAAAGCACAGAGAGATTTGGAGAGGGAGGGAGGGAGGAAAGTGGAATGCTGTTGTGCTCCTTAAAGTCTAGAGAAGGTTACTGAAGCAGGAAACATAGAAACACATGGAGCTTGTCAACAGATAAGGACTGCTTGGCCTACCCAGTCTGCCCATTTTTCCCTACCTATACTTTCACCGCAAACCTACCTGATTGCCATCTACCTCCCCACTTGCTTCCCAGCTAAGATTTCCAGTGCCTGTCCCATGCATGCTTGAAATCCACCACTGTTTTGCCCTACTACCTCTGCTGAAAGACTGTTCCAGGAATCCACCACTCTTTCAGTGAAGAAGTACTTCCTCATGTTTCTCCTAAATGTTCCCTCTTTCAGCTTCATTGCATGCCCCCTTGTTCTCATGCTCCTTATCCTCTAAAAAAAAACTCCCCTCCTG
The DNA here is from genome assembly GCA_016271365.2 of Neoceratodus forsteri. NCBI lineage: Eukaryota > Metazoa > Chordata > Ceratodontiformes > Ceratodontidae > Neoceratodus > Neoceratodus forsteri. The sequence continues at coordinate 125,671,589 of JADMNL010000024.1, forward strand.
CACCTTGTTCAGTCCTGTGAGGTATTTATTGATATCTGTCATATCCCCCCTCTCTCTCCTGTCTTCCAGGGTGTACATATTGAGATCAATTAGTCTATCCTCAAATGGGTTCTAATGCAGCCCCTGTACCATTTTAGTTGCTGATCACCGGATAGCTTCCACCCAGTCCATGTTCTTCTTGAGATATGATCTCCAAGACTGGACACAGTATTCCAGATGGGATCTCACCAATGATCCATACAGTGGCAGCACCACTTCTCTACTTCTGCTGGTGATACCCCTCCATATACACACCAGCATCCCACTAGCCCTACCTACTGCCTTGTCCTACTGCCTCACCACACCAAGAAAAGGAGAGTGAGCAGCCCTCTTCCACACAGAACATCTAGAGATATATGGGATATGACATGGGCAGGGAATTGGTTTGTAGATATCTTAACAAGTGGCAAAGCCTTGAGTGAGACAGCAATAGATCAGTACCCTCAAATGAAGATAAAAATGATATCTTAAGTCACCAAACCATGGCATATTTGATTTACACAACAGGTGTTTAGGTGTTTTTTTATAGAAATGGTAAAAAGTAACAAAGTGAAAAAAAGTTAAACATGTAAACTACATAGACTACTGTATATTCAGTAAAAAATTAATCACATCTCACATTTTATTTAATTATTAGAAGAGTGTTACCAGAAAAGGCCTACTGAGCCATAATAGCTCCTTTTCGTAGGTGTCCTGGGGGAAAATAAATGTAGTCGGTTACAAAGCATGCTTAGGAATTTATCTTCACATGTGAGAATACATTTCTGAGCATGCTCCGTGTGACTAAAATGAGTGAGATGCATTTCTGAGCATGCTCAGCAACCAAATTAATCTTGCTTATGTTACCCAAAATAATGCGTTTATTTTGGCAAATTAATTTCACACCAGTTGTATAAATAGGGAACATCCAATGAGGTAGGTTCAAATATGCATGTTATTGGTTTGGAATGTTGATTTATTATTTCGCACACTTGCATGAGTGGCGCAGTCACAAGTGCAGGCACTGTCACGCCAGCATTTCAAACCAATAGCTTGTGCATATTGGAGCTACCTCATGGGATATCCAATGTATTCCATGGGAGTCTCACTTTTGTGTGTGTGTGTCTGTTGCAGGTAAAAAAACATGCTTTGTTGTGTTAGCAAATTATCTTTTTAGAGATTGTCTTTCTTTTCCTCTTTATTAATGATGCAATGACTGCTGCACTATTATGTTGAGAAAATCTCTATTTTATTCTATGCTGTTTAATGCTTGCTCTATTGTTGTACCCTGCATTGTTGTATGTCCCTTGAAATCTTGCTTAATCCTGTGTAAACCTTGTCTTCTGTCTGCATAGTCCATGTAATTCTCCTGGGTCACACCTGAAAATAGGTATACATTTGTCTAGTGTGCTTACCTGGTCAACAAAAGCGATAGAGAGATAGAGAGAGAGAGAGATATTTTGAGGAGGAAGATGGGTGAGGTTCCCTGGAGTTCTTCAGTACCCAGAGAGTGGTATTGGGGGAAGACATAAGGGTTGATCTGCCATTTCCCTCCAGGTCTAAAGAAAGATATTCATGAGAAAAAGTAGTGTGAGTTGTTCCCACAAAGGCTAGAAAGAGATAATGGGAGAAGAGGAGGAAGGAGGGTGATCAGTTTTTATGTTTCCTCCAAATCTATAGATAGGTACTGAGGAGGAATAGCAAGGTGTGCTATCCTTATGTCCCATCCTCAAACCTATACACAGGTACTGTGGAGGAGAGGATGGTGAGCTGCTTTCCCCTTCCACTAAAATCTTTAGAGAGAGGTATTGGGTGGGAAGAGGAATGAGAGCCCTCCTTCTGTTCTGCTCATGCTCTAAAGAGGGGGAATCGGGAAGATGTGAAGGATGAGCTGCCCTCATGATACTACCTCAGATTGATAGAGAGAGAGTTACTGGAATGGAAGAAGATGAGCTGTCCTTGTGCTCCCCTAAGGATTACTGGGCTGGCAACTGTTCATTTATAATGCAGCAGTGCAGTGAAATTGGGCAAAAAATTGGACCCTACCTTTTCTTCACTATAAAGAAATCCAGGCATCTTCCAGTTTTATTTGGCTGTAAAATTTATTTATTTATATATTTGGTTTTTGTTTACCGGGTAAGTACACTAGACAACAATGTTGCCTATATTCAGGCACGACCCAGGAGAGTACAGACAGGGGAGACCAGAGTCAACATTAAAGAGTATTTCATGACGCAGCATGAGGTAAGAACAAACATTTGAACAGTATACAGCCAGGTACAGTCATTATCAGTGATGACAAAGAGAAACAGATAACATTACAATAATTATTTTCATCTGATGTTGTCTAGGTCCACCAAAATGTGTGTCTTTTATAGATGGCTTAATTTAAGTTTTACTTAAGAAAAAAGATGGCCACCACATTTGGTTTAGAAATACCACTGTAAACCTGGAAAGGGTTAGAACTGAGGAAAAAAAAACTCACGGTGCGATGCATAGAAGGTACCTAGAAAAGTAGATTTGACAGATATGCTAATATTTTTAGGTTGATTGCGTACATGTGCAAGAAACATGTTGCGGCAGCTTGTTGCAGAAGCAGATTATGGAGGTGCGGCACTGTTGTGGCCAATGCCCCCACTGCCTTTTGAGGCTTGGCCCACTTTCCCCAATGGGGTGGCATGCTGCTGCTGACACTAGTTCAGCCAGCGTGCCACCACCTTGAAACATTTTAGCTGCTGCAATCAGGGGCCGCCTTGTCATTGCAGCGTCAGCCGCCATTCTGCTGCAATGAGGGAGCGACCTGTCATTGCAGGGTGGTCCCTTGCATTCCCCTAACCCAGTTTGCTGATGGGGAGCCCAGTCCCCGTCGGTTTCTGTTGTATGCCGAGGGGATGCCCTATCCCCCTTGGCATCATGTCCCCTCCCCCTGTTTCTTTGCCACATTTCTTGTGTGCTGAGGAGGTGCCCAATCCCCCTCGGCTCATGAGACACCCCTCCCAGTGTGTGCCGATGGGAGTGCCCAATCCCCGTTGGCTCCAGTCCCCCAACCCTAAAACACACAGGTAGCATGCTGGGAGCCCACCCCAGCATGCCAAATTTACCTGCTAAAAGGGAAAACTGTCCTGTGATTTCTATTTTTTTTAACCCTGTAAAGAAGAAACGGTCCCTTGCTGTTTGCGCCCCTCCCCAACCCGCCCCACCCACTGCGTACCCCCACCTCCCTCACCCCCACCCATACTTACCTCCAGAGGCCGAGCAACAATCTTGGGTGGACCAGGAACACGCCTGCACTCTTCAAAGCCGACCACTAACTGAAGAAATGCCGGTTAGCTGTATAATGGCATAAACAGGGTTTTTCAACTTTACTGCATATCTCAGGCATTTTGGGGAATTTGGCAGCAAATTTTCAACATGGGGTCATTTGGACCTCTTCTCATGAATTCAGCCACTGTCATGGCGTTATTCGGTCCCAAAAGGTGATTTCGCGGTCATTGCACGGAATCACCTTTGGGGACTGATTAACAAAATGACAGTGCCAGTGTTCAAGAGGTGGGCTCTCAAAAAACCTATGTTGCAAATTTGGTGAAAAAAATCCAAAAAATTACTGTTTTACAAGAATGCACAGTGCAGTTGCTACGCACACTCATAATTTTGCGAATTTGCAATATTTTCATGCCAGACTTTCAACACTGGCATTTTTCCACCACTTCCTTATGAACAGTACAGCTGTCATTTTTCCATCCTGGTCGAAATGTGTTTTGCACTTCCGGCAGAATTGCATGGTCGCTGTGGAAATCAGTGTTCTGGACAGATTAAGAAAATGACAGTGATACTGTTCATGAGTAGAGGTCCTAAAATGCCTATGTTGAAAATTTGGTGATGATAGTCCAACAAATGACTGTGTTACAAGTGTGCATTGTGTAGTTTCCATGCAACCTCATAACCCAGATTTGTAATATTGTCATGCCAGATTTTCAACACTGGCATTTTTCCACCTACTTATGAACAGTGCAGCTGTCATTTTTCACATCCTGACCAAAATGTGTTTTCATACTTCCGGCGCTGAATAGCGCGGTCGCTGTGGGAAATCAGTGTTCGGGACAGATTAAGAAAATGACAGTGACACTGTTCATGAGCAGAGGTCCTAAAATCCCTGTGTTGAAAATTTGGTGATGCAAGTCCATAAAATGACTGTGTTACAATCGTGCATCGAACTGTTTCCACGCACCCTTGTAACTTTGCAAATTTGTAATATTTTCACGCAACATTTTCACACTGACATTTTTCACACCTCCTTATGAACAGTACAGCGGTCATTTTCACATCCTGGCGAAATGTGTTTTGCACTTCTGGCGAGAATAGCACAGTCGCTGTGGAAATCAGTGTTTGGGACAGATTAAGATCGGCGAGTGAGAGAGGGGTAGTGACTGAGCTCAACTGAGCTCTGCCAGGACTGTTGTGGATTTCTTTGTGGGCAGAAAAAGGCCCCAACGTAGACAGGAGCCCAGTACAGAAAGGCAACCTGCAGTGCTGGAAGAAACAGAATGAGAAAGCGAGTGAGGAAGGGGGAGTGAGTGAGCTCAACGGAGCTCTGTTGGGACTGCTGCAGATTTCTTTGTGGGAAGAAAAAGGCGTCAATACAGGCAGGGGCCCAGTACAAAAGGGCAGCCTGCAGCTCCGAGAGAAACAGAATGAGTGAGTGAGAGAGGGGGAGTGAGCGAGCTCAATGGAACTGTGTTGGGACTGCTGCGGATTTCTTTGTGGGCAGAAAAAGGTGCCAAGGCCAGCAGGAGCCCAGTACAAAAGGGCAGCCTGCAGCACCGGGAGAAGCAGAATAAGAGCACGAGTGAGGGAGGGGGAGTGAGCGAGCTCAATGGAGCTCTGTTGGGACTGCTGTGGATTTCTTTGTGGACAGAAAAAGGCGCCAGAGGAGGCAGGAACCCAGTACGAAAGGGCAGCCTGCAGCATCGGGAGAAGCAGAATGAGAGCTCGAATGAGGGAGGGGGAGTGAGCGAGCTCAATGGAGCTCTGTTGGGACTGCTGTGGATTTCTTTGTGGGCAGAGAATGGCGCCAACGCCAGCAGGAGCCCAGTACAAAAGGGCAGCCTGCAGTGTCGGGAGAAATAGAACGAGCGAGTGAGAGAGGGGGGAGTGAGCGAGCTCAGTGGAGCTCTGCGGGACTTTAGAGTTGCCCACCCTCCCACCCAGTGTCCTCTGTGGTCCTGTATTACAGCAGGGTCTCTGGAGGAGACAAAGCAATGACTGGATACTTTTAGGATTGCTGTAGTAATACAGATTAAGTTGTTCTGTTCCTTTCGTACTGAGCTATACTGTTATAATTGCTGTAATAATACATATTTATTTGTTCTGATTATGTCTCTAACTGAGCTGAGTAATAAATTTGGTAAAAAAAATGACTGTTTTACGAGCATGCTTACGCAGTTGCTACGTACACTCGTAACTTCATGAATTTGCAATATTTTCACTCCAGATTTTCAGCATTGCCATTTTGCACACCCTTATGAACAGTACAGCTGTCATTTTCACATCCTGGCCAAAAGTGTTTCACACTTCCAGGTCAGAATAGCGCAGTCGCTGTGGGAAATCAGTGTTCAGGACACATTAAGAAAACCACAGTGACACTGTTCAGGAGCAGAGGTCCTCAACACGCCTATGTTGAAAATTTTGTGATGAAAGTCCATAAAATGACTGTGTTATGAGTGTCGTTGTGCAGTTTCCATGCACACTTGTAACTTTGCAAATTAGTAATATTTTCACACCAGATTTTCAACACTGGAATTTTTAACACCTAATTATGAACAGTATAGCTGTCATTTTCACATTCTGGCTGAAATGTGTTTCGGCGCTTTCGCATTGAAATCAATGTTTGGGACAGATTAGTATCAAGCGGTGAGAGGCGGGGTGACCAGGCTCAACTGGAGCTCTCTCAGGACTGCTGCAGATTTCTTTGTGGCAGAAAAAGGCTCCAGCACAGGCAGGAGCCTGGTACAAGGCAGCCTGCAGCGCCAGGAGAACAGAGCAGTGAGTGAGGGAGGGGAGTAAGCGAGCTCAGCAGAGCTCTGTTGGGACTGCTGCAGATTTCTTTGTGGGCAGAAAAAGACATCAATGCAGGCAGGAGCCCAGTATAAAGGGCAACCTGCCACCAGGAGAAACAGAATGAGCGAGTGTGGGGGGGTGAGCAGAGCTCAACAGAGCTGTGTCGGGACTGCTGCAGATTTCTTTGTGGGCAGAAAAAGTACCAACACAGGCAGAAGCCCAGTACAAAGGGCAGCATGCAGCTCTGGGAGAAACAGAATGAGCAAGTGAGAGAGGGTGGTGGCGAGCTTAACAAAGCTCTGTCAGGACAGCTGTGAACTTCTTTGTGGGCAGAAAAGGTGCCAACACAGGCAGGAGCCCAGTACAAAGGCAGCCTGCAGCACTGGGAGAAAACAGAGCGAGTGGGGGGAGGTGGAGGCTCAGCGGAGCTGTGTCGGACTGCTGCAGATTTGTTTGTAGGCAGAAAAAGGTACCAACGCAGGCAGCAGCGCGGTACAAAAGGGCAGCCTACAGCTCCGGGAGAAACAGAACGAGTGAGTGAGAGGGGTAGTGAGCAAGCAAAGGAGCTCTGGGGACTGCTGGATTTCTTTGTGGGTGAAAAAGGTGCCAATGCAAGCAGGGCCCAGTACAAAGGGCAGCCTGCAGCGTCGGGAGAAACAGAACAAGCAAGTGGGGGGGTAGGTGAGCTCAATGGAGCTCTGCCAGGACTTACAGTTGCCCATCCTCCCGCCCAGGGTCATCTGTGGTTCTATATTACAGCAGGGTCGTTGGAGTGGAGACAAAGCAATGATTGGATACTTTAGGATTGCTGAAATAATACAGAATTAGTTCTGTTTCTTTCTCTAACTGAGCTATACTGTTATGATTGCTGTAATAATACATATTAATTTATTCTGTTTATTTCTCTAACTCAGCTGAGTAATACTTGGGTGCAATAGGATTTCTAACTGGGCTAAGTGAAACTATATGAAAGCCGAGAACAAAAAGTATGGTAGCTAAGGGGTGAAAAAGCGGACAAGGAGGCTTTAGGATTGCTACAGTAATACAGTATCTAATGGATGAGATCTGAGACTAGATTAACCCAGTCGGCAAGGGGTCCAGTAGGGGACTAGTGTGGAGGCAGGGACAGGAATTTGAGTAAATAAGAGTGTAACAGTTGTAGTAGGGTACAGAACCTGGGAGTAATAGCTCGTAACATAAGATGGCCAAAATGGGGCAGGTGCCACATGTCAATAGGGTGGGCATCTTTGGAAGGGTGGAGGGGTGTACAGGGTGTGGGTCTGCCATGATCCTGGACTGGGCTTGGAGGATGAGGGGGTGTATGGCCTGTAGATGACTGGCTAGTTTGAGGGAGGAACTGTGGAGGTTAGGGAGGAGTGTAGGTGACAGGGCAGATGAGTATGGTAGGCATCCTGAGGGGGGGATGGGGATGGCAAGGGGACGGTGGAGGAATAATTAGGGACTTAAACCGACTGCGTATCAGAAGCACTAGCAGAAAAGAGAGGAGAAGGAGGGGTGCCTGAGACGAGGGCAGGGGGCCTTCTGATGGGGAGGAAGAGATCCCAAGGAGTACCAGGGGGAAGAGAGCAGATGGCTGCGGGTAGGGAGGGACCAGGGGTAGCACAGAGGTGAACAAGTAGGAGGGGGGAACCGATAGGGGGAAGACATGTAGGACAGGTATTGACTACAAATAGATTCGAACTTCTGCTATGGGACAGAGAGGGGGAGCAGGAACATACTGAAAGGAGGAGGACAGGTGGGGCATGAGAGGGATGGCAACAGGTAGGGGAAGAGATAGCGAGGAAAAAAGGTAGAAGGGGCTAGTAAGGAAGGAGGTGGTGACTGGAGGAGAAGGCTATGGGAAGGGGAAGGATGGGAGAGGCATCACTATCGGGGTAGAAGGGAATGGGGCTCTAAATTGACAACAACGGGGATAGGAGAGGGGTTGGAATCAGCAGGGGAGGAGGGGAGGTCAACATGGGAAGCTCAGTAGGAAGTAGGAAGTAGGCAGGCTCAGAAGGGGTTCAAGGGGAATGGGAGGAATAAGGCAGAGAAAAGGGGTGAGGCGGAAATAGGGGGTACAGATACAGAACTCACAGAGGGTGCAGTTGGCGGGGTAAGGGACAGGGAAGAATGAATACCAGGGTGGTGGAAGGGGCTTTAGAAGGGAAAGGGGTTAAGGGGTGGGGGGTACTAATCCTGGGGGACTCGATACTGAAATGGGTGAGATGGGGTGGAAAGGGGAAAGGCACAGCCATATTTGGGTTGAAGCTGTCCCCAGGTTGACTTTAGGAGAGGCAGGGCAGGCACTCCCCAAGCGTGCAGCGAGGAGGAGGAGGAAGAAACCCTATTTACTGTTGCATGTAGGTACAAACGAGTTGGTGGGGACACTGTGGAAGTAGTGAGGGAGGTTTGAGTACTTGGGCAGGCAGTGTGAGGGAGTGGGGAAGTGTGGCATTCTTGGAGGTACTGCCAGTACCATGTGCAAGCATGGGGAGCATGGGTAGGTTCAGGAGTTCGGGTGGCTGAGGTTAGTGCCACACGAAACATTATGGGTTAGTGACTAACTGGGGTGGGGTATGGAAATAGTGACTTGTACACGGGGACAGGTACACTGGAGCAGGAAGGGGAGTATTAAAGGTAACATTGCTGCTGGGCCACTGGCGCTGAGGGTTGAGATGCTGGATGCCACACCTTGCTGCATGCTGGCGACCTGGGTTCGGATGCAAGCCCGGGCTGCCAGGGGTTGGCAAGGAGGGATAGGATTGAGCATCTGGAGGACTGCTCTCCTAGCCTGGGGCGGGATCCAGGGACCCATCGCTCTGTAGCAGCCCCTGGTGATGACCATGGGCACTACTACAGCAGTGTAGCAAAGGGTGGCGGAGTGTGGCGGACGTTGGCATGCTGTGCTTAAGCGTCATTGCATGCCCACACTCTGCAAAGTGGGGAAAAGTAGAAAATGGGCTATGGTCAGGCAGCATGAGCTTCCAGCCCCCCCCCCGCCTGCCCCGAATGGCACCTTCTCAACCGGATCCTGCTCCGGTGGGTCGACCTGGGAAGCTCCTCATCACTCCACCATGGGGTAATCCGTGGAGGTAAGCAGGTCGGCCTGATGTCGAGGGAAGGGCTAGGTGGGTCGGTTGGGATGACCAAACCGACCGTAGCCCAGTCAGAAAATATAAAAAAAAAAAAAAATAATAATAATAAATAAAAAGGCAGGATTACAGGGGTATAGCTCTACTAAGGTGGATTTAAACAAATGGAGGGCGGGTGGCCAAAAGACTGAGGTTGGTAGAAAGGTCCAGACAGGGGAGCCTGATGAGCTCACCGCCTCAGATACAGGTAAAGGCAGAGGCATAGTAACCCTGGAAGATGGCGGGCAGAGTGGTCTGAGTGTAATACAGAAGGCTCCACCACCCAGTAAGAATAAGGAGGAGAAAGGGTGCGGACTACCGGGAGGAGGGACACAGGACAAGGAGGAGAAGAGTGAGGAGAAGGAGGGGTACGGGTGGAAGGTAGTCTGACTAAATGGATAGAGAACTGGTTACAGGGAAGAGTGCAGAGGGTGGTGATGGTGAGGTAGCTCTCGGCACTCAGAGCAGTGACAAGCAGAATGCCGCAGGGCTCAATGCTTGGCCCAATGCTATTTGCGCTCTTTATTTCCATTATAGCACACGGAGTGTGGAGCAGGGTTAGTCTGTTCGCACGTTATACCAAATCAAAAGCAAATAGTTATAGTAGCAGAACCCCCCCCCCAACACACACACACACACACACACACTCCCCGAAAAACTGCTTAAAAGCCTGCAATTCATTCAGATCAATTCCATTTTCTTACTTGGGGTTCAATGCCAGCAAGTGTAAAATCATATACCTAGGGCATAGGAACCCCGATACTGGGTATAGGATGGGGGGAGGTACTGATACTCACTAGACATGAAAGGGTCCTTGAGGTTATTATATCAGAGGACCTCAAAATGGCAGTACAGTATGACAAGGCTATAGGCAGGGCAAATTGGATTCTGGGGTGCATAAGGAGTGGCATCTCCAGTAGGAGGAGGAGGGATGTTGTGCTGCCATTGTATCACGCCCTGGTATACCTCCAGCTGGCGTACTGTGTCCAGTTTTAGAGACCACACTTCAGAAAGGACATAAGGTGGAGGTTTTCCAGTGGAGGGCAACTAAAATGGTTCAGAATTTTCACAGGAATCCCTACAACGAAAGGCTGAAGAATCTCAACATGTACACTCTGGAAGAGAGGAGGGCAAGAGGTGACATGATCAAGACCTACAAAGTACCTCACAGGAATAACGAGGGTACAGTGGGAAAGTTTCCTTCAAATGAAGATGAACACCCAAACCAAGGGACATACAATGAAGCTGGCGGGGCATTCAGGATAGATGTGAAGAAATATTTCTTTACTGAAAGGGTGGTAGACGCCTTGAACAGACTGCCAGAAGAAGTATTGGAAGCTGAAATGGTAGGGGGCAGGAAGCATGCATGGGATAAATATAGGGGTATATTAGAAAAAGGGGAAGGAGGGGGTCAACGGAGATCAATAGGGCTATGGAAGTGGAGTAGGTTCAAGTTCATTGCAGGAAAAATCCATTAAGCAAGGTCATTCGCAAGGAGGTCCTGATGGACGCAGGCAGAATAAGACATGCAGTAACATATACAGACAGGAGTTACAAGTAGGTAGAGAACACTTGGGCAGAATGGGTGGGCTGAGTGGTCCTTTTCTGCTGACAAATTCTATGTTTCTATGGCATTGTGTCAATTCAGGTGCAGTGTTTATTTAAAGTTGGGCCTACCATACATCCAGATGTATGGAACAGTAAATTGCCGAATTAGATGCAGCCCACTTACAGTTCAAGAAACAGCACCCCAGTGCTTCGAGAAGTGTTTACTCTTCATAAGGCTGCTTAAAGAGCTGGGGTTCTATTTGCAGTGTCCACACCAGTATGCTGATCATAAAATCGACGCTGCATCTGAATGAGTACTTGATTCTTGCTCACTCCATTTCTTCCCCACTTTGAAACCTGCTTGTCCTGAGTTAGTTTTGGGCTGACAGTGCCTTGCCTGTGCTGGAAGATGACCAATTAGCAGCACTGAAAGATGTGAGACTTCACAGACTGTGAAGGCAGCTGCTCACGGACAGACATACTGTAAGGCAATTCTACTGGGGGGGTAGGAGGAAGTAAGCTGTTGATTAACTAGAATCTGCAGCTTATCCATCAGGTAGAGAAATGGGCAGACTAGGTGGGCCAAGCAGTCCTTATCTGCCGTCAAATTCTATGTGTCTATGTTTCTCACCCACCATCTTGACAAGAAGAAGGCTGCAGCTGTGGCCACTGATGACTGTTTGGGTGTGGGGATGGGGGGACCAAAGGGGACAGACTTTGGGAGATAAAATCATAATAAAAATTGTGAGACCTTCACCAGCTTTCCAACACGCTTACCAGTAAAAGAACACTCTGTGAAGGTTTTCAAATGGCAACACAATCTGGTGAGCCCTCTGTCTGCCATCTGACACCAGGCATCAACCAGCATAACACTGCCTAAAGAAGGCAGTGTGGTCATGTGGTTACTGAAATACTGAAGATTACAGATTTATAAGAACAAAAGAATATCACACAGAAGCTGGCACATGTGCCTATAGCAGCTGTCTCCTGCTTCTCAGTAGTTATATTCATACCCTTGAGGTACTTGAATGTTTCCATCATATCCCCTCTTTCACTCCTCTCTTCTAGTGAGTACATATTGAGGTCCCTTAATTTCTCCTCATAATTCTTCTGTTGCAAGCTCTGTACCATCTCATTCGCCCTTCTCTGGACCATCTCCAGCCTGTTAATATCCTTACGAAGTTGCGACCTCCAAAACTACACACAGTACTCCATGTGAGGCCTGACCATGGTTTTATATAACGGCATCGCTGCCTCCCTCCTTATGCTGGTGATACCCCTGCCTATGCACCCCAGCATGTCGCTGGCCTCCCAGCTGCCTTACCACTTTGATATTTTCAGGTCATCTGAAATAAGAACCCCCAGGTCCCTTTCCTTCTTTGTGACTGTCAGCAACTCCCCCCCCCCATCCTGTACCTTTCCCCATGGTTTCTGTGTCCCAGGTGCATAATTTTGCACTTTTTTGAATTGAACTTCAGTCGCCAGTCCTCAGACCATTTCTCATGCTTCCCATGCCCCTCCTCATTTTTCCACCCCACCCCCGTAGTATCCACTGTGTTACACATCTTGGTGTCATCTGCAAACAGGCAGTACTTTCCCTTCAGCCCTTCTGCAACGACACTAATGAAGACATTGAACAGGACTGGCCCCAAGACCAATCCCTGCGGCACCCCATTAGTCTCCCCCCCCCTCCCCAGACTGCACCCCATTTACCACCACTCTCTGCCTCCTGTCTCTAACCCAGTTTACCACCCCTTTCCCCATGCCCAGCCTACCCAGCTAGTTTTTTTTTTTTTTTTTAGTTATTTAACCAGTAGTAGCACACTAAGCTGAAAGCTTTTTTACAGGAGTGACCTGGGAGCACAAGGAAGTTAAGTGACTTGCTCAGAGTCGCACATTATGCAAGTGGAAGCTGTGGGATTCAAACCCAGGTCTGGTTTGCTGGATATCACCAGATTTGCAGATCAGAGCCTTAGACCACCGCGCTATACTGCTTCAGCCTATCTGTTTATCAGCCTCCTATGTGGGACGGTGTCAAAGGCTTTGCTTTACAACAAGGTAAGCGTTGTCCACTGCCCCACCCTGATTTACTTCCTTTGTCACCCGGTCAAAGAGATCAGCCAGATTTATCTGACATGACCTCTCCACTGTGAATCCATGTTGCCTGTGGTCCTGGGCTCCGATGGCTTCTAGATGCCCCACTATCCTTTCTTTAACCATTGTCTCCATGATCTTCCCCACTACTGAGGTGAGGCTGACCAGCCTATAGTTCCCCGCCTCCTCCCTACTGCTGGATTTGTATAGAGGGACCACAGTGCTCTCCTCCAATTCTCTGGTACCACCCCTCTGTTGAATGACTCAGTGAACATGGCTGCCACAGGTACTGCTATTTCCCTTCACAGTTCTTTTAATATCCTTGGGTATATGCCATCTGGTCCCATCGGTTTGTCCACCTTCAATTTACTCACCTTCTGCAGGATTCTTCAGCCTGTCAGTGGACTATTGTTCACCTTTTCACGCTCTTGCAACTGCTGTTCTGCTGTGGCCCTTGCCCCTCCTCCTCTTCTGTGAATACTGAACAGAAAGACACAGTGGATGTTTTTTTTTTGGGGGGGGGGCACATGACAGTTCTTAGTCATGGTACTTTCACTTCCAAATACCTAAACAGCATATATAAGCAATCAACATTCGACATTGACAAATGCTTGTTATTAATTGTAGCTGAAACTTGTTTTTTTTTTTAGAAAAACAATTTTCATTGCACTGCTGCTTTAAATGGAAAATGTGCCTTCAGAGCACAAATCCAATATGTAATCCCACCTTGCCCTAACTCTAGTCACCCTGTGAGAGCAGCAACGTCTGAAATCTTTGTCTAATACAGGAGTACCTTGTGCTTAGGCTGGACAGCACCATATTCAAAAAGTCATCTTTTTCTGCTTCTGACAGTATAAGCATTTTCTTAGCTACAGAATGTGGTGTCAGGAGTGATGGATTGTAACTTCAGATTAGGGATGATTGGATATCCCAAAATCTGATCCAATTTTACTTTTTTCAGATTTTAGGGTTATCCTAATCCATTCCAATCACTGTAATCTATCGATTCAGATCCGGATTACAGAATCTGAATCCTAAATTCCTAAATCCTAATATAAACATCCTATCAGCAATACTGCCATTCAGGACTTAGGGCACATTCCGCCCTATAATCTTAAAATTCTATTTCCTAACTTTAGGACTGGATTCCAAAGTATCTGAATCCAGAAATGGATATCCAGTCGCCCCGCTTCAGATAGGTAATAAAGAGCAGGAACAAATGCAGTCCTCAAGACAAGGATCTTGTTTCCTTGCAAACATTAGCAATAAAGAGGAAAAGAAAGCGAAACCTACTTAAAATATGTAAAATTTGTATTACTGTACACTGTCCATATGTTTTTTAGGATTTGTCTAGAGGCATTGCTTGCTCAAGTTATTTTACAAGTTCATATATCAGCATCTGTCTTTCTGTTTTCTAGCGGACAGTTTCATTGCCTGTGTGACAGGCCGCGTGCAATCAGAAGACACCTTTCTCCTCTTCTCATACATGGACCCTGATGTGCACACCAGTGGAACCTGCACTTTGCTATGCTATCATCAGAATGAGTCCCACTATAGCCTGGACCCTGAGGGCCGCTGTCTCTGCGGCTCCCTCAACCGGAGGGGCCGTTCCCCGGGTGAGGAGTTGGAGTGTGCGGAAGTATGCTTCAATGCAGTGCAAGTGAAGGTCTGCAACAGGACTGTCATTCACATGGTGTCTCCTGTGCAGGTACAAAGTTGTTTTACAACACTTTTTTTGCTATGTCATTTTTTTCATTACATGAAAACACCACAAATATAAATGTTTCCAAGCCACCAAACACTACCCTGCCATTAGTCTTGGGAAGTGTAGAAAAACATTTTTTTTTGCTAATTATTCCATTTAATTTTTGTCTAGTAGTGCTTTGTAACTGCTCATTGAAAGCGTTGTCACCATCTTTTATTTATTGAATTTTGTTGACCAGGTAAGCCCACGGAGGCTGTGTCCCTTTTTCAGTCGTGACTCAGGTTTAAGAGGTATAGATAGTACAGATTTTGTACATCCCATTGTGGTCGAGGATTACATTAGGTTATTTACATACAGGATACAACAGCAGGGATTCATACTTCATTCAAATGGTATTACATACACTTGAAGCTAAATACATATGGAAAATAACAGTAAGCCAGTTACTTTTACAGTTTAGAGGAGACCAGGCAGTTAATGACATCTAGACATCTTGGGACATCTTGGCAGTTGACAGCATGTTTCCACCAATAACTCTGTGAAAATGTGTGCTGCCATTCTGCCTTTGGCCAGAAGTGCACACCTAACGTTTAAATCAGGGGTTAAATTGGGCAGGAACCCACTAGAACTCAGTTCCATCACCCCTTACAAAACTGTATGGGAGTTCCACCACCTCTGTCTTTTTTCTCTCTGTAATACTATAGGAGAGGCTCATCATCTAGAAATGACAGCTCTCCCCACCTAAAATCTAGATGTGAAAGTTCTCTCACCTTAACAGTTCCAATTTAACCACTGATTTAAGTAGAGTGAGTGGCGGAAGAGCACTTGTGACCCCTGAGATAGCTGGAGGCCAGCGCTTTTAGTGAGAAGTTATAGAGCACCACTAGACAGAAACAATTAACCTGTGATGAAGCAGAAGTGAGAGTTTAGGTCTGAGGCAATGGTGTTCAGTGTTTCAGGTCTCCTGGCAGCTGTACACACTACAAGCGCTTTTACTTGATTTATGTAATTTCTGTAGGTTCTACAATAAACCAGGTCCTACACACACTTTGGGCCCCATATTCAGAGCCAGACAGATACACGCACGTAACGGTGCGCTGCATGAATAAGTTGGGCCGGCCAGCTCTGGTGTGATATTAAAACAAAATGCATGATCGGAATAGGCTGCGCAATTTGTTTGAATATCAGATCCTAGATGCGCAGTGCACAGCAAGCGGCTGCCACGTATGGTGTGGCGCATCCAGGGTGTGGGGCTGAAGACCCCCCATATGGGAATGCATGGCACATACCTGTTTGCACTGCAGCCCTGAGTCCACTAGGCACGTAAGATGCAATGGGATCATTTGCTTGCTCATTATGGGTTCATCTGCATGTCTGTGCTGCTGTGTTGTGCGCTAGGCTAGGCCAGGCGAGTCCTCCCCAACTCCAATCACTATTTATGTAAATGACAACCCCGAGCCCCATTTCCATAGTGTAGTGTAGTGTCTCCCCCAGCCCCGATCACTGTTCATGTAAAAGACAACCCCGAGCCCCATTTCCATGATATAGTATCCCCCAACCCCGATCACTGTTCATGAAAATGACAACCCCGAGCCCCATTTCCATAATATAGTATCCCCCAACCCTGATCACTGTTCATGTAAAAGACAACCCCGAGCCCCATTTCCATGATATAGTATCCCCCAACCCTGATCACTGTTCATGAAAATGACAACCCTGAGCCCCATTTCCATACTGTAGTGTCTCCCCCAGCCCCAATCACTGTTCATGCAAAAGACAACCCCGAGTTCTGTTTCCATAGTATAGTATCCCCCCCAGCCCTGATCACCGTTCATGAAAATGACAGCCAGAGCCCCGTTTCCATAGTGTAGTGTCTCCCCCAGCCCTGATCAGTGTTCATGTAAAAGACAACCCAAGCCCGATTTCCATAATATAGTATCCCCCCAACCCTGATTATTGATCATGAAAATGACAGCCTGAGCCCCATTTCCATAGTGTAGTGTCCCCCCAGCCCCGATCACTGTTCATGTAAAAGACAACCCTGAGCCTCGTTTCCATAGTGTAGTGTCCCCCCCAGCCCTGATCACTGTTCATGTAATAGACAACCCCAAACCCTGATCCCATAGTGTAGTGTGTCCCCCAGCCTTGATCACAGTTACAATAATGAATTCCCTCCTCCCTGAGCCTGAACCATATAACAATACAACCGTCCCCTTTCCTGGTAGTCAAAAGGCCCCCCACCCCATTAGGCATTCACCTACCACCACACTCCCCCCATCCCAAGCCGTGCCAGCGACTGGCACAGCCCTCCTCAGCCTGCCATGGCCAGCAACTGACTGACCAGTACTGGAGCACATACAGTAAACTGAACGCACTCTGGGTTAATGCCTAATGGGATGGCAGGCCTTGTGACTACCAGAGGAGAGGACAGTTGTATTGTTATATGGTTCAGGGCTCGGGGGGGGAATTCATTATTTTAACTGTGATTGGGGCTGGGGAGGACACTACACTATGGAACTGGGGCTTGGGGTTGTCTTTTACATGAACAGTGATCAGGGCTGGGGGGACACTACACTATGGAAACGGGGCACGGGGCTGTCATTTTCATGAACAGGGATTGGGGCGGGGGACGCACTACACTATGGAAATGGGGATCAGGTTGTCTTTTACATGAACAGTGATCAGGGCTGGGGGGACACTGCACGATGGAAATAGGCTTGGGGTTGTCTTTTACATGAACAGTGATCAGGGTGGGGGAGACTACACTATGGAAACGGGGCACGGGGCTGTCATTTTCATGAACAGGGATTGGGCCGGGGGACGCACTACACTATGGAAATGGGGATCAGGGTTGTCTTTTACATGAACTGTGATCTGGGCAGGGGGAGACTGTGTACCTGGCCCTGGACTGTGCGTGGGGCACCACACTACCCCACGCATAGTTAAAGTAGCGTTTCAACAGTGTAACTATGCGCTGGCACAGCCAGACATATTTACACTTTGGGGGGGTTTCAATATTGTGATGCACGGCTTATGCATGGGGAACCCCTCATTTGCATAGGCACATCTCAATACTGTGTGTGGTGATGCATTCAGGGGTGCTTGGTGCTTCGGTGACCTTTGAATATGGCCACAACCCCCATGGCTTGTGCAAGTCCTGAGATGTGTAGCACATCCAGGGATACGCTGTGCATCTCATCTGAATATGTGGGCCTTGGTGAGGACATTCTGTTCTATCCTCGTGGATCAAATGCCAGTCCCTGTTGTTTGCACTACATTGTGGTTTGGGATTGGGCACCAAGGTCCTGTAATGTGGCTTATTTTACTCCAAATTAGAAATAAAACAGTCATTAAGTACAGAAATTGTATTTTATGCTTACTAAAACTAATTAATAAGGCTGCGTTTGAGGGGTGGGCACATATATTTGTTTTGCTTTACATGTTTGTGTAAAGACAGAGGGATTAATGATGCTGGAAACGGAATCCCTTTCAATACACTCTTCTGGTACAGTGTGCATGGAAGAAGGAATGTTTCTCTAACCAGTTGCCTCAGAGGCAGCATTTTACTATTGCATTAACTCTTTCTCATAAGTTTCTTTTCCTATATACTTACTCTTCTAACTCCACGCTGTCAGGGATCCCCGCTCTGGTGAGATGCAAACTGAATTTTTGTTTTAAATATATGTCCCTGTTAGGACTGGAACCTTGGTCTCTTGCTTAAGATAAAAATGGCAGTTCCTGGCTAGATTCAAACCCATGGTCTCTTGTTTATGTGCCTGTTGACATTTCCCCTGGTGGTGGCATTCTGTAAACTGTAAGGTATGCATCCATGCCTGCAGGGAATGGGGGTAGTTTATACCATCCGGATAGAGGATGTGTGCTTCAGTGTTTTCTCTCTTAGGGGCAAGTTTTGTGCTGTTTTTATGCTGACCAAGCCTTGATTTATTGAAATTGGGGGTGATGTTATGCGGTGCTCTGTTTCCCTGTCTCAGGGACTGGTTTATCACCTCCAGCACACAGTATAATTTTTTTTTTTTTTTTAGATTGAGTTTATGCTCCTCCTCAGAGCTGGCAGGTGTCTCCAGCCCTCCCTAGGAGGGCCTTGTCCTCAGACCTTGATTGTCCCTATCCAGCCAGACCACTATATTTCCCCTGCAGATTACCCCCCGCAGTGGGGCCAGGGTGAGGAGTGTCAATTTTCTCCCCACTCCAGAGCACAATCCAGAAGTCGGGGGCAGCCATGGCGAATGCATTGGGCTATCATGGAGCCTGCCAGTTTCCATTTTTCCACTTGTGTTCCCCCCCAATACCACGGCCATGTGCATGCGTGTGGAGGCACGTGCACACCATGGTTCTGCGGCGCCCACTCCCTTCTGGTTGCCGTCCCACCTGCATTGCCTTCAGGCCTCCACCTGGGGGCAGTGGATCCACAGGGGGCGATGAGATCCCTCCCTGGAAGAGGAGAGCCGTCGAGTGGCTACTAAATCCTGCTCCATACTGGGGCTTCAAATGAGAGAGTTAATAAGACATGTGTTTGCCCTGGGAGCTTACTACAATGAGGACAGAGAAATGAAAGTGATAAAACATGTATTACTGCACTCTTTCAATCTCAAAGGAAAGCCCAGAGGCCTGCTGATCACTGAGCCTTCCATAGCCTAGTGATTAGAGTATTGGCACAGTACGCCAGGGACCTGGGTTCTGATCCCAGTGGGAGTCACATTTTTCCTTTCACATTTCCATCATGATTTAAAATTGCCTCACAGTAGCTTTACTGCACTGAGGACATTGTCTGGTGTTCCTTTCAATCTGTAATTGAGAAGGCAAGACTCTGTTTTACATGCATCTCATAATCTGATATGTAATGAGTTTCTGTCAAACCAGACTGATGAATCCAGTTATCATTGCATGTAAACATCAGGTTTTGATTGAAAAGCCAATAGAATATTGATTCTAAAAGTCTGATTTTATTACCTGGGCTATTCACATTTCAATATCAGCTTGTAAACAAGTATGCATGCCTGAATTAGCTTTGTTTGAGTAAAGTGCACACATAGTATCGATGAAGATCACCAGGAAGTACACTCCTGCTGGCAGCTGTTTTTTATCTTTCTGTGGTCACACTTTCTTCTAAGTGTCAGTTTCAATGTAACTGCAGGGTAGGTAATCATTAATTACATGCAAAGGGGTAATTACACTGTAGTTACATGTGTGTTGCATATACCCGCATTGCAATTACAAAGCAGTTACAGTGCAGTTATATTGTAACTACAGTGTAGTTAAGGAAACTTGAAGGAAAGTGTCACTCCCATTTTTTTCTTCTTTACTAAACCATACATAGAAACACAGAATTTATTAGAAGATAAGGACTACCTGGCCCACCCAGTCTGCCCCTTTTTTCCACCTGCCTATACTTTCACTGCTGACCCTGGCTTATCTCCAGCTAACCCCCTTCCCAAATATTCCCTTGTGCCTATCCCATACATGCTTGAAGCCCACCACTGTTTTTACCTACACCACTTCCACTGGAAGATTGTTCCAGGTATCCGCCAGTCTTTCAGTGAAGAAGTATTTCCTTACATCCCTCCTAAATTTCCCCCTTCTAGCTTCATTGTATGCCCCCTTGTTCTTGTGCACCTTCTTCTATGGAAAATATTCCCCTCCTGTACCTTGTTCGACTAGTTTAGGTATTCGCAGGTCTCTATCATACTCCCTCTCCTTACTCTCTTCCAGGGTGTACATACTGAGATCCTTCAGTCTCTCCTCATAGGGCTTCTGATGCAGCCCCTGCACCATTTTAGTTGCCTTCCTTTGGACAGCTTCCACCCTGTCTATGTCCTTCTTGAGGAGAGAGAGAGAGCGAGAGAGACAGAGAGACTAGCTGTACTGATTCTTTTGTTTCCTACTCTCCCTCTAGGTGAGCATCGTACTTCGTGGGCACCAGCACTACAGCCTGCATCAGTCGGTAAGGCTACTTGCTGACACCTCTGTGCCTGGCACCATCTACACCTGGAACTTTGGAGATGGTTCTAACCCTTTCAGCACGAGTGACACCTGTGTCTCATTCAAGTATGCACTCCCGGGAACATACAGGGTTAATGTTAGGGCAACGATTGACAAGAAGAGCCTATCCCAGAGTACTGATGTGATCATTGTCATGCCGGTCAGTGAGGTGGAGCTTGAGTGCCCCCATGTGGTGGAAATGGGGCACAATATTGACGTCTGGCTCCAGGCCAGGAGGGGGACACATCTCTCTTCCCTTTGGAAAGTGGATACTGCAGACAGAAGAACAACTGTAGGTAAGTCATGTTTCACAAAGTCTTCACAATGCTTTACTGGGTCTGGAACTTTAATTCCATGTAGCAGAGCTTTGTTCTTACCAGGTAATCACAAACCAAGCAAACCAATGGAAAAAAAGACAACTAAGGGCATATCATTGCAGTGGAACACTTTAATTGCACCATCTACTGCGGCAGGAAATGTTCCTGCTTCTGCAGTACTGGGGTTGGAGTTCATTTTAATTTAATGAAAAGAGCAGCCACTGACACATCATACAGCCACCCATAGAGCTTGGTGTCACTTGCTTCCAGGGCCAGCCATATGTTTCTAGGGGCCCCCAGCAGGTTATGTTGTTGGGTCCCTTAAGTGTACCTTAGTGAGTATTCATACATAAGTTTATGTGTACAGTTACTGGGTCTCTTATGGTTGTAAAAGTATATTTTCAAGTTCTTTGAATGAGTGAGCATTGAAGCAAAGCTCTGCAGTTGTGGCACACAAAGGACTTGAGAAGAAACTCTTATAACCATGAGAGATACAGGAACTGTACATAAATATAAATCCTGTTGAAGATTGCTGTTTTTAAAGAATGGAATTTGAGTTCAAAATCAAAATGCTTGACTCTGTAGAAAAATATAGAAAGCTCTGTGAGTGGAAATAACATATGCCAACGGAACTTAGAACTTGGGAATTTTAGAACCATGCACATGAGATACCCTCTTAGGATAAGAGTATCTGGAATGTTTAGAAATAAATTAACAAAGTCATGATTTATGTAAGCAATAAGACAGGATAGGTGTGTGTAGCAGATTAAAGTTGTATGGCCTAGGGGTGTAGTAAGGCACAAGGCTGAGGGCAGAGTGTCCTTACATCCACAGGAAGTGCATCATTAATCCCCTAATGTACACCCCAGAGTGACTTAACTGCAGTTATAAAATGGTTTGTTGTAGGTAACGAGGAGTTCCAGCCTTCGTAATGAGATCCAGTTTCTGACTGCATCATTAGCATTTTAGAGAGCACCTTTCCCAGATTTGTCACATTTCCTGCAAAATTATCAGGAGGCTCCCTTATCTGACTGGTAGTCCCACCGTAGTAGTTGTAAACTTTTTTTGCAGCCCTCTAAGGAAGGGAAGGGTTCATATTTTGCACCTGAAGGGGCTAGTCGCTCAATCCCTTCCACTTCCTGGTCTCTGATGCCATCCCCTCGCTTCCTTGTTTTGTGATGTAATTATATGTCTAACGCGGGGACATGCTCCATTCAAGCCTATGGAGTGTTATTTTAAAAGTTAATTTTACTATTTTAAATGGGTTTTGGAACAAATCAGAGCCAGTATTCAAGTAACAAGAGCCTATCTTACTATATGCCGCCTACAAAGCAATAACCAAGAAGTGGCTGCAGGAGGAGTCCCCATCTATATTGGAATGGAAAACAATTTCCAGTATCCAACACAGTGAGCAACTATCCTATCCCCTCCACAACAGAATGGAGGTTTTTGTTTCTCAGTGAACGAGATGGGAGCTCTACCAGAGCCAGATCCAGTAACCCTATTTGGGGAGAGGGAACTAGCTGAGTCTTAGATGCACTTAAATGAGTGAGCCCCAGATGGTGGCCCTTAGGATCCCTCCTGGGGGCTACCCTATCTCCTATTAGGTAGATAACACAAGTAGTACTTTAGCCATAATTAGCCCTATGATATATAGATGATAAATTTCTGAGGTAACCCGTCTAAGCTTTTAATTCTGTTTTTTTTTTTTTTAAGTACAAAAAGCATGATTCCTGGATAAATAAGCCCAAGGTTTATTGCTTAGTTGATTTTAATAAGTTATGGTAATGTTCAAAACCATACTTAATATGTTATAAAAGTGATGTATACATTTCCTTCCTCCAGCTTCTTTGCATGTCCCCCTTGTTTTCATGCATCTTTTTTTCTGAAAAATACTTCCGTCCTGCAACTTATTTAACCCTGTGGGGGATTTATTTGTCACTATCATGTCCCCCCTTCTTCCTCTCTTCCAGGGTGTACATGCTGAGGTCTTTCAGTCTCTCCTAGTAGGGCTTCTGGTGCAGCCCACACACCATTTTAGTTACCCCTCCTCTGGACAGCCTTCACTCTGTCCAAGTTCTTCCTGGAATGTGGTCTCCAGAACTAGATATAGTATTCCGGGGGGGGGGGGGTCTCATTTGCAATCTATACAGTGGCAACACCACCACCCTCCTTCTGCTGGTGATACCCCGCCCGTGTACCCCAACATCCCCCTGGCCTTACCTACTGCCTTGTCATACTGTCTCACACCCTTGAAGTCATCAGATGTGATTAATCCTAGGTCCCTTTCCTGTTTGGTGACTATCAGTTCCTCTCCTCCCATTTTGAACTCCACCCCTGGACTTCTGTGCCCTAAGTGCAAGATTCTGAACTTTTTTGCATTGAAACCCTGCTGCCATGCTCTTGACTACTCCTCAAGTTTTCTCAGGTCTCTGCAAATTCTTTCTACCCCCTCTGGAGTGTCTGCCCTATTGCAGATTTTGGTGTCATCTGCAAAAAGGCATACCTTCCCTTCCAGTCCATCTGCAATGTCACTGATAAAGACATTAAGAAGGACTGGTCCCAGTACTGGGCCCTGGGGCACCCCACTGGCCACCCTCCCTTCCCTGCAGTGAACTCTGTTCACCACCACCACCTGTAGCCTATCCATTAACCTATTTCCTATCCAGTTTACCACCTTAGGACTCGCCCCTAAGCTACCCAGTTTCCTTATGAGTCTCTAATGTGGTACTGTGTTGAATGCCTTGCTAAAATCTAAGTAAGCCATGTTCACTGCTGCACCCTGATCTATGTCCCTGGTCACCCACTCAAAGAAACCAATCAGATTTGTTGGAAATGACCATATGTAACCCCTAGATAGCGCTATCCCAGGGGCTACTACCCCTGCCTGTGTGGTTAGTAGCAGGTTAAGAGGCCTGAGTTCTGAAACAGGTGCCTCCACCTGGAGGTCAGGGTTGGTAGTGATCAAACTAACCTGGGTACAGCCCTCCGGGACATTGTAAACCCCCCTCTTTCCCTTCTAGTGGCTTGAGCACTAAACACTAATCACTTTCACAGTACCCCTTGTACACCATACCAGTACCCACACTGTTTGCACTTACCACCAAGGCTGGTTCCTCTGGGTCAACCCTGGGGACCCCCTGTAAAACAAGGTTATGCAAAGTAAATAGCAACAGTACAGTACTCTTGGCACAAACTGGAACCACAGTCAGGTTAAATGCAGCAAAAAAGTCAGATCTGATTTATTCAGGGGTCTTGAACAAGGAAGGGGTGTAATCAGGTTGATTGGCTTAAAGGCTATATTTATCAAACAGTTATACATGTGCCCTAAGTCCCCACACAGTCACACACTCTGGGTACCCAGGTAGCAAAAATGGTGGGCTAGCCAGGAATGTTGCAGCTGGTTGTGGCCCTGTCATGGAAGAAAGCAACATGCACAACACACACACTACTTGTAATCTGGAGCCAGATGTCTCAGTTCGTGAAAGAAAAAGCAACAAGACAATCAGATGACAACACTTTAGATTTAGCTGTTGTTGCAGGGAGCTACCCTGATGTTTACTCATGATACCCAATACTGGACACACGCAGGATGAAATCGAGACTGCAGGTTGTTGAGCTGGAGTGCCCAGAGAATTGGGGCCCACACGAATCACCGAGCAGTCGTTCCTGTTCAAGTGTTGAGCAGGGGACTGATCCCCAGGCAGGTCTCTCATCGATGGCTTTCTCTGTGTAGCGGGTAGTCAGGCTGGGCCAGTGTGGCAAGGCCCAGGCCCAATGGAGATGATTTTGGATTCAGTCTGTGGGACTGGATGCGGCTTCCAGCAAGCAGAATACAGTTTAAACCACAGTGGGGAACCAAATTGCGACCCACTAGCAGCACACAGCACATTTACACATAAGGAAATTCTAATGCAGCTTTCAGCAAGCAGAATACAATTCAAACCACAGTGGGGAACCAAATCACGACCCACTATAAACACACAACAATTCACATGTAAGGAAATTCCACTGTACCAAGCAAAAGGCTTTCCAGTTGCAATCACAGAGTCTCTGCACAGTCTGGGAGTTCAGGGTGGCTGGAAGTCCAGACAGGCCAACTGCATTCAGCAAATCTTCAGTCTTCTTCAGGTAGGAGCCTGGTCACAATTCAGTGGCTTACTTCACTCTCCAAGTCTGGTTTCAGTCCGAAAAAGGCACAAGTTCCCTCTCAGGGACAGCAGGCAGGCATGCGGGCCAAAACTCAGGCCTTTCCACAGTTCTCCTATGTGAATCCACTATGGATTGCTGCTCAAACTACCTCGAGCTGTTACTTCTTCACTTCCCAACTTAGATCTAACTGAAACTGCAAGCAGTTTGGGACTTTCCCCAAGATCCAAAAGGTTCGGTTGCTTGATCTGTCAATCACAATAAGAGCTCCCCCTCCAGGTTATTTTAGGCACAACAAGCCCAAAACTAAAATTCCTACAAGTTTTGATCCCACCAAGCCCCTGTAGGCAGGCTCTATTTTAGAGTCCCAAATGTACTGATTAGCCCATTTCAGCAGTCCAGGACCAAGTTGATGGAAACAAACAGAACTGTCCATGCTGCAGAGAAGGCAGGTTAGAACAAACTGCAATATTATTGCTACTCTAACAAATGATCAGCAAACAAGCACATCTTCTAAAAGAACTCCCTTTTAGATTAATTATGACTGCAATCCAGGCAGCTCTTAAAGAGACAGTACACAGAGGCTATAGAGGCACTGTCTGGCAATCCGCATTTAAACTGCAAAAGCACAGGACACCAGCCTGGCAGTGAGCATTTAGACAAGCTCAAGGAAGACTTTACAGGAACCCCCATTTGTAGGGGGGTTACACCCTTCCCTGTCTGGAGAAAACTTGGTGTCCGCATCAAGTCTGTACCATCACAATATCAAAAATGTAATATAAATGAGACATATGTATATCATTAGCTTGTTACATTACTATACCTTTCAATATACTTTACATTACTGCATCTATATTGACAATACTTATGCATGTTTCATATAAGTAATACTGATTCATTTAATAACTTCTTGTACATTAAACAATGTGAGAGGGGGCCCTTCCCTATCAGCTAACTTGGGTCTGGATGGGGCAGGGGCACTGTGGTGAGAGGGAAGAACAAGTAACCTGGAGTTGGCCATCAAACTCAATTTGGGCAGTGAGCTTGGTGAAACATAAACCCCTTTGGGAACCACATTGAGAGGCAAATCCACTAGCCTCCCAGTGGAATCATAACTAAAGTGTAGCACTGGCTTGGCAGCTCAGTAAGTCTTTCTGGGGGAGTGGCCATAGTCTCTGTACTTTCAGCACTAACTTTGGAGCTTTCGTCACTTGTGAGGGGGTGCCTCTGCATGGATGGGAATGTCCAAACTTGGAGCACTGTCAGATTCTTGCTCTATAGGCTTTGTTTCCACAACACTTTGCTCATTATCTTCTGATGGAGGTCCAGGTTGCTCATTTTGAGGAGGCTCTGGCACAGTTAGGTTTTGTGGCACTGAAGGGGGGCTGTCAACACTCTCACATTGTTCTTCAAGTTCTGGTGTGTCACCAGAGAGACTCAGACTATCAGCCCCTTCTTCAGGCAATTCACACAGTTCCACAAAACACAGAGAGTCCACAACCTCAGACGTAATACTTTGCCCTTCACTTTCTGGGAGCATTGGATCCAAGGACAAAGCTAGCCGGTTAGGCAGTCCAGAAGGCCCAACTTCATCCCCCCAATTAGTCATAGGGTTACCTTGAAACAGCTGACTCAATTCATAGGAGGGGTAATAGGCATCATCACACTCACTTTTGTCAGAGGTGGACTGACAGCCACTCTCATTCTGGGCCTGCTGCGGGGGAAACCTTAAATCTGTAATTACCGGGGTAGATTGACTCTGTCTCATTTTTGCAGCAGCACGAGTCACCGGCCCAGGGGAATCAATCTCTGATGGTTCAGCCTCAATTATGACTTGGCCAATAGGTAGCAAGTGGTTACGGTGCATGGTCTTGACAGCTTTGGAGTTATTCTCCGGGCGCACCTTGTACACTGGTAAATCATTCAACTTTCCAACTACTACATTGGGAAGATGGTGCCACCTATCAGCAATTTTGTGTTTGCCATGCCTTCCCAAATTGCGTAACAACACTACGATCTCTAGACCGAGCTCTTGAGCATTTACTTTTTATCATGCTCTCTTTGTTAGCTTAGATTTTCGATGCCATTGTCTGGGCCAGTTGATAGGCATGGTTCAATTGAGCTTTCAGTTTCTGTACATACTGTAGGTATTTTTGGCTCGGACCACATCTGGAGAGACCCCAAAGCAGACATCAATGGGCAGTCGGGCCTCCCTCCTGAACATGAGGCGGTAGGGGGAGAACCCAGTAGCATCATTTTTTTGTGCAATTGTATGCATGGACCAAGGTGCTAATCTGCAGACTCCACTTAAGCTTGTCTTTGGGATGGAGGGTGCCCAGCATGTCTAGAAAGGTGCGGTTAAAATGTTTTGGTTGAGGATCCCTCTGTAGGTGATAAGGGGTGGTTACTGACTTCCGCACCCCCCATAGAGAGAGCATTTCTTTGATTAGCCGACTTTCAAAATCTCTACCTTGGTCAGAGTGGATCCGCTGAGGGGCACTATGTGGATGAAGAAATTTTCTGCTAGCTCCTTGGCCATGGTAGAGGCCTTTTGATCTTTAGTTGGAAAAGCTTGCGCATACTATGCGAAATGATCTGTAACCACTAACACATTGCCAGCATTCTACTGATCAGATTCTAAACACAAAAAAGTCTATGCAGACCAGTTCCATGGAGGTGCTGGTAGTAATATTGACAAGGGGGGCAGCTCTCTGAGGCAGGGCTTTCCTTTGCAGGCAATGACTGCAGGTCTTTACATGGTGTTCAACATCAGCCTCCATCTTGGGCCAGTAGAACTGAGATTGTACCAAGTCAAGAGTTCTGTCAATATCAAGGTACCCCATGTGATTGTGGAGGGGCCTTGGTACCAAATCTTTAAAGGCCATGGGGCAGGACCAATTGCTTCCTGTCTACTTGACCGCCATGATCCACTGTCTCTCTGTACAGCAACCGATTGAATAGCTTCAACCTGGGGCCTTCTTTAAACAATAGAGCAGTTCGCAAGTCAGGGAACACAACTTGGACACATCTTTCCCCGCATGCAGGGCATGAAGTGCGGGCTGAATCATAGGATCTTGGGATCGAGCCCACTGAATGCTGACATTGTCAAATTGATGTAGTGCACTAATATCTAGAGTGGAAAAGTGGCAATAGGCAGCCGGTATGCAGGTGTCAGGAGAGCTCAAGCAATCTACTAAACAGTCCACTGTGTCCGCAGACATCTGTTCATCTTGGTCAAATTTTTGGCACAAGGCTCTCGATGTCAGGTTCAGACAGCCTGACCCAATCACTCTTGAAACTGGCCTTCGTGGACAAGGTGTCAGCATCAATATGGTTCAGTCTTAGCCTGTATTCAACAGCATAATCATAGGTTGATATGGCGGAAAGCCATTGGTGCCCAGTGGCGTCCAACTTAACTGAAGTCTGTACATAGGTTAACGGATTATTGTTGGTCTTCACCAATATCTTTGCCCCATAGAGGTATTCATGAAACTGGTCAATGATGAGGGCATACATAAAATCACCACTAGCCTTATTTCTGATCCCATCCCATTTATTGTCTAATTTTTCTGATTTTATACCTAGGTTAGGTTCAGCATTGATTCTTAACCCTCTGGGTATTCTGTTGTATTGTAAGTATTGTGTTAGTGTTAGACCATGCCACTCTAGATGGCAGTTTTTTGTATTTTAAATTTTCTGTTTTTTGGGCAAATTGTTTTGGGTCTTCCCCCCATCTGCATAGACAGGTCCCTGTCTCCTCTCATGGCTGTGAACAGTCTCTTCATCTCCTCCTCCTCCTCCTCCTCTGAAAATGTCACAAAATGTAAATTACTTTGTATACTGCTTCCTATATCTGTAAATGCATCCATATTTGGTCTGTTCATTGTTAATATCTACATATATTTAACAATAAACTTATTTGTCTGCTAATGTGCTACACCTCTTTTGTGGCTGTTAAGGCCTACTTCAAACTGTAAAAGTTTATACAATTTTCTAAGAAATAAATCAACTTCCACTATATACTCACTTTAGCCTAAAAAAGTGAATCAAAAAGATACGATGTAAATATTGTTTAGTGGTTAATGGTTCTCTTCTAGGTTCTTCGGCCCCCAATCTAGGCTTTGAAATTCATGAAATAATATAGGAAATGTTGGGGGGCCCTTTGAAGTAAACACTCTTTGCTCAAGTTATTGTTCTTCAGTCTTTCTTTTTATTTCTCTTCCCCCTACATTTCGGGGGGAACAAGCCTTTCAGGCAGTAGTTAAACCCTGTTCCAAGTTGTTAGCAGCGCTGTGTTCACTAACATACTGAGTATATCTTTTTAGGATGCAACTTAGGATCTAAACAAGTAGAAATAAATTAACCCTGTGAAAAATTAAGAATATAAACAAGGGTGCACAAGCAATACTCTTTATTGAATGGTATGTGTATACACCAAAGAATTAAAAATGTAACAATATCATATTAAGAAAAATGCTGATCAATGACATAAAATAAATGTATTTACAGATGAGTAACAAAGAATAAACCCTGTGAACAAGCTCCAATTCGAGCGAAATGTGAGGGGAAGAGAAATAAAAAGAAAGATTCAAGAACAATTACTTAAGCGAAGAGTGTTTACTTCAAAGGGCCCCCCAACATTTCCTATATTTTTCCTTGAATTTTAAAGCCTAGATTGGGGGCCAAATAACCTAGAAGAGAACCATTACCCACTAAACAATATTTACATAGTCAGTGATTCATCCTTACTGGGATCGGTCTCTATCCCTTCTGCAGATACTATGTGCCCTGCATACTTAACGGAGGTTTGAAAAAATGGCACTTGTCAATGGACAGCTTGAGGTCAAGTCTTCCAATCAGTTTAGGACTTTAAACAGTTGGGTCTCATGCTCCTCTAATGTGCACCCAAACACAATGACATCATCTAGGTACACTAGACATTCCAGCAAGTTCATATCTCCCACCGCGACGCTCCATCAGTCACTGAAAGCTGGCCAGGAGCCTGAAATCCTCTGTGGCATGCTCAGGAATTTGTAGAACCCCAAAGGACAGATGAAGGTTATTTTCTCATGGTCCTCCGGGGCCATCGGGATCTGGTAGTATCCGCTGCGAAGATCCAATACCGAAAACCATTTGCTCCAATTCAAACAATCCAGGGCATCTTGTATATGGGGGCAGGGTGTATTGATCGGGATGGTCCGCCAGTTCAGGGTTCAATAATCAACACACATCTCACGACCCATTCTTCTTACACACAACCACAATAGGAGAGGCTATGGGCTCTTTGATTCTTGTATCACACTAGCAGCAAGCATTTCCTGCAGGTGTCTCCTCACATCATCTATGTCTGCCGGGTGGGACGTCGTGATCTCTCTCAAATGGCCGGTCATCATGCAGGCGTATGTGATGCTCTGCACACTGGACTTACCCTATGTCCCATTCTTTTAATGAAAACACTTGGTCCCTCTGAGCGAGTTTCTTGTTAATTTTAGCCTTCCATTCAGCTGGCAACGGGGAGTCACCAAAGTCAAATAAGTCCAGGGTCACTCTCTCCTTCTTGCCAGAGCACTTGTTGCTAGGCAATATGGCAGTGTCTGTGCAGTGCAGTGTACTGTTGCTAGGGTGCACCCTCTGTTCACCTGAATCTCCCGATCTGACATATTCTGAATTTGGACCATCACTCGTCGTGCATAGGTGTGGACATGAGCAGGCAAGATGCTGAGTTTGACCAATAATCCGTCTGGCAACTTTCCATCTCCTGGTGCATCCAACATTAATATTTTGTTCTTTACGTTTCTCTTTAGGTGGACTTCTTCATGAATTGTGCACTGGGCGTTGGGGGCCAATACCAAGGAGTCAGGTTCCTTTTTCCACACTATCCTCACTGGCTCATCTGGGTCCACTTCATCAGGTCTCTGTTGCCAGTCATAAGCCCTTTTTACTAAGGCTGGAATTCTTAGGGCTCGTCTAGTCAGCTGCCCTTGTTTCTCATGGCAGAGTTGTGCTAGTCTCCCAAACATGTGGGTGTTTGTTCCAATTAACAGGGGAACCCCATCATACAGTCCGGTGGGGGGACACATTAGGGCCAGTGTCTCTACTTGCTCCTCTATGCCAGTGACAATTGCAGGAAAAGACAACCAGAGGCAGTCATATCCTAGATATGGATAAGACTTGTCGCTCAACTCCCACACATATAGGCCTTTCAGGGATTGTAAGGGCACATCAGATAAGTGTTTGTCATACCAGTCCTGAAACACAATGGTCACTTGCCGTCCACTGTCAAGCACAACCCAAGTAAGAATACCATTCACAGCCACATTAGTCTCCATTGAAGGGCCCACAATCTTGGATCAGTCTGGAGGGACAGTAGCAGGGGCCAGGACAGATGACTTAGCCACAAAGAAGTTGGAGTTGGTATTTCCTGAGCCTTCACTGCAGTCATTTCCAGCACCCCTCAGCCATGGTTTCGTTTTCCGGAGCTCCCTTTGAAGTCTGTATACAACCTTATCTTAGTCTTTTGGGGACTGGCATTCTTTCTTCCTATGCCCCTCCTTCCTACAGTTATGACAGAGTATGCTTTCTAGAGTCTAGCGTGGCCGAGGCATCACATTGGGGCTGAGATGGGGTACCACCAACAGAAAATCATGATTCAACCTCTGTGGTGTGTGATGAGCATGGGGAGATGCCTCAGTAATTCCCTCACTTTCATAGTCAATTCATTAATATTTGAGCTATTGTCAACAGGGATGCCTAGGAGTGCACCCCACCCCATAGCTGACACGCTCTGAGAGGGGTTTGGGCCATTGTATCTCTGAATGCGCTTTAGGAAATGGTAGCGCCTCATTTCTCGGAACTCTCACAGTATATCGCCCAGCGTGAGTGTCCTTGCTAGCCTCCCAATGTTCAACTGCCACTGTATTTCACCCTGAGCATCACCACATGGCATCCTCGGCCATCTGGGCAGCAGCAACAGCAGATACAGGAGGGCCACCCCCACATGGCTGCCTCCTCTCAATCCTCTGAATTTCCTTCATCAGTCCGTCATAGGTAGGAGGCGATCCAACCGAGCAGCAAGGCATTGGAGCATCAATAATTCAGAAAATGGGGCTGACTTGAGAAGTTGGTCCAACCTATTCCAATCTAACTTAGTTGGGGCCATGCCACCTTTCTTTAGGAATTCCTGTATCACCACTTCGAGTCAAGGCACATACATGGATAAGGGTTCCCCTGGGCATTGCTGAGTGTTTTTGACCCTACCACACAGGTCCTCATCTGAATCAGGACTCCCATACACATTTTCCAATGCATTCAAAAAATCTTGAGCGGTTGCTTCTGGATTACTAGCATGTGTAGCGTGGATAGTAAGTTGGGTGGGGCCTCTGAGGCTTTCAACCACCCTTCTCATCTTCTCTGGTTCGGGGCATTGCCATTCTCGGATTTGAGGGGCAACATAGTCTATCCAAGTCTCCCAATTTTCCTCCCCGGGTGGGGAGGGTGGCTGAAACATCCTCAGCCGGTGATACATGAAGTCAGACTAATGGCGGTACAGATATAGGGGCCAGCATTGGCATGGGCACAGAAGGCGGGCAGTAACAGGTGCTGGAGGGGAGGTGTTGGGGAAGGAACACCCCAATTGGCAGGAATAGTTTCTAAAGTCCTCTATGGTTTTCCTTCCTCCAGCAACAACTTAGCAAATTTATTCTCAAATGTCTCAGATAGTGGTGGGAGCTCATCCTCCCCAGGGTCTTTACTATCTTTTGTTATCACTCTCCAGGCGGCTAGGACCCCTTCTGAGGCAATAGTCTGTGACACTTTAGAGCTGTCCACGAGGTCATTACACTCTACCAAGGCTATGAAAGTTTAGGCGATCAAATCAGCCTGTCAACCCACCACCACAGGGTTTTTTAAACATGCAACTTTGGAGAGTGCTCCCTCTACAGTGTCTTTATTGGTACCCAGGGGAATATCCAGTATAAGCAGAGCATTTTGGGGGTCGCTCTCCTGCCCAGTACACCACCCCACCAACTGGTGTACAGCCATTTCTACTGGGGCAGCCATTAATCTTTAACAATAATTTGTAATTTTTGGCCACTAGAAGGCACAAAATCCCAGCGGTGAGCCTCCAAGATGTAACCCCTAGGTGGCGCTATCCCAAGGGCTACTACCCCTGCCTGCATGGCTAGTAGCAGGTTAAGGAACCTGAGTTCTGAAACAGGTGCCTCCACCTGGAGGTCAGGGTTGGTAGTGGTGAAACTAACCTGGGCACAGCCCTCCGGGACACTGTAACCCCCCTCTTTCCCTTCTAGTGGCCTGAGCAATATACGATAATCACTTTCACAGTACCACTTGTACACCATACCAGTACCCACACTGTTTGCACTTACCACCAGTACTGCAGAAACAAACAGATCTGATTTATTCAGGGGCTGTAACAAGGAAAGGGAAAATCAGGTTAATTAGGTTAAACACATTAATAATCATGGTACTGTGCATGCACTTAGGGTCCCGATCAGTCACATTCTCTCGGTACCCAGGATGGATAAAGGGCTAGCCAGGTCTGTTGCAGCTGGTTGGGGCCCTGTGATGGAAAAAAAACACATGCACATACAATTTGTAATCCGGTGCCGGATGGCTCAGTTCGATGGAAAGAAAGCACAAGGCAATCAGATGACACACTTTGATTTAACAAAAGTTGCGAGGAGCTACCCTGATAATTACTCATGATACCCAGGCTAAACACAGGAGGGCTGATGGCTGACTTGCTGATTTTCCAGAAGAACCTTGGCCCCTTAATGATGTTTCTTTCTGTGCAGCAAGGTGGTGAGGCAAGACCCTTGTGGCAGGGTCTATCTCCGCGAGGCAGCACGGATTCAGTCCGATTCTTGCTAGGAAAACTACTACCAGCACTAGCACGCAGTTTACAGCAAATGTGGAAACCAGATCGTGATCCCCTTCCAGCACATAGCACATTTATATGTAAAAGAAAGTTTACTGTACCAGGCAGGTGACTTCTCAGTCCTGGTCGCAAAAATCACTGCAATTAACCGGGAACACTACGGTAGCTAAAGTCCTGATAGGCCGATCGCTTTCAGCAAAATCTTCAGTCTTCTACAGGGTGAGCCTGGTGGTAATTCAGCTGCTTGCTTTAATTTCTACAAATTCAGATTCAGTCCAAAATGTCCTCTCTTCCCTCTCAGGGCAGAAATCAGATGAGTAGGCCAGCAGTCAGGCACTCCCACGACTCTCCCGTCACGAACTCGCAGCAAAACCGGCGGTCGCACACTCAGAGCTCCTTCTCCCTCCAGCTCCCAGTTTGAATCTGGCTTGCCAGCAAACAGCTCTGGGGCTTTCACACAGATCCAAACAGTTCGGTTGGTCGGTTCAGTTGTCAATTACAGCAGGGCTCCCTCTATAGGTGCAAAAAGGCACCGACAGGCCAGAAACTACAATTCCCAGAGTCTCACTGCACACAGCCCCATTTCAGCAGGCTCCATTTGAGAGTCCCAAGTACTGGATTGGTCCCATTTGGCAGTCCAGGACCAAAATGGTAGAGCAGAACATAAACAGTCCATGCTGCAAGAAAGGCAGGTTAGAACAAACTACATTTCTACTACTCCTCTGCATATTTCCCCACAACTAGTTACAACTTTCAGCTGGGCTCCCTCTGCACTTGTAGCGATGGCAGAAACAGAGCACTCAGGCAGCAGCTCAGGTGGGACTCAGGCTTAGAAACACACAGTCCCCCCATTCACATTAATTATGTCTGCAAGCAGACAGCTCTTAAAGAGACAGTACGCAGAGTCTCTAAAAACACTCGCTGCAGTGCCATTTAAAATGGCTTAAGCGTCGAACACCATCCAGACTTGGAGCACTTAGGCAAGCTCCTGGAAGACTTTTGGGAACCCCCATTTGCAGGGGGTTACACCCAGAAAGTCTGGGAGTGATTGCTTAGGGCACCTGGGAAAACTCCTGATGCCTTGATGTTCTGGTTGTTATTCGTCAACATCCAGTCCAACAGGGTGTGGCTGCCTGAGTTCGGTTTGAGCCTGGTAGGCTAGTTAACTATTTGCACTAGTTTAGCATCCGATAGTGTGGTAAGGTAATTTTTTCTATTTGGACCTAACCAGTGTAGGTTAAAGTCACCACTGAGTATTATGTCTCTATGGGGGAATTTATCTAGGTTAGTGATGAGTTTAGAGTAGGAGGAGGAAGCAAGGTTAGAGGGTATGTAGACACATCCTACAGTTAGCTGTTTGACTTGTCCTAAGGTGGTCAAGATAAATAGGTGTTCTATTGCTGAGTTAATGGTCATCCCAGGTAGTTCATTGGATGTAAGCTCTGCTTGGTGTAGATCAACACCCCACCACCTCTCTTTGAGAGATGATCACTCCTATAGGAATTGAAGCCAGGAAGTACAATTTCATGGGAAAGTATGGAAGGTTTTATCCAGGTTTCTGTGAGACATAGACATCAGGTTTGTAGTGTCAGACCCAAGCTTCTAGTTCAGGCATTTATGCCTGAACTATGTGCAAGTCCGGGCTGTGTGCCTGGTGAGTTTAGAGCCTGAGGGCTGGAAATAGTGATAAAGTGTTCTGTTGTCTCTAATCTGCACTACCAGGAAATGTAGCCCCATGGGGGTCCGTCTATGCTTTGTTTGTTCAGCTTGGATGTGAATAAAAGCCACACTGAAGAATCTCATTCCTGGTTCTGGACATTACAGTTATTGCTTCCTGTGTTCGGATTTACTTGGGTGCCCCTGTTCAGAGTAGCCAAACCTAGGTCCCCTGTGCCGAGTAACCTCATCCTCCCCGAACCCAGTCCCCACCAGGTACTGCTGTCAGCTTCAACAGCATGCCACCTGTCGTTTTCTAGAAAGGCAGGGGTGAGGGGTAACAAAAATGGAGGCACCACTTTGGATTTTTGTTCTGGGAGGAAGGTGCTTGGGCAAGGGGGCTAGCGTTTTGGCTATCTGGCAGTGGGTAGCCCAAAAAGCTGAAGCAAGTAACTAGTGTGTGTTGCTGTGTGCTGTGGATCTTGTGCTGCTGTTTAAAATTGCCAACTGTTTACCAAGGAGCAGTAAAGCCAAAGAGTGTGCCCTTGTCCTGCATCAAATTGTTTACAGCGTTTTTGCCTGCTTGTTAAAATGAACTGTGGTAAAGAAAAGTGTGGAAGACTAGGGGTAGCAACAGGAAAATTGTGCCCTGGACATTGGAAATGCTTTTAAAATGAACTGTGGTAAAGAAAAGTGTGGAAGACTAGGGGTAGCAACAGGAAAATTGTGCCCTGGACGTTGGAAATGCTTTTTGAATTGACTGAGAGACTACAGTGTAAATGGCTATGTTAAATGGCTGAAATGGGCTCCCGCCGTGGAGTCAGTTGGTGAAGAAAAAAAAGTTGCATTCTGCAGTTTAAATTTGCCTGCTCGACGATCGCCGTGAGGAGAAGAGCCCTCGCGAGGAAGAAGAGGCTCATTTGCATGGCGTCGTGTGGTTGGTCAGGCTGCAATCAGTCCCACCCCTCAGCCAGCTCTACAGTGACTGCCCCAGCATTCAAGAGGGAGAGTGAGTGGAGTGCGTGTACTGGCAGTGGAGGAGCGTCGTGGAGTGTTAAAATTGCTGTAAACTTGTTAAAAATAGACTATCTAGTTTAAAATCAGGCTCAACCCGCAAATCGATCGTCGGAATTGCAAGTTTGGTGGTCGAGAAGACGATCGGTAGGACTGCCGCTCATTTCTGTTCTGAGGCCTCCAAGAACTGGCTGCAGGCAATTTTTCCCCATCGCAGCAAACTGCTACTGATAACTGTAAGTAACCACCTTAAAACTGCTCAAACAGTGATTTTCAGCCCTATGCCATATAAATGTGTGTGTGCAGCAGTGTAGTCGCTTTGCAAGTAACGACTGTGTAAAGTCCTGCCAGCAAGTACAAGTCTGTTAAGCCATTGACTGTGTGCATAGTAATGAATTCAGCCTCAGTTTAAAGTTTGAAGCCAGAGAGAGACTGTGGGTTGTAGCCAATGTGCAGCACTAGTAATACAGGCAATCCTGTGCTAAAAACCTGAAGCTTTAAGGGACTGTAAATCAAATAAATGTTACCAGCATGTAAAAAGTCCGTGGAAAATCCTGTAAATGTGTTTAAAGCAAGAACAGAGCAAGTCATGCAGTCTGAGCAAAACTTATCAGTAGTTTGTGTAAATCGGGTGTGCAGTGGCTTGACCCAGATTCTAAATGTTGATGCACAGGAGTGCTGCCGATGCCATTACAGGGTGGGGTAGTAAAGTAAACACAGCAGCAGAGGAGCCATTTTACAACTAAAGAGTGTGTTCAGTCAAGTTGGAACTTTCAGTTACAGTGAACTTTTGTTTGTTTTCTGCAGTTATGACCTCAGGACCACTCGTTACCGGATCATGCCCGGGTTGCAGTAACAGCAGCAATAATTAGACTGAGGAATATTGAAAAGTGGGGCTATGGAGGGCAACTACCTCCTCATGTGGCGGTTCCTGGTTATCCAGTACATGTATGTCAAATATGCTTGAGAGCTGGAAGGGATGTCTTCATGATTCCTCACTGTGCTGGATGCCGAGAAAAATATGGCTTGTATAAAGCGCCTCAGATTCGTTTGGCTCCCACATGGACAAAAATTCATTAATCTGCAGTTGGCAGCACATAGCGCCAGGCAGAGCCTGTGGAGGAAGGCCCCTCGGGGGAGTGTGGCACAAAGCTAGAGGGTGCAGAGTTAGAGACAGAACCCAAAGTTGAAGTTTCAGATGCTGGATCCCAGAAAGAAAGTTTGGATAAAGCATCAATAGACCCCTGGGTGGGGGCCTAGCCCAAGTCTCTTAGATGAAGATGAGATGCAGGAGGCCTTTGAGTAGGAGGTGTCGACCTCCGCGTCTAGTGATGAGTGGATAGTCTCAGGAGTGAGGATGACTGCTCACTCTGGGCTCAGATCCTCAGTGAAGAGGAAGATGAGGGGAACCTATGGCCTTGTGAAAAGGGCAGGTACACAGCCTCAAGATCTTGCCTCGGAGGAATGTATGGAAGAAAGTGGAGTGCCCTGCCCTGACTTCGCAAGAGGAAGAAGTCAGGGATCCGTTTCTCATTTCTTTAAGGATGCATAGCTGGCAGAACCAGGACTGGCCACCCTGCCAAGCCAGCGGTTTCAGATTGACCAAAGGAGAAAAGGAGAGACTGGTTCAGTAGGAAGGCAAGTGAGATCTATGGTATGACCTTTCCTACCTTTCCTCGGAAAATCTGGGAGGAGATTGAGAACTGCAGGAAATCCTGGATCTGGGATGAAGCAATGAAAAGTGTGCATCCTGGGGCCAACAAGCATGTAAAGAATAGACTGTTCCACGAAAAGTATACCCAGTGGAAGAGAGGCAGGACACTGTTTATAGACAGTGTGAGAATAATGAGACGGAGAGGGACGTGAAATCTCCCACTGTGTGAATTATGTGCATCCAGACGGGGTAATAATTCAAGCTCCTGACCCCCAGTACTATTGGCATCAGTGCAAGGACCTCCCAGCAAATAAGCCCGTGCCTACAAAATGGAGAGCCGAGCAGTGGTAGTCAATACTGCCACACCAGACTGTGAAG
Source organism: Neoceratodus forsteri (assembly GCA_016271365.2). Lineage (NCBI taxonomy): Eukaryota > Metazoa > Chordata > Ceratodontiformes > Ceratodontidae > Neoceratodus > Neoceratodus forsteri. The sequence goes on from JADMNL010000024.1 coordinate 125,710,209, forward strand.
TGCCTTTATTGATCCACCAATATGGACATCCAGGACTCAGGTGCCCCACATTCATCAGTCTACAGTGTACTGGCCTTTCCAGAAACCATCGACTGGCTCACCAGATGACTTCAGATCCAGAGAGGACACCAGCCCAGCTGTATCCTGTTCATCGCCTGGTAATCGGTTGACGTCAGACCAGCTGTTTTCTTTTTATTCCTGTTCTAAGGTTACATCTCCAGAGATGACATCAGCCCAGCTGTTCCCAGATGTGCCCTCCTGTGGTTGCCGGAAGATGTCTGCCCAGCTGTATCGGAAGAAATGCTGCCAGGGAGAGTCTTCGTCAGAGGTGCAGGCTGGTGCCGAATTTTCCATACTACAAGTGGCTGGTAAGTCCGAACTTTTCTATCTTTATGACACTGCAATACACACCCTACACTAGCAGACTCCAAAATGTGTGAACTGTCCTCAAAGACTCTCCCCTTCGGGACTTTGGCCTGATAGAACTGTGCTTCACCGGGCTCCGGCCCAGGAGAGACTCTTTATTGGACTAGCCTTTGGGCATTGTGGGCACTAGTTGGGACTTTTAGGGCACTCCATCCCCCCAAATGTGTATTGTAAATAATGTTGTTGTTTTCTAATGTAAATACTGTTTTTCAACCTTTTTCCAAAAAATCTTTTTTGGATTTTTCAGTGTTTTGATGGTAGGGGTCTAGGTAGACTGTGTATGCAGATTAGGAGTTGTGTTATCTTTCTTTTTCTTACAGGTGTTCCTGGGAAGACAGAAGAGAAGACAAGAAGAGGAGGAGGAATTCATCAGAGTTCCTCATCAGTGCTTTAGTGTGTAGAAATTTAAAGTACTGTGGTGTTATTGTTGTTATTACTGTATTAACCCTTTCCTTCCACAGGTGTGGTTGTGGGGGTAGGGAGGAGGCAGTAACATGGTATAAAATATGGTATTTTAATGGTGTGTGGTTGCAGGTTGCCCAAGGTCGGGGAGGTCCCCGGGTTGTTTTTGTTTTGGGGGTATTAGCTTAAAGGCAGATAGGGTTTCCCTAGAGGGTTAGGGGGGATAGACAGGCTGTGGTCCTGAATGGCCATTGGGACCGCAGTGCTGATCTATCAGGGCTATGCTCTGTACAGTTCTACCAGAGCCACTGGGTGTCCATAGTAAGTGGATAGTGTAGAGGCTGATATGTCAGCTAAAGGCCCCTCAGGCCCTTAGTGTTGCCTGCCTGTGCTTGCACATGGTAGGAGGGGCCTGATCACCCCCTCCGCAGGTAAGCACATAGGATGGGACGGCCTAAGGTTGCAAATAATGACTGCGGACAGTCATTTCCTGGTCATGGCAGTGCGACCCCTTTGTTACCTGGGGTTACTAGAATCCCAGTAAGACCTAGTGGTAGGCAGGAGGCAGCCTTGAAACTCCAGTTAAATGGGTTTCACACTGTCTCACTCTGTTCTCAGTCTCAGCTGAGACTGAGGGATGACATCACCAATAGAACTATCGCAGCTGCATGAACCACATTGGAATCTGCAGCAAAGGGAGTTAAATAGAACGTTGGGAGTTTTGAAGTCCGTGTCTTCAGTCAGTCTTCAGTGAGTGTGAGTGAAGTAGGGAGCTTGCTGTTAAAGCAGCTCAGTGAAGGCTCTAGGAGCCTCAGCCCTGACAGAGGGCTACTTTTAAGTAGTAGGGTGTGTGTCTCCACCTTAAAGAGAGACACAGAAGATTGCTGAAGTGGTGGAGACTGCTGTTTTGGTCTCAGTGCCCTTCCGGGGTGGGGGATGGAAAGGTTTCTGCAGATTCCTGGGGCAACCCCTAGTTCTACTTGTGAGAAAAAGCTGCCTGTTTGTTCCAGTATTTATTTGGGAGAAAAGAAGATTTGTGAGTCACCTGTGGGCACCTGCAACAAGAGGGTGAGTGTCTGCTCTGGCTGAAAGGGCCTATGTTTTCACCTGGGACTTGTGTGACAATGTAGGGATTGAACTACTAAATATTGGGAAGCCTAGAGTAATGGGCTAAGCAAGTAAAAGTAGTTTCAAGTCCAAGTGTGTTGGGATGCAGAATATGTAGAGGTGATGTGACAAGACGTCTACCCAGAATCTACATTTGAAAGTTCAGTAAAGGAATTGTTCAGTTTCCAGAGAAATGGCCGGGTATGGGCTGTGGGAGCTGGAGGTGGGTGGCCCCCCATCTTTAGTGACCAGGTCCACCTCTACGGATTTCTTCTGTGGATTTCTACTTTGCCTCAGGCACTTGGCCAGTGATTAGGGAAGTACCCAGATGTGGGATTGTAAGGAAAATTCTCTCTAGGAGTCGCAGACTCTAGTGTGGTTTGGGGAGCCACGACGGGATAATTGGTTCATTCTTCCAATGGATCATGGATCAAGTGGCCGTGGGGAGCGGGCCAGTGGGGAAAACCCAAGTGTGTACAAGTCGGACTGTGTGCCCAAAGCTGCGTGCGTACGGGCTGTGTGCCTAGGGTTTAGAGCCTGAGGCTGGAAATAGTGATAAAGTGTTCTGTTGTCTCTAATCTGCATTACTAGGAATGTAGCTCGTGGGGGCCCGTCTATGCTTTGTTTGTTCAGCTTGGATGTGAATAAAAGCCACACTGAAGAATCCCATTCCTGGTTCTGGACATTACAGTTATTGCTTCCTGTGTTCGGATTTACTTGGGTGCCCCTGTTCAGAGTAGCCAAATCTAGGCTCCCCTGTGCCAAGTAACCTCATCCTCCCCGAACCCAGTCCCCACCAGGTACTGCTGTCAGCTTCAACAGCATGCCACCTATCATTTTGCTAGAAAGGCAGGAGTGAGAAATCCACAGAAGAAATCCGTAGAGGTGGACCTGGTCATTAAGATGGGGGCCACCACCCCTCCAGCTCCCAGCCCATACCAGGCCATTTCTCTGGAAACTAAACAATTCCTTTACTGAACTTTCAAATGTAGATTATGGTAGACGTCTGTCACATCACCTCTACATATTACTTGCATCCCAACACTCTGGACTTGAAACTACTTTTACTTGCTTAGCCCATTACTCTAGGCTTCCCAATATTTAGTAGTTCAATCCCCACATTGTCACACAAGTCCCAGAGTGAAAACATAGGCCCTTTCAGCCAGAGCAGACACTCACCCTCTTGTTGCAGGTGCCCCACAGGCGACTCACAAATCTTCTTTTCTCCCAAATAAATACTGGAACAAACAGGCAGCTTTTCCTCCACAAGCAGAATTAGGGGGTTGCCCCAGGAATCTGCAGGGAAACCTTTCCATCCCCCACCCCGGAGGGAGGGGGCACTGAGACCCGAAAACAGCGGTCTCCACCACTAGCAATCTTCTGTGTCTCTTTAAGGTGGAGACACACACCTATTAAAAAAGTAGCCCTCTGTCAGGGCTGAGGCTCCTAGAGTTTCACTGAGCTGCTTTAACAGCAAGCTCCCCTACCTCACACACACTGACTGAAGACACTGACTTAAAACTCCCAACGTTCTATCTAACTCCCTTTGCTGCAGATTCCAATGTGGCTCATGCAGCTGCGATAGTTCTTTGGTGATGTCATCCTCAGTCTCAGCTGAGACTGAGAACAGAGTGAGACAGTGTGAAACCCATTTAACTGGAGTTTCACAAGCTGCCTTCCCTGCCTACCACTAGGTCTTACTGGGATTCTAGTAACCCCGGGTAACAAGGGGGTTACATATGAATGTTCATGTGGGCTACCTTAAGTCCCTTAACGTTGGACCAATAAAGAGATGAAGAGAGAGGGTTTTGATTTATTGCCCTTTTAGGACCAGGGTCTGTACTATGGATGGATTTTGATTGGACAGCAAAAATGGAGTATAAAAAGTTAGATGGCGGCTAAAGGCTTCTGGGTTGCCCTCCTTCCTGGTACTTAGTATCCCATCCCCTTATATAAATAGCTACCTTCCCCTTTCCCCACCCCTCTGTCCTTGCAGTGCACCCTGTATCCAGGGATCACACAGTCCCAGTCATGTTATTGGGTGGCCCAAGACTTTGTGATGGCCACAATATCTACCTCCTCCTCTGCCATCATCGCCTTGAACTCTACTACCTTGTTCGCAAAACTTGCATTCAAGGATACTACTGTTCATCGTGACCCCTGCCCCTCCATTCCCATTTCCCTGCTTTCTCCCCTTATTGAACTCCCCTCCTGACTTGGTAGGGGGGGCCTTCCAGTCTCCCTTGTGTGGTGACTCCAATTTGCACACACCCATTTGCCCCTCCCCCTCAGTTTACATTTAATTTTAGTCACTGTATACCCCTCTAGTTTCTGCTTCAGGAACTCCTTACTTAAATGCAGCTTATCCAGTGCATAAAGTTCCTTGTTATCCCGCATCCCACCCCACTATCCCATACCCCATGGTGTCACATCATACTCCCAGCCATTTATTGAATTCATTGATTCTTTGTTTCCTAGTGGAGCTTGCCCTTGGTACTGGGAGAACCTCAGAGAATGCAGCTGATCTCCCAGCCTCCATACAGAGTCTTCCAACCTCTCTGAACCTATCCTGCACCTCCTGCACTCTACACCCTTCCAGATCATTTGCACCTACTGTAGATGTACCATAATATGAGGTTTATCCCATTCCTTCCCTACACACTTTGGAATGAACCAGCCCTGGCAACTGTATCAGCCATGTCATACAGGGCTCTGAAGAGATTTTACTAACATCCTCAGTGACTTGGAGGCACTGGAGCAGTTCCTGCTTTTCAGTGCCCTCTGTGAGGGCCTTGGCAGCAGCCTTGCCCTTCTTCCAATTGGCATTCTGGTATTTTACCATGTGCGACAGATAGTTGTCAATCTTCAAACCTAGAGTAGAGGAGGAATAAACCTTTTTACCCCAGAGATCAATTCTGTGAGACTCTTTGTCTGGGGGAAGGGAACTAAGATGTTTAGGAGCCTTAGACCTGTCATGAGCTGCCTTGATAACCACTGAGTCTGTCTTGGGCTGGGCAGCATTAACAGGAAGACCCTGGGGGCACGATAAAGTTTGTCCACCCTGCAGGGCATAGCTGGCACCATGTCTGGTCTGTGCCAGACTGCCATGGCTACATTCCTCAAGGCTGGCAGCATTGGAGGAATAATCTTTGGAGGAGATTCTGGAATCTCCAGGAAATCCACTAGTTCTTTTCTGGTGGCATCCTCTTCCTCAGTGTGGAAGCCCATGGCTGAGGACAGCTGCTTCATCACTTCATCACATTGAAAACTGTGGGGTCCTCAGGAGGAGACCTGGGTATGCTTCACTGACAGAAGAGGCTGTGGATGTGTCAGAAAGCAGGATCTCTTCATCTTCTTCCTCCTTATCTTTGGGAAGAATGAGGTCTGGGTGGTACTCCTCCTTGACATCGACCTCTTCAACATCTGGGTCTGGCATCAGATGCACTGACGATAGCCCACAAGGGCTTCCCAGGGCTGACGTGAAGGCATCAATGATGAAGCAGCCATTAACGGCGTCAACAAGGAGGGCCTAAGTACCAGAACAATCACCAAAGTGAATTTTGTCAGGATTTCATTCAAGTCAATGGTCTTAGTTGATGGGGGTCAACGGCACTTGTGTTGATGACCAAGAGCCTGTTGCCCTGGAGAGAGAAGGGCAGGCCTGATGGAGAGTTCATGACAATGAGCCCATCGATGAGGGAAGGCCGACAACCCAGAGGTCGGACGGCCAGCCACCCAGAGAATCGGGCAGAGGTGCTGTTGGTATGGGTCTGGTGGACACAGAGACCTGAACAGCAGATTTCTTCACAGTGCAGCTGCAGCCAATGAAGATCCCTCAGGAGAAGGAGAGGCTGACATGGAATAGATTGACGCCAGAGGAGCGGTCAAGATCTCAGTCTTTTCTGTGACTTTTCCCCAAGGACTTGTCTTGGGCCTTGGAGGCCTGGGAGCTTGAAGATCTGGTCAGCGACTGGGAGGCTGGGACCCTGGAGGACCCTGCACAGAACTTGCCTACCTGTTGATCCATCAGGAAATTTTTGAGAGCCTTTCTGCATCGCTCTGAGTGTTGTTTGGTTAAACATCTGGCAGAGCTCACAGTCTGAAACTTTGTGGTCAGGCCCAAGACAGCAGACACAGAGAGTGTGTTCGTCTGTGAGGCAATCTTCTTTCCACAGTGGCAGCAACAGGAGACAGAAGACAAAGGATTAACTCTTGACATAAACAAGTTGAAGGAATCTCTTTAAAAAAAGACATTTTAAAGGTAATGTTAGAAAAGCTGTAGGTGAAAAAAGGCACAAATACTGTGACAGAGCTTCCGTGGAGACCCATGTAAGTGAGTCAATGGTGAGAAAGAATTGAGGAGGGAGCAGGGCCGCTCACACCTTTATAGGGTTGATGACCTTGATGGACATCGACAGCGTGGGCAGCCCCAGTTGTACTGCTGAAAATCTTCTGTGTGGATTCCCCTTCGCAGACGGTGAAGGTTCCTATGGTGTTACCTGATGATTGAGATACTACCAAAGAAAATAAATGTTTCCATTCTATAATCTGGCCTCTAACCTGTCCATTGGTGTGTGCTTAATGTTTGCCAATATGCTGGTGGGTTTTAAATCCCTCAAATGAAAAGATTTAGTGCCAGATGCCAAGGATAATAAAAATTTTCATTTTCAAGGGGGCATTTGGCCTACTGGCTAGAGCACAGGACTGTGAACCTGAAGCCAGCAATCCTCCCTCCCACAAGCGGTTCACACTGCACTGCCAGCTGTAGTCTTGCAGGTTACTGCATTGCAGTTTGAGTCATACAAACATCACTTACACATTGTGTGACCCCGAGCAAGTCACTTAACCTTCTGCTCATCTTCCCCCTACTGTGTCTCTAATCTACCTCAGTGCTGTTTGAATTTTCATGTGTGCCTGAAATGGCAGCAACATTCTCTCCAGATGCTCTCCTGGACTGTACAGAGCTTTGGGATACAGCGTGTGTATATAAGGTGATATATAAAACCAAATTCCTTTCCTTAATGGCTGCTGTAACTCCTGCTCATGCTCCAGCTACCCTAACTCCTCTCCCTTTCTCCTCACTCCACCACAACCTTAAAGGTGAGCCACCACTCTCCTCCTTATGTCACTTTTCTTTCTCTTAAACTCTGGTCGCAATGTTTACCTTGTATATATTGTATATATTTTGCACTGAAGACCATCTATTTTGCCAAACTATGTATTGTTGTATCAATCATGTACTTGTAATATTTATATTTTGTAACTCTTCCCCTGTCCGCAGGTTGCACCTGGAAATGAGCCTCGGTTCAGTGTCTTTCCCGGTTACCAAAAGTTTAAATAAAATAAATTGTTTATGGATTGTAAAGCACTTTGGGATACAGTCTGTATGTAAGGTGCTGTATAAAACCAAAGTCCTCTCCTTAATAGCTGCTGTAACTGTTCATAGATTGTAAAGTCCTTTGTGATACACTGTGTATTTAAGGTGCTATATATAGAAGAATAATAGATAGGCAACGTGTGTTTTGGTTTTTCACACCGAGGTGTGTGATGACCCATAAACCTCGGGAGCGAAGCTCGAGAGGTTTATAAGGTCATCACACACCAAGGGTGTGTGAAACAAATCCATAAAACACAGTTATTTATTTTTTAATTTTTATAATTACTGGTGCAGTTTGCTCAGTGCTCAGTGTGTTTTACACACACACACACAATCAATCTCACAGACTCTATCACACACACTCACACAATCAATCTCATAGACTCAGTGTCACACACACACATACACTTTCCCTTTCTCCCGCTCTGCTCGGACTTACTTTTTTTTTCCTTTTGGTGTCAGCCACGGCTCATGCTAGGTAGTGTCTGTCCTGGATTTTAGTTGGAGTCAGCGTGTCTACCGATTCGGGGGCATGGCGGGATCAACCAGATATTTATTTGCTGTTTGAAAGGCAGGATCAACCAGATAAAGATAAAAAAAATGAATACAGAAATGGAGAGGCAACAAGTAAATAAAAGCAGCTCCTCAGTAAACAGAAAACGCCATTTTGAAATATCCGCTCAACCGCCCCACAAACAGGCGCAAGCCAATGAAGTGGCTCGTCACGGCGTGAGTGAAAGAAACAATCACGCTAGCTGTGGAAAAAGTTCAGTGAACGCCAGAATAACTCGATCGCTGTTACGGTGTTTTGTGTGCCTGAATTCAGGATATTAAAGGGGGGTCACCAGTAATTATAACCAAATTTTATTCCTTAACAGCTACTGTAACTGTTACTAGATTGTCCATAAGCTAGAACCGCAAACCTCTGGGCCAGGTGTGGTTGTGCTACTAACTGAGCCACAGTAACATCTCCAGTTTGATGCAGTGCTTCCAACAGGTTTTGATGCTGATGGTGCGCCCTTGCTTTCACACACACCTACGCTTTGCTTTCCCTCCACTGCTGATTTTGCAGCAGTTAGAAGGTTTTTGCAGCAGTCCTTCCCAACTTTGGGTGAAAGCAGCCACAAAAAGGATGCACAGCAGACCAGTTTAAAAATGGCTGTGGTGAAGTGTATCAGTCCTTTGGGGTCTTCACATGAGGAGCCTCATTTGGCCATCGACAGCCCGCTTGAACCTCTGCTCTGGGGGACAAACCCATTACACCTGCAACAGGTGCAGCGATGGGCACAAACCAGCAACCAAGGTGCTAAAACATAGTGTTGAACAGAGGCTTTAAAGAGTGGTTATAGATTAGCCACCTGTTTAAAGATTTAGTGGAAATATAAAACAGTACTTTTTATTATTTTCACTGGCATCTGGGCCAGAGTTTTGCAGTTCTGTTAATAACCTTAACAGCACAGCACACTGAATAGCAGTAAACACACTCACATACACTAAAAACAAAAAAAAAATCTTAAACAGGAAGGGAGACAGACATGTGGGGAGTGGTGCAATGCACTGGCTGTGGAGTGGCAGTCTTCTGGGAGACATTCTGCAGGCTGCGTTGCTGCCCTATTTGTAGGCACCTCTCTGATCTGAGGGAAGAGACGCCCATCTCCATGCTGACCTGATGAGGATTCGAGAACCTCCTCCCCACCCAGGCCCACCACTGCTTCAGAAGTTGCCAAGAAAGAGGTGGCTGGACCACAGTGGGCTCAGGGACAGTAAGGTGGTGCAACAGAGGCACATCCTCCAGTTGTGCCTCTCCACAATTCATTCATAATTCTGGTGGAGCGTGGTTCCTCTATGGAGGCACCCACAGTGGAGACCAAGGAGGATGCTGGGAACCTCCACAAAGGAGACCCACAGGAGGGTGGCAAAGGACCCCCACAGAGGAAGGAAACAACTCCTGGTAGGAGACTTAATCATTAGGAGAGTAGAACTGGGGGAGGTAGGGGAGAGGTGATAAGGTGCCTGCCTGGTGCCATGGCTTGGAGAGACAGGAAGCAAATCCTCAGGATCAAGGGAGAGAGCTGGACGTCATTGTCCACCTAGGGACAAATGACCTGGCTGGGAATGGGATCAGAGCAGTGCAGCAGGAGTTTGTGGAGTTGGGGAGGGGCCCTAGATAAGTAGCACACATGGCAACTTTCTCGACAGTGCTGCCTGTCTACGGCATGAGTGAGGCTAGAGTACTCTGCACCATGAGATTCAATGACTGGTTGAAAAACTGGTGTGGAACTCAGGGATTTGGCTTCACTTGGGACTTGGGGTCCACCTAGAGGGATGCAGGCCTATACTGGCATGATGGTCTGCATCTGACTGGGAGGAACCAGGATTCTAGGTGATAGGTTTAAATGCTTCATTGGCAAGTATTAAACTAGCCATAGGGAGAGGTACTGAAGAGAAGCAGGAAATCCAGCCCCTCTCCCCAAAAACAGGTTGGTTAGTGAAGTAGACACAAAGGTAGAAAGTTGAAAGGAGCAGGACAGGGTAAATCAGAAAAAGGCATAGGCAGTAAGGGCAGGGATGGGCCTAAAAGGTAAGACCATCAAAAATGGAGGATGATGAGTACCTATGCCCATATTCTGTGTAACAAGCTCCCTGAACTAGAGGCCGTGATGAAAGAGGGACACTGGATATCATGGCAGTCACAGAAACATGGTACACAGAGAACCATGACTAGGATATCAACACACCAGGGTACACAATCTACAGGAGGGACAGGGAGGGTAAAAGAGGAGGAGAAGGAGTAGCTCTCTACATAAGGGAAGGAATCAAAGCAACAGAACTAAAGGGTAAACAGGGAGGGGAGGAGGCACTGTGGGTCACCCTGGAGACAGGAAATGGCACCACAATCCGCACAGGGGTTGTTTACAGACCCGCATCTCAGGGGGAGGCAGTGGACAAGAAAATGATAGAAGGAATCCTTAGAATGGCAGAAAAAGGAGAGATATTGTTGATGAGGGACCTGAATATGCCAGATGTTAACTGAAGCACCTTTACTGCAGCCACATCCAAGAGCAGGGTCATTCTCACTTCCCTCCAGGGGGCATGCCTCAGACAGCTAGTGTTATAATCCACTCGGGAGGGAGCAATCTTAGACCTGATACTCTCAAACAGGGATGGAGAGGATCTCAGATTTAGAGTGGGTAGCCATCTGGGAACGAACCACCAAACAGTGTGGTTCACAAAAGTAGAGTCAAGCCATACAAAAGCAAGGGTGTTAGACTTTAGGAGGGCTGACATTGGCAAAATGGGAGAATGCCTCAGAAAAGCACTAGCAAACAGGCAAGAAGGAGGGGTAGAAGAACAAAGAGAAAAAATCAAAACTGCCATCACAGAGGCAACAAGCCTTTGTGTAAAGCAAATTAACAAAACAAAACAAAGGAAAAATCCACTATGGTTCTCAAAAGAGGTAGCAGGGAAGGTTAAGGAGAAAAGGATAGCATTCCGGAAATATAAGGAAACACAGATGGAGCATGACAGAGAACTGTATCAGTTAAAGCAGAAGGAGGCAGGAAGGCAGTTAAAGAGCAAAGACCCAAAATTAGAAAAGATAGCCAACTCTATTAAGATGGGGATAAAAGCTTTTATAGGTACATTAGGAGCAAAAGAAAGACCAAGGGAGGGACACTGAGGCTTAATAAAAGGGAGATAATGTGGGCAGAAGGGTGACAGTGAAAAAGCAGGGATACTGAACAAATACTTCTGCTCAGTATTCACAAAAGAAGAGAGAGGGAGTACCTAAACCAAACAATAGAAACACTCTGGATAGGGGAGTTGATACCAGTCCATTCACAGAAGAAAGGGTACTGAAAGAACTCTTACAATTGAATGTGGACAAAGCAATGGGGCCTGACGGGTTTCACCCCAGAATTCTAAAAGAACTAAGGGGAGAACTAGTGACACCACTGACTACCCTGTTTAACAAATCATGGAGGCAGATGTGATTCCTCTTACAAAAGTGGGAGCAAGGCAGAGACAGGAAACTACAGACCTGTTAGTTTGACCTCAGTGGTAGGGAAAATGATGCAATCACTTCTGAAGGAAAGAATTGTTGAGTACCTAGAGGCCAGAGGGGCACAGGACCCAAGGCAGCATGGATTCACAGCGGGAAGATCATGTCAGATGAACCGAATAGATTTCTTTGACTGGGTGACCAAAGTAGTAGACCAGGGAGGGGCTGTGGACATGGTCTATCTAGACTTTAGTAAGGCATTTGACACAGTCCAACACCAAAAGATTAATAAACAAGTTAGCCAGCCTTGGAGTGGGTCCCAAGGTAAAAAACTGGCTAGAAAACAGGACGCAGAGGGTAATAGTAAACTGAGTCCACTCTGAAGAAAGCGGGGTTACAAGTGGGGTACCGCAGGGTTCAGTACTGGGACCAGTCCTCTTTAATGACTTTATAAGTGACCTTGTGGAGGGACTGGAAGGAAAAGTATGTCTCTTTGCAGACGATACAAAGATCTGCAACAGCGTTGATACACAAGGTGGGGAGGAAAGGATGACAAGGGACTTGGCAGTGTTGGAGGAATGGGCAAATCTATGGCAGCTTAGATTCAATGCAAAGAAGTGCAAAGTAATGCACCTGGTGCATTACTAGTGTACTTATAAAACAGGAAGTTTTATACTAGTGATGCTCTCCCTATGCATCCCAGTATCCCTCCAGCCCTCCTTACTGTCTTCTCACATTGCTTGTCACCTTTAGATCCTCTAATATGACTACCCCAGGTCCCTTTCCATTTTTTGTTGTTAGTACCCCATTGTACTCTTCCCTGGGTTTTGATTCCCAGGTGCATTACTTTGCACTTTTTTGCATTGAATCAAGCTGCCATACTTTTGACCATTCCTCCAACCTTCCAAGTCCCTTCTCATCCTTTCCACCCCTCCTTGTGTGTCAACCCTGTTGCAGATTTTTGTATCGTCTGCAAAGAGATGCACTTTTCCTTCCAGCACCTCCGCAATGTTTCCTATAAAGACATTAAAGAGGACCGGTCCCAGTACTGAACTCTGCGGTACCCCACTAGTAACCACCCTTTCTTCAGAGTGTACTCTGTTTACTTATTCCCTCTGCATCCTGTTGGTCAGCCAATTTGTTACCGAGGGCCATCACCCTGGGACCCACTGCCAGGGTGGCAAACTTGATTATTAATCTTTTGTGTGGGACTGTGTCAAATGCCTTGCTAAAGTCTAGGTAGGCCATATCTACAGCCCCTCCCTGGTCTACTACTTTGGTCACCCAGTCAAAGAAGTCTATTAGATAAATCTGTCATGACCTTCCCGCTGTGAATCCATGCTGCCTTGGGTCCTGTGCCCCTCTGGCCTCTAGGTACTCAGCAATTCTTTCTTTCAAAAGTGATTGCATCATTTTCCCTACCACTGAGGTTAAACTAACAGGTCTGTAGTACCCTGCCTCTGTCTTGCTCCCACTTTAGTGAAAAGGAATCACATCTGCCCTCCTCCAGTCCTCATGTACCACACCGTCCTCCCATGATTTGTTAAAAAGGGTAGTCAGCGATGTCACTATGTTCTCCTTAGTTCTTTTAGAATTATGTGGCGAATCCTGTCAGGCCCTATTGCTTTGCCCACCCTGAGTTTTAGGAGTTCTCTCAGGATCCTTTCTTCTGTGAATGGACTGTTATCAACCCCCTGTCCAGAGTGCTTCTATTGCTTGTTTAGGTACCTTCCCCTCTTCTTCTTTTGTGAATACTGAGCAAAAGTATTTTTTCAGTATCTCTGCTTTTCCACTGTCACCTTCTGCCCACCCGCCCTCTACTTTATTAAGCCTCACTATCCCTCCCTTTGTCTTTCTTCACTCCCTAGTGTACTTATAAAAGGTTTTAACCCTTCTTAACTGAGTTGGCTATCTTTTCCTCGGTTTGGGCCTTTGCTATTCTGCTGCCTTCCCAGTTCCTTCTGCTTTAACTGGTACAGTTCTCTGTCCTGCTCATTCTGTGATTCCTTATACTTCCTGAATACTATCTTTTCTCCTTAACCTTCCCACTACCTCTTTTGAGAACCATAGTGTTTTTTGAGAACCATAGTGTTTTACTTTGTTTTGTTTTGTTTATTTGCTTCACACAAAGACTTGTTGCTCTGTGATGGTAGTTTGATTTTCTTCATTGTTCTTCTACCCTCCTTCCTGCCCATTTGCTAGTGCATTCCTTAGGCACTCACCCATTTCCAAAATCAGCCCTCCTACAGTCCAGTACTTTTGTCTTTGTATGGCTTGACTCCGGGCTTGACTCCACAGATGTGTTTACCATAAACGTATTATTGGTGGTCGCTAGTTCCCAGATGGCTACCCACTTCTAAATCTGTGATCCTCTCACCATCTCCATTTGAGAGTACCAGGTCTAAGATTGCTCCCTCCTGAGTGGGTTCCAACACTAGCTGTCTGAGGCATGTCCCCTGCAGGGCATCGAGAATGACCCTGCTATTGGATGTGACTACAGCACATGTGCTCCAGTTAACATCTGGCATATTCAGGTCCGCCGTCAACAAAATCTCCTCTTTTTCTGCCATTCTAAGGATGTCTTCTAATATTTCTTTGTCCATTTCCTCCCCCTGAGATGGGGGTCTGTATACAACCTCCATGCAGATTGTGGTGCCATTACTTGTCTCCAAGGTGACCCACGGTACCTTCTCTCTTCCCTGTTTACCCTTTAGTTGTGTTGCTTTGATCCTTCTCTTACATGAGAGCTATTCCTCCTCCTCTTTTGTCCTCCTGTCCCTCCTGTAGATTGCATACCCTGGTATGTTTACATCTCAGTCATGATTCTCTGTGTACCATGTTTCTGTGACTGCCGCAATATCCAGGTGTCCCTCTTCCATCAAGGCCACTAAATTAGGAAGCTTGTTACCCAGACTACGGTCATTGGTACTCATCACTCTCAATGTTTTTATGGTTTTACCTCTTTTAGCCCCATCCCTGACCTTACTGTCTTTGGCTTTTTCTCCATTTACCCCATCTTGCTCCCTATCGATCTCTCCACCTTGGTGTTTACCTCTGATGACCCTGTTTTGTGGGGAAGGCTGGAATTCCTGCTTCTCATCAGTGCCTCCCCTTGTCTAGTTTAAAACCTTGCCAATGAAGCATTTAAACCTATTACCTAGAGCCTGCTTCCCTTCTGGACAGATGCAGACCATCGTGCAGTATAGGCATGCCCATGCCTGGCAACACAGCATAATATTTTATTTATTTAAAAGTTTGTAAACTGGGAAAGGCACACTGAGCGAAGCTCATTTCCAGGTACAGCCCGGGAAGGGAAAAGGAACAGAATAAGCAGCAGTTACAATCAACAAGTGCAATAAACAGGATTATTAAAGTGCAAAACAATGTCAGCAAATAAAAAAGTCATAGCAGGAATACACTGGGGTAAAAAGGCAGGATTACTGTAAATTGGTGTCTGTTAAAGAATTACAAAGGTGTGCAGGGAGGGATCAGACAGGTATAAGTTCAAGACAGGTGGAAACTCTCAGAAGAAGAAAGAGGTGAGGGAGTGTGAGGGCACATAGGTAGAGGTAGGGAGGCTGGGGGAGAGAGAGGGTGGAGGGAGGGGATTGTTATGGGGAGGGACAGGAGCAAGCGGGGATTGGCTTTAGCATCCACTTTAGGGATAGTAGGGATGAGGCATGGTGAAGAAGAGGAGGGAGCTGGTTCCATAGGGAGGGGAGACAGTGAGAGAATGAAGCCAGACCAGCTCTAGAACAGAGGTGTTCAAGTTCAAGTTTATTTTACCAGGAAAAGACTCCATTGAGCAAGCTCATTTTCAAGGAGGTCATGGGTATGACAGCATACAAGGCAGATACATACAGTTTGAATAAGTACAAAGATACTGAAGGGCAGAAAGATACAGTTACAGTGCTAATGTTACTAAGCAGTTAGGACAGGACAATAGGTATTAAATAAGAATACAAATATGGTGAAATATATTAGATGTGCTACAGATATGACTGAACGCGAGAAAAATTACATATAGGATAGGTGAATATTCAGAAGTTTCAGTAACAAATACAACATTATAACACATTTGTCAATTACACTGGACTTGGCATGCTCTAGTCAGTAATTTATGTAATGGGTGTGGGATCGAGAAGATACGAGAGTCTCTACAGCAAAAGGGATAGGAGGAGGAAGCAGAGGGAGAAAGTAGGAAGGATAGGTAGGTGGGGAGGGAGGCGAATTAGCATTTCCAGTAAGGAAGGAGCAGTGAGAAAGGCAGTGCAAGGGTGGGAGGGATAGAAAGAGTGGAATAAAGAGAGCTGTACTGCTTGCAGGGAGCATAGTTGGTAGCAAAGCAGCAACAGACGGTATTACAGACAGTGTCCAACCTAATGAGATTGGAGGGAGGAGCTGCACTGTAGATTATAATCTGCATAGTCAACAATTGGGAGGATCATTTTGACAAGCAGGTCCTTGTGGGCCTCAGAAGGGAGACTGTCCTAGTTACATAAAGGATGCCTAGTTTGCGGCAAAGCTGTGCGTGTATAGCATCAATATGTGCTGAGAAGTCTAGGTTACTGTTGAGCCACACATTGAGGTATTTGTAAGTGTGGACTACCTCCAGTTGGGTACCATCAAGGGTGGAGAAGACGGGAAGAGGAGATAGCCTTTCTAGCTTTTGGCTGGTGCCTAAGGTCATTGACACTCTCTTCTTGGTATTTACTTTGAGCTGGTTGGCTTTAAACCAGCATAGTACATTATGGAAATCATGTTTAAGTGAGGATACAATCTCAAACCTGGAGGGGCCAGGTGCACAGATGACAGTGTCATTAGCATACATATGAATAAGGGTGGAGACACAGACAGAAGAGAGGTCACTTAGAAAGATAGAGAAAAGTATGGGGCCCGGGATAGAGCCCTAGGAGACTTCTGTGAGAATGGGGGCGGTTAAAGCACCACCCACCTGCACAGATTGCTGCTAGGTCAGACTGGTAAGGAGGAAACCACTGAACTGCAGGGTGGAGAGACCAGCAGAGGCCAGTTTGTTTGAAAGGATAGGTGGGATACCGGTCGAATGCCTTGGTGAGATCTATAAATGGTTAACCCCTCAGATCAAGTCCTTGCTTCTAGAAAGAGATAAGCTCTGGAAAAAGCGCACAGACTAAACACAGCAGAGTTGGAACCAGTTCAGGAGACTACGAAATTTATGTACCAAAACAATCAGAGAATCGAAGGCCACCTTCTTCAAATCCGAACCCGACTCTGCCACAAAGAGCCCAATCAAGCTCTGGAACACAATCAATGATCTGCTAGGCCATTCCCAGGAAATTCACTCCGACCAAGATTACCTCTGGCAACTTGACTATAACCGAAAAGATGGATATACTTGACGCATTCAATAACCACTTTGCTACTGCAGGCATGGCATTTGATAACTCCCCTGCAAACATACTTCGCTCCCAGACTGCCAGCCAACTGCCTGAAACTCCGATAGTTTCACCACCTTTCTCGCTTCAACCTGCCCCACTGAAAGAGGTAGAGGACCTCTTGCTTCAGTTGGATACTAGAAAAAGTGCTGGGGCCGATACCCTTGACCCTTACTTCCTAAAAATTGTCTACCACGTACTAGCAATACCCGTCACCCACCTTTTTAACTTATCCCTGTCTCAGGGCACCTTACCACCTATATGGAAGACAGCACATGTCATACCACTGTTCAAATCAGGTGACCCTGGCGATCTCAATAACTACAGGCCAATTTCCCTCCTTCCGGTCCTGTCCAAGCTCCTAGAGAAAATTGTAAATGTACTGCAGAAGACTCACCTTGAGTCTAGGGAACTGCTAAATCCTATGCAGTCCAGATTCAGAGCTAAACATAGCACTATCTCAGCCCTATAGAAAGTTACTAATGACTGGCAGCGTAATCTTGAGAGCAAAAACTTTATTTGTGCTGTTTTCCTAGATCTAAGCAAGGCTTTTGACACCGTCGACCATAGTCTGCTCCCTCTCCTCCCTTCAAACCATAGGTGTGGACCCCTCCTCTCTGCGTTGGTTTACTGACTATCTTACAGGGTGCCTTCAACAAGTTAAAGCTGAAGGAGGCCTGTCCCCCTTAAAAACTCTGCAAAGAGAGGTACCTCAAGGTTCTATATTAGGGTCCTTACTTTTTGCAATCTACATTAATAACATCGACTTCTGTATAAAAGAAGCCAACATCCATCTGTTTGCAGATGATACAGTTCTCTACGTGAGTCGCCCAACACTTGAAACTGCCTGCAATGACCTACAGTCAGAATTCAACCTTTTGCAAAGCCAACTCCTCCAAAAAAAGCTACTCCTTAATGCCAAAAAAACTAAAGCGATGGTCCTCTCCCCTTTTATCCGTACAGCTAACCCTGTGTCCAGTGGGACAGTTCCCCAAATTACCACAGTTCTAGGTGAAAAACTAGAATTTGTTACAAAATTCAAGTATCTGGGAGTTTGGATAGACCAAACTCTCCTTCATTGAACATATCGAGGACTTGCTAAAACAACTTCTCACCCAGAAACAACTGGTCCAATCCATTTTCCTATCATTGGTTGATTATGCTGACTTCCTCTACAGCCAATGCCCCAACTCTTACATGGCTAAACTGGACACACTCTACCATCAAGCACTGAGGTTTATAACGGGACCCTTCGACACGCATCACTGCATCCTATGCGGCAGTGGGTGGACATCACTAAAGTTCAGGCGCCACAGAAACGCAGCTCTCTGGACTTATAGAGCCATCTCTAATAAGCTGCCTTACTATATCTCCTGCTGTCTTCCCCTGAGTATAATTGGGAAATACGCGTTAAGAAGTTACTCAGCTATTACACTTAAAGTACCCAAAGCAAAATCCCGCTTCGGCAGGGCAGCCATAAGCTTCGTGCTACTTACCTTATGGAACGATCTACAAAAAACCCTCAAATTAAGCACTCTAATCGGTATAAATGCCTTCAAGACGCTTTATTTCCAGTACAATCAGAGAAGTATGTAACTGCTTCACCCACTCAGACCCAGTACCGGTGTCTGCACTGGTATATAGCCACGCCTAGACCCAGTTTTAGTACTGACCCCCCCAGCTTGCTCCTCACCATCCTAATTGTTCTCTCTCTCTCTTATCCCCCGTCTTATCAACACTAGGCCCGTCCATCCCCTTATTCTTCCTTTCCCAACCTAGGATAGGAGCTCACTACCCTGTGTTGTGACATCCTACCATGCCCCGTAGTTTATAGCATTCAATCCCGGGGCTCACACATACTCCTTTTCTCCATCCACCTTCTCTACATCCCATTTTACCAACTTCTTTCTGTGCACCGTGCCCTCCTAGCCTTTCTCCCCCTACCTCCCTCCGTTCCCCCCTACCTTCACCTCTACCTGGTGTATATTTTTATTTTTTTTCTTCTGTTACTTCCTCCTGCAACCTTAGATAACCTGCTTTATCTTCCTATAGACACTTCTATGTATGTAAATACCGTGTAATCTGTACAATATCTGTATAATTCTATGTACATATGAACTTCTTTTTCTTCCTCTCTTGTGTTGATCTGTATATACAATTGTTCATGCTCCACCCAGGTCCATCTTGCAAATGAGCTTCTGCTCAATGATGAACGCCTGGTTAAATAAAGACTTGATTGATTGATTGATTTATTGATAAAAATAGGTGCACTGATGAGACCCTGGTCCATCCCTGTAAGATGGAGTCATTAGCATGAAAAGGAGGTGAATGTGTGAGTGTTTTTCTGAAACCTGACTGGAATGGGAATATGAAGGAACAGGAGTCAAGGAAGTCAACTTATCTGGGGTGGACTAGCGATTCCTGTAGTTTAGCAAGGGAAGGAAGGAGAGAGATAGGTCTATAATTTCCATGGGAAGAAGGATTGTACCTTGTCTGTTTTCCAGGTGGAGGGTATGGCACAGAGAGAAAAAGAGACATCTTACTTCGAGATACAGCTCTTGCAGCAGGTTACACCATTAGGACTGAAGTCGTCAGGCACCAGGACCCCACAGAAATGTTCTAGCTAGCAGTCTTCAGCGGGGACCGCTTCTGACGTCGGTCCCGCCCCCAACGTCAGGCATAGTACATAAGGAGGCGGCCCCCCCAACAATCCCCAGTTCTTTTCCCACCATCGACATCACAAGCATCGGCCTCTCGGTCACTTTTCAGCATGCGACGACTCAGAACTACGACATTCTCTCTTTCTTATACGGATTTGGATTCATCTGATGTCCTCTCCAAACATCTCTCTGGAAGGTCACCCATCGAAGTGTGCCTGCGGCAAACAGATCCCCTTCAAGGATCCTCACTCAGCCTGCATGCATTGTCTAGGCCCGGAACATGACACCAAGGCCTGCTCCTTCTGCCAGGGCTTCAATAATCGCACCAGGATCTGCCGCCAGAAGGCCATTCAAGCGTTTCTCTTGGAGGAGAAACTAAAGACCATGGATAGGGAACCTTCCTCCAGGGGGGAGTCGTCAGGGAAGATCCACAAACACCAGGAAAAACACCGGGAAAAGGAAAGACCCAGGTCCCCGGTGAGTGCCTCGGACTCCCGAAGCTGTGGCACGTGGTCAGACCGCTCTCCTTCCAGGGCTCAATCTCAGCCTCCGCCGGTTCAGGTCATATCCTCCAGCGGCTCCTCCTCTCTGCAGCCTCTCAAGACTTCCAGGCCGTCGGCTTCATCCACTCCTTCTAAGGCCTCATCTAAGTCTGGGGAGCACCACAAATCTTCCTCCCGCCGTCAGGACTCCCATGCCAGGCCGGTGTCCCAGCCTCCGCGTGGGTCGGACCCGGTTCCCCGTAAGACTAAGGAGCTGACGTCCCTAAAACGGACACCAGACCCGACGTCGGCCCATCTGACGTCGGCCAAGCATCACCGGCACTCCCAGGAGCCGGCGACAGCAAGACACCCTTCGCCAGCCAGGCGTTCGCCTCCCATGATGTCGGTCAGGGGACTGACGTCGGCTACCCCAGAGAGGACTGCACCACCATCGCCGGCTGATGTCGGTCGGAAGGAATCATCGGAGGAGGATACCACTCAGCCCAAGGACCAGGTGGGCAACACCGGGGTCATCGGACTCCCACGGGAACCTTCCCCAGTGCGGAAGACCCCCGGGGACCCAACGCCCGACCCCGGCGACAGGCCACTGGTGCCCAGCCCGTCGTCGGGCCTGAATTTGGGAGAGGTGAAGGAGCTCTTTACCTTCTGGTGGGACACCATCAGGAAGGATGTGGTCGCCACGCAGCCTCCTCCTACTCCAGCTCCGCCTCCACCCACTCATTCACCACCTACACCCCCTCCTCCACCCAAGGGGTCCGGGACGATCACCAACCCCCAAGGAGCCAACACCTCCTCCTAGGGGCAGATCCTCAGGTAGGAGAAGACCTCCCTCAAGATCCACTTCAGGGTCACCTAGCCCTAAGAGACCCAGACGACGCCGGTACACCACGTCTGCGGAGATTCTAGATCTGACACCTCAAGGTGCTCCAGATCTCCTTCTCCCATCAGCATTCTCTTCCCAGACCCACACGACCTCCCCAGGTCTCCTCAAGATGATCCCTCCTTTGCGGAGATCATGAGGCACATTCAGGAGAATATGGGATGGAATGCTGAAGAGCTCGACCCTGAGAGACAGCGCCTTGCCCGCTACCTTCGGCAGAAAGACCCAAAGCCTGTGGTAGTGCCACCCTTGGTGGACACCTTTGTGGACGTCACCAAGGCTGCGTGGAAATGTCCGCATTTGACTCCGGCAGTGCTGAAGAAGGTTGACCGCCTATACGAGGCCCCAAGGGAGGACCTGTATCTGGCGAACCATCCTCTGGCCGATTCCCTGGTCATCACTGCCTCACATGACCGGTCTCAGAGACCTCAGCACTTCAGCACACAGCCACCGGACCTGGAATCCAAGCAACTGGATGTTCTGGGTAGGCGCATGTACGCAGCTGCAACTTGTGCCATCAGGTCTCTGAATTACCTCACACACATGGTTCAATTCCAGAATGCACTGTGGGAACAGGGACAGGACCTGGTTGAGAAGATGCCCGATGGTGGTCAAAAGGAGGAGCTTTTAAACCTCCTCCGTATGGGTTCAGATGTGGGGACCCAGGTGCTCAGAGTCACATACGACTCTGCGGACTCTTCAGCCAGAGCTGCAGCCTCAGGCGTGTGTCTCCGGAGACACTCTTGGCTCCGTGTCTCCGGTTTACCCGGACGTCCAGAAGAACATCCTAGACGTCCCTTACAACAGTGAAGTCCTTTTTGGTGAAGCCTCTGAGAGGGTGATCACCAAACTTCAGGATGCAGGGAAGGCAGTTAGATCTGTCCAGACCATGTACAGATCTCGACCTAGTTCCTTTTGTAGGAACCAGAGTCACTTTCGTGGCCGGACACAAAGGCAACAACCACATTCCAGCCAACAGCAGAGGGGCTCTTTTACCCAGAAAGCCCATACCAAGTCATCCCCAGGCAGAGGCCAACGAGTCGCAAAGTCAGCCAGCCTGCGGGATCTAACGCTGCCACAGCATGACTCCTTCCCGGCCCCCGCCCCTCCTCAGGATCAACGGGAAATGAAGGTCGGGGGTCGCATCGCACGTCACCTGCCAGGGTGGCGGTCGATCACCACCAACAGGTGGGTGCTGCAACTGGTCGAAAAGGCCACTATATAGAATTTGTAGGCAGCCCACCTACAAGACCTCCCCTGATTTCCAGCTACTCGGGTCAGCACACCCTGCTCATACAGCAGGAGGTGCTCACGCTTCTGGACAAGGAAGCCTTGAGCACGTTCCAGAGAACCAGAGAGGGCTAGGGTATTATTCTCACTTCTTCCTGGTTCCAAAGAAAACAGGGGACCTCCGTCCAATTCTGGACCTCAGCGACCTCAATCTGTCGGTCATTTACAAACGCTTCCGCATGGTGACTTCCGGGCCTAATTCCCATGCTGAAGCGGGACACCTTTCTGGCATCTTTGGATATGCAGGACGCCTACCTGCACATTCCCATTGCTCAAGAGCATAGGAGGTTCCTGCACTTCGAGTTTCAGAGCCGCCATTATCAGTTCCAAGCTCTTCTCTTGGGCTGTCATCGGCACCTCACGCTTTTACGAAGTACATGGTGGTCGTAGTGGCGTCTCTGAGGAGACAAGGCCACTACGTGTTCCCATACCTGGATGACTGGCTTCTCATGGCTCCCCTCAAGGAGGCACTGATGATGACCATTCACTGCACCCAGTCTCTTTTCTGTCACTGGGTATCCTCATCAATTCTGAGAAGTCTTTCCTGGTACCATCCCAGCTGCAGTTCATAGAGCAGTTCTGGACACCGTCAGAGGAAGCCTTTCTTCCCTCAGACAAGCGGAACACATCAGATCCTCATCAGGGACCTGTCGGTGAGGAAGACCGTCCGGCAAGACTGGTCCTTCGCCTGCTTGGACATATGGCTGTGGCCATTGCAACAGTCCCGATGGCATGGCTCCATGCAGGTAACCCAGTGGATGCTAAGGTTGCAATGGGACCAAAGGCAAGACCATCTGCAGCAGCCAATTTGAATCACGAATGCCGCGATTCGGGATTGGCAGTAGTGGCTAGATCCAGAAGAATCTCTCCCTGGGGTTCCTCTACAGCGCCCGCTCCAACTGTGACTCTCCCACAGACGCCTCAGGTCCGGGTGGGGAGCACACCCAGATGGTGTGCGGTCTCAGGGCATATGGACAGCCCAGGAATCTCATCTCCACATCAACATTTTGGAGATGAGGGCAGTACTTTACGTTCTGCAGGCCTTCCAGTCAGAGATTCCACTGGGTACTCTCCTGTTACAAACAGACAATACTACAGTGATGTATTACCTCAACAAACAAGGAGGCACTCACTCCTACCCGTTTTGTAGGGAGGCCATGAGAGTGTGGGAGTGGGTAGTGCAACACGGCGCAAACCTAATTGCAGTACACGTCCCGGGAGTGGACAACACCGTCACAGACTGTCTGAGTCGCTCTCAGGCCAGAGTCCATGAGTGGGAACTTCTACAGGAGGTGGCAGAGGACCTGTTTCACAGATGGAGCACTCCAGAGTTAGACCTTTTCGCGTCCCCATCCAAGGCAAAACTGCCCAATTTTTGCTCGCTAGATCCAGGGCCTGGTGTTTTCTGGTGAGACGCGTTGTCCCTCTCCTGGGCGGGCAGATTCCTCTATGCCTTCCCTCCTTTCCCGTTGATCCAGAGAGTTCTCTTAAAACTTCACAGGGAGCAAGCGACACTCATTTTGATAAGCGCCTTTCTGGCCAAGACAAATTTGGTTCCCTCTTCTCGTCAGCTATCCCAGGAACCTCCACGTCCTTGGCCAATCAGCTCCCATCTGCTGTCTCAGGAGGAGGTTCATTAGTCCATCCAGACTACGTTCCTTGAACTTGCAGCTTGGCTCCTAGAGACATAGCCATGTTACGATACGGGGTCTCGAAAGAAGTGGCAGATGTACTCTCTGCTGCCAGAAAACCGGCAACCCACGCAACATACGCCATGAAATGGCACAGATTTTGTTTGTGGGCTCAAGCACGTGGTTTCTTGCCATTAGAATGTCCCAAAAAGCTGGTTCTGGATTACCTGCTTTCCCTTTTTCATTCCCGATTGGCTTACTCCTTGATTAAGGTGCACCTTTGTGCAATTTCGGCTTACCATGCCCCCATAGGCCATCAGATGATGGCCCAATTGGACACTACTCGTGCCTTTTTAAGGAGAGTCCTCCACCTTAGGCCGCCCATCAAGGATCTGATTTCTCCTTGGGACTTGCCCTTCGTCCTGGAGCAGCTTACGCTGCCACCTTTTGAACCAGCCGCAGATTGCGAGCTACGTTTTCTGTCGTGGAAAACATTATTTTTAGTTGCAGTTACTTCGCAAGAAGGATCTCCTCGAATTGCATGCACTAATGTGCAAAGAGCCTTATTTAGTTTTCCATCAGGACAGGGTATCCCTGAGGACAAACCCAAAGTTTCTGTCTAAGGTGGTTTCAGCCTCACCCTTAATCAGGATATCGACTTACCAGTGTATTTCCCAAGGTACACCAACTGAGGAGAAGCCCTTCTGCACACCTTGATGTACATCAGTGCCTCAGATATTATCTGCCAGAACCAAACAGTTTCCGAAAGCGGATCAGCTGTTGTCTCCTCGCTGTTAGAATGAAAGGAGCTCCTGTCTCTAAACAGTCTCTCTCGAGATGGCTCATCCAGTGCATCACTTTCTGTTATGACAAGCGCAATAAACCCTTACGGGTGTGGTTAAGGGTCATTCCACAGAAGGGTGGCCACTTCCTGTGGCGGTGAGAACGTCTCCACCTCAGCTATTTGCGCTGCAGCCACTTGAGCTCTGTACATACCTCTATCAGGCATTACAGCCCGGCATGCATCAAGGCGAAGAGCAGGTTTCGCCCAGCTGGCCCTTCCTTCGGGACTTCTGTCCTGGGCTCGAGTTGCATTGAGACTTCTACCTTTCCTTCTCCTGTGGTGTAAGATTGCCACTGTACTTGGAAATCAGTCCTAATGGTATAACCTGCTGCAAGAGCTGTATCTCGAGTAAGATACTACAGTTACATAAGAACTTACCCGTAACAGTAGATCTTCGAGAACAGCTCTTTCAACGGAAGTACCTTCCGCCCACCATCCCCCTTCATGGAGGTAGGTCATAGCCAAACATCCATCTTAAGAGATGGGACATTCTGTTTTAGTCTTGGCCATCTGAGTGTCAGATCTCGGTCTCCTCCTTATGTACTAAACTGGCGTCGGGCGAGACCGGCGTCAGAGGCAGTACCCGCTGAAGACTGCTAGCTAGAAAATTTCCGTGGGGTCCTGGCACCTGATGGCTTGAGTCCTAATGGTGTAACCTGCTGCAAGAGCTGTTCTCGAAGATCTACTATTACGGTAAGTTCTTACGTAACTGTACTGTTCAAAAGGTGGGTGAGTGGGAGGAGAATAGCTGGGGCCGATATGTGGAAGATTTTGGGATCTAAGCCATCAGGGCTGTATTTTGAGGGATTGAGAGATCTGAGGGTGAGGAGAACTTGGCTGAGGGGAGATGGGAGGGAAGTGAATGCCAGCAGACAGGGTGGGTTGTGGCAGGGCGGAGGGAGTGATTGAGGACTGGGAGGGAGCAGCTCACATTGTGAAGAATTTGTTGAAATGGGAGGTGATGGCAAGGTGGTCTGAGACCAGTGAGCCATCTACTTGGAAAGGGGGGGCTGGCTGGTGTGGCGGGTCGAAGAGGGAATGGAATATTTTCCAGAACTTGGAAGAGGAGTTTCAGTTGGATTGTAAGTCTGAGCTAAAATAGTTGGCCTTGGCTGCACAGATAGCCTTAGTGCAAGAGTTTCTAAGGGACTTGTAGTGTTGGTGGTCAAAGTCAGAGTGGGAAGCCTTAAAGCGGGTCCAAGCCAGGTCCCTAGTTTTGCATAGCTCTAGGAGGTCAGGAGTAATCCAGGGATGATGGGAGCATTTCACTCTAGTTCTTTGGAGGTGGGTGTAGGTGCTTCAGGAGCAAGTGAGGATGGCAGTAAAGTGTATTAAGGCTATGTTGACATATTGGGCAGAGTAGACCGGGAACTAGTCTGCAGAGACTAGGTCACTCAAAAGAGCATCAGTGTTGAGGGACCTTAGGGGTCGGTGCCAAATGTATTTTGGGGAGGCAGAATTTCCTGATATAATAGATGAGACAGCAATCACTGAAAACATTAGGGAGTACGCCCGCGGAGGAGACATGATGGGGGTGAGAGCATAGTACCCAGACAAGGAGGGAGTGGTTTGAGGAGTGGGGATTAAGCCTGGTGGGTTCAGAGATTGAGGAGTGGGGATTAAGCCTGATGGGTTCAGAGATTAGTTAGGAAAGGTTCAGTGATTTGATGGAGTGCTGCATAGGCTTAAAGTCAGCGGACAGCCAGTTTGGGCTAAAATCACCAAGACGGATAAGTTCACCAGATGTAGAGTGTGAGACAAGGGAGGAGAGAAAGTTAAGGAGAGAGGAGGGGAGGATCTTTGGGGAGGTGTAAAGGACACCTACAAAGATAGGGAGGATGGAGGGGGAGAGAGAGTTTGAGCAGTGGAGAGCAGTAGTAGTAGTATTTTATTCATGAGATATGAACAGGTACATATCCTTTGAACTAGCGCTCATTTTCAAGGGATGCCTTGGCATCAGGGGATACTTAGTTTCTTAGTTACAGAGTTACGTGGTTACATAGTTAGATGAATTACACTGTTTACATGGTTGCATAAATTACATAGTTTTCATAGTTGTAGTTCATTGATGTACAGTGACAGATCATATAACAAGAATCTAGGTAGGAAGATGTAGAAGTTAGCCGAGTCAAAAATGACAGAGACTGCAATCAGACAGCGGGCCAGTCAGATATCCCGAGTGGGAGTGAGGGAAGGTAGAACAGCAATGGAGGGAGGGTTTGGCATGTCATTGTAGAGTGGAGAGAGGTAGGGATGGGGTTTGGATTACCTGGGGACAGAGCCTGGGCAGCATGATCTAGGTGAGGATGCTATTGATTGGAACCAGCCTTTGCTGTTGTTCCATAAGATAGATTTGCAGTGTGGTCTCAGGTGTTTTGGCAGACTATTCCAAATTTGGGGTCCTTTGTAGAAGAAAGAGGAGCAGCCTATTTTTTTTTTTTTTAATGTGGGGATCTCGAGTTCAAGCTTTGAGCAATAGGAGCTCATGAGAGGAAGGGATAACTTCTTTGAGGGTGATAGAGCAGGAAATGTTTTGGCAGGTATAAATAGCTACACCTCCACCTCATTTACCTCTGTCCTGGTGGAAAAGGTGAAATTCAGGGAGGGTGATAAGCAAATCTGGGACTCTAGAGGACAGCCAAGTTACAGATATACAAAGATGTGTGGGGAGTGTTGCGAGGCCCATACCTTTGGGGTGTCTAACTTTGGGATGAGGCTGCCTGCATTGAAATTGAAAAAGCTAAGGGCTTTGGGCACAGAGAAGAGTGGGGGATGGGGGGACCAGGATTAGGCTCCACATCACCAGCCAGAAGCAGGAGGAGTAGGAGGAAGACTAGGAGGGAAGGTGGTTTTTGTGCTTTTGTGTGGCCTGGGGGAAGAGGACAAGGAGTAGCATTTTTTGAAGCAGAGGGAGCAGTGGAGGGTTCAAGGTGACAGGAGGGGGTAGGAAGGAGGCCAGGGTGGATAGGGTAAGTGGGAGGGTAGGGAGATGAGGGGATGGCAAGGGTAGGACGGAGAAGGGAGGAAAGGTGGAGGAAGAAGGAGATGAGAGGGACAAGGAGATATGAGAGAGGGTGAGTAAGGGAAGAGGGTGTGGGTGGGGGTGGGAAGAGTAGGGAAGGTAGATGAGGAAAGTGGGTAGCCAGAGGAGCATAGTTGTGGAGTAGATGGGGGAGAGGAGAATAAGGGGTAGAGGTAGGGTTGATTGGAGTTAGATAGCCTGAGGAGCAGGCAGGGTAGCCTGGGTACAAGAAGGGAAGATAGAAAGAGGTGGGAAGCAATGGACACCAGCTGGGGAGAAGGGAGGATTGATAGTAGATAAGATAGTGACAGAAGGGAGGGAAGCTGGTTGGAGATGCAGTAGGACAGATGAGAGCTCGGCAACAGGTGTAGGGGTGAGAATGCACAGTAGACACAAGTAGGTGAGGGAAGGGGATGGCATTTGGCAATTTAAAATTATGGGCAATAAGTAGGTCATACGGTTGAATGGCAGTTGTGATAGAAATACAGTGAAACAAAATAACTGTTAACATGAAACAGCAAGTAACAGTCATTATAGCAAGCTGAAAACAAATTGAAACATATCAGGTGTAGCAAGATAGGTAAAATAAAGGTCACAAAGAGCTGTATGGAAAGAAAATTAAGTGGAAAACAAGACTAACGGTTAAAAGGCAAAAACAACATAGCAACAAGCTATACCAAATGGAGCATTGAACAACACCAACTAGTACCAGCTAGTAAGACCAAGGACAAAGCAGGAAGGGAAAGTGTGAGCCAAGTAGGAAGCAGAGGATATGCAAAGAAGAAGCAAAAAGCAAAAGGACTGTGGGACGAGTCTACTTAGGGCAGCCTGGCTGGCCAACCTGTTGACTCGACTGACTCCTCAATGTTGTTAGCACATGGTCCTTTGCACAGACAGGCCACTTGGATAGCAAATGCCATGAATGCCAAAAAGTGCAAGGTGCTGCATTTGGGGTGAAGAACCCAAGGAGGAGTTACTAGCTGGAGTGCAGCTAGCCCAGACAGAGGAGGAGGAGAAGGATCTGGGGGTGCTCATTACAGGGTCATGAACAACTCTGCACAATGTAGGAAGGCAGCTGCAAAGGCCAACAAAATGATGAGTTGATTTGCAAAGGGTATATCCTCAAGGAGGGAGGAGGTGATTCTGCCACTGTATAGATCATTAGTTAGACCGCACCTGTAGTACTGCATGCAGTACTGGTGCCCATATCTGAGGAGGGACATTAAGTTACTGGAGGAGGTGCAGCGCAGGGCAACAAAGATGATCAAGGGGCTGGGGGACTTATCATATGAGAGGAGGCTGAGGGAGTTGAACATGTACTCGCTAGAGGAGGGACGGGGGGACATGATTGAAACCTTTAAGTACATGAAAGGAATAAACAAGATAGGTACAGAGGGGCTATTCAAAGTAAGGGAAGGGAGAGACACCAGGGGCCATGATATGAGACTGGAGGGAGGAAGGTTCAGGAGGGAGATGAGGAGACACTTTTTTACAGAGCGGGTGGTAGCTAAGTGGAATGCGTTACCTGCAGAAGTGGTATCCAGTAGAACAGTGGACTGCTTCAAAAGGGGATGGGGCAGGACAAGGGGGAGGGTCAGTGAAGGGGAAGGGTGGAAGGGAGGGGCAGCTGCAGAATAAGGGATGCTAGCTGCACATTCAAGCAGACTTGATAGGCCTCTAGGCCTTTATCTGCTGGCAAATTTCATATGTTCGTATAGACAGCAGGTTAAAACAGCAGCCCACCGATTGGCTAGGATGGATGCTAGAGCAGGGTCCACAGTGGTCTCCCTATGAAGCAGTCCCACAAGGTCCTGGCAGTGGTCAGTGGGGGGGGTGGCAGGCAAAGAAGCCCACTCATGACCCCAGAGATGGTGTCCAGTGTGTGATGCTGTTTGCAGCGTAGCCAGGTCTATTGTGCAAGAGCAGAGCCTGGGCAGAGCTATGGGCCTGGCCAGAGATGGGAGGATAAGTAGTTTAAAAAAAAAAAAAAAGTTAAATTGTGACATTTTGGGGGCCAGTTGATGGCCCAGTAGATAGGGCACCACGCTCCCATGCCAGTGACCCTGGTTTGGAAACAAGTCCAAGGCACTTGCAAACTGGCATCCAAGCACTAAGGAGTGGTATCAGGGGCAGTGGGTCCTTGATTGAAGAGGTCAGAGCAGCCCTTCCACAGCCCTAGAAGGTGCCCTTCCACCTGCAGGAAGCTGCATGTCAGCAAGGCTCACAGTGGTTATATGAACACCCCCCACATGGTGGGAGGCCAGCATTACAGGGAGGAAAAACCCAGGCTCTGTGTTAAAGATGCAGTGTGGGCGCTGTAGCCTGGATACCTGTATCCTTGTGAATTGGAATAGCGTATGGTTGGAGGAGTGTGCCTCCACAGCACTCGAATACAGGTTGTAAGGCATTGAGGAAGACCTGGACTCCTAAATTCCAATTACATTCTTTCATTAGAACTGATTATTATAAGACGCTGGCTATCTGTCCCTATGCCATCCCTGGGATAGTGGACTACTCTCATAAAAGAAATCAGAGTATATGAGGAGATGTACCAGAGACTGAACTTTAATTTTGATGAAGAGATTGTCACCATAGCACAAGGTGGTCAGAGTGGAATGCATCTGCCGAATGGCACTTAACGACAAAGGGGAAAAGGAAAAACAGTGATTGAATTGCCTTAGGTAGTATAATAAACTAATGAGTTCCGATCACCTGGGTTAACACATATCAGCTTTGTAACAATTGAATTTGCAAAGAAAATCTAGATGGACACAGAAGTACCAAATGTTTATTATTTAAGTGATAACATCCAGCTAGTCGGAGTATGCGTAAGCATTAGTGACTGAGGCAGGAGGTCATTTCCCAGCGGCCTCGGCACCCAGCATCCAACCATGCATTAATTCCTGGAAATGACTTCCTCCTCAAGGTCATTAATGCACTTGTAACATACAATGGGATTACTGTTGTATACTGGTATTTCTCATGGAAAAATAGTGAAATCACAACAATCATGTGTACTGCAGTAAAGAACTTCATGTCTTAGAAGAAATGCTT
Source organism: Neoceratodus forsteri (assembly GCA_016271365.2). Classification (NCBI taxonomy): domain Eukaryota; kingdom Metazoa; phylum Chordata; order Ceratodontiformes; family Ceratodontidae; genus Neoceratodus; species Neoceratodus forsteri. Next base: position 125,740,822 of record JADMNL010000024.1, read on the forward strand.
CACTTCTGTGCCTTTCATAACTCCCAATGTGCACAATGCACAGGCCACATGCATTAATGTAATGTCTACCAATTTATTACAACTACTAAGTTTGGATTATGTAGGAAAACACAAATGCAATACTGATTCAACTTCAAAAATGCCTACTTGTACTGACACTTTAATTCCTTTCAGTTCTATTCCTACCTCACATTTATTTATGTTGGTAATGCATTCTGGGAAAAATTTCTAACGTGCATAATTAGCTATCAGCCAGAAATGAGAAGCGCTCGGCGTTAACATGTAACCTTTACTTGTTGCTATAATGCTTACTGTGTCTCTCTTCAGTGAGTTGCTACACTTCTTCACAATTGCAGCACTGGACAACAGAACACGTTCTTGCACAGTATTCTTAACACAGTGCCACCTATAGGTCGGATTGCGACTTTCACTGAGGTGCAATCCCGATTTTCTTGCTTTAACAGATAGTAAAGTGTTCTTAGCACAGTACCAGCTATAGGTCAGATTGCGACTTTCACTGAGGTGCGATCCTGATTTTCTTGCTTTGAAAGATAGCTGGTCATATCTAGGGAATTAATGCATGGTTGAATGTGTGTCAGCTGATGTGTTTTAACCAATCAGATTACTTGATTTCAGTGTTGCCATTACTGCCATGTTACAAGAAGCAATAACTAGCTTCTGTGGATGATTAAATGTCGAGGCGTTTAATTATCCACAAAAGCTGGCTATTGTAAGTATACTCCAACTCACTGGATGTTCTAACTATTATATGAGTTGGAGTTTCCCACATAGGTTTTCAACGGCCTGGAAGTTACTTTGTTGTGCCCTCGCGTGCACTCACCGAAAACAAAGGATGCATTGGATGTCGTTTGAAGTGTTAGTCGCACTTGCACCAACAAGGTGAGGTCACTTACCTTTTTTTTCTCTGGAGTGCCTGGAATTCAGGGGTCTTCTCCGGTGACTTGGTTTATGCATTTTTTTCCCTCTGTAGTCTGGTAACACGGCCGGGAGGACCACGTGGCAGGAGCTTGCATTTTTCTTTTTATTTGATGGAGCCGCGTGGCTGGGAATCAATATTAGAAACAAAGTCTACCATGTGGTGCTGCTGCGGTACAATTGCCGACCAGGTTAATTTTACGAATTTACTTTATATTTGCTTTGTTTTTTTATGAGTGTCTTGACTGTTTATCTCTGGGAAAAAGTGCCTGCCAACATTGGTGCAGCAGTTAAAGGTTTCATTAACCTACTGTGGGCGTGGCTGTAGGTTGATTAACTGACTGTGGGCATAGTTATGGGGTGATTAACCGACTGTGGGCGGGGTTTGAGTGAATAACCAACTCTGGGGGTTCTCCAGTGCAGTTTGTGGGATAATAACTCATGGGAATTCTCAATTCTGATCAGCTGACAACAGCTGCCTCTTGTATAATATTGTTTAGTTATTTTTTGTTGCTTGGGAAAGGACTAGTCAATTCTGCCTATTTTCTGTTTCAGAGGGAGTGGAGGTACAGGTGGAAACCAACCAATATTGAATCAGATTAAGCTATTGGTGGAATATTTAGAGAATGGGGAACTTTCTATTTATGTATTTGTATTTTGCAATTTTTAGCCAGGAAAGACACACTAAGCTGAGGCTTGTTTCCAGGTGCGACCTGGGAGCACAGGAAGTTAAGTGACTTGCTCATGGTCGCACAGTATCCAAGTAGTGACTGTGGGATTCAAACTCAGTTTTCCAGGTTTGCTGCTCAGTGCTCTTAACCACTCCACTATACTGCCTCCAAGACAATATCAAGCCTACTTGGGCAGAAGTACCTTCAAATTTTGCTGGGATTCAGACCCTGAATTCAATAGACTGCATTGTAGCCAGGACATTGGGGAAATTCCTCTACTCTTATTTTTGCCTGTGTGAATTTCCACATATGGCAAACCAGATGTCAGTAAGTTCTACAATGAAAGCTAATTACCCCAGAGTCCTTGTTGGAAAACGTCCAACACACTGTACGACAGTGCTTCTTGCATGAGTTTCAGTTTATTTCCTGGGAGATTTTTTGGAAGTGTTGGGGTGCCACTGTGCTCACTTATTGGGGTGGGTGTAGACACAGATCATAGCTGGATTTTTTTTCTCTCTCTTTTTTTCCTTTACTGATTGTGTTTAGATCTGATATTTCCTTTTGTTGGTTCTCTTGATGTTCTCTTTTGATTGTATCTCTGTATGATTTATTTTACCTCAAAGGAAAATAAAGCTTATGTCTGAAACTGCAGCAGTTGCTGCAGAAATGCCTGATTAGTGATTTTGGTAACACATTTTTTCCAATACCTTTGACAAGTAGTTTTACTTCTGAAAATCCGTGCTGACTTTCCAGTTTCCAGACCAGACCGCAGCCATCACACACACACACCTGGTAGCTTCCTTCACACTGGATACATTAATTAGTGCTACCAACTAATGGCATAGTTGGTCAGAGTCAGTTCAAACTCATTGCCACTTTTCGATCTGCATCACCACTATTTTTCCACTTGCTTAATTGCAGTGTCATGTCAGTTTGTTATTTACCAAGGTGCTGAAGTCCGATAAGAAAGGGGTGAAATTGCCAAAGAAAGTCTGACAGTTGCCCATTATGCATTGTTGCCCCTCTGGGAAACCAGTGACTGTTCTGGACCAGCATCAGACCTGGGCAGCCTGTCTTGGATGAGAGCACAACATGGATGCATGTGATGCCTGCCTCTCCATGGACCACAGTACCCTTTGGAACCACAGGTTGTGGTGGGGTCACCTGATCTCCACCTTCAAAGGCAGATATCGCACATGTGTGTCCAAGCACAAGTCACCAGGCCTTTCTCATGGTTCTGTGGAAGTATGGAGTTCTTCTCAATGTCACCAAGCAGACATGTCAGAGACTCTGGTGGATTGTTCTGGTGGACTGTCGACTCCGTCTGGATGGTGAGCTGTGACCCTACAGTCTGCCTGCCCATAGCAGCAGACATCCCAGTGGTGAGGGTGCAGCTATCGCTCGATCTACACTGGTGGACACCACAACATCATCCTCTGGCATTCTCCATGCTGTTTGGTACTGTTTACAGTGACAATACAGCTGGTGGCACTGAGGATGACACCAGGCCCCCTCTTGACATTGTGAACAGTGTCAGGAGAGGGACAGGCAATGAGGCTGTTGTCTACACTTTGCCAGTCTGGATGCTGTCACTGTCCATAGTGTTGCTAGTGACATCGGCAAGTGATGGCCGAGACATAGTGACAGAGGCAGCAAGGCCATGGTGTCAGTCCTGGGTCTGGCACTGAGCAAAGTGCTGGTGCGATGTTGTCTCGGTTTCATCTCCAACTCTGGTTTCATTTGTGACACTGAGAGAGTGATGGCTCCTGGAATTATGTTGAAGTTGACACTGAGCACAGTGTCAAGGGTGGTGCCAGCCATGGTGATGCGATGACCCTGTCTCTGAGGCTGTTGCTGATAGAGCCCAATGGCAGCAGTGATGCCGACTTGGGGTTTGATGGTGGCCCATAGATGGCGTTTTCTCTGGAGCCAGTGGATGTCACTGCCACTGGGGAGGACCTAGATCACCTGTAGGACTTGTACAGCTCTGCTATTCTCATCTGGGGGTTTCCACCATGGGCACCTATTGGGTTACTCCTTGGATGCAGCAGAACACCCTTCAGGTGAATCTGCTAGATCCTTCCCTCATGTAAGGCCTCCTGTGCAATTCAGCAGCCCAGGCCAAGGCCCTCGAGACCATGACTCTTGACTTCCTCAAGGAGGGCCTTGCTGTTTCCTGGAAAGGTTGCCCTTTTCATATGCCCTTGGGGCCATTAACTTGGGAACAGGGTTCCATGTCAAAATGGAAACTAAACAACGGTGACTGCTGAAAACAGCGATGGATAATGCCAACTGACAAATCTGGCGATGTTTTGTTTGCTGTGGGCTTCACCCCTGCACACACCCTTGTTGAGGCTGTGCACCACACCACCCTTACTAAATATACCAACTCTGGGGTGGGGGCGGACCTCAGGGATGGGGTACAGCAACTTCACCAAATTTGTCATTCAGCATAATCCATCACTGTTCTTTAGTTGCTGCCTTCACGGACTACCTGGGAACAGCAGCATGATTTCATTGTTGCCTTAGACAGTTGGTGTAGTGAGTCTGACATGGCCCAGTACAGGCCCTTCTCCTGGACACCAATGGTTCCCAGATTCGGTGCCTTGCTTCATCAACGTCCTCCTCATAGTACAATTAATCATTTCTCCTCCTTACTTCAGTTGCTGAGTACATCTTGTACCAGCGATTCTTGGTGAAGACGCTCCAGGTGGTCAACTTTACATGCTTTTACAAGCCACGGTCCAGTAGCCCTGCCACTGGGGCTCTGTGGAGTTCCCAATCTTGATATTACTATCATTCTTCCATGGCCTATAGCTTTTGAGGAGGCATTCAGGACAGTGTGGAGCGTTCTTTCTCCAACCCAGCCATACCAGGGACCTCCTGAAGAGGTATTATGCACCTGCGAGGTTTGATGGTGATATATTTCACCCCTTCCTTGAGGCTTGAAGTACTGCAGACCCATTGCCTTGTGCGTAATTTCAGGGGCAGATTCCGCTCAAACGGTTGCCCTTGGTAGGAAGTGTATTTCCTTGGCACGTGCCTTTCTGCACACCAAGCACATATGGTAATCTAGAACCATTGCCTATGGTTACAGCTAAGCACACTTTTAGCTACACTGCCTTAGACTGAGACAAGCAGGTAGGCAATTGACCTTTCTGCACGGAGTCTGGTGGCAGCTAAGCACCAGTTAAAGGCATCTTACAATGCCAGCAGAGTGGCCTCCAGGTTGCCAGGAACTACAGTTTACATCAGGCAGACAGCATGGCTTTGCCTATTGTGGTTGGCACCTTTGACCCAGCATAAAGTGCTTAACTTGCACTTTCAGGAGGCTCATTTCTTCACCCCTAGGATCAGGCAGGGACTGTCGGGGAACCATCCTGCTCCTGTGCCACAGGAGCCCCCTCCTAGCCCTGACCAGCCTCGGGTCTTGCCAGACCCGTGAGAAGCCCCTGCCCTCAGGTGTTCTCTCTCTCACACAGACAGCTGAGGGTGTCTTCTCCCTCAGAGAGAAGGAAAAGCTTGGTATTCAGACCCATAAGTGGGAAATCAGTGGTGAAGACTGATTCTTGTAAGATATGTTATGCATTTACTGTAACTGTTGATCCACCAGAATATCTTCACAATTTGATTACACCACTCACCTACCATCTCCACTCTAGCAGAGCTGGGGCCTCTGGGCAGCTCAACCTGATAGTGCTGGCCTGCACTATCTACAGTAGTGCAGTGGCATCTCCCCACTTGTGCTCCCTATGGAGTAGGATTTTTTTTGTTTTGTGTTTTTTAAAGGGGATTTGGGACCCATTGCTGGGTTCCCATTCCCACAAAAAAAAAACTCAAAACTGGGGTGTGTGCACCTTTTAGAGCCCTCATATCAACAAAAAATAGGAGTGAGCGTGAACGTAGCTCCGTAGCTTCTTTTTCTTTCTTGTCTTCCATCTCCCTGCCCAGGGTGTATCCCTTTCCAAAGGTATATAGCCCTATTAATTGCTAAATGCACTCTGAGCTTCTGGGTATTATCCAGTCTAACGCCACTTGGCGTTTTTACTCTATTGTTATTGTACTGTCTAGTTTTGATTCCTGATTTCATTTATTTTATTGGTATCTCTTCTATATTGTAAAGCGCCCTGAGCCTCAGGGATAGGGTGTTTATAAGTAAAGTCTTACTTACTAGCTTATTTACTTACTTACAGTGGCACTGTCTGTGGATCAGTGCCTTGCACTGGGTTGGATAAAGTACACTAGCTCTTATACATGTAACACCCGGGTTCCCCTGGAGTTACTAGAACCCCTTCAGTTTAGTGTAGGTAGGTGAACAGCACACAAAAAAGGTTGAATCCTTGTTAATTTCACATAAGCCCTCTTTGCCTGACAGCTGCTGTGTATAGTGGAGCTAATTTGTCTAATGGAACTCTCGCAGCCTCATAAGCCACAGGGCTAGGGAGCTGCAGTGTTCTGACTCAGTCAGTCTTGTTCTGAGTGGAGTTCAGAGTGTGTGCAAGTTGGTCCTCTACCTGTGATCAGACCAACTTCAGAGGGAGTCTCAGCACTCACCAACCAGTATGCAGTAAATTAATTAGCATGAAGGATTTGCATCCAAAAAGACGCTCCAAAGCAGTTTAAAGTTTCCATACCAAAGTTGTTTATTTTCAAAAGAACGTGTAGCTACTGTACATTAGCCACACCACCCCAGCGCTTCGACCAGAGGTCTTCCTGAGGTCCTGAGGTGGTAGTACCACCTGAAAGATCTCCCGTCAAGTGCTGGGGTAATATAAGACCTTCTACGTTCTTTGAAAAATAAATAGCTTTGATTTGGAAACTTTAAACTGCTTGGATCATCTTTTGAATGCAAACCTATATGCTAATTAAGTATTGCATACTGGCTGGTGAATGCTGAGATTCCCTTAGACTGCCTTTTTTGTTTGGGGCTAGCAACCCCCTCTTAGCACCGGGACCTGCTACCGGAGTGCACACCAGATCTTTTGGATCAGCTTCAGAGGGAGGTCCCCTCTGTGTTTTTTCTCACCCTAGAAGTGTCAGCAATCAGTCTGTGTGCTGGCAAGTGATGAAACCGTTTGTCTACTGCCCCTCGGGGGTGAATTCCTTCACATCTGTGTGAGATCATCTGGAGTCAGTGAGTACTGATTGTCAAAACCCCACTCAGCAGGTCAGGCCCTGTGCTCCCACAGTGCCAACCTCCAAGTGCAGTATTGTGAACAGGAACTGAAACAGGGTAACCCTCCTGTCTGTTTTGTGGGTTTGAATCAACCTTTGGTCTCAAGTTCTGGAGGGATTCAAACTGTGACCCTCTTGCTAGAGTACCCAAGTGTACAGGCTCAGATAATTCTGCTCTTCGGGGAAATGCCAGATATCTTTTGCCTATGGGCACCTAACCAGGTGTACAAAATGAACCCTTAAAACTCTATGAAAAGACCTCAGATAAACTCTTACCTTTTTCCAGTTTGTTAAACCAGTAAGCTATGCACAATGTCAACTTTAACTATATATGCTTCATTTGTCAAATAAAGAATTTCGAAGGCACACCAAGTAGTCTCTCAAAATAGAGGTTTACTTTAAAATAGAAAACAAATATACGAACTGTGAATACAGAACAATATATAATAAAACATACAATCACTTAAAGAACAAGGTTTAAAAGTGCAAATTCCTACCACCAGACAATTAGACTTATCTATCTAAAGTATCTCTTCTAACAGTGCTAGAGTAGAAGTTTCTTATTCAGAGTCCAAACATGTATATCTCTCTAAAGGTCAGTCACAGCATAATTAAAACACTGTCTTGAACTTGCCTTCTCCATGATGTCACTCGGCTCCTCCTCTGTGTATTAAAAATCATACAACCAGGATGTCTTATCATTTAGAAGGTAAATTAATTAAGGTGACATCAGTAAAAACTCATTTCCCCATGACCCTTTTGATCTAGAGTGTCTTCCTGTCCTTCACAGACATCAAAGGAGATTTATGACTTACTCTGCCAGGTCTCACTGAAGTGCAATATGCTTTGTAATACCAGGTGAAATTAATTGGGTTTCCTCTGAACGTCATAAAGGTTTATAATCTATCCTGGCAGCTGGCAAGCTACAATTAGTCACATAAACAGGAGATCCTTAATTTATGTCTCTTCTAATCTTTAATTATCTCCTGGCTTTTAGGTTAACATCTTGTAGCTCAAACCGGGGGTCATCCCAGGAGCACAAGATTTCTCATGACAGACAATCACACTACTTTTTTATTTTACAAAAATCATAGAGTAATCAGAACCAGCTGTCCAAGTGTCACACTGTTGATGGGGCAACCCCACCTTCACCATGTCATCTCTAAAGTGCTGCCCAGATAGACTATGGCTGGGATATTCAAAGGGGTTGTGCATGGTGCAGCAGTGTTGCGCCATGCACCAACCTACTATGCACCCCAGCATGATGTTATTCAAAGAGTAGGTTGCTCATAATCCCTGATGCACTGAGGCACACCAGTAATGTATGCGGCGCAAGTGCAGGGGGTGTGCCCATGAATATGTGGCACATCCCGATATTCAGCCTGGGATGTGTGGTGCATAGGCAGGCAAAACCCCACTTTGTGCCACCCAGGGGGGCGCAGAGTTGTGCACGTTTAAACAGGGAACAAGTCAGGGACACTCACAGGTGGGCTGCCATATTGCAGGGTGCAACACAGCAGCCACCTGCCGTGGGTGGCCACCCGACCTCCCGAAACACTGTCCCAAGCCCTCTGCCCAGGGAGCATTGTGACCCCCCCACCCTGTAGCCCAATCGTGGGCATAAGTAAAATATCTCCCTGGTGGTCCAGTGGACTGCTCCCTAATGCCTGATCGCAGGCATATGTTGTAAATATCTCTGGTGGTCCAGTGGACCATGCTCCATCCCCCAATCGTGGGCATATGTTTTAAATATCCCTGGTGGTCCAGTGGACCTGCTCCCTTGCTCGATCGTGGGCATAAGTGTGACAAAATGTCCCTGGTGGTCCAGTGGACCCACTCCCCTGCCCGATTGCAGGCATATGACAAAATTAACCCTGGTGGTCTAGCGTTACCCCCTCCCCACCTGCCCACTGAGCCCCGCCACCCTGCAACCCCCCCGGTCAGTGGTGGGCGGCAGCTCCCAGACCGCAAGCCACCCGGCCACCCACTGACTGACAGTGTATAGTACGGCTGTACATAGAAACATAGAAACATAGATTTTGACGGCAGATAAGGACCGTTTGGCCCACCCAGTCTGCCCATTTCCCTACCTAATGGATAGCTGCAGATTCTAGTTAACCAAGCCTACTTCTTCCTACCCCACCCCTAGAATTGCCTTATGACTGTCCCATGCATGCTTGAATTCCACCACTGTTTTGACTCCACAACCTCCTCCGGAAGGCCATTCCATGCATCCACAACCCTCTGTGAAAAAATACTTCCTTAAGTTACCTCTGAGCCGCCCCTTCTATCTTCAAATTGTGCCCCCTTGTTCTTGCACACCTCTTTTTTTGAAAGATGCTACCCTCTTGGACTTTGTTGATTCCCTTGAGGTACTTGAAAGTTTCTATCATGTCCCCCCTCTCCCTCCTTTCCTCGAGGCTATACATATTTAGCTCCTTAAGTCTCTCTTCATATGTCTTCCGGTGCAGACCCTGCACCATTTTAGTTGCCCTCCTCTGGACAGCTTCCATTCTGTCTGTCTTTGCAGAGATTGGGTTCCAGAATCAGTACGAGTACTCAGATGGGGTCTCACCAACTGTCTGTACAGAGGGATAATAACTTCTGTTTTCTACTGGTGATGCCTCTCCTATGCATCCCAGTATCCCCAACCCTCCTTGCTGCCTCTCACATTGCCCACCTTTAGGTCATCTGATATGACTACCCCCAGGTCCTTTCCATTTTGTTGTTGTTAGTATCTCACCCCCATTGTGTACTCTTCCCCTGGTTTTTGTTTCCCAGGTGCATTACCTTGCACTTCTTACTTGAATCTAAGCTGCCATACATTTGACCATTCCTCTAACCTTGCCAAGTCCCTTCTCATCCTTTCCACCCCACCTTGTGCATCAACTCTGTTGCAGATCTTTGTGTCATCTGCAAAGAGACATACTTTTCCTTCCAGTCCTCTGCAATGTCACTATAAAGATAGTGAAGAGGACCGTCCTAATACTGAACCCAGCGTACCCTACTAGTAACCCCATTTCTTCAGCATGGGCTCCATTTACTATTACCTCTGTGTCCTATTCTCCAGCCAATTCTTTACCCAGGCTGTCATCTTGGGACCCACTCCCAGCTGGCTAACTTGTATATTAATCTTTTGTGTGGGACTGTGTCAAATGCCTTGCTAAAGTCTAGGTAGGCCATGTCACAGCCCTCCCTGATCTACTACTTTGGTCACCCAGTCAAAGAAATCTATCAGATTTGTCTGGCATGACCTTCGCTGTGAATCCACGCTGCCTTGGGTCCTGTGCCCTCTGGCCTCTAGATACTCAACAATTCTTTCCTTCAGAAGTGATTCCATCATTTTCCCTACCACTGAGGTTAAACTAACAGGTCTGTAGTTCCTGCTTCTGCCTTGCTCCCACTTTTGTGAAGGGGAATCACATCTGCCCTCCTCCAGTCCTCGGGTACCCCATCCTCCATGATTTGTTAAAGAGGGTAGTTAGTGGTGTCACTAGTTCTACCTTAGTTCTTTTAGAATTCTGGGATGAATCCCATCAGGCCCCATTGCTTTGTCCACCTTCAGTTTAGAGGTTTTTCAGAACCCTTTCTTCTGTAAATGGGCTGGTATCAACTTCTGTATCCAGAGTGTTTCTGCTGTTTGTTTTAGGTACCTCCCCTCTTCCTTTGTAAATATTGAGCAAAATATTTGTTTAATATCTCTGCCTTTCACAGTCACCTCTGCCCACCCTCCTCCCCTTTATTAAGCCTCACTAACCCTCCCTTGGTCTTCCTTCACTCCTGATGTACCTATAAAGATTGTATCTCCTTCTTAACTGAGTTGGCTATCTTTTTCCCAGTTTGGGCCTTTGCTGTTCTGACTGCCTTCCCAGCATCCTTTGCTTTAACTGATGCAGTTCTCTGTCCTGCTCCTTCTGTGATTCCTTGTACTTCCTGAATGCTTTCTTTTCCTTGAACCTTCACTTCCACTTCCTTTGAGAACCACAGTGGTTTCTTACATCTGTTTGTTTTGTTTATTTGCTTCACACAAAGGCTCGTTACCTCTGTGATGGCAGTTTTATTATTCCCCATAGTTCTTCCTCCTCCTTCCTGCCCATTTGCTAGTGCATTCCTTAGGCACTCACCCATTTGCAAAGTCAGCCCTCCTAAAGTCCAGTGCTTTGCCTTTGTATGGCTTGACTCTATTGCTGTGTTTATTGTGAACCATACTGTTCGATGGTCGCTAGTTCCCAGATGGCTACCCACTTCTACATCTGTGATCCTCTCTTCATCTCCATTTGAGAGAACCAGGTCTAAGATTGCTCCCTCTCGAGTGGGCTCCAATACTAGTTGTCTAAGGCATGCCCCCTGTAGGGCATCTAGAATAACCCCACTCTTCGAAGTGGCTGCTGCAACTGCACTCCAGTTAACATCTGGCATATTCAGATCACCCATCAGCAATATCTCCCCTTTTTCTGCCATTCTAAGTATTCTTTCTATCATTTCCTTGTCCATTTCCTCCCCCTGAGAAGGGGGTCTGTATACAACCCCTGTGCGGACTGTCGTGCCATTGCCGGTCTCCAAATTTACCCACAGAGCTTCTTCTCCTCCCTGTTTCCCTTTTGTTCTGTTGCTTTGATTCCTTCCCTTATGTAAAGAGCTACTCCTCCTCCTCCTCTTTTACCCTTCCTGTCCCTCCTGTAGATAGTGTATCCTGGTATGTTTACGTCCCTGTCATGATTTTGTGTGTACCATGTTTCTGTGACTGCCATGATATCCAGATGTTCCTCCTCCATCAAGGCCACTAATTCAGGAAGCTTGTTACTCAGACTATGAGCATTGGTACTCATTGCTCTCCATTTTTGATGGCTTTACCTTCTTTGCAGCATCCCCACTGACCTTTCTACCTCAGTCTTTTCTCATTTAGTACCCTGTTTTGTAGGGAAGGCTGGGATTTTCCTGCTGCTTATCAGTGCCTCCCCTTGACTAGTTTAAGCTTGCTAATGAAGCATTTAAACCGATTGCTCAAAAGACTTGTTCCTTCCTGGACAGATGCAGACCATCCTGCCAGGATAGGCTGGTGTCCCTCCAGGTGGAACCCCAGTCCCCAATGAAGCCAAACCCTGTGCTCCACACCTTTTCCAACCATTCATTAAACTGCATGGTGCAAAGTACCTGCCTCCTCATGCCATTGACAGGCAGCAACTCAGAGAAGGATATTGTGTGTGCTACTTATCGTAGGCCCTCCCCCAGTTCCACAAAGTCCTTCTGCACTGCTCTAATCTCATGATGAGCCAAGTCATTTGTCCCTAGGTGGACAATGACGTCCAGCTCGAACTCGTGCAGCTGTTCTTGTGATCCTGAGGATCCTTCCTCTCTCAAGCCATGGCACCAGGCAGGCACCTTACTTCAGTTTTCCCTGCACCCCCCAGTTCTATCCCCCTAATAATTGAGTCCCCCACCAGGAGCTGTTTCCTTTCCTTGCGGTGTCCTCTGCCTCCTTCCTGTGGGCCTCCCTTGTGACAGTTGTCCCCAGCCTCCTTAGTCTCCTCTGCGGGTGCATCCAAAGGGGAGCTATGCTCCCCTAGAATGGTGTATGGATTATAGTGTGGAACAACTGACTGTGTGTGCCTCTGTTCCACCATCCTCACCCTCCCTGAGCCCACTGTGGTCCAACTGCTGTGCTTTCTTCGCAACCTCTGAGGTAGTGGTGGTGGCTCTGGTGCTCCCTGGATGGGGGAGGTTCCCTTCCTACCGTCCATTGTGGCCTGGGCCACTGCGTGGGCCAATGGGCATGCAGACCATACTGTACTACACAGTCCCAAAATGTGAATGGTTTGAGGGGGTACCGCTGGACCACCAGGGTAACTTTTGTCACATGCCCATGATCAGGCAGGGGATAGGGTCCACTTGACCACCAGGGATATTTTAAACATATGCCCGTGATCGAGCAATGGGGCACGTTGCCTGCCGAGGGGCAGGGGGTGTCAGTCCCCGATGGTTGCAGGGGGGCAGGGCACCAGGCGCAAGCCGCCGGGAATCGGTGCACCGCGATGCAAATGGGGCTATATATAATGACATGCAATGGCCCCATTTGTGCCTTTCTGTATACATAATGGCCCCATTTGCATGCTCACGGCTGAATATCGGCTCCTTGCTGCGCCCTAGTAACTGCACTTTGCGCTGGTGCAGCCCCTGCTCCCTTCTACCACTTTGTGCTGGCGAGGTGCCACTACACTGTGCACAGTGCGCAAGGCCCTCAGTGCCATATTCAACAGTGCTGAGCCATGGCGCAGCACCACTGAATATCACCCAGACCATGTCCTGGCACATCCCAGTTGTGCTGCTCCCAGGCTTGCGCCTGCCTGGTGCAGTCTGAATACCCACCCTATGTGTTTTACAACAAAAGCTATGGACTTTCAAATGTTAATTCTTTGGGATTCTGTCATTCGGTTCAGTACTTCAAAGCCTTCAGCCTGGGGCTAATGTGTACCTACTGCTGGACTGTCAAGTTGCTGTGGGTGGGTCTCTGGAGGAAGACCCCTACAAAATGTGGGAACTATGTAATTCAAAGTTATTTCTACAAATGTCTTGTGGGCACAACAATGCTTAGTACACAAGATTCATTTACTGTTCAATTTTGGGTTGGCTGGTGCCTAGCAAGGAGCCCAAAGGTTCAGATGCAGGTTCAAGAACCTTGCACAGGATGTGCTATGGGGATTGTCTTTTGTGGCCATGATGTGCCTCAAGAGTCCTTAACTGTAATGTAATGGCAAAGCACATCTGGCTTTGCCCGACGTTATGCTGACCACTCAATCCAGGTCGCAAAGGGAGCTAACTGGTTACATGGCAATGGTCAGGGTGGTAACTCAGTTCCCTCGTGTGTGGTCGGATTGAGTGCTGTGGCAACAACCACTTAAATGTGCACTTGGAGAAACTGGAGGATCTTTGATGCCTCATTTCTCCAGAGATCCCTAGACAAAGGGGTGGACGTTCATTTGGGAAATGTTCTACTGTAACAAGCCTCAGTACTCAAGAGAGTGTGTCTGTGGAAGATTTTGTACTGCAAAACGCCTGGGGCACCACCAAGTTTCTTGTAACACCTGTCAAGAATAAAGCTATACAGTACAATCCCATTCCTGTTTGTGGACATTCCATCTCTGTATGACCTGTGTGCTTTTCTTGGGGCCCCCTCAGACTTAGTTGACACACCATAGGCCTGGTACTACTCTTTTGTACCTGGGTTAAATAGAAATTTTATTTTGTGCCCTTCCCCTGACCTCTGAGATGCCTGAGCCTGGTGTTGCCCTAATACCAGGTGTAATAACTTTCTTTTCTGCATTTTGTGGTTGTTGCCTTGTCTTGCGTACAAAAGGGGGGGTTGGGGTTACATATAGGGCATATTCCTGTTGTTGTAGGAGAAGCAGTTCATTTTCTCCGATTTGTGTTTTTCATCTGGCTATACCAGACTATCCTTTTTGTTGGTAGTGCCTTTCTTCTTCTTATGTCAGCTGGGCTGTTGGCTGTGGGGCTGTTCAACCCTACAGCTCCACATGCACCTGAGATGCCTTCATTTTTTCCCTGATGCGGAAAAAAAAGGATTGGGAGACATATTTGACCAGCTGTTCAGTCAATCCTCTATCAGGTAACATGGGGTTTTGTTTTTTCCAGGAGTCTATATGATTCATTCCTATTTTGGTACATTGTGCCATCTCAGTTGCAAAGGGTGCCAGTTCTGGGCATCCTGTCTAGCTTTCTGCCACAGCCACATGCTTCAGGACTGCTGCCTTTAAAATCACTAATCCAGGCCAGCCCGGTGGGCGTGGAGAGCTAAGGCATTGAATGCTTTACCTCCGTCACCGAGCATCCCGGGGACTGCTGTCCTCTCCCATGGAGGGTGCCAACCGACTCGGCCTTTGACTGCCACTGCCACTTGCCTGCAGTACCACTGGGTGGTCGCCCAGTGGTACTGCAGGCAAGGGAGGGGCCATGGTTCCGCAGGATGTGTGCACCTCCAAGCGCACATCCTGACATGTCACCATGGTAGAAGTACCTGGGAGGGGGGGCGCTGTGGAGCAAAAGCAGCTAACAGCAGATTTTAGCAGCTCTGTACACCACAGCAAGATTCTTCCCTAATCCTCCTTTTCTGGACACAGAATCTGTTTTCACTCCCACCAGTGGATTCAGCAACATGGATTTGGCCAGTATGGGGAATCCTAAAAAAGAAAAAGCAGCTGGAGGAGCAGATAAAAGTAAGGGTACTGGTGGGACCTCGAGGCCAGAGGCAGTCATGCAGGCCAAAGCTGTCTCCGGTTCAGGGGCAACCATGGTGTCTTTAGGACATAAGCTGCAGATGTTGATTACATCAGTGTCCACCCTCAGTCAAAAATTAGATGACTTTAATGGCTGGGTTCTAGTACTGGAGAATGCGGTGGATGGATTTTAGGGGGACATGCTCGACGTACGCAAGCAAGCAGACACCTCGACCAGTACAACAGCTTTCATGGCAAAATAAAATCAGCATCTGAGGGCTAGACTGGAATCACCAGTGAACCAGGCCCGATCAGCAAATGTGCGAATAGTAGGTCTCCCTTGGGGCTGTGAGGGGGACCATCCCGTAATGTTCATGCAAGATTGGTTCACTGAGAAACTGTTGCCAGAAGGTGCGGATAATAACTGAGACATTCAGAAAGTTTATCATGTCCTCCCCCGCCGTGGCCAGCCACAGCATTCAGAAAAGCCCTGGACTTTAATGGTAGTTACCTCGGGAGTTGGGGCTCGTGACAAGATCCTGCATTGTGCTCGTTGGGCTGCTTCTCTGTCGCAAGACGACCAGCAAGTACATGTTTTTCCGGACATTAGCTACGCCACCAGACAACGGCGCAAAAATTTGATGGAGAGTGTTGCATGAGGTTGGAGTACCACACAAAGATCTTCCCAGCCCGGCTTCAGATCATCCACCAAGACAAGTTACATATTTTCAGATCCAGTGGAAGCTGACAAGTGTGCCGACTGTCGTGCAGCCAAAACTTCGTGGTCGTTAGAGGATCTGGATGATGCTGGTGACTCAGGGGCTACCTGAGGTACCGAGTGCTGGACTTTGACAGTTGGTATGACTGTGAATCCAGAGTTGAACATTACGTTCCAGGTTCCAGTACACTAGGATGTTAAAATTTAACAGTTGGGGATGTTAAACTGGTTGCTCCTGGCTATTGCTTAATACTGGGGGGTATATATTCCCAGGCTAAATACACTGTTACTGCAAGAACTCTTCTGGGTCCAAAACAGTAAGGAACTACAATTTTAGTTCTGTTAAATGAATGAGGAGGAGGGACTGTTTTTGTTTATTTAATTTGCCATTTATTCTGCTGCATGACACTTAGGTAAAAGTTTTCACATTTAGGTTAACACATGTCAACAATAGTCCCATGGGGATGTTATTCTCAATGGAATGGAATTGCTGGACAATCCATTTAATCTTGACATAGTATGTTGCTCATGGACTCATGTTCACAGCACAAGATGTTTTTTAGTGGGTATAATGTACTTTGTTTCTCTCAAATGTTGTATCACTATATAGTAAATGCATATGATTTCCTTTGATTAAATTTGTTTCACAAACACAGATTTGAAGAATGGTCTGTTTACTATATGCAAGTTTAAAAATAAAAAGCGTGCCTGGGAGAAAACAGAAAATGGGACTGAAGGCAGACCGCTGCCCTCGCACCTACCTGGGCCGTGCTGTCACCTGGAGCAACTCTGGATCATGTAACGGGAGGGGGAAGGGAGACAGCCATCCCCCTCCAACCCCATCACAGGAGGGAAGCTGTGGGGGACTTCAGGCAGGTCAGGGGAAGGGGATGCCAGCTGGTAGGGGTTGGGGACAGATGCAGGGTCCCTGGAGGGGTAAAATGATCACTATCCATCTGTCTGGCTAGGGGTATGAAGCTCTGCTTCCAATTACCCCTTTAGACCACATAGTGTGCCCTTTTGTCCTTAAAGATTGGCAGTCGGGTTTTATTTTGTTGTTTATTATCTTTCCTATATCCTTTCCCTACCCCTTTGGGCTAGGAGAATTCTTAGCCATCTCTTATTAGTTTTCTCCATTTTGTTTCTCTCCTGGTGAACAGAACTGAGGCTAGTGAGGGAGCCGGCAACTACTACTGCGGTGTGTGTGTGTGTGTGTGTGTGTGTGTGTGTGTGTGTGTGTGTGTGTGTGTGTGTGCATGCCTGTGCAGCGTGTGTGTGTACTGCTGTGTATTGGTGTGTGCCACTGCCACCCCTACCCCTTCGTAGCGCCACTCTCTGTGCATGCCTCCCACTGTGCATGCCCCTGCATGTGTGTGGTGTGCTGGTCTGCGTGGCCCATGCATGTGTGCCACACCACCTACCTGTGTTCTCCAACGTGTCCTGTGCAACCGTGTCACAGTGGCGTCGTGCCTGCTGCCCAAGTCAGGGGTTCCTCTGCCCAGGGGGTGGCTGCATACCCCCCTCCAGTCCATTGTCTCTGTCGTCCCCACTACTGTCACCCTCCTCAGCCTCAACAGCTATCCCACAGTCCATGGCCATGTTGTGCAGTATGCAACAGGCCAGGAATAGGCTGCAGGCTTTTGAGGGGCTATATTGTAGGGCACCACCTGACCAGTCTAGACAATGGAATCGTGCCTTTAACATGCCAAAGACACACTCGATGATGTTGCACATGCTGGCATGTGCCTTGTTGTACCATTTCTCTGTGGGGGACAATGGTTGCCGGTAGTGTGAGTAGCCAGGGCCTCAGCAGGTATGCACTGTCACCTGTGTGGGATTGACATGGTTAGCCCTCTGTTCTGCTGTTCTGCACCCTTTCCCTGTCCCTGGCCTCCTGCCAACCCTCACCCCAGCTCTGCAATGTCCCTTGCCCTGGCCTGTGCCATACTCACCCACTAGGTGGCCCGTGGGGATGTCCCCATGTTCAAAGCTGTGGCCAGCGCAGAGCTGTGCCAGATGTATGCGTCGTGTGCACTCCCAGGGTGTGTGGCGCAGATATTGATGATGTGCCCCATGGCATTGCACACCACCTGGCAGTTGATGATCGGGCTCCCGCTTCCTATTGATGTACGCAATGCCCTCTGGGCCAGGTGGCATGCAGATGCCCACATGAGTGCAGTACATGGCCCCTAGCAAATCGGGCATGCTTGCAACCCTGTGGAAGGCCTACATGTTTGCTGTATGCTCCGCATGTGTGCTGGGAAACATATGTAATTCAAGCACATGGCGCAGGGCGTTGAGGAAACTGTTTGAGGAGACGGGATGTGGCCAACTGGGTGATGCCTGTGGTCATTGTAAGGTGCCCACGACGAGCAGACACCACGACAGCAGTCACCTTGGTCTCACGGACATGGCACGGCTACGTATGGTGGGTGCCTGCATCTCCTCACTGCATAGCTCGCACAGCTGCCTCAGAATGGCCCTGTTCAGGCAGTACCAGCCCATAGAAGCATAGGCTTTGACGGCAGATAAGGACCGCTTGGCCCACCTAGTCTGCCCATTTCCCTACCTACAGGATAAGCCGCAGATCCTAGTTAACCAACAGCCTATTTCTTCCTACCCCCCACAAGAATTGCCTTATGTCTGTCCCATGTATTCTTGAATTCTCCCACAGTTTTAGACCCCACAACCTCCTCAGGAAGGCTGTTCCATGCATCCACTACCCTCTCTGTTAAAAATACTTCCTCACATTGCCCTGAACCACCTCCCCCGTCTTTTAAATTCAGTCCCTTGTTCTTGCATGTTCTCTTTCTGAAAGATGCTACCTCTTGGACTTTGTTGATTCCACTGAGGTACCTAAACATTTCTATCATGTTTCCCTCCTCCTCCTTCCTCAAGGGTATACATATTAAGCTATTTTAGTCTCTCCTCATATGGCTTCTCTTGCAGGCCCTGCACCATTCTAGTTGCCCTCCTCTGGACTGCTTCTATCCTTCTCTCTCCTTGCGGAGATGGGGTCTCCAGAACTGGAAGCAGTACTCCAGATGGGGTCTCGCCAACTGTCTGTACAGAGGAATAACAACTTCCCGTTTTCTGCTGGTGATGTCTCTCCCTATGCATCCCAGTATACCCCCAGCTCTCCCTACTGCCTTCTCACAATGCTTGCTAACCTTAAGGTCATCTGATATGATTATCCCCAGGTCTCTTTCCCTTTTTTTTTTTTTTTTTTTTTTACCTCCTCCCCAATTGTGTAATCTTCCCTTGGGTTTTTGTTTCCCAGGTGCATTATTTTGCACTTCTTTGCATTGAATCCTAGCTGCCATACTTCTGACCATTCCTCCAACCTTGCCAAGTCCCTTCTCACCCTTTCCACACCTCCTTGTGTATCAACCCTGTTGCAGATCTTTGTGTCATCTGCAAAGAGGCATACTTTTCCTTCCAGTCCCTCTGCAATGTCACTTATAAAGACATTAAAAAGGACTGGACCCAGTACTGAACCCTGCGGTACCTCACTAGTAACCCTCTTCTTCTAGAGTGGACTCCATTTACAATTACCTTATGTGTCCTGTTATCCAGCCAATGTTTTACCCAGGTACTACCCTGGGACACACTCCCAGGCTGGTTAATTTGACTATTAATCTTTGTGTGGGACTGTGTCAAATGCCTTGCTAAAGTCTTGGTGAGCCACGTCCACAGCCCCTCCCTGATCTACTACTTTGGTCACCCAGTCAAAGATCAATTAGATTCGTCTGACATGACCTTCCCGCTGTGAACCCATGCTGCCTTGGGTCCTGTGCCCCACTGGCCTCTAGGTACTCAACAATTCTTTCCTTCAGAAGTGATTCCATCACTTTCCCTACCACAGAGGTCAAACTGACAGGTCTGTAGTTTCCTGCCTCTGTCTTGGTCCCACTTTTGTGAAGGGGAATCACAACTGCCTTCCTCCAGTCCTCGGGTACCATACCATCCTCCCTTGATTTGTTAAAAAGTGTAGTCATTGGTTTCACTAGTTCTCCCCTTAATTCTTTTAGAATTCTGGGGTGAATTCCATCAGGCCCCATTGCTTTGTCCACCTTCAGTTTTAGGAGTTCTTTCAGAACCCTTTCTTCTGTGAAAGGACTGGGATCTACTCCCCTATCCAGAGTGCTTCTGTTAATTGGATTAGGCACCTCCCCCTCCTCTTTTGTGAATACTGAGCAGAAATATTCGTTCAACATCCCTGCTTTTTCACTAACCCTCTGCCTACCCACTGTTCATTCTATTCAGCCTCACTATCCCTCCCTTTGTCTTTCTACGCTCTCTGATGTACCTATAAAAGGTTTTATCCCCCTTCTTAACTGAGTTGGCTATCCTTTCCTCAATTTGGGCCTTTGCTATTCTGACTTCCCACCCTGCTTCCTTCTGCCTTAACTGGTACAGCTCTCTATCCTGCTCCTTCTGTGTTTCCTTATACTTCCTGAATGCTATCTTTTTCTCCCTGACTTTCCCAGCCACCTCTTTTGAGAACCATAGTGGCTTTTTCTTTCGTTTTGATTTGTTTATTTGCTTCACACAAAGACTTGTTCCTCTGTGATGGCAGTTTTGATGATTCCCTTTGTTGCTCCACCCTCCTTCTAGCCTGTTTGCTAGTGCTTTTCTGAGGCACTCTTCCATCTTGCCAAAGTCAGCGCCTCCTGAAGTCCAGTACCCTCACTTTTGTATGGCTTGACTCTGTAGCTGAGTTTAACATGAACCACACTGTTTGATGGTCACTTGTCCCCAGATGGCAACCCACTTCTAGATCTGAGATCCTCTCCTGTCCCCATTTGAGAGTATGAGGTCTAAGATTGCTCCCTCATGAGTGGGTTCTGAAACTAGCTGTCTGAGGCATGCCACCTGTAGGGCCATGATCTCTGTGTTGCTATAGTTCTCGAATGTGATGCAGGCAGGGTACCACCTGTGTCGGGCATACCACTGCCAGGCCCTTTGTCGGCCACGTGCCTGTTCCTCCTGCCTCCTCACACACCTTATTATCGCCTCTATCAGGAACGGAATGCTGTCCATCCCTCCTTCTCCTTGTGTGTCCCCCTGGGTGGTTTTCTGCCTGTCTGTGGCCCTGCTGCCCTGTTTCTGCATGTTTCTCTCTCTCTCTCTCTCTCTGGCCCGTCTCCCTCTCCAACTCCGCCTCTCTGTCTCTCTCTCTCTCTCTCCCCCCCACAGTAAAATAACAGAAAGGGGTCCAGTATTTAAAATAGAGCTTGTATGGGAAAACATGACTTACAGGCTCAACACAGTTCTCCTTAAAGCAGCAGTATTTGTTTTGTGTGCAGAATTTTCATGATACAGTTTTTTAGCAATAATTATTGTTTTATTTATTTATTAGTGTTGTTTTTATCAATAATACATTTGTGACATCTTGAGATTTATAATGAGTAACGTTTTAATGTCCTCAGATATTTAAAAAACAACTTTTATAACTACACATAATTTTGTAATTAATGACTTGAGTTACAATATTTAAGAATCACTTCCACTGAGGGTATCTTTTAACTGTAAATACTGGAGTTATACTAGTATTTTAGTCTCAGCACAGTTTGCCCTCTATAAACAAACTCTGGACAGAGCCAATAAGGCTGCTAATGCATTAGTATGATAAGAGATATAGAATAATGTGTGGCTTAGTTGTAATTTACTTGCTGTATTATTGTGATGTAAAAATCACACATTTACTAAACAGGTAAAAGGTTTATGGGGCATGCATTCAGCTACCCTCCAGGATTTACAATGGTAGCCATCGCCGCCATCAGTGGTATTGCATCGTATGGTGTGCCACAGCCTGATACCATTGATCAAAACTGCATTCATCTAAATGCAGCATTTCTAACATCGTGACTTGCCTTTTTGCGCCATTGTGCGTTATTTTTGTAAGTGGTGGTGGCTACCACTGTACTTGAAATGGAGGTCAAGCAACTGTATGCAGTGATATAGATTCTACACATTACAGCTGTGCTGTGGTCGGCACCCTGCTGACTTTTTCCATCAGAAGGTAGAAACAACAAACTTCACCTTTCTGGTTTTGGCCACCTCAAGAGGACCAATTAAAAGTCTGCTTTCAGTGTTGAGAAATGGAGCAATTCACTAAGAGACCCATCACCTTTGATATAGCATTGGACAGATCTGACAGGGGTCTGGGGATATGTTTTTTCATTACGTAGTATGTTGCATTTTTACACTTCATTTAGTCAGTGTTATGCCTTTAGGGGTGTGCATTTCACACCACAGAAGGAGTCCTTCCTCATTTTACTCCTGGAACTGAGTCAGATTTAATTTCACTCACGGAACTGAGTTCCCCTGGGTTCCCTCCCATTTCCACTACTGTCTGCTTGAAGCTTCCTCGAGCTGCCTTACAAATGTGACAGAGGGTTGGTATTAAGGTCTAGTGGTTAGATCACAGACTTGGGAACCATCAGGTTCTGGTTCAAATCTCACCAAGCCACTTACTCACTGTTACCTGAGCAAGTACAGTAGCTCTAAGGGTAACAGCAAGGTTAATGAAATATTAGGAATTAGTATGGTGTTTTGCAATAGGTAAAACTAGGTTTTGCTCTGCTTCTGTTGTTTGTTTGTTTTTGTTTTTATCTCTTCTAATGCAGTGCAATATAATTACTTGTATTATGGTCTTGAATTGGTACAGTTCCTTAATAGGGATCTGACATGCTGCAATCACAGTTCTAACTGACCAACCTTAGTTGTAAATTTAGTGGTAGAGTTCCATCCAGGTTTCAGTTTACATATCAGCATAACAACTGCTTGTGTCTGTCTCCTCTTCTCCACCATTTGTCTGTTCTCTCAGTACATACAACAGAGGTAAAACAATGTTTCTGCTCCACCAGATCTACATTACAGTAGTCGATGATAGAATTGTTCTTCAGTCACTGACATTTGCCCCTGCTATATTAAGTACTGTGTGTAGTCAGCAGCATTCTTCCAGCTACAGGGGTGGCACAGAAAACATAGGAAGTGCCACAGCCCTGGACTCATGAATAAAGTACATCTGGTAGGAGGAAGGGGATGGGGGATGGGGGCACCAAAAAACATAGAACAGGAAGGATCTTGTGCATTCCAAAGATGTGATGAGATTCCACTGTGGAAGCAGAAGATATTATTCATCAGTTCATGTTCCTGTATGCCCTGCTCCCTCTCCTCTTGTTAGCAATATGTTGGATAGCTCTCAGTATGCAACCATTAAAACATATATATATATATTTCCTTAAGGGCTGGAGTAGAAATAATTAGAGTCTTAGGACTAAAACAACATCATCAAATTATTGTGGTCCTGAGACTTCAAGAAAAGAGCAGCAGTGCAAAAAACACATTGGCAGCACCCCATGGCAAGTCAGAGAAACTTTTTTTTTATGTAAACACAGTTTCTATTGGTAGTACATGCTACTAGTAAATATAAAACAACCTACAGTTTATATTAATTGCAAAAATAATACATTAACGCATCAGTATGGTTCTAAAGCCACAAAGAGGAGGGAAATATGGTTTTAGGGGGTTTTCAACCCTAACGCCCACCCTCTCCCTCAGCCCCTAGCCTCGTAACCTAGGTCAAAGCTACAGGTCCGACAGCATGCCCCACAAGTCGACTACATAACATAGGGCCAGCATGATTAATCATAACTTTCTTTGTGCAGGGCCCTGCAGGAGGCAAAAGATCATTCATAACTTTCTTGGTGCCCTGCCTGAACCAGCAGATGAGTCTTAACTTTCTTCACACAGTGCCATAGAGCTGTAGCTTGAAGCAGCAGACCTGTGGTGAATGCCCCCGGACCTGTAGCTTGGCCTGGGTTTACAAGGCAGGGGCTGGAGAGGAGGAAGAGTGAGTGTTAGGGTTGAAAAAATCCTAATGTCAAATATCCCCCTCCCTCCTTCTGTAGCTTTGGAACCCTAACCATGCATTAATGTATTTTTTGCAAGAATGTTCTTACTTTGAGACAGTCAAGTCGTAACTTACTTTGCCCTTCATGCTCAAAGTACTGTACCAGGTGAGTTGTGAACAGCCCGTAATATTTTGTTCATGTATGAACATGTATACAATAGGTTGACTGAAAATATGAAATTCATCTTTGTGTGTGAGGGGACAGGACCATAACCCATGAGTGGCGGACCCATGAGCAACTTATGAAAGTCCTGCCCCCTCACAAGGGATGATAAACCGCATATTTTAAGTCACATGATGGCATGTTCAATTTATACAACACCAGTTTAATAGAACTTTTAAATCTTCTGTTTGTATGACGCTTTAACTGTTTCTACTTGATTTTAACTGCTGGGTTCAGTGCTTCATGTGGCTATTGTAATGTCATTAGCCTTGTGAAAGCTGCTCTCTGATTGGCACCATAGTGTATGTTGTCGTCTCTCAGAGCCACTCATTGCTGAAAGCAGGTGGTTTCATGCATTCAGCTGAGCAAGAACAGCGAAACAAAGCTGAGCTGTTCTGGCTCAAGTTGAAGGCAAATGAAAGCACTCATTTTCAGCAACAAGTGGTGACAGGGGACGTAATAATATATTATTGATCGAGAGTGATCAATAATATGTATTTTTTTAAAACTTCCCAGAACGTGTCCGTTTCCAGGGGATCTGCGCATGAGATGCTCTTCACAGAATAAGAGTGCCTCACGCACAATGGAAAGGAGCACTCTGATTGGTCGTAACGCTCCCTCAATCTAACATACTAGATCCCAGCAGAGTAGATCTGTTGGTTTATCAAGTCTGCTCATGCTTCAGCACCCTGATTGGGTACCGTAGCCCTTGATCTGTCTCCTTTCACTGTTACTCCATCCCCCAGTCCTGTCCCCCCAACCCCTGGGCAAACCAGCCTCTGCTTCACCCCTTGCCTATACCTGTCCCACCCTCTCCTGAATCAATCCACTGCAGCTGCTTGTACCAGCTCCCTGGGCAGTGCAGTCCACAGTTCCACCACTTTCTCGGTGAAGGACCTCCTGCTCCTTTTCCCCTCTAATCCTACCACCCTCAATTTTCCAACTGTGTCCTCTGGTGATTCCATCCTCCTTCAGTCAAAAGAGACCATCTTGGCTTACCTTATTTACTCCCCTGAGGTGCTTGAAGACCTCAATCATGTCCCCCCAGTCACTCCTCTGCTACAGCGAGAACAGGTTGAGCTCCCCTAATTTGTTCCTATGTCATATCTCCCAGGCCCCGGATCATTCTGGTTGCTTTCCTCTGAACCCTCTCCAGGAGTTGGATGTCCCTCCTTAGATGCGGCTTCCAGAACTGCACACAGTACTCAAGATGTGGTCTAACCAGGCTGTTGTACAGTGGCAAAATCACCCCCCTGTTCCTTGAGGTAATCCCCCTAGCGATGCATCCCAGCATCCTATTTGCCCTGACTGCAGCACTCCTGCACTGCTCTGAATTATTCATGTTAACATCTACCAAGACTCCTAGATCTCTTTCCTCTGCTGTGGCCTGCAACTCATATATCCCAGGGTGTACACATAGTTGGGGTTTTCCCACCCTAGGTGTAGCACCTTGCACTTGGAAGAGTTAAATTTCAATTTCCAGGTGCAGTACCACCCATCCAGAGTATCAAGGTCCTCTTGCAGGGCCAATCTCCCCTCCTCCACCACCGCCCCCAGCTTAGAGTCGTCCGCAAAGAGACTCATTTCACACCCAATACCTTCCCTGATATTGGAGATGTAGGCGTTAAACAGGAGTGGCCCCAGGACTGATCCCTGTGGGACCCCACTTATGACCTCCCTAGGAGATGAGATCTCCCCTCTGACCACTACCCGCTGAGTGCGACCTGAAAGCTAGTTTCCAATCCACCTAACCATCAATGGCCCTACCCCCATCCCCCCCCCCACAGCTTCTCCCTTAGGTCAATGTGAGGGACCAAATCAAATGCTTTACTGAAGTCCAGAACAGTACATCCACTGGTCTCCCCGTCGAGTGCTGATGTCACCCACCATAGAACTCTACAAGGTGTATTTGACACGATCTACCTGGCACAAACCCATGCTGCCGGTCATCCAGGTAACCCATCTCTCCAAGAAACTTCCCAGCCTTTCCTTAAGTATGCTCTCCATTGCCTTCCCCATCACTGATGTCAAACTGATGGGTCTATAGGTTCTCCTGGCTCTTCTCTCGATACCCTTTATGGATGGGCACAACATGCACTTGCTTCCAATCCCTTAGCCCCTACCTGTCTGGAGCGACAAGTTAAAGAGATCTGCCAATGGCGCAGCCAGAACATGTCCAACTCCTCAGTACTCTGGGATGAATAGCATCAAGCCCTTTTATCCTTTTAGGGACTGGAGGGCTTCCCACACCCGACCGATAGGAATATCAGCATCTGTTTCTCCCCACCCCCCACCCCATTCAGCAGAACCAGCCTGATATCTATCCTGACCTACCTCCCCAGCAGCTTGTTCTTCAGCAGGTATCCCAATAGTCAGGTCTGCTGCACCTTCTGTGTCCTTCAACCCTTTTTGGAAGTTCCCCAGCCTCCTCCCTAGTGAACACTGAAGCAAAGTAGTTATTCAGTACCTCTGCCTGTTCTCCAACCCCTTCCACCCACCCCAGCTGTCCTCAACCTACTGAGCTGGCCCTTGACCTTCCTCCGCTCACCAATATACCTAAAGAACCCCTTTTCCCCACCCCGTATCCCCTGCGCCAGCATCTGCTCTTTCCAGGCCTTTGCCCCCCCTCACCACTCTGGTGACTTTCCCGGTTGCAAGGCGATAGTTCTCTCTGTCCCTCTCTTCTCTCATTTTTGTGTACCTACTGTAGGCAGCATTCTTCTCCCTTACTGCCTTCTGGACCTCCTTGGTCCACCAGCATGGTTCTGAGACCTACCACCCTTGTGCTTCACTCTTGCACAGGTCCTGATGGCCTCCAGTAGCCCCCGCTTGAGTCTCCACCTACCTTCCACGTCTAAACTTGGTTTATCTCCTGCAAATGCCCCTAAGAATTTCCCCCATGTTCTGAAACTCTGCCCCTAAAATCAACTATCATTGTCCTTGAATGATCCTCCCCCTCACTTTAAGCCAAAACCAGACTGTGTTGTGGTCGCTCCCAGCCAGGGGTTCTTCCAGAACCAGATCTCATACAAGATCCCCGTCCACTAAAACCACATCCAGGATATGACCCTCCCTCATTGGGTCCATCACCTGCTGATTGAGGAGCACATCCAGGAAGCCATCAAGCAGCTTCTGCTCCCTGGTTTCAGTGGACATCATAGTACCCCAATCAGTAGCTGGCATATTAAGGTCCCCATATACCACTCCTTCCCTTCTAGTTCACACTGCCCTTAATGTTAGCCAACAGGCAATCCTCCAGGTCCTCCGCTAGTCCTGGGGGCCTATATACCACCCCCAACTTGATCTTCCCTCCCACGGGGTTCGCAAGGTGACCCATAGGGCCTCCACATTGCCCTCTGCTTCATCCACTCTCATAATATCGATGTTATCCCTAATGAACATTGCTTCTCCTCCTCCTCCTCCTCTGCCCACCTTTCTGTCCTTCCTTAGCACAAGGTACCCACTCAGATTAAGGTCCTAGTCTATAATCCATTTTGATGTACAGTATTTAACTTTGCTAGATCTCAATTGTGACATGCCCCAAAATGTAAGATGCAATATCATGCTATCTTGCAAAGTGGGTCCAAACTATTAGTTTCATTCTGTGCCATTCCTCTGTACACCTGCTGTGTGTGTGTGTGTGTGTGTGTGTGTGTGTGTGTGTGTGTGTGTGCTGACTCAAAATATGCAATTTATCTTCAGGTGTGAGGGGGCAGGACCATAACTCATGAGTGGTAGAGCCATGGTGAATTATGAAAATCCTGCCCACTCACAAGTGATGATTAATTGCCTATTTTAAGTCAGACTAATGTATATTTGATACATACAACAGTAGTTTACAAGTTATAGCTTTTAAATCTGCAGTTTGTCTGAAGATTTTGCTATTTGTCTTTGATTTTAACAGCTGGCTTCAGTGTCTGCACTAGGAATTATGATGTCATCAGCATTGTGAAATCTGCTCTCTGATTGGTTCAGTATTCCACTATGATGACAGTAACCTTAAAAATATCTATTGTGACAACAGCAACAACAATATTTTGGTATGTTGCTGTTACTGATGTCACTGGAAGATGGGCACCAAGCTGGGCTGCCGTCTGGCTGTGCTCTGGTAGTACGACCTCCTAATCTTTTCAATTCTGCTGTGAACTTTTATAATCATGTAACCCCTCCTTCCTGCTCCATCTAGGGACATACTTAAAAATCACAGATGGTCCAGGCAGGAAGAAAAGCACTCCAAGAACTAGCATACAAGGCATTACAATACTGGACCAGGATAAACTGAAGGTCCTTACCTGCTGATGTCTTCAGGGTTTCTGGATTACCTCCTCACTCTCAGAAATGGATTCACTCCCGAACCGACCAAATGGATGGGACCCCCTCTTCTCTCTTGGAGGTCCTGTGGAGCCCTGCAGCCCCAGAGGCTGGACTCTGCCCGGAACATAACTTCATGAACAAAATTAATCTGACTACAAATAGAAGAGGGAACAAAGATTTCATTTCATTAAATACCCTTCTACAATCACAATAAAGCACAAACTATGGTTTCTCCCTAACTGACTTTATTTTCGCCTGCATGGCAAATGATTTCAGCTATACAGAGCCACCATTTCTTCACAGAAAATAATGAATCAGCTCCATGGGGCTACAACTTTGTACACAACAGCTGGACCTGTTAAGCAGCAGGACCACAGTGTCAGTAGACACCAGACGGACACTCGTTTTCTACCCTCTCACTCCCGGGTGTTCTACCCAAGAACCTGCATCCCTGCAATCTCCTGGCATATAAGGATCCAGTAAGCCAAACCTTCCCTTTACTTGTTTTCCTACGGGTCCCTTTTCCTCTGTGTCACTGGTCATCCCCCCCTTTCTCCGGTGTGGGAAAGCGATCTGCCTCCCCCACCTGGACCCCTCTGCAAATGGCCTAAACCACAGGGTGTCCAGGATTTTTCCTGATGATCCAGGCCCTGACCCGCCTTACAATGGCTGGCTCTGACATATAGATTGAGGCCACTTCTCTGATCTCTTGTCTCCACCTCAGCCCTCTATGGCCCCTCTCTCTCCTGGGGTTGTTCTGATGTCACCATCTCCTTCCTATGGGGAGTCCCTGCCAGGCCCACATCCCTACCAACAATTCCTGGGCTTGAGTTAAGCACCAGCACGGGGACCACCCTTCAAGGTCTACCATTTCTTTGGGTCCACAACCTGCCCGCACCTTAACGTATGGCGCTCCAAGACCTGTCCATCCCAACAGGCCCTTTAAATGAGTTAAAGGCTCCCCAGCTCCCTCAGCCCCCCAGGCCACCCTGCCACGCCAGGTATGAGGGGAACCTCTGCCACCGGCTGCACTCCTGAGAGGGCCCTGCCACTGCCCTCCCAGCCCTGGCAACCTGGGACAACACCTTTTGGGCTTCCTAAGGGCTCCTACAGCTATTGGCTGGGCTTGCTAAAGCCTCCCTAATGCCCTAGCCCCCAAAGACACATGATCTGGCTACCTGTGTCCCCACGAGGCTCTATATCCCCACTCCTCATCAGCCATGGCACATGAAACCATCCTGACTGCACTTTACTTTGAGGGGTTCCCCACTGGCCCTCCTGGATCGTCGAGCTCCCTCACTTGCCCACCTATCCTCGTCTTGGTTCTACTGTCCATCCCCCCCCAGCCCCAGGCCTAATGCCGGGGCTGGAAAGGCCACAATACTTCCTGTCAGCTCCCTTTTATACCCTATTTCTGCCCTCTGCTGCCACCTTGAGGTGTCCAGAGCAATAACCCCCAGAGCACTAAACCCATTTCCTAGCCCTGGGGGGATTCCTAAATGGTGGGAATATAAGACCCACTTTTGCAGGTGGCTTATATTCATGACAAAGGAGAATCCTGAAATTAGACAGTTTAATCTGACCTAAAGAACCCCTTTCACTGGTTTATCTTTCAGTGAGCAACAGTGTTTTAATATCGTAGTAGCAATATTAGTGGTGAGCTAGTAACAAGGTTAGTGGCAAGATCTAGGGATTGAGTGTTAGTCAGGGTCTTGCAGATGATCTAGTTTAGGAGATAGCTTTTTTAAATTTTCAGAATACCTATTGCATCCTGTGGATAAGCTTTTTTCCTTGTTGACCATTGGTGGTGGTGTCTGTATCAAGGAGGTGTCCGTTCCTGAACTTGGCAGAGTGGAGGCTGTGGGAGATCTTTTGGAACTGCAGAGACTGTGGAGGCAGTCAGAGAGAAGGAGCAGTGCTGCTGTGCTTCCAGGAGTGATTTAATCGAGGAGTCAGGAGGTGATGAACTGAGCCGAAGCCTGAGGCAATTTGTGATCAAGGTCGTGGTTGGACCTGGCCCAATAACAACCAAGCGACTGGAATCGAGGCGGCGTGCAGTCTTCAGAACTGGGAACTGGTCTGTTGTCCTACTGCCTGTTCTGATTGAAAATCCTCCTGTGACTACAGTAGTACTTTGAGAGATGGACTGCTGGTAGAAAATCTGCTACTGCTGTGGAAGATGGGGTGAGAGCCCTCTATGTGAATGTAGAGCTTTCATCCATCTGATTGTGACCTGTTTATTCTGCTGTGAGCAGAGGGACCCTTCTTTTTTTTTCCTCTTTATGTTGCTCATGGCTGCTAGGCTTTCTACTCGGTCACAGAACCCTATTACCCCACTTCCATTACTGGCTGCGACTCCGACACCGGTTTTACCTCAGGGGTGGGGATGTGACACCTGAGACACAGTGCCACATACATGGCACTAGAATCAGAGCCGACCCTGGAGGCTGATTAGAGCCAGGGCAGGCATCATTAATGGCGGCCGCAAGCAGGATTTTCTGTTTTTGTGTCCCCAGGGGTGGGGACGTGAAATGACGTCCAGCATCCGCCCCGCCCCTCCTTATCTTTTAGATGCCAGTGCTTGCGTATCCTCCTGACCTCCGCCAGCAGTCATACTCGCACTAGGCATTCACCCCAGCCCTCCCCCTGGAGAAGGGAGCAGCCCTGAAGGCGCTAGATCCTCCCTCCCCCGGCCGGCTCTCCAGCTCCCGGGTCCATTCCTGAATCCGGGTCGCTGGAATCGCATGCGGAAATCCAACTGCTGTGCTGGCGGGCCAGCTAGCAGAGGGACCCTTCTGTTTCTCATTCTGAGGTGTGAAGTGGTGAGAGCATTTTTACATGAATCAGTCTCCCTCCTATATACTTGTCTGGGATTATAACATTTATGCAGTGGTGAGAGCCCTGCCACGCTCTTTGCCTCTTCATAAAAACTGGTTTGGACTAAATTGCATGAAGTTGTTCAAAACTTTATGCATTCTGGAAACTCTGTGACATTTTTAGGATTTCTCCTCTGCGATCTGCTACAGGATTCTCCTATAAGTTTATTAATTTACTGTATTTATTGGGGGAGGATTGTGACAGAGGCTGGTCGTGTCTGTGGTTAGAGTAGTGATTGAATAGGGTTGTGCATGCTTAGTTATTTGTTATGACTGGGTGACGGAATTGTTTCTGTGTGTAGGGACTTAGGGTGACAGCGGGAATATTTAACTTAAATTTTATTTTAGAGTTTACTGTGTTATTTATTTCGGAGGGGGGAATTTTATGTAGCATATGTTATTTTCTGTGGTAGTGGCAATAGGATGTGTTTGTGCTCTAGACCCCTCCATGTCACCTATACAGCATCTCTGCTGCGTGACCTCCATCCCTTTATTGACCTCCCCCTTCCAGCTGCAGCAATAAGATGCCATCAAGAGGTTAGTATTGTTAGGGGGCATGTAGGATGGCCGCAGAGCACTGGGGATACAGTGAAAGTGAGTAGCATCAGGGTGGCTAGGGGCAGGAGATGCCTTGGGTTAAGATGAGGCCTTGAGTGAAGCCAGACATGTCTGACGCCCATCCCCAGGGTTCCTACTGGACTGAGTGGCCAGGTAGCCAGTGGGCCTGCAATCTCCACCATTACCCTTTCGGGTGGTGCTATGCAATGCCAGATAGACTGGGAACAAGACCGCAATTATGGTGGACTTGGTTTCCTCTGTCGATCTGGCCAGCATCATAAAGACCTGGCTGGGAGACGATGGGCCAGCTTTAGAGGTGTCAGTCCCGGCCAGATAGTCAGTAGTGCACTGCCAAAAAGGGAACATGGGGGAGGAGGTGTGGCCATCTGTTTTTAGATCCAACCTGAACTTCTCTGTGCACCCTGTGGGATATACCTCATCATTTGAATGCGTGGCTGTGCATGAGAGTCCAGGTGCAGGCTGCAGTATTCTCCTCATGTACCAGCCTCCTGGCACAGGGGAGACTTCCTGCAGGAAGTCACGGACTTCATCACCAATAGGGTGTTGGAGTAGCCCAGATGGTTGATTCTGGGTGACTTCAATGCCTGGGTTGACAATGAACTCTTGCATTTTGGTCAAGACGTCCTCCAGTTTAGGGCATTTCTGGGCCTTGCACAAGTTGTTGCTTCTGCAACTCACCACTGTGACCATGCCTTGGATCTGGTATTCTCACTGGGGCTTGAGGTCACTGAACTCAGGATTGATCCAGTCATGTGGTCGGATCATTGCACAGTGGAATTCTTGTTTGGGCCCCGATAGTCCCTTCCCTATCAAGATGGTCCGCTACCGCCCACTGAAGGGGCTGACCCCAGAGGGACTTACGGCAGTACTGGACATTTCTGGTGTGAGTACTGCATGTGCGGTTGGCACAGGTGCGGTGGTGACAGCCTATAATAGCGCTGTTTCCAATCTGCTTGATGCCATTGCACCAATCCATATATGATTAAGGTCTTCTCACTTGAGACCCCCATGGTTCAATGGGGCACTCAAGGTGAAGAAGACTATGGGTCGGAAGTTGTAGCATTGCTGGCAGAGGACCCTGTACGAGGAGAATTGACTGGTTTTGAGAGCTTACTACGGTGAATATCAAAGGGCAATCAACCATAAGAAGGCAGAGTTCCTGTCCAAGGAGGTTGCTGCAGGGAGGAACCAACCAACTCAGCCCTTTCCGACTGTGGACAGGTTACCTCATCCTGCCTGTCTGCAGCCGGAAAGAGCATTTTCAGTTAATTTGTGTGAGGAGTTTGCTCGTTTTTTCTCTGACAGCATGTCCTCCATTCAATCTGGAATCTCCCCAGTGGGGCTAAATCAGCCTCACAGTGGTCAACCTTGTGTGGGCAGAGGCACTCCTATTGTTTGGGGGGCAGTTCTGGCCAGTGGGGGTGGTGGAGGTCATTGGCGTAATCTCGAAGCTGTGGCCCACCTTCTGTGAAATGGACCCAGGCCCGACTCATCTCTTAGTGGGAAGTGCCAAGTACGTTGGGTTGGTGTTCACCGAAGTAGTCTGGTGTTTACTCTCAGAGGGCTTCTTCCCCAGTGCCTTGAAGGAGGCATTGGTGAAGCAGCTTCTGAAGAAACCATCTCTCGACCCTGACGTCTTGGAGAAATTATCGACCAATCTCCAATCTCCCATTCTTTAGGAAGGTTGTTGAAAAAGTGGTGGCTCTGCAGTTTGAAGCTCACTTCACGGACTTTGACATCTACAAGCCATTCCAGTCTGGATTTAGAGCAGGCATAGCACCGAAACAGCACTGGTCAGGGTGCAAAATGACCTCCTCACGGTGTGAGATAGAGGAGACCAGTCAATTCTTGTTCTCCAAATCTCTCCTCAGCATCTGACACCATGAACCACATTGTGCTTCTTGATGGCCTTAGAGAGTATTGTGGACTCACCAGTATTGTCATCAACTGGTTTGAGTCTTACCTCATGAGCAGGATGCAATGTGGTAGTGATGAGGAATTTCTCCTCCTGCCCAAAGCCCTGCCCTGTGGAGTTTCTCAGGGCTCAGTCTTCGCCAATGTTATTCTCAATGTACATGCTCTCCCTAGGTGAGTTCATTAGGTGTTACAGTCTGGGTTTTCACTGCTATGCAGATGATGCCCAGCTGTATTGTCTTTGCCCCAAGACAAATAACACCATGGAAGTGCTAAACAAATGCCTAGCTGAGATCCAAGAATGGATGCCCTCTAACTGGCTGCGACTGAACCCGACAAGACAGAGGTACTGGTGGTCGGGCCTGTCGCCTGCTGTGACAGGGAGATCCTGCCACTCTTGAGGACTGACCTTTTCTTAAACCTGTTGCAACAATTCTTCTATTTCCTAGCCTAATTTGTCCTTTACAATTTCTAGTCCATAAGGTTGGCCACCTATGAACACCCCCTCCCCTCTCTTGACTATGCTATAGTGTCCTCTTTAATTTTTCTTTTCCCTCTCAAGTCCTTGTACAGGGAGGTTATTGTGGTGATCTCTGAGCTGATGTAGAACAATAGGCTGTGTTCCTCATTGTTGGATTTAGTATGCAATAGCACTATGTCATAAAATACCTTGATGTATATGCCTTATGTGTATGAAACCTGTAAATGTTGAATATACCACAGTACTAGGTGTTTTGATAAAGGTAAAAAGTTACTAGGGGACTGTATTATAAAAATTGTTACTGGGGTAGAGATATCAGAAAACCCCCGCTGTGTTATTTAAAATGCATGTAAATTACAGATTGTTTGAGAGGCCCTTTGGCATCATGCATTCCTGCATTAAGCTAAACCAGCATAAAATATAATGGTGATTTGCATATACTTCCCATGATGCTTTGCATTATGGGAATATGTGCAATATTGTGTTTCTTTGAAACTTCGCTTTCTTGCCAGTGCCCTTTGGAGTAACCCTTGCTTCAGTGCTTTTGCACTGAGGTTCTTTGTCTTTAGCTTGCTTTAGGGTTTTTCTTTTTTTTGAGCTCCCCATTACCCAAACACACAAGACCTGCATAGGGAATGAAATAATTTTCACTAAAGAGATAGAGCAGTAGATCAGTAGGTGCAGACTAAGTACATGCATAGTCTGTTGCTGCAAACTAATGTATTGAAGAAGGAATATGCCATTGCTTGAGGTTATCCACTGTGTTTTAAATAAACATCACACAGAGATTGTGTGTTGAAACTGAAGTTCTGTGGCTGGTCCATCTGCTATCCCACAACCCCTCCACACCTGCGTGATGTGGCTGCCATAGGTTTGGGAACAGGGTTGTCCCTTGGTCCTACTCCATTAGTGGCCGCTCCTAAGGTGAGAAATCTGGGCATTGTCCTTGACAACAGTCTGACATTTGAGTTTCAGGTGTCTGCCGTCATCCAGAGTGGTTTCTACCACTTAAGGAATATTTCCCAGATTAAACCCTAGTTCCGCCTGGCGACCTGCCCGCACTGGTGCATGCCTTTGTCACGTCAAGACTGGACTACTGCAATGCTGTTTACTTTGGGGTCAGTGGAGGAAACCTCCATCAGCTGCAGCTGATGCAGAATGCAGCGGCCAAGTTGCTGACAGGTCACATGACCTCGGTCCTGCGTGATCTGCATTGGCTGCCTGTCAGATGAAGGATCACCTACAAGGTGGGCTTGCTCACCTATAAGGCCCTATATGGATCGGTCCCTAGATACGTGAGTGATCTCCTGATTCCCGCCACCACGGTGCGTTTGCTCCGCTCCTCCACCGAGGGCCTCCTAGTGGTTCCAAAGGCCAGGCTGAAAACCTCAGGAGATTGAGTATTCGAGGTGGCCAGCCTGGCCCTCTGCAAAATCACTTGCCATATTGTTGAGGAAGGCCCCGTCAGTGGAGGATTTAAAAAAGGGTCTTAAGACACACCTTTAAAAGCAAGCATTTTTTAATTAGTTTGTCATATTGATTTTGTTGTTATTTATTTATTTATTTTAACTGCTGATCTTATTGATCCTGCTATTTGTTTGTAAAATGTATTGTTTGTTGTATGTCCTTGCACTACCTTGTAAGGCATCCAGAGCCTCCGGGATTGGGTGCCATATACAAATAAATGCTTACTTACTTACTAGCTCAGCATATATTGCTATATATATATACAGTATGTCCACATACACATACATGACAGAAGAAGTGTTTAGACTGAACCTTAGTGGTCTCCTGCCCTCTAACACTACTAGCAGGCAGATCACCTCATGCAGTGGTCGAGGAGGAGACACCTGTTGGATCCAGGATCCCAAAATACGAATTTTTGGTTGCACATTCATTGACACCTAAAATCGGATGGAATGGAGACTTGGCATCCCAAAATATTGTTTGAAAGATCTTGCCCAGTGTGTTTGTGGTGTAACCCTCCAGTACAACCTGCAGCTGTCCTGACATTTTTCTTTTTCTTGTGTTCCTTTCTAGAGCTGCATCGCCCACATGCGTTTCTCTTGGTGGTCCTTATTATTAACTACTAGAGCTAGCCTCGGGACAGCAACATCCACTTCTGCACACTGCTGTCAAGTTGATCCCTTGTCATGACAACGATAAATGACCTAAATTTTACTGCAGTCAAAGGGTAAGGGTCTAGAAGTCAGGGAGAGGCCAAGCTTTCTCTCATTTTATTTGAAACCAATGAAAATCAGAACCCAAAATGTTTCTAAAATGGTCTTGATCTTCCAAGGATCAGTCTTCTCCAGAGATTCCAAGTAATGGGTCTGTGCCAGAAGCGCTAGGACCCCATGGAAGCCAGAACATTTTTGGAGGTCTGGCAGCATGAGTAGGACCCTCTGTGCAGGAAGCACTAGGACTCCATGGAAGCCTGAACTTTTCTGTAGGGCTGGCGTGCGAGAGGCCCTGTGTGTCACAACATGCGCCTGTTGGTATACAGTGGCACCAACCCCCTCAATCCTTTTTTTTCGTGCCTTCGAGTGTGCAGCAACAGTGTTGCCACTTTCCACATCAGGGCCAGAACTTCACCGTCTATATGACGATAGTATTCAGTTCTTTGGTTTTAGTTTAAAATACACCAGAGTTTGTTATTTGTGTGTCCATTTAGTTAGTTGAATGTAGTAATTTAAATGCATTTGCATAATAAATAATGCTAATCACATGCTAATGACTGATTTGCATTTTGAATCACCAGAATGGCTTAGTTAAAGCAGTAGTACATATTACAGTGAAACTCAACAAAACAAAGTGCACTGCAGGACCCGGTGCTACTGTGAAGCCCATTGGGTGAGGCAGTGTGCAGAGCAGGTGAAAGTGCACACAGGAGCAGGTTACAGTGTTGCTTTAATATTCATTCTTGGGGGGGGACACTCCAGCACTTAAAGAGTTTGTGACAACGCTGGGAAAAACGTTGAAAAAGATCATTTTTACCCACAATTCTACTTAAGTCTCGCATCTTACATCTGTATTCATCTTTCGCTCTCTGTTTATTTCTTGGGACAACAGCTCGAAATTCAGATCCTTATCACTAAAATTCTGTTCCTGTTGCCAGTCAACACATGATGTTATAATCTCACTAATGAATGAATTACAGTCTTCTGCCATGGAAATAATTATGATGTCACAAGCAGGAGATGATATCATCACATGTAGACAAGCAGCAGCATGTTTACCCAAAGGGTTGTGTCCTTATGGAACAACCTACCACCTGCTGTGGTAGAAAGTACTACTATGGATATGTTTAAAGTCAGGCTTGACAGTTTTTGTAGTAGCAATACTACTAAATTTTAAATATTATGGACCCGGCAAGCACTATGGACGTAAGTCTCCTTGCTTGACTTTACTTATGAAACTTATGAAAAGTCAAAGGCAAGGATCCTGTCCCATACAAATTTCCTTAGCAATAGAATTAAGAGAAGGTGCAGCAAAAACAGGGAATAAAGGAAATACAACTAGAACTGAGTATTAATTTCCAAAGTATTCCCAGAGGCTCCATAGATTTTTTTTTATGCAACACCAATTGCCCCAATGTTTTGTAGCCATTCTGCCACTTCTACAGGGGGTTGCAACTTGTGTGCTGTTATCTGATTTGCACATGTAATTGTGAAAATGTAAACATATACCATTCTGTTTTATTTTAGATTGACCTTTTCCCAACTTTTTTTTTCTCCACACAAGCTCCCCCAAAGCCCCAATCCTTCAGGATCCCACGATCACTCCCTCTGCCCACCAGACTCAGCTCCTGCTGCCATCAATTGCGTCCAAGCTTCACAAGATCTTCTCACACACTTGTGTTCCCACCCCTTGTGTTCCAGTTTATTCCTGATGGGGTGGGGGGTCTCTTTCCACTGCCACAAGGGAGAAAGCACCTCTGACATCAGGTGTGACAGTTGGGAGGGGTAAGGAGCATGCACTAGGTGTTCAGTGGCATGGGGGGAACTCATACAGACCATCATCTGGCACTTCAAAATGAGCCAATTTTCCATTTTCTCCCTTCCACTGCCTCCCTCCCTCCCATGTGATGGCTATGCGCCACACTGTCCTGGGAAGGGTGCACGGCAGCATATGGTCATGGATGCTGCCAAGTGCACCTCCACCAGCCTGCCAACAGGAACCATTCGAGGAACATTGCAGGCCATACCTTGCCTGCCAGGGAGGAGAGCAGATGCTTCTAACTCTCCCGCTGGTCTCTGCTCAAGTCCTCCCGGGTGCAGGGCGTGAACCCTGATTGCCAGCATGACAAGCAGGTGCCTTACTCTTTGGGACTATGGAGCTGGCCTTTTCACCATGTTTTGACTCTGTGTTTGCATTTTTTAGATTTGAATTTGTAAAATGAGAGATGGTAACTGCCTACCACTTGCCATACCATCACCTGGGTTCAGGGTTAAGCTTGGTTGGTCTGGAACCGGCTAGGAGGAAACTCAAATATTTCAAGAGTGCTCTCCTCCCTCAGGAGGGACACCGTGTCCTGCAGCATGGCTGCCACCTGGAAGAGGACAGGTAACAACACAAACAGCATACACATAGAAGAGCAGGCACCATGCATGCATGCGCGCCATCACATGCATGCATGTGTGCTGCAGCATGCGCACATGTGATGTTGCATGCACACATTTGTGCTGTCACATGCACGTATCTGCCATCACATCCACACATCTGTACGACTCCATGCATGCATGTGCGCCATCACATGCATGCATGTGTGTCACCACATGCATGCATGCATGCATGTGTGCTTTTGCAAGCATGCACACATGTGTGCCATCATGGGCATGCGTGTGTGTCACTGAGGCATGCATGTGTGACCTTGCATGCATGAGGGCTGCTGTGTGCATGCATGGGTGCTGCGCGTATGTGGAGCACCATCACGCATGTGTGGGTGCCACCTCATGCATCTATGTGCACCATTGCATGTATGCATATGCACCATCACATGCATGCTGCTGCGTGCCTGTGTGCTGGCACATGCATGCATTTGTGCCACTGCATGCACGTATGTGTGCCATCACATGCAGGCATAGGTGCTGCCACATGCATGCATGTGTTCCAGTGCACACACGCATGGTGCCATCACATGCATGGACAGTGTCACATGCATGCATGTATGCCATTGCAAGAATGCATGTGTGCTGTCACATGCATGCATGTGTGTGCCATTGCATGTCATTGCATGTATGCATGTGTACTGGTACATGCATTCATTGTATGCATGTGTAGCACTGCCTGCATGCTTAGGGAGAAAAAACAGTGGAGAAAATCTTTGGTCTGCCAGGCAGTATCGGCACCCCCCACAGGCTCATGCACAGCTGACAGGACAGACCACCTACCACCTAGTGGTCCTGAGTAAGTGCTGGTCAACCTGTAGTCACTGAGAAGTTCAGTGACAGAACTGGTTGGTGCCATCAATAGAGGAGCAGACTGGGAGCCAGAGAAAAAGCTCTATAGAAAAAAAAATACATGGTTATACGGAAGACCCATAAGTGGGAATCAATGGTGGGAATTAATGGTGAATATTAATTCTTGGAAGATCAAGTTGTGTACCTGAAGCTACAGGCATCTCTGGCAGGCTGCCTTTCAGTGTCTCTTCTGGAAATGTGCCTCTACCTCAGTACTGAGTCAAATGTTTTAAGTAAAGGAACTTGAGACAACAGGCAATGGTCCAGTTGTTTGTTGCAGTTTACTCAGAATAATCAAGCTGATCTCATTTAGTGGGATCCTGGCTTTAGTAATTTATACTGTGTATCTACCCAGGATAGCGGATGAGATGCAACATCTCATTTTCAGTGGGGCCTGCTTCTAACCATTTCCATATCTAGGTGGGTTGAATCACTGAGAGGGAAGGTGACTTGGTTATGGTCTCTCATCTTGTAAGTAGCTCTGCTGGATTTAAACTAGGATCTCCTGGGTCTCCTTATTTCCTAGCCTGTGCTTTAGTCAGGAGACCATGCGGCCTCTAATTGAACCTCCCAGGCATCATGATCCAGTAAACAGAGCTAAGGACTGTGAGCCATTGGATTGTACTATGAATGCCAATATACAGTGGCTTACTTGGCCTCCCCATGCTTCAGCCTCTCAGCTGTACAGTTGATTTAGTGGCCCTGTAATGTAGTGACCTTGTGGTGCTATGGCCCAGTGGTACAGTAACCCTGTGGCGATGTAGCCCTGTGATGTGATGATCCTGTGGTGCAGTGTCCTTTGAAGTGACGGTGGCCCTGTGGTGCAGTACCTTGTGATGCAGTGGCCCTGTGGTGTAGTGATCTTGAGGTTCTGTGGCCCTGTGGTACAGTGTCCATGTGGTATAGTGACCCTGTGTTGTTTTGACCCTGTGGTATTGCAGTCCTGTGAAGCAGTTGCCCTGTCTTGATGTGGCAGTGTGGTACTGTGGCACTGTGAATCTTTGCTGCAGTGACCCATGTGGTGCAGTGGTTATGTGGCGCAGTGGCCCTATGATGCAGTGTCCCTGTCTTGATGTAACCCTGTTGTGCAGTTACCCTGCGGTGCAGTGGCCCTGTCATGCAGTGACCCCATGCTGATGTGGTCCTGTGGTGCAGTGGCCCTGTAATGCAGTAGCCTAGTGGTGCTGTGGCCCCGTGGTGCAATGCTCTGTGGTGCTGTGGCACTGTGCTTGTTGACCCTGTGAAGTAATGACCATGTGGTACAGTGGGCTTGTGGAGCTGTGGCCATGTGGTACAGTAACCCTGTGGCTCTGTGGTGACTCTTTGGCACTGCATTGCTGCTGTAAGCCCTAGAATCCCATGCTGTGGATAGCTGAAGGCTGAGGACACTTTTCATCTTACTCTCACATTGAACACGTGGCTTAGAAAGCATATGTGATACCCCCATTATGTAACATCTGTTAACTACGTATTTTCTTTGTGCTCCAAGCCTTATGTTCAGTGTGATGGCAAATAAGGTGTATGGAGGGTTGACGCATGGCTCCTGGGGAGGGGAATGTGGGCTGTCTTGAATTTCTGCTCCCCTCTGCTGGCTGACCAAGGAGCAACATTAATGTTAGATGTGAAGGCTGCCATCAGTCACCTGCCTCCCAGCTGCAGGAGGATGCAGTCATGTGGTGACTTTGTGGGGGGAACAAAGAAAATGAAAACCAGGCAGAAGCAGGACCACATTTAAATTAGATGGTATTTTCAGCTAAATGTTTTAAAAAAATTACTTTTATGCTTGCATCTGTACTTAAAGAGACCCTGACCCAGGCTGGGGGAACTTTGAAAAAATGTAATATTTAGATACAATTTAGTTTACATTTCTTTTTCTCATAATTCTCACCCTTATTTCTTTATTACTAAGGTCATTTGCATGAAAATGGGATTTGGCCCTATCTGTTCTGGCTGCGTGCCTACACCTGACATCACAGTTCTGTTTATGACATCACGGTCTGAATCTGTTGCTGTAGTATCACGTTAATAGAGTGCCTCAAATTGAGCAACTTGGTTTTGAGCGACTCAGTTTGAGTGCTTGTGGCTTGAGCTACCCTTTCGAGCACAGTTAGAGTGACTAGGTAGGGGGAGAAAACAGCGAAGGAGTAGGAAGGTGAAGGACAGGAAGAGGAGGGCCCAGGCAGGAAGCAGGTCCAGGCAGAAAGCAGAGGTATGTGGACTGTGGTTTGGGGTGTGTGTTGCAGAGCGGGCATTCTGCTTTGGTGAAGAGGGTGGCTGCCTGCAGTGAGGGAGGTCCAGGGTTCAGGGCTCGGTAGAAGTAATTCTTTTACTTGTTTTCTGTGTGTGGGGCTCTGTTTTTTTTTTTTTTTTTGCATTCTGGTTTTTCCCCCTCCCCGACATGTACCCCCCTGCCCGGAGTTCAGAATAGTAATTTAGGGAGGTGTGGGGGGGGGGCAAAGCATAGATGTGTGTTTTTTTCCCCCCAGTCGCTGTTGTTGGGTTAGCCGGGAGTGTACATGCTTCTTTGCTTGGCGATGTGCCTCACTGTAATAAGCGACTTAGCTCCTTTGTCGCTAGTATGACATGGAACCATTGCTGTAAAGACAGTTACGATATCATAAGCAGAGGATTGTGATGTCAGGTGTAGGCAAGCAGCAAGGCTGATAAAATCTATGGGGCAGTGATCATGTTTTCATGCAACTGTCCTCAGCAGAAGGGAGAAAGAAGTATGGAAATTCATGGAACAGAAATTGAAATTGGTGAGATTTTTAAATGGCTGGATGAAGCAATTGTGTCCATATTTCGGCTGCATCCTGCATCCATGCAGATGTGTCCAGATGTCTGCATCCTAGTCACATACATCTGGACCCATCTGTGACATTTACTGCAGTTTACAGCAATTTGTGCCGCAACTGTGAGACTCGTGTCTGTTTTTCCGATGCAAGTGTGGAATTCCATCCAGGAAGTGAGACCAACTTTTCATGGTCTAACTTCCTGGGCGGAATTCTGCACCCGCATCTGAAAAATGAACGCTAGTGTACAAAAATGCCAGTGATTGTGTCTAAAGCTTACATATTTCAAAGATTTCCCAGTGGGGTCAGGGGATCTTTAAATAAAGAGAACCATAGATACACAGGATTTATCATCAAGATAAAGACCCAGCCATGCATCCAGTCTGCCCATTTCCTGCTGGTTCTATGTCTGACCTAATGCCAGACCTGATTCAATGAGCTGATTGCCCTGATGGCATCTCAGTAACCTGTTCCCCCCACCCAGGCTGTCTATAACCCCTTTCTCATAGACCTCCAATAGAAGTGCAGATTGGGGGCATACTGCCCATTATTACCAGGATTTTCTTGTCAACAATGTGATAGGTTGGTAACATTTTACCTTTCAGGTGCTCCGACTTCTGGGC
Organism: Neoceratodus forsteri; assembly: GCA_016271365.2. NCBI lineage: Eukaryota > Metazoa > Chordata > Ceratodontiformes > Ceratodontidae > Neoceratodus > Neoceratodus forsteri. The sequence continues at coordinate 125,783,678 of JADMNL010000024.1, forward strand.
CTGGATGGATGCTGTGCTGCTGCCCACCTTTACAACAACCCAGCCTGACTCTGGTGGGGCATGCGACCTCGCCAGCAACGCTCTCCAGAAGGTAGAAGCAAAATGCACACTATTCTGTATAGCCAAGGCCTATTTCACTAATATTAATTATCACATCATTCTTAGCTAGTCAGGATTGTTTGTTTCTAAATAATCCAGCAGTACTCTGATGTGTGCAAATACTGATACAGTCCACTTTTATAGTTATGAAGGTCATCTCACATGCATTCTTAGGATATGAGAACCACAAACCTAAGGTGAGCAGTTCTGATACCCCAACAACATAAGTGAGACCACTCTTACAACCATACATGTGGTATCCTGGCAGTATTAGTATACTATTGATAAAGGTTAATCAATAATATATTGAGAAACCTTTCCTGAACAAGCCGAGTGCCCAGAGCATTTGTGCGTGGGGCAACTTCTACAGAATAACAAGGCAAAGGAGCTCTCAATTGGTCCTAGACACTCCCTCAAATAATATTAAAGGGACACTGTCACCCTGTTTTTCATCATATTATTTCTAGTTAAAACCCCACATTTTATGATTGCTTACCTTCTCTAAAATTCATTGATGGTGCTGGATTTGTCGGTCTCCTTGTTTAGTAGAACTGAAATGCATGCTAATGTATATTTATAAACAACCTTGTTTTGTTTACAATCCTGGATCTGTTCTTACTGCATATTTCCTGAGCATTAGAAACATCTCCAAACAGTGCAGTCACTATTGAGGCAGTAGCCTCCGAAACTCCCACTGCATCATGAGGGGATAGACTGTGTTGTGGGTGTTCCCAAGTCCAGGAAAGATGCAGTTGGAGCTGATCAAGGAATGTAAACAAACCTGTGTTTTTGTGGTAACACCAGTATGGTGGGCAGTCTATTTTTCACTTTTTTAAAGAAAATAAGAATAGAATCAAATTACCAGCTACATCAGCAACCTTTGCAGAATGTTGGCAATCATAAAATGTATTTTTTTTAAACTAGGGACACTTTGAGACCTAAGGGGATTGACAGTGTCCCTTTAACCATACAAGGGTGATACTAATAGTTCTAAAATTCTACAGTTGTAAGTTCAGCTGGCATAGTCCATTCCCATACACCTGGAGGTTTCTAGTTTTCTGCCAGTAAAACATTTTGTCTTATTTTTTTATTAGTTGTTTAACCAGGAGTAGCACACTAAGCTGGAAGCTTTTTTACAGGAGCAACCTGGGAGCACAGGGAAGTTAAGTGACTTGCTCAGGGTCAAACAGTATGCAAGTGGAAGCTGTGGGATTCAAACCCAGGTCTGGCCTGCTGGATGTCACCAGATTCGCAGCTCAGAGCCTTAAACCACTCGCTATACTGCCTCCTAACTTGAAATTCATGTTTGTTTGTTTTAAACAAAGGCTTGCAACACAATTTAAAATATTGTTTGTATGTACAGTTCCTCGTCTCTTTTGGTTATGTGTTTCTTCCCAAGCCCTTTGTATGCCAGAACAGTTGAGTTTCCATTTGGTTCCCTGTTCTTTCACTCCAAGAACTAGAGAATGCACTCTTATAACATCAAGAGACACAACAACTGTATATATAAATTAAAATGGGTAAAAACAAATCCTACTCTCCCATTGGTGAAAACACATCACATGGCCATGCTTTATTCCCACAGTGACTGCACATCTGCACATTTCCATATGTTTTTTTCCCCCTGTATAAAAGAAATAATAATTGGGCAACTATACGCAACAAGCCTGAGTCCCTGTCGAGAGTTGAGACAACAGCATGTGTACCTCAAGAGCGAAGTTCAAGAGCTCTATGCTGTTACTGAATCTCAACCAAGACAGAAATACAGGGCAAATTTTGTATGATCACCTATATTTTATTTGTTATAGCACTGTATATGGTTTCAGAGATTTTTTTTTTAAGTTTTGTTACCTTTGTGTGATTTAGTGGAGAGCTGATGTGAAAGCGGAGGCTGCAGTATTGTGCACGGGGGAGACAAAGTTGTGTGACTGAACAGAGAAACTGAAAATGACAGGAGTGAGGTGAGGGGGAAAATAGCTAAGTTAGTCATAGAATGTGCACAACATTTAGACAGTGCACAACAAGGTTTCTAAAGTGCCTAAATTCTATACACAGTAAGGTTAAACCATATACTATATATTTTATGCCCTTTTTAAGTGCTATAATACACTACGTTTGTGTTCTGATACACACACTTTTATGTGTTGAACCTGGGTCTAATAAAAAATGGAGCAACACAACGCGTCAATAATTGTGCAGCAAAAATGTCAGGATCAAAAACGTGCATGGGCAATGCAGCACGAGCCGATAAGCATGCATCCGTGGGGGCAGGACTGGGGAGAAAGTCATTGGGCGGGATTTATTATTCTAGACTCTGGGGCGGAACTCGGGAGGGAGTTGTTGGGGGATTTACTATTCCAAACTCGGGGGCGGAACAAGGGAGGGGGAGAAGGTCCATGGGGGGATGATTTACTGTTAGTAACCCGAGAGGGTGACAGTTGGGGGGGTGCAATAACATTCTGATGCTGTTTTTTCTTACACTGTTTTTCCTGCATGGTTTTTGCAGTGCTATTTTGCTCAGACTTTTTTGACCAGATACCATTCAACCCCCACCACCTGCCATCTCTATCACCTATGCCCCGTCGAGAGGAGTGGGGCAGGTAACAACCCCAAGGATGACTCCCATGTCTAGAAGTATTTTGGAAGGCTTGCCTTACCAGGAGCCACACTCCATGTGATTGTACAGTCCCAGGCTATGCTTTTCCCCCATATCCCTAGAGGTGCAACCCACTGAGGCACTGACTGTAAAGTCCCTGTGCACCTTGCTAAGTACTGCTTTGGCCATGCTACCTGTGCCCCTTCAGTGGAGACTGCTTTCCTCCTTCTTTTGGTTGGCCTGTACCCGCAAATTTTTCAAGAATCAGTCTTTACCACTGATTCCCAATTATGGGTTTGGGGCCAAAGGCATTAGGACCCCTTGGGAGCAAATGTTTTTAGCAGGAGGGAAATGACACTGGATACTTACAGCACCTGTGCATCTCACATGGTGCCGTGCATGCCAGCCAGTAACCATCACCAGCTCCCGCCCACCATAAAGGCAACAGTGTGGGAGCAGCATAGTGCTTTCTGTCACCATTTTCAAGTGCATCACCATTTCTTTTCAGTTTGCAGTGCAGTTTCTTTCACTTTATTATTTTCTGCGATGCCGAAGTCAGAAAAGAAGGGGCAAAGAAACCCATCATGCATCATTGCCCCTGTGGGAAACTGATGGGGACGACAGACAAGCTTCCAGGCTGCATAGTCTGCCTTGGCCTTTCTTGCAATATAGATGAGTGCAACTCCTACTTTTCCATAGACAACTGTACCCTGGAAATCCAGGAAATAAGATGGGGTCAGCCGACCTCTACCTTGGAGGTGGGCGTTGCACCATGAGGCCAAGATAAGAACACTGGGCCTTACCCTTGGCCCCTTCCTAGGTCCTCTAGATCATCTTTGAGGGTATCTCTTGCAGCAGGTAATACTCTTGGGTATCCACCAGAGAGTGCTCTCATTGCGGTAGCATTCACTAGCAGTGTTGACTGGGGCACCCACAATTACATCACCATGTTTATCTCTATAAATATGTGGGCAGCCCCAGCAGCCTCAGTTCTTTCCTGCCATCTCCCAGCTCGCTGCATGAGTAGCTTTCACTTCAGTGTATTGATGCCACCATCGACATGGAAATCAAAGTTGAAATGGATCTGGGTTTGTTTCTTTTTTCCTCTATATGTCTAATTCAGATTCATTATTTCATAAGTGCCTTTGCAGCTGGAAAATCTACAAATATAATTCTCATTCCATTTGTGTTTGTTGTCTGTGGGCTGCCCATAATGTTTCCTCCTGTGCCCACTGTCAGGATTTCAATCAAGCCATCCGTCATCGACGCCTGCAAGAACTTGAGTCATAGCTAATGGAACGGAAGATTGTTCTCCTCGAGCAGGAGGTTAGTTCCTGTCTGTCGACAACGTTGCAGGCCTCCCAGTCCTCCCACAAACATTCTGCAAAACAGAAACATAAAGAGAAAGACCAATCTTATTCTGAAGGTAAGACATCTCGTTCGTTGCCATCTACCACTTCCGGTGGCCCGCCCATGGCTACTTCTACCTCTGCTACTTCTACATTGACGGATAAGGCCTACTTAGAAAAGCCTCAGCCTTCGTCGACAATGACCCTCCAGGTCCTTTTGTAGATGGCTTTGACTCAGGCACTGACTACTGGTGACCATGACTGCCCTTCCACATCAACAGGTCACTCGTCAGTGAAAGCCTGGTCCTCCAGCATGGACCCTGGTGTTTTCTCACTGGCGCTCCTACCTTCAGACATTCCTTATCCTCTCCTTTTCAGATCCCATAATCGAAGTCCTCTGGCCTGGACTCGGGTATGTAATAGAGAGAAGGCTTTCTATCAAGGTTCTTCCAAAGTTACTTCGCCTTCTAGCGGTGACCCATCAGACCAGGCTGACGCCTATCAAGAGGGATGACCCCTCATGGCCCAGGCTCTAAGCTGCACCCGCAGCCTTGCCCCAAGTCTTCCATCTTGCCTCCTTCTGGTCATCCTACTCCCAGGATGCCAGCTTTGACCTCCACTCTCCCATTGACAACCCCCTCTGACAACATGGCTGCTGTGGTTCATGCAGTTCAAGTGATGTGGACATCCACAACAACAGCCTTCCACTCCACCTCAGCCTCAACCCTCCTCTTCTCCCTTGTCTCCTCTGTCCAAGCGGCCTTGCAGGGACTCCACTTATGTCACACCTAGGGATCCTTCTCACACACCTTCCTACCATTCCTTGGAGGAGGAGTTTCTTCTGGACTATGTGGAAGAATATGGAGAAGACATGGATACGGATGATGGCCTTCACCCTCCTTCAAGTGTCTCTACTGTGTTCTCTCTAGGGAGAACCCCAGCCTTTACACACCCTGTTCCCCACCAAATGATCAACATTCATGGACATCATGCAACAAATACAAGTAATGGGATTCAGTACCACGGAACAGGACAAACGTCCTTCGCCATATGGTGGATTACCTTGACATAAGGAAGACCTTGCTATTGTAGTGCCCCTTTAATACAGGCATAGCAGGATACCATCCTGGTGGCCTGGCAATGCCCTCCACCATTCCACCTGTCCCCAGAAAGGCTGATTGCCGCTATCAGGTGCCAACAGACCATTCCTTCTTTGCTGCTGCTGGGCTGACTATGTGGTCATTAATGCAGCCCCGATAGGACAAATGACCTAAACATATGTGCTCCTCCCCCGACAGGAGTCTAGACGCCAGACTTGATGGGCAAATGGGTATACCATGCTGCCACGCTGAATATGCGTTTACTTAATTATATTGGCCACATGCTGAAATACCAGAAGACACTCTGGACTACGACTTTGGAGGTTGCTACCAAGTTTCCTCCCTCAGCAGAGAAGGACGAACTCCTTGCAACTTTTGCGACTGGTACCAGCCTCTCTTTCCATTTGCTTCACATGGGGTATGATGTCGTCGATACCTCTGCCATGACTTTGGCCATGGGTGTCATACTTTGTAGGCACACCTGGCGAAAGGTGTCAGGTTTCACTTCTGAAGTACAATAGACCATTTTAAATTCCCCTTTCAGTGGGTATAAACTCTTCAGATCAGACACTCGGACCATTCTGGATAAATTTCAGGCTTCGGGCCATACTCTCCACATGGTGCATGGTACGTACCACACCTCACAACCTACAACTCAGAGAAAATATTACCAACCTTTCCAGTTTTGCCAGGCTGACCGTCAGTGCGGCACTGCCGGACAGTCCACCACGGCTTGACAGCAGCCCCAGCCTATGGGCCGTGCCCCTGCCACTGCCTTTAAGGGTGCCCAGGCCACCCCTTCAGTGGCAGCCAGTGCTCTGCATTCTTTTTGACTCAGTCCTGTGCTTTCCCAGTGTCCTTCCACCAGTCTTGGAGGCTGTGGGAGGAGATTCTCACTTCATTTAGAGGCTTGGCAAAAGATTACAACCAACGGCTGGGTCCTGCAGATCATACAAACAGGACACATATTAGAACTCATTTCTACCCCACCTTCCCATCCCCCCCAATCAGTGACTTACCCACCAGACCACATTCCAGTCCTCCTTGAGGAATTGCACTCCCTCATTCAGAAGAACACGGTACAACCTGTGCCCCCCAATGAACACTGCCAGGGATTTTACTCCAATTTTTTTCTGGTACCAAAACACATGGGAGATTTATGCCCTGTTCAGGATCTCAGGAATCTAAATTGGTACCTTCAGTACAAACTATTCAGAATGGTATCTCTAGCCACTATCCTCCTTCTCTTAAACCAAGGAGACTGGCTTTGCGCTCTGGACATGAAGGATGCATACCTTCATATACAAATACATCCTGTGCATCACTGCTACCTCCACTTTCAGCTTCGATACTGTCACTACCAGTTCCATGCCCTGCCCTTCGGGCTGTCCTTGGCACCCAGGGTCTTCACAAAATGCCTGGTGGTGGAAGCCACTGCCCTCCATCGTCATGGGCACTTTGTTTTCCTCTATCTGTATGACTGGCTCATCAAAACCCCAACCAAAGATGGGTTACTACAGTCTCTTCAAGCCACCCTCCACCTCTTTCAGGAGGTCAGCATTACCATCAATCTACACTAATCCTATCTGGACCCGACACAATGTCTCCAATAAATAGGAGCCATACTAGATCCACAACTCGGTTGTGCCTTCCTCCTGGAAGACAGATGCCAGAAGCTTGTCACCCTTGCCGAACACCATCGGTCCATTTCTCACATCATGGCCCATCAGTACATGCACCTTCTGGACCATATGGCCTCTGCCATCTCCACCAACCCTCATGCCTGGTTGCACATGCATCTGGTTCAATAGGTGTTGTGCTGCCAATGGCACCAGAAGACAAGGGCCTTCGAGGACAGGATCACCGTTGCCTCAGCCCTCTGGCAGGCCCTAACTTAGTGGACAGTGCCGTCCAATCTAGCTCAAGATGTCCCCTTTCAGTCTTCTCCACCATCCCAGACCTTGACCATGGATGCCTCCACTCTTGGCTGGGGAACCCACCTGGGCCCTCATCAGACACAGGGTCTGGGGCCCGCCACTGCCTCTCTCATATAAATCTCTCGAGATGTGAGCAGTCCATCTTGCCCTGCAGGCCTTTCAACCATATCTAGTCCCAGGACCCTTCTGGTACAAACAGACAACACCTGTGTCATTTATTACATAAATAAACAAGGGGGCACAAGGTCTCACACCCTTTGCCGGGAGGCAATCCACATCAGGCATCAGTCGCTGATGCAACAACTTCATCTTGTGGCAGTTTAAGTGCCAGGAGCCCAAAATGTATTAGCAGATCACCTCAGTCACCACTCTTAGTGTCACTAGTGGACCTTGCATGCTTCAGTCTTCCAAGACATCTTCCATCTCTGGGGCACGCCAGCGGTCAACCTGTTTTCCTCCCCAGCCAACCACCAGCTGCCTCACTACTGCTCCATTATAGCGGACAACAAGGGACACTCTAGCGATGCTCTCTCCCTTTGTTGGTAGAGACAATTCTTATATGCCTCCCCCTCCGTTCCTCTCCTCCAGCATGTCCTCCTCAAGCTCCAGTCGAACCCGCTGCCATGATACCGATAGCTCCCTTTGTCCCTGACAAATCTGGTTCCCTCTTCTCCAGCAGTTGTCGATCACGATCCCATTCTCCTACTCCTCGTCCGGACCTACTCATGCAGCTTCACAGATCTCTCCTGCACCCCAAACTTCACTCACTACACCTTCTTGCTTGGCTCCTGAAGACGCATTTATAAACAGACAGCCAGTCTCTACCTGGGTTGCCGCTATTTTACTGGCCTCAAGAAAATCATTCACTCTTAGCTGGCCAGGTGGTGTAGAGGGCTGAGGCACTGGTGCCTTACCTCTTACCACGCTGATAACCCAGGGTCGGGAGCGACCTCGGGTGTCAGAGAGTCAGCCGGGGGGGGGAGAAGGGTTGAGCATCCTATGGACTGCTCTCCTCCTCCAGGGAGGGTGGGATGGGAGAACCGATGAGGTATTGGCTCCTGGAGGTGGCCGGGGGCTGGTGCACGTTCAGGAGTCACAGTGTGGGTCGGTGTGGGCTGAGGTTGGACATGCAGTGCATGGACACATGTGCGGCAGCATTCTTAATGTCATTGCATGCCAGCACCATGGGGGGGGGGTGATCTTGGGGAAAAAATCGAATCCTCTGGCATGCATGAAGGCCAGCTCCGATGGTGCTGCAGCGGATGCACTCAAAGTTAGCTCCCCCAAGCCCAGCCTCCAGGTCTTCAGCAGTCTGTGGGATAAGTGCTCGCTGTGAAGCAGCCTAGGGAGGGGAAGGTGAGGGGGTAGAGCTCAGGGCTTTGGATGGTGTAGGGGACGAGAGGGCAAGCTGGATGGGAGAAACCATAGGACCACCCCCCAGCTGAGAAGGTATAAAGAAATAAGGTAAAAAAAGAAAAGAAAATCATCCACTTGAAAGAAATTACCAAGCAAAATGGAACGCTTCACTACTTGGGTGACTGCTCATGCCCTTGACCCATTTTCTGCCCTCCCTACTATCCTGGCCTATTTGTCCACTCTTTCCTCACAAAGTTTAACTTAGTCATCTATCAAGGTTCACTTATCAATGATTTCAGCTTTTCACAAGCCTATAGAGGGCCACCAGGTCGCTCAGCTGGACCTTGCCCATATGTTTTTAAAGGGCATTTTACATCTCAAACCTTCTATAAAGTGGCCATAGAAAAACTAACTTTGGAACCCTTTGAGCCAGCTGCTACTTGTGACATGCGCGTTTTGGCGTGGAAAGCTTTATTTCTAGTGGCCATTACCTTGACTTGCCACATCTCTGAGCTCCAGGCCCTCATGTGAACCAAGCTCTACCTCGTCATCCACAAAGACAGGGTCTCCCTTCGCACTAATCCAGCCTTTCCTCCAAAGGTCATCTCAGAATATACGATAAACCAATCCATTAACTTTTCAGTTTTCTACCCAGATCACTTTAACCTGGGCAAATCTTTACTATATACCTTGGATTTGCACCGCATCCTACATTACTACTTAGCATGCTCTAAGTCCACACAAAACTCCAAACAGCTCTTTTGTGCATTTGCCCCAGGCAAGTAAGGTCTACCAGTGCAGTAACAAAACAGACTTTATCCAATTGGCTGGCACATTGCATAACCTACGTATACAATAAATACGAACAATCACTACCAGGAGCTGTCCATGAGCACTTCACTCGGGCTCTTTCTACAACTGCAGCCTGCTTCCATGGCATCACCATCACTGACATCTGTGATGCTGCCACCTGGTCTACCATGCACAGTTTCACAAGGCACTACAGCATCGACTACAGTATCAACTTTCAGCGCCGCACTGCCTTACAGCACATGGTCCTGCAGGGCCTCCTTACTAATCGACCTCCCTTCCTACTCTACTGCTTGGAAATCATCCCATGAGTATTATCTGCTGCAAGAGATACCCTTGAAGAAGATAGTACAGCTTTGTACTTACCTATAATGGTAGATCTTCAGAAGATCTCCTGCAGCAGGTACATTCCTCCTTCTTTCCCCTCCTTCTCGAACAGAACAATCTTCTGCAACATCTTCAAAGCATGAAAAGAAAGGGTACCACCAGCCTTTTCAGTTCCCCTCAGAGTCCTGCTCCACCAGCTGGTCGGCGGCAGAGAACTGAGGCCGCTAGGGACTGCACACATATTTATAGAGATAAACATAGTGACGTCATTGTTGGCGGACCCCTGTCAACACTGCTAGTGACAGCTACCATCAATGAGAGTGCCCTCTGGTGGATATTCAAGAGTATTACCTGCTGCAAGAGATCCTCTCAAAGATCCACCATTATGGTAAGTACGAAACTGTACTTTCTGTGGAAGCACAGGGTCCTACTCATCCTTGCCCTGCCAAAGTGTCAGGGGCTTGTTGGGTGGGTCTGGTGGACAGCCAGCTCCTTCTGGGTGGCTGGCTGTGAACCCCCCACAGTCTGTCTGCCCTGGGCAGCAGTCATCGTCAGAGGTAAAGCTGAAGATATATATTTGGTTGTCCTTGGTGGACACCTCATGGTTGTGGCTTGGTGCCGCCCTGACTTGTGGCACCATTTGAGGTGTCAGTGAGTGGGGTAGCACTGGCTGTGACACTGGGTTCCCTTCTGACACCATTCTTGGTGTCAGAGGAGGGACTGACCCTGGGGCCATGATACAGCCTATTGGGGAGGTGGAGGTGGTTCTTTTCTCTGATGTCACTAGCGACACCGATGGAGAGGACACCACAGTCTTGGGTAACAAACGTGTCGCCAGCCAAAACATGTCACCAGCCATAGTGTTAGTCCCAAGCCTGGCACCGAGCATGATGCCAGCAATGGTGTCATTCCTGGGGTCATCCCTATCTACAAGCCTTGCTGCTGCTCACCCAACATCGAGGATGGTGCAGGCCATGACGATAGGTGTATACTATCTCCAAGCCATTCATCGACCCTCAGCCTGCTGCCATAGGTGGTGCCAGCTTGGAGTCTAATAGTGGCCAGGAGATGGTGTTCTTCCTGGAGCCGCTAGTTGACACCATCATCAGTGGGGACTGGGGCTGCCCTATGGGGATTGTACAGCTCTGTTCCCTTCCACTAAGGGAATCCCCCCATGGGCACCAACCTGGCTTTTCTTCCACTGTAGGATAACTCCATTTGGATGGTCTTTTTTTTTTTTTCTGAATTCTGATCTGCACGACTCTCTTGGGGAGCTCTCTTTGACATCCTCAGTCTTCTGGGCTCTACCTCCCACCTGAGACTCTCACCTACTCCCTTGCTCCATCCAATACAGCTCCCTGATCTGAACCCCCCCAGGGAGGGGCCACCCTAGACACCCAGGGTGCTCTATCTGTAGTGTAAAGTGTTGGCCGAGTGAGCGGGGACCAGACAGGATAGTGCCCAGTATTGGGAGTGTGGTCCAGAGGCAGAGGTGCGTCCACCTATCCCGAGGTGGGGATTTTTCTTGTTTTCCTCCCAAGGAGTGTGGCATGCAATGACACCTGCGCTGACTTCCCTGCTGGCGCCTGCTGCACTGCCCCTTGCTTTTGACTGGTGAACCTGTACCCCGATCTCCATCAGGGGCTGCCAGGACACCGGGCATCCCTGGATCCCACCTCAGGGAGAGGAGACCAGTCCTCTGGATGCTCAGTCCTCTCCCCCCTGCCAACCCCCGGCCACCCAAGTCCGTCACCAAACCCAGATCGCCGGCATGGTACAAGGAGTGGCATCCAGCACCTCAACCCTCAGAGCCACTGGGTCGGCTGTTTGGGTGGTCTTGCCAGGCCCCCTCCCCTTGGGTGAGATCCCCTGTGCAACTCCCCAGCCTTAGGTACAGGCCCTAGAGACCCTGCATCTCATCCCCCTCCTGGGCCTGTTTGACTATTGCAGTCATTGTCTGGGTTCATAGGCCCTTAGGGGCCAATTACTTAGGAACAGCACAGAGTCCATTGATACTTTGTGGGTACAGTGGGGGAATTCAAGAATGCATGGGACAGACATAAGGCAATTCTGGTGGGGACTAGGAAGAAGTAGGCTGTTGGTTAACTAGGATCTGCAGCTTATCCAATTGATAAGGAAATGGGCAGACTGGGTGGGTCAAGCGGTCCTTATCTGCCGTCAAAGTCAAAGCCAATAAATTCCATAGGAACTCCAGCAGGGTCCAGTTTCAACCCTTCTCCCCAGCACCATCAATCTCTTGGGTCAGCACCTTCTCTCCATCAGCATCCTTGGAGGAGGACAGTGAATTCTTCATCCACTTGTCCTCGGCTTCTGAGTACACTCTGTACCAGAGATTCCTGGTAGCTATGCTGGAGGTGCTGAAGACTGGATCCTTTACAGGCCATGATCCAGCAACCCTGCCATTGGGAGTCCTCTGAGTTCCCAAAGATGGCTCTTCTGTCATCCCTCCCTGACCTAGAGCCTTCAAGGACACATCGAGGGTAGCATGAAGACATACCTTCTGTTGTCTTCAATCCCAAAGGACCTCATGCTCCAGTATTGTGCACCCAATGGATCCACAGGTGCAGTACCTCACCACTCTTCAGGGCTGGTGGTGTTGCAGACCCCATCTGGACTGAATCAGCGACTGCGTGACTGCACTCCTGAGACTGACTCTGCTCACTCCTGGGGTCCCAAATGTAGGACTTCCAAAGAACCTGGCCCAGCCAAAGGACCTCCCCCTTTGGGGGGATACCATAGGGTACCACCCGAGAGACAGATAAGTCCTGGGAGACGGTGGGGTGATGGGGTGGGTCTGCACAGGACACTGAAAGGGGTCAACAGGACAGCTGAGAGTGAGGAAATAAAAAAAGGTGTTTGTTAAATAAAATGGGATAGTTTAGTTGAGCAGTGCAGTTGACAGAAAATAATTAATGGTCATGTGATGTGTTTTGCCCAGTCAGGAGCTTCATAGCCCATTTGATGAGGCACATTGCCATTGGCTGCAAAGGCTGCTGTTCATGTACACCCTCTTCCAAACCAAAGTAAGTCTGTCACCCTGCAGATCTCATCATCAAGGAGGGGAGCTACTGGGGGAAAAAATGTACCCCAAGAAAGAATTGGGGACTCCATTTGGATTCTGCCACAAAGCATGGCTGTACCAAACCACCAGGGCCAGATGAGAATAGTGGATTTTCTAGGGCAAAAAACCAACTAAAGACAAAACCAGCATGGGTTCACGAGAGAGTGACCATGTCAAACTAACCTGATTGACTTCTTCAATACAGTGACAAAGATGGTGGATAAAAGGCAGGCAGTGGACATCCACTACCTTTATTTATTTTTTTTAACTTTATATTTATTGACATTTTAACAAACATACAGTTGGATTTCTGATGTAGTACATCTTAGAAAACATAAAATACCAGTGAGGACGCCACTCCTCTTAATTCATATGATAAACCACCATGCCACATCAAAGGATACATCATTGATGGGTACCCGTTAGAATTAAATGACAGTTATACTATATAAATGCTGTAACTGCTGCAAATACAAGCCCATGAGCAGCATGGAACTAATAACGAAACTTCAATAGACTTAGATTGTCCAAGCTCTGTTTCCTACAATAGGAAACTAAATCGGTCCATGCATTTCCATTAATTAATTAACCTAAAAAATAAGGTTATCATTCCAAAAATGAAACTGTAGCTCCAAACGAGAAAGGAATTCTTATTTTAAACAAGTGAGTGAGTTAACTGAAACACAGAGCTCCACCAGCAAGAGACTCAGCATGGGAACAGATGTTCTTTAAATCATTTGGAAAATACTGTGCATATTTACTGGGCCTCTTCCCTCCCCCATCAGCCCCAACTTTTCCCACAGATAAATAAAGTATCCCTTTTAATTTTGGGGATCATTTAATAAGAAAAAATAATCATAGAGAGTTCACCACAGGGAGGAAATCAGTCCCAAAATCCATAATTTCAAGAGCAAACCTGAAGTTCTTCAAGTGTCCAACTCATCTTCTCCCTCCGAGTCTGACTGGTGGGAATCAGCTCTTCTATGAGGGTCTGGGGCATGCCATTGGGCCCATTTGAGAGCATCTTCTGGGTCATTAAAAAGGTATACTCGGCTCTGGTGCAGAATTGTTAGCCTTGCCAGCAAAATCCTTCTGTTGGAAATGTCCGCCTCCTTTAGCAGTGCCCTGACTCCATCAAAATGTTTTCTCCGCTGATGCATAACATAACTCAGATCTGGAAACAAGCAAACCTGTTTACCATTGTGGAATAGCGTGCATTTTTGCCTCTCAAGAGCAAGCACATAATCTCTGGTTCCCACTCCATCCAGGATTACAACTATAGCTCTAGGGGCCTCGGGGTTGTCTTGTCTTCCCCGATATGCCACCCTATAAGCTTTTTGGAGGACGATTCCCTGATCTTGTTGCGGTTGGCTCAATTGCTGCTCCAGTCATTCCTTCAGAAAGAACTACAGATGATCTCCCTCGCTCCTCCTAGGCATTCCAGTGATCCGTAAATTGAAGGCCTGGGCTTGGTTTCTAGATTCTCCAAGCGGGTTCTGAGAAGGGTGTTCTCTTTCACCAACTAAGTCACCGTACCCATAGCTGCAGTCGCTTGCTTTGTAGATTCGTTTGTCACCGTTTGCAGGTGAGACATGTCCCTATCGAGAGAGGACGCTTTCTTTTTAAGGGTGTTGAATTTTTCAGATAGGTTAAACACTGAAGCAATGAGTCTATTAAGCTTGCGACCAATGTTCTGTAGGGTCTCTGTTCCTGTTTCTTCAATTGATGAATCAAGCGAGCCTTGCGCAGACCTCGTGGCCAGGGGATCCAGAATAATTTTATTTTTTACTCCCTCCTGGCGGGACTTATCTTTTTTTAGATTACGTATCCTGTTCCTTGGGTATTCCAGCAGTGATGTAGCCCTTTTGCTGCAGTTAAATAACCCAATAAATAGCATTTATTTTAGAATTATGCTAAAATTATTTATTTATTTATTTGTTTATTTCAGTACTCAGAAAAAAACATTTGAGCTCAGAGCTCTTTACATAGGTTCCACATCAGGACATTTCAGCACAACAGATAGGTGAAATTATACAAAGGATTAGAGAAATACAAAAGTAAACAAACAGGATTATATATCAAACACAGTACAGGTCACAGGAAAACAGACAATTTACAATGCCCCACGGTGAAACCAGTCCATTGTCAGCAAACAAGAGGTTGTTTGGAGCGTTGCTAAGTGCTAAAGAAAAAAAGAAAAAAGGGGATGAAGGGGAGGAGTCCAAGTGCAGTGTGCAAAATGAGAGCGTAATATCAGTATAGCAGTAGGGATCGGACGGAGGTGACTAGATTGGAGGCTTTCTCTGGCTCCACAGCGCACCCACCCCAATGTCCATTATCTTGACTTTAGCAAGACCTTTAACTTGGTGCCACACAGGTGACTTATCCAGAAAATGGGGCAAATGGGTGTGGGGATCAACTTACACAATGGATCAGTAATGGGCTGTCTGACGGTACACAAAGAGTAGTTCTAAATGGGACACTCTTCAAAGTTAGAAAGGTTACATGTAGTGTCCCACAGGGTTCAATGCTGAGAACCAATCCTGTTTAACATGTTCATCAGTAGCAGTAGCAGAGCAGCAATATTAACTCGTTTATTGAAGACACAAAGCTAAGTGAGAGGGTGGACCCAACAAAAGGGATTAAAAACATGAAGAAAGATGTGGAACAACTTGGGTCAGGCACCTGGCAGTTAGAATTTAATGCTAAAAAAGTGCAAAGTCATGCTTACAGGGAAAAAGAACCTATAGGTAAAATATAGTATAGATGGCATCACTGTAGAAACCTCCATGGAAAAAAGAGATTTAAGAAATAAGGCATGACAGGGTGTGCATTATTGTGGGATAACGGCATACCATGGGAAGTGAAGCCCAAGGTGAAGCCGAGGGCTATACGCACCAAAGAAGTGCCATTATCCCTCAGTTATGCACACCCTGAAATGCCTTTTTGAGATTATAAAATGGGTTCCCTAATTTATTTTTTAATTTTAGGATCAATTAACAAGGTTCAGAAAGTTAAGGATTTCTGACCTGTACTGTTGTGCTGGGATAACAGCATGGTCATGTGACTGGATTCCACCAACCACTGTACAGTATTTCTCTTACCAATTTTATAATGAGGCATTATAATAAGCAATAATCTGAAAAACATCTGGGGCAGGATTTTCAAAAGGGTGGATGCAGGCCAACCTGCCAGCATAGCGGTAGGATCTCCACTTGCGATGCCAACGTCCCAGGTTCAGGAACAGACCTGGAAGTCAGAGGGTCTCCCAGGGGAAGAAGGGTTGAGCATCCTGGTGACTGCTGTCCTTCTCCAGGGGGAAGGGTGGGTTCTGTGTGCAGCGTCACGCTGACCTCAAGCAGAGGCTGGTGGTTTCACAACTCGACTGGCACCTAACGTGTTGAGAGATGGAACAGACATTGACATCACTGCACATATTGCCTCTCCATGGTTACTTCCTCATGACAATGCTGCCATCTCCTTCTATGAGGCCCTGCTCCCTGTGTTTGGCACACTCCCAATGGCCCCTGCTTGGTAACTGAGTGACAAGTCTCCACCGGCAGATTGCGGTCCCATGACCCCACCCTGGGGAGTAAGCCATGGGATTCCTCCGGTGTGGACGCCTGCCGGAGTCCAGACTACAAGTCCATGGGTCCCAGACTGACTGACCGCTCCACCCAGTAGGAGGCAAGCCTGGGGTCAGGATCATCAATTCAGGTAAGCCCTGGGGATGGCTGGAGCTCAGGAGTGGGGGCTGAGCCTTGGGAGGTAGCAGTAATAAGACAAAGCATACTAAATAGCAAAAACATGGGCGTGCAGCATAAAATCTACATTTCAGATGTGTGTAGTATCCATGTAGCTGCATCCAGGTGTCTGCATCCTATTCACATACATCTGAATACATCTGAAACATCTGCTGCAATTCATGGCAACTTCTGCCGCAACTGTGGGACTTGTGTCAGTTTTTTGGATGCAATTGCGGACTTCCATCCCGAAAGGTAGAATATATCATGGATGAAAATGTTGTGAAATTGGAAGGGGGAATACTTGGAATAAGATGTTTGTTGTGTAAAAAAATCAGCACAGAGGTGGCAAATGAAGTGCTGGTGTTTATCTGTGAAGAGTGTCGTTTAATAAAGGAACTGAAGTAGAAGCTGCTTGAAGCAGACATGAAGTTAGTTACAGTGCAGCAAAACAAGCTATTGCATGTAACTGAGGAACAAAATCAGTATGAGACTGAGAAACAGGAGTCCATAGGCAAAGACAATAGAAAAGAGGAAGGAAATGGAGGAGGCTGTGGACTGGGAGATAAACCAAAGGAAATTGAAAAAGTGTGGAGAAGAGCTGTGGGCTTTGATTTAAATACTCATAACAGTTTTGAACCCCTCCTTATGTTGGATGCTGAGAATACTGGGAAGAACAACAGGGACAGTAAACAGTACCGGAAATGGAATAAATGTGAATATTGAACCTGATGGAGCTAACATTACCTCAGATAGTATTGAACAGGCACAAAATTGTGGACAAAATTTACCAGATAGTACTATAAAGATAAAATCAAATAGTCGCAATACAGATGAGGAATGAGTTACAGTACCGATAAATAATGAACAAGATTATATAGACAGTTTAACACATAGTACCCAGATTGAAGCAGGTAGCAAGCACTGTGTAGTACAGCTGAACACAAGGAAAAAACTGTATACGTGTTAGGAGACTCAATTGTGAAGTATACCGACAGGTATACCTCAAGAGACTGTAAGGAAAGCATCACAAGGAGTTATTTCTCTGGAGTTAGAATAAGAGAAGTGCAGGGGATGCTGAAAGATATAGTAAAAGAGAAAGATGGTACTGCTACTTTGATACTACATTTGGGAATAAATAACATCAAGGGACAGGGCCAGGCAGAAATAAGAAAGGAGTTTAGACATTTCGGAGGAAGCAAAGAATCTCAAATGTACTGTACACTTTTCAAAAATAGTACCAGTTCCAAGGGAAAGTAGTTACAATATAGGTAGGATCAAGGATATAAATAATTGGTTAAGACTTTGGACTGCAAGAAGGAATACAATGCATTACCCATTGGGAAAGATTTGAAGACCGAACCAACTTTGTATTGTCAAGATGGCCTACACCTGAGTAAAAAGGGTAGTAGAAAATTGGGAATGGCACTTATGAAAGCTGTGAATGAATCGTTAAACTAAAAAGAAGGGAGAGGGGCAAATGAACCAGAAATTATTTCAACAACTTATATTAAAGAATTAAAAATAGTAAATTGCAAAGGAACATAACATCTGATAAGATTAAAGGCTTGAAAGTTTGGTCATGTAATACAAGAAGCTTAAATCTCAGTAAGAAATCGGAGTTGGAAGTCATGATGTTGGTCAAAGAGATTGATATTTGCATGGCAACAAAGACATGGTGGGATCCAGGAGTAGAATGGAATGGAATAGAGAAATAGAAGGTTACAGGTTGTTTTTCCAAGGATAGAGTAGATAAAAAAGGTGGCAGTGTGGCCATATATATAACAATTTCAATTAATAGCTCAGTTTTTACACCAAAACATGATTTGGGTATGGAGTCACTATGGATAGTGGTAAAGGGTAAGACAGAAAATAAATTATATTTAGGAATTTATTATAGGGCCCCCAGTAATAATAGAGAGATGGATGCAAATATGGAAGCAGAGATGAAACATATGGTAGCGGAAGGGGATATAGTCATTACAGGTGATTTTAACTATCCTGACATTAACTGGCTCAATCATACAGCACAAAATGCAAATGCAAAACATTTTCTGAATATGATACATTTCTGGGGATTGAAACAGTTAATTTATAAGCCAACTATAGGTGAAAATGTGTTGGATCTAATAATAACAAACAGCGAAAGAGATTATTAGTAAGCTCAAAATAAGAGACCCCCTAGCAATAGTGACCATAACATAGTGGAATTCATTATTAGAAAACAGTTGTCACATATTAAAGGTTATACAATTAGGAAAAACTATAGCAAGGCCAATTTTACACAGATAAAAAGAGAGTTATTAAAATAGGATTGGAAAAATATATTCAAAAGAAAAAATGTCGAAAGGATGTGGATTTTGTTTAAGAACAAACTGAGACAGACAAAGGATAAATATATCCCTGATAAAGAAAAATGTACAACAGAAGGGCAAAAGGCCACCCTGGTGTACGAATAAAGATTATCAAGTTATGTGCAAAAAGAAAAGGCATTTGATAAACAGCAAAAATCAGGGACATCAGAAAATAGAGATTTACAAAGCTTCAGTTAAAAAAAAACTTAAAAGTACTATTAAAACTAAAAGAAACAAGGTAGAGTTTGGGTTGGCACACAGGTAAGATAATGGCAAAAGTTTTTTCAATTATGTAAACAAATAATGTGGTAATAATAGTCACATAGGACCAATAACAATAAACAGAAGGGAAATAAACACAACAAAGGAAATGGCAAAAACATTTAATACATATTTTGGAACAGTATTTGAAGACAAGCATCAAAATATAATTGGAAGGGATAAAGTAACCAAATTTCTATTAGCAATAAGCCCAAATGAAGTGAAGGATTTATTAAACAATCTGAAGGTTCACAAATCAGCAGGACCTGATCACCTTAGCCCCAGATATCTCAAGGAAATTAGAGAGCAAATTGCAAAGCCTTTGGCCATGATATTTAATAAATCCTTTTGCACTGGGGAAGTGCCAGAGGATTGGAGGCATGCAACTGTGGTACCCTTGTCTAAAAAGGGAAATAGGGCAGTGACTTCAAATTACAGACCTATAAGCCTGACAGCTATAGTATGTAACACAGCTGAGAGCTTCCTGAAAACCAAAATAGAGAAACATTTAAATAGTTTGGGATTTGTGGATAGTAAACAACATGGATTCAGGAAAGACAGAGGATGCACTACTAACCAGCTATGTTTTTATGAACATATTAACAAAGAATTGAATAATCGATCACCAATGGATGTCCTATTCCTTGATTTTCAGAAGGCATTCAATAAAGTTCCTCATAGTAAGTTACTAGAAAAATGATTGTAGTTGGGCTGGATAGTAGAATTGTGGAATGGATTAAGAACTGGTTGGATGGGAGGAAACAGAGAGTACGAGTGCTGGGGAAATACTCAGAGTCCATAGAAGTGACAAGTGGAGTGCCACAGGGATTAGTGTTGGGTCCCGTGTTGTTTGCACTTTATATTAGAGATCTACATCATAATACGAGCAATATGGTAATAAAATTCGCTGATGATATTAAACTGGGAGGACCTGTGGGGACCCACAGACAGCAGGTTGAAATGAGTAAAGATTTAGATAGAATAGAAAAAAGGGCGATAAGAAATAAGATGCCATTCAGTGTGGAAAAATGCAAAATTATGCATTTGGGCCAAAAAAATACAAGACAGAAATATTTGGGAAAATACAGCTACGAAGACAGATTACAAAGACTGGGATTATTCTCTGGGGAAAGAAGAACAAGAGGTGATCTAATGACATTGTATAAGATAGTTAAAGACCAGGAAATGATATAGGACATGGGTATTTATACAGGAAAAACCAATGTACTTAAGGGTACATAGAAAACAAATAAAGGTTAAAAGGGTAAAAAAACAACAGCAGATATTTCACATTTCTGAACAGGACAGGACAGGTAGGGTATGGAATACACTTCCAAGCGATATAGTAAATAGTAGTTCTGTAACATCCTTTAAGAATGGTGTGGATAGGTAGTTGTCACAAAATAGGACAACAAGGACCCACTGATGTGGGGAACGGTAAAAATGGGCTTTATGGCCTTCTCCCATTTTAAGCCCAGTATAAGCACCCAGTATAACATTTGAAAATTGTAAGCACAGCCTCTTCTGATTCAAAACTCCTGCTCTCAGAATTCTAAAATGGCTTCCATGATGATGTCACTCATGACAAAGATGACAGCTGTGTTCTAGCTCTTCAAATGTGAATAACTTTAAAATGAAAAAATGGTACTGTGAGCATGAAAGTTGTTCAGCACAAAAAATATCTACAAAATGGGCGGTGTTACATTAATAGATGTCTTTTAGTTTTTGTTTTTTTAATTAGCAAAAAAGGCAGCAGAAAATGCAGTTGTCACTTTTTCAAGAAACAAATGCAAATAACTTTAAAACAAAAATGATAGCATGGTATGTGAGCATAAAGTTGTTCAGCACAAAAATATCTACAAAATGAGTGGTGTTTCATTTATACATACCTTTTAGATTTTTCATAATCAACAACGATGGCAGCAAATTCCATGTTTTCCACTTTTGGAGATATGGCATAAATGGATTATGCTAACTCCTACTGAAATATTGTTGATACTTTTGTTCTCATGCTGATTGTTCTGATGACATCACTTGTGGTTTCGCTCACTATGATGTCATCGGTCATCAACGCACTTGAACAAAAATATCAACACTATTACCAGTAGAAGAGTAGCATATCCCTGATATATTCTTTGCAAAAAAACTCCATTAATGCATCAGTTTGAGTTGCTATTAAAACGGCAATAATATGGAAATGTGATATTAGGGTTTTAAACACTAACTACACATCCCCCTCCCCCAAAGCAGCCAAAGGGGGAAAGGTTAGCAACCTCAGACATCCATCATCAGGTAAGACAAACAAGCACTTCTGTAGCTCTGGATGCACATGCACAGTTGCACACCACCTGGAAAGTGCAGTAAAAGATTCCCTTAGGATCACAATGTAAATTGTAAGCAAGGAATAACACATGACAGGGTGTGATGCAATGCTAAATTACCACATGCCCAAGGTGGGTTGCAAGGCATGAGGCACAGCTGAATGCCTTCAACCACCTGTGACGTGTGGTAGATGATTCCTATAGGATCACACTGTAAATTGTAAGTAAGCACTAACATATGGCAGGATGTGGAACAATACTAAATTGCTGTATGTTGAAAACCCTAACATCACATTTCCATACTACTGCAGCTTTAATAGCAACTCTAACTGATGCATTAACAGAGTTTTTCAAAGAATATATAGGGGATATGCTACACTCCTACGGAAATTTTGTTGCTATTTTTTGTTCGCGTGCCTATTGTCCAACAACATCATGAGTGTTGAAACCACAAGTGATGTCATCAAGTAATCGGCATGAGAACTGAAAGTATCAACAATATTTCCAGTATGGAGGTAACATAATCCATTTATTCCATACCTCCAAAAAGTGAAAAAATTGAATGTGCTGCCATTTTTGCTGATTATAAAAAGTCTAAAAGGTATCTATAAATGAAACACCACTCATTTGGTAGATATTTTTGTACTGAACAACTTTGGCTCAAAGTGCCATGCTATCATTTTGTTTTAAAGCTAGTTGCATTTGCTTGTTGCAAAACGTGAAAAAAAAATAATTTTCTGCTTTTTTTGCTAAATGTAAAAAAAACTAAAAGATATATATAAATGAAACACCACTCATTTTGTAGATATATTTGTGCTGAACAAATGTCGTGTTCACAGTACCATGCTATCATTTTTTGTTTTAAAGTTATTTGCATTTGTTGAAAACGTGACAAATTGAATTTTCTGCTTCTTTTTTTTTTGCTAATTTAAACAAAAACTAAAAGGTATGTATACATGAAATACCACTCATTATGTTGCTTGCATGCATGTGCAAGAAACATAGTGCCATCATCCGAGTTTTCGGAGGGGTGGCACCCGTCTTCCAATGCAGTCAGTGTATTTGCAGGTGTGGCCCCAGTTCCTCAATCACTGCTGCAGCTGTCTATGACAGCAGTTGAAAATGCAGTGGTCATACAGTTGAAAGGGAGAGCTCTGCTTCAGTGAGCAGAGCTCCCCCTCCACACACAGACACACACACACACACACACACACACACACACGCCGCATACTGCGTGCTATGCCTCCTCCCCCAACACTGTCACGGCCGGCGTGAGGTGCCCAATCCCCATCGGCTCCACATCAGCATCAGGCAGCAGGAGCCACTGGCCCGTGGCAAAATGTTATATGGCCGGCCAGGGTGCCCAATCCCCGTCAGCTCCAGCCCCCAACAGCCTTCCAGCTGCCATGCTAGGAGCCACCCCAACATGGCAAAGCGTCCCTCATAGCCTTCGCCCTCATAGTCTTATTAAAAAAAACTGTAAATACAAAAACTGTCCCTGAGCTTCTCCCTGCCCCCACAACCTGCACCCACCCACCACACCCTGCCTCCAGCACCCCCACCCCATACTTACCTCGGACCTCGGCACGACGATCTTCGTGGACGGGAACACGTCTGCACTCTTCAAAGCCGACCGCGAATTGAGGAAATGCCAGTAAGCTGTATAATGGGATAGATAGGGTTTTTTCAACTTTGCTGCATAGCTCAGGCATTTTTAGGAATTTTGACACTAAATTTTCAATGTGGGGTTTTTGGGACCCCTCCTCATGAATTCTGTCACAGTCATGGCATTAATCGGGCCCGAAGGGTGATTTCTCGGTCACTGCGCAAAATCACCTTTCGGGACTGATTAACAAAATGATAGTGCCAGTGTTCATAAGGTGGGCTCTCAAAAAGCATATGATGCAAATTTGGTGAAAAATTCCTAAAATGACTTATTTCTGGCGTCGTTGCGCAGTTCCCACGCATGCTCGGTAGTTCGCGAATTTTTAATATCTGCACTCTGGATTTCAACATTGCAATTTTACCACACCTCCTTATGAGCAGTACAGCTGTCATTTTTCACATGTCACCCAAAATGTGTTTCCATGCATGTAGCGCACAATGGCGCAGTCGGTGTGCGAAATCAATGTATGGGACACATTAAAAGAAAATCACAATGACACTGATCATGAGCAGAGGTCTTAAAATGGCTATGTTGAAAATTTGATGAAAAATTCCTAAAATTACTGTTTTACTGGCGTGCATTGCGCAGTTCCCTACGCTACAGCGTAAGTTGGCAATTTTAATATTATCCTCCAGATTTTCAACATTGCCATTTTACCACATCTCCTTTTGAGCAGTACAGCTGTCATTTTCACATGTCACCCAAAATGTGTTTCCATGTATGGCGCTGTAAATGGGCAGTCGGTGTGCGAATCAATCATTTGGGACAGATTAAGAAAATCACAGTGACACTGTCCATGAGCAGAGGTCTTAAAATGTCTATGTTAAAATTTGGTGAAAAAATTCCCAAAAATGACTGTTTTAGGAGCATTTGTTGAGCTGATCCTCATGCGCTCGTAAGTTCATGAATTTTCAATATTTTCACTCCAGATTTTCAACATCACCATTTACACACCTCCTTATGAGCAGTACAGCTGTCATTTTCACATCTCGCCCAAAACATGTTTCGCATATGTGGCGCACAATGGCGCAGTCGGTGTCTTGAAATCAATGTATGGGACACATTAAGAAAATCACAGTGACCCTGTTCATGAGCAGAGGTCTTAAAATGGCTATTTTGAAAATTTGGTGAAATAATTCTAAAATGACTGTTTCACAGTGCATTGCACAGTTCCTAGGCACACTTGTCAAGTTAGCAAATTTTAATATTTGCACTCCAGATTTCAACATTGCCATTTACCACCTCTTATGAGCAGTACAGCTGCCATTTTCACGTTGCCCAAAATGTGTTTCCATGCATGTAGTGCACAATGGCACATTCGGTGTGCGCAATCAATGTTTGGGACAGATTAAGAAAATCACAGTGACACTGTTCATGAGCAAAGGTCTTAAAATGGCTATGTTGAAATTTGGTGAAAAATTCCTTCAGGCGTTCTGCAATGTTACTAATGAAGACATTAAACTGAACTGTCTCAGGACCGATCCCACAGCACCCCACTGGTCGCCCCTCTCCCTAGACTGCACCACATTTACCACCACTCTCTGCCTCCTGTCTGTTAGCCAGTTTCTAACCCAGTTTACCACCCTTTCCCCATGCCCAGCCTACCCAGCTAGTTTATCAGCCTCCTATGTGGGATGGTGTCAAAGGCTTTGCTGAAATCAAGGTAAGCGTTGTCCACTGCCCCACCCTGATTCACTTCCTTTGTCACCCAGTTAAACAAATCAACCAGATTTGTCTGACATGATGTCCCCACTGTGAATCCATGTTGTCTATGGTTCTGGGCTCCGATGGCTTCTACATGCCCTGCTATCCTTTCTTTAAGCAATGTCTCCATGATCTTCCCCACTACTGAGGTGAGGCTGAACAGCCTATTGTTAACCGCCTCCTCCCTGCTGTCGGACTTCTGTAGAGGGACCACATGTGCCCTCCTCCAATTCACTCGTGTTGAATGACTCAGTGAACATGGCTGCCAGAGGTACTGCTATCTCCTTTCGCAGTTCTTTTAATATCCTTGGGCATATGCCATCTGGTTCTATCGCTTTGTCCACCTTCAATTTAGTGAGCTCCTGCAGGACTCTTTTGCCTTTGAATGGACTATTGTCCACCTCTTCACCCCCTTGGCAACTGCTATACTGTTGTGGCCCTTGCCCCTCCCACTCTTCTGTGAATACTGAACGGAAAGATACAGTGGATGTCTTGGGAGGAAAGCATGGAACTATCACTTCCAAATACCTATGTAACCCCCAACCCCTGCCTTTTTGCAAAATGACAGGTGGCATGCTGTTGAAGCTGACAGCAGTACCTGGTGGGGACTGGGTTCGAGGAGGATTAGGTTACTCGGCACAGGGGGCCTAGGTTTGGCTACTCTGCATAGGGGCACCCAAGTAAATTCGAACACAGGAAGCAATAACTGTAACGTCCGAAACTAGGAATGGGATTCTACAGTGTGACTTTTATTCACATCCAAGCTGAACAAACAAAGCATAGACAGACCCCCATGGGGCTACATTCCTGGTAATGCAGATTAGAGACAACAGAACACTTCTTCACTATTTCCAGCCCTCAGGCTCTAAACCCACCAGGCACACAGCCCGGACTTGCATGCAGCTTTGGGTACACAGCCTGACTTGTACACTACCTGGGTTTTCCCCACTGGCCCTGCTCCCTCGCCAGCCACTTGATCCGTGGTCCATTTTGGGACATGAACCAGTTTTCCAATTGGTGGCTCCCAAACCACCTTAGAGCCTTGACTCCAGAGGGTATTTTCCTTCCAATCCCCATCTGGGTACTTCCTCATCACTGGCCAAGTGCATGAGGCAAAGTAGAAATCACGAGAAAATCCGTAGAGGTGGACCTGGTCACTGAAGATGGGGGTCTCCCACCTCCAGCTCTGACCATTTCTCTGAAACTAAACAATTCTTCTTCTGAAAGCTTGGCAATGTAGATTACTGGGTAGACGTATGTCACATCTCCTCTACATGTTTTGACTTCCCATGAGTGCTGGACTTGAGCATACTTTTACTTTCAGCTAAGCCTATTACTCTAGGCCTCCCACTACTTCAGTAGTCCAATCCCCACTATCACACAAGTCCCAGGGTGAAAACATGGGCCCTTTAGAAAGAGCAGAAACTCACCCTCTGGTTGCAGGTGCCCCACAGGTGAATCACAAAACTCTTCTTGTTTCCCAAAACTCTTGGACCAAATAAGGCAGCTTCTCCACTAGCAGAAAACCAGGGGGTTGCCCCTGGAATATGCAGGACAACCTTTCCTGCCCCATCCCCTGGGGGATGGGCACTGAGACAAATCAGCGGTCTCCACCACTTTAAAACTATCTTCTATCTCTCTCTTTTGGTGAAACACACACCTTTTTCCTGAATGTAGCCCTATGTCAGGGCTAAGCCTCCTGAGCCTACACAGAGCTGCTGTGCTGCTCTCTCAGCAAACTCAAACTCCAACTGACTTACAGACTACTGTTCAAACCTCCCAACATTCTACTCCAACTCCCTGCTGCAGATTCCATTGTGGTTCATGCAGCCGACAGTTCTATGGTGATGTCATCCTCAGTCTCAGCTGAGACTGAGAACAGAGTGAGACAGTGTGAAATCCATTTAACTGGAGTTTCACAAGCTGCCTTCCCTGCCTACCACTAGGTCTTACTGGGATTCTAGTAACCCCGGGTAACAGAGGGGTTACCTCCTTATGACCAGAAAAATAACTGTCCATGATTATTATTTACCAACTTAGGCCATCCACCCTATGTGCTACCTGCGGAGGGGGTGATCAGGCCCCCTCCTACCATGTGCGAGCACAGGCAGGCTGTTATGTTCTAACATTTAATCTGGTCTTGTTCAACAAACTCACACTGCAACTAGAGTAGAGCAGCTTTCATTTTTATTCAGGTGCCTCTCTAGTTACCATAACAACACCCTCTCTCTGCTCTCTTTCTAGCTTACACATATCGGAATGCTGCCCTCAAGTGGCAGAAGTAACGCAATGCATTACCATTTCAAATACATAACATTTCCTCCCACTAAATTATATTGTTACCAAATGAACAAGTATTAGCATTATTCACTATTATTAAGATGGTTTATACTACGCTAGAGTAGGGGGTAGACTGCCCCAGGCCTCGAACCAGTCAAGGGGATTATTCTGCCCCAATAATCTGATCTGGCTCTCTAACTACACAAAACATTTATTTCTTTTAAATGTCTCACAGGTTCAAATGATCTGGAGGTTTTGAAATTCGGGATGGATAACGTTTCTCGTGAGCAATCCTTGGCATGGCTGCCCTGTCTGGTACCTCCCTCCGATCCTCGGTTGGTGGTTGTACAGCCTCACCATTGCTCCTCTCCACCTCCTCCTTTACATCTTCAGAAGGCGTTGAGACTTCCGTGGTGAGCTTCTCTAAGCTCGGCAGATGGAATCCTCATTTCCCGTGGGTTTTCTTCCCTGGAAGTGTCCCCATCAATTACGCTGTTGAAGATCTAGGAGCTGTTCAGCATGACATTTCCATTTCACTCCAGATTCAACATCAACTGTATACGACACTGGACCCGTCTGACATGTCACCACACCAGAGGTCCACTTTCCCCTTCCAGTAATCTCGAACAAGCACTTCTTGACCAACAATGAACTGCCTGTCCTTTGAACGAGCTTGCGGTAGTATTTGAGATTCTTGGTTCTTCAAAACCTCTGATGCCACATCTGGCTTAAGCAAATCAAGACGGGGCCGAAGCTTACACGAAAAAACAACATTGCTGGAGATTCCTTTGTTGTAGCATGGGGTGTATTTTGGTATGCTAGCAGGAAGTTATCCAACTTGTGTTGTAAGGTCAAAGACCCCCATGATTTCAGAGCATTCTTCATGGTTTGCACAAAGCGCTCCGCTAGGCCATTAGTCGAGGGTGATATGGGGCACTACAGATATGCCTCACACCATTGGACTTCAAAATGCTGCAAAGTCACTAGAAATAAATTGTGGTCCATTATCACTGACCAGCTGTTCAGGAATCCCGTAACAGCTAAATAGTCCTCTCGCAGCACTTGAATGGTCTTACTGGTAGTAGTAGTGTCCATGACTTGAATTTCGGGCCACTTTGAGTGGGCATCTACAACAATTAAGTACATGTGTCCCTCCCACAGCCCCGCAAAATCTACATGAATGTGCTGCCACGGTGCACCTGGCCACATCCAGGGGTGTAGAGGTGAGGGACACGGCATTTTCTGAACATGCTGACAGGTAGTGCACGTTTTTGCTTGTTGCTCAATTTGCAAATCAATCTCTGGCCACCAAATATAGCTTCTAGCTAAAACCTTCATTCTCACTACGCCTGGGTGTCCCACATGTAGCTCTTCCAAAACACGGGTGCGTAGCTTTGAAGGGACAATCACCCGGACACCCCACATCAAGCAACCTTGCTGTACTGAAAGCTCATTATGTCTGGCGTAGAATGGTGATAACTCACCGTGAATGTCCTGGTTCACGGTAAAAGTCCCTTTTGTTACTAAGTCCAAGACTTGAGACAACACAGGATCAACTTTAGTCTCCTTTTTAATTTCAGAACTTGTGATAGGTAATTTCTCAAGCTGACTGATGTAGAAGACATTGACAGTGTCCACTTTGTCACCGTGGGCTACCTGCAGAGGCAATCTTGAGAGCCCATGAGCATTGACATGAAGAGCCGCCTTCTTGTATTCAATGCGGTAGTTGTGAGCTGATAACAAGAGAGCCCAACGTTGCATTCTGGCTGCTGCCATGGAAGGAATACCTTTGTGGGGGCTGAAAATGGTCGTGAGGGGACGGTGATCAGTGAGGAGTGTGAATTCCTGACCATAAAGGTATTGGTGGAATTTGCGAACTCGAACACTATTATAAGCTTCTCTCGATTTGGGCATAGTTTTGTTCAGCTTTGCTGAGAGTTCTGGATGCAAAGGTAATTGGCTTTTCATCCCATTCGGTAGAACATGAGAAAGAACTGCTTCCACCCACAAGGTGAGGCATCACCGCCAGTCTGATGCTCAGCTGTGGGTTATAGTGAATAGGCACATCTTGCGAAACAAGTTGCTTTTGGCCTTCTTAAATGCGCTCTTGAGTCCTTAGTCCAACACCAGGACTTCCCTTGCATAGCAAGCCATTTAGTGGGTTGAGAATCGTAGCCAGATTAGGAATAAACCTGCCATAATAATTTAACAGGCCAAAACGACCATAACTGGCTCACATTTCCGGTGCTGGGGCATCCACAATCGCTTTTTCTTTCTCAGGCGATTTGTGTAAGCCCACTGCATCTATGGTATGGCCCAAGTACTCCAATGAAGTCTTGAAAAATTCACACTTCTCCTTCTGGACATGCAAGCCAAAATCTTCCAATCGCTGCAGAACTGCATCCAGGTTTTCAGGTGCTCTGCATCATTCCTTCCGGTCACCAGTATATCATCAGGTAACAGTGAACATTTGGAAGACCTCGTAAAACCTGGTCCATAGCTCGCTGAAATATGGCTGGAACTGATGCAATGCCAAGGTAGGCAATTATAGTAGAAGAGACCCTTTTGGGCGGTTATTGTGAGATATTTCTTTGAGTTTTCATCTACTCTCATTTGTAGATAAGCATGTGACAAATCCAGCTTACTGGCGTTGGCCCTGTGCCAGCGATGCAAACAAAGTCTTCGATGCGTGGAATCAGATACTGTTCCACACACAGAACTGGATTTATGGTTACTTTAAAGTCTCCACATATTCGCACGGACCCGTCTTTCTTTACCACTGGCACTACTGCCATTGCCCAGTCACTATACTGTACAGGTGACAAGACTCCAGCTTCTGTTAGGCGAGTTAATATAAACATATCCACTTTCGGTCTGAGTGCATAAGGTACTGGGCGAGGTTGACAAAACTTTGGTTTGTGCTGTGGCTTCAAAAACACTCTTGCCTCAATGTCCTTCATTGTGCCTATCTCCCCTTTGAATAAAGGAGCATGTTTCTGCAACACTGCTTCTAGAGTGTTGGGATCACCCGTATTGACAGTCCTTATCTCCTGCCAGTTGAGGCGTATTTTCTTCAGCCATTCTCGGCCTAAGAGTGAAGGGTAGTTACCTTTAACCACATACAAAGGCAGTAGTGCCGTTTGCCCATTTATTTTCACCTGCACCTTGATGACACCTTCAGGTGAAATTGCCTCGCCAGTGTATGTCCTCAGTACAGCGTCGGTCGTTTGCAGGGGTAAATGTCTCAACATAGTTTCATACTTGTCTGTAGAAATCAATGAAACTGCAGCCCCTGTGTCCAATTCCATTTTCAGTGGTTTCCCTTCAATTTCAGGTGTTACACAGATGGTTGCCATTTCCCCTTTAAGAGTCAGCACGTGCAATGCTAATTCAGTATCGGTGTCATCACTGCACATTCCCTGTGTTTCCACACGATGTACTTCTCTCTTTCTACATTTCGCAAATTGCTTCCCTTTGCTTCCATTGATTTCCCCTCCTTCCTTTTTCCCTCTGCACACTCGCCCAATGTGGCCTTTCTTCCCACAGTTATGACATGTCTGTTCTCTAAACCAGCAATCCTTATCACTGTGATTAGCCTTGCCACAACGACCACATTTATTAGGCTTCCTGGGAGAAGAGAAGGATAAAGCATTTACTTTCAGGGAATCACTTAGGTGCTGAGCCTCCCGTGCAGCTGTTTCCATTGATACAGCGATCTCTATCGCTTTCTTGTATGTCAGTCCCGCCTCTGTTAAGAGACGCTTCTGTGTCGCTTCACTTTTCAAACCGTACACAAATCTGTCCAGGAGGGCATCATCTAAACGGGTGCCAAACTCGTAATGCTCAGCTAATTTCTTTAGAACAGCCACATACTGCGCAACAGACTCACTCTCTGCTTGATTTCGTTTGTGAAAGCGAAATCTTTCAGCAATCACCAGAGGCTTAGGAGAGAAATGTGTCTGTAAGACCTCCACAATACTGTCAAACGTTTTCTCCCCAGGCTTTTCTGGCGCTATTAGACTTCTCAGCAAACTGTGCGTTGTGCTGCCCATGACACTCAGTAACACAGCCACTTGTTTTTCATCACTTATATCATTTGCTGTGACAAAATGTCCAAATCTCTCAATATAAGTTGTCCATTGTTCCCCATTTTCATCAAAGGCATCAATATGTCCTATGGTCGCGACCATCTTTATGTGTCTCTCACGGGTTCACTCGTGGGTCCAAAAGTTACGTCTCAGGAAAACCCTCATAGCTGTAGTTTGTTCTGGTAAGGTACCAGAGAGTAACTAAACACCGCGTTGCCAATTATGTTATGTTCTAAAATTTAATCTGGTCTTGTTCAACAAACTCACACTGCAACTGGAGTAGAGCAGCTTTCATTTTTATTCAGGTGCCTCTCTAGTTACCGCAACAACACCCTCTCTCTGCTTTCTTTCTAGCTTACACATATTGGAATGCTGCCCTCAAGTGGCAGAAGTAACGCAATGCATTACCATTTCAAATACATAACAGGCAACACTAAGGACCTAGAGGCCTTTAGCTGACATAGGTTTCATAGGTTTATTCAAGCCGAGGATGGGATCACCATCCTATGAGGCTCGCCATCCAATTATTATTGACTTAAAAATTTACTATCTCTAAAAAATAGGTCTATACCATTCTTGAATTCCTTCAAAGTTGTACTATTAACAATATCGTTAGATAAGTTATTCAGAATTGCACAGCTCTTAAATTATACCAATATTCCGAAAATTGTGTTCCCAGATTTGTTGATACATTTGTTTATTATGTTTCCTTAAACTAGTCTTCCCTAATTTATATGTAATCCCTAATTCCTTTAGTAGCTTGTCATCCTCAATACTCTTGTATAGGAAGCAAAGATCTCCTCTTATTCTACGATAGTGTAATGAATAAAGATTAAGACTAACCAGTCTATTCAAGTATGTTTCGTTTTCTAGTCCTTTTACTTTTTTGGTAAATCTTCTCTGGACTCCCTCTATATTTGATATGTCCTCTTTATTATAGGGTGACCAAACCCTTGCACAATATTCAAGGTGGGGCCTGACCAATGCGACATACAGAGGCATCAACACACTCCTATCCCTGCTTACTATATGCTTAAGTATACAGTTTAAAATCTGGTTTGCCTTCCTCAACTGCTTTCTACAGTGTACTCTAAACTTTAAGTCCTTTGTAACTGTGATTCCCAGATCTTTTTCCTCAGTTACAACCCCTAATACAGTGTTATCTATTTGATAAATAGCTTCAATGTTATTTCCCCAGATGCATAACCTTACATTTGGTTATATTTAGCTCTAACTTATTACTAATTGTCCAATCATGTATTGTATTTAGTACATGCTGAAGTACTAATGTATGTTCATCTTTATTTGTGACCACACCAATCTACAATCATCGCAAACTTTTGCATCCCTATATTTTTATTACTGATCATTAATGAGGAAATGTATATATTAAACAGACTGGGGCCCAACACAGATCCCTGAGACACTCCACTAGTCACCTCAGCCCACTCAGAGTAATCCCCATTTATAACCACCCTCTGTCTTCTATCTCTCAACCAATCAGTTATCCACCTACATATATTGATGGGTAGTTTTGCATTTTTAACACCAACAATAATTCCTTGTGTGGCAATTTGTCAAAAGCCTTAGCAAAATCAAGAAATATCACATCCACAGGGTTCCCAATATCAATTCTCTATTAACTTTTTCATAAAAAGTCAACAAGTTGGTCTGACATGATCTATTTTTCACAAATCCATGCTGTATAGGGTCGCTCATATCCTGTGCCTCCAGGTGTTCTTTTATGGTATCTTTTATTATATTTTCCATGAGTTTTCCCAGTATTGATGTATATCAGCCTCTGCTCTACCCACTTACTAGGGACGCTGAGTGGCTGTGGTAGAACTGTCCAGAGCATAGCCCTAATAGCTCAGCACTGCAGTCCCTACGGCCGTTCAGGACCACAGCCTGTCTATCCCCCCTAGCCCTCTAGGGGAAAAATCTGTCTGCCTCTAACTAAATACCCCAAAAACAAAAACAACCGGGGACCTTCCGACCTTGGGCAACCTGCAACCACACACCAAGAACTAATACCACATTATTACATCACTTTACTGTTTCCTTCCACAGTTGTGGTTGTGGGGTAGGGAGGAAAGGGTTAATACAAACAACAACAATAACAACACCACAGTACTTTAAATCACTACACACTAAAGTACTAGTTAGGAACTCCGATGAGCCCCTCCTCCTCTTCTTGTCTTCTCTTCTATCTTCTCCAGGAACACCTGCAAGAAAAAGAAAGACAACACACACTCCTAATCTGCATACACAGTCTACCTAAACCCCTACCATCAAAACACTGGAGAATCCCAAAAAGATTTTTTTTTAGAAAAGGTAGAAAAACAGTATATACACTAGAAAATAGTAGAAAACAACAACATTATTTACAATACATATTTGGAGGGATGGAGTGCCCTAAAAGTCCCAACTAGTGACCACAGTGCCCGAAGGCTAGTCCATTAAAGAGTCTCTCCTGGGCCGGAGCCCGGTAAAGCACAGTTCTAACAGGCCAAAGTCCCGAAGAGGTCTTTGAGGACAGTTCACACATTTTGGAGTCTGCTAGTGTAGGGTGTGACTGCAATGTCATAAAGATAGAAAAGTTCGGACTTACCAGCCCCTTGTAGTATGAAAAATCTGAACCGACCTGCACCTCTGACAAAGACTCTCCCTGGCAGCATTTCTTCTGATATAGCTGGGCGGACATCTTCCGGGAACTACAGGAGGGCACATCTGGGAGCTGCTGGGTTGATGTCATCTCTGGAGATGGGACCTTAGAACAGGAACAAAAAAAGGAAAACAGCTGGTCTGACGTCATCCGATTACCAGGCAATGAAGCAGGATACAGCTGGGCTGGTGTCTTCTCTGGATCTGAAGTCATCTGGTGGGCCAGTCGATGGATTCTGGAAAGGCCAGTACACTGTAGAACTGATGAATGTGGGGCACCTGAGTCCTGGATGTCCATACTGGCGGATCAATAAAGGCACTTCACAGGCTGGTGTGGCAGTATTGACTACCACTGCTCGGCTTTCCATTTAGTAGGCATGGGCACATTTGCTGGGAGGTCCTTGCACTGAGGCCAATAGTACCGGGGGTCAGGAGCTTGAATTATTACCCCGTCTGGGCACATAATTCACACAGTGGGAGATTTCCGTCCCTCTCCGTCCACTATTCGCACTCTGTCCATAAACAGTGTCCTGCCTCTCTTCCACTGGGTATATTTCTCATGAAACAGTCTGTTTTTACATGCTTGTTTGCCCCAGGATGCACACTTTCATTGCTTCGGCCCAGATCCAGGATTCCTGCTGTCTCAATCTCTCCCAGACTTTCCAAGAAAGGTAGGAAAGGTCATCCCATAGATCTCATTTCCTTCCACTGAACCAGTCATAGAAACATAGAAACATAGAAACATAGACTTTGAGGGCAGATGGGACCGCTTGGCCCATCTAGTCTGCCCATTTCCCTACTACAGGATGAGGTCACAGATCCTAGTTAACCAACAGCCTATTTCTTCCTACCCCCCACAGAATTGCCTTATGTCTGTCCCATGCATACTTGAATTCTCCCACAGTTTTAGACCCCACAACCTCCTCAGGAAGGCTGTTCCATGCACCCTACCCTCTCTGTGAAATAATACTTCCTCACATTGCCCCTGAACTGCCCCCCCTCTATCTTTAAATTGTGTCCCCTTGTTCTTGCGTGTCTCTTTTTCTGAAAGATGCTACCCTCTTGGACTTTGTTGATTCCACTGAGGTACTTAAAAGTTTCTATCATGTCCACCCCTCCCGTCTTTCCTCAAGGGTATACATATTAAGCTCCTTTAGTCTCTCCT
Organism: Neoceratodus forsteri; assembly: GCA_016271365.2. Classification (NCBI taxonomy): domain Eukaryota; kingdom Metazoa; phylum Chordata; order Ceratodontiformes; family Ceratodontidae; genus Neoceratodus; species Neoceratodus forsteri. The sequence goes on from JADMNL010000024.1 coordinate 125,818,580, forward strand.
CATACAGCTTCTCTTGCAGACCCTGCAGCATTTTAGTTGCCCTCCTCTAGACTGCCTCTATCCTGTCTATGTCCTTGCAGAGATGGGGTCTCCAGAACTGGACACAGTACTCCAGATGGGGTCTCACCAACTGTCTGTACAGAGGGATAACAACTTCCTGTTTTCTGCTGCTGATGCCTCTCCCTATGCATCCCAGTATACCCTAGCCCTCCCTACAGTCTCTCCTCTTTACTAGCTTTGGTCAACCTGAGACCGCTGGCCTGGTTTAGGGGGTGGCCAGTCCTGGTTCTGCCAGCTACGCATCCTCAACGAGATGAAAAACGGATCCCTGACTTCTTCTTCTTGCATAGCCAGGGCAGTGGCATCACCACTCTCTTCCATGCATTCCTCCGAGGCAAGATCTTGAGGCTGTGTACCCGTTCCTTTTTCACAAAGCCACATAGGTTCCCCCTCATCTTCTTCCTCACTAAGGATCTGAGCCCAGGAGTGAGCAGTCGTCCTCACTCCTGAGACTATCCACTCATCACTAGGCGCGGAGGTCAACACCTCCCATTCAAAGGCCTCCCGCATCTCATCTTCTCCTATGAGACTTGGGCTAGGCCCCCCCTTCCAGAGGTCTACTGATGCTTTATCTGAACTTTCCTTCTGGGATCCAGCATCCGAAACTTCAACTTCTGGTTCTGTCTCTAACTCTGTACCTCTAGCTTTGTGCCACGCTCCCCCGAGGGGCCTTCCTCCACAGGCTCCACCTAGTGCTGTGTGCTGCCAACTGCAGATTCTGAACCTTTGTCCATGTGGAGCCAAGCGATTTGGCGCTTTATACAAGCCACATTTTCTAGGCATCCAGCACAGTGAGGAATCATGAAGACGTCCCTTCCAGCTCTCAAGCATATTTGACACACATGCACTGGAAAACCAGGAATCGCCACATGAGGAGGCAGTTGTCCTTCATAGCACCACTTTTAAATGTCCCTCAGTCTATTCACTGCTGCTGTTACTGCAACCCGGGCATTATCCGGGTAGCGAGCTGGTCCTGACGCCATAACTGCAGAAAAACAAACAAAAGCTCACTGTAACTGAAAGTCCCACTTTACTAAACACTTTCTTTACTTTTAAAATGGCTCCTCTGCTGCTGTGTTTACTTTACCACCCCACCCTGTAATGGCGGCAGCAGCACTCCTGTGCATCAACATTCAGAAATTGGGTCAAGCCACTGCGCACCCGATTTACACACACTACTGATAATTTTTGCTCAGACTGCACAAACTTGCACTGTTCTTGTTCTAAATACATTTACGTGATTTTCCACTGACTTTTTACATGCTGGAAACATTTCTTTAACTCACAGTCCCTTAAAGCTTCAGGTTTTTAAGCACAGTATTGCCTTTAAAACTAGTGCTGCACATTTGGCTACAACTCACAGTCTCTCTCTGGCTTTAAACTTTAAACTGATGCTGAACTCATTACTATGCACACAGTCAATGACTTAACAGACTTGCACTTGCTGTGGGACTTGACACAGTAGTTACTTACCGGCGACTACACTGCTGCACACATATTTTGCTGGCATTGGGCAGAAAATCACTGTTTGAGCAATTTCACTGTTAGTACTTACTGTTATCAGTAGCTGTTTGCTGCGATGGGTAAAAACGGCCTGCAGCCAGTCTTGGAGGCCTCAGAACAGAAACGGGTGAGCAGTCCTGCCAATCGTCTCCTCGACCACCACACTTGCAATTCAGACGATCGAAACGCGGGTTGAGCCCGATTTTAAACAAGCAAGTCTATTTTTAGAAGGTTTACAGCGTTTTTAACACTCTGCGATGCTCCTCCACAAGCCAGTACACACACACTCCACTCACACTCCCTCTCGAATGCTGGGGCAGTCACTGTAGAGCTGGCTGAAGGGCGGGACTGATTGCAGCCTCACCAATCACACAACGCCATGCAAATGAGCCTCTTCTTCCTCGCGAGTGCTCTTCTCCTCACAGCGATCGTCGAGCAGGCAAATTTAAACTGCAAAATGCTTTTTTTTCTCAACTGACTCCATGGTGGGAGCCCATTTCAGCAATTTAACATAGCCATTACACTGCAAGTCTCAGTTCATTCAGAAAGCATTTCCAATGTCAGGGCACAATTTTCCTGTTGCTACCCCTAGTCTTCCACACTTTTCTTTACCACAGTTCATTTAAAAAGCATTTCCAACATCCAGGGCACAATTTTCCTGATGCTACCCCTAGTCTTCCACACTTTTCTTTACCACAGTTCTTTTTTAAAAGCAGGCAAACACACTGTAAACAATTGATGAAGGACAAGGGCACACTCTTTGGCTTTACTGCTCCTTGGTAAACAGTTGGCATTTTAAACAGCAGCATAAGATCCACAGTGACATACTAGTCAAATTGCTTCAGCTTTTTGGGCTACCCACTGCCAGATAGCCAAAATGCTAGCCCCTTGCCCAAGCACCTTCCTCCCAGAATTAAATCCAAAGCGGTGCCTCCATTTTTGTAACCCCCAACCCCTGCCTTTTTGCAAAATGACAGGTGGCATGCTGTTGAAGCTGACAGCAGTACCTGGTAGGGACTGGGTTCGGGGAGGATTAGGTTACTCGGCACAGGGGGCTTAGGTTTGGCTACTCTGCATAGGGGCACCCAAGTAAATCCGAACACAGGAAGCAATAACTGTAATGTCCGAAACCAGGAATGGGATTCTACAGTGTGGCTTTTATTCACATCCAAGCTGAACAAACAAAGCATAGACGGACCCCCCATGGGGCTACATTCCTGGTAATGCAGATTAGAGACAACAGAACACTTCTTCACTATTTCCAGCCCTCAGGCTCTAAACCCATCAGGCACACAGCCCGGACTTGCATGCAGCTTTGGGTACACAGCCTGACTTGTACACTACTTGGGTTTTCCCCACTGACCCGGCTCCCCCGCCAGCCACTTGATCCACAGTCCATTTTGGGAAATGAACCAGTTTTCCAATTGGTGGCTCCCCAAACCACCTTAGAGCCTTCGGCTCCTAGAGGGAATTTTCCTTCCAATCCCACATCTGGGTACTTCCCTCATCACTGGCCAAGTGCATGAGGCAAAGTAGAAATCCACAGAGCAAATCCGTAGAGGTGGACCTGGTCACTAAAGATGGGGGGTCTCCCACCTCCAGCTCCCACAATCCATACCTGGCCATTTCTCTGGAAACTAAACAGTTCTTTTCTGAAAGCTTGGCAATGTAGATTACTGGGTAGACGTATGTCACATCTCCTCTACATGTTTTGACTTCCCATGTGTGCTGGACTTGAACATACTTTTACTTTCGGCTAAGCCTATTACTCTAGGCCTCCCACTACTTCAGTAGTCCAATCCCCACTATCACACAAGTCACAGGGTGAAAACATGGGCCCTTTAGAAAGAGCAGAAACTCACCCTCCGGTTGCAGGTGCCCCACAGGTGAATCACAAAACTCTTCTTGTTTCACAAAACTCTTGGACTAAATAAGGCAGCTTCTCCACTAGCAGAAAACCAGGGGGTTGCCCCTGGAATATGCAGAACAACCTTTCCTGCCCCATCCTCAGAGGGATGGGGCACTGAGACCCAAATCAGCAGTCTCCACCACTTTAAAACTATCTTCTGTCTCTCTCTTTTGGTGGAAACACACACCTTTTTCCTGAATGTAGCCCTATGTCAGGGCTGAGCCTCCATGAGCCTACACAGAGCTGCTGTGCTGCTCTCTCAGCAAGCTCCAAACTCCAACTGACTTACAGACTACTGTTCAAACCTCCCAACATTCTACTCCAACTCCCTGCTGCAGATTCCATTGTGGCTCATGCAGCCGCGACAGTTCTATGGTGGTGTCATCCCTCAGTCTCAGCTGAGACTGAGAACAGAGTGAGACAGTGTGAAATCCATTTAACTGGAGTTTCACAAGCTGTCTTCCCTGCCTACCATTATGTCTTACTGGGATTCTAGTAACCCCGGGTAACAAGGGGGTTACACCTAAACAGCACATACAAGCAAGCAACATTCGGCATTGACAAATGCTTGTTTTGTAGATATTTTTGTGCTGAACAACTTTCATGCTTACAGTACCAGGCTCTCATTTTTCATTTTAAAGTTATTTGCATTTGAAAACAGAAGAGCTAGAACACAGCTGTCAGCTATGTCATGAGTGACATCATCATGGAAGCCATTTTAGAATTCTGAGAGCAAGATTTTTGAATCAGAACAGGCTTTGTTTACAGTTTTCAAATGCTATGAAACTGCATTTATCCTACTTTAATAAATGCAATTTCAGTATGAATGTAAACAACAGACTCTCCTTTACAAGCCTATGGAGTAAATTACAAAAAAACTTTAAGGATGGTTTAGGTATCCTTTAATTACAGCAAAGCAGATGTAAACTCATGGACAACACATGGCGGGTGCAGGAAGTCTAAACAGCCTTACCGTTTTGCACTCGGGCGTCATCAGAGCCTCTAGTGCCTATTGCAAAATGCATAAGGCTGTTTAGACTTCCTACACCCACCATGTGTTGCCCATGAGTTTTTTTAATCAACTTTGTTATAATTAATTAACTTTTTCTTACAAAATGGATAGAGAAAATGCTGTATCCTGATTAGTCAATAGCCACCCCAGTCATGTGTTTGTAGAACATTTACTGGCAACCAGGATGTAGCACATAGCACATATCCATGCCTGCCAGAAACTTTTGGAAAAAAAATTCTGGCAGCCATGTTACTGCCATAAAGTCCCAGTAATTGCTCAAACACTGTAAATAATATTCTACAAGATGACTACTCATCCACTCCAAACACGAAGTAAACATTAGGCATTAATTAAAAAAATAAAACAAAAACAAAACCCAAACAGATCTCGTCTTTATACTGTGACAGTTTATTCAGTTGCAGGTCTGTAATCCTCGGACCAAGTTGCAGCTTTCAACTCCAATGCCGCTCGTCTGACGGCCTCTCACCCGTTCTTGAGTCCAGCCCCCTCCTGACCAACCTTGTCTCCTGCACTCAAAAATAAGGTCATTTTTTGTTTCTTTATAAAAACAAACACTGCCGTCACAGACAGGAGTGCCAGTCATGACTGGGGAAACAAAGTGCCGTATCTAAACACAGTGCATGATTTATGTTGTGAAACCAGCATGGTCAGGGGCTTTCACTCAGTGCTCCCATTAGGCACTGCAAACCCACACCACCACCAGTTTTCAGCAATCCCAGTCCCTAATCATGCTCTACAGACTTCTCTCACCACAACTCTGTATCTTGTAGGCAGCTAATCTTTTTTTAAACAAAGACCATGATCAAGTGAATGTTACTTACGTACACAGCATTCATCAGAGTGATCACTTCTCTCATGGCTTTCAACTGCGCTCCTCCGAGTCCACACAGGTCAGACAAAAAATTTAAAAAAAGTGTTGCTTAAAAAGTGTAAACACTGACACTAACATGGAGTGGGGTTGAGGAAGGATGAAACATAGAGCAATAGTAGTAGGACGGCAAATACAAAACAGCACCCTCTAGTGGCACTCACCACTATCTGACAGTAGATTACATAGAAAATACTGTGCTACCATGTGCATGCTGCCACGGGGGTTCAGATTATAGCAGACCTCGGGAGCAAAGCTGGAGAGGGCCATGTAATCTGAACTTCAAGGTGGTTGGCCATGGTTTTGCCCAGCCAGTATATTTTATAGCATATGGAGCAAAAATAAAAATAATATTTTTTAACTGTTTAGGAACATCTGAACATATGAAATTGCCAGCAGAAAGGTCTCGATCATATCCCCTATCCCTCCTCTCCTCTCCTTCAGTGAATACATATTCAGCTCTCCCAGTCTGTCCTCATAGGGCTTGCTCTCTAATCAGGGATCATCTTTGTTGCTCTTCGCTGCACCCCTTCCAACAATCTGATGTCCTCCTTCAGGAATGGATGCCAGTACTGCATGCAGTACTCCAGGTGGGGCCTGACCAATGACCTATACAGGGGCAGGATAACCTCCCTCCTTCTGGAGCAGATCCCGCTTGCTATACATCCCCAGCATTTTGTTGGCTTTTGCTGCTGCCTTCCTGCACTGAGCAGAATTGTTCATGCTCCCCGTAATGATCACTCCAAGATCCTTCTCCTCTGTGGAGCTCCCAAACTGTACCCCATTCAAGTGATAATCCCTTCCCTGGTTCCTGGCTCTGAAGTGCAGAACCTTGCACTTCTTGGCATTGAACCCCAACTGCCATGTTTCCACCCACTCATGCAGCTTAGTCAGGTCCTCCTGCAACCCTTTCCACCCCTCCGCATCATCAACCATAGCTCCCATCTTGGTATCATCTGTGATCAGACTAATCTTGCTCCAAATCCCATGTGAGACATCTGCAATAAAAATCCCAAACAGCACCGGTCCCAGTACCAATCCCTGTGGTACGCCGCTCATCACTGCTCTCGGTGATGAGAGGTCCCACCACCACCACCACCCTTTGCTACCTTCCCTTTAGCCAGTTTGTGGTTCATTTCACCATTTTGGGTCCTGCCTCACGTTCCAGCCCCCCAACCTGCCATGCACACTGGAATCAAAGGCCTTGCTGAAGTCTAAATACAGGACAGCCACTGCATGACCCTTGTCCAGCTCCCACATCACCCAGTCGTAGTACTCTACAAGGTTTGTCTGGCAGGATTTGCTCACTACAAACCGGTATAGTTTCCTGGTTCATCCTTTGGGCCACTTTTGCAGATGGGCACCACGTGGGCCATTCTCCAGTAATGCAGTACACATCCCGTGTCCAGGGAGGTATTGAACAGGTCGGCCAGTAGCCCTGCTAGGACCTCTATCAACCCCCTTACTACCCAAGAGTGAATGCCATCAGGTCCAGGTGCTTTGTCCATCCTTAATGCCCTCAACCCATCTAGTACCCTGCTGTCTGTAATCCCTACATCTGTCATCTCCTCCCTCACCCCCCCAACCCCTTGCCTGAGGTATCTGCCTCCTCTTTTCCTGCATGACTATAGAGCAGAAGTATTCGTTCAGTGCCTCTGTCTGCTCCACCCCTTTCTCCATCCACCCTCCGTCCTTCTTAATCCTCACCAGCTGATCCTTGCTCCTTCTTCTCTCTCTCATGTAGTGGAAGAAGTCTTTTTCTCCACTTTTGATTCCAGGGGAGACATTATCAGTTCTGTGTCTTACCACTCGGCCTCTCCTCTGCTCCTTGAGTCTCCATCAAATGTCTAGCAGTGGTGGCTGCGGCTCTCAGACACCAGGGCCATTACGTCTTCCCCTACCTAGATGACTGGTTCCTGCCAGCGCCTACCAGGGGTCAGCTACTTTGCACTCTCAAAGACATCTTTATTCTCTTCCAAGAGCTGGGAATCACCCTGAACCTTCCAAAGTCTTCTCCAGAGCCCAGTCAGTGACTCCTATTCATCAGAGCAGTCCTCAACACAGTTCAGGGCATGGCCTTCCTCCCGCAGTACAGGGGGGATCATCTAAGGGGCACAGCCCGGACAGTATCCATGGCTCCACAGGTCCCAGCCAGGACCTTCCTCAGACTTCTGGGACACATAGTGGTGGCTATTCCCACAGTCCCTTTGGCCTGCCTCCCCATGAGAGTCCCACAATGGATGCTCAGAATGCAGTGAGACCAGAGGTCAGGCGATCTGGACCGGACGGTCAGGATCTCTGACCCGGTATGAAGAACTCTTTCTTGGTAGTTGGACCCCTCCAACCTGGAATGAGGGGTCCCTTTTCAGTAGGAGCCCCCAAGACAGATCCTAATGACAGATGCCTCCTGTCTTAGTTGGGGGTGCTCATCTGGGAGACAGACAAACCCAAGGGACATGGTCTCCAGACGAGCAACAACTCCATATATCAACATTCTAGAGATCGAGTGGTCCTGAATGCCTTGCAGGCATTTCAGATGGACCTTTCACTAGGCCCTCTTTTATTCAGATGGACAACACGTTGGTAGTGTTTACATCAGCAAGTAAGACACGCATTCCTATCCCCTATGCTGGGAGGTGATGAGAGTCTGGTATTGGGCGCTGGAACACCACCTAGATCTCACTGCTGTTCATGTTCCCAATGTCCAAAATGTCTTGGCCAACAGCCTAAGCTGGTTTTGGTCCAAGGCCCATGAGTGGGAGCTCCTCCAGTTGGTGCAGATCAACTGTTTGATAGGTGGGGCTATCCAGAGTTGGAGCTCTTTGTATCTCCACTCAACGCCAAACTGCCCAGTTTCTGCTCGTGAGAGCCCACACCTGGTGTTTTTTGGCCAGATGCATTGTCCCTCTGTTGGACAAGGAGGTTTCTGTATGCCTTCCCTCCCTCCCTTCCCCGTTATTCGGAGGGTTGTTCTAAAGCTTCAGGTCAAAGGAGCAGAGATGATTCTTATTGTCCCGTTCTGGCCTCAGCAGATTTGGTTCCCACTACTTCAGCAGCTGGCAGTGAAGCCTCCAATTCAGCTGCCGCTGAGCTTGCACTTACTCTCCCAGGATCAGGGGACACTGGTCCACCTGGACCTCAGATCCCTACATCTTCATGCCTGGCTCCTGCAGACTTAGTCAAATCCAGATTTGGGGTCTCCCAGGAGGTGGTGGACGTTCTTGTGGCAGCGAGAAAGCCCTCAACTAGATCCACTTATGCCATGAAGTTGAAGCAATTCTGTCTATGGGCTTCACCCTGTTACTTGGACCCTCTTACCTGTCCAGTGAACTTGATATTAGAGTATTGTCTCTCTTACTGATTCAAGGCTTGATCTACTCCTCCATAAAGGTACATTTGTCAGTAATCTCTGCCTACCACATACCAATGGAGGGAAAAACACTACCCCAACTAGGCATGTTCCATACTTTTTTGAGGGGCATTTTACATATCAAGCCTCCCATCTGAGATCCAGTACCCCCCCGGGATCTCCTATTTATGCTGGAGAAACTTACCCATCTCCCTTTTGAGCCTGCCATAGATTGCGTCTTTCATGGAAAGTGTTATTTTTGGTTGCAATTACTTCTGCTTGGAGAGTTTTGAAGCTTCAGGCCCTGATGTGTAAGGAGCCTTATTTGATTTTTCATAGGGACAAGGTGTCCTTAAGAACCAGTCCTACGTTTTTGCCTAAACTGGTGTCCAAAATTACATTGAATCAGGTTGTCAATCTTCCAGTATATTATCCAGATCACCCAAACAGAGGGAAGCACTCCTGCATACTTTGGACATCCACAGGGCATTGAGGTACTATCTGAAATGCACTGCTTCACACCGTAAGATGGAGCAGTTGTTCGTGGCCTTTGTACCTCAATACCAAGGCACTCCAGTGTCAAAGCAAACCATATCAAAATGGCTGGTCAATTGCATTGTTTACTGTTACAACAAGTATAACAAAACCCTACCGGACTCGGTTAGGGGTCATTCTACTGGGGAGTGGCTACTTTGTCCACATCCCTGTGAAATGTCTCCACCGGAGATATTTGTGTAGTGGCTACCTGGAGCTATTGCATACCTTCATTAAGCACTACAGTCTGGACATTGCTTCTAGGTGAAGGGCAGGCTTTGGCCTACCGGTTCTCCAGGGCCTCCTTTCCTAAAGTGCCCTGTTTGCACTGGTGCTTACAGCCACCTCCCAGTTCCTGTTCCTTTTTGTAGGACTGTTTGGGATTCAGAGCTAATTGTAATAGCCTGCTGCAAGAGCTCCCACTCGAACTAAGATAATACAGTTACATAAGACCTTACCGTAACAGTAGATCTTGGAGAGAGCTCTTGCAGCAGGCACTGCTTCCCTCCTACTCCCTAGTGAGCTGTTGTTGCATCATTTTTATGGCAAGCTTCCACCCGGTCTGCCTGCTGAGCCTTATTCATGGGTCTCTGGCAGGTGAACTGAAGTGGGGCTGGGGACCATCCCCTGATATACCATTGGGCGACGTCGGGGTGGAGCCAACATTGGGGCAGCCCCTGCTGGAGACTGCTAGCTAAAGGTTTCCGATGGGTGCTAGAGCCTTCGGCATAGTCCTAATTGTAATAGCCTGCTGCAAGAGCTCCTCTTGAAGATCTACTGTTATGGTAAGTTCTTACATAATTGTACTTTAACACATTTATACATGACCTTGTCAGTCTAAACTTTAAACTTTCAACTTTAAATATGCAGTTACCACTCCTTAACCCAAACCTGTCAGTATAACTTTCAAACTTGCAACTTTAAAACATTTAAACCTTAAATCCAATTAGTCAAAACTTGAGCATCTGAACTTTCACCATCTGACTATTAGATTTAAGAGTTAGCTCAAAAACATTTAAACCTTAAAATCCAACTAGTAAAAACTTGAATGTCTGAACTTTTCACCACCCGACTATTAGTTTTAAGAGTTAGCTCATATGGGAAGTTTACAACTCCCCAAACTCCTCCCTGACAGCCTTCAAACCCAACCCCCAGTGGCTTTTCAGTATTTAAGAAAGGCTGGTGGGGGTTCAATCCTCCAGCTACAAAAGATTTAGCTAAATTCAAAAGCCACCAGTAAAACTTACAAAAATGTCAGCGATAAATAAACTCTCAGAGACAAACTCACCACATATTACTTCTCCCTACAGCAAGTAGAATTAACAGACAAAATGCCTCAGTGAGCATTTAAAGCAAGATTAATTAAAATGCACACAGACTTAATTGGCTGCTCTGTTACTAGACAAAGAACCCCTTCCCCAGCAACAGTCCCCAGACAATCCAGCCACAGAAAGATTTAAGCTAAATTCAAAAACCTCCAGAAAGCCACAGAAAGATTTAAGCTAAATTCAAAACCACCAGCAAAACTTACAAAAAATCTCAGATGAATTCTCAGAGACAAACTCATAACATATTCAAACTCTACTATTACCTCTCCCCGCAGCAAGTAGTAGGGACTACTTTATCTCATATGTTTAAACTGTTGTTCCGTTCTCGGACTGTTCTCCCATTGTTGGGTGCAAGTGTCAGTTGATGTGGACAGACAGATTTAAAAAAAAAATAAGATGACATGAATTAACATCTATCTTAAGTTTAACTTTTCAAAGTTTTGTTGAAAATGGAGCAAACTAGAAAGGGCCACATGGTAGCGCTCCATGTTATGGTATCTGTTAAGAACGTGTTTTTTTTTTGGTTTTTTCTTCAGCTGTGCTTTCATTAGAGCTGGTCACACAGATGTTTTTTTCACCTATGGTGAACACTATTGTATCGCAGAAGGGTACAACCGCATTCCACAACCTTTGCACTGTGGTACAACAGCATTCTGCTTAGGATGAAAATCCATGAAGAACAAGCTTCCTCTACACACTATATATAGGATAGTGCATGGGGAACAGTTAACAACAGGGCTATTCTTTCATCGAGTTGGCACTATGACGACGGATTACCTCAAGAGTGCAGCTAGAGAGGTAATCCATCGTCATAGTGCCAACAAGGTGAAAGATTAGCCCTGTTGTTAACTGTTCCCCATGCACTTTTCTTTATAGTGTATAGTGGAACGTTGTTTTCTGGGGAAAAAAAAGTCACTACAGCATGTTTCTGTTTCAAATCATTTCTACTGAGGTCCTAGAAGTAAAAAGAACTTAACATTTTTAACGTTTAACATTTTTACTGTTTAAAAACTCACATACAGCAGCACCCGGAACAGCAAGTCACGATCTGCGGGGAAGAGAAGTATGTCATTCTCCGGTTTTTTTTGCTATTTTTTTGTTTTCTATCCCCCGGTTAGTGGCTTTGACAGTACTGCCGCCGACATTGCTACTTCGAGTGTGTGTGTCCTGTCTTTGGAGAGAGCCCTAACTGTCAGATGCTGCTCGAGGACACAGTGTGTGACGTATGCAGTGCAGCAGAACAAAAAGTCATTCTGCTGCACTGCAGACATCACTAGTGCAGTAGAACAACATTTCGAAAGCAATGGATTTCGGTGGAGAACGACGTTCCACTATACACTATAGTACATTTTTACAGTCTACAGAGGGACTACTTTATCTCATATGCAAATAAAAATGCTTTAAAAGACTTTTTTAAGAATCTATTTTGTTTTATTTTTTATTTTACTTCGTAGACCCATTTTATAAGTGCAGTAAGCCAGTCCGGGGTGTGGGTTGTGTATCTGAGAAACACACTCCCCAGGTGCTGAAGGCACTCGACACAAGTGCCTCGCGTCTCACTACGCACTTGGGGTCGTGTGTTTATCAGACAGCAACCCACACGCCATCATGGCTTGCTGCTTACATATAACATGTGCAGTAGCTCTTCTGTCTTTATGGGTACATCCCAGTGAGGCTGAGTGAGTGCTGTATTTTTGTTATTACTACAAGTAGTGTTTATAGCACCACGCAGATCCCTGAGTTGCTTTCTCTTGTCTCTCATGATTGATTGGCTGATTGATTCCCTGACTGCCATTTATTGGTTGTACAGTATATTATTAGCATTTATTTTAATTATCTATTTATTGATTCATTTATTGATTTATTGACTGATTTATGTATTTATCTGTTTATCTTTCTATTTATCGATTGATTGATTGATTTGGGTTATTGTTGTTTATGCTTCCTTCTTTCCAGCTGGCCCCCTTCTACCTGTTCCACCTAGCCCCGTCACCCTGTCATCTTTGGGACTTATCCCATCTTCAGTTGTCCCATGCCTTACCCCCCATGGTGGGGCTCTGTAATCAGGGTTGACTGGCTAAGCCTCTCAGTTCCTCATTAGCCAGCATTTTGAAGAGGGGCGCCGCAGTTGACTGTGTGGGGCATGCGAGGGAACTGCTTCATTCTGATGCCACTGGGAAGGGGTCTATGTGTTTCCATCCCCATAGGAAGTTGTCATGCCCAGAGCCACAAGAGGACAGGTGCACACACAGCAGCATGCAGGCCCCCAGCTCAGCCAACATTCACCCCTCCACTCTGCCTGTACTGTGCTTGCACCCATGGTCACCCAGGTGGCAGCCCTGGGGAGGAGAGAGTCCTCAGGGATTGTGAAAGAGGAAATACTGCCCCATTTTTTTAATTTATATATAGGAAGATAATGGGTCTGGAATGTACTTCTGCTACTTGTCCTTGTCTTGATGGTTATATGTTTGTTTGTTGGGCTGGCCACCCACTTTGTTTTATATGTTTCACTGTAAGTCCTGTCTATTGTTTGTAACTGTGTATTTTCCCCCAGTACATTAAGGTCCCGTTGTCATGCCTATAATAAAGAAAAAGTGATATTAAACACAGTTCTAAACCGTTGCTGACGTCAGGACTATCTGTTGTAAAACACATCATACACTCTTGAATAATTACATACAGGTTTCTGCAGAAACGTTTTTCTTTTATTGTAATAAAGGGTTTACAAACCCTTTATATGATACAAGCACACATTAGCATAAATTAAAATGACTATAATCATTAGGAAGTTCTGTATAAATTAAAAACCTTTCATGTAATGTTATGCAGGACACTGCCTCTTTAAGTTTCCTGTAATAGGTTTCTGAATTGCCATAATGCCTTTTTACATGTTAGGCTGGTGAAAAGGAAAGAAATAATTATTTAGCCCTCTAGTTATAGCCCCATTAAGCTCTTTTCCACAAGAGCGCTTTAATAAGCGGTTGTCTTTGTATGGTTTCACCGCTGAAATACTTCTCGACGTTGTGATCGCTGGTAAAATTACTGCGCAATCGTGCGCACATTCGCAAAGGCGTTTTGCCTTCTGATAGCCCAGAATCGAAGGGTGCTGGTATAAAAAGGACTAGAAATGACTATACATACCACCAGGATGTGGACAGTGAGGTTTGGAGCTCTTGTTTGGGCTTTCTGAAAACAAAGGCTTTGTAGTAATGCTGGCTCTCCAAAAGCCCTGTATGCAGCAAGCTCTCTAGGAGCTGTCCGGCCTTTAGTCAGCTGTTTTTATGCTCTGGCTTAAAGGGGCGGTGCCTACTTTAGTTAGAATTGCTGAAAAAAACTCTTAAAAGGGCTGTACATCATTTATTCTTTTTGTAATATAATGATGTATTGAAATAAAGATTTTCTAAAGTTGGAAATAATTTATATGTATTGTAATCAAAGAAATATTGTTTCAGAAAAGGGTTCAGGGGAGGAGTTGAGTGGTCACATGACCCCTGAACAGTATAAAATCCTGTGTTTTCAGTCTAGTCTAGTTCAGTTGATCTTAAGAGATCAGACCTGGATGTGCTGTTGTAAACATCCTAGGAAGCTAGTATTTGCTAGCCTATGATTATTGTTATTTTTTTGCTTTGCTCCCTTTAATTTTGTCGTGTTCAGTTCGCTCATCGTTATTTTTTAAATAAATATATTTGAGTTTACTACTTCAAACCTTCTATGGTCCATCATTACCCACAGTCTGTGACAGGGATGCTCAGTCCTGCTCACCACTGGCTCTCCAATTACCTGGGCTTGTTCTTGAACCCAAGTCATTAGCATGGCAAGCAGTAGCTTTACCACTGCGCTTATTAGCAATCATTTAAAGTGCTTTAGGACTTTGAAGAGCTTCTGAGAAGGTTTCAAATCTCATTTCTATCCCCTAGGACCTGATTTTTCTTCATCATTCTCACTCTATTCTCGGAGCCATTCCTTGAGCCTCCACGCGTGTGCACACCTTGTTTCAGAGGACATGGAAGCAGAGCCTCGAGGGATTGGTTTAGCAGCATTCAGCATGGGCTCCAACCACAGCTGGACTTATGTACCAGAAGACTTTGATGGGTAGGTGTGGAAGACAGACACTCTAATACTGAACAGTTCTCCTTCAGTTTGTCTGGCATGTCCAGATGTGCACCAGTGTCAGTCCCCAGTCTGAACATGGTGGTAATAGTCCAGTTGTGAGACTGCAGTGTATGTATACATATTTATCCCAGTACAGATACAAAGTGATTGTAGCCCTATTGTTCCTTATTAAACAGGAGTTTCTGGATAATTTGATACCTTTTATTGGCCCAACCATACGTCTGGTGCAAAGATGAAATGATACACAAGCTTATGGGGCCAAAAAGGTCCCATCAGGTGCAATCACAAACTGAACAGAAGGCGCTGAAGTTATATTACAGTGAAATGCATTGTTTCAAAATAATTTATGGTAGGATAGGGAGAACAGTTAAAAGGAAGGGTGAGTGGACACTGGATAGGAACAGATCTTTAGCTGTGAGGGGATGCTTTGCAGGAAGTCCTAAGATATTCATAAGAGAGGTTAAGCGGTTGCATTAAAGTGTTAATGAAAACGGTTTCCTTACAGGAACACAGGACATAGTATCAACTATACTTTCAAAGTATCTTAGTATTATTCATGTCTTACTATATTATATATTAATTTTATATTAACTCGTACAAAGTAAGTGATTTGATACCTTACATTTGACCAACAAGTAAGTTTCAGTGCACAAGCTTTTGAGCTTATGTAGAACTCTACTTCAGTTGAGGTGCTCCATCACCTGAAAAGGGTTCCTGCATAGATCTAAAAAAATCAATTCATTAAATTAGAGCTATTGGCCTGGAAACGAACACCGAGCTGAGGCTCATTTCTGGGTGTGACCTGTAGGAGAAGGGCATGGGATATAAAAGTACAATTTAGAACAATGCACGTGTACATATACTTGCTGCATTGGGTAATGTAGCTCAGTTAGCTATATGATGAAACGTCAAGTGAAGCAAATAGAGCAGTATACGCATGGTTACTAAACAGTGGTACAGTTAAGCAATATTACACAACGGGGTGTTGTATATCGTGGGATATCGCATCTCCGGTGCGTTGTGATGAGTCACAACTCAATGAGGCCACAGGCTGAGTGACTTATGCACCAAGGAAATTTAGGTATCCCATGATATTCCTCACCCTGGAGTGTATTATTGGCTGGGACTTTTTCATATCGATAAGTATAAGCAGGGATTTAATCATGGGTAAGAAGATGTCTCAGCCAATCAGGTTGCTAGATTCTATCCTTTGCATAACAAAATGTAATATCTATCTATAGATATATTTACAGTTAAATACATACAGGCACAAGGGCCTCAAGTGTGCAGGTCAGTATCAAATTGTGTTCATAGATGGATGGATTGCAGTGAGCAGGTGCTAAGGCTGATACCACACATTTGGTCCATAAGAAGTGCCGGGGGGGGTGCTGAAAGGCACTATATATAAATATGTATTGTTTACTTACAACTTCTTGTCCAAAAAAGGTGTCAAACTCCTAAATTTGTCTACCAGATATTGTGAGACAAAGAGATGTGAAAGGATGACAGACATACCAACAAGGGGCCAAACGCTGTCCTGACTGGGGTCATGAATGGTCATGTCAGAGTGCACAAATAGAATGAAGAAATTGGTCTTGACTCCTGCAGTCCATTCACATGTTCTACTGGCTACAGAAAAACTAGGACCAGAAGGCAAATAATGCAGTAACCTGAACAGGATTGAACCCAGGACCTCGGAACTCCAGTCACATGTCCCATCACTGGAACTCTGAAAATCGTGCAGGTGTCCCTATAATGACAGGACACTGACAAAGAAATTCAGAGGATATGGAGGGAGGGAGGAATGCCTCAGTACCATGGAGCTGGCTCATCCTGCTGGGTCCATAGCTGGAACAGGCAGGGCACTGCTGAGAGGTTCAGGGTATATGGGGGAGGGCTCTCAGTACCATGGAGCTGGCTCACACTGCTGGGTCCATAGCTGGAACAGGCAGGGCACTGCTGAGAGGTTCAGGGTATATGGGGAGGGGCTTCTCAGTACCATGGAGCTGGCTCACACTGCTGGGTCCATAGCCGACACTGACAGGGCATTGCTGGGAGGGTCAGGGATATGGAGGGAGGGAGGGAGGGAGGGTGCCTCAGTACCATGGAGCTGGCTCACACTGCTGGGTCCATAGCTGGAACAGGCAGGGCACTGCTGAAAGGTCCAAGGTATATGGGGAGGGGCTTCTCAGTACCATGGAGCTGGCTCACACTGCTGGGTCCATAGCCGAACACTGACAGGGCATTGCTGGGAGGGTCAGGGATATGGAGGGAGGGAGGGCTCTCAGTACCATGGAGCTGGCTCATACTGCTGGGTCCATAGCTGACACTGACAGGGCATTGCTGGGAAGGTCAGGGATATGGAGGGGAGGGAGGGAGGGTGCCTCAGTACCATGCTGCTGGCTCACACTGCTGGGTCCATAGCTGACACTGACAGGGCATTGCTGGGGGGGGTCAGCGGATAGGGCAGAAGGGAAGGAGGGATGGGTGGGTGTCTCAGTACCATGCTGCTGGCTCACGCTGTTGGGTCCATAGCTGGCAGTGACAGGGCATTGCTTTATGGGCTTAGGAGTTATGGAGGAAGGGAGGAGTGTCTCAGTACATGGAGCTGACCCACATTGCTGCAGCCATAGCAAGCACTGCCAGGGCACTGCTGTGGGGGTTAAAGGACCAAGGAAGGAGGGAGGGAGGGGTGTCTCAGTACCCTGAGCTGGCTCACACTGCTGAATCCATAGTTGGCACCTACAGGTTACTGCTGTGTGGAATCAGGGGCTATGGAGGGAGGAAGGAGTGTCTCAGTACCCAATGAACCATCCCACGCTGCTGGTTGCATACCCATCACTGACAGGACACTGCTGTGTGGGTCCAGGGAATATGGAAGAAGGGGACTGTCAGTACTGTTGAGCTGGCCCACACTGCTTGAGCCATAGCCGGCACAGACAGGGCACTGCTGTTGGGGGTCAGGGGATATGAAGTGATGGAGGAGTGCCTCAGTACCATGGAGCTGGCCCATACTGCTTGAGCCATGGCCGGCACTGTCAGGGTACTGCTGTGGGGTTTCAGAGGATATGGAGGGAGGGAGGAGTGTCTCAGTACCATGGAAGTGGCCCACACTGCTAGATTCATAGCTGGCAGTGACAGGTCATTGCTGTCGGGTTCATGTGATGTGGAGGAGAAGTGTCTCAGTACCATTTTGATGGCCTGCACTGCTGGATCCGTAGTCGGCACTGACAGGGCACTGCTACAGGGGTTCAGGGGGAAGTGGAGGGTGGGAGCAGTGTCTCAGTACCATGGAGCTGGCCCACACTGCTGGATCCATAGCAGGCACTGACAAGCCACTGCGGGGGGGGGGTGTCAGGGGATATAGAATGATATGGAGGAATGTCTCAGTATCATGAAGCTGGCCCACACTGCTGGATCCATAGCCGGCACTGACAGGGCACTGCTGGGGGGGGGATCTGGGGATATGGAGTGATATGGAGGAATGTCTCAGTACCATGGAGCTGGCCCACACTGCTGGATCCATAGCCAACATTGACAGTTCAGTGCTGGGTGGGGGTCTGGGGTTATGGAATGATATGGAGGAATGTCTCAGTACCATGGAAGTGGCCTGTACTGCTGGATTCAGAGCCAGCACAGACATGGCACTACTGTGGGGGTCAGGGATGTGAAGGGAGGGTGTCTTAGTACCATGGAGCTTGCTTACAGTTCTAGATCTATAGCTATCACTGATAGGGCACATGGAGCTGGCCCACACTGCTGGATCCATAGGCGGCACTGCTGGGGGGTCAGAGGATATGGAAGGAGGGAGGGAGGGAGTTTGATGGAGCTGGCCCACACTGAGAGGCTAACAGTGCACTGCTTGGGGGGGAGGGTCAGGGGATATGGAGGGAAGGAAGGAGTTGTGTCTCAGTACCATGGAGCTGGCCCACACAGCTGGATCCATGGGGGGCACTCATAGGGCACTGTTGTTGGGGGGTTAAGGGATAGCAAAGGAAGGAGGAGTGTTTCTGTACCATGGAGCTGGCCCACACTGCTGGATCTATAGCATGACCAGCAGAAAAGTTCTAAAGAAAACATGCAAACCTTAGAAATAACTCCTTTCCCCTCCCTCTCTCTTTCTCTCTATATATATATATATATGTGTGTGTGTGCGTGTGTGTATATATATATGTATGTATGTATAGTTCAGTTTATTTGGCACCAGGAAAAAGACTCCATTAAGCAGGCTCATTTACAAGGAGGTCCTGGGAGGACTATACAATACAAAAAGAGATATACAGATATGCAAATTTAGTTAATCTCTAAACAGAAAGCAATATTTCAACAGTTCTTTCTTCCCCTACGTGCACTGTAGAATAACAATTTCTGCTGTGTTTCTTGTTCCTGATTGTGTGTAGGGTCTGGTACTGGGGTGAGCTGGGGATCTACGGCAGCGGAGGGTACTGCCAACTCCTGGAGAACAGCACTGCTGGAAGCAGAAACCTGCTGAGAGAACTACGAGCCCACAACTGGATCGACAGAATGTAAGTGCAGCTGTACTGTAAGTAGCGGCAGCATAGTCTAGTGCAGTAGGGCTCTCAAGTCCCAAATCCTAAGAGACCTCAAAGTGCATCTCCCAGAACTTACTGTAACCCCTAGGTGGCACTATCCCAAGGGCTACTACCCTGCCTGCTTGGCTAGTAGCAGGTTAAAGGGCCTAGATTCAGTGACAGGTGCCTCCACCCAAAGGTCAGGGTTGGTATTGGTCAGCCCTAACCAGGTCACAGCCCTCTGAGACACTGTGACCCCTCGACTCCCACTAGTGGCCCTCTCAATCCACAAAAGTAACCTTCCCAATACCCCAGATATGCAAAACATGTACACATGAATCTGGCACTTACCCCCAGGACTGATTCCTTCAGCGAGCGCTGGGGACCCCCTGTAAAATAAGGTTATGCAAGGCACACAGCTATAATGCAATACTTTTACCATATAATGACACCACAGTCGATGTGAATTTCAAAGAACAAAAGATCTGATTTATTCCATGGTCTTTAACAAGGACGGGGGGAATTCAGGTTAACTGGCTTAAACACATTAATAATCACACTACTGTGCATGCACTTAGAGTCCAACTCAGTCACACTCTGGGTACCCAGGATGGAGGGAAAGGCTAGCCAGGACCGTTGCCCGTGGTAGGTCGGCATCACAGCTGGATGGGGCCCTGTGATGGAAAAATGACATGCACACACACAATTTGTAATCCGGAGCTGGAGGGCTCAGTTCATGAAAATGAAACAACACAAGAATCAGATGGCACACTTTTGACTGAGAAATGCTGCAGGGAGCAACCCTGATAGTTGCTCACAGTACCCAAAGCTGGACACAGATGGATGATGATTGTTCTGGATTGCCAGAAGGAGCAGGGTAACAAGACAAGGCCCTCGTGGCAGGGCCCAACTGCATCAGGTAGTAGGCGGATTCAGTCCGATTTGAGCTGGATACAGCTTCCAGCCTTCAACACACAACTCAGCTTGGGGGAAAACCAGATCACGACCCCCTTCCAGTTCACAACACATTTATATGTAAAAGCCAACAGCACACAGTTCAGGCTGGGGGGAAAAAAAACAGATCACGACCCCCCTTAAATACACTGCACATTTATATGTAAAGAGGATTACTGTACCAGGCAGGCTGCCCCTCGATCCCGATCGCAAAGTCACTACTAGCACCCGAGAGCACAGAGGTAGCTAAAGTTCCTGACAGGCCGATCGCATTTAGCAAAATCTTCGGTCTTCTACAGGGTGAGCCTGGTTTCTAAATCAGTAGCTTAACTCAGTTCTGCACACCGGATTTAGTCCAATAAAACAACCACTTTTCTCCTCTCAGGGCAGAAAACAGCAAGCAGGCCAGAAGTCAGGCCTTCCACGATTCTCCTGCGCAAACTACGGCGCAAAACAGCTGCCCGAGCTCTACGAGCTGCTTCTCTCTCAGCTTCCCACACAGATCTGGCTTGCCAGCAGACAGCCCAGGGGCTTTCACTCAGATTCAAAAGATCTGGTTGGTCGGTTCAGGTGTCAGTCACAACAGGCTTCCTCTATAGGTGCAAAAAGGCACCAACAGTCCAAAAACTACAATTCCCAGAGTCTCACTCCACACAGCCCCATTTCAGCAGGCTCCATTTGAGAGTCCCAAGTACTGATTGGTCCCATTCGGCAGTCCAGGACCAAAATGGTGGTGCTACACTGAACAGTCCTTACTGCAAGAAAGGCAGGTTAGAACAAACTACATTTTCATTACTTCTCTAAATGATTACCAGCAATTAGTTACACCGTTTTGCAGGGCTCCCTCTGCTCAAGTAGCGATGGCAGAAATGGAGCGATTAATCAGCAGTCTGGGTGGGACTCGGGCATAGAAACACACAGACCCCCCATTTATACTAATTCTGCTTGCAGACAGCTCTTAAAGAGACAGTACATGGAGGCTTTAAAAGCATTCACTGGCAACACCATTTAAATAGCTTTAACGACGAACACCATCCAGACTGAGAGCAATTAGACAAGCTCTGGGAAGACTTTTTGGGAACCCCCATTTATAGGGGGTTACATTACTGTTGGCCTCAGTCCTTCTCTTCACCTCAAACCCCTGACACATCCCACAAACTGACAGAACACTGGCTTTTGGCTGAGCTAAACCTCTGAGTAAAACCAAAATATCATCCACTCCATTTCTTTTGTAACTGAAGCACTAAAGAGCTCTGTGGCCTTAGAAGATGTTGCTGCTGGTCACTTGTAGCCCCAGTGGCCTTATTTAAGAAATACTGTGAACCGGGGGGCCTAGGTTCATATCCCACTACAGCCATATACTCATTGTGACCCTGAGCATATTATTTAATCTTTCTGTGCTTCAGTCCACTCCACTGCAAAAACAGGTGAAAGCAAGACCACATGGAAAATTGGATGCTGCATCTGCGCTAGCTATCCTGGCTACATAAATTATATATAAAAATAATGCCCTGCCTGCATCAGTGTTTCTGTCCTTTTTATTTTGTCCGAACTCCAGAGAAGGCACTCAAGTCTAGTATTTGAAGTACACAACTTCGAATTAGGGAGACCCAGCTTCAAATGCTGCCACAGCTGCTGGCTTACTGCATAACCTTGCTGCAGTCATCTTCCCAGCTGTAGTAACCTCCCTCCCCCCCCAAATACTGAAAATGAGAGGTTGTTGCTCTGTTGCACTGCCCTGGCTCAGTAAACTGTTAAAGGCAACATAAACCCCATTGTTTCTGTTTTATGTTAAAAATGACCCATTTCAAAAGAGTTTGACTTTTTTTTTTTGAAAACTGTTCTCACCAAACCCATTTTATAAGTGTGATAAGACACTCCAGGGTGGCCCTTACACTTCAGCATTAGGCCTACCTATGCTTAGGTGGGTAGTTATCGCAGCCTAAAGCTCACCCCATCATGTTTCATTGCTTTCATGTAATATAGGGGCACAGTAGCACCTCTATTATTAGAGTTTGGACAGCAGTTCTTCCAAGAATCAATCTTCAACATAGATTCCCACTAATGGATCTGTGTCGAAGGCACTAGGACCCCGCGGGAATCAAAACTTTTCTGGAGGGCTGGCAGCACAAGCAGGCATAATGCACATGTTGCTGCATATGCCTGCTGGTATAGAACAGCACCAGCTCCCAACTGCCTCATTTCCTTTTTCGCCCGCCGTCATGTGTGCAGCTGCAGTATTGCCACTCTCCATAGCGGGGCCAGAACTATGGCATTCAGGTCTTCGTTTTTAGTTTAAAATGCACTAGTTTATTATGATTGTGTCATTTTAGTTAAAAACACAAAAATCTACAGTTTTCTCTCATCCCTACCTCATGCTAACGGTTGATGACCATGGAAAAAGGTAAGGAGCCTGAAAAAGTAAGTCACTCTGGTAACGGGGCCGTGTCTGGCCACCACCTTTCTCTGAGCGGTGATCTGATAATGGGCAGTCCGGTACCTGGGAAGGTGGGGCAGTTTTTCTGGAGTCATAAAAAAAGAAACGGTCCAGATCCTGCACATTCTTGGTGCTGGGGTCTTTGCACCATTCGGCCTTGACCTCTTCCCGCAAAAAGCATAAAGGGAAGAAATAGTGCCTGTTAAAATCAACCTCTGGTCATTCTGCTGTGAGGCACTTGACTTCTGTGGACCTAGGTACCCCACAGTCATCACCGATGACACTGGGAATGCCTGGACTTGAGAAGTCAAGGTCTATATCCCCACAGCCCCTCTCTGTCCAATAGAGGAGATGCCAGTGGGCATTTTGGACCTTGGGCAGCTGTTATGGAGAAGTGGGCACAGCGTATAAATGAAGCAATGTTGTTTTTGGTGCTGGCTCCTTACCTGTCAGGGTCACATGAGCTGGTGCGGCTTTCAGTGCTGCTCACCTTTAGAGTGCAGCTGACACTGACTCCAGCCTCCATGCTAGAGCCACTGCTGGTGCCGCTGACACCTTCCCCATCTACAGTGTTGCCTCTGACCCTTCTGGGGTCATGGGCAGCATTGGTGCCACCACCAGTTCCTTCAAGCCAGTGAGGTCATCAACACCAATATCAGTGCTGTGTTCGGTGCTGGGGTTGGCCCCTTTGGGGCCTACTTTGGTGCCAGTACTGTCAACAGTACTGCACAGGCCTTTGGTTCTGGGATCCTTCCCTTCAGAGACTTTAGGGACTGTCCCAGAGCTGTTCTCGGTGATGCTGCCGTCATTCCTGAGGCCCCATTCAATCTTGGAGTTGCCAAGGCTGCAGCCTGCACTGTCATCTTTTCAACCCCTCCTCTTAACCATCCTACTGGAATGGAGTCGGTAGAGGAAGACAAGACAGTTCTTGACCTCATCATCTCCGATGGCGATAAAGATGGCTCATACTACAGTCTAGGGAACCCAGAATGGGTTCCTGTCACTGTATCTCAGGAGGAGCTCTTCTTTCATGCCTTGCTCAGAAATATGCATTCTACATTAAATTTCAAGCCAGCAGCCATAGACCAAGCTAAGAACTTCCTACCTCCAACTGGAGTTTCTAACCATGCCTAAGATCCTGGTCTCTTTGGTTCCTCCCATCCAGCTGGCCCTGGAGACACTCTCTGAGGTGGCTTGAAGGAGGCCTATTACTGTGGCAGCTGCCCCAAGCACGCGGACAAGAAATACATTGTGTCTAAATCTAAGCCTATGTATTTCACTCAGCCAATAGTGGATGCCATAGTTATTCTGACTCAGAATGACAAAACCATAGTGCCCACGGAGGTCACCACACACCCCACTAACAAGGTGTCTCACAAGGTAGACACCATGAGCAAGTGGGTCAATGCCTCGGCATGATAATAGTTAGCTACTATGGTCACTTCTTTAAATACGAGTAAGCCCTCTGGTACAAGCTCAAGTCTCTGGCAGAGACCCTGCCAGATGCAGAGGCAAAACCAGAGATGCTGCTTGCTGTTAAACAAGGAATGGAATCCAACAGCCATCAGCTTAAAGCCTCTGTGGATGTCTTTGATACAGCAGCTCACTCCATGGCTGCAAGTTCATAGGTTCATAGGATTTATACAAGTTCAGTAGGTATTTCTACCTTTTATGAACTCACCACCAAATCAAGGGTGGAATCTAAATTTAGAATCGCCCATATAAGAATCTAAGTTAAATTTAAATGATGTCAAAGAAGTACTAAATACCACATTTTCAGGAAGTTTATTCCATATATTTATTACCCTTTGCGTGTACCAATTATTTCTTTTGGAAGTGTTATTTTGAGTACCTTTTAGTTTTAGTGAATGAGATCTAGTATTAACAGCTGACAAATTTTTTTGTAGTCCTATTTTTTCTAGTATTGCATTACCCTGAATAGCTTTATATGTCAAGTATAGATCTCCACATAGTCTTTTATAGTCCATAGGATATAGACCAACTTTTTTTAATCTGGTTTCATAGTCAAGTTCTTTAAATGTTAATATTTTTTTTGTAGTTCTATGTTGAATGTTTTCTATTTGTTTCTTGTTTTTAATTACTGTAGATAAGGAGCAGTTACTGAAGAGCAGTATTCCAAATGAGGTCTAACAAGTCCAGTACACAAGGGTATCGGGACTTTAGTGTCTCTACTTTTGATATTCCTGAAAATGCAATTTAAAATTCTATTCCCTTTTTAGCAGCATTAATTGTATGCATATTAAATGTAAAATCTTTGGAAAGTGTTACCCCTAAATCTTTTTCATGTTCTGCAGTTTCCAAACCTATATTATTCATAGTATACGGTATGTAAAGCAAGGATTATTTATGCCCAAATGCATGACCTTACATTTTGATTCATTAAACAAAAGTCCTTTTCTTTTAGACCAATCGACAAGGTGGGATAGGTTATTCTGCAACTCCGAAGCAGAATTTGTATTATTGATAATGCTTCCTAGTTTACAATCCTCAGCAAATTTAACAAGCCAGCAAGAACGAGTTAAAGGACTCATAGATTAAATCAAAATATTAAAAAGAGTTGGATGCAGCACAGAGCCTTGAGGCACACCGCTAGTTACTGGACCCCATGCTGACAGATGACCTTTCAGAGAAACCTGTTGTGTCCGATTAGATAGCCATGCATGTATCCAGTTGATAATAACTGGGTGAATATTTAACTTCTCGAGTTTGGAAATAAGTATTTGATGAGATACAGAATCAAATGCTTTAGAGAAGTCTAGAAAAATTATATCCACCGATAAGCCACCATCTAGTGCTTCATTATCTGGCTCAAGGAAATGTAAAATATTTGTTTGACATGATCTGTTCCTCACAAAACCATGTTGGCAAATGTCAACAAAATGTATATCATCCAAATATTTAGTTATTCTGTTTTTTAATATCCTTTCAAGCAGCTTGCAGATTATATCAGTTAAACCTATAGACCTATAATTTTGCTGAAGGCATTTACTACCACCTTTATGTAGTGGAATAATTATGGCTTTGTTCCATGATGGGACAGTATGATCTGTTTTCATTGATAGATTAAATAATAATGTTAAGGGACTCACCAATAATTCCTTTAGATTTATTAAAAATACAGGAGGAATACCATCAGGGCCCGGGGACCCACTATTCTTTAACACATTTATCACATCTAATACTTCGTGTTCAGATATAGGTATGAAAGAAGTTTCCACCATTTTATTAGGTACATAAGCTAAGCTTTTAGGTTTGAAAACATTTATAAAGCAATTATTCAAATTATTTGCAATTTCTGCTTCATCTGTTAGAATACCATCTGAAGATTGCATGGGTCCTATAGAGGGGCTATTTTGTTTTAATGAACCGATATAATTAAAAAAAAGATTTGTTATTATCTTTTACAGTATTAGCCAGTTTTTCTTCAAGATTCCTTTTTTTCTTGATTATTAAATTCTTGCTTTTATTTGCAATCTTTTTGTAATGATTCAAATTTAGAGGAGTCTTGTTGTTTCTGAATTTCTTATATAACCTTTGTTTCTTAGCCAACATTTTCTTAATGTTGTTATTCCACCATAAGGGATATCTTTGTTTCTTATTATATTTCTTCCTTATAGGAACCCATGAATTAATACTAGCTTGTAATTTAAGGTCAATTTTATTCCATACTGTAAGTAAATCATTTCCTATAAGATCAGAAGTCCAATTCTAATTCCCTAGATATTCTTTTATTTTTGGATAATTGGTATTTTTGAAGTTTCTTATTACAGTACAGCCAATAGTTTCAGAAAAATATAAAAAGTTCATTGTTATAAGGATCATGTTATGATCACTGTTTGCTAATGGATGTTGAATAGTAACCTTTGAATTTGTGTTTTCAATATTAGAAAAGACTAGATCACGTGTATTTTTTACTCTAGTAGGGGATTTAACTACTTGTTCCATGTTATTTATGGACATGAGGTCTAAAAAAATACAGTCAAATGATGAGCTGCCTTTACAATTACCCCAGTTAATATTAGAGAGATTAAAATCGCCCATAAATATACAATCTTTATCAAAAAGGTTATCTTCAATATTAGTCAAAAATAAATCATTTTCCTCCTTGTTTAAATTTGGAGCTCTATATCCTAATCCAACTGTGACGGTATGTTCTAAGGTAAGCTTAATTTTAATCCAAATTAGTTTGCTTGTATTATCGTTATAAGAATTGTTTTTTACTAAAAAACTTTTCAGCTTATTATTTATGTATAGTACAATTCCTCCTCCTCTAGAGTTCAAAAGTCTTTTTTCGAATTTGGTATAGCCTAATATTTCAGTTGCCCAATCTTTATTCTTGAACCAAGGTTCGGTCACTCCACATATATCAATCTTATTAATTTGTAGAAAATATGATAATTCGTCTATTTTATTCAAGATACTTCTTGCATTTAGAAGTAAGATATTTATTTTCTACGTGAGTTTTACCATTTATGAAATTAGAATCATTAACTGACACAGGGCTGATGTTATTTAAAGTAGATATATTACCTAATATTGTTTTACTAGAATCCTGTCTGTCCTTAAGAGAATCCACAAAAGAGAAAATATCCCCCCTATAACTTAGTTCAAAGAATCTTGAGAATCTTGAATGTGAGTTAATGTATGTTTCCCCAGCAAGGCATTGCCCCTCCTACTTAAGTGGAGCCCATCCCTTGAAAAAAGTTCTTCTTTTAAAAAGAAGTCCTCCCAGTGAGTTATATATCCTATCTGTTGTTTTACACACCATCTTCTCAACCAGTTATGTAGTGCTTTGATTTTATTTAAATTACTGTAAACTCAGAAGCTTTAGGTATGGTTAATACTTCAGAAAAGGTGATTTCACAACTTAATTCAATCAATTTATTGGTCATTGCAACAATGTCCTGTTTAATTTTGATTAAAGGTTCTCTTAAGACATTATTGGCCCCGGCGTGTATAATGACCAAAGGATTTTCAGAATCTGTTAGTATATTATCCAGCATCAATGTAATATCACCTATTTTAGCTCCTCTAAAGGAGGATAATGATCTAGATTCTTTATTGGGATTACGTATCAACCTATCCAGGTTCTTTACTATGGAGTTGCCCAGAACAAACAGTGGTTTTACATTCAACTCGTGATTAGAATCCATCAAAGTAGGTTCATATGGTAAATGAGATGCGAAGATATTAATAGGAGAGATTGGTAAATCAGTAGAGCTTTGTAAATCTGGAGTTGTACAGGAGATGTTTTCAACCCTAGATAAGTTCATGTTAACCACACTTTTGTCAATTGTTCCTAATAAAGTGTATTGGTTTGACAGGAGCAAGTCAAAGGCTTTAGCTCTTTGTCCTTTTTTTGCTGCCCTACAACCTTTAACAGACATCCAATCGCCCTCTTTATTGTTAGAATCATTTTCCCTTGGTCTTTTTTTGTTATTATGCAGGGTCTCTGTCTGTAAATTTGTGTCTAAAATAGGTACTGGGGCAGTTTCAGGTTCTAGTATGGAATCGCTGACTTGAAAACTTATTAAATCAGTATTTGCTACACTTTCCATATCACAAAGGAGATCAGTTAAAGATTGCCCTTTTGCATGAAAATTTGTTTGGAATCTAGTAGCCATTTTTTTTTTGCTAGCTTCTAGGTTCTGCAGTTTCTCCCTGACTGTACTAATTTCAAGTTGCAATTCTTCATTTATAATACACCCCTTCCTTGTTCAAGTCCCCTGAATAAATCAGATCTAACTCTTTTCGCATTTAACCTGACTGTGGTTCCAGTTTGTATTGAAAGCACTGTACTGTTGTTTGCGGTGCCTAACCTTGCTTTACAGGGGGTCTCCAGGGTCGAACTGGTGGAACTAGCCCTGGTGGTAAGTGCAAACAGTGTGGGTGCTTGCATGGTGAATGAGGGGCATTACAAAAGTAATTACTGTATATTGTTCTGGCCACTAGGAGGGACAGAGTGGGGTTACAGTGTCCCAAAGGGCTGTGCCCAGGTTAGCTTGACCACTAACGGCCCTGACCTCCGAGTGGAGGCACCCGGTTCAGTACCCAGGCCCCTCAACCTGCAACTTACCAAGCAGGCTGGGGTAATAGCCCTTGGGAACAGCACCACCTAGGGGTTACATCTCGGAGGCACCGCTGGAATTAGCGTCCTCTAGTGGCCAGAGGTGGGAATTACCCCATTATGTTTAGAACTGGTGACAAAAAGGAGGAGTTTGCTACGCCTAAGCTCAAAATTACCCCCCATAAGATGATAATAAACTGAATGATGGGGTGGAGTGAGGCTGAGGGGGTAGACCCCTGACAGGCCCTCCTGTTAATGGATGTCCCATTAGGGACCACTAATGCTGTTATTGTAGAAGCTGTGGAGCACGTTAAGTGTTTGGGGAAGGCTAGGGTTACCACCTTTTAAAAAGGCCAAAGTGGGACATTTCTTACTGAAACATGTTTTTTCGCAGGACAATATATAGTCTCGACCAATGTAACAAACTTGTTTTCTCTAAATAATCAGAATTAAGACTTAAGTGTTGTAGTTTATTAGCTATGTTTAGTGTTTCTTATCATTTTAAGGTATTTTAATTAAGGTATTATATTGTTTTGCAGCATTTAGAGGAAAGTCAGAAAATATTTTTTTCTGCTATAATGGCAGGACATGTAGTATTTTTCATGTTTTTTTGCAGGACACAGCTGCCCAAATCAGGACTGTCCTGCGAAAATAGGGACAGGTAGTAACCCTAGGCAAGGCTGAAGTGAAGGGGAGGGATTCGGACCTGTTTGACCAGACCATGGTGGTTCTACTCTCCTGCAGCTCTCCCATAGATCCAGAGAAAGTGCACCCTGTTATTCT
The DNA here is from genome assembly GCA_016271365.2 of Neoceratodus forsteri. Lineage (NCBI taxonomy): Eukaryota > Metazoa > Chordata > Ceratodontiformes > Ceratodontidae > Neoceratodus > Neoceratodus forsteri. The sequence goes on from JADMNL010000024.1 coordinate 125,848,071, forward strand.
GTCAGAAGGGGCCCAGAAGGGGTGGAGGGTCATCCATTTGCACAGTGATCCGGCTACCCCGGGAGTGTTCCCCACCATAGAGGGGTTCAAGGACAAGCTGCTTAAGTTGTTAGTTTCTGAGGGGCGAACCACCCAAGAGTTAGTAAAGATGCCAGACATTTCCAAAGAACCCACACCATTGCAGTTCCCGACAGCGTCTCTTGCCACCTCTAGGGTCTCCCCCGTGGTCACCTCCCCCATAGTAATTCCATCTGTGCACCTGGACTCTTACTGTAGACTTGGACTTTTTTCGGGCACAGTCGTGGATGGACTGTGCTACCCCCCAGTCCAGGAGTGGTAGTGCTCTGAGGGAGAGAAAAGAAAAAGACCTGTGGAGGGTTTGAGGGGCCCTGCACTGGAGGCCATTTGTTTCCTACGAGCCACTAGCCCATAAGCTACTACTGCTGCTGAATACCTCTCTGCCTTGGAGGGTTTTTTTGGTAGCACCGAGTCTGGGGATGATTTGTTGTGGAAATTCAAATCCTCCAAGCAATGGAAGAATGAGAAGTTGTCTATGTTTGTCACCAGAATTGAGAGGGCTCTGCAGGGGGCTCACAGAAAAGGAGGGGTGCCTGCTAGTGAACTGAATCGGGTCAGGTTGGACCATATTCTCAAGTCAGCCAGGTACTCTAGTGTGATGATGCTAAAACTTAAGTTGCAAGATAGGAAAGCTAACCCTCCTGAGTATTGTCACCTCATGAAAGAGATCTGTGAAGCAGAGAATGATGAAGAGGGATGGGAGCCCTATGCTGGTGTTGCTCGTATCTGCCAGACCCCTGAGCGAAGTGATGAAACTGAGGTGCAGCAAATGAGAGAACTAATTAAAGAATTGATGGAGTTGAGGGTCAGCCACCAAGATGGCCAGAGATACTAACCTCTACCGGGCACCTCCTGAGTTAAGGAGCGAGGCCCCGCCTAGTGGGGTGGGGGTGCATGTCATCTCCTCAGAAACTCGGACTGAAGTCCCCCACCAGGGCTTTTGATTGTCGTACTTCTTCCAGTAGGAAGAAGTACGAGAATCGAGAGCTTACTGGAAGAAGTACGAGAATCAAGAGCCCTGGTGGGGGACTTACTGCGAGCCACACAAAACACTAACCTTGGTGGAAGTCCAGAGGACCAAGAGTGCAAGTCCCAAGTCAAAGAAGGGCCCCAAGCTGCCCCTGATGTGTCAAGCAATGAGATGGCCCACAACCACTCAGAGACTCTAGAGAACCCAATTTCTGTTACCACTGCGGAGAGAACGGGCACACCCGGTTCACCTGTCGCTCACTGGAGAACTTGCGAAAGGTTACTATTAGGCTACTAGCCTTGATTCAATGGAACAATAACTGGTCACAAGGTGGAGCTGCTCGAAAAAGTTATTCATCAAAGGTCATTGCTAAGTCGACATCCAAGTCTGTGTCACCTGAGTGGTCCGAAGTGGTGGGCCCTTCGATGGAAACTATAGTGATGGTGAACTGTGTGTCCACCTGGGCCGTGCTTGACAGTAGATCTCAAGCAACTATAGTGTTCCAAGACTGGTATCAAAAGCATCTGCCTGATGTGCCCCTACAACCCTTGGAAGGCTTACATGTGTGGGGGTTGAGCGAGAAGTCTTATCATACTCGGGGTATATTCGGATCTGGCTGACTTTCCCCTACCTCAGTGGCTGGAGTAGATAAACAAGTTTAGACACTTGCCTTAGTGTGTTCCCCCATTGGACTGTATGATGGGGTTCCCCTGTTAATTGTGACAAATGCCCATATGTTTGGGAGACTGGCACAACTCTGCCACAAGAAACAAGGGCAACGGACTGGGTGGGCCTAAAAAATTCCGGTTCTAATCAAAAGGGCCTATGACTTGCAACAGAAACCTGAAGAAGTAGACCAGGATGAACCTGTGGGGATCGTGTGGAAGAAGGATCCTGACTCTCTGGTATTGGCACCCGATGCCCAGTGTATCATTCATGGGGAAGTCTGCCTCCAAAAAGATGTAAAGAACAAGATATTGATGTTGGATGCACCAGGTGATGGAAAATTGCCAGAGGGATTATTGGTTAATCCCAGCATTTTGCCTACCCAGGCCCACACCTATGCATGACGAGTGATGGTCCAGATTTGGAATGTGTCAGATCGGGAGGTCTGGGTGAACAGAGGGTGCACTCTAGCTACAGTACACTGCACAGACACTGTAGTATTACCCAGTAACAAGTGCTCTGGTGAGAAGGAGAGAGTGACCCCGGACTTATTTGACTTTGGTGATTCCCTGTTGCCAGCTGAATGGAAGGCTAGAATTAGCAAGAAACTCGCCCAGAGAGACCAAGTGTTTTTGTTAAAAGAATGGGACATGGGGTATTTCCAGGGTGCAGAGCATCACATATGCCTGCATGATGACCGGCCATTTCAAGAGAGATCCTGATGCCTCACCCCAGCAGACATTAAATGATGTTAGGAGACACCTGCAGGAAATGCTCATTGCTCTCGTTATACAAGAATCAAGGAGCCCATATGCCTCTCCCATTGTGGCTGTGTGTAAGAAGAATGGGTCTGTGAGGATGTGTGCTGATTATTGAATCCTGATCAATACACCATTCCTCGTATACAAGATGCCCTGGATTGCTTGAATGGGAGCAAATGATTCTCGATATTGGATCTTCGCAGCTGATATTACCAGATTCTGATGGCTCCAGAGGACCATGAGAAAACAGCCTTCATCTGTCCTTTGAGGTTCTACAAATTTCTGAGAATGCCACAGGGGATTTGGGCGCTCCAGCCACCTTTCAACGACTGATGGAACGTGCGGTGGGAGATATGAACTTGCTGGAATGTCTAGTGTACCTAGACGATGTCATTGTGGTTGGATGCACATTAGAGGAGCACGAGACCTGACTGTTTAAAGTCCTAGACCGATTGAAAGACTTTGGCCTCAAGTTGTCCATTGACAAGTGCCAGTTTTTTCAAACCTCCGTGAAGTATGTCGGGCACATAGTATCTGCTGAAGGGATAGAGACTGATCCCAGTAAGGTTGAATCACTGACTACTTGGCCCCAGCCCCAAAACTTGAAAGAACTACAATGTTTCTTGGGGTTCTGTGGCTACTACCACAGGTTTATCAAAGACTACTCAAATGTAATTCAACTGCTTCTGAATCTTACCCAGGCTTACCTCTCTACCAACCGTAATTACAAAAAAGGGTCTGTCAAAGAACCCGAGAAAGTATACTTCCGAACAGGTGAACCTTTTGGGCCCCGCTCAACACCCGAATGTGAAGCAGCCTTCTATGAAGTCACATACCAGCTCACCCATGCCCCCATCCTTGCCTAGGCTGACCCCACCAAGCCCTATGTGCTGCATACGGACGCTAGTCTGCAGGGCCTAGAAGCTGTGCTGTATCAAGACCGTGATGATGGTCTGAGACCAGTGGCTTTTGCCAGTAGGAGCTTGACCCCATCACAGCAAAACTACCCTGTGCACAAGCTGGAGTTCCTTGCCCTAAAATGGGCCATCGTTGACCAGTTTCATGAGTACCTCTATGGGGCAAAGATATTGGTGAAGACCGACAATAGCCCATTAACCTATGTACAGACTTCAGCTAAGCTGGACGCCACTGGGCACCGGTGGCTTTCTGCCTTATCAACCTATGATTATGCTGTCGAATACAGACCGGGACTGAACCATATTGATGCTGACACCCTGTCACGAAGGTCAGCTTCCAAGAATGATTGGGTCAGGCTGTCTGAACCTGACATCCGAACATTGTGCCAAAAGTTTGACAGAGATGAACAGATGTCTGCGGACACAGTGGAATGTTCAGTAGATTGCTTGGGCTCTCCTGATACCTGCATACCAGCTGCCTATTGCCATTTCTCTGCTCTAGATATTAGTGCACTACCTCAATTTGACAATGACAGTATTCAGTGGGCTCAATCCCAAGATCCTATGATTCAACCAGCACTTGATGCCGCCCTGCGTGCAGGGAAAGATGTGCCTAAGTTGCGTTCCCCTGACTTGCGACCTGCCCTATTATTTAAAGAATGCCCCAGGTTGAAGTTACATAATCAGTTGTTATACAGAGGGATGTTGGATCGTAGTGGTCAAACAGACAAGCAACAATTGGTCCTGCCCACGGCCTTTAAACATTTAGTACTGAGGTCCCTCAACGATCACATGGGGCACTTCGGTATTGACAGGACACTCGACCTGGTACGATCTCGATTCTACTGACCCAAGATGGGGGCTGATATTGAGCACCATGTAAAGACCTGCAGCCGTTGCCTCCAAAGGAAAGCCCTGCCTCAGAGGGCTGCCCCTCTTGTCAGTATTACTACCAACACACCCATGGGACTGGTCTGCATAGACTTTTTGTGTTTAGAACCTGATCAGCAGAATATTAGCAATGTGTTAGTGGTTACAGATCATTTCACACGGAATGCACAAGCTTTTCCAACTAAAGATCAAAAGGCCTGTACCGTGGCCAAGGTGCTAGTGGAAAATTTATTTCTCCACTATGGTGCCCCCCAGTGGATCCACTCTGACCAAGGCAGAGACTTTGAAAGTCGGCTAATCAAAGAAATGCTCTCTCTATGGGGGGTGTGAAAGTCAAGAACCACCTCCTATCACCTGCAGGGGGACCCTCAATCAGAACATTTTAACCGCACCCTTCTAGGCATGCTGGGCACCCTCCATCCAAAAGACAAGCATAAGTGAAGCCAGCACATTAGCACCTTGGTACACGCATACAATTGCACCAAAAATGACGCTACTGGGTTCTCCCCCTACCACCTCATGTTTGGGAGGGAGGCTTGACTGCCAGTTGATGTCTGCTTTGGAGTCTCTCCAGATGGGGTCTGAGCTGAAAACTACCTGCAGTATGTACAGAAACTGAAAGCTCAATTGAACCATGCGTATAAACTGACCCAGACAATGGCCGCCAAGAGAAATCTCGCCAACAAAGAGGCACGATAAGAAAGTAAAGGCTCAAGAGCTACGGCCCAGAGACTATGTGTTGTTACGTAATTTGAAACTGCATGGCAAGCACAAAATTACTGATAGGTGGCACCACCTTCGCCATGTAGTAGTTGGAAAGTTGGATGATTTACCAGTGTACAAGATGCACCCAGAGAATAACTCCAAAGCTCTCAAGACCATGCACTGTAACCACTTGCTGCCTATCGGCCAAGTTATAATCAAGGCCCCTGGAATTCTGCGGTTGCGGAATTTGCCACAGAATTTGCATCATGCCGCAGAATATATATAGTGCCGCAGAATTCATTGTTTTTGGTGAATTTTCATATAAATATACTGTTTTTCCATAGTGTCAGGCTTTCTTTCCCACCTTGTTATCCTGAAGCCCCTCCTCTATGCTCAGCATATGATGTCATCGAAGACATCACATCATATTTAGCCAATGACAGGACTGAATTCTACCAGAGAAATGAATAAGTCACCCCGAAGAAATCAGAAAATGCTGCTGCAGAAGTCAAGGAGCCCTGCCGCAGAAATCAGAAAATTCTGCCGTAGAACACCAGGGGCCCTGGTTATAATTGAGGCTGAACCATCAGAAATTGATTCCCCTAGGCTGGTAACTCATGCTACTTCAAGGAGGAGAAAGAGTCCATCTGGTTCAGCTGTTAAAGATTCGGAGCCCTCTCCCCGGCAGGCCTCGAATGATAGTGACTGTCAATCTACCTCTAATGAAAGTGACTATGGTAATGACTATTATCCCTCCTATGAACTGAGTCAGTTGTTTTAAGGCAACCCTATGCAGAATTGTGGGGATGAAGCTGGGCCTTCTGGACTGCCTAACCCTCCAGCTTCTTCCCTGGACCCAGTGCCCCCTGAAAGTGAGGTGCAAAGTATCCTGTCTGAGGTTGCAGACTCTCTGTGTCCAGTAGAACTGTTTGACTTGCCCAAAGAAAGGGCTGATGGTCTGAGTTTCCCTGGGAACATGCCAGAATTTGAGGAGCAATATGAAAGTGTTGACAGCACCCCCTCAGTGCCACAAAACCTAATTGTGCCAGAGTCTACTCAGAATGACCAACCTGGGCCTTCGTCAGAAAGTAATAATGAGCAAAGTGTGTTGGAAACAGTCTGCAGAGCCAGGAGCTGATAGTGTTTCCAATCTGGACATTTCAACCAGTGCAGAGTCATCCCTCACTACAGGAGAAGAACTCAGTGCCAGTGTTGACTGCCCAGAGCCTGTGTCTGTTCCTCCCAGAAAATCTGGGTGACCTGTTAAGCCAGTGCTACGTTTCAGCTATGATTCCCCTGGGATGCATGTGGACTTGTCTCTCAATGTGGTCCACAAGGGTGTTTATATTTCTCAGAGCTCACTACCCAAACTGAGCATAATGGCCAGTTCCAGGTTGATTGTTCTTCCTTCTCAGTATAGTGCCCCTGCCCCATCCAGTCCTAAGTTAGCTGATATGGAAGGGTCTCTTCTTACATTGTTTAATGTATAAGAAGTTATAACATGAATCAGTATTATAATGTTTAAAGTATGTTACTCATAGTGGAATCAGTATCACATGTATGAAACATGCATAAGTATTGTCATTATGGATATAGTATTGTGAAGTGTAGTGAATATGTATAGTAAAGGTATAAGTGTACGTTAACTGATGCATCAAAAGTTATTTGCATAGTATGCTAATGTCATATATGTCTAGTATATATTGCATCTTCAATATTGTAATGGTATAGACTTGACACGGATGCCAAGTTTTCTCCAGGCAGGGAAGGGTGTAACCCCCCTACAAATGGGGGTTCCCGAAAAGTCTTCCTTGAGCTTGCCTAAATACTCACTGCCAGGCTGGTGTCCTGCATTTTAGCAGTTTACACGTTATTGGCAGAGTGCCTGTATAGCCTCTGTGTATTGTCTCTTTAAGAGCTGCCTATATCGCAGTTATGATTAATCTGGGAGGGTGGCTGAGTGTTCTGTGCTCGAGTCCTGCCTGGGCTGCTAGATAATCGCTCCACTCTGCCATCGCTATTTGCACAGAGGGAGCTCTATGAGAAGATGTACTTATTTGCTTATTATCTATTAGAATGGCAACGATATTGTAGTTTGTCTAACCTGCCTTCTTTGCAGCATGGACAGTTTCGTTTATCACCACCATCTTGGTCCTAGACTGTCAGAATGGGCCAATCAGTACCTTTGGGGACTCTAAAATGCAGCCTGTCCCCAGGGGTCTGGTGGAAGCAAAATTCTGTAGGAATTGTAGTTTTGGAACTTTGACATCCAAATGGACCTGGAGCGGGAGCCCTTGTTGTGACTGACAGACAGATCAGCCAACCAAACCTTTGGATCCTGGGGAAAATCCCAGGCTGCTTACAGCTAGTGTCAGTCTGAGTTGGGAAGTGAAGGAGTGAACAGCTTGTGATAGTCGAGCAGCAGTCCTGCGTAGATTCGCATGGGAGAACTGTGAAAGGGCTGAGTTTTGGCCTGCCTCTCTGCCTGCTGTCCCTGAGAGGGAAATTAGAGTTTATTTGGACTGAATCCGAATTGTGAGAGTGAGATAAGCCACTGAACCATGACCAGTCTGTCAACCTGAAGAAAACCAAAGATTTGCTGAACACGATCAGCCTGTCAGGACCTCCAGCCACCTCTGAACTCCCAGATTGTGCAGAGACCCTGTAATTGCGACCGGAGAGCCATTTGCCTGGTACAGTGGAATTTCTTTACATGTAAATGTGCTGTGCTGTTAATGGGTCATGATTTGGTTCCCCACTGTGTGCTAAACTGTGTTCTGCTTGCTGGAGGCTGCATCCAGCTCCCACAGACTGAATCTGTATTCATCTCCATTTGGCCTGGGTCTTGCCACACTGGCCCAGCCAGACTACCTGCTACACAGAGAAAGTCATCGATGAGAGACCTGCCTGGGGATCAGCCCCCTGCTCAACGCTTTGAACAGGAATGACACCTTGGTAATTCGTGTGGGCCCTGCTTCTCCTGGCACTCCAGCTCAACAACCTGCAGTCTCGATTTCATCCTGTCTGTGTCCTGTATTGGGTATCATGAGTAACCATCAGGGTAGCTCCCTGCAACAACAGCTAAATCCAAAGTGTTGTCATTTGATTGCCTTGTTGTCTTTTCTTTCATGAACTGAGCCCTCCAGCTCCAGATTACAAACAGTGTGTGTTGTGCATGTTGCTTTCTTCCATCACAGGGCCCCAACCAGCTGCGACGGCGGCCTACCCTGGGCAACGTTCCTGGCTAGCCCACCTTTTTCCTACCTGGGTACGCAGAGTGTGCGACTGTGAAGGGACTTTGGAGTGTATGCATAACTGTCGGATTGATTTAGTCTTTTCTTTCACGAACTGAGCCCTCCAGCTCCAGCAAGCAGAACACAGTTCAATACACAGTGGGGAACCAAATCACGACCCACTAACAGCACACAGCACATTTACATGTAAAGAAATTCCACTGTACCAGGCAAATGGCTCTCCGGTCACAATTACAGGGTCTCTGCACGATCCAGGAGTTCACAGGTGGCTGGAGGTCCTGACAGGCCGATCGCGTTCAGCAAATCTTTGGTCTTCTTCAGGCTGACAGCCTGGTCATGGTTCAGTGACGTAACTCACTCTCACAATTCGGATTCAGTCTGAATAAGCTCTAATTTTCCTCTCAGAGACAGCAGGTAGACAGGCAGGCCAAAACTCAGCCCTTTCACAATTCTCCTGCATGAATCTACACAGGAATGCTGCTTGACTATCACGAGCTGTTCACTCCTTCACTTCCCAACTCAGACCGACACTAGCTGCAAGCAACCTGGGACTTTCCCCAGGATCCAAAAGCTTTGGTTGGCTGATCTGTCTGTCAGTCACAACAAGGGCTCCCCCTCCAGGTCCATTTGGGTGCCAAAGTTCCAAAACTACAATTCCTACAAAATTTTGCTTCCACAAGACCCCTGGGGACAGGCTGCATTTTAGAGTCCCCCAAGGTACTGATTGGTCCATTCTGACAGTCTAGGACCAAGATGGTGGTGATAAACGAAACTGTCCATGCTGCAAAGAAGGCAGGTTAGACAAACTACAATATTGTTACCATTCTAATAGATAATTATCAAATAAGTACATCTTGTCATAGGGCTCCCTCTGCATAAATAGTGATGGCAGAGCAGAGCGATTATCTGGCAGCTAGGGCAAGACTCGAGCACAGAACACTCAGCCCCCCTCCCAGATTAATCATAACTGTGATATAGGCAGGTCTTAAAGAGACAATACACAGAGGCTATACAGGCACACTCTGGCAATAGCATGTAAACTGCTAAAACACAGGACACCAGCCTGGCAGTGAGCATTTAGGCAAGCTCAAGAAAGACTTTTCGGGAACCCCCATTTGTAGAGGGGTTACACTAGGATTCCATGCTTTTCCATATCTTGATGACTGGCTAATTTCTCACACAGAAGACAAAGCAGGCAGTGAAACATAGAAACATAGAATTTGACGGCGGATAAGGACCGCTTGGCCCACCTAGTCTGCCCATTGTCCTACCTAACAGATAAGCTGCAGATCCTAGTTAACCAACAGCTTACTTCCTCTTACCCACCACTAGGACTGCCTTATGCCTGTCCCATGCATTCTTGAAGTCCCCCACTGTTCTTGACTCCACAACCTCCTCGGGGAGGCTGTTCCATGCATCCACAACCTCTCTCAGTGAAAAAATACTCCTCACATTACCCCTGAGCCATCCCCTCTATCTTCAAATTGTGCCCCTTGTTCTTGCATCTCTTTTCTGGAAGATGCTACCCTCTTGGACTTTAATTCCTTGAGGTACTTGAAAGTTTCTATCATGTCCCTCTCTCCTTCTTTCCTCAAGAGTATACATATTAAGCTCCTTTAGTCTTTCTTCATATGTCTTCTGGTGCAGACCCTGCACCATTTTAGTTGCCCTCCTCTGGACAGCCTCCACTCTGTCTATGTCTTTGTGGAGATGGGGTCTCCAGAACTGCACACAGTACTCCAGATGGGGTCTCACCAACTGTCTGTGCAGGGGATAACAACTTCCTGTTTTCTACTATTAATGCCTCTTCCTATGCATCCCAGTATCCCCCCAGCCTTCCTTACTGCCTTCTCACATTGCTTGCCCACCTTTAGGTCATCTGATATAATTACCCCCAGGTCCCTTTCTATTTTTACTGTTGTCAGTATCTCACCCCCCATTGTGTATGCTTCCCCTGGGTTTTTGTTTCCCATGTGCATTACCTTGCACTTCTTTGCATTGAATCTGAGCTGCCATACATTTGACCATTCCTCCAACCTTGCCAAGTCCCTTCTCATCCTTTCCACTCCATCTTGTGTATCAACCCTGTTGCAGATCTTTGTGTCATCTGCAAAGAGACATACTTTTCCTTCCAGTTCCTCTGCAATGTCACTTATAAAGACATTAAAAAGGACCGGTCCCAGTACTGAACCCTGCGGTACCCTGCTAGTAACCCTCCTTTCTTCACTGTGTACTCCATTTACTACTACCCTTTGCATCCTGTTGTCTAGCCAATTTTTATCCAGGCTACCACCTTGGGACCCACTCCAAGGCTGGCTATCTTGTGTATTAATCTTTTGTGTGGGACTGTATCAAATGCCTTGCTAAAATCTAGGTAGGCCATGTCCACAGCCCCTCCCTGGTCTACTACTTTGGTCACCCAGTCAAAGAAATCTATTAGATTCGTCTGACACGACCTTCCCATTGTGAATCCATGCTTCCTTTGGTCCTGTGCCCCACTGGCCTCTAGGTACTCAACAATTCTTTCCGTCAGAAGTGATTCCATCATTTTCTCTACCACTGAGGTCAAACTAACTGGTCTGTAGTTTCCTGCCTCTGTCCTGCTCCCACTTTGTGAAGAGGAATCACATCTGCCCTCCTCCAGTCCTCGGGTACCACCCCATCCTCCCATGATTTGTTAAAGAGAATAGTCAGTGGCGTCACTAGTTCTACCCTTAATTCATTTAGAATTCTTGGGTGAATCCCATCAGGCCCCATTGCTTTGTCCACCTTCAATTTTATTAGTTCTTTCAGAACCCTTTCTTCTGTAAAAGGACTGGTATCGACCCCCGTCTTCAGAGTGTTTCTTTTGTTTGGTTTAGGTAACTCCCCCTCCTCTTCCTTTGTGAATACTGAGCAGAAATATTCATTCAGTATCCCTGCTTTTCACTGTCACCCTCTACCCACATTCCCTCCCCTTTATTAAGCTTCAGTATCCCTCCTTTGGTCTTTCTTCACTCCCTAATGTACCTATAAAAGGTCTTATCCCCCTTCTTAACAGAACTGGCTATCCTTTCCTCGGTTTGGGCCTTTGCTATTCTGACTGCCTTCCCAGCCTCTTTCTGTTTTAACTGATAAAGTTCTCTGTTCTGCTCCTTCTGTGTTTCCTTATATTTCCTGAATGCTGTCTTTTCTCCTTAACCTTCCCTGCCACCTCTTTGTGAACCATAGCATTTTTTCCTTCGTTGTGTTTTATTGATTTGCTTTACACAAAGCTTTGTTGCCTCTGTGATGGCTGTTTTGATCACTCCCCATTGTTCCTCCACCCTCCTTCTTGCCTGTTTGCTAGTGCTTTTCTGGGCACTCTCTCATTTTCCAAAGTCAGCCCTCCTGAAGTCTAGTACTCTTGCTTTTGTATGCTTGATTGTATGGCTGTGTTTATCGTGAACCACACTGTTTGGTGGTCGCTTGTTCCCAGATGGCTACCCACTTCTGAATCTGAGATTCTTTCTCCATCCCCATTTGAAAGTACCAGGTCTAAGATTGCTCCTCAGTGGGTTCCAATACTAGCTGTCTGAGGCATGCCCCTGTAGGGCATCAAGAATGACGCTGCTCTTGGATGTGCCTGCAGCAAAGGTGCTCCAGTTAACATCTGGCATATTCAGGTCCCCCATCAACAATATCTCCCCTTTTTCTGCCATTCTAAGAAAGCCTTCTATCATTTCCTTGTCCATTCCCTCCCCCTGAGATGGGGGTCTGTATACAACCCCCATGCGGATTGTGGTGCCATTTCCTGTCTCCAGGGTGACCCAAAGTGCCTCATCTGCTCCTGTTTACTCTTTAGTTCTGTTGCTTGATCCTTCCTTTACATAGAGAGCTACTCCTCCTCCTCTTTACCCTCCTTGTCCCTCCTGTAGATTGTGTATCCTGGTATGTTGACATCCCAGTCATGGTTCTCTGTGTACCATGTTTCTGTGACTGCCACAATATCCAGGCAACCCTCTTCCATCAAAGCCACTAGTTCAGGGAGCTTGTTACACAGACTACGGGCATTGGTACTCATCACCCTCCACTTTTTGATAGCCTTACCCCTTTTAGACCCATTTCTGTCCTTACTGCCTTTGCCTTTTTTTACATTTAAATCTGTTCTGCTCCCTAATAACTTCTGTACCTTGGTGTTTACCTCACTAATCACCATGTTTTGTGGGGGGAGGCTCAGATTTCCCTGCTCCTTTTCAGTGCCCCCCCCTTGGCTAGTTTAAATGCTTGCCAATGAAGCATTTAAACCTCTCACCTAGGATCCTGGTTCCCCCAGACAGATGCAGACCATCGCACCAGTATAGGTCTGCATCCCTCCAGGTGGCTCCCCAGTCCCCAATGAAGCCAAATCCCTGAGCTCCACACCAGTTTTTCAACCACTCATTGAATTCCCTGGTGAGAAGTGCCCTAGCATCTCCCTTGCCATAGACAGGCAGCACCTCCGAGAAGGTTACTGTATGCGTTACTTGTCTAAGGCCCCTTCCCAACTCTATAAACTCCTCTTGCACTGCTCTGATCCCATTCCTAGCCAGGTCATTTGTTCCTAGGTGGACAATGACATCCAGCTCCCTCCCTTGTGCAGCTCCTCCCACGATCCTGAGGATTCGCTTCCTGTCCCTCAAGCGTGGCACCAGGAAGGCACCTTGCCTCCCTCTCCCTTTCCTCCCCCATTTCTACCCCCTAATGATTGAGTCCCCCACCAGGAGTTGTTTCCTTCCCCTGTGGGGTCCCATGCCACCCTCCTGTGGGTCTCCTTTGTGAAGGTTCCCAGCATCCTCCTTGGTCTCCACTGCAGGTGCCTCCATAGAGGAACCACTATCCACCAGAAGAGCAAATGAATTGTGGAAAGGTACAGCTGGAGGGATGCAACTCTGTTCCACCACCCTCTCCCTCTTTGAACCCACCCTGGTCCAGCCTCTCCTCTTTCTTGGCAACCTCTGAGGTAGTGGCATTGGCCCTGGTGGTCCCTGGATGGGGGAGGAGGTTTCATGAATCCTAGCCAGGTCAGCCTGGAGACGGGCAACCTCCTCTCCCAGACCAGAGGGGTGCTTACAAATAGGGCAGCATCGCAGCCTCCAGAATGTCTCCCGGAACACTGCCACCCCACAGCCATTGCACTGCACCACTCCTATCATGTCTTATTTTGTGTCCTCTCTACTGTTTCTCTGGATGCTTATTCTCTCCTCTCCTTACAACTCTCACCCTTCCTGTTCTGGGACAGCAACTTCCTATCTTCTTCTTCTTCCTTGCTCAGTATCAGACCACCAGCAGCTGGGGGGAGTGAGCTACTTTTTTACTTTAGGGTTGACAAAACCAATGTTTCTCTATGATCCTTTCCTTCCTACTGCCAAACAGGAAGTTCCTGTTGACAGTCAAATCCAGTGGCTATAAAAGTAGAACTGGCTATGGGTGGGTGGGATGGAGGGCAATTAGTAAGAAAAAAGGCTAGCAACAAGAAGTTGTAATTTGACTCACCTGCTTTTATAGTGTCTAAACCACACCCCCCAGGTAAGCTCTCTTTCCTCCTACTGGTTTAGCAAAGTCAGCTAAGTCAGTGGCCACTGCCTCTTAGTTCCTAGTGTCCATGAGAGTCCTGCTGAAACCCTCAAAGTTTCAGCTGGAGTCCTTCCAGGAACTGCTATTCATGGGAGCTGTTCTGGACATGACCCAGGCTTGGGTACAGCAGACTATGGGCAGTCTGCAGATGACATACTAAACCATGACTCACAAGACTGTGCCAGCCCACTCCCATGCAGCACATGTTGGGCTTGACAGCCTCCTCAGTGTTCACAGTGCTTCTGACTCGACTGCACATGAGGACAATCCAGTGGATGTGCAGTGCACAATGGTCCTACTTAATCTCCAAGAGGTGGGGGGGTGAATGGGCCAGATATCAAGTAGAATCTGTGGTGATACTATAGGCAGGGGAAATGGGGAGACTAGGTATGCCAAGCGGTCCTTATCTGCCAGCAAATTCTATGTTTCTATTTTGCATGCATCACACCCTCAAAACTATCCCATTCAGATGACAAAACCCCTGTTGAGGTACCCGTTGTGATGGTCAGTAGAGGAGAACTACTAGGGCTTTCTCTTCTCTCCATCGGAGTGAGAGGTAACTCTCACCAAGGATGCATCCTTGCTGAATTGGGGAGACCACTGCCAGGGTCTCCAGATGCAGGGTGTCTGGGACTTGTCAGAAACAAGTCTCCACACAAAGGTGCTGGAGATGCATGCAGTTTTGTGAGGTCCGAAAACCCTAATGGATGTGGTCAGCTAAAAGACAGTTCTCCTCCAGACGGACAAGTCTAATGTGTACTGTATCATCAAGCAAGAATGAGCACACTCTGATCCTCTCTGCTGGGATGCAGTGAGACTGTGGGAATGGTGTCTAGAACAGGGGATCCTGCTCCAAGTGATCAACCTTCCAAAAGTCCAGAACACTCTGGCAGATGAGCTCAGTCAAGTGGTCACTAGATCCAGACATCATGAGAGTATAATTCAACAAGTAAGGCACTCCAGATGTGGACTTTTTTGCATCCCCACTCAATGCCAGACTGCCTGATTTCTACTTCAGAAATCCAGGACGTGGCATTTTCTGTCAGGATGCATTCAGATTGCCATGACAAAATCTGTTTCCGTATGCATTCCCTCCAATCTCTGTCATCCAGAGAGTGTTTTCAAGTTGGAAGCACACAGAGGAAAGATGACACTAGTGGCCCCCTGCTGGCCTTGACAGATATGGTTTCCTCTGTTGAATCAACTTTCAGTCAACAAACAGAGTATTCTGGCACTCCGGATGGACTCACTGACCCAGGGTCAGCTAGTCCACCCCAACCTGCACTCCCTTCACCTTCAGGCCTGGCTGCTGAAGAAACAGAAGTGAACAGGTTTAAAGTATCTCACAGGGTCTCTGAAATTGGCAGTGTCAGTGGCTCAGCAGGTACAACACTCACCTCTGAGGCTGAGAGATCAGAAGGTTGTGGGTTCTAGTTCCACGCAAGGCACTTGGGTTAATATCCCAATACTGACACTGCAGTGCAGCATGAGGGGGGGTGTTGCACTCCTGAGGTGCCCTCTTTCAGATGATACATTAAACCGAGGTCCCATCTGCCTGTTCTAGTGGTAGTTCAGGTGGGTGTAAAAGATCCCATGGCACTTCTCGAAAAGAGTAGGGGTGCTTTTATTTACAATAGTGCATACAGAGAAATCAAAGAATCATCATACAAAACAAAGAAACAACTGTAAACCTAAAAGGAAAGAAACCCAGAAGTCCCACAAATCAAAACAGTATCCCTCCCAAAAAGGGCACCCCACCAATGTGGGGATTACGGTCTAAGTTATTTATATTTAATGATATGAGAAAATCCCTTCCACCAGAATTTGACTTTATCTACATTATACATTTGGTTATCTTTTAAATAAACTTTCAACAATTCATTTCTGACATAACAACAAAACCCTTCAGCCATACTCAGTTTCTGATAAATGACCTACTGACATCTTAATTGCCATAAACAGAATCTTAAACATGCAAAAAAGATCAGCAACGTGTTTTTATCATAGATCCGTAAGCCAGGTGACACCACTCCAATAATTAAAATCTCATAAGTAATAAAAGACAACCAAGACATATTCCATCTGTTAGCAGCATAGTTCCATAATGATTTTGAAAATGAACAATACAAGAAAAAATGCTCCATGGTTTCTTCTTGGCTTATACACTCAGGAAAAGGACAGCTCCTCTCTTCTCTAGCTTTATATTTAGCCGTACCCCTAGCATTTAAACGGCCATACATGATGAGCCACTGAGTTTCCCACATATGTATGGGGAGTCTGGGGTTATTTAATTGGGCTAAAACATTAATATTACAAGCTGAGGGACAATTTTGAAACATGGGTCCATAGGATAAACAATAGACATAATAATCTTATAAAGATGTTTCATATCATTAGTAGTAATTTGCTCTTTTAACACTTGCCATTTATACAACTTCTGGGCTGCTGGCCTGAAGTAAGCTGGAAAATGCATATGTGGCTGAATTTTTGGAGCAAAATTAATCCAGGCCTTCATATACCGCTCTAGAGACTGCCTAGTCCAAAACCCATCTCGACTGTCTGGATATAATAAACATTTTCTTAAATTATGCGAAATAAACAGCGCATGACAAAAAACAACCGGATCAACATACCTAAACCCCCCATTTCTTTAGCCAAATATGTATAACATCTCTTCACTGGATTCAATCTATTTCCCCATAGAAGTTGAAAGCAGCAACTATGTAATCTAGCTTCATAATGGGAGGGTAGAGGAAAGGTTTGAACAATATGTTGCAAACAGGGTAGACTGAATTGTCTCAGAACCTGAATTCTTTTAAGTTTTGTAAATTTAAACTGCTTCCACCTAGCAATTTTTGTTTCAACCTTTTTACAAACCAAATCCCAATTTTCTACTGGAAGGTTTTGGGGCCCGAAAAGAACACCTAAAATAGTTAAAGGCTCATTTGAAAAATTAACATCCTGTACATAAACAGGTGTGTGAGAAATGCTCCCCATCGTAAACCTCTGGATTTTTTATGATTAATTGCAGCATTGGACAGAGTAGAAAAGCGAGTAAATTATTTTAAAAATTCAGCTATCTGCTCCTGAGAATTAAAAAAAAGGCAAACTTCATCTGCATAAGCCTGTACCAGTAAGAGAGTATTGGATAATGGTTTATGTAACCCTTCCCATCTAGGAGGTAGAGTTAAAGCTCTTAGTAAAGGTTCAAGCGAAAAAACATATAACAAGGGGCTAAGCGGGCACCCTTGACGAACTCCTGTGTTAATTACTATCCCTTTTGTTATGTTCCCTTTGATCACAGGATAAACTGTTGAGGATTTATATAAAGCCCGAATAATCCCTATAAATGAAGGAGGAATCCCGAAAAAGTCCAGTACCTGAAATAAAAAAACATGGTCAACCCTGTCAAAGGCTTTCTCCAAATCAATCGATAAGAGATAACCTGATTTCCCTTCTAAGGATAAATACTCTATAACCTCTCTAATTATTGTTAAGGCCAACTGGATATTCCTATCTGGAATTCCACAGTATTGTAATGGAGATATGACTTTAGTAGCCAGAAATCGTAACCTATTATTTAATAATGAAGTAAAAATTTTATAATCGGAATTTAAAATGGTGATGGGCCTCCAATTCCTAATATCCCCTTTATCCCCTGATTTAAATATATAAATCAATAGTCCCTCTATAAAAACATCTGGAAACCATACTCTAGCCAGAAAAAAATTGCTCACTGGTACCAGCGCCAACAATTCTCCCTGACATAGTTAGATCTCACCCTACACTGACCATGTGCACTGGCCCACAGCACCTATCCCCTGGGTACCTCCCCACCGCCTACCCAGGCTCCCTCTGGCAGCTAATTGTTCTCACACTCCCAACCTGGAAAACCCTACCCATCCCCTGTTCCCTGAAGGCCCCCTCCCTATCCCCGCATACCCGTTGGAAGCCTACACATCACCGCCCACTGGCCAGAGCCATGGTCCTCCTTCTACTCTTAACAGGCAATATACATCCTAACCCAGGCCCCACCCAGGCCAGCCCACCAGGTGGGTCCCCTGGTCTGAGCATTGCCTCCATGAATATATGCAGCATATTGAAAAAATATGATACCCTCCAATGCTGGGTCATGCTGCACAAACCAGATGTCATAGCACTGGTGGAAACCTGGCTCTCAAAATCTATCCCTGACTCCTTTGTCTCCCTCCCTGGATACACACTGTACCGGGAAGATTGTGTAGACAAATGTGGGGGTGGCTGTGCAATCTATACCAGGGATACACTCACTGGTCAAGCACTCCCTGCTCCAGCCCTTGCAAGTGGGGCACAGGCCCTTACCCTTAAACTTACTCCGGACCCCTCCAGGGGCCCCCTTTGTCTCATCTCTGCCTATATTCCCCCAAAGAACCAAAACCCAGCACTTTTATCTTTAACTGATTATCTTGCCACCCTCCCCCACAAGGCAGAACAAGTCCTTGTGGGGGACCTTACCGTGAACTGGCTCAGTGCCACCTCCTCCACCGCCCGGGACTCCTTCGCGGCCATTGATCTGACACAACTTATTTCCCAACCCACAAGAGTAAACCCTAAGAGAGGTACCAGCACCCTCCTAGATGTTATCATCACCAACCGCCCCCAAAAAATCCTGGACATCCAAGCCCTCCCTGACTCACTCAGTGACCATTCCCCTATCCTGTTCTGCTGGGTGACCCCCCAGCCCCGACTCACAGCCCAGCCCACACTCCACCGGCATTTCAGACCAGGTGGGCTGAAAAACCTCAAGCATTTTCTTGCCCAGATAAACTGGTCCCCCATTCACCATGCTCCTGACATAGATACTGCCCTAGCCTTCTTTTTCCCAAACCTTTAACAAAGCCTGCGACCTCTTCACACCCTTCACGGCTGCCCGAGCCAAAAAACATAACGTGCCCTGGATTACTCCTGCCCTTTTACAATTGCTCAGGCTTAGGGATAACCTATGGCACCTTGCCACAGAAACAGGCCGGATGGCTGAGAAACAGGCCTACAATGCTGTGCGGAATAAGTGCACTTGGGCCATCCGAAAAGCCAAGGCCGACCACTACCAGGCCACTCTCACCTCCTCCTGGGGGTGTGCCCGAACTTTCTGGGAGAATGTCAAAGAATTAAATGGGAGCACACGCTCCCCTCCCCCATCCCCAGATCACCATTGATGGCACAACCATAACAGACCCAGCAAACATTGCAAACTACCTTAACACATCCTTTACGGACCTTAGCTCTGTCCTCCCCAGTAATTTCTTTGACCTGCCACCCTCCCTACCTGCCCCAGTCCTTCAACGCACTAGCTTCTACCTACATAGGGTAACTTCCCAGGAAGCCAGACCCCACCTGGTCAGAGCATTAAAAAGCAACAGTCCCGGCGACGACTCCCTAGACCCCAGCATTCTCCGTCTGGTACTGGATCAGGTCCTTGCCCCACTCACCAGTCTTCTCAACAAATCCCTCTGCCTGGAGCAATTCCCAACTGCATGGAAAACCGCCATTGTTACTCCCATTCACAAAGGTGGTGACAGGTCCTCTGCCGGAAACTACCATCCTATCTCCATACTCCCACCCCTCTCCAAAGCCCTAGAAAAGCTGGTTGCAATACAAATCGCTGAATACCTGACCAAACACAACATCCTCTGCCCTGAACAGCACGGTTTCCACACAGGACACAGTACCGGCACTGCACTAGTTGAATTTTCAAATTTCCTACACTCCTCACTGGACTCTGGCTCCCTAGCTGGGGCAGTGTTCGTCGACCTCTCAAAGGCATGCCACACTGTCTCCCACCCCCTCCTGCTGGATGCCCTCTGCCACACTGGCTTCTCTACTGGGCTTCTCGCCTGGTGCACCAGCTACCTATCTGCCAACTCCCAATGTGTCAGAATCAATGGGACACTTTCCAAAACTTGGCCCATCCACTCAGGGGTTCCTCAGGGCTCCATCCTGGGACCCCTACTCTTCTCTCTCTACCTTAACACCCTGCCCAGTGCATGCACTGGGAAAATTCTGCTGTATGCAGATGACGCCGTCATCTTTGCCACCTACCGTAACCCTATCTCCCTCCAGGACTCCCTACAGCAATCCTATAATAATGCTGAAACCTGATTTAAAGAGCACAGACTGGTCATTAATCTCAAAAAAACCAAAACAATGCTCTTTACCCACCCCCAAAACAAAGCCAGCAACTTCCCACTCCATATCCTCCCCTGCTCCAAACAACCACTAGAACAAGTCCACTCCTGCAAGTACCTTGGGGCTCAGCCCTCACCTACCACACCCACATTGATGCTCTTGCCTCAGCCACTAATGTGCGGCTAGGTATCTTATACTGCTATAAAAACTGTCCCCCTTCCCGCTGCCCTCCGTCTAGTGGTTACATCCTCTATATTATCCCTTGTTGACTATGGCCTACCAGTATACGGTGCTGCTGACACGACCGCCCTCAATAAAATTCACCTCATCCTAAATAAGGCATGCAGACTAATCACTGGGGCCCCCAGGCTCACGCATTCATGCCAGCTCTATGACATGGCAATACTGCTGAATCTAGATGAATGCCTACGATACCAAACATGCCTAATAACAAAAAAAACTCTTCTCAGGCTATCCCCACCTGGGCTGACTGCCTCCCTCCACCAAGCCCAGCCCTTGGTCTGTACATGGACCTCCTGCAAGGCCACTTTTCTGGTTCCAAGATCTAGGACCTCCCATGGACAGAGGTCCTTCTGCTATAGAGCTCCAGCCTGGTATAACTCGCTCCCTGCCCACATCTCGGATGCCCCCACGATTTCCAAATTCAAAACTGCACTTCGAAGCCAACTATTTAATATGCGTAGCTGCACCTGTCTATAATTGAGGCATAGCTCTCTGTGCTCTGACAATGCCCGCTGGGTGGCACCTACACCACACCTCTTTTAAATCCTCACACACTGCTGTTGGAACTGCTATTATCCTGCTGCTTGCTCTTTCCATCATGCAAGAATGTGCCATTGTAACCAGACTGGCTTATCTGTTTATCTGTTGTAATCTCATGTGCTTGCTAACTATTTAACCCATTTTGCTGTAACCAAAAGTCTGTTATGTATTTGTCCTCAATGTGACGAAGTACCTTTGGAAATGAGCCTCTGGCTCAAAGGTTGCAAACCGATGTACAAATAAATAAATAAAATAAATAAAAAACCAGGAGTAAACACGCAGAAATATCTGCTTGAAAAGATTTATAAAAAGAATTAGGAAGACCGTCAAAACCCGGCGTCACATTATCTTTTAATTTTCGAATTACCCATCTGATTTCTAAACTAGAAAACGGAACTACCAATCTGTGACTCTCCTGAGGCTCTAGCTGAGCCGGAGACCTCCCTAAGTAACTTGAAATATCAGAAACAGATGACTCAAATTTTGGGTTTAAAGCAGCAAAATGATCCTTTATCAGAGAGTTGATACCCCTTTCGTCCTCCACCTTAATTTGATCCCACATGGGGCATTCCAAAGCTGTAGAATCTTTAAGTTTTTTACATAATTCGAAAGGATCCCCAACGACTGTTTTAGAAGAGCGATTAGTGAGAATGGCTTGCAAGGTCTGAGACCTATTGTATTGATAAACTTTCATCTGATCTTTAATGTGTGCAATTTGAGCAGACTAATCAAACCTGGATGTGTTAGCAAGAGAAAGCAAATATTGCAATTGGGACCTTAATTTTAAATATGAAAGGAAACTTGAATTCCGTTTTTTTATGCCATATTTTTTAAACCAGGTACAACAGTCCCGCTTTGTTTCCAACCACCACAGGTCTAGGTCAGAATATAAAAATGCCACTGACAATCTAGCCTGTAATATAAGGGAAACAGAATTTGTTACTATTGTTTCTTTCAGAATGGAGGAATTTAATTTCCATCTGGTAAATTTCCTCCCAGCAGAGATGGATGTTCCAGTTTCAACCATTACTAATAGGTGGTCCGAGAATTCCACAGGGATGATATTAAACTTGCCCATGATAATATTTTTTGAAAGGAATAAATAGGCAATCGTGGAACCTACTTTCCCTTTAAAAAAAGTGAAAATAAAGCCTGAATTTGCTGAACAATTAAAATTGACCAAATCCCCTGTCTTTATAATCGATGCCAAACAATTTGAATCGCAATATATTTTTTTGTTCAACCCACCTTTTATGGTGAGACTACAATTGAAATCCCCTCCCAAAAAAATATTAAGGGAAGAAATCAAAAAGGGCTGAATTTGTTTCATGTATTCAGTTCTAAGGGCTTTTGTCTGAGGATTGTAAGTATTAATAAATCTATGAAAGAAGGAACACAGGCCTGCACCTGGGGACCGTGCTCGGCAAACAACAAGTAAAAGAAAGAATACGATAAGCCAGCACCGGTCTTATAGCAAGTATTTCAACTGCACCAAAAGAGGTTCGATATCACACAAAGGAAGCAGTTTTCTGGGTGCTAAAAGTGCTTCATTTTATTCAAATAAAAAACAAGTGAATGCACCCTGCTTCCATAAAAAACTGTTAGCTCCACACCACACAGCTGTGGGGCTAACAGTTATAGGCTGAAACCATCTGTTTGTTGAGAATAAAGTGACACTTTGCTTTGGCTGTGACTCAGGCTCTCTTTGCTATAAGGTTGATATACTGCTCATGTTCTTTCTATTAATAAATCTACAAGGTCTAGAATGCCATAGGCTATCAATAATTAGAATTCTCCCCAGAATTAGTTCGATTAGTTTAAGTAAAACAAAATGAAAAGAATTAAACAAAATACCTATCCCATCTGCGCTGTCCCTACCAAAAGACCAATAAGATGGCCCCCATGGCAAATCCCGTTGAAATGAAATGATTTGTGCTTGTACAAAAATCCAGGTTTCTTGAAGAAAACTTACACC
Source organism: Neoceratodus forsteri (assembly GCA_016271365.2). Classification (NCBI taxonomy): domain Eukaryota; kingdom Metazoa; phylum Chordata; order Ceratodontiformes; family Ceratodontidae; genus Neoceratodus; species Neoceratodus forsteri. The sequence goes on from JADMNL010000024.1 coordinate 125,870,810, forward strand.
TAAGGTCTGATCCCTAAGAAACTGAAAGACAGCTCGTCTCTTAACAGAATTTAATAAGCTGCGTGTATTCAGTGAACCCCATAAGAAACCAGCCATTAAAGTTTATCAAAAGGAAAACCTGAACCTATTTTTTCATCCGTTTTTTCTTTTTCTCCTTATAGTCTTCTATTGGGGTGCCCATGCCACCTTGTGTGGATTTTTGGGAATCAGAGTCTCCAATGTCCATTTCTGAATCACCCCAAGAGGTAAACAGAGCGGCATATGAGTTAGGAGATTCAGTAGACTCACTTTTTGGTGCAACCACAGCCTTCACGTGCCTAGTAGACCGTCGTGGAGGAAGGGGAGACATTCCTGACCTATCTATCCTTACCTTTTCCACATCAGAAGTATCATTGCAGCAAACTGGTTCTAAAAGGTTTACCACCTCAGATTCAATTTTGACCATACTTACCGGAACCTCAGAAGAGGGAGGTAAGATGGAAGAGGGGGGATGGGGGGTCGAGGGGTGGGGGGGCCTAAAGAGGCAGCAGAGACAGTTGACTCTTGCTGATGAGGGGGTAGTGGAGCATCTACCTCAGCCCCCACTTGTTTAGAAACAGCATCCTGGGCATGCTGAATGATTAAGTCCGTACTTCCACAAGAGGCCTTATTCTTAGCTGCCCATGCACAATCTCTGAAGGCATGACCAAAATCATCACATAAGTCACACTTAGTGTGACTCACACACTGCATGGTTATATGGCCCACTTCACCACAATTATCACATCTAGGCTGGTTGCACACACTAGAAAGATGTATTTTTGCCTCACGCTTGTAACATGCCCTAGGTTGCCCACTATAAAAACATACCCCACGGTCTCTCCCCAACAAAAAAGCAATAGGAATATGTTCAATCCCTGATTCTGATTGCCTGAGCTTTACCTTGTACTTCCATCCCCCTGTCCAAAACTGCTCAGAGTCCAAAATAGGATCTGGATCACTTTGAATGTCACATTTTCGGGAAAGCCAGTAGGTAATATCTTCCACATGGACCCCCTTGTTTCAAAACATAACCGTAACATGTTTAATTAAAGGTTTAGTAAGTGGAATCACCAAGAAGAGGGTCCATATGGGAGAAAATTTAACCTGCCCATAGCATTCCCAAAAAAGGTCTAAATTATAAGCTGAGCGAAAACTGATGTCGACATTATCTTCCCCGGAAATATTAACGAAAGCAAACACATCCCTTGGTAAAAACTTTTAAGAGTCCTTAATTAAATATTTCCCCACATAATGTCTATCGGGCCGCACTTCCAGGCCTCCTTTGTAGCTGATTCTCACTGCATTCTGCTGTGGAGCAGCTTCCCTTCTGGATTTTGCAAAGAGTTTGGATAATAAGGGCTTGTTTGTGGCCCTGGAGCTTCCAAACTCTCTCTCTCTGTTCTATAGCCGGTGGCCCAGGAGCAATGTCCATCCCAGAAAGAGTTTTTGGCTCCAGTTCAGATGACTGTTTAGGTATAGTTGTCTTCCCTCCAACCAAATTTAAATTGGTAGCAGTATGAATAATATTTGTATCAGATTTAGGCCACCATTCAGGCAATGCAGATGGAAAATTGAATGCAGAATCCCAAACCAAGTCCGCAGTCCAAACACCTGATGGCCCCTTCTCCCATCCTGCACCCTGCAGCGCTTTTTGGGGGGACCAAGAATCATCATGAATATCAGAGTCCCCGAACCCCTGTTTGGTTGAAACAGTTTCAGACAGAATAGCACTCACCTGTGGCAGTTTATTCTCATGCAATAAAGTTTTAGCCCCCTTCAGAGGTGGAACCTGAGGTTTTGGGGTTACAGGCTTAGAAAAACTAAATTCCGTGATGCCTTTCTGGTCAGTAGCCCCCGTTTGATATTTTATCAAAACGGGCTCAGTCCGTGCAGTACCAGAAGTCAGCTGTGTATGAAAGATGAAACCAGGCTCTTTAGACAGGGTAAACACTTTGTTAAACTGAGAGTCAGATTGTTTTTGCAAGGGAGCCACGGAAAGGTGTTGAAACTCTTCTGAAGCAACAGGTACCTGCTTACAACAGATTTCAGAAACCAGGGGTATACTCGGCTTTCAGCACTCGCTACTCCCAGCAACTAAACTGCCAGCTGGTAAAAAGGATTCAGTTGCCAGAACCTTAATGATATTTGTGGTGCACTCACATGTTTCATTCAACGGGAACCGAGTCTCAACTTCCTCATTCCTTCTGTCAACACCTGGGGGCAGCTTGTCAGACTGCTCAGCTGAAACAGCAGATGACGTCGAACAGTGCAATGAGAGAAGCGCTACACTTGAAATTACCTCCGTCGACTCTTTTTCACCACTTTGTGAGCTGTTTAGATATTTTAACCCTGTTGAACCCATAGAAAATTTTACAGGAACCAGTTGCTCCGGTACCGACACAGCTTCATGAAAAATCTCTTCTCCTTCATAATCCAACATGATCAAAGGGCTTTCCAACAACTTTTCCTCTGCTAATAGTGAGGCCTTCCTCACCACTAGACTAGCGTCCTGCTCCTCCGACGACTCTCCCACAGTGGCCATCTCGCAGTAAGACAGCCGTCCACCTACAGGAGAGTTGGGGAATTTCCCCAGTGCACTGGCCAAATTTCCCCCCATTAACTAAAATACCACCAACAGCTTAATCTGGTTCAAAGTCAGTTGACATTCATCTGTATTCCCTTACCCCGGGTCGTGCCTGAAAATAGGCAGAATTTGTCTAGTGCGCTTACCCGGTCAACAAAAACGAAATAAGTAAGCACGTTTGGTTGCATGTAAACTTTTCACCAGGAAGACATACACAGCCAAGTGGAAAAGACTTTCCAACTTGTGTTCCAAAACACCTGTGCACCCTTTCAGGTGTCCACCTGAGAAGATTCTGGAGTACTTACTGGACCTTTTTGATGCTGGTCTGCAGTATTCCACAGTCATGGTCCACATATGTGCTATATCAGCATATCATGAACCTGTAGGTACCCTCTCTTTGGCACAGCTACCACTGTTTAAGATGTTCCTCAGGGGCATTCTGCACATAAGGCCTCCCATCAGGAAGCCTGTGGCTCCCTGGGATCTCAACCTTGTACTGGATATGCTCGCTTACAAGCCCTTCAAGCCTACTGTGACTTGAGACATGAGGTTTCTAACTTGGAAAGCAACATTTTAAGTAGTTGCCAGCTCTGTATGCAGAATATCTGAAATCCATGTTTTGGTCACAGATCCTCCATGTACTGTTTTCAATAAAAATAGGGCAGTTCTCTGTACTCACCCCAAGTTTCTACCTAAAGGGGTACTGGAGTTTCATCTGAATCCTGCCCACCTACTTTGCCAGCTTCCAGAATGAGGTAGAAAGGACTCTCGACTCACTGGTGTTAAGAGTGTCCTTAGGTTTTACCTGGACAGGACTAAGAACTATAAACATTCAGCACATCTCTTTGTCTCTTTTGGCCCTAATCGAAAGGGACAGCCTATCACAATCAAGTGAATATCAGCCTGAATTGTGAATTGCCAGTGACTTGTATGTCAAGGCCGCGATTAAATTGGAGGGCAAGATATATGCCCACTACAACAGAGCAGTTGCCACTTTCCTGGCAGAAATACACTTTGTGCCTATTGTAGAGATTCAACTTGGAGCACAGTGAGTACGTTTACCAAGCACTATGCCCTGGATTTCCATGCCAGGCAGCATGCCACCTTTGGCATGACAATTCTGAATGGATTACTATCCTGAGTGAGCCCTAAACTGCAGCCTCCCTAGTCTGGGGGACTTACTCTGAGCTTAAACATAGAAACATAGAATTTGATGGCAGATAAGGACCGCTTGGCCCACCTAGTCTGCCCATTTCCCTACCTAATGGATAAGCTGCAGATCCTAGTTAACCAACAGCCTACCTCCTCCTACCCCCACTAGAACTGCCTTATGTCTGTCCCATGCATTCTTGAATTCCCCCACTGTTTTTGACTCCACAACCTCCTCAGGAAGGCTGTTCCATGCATCCACAACCTCTCCATGAAAAATACTTCCTCACATTACCTCTGAGCCATCCCCTCTATCTTCAAATTGTGCCCCTTGTTCTTGCATCTCTTTTCTGAAAAGATGCTACCCTCTTGGACTTTGTTGATTCCCTTGAGGTACTTGAAAGTTTCTATCATGTCCCCCCCCCCCTCCTTTCCTTGAGGGCATACATATTAAGCTTCTTTAGTCTCTCTTCGTATGTCTTCTGGTGCAGACCCGGCACCATTCTGGCTGCCCTCCTCTGGACAGCCTCCACTCTGTCTATGTCTTTGTGGAGATGGGGTCTCCAGAATTGCATGCAGTACTCCCAATGGGGTCTCACCAGCTGTCTGTACAGAGGGATAACAACTTCCTGTTTTCTACTGGTGATGCCTCTCCCTATGCATCCCAGTATCCCCCCAGCCCTCCTTACTTCCTTCTCACATTGCTTGCCCAGTTTTAGGTCATCTGCTATAACTACCCCCAGGTCCCTTTCCATTTTTATTGTTGTCAGTATCTCACCCCCCATTGTGTACTCTTCCCCTGGGTTTTTGTTTCCCAGGTGCATTACTTTGCACTTCTTTGCATTGAATCTAAGCTGCCATAGATTTGACCATTCCTCCAACCTTGCCAAGTCCCTTCTCATCCTTTTCACCCCACCTTGTGTATCAACCCCATTGCAGATCTTTGTGTCATCTGTGAAAATACATACTTTTCCTTCCAGTCCCTCTGCAATGTCACATATAAAGACCTTAAAAAGGACTGGACCCAGTACTGAACCCTGTGGTACCCCTCTAGTAACCCCCCTTTTTTCAATGTGGACTCTGTTTACTAGTACCCTCTGCATCCTGTTGTCCAGCTAATATTTTATCCAGACTACCACCCTGGGACCCACTCCCAGGCTGGCTAATTTGTTTATTAATCTTTTGTGCACGACTGTGTCAAATGCCTTGCTAAATTCTAGGTAGGCCATGACCACAGCCCCTCCCTGGTCTACTACTTTGGTCACCCAGTCAAAGAAATCAATTAGATTTGTCTGAAATTACTTTCTCGCTGTAAATCCATGCTGCATTGGGTCCTGTGCCCCACTGGCCTCTAGGTACTCAACAATTCTTTACTTCAGAAGTGATTCCATCATTTGCCCTACCACTGAGGTCAAACTGACAGGTCTGTAGTTTCCTGCCTCTGTTTTGCTCCCACTTTTGTGAAGGGGAATCACATCCGCCCTCCTCCAGTCCTCAGGTACAACACACCATCATCCCATGATTTGTTAAAAAGTGTAGTTAATGGTGTTACTAGTTGTCCCCTTAGTTCTTTTAGAATTCTGGGGTGAGTCCCATCAGGCCCCATTGCATTGTCCACCGTCAGTTTTAGGAGTTCTTTCAGAACCCTTTCTTCTGTGAAAGGACTGATATCGACCCCCCCCCCATCCAGAGTGCTTCTATTGACTGGATTAGGAACCTCCCCTTCCTCTTCCTTTGTGAATACCGAGCAGAAGTATTCATTCAGTATCCCTGCATTTTCATTGTCCCTCTCTGCCCACCCACTCTCCTCTTTATTCAGCCTCATTTTCCCTCCCTTTGTCTTTCTTCATTCCCTAATGTACCTATAAAAGGTTTTATCCCCTTCTTAACCGAGCTGGCTATCTTTTCCTCAGTTTGGGCCTTTGCTATTCTGACTGCCTTGCCTGCTTCCTTTTGCTTTAACTGGTGCAGTTCTCTGTCCTGCTTCTTCTGTGTTTCCTTTTACTTCCTGAATGTTATTTTTTTCTCCCTAACCTTCCCCGCCACCTCTTTTGAGAACCATGTTTTTTTCTTTCGTTTTTCTTTATTTGCTTCACAGAAAGGCTTGTTGCCTCTGTGATGGCAGTTTTGATGTTTCCTCATTGTTGCTCCACCACTTCTTCTTGCCTGTTTGCTAGTGCTTTTCTAAGGCACTCTCCCATTTTGACAAAATCAGCCCTCCTGAAGTCCATTACCTTCACTTTTGTATGGCTTGACTCTACAGCTGAGTTTATCATGAACCACACTGTTTGGTGGTCTCTTGTTCCCAGACAGGCTACCCACTTCTAGATCTGAGTTCCTCTCTCCATCCCCATATGAGAGTACCAGGTCTAAGATTGCTCCCTCCCAAGTGGGTTCCAACACTAGCTGTCTGAGGCATGACCCATGTAGGGCATCGAGAATGGCCCAGCTCTTGGATGTGGCTGTAACAAAGGTGCGCCAGTTAACATCTCGCATATTCAGGTCCCCAATCAGTAATATCTCCCCTTTCTCTGCCATCCTAAGGATGCCTTCTATCATTTTGTTGTCCATTTCCTCCCCCGAGACAGGAGTCTGTATACAACACCTGTGCAGATTGTGGCACCATTTCCAGTCTCCAGGGTGACCCACAGTGCCTTCTCTCCTCCCTGTTTACCCTTTAGTTCCATTGCTTTGATCCCTTCCCTTACATAGAGAGCTACTCCTCCTCTTCTTCTAACCTCCCTGTCCCTCCTGTAGATTGTATACCCTGGTATGTTGACATCCCAGTCATGGTTCTCTGTGTACCGTGTTTCTGTGACTGCCACGATAGCCAGGCATCCCTCTTCCATCAAGGCCACCAGTTCAGGGAGCTTGTTGCCTAGACTATGGGCATTGGTACTCATTACCCTCCATTTTTTGATGGCCTTACCCCTTTTTCCCTATCCCTGTCCTTACTAACTTTGTCTTTTTCTCAATTTACCCCTGCCCTTCTCCCTATCAACTTATCTATCTTGGTGTTTACCTCACTAACTACCCTGTTTTTTTTTGGGGGGGGCTAGGATTTCCCTTCTCCTTTTCAGTGCCTCCCCCTTGACTAGTTTAAATGCTTGCCAATGAAGCATTTAAACCTATCACCTAGGATCCTGATTCCCCTCCTGGACAGATGCAGACCATCGTGCCAGTATAAGCCTGCATCCCTCCAGGTGGACCCCCAGACCCCAGTGAAGCCAAAACCCTGAGCTCTGCACCAGTTTTTCAACCACTGATTGAATCCCATGGTATAGAGCACCCTGGCCTCACCCATACCATAGACAGGCAGCACCTCCGAGAAGGTTACCATGCGTGTTACTTGTCTAAGGCCCCTCCCAAACTCCACAAACTCCTCCAACACTGTTCGGATCCCTTTCCCAGCCAGGTCATTTGTCCCTAGGTGGACAATGACATCCAGCTCCCTTCCCCATGCAACTGCTCCTGCGATCCTGAGGATTCACTCCCTGCCCCTTCAAGCCATGGCACCAGGCAGGCACCTTACCTCCCTCTCCCTTCCCTCTCTCAGTTCTACCCTCCTAACAATGGAGTCCCCCACCAGGAGTTGTTTCTTTCCCCTGTGGGATCCCATGCCACCCTCCTGTAGGTCTCTTTTGTGGAGGTTCCCAGCATCCTCCTTAATCTCCACTGCGGGTGCCTCCATAGAGGAACCACACTTTTTCAGAATGGCACATGAATTGTGGCGAGGGTACAACTGGGGGGATGTGCCTATGTTCCACCACCCTCACCCTCCCTGAGCCCACTGTGGTCCAACCACTTCTCTTTGTTGGCAACCTCTGAGGCAGCGGCGGTGGCCCTGGTGGTCCCTGGGTGGGAAAGGAGGTCCCCCAAATCCTGACCAACTCAGCCTGGAGATGAGCAACCTCCTCCCTCAGCCAAGAGAGGTGCCTGCAGATGGGACAACACCGCATCCTCCAGAAGGTCTCCTGGAACACTGCTGCTCCACAGCAACTGCACTGCACCACTCCCATCATGTCTTATTTGTGGCCCCTTAACTGTTGTTTTGTACACTGACTCTTTCTTCTCTCTCTTTATTTTATTTATATAATAATTTTTTTCTCCCTACTTTCCTACTGCCTCCTTGCCTTTAAAGCTCCTGATCTTCCTGTTCTGGGACAGGAAGTTCCTATATTCCTCAGTAGTCTCCTTCTTACTTGCTCAGAGTCAAATCTCCAGCAGTTGGGGGGCATACCTCTCAGCTGTCCCTGATTATCAGGGACGTCCCTGATTTTGGCTCACAATTTTCCTCTGTCCCTCATAAAATTAGTGTTTTTGTGACTAACAGTGGGAATTGTAAGCATAAATTAATGTCAACATTATAGTTACAGACTTCTTCATCAGAAAATGCATCTTACACTAAGCCCCTTATTTTATCAACTTTCTGAGTGAATATTACCAATTATTAAGATGCGTCCCTGATTTTGGGTCTTTGTCCCTGAATTTTTTAAGACTTGTCCCTGGTTTATGAGGCAAGAGGTTGAGAGGTATGTTGTGGGGGGGTGGAGAGCTACTCTTTTCCTTCTAGGATGGTGAGCCTTTTGTGCCTTTGTGAGCTTGGTACTCTGACCCATTAGTGGGAATCTATGGAGAAACTTGATTCTTGGAAATATGAAAGTTACATACTTACGGGGTTGCACCAGAAAATAGGCCCTCAGATTAGTGTGTTCTACCCGGTTATCAAATGCCTAAATAAATAAAAGTGTTGAACTTCCTGAATATCTTCTCCATAGATTACCATGCCCACCCACCCTCCCCAGATTCATTCCAGTATTGTTGCATTACAATCTTTAACCCCTGTGTTAACTGCACAGGTTACTTTTTAGGTTGATGCTGCTCACCTAGATAAAAAAAGGTAACTGATGCGGCTAGGGTCTTGTGCCGCTGTTTACCAGAGGGTGCATGTTGTGATGCATGTGCGGGGTCTACTCATGCTGCCATCCCCCCAGAAATGTGCTGACTCCCACAGGGTCCTAGCACCTCTGGCACAGACCCACTGGTGGTAATCTATGGAGAAGATACTCGGGAAGATCAATAGTTACAGTAAGTATGTAACATTTGTTTCTATGTTTAACTCCAATTTTTGTACCTTAATACTGCAGCTGTCTCTGGTCTTGGTGCCAGGTTCTCTGGATCTTGAAAATTTGGTAATGGCCTGTTCAGCAGTTTAAAAGTTCTAGAATGTTGAAAGCATAAAAATGTGTATTTTTTTTATATTTTTTGCTCACGGATTGCACAAAAATGGCTGTGAGTTTAAACCTGAAGTTGCTTGTTGCTTGGGGACCTCTGGTGCGGTAGTACTTTTCATTGGAGGGGACTCAGAAAGGTTTGGAGGAAACTCTGCAGCAGGGGAGACTTTTGCTTCTTCCTCCTTGATGAGTTCCTCCACTTCTACATCTGCTGGTTCTGGTTTTGTGTTGCATCGGGCTCGACAGCCTGGCTGCTGTCCTCATGAGGACTGGGCAGGGTCAACTGGGCACTGTCCATGCAGTGAGTAGCCATAACTGTGGGTAAAGCTATGAAATCAGCATGGGTCATCGGGCCCAGTGAGTGGCTGACCCACTCCAGACTGCCTGTCAGACTCAAATCTGATCATAACTAGCTCTCACTGGCTGGTACACCAGACCCTGCGCTCACCACAGAATTGTCCAGGGAGGACACCCTGAACCACCTCCAAGACTGTACCCAGTCTGCAGTGGATTGGTCAAGCCCTATCCCCTGCATCCCAGCACCTCCTGGAAACTGGGATTTCCCACTCGATAGGCACCTCAGCCATGGTGCTGGCCTTCAACTAAGGCCTGTTCTGCTATTTTAAAACACTGAGCTAGAGCCTCGGTATCCACTGGTGACTGTTCTGCAACTGGCTTGGGGTGGCTACAGTGCATTGGACATTTGGTTCAGGGACCAATTGTCCATGCATTCTTCTGGGGAACAGGGTGCAGTTACTACTTCCACTCCCAAAATAGCATAATCGTAAGACACTTCACATACTTTAATTGTCCATACTTTATTTGCATGCCAGAAACAACGAACACAGTACATAGAAACATAGACTTTGAAGGCAGATAAAGACTGCTTGGCCCACCTAATCTGCCCATTTCCCTACCTACAGGATAAGCTGCAGATCCTAGTTAACCAACAGCCTATTTCTTCCTACACTCCTCAAGAATTGCCTTATGTCCGTCTCATGCATTCTTGAATTCTCCCACAGTTTTAGACCCCACAACCTCCTCAGGAAGGCTGTTCTATGCGTCCATCACCCTGAAGGCAATGCATTTGGCAGCAACTCCCAAGACCCATGGCCTGGTTTTCAAAAAATTGTCCTGGGCCTTCCTGTCTTTGCATGCAGAGGGTCCTCATCTGTTGACAGTGCAAGCACTTTGCTAGCCCTGTATCCAGTCCTGTTGCTGTTTCCGCTCATTAGTCCCCACTCATTGATGCCTGACGTTCTTTTCTGTACAGTTTGCAATAAAGTTCAGTTTCAATATCCATACCACAAAGACACCAGAGGCTTGCCACAACTGCTGAAAACTGTACTTTTTTCTTTGTTTTGTGACCTGCTGTCTGTCCTGGCTCCTTTCAGTTAGATCAGACAGTACCTGAGATGAATCCCTGGAGGATGGATTCTTGGTGGGATTCCTTAGTCACAGTCTGACTTTGAACATTGGCAAGGGTTCAAGTAGCTGTTTCTCTCTTCTGTTCAGATGGAAGTGGGGGAAAGGAGCGCTCTGGTTCAATGACTCCAGGGGCAGTAGTGCTGCAAACGCAGCTGGTGGTGGGTCTCCAGTGTCTGCAGGGGTCAGCTGGAAGGGTCCACTGTCTGTTTCAGTTCTGCTGGGGCCTTCCTCCTCTATCTCAGTGTCGCTTTCTGAATCATCATGCAGCATCTCTTCCCTGCGAGCTGTCTCTCATGCACGTGACCAGTGTGCAGGCGTTCTTGTAGCCCTGCTCATTTGCTTAGCAGGACAGGCTTCCAAGACTCCAAGTGCCAATCACATGATGCCATGTTAATTCAGTGCAGGTGCCAGCTGCTCCTCTGCCTGATGGTTCACTTGCAATCTGTTAAACCACATAAAGCGTCACTTTTTTCTTTTCAGGCAGCAAAACTTTAAAGGCCATATCTCAGCAGTTTCTGACCCTATTTATTTATTTATTGAATTTTGTTGACCTGGTAGGCCCACTGAGACTAGAAGTCCCTTTTCCAGGAGCAGCCGGGGGCAGGGGGATACAGATGATAACCAACTGAAACTGAACTAGATTAAGGTGTCGGTGGTATTTTTAGTGAAATGGGAAAATTTGGCCAGGATACCAGGGAAATTCCCCTACTCTTTTGGCCAGTGTGTTGGAGCCTCAGGAGGAGATGTGAATGTGTTGGGGAGCAGGCTTCCTCCCCTAGCACAGTAAATCCAGAGGCCGTAGATGCAGTGTTGGATGCATCTTTGTTGTTAGATGTGGATTCAATGGTAACGCCACACAGAATTCTGGCTGAGGCACTTAGTGTTTTGGATGGAGTGTCGATGTGTGTAACACTATCACCAGAACGGGAGGAAATTCTGAAATGAAAAGAAAAACTTTTGTTGGAGCTGCAACAGCTGAACACTTCGCTAAACACTCCAAATGTAGCTGCGGAGTCTGTCAATTGCAGCAAGGATCCTGTCACTCCAGCGGTGAGTCAGCGTTATGCTGACGTGGCAGCTCCAGTACAGCAAAGTGCTTTAGAACAGCGGGAAGTCTACGCAAAGCCTCAAAGTTGTATTGAAGAGGCTGGCAAAATTAAAAACCCTAAAGCAAAGTGAAACAGAAGGAGTAAATTAGCATCACAAGCTGGCAGTTCAAACAGCGTTGGAGCTGTGTGCCAAAAGTCTGAACCGGCTGTAAACGTTAAATCAGTAGCAAAAACTAAGAGGCTTGGAATGGGGAATGGTCAGGGGCTGGAGTCTGCAAAAAACCCAAACTGCTCCACAATCAGTGCAAGATTGACAAGTTTTTTTCTTTTTCGAAGGACAGGACGAAGCCTGGATGGAGCCAATCAGCAGAAACCTATTCGGCAGTGCAAGGAAACAAGAAAACATTGCCACATTACCAGAGGCAAAGGATCAATCTAACATTAACTGGTCCCCAGTCATAGCACTAGAAAACGTGGACTGGGAGCAGGACTTGAATGAACAGTGGGTTACAGACAGCACAGACTCTTCCTATGTTACTATGTTACAAAACTCATTTGCAACTGTGGCCACCAACAATCTGGAGGACATGAGCTCCAGCGAACCCCAGGCTAAGGTGTTACTAGAGACTATTGCCGATACTAATGTTTCTGAGAATGTTAATACTGATGTGCATACAGATACTGGTGCCACTGAGGTTAGAAAATTTCAAGGTCCATTAGAAGAGGCAGAAGAACCCCTTAGGTTAGGCATTTCAGGGCAGTCATTAGATGAAGAAGAGAGAGGGAGGGGGAGTCCCATTTTATCCAGAATAAAGGGGAACCAGCCCCCCCACCAGAATGCGGTCAGATTATTGTATAAAGGTGGCCTAGCAGAGGCCCCTATTAGGATTTTTGTAGCCAAACAGCTTTTGAAAGGTTCACTTAAATGTTTTGCCTCTGAGATTTTTGCATTGATTCATTTGGGGAATAATAATTATGATATAAGTTTTAAAAATGTGTCAGGACTTGACAGGTTTTGGGCCCAGTATGAGAAACTAAAGAACTCTCCCCTGTGATCTCCCTTCATGCTGTACCATTATCCAAACCAGCTGTAAAGAACATAACAATTATGTTCAGAAACCAAGAGGTGAATATAGAAGACATCTTATACTGGTTGAGACAGAGATGTGAGATACTGAATAGACCAGCTCCCACGCTTGACAGTAAACAGATTTGGTATGGGAGATGGAGGGTGAGGGTGAAACTGATCATTACAAATACAGGGCCTGTCCATCTCCCTAGTACGTTTTACTTAGGGAAGGATAGAAGCTCAATTTTTTATGCTGGACAGCCGAAATCGTGTTTTAAATATGGGGCAAGAACACATTTAAGCTCGGCTTGTTATGCTATGAAATGTAGCCACTGTCTAGAGTTTGGGCATGCATCAGGTAAATGTTTAATCAGTGTAATTTATGCAAGCAAACTGGACACTCTTATGGGCAGTGTCCATGGGCCTCCCACAACCAGGAAGATTGCCCATCACATGAGTGGCTAAATTAACATTGCACAGCAGTTACAAGCTAAGCGGGTAGCACAACAAGCTGAGGCACACATAGAGAAACACATTGGGGAATAGATGCAAAATTATGTTTCTTTGAGTCAGGACACAGGAATGCAGATTTTGGAACCACAGATGTAGAAATCTCAGAACAAGGCCCAACTCAGACTCTTCAGGACAAAGCCCCAGCAAGTCAGGCTGTGCAGGTTCCTGGTCATCAAAAAATGTCAAAAGAAGGCGGTGGCTTGACACCTAAAATGCCCCCCACCCCACCCCCGAGAAAGAGATCTTTAAAACAGTCACCCAAAGAGATCCAGGTTAGGGAAAGTAGTTTCTAGAAAGTTTGGAGGAAATAGTAGTAGGATTAAACCTGAATCCTGGAAAGAAGGGAACAAATTTACAGTCCTACTATCAGAGGATGGGGACTCTGAGGGAGAGGGAGAGGGAACAGACTTTTCCTCCATTGTTTCTTACACAGACACTGAGGATTTGGGGGGTCAGATTATATTGCCAAAAGAACTAGGCAGAGACAGAAGGCCCAAACACCATAAAAAATGTTGAATCATGAGGCATACCTCAGCCCCTTCAGACTGCCTATCCATCACTTCTGTCAATGTTAATAGCATTAAAGGAGATAGGAAATCAGCTAACACTATGTTATCTTTACAGGGGTTGGGGTGTAACATAACCTGTATAGTAGATACCAGATTAAAAACTAATGGGGAACTTGTGAGGGCATCTAGATCCTGGACGTCAGGCCCCTCCTTTTGGTCCATAGGGACAGAGTTATGTGATGGGGAAGGGATCCTTACCGCTAATCCTGGAATTCAAGTGACTCAATTAGTAGATATTTGTCCAGGCAGAGCCTTATTATTAGATTTTTCATTTTATTTAGAACAGTTTAGAATTGTTGCTACTTATGCTCCACAAACTAAAGAGCCCTTCAGGCTTCGATGTTCAGAGAAATTCAGCCATACCTGTACACCTCTCATCTTATAATCTGAGTGGGAGATTTTAATTGTAGTTTAACTCAGCAGGATTGAGGTTTACGAACTGATAAGCATTTTTGCGATTCTGTGGCATTAAAGCAAATTTTGTCTAATACTGCTCTAAAATATTCATATAGAGACTTACATGCTACAGAGGGATACACCTTTCACAAAGGGTTTTTAAAAACAAGAATATACTTTATTTTTGTATCTAAAATCATTAAAGTGTTGGCTGGTAGGGTAGGTGCCGTAGAATTTTCGGACCATATGGCTGTGATTTCTAAAATTTCCTGTCAGGATACGCCTAGATGTAAAAAATCAAAATGGAGACTGAATGAGTCCTTATTGTCTGATAAAATAATTCAGAAATGATGGTTCCAAAATTGGACAGCACGGCTATCTGTGGTAGACTGTTATGAAGACCCAGCGGCTTGGTGGGAGGACACGAAACAATCTTAGAGAGAATTATTTCAAAATAAAGCAAATTATGAAAACGCCATAAATCATTTAGAGCACTTGCAGCTGAGGCAACACCTGCAATATTTAATTTCTTTAGCAGAGATTTCGAAAAAAGATTATGGGCAGCAGATTCAATCTGTAAAACAGCGCTTGCAAAAAATGCAATATAATAAGGCTCAGTATTTGAGTCAGGAGGCAAAATCTTGAATGAGAGGGGATGCACAATGTACAGATCCCTCTAAAGATAGTAGGGAAGGGTGGAGGCTAGAATCATAAAAGAATTACTAAACACAAATGGAGATGTAGTTTCTTCCCCATTAGGCTTGTTAGATGTGGTGAAAAAGCAGGTGCATGCTTTATTTGGAACCTCCCCTTTGAATGGAAAGGCTGACAGGATTTTGAAGGATTTAAACCTACCACAGGTGTCTGATAAAGATGTCAAGCCACTTATTGCAGAAGTCACTGAATCTGAGATTTTATCAGCCATAAGAGGTCTAAAAGCTGATTCAGTTCCTGGATCGGATGGCATAGGAGCTGGTTTGTATAAACAGTTTAAAGATATGTTAGCACCTGCATTAGCAATATTATTTAATCATATGCTAACTAGTAAAGAATTAGCCCCCTCAATGACAGAAGGAATCTTGGTGTTGATCCATAAAAAAGGAGACACAGTGGATATAAATAACTGGAGGCCATTAAGCCTCCTAAATACAAATGTTAAAATTCTGGCTAAAATCGTGCTAAGGAGACTGTCTAAAATTGCCCCATACCTAATTAGTGATGCTCAAACATGTGCAGTCCAAGGCAGGACACAGTATGACAACCTAATTATGTACAGAGAAATGTTTTACAAAGGGGAAATAGGGGATCTTGAGGGGTGGGTAATCACTATTGATCAAGAGAAAGTCTTTGATCGGGTTTCACACCAATTCCTATTTGAAGTTTTAAAAGCTTTTGGACTACCAGAAACTTTCTTGGGATGGATTAAAGTATTGTACAGAAAATGTGTCCATCATCCCCAATGTAAATGGGTGGTATGGGGATAGAGTGGGGTAAAGAGGGGAGTGAGACAGGGGTGCCTTTTAAGCCCTCTTTTGTACATATTTTGCATTGACATTTTTATTAGGTTATGTAATTATGATCAAAGACTAGTAGCGTTAAAAAATCCGGTCTCTGAGGGTGAGACCAGGGTTTTAACTAATGCGGATGATGTGGTCTTAACCTTGGATGTAACAGCAGAGGAATCAGGCTTAGAATATGTAATGAGAACATATTCTTCGATTTCTGGTTCTAAAATTAATGTCACTAAAAGCAGGGGCATTCACCTGGTCCAGACTCCCAATACTAGTCTCTGGAATGATAGGTAGTATCAAATTAACGAATGATCGCATAATTATTCTAGGGATAACCTTTGGGCCTCAGAACTCCAATGTAAGGAACTGGGAGCAAAGTACAGTATAGGTGGAGCAGAACGGGTTGTTGCAGGGTGGCGGAATAAAGTGATTGGTAAACTGAAAAGGGTCTGGTTTATCAAGACCTTACTGGTCCCAATGTTTTTATATGTAAGTTATGTGTTCCCCCCTCCCCCCACCAAGGAAGTGCACACTAAGTTATTTAGTGTTTTCTTTCAAGGATTTTGGGGGTCCAGATTAAACCCTATTAAGAGGAGCATAACTTATAAGTCAGAAAAAGAGGGTGGGGTTGGTATGGTGAACTCCTTCGCTTTTTTTCTGGAGTGTGTTCTTGAACTATGATCTAGGGAGATACTTCCATGCTGAAACATTAGGTTGGAAGGCTTGGTTAGAAGAATGGATTGATCCAAATATATTGGCATGGCAACAGCAAAAACCCAGGTTACTCGGGAAACAGAGCCCATTACCCAGCTATGAGATGGAAAGTATGAAATGGGTAATTAAATGGTAACTGACTCCAATGTGTGTAGCTACATGGGATAGGAAAAAAATATATAGGCATATCCTAGACACTGAAGGGATGGATTCAGTAGAATTTCCTTTATGTTCTGAGACTCAAAAAGCACAAGTTTTAAGACAATTGGTGAACCCTAGAATCCTTCCATGTATGTGGGATTACATATGATTGGGAAACTATGGCAGACTGTGTCAAAGGCCACAACAAGCATAACATACTGGCAGAGAGATATTGTCTGAGGGAATCTTACCCCCAGGTTATTGAAACTCAGGCACATTTGTTTCTAGAATGTCCGTACGCACAAAGGTTGTGGGGAATAATGAGTAAAGAATGGAAGGACTCTCAATTCTCCAATTTAAGTTATGCAGATGTCATGTATGGAACTAATCTGAACCTAAGAGGGAAGTATCTTGTAGATACTATATATATATCATTCTAGGAATGATCAGATACTATTTATGGCAGGCAAGATGCTTATGAGTGCTATGGCAAAAATGGATGCATCAGGATATGATGTTTTTTAATATACAAAATGCATTGAAGCAGTTAACGAAACATGACTTATCTAAATCTACAGAGTCAAGAGTGGCTCATTTTTGGATTAACTGTGAAACATGGGGTTAAAAATGTGTTTTTTGAGGTTGTTAGGATATTGTTATTTGTTTCTGGATTCACGAACAAGTTATGAATGTAGAATAACTAGGGATGTATTTCTGTATGTATTTGTATTATATTGTTATTTGATTGTAATGACCTCCATTATTTCCAATAAAAATTCCCCTACTCTTTTCGAGAAGTGCCATGGGATCTTTAACGTCCACCTGAACAACCACCAGAACAGGTGGATGGGACCTCGGTTTAACATCTCATCCAAAAGATGGCACCTCAGGAGTGCAGCATCCCCCTCATGCTGCACTACAGTGTCAGTATTGGAATTTTAACCCAAGTGCCTGGTGTGGGGATAGAACCAATAGCCTTCTGATCTTCCAGCCTCAGAGGTGACTGTGCAACCTGCTGAGCCACTGGCACTGATTTGCACCAAATAAACTTTAAATAGTGTGGCAGGTCTCAGGGTTCCTAGCGCATAGTGCTGCCTAGTTCTATACTCCCCCAACCAAAGCCCAGAAGATGAGCTCCCACATGTAAGGACTGGGCACTCTGTGTCTAGGGGTATATGGTAGCATTTCTCACCAGAAGATCACCTGCCTTATGCCATGAAAACCAGTATCTTTCACCACTACAGTTACCACCACTGGTCAGGGACAGTGGGGACCAGGGGCACCTTTACCATACACAGGGCACTATTAATGTGAGACCACACACAAACTGAGATCCAAAGAACTGAGAGCTGAGATCAAGCAGGATGTATTTATTATGCTGTCCTACAATGTCATAATGTCACACAGCAAATAAAGGGCATTTCCCTTGCCAACTGCATTTTATCAGGTTGCCACCAAAGATCATCCTCATTCCTTTATTTTGTTTTATGGATAAGACTTCTCACTGTTAGTACTGTGCCTTCTCACAATTAGTACACTCTCAGTGTACCTATAGTTAGAAATAGGCATAATCTTCCTACGACTGCTACACCTGTACTGTACTGTACCCACAGGTAGAAATTGATTTCTTTCCCTTCACTCTAAAGGGGCTTCTTGCTGCTGTTCTGGTCACCATTTTCCCTAGTTTACCATTTCCTTTTCAGTCTCCTTTCGTCCCAAGACCTGTGTGTAATATAGCATCCACCCTCACAGGGGAGCACTACCTTGGAAGCAAACATGTCTGTGCTCACTAACGTGCCAGTCATTGGCATTCATTTCAGACTGTAAATCAGGCTATGATTTACCCTTTAGGTCTCAACTAGTTGGCCCAGCCATGTGTGCCTCCCTTCAGCAATGTCACTGATAGCCTAATGGCCCAAAGAACAGGTTCCCTTGTCTGGCCTCACCCTGGAGACTTACCGACCCCAGCTCTTGCCAAGCCCCCTCCTGATGACCCTTTTATTTGGCCGCCATGCTAGGGGTTTGCACACATTTTTCCCCTAGGCTTTTCTCTCATATACTAAGAGCATCATTAATGCAAGGTTTAACTTACAAATGTGCTTTCTTTGAAGCATCATTCATGGCAGGAGTGGATCCTCATGAATCCCAGCGACAACCTCCCTTGAGGGGTGGCCCTCCATAACTTCTTGTTGTGCCATACTGGCCCAGGGTGCCTAATCCTCTCCACCACTCCCAAGATATTCCTCCCTCTGCTCCAGACACCTCACCAGAGAGGACAGGTGCCACCCAGACCCAGGGACCCTGCCATCATCCCTGGGCCTGCAAGCAAGCAAGGTTTTATTTATTAAGTGCCCTTTCCCTGAGGCTCAGGGCACTGTACACAATACAAACAGATGAGAAAGTTAAAATACAGCACAAACATAACAGACATTGCAAAAAATCAACAATTAAAAGAACAGTATACTAAGGCCCGAAGGCTGGTCTAAAAAGGTGCACCTTCAGACCCCGTTTGAAGACTTCCACCGAGAGCCCCCTCAACTAAGTCACAGACAGAGAGGCTGGGCTCCTTCAGCTGTTCTTTTATGTGTCTTCAGTCTTCCTCTGTTCCATCCCTGTGCTTATACCGTGTTTGGGGGGGGGGGCAGGACCAAGAATATTCATGGAGCAGGGTAGGACCATGAATATTCATACTGTACTTGCCTTCCCCTTCTGTACTCTGTTGGGGCAGGGCAGGGACATAAATATTTATGCAGCAGGGCAGGACCATGAATATTCATGCTTGCCTTCCTCTCATATACTCTGTTGTGGGCAGGGCAGGGACATAAATATTTATGCAGCAGGGCAGGACTATGAATATTCATGCTTGCCTTCCCCCTCGTATACTCTGTCGCAGGCAGGGCAGGGACATAAATATTTATGGAGCAGGGAAGGACCATGAATATTCATGGTACAGGTCAGGATCATGAATATTGATGCTGGCTTTCCCCTCGTATACTCTGTTAGGGGCAAGGCAGGACCGTGAATCTTCATGGAGCAGGACAGGACCATGAATATTTATGGCACAAGGCAGGACCATGTCTATTCATGCTGGTGTATATTCTCTCAGAGGCAAGGCATGATGACTGTGAATGTTCATGCAGCAGGACAGGACTGTTAATATTCATTTGTACAGGGCAGGACCATGACCATTCATGCTGTGTTTTTCCCACTTCTGGATGAGTCGGACCACTCACAGCACAAACACCTAGACATCCTGTCTCCAAGCAGGACCCCCCTAAGAGGACTACTCTCAGGGTCAGGTTTAACTCTTCACATGCACTCTAGTAAGCAGCAAGGTGGGTGAAGAGGCTGTTTACACATACAGATACCTTTATGGGTTACACAAGGTGGATAGCATGGAGTTGTTATGCTGAATGCGGAAGCACAGGCAGCAGGGGAGAAACTTAATGAACCTTGAGTGGCGGGACAGAGTTAAGAAAGATGTCAGGAAATGTTTCTTCACAGAAAGAGAAGTAGACAGATAGAAATAACTTTGTTCCAAAGGAAGTTGTCTGGGTGAAATCAGTGGAGAGATTCAAACGTTGCTGGGACAGACACATGGGGCTACAGGTAAGGACAGCAGAAATGGCAAAGGGGGAAGAGTCGTGAAGGGCCACTAGGGCCCTCATATCCAGCAATAGATATGGCTGGGCACACGTGATAGGCTGCAAGGCCTTTTTCTGCCAACAACTTCTATGTTTCTAAGAAGACTGTTACGGTAACTGAGCATGCTCAGTAGAAGACTGCCTAAGTGCGGTTATGAACTGAATACTAGTAGTAGAACTATGGTTACAGGTAAGTAACCTCTATCTAATACCCTCAGGGTATTGTTTTGTGTGTTTGTTTTTGTTTTCCTTTATTAGTGTCCCTTGTTAATGCAACTTTTTTTCCAACCATTATTCATTTAAGCAGTAAGGCATAACAGGGTGTGCATTGTATTGGGGTGACAGTAGATCTCAGATGTGTTATGAGGCACTAAGCATCGCCGAGTGCCTTCAAACACCAAAGAAGTGTCATTATACCACAACAGTGTAAACCCTAGTGTCTCTTTATTGTGATTTTATAAAATGGGTCTAAAAATCATAGAAATTTAATTGGCTAAAATCAGTCAGGTGACTATTCTTATAAAATGGGTTAGAAAACTTCAGTGATATGATTGGTCAATAGCTGTCCAGACCTGTGGGACAATTGACCAATAACAGCACAGGTCTGGAAAGTGTCTTGCAATTCTTTGAACCTGTTTTCTAGGGTGGTGTAACTTGCTTAGAAATATCACTACACTGCTTCAGAATTCTCAGTAACTGTGACAGTTGGGAAAAACACAAGAAAAAGTTCATCTGAATGTTACTGGTCTGCTCAAATGAATCTGTGCAATAGGAACTACTTTCTCTCTACTGTATGTTAACTTATGGGAGATGAAAAAATAACATTGTAATTTGACTTTGTCATTCCTAGTGATGGATTTTTATGTGTGCAATAACACACTTCAGGACGTGCGGTTACTGGGTAATTACTGACCCCCCCCAATTAAAGGACGCTCATCATCTATTACTACCATTTCAAAACAAACGCAGTTATTAAATAAACTTCGCACATGACCAGATTTACACTTACTTATATACTAAAGTAATTTTCAGGTTTCTGCAAAAAAATTACTGCTGGCAGGACTCAAATCTCATCAGATTTCAAAAAAATTAATTTCTGGGAATTACATTATTTACATGCATTGCTGATGACTTTTGCATGAAAACATGCTCTTTGTCCCTTGGACTTCATCTGAACTTGCTGCTTTCTCTGCTTGAACTCAGAATCCTCTGGTTGTGACATCAGAATTATGTCCGTAGCAACAGGTTGTGATGTCACCAGCAGAGGATTATCACTTCACAGCAGGAATACACAATGTGAACAGATAAAGTGTAAAGAAACAAGATTCTGTTTTATTGAAAATGTCTTCAGTAAGAAAGAAAGGAAGGTCCTAAAATGTAAATTGTTGGGGAGTTTTTTGTAACTGAGTTCTGCTGATATGGTAACTGGGAATTGTTTGCAGAAAACCAGAAACTCTTCTTAAAAACGTAAACAACAGGGTTTATGTTATTAACACAGACCCAAAAAAAGCAACGCTGTGTGCTTAAAAAATAACTTTTTTGACCAAATACATCCATGGTAAACAAACCTTGTCAGCAGCTTTTTAAAGAAAAACAGAACTCTGTATGTGGAGGGTGCATGAATTTGAACATAAAAAAACGTATACCCTCTCTCTCTCTCTCTCTCTCTCTCCCCACAGGACAAGGGTGGTATTTGTGGAGTTTTCGCAGTACAATCCTGATGTGGACCTCTATGTGGTGGTGACCCTCTTTGTTGAGTTCCTTCCCACCAGGCTGGCTGTCCCCTCCTTCAGCATCAGACCGATCCACATGGTGTGCTCCAGCAGCGGGCCGGACTTACTGCTCACAACGATGGTACGTCCTTGGGAACTAATGGGCTGGTGCTCCAGGCTCTCAGATGATGTTAGAAACCACAATGCAGATTAGTGATGGGCGATGATTTGGGTCTGATTTGAGATTTAACTTTTAATCACATTTGTTTATCATCCCACTGAAGCATCAGGTCCACTTCCGTTCTGTTACTGACTTCTCAGCCCTGATGACCCCTTACCGAATTCCAAAGATCCACCATGGTGGGCCAGTCAGGGCAGTGTCCCTAGCCTCTGAGATGTTATCTGTTGTGTGGATCAATAGGGGTGTGGGCCCTAGAGGTTAAGCACCATTATCCTGCCATTTTTACTCTCCTGTGACTGTGGACCCTATACCCTACCATTACCCAACACCATGCATCAGACCCATGGGGTCTATCACCATTCCACCATTGACAGATGTGCCAAAACCTATCCTGGCAACCATTAAAGAGCTACTGACACCTCAAAGAAAACTTTCAAAAGCATACTATTTAGGTACAATTCAGCCTGCATTCCCTATATATTCTATAGATGTCTCCTCCCCATTATTTATTACTGAGGAAACGTGCATGGATACATGATCTTTATCCCTTAGAGTTCATCCACCTCAGCCAGGCCAGTGGCACAGAAGACTGAGGCACTTTGAGTGCCTTACCTGTCACCATGCCAGTGACCCATGTTTGACTACAAGCATGGGCTGCCGGGGGTCAGCCGGGGAGGGAGAGCATCGAGCGCCTGATGGGCTGCTGTCCTTTCTTGGGGTGGGGGGGGGACTGCATGCTGTGCCGAATGACTGCCACCTGGTGGAGG
This sequence comes from Neoceratodus forsteri, assembly GCA_016271365.2. NCBI lineage: Eukaryota > Metazoa > Chordata > Ceratodontiformes > Ceratodontidae > Neoceratodus > Neoceratodus forsteri. Next base: position 125,893,492 of record JADMNL010000024.1, read on the forward strand.
CCTGGTGTCAGTGCAGGTCAAGGAGGGCACATAGAAGGAAGGTGTTGTGGGACTCCGTAGCATGTGCATGCCTCCAGACGTGCATGTTGATGAGTGAGCCCCAGCGTGGGGAAGGAACGTAACAGTGGAAACTAGTGGCAGGGAAAACATAAATGAAGCCCACACACTGCATCACCAGGACCCCTGAGCCACAGACTGCATTGTGCTTGGGGGTGGCCTTCCCCTCCTGACCCTGCTATGAGGGGGGATCTTTGTGGGTACAAAGAATCAACATCCCCTCCCATGAAGTTGAGGAGGATGAAGAGGAGGTTGAATTTATGGACACGATGAGTCTGGCTCCCACAAAGAAGCTGCTGCTTCCCATTCACACATCTCTTAAAAAACGCCACTGCCAAAATCATGTCAGCACCCACTTCAACAACTGGCATTGATAAAAAGGTTGAAAAGAAATATCAGGTGGACAGACTGGGGGCGAGTACCTGTATGCCTACCTTGATCCTGAGGGGGTGATCCAGGCTGCGGCATGTGAGAAGGCTAACATGCCTTTCGCTGCATAGCATTCAGAGAAGCATTCCAGAAAACTGGATACCATGGCCAAAACAGTGTACACCTCAGCTTTCTTGCTCCTTAAACAGGCAGCTTACATGGCATACACAGCTCAGTACCAGCAGGTGCTATGGAATTCAGTCATGGCACTGAGCAAGACAGTAAACAGTGAAGTGGCACTGGACCTGGCTGACAGCCAGAGCAGCACTGGATGTCACAAAGTACCAGTTCTACATGACGATGGACACCAACGACTCTGCTTCAAGGGGGCCGACACATGCAGTAGCTTAGGGCTACCATCCTATCCCAGGACACACAGACTAAGACCATAAATGTTTCATATGACAGAAACTCCTTGTTTGGTGAAAAGACAGAGGCATGTATAAAACAAGCATTTGTCAATGCCGAATATTGATTGCGTTGGTCCGTTGAGCTCGCTCACTGCCCCTCTGTCACTCACTCAGTCTGTTTCTCCCAGTGCTGCAGGCTCCTCTTTTGTACTAGGCTCCTGCCTGCATTGGTGGCTTTTTCTGCCCACTAAGAAATCTGCAGCAATCCTGATGCAGCTCCATTGAATTCGCTCACTCCCCTTCTCTCACTCGCTCATTCCGTTTCTGCTGGCGCTGCAGGCTGACCTTTTGTACTGGGATCCTGCCTGCGTTGCCGCCTTTTTCTGCCCACAAAGAAATCCGCAGAAGTCACGATAGAGCTCTGTTGAGCTCCCTCACTCCCGCTCTGTCACTCACTCATTCTGTTTCTCTTGGAGCTGCAGGCTGCGCTTTTGTATGGGGCTCCTGGCTGTGATGGCACCTTTATCTGCTCACAAAGAAATCCACAGCTGTCCCGACAGAGCTCCGTTGTGGTCGCTCAGTCTCCCTCTCTCACACGCTCATTCTGTTTGTCCTGGTGCTGCAGGCTGCTCTTTTGTACTAGGCTACTGCCTGCATTGGCACGTTTTTCTGCCCACTAAGAAATCCACAGCTGTTCCAACAGAACTCCATTGAGGTGGCTCACTCGCCCTCTCTCACTCGCTCATTCTGATTCTCCTGGCGCTGCAGGCTGCCCTTTTGTATGGGGCTCCTGCCTCTGTTGGTGGCTTTTTCTGCCCACAAAGAAATCTGCAGCAGTCCTGACACAGGTCTGTTGAGCCTGCTCACTCCCCCTGTCTCACTTGCTCATTCCGTTTCTGCTGGTGCTGCAGGCTGCCCTTTTGTACTGGACTCCTGCCTGCGTTGCCGCCTTCTTCTTCCCACAAAGAAATTTGCAGCAGTCACAATAGAGCTCCGTTGAGCTCACTCCTCTCCCTCTCACTCACTCATTCTGGTTTCCCACCGCTGCAGGCTGCCCTTTTGTACTGGGCCCCTGCATGCATTGATGCCTTTTTCTGCCCACATACAAATCTGCAGCAGTCCCAACAGAGCTCCGTTGAGCTCACTCACTCCCTCCCCCTCCCTCACTCACTCGTTCTGTGTCTCTAGTCACTGCAGGCTGCCCTTTTGTACTGGGCTCCTGCCTCCGTTGGTGGCTTTTTCTGGCCACAAAGAAATCTGCAGCAGTCCTGACACAGCTCCATTGAATTCGCTCACTCCCCCTCACTCACTCACTCATTCCGTTTCTGCTGGCGCTGCAGGCTGACCTTTTGTACTGGGCTCCTGCCTGCGTTGCCACCTTTTTCTGCCCCCAAAGAAATCTGCAGCAGTCAAGAAGAGCTCTGTTGAGCTCCGCCACCCTGCTCTGCCACCGCTCATTCTGTTTCTCTTGAGCTGAAGGCCGCGCTTTGTACGGGCCCTGGCTGTGATGGCACCTTTGTCTGCTCAAAGAAATCCACAGCTGTCCCGACAGCCCGTTGAGGTTGCTCAGTCTCCCTCTCACATGCTCATTCTGTTTGTCTGGTGCAGGCTGCCCACTTAACCTGAGGCTCCTGCCTGCAGTGGTGCCTTTTTCTGCCCACAAAGAAATCCGCAGCAGTCCTGATAGAGCTCCGTTGAGCTTACTCAGTCCCCCTGTCTCATTCGCTCATGTAACCCCCAGGTGGTGCTACCCCAAGGGCTACTACCCCTGCCTGCTCAACTACTGACAGGTTGAGGGGCCTAGGTTCTATGGCGAGTGCCTCCACCCGGAGGTCAGGGTTTGTAGTGGTTAGACTAGCTTGGTCACAGCCCTCTGAGACACTGAGACCCCCTTTTATTCCCTCTAGTGGCTCACACAATGCACAGAAGTTACAATCCAAACACCCCACATGTATACACTGTTCAATCATAGAGTACCACTTACCCTTGAGACTGATCCTGATGTTTGTCTCTGAGGACCCCCTGTAAAATAAGGTTACTCAGCATACAACAACCAACACAATGCTTGATATGTAGGTACTGACACTTCAAACAGTTTAAAGTTTAACAACATCAAATCTGGTTTATTTAGGGGGACTAAAACACGAGAGGGAGAGATCAGGTTAATTGGTAGAATTAAATCACAGTACTGTGCACGTTACAGGGTCTAAAAAGTCACAATCTGGGTACCCAGGATGGGGGAGAGCTAGCCAGGTCCATTGCCCGGGGTTGGCTGGCAGGTGTAGATGGATGGAGCCCTGTAGAGAAAGATATGCACAATACCCAATTATAATCCGGAGCCAGATGGCTCAGTCTTTGAAGAAATGAATAGAAGAAAATCAGATGAAATACTGTTGATGGTTAATCAGTCACAGGGGATGCCCTGATTTGCGCTCACAATTCCCCACTCTAAAAACCTGGCATAGGTGGTGGTTCTGGATTGCCAGACACACACAGCAGAAAGATGAGACTCTACAAGCCAGGCCACATGGCTTTGGTCAACAGACTGATTCAGTCTGCATATAATCAACTTGGCTTTCAGTCAACACCGCACAGTGACAAGAGAACCTGTTTAGCTATTCCTCACAAGCATTCCACACATTCATATGTAAAGGAAATTACTATACCAGGCAGCTGCTTTCAGGTCCCAATCGCACTTATGGCTAACACCCGGGATTTCACACTGTAGTTTCGGTTCCTGACAGACCGAGCGTGATTCAGCAGTTTCTCCAGTCTTCTACAGGGTGAGCCTGGTTTCCACTCTTTCAGCCTCTCTTCCTCTCCGTAGTCTTGGATTCAGTCTGAGTTAAATGGGCAACGCAACAGCCCAATTCTAGGCCTCTCACACGCTTTCCGCGTGAACTATACAGCGCAGAAGCTCGGAGCTCCTTCTCTCCTCATGGTCACAACAGATCTGATCCGTCCAGTCGCAAGGCAGAGCATTCTCTTCGGGCGCCACCCGGTCCAATTGGTGGACTCAGCAGTCAATCACTCAGAGCTCTCCCCGTTGGTGCAAATAGGTGCCAAGGTCCAGAACTTCACTTCCCAGAATTACTAGCTATATCTCCTCATAGTAAGCCGGCTCTCAAGAGAGTCCGAATCCTGGTTGGTCTGAACAAACTCCATGTTAGAGACCCCCCCTTTCACTGATTGGACCCATTCAGCAGTTCAGATCCAAAATGGAGGGGCATAATGCACAGAGTCCGAGCTGCAAGAAAGGCAGGTTAGACAAACTGCATTTTACTTAACACTTTAACTGGTTTCAGTCAAACAGTTACACCTTCAATTTAGGCTCCCTCTGCGCTCTTAGCGACTGCAGAAACAGAGCAATTTGACAGCAGCTCAGGCAGGATTCGAGCATTAAATACACAGTCCCCCCATACAAACTAATTAAGTCTGCAAGCAGACAACTCTTAAAGAGACAGTACATGGAGGCTTAAATAGCACTCACTTGGAACCACATTTAAACAGCTCAGACACCGAACACCGCCCAGACTTGGAGCATTCAGGCAAGCTCCTGGAAGACTTTTGGGAATACCCATTTGCAGGGGGGTTACACTCGTACTGTTTCTCCCACTGCTGCAGGCTGATCTTTTGTACTGGGCCCCTGCCTGCACTCATGCCTTTTTCTGCCCACAAAGAAATCCGCAGCAGTCCTGACAGCGCTCCGGTGAGTTCGCTCACTCCCCCTCCCTCACTCGCTCTCTCGTTCTGTTTCTCCCAGTGCTGCAGGCTGCCCTTTTGTACTGGGCTCTTGTGCCGAGGCCTTTTTCTGCCCAAAAAGAAATCTGCAGCAGTCCCGACAGGCTCAGTTGAGCTCGGTCACTCCCCCCTCACTTGCTCAATCTTAATCGGTCCCAAACACTGATTTCCCACAGCGACCATACTATTCTCTTGGCAGGAGTGCAAAAACATATTTTTGCCAGGATGTGAAAAATGACAGCTGTACTGTTCATAAGGAGGTGTGAAAAAAATGCCACTGTTGAAAATGTGGCGTGAAAATATTACAAATTTGCGAAGTTACAAGGGTGCGTGGAAACCGTTCAATGCACGCTTGTAACACAGTCATGTTATGGAGTTTCATCACCAAATTTTCAACTAGGGATTTTAGGACCTCTGCTCATGAACAGTGCCACTGTCATTTTCTTAATCTGTCCCAAACACTGATTTCCCACAGCAACCACGTTATTCTGCGCCGGAATTGCAAAAACACATTTCGGTCAGGATGTGAAAAATGACAGCTGTACTGCTCATAAGGAGGTGTGAAAAAATGTCACTGTTGAAAATCTGGCGTGACAATATTACAAATCTGCGAAGTTACAAGGGTGCGTGGAAAGTGCACAATGCACACTTGCAACACAGTCATTTCATGGGCTACCATCTCCAAATTTTCAACATAGGCATTTTAGGACCTCTGCTCGTGAACAGTATCACTGTAATTTTCTTAATCTGTCCTGAACAGTGAATTCCCACAGCAACTGCGTTATTCTGTGCCGGAAGTGCGAAAACACATTTCAGCCAGAATGGGAAAAATGACAGCTGTACTGTTCATAAGTAGCTGTGGGAAAATGGCAATGTTGAAAATCTGGAGTAAAAATTATAACCCGTAAAATTCCTGGCGTGCAAACTGCGCCAGCATGCGCTTGTAACCTGATCATTTATGGAGAATCGTCACCAGATTTATCACCTGGTATGTTAACATCCCAGTCATGGTTCTCTGTGTACCATGTTTCTGTGACTGCTACAATACCCAGGCATCCCTCTTCCATCAAGGCCACAAGTTCAGGGAGCTTGTTGCCAAGACTACAGGCATTGGTTCTCATTACGTTCCATTTCTTGATGGCCTTACCCCTTTTTGCTCCATCCCTGTCCTTATTGCCTTTGTCATTTTCATCATTTACCCCTGCCCTTCTCCCTATCAACGTCTCTGTCTTTGGTGTTTACCTCACTTGCTACCCTGATTTTTTTTTTTTTTTGGAGGGGGCTAGGATTTCTCTGCTTCTTTCCAGTGCTTCCCCTCTTGGCTAGTTTAAATCCTTGCCAATGAAGCATTTAAACCTATCACCTAGGATCCTGGTTCCCCTCCTGGACAGATGCAGACCATCCACGCCAGTATAGGCCTGCATCACTGCAGGTGGACCCCCAGTCCCCAATGAAGCCAAACCCCTGAGCTCTGCACTAGTTTTTCAACCACTGATTGAATCCCATGGTGTGGAGCATCTTAGCCTCACCCATGCCATAGACAGGTAGCACCTCTGAGAAAGTTGCCATGTGTGCTACTTGTCTAAGGCCCCTCCCCAACTCCACAAACTCCTCCTGCATTGCTCTGATCCCTTTCTCAGCCAGGTCATTTGTCCCTAGGTGGACAATGACATGCAGCACCCAACCCCGTGCAACTGCTCCAGCGATCCTGAGGATTCGCTCCCTGTCCCTCCAAGCCATGGTGCCAGGCAGGCACCTTACCTCCCTCTCCCCTTCCTCCCCCAGTTCTACCCTCCGAACAATGCAGTCCCCCACCAGGAGTTGTTTTCTTCCCCTTTGGGGTCCCATGCCACCCTCCTGTGAGTCTCCTTTGTGGAGGTTCCCAGCATCCTTCTTGGTCTCTACTGTGAGTGCCTCCATAGAGGAACCACATTTTGCCAGAATGGCATATGAATTGTGGAGAGGTACAACTGGAAGGATAAATCTCTGCTCCACCACCCTCACCCTCCCTGAGCCCACTGTGGTCCAACCACTCCTCTTTCTTGGCAACCTCTGAGGCAATGGCAGTGGCCCTGGTGGTCCCTGGGTGGGAGAGGAGGATGTCCCCCAAATCCTGGCCAACTCAGCCTGGAGATGAGCAACCTCCTCCCTCAACCCAGAGCAGTGCCTGCAGATGGAACAATATTGCATCCTCCAAAACGTCTCCCAGAAGACTGTTGCTCCACAGCCACTGCACTGCACCACTCCCATCATGTCTTATTTCTGGCCTCTTAATTGTTGTTTTGAATACTTACTCTTTCCTCTGTTTATTTAATTTATTTGTCTATTTTTTTTTCCTCCTACTTACTTACTGCTCTGTGCCCTTTAAGCTCTTGATCTTCCTGTTCTGGGACAAGAAGTGTCTATATTTTTCAGTAGTCTCGTTACTTGCTCACAGTTAGACCTCCAGTAGCTGGCGGGGGGGGGGGGGCTACTCTTTTCCTTCTAGGAAGGTGAGTCTTTTGTGGCTCTGTGATCACTCACTTCCTGCTCCCAAACAGGAAGTTCTTCTTGTCAGTCAAATCCTGTGCCTATAAAAGTAGAACTGGCTTAGGGTGGGGGGCTGGAGGGCAATATAATCCCAGTAGAGAAGTATAGTTATAACAGCAGTTCCTTCCCCTTGCTGTTTTCTGTCTGTTCTCTGACAAATGCTATCTAGGGCAGTTTTTAAATCTGGCTTTAACCTGGCTTCCTTCTAGCTAAGCCACTCCATCTACTTTACAGCTCTTTCTACACCTAGTTAATTGCACAGATCAATCAGTCAATCAAGTCTTTATTTAACCAGGCGTTCATCGTTGAGCAGAAGCTCATTTGCAAGATGGACCTGGGTGGAGCATGAACAATTGTATATACAGGTCAACACATGTATTTACAAGGCAATACAGATAATATTGTTTACAGAGAGGAAGAAAAAGAAGTTCATATGTGCATAGAATTATACAGATATTGTACAGATTACAGGTATTTACATACATAAAAGTGTCTATAGGAAGATAAAGCAGGTTATCTAAGGTTGCAGGAGGAAGTAACAGAAAAAAAAATATACACCAGGTAGAGGCGAAGGTGGGGGGGAAGGGAGGGAAGTAGGGGGAGAAAGGCTAGGAGGGCACGGTGCACAGAGAGGAGTTGGTAAAATGGGTTGTAGAGAAGGTGGATGGAGAAAAGAAGTATGTGTGAGCCCCGGGATTGAATGCTATAAAGTATGGGGCATGGTAGGATGTCACAACCCAGGGGTAGTGAGCTTCTATCCGAGGTTGGGAAAGAAAGGATAAGGGGATGGACGTGCCTTGTGTTGATAAGACAGGGGGATAAGAGAGAGAACAATTAGGCTTGTGAGGAGCAAGCTAGGGGGTCAGTACTTAAAATTGGGTCTAGGTGTGGCTATATACCAGTGCAGACACCGGTACTGGATCTGAGTGGGTGAAGCAGTTACATACTTCTCTGATTGTACGGAAATAAAGGTCTTGAGGCATTTATACCGATTAGAGTGCTTAATTTGAGGGGTTTTTGTAGATCGTTCCATAAGGTAGGTAGCACGAAGCTTATGGCTGCCCTGCCGAAGCGGGATTTTGCTTTGGGTACTTTAAGTGTAATAGCTGAGTAACTTCTTAACGCATATTTCCCAATTATACTCAGGGGAAGACAGCAGGAGATATAGTAAGGCAGTTATTAGAGATGGCTCTATAGGTCCAGAGAGCGGTGTTTCTGTGGTGCCTGAACTTTAGTGATGTCCACCCCACTGCCGCATATAGGGTGCAGTGATGCATGTCGAAGGGAAGTCCCATTAAAAACCTCAGTGCTCGATGGTAGAGTGTGTCCAGTTTAGCCATGTAAGAGTTGGGGCATTGGTTGTAGAGGAAATCAGCGTAATCAACCAATGATAGGAACATGGATTGGACCAGTTGTTTCTTGGCATCTCTGGTGAGAAATTGGTTGATTCTAAAAAACAGGCCAAGTCTTTGCCGAAGTCGTTTTAGCAAGTCCTCAATATGTTCAATGAAGGAGAGCCTTTGGTCTATCCAAACTCCCAGATACTTGAATTTTGTAACAAATTCTAGTTTTTCACCTAGAACTGTGGTAATTTGGGGAACTGTCGCACTGGACACAGGGTTAGCTGTATGGATGAAAGGGGAGAGGACCATCGCTTTAGTTTTTTTGGTGTTGAGTAGCTTTTTTTGGAGGAGTTGGCTTTGCAGAAGGTTGAATTCTGACTGTAGGTCATTGCAGGCAGCTTCAGGTGTTGGGCAACTCACGTACAGAACTGTATCATCTGCAAACAGATGGATGTTGGCTTCTTTTATACAGTAGTCAATGTTATTAATGTAGATTGCAAAAGTAAGGGCCCTAATATAGAACTTAGGTACCCTTCTTTGCAGAGTTTTTAAGGGAGACAGGCCTCCTTCAGCTTTAACTTGTTGAAGGCGCCCTGTAAGATAGTCAGTAAACCAGTGCAGAGAGGAGGGGTCCACACCTATGGTTTGAAGGGAGGAGAGGAGCAGACTGTGGTCGACGGTGTCAAAAGCTTTGCTTAGATCAAGGAAAACAGCACAAATAAAGTTTTTGCTCTCAAGATTACGCTGCCAGTCATTAGTAACTTTGGTGAGGGCTGAGATAGTGCTATGTTTAGCTCTGAATCTGGACTGCATAGGGTTTAGCAGTTCCCTAGACTCAAGGTGAGTCCTCAGCTGTGCATTTACAATTTTCTCTAGGAGCTTGGACAGGACTGGAAGGAGAGAAATTGGCCTGTAGTTATTGAGATTGCCAGGGGCACCTGATTTGAACAGTGGTATGACATGTGCTATCTTCCATATAGGTGGTAAGGTGCCCTGAGACAGGGATAAGTTAAAAAGGTGGGTGACAGGTATTGTTAGTACGTGGTAGGCAATTTTTAGGAAGTAAGGGTCAAGGGTGTCGGCCCCAGCACTTTTTCTAGTATCCAACTGAAGCAAGAGGTCCTCTACCTCGTTCAGTGAGGCAGGTTGAAGCGAGAAAGGCGGTGAAGCTATCAGAGTTTCAGGCAGTTTACTGCCAGTCTGGGAGCGAAGTATGTTTGCAGGGGAGTTATCAAATGCCATGCCTGCAGTAGCAAAGTGGTTATTGAATGCATCAAGTATATCCATCTTTTCAGCTATAGTTGAGTTGCCAGAGGTAATCTTGGTCGGGAGTGAATTTCCTGGGGAATGGCCTAGCAGATCATTGATTGTGTTCCAGAGCTTGATTGGGCTCTTTGTGGCAGAGTCGAGTTCGGATTTGAAGAAGGTGGCCTTCGATTCTCTGATTGTTTTGGTACATAAATTTCGTAGTCTCTGAACTGGTTCCAATCCTCTGCAGTGTTCAGTCTGCGCTCTTTTTCAGAGCTTATCTCTTTCTAAAGCAAGGACTTGATCTGAGGGTGAACCATTTACAGGTTTTGGTCCTAGTTTGAACTTTAATCAGGAGCATACTTATTAAGGGCCCTTGATAGAATGTCGTGGAAGATATTGTAAGCTGGCACGTGTCGTTTTGGCCAGGTAGAAATCTTGCCACTGAGGGAACTTAAGCTCATTTAGGTAGGCATGTTCATTGAAGTTGTGCCTGGATCTCTTCATAGAGAACTTGCTGATGGGTGCTGGGTTGTTGGTGGATCTTACTCTCGTAATAAAACAATGGTCGTTGGCGTCTGAGAAGAAGACATCAGCATGGGAGAAGAAATGAGGTTTGCTCACCATTAGCACATCCAAAAGTGTACTTTTACTGGGGTTCTTCACGTTTGGGCATGTTGGTTCAGTAATAAGTTGCGTCAGCCCATGTTCATCACAGAAGGATGCAAGGGGGGCAGCTGTGTTAAGAGAGCCAGTCAAAGTTGAAGTCTCCTAAAAAATAGTTTCTGGCAGCCCTTGTCCCAACTTGTCACTTAGATATGACACAAGCTGTAGGCCAGCAGACGGTGGTCTGTAGCATCCTACTACGCAGAGTGCAGTAGTCTGTGTAATTTCCACTTTGAGAATTAGGCATTGATTCGCTGGACAGATGAGGATAAGCAGAGGCAGAAAATGTGTCTTAACGTAGATAGCTACCCTCCTCCTCCTCTGGCATGCCTATCCGCTCTGAAAAAGGCATAGTTGGGGACGTTTACTTCTCTATCAGTGGCACTGGGTCTAAGCCAAGTTTCAGAAATCACAAGTATGTCAGGAGAGGTAAGATTTACCCAGGTTTGTATTAAAGTTATCTTTTTAAGGAGGCTACATACATTACTATGCAAGAAGCTTATTCCTTTTAAATTTGCTAGTTCTGATGGTGAAGCAATAGCTTCTGGGGGGCCAGGGTTGAGTTCTACGTTGCCTGAACATAGCAGGAGGATAAGTACAATTTTTCTAAGAGCACTAATTATAAGCTTGTAATTCCTGCCTTTCTCCCGTCTAGTAGATCTGATGTTTTTAGGGACTGGAAAGTAGCCACCATAGAAGACTGATCTGTTGCAGCAAGAGCTAGTACCCCTACCGCAATAGGCGGGGAGAGTAGAAATCTGCGTGGTGGGAGGTAGGCCTTGTGGTGGGGAGTGTTATAAGTACTACTGGTATGTGTGGTCCAAGAGCAGGGTTCGAGGTATTGGTACTTGGAATCACAGAGGCAATTAAAGGATAAGTTGCCATGTGGTATACAGCACAAGGTGCCGTTGTAGACTAAACATGATGGTAGTTCAGGTGTCCAATGCTGGGCAGCTGGTATCAGCAGAAGAAGGGGCAGTTAAGGAGCCATATAGGGTCCAACATGATGGTACCTCAAAAAAGGGGCCACTCAATTAGTCCAGGGACTAGTGGGGTTGCTGGATTAATGCAGCTTATCAGTAGCTTTCCGATCCAGGTCGACCCGAATTTGATAGCATTAAAAATATTTAGTGGTGAAGACACAGCCAAGGAGAGTCTATGCGTTTTAGTAAGGCGAGGCCCTGAGAATTGGATCCCGTAGGCTGGACAGAGAAGAGGGAGATCACGAGCTAAGTCTCTATTGGTGGGTCACTGCACCAGGGGACATGGACTAATATTTTGGCGGGAGCTACTGTATTTAATAATCAGCAGAGGTGGGGGAGGGGGCGGTCGAAAAAGTTGCAGCAGTTGCCGTACCTTGTAGGGCCTTGGGTCCATGTCTGCGGCTCTGAGGTGTCGGCAGAGGGCGCACTGCCCGGTAGCCGGGAATCCCGCAGCTTAGGTGCTGGGAGCCTGGGTGGCAGTTCCTTGGCTGAGGGAGAGAAGGAGAGTGAGGATTAATAAAGGGGATTCACATAAAGGGTTAGACAGAACAGCGGGGAGTTGAAAATTTGCAGAACAAAAAGACATGTATTACTTTGGCACCCAGAAGTGTCTCGGGCCAGTGCACGTATGCAGAGAAAGGGCTGTAAACACTAGATTTCTTTCCCAAACCACAATTCAGGTCCTTTCAATTACAAACTGGGTTAACACTTCAGCTTTTTAACATTTGTCCCAACATTTGTACCAACATAAATATTTTTAGGGTTTAAAATCAAAGAACAGAAGCCGACTTTGGCCAGGGACCAATCAGAGCATGGTCTGAGAGGGCGCTTGCAATCCGGTTGGTTGTGGCAGTTGCCATACCTTGTAGGGCCTTGGGTCCATGTCTGCAGTCTCGAGCGTCAGCTAGAGGGGCGCCAACAGCCCAGTAGCCGGGAATCCCACGGCTTAGGAACTGGGAGCCTGGGTAGCAGTTCCTCGGCTGAATCTGTCCGGGGGTCAGTGGGGTGATCTGTTAGCTGTGGCCTGCTCAGAGAGAACCAGAGCCACAGGAGCAGCTTGGGAAGCCCACAGATGGGCTATCTGAATCTGTCCGGGGGTCAGTCGGGTGATCTGTTAGCTGTGGCCTGCTCAGACAGAACCAGAGCCACAGGAGCAGCTTGGGAAGCCCGCAGATGGGCTATCTGAATCTGTCCGGGGGTCAGTCGGGTGATCTGTTAGCTGTGACCTGCTTGGAGAGAGCCAGGGCCACAGGAGCAGCTTGGGAAGCCCGCAGATGGGCTGTCAGAATCTGTCGGGGTCAGTCGGGTGGTCTGTTAGCTGTGACCTGCTTGGAGAGAGCCAGGGCCACAGAAGCAGCTTGGGAAGCCCAGAGATGGGCTGTCTGAATCTGTTTGAGGTGTCAGTCAGGTGATCTGTTAGCTGTGGCCTGCTCGGAGAGAGCCAGGGCCACAGGAGCAGCTTGGGAAGCCCGCAGATGGGCTGTCTGATAACAATTTCCTTTAACCACCTGAGACAAACACCTAGATAACTAACTGCCCAGAAAACAATTCACTTAAGCCAACTCAGACAAACACACTCTTTTTTTTTTTTACCCTAAATTGAAGGTCCCAGAAGTAGAGTTCTAGTTCTTTAGTCCTAGTAGAGAAGTATAGTTCTAACAGCAGTTCCTTCCTCTTGTTGTTCTCTGCCTGTTGAAAGCTTTTCCCTCCCAAATATAGGGTCATTCTGTTCGGATCCGAACAGACAACACCACAACAATGTATTACATAAATGAGCAGGGAAGAACAATATCCTCAAGGCTATGCACAGAAGCCATGAATAGCTGGAACCTAACCTATTCCCTAGATGTAGCGCTGTCCACAGTACATCTACCAGGAAAAGACAATGTCCTGGCAGATTCGCTAAGCAGAATCAGCCAAGGAAACCACGAGTGGACCCTGAAACAGCAGGTGCTGGCACCAGTGTTCAGAAGGTGGGGTACACCAGAAATGGACCTGTTTGCTTCCTGGGAGAACAACCAGTTCCCACAATTCAGTTGCAGGCCCCCAGCAATAGGAATAGTCCCAGAGAATGCCTTGATCTTGAACTGGACAAGGAGGTTCCTGTATGCCTTCCCTCCATCCCTGCTCTTGCAGAGGGTACTTATAAAGCTCAGGAGGGGGCCAGTGACAACAGTTTTGATAGCAAAAGACTAGGCCAGACAGGTCTGGTACTCCATGCTCCTGAGTCTGTCCAGCAGGACTTCAATAAATCTACCACTGAGGCACAGTTTGCTGACTCTGTCCCAGGGCAGGATAACATTTCCAGACCTCAGAACCCTACACCTGAGGTCATGGTTCTTGAGGAGCTAGACTTCACTAGCTTAAATTTATCAGAGGAGGTTATGAGAGTGTTGAAGATTTCTAGAAAACCAGCAACAAGGAAAGCATATGCCTCAAAATGTATTGATTTGAAAATTGGTAACCAGGAGAGGCACACTAAGAAGAGGCTCGTTTCCAGATGCGACCCAGGAAAATGGAAGAGATTTTCATTTCTGGTGTGCACCCAGAAAATAACCCCTCTGCAGGCAGGCCTGCCTACAGTCTTGGATTACCTAGTGCACCTACAGTACCTATTCCTGAGACCCTCGACCCTGAAGGTGCACTGACAGCAGTTTCAGCTTACACGTCAGCTGGCAAGAGCAAGTCTCTGGCCTCACAACCTGTTTTCATGAGGTTCTTTAAAGGTCTCAGTCATTTATGCCCTCCTGTGAGGGACCCTGTTCCTCTATAGATTCTAAATCTGTGCATTGCTCAGCTGTCGGAAGCACCTTTAGAATTTATAGCTACTGCTGACCTAAAGTATGTTATGTGGAAAGCACTATTCCTAGTTGCTATTAAATCTACTGTAAGCCCAATGCACAAATCCAAACTACATAATCTTCCACAGGGATAAGGTAGTCCTCAGGACCAATAGGAAATTCCTCTCTAAAGTGGTCACAGAATTCCACCTGAACCAATCAGTTGTCCTTCCTGTGCTTTTTACTGAGCATTCCAGTACAGGGGAACAAAAACGCCACTCCCTGGATGTAAAGAGGGTACTAAGCTACTACCTGGACTGCACAAAAGATGTCGGGTCCAACAGCACTCAGCTTTTTATAGTCTACGGTGGAACGTCACTGTGTATGAAGTGGACTTCCATACACTGTAAAAAGTCATTCTGCTGTAGTAGTAACGTAGCTACTAACATAGAATGACTTTTCATTGTGTGTTAGTAGCTACATCACAATGCAATCTCCCCCACCAGTGCTGTTCACAGGATAGGGGACGGTTGGCAAGTCATGTGCGTAAGCTGGCCGCTGGGCTGGAGAGATGAGGAGTACAGGTCTCTGGTGGCAAACACTCACAACACATCATAAGTGAACCTGTTTTTGGGCACCATACACTATGTATAGGGCTGGCAGAATTCGATTTTTATTTTTTTTATAATTTCGATGGAAAATATCGATTTTTATTTTTAAACCCTTTTCCCAAGTTTTATCGATTTAAATTTTCACAGTTGCATGTAATAATGTTTTTTTAATCATTTATTTTAATTTGTATTGATTTAATTTTCACAGCTGCAGTTAAAGACAGTAAACGCTGAAGATTTATAAACTGATAAAAACACAAATGATCACATGTCAATATAGCAATATAACTCACTTTGCCTATCTGTAAATTTAGATTATTATCGATGGAAATATTTCATCATCAGTTTGTGTGTGCAATGAAATCGACATTCACTAATTTAAATCTAATTCTGCCAAGCCTAACTATATAGAACAGTGTGTGACATCCTGAACACAACTCAGCTACTCTTCTCCCTTGTGTTTTCTATGATGGCAGAGGGACCTCTCTAGCTTCACTCTCGAGGTCATCAGCCATCATAGAAAACACTCGGGTGAAGAATAATCTTGTTGTGTATGGGACACTATACACTATTACCTATGGCAAATGTGGGAAAGAGTAAACCAGCAACTAAGTGAACTGTCACGTTGGATAGTCTTCTGCAAACAATTCTGTTCTGGAAAAACTGGCAGAATACCCCCCAGAGGTCTATATACATACTCCACAAGAGGCACCTCTGCCTGTGTGGCAACAGCAAGGGGCACCCCCCTTCAAGAAATATGTAAAGCAGCTACCTGGAAGACAGTACACACCTTCACAAAACACTTTTGTCTGGATAAACAGTCCAGAAGGAATGTTAGTTTTGGTACTGCTGTCTTGCAGAACCTTTTTCTTAAATAAGTTCTGGACCCAGTCTCCCGAGGTACTGCTATGGAGTCTGCAATTGTAAATCTATACTAATGGATTCCTGGGGTCAGAAGGAAAAAAAATACTCACTGTAGTAATGTTGTTTCTTCTTAAGAAGGAAAAGAAATTACTCACCATAGTAATGTTGTTTCTTCTTAAGGGATCCATCAGTAAGCTTTATAATCCCTTACCCTGCCTTCCCTTCCAGCACTTGAAAATAGGTGCATACAAGAATCAGTTATTTTTTTCCCCCAATTTGCATAAGCATTACTTGTTGCAGGTCCTTTACAATTGTTGATAGGTAGTTAGTTGCAAAATGTTTTCTACAAAACAAAATGTCGTTGAGTGCCTTAAGTTGACTGTTTTCCAAAATTAAATTTTTTTAAATAAATTTTAGTAGGCATTTAGCTAGTTTTAGTGGTCACAAGTGTCCCTAGCTTTAGAACCAAATCTGACTGTTGGTGGGACTGTGACCACAGTGCAAAGTTCGAACTTAGTTCTAATTCTAAGATTCCAAATTAGCATAAATTCTATCTCTGGGGCAAGTCAATCCAGTGGACTGATTGCTATGGTAAAGCTTACTGATGGCTCCCTTAAGAAGAAACATTACTACGGTGAGAAATTTTTACTTCTGACATTTTTAGATTCATGCTCAAGGTATTTTTAAATTCTCAGATATTGTTAAAATGGCTATAATAACTGGCCATAAGTTTTTATGGCTATGGGCAGAGCCTACAGCCATTTTACTATGTGTAGCTGGAAAATGGAGTTTCGTGGAACACATTTTTTGGACTTTTCAGTGTATCCTTCCACATCTACAAATCATTAAGACAACTAAAATAAAATTATCTCTTATTTCTGTTTAGAATGTTGGTGACATAACTCAAAGCTGCTTATCTGATGGCCATTAGGAAACTAAAACAGCTTGTTAAATATTGAAAAGACAAAGAACCTCTGTGAGCAAACACTGAGGCAAGGGTCACCCCAAAGGGCATTTGACTGGGAAGCCAAGTTTCAAGAAAATACAAAATCACACATGCCCACACAATGCAAAGCATCATGGGCTGCATATGCAAATCACCACAGAATGTTATGCTGGTCCAACTTTAAGCAGAATTGCATGGTACCGAAAGGCCTCTCACACAGTTTGCAAAGGGTGCTAACAGAAGACATAGACACGTGTTTCGTCCTACAAGGACTCATCAGTATGCCTCGTCTGTTTGACACCCCAGTGGAATGGACCAGCTACCCTAAGACAGTGTGCTTGGATATGTTGTGGTAAACCCACAAATATTGGTTGCCTATTAAACTGGAGATTTGTTTACCCCCTTTGAAATGCAGTAGCTTGCACATTTAAATAATTAGTATTTAAACATTTTTTGTTACTAACTTCAGTTGGGGATGAATATCTTTCAAGAAAGATTCATACCTCTTAAATGTTACCCTTTCTCAGCAAATTTTGTAAAGATTTGCACTGTTTTTAACCTCTCAAGACCTATCTGATAAACTGCCAGGTCTTCAGTGAACTGCCCAGACTAAATACATAAAATTCTTTTTGACAGAGGGATATGGCCCACGGCCTGCTTCCCACACAAACAGATAACAGTTACTGAGATCTCTTATAGTAAGAGAGAGAGTGTTTGTGTGTGTGTGTGTGTGTGTGTGTGTGTGTGTGTGTGCGTGTGCGTGTGCGTGTGTGTGTGTGTGTGTGTGTGTGTGTGTGTGTGTTTGTGTTTGTGTTTGGGGGAGGGGTGGAGAAACAGTTAAACTCCTGGCCAGGGAGACCTCATCTAATGAGTAAACTGCTGACAAACCATGAGTGATGCAGTAGCAAATGATTTGATACCTTTTATTGGACCAACATAGATGTAACAAAAAGAACTTATACCATTTATAAAATTCCTGATCAAACTGCAAAAAGAAGACTGTTTTTTGTCATTGTGTTGCTTGTACGCATGTGCAAGAAACACATTGTGTCAACTTCTTTCACAAGTGGGTTGTGGAGGTGCAGCAGTGTTGTGCCGAATGGCAGCAGTACATGCTGGGGTTGGTCTCTGCTGCGGCAAACAGAGGAGCATGCTGTCAATGACGGCAGTAAATGAGCATGCCACTATGATCAAATAAACTGGCCTGCTGCAATCAGGGAATGCCCCGTCACTAAGCCATCAGCAGTTTTTGCTGTGGGGCATCGACTGCAGCAGCCAATTATAGCTGTATTGTGTGGTGTCCCGATGTTGACAGCTTCTCCATCAGCCTCTCACAGTCCCCATGAAGCCGTCGGAAAGCTGCCACCCACCTCTCCCAGTTCTAAAAGCCAACCGGGGGTGCCCAATCCCCCCTGTTGGCATGCCCCCTCTCCAGTTCATTTGCAGACAGGGTAGTCCAATCTCATTGGCATGATGCGCCCCCCCATTTGTTATGTGCCGAGGGAGTGCCCAGTCCCCCTCAGCTCATGCGTTCCCCCCCTAGCACACTGTATGGCCGACGGGGTGCCCAATCCCTGTCGGCTCCTCTCCCCCTTCCCCAACAAACATCCAGGTGGCGCACTGGGAGCCCATCCCCAGCATAACAATATTCCCGCAGTGTCCTTTTTCTGTTTTTTTTTTCCCCCTTCAATCCTGTAAAAATAAAAAAAATGGTCCTCGCTGTCTGTGGCACCCTCCCCAGCCCACGCCCACCTCTGCGCACCCTACCCCCACACCCCCTCACCCCATACTTACCTCCAGAGCCTGGTGCAATGATCTGAACACGTCTGCACTCTTCAGAGCCGACTCGAACTGAAAGAAATGCCGGTAAGCTGTATAATGGCATAAATAGGGTTTTTCAACAAGTGGATATCTCGGCCATTTTAGGAATTTTTTCACCAAATTTTCAACATGGAGTTCTTGGGACCCCACCTCATGAACTCAGTTACTGTCATTTTGTTATTTGGTCCCAAAAGGGGATTGAGCGGTCACTGCATGGAACCACCTTTCGGGACCAATTAATGAAACAACAGTATCACAGTTCATGAGGTAGGCCCCCAAAAACCCTTTGTAAAAAATGTGGTGAAAAAAATTCCCCAAATTAACTGTTATACGAGCGTGCATCGCACATTTTCTACGCATGCTTGTAACTTTGAGAATTTTTAATATTTTCACTCCAGATTTTCAACATTGCCATTTTACCATACCTCCTTATGAATAGTATAGCTGTCATTTTTCACATCTCACCCAAAATGTGTTTTCGCACATGTAGACCACAATGGCACGGTCGGTGTGCAAAATCAATGATTTGGGACAGACTAAGAAAATCACAGTGACACTGATCATGAAAAGAGGTCTTAAAATGCCTATGTTGAAAATTTGGTGACACAAGTCCATAAAACAACTGTGTTACGAGCGTGCATTGCGCAGTTTCCACGCACCCTTGTAACTTTACAAATCTGTATTATTTTCACTCCAGATTTTCAACATTGGCATGTTTCCACACCCCCTTATGAATAGTACAGCTGTCATTTTTCACATCCTGGCTGAAATGTGTTTTCACACTTCTGGCACAGAATAGCGCGGTCGCTGTGGGAAATAGTGTTCAGGACAGATTAAGAAAATAACAGTGACACTGTTCATGAGTGGAGGTCCCAAAATGCCTATGTTGAAAATCTGGTGTAAAAAAAATCCCCAAAATAATTATGGGTGTGTGTTGTGCAGTTTCTATGCACGCTTGTGACTTCACCAGTTTTTTTTTATATTTTTACTCCAGATTTTCAACACTACCATTTTTTTACACCATCTCATGAACAGTACAGCTGTCATTTTTCACATCCTATTCGAAATGTGTTTTCGCATCTGTGGCGCCCAACGGTGCAGTCACTGTGCAAAATCACCTTTCAGCTAACGAACTGATAGTGTCACTTCATGCAGTGGGGTCACAAAAAGCCCATGTTGAAAACTTGGAGTAAAAATACCAAGAAACGCCCAGGGAGTTAGGGTTTATGACCATAACACCTTACCGTGTAGGGACTGACAGACATCAGGGGTGTGACTTGGGATTGTCAACAATAATGCTCACACCTGATACGCCATTCCACCCCCCACCCTGCAGCCAGTGACAGGCATCAAGGTGCACGTTGGACTCTTTGTCCCCAGAGTTCACCTCATTCTTCTATACTGCACCCATTTCAGTGTATTTTCTTATGGAATGAGGTGACTGTAAAGCCCGAACACCCCAAGGCATACCTCGACACTTGCAAGTGTCTGCAAGGTAGGGTGAGGTAAAATGTCGAGACTGTTATGGGTGATGACCCAAAGGCACACCCCAATGCCTGTCCATCTCTGCAGGGTGGGGGTTGAGTTGGCGTCAGTTCAATACTTCACTGCCATTCCTATACTGCATCTGTCTAACTCCTGCATTTCCACTGCTAATGCCAGCAAGCAACCATTCGGCATTGACAAATGCTTGTGTTCACTTGCAAGGCAAGCAAACATACTGGCATCAGTCTGAACTGTGAGGTGGCTTTGGGGGTGGGGGGCCTTCCCCTCCTCCACCTATCAAAGCTTCAGAATACTGAATCTACTCCCTAATTACATCCACTGTCTGCCTTTGTCTTCCTTTTTACGTTGTTTGCGCTTGCACAAGAAATGTTTTGCTACAGAGAATGGCATTGCAGAGGTGTGTCACTGACTAGCTCAATGCAGGTCAAGCTGCACTGGGCTCATCCTTGACAGACTACTTATCATGCAAGCTAAGTATGACAATGGTTTACAGCTTATGGGTGGAAACTTTGTGTACTTGAAACAAATGAAGCACTCCAATGAGAGAACACTTCTTCTGTTTCATATACATAAAGCCGTTCCCCCCTTCCCTCCATCGCTCCATTTTCCTTGCTGCCTCTCCCTTCCTCCTCCCCTGCACATATCTTTTGTATCGTGTGTTCCCCATGCCTCATTTCTCCCTTGTTGTCCCTCTGACCCTCCTGTCTCCTCATGTTTTGCATTTCTTCAAGCCAGGCTCCAGTGACTGCACTAACGTCACTGGCTAAGCTGTGCTGCTATCAGCCTCACAAATTAAGAGAGGAACCAGAGAAGGTTTAGCTTAAATGATGCACCACAAAGCTGCCTAGTGCTCCATGGGACAAGTGTTGCTGTAAGAGCTGAAACCTGATATGCTCCGAGAGCCAGAGTGGATGGCCGACTCAGACTGTGCATGTATCT
The DNA here is from genome assembly GCA_016271365.2 of Neoceratodus forsteri. Lineage (NCBI taxonomy): Eukaryota > Metazoa > Chordata > Ceratodontiformes > Ceratodontidae > Neoceratodus > Neoceratodus forsteri. Next base: position 125,914,305 of record JADMNL010000024.1, read on the forward strand.
TGTGAACAGCAGAATACTCAGGTAGCACTCCAAATAGTCCAGCGGCTCTAAGAATACACTTTTTTTCTTAAAGTGAATCCATACAATTCTTTTGAATGGATTTGATTGACTGTGTGGCAGTACCTGACAGTGTGATAATGCAGACCTCCGTGCAACCAGAGCACAGTTAACAACTTCTGTGTACACACTCAGCCACCCTGTGGACCACCGGGCACCGAGCCCACGGGTAAAATCAGTACCGTCCTGCACAATTTGTAGCGTCTGAGGCCCCAGTCCATGCTGTGTGCGGTCGGATTGCATTTTCATACTGCAGTCCAGCGGCACAGACAGATTATGTCCCCAAGTTGGTGAAGTGCAATGGGGACAAGCCAGGTGAAGTAATCCCATTGTGCAGTCTGATGCAGAGAGAGAGCAACCAGGACAGAGACAATGTCAGGCAATGGTATTGCAATCTCGTGTCTGTGTGACAAGTTGTGGCTAGGGGACGCAGAAACACCACACAGTGCAAGACTGCGAAATGCACATGGCAGTTGTGTAGCCTGTGAGCTTGGAGACAGAGCGTCTGTGTGTGTTCCACCTGCCACTACCCTTCCAGTTTGCAGATGATCAGCAGTCTGAGTGGGCAAGGAGGTAGTTGAGAGTGACAGCAGCCATGCGGTCTGGCATGTAAGCCAGAGAGAGAGAGAGAGAGAGACACACACACAGACAGTGGGAGACAGTAGGTACCAACATTGCGGCAATGTGCTGCGTCTCTCTCTCTGTCTGTCTGTGTCTCTGTCTGCAGAAACAGTGGAAGCAATGATCAGCAGTATAGAGCCCTCTGACAGGCTGTAATACAGGAGAGCAGAGGAGAGAGTGAGTGGGACAGTGGCCACCCAGAGTTTCCTTTCCTGGCACACACCCCCAACTGTGGCTGCCCCATCGCCCGTTCCCCACCCTCAGTGCACAGACGATAGACAGAGTGAGAGATAGCATCATCACTCTTCCACACCTGCACCATGGCTGAAATGTCCTGTGAGACAGCAAGACAGAAAACATTGGGATATTGTTGTCTGTGGTCTCCCCTTGCTCTTTGGTACAGAGCAGTGCTACAGTTTGTGTGCAGGAGAGACCTGTGTATTTGCTGTGTATGTGTGTCTCTCTCTCTCTCTCTCTCTCTCTCTCTCTGTCTCTCTCTCTCTCTCTCTCTCTCTGTATTTTTCTTTGGGAACCTCGGTACTGCTTTCCCACCTCCCATGTTCTCTGTGTCCCATGCTGCCAACCCCCCCATCCCAGTGAGAGAGCGCAACTGAGTTCCCCCCTCCCAACGTTCAAGAATGGAGCTCGGTGCTTAGAGAGAGTAACAATGAGAGAGAGAGAGAGAGAGAGACACTGGGGAACAGCATTGGAGACAATGTGTGCTGTGTCCTCTCTCTGTGTGTCTGTGGATAGTAGTGTGTTAGAGAGGACATAGTGGGGAACAGCACATGCAAGCGGCATATGCTTGTATGTCTCTCTCTGTCTGTTTGTAATTCATGAGAGAAAGAGACACAGACATAGAAACATACAAATTGTCAGCAGACAAGAACTGCCTGGCCCATCTAGTCTGCCCATAAGCCCTTGTACTGGATTACTGCTTCTGACCCACTTGCTGCTGTGCCTCTATGATTCCCCTATGCCTGTCCCAAGCATGCTTGAATCCATCCATAGTGCTCGCTCCCACCACCTCCTGAGGCAGACCATTCCACATGTCCACCACCCTCTCTGTGAAGAAGAACTTTCTCACATTCCCTCTTAACCTCCAACCTTCCAGTTTCATGTCATGCCCCCTCGTTCTTGTGCTCCTCCTGTATTGGAAAATGTCTCCCCCCTGCACCTTGTTTTTACCCTTGAGGTACATGAATGTCTCTATCATATCCTCTCTTTCCCTCCTCTCTTCCAGTGAGTACATATTGAGGTCCCTTAATCTCTCTCCCCATAAGTCTTGTGTTGCAAGCTTTGTACCATCTTATTCGCCCTTCTCTGGACCATCTCCAGCCTGTTAATATCTTTATGAAGGTGCGACCTCCAGAACTGCACACAGTACTCCATGTGAGGCCTGACCATGGTTTTATATAATGGCATTACTACCTCCCTCCTTATGCTGGTGATACCCCTGTCTATGCACCCCAGCATGTCACTGGCCCTCCCAGCTGCCTTAGCACTTTACTTTGACATTTTCAGGTCATCTGAAATAAGAACTCCCAGGTCCCTTTCCTTCTTTGTAACTGTCAGCAACCCCCCCCCCCCATCCTGTAGCTTTCCCCAGGGTTTCTGTGTCCCAGGTGCATAATTTCACACTTTTTTGAATTAAACTTCAGTTGCCAGTTCTCAGACCATTCTTCAAGCTTCCCCAGGTCCCTCCTCATTTTCTCCACCCCCTCTGGGGTATCCACTGTGTTACAGATCTTGGTGTCATCTGCAAACAGGCAGACCTTTCCCTTCAGCCCTTCTGCAATGCCACTAATGAAAACATTGAAAAGGACTGGCCCCAGAACCAATCCCTGTGGCACCCCACTGGTCACCCCCTCTCCCTAGACTGCACCCCATTTACCACCACTCTCTGCCTCCTGTTAGCCAGTTTCCAACCCAGTTTACCACCCTTTCCCCCATGCCCAGCCTACCCAGCTAGTCTATCAGACTCCTATGTGGGACGGTGTCAAAGGCTTTGCTGAAATCAAGGTAAACGTTGTCCACTGCCCCACCCTGATTTACTTCCTTTGTCACCCAGTCAAATAAATCAACCAGATTTGTTTGACATGACGTCCCCACTGTGAATCCATGTTGCCTAGATGCCCCACTATCCTTTCTTTAAGCAATGTCTCCATGATCTTGCCCACTACTGAGGTGAGGCTGACTGGCTTATAGTTCCCCGCCTCCTCCCTGATGACATATTTGTGTAGAGAGACCACATGTGCCCTCCTCCTGTTCTCTGGTACCAACCTTGTGTTGAGTGGCTCACTGAACATGGCTGCCAGAGGTACTGCTATCTCCCTTCACAGATCTCTTAATATCCAAGGGTGTATGCCATCTGGTCCCATCGTTTGTCCACCTTCAATTTAGTGAGCTCCTGCAGGACTCTTTTGCATGTGAATTGACTATTGTCCATCTCTTGAACCCCTTGGCAACTGCTGTACTGCTGTGGCCCTTGCCCCTCCCCCTTCCCCGTGACTAGTGAACAGAAATACATAGTGGATGTCTTGGGGGGCACAAGACAGTTCTTAGGCATGGTACTATCACTTCCAAATACCTAAACAGCACATACAAGCAAGAAACATTCAGCATTGACAAATGCTTGTTTTATAAATTGAATAATAGATAGAAAAGTGTCTATTACAAGGCAGTAAGACCATCAAGAGGTTTGGGGACTTGGAACCTCGAGAGCCAAGCTCGAGAGGTTCCCAAAGTCCCCAAAACCTCGAGATGGGCTTACTGACATGAAATAGATACTTTTCTGTTTGTTATTTTTTGTAATATATGGATGCACTTCAAAATTGTGCAGCTTTGTTTTACATTCTGTGAGCTCAGCAGCAAGTCGCTGCACTGAAGACACGCTTGTGCTCGGCTGACCGTCACACTGGAGACAGACTTGCTTGCCCACATCCCCGCTCCTCACCGCCACTCTCTCGGTGTCTGTTTATACTTCGGCAAATCCTACCTTGTAGTTTACAATCCTTCGGGTAATGCAGGATCAACCAGATAATCCAATGATAGGGAAAAAAGCCGAAGAAACGAAGCGGACACATTAGGCTCGCTAAGCAAGAGTAACGAGCCGCCATGTTTTCAAAATTAGTGTGCCCGCCCACCGAGGAACAGTGACCAATTAGAATGCATGCCGTGACTTTGGATGTGAAGGAAGGGACTTGAGATCATGGCAACTGGGTTTAAGTGGGAGGCTGACTTGCGCAGCCGCTGTGGCATTTCTGTGATATAATAATGGAGAATTCAATCTCATAATTAGGTATAGTTTTTTGGCTGTAGACATAAGTATAAGTATTTAAAAGTACAAGATTTGTTTAAAATTAACTATCTTTTTCAATTTCTCTATTTTTTTCTATAAAACTCCTTTTTTCTCTCCCCCTTTTCTTTGGAAACTTCTAAATTTTCTTTTATTTGAATTCTCCATTTTGATTGGATAATGTTTATTCATAAACTGTGATTGGTTAAAAATGTGTAAAGTCACTATTGGCATTTGTATTTAAAGCTGTAGTTAGTGTTATGGTATTATACCCCTTGAAGGCACTCTGCCGGGCGCTAGGGTTCTCACAACTGGTGAATTAAACAGATATTTATTCTGATAAATGTGCTTCCTTGTCGTCGTTGAGCGCTACTTATTTTGGAGATTGGTTGGAATCTTTACTAGGTTCACTATTTTAGTAGCGAACTCCTCCGTGTGTGAGTGCAGGTATCTTTCTTTGGAACTGTACCAATGAATACAGCCTGCTTCATCCCAAATGGCAAATTAGTGTTTCAGCTTGTTTTAGCAGAAGTTTATATTTTTGTCCTGTGTCTTCTTTGTTTATTCCACAAGATAAAGTGAACAAAAAAATAAAAAGATCTGGAAACCCCTATTGTATAAATCGGACACATAATGTGTAATGGTGCTATGGAAAATATTTTACTCCAGACAGACCTCTGATACTCTCACTCGTGCTTTCCGCACTCATGAGTATCCAGAGCCGACTCTGCAGCAGTGAAAATATTTTCCATATCACACTACTGCCCATCATGTAACCCCTATATCTATGGAAGTGTCTCTATTTACAATGAATTTGTTTAAAGGCATTACTAGTATCTTTTGAAAGATTGTCTGGCTTGTGATTACTAATTTAGAGTATAGTTTAGGAAATAATGAGCTTGATATTTGTTATTTCACACAGTCCCCCATTATGTCTTATGCATAGTATATGAATCCAAATAATTCCAAGGCCATCGTGACATATAATATTAATACTGAGCAGTAAATCAGAGCTCTTTTCCTAATAAAAGGCTGCTGATATAATGAATAAAGAACAAAGTCATAAAAAAGGAACAAGTTTCTTATGGAAAAATCTACAGGGATTTATACAGGGATTTGATTCTGCCTTTGTGGGGAAACACAGGGAAAATGAGGGCTTCGTACAGAGTAATGGTTATTTGGATCTGGGAGCACTGAATATTTCTTGTCCTGTATTTTGTATCCTGGATAGGGCAGGGGAGATGCTACATCTCATTGTCACAGGGATGTTCATTTACACATTTTTGCACTGTATTTACTCAGGCTGTCCCAGATTAGACGCAATGTCTTGTTTTCAGTGGGGTCATGAGTTTACAATTTTTATAATGTTTTTATTCAGGCTACCTAGTCCAGGGTCCCCACATTTAAAGGAGATATGCAGTACATCCTGGTGGAAAAGGGAGATGTGCCGCACAACTCCAACAATGCACAGCAGTGCGATATTCAAACATGCGGGATGCACCGGCCACAAGGGGATGGGCCAGGGCACACACAAATGGTATGCCATTCAGGTCGAGGGGGCATTCCGATGCATATGCCATGCTGCAGCATATTCAGTGGGAATGTGCCCCTCACAGTCTAGAGCACTACAGCCCACAGTTAGGCCATGAATAGCTGACCTAACCAGGCCAGTCACCCACAGGCAGGCTGCAGATGTGCACCCAGCTGCACAGCAGCCTGGCAGCCCTGGTGGACTAGAGGTACCCCCTTTCCATCACCAATCTAGCCAACTCCATCCCTGAAGAGCTCCATAGTGTAGGGCCCCCTCCCAACCCGATTGCATCAGAGGAAACCATGGTCCATATCCATAGTCTAGAGGACTCCCATTCACTGCCCCTGTACACAGACACCCTCACTCCCCCCATACTTGACCTGTTGCAAAGACTGGCACTGCCCTCCACACCCTGCCATGGCCAGCCATTGACTGCACTGAACCCGGGCTGGGGACCTGCACTCTGGAAGACCCAACTGGCTGTACCATGCATTGGGGCACCATGCCAGCTGTGGATCCACCAGTGTATGCAGCCATGTGTAAGTCCCTGGCAAACTGAAGAGGGAATTTACATACCTCCAATGCATGCCTTGCCAATGCTGTATCTTCCTGCTGTCATACACTGCTGCAAGTCAACACTCTCCCCTGTTCTGCTGTGTAACATGCCACCCTCCAGACTGCTGAAGTATCCCGGGTGCCACGGGGTGAGGTATCCTGTAAAGCCATTTGCAGTGTATGCATCAGGCTATAGATTGTTCATCCACAGTTCCTCAGTTGTACAAATGAATGGGAGGTCAGCTGTAACATGCCTGTTTTGGGACCTGTGTGAGTGGGTACAGCATTGGCCATCACTCACACTGAGCAATGCAATGACACTGGGATGATGGATCCGCATGTGAGTGCCTGAGGAGTATGGCCACTGGGTGTTATCACCCACACACAGTTCTTGACTATGTATAGCACATTCCAGCATCCTACTGCGAGTGCTCCACCACCCGCTGATAGAGTGGTATGATCCCATTACAGAGCTAGTCGTCGCAATGGGATGGGCTGGGGGAACAGGGAGGGGGAGTGTCTGTGCACCATTGAGGGGGAGCAGGGGCCACTACACTATGGACATGGACTGTAGGTGTATTCAGATGCAATTAGGGATGGCATTGGGGTCCTTACCATATGGAACCAATAGAGCCTGAACTCCAGTACGATCGGGGCTGGTGGAACTGGTGGGGGGGGGGTGCCACTGTACCATCAGAGACTTCAGGGTCTGCCCCACATGGGAGCGATCGGGGTCGGTGCTTGGGGGCGAGAGCTGCTCCGGCACATTCATCCCCATGCCAACATGCAAATGGGCTGCTAAAGAGCATGCATAAGGTCCCTTTGCACCCTGCATGCTCAATTAGTTCATTTCCATTCCTGGGCTGAATATCGCCCATGGGGGCTGCAGTGCATATCGGGATGTGCCACACATTCCCCCTGGAAGGTGTTCAGTTGGGGTTACCCTGGATGCACCTGACTTGGTGGCCGCCTGCACTGCAATTCCCATCCAGGGTCACATGTTCAACAGGAATGATGAAGCCAGGACTAGAGGGCATGGGATGAAGTTGGAGGGAGGACGATTCAGAGGAAACATGAGGAAGAAATACTTCACAGAATGGGTGGTGGACAAGTGGAACACCCTGCCAGAGGAAGTCATGGGGGCTGAAATAATCACGGGATTTAAGAATGCATGGGATAGACATAAAGGAATTCTGGAGGTCAGGGGGTAAGGGGCAACAAACTTCTAGGAAAACATAAACTGAACTTACAAGCTCAAATGGGCAGACTGGGTGGGCCATAGGTCCTTATCTGCCGACACTGTCTATATATCTATGTATCTATGTAAGCCCACCAGGATGAAATGCAGTGTCACAGGTTTACTGCATGACAAAGGGGATTAACTCTCTTTGAAATTGCATTATTTGCTGCTAGGGTTGCCACCTTTGGATGAGGCAAAAACCAGATCATAAGCTCCACCCCTTTTCATGACTCATCATGTGTTGCTCCTCCTAGAAAGCACTTTGTTATATATCAGTAAAAGACAACACATAAAGCAGCAGTTCAACAAAAATGTTAAGATACTGTACTGGGTGACTAGGGAGGTGGATCAGGGGAGGGCAGTGGACATGGCCTATCTGGACTTCAGCAAGGCCTTTGACACTGTGCCACATAGAAGACTATTACACAAACTGGGGAATATGGGTGTGGGCAGGACAGTAATGTGGTGGGTAGGTAACTGGCTGGGCGGCAGGACACAGAGGGTGGTGGTAAATGGCTGTCACTCCACAGAGGGAAGAGTGACCAGTGGGGTACCACAGGGATCAATGCTGGGACCGGTCCTATTCAACATCTTCATCAGTGACATTGCACAGGACCTAGAAGGCAGAATTTCACTGTTAGCTGATGACACAAAGCTCTGTAACAGAGTAGACACACCAGAGGTGTAGACAGAATGAGAAGGACCTGCAGAAACTTGAAGAATGGTCAGGGGTTTGGCAGTTGAAATTCAATGCAAAGAAGTGCAAGATAATGCATATGGGGCACAAAACCCTGGCACAATATATCAGTTGGGGGTGAGGATATAGCATGCACCAAGCAGGAAAGGGATCTTGGGGTTATCATCTCCTGATGACCTCAAGGTAGGAAACAGTGTGACAAGGCAGCAGGTAAAGCAAATAGGATGCTGGGATGTATAGGCAGGGGCATTACCAGCAGGAAAAGGGAGGTCATAATTCCACTATACAAGACACTAGTGAGGCCCCACCTGGAGTACAGTGTACAGTTCTGGAGACCTTACCTACGTAAGGACATAGACAGGGTAGAGAAGGTTCAGAGGAGGGCAACAAAGATGGTACATGGATTGCACCACAAGTCCTATGAGGACAGGTTGAAGGAACTGAATATGTACTCCCTGGAGGAGAGGAGGGAGAGAAGGGATATGATAGAGCCATACAAGTGTCTTACAGGGAGGAACAGGGTGCAGGACTACACTATTTTTAAGTGAAAAAGATGTTCCAGGACTAGAGGGCATGGGATGAAGTTGGAGGGAGGATGATTCAGAGGAAACGTGAGGAAGAATTACTTCACAGAATGGGTGCTGGACAAGTGGAACACCCTGCCAGAGGAAGTGGTGGGGGCTGAAACAATCACGGGATTTAAGAATGCATGGGATAGGCATAAAGGAATTCTGGCGGTCAGGGGTAAGGGGCAACAAACTTCTAGGAAAACATAAACTCAACTTACAAGCTCAAATGGGCAGACTGGGTGGGCCATAGGCCCTTATCTGCCGACACTGTCTATGTATCTATGTTTCTATGTACTGTACCTGTTAAAGTTACTTTCCTAGATTCTTCCTAGTTATTTATTTACTTATGTGTTTATTGACCAGATAAACATACACAGGTAAAATAAATCTCATTTACAGATATGATCTGGGGGGAGACAAGGGAAATACTGTAAACAGCATACAGCAGTATACATGGTATATAATAATACATAATAAATTGCTTTCTATAATGTGTACTTTACATATTTTCTGGCTCCATTTCCTTTATGTCCACAGTAATATTTGAAAGCCAAAGAAGTAACCATATTTTTTTCTTGAGGAAAAAATTAATTAAAAACATTTAAAAATGTCTAAATTCTGTTACAGATGAAAATGTTTATCAGCAAATGAAAGTAAAAGACAATTGGCTCTGTTACTGTTACAAAAGGTGGGGGCAGCTTTGCTGCTAAGCCAATTTCAGATGCAGTGGAAAAGATTAGGTTAAATAAGTGCTAATGGTGTTAATGGCCATACTTTACGCCTCCCAGATGGACTGCTTTCACAAACAAAAGGCTATACTGACAGCAGAACTTGTCTGTAACCTGGACATGTAGCTAAAACACTAAATGATATTACAAAAGCTGTTTCAAAAGTATGTAAGCCCTAAACATGGCTCAAAAACCTGACCAGCACAGAGCAAAACCAGATTACCTGATAGGGACCCTGAAAACCTGATCACCAGGTAAAAACCTGACAGGTGGCAACCCTATTTGCTGCAGTAACTCTGCTGTAGAATTCTGCAGTGCTGCACTTCATCTTGGTGGGCTTCACTGTATGCACACCCTGTACCGGTGGCGCATTCTCTTTGAATATTGTATCAGTGCCGACTGGCACACCCTCTTTGTGCAATGCATCCTTCTGCTCGTGCATCAATCCGACACTTAATATATCCCCCCAGATGTAAAATATTGTTTTTAGTACGTTATGATTTTACACAATGCAGCATAATATTGTGTAGACGTAGAGCCCCATTGAAAATAAGATGCCATTTCTTCTGTGAACTATCCAGGCTAAATATATAGCAATCAACAGGCATATTCTAGGAAAACACATTGTAAAAATGTGTAAAAGGAAGACCACATTGAAACTGCCTCTCCACAGATCTGCATTGTGCAAATTCGTTAGAAATAATGGGTAGAAGCATCCCAAAAGCTCTCCACAGCAATATCGGCTCTGACCAGAGTTTGTTTCTATGGGCAAAGTCCGTTGATGTTTACCATAATAACCGAACAGTTATTACAGTAAACATGCACTCACTGAACAGCTGCTGCATCTCGAGATGGTCTCAAACACTGTTCAGTGAGTCAGCTGTATCTGTTCCAAATCGCCATTGAGCAGCTCCTCACTACATGTTCCAGTAGTTTTTTTTCTTAGAAAAAGACTTACTTTAAGTTCCTTTACAGTCCACGGATGTGTATAGCCAACTACTACTCTCACACAGACTGCGCTCACTACCTGACCCGGTGACAAGTGGTTCTTTATAAATTTGCTACCGCAGATTGTAGCGTGCTGCCTGCAAGACACGGTCTTGTCATGGGCTAAATTCCCGCACATGTGAGTCCTTAATTACAAAATTAGCTGTAAAATATATCTAACCCCTAGGTGGCGCTATCCCTAGTGTTACATCCCTGCCAACTACTCCGGACAATAGGCTAAGGGGTTTGGGTTCGCCAACTTATAACAAGTTCAAAACACAATTGCGCAGTGCCTCCACTCAGAGTGTGTTCTACGAGGGCTAGCTGTTACCAGTATAACTCCCTGAGATGTTATGCCACCCACATTACCATTTACCACCCCCAGACATGATCCAATAGATATTACCCCACATTTCAACATTTTACATTTAATGACTCTCTGTAATAATATGATCACTTACAAGATGATGATTTTCAAAACAGTAACGATGGATTTATTTAGGGGACATGGGAGTTAGGAATGGGGAAATGGAGTAGAAGTTATGCTGATTGCTATTTACATATGTACAAAGGTTTGATTGTGTTTTGCTGGTGAACCCTCCAGCTAGGTGGCAACCATACTAATAGAAAAGGCAATCACATTTTAATTGACCAACGTGATACCCAGAGCCCTGGCTGTCTAAGTTGCTGACTAAAATCAGATGTTACACAACAGTTATTTTCCCCGTGCTGGTACCAGTCCCAGATAAGTATGAAACCTTGCAATCTCACACTACATAGGGGGTACCCAGATGCCAAAGTCCTGGATGTTGCAGGCCTGGTGGATGATGTAGCTGGTCGAGTTGGCCGGCTTTGATTAGAAAGGAGGGGCCAAACTTGGAAAACTATATTTCAACAATGGCTGTTGATCCTATGGAAGAAGGCAGGGATTGCCCTGCATTTGGCAGAAGTAGCAGGTCTGGCCCTGCTGGTCACAGAAAGGCAGGGATTGCCCTGCATATCACAGAAACTAAACACTTCAGAACAAGCAACTTAGCTAGATCTTGGTTTTCACATCCTGAACATTCAGCACAAGATAAACTGAGGTCACAACAGTATGTTTAAATACCAAAAAAGGCATCTTTACTATAGGCAAAGTCTCATCCAGTACATTCAGATACCAAACACTTTTATCAAGCATTTCTTGTTCTCAGACGTAATCCGGCAAGATCAGAAATAGGTTATTGCCAGGCATAATTCAGGCAAAATAAGCTCTAAGGCCTCCTGTACCATGAAGCGACAACACAACTTTGGCTGACAACTCCAGTAGGGCAGAAACTAACCCATAGAGGGCACAGGTGAATATCAGCACATCTATATGGTTAACTTACATAGAATCTTACTACACCTGCACTGGGCCACTTGGGCAGCAGGCAAGGTGCATCAGAACAATTTCCAAAATGACAGTCTCTTGAGGACTTGGCAGCCCAGACTGATAAGTTTTAATGTCTCTCAACAATTCGGCAGATAAAGAGCACGTTGACCCCAAGATTATTTAGTTAGCATACCTAGTAGACCGGGCTTGAGGCTCAAAGATTACTTGTAGAACCTCTCCCTTGCACCGGGGGGTACAAAGGTACTCATGCAGGTCCTCCATGGGTGGTATATCCACAATAGAAGGTGTCCTGGTGTCTTCAGTCATCTCACATAACTAAGGATTGATGTTATCTGGTCTTCAGTCCACATCTTTCCCCGATGTGTGAGGGAGGGCTAAAACCTGGAGGACAACTCTGGCAACCTCCAGACTAGCAGTTGAAACAAAACTAAATTACTGTAACTTTTACATAAAATAACAAATACCCCTTCCAGGATGGAGGGGCTTAACTAGAATGCCCAGGCCCGGAAGCATGGCGGGGGCCTGAATCCCCAACCCTGTGTGGGGCTCCCAGCAGGCTGGAATCTGCTCTCCTCTGTCTCAGTCTGGTAAAATGTTGGCTTACACTGTCTCTTATAGGGCTTTATTACAGCTTCTGATTGGTTGGGGTGATGGGGTGATTGGCCTCCGAATGGCTGGAGGACCTGTCACTCACATAACTTGAGGCACAGTTGGTCTGATGATTTGGTTCCTAGAAACAGGTCCCTGTAAGTCCCCATGAGCACTTGGCATTTTCCCATGAGGTGCTGTGAATGTCCCAAAAGTCCTGGCTTTGTATTCCTGACTTTCCAGTTGGCTGAGGTTGCTTGCAATGGCTGCTTAACCCACTATCCCTTTAGCAGAAACTAGCTTTGTCCTGAATAAAAGTTCTGGTGCAGCCAGAGAATAAATATTATTTGCCCCAATGCCCCGCAGTCACTTAGCCCAGTTGGTAGTCTTGCTGTTGCTGAACAGAGAAAGGGTGTGACTCTACTTGTTTTCCTGTCACTACTGCAAATACTTAAGCTCCCTTGCAGCAGCAGACAGGATGACACATTGAGTCCCAATAAAGTTCTGGTTTAGCCAGGGAGAGAAGCACTTATTTTAATTTAAATACCCACCCCCCACCTTGACACAGCAAATCCCCACATGCAGCAGGAGTTAATATTTAATAAAACATCTTCTTTTTCTTTTTCGGCCATAGCCAAGACATAGGCTGCCCTGGGGGCAGACAGACACTACATGAATATTCAGAGGACCAGGGCTCAACTCACGAATATTTAAATGAGCCCCGGTCCAGTACCTCACAAAAATACTTTAATTTTTACTGGAGCTGTCCCCAGTGGCCTGTCCATGGTCACCGGGTCCCCTTTTGGTGAGAGTGATCCCAGGACCAATGGCACAGTCCCCGAGGTGACCGCAAAATGAAGTGGTTGAAAATCAAAGGTGCTTTTCATGCCAATGTGATTCCCATTGCCCTGGGGGGCAGCACAAATACAGCGGGAGATCACGATGGACGTTCAGAGCCCCGACGGACTCGATTTTACTTCGGGATGCAGGCTGGGGTACCAGAGGAGCAGAACAAGACCTGAGACACAGGAAAAAATGTCAGATCGGGAGAGGCCCGGGGAAGAACAGAGGGGCAGGTGGCAGGTAAGCCCAAGCAGGCTTTCTAGAAACTCCCATTTGTAGGGGGTTAGATATAGAATAATGCACAAGGTGGTGTGCATTACGAGAATTTATTACACACCCTCAGTGTCTGATGCTTGAATAAACCCTGAGAGCGAAGCTTTCGGGATTGAAGCATCACACACACTGAAGGTGTGTATTAAATTCTCTTAGAAAATAGGCACCAGAAAAGCTTCATTCTGATTGGCTAAAACACCCGTGTACCCAGGCTGTTATTTTTTAACAACGACCTCAAAATAACAAGTTCCTCCTGGCAGCACCCATTACCATCTAGTATCCCTGTGCTCACACCCCGATAGCTGTCATTTTTTACTGTTTGGTTACCGAGAGAGTGAGCTATAGCTCCTCCCCCCCCCCATACCCACCAACCACACAGTCTCACTCCTCAAAGCAGTTCATAATAACGAAATTCAAAAAGTAACTTAAGTAATTAAAAAAACAATCTTCATTTCTTGTTGTTGTTTGCTAGTAAGCCAGGCCTGAATCAGGGGCTCCGTCCCTCTACCCACTGTCGCAACTATTGCTACCCGGCAGCACGACTCCATCTCTGCCAACAATTCGAAACTCCTGTTCCTCAGTTAAGTAACTATCTACCCATACTGCAACCTTCATATTTTTAAACAAAAAAGAAGTACCTCTTTTTTTTATCCAGGTCGTCACCCAACTTCTGTATCCCTGGATAGCGTGTCACAAGACACCGAGTCATTCCCACTTCACACCCGAGTCTCTCGCTCCCTGCTCTAACTCAGAAAACCAAACCCACATTAATTCATTTGGCGTGAACATATAATGGGGAGGACAAAAACTTACAACTAACAATTCACTGAGTAGAGAGCTATTCAAAACTGACACTCCAACTTAATAATAAAAAAAAAAAACAATATCACAAACAGCAGCACCCTCTAGTGGTACCAAATGAACTACAGCAAAGTACCAAAGGAACTACTTTACACAACCCAACATTTCTGTTTATTTTTAATAATATTTTACAGTCTTTTCATAAAATCATTATTAAACAAGCATTTGTCGATGCCAAATGTTGATTGCTTTGCTCCGTTGAGCTCGCTCACTCCTCCTGTCAGTTGCTCATTCTGTTTCTGTTGGTGCTGCAGGCTGAGCTTTTGTACTGGGCTCCTGTCTGTGTTGGCAACTTTGTCTGCCCACAAAGAAATCTGCAGCAGTCCCGACAGAGCTCCATTGAGGTCGCTCAGTCTCTCTCTCTCACGCCCTCATTCCATTTCTCCTGGCGCTGCAGACTGCCCTTTTGTACTGGGCTCCTACCTCTGTTGGCGTCTTTGTCTGCCCACAAAGAAATCTACAGCAGTCCCGACAGAGCTCGATGAGCTTGCTCACTCCCCCTCTCTCAGTTGTTCATTCCATTTCTCCCACCACTGCAGGCTGACCTTTTGTACTGGGCCCCTTCGTGCATTGCTACCTTTTTCTTCCCACAAAAAAATCCACAGCAGTCCCAACAGAGCTCCGTTGAGGTCACTCACTCCCCCTCCCTCACCCACTCATTCTGTTTCTCCCAGCACTGCAGGCTGTCCTTTTGTACTGGGCTTCTGCGTTGGGGCCTTTTTCTGCCCACAAAGAAATCAGCAGCAGTCCCGACAGAGGTCAGTTGAGCTCGGTCACTCCCCCCTGTCACTCACTCGATCTTAATCTGTCCCAAACACTGCCCCACAGCGACTGTGCTATTCTGTGACAGGAGTGCAAAAACATATTTAGGCCAGGATGTGAAAAATGACAGCTGTACTGTTCATAAGGAGGTGTGAAAATTGTGGCATGAAAATATTACTGATTTGCGAAGTTACAAGGGTGCGTGGAAACTGCACAATGCACGCTCATAACACAGTCATTTTATGGACTTTCATCATAAAATTTTCAACATAGGCATTTTAGGACCTCTGCTCATGAACAGTGTCACTGTGGTTTTCTTAATGTGTCCTGAACACTGATTTCCCACAGCGACTGCACTATCCTGCGCTGGAAGTGCGAAAACGCATTTAAGCCAGGATGTGAAAAATGACAGTTGTACTGTTCATAAGGAGGTGTGGGCATATCTATTCATTGCTTTGTCTCCACTCCACAGACCCTGCTGTAATATAGGACCATGGAGGACCCTGGGCGGGAGGGTGAGCAACTCTAAAATTCCGGCACAGCTCCATTGAGCTTGCTCACTCCCCCTCTCTCATTCACTCATTCTATTTCTCCTGATGCTGCAGGCTGCCCTTTTGTACTGAGCTCCTGCTTGTGTTGGCGCCTTTTTCTGCCCACAAGGAAATCTGCAGCAGTCCTGACAGAGCTCCGTTGAGTCCGTTCACTCCCCCTCTCTCACTCATTCTGTTTCTCCCGCTGCTGCAGGCTGCCCTTTTGTACTGGGCACCTGCGTTGGGGCCTTTTTCTGCCCACAAAGAAATCCACAGCAGTCCCGGCAGAGCTCACTTGAGCTCAGTCACTCCCCCTCACTCACTGATCTTAATCTGTCCAAACACTGATTTCCCACAGTGACCGTGCTATTCTGTGGCAGGAGTGCAAAACATATTATGGCCAGGATGTGAAAATGACAGCTGTACTGTTCATAAGGAGGTGTGAAATGCCAGTGTTGAAAATGTGGCGTGAAAATATTACAAATTTGCTAAGTTACAAGGGTGCATGAAACAGTTCAACGCACGCTTGTAACACAGTCATTTTATGTAGTTTCATCACCACATGCTCAACATAGGGATTTTAGGACCTCTGCTCATGAACAGTGTCACTGTCATTTTCTTAATCTGTCCCAAACACTGATTTCCCACAGCGACCACGCTATTCTGCGCTGGAAGCACGAAAACACATTTAGGTCAGGATATGCAAAATGACAGCTGTACTGTTCATAAGGAGGTGTGAAAAAATGCCAGTGTTGAAAATCTGGCGTGACAATATTACAAATCTGCAAAGTTACAAGGGTGCGTGGAAACTCCGCAACGCACACTGGTAACACAGTCATGTGATGGGCTATCGACACCAAATTTTCAAAATAGGCTTTTTAGGACCTCTGCTCATGAAAATTGTCACTGTCATTTTCTTAATCTGTCCTGAACACTGATTTCCCACAGCGACCGTGCTATTCTGCGCCACAAGTGCGAAAACACATTTCAGCCAGGATGTGAAAAATGACAGCTGTACTATTCACAAGGAGGTGTGAAAAAATGCCAGTGTTGAAATCTGGCATGACAATATTGCAAATTACAAGTTACGTGCATGTGAGCAATTGCGCTACACGCTCTGAAACAGTCATTTTTTGATTTTTTCACAGCTTGTAACATAGGCTTTTAGAGCCACCTTATGAACACTGGCACTGTTGTTTGCTGATTGGTCCCGAAAGGTGATTCCGTGCAGTGCCCACAAAAGCACCTTTCGGGGCAGAAGCACGCCATGACAGTGGCAGAATTCATGAGGAGGGGTCTCAAAAAACCCATGTTAAAAATTTGGTGCCAAAATTCCAAAAAATGCCTGAGATATGCACCAAAGTTGAAAAAACCTTATTTATGCCATTATACAGCTTACCAGTATTTCCTCAGTTCGAGGTTGGCTTTAAAGAGTGCAGACATGTTCCCGGTCCACTGAAGATCGTCGCCCCAGACTCTGCAGGTAAATAGGGTGAGGGGGTGGGGAGGCAGGGCAGAGAGGGTGGGTGGGTTGTGGGAGGGGCAGGGAGATCTGCGAGGACCGTTTCTTTTTGACAGGTACAAAAAAAAAAAACATTTTGGGACTTTTTTTTACAGGGATATTTGGCATGCTGGGGTGGGCCCCAGTGTGCCAAAAGAGTGTTTGTTTGGGGCAGCCGTAGTTGATAGGGGATTGGGCACCCCCGACAGCACAAAAGGGGGCTGCAAGATCCGAGGGAGATTGGGCACTCACTCAGCACAACTGTAGTGCATGTTTGGGGGGAATTATGACGACGGGGAGTGGGCTCCCCCATCGCAAATAACACTGGGGGGGAGGGACATAATGTCGATGGGGAGTGGGCTCCCCCATAGGCAACATCAATGTTAGGGCACTGAAGTCGACGGGGATTGGGGCCCCCGTAGGCAAACAAACACGCTGGTGGGGGCATTTGCTGCCGAGGGGGATTGGGCACCCCCTCGACAGTGGGGCTGCTTCATATTGTTTGTGAACATGGCAGCCAGCCGCCACCATGTTCACAATCAATATCACACTAACGAGGTTCCGCCCAGCAATGACGAGTCACTTCCTCATTGCAGCGGAATGACTTATGCTGTAATGACGAGGCGGCCCCTGATTGCAGTGGCTGAAACCTTATGTAACCCCTCACCCCTGCTTTTTTGCCAAAATGACAGGTGGCATGCTGTTGAAGCTGACAGCAGTACCTGGTGGGGACTGGGTTCGGGGAGGATGAGGTTACTCGGCACAGGGGGACCTAGGTTTGACTACTCTGCACAGGGGCACCCAAGTAAATCCGAACACAGGAAGCAATAACCGTAATGTCCAGAACCAGGAATGGGATTTTTCAGTGTGGCTTTTATTCACATACTAGCTGAACAAAACAAAGCATAGATAGACCCCCATGGGGCTACATTTCCTGATAATGCAGATTAGAGACTACAGAACACTTTATCACCATTTTCAGCCCTCAGGCTCTGAACCCACCTGGCACACAGCCCGGACTTCACGCAGCTTTGGGTACACAGCCCGACTTGTACACACTTGGGTTTTCCCCACTGGCCCGGCTCCCCTGCTGGCCACTGGATCCGCGGTCCATTGGAGGAATGAACCAATTATCCCATTCGTGGTCCATTGGAAGAATGAACCAATTATCCCATTCGCGGTCCATTGGAAGAATGAACCAGTTATTCTGTCGTGGCTCCCCACACCACCTAGAGTCTGCGACTCCTAGAGAGACTTTTCCCTTGCAATCCCATGTCTGGGTACTTCCCCCCCATCACTGGCTAAGTGCATGAGGCAAAGTAGCAACCACAGAAGAAATCCATAGAGGTGGACCTGGTCACTAAAGATGGGGGGTCCGCCCACCTCCAGCTCCCACAGCCCATACCCGGCCATTTCCCTGGGAAAACTGAACCATTCCTTTGCTGAACTTCTAAATGTAGATTAAAGGGTAGATGTACAGTATGCCGCATCTCCTCTACATATTATTTGAATCACACAACACTCTAGGATTTGACACTACTTTATTTGTTTGGCCCATTTCTCTAGGCTTCCCAATATGTAGCTCAATCCCTAGATTTTCACACAAGTCCCAAGGTGAAGAAAACAATTTGCCCTTTTAGCCAGAGCAGACACTCACCCTTTAGTTGCAGGTGCCCCACAGGCGACTCACAAATCTTCCATCTTCCAAAATAAATGTTGGACTAACCAGGCAGCTTTTCTTCCACTTAGCAGAATTAAGGGGGTTGCCCCAGGAATCTGCTAGGGATCTTTACATCCTCCCCCGCCCGGAGGGAGGGGGCACTGAGACCCGAACAGCGGTC
This sequence comes from Neoceratodus forsteri, assembly GCA_016271365.2. Classification (NCBI taxonomy): domain Eukaryota; kingdom Metazoa; phylum Chordata; order Ceratodontiformes; family Ceratodontidae; genus Neoceratodus; species Neoceratodus forsteri. Next base: position 125,933,162 of record JADMNL010000024.1, read on the forward strand.
TCCACCACTTGAGTACAACTTCACTCCTCAAGCCAAACTGCAGATTCTCTCTTCACTTACTGAAGACAAACTGGACACTATCCTTTGAAAACTCCCAACGTTCTATCTAGCTCCCTTTGCTGCAGATTCCAATGTGGCTTACGCAGCTGCGAAAGTTCTATTGGTGATGTCATCCCTCAGTCTCAGCTGAGACTGAGAACAGAGTGAGACAGTGTGAAACCCATTTAACTGGAGTTTCACAAGCTGCCTTCCCTGCCTACCACTAGGTCTTACCGGATTCTAGTAACCCTGGTAACAAGTGGGTTGCACTCGCCTCTTTCACAGGAAAAATGACTGTCCGCAGTCATTATTTACCCGGCCTTAGGCCATCCCACCCTATGTGCTACCTGCGGAGGGGGGTGATCAGGCCCCCTCCTACCATGTGCCAGCACAGGCAGGTAACACTAAGGGCCTAGAGACCTGTAGCTGACATGTCAGCCTCTACACTATCCACTTACTATGGACACCTAGTAGCTCTGGTAGAACTATCCAGAGTATAGCCCTGATAGATCAGCACTGAGGTCCCAGTGGCCACTCAGGACCACAGCCTGTCTATCCCCCCTAACCCTCTAGGGAAAATCTATCTGCCTTTAACATAATACCCCCAAAACAAAAACAACCCGGGGACCTCCCCAACCTTGGGCAACCTGCAACCACACCATTAAAATACCACATTACTGCCTCCTCCCTACCCCCACAACCATACCCGTGGAAGGAAAGGGTTAATACAGCAATAAAAATAACAACACAGTACTTCAAATTTCTACACACACTAAAGCACTGATGAGGAACTCCGATGAGTCCCTCCTCCTCTTCTTGTCTTCTCTTCTGTCTTCCCAGGAACACCTGTAAGAAAAAGAAAGACAAAACACATGCTCCTAATCTGCATACACAGTCTACCTAGACCCCTACCATCAAAACACTGCAGAATCCCAAAAAGATTTTTTTTAGAAAAAAGGTAGAAAAACAGTATTTACATTAGAAAACAACAACATTATTTACAATACACATTTGGGGGGATGGAGTGCCCTAAAAGTCCCAACTAATGACCACAAGGCCCGAAGGCTAGTCCAATAAAGAGTCTCTCCTGGGCCGGAGCCCGATGAAGCACAGTTCTAACAGGCCAAAGTCCCAAAGGGGAGAGTCTTTGCGGACAGTTCACACATTTTGAAGTCTGTTAGTGCAGGGTGTGTACTGCAATGTCATGAAGATAGAAAAGTTCGGACTTACCAGCCACTTGTAGTACGAGATTCGGCACCAACCTGCACCTCTGAAGAAGACTCTCCCTGGCAGCATTTCTTCCGATACAGCTGGGCGGACATCTTCCGGAAACCACAGGAGGGCACATCTGGGCTGATGTCATCTCTGGAGACGGAACCTTAGAACAGGAACAAAAAGAAAACAGCTGGTCCGACGTCATCTGATTACCAGGCAATGAACAGGATACAGCTGGGCTGGTGTCCTCTCTGGATCTGAAGTCATCTGGTGGGCCAGTCGATGGATGCTGGAAAGGCCAGTACACTGTAGACTGATGAATGTGGGGCACCTGAGTCCTGGATGTCCATATTGGCGGATCAATAAGGCACTTCACAGTCTGGTGTGGCAGTATTGACTACCACTGCTCGGCTCTCCATTTTGTAGGCACGGGCTTATTTGCTGAGAGGTCCTTGCACTGAGGCCAATAGTACCAGGGATCAGGAGCTTGAATTATTACCCCATCTGGGTGCACATAATTCACATAGTGGGAAATTTCACGTCCCTCTCCGTCCACCGCTCTCACTCTGTCTATAAACAGTGTCCTTCCTCTCTTCCACTGGGTATACTTTTTGTGGAACAGTCTATTCTTTACATGCTTGTTGGCCCCAGGATGCACACTTTTCATTGCTTCATCCCAGATCCAGGATTTCCTGCAGTTCTCAATCTCCTCCCAGACTTTTCGAGGAAAGGTAGGAAAGGTCATACCATAGATCTCATTTGCCTTCCTATGAACCAGTCTCTCCTCTTTACTTGTTTTGGTCAATCTGAGATCGCTGGCCTGGCTTGGGGGTGGCCAGTCCTGGTTCTGCCAGCTACGCATCCTTAAGGAAATTAGAAACGAATCCCTGACTTCTTCCTCCTGTAAAGCCAGGGCAGTGGCATCACCACTTTCTTCCATACATTCCTCCGAGGCAAGATCTTGAGGCTGTGTACCCATTCCTTTTTCACAAGGCCACATAGGTTCCCCCTCATCTTCCTCTTCACTGAGGATCTGAGCCCAGGAATGAGCAATCGTCCTCACTCCTGAGACTATCCACTCATCACTAGGCGTGGAGGTCGACACCTCCCACTCAAAGGCCTCCCGCATCTCATCTTCACCTAAGAGACTTGGGCTAGGCCCCCCCCAGGGGTCAATTGATGCTTTATCTGAACTTTCCTTCTGGGATCCAGCAGCCGAAACTTCAGCTTCTGGTTCTGTCTCTAACTCTGCACCCTCTAGCTTTGTGCCACACTCCCAAGGGCCTTCCTCCACAGGCTCCGCCTGGTGCTGTGTGCTGCCAACTGCAGATTCCTGAATTTTTGTCCATGTGGGGCCAAGCAATTGGAGGCACTTTATACAAGCCATATTTTTCTAGGCATCCAGCACAGTGAGGAATCATGAAGACATCCCTTCCAGCTCCCAAGCATATTTGACATACACGCACTGGATAATTAGGAATCGCCACCTGAGAAGGCAGTTGCCCTCCATAGCACCACTTTTCAATATCTCTCAGCCTATTTACTGCTGCTGTTACTGCAACCCGGGCATGATCCGGGTAACAAGCTGGTCCTGAGGCCATAATGTTATCAGTAGCAGTTTGCTGCGATGGGGAAAACGGCCTGCAGCCAGTTCCTGAAGGCCTTGGTACACAAACAGGCGGGCAGTCCTAGCGATCGTCCTTTTTAACCACCAAACTTGTAATTCTGACGATCGATTAGTGGGTTGAGCCCGATTTTAAGCAAGAAAGTCAATTTTCAAACTGTTTACAACGAGTTTAACACTCCGCGACGCTCCTCCACTGCCAGTACACGCACTCCACTCTCACTCTCTCTCGAATGCTGCGGCAGTCTCTGTAGAGCTGGCTGAGGGGCCGGACTGATTGCAGCCTGACCAACCACACGACGCCATGCAAATGAGCCTCTTCTTCCTCGCGAGGGCTCTTCTCCTCACGGCGATCGTCGAGCAGGCAAATTTTAACTGCAGAATGCAACTTTTTTTCTTTTCCAACTGACTCCACAGCAGGAGCCCATTTCAGCCATTTAATATAGCCATTTAACACCTGCAAGTCTCTCATTCATTTAAAAAGCATTTCCAACGTCCAGGGCATAATTTTCCTGTTGCTGCCCCTAGTCTTCCACACTTTTCTTCACAACAATTCATTTTAAAAGCATTTCAAACGTCCAGGGCACAATTTTCCTGTTGTTACCCCTAGTCTTCCACACTTTTCTTCACAACAGTTCATTTTAAAAGCAGGCAAAAATGCTGTAAACTATTTTGATTCAGGACAAGGGCACACTCTTTGGCTTTAATGCTCCTTGGTAAACAGTTGGCATTTTTAAACAGCAGCACAAAATTCACAGCACACAGCAACACACTAGGGAAATTGCTTCAGCTTTTTGGGCTACCCACTGCCAGATAGCCAGGCGCCAGCCTCGTCCCAAGCACCTTCCTCCCAGAACAAAATCCCAGCGGTGCCTCCATTTTGTAACCCTCACCCCTGCCTTTTGCCAAAATGACAGGTGGCATGCTGTTGAAGCTGACAGCAGTACCTGGTGGGACTGGGTTCAGGGAGGATGAGGTTACTCAGCACAGGGGGACCTAGGTTTGACTACTCTGCACAGGGGCACCCAAGTAAATCCGAACACAGGAAGCAATAACTGTAATGTCCAGAACCAGGAGTGGGATTCTTCAGTGTGGCTTTTATTCACATACTAGCTGAACAAAACAAAGCATAGATGGACCCCCATGGGGCTACATTTCCTGGTAATGCAGATTAGAGACTACAGAACACTTTATCACCATTTTCAGCCCTCAGGCTCTGAACCCACCTGGCACACAGCCCGGACTTGCATGCAGCTTTGGGTACACAGCCCGACTTGTACACACTTGGGTTTTCCCCACTGGCCCGGCTCCCCTGCTGGCCACTGGATCTGCGGTCCATTGGAAGAATTAACCACTTATCCCATTCGCGGTCCATTGGAAGAATGAACCAATTATCCCATTCGCAGGCCATTGGAAGAATGAACCAATTATTCTGTCGTGGCTCCCCACACCACCTAGAGTCTGCGACTCCTAGAGAGAATTTTTCCTTGTCGTGGTTCCCCACACCACACTAGAGTCTGCAACTCCTAGAGAGAATTTTCCCTTGCAATCCCACATCTGGGTACTTCCCCCATCACTGGCCAAGTGCATGAGGCAAAGTAGCAACCACAGAAGAAATCCGTAGAGGTGGACCTGGTCACTAAAGATGTGGGGTCTGCCCACCTCCAACTCCCACAGCCCATACCCGGCCATTTCCCTGGGAAAACTGAACCATTCCTTTGCTGAACTTCTAAATGTAGATTAAAGGGTAGATGTATGTCGCATCTCCTCTACATATTATTTGAATCACAAAACACTCTAGGATTTGACACTGCTTTACTTGTTTGGCCCATTTCTCTAGGCTTCCCAATATGTAGCTCAATCCCTAGATTTTCACACAAGTCCCAAGGTGAAGAAAACAATTTGCCCTTTTAGCCAGAGCAGACACTCACCCTTTAGTTGCAGGTGCCCCACAGGCGACTCACAAATCTTCAATCTTCCAAAATAAATGTTGGACTAACCAGGCAGCTTTTCTTCCACTTAGCAGAATTAAGGGGGTTGCCCCAGGAATCTGCTAGGGATCTTTACATCCTCCCCCCCCCGGAGGGAGGGGGCACTGAGACCCAAACAGCGGTCTCCACCACTTGAGTACAACTTCACTCCTCAAGCCAAACTGCAGACTCTCTCTTCACTTACTGAAGACAAACTGGACACTATCCTTTGAAAACTCCCAACGTTCTATCTAACTCCCTTTGCTGCAGATTCCAATGTGGCTTATGCAGCTGCGGAAGTTCTATTGGTGATGTCATCCCTCAGTCTCAGCTGAGACTGAGAACAGAGTGAGACAGTGTGAAACCCATTTAACTGGAGTTTCACAGGCTGCCTTCCCTGCCTACCACTAGGTCTTACTGGGATTCTAGTAACCCCAGGTAACAAGGGGGTTACATTTATAAGGTTCTGGCACGCTGGCTGAACTAGTGTCAACAGCAGTGTGCCACCCCATTGGGAAAAGCGGGCCAAGCCTCCAAAGGCTGTGTGGGCATTGGCCACAACAGTGCCGCGCCTCCACAACCTGCTTCTGGAGCAAGCTACCACAATATGTTTCTTGCGCATGCACGCAATCAACATAAAAATGTAAGTCCATTTTCTAAGTGTAATAATACCCTCCAGGGTTGGCGTTATGGGCTATAACAGACCTTCCAGGGGCTATAAGGCCCTCTGCCTGCGGCATCATGCCTCATTATGACCCTGGGTGGTCCGTTATAGCTCAGTAACGCACACCCTATCGTGTATTATTACTTACATAATGCACACCACCCCATGCATTATTCTATATTTTATAGCTAATTTTGTAATTCAGGACTCACGTCAATAAAGCTGGTCAACACTGATAATTTGTAAAAATCTGTTCTGCTGAGGTTACCTGTTGACTGTACATGCTAGATTCATAATATGGATTTATCAGGGGGGTGTAGCCACATGTTTTTGATGGTAAACTGCGCAACACTGCACCAAGATATTTAATTTTTTCATGGCGAGCATGGCATGGGAGTTGGAACTTTTAAAAACTTTCAAATTCCATCTCTTGGTTCAGGAATGAAAGAAAACAAAAAGAAGACAGATATTGTGATATTTTTACCAGACAAACATAATCGCTGGAAAAAACAATATGGTAGCTAACAAATACTGTTGCTATAAGTACTGTTTGTATTTTCTCTCATTCCTGATTTATCTTCTTTCTCCCCCCAACCAGCCCCCATATAGACTGGTCCCACTCGTCTGTAGCGATCGACTTCCCTGAGACTTAGCTTGCTCTGGTGCATCCTCTCCACAGCACTTAATTGGAGGGGTACTGTCATAGATGCGGAGCCTGCAGGGATCCAGACTATCACCCAGCTGAAGTCAGAGTTTTTTCCTCCATTTCTGCCTGGGCCCAAGCGCATGCATCGACACAGGTGCATGCTCCACCTCCATAGACATGCACCTGGCATTCGGGCGTGGGGTTTCTCCCCATATCCCTGCAGTCACATTGCACTGCCACCAAGATTCCTCCAGGGAGCAGCCAACCAGCATGACATGTGATCCCCCCCCCGAGGAAGAAGAGCTGTCCAAGGGGTGCGCGATCTTCCCTCCCTCCCTCCCTCCATGCGCCAGCCCCTAAGCAACCTGAATATGTTCCTGAATCTAGGTCACCAGGATAGCTGGCAGTAGCTCTACTGCTGTGCTACCAGCTGGCCTATTGGCTGTTTATTTTATTGATTTATGTTTTTTAAATGTTGGTAACAGGGTAAAAACCCAAGGACGAGTCATGAATATTTTAAGGGGTGTCCCAGTAAATGGAAAAGTAACAGCAAGAAATAATTATACACACCAATTCATGATCTTTGAGGACATCTCCATCTATTGAGTCACATCATGGAACTGTAAGCCGCTGGCATCAGGACAACCTGGAAGATTTTGCTGGCTGGGGCCACCCACGTCAGTGTGCATCATTGCCACCTGTATAACATGGGTGGCCCCATCATGCCTCATTTCTTTCTCCTGCTGTCAACTACTCATCAGTCCACCACTGCTGAAGAGTACCATCAAACTTTGCAAATGTCTCTTACCACTTCTGTTTCTGTATTTGTTATTTTAATTAATTGTTTATGTCACCGACAAAGGAGAAATCACTATTCTACTATTGTCATTGTGGTAAAGGTAAAATCTACAAAGATGACGACCACTCCATGTGCTTTCACTGCTTAGGTCTTTCTCACAGCACAAAAGCCTGCAGAATTTGCCAGGGCTTAACCAGGGCTAGGAGACATTGCAAGAAGGCCTTATAACTTTATTTAAAAACCAAAGCAATGGAGTAAAAATGGTGCACGTCGCAGGCAGCTTCGCTATCTTCTGCTCTGTCTCTCCATGTCAACCCGCCATTGACAGAGTCAGTCGCTGATTCTACCAAGAAAAAGGAAAAATCTGCTGAGTCATGCAGTGAAGGACAAGCAGAGGCACAGGGAAAAGGATGCATCTCCTGAATGGTTCCGCTTTCCTCTTAAGAGCGGTAAGTCCTCAATAAAGACAGATTCCAGGTCAAGGCCTCAGGTTCTGCTGCCTCCTGACCATCTCTCAGACACCAAGGTCGGGGTCTGGCACAGGCTCTAATCCTCCACTGGGGGACTGATCACTGATTCCACCATTGGGCACTGTCCTGTTCATGGTTCTGTCATCAACAACCCTGTCGGGTCTGTCGACACACAGATGCTTCATCAGACAGTGTCTGACCTTTTTCAAAGGCTTCTGCCCTGACTCAGTCATGAACATCAACCTCGTTGACACCATGAGAGCTGCTGCCATCAACCCTGTTGATGATGCAGGAGTTCTCTCTGCTGATCACTGTACTGAGCGAAGACCGTCCTCTGTCGATGCTTAGTTCATCAATTTCCTCCTTCGCAGCCTCCTCTGGCCATTGACAGGCTGCCAATGATTGTCAACAATAAGGAAGAGTTGCACATAAGCCTACATATATGGAGGAAAAGTATGAGGCGGTAGAAGATCTGAATCCCCTTGATGTGTTGGGCTCCAGTTCCAAATTATCCTCCTGCAGTGCAGAGAGTGTGCAGAACACTCCTCAGTTCCCTCCTAAGGATGCCTCTTCTCAGGCTTTCGTCACACAGGTCCAGTCTATGCTGTGATTTGAGGCAGAGGAGGAAGACTCCTCTAACAGAAATCTTTGAGTTCTTGGAGGTGTCCACCTCACCTACCTGTGATCACATCTCCTATCCATTCGGCTCTGGAGGATGCCACTCTAGCTGCTTGGCACATGCCTTGTTCTTTGGCACAACTCCTCTAATGTGCTTGCACTCTGCAGAATAACGTATCAGCAACCAATTTCTTTTTAAGTGCTTTATTGCAAATTTTAAAGTGAAATTGTTAATACAACAGACAGCCAGACATCCACTCTTGGCCCAGGCACTTCGGGTACTAAACTCTTCATCAGGGTGCTTTGCCAGCTGTACCCAGAAAGATGGATAAAAAATATCCTTTGTCTTCAGGAAAGCCCTATTATTCCTCTCTACCAGAGACTGATTCTGTGGTTATGATAGCTGTTCCTAAATATATGAGCTTACTTCCTCCTGATAAAGAATCCAGGAAGTTTGACGTCATGGGTAAAAGGACATATGCTTCAGCATCTCTTAGGCTTTGTATTGCCACTTACCAGGCTTACATGATTAAATATCAGAATTACCTGTGGAAGTCTATGGCTGCAATGGCTGACAAGCTGCCAGATGGCCCTGACAAAACAGTGGTCCAGCAGATTGTTGCCAATGGTCTGCAGGCCTGTAAATGCCTGCTATGGTCTGCTTATGATACCTCAGATGCAGCTGTTAATACCGCTGCTTCTGGCATTCACCTGTGCTACCACTCCTGGTTGCATGCTGCGGGCTTTGCCTCTTGATGTCCAACAGTTAGTCCTTAAGTCTCCCTTTAAAGGTAAACAGCTTTTTGGCAGTGGTGTTGAGTGTACCCTGAGGGACCTCCAGATGTCAAAAATTACCCTGAGGTCCCTGCATCCTCTGAATCCTAAGCCCCAAGACAGGGCCAGGGTTCCTTTTGCAGGTGCTATGCCCATCCTGGTAGTGGTTGTGACATGTGGACAGCCAGTTCTGAGTACACTATGATTTTTTTTGTAATATAAAAATGTGTTATGGATTGTCTCTCATGAGAGATGCTGAAACAGCATGTGAGACACACACACACCCAGGTTTTAGATACAAGGTGTTACCTGGAAGGCCAGAAGCTAATTACAGACTAGAGCAGGTCTTAATCAAGAATCTCCTATTTATCTAAGTTAAATACAGCTTTAACTGCTAAGGGGAAATCTGTATCCCTTTTACGATGTTTCGAGGAAGAAACCAGGTTTAGCACACCGGTGCGAGATCATAAATGCTTTGATGTCTGTGTGAGAGGGGATACTGCTCATAGATGAAAGGAAATTTACATACTTGATTGGGTAAGTCACATGGGGAAAGGAGTTTCTGCTGATGTAACCTTAATTAACTTTCCTTCTAAAATGATAAAACGTCCTGGGTGTATGATTTTTAATAAACAGAGGAGGAGTTAGGTGACCTCACACAAAGGGGTTGTCAAAGACAGTTTTTTTTAAACAGTATTCTGTTTTTCTTCAGAGACACTTTTATCTACACTCTGACAAAGAAACATCTTTGAGCACTTTAAACAAGTATTTAGAGAGACAACTCTAAGTACTGTAGTAGGAATTGCATTGTTAAAACCTTGTTCTTTTAAAAGATTGTATGGTTTTTGTGATATACAGTATAGTTCTATATTTTATGTTTTACATACTTTTATGTATTTTAATAAAACTCTATTTTTAGAGCCTACTTGGTCTGTCTTTGAATTTCTTTCTTTAACAAGTGAAGTATATACGGTTAAAGCAGACACTGTGCATAAGCTTGAATGGTGATACCAAACTGGAAAAAGGTAAGAGTAATCTGAGGTCTAAGGGTTCATTTTGTACACCTGGTTAGGTGCCCATAGGCAAAGATATCTGGCCCCCCGAAGACGTAATTATCTGAGCCTGTGCAATGGGTATGCTAGAAAGAGGTTCACAGTTTGAATCCCTCCAGAACTGAGACCAAAGGTTGATTCGAACCCACATGGGAGGGAGGGCCATATCTCACTCTTTCTGCCAAAGTGGAGAGAGATCACACAGATGCTTGGGTGCTGGAGATGGTTTAACAAGGACACACCCTAGAACTCCTCTCTGTCCCTCCAGTGCAGTGCACCCTCCCTTACCCAACTGTTACCCTCTGGGATATCCTGCCCACGTTCTGGAGGAGGTTCAAACCCTCCTCAGCAGAAGAGCCATTGAACCTGTCCCAGTTGCTGAAATGAGCCTGGGTTATTATTCCCAGTACTTTCTCGTACCAAAATGGACCAGGGATTGAAGGCCTATCCTAGACCTCTGAGCTTCAACCTGTTTGTCAAATACAAGCGGTTTCAACAGGTCTCTCTGCAGCTCTTCCTCTCCTGTTCCTGCACGGGGCTTGGATGGTTGCCCTGGAAATGAAGGATGCTTATCTCCATATCAGAATCCTCAAGTCCTACAGACAGTACCTGCGGTCTGTACTTCAGGGCTTGCCCTATCAGTTTTGAGTCTTGCTCTTTGGTTTATCATCTGCACTGTGTGTCTTTGCAAAATGCTTTGCAGCGGTTGCAGCCGCCCTCAGAAGGAGGGGCTTCAATGTCTTGCCATTTGTCTTTTGAAGACCCCGTCAAGGGAGGCTATTGTTTCCACACTGTTTCACACCAGACGACTATTCGAGAAGTTGGGAATTCTGGTGAATGAGCCAGAATCAGTTCTCACTCCATGCCATCTCCAATACATAGGAGCTGTTCTGGACATAGGGTTGGGTTGGGCTTTCCTTCCCTTGGACTGTGCTATGGTGCTGGTTGCCCAGGCTCAGCTGGTCTGTTCAAGCAACGATGTCTGTGTTATATACCTCTTATGACTAATAGGCGTCATGGTGGCTGCCATCCTGACTGTCCCTCTGGTGCATCTGAATATGAGGATTCCACAGTGGTTCCTCCCTGCCTAGGGGGCTCAGCATTCCAATGAGCTGGAGTGTCTGATAGAAGTGATGACAGCTCTGTCACTCCCTGCTGTGGTGGTTGCACTGCTGAAATCTCAAATGAGATCCTTCTTTCTCTGTCCGTTTTCTCTTTTGGTGATGATGGTGGATGCCTTCACTTTAGGATGGGGTGCCCATCTAGGTGCCTCTTGTACTCAGATCAATGGTTCCCCTTGGGTACTCTTCTGCACAGCAACACTTTGGAGATGAAGTCTGTTTTGCTTGGCCTACAGGCCTTTGCTACCCTCCTTCTGGGTCATCAGCTGTTGATCCCGTATGGACATCTCTATGATGTATTACATAAACCCTCAGGGCAGTTTCCACTTGTATCCTCTCTGCAGAGAGACAATGAGAGTCTGGCATTCGGCCATTGAACACAACATTTTCCAGTCAGCCATCTTCCTGCCTGGTACCCTCAATGCCCTTGAGGATCATCTCACCTGGTTTCAGGTATTCTACCATGAATGGGAGCTATTGGACTCCTTCATGAATGATCTCTTCCTAAAGCGGGGTCATCCAGACATTGACCTTTTTTGCGTCCTCATACAATGCAAAACTGCTAGATTTCTGTTCACTCACTCCAGGGTCTAGGTTGTTTTTTGTCGAGATGCATTGTCGATCTCTTGGAAATGGAGATTCTTGTACACCTTTCCCTCATTCCCTCTCATTAGAGGATTCTGGTCAAGTTTAGGGCTGAGTCAGCTACCCTGATTCTTGTGGCCCTGTACTGACCAAGACAAATTTGGTTCCCTCTGCTTCAGCAATTGCCAGTGGAACCCCTGTCTTGGTCTCTTTAGGAGCACGACTTCTGTCGCAGGAGCAGGGTGTGCCGGTGCATTCCAGATCGTTGATCCCAGCCTGGCTCCTGAGGACATAGAGCTCTCCTTCGTTGGGATTTCCTCAGTGGTTGCTGCAGTTCCACTGACAGCCTGGAAGCTGTCTAATTGATACAGCTACTCATAAAAATGGAAACATTTTACAGTATGGTGTGCTGCCAGTCAGCTGGACCCTTTTACATATCCAGTCAGTCTGGGGGTGGATTACCTCCTATCCCAAATGGACTGGGGCTTCAGGTATTCCTCCATAAGGTTCCACTTGGTCACAATGTTGGCTTCTCATGTGCCCTCACCAATGGCAAGATAGTGGCCCAGCTTGAGGTTTCTCACAGGTTCCTCAGAAGTATTCTACATCCCCTGGTCCATGATCCGGTTCTGGTGTGAAATTTTAATTTGGTTCTGGAGAACTTTAATGTGCCTCCCTTTGAGCCTGTTGCTACTTGTGAGCTGCACTTCCTCTCATGGAGGACACTGTTCCTAGCGGCTATGTTGTTTGCTAGATGGCTGGTTGCAGAGCCTGCTTTTCTTATTTTCCACAAGGATCAGGTTACCCTTTGTAACATTCAACATTTTCTGTTGAAGTTTGTTTCTGAGTGACAGTAAATAGACTATTGACCTTCCGGTTTATTTCTTCACCCCTACAGATAGTGGGCAGCCTTGTCTGCATTTGTTTGACATCTATGTGATGTTGTATTGGTATCTCGATTGTACCAAGGATTGTAGGAAATTATCTCAGATATTTGAGGCTTTCACCCCCAGGACGGTGGGCTCCCATATTTCTAAGCAGGGCCTTTCCAGATGGTTGTCAAATAGAATAATGGCACACCGTTAAAGGTTTTATTCCATTTCTTCTACAGCTAACAAACAATCCTGGCTCCAGGATTGTTCATTAGCCAAAGAAGAAATGGAATAAAAACCTTTCATATACACTTTTTCTGCTTCTCCTTAGAGCAGGCAGGTGGCTCTGGCCTCTCCCTCAGAGGGGATTCATCTCTCCAGCCAGGCTTCCCTGCACCCATCCCACCCAGCCATCCCCCATGGATTACCCCACCCATGACAAGGCTGGTGGCGAGGGGCGCCGGCCTCCCCCCACCCCTGGAAGCCAACATCCAGATTGCCAGGGGTCAGGGGTCAGCGCGGGTGTAGTTGGCCATCATGGAGCCTGCCAGCTCCATCTCTTCCTCCAGATTTATGCCCCAGGGCCCATGAACATGCAATGGGTGGGGTGACTGTCTCCGCCTCTGTGGAGGCAGTCTAATGCCCTGAACGTGGGCCCTCCCCATTCTGGGCAGCGCACCTGTGCCAACACCCAGCCACCACTGTGTATCAGTCTACAGTGTGCTGCACTGTCCCCCTCTCCAGAAGAAGGAGAGCTGTCAGTGGATGCTCAATCCTTCCTTGCCCTGGCTAACTCCTGAATGACCCGAGTCCATTCTCGAACCCTGGTTACCAGCATGGCACAAGGTGTCGCATCCAGCACCTCAATCCTCAGTGCTACTGGGCCGGCTTATTAAAACTTTAATTCACCAGTTGGAGTACATCTATTTTGTAAGATTTTGGAGTGCCATTACTCTATTTGACTGCTTCATTCTTCGGAGGGTGGTTCCCTCTACTTTTTGGCACCTGCTGGGTAAACCAGTGACACACCTACAAACTCCTTGCACCTTTCCAGATGGTTGACCTGCTATATTTATTTCAGTTACCAGAAGTGTACAGTAAACAGCTTCCTGGCCCTGTCCATGCTCACTCCACCCATGGCATGGCTACTTCCATGGCCTGTTTTCACAATTTGTCCGCTGCTACTTGGAGTACCGTTCTTACATTCATCAAACATTACAGTTTGGACATCATCTCAGCTTTGGCCTTGCTGTCCTGCAAGGGCTACACGGATGGGATCATTAGGTCCTGCCATCCTCCCTCAGTGCTTAGTACTGCTTGAGAATCATTCCACAATGTGACTCAATAGAGGGAGATATCCTCGAAGAAGGTAGAATAGTTACTTACCGTAACAGTAGACCTTCGAGAGAATCTCCTCCATTGAGCCACAGCTCTCCCTCCCTCCTTCCCTCCTTTTCAGGTTATGGGTGGTTATCCTGCCTACTCTGGTATGCTGGTTCTCCTCTTATGCCTGAATTTGGCATATTTACTCAGGTCTCCATATCCTCTCCTGTGTGCCTGATTTGATCCTGGTTGCTTCACTCTCTGCCAGTCCAATGATCCTCTGAGCTTTTCTTTGATGGGGAACTGAGATATCATGGGGCCACCCATGCTATATACCGTAGGTGGCGATGATGCATGTCGAAATGGGCTGCCACAGCTAGGAGAAATTTCTAGGTGGTCCTGATGCTGATGGCTTACAGTTCCATGATGTGGCTCAATGGAAAAGATTCTCTCAAAGATTTGCTGTTAAAGTTGGTAACTATTCTTTTATATCTTTATGCAACTACATTTAGAAAGTTTTATGTTAGCCATTTACAGAAATACCCTTGAAAATAGGACCCTTCATTCTAATACATATGATCTAGAGTAAAAATAAAATTTTTGCCATTCCATCATGCACATAGTTAGCTGTGGAGGAGCAAATTCCTTAGCCCACCACAGGGCTGGACCAAGGGTGGTTATGCCACCAGAACACGGTACCACCCCCACCCAAACCCCCCGGGCTGGGGTGCACTTTCCTCCAGTTGCCCAGTTGCATTTATTCTGGGGCTATCGAACCTGGGACATCAACCTGTTAGTGTGACTCGCTACCACTGGGCTATTGGCCAGCGCTGTGCTGTAACATAGAAACATAGACTTTGACAGTAGATAAGGACCGCTTGTTTGCTGCTATGAAATGTGTTTCTTGCCCCACTGTTGCAGGTTTAATCAATTTTGAAGCTCCCTTCCCTTTACGTTTCCACCCTGCTGCTACATGCTAGATTCAATGTAACACTTAAATGTTAACCCTTCTCTTTGTGTTTCTGGCCTCTGCTGCTACAGGTTTGCTCCAATGTTGCAATTCACTATTAACCCTTCCCATGCTGTTTCTTATCCCATTTGTCCAGGTGCTGCTGCTCATGTTCAGCTTCAGTTTCTTGTGTTCAGAGATGGTGACCCTTTACCGAGATGGACCAGTATACTTCTGCCATGGGCGGAGCTACCTGCAGCTGCTGACTATCTTCCTCTCCATTGCTGTGGCAGGCATACACTTCACTCGCATCTGGCTGTCTGACATTCAGCTGGCCCACTACAAGGGAAATCGTGGGGCATTTACCAGTTTCCACACCGTGGCCTTCCTGGCAGAGTTGGTCAGCAACTTATCTGCCATCCTGCTGACTGTTATCATGCTAAAGGTAGGAGGGGCTCTTCATTGGTAAACCTGTGCCACCAATGAGCACCAGTGTAAGGAGGGGACTGTATGTGGGTAGACCTCTGGCATGAGTGGCACCAGGGAAGGAGGGGGCTGTACGTGGGTAAACTTCTGGCACCAGTGGGCACTACAGTAAGGAGGGGGCTTTATGTGGGTCAGCTTCTGGCACCAGTGGGCACCAGGATAAGGAGGGGGCTCTACATGGGTAACCCTCTGCCACCAGTGGGTGCCAGGGTAAGGAGGGGACTGTACCCGGGTAAACCTCTGGCACCAGTTTGAACCACGGTAAGGAGGGAGCTGTACATAGGTCAGCCTCTGGTTCCAGGAGCAGTAAGGTACAGTGGGGCTGTACACAAGTAAACTTCTGGCATGAGTGGGAACCAGGGTAAGGAGCAGGCTGTGCATGGGTAAACCTCTGACACCAGTGGGCACTAGAGTAAGGAGAGAGATGTACACAGGTAAACCTCTGGCACCAGTGGGCAGCAGGGTACAGAGGTGTATTATATGGGAAAACATCTGGTACCAGTGGGCACCAGGGTATGGAGGGGGCTGAACACAGCTAAACCTCCTGAACCAGTGTGCACCAAGGTAAGGAGGGAGGTGTACAGAAAGAAACCTCTGGCACCCATGGGCAACAGGGAAAGGAGTGGGCTGTACATGGGTAAACCTCTGGCACCATTAGGCACCAGAGTAAGGAGGGTGCTGTACAGCATTAATTGTCTGGTACCAATGAGCAGCAGGGTAAGGAGGGGGCTGTTCATGGGTAGACACCAGGCACTAGTGGGCACCAGGATAAGGAGGTGGCTGTACAGAGTAAACTTCTGGCACCAGTGAGCAAATGGGTAAGGAAGTGATGTGCATGTGTTAACTTTTGGCACCACTGGGCATCAGGGTAAGCAGAGGTCTTACATGGGTAAACCTGTGGCACCAGTGGGCACCATGATAAGGAGGGGGCTGTACATGAGTAAACCTCTCCCACTGGTGATTACCAGAGTGAAGAGTGGGCTGTACAAGGATAAAACTCTGCTAAGGAGTGTAAGGAGTGGGATATATCTGGTAAACCTCAGACACCAGTGGGCACAGGGTAAGGAGGGAGCTGTACAAAAGTAAGCCTCTGGCACTAGGTGGCAATAGGGTTAGGAGAGGTCTGTACACAGGTAAATCTCCTGCATCATTGAGCACTAGGGTAAGGAGAAGACTGTACATGGGTAAACCTTTGGCACCAGTGGGCACCAGGATAAGGAGGGAGCTGTACACAGATAAGCCTCTGGCACCAGTAGGCAGCAGGGTAAGAAGAGGGCTGTACATGTGTAAACCTTTTGCACCTGTGGGCACCAGGGTACTGAGGGAGCTGTACAAAGGTAAACCTCTGACACCAGTGGGCAGCAGGATAAGGAAGGGGCACTACATGGGTAAACCTCTGGAATCAGGGGGCAATGGGGTAAGGAGGGGGCTGTACACAGGTAAATCTTCTGCATCACTGAGCACCAGGTTAAGGAGGGGGCTGAACATAGGTAAACCTCTTTCACCAGTGAGTGCCAGGGTAAGGAGGTATGTGTAAACAGGGGAACCTCAGGCACCCATGGGCAACATGGTAATTAGGAGGCTGCACAAGGGTAAACCTTTGGCACCAGTGGGCACCACGGTAAGGAGGGTGCTGTACAGCATTAGTTGTCTGGTACCAATGAGCAGCAGGGTAAGGAGGGGGCTGTTCATGGGTAGACACCAGGCACTAGTGGGCACCAGGATAAGGAGGTGGCTGTACAAAGTAAACTTCTGGCACCAGTGAGCAAATGGGTAAGGAAGGGATGTGCATGTGTTAACTTTTGGCACCACTGGGCATCAGGGTAAGCAGAGGTCTTACATGGGTAAACCTGTGGCACCAGTGGGCACCATGATAAGGAGGGGGCTGTACATGAGTAAACCTCTCCCACTGGTGATTACCAGAGTGAAGAGTGGGCTGTACAAGGATAAAACTCTGCTATGAGTGTAAGGAGTGAGATATATCTGGGTAAACCTCAGACACCAGTGGGCACAGGGTAAGGAGGGAGCTGTACAAAAGTAAGCCTCTGGCACTAGGTGGCAATAGGGTTAGGAGAGGTCTGTACACAGGTAAATCTCCTCATTGAGCACTAGGGTAAGGAGAAGACTGTACATGGTAAACCTTGGCACCAGTGGGCACCAGGATAAGGAGGAGCTGTACACAGATAAGCCTCTGCACCAGTAGGCAGCAGGGTAAGAAGAGGGCTGTACATGTGTAAACCTTTTGCACCTGTGGGCACCAGGGTACCGAGGAGCTGTACAAAGGTAAACCTCTGACACCAGTGGGCAGCAGGATAAGGAAGGGCACTAC
The DNA here is from genome assembly GCA_016271365.2 of Neoceratodus forsteri. Taxonomy (NCBI): domain Eukaryota; kingdom Metazoa; phylum Chordata; order Ceratodontiformes; family Ceratodontidae; genus Neoceratodus; species Neoceratodus forsteri. The sequence goes on from JADMNL010000024.1 coordinate 125,950,698, forward strand.
ATGGGTAAACCTCTGGAATCAGGGGGCAATGGGGTAAGGAGGGGCTGTACACAGGTAAATCTTCTGCATCACTGAGCACCAGGTTAAGGAGGGGGCTGAACATAGGTAAACCTCTTTCACCAGTGAGTGCCAGGGTAAGGAGGTATGTAAACAGGGGAACTCAGGCACCCATGGGCAACATGGTAATTAGGAGGCTGCATATGGGTAAACCTTTGGCACCAGTGGGCACCACGGTAAGGGAGGGTGCTGCTATATTAGTTGTCTGGCACCAATGAGCAGCAGGGTAAGGAGGGGCTGTTCATGGGTAGACACCAGGCACTAGTGGGCACCAGGATAAGGAGGTGGCTGTACAAAGTAAACTTCTGGCACCAGTGAGCAAATGGGTAAGGAAGGGATGTGCATGTGTTAACTTTTGGCACCACTGGGCATCAGGGTAAGCAGAGGTCTTACATGGGTAAACCTGTGGCACCAGTGGGCACCATGATAAGGAGGGGGCTGTACATGAGTAAACCTCTCCCACTGGTGATTACCAGAGTGAAGAGTGGGCTGTACAAGGATAAAACTCTGCTATGAGTGTAAGGAGTGAGATATATCTGGGTAAACCTCAGACACCAGTGGGCACAGGGTAAGGAGGGAGCTGTACAAAAGTAAGCCTCTGGCACTAGGTGGCAATAGGGTTAGGAGAGGTCTGTACACAGGTAAATCTCCTGCATCATTGAGCACTAGGGTAAGGAGAAGACTGTACATGGGTAAACCTTTGGCACCAGTGGGCACCAGGATAAGGAGGGAGCTGTACACAGATAAGCCTCTGGCACCAGTAGGCAGCAGGGTAAGAAGAGGGCTGTACATGTGTAAACCTTTTGCACCTGTGGGCACCAGGGTACCGAGGGAGCTGTACAAAGGTAAACCTCTGACACCAGTGGGCAGCAGGATAAGGAAGGGGCACTACATGGGTAAACCTCTGGAATCAGGGGGCAATGGGGTAAGAAGGGGCTGTACACAGGTAAATCTTCTGCATCACTGAGCACCAGGTTAAGGAGGGGGCTGAACATAGGTAAACCTCTTTCACCAGTGAGTGCCAGGGTAAGGAGGTATGTGTAAACAGGGGAACCTCAGGCACCCATGGGCAACATGGTAATTAGGAGGCTGTACAAGGGTAAACCTTTGGCACCAGTGGGCACCACGGTAAGGAGGGGGCTGTACATTAATAAACTTCTGGCATTAGTGGGCAGCAGTATAAGAAGAGGGTGTACACTGTAAACCTCTAGCACCAATGGACACTAGGGTAAGGAGGGGGCTTACGTGGGTAAACATCTGGCACCAGCAGGCACCAGGGTAAGGACAGCACTATACAGCAGTAAATGTCTGGTACCAGTAAGTACCAGGGTAAAGAGGAGGGTGTACATGGGTAAATGTCTGGCACTAGTGGGTACCAGGGTAATGAGTAGTCTGTACATAGATAAACATCTGGCACCAGTCTACACCAGGGTAAGGAGGGGGCTTTACATGGGAGAATGTCTGTCACCAGCAGACTCCAAGGTGAGGAGGGGCAGTACACAGGTAAATGTCTGGCATCAGTGGGCACAAAGGTAACAGGGGGGCTGTATGTGGATATACTTCTGGCACCAGTGAGCACTACAGCAAGGAGGGAGCTGTCCATGGGTAAGCCTCTGGCACCACTGGGCACCAGGATAAGGAGGGAGCTGTACAAGGATAAACCTCTTCCAAAGGTGGGTACCAGAGTTAAGAGGTGGATGCATGATGGTAAACCTCTATGAGTGTAAGGAGCGGGATATATGTATGTAAGCCTCAGACACCAGTGGGCAATAGGGTAAGTAGGGGCTGTACAAGGGTAAACCTCTGGCCCAGTGAATGCCACCACAGTATGGAGGGGAGCTGTGCATGGGTAAATGTCCAGCACTAGTGGGCAGCAGTGTAAGGAGAGGGGTACATTGGTAAACCTCTAGTACCAATGGGCACTAGAGTAAGGAGGGGGCTTATGTGGGTAAACATCTGGTACCAGTGGGCACCAGGGTAAGGAGGGGACTGTACAGCAGTAAACATCTGGTACCAGTGAGTACCAGGGTAAAGAAGAGGGTGTACATGGGTAAATGTCTGGCACTAGTGGGTACCAGGGTAATGAGTAGTCTGTACATAGGTAAATATCTGGCACCAGTGTACACCAGGGTAAGGAGGGGCCTTACATGGGAGAAAGTTTAATCACCAGCAGACTCCAAGGTGAGGAGGGACAGTACATGGGTAAATGTCTGGCACCAGTGGGCACAAAGGTAAGGAGGGGGCTGTATGTGGGTAAACGTCTGGCACCAGTGAGCACTACAGCAAGGAGGGAGCTGTACACAGGCAAGCATATGGCACTGGTGGTCACCAGGGTAATGAGGGGGCTGTCCATGGGTAAACCTCTGGCACTAGTGGGCACCAGGGTAAGGAGGGAGCTGTACAAGCATAAACCTCTGCCAAAGGTGGGTACCAGAGTTAAGAGATGGCTGTACAACGGTAAACCTCTGCTATGAGTGCAAGGAGGGGGATATATGTGGGAAAGCCTCAGACACTAGTGGGCAATAGGGTAAGTAGAGGCTGTACAAGGGTAAACCTCTGGCACCAGTGGCACAAGGGTAAGGGCAGGGATTTACATGGGTAAACCTGTGGCACAAGTGGGCACCAGGGTAAAGATGAAGCTGTACACAGATCAGCCTCTGGCACCAGTGGGCAGCAGGTTAAGGAGGGTTCTGTACACAGGTAAACTTCGGGCTCGAGTGGGCACAAGGGTAAGGAGGGGCTATACATGGGTAATCCTCTGGCACAAGTGGGCACCAGGGTAACAAGGAAGCTGTATAAGGGTAAACCTCTGGCACCAGTGGGCACCAGGGTAAGGAGGGAGATGTACACAGGGAAACCTCTGGCAGCTGTGGGATACAGGGTAAGGACTGGGCTGTGCAAGGGTAAATCTCTGGCACAAGTAGGCACCAGGGTAAGGAGGGGGCTGTACACCAGTAAATGTCTGATACCAGTGAGCACCAGGGTAAGGAGGGGGCTATACGTGGGTAAACGTCTGGCACTAGTGGGCACCAGGGTGAGGAGGAGCTGTACATGGGACAACCTCTGGCACCAATAAACACCATGGTAATGAACAGTCTGTACATTGGTAAATGCCTGGCATCAGTGTACACCAGGGTAAAGAGGGGCAGTATGTTGGTAAACCTCTGGCACAAGTGGTCTCCACAGTAAGGAAGGGGCAGTATGTTGGTAAGTCTCTAGCACCAGTAGGTAGCAGGGTAAGGAGGGGTTGTATGTAAGTGAATATCTGTCCCCAGTGGGCGCCAATCTAAGGAGGTACCAGTGAGTACCTGGGTAAGGAAGGGGCTGTACATGGGTAAACTTCTGGCACCAGTGGGCACCAAAGTAAGGTGGGGGATGTATGTGGGTAAACATCTGGCACCAGTGAGCACTAGGTTAATGCGTGGCTGCACATAGGTAACCAACTGGCACCACTGGGCACCAGGGTAAGGAGTTGGTTGTATGTGGGTAAACTTGTGGTACCAGTGGGCACCAAGGTAAGGAAAGAACTGTACACAGGCAAATGTCTTGAACCAGTGAGCACCAGGGTCAGGAGGGAGCAGTATGTGGGTAACTCTCTAGTGCCAGTGGGCACCATGGTAAGGAGCAGACTGTACCTGGGAAAATCTCTGGCACCTGTGGCAACAAGGTAAGGAGAGGGCTGTACATGGGTAAACTTCTGGAACCAGTGAGCGCCAGAGTAAGGAGGGAGCAGTACATGAGTATACCTCTAGCACCAGTGGGCACCAGGGTAAGGAGGGGACTGTACATGGGTAAACCTCTGGCTCCTGTGTAAGGAGGGGGCTGTGCACAGTTAAACCTCTGGCACCAGTGGGTTCCAGGGAAAGGAGGGAGCTGTACACTGGTAAACATCTTGCACCAGGTGGCAGTAGGGTTAGGAGGGAGCTATACACAGGTAAACCTCTAGCATCAATGAGCAGCAGGGTAAGGAGGGGGCAGTATGTGGGTAAACTGTGGGCACCAGGGTAAGGAGGGGGCTGTACATGGGTAAACTTCTGGCACAAGTGGGCAGCAGGGTAAGTAGGGGGCTGTACATGGGTAAACGTCTGGCACCAATGAACACCAGGGGAATGAGGAGTCTGTACATGGGTAAATGTCTAGCACAAGTGTACACCAGGGTAAGAAGTGGGCTGTATGTTGGTAAACCTCTGGCACCAGTGGGCACCAGGGTAAGAAGGGGGCTGTATGTGGGTAAACATCTGTCATCAGTGAGCACCAAGTTAAGGTGGGGGCTGTACATGGGTAAACTTCTGGTACCAGTCAGCACCAGAGTAAGGAGGGGTCTGTACCTCAGTCACCCTCCAGCAGAACTGGGCACCAGAGTAAGGAGGGGGCTGCATGTTGATACACCTATGGCACAGGTGGGCAACACAGTAAGGATGGGGCAGCATGTGGGTAAACCTCTTATACCAGTGAGCACCAGGTTAAGGAGGGAGGTGTAGGTAGGGAACCTCTAGCACCCACTGGCAACAGTGTAAGGAGGGGACTGTACATGAGTAAACCTCTGGCACCAGTGGGCAGCAAGGTAAGGAGGGGGCTGTATACAGTTAAACTTCTGGCACTAATAGGCACCACATAAAGGAGGTGACTGTGCATGGGTAAACATCTGGCACCAGTGGGTACCAGGGTAGGGAGGGAGCTGTAGATGTGTATACCTCTTGCACCAGTGGGCACCATGGTAAGGGGGCTGTACATGGGTAAACCTATGGCACCAGTTGGCACAATGATACAGAGGGGGCTGTATGTGGGTAAACCTTCTGATACCAGTCGTCAGCAGGGTAAGGAGGTGGTGTACACCAGTAAACCTCTGGCACCAGTGGGCACCAGGATAAGGAGGGGGCTGTACATGGGTAAATGTCTGGCACCAATGAACACCAGGCTAATAAGGAGTGTGTACATGGGTAAATGTCTAGTACCAGTGTACACCTGGGTAAGGAATGGGCTGTACACAAGTAAACTTCTGGTACCAGTGTGCACCAGGGCAAGGAGGGGGATATACATGGGTAAACATTTGGCACCACTGGGCACCAGGTTAATGAGGGGACTGTACACCAGTAAACATCTGGTACCAGTGAGCACCAGGGTAAGGAAGGGACTGTACATGGGTAAACATCTGGCACCAGTGGGCACCAGGGTAAGGAAGTGGCTGTACACCAGTAAACTTCTGGTACCAGTGAGCAGCAGGGTAAGGAGGGGGCTGTACATGGGTAAACATCTGGCACCAGTGGGCACCAGGGTAAGGAAGTGGCTGTACACCAGTAAATTCTGGTACCAGTGAGCAGTAGGGTAAGGAGGGGGCTGGATGGGGGTAAACATCTGGCACCAATGAATACCAGGGTAATGAGGAGTATGTACATGGGTAAATGTCTAGCACAAGTGTACACCAGGGTAAGGAGCGGGCTGTATGTTGCTAAACCTCTGGCACCAGGGGCTCCAGGGTAAGGAAGGGACTGTATGTTGGTTAACCTCTGGCACCAGAGGGCACCAGGGTAAGGAGGGGGCTATATGTGGGTAAACGTCTGTCATCAGTGGGCACCAAGTTAAGGTAGGGGCTGTACATGGGTAAACTTCTGGTACCAGTCAGCACCAGGGTAAGGAGTAGGTAGTGCATGAGTTGTCTGGCACCAATGAATGCCAAGGTAATGAGGAGTCTGTACATGGGTAAATGTCTAGCACCAGTGGGCACCAGGGTAAGATGTGGGTAAACTTGTGGAACCAGTGGGCATCAGAGTAAGGTGGGGGCAGTACATGGGTAAACCTCTAGCTCCAGTGGGCACCAAGGTAAGGAGAGGGCTGTACATGGGCAAACTTCTGGAACCAGTGACCACCAGGGTACGGAGGCAGCAGTGAGTGGGTAAACTCTTGTGCCAGTGGACACCACTTATATGGGGGCTGTACACGGGTAATCCTCTGGCATCAATGTTCACCAGGGTTGGGGGGGCTGTACATGGGTAAACCTCTAGCACCAGTAGGCACCAAGGTAACTAGGGGACTGTATGTGAGTAAACCTTTGGCACCAGTGGCAGCAGGCTAAGGAGGGGGCTGTGCACAGTTAAACCTCTGGCACCAGTGGGCTCCAGGGTAAGAAGGAAGCTGTACATGGGTAAACCTCTGACACCAGTGGGCAGCAGGGTAAGGAGGGGACAATACATAGATAAACCCCTGGCACCAGTGGGCACCAGGGTAAGGAGGGTTCTGTTCATGGGTGAACCTCTGGCACCAGTGGGAACCAGGGTAAGGAGGGGGCAGTATGTGGCTATACCTGTGGTGCCAGTGAGCACCAGGGTAAGAAGGGGGCTGTACATGGGTAATCTTCTGGGCACCAGTGAGCACCAGTGTAAGGAGGGGGCCATTTGTAGATAAACTTGTGGTACCAGTGGGCACTAGAATAAGGAGGTAAACTTCTGACACCAGTGAGCATTATAATGACGAAGGGATTGTACATGGGTAAAGCTCTGGCATTACCATGCACCATGGTAAAGAGTGAGCTGTGCATGGGTAAAATTGTGGTACTAGTAGGCATCGGGGTGAGGAGTGGGCTGTACATGGGTAAAACCCTGGGACTATCAGGCACCGGATTGTGGAAGAGGCTGTACAAGGGTTAAAATATGGCACTAGCCAGCATCGAGGTAAGGAGCTTGGCTGACATGAGTAAAACTCTTGCACAAGCAGTCAGTGAGGTGAAGTTGGGACTGTACACAGATAAACATCTGGCACTAGGGAGCAATGGGGTGAGAATGAGGGCTACATGTGGGTAACACTCTGCGACTAATGAGCACTGTGTTGAGATGAGAGACCATGCACTGTTGAAAACCTGGCCTTAGTGGGCGACAGGGAAAGGAAGGAGTCTGTACACAGATAAATCTGTGACACTAGTGACCATCAGTTGAGAAAGGGGGGTTCACATGTACAAAACTCTAGCAGTAGCTGGTATTGGGGGTGAGAAGGGGGCAATATATAACAGAAAAAAGGACACACCACATGACAGAATGTGGAGTCCATGTAGTGCAATGTTCTGATCATTACTGTTAAGAAGCGGCCAACACCTTGAGAACTTTGAAAACAATATTTGGACACAAAGCAGCTTATATTTCTCATTAAGTCTGTATTTCTTATCTCCATGATTTGTTACCGAGGTCGTATGCATGAAAACAGGATAATTGTTCCCCGAGGGCACATCAGCTCCTATTGCTTCTTCCCAACCTGTTGTCTGCCTGTGACATCATCATCACATGTTACCATGGCAAAAGACTGATGTCACAACAGAGCATTATTATTTCAAGCAGGGAATAAGGTATAGCAGCAGATGAAATCTAAGGGATAAAGATCTTGTTTTTGTGACAGTTTCTTCTGTATTGAATGATGGAGGAGAAATCTGTAGAAGATATATGAAATATATGCCTGAATTGTGTCTACATCTTAAGTTTTTCAGTTTTCCCAAAGTCATCAGCTGCTCTCTACTTTTTTTTGATGTTTTAAATGTTTTTATATATGTAATGACTTTGTAAGTCGAATCAACAAATTAAACTGAACTGCTTCTTACGTAAAATGTCCTGTTTTATTGTTCTTTAGGGGTTCTGGATGGTAAAATAAGGTATTTTCCGCTGAATATGGGAGAGTCAAGAGGTATTTAGAGGAGGTATGAGGGTTAAAATGAGGGACATTCCTCGTAATGGGGGGCATTTAAGAGACATTTGGAGGGACTCTGGCTGGTAAAATAAGGGACATCCGTCCTAATGTGTAATAGTCGAGAGGCATCTAATGCGGTTTTGAGCAATAAAATTAGAGGTACACCTTCTAACATGGAACATTTGAGAGGTATGGACAGAGGAGTTCCAAGTGGTAAAAATGAGGGAAGTCACTCCTAATGTGGGACAGTTGAGAGGTATGGACATAGGGGTTCTAGGTAGCAAAATGAGGGACCTCACTCCTAACTTTGGACTGTTAAGAGGTACAGACTGAAGTGTTCTCTGTGGTAACATGAAGGGTGCCTATTCTAATTTTCGACTGTTGAGAGGTATAGATCAATGGGGTCTGGCTAGTAAAATCAAGGATATCCTTCCTAATATGGGACAGCTGAGAGGTATGGACAGAGGGGTTCTGGGAGGTAAATTTAGGGATGCCCCACCTAATGTGGGACAGTTTAGAGATATAGAAAGAGTGTGCTTTATGGAGACCTGGCTGGGGGACAGTGCCAGTCCTGTTTTGGAGGCAGCTTCCCTGGCAGAGTTCTCCCAAGTTCACTGCCCTCAAAGGGATCGGGGGCATTTGTTTACATCTGAGACAAATGTCGCTGTGCACCCAGTTGGGGAGACTTTGTCATTTGAATATGTGGCTGCGCATGGGGGGTGCATGGGGGTTCGGATGCAGATTGCAGGATTCTTCTGATGTACCAACCTCTGGGGCACAAGAGGAAGTTCCTGCAGGAAATAGCAGACAACATGACAGAGCGGTATTGGAGTCACCCAGATGGTTGATTTGGAGGAATTTCAATGCCTGATCAATGACAAAATTTTACAGTTTGTTTAAGACTTCCTCCACCTGATGGAATCGCTGGGCCTAACCCATCAACACATTCATGCCTTGGACTTAGACTTCTCGCTGGGGCTTGATATTAACAATCTCGAGATTGATCCATTCAGTTGGTCAGATTACTGCACGGTGAGTTTCTCCAGGTAGTGGTGGATCTCTTGTCTGTGATGGCTACTTATGGGACTGAATTGGAAGAAGCACTGGTGGCTTATGATAGGATCATCACCACAGCCTTTGATGCAGTTGCATCGATCTATATAACCGAGGACTTTGCACTTGAGATCCCTGTTGTTTAATGGGGAGCTCAGGGAGCTGAAGTCTAAGGGTTGGAGGTTTGAGCATTGTTGGAGGAGATCTAGGGCCAATGAGGACAGATTGGCTTTGAGGACTCACAATGGTGAATATCAAAGGGCAATCTCCTGTAAGAAGGCAGCATTCCTACCCAGAAAAATCATAGTAGGGAGAAACTGACCAGCTCAGCTCTTCCAAACGGTTGTTTGTTTGTTTTTATTTTGTTAACCAGGTAAGATACATTGCTGCCAAAGGCACCTTTTACAGGTATGACCTGGTGTACAAAAGTACAATAATGCATACACAATATGCTGTATGTTATAAAAATTATGAAAATTTCAAAACACTGATAAGAATACAACAATTCAAGCAGAGCGGATACAATTCTTCATAGTTGAATACTGTAGCTTCAATTCTTTACAGAATGTAGTAGAACTAGTTAATGATCTAATTGATATTCCACAGGGAAGGAGCCCATAAATTGGATGATTTTTGACATACAAGGATCAGACAACATAAATTTTGAATAGATCTCGAGTTAAAATTCGGTGTTTCTGATTGAAGAAAAGGTGTTAAATGAGAAGGCTGCTTCTTGCTCAACAATTTAAAGTTAAAATTAGCTAGCTTTAATTTCAATTTCATATCAAAGGGAAGCCAATCCAAACCATCCAAGACTGAACAATGGTTCACTCTGTTATTACAGTGACATGCAAACTTTACGATTTTGTGATATCATTTTTTTTAAAATCAAAATTAACTTTAGGTGCCACATCTACAACCAGAGAGCCATAGTCTAATAAAGGGAGCAGATGCTGTTGTGCTATACTAAATCTGGCATCCTTTGTGAGAAATTTAATTATCCGCGATAAAGCTGATCTAATTTTTGGTGCAACTTAGATGTCAAATTCTTAATATGGGGACCAAATGACCAGTTAGAGGTGATGCCTAGATATTTAAAGACACTAATGATATTAAGAAATTAACCCATATGGGTTGACACTAAGTTGTTAGCATTAGATCTAATTTTTGGTCCTGAACCAATAGCATTGCTTGAGTTTTTGTAATATTTATTTCTAACCTATTTTTCTCAAACCACCCACACAGAGCATTAAATCCATTGCTTAGGTTAATATTAATGACTGAAATATCTTCTGTGTGGGTAATAAGTACTGTGTCATCTGCATAAAGCAACATACTTATGTTATTGAAGATTTTCAGAGCATCATTTATAAAGAGTGAAAATAACAGGGGTCCAAGTCAGGACCCCTGTGGCACTCCATACAAAACATCCCTAACATTTGAGAACACTGATCTTAGCTTACCCTATGGTTTTGTATCCCTTAAATATTTAGTGAACCAGCCCATTGCAGGAGGCCCAAGAAACATAGAAACATAGATTTTGACGGCAGATAAGGACCGCTTGGCCCACCCAGTCTGCCCATTTCCCTACCTAATGGATAAGCTGCAGATCCTAGTTAACCAGCAGCCTACTTCTTCCTACCCCCACCCCCTAGAATTGCCTTATGACTGTCCCATGCATGCTTGAATTCCACCACTGTTTTTGACTCCACAACCTCCTCCGGAAGGCCGTTCCATGCATCCACAACCCTCTCTGTGAAAAAATACTTCCTTAAATTACCTCTGAGCCGCCCTTCTATCTTCAAATTGTGTCCCCTTGTTCCTGCACACCTCTTTTTTTGAAAGATGCTACCCTCTTGGACTTTGTTGATTCCCTTGAGGTACTTGAAAGTTTCTATCATGTCCCCCCTCTCCCTCCTTTCCTCGAGGCTATACATATTCAACTCCTTAAGTCTCTCTTCATATGTCTTCCGGTGCAGACCCTGCACCATTTTAGTTGCCCTCCTCTGGACAGCCTCCATCCTGTCTATGTCTTTGCGGAGATTGGGTCTCCAGAACTGCACGCAGTACTCCAGATGGGGTCTCACCAACTGTCTGTACAGAGGGATAATAACTTCCTGTTTTCTACTGGTGATGCCTCTCCCTATGCATCCCAGTATCCCCCAGCCCTCCTTGCTGCCCTCTCACATTGCTTGCCCACCTTTAGGTCATCTGATATGACTACCCCCAGGTCCCTTTCCATTTTTGTTGTTGTTAGTATCTCACCCCCTATTGTGTACTCTTCCCCTGGGTTTTTGTTTCCCAGGTGCATTACCTTGCACTTCTTAGCATTGAATCTAAGCTGCCATACATTTGACCATTCCTCTAACCTTGCCAAGTCCCTTCTCATCCTTTCCACCCCACCTTGTGCATCAACTCTGTTGCAGATCTTTGTGTCATCTGCAAAGAGACATACTTTTCCTTCCAGTCCCTCTGCAATGTCACTTATAAAGACATTGAAGAGGACCGGTCCTAATACTGAACCCTGCGGTACCCCACTAGCAACCCCCCTTTCTTCAGAGTGGACTCCATTTGCTAATACTCTCTGTGTCCTATTCTCCAGCCAATTCTTTACCAAGCTGTCATCTTGGGACCCACTCCCAGGCTGGCTAGCTTGTATATTAATCTTTGTGTGGGACTGTGTCAAATGCCTTGCAAAGTCTAGGTAGGCCATGTCCACAGCCCCTCCCTGATCTACTATTTTGGTCACCCAGTCAAAGAAATCTATCAGATTTGTCTGGCATGACCTTCCACTGTGAATCCATGCTGCCTTGGGTTCTGAGCCCCTCTGGCCTCTAGATACTCAACAATTCTTTCCTTCAGAAGTGATTCCATCATTTTCCCTACCACTGAGGTTAAACTAACAGGTCTGTAGTTTTCTGCTTCTGCCTTGCTCCCACTTTTGTGAAGGGGAATCACATCTGCCCTTCTCCAGTCCTAGGGTACCACCCCATCCTCCCATGATTTGTTAAAGAGGGTAGTCAGTGGTGTCACTAGTTCTACCCTTAGTTCTTTTTAGAATTCTGGGATGAATCCATTAGACCCCATTGCTTTGTCCACCTTCAGTTTTAGAGTTCTTTCAGAACTCTTTCTTCTATAAATGGGCTGGTATCAACTTCTGTATCCAGAGTGTTTCTACTGTTTGTTTTAGGTACCTCCCCACTTCTTTGTAAATACTGAGCAAAATATTTGTTTAGTATCTCTGCCTTTTCACAGTCACCCTCTGCCCACCCTCCCTCCTCTTTATTAAGCCTCACTAACCCTCCTTGGTCTTCCTTCACTCCCTGATGTACCTATAAAGGTTTTATCCCCTTCTTAACTGAGCTGGCTATCTTTTCCTTGGTTTGGGCCTTTGCTGTTCTGACTGCCTTCCCAGCTTCCTTTTGCTTTAACTGATACAGTTCTCTGTCCTGCTCCTTCTGTGATTCCTTGTACTTCCTGAATGCTTTCTTTTCTGTTGAACCTTCCCACTTCCTTTGAGAACCATAGTGGTTTCTTACATTGTTTCATTTGTTTATTTGCTTCACACAAGGCTTGTTACCTCTGTGATGGCAGTTTTATTTTCCCCATTGTTCTTCACACTTCCTTCCTGCCCATTTGCTAGTGCATTCCTTAGGCACTCACCCATTTTGGCAAAGTCAGCCTCCTAAAGTCCAGTACTTTTGCCTTGTAAGGCTTGACTCTATTGCTGTGTTTATTAGAACCATACTGTTCATGGTCGCTAGTTCCCAGATGGCTACCCACTTTACATCTGTGATCCTCTCTTCATCTCCATTTGAGGGAACCAGGTCTAAGATTTCTCCCTCTCGAGTGGGCTCCAATACTAGTTGTCTCAAGGCCTGCCTCTGTAGGGCATCTAGAATAACCCCACTCTTTGAAGTGGCTGCTGTAACTGCACTCCAGTTAACATCTGGCATATTCAGATCACCCATCAGCAATATCTCCCCTTTTTCTGCCATTCTAAGTATTCTTTCTAACATTTCCTTGTCCACTTCCTCCCCCTGAGAAGAGGGTCTGTATACAACCCCTGTGCGGATTGTGGTGCCATTGCCGGTCTCCAAATTTACCCACAGTGCTTCTTCACCTCCCTATTTTCCCTTTTGTTCTGTTGCTTTGATTCCTTCCCTTATGTAAAGAGCTACTCCTCCTCCTCTTTTACCCTCCCTGTCCCTCCTGTAGATAGTGTATCCTGGTATGTTTATGTCCCAGTCATGGTTTTGTGTGTACCATGTTTCTGTGACTGCCATGATATCCAGATGTTCCTCCTCCATCAAGGCCACTAATTCAGGAAGCTTGTTACTCAGACTACGGGCATTGGTACTCATTGCTCTCCATTTTTTGATGGCTTTACCTTCTTTTGCAGCATCCCCCACTGACCTATCTACCTCAGTCTTTTTCTCATTTAGTACCCTGTTTTGTAGGGAGAGGCTGGGATTTTCCTGCTGCTTATCAGTGCCTCCCTCCTTGACTAGTTTAAAAGTTTGCCAATGAAGCATTTAAACCGATTGCTCAAAAGACTTGTTCCCTTCCTGGACAGATGCAGACCATCCTGCCAGTATAGGCTGGTGTCCCTCCAGGTGGAACCCCAGTCCCCAATGAAGCCAAACCCCTGTGCTCCACACCATTTTTTCAACCATTCGTTAAACTACATGGTGCAAAATACCCTCGCCTCACTCATGCCATTGACAGGCAGCACCTCAGAGAAGGATATTGTGTGTGCTACTTGTCTTAGGCACCTCCCCAATTCTACAAAGTCATTCTGCACTGCTCTAATCTCATGATTAGCCAAGTCATTTGTCCCTAGGTGGACAATGACGTCCAGCTCAGACTCCCGTGCAGCTGTTCTCGTGATCCTGAGGATGCGCTTCCTGTCTCTCCAAGCCATGGCACCAGGCAGGCACCTTACTTCAGTTTTCCCTGCTCCCCCCAGTTCTATCCTCCTAATAATTGAGTCCCCCACCAGAAGCTGCTTCCTTTCCTTGTGGTGTCCTCTGCCTCCTTCCTGTGGGCCTCCCTTGTGACAGTTGTCCTCAGCCTCCTTAGTCTCCTCTGCGGGTGCATCCATAGGGGAGCTATGCTCCGCCAGAATGGTGTATGGATTGTGGTGTGGAACAACTGACTGGGTGTGCCTCTGTTCCACCATCCTCACCCTCCCTGAGCCCACTGTGGTCCAACTGCTGTGCTTTCTTCGCAACCTCTGAGGTAGTGGTGGTGGTGGCTCTGGCCTAGTCTTTTAAGTTTACTAATTAATAAATGATGGTCAACTAGATCGAATGTCTTGGTGAGGTACACAAACACTGCTCCTGTTATCAGGCAACTATCCATGGCTTTGTAAACAGAGTCTGTGAATCCCATCCCATCAAGGCAGTATCTGTTCCATGGTTATGTCGAAAACCATGTTGCTCTTTACTCAGTAAATGAAGTTGTTTCATATATTCAGTTAATTTGGAATGGATGATTCTCTCTTAGATCTTAGATAACACTGATAAAACAAATATGGGCCTATAACTCTCGACCAACCTAGTGTTACCCCTTTTATGTAAAGGAACCACATGGGATCTTTTCCAAAGGTCAGGCACTTGTTCGAATTCAAATGAGAGATTAAATTATTGGATAAACCACAGCTGGAGCAGCAAGCTGTAAGAACTTTGGAAGAAGGCCATCGGCCCCAGCAGACTTATCAGTTTTAATCCCCTTTAATAATTTGTAAACTTGTGCACAGGTAGGTGCTTTAACATAAAACAATGGTCAGTCAAAATCGGGTAATTCTAAGTTGTCTGATGTGACTGGAGAACTAGAATTTAAACAAGAACAATGTTTTTCAAAGTCGTACAAATAATCATTGAAAATATTAAATATTTCCGACAGATCAAGTATATTGTTACCTCCATGCTACAAGCTAAATTGTGGTGAATCTTTGGGATTTGACAGATTATTCAGATACTTCCAAAAGCTCTTAGTGTTAGATAAATTAAGGGTCTGCTGCTGTTTCAAGTAATTTTTTTTTGCTAAGTTTATTGATTTTTTTGCAAGCATTGCGCAACATCCAGTACTGCTCCCAATCAGATTTTAAGGTGCTTTTTTATATTTAGCCCAAGCCAAGTCCCTATTTTTCAGGAGTTTAAAAAGTTATTTTGTACAGTAAGTCACTTCGAGTCTAATCCTTTAAACCTTCTTCTGGTTAGTGGTGCATACTTATGTACAATTTTGGTAAATTCAGTAATAAATCAAGAGCATTGTTGACATCTGGTATTTATCGAGTTAAGACCAGTCAGTGTGTTAAAAAGATCAGCCCAAAATTTGGAAAGAACCAGCTTTGAACAATCATGAAACCAGCTAACAACAGGTTTGGGTTTCTGTATAGACCCACTGGACCATTCACAGAAAATTGTTGCATGGTCACTAATGGAGTTGGACAGAGACCCAAAATTCCTGATTGTTGACTCTATTAACCATAATCCAGTCTAACAAAGAATGCTTTGTTGATTTGTTATCCAATCTGGTATAATCACAAGTAACTTGACTGAAGCCATATGTAACCCCCTTGTTACCTGGGGTTACTAGAATCCCAGTAAGACCTAGTGGTAGGCAGGGAAGGCAGCTTGTGAAACTCCAGTTAAATGAGTTTCACACTGTCTCACTCTATTCTCAGTCTCAGCTGAGACTGAGGGATGACATCACCAATAGAACTATCGCAGCTGCATGAGCCACATTGGAATCTGCAGCAAAGAGAGTTGGTTAGAATGTTGGGAGGTTTTGAAGTCAGTCTTCAGTTCAGTCTTTAGCAAGTGTGTGTGAAGTTGGGAGCTTGCTGAGAAAGCTGCTCAGCGAAGGCTCTAGGAGCCTCAGCCCTGACAGAGGGCTACTTTTAAGTAAAAAGGGTGTGTCTCTCCACCTTAAAGAGAGACATAGAAGATAACTGAAGTGGTGGAGACCGCTGTTTTCGCGTTTCAGTGCCCCCTTCCTTCGGGGGGGACAAGAAAGGTTTCCCTGCAGATTCCTGGGGCAACCCCCTAGTTCTGCTTGTGAAGGAAAAGCTGCCTATGTGTTCCAGTGTTTATTTGGGAGAACAAGAAGATTTGTGAGTCGCCTGTGGGGCACCTGCAATGTGAGGGTGAGTGTCTGCTCTTGCTAAAAGGGCCTATGTTTTTCACCCTGGGACTTGTATGACAATGTGGGGATTGAACTACTAAATATTGGGAAGCCTAGAGTAATGGGCTAAGCAAAGTAAAAGTAGGTTCAAGTCCAGAGCTTGTTGGGATGCAAATGATATGTAGAGGAGATGTGACAGATGTCTACCCAGAATCTACATTTGAAAGTTCAGTAAAGGAATTGTTCAGTTTCCAGAGAAATGGCCGGGTAGGGGCTGTGGGAGCTGGAGGTGGGTGGCCCCCCATCTTTAGTGACCAGGTCCACCTCTGCAGATTTCTTCTGTGGATTTCTACTTTACCTCAGGCACTTGGCCAATGATGAGGGAAGTACCCAGACGTGGGATTGTAAGGAAAATTCTCTCTAGGAGTCGAAGACTCTAGTGTGCTTTGGGGAGCCACAACAGGAAAATTGGTTCATTCCTCAAATGGGCCGTGAATTGGATAATTAGTTAATTCCTCAAATGGACCATGGATCAAGTGGCCGGCAGGGGAACCGGGCCACTGGGGAAAACCCAAGTAGTGTACAAGTCAGGCTGTGTACCCAAAGCTGCGTGCAAGTCCAGGCTGTGTGCCTGGTAGGTTTAGAGCCTGAGGGCTGGAAATAATGATAAAGTGTTCTGGTGTCTCTAATCTGCATTACCAGGAATGTAGCCCCGTGGGGGTCCATCTATGCTTTGTTTGTTCAGCTTGGATGTGAATAAAAGCCACACTGAAGAATTCCATTCCTGGTTCTGGACATTACAGTTAATGCTTCCTGTGTTCGGATTTACTTGGGTGCCCCTGTGCAGAGTAGCCAAACCTAGGTCCCCTGTGCCGAGTAACCTCATCATCCCCGAACCCGGTCCCCACCAGGTACTGCTGTCAGCTTCAACAGCATGCCACCTGTCATTTTGCTAGAGAGGCAGGGGTGAGGGATTACACGTAACTATGGAGTAAATACCTAAAGGTGGTTGTATTACCAATCCTGTCCAAACTAAGATCTCCAAGGACAATAATCTCTGCAGTTCCCAGTTGGGATAACATAACCATGAGATCTTTTAATCCATTTACTCCCACCTTTGGAGGATGGTAAATACAGCACAGCTATAGCTTTTTTTGACCCAGATTTAACTTTATGACCATCCACTCACAAGCAGTTCTTACTGCATAATCAGGGGTACACACTTCCGCAGACAAACTTTTATCCATGTAAAACATAACCCCTACACCCTTTTATTGTGGTCTGTCCTTTCTAAAAATAACACAGTTTTGACTCCAATACAGAGGGTTTAAGCCAACTCTCACTTATAGCAAAAGCAAAAATATGTGGTTTGTGCATTGCAATTTGTGTCTCTGATTCGGTCAATTTCGGTACAAGGCTATGCATATTCAAATGCGTAATATGCAGACCCTTAGCACTGGACCAACAGCCATTTCCAAGATTGTGCAGTGGTTGAGTTTTGAGGCCAGGTTTACATTCTATAGCTCCTAATAACAAAATGAATAACATTAGTGGTCTAGCCAGGGGCAAATGTTTCCTAGAGTGAACGGACCTCAGTGAATGAAAAAGTGCCATACATTGCTTTTTGCAGATCAAACCCATGGTTGCAACATTCGCAAAATGAAAATCTACTGCGGGCCTGAAATCAGAGAAGGCATCATGAGGTCGAACACTGATTGTACAGAAGCTGCTAGAAACAAAAATATCCACCAATACAAAAATGGTACTTGCAATGATGCTTAAAAGGCATCCTCTTAATGCCATTATAAAAAATATGGAATAACATAGAGGTGCACTAAATTTGTATGATTTAGCACCAAATTAATCTTAAGTGTATGTTAAAAAAGCAAAAATAAACACAAAAAAGTTGGCTGTAACTATCCCTATTTTGAAAATACTATTAAAGATTTAAGGCATATCAAACATGAAAAAAATCTAAGAAGTTTCAAACACATGCAGCAAATATGTACTGTATGCCAAGCAGCTTATGAATTTCAAGACCTCACTGGTTCCAGGATAATCCATACAGCCATTTAAAAAACACAGTCATGAAGTCAGTTTAATTTAAGACCAAGAAAAAATCCCCTTTTTAGGGAAGGTTATTGACAAGATGGTAGCTCTGCAGCTTGAAGAACACCTCATGGCTTTTGACATCTCTGAACCTCTCCAATCTGGGTTTAGGTCATGGTACAGCACTAAGACTGCATTGGCCATGGTGCACAATGACCTTCTCAGGGCGAGAGATAGAAGAGAATGGTCAGTTCTTGTCCTCTTCGATCTCTCTCTCTCTCTCTCTCTCTTCAGCATTTAACACTGTGGACCATGGGCTGTTGTTTGATTGATTCAGGGAGTAAAGGGGACTCACCGGCACTGTCATGTACTGGTTTGAGTCCTTCCCCAGGGACAGTATTCAGAGGGTGATGATGAAGAATTTCTCCTCACTCCCAAAGCCCCTGCTTTGTGGTGCACCCCAGGTTTTGATCCTCTCACCTGTGTTGTTCGCAGTGTACATGCTACCCCTGGGAGGGATCATTAGACAGTACAATCTGGATTTTCACTGCTGTGCTGATGACACCCAGATGTATCTGTCTTTTGCACCTGGGACACCGGATGCAGTCGAGGTGCTAAATTTGTGCCTGGCTGAGATCCAGGACTGGATGTCATCTAGCTGACTAAGACTTAACCCAGACAAGATGGAGGTATTGGTGACTGGGCCTAGTCGGAAATGGGGTGCAGGGGCTACCATGGTGGAGTCTGGCTTTGTGTTGGACTCCTCCAGTCTGGACTCCTCTGCTAGGGTTAAGAATCTGGGGGTCATCCTGGACAAAAGACTGACACTTGAGGCTTAGGTGTTAATGCTAGTCTAGAGTGGCTTTTACCATCTTAGAAATCACCCAGATTAAAACCTTGATTCCACCTGAAGAATTGCCCTCACTGGTACATGTGCTTGTCATGTCCAGGCTTGACTACTGTAATGCCATATACCTCAGGGTGAGTGGAGGTGTCCTACAGCACCTGCAGCTGGTGCAGAATGCAGCGGCCAGGATGTTGATGGGCCTTTCTAGGTCCTGTCATGAAACCCCAGTCCTGCAAGAACTGCACTAGCTGTCAGTGAAGTGGTGTATTACCGTCAAGGTCAGTTTAATGACCTATAAAGCTCTATATGGATTGGGACCTGACCACCTGAAAGACCTTCTGATTCCTTACTGGACCACTCACTACCTCCGCTCCTCGGAGGTGGGTCATCTCATAGTTCCCAGGGTTAGGCTCAAAACATCTGAGGATCGAGCATTTATGATAGCCAGACCTGCCCTGCAGAACAGGTTGCCTTGAGCACTAAAGGAGGCCCCCTCAATGGATGCTTTTAAGAGGGGCCTAAAGTACTTCTTGTTTCAGGAGGCCTTTGGGGATTAAGATCTTTCTCTTCCTGCTCTTCAGCCACCATTTTATAAGTAGACATATTGGACCGCACCTTCTCTTTGCCTGCTCATTTTGCAGTCTGCACTGTATTATGTTTTATATTGTTTTAATATGCCTTGCTGTTGTAATATTTGTGTTGTGAGGCACTCAGAGCCCCCCAGAATGGGCACCAAAGAGATAAATGTTACTAATACTACTAAGGTTGGGTCTGCATTGTAAAATAAGGGGCTTCCCCTCTGATATGGGGCAATGAAGAGGTATAAACAGAAGGGTTCTCCCGTAGAATGAGGAACACCCCTCCTAATGTGGGGCTGTTGAGTACTATTTGGAGGGGTTCTGAGGTTAAAATGAGTGACAGTCGAGAGCTATGGACAGAACAGTTCTGGGTGGTAACATGAAGGACATCCTTCCTAATGTGGGACATTCGTAAGGTATGGAGAGAGGAATTCTAAGGGGTGACAAAAAGAGCATCATTAGAGGTGACATTCGTCATTTTACTGTCCAGAACACCAAGGATTGCTGCTCTTATCGCTAACCTTTTCAACCTTTCATTCCATCTTGGGGCTATACCCCAGATCTGGAGGCAGGTTAAAATCCTCCACCTCCACAAAGGAGAATTCACCTCTTTCCCTTGGAATTTACTGTCCCATATCACTCCTTCGGCCGTGGCAAAGGTGTAGGAGAAGATCATTCTGTCTCAGCCTCCTTTCTTGACTTTTACTCCTTCCTGTCCCCCTTCCTGTCTTGCTTCTGTGAATTCCATTCCACCATCTCCTTCCTCCTTTGGGTCACTGATTCCATTCTGTACAGGGAGGACCAGAGCAAGCTGACTGTGGTCATTTTCATTGATTTCTATACTGTGAATGTTGTCAATAAGCTTGGGGAAGTGGGATGTTTAAACTTGCAGTTGACTGGTTCAGCTGCTACTTTCCTGACTAGCATCAGTGATTTCAGGTTGGCGTCACCCTATCCTCTCCTCATCAGATCTGGACTCCCTTGGGGCTCATTCTTGGCACTATCCTCTTTTCAGTTTTCCTTAAAGACCTCCCCAACTCTGTGTCTTCTCACATATCCTTATTTAAATGAACAACACTGTACCATTTACTCTGGAACCTGGGTCCCTGAGGTGGAATCATTGCTATAATGTGACTTTGATAATGCCCAATGTTGGTTCTTTTGTTCAAACCAACTCAATAAATGCAAAAAAAATATTTTTCATGGCTTTTGGTCCTAAGCAGAGGCTAGCTCAGCTTCAACACAGATCAGTCTTCAAGACCCTTGATGATGGCCCCTTGAAGATGTGTAGCACTTCAAGTGCCTCAGTGTGTGGCTAGATCAAAACCTTGATTTTTCTATCCATACCAATGCCATGCACACTGAACACCTCCCGCACCATGGTGTACTATGCCACAACAAATTCAGCCTTCCACTCTGAGTTTGCCATGAGATCCTCATTAAGATCTTCTGCCCCCATTTCCATGCTAGCTTATTTGCCTTTAAGCTCTCACCCCCATCTTTCCACTCTTGTCTCCCACACCTTCCCCGCTCTTTACCCATGAAGTTTTCTTCCCATTCTTTCAAGCTCCTCATCACATTTTTCCTCCTGTTAGCAGGGGATATCGAATATAACCCTGGTCCTGTCTCCTCCCTGTACTCCCAAATTCCTTGTGGGATGAAATTAGCCCATTTAAATATCAGGAGTCTCCTCTATAAACTTAAACATTGTTGCAGCCATTAGTCTTAGACCTCTCTCCCAATATTCTAATCATTACTAAATCTTGGTTAAATTCCAACATTTCAGATGCAAGTGTCTCAACAACAGGCTACTCCCTCCTCCACCAGGATTGCAGCACCAGAGATGGTGGCATTGCTATGTATATCGCCTCCTCCATCTAAATTACCCTTTTACTCGGATCCCTCCTGAAGGCCTACAAACTTCTGATAAAGGTCTCCCTCCCCTGCTCCTTACCCATTTTTGTAGCAGGAATTTACTGCTGCCCAAATATTTCTCCTTCCTCCATCATTACTTTACTGCCTACACTTCAGTCTCACTCCTCCTCTTCTGGTGAACTGTACATACTGGATGATTTTACTGTGAACTGGCTGTCATCCTAACATAATAAAACTCGGAATGAAATTGCATCGCTAAACCTTACCCAGTTAATAAGGGAGTCCACCCAGCTAAACTCCAAATCCCTAAATCACTCCTTAATTAACTGGGTTCTCACCACCCACCAGCATCACACTATTGCTGATGGTATATTATCTGATGCTTTAAGTGATCATCACCTGGTATACACCGTTTGCAAAATCCATCATCCAAAAGCCCCCCAAAAATGTTACTGGTCCACTCATATAAATCCTTGGATCTGGCCCCTGTTCTAAATAACCTATCAAAAATTGACTGCTCTCCCATTTCCCAGTCTTCCTCCATTGATTCTGCCCTGGAATACTTTAGTTCCAAGTTAATCGCTATCTGATATCACTATGCTCACCTAAGACGTACCCGTGTGTGCAGCTTTCACCTCCCTTGGGATTTGGCCAAGCTGTTGGCTTGTTTGCATGCCAGGGATCAGGCTTGGATGTCACACAACCAATCCAGCTCCTCTATAGTCCTCCAAAGATACCGCACTCTCAGAAATGCTTGCACTATGGCAATTTGACTGGCCAAAGCTGAGTACTTCTGAGCTACATTCAATTCAAACATAAACCACCCATCTAAATTCTGGAAAATGGTTCTCTCCTTGTTCTCCCCTTCTTCTCATCCCCCGCCTCCTGTTCTAAAAGTGAGTGATATCTCCTTAGCTGATTCCCTCCCTGTGGCCATTGAGTTTAACAATTTTTTACCTTTTGTGCCACCTCACTTCTTTCTACTCTCCCTCCCTGTTCATCCCCACTCTCCCCCTTGATCTCTCTCATGTAGATTCACCCTCATCATCCTCTTTCTCCTTCCAGCCTTTTTCCCCAACTGATTTTCGAATTGCTCTTTTGGCCCGTAACCCCTCTAAGGGTAAGTGCCTCTCTGGTCTCGACTCCAGAATCCTTTATCTCTCTGCTCCTGCCATTGCTACTCCACGTGCTTCTTTGCTAAACCTATCTTTTTCTCTTGTTTCTGTCCCTTCTCTCTGGAAACATACCAATGTTACTGACCTTGCAAAAGGAGGTGCTCCCTCCTCATCTGGTAATTACAGGCCTATCTCTCTGCTCCCCATTCTGGCCAAGCTACAGGAACGCTTGGTTCTATCCCAACTCTCTTCCTACCTTGATTCCTTCTCTTTTTTCATGCATTACCAGTCTGGTTTCCATACACACCACTCCACCACCTCCCTCCTGAGGCGCTCTGAATCCATACTCACTGGGATGGATCACAACCTCATCACCGCTGCTATTTTTATCGATCTAGCCAAAGCATTCGAGGCCTCTCACCCTCTTCTGCTTGTTAAATTCACTGCTGCAGGTCTCTCTACTGCAGCCACAAACTGGTTTCATTCCTACCTAGTAGGCAGAACACAATCTGTTCGGATTAGTGATGCTAATTCCCCTTCCCTTCCCATCAACACATCCTCAGGGATCTGTGCTGAGCCCTCTACTTTTCTGTCTTCCTAAATGACCTTTCACCTGTGTGCCCTCTCACCTTCATCCACATGTATGCTGACGATACTGTCCTGTTTGCATCTGGCCCTTCTTCCATCTGTTGTAGCATCAAAACTTCAGCATGATTTTGACAAAGTACAGCTATGGTTTCATTCTAGCCAGTTATTTTTAAATGCCAAGAAGACCATCTCCATTGCCTTTGGTACAAAGCATAGACTCTCTCAGCTAAACTTCCTCCCTTCTTACCACACTCTAGATGGGACATTACTTGAGGTCACCTCCTCCTTTAGGTACCTTGGGGTCTGGCTTGACCAACACCTCACCTTTTCTGGACACATTGATGCCATCCACAAAAAGCTACACCCTTAATTGGGTGCTCTGTACAGAAATTGTGCCTGTATTCCTCTATCAGCTCTCCATGCCCTGGCCCAGAAAATTATCCTATTTTGGGCTACAGTGATGTGGTCTACAATGCTGCTCCTAAGTCTTCCTTAATCAGGCTGGACTCTCTTTTCCACTCTTTCTGCCATTTCGCTCTTGACAGCCCTCCCCTTACCCATCACTGTACCCTTTACCAAGCTCTCTCTCTTCCTTCCCTAGCCGACAGGTGCCATATCCACTGTGCAGACTTTTCTCCCAAGTTCTGGTTTCATTCCCTCCCTCCCTCCCTCCCTATCTCTCCTCCTCCATTTCTCTCAAACCATCCTCTTCTCACTCACTCAGATACCATGACCAATGCACTCTTTCCATCCTGCCCAGGACTATCTCAGTTGGTCAGACTGCATTCTCACACCATTTCTTCAAAATTTGGAATTCCTCCTCCTCCCACCCCCATGCTGCCTCCCATATCCTCAACTCCTCTTCAAGGACCACTTCCCCCCTTCCTGTAGTTGTGTTTAACTGTTTAATTTTTACAATTGCCATACTTGCCTCTGCACTCAGTTACAGATTAGTGTCTGTCCTATATTATTATAAAATTGATTGTACTTACTAGTTTTGTATTATTGTAACTGTATCGCTATTTTTATTTTTGCTCATTCTGTGTAAGTTTCTATTCTAATTTCCACTTTGCACCGTCTTTGCTGCTGTATTGCTGTGTATCACTTTCCCCTCTCCCCAGGATGCACCTGGAAACGAGCATGTCTGCTCAGTATGTCTTTCCTGGTGAAACTTTTAAATAAATAAATATGATGACCTTGCTGGTGTTCCACTATGCAGACATGGTTGACAGTGTTGCTCCAAATACATCCTGGCCAGACTGGATCCCCTTTTCTACTCCTTTTGCCAGTTTACCCTAAAAGACATGCCTCTTACCTGCTTTTGCTTCCTCTGCCTTAATCTCACTCTTCCTTCACTTGAATCTTGGTGTCTCATCCATTGCTTGTCCTTTCTTGCTAAATACTGGTTCATAACCTTCTCTTCTTATCTGTCTGCTCTCCTTTCCCACACTGTTCTTAGCTCTTATTCTCTTTGCTCCTCTAATGTCCACTGTTTCTTCATCTCTTGCTGCAAGACCTCAATGGGTCAGTCCTCTGTTCATCTCCCTTAAAGGGTACCTAAACAAGCAGTTTTTTAAAACTGCAAACTCCAAAATCTGGCTTCATAGCAAGGTAAAGTAAAGGCTGCTGTTTACATTTATGCTAAAACTGCATTTATGTAAATAATATAAATGCAGTTTCATAGCTTTTGAAAAATGTAAACATCAGCCTTTCACTTTCAAAAACCAGCCTTGGTTTCTCCCTAAGATGTCTGCCAAGTGAGTTAAGTGATGAGTAATGATGACATCGTCTGAGACAGAGACCCACATATATTTCTACAGTGCTAACTAGTTCTTCTTTCCCTCTTTGTTTTGAATTGTTGTACCAGAATGAGCAACACCATGTATTAACTCGTGGATTACTTTGATCAGTACACATGGTAGACTATGATTTTGTTCATTTTGTTTACTTTAACTTGCGGAAAATGTTTTGCAATCCAGCTGACTTTTTCTTTGGCAAACTGCATTACAGTACAACACTTCAAATACCTGATGATCTAGTGGTTATGTGATGCACTGAATTTTGTTTTTTGTTAACCAGGAGAGAGACACACTAAGCTGAAAGCTTGTTTACAGGTGTGGCCTGGGAGCACAAGGAAGTTTAGTGACCTGCTCAGGGTCACACAGCAAAGTACCGGTCTGGTTCGGTTCCAGAGCTCATGCTTTCTTGTTAATCCACAAATAAGGCTTTCTTTTTCCATGTGAACCCCCTGCACCTAGCCTGCCTTCTGTTTAACACCCCACCATCCATACCCTGTCCCTAGTACTGTCTGGGGCCGCATACTGTATGTGCTTGCGGTCTCGTGAAGAGAATTATCACAGCTCAGATTGTAATCTTGTTCCTCAGAGTTGTGCACACCTATACCGATGCACATCAACAGTTGGCACTTTTAAAAAATACCTCCCAAATCATTCTCCAGTCCACATTCTCAATGTTTGACTTCTGCTCCCACAGTAAACATTGAGAGGATCACCACCCTTCTGCACAGTGCAGGTAGTATGTACAGTTCCCCTGCTGTGTTTTTTTCCCGCCTCATTAACCAGCAACTAGGTCTTCCTGGAGGGCCAAGCAATAAGCATCATGACCCACCAGACAAACTGCTGTTCATGCCCTCATAAGGGCTGCACTTACAATAGATAACAATATTATTAGTGGGAGAGGCATACTAATACCTTGAGTGAATCCACCTGACTTCCAGTGTCAGTCTACTCCTTTACCTGTGATCTGCAGAACCCAGCAGGACAGCTCCCAGCAATTCTTCTCCAGCACCTTTCTGTGCTCTACTCCACAGTGCGAGTTGGCTGGCTACCACCCTTCCAAATCTTGAATGAGCTATACACAACTCCCTCAATGCTGTCCTAACAAATGTCAACATCTCCCCCACCACCCGAGGGTAATCTCCCTACACAGAATTCAAGTTTAGGTGCAGCCCTGACACTCTGAGTATTTGTCATAGCTGGCTACTCTTATCCACAGTCAGATAGTGATCATGATGCTGGCAGCCCCACACTTCAAATCTCACAGTGATCAGCTCGACGTCCTCCTTCATGTCTTCAACTAACCTGGATATATAGTAGCTGTACCCTGTTGAAATGGCCTCTTCAGTCCCTCTCTGGCATTCATTCTTCTCACCTGCTCCCCACACCAAAAACTGGTGAGTTCACTACCCTTCCACATCATGAATGTGGTTAGTACAGTCTCCCGTGTTATTTTTACATATTAATAATAAACATGATCTTCTGGTAAGCCAGGCTGATAGCAGCATGGCACAAGTGGAAAAGTAGGCTTTCCCACCCATATAAGATCTAAGCCACCTATGATTAGGCACTATTAAATGACATGCATAATGATGTGCACATCCATCATTTAATAGTGCCTCATCAAAGGTAGCCTAGATCTTTTAAGGATAGAAAAGCCCATCATTCCCCTTGTTCCCTGCTGCTATCAGCCTGACTTACCGGAAAATATGTTTATATTTGATATGTCAAAATAAAATGGGGACTGTACTACTTGCATTCATGATGCAGAAGGGTGATGAGCTCACCAGTTTTTGGTGTGAGGAGGAATAGTGAAGAATGAGTACCAGAGGGGGACTGAGAAGGCCACTCTTGCAAGGTACTGCTACATTCAGGAAAGGGGAAGACAGAAGGGAGAAATATGAGCAGATTACTGTGAGAAATAAGATGTGGCGCTGCCAACACCTTGATCACAACCTGACCCCATTGTTCTGGCCAACATTCCCCTTCCCATAAAACCAGTTCATGCAATTGTCCAAGGCTGCCTGTGGATATTACTGTATGAAATGGCTGCCACTACACGTTCAGTCACTTCACTACCAGTCTAGTATTGCTTGTAAAGCACTTTGGGATACAACATGTATGAAAACCACTATATAAATGCTAATTATTATTATTATCATTTCCCATGGAAAAAGAAGACAAGCATATATTTGAGTTTCAAGAAATTATGAACTCTAACATTGAACTGCACAAGAACTCTGCTACAAAAAAGTGGTGGCTCTAGGGGTGGTGAAGGGTGTGGCAGCAACCCCCCAACATAGAAACGTACTTGCTTGCTGCTTCTGCTGCATTTCACTTTGTTGAAGAATTCTGATTTATTGATTGTACAAATGTTTATATTCAAACTATGGATTACATTTGTAGGTTCTATCAAAAGCGTACTAGAAAAGAATAATAGCAGAAAATATAAAGGTTTAATAAAAATGTTTAAAAGTGCATATTAAGCATGCACACCACCCCAGCACCCCCACTGTAACATCTTGGATCCACCATAACCACTAGACCACCAGGTTATTCAAGATTTGTACTGTACTGTGGTTTGGCACAGAGAAAGTTGGTTGGATTAAAACACAATTTCAGCATGTTAAAGTAAACAAAATGAACAGAACCATAGCCTAACATGTGTATTATACAAAATAATGCATGTGGTTTTGACCATTTGGGTGACATAACTCTATACAAAGGGAAAAAAGAACTAGTCAGCACTATAGAGTGTCATCACATAACACATTTGGCACCCATTTTAGGAAGCAGGTAAGACAGTTTTTTTGAAATTAGAAGGCTGATTTTACAATTTTCAAATGCTCTGGAACCCCATTTAGGTAAATTATATAAATATAGTTTTAGCATTAATGAATACAGCAGCCTTTCCTTTAGTCACCTACAGAGTCAGATTTTTGAATAGTTTGTTGTCAAAATGTTGTTTAGGTATCCTTTAAACTGTGGAACAGCCTTCCTTTCCCTATATATCTCATCTCTTCTTTGCAGGCCCTTAAACCCCACCCATATATTCATTTTGGCCTCTCCTGCTCTTGTAACAGGCTTTTCTTTTTGGTTACACTCCTTATTTTCTTGACCATGTCCTTCCATAGAAACATAGACTTTGATGGCAGATAAGGACCGCTTGGCTGATCTAGTCTGCCCATTTCCCTACCTACAGGATAGGCCGCAGATCCTAGTTAACCAACAGCCTATTTCTTCCTACCCCCCACAAGAATTGCTTTATGTCTGTCCCATGAATTCTTGAATTCTCCCACAGTTTTAGACCCCCACAACCTCCTCAGGAAGGCTGTTCCATGCAACCACTACCCTCTCTGTGAAAAAATACTTCCTCACATTGCCCTGAACCCGCCCCCATCTTTAAATTGTGTCCCTTGTTCTTGCACGTCTCTTTTTCTGAAAGATGTTACCCTCTTGGACTTTGTTGATTCCACTGAGGTACTTAAAAGTTTCTATCATATCCCCTCTTCCTTCTTTCCTCAAGGGTATACATATTAAGCTCCTTTAGTCTCTCCTCATATGGCTTCTCTTGTAGACCCTGCACCATTTCAGTTGCCTTCCTCTGGACTGCCTCTGTCCTGTCTATGTCCTTGCGGAGATGGGGTCTCCAGAACTGGACGCAGTACTCCAGATGGGGTCTCACCAACCGTCTGTACAGAGGGATAACAACTTCCTGTTTTCTGTTGGTGATGCCTCTACCTATGCATCCCAGTATACCCCCAGCCCTCCCTACTGCCTTCTCACATTGCTTGCTAACCTTAAGGTCATCTGATATGATTACCCCCAGGTCCCTTTCCTTTTTTGCTGTTGTTACTACCCCCCATTGTGTAATCTTCCCCTGGGTTTTTGTTTCCCAGGTGCATTATTCTGCACTTCTTTGCATTGAATCCTAGCTGCCATACTTCTGACCATTCCTCCAACCTTGCCAAGTCCCTTCTTATCCTTTCCACACCTCCTTGTGTATCAACCCTGTTGCAGATCTTTGTGTCATCTGCAAAGAGGCATACTTTTCCTTCCAGTCCCTCTGCAATGTCACTTATAAAGACATTAAAAAGGACTGGACCCAGTACTGAACCCTGTGGCACCCCACTAGTACCCCTCTTTCTTCAGAGTGGACTCCATTTAGAATTACCTTCTGTGTCCTGTTGTCCAGCCAATGTTTTACCCAGGCTACCACCCTGGGACCCACTCCCAGGCTGGGTAATTTGACTATTAATCTTTTGTGTGGGACTGTGTCAAATGCCTTGCTAAAGTCTAGGTAGGCCATGTCCACAGCCTCTCAATGGTCTACTACTTTGGTCACCCAGTCAAAGAAATCTATCAGATTTGTCTGACATGACCTTCCTGCTGTGAACCCTTGCTGCCTTGGGTCCTGTGCCCCACTGACCTCTAGGTACTCAACAGTTCTTTCCTTCAGAAGTGACTCCATCACTTTCCCTACCACAGAGGTCAAACTGACAGGTCTGTAGTTTCCTGCCTCTGTCTTGGTCCCACTTTTGTGAAGGGGAATCACATCCGCCTTCCTCCAGTTCTCAGGTACCACACCATCCTCTCATGATTTATTAAAAAGAGTAGCCAGTGGTTTCACTAGTTCCCCCTTTAATTCTTTTAGAATTCTGGGGTGAATTCCATCAGGCCCCATTGCTCTATCCACCTTCAGTTTTAGGAGTTCTTGCAGAACCCTTTCTTCTGTGAAAGGACTGGGATCGACCCCCCTATCAAGAGTGCTTCTGTTAATTGGATTAGGCACTTCCCCCTCCTCTTTTGTGAATACTGAGTAGAAATATTTGTTCAGTATCCCTGCTTTTTCACTGTCCCCCTCTGCCCACCGACCGTTCATTCTATTCAGCCTCACTATCCCTCCCTTTGTCTTTCTACGCTCTCTGATGTACCTATAAAAGGTTTTATCCCCCTTCTTAACCAAGTTAGCTATCTTTTCCTCAGTTTGGGCCTTTGCTATTCTGACTTTCTCCCTGCTTCCTTCTGCCTTAACTGGTACAGCTCTCTGTCCTGCTCCTTCTGTGTTTCCTTATACTTCTGGAATGCTATCTTTTTCTCCCTGACTTTCCCAGCCACCTCTTTTGAGAACCATAGTGGCTTTTTCTTTCATTTTGATTTGTTTATTTGCTTCACACAAAGGTTTGTTGCCTCTGTGATGGCAGTTTTGATGATTCCCCATTGTTGCTCCACCCCTCCTTCTAGCCTGTTTGCTAGTGCTTTTCTGAGGCACTCTCCCATCTTGCCAAACACAGCCCTCCTGAAGTCCAGTACCCTCACATTTGTGTGGCTTGACTCTGTAGCTGAGTTTAACATGAACCACACTGTTTGATGGTCACTTGTTCCCAGATGGCAATCCACTTCCAGATCTGAGATCCTCTCACTGCCCCCATTTGAGAGTACGAGGTCTAAGATTTCTCCCTCATGAGTGGGTTCCGAAACTAGCTGTCTGAGGCCTGCCACCTGTAGGGCATCGAGAATGGCCCTGCTCTTGGATGTGGCTGCAGCAAATGTGCTCCAGTTAACATCTGGCATATTCAGGTCTCCCATCAACAGTATCTCCCCTTTCTCTGCCATCCTAAGAATGCCTTCTATCATATCCTTGTCCATTCCTCCCCTGACTTGGGGGTCTGTACACAACCCCTGTGCGGATTGTGGTGCCCTTTCCAGTCTCAAGGTGACCCACAGTGCCTCCTCTCCTCCCTGTTTACTCTTTTGTTCAGTTGCTTTTATCTCTTCCTTACCTTGAGAGCTACTCCTCCCCTCTTCTCCCTGCCTGTCTCTCCTGTAGGTTATGTACCCTGGTATGTTAACATCCCAGTCATGGTTCTATGTATCATGTTTCTGTGACTGCTACTATATCCAGACATCCCTCTTCCATCAAGGCCACCAGCTCAGGGAGCTTGTTGCCCAGACTACGGGCATTGGTACTCATTACCCTCCATTTCCTGATGGCCTTACTCCTTTTTGCCCCATCCCTGTCCTTCTTGCCTTTGTCACTTTCCCCATTTACCCCTGCCCTTCTCCCTATTGACACCTCTATGTTGGTGCTTACCGCACTTACTACCGTGATTTTTTTGGGGGGCTAAGATTTCCCTGCTCCTTTCCAGTGCCTCCCCCCTTGGCTAGTTTAAATGCTTGCCAATTAGGAACTAGGATCCTGGTTCCCCTCCTGGACAGATGCAGCCCATAATGCCAATATAGGTTTGCATCACTCCAGGTGGACCCCCTGTACCCAATGAAGCCAAATCCCTGAGCTCCGCACCAGTTTTTCAACCACTGATTGAATCCCATGGTGTGGAACACCCTAGCCTCTCCTACGCCATAGATGGGCAGCACCTCCGAGAAGGTTACCATGCGTGCTACTTGTCTAAGGCCCCTCCCCAATTTCACAAACTCTTCCTGCACTTCTCTAATCCCTTTCTTAGCCAGGCCATTTGTCCCTAGGTGAACAATGACATCCAGCTCCCTCCCCTGTGCAGCTACTCCGGCAATCATGAGAATTCTCTCCCTGTCCCTCCAAGCCATGGTGCCAGGCAGGCATCTTACCTCCCTCTCTCCTTCCTCCCCCAGTTCTACCTTCCTAACAATGGAGTCCCCCACCAGGAGTTGTTTCCTTCCCCTGCCGGGTCCTGTGCCCCACAGGAGCTTCCTTATGTACACATACTGTTGTTTGTTTATGCTGTTCTTATTTGCATCAGTGCACTTTAATATATATACTGTGCATACCTCTCTACTATCCCCAATTGTGGCAGACACCCCTCATTTTATTCCTCAAAATTGCTCTGTCCCTCATCCATCCCCCATGGAAAAGGTGTTGCCCACATAGGGAATGCACTGCAAATTTAGACTTTAACATAGAAATTCCTAATATTCTAAGATGCTAAATCAAAAATAAACTTTGTTTACATAAGCTCAGTGATTTCCGCAGTGTTCTGAGCTTGTACTGCCATATATGAGGATGTGTCCCTCATTATGAAGGTCACTGTCCCTCACTGTCCCACATTTTGAGTGTCTGTGTCCCTCATTTCGGTCCTACCTGGTCAATATGTCGCACAGAATACCACACATGGAATACCGCATGGAATACATCATACAGTGCACTAGCACAATAGGGTACACAACCTCGCAAGACAGATATGTTTTATGCATGGTTATGTACCCTGTTGTGCATGGGTGAGGAGGAGGAGTTAAGTGAAGGTGAAGACCTCCATTCGGGAGGTGGCCCACTGCACTACCACCATGGCTCAGTGGGATGAGCCATGGCTATACAGGAGGCTGCTGTGTGTCTGTGGAACGGGGCTCGAATCCCGGTCCAAGACTTTTTGGAAACCTCATTGTGCGGTTTCTTTTTTTTTCTCCCCACAGTGTTTCTCCCCATCCCTGTGATGGCCTCCCCAGGTTAGTTACTTTAATAAGGGGTTTTAGAGATTTGGCCCCGTGTAGGGGGCAGGGGTGAAGTCCTGCGGATAAAAAAATACAAGTTGTCATCGCCGAAATGCTTTTTGGCAGTTTGTATCTGCCGCAGCAACATTTTCACTGTATTCACAGCACGGTACATTGCTGCATGGTAATGACCTGCAACATTATGACCCCTTGCCCATTTCAGTACCCAAAGGTTGAGAGGTATGACACTGTGCTACTGAAAGAGGAAATGTGGAGCCAGATCACTCACCCAAAAATAATTTTATTAGAAAGCCAAATTTATATCACCATTTCATAACTACTGTATAAGTTACAAAATGTTGGTGATATGAATTTGGCTTTACAATAAAATCATTTTTGGGTGAATGAGTTGGTTCCATATTTCTTTTTCCTGCTACAGCTTGCCAGATGGAACTAAGACTCCTCTAAGTCTGTATTTATTTTGTTTCAAGACCCAGGATCATACATGCAGTTTCCCATTGTATATTTTGTGTTACTCCCATGTTATTCCCCCCTGCCCAGGTCACACCTGGAAATGGGGAGTTGTGTGAGGCCAGCACTGATTTTTTTTTTTTTTAATTTTTGGTAACTGGGTGTGGCTGATTAGGCACAAGTGCCTGCCTGTTATCAGGGGCAACCCAGCAGCACGGAAGAGGTAAAGTGACTTGCCCAGACATGCAGTATGCAAGTGGAGGCTGTGGAAATCAAACCTAGGTCTGCTGGATATACCAAGCTCATCCACAGCTCATTTCTCTAACCTCTGGGCTATACTGCCAACACATGTGGTACCAGTGTGTTGAGTAAACAACCCACAATAAAGCAGTCTGCATGGGATATTTCTTTGCTCAGTCCTGTTTGTTGGAGCACTTTACTGTGAAAATGCAAAACATTCCAAGTGAAGGGTGACACCCCACCCAGCACATGCGGCTGCCTGTATCAGTGCATCTGCAGTGAAAGAAGTACGGATGTACTTGGAAATTAACCTTGGCTCTGTGTGCCTATCCTGTTCACCAAGTTTTAAATAAACAGAATGAATAATGAGATAATAAGGCATGACAGGGTGTGGTTTAAAGTGGGCTAAGCGTATACCTCAGTAATCACCCCTCATGCTTGAGCAAGCAGAAAGTGCCATTATATAGAGAATAATATATGGGGTGGTGTGTGTAATGAGATTTTACACACACCCGAGTTGTGGGATGCTACATAAACCCTGAGGGCGAAGCCCAAGGGGTTTATGAAATGCATCCCACAACAACGGTGTGCGTAAAATCGAGTTTTACACACACCACCCCACTTTTATTTTTTATAATTGCTGGCATGCACTTTTTCGCCTCAGCAATTATAAAAAAATCATGGAACAGATTGGCTTTTAGGCAGAGGGGACTAGTGAGGATTTTGTGCTGTCCTGGTCCCTGGTCTGTCAACTGACAGTAATTCTCTTTGTTGGCAAGTCATGGAGCAAGTTGTGTTCTATGTTTTTTTCTAACTTACCGGGAAGGGCAGCTGAGCTTTGAAGAGTTTCCAGTAGGAAGAGGTGGGCAGATCCGCTGGCTCTTGCGTGCTGGCAAGGAAACCGAAACCAGACGGTGTGCTTCAGTATTTTTGGTTTGGTTTTCCCTGGCAGTGAGTACAGGAAAAGAGGAGATTTTGTTTTTTTTGTTAAAAAAATATTCATCAATGACTGCGAGCAACTGCGGTGGGGCGATGTTCTAACCCTTGCAGTTGAAGGAAGAGCGCACAACTGGGACATGCACGATCCAAAGGAAACCCAGTTATAATTTGCCGTTATAATGGCAAATTATAACCGGGTTTCCCTATGGGAAAAAGCTCTGCCTAGTAATTATTCTACAATTATGCATACCTTGGAGTGCCTTATTGCAAATAATAAAATGGTTGCCCTGATTTTTCAATTGTAAAAGTGAATAATAAGGTTCAGAATGTTCAGCATTTCTAAATTTTGCTGCTGTGCTGGAATAATGCACAGCTGTGGCCAAATCTGACTAATCACATGTTTTGGTTGTTATTACCTATTTTATAACTAAGCAATCATGCATGACTGGGTGTGTGTGTGGTTCTGGGATAACGTCACACTTCAGGTGGTTTGGCAAGAGGTCACTGGCTGAGTGGGTCCAGCACCCAAGAACTGGCATTATCCCGACGACAAACGCTCAGGAGTACATTACTGAAATTATGAAAATGGCTTACTATAAAAAAAGAAAAGAGGTGAAAAAACACATTTTTAAAATACATTTGTAGTTGCTTTTTGAATAGGCGTGATGTGCTGGGATAACATCAGTGCTGACGGCTGGCAGTGACCAGTCAGAGCCCAGGAATTTTTCTTGCCATTAAACAGAAGATATGGAGTACAAATCAGTGTTTTCTACTAAAAGATCATGGGTCTGGTCGGAAGGCCTCTTATGGATATAAACATGTCACATCACAAGTTCCGTTCAGTTTATTGTGTAGGGATAGCTTCCACTGAGCAAGCTCATTCACAAGGAGGGCCCTGATACAAAGTATTGAATGTCACAGACAGTCAGTACAAGGATACATCATAGTAATACAGCAGGTATATCATGGTACATAGAGTAGATTGGTTGTAACAAATACATAAAGGCGAAAGCATCACATGACAGTAAGTTTACCACCACCTAAAAAAAGTCATCATAGACAATCAATACAAGCAGTAAATCATAGAAAAATAGCAGGGATTATACAAAGGAATCTACAAAGACAATAAGAAAGGAATGGGGAGACGGTAGACCTGCGAGGGAAGCTATGTGCAGTTGCAGGCCTCAGCAGTGATCTCATGTACCCTACTAATGATTGCCCTAACTGGGATAAGGGTATGGAGTTTTAGGGTAGCTTGAAGCTTATTCCAAAGGCAGGGAAGAGAAAAGCTTATAGATGCCCTACCAAACTATGTCCAATAATCTGGCACATTCAGGGTAATATATGCACATTTTCTGAGGGCGTAGGTGCTAGCTGAGAGTGAGAAGAAGGCTGCTATATAATGGGGTAGCTTACTGAGGAGCACTTTATATGTCCAAGTATAAATGTGCACCATTCTCCTGGTGGATAAGGAGGTCCACTTCATCGCCTCATCCAAGGTACAATGATGGGTTCTGGCTTGGGCATTGGTAATGAAATGGATGGCCTAGTTATAGAGTGTGTCTAACTTACGCAGGCAGATGGGTGCGCAATTGTTATAGAGAATATCAGTGTAACCAAGAAGAGGCATGAAGTGGCTTGTGCCAGTCTAGTTCTGGAGTCTTGGGAGAACAATGATTTGTTCCTGAAAAAGAAGCCAAGTCTAAATTTCAGTTTTTTTGTGAGAGCTTCAACATGTGATGAAAAGGATTGGTGTGGGTCAAGTATGAAGCCTAAGTATTTATAGTGATTCACCACTTCAAATGAGGCTCCTGACAGGGTGGTGATGGGAGCATAGTGGTTTGTCATGGGGCATACTGAGGGGACATTAGGGGGATAGAAGAACATAACCTTTGTTTATTTTGCATTTAGGAGCAGTTTGGCTGTTATCAAGTTATGCTGAAGTTTGACAAACTCAGACTGGAGAACAGAACATACTTGACTAACTGTAGGTTTTGATATATAGAGGACCGTATCATCCGCAAATAAGTGAATATTGGAGTCTGTGATGGCCAAGCCCAGATTATTTACATAGATTAGGAACAACAATGGACCCAGGATGGATCCTTGTGGAACCCCTCTTGTGACTGGCAAGAGTGACGAGGAGGTTCCATTTATCTTAATGCATTGATGTCTATTTCGTAGGTAACTGGCAAACCAGGATATTGTAGCATCCAACAAGCCATGGGACTTCAAGCTGTCAAGCAGCAGAGGGTGATCCATGGTATCAAAGGCCTTACTAAGGTCTAAAAATCCCATGGCCACCAACCAGTCGTTAATAACTTTGAACAAGGCCAAGACAGTACTATAACTGGGTTTGAAACCTGATTGTTGCAGAATTAGCAACTCAGAATGTTTGAGGAAGGATTGGAGTTGGATACTGACCAATTTCTCCAGAAGTTTTGAGAGGGAAGGCAAGATAGAGATAGGCCGGTAGTTGTTAACATCACTGGGGTCACCAGATTTGAAAGGGGGTATGAGGTGTGCAACTTTCCAGTCTTGAGGCACAATACTTCCAGATAGTTAGAGATTAAATAAATGAGTTATAGGGGCAGTTAAAAAATAATAGCCTAGTTTCAAAAAGAAAGGGTCAGTGTTGTCCACACCTCCACTCTTTTTAACATCCAACCTGAGCAGTTGGTCTTCCACCTGTTTAAAGGTGATAGGCGAGAGAGAAGGGTGAGTGTGTTGGGATGTTGGGTGGTACAGGTGGGTGAAGGAGAGAGGTTCTGAGGCTGGATGATGGAGAAGAATTGAATGCAAGACTTGCTGTGGCAAAATTCTCATTTAGTGTGTCAGGTATGACAAATTTATCTATAACTGAGGTGCCCTGATAGGTAATGGTAGTGGGGAGAGATGGTGGAGCTTTGCTTCCCTCAACTAGTTTAAAGGTGTGCCAAATCTTGGATGTTACCATTGGCTAACTCTAGGGTGCTTAGGTAGTAGGTTTTTTTTAGTATGCCTAATCAATTTAGTGCAGGCATAGGATGAAAGAATTGCAAACCGAAGGTGAGCCGTTCCACATCCCAAGGACACAATAGGTAACACTCTTATATCCATAAGAGACCTTCCGATCAGACCCATAAATTTATTATAGATTGCACAAATGGTTTTTAAATTACCTTTTTATTCTTCAGAATGTTGACAGTGTGAAAGGCCAGTGAGAAGACTCTTATTGCAGTACAGCGTGTAAAACACGCTTAAGGAATTAAGACTATTGCACTGTGATTGGTCGGGAGTGTCACATAGTGCTCCTGCGATATATAATGAAAAGTATTCCATTTCCTTATCTGCTTAGATTATACAGTTTGAAAGGTGTAGTAGCTTTTGTGGAAATGTATTCGTGCTGATAGGGACTAGAATTCATAGCTCGAGCCACTGGTCCACATTCCTAAGCTGCTCCTCTGTCATCTGCTGGCCCTCATGAGGTGTCTTTTTCTACTCAGCTTGTCCAACAGCTGCGGTTTGTCCGAAGATGGTCTGCATTTGGGAAGACATTTCAACACGCCATTCCAGAGCTCATGGCTGCGGTGCTGCTGTTCCTGCTGCTGGTACTCGCCTTCACACAGTGCGGTTACCTGGTATGTAGTCTCTCACCATGTCATTTACCTTAATTTATTAAATTTATATTGTACGCTTTCAGCAGGCATTGATAAAGTGTTTCACAGACAAAGAATAAATAAGCGAGGTGTAAAACACAACATACATACTGTCTGAAATAAGTTACGTTTTTCAGTTGTGACCTGACTTATAAGAGGTCAGGTGAGTGCAGGTAGGCAGGGTATTCCATAGCTTAGGAATGAATACTAAAAAGGCCAATCACCTTTGTTTATTTTGTTTACCAACTGAGAACTCGCTGGGTGTTCCTGTTTCAAAGGCACTCAGCATGCAAACATGACCCAAAAATCACATAATCAGCAACAGTTAAACACGACTGAGTACATAATGGCTAGGTGTAGCAAGCACAATTCAAAGTGTCCATTAAATGTTCCTTCTTCCAATGCCTAGGATCCTGACCTTACAGTTGGAAAAACCCATATGCTGTGACCTTAATTCCACAAAGGACAGGTAAGTACTGTATATTCTAGAAACTCCAACATGAGTTTAGCACTCTTATTTGCTCACAAACCAGAGATGTCACAGTGACTCAGATTTTCAGCTTCTTCAAGTTTTATTATCCATTGCTTAAAGGTCTTAACATCTATATATACAGTATATGGTGATTGGTGAATAACCTGTATTCGTATGAGAGGTCCAGAACCAGAACCCCACCCCAGATGAAGCCTTACTGGTGAAACGCTGGGGCATTCTGGCTGTGGATGCAGTGGGTACCGGTGATGTTAAGACCTTTAACCAATTGATAATAAAACTCAAAGAAGCTGAAAATCAGAGTCATTGTGACATCTCTGGGCAAATAAGGGTACTAGACTCATGTTGGAATTTGAAGACTTATTGGGGTATGCAACCCCCCAGTCACAGTACCCAAATGCAGCTAACTGCTCAGTATGTACTTTCTTCCTGACTTCTTAAGTGTAGTCCAAAGCAGCTAACCAGAGAGATAAGCCAGTGGCACACCCTTTGTAAGACTTCATTTATCAAAGTGATATGGCTTACAGTTTGCAAGCAAAAAAACAAACAAGATTTTGATAGAGTTACGACAGAAAATACTCAGAATTTACAATCAGAAAGTCTCTCCTTTATAACTAAGAGCCCTACCCACAAAGACAACCCAGATACTGGCCAAGGGCGCTTATTCAGGCTGCGGTGCTCTGCACCTGTGGGTGGCTGTGCAAGTGACGGCATCCACTATCCCCAGTCCCCCTGCTCCATGCATGTAGCAGAACTCAGAAGAACTGGGGGCAGAGTGGGGAGGAGGGACTGGGGCAGAGTGGGGTCAAGCACTGCCTGGGATAGCACCACAGTGGATACCCAACAGGGCACAAAGTGATTGTACACCAAACCATTGCTTGTGAAAGACATAATGTCCGTTAACAACTGTAGAGGACTTAAATACAGTACCAGCACTCGCATCACTAGAGAGTGGATGACCACTACTCACGTAGACATATTAGTAACATCACTCATACGGGGGGGGGTTACATACCTCATTTCAGAAGGAGGGGTAGCTACACTTTTGGCCCAATAAACTGACAGGTAAGCCTACGAGAGAAAGAAAAAAAAAACTGGAAAACCAAGGTAGTGAAAGCAAACAAGCAGAGGGGCATGATTAATGGGAGAGAGGAGGAGGGTTACAATGTAACTGCACGTGATAACTAGTATCTGGAATCTAACGTGTAGTATCCAGTGTCTAGCACCTGGCCAGGTTCAAGCACTGGGGCCAAACATAGTGCAATACAACAGCAGCCTAGTTGTTGTACATTTGTTAAACAGCCACTAACGCTTCAAGGAGAACTTTGAAAAAACATGATATTTGGACACATAGCAGCTTTATATTTGTCATTTACTTTGTATTTCTTATTACCTTTGTTTATTACTGTGGTCATATGCATGAAAGTAAGATTTTTGCTCTTTGAGGGTTTATCAGCTCCTGTTGCTTCTTCACAACTTGATGTCATAATACTCTGCTTGTCATATAGAGAATGGGAACACGACAACTCTCTCCGGACAATTCTACCCATGTCAACTCGCTCCCGACAATTAACCCCAGCGCTAATTCGCTCCTACGACAATTCACTCCCAAAATCAATGTATACAGAGGAATACAAGGAGGGTATTTTTCATTCAGAAGAGCAGCTTTTATTTTTGTGAGAGAGAGAGAGTGTGAGAGCAAGGAGCGAACACGCTACCCCCCCCCAGTTCTTCTAATTACTGTATAAACAGTCAACTCCCTCTCTCTCTTGCCGCTCATTGTCAATCATGATTCAATTCAGGATTTACTCCATCTCATCTGAGCAGCTTTTATTTTTTAAAACACAGCAGCTTCACTTTGAGCAGCCCCACAATGTGCTAGAGAGAGAGAGAGGGAGAGAGAAAACGAGAGTGTGAGAGCGAGGAGCGACCACGCCCCCCCAGTTCTTCAAATTTTAAACAGTCAGCAACCTCTCTTCCCACCCATTGTCAATCCTGATTTATTTTTTTAAGACAGAGCAGCTTCACTTTGAACAGCCCCACAGTGTGCTACAGAGAGGGGGAGAGAGAGAGAGAGAGTGAGAATGAGGAGTGAACATGCCCCCCCCCCTCAGTTCTTAGTCTACTCTCTCAATCTCTTTGTACTTTATTTTTTAAATAGGAGCAGCTCTTCTCGGCTGCAATGTACATGTATTCTCCACGGCACGACTGGCATTAATATTTAATCCTGATTCACTGCGGTGCCGGAGAAATTATTTTTTAAATGCCTGTACTTATTGACCAGGAGTGAATTGACTCAGTAGCGAGTTGTTGCGGGAGTGAGTAGTTGCTGGACCGTACAGTCAGGAGTGAATAGTCAGGGAGCAAAAAGTCGGGAGCGAATTTTCATGTACCCATAGAGAATGATGCATATGTAGGGAGTTGATATGTAGTTTTTTCACACACCCATGTTGAGTGATAATATGTAAACCTCGAGAGCCGGCTTGAGGTTTTACTATTATCACACAACAAGGGTGTGTAAAACTCCATTTCTACCCCTACATATGTTTTATTCTTTTAGAATAACTGGTACTAAAAAATTTTCTCAGAAGAATTATTATAAGGATAGCTGAGGTCAAAAGATTTCTATTTTGTTAGAGCACGCCCCACGCTTAGTCTAGGACTTACATCACATAACGCGCTAGCGTAGGGCATCACCTACTAGTAAGGAAGTATGAGCGCTTTGGCCGCTGGTCTCAGTGCTGGTTTTTACGAGCGATCCTACAAGAAATATCTGAAATAAATAAATGCTGCACATGTACAGATCTTTAAACCGGAGGGTAAGCTACAGAATCGGGGAAGGGTGAGGGATGAGTTTTAAGTGAAAACCTGCTCTGTAAGCTTGTGAGTTTTTGTTTACATTGGAGAACGGTCTTGTGCTGCCTCAGACAGTTTCATTGGTTGGTGCTTGTATATGCTTCTCAGCACGAGGATGTAAAAGTCGTATCAACCCGCAGGTTGATACAAGTTTTTTCATATTAAAAACAGGTTGATATTGGGCTTCACCGGATATTATATTACAGTTATTCCCATGGCAATGGACTGTGATGTCACAACAGAGCATTATAATTTTGAATAGGGAAAAAGCTATAGAGGCAGATGAACTGCAAGGGATACGGATGTTTATATGGCAACGTATTTAGTAATAAATAATGGAGAGAAGTCTATAGAAATCCATAGCAGGTACATGAAATAACAGCTGAACTGTGTCTAAATATTATGTTTTTTTAAGTTTTCCCAAAGGTGTCAGCTGCTCTTTAAGTTACAGGATCTATTTAATGAAAGGAAAGGAAAAAGGTCCAGCTCACCATACCACGCACAGGGGAAATGCCAGACCTCACCCAACAACTAACACACCAAAATCTGGCCAATGGGGCCGGCCCACCGGTGCAGCAGTTGGATTTCTGCTTGTGACGCCAGTGACCTGGGTTCGGGAACAAGCCCGGGAGCTGGAGGGCCAGCCGGGGGAGAGGACTTGAGCGTGCCAGGGACTGCTCATCCTCTCCGGTGGGGGGGGCAGAGCTCGGCTCTTATCTGGCCCCGGGTGGAGACCTGAGGTACAGCAAGTCCAACGCTCAACAGAGGGGCGACGTGCCAGATGTCGGCATTTCAGCACCTTGACGTCCGGGGACATGGCACGCCGAGAGAAAAAACGGAAAAACCCTGCAGCCTCCCAGTAGACAGAGCACCTGGGCCCCGACCTTCAATGCCCCTACTGGCCCGGAGACAGCATTCCAACGAAATGCAGATGTATCGGGGTGTAAGGCCCCTGCCCCATACCCACCTGGGGGGTCCAACCACGGCTCCATGGGGAACAGACTGCACCGGTCTCCCGGTAGGTGAGCGGGGGCTGAAAAGGCCATATATGTGTCTCCAAGAAGGGAGAGCTATGTGAGGGGGGTAAAGAAAAAAAAATCTGGCCAATGGAAAATCATGTACACAAATGCTCGTAGACTGGGAAACAAGATCCCAGACCTGCAGGCAATAATGACAGAGGCCAAACTGGACACAGTAGCCATTAGCGAGACATGGTTTACTAGTAACCACACTTAGGAGACTTCAGTACCTGGCTATGTACTGTTCAGAAGAGACTGAGGTGCAAAAAGGGAGGTGGGGTGGAGTGGCTCTTTATGTCAATGAAAATATCAAAGCTACAGAAATTCAGAATACACATAAGGAGCCAGAAGAACTGTGGGTCACCCTGGAAACAGGAAATGGGACAGCCATACGAACTGGGGTTGTGTACAGGCCTCCAGACCAGGGGGAGGACACAGACACATTACTGTTGGAAGATATAGAAAACTTGACAGCTAAAGGGGAGGTACTGATAATGGGAGACTTCAACATGCCAGATACAGATTGGTCAATACCAGCAGGAACATCTGCCAGAACTAGACATATGGTGGATTTCCTGCAGGGGGAGGGCCACAAACAACTGGTACAACTCACAAGAGACAGGGCTATCCTAGATCTAGTACTGACTAACAGGGAAAGGATCACAGGTCTCCAAGTAGGTCACCTGGGGGTCAGTGACCATCACATAGTATGTTTCAGTTTGACCACTAGAACTAAATCATCACATTCCAAGGCAAAAATATGGGACTTCAGAGGAGCTGACTTTGATAAGATGACCAACAGAGTTAAGCTAGCCCTGGCAAGAAGAAATACAGGTGAGGGGGTACAGGTAAAGTGGGCAAGCATTAAGGATGCAATACTTGAAGCAACATCCCATTGTGTTAGAGAGAGAGAAAAGAAAGTGCAAAAGAAGAAGGAAACCACTTTGGTTCTCAAAAACAGTAGCAGAAAAGGTCAGAGCCAAAAGGCTGACCTTCAGGAAATATAAGGGAACGCAGCAGGATGAAGATAGGGAAGCATACCAAACTTCCTTAAGGGAAGCAGGGAAGACAGTAAGGCAGGCAAAGGCCCAAACCGAGGAAACACGAGCACAAACAGTAAAAGAAGGTGACAAGACTTTCTATAGATACATTAGTGAAAGGAGAAAGTCCAGAGGGGGTATTGCTAAGATCAAAGAGGATAAGGGGGCATGTGAGGAGGAGGACCATGTAAAAGCATCTATCCTAAATAGATACTTCTGCTCAGTATTTACTGAAGAGAAGGTAGGGCAGGGCCCACAGCTCAGCACCATGGATGCAGGGGGGAGGGAGGTGTGCACTAGTCCCTTCACAAAAGAATGGGTCCTACAAGAGCTTGATAAGCTCAGGGTGGACAAGGCAATGGGACCTGATGGCATACCTCCCAGGATACTAAAGGAGCTAAGTGTGGAACTAGCAGAGCCATTATCAGAACTGTTTGTGAGTCTCTGAGCACAGGAGAGGTCCCAGAAGACTGGAGAAGGACTCATGTGATCCCTCTCCACAACAGTGGTAGCAGGGAGGAGGCAGGAAACTACAGACCAGTCAGTCTTACCTCAGTAGAGGGCAAGATTATGGAGGCACTCCTTAAGGAAAGGATAGCGCAACACCTGGAATCCATAGGAGCACAGGATCCAAGACAGCATGGGTTTACAAACAGAAGGTCCTGTCAAACTAACCTCATAGATTTCTTTGACTGGGTAACCAGAGTGGTGGACCAAGGGGGAGCAGTTGATGTCACCTACCTTGACTTCAGCAAGGTTTTTGATACTGTTACACATAGAAGATTGATTAATAAGCTGGGTAGGCTTGGGGTGGGTCAGAAGTTGGTCAACTGGGTGGCAAACTGGTTGACGGGCAGAAAACAGAGAGTGGTGGTAAACGGTATACAGTCAGAAAAGATGCAAGTCACAAGTGGGGTACCTCAAGGATCAGTCCTGGGGCCAGTCCTCTTCAATATCTTCATCAGTGACATTGCAGATGGACTGGAGGGTAAGGTTTGTTTGCAGATGACACCAAGATCTGCAAGTGAGTAGATGATCCAGACGGGGGTGGACAGAATCAGAAGAGAGCTGGATAAACTAGCAAAATGGTCGAAAGAGTGGCAACTGGGGTTTAACGCAAAGTGCAAGATCGTGCACATAGGGAGAAAAAACCCTAAAGCCACCTATAGGCTGGGAGGGGAGTTGCTGGCAGTCACAAGGGAAGAAAGATACTTGGGCATCATCATCATCGATGACCTGAAATGATCCAAACAGACCACTGAAGCAGTAGGTAAGGCTAGGGTGATGTTGGGGTGTATTAGTAGGGGTATCACAGGTCGGAAGAGGGAGGTAATAATCCCTCTTTACAAGACACTGTTTAGACCCATCTGGAGTACTGCGTTGCAGTACTGGAGGCCACACCTTCACAAGGACATTAACCAAATTGAGGCAGTCCAGAGAAGGGCAACCAAAATGGTGCAGGGACTGCATCAGAAAACATATGAGGACAGATTAACGGAGCTCAATATGTATATCCTAGAGCAAAGGAGGGAGAGAGGTGATATGATCGAAACATTCAAACACCTTAAGGGTATTAACAAGGTGAGAGAGTCTAACATGTTTCAATATATGAAAAATAGCAGGACAAGAGGACACAGCATGAGATTAGAGGGAGGCAGATTAAGGGGTAATGTGAAGAAGTTCTTTTTCACAGAAAGGGTGGTGGATGCATGGAACGGCCTACCTCAGGAAGTA
The DNA here is from genome assembly GCA_016271365.2 of Neoceratodus forsteri. Classification (NCBI taxonomy): domain Eukaryota; kingdom Metazoa; phylum Chordata; order Ceratodontiformes; family Ceratodontidae; genus Neoceratodus; species Neoceratodus forsteri. Next base: position 125,995,307 of record JADMNL010000024.1, read on the forward strand.
GTGAATATGAATACAGTGCAGGGCTTCAAACAGGCATGGGATAGGCATAAGGGAGCAATACAAATGAGTATGAATAGATAGGCCAGACCGATGGCACATTCATAAGGTAGAAAAAGAAATCGGCGGACTGGATGGGCCTTGCGGTCCTTATCTGCCATCAACTTTTATGTTTCTATGTTACTTAACAGTAAGCAAGGAGGTGTGCAGACATCACAGAGACGCAACTGTCTGGCAGTGCAGTGAGGTATTCAGACTGACACAATGAAGTATAGCTAAAATACAACAGCTACCAAGTGACAAGTCTAAGGAGAGCCAGGGGTACAAGGATAACATACACAAGGCAGGTTGCATCATATAATATCAGAAACACATACAGTGCATACATACATACATATATATCAGCCTGAGTGTGGGGGGAAGGTGTGCAGGGCAGGTTAGCTGGTTGCTATTGGAGGGGGGGCAATGCTCCAAAACAGACATCAACATACGTACACTGGCGATAAGAACTAGCTAGGACCGTGGAATGTGACTTAGGTGCCCAAATAGGAGAATCCTCGGTGGGGGGGATGGGGGTTGCATACACACTATCCATGTATGGGGCTTGAGTGAGATTTACCAGCTGTCTCACTTCCCCCCATACTGCATCATTCACTTGCATTTATGCACAAGGGAATTCAGTTAATAAGGCTGGAGTACATCATTCTGTTCTGATCACCGTAGTACAGAAAGCACATTAAAGAGACTGAGAGGGTCCTGCATAGGACCACCAACCTGATTAGTGACTTAGGAGGCAAGAGCGACAAGTTATCAAACTGTTTATCCTGGGAAAGAAAAAGCTGAACACGGGACATGATTTAGTTTTCTGAATACTAACAGGAATAGGCAGAGTTGAATATACAAGAGGCGTCTGAGCCAGTGAGTGCAAGCAGAACTACAGAGCATGCCCTTAAACTGAAAGTGGGGGAAGGGCAAAATGAAGGGAAATATTAGAAAGCATTACTTCACACAGAGGGTGGTTAGCATGTGGCACAGCCTTCCCAGTAAGGTTATGGAAGCTAGCACTGTTCAAAGTTTCAAAACAGTACTAGACAAATTAAGGTTCACACAGCAAGAGTATGGATGTGTGTGTGTGTGTCCGTATTCAAACTGAGTATGTGGTCACCGTAGGGTGCAGGATGGGGAACACAAGATGGAATGTAAGTCCTTTTCATCATCACAGTACTGTTACTACGTTAAGGCTTCATATGGGGAAGTAGTCACTGAGGTTCTCTGAGGATATGCAGGTGTTTTTTCTTTGACATGTACTGAGGGGAGGTTGATAAGTAGTACGAGCCGGAAGAAAAAATTACTCACCTTAGTAATGTTGTTTCTTCTAATGGAGTCTTGCTATATTATGACAATTGCAGTATGACCGCAGGTTAGAACTGCTCCAGAGGTGAAATAGTTAACTTTCCATGCAGGCATGGAACTTAGAGTGCGAGCTCGGTTGAAAACTATGTCTGTTGTGCTTCAAACACAAACTGTCAGATCTTTACGAGCTAAACTCACTAAGGTTCTGGCGTGAAGCTGTAAACCCACACTAGCCAACTGGCTACTAACATAAACACTCATTTTGGCCTAAAACAAAGACTCAAGTCAGGAGACCCAAAATGCAAAACAACACCAATTCACCCAAAAGGTAGGTGAAAACAACAAGGTGGGCATCAAAAAAGTGCAACCCTGTACTGCCCACCCACATCCCCAAAACAGAGGTTCTGAGAGGGGCAGGCGGAGGGAGGTCATATATAGCAAGACTCCATTAGAAAAACAACATTACTAAGGTGAGTAATTTTTCTTCAAACAACATGAAGTCTTGCTATATTATGACAATTGCAGACTACAGTAGTACCTCTGATGGAGGAGGGACAGAACCTACCTAGGAAATAGGCTCCACACGGTTGTGTTAGAACCGAGCATCACTCCCAGCCTGGATGTCCAGGGAGTAATGCTTGGTAAAAGTGTGAACTGTTTTCCAGGTAGCTGCTTGACATATTTCTAGAATAGGAATGTCTCTGACAGCAGCCAGAGAAGCAGCTGTACCTCTGGTAGAGTGAGCCCTCAGGCCTGAGGGGGAACTTTACCCAACCTCTCATAGCAGAATTGGATACAAGAGACAATCCACCTGGCAATGGATCTTTAGTGGCTGGTTTCTTACCAACTTCGCCATAGGTGAGGAACAGTTGGAGGAGTCAAACCTATGACCCTTGGTACGCCTATGTAGTAACTAAGGGCTCTTCACATCTAGGTTGTGCAGCATCCTCCCCAGAGGAGGAGTGGTCAGTGAAGTACACTGGAAGTGAAATAGATTGATTAAGGTGGAAATCTGAAACCACCTTAGGCAGGAACTTTCTGTTAGTCCGAAGGACCACCTTATCTCTGTGAAAAGAGATAAACTCCTGCTCCACTGACAATGCTTGTAATTCGCTTATGCGACTGGCAGAGGTGATGGCTACCAAAAACACAGTTTTCCAAGTCAAGTACTTGAGCACAGCTGAAGACAAGGGCTCAAAGGGTGGGTGCATAAGCTGAGCAATGCAAACATTAAGATCCCAGGCAAGGGCAGGATCCCTGAATGGAGGGTTGGTGTGAAACAACCCCTTAAAAAACTTGGAAAATACAGGATGAGCTGAAAGGGAAGAGGATTTACCTGCTGAAATAAAAGCAGACACAGCTGCCAAGTGCGCCTTCCGGTAGCTGGTCTCAGCCCCAAAGAATTCAGGTGGACAATATAATCCAGGACTGTGGGTAGATCAGCAGAGACTGGGGAAATATGCTTTTCCGAGCACCATATGGAAAACCTTTTCCATTTGGAATTGTAAGTAGCCCTGGTGGAAGGCTTTCCCTATGCCTTCAATATATCCATTACACCTTGGGAAAGGTGTAAATCAGCAAACTCTAACTCTTCAAGAACCAAGCCTTGAGATTGAGAGATTTGAGATCTGGTACCAGACCCTTCCCTGGGCACAGGTTAACAGATTGTGATTCCTGGAAGGGACAGGGAGGATGGACTGCTAAGGACAGCAGGAGGGATACCAGGTTGTCTGGCCCAATCTGGAGCTATCAGAATGACTTTGCATGATTGGGATCTGATTTTGACTAGCACTTTGAACAGGAGAGGAAAGGGAGGGAAGGCATAGAGAAACTTCCCTCCCAACTGAGGGCTAAGGCATCCAGGGGAGTGAGCCCAACACTGGGGACTGCAGCAAAAAGAGGAAGTTGGTGATTGTCTGGGCTGCAAAAGATCTATCTATGGGTGCCCCATCTGGCAAATACTACTCCCAAGACCAGGGGATCCAGTGACCATTCGTGGTGGCCCTGGGAAATCCTGCTGAGAGCATCTGCCATGACATTGTCCTTGCCTGGGAGGTGAACTGCTGTAAGGGAGGTGTTCAGGGAGTAAGCCAGAGACCACAACTTCATTGCTTCGTGCACAAGGCCGTAGACCGAGTGCCCCCTTGCTTGTTGATGTACCACATTGTAATGGTGTTGTCTGTTCTGACCTGAATACCTTGTTCTGAACAGATTTGGAAAAGCTTGAAGTGCTAGAAAACTGCTCTGAGCTCCAACAGGTTGATGTGGAGCAGAGATTCCTGGGAGACCACAGACCCTGGGTGGTGAGGTCGCCCATGTGAGCTCCCAGCCCAAGAGGGGCGCATCTGTAGTAAGGATTAGAGAATGAGACTGAGTGACAAAAGGAACCCCTTGTCTCAGGTTGCTCTGATCCTGCCACCACTGTAGGGCTTGGATCAGGGTTCGAGTTACTGGGATCAGCTTGGTAAGAAGATCCTTTCTTTGAGACCAAAAAGTTTTCACATGGAACTGGATGTCCCTTATCTGAAATCTTGCTCCTTGCACAACTGCTGTGGAAGCAGCCATGTGTCCTAGGAGCTGCAGAAAATGCCTTGCTGGCCGGGAGACCTGCAGGGTAAATGAGGAGGCCAGGGAGACTAGGGTCTTTGCCCTGTCCAGGGGGAGGAAGACCCTGGCTTCCTGTGTGTTCAGTTCTGCGCCTATGAAGGTAAGAAGCTGGACCAGCTCTAGAACTGACTTTGAGAGTTTCAGAAGGAAACCTAGAGAGGTAAGCAGTTGCTGCGTTATCTGAAGGTGTAAATTGACCTGGTCTGGGGACTGGCCTACTAAGAGCCAATCGTCCAGGTAAGGAAAGATGGCAATCTTTTGCCTTCTTAGGTAGGCAACTGCTACAGCCAGGCATTTGGTGAATACCCTTGGGGCAGAAGTGAGGTCAAGGGCATTGCTCTGAACTGGTAGTGGCCTGAGGGCAGCCTGATCCTGAGGTGCTTTCGATGGGAGCTTCCGATGGGAATATGGAAGTAGGCATCCTTGAGGTCCAGGGAAGCTAGCCAGTCCCCTGGCCTTAGAGAGGGTAGGATAATTCCCAGAGTCACCATTTTGAACTTTGGCTTTAAAAAGTGCTTGTTTAAATATCTGAGATCCAGGATGGGCCGCCATTCTCCTGTCTTTTTTGGGGTAAGGAAGTACCTGGAGTACAAACCTTTGCCCTGGTGTAGGGAGGAACCCTTTCCACAGCTCTGAGAGCCAGGAGGGTAGAGACCTCTGCCTCTAGGGCGAGTGCCTCTGATGGAGTCGCAGGTGGAAGATCTGGTTCTCAGCTTTGAAATTTTTGAAGCTGAGAACTAGTCCCTGGCTTACTACTTCCAGGACCCACTTGTCTGATGTTAAAGACTTCCAGTCCTGACAAAGTAGCCAGCCTGCCCCCCACAGGTAGAGGAGAATCGGCCCTGGCAATCCCATCAGGGTGCCTGCTTGGCAGGGGCTTGGGCTGAGGGGTGGAAGCAGACCTGCTTGTACCCGCCTGCCTCTCCTCTAAAGAACCCCCCTGAGCATAGGCGGAGGAAAAGCTTGGGCTTGGTAAAAGGCCTCATGAAAAGGCCTGCCCCTGCCTCTAGGAAGCTGCTTTTGAGGAGTGGCCTGCCTTTCCTTGGCCTATGCACCCTATAGGTGGTCCTATATTCATCCATTTTCTTTATGTAATTCTCTGTTTGCTCCCCAATAGAGAATTTCCCACAACAGGAAAATCCATGGCCTTAGACTGGGTATCCTGAGACAGGTAGTACATCTGAGCCAAGCCATCCAGCGTGCCACAGATGTAGCCATGACTCTTGATGAAACATCATTAGAGTCCACTGCAGCATGAAATTGCACCTTGGATGCCTCATACTATCCATAGCCACCTGTTCCAGCTCCCTGGCAAGCTGGTCAGGACTTGTTTCGCTAGGGCCAGCACAGTATCCCATCTGGATTTCTGGTACCTAGCAGCATAAGCCATATAATTTGCTTGTCTGAGTCCCAAAGATGCTGCCATGTACTGTTTCTTTGCCATGGCATCAGTCTTCCTGGAGTCCTTCTCAGGGGGCTGTGAAGCTAGGGGAATATTAGCCTTGTCACAGGCTGCAGCCTGAACTACCCCCACATGGTTGCATTGTTGAGTGAGGAAATCAGTGTCGGAGTCTGATAAGGTATACCTCTTGTCCATCCTTTTATCCACAGGAGGTATAGTGAGGAGTTTTTAAAACTTTTACTGTCTGTTTCCAAAAGATTTATGCAAAGGAATAGACAGTCTCCTAGACGCTGGAATATCCATCATTTCTCATAGTCTGGCTCCTCTTGTCATCAGCAGCTTCCTCAACAGGGAGCTGGAGAGTTTCAGCAACTTTTATAAAACATGAAATGAGAAGGGACCTGGAAGCCTTGAGGAGAAACCCTAGGGTCTATCTGAGAGATGTCCGGATCAATGGGCACATCCAGATCTTCAAAACCATATTCACTCTCCTTTATTCCTCTTCCCCTCCCCAGTTCACAAAAATCCTCAAAATCATAATCTTGAACTGAGGAACCGGCTAACCGAACGCTTACCTGAAGGTGTTGGGTTCAGTCGGAACCGGAGAGAGAGACTGACAATTGGAATTGCTTTTAGCTATTTCCTCAGCAGTTGGGGAGAGAACTTTGGCTCTACACTAGCTGGACTTTCTAGTCCTTTTGCTGGAACCGCCCTCAGAACCAGCTCTTCATTTGCCCGAGGAAGTATCGCCCTGGTCAGAGGGAGACTCCTCCGTTCGGTTGGCACCAACCGGCTGGCCATCCGGTCAGTGGACATTCTTGGCTCCTTTCCTGAGCCTACCAACCTCTTATCTATGGTGGCAGCAGGAAATTGTGACAAATCTGGCAGTCTGAATTGAGGTGGTCAAACCCCAGACAATAGACACATGTGGTGTGTGGTCAGCCTTAGCAAAAGCTTCCCTACAAACACTACAGTGTTGAAACCCAGTGGGTCCGGTTTTTCTTTTGGGTTTCTCAGACATAATGCCAGCCTAACCAACTTGCCCGTTTATACTAACATACTAACATACTATTTGCCAGCAGATTAGGCCTTATGGTCTATCAAGTCTGCTCGAACCTAGAACCTTAGTTGGGTGCAGAGACCCTCCCATCCCTTGTGCTCCAGAAACCCCTATCATCCATCCCCACCCCGGACAGGCTATCATCTGATACATCCACTTTCTGTGTCTGTCCCACCCTCTTAAAGCCTCCACTGTGGATCTCTGAACCAGCTCACCAGGCAGAGCATTCCAAGGGTCCACCACCCTCTCAGTGAAAAACCTCCTCCTCTTTTCCCCTCACCCTTCCACCTTCCAACTTCAAACCATGCCTCTGGTGATGCCTCCTGCTTTAGTCTAAAGATCCCTCCATGTTTACTCCTATTTATTCCCTTGAGGTACTTGAAGACCTCAATCATGTCCCCTGTCTCCTCTCCTCCAATGAAAACAGGCAGAGCTCCTCAAGTCTGTCTCGTAAGTCATATCCCTAGCCTCGTGATCATCTTTGTTGCCCTCCTGAACCCTCTCCAGGAGCTGTATGTCCCTCTTCAAGTGTGGTCTCCAGTACTGTACACAGTACTCAAGGTGTGGTCTAACCAGTCCATTGTACAGCGGCAGAATCACTTCCTTGCTCCTAGAGGTGATCCTCTTGCGATGCATCCCAACATCCTGTTTGCCTTGCTAGCTGCTCTCCTGCACTGCTCAGAGTTATTCATACATGTATCCACCATGACCCCTAGGTCTTTTTCCCTGTTGAGGCTTCCAGCACCTCCCTCCCAGGGTGTACCTGTGTTTAGGGTTTCCCGACCAAGATGCAACACCTTGCACTTGGTGATATTGAAATTTAATTTCCATGTGTGAGCCCAGCTTTCCAGGGTGTCCAGGTCCTTGCAGGGCCAACCTCCCCTCTTCTCCCTCAACTACTGCTCCCATCTTGGAGTCATCCGCAAAGAGACTCATTTCACACCCTATACCATCCCTGATGTCCGATATGTATGCATTAAACAGGATTGGACCCAGGACCGAGCCCTGTGGTACCCCACTACCAACCTCTGTAGGGTTCGAGAGCTCCCCACAGACCACTACTCTCTGAGTGCGTCCAGCTATCCAGTTTTCAATCCATCTGACCATCAAAGGGCCTACTCCTAACCCCATCAGTTTCTCCACCAGACCATTGTGGGGAACAGAGTCAAACGCCTTGCTGAAGTCCAAGAATAATACATCCACAGGCTACCCTGTCCAGTTCTGATGTTACCCATTCATAGAACTCCACAAGGTTGGTTTGACATGATCTACCTGGCACAAACCCATGCTGCCGACTATCCAGACCCTCCCACCTCCCCAAGTAAACCCCCAATCGTCCTTTAGTATACTCTCCATTAATTTTCCCACCACCGAGGTTAAACTGATGGGTCTATAGTTTCCTGGTACTTCCTTCACCCCCTTTATGGATTGGTACCACATGTGCCTCTGCCAATCCTTAGGTACCTCCCTGTCTCAAGTGACCTGTTGAAAAGCTCCGCCAGGGGTGCAGCCAGTATGTCCGCCAATTCCATAGTATCTCGGATGAATGCCATCCGCCCAGGAGATTTGTCTTTCTTTAGGGCCTTGAGGGCAAACCACACCCTTTGGTGGGATGGCATCATCTGTCCTCCACCTTACTGGTCTTTTATCCTTATCCAGATGTGACACCCTGGGGTACCTTTCCTCCTTTTGCTCCATTTCTGTTGCTCCCTGATCCCACTCCCTGCCGCTTCTAACCCCTTTGTGCCTTGCTTTGTAGATATCCCATCCCTCCCTAGTGAACACAGAGGCAAAGTACTGTTAAATACCTCTGCCTGGTCCTCGCCTCTTCCACCCACCCTTCTTCTGATCTCAATCTGCTGAGATGGCCCTTAGTTTTTCTCCGCCCCCAATGTACCGGAAGAACCCTTTTCCTCCATGTATCCCTGTGCCAGCCTGCTGTTTACTGGACTTTGCCCTCACCATACAGGTGACTTTTCTAGATGCAAGCTGGTACATTTCCTTATCCCTATCCTCTTGTTGTTTTATATTTTTGTAAGCCGCCTTCTTTTCTCTGACTGCTACCTGGACCTCACTGGACCACCAGCATGGTTTATGTGACCTTGCTCCCTTACGCTTCAACTTAGCGCAGATCCTGACTGCCTCATGAAGTCCCCGCTTATGACCTCCCATCTCCTTTCCACACTTGTCGTTGAGGTAATCCCTTCAAGTGATCCTTGAGAATATTTCCCATGCCCATAAAGTCTGCCCCCTGAAGTCCACTGCCAGTGTCCTAGATCTCACCCCACTCCCCAATGCTTATTTGAAACCAGACCAGTATTGTGGTCACTCCCAGTCAGGGGTCCTGTACATCCATGTCCCTTACCAGATCCCCATCTGCCAGAACCACATCCAGGACATGCCCTCCCTTGTGGGCTCCATCACATGCTGTGTTAAGAACACATCCTGGAAGCCATCCAGCAGCCTCTGCTCCTTGGCCACCTTAGAGGACATGGTTCCCAGTTTGTACCTGGCATATTAAGGTCCCCCATCAACACCACTCCTTCCCCTTTTGACCACACTGGGCAATGATGTTGTCCAGCAAACCATCCTCTAGAACATCACTCATCCCGGGGCCTATGCTACTCCCAGCTTGACCTTATCTCCTGCTGGGGATCGAGGTGACCCATAAGGCCTCCACGCTTCTCTGCCTCTTCTACCCTAGCAATTTCTATGTCATCTCTAATGAACATAGCCACTCCACCCCTCTGCCCTCCTTTCTATCCTTCCTAAGCATAGTGTACCCTGTACATTTAGGTCCCAGTCATGGTTTTGTTGGCCCACGCTTCCGTGACTGCCGCCACATCCACCCCCCTCGAACAGCATGGCCTGAACTCTGGCAACTTGTTTCCCAAGCTCCTGGCATTTACTAACACTAACCCCACCCCTTATCCCTGATCCTTTTGTCGAACCCCACCCAGATTCCTTATACTTCCATCCTCCCCTGCTCCTCCTGAAACCTCCACCTCCAGTCTGTTTCCCTCCCCTTGGGCTTGAAGGCTACTCCCTCATCTGGAGGGAGGGCTTCTGGTCAGCCCCTCCCTTATCCCTTCCCCCCCTTACAAGTTTAAACACCACCTTTCTTGTATGTAGTCAGCCATCCCCTGTTTAAGGACTTCCTTCCCTAATGGGGCAAGATGAAACCTGTCCTTGGCATATAGTCCCTTATCCTCCCAAACTCCATTCCAGTTCCCTAACACCCCCAACCCATTCTCTTCACCCCACTTCCTGAGCCATTTATTAACCTCTGTGAGCTTCATTTTTTCTCCACTGAGGCCTTTGGTACTGGTAATATCTCCAAAAGGAAATGTTGCATCCATTATCCCGACATACTCTGGCAAGTTCTTGGAACCTTGCTTGATTTCCATAATGCTATTTCCCTCTAGATCATTAGTTCCCAAATGCACCAGGAATCGGTTTCTCCACAATCCCTAACCATTTCATACACTATGAACTTTGCTCTGTGCACTGTCAGCCCAGAGATACTCACTACCTTCACCTGGCTATGGCATCCATCCCCTGTCCCTCCAATGGATACCCTTAATCATCGAGTCTCCCAGTAACAGAACCTTAACACCGCCATCATCCTTATGTGGTTACCTCCACTATGCCCACTCAGCCCCCTCCCCACTTTATTCATGATCGCAATTTCATGGGAGTCTTCCTGCCTTATTAGAGACCCCTTGTCACCCTCCCCTTCTGCCTCCCTTGCTATTTTGCCCACTTAACTCAAACCCTTCTGAATAGGTGTCCCTTTAACCTCTCTTATCTGAACCATTTATCCTGGCCCTGATGGTTTCCCTTCCCCCGCCCATCCCCCTTGTAATAGTACCCCTGTCTCCAGAGGCTCTCTGTGGGTCCCTTTAGCTAGGGCCCCATCCTTGGTACTGACCTTCCTGCTGAAGGGGGGCTCCTCTCCCACCTCCTTGTCTCCCAGTTTCTCTCCAATCATGCTCTCCTCCCTCATGTCTGGAATATGTTGCATCTCCCCCATTTGCTTAACATATATGTTTCCCCTTCTCCCTCTGGGACTATGTCTATCCTTTCCATAGCTGTTCTGTGATGCCCTATGGATATCTGACTGCCTCCCCCCGGCCTCTGTATAAGTTCTCATTTCACCAACCCTTCCCCCTCTAGGATGCTTAGTATCTCAAATTTATTGTGACACTCTATGTCAGCCTCCATCAAGTAACCCGAGTTTCCTGACTGCATCTCTAACCTGACCTCTTCTTCCTCTCTCTTGCACTGTTCACCTTAGAGCTCCCTTCCCACAGTCTGCTGTTTTAGGCTTCCGCACAACAGCCCTCCTGACTCTTCCCTCCAGTCTCCTTGAATTCAGAATTTTCACCCTGTACGCTTTCCCCTTAGCATCAACTTCCTATCTAAGGGTCCTCTGTCCCTAATATCCCCTTCTGCTTGCTGTAGCATAATGTCCTGTAATTTCAGAGCGTGCCCCAGCCTCCCTCAGCCCCACCCTTCTGCTGCCCATATCCACGCCCTTATCCTTGACACCCCCCAGCCCCACAGCTTACTCCTTAACCAATATACCTCACTCCTGATACAAGATAGCTGTCTACAGAGTGGGCAGCCTCCCTCTCTCCAGGCCCAATTTAGAATTATTGCCATCCCACAGCCTGTGCAGCCTACAACCCTTCCGAAGATGCCTGCCATGGTGGAATATGGCCACCCTGATTATCCCCCTCTGTTTATAATAGCACACCCCCTTTTCTCAGTCCCTTTCCCCTGGAGTACAGTTTCTCTCTATACTGACTATAGTTATTTACAAACCCAATTTCAATCCCACCAACAAAGTTCCCAAGACTCACAAACACATACAGTCCAGTATGTGTTCAGTCCCACTAACAGTGTGTGTAAGCAGACACCAGGTACCGTATGATGTCACAGGCCCACCAACTCCTGTTGCTTCAAATTTCAGTCCCAAACAGAAATACTCAGCCCTTCAATCCCAACCCCCAGTGGCTTTTCAGTATTTAAGAAAGCCTACAAAACACCAGGCAAACAACACATTTAAATTACCTTCTAATTTACCCTGCCAAACATCTATCCCCAAACCTACAATATCACAGCCCAAGTATCAGTTCAAATTCAAGGTAATAATTTTTAACACATAGAACTAATTTCACTTACAACTATTCAAATATTTCAGTTTAAAACAAAATATAACTCCTGGCCTCTTTTCTACCAACATGTTGCTTAAGCTCCCAAGTGAACAATGAAAGCCACAGTAATTCCTGTTTAAAGACAAGTTAATTGCAGCTAATGTCCCTCCTCCAAACACCAGGCAAACAACACATTTAAATTACCTTCTAATTTACCCTGCCAAACATCTATCCCCAAACCTACAATATCACAGCCCAAGTATCAGTTCAAATTCAAGGTAATAATTTTAACACATAGAACTAATTTCACTTACAACTATTCAAATATTTCAGTTTAAAACAAAATATAACTCCTGGCCTCTTTTCTACCAACCTGTTGCTTAAGCTCCCAAGTGAACAATGAAAGCCACAGTAATTCCTGTTTAAAGACAAGTTAATTGCAGCTAATGTCCCTCCTCCAAACACCAGGCAAACAACACATTTAAATTACCTTCTAATTTACCCTGCCAAACATCTATCCCCAAACCTACAATATCACAGCCCAAGTATCAGTTCAAATTCAAGGTAATAATTTTTAACACATAGAACTAATTTCACTTACAACTATTCAAATATTTCAGTTTAAAACAAAATATAACTCCTGGCCTCTTTTCTACCAACCTGTTGCTTAAGCTCCCAAGTGAACAATGAAAGCCACAGTAATTCCTGTTTAAAGACAAGTTAATTGCAGCTAATGTCCCTCCTCCAAACACCAGGCAAACAACACATTTAAATTACCTTCTAATTTACCCTGCACAAACATCTATCCCCAAACCTACAATATCACAGCCCAAGTATCAGTTCAAATTCAAGGTAATAATTTTTAACACATAGAACTAATTTCACTTACAACTATTCAAATATTTCAGTTTAAAACAAAATATAACTCCTGGCCTCTTTTCTACCAACCTGTTGCTTAAGCTCCCAAGTGAACAATGAAAGCCAGTAATTCCTGTTTAAAGACAAGTTAATTGCAGCTAATGTCCCCTCCTCCAAACACCAGGCAAACAACACATTTAAATTACCTTCTAATTTACCCTGCCAAACATCTATCCCCAAACCTACAATATCACAGCCCAAGTATCAGTTCAAATTCAAGGTAATAATTTTTAACACATAGAACTAATTTCACTTACAACTATTCAAATATTTCAGTTTAAAACAAAATATAACTCCTGGCCTCTTTTCTACCAACCTGTTGCTTAAGCTCCCAAGTGAACAATGAAAGCCACAGTAATTCCTGTTTAAAGACAAGTTAATTGCAGCTAATGTCCCCTCCTCCAAACACCAGGCAAACAACACATTTAAATTACCTTCTAATTTACCCTGCCAAACATCTATCCCCAAACCTACAATATCACAGCCCAAGTATCAGTTCAAATTCAAGGTAATAATTTTTAACACATAGAACTAATTTCACTTACAACTATTCAAATATTTCAGTTTAAAACAAAATATAACTCCTGGCCTCTTTTCTACCAACCTGTTGCTTAAGCTCCCAAGTGAACAAATTATGGCAATCCACCAAGCAAGACACCCTTATCGGTTCCCAACCGTGTCACGGGTCGTGGAAAAAAACGTAATGAAATCCGTTTTTTTTAGAACCGATAAGAACCGGGAACCGCACTCTAAAAAAGGACTAGTAGATTTTAAATACAACCTGATCGGTTCAAACCGAACCGATAAAGAATTACAAGTTCCACACAGAAAAAAATTAATGTAAAACCTATCTATCACTTACATTACCACAGACAGAGCTTGAACCGCCGGTTATGTTTAATTTCGTTAAAAACCGAAAATAATACTTTTAAACCGACAAAATGAACTAGAAGCAGAAGGAAATCTCCAGAGCGACTGTTCAGTGAGACGGAGTAAAGAATCTGACAGTTTGCGTTTGAAGCACAACAGACAGAGTTTTCAACCGAGCTCGCGCTCTAAGTTCCATGCCTGCATGGAAAGTTAACTATTTCACCTCCGGAGCAGTTCTAACCTGCAGTCATACTGCAATTGTCATAATATAGCAAGACTTCATGTTGTTTGAAGTTTTTCATATCGAAGATAGAGGGGGACCATTACCTTTCTGACATATACCTGTAACTTACTGTAGCTATTTTATGTTAAAAACCTCCCTTCTCTATTCTCAGGTTTTTTCACCCACTGTACATGACTTCAGGACCATTCCACAATCGTTTTACTGGTTGATCTCTGCGCTGTGCGGGACAGCGAATCTGCACGAGGTCATGCATTGGAATCCGGTGTTTGGCCCCATTTATTTTCTCAGCTACCTCATGTGTATCTCATGGATTGTCAGACGTCTCTTCATGGCCATTGTGATTCACAGCTATAGGTGGATCCAGGCAGAGATGTACCGCCCCGCCATCGAACCCCAGGACTACGAGATGATTGAGTTCTTCGTGAAGAGATTCAAGCTCTGGATGGGCCTCAGCAAAGCAAAAGAGGTAAAGCACTGTGGTCCGTGGGAGGCCCTAAAACACTCTGTTATATCTCTCAGCAAGGCTCTCAGGACTTCATATGCATGTGACCACCATGAGGTTTTCTCCAATACTGCAGTTTTATTGATGGTTAATGCCCACACTTATTAAAAATCCTTTTACCATGGCAGCAATATAACAAGAATTACAGCTCAGTTCAGTTTCAGTTCTGTTAATACATCCATAAAAATCTTAGAGCCCGGATGTACCCGACTGAGACTGAGGATGTTTCTTGTTTCCTGTGAGGTCCTGGGTTAAAACAACAGAATGTTACAGAAACAATAAATCTATATTTTTCTTTTTTTTTTTCAATAATAATTTTAATTTTTTAAAATGTATAACAATAATTCCATCACAACAAAAGCAGTGAAGAAAATTAACCAAGTACAGTTGATATCAAAATCAGTTATAACATCTGTCACAGAGAACAAATAACTGTGAAAGCATGGATAAAATCATCTTAATAATGTAGCTGAATACAGTAATATTGTAATTAGAACCTAACCATAGTGGATAGTGCTTGAATCGGGTAGTCTTTAGGCTCATTTAATACTGAGCTTTAGAAAGGGGGACCATTGTCTAGCAAAGCTTTCAGATTTATCAAGTATGCAGTGAGATACCCTTTCATTATTTGCAATAAAACAAATGTGACTGTACCACTCTGAGATGCTGGGCAAGTTTTTACTTCTCCAGTTCCTTGAGAAATTTATTTTAAGAGATAATGCTGCGGAGGCAACCCAAGTTCGTTGATGTGACGTCAATTTAGGCGAATCAGAAAACATACCTAATATAACAAGCATTTGTCAATGCCGAATGTTGATTGCGTTGGTCCGTTGAGCTCGCTCACTGCCCCTGAGTCACTCGCTCGTTCTGTTTCTCCTGGAGCTGTAGGCTAGGCTGCTCTTTTGTACTGGGCTCCTGCCTGCATTGGCACATTTTTCTGTCCACAAAGAAATCTGCAGCTGTCCCGATAGAGTTCTGTTGAAGTGGGTCACTACCTCTCTCTCTCACTCCCACTCATTCTGTTTCTGCTGGCACTGCAGGCTGACCTTTTGTACCGGGCTGCCGCCTCTGTTGGTGGAGTTTTCTGCCCACAAAGAAATCTACAGCAGTCCTGACACAGGTCCGTTCAGCTAGCTCACTCCGCCTCTCTCGCTCGTTCCATTTCTGCCGGTGCTGCAGGCTGGCCTTTTGTACTAGGCTCCTGCCTGTGTTGCCACCTTTTTCTGCCCACAAAGCAGTCCGCAGCAGTCACCATAGAGGTCTGTTGAGCTCGCTCACTCCCCCTCTATCACTCACTCTTTGGGGTTCTCCTGGCACTGCTGGCTGCCCTGTTGTACTGGACTTCTGCTGCATTGGCACCTTTTTCTGCCCACAAAGAAATGTGCAGCTGTCCCGACAGAGCTCCGTTGAGGTCGCTCTCTCCACCTATCTCACTCGCTCATTCTGTTTCTCCTGGTGCTGCAGGCTGCTGTTTTGTACTGGGCTTCTTCCTGCATTGTCACATTTTGCTGCCCACAAAGAAATCTGCAGCTGTCCAGACAGAGCTCCATTGAGATGGGTTACTCCCCCTCTCTCACTTGCTCATTCTGTTTCTGCTGGCGCTGCAGGCTGCCCTCTTCTATTGAGCTCCTGCCTCTGTTGGCGGCTTTTTCTGCCCACAAAGAAATCTGCAGCAGTCCTGACACAGGTCCATTGAGATAGCTCACTCCCCCTATCTCACTCACTCGTTCTGTTTCTGCCGGCGCTGTAGGCTGGCCTTTTGTACTGGGCTCCTGCCTGCGTTGCCGCCTTTTTCTGCCCACAAAGAAATCCACAGCAGTCATGATAGAGCTCTGTTGAGCTTGCTCACTCCCCCTCTCTCACTCATTTGTTGTGTTTCTCCCAGTGCTGCAGGCTGCCCTTTTGTACTGGGCTTCTGCCTGCGTTGGCACCTTTTTCTGCCCACAAAGAAATCCGCAGCTGTCCCAACAGAGCTCTGTTGAGGTCGCTCACTCTGCCTGTCTCACTCACTCATTCTGTTTCTCCTGGCGATGCAGGCTGCCATTTTGTAGTGGTCTCCTGCCTCTGTTGCTGCCATCTTCTAGCCACAAAGAAATCTGCAGCAGTCACGATAGAGCTCCGTTCAGCTCGCTCACTAACTCCCCCTCTCTCTCTCGTTCATTCTGTTTTTCCCGCCGCTGCAGGCTGCCCTTTTGTACTGGGCTCCTGCATGTATTGCTGCCTTTTTCTGTCCACAAAGAAATCTGCAGCAGTCCCAACAGAGCTCCATTGAGCTCAATCACTTCCCCTCCCACACTCGCTCGTTCTGTGTCTTCCGCTGCTGCAGGCTGTCCTTTTGTACTGTGGGTTCCTGCCTGCATTGCTGGCTTTGTCTGCCCACAAAGACATGTGCAGCAGTCCCAACACAGCTCTGTTGAGGTTGCTCACTCCCCCTCTCTCACTCGCTCATTCCGTTTCTGCCGGGGCTGCAGGCTGGCCTTTTGTACTGGACTCCTGCTCATGCTTGCCGCCTTTTCCTGCCCAAAAGAAATCTGCAGCAGTCACGATAGACTTCGCTGAGCTCGATCACCCCTCCTCACTCACTCATTCTGTTTCTCCCAGTGCTGCAGGCTACCCTTTTGTACTGGGCTTCTGCCTATGTTGGCACCTTTTCCTGACCACAAAGAAATCTGCAGCTGTCCTGACAGAGCTCCATTGAGGTCACTCACTCCCCCTGTCTCACTCACTCATTCTGTTTCTCTTGGCGCTGCAGGCTGCCCTTTTGTACTGGGCTTCTGCCTCTGTTGGCATTTTTTTCTGCCCACAAAGAAATCGGCAGCAGTCCTGACAGAGCTCCATTGGCCTCACTCACTCCCCCTGTCTAACTCGCACGTTCTGTTTCTACTGATGCTGCAGGCTACCCTTTTGTACTGGGCTCCTGGCTGCATTGCCACCCATTTCTGCCCACAAAGAGATCTGCAGCAGTCATGATAGTGCTCCACTGAGCTTGCTCACTCACTCTCCCTCTCTCACTCATTCGTTCTGTTTCTCCCACCGCTGCAGGCTGCCCTTTTGTACTGAGTCCCTGCCTGCTTTGGAGGCTTTTTCTGCCCACAAAGAAATTCGCAGCTGTCCCAACAGAGCTCTGTTGAGGTCACTCACTCCGCCTGTCTCACTCGCTCATTCTGTTTCTCCTGGTGCTGCAGGCTGCCATTTTGTAGTGGTCTCCTGCCTCTGTTGGCGCCTTTTTCTGCCCACAAAGAAATCAGCAGCAGTCCCGATAGAGCTCCATTGAGCTCGCTCACTCCCCCGTCTCACTCACTCATTCTGTTTCTCTTGGTGCTGCAGGCTGTCCTTTTGTACTGGGCTTCTGCCTCTGTTGGCATTTTTTTCTGCCCACAAAGAAATCTGCAGCAGTTCCAACAGAGCTCCGTTGGCCTCACTCCCCATCTCACTCGCTTGTTCTGTTTCTGCCAGCACTGCAGGCTGCCTTTCTGTACTGGGCTCCTGCCTGCATTGCCACCCTTTTCTGCCTACAAAGAAATCTGCAGCAGTCACAGTACAGCTCCGTTGAGCTCGCTCACTCCTCCTCTTTCACTCGCTCGTTCTGTTTCTCCCACCACTACAGACTGCCTTTTGTACTCAGCCCCTGCATGCACTGCTACCTTTTCCCACTCACAAAGAAATCTGCAGCAGTCCAGACAGAGCTCCGTTGAGCTCACTCACTCCCCCTCCCTCACTCGCTCGTTCTGTGTCTCCCGGTGCTGCAGGCTGCCCTTTTGTACTGGTCTCCTGCCTGCATTGTCGCCTTTTCCTACCCACAAAGAAATCCACAGCAGTCCCAAGAGAGTTCACTTGAGCTCAGTCACTCTCTCCCCCAGTCGCTCGATCCTAATCTGTCCCAAACACTGATTTCCGACAGCGCCGGAAGTGCGTAAACACATTTCGGCCAGGATGTGAAAAATGACAGCTATACTGTTCATAAGGAGGTGAGAACAAATGCCTGTGTTGAAAATCTGGCGTGAATATATTACTAATTTGCAAACTTACAAGGGTGCATGGAACCTGCACAACACACGCTTGTAACACAGTCATTTTATGGAGTTTCATCACAAAATTTTCAACACAGGCATTTTAGGACCTCTGCTCATGTACAGTGTCAGTGTGATTTTCTTACTATGTCCCGAACACTGATTTCCCACAGCAACCACGCTATTGTGCGCTGCAGGAGCAAAAACACATTTCAGCAAGAATGTGAAAAATGACAGCTGCTCTGTTCATTAGGTGGTGTGGCAAACTGGCAATGCTGAAAATCAGGGGTGAAAATATTGCAAAGTTGCGAAAGTACGAGCATGCTAATAAACAGTGTCACTGTCATATTCATAATGTGTCCCAAACACGGATTTCCCACAGCAACCATGCTACTCTGCGCCAGAACTGCGAAAACACATTTCGGCCAGGATGTGAAAAATGACAGCTGTACTGTTCATAAGGAGGTGCAGAAGAATGGCAATGTTGAAAATCTGGAGTGAAAATATTATTAATTCATGAAGTTACGAGCGTGCATGAAAACACGCTCGTAACACAGTCATTTTATGGAGTATCGTCGCCAAATTTTCAACATAGGCATTTTGGACCTCTGCTCATGAACAGGGCCACTGTCATTTTCTTAATCTGTCCTGAACACTGATTTCCCACACTCCGCGCTATTCTGCACTGGAATTGTGAAAACACATTTTGGCCAGGATGTGGTAAATGACAGCTGTACTGTTCACAAGGAAGTCTGAAAAAAATGCCTATGTTGAAAATCTGGCGTGAAAATATTGCAAATTCGCAAAGTTACGAGCGTGCGTAGCAACTGCTCAACACACTCTCATAACAGTGGAAGTGGAAGCTGAGGTTCAATGCAGGGAAATGCAAGGTACTCCACCTGGGGGCCAGAAACCCGGCCAAGTGTACACCTTGGGGGGGGAAATGCTACAAGTCTCGATGGCTGAGAGGGACCTGGGGGTGGTGATGGATGTCAAGATGAACAACTCTGAGACTTGTAGGAGGGCAGCAGCCAAGGCCAACAGGATGCTGGGATGCATCGCTAGGGGGATCACCTCCAGAAGGAGGGAAGTGATACTCCCTCTGTATAACTGCTTGGTGAGGCCGCACCTTGAGTACTGCATGCAGTTTTGGAGGCCACACTTGAAGAGGGACATTATCCTCCTGGAGAGGGTCCAGAGGAGGGCAACCAAAATGATTTGGGGCTTGGGGGACAGGACCTATGAGGAGAGGCTCGAAGAGCTAAATATGTACACATTAGAAGAGAGAAGGGACCGGGGGGACATGATAGAGGCCTTCAGGTACATGAAGAGGGTAAATAGGGGAGGAACAGTCAGGGTGCTTGAAGGAAGGAGGAGGGAGCCACTAGAGGGCATGGGTGGAAGCTGAGGGGAGGATTCAGGGAGAAAGGAGGAGATGCTACTTCACTGAGAGGGTGGTGGAGCTATTGGAATGCACTGCCTAGGGGGCTGGTGGAGGCAGAGACAGTGGAGGAGTTCAAGAGGGGTGGGACAGGTACAGGAAGGGTTCTGGAAGCAAAATCCAATGCAGCAAGAATATCCGAACTGGGAAGGAGAAAGCCAGAGAAGGCGAGGGGGACAGCAAGGTCAGCACCCAGGGTGGGGCTGACCAACGAGCAGAACACGAAAGACCTGTAGGCCTATTCTGCTGGCATTTTAGTATGTTAGTAATAGTCATTTTGGGATTTTTCCACCCAATTTGCAGAATAGGTTTTTGAGAGCTCACCATGAACACTGGCACTGTTGTTTCATTAATCGTCCTAAAGGGGATCTCCGCAGTGATCATGAAATCACCTTCATGGCCAAATAATGCCATGACAGTGTCAGAATTCATGAGGAGGGGTCCCAAAACCCCATGTTGAAAATTTGGTTCCAAAATTCCAAAAAATGCCTGAGATATGCATCAAAGTTGAAAAAACCCTATTTATTCCATTATAAAGCTTACCAGCATTTCCACAGTTCGCGGTCGGCTTTGAAGAGTGCAGACGTGTTCCTGGTCCACCGAAGATCATCGCACCAGACTCTGGAGGTAAGTATGAGGTGAGGGGGGGAGGCAGGGTGCACAGTGGGTGGGCATGGGTTGTGGGAGGAGGGGTAGGGAGACCGCTGAGGGACCGTTTCCTTTACAGGTTAAAAAACAAAACATTGCGGGACCATTTTTGATTTTACAGGGCATGTGGCATGCTGGGTGACTCCCAGCATGCCAGCAGATCTTTTGGGGTGCACAGCTGTGCTGAAGGGGATTAGGCACCCCGTCGGCACACAACAAAGGGGGTTGCATTATGCCGATAGGATTGGGCACCCTGTCAGCACACAACAAAGGGGTGACATTATGCCGACGGGGAACAACAAAAGCAGGGGTTTACACAATGCAGATGGGGAGTGGACAACATAAATCTTGGGCCACTGAAGCCGACGGGGATTGGGGCCCCCGTCGACAAACAACACGGTGGCGCGCACATGCTGTCGAGGGGTAATATTGTTTGTGAACATGGCAGCAAGATGCCGCCATGTTCACAAACAATATCAGTGTTTCAAGGTTCTGCCCTGCAATGAGGGGTCGCTCCCTCATTGTAGCGAATGGCTGATGCTCCAATGACAAGGTGGCCCCTGATTGCAGCGGCTACATTTGTACAAAGTTGTGGCACGCTGGCTGAACTAGTGTCAGCAGCAGCGTGCCACGGCATTGGGGGAAGCGGGCCAAGCCTTTAAAGGCTGCGTCTCCACAACCTGTTTCTAGGGAAAGCTGCCGCAATATGTTCCTTGCACATGCGCGCAGTCAACATAAAAATCAAGGGTGATAGGGGAATTTGGGAATCTGCTACCTTTTACTCTAATTTTTGATAAGGCAAAACACACCAAGCCATGACATCTTGTTTCAAGGGGTATCCCTAGGGGGTGGGTTGCATGGACCTGTTTTATTAACCGGGGGAATGTTGGCCAAGACACAAGGGAGAATTCCCAGCTCTTGGACTCGAGGAAATCACTTATGGAATTGGGCAAGGGAAATGAAATCACCTGAAGATAAACTCACATATAAAATAATTAGAAATAAATGTACAAAAGAAATCAGAGGGTAAAATCGGATTATTACATAACCCAACTATCTGATCACTCAAGAAATCCTAAACAAGCCTGGAAAGGTATTAATTCTTTGCAAAGGAAGGACACAGCTTTAATTTTGCCAACATTTTTGAATTATAAAAATGTAATCATCCATAAACCAGAGGACCAAGTAAAGTCATTTAATGAATTATTTGCAGAAGTCAGTCTTTCTTTTGAATAAGAACACTCAAATTTAAAATCACCTTCTTTAGATTTAGATTTTTCAACTAAACCATTAAGGCCTATTTTTTCATTTATGGACATTACAGAGGAGGAGGTCTTTAAGGAACTTAATACATTAGATGCCAGCAAAGGGGTCTGATCTGATAGCATTTCTCCTGTTTTTTTAAATAGCTGCAAGAATTTTATCTAAGCATGTAGCCTTCATGTATATTTTATCGTTAAGTACAGTTTGTCTACCTGATGACTGGAGAATAGCATATATTACCTCTATATTTAAAGGGGGGAGGGCACAGCGGATGCCTGCTCCTATCGGCCTATCTCCATGATTTCTGTTATTCAAAAAGTTTTTGAAAAATTACTACCTTGACAGGTATAACTTAATTTCAGACAGTCATGGTTTAAAAAAGGTCATAATACAGTACATTCAATTTCCAAAGTGACAGATGATATATTTACTGCCTTTGATAAAGGTTGTGACACAATAACAGTTTTTCTAGATTTGTCAAAGGCATTTGACGCAGTTGATTATAACATTCTGCTCAATAAATTAAAAAGACCGGGGGTAGGATTCTCAGCAATGTTATGGTTTCATTCATGCCTAACACTAAGGTTACAATATGTTAAAGTAGGAGAAGTCAAATTAGGAACACCTGTTAATAAAGGAGTGCCCCAGGGACCAGTCCTGGGACCTTTAGTGTTTTTATTATATGTTAATGACCTCCCAAATTGCTGCTCTGAAAATGGTAGTTTACTCACCTGGTAAAGGTGATTGTAAGGGTATAGTTCTCTGAAGCACTCCACATTCATGACATCATGGGTTGTATACACTTGATAGGTTGCTTGATGCACATGCAAATTTGAAGCAAGTCCGTCCCCCTTCTCCCAGGAGTCAGCTTACCTCTGGTCAGTTCAATGTATTCCAAAGCTGGATCTGTAACAATAAGCTGTAATTATATCAATTTTGACAATTTTACCTTAAAAAGATGACTGCTAGTGTGATTTCAATCATGAACTGATTTATTTGGTAGTAATCAGCTTAATAGTAGGTAAAGTAAAATGAGGTGTCGCATGTAGCATGTGACACCTTAACATTAATAAATGACAACAGTGTTCAATTATAATAGAAGGTTCTGACAAATGCTGTGTGTCTGTGGTTTCTTTTTACGTCTTTTTTGGGTGGGCTGTGGAGTGCCTCAGAGATCTATTACCCCACAATCACCTTTACCAGGTGAGTAAACTACCATTGTGGGGGATAATCTCTGAGGCACTCCACATTCATAACTTCATGGGTCATTAATAAGCAGTGCCTCCCTATCCGGGTGGGTGAGACGTGTCCTTTAGCATTGCGAGGGTTTTGGCTGTGGCCAGTACTGCTTTTGCAAAGTTTGCCCTGTTCTCTTGTGACACATCCATCCGGTAATGTCTTGTAAAGGTATGAATTGAGGACCACGTGGCAGCTGCGCATATTTCCTCCGATGTAGCCATATTCTTCTCTGTCCATGAAGCTGCTATAGCTCGTGTGGAATGGGCTTTTGTGTCTCTTGGTGCAGTTGTGTTGCTTGCTTTGTAAGCCTCTCTAATTGCCATTTTAAGGTAGGAGGCGATGGACACCTTTGATGCTGGTTGTCCTTTCCTTTTCCCCTTAAGGGTAATGAAGAGTCTGTCCATGAGGCGTATGTCCTTGGTTCGTTCTAGGTATATCGATATTATTCATCTCATTCCTAGTAGTTGCAATCGTGGTTCCTGCCGTATGCCGCTGGGGGTAGTTCTGCAGGTATTTCTATTGACTGGTTGAGATGAAAATTGGATGCCATCTTTGGTCTGAAGGCAGGTATTGTTCTGAGCGAGATGCGTTCATTGTAGAATGTTAGGAATGGTGATTTGGATGATAGTGCCTGTAGTTCTCCTACCCTTCTTGCTGATGCGATGACCATTAGAAAGACTGCTTTGAGTTGCATCCATTTGACTGCCACTGTTTCTAGGGGCTCGAATGATGGGTACATCATAGCCCTGATTACCACGGTCAGGTCCCAAGGTGCTATTATGTCCTTGGTAGTAGATTTAATGTTTGTGGCGGCCTTTAAGAAGCGCACTATATCCTGGTGCGATCCTGGTGTTGAGCCCTGTACTAATCCTCTTGCTGCCCTGATTTCTGCCACCTGTACCTTTAGTGAGTCTGGAGAGAGGCCTAGATGGAGGCCCTCTTGTAGAAGTAGTAGTATTTGTGGTATGGTGCATTCGCGGGCCTCGATGTGGTGGGGACTGCACCATTTTGCGAATATGTTCCAATATCTTTGCGTTGGTGGAGGGTTGTCACTAACATAGCCATCGGCTTGATGACCACTGGGTGATAGCCTACTTTTAGCAGTCTCTCCCTTTCAGGAGTCAGGTCGAGAGCTGAAGCTGTTGTGAACTGGGGTGTAAGATCAGCCATGTGATAACAGATCTAGTCTGTGTGGTAGTATCCAGGGGCTGTCTAGAGCCATGGATACTATAGTCACGAACCATGCTCTGCGTGGCCAGTGTGGTGCGACTAGAATTACTCTGGTTCTGAATGTGCATATCTTCCTCAGGACTTGGGTGATCAACGGTATTGGTGGGAAGATGTACGCTGTGTGAAAGGTTCAATTTGCAGTTAGGGCACTCACGCCCAGTGCCTTGCTGTCCTTGTATCAGGACCAGAACCTGTGGCATTGTTTGTTTTGTCACGATGCCATAAGATCCTGTTCTGCTGGTCCTCATTCTTTGTTTATCTGGTTGAATATGTGGGGGTGTAGTTTCCATTCCCCTGGGTGCACTTGTTGACGGCTCAGCCAATCTGCAGTAGTGTTCGGGTTTCCTGTCAGATGTATTGCCATGATTGATTTTAGTTGGGTTTTTTTTTGCGCCCATGGTATGCGCTTTGCTGTTTCTGCCACATTGCTCTGCTTTTGTTCCACCCTGTTTGTTTATGTATGATGCCGTTACTTGGTTGTTTGATTTTATTCTGACATGCTTGTTCTTTATTTGTTTTGCAAAGTGAAGTAGTGCTAGAAAGACTGCTCTCATCTCTAGCACGTTTATTGACATTTTCTTCTCCGCTAGTGACCATGTACCCTATGCTGTCTGGGTTCCCATGGCGGCTCCCCATTCTATAATGCTGGCATCCGTCTCTAGGATTGCCTCTGGTTGGGTGCCTAAGGGTATACCTTCTGTCAGTTTGCGTTTGTTTGTCCACCAGGATAGGCTTGATTTTACAGTGGTTGGTAATATTATTTTTCATGATAGGTCGATAGCATAAGTAGAGCCTTGTTTTATTAGAAATGCCATAGCAGGCCCTGTGACACAGAGGGCTGAGGCGCTGGATGCCACACCTCGAACCACGCCAGTGACCCGGGTTCAGGAATGGACTCGGGTTGTCGGGGGATGGCAGGGAAGGAGAGGATTGAGCATCCGGATGACTGCTCTCCTCCCTGGGTGGGTTGGTGGGTAGCTCGGCCTTGTAGTGGCCCCGTGGAGACCAGGGGCACTACTACGAGTGGCACAGGAGAGACAACCAAAGAAAAGCAGAAAACAACTTTGGTGGCCGCCGGATGACGGCTTCTGCATTCTCCACACCCCGGAACCTCCAGGAGCCTGCCCCTCCACAGCAGCACCCCCGAGTCAAGTAAAGACAATAGAGTGTTGAGGTTTCCCCTTCCCCAGTGCCTTCCCCCTCGGAGGAGGGGGACCCACCCTGAGATGGGTTACTCTGGGATGACTCGGAGGGCTGGCTGCGATATGTGGTGGGTCGGCAGAGCTCGGGAAGAGGATGGCCCGGGAGTGGAGAAGACTTGGAGGGCCCAAAGGAGAGGCAGACCCTGGAGCGTTGTAGGAGGGGGAATAAAAGATCATACAAAAAAAAAGAAATGCCATAAGTGGTCTCATGTGCCACATTGCCCATGGTATCGTGTCTATAGTAGATGACATTATTCCTAATACTTGTGATATGAGAAGTAGTGTAGGCTCCTTTGATTTTTGTAGCTGAGTTGTGAGTTGAATGATAGATGTTACCCTGCTGTGTGAGGGAAAGACTAGGCCTGCTTCTGTATCTATGATTGTACCTAGATACTCTATAGATTGAGTGGGTACCAGGAAGCTTTTGGTTTGGTTTATTACCCATCCATGGTTTTGCAGGCATTGAACGACCATTTTTGTCTTTCTTACTGTTTGTTGGAGTGATCTTGTTCGAATCAACCAATTGTCCAGATATGGTATTACGTGTATGCCTTGCTCCCTTAGCTTTGTGGCCAGTACTATTGTGACTTTTGTGAATACTCTGGGTGCTGAGGCCAGGCCGAATGGTAGTACCTAGTATTGATAATGCCCACCTTGTATGTGGAATCGGAGGAACTTGAAGTGACTTGGCCTGATTGGAATGTGTAAATATGCATCTTTCAGATCTATGGACATGAGGAAGTCTCCCGGCCTGATTACTCTTAGTGTCTATCTGATTGTCTCCATTTTGAATAGGGTGTATCTCACTGATCTGTTCAGGTATTTTAGGTCTAGCACTGGACAGAGGTCCCCTGTCTTTTTGGGTACCATGAAAAATATGAAGTATATGCCCTGACCGTGTTCCTGAGTTGGTACTGGTGCTGTCACCTTGTTCAGTAGTAGGACTTGTATCATCCTGTTCACTTGTTGTGGTGTTATCTTGTGTGGTGATATGGGTGATTTCACCATGTGATTGTGCCTTGGTATGCTGTTGAATTCTATTGCGTAGCCTTCTCTTGCTATTTCTATGACCCACTTGTCTGTGGTGGTGTTTTGCCATGCTTGGGTGAACAGTAGCAGCCTTGCACTTACTGGAGGGGTCAGGGATTGCATGTAGTGTAGATAGTCATGTTCAGGGATGATGTCTTCATGTATATTGGCTGCCTCTTCCTCTAGGGTCTGTGCCCTTGCCTCTGAATTTGTTGCATTGGTATGGGGGCATGTATTGCTGCCTATAGCCTGAACCTCTGTAAGATGTATTGCCTCTCCTTTTGTCTTGAAATGACTGGCCACGAAATCTATGTCTGGTGGGTAGATAGGAGTGTCTTGAGGTATTTTTCCAGACCTTCACCGAAGAGTAAATTTCCTTTAAGTAGGAGTTTTTGGAGTGTCTCTTTAGACTCTCCATCCGCATCCCATAGTTTCATCCACAGATTCTCTCCGTGCTCTGTTGGTTAGCACGACTGATCTGGCATTAATTTTTTTAGGGAGTCAACTGCCATGTCGGCTAGGTACTTAGTGGATAGTATGGTATTCTCTAGCAGCTCTACCTCCAAGGATTTAGGCAGTAAGGTTTTTATGAGCTTTTACAGCCATGTCAATTGTGCCCTTGTGGCATAGATAGCAGTTGAGGCGGCTCTTGTTCCCATTCCAGCCAGTTCCGCATTTTTCTTAAGTATGTCCTCTAGTTTCCTGTCGATAGGGTCTCTAAGCCCTGAAGTGGTTTCTGTAGGGAGCACTGTTTTCTTGTTGAGCGAGGCTATCTGTGGGTCTATTGTTGGTGGTGTGCATCATAAGGAGAATTTGTCTGCTTGTAATGGATACATTTTGTCCCAAGACCTGTGTTCTGGTATGCGGGCTGCTTCTGTGGAGCCCCATTCCTTTAGTACCACCTCCTCTATGGCTTCGCAAACTGGGAAGACATCCGCTTGCTTTGACTGCGGTTGTAGGGAGGGGATCAGTTGTGATGTGGATGCTGGTGTTGGTGTTTCAAATCCCACTGTAGTCATAATATTTCTGACCAGTGTTGGTATTTGGTCAGGGAAGCACCATTTTGCAGTGAGGGTCTGGGCTTCCGAGTCCAGTTTGCCCTCTTCTTTGGAGACCTGTTCTGTGTCATTTAATTCAGTTTGTACCTCATTAGGTGGTGCCCCGGTGGGTCTATTGTGACCTCCGATGGCCCTCTTTTTTTTGTGGGCAGGAGGCTGGGCGATTGTAGTGCTGACAGTTCATTAAGTTTGGTTAGCATGGCAGCTAAGACTTCCTGCTGAGCCAACATCAGCTGGTTGTTCTGCAGCATTATAGAATTGTGATCAGGAGTTTGGTCTTTGTTATGTTTCCCTTTATTTGTGTTATTCTGTAGCCCACTGGATTCTTCACCTGGGTCCTCAGGGTTGTTAGTAGAAGGGTTTTCCTCCACACATGTACTACAGAGGTGCCCCAGCTGTTGTGGGGGTAGGGGTGCATTGCAGTGACTGCAGGCTTTATTCTTTGCCATATTGATCTGTGGAGAACGTGACACAGATCAGACATGTGGACTTATTGTCAGTTATATATTAATTATACAGTAAGTTATATTTGCAAAAATGTAGTGCTGTCCCTTAAGGGCTGTTATACAGTAAGCTCTATAGGTATTTGTGAATATGTAATGTTCTCCCTTTAAGGGGCTGTGGCTGTGCTTGTGGTAACATGCAGCAGTGTCCCTATAACTGAGAGGAGGACAGTTTAATCTGCAGTCAGGCTGATGTGCCGTCTGTACTGCTGTGGGGTACTTGGACTGTCTAGTGGGTAATGTGAGAGTCTGTCTCCTGCTTGCTCTTGGTGGGGGTGAAATTTTGCTGTATTTCAGCATGCTGGAGGCATATGTGCTAATTATCATGAGATCTCTGCAATGCCAAGATCTCGCTGTTTTGCCCCTCAGAAAGATGGTGCCCGAGGTCTCGCGAGTGTTGGTAGCCAATCAAAGGGCTGCTCCCACGCTGAGTGTGATCTCAGACTGGAAGAGACGAAGGGAAGAAGAGCAAGTCATTTGGGCACTTCTATGGACCTGGGGGCCATAAAAAAACATTTTGGTCAGCTCCATGTTAGTCCGTAGCCTTAACTACTCTGTATGGGGTACAACAGTAGTGTGGAGGTCATGGAAAGCCATGTTTCAGTCGGGTTCCACCTTGTGAGTGCATTTTAATGGAGCTGGAGGCCGTTTGAGTGGTGACATGCCACAGAGACTGGGATACCTGGAATGGAGGTAGGGCCACTGTACTGTACTCACACACTGCTGTAAGGGCGGCCAGGTTGCGATTTGCCTTGCTCTCCTTGAAAGGGTAATTTGATGAGCCTTGTTGTTTAGGAAGCATTTGCTCCTGGAACTGCTAGCAGGGGTATCCAGGTAGACAATCTCCTTACATTATAAGGGCCAGCGGATACTTTATGGATGTTTGCTCCTGGAACCGCTAGCAGGGGCTTCCAGGTAGTCAGTCTCCTTACTTTGTAACCTTGCACTGTTCTACTTAAAAAGCCTTGTGAACCGATGTCATGATAGACGCAGTAGCTATACATCATGCATTCGTTTTCTGTACTTGTTGCCTGGTATATTCTAGTGGCATAAGCACAAACTGATAATAACCAGAATACTGGGTTTTGATAGCATCCTGTATTTAGTGGCAATTGTCCTCTAATTTTTGTATATATAGCTTGTTCTGAAATATTATGAGTCTTACCTTTGCCTCTGGATTTGCTTAAACACGCTGGAGATGTAGGGTGTGCTGCAACCGCAGTCAGATGCACATCTAGAACTGACCAGAAGTAAGCTGACTCCTGGGAGAAGGGGGACGGACTTGTTTCAAATTTGCACGTGCATCAAGCAACCTATCAGGTGTACACAACCCATGATGTCACGAATGTGGAGTGCCTCAGAGATTATCCCCCACAATGTGAAAATACAATCATATGCAGACGACAAAATCTTGTACACTCACCACATTAATTTGAATTTAGCTGTTCAAAGCTTGCAGACAGATTTTGACAAGATTCAGGAAGCCTTATTACAAGTACAATTATTATTTAATGAAAAGAAAACTCAATGGATGGTCTTTGCTAGGAAAAAAACAGATCTTGCCTGAATCAATTATTTTATAAAAGGTACCAGTATAATTAAGCAATGAGGACCGAAGAGCCAGTCATTTCCTAGAGATTAATGACTGGCTGGGGGGAAGGGTGGCCTGAGGTGCAACCGAGGGCTACCCCCACCCAGTCAGTTGTTAATCAAAAGGAAGTGACCACATTATTGCAATAATAAGTCTAATTGCAATAATGATTTATTTGCTTTCTTTTTTTGTGGTGGCATAAGCACCGCTCGCTGTGTGAAGTAGCATAGAGGGAGCTGTTTCTGTGGTGGCATGCTGTGCTCTCTCTGTGGCTTTGTGAATACTCATAGGGCAGGAAGCCGTTTCTGTGGTAATATTAGTTTTATTTTAGAAACAGGATGACATCAGATGTTTAAACTTTTTTTTTATTTTGAAGAAAAAAGTAAGATGACAAGTATGTTGAATGAAAGTAGTTACTGTTTGCAACAGCGCTTCAGTAAACAGCTCGGGTAGTGGGAACACCTGAGTGGCTACCATGCCAGTCACTTCTAGGAGGTTTCAGACCGGTGCGGCAGCCAATCAGAGAGTCAGCTCAGCTTATGAATAATTAATTAGACTTATAATAAGGGTTCACGAATATAAATATTTGGGCATGATATTGGATGAGCAGCAGAACTTCAAATCACATATTCACTTTCTGTCTGTTACATTAAAAAGATTGTTTTTTTTTTATAAAAATAAGAATTATTTTAGTTACTCCATTAGGAAGCTCCTTGTAACTCATTATTGTTATCATGTTTTAGATTATGAAGACTGTATTTACAAGAATACTACTATGACAGTCCTCAGTTCTTTAGATCCCTTGTATCACAGTGTTCGTAAATGTATTACCAGTTTACCATAAAAAGCACATCACTGTCATCTTTATAAACAAGTGGGTTGGACTTCTCTAACAGTGTGAAGAGAAACCGATTGGTATTTGTATGTCTATAAATTTGTTATTGGCGATTTGCCGGTGTATCCCATCTGTGAGGGAGCAATCTTAGACCTCGTACTCTCAAATGGGGACAGTGAGAGGATCTCAGATCTAGAAATGGGTAGCCATCTGGGAACAAGTGACCACCAAACAGTGTGGTTCATGATAAACTCAGCTACAGAGTCAAGCCATACAAAAGTGAGGGTTCTGGACTTCAGGAGGGCTGACTTTGGCAAGATGGGAGAGTGCCTTAGAAAAGCATTAGCAAATAGGCTAGAAGGAGGGGTGGAGCAGCAATGGGAAAATATTAAAACTGCCATCACAGAGGCAACAAGCCTTTGTGTGAAGCAAATTAACAAATCAAAACAAAATCAAAAGCCACTATGGTTCTCAAAAGAGGTGGCAGAGAAGGTTAGGGAGAAAAAGATAGCGTTAAGGAAGTATAAGGAAACACAGAAGGAGCAGGACAGAGAACTGTACCAGTTAAGGCAGAAGGAAGCAGGGAGGGAAGTCAGAATAGCAAAGGCCCAAACTGAGGAAAAGATAGCCAACTCAGTTAAGAAGGGGGATAAAACCTTTTATAGGTACATCAGGGAGCGTAGAAAGACAAAGGGAGGGATACTGAGGCTTAATAGAATGGATGGTGGGTGGGCAGAGAGGGACAGTGAAAAAGCAGGGATACTGAACGAATACTTCTGCTCAGTATTCACAAAAGAGGAGCTGGGGGAGGTGCCTAATCCAATTAACAGATGCACTCTGGATGGGGGGGGTCGGTCCCAGTACTTTCACAGAAGAAAGGGTTCGGAAAGAACTCCTAAAACTGAAGGTGATCAAAGCAATGGTGCCTGATGGAATTTACCCCAGAATTCTAAAAGAATTAAAGAGAGAACTAGTGACATCACTGACTATCCTTTTTAACAAATTATGGGAGGATGGTGTGGTACCTGAGGACTGGAGGAAGGTGGATGTGATTCCCCTTCACAAAAGTGGGAGCAAGACGGAGGCGGGAAACTATAGACCTGTCAGTTTGACCTCTGTGGTAGGGAAAGTGATGGAATCACTTCTGAAGGAAATAATTATTGAGTACCTAGAGGCCAGTGGGGCACAGGACCCAAGGCAGCATGAGTTCACAGCAGGAAGGTCATGTAAGACAAATCTAATTGATTTCTTTGACTGGGTGACCAAAGTAGTAGACCAGGGAGGGGCTGTGGACATGGCCTACTTAGATTTTAGCAAGGCATTTGGCACAGTCCCACACAAAAGATTAATAATCGAATTAACTAGCCTGGGAGTGGGTCCCAGGGTGGTAACGTGGGTAAAACATTGGCTAGACAAGAGGACACAGAAGTTAATTGTAAATGGAGTCCACTCTGAAGAAAGAGGGGTTACTAGTGGGGTACCGCAGGGTTCAGTACTGGGTGCAGTTCTTTTCAATGTCTTTATAAGTGACATTGCAGAAGGACTGGAAGGAAAAGTATGCCTCTTTGCAGATGAGACACAAAGATCTGCAACAGGGTTGATACACAAGGAGGCGTGGAAAGGATAAGAAGGGACTTGGCAAGGTTGGAGGAATGGTCAGAAGTATGGCGGTTTGGATTCAATGCAAAGAAGTGCAAAATAATGGACCTGGGAAACAAAAACCCAGGAGAAGATTACACAATGGGGGGGAGGTAGTAACAACAACAAAAAAGGAAAGGGACCTGGGGGTATATCAGATGACCTTAGGTTAGCAAGCAATGTGAGAAGGCAGTAGGGAGGGCTGGGGGGACACTAGGATGTATAGGGAGAGGCATCACCAGTAGAAAACAGGAAGTTGTTATCCTTCTGTACAGACAGTTGGTGAGACCCCATCTGGAGTACTGCGTCCAGTTCTGGAGACCCCATCTCCACAAGGACAAAGGATGGAGGCAGTCCAGAGGAGGGCAACTAAAATGGTGCAGGGTCTGCAAGAGAAGCCATACGAGGAGAGACTACTCTCGGTATTACTCTCGGTTAATAAAAGTGGAAGTAGGCTCTAAATCAATCGAGACCACTTTCCCCACAAAAGTGGGGGATATCAAGTATAACTTCCCAGCAATATTCTATCTAACTCCAATTTAAACTGGCTACATGATGTCTGCTCAACTATATACTGTGGTAAGGTATTCCAAAGCCCCGCGGCTCTCACAGTAAAATAACATTTTCGCTTATTAGTGAATGCCCTTGATATTTGAATTTGCCTGTTATTACATCTCAGGCCATATACTTTATCCAAACGTTTTAATCCACATAAATTCATAAGATTTTCATCATTTAGAATATTAGACAACAACAACAAGAAGTCACCTCTATCCCATCTTGTCTGTAAATTATATAGTCCTAATGATTTTACCCTTTCTTGATATGTAAGATTTCTTATTTCTGGTATTAATTTTGTCATTCTTCTCTGTAAGCTTTCCATCATTTTTTTATCTTTTTCCAAATATGGTGCCCAAAAGGAAACTGCATAATCAGTGTAAGGTCTAATATATGACTTATAAAGTTTTATAATACATTCTTTATTTCTTGTTATGAACGATTTTTTGATAGCGGTAATAATACGATTACCTGTTTGGATTACTTTAGTACATTGATTACTCCAACTAAATTTGTTATTTACTATAACTCCTAAATCTTGTTAATAACATCCTTTCTTAATTTCATTCCCACACAAGATATAATCAGTATTGGGGTTTCTTTTCCCTAAGTGCATGACCGAACATTTTTCTGTATTAAAAAAAATGTTGTTTTCTTTAGTCCATTTTTCAATTATTAGAAGATCTTTTTTTAATATATTTATTTTTATTTCGGTGTCTACTTCTGCTGAAATTTTAGTATTGTCTGCAAATTTACTTATCTGACTTGAAACACCCAAATGTAAATCCCCGATAAATATACCGAAAAGAGTAGGACCCAGGACAGAGCCCTGCGGCACTCCACTTGTTACAAAGATGCTTCCAGAGATTATATCACCTATCCTAACTTTCTGTGATCTATTCTTTAGCCAATCCTCGACCCATCTAACAGTATAACTGTTAAATTCTGACTTGATCAACTTCATAAGTAATAGATCATGTGATACCTTATCGGACGCTTTTTTTTTAAATCCAAGAATATAACATCCACTGGAATATTTCTGTCCAGACTAGCGCTGATGTTCTCATAAAAGGTTACCAAATTTGCTGTACACGATCTACCTCTTCTAAAGCCATGTTGTGTATCATCAGCTGTTCCCTTTGTTATTATTTCTTGATCCATTTTTTGTTTTAATATTCTTTCCATAGTTTTACACAAGACAGACGTTAAACTAATGGGTCTATAGTTATCAGCTTTATTTTTCCCTTTTTTATGTATTGGAATCACAGTAGCAGTCTCCAGTCCTCTGGTGCCTCACCATTCCTATATAATTTATTGAAAATAATATGCAAAGGGCACATAAGTGCATCTAAAGTATGCTTTATGAAAAATGTATTTATTTTATCGGGTCCTGGTGAAGAAGCATCTTTTTAAAGATCTAACTGCATCTATTATTTCCCCTACAGTTACCTCCTCATATTCACTTGTATATGTATAAACCATTTTATTTATAAGATCTTTACTTGAAAACACGGAACGAAAGTAATCATTAAATATATTTCCTATATCAGACCCATTATTACTTTCTATCCCCTCATTTACTATAGTGGTTATGGGATAATTTGAATTTCTATTATTATTAATGTATGCATAAAAATCTTTAGTATTACGTTCTGTTTTTGATAGTTTATATTCGATTTGTTTTTTCTCCTTTTTAATTAAGGATTTAGTAACTTTTAATTCTATTTTATACTTAGTTCTGTTTTCTACAGTTGGATCTAGTTTTAATTTTTTATATGCTTTTTCCTTTGTTTTTATCTGTTTTTGTATATTAGGTATCAACCAAACCATAATTTTACCTTTATAATTATTAATTTTATTTTTAGGAATATGTAGTTGTTCCAATTCATATATTATTTCCTTAAGAATTTGCCAACATACGTTAGTGCACTTATCTTTAAATAATAAATTCCAATTCTTTGCAAAATGTGCTTCCCTAATTTCATTATAATTCCCCTTATAATAATTGTAATGATATATATTTTGTCTACTGTTATTTTTAAATTGCTTTATAGAAAATGTTACTGCATTATGATCACTAGATCCCAATGGTTCCACTATTTCAATATTGCTAACTATCTCTGGAATATTTGTTAGAATAAGATCCAAAATATTTTTCTCATGAGTTGGCTCTATAACCATCTGGTCTAAACCCGACTTTATAAATGTTTCCAAAAAGTTTTGTTCCGTCTTAGTAGATGCCATAAGTTTTTGCCAATCTATACCCGGCAAATTCAAATCACCCATAATAATTACATCAGATGTTTCAGAATGGTCTGATATTAGTTGGATCAAAGATAAGTCACAGGCTAAATCTGCATTAGGTGGTCGATAAATGTTTATTAATATCAATTTTTTGTTTGCATATTGTAACTGTATACAGCACCCTTCTATTTCCACCTCCTCATCCAATTGAATAGAAATTTATTTTGTTATAATTGTGTTCTTTATGTAAATTCATACCCCACCACCATTTCTATTACTCCGATTTTTGTAGTACAAATTATATCCTGGTATTGCATTTGACCACATAGAGGCCTCATTCCACCACGTTTCAGTTATTGCTATTATGTCTAGTTTTCCCTGATTCATTCTCCCGGCTAGTTCTGTTAGTTTGATGGTGCTTAAACTCCTGGCATTACACATAAAAAATGTAAGTTCATTTCTCAAAGATAAGGGTTCCATATTGACACTCCCTCTTTGCCCCCTGGTATTTAGTTTAAACGTTGTTCGATCACCGATAGAAACTGTTTTCCAAAATAATGACTCCCCTTTTTACTAAGATGTAAACCGTCCCAGCTAAAAAGACTGTAATCATTATTAAACCTTTCCCAGTGAGTAATGCAAGTTATATTATTATTCAATGTCCATTTCCTTAACCATTCACTTACTTCCTTTATTTTCGCTTCTATCTTCACAGATGCTCGTGGTACAGGCAATATTTCAGACACACATATTTCTGATTTGGATACCTTTAATGTATTGACTAAAGATATGTAGCTATTTTTGATATCATCTGTAGTAAATTTGTTTATATCATTTGTTCCAGCATGGACCACTACCAGGGGATTTATATCCGCATCTTTCATGATATTTGGAACAACTCTCTCAATGTCCCTGATCCAAGCTGCCCTGAAACTTGAACACATTCTGTTCTGTTTATCTGTTTTACAGATGTGTCCATCTATATGCTTAATAATACAGTCTCCCAATACTATTACCTGTCTTGGGTTGGATTTTTCAATATTATTAATACTTATTTATATAGGATTGATAAAATTTCCAGTTTGAGCTAAGGGCACAGTTGAATTATTATCCATTGGAGCTGCCTTGGTAGTATTAATACTACATTCTTCATTAGGTACCTGTGCGACAATTGTCATAGTATTCTTCTGGCTGTTTTTAAGATGGACCCCTAGGTTGTCTATACAATCATCACTATTTGCGTTATTCCCATTATTTATTCCCACATTTTGTAATGCATCATCATCAAGGGTGTGAAATCTATTTTCCACTGGGATTAAAAATTATGTTGCCCTCCTTCCTTTCTTTACTTTCCTGTTATTAATTACTGGGCTCCATTCATCACCACTTTCACTGTTTTCTTCCCTCGCTCTCTTCAGGGAATCTTCTTTTGTTATATGTGGAGTATTAGAAAATGAAGGCTGGGGATTTTTGATCTCGTTTACTTCAAAATGTAGGACTTCATTTTGTTTATTTAATTCAATAATCCTTTTTTCTAATATTTCCACTTTATTTCTCAGATCTGCATTCTCAATACATTGTGTGCATTTTAACCCTTCAAATCCTGTGCTAGTCTCTAAACAAAAATTATGGCATAAAATACATGTCATTGCTATTTCCCCTGTAGATAGGGTGACAATGCCCTCATTAATATTCATTTTAAACTAATGTTACCTAAACTTGCTTCAAACTTCTAGGTTAGTGTTAAATAAATTCAATAACCAGCTACTAAGTATAAATGGTATGTTCTTATCCTCAGATATTTCAGTTTATGTTATCTCTTGGGAGAGTTTACCCCTATACACAATTGTTAATTTAAGGGCCTGCAGCAATAGCCAACAGTAGGGAAATCCACCCACAATTTCTTACACTGCAATTTAAAGCAGAGCTTATCGACAACACAGTTTCTTAGACACTGTTATTTACACCACTGGTGTCTGCTTAAACTTCCTCCTCCACAAGCTTCAGAAGTTCTATTTTATTCGCCTGATATGCCAGACACACGCCTTTGCGTGTGTCTTCGCGCGCGATGATGCGTGCTCGCCCCGCTCACCGCAAGGCATTGTAAAATACCCTCCCATTAACCCGGAAGAGTTTGTGAGGTCACTAGACTGATAAAATTACTAAAACAGTGCGAAAAGCGCTAAATTAAATGCACCCATGTTTGTTATGCAGTTCTACTGCCCAGTATTGCACAGGGCAAAAAAATCCCCAGATTCAGAGCTATTTCCATGAGGTTTGTAGTCCTCAGTAAAACTGACATGGACTACAAAGCTCCTCTTCCTGCTTCCGTTAGCTCGCAGGGCTCAATATCATAAAAGAGATTCCCAAGTCTATCGTTTTGCACAATCACAATATTGTAGTAAATTTAGCAACAAGTTTCAAAATATGAGCAGGCTCTTGGTGGTAATGAGAGTAGCAGCACCACCTCGAGCTATTGTAAAAAGTCGCTTCACTGCAGGGCATTGTAAAATACCCTCCTGTTAATACAGAAGAGCTTGTGAGGTCACTAGACTGATAAAATTACTAAAACAGCACGAAAAGTGCTATATTAAATGCACCCACATTTGTTATGCTGTTCTACTGCCCAACACTGCACAGGGCAAAAAATCCCCAGATTCAGAGCTATTTCCACGAGGTTTGTAGTCCTCAGTAAAACTGACATGGACTACAAATCTCCTCTTCCTGCTTCCATTAGCTTGCAGGGCTCAGTATCATAAAAGGGATTCCCAAGTCTATCATTTTGCATGATCACAATATTGTAGTAAATTTAGCAACAAGTTTCAAAATATGAACAGGCTCTTGGTGGTAATGAGAGTAGCAGCACCTCGAGCTTAATATGTATACCCTTGAGGAAAGGAGGGAGAGGGGGGACATTATAGAAACTTTTAAGTACCTCAGTGGAATCAACAAAGTCCAAGAGGGTAGCATCTTTCAGAAAAAGAAATGTGCAAGAACAAGGGAACACAATTTGAAGATAGAGGGGGGACGGCTCAGGGGCAATGTGAGGAAGTATTTTTTCACAGAGAGGGTGGTGGACGCATTGAACAGCCTTCCGGAAGGAGGTTGTGGGGTCTAAAACTGTGGGAGAATTCAAGAATGCATGTGACAGACATAACACAATTTTTGTGGGGTAGAAAGAAATAGGCTGTTGGTTAACTAGGATCTGCAGCTTATCTTGTAGGTAGGGAAATGGGCAGACTAGGTGGGCCAAGCGTCCTTATCTGCCGTCAAAGTCTATGTTTCTATGTATCTGTTGAATACCCTTTATTATAGAGACCAAACAAGACATTCTCTTTGATCTGCTAGTTTTTCTAACCTAAATATGCCCAAGTGTAGATCTAAGGTTGGAGAATATGTCTTTGCAGTTTCTATCCCTAAAACCTGAGCTTTTACGAACATACAAAATTTGCCAGCAGAAAAAGGCCATTTTTTCTATCAGGTCTGCTCGATTTTGCAGCTAGCAGCCCTATTCTTCAGCTGTCCCTCCCTCCCTTTATCCTCCCTCTTACCCTGTCCCAGTCCCTTTTGCAGCAGCCCACTGTTTTACAGGCTACCGTCTCTGCCGGTAACGCGTTACACCCTGCCACCACCCTCTCTGTAAAAAAAAAAAGTGTCTCCTCATTTCCCTCTTGAACCCCCCAATCTTATGTCATGGCCTCCGAGTGTCCCTTCCCACCCTTACCCTGACTAGCTCCTCAATACTAGTCTTGTTTATCCCTTTCATGTACTTGAATGTCTCGATTATATTCCCTCTGTCCCTCCTCTCCTCCAGCGAGTATATGTTTAACTCCTTTAGCCTACTGTCATACGATAAGTCCCCTGGATTATCTTAGTTGCTCTGTGCTGCATGCCTTCCAGTAATTTAATGTCCCTTTTCAGGTACGGGCACCAGTACTGCACGCAATATTCAAGATGAGGTCTAACTAATGATCTATACAGTGACAGAATCACCTCTCCCCTCCTGGACGTTATTCCCCTTGCGATGCAACCCAGTATTTTGTTGGCCCTTGCTGCTGCCTTCCTACACTGTGCCAAGTTGCTCATTGATCCTGTGATGAGCACCCCCAGATCCTTCTCCTCCTTCTCAGTCTCTCCTAGCTGCACTCCCCCCCATTTGATAGTTTCTCCTTGGATTTATTGCCCCAAAATGCAGCACCTTACACTTTTTGGCATTGACCCACAGCTGCCAAGTGTCCGACCAGGCCTCCAGCTTTTTCAGATCTTCCTGCAGACTCTGCCACCCCTCTGTGTCATCCACCACTGCCCCTATCTTGGTGTCATCGGCAAACAGGCCGATCCTGCTCTTGAATCCCATGGAAATGTCTGCAATAAATATCCCAAACAACACTGGTCCCAGCACCGAGCCCTGTGGAACTCTGCTCGTTACTGCCCTTGGAGATGATAGTTCCCCCTTCCACCACCACCCTCTGCTGCCTTCCCTGCAGCCCAATTGTCACCCATCCCATCACTTCCGCTCCCACCTCTGTGCCTTCAAGTTTTATTCCAAGTCTCCCATGCAGCACCAAATCAAATGCCTTGCAGAAGTCCAGGTACAGGACATCCACTGCGTGGTCCTTGTTCATCTGTCTAGTTACCCAGCCATAGTAATCAACCAGGTTGGTTTGGCAGAATCTGCCTGTGACAAAGTCATGCTGTCTACTATCCTGCAGCCCACTGAACTCCAGCAGGGACACCAGCCTCTCCTTCAGGATCATTTCCATTAGCTTCCCCACAATGGAAGTGAGGCTCACTGGTCTATAGTTCCTTGGTTCACCTTTGGGGCCGCTCTTATGCAGGGGAACCATGTGAGCCAACCTCCAATCCTTGGGTATGCATCCTGAATTCAGTGAGGCACTGAATTGGCCTACCAAAGGCACCGCCAGAATCTCTGCTAGCTCCTTTGGTAACCTGGAGTGAATGCTATCTGGTTCTGGTGCTTTGTCCACCCTCAGCACTCTCAGGCCCTCCAGCATTCTACCTTCTGTGATTACCCCATCCATTACTCCCTCCCAGCCTTTACTCCCCCCCACTCCCCCTTGGGTAGCACTCCCCCTCTCTCTTTCGTAAATACCAAGCAGAAGTAGTCATTGAGTGCTTCTACCTTTTCTGCACC
Organism: Neoceratodus forsteri; assembly: GCA_016271365.2. Classification (NCBI taxonomy): domain Eukaryota; kingdom Metazoa; phylum Chordata; order Ceratodontiformes; family Ceratodontidae; genus Neoceratodus; species Neoceratodus forsteri. The sequence continues at coordinate 126,035,063 of JADMNL010000024.1, forward strand.
CTTCTCTACCCATCGCCTGTCCTTTTTAATCCTTACTATCTGTTCTTTACAGTGCCTTTTCTCCCTGATGTACCTGAAGAAGCTCTTCTCCCCCTCCTTAACTCATTTGCTCCTGGTGGCCATTTTGGGTCAGATCTAGCAATGGATGGTTCCGACGCCATATGGCGTCTGTGGGAACAAATGTGTTAATGCCTTGCGCCAGCCTGAGCTATTTGGTAGCTTTTGCTGTTATTACTGCCCTTGTCACCTCCCTTGCCTCCTGCAGGTATTCCTTCCAATCTTCTCCCCTCCCTGATTTCCAGTATCTCCTAAAGGCCACCCTCTTTTTCCTCACCTTTTCCACAACCCACCTGCTCATCCAGCTTGGCCCTTTTGCCCTGGCCTTTTTGCTCTGAGTCCTGCTACAAGAACTGGTAGCCTCTAGTATCCCCTTCTTAATGAGCTCCCATCTCTGGTCCATGTCCAAACTAGGCTGGATCCTGGCCCGGTACCCACTCACCACCTCCCCCATCTTTGCAAAATCTGCCCACCTGAAATCCAGCACCTTTGCATTGGATGCCATGTCCTCTTTGCCCATAATCAACCTGAACCATACTGAGTGATGGTTACTCCCTGCTAGTGGTTCGTCCACCTTGATATCCTTCACAAACTCCCCATATGTGAGCATTAGGTCAAGGGTATCCCCTCCCGGTTGGTTTGCTGACCACCTGTGTCAGGAAGCTTTCCTGAAAGGCATCCAGCAGTACCTGCTCACTTTTATTGCTGGTGGCTGGGATTCCCCAATCTGCCCCCAGCAGGTTGAAGTCCCCCACAACCACCACACTCCCACTCCCGCACGCCCTTCTAATCTGCCTCACAAGTTCTCTGTCCAACTTTTCTGTCTGGAGGGTGGCCTGTACACCACTCCCATCCAGAGAGTCCTATTCCTGGAATCCTGGATTAGCAGCCATAATGACTCTGTTTCTCCCTCTCCCCCTCAACGCACTTTAGCCCCTCCTTCACGTATAATGTCCCTCTCTTCTGTTTTCCCTATCCCTGCGGAACATTCTGTACTCTGGGCTGGCCAGGTCCCAGTCATGGTATTGGGTGGCCCATGTTGCCGTGATGGCTGCCATGTCCACCTCCCTCTCCGCCATGAAGGCCTGTAAGTCATTCATTTTATCCTTCAGGCTTCTAGCATTCATGGTGACCACCTTCCATCCCTTTACCATCCCTCTGCCCTCCACTTCCAGCATCCCCTCTATTGCTTCTGCCTAGTTCATCCCCTTGTTCCAAGGGGTAAGCTTGCTCTGTTTCCCATCTCGTGGCCACTGTATGCCCTCCATCCACCTGCCACCCCCTCTCCTAGTTTAAATGTGCAGCTACCTCAATATACTCCCCAAGCTTCTGTTTTATACAGAAAAAGCTTAAATTAACAGTTTTACCCCATAGCTCGATTTAGAGCTTCGTTAGAGAGCTTAGCGTACGGTCATTGTGATTGCTTTGGATAAATGCTTATTCATAAATGATGCATGCTGAATGATGTTATTGATTTTTTTTAAAGAGGATAACGTTTGTATGTGTGTAACATAAATGTTGTATTGTTTTGCATGTATTTATTAGTTTAAAATTGTATTACATATGAACACACGAACATATGAAATTTGCCAGCAGATAAAGGCCTAGAGGTCTATCAAGTCTGCTCGAATGTGCAGCTAGCGTGCCTTATTCTGCAGCTGCCCCTTCCTCCCATCCTCCCCTCCATTAACCCTCCTCCTTGCCCTGTCCCAGCCCCTTTTGAAGCAGTCCACTGTTCTACTGGATACCACTTCTGCTGGTAACGCATTTCACCCAGCTACTACCCTCTCTGTAAAAAAGTGTCTCCTCATCTCCATCCTGAACCCTCCTCTCTCCAGTCTCATATCATGGCCGCAGGTGTCCTTCCCCTCCCCTACAGCCTCTCTGTACCTGTCTTGTTTATGCCTTTCATGTACTTAAAGCTTTCAATCATGTCCCCCATGTCCCTCCTCTCCTACAGCGAGTACATGTTCAACTCCCTCACCCTACTCTTGTATGGTAAGTTCCCCAGCCCCTTGATCATCTTTGTCACCCTGCGCTGCACCCCCTCCAGTAACTTAATGTCCCTCTTCAGATACAGGCACCAGTACTGCACGCAGTACTCCAGATACGGTCTAAATAATGATCTATACAGTGGCAGAATCACCGCTCACCCCCTCGAGGATATACCCTTTGCAATGCAATCCAGCATTTTGTAGATCTTTGCAGCTGCCTTCCTACATTGTGTTGAGTTGTTCACTGATCCTGTAATGAGCACCTCTAGATCCTTCTCCTCTTCTGTCATGGCTAGCTGCACATCCCCCAGCTGGTAACTCCTCCTTGGGTTCTTCAATCCAAAATGCAGCACCTTGCACTTTTTGGCATTAAACCACAGTTGCCAGGTGTCTGACCAGGTTTCCAGCTTTGCCAGATCATCCTGCAATCCCTGCCATCCCCCTAGGTCATCCACCACTGCTCCCATCTTGGTGCCGTCAGCAAAGAGACTGATCTTCCTCTTGATGCCCAATGATATGTCTGCAATGAATATCCCAAACAACACTGGTTCCAACACTGAGCCTTGCGGAACAGTGCTCATCACTACCTTTGGGGATGACAGCTCCCCACCCACCACCACCACCCTCTGTTGCTTTCCCTGAAGCCAGTTCCCTACCCATCTCACCAGCTTTGCACCTGCCCCTGTGCCTTCTAACTTACTTCCCAGTCTCCCATGTGGCACCGAGTTGAATGCTTTACTGAGGTCCAGGTACAGGACATCCACTGCATGGCCCCTGTCCAGTTACCTAGTTGAACCCATGCTGTCTGCTGTCCTGTAGTCCTTTGGCCTCCAGGAGGGCCACCAGCCTCTCATTCAGGATAGTCTCCATCAGCTTACCCACGATGAATGTGAGGCTCACTGGTCTGTAGTTCTCTGGTTCATCCTTGGGGTCGCTCTTGTGGAGGGGCACCACATGAGCATCCTCCAATCCTGAGGTACACACTCTGAGTGTACTGAGGCATTAAAATAGGTCTGCCAAAGTTACCGCAAGGACCTCTGCCAGTTCTTTCAGTACCCTTGGGTGGATGCCATCTGGGCCTGGCGCCTTGTCCACCCTCAGTACTGTCAAACCCTCCATAACCCTGCCCTCCATAATTTCCCCATCTGTCACCCCCCCCGTTTCTGTCCTTCCTCCCCCGCTTGAGTATCACCCCGCCTTCTCCTTAGTAAATGCCGAGCAGAAGTAATCATTTAGCACTTCTGCCTTATCACCCCCTGCTTCCACCCAACCCCTCTCCTTCCTAATCCTTGTGATATGATCCTTACAGTTCCTTTTCTCTCTGATGTACTTGAAGAAGTCCTTCTCCCCCTTCTTAATGCCTTGTACCAGCCTGAGCTCTGTAGATGCCTTGGCTCTCCTTACTGCCCATGTCACCTCCTTCAATTCCTTCAGGTACTCCGCCCTGTCCTCCCCCGTCCCTGTTTTCTTGTACCTCCTAAAGGCAGCTCTTTTCCTCCTTACCTTTCCCATGACCTCCTTTGTTCACCCAGCTAGGTTTCTTTGCCCTAGCCTTCTTGTTCTGGGCCTTGCTCCAGGCTCTGGTTGCCTCCACTACCCCCAGCTTTATGAGCTCCCACCTCTGGTTAGTGCCCATACTAGGTTGAATTCTGGCCAGGTACCCTTTTACCACTTCCCCCATCCTCCCAAAGTGGGCCTTCCTGAAGTCCAGCACCCTTGTGCCAGATTCCACTTCTTCCTTACCCATATCCAATCTAAGCCATACTGAGTGGTGGTGGTCACTCCCTGCCAGCAGTTCTTCCACCCTAAGTTCCCTCACAAACTCCCCATTTGCCAGCACAAGGTCAAGGGTATTCCCCTAACCTGGTTGGTTCACTGATCATTTGCATCAGGAAGCTGTACTGGAAGGCATCCTGCAGTATCTGTTCCCTTCTATTCCTGGTTGTTGGGGTACTCCAGTCCACTCCTGGCATGTTGAAGTCCCCCACAATCACCACACTACCCTTCTTGCAGGTCCTCCTGATCTGTCCCGCTAGTTCCCTGTCTAATTCCTCTGTCTGAGAGGGTGGTCTATACACCACTCCCATTCTGAGAGTCCTATTCTTGGAATCCTGGATTTGCATCCATAGTGACTCCGTACTACCCTCCTCCCCTTCCTCCCTTACACACTTCAGTCCTTCCCTCACATATAGTGCCACCTCTCCCCCTTCCCCAATCACTCTATTCCTATGAATATTCTGTACCCTGGAACCGCCAGGTCCCTCCTCCCCCTCAATGCACTTTAGCCCCTCCCTGATGTATAATGCCACTCCCTCCTCCTGTTTTCCCTATCCCTGTGGAATATTCTGTACCCTGGGACCGCCAGGTCCCAGTCATGGTATTGGGTGGCCCATGTTGCCGTGATGGCTGCCATGTCCACCTCCCTCTCCGCCATGAGGGCCTGTAAGTCATTCATTGTATCCTTCAGGCTTCTAGCATTCATGGTGACCACCTTCCATCCCTTTACCATCCCTCCCCCATCCCTTTGCCCTCCACTTCCAGCATCCCCTCTATTGCTTCTGCCTGGTTCATCACCCTTGTTCCAGGGGGTAAGCTTGCTCCGTTTCCCATCTCATGGCCACTGTATGCCCTCCATCACCTGCCACCCCCTCTCCTAGTTTAAATGTCCAGCTACCTCAATATACTCCCCAAGCTTCCGTTTTATACAGAAAAAGCTTAAATTAACAGTTTTACCCCTGTAGCTTGATTTAGAGCTTTGTTAGAGAGCTTAGCGTACAGTCATTGTGATTGCTTTGGATAAATGCTTATTTATAAATTATGCATGCTGAATGATATTGAATTTTTTAATGAGGATAATGTTTGTATGTATGCAACTTAAATGTTGTATTGTTTTGCATGTATTTATTAGTTTAAAATTGCATTGTACTGTGTATTTTTCTTAAACACAATTGTAAACGAGAAGTTTCTGCTCAATTTGCCGTCAATAAATGATGATGGTGGTGGTATGGATACACACAAGAGCCACTGGGAGATGTTGTTTCTCACCAGTATGCATGCACTAACATAGTCCAAATGAATCTGACTGAATTCTTCAACTGAGTGACATAGGCCGTGACTAGGGGTCAGGCAGTTGATGTCAAAACTTTTGATTCCATCTCACATGGGAGGTTGATTAAAAAAGCTGGGCAACTTTGGGGGTGGGGGACACGTTTACAGGGTGAGTGAAAAAGTTACTGAGTGGAAAGACCTAGAGGATAATCCCAAATGGTGGAGGCCCCTCAGTGGTGGGTGAAGTCACAAGCAGGATACTCCAGGGATCAATTCTAGGGCTGGTTCTCTTTGACTTTTTTTTTGTTTATTTATTTATTCATTTGTTTGTTTGATTGTTTGCTTGTTTGCTTTTTGTTTATTTGTTTGTTAACCAAGTAAGCACACTGGGCCAAAGGCCCTTTCTCAGCTACAGATAGTAACCACGCATAAATACGTAGATTAAAACAAACTACACAAAAATCATGCAGTATGCACCATACAAATCATTGTAAAAGCACTGATTAGGTGCAAGTACAGTATCTAAAAACATTTGCAAGCTAAGCTTTCAAAACAAGTGCTACTTTAAGCGGACTTAAAAAGGGCAAGATTTTCAAAGCCTGGCACGGGGCCTGTGTCCAGCCCTACACCATGCCACTTAGGTTCTGGTGGTGCACCCGACCCTTTGCCACAACTACGTCCAATTTTAAACTCTTGGGCACAGTTGTGATAGTGTCCATGAATTATGGCAGCTTGAGTCAAATATCTGGCACAAGCTCTGTAAAAACGGCCCCCATGACAGGGTGAGGGGGGGAGAGGAGGGGGGGCAGCTGCAATGTAGGGGGTAGCTGCACATTCGAGCAGACATGACAGACCATGAGGCCTGTTTCTGATGGCAGATTCACATGTTCATATGATTGCTGCAAGTCAGACCAGAAAATGGTGGTCTAACTTGTGGCAATTGCCACATGGGATTGAAAATCCCATTAGATCGCCGCAAGCCCCATGCGCCATATCAGTAGTGCACTGGGGCTTGTAGCGATCTAAGACTTTTGAATATCCTGCCCTTAGTGTGTCTGTGTTTGACACGAGGAAACTGGTAAATTGTTCCACAGTCTAGCAGCAAAAGTAGAGAAGGCACAGGGCCACTCATCGTTGATCCAGGATGCACAGTAAGAAATAACAGAACTGTAGACCTTAAGCTTCTTGAAAAGGGTGAGTGTCAAAAGTTCATTTCATGGAGTATTTATTTGTAATATAGGTGAGGGGGTTCAGGGAAATTACTTTCTACCTCTTCACAGATGATACCCACCTCTTGGAAGAGCAGACACTGAGGAGGGGATACGGACCACAAGGAAAGATCTAAATAATCTGGAGAGGTGGTCCAGGGTGTGGTAGCTGACATTTGCTTGAAAGTGTCAGTGGCTCAGTAGGTAGCACATTCATGTCTTGGATCAGAAGATCGGATGGTCTGGATTCTATCCCCACACCTGTTACTTGGGGCAATACCCATAACTGACACTGTAGTGCAGCTTGAGGTGGGTGCTGCACTCTTGGTGTGTCGTCCTTCAGATGAGATGTTAAACCGAGGTCCCTTCTGCCTGTCTCTGGCCAATGTCCAGGTGGAAGCAAAAGATCCTGTGAAGAAGAGTAGGGGAGTTTCACTGATATCATGGCCAACATTCCCTCGTCAATTGAACAGGTCCATGCAACCCCCACCCTGCCCCCTGGACACACCTGGAAACTAGCAATATTTGCTTAGTGTGCCTTTCCTGGTCAAAAATTAAATCACAAATTGTGGTGAGAAAGAAATAATGTGACCTACTACCTACCAGGAACTGAACGCAGGCCCTCAGACTACCATTCCGGTGCACTAATCACTGAGCTTTGGTTGGACATGAGGTTCCCGGACAGACTTCCTTTCTCTGGTATTGTATATTTTTATTTATTTATTTAGTATTTGTTTACCGGGTAAGTGCACTAGCCATAGCAATGACTATTTTCAGGCATAACCCAGAAGGATACAGTACAAAACATGGCATGAACGCATAACAAATACAAGATTATACATGATCGAAACTATTTAAATACATATGACATGACAAAATTGTCTAAGTTAACAGTTTTTAAAAATACACAAGAAACAGAGACACACAAAACTGTCTTGTAGATAGTGTACAAACTAACATAAATTACTGATCTGTGGTGAGAACACATTAGGTAAGTAGTAATAGGCTGTTCATACAGAATTTATATATGGTGGTAAGGGGGGAAAGGAGTGGAAGTGGAATAGCCAAAGCATATACCATAGAGGGAGGCCTGTGGGAGGAAAGGGAAAAGACAGGAAAAAACTGGGAAAGTGCTTAGTGTTGAAAGGCACAACATAGGTGACAGAACAAAAGGAGCTGAGTGGAAGGATGAAACTGGTTAAGGGGGTTTAAAGCAACTGCAACTGTGGGAAGTGGCAAGGTGATTATATAGCCCTTTCTTAAAAGAAGCATGGGAGGAAGATTGATGCAGGGCAAGAGGGAGGGAGTTCCAGAAAAGGGGGGCATGACATGCAAAAGCCATGGCGCCTTTAGAAGAATAGTGCCTGGGAGTGAGGACTGGTGCATTATCAGCAGATCGTAGATCATAGTGTGGGGCAACCTTAAGGAAGAGATCTGCTAAGGGTTTCTGTATTTGTAAACGGACAATTTTATCAATGACGGAGCCATAGGTGTAAAGCCGGAGTTCAGTAGGAGGAAGCCATCCCAGATCCGAGTAAAGGAGGCAGTGGTGTTTTAGCCTATGAGAGGAGGAAGCACAGCGGCAAACATTGTTATATGTGACGTCCCATTTTCGGAGACTAGATTTGGACACAGAGGTATAGGTGGCAACTCCACAGGTGAGACAGGGAAGGAGTATACCCCGGGCAAGGGCAAGCCTAGCAGAGGGGGTTAGCATGTATGTGGTGTGGTATGCTATCCCAAGTTTAGAGTTTACCAGCTTGCAGGTCTGTTGAATATGCAGATCAAAGTTTAGCAATGGGTCTAGAGTGATCCCAAGGTATTTAAATGAGTCCACCATCCCTAGAGTTGAGCCATTTGAGGAGGAGACCCTAAATTTAGGCTGGGAGAGTTTAAGCTTGGTCTTAGACCCGAATAGCATAGCTTGGGTTTTGGACCATTTAGAACAAGCTTCATGGCTGGTTAGCCATTGACAGATTTGTAGAAAGTCAGTAGAGAGTTTTTGGTTGATGACATCAATGCTTCTGTCACTAGTGTAAAGAACAATATCATCAGCATAAAGCAGAGAATCAGTCCCTTTGATGTTTGTGGTGATATTATTGATGGAGGTAGAGAAAAGCAGAGGTCCAAGGATTGACCCTTGAGGCACCCCTATGTTGATGGAGGTTTTGTCAGAGTAGGTGGAGTTGTATTTAACAGTTTGAGCCCTGCCTGAGAGGTAGCTGCCAAACCACTTAACAACATTTTGAGAGAAACCAAGTGATTCAAGGGAGGTTAGGAGGATGGAGTGGTCAACAAGATCAAATGCCTTGGTCATACCAATGAAAAAAGCCCCCATGAGAAGGCCAGCATCCATAGCCATAAGGGTGTCCGATGTAAAATTTGAGGAGGGCAGTAGTAATAGTAGTAGTGCTAAGATCCTGCAACCAGGTATATTCAAAATGACAATCAGCAGTTTTGTGGTGCAGTATTGGCCACTGCTGAGCAATTTAAATCACAGATTGTAGTAAGAAAGAAACAATGTGACCTACTGGGAATTGAACCCAGGCCCAAGAATACCATCTTAGTGCTCTAATCACTAAGCCACAGGCTCACATGGTGGGACCTCGGGTTACCAGACACACTTCTTCTCTCTGGTGTTTAGGTCCAACCATGTGAGCCTGTAACTCAGTGGTTAAGAGTGCTGGGATGGCATTCTGGGGGCCTAGGTTCGGTTCCCTGTAAGTCGCATTCCTTTCTCACTACAATTTGTGATTTAACTTGCTTAGCAGTGGCCAATACTGCACCACAAAACATCTAATTGTCATCTGGTTGGAATTACAAATAAAATAAATAAAAAATTTGTATTGCAAAAAAAGTGCAAAGTAATACACCTAGGGGCCAAAAAAAACCCCAAGAATGTAGCATAGGCTATAAATGGGGTGGCAGTACCTGAATTCTGGCACATAGTTCATCTCCTTTAAGCCAATAGAGAGGGATAAAGCAAGGTTCCTGAAAAGGTGAAGCAAGCCACAGAGTCGCACAGTGAACAAGCAGTCAAGCAGATACTTGAGAGAGCAAAGCCAAAGCAGGAAGGGAGAAAAAAAAAATAAAAGACAAAAAAATTAGACCTTAATCAGCATTTTGAAAAAGCAGGCTGGGGTGTTATCTGAAAAAAAAATGTTTAGATTAAATATAGTTTTTAAACCGTTTTGCCTTAGTTAGGAGGTGTGGGCAGAAGGCTTCCTCTGATTTGTCCAGTCCCTCTGACTGGTGACTGAAGCAATGACATTTGTGAATGTCAGTCATTTAATGTTATTAGGATTTACTAGAACATCAGCGACAGCAAGGGGCACAGATGGTCCATGTATAGCTGTCCCCCCTCCACCCCCATTAGTTGTGGTAGTAATCGAATAACCCATTATTGTTCACACAGTATATATGTCTAGTCTAGTTTTAACAATATTTACATTACCACTAGTCACTACTAGGGTTGCCACCTGTCAGGTATTTTACCTGGTGATCAGGTTTTCAGGGTCCCTATCAGGTAATCTGGTTTTACTCTGTGCTGGTCAGGTTTCTGAGCCATTTAGAGTGTTCACATATTTTTGAAACAAATGATGTCATATTATTCATTGTTTCAGCTGCATGTCCAGGTTACAAACACGTTCTCTTGTCAATATAGCCCTTTGTTTGTGAAAGCAGTCAGCCTGGGAGGTGTACAGTATGGCCATTAGCACCATTAGCACTTACTTAACCTAATCTTTTCCACTGCATCTGAAAGTGGCATAGCAGCACAGCTGCCCCCACCTTTTGTAACAATAACAGAGCCAGTTGTCCTCCACTTTCATTTGCTGGTAAACATTTTCATCTCTAACAGAATTTAGGCATTTTTAAATGTTTTAAATCTTTTTTTTTTCCTCAAGAAAAAAGTATGGTCACTTCTTTGGCTTTGAAATAGTACTGTGGACATGAACAGGGAATGGAGCCAGAAAAAGATATAAAGTACACAGTACAGGAAACAATTTATTATGTATTATTATATACCATTTATACTGTTGTATGCTATTTACAGTATTTCCCTTGTCTGCCCCCAGATCATATCTGTAAATGATATTTCTTTTATCTCTGTATGTTTATTTTGTAAACCAATGTCAATAAATACATACATAAGTAAATGGATGACTAGGAAGAACATAGGAAAGTAACTTTAACAGGTATAGTACAGTATCTTAACATTTTTGTTGAACTGCTGCTTTAAAGGGGCACTGTCAACTTTTTCCACTCGTTTGTGGTCTTATTTAAGCAGCGTACATTCTGACACAGACCCAACCTACATGCATTACAAAATGCATCCAGTGATATAAAAAAGAAGGCTGTGTACCTGTTTTGCTACGTTTTGACAAAACTCAATATTTCCTCGGTCCGAAATAAAAGCTGCTACCACCGGAAGCATCGGCAGGTTGAGAACACGCATCAGGCATGAGCGCAGCCCTGAGATGCAATTTTTTAGCATGACACTTAATAAAAAGGTTTCCCCAGTAAATGAATAAACACTGAGTGGTTTCTGGAGGCTAAAAACAAAAAAACGAGCATTGTGAGTATTGCGTTTACTTTTTAATCGCGACCTGAAATCTCGCCGCATGCGTGAGATCGGCATGTGTCTTGCGCGCCGGGATCTTGTATATGCCTTTTTCGAGCATGCGGATTTTGGTCGTGATTAAAAATGTAAAATGCAATGCTCGCAGTGCTCGGTTTTTGTTTTTACGCACCTGAAACCGCTCAGGGTTTAATTATTTACTGGGGAAGCCTTTTATTACAAGAGGCATGCTAAAAAGTTGCATCTCGAGACTGCACTCTTGCCTGACATGTGTTCTCATCCTTCCGATGCTTCTGGTGGCGCGTGCTTTCAGATCGGACTCTAGTTTTGTGAAAATTGAACAAAACAGGTAAAAAAAACCTTTTATATCACTGGGTGCATTTTATAACTCATGTATGATGGGTCTGTGTCAGAATGTACACTGCTTAGATAAGACCACAAACGAGTGGAGAAAGCTGACAGTGCCCCTTTAAGTGTTGTCTTTTATTGATATAACAAATGGTCTTCTAGGAGGAACAATGCATGGTGAGTCATGAAAAGGAGTGGAGCTTAGGATCTGGTTTTTGCCCCATCCAAAGGTGGCAACCCTGTTCACTACATCAGTCAGCAGTGAGTTTCCAGATCCCCACAACTCACTGAGTAAAGAACATCTAGAACATCATGCCTTCCATCATCAAGGCAGGCAGTACAGCGTAGTAGTTAAAGGCACTGAGCTGGAAACCTGGGTTTGAATCCCATCAGCCCCCACTTGCATACTGTGTAACTTCCTTGTGCTCCCAGGTCGCACCTGGAAACAAGCACTGGCTTAGTGTGCCTTTCCTGGTTAAACAGTTTCCCCTTTCTCTTTCCTTTTAGTAGTTTTAAATGATGGTGGTTGCATTTGATTATTATGCCCAACAATCATTTCTGTGTCTGGTTTATATTTCATAAAAGCATTGAATTTGTTGGCAGAAAAGGACTGGTAGGCCCATCAAGTGTGCCCTATTTTTCTCTGCCTATTACTACACCCCAGACCTTATTTGATCACTGATGACCCTCCCTACTGCCTTACCTCCATATATAACGCCCATGTGCTTATCCCACACATGTTTGAAGCTCCCCACTGTCTTCGCCCCCAAAACCTCTTCTGGCAAACTGTTTAAGCCATCCATCAACATTTTTGTGAAGAACTTATTTCCTCACATCCCTCTTAAACAACCCCCCAGCTTCACAGCATAGCATATCTCTTCCTTTGAAAGAGACTCCCCTCCTGCATCTTGTTCACCCCGTGAGGTACTTATAGGTTTCAATCCTGTCCCCTCTCACTCTCCTCTCCTCTCCTCCAGGGGAGTACATGTTTAGCTCCCACAGCCTCTCCTTGTACGGTTTCTCATGCAAACCCCCTCACCATTCTGGTATCCTCCTCTGGATCACTTCTACCCTGTTGACGTCCTTGCGGCAGTATTATTCATGCTTTGCATTATCTCTCTATCCTTATCTAAATTATATAGCAACATTAGATCACCATGAATAGGCCTTCTGTGTAGGGAAAACCATCCAGTTTTATCTAATCTCTCCTCATATTACATGTTTTCAAACACTCTTAGTGATTTTGTAATTTTTTTCAAAATTCTTTCTATTAACATTCCTTCTCCTGAATTTAAAGCTCCCCAGAACTGTGAACAGTAATCAATGTGTGGTCTGATGTAGGTTTTATAAAGTGGTATAATAATTTCCTGAAATTTTTGTTTGAATATGCCATAGCATACTATTGACTAGATAATATGATTTTCTGAGTATTTCATTGCAATGATTTTTATTCTTGAGATCCTATGTGATGAAAATTACTAAGACCTTTTCACAATTAGTTACACTTAACTTGTTACTGTCTTCTCTCCTCAGTTCCGCCACAAGGTGAAGTTTGAAGGAATGGAGTCCCTTCCCTCCCGTTCCTCCAGGCAGACCAGAATCTCTCAGCTTCCAACTTCTGCTACTGAGTTTGGGTTTTTGGGATCCACCATTTCATCTGGATCTATGCGATCTGAGGACCTGATCGTACCAGAGAGCCCTGCCTCGGAGACCTATGAAGTTGACTTCTATCTGGAGCAGCTGTTACCAACTGTAAACAGTCTTCTGCAGCACTTTGACAGAGTCAACAAAGTCACAGAAGACCTGTTCCAACTGGAGTCAGGCTTGGAGCAAACTCAGAGGAGGATCAGTGAAAAAAGGACACTTCAGGCAGTCAAAGGCAGGACCTCTCTGGAAGGCAGCAGAGCTCCCCCCTCCAGGAGACAGCTGAAACTACCGAGGACTTACAGCACATTCTCTGAGTCAGCAGTGACCAGGCTGCGGTCCCACAGGAGCCAGGCATCAGATTGCACAGCTTCACACACCAACAGGCCAGGACAGGCACCTGTGGCAGCAGACGCAGTGCCTGGCCGAGGTTACGGACGCAAAGCTTGGGTGACAGGGCCGCCACTTTCAGCAGACTTTTGTCAAAGGCTCGCCCTAGCTTCCAAGGCTTCAAATAAGTGGAGGCCAAAGAGTGAAGAGGGCAAGGAGCGTCTGGGATATGACCGCCCTGAGTCACAGATTCCACTTAAGAAGCGAGCCTGGCAGATGGAGGGAGGAGCTGGAGGGAGTGAAATGAGCTTGCCTGGGATGGGTGCAGCCACAAGCAGAACTCCCAGCAGTGGGATCTGTTTTTTGTGAACTAGTTATGTACCAGTCCAGGCTTCTCCATGTGACATACCGGAGCTTCACTGCCACATGTAGGGACTGTGATGGATATGGGGAGCAAAGAATCTCTTCCTTTCTTACTTGAATGAAAAGATGGCATTAGATTTTGCATGCCAAGTCATTTGAAGCCACTGGGTGTGCCTTTGCAGCTGCTAGAGGGAACATGCACCATTTTGGAAAATCTGTTATATATAGTACTTTGCCTGCTAAACATTTCAGATCAAGTCCAGTGGGGGGGGGGGGTTAGCTGAGTGAACAGAAAGGGGTTTATAAACTCTCATTAAAACAAAGACCCACCCTTTTGTGATGAAGGGATTCTCTAGGGACTGCAAAATATGAAACGTTGCTGCCATTTGTGTGTTTAGCAGAGTTAGTGTTCTGCCTGAAATTAATATTAACTTTTAAAAGTAGTCAACTGTTGCCTTTTTGTATCGCAAATACTTTTCCTTTTACTAACTGCTAATTAGAATTGTTTCTTCCTGGGAGTACCAAGTGTGATGATGTGTGGAACAGCACTTTGCCTGGTGGTTAGTATAGCTACAGTATTTCTAGTCCTATTCAAGCTGTGCCTCATTAGCACATGCCACAGACCATAGTTCTGTTTGCTATTTTTGCTGCTACTAGCTCTTTAAGGAAACATACTGTGCAGTACATTGACCAAAGCATCAGGAAATGGTGGCATGAGTGCCTGAAATGGGTCCAACTTCAGCTAACAGAGACTTTTAAAAATGTTATGAGACTGATGGACGTATCAAATTGCTGAACTATTGCTTGAAATGATTGGAAGAGAGAAAGCTGCTTTTTTGTCTAATGGCATGGAATACAAAAGTGTAAACCTCTTGAATTCATGCAATTTAGAGTAAGTGAAGAGTGAAAGAGCTCACAGTTGGTAGAAAATAAGACTAGGGGGTGTTATGTGGACTGAGATGATGGGATGTCTGTTTTCATGTAACGTAGGAACTCAAAACGTTACTGACCCAGGTTGGCCCATGTGATGTGGCAACAGGGTTACCATCTGTGAGACTCTGGTTTGTGTCTGATCCACGGTCTCAAACAGCAGATCCAGAGGGGGGTTAGGGTGCTTTGGGAAGGTGAGAGACTTGGTTGGGGGGGGGGTGAAGCAGTGGGAGTGCTTTTATTTAGCGCACTTCTGTAAAACTCGGTGTGCTTTACAGTTGAGAAAAAAAACCCGAAGAAACAGTAAACCCTGAGATCCAATAATAAAAGCAGTTCATAAAGAGTTAAAGAGCAAGCAACACCTCCAGGAGAACTTAGGAATCATGAGAGTTGGGGCTGCCTAATGGGCAGCATGATGCAGTCTCATGGTGCTGACCTAGGTTCAGGAGCTGGGCTGTGTGGTCGACGGGGCTGGGGTTGCACTATTGCCTGACACGCTTCCAGTCAGGGAGGGGCTGTAGTTCTGCTGCCCCAGTGACCCTTGCAGTGGGCCAGCCAGCTTGCCTTCCCTGAAGGGACATTACTGTATGCGTGCGAAACCTGATGGGGCACTGCCCAGCGTCGGGGAAGTGGGACGGGCTTAAAGGGGACTGAGGAGAAAAACAGAAAACCTCTATTTTGGCCACCAGTACTCTCGGGCCAAACACTGTGTGAATCACCACTGGCTTCCAGTGGTTGGGGGAGTGACAAATAGCACTAGGAGTTCACTGGAATAAGGGCTAGATGGCAGGTGAAAGTGGCGGTCCAGGAACATACAGCTACAGTATATACTGGAAAGAATTCAGCTTCTGTTTCATTCATATTAATTCTGTGGTTTTGCTCCCCAATTTTTATTACTGAGGTCACTTGTATGTAAAGTTGGGGGAGTATATAAAGCTCCAAAATCAATGTTTTAACAATGATCAGACCCTGAAAAGAAGTTCTGATAAGGTTCTTTTACAGAAAATGGGACAAGTTCTGGAAGATCCAGCACTTTTCCGAACTGGTTCTTTCATCCCTAGTTAATTCTGTGTTGTAAAACGGTAAAGTAGAACAGTAAGGGTGTGGTTGACTGAACCTCGACACATGATCATGTCGTATGATCTGTAGGGAATGCTGTCAGTTAAATTAGTGCTTGTTTTTAAAATTCCTAAAACTTCTCATTCAGACATATTTCTGCTTAAACGAGTTGTTTTATAAGTGCAGTAACCCTCTCCAGGGTATACAGTGTCTCACAACCATCTGGGGGTTGGCATTAGCAGGATAATCTGGTTTACCACACACCTGGTTGAGGATTGTTGCATGCTTCTTTAAAAAGCAAGCACTGTAGTTATTAAAATACAAGACTAAAAAACTATATTTACAACAGTAATATGATGTATGCAATAGGAGTGGGCTCAAAACTCATTGAATAAATCCATTTATCTTCACAGCCATTGATTAAATAAAATGTATCCATATAGTAGCTATGTCACAGGTAGAAAAAGAAATTGGCAGACTGGATGGGCCTTGCGATCCTTATCTGCTGTCAACTTCTATGTTTCTATGTTTTCTTTAGAATGTTCGGCCTCAGTAGCAGTACTACCCATATTCAAATGCGAATAACTTTAAAATGAAAAAAGATAGCATGATACTGTGAGCACGAAAGTTGTTCAGCACAAAATTATCTTCAAAATACTAACATACTAACATACTATTTGCCAGCAGATTAGGCCTTATGGTCTATCGAGTCTGCTCGAACCTCAGATCCCTAGTTGGGAGCCGAGGCCCTCCCCTCCCTTGTGTTCCAGAAACCCCTATCATCCATCCCCACCCCCCTGGGACATGCCATCATCTGATACATCCACTTTCTGTGTCTGTCCCACCCTCTGAAGCCTCCACTGTGGATCTCTGAACCAGCTCGCCAGGCAGTGCAGTCCAAGGGTCCACCACCCTCTCAGTGAAAACCTCCTCCTTTCCCTCACCCTTCCACCTTCCAACTTCAAACCATGCCTCTGGTGATACCTCCCTGCTTTAGTCTAAAGAGCCCTCCATGTTTACTCCTATTTATTCCCTTGAGGTACTTGAAGACCTCAATCATGTCCCCCTGTCTCTCCTCTCCTCCAATGAAAACAGGCAGAGCTCTCAAGTTTGTCCTCATACGCCAAATCCCCTAGCCCTCGTATCATCTTAGTTGCCCTCCTCTGTACCCTCTCCAGGAGCTGTATGTCCCTCTTCAAGTGTGGTCTCCAGTACTGTACACAGTACTCAAGGTGTGGTCTAACCAGCCCATTGTACAGCGGCAAAATCACTTCCTTGCTCCTAGAGGTGATCCCTCTTACGATGCATCCCAACATCCTGTTTGCCTTGCTAGCCACTCTCCTGCACTGCTCAGAGTTATTCATACATGCATCCACCATGACCCCTAGGTCTTTTTCCCCTATTGAGGCCTCCAGCGCCTTCCCTCCCAGGGTGTACCTGTGTTTAGGGTTTCCCCACCCAAGATGCAACACCTTGCACTTGGTGATATTGGTGATATTGAAAATGAGTGGTATTTCATTTATAGATACCTCATAGATCTTTTTATAACTCGCAAAAAAGAGCAGAAAATGCAATTTTGTGTTCACTTTTTTAACAAACATACGCAAAAAAAAAAAGATAAGTAGTCAAAAGCAAATGTCTCTGCACTGACAGAAAGTATCCCTATTGCATACATGATATATACAATGGTGAGCTGTCAGGTAAATGATTTATCTGCACTTGTACTGTTTGACCTCGGACATCTCACTCGTGGCGTACGCCACTCGTGAGGTTACCTGAGGTCAAACAGCACTTGTGCAGATATATCATTTATCTGACAGCTCACCATTGTATATCTGTTGTGCCACAGTAGTGATGTCAGAATACTGTTGTACCACATTAGTGATGTCAGAATACTTTTGTACCACAGTAGTGATGTCAGAATGCTGTTGTACCACAGTAATGATGTCAGAATGCTGTTTTACCACTGTAGTGATGTCAGAATGCTGTTGTACCACAGTAGTGATGTCAGAATGCTGTTGTACCACATTACTGATGTTAGAATGTTGTACCACAGAAGTGATGTCAGAATGCTGTTGTACTGCAGTAGTGATGTCAGAATAATATTGTACCACAGAAGTGATGTCAGAATGCTTTTGTACCACAGTAGTGATGTCAGAATAATATTGTACCACAGAAGTGATGTCAGAATGCTGTTGTACTACAGTAGTGATGTCAGAAAGCTGTTGTACCACAGTAGTGATGTCAGAATGCTATTGTACCAGAGTTGCAATGTCAGAATGGTGTGATATTGTAATACTGTTGTTCCTCCAAGACTGAAAACATGCCAAGTGAACTGTTTGTTAAAAGATGAACTACTAAAAATGTTGCCAGCTCTTGAAGCTATTACTTAAATCCCATTAAATGTTTAAGTCTTAGCCTGCTGTTTTCTCTGTTTTCTGTAACTCTGAACACAGTTCAAGACAGTTATGTATGGGCAACCCTGTACAACAATGCTAATGCTTCCATCTCTAGGTGAGATGACATGTAAAGATCTCTCGAGATTCACTGTTGAGTTCTATTATGTCATTTCAACCTTTTTTAAATTATTTTATTGAATTCGGTATAAAAATACAATTACATGCATAATTAGAACACTTCAATTCAACAAAAAGCATAATGCATCAACAGTATTTATAGGAGATAATCAAACAGGTGAGCTAAGATTAAGTATAACTCATTTGATAACCCTATGCATGTTAAATTATTAGTTGAGAGTAAATAAATAACAAGAAGGATAAAAAAACAGCTAAACCCATAAGAAGCAAACAGCTACTGTAAGTAAATAAATATACAGCCATGGCGAAAAGTATAATAGCTCTTTGTGACTCACACCTGAGATACATGTATGCAGGAGGCAGTATAGCACAGTGGTTTAAGGCTCTGAGCTGCAAACCTGGAGATCTGTGTTTGAATCCCACAGCCCCCACTTGCATACTGAGTGACCCTGAGCAAGTCACTTAACTTCCTTGTGCTTCCAAGTCACACCTGTAAACAAACTTCAGCTTAGTTTGTCTCTCCTGGTTAAAAAAACAAACAAAAAGTATATTATATCAATTTATTATTAGATAAATATATAAGGGAAGCAATACTTATTATTATTAAACCACATGTTGTCTGTTCTATCAATCCTTGATGGAACATAGCCTTGTTGTGATGGTTGCCCATGCATTATTGCGTACATTAAACGTTAGTATTTGCTATTGTTTTTTTTTTTGTTTTGTTTTGTTTTTTTCATTTCTCCTGGTATTGGTCTATGGACTATTTCTGATAATACAGTACTTCACTCTCTTTCAAAAAAATCATCTGATTGCCCCAAGCTGACCTGACAATTGCTGTGTCTGTGACATCACAGTCTGTTGTCGTGGTAAGTACTATAATGTCACAAAAAAAGATGCCCTGAGGTCAGCTGTGGACAGCAAACTTTTTTATTCACACTTTTTTCTTAGGCTACCAAGATGCACTATGAACCATAAAAAAGAACACTAAAAATTAAAACAATCTATTCCCTAAGAAACTGTAATAACTGAAGTAGGGGTGATCGAATATCTCAAAACCTGATCCATCAGTCCATTTTCGGATTATCAGAGTAGCCAAATCTGAAATCAGATTCTGATCTGAGTTTCAGATTCCATTTGTGATCAAAGTTCTTCCAATTCCAGTTGTAACTGCAGATTTTAGATTTTGAAATGGGATTTCAGATTTCAAAATCCAATTGGAATCTGATTAAGGTTTAGGATTTTTGGCAACTATATTCAGAAATCCTAAATCTTAATTTTAGGATCAGAATCTGATATATCTAAATCCTGAAATCAGAATCTGATCACCCCTAAGCTTAAGCATCCTGTTTATGAAATGTGCTGAACTGAGGAGTGAATTTTATGGGGGACTAGAAAGTTGTGATAATTTGCCATTGTTTGAACTCTTCCTGTTTATAGAAATGAAATGCATACCTCCCTTCAAATAATTCATGTTTAACTATACCTGAATAATTTCCCTTGTTTACATGTACACTGGAATCAGAATCAGAATCAAACTCAGATTTTAATGGAATCCATACTAGTGTTGCTCGGATAGTGCTTTTTTGGAGCGGACTATCCTCTGCCGGATAGTGCAGGTATCTGACCTAGGATCCAGTCAATAGATCTGAGGTTGGATCCAATGGATCCAACTTCAGATAGATGGAACCAGTGGTCAGATCCATCAGCTCCAACCCTGGATGATTGAATTTGATGACCAGATCCCTGGATCCGATGGCTGGATCCACTGGATCAAGGTTGGATCCATGGATACCTTGGATACTTAACAGTGGAGCCTAAGAGGGTGGATCCTTGGTTGGATGTCTATGCCATCCGAGACTATCCAATAGCTAACCAAAATGATGGTATCTGATGGTATCTGACCTGGTAGTATACTGTCCGAACTACAGTAATTCATATAACTATCCTCAATTGGAAGGCCATGTCCCATTCCGAGTCTGCATCGTGCTTCAATTTTAAATAGATTTAAGTGCAGCAGTTCATGTGAACTGAGTCCGTTACTGTTCCTATTCAAAATGCAGCAAAAAGGAAAAATGCAATCAGATTCAAAATCCTCAGCTACTGTGTCTTAGTATGCAGTGGGGTTCAATCTCCTTGTAATCAAATCCATTCATCCTCATCAATCCAACATCATCTAAACGCAACAGGATCACAATCTAAATTAAGAGAATTGATTACAAGGTAATTGTTTCTCACAGTGTCATCAAAAAGTATCAAGACAGGGGATAGACTGAGGGTCACGCCACCTAAACTGGATATTTGGACCCCCCCCCCCCCAAGGTTAGCGAGGCATAGGTTGACATAAATTTCATAGACAGCCAGGGCCTATCCTTCACAATCATCCCATGCAGTAAGATGTTTAAACAATTACAATCACAAGGGGTGCAATGATCAGTTTGGTTAAGGCTTTTTAAGTTTAGACCATGCCTAGGCCTGTTAGCCAGGGCAGGGCGTAATTTGATTCCCCTTCTCCATCCCCAGCCTGATTATAGGAATCACACACAGACACACCTCATAGGAATTCCTGCATTAAATGGATGAATGGAGCAGTGTCCACAATAACAGATATATTTCTTTGACTGGATGACCAGGGAAATAGAGCAGGGGAGGAGAGCAGCGGACGTGGCCTATATGAACTTTAGCAAGGCCTTCAACATTGCCATACATGAAGCTGATAAAAAAATTGAGCAGTCTAGGATTGGGATCCAATCTGGTGAAGTGGGTTAGAAACTGGTTAATGGATAAGAGACAGACGATGGTGGTTAGTGGCACCCTTTGTAACAATTTCCAAGTGCATTCCAGGAGCACCGAAGGTTGAGTGACTTGCTCTGGGTCACACAATATGCAAATGGAGGTTGTGGGAATCCAACCCAGGTCTGCTGCATGTACTAAGTTTGTTCACAACTTCATCACTCTAACCTACAGGCTATAGTAATAGCAGCAAATTGTTAAGTATAAGCAACACTGGCAGACACTATGCAGTGTTACATAATGAGCAGGTAAAGCAGCAGAGTGTGTGATTTACAATGGAAACAAATTTACAATTCAGAGAACTTATGTTAAAGTGATAACTTCAGCTAGAACACATACAAAGTCTGGTGCTGTCACAGTGAGATGTAAGCAATACCTGGAGGGGATGTTTGGCAGAAGGAATACTGGTGAATGGAGTGGATCCCATGAGTATGTTATTCCGTAAGTGCTGGAGCCTATAGCGGAAGGCACGCCGACTACAATACATTTTACACTTTGGGATGAGGAAGCAGTTTCTGGTTTGGATATGTTGTAGCCAGAGTCGGAGACTGGAGAAATGTTCTTTCATTACATTAGAGATTTAGGGTCCAAGCCACAAAAAAGGTTGGGGTTATGAGCGACTTGCACACATGTCATCCAAGGAACCCTCCCACCCTAATGCCAGTCCACACTGATGGCCTTCAGAGCCCCCAACCATCTCTGCAAGTGCCGAGCATTTCAGGGAGTGGACTTGGGGGAGACTTCAGGTGTCCAATAAGATGCCCAGGTAGGCTGAAAAGAAGTGGAGAAGAGGATTGTGGGATCTGGCAGTTCTCTAAGGACTGCTATAATCTTGTACAGGTCAAACACTTAAATTGTTGCAATTTACATTTGACACCCACTCTGTCTCTGGTGCTAGTCTTATCAGGAACCTTCTCCCAACTCCCCACCAGGCCATCAGCTACCTGCACCCACCATCCTCTACGAAACCTTGGTTTAATCCCAAGGCAGGGTATAAGGTGGAGGAGATAAACCCTGAATATGAACATCATACCAGGGTCCTTGGATAGCTGGAATTGGGACTGGTTTTCTTTTTCTCCCCTGGTCCTCTATGGAAGACTTCCAGTGCAGGAAGGTGACCAATGCGTGTGTCCCAGATCAGCGTCTTTCCCCCCACATTCGATGTCCCTGATGCACTGCCACCTGTGGTCACCAAGAGGGTGGCACTGCAACAAGGATGGCAACCCTCCTGCCCTGAAGAAGAGTGCCCTCCTCTGGCACTCTTAATCCTCCTCTCTTTAGCAGGTCCTCAACAACCCAGGCTTGTTCTGGAACCCGGGTCGCCAGCATTGCGAGCAGTAGCCCTACTGCTGTTTGATAAACTGGCCAACATTTTCTCTTCATTCAGCTTTTTCTTGCCCACCAGCTTGCTGGATGGCATCCCCCAACCCTGTCACCGACCCTCTCTTGGCTTACTGGTGATCCATGACATGACTTGCCCAGGAATACGATAGTGGTGGGTGGCCTGACATGTCAGTTGTGTGTGGGCCTGGGGGGGGGTACTGCTGGAACGGTGGACCAGAGTTTTTCCTCCAGCTCCTGGTTTTTTCCCTGAAGATGCTGCCCCCCACTGTCTCATATGATCAGGGAACAGTTTCTGTTGCATGCTAGTTCATATCAGTCACAAGAAAAATGAGGATAAACTAGGAGTGTATAAATACTGCTAAGAATATTAATGAAAACCTTTCTTTTTCCAGTAATACTTTTTTTTATTGATTTTCAAACAATATAAAAATTGTCATATCTAGAATACAAGAAGAAATATATCAGAAACATTTCCAGGGGTGTATACGTAGCACAGCAGAGCTTTTGTTTTTGTTAACTCTGTTTATTCGCCCTGCTTCCTGGAACTCTCTCGGGCTGCCTCTACTCACCAACCGCTCTACCGCCGACCTGGTCCATTGCCCCCTCAGAGGGTATGCTGCCCCTCCACCAACCTCTGACCGGGAACCCCCCTGCTCTGAGCCCCATGGAGTAGGGCCACCACTCCATCCGGTGCTCTATCTACAATCTAGTGCTGGTCAAGGAGGAGGTGGAGGGGAGAGAGAGGGGGAGGCAAGGTCCGGTATTAGCAGGTGTTAATGGCCCGGAGATAGGCGCAGGTTTTTTTTTTTCCTTTTGTGTGCTTGCCCCCCGCGCGCAATCGTGCAATGACGTCAGCATGGAAGGATCTGTAGACGTCAGCCGCGCATGTCCCCAATTCTGATCCCAGCGACGGTATTACTCCCCGGTCTCCACTGGAGGTCACTATTGCGCCGGGATGCCCCAGGATCCTACCCCAGGGAGAGGAGAGGAGAGGAGAGCTGTCCTCCGGACACTCAATCCTACTCCCTCCCTTCCTCCCTGCTGACCCCAGCACCCGGCTCATTCCCAAATCCGGGGCACTGGCGTGGCGCAAGGTGTGGTGTCCAGTGCCTCAACCCTCAGCACCACCGAGCTGGCCAGCAAAGCTTATTAAGGTAAACAAAAGCTATAAGGAGTAATGTATGAGCACCTGTACACAACAAGTCTGTGTTTCCATTGACGGGTTTAGACACCGGCGTATAGACCTCAAGAACAAAGCTTGAGAGGTCCATGCTGGTATCTCAACCCCGAGATGGAAACACCAGGCAAGTTGTGTATGGGCACCCATATTTTATTAGCTCTAGAGTATGGTTAAAAAAAATGCGTCTGGAATTTCTTTTTTATTTTAACCGCATGATAACGCTGAGGTACAGGGAGTAGAGAAAGTGAAACCAGGCAGCGGGAGTCAACGCGAGGGAATCGCAGCTGCAGTTAATGATAGAACATGCACAATAAGGTTTTAGACCATGCACCACAACTTTAGAACGTGTACAATAACTTTAGACCATGCATAACAAAGTGTTTGAGCTGCTTGAATTCCATGCACAATAAGCCCTAATCATACACTATAAAGGTGTTACAATATCTTTATAGGTCCATTAAAACAGTTCAGCAGTAATAAACGTAGGATACAAGTAGTTCTGATTGGGTTATATGTCAGACTCAGTAAATACAAGTACCTATTTACTTAGGAATTTAAGTTGATTAGTTTCAAAAGGGGTACCGTAATTTTTAATAGTTTTTTACGTTATCTAAAATCAAGTAACTAATTGCTTTCATTATTTGCCACAAGAGCCATTTGACTATACCATTCTTGAATATATGGGGATCAGGTTTTCTCCAGTGACTCAGAGTAATTGTTTTAGGACATAAGGCTGCTGAAGAGACCCAACTTTCTGACACTGCCATAGTTTGGCTTCATTACTAAAAATACCCAAAACGAAAACCAAGGGTGAGAAGCAGATACACTGCATACCTCTGAATATTAATGAAAGCATTGCAGCAGGCAAACTGTGCTCCCCAATAATGACTTCAAATCTCAAGGAAAATACTGAAACTGACTACACAGCAAGAAATTATATCTTACGAGGCAGGAGAAAAGGGTGATCAAAAATGGAATAAAAAGGAATAGATTAAAATTCTGTACCAGAACATGGACTGCTGCTTTATTGTTAATAAAAGTATGTCTCTTGAGCTTACTCCCACTTGGTCTGTTCTGAGGATGAGCAGGAGGACTGGACAAGGTACTCTCAGATGTCAGGGCTAATTCTAACACTTCTTGCAGTCTCATTCAACTTAAAGTGACAGTTCACAATGTCTGTGCTGGTGACCCCTACTCCCCAGCCTTGCTCCACCTGGCCTGTTCCCAGGGTGGCTATGATGACTGGATAAGGAACTCTCAGATGTCAGTACATACTTGCCTCTTTCCTGCAATTTCTTTCACACACATGTTCATGCCTCGTTCTATATCTCTGACCTCCCAGCCTAGCCCTACCTGGACTGCTTCCCAGAGAAGGCCGCTTACTCCACCTCGCCAAAGGACGCAGGAGTGTTCCTCCCTCTCCCTAGTTAGTTTAGTTCATCAATAACTTTAAACCAGGATAGTCAACTTGTATGTCCCAGTTCAAGACAATATGTATATTTACACAGAGGTATAACATCACCATGCAATTTCTAAAAATAATCACAAATACATTTCAACATAAAGTAAAAAAGAAATATTGTATTTTTTAATCATATTTTTTCATTTATATTTTATTGTTGTTTTTTTTTTTTTTACAGTTCTTTTTCACTCCGGTTCACGGTCCGAGGAGCCTCTCTCGGGCATTCAGCTAGATCCTGCCCAGCTTGAAGTCTGCCTGTCAGCACCTCCTCTCTCCTCCCCCCTCACTTCACGGCTGGCACCCCCCACTTCACCCCTCCAGGGTGGGGCCACCTCTCCTCTCTGGACGCACTTGTAGACACAGACTCCAGCTGTGGGTGCGGGCTCTGGGAGGAGGAAACATGAGAGGCCCGACAGGTCAGGCCTGGCTGTGGGCATGGGGGCTGGTGCCATTGCCTACCCCAAGGACCGGGTTTTTCCTGTGTTCTATGTTCACTCCCCCCCTCCTAATGCGTGGCACATGGCCTGATGCACTGGTGCACGGCAACCCTGCCTGCATCGGTCATGCTAACTACGTGCTGCCTGGCATGCTGCAGCACTCCTTGGTCTCACCGGGGGTCGCTGGCATGCTGGGCCATTCCCCCTCCATCCCGGGGAGGAGAGCTCTACAAGAGCACTCAGTCCTCAACCCTCCCTGCCGACCCCCGGAACCCAAGTTTGCTATCAAGCCCGGGTTGCCAGTGCAGCGCGAGGTGTGGCGTCCAGCGCCTCAACCCTCAGCACCACCAGGCCTATTATACTGTTTTTTTTTAAATTAAAACTTACAAATTGATCCACTGTGAGAAAGCATTCTAAACATAGCATACATCATACATTACAATAGGATACTGTGCACATCCCGCCCAGGTTGTTACATCAAAGAGGGCCAACCATAGGTACATACTGAACCCTGAAGGGGTTCTAAGGAGTATTAAATGACCAGCAATTTATCATCAAGCTAAGGACCAGTGCATAAAATCGTCATGCTCTGAATATCCATGAAAGAACTCTATGAAAATAAACTTCCCGTATACAGCATTGTGTAAAAGCTTATAGTGGTTCATTATGCAAGACCTAGTCTTCAACCACACTATGTAGTTCTCAAAATAACTAACATATTGAATTGTAAATAGCACATACATAAGTTAAATGAGAACTGTGCTGAACCTGAAAGTCATTTTTGACAGTAGAAGCTGTTTTTTAAACACAGGTTCCAGTTCTGTTGTAGTTGCATCTATGCATGCTTTCTAGTACCCTCAGCGGTTGCTTCTGAGCTACACTTGAGCAATGAGGCATGACAGGGTGTGCATTATTGTGGGATAACAACACGCCTTGGGAAGTGAAGCTTGAGGCAAAGCTGAGGGCTTTACGCACCCGAGAAGTGCCATCATCCCTCAATTTAAGCACACCCTGGAATGCCTTACTGCGATTTTATAAAATGGTAAGAGAAAATCCTGAAATCTGATTGGCTATTGCTCATGAAGCAATTATGTTCCACGCATGGAAACTAAAAAGTGCTGCCAAATGTGCACTGATCACCACTGGAATCATTACGCTAATAGAATATTAACAATTCAACTGACAGCCATTGTTTTTTCCCAGTAACTGCAAGCATCACATTTACTTGCACAGGGCCCTAAAAATAAAATTACCCTAAATATAAAATAAAACAGATTAATTAAATGTTGTTTCCCTGATCATCACATTCTCCTTACACACATAAACAAATTAGAAGCATTAAGTATTGTTTATAGTTTTCATAACAACTGTTTCTTTGATGACAGTGAAAAATCTCCCTTCTGTCTTTACCTGCTCGTCAGTGAAATCTCTTCTCCTTGCCTTGACAGTGAGATAACTGAGTCTCTGGCTGTAACAGAGGCCTTTGTTTGTGTGTGTGTGTGTGTGTGTGTGTGTGTGTGTGTGTGTGTGTGTATAGTATGTTAGGAGAATAACATTCTAGCAGTGGAACTGAGCAGAGTTTTGAATCCATGTATACCATGATAAACATTCCATGACAAACATTCCATATCTTGAATGTGGGGAAAACAGAGAAAAAAAAACAGGAAGAAGAAAGTAGGCAACAATACAATGACATCATCAATTACATCATTTGTAGTGGGCGGAAGGACTATTTGATCACAAATACACCCAAGTAAATCTATTGTTTCTATATATAAACATGCTTTTCCCAACAGTAAAAAGTTAAAAAAGGAGCCCATTTTATAAGCGCAATAAGGCACTCTGGGATGTGCGTGGAACACATTTTACCGCAGGCCAGTGGCTAAAGTCACTCAGACGTCGGCCTTGTGCCTTATTACGTTCTTGGCTGTGCGGTAAACTGTGTACCACACACACCCCATCATGCCTTATTGCTTACATAAAATGGCTTCCCTGATATTTTTTTTTATTTCAGGACTGAGTAATGAGGTTCAGAAAATTCAGCATTTCTGACGTGTTCTGTTGTGCTGGAATATCAGCACAGTCATGTGACTGGATCTCACTGATCACAGTACAGTACTTCTCTTATCCATTTTATAAGTAAGCATTGATCCCCTCGACAGGAGGCATTTCACAGGAATTAATGCATGGTCGGGGTGGCCGAGTGCTTCCCACCACCCAACCATGCATTAATTCCTGGGAAATGCCTCCTGTCAAGGGGATTAATGTGCTTGTAACATGGCACGAGCAAGCTAGATATTGTTCACATACTGTTTACTTGAAAAGAAATTACACTTACATTTTTTGTATGAATAGCTATATAATGTATGGTAGAATGCTGTTAACCTTAGGAAATCATCATTTCCTAAGGTTGTTAACCTATCGATGTGATGTAGAAATGTTGTTAACCTATCGATGCTACGTCACATCGATAGGTTAACAACAGCGATCGCTTCTGGTGCATGTGCGCCTTTTTTAGACGGAACCGACAGATGAACGCTGCAGTTAGGGGAAGGACTGAAGGGCCGTGGCAGTGACTTTTAAAAAGTAAGTCGCTTTACTTTTCAAGTGGACCATACACTATAAAATAATGATGGTCCTCTATCGGCACCAGTCACTTTAGTTCCATGCTCGAGGTTGCTTATGACGACGAAACCTCTCGAGCTTCGCTCTCGAGGTTTACACAGTCACCCTGGCAACCTCTCGACAGTTAACAGACCGGTTACTGATACAGGACCATACTTTATCCTCTATGTATTTCACAATGATGACATTCGTTTTTGGAACCAGACTTATTTATATACTTATGAATAACATTATTCGTTTTTTAACTAATGCTGGTTTTAATTCTTACACTCTTTAGAACCTATTTCACTATTTCACACTGTTTTTTACACGGTGTATAAGTTTGCAATTCCTTCATTTTCAACTCTTACACATTTGCTGTGTATTGTGGAACACATTATTGATTTGCATACAGTGGTACGGTACTTATCCACAGAAGATTTTTAAACTATTCAGTTTAGCGACACCCCTTTGTTTTGATTATTGTTTTTTGGATAAATGCTATGTTTCCTATGATATCACTGTTTGTTTGATGTGCATTTTTGTTGCTGCTTGCTCTGCTACATATTTCACTATCCCAACTGTAACGCTGACATGATGTGCCATGAATTGCTTACCTCGCGATTGCAATGCTTCCCGCATTTCTGTTTCAAGCATTCTCGTCACTTCCAATATCTATGCTGAGCTACGAGGAGATGGAAATATTTCTACATGTATTGTGCTACGCTCATTACTGGACACATCGACAAGGTGCTAGGTAACTGATCCATGTTTTTTTGTCATCAGTGAAACTACGAGTATTGCGCAATCTACTGTGTCCACTGCTTGGGTGGGTAACAAGTACTGTAGCACATTTCTGGGATACATTTTCCTCTTTTGGCTAATGGCAGTATTACACAGCCGTGCATATCTAGGGAATTAATGCACGGGTATAATAGTAACATGTGATGTGTTGTGACCAGTCATCTACCTTTCCGTCATTACATTAACGTCATGTTACAGTCTCGAGTAAAGCATCATTTTAGAACTGTGTGATGTGGTTAATGTCCTTGTCAGCCACAGAGTTCTACAGTAGAACATGGATACATTGTAACAGCAGTGCAAGAGCTGAGCAGGGGACATAAACTATATCACACAGTTCTAAAATGGTACTTACTGTGTGTAAATCAGAAACATCAGCTAGGATAACAAAAAAGCCTGTAGAGATGGAACAGTAAGAGAACTGGAACCAGTATTTAAAAATCAGCTTCTACTGGGGGAAATGGCATACCAGTTCAGTGCAGTTCTCCTTTAAGGTTTTGATTTTTTGATCATTTGTATTAAGCTTTGTTCTCCCAGACCAGGCCCACATCACCTTCCTTCATTCCTCTATTGACCACCCAGCCCCATCCTGCCACTAACCTCACTGCTTTTTCCTACTTCAGTAACTGGATGATGGTCTGTATCCTTCAGATGTGTTGCTCTTGCTGGCTCCTCTGTCTTGCTGTAGTATGTGGTGCACTGATTGCCACTGCTCATTCTCAGTCTAAAAGTCCAACATGCATACACGTCATTCACAGTAAGTGAGGGGACAAGTTGACAGCAGCAAACTTTTTAATGTAAGTAATACAGTGACCAACATGGCACTGCCGTGGTCCAGTGCTGAGGACTGGGAGAATGGGTATCATTGCTAGGGAGCAAGATGGCAGAAAGATACTGTAAAACAGAAAGGAAGTGTGTCTGGCTCAGCACCAATTCTAGCCTGAAGAGGGCGGGATTCAAGGTCTAGTCAGTGGACAGCAGGGCACCACTGCATGAAAAAATGAGAAGCCAGAGGGCAAGAAATCAGCGAATTGGCAAGTTTGGCGGGACTTGAGGCAGTAGGTGGGGTTGGTTGGATGGAAGTACAATGGCTAGATGCAGGAGCTATTCTGACTTTAAAAAATAACATACCTGGTGTACAAGCTTTACAAATCACTGGGGTGTGGGATGCCCAAAGGCCCTGAGGAAGCACACTGCACAACCCAGACAACAACCTGTGTTTGGAAGAAGCTCAGAGAGCCAGAACTGGAGCATCTCAGGGCTGAGGAGTGCTGCGAGAGCACAGTGAGCTGGCCCAGGGAGGAAGGCATCTGATGTCCAGATCTGTTTGCTCCTCTGTGAGTGATAACAAATGCCCACAGAGCACACTGGCAGTCAAGACTGCCAGAGGTTAGGTCGATGCCAGAAAGGGGTAAGGGCTAATGGGCAAACTGTGTGTGTGTGTGTGTGTGTGTGTGTGTGAATATGTAAAATATTATGTTCCCTGATCCATCTAAATTATGGCACTAGTGCTCTGGGTCTTTCCCTATGTGGATTCTCACCAGCGTGATGGCAGTGGGAGTCATTTTAGAGAGGCTGACAGTAAACCATTGTATAAAGCGGAGTGATGAGTAATTTTAGGGAGTACCCTTGCAACCCATTGTATAAAGTGCAGTGATCAGTAATTGTATGGAGGAGCACTGCAACCTATTGTACAAGTGCAGTGATGAGTAATTTGAGGGAGTCCCACTATAACACACTGTACAATGTGCAGTGATGGGTAATTTTAGGGAGTCTTGCCGTATCCCATTGTACAAAGTACAGTACTGAGTAATTTTATGGAATCTCACTATAACCGAAAACAGTATCCCTCATATAGATCACAGTCACATTCGCTGAACAGTGCGATTCATGACAGAGTCTAAATACAGATCCCCACATGGGATCAATTTTGCATGCTAAAGTCCAAAATTGTAACACATAACAAACATCCCATCTCCACTGAAAAAAATTCCAAGAAGAGAAGGGGTAACAAGTATACTAACCTATGCAATTGATAATAGTTGTAACAAAACACATATCATTTGATCAGAAATGATGCACGCTCCAGCCTTTTATTCAGTCCCAGGGTGAATATTGTTTCAATTTATAGATCCAGAACGATTCCCTCTGCAACAATAGGTTGTCTAAATTACCCTATCTACGACCCAAACGCACCCTCTCAATTCCATAAGGAAAGAATGATATCCTTCATTCGTTCTAATATGCTGGTAGACAGCATTATCCTCATTCATCCTTTTGATGCCCCTGAAATGTTCACCCACAATGGGTTTAAATTGTCTGCGAGTTTTCCCAACACAAAATGTTCCACATGCACATTCTGTCATATATACGATCCCAGTAGCGCAGCAGTTAATAAAGCTCCTAATCTGATATCGCCTCTCAACCCTCGGAATACCAAAAAAAGGTCGTCTCTTTGACAACCCGACAATGCACACATTTCCTACATTTGTGTGATCCCGGTGGTAGGGTGCATGGTAACCACATCTGTTCCCTCTGTATTGGCTGTATACTTCTGTCAACTATGTCCCGCATGTTTCTCCCTCACCTTTAGACAACCCTGGAGGATGTGATTGTAAATCTATTCAGCACTGGATTAGATTGTAAAATATGCCAGTGTGCTTTTATGATCTTCATAACTTTCCACGACTGTGTAAGTACTAACAAAGTTAAGTCTCTCATCTAGATCTTCATGCTGTTGTGGACGTCTTTGTAACAGACTTTCTCTACTCCTTTTCCCTGCCTTTTGTAGAGCATCTCTGATAACCTCATTTGGGTATCCTCTATCCTGCAGCCTTGTTTGAAGTTCCCCGGCTCTGACCTCATAGTCCTCAGCGTCACTGCAATTATTTATTTATTTAAAATCTTGGATTAATAACACCTTTCAGCTGGGAGCTCATTTTCAAAGGTTCCATGTTGAGCATAAACATGCAAAGTACAATAATGGATACAGAGTGTTACGGACACAGATATACAGGAATTAAATATATGTACAAGAAAACATTTGATACAAACGTTTTGAATGTAGAATAATTAGTACATGCAGACAAGCTAAGAGCAGCCAAAGGCCTTGTCAGGGATAAGAGAGGGGGGGGAGGCAATTAAGGAGAGGGCATGGGGGGAGAAGGTAGGAGGAAACAGGTGGGGGTAGAGGACAGATAGGGTTACAGCACAATAGTTATTGTACTATAGGGTGCGGTCACAACAACTAAGGGATGTGAGATGGAAGTGAAGCTTATGTTTAAAAAGAGGCAAGTTTTGGTATAGCAAGGATTTCACATGGGGAGTTCATTTAGCCAGTATGTGGCATAGTAGTCAAAGGTCCTTTCTCCCTTAGTAGTCCGAAAGAATGGTACTTTGTATGGGTGACTGGACATGCCCCTCATCCTATGAGGGTTAGATACTGGGGTGAGGAGAGGTTGAACAGCTGGGGGTTTAGGCCTAGGCAGATTTTTTTGGCCAGCAAGCAGGTCTGGTATTTCACCCTATCTTTGAGGTGAAGCCAGTTAGCCTGGGCATACAGGTTGCAGGTGTGCATGAGTTGGTGTGCACTGATGACTAACCTGCAGGCTTTGTTTAGTGCTATTTTAATACTATGGAGTGTTGTGTCCGACGCAGCACCGTATACAATTAGACCATAGTCAATGATGGAGATTATGCTGCTATCAGCCATGGTTCAGAGTGCCTCAGGGGTCAGGTACTGCTTGTGCCGGTGAAGTAGGTCTAATCTGGTGTTGACCACCTTCACGACATGGTCAACATGATGAGTGAATAAGAGGGAGCTGTCAAGTATGAGCCCTAGGCATTTGAATAGTTGAACTATGTCCAGGGGGATGCAGTTGTTATTATGGATTGTTAGCTGATGGGATTTAAGTTTATTTTGGGGGTTTGAGAACAACATGACCTTTGTTTTTTTTTATAGTTCACGAGGAGTTTATGCTCTTTGAACGAAATCTCAACTAGGGTAAAATCTGTCTGGAGTTTTTTTTCCAGGGTGACTGGGTCTGGGCTACTGCTAAAGAGGGCTGCGTCATCCAGATATAGAAGGATGTTGCCAGTACAGGCATGGGGAAGATGGTTAAAGAAGATGCTGAAGAGTAATGGCCCCAGAATAGACCCTTGTGGGATGCCTGAGCAGACCTTATAGCTATCAGATACAGCCTTATTTATTTTGACTTGTTGAGTCCTGTCTTTAAGATAGCTATCAAACCATCTCACTGACTCGTCTGAGAGTCCAGTAGCGGTGAGTTGTTCAAGCAACAGTTAGTGGTTTACTGTGTCAAATGCCTTGGTTAGGTCAATGTAGGCAGCTCCCACTAATTCGCCATGGTCGAAGGCACGGTGGATGAAGCCAGTAAATCCCAGGAGGGCCATGAGGTGCTGTGCGAATTATGAAACCCATGTTGTTGTGGGCATTGGATATTGTATTCATCCAGGTAGTCGGTTAACTGGTCAGTGACAATACACTCCAGTGCTTTGGAAAGGTGGGGTATAGATATGGGGTGATAGTTACTGTGGATGACTCTATCTCCGCTTTTGTGGACCGGAGAGACCACTGTAGTCTTCCTTCTCTGTGGGAATTGGGAAGAGTCTTAGGGATAGGTTTAAAATTTTCATCAGTGGAGTGAGTAGTTCCTCAAAAGTGAGGTCGATGAGTTTAAGATTTAGGCCGTCATAGCTGGGGCTGGGTTTGCTTAGGACTCTCTGAAGGTAGCGTCTGGCTTCAGCTTTGGAGATGATTTTGAAGCTAAATGGGGGGTGGCTTGCTGGTATATCATCATTTTTTTAACTCAGTCAATCAAATCAATCAAGTCTTTATTTATATAGCGTCTTTCGAAATCAAGGCACTGTACACAGTGTAAGCCACAATATTAAAAACAGACAGCAATATTAAGACAGACAGCAGTATATATTATTTAAAATCAGTCTGGAAAAGCCAATGAAAATAAATAAGTGTTTTACATAGTTTTAAAACTACTGACGGTCAGGCATTCTCTTAACCAACTAGGTAGAGAATTCCACAGGGTTGGTGCTGCAAATGAAAAAGCGCGAGCTCCAGAAGTTTTTAAGCGAACCCTGGGAATCTCCAGCAATCCCTCGTCTGTGGATCGGAGAGGGCAATTGGGGGAGTAGGGAGTCAAGAGATCTTTCAGCTGCCGGCCCGCTGGCACAGCGGTGGGATTTCCGCTTGCGACGCCGGTGACCCGGGTTCGGGAACAGACCTGGATCATCGGAGGGCCGGCCGGGGGGGAGAAGGATGGAGCATCCTACGGACTGCTCTCCTCTCCAGGGGAGGGTGGTCAGTGATCGGTGGCACCAGTGACCCGGGGCGGGAGGCCTCGGGAGTCACACAGCCACCGACACTCAAATAGACTTGGGGCGGGCCGGACATCATTACGTCATTGCACTGCCTCGCCTCTAGAAAACGGAAAATGGACGGGTGTCGGGCCCTACACATGAAGCACTGCCATGCTTCAATTAGCCTCTCCAGGCCGGCCTCCGACGCAAAAATAGGGTCTGCGGGTGCCCTCCCCACTCCTCAGAGCCCTGTCCCGGGGTAAGTCAAGGTATCGGAGGCCCTCGAGGCCGCTCTGGACAAGGTGGAAGCTGCACGGGCTGATAGTCCCGGGCGGTCGGCGGCTAGGTGAGGAGGAAGAAAGCGTAATAAAAAAAAAAAAAAAGAGATCTTTCAGGTAGTTGGGTCCCTATTCATGTAGGGCTTTGAAGATAAGCAAGCTTACCTTGTAGGTGATCCACCACTGGACTGGCAGCCAGTGCAGTTCGCGCAGCACAGGGTAATGTGGCTGGTCCTAGAAGTACCAGTTAGCAGCCTGGCTGCAGCATTCTGCACTACCTGCAAGCGGCGGATATCAACCCCAGACAACCCTAAGTAAAGAGCATTGCAGTAGTCAAGACAGGTAGTAATGAAGGCAGGACCAATGCTGGAAGGTCACCCGGTGGAACCAGGTGTTTCACCCAGGTGATATTCCTCAGATTGTAAAATGAGGATTTAACCACAGCTGACACCTGAGATTTCAGGGTCAAGCTGTCATCAAAAATAACACCCAGGTTATGCACACGACCTGAGGTAGTGAGCTGGACACTATTAAGGCATAGGCCCAACATGTGCCCAGCCCCCAAACCCACCCCCGGGCAACCCGGGTCCACAACCAACACCTCAGTCTTATCCAGATTCTGTCTCAACTAACTCGAGTTCATCCAGTGTTTGATCTCAGAGAGGCAACTATTTAGCAGAAGATCGCATCAACCTGTCCTGGCACAAAGGATATATACAGCTGAGTATCATCTGCATAGCAGTGAAAACTCAAGCCATATCACCTGATGATATCTCCCAACGGCAGCATATACACTGCGAACAACATGGGCACCAATACGGAGCCCTGCGGCACCCCGTAGGACAGGGGGAGAGCATCAGAGGAATAAATTGCAGTGACCACCCTCTGAGACCAGCCTACGAGGAATGATTGAAACCATTCGAGGACTATGCCTGACAGTCCACAAAGGAACCGCAAAGTCTCCAAAAGTACCTCATGATCCACAGTGTCAAAGGCTGCTGAGAGATCAAGAAGGACCAAGATGGTACAAATCTTTCGATCTCTCGCCATTAGGAGGTCATTTAGTACCCGAACAAGGGCAGTCTCCATGCTATGCTTCTTGCTGAAACCAGATTGAAAAGCTTCATAGACATTGTGAGTTACAAGATGATCATCCAGTTGCAACGCAACCACCTTCTCAATAACCTTCCCCACAAAGGGAAGGTTAGAGACAGGTCGGTAGTTAGCTGGATCGTTGGGATACAAGGAGGGCTTTTTAAGGAGTGGTCAAATGACCGCCTCCTTTAGGGGGTCTGGAAGACTCCCCTCTCCAAGGATCTCCATACAATTTCAGCTAGGATCAGGCAAATAACATCTACACACCTCACTAAAAGGGGGGTAGGGCCCGGATCCAAACTACAACAGGTTGGGCACAAAGTCTGGACAATCTTCACTATGTCCATGAATTCTGGTTGGCTGAAATTTGTCCAGACAGACCGGGTGCTCACCACCTCCTATCGACCTCCGCAACCCCTCATAGAGAGAGAGCTAGACCGATTCCAGACCTGATGTTGGCAACCTTATCTGCGAAGAACCAAACTAGCTCATCACACTTAACTTGAGAAAAAGCTCTTCCGGAATGGAGACAGGTTGGATTGCACAATCTGTCAACAGTTTGGAAGAGCTGAGTTGGTCAATTCTGCACAGCAGAAACCTCCCTGGACAGGAACTCTGCCTTCTTATGGGTGATTTCTGATTGATAGCCCTTATAGTGTTCCATCAATCTAAGCCTGTTAGCATCCAGGCTGGACTTCTGCCATGCTCTCTCCAGCCTTCGACCAACCCGCCTCAGCTTCTTCAAGGACCCATCATACGAAGGAGACCTTGGGCGATGAGTGAGTGGTTGAACATGAACAGGAACAGTCAAGTCTAAGGCATCTCCCACTGCCTTATTATAGGCTAGTAAAAGGTCCCCTGGACTTGTGCTTTCACACAGCAATCCCGATAGGTCCAGAACCGCCGACAGACCATCTGGGGTAACTCCCCTTAAAGGGCAGTACCGGACCATCTCCGAAGGGGTAGGTCCATTTGGGGGGGCCCTGAAACTGAATCATATGATGAGATGTTCAGACCAACTGACTGGTTCCACTCCCAGGTCAGAGATCTCCAACTCTAGGAGGAACAGCAGATCTAATGAGTGACCTCCTATATGGGTAGAGGAGGCAACTGCCAGTGTAAAGCCCAGCATTGTCATTAACTGGAGGAAATTTTGACCAAACTGCAAGAGTTCATCAACCCAGGCATTGAAGTCCCCCAGAATAATCCATCTGGGAGACTCCAATACCATGTTGACGATGAAGTCCACAATCTCCTGCAGGAATAAACCCCCATCACCTGGTGGACGGTAAATGAGGAGTATCCTGCAACCTATACCCTCTCCCATGATACATTGAAAGGATCTGGTGGTCCCCACTGGAACATCCACAAGGCACAGTTTGGTCTTAAAAAAGATGGCTACACCCCCACCCCTATGATCCAACCTCGGGCGGTGAATCACCGAGAACCCAGGTGGAACTTCAGAAAACAATATTGGGCCTGCATTTTCATCCAGCAAGGTCTCAGTGATGCATGCCAGATCCACCATTTCAACAAGATCAGCTATAATAGCTGTCTTGTTTTTGACGGACCTGGCATTACATAACACTGCCCGGCATTGGTAACAGAATGCTCGAAGAAGTCAAAGGGTAAGACACCACTGAGGCCAGTAAATGCACTGTTGAAGGCATCAGCTATTTTTGGGGGGTCTTGGGTGATTATCCCATCAACCTCAAGCATGGTTGGAGAGCCTTTTTTAGGCTTCCCTATAAGATCACTCATGTTGCCCCAGAACTTTCGGCCGTCGCCCCAGGATTTGGTGAGCTCATCTTTGAAGTAGCGACTTTTAGCCATGTGTATTGTGTAACATAACAACATAATTACGCTTAATCTGATAAAACTGTGACAGTGGGATATTATTAACAATGTGTCCTGGATGACAGCTATTATTAAGTAAAAGGTAATTATGATCTGTAGGTTTTCTGAACAAGTCCATCATTAGCATTATTCAAAGCCTTAATTATGCGCCATCCCAAGGAATCCTGGGACTGCTTCCCTTAACCCTTAGGACTGTGTTCACTTAGGCGACGCTGTTCTTGCTCCGTTACTGTAGGGCCCAACTCCCTGTCTATGCCCTGGCCCTCACCCTTCCAGGCTCTCTACTGCCTGTCCAGACCCTCTTCCTAAAAAAAAATATATAAATATAATATTTAATTTCACATTTGTTATGCTTGTAACCTGTATATGTCTGTTACTGTAACACTGTGCCCTATATATTTTGTCTAAGTATAATTTTTATCCCTGTGTTAGCCTGTACATATCTGTTACTAAATATTTTGCTCTATTTCTTGTGTCAATACCTTATCTGCTGATTCTTTCTGTATGCTTGTATTGTCTACCCTAGGTTCACCTTGAAAATGAACTTGCTCAATGGTGTCCGCCTGGTTAAATAAAGATTTTCGATTGATTTGATTTTGAAGTCCATTCTCAATTTTCCTTCCAAACCCTTACTAATATTAAGATCTAAATATTCAATGTCTTGGCACTGTATTTCATACTGAATTTAAGAATCCCAGTCGTGGTTTCCAGATACATCTTGAACTCACGAAGTTCAATCTCTGTACCATTCCAAATGAAAAATAAATTGTAGATATATTGGCAGTACATGACAATGTGTTTAAAGTAAGGGGTCATGAATAGCATATCTTTCCCACATACCCAGGTGTATGTTTGCAAAATTAGGGGCTAAAGCCGCCCCCATAGCCATACCCTTCATCTGTAAAAAAATGTTCTCCCTGGAATGTGAAAGCATTATATGTCAATACTGGCTCTGTAAGTTGTAACACAAACCTGCAAAATGGTTCAGAATAAAAATCATATTCTCCTAACGCTGCAGTTAAAGCGTGGAGTCCACACTCAAGGGGTATGCTGGTATATAAAGAGTCCAAGTCCACAGTAAAATGTAAGAAGTTGGGCTATTCATTAACTCCACTCAGAGCCTGGAGAAAGTACAGTTTTATAAGAACTTACCGTGACAGCAGATCTTCGAGAGGAGTTCTTGCAGCAGTCAATCACCAGTAGGACTAAGCCACCAGGTGCCAGGACTATACGGAAACCCTTCTAGCTAGCAGTGTACCATGGGTTACTGTCCACTACCGACATCACTCCACTGATAGCCTATTTTATAAAGGCAGGCGGTCCCCCACACTCTCCTCAGTTCTCCCACCTGAGACCCAGAACGGGCAGCGGAAGAAGAAGAAACTGAGAAGGTTTCCCGATAGCGAAAACAAAGAAAAAGAGAGCAGAAGACTCATTTGCAGTTGGAAGCAGATAAAGGCAGACAGTGAGCAGGGGAAAGGAGGCAGGGAAAATTAGAGCTCCACTTGAAGATCTGCTGTTATGGTAAGTTCTTACGTAATTGTACTATCTTACTTTGAAGAAGGCTCTTGCAGCAGGCGATAAGCGGTAGGACACAGACCCAAGCAGTTTCAATAATCAAATGGAACAACAGTGGGAGGAGGAGACACAGCAGCCAGAGGCTCAAGAGAGAAGACCCTGGAAAACAGCCAGGTCAAAGTTAGCCCTACACCTAGAAGCAATGTCCAGGATGTAGTGTTTGGTGAAGGTATGGGCAGAGCTCTAAGTGGCAGCTGCACAGATGTCTGCAGCAGACACATTTCTGAAACAAGCCATGGAAGCAGCCATACCCCTGGTGGAATGTCCCTTAACCACACCCAGAAGTTCCTTGTTGTACTTACAGTAACAGAAAATGATGCAATTGACTAACCATTTAGACAAACACTGTTTGAACGCTGGAGCACCCTTTCTTTTTGGAGCAAAAGAAACAAGCAACTGATCAGACTTCCTCAAAGTCTTGGTGTGTACGGTAACATAAGATTATATATACATCCAAAGTATGGAGCAAAGCCTCCCCCTGATTAGAATACTCAGGAAAATAAACAGGAAAGTGGATGGACTGATTCAAAGTAAACTCCGACACCACCTTAGGAAGGAACTAAGGATTGGTACACAAAGACATCCTGTCTTTGTGAAAAAACAAATAAGGCTCCTCACATATGAAAACTTGAAGCTCGGAAATCCTTCAAGCAGAAGTAACAACAACTAAAAAGAGTGCTTTCCATGACAGATAGCACAGCTCGCAACTAGCGGCTGGTTCAAATGGAGGCCTTGTGAGTTTCTCCAACACAGAACTGAGGTCCAAGGAGGGACTGGGTCCCAAATGGGAGGTTTGAGATGCAGAATAACTCACAGAAAAGAGCGAGATACATTAAGCTGGGCTACAGTTGTGCCCTCGACAGGTACATTTTACACAGAGATGGTAGAAAGATGCACCTTGATGGAGGAGTACCTCAATCTGGAATCAGAGAGGGACAGGAGATACTCTCAACACCTTATCCACTGGGCAGGTGAAGGGATCCAACTGGTGGGAAGTGGCTCAAAGGGAAAAACGCTTCCACTTCCTAGCATAGGTCACCCTGGTGGAGAGCTTATGGGCAGCCAGCAGGACGTCAGTGACCCAGTGACCCTAGGGGAGACTCCAGATCGGGCAATGGTTATATCCTTAGGAGCCATGCATGCAGATGTAGAGATATGAGATCTGGATGGAACAGGGTCTCCCACTCCTGGGAAAGCAAGTCGGTGCACAGGGGTAAGGACACTGGAGGTTCCACCACCAGCTGTTGCAGCAAGAGGAACCAAATCTGACCAGGCCAGAAAGGAGCTATGAGGATCATTTTGGCCCCCTCCATTTGAAGCTTCAGCATAACCCACTGAAGGAGTGGGAAGGGAGGGAGGGAAGGCATACATGAACCTCCCTTTCCAGTAGAGAGACAATGTGTTTTGCCAGAAAAATCCAGGCCCAGGATCAAGTGAGCAGAAAAGTGGCAGTTTTTTGTTGAGTGGAGACACAAAAAGGTCCAGCTGTTGATGAAGTCTTCGATTACTGGGTCAGAAGTTTCCATTCATAAGCCCTGGAGCGGGAGCAGCTTAAGCTGTCTGCCAGGACATTTTGGGTGCCTGGAACATGGACCGTGGGGAGCTCCAGATCATGTATGATGGACCAGTACCAAACCCTTATCACCTCTCTGCACAGGGGGTAAGAATGCGTTCTCCCTTGCTTGTTTATTTTTTTTTTATTTATTTCTTTTGTTAACCGGGTAAACATATGAGCCAAAGCCCTTTTTCATATGCGACCTGAGACTATAAAATAGTCACAAGATGTTATACCAAAAGATAACTTTTACATTCACTTAATACAGGAATACAAATACATGACATATAAGACAAACAATATAATACAAATTATTTAAAATAGCAGTGACATTGCACGCTACTCAGTAAATGATACTTCAATTTCTTTTTGAATAAATTATGACTACTCATAGTTCTCAATTCAATTGGAAGATCATTCCAGTATTTTGGTGCTTGGATAGAAAAAGCTTGAGCACCCATTTTAGTTTTAGTGACTTTCAAATTTAAACAAGAAAGAAAATTTGATCTCAAGTTTCTCAGAGCTTCCCTTACAGATATTAGAGAATACAAGGGAGAGAGACTTTTTTGTCTCAATACATTATC
Source organism: Neoceratodus forsteri (assembly GCA_016271365.2). Taxonomy (NCBI): domain Eukaryota; kingdom Metazoa; phylum Chordata; order Ceratodontiformes; family Ceratodontidae; genus Neoceratodus; species Neoceratodus forsteri. The sequence goes on from JADMNL010000024.1 coordinate 126,076,065, forward strand.
CGTTTTACAACAAAGAGAGTAAATGGAACTCAAATTAGGTGGTAGAAACCTTGAAAGTTGATATAAAGTACAATGATGTGTACTATAAGGCAATCTATAAACAAATCTACAAATACTATGAAAAGTCATTGTTAAGTTATTTACCACATGTTTAGACAAACTAGTAAACAAAAATTAATTATAATTCAGTTGAGAAAGTAGTATACTTTGGGCTGTATGTTTCCTGGCTTGTAAAGTTAACACATTCTGTAGTCTGAATAAACCCCTAATTTTTGATTTACTGATTTTGTTAAAGTCAATATGTGATTTGAAAATATTAAATTCGAGTCCAAATTCATTCCCAAATATCTAAAACATTGCACCTGCTCCAAATTAGTTCCATTTTTGCAAAAAATATTCAGTTTCCCTAATTTAACCAAATTTTTTTTAGAGGCAAATATCATACTCTTGGTTTTTGAAATATTCAATGATAATTTTAAGTCCAACAAACAATTTTCTAGACTCTGAAAATCTACAGTCAAATCTTGAGCATTTTTATCTAATGAATTAGAGCTATTATATAATATTCTATCATCAGCGTATAAGATTGTCTTAGCCTTAAGAATTTTACTTGGTATAATATCCATAAATATGGAAAACAGTAAGGGTCCCAAGATTGACTCTTGAGGTACACCCTTTTCTAAAATTCTACTCTTTCACTCTTTGTCACTGAACCTTCATAAAGAACTTGTAGCTCGCTACCTAATAAATAACTCTCCACCCATTCTAATGACAATCTGGATAATCCCTTGGCAGCTAGGCTCCTGAGCAGCAGGCGATGGTCAGCAAGGTCAAACGCCTTGGACAGGTCCATAAAAACAGCACCAGTGAGCTCACCCCTCTCCATAGCCTCACTGATGTGGTTTGTGATCCTGGCCAAGGCAGTTCCTGTACTACGACATTTCCTAAAGCCATGCTGTTCAGGAGCCCAAAGCCCAGTCAATTGTAAGTAATCACTAATTTGTACCTCTGTTATCTTTTCTAAAATTTTACCTAAAGGATGGAGAAGAGAAATAGGGAGGTAATTCCCCAAATCTTTACTATCTCCCCCCTTAAAAACTGGTCTTATTACTTTTTTTCCATTGCTGTGGAAAGATCCCTATTTCTAAGGACAAATTAAATATTTTTGTCAAAGGCTTATAAATGTATGAAGATATTAACTTCAAAAACCTTGGCTGAATATCATCAATTCCAACATTTTTTAAAGGAATTTTCTTCAAAATTTTCAGTACCTGATCGGGCTCTATTTCTTTAAAATGAAATGTTAAATCATGTTGAGATGCTATAACTGTGTTCTTTAAGTCCTGATCATCCTTATCTACACTATATTTACCCATATGCAAAAATTGTTGTAAAAAAGCTGTACTTATTTCTTGCGGATCTTTTATTGTAACTCCTTCAATAAGGAACTCGCCTGATTGTACATCTATAGGAGGAGACACCAAAGATTTGATTGAAGACCAGAATTTTTTTGGGATTTGACAAATTTAGATCTTGTTGTTTTGTATAATAATCAGATTTACATAACCTTAATTTTATCTTACATTTATTTCTTAATTTCTGATAGCTTTAAAAATCACAAAAATTTTTACTCAAGCAAAATTGTTTCCATGCTTGATCTCTTTGTTTCATCAATTTAAACATCTCTGGAGTAATCAGTTTATTCACTGTTCCCCTTACTCTCCTTGTTAATATTGGACAGAATTTATTTTGTAACTCCAAAATTTGCGTTGTAAAGTAATCTACTGCAGACTCTATGCAAGCTATTACATCCACGTAAGACCAATCAACATCTCTTAAGTCAGACTTTAATCCATCATCTAAATCTTTGGGATACTTTCTATAGGTAATCAAACGAGGGGGAGGCTTTATTTTCTTTGATTTCCAAGTACAAGATATTGCCAGGTGGTCACTGATAACATCTGGTAAGACTCCAATCTTAATAATTTTAGTATGATTATTAGTCAAAATCCAGTCCAAAATAGAATGATTATTTGTCTTCAGGTTCATGTGTGTAAAAGTTTGTACTAACTGACACAAACTTGCATTCATCAACAAGGATTCCATATTAGAAGCATCACAGGAGTCCCAATGAATATTAAAATCACCTAACACTAAAAAATCACCACTAAATTGGTAATTTGAAACAAATTGTAAAAACTCTTTAAGGCCTTTACGTGCAAATTTTGGTGGATTATAAACAGTGCAATGTTTAAGTTTATAATTATCCCCTTGTTTTATCTCAGTCAATAACCATTCACACTCTAATGGGGAATCAACCTTTAACACCAGTTTAGACATAGTTAATTCTTGTTTGTAATAAATAAGTATACCTCCACCCCTTTTTTTTTTTTACCTGCCCTGTCTTTTCTTATTATTTTATAACTATCTAAGGCCAAGACACCATTAGTTACTGAAGGTTTTAACCAAGTTTCTGTTAAACTCAAAACATCAGGTTCATATTTTAAGACCCAAGCCTCTAATTCTTGTTATGTAATTAACCATGCACATGTTGTCCATTTACACTAGAAGCAGACCCAGAAGGAGATGAGTCTGAAAGGCCTGAAGAGCGTACATGATGGCCTGCATCTCCAGGACATTGATGTGGAGACCCTGTTCCACAGCTGTCCACATGCCCCAAGTCTGGTAAGCTCCCAAGTGGGCTCCCCAGCTGAGACTCGAGGCATCCGATGGCAGTATCTGGTGGGGGGTTGGAATAGCAAAGGGGACCCCCCCAAAAAGAGGTTGGCTGGCCCTAGCCACTAGGACAGAACCTGTCAGACTGGATCGGAGACCATGACCAGTTGGTCCAGTTCTTCCAGACGCTGGTCCCATTGGACCTACAATGTCCACTGGGGAATCCTCAAATGTAGACAGGCTAGAGGCACTGTGGCAATAGCTGTGGCCATGTGACCCAGAAGGTGTAGGAAAACCTGGGCTGGGACCTGATGGCTGGAAGAGACCAGATGGGCCTGCTCCATCAGACATTCTGCACTGCCCGTGGAGAAGAAGGCCATGCCCTAGGCCATGTCCAGGATGGCCCCTATGTACTGGAGCCACTGGCAGCATGTCAGACTAGACTTTGGCATGTTGATCATGATCCCAAGGGCTTAGAAGAGACTGAAGGTATACTCCAGAGTCTGGAGAAGGCATTCCTGTGACGGACCACTAGGAGCCAGTCTTCCAGGTAGGGAAAGACATAGAAGATCTGCCTCCTGAGGGAAGCTGCCACCACTGCCAGGCACTTGGTAAAAACCCTGGGGGCTGAGGACAGGCCAAAAAGGAGGGCCTGGAACTAAAAATGGGCACCCTGGAAAAGAAAACAGAGGAAGCATCTGTGTGAAGGGAAAATCTTGATATGCAGGTGAACACCCTGCATGTCCACAGAGCAAAGCCAGTCCCCCAGTGCAGGAGGGGCAGAATCCCCTGAAGAGTGACCATTCAAAAGCATCTGTACTCTATGAACAGATTCAGACTGCTCAGGTCTAGAATGGGCCTGAGGTCCCTGGTCTTCTTGGGGACCAGGAAGAAGTGGGAATAGTACCTCCTGCCCCCTGCTCCATGAGCCTGAGGGACAGGCTCTAAGGCTCATTTTTGCAGCAGTGCTTGAATTTCCTCCCAGATGAGAGGCAGATGCTTTGGGGGGGTAGAAGGAGTTGCCCGGAAGGTTGTCAGGAGGCCATTTGAGAAGTTCTAGAGTGTGGCCGCGCTCTATGAGCTGCAGAACCCAACTGTCCGAGGTGATCTCCCTTCACCTGTCAAGGTGGAGGGAGAAGCACCCCCCCACTGCCTCCCCCAGGGTCTCTACTGGAAGGGGGGTCTGGCAAGAAGTCAGGAAGTAGGAGCAGGTGCCAGGTCAGCTGCCTGGGGAGCCTTTGCTGTGGTGGCTACTGGGGCTGATGCCTGTTTGCACTTGCCCTGGCCCCTGGCAGGAGGCTGGGGCTGCCTGTGAGGTGTGTGGTGGAAAGGGGGCCACTGGTCAGACTTTGGCTGAGTATGGTACAAGGAATGGATGGACTGAAGAGTCTGGCCTGATTCCTGGAAGGAGAAGATCAAGTCCAGTACATCTCCTTCAAAGAGGATTGAACCCCGAAAGGGAGTGTCCAGAATTCTGAACTGCACATCCGAGGCAAAGCTGGACACCCTGAGCCAAGAGTGGCATTGGAGACAAATGCCCAAGGTTGCCACTCTGTCCGAGGCATTGATGGCATCACAGGCAGTCCACAGGACATGATTGACAATGTCCAAACCCATCTTAAGCACCTGGGCTAGCTGTTTCTTACAGGGATCACCAGGCAGAGCCTGAACTAAGTCTCTGGCCTCGTCCCACAATACATTCTGGCACTGGACCATATGGGCCAGACAATTAATGGCCCTAATGGCCAGAGTAGCTGAGGAATAGACCCTCTAATCCAGGTGATCCAACTACCTGGACTCCTTGTCCAGTGGGAGAGCACTGAGGTGTTTAGGTTTCTTGATGCTGTCATGGGGTACATTGATAACCACCGAGTCAACCTTTGGCTGACCCCTGAAGAAGAGTTTACTGACGGGGCATGATAGAGGCAGTCCACCTTTTTGGGCACCGCTGGGGTGGTAGAGGGTTGGTTTCAGGCTGCCCTAGTGACATCATTATATGAGTCAATCGGGAGGGATCACCAAAGTAAGGACATCAGGCTGGCATAGGTAAATAGCCAGCTGGCGACACTTTGGGTCCTGCTCCTCCGTCTCCCGGCCCATGGTGGTCTGAATGTGCCTCATGATGACTACAAAAGAGTGGTCATCAGGAGGAGACTTGGGGACTGCCTTGGGGTTTTCCTTTTCCCCAGACAAGTCCTCTACCAAAGAAGAAGAGTCTGAATAATCAGAGTCCTCTTCATCTTCGTCACCTGGCTCACTTTCTGGGGGATGATGTCAGTCCAGGCATCCGTGCAAACTGGCGTCAGACCTGGTGCTCATCGTGTGATCATCACTGGGACCCAGTCTAACAGAATCCAGAGGCGGCTGGGTCCCAGGAGGATGGCGGAGAGATGCCAGTGGTGGGTCCACTGGTGCTGGGTTCTGGTTCTGCACCAGAGCCCACCAAGAATTGAACAGGGCATTTTACATCCACCGGTGGAGGATAGTTGTAGACCAGAGGATAAGGGTAGGCAGCACCAGGTAAAGGTAACCCAGCATTGGGCCCATCGGAGGCGATATCAGGTACCCTGGCATAGGTCCTGTGGGCCCTGGAGGAGGAGCCAGTGCTGGGTCCAGCTGAGGCAGCACTGGTGGAAGCACAGTGGGAACCTGGAAGGGATGTCTACAGGCACTGGCATGGGAGAAACCAGTGCCAAGGGTGACACAGGCTTCATAGGCGAAGGCTGAGGCATGACTGGATGTGGGGAAGCACTAGTAGCCTGCAGCGGGATCTGCCTAGCAGGACCGGTGCGGGCCTCCCATAGAGGAGACTGACACAGGCAGAGCCTTGGCTGGGGAAGGTGTTGGCTGAGGGACCGGCACCTGAAGAACCATCACAGGCAGAACCATCTGGCTGAGAGACCCAGAAGAAAGGGGCCTAAGCGTGAGGGGCTGGGGGTCAGGAGACAAAATCCCCTGCACCAAGGAGTCACCGGGGCCCCTGGTAGCCTGGAGGAATTGAAGGCTGGCGGGACCAAAGAGGTCAACCTCCCATGGGAGGAAGATCCAGACTCAGTTGAAGGCTTATAGGAAGACTGCAAATTGGAAGTGGACCGGGCCTGGTCCCGGTCTTTATCTTGGTGTTTATGCTTCCCACCAGACTTTTTATGGGAACAGAAGAGGAAGAAGCCCTGGAGGACTGAGGTGAAGTCAAGAAGCTCCTGGTCTGCAATTTCTGTTCCATCTCGATGAGCTTCTGCTTAAGGAGATGGCTCGTCAGAATTTTCAGGTGACATCTCTGTGTGGCCTGGTTAAATTTCTGGCAAAACTGGCAGGCTTTAGTGTCATGGCTAGGGTTTAGGCACAGGATGCAAGCAGAATGTCTGTCTTTTTCTGGAATCTGTTTGCTACAGGCACACTTCATGGCATGGTTAGAAGACAAGGCAGGTTAAGAAGACATTAATCTGAAACTGGTAACGAAAAATCTATGTTAATACTGAAAGAAAAGGAAAATAAAAAAGGTGTGAAGGGCGGGAAGTGATGGTTGACTGTAGCTGCAGTGGTGTCAGTGGTCTGATGTGCACAGGTGAGGAGGGTGTGGGGGACCATCTGCCTTTATAGGCTAGGCTGACATCAATGGAATGACATTGGTGGTGGGCAGTCCCCTGTAGTACACTGCTAGCTAGAAAGGTTTCTGTGTGGTTCTGGTGCCTGGCAGCTTAGTCCTACCGGTGACTGCCTGCTGCGAGAATCTCCCTTGAAATAAGATTCTCTGTTGTGTCTCATACAAAAGACGGTAACCCTTCTACAATCCCATTAATGTGACAATCTACAAATCTGGACAGAGGTTCATTAAGGCCCCCAGTCTGAGAAACAATGGGGTGACCCAGTGGGTTTTCCAAGCTCTTACGTGTTTTTGGTAAAGCATAAATAACAGCCCAGATCAGGAAATCAACCATAAGATATTCGAACACTTGCTTGGTAATCACCCTGTTGCAGAGCTTCTGTTAAAATAGCATCTATTCTATTTTTAAACGTATCAGTTGGAACAGAAGTCAGTGGCTGGTAAAAAGTTCTGTTCACCTGCCATCTATGGGCCTCCTCATTGTATTTAATGGTGTCCATGATGGCCACAGATCCCCCTTTTGTCCACAGGTTTAATAGTTATATCCTGGTTGTTTCTCAGTATCTCAAGTGACTTGAACTGGAGTTTAGTACAGTTGACAAAATTAGGTCTGTAAATATCCCTAAACAATTCTTCCAGTTCTTATGTACAGAGGTGCTCAAAAACCTGAATGGAATCATTAGGGTGCGGGCGAAACGTAGACTTTCTTTTAAAGTCCTGCAACATAGTCTCAGGTATAACCCCTGTCTTCCCCCTTGCACAATGTGTGGAAATTACTTCAATGCTCTCTGAAGTGCTCAATCCAGCATCTTTTTGTGGTACTGAAATTCATTATTAAACTTAAAAAAAAGCTAAATCTATAAGAACTGCTTTGCTTAATGAGTGGAATGTACCTCAATGCAGTTTTCTGCTATATTTTGAATAAGGTTATGCACGAGGCAAAATTTTCATATTTGTATTTGTGTCACTGGTATCTGTGTTTGTAGTGTGAAATCATTTATTTTACATTTCAAACTTATTTCTGTTATTAATGATGACACAAGACCAAAGGTTGGAGAAGTTTTAATAAAATATGCAGAGTAATTAATCAAACAGGCATTCATGTAACGAACAGTAGTGGTCATATTGTGTCACAGCAGTCTCAGCCAAGGTCTAATACTATTTTATATGGTCTAACACAAATATTAAAGAGTGATATGTGCTAAAAGTACAGTATTTGTGTATATGTGTCCCGAATAGTATTTGTTCCACACAGCCTGTGTTGTGAATACCCCCACCCCCACCCCCATGTACTGTATAGCTACCTAAGAGATAAGATTGGAAGACACTTTGATTCTCTTGGAGCAGCTGTGTGTTTGCGCATCCTTGTGCAACCTGTTACACAACAAAACAGTGATAACCTGATAGCCTGTTTGGGACACATGGATCCTGGCCCTTGTCAGAGTACCGTATATAAGGGCTGCAGGACATGCAGTTCCAAATATACAATCTGTCAGAGAAGACACAGGCAATGGCATTCCTACTGCAAGCGTCACTGGTGCTTTCTGCATCCCTCATGGTCACAGCCGAGGTGACTGGTGTAGGTTTGTGCCCCAGTGTGCCCCTCCAGGAAATGCTGGATGCAGAAAAGGTACAGTAAAAAGCTGGGGTCTCCCCATCATGTTTCCCATCCACTTTCTCAGTGACAGAGGGATCGAGCTGATCATGACGGTTGGCACTTAATTTCTTTGAGTTTAAAGGGCTGATCGACAACACAAAACTCTTTCTTATCCTCTGCACATATGGTGAATCATGCACAATTGTGGAGTAGCCTGTTTCTTCATGCAGGGCACCGCACAAAATGGTGCACAAAGTGGTTTATGTGCACCTGATCCCGCTCCACAAACAGGTGTGTGGGCTGCCAGGTTGGAATGGTAAGAAGCCTTTGTGCACATTTTGAAATGAAATATCTGTTACACAGGGCTGCAGGTTTATGTCTGGTGGACCCCACAGTGGCACTTGTGCACCCTGCACACCTCATCTTCCTGTCTTGGACCCAATCTGCCCCACAAAACAGTGCTCAGCGTTCACATACGGTATATTTTTGTTTTATAAAACATTTTAGTGTCTTGTGGTGACACAGCAGCTCATGAAAGACGGACATATCTCATCTCATGCACAGCAGTGGATACACTCTCCTGTAGATTTTTAAAAGCATCTGATTAGATTCTTTGTGTCTGGCACTGCTCCACCCCAGGTATGCCCTCTGTGCATGGGCAGAGTCAGACTGACCCACCAGGATACCTGGAAATATACAGGTCATCTCCCTGTACCCCGGTGAGGCACTCTGTGTATGGAGAAGTGTGGATCGGTTTCATGGATGCCTGTAAGTGCGTCAGCATTCATGGGTTTGTGCAGGGTATGCACTGGTGTATATCCTGGTTGACAATGCAGACTGGGCCCTTAGCAGTCATGTATGACAGAATATGCAGTGTGGGGACTGGCAGCGAATGTGCTACAGGTATGCATTTGGGACTGACAGAGAATGTGCTACAGGTGTGCATCTGGGACTGGCAGACACTGTGCTACAGGTGTGCATTTGGGATTGGCAGAGAATGTGCTACAGGTATGCATTTGGGGGCTGGCAGAGAATGTGCTACAGGTGTGCATTTGGGATTGGCAGGGAATGTGCTATAGGTGTGCATATGGGACTGGCAGGAAATGTGCTACAGGTGTGCATTTGGGCTGGCAAAGAATATGCTACAGGTGTGCATTTGGGACTGACATGGAATGTGCTACAGGTGTGTATTTGGGACTGGCAGAGAATGTGCAACAGGTGTGTATTTGGGACTGGCAGGGAATGTGCTACAGGCAGGCATTTGGGACTGGCAGGGGAATGTGCTACAGGTATGCACTTGGGACTGGGAGAGAATGTGCTACAGGTGTGCATTTGGGATTGGCAGGAATTTGCTATAGGTGTTCATATGGGACAGGCACAAAATGTGCTAGAGGTGTACATTTGGGATTGGCAGGTAAGGTGCTATAGGTGTGCACATGGGACTGGCAGGAAATGTGCTACAGGTGTGCATTTGTGGGCTGGCAGAGAATATATTACAGGTGTGCATTTGAGACTGGCATGGAATGTGCAACAGGTGTGAATTTAGGACTGGTAGGGAATGTACAAAGGTGTGCTTTTGTGACTCGCAGGGAATGTGCTACAGGTGTGCATTTGGGACTGGCAGGGAATGTGCTATAGGTATGCTCTAGGACTGGCAGAGAATGTGCTACAGGTGTGCATTTGGGGGCTGACAAGGAATGAGCTACAAGTGTGCATCTGGGACTAGCAGACAATGTGCTACAGGTGTGCATTTAGGACTGGCAGGGAATGTGCTACAGGTGTGCATTTGGGACAGGGAGGGAATGTACAAGAGATGTGCATTTGGGGGCTGCCAGGGAATGCACTATTGGTGTGCATTTGTGACTGGCAGGGAATGTGCTACAGGTGTGCATTTGGGACCGGCAGGGAACGTGCTACAGGTGTGCATTTGGGACCGGCAGGGAACGTGCTACAGGTGTGCATTTGGGACTGGCAGGGAATGTGCTACAGGTGTGCATTTGGGACTGGCAGGAATGTGCTACAGGTGTGCATTTGGGACTGGCAGGAATGTGCTACAGGTGTGCATTTGGAGATGGCAGGGAATGTGCTACATCTGTATATTTGGGACTAGCAGGGAATGTGCTATTGGTGTGCCTTTGTGACTGGCAGGAAATGTGCTACAGGTGTGCATTTGGAGATGGCAGGGAATGTGCTACATCTGTATATTTGGGACTGGCAGGGAATGTGCTACAGGTGTGTATTTGGGACCAATAGGGAATGTGCTACAGGTGTGCATTTGGGGATGGCAGGGAATGTGCTACATGTGTATATTTGGGACTAGGAGGGAATGTGCTATTGGTGTGCCATTGTGACTGGCAGGAAATGTGCTACAAATGAGCATTTGGGACTGGCAGGGAATGTGCTACAGGTGTGTATTTGGGACCAACAGGGAATGTGCTACAGGTGTGCATTTGGGACTGGCAGGGAATGTGCTACAGGTGTGCATTTGGGATTGGCAGAGAATGTGCTACAGGTGTGCATTTGGGACTGGCAGGGAATGTGCTACAGGTGTGCATTTGGGACCGGCAGGGAACGTGCTACAGGTGTGCATTTGGGACTGGCAGGGAATGTGCTACAGGTGTGCATTTGGGACTGGCAGGAATGTGCTACAGGTGTGCATTTGTGGATGGCAGGGAATGTGCTACAGATGTACATTTGTGACTGGCAGGAAATGTGCTACAGGTGTGCATTTGGGACTGACATGGAATGTGCTACAGGTGTGTATTTGGGACTGGCAGAGAATGTGCAACAGGTGTGTATTTGGGACTGGCAGAGAATGTGCAACAGGTGTGAATTTAGGACTGGCAGGGAATGTGCTACAGGCAGGCATTTGGGACTGGCAGGGAATGTGCTACAGGTATGCACTTGGGACTGGGAGAGAATGTGCTACAGGTGTGCATTTGGGATTGGCAGGAATTTGCTATAGGTGTTCATATGGGACAGGCACAAAATGTGCTAGGGTGTACATTTGGGATTGGCAGGTAAGGTGCTATAGGTGTGCACATGGGACTGGCAGGAAATGTGCTACAGGTGTGCATTTAGGGCTGGCAGAGAATATATTACAGGTGTGCATTTGAGACTGGCATGGAATGTGCAACAGGTGTGAATTTAGGACTGGTAGGGAATGTACAAAAGGTGTGCTTTTGTGACTACTTGAGGAATGTGCTACAGGTGTGCATTTGGGACTGGCAGGGAATGTGCTATAGGTATGCTCTAGGACTGGCAGAGAATGTGCTACAGGTGTGCATTTGGGGGCTGACAAGGAATGAGCTACAAGTGTGCATCTGGGACTAGCAGACAATGTGCTACAGGTGTGCATTTAGGACTGGCAGGGAATGTGCTACAGGTGTGCATTTGGGACAGGGAGGGAATGTACAAGAGATGTGCATTTGGGGGCTGCCAGGGAATGCACTATTGGTGTGCATTGTGACTGGCAGAGGAATGTCTACAGGTGCATTTGGGACCGGCGGAGAGCGCTACAGGTGTGCATTTGGGACCGGCAGGGAACGTGCTACAGGTGTGCATTTGGGACTGGCAGGGAATGTGCTACAGGTGTGCATTTGGGACTGGCAGGAATGTGCTACAGGTGTGCATTTGGGACTGGCAGGAATGTGCTACAGGTGTGCATTTGGAGATGGCAGGGAATGTGCTACATCTGTATATTTGGGACTAGCAGGGAATGTGCTATTGGTGTGCCTTTGTGACTGGCAGGAAATGTGCTACAGGTGTGCATTGGAGATGGCAGGGAATGTGCTACATCTGTATATTTGGGACTGGCAGGGAATGTGCTACAGGTGTGTATTGGGACCAATAGGAATGTGCTACAGGTGCATTTGGGGATGGCAGGAATGTGCTACATGTGTATATTTGGGACTAACGAGATATGCTATTGGTGTCCATTGTGACTGGCAGGAAATGTGCTACAAATGAGCATTTGGGACTGGCAGGAATGTGCTACAGGTGTGTATTTGGGACCAACAGGGAATGTGCTACAGGTGTGCATTTGGGACTGGCAGGGAATGTGCTACAGATGTGCATTTGGATTGGCAGAGAATGTGCTACAGGTGTGCATTTGGGACTGGCAGAATGTGCTACAGGTGTGCATTTGGGACCGGCAGGGTGCTACAGGTGTGCATTTGGGACTGGCAGGGAATGTGCTACAGGTGTGCATTTGGGACTGGCAGGAATGTGCTACAGGTGTGCATTTGTGGATGGCAGGAATGTGCTACAGATGTACATTTGTGACTGGCGGAAATGTGCTACAGGTGTGCATTTGGGACTGACATGGAATGTGCTACAGGTGTGTATTTGGGACTGGCAGAGAATGTGCAACAGGTGTGTATTTGGGACTGGCAGAGAATGTGCAACAGGTGTGAATTTAGGACTGGCAGGGAATGTGCTACAGGCAGGCATTTGGGACTGGCAGGGAATGTGCTACAGGTATGCACTTGGGACTGGGAGAGAATGTGCTACAGGTGTGCATTTGGGATTGGCAGGAATTTGCTATAGGTGTTCATATGGGACAGGCACAAAATGTGCTAGGGGTGTGCATTTGGGATTGGCAGGTAAGGTGCTATAGGTGTGCACATGGGACTGGCAGGAAATGTGCTACAGGTGTGCATTTGGGGGCTGGCAGAGAATATATTACAGGTGTGCATTTGAGACTGGCAGGGAATGTGCAACAGGTGTGAATTTAGGACTGGTAGGGAATGTACAAAAGGTGTGCTTTTGTGACTGGCAGGGAATGTGCTACAGGTGTGCATTTGGGACTGGCAGGGAATGTGCTATAGGTATGCTCTAGGACTGGCAGAGAATGTGCTACAGGTGTGCATTTGGGGGCTGACAAGGAATGAGCTACAAGTGTGCATCTGGGACTAGCAGACAATGTGCTACAGGTGTGCATTTAGGACTGGCAGGGAATGTGCTACAGGTGTGCATTTGGGACAGGGAAGGAATGTACAAGAGATGTGCATTTGGGGGCTGGCAGGGAATGCACTATTGGTGTGCATTTGTGACTGGCAGGGAATGTGCTACAGGTGTGCATTTGGGGATGGCATGGAATGTGCTACATGTGTATATTTGGGACTGGCACAGAATGTGCTATAGGTGTGCCTTTGTGACTGGCAGGAAATGTGCTATAGATGTGCATTTGGGGCTGGCAGAGAATATGCTGCAGGTGTGCATTTGGGACCAACAGAGAATGTGCTACAGGTGTGCATTTGGGATTGGCAGGGAATGTGCTACAGGTGTGCATTTGGGACTGGCAGGGAATGTGCTACAGGTGTGCATTTGGGACTGGCAGGGAATGTGCTACAGGTGTGCATTTGGGACTGCAGGAATGTGCTACAGGTGTGCATTTGGGACGGCCAGGAATGTGCTACAGGTGTGCATTTGGGACAGGGAGGGAATGTACAAGAGATGTGCATTTGGGGGCTGGCAGGGAATGCACTATTGGTGTGCATTTGTGACTGGCAGGGAATGTGCTACAGGTGTGCATTTGAGGATGGCATGGAATGTGCTACATGTGTATATTTGGGACTGGCACAGAATGTGCTATAGGTGTGCCTTTGTGACTGGAAGGAAATGTGCTATAGATGTGCATTTGGGGCTGGCAGAGAATATGCTGCAGGTGTGCATTTGGGACCAACAGAGAATGTGCTACAGTTGTGCATTTGGGATTGGCAGGGAATGTGCTACAGGTGTGCATTTGGGACTGGCAGGGAATGTGCTATTGGTGTGCATTTGGGACCGGCAGGGAACATGCTACCGGTGTGCATTTGGGACTGGCAGGGAATGTGCTACAGGTGTGCATTTGGGACTGCAGGAATGTGCTACAGGTGTGCATTTGGGACTGGCCGGGAATATGCTACATGTGTATATTTGGGACTAGCAGGGAATGTGCTATTGGTGTGCCTTTGTGACTGGCAGGAAATGTGTTACAAATGAGCATTTGGGACTGGCAGGGAATGTGCTACAGGTGTGTATTAGGGACCAACAGGGAATGTGCTACAGGTGTGCATTTGGGACTGGCAGGGAATGTGCTACAGGTGTGTATTTGTGGATGGCAGGGAATGTGCTACAGATGTACATTTGTGACTGGCAGGAAATGTGCTACAGGTGTGCATTTGGGACTGGTAGGGAATGTGCTGCAGGTGTGTATTTGAGACTGGCAGGGAATGTGCTACAGGTGTGCATTTGGACTGGCAGGGAATGTGTTACAGGTGTGCATTTGGGGATGGCATGGAATGTGCTACATGTGTATATTTGGGACTGGCACAGAATGTACTATAGGTGTGCCTTTGGGACTGGCCGGAAATGTGCTATAGATGTGCATTTGGGGATGGCAGAGAATATGCTGCAGGTGTGCATTTGGGACCAACAGAGAATGTGCTACAGGTGTGCATTTGGGACTGGCAGGGAATGTGCTACAGGTGTGCATTTGGGACCGGCAGGGAACGTGCTACAGGTGTGCATTTGGGACTGGCAGGGAATGTGCTACAGGTGTGCATTTGGGACTGGCAGGGAATGTGCTAGGTGTGCATTTGGGACTGGCAGGAATGTGCTACAGGTGTGCATTTGGGACTGGCAGGAATGTGCTACAGGTGTGCATTTGGGACTGGCAGGAATGTGCTACAGGTGTGCATTTGGGATGCAGGAATGTGCTACAGGTGTGCATTTGGGACTGGCAGGGAATGTGCTACAGGTGTGCATTTGTGGATGGCAGAGAATGTGCTACAGATGTACATTTGTGACTGGCAGGAAATGTGCTACAGGTGTGCATTTGGGACTGGTAGGGAATGTGCTGCAGGTGTGTATTTGAGACTGGCAGGGAATGTGCTACAGGTGTGCATTTGGACTGGCAGGGAATGTGTTACAGGTGTGCATTTGGGACTGGCAGGGGATGTGCTACAGGTGTGCATTTGGGACAGGCAGGAAATGTGCTACAGGTGTACATTTGGGACTGGCATGGAATGTGCTACAGGTGTGCATTTGGGACTGGCAGGGCATGTGCTACAGGTGTGCATGTGGGACTGGCAGGGAATGTGCAATAGGTGTGCATTTGGGGTCTGGCAGGGAATGTGCTACTGGTGTGCATTTAGGACTGGCAGGGAATGTGCTACAGGTGTGCATTTGAGACAGGAAGGAAATGTGCAACAGGTGTGCATTTGGAGGCTGACATGGAATGTGCTATAGGTGTGCATTTGGGACTGGCAGGAAATGTGCTACAGGTGTTCATTTATGACTGACAGGGAATGTGCTACAGATGGAACTACAGACCAGTCAGCCTGACCTTGGTAGTGGGGAAGATCATGGAAGCGCTACTGAAGGAGAGATTGGTGGAACATCTGGTTGCCAATGGACTACAGGACCCAAGGCAGCATGGTTTCACCGGGGGGAGGTCATGCTAGACCAACCTCACTGAAGTTTTCAACTAGATGACAAGGGAGGTGGATCAGGAGAGGGCAGTGGACATGGCCTCTCTGGACTTCAGCAAGGCCTCTGACACTGTGCTGCATAGAAGGCTATTAAACAAACTGGGGAATATGGGAGTGGGCTGGACAGTAGTGTGCTGGGTAACTAACTGGCTGGGTGGCAGGTCACACAGGGTGGTGGTAAATGGCTGTCACTCCACAGAGGGAAGAGTGATCAGTGGGGTACCACAGGGATCAGTGCTGGGACCGGTCCTATTCAACGTCTTCATCAGTGACATTGCGCAGGACCTAGAAGGCAGAATTTCCCTGTTTGCTGATGACACGAAGCTCTGTAACAGAGTGGACATGCCAGAGGGTGTAGACAGAATGAGGAAGGACCTGCAGAAGCTGGAAGAATGGTCAGGGGTTTGGCAGTTGAAATTCAATGCAAAGGAGTGCAAGATAATGCATATGGGGCACAAAAAATCTGGAACAGCATATCAGTAAGGGAGGTGAGGATATAGCATGCACCAAGCAGGAAAGGGATCTTGGGGTTATCACCTCTGATGACCTCAAGGTAGGGAAACAGTGTGATAAGGCAGCAGGTAAAGCAGATAGGATGCTGGGATACACAGGAAAGGGCATCACCAGCAGGAAAAGGGAGGTCATAATTTTACTATACAAGACACTAGTGAGGTCCCACCTGGAGTACAGTTCTGGAGACCTTACCTATGTAAGAACATAGACAGGGTAGAGAAGGTTCAGATTATGGCAACAAAGATGGTACAGGGATTGCATCACACGTCCTATCAGGACAGGCTGAATGACTTGAATATGTACTTCCTGGAGGAGAGGAGGGAGAGAGGGGATACGATAGAGACATACAAGTACCTTACAGGGAAGAACAGGGTGCAGGAATACACTATTTTCCAGCGAAAAGATGTTCCAGGACTAGAGGGCACAGGATGAAGTTGAAGGAAGGGTGATTCAAAGGGAACATGAGGTAGAGTTTCTTCACAGAAAGGTTGGTGGACAAGTAGAACACCCTACCAGAGGAAGTGGTGGGGGCTGAAACAATCATGGGACTTAAGAATGCACAGGATAGACATAAGAGAATTCTGGAGGTCAGGGGTAAGGGGCAACAGACTTCTAGAAAAACCTTAAGTGAACTTGCAAGCTCAAATGGGCAGACTAGGTGGACTATAGACCCTTATCTGCTGACAGTGTCTATATATCTATGTGCGCATTTGGGACTGGCAGGGAATGTGCTACAGGTACGAGTTTGTGACAGGCAGGGAATGTGCAACAGGTGTGCATTTGGGGACTGGCATAGAATGTGCTACAGGTGTGCTTTTGGGACTGGCAGGAAAGTGCTACAGGTGTGAGTTTGGAAACGCATGTTGTTAGTTTCCACTCACCAGCTGCTCTTGCTGCTCCAATACCAATTAGTTTCTCCCCAACAATAAATATGGAGACTGAATTACATATTTAAGCCTTTGACAGTGTGGCTGTGGTCCCTAGCACTCAAGATTGAGATGCCCTAATGGAACTGCATGGGGGAGTGTATCACCTAAACCTAAGGAACATTTGGGGGGCTTGAGCCACACAGCCACGGTAGTTAGCACCCAAGACAGGCGGTCCCACTCCCTCAGGGTTAAAATGCACTGGTAGAACAGTGGGGGCTCTGTCAGAGTGGTCCATCCCAGTCAGGGTTTAAATGCTCTGCAGGGGCAAGGGTGGTAGTCTGTAAATACAGAGCTGGGTTACCCATCCCAGACAGGTTTAAGATGCTGGGGAAGGGAGCATGTATCACCAGGACAAAGTGGCCCAACCCAGCCAATGTTAAGATGCTCTGTTGGGGCAGGAATGGGGGCCTGTATCCCCAGGACAGTGTGTTCCATCCATCCAGGGTCTAAATGCCCTGGTAGGGCAACAAGAGGGGATCTATAACTCCAGGACAGGGTGGTTCATCTTTCACAGAGTTCAGATAGTGGCAGGGCAGCCAAAGGGAGCTTTAACTCAAGAAAGGGGGGTCCATCCCAGCCTGACTCAGTACAACACCCTGTTTTTCTTCACTTGTGAAGCAATCTAGTCTGAATTGCCTTTTTTATTTCAACTCTGTTCACCAGGAAAGTGGACTACGGGACCAATGACCATCCCCATTTACAGTCACATCCCGGGGGAGAAAAGTCAGTAAGCAACATTACAAAACTGGTATAGTAGACCGACTGATTTTATTTGATGACCAGGTAAATACACTAGAATGAGGATAATTTTACATGCATGACCAGATCAAAAAATTTTTTTAAATAATAAGTACATTTACTTGTAATCTAGATTCTCCATCTCTTACCTTTTATTAGTCTGAAATGCAACTCATAAAAAATACATTTAGTGTTCAATACGATGTCCCATACCTGATGCTTTGCTCTGTGCGTGTCCCTGCAGTACCTGGGGCTTTGGTATGAAATCACTCGATTTCCAATGGTCTGGGAGACTGGATCCTGCATCACTGCCACCTACAGTCAGCTGGAGAATGGAAAGACTGGAGTCTTCAACAGTCAGCTTCTGTAAGTACATGGGCTGGGAGAGGGTTTCTACCTCCAGGTACAGGGAGGACAGCAGGATAGCATCAGACCTGAGCAAGCCTAGCCGAATTTGATGAGCCTGAGGTTTGAGAGCAGATCTGGGTTCCCAGTCCCTGGGATGGGCAAGGCTAAATACACTCTCAAAGCTGACAGTCTTGACCACCCCATTGGTGCAGTGATAGTGTTAATGCTTGCAATGCTGGTGACCCAAGTTTGGGAACAAGGTTGGGTCATCATATGCTGGGGGGGAGGAGGATTGAGCATCCCAGGGGATGCTCTCCTCATCCGGGGTGTGGGAGTGTCACCATCCTTGCTGCAATACTGCCATCTGGGTGACCACAGGTGGCAATGCATTTGAGAGTGCTGCAGAAGGGCAAGACGTGTAGCCTAGAGGTTAATGGAATGAGGTGTGAATGAGCTTGATACATCCAGCAGACCAGACCTGAGTTTGATTCTCACAACCTCCACTTGCATACTGTGTGACTCTGAGCAAGTCACTTAACCGCCCACTGCTCCCAGGTCGCCCCTGAAAACAGGCACTTGTGCCTAGTGGGCCTTACCCGGTTACCAAAGACTAAAATAGATAAAAAAAAAAAAAATGAGGCCTGGGGGACCAGACTTAAGTACATAGAAACAGAAATTGTTGGCAGATAAGGACCGCCTGACCCATCTAGTCTACCCATAAGCCCTTGTACTAGATTACTGCTTCCAACCCACCTGCTGCTGTACCTCTACAGTTCCACTATGCCTGTTCCAAGAATTCCACAGTGCTCGCTCCCACCACCTCCTGAAGCAGACCATTCCATGCGTCCACCTATGAAGAACTTCCTTACATTCCCTCTTAACCTCCCACCTTCCAATTTCATGTCATGCCCCCTCGTTCTTGTGTTCTTGTACTGGAAAATGCCTCCCCCTTGCACCTTGAGGTACTTGAATGTTTCTATCATGTCCCCCCCTTTCCCTCCTCTCTTCCAACCAGTACATATTGAGGTCCCTTAATCTCTCCTCATAAGTCTTGTGTTGCAAGCCTGTACCATCTTAGTCACGCTTCTCTGGACCGTCTCCAGCCTGTTAATATCCTTACAAAGGTGCGGCCTCCAGAACTGCACACAGTACTCCATGTGAGGCCTGACCATGGTTTTATGTAATGGCGTCACTACCTCCCCCTGCCTATGCACCCTAGCATGCCACTGGCCCTTCCAGCTGTCTTAGCACTCTGCTTTGACATTTTCAGGTTGTCAGAAATAACCCCCTGGTCCCTTTCCTCCTTTGTGACTGTCAGAAACTCCCCACCCCCCCCTCCATCCTGTAGCTTTCCCTACGGTTTGTGTGTCCCAGGTGCATAATTTTACACTTCTTTGAATCAAACTTCAGTTGCCAGTCCTCAGACCATTTTTCAAGCTTCCTCATTTTTTTTCTCTTTTCAGTTGCTTAAACAGGAATAGCACACTAAGCTGAAAATACAGGTTACTCACCTGTAACAGGAGTTCTAGGAATCGTATATGTTGTTCATCCACACTGTCTGGCAGGTTCCTTGATGCTTTAAATCTTGCCGGAAGGTCTTCAAGCTGGCTCCTCCCACCCACCCGGGTGGTAAAACTCTCGGCTCCGCCCCATGATGCCAGATCTAGCCCGCTGGAAGCCAGGTTGTGCGTCGAAGCCGGGGAGGTCGGGTGGGTCGTGTGGATGAACAACAATACCATTCCAGAACTCCTGTTACAGGTGAGTAACCTGTATTTCTAGGGACATGGATATGTTGTTCATCCACATTGTCTGGCAGACTCCTAGCAGTTCTCCGGGAGGAGGGAGGACAGCACACCCCTACTTAGGGAATAAAGACTGGAGAACTGAGGCCCCAAACCAGCATCCCGGGCGTGACTCAAGGTCGATGTGGTAGTGGGTGATGAAGGTGTGTGCTGACTTCCAGGTAGCAGCCCTGCAGATTTCCTGGATAGGGACATCCCTGGAAGCAGCCACCGATGCAGCGTATGGCGAGTAGAATGAGCTCTTATCCCTCTGGGAGGCTCCATGCCCGCCAACCTATAGCAGAGATCTATGCAGGAGGTGACCCACCTGCCTATCATCCACTTGGCTGCAGGTCTGCCAGGTGCAGCTTCAGCGTAGGTGACAAACAGTTGGCGAACCTCTCTCCGAACTTCAGCCATCCGCTCCTTGTAATAAGCAAGCGCTCTTCTAGGGTCCAAAGTATGGAGCCTATATTCAGCCTCCGAGGTGTGATTGAGGTAGAACACCGGCTGAGTCAACACCTAGTTAAGGTGAAACTCCGACACCACCTTCAGAAGGAATTTCAGATGGGGGCGCAGGACAACCTTGTCCATGTGGAAGACCAGATAAGGAGACTCGATGGAAAGCACCTGGAGCTCTCCCATCCTTCTGGCTGACGTGATAGCCACCAAGAAGGCAGTCTTCCATGACAGGTGAGAGATGTCACACCTGTGCATCAGTTCGCATGGTCTGCCCATGAGCTTAGCCAATACCAGCAGTAGATCACAGGTGGGAGTTCTACGCTGCGGAGGATATGTGATCAAGGCCTTTGAAAAGCGCCCGACCACCTTCTCCTGTGCCACCGACTGCTTCCTGGCCCGCGCCCGGTAAGCAGAGATGGCTGCCAGGTGCACCTTAAGGGTCATCGACTCAAGCCTGTGCTGAGAAAGGGACCACAGGTAGTCCAGAATGCTTGCCAAGGAACAGGAGGAAGGGTCCAAGCCCTTGCCCTGACACCAAACGGAGAATCTCTTCCATTTGAAGGCGTAGCATTTTCTGGTCGACTCCTTACGGGACGCCTCAACGACGTTGAGGACCTTGTCGGAAAGACCCAAGGCCTGGAACTCTAGCCGCTCAGGAACCAGGCTGTCAGGTGCAGGGATTGAAGGTCTGGATGGAATACCTTCCCCTGATTGACTGAGATCAGGTCCAGGTGGGCTGGAAGCCGCCTCCGGAGCCTGGAGCTGAGACTGAGGAGATCTGGATACCAGAACTGGCGGGGCCAGTCTCGGGCTACCAGAATCACCTGCACCTTGTCCCTCCTCACCTTGTGGATCAAGGGAAATGGGGGAAAGGCGTAGAAGAGGCCCAGGGTCCATGGCCTCAAGAAGGCATCCCCCTGCAGCGAGCCCTGCTGAGGGGGGCTGGCATGAAACAGTCTCACCTTCACATTCTCCCTGGAGGCAAACAGGTCCGCCTGAGGCATGCCCCAGTGGGAGAAGAGATCTTGTACTACCTCCGGCAGGAGAGACCACTCGTGAGACACAGCCCCTATCTGGCTTAGGGCATCGGCCAGGGTGTTGGAGGCTCCTGCCACGTGAATGGCGAGGAGATCCACCTCCAGGCTCCGCATGAGTGACCAAATGCGGAGAGCTTCCCTGCACAGAGGCATGGAGTGCGTCCCGCCCTGGCAGTTTAGGTAGTACATGGTTGTGGTATTGTCCGTCTGGACCTGAACCACTTGACCCCGCAGAAACGGAGTGAAGGCGGTGAGGGCTAGACAAACCACTCGAAGCTCCAGCAGGTTGATATGGCATCGGGACTCCCAAGGGGACCAGAGGCCGTGCGCTCTGTGCTCCCCCAGATGGGCACCCCAACCATCAGAGAGGTATCGGTCAATAGAGAGACCGTCGGCTCGGGGCAGACAAACGGGATGCCCTCCTGTAGATGTGCTGGAACGGTCCACCACTGGAGAGCGTTCCACATCCCCTGGGTCACTGTCACTAGCTGATCCAGTGGCTCGAAGTGCTGTGACCATTGGCTGGCCAGTCCCAATTGAAGGGGACGCATGTACCAGCAGGCCCAATGGACCACGCTGGTGCAGGCCGCCATGAGGCCCAGGAGGCACAGAAAGTCCCAGGCAGGGCGATTGCCCATCCTGAAATGACTGGGCAAGGAGGAAAGAACCTCGGCCCTGTCCACGCGAGCCATGCTCTGGCTCGTAGAGAGTCAAGCTCTGCCCGATGAATTGTATCACCCATGCTAGCACGAGTTCCAACTTGGCCTCTGATGAAGAGGCCAACCTGAGAGCAAACCTGAGGGCCAGATCTCTGACCGCTCCACCTCCACTCTGGAGGGGCTGCAATCAGCCAGTCATCCAGGTAGGGGTACACGGACCCTTCGGCGCCGCAGGAATGCTGTCACCACTGCCATGCATTTGGTGAAGACCCTGGGAGCTAGGGAAAGGCCGAAGGGCATGGCCCAGAACTCGTAAAGGATCCCTCTGCTCTGAAGCGGAGGAATCTCTGGTGGGATGGACGGATTGGGACGTGAAAGAATGCGTCCTGAAGGTCCAGGGAACAGAACCACACGCCTCATTCCAAGGATGGGATTATCTGAGCCAGAGTGACCATCCTGAAGGTCCGAGACCTTAGGAACCTGTTCAGGTCGTGCAGGTCGAGAATGGGGTGCCAGCCCCTTGTCCATTTTGGGACCAGGAAGTACCTGGACACAAACCCCGGGTCTGGAGGAGGATCCGCCACCTGCCTGATCACCTCTTTTTTGAGGAGCAGGGCAATATCGGCTCGGCAGGCCGACAGAGAGGCTGTGAACCCCATGGCCCCCTGAGGGGCGACGGCTCAGAAGGGTGGGGCCTGCTCGAACTCCAGAGGCAGGCCCTTTCCTACCACCTCCAACACCCAGCGGTCCGTGGTGATAGACCAGGCGGAAAGGAAGTGGCAGAGCCGTCCCCCCACATGGGGAACCCAGGGGGGAGTGACAAGGCTGGGGGCGACACCCCTCAACCCATCACTGGGCAGGCTTGGAGAAGGGACCGGCCGAGGGACCTCCTGAGCCTTTACCTCCCTGCTTCCTATTGGAGGAAGCCGCGGGCTTGGGTTTGGGATGCCAAGCACGAGCCTGCTGGTCCTGATGCTGGTGCTGTTGGGCCGGACGTGCCGCAGGCGCAGAAGGGTGAAAGGACTTGTGCTGCTGCTGTCGGCGGCCTTTGTCCTTCTGGGCGGAGGTGACCGAGTCCAGAGTGGCATTGGACTTTTCGATCCGCTGGAGGTGACCTTCCCCTCCAGGGCCGAAGAGGTCGGTCCCCAGGAAGGGGACATCCACCAGTTTGTGCTGGGTATCCGCCGTGAAGGTGGATATCCTCAGCCATGCTCTGCGGCGCATGGCCACCGCAGCCGCAACCGATCTGGCACAGGAGTCTCCTATCTCCAGAGCCGTCTGGAGCTGCTGTTTAGCCACCTGCCAGACCGTGGTCTGCAGGTCGGACGGGAGATGAGGGATCACCTCATCCAGGGAGCCCATGAGGGCGTGGGAGAAGTGTGCCATCAGCATGGCCGAGCTGGCCTGGCGGAGGCCAAGGGAGGACGCAGCGTACACCTTGTGCCTGGCGTAGTCCAGCTTCTTGGACTCCTTGTCGGGAGGCTTGTCCATGTCCCTAGCATTCCCAGAACGCCGGAAAACGCTGTCGGTGACCAACCCCTCGGCAGAGGGGTGTTCCAAAACCCGGCGAAGAGCCGGTAGGGACTGCATACTTCCTGGCCATCCTGGCCGATGGCGCAGGGCAGGAAGTAGGCCACTGCCAAAGCTCCAAGGCTGGGCCAACAATGGCTTCAGCCACTGGAAAGGCCTCCGTGGGGGAATCCCCTCGGTCCAGTATCTCCGTCAGGGGATACTTGGCCCATTTGGATATGGGCTCGAGCTGCATCCTGGTGGACTCCGAGATGAGCCGAAGCAAACCCATGAAAGACGATGGGCTTTCGTCCAACGACTGGCCCCCGGAGGACTCCAGGTCAACTGGCCTGGAGAACAGGGAGGAGTTGTCGTCGGACTCAGAGTCCGCGAAGAACTGCCTGGGGCTAGAGCCACCCTCCACCTGCCGAGGATGGTCAGGAGTGAGGGTGACAGACAACCTGTGGGGCAGGCCTTGACCCGACCGAGAGTCCTTGGTCGGTGCCCCCAATTTTGGTTGTGGAGGTGGAGGTTCCACCACAATCGGTGGGGCAGCGGGTTTCGGCCGAACGACCGGCCCAGGCTTGGGCACCTCGACTACAGCAAGGGGTTGTTTCGGCCGCTCGGGTGACAGCCACTTGATGGCTGGGGAAGGCCACGGCGTCAACTTGTTCCCGGACAGAAGTAACTGCTGCCACATCAGGTCCTCGTAGCGTCAACGCAATTTGCGCCGAAGCCTCTCCTCTTCCGAGGAGGAAGATGAGGACGAGCGGCGGTGCTGCTTGCCTCGGTGACGAGACTGAGACCGCCGATGTTGGCAGGATCGGCTGGACCGAGACGAAGTCCGAGACCGAGACCGAGATCCTCGGTGTTTCTGAAGACAGGTCTGGGAAGGAGCGGGGGACACCCGCTCTTCCCTCGGCTCAGAAGCCTTAATCGGGGACTGCTGCACCGGGGGCGCAGGCAGATCCTCGGTCTCCACCAGCGGAACCAGTGAAGAAGGGTTGTCGGCTTCACCAGTCGAGCAGCCCGTCCGACGGGTTGAGAAAAATCTCTACCGCGTCGACGGGAGTCTCGGCCAGCTGGCCTGATGGGGACGCCATGAAGCCAGCAGCCTTAGCTGCAACCTTGACCGCAGTTGACAGTTGGCTGTCTGGGGAAGGAGACCTCTTCCGCTCCCACGAACGCCGACGATGGGACTTATCCTTTGAGCCCTTCTTTTTGGACCGAGAAGAATGTCCCGATGGCCCCTCTCCCTTCATGGGATTGGCAAAGCTCCTTGAACGAAGCTGAATACGAGGTACCCAGAGAGAGCGGGATAAATGCCGTGACCGAGGAAGAGGATGATGCGGCCTGGGCCGCCTCCTCCTCGAGAGCGATCATCTGCTCGAGTTGCTCATCTGAGCCAGCCGCCGTGGTAACCGCCCAATGGGCCTCCTTCGACTTAACCGGTGGGTAGCGCTTCTCGGGGCACCCAAGCTGTAACCAGGCAGCGCGGTCCTCCAGGACGTTGGCCGAAAATGAACGGCATGACTCGCAAGCCTGTGGGTCGTGTTCTAGGCCAAGGCAGTAGACGCACATGGAGTGTGGGTCCGTCCTGGACATCTTCTGCCCACAAGGGCACCGCCAAAATCCGGGAGTTGATTTGTCCATCGCAGCCGTGAGGGAGAAAGATGACCGAAGTCTTGAAAGTACTAAAATGAGTTTCAGGCGAACCGAAGAATTAGGATGCAGTCTATCACGGAAAGCGTTAAGGAGGGAACCTGAGCTTCCAAGCAGTAAGGAAGATCTGGCGTCATGGGGCGGAGCTGAGAGTTTTACCACCTGGGTGGGTGGGAGGAGCCAGCTTGAAGACCTTCCAGCAAGATTTTAAGTGGCAAGGAACCTGCCGGACAGTGTGGATGAACAACATATCCATGTCCCTAGAAGCTTTTTTACAGGAGCGACCTGGGAGCACAAGGAAGTTAAGTGACTTGTTCAGGGTCACACAGTATGCACGTGGAAGCTGTGGGATTCAAACCCAGGTCTGGTCTTCTGGATGTCACCAGATTTGCAGCTCAGAGCCTTAGACCACTGCGCTATACTGTCTCCACCCCCCCCCTCAGGTATCCACTCTGTTACAGATCTTGGCATCATCTGCAAACAGGCAGACCTTTCCCTCCAGCTCTTCTACGTCGCTAATGAAGACACTGAACAGGACTGATCCTTGAGGCACCCCACTGGTCACCCCCCTCTCCCCAGACTGCACCCCATTTATCACCATCCTCTGCCTCCTGTTTGTTAGCCTGTTTCTAACCCTGTTTACCACCCTTTCCCCCATGTCCAGCCTACCCAACTAATCAGTCTCCTATGTGAGACAGTGTCAGACTTTGCTGAAATTAAGGTAAGCGACATCCACTGCCCCACCCCGATTTACTTCGTCACCCAGTTGAAGAAATCAACCAGATTTGTCTGACATAACCTCCTCACTGTGAATCCATTTTGCCTACGGTCCTGGGCTCCGATGGCTTCTAGATGCCCCACTATCTTTTCTCTAAGCAATGTCTTCATGATCTTCCCCACTGCTGAGGTGAGGCTGACCAGCCTATAGTTCCCAGCCTCCTTCCTGCTGCTGGATTTCTGGAGATGGACCACACGTGCCCTCCTCCAATCCTCTGGTACCACCTGTGTTGAATGATACGGCAAACATGGCTGCCAGAGGGTCTGCTATCTCATACTAACATACTATTTGCCAGCAGATTAGGCCTTACGGTCTATCGAGTCTGTTCGAACCTCAGATCCCTAGTTGGGTGCCGAGGCCCCCCCCCTTGTGTTCCAGAAACCCCTATCATCCATCCCCACCCCCTGGGACAGGCCATCATCTGATACATCCACTTTCTGTGTCTGTCCCACCCTCTCGTGAAGCCCTCCACTGTGGATCTCTGAACCAGCTTGCCAGGCAGTGCATTCCAAGGGTCCACCACCCTCTCAGTGAAAAATCTCCTCCTCTTTTCCCCTCACCCTTCCACCTTCAAACCATGCCCTCTGGTGATACCTCCCTGCTTTAGTCTAAAGATCCCCTCCATGTTTACCCTATTTATTCCCTTGAGGTACTTGAAGACCTCAATCATGTCCCCAGTCTCTCTTTTCCTCCAATGAAAATGGGCAGAGCTCCTCAAATCTGTCCTCATACGTCAAATCCCCTAGTCCTCGCATCATCTTAGTTGCCCTCCTCTGTACCCTCTCCAGGAGCTGTATGTCCCTCTTCAAGTGTGGTCTCCAGTACTGTACACAGTACTCAAGGTATGGTCTAACCAGTCCATTGTACAGCGGCAGAATCACTTCCTTGCTCCTAAAGGTGATCCCCTTATGATGCATCCCAACATCCTGTTTGCCTTCGCAGTTCTCTTAATATAGATACATAGATACATAGACAGTGTAGGCAGATAATATCCTTGGGTGTATGCCATATGGTCTCATCACTTTGTCCACATTGTTCAGTGAGCTCCTGCAGGACTCTTTCCCTGTGAATGGACTATTGTCCACCTCTTCACCCCCTTGGCAACTGTTGTACTGCTGTGGCCCTGCCCCTCCTCCTCCTCTTCTGTGAATACTGAACGGAAATATTTATTCAGTATTTCTACCTTTTCCATGTCACTGTCCTTGCAGTCCCTTCCCTCGAGCCTGCAACCCCCGTTTTTCCTCCTTTTGCTGATGTACCTGAAGAATGTCATCTCCTTTTTTAACTGACTGTGCTAAACCTTCCTCAGTCTGTGCCTGCCTTTGCTCTTCTTCTTCCTTCTGCTTCCCTTAGACACTTGTAAATGAAAAATCCTGATGAAGCTAGGAGTCTGCAATAGAGGCTATCATTATGCATGCCTACAAACTACACAGACAGAATAAAAAGCTGAGGGAACCTTTCTTTCATACAGTGCATAACCTACTGCTGGCATATCGTCCTAGGACACATTTTCCTCTCTATAGAAGATTCACTATACAATACACCTGTAACCTGTAACATTCAGGTAAGCCATACTTGACTTTGTTGCAAAAGTGTGTATTTATTTATTTTTAAAGCTTGTTTTTGTTCCAGGACATGCCTGACGCACCACCCCCAAGCTCCATCAACCTTCTCGAGGCCTTTCCAGTTATAAACTACTTGCTCTTGATAGTGGTGGGTGGCCTGGGGTGGGGGTACCAGAGCTTTTCACCCAGATCCTGGTTCTCTCCCCAAAGGTACCAGCCTGCAGTGATGTGTACACATATGCACAGTGGCGAGCATGAATGCTGGTGGTTGTTGCTCCCTATGCTGCAGTTCCACTGTACTTTCTTTTGTCCTCCAGCCAGCCCTCCAAGCAACCTGAGGCCCCAGGCCACCAACATAGTGCGAGGTAATGCTACTGCTGTGTTATCAGTCTGGCTCAAGTGTGTGTATTATTAACAAGATAGAGTATGCAGGAAATGCACACTTTAATACAGCAAACACTGATAAGCAACTGCAGTCTTGAGGCACCCTAGAGTGTTGCGCTCAATGAGATGGCTGTTTTTCACTGAAACGGGCATTAGTGAAAACAATTTCATAACTGATACCATTTTCATCTACAAATAAACTACAGACGCTCCTCAAAAACTAACTGTGCTAACACACTTGGAACCTAACATCAGAGCAGCTCCTCATTTACATAGCTGATAGCACCAATCATGTCCAGCGTTACTCACAGCATGCTGTGTTGTGCTTATTCCATCACAGCACACAGTCTCGGACACCAGCTGTTTCCACTACTGGAAAAATAAATCGATAACTTCACTACTGGTGCCATTTGAGACAGGCACCAGTCAATCTCACTGTCCTGGTAACTCGAGTTTTCTATCTCATTATCAGACCATACCTTTGCCACCATCCTTGTGTCATTCAGTCAGTCACATTGATCACTCTCTCCCCTACTGTGACTAACATTACAAATCCCACCAAAAAGTGCAAAGATTGCACATGTTGGCTCTGTCTGGTGCATCCTTCATAAAAGTGTGCCATCTCCCCGACATGGTACAGTATATGGAACCCGTAGAGTGAAACACAAAATTTGCAGTTCCGGTGACATGAAAAATCTCACCTGGCTCCAGTATTCAAACTGTTTGCTTTTTGTGTTTGTCTCCTAATCACACACCTATCTGAAGCCTTAATCTTTGTGCAAGGCATCATGGGTATTCAAATCCAGGTGCAAGGCAATCTGAATTTGAGAAAAAAAACGATTGGCGTACACAAGAATAGCTGCAAAGAACAGGTTACTCACTTATAACAGTAGTTCTAGGAGTGGTACATGTTCATCCACACTCTCTGCCATGTCCCTTTCCCCTTTAAATTCACCGGAAAGTCTTCAAGCTGGCTCCTCCCACCCACCCGGGTGGTAAATACCTCGGTTCTGCCCCATGATGCCAGATCTTAGCCCGCTGGAAGCAAAGTGGTGTGCCTAAAGCCGGGGAGGTCGGGTGGGTACATGTGGATGAATAACATATACCACTCCTAGAAAGTACAGTTACGTAAGAACTTACCCTAACAGTAGATCTTCGAGAGAGGCTCTTGCTGTAGGTAATTACATATAGGACTGACGTCGGCAGGCGGCAGGACTCCACGGAAAAATTTCTAGCTAGCAGTCCCTGGCGAAGGACCGTCCCCACGTCAGGTGACCGGCGTCAGACGACGTCGGTATAAAGGGGCGGTCCCGGACGCCCGCCTTCCAGTTCTTTCCCGCCACAGGCCCAGAAGGCCCGGACAAGAGAGAAGCAAATATTTCCTTCAATGGAAAAGGAGCTGAAAAAGCCTAGGGGGATGGAGGGCGGGAAGGTATTACCTACTGCAAGAGCCTCTCTCGAAGATCTACTGTTACGGTAAGTTCTTACGTAACTCTACTATCTTACTTCGAGAGGGCTCGTGCAGTAGGTAATTACATGTAGGACAGAATCCCAAGCAGTCTGGAACAAATGAAAGGCACCGGGAGGAGGAACTACTCCAAGAAGTAGCAAAACCTTGCAAACCTCAAGACAGGAGGCCTTGCAAGACCGCTAAGCCGAAGCCTGCTCTACGGCGAGAGGCAATGTCCAAACTGTAATGTTTTGTAAAGGTATGGACGGAAGTCCAAGTGGCGGCAGCACAGATGTCTGCCGCAGACACATTCTTGAAACAAGCTGCAGAGGCTGCTACTCCATGAGTGGAGTGACCTCTGACTTGACCCGGAAGGGTCTTGTTGTACTTGTCATAACAGAAAGTGATGCAATGAGCCAACCACTTTGACAGGCATTGCCTGGAAACAGCAATGCCTTCCCTTTTGTGAGCAAAAGAGACGAACAGCTGATCAGTCTTTCTGAGATCCTTTGTCCTATCGGTGTAGTATCTCAGAATCCTGTGAACATCCATGGTATGGAGCAAATATTCTCTGATTGGAGTACTGCGTGAAAAAGGCAGGTAACTCAATAGACTGATTTAAGGTAGACTCCACTACCACTTTTGGAAGAAACTTAGGGTTCGTGTGAAGAGCTACTCGTTCTTTGTGAAAAATCAGATAGGGGACTTTACACATAAGGGCCTGGAGCTCGGAAATTCTTCGAGCAGAAGTAATGGCCACCAAGAAGAGCGCCTTCCACGATAGAAACTTCAGTCTGGGAGCCGAGGCCCAAGGGAGGAAGGGTAAGTTTCTCGAGAACAAAGTTCAAATCCTAAGGGGCAGGAGTCCGGACAGGGGCCTGAGATGAAGGACCCCTCTGAGAAAAGTCTTGGATACCTCTAATTGGGCAAAGACTTTATCAGCGAAAGGAACATGGTAGGCTGAAATAGTGGCCATGTGAACTTTCAAAGAGGAATGACTGAGACCCAGGTCGAAGAGGTGATGTAAATAATCGAGCAGAATGGCCACAGGACAGGAGAAAGGCTCCACATTCCTGGAGGCAGCCCAAATGGAAAATCTCTTCCATTTCATGTGGGGGTGGACCTAGTGGAGGGTTTCTAGCTTCCACCAGAATCTCGGCCACCTTGAGGAGAGACGCCAAAACGAGATTGGGCTAGGTCTGCAGGAGCCATGCATGAAGTTGAAGGACTTGAGTCCTGGATGGACCAGGGTCCCTGATCCTGGGTCAGCAATCCCGAGATAAAGGAAGAGGAAGAGGAGAAACTCTGAGTATTGTTGTAGAAAAGAGAACCAGATTTGCCTGGGCCAGAAAGGAGCTATCAGAATCATTCTACGCTCAGCTTCCATTGCTGCAAGTTTCTGCAGCACACGAGGGACCAAAGGTGGGGAAAAGCATGAGCGAATCTGCCCTTCCAGCTTAGAGACAGAGCGCCGCCCAGAAAGCCCGCCTGGAGCTGAGCGAGCAAAAGGTGGGAAGTTCTGCGTTTTGGGAGGAGGCGAACAGGTCTAACTGTGGAGTCCCCCAAAGCCGGAAGATGCCATCTAGAACCTTTTGGTCCAGTTCCCACTCATGTGGCAGAGCCGAGGAGCAACTTAGCTTGTCTGCCAGGGTACTGTCGACTCCAGGAACATGGATCGTCGTGAGGTGAAGGTTGTGAAGCGTTGCCCAGTCCCAAACCCTCACTGCTTCCCTGCACAGCAGGTAGGATCGAGTCCCTCCTTGATTGTTGATGTACCACACCATGCACATGTTGTCCGTTTGGACAGCTAGGTGACCAGGAAGGATGTATTGGTGAAGGGCTTGGAGAGCATACAGAACTGCTCGTAGCTCGAGCACATTGATGTGGACAGCTAACTCCACTCTGGACCATAAACCCTGGGTTCGGTGAGGACCCAGATGGGCTCCCCAACCTTCGCCTGAAGCGTCCATGGTCAGAGTCTGGGAGGGGGGAGGATGACAGGAGGGGACCCCCCGGAACAGGTTCTCTCGAACCATCCACCATTGCAAGTCTCTAGTCATCGGCAAGGAGATCAGCACCAGATGATCTAGGTTGTCTATGAGTTGATCTCACTGAGAGTGGAGAGTCCACTGAGAGATCCTCATGTGGAGCCGCGTGCACGGAACCGTGGTGATGGCGGCCGCCATAAGCCCCAAAAGACGGAGCACCGACCTCGCCGGAACCTTCCTGCGTTCTGAAAGCAGGGAAATGTGTGACTGGAGGGAGGCCGCCCTGTCTGAAGGAAGGAAGGTCTTGCACACTGTCATATCGAGGATTGCCCCGATGAACTGAAGTCTCTGGGAGGGATCCAGATGAGACTTGGAATGGTTGATGGTGATACCCAGACAAGTGAAAACCTGCTGGGTGAGGGAGAGAAAATGCAGGAGTTCCTCCCTGGACAAGGCCAGCAGGAGCCAGTCGTCCAGGTAGGGAAACACCTGAACTCCCAAAGTACGCAGGTGGGCCGCTACCACCGCCAGGCATTTGGTAAAAACTCGGGGAGCCAAGGAAAGACTAAATGGGAGTGCCTGGAATTGGTAATGGTCCCCCTGGAAAGCAAACTGGAGGTACTTTCGGTGCGAGGGACGAATGGGGATGTGCAGATATGCATCCTGCATATCCAGCGCACAAAGCCATTGACCCGGACGAAGAAGGGGCAGGAGGGTTTGAAGGGAGAGCATCCTGAACTTTTTGTATTCTACATAGAAGTTCAGGGAGCTGAGATCGAGAATGGGTCTTGAGATCTCCTGTCTTCTTTGGTAGAAGGAAGAAATGGGTATAGTAACCCGTCCCGTGAAGGTGAGGAGGAACGGGTTCTATGGCCTGCTTCGTGAGAAGGGCAGATATTTCTTCCCTGACCAAAGGAAGATGGTCCCTTGAGTAAGAGGACTTCAGAGGGGGGGTGGCGTGGAGGTTTCTGTAGAAACTCTATGGAGTGCTCCTCCGCGATAATCTGAAGCACCCATGAATCTGATGTTCTCCTCTCCCAACCTGGAAGGTGGAGGGAGAATCTCCCTCCTACCGGTTCCTCCGGAGAGTCCGGTGGTGGGAGAGGGAAGGAGTCAGGTTGTGTGGGGTAGCGCCGCAGCTGGGGCGCCCGCTGCTTTTTTGGGCGGCGGGGGCCTGGCAGCTGTGGGGGCCCGGCGTTTGGTGGCCCACCTTCCTTGGGGTTTCGCTTGAGGCCGGCTGCGTCTGCGAAAAGGACAGCGCTGCAGGGGATGGGGACGGTACAAGGAATCCACAGATTTCAGGGCCATCCCTTCTTCCTGAATCGGTGATGATGTCCTTGACATCACCACCGAAAAGCACTGAACCCCTGAAAGGTGCTTCCTGGATTGCTGATTGCACCTCCGGGACCAAACCTGACACGCGGAGCCAGGCGTGATGCCGAAGGCTTACGGCGAACGTGGAGCTCCGCCCTGCAGTGTCTACTGCATCGTATGTCATCCTCAGGATGTGACGACTGGCTGAACGAGCAGAACGGACTAGGTCAGCTAACTCCTGCTTGACTTGGGAGTCGGGTAAGGAGTCAATCTTAGATTCCGTCTAGGTAAGGATAGCCTTCTGGTAATCCCCCATATGTGCTACATAATTAAGGGCCCTAATCCCCAGTGTGGAAGAAGCGTATATTTTTCTTCCATACTGATGCAGAAGGCGAGATTCCTTATCCGGGGGAGACGAGCTCAAATGTTTGGGGTGTGCTGACCGGCCGTGAGTGGCGCTAATCACAACCGAGTCTGCACGGGGGTGAGAATCCAAAAAATCTACACCCTCCAGAGCCTGGTATAGTCTGTTGGACTTCCGAGGAAGTGGGGTTAAAGCCGACGGTTGTTTACAGATAGTGGAAACAAGGTGGGCGTGAGGCTTGATCCAGGGTGGCACTAGAGTAGGGGCCGTAAGGGGCAGGTCCAGATGTTCGGTGAGTTTAACCCGCTGAGGATCTGGTTCTAAAGAATGCCACTGGTGTACTTCCTGGATCTTCCTGAGCAACTCCATGAAGGAAGGATCCTCCGGAGGAGACTTTGGAGGAGTCCTCGGCCGGGGCTTGGACGGAGAGCGAGGCTCGTCTTTCTCGGAGCATCCATCGGAGGA
Source organism: Neoceratodus forsteri (assembly GCA_016271365.2). NCBI lineage: Eukaryota > Metazoa > Chordata > Ceratodontiformes > Ceratodontidae > Neoceratodus > Neoceratodus forsteri. The sequence continues at coordinate 126,109,363 of JADMNL010000024.1, forward strand.
ATCCGAGGAGTCAGAGAGTGAAGAAGAAGAAGAATTGGAAGCAGAGTAAGACTCCCTGACTTGTCTAGGGGGAGGAACGGGTTCCTTAAGGGGAATCCCTGGACGCATGTCCTGCCCCTCTCTGGCTCCAGAGGGAAGAGCTCGGGAATCTGGAGGCGGAGAGGGAGTGTGCCATCTCGGGCGTACGGGGGCTGGAGGTGGCACCATCGCCGTAAGGCGGCTCTCATCTTCCTTGGTGAGCTGAGCCTTGGCCTCAGCCCACCAGGAGGCCAGAGTCTCCTGAAGATCCACCGGCGGCCTGGGCGGCGGTGGAGGAGGAGGGGGATAATTATACGGATTATATCCGTAAGGCGAGTATCCGTAACCCGGCTGCAGGAATACCGGTGCCGGGTATTGCGGTGTCGGGTACTGCTGCATTGGTGGAGCCGGCATCAGGTACTGCGGCGCTGGATACTGCAGACCAGGTAAGCCGGTGTCGGATACGACGGCGGATACCCAGGTACCGGAGGAGCTGCCGGAGCAGACGGCCCAGTAGTGGGCCCCACGGGTGGATCAACAGTGATAGGCCCTTGGGGGGGGTGGGCCCGATGATGGAGGGATATCCCCCGCCGGCGTCGGAACTGGCGTCCGGGGGGCCGGCATCAGATCCGGTTCAGTAGGAGGAAGGTCTGACGGCGGAAACGCATTCCCATGCATCGCCCGGGGAAGGTGGGGGAAAAATCCCTTGGGTCAGGCAGGGGTGACTCGGGCTCCCTGGACGGCAGACGATGGAGGGTCTGTCGTAGGCTCCAACGCTGGCGTACGGGTCGAGCGACGGCGACTTAGGGCTGGAATCTCGCGGACGCCAGAGGAGCCGGTATCCGATTTCTATGGGTCCTCATCGGAGTCGGGCCGAGGGAGGGAAGCAGCCTGGTCCGAGGGGATAATCTGTGCCGCTACCAAGGGTCGGGTCTCTCAGCAGTCTTCCGGCGGGCATCGGAGGAGCCGACGTCCGCTTATGGGAGGTGCTCGCACCAGTAGGGCCGCAGCTCCGCGGCAGTACTGGGGCAGTAGCCTCTTACCAGAGTGCCTTAGGGACCAACGCGAGCCCGATGGGCGGGCCGACACCCTCCTCCAAAGCCTTGAGGTTGCCACCGCTTATCTCTCGAGGGAACGTTACTCGAACTGGCGATCCGCCGGAGTCACGGACGAGGAGGCCTTCTCCCTGTGCCTTTTTATCCCGCTTCGTGTCCTTCTGACAGGTCGACGCCTGTCTAAGCTTCTTCAACCTTCTCATTGCAGACATCTTTCTTTAAGGAGATGGGCTTCCAAAGACTGCTGGCGCTGCTCATGGGTGGCTGCTTGAAATGCAGGCAATGCGGGACTTGTCGACCACGTGGTCGGGCCTAGGCAAAAAAGGCAGAGAGAATGACCGTCCTTGTGAGGCAGTTGGGCGCCGCACGAGTCGCACTTGTTTTTGGAAGGGGACGACATAAACCGACGTTCACCTGACGAAATTGTACTAAAATACCAATAATTTCGTAAAAAACGACGTAAATAACAGGGCTGAGCACGTAACTTTACCGCGGGGATGCTGCAACGAGCTGACAACGGAAAGAACTGGAAGGCGGCATCCGGAACGCGCTTTATACCGGCGTCGCCTGACGCCGGTCACCTGATCGCGGGGCGGTCCTCGCCAGGGATTGCTAGCTAGAAATTTTTCCATGGGGTCCTGCCGCCTGCCGCAGTCCTATATGTAATTACCACTGCAAGAGCCCTCTCAAGTAAGATCTACTGTTACAGGTGAGTAACCTGTTCTTCTAGGAGCGTGGATATGTTGTTCATCCACATTCTGGCAGACTCCAAGCAGTTCTCCGGGAGGAGGGAGGCAAGGCACACACTCTCTATTTAGGAAACAGAGAGATTGGAGAACCAAGGCCCCAAAACCAGCAACCTGGTGCAACTCAAGGTCGATGTGGTAGTGGGTAATGAAGGTGTCTGCTGACTTCCAGGTAGCAGCCCATCTCCTGGATAGGGATGCCCCTGGAAGCAGCCACCAATGCAGCCATATGGTGGGTAGAATGAGCTCTTAGCCCTCTGGGAGGCTCCTTGCCCACCAACTCATAGCACAGACCTATGCATGATGTGATCGATCTCGCAATGGTCTGTTTAGCTGCAGGTCTGCCAGAAGCGGCTTCAGCATAGGTGACAAACAGCTGGTGAACCTCTCCCCGAATTTCCGCTGTCCTCTCCTTATAATAGGAGAGAGCACATCTGAAGTCCAGAGGTGGAGCCTGTACCCGGCGTCTGAGGTGTAGTTAGGGTAGCACACTGGCAGAGTCAACACTTGGTTAAGGTGAAACTCTGACACCACCTTCGGAAGGAATTTCGGGTGGGGTGCAGGACAACTTTGTCCCTGTGAAAGACCAAATAAGAGGAGTCCACTGAAAGCGCTTGGAGTTCCCCTGTCCTTCTGGCTGATGTGACAGCCACCAGGAAGGCTATCTTCCATGACAAGTGTGAGAGCTCACACTTGTGCATGGGTTCGAATGGCTTGCCCGTGAGCTTTGCCAAAACCAGCAAGAGATCCCATGGAGGTGGAGGTTCACGCACCGGAGGGGATATGTGATCCAGGCCTTTGGAAAAGCGCCCGACCACTGTCTCCTGTGCCAACATAGGCTGACCGGCCCGCACCCAGTAAGCAGAAATGGCTGCCAGATGCACCCTAAGGGTCGATGACCGTAGATCCCCTTTGGAGAGAGACCAAAGGTAGTCTAAAATGTTAGCCACCAAGCAGGATAAGGGGTCCAGACTCTTACCATGACACCACATGGAAAACCTTTTCCATTTGAAGGCATAATATTTCCTGGTTGATTCCTTACGAGATGCCTCCACCACAGTGTAGACATCCTCGGAAAGACCCAGAGCCTGGAACCCTAACTGCTCAGGTACCAGACTGTGAGGTGCAGGGATTTGAAGGTCCGATGGAATACCTTCCCTGGTTCAATGATATAGGTCCATGTGTACAAAGCCGCTTGGGGCCCTGCAGCTGAGGCTGAGGAGATCTGGACATTTCAGAACTGGCGGGGCCAATCTGGGGCTACTGATCCTCACTCTTCGCTTTGTCCTCCTCACCTTGAGAAGCACCTTGTGATCAAGGGAAATGGAGGGAAGGGCGAGGAGGCCTGGGGTCCATGGCCTCAGAAGGCATCCCCGCTGCGAGCCCTGCTGAGGGAGGCAGGCATGGTACATTATCTTGGTGTTCTTCCTGGAGGCAAACAGGTCCACCAACGGTTTGCCGCTATGGGAGAACAGATTGTAAGCTACCTCTGGATGGAGGGACCACTCATGGGATGTCTGGCCTAAGCAGCTGACAGCATCCGCCAGTTGGTTTGAGACTCCTGCCACATGGATGGCGAGGAGATCTGCCTCCAACTGGATTATGAGGGTCCAGATCCGGAGCGCCTCCTTGCACAGCAGATGGGAGTGTGTGCCGCCCTATTTGTTGAGGTACTACATGGTCGTGGTATTGTCCATCTGGACTTGAACCACTTGACCCCGGAGCTGAGGAGCGAAAGCTGACAGGGCCAGTCGGAGTGCTCTGAGCTCCAACAGGTTGATGTGGCATTGGGACTCCTCGGGGGTCCAAAACCCGTGGGCCCTGTGGTCCCCCATGTGGGCTCCCCAGCCCATGAGAGAGGCATCGGTCGTCAGGACGACTGTTGGCTCGGGGCGGACAAATGGGATTCCTTCCTGCAATCGGTCCTGGACGGTCCACCATTGGACAGTGTCCCACATCTTCTGGGTTACAGTGATCAGTTGGTCGAAGTGACCATATTGCTGAGTCCACCGGGTGGCCAGCTCCCATTGGAGGGGCGCATGTGCCACCTGGCCCAGCGGACCACCGAGGTGCACACCGCCATGTAACCCAGAAGGCACAGAAATCCCGGGCAGGGCGCAAGTGCCCAACCAGAAATGATTGGACAAAGGAGGAGAGAACCTCTGCCCTGTCTGCCGGGAGCTGGGCTCTGACTTGACGAGAGTCGAGCTCTGCTCGATAAACCCATCACCTGAGAGGGCATGAGTTCCGATTTGGCCTCGTTGATCAGACCCAGATGGGAACAGGTTCGGAGGGCCAGATCCCTGGATCTCTCCACCTCCTGAAGGGAGGAGCCCGCCAGGAACCAGTCATAGAGATAGGGGTATAGTCATACTCCTTGACGCCGAAGATGGGCTGCCACCACTGCAATGCACTTGGTGAAGACCCGAGGGGCCAATGACAGGCTGAACGGCATGGTTCGGAACTCATACAGGGTCCCTTTGACCCTGAAGTGGAGGAACCACTGGTGGGATGGACGGATTCGGACGTGAAAGAATGCATCCTGAAGATCCTGTGAACAGAACCACATGTTTCGCTCCAGGGATGGTATGATCTGGTTCACAGTTACCATCCGGAAGGTGCGAGACCTGAGATATTGATTCAGGCCATGAAGATCTAGGATGGGGCATCAATCCCCCCCCCGTCCGCTTGGGCACCAGGAAGTACCTGGACACGAAGCTTGGGTCTGTAGGAGGATCCGGCACTGGAGCTACCACCTCCTTGCGGAGGAGCTGAGCAATGTCGTCCCGAAGGGCCGACTGAGTGCGAACTGAGATCCTTTCCTCCCGAGGGGCGCGGGCTCGGCTAGGAGGGTACTGCTCGAATTCTAGAGGCAGACCTCAACCGACCACTTCCAGAACCCACCTGTCCGAAGTGATACCGGACCAGGCGGAAAGAAAGTGATGGAGCTGGCCCCCCCACAGGAGGATCCAGAGCTGGTGTGATGGATGTACGGGTGGCAACCCCTAACCCATCACTGAGCAGGCTTAGAGGAGGAGGAAGAGGAGAAGGATCTTGGACCGGCACCTCAGCCTCATTTACGGGGCTGTTGAGGACCCTGCTTGGGCCTGGGGCGCCGAGCTTGAGCCTGCCGTTGCTGCTGACCTCCTTGATAGGAGGTCTGTCTAACCACAGAGGAAGTTTGCCGAAAGGGCTTCTTCTTGAGCTTCTGCAGATTCTTGCCCGAAGAACCGTTTGCAGAGGTAGCATCCAAGGTGGCATGGGACTGCTCTATACGCTGGAGGTGACCTGCTACTCCCGGACTGAAGAGGTCAGTGCCAAGGAAGGGCACGTCAGCCAACTTGTACTGAGTATCCGCCAGAAAGGAGGATAACCTCAGCCAGGCCCTGCGGCGAGTGGCCACTGCGGCTGCTAAGGAGCGGGCACAGGAATCTCCAATGTCCAGGGCCATCTGGAGCTGCTGTTTCGCAACAGCATGGCCCTGGTCATGGACCTGCTTCACCGTGGTTTGCATGTCTACTGGGGGATGAGGGAGGACTTCATCTAGTGACCCCAAAAGGGGCATGAGAGAAGTGTGCCATGATCACAGCCGAGCTGGCCTGATGAAGGCCCAAGGATGAGGCCGCATAAACCTTCCGGGCAGAATGGTCCATATACTTGGACTCCTTGTCTGGAGGGCAGTCAGTGTCAGCTGAGCTACCCATGTGCCTAAACACAGAAGCAGTCACAAGGCTCTCGGCTGAGGGACGCTCTGAGAAACCCGCCAGGGACCTCATGGGTACCGTATACTTACGGGCCATGTGGGCAGACAGAGCTGGGCAGGAGGCAGGGTGTTGCCATAGCTCAAGGGCCAGGCCAACAATGGCTTCAGCCACTGGAAAGGCCTCCATCAGAGTATCCCCCCTCTTGAGGACATCCGTGAGGGGGTACTCCGACTTCTTTTGGATAGGCTCCAAGGGCATTCCGGTTGATTCTGAAAAGAGGTGGAGGATGCCCTGAAAAGAGGAAGGACCTTCCTTCAAGCCTGCCACTGATGACTCATCATCCCCTGGATGTGAGTGCAGACCAGTGGCATCCAAGTCCGAAGAATCGGGATATAAAGGTCTCCCTCGATATGCCGAGGGTGATTGGGGACCACCGTAATGGACAGACGACGGGGGAGGCCAGTGTCTGTCCTATCCTCTTTCGAGGGAGCCCCTCCCTGAGGCTGCTTAGGCAGTGGTTCCACCAAAATCAGTGGGGAGACTGAAACAGGCCGAGCTGGGATGCGTGCTGGCCCAGCGGGTGGAGGAACCTGGATCCTCGGTTCGGGAGGGGTTGGCATCAGCCTAAGAAGCCGAGGCCAAGTAATGGCCAGTGTTGCTGGCGGAGCTGGCTTCTGACCGGTCAGAATCAGCTGTTGCCACATGAGATCCTCATAACATCGACGGAGCTTCCGTCGAAGTCTCTCCTCGTCCGAGGAGGATAAGGATTGGTGGTGATGCCTTTTCCTAGAGTGCTTGTGACCTTTTTTCGGTTTTTCGACCGAAGGGGTCCTGGTTCTCAATCGAGACCGACGGGGTCGGCTCGTTCGATCGGGAGAAGCCAGAGTCGGGGAAAACTGCAGTTCCAGCACCTTTCCCTCGATTGGGACACCTGAGGGCTGGGTCTCCTCGTCGAGGAAGGAAAGGATAAGTGTTCTTCCAAGGAGTCATCGACAACGGCTTGATCGGGTCGAGAGAAATCTCGGCCGGTTCAGCTGTGTCCTCAGCCTCAGTGCCTTGGCCTGAAGAAAGGTCCAAGAAGCCGGTGGCTGAGGAAATGATCTCGACCGAGGTCAAGAACGCAAGGTCCTGAGAATTGGACCGCTCTCAGTCCCAGGAACGTCTTCTTCGGGAAGAAGATTTAGGGTCCTTGTCCCTTTTCCTAGGGTAGGAGGAGTGCGAGCCCGAGGGCGCCTCATCCCTGGTGGGGAGAGACTGGCACAGCTCCCGAAAGGACCCAGTGAAGGTAGAACCCAGGTTAAGCGGCACGAAAAAACCTCGGCTGGCCGAAGCTTGAGCAGCTGCTCCAGCTGCTCGGCGGATCCCGCAGCCGCAGAAACCGCCCACCTGGCCTCCCTCGATTTCACCGGTGGGTTGCGAAGCTCTGGTCTCCCCAATTTTAGGTGTGCCATGTGGTCATCCAGGACACTGGGATGGAAGGCCAAACAGATGGTGCAAGAAGTGGTGTCATGTCCGACACCCAAGCAGTAGACACACAAGAGGTGGGGATCGGTGCGTGACATTTTCTGTCCGCAGGGACACTGGCAAAATCCAGGGGACGACTTACCCTCCATGTCCGATGCACTCAGATCAGTATCATAAACTCTGATGAGTTTTAAAGAAAGCGATTGCTGTGAAAACCGTCATTGAGAATCCAGGGCCTACGAACTGCAGAAGTAGCATGAGGGAACCTGAATCTTCCAGTGGAAAGGAATTTCTGGCATCATGGGGTGGAGCCGAGGTATTTACCACCCGGGTGGGTGGGAGGAGCCAGCTTGAAGACTTTCCGGTGAATTTAAAGGGGAAAGGGACATGCCAGAGTGTGTGGATGAACAACATATCCACGCTCCTAGAAAACACAAATTTATTGGCTCACACAGATGCAGCAGCAAAACAGGCTGAAGTCCCCAGCGTTTCAAGGTGCACTCTTTATCAGGAGGGCGTGGCAAGCTGATAAGTCTGTGCCAACTTGTTACCTCTCCAAATTTGATCATGGCTAAGGCTACACTGCTTCCTACTGGTGTGTCCTATCTGCAGTTTGCAAATGCTGCAATATTTTGGCAACTCTGCTTTCGCAATCAACAGGAACAGCAATGGCAAGTCGCGTGATCTGGAAACTGGATATCCTACAGCTACCAGTGGTCACAATAATGCTCAGAGACCTCATGGTGCAAATGAAAACTGATTCACTTTTATTTTATAGGGAAGATGGACCTCTAGACGAAGCAATAGGAGAGGCCTACATCCATGATCCTAAGAAGCCCAGCCAGCTGACGGTCAAATTTATAAACTGCAAGTATAGCTGATTGCAACAACCTGCCTGCATTGTATGTGCAGAGTCCTGTTCATGACTCATTTCCCCAGAACACAAAACTATAATTAAAGATTTGCAACTGTTTTGAGTGTAGGGCAGATGGAAAATACAGGTGCAGGCATTTCTCAGAATGGGGTAGTGAAAGTGAGGTGATAGCATAGTGCTTTAAGTACAGTCTATGAACCAGGAGATAGACATTTGAATCCCATCACTGCCATGTAAACTACCTGTATTTAACCTCCCCATCTGAATCTTCTTTGCCTGAGCTCACCCCGAGCTTCCTTACACTGTACTAAACCTCAATGTGCATTGAATAAATGCTGCTAACTGGTCACATCATCTGGTTAGGCCAGTATATAGAAGGGGCTAAAAAAACACTTTTTTTTCTGTTTATGTTCTTCACTGGTGCAGCTTCTATCCCTCTGGTCAGGCCCAGCCCATCCTCCCACATCCCTAGCACTTACCCCTCTGCCTTTCAAACCCATGAGCTTGCCCCTTGTGGTGGGGCCACGCCATATGCACCTTCTAGCTCAAGAGGAGTGTAGAAACTGGAGTAACTCGGGTGGAGAAAGCAGCCAGAGGCGGGAGATGGAGACTGAGAACACCCAAGACCAGCCTGCTCGCTCCAGGGCTTACCCTGTGTTCAGGTCCCACTCCAGCAGGACGCTGGTTTGCTAGGAACTCCCATGTGTGAACATGCAAGCCTCATATATAGAACCTGGCCAGTGCCCCTCTCCCATGGCCGCAGCTGCATTACCACCTATGGTCACCAATGTGAAAGTACTGCATTGGGGATCATATCCCGCTCATCCTGAAGGACAGAGTTCTCTGGGATGCTTGATCCTCCTTTCCCCGGCCTACGTGATTCCCCTCACTCATCCTACTACCCAGGGTACCTGTGATTCCCCACCCACCTACGAAGGGTACCCTGCGATCTGCCACTCACCCATAAAACTACCCAGGGTACCCTGTGATTCCCCACTTACCCACCCCACTACCCAGGGTATCCTGTGACTCCTCACTCAACATCCTACTACCCAGGGTATCTGTGATTCCTCCCTTGCCCATCCTACTACCCAGGGTACCCTGTGATTCCCCACTCAGCCAGACTACTAGTCATTCCCCACTCACTCACCCAACTACCCAGGGTACTCTGTGATTCCCCACTCGGCAACCCAATTACCCAGGGCACCCTGTGATTCCCCACTAACCCACCCAATTACCCTGTGATTCCTCACTCACCCACCTTACTACCCAGGGTACCCTGTGATTCCCCCCACACCCATCCTACTACTCAGGTTATCCTGGGGTTCACCACTTAGCCATCCTACTACTACGGATACTGTGATTCCTTTGGTAAGCAGAAGTTTGTCCAGGCATACCTTGAAGGCCTGTATAGCCTTCATATCCTCAGTCTCCTCTGGTAGGCTGTTCCATACATTCACCACCCTCTAGGTGAAGAAGAGTTTCCTAACATTACCTCAAAATGTACCAAATTGGAGCTTCAAGGTATATCTCTGTGTCTTGCTGGAGGACACCAGAAGAAACACATTTGTCTGACCGAGCCTGTCCATACCGGTCGAGTGTATAGAAGCTTGAGATCACGTCCCCTCTCAGCCTCATTTTCCCCAGCGTGAACACGTTAACCCTTTGGAGCCTATCCATTTTCTTGATAATAGTGCATATTTGCCTAAGCACTTTTGAGAAAGGCACAAAGATAGCACATTCCACATTCTAGCAGTCCAGCATCCACCATGCCATGTTATGACAGGTACCAACACAAGCATCATACCTCATTTTAATCCAGGGAAGTGAAGAACTGAACACCATGTGAGTACATCCCTTAGACTGACAATATCAACCCAGGAAACCTGTAAGTCTTTTTTCCAGACTTCAGGATCAAACTGCCAGTCCAGAAAAAAACAACTCCAAGCTTCAAAAGGCTAAGAGCCTCCAGTCTCTCTCATAGCTTTTGCCCTCCATACCCCTTAGCATTGTGACGGTCATGAGTTGTACCCTCTTGACTGCTTTTATATCATTTTTGTACACTACTCCAGGCGGGGCCTGACCAGAGCCATAAGGAGGCAGGATTATGTTCCCAGCTCTGCTGATCACACCACTTTTGATGCAACCCTAGCATTCTTCCAGCAAGCATGACAGGAGCTGTGCCATGCTGGCCATGCTTTAGTTTTAGTCAATTATGAACCCCAAGATCCTTTTCCCAGCCCCCCTCTGTAGTAAGAGGAGCCCCACACAATGTGTAGGTCCTACCTGTTGTTCCCCCCCTCGGTATAGTGCCTTGAATTTGGCCACACTGATGCAAAGGCACCAAGAGTCTGAGCAGATGGTCTACTTGTTTGGGCCTCCCTGAAGTTTGCCCCATCCAAAACAAAGTCTCTTGCCCCAGCCAGCTATGGGTCATGTGTGAATTTACACAGCCTACAGGGACTCCAGCACTCATGGATGTAGTTACATAGATGCCATGGTTTACAAGTTTATTTGGGGGGGGGCATTCTGGGCCCTTGCTGGAGATTGTCATTGCCCCCACAGCTTGAGCACCACCACTACTGATGTTATAGTAAGTATTGCTAAGCACTACTGGTATTCCTTGGCTTTCACTACTGCCGCCCTGAGGTACAACATGAGATATAGGAAAGAGCAACAAATACAGCTATGGATAAAATGTGTGTTTTGGGGGCACCAATAAAAATCTTATTTTCCCAGCTACACCATGGCCGGGCAGCACTGATCTCACAGGGCTGTAACGAAGTACCTTTCTTCACTTGTGGTAGTGCTTATTCACCATAGCAATAAGCACTCTGCTTCCTGCTCCCAAGGCAGTTGGCTGTACACCTTGGGAGATAGAGCAAAAGTTAGCTCTGGCAAACTAATGTTCTAGATGATACCACTTTAAAGCAGATCCTGACAACTGTAGTGGGGGTGGCAAGACAGACAATACAGCAGCTCAAAAGAGCAGGGCACTGTTTGGAGAGACTGTGTTCATGAATTCTTTTTATCTTGCCAGCTGACATCCGGGTGGAGGCCCTATATGGGGTGATGTACACAGACTACCACTCCATTTCTCTGGTTTTCTCCTGCACCAGCGTGGCTGGGGTGCACGTTCAGTACGCCTAGATCCTCGCATGCACCAACACAATCAGCCCAGTGTAGCTCCAATCTGCCCTCCGCCAGTTCGAGAGCAATGGGATCAACACCAGCAACATCCACTTCACGGAGTAGGTGCCAGGCTGTCCCCAGTGACACTGATGCACCATCCCATTCACGCAGCCCGGGAATTTCTTTAAAACGTGAAACAATACATTAAGCACTTCAACAATGTAACTTTTAAACAGCTCTAAACCAGTTTTATTTGTATGTAAGTACAGCATTCTCAAAAAATTTTATAATGAAAACAACGTAAAATAAACCATCAATCTGCTAATCTGAAATAATCTATCAGTATTTGCTTTTATTATATCCTTCTGGTGTTGGTGGTGGGGGTGGAGGATATGAAGCACTGGCCATGGGTGTTCTAGCTCTCCTTTTAGGAAGTGCTTCCAAACATTCTAGTCAACTCAGAGCACACCTCAATCAGGGTTATTGCACAATAACTAGAGGGCCAGTCATAATCATAAGAAACGTTTGCATGTTTTGCAGGCAGCAGAGGCATTTTTGTTTGCATGACACCCCTGACAAAATATTAATAGACTGCCTACCAGTCCATTTAATCTCTGCCCAGTTTCAAGCAACAGTAACATTCTGGGCCAGCCCGAGAGTGTAGCCACTCTGGAAACCCTGTTTTTTGTTATGAACCCTGGGTCTTGCAATAGGCCAGAAGAAGGAGAAGGCGAGCCAAAGGAATGTCTCCTTTACTGGTGAGGGAGGGCAAGGACTCGCATAGGAATACTGCCCCCTTGGTAACCACACGTGGTAGTGCAACTGGTGAATGCTTAAGGGTGGGTAAGTGGGGCACTACTGCATCCCTGCGAGAGGGAGCTGGGTAAGCAGATGGCAAAATAAAGGGAGGGTTACAAACTGATGATACTGCAATTCCCCCTATATCCATCTTCTCTATGTGGGGGGTTGCTCCCCTTGATCCCTGTCTCCTGCTAGAAACCCGGTACCAGCCAGGCCCTGTTACGGGGGTAAACTTTCGCGGGGGGAGGTCGAGGAGAGAGGTGTGGGCCTCTCTAATGGAGGAGGGGTTATTCTTGGAGGGGAGGGACACAGAGATGATAGAAGGAAGTCCTGGATAACCCGAGAAAAACTGGAGGTAAAAATAAGCTGGAAAACCACAATACAGTACCTTTTCACTGACTGGTGGCCAGGGCCTGGCAGAGATTATGCCCTAGTGGGCTGTGACATGACTGACAGCATGCAAAACAAGACAATTCTACCCAGGCTGGAGAATAGTATTCTCAAATTGGGAGCATTCTTTACTACAAGTATGGGGTTAACTTGAAAATCAAAATGGAGATGCGCTGTAGCACAAACTCCTAGTTGTTCCCATGGAACAATGGTCCCATATAGTACATACATACATACAAGTGTCGGCAGATAAGGACCAATATGGCCCACCCAGTCTGCCCCAGGATTCTCCTATCTATTGAGTGGCTACAGCAACATCAGTGGTTAACTGGACAAGCTGGGGACTCTAGCCTGCTGTCTCCCTAATCTGCTGTCTGGTTTTCCTGTAATCGTTCTGTTTCACAAAGTCTGCCTTTTCCAGAAGCCACTGTAGCCACTCCTCGTCCACGACCAGCTGTAGTGTCATCTCTTGAAACACTTCACTGACAGAGACCTGAAATACAAACAGGTTAATGCAAGGTTGCTACAAAGGATCATGTGAGGCGAGACATTTTATAGATGCTGGTGGACAAGTACCTCTCCAAAGTGAAATGCTTTGAACATCGAGATGCTGACAACATTTTCTAGTCCAATTTTGGCTTCAAACTTGGTGATTCCCAGCTTGGTCACTCCTGCAATATAAAAATACATCACGTCATTCACACTCGAAGTAAGTACTATTGATGCAACACTGTCTGCCACTCCTCACACTTTAATTGGCTACCTGGGAGTTGAATCCAGATCTCCTGATTCACAATCTTTTGATTTCAGGCCCCCTCAGAGACTTAGGGAGGAGACACGCTATTGTGTAGGCAAGCCACCATGCACCGGTTAACTGGATGCACCAGATTTTTATGAACAGCACTTCCAGCCTGTTTTTCTTCGAATTGATGAGAGCAGAAATACTGACTTGATGAACCAAAGGCAGTCAGTTGACTGAGTGGATTTTATTCTTGTGTTCTCTAGGCTAACACTGCTCCTTCCTACCACGTGGGGCACCATTAAACCACGGTGCCCTGATGGCAGACCAAACTAGTTAGGCACAGCTGTTTTCAGCAATGTAGCCGTGCAGTTTATCAGACCATCAGGTGGCCCAGTACCAATCTGTAAACAGAGATTACTTGTAACCATAGTTCTACTACTAGCAGTTTGTGTATTTGTCTCAGGACCTCCTTGTGAATGAGTTTGCTCAATGGAGTTTTCCTGTAATAAACTTGAACTTGAACACTTAGGCAGTCCTTCACGGAGCATGCTCACTCAGCGGAACAGTGTTAAAACTTGACTCCCCCTACCACCCAAACATGGTTCTCCAGCTCCACATTCCTTGGAACTCAAATCTGCACTCCGGATGAGGAATCTGAAGCAAGTCTTGCTGAGGGGTTTGCGGGTCTGTATGGATGTGAACTGAATACTAGTATTAAAACTATGGTAACAAGTAAGTAACCTCGATTTCTAACTACCTAGATACAATTCACTATCTACACTAAGGCAGACACCTAGCAGTCCTCAAGAGAAGGGGACAAGACATGCAACCCAAATTAAGGAAACACAGACTGACAAACAGGACCCAAAAGCAGCATCATGATGACAGAGCAGATTAATGCTATACTGGGATATGTGTGTGTGTGTGTGTGTGCATTCTACCAAGAACAGTTAACGCTGGGGAAAAAGGTCTCTACTAGGCCTTGTCAGATTCCCTATGACAGTTCTCTAAACCATCAATGAAATCCCGGTGCTGTTCCCACGCTGATGCCCCCGGAGCCTATAAATCATGGCAACCTCTCCAGGAAATAAATAGTGAGGCCCTGTTAGAGAAGGTCAAGACTCCTGGTCTCGAGGGCCTCGGCCTGAGTGGCTGAACTGCATAGCAGGCCTTGCCAAGACCGACACCATGGCTGCTGCCGTCCTCGTTACTGCACCATGAGCAGTCATGGATGGTGACATATCAACTGGCAACAATGCAGACAAGAGCCTTGGTGATAGTCCCTCTTCTGACACCGGGAACAGAATCAGGAGAGGGCCTGGCATTATCCTCAGTGCCACCTGCTGCACTGTCACCACAAATGGTGACAACAGCATCACGATACCAGAGGACAACGTCAAGGTGTCCACTGGTGTAGCCCAAGCATAAGTTTGCAGCCTCACCACTAGGGATTTCTGCTGCTTAGGGTAGGCAGATTGTGGAGGGTTTGCAGTCAACCGTCCACCAGAGCCATCCACTGAAGTCTCTGGTGACTCAGCTTGGTGAGGGCAAGGAAGGCAGTCCATGGAGAAGCAGGCATCACATGTGTCCATGTTGTGCTCTGGTCCAAAACAGGCTGCACAGGTCTGATGCCGGTCTGGAACAGCACTTAGTTTCCCAGAGGGGCAATGACAAATAATGGGCAGCTGTAAGGCTTTCTTCAACAGTTTCACCCCTTTCTTATCAGACTTCAACATCACGTAAAATAACAAACACAAGTGACACTGCAATACAGGAAAAATAGCAGTGATATAGATAGTAAAGTGGCAAAGAGTTCAAACTGAGGCACTGTGCTTCCACAGTGTGCAGCTGATGGCGGGAAGAACAGGGCTGAGGTTAGTGAGGGAGCTGGCAACAGTTATTGGTTTGCATGTGACACCACATGGGGGGTGCGCAGGTGCCATGCCCAGTAGCCGTATCTGGCCCCAGACAAAAGCTTTGTTGCTGCGCATCCTAGTGCTTTTGGCCCAGACCCATAAGTAGGAATCAATAACGAGGATAATGCTTGAAAGATCAAACTCTAGCTAGAGCCAAAACAGCTGCTAATGCATTAGTATGATGAGGGATATAGAATAATGTGTGGCTTAGTCGTAATTTATTTGTATTATTACTGTGATGTAAAAATCCCACCTTTACTGGACAACAGGGAAAAAGTTTATGGGGCATGGATTCAACTATCCTACAGGAACAATTTGAAATTGCGGGGGTCAAGTGGTTGGTATACAATGGTATATATTCCTGTGCAAGTTATAGCATTTCATTACAGCTCTGCTGTGATCAGAACAATGCGTTTTCTCTCGGAGGGGCAAAACAGTAAAGTTCACTGGTTTTGGCCACACCCAGCAGAACGCTAACAAGAAATCAGCTTTCAGTGTTGAAAATGGAAAGGATTCACTGAGGGAACCCATCACCTGATCTAGTATTGGGAAATATCTGATAGGGGTCTTGGCTGGGGTATGTTTCTTCATCACGCTGCAATTTTACACTTTTGTCAGGTTTATGCCTCGAGGGATGTATCTTCTACATAGAAGCAGTCCTTTCTCATTTTACTTCCAAAAATGAGTCAGAGTTTTAATTTCATTCCTGGAACAGAGTTTACTTATTTGTTGACAGGGCGGGTACACTGGCACCAAGCGTCTTTTTTAGGCATGACCCGGACACTAAAAAGTACATTACATTGCACAGACACATGATATGATGGTACAGAATGTTCAGAATATGAGGTATACTATGCACAGTAAAGGAATGGTACACGGGACTGTGAATTAGCAAAAGTTTTGTACACTAAAATAAGACTACACAAAACATGAGCAGACATTAAGCTTTTGTAGATGATCTTTCAGTTTAATATTGGAAACGCTAGGTGATGACGACAATCTGACAGAAGTCGGAATGGTGTTCCTAAAGGATGTGGCTTGGTAGCCGAATGATTTCTGCCCCATGCCCATGAGCAGGAATGGGATTTTTATTAAGTTGTTTGCTGCCGAGAAGGAGGATGGGTTACGAACAACTGTGAATATCTCAAAGAGGCATGGGGGTGAACTTTCATGCAGGCTCGAGATCCCCTGGGCTCCCTCTTATATTTTCACTACTGTCTGCTTTAAGCTTCACTAAGCAACCTTACAAATGTGACACAGGGATGGTATTGGGGTCTATGATTTAAATCCCACTGGAGGCACTTACTCAGTTATGCCAAGCAAACTGCAGTAGCTAAGTGTAAAATCAAGGTTCATGAGAGATCAGATATTAGTACAGTGTTTTGCAACAGGTTAAACTGGGTTTGCTCTGCTTCTATTAAAGGAGACAGGAATGAGTTTTACATAGTTTACTGCCCTTCCATTGTCCTTTCCATGCCAGTTATGTATTCTGATATTACAACAGGAAACAACTTGGGCACTCACCACCACATTTACTTGCTGACACCGTCTTAGTGATTTTGAAAATGTTATTGCATGTTAAAACATGATTAAAACAACCACCTGATGCATTTCAGGTCACACAATTGATCCTCTCTCAAAGCCCGGTGGTCAACGTAGGTGGAGGGGTGACACGTAGTGGGCCGGTACCTCAAGACGCAGCGTGCACATGCCTCTGCATGTGTGTGTCCGATGTAAGGGGACGGGTTACCGGGAGAAAACAAAAAATACCGTAAAATATATAAGAAAAAAAAGTGCGTGGAGGTAGGAATGTTCTTATAAAATTCTGTCTGAATTAGTGGGGCTGTGATGTCAGTTAAAGGCTTTTTTTTGGTTTTCCCTATAGAGCTTCTTCTCCCTCGGCCATGAACCATCAGGGATATGCCCTGTTCACAGGGATATACCCTGTTCTGGCCCAACTGCCCCTATCTCTGCCCGACTGACATCTCTCACTGTTCTCCCCTCTACCCGTGGTAGAGGTTCCAGGAGTAGGCACCCCCCCCCGAGGCAATCTATTATGTGGACTAGGCTTGCGCTTCTGTGGGCACTAGGACCCAGGAGACACCACGGTAGCCCAGACCATCATATAGACAGGCATGGATTTTCTTCCTGGTTCCTCCCTCATCTCATGGTGTGGGCATAGCCCACTGAGTGGCCACAGCTGCATGCAGTGACGTCCTGCGAAGGAAGCAAGCTCTCTTGGTCCACCGTGGGAGTGACTACAGCAATGAAGCCCAATGCCTACCCTTCCTGATGTTGTAAGGGGTGTGATGCAGTACCTGAAGGGAGATGGGGAACACCAGGTAACGGTTTTTTAATGTTCTGAGGGGTGTGATGCGGTACCTAAAGGGAGGTGGGGAGCCCCTTGTAAGGTTTTTTTTTTTAAGTTTGAAAGGGGTGTGATACAGTACCTGAAGGGAGATGGAGAGCCCCGTGTAAGGGTTTTAAATTTTTTGGGGGCCTGGTCCCTTATTCCTCCTTCAGAGGTCTGCTGGGTGCCCTGTCTGCATCCCCATGCCCAGAACTTACCCCTGGGTGAGCTGCTGGGCTTCCCTCCTAGCAGCACTTATAGGCTAGCCCTGGCTTACCCCAGGTCGGAGGCTATGGAGAGGAACTCCACCTCCTCAGCAGACATGTAAGGCAATTGAGGACGGCGGTAGGGCAGGGCATCATACTAGGGGCCAGCAATTTTTTTTTTTTTTTTTTTATGTATGACACCTGGGCTGTCTGTGTAATGATGACCAGCATCTGCCCTGCCACCGCTACATTCTGGGCGCTGCCACACTGCACCCCTGCAGTCTCTGCCAGGGGATAAGAAAGCACCGGACACTCAATCCTTATTCCCCTAGTCAACCCTCCGGCTCCCGGGTCCATTTCCAAACCCGGGTTGTTGGCGTTGCAAGCATAATTCCAACCACTGTGCCAGTGGGCCAGCCTAGTTTTTTAAAGTTGGAAGGGATGTGATGTAGTACCTGAAGGGAAGTGGGGAGCCCCAGGTAAGGGTTCTTTAAAGTTCTGAGGGGTGTGATGAAGTGCCTGAAGGGAAGTGGGAAGCCCCAGGTAAGGCATTATTTTATAGTTCTGAGGGATGTGAGGTGGAATCTGAAGGGAAGGTTTTTCTTTGTGAGTGAAGTGGGGAGCCCAAGATAAGGTTTTTGCAAAGGTGTGAGGGCTGTGATGAAGTAGCTGAAGGGAGGTGGGGAGCCCCATGTAAGGGTTTTTGAAAGTTGTGAGGGGTGTGATGTAGTACCTGGAGGAAGACGGGGAGCCCCAGGTAAGGGTTTCTTAAAGTTCTGAGGGGTGTGACGGTACCTGAAGGGAGGTGGGGAGCCCAAGTTAAGGTTTTTTCCAAAGTTGTGTGGGGTGTGATGTAGTAGCTGAAGGGAGGTGGGAACCCCAGTTAAGAGTTTTTTAAACTTCTATGGGGTGTGACAGTACTTGCAGGACGTGGGAAGCCCCAGGTAAGGGTTTTTTCTAAGTTGTGAGGGGTGTGATGCAGTACCTGAAGGGAGGTGGGGAGCCCCAGGTAAGGGTTTTTTGAAGTTCTGAGGGATGTGATGTAGAACCTGAAGAAAAAATTACCCACCTTAGTAATGCTGTTTCTTCTAATGGAGTCTTGCTATATTATGACATATGCAATGAGTCCCAACCTTCAAACTGCTCCGGAGGTGAAAGAGTTAACTTACCATGCCAGGCATGGAATGCTGAGCTCGAGCTTGGTTGAAACCTCTGTTGTTCTTCAAACTCAAACTGTCAGATCTTTACGAGCTAAACTCACTAAGGTCCTGTGTGGAAGCTGTAAACCTACACTAGCCAACTGGCTACTAAATATAAGAAACACAGTTTTTGGTCCCAAAACAAAGGCTCAAGTCAGGAGACCCAAAAAATGAAAAACACAACACCCAGTCACCCCAAAAAAGGGAGGGGTGAAAAAACAAGGTGGGCATCTACTAAGTGCCAACACTGCACTGCCCACCCACATCCCAAAAACAGAGGTTCTGAGAGGGGCAGGCGGGGAGGTCATAATACAGCAAGACTCCATTAGAAGAAACAACATTACTAAGGCGAGTAATTTTTTCTTCAAACAACATGAAGTCTTGCTATATTATGACATATGCAGACTACACAGCAGTACCTCCATGGAGGAGGGACAGAACCTACTTAGGAAATAGGCTCTGAAGCACAGCTGTGCCAAACAGAGCATCACTCCTAGCCTGGGTGTCCAGAGAGTAATACTTGGTAAAAGTGTGAACTGTTTTCCAGGTAGCTGCTTGTCAAATCTCTAGAATGGGGATGTCCCTGGCAGCAGCCAGGGAAGCAGCTGTACCTCTGGTAGAGTGAGCCCTCAGGCCTGAGGGAGGAACCTTACCCAGCTTTTCATAACAGAACTGGATACAAGAGACAATCCACCTGGCAATGGATCTTTTAGTGGCAGGTTTCCCTTTACCAACCTCACCGTAAGTGAGGAACAATTGGAGGGAATCAAACCTGTGACCCTTGGTACGCTCAATGTAGTAACTAAGGGCTCTCTTCACATCTAAGCTGTGCAGCCTCCTCTCGCCAGAGGAGGAATGCTCAGTGAAGTACACTGGAAGAGAAATAGATTGATTAAGGTGGAAATCTGAAACCACCTTAGGCAAGAACTTCCTGTTAGTCCTGAGGACCACCTTATCTCTATGAAAGGAGATAAAATCAGGCTCCACTGACAAAGCTTGTAATTCACTTATGCGTCTGGCAGAAGTGATGGCTACCAGAAACAGTCTTCCAAGTCAAATACTTAAGCTCTGCTGAAGACAAGGGCTCAAAGGGAGGTTGCATAAGCTGAGCAATGCAAACATTAAGATCCCAGGCAGGGGCAGGGTCCCTGAAAGGAGGGTTGGTGTGAAGCAATCCCTTAAAAAACTTAGGGAATACAGGATGAGCTGAAAGAGAAGAGGGTTTACCTGCTGAAATGAAAGCAGACACAGCTGCCAACTGCACCTTTAGGGTAGCTGGTCTGAGCCCCAAAGTGTTCAAATGGACCATATAATCCAGGACTGTGGGTAAATCAGCAGATTCTGGGGAAATATGCTTCCAGAGCACCATATGGAAAACCTCTTCCATTTGGAATTGTAAGTAGCCCTGGTGGAAGGCTTCCTAGAAGCCTTCAATATATCCATTACACCTTGGAAGAGGTGTAGATCAGCAAACTCTAACTCTTCAAGAGCCAGGCCTTGAGATTGAGAGATTTGAGGTTCGGGTACCAAACCCTTCCCTGAGCACAGGTTAACAGATTGTGATTCCTCAGAAGACACAGCGGAAGATGGACTGCTAAGGACAGTAGGAGTGGATACCAGGGTTGTCTGGCCCAATCTGGAGCAATCAGAATCACTCTGCAGGATTGAGATCTGATTTTGACTAACACTTTGAACAGGAGAGGAAGGGGGAAAAGCATAGAGAAACTTCCCTTTCCAATTGAGAACTAAGGCATCCAGAGGGACTGAGCCCAACACTGGGGGCCTGCAGCAAAAAAGGGGAAGCTGGTGATTGTCTGGGGCTGCAAAAAGATCTATCTGCGGGGTGCCCCATCTGGCAAATATTACCTCCAGGACTTAGGGATCCAGTGACCATTCGTGATGGCCCTGGGAAATCCTGCTGAGAGCATCTGCCAGGACATTGTCCTTGCCTGGGAGGTGAACTGCCGAAGGGAGGTGTTCAGGGAGTAAGCCAGAGACCACAACTTCATTGCTTCAGTGCACAAGGCCGTAGACCGAGTGCCTCCTTGCTTGTTGATGTACCACATTGTAGTGGTGTTGTCTGTTCTGACCTGTACAACTTTGTTCTGAACAGATTTGGAAAAAGCTTGAAGTGCTAGAAAAACTGCTCTGAGCTCCAACAGAATGATGTGGAGCAGAGATTCCTGAGGGGACCACAGTCCCTGGGTAGTGAGGTCGTCCATGTGAGCTCCCCACTCCAAGAGGGATGCATCTGTAGTAAGGATTAAAGAGTGAGACTGAGAGACAAAGGGAACCCCTTGTCTCAGATTGCTCTGATCCTGCCACCACTGTAGGGCTTGGATCAGGGTTCGAGTCACTGGGATCAACTTGGTTAGAGGGTCCTTTCTTTGAAACCAAAAGGCTCTCAAATGGAACTGGATGTCCCTCATCTGAAATCTGGCTCCTTGCACTACTGCTGTAGAAGCAGCCATGTGCCCTACGAGCTGTAGAAAATGCCTTGCTGGTCGAGAGACCTGCAGGGTGAATGAGCAGGCCAGAGAGACCAGGGTCCTTGCCCTGTCCAAAGGAAGGAAGGCTCTGGCTTCCTCTGTGTTCAGTTCTGCGCCTATGAAGGTGAGGAGCTGGACAGGCTCTAGAACTGACTTTGGAAGATTCAGAAGGAAACCTAGAGAGGTAAGCAGTTGCTGAGTTATCTGAAGATGTAACTTGACTTGGTCTGGAGACTGGCCTACTATCAGTCAGTCGTCTAGGTAAGGGAAGATGGCAATTTTTTGCCTTCTTAGGTAGGCAACTGCTACTGCCAGGCATTTGTGAATACCCTTGGAGCAGAGGTGAGGCCAAAGGGCACTGCTCTGAACTGGTAATGGCCTGAGGGCAGCTCGAACCTGAGGTACTTTCGATGGGAGCTTCTTATGAGAATATGGAAGTAGGCATCCTTGAGGTCCAGGGATGCTAGCCAGTCCCCTGGCCTTAAAGAGGATAGAATAATTCCCAGAGTCACCATTTGAATTTTGGTTTTAAAGGTGCTTGTTTAGTATCTGAGATCCAGGATGGGCCGCTATTCTCCTGTCTTTTTGGGGTAAGGAAGTACCTGGAGTACAATCCTTTGCCCTGGTGTAGGGTGGAACCCTTTCCACGGCTCTGAGAGCCAGAAGGGTAGAGACTTCTGCCTCTAGAGCAAGTGCCTCTGATGGATTCGCTGGAGGAAAGGATACGGTACTCATCTTTGGAAATTATTTGAAGCTGAGAACCAATCCCTGGCTTACTACTTCCAGGACCCACTTGTCTGATGTCAGAGACTCCCAGTCCTGGACAAAGTAAGCCAGCCTGCCCCCTACAGGTAGTTGAGAATCGGACCTGGCCACCCCATCAGGGTGCCTGCTTGGCAGGGGCTTTAGGCTGAGGGGTGGAAGCAGGCCTGCTTGTACCCCGTCTGCCTCTCCCTCTAAAGAACTCCCTCTGGGCGTAAGCTGAAGAGGAGGCCTGGGCTTGGTAAAAAGGCCTATGTAAAGGCCTGCCCCTGCCCCTGGAAGGCTGCCTTTGAGGAGTGGCCTGCCTTTCCTTGGCCTGTGCACTCCTATAGGTGGTCCTATACTCATCCATTTTCTTTATGTAATTCTCTGTCTGCTCCCCAAACAGAGAATTACCCACAACAGGAAAATCCATGGCCTTAGTCTGGGTATCCTGTGACAGGCTAGTACATCTGAGCCAAGCCATTCTGCGAAGTGCCACAAATGTAGCCATGACTCTTGATGACACATCATTAGAGTCCACTGCAGCATTGAATTGCACCTTGATGCCTCAATACCATCTGCAGCCACCTGCTCCAGCTCCTTGGCAAGCTGGCCAGGGACCTGTTTGCTAGAGCCATAACAGTATCCCATCTGGATTTCTGTATCTAGCAACATAAGTCATATAATTTGCCTGTCTGAGTCCCAAGGATGCTGCCATGTACTGTTTCTTTGCCATGGCATCAATCTTCCTGAAGTCCTTGTCAGGGGGTTGTGAGGCCAAGGGAATATTTGCCTTGTCATAGGCTGCAGCCTGCACTACCCCAACATGGCTGCATTGTTGTGTAAGGAACTCCGTATCAGAGCCTGACAATGTGTACCTTTTGTCCATTCTCTTATCAACAGGAAGTATAGTGTGAGGAGTTTTTAGAATTTTTACTGTCTGTTTCCCAAAAGATTTATGCAAAGGAATAGACAGTCTCCTGGACTCTGGGATATTTCCACATAGTCAGGCTCCTCTTGATCATCCATAGCTTCCTCCATAGGGAGCTGGAGGGTTTCAGCCACTTTTTTATAAAACATAAAATGAGAGGGGACTCCAGAAAGCCTAGGAGGAGACACTCTGAAGGTCTGTCTGGGGAGATGTCGGTTCAATGGGCACATCCAGACTTTCAAATCCACATTCACTCTCCTCATACTCCTCTTCCCCCTCCTCCGGTTCATAAAATTCCTCTAAATCATACTCTTGAACTGGTGGAACCGGCCGAACCGTACGCTTACCTTATGGTGCCGGTTCGGTCGGAAACCGGGAAAGCGACTGGACAATTTTAATCGCTTTGGCTATTTCTTCAGCGGTTGGAGAGGAAAGTTTTGGCTCCACACCAGCTGATTTCCTAGTCCATTTGCTGGAACGGACTCCTCCGAGTCGGCTCTCCTTTTGCCTGAGGAAGTCTCGCCCTGGTCAAAGGGCACTTCCTCCGGTTCGGTTGGAACCGAACCGGGCTGGCCATCCGGTCAGCGGACTTCTTGGCCTCCCTTTCCCTGAGCCTACCAACTCTCTTTTCCAGGGTAGCTGCAGGAAAATTTTTGCAAATCTGGCAGTCTGCATTGAGGTGGTCAAACCCCAGACAATAAACACAGGTGGTGTGGGGGTCAGCCTTGGCAAAGGCTTCCCCACAGACACTGCAGTGTTGAAACCCAGTGGGCCCGGTTTTTCCTTTGGGTTTCTCAGACATAGTGCCAGTCCTAACCAAACTTGCCCGTTTATGGCAATCCGCCAAGCAAGACCCTCTTATCGGTTCCCAACCGTGTCACGGGTCGTGGAAAAAAAACCAATAAAATCCGTTTTTTTTAGAACCGATAAGAACCGGTAACCACACTCTAAAAGACAGATTAATATATTTCAAAACAACCTGATCGGTTCAAACCGAACCGATAACCATTTACAAGTTCCACACAGAAGAATTAAATGTAAAATCTATCTAGTACTTACAATACCACAGACAGAGCTTGAACCGACCGGTTGCGGTTTAAATTCGGTCAAAAAACCAAGAAAATAATACTTTAATCAACAAAATGAACCGAGCAGAAGGAGAAAATCTCCGGAGCGACTGTTCAGTGAGGCGGAGTAAAGAATCTGACAGTTTGAGTTTGAAGAACAACAGACAGAGTTTTCAACCGAGCTCGAGCTCAGCGTTCCATGCCTGGCATGGAAAGTTAACTCTTTCACCTCCGGAGCAGTTCGAAGGTTGGGACTCACTGCATATGTCATAATATAGCAAGACTTCATGTTGTTTGAAAGGAGGCCAATGTAAGATTTTTTATTATTATTATTTCTGAGGGGTGTGATGTAGTACCTGAGGTGGGGAGCCCCAGGTAAGGTTTTTTTTAAAGTTGGAAGGGGTGTGATGCAGTACCTGAAGAGAGGTAAGGAGCCTCAGATAATTTTTTTTTTTTTTTTTTAAGTTGGAAGAGATGTGAAGCAAGACCTAAAGGGAGGTGGAGAGCCCCTTGTAAGGGTTTTTTAAAATTGGAAGGGGTGTGATGTAGTACCTGAAGGGAGGTAAGAAGCCCCAGGCAAGGGTTTTATAAATTTATGAGGGGTGTGATTTAGAACCTGAAGGGAGGTGGGGAGCTCCAGGCAAGGGTTTTTTAAAGTTTTGGGTGTGATGTGGTACCTAAGGAGCCCCAGGTAAGGGTTTTATAAATTTATCAGGGGTGTGATTTAGTAACTGAAGGGAGGTGGGTAGCTCCAGGTAAGTTTTTTTTTAAAGTTCTGGGGGGGGGTGTGATGTGGTATATGCAGGGAGGTGGGGATCCCCATGTAAGGGTTTGTTAAAGTTCTGAGGGGTGTAATGGTAACTAAAGGGAGGTGGAGAGCCCAAGATAAGGTTTTTCCAAAGTTGTGCAGGGTGTGATGTAGTAGCTGAAGGGAGGTGGGGAGCTCTAGGTAAGGGGTTTTTAAACTTCTAAGGTGTGTGACAGTACTTGAAGGGAGGTAGGGAGCCCCGGGTAAGGTTTGTTTTATAGTTCTGAGGAATGTGAGGTGGAATCTGAAGGGAAGGTTTTTCTTTGTAAGTGAGGTGGGGAGCCCAAGATAAGGTCTTTCCAAAGGTGTGAGGGTGTGATGAATTAGCTGAAGGGAGGTGGGGAGCCCCATGTAAGGGTTTTTGAAAGTTGTGAGGGGTGTGATGTAGTACTTGGAGGAAGACAGGGAAGCCCCAGGTAAGGGTTTCTTAAAGTTCTGAGGTGTGTGATGGTACCTGAAGGGAGGTGGGGAACCCACGATAAGGTTTTTCCCAAAGTTGTGTGGGGTGTGATGTAGTAGCTGAAGGGAGGTGGGAACCCCAGTTAAGAGTTTTTCAAACTTCTATGGGGTGTGACAGTACTTGAAGGACGTGGGAAGCCCCAGGTAAGGGTTTTTTCTAAGTTGTGAGGGTGTGATGCAGTGCCTGAAGGGAGATGGGGAGTCCCAGGTAAGGGTTTTTTGAAGTTCTGAGGGATGTGATGTAGAACCTGAAAGGAGGCCCATGTAAGATTTTTTATTATTATTATTTCTGAGGGGTGTAATGCAGTACCAGAGGTGGGGAGCCCCAGGTAAGGTTTTTTTAAAGTTGGAAGGGGTGTGATGCAGTACCTGAAGAGAGGTAAGGAGCCTCAGATAACTTTTTTTTTTTTTTTAAGTTGGAAGAGATGTGAAGCAAGACCTGAAGGAAGTGGAGAGCCCCTTGTAAGGTTTTTTTAAAACTGGAAGGGGTGTGATGCAGTACCTGAAGGGAGGTAAGAAGCCCCAGGCAAGGGTTTTATAAATTTATGAGGGGTGTGATTTAGAACCTGAAGGGAGGTGGGGAGCTCCAGACAAGGGTTTTTTAAAGTTTTGGGTGTGATGTGGTACCTAAGGAGCCCCAGGTAAGGGTTTTATAAATTTATCAGGGGTGTGATTTAGTACCTGAAGGGAGGTGGGTAGCTCCAGGTAAGCTTTTTTTTAAAGTTCTGGGGGGGGGGGGTGATGTGGTATATGCAGGGAGGTGGGGATCCCCATGTAAGGGTTTGTTAAAGTTCTGAGGGGTGCAACGGTAACTAAAGGGAGGTGGGGAGCCCAAGATAAGTTTTTTTCCAAAGTTGTGTGGGGTGTGATGTAGTAGCAGGAGGGAGGTGGGAACCCCAGTTAAGGGTTTTTTAAACTTCTATGGGGTGTGACAGTACCTGAAGGAGGTGGGAAGCCCCAGGTAGGGTTTTTCTAAGTTGTGAGGGGTGTAATGCAGTACCTGAAGGGAGGCGGGGAGCCCCAGGTAAGGGTTTTTTGAAGTTGTGAGGGATGTGATGTAGAACCTGAAAGGAGGCCCATGTAAGGTTTTTTTATTATTTCTGCGGGCGTGAGTGTAGTACCTGAGGGTGGGGAGCCCAGGTAGGTTTTTTTTTTATTTCTGAGGGTGTAATGTAGTACCGAAGGGAAGTGGGGATTCTGGTAAGGTTCTTTTAAAGTCTGAGGGGTGAGATGTAGTACCTGAAGGGAGGTGGGGAGCCCCAGGTAAGGGTTTTTTCTAAGTTGTGAGGGATGTGATGCAGTACCTGAAGGGAGATGGGGAGCACCAGGTAAGGTTTTTCCCTAACTTGTGAGGGGTGTGATGTGGTACCTAAAGGGAGGTGGGGAGCCCCAGATAAGTTTTTTTTGGAAGTTCTGAGGGCTGTGATGCAGTACCTGAAGGAAGCCCCATGTAAGTTTCTTTTTTTTTTTATTTCGGAGGGGTGTGATGTAGTATCTGAAGAGGGTTGGGGAGCCCCAGGTAAGTTTTTTTTATTTATTTATATGGGGTGTGATGTAGTACCTGAAGGGAGGTAGAGATCCCCAGGTAAGGTTTTTTTTTTTTTAATTTCTGAGGGGTGTGATGTAATACCTGAAGGGAGGTGGGGAGCCCCAGGTAAGGTTTTTTTTAAAGTTCTGAGGGGTGTGATGTGGTACCTAAAGGGAAGGTGTTTTTGTGAGGGGTGTGATACAATTCCTTAAAGGAGGTGAGCATCCCCATGTAAGGTTTTTTAAAGTTCGGAGGGGTGTGATGTGGTGCCTGAAGGGAGGTGGGGAGCCCCCAGGTAAGGTTTTTTTTTAAAGCTGTAAGGGGTGTGATGCAGTACCTGAAGAGAGGTAGGGAACCTCAGGTAACTTTTTTTTTTTTTTTTTTAAGTTGGAAGAGATGTGAAGCAAGACCTGAAGGGAGGTAGAGAGCCCCTTGTAAGGGTTTTTTAAAATTGGAAGGGGTGTGATGCAGTACCCGAAGGGAGATAAGGAGCTCCAGGTAAGGGTTTTGTAAATTTATGAGGGGTGTGATTTAGTACCTGAAGGGAGATGGGGAACTCCAGGTAAGGGTTTTTTTAAAGTTTTGGGAGTGATCTGGTACATAAAGGGAAGTTTTTTGGTTTTTTTTGTGAAGGGTGTGATACAATTCCTGAAGGGAGGTGGGAAGCCCCATGTAAGTTTTTTTTAAAGTTCTGAGGGGTGTGATGTGGTATATGCAGGGAGGTAGGGAGCCCCATGTAAGAGTTTGTTTAAGTTCTGAGGGGTGTGATGGTAACTAAAGGGAGGTGGGGAGCCCAAGATAAGGTTTTTCCAAAGTTGTGCGGGCTGTGATGTAGTAGCTGAAGGGAGGTAGGGGGCTCCAGGTAAGGGTTTTTTAAACTTCTAAGGTATGTGACGGTACCTGAAGGAAGGTGGGGAGCCCCATGTAAGGTTTGTTCCTAAGTTGTGAGGGGTGTGATGCAGTACCTGAAGGGAGGTGGGGAGCGCCAGGTAAGTTTTTTTTTTCTAAGTTGTGAGGGGTGTGATATGGTACCTGACGGGAGGTGGGAAGCCCCAGATAAGGTTTTTTTTTAAATTTCTGAAGGCTGTGATGCAGTACCTGAAGGGAGCCCCATGTAAGTGTTTTTTTTTTAAATTTCTGAGGGGTGTGATGTAGTATCCGAAGTGAGGTGGGGGAGCCCCAGGTAAGTTTTTTTTTTAATTTCTATGGGGTGTGATGTAGTACCTGAAGGGAAGTGGAGATCCCCAGGTAAGGTTTTTTTAAAGTTCTGCGGGGTGTGATGTGGTACCTAAACGAAAGTTTGTTTTGTGAGGGGTGTGATACAATTTCTGAAGGGAGGTGGGGAGCCCCATATAAGATTTTTTTAAAGTTCTGAGTGATGTGATGTGGTACCTGACATGAGTTGGGGAGCCCAAGGTAAGATTTTTTTTTAAAGTTTTTAGAGGTGTGATGTGGTACCTGACGGGAAATGGGGAACCTCTTGTAAGGGTTTTTTAAAGTTTTGAGAAGTGTGATGCAGTACCTGAAGGGAGGTGGTGAGCGCCAGGTAAGGTTTTTTTAAAGTTGTGAGGGGTGAGATGCAGTACCTGAAGAGAGGTGGGGAGCCCCAGGTAAAGTTTTTTTTTTAAGTTGGAAGGCATGTGATGCAGTACCTGAACGGAGGTGGAGAGCCGCTTGTAAGGGTTTTTTAAAGTTGGAAGGGATGTAATGCAGTATCTGAAGGAAGATGGGGAGCCCCAGGTAAGGGTTTTTTCTAAGTTGTGAGGGGTGTGATGCAGTACCTGAAAGGAGGTGGGGAGCCCCAGGTAAGATTGTTTTCTAAGTAGTAAGGGGTATGATGCAGTACCTGAAAGGAGGTGGGGAGCTCCAGGTAGGCGCTTTTTCTAAGTTGTGAGGGGTGTAATGCGTACCTGAAGGGAGGTGGAGAGCCCCAGGTAAGGGTTTTTATTTGAAGTTGGAAGGCTTGTGATGCAGTATCTGAAGGGAGGTGGCGAGCCCCTTGTAAGGGATTTTTAAAGTTGGAAGGGGTATAATGCAGTACCTGAAGGGAGATGGAGCCGTAGAGGGTTTTTTCTAAGTTATGAGGGGTATGATGCAGTATCTGAAGGGAGGTGGGGAGCTCCAGGTAAGGGATTTTCTAAGTTGTGAGGCGTGTGATGCAGTACCTAAAGGGAGGTGTGAAGCCCTTATAAGGGTTTTTTAAAGTTCTGAGAGGTGTGATGTAGTACTTGCAGGCAGCCCCAGGTAAGGGTATTTTAAAATTGTGAGGAGTGTGCGGTAGTTCCTGAAGGGAGGTGGGGAGCCCCATGTAAGTTTTTCTTTTTAAAGTTGTGAGGGGTGAGATGCAGTACCTGAAGGGAGGTGGAGAGCCGCTTGTAAGGGTTTTTAAAGTTGGAAGGGATGTAATGCAGTATCTGAAGGGAGATGGGGAGCCCCAGGTATGGGTTTTTTCTAAGTTGTGAGGGGTGTGATGCAGTACCCGAAAGGAGGTGGGGAGCCCCAGGTAAGGTTGTTTTCTAAGTAGTAAGGGGTATGATGCAGTACCTGAAATGAGGTGGGGAGCTCCAGGTAGGCGTTTTTTCTAAGTTATGAAGGGTATGATGCAGTACCTGAAGGGAGGTGGGAAGCTCCAGGTAAGGGATTTTCTAAGTTGTGAGGGGTGTGATGCAGTACCTAAAGGGAGGTGGGGAGCCCCTTATAAGGGTTTTTTAAAGTTCTGAGGGGTGTGATGTAGTACTTGCAGGAAGCCCCAGGTAAGGGCATTTTAAAGTTGTGAGGAATGTGAGGTAGTACCTGAAGGGAGGTGGGGAGCCCCAAGTAAGGTTTTTTTTAAGTTGTAAGGGGTGAGATGCAGTATCTGAAGGCAGGTGAGGAGCCCCATATAAGTTGTTTTTTTTTAAGTTGTCAGGGGTGTGATACAGTACCTGAAGGGAGTTGGGAAGCCCCATGTAATTTTTTTTTTAAAGTTGTAAGGGTGAGATGCAGTACCTGAAGGGAGGTGGGGAGCCCCATGTAAGGTTTTTTCAAAGTTCTAAGGGGGGTACGGTACCTGAAGGGAGGTGGAGAGCCCCAGGTAAGGTTTGTTTAAAAGTTCTGAGGGGTGTGCTGGTACGTGAAGGTAGGTGAGGAGCCCCAGGTAAGGTTTTTTAAAGTTCTGAGGGGTGTGATGGTACCTGAAGGGAGGTGGGGAGCCCCAGATAAGGGTTTTAAAGTTCTGAGGGGTGTGATGGTACCTGAAGGGAGGTGGGGCGCCTCAGGTAAAGGATTTTTAAAGTTGTGAGGAGTGTGAGGCAGTACCTGAAGGGAAATGTGGACCCCTATGTAAGGGTTTTTCAAAGCTGTGAGTGGTGTGATGGTACCTAAGGGAGTTGGGGAGCCTCAGGTAAGATTTTTTTAAAGTTGTGAGGTGTGTGAGGCAGTACCTGAAAGGAAGTGGGGAGCCTTGGGTAAGGTTTTTTTTTTGTAAAGTTGTGAAGGGTGTGATGCAATACCTGAATGGAGGTGGGCAACCCCAGGGAAGAGTTGCTTTTTAAAGTTGTGAAATGTGTAATGCAGTACCAGAAGGGAGACGGGGAGTTAAAATTCATACGTAATCCTTTACCAAGAAGGCCAACAGAACCATTTAACAACACATTTTCAAGGAGGATTGATACAGAGTGGTAATGCATCCTTGCTGCCAGAAAAAGTCTAAAACCAAGCATGCAATAAAACACAACGTTACTGGTACAGTAGATATGTTGCAACTCTATGTCTGTGACCTTGTGCCTTCCTCCCGTAAAAGTGCGGCTGTGGCACAACCACCAACACTCTGGAGGGTCTTACTGCACTTATGAAACAGGAATGAAGGAAAAGTTTGAAAGAAATATTTAAAAAATACTACTATAGTAATAAATCGATATAAAATAGTTATGAAGATCTATGTCACTGGTATGCAAGTTTTTGAGTGGTCAGGAAACTTGTTCACGAACAGTGCCCAACCCCCAACATACACACACACACACACACACACACACACACACACACACACACACATATGACTGCAAGCTAGGCTATGGGTGCCACTAGGTGAGGATGCTGGTTAATTTATATTGTGACACACTCTCCCCCAAGTATTTTCCACAACTTTGCGCTTATGTAGTGTATAAGGCCACTATTCAATAGGTTCACTATCAAGCTTTGTTTTTGATTGGCTTGGGATTGAGAGAAAGTGGGTACAAGCATGTCTTCGACATAGGGACTGTGAGAGTAAGCACCTTCTTCCAAAGGAAAATTTGACTTTTTTTTTAAATAACTGATAATGGAAAAAGGATCAAGCAGGGACAGAAAAGCTGGCCTTGTGGCATGGCGGGATAATACACTGACTGCCTCACCACTTGCAGCATCAGCAATCCGGGTATGGGAATGGACCTGGGTCACTCAGGGACTGACTAGGGGAGGGAGAACTGAGTGTCTGTAAGACAGCTCCCCTCCCATGGGGGTGGGGGATGTCTATCCTGTGGCTTGATCGCCACCCAGAGGAATCTGGGTGGCAGCAATGTGGGACATGGCTGCTGTGGGTGTCTCCATGGTGGCGCAGCAGGCACATCATGTCACTGCGCACATGGGCCCCACGGGAGAAAATGGAGGAAAAACCCTCCAACCATGGTGCGGTGATGGCCCGGTCCCTCTCACGCCCCACACAGACTACTGGGCACCTCTAACCAGGTCCTCTGGCAGAACGAGAGTGGAGAAGTTAAATCCCAGAGAACTCAGATGATGGGGTTGGGTGGACCAGTCTAACTAGGGGCTGGTTGGGGTAACCAGGCGACAAACACAAGATGTATCAAAAAAAAAAAAAGACAGCGAATGCAGTTTATTTGGTGATTGTATGTTTTTTAGGGCTTTAAATTCAAAAGTGTATACTGAGGGCTCTAAGTGCTGAAGCAAGAGGAGATAATGACATCTGTTTAAAACTGAACGTTCGGATGCCTGACACACCGAGTTCTTCATTTTACTGCATCCTCATTGCCAGCTCTTTTTTTAACCATGGGTAGTGGTCTCACTGTGCATGGCTGCTGATCAATCAGGATGCATTATTTTCCCTACTGATTTTAGCGATAGAAGTTAATCAATATCCTGGGGCGTTAAACAGCAAGAGACAAAGCCAAGTGCTGTTACCCAGGAGAGTGATTAATGGAGGGAAACTAATTTCAGGAGTACTGTATTTCAATAACTCAGCAAAAGAGTTACAAAATGCTTTTAAAAATGAGTTTCAACAGTATCCCACACCACAAGATGGTACCCTACTCAATGGTTTCCAGCAGCTAATGTTAACCTTTTAGAACAAGGCTAGCCAGTGAGATTGTAGGATTGTTCCACTGTTGTTTTAGAATATCCAGAGCACTCTTCATGTGTGCCCTTGTTGAGAATAGTTTTGACTTCCTTGGGTAGTGGCTGCCTGAGTAACACTATGTTGACCAAAATCTTCATAACTGAAAATCAGTTCCTCCAAATAACCTAGTTCATTTATTTAAAATATATGGAGATGCCAAGTAGGGCTGACTGGTGGGGCACTGCACCTCTACTTGAGAGACTGGGGATTGTGTGTTGGTCCTAACTCCTCTGCCCTGGGTCGGTGGGTTCTGGAGTGTGATGCAGAGCCACTGTGCACCAACCCCAGGGGGAGGGAGTTAGGCATGCTGTCTGAGCATCACCTTCTGCATGGATTGGGCTGGCACTGATGTTGTGGGTAACCAAATGATGTTAGCCACACCCTGCCCACAGAAGTGTGTTACAGTTGTCACTGGTGTGGTAGTTGGGACCCCGTTTTGCAGTACAAATGGCAGTATTGACGTTCTTGCCCACCCTGATGTCCTTTAGCAGCCTGAGGCCCATTGCTCTAATATTAGGAACTATGGCATCTCCTCAGTGGCTGGCAGTGCATGGGTCAGTTGTTGGGAACCTACAAAGCGGGCAAGTCACGGAGCAACCTGGGAGGATAGGCAGCAGATCTGGATGGGACACCATTTAGAGATGAGTAAATGTGTGCACAGGAAGTCGAATGGTTGGGTCTGCCTGCCCAAAGGTGTGCAAAAAAAAAACAAAGAATAAAGAATAAAGTTTATTTTTTTTTAATTAAATACTTGGGAGAGGTTATCACATTGAGTAGGGAACAACCAGTTTCCAGATATGTCCTGGAGGAAGGGGATGTTGGCATACACAACAGCGTATCAAATATGCTAAATATAGTAAAATAATAGGAAAAATAAATAATTACATTATCTAGGTGAATAAACGCATCAGGCAAGTGGCAAGAGTGGTCAGCAGTGAGGCGCAGAACCACTAGGGAACAAATTATGGGGAAGTTATCTATGCCAACATAGACAAATGGGGGAGAGGAGGGTGAGGGGAAGGGCAAGGGAGGGTGAGGAAGGGAAAGGACTATGAAACAGGAGCAGGGGTGGGGTAGTATGTAAATGAAGAAGTTAGTGAATATGTGTGTAAATGGCTGGGCAAATGAGTAAGTGTGAGTTTGTAAGACTGAGTGTGGTGTGTGTGTGTGACAGTGAATTAGTGTGTTAGTGTCCATGAATAAGAGTGTAAGTGAGAAAATGAGTGAATGTGTGGGAAAGTGATTGAGAGCAAGTGTAAAAGTCATTGAATGACACAGTGTAAGAGTGAGCCTTTGAGCATGTGCATGCGCGTGCATGGATGCGCGTGTGTGTGTGTGTGTGTGTGAATCTGAGTGAGTCAGCAAGAGTGTGCGGAAGTCAGAAGAGAGAGAGTGAGCATAAGTGAGAAGTTTTGGTTCCTACCGACTTGCAGCATCATGACAGTCGCTTCCTTTCCGAACCCTCTCCCTCGATAACTGGTTTCTATGAAAGAGAAAGTTTGAATGTCTTCAACAGGAACTTAGAGCTGAACAAACTCAAGTGATGCTTTATGCCCTGTAACTACCTTTTTTTCACTTGCATATCCCTTAGAGGAGGAGGATTTGCTTGCTCCTCCCTCACAGTTGGTCAAACTCCCTTGTGACAGGGTGATCCTGCCACTCTTGAGGACCAACCTTTTCTTAAATCTGTTGCAACAGTTCTATTTCTTAGCCTAATCTATCCTTTACAATTTCTAGTCCATAAGGTTGGCCACCTATGGGCACCCCCCCTTTCTTGACTATGCTATAATTTTCCTATTCCCTCTCAGGTCCTCGTACTGGGAGGTTATTGTTGTGACCTCTGAGCTAATGTAAAACAACAGGATGAGTTCCTCGTTGGATTTAGTATGCAACAGCACTATGTCATAAATATGTTGATGTATACATATCACGTGTATGAAATCTGTAAATGTTGAAAATACCAGGCATTTCTGCTGTAAACTGAGCCAGTCTGAAATTTCATGGTAATCTGCATATACATCACATGATGCTTTGCATTCTGAGGATATGTGTGATGTTGTGTTTCTTTGAAACTTGGCTTTACTGCCAGTGCCCTTCATGGTAACCCTTGCTTTACTGCTTCTGCACTGAGGTTCTTTGTCTTTAGCTTATTTTGAGTTTATATTTTTATTTGAGCCCCCCATCACCCAAACAAACAAGACAAACACAGGAAAGAAATGGTTTTAGATCAATGGGTGATAAGTGCAGAGAAAGGACATGCATAGTCTGTTACTGCAAACTGATGTATTGAAGAAGGAATATGCCACTGCTGAAGGTTATCTGCTGTGTATTAAATAAACATCACTCAGAGATTGTGTATTGAACCTGAAGTTCTATGTCTGGTCCGTCTGTTATCCTACAACCCCTCCACAGACTTGGTGTCAGCAGTGGGATAACTTGCTGGAAACATCTGGACTGGCCTAAGAGGGATGTTTTTCAGTGGATATTGCCCAGGAGTTGCCAGAGGAGCACCTGGAGAAGAAAGTCCATGGAGTTCTGACCAGAACCATGGCAGACAGACTGGGAGAGAAGCTGCTGTCTGGACTGGACCTGGGAGCTCGGAGGAAGGCCAAGCCTGAAGATGATGAAGAGATGCAAAGGGATGAGAAACTACCATGCGGTTGAGGCAGGCTGACTACGCAAAGAGGTGGAACACTGGTGCCAGGTGCTCAAGAGGTCCCTACCAGAGAGTTTGAATAAAGAATTGGAGGAGGATTTTTCGTGGGCTCAAGTGGAGGAGCCCCTGAATGAGCAGAATATTTCTTTGTTGTCTGTGTTCCCTGGATGTTACCTGTTGGAGGGCGGAGATGCAAGTGTGGAACTTAAACGTGAGACCCCAGGTAAGACTGTGCTAGTGATATTGTGCTGGGTTTGATGTCTCCAAGCAAGCAAGAAGAAGTCTATGAGGCTGAAGGGACTTTACAGCTAAATCTAGTGACAGTATTGCCTGGGGTATACTGCAGGCTAAAGATGATAATGTTGCCAAACTGTACCATTAGTATCTGTTGAGAAATGTGTTAATGCCTCAGGGTAAATAATGATAGCCACTATGTTTATGATGGAATATTTATCATTAGTAGGGACCCTGAGACAGAGGCCCAGATATTCAAAAGAGTTGAGCCATGCGCTATAGGGTTGCGCCTGCGCAAGTCCGAAATTGCGCCATTCTGCAATATTCAGCAGGAGGCAGTTGCGCCCCCGAAATCATGCCGAGCAACAGCGCAATGATAATGAAGGCATGCGCAACCAGTGAGGAACCATGCATAAATGGCACAGTGTGATATTCAAAGACTTGCGCAATGCGCAACAGTGGAGCAAGCGAAAGTTGCGCCATAGCGGAAATGAGCCAAAATAAAAAGGAGCAAGGAAGAGGTGCAAGAACACTACAAGGAAGCCACATGAGGCAGAGGCAGAGGCACACAGACAGGGCAAGTGGCATGAACGGGGCAGGCCAGGGAAAGGCCACAGTGAACAGCCAGGCACAGGGAAGGTGTGGGGAGCCACAAAGCACAGAGGCCAGCACAGGCAGGTGTACCCGGTGCAGGGGAGGTAGCAGCCAGGACAGCAGGGGGAATACAGTAACAACTGCCGGGGGGGGGTGAACACAAGCCAGGTACATGGCCAGTGCCACCTTCCACATGGAGGCCGTAATGAGGGGGGTGAGAAAGCGGGCGGCAGGATGGCCATGGAAGGGTCCGTCGGTGGTATGCCCCCAGCAGGCAGTACCGAGCCCGCAGCAGCTTTGAGCTGTACACAGATACTGAGATTGTGGGCTGGTACAGCCTGAACAGGGCAATTCTGAAGCGGCTCTGTGAGCTGTGCAGTGATGTGATGCAGGCACCCACACGACGGAGCCATGCCCTGTCAGTGGAGACCAAGGTAACAGCCTGCATGTGCTTGCTCGCCACGGGTACCTTCCAGAGACCAACTGGGGACACCACAAGCATAACCCAGTTGGCCACGTCACGCCACCTCACCCAATTCCTCAGCGCACTGCTGCCACATGCTGAGGAGTACATCCATTTCCCCAGGACAGCGGTGGAGCACACAGCAAACATATAGGAGTTCCACATGGTAGCACATATGCCTGGCGTGCTAAGGGCAATGAACTGCACCCATGTATGTCACTCCCCTACCTAGCCCGAGGCCGCATACATAAATCGAAAGGGCTATGCCAGCATCAACTGCCAGGTGTGTGCGAGCGCCAGGGTGCATCAATGTCGTGCCACGCACCCCTGGGGAGCACACGATTCTTTCCATCTGGCACCAGTCGGCACTGTGCCACAGATTCGAGAGTGGGAACATCCCCACTGGCCACCTAGTGGGAGAGTATGCAAACCACATGGACAAATACAGGGCCTGGGGGGGCATGGCCAGAGGTGGCATGGGTAGTGGCCTACATGGCCAGGGGCAGGGCGATGCTGATCATCAAACTAACCTCCACCCTCTACACACAGGTGACAGTGGATACCCACTCCGTCCCTGGCTGCTCACACCCTACTGGCGGCCCATGACCCCATCGCAGCAATACTACAATGAGGCACACGCTACCACACGTAATGTCATCGAGCTGGTGTTCGGGATGCTGAAGGCACGTTTCCGTTGCCTGGACACCTCTGGCAGTGCCCTAAAGTACAGCCTCTCAAAGGCCTGTTGCATCCTGCACAACATGGCCAATGAATGTGGGATAGCCGTACAGATCAAAGAGGGGGACGCCAGTGACGATGGTGATGGGCAGCCCCCCCCCTTGGCCGACGGGAACCCTGACTGCTCCGGCTGGCACAGCTGCACTGGGACACCATCACGAAGGAGCACTTCAGCCAACACTGGTAAGTCATGGGGCCATGCGCAACCACCAGTGGCCAAGGCACAACCCACAAACACGCAGGAACCCACACTGGGGGTGCATGCCGTCAACGGAAGTGGCAGGGCACAGAGGCACACACACAGCCAGGGATGGGTGAGGATTAACATGCCATGCCGAAGGACACACACACACGCGCACACACACACACACACGCAACAAACATGCAGAGGGCAGAAGGCACACTGACCCAGAACGCACACCCTAGCAACACACATGTCCACAGGCCACCATGCCCACTGCCTGTCCATGTGCGTGTGTCAGATGCTGAGCACCATTGCACTTTGGTGTACAGCGCAATGCAGGCATCATCATGCACACGCAACTGCAGACAGCAGCCGGGAGGGTGTGCAGGGCCCAGTACCCACCCATGCACTGCCCACTGACATACACAATGCACACAGGGCAGCACCAGACAGTAGCCGCGCTGGGAGACAGGTCAGTCCCGCAACACAGTGCCACGGCCGCCACGGATGCGTGGGCAGCCCCGCAGAGACCTGCCAGCACTGGCAGGCTGACCACTGGCCTCAAGGGGTGGCACCGATGGTCCCCCAGGGGTTCCACTGCGTGAACGCGACCGTGCCCATGCAGGGTCTGCAGCACACCGAACATGCCTGCACCAGGAGTGCTCGGGATGCCCACAGATGACCCCAGCGTCGACAGGGTGGGAGTCGCATGACACCGGGAACGGGGGGTTGCTAGTGCACTGCGTGGTGTCCGCGATGCATGGGTACCTGTGTGCCCATTGTGGCCATGACAGCAATGAACGCCTGTGCATGCCTGTCAATGGCAGCGGTCACATCCTCCCGCAAATGGTCCATCCGTGCCATGATCATTTCGGCGTCCCTGCTGCGACGCTCTCTGCCCGCTCCAAAAACACACGCAGTGCATCCACGGACATCGCAAGCCGCATCTGCTGCTGGACCAATGCTCGCAGTAGGCGGGTGTGCTCGTCCAAGAGGTCATCAGCCTCCTTGGCATCCTGTCCCTCAGGGTGTGCAAGGGCCTGATGTTCAGCACCCCTTGAGGGTGGGTGCTGCACACCAGGACCAGGTCTGGACATGTCCACAGGCAGTGCACAGATGCCGCCACTGAACCCTGTACCCCCCAAGCCCAGTGGGCAACTGTTGATGCTGCCCCGCCGGCTGCCGTACCCCAGGGCTCAGTGGTGCCGCCGCAGTGGCTGCAACAGTCCCACTGTCCTGAACAGACACCAGTGCTGCCCCACTGGTGCTGACAGGCACAGTCTAGGACTGTGCTGACATGCAGGCCTCCACGGCAGCACCATCCACAGCCATGGGGCGCAAACTGCCCTGCTGTGTGTCCATCCCGTGGCACTCATGTGTCACTGCCCAAGACGGTCGTGTCATCATCACTGGTGCTAGACTCTACCCTGGCCACAGCCACAGTGTGCTAGCATCTGTGGACACCAGCACGCCGGGACACAGGCAGGGCTTCCTCCACACCTGTCTCAATGACATCAGTGTGGACAGCCAGGCGGCCCCACTGTCGTAATAATCCACAGATACCTGTGGAGGTGGATGGTCCCACCTCCGACTCCATCCAAATGTCTGCAGTGGACAGGCCCACCACCGCTGACCCACGCAGACGCTCAGGATATGTAAGGGAAAGCAAAGTCGCGTTACTGCGTGTGACCTACCCTGCCCCCACTGACAGACCATGACTTACCATGCAGTGATGGGCCACCACCAGTCTGGAAGCCACCACCCGGAACACCCTCAATGGCACTTTGGTGCATGCTTCCAGCAAGCTTGTCCTCCGCTGGGGTGAGCTGTACCACCTCCGGCTGTCCCCCACCTGTTGCAGCACGCGCTGCCCTGATGGCAGCCACCTTCTCCTTTACCCTCCTCCTGTCTGTGCCCATCTTCTTCTTACACTCCTGCACAGAGCACTGGTGGCTGCCATGCAGGTTCATGGCATGTGCCACCTCCTCCCATACAGCAGCACAGGCCTGAGGGGTGCCCCGCCATCCATTGAGCAGTGGCTTCTGATCCAGGTAGGCCTCGAAAAGGGCCTCGGTTTCGGCCTTAGTAAAATTCGGCCTCCTCCTCCTCCCACCACTGTTGTCCTCCTCTCCAAGAACGTGCTCGGTCATCATGTAGCCTGTAAGAATGGCAGTTGTTACCTGTGACTGTGCAGTCCCATGCATGTCCCTGAATCCACAAGTCCACACTCCCAAACAGCATGCAACTCATCAATAAACTGCAGTAACCAACTATGGCCACTGCAGCACATTGTCGCTCCTTTATAGCGCAATCCATGCAAATGAGGCAAGGAGCAACTTTAATTAGATGCAAACTCCAGTGCTGCGCCATTGAATGGCTGATCGGATGATTTGCATATGATGGCTGAATATCGCGCTGTTGCGCTTTGCGCAATTGTGTTGAACATGCTGAGCCAACGGTGCAGTCCTGTGGCATGCGTAGTACACCTCACTGCACATGGCCGGGTTGCTGACGCAGGCATCTGCCGCGCTGATGACATGCTGTGTGCAGTAGGCAATGCAGGGCATGGCCACCAGTGTGCCAGTGGCACTATAGCGATGGTCACTACATGGTGCTGTGGCACTGCGCCTTCATAGGCGCAATGGCCCAACTGCCAGATAGTCCGCTGTGGCGCTGGCACATAGGCAGCCAATCACGCTACACGCATTGTCATCCGATGGCGCTCTGCGTGGCCTTGCACCAGAGACCCTTGACCCTGTGCCCGACCTTTGCCCCCTTGGCGCCATGCGTCAGGCATAGGTGCACCTCTATCGCGCCATTCTGTAACAGCGCGATAGGGAATGGCAGTGCTGTACCACGCATCTGCATGTGGGGAGCCACGCTGCAAAGTGCCATATTGCCTACTATAGCTATTGGAATGGCGTGTAGAAGAGCTGCTCCATGGAGTGCCATTGAGCTGACCAATCTGGTGGCCATAGTCGAGCCACACCATGGGCCTCTCTTTGGGGAGGCCCTCTGATAGGGCAAGGACCCAGGTGTGGCAGGAGGTGGCCACTGCCCTGGATGAGGCAACAGGCAGGAGGCGTTCAGCTGAGCAGTGCAGGCACTGCTATGGTGACCTGCGCAGGAGGGAGACGGAGCTACTGGCCCGACCGCGGTCACATGCCAGGAGGGGCACGGTGCCACGTCCAGGTAGGGGTTTCGTCAACACACTTTTATCGTCCATATGAGTCACAGTGTTCTATGTGTCCAGCACATAGGGGAGGGACCGTATGGGGTTGGCCGTGGCCGTGTTCACAGGATGTGGGGTGGGTGGGTCTGGCTGGGTGGGAGGGCACACTCCTTGGGGCAGGGGGACTTTGCTTTGGGAATGTACTGATGTTCTTCTCTCCTTTTTGTCCCCACAGGCCCGGAAGAACTACGCAGGGTGCGTGCAGAGCAGCGGAGGGGTGTGGAAGCCGCAGCCAGGCGGGCTGAGGACCAGCAACGCCCACCTGACCAGCCCAATGTGGGTGAGTGCCAGACATCCATGATTAGTACTGCATGCTGTGGGACAAGGTGGGCAGTGGGGCATGGCCACCATTCATTGACATCACTGCCATGCACACCACTTATAACAGTCAACACTGTGCAGTGGCAATGCATGTCTAGGTGTGCGTCACTGGTGGTCCATGCGTGCACCAGGTGCATGGCTGTGCCACTGCCTTTGCACCACACAGCCATGTCACTAAATAGCCATGGTGGTGCTGTGCGTGACTTGGCCGGTGGGTGTGTGCAGCGTTCTGCATGGCTGTATGTGCCTGGGTGGGCAGGTCCTGTGGACGTGATCACTACGGGTGGTCACACACCATCACAGTGGTATGTCCCATGGCCATATGCCATGCATAGTGGGCGGGCTGTATGGGGTTGTGCATTCACACCTGTTGACTGTGCTCCCTTGTCCTAGGTGCGAGACATCTAAGGGAAATTCGGGACACCATGAGGGAGCTCCTGAATCTGGCCCGCGAGACGGTGGAGATACTTGGGAGGCTGAACAAGTCGGGAGTACTGCAGCGCCACAGAGCAAGGCCGACCCAGCGCCAGGAACGGCAGTCCCTTTAACTGTTTCTTGGTCCCTGACTTCCCTACCCCACTGGACCCACTCACACACCCTCCTATCTCATCTCATTTGTCCACCCTTCCCCTGCCCACCTTGTTTGTGTCCCCACCAGCATGTAAATAGTTTTATTATTGTATATAGTTAAGTTTTATATTTTTACAATACATTTGACTTTTATATGAATACCATGGTGGTCTCTGATTTGCAGCGGGCTATAGGTGCTCACCTGCAGTGGTGTGCATGGCATCAGGGGTGGTGCAGTCATGGATATGTGTGTGTGCCCGTGTGGAGGTGACTATGGTGTGGGGTTGGATATCAGTCAGTGTCTGTGTTGTGTGTGTTGTTCCCTGTGCACTGGATGACTGTGTGCAGTGGTTCATGGCGCGTGCTCTGTGTCCATGGCGCACCCATCGGCCCGTCCATGGCCTGTGCAGCTGACACACATGCCTGTCTGTGACCTGCACAGTCTGCTGGCATGTCAGTGGTGGCATTCCCTGCAGGGCAGACACTGTACCCGTCACTTTGCTGGGCTGCCCATGTCACTGGTGTGGTGCATGCCTGGCTCAGGTGGCACTGTGGGTGACATGGTCATTGTCCCACCTCCATGCTGTGGCTTGTGTGTTGCAGGGGTTGTGCCCCACTGTCTGTGGCTTGTGCTCCGGGTGACTACTGGTGGTGTATGGGTCCACGGTGCCTGCGCAGGGTGGCTGGCACTCCAGTGCCATGGTGGACTGCGGGTTGTGTGTACACGGCTTACATGGGCCCACAATGGGGGCTTGGTTGCCCCACCACTGCTTCCCTGTGTTGTTGTGCCCTTGGGTATGGATGGGTGTCTGTCCAGACCCTGTGTTGCATCCGGTGTGGTGCATGCTTCCACGCACCACTGTGGGTGTCTGTGCTGGCTGTTGTGGCCAGTGGTGGGCCAGGGTGTGTCACTGGAATACTGTGCAGAGCGCTGTACCACTGGTGGTGTGAAGGACACGACCATCCCATATGGGGTACCTCTTGTGCCAATGCATGGTCGGTCTCTCAGCAGAACCTCCGGGGACTGTGCGTGGTGGCACTGTGTCTGCCGTTGTTACATTGCTGTGTGCTGCAACCTGCTGATGGGTGCTCGTGGTGGGGCTGGCTTGCATGGTTCTGTGGTGCACAGGGCTGTACTGACACAGTAGGGGTGGTGGCATGCATGGGGTTTCCTGCAGTGGTGGTCACTGCTCATGGTGGGGGGGGTGTCTGGGGGTCACGGTGCAGGGTGTGCTGTGCACTGGGGGGGATGGTGTGGCACAGGGTGGTCTGCCCTCCTTGTGTGCCAGTCACAGCTTGCCGGTAGGTGTGATGGGGCACCATGGCCAGGCTGTGGGTTGGTTGCTTGTCTCCATGGACCAGTGGTTATTCCAGCCCTGCCCTGGT
This sequence comes from Neoceratodus forsteri, assembly GCA_016271365.2. Taxonomy (NCBI): domain Eukaryota; kingdom Metazoa; phylum Chordata; order Ceratodontiformes; family Ceratodontidae; genus Neoceratodus; species Neoceratodus forsteri. Next base: position 126,151,735 of record JADMNL010000024.1, read on the forward strand.
TGTGCTGTGCTTGGGGTGTGGGGGGAAAATGTCTGTTCTGCTGTGTGTTCCTGTGCCCATCTGTGGCATGGGTGGTGGGCCCCTACCTCCCTGATTGTGCAGTTACATTGCTCTGCAGCTGGGGGGCTCCCTGGTTGTGCTATGGCGCCTCTGGACTGCTCAGCTGAACATCCCTTGTTGCGCTATGGCACATCAGATCTGCTCAGCTTCCCCTCCCTAGTTGCGCTATGGCGCAGGTGGTGCTATATTCAGTTGTTGGCTGTAGGTGCAATTTGGCCTGCTCCTTTTTTGAATATTGCGTCTCTTGCGCATGGGCGCATTAGACTTGCGCTTGCTCCTGCTATTGCGCACTTTTTGGGCGTAGTTTGAATATCTGGGACAGAGCTTCTAAAGATGAATGGGTGGAAGCTCCATCCCTTACTGGGACAGGAAGGTGGTAAGCAGTCTGAAATAAATGCTTCTCTCTTAAGGTGGGGGATATGTGACAGGAAGATCCTGCCACTCTTGAGGACCAACCTTTTCTTAAATCTGTTGTAGCAGTTCTTCTATTTTTTAGCCTAATCTATCCTTTACAATTTCTAGTTCATAAGATTGGCCACCTATGGGCATGCCTCTCCCTTTTCTTGACTATGCTATAGTGTCCTCTTTAATTTTCCTATTCCCTCTCAGGTCCTCATACAGGGAGGTTATTGTTGTGACCGCCAAGCTAATGTAAAATAACAGGCTGCGTTCCTCGTTGTTGGATTTAGTATGTGATAGCACTATGTCATAAAAATGTGTATGAAAACAGTAAATGCTGAAAAAAACATGCATTTCTGCTGTAAACTGAGCCAATCTGAAATGTCATGGTGATCTGCATATACATCCCATGATGCTCTGCATTATGGGCATATGTGTAATGTGTTTCTTTGGAACTTGGCTTTATTGCCAATGCCCTTTGGGGTAACCCTTGCTTCAGTTCTTCTGCACTGAGTTTCTTTGTCTTTAGCTTGTTTGGGGTTTATTTTTTTATTTGAGCCCCCATTGCCAGGTAAGGAAAAAGGCCCGGCTCCCCATACAAAGCACAGGTAAAAAGCCAGACCTCGCCCAACAACTAACACACCAAAATCTGGTCAATGGAAAATCATGTACACAAATGCTTGCAGTCTGCGAAACAAGATCCCAGACCTGCAGGCAATAATGACAGAGGGTAAACTGGACATAGTAGCCATTAGTGAGACATGGTTTACCAGTAGCCACACTTGGGAGATTTCAGTACCTCACTATGTACTGTTCAGAAGAGACCAAGGTGCAAGGGGGGGGGGGTGGAGTGGCCCTTTATGTCAATGAAAATATCAAGGCTACAGAAATTCAGAATACACGTAAGCAGCCAGAACAACTGTGGTCGCCCTGGAAACAGGAAATGGGACAGCCATATGAACTGAGGTTGTGTACAGGCCCCCAAACCAGGGGAGGACATAAGACACATTACTGTTAGAAGATATACAAAACATGACAGCTAAAGGGGAGGTTCTGATAATGGGAGACTTCAACATGCCAGATACAGATTGGGCAATACCAGCAGGAACATCTGCCAGAAATAGACATATGGTGGATTCCCTGCAGGGGGAGGACCTCAAACGACTGGTACAACAACTCACAAGAGACAGGGCTATCATAGATCTAGTACTGACCAACAAGGAAAGGATCTCAGATCTCCAGGCAGAAGGTTACCCTGGGGCCAGTGATCATCATATGGTATGGTTTAATTTGGCCACTAGAACTAAATAATCCCATTCCAATGCAAAAATATGAGACTTCAGAGGAGCTGACTTTGATAAAATGGCCAACAGAGTTAAGCTAGCCCTGGCAAAAAGAAATACAGGTTAGGGGGTACAGGCAAAGTGGGCAAGCATTAACGAGGCAATACTTGAAGCAACATCCCACTGTGGTACAGAGAAAAGGAAGTGCAAAAGAAGACTGAAACCACTTTGGTTCTCAAAAACAGTAGCAGAAAAGGTCAGAGCCAAAAGGCTGGCCTTCAGGAAATATAAGGGAACGCAGCAGGATGAAGATAGGGAGGCATACCAAATTTCCCTAAGGGAAGCAGGGAAGGCAGTAAGACAGGCAAAGGCCCAAAGCGAGGAAACACTAGCACAAACAGTAAAAGAAGGTGACAAGACTTTCCATAGATACATTAGTAAAATGAGAAAATCCAGAGGGGGTATTGCTAAAATCGAAGGGGATAAGGGGGCATGTAAGGAGGAGGACCATGTAAAAGCATCTATCCTAAATAGAGACTTCTGCTCGGTATTTACTGAAGAGAAGGTAGGGCAGGGCCCACAGCTCAGCACCATGGACACAGGGGGGAGGAAAGTGTGCACTAGCCCCTCACAAAAGAATGGGTCCTACAAGAGCTCGATAAGCTCAGGGTGGACAAGGCAATAGGACCTGATGGTATACATCCCAGGGTACTAAAGGAGCTAAGGGTGGAACTAGCAGAGCCATTATCAGAACTGTTTAGTGAGTCTCTGAGCACAGGACAGGTTCCAGAAGACTGGAGAAGGGCTCATGTGATCCCGCTCCATAAAAGTGGTAGCAGGGAGGAGGCAGGGAACCACAGACCAGTCAGTCTTACCTCAGTAGTGGGCAAGATTATGGAGGCACTCCTTATTTTTCTTTTTTCGAATTCTATTTTTTCCCTTTCCTACCTGAGCCCCAATGAATTCTCTCTGGTGACCACCCATCCTGGATTCTACCTCCTTGTGTGGCATCGACTGGTCTCCTTCCCCCCCGCCTGACACCAGGCATCCCCCAGGTCTACCCTCCAGGGAAGGGACACCATCACCCAGGACGCTCTTTCTTATAGGGTTGAGACCGGGTCAGGAGGAGCCTGGCTAAGGATACAGCCGTGCCCGACTTCTGGAAGTGTGATCCTAGGGTGGGGGGCATTTCATTAATTGTAAGTCCCCTGTGGAGCCCAGTTGTCATGGCAACATGCTGCCATGGCTCCATCCCCAGGCATATGCCACAACGCTACATTGGGCTACCTCCGGCCGCCGCCAGAGGTTGCTCTTTGTACAGTTGCATTCCCATCCCTCCCCAGGGAAGAGAGAGCAGTCCTTCGGATGCTCGATCTCTTCCCTCCCAGCTGACCTCGCCCCAGGGCTGCTCCTCAACCCGGTCGCCGGCATGGCGCGAGGTGTGGCATCTAGCACCTCAACCCTCAACACCACCGGGCCGGCTGGAGGCACTCCTTAAGGAAAGGATAGTGAAACGCCTGGAATCCATAGGAGCATAGGATCCAAGACAGCATGGGTTTACAAAAGGAAGGTCCTGTCAAACTAATCTCAGATTTCTTTGACCGGGTAACCTGAGTGGTGGACCAAGAGCAAATGATGTCACCTACCTTGACTTCAGCAAAGCTTTCGATACTGTTCCACATAAAATATTGATTAATAAGCTGGGTAGGCTCGGGGTGGGTCAGAATCTGGTCAACTGGGTGGCAAACTGGTTGACAGGGCAGAAAACAGAGAGTGGTGGTAAACGGTATACAGTCAGAAGAGATGCAAGTCACAAGTGGGGTACCTCAGGAATCAGTCCTGGGGCCAGTCCTCTTCAATATCTTCATCAGTGACATTGCAGATGGGCTGGAGAATAAGGTTTGTCTGTTTGCAGATGACACCAAGATCTGCAAGAGTAGATGATCCAGATGGGGTGGGCAGAATGAGAAGAGATCTGGATAAACTAGCAAATAATTCGGAAGAGTGGCAACTGGGGTTTAACACAAAGAAGTGCAAAATCATGCACATAGGGAAGAAAAACCCTGAAGCCACCTATAGAGTGGGAGGGGAGTTGCTGGCAGTCACAAGGGAAGAAAGAGACTTGGGCATCATCATCACCGATGACCTGAAATCATCCAAGCAGACCACTAAAGCAGTAGGTAAGGCTAGGGGGATGTTGGGGTGTATTAGTAGGGGTATCATAAGTCAGAAGAGGGAGGGAGGTAATAAATACAAGTTACTCACCCGTAACAGGAGTTCTAGGAATGGTATATGTTGTTCATCCACACTGTCTGGCAGGTTCCTTACCACTTTAAATCTTGTCGGAAGGTCTTCAAGCTGGCTCCTCCCACCCACCCGGGTGGTAAAACTCTCAGCTCCACCCCATGACGTTAGATCCTAGCCTGCTGAAAGCCAGGTTGTGCGCTAGTCAGGAGGTCGAGGGAATGTAGGATGAACAACATAACATTCCTAGAACTCCTGTTACAGGTTAGTAACTTGTATTTCTAAGGACATGGATATGTTGTTCATCCACACTGTATGGCAGATTCCTAGCAGTTCTCCGGGAGGAGGGAGGCAAGGCGAACACTCCCTACTTAGGGAATAAGGACTGGAGAACCGAGGCCTCAAAATCAGCATCCCAGTGTGACTCAAGGTCGATGTGGTGATGGGTAATGAAGGTGTGTGCTGACTTCCAGGTAGCAGCCCTGCAGATTTCCTGGATAGGGATGTCCCTGGAAGCAGCCACCGATGCAGCGGTATGGCGGGTAGAATGAGCTCTTATCCCTCTGGGAGGCTCCATGCCCGCCAGCCTATAGCAGAGATCTATGTAGGAGGTGACCCACCTGCCTATCGTCCGCTTGGCTGCAGGTCTGCCAGGTGCGGCTTCAGCGTAGGTGACAAACAGCTGGCGAACCTCTCCCCGAACTTCAGCCGTCCACTCCTTGTAAAAAGCGAGCGCTCTTCTAGGGTCCAAAGTATGGAGCCTATATTCAGCCTCCGAGGTGTGATTGGGGTAGAACACCGGCAGAGTCAACACCTGGTTAAGGTGAAACTCCGACACCACCTTCAGAAGGAATTTCGGGTGGGGCACAGGACAACCTTGTCCCTGTGGAAGACCAGAAAAGGAGACTCGATGGAAAGCGCCTGGAGCTCTCCCATCCTTCTGGCTGATGTGACAGCCACCAAGAAGGTGGTCTTCCACGATAGGTAAGAGATGTTACACCTGTGCATCGGTTCGAATGGCTTGCCCATGAGCTTATCCAATACCAGCAGTAGATCCCACGGAGGTGGAGGTTCTCACACCAGAGGGGATATGTGATCAAGACTTTTGAAAAAGTGCCCGACCACCTTCTCCTGCGCCACCGACTGCTTCCCGGCCCACGCCCGGTAAGCAGAGATGGCTGCCAGGTGCACCGTACGGGTCGTCGACCGAAGCCCTTGCTGAGAAAGGGACAACAGGTAGTCCAAAATGCTTGCCAAGGAACAGGAGGAAGGGTCCAGACCTTTGCCCTGACACCAAATGGAGAATCTCTTCCATTTAAAGGCGTAGCATTTTCTGGTCGACTCCTTACGGGACGCCTCAACAACGTTGAGGACCTCATCGGAAAGACCCAAGGCCTGGAACTAGGCTGTCAGGTGCTGGGATTGAAGGTCCGGATGGAACACTTTCCCCTGATTGACTGAGATCAGGTCCGGGCCAGCTGGAAGCCGCCTCGTGAGCCTGGAGCCGAGATTGGGGAGATCTGGATACCAGAACTGGCGGGGCCAGTCTGGGGCTACCAGAATCACCTGCGCCTTGTCCCCCCTCGCCTTGAGGAGCACCTTCTGGATCATGGGAAATGGGGGAAAGGCGTAGAAGAGGCCCGAGGTCCACGGCCTCGAGAAGGCATCCCCCTGCAGCGAGCCCAGCTGAGTGGGGCAGGCGTGAAACACCCTCAGCTTCGCATTCTCCCAGGAGGCAAACAGGTCCACCTGAGGCATGCCCCAGTGGGAGAACAGATCTTGTACTACCTCCGGCAGGATTGACCACTCGTGGGATGCAGCCCCATCCGGCTTAAGGCATCGGCCAGAATGTTGAAGGCTCCTGCCACATGCGCACGAGGGACCAAATGCGGAGAGCTTCCCTGCACAAAGGCATGGAGCGCGCCCCGCCCTGGCAGTTTAGGTAGTACATGGTCGTGGTATTGTCTGTCTGGACCTGGACCACTTGATCCCATATAAACGGAGCGAAGGCGGTGAGGGCTAGATGAACCGCTCGAAGTTCCAGCAGGTTGATGTGGCATCGGGACTCCCGAGGGGAACAGAAGCCGGGCGCTCTGTGCTCCCCCAGATGAGCATCCCAACCCATCAGAGAGGCATCAGTCGATAGAGAGACCGTCGGCTCGGGGCGGACAAACGGGATGCCCTCCTGCAAATGAGCTGGAACGGTCCACCACTGGGGAGCGTTCCACATCTCCTGGGTCACTGTCACTAGCTGATCCAAAGGATCGGAGTGCTGTGACCATTGGCTGGCTAGTCCCCACTGTAGGGGATGCATGTGCCAACGGGCCCAAACGGACCACGATGGTGCAGGCCACCATGAGGCCCAGGAGGCGCAGGAAGTTCCGGTCAGGGTGCATTTGCCTAACCTAAAATGGTTGGGCAAAGGAGGAAAGAACCCTGCCCTGTCCTACCGGGAGTCGTGCCTGGCTCACAGAGAGTCGAGCCTGCCCCGATGAATTGTATCACCTGCTTTGGCATGAGTTCGACTCTGCCCTCGCTGATAAGGAGGCCAACTTGAGAGCAAACCTGAGGGCCAGATCCTGACTGCCCACCTCCATTCTGGAGGAGGCTGCAATCAGCCAGTCGTCCAGGTAGGGGTACACCTGGACCCTTCGGCGCCGCAGGAATGCTGTCACCACTGCCATGCATTTGGTGAAGACCCTGGGAGCTAGAGAAAGACCGAAGGGCATGGCCTGGAACCCATAGAGGGACCCCTCTGCCCTGAAGCGGAGTAATCTCTGGTGGGATGGATGGACTGGGACGTGAAAGAATGCGTCCTGGAGGTCCAGAGAACAGAACCACATGCCTCGTTCCAAGGATGGAAAGATCCGAGCCAGAGTGACCATCCTGAAGGTTCAAGACTTTAGGAACCCGTTCAGGTCGTTTATTTTATTTATTTATTTATTTATCAAGTCTAGGATTACAAATACCTTTGAGCCATGGCTCTTTTATAAAGGTTCCACGTCAGAGAAATACAAATTATGGGAAACATCAAGACAGGCATTACAACAATGTGGACACTGTAAACAGAGTACAGATTAATACAGTTCAAGGGTAGCATTGTAACAAGGCAGCCAGCGGCATTTGTCAGAGAAAATAGACAACAGATAAGAAGTGCCAGAGTCATAGGGAGAGGAAGAGAGGTGGGGGAGAAGGAATGTAGGAAGGGTGGCGAGAGGGTGAAAAGTGCAGCACTGGGTATACCAAGATGTGAGGGTAGAATCCAGTGGGGGGGGGGGACAACTAGAGCAGAAAGGGAAGTGGAGAAACAAGGTTAAGTTGGGCAGTCACAGGAGCTGTTGGTAGTGAGATAGTCCCAGAGCCTAGTTTTAAACATACCAATAGTTTGGGCAGAGGAGATGGTTGGGCTGAGGCCATTGAACCAGAGTGGTGCTCGATAAGCAAAACAGCGTTGTCCATGTGAAGTGTGACAGTGGGGGACTTCCAGTAGCTGTAGCGTGGATCTCCTAAGGCACCATTTGTTAATTTGGTGTTGTAACAGAGCTGAGACCCCAGAAGGTGCAAGGCCAAGGTAGATTTTTTGGACCATGGAGCAGGTGAGAAACTTTATGCGGTTTGATAGTTGGAGCCAGCCGGTCTGAGTGTACAGGTCACATGTGTGGGTGAGACGGTGAGCACCAGTGATGAGCCGACATGCTTTATTTAAGGCAGTTGAGAGGCATCTAAGGGTTCTGATTGTGGCCAAGCCATAAATGATGAGACCATAGTCTATTACAGAGTTCATAGAGCTCAGGACTGCAACCTTCAAAGCTTCTGGCGTGAGGTGTGGTCTGTGTTTGTAGAGGAGACCAAGCCGTGTATTAGCAGGTCATGCAGGTTTAGGATGGGGCGCTAGCCCCCCCGTCCATTTCGGGACCAGGAAATACCTCGACACAAACCCCCGGCTTGGTGGAGGATCTTCCACCTTCCTGATCACCTCCTTTTCGAGGAGCAGGGCAATGTCAGCTCGAAGAGCTGACAGGGAGGCTGTGGACCCCGTAGCCCCCCGTGGGGCGATGGCTCGGAAGGGTGGGGCCTGTTTGAACTCCAGAGGCAGACCCTTTCCTACCACCTCCAACACCCAGCGGTCCATGGTGATAGCGGACCAGGCAGAAAGGAAGTGGCGGAGCCGTCCCCCCATGGGGGAACCAAGGGGGAGCGACAAAGCTGGGGGCGACACCCCTCAACCCGTCACTGGGCAGGATTGGAGGAAGGACCAGCCGAGGGACCTCCTGGCCCTTTTCCTCCCTGCTTCCTGTTGGAGGAAGCCGCAGGCTTAGCTTTGGGGTGCTAAGTGTGAGCCTGCTGGCCCTGATGCTGGTGTTGCTGCGCCGGACGTGCTGCAGGAGCAGAAGGCGGAAAGGACTCATGTTACTGACGATGGCCCTTGTCCTTCTGAGCGGAGGTGACCGAGTCCAGGGTAGCGTTGGACTTTTCGATCCTCTGGAGGTGGCCTTCCACCCAAGGGCCGAACAGGTCAGTCCCCAAGAAGGGGACGTCCACCAATTTGTGCTGGGTATCTGCCGTGAAGGTGGATATCCTCAGCCAAGCTGTGCAGCGCATGGCCACTGCGGCCGCTACTGATCGGGTACAGGAGTCTCCAATGTCTAGAACCGTTTGGAGCTGCTGTTTCACCACTGCCCTTCCCTGATCCCGCACCTGCTTGACCGTAGTCTGCAGGTCGGCCGGGAGATGAGGGATCACCTCATCCAAGGAGCCCATGAGGGCGTGGGAGAAGTGCGTCATCAGCATGGCCGAGCTGGCCTGATGGAGGCCGAGGGAGGATGCAGCGTACACCTTGCGCCCGGTATAGTCCAGCTTTTTGGACTCCTTGTCGGAGGGGCTTATCCACATCCCTAGCGTTCCTGGAATGCCGTAAAACGCTATCAGTGACCAACCCCTCCGCAGAGGGGTGTTCTGAAAAACCGGACAAAGAGCCGGTAGGGACTGCATACTTCCTGGCCATCCTGGTCAAAGGCACAGGACAGGAAGCCGGCCGCTGCCTAAGCTCCAAGGCTGGGCCAACAATGGCTTCAGCCACTGGAAAGGCCTTCATGGGCGAATCCCCTCGGTCCACTATCTCTGTGAGGGGATACTTGGCTCGCATGGATATGGGCTCGAGCTGCATCCCAGTGGACTCCGAGATGAGCCGAAGCAGACCCATGAACGATGATGGGCCCTCGTCCATCGACTGCCCCCTGGAGGACTCCAAGTCAAGGGGCCTGGAAAACAGGGAGTCATCGTCGTCAGACTCCGAGGAGTCTGCAAAGAGCTGCCTGGAGCCTGAGCCACGCTCCACCTGCCGAGGATGGTCGGGAGCGAGGGTGACCAACAACCGGTGGGGCAGACCCTGATCTGACAGAGAGTCCTTGGTCGGCGCCCCCGATTTCGGTTGTGGAGGTGGAGGTTCCACCACAATCGGTGGGCAGCTGGTTCGCTGAACAACCGCCCAGGCTTGGGCACCGACTCACCGCGAGGTTGTTTCGCCTTCGGGTGACAGCCACTTGATGGTCGGAAGGCGACGGCATCAGCTTGTTCCTGGACAAAAGAGCGCTGCCACATTAAGTCGTCAGAAGGCCGACGCACTTATGCCAAACCCTCTCCTCTTCCAAGTAGGAAGACGAGGACGAGCGGTGCTGCCACTTACCTCGGTGCCGAGACCGAGACCGCCGATGTCGGCGGGATCAGTTGCACAGAGACGAGGTCCGAGATCAAGACCGAGATCCTCAGTGTTTCCGAGGGTGGGTCAGGGAGGGAGTGGGGGACACCCGCTCCTCCCTCAGCTCGGGAACCTTGACCGGGGACTCTGGCACAGGAGGCTTAGGCAAGTCCTCGTTTCACCGCAACCGGGATGAAGGGTTATCTGCTTCACCAGTCGACAGCCCGTCCGACAGGTAGAGAAAAATCTTGACCGCGTCGACGGGTGACACCGTGAAGCCAGCAGCCTTAGCCGCAACCTCGACCGAAGTCAAGTGTCGACTGTCCGGGGAAGGGGACCTCTCCCGCTCCCACGAACTTCGACGGTGGGACTTACCCTTTGAGTCCTTCTTTTTTGACCGAGAAGAGTGTCCCGATGGCCCCTCTCCCTTCATGGAAAGGGATTGGCAAAGCTCCTTAAAAGAAGCTGTGTAGGAGGATCCCAGTGAGAGTGGGATAAATGCCGCGACTGAGGAAGATGAGGATGTGGCCTGGGCCGCCTCCTCCTCGAGAGCGATCATCTGCTTGAGTTGATCAGCCGAGCCAGCCGCGGACACCGTCCAATGGGCCTCCTTGGACTTCACCGGCAGATAACGCTTCCCGGGGCGCCCTGTTGTAACCGCAGCACAGTCTTCAAGGACGTTGGCCGAGAAAGATCTACACAACTAGCAGGCCTGCGGGTCATGATCAAGGCCGAGGCAGTAGACGCATGTGGAGACATCTTCTGCCCGCATGAGGAGGAGGATAATGGAAGAACACTGGTGGAGTTTCCGCAGGCAACTGCACACAGTATGGCTTCTCTCTATGAGCTGTTACACCCAGCAGTCTGATGTTATGCTTCTCCATCCCTCTAGGAAGAGGGAGAACTGAACCCCTACTAACTTCCCTATTGACTCCGCCGGAGGAGGTGGGTCAGGCAAGGAGTCATTGTGCAGATCTGGGACTGGGCAGAGGGGCTTGGGAGGATTTTGTGGTGTGAGAGGTAGAGCTACCAGGAGTCTGGGAGGTGGCCTTTCTTTTATAGCCTCCCCTCTGCTGAGGCTGAATTCGGGGCTGCTGACCTGAGGTCTTCCATAAGTGCCATTTCCTAAGGGGTTTTTGGTCCCCCTTATACATTTTTGGGACGGATCAAATGGACTTCCCGGATTCCTAGAGATGAGTAATGAGCTTTTTAATCTCATCTCCGAAGAGACCCAAACCCTTAAAAGGGAGGTCAAGGATGCCCGACTGCAGATCCTGGGAGAATCCTGAGACTCTAAGCCAGGCGTGGCATCTAAGGTAAGTGCTGGAAGATGCTGCTCTGGTTGCTGTATCTGCAGTGTCATATGAGGTCCTCAACACATGAGTGCCCACATCTGACTCCAATTTCAAAAGATTCAAAAGCTCGGATTTCTGTGCCAAGTCTGGAAGGGCCTGGGCTATTTCCATCCCTTTCTCCCACAAGGCTTTCTGGTACTGAACCATATGTGTGAGAAAGTTAAGTGACCGGATGGAGCAAGCAGATGAAGAATAGACTTTCTTGCCCATCTGGTCAATGAATCTGGACTCCTGATCGGGAGGCTGTGCACTAAAGTGTTTTAGCTTCTTTGATCTATCATGAACTGTTGTAATGACCACAGAGACCATGGTATGGTGTTACGCCAAAAAAGGCTCCTCCTGAGGGGTTCTATACCACGTATCCGATTTCTTCGAGAGGAGAAGTGGTGAAGGATGGATGTTTCCAGGTCAGCCTTGTTAGGTCCTAGGACATGTCCACCAAAGGAGTGATCACTAGAGGCTTTGGCTCCTTTTGCCTCAGGTATTTAGCCAACCTCTGCCGCTTGGGATCCAGGTCCTCTGTCTCCCATCCATTGGAGGACTGGATGTGCCGCATGATGTCCATGAATGATGGATAGTCAGGAGGTGACCTGAGAGTGTCCCTACTGTCAGGAGACAAAGGGCGGCCTTTGGGGTCAGGACTTTCCAAGCCCGAGGACTCTGAGCTCTCACTAGAGTCAACTGAAGAGGCCGATAAGAAACAGCTAGAGTGATGATGGTCACGGGAAGCTACAGTGATGATGGTAACGGGACTGGCAACGACTAAGTGATTGATGACCCTTAGACTAACGTCGGCTAGGACCGATGATGACGGTGGCTTGAGAAGCATAGAAACATAGACTTTGATGGCAGATAAGGACCGCTTGACCCACCTAGTCTGCCCATTTCCCTACCTAGAGGATAAGCTGCAGATCCTATTTAACCAACAGCCTATTTCTTCCCACCCCCCACAAAAATTGCCTTATGTCTGTCCCATGCATTCTTGAATTCTCGCACAGTTTTAGACCCCACAACCTCCTCAGGAAGGCTGTTCCATGCGTCCACCAACCTCTCTGTGAAAAAATACTTCCTCACATTGTCCCTGAGGCCCCGCCCCAATCTTCAGATTGTGTCCCCTTGTTCTTGCACATCTCTTTTTCCGAAAGATGCTACCCTCTTGGACTTTGTTGATTCCACTGAGGTACTTAAAACGTTTCTATCATGTCCCCCCCCCCCCAAGGGTATACATATTAAGCTCCTTTAGTCTCTCCTCGTATGGCTTCTCTTGCAGACCCTGCACCATTTTAGTTGCCCTCCTCTGAACTGCCTCCATCCTGTCTATGTCCTTGCGGAGATGGGGTCTCCAGAACTGGATGCAGTACTCCAGATGGGGTCTCACCAACTGTCTGTACAGAGGGATAACAACTTCCTGTTTTCTGCTGGTGATACCTCTCCCTATACATCCCAGTATCCCCCCAGCCCTCCCTACCGCCTTCTCACATTGCTTGCCAACCTTAAGGTCATCTGATATGATTACCCCCAGGTCCCTTTCCATTTTTGTTGTTGTTACTACCCCCCACTGTGTAATCTTCCCTGGGTTTTTGTTTCCCAGGTGCATTACTTTGCACTTCTTTGCATTGAATCCAAGCTGCCATACTTCTGACCATTCCTCCAACCTTGCCAAGTCCCTTCTCATCCTTTCCACGCCTCCTTGTGTATCAACCCTGTTGCAGATCTTTGTGTCATCTGCAAAGAGGCATACTTTTCCTTCCAGTCCCTCTGCAATGTCACTTATAAAGACATTAAAAAGGACTGGACCCAGTACTGAACCCTGTGGTAAGCCACTAGTAACCCCCTTTCTTCAAAGTGGACTCCATTTACAATTACCTTCTGTGTCCTGTTGGCCAGCCAATGTTTTACCCAGGCTACCACCCTGGGACCCACTCCCAGGCTGGTTAATTTGACTACTAATCTTTTGTGTGGGACTGTGTCAAATGCCTTGCTAAAGTCTAGGTAGGCCATGTCCAAAGCCCCTCCCTGGTCTACTACTTTGGTCACCCAGTCAAAGAAATCAATTAGATTCATCTGACATGACCTTCCGCTGTGCAGACCCATGCTGCCTTGGGTCCTGTAGCCCCACTGGCCTCTCATGTACTCAAAATTCTTTTCCTTCAGAAGTGATTCCATCACTTTCCCCACCACAGAGGTCAAACTGACAAGTCTGTAGTTTCCTGCCTCTGTCTTGGTCCCACTTTTGTGAAGGGAATCACATCTGCCTTCTTCCAGTCCTCAGGTACCACACCATCCTCCCATGATTTGTTAAAAGGGTAGTCAGTGGTGTCACTAGTTCTCTGCTTAATTCTTTTTAGAATTCTAGTAGAATTCCATCTGGCCCCATTGCTTTGTCCACCTTCAGTTTTAGGAGTTCTTTCAGAACCCTTTCTTCTGTGAAAGGACTGGGATCGACCCCCTATCCAGAGTGGTTCTGTTAATTGGATTGGCACCTCCCCACTTCCTCTTTTGTGAATACTGAACAGAAGTACTCATTCAGTATCCCTGCTTTTCACTGTCACTTCTCCTACCCACCATCCATTCTATTCAGCCTCACTATCCCTCCCTTTGTCTTTCTACGCTCCCCGATATACCTATAAAAGGTTTTATCCCCCTTCTTAACTGAGTTAGCTATCTTTTCCTCAGTTTGTGCCCTTGCTATTCTGACTACCCTCCCTTCTTCCTTCTGCCTTAATTGGTACAGTTCTCTGTCCTGCTCCTTCTGTGTTTTCTTATACTTCCTAAATGCTATCTTTTTCTCCCTAACCTTCACCGCCACCTCTTTTGAGAACCATAGTGGCTTTTTTTTTCATTTTGATTTGTTTATTTGCTTCACACAAAGGCTTGTTGCCTCTGTGATGGCAGTTTTGATATTTCCCCATTGTTGCTCCACCCCTCCTTCTAGCCTGTTTGCTAGTGCTTTTCTAAGGCACTCTCCCATCTTGCCAAAGTCAGCCCTCCTGAAGTCCAGAACCCTTGTTTTTGTATGGCTTGACTCTGTAGCTGAGTTTGTCGTGAACCACACTGTCTGGTGGTCACTTGTTCTCAAATGGCTACCCACTTCTAGATCTGAGATCCTCTCGCTGTCCCCATTTGAGAATACGAGGTCTAAGATTGCTCCCTCACGAGTAGGTTCCAAAACTAGCTGTCTGCGGCATGCCACCTGAAGGGCATCAAGAATGGCCCTGCTTTTGGATGTGGCTGCCGCAAAGGTGCTCCAGTTACCACTCCCCTTTCTCTGCCATCTTAAGTATGCCTTCTATCATATCTTTGTCCATTCCCTCTCCCTGACATGGGGGTCTATATACAACCCCTGTGCGGATTGTGGTGCCATTTCCAGTCTCCAAGGTGACCCACAGTGCCTCCTCTCCTCCCCTCCCTGTTTACTCTTTTGTTCAGTTGCTTTTATCCCTTCCCTTACATAGAGAGCTACTCCCCCTCCACTTCTGCCATCTCTGTCTCTCCTGAGCACGAAGACCTGTGATGACGCCAGCCTCTGCGAGGGGGTCTGTTGTGGGTTTCCTCTGTGCTGGGCGTCTGTTCTTTCGGTGGTGAGTTCGGTGGCTTGGGTTCTGGATTTCCCTCTTCCAGGGGCTCTGGGGTCAGATCCAGCACCACCATAACCAGTTCTATCGGTGGGAGCAGGTCCTGTTTGATCTGACTCCACCAGAACAAGAACAGTTCCTGTATTTCATCTTTAGTAAACTGTGGAGCTCATGGACCAGCCAGGGCTGAGGGTCCGGCATCGGCTTACTCAAGTAGCCGTGGTCAGGGTGACCGGGGTGGTAGAACAGTAGGATACCAAGCTGGACGAGAGGGGGTCACCTGATGTCCATAGTCAGCTGGCAGAGAGCTCCCTTTAGGGGAGTCCACCACTACAGGGGACGCGGAATGAGACAGCAACAAGTACTGTGACTCCCAGGCTGACATCTGAGTGGGTGTCCCTGCGGCTGACTGCAGCTTCAATGAGGAGGAGGTCGTGAGCCTAAGAGGTGGCTGGGGTGAAGTAGCCGTAGACTGAGGCAGAGGGGTTGGGCGTTCAGATGGGCCTGACACCTGCCCGATGGTGGGACTGGTCCAAGGCTTTGGACATCAGTGATGACTGGACCGGACAGATGGGAGCCGAAGCGTCACCACCCTGTTTGTGACCGGTCCTGGTCCCTCAGGTGGAGGACAACACAGGAGGTTTTGCCTGCACCTTCAGGGACACTGGGGAGGAGGCCGAAGTCCCCGACCCCAACAAAACTCCGCCCGCCGCTGAGGGAAGGGTGGAGAGTTTAGCTGAGGCCTGCCCTGAAGGAGGGAAGGAGGGTAGACCTAGAAGCATGGTCTGATCCCCCGTGAGAAGAAGTGCTGGAGAAGGACTGTTTACGAAGTGGGGACCTGGAGCGTGAGAGTCCCCAAGACTTTTCTTGATCCTTGTCCCAAGGTCGTAGCTTTCCGCAAGTCCTTCTTCTTGTCCTTGTGGGTCTTCGAGGTGGAAGCCATGGAGACCATCAAGGAGGAAGAGGGGCATTTTCCCGCTGGCTAGGCCTGCATGGCGGCAAACTGCTGCTCAGTGAGGTGCGCCTTAAGGGCTTTCTGTCGGCGGATCCAAGTCCAGGAGTTGAACGCCTGACAATTTTCACAGGTGGTGGCGTCGTGGTTTGGGCCTAGGCAAAAAAGGAAGGCCTGGTAGCCACCTTTTGATGGCAGCTGTGTGCCACAGACACACTTCAATTTTCTCCTTTCCATTAAAGAAATGGATGAAGTTGGAGAAGACGACATACAGGAAAGAAAACAACAGTTTTAAAGGAAAATAAAGAATAAATGCTGTAAACGCAAAACTGGCAGTCGAAACTGAAGCTAGCTGGCATCTGAAGAGCCAATGCTTGCAGGTCGACGGCAGGAAAAGAACTGAGGTGGGGCTGGGGACTGACCCCTTTATACCACTGGCTGAAGTTCGGGTGGGCCGATGTCAGGGGTGGTCCCCCCGCTGAAAACTGCTAGCTAGAAGGTTTCTGTGGGGTGCTAGCGCTTGGCGGCTTAGTCCTAATGGTTACTGCCTACTGCAAGAGCTCCCACTCAAAGTAAGATCTGGTGATCCAAGTGCCACAACTTGGCTGGGGAGTGCGGCAATGCCATCTGCCAGATTTCCATCCATTTTCCTTGTTTTACCCAATCCCCCCCCCACTTGGGTGCAGCCTATAGCAGGGGGTTATGCTGATTCTTCGAATGTAGACTGGGAGCAAGCTCATCCATTATATCCTGGCCCTCCCATCGTTTTCTAGCCCTCCCATCACCTGATTTGGGACTGGACGTCCTGCTGCCTCCGTGCACGACTTGAGCATCCTGTGGATGAGGGAATAAGGGAAATACAGAGAGACCCACGAAAGTTAGAGGGGTGGTCAAAGGTCTGGCAGTTAAAATTCAATGCTAGAAAGTGCACCTAGGGAAAAAGAACCCCAAGACAGAGTACTGGATGGGGGGAGTGGGACTTATCACTACAGCTGAGGAATGGGATCTGGGAGTTATTAGCAATTCACTTAAGCAATCGAGTCAGTGCAACAAGGCCTATAGCAAGGCTAACAGGATGATGGAATGTATTGGGAGGGGTATTGATAGCAGAAGAAAGGAGGTAATACTTCCCCTCTACAGATCCATGGTGAGGCCTCACCTAGAGTACTGCACCCAGTTCTGGAGTCCTCACCTCAGAAAGGATGAGGATAGGTTGGAGACCGTGCAGTGCAGAAAAATAAAAATGATTCAGGGCCCGTAGGGCAGATCCTATGAAGAGCGCCTCAAGGTACTAAATATTTATTCACTTAAGACCAGAAGGGAGAGGGGAGATATGAGAGAGATCTTTAAGTTCTATAAAGGAAATAACAAAGTGAACTGTGGGGAACTATTTAGCCTGAATACCAATTCGCGGTCACATGGACACGAATGGAAATTAACAGGAGGTAGGTTCAGGAAGGAAGTGAGGAATTACTACTTTACGGAAAGGGTGGTGGAACCTTGGAACAGTCTATTGGCTGAAGTGGTGGGTGCGAAAACAGTCAGTGGATTCAAGCAGGGCTGGGACATAATGAAGGGAACAGTGGTTGCCGGGGGTGACAGGACCAAGGAGAAGAATAGAGAGAGAGAACGGGGAGGGTTAGTACCCTAGAGAAATAGTAGGTTCCAGGGACCATAGGGAACATGGGCAGACTGGATGGACCTCTGAACTTTTTCTCCATCATTGTCAATCTTTCTATGTTTCTATGTTACACAGGTAGCAGCTATGCACCCCAGAATGTGCCCTGGCCACACTGTCTTGCTCATATTACTCACTTCTTCGGGTAACCAGGAAAAGTACAGTTACGTAAGAACTTACCGTAACAGTAGATCTTCGAGAACAGCTCTTGCAGCAGGTTACACCATTAGGACTGAAGCCGTCAGGCGTCAGGACCCCACGGAAATTTTCTAGCTAGCAGTCTTCAGCGGGGACCGCCTCCGACGTTGGTCCCGCCCACGACGTCATGCGTAGTACATAAGGAGGCGGTCCCGCCATAATCCCCAGTTCTCGCGGGGAGACTCCCAGCCGCTGGCTGACATCAGAAGAGGAGTCCAAGGATCCGCCATCAGATGGCCAAGACTAAAACAAATCGTTCCATCCCGAAAGATGGATTTTAGGCTATAACCTATCTCCTCAAAGGGGGAATGGTGGGCGGGAAGGTACCTGCTGCAAGAGCTGTTCTCGAAGATCTACTGTTACGGTAAGTTCTTACGTAACTGTACTATCTTACTTCGAGATACAGCTCTTGCAGCAGGTTACACCATTAGGACTGATTCCCAAGCAATAGTGACGATCTTATGCCATCGGGAAGAGGAAAAGCAGAGATTACAACCCTGCCCGAGCCTAGGACAGAAGTCCCTGGAGGACGGCTAGGCCGAAACCTGCCCTTCGCCTTGAAGCGATATCCAGGCCCAATGCTTCAACAAAAAGTATGCACCGAGCTCCAGGTAGCTGCACGCAAATAGCTGAAGTGGAACATTCTTCAGCGCTGCAAAGGAGGTGGCCACACCTCTGGTAGAATGACCCTTGACCACGCCTGGCAAGCGTTTGTTGCGTTTGTCATAACAGAAAGAGATACACTGAATGAGCCAACGTGAAAGGGACTGTTTAGAAACAGGGGCACCTTTCATCCTCGCAGCAAAGGAGACAAACAGCTGATCTGCTTTCCGGTACTGTTTGGTTCTGGTCAGATAATACCTGAGACACTTGTGAACATCCAGGGTGTGAAGCAGTGCTTCTCCTCGATTGGCGTACTTGGAAAAGTACACTGGTAAGTCGATATCCTGATTAAGGGTAAGGGCTGAAACCACCTTAGGCAAGAAATACAGGTTACTCACCTGTAACAGGAGTTCTAGGAATGGTATATGTTGTTCATCTACACTGTCTGGCAGGCATCCTTGCCGCTTTAAATCTTGCCGGAAGGTCTTCAAGCTGGCTCCTCCCACCCACCCGGGTGGTAAAACTCTCGGCTTCGCCCCATGATGCCAGATCTGGCCCGCTGGAAGCTCAGGTTGTGCGTCGAAGCCGGGGAAGTCGGGTGGGTCGTGGGGATGAACAACATATACCATTCCTAGAACTCCTGTTACAGGTGAGTAACCTGTATTTCTAGGGACATGGATATGTTGTTCATCCACAGTGTCTGGCAGACTCCTAGCAGTTCTCCGGGAGGAGGGAGGCAAGGCGCACACCCCCGATACTTACTTGGGAAAGACAGACTGGAGAACCGAGGCCCCAAAACCAGCATCCCGGCATGACTCAAGGTCGATGTGGTAATGGGTGATGAAGGTGTGCTGACTTCAGGTAGCAGCCCTGCAGATTTCCTGGATAGGGACGCCCCTGAAGCAGCCACCCATGCAGCAGTATGGCGGGTAGAATGAGCTCTATCCCTCTGGAAGGCTCCATGCCCGCCAACTTATAGCGGAGATCTATGCAGGAGGTGACCCAACTGCCTATCGTCCGCTTGGCTGCAGGTCTGCCAGATCTGACTTCAGCGTGGGTGACAAACAGCTGGTGAACCTCTCCCAATTCCAGCCGTGCTCCTTATAGTAAGTGGCGCCCTTCTAGGTCCAGAGTATGGAGCCTATATTCGCCTCCGAGGTGTGATTGGGGTAGAACACCGGCAGAGTCAACACCTGATTAAGGTGAAACTCCGACATCACCTTCGGAAGGAATTTCGGGTGGGGGCGCAGGAAAACCTTGTCCCTGTGGAAGACCAGGTAAGAAGACTCGATGCAGAGCGCCTGGAGCTCTCCCATCCTTCTGGCTGACGTAATGGCCACTAAGAAGGCAGTCTTCCACGACAGGTGAGAGAGTTCACACCTGTGCATTGGTTCGAATGGCTTGCCCATGAGCTTTGCCAGTACCAGCAGTAGATCCCACGGAGGTGGAGGTTCTTGCACTGGAGGGCAAATGTGATCAAGGCCTTTGAAAAAGCCAGACCACCTTCTCCTGCGCCACTGACTGCTTCCCGCCCGCGCCTGTAAGCAGAGATGGCTGCCAGGTGCACCCTTAGGGTCGTCGACCTAAGCCCTTGCTGAGAAAGGGACCATAAATAGTCCAAGATGCTGGCCAAGGAACAGGAGGAAGGGTCCAAGCCTTTGCCCTGACACCAAATGGAAAACCTTTTCCATTTGAAGGCGTAGCATTTTCTAGTCGACTCCTTACAGGATGCCTCAACTACGTTGAGGACCTCGTCGGAAAGACCCAAGGCCTGGAACTCTAGCCGCTCAGGAACCAGGCCGTCAGGTGCAGGGATTGAAGGTCCGGATAGAATACCTTCCCCTGATTGACTGAGACCAGTCCGGGCAAGCTGGAAGCTGCCTCGGGAAGCCTGGAGCTGAGGCTGAGGAGATCTGGGTACCAGTACCGGCGGGGCCAGTCTGGGGCTATCAGAATCACCTGCGCCTTGTCCCTCCTTGCTTTGAGCAGCACCTTGTGCATCAAGAGGAACGGGGGAAAGGCGTAGAAGAGGCCCGGGGTCCACGGCCTCGAGAAGGCATCCCCCTTCAGAGAGCCCTGCTGAGGGGGGCGGGCATGGAACAGCCTCAACTTCGCATTCTCCCTGGAGGCAAACAGGTCCACCTGAGGTGTGCCCCAATGGGAGAATAGATCTTGTACTACCTCTGGCAGGAGAGACCACTCGTGGGACGCAGCCCCTATCCGGCTTAGGGCATCAGCCAGGGTGTTGGAGGCTCCTGCCACATGAATGGCTAGGAGATCCGCCTCAGGCTGCAACGCAGTGACCAGATGCGAGAGCTTCCTTGCATAGGAGCATGGAGCTGCCCCGCCTCGGGCGGATTAGACAGTACATGGTCGTGGTATTGTCCGGCCTGACCCGGACCACTTGACCCCCAAGAAATGGAGCAAAGGCGGTGAGAGCTAGGCGGACTGCTCGGAGCTCCAGCAGGTTGATGTGGCATCGGGACTCCCGCGGGGACCAGCGGCCATGCGCTCGGTGTTCCCCCAGATGGGCACCCCAACCCATCAGAGAGGCATCGGTCGATAGAGAGACCGTCGGCTCGGGGCGGACAAACGGGATGCCCTCCTGCAGATGAACTGGAACGTCCACCACTGGAGAGCGTTCCACATCCCCTGGGTCACCGTCACTAGCTGGTCCAATGGATCGCAGCATTGGGACCACTGGCCGGCCAGCCCTCACTGAAGAGGGCGCATGTTCCAGCGGGCCCAACGGACCACGCTGGTACAGGCCGCCATGAGACCCAGGAGGCGCAGGAAGTCCCGGGCAGGGTGCAATTGCCCAACCAGAAATGACTGGGCAAAGGAGGAAAGAACCTTGGCCCTGTCCGCCGGGAGCCGTGCTCTGGCTCGAAGAGAGTCAAGCTCTGCCCCGATGAAAAGAATCACCTGCTGGCTCGAGTTCTGACTTGGCCTCGTTGATGAGGAGGCCGACCTGAGAGCAAACCTGGAGGGCCAGATCTCTGACTGCTCCACCTCCTGTCTGGAGGGGGCTGCTATCAAGCCAATTGTCCAGGTAAGGGTAAACTGGACCCCTCAGCCACAGGAATGCTGTCACCACTGCCATGCATTTGGCTAAGACCCTGGGAGCTGAGATAAGTCAAGGGCATGGCTTGGAACTCGAAAAGGAACCCTCCGCCGAAAGTGAAGGAACTTTGATGGGACGGACGGATAGGGACGTGAAAGAACGCATCCTGAAGGTCCAGAGAGCAGAACACATGCAGTGTTCCAAGGATGGTATTATCTGAGCCAGAGTGACCATCCTGAAGGTTCGAGACAACAGGAACTTGTTTAGAGTCGTGTAGGTTAGAATGGGCGCCAACCCCAGTCGTTCGAACCAGGGAAGTACCTGGACACGAACCTCGGTCTGAGGGGAGGGTCCGCCACCTCTCTTATCACCTCCTTCTCGAGGAGGAGAGCGATGTCGGCTCGGCGAGCTGACAGCGAGGCTTCGGACCCTGAGGCCCCCCGAGGTGCGACGGCTCTGAAGGGTGGGGCCTGCTCGAACTCCAGAGGCAGGCCCTTTCCTACCACCTCCAACACCCACCTGTCTGTGGTAATAGCAGACCAGGCGGAAAGGAAGTACTGGAGCCATCCCTCCACGGGGGGAACCTGGGGTGAGGTGACGAGGCTGGGGGCGACACCCCTCAACCCGTCACTGTGCAGGCTTGGAGGAGGGACCGGCCGAGGGACCACCTGGGCCTTTACCTCCCTGCTTCCTGGAGGAGGAAGCCGCAGGCTTGGGTTTGGGATGCCAACGCGAGCATGCTGGCTCTGGTGTTACTGGCCTGGCGTGCTGGGGCGCAGGCGGACGAAGGTCTTGGGTTGAGGTCTATGCCCTTGTCCCTCTGAGCCGGATGAGACCGAGTCCAAGGTGGCATTGGACTTTCGATCCTCTGGAGGTGGCCTTCCACTCCAGGGTCAAGAGGTCAGTCCTCAGGAAGGGACATCCGCCAATTTGTGCTGGGTATCCGCTGGAAGGTGGATATCCTCAGCCATGCCCGACGACGCGATAGCCACTGCAGCCGCTACTGACCTGGCGTGTAATCACCGGTGTCCAAAGCAGTCTGAAGTTGCTGCTTGGCCACTGCCCTGCTCTGGTCCCGCACCTGCTTAACCGTGGTCTGCAGGTCAGCCGAGATGAGGAACCACCGTCCAGGGAGCCCAACAGGGCGTGAGAAAATGTGCCATCAGTACGGGCCGAGCTGGCTTGGACGAAGGCCAAGGGAGGATGCAGCGAGACTCTCGCTTCGGGTATAGTCCAATTTCTTGGACCTTGTCGGGAAGTTTGTCCATCGCCCCTAGCGCTTTCCGCACACCGGAAAAGCTGTCGGTAACTAACCCTCGGCCGAGGATGTTCTGAGAAACCGGACAGGGAACCGGTAGGGACCGCATACTTCCTGGCTATCCTGGCCGAAGGCGCAGGGCAGGAAGCAGGGCGCTGCCAGAGCTCCAAGGCCGGGCCCACAATGGCCTCAGCCACAGGGAAGGCCTCCGTAGAGGAATCCCCTCGGTCCAATATCTCCGTGAGGGGATACTTGGCCCACTTGGATACGGGCTTGAGCTGCATCCCAGTGGATTCCGAGATGAGTCTGAGCAACCCCAGGAAGGACGAAGGGCTGTCGTCCAGCGACTGACCTCCAGTGATCTCCAAGTCCACTCGCTTGGAGAAAAAGGAGGAATCGTCGGACTCAGAAGAGTCCGCAAAGAGCTGCCTCGGGCCTGAGCCACCCTCCACCTGCCGAGGGCAATCGGGAGTGAGAGCGACCGACAGCCTATGGGGCAGACCCTGAGCCGACCGAGAATTCCTGGTCGGAGCCCCAAACCGTGGGCTGTGAGGCGGAGGTTCCACTGGAATCGGTGGGGCAGCTGGTTTTGGTCAACAACGCCTGATAACAGGCTCCTCGGTAAAACAGGGTTGTTTCGCCGGCCCGTGACAGCCACTAATGGCCGGGGAGCGACGGCGCCGATTTGTTCCTGGTCAGAAGGAGCTGTTGCCACATGAGGTCCTCGTATCATCAACGCAACTTGCGTCGAAGCCTCCCCTCATCCGAGGAAGAGGACGAGCGGCGGCGCTGCTTACCGCGGTGCCGAGACCGAGACCGCCTATGATGGCAGGATCGGCTGGACCGCGAAGAAGTCCGAGACCAAGACCAAGAACCTCGGCTTTTCCGAGGATGGTGCGGTGAGGGGACGGGTGGAACCGGCACCGGAGGCACTGGCAAGCCCACGGATCCTCAACTCCCCACCGGGGAACTGGGGAGAGAGGATTTTCAGCTCGCTGTCGACAACCCGTCTAACGGGTCGAGAAAGATCTCGATCAGCCGACGGGAGTCTCGGTCAACTGACCTGACGGGACACCGTGAGACCAGTGGTCAAGCCGATCGATCAAGTCGGCGGTCGACAACTGGGAGAGGGACCTTTCCGCCGCCCCAAGAGCGCCGATCAAGAGACTTACCCTTGTCTTTCTTCTTGGATCGAGAAGAAGGTCCAGCAGACGTTGGTCCCTCTTCCCTAGTGGAGAGGAACAAACAAAGCTCCTTAAAGGAAGCTGTGTAAGAGGAACCCAGGGAGAGCGGAATAAATGCCACGGTCGAGGAAGATGCGGCCCGCGCCGCCTCCTCTTCGAGGGCACTCATCTGCTCTGGTTGATCCGCTGAGCCTGCCGCCGCGGAGACTGCTGACCAGGCCTCTTTTGACTTTACCGGAGGAAAACGTTTCTCGGGCGCCCTAGTTGTAAACGGGTGGCACGGTCTTCGAGGACGTACGCTGAGAAGGAAGAGCACAGGTCGCAAGCCTGCGGGTCGTGCTCAAGGCCTAAACAGTACACACACGTGGAGTGCTGATCCGTCCGAGACATCTTCTGCCTGCAAGGGCACCGCCGAAAACCGGGAGTCGATTTGTCCATCGCAGCTGCGAGGGATAGAAGACCGAAGTCTTTTAAGCCAAAAACTTTTAAAAGAATTAGGAACCAGTTTTATACGTAGAGCGTTAAGGAGGGAACCTAAGCTTCCAAGCGGTAAGGAAGATCTGGCGTCATGGGGCGGAGCCGAGAGTTTTACCACCCGGGTGGGTGGGAGGAGCCAGCTTGAAGACCTTCCGGCAAGATTTAAAGCGGCAAGGATGCCTGCCAGACAGTGTGGATGAACAACATATCCATGTCCCTAGAACTTAGGATTTGTCCTCAGGGATACCCTATCCTGGTGAGAAATTAAATATGTCTCTTTGCACATTTATTTTTTTATTTTATTTATTTGGAAACAATCAGAATTACAACCCTTTGAGTCACAGACTCTTTTGCAAAGGCTCCACGTCGGTTACAAGGGTGGAGGGTAGACAAATACAGTTGAGAACATACATGTAACAGGCAGAATATACATAAAAAAAATCAAAGGAGCAGTCCAGTCAAACTTAGTGACTGTTGAGGAAGTTAGGCAGCAATCTTGGGATACCCAGGCGGATTATTGGTGAGATACGTGGGGCCTTGTGTGGCCCTGAGTGCATATGAGTGCATGTAGTTCGGAGATTCTTCTCGCAAGTAACTGCAACTAAAACAATGTCTTCCATGACAGAAAACATAGCTCGTAATCCACAGCTGGTTCAAGGGTGGCAGCGTAAGCTGCTCCAGGACAAAGGGCAAGTCCCAAGGAGGAACCGGATCCTTGATAGGTGGCCTAAGGTGGAGGACCCCCTTAAGAAGGCAGTAGTGTCCAATTGAGCCACCATCACGATGGCCTATGGGGGCATGATAAGCTGAGATTGCACAAAGGTGCACTTTGATCGAGCAGTAAGCTAGCCCAGATTGGAAAAGGGAAAGCACGCATCTAGAATCAGCTTTTCAGGACAGTCTAAGGCAGAAACTACATGCTTGAGCCTAATATCGCAGATTCCGCGCCACTTCATGGCGTATGTTGCGTGGGTTGCCGGTTTTCTAGCGGCAGAAAGTACATCTGTCACCTTTTGCGAGACCCCATGCCGCATCATAGCTATGTCTCTAGGAGCCAGGCATGTAGGTACAATGAATGTAAGTCCGGGTGGACTAATGAACCCCCCTCCTGAGACAACAGATGGGAGCTGATTGGCAAAGGAAGCGGAGGCTCCCGAGATAGCTGATGCAGTAGCGGGAACCAGATTTGCCTGGGCCAGAAAGGTGCTACCAAGATAAGCGTTGCATGCTCCCTGTGAAGTTTGAGAAGAACTCTCTGGATCAACGGGAAAGGAGGGAAGGCATAGAGGAATCTGCCCGCCCAGGAGAGGGACAACACGTCTCACCAGAAAACACCAGGCCCTGGATCTAGCGAGCAAAAACTGGGCAGTTTTGCATTGGATGGGGACGCGAATAGATCTAATTCTGGAGTGCCCCATCTGTGGAAGAGATCCTCTGCCACCTCCTGTAGAAGTTCCCACTTGTGGACTCTGGCCTGGGAACGACTCAGGCTGTTCGTGACGGTATTGTCCACCCCGAACGTGAACTGCATAAGGTTTGGCGCCGTGTCGATACCCATTCCACACTACTCATGGCCTCCTGCAAAGGGGGTAGAGGAGTGCCTCGCTTGTTGAGGTAATACATCACCGCAGTATTGTCTGTTTGTAAAGAGGAGTACTCGTGGAATCTCAGACTGAAGGCTTACGGGCATAAGGACCGCCTCATCTCCAATATGTTGATGTGGAGATGAGATTCCTGGGTTGTCCATGTTCCCTGAGACCTCACCCCGTTCAAGTGCGCTCCCCACCCCAGCCCTGAGGTGTCTGTGGAGAGAGTTACCGTAGGGGACGGTGCTGTGAAGGGAACCCCCACGAAGAGGGTTTCCGGATCTAGCCACCATTGCCAGTCCCGAACCATGGCCTTCGTGATTCAGACTGGTTGCTGCAGATGGTCTTGCCTTTGGTCTCACTGCACCCTTAACATCCACTGGGTTACCCGCATGTGGAGTCTTGCCATCGGGACTGTTGGAATGGCCGCAGCCATGTGTCCGAGCAGGCGAAGGACCAGTCTGGCCGGGACGGTCTTCTTCGCTGATAGATCCCTTATGAGGGACCGAATGCGTTCCGCTCTGTCCTCGGGAAGAAAGGCTTTTCCCTTGACGGTGTCCAGAACTGCCCCTATAAACTGCAGTTTCTGGGACGGTACCAGGAGAGACTTCTCGTAGTTGATGAGGATGCCCAGAGACTGAAAAAGGGTCTGGGTACGCTGAATGGCTATCAGTAATGCCTCCTTGGAAGGGGCCATGAGAAGCCAATCGTCCAGGTACGGGAACACGTAGTGGCCCTGTCTCCTCAGAGACGCTGCCACGACTGCCATGCACTTGGTAAATACCCGAGGTGCTGATGACAGCCCGAAGGGAAGCGCCCGGAACTGATAATGGCGGCCGAGGAACTCGAAGCGCAGGAACCTCCTGTGCGCTTTGCAAATAGGAATGTGCAGGTAAGTGTCCTGCATGTCCAGGGACGCAAAGAAGGCATCCTTCTTCAGCATGGGGATTAGCCCCGGAAGGGTCACCATGCGGAAGCGCTTGTAGACGACCGACAGATTGAGGTCGCTGAGGTCCAAAATTGGACAGAGGTCCCCTGTTTTCTTTGGAACCAGGAAGAAGTGTGAATAATATCCTGCTCCTCTCTGGTTCCCCGGAACATGCTCCAAAGCTTCCTTCTCTAGAAGCATGAGCACTTCCTGCTGTATATGCAGCGCATGCTGACCCGAGTAGCGGGAAAGCAGAGGAGACCTTGTGGGCGGGTTGTCTACAAATTCTACATAATGGCCTTTTTCGACCAATTGTAGCACCCATCTGTCGGTGGTGATCAACCGCCACCCTGGCAGGTGATCCACGATACGACCCCCGACCTTCATTTCCCGTTGATCCTGAGGAGGGGCGGGGGCCGGGAAGGAGTCATGCTGTGGCAGCATTGGATCCTGCAGATTGGGCCGACTTTGTGACTCGTTGGCCTCTTCCTGAGGATGTCTTAGCCTGGGCTTTCCGGGTGAAGGAGCCCCTTTGTTGCTGGCCGGAACGTGGTTGTTGCCTTTGGGTCCGGCTGCGTAAACTACTCTGGTTCCTGTGAAAGGAACTAAGTCGAGACCTGTACATAGTGTGGACAGATCTGACCGCCTCCCCGGCTTCCTGCAGCTTGGTGATCACCTTCTCTGAGGCTTCACCAAACAGAACTTCGCCATGGTAAGGGCGCTCATGATGTTCTTCTGGACGCCTGGGGTAAACCTGGAGACATGGAGCCTACGAGCATCTCCGGAGACACCTGCCTGAGGCTGCAGCTCTGGCCGCAGAGTCCCGCAGAGAGTCGTGTCGGCTCTTAGCACCTGGGTCCCCACGCCTTAACCTGCACGGGAGGAGTTGCAAGAGCTCCTCCTTTCTACACCGCCTGGCAAGTTTTCAGCTAGGTCCTGTCCCTGTTCCCACAATGCGTTCTGGAACTGAACCATGGGTAGAGGTAATTAATGACCTAATGGCGCATGGAGTCGCTGACTGCATCACGTGCGTCGCATGCCCAAGACGTCCAATTGTTTGGACTCTGGGTCCGTGGCTGCGCAGTTTGGCGTTGTGGTTTCTGAGACTGGTCATGTGAGGCAGTAATGACCAGGGAGTCGGCCAGAGGATGGTTCACCAGGTACTGGTCCTCCCTTGGGGCCTTGTACAGGCAGTCAGCCTTCTTCGGCACTGCCGGGGTCGAATGTGGACGCTTCCACGCAGCCTTGGTGACATCCACAAAGGTGTCCACCAAGGGTGGCACTACCACAGGCTTAGGGTCTTTTTGCTGAAGGTAGCGGGCGAGGCATAGTCTCTCGGGGTCAAGCTCTTCAGCGTCCCACCCCATGTTCTCCTAGATATGCCTCATTATCTCGGCGAATGAGGGGTCATCTGGAGGGGACCTGGGAAGGTCAAGTGGGTCTGGAGAAGGGACGCTGATTGGAGAAGGGGATCTGGAACACACAGAGGTGTCAGATCTGGAGTCCTCCACGGACGGGGTATACCAACGCCGTCTGGGTCTCTTGGGGCTGGGTGACCCTGAGGTGGATCTTGAAGGAGGCCTTCTCCTCTCTGAAGATCTGCCCCTAGGAGGGGACGCTGGCTCCTTGGGGGTCGATTTACGTCCTGCTGACCCCCTGGGCGGTGGAGGGGGTGCAGGCGTTGGAGGGGCAGCAGGCGCAGGAGGAGGTTGTGTGGTGACCACATCCTTCCTGATGATATCCCACCAAAAGGTGAAGAGCTCCTTCACCTCCGTCAAATTTAGGCCCGATGACGGACTGGGCGCCGATGACCTGTCATCAGGGCCGGGCGTTTGGTCCCCGGGGGTCTCCCATTCCGGGGAAGGTTCCCGTGGGAGCTCGACGCGACTGGGGTCGCCCGCCTGGTCTTCGGGCTGGGTGGAGTCCTCCTCCAATGCCGCCTTCCGACCGATGTCGGTAGGCGATGGTGTGGTCCTCCTTTCTGCAGTAGCCGACGCCGGGTCCCCAGCCGACGCCTCGGGAGGGCGGACGCCTGACCGGGCGACGGTGACGTACGGTAGCTAGTTCCTGGGAGTACCTATGTGGCTTGGCCGACGTCCGTTGGCCGACGCTGGGTCCCATGTCTGCTTCCAGGAGGCGCCCTTGTTCACGCTGGGTGGCGTGGTTGGGAGACAGACCTGACGCCGGAGTCTGGATGACGGGAGGAAGACTTATGGCGCCCCAGACCTAGACAGACCTTAGACGGAGTGGATGAAGATACAGGCCTGGAGGTCTTGACAGGCTGCAGAGAGAAGGAACCAGTAGCCGATCTGACGAGAACCGGGGGAGGCTGAGAGCGAGCCCTCAAGGGAGAGCGGTCCGACCTGAAGCTGGAGCTGCGGGAGTCCGAGGCCCTGGAAGGGGATCTAGGTCTTTCCTTCTCCCGGTGCTTATGGGACTTCCCTGACGACTCCCCCTTGGAGGAAAGGTCTCGATCCATAGCTTTAAGTTTTTCCTCGAGGAGGAAAGCTTGAAGGGCCTTCTGGTGGTGGATCCCTGCACGGCTGTTAAAGCCCTGGCATAAGGAGCAGGCCTGGGTGTCGTGGTCTGGGCCCAGGCAGCGTACACAGGCCGAGTGAGGATCCTTGAAGGGGATCTGCTTGCCACAGGTACACATCAACGAATGGCCCTCCAGAGAAGTTGGAGAGGACATCAGACGAAATCAGTGAAAGGAAAGTACAGTTACGTAAGAACTTACTGTAACAGTAGATCTTCGAGAACAGCTCTTGCAGCAGGTTACACCATTAGGACTGAAGCCGGCAGGCCAGGACCCCATGGAAAAATTCTAGTTAGCTATCTTCAGCAGGGACCGCCTTCACGTCGGTCCCGGTCCGGCGTCAGACGTAGTCATTACAGGGGGCGGTCCCGCCCAGATTCCTCAGTTCTCCTTCCGCTGAGACTTCCGGCCGCAGGCTGACACAGAAATGGGAGACAGAGGATCCAATTGCCAGAAGATAAACGGAAAAACTCGTTAAAGGCTAAAGCCATGCCTCCAAGGGGGAAGGTGGCGGAAGGTGGGTTTGCTGTAAGAGCTGTTCTCGAAGATCTACTGTTACGGTAAGTTCTACGAATTGTACTATCTTACCTCGAGACACAGCTCTTGTAGCAGGTTACACCATTAGGACTGATTCCTGCGCAGTAACGCTGCCAAAAATCTGGGAGGAGGAAATTAGGAAATACATACCAGGTCCTGAATCTAGGACAGGAGACCCTGAAGCACTCGCCAGGTCGGAACTATGTTCTTCACGAGAGGCTATGTCCAGGCTATAATGCCTGAT
This sequence comes from Neoceratodus forsteri, assembly GCA_016271365.2. Lineage (NCBI taxonomy): Eukaryota > Metazoa > Chordata > Ceratodontiformes > Ceratodontidae > Neoceratodus > Neoceratodus forsteri. The sequence continues at coordinate 126,181,594 of JADMNL010000024.1, forward strand.
AAATGTATGCACAGAGTCTAGTGGCTGCAGCACATATGGCAGAAGTGAGACGCTTGAGTGTTGCAAAGGAGGTGAGCCACCCTTAGTGGAATGACCCCGGACTGAACCTGGGAGGCTTTGCTTGAGCTCATAACAGAATGAAATACACTGGACAATTTTGTACAGACACAGGGACTGCTTTGGATACAGGTCGGCCCATCATCCTCTCAGAAAAGGAACGAAAAGTTGCTCAGAACTACTTAAATGGTTTAGTTCTGTTGAGGTAATACCTCAGGCTGAGGTGAACATCCAGGTGTGGAGCAGAGCCTCCTCTATTCGAGTAGTTCAAGTAGACTGCGGAGGTCAATGTCCTGATTTAGAGTGAGTGAAGAGACCACCTTGGCAAAAATTTAGGATTGGTTCTCAGGGATACCTTTTCCCGTGGAAAACTAAATAAGGCTCTTTGTACATGAGAGCATGAAGCTCAGAAATTCTCGCTGAAGTAATAGCAACCAAAAATAGCTGCCTACTTCCATAGAAAAACGAGCTCGCAATCCGCAGGTTCAAGGGGGAGCGCGGAGTTGTTCCAGGACAAAGAGCAATCCTATGGAGGCACTGGGTCCTTAATGGGTGGCCTAAGGTGTAACACCCCTCTCAAAAATTCCCGAGAGGCATCTAATTGTGCCACTGTACGATGTCCCACTGGAAGGTGATAGGCAGAGATGGCGCAAAGGTGCACCTTGATAGAGGAGTAGGCTAGACCCAAACGAAAGAGGGAGAGCAGGTAGTCCAACACCACTCCCACCGGGCAACCTAAGGGGGAAAATCGAGATGTCGCTACCATAAACAAAAACGTGCCATTTCAGGCGACGCGATGCGTTGTTAGCTTTCTGCTGCAGAAAGAACTTCTGCAACCTCTTGCTGGTGACCCCGTGACGCAAGATGGCTATGTTCATGAGCCATGCATGCAGGTTCGCGTGAGCGTAAGTCCGGTGGACTAGTGAACTCTTCCTGAGATACAGGAGATGGGAGTGAACGCAACGGAGCCGAGGTTCCCGGATAGCTGAATTAGCAAGGGGAACCAGATCTGTCTGGGCTGTGGCAACCAGGATCATTACTGTATGCCCTGCTAGTTTGAGAAGAACTCTCTGGATCAACGGGAAAGGAGGGAAAGTGAGTGAATCTGGGTCCTACCAGGAGAGGGACAACGATCTCGCCAGAAAACACCGGGCCCTGGATCTACAGCAGAAATTGGCAGTTTTTGTATTGATGGGGATGTAATGTCTACTCTGAGTACCCCATCAAGAAACAGATCCTCTGCTACCTCTTGAAGAAGTTCTCACTGTGGACTTGGCCTGGGAGCGACTCAGGTGCCTGCAATTGTGTTGTCCACCCGGGAACAGTATAGTGACTGATCGCGGCGTGTCAGATTACCCAATCCCACACCCTCTGGCCTCCTGAAAGGGGGTTAGAGAGCACCTTGTTTGTTGAGGTAATACATCATATCACCGTGGTTGTCTGTCCGGGCAGAAGAGTACTGGCGGATTTCTGACTGAAAGGCTCCGTAAGCAGGAGAACCGCCTCATCTCTAGAACGCTGATGAGATGATTCACGGGTCCACGACTCGGGACTTCACCTGCCCAGGTGTTCCCCACCCGACCTGAGGCGCCTGTGGTGAGGATTACCCGGGATGGCGCTACAAACAGATGCCCGTGGAGAGCGACCGCGGGGTCTAGCCACCACTGCCAGTCTCGAATCATGTTCTGATTCCGACTGGATGTGCGGTCTTGCCTTGGTCCCATTGCACCTGAGCATCTACTGAGTTACCCACATGTGAGCCCATGGGGAGGAATGGCCGCAGCCATGTGTCTGAGCAACAAGGACCGACTCGGCAGGGATGGTCTTGTTCGACGATAACCTCGATGAGGGATTGATGCGCCTGCTCTGTCGCTGAGAAATTAAATATGTCTCTTTGCACATTTATTTTTTTATTTTATTTATTTGGAACAATCAGAATTACAACCCTTTGAGTCACAGACTTTTTGCAAAGGCTCCACGTCGGTTACAAGGGTGGAGGGTAGACAAATACAGTTGAGAACATACATGTAACAGGCAGAATATACATAAAAAAATCAAAGGAGCAGTCCAGTCAAACTTAGTGACTGTTGAGGAAGTTAGGCAGCAATCTTGGGATACCCAGGCGGGATTATTGGTGAGATACGTGGGGCCTTGTGTGGCCCTGAGTGCATATGAGTGCATGTAGTTCGGAGATTCTTCTCGCCAGTAACTGCAACTAAAACAATGTCTTCCATGACAGAAAACATAGCTCGTAATCCACAGCTGGTTCAAAGGGTGGCAGCGTAAGCTGCTCCAGGACAAAGGGCAAGTCCCAAGGAGGAACCGGATCCTTGATAGGTGGCCTAAGGTGGAGGACCCCCCTTAAGAAGGCACGAGTAGTGTCCAATTGAGCCACCATACGATGGCCTATGGGGGCATGATAAGCTGAGATTGCACAAAGGTGCACTTTGATCGAGCAGTAAGCTAGCCCAGATTGGAAAAGGGAAAGCACGTGATCAGAATCAGCTTTTCAGGACAGTCTAAGGCTCAGAAACTACATGCTTGAGCCTAATATCGCAGTTCCGCGCCACTTCATGGCGTATGATGTTGGGTTGCCGGTTTTCTAGCGCAGAAAGTACATCTGTCACCTTATGAGACCCCATGCCGATCATAGCTATGTCTCTAGGAGCCAGGCATGTAGGTACAATGAATGTAAGTCCGGGTGGACTAATGAACCCCCTCCTGAGACAACAGATGGGAGCTGATTGGCAAAGGAAGCTAGGCCCGGATAGCTGATGCAGTAGCGGGAACCAGATTTGCCTGGGCCAGAAAGGTGCTACCAAGATAAGCGCTAGATGCTCCTGTGAAGTTTGAGAAGAACTCTCTGGATCAACGGGAAAGGAGGGAAGGCATAGAGGAATCTGCCCGCCCAGGAGAGGGACAACACGCCTCACCAGAAAACACCAGGCCCTGGATCTAGCGAGCAAAAACTGGGCAGTTTTGCATTGGATGGGGACGCCGAATAGATCTAATTCTGAGTGCCCCATCTGTGGAAGAGATCCTCTGCCACCTCCTGTAGAAGTTCCCACTTGTGGACTCTGGCCTGGGAACGACTCAGGCTGTTCTGCGACGGTATTGTCCACCCCGGAACGTGAACTGCATAAGGTTTGGCGCCTGTCGATACCCATTCCCACACTCTCATGGCCTCCTGCAAAGGGGTAGAGTGTGTGCCTCTCGCTTGTTGAGGTAATACATCACCGCAGTATTGTCTGTTTGTAACAGGGGAGTACTGTGGAATCTCAGACTGAAGGCTTATGGGCATAAGGACCGCTCTCATCTCCAATATGTTGATGTGGAGATGAGATTCCTGGGTTGTCCATGTTCCCTGAGACCTCACCCCTGCTCAAGTGCGCTCCCCACCCCAGCCCTGAGGTGTCTGTGGAGAGAGTTACCGCGGGACGGTGCTGTGAAGGGAACCCCACGAAGCGGTTTCGGATCTAGCCACCATTGCCAGTCCCGAACCATGGCCTTCGTGATTCAGACTGGTTGCTGCAGATGGTCTTGCCTTTGGTCTCACTGCACCTTAACATCCACTGGGTTACCCCGATGTGGAGTCTTGCCATCGACTGTTGGAATGGCGCGCCATGTGTCCGAGCAGGCGAAGGACCAGTCTGGCCGGACGGTCTTCTTCGCTGATAGATCCCTTATGAGGGACCGAATGCGCTCCGCCTGTCCTCGGAAGAAAGGCTTTTCCTTGACGGTGTCCAGAACTGCCCCTATAAACTGCAGTTTCTGGACGGTACCAGGAGAGACTTCGTGAGTTGATGAGGATGCCCAGAGAGTGAAAAAGGGTCTAGGTACGCTGAATGGCTATCAGTAATGCCTCCTTGAAGGGGCCATGAGAAGCCAATCGTCCAGGTACGGGAACACGTAGTGGCCCTGTCTCCTCAGAGACGCTGCCACGACTGCCATGCACTTGGTAATACCCGAGGTGCTGATGACAGCCCGAAGGGAAGCGCCCGAACTGATAATGGCGGCCGAGGAACTCAAGCGTAGGAACCTCCTGTGCGCTTTGAAATAGGAATGTGCAGGTAAGTGCCTGCATGTCCAGGGACGCAAAGAAGGCATCCTTCTTCAGCATGGGGATTAGCCCCGAAGGGTCACCATGCGGAAGCGCTTTTGAGACTACTCGACAGATTGAGGTCGCTGAGGTCCAAAATTGGACAGAGGTCCCCTGTTTTCTTTGGAACCAGGAAGAAGTGTGAATAATATCCTGCTCCTCTCCTGGTTCCCGGAACATGCTCCAAAGCTTCCTTCTCTAGAAGCATGAGCACTTCCTGCTGTATATGCAGCGCATGCTGACCAGTAGCGGGAAAGCAGAGGAGACCTTGTGGGCGGTTGTCTACAAATTCTACATAATGGCCTTTTCAACCAATTGTAGCACCATCTGTCGGTGGTGATCAACCGCCACCCTGGCAGGTGATCCACGATACGACCCCGACCTTCATTTCCGCTGATCCTGAGGAGGGGCGGGGCGGAAGGAGTCATGCTGTGGCATTGGATCCTGCAGATTGGGCCGACTTTGTGACTCGCTGTGGCTTCTTCCTGAGATGTCTTAGCCTGGGCTTTCCGGGTGAAGGAGCCCTTTGTTGCTGGTCGGAACGTGGTTGTTGCCTTTGGGTCCGCTGCTTAAAACTACTCTGGTTCCTGTGAAAGGAACCAAGTTGAGACCTGTACATAGTGTGGACAGATCTGACCGCCTCCCAGCTTCCTGCAGCTTGGTGATCACCTTCTCTGAGGCTTCACCAAACAGAACTTCGCCATGGTAAGGGCGCTCATGATGTTCTTCTGGACGCCTGGGGTAAACCTGGAGACATGGAGCCACGAGCATCTCCGGAGACACAAGCCTGAGGCTGCAGCTCTGGCCGCAGAGTCCAGTGAGTGGTATCGGCTCTTAGCACCTGGGTCCCCACGTCTTAACCGTGCACGGGAGGAGTTGCAAGAGCTCCTCCTTTTGCCACCGTCTGGCAAGTTTTCAGCTAGGTCCTGTCCCTGTTCCCACAATGCGTTCTGGAACTGAACCATGTGGGTGAGGTAATTAATGACCTAATGGCTAAGTCGGAGTGGCTGACTGCAGCACGTCATCGCCTGCCCAAGACGACCAATTGTTTGGACTCTGGGTCCGTGGCTGCGGCTCCAAGTGCTGTGGTTTCTGAGACTGGTCATGTGAGGCAGTAATGACCAGGGAGTCGGCCAGAGGATGGTTCACCAGGTACTGGTCCTCCCTTGGGGCCTTGTACAGGCAGTCAGCCTTCTTGCACTGCGAGGTCGAATGTGGCGCTTCCACTCAGCTTTAGTGACATCCACAAAGGTGTCCACCAAGGGTGTGTCACTACAGGCTTAGGGTCTTTGCTGAAGGTAGCGGGCGAGGCATAGTCTCGGGGTCAAGCTCTTCAGCGTCCCACCCCATGTTCTCCTAGATATGCCTCATTATCTCGTGGAATGAGGGGTCATCTGGAGGGGACCTGGGAAGGTCAAGTGGGTCTGGAGAAGGACGCTGATTGGAGAAGGGGATCTGGAACACACAGAGGTGTCAGATCTGAGTCCTCCACGGACGGGTATACCAACGCCGTCTGGGTCTCTGGGGCTGGGTGACCCTGAGGTGGATCTTGAAGGAGGCCTTCTCCTCTCTGAAGATCTGCCCCTAGGAGGGCAGCTGGCTCCTTGGGGTCGATTACGTCCTGCTGACCCCTGGGCGTGGAGGGTGCAGGCGCTGGAGGGCAGCAGGCGAGGAGGAGGCTGTGTGGTGACCACATCCTTCCTGATGATATCCCACCAAGGTGAAGAGCTCCTTCACCTCCGTCCAAATTTAGGCCCGATGACGGACTGGGCGCCGGTGACCTGTCATCAGGGCCGGGCGTTAGTCCCCGGGTCTCCCATTCCGGGAAGGTTCTGTGGGAGCTCGACGCGACTGGGGTCGCCCGCCTGGTCTTCGGGCTGGGTGGAGTCCTCCAACGCCGGCCCGACCGGCTGCCTGTAGCGGCGGTGTGGTCCTCTTTCGCAGCCGACGCTCGGGTCCCCAGCCGACGCCCAGGGCGAACGCCTGACCGGGCGACGGTGACGACGGTAGCCAGTTCCTGGGAGTACCTATGTAGCTTGGCCGACGTCCGTTGGCCGACGCTGGGTCCCATGTCTGCTTCCGGGAGGTCGCCCTTGTTCACGCTGGGTGGCGTGGTTGGGAGACAGACCTGACGTCGGAGTCTGGATGACGGGAGGAAGACTTATGGCGCCCCCAGACCTGAGACGAGACCTTAGACGGAGTGGATGAAGATACAGGCCTGGAGGTCTTGACAGGCTGCAGAGAGAAGGAACCAGTAGCCGATCTGACGAGAACCTGGGAGGCTGAGAGCGAGCCTCAAGGGAGAGCGGTCCGACCTGAAGCTGGAGCTGCGGAGTCCGAGGCCCTGGAAGGGATCCAGGTCTTTCCTTCTCCCGGTGCTTATGGGACTTCCTGACGACTCCCTTGGAGGAAAGGTCTCGATCCATAGCTTTAAGTTTTTCCCGAGGAGGAAAGCTTTGAAGGGCCTTCTGGTGGTGGATCCCTCGCACGGCTGTTAAAGCCCTGGCATAAGGAGCAGGCCTGGGTGTCGTGGTCTGGCCCAGGCACCTGACACAGGCCGAGTGAGGATCCTTGAAGGGATCTGCTTGCCACAGGTACACATCAACGAATGGCCCTCCAGAGAAGTTGGAGAGGACATCAGACTAAATCCAGTGAAAAGGAAGTACAGTTAGTAAGAACTTACCGTAACAGTAGATCTTCGAGAACAGCTCTTGCAGCAGGTTACACCATTAGGACTGAAGCGGCAGGCCAGGACCCCATGGAAAAATTTAGCTAGCTATCTTCAGCAGGGACCGCCTCGACGTCGGTCCCGGCCCGGCGTCAGACGTGTAGATTACAGGGGCGGTCCCTACCAGATTCCTCAGTTCTCCCGCTGAGACTTCCGGCCGCGAGGCTGACACAGAAATGGGAGACAGAGGATCCAACTGCCAGAAGACAAACGGGAAAACTGTTGCTAAAGGGGTTAAAGCCATGCCTCCTCCAAGGGGGAAGGGATGGAAGGTATTTGCTGCAAGAGCTGTTCTCGAAGATCTACTGTTACGGTAAGTTCTACGAACTGTACTATCTTACTTGAGACACAGCTCTTGTAGCAGGTTACACCATTAGGACTGATTCCCAAGCAGTAACGCCTGCCAAAAATTCGGAGGAGGAATTAGGAATACATACCAGGTCCTGAATCTAGGACAGGAGACCCTGAAGCACCGCCAGGCTGGACTCAGCTCTTCTCCCGAGAGGCTGTCCAGGCTATAATGCCTGATAAATGTATGCACAGAGCTCCAAGTGGCTGCAGCACATATGGCAGAAGTGGAGACGCTTCTGAGTGCTGCAAAGGAGGTGGCCACACCCCTAGTGGAATGACCCCGGACTGAACCTGGGAGGGCTTTTGCTTGAGCTCATAACAGAATGAAATACACTGGACAAGCCAGCGAGACAGGGACTGTTTGGATACAGGTCGGCCCAACATCCCTCTCAGAAAAGGAAACGAAAAGTTGCTCAGAACTACTTAAATGGTTTAGTTCTGTTGAGGTAATACCTCAGGCTGAGGTGAACATCCAGGGTGTGGAGCAGAGCCTCCTCTATTCGAGTAGTTCGGGAAGTAGACCGGCAGGTCAATGTCCTGATTTAGAGTGAGTGAAGAGACCACCTTGGGCAAAATTTAGGATTGATCTCAGGGATACTCTTTCCGTGGAAAACTAAATAAGGCTCTTGTACATGAGAGCATGAAGCTCAGAAATTTTCTCGCTGAAGTAACAGCAATTCAAAAATAGCTGCCCACGACAGAAAACGAGCTCGCAATCCGCGCAGGTTCAAGGGGGAGCTTGAGTTGTTCCAGGACAAAGAGCAAATCCTATGGAGGCACTGGGTCCTTAATGGGTGGCCTAAGGTGTAACACCCTTCTCAAAAATTCCCGAGGCATCTAATTGTGCCACTGTACGATGTCCCACTGGAAGGTGATAGGCAGAGATGGCGAAAGGTGCACCTTGATAGAGGAGTAGGCTAGACCCAAACGAAGAGGAGAGCAGGTAGTCCAACACCACCCCACGGGCAACTAAGGGAAAAATCGCATGCTCGCGACCATAAACAAAAACGGTGCCATTTCACATGCACGCTGTATGCGTTGCCAGCTTTCTGGCTGCAGAAAGAACTTCTGCAACCTCTTGCGAGACCCCGTGACGCCAAGATGGCTATGTCTCTATGGAGCCATGCATGCAGGTTCAGTGAGCGAAGTCCGGTGGACTAGTGAACCTTCCTCCTGAGACAGGAGATGGGAGCTGAACGGCAACGGAGCGGAGGTTCCCGGATAGCTGAATTACAAGGGAACCAGATCTGTCTGGCCAAAAGGGGGCCACCAGGATCATTACTGTATGCTCCTGCGCAGTTTGAGAAGAACTCTCTGGATCAACGGGAAAGGAGGGAAAGCGTGAGGAATCTGGTCCGCCCAGGAGAGGGACAACGATCTCGCCAGAAAACACCAAGCCCTGGATCTAGCAGCAGAAATTGGGCAGTTTTTGCATTGATGGGGATGCAACAGTCTAACTCTGAGTACCCCATCGAAGAAACAGATCCTCTGCTACCTCTTGAAGAAGTTCCCACTGTGGACTCTGGCCTGGGAGCGACTCAGGCCGTCTGCAATTGTGTTGTCCACCCCGGGAACAAGTACAGTGATCAGATTCGCTCCGTGTCAGATTACCCAATCCCACACCCTCATGGCCTCCCTGCAAAGGGGTAAGAGTATGCACCTCCTTGTTTGTTGAGGTAATACATCACCGCACGGTTGTCTGTCCGAGCAGAAGAGTACTGCGGGATTTCTGACTGAAAGGCCTGCAGGGCATAGAGAACCGCCTCATCTCTAGAACGTTGATATGGAGATGAGCTTCCAGCGGGTCCACGCATTCTGGACTTCACCCGTCCAGGTGTTCCCCCACCCCAGACCTGAGGCGCCTGTGGTGAGGATTACCCGGGATGGCGCTACAAACAGGATGCCCCGTGGAGAGCGATCGTGGGTTCAGCCACCACTGCCAGTCTCGAATCACGTGTTCGTGATCCTGACCGGATGCTGCAAGTGGTCTTGCCTTTGGTCCCATTGCACCTTGAGCATCTACTGAGTTACCCACATGTGGAGCCTTGCTGAAGGGACGGTAGGAATGGCCGCAGCCATGTGTCTGAGCAAGCTTAAGGACCGACCTGGCAGGGATGGTCTTGTTCGACGATAACTCCCTGATGAGGGATCTGATGCGCCTGCTCTGTCGCCTGAAGAAAGCTCTTCCCTGAACGGTGTCCAGTACTGCACCTATAAATTGCAGTTTCAACGACAGTACCAGGAGAGACTCTCGTGGTTGATTAGGATGCCCAGAGATCGAACAGGTCCGGTGCCTGGAGAAGTAACAACGCCTGGAGGCGGCCATGAGAAGCCAATCGTCCAGGCGTGGAACACATAATGGCCCTGTCTCCAGAGAGCTGCCACGACTGCCATGCACTTGGTAAAGACCCCGCGCGGATGACAGTCCGAATGGAAGGGCTCAGAATTGAAGGTGGTGGTCGAGGAACTCAAGCGCAGGAACCTCTTGTGCGCCTGAGCTATAGGGATAAGCAGGTATGCGCCTGCATGTCTAGAGACACTAAAAAGGCGCCTTGCTTCAGCATGGAATAAGACCTGGAAGAGTCACTATGCAGAATCTCTTGTAGGCGACCGACATATTGAGGTCGCTGGAGGTCCAGAATCGGACGGAGATCCCCTGTTTTCTTTGGAACTAGGAAGAAGTGGGAATAATATCCTTGTCCTCCCTGGTTCTCCAGACGATTTATCGCCCCTTTTGCAGAGCGCTGTACTTTTGCAGATCAGAGATTTGTGCTGACCCGATACCAGGAGAGCAAAGGAGGCCTCGAGGGTGGCTTTTCTGCTGAATTCTATAGTGGCCTCTTCCGTTCAACTGAAGAACTCACCTGTCAGTGGTTATAGCCTGCCATCCCGGCAGGAAGTTCGGTATCGCGATCCCCACCACGATTTCCTGCTGATCCTGAGGGGCGGGCGAAAGGAGTCAGGCTGTGGCGACTGAGGGTCCCCGCTGGCTGAGCTGGCTTGGGAGTACGCTGGCTCGGGCCCGGGTTTCCCCTGGCTCTGCGAAACCGAGCTCTTCTGTTGTGGAGCGGAGCAGGACTGTTGCCTCTGCATCCTTCCACCAATCGGCTTTGGTTCCCGAAAGGAACTAAGCCTGGTCCGATACATGGCCTGAACTGACCTCACCGCCTCCCGGCTCTTGAAGTCTGGTAATAATCTTCTCTGAAGGTTTACCAAACAAGACTTCTCCTCGAATGGGCGCCCATGATATTCTTCTGGATGTCCGGAGTAAACCGGAGTGAATCAAGAGTGCCTCCGGAGGCATACGCCAGAAGTGCTGCTCGGGCCGAGGAGTCCATTGAGTCGCACGCGCATCGTAGCACTTGGTTCTTACCGCCAGAACCCGACAGAGGAGCTGAAGCATTCCGCCTTTCTGCTCACCTTCCGCAGTTTTTCAGCCACTTCCAGACCCTGTTCCACAAGGCATTTTGGAACTGAACCATGTGGGGCCAAATAATTCAGAGATCTGATGGCGTAGGTAGCGGAAGACACGCGGCGCTACCCATAGCGCCTCAACTGTTTGGACTTCTAGGTCCGTGGCAGGGTGTTTCAGATGTTGCGGTCTCTGGGACCGCCATGTGAGGCTGTGATGACCAGAGAGTCGGCCTGAGGCCGCTGGATCAAGTACTGGTCTTCTAGGAGCCTTGTACAGCGATCAGCTTCTTCGGCATCGCCGAGAGCGAATCGTGACGCCCACGCCTGCCTGGTGACTTCCACAAAATGTCAACCAAGGTGGCACCACCACAGGCTTAGTCCCTTCCGCCAAGATATTTGGCAAGGCGATCCTTCGGGTCTAGCTCTTCCGCATCCCATCCCATGTTCTCCTGGATGTGTCTCATAATATCCGAGAACGGCGGGTCATCCAGAGGAGACTTCGGCATCTCAGTGGGTCCGGTGAAGGGATGAGGGAGAGGGAGATGGGATCTGGATGTTGAGAACTCTGATCCCGTGTCCTCCGTCGAAGGCGATCGTCGGTGTCTTCTGGGTCTCTTGGGGCTGGATGACCTAGAAGAGGATTTGGACGGAGGTCTCCGCTTGTCTGGTCTCCTGAGGGGTTCCGTGGTCCCGGGAGGAGGTAAACGGCCTGCCGACCCCGGCGGTGAGGGGGTGCAGGAACCGGAGGTGTAGGAGGAAGAGGAGGAGGAGGAACCATGTCCTTCTTTATGGTGTCCCACCAGTAAGGAAGAGTTCCTTCACATCTGCTAGAAAGGCCCGACGACAGTCCGGCACTGGTGGACGGCCATCGGGTCCCGCGCAGCTCCATAGGGACCTGGTAACGTGAGGGCTCCCCTGCCTCGACAGGACCGGGGTCGCCTGCCTGGTCCTCGGGCTGAGTCAAATCCTCCTCGGTTAAGGTCTCCTGACCGACGCCGGTCGGAGGCGCCAGGGCCTCTTCTCAAGAGGAGCGGGTGCCGGGTCCCTACCAGCGCCCGCTGAGGTGTAGGGCCTGGCCATGCTTCTGGCGCCTGGCCGACGGGCGGCTCCAGGGATGTATGGCGCAGAGGACGACGACGGTCGACTGCGCCGGGTCCTGAGGCCTCTTCAGAGAAGTAAGCTCCAACATCTTGGCAGGAGGCAAGGAAGCTGATCTTGACGCCGGGTTCAAGGGCAGGAACCCGACTTATGATGATGAAGATGACGATCCCTCAGACTTCACCAAGGCCCTGGAGGACGAAGACGAGGACGGCCTGCGGACTTGGCCTGAGAAGAGGAAGACTTCCTAACCGCAGCCGGGGAGGCTGAGAGCTGGCCCTGGAGGGGAGCGGTCGGACCTGGAACCGGAGCTGCATGAGTCCAAGCCCTGGAAGGGACCTGGAAGGGCCTTCTCCCTCGTTTCAGCGTGTTTGTGGGTCTTTTAGCGGATTCCCCTTGAAGACATGGTCTTTAACTTTTCTTCCAGTAAGAAAAGCCTGAAGGGCCTTCTGACGCCGGATCCGGGTTCTACTATTAAACCCCTGGCAGAAGGAGCAGGCCCAGGTATCGTGGTCTGGGCCTAGGCACCAGACGCAAGCCGTGTGGGGTCCTTGAGGGGATCTGTTTCCCCAAGCACACTTGGAAGAGTGACCGGAGGTCGGAGAGACATCAGCGAAAACTTGCTTGAAGAAATCCAAAATTCTCGTGAGGAAAGAACTTAACCATGCGTCGCGCTAGAGCCGAACTGAAGGGTCGAGACATGCAAGTCGTCGGCGGAAAGAACTGGGGAATCTGGGCGGGACCCTTCATGTACTCACGCCTGACGCCGGAGGCGGACCAACGCCGGGGCGGTCCCCGCTGAAGATAGCTAGCTAGAATTTTCCGTGGTCCTGATGCCCGCCGGCTTCAATCCTAATGGTGTAACCTGCTGCAAGAGCTGTGTCTCAAGTAAGATCAGTTGAAGTTTCTAGTCGTCGCGTGCTAGAAGATGACCGAGAGGCCGATGCTGCAATGTTGACGGCGGAAAAGAACTGGGGATTGTATGGGATCGCCCTTATGTACTACGTCTGACGCCGGGGCGGACCGACGCCAGAGGCGGTCCCTGCTGAAGACTGCTAGCTAGAAAATTTCCGTGGTCCTAACGCATGACGGCTTCAGTCCTAATGGTGTAACCTGCTGCAAGAGCTGTATCTCAAGTAAGATCAGTCAATTATTACAGTTTCCATTTATTGATGTATAAAACGCAAAATGGTTTCATTTTTTTAAACCTGTTGTTTTTACCAACATTTATGTTAACACTAAGAATGAAAGATGAGAAACTATAAAATGAAGTACTGATAATGTGTAAGATTATAACTATATAATATCTCATAGTCGGACAAAGGGATTATTCCATTAATGAACAAACACGCCTTTTCTAGTTTGCAGGTAGTTATACTAGTAACAAGTAATACAAAATCACACATACCTCCATATTGCAATGCATCGTGGGATGTATATGCAAATCATCATGAAAAATTTAGGTTGGTTCTGCCTTAAGCAGGAATGCAGGTGCCAAAGAGCATCTTACAGTATCTGCAAAGGCTGAACAGAAGACACAAACAAGTATTTCATCCTATTCGGACTCATCAGTGTGCATCATCTGTATCTAAACCCAGGGAAAATGAATTAGCCCTTATGTGGTCTTACAGATTTGGGTCATAAGGGGACCAATGTAAAAAGCAAGCTAAAAGACAAAGGAACAAGTGGCCATTTTCATAGACTACTGCAGAAAATCAATGAAAAGTCGTACTTACCATAACTGTTGATCTTCCAGAATATCTTCACTATACATTACCACTTATGGGTCTGGAGGCACTAGGACCCTGCAGTAGAAAATGTTTTGCAGGAGGGAGCTAGCACCAGGTACTGAGCACAGCACCTCCGCACTTATGTGTGTGCTAGCACCAGTCAATAACCGTGGCTGGCTCCCTCAGTTATCTCAGATCCGTTTGTCAGAGAAAAGTGGAGAAAAATAAAGAGGGCTAGAAGTTTTGGGGATAGCGGAATATAGGATAAACAACAAAATAAAACCTGACTACCAACCTTAGACAGAAGAACAGAGCACACTAGGTGGCACATAGGTTAGTCATGTATGGAGCCAAAGCCTTACACTACTAGCCAGACAGGAGATGGATAGTGATCTTAAGGGCAGCAGCCCTGCAAGAAGTATAAGAGGATGTCCAAAACTGGGACCCCTTGTACAGGAGATGGCACAATCTGCCAAAAGGAATGAGATGTACAGACTCCTGGAAAAAACAACTCAATGCTATCAGATAGATGACTGACTGAACCCGTCAGTTAACTATGTCTCTTTTCCCCATCACGGAAGAAGAAAAAGGGCTCCCAGGCACATGTCGATGTCGTTGAGGCACAGGTCAGGAAGCATATGAAAAACCAGGAGCAATTGTAGAATTCGTAAAGGTATTTATTAATACTAGCAGTAATATTAAAAAAAATGGTTCAGAAGAACTATTTACAAAGGCAGAACAAACAGAGGAGATCCGTCTGAGTTTTCCTTCAATCTCTGTCCCCCGCAAGTAATTGCAGCTCTGTCTTATAAGTCTTTACAAACCCCTCTTAACAAGCATCCTGTTTTTTCTAAAATGTTCTTGTATATATCAGGCAGGTGCAGCCAGAACACAATGTCCCAGAACTGAGGCCCCTTTCCATAGCTTCTGCAAAAGGCTTAAAATTGCATTTCAGATTAACCTCAGTTCCCAATAGCTTTTTTCAGTCATCTCAAACTATACATTTCCACAGTAACACTACATGATATCTAACTAAAGGGATCCCAATATCAGTTACATTTCCACATAATGATTTGCATATATTTTCACCAGCAGATATGCAAGGAGGAAAAAGAACAGCATGGGAGGTTGAGAGACAGTGAGAGGCAAAGAACTGCAAGACTGTCAGGTGATCAAATCCTAGGTCTCACGTGAAAATCTGATTGCGCAACCAAACAGACAAGAGACAGGAAAAGAAAAGAACAGCACAGATCACCGATTCAAACTCTCCAAATAACTGGGACAGGGTCCTATCCAACCCTGTCACATACACTCTTCTTAATAGGAACCTATTTTATAAAACAGGTTTCCAAAACTTTCTACTAATTCTCTACTAACTTTAGCTTCTAACTTTCAGAAATTAGCACATGTGCAGTATCCTTTTTCTATAATAGTACAGCAAGCAGTAAAGTTTTGAACTCATACATTTGTTTTCAACCTTCGAACCCTCAATTCCTGATCCATATCTTGACAGAAGATCAGCATTGCTATTCTCTTTACCCAATTTGTGTGTCACACTGAATTTAAATGGCTGTAGTGCCAGGTACCACCTTGTGATTCCGAATTTTTATCTTTCATTTGGTTAAGTCAACAGAGAGGATTGTGATCTGTCATAAGCACAAAATTAGTTCCTAGCAAATAAAACTTAAGGGACTCCATAGTCCACTTTGCTGCTAAACATTCCTTTTCAATGGTGGAGTATCTTTCTCTCTGTCACGCAATTTACATCTTATGTACAGAATAGGATGTTCCGTCCCATCTATATTTTGACTTAGGACCGCACCTAGGCTTACCTCTGATGCATCTATTTGTAACAAAACGGTTTCTCAGAGTCTGGGCTTCTAAACGGGCGGAACATAATGCAGCCTTAATGGCTTGAAAAGCTTCATCACACTCTGGGGTCCATTTCACATTATTTGGGAACTGTTTCTTGTGAGTTCAGTGAGGGAGTAGCTACCTCAGCAATGCTGGGAACAAATCTCAGATATAGCCAGCCCGCCCTAAAATGACCTGACATGTTTCTTGGTTTTAGGACAGGGCTTAGCTATAGCTTCTATTTTAGAAATTTCTGGTTTAACGCTCCATTTCCCAACACACTGTCCAAATATCTGGTTTCCTGCATGCCAATGCACACTTGGTAGGATTACTTGTCAGACCTGCCTTATTGATCGATTGGATAACTGCTTATAGGTGTTCCAGGTGGCTTTTCCAATCTGGACTATATACAACATCATCCATGTACGTAGCACAATAACCAGTGTGAGGTGATAAAATGACATCCATGCACTGCTGGAATGTAGCTGGTAGCATCATGTAAACCAAATGGTATGGTGGTGAACTGACAGACTCCAACAGGAGTGGCAAATGCAGTTTTGTCTCTGGATTCTTTAGCTATAGGGATTTGCCAGTAACCCTTGGTGAGATCGAGGGTATTGATATACTTTGCACTCCCCAGTCTGTCCACCAAATCATCTATTCTGGGCATACGATAACTGTTAAATTCTGACACTTAAGTTTCCTAAAATCAAGGAGATTCTAACACCAGCTTCTTTTTACGACTGTGGGTGGAGCCAACAGGAGTATTGCATGTACAAAAGAAGTGAT
Source organism: Neoceratodus forsteri (assembly GCA_016271365.2). Taxonomy (NCBI): domain Eukaryota; kingdom Metazoa; phylum Chordata; order Ceratodontiformes; family Ceratodontidae; genus Neoceratodus; species Neoceratodus forsteri. The sequence goes on from JADMNL010000024.1 coordinate 126,197,714, forward strand.
GCCATGTTTTCTGTCCATGGAACTAACTGAAGGTGTAAACAGTCTCCTCCGCCTTACCCTTCTCCAAGCAATGTTTTCTGCCCTCAAATAAATACGCTTTCATGTTAGTCAATGGTTGCAGGGTGCTATTTTCTTTCTTAAATGGGTGGTACAAGAACTGGAACCTGAGTAGTGGAGGCAGCATTAAGTTTTTTTGGAGTAAGATCCAACTCCACCTCCACCCCAAACTTTTTCTGATTCATGTGGGAGGGCATGAGATAGCTCTAGCATGCTGTAATGAGATGCACCTGTTTGTGACCTTATCAACCAACAGACATGCCTTGGCAGTGGAGAACAGAACAGAAGTTATTTAATGCCTTCAAATTGACTTAAAATCTTTGGCACAAATGATTATCAGAGCCACGGACTCAGAAGGAGACCTAGACACACATCTAGCTCTGTAAAGAAAATTTTCATTTATTTGTGTGGGGGCTGGGGTTCAAACTCAGATCTAACTACCCAGATCAACAATGCTATAAAATGCTATAACTGACAGACTAGCTGTTTTCTTATAGAAACCCCACTCAGTTAGATTTCAAATATTTGCTAAATTGTAAATGTAGGTATCAGCATTCTGTTAGTAGTTAGTGCTGATTGTGGTCTGTGACAGGATCATTTTTTTACAAATGAAGTGTGTGGTAGGAAGCTGAAAACAGACTTTGATGATAAAGTGTGTTTTTTTTTCTTTTGTTGAAATGTATTAGAAAAACTTTAAACAAGAAAATAATTAGTGATTTTAAAGCTATTCTGATTACAGCTGACAAAAAATCTTTATTTTTATTTTATTATGGACACTGGAAATAGGATGTCACCATTCACTCCATTAAACCTGTTTTCAGGTTTTTATAGCATCCCTGCAAAGATAATCTTCCCAAAATGCAATCTGTCACGGGGGTAAATTGTTTTAATCATGAAGCATTGGTGTTTAACAGACTCTAGCTGTTTTCTTACAGAAACCCCACTCAGATTTCAAATATCTGCTAAATTGTAAATGTAGGTATCAGCATTCTATTAGTAGTTAGTGCTGATTGTGGTCTGTGACAAGATCTTTTTTTTTTTTACAAATGAAGTGTATGGCAGGAAGCTGAAAACAGATTTTGATGATAAAGTGTGTTTTTTCTTTTAGGTTGAAATGAAATGTATTAGAAGACTTTGAACAAGAAAATAATTGGTGATTTTAAAAGCTATTCTGATCAGAGCTGACATACAAAAAATCTTAACTATTTTTATTTTTATAATGGACACTAGAAATAGGATGTCACCATTCACTCCATTAAACCTGTTTTCAGGTTTTTATAGCATCCCTGCCAAGGTAATCTTTCCAGAATGCAATACATACGTTATGTAGAGCGTTTGATATATATGTTAAGTCCTAGTGTATCCTTCCCTGTGTCTGCTATTTGGAGTTTTTCCTAAATTGCCTGCTAGCTGTGTGGTAGTTTGCAACCCCTGGGGATCTCCATAACAAACAGTTTTATTGGTTTTCTTTCTCCTAAGATGCCTCCTGTCTCATGTGACAGTGATGTAGATATGCCCTTAGATTTAGCATGTGTACTGCTCTAAAATTAGTTTAGCAATTGCAGAACCTTGTAACTGTTCTTATCTAGGGAGCACAAATGTCAATAGTTAGTTTAGCAGATACCTGAACGCTATCTAACCGGGGTTTTTGTGAGAAACAGCTGCTAAATAGCTCTAATTCATTATTTGTGTTTTTGATGTTAAAACACTCTGCTAGCTAGACCTGATGCACAGAGAAAACAAAAATAGTGAATTAGAGCTATTTAGTAGCTTTGTCTTACAGAGCCCCTGTTAGCTTGCTCAAAAGTTTGTAAATCTGATATTTTTAAATAAATAAACAAATACACGCTTATGTTTAAGCCCATGAAACACCCTTATCTAGTTAATGCATTCACAGTTGTAGTGGCTCTGCCAGAGCTTGTTGTTTATAATTACCACTGGAGATGACCAAGCACTCCTCGACTCCTCTGATACCCAACTCTTTCATTTTTGCATTCCTTAACCACGTCAGCTCTTAACGCTCTGGCTAATCTGTATATCTTTTTGCCTAATAAGTAGGCATTCCTTGGCACTATTACATGCTTTCGACCCTTTACTCGGCCTGCTACTGTGGTAAAAGTATTGTTACATGTCTTTAGCGCATTACTAATTTCTGCGGTTTGTTCTGAGGTTGAAGAAACATTCACCTTTACAGCATTAGCAGTTACAGTTTGCTCCTGTCTATCATAAGCTACATTTATCTTCTTTATCAGTTTCTGGTAAAACTAGCAAAGCAGCTTTTGGTGTTTTTCAACCCATTTCTTGAGGAGGTTAGCATGGTATATCTTAGCAGGATTTTTTCCTGACAGGGTCTCAATCACATAGTTAACAGTGCCAGTACATCTAAGAACCTTATAAGACCCTTGTCACTTCATTATCAGTTTATTTTATGTTGTGGGTAACAGTAGCAAAACCTTTTCACCTGGCTCAAAAATTTTCTTTTACCCCATGGTCATAATATACCTTCTGCTGGTTTTGGGCCTCTTCCTGATTACTATGGGCAATTTCAACATATTTTGCCAGCTTCTTTCTTAGGGTACACATATAAGACATTATGGATTGTTTCTGAGTGGGGTTATGTCCCTCGTTTATTTTATCACATCCAGTGGCCTCTTAGCTGCCTGCCATACAGCATTTAAAATGGTAAAACCCTGTTGATGCCTGTGGCACTTCTCTGTAAGCAAAAGTAGGTAAAGGCAAATACTGGTCCCAGTCTTTCTCTTCCTTCCCTTTACAGACCTTTTAACATGCGTTTTAGAGTTTGGTTAAAATGTTCAACAAGACTGTCTATCTGAGGGTGATGGGGAGGTTCTTATGGCAGTGATACCTAGTAGTCTGTACAGCTCCTTAACTAATGCAGCACCAAAATTACTACCCTGATTAGTAATAATTTCTTTAGGTATGCCCACTCTGCTGAAAAATTTTGCAAGCTCTGCTGCCACTTCTGAAGCTGTGACAGTACGCACTGGAACTGCTTCTGGATATCGAGTAGCATAGTCGCATACTACCAGGATAAATCTATTACCCTTTTTACTTTTGTCTAGAGGACCAACCACATCCATTGCAATTCTCTCAAAAGGCACATCTATCAAGAGGGGCACCAAGGGCACCTTGTCTTTTCTAGTAACTGGGGCTACTTTCTGACAAATGAAAACACTTTTTTTAGTGGGTAATGACTGTCTTCTTAGTTCTTCAGCCCCCAATCTAGGCTTGAGAATCATAGAAAATATATGGGTAGTACTGGGGCCCTTTGAAGTAAATACTCTTCAGTCCAATGTTTTATTTTTCAATCTATTTCTTTCCACATGCTTCGCTTTAAAAAGAGTTTGTTCATGGGGTATTATTTTCTTTATTCTTTTATAAACGATCTGTAAATATATGTATTTCATATTAGTATTTTCATATAGTTTTACCATTCCTATTTTACTTAGTTCATTTACATTCTTGGTGCTTATACATACCATCCAATAAGAAACACTGCATTTGAACCCTTGCTTATCACCGATATTCACAGGATTCTTAGATTGCACTAGTTTTTGGCCTTGACTATACCCTGTAATTACATGTATAAAGTTGTATATTAACATAGTGCTGCTTACAAACAAAACTCGATTTAGCTACTACCATAAAGGCTTGACTACTGTTTAACTGGTGTGCAGCCTACCTGATATTAAATTTGAGCTGCTTGAGATGGGGTTAAAGTTTCTTTTCTGTGGAGACACAACCAAGAATTTCCTATTAGTCCCTTCTTTCATGTAATTTCAGTCATGTGGCTTATACGTTAAGGTCCTTAGTTGGATTTGTTCTAAGTTTTACTGCTTACCCTCACTCGTTGCTCGTCAATTTTCTGTTCTTAACGCAGTTCTTCTATGCTGTTAGCAATGTTGCTAGCAATATTTTCTCTGAGCTGCTTCCTGGTTACCTCCTCGCCTGCTTCTGTATTCCTGTGGCGAGACCAATCATAACATCACACCGAGTTGATCACGCGATGTGCAATCTCTGTTGCTTAGCAACAGAACACTACTGCACAGCTTGTGCAGTTGGGTCTTCACAAAACGGGCTTATTCGCTTCCTTTGCTGCAGCTCTGTGTCACTTAAGTTATTTGTTTGCATTCTTGTGGGGTTCATTAAAAGACCATTCATTCACTAAGTTTCTCCCGAGGGAGAAATAAAAAGAAAGATTGAAAAATAAAACATTGGACTGAAGAGTGTTTACTTCAAAGGGCCCCAATGCTACTTTCTGACACTCAGCACAGGAATTACAATACAGTAGGTAGCAACATCTTCATGAATTCCAGGCCAGTAAAATCTATACAGCAATCTGGCAAGGTGCGATCCCTCCCTGAGTGACCAGCCATAGGACTATCATGTGCTGTCTGTAACAATTCTGTTCTATACTTCTGTGGTATAACCAATTGTTCTGTCTGTTCCTGTGTCTGAGGTTTAACCCAAACTCTGTACAGTAAGCCATTACATTTTTAAACATTGGTTCACCTTGTTTTGGTTTCACCCCAAATGCTTAAAATAACCCTGGAGAGAAACATTGCCAGCTTGTTCTGAAAGAAAATCACAATCAGTGACCAGTTTAGTTTCAGCATTTTTATATGTTAATCCTTATGTCCATCAGTCATTTGTTGCCACAGTTTCTTCAGGCATCGTCTTTCTTTCCTGGATTTCCAGATCTTGGAGCTGTGCTCAAACAAGTCCAAATCAAAATCACTGAAAGAAAAGTGTCCACACTGTTTGAGATTTTCTTTGCCTGAGCTCTTGTTACCACTGCTGCTGAAAATGCAGGGTTCAGTTCCTTTGAGATTAACTAATAAATCCTGGACAGTCATTTCCAATAATCATGGGTACAGGTAACTTAGGTACTACCATCACTTTCATTTGGTGCGACACACCCTTAATGGTCAGAGTCACCTGGTTGGTGGGTAGTATCGAGTGTCCCCAGAGATGCAGATGACACAGTACCTGGTCCTTTTGCACAGTGTTTTCCAAGCATTTCAACATGCACTAGGGTCTGTCAGCTTCCAATCAATGAATCCCTTTACAGTCTTATCTCCCACCTTCACATCTGCTAAGTCTTGCCCCAATTTGCCAAGGAAAACTCTGTTTCAGTGTCACGCTCTACGGCAATTTCTTGTAATATGACCTGGCTTATTAAAGTTACAGCAAATAATGTCTTTGGGTACAGATTTATTACCCCATCAGAGTTCTTATCAGACTTGGAGCTTAAATGGGATAAAGAGTGTCTTACCAGTGCTTGGCTGTTACCTTGCTGCTGTGGTGTCTGTCTGGCCATTTGTAGTCCTCGCCAAAGAAATAGCCCTTTCCCCAATTTCTGGTCGGTATTCTTACACCCCAAGCTGCACATCTGTAGGAAGGATGTTGATGAATTGCTCCATTGCAAATGTGTCGACGATTCAGCGACTGTTTTGCCCTCCAGTTGGAGCCATTTTATCAAAGAAGAAAAATTACTCACCTTAGTAATGTAGTTTCTTCTAATGGAGTCTTGCTGTATTCTGACATATGCAGTTAGGTCCTGCCTTTCAACTGCCCCAGAGAACAAAGAGTTAAACTTTCCATGGCCAGCATGGAATGTTCACCTCGAGCTCGGTTGTAGCCCTGTCTGCTGCTGTTTAAACTCCAACCTCAGATCTTTAAGAGCAATACTACTAGAAGTTCTATGTGGAAACTGTAAAACTTCAAACTAGCCAACTGGCAACTATATTTATATAAAAGGGATTTTTGGTTTCAAAGCAAAGATTCAAGTCAGGAAACCCAAAACAAAACACATCCCAAAACACAACACTCACCCAAAATAAAGGAGGGTGAAAAGGACACCCTAGGGTGCAAACACTGCTCCTGCCCACCCACATCCCAAAAACTAGGTTCTGAGAGGGAGGTAGGGAGGTCAGAATAAGCAAGACTCCATTAGAAGAAACAACATTACTAAGGTGAGTAATTTTTTCTTCAAACAACATGAAGTGTTGCTGTATTCTGACATATCAGACTACAAGCAGTACCTCCATGGAGGAGGACAGAACCTACTTTGGAAACAGGCTCTGAAGTACTGCTGTGACCAAACCGAGCATCACTCCTAGCCTGGATATCCAGAGAGTAATGCTTGGTGAATGTATGGACTGTTTTCCAGGTGGCTGCTTGACAGATTCCTAAGATAGGAATATCCCTGGCAGCAGCCAGGGAAGCAGCTGTACCTCTAGTAGAGTGAGCCTCAGGCCTGAGGGTGGAGTTCTACCCAGTTTTTCATAGCAGAATTGTATACCAGAAACAATCCACCTGGCAACAGATCTCTTAGTGGCAGGTTTGCCCTTACCAACCTCTCCATATGAGGGGAACAACTGAGGGACTCAAACCTGTGACCCTTGGTGCACTCTATGTAGTAGCTGAGGGCCCTTTTAACATCCAGCTGTGCAGCCTCCTCTCTAGAGGAGGAATGGTCAGTGGAGAAAACAGGGAGAGTCAAAGACTGGTTGAGGTGGAAATCTGAAACCACTTTACACAAAACGCCCTGTTAGTTCTTAGGACTGCTTTATCTTCTATGGAAAGAGATGAAATCAGGTTCCACTGACAGGGCTTGCAATTCACTGATACGCCTGGCAGAGGTAATGGCCACCAAAACACAGTTTTCCAAGTCAAGTACTTAAGCTCTGCAGAGGACAAAGGCTCAAAGGGGGTTGCATAAGCTGAGCAATGCAAACATTAAGGTCCCAAGGAGGAGGAGCAGGGTCCCTAAAGGGGGTTTGTGCAGCAATCCCTTGAAGAATTTACAAAACACCGGATGGGTTGACAGAGGAGAAGGCTTGCCTACTGACAGGAAAGCAGAAACAGCTGCCAAATGCACTTTAAGTGTAGCTGACCTAAGGCCTAGGCCACTGAGATGGACCATATAGTCCAGAACTATAGGCAACCCAGCAGAATCTGGAGAAATGTTCTTTTAGAACACCCAATAGTGAACCTTTACATTTGGAATTGTAAGTATTTCTGGTGGAAGGCTTTGTAGCCATAAGGATATCCAGAACCCCTTGGGAAAGATGTAGGTCAGCAAACTCTAACTCTTCAAGAGCCATGCCTTGAGATTGAGAGATCGAAGGTTCGGTACCAAATCCTCCCGTGAGAGGATGTCAACAGGTTGTAATTCCTGGGCAGAGACAGGGAAGGTGGACTGCTAAGGACAGCAACAAGTGGTACCAGGGCTATCTGGCCCAGTCTGGAGCAATCAGAATCACTTTGCATGGCTGTGACCTTATCTTGACTAACACTTTGAACAGGAGAGGAAGGGGAAAGCATACAGAAATTTCCTTCCCAATTCAGGATCAAGCATCCAGGGACTGAGCCCAAGACTGGGAGTCTGCAACAAAAGAGAGGAAGTTGGTGATTGTCTGGGGCTGCAAAAGGTATATCTGTGGAGTGCCCCATCTCGAGAAAATCACTTTCAAAACTAGGGGATCTAGGGTCCATGCGTGATGGCCCTGGGATATTCTGCTCAGAGCATCTGCTAGGACATTGTCCTTCCTGGGAGGAACTGCTATCAGAGAGGTTTGCAGGAATAGGCCAGGGACCACAACTGTATTGCTTCTGTGCACAAGGTCGTAGACCGAGTGCCTCCTTGCTTGTTGATGTACCACATGGTGGTGGTTTTGTCTGTTCTGACCTGGACCACCTTGTTCTGTACAGATGTGGAAAGGCTTGCAGTGCCAGAAACACTGCTCTGAGTTCCAAGAGACTGATGTGAAGCAGAGATTCCTGAGGAGACCACAGCCCTTGGGTGGTAAGATCCCTCAGATGGGCTCCCCAGCCCAGCAGGGAAGCATCTGTGGTGAGTATCACTGAATGAGACTGAGTGACAAAAGGAACTCCTTGTCTCAAATTGTCCTGATCCTGCCACCACTGCAAGGCCTGGATCAGGGTTCGAGTCACTGGGACTAGTTTGGCAAGGGAATCCTTTCTTTGGGACCAGAAGGCTTTTAAACGGAACTGAATGTCCCTCATCTGGAATCTTGCTCCCTGGACCACTGCTGTGGAAGCTGCCATGTGGCCCAGAAGCTGAAGGAAATGCCTTGCTGGTCGAGACACCTGTAAGGTGAATGAAGAGGCCAGTTCCATGAGGTCCTTGCCCTGTCCAGGGAAGGAAGGATCTTGCCCTTATTGTATCCAGCTCTGCCTCTATGAAGGTGAGGAGCTGTACTGGCTTGAGAACTGACTATGGAAAGTTGAGAAGGAATCCTAAGGAAGTGAGCACTTGCTGAGTTATTTGCAAATGTGACTTCACTTGGTCTGGAGACTGACCTACTATGAGCCAGTCGTCCAAATATGGGAAGATGGAGATCTTTTTCTCCTTAGGAAAGCAACCACTACTGCCAGGCACTTTGTGAAAACCCTTGGGGCTGATGTTAGGCCAAAGGGATTGCTTTGAACTGATAGTGGCCTGATGGCAACTCTAACCTAAGTACTTTCTGTGGCAGCACCTGTTGGGAATGTGAAAATAGGCATCTCTGAGGTCCAGGGAGGCTAGCCAGTCCCCTGGCCTTAAGGAGGGACAGATTATTCCCAGAGTCACCATTTTGAACTTTGGTTTTAAAAGGTGTTTGTTCAGATATCTTAGGTCCAGAATGGGCCGCCATGCTCCTGTTTTTGGGGTTAGGAAGTACCTGGAGTACAACCTTTTTCCTTGTGTAGGTGGGAACTTCTCTATAGCTCTGAGAGCTAGGAGAGAAGAAACATCTGCTTCTAAGGCAAGGGTCTCTGATGGATTTGCAGGTGGAAAGGATCTGGTTCTCATCTTGGGAAATTCTTTGAAGCTGAGAACCAGTCCCTGGCTTACTACTTCCAGGACCCACTTGTCTGATGTCAGAGACTTCCAGTCCTGGACAAAGTAAGACAGCCTGACCTCCACTGGTATTGAGAATCGGCCTGGGCAGACCCATCAGGGTGTCTGCTTGGCAGGGGCTTTAGGCTGAGGGTAGATGCAGGCCTGCTCATCCCCATCTGTCCTCTCCTCTGAAGAACCCCTCTGAGAAGAAGAGGAGGCCTGAGCTTGGTAAAGGCCTTGGAAAGGCCTGCCCCTGCCCCTGGACTGCTGCCTTTGAGGAGTGACTTGCCTTTCTTTGGTCTGAGCACTCCTGTAAGTGGTCCTGTTCGCCCATCTTTTTTCATATAGTTCTCTGTCTGCTCCCAAACAGAGAATTACTAATAACAGAGAAATCCATGGCCTTAGCCTGGGTATCCTGTGATAGGCTAGTACATCTGAGCCAAGCCATCCTCCGAGAGCCATAGATGTAGCCATGACTCTTGATGAAACATCACTGAAGTCCACAGCAGCATTAAATTGCACTTTGGATGCCTCAGTCCCATCTGCAGCCACCTGCTCCAGCTCCTTGGCAAGCTGGTCAGGGGCCTGTTTAGCCAGAGCCAGCAGAGTGTCCCACCTGGACTTCTGGTATCTAGCTGTGTAGGCCATATAGTTAGCCTGCCTGAGTCCCAAAGATGCTGAAATCTACTGTTTCTTTGCCATGGCATCAATCCTCCTGGAGTCCTTATCTGGGGGTGTGATGCCAAGGGATATTTGCCTTATCACAGGCAGCAGCCTGCACTACCCCAACATGGCTGCATTGCTGGGAAAGGAACCCGTGTGTCTGAGCCTGACAAAGTATCTCTTGTCCATTCGTCTGTCCACAGGAGGTATGGAATTAGGAGTCTAAAGTTTCCCAAAGGATTTGTGGAGGGAATAGACAGTCTCCTGGACTCTGGGATGTCCATCATTTCAACAAAATTAGGCTCCTCCATTGCTTCTTCCATAGGAAGCTAGAGGGTTTCAGCCACTTTTGTAAAACATAAAGTGAGAAAGGGACTCAGAAAGCCTAGGAGGAGAAACACCTGAAGGTCTGTCTGGGGAGATGTCCGGGTCAACAGGCACAACCAGACTTTCATAATCACCATCATCATCATCCTCATACTCTCCCTCCTCCTCATCCGGTCCATAAAATTCTTCCAAGGTGTAATCCAGAATCGGGGAACCGACTGAACCGAGCCCCTGCCAGATGGTGCTGGTTCGCCGAACCAATGCGACTGCACTATTCTTATCGCTTTGGCTATCTCATCGGCGGTCGGAGTATGAATTTCTGGGTCTGAATTGACGATTTATCTTTTCTTTTAACCGAGCCGATTCCTCAGAATTGGCTTCCTCCTTTGCCTGAAGAAGTATCGCCTGGTCAGAGGGTACTCCTTCTGGTTCGGTCGGAACCGAACCGGCTGGCTATCCGGGTCGGCAGACTTCTCGCCTCCCTTTCCTCAGTCTACCTAATCTCTTTTCCAGGGTAGCTTTGGGAAAATTCTACAAATTTGGCAGTCTGAATCGAGGTGGTCAAACCCCAGACAATAAACACAGGTGGTATGCGGATCAGCCTTAACAAAGACTTCCTCATACACACACTGCCGTGTTGAAACCCAGTGGGCCCAGTTTTTCTTGGGTTTCTCAGACATGGCCAATCCTAACAAAACTTACCCTTTTCTTGGCAATCCTCCAGGCAAGACTCTACTCGGTTCCTGACCGTGTCACGTCTTGGAAAAAGGTAATAAAATCGTTTTTAGAACCGATATGGACCAGTTACTACACTCTAAGTAAATACACAAACTTTTTTATCTGAAACTGATTGGTTCAGCCGAACTGATCCGCAATTTACAAGTTCCACACAGAAACTATAAGAAAAACCTATCTAGTACTCACGGTATCACAGACAGAGACTTAAACCGACAGAATGGTAGCAATTCAGTAGAAACTGAGCAAAAAACGACACTTTAACCGACTTTTTGAACCGAGCAAGGAGAAATCTCCGGGCGACTGTTCAGTAGTGAGATAAAGAATCTGACAGCTGGAGTTTAAACAACAGCAGACAGGGGCTTCAACCCGAGCTCATGGTGAACATTCCATGCTGGCCATGAAAGGTCTAACTCTTTGTTCTCCGGGGCAGTTGAAAGGCAGGACCTAACTGCATATGTCAGAATACAGCAAGACTTCATGTTGTATGAAACACAGAATTTGATGGCAGATATGGACTGCTTGGCCCACCTAGTCTGCCCATTTCCCTACCTAATGGATAAGCTGCAGCTCCTAGTTAACCAACAGCCTACTTCCTCCTACCCTCACTAGAATTGCCTTATGTCTGTCCCATGCATTCTTGAATTCCCCACTGTTTTTGACTCTATGACCTCCTCAGGAAGGCTGTTCCATGTATCTACAACCCTCTCTGTGAAGAAATACTTCTCACATTACCTCTGAGCCGTCCCCTCTATCTTCAAATTGTGCCCCTTGTTCTTGCACATCTCTTTTCTGAAAGATGCTACCCTCTTGGACTTTGCTGATTCCCTTGAGGTATTTGAAAGTTTCTACCATGTCCTCCCTCTCCCTCCTTTCCTAGAGCCTATACATCTGAAGCTCCTTTAGTCTTTCTTCATATGTCTTCTGGTGCAGACCCTGCACCATTTTGGTTGCCCTCCTCTGAACAGCCTCCACCCTGTCTATGTTTCTTTGCGGAGATAAGGTCTCCAGAAATGTACACAGTACTCTAGATGTGGTCTTACCATCAGTCTGTACAGAGGGCCAACAACTTCCTGTTTTCTACTGGTGATGCCTCTCCCTATGCATCCTAGTATCCCCCAGCCCTCCTTACTGCCTTCTCACATTGCTGGCCACCTTCAGATGCGTGGGATATGACTACCATGGGTCCTTTCCATTTGCTGTTGTCAGTATATCACCCCCACTGTGTACTCTTCCCTGGGTTTTGTTTCCTAGGAGTTCTCCGAGCCGTGTGAAGGCTTCTTAAGGATTGTCGACTGAGTTGTACTTCAGAGATTGAAATCTGCCTGTAGGTCTCTCCTGAGATGTCATACCTTTCAGGATTTCGCTTTCACCAGATCATAGTTTTCTGACTGTGCAGTGTCCATACTGCTGTAGGCAAGCTGGGCTTTCCCTGTCAGGTAGGGTACCAGTCGGATTGTTCATTGCTGCTTTGGCCATTGGCAGGCTATGACAACTCTTCAAAGTTGTCAAGTATGCCTCAATATCATCCGAGGGACACAACTTTGTAAGTTTAATGACTTTAATTTGCTTGTGTTTTGTTGCTCATCTGGATCTGTGCCAGATCCTCTGCCTTGATAGCTTGCAAGGCATCCAGCCATCGCTGTTCCTGTTGCTGCATCTCTTCTTTCATCCGTTGCTTATCATCTCTCCTTGCTGCTCCTGTCGCTGCATCTCTTCTCTCCACTGTGCTTCTAAAATTGAATTTCTTTTGCTCTCTCTGCTTCTCTGTCTCTTTTGTTGTACAGCCCACCATTTGAAAAAGTCCATCAGACTTTCAGGTGCTGTCACTGCCTGTTCTTTTTCCATAACTTGTGCTGGCTGTACAATCTCAGCTTGGACTTCTGTCTCTGCTAGTTTGGCTGCCATTCTCCTGGTAACCACTCCTGGACTTGCTGCTGTAGAATCCATACCTTCTCTGGCTTCCCTGGTACTAGGTCCAGTACCCACACACAAAACTTTTGGCTTAAGAGTATGCACTGCATAAATCCCACTTAGGCTGACACCATCTGTCGTCCGAGGCACAGGTCAGGAAGCATATGAAAACCAGAAGCAGTTGTAGAATTCACAAAAAGTATTTATTAGTACTAGCAGTAACATAAAAAAATAAAATTGTTCAGAATAATTATTTACAATGGCAGAACAAACAGAGGAGACCCATCTGTGTTTTCCTTCAATCTCTGTGTCCCCTGCAAGCAACTGCAGCTCTGTCTTATACGCCTTCACAACCCCTTCTTAACAAGCATCCTATTTTTCCAAAAATGTCCTTGTATATATCAAGCAGGTGCAGCCAGAAAACACTGTCCCAGAATGAAGACCTTTTCACAGCTTCTGCAAAAGGCTTTTTCAATCATCTCAAACTATAATTATATACATTTGAACAGTAACACTATATAATACCGACACAAAGGATCCCAATATCAGTTACATTTCCATAATGATTTGCATATATTTTATACCAGCAGATATGCAAGGGAGGAGGAAGAAGACAGAACAGCAAGGGAAAAGTTGAGAGACAGTGAGAGGCAAAGAACTGCGAGACTGTTGGGATGATCAAATCCTAGGCCTCACAGGAAAATTTGGTTGCAAAACCAGACAGACAAGAGACAGGACAAGAAAGAACAGAACAGATCCCTGCATTCAGACTCGCCATAACAACTTGGACAGGTTCCTATTCAACCCTGTCACAGTCAAGTTGTAAGACTGGACAGTCCAAGAGAGCTGAGATGTGTTCCTCTCCCAGGCACCACTAAGGGTAGTGGTCTAAAGCCCAGCTGGTATAAGGAGAAAGGGCTTATCAACCAAGAGAGTCTGGACGACAAAACAAATCACCAAAGAAAATGACCTGCTTCTCCTGCAACCACAGGGCTGTACCCTGTGTAAAAGCTAGTGTAGTTGATCCAATAGGTTGCACAGCAGCTCCACATGCAGTGCAACTGCCACATGGAGTAGACTGGATAGTGCCCAGGGCACAGGTTGCATTTTGCAAGTAATAGGGATATACCCACAGAGGGGTTATACTCCTGGGAATGGAGAAGGAGGACAAGAAAGAAGAGGGAAAGAGGAGCTACCTTCACAACCCCTCCCCTTTTATTTTTTTTTGTGGAGTGATCAGTTGGAATGAATGCTCAAAACATTTTTATATATTTTATGACAGAACCACTCCTGGGGTGTGCAACTGAGGAGATGTCTAAGACTCAGTGGTGCTGCTAGCACCAACAGGGTTATCTGCCCAGAGGCCCTAGCTCTGTTAGAGGGAAGGGTTGTGGGAGAAGTGTGGTAATCAATGGTGAAGATAAACAATTACGGTAAGTACATAATTTTCATATCTTCCATGAAGCAATCCTCACCACTGAGTCTCACTTATGGGTCCAAGTACTAAGCTGTCTCTTCTTCGGTGGGAGGAGCCGGTTCACCCAGAGGGTAACAGATACCTCAGCTCTTCTGTGTGTGGGAGAACACTGGAAGGCAGGGGGCCTTATAGGTCTGGAAGGACCTGAGACTGCTCAGGATCAGGTGGGTGCACTCACACAGGAGCAAAAGTGCTTTGACAGTGCCCATCTGACCCTGGAGAAGAAATAAGCACCCTGGAAATGCGAAAGTTAAACACCTTATGTGGGCCAAAGATGCCAGCCAGGAGAGGCAAGCTATGCCACTCACCTGATGCAGACTGCAGTTCCTGCTAGTCTGAAGGCCACCTCACTGGCATCGTGACAATGCCCTTGACTGGTGCTGAGCTACTCCAGGCCCTGAGCAGAAAGGCTAATAGGTTGCCTGGCTAACTCAACTTGAGGCATGGCAGCTAAGAGCTGACTTAGTTGCAATCACAGGTGATGACTGAAGGTCGCCAGATGTACCTGGTGTGCAGAGATCCACACGAGGATGTGTGATGAGGTAAACCTTGCTACCAAGGGCATTTGTCTCAGTGGAGTCTGCCACTGGAGGTTCATCGTGCATGACGAGTCAATCGCTGATGGGGTCTGCAGTATCTCAAGCCCAGAAGAAGGGTGAAGTACTGCACCATCAAACGCTGTAGCTGTGCGATACCGCTTTAGGAGGTCCCTGGAGCGGGTGGACAGGAGAGGGGCATCTCCACTCTGCCATTGATGCCTCCTCAAAGGCCCTAGGCCATGGAGGTATGACAACTGTCATCACTGGGAACCCCAAAGAGTCCCAACAGTAGGGTTGCCGTATAGTAGCTAGTGTATGAGCCTAGGTCAAGTGCCTGGAGCATCTCCAAGAATCGCTGGTACAGAGTGCACTCAACAATTAAGAATAGGTGGAAGGATGATTATCCTCTGAGGAGGACATCGATGGAGATGAGGCTCTGACCTCAGGGGCTGTTGATGCCAGAGAGAATGGACTAAACTGGGTCTTGTTACAGGACCTACAAAAGTTATCTGGGACACCAACAAACTCCCTGGGCTGCTGCCATGTTGGTGGCACCTCAGGGCTTATGAACATGGAACCCCTCCATTAAGTGGTGAGGCACTGGAGGATGAGACTCTGGGTTTAAGGCCTCAACCTGGGCTACTGAACTATGCAGGAGGCCTCGTCTGAGGGGAGAGTCAGGTAGACTCACCTGAAAGGGGTCCTCCTACATCAGAGGAGTGACCCAACTGGTACCCATGGGGATAAATTCCCAGATAAGGAGAGCAGAGCCATACAGTCCCTGTAGGGTGGCTGTACAGCACCTGTAGGGAGAACTCCAGCTCCAGGCCACCATCAGACTCTGAACCACTGCCACCGCTGACACCAGGCTCGGATTCAATGATGTACTCAGAGATGGGTTCATCACTGTCACCATGGCTGGCACTGCCCTTGATGACGGGCTTAGCAATGGCTTTGGCATTAACCCTAGAGTCATCCTCTACCATGGTGCCATGAATGGAACCAAGGTTAGGACAACCCCTGGGATGACACCTCACCGCATTGCATCCAGTGCAGGGTCCAGGACTGACACCATGGCCATTGTCACGTCCATCACTATGGCAAGTGTGGTCATCCCCGTGTCACTAGCAGCATCTGGGGAAAACGCCACTCCACCTCAGCAACAGGATGAATGATAGCCCCGTCGGTCCCTCCCTTCAACATCACAGACGGTGTCAGAGGGGGCCCGCATTGTTGCCTATGCCACCGACTTGTCATCGTGACCAATGAGAATAGCACGGGTGATGTCAGAAGACATCGCCGAGGTGTCTACTGCTGTTGACCGAGTACATACGCTTGGACTCACCACCAGGAGTCTGCTTCCCAGGGCAGACTCTGTAGAGTTCTTAGCTGGCCACCCAGAAGGAGCCATCTGTCCACATGACTGAAGCACCAGGGCCTCTGACTCCTCAGCACGGTGAGATCGAGGCAGACACTGTAGCCGTGGGATGAAAGGTCCTATGAAGAGGCCCATGGAAAGGCCTAATGTCTGTGCCTTTACCGTGAAGCATGCGATCCTGCCTCAAAGGTGGGGATTAGATGACCCTACCTCATCGCGCGATTTCTAAAGTATGGTTTCCATTCAGAAACAGGCATTGGAAACATCCATATTGTGTTCTGGACCAAGGCAGGCCGCATAGCATTGATGCTGGTGCAGAAGAGCCATGGGTTTCCCACAGGGCACTGATGCATAATGGGAGTCTGTCGGACTTTCTTCAATGACTTAGCCCTTTCTTCTCTGACTTCCTCATCATGGAAAGAAAGGCACTAGTCGCTCCCACAGTGAGCACTCGACAGCGGGAAAAACAACAACTGAGGTAACTGGGGAGCTGGCAATGGTAATTGGGTGGTGCGACACCACATGGGAATGCTCAGGTGCCTTTCTCAGTAGCTGGTGCTGGCTCCCTCCCTGCAAAATTTTGTTCCTATGGAGTTCTGGTGCCTCAGCACAAGATCCATAAGTAGGAATCAGTGGTGAAGAGTAATTCCTTGAACGTCCTGTCACCCAGTATTGTAAGTCATTCCAGTCCTTTGCTGCTCTACAGGAGAAGGCATTCTGACCCAACAAGGCACACTCAGCAGTAGGCTTATGTTGGTGGTTAGGTATGATCAGAGAAGAGTAGATGGACCTCTGAAGAAGGGACCTGTGAGGCCCCGAAAGCTCGTACTGTACCATCTTTATATAAGACATATGCTTGGCAATAAAAGATATCAAACCTTCCAGTGACTCCTGCTTTCACTGCCTGAAAAACTTCTATGTTAGAATTGTTCTTCATGGGCCTGGTGGCGCAGAGGGCTGAGGCGCTGGATGCCTTACCTCGCTCTATGCCTGTGACCCGGTTCAGGAACGGACTTGGGTCATTCAGGGTCGGAAGGATTGAGTGTCTGCTGACAACTCTCCTTCCTTGGGGTGGGGAACTCAGCACCACGCTGCAGACTGACAACCAGTGGAAGGTGGGTGTCAGCACAAGCACGACACTAGAATGGGGTGGACCCACGCACAGGGTGTAATACTGCCTCCAAGGAGTTGGAGACAGTCACTCCACCCATTGCACTTGCATGGGTCTAGGGAGAAAACAGAAACGGTTGGAGCTGGCAGTGTCTGTGATGGTGGGCTGTGCCCATGCCTCCCCTCAGCAAGGCCCTGTCACGGGGGGTACACATGGCTGGTTGGGGCAGGAAAGCCCGCTGAGAGATGAGTCCCTTCCGAGGGAGGGGCTGGAGCAGCCTGCCGCTCCGACGGAACAGTAGAAAATGTATATTGAAAAAAAAAGAAGAAGTGTTCTTTGTGCAGCCAGCCCAGTACCACAGTGGTAACACTATTGCTTGCTATGCCAACAACCTGCATTCTGGAATGGGCATCGGCCATTAGTGGCTGGCAAGGGAGCAAGGATTGAGTGACTTCTCTCCTTCCTGGGGTAGGACGCTGCCCCTGTTGCGGACTGCCAATCGGTGCAGACCAGCTGGCAGCATAGCTGGGAGCACCAAGAGGGAAGGGGTTGCCACGACCCCTGTGGCACGATGCACCATCACGCCACTGCACAGGGACACCCTAAGGAGAAAAAGCAGCTGGCAGGAGGAAAATGCTGTGCATTCACACCGACACCCTCCGCAGCTCACGTATGACTGGCATGGCTGTCCACCCACCACACTGTGGTTCTGCAACTGGTAAGTCCATGAGATAGGTGATGGGCTGGGTGTGTTGCCGGATGAGACTGGGCCAAGAACCTGCTATGTGGAAAGAAGCGTTCTTTGTTAAATCGGTGATTTTTGATTAAAAGAAACCTAAACCATATTTTTAATTTATATTTCTTTTTGCCGATATGTGTTACAGTCCCAATTAATGTAACTGCCAGCTGGTTTTCGGGCATCATTTAACAGTGACTCAATCTTTTAAACATGTGACTTCTGTGCAAGCAGAGCTTCCCACTTGACGAGCCGCTGTCTCCTACATGTCAGGATGGCAACACTGGAGTGAGATAAAGTGCTCACCCTGCACTGTTAGCAGTGTGATTTCAACTAAGGATGGCTGAAGGCAGCTCTAAGTTTGCTGATCCAAATCTTGATCTGGATTCACATTATTTTCTAAATAAAATGTTTTACTGATATTCACAGTAAGTGAGACATACAATGTGCTGTAAGTGTACAGTGATTTTCAACATTTTGTCTATGGTGTACATATAAATTTGCATCTAGTAAAGCTATTCAGTTAGCATAAAATACTGTTTTCATTGTGTGTCAGTTCTTGTGCAGATGCACTTACTTATCACTGTTGCATGGGGCGGGGAAGGCTAGCACAGAGAAAAGAGCAAGGGTTGGGGAAGTGGGTAGGAGATGTATCACCTGGGATGGGAAGAGAGTGAAGCCAGCAGGAACGTAAACACGAGGAGGGAAATACTAGGTTCCCCACAAGTTAACCTAGTAGTATTTTAAAACGGTGTCTGGGCACAGTTTAAAGTATTTCAGCATTGCATTACTAACTGTCAACATAAACCCAACAGAGTTCAATTTCACCTGTAACTTCCACAGTCTCTGTTAGCATAGCTAAGGTTTTGGGTCATCTTCCAAAAGCTGGGATTGTTCATTGTCTGGCTAAATTAAGTCACTTGTGTGGGTAAAATGAGTGTTGTCATGGTCAGCGTTTGAAATAAAAAGGATTTTTAATTTAAAAAGTTAGCGATCTATAATAATTCTATGGGTCCATTTGGAGGCCTCTTATGAATGTAACACTGGTGTTGCCTCTTGTGTCCTTCGGACTACAGAACTTCTCACCTTTGGTTCGAGTCCCTGGTCCTAAGACCACATAAGTCGATCTCATATCCATAAAGGGCCCTCCAATCAGCCAATAAACTTACATGGAGTGCCCGTGTAATGGGTGCATTTTACTGAGTACAAGCAGTATGCACTGTGCAACATATGTTATTAGTGAGATAGCAAATACGGACCCGATCCAGTGACTGCACATTTACATCACTCAGTCCCTCGGCTGGTCTTTATTAATCAGCTAAACAGCCATTACATAGAAAACATAATAAAATACACTTAAAATCACTGGCATCATGCAGCAATACAGTAAATATGGCAGCATGAAGCTTACCTTTTATTTATTTATTGAGATCGTGAATTAATACCTTTGAGAACAAGTTCATTACATGGGTTCCACGTCAAGGTTATACAACAGGTGCTATAAAGGATTAGATAGATAGATATTTTATTTATAAAGCACCCATCTCCAGGGACTCTGGGTGCTGTACAATACAAAAATCACACAATAATACAAATAAAAAGCACTTCATCATTAAAACAAATTTAAAATTACACTATCTGGGCCAGATATTCAAAACTTTGCCCTGGGGCTAAATTAGCACTGCCGGTGGGCAAACAGCCAGACACAAGGCAAGCTATATTCAAAAGGAATGAGCAGGGGCAAATGGCTTCTGAATATAGCATGGGAATGAGGCCGTGCAAACTGGTCTGGGAGTGCAAACACAGCCCTGGGATAAGACAGCACTGAATACAGCAACCAGAAGTGCAAGCACAACAACACAGTGCACAGCGACATGAGGGAAGGTAGAGGTGAACTATGTGGCCAATGTGTGTGCCAGCAAATGCGTGGATCCAGTACAGCTGCAGGCAGCAGCGATGTGAAAGAACAGTGCTCAAAACTGTATAATATTCCCTGAACCATTAGTGCTGGCAGTAGCACAGAGCTAAGCTGTTTGCCTGGTGCTAAGATTTGCCATATTCAAACGTGACATGCAAATGAGCCTACTTAGGTAGTCTCTTAGCAGACAGCCAGATTAACATCTCATTATGCCCTGACTTGCATGCAGTTTGCCCAGTGTTACTGCAGGGTCCCACAGCTCCACCTATAGGTCAGTCTGGAAGTACAGGGGCTGGCCAGGTCAGGCCACAGCACCACCTGTAGGTCAGTCTGACAGTGCATGATGGTTGCTGCAGGCTACATGTATGCAGTACAGCACAGCACTGTGTACCCCAGGAACAACACAGCATATGCACAGGCAGTGGTGGTGATGCATGCAACTAGCATACTGTAGGGCGTGCTACAGTGCACAGCAGAGACCACAGTAGCAAGGAGGCCAGTAGTGTGAAGGACCCAGCAATGCCTATGGTGTGTAGGGTAGTGAAGATCACTGCACTGTACACAGTGACAAGCCCACCTTGCAGGTGTGTACTGCCAGTGGACATTACTGTCACACTGTTGTGTGACCCACAGATGCTGCACCTCTGGCATGGGATGCTCACAGTGACACAGGCATGGCTGTCTGTCTGTGCTGTGGTTTATGTACAGCTGTGCGGTATGTGACTGGGGGCATGTGCGATCAGACAGGCACACTGGTATTGGGGTATTCCCAATACTAGCCCATGTGCACTGCGTGCTGTGTCCCAGCCTTCTGGCCACACCTGGTCTGTGGTGAGGCCTGGCCACCCGATACCTCCCTCCTCTCAGCGCTGCATGTGTGCTGGCATCTGTTGGTCACCACAGACGTATGGTCTGCAGGTGTGTGCTGTATGGCTACACTACCTTGGTGTCCCCTGTGGGCTCACGTCACCACATACTGTCTGGCATGGCTGGGACTGGTGGCAGCAGTTGGCATCACTGTGGTGCCATCAGTGAGCAGCATGTTTCCTCCATGCCCGGCATGTTCTCTGTGTCATAGTCATATGTTAGGGTCCATGAGGCAGTGCTAAAGCCCGGGCTAATGCCACGCAAGGCCACAATGTCACGCAAAGATGTTTGTCCAGAGTTAAGACCAGCTTTTCTTGGGTAGCAATTTGTGCCGTGCAAAGGGTCGCTAAAACACCTCGATCGCTAAATATCCCACAGCACCTGTATTCATGTTCGGTTTGCCTTGCATATAATTATAGTTTTCCGGCGCTAATGCAGTTTGCGCGGATATTTGACCTTTTGAATATAGCAGACCCATGCTAATTCCACGCTAAACCCATGCAAACAGTTTGCGCACTATGCAAAGCTCTGAATATCTGGGCCTCCATCCCTTAAAACCAAGGTTGAATGCGGACATCAAAATACACTTATACAGGTAAGACTACGCTAAAAACACTTATACATGCAGGATTACAAAAATAACAATGATGTTGGTAACTACAGAAGAGGCCTGGGACACTCTGAAATAAGCAGAGAAGGTCACAGGAGTCATCATTAAAACCAGATTAGATAGGTACCTTCAAGGTTAGAAATTCTGTTACTTCCACTGAGTAGTGGGGACAACTAATATGGGCATTTCGCCTTCTGTTGTCTTATGTTCCCAGTATGATCAGCACACAAATACAAACCGTACTACTGAGTTGAGAGACAGCAAGGGACAGACGGACTTTACAGGGGAGGAAGCATCAGCCCAAAGGATTTGTCACACAAGCAAGTGGATGAGGATGGGAAGCAAAAAGCTGAGGGGTAGGTAAGGCAAAGAGAGGGCCCAGGCAGAATGTCCTAAGGGTCGGAAGTGAGGACAGAATAGGAAGGAGTAAGGGGATTGAGATGAGGGGTAGTAGGAAGGCAGGCGACGCTGAGAGCGCATAAAAGTGAAAATAAGTGCACACAGGAAGGATATATGAGACTTCACACAATAAATATATTTTAATAACAATGTTCAATTTGCAGTCTCAGATGTTTAGAAATTCCTTTTCAACGCCTATAATGAGTTAAATATCTGAGTTTAGGGATTTATTTTGGACCACCATTTCTGTAACAGTAATACTGTAGGTTGTCTCCTAATGCATACAGCTTTGATAAGGAACACGGTACTGTTAGATCTGGTGTGAATTAGATTTTCGAATATCTACAATTTAATTACTGTCTTACAGGTATTTGATAATATTTTAGAAACACAGAAGTTGATGGCAGATAAGGACCATAAGGCCCATCCAGTCTGCCCATTTGGCAAAGTTCTTTGTTCTAATACCTTCGTGAGAGTTTATAGTTGGCTGAGGCTGTGTTATGAGATCCCGACACCAAAAGCCTGAAGCTGATAATCCGAGGGCTTAAATCCTGATGGACAGAATCTCAATGACAGACAGCCACACTCCAGATGGTTTCACCCCACCCCGGTAAATGTATACAGACAAACTCTGGGTCACCATACCGTGGGAATGTGGCTGTCAGGAGATCCGCCAAACAGGTTTTGGCCCAGGACTGTCAAGAGTCAGACTTCTGGGTGTCAGGATCTCGAAGGATACCTTGGTGATGCCATGTTAGATGGTGGAGTAGGATCTTTATCTCTTCTATTATGTTTATATGTATAGTTACTGGGTCTCTTATGGTTGTAGAGAGCATCTTGAGTTCTCTGAGGAGAGCACTACGAAGTGAAGCTGAACAGTTCTGCCACACACAGGACTTGAGAGAAAAACTCTAATAACCATAAGAGACAGAGGAACTGTACATATAAACATATTATAAATCATGTTAAAGACTTTTGTCTCAAAACGGAACTTAAATTTAAAATCAGAGTGTTTTACTTTGCAGAATACTAAATCCCTTTGTGGTGAATGGACTTTGCCAACTGAACTAAGAACTTCCGAATTTTAGAACTATATGCATGAGACAACATTTTAAGCAATAAGGCATGACCAGAGGTTAGAGTAACAGTCTGTTCATCACCCCAAGGGCACAATGTGATGAGGTGCAGCAGTGCCATATTGCCCTAATGAGTGACTGTTAAATCTAACTCTTTGAGTACCTTACAGCTATTACAATAAACTTATTCCAAAGAAAAGTCTTAAAAGTGTAACCCCTAGATGGCTATCCCAGGGGCTACTACCCCTGCCTGATTTGCCACTAACAGGTTGAGGGGCCTGGATCCGATGGCGGGTGCCTCCACCCAGAGGTCAGGGTTTGCAATAGTTAAACTAACTTGGTCACAGCCCTCTGGGACACTTCAACCCCTTTCTTCCCACTAGTGGCACACACAGTATATCAGAATTACCTTCACAGTATACACTTACCCCCAGGACTGGTCTCAGGCACTGGGACCCCTGTAAAATAAGAAGATACAGTGCAACAATCACAGTACAATACTTTTACACAGACAAATACCTCAGGCAGTATAACTCGCTGAAACAAGCAGCTCTGATTTATTTAGGGGGATATAACAAGGACAGGGAAATCAGGTTAATTAGCTTATCACTTTACTCATCTACCTATGGCTCTGTGCACAGGCCTATCCCTACCAGTTACTGTCCCTGGGAACTTTTAGCCCTAGTGGCTAGTCCAACCGTGGCAGCTGGTAGGGGCCCTTTCACAGAGAAAAGAAAAATTAAACAGTCAGCAGTACAGTAATTCCATTTGGATTCAATGTGGCAATTCAACAGGGAGCGACCCTGAATTAGTACTCACGACCTCCAAACAAGATAGGGTCCTTCAGCAGTAGGGCTACTCTTGAGCTCCACGAGACTCCTCACACATTTATATGACAAATTGCAACAGGCAAAAGTCCTTTAATGGCAGCAAGATTCACTTGAGCTACACAAGCCTCCTCACACATTTATATGGTAAGCAGTAACAGGCAAAAGTCCTTTAATGGCAGCAGTTCACTTGAGGCTACACAAGCCTCCTCACACATTTATATGGTAAACAGTAACAGGCAAAGTCTTTAATGGCAGCAGGATTCACTTGAGCTACACAAGCCTCCTCACATTTATATGGTAAACAGTAACAGGCAAAAGTCCTTTAATAGCAGCAGGATTCACTTAAGCTACACAAGCCTCCTCACACATTTATATGGTAAAAGAAAGTACTATACCAGGCAGGCTGCTTCTATCCCGATCGCAATTACTGCACAATACTCGGAGAACACACAGCAGATTCAGTTCCTGACAGACCGAGTGCAATTCAGCAATTTCTCCAGTCTTCTACAGGGTGAGCCTGGTTTCTACTCTTCAGATATCCTTTGATTCTCTTCACAGGACGGATTCAGTCCTAACAAGCAGTTACACAAGCTGCAGACCGGAACTCGGGCCTTACACATGTTTCCCGACTAAAACTGCACATCGAAAAGCACAGGGCTCCTTCCTCTTCACTGCCAGAGCTCAACTAAAACTCCAGCAGACAAAACCGGGCACTTCCTTTGAGGTCCTCCCAGTTCTTGGCTGGATTGGCTGTCACTCACAATAGACTGCCCTGTTGGTCCAAAAGGCGCGAAGTCAAACTACATCTCCCAGAGTCACTGCCCATACAATCCTCTTGTGGCTGGCTCAGATTACGAGTCCAAGTTCTGATTCGTCAAGGCACCATTTTAGAGCTACCTTAACCCACACTGATTGGTCCAGTTCAGCAGTTCAAAACTAGAATGGGGAACTAGGCAAACACAGTTCTGACTGCAAAGAAAGCAGGTTAGACAAACTGTATTTTCATTATTACTCTAAATGATTTCTGGCAAACAGTTACATCTTTCAGATAGGTTCCTTTGCACTCTAGTGACTGCAAAATGGAGTGATTGAGAGCAGCTTGAGTGGTACTAAGCAGAGAAACACACAGTCCCCATACAAACTAATTATGTCTGCAAGCAGACAGCTCTTAAAGAGACAGTACCAGAGGCTCTAAAAACACTCACAGATAAATGGCTTAAACGCCAAACACCATTCAGGCTTGGAGTATTCAAGCAAGCTCCTGGAAGTCTTTTGGGAACCCCCATTTGCAGGGCTGAAGTCTTTGGGAACCCCCATTTGCAGGGGTTACACTTTCCTGGCCTGTGGAAAGCTTGACGCTCATGGCCAAGCAAGTAACGGTAAGTTTCCACTGCAACCATATACATTTGCATTAGGCTCACACATGTAATCATCAGTCAATATATCATTTTACCAAGAACACATTTCTGAAACATTGCAGTCACGTCACTCTTTACACAGTATTACACACATTGTACCATAACTCAGGTTATTACCTCTTGTACATGAAACCCGAAGAAGGGGCCCTTCCTATCAGTTACCTTGGGGCTGGACGGGCAAGGGCAACACAAGTAACTTGGAGTTAGCACTGATGCTCAGTTTGGTCAATGAGCTCGGGGACACTTACACTCCTTTATGGACAACACTGAGAGGCAAGTCCACAGGCCTCCCAAGGGAATCATAACTGAGGTGCACCACAGGCTTTACAGCTCGACCAGTCTTTCTAGGGGAACTGTTACAGTCTCTGCACTCTGAGCCTCATTTTCAGCATTGTCCTCACTTGTCAGGGGAGTCTCCATGGGGTAGAGAGACTAGAACTTGAGGCACTTTCAGCTCCAGGAGTTACAGTTTCTGAGTCCACAACATTTGGCTCGCATGGAGAGCTTTCGGACACTGGCAGTGGACTGTCAGGGCACTCAAAATACTCTTCTTGTTCTGGTGTATCACCAGTCTACCCCAATCCATCATTTTCCTCCCTGAAAGCTCAAACAGTTAACCATGCACAATGATTCCATTTCATCTGATCTGATGCTTTGCACTTCACTTTCTGGGAGCATTGGCTCAGGGACTAAGCTGGGGCTTAGACAGTCCAGAAGGCCCAGCTTCATCTCCAGTATTGACTAGGGATTGCCCCGGAACAATTGACTCAGTTCGTAAGATGGATAGTATTCAAAGTCACTCACTTTCTTCTGATATGGACTGACAGTCATGCTCAACTGGGACTTGTGGAGGGAACACTTTAACTCTGCTTCTGTAGGTGCAGACTTTCTTGATCTTTCTTAGCAGCTTCTAGTCACTGGTCCAGAGGGACATCTTCTGGGGCTCAGACTCCATCAAGATTTGTCCAATGGGCAGTAAATGATTTCTATGCATTGTTTTACATCTTTTGAATTATTCTCAGGCCTTACTTTGTACACTGGCAGATCATCTAGTTTGCTCGCTACAATGTGAGGGAGATGGTGGCATCTGTCAGCAATCTTGTGTTTGCCATGCAGTCCCAGATTTCTTAGCAATACCCTATCTCCCTCCTGGAGTTCCTGTGCTCACCTTTTATCATACCTTTCTTTGTTGGCCAGATTTCTTTTGGCAGCCATGGTTTGAGCCAGTTGGTACGCATGAGTTAGCTGGGCCTTTAACTTTTGCACATACTGTAAATAGTTGTCAGCTTGAACCCCATCAGAGAGACCCCAAACACACATCTACGGTAGTCGAGCTTCTCTTCCAAACATCAGGCGGTAGGAGAGAACCCAGTGGCATCACTTTTGGTGCAGTTATAAGCATGTACCAGGGTGCTAATTTGTTGGCTCCATCTAGGCTTGTCCTTTGGGTGCAGGGTGCCTAGCATATCTAGCAAAGTACGTTGAAAGCGTTCAGGCTGTGGGTCCCCTGGGGGGTGGTAAGGAGTGGTTCTGGACTTCTCGCACTCCCCACAGAGAAAGCATCTCTTTGATCAGGCGACTCTCAAAGTCTCTCCCTTGATCAGAATGGATTCTTTGTGGAGCCCCATAGAGAACAAAAAGTTTTCTACAAGTATTTTGGCCACAGTGGATGCTTTCTGGTCTTTGGTGGGAAAGCTTGGGCATATCTCGTGGAAATGGTCAGTGACCACCAGCACATTACTGATATTTCTTTGATCTGACTCCAAACTCAGAAAATCAATACAGACCAGCTCCATGGGTGCACTGGTGGTGATGCTAACAAGGGGCAGCCCTCTGGGGCAAAGCTTTCCTCTGTAAGCAGCGACTACAGTTCGAATGTGTTGCTCCACATCAGCCCCCATCTTAGGCCAATAGAATCTGGATCTCACCAAGTCAAGTGTTCTGTCTATACCAAGGTGCCCCATGTGGTTGTGTAAGGACCTCAATACTGAGTCTCGAAAGGCAGTGGGCAGCACTAGTTGTTGTTTGTCTACTTGTCCCCTCTTGTCTACTGTTTCTCTGTATAACAGTTTATTGATCAGTTTCAACTTGGGACCTTCTTTGTATAACAGTGCAGTACTCAAATCAGTGGGCGTAATTTGGACACATCTTTTCCTGCACAGAGGGCTTCTAGCTGATTTGATCATGGGATCGCGGGACTGAGCCCGCCGAATACTGTCATTGTCCAGCTGAGGCAGTGCACCAATGTCTATTGCAGAAAAGTGGCAATAAG
Organism: Neoceratodus forsteri; assembly: GCA_016271365.2. NCBI lineage: Eukaryota > Metazoa > Chordata > Ceratodontiformes > Ceratodontidae > Neoceratodus > Neoceratodus forsteri. The sequence continues at coordinate 126,224,913 of JADMNL010000024.1, forward strand.
CAGCAGGTATGCAATTCTCAGAGGTCCCAAGCAATCCACCATGCAGTCTACTGCGTCCGTGGACATTTTTCCTCCCTGTCAAACTTCGGCAGGTGCCCAAATGTCAGGTTCTGCCAATCTGACCCAATCATTCTGGGGAACAGACCTCGGAGAGAGCATCAGCATCTATGTGGTTCAGACCTGCTCGGTATTCAAGAGCATAGTCATATGTAGATAATGCAGAAAGCCACTATGGCCAGTGGCATCCAACTTAGCTGAGGTCTGCACATAGGTCAAAGTATTATTGTCAGTTTTACTAGTATTTTAGCCCCATACAAGTACTCATGGAATTGGTCAACAATAGCCCACTTCAAAGCTAGGAACTCTAACTTATGTACAGGATAGTTCTTTTCAGATGGGGTCAGGCTTCTACTGGCAAAGGCCACTGGTCTCAGGCCATTCTCGTACTCTTGGAACAACACAGCCCCAACCCTTGCAAGCTAGCATCAGTGTGCAGGATGTAAGGTTTTCTTGGATCGGCATAAGCCAGCACTGGAGCATGGGTAAGTTGATACATGATCTCATGAAAAGCAGTCTCACAATCAGGAGTCCAGCGGGCCCCAAATACTTCACTCAGGCGAAAATACACTCTTTCAGTCTTCAGGGACACTGACTTTTGGTATTTTTGTGGGTTGGGGGATATGCTTGAGTAAGGTTAAGTAAAGGGTGGATCACTCTTGAATAGTCCTTGATGAAACGCCGATAATAACCACAGAATCCCAGGAATCTTTGCAGTTCTTTTAGATTTTTGGGCTGTGGCCAGGTGGTCAAGGCCTCAACTTTACTTGGTCGGTCTCTATTCCCTCGGTGTCCCACATACTTTACTGATGTTTGAAAGAATTGACACTTATCAATGGACAGTTTAAGGCCAAAGTCCTCCAGTCAGTCCAATACCTTAAATAATCTGCTCTCATGTTCCTCCAGTGAGCTGCCAAACACAATAACATCATCTAGCTATACCAGGCACTCTAGTAAGTTCATGTCCCCCACTGCATGCTCCATCAATCGTTGAAAAGTGGCTGGGGCACCTGAAATCCCTTGAGGCATCCTCATGAATTCATAGAAGCCAAGCGGACAGATAAAGGCTGTCTTCTCACGGTCCTCTGGGGCCATCGGGATCTGGTAGTACCCACGCGGAGATCCAACACAGAGAACCACTTGCTCCCGCTTAGGCAGTCCAAAGCATCCTGAATGCAGGGCATTGTGTACTGATCAGGATAGTCCGCCTATTTAAGGTGCGATAATCCACGCACATCCTTACTGTCCCATTCTTTTCCTCACTACCACAATGGGGAAGCATAAGGTATGCCTGAGTCTTGTATTACACCAGCAGCTAACATCTCTTGCAGATGCCGTCTCACATCATCTATGTCAGCAGGTGCCAGGCGCCGAGACCTCTCACAAAATGGTCTTTCGTCATGCAGCCGATATTGTGCTCAGCTCCTTTCATGCATCCTACGTCCCATTCCTTTAAAGAAAACACCTGGTCTCTGGGCAAGCTTCTCACTGATCCTCACTTTCCAATTAGCTGGCAACGGGAGTCCGAAATCAAACAAGTCAGGCATTACTCTGTCATTCTTCCCGAACTCTTGCTGCTGGGTAGCACTGCAGTGTCTGCACAATGCACTTTAGCCAGGATGCAACCTCTATTTACTCTAATGTCTCTTTCAGACACATTATGAACTTGGACCATTACCCTTCTGGCATAAGCATGGGCTCTAGCGGGCAAAATACTAGGCTTGACCAGCAGTCCCCTGGCAGTTTTCCATCGCCTGGTGCATCCAACATTAATATTTTATTGTTAACATCCTTTCTGATACGGACCTCTCCTGTAAGGTACACTGGGCATTTGGCGCCAGGATCAGAGACTCAGGATCCTTCTTCCATACAATTCCGACCAGTTCCTCTGGTTCTATTGTTTCAGCATCTCTGTGCCTCATAGGCCTTCTTAATTAAAGCCGGAACTCTTAAAGCTCTACTAGTCTTTGACCCGTTTTTCATAACACAACTGTGCCAGCCTTCCGAACATATGAGCATTTGTTCCAATCAACAAAGGGACACCATCATACAGTTCAGTGGGGGACACACTAAGGCTAGAGTCTCTACTTGTTCGCCACTCCAGCCACGGAGAGTGGGAAAGACACCAAGTCGGATATACCGGAATAGGGGTAGGCCTTCTCACTTAACCCCATACATGCAGTCCTTCTAATGGTTGTAAGGGTACGTCTGACAAATGCTTCTGATACCAATCCTGGAACATAATTGTCACTTGGGAGCCACTGTCTAATACAGCTCTTGTAGACTCTCCATTCACCTTTACAGTGGTCTCCATGGAGGACCCACTATTCTGGACCAGTCTGAGAGGCGGTAGTGGGGGCCTGGGCAACTGACCTTGCCACAAAGGACATGAGTTAGCATTTTGGTGCCCTCACTGGGATCATTTCGTGCACCTCTTAACCACTGATTTGTTCTCCGAAGCTTTCCTTGTAGCCTATATGCAACTTTGTCAGTGTCTTTTGGGGACCGCATTCCTTTTCATCTGCCCATCCTTCCCACAATTATAGCAAAACATACTTTCTGAGTTTGAGCTGGCCGAGGCGCCACACTGGGAGCCAGGGCGGTATTACTAACTGGAAACCTTGGTGCCATCTCTGTCTGCGGCGTGATAAACATTTGGAGACATCTCAGTCAGTTTCTCCACCTCCATGGTCAAGGAATCGAGTTTGGGCCGTTATCAGCAGGAGATACATGGGTTGGTACCCTCACCCCAATAGCAGATGCAGTCGGATATAGGTCAGGGCCCGTACTTGCAGGCGTGGCCTTCATAAAGGGACTGTCTTTGAATTCCTGGATCTCTCTCAACAGTTCGCCATATTGTGGCATATTTTTCCTTGTCAGACAACTCATTGACTGCCAACCTCTGCCCCTGAACTTCACTTGATGGGTCACCCTCAGTCACTTGGGTCGTGGCCGCAGCTATTAGTGCAGGTCCCTCCGAGGTCGCCTTTTCTCAACTCCTCGAATTTCTCTCATTAACTCATCATAGGAGGGTGGGGATTCCAGTCCATTTGCCAGGCGTAACTGAAGCGACAGCAGTTCTGAGAAGGGGCAGACTTAAGGATCCTGTCCAGCCTGGTTGGTCCAGTTCAATCGCTGGCAAACTACCCTTTCTGAGGCATTCTTGCAACAATTTTTCCAGCCGAGATACATACACAGACAACAACTCCCTTGGTACTGCTGTGCATTTCTTACTCTCCACCATAGGTCCTCATCAGAATCTGGGCTCCCATACACATTCTCCAAGGCCTCAAGATAGGCCTGTGCAGTCGCTTCAGGGTTACTGGCCCGTTTAGCACGGATGGTAGCCAGAGCAGGACCTCGGAGGCTCTCACTAACCCTCTTTGGCTTTTAGCTTCCGAGCATTGCCATTCTAGCACTTGGGGGCAATATAGTCTATCCAGGTCTCCCAGTCATCCTCTCCTTGGGGGTGGGAGGGTGCCAGAGAAGATCCTCAACCTTCGTAAGAGTCGTGACTAATGGCAGGTGCAGAAATAGGAGTCTGCATTGGTTCAGCCACCATTATGGGTACTGGAGCGGAGAGGGTGTTGGGGAGGAACACCCCAGGTGGCAAGAATAGTTTCTTCAAGTCCTCCACAGTTTTCCCTTCCCCAGCAACCATTTGTAAATTTCTCCTCAAAAGTTTCAGATAGTGGTGGGGGCTCATTCCCCTCGGGTCTTTACTGTCATGAGTTATCACTCTCCAAGCAGTGAGGGCTCCTCTGGGGTAATGGTTTGTGGCACTTTGGAGCTATCTATGGGATCCTTAAACTCTACTAGGGCCAGGAAAGTGTGGGTGAGCAGATTAGCATGCCGACCCACCACCACAGGGTTTTGTAAACCTTCCACCTTGGAAAGTACTCCTGTACAGTGTCCGAGACTGATACCCAGGGGATGTCCAGGATAAGCATAGCATTTGAGGTCAATCTCCTCCCCAGTACACCACTCCACCAGCGGTGCACAGCCACTTCTGTCGGGTACCCATTTATTTATTTTTTCTTAACAGTGGTTTGTAAATATGGCCACTAGAGGACACACAATCCCAGCGGTGAGCCTCCAAGATGTAAACCCTAGATGGCGCTATCCCGGGCTACTACCCCTGCCTGATTTGCCACTAACAGGTTGAGGGGCCTGGATCTGATGGTGGATGCCTCCACCCAGAGGTCAGGGTTTGCAATAGTTAAACTAACTTGGTCACAGCCCTCTGGGACACTTCAAGCCCCCTTTCTTCCCACTAGTGGCCCACACAGTATATCAGATTACCTTCACAGTATACACTTACCCCCAGGACTGGTTCAGGCACTGGGACCCCCGTAAAATAAGAAGATACACTGCAACAATCACAGTACAATACTTTAACATAGACAAATACCTCAGGCAGTATAACTTTGCTGAAACAAGCAGCTCTGATTTATTTAGGGGATATAACAAGGACAGGGAAATCAGGTTAATTAGCTTATCACTTTACTCATCTACCTATGGCTCTGTGCACGGCCTATCCCTACCAGTTACTGTCCCTGGGTACCCAAGCCCTAGTGGCTAGTCCAAACCGTGGCAGCTGGTGGGGCCCTTTCACACAGAGAAGAGAAAAATTAAACAGTCAGCAGTACAGTAATTCCATTTGGATTCAATGTGGCAATTCAACAGGGAGCGACCCTGAATTAGTACTCACGACCTCCAAACAAGATAGGGTCCTTCAGTGTCGAGCAGGCTACTCTTGAGCTCCACGAGACTCCTCACACATTTATATGACAAACTGCAACAGGCAAAAGTACTTTAATGGCAGCAGGATTCACCTGAGCTACAAAGCCTCCTCACACATTTATATGGTAAACAGTAACAGGCAAAAGTCCTTTAATGGCAGCAGGATCCACTTGAGCTACACAAGCCTCCTCACACATTTATATGGTAAACAGTAACAGGCAAAAGTCCTTTAATGGCAGCAGGATTCACTTGACCTACACAAGCCTCCTCACACATTTATATGGTAAACAGTAACAGGCAAAAGTCCTTTAATGGCAGCAGGATTCACTTGACCTACACAAGCCTCCTCACACATTTATATGGTAAAGAAAGTACTATACCAGGCAGGCTGCTTCTCTATCCGATCGCAATTACTGCACAATACTCGGAGAACACACAGCAGATTCAGTTCCTGACAGACCGAGTGCAATTCAGCAATTTCTCCAGTCTTCTACAGGGTGAGCCTGGTTTCTACTCTTCAGATATCCTTTGATTCTCTTCACAGGACGGATTCAGTCCTAACAAGCAGTTACACAAGCTGCAGACCGGAACTCGGGCCTTACACACGTTTCCCGACTAAACTGCACACCGAAAAGCACAGGGCTCCTTCCTCTTCACTGCCAGAGCTCAACTGAAACTCCAGCAGACAAAACCGGGCACTTCCTTTGAGTTCCTCCCAGTTCTTGGCTGGATTGGCTGTCACCACAATAGACTGCCCCCTGGTTCCAAAAAGGCGCCAGTCCAAACTACATCTCCCAGAGTCACTGCCCATACAATCCTCTTGTGGCTGGCTCAGATTACGAGTCCAAGTTCTGATTCGTCCCAAGGCACCATTTTAGAGCTACTCTAACCACACTGATTGGTCCAGTTCAGCAGTTCAAAACTAGAATGGGAACTAGGCAAACACAGTTCTGACTGCAAAGAAAGCAGGTTAGACAAACTGTATTTTCATTATTACTCTAAATGATTTCTGGCAAACAGTTACATCTTTCAGACAGGTTCCTTTGCACTCCTAGTGACTGCAAAATGGAGTGAATTGGCAGCAGCTTGAGTGGTACTCAAGCAGAGAAACACACAGTCCCCCATACAAACTAATTATGTCTGCAAGCAGACAGCTCTTAAAGAGACAGTACCAGAGGCTCTAAAAACACTCACAGATAAATGGCTTAAACGCCAAACACCATTCAGGCTTGGAGCATTCAAGCAAGCTCCTGGAAGTGTTTTGGGAACCCCATTTGCAGGGGGTTACAAAAGTATACCTGCTAAATGTTTTCTATCACTGACAGGGAGATTTTTATTAAAATATTCCATCCACCAACTGTTTAAGAATGCTGGTTCAGAATCAGAATGCATCATTCTAGTCATTCAGCTGTGCTAGAGGACGGAATGCTGACAGGAATAATTCATACATTAGGGTGATCAGGCTGTAGATGACAGTGTAACTGAGATTTATGTAAGGCTCACAGAATGCTGACAGCCAATCAGATTGCAGCGTTTGAGACCCTTTCTGTGTTCGCTTGTGCACGGACGTATTGGGACAATAGGGAAATGTGAGGTGTGTCTGCCAAGTCAATTACAGCCGGAAACCGCAATGGTTTTGTCAGTGCACACCAATAACCAGCCTCTGTGGTCATGACTCATTTTCAGCTCTGCTGATCGTGGCGCTGTCTTCGATTTGAAAGAAATGAACCGCCCAACTGGAACACTTCATTTCTTTCTGTAGCCGTGTCATAAAGGGGCGGACATTGCAAGGAGAAACAGATCCCTGGTGTTTGAGTAACAAGGAAACAAATGAGCAGTAACTGTCACATAACCTGCAAGAGGAGGAGGAAGACAGATTTCTGCTGCAGAGTACACACATGCTGTTACGGATATCCCTGCACTAGCTCCAACAGTTGACGCTGCTCCTCTCATGCAGAGCTGTTGCTGCTTAGCTGTCCCAACTCATCCTCCGTCAACACCATTCTCTTCTCCACTCTACTGCAAAGCTGCTTCGACTGTTCTCTCAGCTCCTGTAGCCCTATTTTCCAACTCCTTGTCCCTGTGTGTCTACTGCAGAACACAACTCTCCCAGCTCCATCTCCCTGCACCAACTTCTAGCCTGCTCCCTCTCTCAAATGCAGACAGCCCAATCTTCTCCAAGAGAAGCTCACAGCCTCTACAGAGTTACATAGGATGACTGCTCAGCTCAGCTGTCTTGTTACACACAGAATTATTGCTTAACTCAGCTGTCTTGTCCAGGCTGCAGACCCTTCTCATTCCCTTCTGCTCCTCTTTCCTACATAGTTCTGTTTAACTCTCCCAGCTGCTCCAGATCTATCTCCTGACCCTGCATAATTGCCTCCACAGATTTGCTCTTGCTGCGGTTCCACCAACTCAGCTCAAATCACTCATGGCTAATCAGCTGCTGCTCAGCCTATACCCTTTTCAGCAAGACCATACCATCGCCATTCGGGAGGTGAGCAGTGTAACAATCACAGACCAGTTCCTTCAAATACCTACACATCTCCCGCTGGGTAACCCTAACGTTATTTCCATTCTACAGTTTCAGGGCTCCTGATGACTGCATGTGTAAGGAGGCAGAGTGAGTCGCTGGGCTTCTGGTATATTGGTATTGGCGGGTGTGTGCACGTGAGGGATGCAGCGTCGGCGCGTGGCAGAGGTATTGGAATGCATGGCAGGCAGGCAGCAGGAACAGCCATGGCAAGGGAGGGCAGTGAGCAGCGATGGCTACAGTACAAGCAGACTTTGGTGAATGAGACAAACAGTGAGGGAGGGGTGGTGGAAGGGTGTCTTCATTCTCTCCAGAATGATGTCCACTACAGACGCACTGTCGCCTCCACCAACTGAGGCAATTATTATTATTAATGGAATTAGTATAAATAACTAGCAGACAGCAAGGGAAGTACATACCTGTTCCTGCCCCATCTGGGACATTATCTGAGGTAGTGCCACGTACCTGCTTACAAATACAGGGCAGTACCTGTATGGTATTACCATAGCGAGGGAAGGATCAATTAGTACCGGCTCAGAAACAGCAGGAGCTAGCTGGACATATTGGTTACTGCCCCAGCTGGGGAGCAGCAATACTTGGAGCAGTGCTGTGTACCTGCTTACATATAGAAGGAGGTTGCAACTGGCATGCTGCGCTACAGGATCAATATTGTGAGCAGTACCAAGTTGACAACTAAGAGCCACTTGTCAGACTGAAGCACTTGCCTGTTGTTGTCCCGGCAGGGGCATTACTTGGTGCAGTGTTGAGTACTGTTCCAGCTGGGACAAATGGGAGCACTGTGGAAGTACCTGTTGAATGGCTGAAAATGCAATACCTCACCTACCTGATACTGCCCAAGCAGGGCATTACTGGAAAATGTAGAAGGTAGAAGTATCTGTGTGTTACTGCCCTGGCCCCAGTAGAGGTATTCACTCACCTAATGTCTGTCCAAGGCATTATCTGCATTGCAGCTGGGGTCAGTTCCTAGTAACCGCTACCTGGACAGCTCAGGGCAGTACAGCACTCTAAAACACCTGTCTGCAGGGGCACCTTTTCTCTGCTGCTACCATAGCACAGTACTCTAATACACGCCTATAGGTGGGTACTACTTGCCCACTACCCTGCCATATGGGTGCAGTACTGTACCCCAGTACCTGTCTGAAGGGCAGCTATATCTGTCTGTTGCTTTACCAGCAATGCACAATACTGCACCCAGTACCTGCCTGCAAACCCAATAGGGGCAAACACTTGCTTTGTGTTTTCCTCCAAACCCACACACACACCCTGGATCTTGGACAGTAGTACAGTGTGTAGCTGCTGCCCTTCCAATCCAGGTTGGTTTTTAGAGTCTAAAGGGACTGTATTGCTGAGGGCAGTGAGTTCACCTTAGCAGCCTCTATGCCGGCAGTTCTAGTGCTTTTTGCATTCGCTTGCACAAGGAACGTCTTGGGATAATAGGGAAATGACAGGTGTATCACTGCAAAGCCAGAACTCATAGTGCCACTGTTCATGAGGTAGGGTCACAAAAGCCCATGTTGAAAATTTGGAGTGAAAATACCAACACACGCCTAGAGGCCACGATTTTACACCAATCTTCTTATGCTGCCTGCTTCAGGTGATAGAACCAATTGTTAAACTGTGTCCCTCATTTTATTTTGTCACTGATTTTTTTTTAGGCATGTCCAAGTGCCAAACACCACTGCAAATACCTGCAAGCTAACGCTTGGCATTGACAAATGCTTGTTCATAATTATGGTTGTAAGAGTACTCTGTAATATTTAAAATTAAACAATCCTGATTGCCTAAGAACATTGTCATGATTTATGATACAGCTAACTTTCTCATCATCGGGTAGTTTCAGTCTTCTTAGATGGTGAGAAGAGTAGGAAATTTTAGTTTCTCCTAACTGCCTCATAGCTGGGTGACACCACTTTAGATGGTGAGGAAGCATTTATTTTCAAGAAATAGTACTTTAAAATATACAGCATGTGCAACTTTTGAAAACGTGTACAGAGTCTAAGTCCACTGTTTGTCGCTCCCCACCCTGGCGATAGGGGTGGGGAGTCAGCACCGCAACACCATTCCTCCTGCCAGCCAATGCCTATGCTACTCCATGATCAGCCAGTAAGGGATGCGCCAATACTGGACAGCTTACACCCCTGTCCCGAAGTGAAGCCCTCACCTCCACGATAGGCCCAGCCACCACTCAACCTCTGCATGGCATTCTGGGTGAGCCAGGTCTAAACCCTCAAAAACTGTCATTGTAAAATGGGTATGAGAAACCAAGACCTGTGGTTGGGCAGATAGGATCAGATGACCAGGCACAGCACAACAAGTCAGAAATACTATAACTATCTGAACCTCATTAATCAGTTTTAAAATTAAAAATTGGAGGAAGCATTTTACAACTGCAATAAGGCACTCCAGGGTGTGTGTAACTGTGTGATAATGGCATTTTAGTGGGTGCATAAGGCCCTCAGTGTTTGCCTTGTGCCTCCAGTTCCCAAAGTGTGCCGTTATCACACAATAACGCACACCCTGTCATGCCATTTTGCTTAAATGTAATTACTGTCCTCAAAGTATGTATCTACTACACCTACGGCAGACTGTAAACAGTTGCACAAGCAATGTAAATGTGGTTGTTGCAGCTAATCGAAAAACACTGTTTGCATTTATCAGTAAGTGTGGCATAAGAAAGAATTTTTAGCAGTCTATTTATTCTGAAATCAGATAAGATAGTCCATTACCAGCGATCATGATTTCGATCTCTGCCAGGCTCATATCATCGGGGTCTGTCAGAAATAAATTCATCTCCACCATGGCGTTTTCTCCAGAAATGCAGGGTCTGCCCATTTCTGCTTGTCCAGCACAATGAAAGTATCACTCTGGGGTGGGGGTGGAGGGAAAGACAGTGAGAGTTACAAGTGACATTCAAAACAAGTATAGAAAACCTGATGTCATACACAGAACAATTGCTCATATTGGCTGGCAGTATAGCCTAGAGGTTACAGTGACAAGCTGTGAAGCGAACTTGGTACATCCTGCAAACTTGGGTATGATTCCCACAACCTCCACTGGCATATTGTGTGACTCTGGGCAAATCACTTAAAGGTGACAGGAAAAACTATCTGAGTATGAAGGCTGTCCCTGTAATATGACTTACCTCCAGCTGAGGTCTTTATACTAGCAAGTAGTTTTATTTTTGAGAAGTCCTCGTTTTAATTTAAATTTACAGTGTTTCAGTGGAAGCAGAGTTAGCTCCTGAGAAGCCTGATCGAGCGCACTAGGTTTCATGTGAAAACTTCCCATTTAGTGGCGTAGATGATGGTATTGCTGTGCTGAACACATCAGGGACTGGGTACTAGTTTTAAGTTTTCATAGCATCAGCGTGAGGGTTCATGTTTAAAAGTATACTCACAAGTAGTTTTAGACCTAAAACTAATACCCGCTCCCAGCTGTGTTCAGTACAACAATACCATCATCTACGTCACTAAAATTGAAGTTTTCCATAAGTCTCTAGTGCCGCTAATCAGGCTTCTAGGGAGCTAACTCTGCTTTCATTAAAACTCGGTAAATAATATTACAATGCAGGACTTTTTCAAAAATGAAACTAATTACTAGTATAAATACTTCAGCTGGCAGGTATGCCATATTACAGGGACAGCCTTGTACCAGATAGCTTTTATTGTCACCTTTATCCTCTCCAGTGCTCCCCGGTCACTCCTGACAACAGGCACTGTGCCTAGTGGGCCTTTACAGAGTTACCAAAGAATAAAATAAATTGTATTGTAGCACTTACTGAGCGCATGGTGCACACATTAATATAGCAGAAATTCACTGTGACAGGCCAGCAAATGAGGGACAACAGTGATTGTCATGCTGTGATACAGTAGACTGCTGCAGTAACTGCCATTAACTTCTAAGAATAGAATTTGTTGTCAGAAAAGGGCCGCTTGGCCCACCTAGTCTGTCCAGATGCTTCCTGCCGAATCTGTCTCTGCAGATCCTAACTGGTCTCCAGCTACCTTCCCCCTCCCTGTCATTTTACTAATATTTCCCTATGCTTCCAAAACTTCTGCTGCCAGTCTGTTCCAGGCATCTACCACCTTTCAGTGAAGTAGAACTTCCTCACATTTCTCTTAACCCCCACCAAGCTTCGCTGCATGCTCCCTGGTCCAGGTACTCTTTCTCATTTGAAAGACTCCCTCCTACACCCTGATCAACAGAGTGAGGCATTTGTAGGTCTCTCATCATATCACCTCTCTCGCCTCTTCCAGGGAGTACATGCTGATATCTCGCTGCCTCTCCTCGTATGGCTTCTCCTGCAATCCCTGCACCATTTTAGTTGCACCTCCAGACTGTCTCCACTCTGTCTATGTCCTTTCTGAGGTGTGGCCTCCATAACTGGACACAATACTCCAGGTGATGTCTCACCAGTGAGCAATATAGTGGCAACATCATCTCCCTCCTCCTGTGGGAGTTACCCTCCCTATGCATCCCATGAGCCCTACCCTCTGCTTTGTCACACTACCCAGCCACTCTGAGGTCATCAGACATGATAACCTCAAAGCCTCCTTCATGTTTAGCGACTGTCAGTACTCTCCCTCCATTCTATACTCAGCTCCTGTGTTCCTGTGCCCTAGGTGCATGATTTTGCATTTTTGGTACTGAACACCAACTGCCATGCTCTTGACCACTTCTGAGTTTAATAAGATCCCTACATAATATCCTAGAAGATTAAGCGCTAATTCAAATGTTGAAAAGCAAAACATTGTAAATATAAACATAGATTTACAATAGCAGGAATATCAACCTAGTGTGCATTTCATAAGTGTACTGAGCACCTGAATCTAAGATTTATCCCAACTTTGATTAGCTGCCGGAGGAGGACTGACTGTCCCACAGGCCACACGCCTTCTCCTCCGTGGAGGAGGTTCCCAGTCTCAACTGCAGTACTGCCACATGGCTGACCACAGGTGGAAGAGCAGCACAGTCATGCTAGAAGGGGGACATCCGCCAGGCTTACGATTAGCGACCAACATGTGCGCTCCCGCGTTGAGCCCATGGCACAGACGTCCGAGGGACTGGAAGAAGGATTTCAGCACAGTGGACAATGGACTCCAGTACATCTGTGTCCACTGCACCACTGTAGGCATCTCCAATGGGGGTAAGTCAATGTTTAATGGAGGGCACAGGTACCAGCTGCTAAGGTGTGTGCCAGGGTAGGAGAGTACCATGGAAGGCCCTGAGGAGGTTCGAGCTGGAGTAATGAAAGAGGCATAAAGAGCAAGTTTAACAAAAAAGACACTGTTGAGAAACAAGGAATTGCCATGGCAAATACACACAGGATTCACCGCAGTTTTCACCTCCCTGGTTTGCGCCTGACAGGGCCCTACAGATAGATAGATAGATTTTTATTTATACAGTGCCTTTCCAGTGATCAAAGCGCTTTAGCATATGAAATACATAAGTAGTTACAAAATGACACACAACTACAGTAACAATTAATATATCAACATTTGATTTGCTCAGTCTCAACTGTCTAAACCACTAATAACATAAATCATTTAATCAGTTGCCTGAAAAGGTTGTTCTGAATAGTTAGGTCTTCAATTTTGATTTAAAACTTCTACTGAGGAGGCAGAATTGACAGATTTCAGGATGCGCTCCAGAGCCTTGGAGCAGCAACAGAGAAAGCTTTGTCCCTGAGCTGATTTTTATCTAGATGTGTGTGTGGTATTCAATATACTACAACAAAGACAACGATTTTTATTTTTAAACAATGTCAGTGTACACGGAGTGTAAGAAATGGGTAGGCAGTTAATATCAGCAGTGTGGCTCAATAAATTCCCTTCCATTGTACTCCTATTCGAACACAACTAAGCGGTAAAGCTGAGTTAGACCAGGATACTGCAGCAATGCACTAAGTAGTACAGCACATTAATGAGCACAAGGATTACCACCTACATATGATGTCACTTTTCTTTGGGATGGCAGTGGTTGGCAAATGGCGGGAAAAGTAAAGGCAGACAGGAATGAAGAACCAAGCTGGCACAAACTGCTGAATACTCCGTTTAAACTAAATCAGTTACTCATCCTCATAAAACAACATCTAAACACAAGAAACTGCCAAGGAAGCCAGATTTTGTCAGGGGCTCTTTAAAGGCCTCCACTGAGGAGCCTCTAGTGCCCTTGGGAGTGAATTCAAAAGAACCTGGCCAGCCACCTAGAAGGCCCAGTCACCAAAGTTTTTTTTTTTTTTTACCTGACCCTAGGCACAGACAAGAGGCCCACTTCACTGGAGTGGAGAGGTTGAGATGACAAGTGAGGGTGCATTAGCTCCAACAGGTCATTCAAATCGAACCCATGAAGGGCCTTCTAGGTTAGCAAACTAACCTTAGAGATACGCCACTTTACTGGCAGCTAATGCAGCTCACAAAGAACTGAGTAACTTGACAGGTCCTCAGAAGGCCTGTCAGTAGGCTGGCTGCAGCATTCTGAATCCAGCTGCAGGTGCTGTAGAATACCCACGCTGACCGAGAGGTAAAGAGCATTGCAGCAGTCGAGCCGAGACATCACAAAGACATGTACCAGAGTCGCCTGGTCCAGGGGCTGGATAATGTATTTATTCCAGCTGATGTTCCTAAGATAGTAAAAGCCACTCCTGACTACTGCCAGCATCTGGCCCCTGGTCCAGAATGACCCCAGAGTTTTCACCTTTATGGAAACCATCAGCCTAGAAGAGCTGAGCCAAAGCCCTGTCTCTTTCTTGGCACCAACCACTCTCCCATTATGACCCGCATTAACTACTAATACCTTAAGTCTTTTATGACCCACATCAACTACTAATACCTTAAGTCTTGTTAGGGTTCAGTCTCAACCAGCTCAGTGACATCTAGTTCTGGATCTTGGCAAAGCATTTATTAAACACCTCCTCTGCACCAACTGCCCTGGGTGCAAATGGCAGGTACAGCTGGGTATCATCTGCACAGTAATGAAACCCCAGTCCATACCATCTCAAAATCCTCCCGGGCAGCACATACACTGCAAACAATATGAGATAGGACTCGAACCAGCAGATGATCTTGACAGTAAGTCCTATGTACTCCCTCAGCCGATCCAACACCAGCCCATGGTCTATAGTGTCAAAGGCTCATTGAGGACAGAACTGACCACTCTCCTCTATCCCTCACCCTGAGGCGGTCATTATGCACCATGACCAGTGCCCTCTCACTGCTATCCTTAGACCTAAAACCATACTGGAGAGACTCATAAGTGTCAAAGGTTATGAGATGTGCACCTAGCTGCAATACAACAACCTTCCCAATAACCTTGCTCAAAAGGGCAGGTTAGAGCGGTTGGGCAATTTGCCGGGTTTTCCGGTCCAGAGGTGTCTTTCAGAGGAGGTCTCACCAGTGCATCTTTCAGTGCAGCTGGGAACAAGCCCTCCGACAAGAAGCACTGAACAATCTCAGTGAACACTGGGTCCACATGCCCGACACAACTCACCAGTAGTCGTGCTGGGCCTGGGACCAGTTCACAAAATGCTGGTTACAACAACTCTGAAATCACTCCACTCACCTCTTACATTGTCACTGGTCTAAACATGCTCCAAGACAGCTGAGGGCATCTGTGATGTGTATGCTCAGCCCTGCTGGGTTGCCACAGTCCACTGGGAGATTGTGGTCCTAACAGAGGAGAGCCTGTCCAAGAAGAATCATGCAAACCCTCACATTTAGCAGGTGAAAGAACCTCACAAACTCCAGACAAGCCAGATAAAGTAGCCCGCCTATAGTCCAAAAGAGCTGGGCCGGCTAATTCCTCCCTGCAGCAATCTCCTTAGACAGAAAAGCTGCCTTCATCTGGGAGACTGCCCTTGATATTCATTATAATGAATACTCAAAAGCCAGTCTGTCCTCCTGGGCCCTGGATCTCCTCCAACAATGCTTCAACCTCTGCCCTCTGTACTTCAACTCCCTACGCTCACCATCAAACCATGGCATAAGACCAAGGTGTAACACACTAACCAGGCCATCAATGTAAGGTTTGCCAGTAGCTGCTGTAGGTTCTTCTGCTTCTTTTACCACCCACCACCACTGAAGGATATGCATAGCAGACCTACCAATGAGATGGTTGTGGCTACCTGTGTTAGAGAGGGCACTCTACTGGACTGACACTGGAAACAACAGGAACTGTGAGACTGGGATACCTTTGAAGCATGACTTGGTTACAGTTTTCAAGTGAAATAAAGGTAAATTTACTGGGCTGTTCTGCTAATGTGACAGACACAGCTTGAAAACAACAACAGTAACGCTTTTGATAATAAACCTCTTAAATGACTACATCCTATACACTATGCACATATACTTACACTCTGTATTCTTCCTTCTCACATGTCTGCACCTGCTAACCCTGGAGAGCTGTAGGCTATACCTGACCCACCAGCCCTCCGATATTCAATACCACCAACACTAGGCCACCCCTTGACTTCAGCTGCTCACTTGTACTTCACAGATGCCTTATAGTGTGCAGTGGCTACTAGGCTTTTACTTACCTTAGCCAGCCTATTCATACCTTTTACCCAGGCACCCTTCCTGGTATGTAACAATTAGCATTCACTGATACTACATATTAACTTATACTCTATATTCACTTTTATTCACTATATTCACTTATACTATAGGGTTATGGCTTATTGTGTACGGAAAACTGCTAACTAACTCAAAAAGCTTATAGTATATGGTTAGGGCTTATTATGAATAGGAAGCCGTGGCTTTTAAAATCTTGTTGTAGGACAGTTCAAAGGTCAAAAAGTTGTACTATCAGTTTGACATCACATCGATAGTACAATAACTTTTTGCCTTGTCCTGTCACCTGATTGGCTCACTCAACAACGCTCTGAGGAGAAAAAATTGTGCAACATGGCAGTGTGATTAAGCGAGCACCAGTCGGAGGGACCCTTGTCGTCTTGACACGCAGAGTCTCACAAGGCTCCGTGTCACAAAAGTGAATCGCTGTTATTTTTATTTTATTTTAAACTAAGTGGTGCCAAGTTAGCGGGACAGGGTGAAGCTGCACTGAAAGCGGAACAAGCAGGAGGAGCGGAATGAGAGCAGCATGACATAACCAAGGTAACCATCAACTTGGAGGAAAAAGCGAAGAAAGGACACAAGCCAGGAACCATATACTATACAAAATGGTGGATGGGTGACCATCCACAACTATAACTGTGTTCCATCTCAGTTGTTGAAGACATCATGGAGACCTCTTGAGCTTCACTCTCGAGGTCTCCACGATGTCATCAACAACTGAGATGGAACATAGCCTTGTTGTGGATGGTCACCCATCCACTATTCTATATGTTGTGCATATTTTAAGTAGTTGTGCACATTCTAAAATGCTGTTGTGCATGTTCCATCGCTGGTGTACACTGCTTCCTTAGCACTGACTCCTGACACTTTCACCAACTCAGCAGCACTTTACTCACTCTCATAAAGTCTTTAAAAAATGTCAGCTGGTGGTTTTGACCGATAAAGAAAAGTTCATCTTTGAGCAGGAAAACAAAGAACAACTCTGAAAATGACCTCAGACACAAAACTCCTGCCCTGCACACCATATTTTGGCACTACAAGCAGGATCTTTCTTTTCCATTAAAACAGCAGTGCAAGGAACTGTAATTTTGATTTTACTGACTAGTACCAATGATGACAGCATAGTTTAACATATACAGGTGATGTCTGAGACACTCTAATGTGCTTTATATAAATATTTTTGACTCACCTGGTTTGCACAGACCCTTGTCAGGATCGCTATTTGATTCATAGTGCATCATGGTAATTTTTCCCTATCATTTCTGTACCATGATGCACCTCTTATTTCAAACACTGCCTTGCTGTGAGGACCATGTGCCTTCTTGACTGAGTTTTAAACTGGATGGACAGAGAACAGTTCTTTCACACCAGCTCCAGTAGTTCTCTCAATTTAGAGTAGGTTTTGTTGTGTAATTAATTAATAAAATGATGACCGAGAAATAAAAGCAACGGTTGACTAAAATTTTCTGTTGTTTGTTACATTTCTAATCCACAAGTATAATTTATAGCACTAATCAGTACAGTAGTGTGGTGAATTACTATTGCATGTCCACCCCTGTGCATGATGCAAAACACTGACCGGAATATGCAGTTTCAAATGTAATTATTCTTTTACATAATTTATAGCACTGTTCAGTACTGCTGCTCGTCCTATTGTGCCCGTTTCCTTGGCGTCGTTAGTAGCTCCCCTACCACGAGTCTGCCAACGAGGAACTTGAACTGACAAGCTGTCAATCGGGTGGAGGGAGTATGCAGTTTAAAATGTAATTTTCTTTTACATGATTTACAGTACTGTTCAGTACAGCTGCTCGCCCTCATGTGCCTGTTTCTTGAGTGTTGCTAGCTGCTCCTTGGCTGTGGAGTCTTCCAGCCAGGAACTTGAACTGACAAACTGTCAGTTGAGTGGAACGTGACATAAATCCTATCAATTTTATAATGATTGTGTACAGCTATCCTGCTGTATGTCATCCTATGCCCTGTATTCTAATTTGAATGACAGGGTTACAATCAAAATAGGAGTTGGCAGATGAGTACATTTGCTGCAAACTGAGTAAAACAGTTTGCTTCATACACATACAAGGATGTGTCAGAAAATCATGCCTTTTCCTCAGCAGAGGAGGAATAATACATGACAATATGCACCTATAATAACATATAAGAAACAAAAGTGACTTCAGACAAATCTAACTGCTCACTCTGCATATTTGGATGATCAGTAAGTTGGCAAAATGTTACATTCAAAATTCAAAACTTATTAATTCATCAGTTCAGACACTAGATTTTAACTCATATTTTTTTCCAGGACCATTTTATGATAGGTGCATATGGTCATCTAAGCAGTGTCGGCTCTAGCTTCTGTTGGTTACCAGGGCACTGGATGGGTACTACAGTTGGCAGCCAGGGTACCTATATAAACTGGAATAGAAAGTATGCATGCATATTCATGCACGCCTACCTCATGGGACATTAGAACAAATGATGAATGCTATGTTTCTGAAATAAAATGCCATTCCCATTTTATTTTTACAGGGATGTCCCTGCTTCTTCTAGCAGGAGAAGTAAGGCCATCTGAGCTAGGAGAAGTTGGGCCACCCCCATCCCCCAAGCCAGGAGAAGGAGGGCTATACCCCCGAGCCAGAAGAAGCAATGCCATCCCCACCCCACAAGCCAAGAGAAGCAGGCTATCACCCCCTACCAAGAGACAGCGCCATCCCCGAGCCAGGTAGGGCCCCGAAGCCAATGAAGAAGCAGGACCATTCTGCCTCTTTTCACTAGGTATCCACCTCCTAAACTGGCCCCAATGGATTGCCCACCCACAGTGGCAAGGCAAGGAGATAGAGGCCATGCATTCTCTCCCTTGAGTCCTCTCCTTCCCACAGTCTGAGACATTTTGAAATAAACCCAGCCACTTACCACAAAAAATGCACAAGCGGTCAGGACCCTGTCTCTGGTTCTGCAAGCAGCTTCTTTCTTGACTGTTATTGCTGCTGGCTGGACTTTTATTTGAGGCACTGGCTCTGTGCTGCAGCTACTGGCTGGACAGGGCAGCTAGCTGCTGCTGCTCTCTCCCACTACTGACCAGACCGTGCTCTAGTCTTTTGTGAAAAAAAGCACAACAGAGTCAGTACAGCTCTTTTAAGGTTGGCTGTACTGCTGGATTTGGGGGTGTCTTCTGTGCTGCAGCCTGCAAGCAGTGCCAATACAGTTCCTGTTTTGGTGGCACGACCCGACAGGTGGCTCCTGATTCATGCAGGCGACAGGCAAGGCAGCATCTGATTTTTTTACTACGGCAGTCTTTGGACTCGTGGGTGGCATCAGTGTACGATCCTATGGTGGCTTCAATCCTGGACTGGCGCCAACTCTGCTTGCTCAGCAGACAACTACTAGCGTGTGTCCAAGAGTAACCAGAGGATGGGAGGGATTGCACAGGCCGCAGGATGTACCTGAGGATCTGACCACCAGAATAGCTGGCTGTTAGGGGCAGAGGTGGTAAAATGCAGCTGGAGCTCTCCTGAGTGGCAGCACAGCTGACTGGCTGCATTGGTGCACAAACTTAAACACAGTGTGCATCTGTGTCACAGCTGCAGAAGTCTGACTCAGCCGTAAACTAACAGAAACAGGGCTAGGGTCTGTACTGCAGAATTTATGTCACACAGCCCATGGAATGGGAGTCAGTGGTCAGTATGTTGGTGGTGGTGGGCGGCAGGGCACTCAAGAGTTGGGACATAAATGATTTGGGACCGGGTGTAGCAGGCAGCAAGTAAGCAAGTTTTAAGCTGCAACATGCAGTACTGCAGCAGGGACTCAGGGCACTGGGGCATGCACCAGTGCACAGCATTTTCACTGGGGCACGTGCCCTGGTGCACCCTGGTGTAGCGCCGCCTATGCATCTAAGCTGAGGAAAAGATATGCTTTTCAAACAGATCCTCATATGTACTAAACAAAATGTTTACTCTGTTTGCAACAAATGCACTCATCTGCCAACTCTTTCTCAAGCACAGGCAAGATGAACAAAATGAGACCTGATGTTGTTTCATTTTGAATGTCCCGCTGAGAGAGTGTGAGCGAGCACATACTACCCACGCAGATGCATCGAGTGCATTGTGGGATGAATAAATATCATAACAAACATGGTGGGTGGTCTTTTATTTTGCACAAATTAATGCTGATTTTTATGCAACAACTCTGTCACACTCTGCTATTACTCCTTAAAACTACAAAAATCAGAAATCGAAAGTCCAACCAAGTTCTATTATCAAGAAAGCAAACACCATAGATTTTGAAGGCATGTCCATTGCACTGCTGCTTTAAAATGTGGGCTTCTAAGTTCAATAGTCATTCTGTAACAATGGGAATCACAAATCCCTGTGTGGCAGATGAGTATCTCTTAGTCCCACAAGTAAACTGAAATTACTGTACACTTTCCTTATGAGCTCTTGAATTTTGATGACAAAACTGGACTCTCTGGAGATTGCAGTTAAACTCGAACATGGCTGGTTCTTGAAGATGACCTGGATGCTGGAAAATGCTGTGCTGAACTTGCTGAATGCTGAAACAACTTACAGGAACAGGAACCACTTGCATCAGACAATAACTGTTCTTGCACTGTTCTTACTTACCGCCCTACTGACCCTGTCACTGGGATAAAGCGATCCCCTATGGGCTAGGCTTACTGTATAAGAGCTAGTCCCCATGATCTGTCTGGCTGTAGGTCTCTACAGGCTGGACTCCTGCTCAGGAATTGGTCTCTTTGGGTCGCCCTCCTGCTGAATCTCTCCTAAACTGAGCTGTGCAGCTCCTTTTATACTCACCCAGCATTCATTCTCTTTTTCCCCAAATCTGGCCCCAGACCGAACAGCTAGCAGATTCCACTCCTAAGCACCAACCACATCTGATTCCACCCAGGAATCCTGCAGCAGCATGGGCACAATGGAATCTTCATGTAACCCCCTGCAAATGGGGGTTCCCAAAAGACTTCAGGAGCTTGCTTGAATGCTCCAAGCCTGAATGGTGTTTGGCGTTTAAGCCATTTATCAGTGAGTGTTTTAGAGCCTCTGGTACTGTCTCTTTAAGAGCTGTCTGCTTGCAGACATAATTAGTTTGTATGGGGGACTGTGTGCTTCTCTGTTTGAGTACCACTCGAGCTGCTGCTAATTCACTCCATTTTTGCAGTCACTAGGAGTGCAAAGGAACCTATCTGAAAGATGTAACTGTTTGCCAGAAATCATTTACAGTAATAATGAAATTACAGTTTGTCTAACCTGCTTTCTTTGCAGTCAGAACTGTGTCTGCCTAGTTCCCCATTCTGGTTTTGAACTGCTGAACTGGACCAATCAGTGTGGGGTAAGCTAGCTCTAAAATGGTGCCTTGGACGAATCAGAACTTGGACTCATAATCTGAGCCAGCCACAAGAGGATTGTATGGGCAGTGACTCTGGGAGATGTAGTTTTAGACTTGGCGCCTTTTGGACCAACAGCAGCAGTCTATTGTGAGTGACAGCCAATCCAGTCAAGAACTGGGAGGAACTCAAAGGAAGTGCCGGTTTTGTCTGTTGGAGTTTCAGTTTAGCTCTGGAGTGAAGGGAAGAAACCCTGTGCTCCTTCAGTGCACAGTTTCAGTCAAAAACGTGTAAGGCCCAGAGTTCCGTCTGCAGCTTGAGTAACTGCTTGTTAGGACTGAACTGCCTGTGAAAAGAATCAAAGGATCTCTGAAGAGTAGAAACCAGGCTCACCCTGTAGAAGACTGGAGAAATTGTTGAATTGCACCCGTCTGTCAGGAACTGAATCTGCTGTGTGTTCTCCGGGTATTGTGCAGTAATTAGATCGATAGAGAAGCAGCCTGCCTGGTATAGTACTTTCTTTTACCATATAAATGTGTGAAGAGTCTCGTGGAGCTCAAGAGTAGCCCTGCTGACGTTGAAGGACCCTATCTTGTTTGGAGGTCGTGAGTACTAATTCAGGGTCGCTCCTGTTGAATTGCCACATTAAATCCAAATGGAATCACTGTACTGCTGACTGTTTAAACTAATTTTCTTTTCACTGTGTGAAAGGGCCCCTACCAGCTACTGCAGTTTGAGATAGCCACATGGGCTTAGGTACCCAGGACAGTAACTGGTAGGGATAGGCCTGTGCACAGAGCCATAGGTAGATAGTAAAGATAAGCTAATTAACCTGATTTCCCTGTCCTTGTTATATCCCCTAAATAAATCAGAGCTGCTTGTTTCAGCAAAGTTATACTGCCTGAGGTATTTGTCTATGTTAAAGTACTGTACTGTGATTGTTGCACTGTATCTTATTTCACAGGAGGTCCCAGTGCGGAACCGGTCCTGGGGTAAGTGTATACTGTGGAGGTAATTCTGATATATTGTGTGGGCCACTAGTGGGAAGAAAGGGGGTTGCAGTGTCCCAGAGGGCTGTGACCAAGTTAGTTTAACTATTGCAAACCCTGACCTCTGGGTGGAGGCACCCGCCATTGGATCCAGGCCCCTCAACCTGTTAGTGGCAAATCAGGCAGGGGTAGTAGCCCCTGGGATAGCGCCATCTAGGGTTACATTCAGCTTTAAAATTACTGACCAACTGCCTAAAAGCTCCCGGTCTTCTTTGCTAACATGGATTCATTACTATTACATGTTGTGTAAATCACCATAAAGATGCATTAAAAATAAAAGTAATAGAAGCTGGCCCGTCGGCACAGTGGTTGGATTTCCACTCGCGACTTGAGTTTGGAAGTGGACTCGGGTCACTGGAGGGCTGGCTGAGGAAGAAGGCTCGAGTGTCCCCAGGGACTGCTTGCCTTCTCTGGGGGATAAGATCCACGGCATGTCTGACCTTGGGTGGAGGCTCGAGGTACAGCAAGCTGGCAGGATAGACCAATGGGGAGCTGTGTGGTGGACATCGTCATGTAGCACCTTGATGTCAGGGCACACACCACACAGAGAGAAAGGAGGAACAGCACCACCGAGCGTGGTAGACATAGCTCCAGTGCAAGCCTAACTGCGACTGCCTGCCTGACAACTGGGGACCCTAAGAAATTCGCAGATGGCAAGTCGCAGGGTGGCACATGAGAGTCTCCTAAAGAAGAAGCTTAGCTCCAAGGTGGGAGGAAGGAAGAGAAATAGAAAGTTAAAAATTAAAGTAATCACATTTTCACTACCCCAGCTGGATAGCGGACTTACTTGAATCCTGTATGTACCTCCTAAAACTTGTAACGCTTTTCACAAGGCTCCACTCAAGCTGATTTAAATTGTTTTTGTCCTCCGTATTTTGCCCTCCATCTGACATGGAACCTTTGCAAATGAGCTAGCTGTGCACAAAGGGTGTTATCGACTACTTTCCATAAACAATTTGTCTCTCTCCAGTATTTTCTATAATTAAACTAAGCCAGGAAACCCTAAGTCATTATTCATAGAAGTTTCCTAGTGTGAATATTGTCAGCATGTTGTGCACCTTCTGCCATTAAGGCTCTGTACACATTAGTGCTGAAGATTTGCACCGGTTTAAAAGACGCTTTAAAAACATTTTAAACTCACCACAGCAGCCTGTCCAGATCAGTCTTCAACCGAGTTTTAACTCTTGTTATACCACAGCCGACTCCATCTGCATCTGCCTCCAGTAACGTTTTTTAAAACAGGTTCTCCACGACCCTTAACTCGCTTCCTGGAGGAGCAATATACAGACACCCGTCCGCACTACAGGGTAACACGCTTTCTCTCATAAAACTGTTTTTAAAATGGACTGGAGACTAGCTCCAGCAGAGGTTTAAGCACGGTTTCCAACACGCTTTGAAACCGTGATTCTATGTCAGATATCGATATTGTATATCTATGTATCTAACTCACCCCTCCATTTTCCTTGCATGCTGCTTAGTTCTTCTACTTCTTCTTTTCTAATAAATGCTCCCTTCCTGTACCTTATTCATCCCCATGAGGTATTTAAAAGTCTCCAGCATGTTCCCTCCCTCTCTCTTCCAGGGTGTGCATGTTTAGATTCCTCAGCCTCTCCTCATAGGACAGTTGCTGCAGTCCCTGCACCATTTTGTTGCTCTTCTTTGGGCGGCCTCTATCCTGCCTATTTCCTTTCTCAGGTGTGGTCTCAGAACTGGACACACTACTGGTGTGGTCTCACCAATGGCTGATAAAGTGGCAACACCACCTCCTCTTTCTGCTGGTGATACTCCTCCTTTTGTAACCCAGAGCCCCACTGGTTCTGCCTGCTGCTTTTGTAACATTGCCTTGCCACCTTAAGTCATCCATTCTCCTTATTCCAGGTCCCTTTCCTGTTTAGGGCTTGCGTCTTCACTTAGCCATGTTCGTGATGCAAACCAGATTGACCAAGGAATCAGAGATAAAATCCACTATGAAAGCAGTCTTATTACTTATCAATTTGGCATTACATAGCACTGCCTGAAGAGGATGAGTAGAGGTGGCACCGTCTGGTACAAGACCTGGGTATGAGAATTAAACATGTTTGGCCTCTCTGTATCCCATTTTACCGAGGGTATCTCTGCATATTGTATTATGTCATGTAACAGTAGACAGGAAAATACAGCTTATATTTGCATTAGCAGTAAATTCTGGTACTTGGATATCTTGCATACATACAGGTACACAGACACACATGCATATACACAAACTATAGGTTTAAGACTGGTTTGTAAATGAGCAATCAGTTACTTTTACATTTTTTCAACATCTCTTCATAGCTCTGAAGAGAACTGCCTGTCTCGGATCTCAGTCTAACTCCAGTCCCATTAATGCCATATCATGTCAGTCCTGGTCACCCATCTGAGGCCATGCCGCATTGCAACTGTATCTTTCCCTTGCAGTGAGGCTCAACTCCCTTCACAAGGTTCAAGTGCAGGTGCCGTCCACCCCACGCAGTAGGCCGGCAATTACGATGTGGGCAGCTAGAATGTCCTACCACTATAGTCCATCCACCCCCCATTTTACCCCTACATATCCTCCCATCTCTAATACTTGAAGCTGCCTGGCGATCAATGAGGGTGAGAGGAGGCTGATGTTTTGGTCAACTGCAATGGCAATGCCCTTCCTGCAATTCACCAAAGAAGGAGTTTAAGTAGCGCTGTGAGCAGTGCAATCCCTCCCCATACCTTTCATGGTGTTAACATTTTGCAAAGGCAATGAACACCAGACTCCTCCAGCCCAATGTGAGGCCTGGATTCAGGATGCAAACCTGGGTCTCCAGCTACTGCCTCATGCTACCCACAGTGCCAGCAACACAGTTATCAGGGCCACTTTAAACTGGTACATCTGAACATGCCAGAAGATAAAGGCCTTATAGCCTATCTACTCTGCTCGTGTATGCAGGCCCCACTGTATTACAAAGGAACCTGCCCTCCCATTTCCCCATGACCCCCTCAAATTCCCCCACTCCCTTCCTCTACTTGCAACTTTCCTTCACTCTGTCCCATCCTTTCTTGAAGCTATCCACTGTTTCCAGGAGACCACCTCTTTGGGCTACTCATTCCATTTGGCCACCACGCTCTCAGTCAAAAGTGCCTCCTCATCTCCCTCCTGAACCCTCCCCCACCGCCTTCAGGGTATGCCCCCAAGTGGACTTGTTCCAACTAAGGCTGAAGGAGGCCCTCAGTGCTCACCCAGTTTATACCTTTATGGTACTTGAAGGTCTCAATTATATCCCCTCTCTCCTTCTGTCCTCAAGACAGTACATGTTGAGCCCCTGAGCCTCTCCTCATAAGTGTTGCCCTGCTGGCTCTGGATCATCTTGGCTGCCCTTCTCTTGACTGTTTCCAGCGAGGTGACATCCTTCTTAAGATAAGGCAACAAGACAGCCACTGTACTCAAGGTGTGGTCTCACCAATAAGCTGTACAACCGGGTATGACCTCTGCCTTCCTGCTGGTAAGCCCCTGGCTATGCAGCCCAGCATCCGATCTGCTTTGGCCAGAGCTTTCCAGCAGTGTGTTGAGTGCTTCAGGTCACTCCTGATGATAACTCCAGGTCCTTTTCTTTCTCTGACTTGACTACCTGCACCCTGCCTAACCAGTATTTGGTCTCTGGGTTCTTCGCCCCAAGCACATAACCTTACACTTCTTAGCACTTAACCCCAGTTGCGAAATGCCAGACCACTTCTCTAGCCTATGGCAGCTGTTACTCTGAGGCAAATGTAATTCACTGATTCCCAGACGGAAAGAGAACGAGAAAACATTCATCTCAATCATGTCACAAAATGGACCCCCGCCCAATGACATACAGTAATGTAGTAAATCACAGAAAAAGTCACAAATTCCATCTTTACTGTCTGCATCTTCTCTCCAGCTGCACTGCATCTCATACTCCTGTTCTAGTGTCAGGGGCTCTGAGGCTGTCAGCTTCTGCAGCTCCTCCGATTTCATCCACTTGTGATACCTGGGAGAGAAAAGTAAACACTATACTCAGTGGCTCTGCAAAGGTGAGCAAATTCTTCTGTGGTTTGGTTATCCATTGGGCTACTGTGGATACTGCCTTGACAGTCCCATATCATATCTCAGCAGTCTCCATGAGGTCCTGACAAAGTCAGCTCACAGGATAATATGCTTGCCTCTGTGGAGGCGATATCCTCAAAGAAGATCTGTTACATCATGAGATCTGCACTCCGAAAGCTGAAAGTACAGTTACGTGAGAACTTACCGTAACAGTAGATCTTTGAGAGGCTCCTGCAGTAGGTATCATGCTGTGGATGAAGCTGCCAGGCATCAGGACCCACCGAAAAATTTCTAGCTAGCAGTCTCTGGTGGGGACTGCCCATGTCAGGTGACTGGCGTCATGTGATGTCGGTATAGGGTGTTACCCCGCCACCTTCAGTTCTTTCCACTTAAAAGGCCAAAAAGGCAAGATGAGAGAGGAGGAGGATATTTCCCCTCATGAAAATGAAGCAAAGAAAACCTAGGGGATGGAGGGGAAGGACAATACCTACTGCAAGAGCCTCTCTCGAAGATCTATTGTTACTGTAAGTTCTTACACAACTGTACTATCTTACTTCAAGAGGGCTCTTGCAGTAGGTATTTACATATAGGACTGAGTCCCAAGCAGTCTGGAACAAGTTAAAAACACTCAGGAGGAGGATTGTCATCCATAACATAGAACCTCAAGGCTGAGCAGGGTCTCATGAAAGAAACCTTGTAGGACAGCCAACCCGATGTCAAACTGTAATGTTTCGTGTGAAGGTATGGACAGAAGTCAGTGCGACTGCACGGATGTCTGCCACTGTTACATTCTTGAAACAAGCGGCAGAGGCAGCTACTCCTCTGTGGAGTTGCCTCACTTGACCGGAAGGGTCTTGTCACAACAAAGTGATCATTAGCCAACCATTTTGATAGGCATTGCTTAGAAACTGCATTGCCTTCTCTTTGTGAGCAAAAAGACAAAGATGATCAGGCTTTCTGAGATCCTTAGTCCAAGTGGCATAGTATCTCAGGATTCTGTGAACATCCAAAGTATGCAAGAGGTACTCCTTGATTGGAGTGCTGCATAAGAAAGCGGGTAGCTCAACAGATTGATTCAGTGTAGATTCAGCCACCACCTTAGGGAGAAACTTAGGGTTGGTGCATAGAGCCACATGTTTCTTGTGGAAAATCAAGTGGGAATTTTACACATCAAGGCTTACAGCTCGGAAATGCACCAAACAGAAGTGATAGCCACTAGGAAAAGCGTCTTCAAGAGGAACTTAAATCAGCTGCAGCTGCTGGCTCGAAGAGAGGCAGGGTGAGCTTTCCAGGATGAAATTCAAGTCCCATTGAGAGGGCAGGAATGCTAATGGGGGTCTCAAATGGAGAACCCTCTGAAAAAAGTCTTAGAGACTTCCAGCTGAATAAAAGTCCTGTCTCCAAAGGAATAGGCTGAAACAGCTGCCATATGGACCTTCAATGAGGAATGGCTGAGACCGAGATCAAAGAGGTGATGCACGAATCCGGGACTTTATTGACTGGACACGAGAAAGGCTCCAAGGCTTTTGAATTTGCCCAGATGGAGAACCGCTTCACTTTATAGCATAGGTGGACCTGGTGGAGGCTTCCTCGCTTCCACCAAAGTGTCCGCTACTAAAGGAGAAACTCCGAAGTGGGCTTTAGCTACGTCTGCAGGAGCCACACATGTAGATGAAGGGATCTGAGACCTGGATGAACAAGGGTCCCTTGATCCTGGGTCAACAATTGTTGCGACAGAGGAAGAGGAAGAGGAGGTTCTCTGAAAACTGTTGCAGAACAGAGAACCAAACTTGCCTGGGCCAGAAGGAAGCAATGAGAATCATTCGAGCCTCTTTATGATCTGAGTTTGTTCAGGACCCTCGGAATTAAAGCAATGGGACGGAAGGCATAAATTAATCTGTCCCTTCAACGAAGAGACAGAGCGTCCCACCAGAGCGTCGCCTGGAGCGAGCGAGCAAAGGCGGAAGTTTTTCATTTTGAGAGAGGTGAAGAGGTCTATCTGAGGTGTTCCCATCACCGAAAGATGTAGTTTACAACCTGCTGATCTAACTCCCATTCGTGGGACCTGGCTGAAAACTGACTGTGTTTGTCTGCCAGTGTGTTTTCCACTCCCAGAAACACGAGTCTTGGAGGAAGAGGGCAGGGAACTTAGGGACATGCTGGGGTCAAGAGGTTTCCAGCGACCCACTAACTCACTTTGGATGAGGTCACACGCCACAGTGCAAGCTCAATTCTGAAGGTAGCAGGGAATCATGGGATATGCAGCAAGGCTTACAGAAGCATGGATGACAAGCAAATGGATTATCCTGGCAGGACCGTTCGCACTGGACTAATACCATATGAGTGTGATGCAGTACTGATTTGAGTTACCAAGTTATTTCTACATCATTATGAGACTTTCTTGACATTCGCTGCTCAAGCTGACTCACTGATTGACCAGAGAACCAGCTGGTTTGATTTCATTTCCGGGTGAGCTGCTGCATGTTGTTTCGCTGTGGAGAAGCAGACACAGCAGGACCTAAGATACGCTAGCTTTGTTATTAGAAGAAGTATGCCATCTATGCTTTCGTCCATACCTGTCTAAATCTTAGGTCTTTCCAGTTCTTCTTGTGTGGCTCAGTGTCTTGGGGTCCTCTGCCGTTGTCTTTCTTCTTCCCCACAGGCTGGAGTGCCAAGAAGGGTAGCCGCCTGGGAAAGGTGGTGAAGACAGCACTGCAGACTGTGACCGATGAACCGTGTACCTAAGTTTTGCAGCTGTTTGTGGTCGCTCACAGCCGCTGCTTGGGGTCTTTTAGCCTGGAAAATGTATCTACTTGGATTATCGCAGTCTGGAGAAAGCGAATTACATACTGCTGCCTGGTAGCGATCTCTTATTGCTTTTGCTTTCCTGCCTTCTTGCTCCTGTGGCTTGGGTGGTGCCTGTTGCTTGATATAATTGATATAATTGAACTTCTACACTTTATGCTTTATGCGTTCACATTTTATACCCTTTTTTTAGCTCAATGAAGTGTTTTTCTACTGACTTTTAGTATTAACAATGGGAACCTTAAATAACTTGTATCTATGTCTCTTTATTCATTTGGGCCATCACATTGCTATTAGATGTGCATGCTTGTCCTTTCCTAAGACTGCCAAGTCTGCTATTAACGAATTACATATGCAGACATTTTCTATGCTGGTTTATGCTATTAATGTTTTGTGTAGGTTTACTGTCTACTTAACTGTTTTGACCACTGTTATTCCTTCGCACCAGTGTGTTTTTTTTTTCTTTTATTTTAGATAAATTCTCTTTAAGGAATCCTAGCACTTCTGTTTGTGCAAGTTTGTTATTTGGCATTAATTCTTAATAAATGGGAACAATGGTGCTTTATCATAAATTGTACTTTTAAGTAGTTAATTTATGTGTATAAATAAGCAGTCCAGCTGTATAGTCACCATATAGTTCCCATTTTTGGTTTGTAAACTGAATAGATTTGTAAGGACGCTGTCTGAGCAGCTATTTTCAAAGATTCTCAGGACTTTGACTTATAGACCTTTCGGTCTACAGATAAAATTAGGTGATTTTAGAATTGGTCTGTTAGGTCTCCATTAAGTTTGTTGCTTCGTGTCATCTTGTGTTGCATAAATTCTGGTCTGGCAAACTAAAAAAAAAAAATTATTATTAGCATTCTGAAGGAGGTTTTAGAAAATGTTTTTACCAGATGTCAAAGATTGAATAAAGCAGTA
Organism: Neoceratodus forsteri; assembly: GCA_016271365.2. Lineage (NCBI taxonomy): Eukaryota > Metazoa > Chordata > Ceratodontiformes > Ceratodontidae > Neoceratodus > Neoceratodus forsteri. The sequence continues at coordinate 126,255,004 of JADMNL010000024.1, forward strand.
TCTCCCACTGCATCAATTAGTAGATAAAGAAGACAAGCCAGGAAAAAGACAAACAAAGATTACTGAGCATCTTATAAAAAGATTGGAAACTTCAGCACCTCCACCCGGAGTGGGAATATGATATCTGAACTCACAAAGGAAGTTCCTGTAGGGAGCCAACTAGTGGGTGCAGAGGATGTTTCTATAGCCTAAATTGTACAGAAATCCCTGAGATAGGGATTTCTGAAATTAATGGATATAGTCAATTTGAAGAATCCAGTGGGCCTGGGTTAGGGCAGGGTTCTGTCCGTATGAGAGTGTAATTACTTCAGAAAAAACTCTCATATAATACACATAGTATGGAAAGTTCCCTGACCTGTGGAGGAAAACAGATGATTCCATAGAGGACTATAATAGAGCCAAAAACCTTTCAGAATGGAAGAACCTGAGCCCATACACATGAACTCAGCACATAGAAACTTGAATTAAAGGAGGTGCTAGAGGACCCAGACAAACAATTGAGGGACTTAGAAGTGTGGAACAGAATCTAAATTACCTAGGATGCCATTGAAAAGAAGGTCTGAGGGCGAGGGTAAAGACTACACCAATAACAGTAGGTGTAATAAGGAAGATGTGACATGTATCCCTTCAAGGCTGAGTGATGAATTAATTGCACTGTTAAGAAACCCAAAAAATTCCAATGTGATATTAATGGAACAGATGGTAATCAACAGGATTTATTAGAGGAGCTGAAATTGCAAATTGTTAACAATGCAAATAAAATAGATCTGATGTGGAATAAAGTTGCTTTTTTGCAAGACAACTGGAAAAATAGTGCAACCAGTGAGTGAAGAGGTGGTCACAAGCTCAGAACAGGTGATGACAACAGAGCTGGATCAGCTTAGACCAGAATTTAGTTTAATACATTTACCAGATCTATCTAATGAAAGGGATGCAGTAAGTATAAAAACAAGAAGAAGGAAAAATCTAAGAAAAAAATACAGAGAAGGTGCAAATAAAGGGAAAGAAGAGGAGTCAAAATTGGTACAGAATATGCCAAATCTAACAACCCAGAAGGTAATTGCTCCATCAAAGCTAGAGAAGGCACTGGCCAAATTAGAACAAGTAGTAGTAGGTCTAAAAATGATATGAAGTCAACTGAGGCCATTTACACAGTGGCAGAGAAGAATAATCATAATGGGAGACAAATTGTTAAAGACAGTGAGGAGGACAGTGTATCAAAAGACATGACTAGATAGTGGGCAGATGTCAGTGCAAAAGCAGATAGTAGCCCCAGAATTAGATTCTTCGCTCCCACTGAACTGGGGAAATCTAGAGGGGCTCACGCTGGATTCTTACATTATGGAATTTTTAATAATTTGGACCTGGATCTTACAATGGCTGACACTGTGGAGACCAAGAGAATTCTGAATGGAGAATTGACTATTATTGATGTTTATTTTGACTCCCTAGAACCGTAAATTTTGTTTGGGTTAACAGAGAACTAATGCAAGATAATGAGGTGTTTATGTCTTATCCCAATAGAGAATTTTAATAAATTCAAACAGAGTGGGCTGAATATAAGCAATGGAGGCAGTATAGGAAATAAAATTATAACACTCTTTGGAATGGACCATATGTTAGAAGAAACTGACTGTAGGCTGACTACAGCAATTGGTGATCTCCTGACGAACTTTCTGGCATTACCCATAGATAGATATGGTAGCATACAAATAGCGCAGACATGAGAGAGTCAGGTGGATATCTATGCCTCTAATGAGAGCTTGCAGAACTCATGCTGCTTCAGGCTGGCAAGTTAGACCATCTAGGTCTCACATGGTTGACCTAACAGACATCGATGACTGCAGGGTTTTAAATAATTGATTAGCAGTTTTTTTCTTGGACAATACTAACTGTTCAGAAAGTATTTATATAGGTTTTCTAGAAGTGTCATGTTTGTTAAACACAGTGAGGCAGGTGCTATGCATTTCACAATGTTTTAGCACTTTTATTAGCTAAACACTAATCAATTTTAGAGTTAAATAAAACCCTGGACTGGCCCTATGATATTATGTCAGTGAATAAAATGGTTTTGCCTTTAGTAAATGGATTAACGATGATAGCAGGGTATAATGAATGACTACCCTCTTCATTTGCTGATGGGCATATGGAAAGGGTAAGCCCCAACAGAGAACCTAATTTACATCATGGAATATAGCAGGATGGCAAACCGTTATGGTTGATGAGGAATGTATTCATTTTCTAAAGGAATATGACGTAATTTGTCTCCAGGAGACATGGCAAGCTAAAGATGATGCTATTAACCTGAACGCTTTTTAAGCTTTCCAGGTCCCTGGATGTAAATATAAGAAATTAGGAGATTCTCTTGTGGGATTGTAACGCTGGTCAAATTAGGCGCCTTTTGTAAGGTTGAATTTCTGAAAACTCCAGTGAACTACTTGACTATTATTCTCAAATGTGGTTCACTGGAAATAATTTTGATAAATTGTTATATTCCTCCAGAGAAATCAAATTATTTCTCTGAGAGTTGTTGGCAGGAATTGCACACATTAAAGAGGTCCAACAAATGTTTCTCTATATGGAAACATTGTTGGTGGGTGATCTTAATGCTTGAATTGGACTATTTGATGGCCTTGTAGATAACTCTCTTTTATATATAATCAAACAGAGACTTTACTTGATAGACAGTCTAGAGATAAAGAAATCAATAAAAGTGGAAATTATTACTAGAAATAGTTAAAGAAAATAACATGTACCCTTTAAATGGAAGACTGGAGGAGAAAAGAAGGAAATTATACCTATGTTTCAGCAAGGGGTGCTTCTGTGTTACCTGACGCTTTGGACTGGACAACTCTGCTACTAGAAAAATTTGAAATATTGATAAGAGCAGAGAGTGACCATTATCCTCTAACCATGGAAGCTCAAATAGGAAGAGTAATTAAGCCAAATATAGAACCATTTATCTTCACTGAAATAAGAGCATGTAAAATCATTTGGAGACAAAACTCTCAGAGTAATATTCTGCCAATTATTTATAAATCTGCCCTGATACAGTCCTATGAAAACATTAAGGGGCTGGATATGGGACAAATGTTGATTGAATTAAATGTGCTCTTTTCCAAATTAAAATGCCCTGGAGGTACCAAGAGATATATGAGCAGGATTGCACATAGTGACTCATGGTTTGATAGAAACTGCAAAAGGCCAAGACAGAGCTGAAGAAATTTATAGATTATATAATAAAGGTAGCAGTCAGGTTAGTCTCAAGAATCTGAATGAGAAAAAGAGGCATACGAGGAACTTATTATGACTTCCAAGCGAAATTATTATACAGCTAAGTGGGAAAAATGCTTGAGGCAGTAAAAAAGATAATAGAGCATTTTGGAGCCTAGTGGCTAAGGGTTTTAACCAATATAAACTTAATATTGACAGTTTTATTTCGGAGGAGGCATGAGAGTCATGCTAAAGGAATTTATTGTGACCCTGAGGTGGAGCATTTTCAATTATCCAGACAGGCTCTCAATAAATTCCACCCAATAACAGTAGATAGACTTACCTTGCTATTTACACACTGAAAAAGCAAAAGGCAGCAAGACCAGATGGGGTATCAGCAGAATTTTTAACTGAAAGTACATTATGGTGTAGATACCTCACCGCTTTTTATAATAAATGTATTATTTTAAAGTGTTACCCTGATACACGGCACGGAGATAATATTGTTCCACTCTTTAAAAAGGGATCTGTAAAAGATCCAAGAATGTATTGGCTGATAAGCCTTTTAGACATTAATCTTAAGATCTTTACTAAAATAATCCTGAATTAATTACAACAGGAAGTAGCTAGGACGGGAGGGTATTTCACAGTATCAAATTGGTTTTAGATGGTTTATTCATACTGGACAATATTTTTGTTTTAAACCATTTAACAGAAAAATATGTTAAAATAAGGGGTCAGAGCTTATATGTGTGTTTTTCAGACTATAGTACTGCTTTCGACAGCATTTTAAGAGGTCTGCTATGACAGACTCTATTGGATAGAGGATAGACCCTAATATAGTAAGTATAATTATTCAGCTGTATTCAAACACCTGGGCTAAAATAAGAATTGGGCCCAGGGCCCACTATCCAATGAATTTGAATGCAACCATGGGGTAAGACAAGGCTGTATCCTTGTTCCCACTATTCACTTTCTACATAGATAACATGTTGAAACAGAGCGTGGAAATTATGGGGTCCCAAAATTAGGGACTTCCCTGCCCACCTGGCCTACGCTGATGATATTCTGATTTTGTCCTTGACCAAATCAGTTCTGCAAAAACACGACATTTTATATATAAAGAATCAAAGAAACTGAAATTACAAATCAATATGAATAAAACTAAGGTAGTGTATGGGTAAAAACAATAATAGTGGAACCTGGTTGATAGGGACTAGATAAGGTTGAAGTGGTGCCTAAGTATGTATTTGGGTATAACTATTTAGCAGAATTGTAAGTGGACTGCCCATATGGAACAAATGAAAGAAGGGATAAGGAAAAATATGGCAGGATTATATAAATTCTACTGTAAATATGGGGGTATGTCCATAAAACCCTTAATCAAAGTGATAAAATCCAAATTAGAAACACAATTTCTTTGTGGATGCAAGATTTGGGAATCTATTATGATTAATAGACTAATGTCTCCACTGTATAAATCATTAAGATATACACTGAGACTTGGACATTCCTGTCCTATATTCGGTCAGAATTGGGTATGGTTAATATAAGTGCTGTTATCGAATCCAGGAAAGTAAATTATTGGATTAGGTGACAAACCTCAATGAAAACACTTGCAAACAAATGTTTGCAAGAAAAGAATACTGGCAAGCTTATATATATAAATCAGGCTTCTGGCTGAATACTCTCTGCCTTATTTTAAGAAAGTACAACTTGGGCATTTAAAAAATCCATGGAACAAGGTATACAAATAAGTTCTAAATATAAAAGTACATAAATAAAAGAATTAGCAACATTTGGAATAAAGGCGACCTTATGGAAATCAGGGAATCTCGCTACTCCAAATGGTTTACGACTCATAATTATAAACATGGATATAAAAATACTTGGATATTCTTACAGATTCCTGTGCCCATGCTAACTTTATGATCTACAAGTTTGAGCAGTTCCCAAGAAAAAGTCCTACATTATAGATATAAAAACAGGTATCAGTTCGGGGAATGTGATTGTGGTAGCGGAGATCAGGAAGATCTCTATCATGTCCTATGCGCCTGTAGATGGTATGACAGGCAACGATTGCTATGGCTGGGTACTTAAAATAGATAACCTCTACCATGTTGAAAAGTCAGTACTTATGGATATTCTGATATATACAGAAGATGAATGGACAATAAAAGGCTGGCTAACTATTTCACTGAAATTAAAAAGTTCAGGAAAAATTTAAATTATATAATTGACTGTAAGCACATATATATGAACTCCAGAATCCTACAATATAGGATAGCCCTATTATATAAATTCCGAGGCCTAACCTTTTGGCTATGGCTGTACAAAGGAGCACATAAATAAGACTGATTTTATGTTGTTATGTAGTATGAAGTAGTAATATTTTATTTCTTATTTTATGTGATTTTATGCATTTTTGTAATTAATTGTGAAGGTTTTGTTAACCACACAATAAAATTGTTGACTGATAAAAGTCAGAATTTTGGAAACCACTCCCAGAATGTGAACTGTCATTAAGTGAAGGTGATGCTGGGCTGCCCACCATCGCCTCCCAGCAAAGGGGTAGGAACTTGTTCCTCCCTGTTTGTTGAGGTACCAGACATGCATGTGTGTCTGATTGGATGAGAAGATGACCGGGAGATGAAGGAAAGAAGAGCCTGGAGTGCATAAAGACTGCCCTCAGTTCAAGCACATTTATGTGCAGTTTCTGTTTGAACCTGGACCAGCTGTCCTGAGTCCTGTGAGACCCCAGATGGGCACTCCAGCCTTCTCCTGATGCATCTGTCATCAATGTCTGGGAAGGAGGATCGATGCAGAAGTGAACTCCCAGACACTGGTTCTCCTGAACCATCCACCACTGCACGCCCCTGATCGTGGGATCTGATACTAGTACCTCTTGGTCTAGATTGTCTCGCCTGGTCCCATTATGCACCAAAGTGTCCACTGAGAGACCTCATATGGAGCAGAGCGAACAGGACTGTCGGAATGGCAGCTGCCATTAGACCGAGGAGGCAGAGGACTGACCCACCTGCACCGGACAGAAGACAAGATGGATTCTGAAGGGTCTTGACCCTGTCCAGAGGCAAGAAGGCTGTGCCTGTGGTCATGTAGAATCGCCCTATAAATTGGAGGCGTTGGAGGGACCAAGTGGTACTTGGCTTGGTTGATGGTGATACCTAGGCTGGTGAAAGGAGTGCAGAAATTCCTCTGGATGGGGCTGCCAGGAACCAATCGTCCAGGTACAGGAATACATGTATGCCCTGGGTCCACAGGTGGGCCGACCACCGACAGGCATTTGTAAATGGGGCTGAGGAAAACCAATGGGAGTGCCTTGAATTAGTAGTGGTCCCCTGAAAACAAAACGGAGAAACCTATGGGATGGAAGTATTGGAATATCCTGCATATCCAGGGTCCATAGCCACTGTACCAGTCGGCAACGGAAGAAGGCTCTGCAAGGAGAGCATTCTGAAATGTTTGTACTCCACGAACATGTTCAGGAGCTGAGTTCCAGAATTGGCCTCAGGTCTCCCATTTTCTTTGGAACTAGGAAGAAACAGGAATAGTAAACTGTCCCCAAAGATGAGTGGAGACTGGCTCTATCGCCGCTTTCGAGAGAAGGAGATGATTTCCTCTAGAGCCAGAGGAAGATGTTGTGGGAAGTAAGACAACTGAGGGAGTGGGTTTCGGGTGGTTTCTGCAGAAACTCTATTGAGTGCCCTGCAGATGTCCGCTTGGAACACCCAAGCATCTAATGTTATCCCTCCCAACCCTGGCAGATGGAGGAGACTCTGCCCCTACCAGTTCCTCTGGACCATCCAGAGGCAGAGGGAGAGGCAGGGAGTCAGGAGGTGTGGGGCAGCAGCAGCTGAGGCTCCTGCATTTTTTTTTTACTGGGGAGTCCTGTTGCTGGAGGGGCCTACATTTGTTTGCACGCTTTACTTGGGGCTTTGTCTTTGTTGGGTTTGTCGACTAAAAGGATGCCGCTGCTCTTGAGGGGGTCTGTACAGAGTCTGGACAGACTTGAGTGCAGTACTTCTTCTTGCAGTGCGGTTATGATGTCCTTGACATCACCCCGAACAGCACCGAACCCCTGAAAGAAGTATCCTGAATAGTGGACTGTACCTCAGGGACCAATCCTGACAAGCAGAGCCAGACATGACGCTATAGGGCCCACGGGCGGGAAGGCCGAATTCCTTCCAGCAGTGTCCAACACATCGTAAGTGGCACAAAGCATATGCCTACAGGCCAAGCGAGCGGAACAGACAAGGTCTGCCACTTCCTGCTTAGTCTGTGACTCAGGAAGGAGTCCAACTTAGATTCCACCTAGCTAAGGATAGACTTCTAGAAATCCCCCATATGGGCAACATAATTGACAGCCCTGATGCCTAGGTAGATGAGGAATAGATCTACTCCCGTGATTTGTCCAGCATTCGGGATTCCTTATCAGGCGGAGACAAGCTTTGATGTTTAGGGTTGGCGGAGCAGCCATGGGCGGGCGCTTGATGACAACCGAATCCACCTTGGGGTGAAGGCTAAGAAAGTCTGCACCCTCAGGAGCTTGGTATAGCCTATCCACCTTCCTTGGAAAGGGGCTAGTGCAGAAGATTGTTTCAGATGGTGGAAACAAGATTCACGTGAAGCTCTATCTAGGTGGGATCAGTGTAAGAGAGGTCTCGGCAGATCCAGATGAGCAGCAGTTTTTATGCCGCGGTCTGGCTCCACTGATTGCCACTGACGATTTTCTGCATTTTCCTTAATAACTCCAGAAAGGAAGGGTACTCCAGAGGGATTTCAGAGGGTCCGCTGGCCTTGGGTGTTCCAGAGTATGGGGCTTGTCTTCATTGTCGGAGTGGCCGGACTCTATGTCCAGTCAGAAGTCTCTGAAGAAAAGGAAGAAGACTCCTCCTGGGCGGGGAGGGATGACCCTCTGTGGAGTTCCCGAGGGCACATATCCTCCCACCTCGGGTGCCAGAGGGTTCTCCCTGGTGTCGGGTAAGGGGAGGGAGCTCCCATTCCTCCGATGGGGGTCCGTATAGGGACCAAGCGTCGGGAGACGACTTCGACCTCCCTGGTGAGCTGAGCTCTGGCTCAGCCCAACAGGAGGCCAAGGTCTCCTTCAGATCAGCCAGCGGCTGTGGAGTGGGCAGAGGTGGGGATACAGGTAGTGAGGGTACCCGTAAAAGGAGTATCCGAGTCTGACGGGCGGTAGGCTGGCATCGGGTACTGCAGCACTGGATATTGCGCATCAGGTACTGCAGCGCCGGATACTGGGGGCCGGGTACTGCAGTGTCAGGTACCTGGTGCCAGGGCTCTGACAGAGCAGAAAAAACCTGGCAAAGGCCCTGCTGGCGGGCTAGATGGAGAAAGCTGCTGCCCTGCTGGCATCAGGCCAGGTGTAGGTATACCGTCGAGCGGGTCTGACGGACCTGATGGAGGAACAGGTCTTCCGTCAGGCAAAGAATGCCAGAGGGCAGCGCTGGGTTGGCCGGCATCGGGACCGCATCTGAGGGTCCGCACAGGAGGAGGGATCCCTGACGACAGCGCCTTGAGGTTGTCAGTGACAACCGGAAGGAGGATTAAAACTCGGGGTCAATAGAGGACGTGGGGACCTCAGTTGGCAATGGAGGATCCGCTATGGAGAGTCTGGGGCACCAGACATGACAGTGGGGTATGGCACAGGCTTTGACCAGGCGGTCATCGGAGGAGCTGGCGCCGACTTATTGTCAGTGTCCGCTGGACGCCAGAGGAGCCGCATCCAACTTATCAGACTCCCTGTCCGAGGAAGGCTGCAAAGGAATGGTGGCCTTGTCGGAGGGGTTTTACTAGGCCACCCAGGGGGTGAGCGGCTTAGCAGCCTTGTTCGCGGGCGCCAGGGACCAACGCTCAGGGATCGACAAATTTCAAATTTATGTGTAGTCCAGGCCAATTGGCCTATCCCAAAATGGTAGTCCCACTATCACGAGTGGTAGTCCGATGGTCGGATCACCATATTTTAAGGAAAACATATAAAAATTATGTAGCAGCACAGTAAATGGCTGTGTCATTCTATTATTAATGCTACATAAATGTAGGCTATAGAAAACAGTAAAAATGAATATGTAACTATCTTGAAATGTTTCTTATCACAGATTGTGTGATGAAATCACAGACAAGTGTTTTTTAAGTGGCTAGTTTTCCATTAGCAGGTTATACAGACCTGCCACTAGAGGGATTCTTGGTCTCCTACATAAATCACTGTACTATTGTGTGGGCAACATGGCCTGCATTATCATTCTACTTCTTCCCAGTGCTGCTACAAGGGTGGTTGTAGCTGGAGATTCCCCAAGCTTCACTCAACAGGCTGACAACTTCCTTAAACTGCCTGTGCGACAGCTCTGCAGCTGAAAACCGGAAGCCCTCAGTGTCTGCCATCCACCCTTCAGACTCAAGTCAGACAGACGCTGAGCACCCTATTATTACCACGCCACGCTGTCATACCGATAGATACCGATAGAATCCTCTGCAGAGAGTCGGCACGCCTGGGCACCCTTGATTGGTGTGGCACTGTCCTAGCGGGATTGTGATTGGTACTTCCGCTTGCCTGCTTTGCTCTGATTGGGGCACCTTCTCTATAGCCTGTTACAGTGTTCCTTCTTAATTCTGACTTCTCAGCTCTCGCTCTGACCTGAAATTTTCTCCCACCCCTCTCCCAGGCCTCCTTTAAATACACTCATGATCCGCCTCTATATCATATTACTGCTTCATTGGCCTAATTTCCACAGCTGCCAACCCATGATTGGTATCTGAGTGTGGCCAATAAGACTGACCTGTGTGAATATCTCTTGAGCCCCGCCACTAACTAAGCTGCTCCTGCTCTCCTTGTTCCCCTTTCTGCTGTATTTTCTCATCTAGGTTTTAAGTGATACCTAGGTGGGCAAATTACTTGCCTAGAAAATATTGCACTAATACAAATCACGAGACCACTCAATCTGGGACCATGGCACTTTTATTGTGTTTTTATTGCTCCTAAGTGCAGAGTTCTCAGCAATACAGTGCAATTCAAGTACCTCAATGCAATTTAGTTCTCCAATGTACCTTATCAATACCTAATGTTATAACGGCCACCGTGCAGACACTATTTCATTCTCCTCTCCCTTTTAGCCTATTCCCCTTGTTAGCCAACACCCCTTGCTACTGCCCTCACCTATGTCTATTCAAGCACTAACATTGATCACGATAAACTGTCATTACAGTGGTGCCGCTTCATGCAGCACGATATGGGTTACCATCAAGAAATGAAAAGCAGTCTCCATTCTTATAAGCTCCTTAAAGAAAGTTATACTTCTGCTTCTTCTCTGCTGAGGAAATGGAGCTCAACCCTGCCCCCCAACTTACCTCGCCTATCGATTTTGTTGAGGCCACAGGTCTCAAAATGATGATGGTCAACATTTTAAGCCTGCCTAAAAACTTGTACAGCTGCAAGCCTGGGCTGCACACATTAACCCTGACCTTATCATAATTACTGAGTCGTGGATTAAAAAGATGAACACTGATCAACAAATATCATTGCAGGGCTACAATTTATTTAGAGCAGATAGAGAGTCTAGAGGCAGGGTGTGGTTATCTACGCCAAATCTAAGTACTCGGTCACCAATATTAGTTGTAAATCTCTAGCCAAGGAATTTGAGTTAGTTTCATTGAGCCTTCATCTCCTTCCTCGGAATGTATCACTATCCTAGGTGGCTACAGACCCCGTCTGGTGGTGATGAAGTCCTTAATCTTTGAAATCCATGTTCAGAGATGCAAAACTGAAACAATATTTCTAGGAGATCTAAATATGGACTGGCTGTCACCTAAATCACACTGCCTCAAATCCCTTTGTGACGAGCTAGGTCTTGGGCAATTAGTCAGTGAACCCACTAGAACAACACTCTAAATACTGCCAATAGTTCCATTCTAGATGTGGTACTAACCACCCATCCACACAAAATATCTCATTTGGCAGTGTTTCACAACGACATGAGCGATCATGGAATTGTTGCTTGCATAAGATCTCAAATTAAGGCCCAGCTGCGACCCCTTCTTTATAACAGAGATCCTTTCGCAAATTCAGTGCAGTAAACTTCTATCTGACCTGAGCATGATCAGATGGCAAGATCTCTACCTAGCCAAAGATGTCAACAAGGCAGCTTACATCCTTAATGACAAACTCACTACAATAATAAATAAGCATGCCCCTTTCATCAAAGTAAGGGTATGGAACAATTCCAACCCCTGGTTCACCTCGGATCTCAAGGCAGCCCTTATAGCTCTGAGATAAGCTCTGGGCTAAAGCTAGACATTCCAAAGAATCTTCAGATTGGCAGGCCTTTAGAACAGCCAGGAATAAGGAATAACTGTGTGAAAAAACTTCGCTCTGCTAAAGCTAACCATTATATTTCTACTCTCAAACAAGCTAAAGGTAACCCTCATAAAATATGGAAGACTATCAAAGTTATAGAAGGACGGCCCAGGCCCCTCTGTCCCAACAAAGATAGTTGCAAGTGGCAAGATTGTGGAAAACAAGTCCTAATCCTGGAGGAACTTAACTCCCACTTTGCCACAGCTGGATTAGCTTTTGACTCATCCCTTATGCTGGTGCTGCGGTGAGCCAGCATACCCTCCCCTACATCTAGTCCTGCACCCAGCCCCTTCCAATTCAGAGATAACTTATAAAGAAGTAGAAGATTCTTCTTAACTTAGACACAAAAGCGGAGGGACGGTGGCTTGGAACCCTTTTTCCTAAGGTCAGGCTACACCCATCTCACTGCCCCATCCTCCACATCTTCAATCTTTCCATTACATCTGCTACTGTGCCGCCCTGCTGGAAATCACATATCCTCCCTCTATTTAAATCTGGTGACCCATGCGATGTAAACAACTATAGGCCTATCTCCATATTGCCTATCCTTTCTAAAGTTCTCGAAAACTGATCCATATTCAGTTATAATCTCACTTGGAAACCTTCTTCTCATTAACCCAGCTCAATCCGCTTCCGGGCTAATCATAGCACAATCACTGCACTAGCAAAAGTAACCAATGATTGGATCTCTGCTATAGATGCTAAGAAGGCAACTGGCACAGTCTTTTGGATCTCAGCAAAGCTTCTGATACTGTTGATCACAAACTATTAGTCAATTGCCTTGCAAAGTTGGGTGCCACATACCATACCACCCAGTGGATCTCTAGCTCCCTAACTGAAGATCCCAAAAGTAAGGGCGGAAGGCTTTTTTTCGCTGCCTTGCCAGTTGCAAGAGGAGTCCTCCAAGGATCCATCTTAGGCCCTATCTTGTTTTCTTTGTACATTAATGACTTAGATGCTAACATATCTACGTTCAATCTGCACTTTTTGCGGATGATACTGTGTTGTATACTTCTGGCTCATCGTTGTCTGAAGTCAACGGAGTGCTTCAAGTGGACTTCGCACAACCTGAGCATAATCTAATAAAGGCAAAGCTTCTGCTCAATGCTAAGAAGACTAAAGCTATGATATTCTCCTGCAGTGCTGTCACAGGCCCCCAATACCCTTGCCCAAGACTTCATTGTCACCATGCTAAACGAGCCTCTGGAAGTTGTAACCAAATTTAAATATCTGGGTATCTGGATCGACAATAAATTATCTTTCAATGACCATGTCAAGATGTCTCTAGAAGGTAAAACAAGGTTAGGTTTCTTCTACAGAAATAGGCCCCTTTTCCCCTTGAAACTCAAACAAGCTTGTACAGGCCACTTTTCTCCCTACTTGACTATGGCGATGTAATCTATTCCTCCACCACTCTTGCAAATCTAAGTAAACTGACATCCTTTATCACCGTGCTACGGTTCATTACCAACTCCTTTACCTGCTCGCATCACTGTGACTTATATGCAGCTGTTGGTTGGACATCCCTTACTACTAGGCAGCCTGCTCCATGCTGGGCTATGGACTCTTAAACTGCTCCTGCAGAAACTGCAAGCTAGCTTTCTTCCTTATTAGTATCTCATATAGTGCATACCTAAGAAAATCTGACTTTATAATGCTTGACATACCAAGGACGGGACCTCCTTTGGTAAACGTGCTATTGCATATGCCCTTCCCTCCATTTGGAACCAATTACAAACCCGTGACTGAAACTAACTAGCACAGTTTCAATAAACTTTTAACAAATCGCTAAGTTCAGTCAAAATAAAGACACCTGTAACTGTCATTAAGTCTCTTCCTTCCCATGTGTGCCATATTTATCCACTGGTAAGGTATAATTGCTTTTCATATTAACTGCTTTCCTTCCCCTTCTACTACTGGCTTTATCTATGCTTACGCCCACTGCTACGCTATCAAATCACTCCTCCCCCATATCAGTTGTAGTCTGTTGTTTGTTCTAGCTGCCAAAATATATGTATTGCACACACCAGTCATCATGTTTCATTTATCAGTATGCAACCTGTAAGTCGCTTCCCTGTGTTATATTAATGTTTACCACCTCATGGTCACCCTATGTGGTACCCTTGTATGTATATCCAGCCTGTATCATGTAACGTGCATTTCATGTATATACTGTTATTACCTATCTATGTTTGTACTTTTAAGTGTTTATGTCACAGGACCTCCTTGTGAATGAGCTTGCTCAATGGAATTTTCCTGCAATAAACTTGAACTTGAAGTCTGAGTTAATGGTGCCAGAGACTCCATCCAGTCCCACACAAGCCAGAATGAGGCAGAGAATAATTAGGGCAAACATAATCAGAACTCAGATTCAGAATTGTCGCCAACATCAAGTGTACTAGTGGTAGTGGTGCTAGGACAGGATGATGATGGAGCAGCAGCAGCAGTGCTAGCAGCATGAGATACAGAGGCATCACATTCAGTTGAACCAGCAGTAGTAGCATGCCCATAAACATGTCAAGTGACTGGACCAGACAGCAGTCAGTGGTTTATTGCTGGATCTGGATTGAAGTCACATAGTTCAGGACCCCTACTGCTATCTGAAGAAGTGACTGTAGTGTGTCATCTGCCAGACACGCCCTTATTTTTGTTTTAGCAGGTTTTGAATGGAGAACACTCATTCGCACTTTGCAGTTGACACACCCATTGGCAGTAGTATTTTGACCAACTCTAGAATGTGAGCAATCTGGGGCAGTTTTTCTTTCATCAATCTTGTATACACCTTCAGATAGGGTTTGTCAACTGCAGATTTCAGCAGAGCCTTAAATGCAGCATATTCTGATCTATTATTTTCCTGCTGCTCTTCTGTGAAAAATTAAAGTATGTTGCTAAATTAGCCACTTCATTGGTCCCCAAGCATACAAGGGTGTTCTCTTGGTAGATCAAATTGCTTGAAATCCAGGCAGCTGAACCATTTCAGAGGCACCTCCGACAAATTTTGAAATCTTACATCGATGTCAGATATTGCTGCATCTACTAAAGTATGCAGCTGTATATCTGTCCTGAAATATATTTCAGGGCAGTCGCCTCTAAATGTGAAGGAACAGTCTTCTCAATGTCCTTCTTTGAAATTACAAAGTCCATGCATCTGTCCTGATGTTTGTAATTAGCTAGGAAAGCTGTCATGTATTTCCCTGGCTTTGATTTCAGTTCTATCAGCCGGAGGAGGAAGGTCTCGATGAGATGTGATACTTCAAGAATTATTAAGTCATCTCTTTGAAACTGCAGTGACAGATTTTTAAGAATGGGCAAAAATCTTGCAGGATATAAAGAGATTTGACAACGTGCACAAACTGTACCTCTTTAACAGCACCTTTGCTTTTGAACCATCAGCACCAACTGCAGTTTGTTTCAAGTGCTGAGCAACTATAGGTAGGTTCACCTGAACTGCGTGTACTGAACGAGATCTGCTCTGGCAAGCTATCTCACCTGTTTAATTGCACTAAAGTGTGCCAGATCACTATCTACCACTTGTACAATTTCTTGAAGCTCTCTCATTTTTTGGGGACTATAATGGTAGAATTTAAATATGCCCTTTAGAGTATTTTCAAGCTTTGATATGAAAGGGTTTGTTTTCATCATATCAACAACTGCCAGCTCCAGCTTATGGGCAACTCAGAGCATAGCAATGATGTGAGTACAGTGCTCCGTAACTTTGCAATGGTTCCACCCAGCATTACACTTGCCCCATCAAAACTGGCAGAAATCAGAAGTGCCCGAGATTGCTCACACTCGATAGGTCAGTAATAGAAAGATGTAATGAATCTAATGCAGTTCTTATTATGCTAAAGACACCTTCAGCATTTGAGGCTTCCAAAGGTATGGCCTGGATCAGATATGTACATATATCTTTGTGTTAGGATTTACAAAATGAAGGAAGATATTTTCCATTCAATTATAGCCACATGAGTGCTCACTCAGCAAAAACTGTAACATATTTAGCATTGTTAACAGTCCGCATCTGGGTGTTGGCTAGAACAGCAGATATAGCTCTGCAAAAGTCCCTGGCTCGCTTATCATTGGTATAATTTGTACTAAGCTTAATCCCATTTTTCTCTTGCAATTCACATACCCAATCCATGTCAGAAAAAAGGGCGAGATTTTGCAACAGAGTACGCTAGGTTAAACAGGTGTCTCATCTTCACCTTTGTGGCCTCTTCCAACTGTTCAAAGGTTTGATAGAGTGGTGACTCACTGATATCACAATGAACTGCACGCTGGCAACTTTCCAGAATATGTTGTTCTGCACAGTACATGCGGACTGGACTTTTTCATGTGCAGGTATTAACTCAATTCTAAAATTGTTACAAGTCTG
Organism: Neoceratodus forsteri; assembly: GCA_016271365.2. Taxonomy (NCBI): domain Eukaryota; kingdom Metazoa; phylum Chordata; order Ceratodontiformes; family Ceratodontidae; genus Neoceratodus; species Neoceratodus forsteri. Next base: position 126,270,981 of record JADMNL010000024.1, read on the forward strand.
TGGCAAACACATTTGTTTTTTTTTGGAATGGCTGGTGTTCCAATGGTGGATACTTTTTGCACGCTGTGCAATACATCAATCTCTTTTTCACTGTATCACAACCATTTATAAGTTGTCAGCCAATGAGGCTGAAACAGCCTGGCCCTTTTTCTTGGTCATATTTCTTGTCTTTATCGGCTTCTCTTGCAACTTATCATCAACAGGTACAAAACTGCGTTTCTTTGGAAGATCACAGGGGCTTCGCCATAAGGCCTCGCTAAGGCGGATTGTTGCTTAAATCAAGTGCCTGATCACTTGTTCTATCTAGTGCCACAGATGCAGACTCTTTATTGCTTTCATCTGCAGTAGTACTTGTGTATTTATAGTAGATGAACTTGAGGATGCTGTTGTTGCTGCTGACCAGAGGGATAACAGACTTTGCTGCTTACTATGCTTAGTACTCTTAAGTCTTCTGCATTTTGAATGCTTCAATGTCTGGCTCTCTGCTTACAGTGCTTATTTTGTTTTGTGATGCTAATAACATTTATTCTGTTAAAGTCACTGTATGTGTGTGTGTGTGTTTTTCCACTGGTGTTTGCTAGACTAGAATGGGGAGGAAGGTGGAGCTGGCAGACACTACTATATATTTCTTAACCTTTACAGGCTGAGGCTGCATAAACTACAGAATGCAGGCAGTCAGGCAGTGGGAGTCAAGAATGGGAAGAAATAACAACAGCAACTAAACTAAGGGGAGGAATGGGAATGTTATTGCTGTTGCTTGCTTTGATGCTTACTTTTTGTTTCTGTTTTTTACCTTTTCACACTGCACACACTTTCTTCTGTGCCAACCACATACACACACACACACACGTCCCAGTCCCAGTGACTGTCCCTGCGCTCATCCGACACACAGCACAGACACTTCATTATTTTTATGTCCTCCATCCTCTCAATCAGCTGAGCTTATTATAGTTAGGTCAGTTCTGTTTTTTTTCGTTCACTTCACTTTTCTCAGGGCAACATAAAGCCCAGCAAGTAAACCCTTCCTCCTTTAGACAGACTTTACTGCCCTTTACTTTCTGTTCTGGCTGGCTGGTGGTGGGAACACACAAAGCACAACCCAAAACCCAGTGACTTATTCTATCTTCCTTCCTCCTTTACTGATGCTAGTGTCCTTGTCCTGTCCTCATTTTTTCCTTAAAACAGTTAGTCACAGTTCTGTCCGCCCGTCCCTTAGCTTTCTGTGCAAAACTTGAGAGCTCAACACTTCTCTCTCCTCTCGTCCTCCTTAAGTTTTACTTTGGGAAAGGATGGTCTCTCACTTGTTTCAGGTTCAATCAGTGGTCCACCCTTTTGATATTTCTAATGTCTACACTAGCAGAACACAGTCCATGTCCACTAGTCTGTTTTTGGCCAACCAAGTTTTATCACCACTTCTTCTGGTGCTAAAAATTCCTGTCCTGTCTTTAGCTTTTAGTTTTCTTCTTTGGGCAGCAAACACAGAGCCAACCAAACCAGTCCCTCTTAGAGCCTAGGTTCCTTTTGCCAGCTTTGCTCACTTTGACGGTGTACTAGTTTATTTTCATTATTTATTTATTAGGTCTAGGATTACAATACCTTTGAGCCAGGGCTCATTTACAAAGGTTCCAAGTCAGGTTACAATTCAAAACATAAGACATGTAAGTCAGATTACAAGTTTTTAATTTTTATTTAGTTGTTTAACCACAGGGTTGGACTGGGCTACAGATCGCCCACCTGGAAAGTTGACACAAGGTCCCACCTGGAAAATCAATAAGGAGGGCCCAGGGTGTCACACTCATATGACTATTCCACTTCAATATGATACACCAGCTTTGTGTTTGCATTATGAATTTACTCACAGGACCTATTTAATTAAAAAATAGAAGATACAACCAAAGATTCTCAGAGCTTAGAAAGTGGCCAGGAACCTAACAGAGGGTCCCACCTGGAAATTTCCAGGTATCCAGGTGGGCCAGTCCGACCCTGTTTAACCAGGAGTAGCACACTAAGCTGAAAGCTTTTTACATGAGCAACCTGGGAGCACTGGGCAATTAAGTGGAGTTGCCCAGGGTCACATAGTATGCAAGTGGAAGCTGTAGGATTCAAACCCAGGTCTGGTCTACTGGATGTCACCAGATTTGCAGCTCAGAGCCTTAAACCACTGCGCTATACTGCCTCCTCTGGTGGTGGTAAATCATCCCAGCACTCCTCCTTTACTTTTAGCTCAGTGTCTGTCTCTGATGGGATCGACTGTCAGTCACACACCCTCAGTGCTCAGTCTGAATTAGTGTATCATGAGGTCCCACACTGTCCAAGACACATTCCCAATCCAACAAGAAAAGAAAACCCTTCTGATTTATTTAGTCTCACACCTCACACAGGCAGGTAGCCAGTCGGCAGCAAACCACCTAGACTTGTGGTCGCCGGTCAGTCTTGCTTTCTGCCTTCCCTCCCCCGCTGACCAACACCCATCAAGTCAGTCCCTATGTAAACTCCTCCGTCACAATCTGATCTCTGCCTTTTGCAGCACAGCTCAAGACAACAGTCAAACAGGCACTACAGCAACAGCAATGGGAACGGACTGAAAACAAGACAGTCCGAGTCCAACTCCACGTTGCACAACAAACTCAGCAGCATCGCCACACATGTCCTTTCTCTTTCAAATGAGCTGAGAAAAGTGAGGAGCGTGAGTGAGCAGGGCGCAACTGACACTCCGCCAAGTCACTGAGCAATGCATGATGTTCTTGCCACAGCAGCCCAGATCTGTGAATGCCTGAATGGATGGCACACCTGCCAGTCTGATGATTAGCTCCTCCTCGTCCCACCGCAGCCACGGCTTGCTCGACACTCAACACTTGATCCTGGCACTGAAGATAATGTGGCTGAGCTCTTGTCGATTACATGATGGCTGAATAAACTGAGTGCCATGGACTCCAATGTTGCCAGCAAGCTCTCTAGTGGAGGAACATGGCAGTGCAGCAAAAAAAAAATCAGTCTGTTTTTTTAAGCGCACTACTTGTCCTGGACAAGTATCCCTGTGTCAACTGCTTGTCCCTGACTGTGATCTGGTAGCCGGGATGTTGGGCTGTTAGTTTGTCGAACCCTGGCTAACGTCCGACTTACCGGACCTGCTCTCACTGGAAGGCCGCAGAGAAGGAGTGGCCCCTAACGGCAGCGGAAGCCTCCTTTGCCCCAGAGGCTCCAGTGGGGCCTTAAGCACTATTCTCGACGGGAGGCGACGCTTCCTGGTAGCCACCAAGATGGCTATCAAAGAGCGATCCCCGGAGGGATGCTACCTTGAGGGCTGTGACTCCAGTCAAGTCGTGCTGCTGTGACGCACGACTCCTGCTCCCAGTGTTTCTCCTTGTCATGCTTCTTTTATGGCCTTCAGGGAAGTGGATGTCTGCCTAAGCTTTTTAACTCTTTTCCATGGAGGCCATTTTTCTTGAGGAGATGAGCTCCAGGGACTGCTGCCTCTCTTATGGTAGCCGAGCTGAACTTCTGGCAGTGCTGGCACGTCTCCATGAGGTGTTCTGGGCCTGGACAGAAGAGGTACAAGGAGTGGCCATCCTTGTGTGGAAGCTGGGAAACCACACAAGTCACATTTGTTTTTATGCAATTCAGAGGGTGTCGGGATGACATACACAGCAGTTGTTTGAGAAAATGTTGAAAAACAGAGAAAAGGTCGAAAAAGTTGAAAACTTTAGGACTGACAAATGACTGACAAGCGATGTTCTACCGCTGAGGAACTTTCATTAGCTGACAGTGGGAAAGAACTGGTAGGTGGTCATGGGGACCACCCTTTATACGGTAACACATGACACCAGTCACTGCCGTGGGGGTGGTCCCCACCAGAGACTGTTAGCTAGAAATTTTCCATGGGGTCCTGATGCCTGGAGGCTTAGTCCTATATGTGAATACCTACTGCAAGAGCCTCTCAAAGTAAGATCTCCCATTAACAAAGAAAGTAATATTAGGTCCTGAAAGAAAACAGCAGATATTGTAGTAGACACCACAGTGCCCCTACCCAACTTAGGTTTCTGCAAAGTACACTATTTTATTACTAATATGGTGCCAAAATCCAAAAAAGTAGAGTGTAGCTTCCTGTTTCTGAGATGGAGGCACCATGTTGCGCAGGCTTCACTGGACCTGGACAGAATACACCTCATTAGCATAGTGAAAGCATGTGACACCCAAGCAACATGGTTCCTCCGTCCTAGGAGCGGGAAGCTATGGCCTACATTTGCTGTTGTTGATTTCAACATATTGTGGTAAAAACATGTTTATACTTTGCAAAATTTTAGTCAGGGCCTGGGGACACTGTGGTGTCTGTACTAAGATATCCATATTTTGCCTTTAAAGGGCGCCTCGATCGAGCCATCCCAAATGGTTCAGCAGTGGCGCTTTGCACTGCCATGGAGGCGAATCAAGTTCAGGAGTGGACTCAAGTCACCGTGTCGGGTGGCAGGCCATGCTTGGGGTTGCTGCCCCATGGCAGCCAGTATCAGCCAAGAGCTGACGGAGGTTCCTTGATCACGGCAGCCTCTGTGGCTGGACCAGGAGCTTGCTCCTGCCATTGAGTCTTGCTGTGCATATGCGGGCCAACACAGCTCCATCAGGAGGACCTATAGGAAAGACAGGCTCCATGCCACGACTAGTGGCGCCAACATCTGGATGTGGGGCTGCTCAAGGGGAGGATAGCTACCAGACCCTGCCATGGAAGGAAGAGCCATAAGGAATAACAGAGGTGTCAGGTAGGTGGTAATTTGGGATGCACAGTAGCCAAGGCTTGAACAAGGTAAATCTCTGAAGACTGAGGGCAGCTGGACTAGAGGAGAAAAATCAATATGAAAAATAAAGGGCTTCTAGATCCATCATGCCCCCATACTTCATAAGCAGCTGCACAGGTATGCTGTGCAAAACATTTACAAATTTAAATGGGTTATCTCTACCCACTCTACTACCCAGGATATCTCCTGATTCCTTGGAGAAGAAAAAAATTATCTAGGCTTACCATACAGGGTTTGTACTGTGTTTATGTCCAGTGTTGTCACTCGCAGGCATTTCCATACATTCACTGCCCTCTGGGAGAAGTACTTCCTAATCATCATCATCATCAAATCTTTATTTATTCAGGCGAACATCATTGAGCAAGGTTCATTTACAAGATGGACCTGATAAGGTCATGGTTCAATAGTTGATACACAACAGATACATCATACACTTATATAAGACAGTTATACATACAGGGAAAATAACGTTTATAAACACAGTGATGTACAGTAAATTCACATGATAAAAAACGGTTACAGGAAAGTTAAGCTAATATTTACAGAATGTACAATATATACATATCCCAGTGGGGGCATGGCAGACACTCAACATAATGTAATACTAGGATGGTGAAGGTATTACTGGGTGCCATAAGATGGGGTGTCTGTCTGGAAGGAATATGCCATATATGGTTTGAAGGAGATTTGTGAGATGACAATGCTAGCTCTAGTGGTAGCAATTGCATTTCTCTTTGAAGAAGACTGTACAGTGCTGTTTAAAGGATGCAAATGGAATGATATTGGACAGTTTTAGGGATTTTTGTAGGTGTTCCATGCAATAGCTAGAGAATAGCTGATTGCTGCCTCCCTAGCCTGGTGTTGAATTTGGGCAATTTGAGCAGGATGATGTTGTTGCTTCAGGGCATAGGAGCTAGGAGAGGTCTGGATGAAGCAGTCCAGGATATAGTTTGGAAGTTTTTTGACAACGCTCTGTAAATCCATAGTGCTGCATTTCTGTTCCTTCTGAGGTGAAGGAAACCCACCCAACTGCAGCATAAAGAGAGCAATGATGAGTATTAGATGGTAGATCTGTAATGAACCTTATTGCTCTATGATATAAGGTATCCAACTTGTGATGGTAGGAGATGGGGCAGTGACTATAAAGGAAGTCTGCATAGTCAACAACTGATAGAAAATGGCCTGGACTAACCTTATCTTTAATCTTTAATCTCATCTAATGTGACCCTGAATTTACCCTATCATCTTCAGGGGTCCCTAATCCTACTGGATGGCCCACATCAAACATATCTGTCTGTCTGATCTTGTTGTGACCCTGAGTGTGCACAAAACTTAGATCAAGGAAGAAATCACTTCTTCTAGCCCTGTATTAAAAGTGAAACAGTCAGCACCAAGGGCCTGGCACTCAAGCTGGTCCCAATGTGCACTTTGTGTGAAAAACATTCTGGTTTACTTACTGTTGATTGTAGTATTGTAGATTATATCAAACTAATTTGGCATAGTTGTAGGTGTCATCTTCAGTTACTAAAAATCCCAGGATGCCCTTCAGCTGACATCAGTTCAGTAGGCAGCAGTGGGAGAGTCAAGCCTGCAGTGCATGTTAGAGCTTTTATAATCTCTGATTAGATGTTTGCCAAGATCGCTGTTCTCCAGGGCTAAGCTACAGTCCTCCGTGACTGTATGTACCCCAGGGAGGACAGTGACCAGCAAACAAAAGAGCAGGGCTTATATAAACTCTAACATGCACTGCAGGCTACTGAACCTCCCACTGCTGCCTACTGCATAGCTGCAGGGATTTTTTTAGTAACAAGATGTCAGCATAGAACAAAGCAAAATTAGTCTGATACAATCTCACTATTCTATAGTAAACAGAAAATGTCTTTGAAAGTGCACATTGGGACCAGTCCCACACTTAAGTATGGTGCCCTGGTGCTGACTGTTCCCTGACCCTTTACAGTATCTAACCTCATTCTGGAGGAACATGGGCAACAAAACCAGACTTTAACCACTGAGCTAGCAGGCATTCCATCTTCTCCTCTGACTCAAAGTACAACCGTGAATTCAAAATCAGCTTTTTGTATATAAATGTGGTTTGACTCATAGTTGAGCTACAGCAACCATCAAAAAGTTTTAGGGTTCCCTGGGGTTGCATAAGAGGATTCTACATTCTTAATTTGAGTCTCCAACTCTCGACCTTTTCCTTGTATCTTGTAAGTAATAAATCTGCCCTGCAAAACCTTTCCTAGTCTCCCATAAGGTGGTCCTACTCACACCCTCAGAGTCATCTTTCCCAAAATAACTACAAGTCCTCATTTCCGACAGTTCTTAAAATCTCTGTCATCTAACACAAAGTTATTAAATCTCCCCGTATGCATTTGGGAGCAGGGTGTCTGGAGTCTAAAGAAACTGCAATAGGTACATGGTCTCGCTGGATGTTTACTTAACTGGAATTCAGTGGCCTTGGCCATTCTGTTTGCTGGCAAGTTTCTGGCTGTTTCTGAGGTTGTAGTTGTTTGTTTTGTTTTATTTTACCTGATTCATACACTGTTCTGTTATAAAAAGCTGACTTTTTTTGCAGGACCCAGAGGCTAAGGCCTGCCCACCCCCCAGGGTTCCTCTGCCTTTATAAGCAACCATCAGGGAACAACTTCCTGAGGCCACAGGGAACTGAAGTGAGAGCAGTTAAAGGGGTCAATCTACTACAGTAACAACACTTCAATGGGGATGTGACACTTGGACAGCTGGTTCTGATCACTTTATCATTTTATGTCGGCGCTTGCGCTTGCGGTAGGTGCGCCCCGCACCCCAATCAGCCTGCATGCCAGCGCCACACCATGCATTACATAATGTGGCAGCATATCTAAGAAAAGGTCGCTGCAATCCGAGCAAAGCTTGTCATATGCAGCAGTCCTTTCCTGCCGTGCCACTGCCATTATGTGCATGAGTCGGTAGCAGCGGCCGCCTAACTAATGCCGACTTTGGGGTGCCAACTTCTGTCGGTTAACCCCTTAGGTGCCAACGTGTTTCCACTTCCATCGTGCATAAAACCCCCAACTGTTGAATGCCAAGAGGGTGCCCAATCCCCTCGGCTCGCGCCCCTCCGCTTTGTGTGCCGATCGGGTGCCCAATCCCCATCGGCATTACTTCCCCCTTGTTGTGTGCTGACGAGAGTGACCAATCTGTCGGCTACAGACCCCCAAACAGTTAGGTGGCATGCTGGGAGCCCACCCATGTGCTAAATCCCTGCAAAAAAAAAAAAACTGTCCCAGAATGTTTTTTTTTTTTTATTTCCTGTAAAATGAAAATGGTCCCTCGTAGTCTCTATGCCACCCTCCCCACCCGCACCCACCCACTGCGCCTCTGCCTCCCTCACCCCATACTTACCTGTGGAGTCCAGCGACGATCTTCTGTGACCGGGAACACGCCTGCACTCTTCAAAGCCGACCGCAAACTGAAGAAATGCCGTAAGCTGCATAATGGAATGAATAGGGGTTTTCAACTTTAATGCATATCTCAAGCATTTTGGCGATTTTCACCCCAAATTTTCAACATGGTTTTGGGACCCTTCTCATGAATTCTTGCACTGTCATGGTGATATTCTGTCCCGAAGGTGATTTCACAGTCACTCGCGCGAATCACCTTCGACCAAGTAACAAAATGACAGTGCCACTGTTCATGAGAGGGCTCTCAAAAGCCTATGTTGCAAGTTTGGCAGGAAAACTTCAAAAATGACTGTTTTACATGCGGCGTAGCAACCGCGAACGACACTTTAGTTACGCATTCAAGATATTTTCATGCCAGATTCTCAACACTGGCATTTTACCACACCTTCTTGTGAACCATACAGCTGTAATTTTTCACATCCTACCTGAAATGTGTTTTTGACTTCGGTAAAATAGTGCAGTCACTGTGTGAAATCTGCATTTGGGACACATTACTAAATGATAGTGACACTGTTCATGAGCAGAGGTGCTAACATGCCTGTGTTGAAAATTTGATGACAATACTCCATGAAATGACTGTTTTACTGAGCGTGCTTAGCAACTGCGCATGCAGCACGTAAGTTAGCGATTTGCAATAGTTTCAGACCACATTCTCAACATTGGCATTTTACCACACCTTCTTGTGAACCTGCATAGATGTCAGTTTTTCGTTATCCTGCCGAACAGGCCAAGCAGAACAGCTGTGTCGCTGTACGAAATCACTGTTTGGGACACATTACAAAAAATGACAGTGACACTGTTCATGAGCAGAGGTCTTAAAATGCCTGTGTTGAAAATTTAGGGATGAACGTCAATACAATGAGTGTTTCACGAGCGCTTTCGGTTTCACTGCGCTTCGTAACTTTGTGAATTGTAATACTTTCACTCCAGCTGTTCATCACTGCCATTTTTCCATACCTCCTTATGAACAGTACAGCTGGTGAAATGTGTTTCGCATCGCCTGGTGCAGAACTGCTTGGTCACTGTGCAAATCACTTTTCGACACTTTCAGGAAATGACGGTGACACTATTCATCAGCAGAAGTCCAAAATGCCTATGTTGAAAATTCGGTGGTGAAAGTCCAGACAATGACTGTGTTGCAAGTGTGCACTGTGCAGTTTCCATGCACCCTTGTAACTTTGTCAATCTACAATATTTTCATGCCACATTTTCACCACTGGCATTTGTGCACCTCATTATCAACAGTCCAGCTGCCATTTTCCACAGCCTGCCCAAAGCGTGTTTCCACAGCTCTGCCGCACAGTGGCGTACTCGCTGTGCAAAATCACCTTTGGGACACATTAACAAACTCACAGCGCTATGCCTCTCCACTCTGCCACTGCCAATGCCAGCGACAACATTCGGCATTGACAAATGCTTGTTTGTAATATAAAATGGGCTACGGACTATGTCTCTTGAGAAATGCTGAAACAGCATGTGAGTATCACACACACACAGGTTTTAGATACAAGGTGTTACCTGGAAGGCCCGAAGATAATTACAGACTTTAACTAAGTTAATTATAGCAGTAGTTGCTAAGAGGGAAAATCATAAACTTTCATAACGGCTTAGAGGAAGAAGAGCAGGTTGTGGCGTTTTAGTGCGAAGTCATAAGTACAGGTTACTCACCTGTAACAGTAGTTCTAGGAGTGGTATATGTTGTTCATCCACACTCTGGCATGTGCCTTTCCCTTTAAATCTGGCCAAAAGTCTTCAAGCTGGCTCCTCCCACCCACTCGGTGGTAAATATGGCTCCGCCCACGACGCCAGATCTTAGCCTGCTGGAAGCAAGGTGGTGCACCTAAAGCCAGGAAGGTCAGGGTTGAGGTGGATGAACAACATATACCACCCTAGAACTACTATTACAGGTGAGTAACCTGTTCTTCTAGGAGCGTGATATGTTGTCCATCTACACTCTCTGGCAGACTCCAAGGAGTTCTCTGGGAGGAGGGAGGCAAGCACATCCCCTACTTGGGAAATAGAGATTGAGAACTGAGGCCCCAAAACCAGCATCCCGCATGACTCAAGGTTGATGTGGTAGTGGGTAATAAAGGTGTTTGCAGACTTCCAGGTAGCAGCCCGACAGATTTCCTGGATAGGATGTCCCTGAAGCAGCCACTGATGCAGCAGTATGGCGCAGAATGAGCTTTATTCCTCTGGAGCGCCTTGCCCGCCAACTCATAGTACAGACTTATGCATGATGTAATCCATCTAGCAATGGTCTGCTTTGCTGCAGGTCTGCCAGAAGTGGCTTCAGCGTAGGTGACAAACAGCTGGCAAACTTCTCCCGACTTCCGCCGCCTCTCCTTCTAATAGGAGAGAGCACGCCTGAGGTCCACAGTATGGAGGCTGTACTTGGCATCCGAGGTGTAGTTAGGTAGTATACCGGCAGAGTCAACACCTGGTTAAGGTGAAACTCTGACACCACCTTCGGAAGGAATTTCGGTGAGGGCGCAGGACAACTCTGTCCCTGTGAAAGACCAGATAAGAGGAGTCCACCAAGCACCTGGAGTTCCCCTGTCCTTCTGGCTGACGGACAGCCACCAGGAAGCTGATTCCACAAATGTGAGAGCTCACACTTGTGTATGGGTTCGAATAGACTGCCCATGAGCTCTGCCAAAACTAGCAAGAGATCCCACGGAGGTGGAGGTTCCTGCAATGGAGGGATATGTGATCCAGGCCTTTGAAAAGCGCCGACCACTGACTCCTGTGCCAGTGTCAGCTGACCGCCTGAGCCGGATCACAGAAATGGCTGCCAGGTGCACCCTAAGGGTCGATGACCGTAGACCCCTTTGGAGAGAGACCAAAGAAAGTCTAAACTGTTAGCCACAAAGCAGGATAAGGGATCCAGACTCTTACCTTGACACCAAATGGAAAACCTTTTCCATGATGCTCCACCACAATGCAGACATCCTTGAAAGACCCAGAGCCTGGAATCTGTCAGCTCAGGTACCAGGCTGCAGGTACAGGGACTGAAGGTCCGGATGGAATACCTTCCCTTGGTTCAATGATATCATGTCTGGGCGTGTACAAAGCCGCTCTGGGGCCCTGCAGCTGAGGCTGAGAAGATCTGGATATCAGAACTGGTAGGGCCAATCTGGGGGCTACCAGAATCACCTCGCCTTGTCCCTCCTCACCTTGAGTAGCACCTTGTGGATCAAAGGAAATGGAGGGAAGGTTTAGAGGAGACCTGGGATCCACAGCCTCGAGAGGCATCCCCTGCAGCAAGCCCTGCTGAGGGGCGGGTCTCATCACAGTCTCAGCTTAGTGTTCTCCTGGAGGCAAAACAGGTCCACCAACAGTTTGCCCCAATGGAGAACAGAGTGCGTGGCTACCTCTGGATGGAGAGACCACTCTGAGATGTCTGGCCTATGCGGCTGAGAGCATCTGCCAATTGGTTCGAGACTCCTGCCACATGGATGGCAAGGAGATCAGCCTCCAACCGCGCTGACCAGGGTCCAGATTTGGAGCGCCTCCTTGCATAGCAGACGGGAGTGCGTGCCGCCCTATTTGCTGAGGTAGTACATGGTCATGGTATTGTCCGTCTGGACTTGAACCACTTGACCCCGGAGTGGAGGAGCCGAAGTTGACAGGGCCAGTCTGACTGCTCTGAGCTCCAACAGGTTGATGTGGTATCTTGACTCCTCGGGGTCCAGTACCGTGGGCCCTGTTGTCCCCATGTGGGCTCCCAACCCATGAGAGAGGCATCGGTCGTCAGGACGACCGTCCAGCTCGGGCAGACAAACAGGATTCCTTCCTGCAACGGGTCTGGAATGGTCCACCATTGGAGAGCATCCCACATCTTCTGGGTTACAGCGATCAGCTGGTTGAAGTGACCATATCGCTGAGTCCACTGGGCATCCAGCTCCCATTGGAGGGCGTGCATGTGCCACCGGGCCCAACAGACCACCGAGGTGCACACTGCCATGTAACCCAAAAGGTGCAGAAAGTCCCGGTATGGCGCAAGTTCCCAATCAGAAATGATTGGGCAAAGGAGGAGAGAACCTCTGCCCTGTCCGCCGAGCCGGGCTCTGGCTTGATAAGAGTCAAGCTCTGCCCGATAAAGCCCATCACCTGAGAGGGCATCAGTCTCGGACTTGGCCTCGCTGATCAGGAGGCCTAGTTGGGAGCAAGTTCAAGGACCAGATCCCTGGACCTCTCCACCTCCTAAAGGGAGGAACCCGCCAGGAGCCAGTCATGGAGACAGGGTATATTCAACCCTTAATGTCAAGATGGCTGCCACCACTACAATGCACTTGTGAAGACCCGAGGGCCAAATGACAGGCCAAAATGGCATGGCTCGAACTCTGCATAGGTTCCTTTGACCCTGAAGCGGAGGAACCGCTGGTGGGATGGATGGATTGGGACGGAAAGAATGCGCCCTGTAGATCCAGTTAACAGAACCACATGTTTTGCTCCAGAGATGGTATGATCTGTTCAGTTACCATCCAGAAGGTGCAAGACTTGAGATATTGATTCAGGTCATGGAGATCTAGGATGGGGACCAACCCCCATCCGCTTGGGCACCAGAAAGTACCTGGATGTGAAGCCTGGGTCTGTAGGAGGATCTGGCACTGGAGTTACCGCCTCCTTGCAGAGAAGCTGAGCAATGTCGCCCTAAGGGCTGAGTGAGTGCAGCTGGGATCCTTCTCCCGAGGGGCTGGCTCAGCTGGGAGGGTACTGCTCAATTCTAGAGGCAGTCCCTGGACGCACCACTTTCCAGAACCCACCTGTCTGAAGTGATACCGGACCAGGCGGAAAGAAAGTGGCGGAGCCGCCCCCAAGGGAGGACCCAGAGCTGGCATGATGAGTGTAGGGGTGGCAACCCTTGACCCATCACTGAGCAGGCTTAGAGGAGGAGTAGGCTCCTGGATCGCACCTCAGCCTCCTTTACGGGCTGTTGAGGACCCTGCTTGGGCCTGGGACGCTAGCTTGAGCCTGCTGTTAGCTAACCTCCTTGATAGGAGGGCTGTCTAACTGCAGGGGAAGAGTGCCGAAGTGTTTCTTTTTGCGCTTCTGCTGGTTCTGCCCAAAGAACTCAGCAGCAGAAGTAGCATCCAAGGTGGCATTGGACTGCTCTATTCACTGGAGGTGACCTGCCACTCCGGACAGAAGAGGTCGGTGCCAAGGAAGGGCATGTCTGCTAACTTGTGCTGAGTATCCGCCGGAAGGAGGATAACCTCAGCCAGGCCCTACGTGCAGTGGCTGCTAAGGAGCGGGCACAGGAATTTCCAATATCCAGGGCTATCTGAAGCTGCTGTTTCGCAACAGCATGGTTCCGGTCACGGACCTGCTTCACCGTGGTCTGCATGTCCGCTGGGAGATGAGGGAGGACTTCGCCTAGTGACCCCAAGAGGGCATGAGAGAAGTGTGCCATAATCACAGCCGAGCTGGCCTGACGGGCTACCAAGGATGAGGCCGCATAAACCTTCCGGCAGAATGGTCCATATTCGGATTCCTTGTCCGGAGGGCGGTCAGTGTCAGCTGAGCCACCCGGTAAGAGGTGGTGTCATGTACGACACCCAAGCAGTGGACACACGAAGAGGTGGGGATCGTGTGACAGTTTCGTCCGCAAGGACACCAGCAAAATCTGGGAGACAACTTGTCCTCCAGGTCCATGCGTCGGATTGGTATCGTAAACTCTAATGAGTTTTAAAGAAAGCGATTGAGGTGAAAACCGCCATTAAGAATCCAGAGCCTAAGAACTGCAGAAGTAGCACGAGGTAACCTGAATCTTCCAGCGGAAGGAAGATCTGGCATCATGGGGTGGAGCGAGGTATTTACCACCTGGGTGGTTGGGAGGAGCCAGCTTGAAGACTTTCCAGCCAGATTTAAAGGGGGAAAGGACATTCCAGAGTGTGTGGATGAACAACATATCCACGCCCTAGAAAGATGCTTTCATGTCCTGGAAGGTGGAAGCTTATCATAAGATCAAAGAGCCATCTGAAGAACATGAGTTATGCTGAGGTTGCAGAATTTAATACTTGAAAAGACATCCTGTTTTTATACAGATACAGTATATGTTTTATATATTCTGACAGTGAGGAGCTAGGTGATCTCATGCAAAGAGGTGGGGAAAAATACAGGTTACTCATCTGTAACAGGAGTTCTAGGAATGGTATATGTTGTTCATCCACACTTATTGGCAGGTATCCTTGCCGCTTTAAATCTTGCCGGAAGGTCTTCAAGTTGGCTCCTCCCACCCACCCGGTGGTAAACCATTGCCCGCCTCTACGACGCAGATCTGCCTGCTGGAAGCTCAGGTTGTGTCAAGTCGAGGTCAGGAATGTGGATGAACAACATACCATTCCTAGAACTCCTGTTACAGGTGAGTAACCTGTATTTCTAGGACATGGATATGTTGTTCATCCACACTTATTGGCAGACTCCTAGCAGTTCTCTGGGAGGAGGGAGGCAAGGCACACCCTGATACTTACTTGGGAAATAAAGACTGGAGAACCGAGGCCCCAAAACTAGCATCCTGGCGGACTCTAGGTCGATGTGGTAGTGGGTAATGAAAGTGTGTGCTGACTTCCAGGTAGCAGCCCTGCAGATTTCCTGGATAGGGACATCCCTGGAAGCAGCCACCGATGCAGCAGTATGGTGGGTAGAAAGAGCTCTTATCCTCTGGGAGGCTCCATGCCCGCCAACTTATAACAGAGATCTATGCAGGAGGTGACCCACCTGCTTATCGTCCGCTTAGCTGCAGGTCTGCCATGTGCGGCTTCAGCGTAGGTGACAAACAGCTGGCGAACCTCTCCTGATTCCAGCTGTAGCTCCTTATAGTAGGTAAGCGCCTTCTAGGGTCCAGAGTATGGAGCCTATATTTGGCCTCCGAGGTGTGATTGGGTAGAACACCGCAGAGTCAACACCTGGTTAAGGTGAAACTCCGACACCACCTCTGAAGGAATTTCAGGTGGGGCGCAGGACAATCTTGTCCCTGTGGAAGACCAGGTAAGGAGACCTCGGTGAAAAGCGCCTGGATCTCTCCCATCCTTCTGGCTGACGGATAGCCACCAAGAAGGCGGTGTCTTCCATGACAGGTGAGAGAGATCACACCTGTGCATTGGTTCGAATGGCTTGCCCATGAGCTTTGCCAGTACCAGCAGTAGATCCCACGGAGGTGGAGGTTCTCGCACTGAGGGGAAATGTGATCAAGGCCTTTGAAAAGCGCCAGACCACCTTTTCCTGCATCACCGACTGCTTCCCGCCCGCGCCGGTAAGCAGAGATGGCCGCCAGGTGCACCTTAAGGGTCATCGACCTAGCCCTTGCTGAGAAAGGGACCACAGGTAGTCCAATATGCTTACCAAGGAACAGGAGGAAGGGTCCAGGCCCTTGCCCTGACACCAAATGAAAAATCTCTTCCATTTGAAGGCGAGCATTTCCTGGTCGATTCTACGGGACGCCTCAACTACATTGAGGACTCGCCGAGAGACCCAAGGCCTGGAACTCTAGCCAGGAACCAGGCGCCAGGTGCAGGGATTGAAGGTCCGGATGGAACACCTTCCCTGATTGACTGAAAGCAGGTCCGATGAGCTGTAAGCTGCCTCGGAGCCTGGAGCGGAGGCTGAGGAGATCTGGATACCAGCATTGGCGGGCCAGTCTGGGGCTACCAGAATCACCCGCGCCTGCCCCTCCTCGCCTTGAGAAACACCTTGTGGATCAAGGGAAATGGGGAAAGGCGAGAAGAGGCCCGGGTCCACGGCCTCGAGAAGGCATCCCCTGCAGCAAGCCCTGCTGAGGGGGCGGCATGGAACAGCCTTCAACTGCTCTCCCCGGAGGCAAACAGGTCCACCTGAGGGGTGCCCAATGGGAGAACAGATCTTGTACTACCTCCGCAGGAGAGACCACTGGGACACAGTCCCTATCCGGCTTAGGGCATCGGCTAGGGTGTTGGAGGCTCCTGCCACATGAATGGCTAGGAGATCCGCCTCCAGGCTGTGCACGAGTGACCAGATGTGGAGAGCTTCCTTGCACAGAACATGGAGCACGCCCATGGTCGTGGTATTGTCCGTCTGGACCCAAACCACTTGACCTCAAGAAACGGAGCGAAGGCGGTGAGAACTAGGCGGACCGCCCAGAGCTCCAGCAGGTTGATATGGCATCGGGACTCCTGCTGGGACCAGAGGCCGTGGCGCTGGTGTTCCCTAGATGGGCACCCAACCCATCAGAGAGGCATTGGTCGATAGAGAGACCGCCAGCTCGGAGGACAAACGGGATACCCTCCTGCAGATGCGCTGGAACGATCCACCACTGGAGAGCTGCCCACATCCCTTGGGTCACCGCCACTAGCTGGTCCAAAGGATCGCAGCGCTGAGACCACTGGCTGGCCAGGCCCCACTGAAGGGGCATATGTTCCAGCCGGCCCAATGGACCACGCTGGTACAGGGCCGTGGAGACCCAGGAAGTCCCGGCAGGGCGAGATTGCCCAACCAGAAATGATCGGGCAAAGGAGGAAAGAACCTCGGCCCTGTCCTCCGGGACGGCCTGGCTTTCCAGGAGAGAGTCGAGCTCTGCCCCGATGAAATGTATCACCTGCTTTGGCACGAAGTTCCACTTGGCCTCATTGATGAGGAGGCTCACTTGAGAGCAAACCTGAGGGCTAGATCCCTGACTGCTCCACCTCCTGCTTGGAGGGGCTGCTATCAGCCAATCGCCCAGGTAAGGGTACACCCGGACCCCTCGGCACCGCGAGGAATGCTGTCACCACTGCTATGCATTTGGTGAAGACCCTGGGAGCTTGAGACAAGCCAAGGGCATGGCTCGAACTCGGAAGGGATCCCTCCGCCGAAAGCGAAGGAACTCTGATGCCACGGATCGATAGGACGGAAAGAACGCTGGCCCCAGGTCCAGAGAGCAGAACCACATGTCGCTGCTCCAAGGATGGTATTATCTGAGCCAGAGTAACCATCCTGAAGGTTAGAGACCTTAGGAACTTGTTTAGGTTGTGTAGGTCGAGAATGGGCGCCAGCCCCCATCCATTTTGGGACCAGGAAGTACCTGGACACAAACCCGGGTCTGAGGGAGGGTCCGCCACCTCCTGATCACCTCCTTCTGGAGGAGGAGAGCAATGTCGGCTCGGCGAGCCGACAGTGAGTCAGCGGACCCCGAGGCCCCGTGGAGTGACGGTTCTGAAGGGCGGGCCTGCTCGAACTCCAGAGGCAGGCCTTTTCCCACCACCTCCAATACCCATCTGTCCGTGGTAATAACGTAAAACGGACCAGGCGGAAAGGAAGTGACGAGCCATCCCCACGGTGGGAACTCTGGGGTAAGGCGTAGAGGTTGGGGCGACGCCTAACCCGTCACTGGGCAGGCTTGGAGGAGGAACCGCCGAGGGACCTCCCGGCTTTACCTCCTTGCTTCCTGGAGGAGGAAGCCGCTGGCTTGGGTTTGGGGTGCCAAGCGTGAGCCTTCTGGCCCTGATGTTGCTGGGTTGGGACGTGTGCAGGCGAGCAGGACGAAGGGTTTAGGCTGTGGCCTGCGGCCTTTGTCCCTTTGTGCAGAGGAGACTGAGTCCAGGGTAGCATTGGACTTCTCGATCCTCTGGAGATGACCTTCCACCCAGGGTCAAGAGGTCGGTCCCCAGGAAGGGACATCCGCCAACTTGTGCTGGCTATCCGCTGTGAAGGTGGATATCCTCAGCCATGCCCGACGGGCGCATGGCCACTGCGGCCGCGACTGACCTGGCGCATGAGTCACTGATGTCCAAAGCAGTCTGAAGTTGCTGCTGGCCACTGCTCCTGCCCTGGTCCCGCACCTGCTTAACTGTGGTCTGCAGGTCAGCCGGGAGATGAGGGACTACCTCATCCAGGGAGCCCAACAGGGCATAAGAGAAGTGTGCCATCAGCATGGCCGAGCTGGCCTGACGAAGGCCGAGGGAGGACGCAGCGAGACTTTTCGCCCGGCATAGTCCAATTCTTGGACTCCTTGTCGGGAGGTTTGTCCACGCCCTAGCATTTCCGCACACCGGAAAACGCTGGTCGGTAACTAACCCTCGGCTGAGGGTGTTCCGAAAACTGGACAGGGAACCGGTAGGGACCGTGATACTTCCTGGCCATCCTGGCCGAGGCGCAGGGCAGGAAGCAGGACGCTGCCAGAGCTCCAAGGCGGACCCACAGTGGCCTCTGCTACCGGGAAGGCCTCCGTAGGGGAATCCCTCGGTCCAATATCTCCGTGAGGGGATACTTGGCCCGCTTAGATACCGCCAAGCTGCATCCCGTAGACTCCAAGATGAGCCTAAGCAGCCCAGAAAGGACGAAAGGCTCTTGTCCATCGACTGACCCCAGAGGACCCCAAGTCCACCGCCTTGGAGAAAAGGGAGGATCTCGCCGACCAAGAGTCCGCAAAGAGCTGCCTGGCCTGAGCCACCCTCCACCCGCCGAGGCCGATCGGGAGTGAGGGGATAGACAGCCTATGGGGGCAGACCCTGAGCCGACTGGAGAATTCTTGGTCGGAGCCCCAAATAACGTGCTGTGGAGGCAGGGGTCTCCACCGAATCGGGTAGAGCAGCTGGTTTTGTCCAACAGCCGGCCTGGGAACAGGCCTGAAGGTCAAGGGGTTGCTTGCTGCTCCGTGACAGCCACTTAATGGCCGGAGCGACGGAGTCGGCTTGTCTCGGTCAGAAGAAGTTGCTGCCACATGAGGTCTCATACCGACGAATTTACGCCGGAGCCTCTCCTCGTCCGGGAGGAGGATGAGGGACGAGCGGCGGTGCCGCTGCCGCGGGTGCCGAGACCGAGACCGCCTTGTGACGGCGGGATCGGCTGACCGTGAAGAAGTCCGAGACCGAGACGCGAACTCTCGGTTTTTCCGAGGGGGTTCGGAGGAGGGAAGGGTGGGACCGTCCCTCGGCTCGGAAGGTTCACCTGAGGGTTCCGGAACCGAGGCACTGGTAAGCCCACGGGATCCTCAACTCCTCACCGGGGAACCGGAGAGGATTCGGCCACCAGTCGACAGCCTGGCCCAACGGTCGAAATATCTCGACTGAGGCTAACGGAGTCTCGGGTCAACCGATCTGACGGGACACCGTGAGACCAGTGGCCAAGCCAAAGGATCAACCGTCGGTGGCTGACTACCGGGAGGGACCTTTCCGCTCCCCAAGAGCGCCGACGGGAGGGACGACTCTGTCTTTCTTTTGGACCGAGAAGGTCCAGCAGACGCTGGGCCCGCTCCCTGGTGGAGAGGGACAGACAGAGCTCCTTGAAGGAGGCCGATTAAGAGGAACCCAGGAGAGCGGAATAAAAGCCACGGTCGAGGAAGGAGCGGCACGAAGCCGCCTCTTCGAGGGCGATCATCTGCTCAAGCTGATCCATCGAGCTTCACCGCCGCGAAACCGCCAACCGGCCTCTTTGACTTCACCGGAGGAAAACGCTTCGGACGCCTAAGTTGTAACGGGCAGCACGGTCTCGAACGAGGCCGAGAAGGAAGAGCACAGGTCGCAGGGGCCTGCGGGTCGTGCTCAAGGCCTAAGCAGATGCACGCGGAGTGCGGATCCATTCGAGACATCTTTCTGCCCGCAAGGGTATTCAAAACCAGGAGTCGATTTGTCCATCGCAGCCACAAGGGATGAAGACCAAGTCTAAAGTTGAAAACTTTAAATTCGCGAAACCAAGAGTTAGGAACCGGTCTTATGTGCAGAGCGTTAAGGAGGGAACGAAACGGAGCTTCCAAGCGGTAAGGAAGATCTGGCGCCATGGGGCGGAGCCGGAGTTTTACCACCTGTGGGTGGGAGAGTCAGCTTGAAGACCTTCCGCAAGATTTGTGGCCATAGGACACCTGCCAATAAGTGTGGATGAACAACATATCCATGTCCCTAGAACAGTTTTTTAAACATTATTCTGTTTTTTTCCAGAGACTTAACAAAGAAAAGTACAGTTACGTAAGAACTTAACTGAACAGCAGATCTTCGAGAGAGGCTCTGCAGGTAATTGGTTATTAGTATAGACTGATGTCACGGCAGAACCCTATGGAAAAATTCCCAGCTAGCAGTCTCCACAGGGACCTGCCCCCACGGCCAGGTGACAGCATCATACGACGGGCATAAAGGGCGGTCCTGACGCCTGCCTAGTTCTTCTCGCCACGGGCCAAGAAGGCCCGGACGAGAGAAGCGGATGATTCCATTCCTGGAGAAGGAGCTGAAAAGCCTAGAGATGGAAGGGAGAGTTATTTACTGCAAGAGCTCCTCTCGAAGATCTACTGTTACGGTAAGTTCTTACGAATTGTACTATCTTACTTCAAGAGGGCTCTTGCAGGTAATTACATATAGGACTGAATCCCAAGCAGTCTGGAATAAAAGAAAGGCACCGGAGGAGGAACTACTCTAAAAAGTAGCTCTAGCCGCACGCCTAAGACAGGAGGCCTTGCAAAACAGCCAATCCAAAGCCTGCTCTACTACGCAGAGGCAATATCCAAACTGTAATGTTTCAGAAAGGTATGGACAGAAGTCCAGGTGGTGGCAGCGCATATGTCTGTCGTGACACATTTTTGAAAACAAGCCACAAAGGCTACACTCTTGTGGAGTGACTTCTAACTTGACCCGAAGGGTCTTGTTGTACTTGTCATAACAGAAAGTGATGCAATGAGCCAACCACTCGACAGCCATTGCTTTGAAACAGCATTGCCTTCCCTTTGTGAGCAAAGAGACGAACAACTGATCAGCTTTCTGAGATCCTTCGCCCTGTTGGTGTAGTATCTCAGATCCGTGAATATCCATGGTATGGAGTAAATATTCTCTTGGTTAGAGTACTGCGTAAAAGGCAAGTAACCTATGGACTGATTTAAGGTAGACTCTGCTACTTTGGGTAGAAACTTAGGATTCGTATGTAAGAGCAACTGTATTTTGAAAAATCAAATAGGGATTTTTATACATGAGGGCCTGAAGCTTGGAAATTCTTCAACCGAAGTGATGGCCACCAAGCAAAGCTGCCTTCCACGAAAGAAACTTCAGATCTGCAGAAGCTGCAGGTTCAAGGAAGGAAGAGTAAGTTTCTCAGAAAGAAATTCAAGTCCCAAGGGGAGCAGAAGTACGGATGGGGGTCTGGAGGAGGACCTCTCCGAGAAAGGTCTTAGAGACCTCCAGTTGAGCTTAAACCTTTTTCAGGTGAAGGGAGCATGGTAGCTAAGATAGCTGCCATGTGAACCTTCAAGGAGGAATGGCTGAGACCCAGGTCAAAGAGATGACGCAAGTACTCCAGCAGAAAAGCCACTTAACAGGAGAAAGGCTCCAACGCTCTGGAGGCTGCCCAAATAGAGAATCTCTTCCACTTCATGGCATAAGTGGACCTGGTGAAGGGTTTCTAGCCTCCACTAAAATTTCCACCACTTTTGAGAGACACAAATGGGATTAGGCTGTCTTGCAGGAGCCATGCATGTAGTTGAAGGGATTTGAGGCCTGGTGGACCAGGGTCCCTGATCCTGGGTCAGCAAACCCCTAGATAGAGGAAGAGGAAGAGAAGGAACCTCTGAATATTGTTGTAGAAGAGAGAACCAGATTTGTTTGCTAGAAAGGAGCGATCAGAATCATTCTCGCCCTTCTGTGGTTAGTTTCTGCAATATTTGGTGGATCAGAGGAATTGGGGAAAGTATGACTTAATCTGTCCGTCCAGTCTAGAGACAGAACGTCGTCGAAAGCACCCGCCTGTAACGAAGCGAGCAAAAGGTGGGAAGTTTTGCATTTTGGGAGAGGCGAACAGGTCTACCTGTGGAGTCCCCCAAAGCTGAAAGATATCGCTTAGTACCCTTGGTCCAATTCCCACTGTGGCCAGAGCAGAGGAGTGGCTTAGCTTGTCTGCCAGAGTGTTGTCGACTCCTGAACATGAATCGCCGTGAGGTGAAGGTCGTGTTGTTGCTCAATCCCAAACCTCATTGCCTTCCTGCATAGAGGGTGGACGGAGTTCCTCCCGTTTGTTGATGTACCACACTACGCATGTTGTCCGTCTGATGGCTAGGTGGCCGGAAAATGTATTGGTGAAGGGCTTGAGAGCGATAGTACAGCTTGAAGCTCGAGCACATTGATGTGGAGAGCTTGTTCCAGTCTGGACCATAAGCCCGGTCCGATGAGGGCTTAGATGGCCCCCAACCTTGGCCTGATGCGCCTGTAGTCAGAGTCTGGGAGGGAGAGGATGAAAGAAGGGACCTCACGAAACAGGTTCTCTAACCATCCACCACTGCAAGTCTTGTACCATCAGTGATGAGATCAGAACTAATTGATCTAGGTCGCCCACAAGTTGATCCCACTGGCAGCGTAAGAGTCCACCGAGAGATCCTCATGTGGAGTCGAGCTTGGGGACCATCGGAATAGCGGCGCCATGAGCCCCAGAAGACAGGAGGACCGACCTCTCCGAGACCCTCCCGCGCTCTGATAGCAGGGAAATCTGGGATTGAAGAGAGGCCACCTGTCCGAGGCAGGAAGGCCTTGTTCACAGACGATGGAGGATAGCCCCGGTGAACTGTAGCCTCTGGAAGGGCCAGATGAGACTTGGAATGGTGGATGGTAATACCAGGCAAGTGAAACCTGCTGGGTGAGGGAGAGAAATGCAGGAGTTCCTCCATGGACGAGGCCGCCAGGGGCCAGTTGTCCAGGTAAGGGCAACACCTGTATCCCATTGTACGCAGGTGGGCCGCTACCACAGCCAGGCATTTGGTAAATACTGGGGCCGAGGATAGACCAAAGGAGCGCCTTGAATTGGTAGTGGTCCCCTGAAACGCAAAACGAAGATACTTGTGATGGGAAAGGCGAATGGGAATGTGCAGATAGGCATCCTGCATATCCAGGGCACAAAGCCATTGACCTGGCCGAAGGAGAGGCAGAAGGCTCTGCAGAGAGAGCATCCTGAAATTTTGTATTCTACATAAAGATTCAGGGAACTGAGATCTAGAATGGGTCAGAGATCTCCTGTCTCTTTGGGACCAGGAAGAATGGGAATAGTAACCCGTCCCTGAAGATGAAGGGGACAGGTTCTATCGCCTGCTCAAGAAGAGAGCAGAGATTTATTTCCGGACCAAAGGAAGGTGTTCCCTTGAATAGAACGACTTAGAGGGGGTGGCGGGTGGTTTCTGAAGAAACTCTTATGAGAGTGTCCTTCCGCTATAAGCTGGAGCACCCAAGAATTGCGGTTATCCTCTCCCATCCCGGAAGGTGGAGGGAAAATCTCCTCCTACCTGCTCCTCCGGGGTCCGGAGGCGTGGAGAGGAAAGGAGTCAGGTGGGTGGGGCAGCGCCCGCAGCTGAGGCACCTGCTGCTTTTTGGGCGGAGGGGCTTGGCAGCCGCGGGGCCGACGCTTAGTGGCCCGCCTCCCTGTGGTTTCGCCTTTGGCCGATTCCGCTCATGCAAAGGGACAGCGGCTGCTGTTGTTGGGGACGTACATAGAATCCAATGATTTCAGAGCCATCCCCTTCTTGCAAGTCGGTGATGATGTCTTTGATATCACCCGAAAAGCACCGACCCCTGGAAAGGTGCCTCCTGAATAGCGAATTGCTCCTCCAGGACCAAACCTGACGGCGGAGCCAGGCATGATGCCGAGACCCACGGCGAAGCGGAGCTCCGCCTGGCAGTGTCCACTGCATCGTGACGCTGCCCGCAAAATGTGGGCGACTGGCTGAACGAGCAGAACGGATGAGGTCGGCTAACCCCTGTTTGACTTGGGAGTCAGGTAAGGAGTCCAGCTTGGATTCCACCTGGTAAGGACAGCCTCTGGTAATCCCCCATATGGGCAATGTAATTCAGGGCCCGATTCCCAGTGTGGGGGAGGCGTAGATCTTCTTCCATACTGGTCCAGAAGGTGAGATTTCTTATCAGGAGGAGATGAGCTCAGATGTTTTGATGTGCCGACTGGCCGTGAGCGCGCTAATCACGACTGAGTTGGCAAGAGGGTGAGAGTCAGGGTAGTCCACATCCTCGGAGCTTGGTATAGCCTGTTAGACTTCCTTGTAGAGGTAACGCCGACGGTTGTTTCCAAATCATGGTAACAAGGTCGGCGTGAGGCTCCGATCCAGGGTGGCACTAATGTTGGAGCTGTCACGGGCAGATCCAGATGTTCAGCGAGTTTAAGTCGCTGAGAATCTGGTTCCAAAAAGTGCCACTGGTGTACTTCCTGGATTTTTCTACAACTGCGGAAGATGGATCTCCGAGGAGACTCGAGGGTCCTCGGCTGGGATTGACGGAGAGCGGGTCAGTTCCTCTCGAGCATCCTCGGAAGAGTCCGAGGAACCGAGAGGGAAGAAGAAGAGGAAGAAGAATAAGACTCTTACGCGACTAGGGGAGGAACGGGTTCCTTGGGTGGTACCAAGAACGCGTGTCCTGCCCCTCCTAGACCCAGAGGGAAGAGCTCTGGAGTCCGGAGGCAGTGAGGAGTGTGCCGCCTTGACGACGGGAGCCGGTGGTGGCACCGCGTCAGAAGGTGGCTCTCACCCTTGGTGAGTTAAGTTTGACCGGCCCACCAAGAGGCCAGAGTCTCCTGCAGAACCACCGCGGCCGTGGGGCAGTGGAGGTGGAGGAGGAGGGAAAGGCACGGGTTGTACCTCGCTAGGGCGAGTATCCAAACCCAGCTGCGGGAAACCCGGCATCGGGTATTGCGCCGCCGGGTACTGCGGCGCCGGAAAGACCGAACGCCGGGTACTGCGGCGCTGGATACTGTGGTCCCGGTACAATGGCGCTGGATAAGACGGCGGGTACCCGGGAGCCGGGGAGCTGCTGAGCAGACGGCCCAGTCGGCAGCCTCACGGTGGGTCCACATTAGGGGCCTGGAGGACGGAGGGCCCGACGGAAGGGAACACCTGCCGCGCCGGAGGTACCGCAGAGGTACTGGCATCGGGCCGCGTCCGGGGGGCCGACGCCAGATCCGGTTCCGACGGAGGAGGGTCTGACGGAGGAGGAAGATCCCCGTCGCCCAGGGATGGAGGAGAGAAATCCCGGGTCAGGCTGGGGTGACTCAGGCTCCCAGATGGCAGCAGACTGCAGGAACCAGGTACGACAGGGGGGTCTGTCGTCGGTTCCGCCTCACGTGCGGCTTAGGGGCGTGTTCGGCGGGTGACAGAGGAGCCGGCATCTGGCTTACGGAGCCTCACCGGAGGCGGCCAAGGGGAAGGGACGGCTCGGTCCCGGGGGAAGGGGTCGGGCGCCTTATCAACTCTCCGCGGACGCCGGAGGAGCCGACGTCCAACTTAGAGGATTCGCCACGCCAGTAGGCGCAAGCCTGCGGCCAACCGGGGCGGATGCTCCATTCGCACGGAGGTGCCTGCGCAGGCCTGAGCGAGAGCCAGACGGGAGACCGACGCCTCTTCAAACCCTTGAAGGCGGTTGATTAACGGCCCCTCGGGGCGCATTTTGTCTGCATCTCCAGCGGGAGACGTAGAGGAGGACTTCTCCCAGTGCCTCTCCTTGTCCTTCTTTTTCCGATGTCCTTCGGGAAGTAGACTCCTGCCTCAACTTTTTCAACTCTTTTCCATAGAAGACATCTTTTTCTTGAGGAGATGGGCTTCCAGGGACTGTTGGTGCCGCTTATGGGTAGCCGCTGAAGTTGAGGCAATGCTGGCACTTCTCGACTGGATGATCGGGGCCTAGGCAGAAAGGCACAGGAATGGCCGTTCTTGTGTGGCAGCTGGGCCGCATTCCAGTCGCACTTGTTTTTGTGCTCGGAGGGTGTAGGGAACGACATACACCGACGATATACCTGATGACTGATCGAAGAATAAGTAATTTTCTGTAAAACCAACGAAGGTAGGGCTGTCGGCCACTCTAATTTTACCGCGAGGCACCCCACCAGCTAACGGCGGAAAGAACTGAAGGTGGGCATCCGGGACCGCCTTTATACTGACGCCGTATGATGCCGTCACCTGACATGGTGGCGGTCCCTCACCAGGGACTGCTAGCTAGAAATATTTCCGTGGAGTCCAGCCGCCAGCAGGCATCAGTCCTATATGTAATTACCTACTGCAAGAGCCTCTCAAGTAAGATCATCTGTTAGCACTTTAAGCAGGTATTTACAGAGACAAATATGAGTACTGTAGTAGGAACTGCACTGTTAAAACCTGTTTTGTTTAAGAGATTTGTATGTCTTGTGATATAATAGTTCTGTATTTTATGTGTTACATATTTTTTACCCATTTTAGTAAAACTCTATTTTCAGTGCTTACTTGGTCTTTCTTTGATTTCTTTCCTTTACAAGTAGACTATATATTGTTAAAGCAGACATGGTACATAAGCTTGAATGGTGATACCAAACTGGAAAAGGTAAGCGTTTAAATCTGAGTTTTTTATTACAGTTTTTAGGGTTAATTTCTGTACATCTGGCTAGATGCCCATAAGCAAAGATATCTGGCCCCCAAGACAGAATTATCTGAGCCTGTGCATTGGGTACACTAGCAAGAGGTTCACAGTCTGAATTCCTCCAAGACTTGAGACCAAAGGTTGATTCGAACCCACAAAACAGACAAGAGGGTTACCTTTGCTGTTAACTGTTCACAAGATCATGCTCGAAGTTGGCACTTTGGGAGTACAGGGCTGACCTGCTGAGTGGGTTTGTGACAGGGACACCACTCAATAGTGCGGTACCAAAGTATCAGACAGTAAAGGAGAGGAGAGAGGAAGGAAGAAGAAAGCAAACAAACAACAACAACAAAAAACAACAGCAGGAGGGCTTACCGAGGATTAAAGGGGGTAAACAGCAGAGCAGGAAAGGAAAACGAGGTAGTGGTGCAGTGCAGTGGATGCGGGGCTGCAGTCTTCAGGAGAACATTCTGGGTACTGCACTGCCCCATATGCAGGCACCTCCCTGGATTGAGGGCAGCGGTTGCCAGTCTGCGGGCCGAGCTGGCAGGTGTACTGTGGCCTTTGCCCCACCCAGAGGCCACCATGTCTGCAGACGCTGCTGCGGCAGATGCTCAGGCAGAGGGCTGACTGGACTGTGGTGGGCTCCAGAGATGGTGGGGTGGGGGTCAGAGGCACATCTCCCATCCAGTCAAGTGCCTTCCAGCAGGCACAACTCAGATGGAGAGGGGTGAATCTAGAGGATCACCACAGTAGTAGAAAGCAGGGGAGAAGTGGAGGTCATGGTCCATCTGGGGAAAAATGACCTAGCCAAGGAGGAGGTCAGCATAGAGCAGGTGCAAGAGGACTTTAGAGGTTGGGTAGGTGCCTTGAGAGGTAGCAGGCTCCGTAACTTTCTTGGAGGTGCTGCCAGTCCACGGCAGTGGGGAGGCTCAATCAGCAAGTTCAATACTTGCTTAAGGGGCTGATGCAGAGATAGCGGTTTTGGCTTATGGGGACTGGAGACCCACCTGGAGTGATGGGGACCCTTCATTCATCCAGGGAGGGGATCATGTCCTGAATGAAAAGTTTACATGCTTCCTTGTCAAGCATTTAAACTTGCCGGGGGGCAGTGGAGCAGGGAGACTTGGGCAACCCACCCAGAGGTCAGAGTAGCTAGCAGCATGAATCAGGGAATCAGGAGGAAATGTTGAAGACAGATACTCCAAGCTCATTACAAGGGGTAAGGCAGAGGAAGAGAGGCTGCAAAAGGAAGAAACCCAGGATTGGAAAGGGGAACAGGAAGGCAAGTGTAGACATACAAGAGGGACAGGCTGGGATACATAGACAGATATGACTGCGCTATTACAAGAGATAAGGCAGAGGAAAACAAGCAACAGGAGGGAAAAAACAGGGTTGGAAGGAGGGAGGGAGCAAAAGGCAAAGGTAGGAATGCAAGGGCACACGCTGTAAGACATGGACAGTCATGCATACAAATGTCCGTAGTCTGGGAAGCAAAATCCCAGACCTGGCAGCCTTGATGGCAAAGGCAGACCTGGACATAGTAATATTATCGAGACATGGTACACTGGAAACCATGACTGGGAGGTAAATGTAGCAGGGCACGCTCTACACAGGAGGGATAGGGTGGTAAAATGGGGGGCCTCTATCTCAGAGAAAGCATTAAAGCGACAGTAGTGCAGGGTAGATAGGGGGAGGCCAAGGCACTGTGGGTCACACTTAAGTCAGGAAACAGCACAGCAATTCGCACAGGAGTGATCTACAGGCCTCAGTACAGAGGAAGGACTGCTGGGTAATTTTAATATGCCAGACGTGAACTGGACCAGCCCGGCAGCTCCCTCAGCCAGGAGCCGGAGCCATCATAGAATCTTTTGAAGAGGCAGGTCTCAGGCAGTTGGTTCAGGAGTCCAAGAAGGACAAGGCGATCTTAGACCCTCATGGTGACCAATGGAGATAGGATAAAGGAAGTCAAGGTGGATTGGCACCTACGGTCCAGTGACCGCCAAACAGTGTGGTTCAGCATCAGTACAGTGTTGTAGGACAGCCACACAAAGACATGGTTCCTGGATTTCAGGAGGCCGGACTTTGCTAGGATGGGAAGGAATCAAAAGCTCTGGCAGGAAGGGATCCAGCGCGAGGGTTGAGAAGCGTGGGCACACCTAAAGGAAGCCATAGTGGAGCCGACAAATCAGTGTATTAGGCTGAGTAACAAGGGAAAAAAAGAACAAACCGCTATGTTTCACAAAGGAGGTGGCAGAGAAACTGAGGGACAAAAAGAGGCATTCAGAAAATACAAGGAGACTCAAAAGGATAAGGATAGGGCGGTACCTAGAGAGACAGAGGAGGCAGGGAAAGGAGTTAGGAGCAAAAAGGCGCAAACAGAGGAGAGAGATAAACAGATGGTGATGGGGGGACAAAACAATTTATAGATGCATTAGCGATAGAAGGGAAGGCCAGGGAGGGATTGTAAGGCTCAAAGGGAGGGAGGTGTACAGAGGGTGACCCTAGAAAAGCATTGATACTGAATGAATACTTCTGTTCAGTATTCACGGAAGAGGGGAGGGGCAAGCATCATAGCTAGGCAGCAGAAACAGTGAGGGAGAGAGGTAAACACCAGTCATTTTACAGCAGAGAGGGTTCTGGAGGAACTCACAACATTGAGGGTGGACAAAGCAATGGGACCAGATGATATACACCCCAGGATATTAAAGGAATTATGGACGGTGCTAGCAGCACAGCTGGCAGCCCTGTTTAATGAGTAGCTCATTACAGGGTGGTTCTAGAGGACTGGAAGGGGCAAATGTAGTCCCTCTCCACAAGAGTGGTAGCAGGGAGGAGGCAGTAAACTACAGGCCAATCAGCCTCACCTCAGTAGTGGGTAAGATTATGGAGGCACTGCTTAAGGAAAGGATTGTGGAACACTTGGAAACCATGGGAGCACAGGATCCAAGGCAGCATGGTTTCACAGCAGGAAGGTCTTGTCAAGCCAATCTGATTGACTTTTTGACTGGGCGACAAAGGAGGTAGATCAGGAGGAGTGGTGGATATCACCTACCCCGATTTCAGTAAGGCCTTCGACACCGCACTCCACAGAAGACTGGTGAACGAGCTAGGAGCCTGAGGATGGGCAACAAAGTGGAAAACTGGGTTAGAAACTGGTTGAGGGATAGGAAGGCTAGGTGGTAGTAAATGGGATCAAATCCAAGGAAAGATGGTGACCAGTGGGGTGCCTCAGGGATCAGTCCGGCCAGTCCTTTTCAATGTCTTCATCAATGACATTGCTGAAGGGCTAGAGGGGAAGGTTTGCCTATTTGCAGATGATACCACGATCTGCAACAGAGTAGACACTCCATTCGAAAGAATGATGAGGGATCTGGGAAAGCTGGAAAAATAGTCAAGGTGTGCTATTTGAAATTTAATGCAAAGAAGTGCAAAAGCATGCACCTGGGGTGAAAAACCCTACAGAGAGCTACAGAATGGGGGGCGGATTGCTGACAGTCACCAGGGAAGAGAGGTATTTAGGATAATCATCTCAGATGACTCAGGTGTCCAAACAGTGTAACAAGGCTGTGGGAAGGCCAGTGGGATGTTGAGGTGCAAAGGAAGGGTATCACTAGTAGGCACAGGGTCATAATGTCGTATGACATAACAGCGCAGCAATGTACTACACTGTAACTACAGCGGATACATTGCTGCCTTCAGCTCATACGTCAAGACACATTTCGGCTAAAGAAGCTAGTGTTTTTTGTTTTCTGTGGGGGCTCTGCCTCTGCACCCTACAATCCCCCATTAATATAATCAACTCGGGGTCAACACAGGAACAGGGAGAAACACCGCTGGGGAGAAAAAGAAACCGCACAATGCAGTTTCGCAAAAGTCTGGGTCCGGGATTCGAGCCCCGGTCCACAGTCACATAGTGCCCTTCACTGCCACGGCTCATCCCACTGAGCCCACGACGGCAGCTTGGTGGACCAACTCACAACTGAGGTCTTGACCTCCACGTCAATCCTCCTCCCCACCCATGCAAGACAGGGTACAAAACCGCGCGCAACATACGTGCCCTGTGGGGTTCTTGTACCCTGTCGATGGTACACCTACTATATGTTCCATGCAGTACCCATGTACGGTTCTGTATGCATATATTGACCCAGTAGGTCACTAGCAGAATAAGGGAGAAGGTGATGCCATTATACAAAACACTGGTGAGGCCTCATCTAGAATAGTGTGTTCAGTTGTGAAGGCTGCATCTTCAAAGCCATTGACAGGGTGGAGGTGGTCCAGAGAAGAGTGACCAAGATGGTGCAGGGCTTGCATCAGAAAACATATGAGAACAGATTGAAATACCTCAATATGTATACACTTGAAGAAAGCGTAACGGAGGGATATGACAGAGACCTTCAAGTATCTTAAAGACTTGAATGAAGTAGGAGGCACATCTTTCAGTACAAAGATGTATAGGAACGAGGGGACTGTATATGAAATTGAGGGTGCAATATAAGGGGAAATGTGAGGACGTTTTCTTCACAGAAAGGGTGGTGGGTGCTTGGAACAGCTTACCCCAGGAAGTAGTGGGTGCTAACACAGTGGGGGATTCAAACATGCATGGGATTGACATAAGGGAACCCTAGATGTGGGGAAGAGGGGAAGAGAGGCAAAAGCCAATGGTCAAGTAGGGTAAGGCCACTGATGCAAGTAGGGAATACAGGCAGCTAGGTGGGCCTAGCAGTCCTTATCTGCCATCAACTACTATGTTACTACGTCAACTACTATGGTAACATAAGTTCTTCAGTTCCAGTTTATTTTGCTAATCAACCCAAGAGCCATTCACAGAATCACTAACAATTATAAAATAAAATCACAAACAAGTAATCAATATATATAGCGCTTTCTAAAAAAAAAATTATACATTTTTACTGTACTTTTCTCATTCTCATTTTTATAAATGCAGTCAGAAAATGTGCGAATATTCTTAGCTCATATTATTAATTACTCTTCAAAGTGTATGTGTACTGTTAAAAATACAATCCCTCAACTCTGTACTACTTGGGGTCTTACAGCCAGCACAGATTGCACGGTAGCACTACAGGCCACACCATGCTGCAGTGTCTAACAAATCTCCCATTACTCCCCTCTCATTCTGACCAAGCATCCCTCATGTGTGTACGAACATTCAACCACTCTGATTGATAAAAACAAGTACAAGAGTGGCATTATCTGTCCATAATTAAGCTCCTGTACTTGTTTAGCCTGTGCATCAGGTGCAGCTACAATGATAATATTCCTCATTTGGAACTATGTTCTTGTCTCTGGCTCATATTTCAGTTAATTCTTTTTATTGAGTAAAATACTTTATGTACAACACAAGTTCAACAGGATCCTGAATACATACAGATATGAACCTTTCAAAATACTATAGTTTATTGTACTATAATTACTGGCAGGCGCTTTTTCCCATAGGGAAACCTGAAATAATTTGCCGTTATAACCAGCTCGCTAGTTATAACGGCAAACACGCCGCCAGGTTTCCTCTAATCAAGCATGCCTGCTCCAGTCACAGTGTTCTTTAATAGCGACGCTCATTGTCCTGAGAAGCAACGCTATCAGGCGTTTTTTTTTTTTTGTATTTGAAAAAAAAAAAAAATAGACTTCTACTCTGGGGAACAAAAACAAACAGAAAAGGAAGACACCGTCCGTTTCTCTCCACACACGAGAGCTGGCGGTCTCTCCTCTTCATACAAAAAGAACACCGGCTCCACAACCGCTGTTTGCGGTAAGTAAGAATACCGGAAACAAACAGAAAAATATACACACAGCTACCCCTACTTTCTCCACTTCTTGTTACCTCACATAAGCGGAGCACTATAACTTGTCAGACCGCAGAATGCTAAGACTTTTTACTGGTCTGTGGTTGCCTGAAAATGGATCATTTTATTTTCTATGATTGCTGAGAGCAAAAAGCACATGCCAGCAATTATAAATAAAATAAAGGATGGTATGTAAAACTCAATTTTACACACACCTCATTGTGGGATGCATTTTATAAACCCCTCGGGGTTTATGTAGCATCTCACAATCGGGTGTGTGTAAAATCTGCTCAATACACACACCAATTTTTATATTATTCTCTATGTAATAACTGGAGCACATTTTTCTCATAGGAGAAGTGGATTATAATTTGCCGTTATAACCAGCGGGCTATAATGGCGAACACCTCGCCAGCTTCTCCTCCGCCTGTGCTTGCTGACTCACTGACTGACTACACTGACTATCACAGTTGCCGAGTAGCATCAAACATCAAGCGCGAAAAGAACTCTGTCAAATGCCACTGTCACCAAAAACCTTTCACATAAATAAATAAAACAAAACATACAAAGCTCTAACCTTCTGGACCAGCATTAGGCAAGTTAAGGATCCACACAGACCGTCACCAGCTTCTCCTCTGCCCTCGTCAGTAGTCAGCCGTATGAGATTCCTAGCATTTCCTGGACTTGACAGCATAAACCATTAATTCAAAAGAAGCAGAAAACAAAGCTCCCAAGTCTGTTTATAATTACTGCACATTTTCAAGATATTTTTTCAAGTCTGGAGTGGTGGTTATATCGAGATATGCAAATGAGCTACCGACAACTCTGAACCTCATTTGCATATTGCCTGACAACTACTGTACACCCAGGACTAAACAAAATCTTTAAAATATAAACTAAAAACACTTGACAGCAAAGTGTTTTACAACATTTTAACCCTCCCCATGATTTCCTGCTGTTGTGCAAAATATTCTAACGCACACACACAAAACACACACACAATTTTACTAAAAACAGCATTTATTTCACTAACTTTGATTGGAGGAAAACGTCCCACAGCAATTACATAAAACAACACATGGGGTTCTGTGCATAACTCTAATTTAATGCACCCACCTTGTGTGGGATGGTTTGATAAACTTTATGTAGCATCCCACACCTCAGGTGTGCATTAAATTCTCGCTATGCACACCCTCATGTATTATTCTATATATAAAAATAGGTCAACAATTATTTTTCAGTGGGCTGACCAGGTTGATATTTGCCATAATAACCGACTGGTTATTACATTCACTCACCCTGTCACTAAAACTGTGCCACTCCCTCATTGGCTTAAGTTCCTTGTGTGGGCGGGTTGAACAATATTACAACATGGTGGCTCTGTCTCTGCTACCCGAGGAGCCGCCGAGACAGAGCTGCCACAACAAGATGCGACTATCATTTCTTTCTTTTTATGTTTTCAAACATCTTTTCCTTCTTACACACTTATATCTGGTCGATCCTGCCGCTCGTGCTTTTGGGACAGAGCTGCAAACGAGGTCCCAGGAAGCGCTGAAGCTATGATCTCACCCAAGGCAAACTGTAAGTAAAAAAAAAGGCAACAGAAACCAGCAAAACAAAAAAGGAAAGAACTAAGTAAAGAAACGGAGTAAGAGGGCAGGACAGGAGAGGAGTCTGAGACTCTGTGTGTGTGTGTGTGTGTGTGTGTGTGTGTGAGAGACACACATACATACTCAAAGAAATTGGGTGAAAGAAATCGGGCTGGAAAAAAATTGCTGCCAGTATATTATATAAAATAAAAGATGGGGATGGTTATTATGAATTTAATGCATCCCCGTTGCTGTGGATGCTTTGATAAACCCCGATGGTGAGCATCCCACAACCGGTGTGCATTAAATTCTCTTATGAAATGGGCATTGCAATCCAAGCTTTCTCATTGGCCACTGACTGTGTACAAAATGTCTCAACAACACAGGAATAAGACCAGGCAATGCCCACTGGACATTGATATGGGTGATGCTGCCCACAAAGAATGCTCACAAATGAAATAGCCGCCATCTTGTTTTGTGCCACAAGCGATGCCACCCTCACTGTGAAGCTAACCACCCAAGAAACATCAGTCACTCACCGCACATCTTAAAATAAAATGCACAACCTGCATCACTTAAAAAGAAAAACTGCCATGATCGCAATCGCTCTCATAACCCGCCCGCCGCTCAGTCACTCGCTGACTTAGGCTTTGTTGCCACGCCGCATCATAGGCTCGCTTCCTGAAATATCCTCCTGAAAAAAGCCTCTACTATTTCACCAAAAAATAAAGATACCATCTTCCTTTATTTATGTGTCTTCGCGTCTGTCTCACAGCACACAGTTGCTCCCACACTGCGTCGGCTCCATGTACTCCATAACAGGTACTGCCATGCCCTTTAATATGCTGGTTTCCTCTCATTACTACACCTATGGGGCTACAGAGGACAAACGCTGTCTTAAAAAAAAAAAATCTAGGCAGAGGAACTATTTTATTTAAAAAGACCCCAAATCATTTGTTTGTTACTTCATTCTAATAATTTTAATTTTAAATGCATCTAAAATGTAGATGCTCATTTGATACGCAGCATAAGCCACTCCAGGTTCTGTGTGTTAGACATTTTAACACACGACTAGGAGGCTGGACGACTGGCTAGTGGTCTCGTGGCCCTCATGCCTCCTAGCCTGTGTTAAAGTGTCTAACACACCCTGTCATGTCTCACTGTTACATATCACACCTTCCCCATCCTTTATTCTTATATGTATCTTTGCTTGTTACTATTGTACTGACTGCCTCATAACCTCCTGGGTCATACCTGAAAATAGGCACTGTGTCTAGTGTGCTCACCTGGTAAATAAAAGATAATATAAGATAAATAATGCACATGTGTATGTTAAGACTCAGATATGTGTGTGTACATTGCAGAGGGACTGGAAGGAAAAGTATACCTTTTGCAGATGACACAAAGATCTGCAACAGGGTTGATACACAAGGAGGCATGGAAAGGATGAAAGGGACTTGGCAAGGTTGGAGGAATGGTCAGACGCATGGCAGCTAGGATTCAATGCAAAAAAGGGCAAAATAATGCACCTGGGAAACAAGAACCCAGGGAAGAATACACAATGGGTGGGGAGGTAGTAACAACAACAAAATAGGAAAGGGACCTGGGGGTAATCATATCAGATGACCTTAAGGTTAGCAAGCAATGTGAGAAGGCAGTAGGGAGGGCTGGGGGTATACTGGGATGTATAGGAGAGGCATCAGCAGCAGAAAACAGGAAGTTGTTATCCCTCTGTACAGACAGTTGGTGAGACCCCATCTGGAATACTGTGTCCAGTTCTGAGACCCCATCTCCGCAAGGACATAGACAGGATAGAGGCAGTCCAGAGGACGGCAACTAAAATGGTGCAGGGTCTGCAAGAGAAGCCGTATGAGGAGAGACTAAAGGAGCTTAATATGTATACCCTTGAGGAAAGAAGGAGAGGGGGACATGATAGAAACTTTCAAGTACCTCAAGGGAATCAACAAAGTCCAAGAGGGTAGCATCTTTCAGAAAAAGAGACTTGCAAGAACAAGAGGACACAATTTAAAGATAGAAGGAGGGCGGTTCAGGGGCAATGTGAGGAAGTATTATTTCACAGAGAGGGTAGTGGATGCATGGAACAGCCTTCCTGAGGAAGCTGGGGTCTAAAACTGTGGGAGAATTCAAGAATGCATGGGACAGGACATAAGGCAATTTTGTGGGGGCAGGAAGATATAGGCTGTTGGTTAACTAGATCTGTCGCCATCCTGTAGGTAGGGGAAATGGGCAGACTAAGACGGCCTAG
Source organism: Neoceratodus forsteri (assembly GCA_016271365.2). Lineage (NCBI taxonomy): Eukaryota > Metazoa > Chordata > Ceratodontiformes > Ceratodontidae > Neoceratodus > Neoceratodus forsteri. The sequence continues at coordinate 126,307,178 of JADMNL010000024.1, forward strand.
CAGTCCTTATCTGCCAAAGTCTATGTTTCTATGTTTCTATATATATATATATATATATATATATATGTGTATATATATATATATATATATATATATTACACAGGGTTAGTAGGTAGTTTCATATAAACCCCAAAATTTGTACTTTAATAACTTTGCAACCTGCTCAATGGATTTGCACAAAATTTGTATTTATTTATTTTAGTTTTTGTTAACCGGTAAGTGCACTAGCCAGCAGGTGACTATTTTCAGGCACGACCGGGAGAGTACAAGACAAAATACATACTGAGGGTGTTTGACATATACAGTACAATTAGCGTAGGTACAACGATAGACAGAGGAGCTCAGTTATGAGGTTAAGATAACAATGAGGATACTAGTCAAAGTAAAAGGAATGCAACATTGTTCTGTATAGAATATAACAGGCAGAGCAGGTACTGGTACAAGGACAGAGTTATTCGTTGTTCCTCAGGCAGACGAAAGTTCAAAGAAGTGGGACAGGAGGTTAGAAAGGAGTGGAGGGGTGGTCTGATGATCCGATGAGCATGTAAGGACCTCACCATGAATACGGCTTTAGCGGCTCAGGGTACTAACAAACGGCCGGGCTCATGTACTACTTCCTGGGCGCGATCACGGCAGGCAGCCCCTGATAGCAGACTTCCCAGGGGACTACATGCAGGTCCAACGCTGTTGGTCGCTTGGGCAATCACTTAATGGCGGGTCCCTTAGGCTATGGTGGTACCTCTGCAGCACTGAGGAAAAGGAGGAGTGAACCAAGCCCAAAATGGGCTTAGGGGACTTCACGGCCATCACGGCTTTGATGGCACAAGGTACCCTCGAGTGACCGGCACCTGGTTCTGATTATGGGCGGTTCAGAAAGCTAGTGACCCCTGCAGTCAGGATGCAAGGAGGGCAACTTGGTGACTACTTGGTAAGCGGTGCTTGAGGCGGGCCCTGAGACTGTCTAGGTGGGTCCACGTCGGTGCTGGGTGCGGGAGGGCGCTCTAAGTTCCGACAGGGTTTGAGGGGATTTTCGGCAACTTTACGGCTTTAGCAGCTAAAAGTAGGGACAAACAGCAGGGCTCATGGTTCCGCTTGCTGGGCATGAGGGCGGCGTGCAGTCCGGTCCACGGGTATCCAGAGGGAGCAATACACTAGGGGGCAGGAAAAGAGGCGAGACCCTGGTTGTACCAATACTCAGCTATCACATCTGACTGGCTGTAGAAAACAGTGAGAGCATATACAAATTAAGACAACAATGGGTAGAGCAAAAAACAGCATAGTTCAGTCAGTAGACAGCATGTAGAATAGCATTTACAGATAACAGTGAGGGCTTATTCTGCATAAGACGGTAATGGACAGATCATAATACGCTTGTATAGAACAATATGCAACAAACCGAGCAGTTATAGTTAGGGAAAACAGGGTAATTTAAACATCAACAGGTAGATAAGGTGTACACACAGGCAGGGAGAGAAGGCATAAGAAAGGGGTGAGCAGGAGGGAAGGGGAAGGCCGAGAAGGTAGGGAATGGGAAGACTGTAGGACAGGCTTCATAGGTACTGTCAGGTAGTGTCAAAACAGGCACATTGGTCAGAGGTAGCTAGGCAGTGTCGTAGCCCCTGCTTGAAGAGGTAAAGGATGAGGCATGCCTAAGATCCTGTGGCAGCATGTTCCACATCTGGGGGCAGCATGCCCGAAAGCCCCAGTTCCTTTGGAGGTGTGACAACGGGGAACTCTCAATAGTGATTTGTCTGACAATCTCAATTCACGGATTGAGGTAACGGGACTAAGTAGCTCAGCTAGTGATGCAGGCTTGTCTAGTCTGATAATAGAGTCACATAGACAGCCAAGATAGTTTAGCCTGGTAGCAGTGGAGGAGAGCCAGCAAAGGTCACTATACAGTTGACAATGATGTTGAGCCGCGGGCCTTGCAAGCATACCGACATACATTGTTATAGGTGACATCCCATTTTTGCAAGGCTGTTTTATGGGCAGTAGTCAGGATGGGAGCACAGTAGGTTAGGGTTGGTAAAGGATCCCACTGGCAATGGCCAGCTTGGCTGATGGCGTAACATATAGCTGGTTCTGTGGCTGCCCCAGCTACAATTTACAGTTTTACAGGTTGTTTGAATGTGAAGGTTAAGGTCCAGAGATTGGTCAAGTAAGATTCCAAGATAGCGAAATGTGGTGATGACCTCAAGAGAGATCCCATTTAGGTCTAGTATTTTCAAGGGGAGGTGCAGGATCTAAGTTTTGGGGTGCCCATGAGCATAGCTTTTGTTTTGCTTGATAAGGGATAAGTCGATGAGAGCTTAGCCAGTTTTGTACATTGTTGCAGGTGTGGTCAGAGACAAGTTTAGGTAGTCAATATTATGAAGCTGGCATAGATGACCAGGTCATCCGTGAGAACAGAGGAGCAGGATGAAATATTGCTTGGTAAGTTGTTTATGAATAGGGAAAGAGAAGAGGCCAAGTATTGAGCCTTGGGGTACACCAATGTTGATTGTGGTGGTCAGAAATTGCAGAATTGAATTTCACAGCTTGGGTCCTATTGGTTAAATAGCTCCTAAATCAGTTGATAACGGAGAGGAGAAACCTATTAATCAAGGGTGGACAGGAGCAAGGAGTGATCCACAAGGTCAAAGGCCTTTGTAGGTCAATGAAGACAGCTCCTGTTAGCCGACCATCATCCATGTTAGAGAGAGTATCTGAGGTGAGTTTGGCTAGTGCTGTCGTAGCGTTATGGTTCTTTCTGAAACCATGTTGAGCGTCACAGAGCAGATTTGTAGATTCTCAGTAGTTGAGGTCTGGGTGGCTACAAGCTTTTCTAAGATTTTACTTAGGACTGAGAGAATAGCTATTGGCCTGTAGTTTGTGATCTCGCTTCTGTTCCCTTTCTTGAAAATGGGAGTAATTCTGGCAGTTTTCCAGAGATCAGGGACTGTACCACAGGAGAGGGACAATGTGAAAATCTTAGCCAGTGGTTCAGAAATGAGATGTGCAGCAGTTTTAAGAGGCGGGTTCCAGAGAGTCAGATCCAGGGCTGGTGTTGTCAGAAATAGTTCTTAGTAGATTTAAAACTTGAGAGCTGGTTATAGCTTTGAAGTAGAAAGACTGGGTTGTTTGAGCCCGGTGTGAGAGGCTGAGAGGTCAGCTAGTTCACTATCAGCAAAGGGCTGAGATGTGATTGGAGCCAGTGGCAGTGTAGAGGTGTAGGGTGAGAGATCCGAGAACATATTTAAGGTATTAAGAAGGGGAGAAGGACTTATTTAAGTACATCAGGAAGAAAAGGAGCTGTAAGGACCACATAGTAAGGATTAGGAAGGGAGGTTGGGTGGAAGCAGGGTGCGATACAGCGGAAGCACTAAATGAGTACTTCTGCTCAGTATTTACTAAAGAGAAGGGGGTGACACCCAAGGTGGGAGAAATGGCAGAAGCAGGGGGAAGTGGTGACAGATGGGAAATCATGGAGAGCAGAGTTCGAGAGGGTTTGAAGGCACTGAGGGTGGACAAGGCGCCAGGACCAGATGGCATCCACCCAGGGTACTGAAGGAGCTGGCAGAGGTCCTTGCAGGACCTTTGGCAGACCTATTTAATGCCTCACTACATACGGGTGTGTACCTGGAGGATGGCTCATATGGGTGCCCTCCACAAGAGTGGCCCCAAGGATGAACCGGGAAACTACAGACCAGTGAGCCTCACATCCGCCGTGGGTAAGTTAATGGAGACTATCCTGAAGGAGAGGCTGGTGGCCCTCCTAGAGGCCAAGGACTACAGGACAGCAGACAGCATGGCTTTACATGGCAGATCCTGCCAAACCAACCTGGTCGAGTTCTATGACTGGGTAACTAGGCAACTGGACAGGGCCATGAAGTGGATGTCCTGTATCTGGACTTCAGTAAGGCATTCGACCAGTGCCACATGGAAGGCTGGAAGGAAGTTAGTAGGCACAGGGCGGGTGCAAAGCTTGTGAGATGGGTAGGAAACTGGCTGCAGGGAAGGCAACAGAGGGTGGTGGTGGGTGGGAGCTCTCACACCCAAGGGCAGTGACGAGCGGTGTTCCACAGGGCTCAGTGTTGGGACCAGTATTGTTTGGGATATTCATTGCAGGCGTATCATGGGACATCAAGAGCAAGATCAGTCTGTTTGCTGATGATACCAAGGTAGGCGCGTGGTGGATGACCTAGGGGATGGCAGGGGTTGCAGGATGATCTGGCAAAGCTTGAAACCTGGTCAGACACCTGGCAACTGGGCTTTAATGCCAAAAGTGCAAGGTGCTGCATTTTGGGATAGAAGAACCCAAGGAGGAGTTACCAGCTAGGGAATTGCAGCTAGCCCAGACAGAGGAGGAGGAGGATCTGGGTGTGCTCATTACAGGGTCAATGAACAACTAGGCACAATGTGGGAAGGCAGCTGCAAAGGTCAACAAAATGCTGGGTTGTGTGTGCAAGGGGTATATCCTTGAGTAGGAGAGGTGATTCTGCCACTGTATAGGTCATTAGTTAGACCACACCTGGAGTACTGCGTGCAGTACTGGCGCCAGATCTGAAGAGGGACATTAAGTTACTGGAGGGGTGCAGTGCAGAGCGACAAAGATGATCAAGGGGCTGGGGACTTATCATATGAGAGGAGGTTGAAGGAGTTGAACATGTACTCACTGGAGGAGAGGAGAGACAGGGGTGACATGATTGAAACCTTTAAATACATGAAAGGAATAAAACAAGACGGGTGCAGAGGGGGCTGTTCAAAGTAAGGGAGGGAGGGCCACCAGGGGCCATGATATGAGACTGGAGGAGGAAGGTTCAGGAGGGAGATGAGGAGACACTTTTTACAGAGAGGGTGGTGGCTGGGTGGAATGCGTTACCTGCTGTTGTGGTATGCAGTAGAACAGTGGACTGCTTCAAACGAGGATGGGACAGGACAAGGGGAGGGTTAATGAAGAGGAAGGGTGGAAGGGAGGGCAGCTGCAGAATGAGGTGCTAGCTGCACATTGAGCAGACTTGATAGACCTCTAGGCCTTTATCTGCTGGTAAATTTCATATGTTCAGTATACTGTTGAATGCATTTGCTATGGTGAAGGAGTCATTGCAGTGGGTGCTGCCGAGGACCATCCCGAGGGGTTACAGATTGTGGGGTACCAAGGAAGGTCTTAATATGGCCCAAAATTTCAGGGTCGTGGGTTGAGCTAGTTAGTAGGTTCTGGCAGTACCTACTTTTGCAAGCCTTATCTGCTTTTTGCAGGAATTTCTGTGTGGTCTGTATATTGAGTGGTCTCTGGTAGGCCAGTGCTTTTGTAGTGCTTCCATAGTTTATCCCTGCGCCACAGCTGCAGGAGTAAATCTTTGGAGCCATCTAGTTTGCTTTCCCCTGACTCTTCTTTTCACTTTGAGTGCATGCCTATTCTGCACTTCACTGAACATTGTCAGGAACACTTTTAGGGCGTCTTCGACTTTTCTGCATGGTGAATTTCAGACCAGTCAATGTTGGATATGTCAACGAGGAAGGCGCTCATGTCGGCAAAGTTGGTAAAGGTGACCAGGCGGGGCAGCAGGCGACGGAGAAGGTGGAGGACCCGAGAGCCACTGACAAAAAATGGGAGAGTGGTCAGTTATTGCATCGGCCAGGACACCTGCCTTGGTCACATGTTCAGGTCTATTAGTGAGAATCCAGTCAATAAGTGTACCAGACTGAGTGGTTGTTGTTCTAGTGTTCTCTGTTATAAGCTGGTAGAAGTTAAAGCCATGGACTAGTGATGCGAGGGCACTGTGAGAAGGACCCAGCCAGTTTAGGTTCACATCACCAGGATGATGGCTTCATTCATGTTAATAGTTTGAGATGTTAGTTTGAGTAGTTCCTGAAAACCATCAACTCCTCCAGAGGGCGGTTGTAGAGGCAAATTATGTGCAGTTTCTTAGTACCAAGGGACAAAATTGCATGTATTGACTCACAGATCAGTTGTGGGTCTTGGGCTGGGGCTGTTCTGATGCTGAGGTGAGACTTGTGGTAGATGGCACGCCCACCCTGTTTGACCCAGGCCTGTCCTGCCAGATAAGAGAGTATCCAGGATGTCACACAGGGCATTGTGGATTCGTGGTTTTAGCCAGGTTTCAGTGAGGCACAGGATGTCAGGTTCACATACTTTGATCCAAGCTTCTAATTTGGCCAGATGGCTCTGTAAGCTTCTGATGTTCATATGGGCTACTAAAAGTCCTTTATTTGACTTTGCATTTGAATTGTTGGGAGTGCCATTTCGGGAGGGCCTGGATTCAGTTCTATGTCGCCAGCTAGCCGGAGCAAAGAGATGCCAGAAACTCTAGCTTTAACCTATAGTGAGTCTTAGTTGATAGATGTTTCCACCCCCATTTATAGAGGGTATGAACTACGTGATAAGTGCATCCTTTATTAAGGAGAAGGTATTGCTGCCGGTTTAGGGTAGTAATTGGCTGCAAGCAGGTTGGAGAAACTGAAATCAGTGGTTGAGGGGGAGTATTGGTATGTCCCATATGGTAGTGACAGAAAGATTTTATTCAGACACAGTAGGAAAGGAGGCAGATTAGGAGAGTTAGTACCTTTAGTCTGCCACTTGGGGCAGCGAGCCATGAGGGAGGAGTATCATGACCGCTTAGTGAGATAGGAGCTGAGTTTGCAGGAAGCAAGAATTACAGGAGAGGTCTTTGTTAGGGTAACAAAGATCGAGTAAGGATTGGGACTCAGAACAGGAGAGGGGAAGGGGGTGGGAGGTTTGGAGGAAAATAGGGTATTCTGACCACGAGGTTATATCAAGAGAACTGAGGCAGTTTCAGGCCAAGCAGTTTTGCATAGTGAGTAACCTACTTGTTGGAAGGCAGTGGTAGGTCGATCACCCCAGTGGTGAGAGTATATGAGAGCCAATGGGAAAGTAGACACTTAGTCTTATGACCTACAGAGTCCTATATAGCTAGAGGGCCGACCAGGGTGGGTGAGGTGGGGAGCCGCGCAAGCGCCGGTGGGACAAATGGTCCCAGGAGGAGCTGTACCACTTGCCGTTTGTGTCCGGAAAAGGCTCTCCACGAGTGGGGAGAGTGGGCTGTTCACAGCGTGTAAGGCGCTCTCTGTCCTGGAGCACAGCAGGCAGTCCAACAGTCAAGGTTAGTGGTGAAAAGCCGCTTTCAGTGAACAGGTACAATCCAGACAGCGCCACAAACCTTTCGGGAGACAGCCGCAGCTGAAGGAGAAAACGCACTTTTCGCTTTTTACGGCTTTAGCGGGCACTAGGTACCAGCAAGCGGCCAGGCTCCTAGTTCCGCATCTGGGCGAGAGCGCAGCGGCAGCCCCTGACAACAGGCTTCCTGGAGGAGTGAGGCGCATCTTTCGGGCGGTTACCGCTGGGCAAGCGGTTCCAAACGTGGGTCCTTTGGGCTACAGAGGTGGGTCCATGGCAGCGCTTGGGGTGCGAGAGGAGCGATCCAAAGCCCCGATGGGCTTGGAAGGGACCTAAGGAGGACAGCAAGGGAGAGGCATTAAGTAGGCATGAGGTGCAGTGGGAAAGGCTTAGCAAACAAAGAAAAAGGGCGGGAAGTGAGAAGAGGGAGGAGATTGGTGACAGAGGGAAAATTTAGTAAGTTTTACAGTTTCTAGGCAGATATACTAAGGCTGTAGACTTTCAGTATTAACAAACATTAAAGTTCATGCAAAATTCACAGGACAAATGGTCACAGGAGGAGCTGTACCACTTGCCGCTTGTGTCCGGGAAAAGGCCTCCGTGAGCGGGAGAGGGGCTGCTCACAGCGGTGCACAGCGCCTCTGTCCTGGAGCACAGCTGACAGTCCAACAGTCAAGGTTAGCAGTGAAAACAGCCACTTTCAGTGAACAGGTACAATCCAGACAGTGCCACAAACCCTTTCTGGAGACAGATAGCAGCTGAAGCGGAGAAAACGTATCTTCGGCTTTTACGGCTTTTAGCGGCACAAGGTACCAGCAAGCAGCCGGGCTCCTGGTTCCGCTTTTGGGCGAGAGTGCGGTGGGCAGCCCCTGACAACAGGCTTCCTGGAGGAGCGAGGTGCACCTTCGGCGGGTACCACTGGGCAAGCGGTTCCAACGATGGGTCCCTTGTGCTGCCAGAGGTGGGTCCACGGCAGCACTGGGGTGCGAGGAGGAGCGATCTCAAGCCCCGAAGGGCTTGGAAGGGACTCATGCATCATCCTGTGGGGTAGATCTTTGACATGCCACGTTTCATTTCGATCGGATTTTGTGCAGTGCATAGTGAAAAAGTGTTTTCGATTTTTTTGCCAGTTTTGCTGATTTATGCCCATCGTACTGTGCACACACCATTGGGAATTTTGGTTTTAAATTTTCAGAGTAGAAAGAGGTTGCCCAAAGAACAAACCAGCATTGGTTTGGTGAAAAAATATGAATCCGTTCTAAAGTTATTACATTTTGAAATTTCGGTTCTGAGCATGCTCAGTTCAGTCTTTTGGATAGGTGTATAAATGACGCAACAAGGATTTGCCTCACGAACAGGATCTGGATAGTGCTAGAACAGGGATTTATAAAATCCCTGTTCATATGAAAAAATCCCTGTTCTCAAGCTGCCATCTTGTTTTTTATTTTGCCCGAAAAGTGTCATAACTCTGCCCAGGAGCACCTGTGCCACACATCTAAGTGTGATTTATGCTCATCGGAAGTTGATGAGCTCTGCTATGTCTTTGTGGCGTGTTTCTGCCCTCAAAATGTTTATTTTTAGTTGTTTAAATACTTGTCTGTTCTATTAACTTTCTTGTTCTTCAGTCTTTGTCCACCATGACAAACAAAGAGGCAATGACAGACAAGGATTCCCAATCTGGCTATCTGGTCATGAAATGGGCGACCAGATGGCCACAGCAGGAATCCTTGTCCATCAGCCATTTTCTTTGTCCACCATGATGGACAAAGACCGATGGGCAAGGAATTGTGTCCATGAAGAAGGCTGTTTATTTTTTAGCCTTTTTGTCCGTTATCCCTGGTGGCTAGTGGCACCTCTATATACATGTATAGAAGTTGACTCATAGAAGTTGACGGCAGATAAGGACCGCAAGGCCCATCCAGTTTGCCCATTGTATGTGTATATATGTGTGTGTGTGTTTGTATATACATATATATATATATATATATATATATATATGCGTGTAATTTTTTAAGCTTGTTTTATTCTTTTTGTATATTTTTTAATTATCTCTGTGGCTTTCTTGCCACGTCTCCCTGGTGTCCAGTCGTACTTCCCACACTCCACTACCCAGTAGTTATCATTGGTGGCATGGGTCCTGTATCTGTGCCCTTTATTTTAATTATTTTTGCTGTAAAAGTAGAAAACCATCCCTTGTCAACTTCTGCAGCTGTTTGCCCTGTAAATAAGAACACCGTCCATCGACGATCGGGTCCATACCCGCACCCAACCCCCACTGCACACACCCCACATCCCCCAGGCTGCCACAAACCTAATGAGGTCTCTGGTTCGACACCCGCTCCCGTGATCAAAGACATGTCTTGCTGCTGGAATCGGCATGACTGCAATCTGAACCAAGGTAAATATGGTCCTATGTGTTTCAATAGGGGAATCTTTGGCCATAACTCGGCAATTTTTAAGATTCTGGTCCCACATTTTCAACATGGAGTACTGGGACCCCACCTGCTAACAACATGACTGTAATTAGGCAACTCTCAACAGAAAAGTGATTTTGGGGTGGGTTGTAACAACAGTCACACTGTTCTTCACATGGGGTCATAAGAAGGGTATGCTCAAAATTTGAAGTCAATATTTTGAAAAATGGCTGTGTTATGTGCATTTGCGCACCCTCACTACACACACTCATAACTCAGCACATTTTTAATATTTTCAACCCATATATTCAACATACTCTTCCTATTACCCCACCTGATGTGTGTCACAGCTGTCATTTCTCAAATCCTGTCCAAGACATGTTTTCGCACCTGGGGCGAATGGGATTGCAGTTGCACAGAATTACGCTTTGGCAGGGATCTGAAACTTTCTGTGCTATGTATATGTGGTGAGGTCATAAAACGGATATGCTGAAAATTTGGGCTCAAATAAGGATACTGTTATACTACCTCAATGGAGGGATACTGTTGTACTATGTCGATGGAGGGATGGGAGCACAGGTTCGAAGGACCCTGCTCCTACCGTAACATATGGAGACTGCTGTACTATATTGTACTATGTTGATGGAGTGCTTGCACTCTGTGCTCCCACCGTACTGTTGTACTACCTTGATGGAGGGATGGAGACAGGGTCCAAAGGACCCCAGCCCCACTGTAACATATGGATACTGTTGTACTATCTCGAGAAATGGAACCACCATAACCCTGGTTCTCCACTTCCCTGCCTGCTCTAGTGGTCTCCCCTCTCACTGGATTCTACCTCACATCTTGGTATACCCAATGCTGTATTTTTCACCCTCTCCCACCCTACCTACATCCCTTCTTCCCCCTCTACCTATGACTCTGGCACTTCTTATCTCTTATCTGTTTTCTCTGACAAATGCCACTGGCTGCCTTGCTTACAATGTTACCTTGAATTGTATTAATCTGTAATCTGTTTGCAATGTCCACATTGTTGTAATGTCTGTCTTGATGTTCCTCATAATTTGTATTTCTCTGACATGGAACCTTTGTAAAGGAGCCTTGGCTCAAAGGTATTTGTAATCCTAGACTTGATAAATAACATATGAATACTGTTATACTATTACTGGATGGAGGGTTCAGACCCTGCGCTCCCACAGTAAAATAAGGATACTATTATGCTACCTCAAAACATAAAAATTACTTGTAAAATGTTGTTAATGCATCAGTTAGGGTTGCCAAGACAAAAGTAGGGAATGAGGCATTAGGGTTTCACCTAACACCTCACCCTGCCCCTGCAGAGACCATGAGGTGTTAGGGGAGGGGTAGCACTAGGATCACCCCCCACCCAACGCCTCCTGGTCTCTGCAGGGGGGTGGAGTGTTAGAGTGAAACCCTAGCACCTCATTTCCTATTTTTGTCGGCAATCCTAACTGATGCATTAATAAAAGTTTTTCTATATGTATATATATATATATATATACATATATATATATATAAAACACACACACACACACACACGTAGTGCGTTCATGACAATTTATTAAGTTCAGAACAAACACCTCATTAGCTGCACAGAAAATAAAGCAACAGCATTGTCACATTTTGAAGATGGTGTAGACATGCTTTGGATTAGGTAACTGATTTATAAACTATTAATCTTGGGTCAGAGGGTGGCTGGCATAGAGTGGAGACCTGTCCCAGATTGCTGGTTGGTGTTTTACATTTTTCCTCTGGGTGCACCAGGGCAGAAACTCCACCCCATAACACCTGCCCACAGACCAGCCACCCACGACCAACCCTGCGACCCCACAGCTTGGGTGGCGACGTACCAGTGGAATAGAGCCAGGCTTCATGAAGCCCCAGCCAACATTTTCCTCTTTCTGGTTGTTAATCCTCCCTCCGACATACTGGCGAGCACGCATGTGTGGGGGCACACGCATGCCACGCCTGCCGCCGCGTGCCTCCAGCCTGCATTGCCCCAGCCCCCACAGGGATAAACAATAGGTGGGATGACAATCCCTCCTCCCTGAGAGAGGAGCACTCCTCTGGATGCTCGATCCTTCTCTCGCCCCTCTGGACCCCCGATAACCTGGGCTCACTCCTGAACCCGGGTCACTAGCGTAGTGAGGTGTGGCATCTAGCGCTTCAACCTCCAGTGCCACTGGGCTGGCTCGGTTGGGGTTTTGACAGGAGGAAGAGTGCCTCCCTGGGGCTGAGGGGTGCTGGCTATGGCTCTGAAAGGCCCATGCCTTATCATACTTCGTCAATCTGCTCCTGGCAAAGTGGGTCATCGTCTCAAAGTTGGCCAATCTACCCATTGATGCTTTCCAGTGCTCTATAGAGGGAATCTCTGATTTCTATAGAGGGATCTCTGATGTTCTTCAGCGCTGTAGGATCAGCCTCTTGGCCCCTACCGATGCTGCCATGGTCCAGCTGTGAAGATATCTGGGAAGACCGGAGGGTGTGGGGGACCCCAGTAACCACAACTCCAGGGACTGAGGGAGAGAATGGTTCTATGTAGCCCTGCAGAATCGGTGACTCTGTCAAAAGTGAATGACCAGAGGAAAAGACCATAAAATGTGGAACAGTTCCCTCAAGGGTTGCGATCTCCAACAATAATTGTGAGAGAGGCTCTGCATGGCACTGAGGTGCATTATTTTTTTGGATCAGGAGGGCCCTGCCTTCTGTGCAGACACTGTGTATCAGCCTCCAGGCATCTGCCCACTGGGCCTCCATGATTGGGCAGGAGGTGGGGCTTCCCACTGCAGTTGCGCTCCTTGCAACTAGTCTAGGATAGCCCTGTAATTGACCCTATCTTTATCCCTTTTAAGGCATAGCCATTTCTGGGCTGTGTGAGAGCATGGGAGGCACCTCAGAGCTTTTAAGGAAGGAGCTGATAGCATCTGAGCTGTAAGTAGCACCAGAAATCTGATTCAGGCAACTGAAATTTGTTTTGGAGGCCCTGGAAGGAGTCAGACAGGGATGTACCTGCTGTAAGTACATCCTGTTCTGCCCAGATTCCTTTGTCTTTCCACGAGGGCAGTTCAGGTTCTTATGCTCAACTTGTACTCAGAATTCATGTTTTAATCAAATGGCCATTGTTCATTACAAGACAGTATTAATGGGTTGTTCCACACTGGGCACAAGGCTCGGTACAGGGTTGGGCTTTCAACATTTTAGTGACTGCCTGCCATGCACAGATGGAGTCCTGTACTGGTGGGGAAGTCTGCTTTAGGAACCTTTTTGTGAGTAACAGAGTCCCTAGCAAGACTCTGTAGGTGGCAGCCATTTCAAGTGTAATCACTTGGGGGCCTTGATCAGGAGCCGCAGCTAATGTAGCATCTGTGCTCCTAGGAAAGCATGGTGGTGAGGGAGGGTCTCTGTGATGATGTATTCGCTAGGGACCAGGAAGAAAACTGAGGGAAAAACCAACTGGCAGTATGGAGGCCCAGTCCTGCAGGCCCCACACCGGAGACTGGTTCCCTGGTCCTCTGGCAGAGGACAGGTGGACAACGGTAATTCCCAGAGAAGCCAGGTGATGGGGGGACCAGTCTGGAATGGGGCTGGTTGGCAGGAGAGAAAATAAAAATCACCACGCAGCATCAGGAAGGGTGCACCCAACACCACGTGTATGGTTTTCGGGCAGCACCTTGCAAATAGCTATAAACCAGCCCAAAGGAATTGTGTACATTTATAAGGGGGCATCAGGTGAAAGGCAGGCCATGGGGCGCTCAATCACCCAGTGGTAGTGTGTTCTGCGCTGCTATGTAGGTGACAAAGCTTGTCCAGGAACAAGCTCAGGGATATGCTCGGGCTGCAGGCCAGGGCACGCTAAGTAGTGAGCTGTGGCTAGGAAGGGTTGCTACGACACTCACCACCACAGTAACCTCTGTGGATGGGACGAGGAGCTTGCATCAGCAAACACTAGCACTAGCTGGCTGTCAATATTTGTTTAAAGCAGCAGTATTTGTTAGCTGCCAAAAAATTTCATCATATAGTGTTTTTAGCAAAATGTATTTCTGTTAAAGTCCTATAGATTAATTACACTCCAGATCACTGGACCAAGCAAATGTACCCCTTTAGATGGGACAGGCCAAATATTAAATACTTGGGAGTCTGGATAAGGGCAGACTACAATACCCTACACCAATTGGTTTATTTCCACCTAGATGAAGGAATAAGAGAAGACCTACAAAGATGGGGCTCCACGACCATTCTCTCTTGTCCCTCGGATACAGTCGATCCATATGAACATACAGTATTACCAAGTTATTTATATTTATTTCAGTTGCTCCCAGTTCTTCCTATTCCTGGGGGCTTTCACTAATGGAATAAGTGGATCACCAGACTCTTGGGGGAGACAAAGAATTGCCTACAACAGACTACAACTCCCTAAAACAAAAGGGGGTCTAGCCTTCTAATTTCCTATAACATGCACTGGCAGCAATTTTGAAACACAAAACAACTTGGACAGCCCCACCCTCTACACCTAGCTGGGCAGATCTAGAACTAAAATATACCTGCAATCTCTCAACTGTTTGGCATCCAAGGCCAACTTTCTGCTGCCTCCCTGACCTTGATCACAAACACCATCTTGCATTACTGTTTTCACGCTTTCTCCACAAAACAGAAAGGGAGACAAGTAGCTTAGTATCCCAGCCTTGGGCACAGTTTTTTCCTGGCAAAGCTAGAGCATAAATTTAAGATATGGAAGCAGAAAAACTTATACAGAATATGGGCTGGATGCTAAGGACCACTACAGATTTCTGCAGCTTCACCACTTTCTAAACTGTTTTATGGGATTGGAGGAAAGAGTCACCCCCAATAGAATGTATTATCTCAGCACTCAACAAAATAATTACTGATCACTTTATCTCCATTTGCTATTGCATCCTTCAAGGTGGAGGGCAAACTGATGCATCTCACATCCAGAATACATGGAAGCAGAGTTTTCTCATGTTGCCCCTACCCTGTGGAATTCTGTACCGGGTTAAGAGAATGCCTGACTGTTTTGAGTTTTAAACAGAGTTTAAAACTTATTTAATCATGCTTTTTCTGAATGTTTTAAACAATTTTACTGTTATTATTTTCTGTATAAAATTTATGTGTATTTTATTGTACAGCGCTTTGATATATGAAAGGCGCTTTAAGAAATTAAATGTACTTACTTACTAGTGATTGGACCCTGATCTGGTACAGACACTATAAAATAATGGGATAACCACAATGTAGAGAATATAGCTGGAAAGCAGTGGTCATATTTTTCCATACACCCTAGATAATGGCAAGTTCCTCTCCACCAGGACTCATCCTGCTGGAGAAAATTTGGCTGTGAAGTTGCCACTCAACTCAGGGATTATGGTTCTGTCCCATTCTTTCTCTCTTCTGGTCATAAATAAACCAGGAAATCACCTCCATAGTACTAGGGCCAATGATTTTCCATTTTTAACAGAAAAGCGACAGTAAAAAGCTGAATCAGTCATTTTAAACCAGAACTTGGGAGTCAAATTTTCATGAAACCCCACTTTGCACTAATTTTTGGGGCAAATTCCTCCATTTTAGCTAGGTGTTTGTAAAAAAAAAATTGCTGATTTGCCTCAAAAAAAAAAAAAAAAAAAAATACAAAAATGGAATCTAAGGTTTTACCAA
Organism: Neoceratodus forsteri; assembly: GCA_016271365.2. Classification (NCBI taxonomy): domain Eukaryota; kingdom Metazoa; phylum Chordata; order Ceratodontiformes; family Ceratodontidae; genus Neoceratodus; species Neoceratodus forsteri. The sequence continues at coordinate 126,322,424 of JADMNL010000024.1, forward strand.
CTGGAACTGGCCATTTCTGAAAATGGAAAATCACTGGCTCTACAGTACCTGGGTACGAACACTGGCCCCAGCTGCAGCTGTGCCACTACACCTCCACCCTACAGTATATTAAAAGAAAGCTGATAACTACCTGCTAAGCATCCTCTTGACAACAGCTTAAAAACAGTAACAAAGTTACTGCTGCAAAGATCCCACAATTAAGAAATGGGAGGATACAACTTAGGATGTACATAAAATGGAAAACTCTTACTGGCCAGCTATATCATTGAAGACCAAGCTAGAAAATCACTGAACCCTTGGCTAAAACATGTCATGGACAAACAATCAGATATAATCCCACAGGAGTGCAGTGAAAGGTTGGCAAAGGTCCAGAGGGGTAAATGATGGTGCCTCCTTTATAGCTGACTGGCAAAATACACAGAGGTATTCCACCTGAGTCCAGGAACCCCCAGAACATAACACTTCAGATTTTGATAATGTCTGCAATCCCATGCTACCTAACTTGCACCAACTAATTAGCTGAGTAAGGCTTGTTTCTGCTCACTGTATATCATTTCATCCAAGATTTAATGTATTTTGCTGTTGACAAATTTTAATACAACTGAAGTTTTCAAAAAGTATTTTTGACATCTTTATGCTGTTTATTTTATTACTTCCAGATATTGTTTAAACTGTTTTTACAGCTAATTTTGTAAATGACTTACGTCATTAAGGATGACTGCCTCACAATTTTTTCAAATCTCTTCTGTTAAGAATACTTGTTAAATGCACTTGCTAGATTCATACTGTGAATGTATTAAGATGGTGTAACCACAAGTTTCTGATGGTAAACAGCACAATACAGCACTAAGCTATTTAAGCAATATACCACAACAGAGTGTGGGTTATGCTGGGATTTACCCATGTCTGGTGTGGTGTTTGGTCACGAGGCCTCAGGCGGTGATTAAACCACATCAGACGTCAGGTAATCCCCATGACAGAGTAGGGCTCTACTATGGGATTAATACCTGGCTTGGGGTTGGGCTTCCAATCACCAATCAGACATTAATCCCCTAGTACAGCCTGACTCTGGAGTGGATTAATGCTCTTGTGACACAGGCAATGTGCAAATGGGTGATGTTGCATTATTACCTATTATATATATAGATGGTGATAGATCCACTGTTGCACAACATATCATTTGCAATAAAAACTATAAGATACTTGCCATTTTGTCACAACCATGTGTATTCATACAGTGGTGTTTTATTCTTACATTACTAGGTTTGTCATTTGAAAGCAACACAATAATTAGTGCTATGGTACATTTCTTTTGAAACACTACATGTACAAATTGTTCTTTTACTTGTTTCTCTTCAGTCAGCGATGTCTGTTGTTTCTAGTGCCATGGACTTCTGTCTCATTTACATATTTTTGGGTCTCTCCGCGCTCATTTAACCTCTCTGATGTGTACAGATCGCTGCTCTTATTCTACTGAGTCAAACATTGTGACACTATTATAGTACTGAAAAATACTTTAACAGTGAATGCACATTATGCTCGGTAATATAAACATTGTAGATATCCACGTCATGTTGTGCGGATTTACTTCTTCCTTCCTTCCATGCACTATTGCACTTGGTGGTGCCTCCGTTTCTTCATACAACACTTCCGCTACTTCTGTGTTCCTCTATCTCCGTCTGCAGAATACTGCCAATAATTCACTGCCACATGAATCGTGAATGCACCCAGCTGAGTGATGCCCATGACTCGAGATCGCAAATGTGGATGTTCAGTTCTGCATTTGCTTTCTCAGCTTCAGTTCTACTATCCACATACATAAGACAATGTCCATTGGGTGGGTGCGGAGGATATATTTATTTCTGCAGTTTAACAGTGCATTGTGCTAGTGGTTTAAATATAGTACTATAGAAGTGGTGATTATTATATGTGACTTGGTGCTTGGTGGATGTTACAGGCATAGCACTAGTGGGCATTACTGCAGGATTAATACCAGCTTGATTTTGATCACTTGGTCACTTTCAACATTCATTTATGTATTTATTTTTTATTTATTAAAATCTCGGATTACAAATACCTTTGAGCAGAAACTGCTCGTTTACAAAGGTTCAACGTCAAAGGATGAGAGTCAACATACATACAGAGATAGTAAAGAATGCACAATAAACAACCAAAACAACTAAAAGAAAAATAAAGATACTCAGTTATAACATACTTGAGATAATATTCATGTAACGAACAGCTTGAGTAGGCAGCTGGCTGAGGTAACAATAAGAGATAGAGGGCACCATAGGCAGTTAGTATTGCAGGCGACGACCGGGAGAGGAAGTTGGCAGGCTAATGGGCCACTGTCCGATGGTGGTGGAAAATGTCTTGTACCAGTGGAGATCTGCGAAAGGAGTCACAAGGAAGGCCTGGTGCCAGAGGAATGAGACTGGGAAAGGCGGGCTGTGAGACATGAGGAGCTGGGAGGTGTTTAGAGATCTCTGTTCAGAGAAGCAGTCACATTGAGTGGTAGAGGTCAGGTAAGTTTGAGATTCCTTTGAAGGGTCCAAGTGTAGTAGAGGAAAGTGCTTCTTTATTGAGGAATTGAACCATTGATGCGGCTCTATAGTTAAAGGACCGCTGACCCATGGAGGTACAGTATGGCGTCCTGGGAACCTGAAAGGTTAGAGATTGGGCACCACGTGTTTGTTGAGTGCCACTGTAGGTAGTAAGGCGACTAGCACACCAGGTGGCATGAGACCGAGGAGAATCTTTTGGTAGGTAAGCAGGTCTGGTATTGTATTCTGCTGAGTAGGGATAGCCAGCTGGCCTGTGCATAGAGGTCCAGGTGTGAGTTTGTCCGGCCACACCCGTTAGTAGTCTACAGGCTTTGTTGAGAGAAACTGAGATCCTCACGAATGGCACTTGTTGAAGCAGAGCCATAGATGGTAAGGCCGTGAGTCAATGATAGAGGTGACAGAGCTGTAGATGGCTAGTTTAAGGGCATCCACAGGCATACAGTGCTTGTGCCTGTGTAGTAGTCCAATCCGTATATTGGCGGTCTTGGCAACAGTGTCAATATGCCGAGTGTAGGGAGGGTACTATCCAGGGTAATACAAGTACTTGAACTCCTCGACATGTTCGAAGTGGGTTCCCAGCATGGTTCTTGATGGTGAGGGACAGAGAGTTGTGCCTGCTCCGTCGGTTACAGAAGGACATGGCATTAGTCTTGCTGTGGTTCAGGACAAGTTTATGAGAACTGAACCAGTCTTGATCGCTGAAGTTGAGCTGCAGCTGGGATTCAAGGACTGTAATGTCATGGTGGCTGGAAAACAGGACTGCATCGTCTGTGTATAGTAATATGTTTTGGTGGCAGACACTGTGGAGATTGTTGATGAAGAGGGAGAAGAGTAGAGGGCCCAGAATAGACCCCTGGGGAACTCAGGAGTGGACTGGTTTCTCATCCAAAGAGATCCCTGCAATCCTTACACGTTGGATCCGATTATCAAGGTAGCTGGTGAACCATGGAAGGGCATCGCTGGAGATCCCAATGGAGGACACTTGCTTGAGCAGTAGGGAGTGGTTAACTGTGTCGAATGCCTTGGTAAGGTCTATAAATACTGCCCTCCACAATCCCCTTGTCAAGCGTGGCATGGATGAAGGTTGTAAATTGTGCCCTTTTCTGAAGTCATGCTGCTCTGCGCACTGTACATTGTACTTATCCAGGAATTCAACTAGTTGGTCCGAGACTATTTGCTCCAGTGCTTTAGATAGTGGGGAGGAATGAGATAGGTCTGTAACTGGTGTGGGCGTCCTATCTCCGCTTTTGTGAACCAGTGTGACAGTGGCTTTCTTCCAGAGAGAGGAATGGCCCAATCTAAGCGAGAGTTGAAGATCTTTGTTAGTGGTTCTAAGATTTCATCGAGGACTTGTGCCAGCAGTTTCAGGTCAAGGGAGTCACCACTGTACCCTTGTTTGCCGATGGCCTTTTGAATGTATTTCTAGCTACTTGTGGTGGGACCTCCTTAAAAAAACTTTGGGGTTATGCGTTCTAGTTGGGGGTAACTTGGGAGGAGCTGGAGGGAGGTCGTTGAAAATATTTGGTGGAAGGACACTGTCCAGGTTTGTAAATGCATTAAAAGTGCTGGTGATAGTACCTAGGTCGGTGTAGGACTGCCATGAAGGTTGAGAATAGTGGGTGGTGCTTTAGGATCCTTGCCTATGAGCTCTTTCATGTTGTTCCAGAATTTGTTCCCTGCCTCAAGAGTTGGTCAGAGCCTCTTTGTAATAGCTAGTTTAGCATTCCATATTTTCGAGTGCAATCATTTCTGGTTGCTTTGTATAATTGTATGTTTACTTGCATTGGAATTGCACAAGCACAGTGTCAGAAATGGTCTCTGTGCTTGAGTAGAGTTAAAGGTCAGTAGTAACCCAGGGGTTGGTTTGTCCTTTGACCTTCATCTTTCACTGGTGCACAGATGTCACTGGCTTCGTTGAAACGTTTGATAAATAGGTCCAGAGCTTTGTTGGTGTCACTGAGGGAGTCAAGCACTGCCTAGTTCAGCCTGGTTAGATGGGATTTTAACAGCTGGAGGTGCCCTTGTTTGATAACCCTGGCATAGACAAGCTTGGGAGGGGCTTGTGTATTTGTTTGACCAGAAGCAGATGACAGGCGAGTGGTCACTTATTGTATCCGGGACTACAGAAACATTGGAAATGCGTTCAGGGCAGTTAGATAGAATCCAGTCTAGAAGCGTAAGGGAGCCTGTCCTATAGTTACACTAGTGGGGGCATTGACCAGTTGAGTGAGGTGATGCACCGTGGCTGCATCCTTACAGGTAGCGGCCTCAGCGGAGAGCCAGTTAATTTTAAAATCACCCATGATTATGGTTTCAGAATTATGTTGCTGGACCCTTAGATATTTCATGATGCTATGGATGCTGGTATTTGGCTGTCATTTATTACCATGTTACAATATGATTATACAATGTTCTTGTTTTGTGTGTCACAAAAAATAACTAAAACTTTTTGGCATTTAATTTATTTTTTATTACATTTCTTGTTGTGCAGAAAAAGATGTTCCTTCTTGCCATGGTGCCTGGAGCTGTAGAACGTTAACAGTGAGCTCAGGGAGATGGGAACATCAGCTTGCAGACCATCACAGGAGCGCTGATACACACAGATCACCAACAGTGGCGAGACAGAGGAGGGGCTGCTGCCGGAGGAACAAGTCAGAAAATGTTAGGAGCCACTGGTACACATAAGAGCACGGTGATTGGCGAGACAGGAGACATGGCCAGAGTCGGGTTGGTAGCCGAGTCACACTTTTTGGCAATGGACACATTTGGATAGATATTTTGAGACTGTGTACAATAAGCAGAACTGAACTAACTGTTTGCTAATGAAAAAAAAGAGTGCTACAATGTGTAAAGTGCGGCCAGCCGAACCGTGATATCGGGAATGCATGTACATACACGCATGCCCAGTATTGCGGTTCGCTTTTCGCCGTAATTTTATACATTTTAGCACTTGGATTTGTTTGCAAACACTTTCCCCAGTTCAGCGCTCTCACTCTATTGAACTATGTATCTAGCTGAACAAGGATGTGAATGCTCGGAGCCAATATAATGTATGTTCAGGGCACGGTTTACCACCAGCTAAGCAGGAGAAAATATGGCAAAAAGGTGAATTTAAGATGTGAGTGACTGGCACCTTTTCCCATTAAGTCATGATTTACAATGGGTAAAAGGTGCTAGCCAGACAATCAGAAGACAGTATTTTCTAAGCCACTGTATAATTAATATTATTGTGGTGGGCATGGCAGAAAAGGGAACTTCTAAAACTTCAAAATTCTCTATCTTCATTCAGGAATGAAAAAACAAAAGAAAATAAGATAACTTTTTTTTGAAGACATAGAGACATACATAGAAACACAGAATTTGACAGCAGTTAAGGACCACTTGGCCCATCTAGTCTTCCCATTCCTCCCGCCCTACCTGCGCTGTTACCACAGACCATATAAACATTATTGCTGGAAAAAAATGCTTGATCACGATGAAATACTGCTGCTTTAATATATTAATCTAGGATGACCCAAGTGAGATGAATCATCATTTTCAATTCTAAATCCTTTTCCCCTTTCAACAGCTCACAATAAACCCTGCACTTCATTCTAACTTTATAATGTTCTCGGAATGAGATAAGCTGTTGTGATTATACCTAGGGTGAAGGTCCCATTGTACCTCATACTGCACCACTGAAAGAAAGCAGCAAGTGGTGTATGTGACAAGGTCTAATCAGGCCCACCATTGGGAGTGCTCTCTGTGTCTCGCAGCAGTCACCTGTGACTTATGTAATGGAGAGGAACTGCTATGTAACAGTGGGGTCTGCTGCATGCTCAGTGTGTGATAATACCTCACGAGCATTTCAGGGAAGGCCATGTGGTGCAGTGGAGTAGGAGAGGATGAAACTATCAGTTCTGTGGTTCTAAATGTCAGACAGGTACCAGCTCAGAAGAGGAAAAAGGTCTTAAGTAATAAAACATGACAAAATTGATCGGATACCTGGGCACATGCTCTGGGTTGTATGCTCCAGCACTGTCAGCTTGCCTTCCAGTAACGTGTTCTCATTTACTCTCATGGTCTTGATGGTGAACCTACAGACAGAACACAAGCCCAAGTTAGTCAAGCAGCCCCATGGACAGAACACGATGTGACACAGGAACACTGGATTCAAGAGACTGAAAATGACCAGTCCATCTAGTGATCCCCTGGTATCCCAACAGCTGCAGACATCATGCGATTTTCTGCTGGTATAATGTGCATGTGTACAAAGTAATGTTTTATTTTCCTGATGATCCTGGCAATGACAAAAAAGGCCCACTGTGGAAACAGTACAGTTCGTAAGAACTTACCATAAGAGTAGATCTTCAAGAGTATCTCTTGCTGCAGGTTATAACACATGAGATATCAGCCGAGGCATCATTTCCTCTGGATAATTTCTCAGCAGTCAATCATGAGACCTGCCTCTAACACTACCACATGGTGTCTGCATGGCAGCTATAGAAGGGGTCCCAGCTACTCCTCAGTTCTTTCCATCCTAGCGATCGAATGAGAAACTATTTCTCAGGCCTCCGATGGGAACCGAGGAGGAAATAACGTAGCAGCTCATGCAGTCTTCAAAGGACAGGAGCAAGGATCCTTCTGAAGTAACAGCAAGGGGGATGGTGGGTGGGGCTGCATGACCTGCTGCAAGACACATTCTTGAAGAACTACTGTTATGGTAAGTTCTTACGCAACCATACTATCTTCTTCAAGACAATCTCTTGCAGCAGGTCATAACACATGGGAAGATTCCCAAACAGTTATTATGCCAAGCTGGGAGGAGGAGCGAACTATCAGGACTTAGGACAGGAGGCCTTGTAAAATGGCCGACTAAAAGCAGTTTGTTTTTGGAAGCACTGTCTAAACTGTAATGTTTCATGAATGTATGTACAGTAGACCACGTGGCGGCTTCGCAGATTTCTAAGGCAGAGACGCCCCGAGGAGGTAGCCATGCCTCTGTTAGAATGGGATTTTACAACCCCATGAGAGTTTTGTCAAGATTTTGTATTGATAAAGAAAATGCAGTTGGCCATCCATGTGGACAAGCAATGTTTTGAAACCTGAACGCCTCTGATTTCCAGGGCAAAGAAACAAAAGTTGCTCAGTTTTTCACAACTATGAGGTGCAGAGGAGATAAAGACTAAATGTTCTAAGCACACTGAGAGTGTGAAGCAGGATTCCCTGGATTTGCAGGCTCCGCATAATACACTGGTAAATGGATAGACTGATTTAAAGTAAATTCAGAAACAACCTTTGGCAAAAACAATGGGTAGGTTGTGCATAAAATCACCCTATCATTATGAAATTGCAGGTAGGAGGTTTGCACGTTAGTGCCTCTAACTCTGAAATATGTCTACTCAACATAATGGCAACTAAGAATTCAGTTTTCCAAGAAAGATAACATAGTTCGCTGGATTCACTGGACTCAAAAGGACTTGTAGTAAATTTTTCAAGCACAATTCAAATCCCACATGGGGACTGGATCCCAGATAGGGGATGAAGGTGCAGAATACCTTTAAAGGTTTGAATCAAAGGTAAATGGAAAATGGTTTGTTGCCCACAGGTAAATAAAATGCAGCAATGGCAGAAAGGTGGACTTTTACAGAGGAATATTTCAGTCCACCATCCAACAAGGAGAGCAAACAGTCTAAGATGCTCTGGGAACACTCATAAGGGTCTAAGTCCTGCGTAGGTGCCCAAATGGAGAAGGGTTTCCACTACACAGAATAGGAAGACCATGTAGATGGTTTCCTGGCAGCCAGAGGACTTCCGCCACCTTTAGGAACACCCTGAGCGTGCAGAGGACTATGTCCTCTGGAGCCAGACATGCAGATGGAGGAATGGAGGTCTGAGGTAGCAGGCAGCCTTGCGCCTGGGACAATAGTGATTGGCAAATCGGCAGAGGTATGGGATCTGGTTCCGAGAGCTGTAGAAGCAGAGGAACCAAATCTGTCTTGGCTAGAAAAGTGCTATGAGAAATTATAGAAGCCCCATCCTGGACCAGTTTGAATGAGAGGAAAGGGCAGGAAGGCGTAAGAAATCTTCCTGTCAGGAAAGAGATAACACGTCCATCACACATTTCAGGACCTCGTTCGAGAGAGCAGTAAAGAAGCAGTTTTGCATTTTACAGAGAGGCAAATAGATCCAACTATGTTGTGTAGGACATCTAGCAAGAATTCCCACCATGGGCCCGTGTAGTGGATCTGCTCCTGGCATCCACTAGGGTGCTGGACATCCCTGGGATGTGGACCACCAGAAGATGTATATTTTCTGGATCGCTTCAGTACCATACCCTCATCGATTCTATGCAGAGAGGGTATGAACAGGTGCCTTCTTGCTTGTTTAAATAGTGAACTACTACAAAATTGTCTGATTGCACTTGAAGGCAACCAAATGGAAGGTGAGTCTTGAATGCTTTTAAGGTGTAGAGGACTGCTCATCTCCAATACATTGATGTGGAGGTGAGTCTCCACTGATGTCCAGGAGCCTTAGGACCGGACTTGCAGGAAATGAGCACCCCACCTCTATCAAGGAGGCATCTGTAGTCAGAATGACACATGGGACAGGAGAATGAAATGGCATGCCTCGCATTAAGTTGTCCATGGACTTCCACCATTGCAGGGTTCAAAGAGCCTCAAGGACATCAGGACCGAGGTATCAAAATTGTCCTCCTTCTAGTCCCACTGGACCCTCAGGGACCACTGAAGGACCCTCATATTTAACACGGCATTGGGAACTGTCGCAATCGTGCCACCAAATGTCCCAGGAGGCACAGTAGTCTCGAGCCGAGACCAATCTGCTGGACTCTAGGCTGCGCACTATAGCAATCAGGGCATCCGCCCGAGCTATGGGGCAGATATGCCTCCCACAGAGGCATCTAACACAACTCTTGATATATTGGAGGCATTGCATAGGGTCCATTTTGGACTTTGATAGTTACTGCTATCCTCACCTGGTCGCACAACTGCAGGGTTTGACAAAGCGTGAATAACAGCCATTGGCTAGAAGATAGTTTCAGGAGCCAGTCATCCAGGTAGGGAAACATACAGGCCTTCTCTGAGGAGGGCAGGCTGCACCGCCACTAGGCATTTGTGAATACTCTTGGGGCTGAGGAACGGAAGAATGGAGGGCCCTAAACTGGTAATGATGACCCTGAAACAAAATAAACAGAAAACTGTCTGTCAGCAGAGTGCATCAGGATATGGAGGTATGCACCCTTCATATTGAGAGAGCAGAACCAATTGGCTTTGTTCAGTAAGGAGAGAAGTGTCGGAAGAGACACCATCCTGAACTTTGGTATCTGATATAGAGGTTGAGACACCTCAGATCCAAATCGAGCATAAGTCCTCCTCCATTTGGGAACCAGAAAAAATGGGAGCAAATCATGTGCCCTTCTGCAGAAGGAGAACTTTTTGATGGCACATTTTGTGAACAAAGCATCGATTTGTTCCTTAATACTAATGCTTGATCTGGGGTGAGACCCCTTGGTGGCAAAGAGAGGGTATCTCTGTGAACTCCAGTGTGTGTGTCCTAATTCGATCAATTGCAGGAGCCACAGGTCGTTGGAGATGGCTTACCACCCTTATAAGTGCAGGGATTACCTGTCCCCAACAGCCATGGGAAGGGTCTCCAGTCCCATGACCAGAGGAAGACCTTCAAGCCGAAGGCTGGCCCTGCTGGGGCAGCAGGGACATAACAGGGTTTTTGAGCATTTCTAGGACCCGCAATGTCATCTGAGGTTTTCACTTATTGGCAGGTGGCCTTTGAGCATTGGGACGCACCCTGTAGGAGCCCCTGAAGGCTGTTTTGCTTTTGGACAGTACAGGGTCCAGATTGATTAAAGGGTATGACCGAGTCTTGTAAATCCTTCAACATGTCTTGGGTCTGTGGACCAAACAGCTGATCATCCTTAAATGGAGTGTTAAGGATAGACTGCTGCATGTCTGATGATAATTCTGACACTCTCAGCCAGGCATGACGCTTAGACAAACACCTGCCAAGGACATACGGGCTGCAGTGTCAATGGCATCATAGGTGGCCCTGAGCAGGTGGTGGCATACAGCCACTGCCGAATATCTTGGATTTCAGATCTTTCTGGACAAACCTGCCGGAGGGACTGGACCATTGCCTGGGAGGTTTATAGGATTTCCTCCTGCTATTTCAGGAAGTGACCCATGTAATTAAGTATACGGAGAGACATAATAGCCGAGGAATAAACTCTCTTTCCATAACATCCAGTTTCTTGGATTCCTTATCTGGGGTTGAGCACTCAAGTGCAGAGGCCTAGAGGACCTATCATGAGCGGCAATGATCACCACAGAGTCCACCTGAGGTGGAGAAATAAAGTATGGTAGTCCACCGGGCCTGATAAATCCTATCAGCCTTCCGAGGATTGGAGGAATTTTGAAAGGTTGCTTCCAAGTAGCCAAAATAGTCTCTTGAAGGTGTCCACCAAAAGGTTGATGACTAGAGTGGAGCATTCCTGTACACCTAAGCACTGTGCCAAGTTCTTTTTAAAGCATAATGCTCAGTGCACTGAAACCAAAAGTTTTCTGGAGGTGTATAATAATGTTTAAAACGCGTGATCGCCTGGTGGAGAGCACGGAGGTCCAGAGTAGGTTCACCCTGAACTGACAAGGCAGCCAAGGAGGATCAGGGGACTCCTCGTGGTCCATCCCATCCTCATACTCCAGGTCAGCCAGATCCCAGTCATGTAGGAAAGGGTCCTCCATGTCCACATCCCGAGTGTTAAAACTTGGGGAGGCAGGGGAAGAGCTGGCTGTCCTCTGGGCCAGCAGGCCGAGAGGGAGCAAAGAGCAGAGCCGACCCCTCGTGGGGCACAGGGTCTGATTCAGGTCCAGGATAGTGTGAACTAGAATCTGAACATCAATCATGGCCATCTGCCTTGAGGAAGTAATTGAGGCGGAATGGACTGAGGGAATCGGGACCACTGACGATATAGATGAAAGCAGTAGAACCAAGCGGCAGGGATGTGTAATCAGACCCCAGGATCGTCGCGCAAGGGCACTAACATTGAGCCCACTGAGGTATGGCTGGTCGCCGATGAGAGTATCGCTGACGGGCAGAAGCCATCATCGACGGGCGATGGCTCAAACCACAGGGGGAGGCAGCAATGGAAGCTGCAATCACCCCAGTAGCCAATCAATAATAGAGAAGTCATTATCGAGGATGAGAGGAGCCCACAATAGTCGACAGTGTAGAAAACGATGTTAGAGGAGCAATCTTCTCTGTACTTATCTTACTGGTAGTGATCAGGGTACTCTTCATCGACAGTAAGGAGCAGCAAAACATGCTTTGTTTTGCTTGCATGTTTTCTACCAGGACCCTGTCCTGTCGATGAAGAAGGCTCATCCACAGAGCAGTGAGACCTCGAGGAAGACGTCAAGACTCCCTGTTTGAAGCATTGTTGTTGCCCAGAAGGCAACCTTGCCCCATGAGAAGCTGCTGAAGCCTTCAACATTTTGTGACCTTGTTGAACTTGTTAGAGAGGATGCAATCTCTGTGTCATGTTCAGGCCAAGGCACTGAACACAGACAACGTGGAGGTCCTCAGTAGCGATTCTATGCCCACAGGAACACTTTCGAATAAGGGTCCAAGACATCAGCAGATGAATCTTTTAGTGACATTCTGTCGGCAGAACTCTTCGCCGATGACTGGTAGGCAGAGCTCCAAAGGAGGACTTGTTGCATGCAGGTCACGGTTGAAAGGAACTGAGAAGTTGCTCGGACCTCTCCCTTTATACTTGTCTGCAGACACCATGTGATAGTGTTAGCGGAGGTCCAGGGTCAACTGCTGAGAAGTCATCCAGAGGAAATGATTCCTGTGGCTGATATCCCATGTGTATGACCTTCTGCAAGAGATTGTCTCAAAGTTCTCTGAGAACTTGTTTAGTGGGCCCACCTGCCTCCCACCCAGGCATCTTACATTACAGTATATAATAACGGGTTTGTGTACATAAACACATACAAAAAGTTATTTACATACATTGTGTACGTAAACAAAAGGACTCCAAAGTGTTGCTGTATCACATACATCTCAAGAGGATGCTAAAGCAAAATGAAGCATGCCCAAAATGAAAGAAAGGGTTAAATGGGGAAGGAACCCATAGGAACTCAAGTCAGAACAGCTCCTCAGCCTCCAGCAAATTGTATGAAATTCTGGCTACCCCAATGTCATGTTTCTACACTGCATGCTATAGGGAGACTGCCAATGCCTAAGATAACAGTTTCCTACCTGAAACCTAGAGGTGAGAGTTCCTACTCAAACATTTACAGTTTAAGTAGGTAGCACACTCACCTCTGGGTTCAGAAGGTCTAAAGGTCATGGGTTAAACTCCATACCACCAGGTACTTTGGGTATACCCATAACTGACAATGTAATGCAGCATGAGGCTGTGCACTGTTGAGGTGCTGTCCTTAACATGTGACATTAAAGTAAGGTCCCTTTGCTCATCTCTGGGTACTGTTCAGGTGGAAGTTAAAGATTCCATGGCACTTACTGAGGAAAAGTAGGAGTCCCCAGTGTCGTGGACAACATTCCCTGTCACTAAAAGGGGTCAATGTAACTCTCTCACCCGGATGCACCTGAAAACAAGACATCCCAGCTTAGTCGCCTTTCTGGGTTAAAAAATACTAATAAATGTTTCAGTTCCACAGTATACCTCTCACCTTTTGTCACTGAAGTAAGGGACACAGACTCTACAAATGACGCAATGTGGGACAATGGCCATAAAATAAAGACATATCATCTGACATCAAGATGCACTCTCAAAACACAGTGGAAACCAGTGCTTTTAGTTGCTCAACATTTTGTTTTGCTTAAGCATCAGAAAATGTAAAGAATTTCTACATTAAAGGCTGGATTTACAGCATCGCCTGTATCAGGAGGGACAGCAACAGCACTTGAGGGGTAAAATGAGGACACATTGATGAAAGTTATGTTCCACAGTGTTCTGAGCTGGTAGCTCATGGTTTCATGAGGTGCCCCACATCCCAGTGAGAAAAGGAGGTGTCAAGGGCAGTAAGGGCAGCCAAGGCATCCAAGGAGATCAGGCTAGTGCAGGGCATTAAGAAGGGAGAAAGACTTCTTTGGGTACATCAGGGAAAAAAGCTGTAAGGACCATATAGTAAGGATTAGGAAGGGGTGGGTAGAAGCAGGGGTGATAAGGCAGAAGCACTAAATGATTACTTCTGCTTGGTATTTACTAAGGAGAAGGTGGGGTTATACCAAGGGAGGGTGGGAGGATAGGGTACGGATGGGGGGTGACAGACGGGAAACCATGGAGGGCAGGGTTCTGGAGGATTTGAGGGCACTGAGGGTGGACAAGATGCCATGGCCAGATGGCATCCACCACAGGGTACTGAAGGAGCTGGCAGAGGTCCTGGACGGACCTTTGACAGACCTAGTCAATGCCTCACTACACTCAGGGTGTGTACCTCAGGATTGGAGGATGGCTCACATGGTGCCCCTTCACAACAGCGGCCCCACGGATGAACTGGGGAATACAGACTGGTGAGCCTCACATCCATCGTGTGGGTAAGCAGATGGAGACTATCCTGAAGGGAGGCTGGTGACCCTCCTGGAGGCCAGAGGGCTACAGGACAGCAGACAGCATGGCTTCATCAGTGGCAGATCCTGCCAAACCAACCTGGTGGATTTCTATGACTGGATAACTAGGCAACTGGACAGGGGCCATGCAGTGGATGTCTTGTACCTGGACTTCAGTAAGCCATTCGACTCTGTGCCATGGGAGGCTGGGAAGCAAGTCAGAAGGCACAGGGCGGGTGCAAAGCTGGCGAGATGGGTGAACTGGTGTCAGGAAGGCAACAGAGGGTGGTGGTTTTGGGAGGGAGCTCTCAACCCCAAGGGCAGTGATGAGCCGTGTTCTGCAGGGCTCAGTGATGGAACCAGTGTTGTTTGGGATATTCATTGCAGACATATTGGGCATCGAGAGCAAGATCAGTCCGCTTGCTGATGACACCAAGATGGGAGCGTGGTGGACAACCTAGAGGGATGGCAGGGTTGCAGGATGATCTGGTGAAGCTGGGAACCTGGTGGGACACCTGGCAACTGGGGTTCAATGCCAAAAAGTGCAAGGTGCTGCATTTGTGAGGCAAAAAAGCAAGAGGAGTTACCAGCTAGCCGTGACAAAGAAGAAGTATCTGGGGATGCTCATCACGGGATCAATGTACAACTCGACACAATGTAGGAAAGCAGCTGCAAAGACCAACAAAATGCTGGGTTGCATTGCAAGGGTATATCCTCGAGGAGGGGCAGGAGATTCTGCTAGTGTATAGCTACCTCGTTAGACTACACCCGAATACTGCAGGAAGTTCTGGTGCCCATATCTGAAGAGGGACAGTAAGTTACTGGAAGGTGCAGCTCAGGGCAACAAAGATGATCCAGGGGCTGGGGACTTACAGAGTAGGCTAAAGGAGTTGGGACATGTACTGCTGGAGGAAAGGAGGGATGGGGGTAAGGATTGAAACCTTCAAGTACATGAAAAGAACAAACAAGACAGGTACAGAGGCTGTTCAAGGTAAGGGAGGGAGGGACACCTGGGGTCATGATATGATACTGAGGGAGGAAGGCTCAGAAGAGAGAGAGAGATGAAGAGACACTTTTGACAGAGAGGGTGATAGCTAGGTGGAATGCATTACCGGTGGAAGAACTGTGGGTCACCCTGGAAACAGGAAATGGGACAGCCATAAGAACTGGGGTTGTCTACAGGCCCCAGACCAGGGGAGGAACAGACACATTACTGTTAGAGGATATGCAAAACATGACAGCTAAAGGGAGGTTCTGATAATGGGAGACTTCAACATGCCAGATACAGACTGGTCAATACCAGCAGGAACATCTGCCAGAACTAGACACATAGTGGATTCCCTGCAGGGGAGGGCCTCAAACAACTGGTACAACAACCCACAAGAGACAGGGCTATCCTAGATCTAGTACTGACTAACAGGGAAGGGATCACAGATCTCCACATAGAAGGTCACCTGGGGTCCAGTGACCATCACATGGTATGGTTCAATTTGGCTACTACATCTAAATCATCCCATTCCAAGGCAAAAATATGGGACTTCAGAGGAGCTGACTTTGATAAGATGGCCAAAGAGTTAAGCTAGCCCTGGCAAAAAGAAACACAGGTGAGGGGTACAGGCAAAGTGGGAAAGCATTAAAGATGCAATACTTGAAGCAACATTCCATTGTGTTAGACAGAAAGGAAGTGCAAAGAAGAAGGAAACCACTTTGGTTCTCAAATACAGTAGCAGAAAAGGTCAGAGCCAAAGGCTGGCCTTCAGGAAATATAAGGAACACAGCGGATGAAGATAGGGAGGCATACCAAACTGCCCTAAGGGAAGCAGGAAGGCAGTAAGGCAGGCAAAGTCCCAAACTGAGGAAAACTAGCACCAACAGTAAAAGAAGGTGACAAGACTTTCTATAGATACATTAGTGAAAGAAGAAAGTCCAGAGGGGGTATTGCTAAGATCAAAGGAGTTAAGGGGCATGTGAGGAGGAGGACCATGTAAAAGCATCTATCCTAAATAGAGACTTTCACTCAGTATTTACTGAAGAGAAGGTAGGGCAGGGCCCACAGCTCAGCACCATGGACACAGGGGAGGGAGGTGAGCACTACTCCCTTCACAAAAGAAAGGGTCCTAGAAGAGCTTTGCTAAGCTCAGGGTGGATAAGGCAATGGGACCTGATGGCATACATCCCAGGGTACTTAAGGAGCTAAAGGGGAACTAGCAGATCCATTAGCAGAACTGTTTAGTGAGTCTCTGAGCACAGGAGAGGTCCCAGAAGACTGAGAAGGGCTCATGTGATCCCGCCTCCACAAGAGTGGTAGCAGGAGGAGGCAGGGAACTACAGACCAGTCAGTCTTACCTCAGTAGTGGGCAAGATTATGGAGGCACTCTTAAGGAAAGGATAGTGCAACACCTGGAATCCATAGGGGCACAGGATCCAAGACAGCATGGGTTTACAAAGGAAAGTCCTGTCAAACTAATCTCATAGATTTCTTTGACTGGGTAACCAGAGTGGTGGACCAAGGGGGAGCAGTTGATGTCGCTTACCTTGATTTCAGCAAAGCTTTTGACACTGTTCCACATAGAAGATTGATAAATAAGCTGGGTAGGCTTGGGGTGGGTCAGAAGTTGGTCAACTGGGTGGCAAACTGGTTGACGGGCAGAAAACAGAGAGTGGTGGTAAATGGTATACAGTCAGAAGAGATGCAAGTCACAAGTGGGGTATCTCAGGGATCAGTCCTGGGCCAGTCCTCTTCAACATCTTCATTAGTGACCTTGCAGATGGACTAGAGGGAAGGCTTCTCTGTTTGCAGATGACACCAAGATCTGCAACAGAGTAGATGATCCAGATGGGTGGGCAGAATGAGAAGAGATCTGGATAAACTAGCAAAATGGTCAGAAGAGTGGCAACTGGGATTTAATGCAAAGAAGTGCAAGATCATGCACATAGGGAAGAGAAACCCTGAAGCCATCTATAGGCTAGTAGGGGAGTTGCTAGCAGTCACAAAGGAAGAAAGAGACTTGGGCATCATCATCACTGATGACCTGAAATCATCCAAGCAGACCTCTAAAGCAGTAGGTAAGGCTAGGGGGGTGTTAGGATGTATTAGTAGGGGTATCACAAGTCGTAAGAGGGAGGTACAACTCCTCTTACAAGACACTGGTTAGGGCCCCATCTGGAGTACTGTGTGCAGTATTGGAGGCCACACCTTCACAAGGACATTAACCAAATTGAGGCAGTCCAGAGAAGGGCAACCAAAATGGTGCAGGGACTGCATCAGAAGACATATGAGGACAGATTAACAGATCTCAATATGTATACCCTTGAGCAAAGGAGGAGAGAGATGATATGATTGAGGCATTCAAACACCTTAAGGGCATTAACAAGGTGAAAGAGTCTAACGTTTAAATATAAGAAAATAGCAGGACAAGAGGACACAGCATGAGATTAGAGGGGCCGATTAAGGGGAATGTGAGGATAGGGCTGCCACCTTTGGATGAGATGAAACTGAATACTAAACCGCACCCCAAACTCCACTCCTAACCCCCACTTTTATGATTAATGAGGGCATCGCTGGACTCTGATTCGCTTGATTTATTCAGAATTGCTGCTGATATAACATTGTGTACAACTTCTTTAAATTACATCACGATTATTATTTTGGTTTGTTTGATTTAGATTTAAATATTTTAAATGTCAGTGCGTGTTAACATTTGGTGGGGTCCAGGAGACGTCCATCCTGTGTACACAGCTTAGCTGACACATTGAGTGACTACAAGGACACCTCTGACAACCGGCTATTTTGGATCAGGTAGCCTTTTCTGTTAAAACTCTTTCAATAAATAAATAAATAAGTACACTACACCAGTAATGGTGGATGAGATGTAATTACAAATATCATCTGCCATTTTAAGATGTGCTACTGTCCCTCCCATTGCTCCTACTCTAAAGTTACTTGTAATGTCAGAGAAATTTTTAAAAGTGGTAGGAACTAGTATATGCTGTTAAATACCCTATTTTTATTCCATGTCAGTCATACATAGCAGATAGCATGATATGTGATATGTAGTGTAGAGAGCAGTATAACGAGTGGTTTAAAGCTATGAGCTGCTATTCTGGACACCAGGGTTTGAATCTCTACAGCCCAAACTTGCATACTGTGTGACCCTACACAAATCACTTAATTCCTTCTGCTCCTAGGTTGCACCTATAAACAAGCTTTAGCTTATGGTGTCTCTTCTGGTAAAAAAAATAATAATGTTTTGAGAAATTTTTGATAAATTGCCTAAATTTGCAGTGCCATCAAATCTAGATTGTGTTCCTGTCACCTCATCAGTTATTGTTCTCTCTCTCACGCTTCCTTTTCTCATTTCTGTGGCTTAGCAAGACATTAGCCACATTATTCTGTGTTGTTCATCTGAGAGGCCTGGAAAGGTCTTCCTGGAATAGCCAGGTACTATGAAAACTGACAGCAATAACTGCTAAGGAGAGAGAGGTATAGTATTGCTAGAAATGAAATAAAATATTAGATTATTAATTTAACAATAAAAGGGGTAACAAATATTAAAATATAGGACAGACCCTAAAGAAATGGTGAGCATTTAAAAGGTATAAAAGTATTCCTTATTACAGCAGTCAAAGACCATGCTCACAATGCAGCCTGGAAGGATTAGGTTGATTTGCTGCTAATGGTCTTAATAGCCCTGCTTTACACCTTTCAGACTGACTGGTATACAAACAAAAGTCTGCATGACATCAGAATTTGTTTGTTTGTAATCTGAACATGCAAGTAGAATAGTGAAGGGTTTAACAGAATCTGTTTTACAAGTATGTGAGCATTCAAAATGACTGAAAAGTACTACCCTCTGAATAAAACTGGATAAGCAGGAAAGTTTCTGAAACACATTGTATAGTCCATACTGGGACAAGAAGTTACCCTAATGTGGTGCCTGTCTGGTTTCAGAAAATGAAGGTGTTAATTAAGATGGTATTGTTTACCCTTCCCATGAATAATCTTCCAATTTGCTGGTGTGAAGTTAGAGGGACAACTGACAGACAGGGACACATTTGGCTCTTTAAGTGCCCTGCTCTTGAAGGCACTTCCTGATTAGCATGCACTGCAAGCAAGCAAGCACACTAAAATGTCAGACACTTGCTTTACAGTCAGATGAGAAAAAATGAAACAAGTTAGTAGGGAATCTCACAGGTGCTGCTTGACCCACCATAAAAACGAATTTGCATCAGTGAAAACAAGAGGACCGAATCTGAACCTAGAAAACCGAATCATTTGGTCAAAATCCGGTAGGTGGTAACCTCATGTGTGAAATTCTTTTTCACAGAAAGGGTGGTGGATGCACGGAATGGCCTACCTCAAGAAGTGGTGGCTATGAATACAGTGCAGGGCTTCAAACAGGCATGGGATAGGCATAAGGAGCAATACAAATGACTATGGATAGGCCACTGACAGAGCAAAGGCCAATGGCACATTTATAAGGTAGAAAAAGAAATGGGCAGACTGGATGGGCCTTGCGGTCCTTATCTCGACAACTTCTATGTTTCTATGTATCCAGTAGAACAGTGGGCTGCTTCAAAATGGGCTGGGACAGGGCAAGAGGGAGGGCAGCTGCATAATAGAGGTGCTAGCCCACATTCGAGCAGACTTGCTAGACCACCTAGGCCTTTATCTGCTGGCAAATTTCGTATGTTCATTAAAGACTGAGGTCCTGGAAAGGAGGAGTTGGGAGGGGCCACGGCTGCATGGTGCCAGGGGTTGAGGTCGAGAATCGGACTGGCCCACCAGAATACCTAAATCCCCCGTTGGGTACCTTACAATTCTCTAAACTATACAAATATTTGCATTTACTTTGTTTAAATTATATGGGTTTGTTAGGCAAAGCAATGTAAGAAACAAACGTAACTTGTGTCAGGACCTGGGCCTTTACCTATGATTTTTCTAGGTGGGCCCTCTACTCCAGTTCAGTCCTGGGTCCGTGACCTACTGAAACACTCCTGATTCAACAATCTTCACCTTTCTGACGTCACGGGAGAGAGGCCGGCCGGACTCCCAGCTCCCCACTGTACGTCATCCCTTACCTCACAGGACATTCAACCTCGTCTGCCGGCTCCTCTTTATCTTTTGAGACCAGGGTCCGAAGAGGCGGGCGCGCGACTGCAGTGCCTGGGTTCTAGGCACGCCGCCAGGGTTGCCACGGTCAGCGGAAAGAGCGTGCGCGCACTAAGGGCGCGGTCACGCCGTCGCGTCTCGTGACAGACCAGATATACGTGCACGCTCCCGCGCCATGACAGCTCTCGGAACCCCAAGGCGGTGAATCTGAGTGAGTGTTGGGGAGGCTGCTCGCTGTGTTCGCTCCGCGAGTGTGGTTATAGCCAGCCGGGAAAGAGAGAAACGGAGCCTCGCCGCGGGAGATGGACAGGTCGGGTGGTGTGTTGTGACCTGGGAACAGTGCGGCTGCTGACTCTATCGGTGAGACAAACTCAGGGAAACTAACGTACTGTACATAACATAGTCTGTGTATCCAGGTGCGTAATGGGACTGATGCTGTACACACTGTGTCCCTCCTGGTGTGCAAAGGAAGGCATACCTCTCAAGTGTCCCTGATTTTGCCTCAAAATTTTGCTCTGTCCTCCTAAAATTTGTGTTTTTGTATTAAACAGTGGGGACTGTAAGCAAAACAAAGTCAAGCATTACAGTTACAGATTTATTCTTCTTTAGAAAATGCATTGTGCACTAAGCCCATATTCTACCATCTTTCTGGGTGGATATCTCTAATTTTGAAGATGTGTCCCTGATTTTGGTCCTTGTCCCTGATTTATGAGGCAGGAGGTTGAGATGTATGGGAAGGGGCTGATGCTGTACACACTGTGTCTTCAGGTGTGTACATGGACAGAGTAGTACACACTCTGTTTCTAAAAATGTGTGGGAGAGGGACTGAGGTACACAACAGAGTCTGTGTCTCCAGGTGCGTAATAGGACTGATGTTAATAAATGTACAAATTCTGTCTCTGAGTGTGCAAGGGACTGATGCTGTATACACTGTCTCCAGGTGTGTGCAGGGACAGAAGTAGTTTCTAGGAATGTGGGTGTTTGATGTACATACTCTTTGTGTTTCCAGGTGGGTGGGCTGTTGTACGCCTGTGTCTGCAGGTGTGATGGGGGATTGATGTACACACAATATCCAGGGGTGAGGGGACTGATGTACACACAGTATCCAGGTGTGAGGGGACTGATGTACACACAGTATCCAGGTGTGTGAGGGGACTGATGTACACACAGTACCCAGGTGTGTGAGGACTGATGTACACACTGTGTCTCCATGTGTGTGAGGGGACTGATGTACACACTGTGTCTCCAGGTGCGTGAGGGGACTGATGTACTCACTGTGTCTCCAGGTGCGTGAGGGGACTGATGTACTCACTGTGTCTCCAGGTGCGAGGGGACTGATGTACACAGTGTGTCTCCAGGTGCGTGAGGGGATTGATGTACACACTGTGTTCCAGGTGTGTGGGGACAGGGAGTAGTTGTACACACTCTGTGTCTATAGGAATGTGGAGGGACTGATGTACACAATCTGCGCTCCAGGTGCGTGAGGGTGGTCTGATGTTGTATGCTTTGTTCCTCCAGGTTTGTTAGGGGGACTGATGTACACTCTTTGTCTCTAGGTGTACAAGAGGACTGATGCTGTACACACTCTGTGTCTCCAGGTGTGTGAGGTGATTGATGTACACACTCTGTGTCTCCAGATGTGTGAGGGGACAGATGCACACTTCAGTCTGTAGAGTTTTGAAGAGGGGGCTGATGTACACACTTGCTATGTCTCCAGGTGTGTGAGGGGACTGATGTTGTACGCTCTGTGTCTCTAGGTGTATGAGGTGACTGATGTATACACGCTGTGTCTCCAGGTGTGTGAGGGCTGATACTAAGGTTCACACTAAGATCATAACTGACCTAGAAGGTGGACTGCCCATAAATGCTCCCTTGTGATTTCAGTGACTGTAATATTGCAATTTTTGCTCCTCTGAGTATGTAATTGTGCAATCTAGACTTGAATTCACCTTTATTTTTACTCACAATAGTATTCTTGGCAACTTATTCCACAGATTTATAACTCTTAAAGTATAGAAATATTTATGTTTATGGTATTAGAAGTTCTTCCTACGATTTGTAGTGGGTGTCCTCTTTTTTTTTTTTTTTTTTTTTTGAAATGCTTAAACTCAATCCCCATTTCAACCATGAGGTATGGGCCATTTAAGATGTCAAAGGTAAGAGCAGACCCCCCATCTTTCATGTTTCTAATGTCATAAGATTAAAGTGAGCAAGTCTATCCTCATATGATTTAGTCTTTAAGTACGGTATATTCTTTGTGTATCTTTTTTTGCACCTCTCTAATCTGTTCTTTTCTTATTTTGTTGTAGGATACCATAGTTGAGAGGCGTACTCCATATGGGATCTTATGTATGCCCTATATAAGGATAAAAGTATTTATTTATTTGAGTTTTGGTGACAGGGTAGGACCACTGAGACAATTACAGTCCTTTTTGAAGGCCGACTGGGGTCATAAATGATACAGTAGAGCAGAGCAATTGTACAAGAGTCAGTGCAGTACAGTATCAAACTTGACATACATTAGAAACATAGAATTTGGCGGCAGATAAGGACTGCCTGGCCCCACCAGTCTGCCCATTTCTCTACCTATTGGATAAGCTGCAGATCCTAGTTAACCAGCAGCCTACTTCTTCCTACCCCCACCCCCAGAATTGCCTTATGACTGTCCCATGCATGCTTGAATTCCACCACTGTTTTTGACTCCAGAAGGCCGCTCGTTGCATCCACAATCCTCTCTGTGAAAAGATACTTCCTTACATTACCTCTGAGCCCCCTAATCTTCAAATTGTACCCCTTGTTCTTGCACTCCTTTTTTCTGAAATATGCTACCTCTTTGACTTTAATTCCCTTGAGGTACTAAAAGTTTCTGTCATGTCCCCCTCTCCTCCCTCGAGGCTATACATATTAAGCTCCTTAAGTCTCTTCATATGTCTTCTGGTGCAGACTGTGCACCATTTTAGTTGCTCTCCTCTGGACTGCCTCCATCCTGTCTATGTCTTTGTGGAGATTGGGTCTCCAGAACTGCACGCAGTACTCCTGATGGGGTCTCACCAGCTGTCTGTACAGAGGGATAAGAACTTCCTGTTTTCTTCTGGTGATGCCTCTCCCTATGCATCCCAGTATCCTCCCAACCTCCTTACTGCCCTCTCACATTGCTTGCCCACCTTAGGTCACTTGATATGACTACCCCCAGGTACCTTTCCATTTTGCTGTTGTTAGTATCTCACCCCCCATTGTGTACTCTTCCCTGGGTTTTGTTTCCAGGTGCATTACCTTGCACTGCTTAGCATTGAATCAAAGCTGCCATACATTTGACCATTCCTCCAACCTTGCCAAGTCCCTTCTCATCCTTTCCACCCCACCTTGTGCATCAACTCTGTTGCAGAGCTTTGTGTCTACAAAGATATGTTTTTCTTCCAGTCCCTCTGCAATGTCGCTTTATAAAGACATTGAAGAGGACTGGTCCTAATACTTGTACAGTGGATACAATAATGTAGAGCTAGTTATCATCCTATCTACATACCTATAAATTCTGTATACATAAGAATTAAACTATACATAGACAATTGATGTCACATTTATCATGCATATGGGCACAAAAACCCTGGCACAATATAACAGTTGGGGGTGAGGATATAGCATGCACCAAGCAGGACAGGGATCTTGGGGTTATCATCTCTGATGACCTCAAGGTAGGGAAACAGTGTGACAGGGCAGCAGGTAAAGCAAATAGGATGCTGGGATGTATAGACAGGGGCATCACCAGCAGGAAAAGGAGGTCATAATTCCGCTATACAAGACACTAGTGAGGCCCCACCTGGAGTACAGGTACAGTTCTGGAGACCATACCACGTAAGGACATAGACAGGGTAGAGAAGGTTCAGAGAAGGGCAACAAAGATGTGCATGGATTGCATCACAAGTCCTAGGAAGACAGGTTGAAGGAACTGAACATGTACTCCCTGGAGGAGAGGAGGGAGAGAGGGATATGATAGAGACAAGTATCTTACAGGAAAGAACAGGGTGCAGGAAAACACTATTTTTAAGTGAAAAGATGTTCCAGGACTAGAGGGCATGGGATGAAGTTGGAGGGAGGACTATCAGAGGAAACATGAGAAAGAATTTCTTCACAGAACGGGTGGTGGACAAGTGGAACACCCTGCCAGTGGAAGTGGGGGGCTGAAACAATCACGGATTTAAGAATGCATGGGATAGACATAAAGGAATTTTGGAGGTCAGGGGTAAGGGCAACAGACTTCTAGGAAAACAAACTGAACTTACAAGATCAAATGGGCAGACTGGGTGGGCCATAGGCCCTTATCTGCCGACACTGTCTATGTACATTTGAGCACGAAGAGAAAGGGAAGAGCAGGGCTGTCAGCTATTAGTGACTGAATAGGAGGGGGAGAGGGGTAGGGAACAATGGGCAGGTGAGGTAGGGGAAGTTGAGACTCATCGGAAGTACTTGTGTTTTTTTTGTTTGTTTGTTTTGGGGATACAATATTTTTCCTAGTAGACCATATTATTTTTCTGGTTTTACTAATGGTGCTATTTACTTGTTGTGTTGTTTCAAAGTCTTGGGAAATACATATACCCAAGTCTTTTCGCATTTAGATGTTAGTAACAGTTTCTCATTTAGGAGTATTCATGTTGTGTTTTTTTTTTTTATTTTTTTCCCTGGATGGACTATTTGGCAGTTTTCCATGTTAAGCTGGATGCCCCATTTATTTGCCCAAACTGCTAGTTTAACCAAGTCCCTTTGAATATCCAAAATCTCGGACTGAGAAGCACAAGGTCCCCCAGCTTGGCATCGCCAGCGAGCTTGACTGCCCAACTAAGCAAGTCCTTTGTCAAGTCAGATATGAAAATTTAGAACAGGGCTGGCCCTCAATACAGATCCTCACGGACACCACCGTCACCATGCCTATGTCCGATTGAGTATCCATTTATACTTACTGTTTGGGATCTGCCCAACAACCAATTCACTATCCACTGTATTATTTTGATGTTAAATTTAAATGTAATAGTTTCCTAATAAGTGCCCAATGTGGCATTAAATTGAAAGCATTGAAACCCTCACTAAGGACATTCGTATGCAATGGCATAGAGAGACGGGGTATCAACTTTCTCCTGGGGATTGGAGGCAGGCGTGCAGCTACTTATCCTGGGTCACTAGCTCACACCAATGGAGGAAAATGCCTGGAAGGTTTTAGTCCGCTACTTTAGATCCTCTGTGGTTTCAAGTCACTACTCCCCAAATAAAACAGCGGAGTGTTGGAGAATGTGTGGTGAACCACAGGCTGAACTTGACTCAATTATGGGCCTGCCCGCACTCAACACCTTCCTAACGCAACTGGAGGCCCAGTTACAAGAATTCATAGACCTGCATAACTCCAACTGTCACTACAGATGTACTGTATTTATTCCTCATACTCCGTGAGGCCACATAGAGGCCCTAACACTAGATACCTGCTCTCTTTGCTTCTAACTGCAGCAAAAAAGCAATAACTAGACAATGGTTAACAACCAGAATCCCATCATTACGTGACTGGTGGGATATCATAAAATAGATTTATAACATGGAAAAGTAACACATAGTCTAAACGAACGGGAGGAGGCATTCACCACCAGATAGGCACGCTGGCAGGTATATTACATGCTAAAAGACCCTGCTTTTGTTCCCTAAGGAACTACAGCTTAGGTGTCTGCTGGGGTCACAGGCTGAGATTGCGGAGATTTTGATTCCAAGATCAAACCTGGCTCCCACTCCCTCGTGAGGTAGAAGCCCATGTATAATTCAGCCCGCTGAATAGGCTCAGTCAGGCGGGACCTGTGAGGATACTGTGAACTTGATATAGGAGACGTATGCAAATACATTGACTATTAAGGGCAGATTGTAATCTGGAATGGGAGTTAAAGTAAATGCTGGAACTATGGCTGATTTGACCTTAACCCCTCTGAGAACTCACCCCTAAAATAAAGGATAGGCGCTCGCCTTTAAAAAGTTTCACCAAAGAAGGATGGGACCTTGGACCTTTGAATGCGTGGACACCCTATTGGAGCGCTGTCAGTAGCCAGACCAACCTGGGAAACACCCATAGTATCTCAAGCCTTAAATGTTACATTTAAATACTGTCTGGAGATGGGCTGGGGATCTGGAACCAGTCCCCAGATATGGCATTGCAATGCTGAGTAGTGTATTCCAGTTTGTATGAATTTCATATTGGTTTTATAGACTGACTGTACAATGGAAAGCAATACATGTTTTTAAATGTGTGCACACTGATGATCTATATGTATGTAAGTTAAAAACTTACTAAAAAAGAATAAAAAAAATTAAAAGCATTACTAAAATCAAAGTATGCAATGTCACAAGGTATGGAAGTGTCCAACAGGTTACTAATTTTCTCATAAAAGTAAATTAGATTGGTGGTTGTACTTCTGCCCTTCCTAAAACCATGCTGGTCTGGATCTATAGTTAGAGGGCCAGATATTCAAAACTTAGCACCACGCCGCAAACCGCTTGTGCCAGGTTAGCGTGGAGTGCAGTATTCAGAAGGGCCATTAGCGCATGCAAACCACGGTAGCGCCGGCAAGCTGATAATATGCAGAGACAAACCGAGGAAGCGAGTCAGCGCAGTGCAATATTCAACACATAGCGGCACGTTAGGTGCCGTTGTCTTGACGGAAAATACCGCCCAGGACATGGTGGTATTAACTTGGGGCAAACTAGCATGGCGCGACACTGTGGCATTGTGCTGCTTCGTGCCGTTAAGCGTGGCTGTAAGGACCCCATCCAATAAGTAGGACACAACAAGTGGTTGTGGGGTCACAAATGGAGGAGCATTCAGGACAGCATGGAACAGGCATGAGGCACACCAAGGGTGTGGTAGGAGGATGTGGGTGTTGGGAAACTGGACTCTGCAGATGCTGCGATCGGTAGGGACTGGGCAGACTAGGTGGGCCAGGCGGACCCAGCTGCCATGTAAAAGCACTGTCAGTGGTGCTATGTATGTACTGTATGCTGCTTCATGCGGTGCGGCTGCCTGCTGACATCCCTGCCCAGTAAAGCATATGTCAATGTTGGCATCCCATGCCAGTTGTGCAGCATCTGTGAGTCGCACAACAGCAGTACGGTACAGTCCACCATCAGTACACACAAGCATGATGGGGCTGTCACTCTGTATTGTGCTGCAGGCACTGCTGCCCACCATGTCATAGGTAGTGCTGTTTCCCACACTGCACTGGCCCCCATATCACTGTGCAGCAAGGCCCTACAGTTGGACTGTTGCATATCATCACCGCCTGTGCACTGGAGTCCCCAGGAGCACATTATACCACACGGCTCTAAACATGTGTTGCCTGCAGCTCCCACCATGCTCCTCCCGACTGACCAACAGGTGAAGCTGTGACCCTGCAGCAATGCTGGGCAAACTGCATGCAAATCGGGTCACAACGAGATGCTAATCTGGATGTTTGTGCCAGAGACTGCCTAAGTAGGCTCAATTGCATGCTGCTTTTTGAATATAGCAAAGTTTAGCCCCTGGCAAACGTGATTGCACCGGCAAATGGCTTAGCCTCCATGCTACACCCGTGAAAATGTGTTAGCACCACGCAAACGCTTTCGAACTATTGTTCATGTTTGCACAATGTAATTTCACATGTGCTGCTGCTTGCAGCTTTACTTGTCCACGCTTTGCTGGCACACACATTGGCCACATAATCCACCTCTGCCTTCCTTCACGTCGCTGTGAACTTGCCTGCTGTTGTGGTGTGCATGTCCTGGTTGCTATTTTCAGAGCTGTCTGTTTCCCTGCTATGTCTGCACTGCACTCCCAGTTCAGTTTGGCCGGCTTCATATCATGCTATATTCAGCAGGTTTAGCACCGGGCTATCCCTTTTGAATATAGTGGGTTATTGGTTCTGGGCTAATTACATGCCAGGCAGTGCTAATTTAGCCCTGGGGCAAAGTTTTGTATATCTGGCCCAATATCTGTTCCGATATGATGTCTTTTATCAGTATTTCTAATACTCTGCAGATTGAAAACGTAAAAGTAATTGGTCAATAATTTTGTTTATCCTGTTTGGGACCTTTTATGGATTGGTATCACAAATGCTAATTTCCAATCAGGTGGTATAATGCTCTCATTAATAGAATTTTCAAATAAAACTTTTAATGGGTAGGCTCGTAATCTACCATTATGTCAAGCATATGTCCTGTTATTTGATCGGGCCTGGTGATGTCTTGCCTTTTGTTTCCTTAGGATTTTTGAATGTCTTCTATAGGGAATTCAATATTGTGTTCCTGGGAGAGTATTTGCCTTGTTTTTGAGGCTGCTTCTCCTTAAACATCACAAAATGTTTATTAAAGACATTTGCTATTGCCTGATTTTCCTGGATGGTGGCCTCGTCTGTTATCAGGGGTCCATCTTTATTTACTGTGGGTTTTTTTTTTTTAAGTTTATAGATGCAAAAAGTTTTGCTATTATCCTTATTTGCATGTCGTATATGTTGTATTCTATATTTTTTTTTGACTTTTGATCATATTTTTGTATTTCTTCTGTATACCTGTAAATGTTCCTGAAGTATTATTGTATTTGTTAATTAAGTACACTTTGTGTAAATTTTTCAATGAACTACTGATTTTTGTTGAACCATTTCGGTTTGTATTTTTGTTAGTGTTTGTATTTATACGTGGTATGTATTTGTCTGTAATTCCTAATATGGTGCTTTTATTACTTCCATATACCTTCTGTGTTTTTGTTTGTGAATTCCTTTCCACTGTATTTTGCCATTTCTTCCTGGATTTTTTTTTTTTTTTTTTACATTGGCCTTGCTAAATTGAAGGACAGTTGTTTTGCCATCATACCCATTGAGATTGAAGCAAAGCTTACATTCCACTTTATTGTGGTCACTGTTACCTGTTGGAGCGCTCTATTTTACAGTCTTGAACGCCAGTGTGATCGGTGCTCATTACAGTGTCTAAGACTTGGTTGTCATGTAGTCGGTTCCTGGACAGTTTGACTTAACTGACTTTCTATACTCTAATAAGGATTTACTACAGAGTTTCTAGATGTTCCATCTTTCCAATTTATATCACTTAGATTAAAGTCTCCCATTATCATGACATGCACACTTTGTCTCCAGGTGTATGAGAGGACTGATGCTGTACACACGCTGTGTCTCAAGGTGTGTGAGGGACAGATGTACACACTCTGTCTCTAGATTTTTATGGGAGGGCTGACGTACACACTTGCTGTGTCTCCAGGTGTGTGAGGGGACTGATATACTCTCTGTCTCTAGCAGTGTGGGGAGACAGATGTACAAACTCTGTGTTTACAGGTATGGGGGGCTGATGTACACACTTTTGCCTCTAGGAGTGTGAAGGGACTGATGTACGCACTCCTGTGTCTCCAGGTAGGTGTGTGTGTGTGTGTGTGTGTGTGTGTGTGACTGATGTTGTATGCTTTGTCTCCAGGTGTGTGAGGGGACTGATGTACACACAGTATCCAGGTGTGTGAGGGGACTGATGTACACACAGTATCCAGGTGTGTGAGGGGATTGATGTACACACTGTGTCTCCAGGTGTGTGAGGGGATGGGAGTAGTTGTACACAATCTGTGTCTGTAGGAATGTGGGGAACTGATGTACACACTGTAACTCCAGGTGCGTGAGGGGACTGATGAGCACACTGTGTCTCTAAAGCCCTGTTTACACCATCATCTTTGTAGTGCATCAGCCAGACGCCCGGTTGATGCACTGCAGAAATGGTGGTGTGGACACCCTGCATCACCGTAAGTGTGCTTCAGCTCTGAGTTTTATTCTGATAGAAAAGCGGGAACACGTACTGGATCGAGTGCATCACCCTGTGGTGGGAAGCGACCAATGGGATCGATCCGCCGCGATCCCCTATATCTTACTTTGAGAAACAGCTCTTGCAGTAGGTTACACCATTAGGACTGAGCGGCAGCGCCAGGACTCCAAGGAAAAATTTAGCTAGCAGTATTCATGGGGACCACCCCACGCCAGGCTTTATATAAAAGGGGTGGTCCCCCAGCATCCCCAGTTCGCTTCCCACCATCGACTTGCCAGCTTCAGCCTCAAGGATGTCTTAAATGATGAATGACAACCAAAATAAAAAATTTTCATAAAAATCCACCTGCATGTCGACTTCTCCAACTCCTCCTTCTACCGAAGGACATGCTCCAAGTGCGCCTGTAGCAAGCAAATTCCGTTCACGGACCACCATATAGCCTGCATGTGGTGCCTCGCCCAGAGCACAATATTCAGGCCTGTCCTGTCTGCCAGTAGTTAAACAGTAGGACTAGGATCCGCCCAAAAGGTCTCCAGGGATTCCTTCTTGAGGAAAACTGAAGCAAATGGAGAAAGACCTCACTCCAGGGGAATTCTTCCATAAATTGAAACATCAGAAGAAGGGTCAGTCGAGATCACCAAGCCAGGCCTGAGAATCGGGGTCAGCTGCAGCTCTGCGTGCTCAGATTGATCTCCTTCCCGGCCCGCTCCCAGCCTCCCCCAGTGAAATAAGGTCCACTGGAGGCTCCTCAGCTTCCCTGCACCCGCTGAAGGCTCCTCGGTGCCCGACCGCTGCCAAGACTGGGACTTTGAACATCACATGTACAAGTCACCTCCAAAATAGGTTCCGGATGTCGGACCGACACTGGGATTCTGACCATCGATCGGCCTCCCAACCGCTAAAGGACTGGACGCCCATCAGGAAGGCGACGGAGCTGACGCCACTCAAGTGGACCTCTGAGCCAGACGGGTGACTGACCCTGACGCCCACCAAACGGGCTAGGGAACCGACACTCCGCGCCACCGACGCCAGCTGACACCGGTCGCCGGGTCCTCTGAAGAGGAGGTCCCGTGATGCCTGACTACCAAGCAGGCTACACGGAGGATGCCGACTGTCCAGGGAACCGCCACCGACCCGTAGTTCCCAAGGTCCGACGCCAGATCCTGTTGACAGGCCAACCCTGAAACGGGGCCTGTCGTCAGGCATGAACCTTCAAGAGGTTAAGGATCTTTTGCTTTTTGATGGGACACTATCAAAAAGATGTGGTGCCGGTAAAACCAACCCCACCGCCTCCTCCGGACTCGGAAGCAGAAGACCCCAACCGTCAAGGAGCTTACACTGCCTCCTAGGGGCAGATCACGTGAAAGAACCCCCATCTAAGTCTTCCTCAGGTTCTCCCCAGCCCTGCAAAGGCCCAGAGGCAGACGCATCCTCCAGGGAACGCCCAAGGCCAGATTCATCCGACACTTGAGGACTTAGACCCGAGAGACAATGCCTTGTCGGATATCTCTGGCAAAAGATCCGAGCCTGTGGTGGTCCTACTCACAGATACCTTTATGGATGTCACCAAGGCTGCTTGGAAATGTCCACACTCTACTCCGGCAGTTCTGAAGAAGGCTGACCGCCTCTACAGGGCTCCACTGAGGACCCGATTTAGCGCAACAACACCTGGCCGATTCTCTGGTCATAACAGCTTCTCATGAGCGGTCCCAGCGGCCTCAATTCCTGAGTACCTAGCTCATCGGACCAGGAATCTAAGCAATTAGATTCACTGAAGATGCATGTAGCGGTTGTTACATGCTCTATAAGGTCTTTGAACTACTTAACGCACATAGTGCGGTTTCAGAATGCCCTATGGGAACAGGGCCAAGACCTTATGAAAGATTTTCCAGATGGCGAAAAGAAAGACAAACTTCTTAATTTCCTTCAAACTGGGTCAGACTTGGGACTCAGGTTCTCTGAGCTGCTTACGATTCAGCTGGACTCGGCAGCCAGGAGAGCAGCCACAGGCATTTGTCTCCAGAGATACTCTTGGCTGAGAGTCTCCGGTTTTACTCTGGATGTCCCTTATAACGAGCGGTCCTGTTCGCTGAGGAATCAGAAAACTGATCACCAGACTACAGGAAGGCAGTCAGAACTGTACAGGCTGTGTACAGGCCCAAATCTAGTTCCTCTTTGTAAGAACCAGAACCACTTTCGCGAGCTGGCAAGAAAGGCAACAGCCATGTTCCGCCAGCAATCAACGGGCAACTTTGGTCGAAAAGGTCAAGCTAGGTTCCCACGGCCAAAACATCAAAAGTCCACCCATCCAACAGGGACAAATACCACCACAGCATGACTCTTCCCAGCCCTCCTCTGGATATAAGGGAAGAGAAGGTCGGGGTCACATCTCTCATCACCTTCCGGGATGACAGAGGATAACCTCCAACTGGTGGATGCTACAGCTAGTATGTTAAGGGCACTCTATCGAGTTCCTCGACCACCCACCTTCAAGGCCTTCCTGCTTTCCCACTTGTCGGATCAGCATACCCTGCTCATTCGGCAGGAGATCTTGGCACTCCTGGACAAAGATGCCATAGAGTCAGAGAGGAAAGGGGTTATTCTCGCTTCTCCTGGTTCCAAAGAAGACAGGGGACTTGGCGCCGATCTTAGATCTCCAGCGATCTTAACACCTTCGTGTTGTACAAGCGCTTCACATGGCTACCCTTCTGGGTCTCATTCCCATTCTCAAAGAGAGCAATGGCTCATGTCCCTGGACATGCAGGATGTTTACCTCCATCTCCGATTGCTCGAGCGCATCAAAAGTTTTGCACTTTGAGTTTCTGGGATGCCACTACCAGTTCCGAGCTCTCCCCTTCAGACTGTCCTCAGCACCGCGAGTGTTCATGAAGTGTGTGGCAGTGGCTCTCAGGAGACAGAGCCAAAATGTGTTTCGTATCTAGATGAGTGGCTCCTCATGGCCTCCTCTTGAGAGGCCCTGATGACCGCGATTCAGGACATCAGTTCCCTCTTCGAATCGCTGGCATCATCATCACTCAGGAGAAGTCATGTCTTCTCCTGCCTCAGAACTTGCAATTTATAGGTGCAATTCTAGACACCACTCAAGGGATGGTATTCCTACCCCAGGACAGGGCGGAATGCATCAGGTCCCTCATAAGGGACTTAATGGGAAAGAAAGCGGTACCAGCCAGGACCGTTCTTTGCCTGCTCAGGCACACGTAGCTGCCAGACGCAACGGTTCCCCAGCTTGACTCCATGCAGGTCACCCAGTGGATGTTAGTGAGCCCAGTGGGAGCAAAAGCAAGACCAACTGCAGCATCCAGTCCGACTACGAATGCAGTCATCCGAGACTGTCAATGGTGGCTCGTCCCAGGGCACCTTTCTACAGGAGTCCCTCTAGAGTGTCACCTCCAACTGTGACTCTTCACGGATGCCTCAGGGTCTGGATGGGGAGCTCACCTGAGCAGAGTCAGAACCCAAGGCTCCTGGTCGCCTCTGGAATCTCATCTACACATAAATATTCTAGAGATGATGGCGGTCCTGTGTGCCTTACAGGCTTTTCAGTCGGAGATTCCACCGGTACCGTTCTGTTACAAACGGTCAACACCGAGGGTGATGTACTATCTCAACAAACAAGGAGGCACTTATCTACTTCCTTGCAGGGAGGCCAAGAGGTATGGGATTGTTATTACAGCACGGTGCAGAAATCATTGCTGCATGTTCCTGGAGTGGATAGCACCATCACGACAGTCTGAGCCGATCACAGGACAGAGTCCATGAATGGTAACTGCTACAGGAAGTCACAGAGGACCTGTTTCGTACATGGGGACACCAGAATTAGACCTCTGCATCCCTACCCAATGCAAAACTGTCCAATTTCTGCTCACTAGATCCAGGGCCTGGTGTTTTCTGGCACGACACGTTGTCCCTCTCTGAGAGGCAAGTTCCTCTGTACTTTCCCCGCCTTATCTTTAATCCAGAGGGTTCTCTTAAGCTCTGACAAGAGCGGGCATCTCTTATTCTGGTAGTGCCTTTTGCCCAGGCAATTTGGTCTCTATTGCACCAACTGGCCCAGGAACCTCCAGTGCTCTGCCATTCATCTCTCACCCATTGTCCCAGGAGGTAGGCTTTTGGTCCAACCGACCTTCGGTCGCTGAACCTGCATGCCTTTGCTCTAAGGACATAGCAGTCATGCAATAAGGGGTCCTGCATGATGTTGCATACTTTTTTGTGGCGGCAAGAAAGCCATTCACTCACGTCACTCATGCCTAAGAAGTGGTGCAGATTTTCATTTGGGCTCAGGCTCATGAACTGACCCCATTCGACTGCTCTGAGAGGTCAGTCTTGGATTATCTCCTATCCCTCTGTGAAGCAGGGCTTGCCTACTCCTCTATTAAGGTACACCTCTGTGCCATTTCGCATACCATTCACTGGTAGGTCACGGGTCTCAGCACAGCTAGAGGCTTTCCTGCAGTTTTGGCGGTATCCTCCACTTGAAACATCCCATCAAAGACCCAATTCCACCTTGGATTTTCTCCTTGTCCTAGAGCAGCTTATGCTTACCTTCTTTGAACCAGCCGCTGATTGCGAACTGCTTCTCCTTGCCTGGAAGAATGCTATTTTTAGTTGCTGTTACTTCCGCCAGAAGAATTTCCGAGCTTCATGCGCTTATGTGCAAAGATCCTTATTTGGTTTTCATAAGGACAAGGTGTCCTTAAGGACAAATCCTATTGCTTTTCAAAGTGGTCTCAAGTGCTATATTTAACCAGGATATAGACCTCCGGTACTACCCCAACCATTCCAACAGAGGAGAGGCCCTGCTGCACACCTTAGATGTACACAGGAGCCTCAGATATTTAATTTTATTCTGTTACCAGAAGCGCAACAAACCTTTGTCAGGACCAGTTAAAGGACACTCCACGGGGCTACCTTTCATGGTGCTCAAGAACGTTTCGTCCGCTATTTGTGCAGCAGTGATTTGGAGCACTGTACACACCTGTAACAGGCATTACAGATTGGATATTGCCTTTAGGCACAGAGCAGGTTTCGCTTGGCGGTCTTTCAAGGACTTCTGTCATAAATCTGGTTCATACCAGGATCTCTCCTATCCTCCTCCTGATCAGGAAATAGTTCCCTAATTGCTTGGGAATCAGTCCTAATGGTGTAACCTGCTGCAAGAACTGTTTCGGTAAGATAGTACAGTTACGTAGAGAACTTACCGGAACGTCGATCTTTCAGAACAGCTCCAGCAGGTGGTTTTCCTCCCATCGACGCTTTCAGGAGGTGGAGTCTTCTGACCTAGCGCTTAAGCTGCAGCGCCTTTGATGCCATCCAGTGACTATATTATCAAACCTTCCTTTGAAGTGGATCTCGGTCTCCCTTCAGATGTCACCTTTGGGCGGAGTCTCCGTGGGAGAACTGGGGATGCTGGGGACCGCCCTTTATATGATGCGTGATGTTAGGGCGGGAGACGGCGGCCGAGGCAGTTCCCGCTGGATACTGCTAGCTAGAATTTTTCCAAGGGGTCCTGGCGCCTGCTGGCTTCAGTCCTAATGGTGTAACCTGCGCAAGAGCTATTCTCGAAGATTTACTGTTACGGTAAGTTCTTAAATAACTGTACTTTCCTGCCACGAGTCACAGCAGAGGTCGAGCCCCAGACACTCCTCTCAGCACGCATCAGCAGCACATCATGCTCGTGTAAATTGAAAATTGCAAAGTAAGTCACCGCACAGCAGAAAGGCAGTGGATCAGTAAGTAAAGCACTGCTGTGTAAACAGGGCATGAGAGCGGGAGAACTGATGCTGTGCACACCCTGTGCCTCCAGGTGTGTTGAGAGGATTGATGTACACTCTTCCTCTCCAGGTGTAGGAGGACTGATGCTGTACACACTCTGGCCCAGATATTCAAAGGTTGCGCATCCCACTGATGCGCCCCAGCCTGAATATTCAAAGGGAAATGTACAAGTATAAATCCTGATGCGCCAGAGCGCATTAGTATTGTATGCAGGCACAGGTGGGGTATGCCCATGCATAACCTGCACAGCCCGATATTCAGCCCGGGATGTGCAGAGCCATGCATGTGCAACTCCCACCACGCAGCACAAAGTTAAGACAAAAAAAAAAAGGACCAACTGATGGCCACCCACAGGTGAGCTGCCGCATTGCAGGGCGCAACACAGCAGCTGCCACTTGTGGGTGGCCACCCAAGTTCGGCTGCACCTGGTGGTGCTCCTCCCCATGCCCGATCACGGCATTTATAACAGAAGACATCATCCAATATCCCTGGTGGTCCAGTGGACGCACTTTGCCAGTACTGCCACTCGGGCTGTACAGATATATGATTCATTCACATATCTGGAATGTATGATGCCGGTATGGGCTGCCGCCCATTGGCTCACGCTATGAACCAATGGGCATGCAACCCTACCGACTGTCAGTCTGCGGCGGCGGGACATCAGGGCAGGTGGGGAGCTCGCCTCTCCAGCTGACCGGGGCGGAGGGGTACCACTAGACCACCAGGGATATTAGACGGGGGTGGGGGTACCACCAGACCACCAGGGATATTGGACGAGGGGTTCTTTTCACAACAGATGCCCGCGATCGGGCAGAAAGTGGTCCACTGGACCACCAGGGATATAGGATGGGGAATTTATTTTAAACATGTGCCTGCGATCGGGCTGAAGGGGATGTCTGTTCCGACGGCTGCTGCCTGGCAGGCGCAAAGGCACAATCGTCGGGATCGGCGACCTGCATGCAAATGGGGCCATAATGAAATGCAAATGGCCCCATGTGCCTTGCATAAATTATGGCCCTATTTGCATGTCACCTTTGAAGATCGCAGGTGCTGTGAATGGCGCAATGGCACTGCAGTAGCGCAGCTCCATGCTCTCTGGCCACTTGCGCTGGAAGGCGAGTGCCACTGTAAGGCACATGCGGAGATGGTTAGGTGCGATATTCAAAGCTGCTGAGCCTAACGCAGCTGCTTTGAATATCGCCAGTCCACGCCCCCGCGCAGCTGTTGAGCTGCGTCAAGCTTGCACCACAGCCTGGCTTAGTTTGAATATCTGGACCCTGTGTCTTCAGGTGTGAGAGGAGACTGATGAACACACTCTGTGTCTCTAAGTGTGTGAGAGGACTGATGCTGTACACACTGGCCCAGATATTCAAACTGCACCCAAAAAGTGCGCAACAGCAGGAGTGAGCGCAAGTCCACTGCACCCATGCGCAAGAAGCTACGATATTCAAAACTGCGCAGGCCAAGATGCACCTACGGCCGACGACTGAATATTATGCAACCTGGGCCCTACTGCGCAGCTAGAGATATGAAGCTGAGCATATCTGATGCGCCTATAGTGCAACAAGGATGTTCAGATGCGCCTATAGCGCAACCAGGGATGCCCCTGCAGCAGGGCAGCAATGCAACGGCACAACCAGGGATGCAGGGGCCACCACCCATGCCACAGATGGGCAGAGAATTCACAGCAGAACCGACATCGCCCCCACACCCCATGCACTGCACAACCGGGAAGAGCTGGAATAACCACTGGCCCATGGATACCAGCAACCAACCCACAGCCGGGCCTTGGTGCCCCAGCACCCCCTGGCAAGCTGAGATCACAATACAAGGAGGGCTCACCACCCCTGCACCACACCATCCCACCAATGCAGAGCACACGCTGCACCATGATCCCCATACACCCTGCCCAGGAGTAGCGCCCCCAACAGCAGGACACCCCTGCATGCCACTACCCCACTGTGACAAAGCAAACCTGTGCACCATGGAGCGCCATGCAGGCAGCCCCACGTGAGCATCTCCTGCAGCGGCAGACAGCGCATGCAACAGATGGCTACACAGTGCCACCCTGCACGCCCCGAGGTACAGCTGAGAGACCACCATGTGGCCAGCACACGAGGTACATGCAACAGAGCATGCCCTGACTCTACTTCCAGCGGTATAGCACCCTTCACACCCTTCCAAGGACACATCCCGTCCCAGCACTGGCCACAACAGCCAGCACAGACATGCACAGTGTAGCATGGAGGCATGCACCACACAGGATGCAACATAGTGCATGGACAAACACCCACCCATACCCAAGGGCACACCAACACAGGACACAGTAATGGGTCAACTCAGCCACTGGCGGTAGCCACGCCGACTTGTACACATGGCCAGCACCCCTACATTGCAC
Source organism: Neoceratodus forsteri (assembly GCA_016271365.2). Classification (NCBI taxonomy): domain Eukaryota; kingdom Metazoa; phylum Chordata; order Ceratodontiformes; family Ceratodontidae; genus Neoceratodus; species Neoceratodus forsteri. The sequence continues at coordinate 126,360,696 of JADMNL010000024.1, forward strand.
AGGTGTGCCAGCCACCCCTGCACAGGCACCATGAAGCTGTATGCCACCAGCGTGCTGCCAGAGCATAGGTGACAGACACTGGAGCACATCCCCGCAATAGACACAAGCGACAAATATGGATGGGGACAACAACAGCGGAGGCCACAGTGCCACCGGAGGCAGACTTGCACCATACTGGTGATGGCAGGCAACCTGGCATTGTGCCGGGTACAGTTGTTATCCAGCATGGACAGCCATCACTGACATGCCAGCAGACCATGCATATCACAGACATGCAGTGTGTCTCGCTGCACAGGCCATGGACGGTCTGACAGGGGTACCATGCACACAGTGCAGGCCCCGTGGACCACTGCACACAGGCATCCAGTGCGCAGGAGTACAACATACACAAAACCACAGACAGTGACTGATCCCTTGCCCACACCATAGGCGGTTCATCCTTCGGCGCGCAAGATGCATGCGCCAAGACACACAATACGCGCACGCCACACCACTCCTGACGCCATGCACACCACTGCAGCTGAGCACCTGTAGCCTGCTGCAAATCAGAGACCACCACAGTTGTCATAACAAAATGCATATATTTAAAAGGTGTAAAGAAAAATTATGTACAATTATTTACAAGAGAGGGAAGGGCCACATAATGGGGGGGGCGGATATGGGGCAGTGGTGAACATATGGGAGAGGGAAGAAGGGTGTGAGGGTGGCTCAAAGGGGGAAGGTAGTAGTCGGGCACGTGGGGCATCAGCGCATCACCCCGATCTTCCTCTTCCTGGTGCCGATGTGTGCCCTCCATCCTCCTGACCCCATGGCAGTGCATTTGCTGAAGGAGCTGCAATGTTTCCCCGCCACCTGGAGCAGCTTGTTAATACCCTGCTGTATTTGCAGGAGTCACCACCACCTAGGACGAGGGAGCAGAGTCAATAGGTGTGACTGTCCATCCCCTGCAGCCCACCCATTGTGCATGGTGTAGCACTATGTCCACGCCCCTGTGATGGTGTGCGCACCACCCACAGTGACTGTGTCCACAAGACCTGCCCAACCAGGTATCCACAGCCATGTGGACCACTGCACACACCCACCACCCATGTCCTGCACAGCACCACCATGGCCATACAGTGACTTGGCTGTGCGGTGTGAAGGCAGTGTCACAGCCATGTGCCCGTGCACGCATGGACCACCATTGACACACTCCCAGACATGCAGTGCCACTGGACAGTGCTGACTGTAACAAGTTGCGTGCATGGCGGTGGTGTCAGTGGATGGTGGCCATGCCCATTGCCCGCCCAGTTATACAGCATGCAGTGGTAATCATGGATGTAAGGCACTCACCATCATCAGGTTGGTCCACGCTACCGCTGGCCACCATCACCCATACTGTCCCACTGCTCCTCCATGCGGTGCCTCCTGTCTCTGTCCCTGTTCTGCCGCCGCTCTTCTGGCTCTAAGGTGCAAACATGGAGAGAAGAACATCAATACAATCAGGTAGCAAAGTCCCCACTCCCATGTGTGTGCAGTCCCACACAGCCATACCCATCCACCCCACACCCCGAATCACCACCACGGCCAACACCGGATCCCCCCATGTGCCGGACACATGCAACCGTGATACCTGTGGACGATAAAAGTGTATTGATGTTGCACCTACCTGGCCATGGTCCGCGGCCCCTCCTGGTACAGCCCGCAGGCAGGCAGCGGATCTGGTACTTGGTCCGGTCCCCGCGCCTCAGGTCCCCATAACACTGGTGGCACTGCCCGCTGTCCGCCCCATACCAGTCGGCCACCCTGGGGTGCTCTCTCAAACAAAGCCCCAGCTTGGGACTCAACTATCGCCACTAAGTTGGCGTAGCTCTACCTGGCTCCAAACCACAGCACACCTCCGCGCCATCTCTGCTGTCTGGTTCAGCAAATGGCGCCTGCAGAGCAGTCCTGTCGCATGCAGATGCTGCGCCGGTAAACGCTGCGATTCTCATCGCGCTGTCACCGAACAGCACGATAGTGGTGCGCCCATGCCTGATGCATGGCGCCTAGGGGACAAAAGTTGGGCACAGGGTCAAGGGTCTCTGGCGATGGACAGCCACAGTGAGATTGGAACCCAATGCGCGCAGCACGATTGGGTGCCTGTGCCCACCGTAGCGGCTCACAGCGTTGTTGCCCCAGTGCGCCACGACGCCACAGTGCCATATAGGTGAACGGTGCTGTAGCGCCACTGGCATAACGGTGGCCGCGTCCTGCATTGCCTCCCCCGCAGACAGCACGCCAGCAGCGCAGCAGGCACCTGCATCATCAACCTGGGCATGCGATGTCACAGAACTGCGCCTTGGCTCAACACGCTCAACACAATTGTGCAAACCGCAACAGCGCGGATATTCAGCCAGCATATGCAAATCATCTAATCAGCCATTCAGTAGCGCCAGTCACTGCATTTGCATCCACTTAAAGATGCGCCTCATCTCATTTGCATGGGTTGCGCTATAAAAATGCTACATTGGGCTGCACTGGCCATAGTCGGTTACTGCAGTCTATTACGGTGAGTTGCATGCTGTTTGGGAGTGTGGACTGTGGTGGGACATGCATGGACTGCACACTCACAGGTAACACCTGTCATTCTCAGAGGATGAATCATGACCAATCATGTGGTGGAGTAAGAGGAACAGAGTCGTGGGAGGAAGAGGAGGCCAAACTTTACAAAGGCTGAGAAAGATGCCCTGTTTGAGGCCTACTGACCAGGAGTGCCTTCAGCGGACGCCAGGGAACACAGGCCCGGTGGCTGCCGCGGGGGAGCAAGTGGCTCGTGCTGTCAACCTGCATGGCAACCACCCTGCGCTTCGTGCAGGAGTGCAAAAGAAGATGGGCACGGACAGGCGGAGGATTAGCAGAAGGTGGCTGCTATCAGGGTAGCATGGTCTGGCACCGTGGGGGATGGCCAGAGGTGCAACGCCTGACCCCACAGGAAGAGCAGGTTGCTGGCAGTATGCAGCGCTGTACCACTGAGGGTGTTCCAGGTGGTGGATTTCAGACGGTGGCAGCCCATCACTGCATGGTAGGTCCTGGTCTGTCTATTGGGGAGGAGACAGGGTAGGTCACATGCAGTAATGCTACTTTTTCCCTTACAGCTCCTGAGTGTCTGCATTGGTCAGCGATGGTGGGCTTCTCCACTGAGGCCAGCAACATGGAGATGGAGGAAGGCCCATCCTCCTCCACAGGAATATGGGGGTCAGGGCGACAGTGGCCCGCCTGGACGCCTGGACTGATGTTGGCGGAGCAGGTGCGAAGGAGGCCCTGCCAGTGTCCCAGCGTCCATGTGGATGCCAGCATGCTGAGACTCGGGCTGGTGCCGGATCCGGCTACAGATGATGATGGAGCTAACGTCATGGCAGTGACGTGCCACAGGATGGCCACACAGCAGGTGACATCGCAGCCATGGCTGTGGGTGGTGCCGCTGTGGAGGCCTGCATGTCATCACAGTCCTAGCCTGTGCCTGTTTGCACCAGTGGGGCAGCACTTGTGTGTGTCCAGGACAGTGGGACTGTTGCGCCACCGCGCATTTACAATTACTGAGCCATGGAGTGGCAGCCGAGGGGCAGCATCAGCAGTCGGCCAATGGCCATGGGATACAGTGTTTGGGGCGGCCAGTGCACTGCCTGTGGACATGCCTAGGCCTGACCCTGGCGTGCAGCGGCCACCCTCAATGGTGATGAGCATCAGGGTCGCGAATACCCTGAGGGACAGCATGTCGATCAGGCAGATGACCACACCCGGATACTGCAAGCATCAATCAGTAGATATGGCTTGTGACGGGCGTGTGGATGCACTGGAGTGAGGCTCTGCGCCGGGCAGAGAGCGGTGCAGCAGAGACACCGCCTGCTCCCGGCAGGATGGACTGGTTGCGGAGGATGTGACCGCTGCCATTGACAGGCAGACACAGGCATTCACAGCTGTCATGGCCACAATGGGTACACAGTTATTTGCCCATGCGCCGCAGACACCACGCAGTGCAATGTCCGCCCCCATTCCTGGCGCGCGCGACATCATCCTTGTTTCGACCCCAGGTTCAGCTGTGGGCATCCCAAGCACGCCTGGCGCAGGCATGTTCGTGTGCTGCAGACCCCGCGCGAAAGCACGGTTGTGTTCACGCAGGAACCCCTGGGGAACCATCGGTGCCACCCCGCGAGGCCAGTGGTCAGCCTGTCACTGCTGGCGGGTCTCGGCAGGACCACCCATGCATCCGTGGCACCGCGGCATGTGACTGACCTGTCTCCCAGCACGGCTACTGTCTGATGCTGCCCTGTGTGCATTGTGTCGCCCGCCGGCAATGCACAGGTGGGCACTGCCCTCAGACGCACACACACGTTTCCATCTGCAGCATGCCTCCCAGCTGCTGTCCGCTGTTGCGTGTGCATGATGATGCCTGCATTGCGCTGTACGCCAGTGTGCAATGGTGCCCAGCGCCTGACACACGCATAATGACGGGCAGTGGCGTGGTGGTCTGTGGACACGTGTGTGGCTAGGGTGGTGGTCTTTGTTGGCATGCCTCCCTACCCTTTGTGCGTGTCTTGTGAGGTGTGTGTGTGTGTGTGTGTGTGTGTGTGTGTGTGACTGCATGCCATGTTAGACCTCGCCCATCCCTGGCGGTGTGTGCTGTTCCATGCTTGGCTACTTCCTTGACAACATGCACCCCTGGTGTGTCCATGCATGTTTGTGGTTGTCCTTTACCACTGGTGGTTGCACATGGCCCCATGACTTACCTGGGTTGGCTGAAGTGCTCCTCCATGATGGTGTCCCGTGCAGCTGTGCCAGCCAGAGCAGTTAGGGTCCCATCGCCCAAGGGGGCTGCCCATCACCATCGCCACCGCATCCTCATTGTCGCCCTCTTCGACTATCCCACAGTCATTGACTATGTTGTACAGGATGCAACAGGCCAGGAATAGCCCGAGGCCTTTGAGGGGCTGTACTGTAGGGCACCGCCGGAGGTGTCCAAGAACGGAAATGTGCCTTCAGCATCCCGAACACCCACTCGATGACATTTCATGTGGTGGCATGTGCCTCATTGTAGTGTTGCTGCGATAGGGATCGCTGGCCGCCGTATGGTGTGAGCAACCAGGACGGAGGGTATCCACTGTCACCTGTGTGTAGAGGATGGAGGTTACTTTGGTGATCAGCATTGCCCTGCCTTGGGCCATGTAGGCCACTACCCATGTCACCTCTGACCATGCCCCTCCCAAGCTCTATGTTTGTCCGGTGGTTTGCATACTCACCCACTAAGTGGCCAGTGGGGGTGTCCCTCACTCGAATCTGTGGCGCAGTGCTGACTGGTGCCAGATGAAGGCATCATGTGCTCCCCAGGTGCGTGGCACAGACGCTGATTATCGCGCCTCTGGCATCGCACACCACCTGGCAGTTGATGCTTGCATGGCCCTTCCGACTGATATATGCGGTCCCTTTGGGGCCAGGTGGTGCGGATGGCCACATGGGTGCAGTCTATTGTCCCTAGCATGCCAGACATACGTGTACCCTGTGGAACTCCTGTATGTTTGCTATGCGCTCCTCCACTGTGCTGGGGAAATGGCTGTACTCTGCAGCATGTGGCAGCAGTCGCTGAGGAATTGGGTGAGATGGCATGACACGGCTGACTGGGTTATGCCTGTCGGTTCCCCTGTTGGTCTCTCTGAAGGTACCCGTGGTGAGCAAGCACATGCAAGCTGTCACTTTAGTCTCCACTGAGAGAGCATGGCTCCGTCATGGTCGGTGCCTACATCACATCACTGCACAGCTCACAGAGCCGCTTCAGAATTGCCCGATTCAGGTGGTACCGGCCCATGATCTCGGTATCGCTCTACAGCTCGAAGCTGGTGTGGGCTTGGTACTGCCAGTTGGGGGCATACCGCCCGATGGGCCCTTTCACGTCTCGCCCCCTGCTGCCTGCCTTCTCAATCCCCTCATTACTGCCTCCATCTGGATGGTGGCACTGGCCATGTCCCTGGCTTGTGTCCCCCGCAGCTGTTTCTGTGTTTCCGCTTTCCTGGCTGCTACTTCCCCTGCACTGGGAACACCTTCCTGTGGTGGCCTCAGTGCTGTGTGGCACTTCCCCTTCTGCACTGGCTGTGGCTCCCCACACCTTTCCTGTGTCTGTGGGTTCAGGGTGCCCTATCCCTTTCCTGCCCTGTGTGTCCCTCCTGCCCTGTTTGTCTGGCTAGAGCTCGCCACATGTGCCTTCCTGTAGCGTTCTTGCACCTCTCCTTGTTCCTTTTATTTTGGCTCATTTTCGCTATCGCGCAAATTCCAATTGCTCCCCTATTGCACAGGGCGCATGTTGTTGAATATCACACTCGCCATTTATGCATGGTTCCTCCCCTTCAGTTGGCTTGCATTCATTATCATTGCGCTCTTGCTTAGCGTGATTTTGGGGGCGATCTGCCTCCCGCTGAGTATCGCAGAATGGCATTTCGGACTTGCGCTGGAGCAACCCTATTGGCGTATGGCGCAACCCTTTGAATATCTGGGCCACTGTGTCTCAAGGCATGTGAGGGGTCTGATGTACACACTGTTTGTCTTCAGGGTGTGAGAGGACTGATGCTGTGCACACTCTGGCCCAGATAATCAAAGGAGATGTGCCCGACGCAGCTGAGTTCGCCCGGCGCATCCTGGGCCATATTCAAAGGGGTGATGTGCCATGCAATTCGAATGCACTGCAGAGCAAAGATAATGTATGCAGCACATCCAGAGGGGCATTCCATGCACATGCGGCACATTTCAGTATTCAGTTTAGATGTATTGCACAAAGTTAGGCATGGAAGAAACCTGCCTAGGTCCAGCCACCCACAGGTGGGCTGCTGCACTGCACAGTGCAACACAGCAGCCGCTAACCTCTGGGTGGCTAGCTCCCTCCATCCCTGATCTATAATAAATGAAAATACTCCGTATCCCTGGTAGTTTAGTGTAACCGCCTCCATCCCTGAACCCAGTGGTATGGTAACATGAAACATCCCAGTATCCATGGTGGTCAGTTAGGAACCCACCCACCCACTTGGAACCACATCCACCCTTCCCCTAACCGCAAGGCCAGTTGGCCCGGAGTCAGCAGGCAGCACATTCTCCACAACCACATTGCTGATTGCCGACTGAGCTGTCAGGAAAGGCAGCGATTGTACGCATTGGAAGCTTCCATTGGTAGACATGATCAATGGGGTTCCAATGGCATACAGTAAGCTGTCATTCACTGACAGCTCAGTCAGCGGGCAGCCATGACGGTGTGTGGAGGGATGTGTTGCCCACCGCTCTGTGGCCAACTGGCCTTGCTGGGTTGGGGGAGGGTGAGATGGATTCTCAGGGGTGAGGGGCTCCACTGGACCACCATGGATACTGGGATGTTTTCGTTACTATATGATCGGATTCGGGACAGGAGGGTGGTTACATTAGACTACCAGTGATATGGGTATTTATATTTTATTACACGGTCAGAGGATGGGGCGCCAATGGACTGACAGGGGATGTGCTTTGGTTCGCGGCAATTGCAGGGGCGCCTGGCGCATCCCTGCCTGAGGCGTGCAGATGGGACCATAATGGCGTGCAAATGGCCTCATTTGTGCCTTGCATGCATAATGGCCCATTTGCATGTTCGGTCTGAATATCTGCAATTTGCGCCCAGCATCTCTCTCGAAGATGTGCTGCACATTCCCTGCTCCAGGTACTGAGACCTGTCAGGGGATGCGCCTGAGCATTGTCAGTGGCCCCCATTTGCGCCTCATATTTCTTGATATATTCAGATGAGATGCACTACTGTGCATCTCATTTGAATATTTCAGTTTTGTTCTCCCAGCATCTCAGTTGCATGGAGCAACAACTTGTGCCATTTCCAGGCGAGTTTGAATATCCAGGTTCCTGTGTCTCCAGGTGTGGGGACTGATGTACACAGTCTTTGTCTTAAAGTTTATGAGAAGACAGATGTACACAGTCTTGTCTCCAGATGTATGAGAGGACTGATGTACACAGTCTTGTCTCCAGATGTCGAGAGGACTGATGTACACAGTCTTTGTCTCCAGGTGTATGAAAGGACTGATGTACACACTCTGTGTCTTAAGGTGTGAGAGGGACTGATGAACACACTCTGTGTCTCAAGGTGTTTGAGGGTACTGATGTACACACTGTCTCTAGATTTTTGAGGGGGGCTGATGTACACGCTCGCTGTGTCTCCAGGTATGTGAGGGGCTGATGTTGTACACACTGTATCCAGGTGTGTGAGCAGACTGATGCAGGACACACACTAGTCTCCAGGTGCGTGGGGAGGCTGATGTTGTACACCAGTACCCAGGTGTGAGGGGATTGATGCTGTACACACACTGTGTCTCCAGATTTGTGTTGGGGATGATGTTGTACACACTGTATCTAGGTGTGTAGCGGACTGATGCTGTACACACACTGTCTTCAAGGGTGTGTGAAGATACGGATATTGTACACACTCTTTGTCCCTCCAGGTGTCCGAGGGGGCTGATGCTGTACACACTCTGTGTCTCCAGGTGTGTGTGTAGGAACAGGAGAATGTGTACACACTCTGTGTCTGTAGGAATGTGAAGGGACTAATGTACACAGTATGTGTCTCCAGGTGTGTGAGGGAACTGATGTACATCATTTCTCCAAGCATGTGAGTAGAGTGTTTGTATACACTCTGACTTTTGGTATATGAGAGGATTGATGCTGTATACATTCTGTCTTTCCAGGTGTGTGAGGGATTGATGTACACATTTTGTTTCTCGAGGTGTGTGAGAAATGGACTGATGTACATTATGGGCAGGATATTCAAACTGCGCCATTCTGTGGTGCAAGCCCTTGCGCTGCTCAAAAAGTTGGCTGGGGTGTGGCCAGGGCGATATTCAGTGGAGTTCGCTATTGAGCAACTCCTTTGAATATCGCCCCTGCCACAGCCATTGTGCATGCAGCAGTGGAACTTGGCGCCACCGCAAGTGGTCAGAGTGGAGCATTCAGATGCGGTGGCGAAGTCTCCATTGCACCGCGCAAATCTGCGATATTCAAAGGTGACATGCAAATGAGGCCATAATTTATGCAAGTGCACGGGGCCATTTGCATCTAATTATGGCCCTATTTGCATGCGTTAGCATGCAGGTGCACCGATCCCCCGATTTACTTGCGCCTGACGCCTGCCAGACAGCAGCCATCGGGACCGACTCCCCTGCAGCCTGATCGCGGGCAGATCAGTTCCCCCAAGCAGTCCAATCGGGCATAACATGGTGTACCCACCCCGACCTAGCCCGATCGGGTCATAACTTCAGCCCCCCCCCCGACTAGCCCGATCGCGAAGCATAGCTTAAACCCCCCACCTCCAACTAGCCCGATCAGCGGCATAACTTCAATCCCCCAAAGACCAATATCCCTGGTGTTCCAGTGGATCGCAAGTCCATCATGGGCATAAGGTCAAAACCACCCCACCAAGTCAATATCCTGATGATCTAGTGGCCCCCACCCCACCCACCCACCCACCGGCTTCACCCGCCCTCCCGGCGGGCGGCAGCACCCACCCACCTGCCGCCCACCGACTGACGCTCGGTAGGGCTGCACGCCCATTGTTCAGAGCAAGAACTGCCTCAGAAGAGATACGTACCCCATTGGCTCTGCTCTGAACCAATGGGCATGCAGCCCTACCGAGCTGTCAGTGGGCGGCAGGCGGGTGAGGTGCTGCTGCCCGCCGCTGACGGGAGGGGCAGGGTGGTGGGGCTCTGTGGTGGTGGGTGGGTGAGAGGGCCACTAGATCATCAGGGATATTGGACTGGGGTGGTGGTTTTGACCTTATGCCCGCGATCGGGCTTCAGTCCACTGGACCACCAGGGATATTGGTCTTTGGGGCGGTTGAAGTTTGCCCTGCGATCGGGCTAGTCTGAGGGGTTGTATTATGTTTTGCCTGCGATTGCATTTAGTCGGGGGGTTGCTGTTTGCCACAGTCGGGCTGCAGGGGGCATCTGGAACAAGTGAAGGGCCACCCACAGGTGGCAGCTGCTGTGTTGCCCCTGCAATGCGGCAGCTCACCTGTGGGTGGCCTCACTTGATCCTTTTTTTTTTTTTGCCTAAAGTTGTCCAGGCACAGGTAGGGTGTTGGCGCCTGATAACTCTGCACAGCCCGGCTGAATATCGGGCTGTGCAGTTTATTATGGTTCCTCCCCTTGAGTTGAGCATGCCTTCATTAGCATTGCGTGTTGCCCAGCATGGTTTGGGGGACATAACTGCCTCCCTGCTGAATATCGCTGAATGGCGCAATTTGGACTTGTGCAGACGCACCCTATTGAGCATGGCTCAGCTCTTTGAATATCTGGGCCTATGTGTCCCCAGGTGTGTGAGGGACTGATGCATGCACTCTGTGTCTCCAGTGTGTGTGTGTGTGGGGACTGATGTTGTACACTCTGTGTATCCCAGTGTGTGTCTGATGTTGTACATTCTGTGTCTCCAGGTGTGTGAGGGACTAATGTACACATTCTTTGTCTCTAGGAGTGTGAAAAATGATGTACACACTCTGTTGCTGTGTGTGTGTGTGTGTGTGTGTGTGTGGTCTGCTGTTGTACACCCAGGTTTTGTCACGGTGCTCCATTGAAATTTAGGAGCACATTTATTTATTTTTATTTATTTAGTTTTGTTGACCAGGTAGGTGCACTAGACAGATCCTGCCTATTTTCAGGCACGACCGGGGAGAGGGGATACAGATGAATGCCAACTGACCATGAACCAGATTAAGCTGTTGATGGTATATTTTTAGTGAATGAGGGAAATTTTGGCATAACACCGGAAAATTCCCTACTCTTTTGAGAAGTGCCATGGGATCTTTAACATCCACCTGAACTACCACCAATCCAGGCAGATGGGACCTCGGTTTAATGTCTCATCTGAAAGATGGCACCTCAAAAGTGCAGCACCCCTCATGCTACATTACAGTGTCAGTACTGGGATATTAACCCAGTGCCAGATGTGGGAACTGAACCCACAGCCTCTGATCTCCTGGCCTCAGAGGTGAGTGGTGTGCTACCTGCTGAGCCATCGACACTAAATTGACATTGGCAAAATAAGGGCCAAAATGTGCTCCTGCCTGCATGTAGTCTGTGTTCCTACTCCCTGAATAAATTTTTTTTTTTTTTTTTTTTAAGGTAGTGAATTAAAATCATTTTTACCATGTTTAGGAGTGCCCCACACCCAGCTAGGGCACCCACATCTGTCACCTACCCACCAAGGCACAACCTCAGATCAAACTATGAGACTTAGCACTATAAATAATAATGGCCCACAGGAGAACTGGTGCGGTCACGGTGCTATCCCATTTAGATCCCAGTGAGTCCCACTTATATCACCTTTGGGACCTTTGTGGGCTGTCTTCTGGGCAGGGCTATATCAGTGCAGTGCAGAGAGTCTGTGCTACACCCTCAGAACCCGTCCATATTCAAACGAAAGCAGTTAGTGTAGTGAGAACTGTCACTGTTGTGTCAGGGACTCAACCCCACCACCTCGGCACCGACTGCATTGCATGCTTGGGGAGGCTGCCCGGCAGTGAAGTGGTCAGTGAGGCCACAAAAAAAAAAAAAAAAGACCAGGCTTTACTTTACATTTGGGAACAGACAGGGATTAAGACAGAGTCCTCTCCTTTATATAGGTAGGCAAGCAGGGGTCAGAATTGGTACTGTCCCACTAGCCAAATGCTGGTAGATTTGGTATTGGGCTAGTGTGATTTTCACTCAACTAGCCCTGGCCTGTGGGCTTGTACTAGAGAAGGCAACATTTCATTAAGTACACCCAGCTGGGCCAGAGGAAAAGAGGATAGGGAGGGCTAGTGATTTTTTCTAGTCACTAGCCCTGTTGGCTAGTGGCTGCAAAACTTAATTTTGACCCTGGAAAAGCTCATTTTCTGCAATACAGAAGGAGAAGGGCAATGCTTATGACACAGCTTTCCTGTTTGGAACAAGAAGGTACACTTCAAAACTAGACTCCGCTCTGTAACAGCCTTCTAGTGACAGAAACTAGCATATGTTTAATTAAATACTGTACTAAAAGAGGAATGTCAGTCATGCACAGACACATTCTCAGTCTCACAACAGTCTGCTCTACCTTTCTCTGCAACCACATTATTAGTTCATGACCAGTGACCTGTGGGGAAAGGCAAAGGTTAAATGTTTGGGGTTTACAGGAAAAAATACTTTGAGGGCACAATAACCACAGTTGTGGCTGCAGTGCAGTGCAGATGGGGCGGATCCGAGCAAATCACATGATCAGCAAACTCAGGACAGATCGTTCCATCCTTCAGCAGTCAGAGATTAAAACAACCAATTTGCCATGCCACCACCATATCAGCTTGATACAAGTCAAGTCAGATGCGGAAAATGACAGTCAACAGCTCACAAAATAAATTTGTGTAAGGTACAGTGTAGTCAGTTAATATCCATGAGGGTCCGATCAAATGGAATGGAGCACAGTGCCAGTTCCCCCTCCCTCTCCTGCAAGTACTGAGGTCCCCGTCTCCTCTGACCAGCGGCAAGAACAGAAATTGAAATAGGCATAATCACAAATCCTGACTCCTCCCATTATCAAATAAAAATATAAAAGGCGACCAGTGCCAGTAATTACATTTACATGGCGGTCATCATCATCATCTCCTGCATGCTATGCAGTCTGCCATGACCACCGATAGGCAGTTCAAACTGCCACCAGCCTCTTCTTAATCTACACTCGGTAATTTGCTGGTTTGTTGTGGGTGTGGTGGAAGGAGTCTGAATAAGTGATGTCCCAGACCCGTACAGTGTCCACAAACTGCCTGCAACTACCAGCTCCATGCTACCTGTTCTGGCACCACTGCACAGCCCAATCAAACAGCTCACGACCTGACTTGAGTTACTACTACTTGCTCATGCCACCTGTCCTTGATGCTGTGCTGCTGAAAATGACATTGGGTGCCAATGTCCATACCTAGGCCCACTCACAGGCAGTGCAGCAAGATGAGAGGATAGGAGCTTTAAAGAGAGCTCCCAATCAGAAGGTGAGGCACATAAACAAATAAAATGGAGCACTACGCAGAACAGGCCAGGGTGCAATTTATTTATTTATTTGCCTTTGGTAACCAGGTAAGAACACTAGACAGCCAAGTGCCTATTTTCAGGTGCGACCTAGGAGAGCTACAAGGTATCCATGAAACAAAATACAGAGTCGAGGTTACATACAACAGCTACATGCTTCAACAGTGGGTAAAACAGCTTAAGGTACAGACAGGCTCAAAGCTGGACTGAGAGCTATCAAGTGACAGATAGGCATGACATCATAAGGAGATAGAATAACATCAAATAACAATTAGAAATTAGTATCAAAGAACAACTCAAATGGGAGCAACATCAAAATTGTTTGGAGCACACATGTATACTCTATCCTGACCTGAGCGCCTAAAGTGAAAGAGAAGACTCAGTGTTGGATAGGGGCGGTTATTGATTATGAACAATGATTGCCGCTCCACCTTAAGTGGTGCCTAAAGAGGGTTATCAGCAGAGGTAATGGTGCTATGAGAAAACTGCAGCTGGGGGCTCCCCAGAGGGACTGGGGGAGACGCTGGGTATTATGCAGAACACAGGCAGGTTGATGCAGTTTTAGGAAGTTCCATAGGGATGTTTTGAAGCAAGGGTGGGAGGGAGGCCGCGAACTTGAGCCAAGTGAGTTCCCACCCAGTCCCAGGCACGATTCCCCACCAGTCTGCCACTGCCAGGCGGGCCTCAAGTTCAACACAAGATTACTGAGCATAAAGCCATACATACACAGTAGAAGGTTTAAAAAAGAAAAAAAAGCTTTTTTTTTTTTTTTTTTCCAACTATCTGAGAATGAGGAGTAGGAATGGAGAACAGGCGACTAACCCCCACCCCTAGGCTTCAGTACCTTCGTAGTTGCAGAAGGAACATTATCGCAAGCCCAATTTCATTCTGATGTCACTGCCACGTCAGATATCACGGTGGAGTAGGCACATCAAGTAACAGAGCAGCAGCAGAAAAGCAGAGTTCGACCATCCTCAGTCAGCGCCCGCCCCGATGTGAGCATATTCAAATTAACATGCTAGTTACTAAGCACCACATAACACACATTAAATAAAATTCTCCGCCCATTGTTTTTTTTAACCGCAGACCAGAATAGGAGACAATGAGTATGACTGGAGAACAGCAATTACACCCCAAATTGGCCTCAGTACCTTTGCTGCGCAATTTCACAATGATTATAAAATATAGCAAGACCACTTTCCTTCAGATCTAACTTCACAGTAGTGGAGCAGCATGAAAAAGTTATTGAGCTAACACAAACATGTCACAGTCGTAACATAAACCAAAATTGTAACTTCCACAACTTTTAGGGAAAAAGTTTTTTATGCACATCAACAGGTATGGCCTTTACTAGGAAAATCAACCTACCGTTTGTTGTTGAAACTGGAGCGAAATATCGAATGCTGGCTGGATCAGATCAGCGAAACTTCACTCCAGCTGATCTTCACCTCCGTCTCTCTGCTTTCCCTCATGCTTGCCGCACTCACTAGAGTATTACTAGGAATTTACAGCCAATGTACAGAGTTTGCCGACTCACATTAGTCTGATTGACATGGAAAAGCCAGTCGCTTGTAAAACTGCCACTGTAAAATGCACATGTCCCCCTTCATTTTGCACTCAGTACTAATTAAAATAAATGCATACAACACTCTTATTTTTGCATTCCATACTTTAAAAGCTTTTGCACTCCGTTGTAAAATAACAAAAATAAAAAACAGGAACCAGTTGGATGCCCTTCACCCTCCATGCTCTAGTTTACAGCAGGACACAAATACAAGTGGAAAGGGCTTTGAAAATGTGCCCGTCAAAACCTGCATCTGTGCTCGAAGACAGAGCACACCTTGTGTGACCCTGATCTCTTGTCTCCAGGTGTGTGTGTGTGGGAACCACTGTACGCAGCCTTTGTCTCCAGGTGTATGAGAGGACTGATGCTGTACACATTCTGTCTCTACAGGTGTGTGAGGGGACTGATGCTGTACACATTCTGTCTCTACAGGTGTGTGAGGGGACTGATGCGTACGCATTCTGTCTCTACAGGTGTGTGAGGGGACTGATGCATGCATTCTGTCTCTACAGGTGTGTGAGAGGACTGATGCGGCACATTCTGTCTCTACAGGTGTGTGAGGGGACTGATGCGGTGCGCATTCTGTCTCTACAGGTGTGTGAAGGGACTGATGTTGCGACAGTCCAGGGTTTTAAAATGCTGGTATAGCATAGCAAAACGCTACAAAAATGGGGTAATGCTAACTGCTTTTAAGAAATGCTTAGCACTAGACTGCTAATCATTTTTTGAGTTGAATCCATGACACGGTGCACCACATTAATTAATAAAACTATAAGTTTTTTTTTTAAATGTTGCTAATCAGTCTGTGCCAAGTGCTATGCAGTTTCACAACTGACTAGCACTTTCACGCATCAAACTGCTAATCAGTTTTTCAGCTTATTTAACACCCTACAGTCTGTGCCTCCTGGTGTCTAAAATGACAGATGTACACTCTGTCTCCTGGTGTATGAGAGGACAGATATTTGGCATTGGGAAGAATAGGATGGCAGTGATGTATCATAAAAATTTAACATAGCGTTACTAAATTGTGCTTAATACATAAGTAGTTGGATGTTACTGCCCTTAATGTGTGAGCGCTTAACCATCCCTCCATTTGGTGCTTCGTGACATTACCTTTTAAGCATCATTTGAGTTGGTTATGGGGGCAGAGCTCCCAAACATAAACACATTTTATTTAACAAAGAAAGGAAAACTTCAGCAGCTCTTGTCACAGACATTTCCTCATACACAATGATGTCCGTTCGAGGCTCGGAAGATGTTACGTTTTTAATACAGAATTTGTTTTATTCGTGTCAGGGTCTTCACCCCACAACCGTTATATAAAAATATGTAGTGTGAGACTACCCCACCAAACATAAAACACATTATGTTTAATAAAGCTACTGAAACTTCAGTAGTTCTCTTGAAGACCTTTTTCCATTGTATACAGTGGCGTAAGCTCGGCTGAATACGCCAATTTGACATACATACTTAATTTGAGCAAGCCCTCAAATTGTGGTCCTTAGTCTTCCACCAGCTGCAGATGTTGTACACACTGGCCCAGATATTCAAAGGGTTGCTCCATGCTCAACAGGTTGCGCATGCTCAAGTCCCCATTGCGCCATTCTCGATATTCAGTAGGAGGCAGTTGCGCCACTGAAAACAGGCTGAGCAACAGCGCAATGCAAATGAATGCATGCTCAACAGGAGGGGAGGAACGATGCATAAACTGCACAGCCCGATATTCAGTCGGGCTGTGCAGAAGTCAGGCGCAACTTCAACCTGCGCCTGCACAACTTTGAGCAAAAAAAAAGGCTTAAGTTGAGGGCCACCCACAGGTGAGCTGCTGTATTGCAGGGCGCAACAGCAGCTGCCACCCGTGGCTGGCCCCAACTCAGTCCCTGTGCCCCCCACCAGCCCGATTGTGGCATCAATGTGGCCCCCTCCTGTTCACATCCCTGGTGGTCCAGTGGACCGTAATGCCTGATCGCGGGCAGAAAGTATACAGGCCCCCACATCCCATGTGCCCCTATCGCAGGCAGAAAGTATACAGACCCCCCATTCCATGTTCCCGATCGCGGGCAGAAAGTATACAGACCCCCACATCCCATGTGCCCGATCGTGGGCAGAATGTAATAAGACCCCCCAACCGAATATCTCCTGGTGGTCCAGTGGACCGTAATGCCCGATCACGGGCAGAATGTAATAGGAACCCCCAACCCGAATATCTCCTGGTGGTTCGCGGATTGTTGACAGGGCAGATTGTATAGGGACCCTCAGTGCCATCGCGGCAGAGTTGCTGAACTAGTATTTTGAGTCCAGTGATCAGACGCCTTATCGCGGCAGCACGGCTGGTTCCCTCACTCATCTTCACGGCCTCACCTGCCTGCTCATTTCCAGCTCACCGTCCGCCTTGAGCGCCGGCAGCAGTCTTCACCGCTCGCTGGCTGCCGTGGATTGCTGGGTTGAGCCATTGCGCAGAAGCCCATACTGTATAGACGGTCCAGATTTGTGATTCAGTGATTCATTCACAAATCTGGACTGTCATGTACAGTTAGAGGGCTGCACGCCCATTGGCCTCAGCTCTGCACCATCGGGGCGCAGCCCCACCGACAGTCAGTCGGTGGGCGGCGGGCGGCAGGCAGGTGGGATGCTGCCGGCCGCCGGGGGAGCGGGTGGTGGGGCTCGTGGGTGGGTGGGGTGGGGGACACTAGACACCAGGGAGATGTTTTGGGTGGGGGTTGTCAATATACATTCTGCCCGCGATCGGCATTACGGTCCACTGGACCACCAAGGAGATATTCGGTTGGGGGTTCCTTATTACATTCTGCCCAAAATCGGCATTACAGTCCACTGGACCACCAGGGAGATATTCGGGTTGGGGGTTCTTATTACATTCTGCCCGCGATCGGCATTGAAGGGAGATGTTTGGGGGAGTTCTTTCACGTTCTGCCCGGCGATCGGGCAGGTAGGGGCGTCGGTCCTCGACGGCTGCTGCCTGGCAGGGCGGCCAGGCGAAGTCCTCGGGATCGGCGACGTATACGCAATGGCATGCAAATGGGGCCATAATCAGATGCAAATGGCCCCCTGCGCTTGCATGAATTATGGCCCCATTTGCATGTCACCTTTTGAATATCGTGATTTTGCGCATGGCGCAATGGTACTTAGCGCCACCGCAAGTTGAATGCTCCACTCTGACAACTTGCGGTGGCGCAAGTTCCCGCTGCGCCATGCACAGTGGCTGTGGCTGGGGGTGATATTCACAAGGTTGCTCAATAGCGCAACTCGCTGAATATCGCGACTTACCTCTTGTAACTATTTTAGCGAGGCGCAGGACTTGCGCCTCAGAATGGCAGTATTTGAATATCTGGGCCACTGTGTCTTCACCTATTTGAGGGTGTTAGAAGTGCACACATTGTCTCTAGGTGTGTGAGGGGGCAGATGTACACATTGTGTCTCCAGGTGTTTGAGGGTGACAGAAGTACACACGTGTGAGGAGGGCAAATACTGTACACACTGTGTCGCTGTTTTTTTTAGGAGATAGTTGTACACACACTGTGCCTCTACCTGTTTCATAGTTTGGGATCAAGTTCAGAAGGCCGAGGTCCATAAATGAACTTGCCACCATTCAAACTTAAATGGTGGAACAGAAGACTCTTTTTTCACCCATAAAGATATCTAACCTATTTTTAAAAATGTCATACTTTCACTCTCTACCTCATGTCTTGGCAATGTATTCCAAATGTTAATGACTCTCTTTGTAAACCAGTGACTTATTTTTACAGTATTATTTATTTCTCCACTGAGTCTTAGGTTATGTGACCTTATATCTTTATAATAAATTTTACTTTTATTTAAACCAGTCAGTTCAAACAGTTTTGGGTTATTGTGAGCTTTAAGATCAGACACAATTCACCCTCAAACATCTATATTCCATGGAGTATAACTGTTAGTATTTTAGTCTATCATGGTATTGTAAACCTTTGACTTCCAAGATTTGTTTAGTGGCTTTTGTTTTTGTACCCTTTCTAATCTGTTTCTCCCCGAACAGAATAAGGGGCACAAAAGGTAGACAGTATTCCATGTGAGGCGAACAGTGCTGAGTATAGTGGAAGGATAACTGCAGAATCCCTGCTGTTTATTGACCTCAAAATGCAACGTATAATTTGGTTACATTTCCTAACAGTTTTATCCACATGGAAATCAAATTTTAAGTTATTAGTTATCCAGACCCCAAGTCCTTTTCATTAGTGCTGACCTCAAGTTGAATATTATTAATACTGTATTGGAATTTTAGATTGTGAGTTCCAAAGTGTGTAACTTTGCACTTTAGTTCACTGAAAACCAGTTTATATTCTTGTGCCCAGTGAGCTAGATGGTTTAAACTATCTTGAAATAATTTAGCTGTAACTCCTAGGTGGCGTATCCCAAGGGCTGCTACCCTTGCCTGCTTGGCTAGTAGCAGGTTAAGGGCCTGAGTTCTGAAACGGGTGCCTCCACCCAGAGGTCAGGGTTGGTAGTGATCAAGCTTACCTTGGGCACAGCCCTCCGGACACTGTAAACCCCCCTTTCCTTACTAGTGGCCGGAACAATACATAATAATCACTTTCACAATACTCTGATACACCCACACTGTTTGCATTTACCACCAGGGCTTTCCTTCCTCTCTTCCAGCCCTGGGGACCCCTGTAAAACAAGGTTATACACAGCAAATAACAGCAGTACAGTACTCTTACACAAACTGGAACCACAGTCAGGTAAATGCAAAAAGAGTTAGATCTGATTTATTTAAGGGGCTTGAACAAGGGAGGGTGTACCTCAGGTTAATTTGCTTAAAGGCTCTATCAATCAAGCAGTTCAGGGTCCATAAACAGTCGCACACTCTGAGTACCCAGATGGAGAATGGTGGGCTAGCCAGGAACGTTGCAGCTGGTTGGGGCCCTGTGATGGAAGAAAATAATATGCACAACACACACTTTGTAATCCAGAGTCAAGGAAAAGAAAACAAGACAATCAGATGACACACTTTTAGATTAGGCTGTTGTTGCAGGGAGCTATCCTGATGATTACTCACGATACCTAAGACTGGACACGGGCTGGACGAAAATCAAAATAGCAGGTGGTTAATCTGGAGTGCCAGGAGAAGCAGGGCTCAAACGAATTGCCAAGGCGTTGCTCCTGTTTATGCGTGAGCAGGGGCTGATCCCTCAGGCAGGTCTCTCGGCGTGTGGCTTTCTCCTGTGCAGTGGTGTAGTGTGACAGGGCCAGCATGGCATGGCCCAGGCTGAATGGAGATGAATGGATTCAGTCCGATTAGGCTGGATAAAGCTTCCAGCAAGCAGAACACAGTTCACACAGTGGGGAACAAAATCACGACCCACTTTCAGTACACAGCACGTGTACATGTAAAGAGATTCTATGGTACCAGCAAGCACGTTCACACAGTGGGAAACCAAATCACGACCCACTTTCAATACACAGCATATTTACATGTAAGGAAATTCTAATGTACCAGGAAACCGCCTCCGTCACGATCGCAATGTCTCTGCACAAACCAGGGATTCAAAAGCAGCTGGAAATCCTGACAGGCTGAATCACATTCAGCAAATCTTCGGTCTTCTTCAGGTTAAAGCCTGGTCACAGTCCAGTGGCTTAAATAGTCCTCATAACTCAGATTCAATCCGAATAGCGCTGTTTTCCTCTCGGGGACAGCAGACAGACAGGCAGGCCAAAACTCAGCCCTTTCACAGTTCTCCCAAGCAAAACTACACAGAACTGCTGCTCAAAATCACTTGAGTTGTTACTTCTTCACTTATCAGCTCAAAACTGAAATTAGCTGCAGCAGCCTGGGAAATTTCCCAAGATCCAGAAGTTTCAGTTGGCTGATCCTCCTCTCAGTCACAACAAAGGCTCCCCCTTCAGGTGCAAAAGGCGCAAAAAGCCCAAAACTATAGTTCCTACAGATTTTGACTCCAGACAGCTCCTGTAGTCTGGCTCCTTTTGGTCCCACCAGTCCATCCGCAGTCCAGGACCAAGATAGTGGAGATAAACAAAACAGTCCTTGCTGCAAAGAAGGCAGGTTAGACAAACTACATTATCATCATCACTCTAAATGATTTTCAGCAAATAGCTACATCTTTCAACAGAGCTCTCCTCTCAGATTACTTATGACTGCAATCCAGGCGGCTCTTAGAGAGAGTAAACAGAGGCTATGCAGACACTCTCTGGCAATCACATTTAAACTGCTAAAAGCCAGGGACACCAGCCTGGCAGTGAGCATTTAGCCAAGCTCAAGGAGACTTTTCGGAACTCCCATTTGTAAAGGGTTACATAGCTGTTTCAGCATTATAGACTATGCCACCCATTTTGCAGTCATCTGCATACTTGCAAGACCAAGTATCTGTAGGAACTTGCATGGAGGATAATAGAATGTTAAATAAAATAGGACCCAAAACTGAGCCCTGGGAACTCCACTGGACACTTCTCCCCAGGAAGACATATAACCACATATTGATGCACATTGTGTTCTGTTACTCAGCCAGAAGTTACATTCTAACATACTAAAATGCCAGCAGAATAGGCCCAACGGTATTTCGTGTCTGGTCGTTTGGTCAGCCCTGCCCTGGGAGTTGACCTTGCTGCCCCTCGCCGTCTCTGGCTTCTCTTCCCAGTCCCAGATATTCTTGCTGCACAGGACTTTGCTTCCAGAACCCTTCCTCTGTACCTGTTCCACCATCTCTGCCTTCACCAGACCCATGGGCAGTGCATTCCATGGCTCCACCACCCTCTCAGTGAAGTAGCACCTCCTCCTTTCTCCCTTAATCTCCTCCTCCAGCTTCCACCCATGCCTCTAGTTGCCCCTCCTTCCTTCGGAGCACCCTGACTGCTCATCCCCTATTTACCCCTTCATGTACCTGAAGACCTCTATCATGTCCCCTGGTCCCTTATGTCTTCCATTGTGTACATAGTTAGGTCTCTTGAGCCTCTCCACATAGGTCTTGTCCCCAAGCCCCAGATAATTTTAGTTGCCCTTTTCTGGACCCTCTTCAGGAGTTCGACGTCCCTCTTTAATTGTGGTTTCCAAAACTGCATGCAGTACTCAAGGTGCGGCCTCACTAAGCAGTTATACAGAGGGAGTATCACTTCCCTCCTTCTGGAGGTGATCCCCTAGCGATGCATCCCTGCATCCTGTTGACCTTGGCTGCTGCCCTCCTACAAGTCTCAGAGTTGTTTATCTTGACATCCACCACCACCCCCAGGTCCCTCTCAGCCATTGAGACTTGTAGCATTCCCACAGGGTGTACACTTGGCCGGGTTTCTGGCTCCCAGGTGCAATACCTTGCATTTCCTGCATTGAACCTCAGCTTCCACTTTCTAGACCACCTTTCTAGAGCCTCCAGGTCCCCTGTAGGGCCACCCTCCCTCCTCCCATCCACCACCACCCCTAGTTTTGAGTCTTCCGCAAAGAGACCCATCTCACTTCTGATACCCTTCCTTATGTCAGAGACGAGGCATTGAACAGGAGGGGCCCAAGGACCAATCCCTGAGGGACCCCACTAATGACCTTCCTTGGAGATGAGACTATCCTGCCACCACGACCCTCTGGGTCTGGTCCTGGAGCAATTTCCTATCCATCTGATCTGGTTCTCCTTCCCATTTCTCCCAGCTTATCCAACAGACCCCATGAGGAACAGAGTCAACGCCTTGCTGAAGTCAAGAAAGAGGATGTCCACCGGTCTACCCAGGTTCAAGGCACTTATCACCCAGTCACAGAACTCCACAAGGTTTGTCTGACCACGATTTCCCTGGGATGAATCATGCTGTCTATCGTCCAGGCACCCGACTTTCCAGGTCCTCCCCTAGCCTCTCCTTGACCATGCCCTCCATCACCTTGCCCACCACCAATGTCAGGCTGGCGGGCCTGTAGTTCTCTGCCACGTCCCTTGATCCTCCCCTTGTGGATAGGCACTATATGTGCCACCATCCAGCCCTGGGGCACCACCCTGTTCTCAGAGAGAGATGCTGAAAAGGGTTTTTGCCAGGACATCCGCCAGTTCCTTCAGCACTCTGAGATGTAATTTATCCGGCCCTGGTGCTTTCTCTGTCTTTAGGGTCATGAGGACTTCCCTCACCTCTGCCATGATTTCCACCTCCGCTGCCTCGTCTCCCTGCTTTGCCTCCCCCTTCTGCCAGTGATGGTCCCCCTCTCCCAAGTCCCGCCGGTCGGTAAGGGCCCCCTTAGTTTCAATTGCCTCCTCCCATGTATGATGCAGCCCCTCATTTTCCTTGGTGAAAATAGAAGTGAAGTACTCATTTAGTACCTCAGCCTGCTTCCCTGGGTCTTGTGTCCATCACTCCCCATTTTAATCCTGCTAATCTGCCCCTTCACCCTTCATTTTTTCCCCAATGTATCTAAAGAACCCTTGTTCCCTCTCCTAATTTCCCTGGCCAGGTTCTGCTTCTTCCTTGCTTTAGCTGCCCTCACCACCCTAGTGGCCCTTCTGGCCATCGGCTCATACTCCCTCAATTCCTTCCACTCCTTGAGCACTTGGAAATGCCTATAAGCTGCCTTCTTTCCCCTCACCAAGTCCTGAACCTCCTTGGTCCACCAGCAGGGTTTACAGGCCTACCGCATTTTCATCTTACTCTTGTACAGGTGCTGGTAGCATCCTGCACCCACCCCGAGATTTCCACCTACAGTCAACGTCCATGTCTGGCCCAATCCCATCCAAATGCTTCTTAAGGAACCTTCCATTTCCTTGAAATCCGCCCCCCCCTGAAGTCAGTTACCTCCATCTTTGTGCAGCCTTCCTGCCCCTCCTGGGTCCAGGCAGAACCAGACCGTGGCATGGTCATTCCCCGCCAACGGGTCCCTTTACTTCCAAGCTCCAACTGGTCATACCGTCTGCCAGGACCACATCCAGTATCCGCACCTCCCTGGTCGGTTCCCCACCTGCTGAGTTAGGAACGTGTTCTGAAAGACATCCAACAACCTCTGTTCCCTGGCCACTGAGAATGTCATAGTCTCCCAGTTCCATTCCTGGCATGTTTAAGTCCCCAACACCACCACTCTTCCCCTGCCTAAACTGCAGTGTCTCCCCACATCTGCCACCAGACTCTCCTCCAGCTCCTCTGCCTGCTTGAGCGTCTATACACTGCTCCTATTTTACTCTCTTGCCACCGCTTGTTATCAGGGTGATCCAAATTGACTCCACAGTTCCCTCCACCTCCTCCCTCCTTGTATGCCACTGCAGTTTTGAGTATTATTGCTACCCTTCCCCCATCCTTCCTGAACATGGTGTAACCCTCCAGGTTGAGGTCCCAGTCGTGCCCTGTGGTGGCTTCAGGTCTCGGTGACCGCTGCCACATCCACCTCTCCCTCAGTTATCATCGCCTGGAGCTCAGGCATCTTATTGCCCAAGCTCCTGCCATTTAGCAGGACTACCTTCCACCCTTTCTGTATACTGTATCCATAGCCCACCTAATTATATTTGGATGGAATTTGAGTTTTATTAGTTCTTGAACAAGGATTTTAATAGAGACGGAATCAAAACCTTTTGAAAAATCCATGAAGATCACATCCACAGGCATTCCTCTGTCTAAAGCAGCACTAACTGGTTCAAAAAACACAACAGATTGGTTAAACAGGATCTGCACGATATAATCATGCTGAGACAAGTCATAGTGCCCTACATCTATTAGATGTTGTGTAATATGTTTCTGTAATGACCTTTCAAAGATTTTGCCCAGCTTAGATGTTAGGCTAATAGACCTATAAATTTTAACATTTTGTTTCTTTCATCGCTTATGAATACGGGTTATAAGAGCTTTATTCCTGATTTTATGAATTTCCCATCTTTTGGGAGGAATTAAACAGGACAGAGAGAGGTCCAGCTAGTTGAGTGATAAGTTCCTTCAAGAATTTTGGCATCAAGCCATCTGGTCCGCAGAACTATTGTTCTTAATTGATTTAACTGTTTGTATAATATCACTAGGGCTAAATACTGGGTAATCGGACTGTAAAGCAGGTAAATCACCAGAAAATACCTCTTTCTCTTTGTGACACTGAGAAAATAATGGTAAAAGGCGGAGGCCATCTCTATTTCTGAGCTCATAATTCCATTTTCTGTTGAGATTGGCCCTACAGTGTTTCAATTTTTGTTTTTGTTAGTGACCCTAAATAATTATAACATTTCTTTTTGTAATATGTTACTGTAGTAGCTAACTTAATTTCTGCATTTTTGGGGTTTTCTTGATTATTTTTCACGTCCTTTAACAACTGTCATGTATGTGACTATATTGATATTAGTGGGATGTAGTTTAGCCTTTTATATAGTTTCTTTTTTTTTCTTCTAATTTTCTGGACTTTCCTGTTCCACCATACAGGGACTTTGTGCCTTTTACATATTTTATCCTTTCTGGCACCCAGGTGTTAATGCATATATTTTTTATTTATTTAGTTTTTGTTAACTGTAAGTGCTTATAGCCAACAGGTGACTATTTAACTTATTATGCAGTTTATCCCAGGTTTGCTGTCAGTAAATGTTATCCAACTCTTTCATCCAGTCCCAATGACTTGAGAAATTTTAATACTGTGATAATCTGCTCTGAAAGTCCCAGAATTTGGTTATACCATTAATAGGTTTATTTCCGGTAATATGTAAATCAAATTGAATTATATTATGGTCACCACTACCAGAGGCGGCAATACCTTAGGACAGGAAAAACATAGGTCTGGATTTATGAATATTAAATCCAGTATATTCTCCATCCTTGTGCCCTTGGGAGGAGGGACAGTTATACACACACTGCATCCAGCTGTATGGGGTGAGGAAGGTTATACACATACACTACCTCCAGCTGTATGGGGTGAGGGAAGGTTGTACACACACTGTGCCTCCAGTTATACACATGTGCCTTCTGGTTTGCAAGGAGGCGAATTGCACACACAGTCTCCATGTGTGAGTGGGCAGGCGTACACACTGCACTCCAGATGTGTGAGTAGACAGATGTGCATTCTGTGTGCCTCCAGGTGTGAGTGGACAGATGTACATGCTGTGTGTCTCAGGTTGTGTGTGTGTGTGTGTGTGTGTGTGTGTGGACAGATGTATACACCTGGGTCTCCAGGTGTTTGAATGGACAGATGTACATACTCTGCCTTCAGCTATGTGAGTGGGTAGATGTAGATACTCAGGGTCTCCAGGTGTGAATGAACAGATGTACATATTCAGCCTCCAGCTGTGTGAGTGGACTGTTGTACATACTCACGGTCTTCAGGTGTGAATGAACAGATGTACATACTCAATCTCCAGCTGTGAGTGGATGCACACATGCTCACCATGCACCTCCAGGTGTATGGGTGGACATACATACATACTCTGGGCCTCCAGCTGTGTGAATGGACAGGCGTACATGCTCAACCACCAGTGGTGTGAATGGACAGATGTACCTACTCTGAGACCCCAGAAGTGAGTGGAAAGAACAGGGTTTTATTTAACTCTAAAACTTTTACTCATTTTTGCTCATAAAAGTGCTAAACCTTTGTGAAAATGCATAGCTCTTGCCTCACTGTTTAAGAAACACAGCACTTCTAGAAAATCAGTATAAATACTTTCTGTACAGTTAGTATTATCCCAAGAAAAAACTGCTAATCAGTTATTTAAAACCCTGTAAGAGGCACATGCTGTGCACCTCCAGGTGTGTATTGGACAAATGTGCATACTCTGGGCCTCTCGGATGTGTGAGTGGACAGGCGTGCATACTCTGAGCCTCCAAGTATACGTGTTGACAGGCACGCTACTCTGCATCTCCAGATTTGTGAGTGGTCAGACGACATGCCCATGGGCTCCAGGTGCATGAGTAGATGTAGGTACATATTCTAGGACTCCCGGTGTTGTGAATGGGCAGGCATACTTACTGTGTTCCTCCAGGTTTGTGAGTTGACAGATACACATATTCTGAGCCTCCAGGTTTGTGGAGTGGACAGACGACGCTCTGATCATTCACCTGTGTGGAGTGGACAGATGTACATACTCTGAGCCTCCAGGTGTGCGAGTGAAGACACATACTCCGGGCCTCCAGGTGTGTGAGTGGGCAGCTGTACATATTATGGGCTTCAGCTGTGTGAGCAGACAGGACGCACATACTCTGGGCCTCCAGGTGTGTGAGTGGACAGACGTACATACTCTTGGTATCCAGGTGTGTGAGAGGACAGACATGCATATTCTGTGTCTCCATGTGTGTGAGTGGACAGACATACATACTCTGGGCCTCCAGGTGTGTGAGTGGACAGACGTACATACTCTTGGTATCCAGGTGTGGAGAGGACAGACATACATACTCTGGGCCTCTAGGTGTGTGGGAGGACAGGCACGTCCACCACTCTGGGACCTGAGGTGTGTGGTGGACAGATGTATGTATTCTGGGTCTCCAGGTATGTGAGTGGACAGCTGTATGTATTCTGGGTCTCCAGGTATGTGAGTGGACAGCTGTACATACTCTGGGCCTCCAGGTGTGTGAGTGGACCGGTTGTACATCGCTGTGCCTCCAGGTGTGCGGATGGACAGGCGTGCCTAGTCTGGGCCTCAGGTGTGTGAGTGGGCAGGCGTACATATTTTCTCCTTAAGTGTGTGAAAGGACAAATATACGCTTATGCACCTTGAGATGTGTGTGTTGGTGTTGCAGTGCGGTACAAGGAAGGGACAGGTGGGTCGTGCTGCTTATTGGAAAGGATGGGCAGGTGCTGCTGATGTAAGAGAAATAGGCTGGCCTTGTTTTTGCTGTAGGCCAGATTTGCATGGGAAATGATGCTTTCTCGAGCGCCACATTGTCACCGGATAATCTCTCCTGCTCTTCCTTTTTGCCTCCAGTCTGTCTCCAACCCCTCCCTTGCTCGGCGCTGACCCACCCAGCCCCGCTTCATTTTTGACCTCCTTTCTTTCTTTCCTTCCTGCCTATCTGCTGTAACCCACCCCTCAATTAACAGTAATAGCCTTGGTGTTTATGGCCACCCTACTGCTCTATTGTCTCTGGCCCCATCTACCCCTGCCCGACTGCCAGTCTGTATTAAATTAATACTTTCTTTGTTTCTCCTACGCAGATCAAGCTCTGACTGGGCGCTCTCCTCTGGTGTGGTGGTGTGGCACCTGCTGACCCCGCCACATGCTTCACTGCTCCTGCAAGCCAACTCTCCAGGTATAGTCCTCGAGGCACCTGCTATTTTTGAGTTTTGGTGCTATCTTTGCTCGCTCCTCTCTGACTGGCCGATTCTTCTGAGCCTGTTCCTTCTATTCACTGCCCTCAGGACAATGAAGCCTCACTCAAGCTCGACCTTTCTTATTTCTTTTCTCCTCAGCTAAGTCCTGATACTGTTAATTTGTTATACAATTGATTTGATACTGCTAACTGCTATACAGTTGGTTTTTCGCTTGCATGTATGGATGTTTAAATGTAGAATTTTTTCTACAATACTTTTGCTGTAAACAACTAGCCTTAGAATAGAGAATTTTTATTCAATTGCCAGTGACTCATTTAATTTAGCTGTCCTGTGACTTGTTTAATTTAGCTGTCCCTACTGCTACTAGAAAGCATAACAAATTTAAACACAGACAGTAATAGAACCAGTGTGCTGATTTTCAGATTGTTTTCTACCTAACTCTGTGATTCTGTGCTAATCTCGTGTTCTTCCTTTTTTGCCTCCAGTCTGTCTACAACCCCACCTCGCTTGATGCCGATTGCTGACCCACCAGCCCCAGTTTATTTTTATGTTTGCTTGCACGCATGTGCAAGAAACATAGTGTCACCATACAAGTTTTCATAGGTGTGCCACCCCACTTCCAATGCCCTGCTCCCTTTGCAGGCATGGCTGCACCATGCCAATGAATGTCCGAGCTGTCTATGACAGCTGTTCAGATGCAGTGGCATACAGTTCTAAGGAAAACACCACCACAATCGGCAGGCGATTTGCATACTGCTGTCGGGAGTATGCAAATTGCCTACACGCTGGCACTGCATCTGAACTGTCATAGTTCGTAACCCCCCACAAACACATAAGGTAGCATGCTGAGCCCACCCAGCATGCCATACGCCTCCCCCCAACACCGTATGGCTGGGGTGCCCAACTCACGTCGGTTCCCTGCACCACCCCAAACACACTCGAGGTGCCACGCTGAGAGCCCACCCCAACGTGGCAAACATCTGTATGGCAACGGGGTGCCTAATCCCATCAGCTCCACTGTCCCCTGCCCCCACAAAAAATCATGACTTCCAGTTGCCATGCTGGGAGCCCACCCCAGCGTGTCAAATGTCCGTATGGCTGAGGTGGGTGCCCAATCCTCCGTTGACTCCACTACCCCCCAAAAAATAACCTTCCAGCTGCCGCGCTGGGGCACCACCCCAGCATGGCAAAAGTCCTGCGTCATCTTCTACAAAGAAAAAAACACTTAAAAATGGTCTCTCGTTGACTGTTTTGCCCTCTCCCCAACCCGTGCCACCCTCTGTGCACCCACCTCCCACACCCCCACCCAATACTTGCCTCCGGAGCCCAGCTGACTATCTTCGTGGACTTGGAACATGTCTGCATTCTTCAGAGTCGACCACAAACTGAAAAAATGCCGGTAAACAGTATAATGGCATAAATGTTTTTTTTTCTTTTCAGCTTTGGTGCATTTCTGCCATTTTGGGACTTTTTCACCACATTTTCAACATGAGGTTTTTGAGGCCCTACCTCATGAACTCAGTCACTGTCATTTTGTTATTCTGTCCCAAAAGGTGATTTTGCAGTCACTGTGAGGAACCACCTTTCGGACTGAATAACGAAACAACAGTGTCACAGTTCATGAGGTGGGCCTCTGAAACTGTATGTTGAAAATTTCGAAAGAATTCCCAAAATGGTTGTTTTACCAGCATGCATTGTACATTTCCTATGCATGCTCGTAACGTCCCTAATTTTACTATTTTCACTCCAGATTTTCAACATTGCCATTTTACCACACCTCCTTATGAGCAGTACAGCTGTCATTTTTCACATCTCTCCCAAAATGTGTTTTCATGCATGTAGCGCACAATGGTGCAGTTGGTGCAAAATCAATGTTCGAGCAGAGTAAAAAATCACAGTGACACTGTTCATGAGCAGAGATCTTAAAATTGCTATGCTGAAAATTTGGTGACAAAAGTCCATAAAATGACTATGTTATGAGTATGCATTGCGCGGTTTCTGCACCCTCGTAAGTTCACAAATTTGTAATATTTCAGTCCACATTTTCAACACTGGCATTTTTCCACATCTCCTATGAACAGTACAGCTGTAATTTTTCACACCTGGCGAAATGTGTTTCGCACTTCCAGCTCAGAAATGCGTGGTAGCTGTGGGAAATTAGTGTTCGACAGAGTAAGAAAATCACAGTGACACTGTTCATGAGTGGAGGTCCCAAAATGCCTGTGTTGACAATCTGCTGTAAAAAAAAAAAATCCCAAACTAATTACATTGCCATTTTACCACACCTCCTTATGAGCAGTACAGCATTGCGCGGTTTCCATGCGTGCTAGTTTCTCTATGCACCTCATGACTTCACCAGTTTTCTTTATTTTCACCCAGATTTTCAACATTGCCATTTTTACACCTCCCCATGAACAGTACAGCAGTCATTTTTCACATCCTGGTTGAAATGTGTTTTCGCACCAGTGGTGGCAAATGGTGTAGTTGCTGTGCAAAATCAACTTTCTGCTAATGAACTGGTATTGCCACTGTTCATAACGTGAAGTCACAAAAACATGTTTAAAATTTGGAGTGAAAATACTAATGAACGCCTGGGATGTTAGGGTTTCCGACTATAACGCCCCAACCCTGTAGAGACTGACTAGCATCAGGGTGTAACTTTGAATTGTCACCTGTAATGCTTCTGCCATTCCACCTCCACCCACCTTGTAGCCAGTGATGGGCATCGAGGTGTGCCTTGACCCTTTGGCCCCAAAGTTCACCCCATTCTCCTACACTGTACCCATCTCACCATATTTCTTATAGAATGGGGTGAGCATAAGAGCCAAAGACTCAAGGCACACCATGACACTTGTCGGTCTCAGCAGGGTAGGGTGTGGTGAGATGGCATGGCTGTTTGCCTGACGACCAAAGGCACACCCCAATGCCTGTCAGTCTCTGTTGTGGTGGTGGGTTGGCTTCAGTTCAATACTTCACTGCCATTCCTATTATGCATCTCTCTAACTCCTACACTACCAATGCCAATGCCAGCAACCAAACATTCGGCATTGACAGATGCTTGTTTTATTAATTTTTCTTTCAACTGCAACACAGGTCAAATCACAGCAATGCAATTATACAATGTGTGGAAAGTAACGCAACATGTTTCTGCACTAGTAGATAAAACTGTGTTGAATGGGCACATCTACATTCATTATACCTGCTACAGTGTTGCTACGCTCTGCAGATCTGTGCCCATAAGGGTTTGCTAATATGTGTTTGATATAATATAGCCAACAGAGTTAATTAATCTTTACTAACGCCAACTAATAATGTAACTCAAAGAGAAAGCATTATGCATTGTGCTCTTAGACATACAACAGATTGTTAGAGGATATCAACAACCTCGGTTCCTGTGATATTGGGGGGTTGTCGCATCTAACTGGTGACTGCCCTAGGGGGCAGATATGCTAGGAATGGTTTCCAAACTAGCGGAAAGCTAGGTAGAGTGTTGGTGTCCAGGTGTGAGAGGCGGTCTAGGAAGGCTGTGTAAGCCAGGCACAGCATCGTTTTGAAAGGTATGGATGTCTGTTGAGTGCCATCAGTGCAGTATGAGCCGTTGAGCTTGCATACTCAACTGTGCTAGCCATTTCTGATCTGTGAGGACATACTTTGGGCATTGGTTTTGAGGTCTAGTATAAGGAGAGTCAGTGATCCTGGCGAGTGATCCTCTCCCAGTTGACAGATTCAAGACCAGAAGTCAGACAGGTGCGAGCATGCCCACGCGATGTGCAGTAGGTCTGCTCTTGACTTCCCACACCTCCAACAGTGGTTGCCTGTTTGCATATTCATCTTATGCAGGACGGATGGGGACCTGTACCAGGAGTGCAAGATTTTTTCTGAATCAGCCTGCTGCGGAAGTCTTTGAATGCTTTGTGACATAAGACCCAACAATTTTACCAGTCTTCGTTTGAGATAGGTGTTCCAGGCATAGCAGACCACTTATCTCAGGGATGGTCAGATGGACTGGGAATGTTGTTTCTAGTCAGGCTATAGATTTTGCCTGCCAGCCCTTTGGTGTGACCTAGCCATTTATTAGGAAAGGAGGGTCATGGCATGTTGGTGTTGCTTTGCCGTAAAAGTGACTGAGTGGCACTACGAATTTGTAAATAACACCAAAAATCTACTCATGATCATGTCCATTTGTTTTGCAGCACTGAGGAGTCCACCTGTAGTCCATCTTCCTGCAGGATATCTTTAACAGAATTGATCCCCTTGGCTTTCAAGGTAGTCCAGACCACAGGTTTAACCTCCACGTTTATAGTGGGGTTGCCCCAAAGGGAAGCATAGCTAATGGGAGATGGGTCAGTGCTTAGCTATTTATGTAGCTTTCACCAGCAGTTTATGGGGGTTATAATTGTGGGGCAATATTTCAGTGCTTTGGGTAAGGGCATAGAGAATAGGGCTGGGGAGTGGCCTTCATTCAGGCACACTCCATGTTTACCCATTGTGGTCTGGAAGGGGTAAAGGGTGGAACCCTTTGACTGTTCGGGGTAGCTCAATAGGCCCCCAAATACACTGGGAACCAGGGTGAATTCCAGCCCCTTGAGACCAGTGAGACCTTCGCTTGTTGTGGCTGTACCTGGGGTGTTTACTCTCTCATACATGAGCTTATCAGTGCTGGAGAACCACTTTGGGGGATAGAAAGGGCAGGCGAGAATGTATGTAAAATTGCTTGGGCACCACAACCATTTCTAGAGCTGCTGTTTTCCTAGCCATACAGGTGGAGCTGTTTCCAATGATCACACTTTGTGCGCAGTTCTGCTTGTAGTGTTGTGAGGTTGGCTTCCCACCATTGGGAGATTCTAGGGGTGATGTGGATCCCTAGATAGATAATTTATGTTGTGGGCGACTTCAGACCTGTATCAGTGACATTGGTTTCCATGCATCTGGAGTTCAGGGTGAGGACTTCAGTTTTAGCATGAGTGATCTTCAGCCCTGATATAGATGTGAATGTGTTGAGAAGATTGAGCATGGGGTGGATTGAGGTGGGGACATCCCCCAACAGGGTCGGAAGGTTGTCGGCATACATCAGGGTGGAGTATGTGCTGAGTCCGATAGGAATGCCCTCACTTGGGCATGTTGCCAGATGCAGTCGCCAGGGCTGCACAACCAAGATAAAAAATACGGGGATAAGGGGCACCCCTGTCTGTTACCTTTGCAGAGAAGGAATGAGTCAGGAATAAGGAGTTTGGTAGCACCCTTGCCGAGGGATTGGTATAGATGGTTCGGACCCAGAATCGGAAGCATTCCCCTATCCCCAAGTGGGCCAAAATCTGATGTAAACAGTGCCAACCGACTAAGTCGAAGCTTTTTTCAAAATCAGTGGCAGTTGCTGCAGCGGTATCGGTAGGTTTGGCCACCTGTATAAGGTTGGCTAAGGATCTAATGTGGTCTGAGCTGAGGCGGCCTTTGACAAAGTCAGCTTGGGATGGATGTATTAGAAGGGGAGGAGGGATCTAGTCTGGTAGCTAGTACTTTGGCGTAGAGATTAGTGTCAATGTATATGAGTGATATTGGGTGGCTGGCCAAGGCTGTGAAGTCCTTGCCCTTTTGGTGGGGAGAAAGTAGTGGTGGCCTCCCAAAGGGTGAGTGATAGGGTGCTGGACTGTTCGCTCTCCTGATATACCTGAAAAGGATAGGTGAGATCAGGTGTGCCCATGGTTTAAAGAACTCCACTGGAAGCGGTCCCCTCTGGAGCTTTTCCTGAATTAAGGATAAAAGGCTTGCTGTACTTAGGTCTCCTTAAGCGGTTTGTCTAGAGTGGCCATTTGCTCAGGGGTGAGCTTTGGGAGGTGATGGATGAGACAAAAAGTAATGCCATCGATCTCTGGTGGGTTGGGTGATGTGTAGAGAGTGGTATAAAAGTTGCATATAATGGTGTTGACGCTCCTCTGTGAGGTTGCAGTGCAGCTGTCCTGGTGATTTAGGCCAGCAATATGTCTGTCTGCCTGTTGTTTGCACTGTTGATATGCTAAAGTCTTCCACTGCTTTCTCCACCTTCCCATTATATATGCTTGAGACGAATCACAACCTCTGCTTTGTGAGAGATGAATGTGTTGATTTCTTTTTTTTTTTTTTTTTTACTTTATTTCTTTATCTCTCCTTGCCTATTCTGGAGCCCTCTCCTTCCTTCCTCTCATCCCCATTCTGCCTTCGAGGGATCTGCCCTAGAGTGCCTCCTTCTCTCCTCCTGCACAGTGCGTCTGTCCTTCTTGGTGGTCCGGATGGTATCCGAGAGGCTATCATCTAGGGCTGCCGAGAGGTGTTTTCCGCTTTCTCCCTGGTTTCCCTACCCTCTGGGACGTCGCGCTAGGACATACGTCCCGAGTCAGCACGCCAGACCTCTCATGCGCGTCAACATCCCCCTCCCGGCTCTGACGGGCGGAGCCGCTCCATCCCCTTCAATTGTCGGTGTTTCCACCATCTGCGGAGAGATGCAGGCGCGGATGGTTCTTGGTTCCCACCCTGAGGGAGAGAGCATCCGTTGGGACGCTCGATCCTCCTCTCCCCTGCCGACCCCTGCCACCCGAGTCTGTCTCTAACCCAGGTCGCCATGAGCGCAAGGTGTGAGGCCCAGTGCCTCAACCTCAGTGCCACCGGCCGCAATGTGTTGATTTCTAATGTTAATTGAACAACAAACTTATGGAGGTCAGAGTCAGGAGTGGGATGTGGGAGGGCCTTATAGGAAATTTCCTTGTCCTCCCAGCTCTTTCTCTATGTCTGCCAGCTGTTTTTCATGCTGCTTCCTCCTGTGTGCTGCATATCCTGTTTTCTTGCCCCTGATGGTGACCTTGTTGGCCTCATGTACTGTACTTATGGGCCTACCACATTATCGATAAAGAAGTCCAATGTCTGTTTTAATCCAAGAGGTGAAGTCTTGGTTCTGTATCAGTAGTGGGTTCATATACCAGGGAGGGATTTGAGTGTCCTAGATCCATAGGTTCACAGGTAGGAATACTAGTTAAGGAGCTCAAAAGCCATAATTTGACTACCCACGTATCAGTGGAAACTAATAGTTTTGTTCTGACCCCATACCAAGTGTAGGCGGATGAGGGAATAGTCAGAAATGACTAGCGAGGTTATGCTAGACTCTTAACACCTTTGGTGTGTGTGTGTGTGTGTGTGTGTGTGTGTGTGTGTGTGTAGATGCACAGATTGGTTGACCACATATCAAGATGGCTATGTGCCGTGAGTTGTGGAGTGAAACGATAGTCGCTGCTCACAGAGATATAGTAGGCACCATACCTCAGACAAATGGTGGTCTTTCTTCATGAGGTGTACAGCTTGTGCCCCTTTGACATGTGGTTCTAGAGACGGAATCTTTTCTATTGAGTCATACTTCTATCTACCAATGGGTCTTTGGTGAGGTTGAAATCTCCTACCCCCATTAAAATGGGGTGGATTGGGTGGAGAGTTGCATCAGTTGGTGGCTGATGTGAAAACTCTCAGGGTCATCTGAATTAAAGGCATACAGATTTACCAGAAGGATAGGCCCTGCTGGTTTGTCCATTACAGTGGAGTCCATTGGCCCATCTGATCACGTTCTACTTGTTTGGAGTGCCACTTTATAGAGTTTGGTGGATGAGGATTGCAACCCCTCTTTTCTTGGAGGGTACTGCTGTGTGCAGCACCTGCCCCACCCAGTCTCTGTGGAGGCTGGGCACATCTGCAGCTAATAGCTTGGTCTCCAGCAGGAACGCCAGTTTGCATTGAGAGCTGAGTTTTTCTTTCTTTTTATTATTATTGTTATTAATCTTTTGGATCCAGGGTCTGATCTTGTGACCCTCGTGATTTTCTGCATGTGGGAGGATGAGAAGACCGCAGTCTTGTGGGCGTGCTAGGTGCAGTGTAGTTGCAGGGAGATAAAGGAGGTTGAGGAATGGCGTCTGATTTTGGGCGTAAAAGTCAGTCCGTTTACATGTTGTACTGGGGATTTAGGTTCACAGCCGCAGCAGTCTGAAGAGGAGGGCCATGCAGTGCTTTAAAGGGTAGACAAATTGAGGTGGAAAGAGAAAGAAGAAAGAACCTCATTACCATAGTGGTCGAAACAAGCAGGCTGGTCAAAGAGAGGTGAGGAAAAGCTGTATTGTGAGGAGTGTCTGACCTTGTTTCTTCTCCGACAGGTGTCTGGTTTGTGTTATCAGCTGCAGCTTGTTCAGGGATTGCATGCTGTTTGTGGAAGTGGGGTTGCCATGACAGAAGAGGGAACTCTATTTGTTGTGTGCAGTGGAGGGGATTGGGTACAGATAGGCTATTAGTAGGCTTCTTGGCGCATCGAGGACGGCCATGTATTTCAGCGAGGAGCAGAGCCTGCCATGTCACCCCGTCTCTGAGTGTGATTTCAACCAGACTTGAGAGACTATGTAAAGTTAATGTGGTTGTAGGAGCTGTGGAGCTAAGTTCCCACTGAGGTAGACATAGTGGGTGAAGGGTGTTGTGGAGCAGGGAAGGCTAGTGTCGGGTCTCGCTCCTGTGGTCCCGAGGAGCTGGAGTTTGTGAGAGGCATTGTAGCAGCAATTGTCACAGCCCAGGATTGAGTTTGCTTGTCCACGGAGGAGGATGACTGGGCCAGAAGGTCTGCTGGGCTGGATGACTCCTCTAGGTGAGTTTGTGATGGTGGATCATTGCTGTAGTTTTGTCCGCTGCTGAGGAGGGAGGCCTGATTGGGGTATATTTGTTACTGGACAGCAGGGTCCCCTAGCCATCCAATGACCCATTGGACTCCTCTCTTGCTGTTGCTATGAGACCTGTGGTTGTGCCCCTAGGAGTCCTTTTTCTGTTTATTGCACTGTGGTTGTCGTCCGCTTGGTTTGGAGGGTTGGTGTCATGTCTTCAAGTCTGTCAGGTGGTTACAGTAGCTGGAAGGGTGGTTGTCTAGTGTGCCAAGTTCCATTTTAGCCTGGTCTGTGGGTGTGGGGATGGGTCTTGGTCTATGTGAGTCCCTCACGATTTTGGCCAGTACTTTTCCAAGAATTCCATAAGAGCCTCTGGGGAGACAAAATGCAGAGGGACAGTTTTGTGCATACCTCCCATCATGTCTGGGTATCTCAAGAGAGAACAAGAAGCCTGTTTTGTGCAAAATGTAGGCGGGCCGTCATGTGTGTGTGTGTGTGTGTGTGTGTACATATATATAGATATATATATATATATATATATATATATATATATATATATATATAGATATATATATAGATATATATATAGATAGATATAGATAGATATATATAGATAGATATATATAGATATATATATAGATATAGATATGTAGATATGTAGATATATAGATATGTAGATATATATATAGATAGATATAGATATATAGATATATAGATAGATATAGATATAGATATAGAATATATATGTGTGATATATATATACACACACACACACACACTGCTTGCTGGAAAGATCTTTTAAAAAGTCTTTGTAGATGTCAATGCAGTGGTTGTGCCAACAGAGTTCCCTGGAATTACTCTGGAATGCCTGCTTGATAGCAAAGGAATCTGGCCAGTATCGTTCTAGGGCATTCATCTGCTTTGCAGGAGGGGCCAGAGGCGGTGGGCCCATTCATTGTCAAATTTGTAGTCCCCTTAACATTTAGGATTACTGGTAGCGCATGTTGTAGAAATGCCACTGTGTCTTTATGCTCTGCTCCCTCTGGAAGACTGACGAGCTGCATATTGTTGTGGAGACCTCGGTTTTCGAGGTTGTCTACCTTATCCAGCAGTGAATGAATGAGGTGGCTTTGTTTGTGGACTGTAGCCTGGAATTCATGGCTGGCAGTTTCTTGCCTCGTAGTGCACTTTTCATTCTGTACCATCCTGGCGTCAATTTTGTTACCGCTTAGGATGTATGGAGTGAGGCTTCTTTTACTTCCGACATCTCTTGTAGGAATCTTGTGAACATTTGCTGGAGGATCTCTAGATCGAAAGATAAGTTCCTGTCAGGCACCATTTTGCTAGTTGCCAATCAAGTAAAACTGTCGGGCTTATCAGTGTGGGGAATCACAATTTTGGCTGATCAGCTAGAGAAAAAAAAACTTGTCGGCTTGCAGCGTGGGCAGACTATCTGGCGATGCTGGTTCGAGCTCAGTCAGCTAAGGTTTTATTAGCAGATGGATGAAGGAGGATTACTGAGGGTGAGGAGCAAAATAATTAGGTTGCCATTTTCCGCTGGTCATACCACGTCCCCAACTGTCTTGTGTTTTGCATGGCAGTAGGTGCTGTAAATGTGGGGACTGCACAGTGCACCAACCAGTCCAGGTATGCCCCACTTCATTTCTCTCAGGCATGTGGACAGAGCAGCAGAGGCTCTGTGACTGACTGACAACTGTCTTTGTTGTGCTGGGTACCCACGCCCTTTAAATGCGAGGGATGTATGGTGAACTCGTCCAGGTTTGTCCCTGCTTCACTGCCATCAGGTGGATTGACTTAAGTGAGAGAGGGCAAGACAGAATCCCTACTTCTGAGTAGGAACTGTCATTTATTTGTTTGAAGATATCATTACAGGATGGGCTGTTTAGCCCAGAGACTTGTTTACAATAGGGCCCTGCCCAAGATTTATTTATTTGAAAATTGGTAACCTGGGGTGTGGCCAGCAGCGAGCTAATAGCAGCTTTCATCGGAGGCTCTGCTCATAGATCTCTATTTTTGATAAAAATACATACGGACCTTCTCGAACATCAGTATAAACTGAATATTTTAACAGAGTCTGTCGAGCTGATCAATTCTATACCTCACACTTGAACTTTGGCAAAAGCAACTAATAATTATGGGCTGAGCGAACAAAGCAGTATCAGCGGAGGCAGCACGGCCAAAAGATATCAAATCTGGGCCTAGCAAGGATCCGAGCTCTGGAGCCCTCAAGGAAGTGACTCAGCCAACTAATGCAGCACTATTGAGAGCTATACAAATTAGACAGATGGATGGAGGAGTTCACTGCACAATTTAAAATAATGGATACTAAAGTCCTCAAATTAGAAGACACTAAGGCAGCGGCTAAGTCTGCAGTTGCAGTGATGACGATGACCTCATGACTGGTTAAGGAGAATGGCCTATTGCGGCGATGTCTGGAGAATTTGGAGAATCTTTCTCGAGCTGCTAATATTCAGATTCTAGGGATACCAGAGAACGCCGAGGTGAAGATCTTACTGGTTTTCTTCGGACTTATTCCAACACCTTTTCCGGACAAAGAGGACTATACGACCATCAAGGCCTATAGAATCACACCGTGGCTCCGGACAATGGATGGCCAGCTGCCACCTCGAACCATCCTGGTGATGTTGGGATCCATGGGGAAAGCGATTTCATCATAGCCCAAGCTAAAGAAGCAGCCTCATGGAATGGGAAGGAACAAAATACATATTTTCCCAGACCTGACTATGCAACGAGGCAACACAGGAAAGGCTACAATGTGGTCCGAGCTCGATTGAGACAGTTGGGAATCCAGCACGCCTTATTGATACCTGCAAGTCTCTGGATTTTCTGGGCAAAACTTTCCAATTTTCTGATCCGCAGAAGCCAACAAGTTCATGGACAAAGTGGAAAGAGAATTTGAAGCCAAATATTCGGATGCAGACAGTGAAAACGAGAACAGTGAGTGACTTTTGGGCAC
This sequence comes from Neoceratodus forsteri, assembly GCA_016271365.2. Lineage (NCBI taxonomy): Eukaryota > Metazoa > Chordata > Ceratodontiformes > Ceratodontidae > Neoceratodus > Neoceratodus forsteri. The sequence continues at coordinate 126,400,168 of JADMNL010000024.1, forward strand.
GAGGGCAAACCTGAATTGCTAAGTTCAGCAAATGGCAATAAGGGCCTGTGGAGACGTTTGTATAAACATTCCAGTTGCATTTTCTTTTAGATCTTTTATAAATGATTTATTCTGTTGGGTTAGCTGGGAATTTTTTTTTTTTTTTTTTTAAGTCCCACCAGGTTAGAAATTAGAGCGTCGGAATCACGATTAACGATTTAAGCTCTAAGGAGCTCTCTTTACGGACTGAACTCGTGGACTTCTAGTTTTATAATACATTTTAAGGATAAGGTTTAAGTAAACTTTCTATTGGTTCTATTAAGTGGTAGGAGGAAGTAGGCTGTTGGTTAACTAGGATCTGCAGCTTATCCATTGGGTAGGAAATGAGCAGACTAGGTGGGCCAAGCAGTCCTTATCTGCCATCAGAGTCTGTGTTTCTATGTTTAGAGAGTCCCACAGAAAGCTGATAAAATGATGCAAGTTAAATCGATGTAGACTGGAGATCTTTTCTGTTTTTTGATAGGGATTAGTTGTACTTGGAAAAAGCGTTGTAAAGGCTAATCTCCGCTCATAGCTGTGAAAAAAGCTAATTATATTGCAAATGTGGGCATCATACTTGTAGTTAACCCCTCAGTGATGTACCTTGTTATAGGGCTTTGCAAATTTGTTACGGTAAAACTGATGTATTGCACTTAATACTGTGTTATAATCCTTTATTGTAAGCCTACCAATGAGATAACATTGCTGTATATGTTATGCAGTAAAGCTAATAAACATACAGTTCAAGAGCTGGCCTGGTGGCGGAGGGTTGAGGCGCTGGTGCCTTACCTCTTCCCACGCCAGCGACCCGGTTCAAGAACGGACTTGGATCGGCGGGTCGGCAGGAGGAGGATAGGATTGAACGCCTGACAGTCTGCTGTCCTATCCTGGGAGGGTTAGGGTCTGCTTCGCCACGCAACGCCCCCAATGGAGACCAGGGGCACCTACAGGAAGCAATGCACTAGGGGAGCTAGAAAATCGGAAAACCGGAGCCGGAAGTCTAGCGGATGATGGCTGCCAGCCCCAGGCATCCCCAAAGACTCCTCTTGAATCCATGAATGCCTCAGCAGATCCTGGGACTGCAAGAAAGAAATAGTGTGCTGGTGCCTCCTCCCTCGCTGGTGCCTCCCCCAGGAGTGGGGACCCACCCGTGAAGGGTTACACCAGGGCTACTCCATGGACTGCTGCAAATATGAGGTAGGTGGCTGTAGGGGGGATAGTAGGGAGAATGTCTGTGGACCTGGGAAGCCTGAAGGAGAGGCAACCCGGCATCACGTAGGCGATAAAAAGATAACTAAAAAAAAAAAAACATAACATTCAAAAAAAAAAAAATTGGTAACTGAGAGTGCCACACTGACATTTCCAGGTGCTATGTAGGATGAGAACAGTGGAAGAGCATTGGTACAGTACATAATAACAAGCAGTACACAACTTTCAATAAAAGGTGGTACAAATTAGAATAAATACAAAATTGTATGTCCAGAGAACAAAGTGCGGTGACAGCTTAGTGTGAAACACCTATACAGATGCGAATGTAGAAGTGGCAGCAATACAAGGTGAAAAGACAGAATTGACAACAGGAAGTGACTTATCAAATGAGTTATTGCCTGGTCTTGTACTTATAGAGAAACAGTGGTAGTGAGGAAGTGAAACCCAGGTGGCAGGTAGCATGGACCCAGCGGACTGCCTTACCAAAGACGACTAAGGTTCGACTGGGGAGGGGTCATGAGGAATGGTAACGTAGAACAGGTGGTGTGGTTGGAGTTTCAGATCGCTAACATTTATGCAGGCAGTGAAGCACAGTGCCACCCACTGTGATGAAGCACTCTTCACAGCTTCTTCCAGTAATATCTTGCAGGATGCTGCAGGAACACAGTATAATTCAATGGCATTTTCTACAGTTTGCCACATAGGAAAGTGTGACATCTTTATTACAGATTGATTACACTGCAGCACCTAGGACCCCATATTCAGTGCTGTCCGTTTGTGCCACACACCAGTTAACTGTGCATAGGAGAACACACATCTTGTCTGGTGGCAATGTTTAGGCAGTTAGGCGCTTTACCTGAACCTCGAATGGACACTCCGACCCCTTCCTGTACAGCCCTCTCAGGACCCCGCCCACTCCACACCTGTAGTCAGGGAGGCTCTGGAGACACCGACCAGCACAGCCCCTCTGCTCACCACCTTCACTGGCCACTATCTGAATGACGGGTAGTGAGTGTATGCCTAAAGTGGGCAAAGCTTGCTCCCTGTCAATCAGATGGTGGCTAGCCATGGTGGTGAGTGGAGGGGCTGTGTCAGTCGCTGTCTCTGGACCTTCCTGACAGTGGGTGTCAGTGGGGCCATATGGGCTGGAGGGAGGTTCTGGGGGAGATGGTTCAGATTGTCCACCTGAGCATTCAGAAGGTATAAGGAGACCCAGCGAGAGGAGGATAGGGAGTATATCTGGGAAAACTGAGGGAGGCAGTCAAAACAATAAGGAGCACAGACTCGAAACTGAGGAAAGAATAGTCCAGATAGTATCCGAAGGGAACAAGACATTTTTCAGGTATGTTAACAAGAAAAGGAAGACAGAGGAGAGATTGTATGTTGGGGGGACTGTATGGAGGAAGACCGAGGCAAACATCTTAAAGACTTCTGCTCATTGTTCACAGGAGAAGGGAGGGACCACGAATAGGCACCAAGAGCTTTGAGGAGAGGGAAGTGGACACCAGTTCCTTTTGAAGAGGATCCGGAAAGCATTCACTAATCCGAGGGAGGACAAAGCCATGAGGCCAGCATCTATGAGTGCTGAAGGAACTGGGGAGGTACTTGCTGCACCCTGGCAGATTTGTTTAACAGTTCACTGGAGACCTGCATGGCCCTGGAGGACTGGAAAAGAGGACTTAGTCCTACTTCACAGAAGTGGTAGCAAGGAGGAGGCAGGAATTATAGGCCTGTCAGCCTGACTTCAGTGATAGTTAAATGAATGGAAACACTTTAAAGGAAAGGATTATGCAATACCTGGAATCCAACAGACTGCAGGACCTGAGTCAACATGGTTTCAAGAAGGAAGGTCGTGGCCGGCCCAGTGGTGCTGAGGTTGAGTCGCTGGTCGCCATGCAGGCGACCCGGTTCGAAGCGAACCAGGATCGCCTGTGGCCGGGCGGGGCGGGGAGAGGATGTTGAGCAGCTGACGGCTGGCAGCACTCCACCCCGGTAGGAGGGTTTCAGCCTCTCGGAGCTTGGCTGCCCCTGGTGGAGGCCGGGGAGACAGTGCCACTCATGAGGAGCTCCGGTGTTAGGTCGACAGGAGGGCAGAAGGGACCCGGTCTTGAGCTGCAGTGCACATAGTGCGCCTCCATGCTCACTTGCCGCCGCTCGAGGGACCCGTGTGGTAGGAGCTCACTAGAACAATGGAAAACACCTGTTGGCTGGGGGTAGATGTCACCTAACCCCACCTCCAGAGCTGGATCCTGCCCACTGTGACCTGGGCTTGGCGTCACCTCCGCCATGGATGCACGGATGAAAGCGCCGAGAGCAGAAGGCGGCCCCACCGGGGGTGTATTCGGAGGGATGGCTCCATGCAGCATGTCGGGGTGTGCCTAGTACCAAGGTGCAGATGGGAGGACCTCAGGCTGGAGAGATAAGGTAGGATGACCGAATGGGCCTCAGCCAGCGGTGACCAGAGGAAATAGAATTGGAAAAAAAAAAAGAGGAAGGTCGCCCAACAAATCTGATGGATTTGTTTGACTTGCTAACCAAAGTGTTGGATCAGGGAGGAGCAGTGGACATGGTCTGCCTAGATTTTAGCAAGGCCTTCAGCCCTGTTCTACATACGAGACTGGTAAACAAGTTAGGTAGCATGGGGTGGGCAGTAAGGTGGTAACCTGGGTAAGAAACTGGTGAGGGATAGGAGGCAGAGGATGGTAGTGGATGGAGTTTGCTTAGAGGAGGAGAGAGTAACCAGCAGGGTACCTCAGGGATCAGTACCGGGGCTGGTCCTCTTCAATGTCTTTCAGCATCACAGCGGAGGAGCTGGAAGGTAAGGTCTGCCTCTTTGTGGATTACACCAAGATCTGCAACAAAGTGGACACTCGGGGAGGGTGTGTGTGCAAAGGATGGTAAGAGATTTAAAGTGTGGGAGGAATGGTCAAATGTTTGGCAGCTAATGCAATTTTAATGCAAAAAGTGCAAAGTAATGCACTTGGGTCACAGAAACCCAGGGCTGGAGTACAAAATGGGAGGGGAGATACTTTCAATGACCAAGCAGGAAAGGGACCTGAAGTAATCATATTGGATGATCTGAGGGTGGCTAAACAATGTGACAAAGTGATTGGAGAGCTAGTGGGATGCTGGAGTGTATTAGGTAGGGGTATCACACGCAGGAAGAGTGTAGTGGTGGTGCCCCTAAATAAATAATCAGTAAGACTCCACCTAGAGTACTTTGTCCAGTTTTGGAGACCACACCTCAGGAAAGACATAGGTAGAGTAGAGGCAGTCTAGAGTAGGGCTACCAAGATGGTGCAGGGTCTACATCAAAAAGCCTTACAGGAGAGGCTAAAGGAGCTCAATATGTACAGCCTGGAGGAGAGGAGGGAGAGAGGGATATGATCAAGACCTTTAAATATCCCACGGGATGAAAATGGTGCATGTTGGTGATATTTTTAAGAGAAAAGGGTGCCCTAGAGCAAGGGTCATGATATGAATGTGGAGGAGTTAGGTTCAGGTCTTTGTAAGGCATAACTGTTAGCCATCTGAAACACCAACCACACACCACCTGTTCTCGCTACCATTCCTCATGACCCCTCCCCAGCCGAACCTTAGCCGTCTTTGGTAAGGCAGTCCGCTGGGTCCACACTACCTGCCACCTGGGTTTCACTTCCTCACTACCACTGTTTCTCTTACAGTACAAGACCAGGCAATAACTCATTCGATAAGTCCCTTGCCTGTTGTCAGTACTGTCTTGTTCACCTTTGTATTGCTGCCACTTCTACATTCGCGATCTGTATAGGTGTTTTACACTAAGCTGTCTCTGCACTTTGTTCTCTGAACATACAATTTTTTATTTATTCTAATGTGAAGAAATACTTCTTCACAGAAAAGGTGGTGGGTGCCAGAAATAGTCTTCCAGTGGAGGTAGTGGGGGCAAAACAGTGGTGGGATTAAAAAAGTCTGAGGTAGGGACAAGGGAATCCTAAGGGAGAGGAAGAGAGTGCAAGAGACAGTGCTGTAAATCAAGGAGGGTCTGCAGCGACAGCAATCACGATGGAAACGGGCAGACTGGATGAGCCAAGTGTCCCTTATCTGGCATCAGTTTTATGTTTCTATGAGGATAGTATTAGTGATTGGCAGGGGAGACCACTAACGTGTGGGATAGTGTAATAACATGGATCAGGCAGCTCAGTGGTGGAGGGGACGCTGGCATGAATTCCTGGCTTTTGAGCCTCCCCATAATCACTGATCTGAAGGTTTAAAATCAACATTTACTCATTCCCTGGTGTTCCCCCGATCTCCAGTCCAATCCCTTTCCCTGGTGGGACAGCCCAACCCCCATTTCATCCTGCTGAGGGGTGGGGTGTTCACATACCACTGTGCACAATGAAAAGACTTTTAAAGCATTAAACAGTGCTGTGATGGAGGCTGTTTAGAGTGTTCAAAGCCTCTGAATGTACTGCTGCTCCCAGTATGCAAGGTGGATCCCTCATTGCATGGATGCCACAGTACATGTTATGAATCAAATCAATCTGTGCTATCAGTTTAGTGCTGTGTACTGCAGGCCTCTGAATATGGCCCCACTCCAGGTGATCGTGTTGCTTCCACTGTGTTAGCACAGCGCTTAACTCTGTGAAAATTAGTTTCTGGAGTACTGTGTCCCATTTGGGCCAGCACAGTACAAAATAACACTAAAAGATTGAAAGAGTACAGCAAGTGCCACGAGCAGATTAGCAGCTTAGGATGCAAGAGTTACGGAGAGTGACTGGAACCATACTCGGATTCAGTGTGGACTAGAAGAGAAAGCTTACAGAGGTTATGATTACAGTGTTCAGAGAACAAAAGGAATAGACAGGATGGTGTATACACAGATGATGGCGCTTGGGTGTGCAAGCAGAATCGGAGGACATGAGCGAAACGGTGGGGACATAATAAGGGAAACATTAGAAATCATGAATTCATGAAGAGAGTGGCTAATATGTGGAATAGCCTACCTGTTGAGGTTGTAGAAGCTAGCAGATTCCTTGGGAAAGCTGGCAATGAGGGTTGCACAGCATAAGTAGGGTAAAACTGCAGCTAGTAATTTGGTTGTGTGTCCGTACTCAAATTGGGTATATTAGTCACTGCCATGTGTCATGAGTGGAGGACAGTATGGACCCTAAGCTCCTTCTATCATTACAGTACTGTGCCACTGTCATTTCCTGTAGACTGTGAACCCAGAACTCTCTCCCTGTTTGCTGACGCAAGATATTCAACTCTGCCGTGTCTGTGCTGGTTTTACTTCCCATATTTCCTCTTTCAGATAGTGTCAGCAAAATGTTGAAATCATGGTTCAGCAGGGCTTGAAAAATCCAGTAATCCAACATCCAGTGGGGGAATCACTTCTACACATCAATCTGCTATTTCCATTTGCCCAATAAACTTGGAAGCTGCGCATGGCTTAATGAGTGCCACTGAAAACTGATCAGTTTGCAGTGAGTGACTGTCACAGTTGGCTGTGCAGCAGTTGACTGTCAGGATCAACTGTGCAGCAAGTGACTGCCAGGATCGGCTGTGAAGTGGGTGGCTGTCAGGATCAGCTGTGCAGCGGGTTACTATGAGTATCTGCTGTGCAGCGAGTGTCAGGATCGGCTGTGCAACAGGTTACTGTGAGTATCAGCTGCAGGGATTTATTTTACTCTAAAAATTGATTAGCGTTTGCTCATAAAGTGAAAATACATAGCTCTTGCCTCGTTGTGTTAACAAACGCAGCACTTCTAGAAAATCTATAGAAATACTTTCTGTACAGTTAGTATTGTGCCAAAAGAAAACTGCTAATCAATTATTTAAAACCCTGGGCTGTGCAGTGGGTGACTGTAAGGACTGGCTGTGCGGCAAGTGACACAGGATCGGTTGTGCAGCGTCTAACTGTCAGGATCGGCTGTGCAGCGGGTGACTGTCAGGATCGACTGTGCATAGGGTGGCTGACAGGATCAGCTGTCTGTGGTGATTGTGAGGGATGGCTGTACAGCGGGGTGACTATTGGCATTAGTAATGGGGCAAGTTGCTGTACTTCAGCCACTTTTTTTTTTTTTTTAAGTTGTTTAACCAGGAGTAGCGCACTAAGCTGAAAGCTTTTACAGGAGTGACCTGGGAAGCACAGGGGTTAAGTGACTTGCTCAGGATCACACAGTATGCAAATGGAAGCTCTGGGATTCAAACCCAGGTCTGGTCTGCTGGATGTCACCAGATTTGCAGCTCAGAGCCTCAAACCATCAGGCACTGCCTCCTCAAGGAGGCAAGTACTGAATGTTTAAGGCCCACCAAAAAAATGGTGATCATGAAAGGTATTTAAGCAGCAGTGCCTGCACAGGTGGGCAGTTCTTGTGGATTAACCCCAGCTGGGGGTACTTTGACAGCTCACACCCAGCCGAGTCATTGAGTCCCAGTTCAGGCATTAAGACTCTGGAAATGCCCAGAGCCCAGATAATAAGGGTGTTATTGTGATCAGTATGCTGATTGCCTTTAAGTGTTTTTTTTGTTTTTTTTTTTTTTTTTTTGTTAATAAAGATTTTTTATCCTCCTGGGCTAACCGGGCTGCTGTTCAGCCCTGTTCTTGGATGTCATCGGCTGGCTTGATGCCTCTCTTCTTCTGTTGGGGGGTTATTTTCCCCATGGCAGGGGCTGGGGGAGGGACATCCTCCTTCCCCTGGTGACTGTAATCCAAAAGTCCCTCCTTCCTCATCGGAAAAACGGGCAGGGTCCTGCTCCTCAGGTAGGGCTTTATGATGCCTGCTCCTGCTCCATTTTCTGACTCGCTCTTCCCCACTGTCTGGAAACCATGGAACGGCACAGAAGCACATGCTGGATGCACATATGCACTCTGGAACTGCAGCCTCATTCTATCCACCCGACATCTATCTGGCCTCCCATCGCATCGGCACTACCAACAGGCCTCCACCTCGTGGCAGCTGAGAACTGGGAAGGCAGCCTGCCGTCCACTCACTCTGTCTCCCAGGCCCCCCACCCCACCTCAGCCTCTGGCAACCTAAGCTCGCTCATTAACTCTGTTGCCAGCATGGTGCGAGGTAAGGCACTTCACAGTTCATTAGCCCTCTGTGCCACCGGGCCAGCTAGGTTTGTTAAGTTTTGCACGCACTTTTGTATTTGGTTTCTATTCAGGAATTTGCGATGTGTTAAAAAACATTAGGCTGAATTGGAAAAAAAAAGAAAAGTGAAATATTGCTTTTTTGTTCATCTCTTTTCTCCACATGCACTGACCATGCCCCCATCATGCTGGCTTCCCCAGCCCCATCACCTGGCTTCTCCTGCTCTTATCCTACAACTAGTCTTCTAGAGCTTACCCTTCCAGGCAGGGATAGCGGTTCTCCCCAGTTCCTGCTGAGGTCTGGTATCCAGTCGTAGGACGTGCAAGGTCGCCTTTGTGGAGACTGGTTGGAGTGTTTCTGTTTTTCTTGTCCCACAAACCCATGGGATACAGGTGTGCTGAAGATGCTTATGTGTGCACATACACATGCATATATAACAGCATGGCACCAGCCAGCATCTTCTCTCCCATGTAGCTTCTCTGAACTGCACTGCTACCTGTGGTCACCCACTGGCAGTATCACAGTGGAGCAGGCTGGTCTTCCTCCACAGAGGAGGAGGAGGAGAATGTCCTCCTCCCCCCCTGTCAGCTTCCGATGACCCCAGATTGTTCCCAAACCCAGGTCATCAGCGTATAAACAACGTCCTGCTGCTGTGCAGTGGATCAGCTGGAACATGGGTTTTAAAGTTACAGTTTTTTCAATATTAGTTTTCTCCTCCTCTCTGTGATTGCCCAGGACTAAACCCTGTTGCTCAGGTACATACCCTGCTGAGGCAGTTGTCGCCATTCAGATGGCAGGGGATAGTTTTCACCAAGTTTCTCTCTTGTGTCTTCGTCCCTCCTCCTCTCCCTGACATTAGCAGTGCCCTTCAGCCTCGACATCACAGCATGCCCCGCAGAAGGAGCAAGCTTTCTGGCTCAACCGTAGGGATCACTGCATGCTGGAACCCACCACCAACTGCCTGCCTCCTGATTCAGGAACCAAAGATAGCTGCTAAATCTCTGTCATCTGCAAAATATATATGCTGTATAATATATATTTATTGTTTGTGAGAGAGCTATTTTCAGCGTTACTTCAGTAACTCAACAGTTGCACTTGGAAATACAGCGCGGTCAGATATTGACAAAACTCATGCTTATTGCTCCAGTTTGGTTACTTGTGCTGGGCATTTCTAGGATTAATGTCCACTACAGTAACCAATGAGAGAGTGCCCTGTACTGTAAATAATTGAGAAGCTTTATGAGGCAGCCCAAATAACTTTAGTAAAGAATGCTGTGCCCTAATCGTGGTTTTCGGATTATGTTTAAAAAAAAAAAAATATATATACTTGTAAGCACCAAGCTGGCAGTGCCTCAGCTGAAATATGAAGAATAATCTTGTATAATGAGAAATCATGGAGACCAGAAAACTGATAAGGGAGGCTTAGTGGAATCACACACAAGCCAACATACAGAGGGCTTGTGCTCATGCTAATTTGTGAGAGACGTAAAGGAAGTATATTGAAAACATTTGCTAATGCACAGGGCTGCACAGAAAGCTTTCCGATACACGGTCTATGATCGCAGTCTAAAGCAAGGTCCTTATACTTAGCTGAGTGTGAACCCGAGGTTTGCAAACAATAACTAGTGTTGTGCAAACAGCCTGTTAGTGCTAATGCAAAGCTTCGATTTGACAAGGTGTCCTGTAGGCATTCTTCACATCTCAGTAGCATGTGCTCCTGGAGCTCTTAGCTAGCTCTTGCTAACAGCTGTGGGTCTTACAAACTGTACTTTTCAATAAGCACTAGCTAAACCCAGTTAGCACCTTGTGCAGCCCTCAGTCCTTCAGTATTAGTATTCTGATATATTATGTTATTTTAACCGTATTTTTATGTGGGTTTGTGTTGTTTTTGTTTTTTTTAAGTTTGTTTTTTGTTTATACAATTTATTGTGTGTAGCAAGGGTAGTAGATAAGGACGCTGTGGATTTACTCCACTGCATTTTCAGCAAGGCTTTCAACTTGGTTCCTCACACAGAAGGTTGCTAAAGAAGCTAGAGGATCTGGGTGCAGTGGAAGGACTCAGATGGGTGAGAAACATGTTGGAAGGGAGACAGCAGAGGGTTGTGGTTAACAGAGTCAAATCAGAAACAGAAAAGAAACTGACCAGGATTTCACTTGCCTGAGTTACATTGTCAGTCTGACAGCTTCTTTTCCATGTTTATTTCTTGTGTTGAAAATTTGTATTAAGTAATCCCATTTTAAAAGAAATGTGTCTTCTTTTCATAAAGACAGTGTGCAACTTTTCTTTAAAATAATGAACTTTTCCTTTCTTGGAAAAAGGGAGATGACTAATCTGTCCAGTATTTTAGAATCAATTTCTTAGTTACCATGGAAATGAGTCCAGTAGAGCTAGCTTCTCTATTAGTAAGATGTAAATTATTATGAAAACTGCCTAAAATGCAGGTTTCTAGAGACATGTTACTAGCTATCAATGACAAAGGTATGAAGAAATTTATGATTTCCTCCATAAGTTATGCATTTTCCTCGCTACCAATTTTTGTTCCCTTCTTTGTATGCTTTTTTATGTATTCTGGAGGTTACTGTTTGAATATGACATTTATTTAAATTAGTGATGATCTTTGTAATATGTTTAGTCTTATAGTCTTAATTCATTTATATAGGTATATACATAGAAATATAAAAATTGATGGCAGATTAAGGACTGCAGGCCCATCTAGTCTGCTCATTTTCCTGCCTACTGTAAAGCTGCAGACCCTACTTGATCTCTGTGTTTACCTCCTCGTTCCTGTTGCTAGGGTTTCCCTATGCTTGTCCCATGCCAAGCTTGAATCCCCAATGTGTCTGCCCCACCACCTCCCGCTGGGAGTCTATTCCATGCATCCACCAGCCTTTCTGTGAAGAAATACTTGTCCGATCCACTTGCAACCTCCTGTCGTGCTCCCTCATTCCTGGACATCTCCTTTCCTGAAAGATGCTGCCCTACGGTACCCTATTTATGCCTTTTAGATGGGTTACCACCTTTTCAGAAGCCCAAAGTGGGACATTTCTTGGAAACATGCTTTTTTTTGCAGGACAGTCTGTGACCTTGGCCAGTGCAACAGACTTGTTTTCTCTAAATAATCAGAATTAAGACTAAGTATCATCATTTTTTATTTGTTTCTATTGTTTCTTATTCTTTTCAGATATTTTAGTTAAGGTTTATTGTTTTCTGCAACATTCTGAGGAAAGTTAAAAATATTTTTTCTACTGAATGGTCAGGACATGTAGTATTTTTTCATGTGTTTTGCAGGACACAACTGCCCAAATCAGGACTATCCTGCAAAAATCAGGACAGGTGGTAACCCTACTTTTAGATATTTTAGGTTTCTATCATGTCTCCCTGTTTCTTCACTCCTCTAGGGTATACGTATTGAGATCTCCCAGTCTCTCCTCATATGACTTTTGGTGCAGGCCCTGCACCATCTTTATTGCCCTTCTTTGAACTTTGAATATACCACACCAGTAGTGAATAAATTAGGTAAATAAATCATGTTATTTTGGGATACATATTTATTTTCACTTAGAACACAATTTATTTAACTTAGAACATGTTATTTCCACTTAGAACCTGGAAATAGAACACAGAGAACAATGGGCCAACTTGAGAACTTACAGTGGAAAGAAAGAAAGACCGTTTAAGTTAAAACAAGGTAACATACGGTAAAAACATCACAAATGATGTGGTATGTATCAAATACATAATGGATTGCAGTAGAATAACACTTATCTGCACCACGAGTAGCAAGACCTTTATAATTAACTGGTGGCTTCGTCACTTGTGAGTTCTGGGTCTTACTACTAACTAGTGGAGATAAATGTGTTATTCCACTGCAACCATTATATATTCCATATATTTCCAGTTACTGTATTTATAGTTACAACAAACAATTTTACGTACTAATGTTGGTGAAAGTATTGTTTATTTTTTATTAGGTCTAGGATTACAATACCTGTGAGCCAGGGCTCTTTTACAAGACTTTATTGTAAGATTGGAACTTAAAAATAAAACTTTTATTGACAAAAAAAAGCACAAAACACAGAGTCAAATCAGAAGAGAGTGAGGTCACCAGTGGCGTGCCAGGAGGATTGGTCCTGGGTCCAGTCCTTTTCAGTATGTTCATCTAGGGCAAGATGTATCTCTTCACAGATGACTCTAAGTTGTGTGGCAGGGTAGACAGGAGGGGTTAGGGAGATGTAAAGAGACTTGCAAAGGCTAGAGAGGTGGTCAGAGAGTTTGGCAGTTGAAATTCAAGTGCCAGAAAGTGTAAGGTGTGATGCACATAGGAGCGAGAACCCCAGGACAGAGTATTGGATGGGGAGGGATAGATAAAGCTGGGTATGGTCTCTGAGGAAGAGATCCAGGGGTCATCATCAGTGACCCCTAAAACAATCAAACTGGTGCAGCAAGGCCTACTGTAAGGCAAACAAAATGCTGGGGTGTATAGGAAGGGGTATTGACAGTAGAAGAAAAGAGGCATTACTACCTCTGTGTAGATCACTGGTGAGGCCCCACCTGGAGTATTGTGCCCAGTTCTGGAGTCCTCACCTAAGGAAAGATAAGAATAGGCTGAAGACAGTGTGGTGTAGGGTGACCAAAGTGATTCCAGGGCCAGCAGGGCAGATCTTACAAGGGTCAGCTCTAGTCAGTGAACATGCACATGCTGGAGGCCAGGTGAGAGAGATGAGAGACCATTAAGTTCCTTAAAGAAATAAACAAAGTAAATTGCAAGGAACTATTTAGGATAAGTACCAGGTTAAGAATATGGGGCAAGGAGGAAACTGATGGGGAGGTTAAGAGGAAGTAGAAAGTTTTATTTTACAGAAAGGGTGGTGAAGCCATGGAACAATCTGCCAGCTGATGTGGTGGGCGCTAAATCTATCAGTGGCTTCAGACATGGCTGGCTACAGAGCAGGTGTAGTGCTGTCGGGGGGTAGTGGTAGGCATTTGAGCATGGGCGTGGATAATGTGGGGTTAGAACCTGTATGGACAGTAGGCCCTGGGTTTGTTAGGGTTTTATGGGCAAGCTGGACGAATCGGTGATCTTTTCTGTGATCATTTTCTGTTTCTGTGTTTCTGTTCCAGTACGATATGTAGCCACATAAAATATTAGAAAATCACAGACCAGTATACCACTTATTGACTCTAAGAAACTAAAAATACTAGTCCTCTCACCAGTGCATTCACTAAGAGGTTAACAGCTTGTATTTCCATGTTTTAACCTGGCAAAAGCATTGTAGCAGTGATGTTATAAAATTACTACAGTTTTAAAGAACACCTTCTTGACACTGATGCTCACAGCCACAAAGGACCCTTAGCTGGCTCGGAGTTCAACCATATAAAAAAGCAAACATTTTGTGGTTGGGTTTTGGAAGGGAAGGGAGTTGCATTTGGCTGCAGGGCCAACCGTAATCCTTCCACTACCGGTTTGAGACCACGCTGTCCCATACTCTTACATCACAACATGCTAGTCACGAAGGTGGGCTCCAAACATGCCTGTGGAGTGCACCCTAGGCTAGCATGTTGTGATGTAGAGTATGAGCAGATGAGGAGGTGTCTCCAAACCGGGAAGTGGAAGGGATTGCAGCTCGCCTGGAGCCAAAAATGATCCTCCCTTCCAAAACCCAATATATTAATTTTTTTTCTTTTTTTCATATGGGTGAACTCTGAGACAGGTAAGCTTCCTTTATTGCTGTGGGGTGGGTGGGGTGGGGTTATGATGGAACAGAGCAGTTGGCTGTGAAAAATACAGCCCTGAAGTTTTCATTTTGCTATGGAGCAACTAGGTTGTAATGTAGAAAGATGAGCTAAAACTAGCGAGGAAAATAATTTATTTTTACTCTTGTTATTTTCTGAGGATGGCAAGAAAAGATGACACTGTCTCTCACACTCACACACACACACACACACCACCACCAAATCTGGGCCAGATGTGCGAGTAGGGTGTTTGAAACACATTTTGGTGTAGGGGTCAGTGGGGCAGGCCAGCACCATTTTTTTTTTTTCAGATCAGCAGAAAACTAGTAAGGCAAAAAATAAACAATTTTAATTTAATTTATTTTATTTTATTAAACTCTAGGATTACAAATACCTTTGAGCAGGAACTGCTCTTTTACAAAGGTTCCACGTCAAAGGATGTAGGGTAACATATATATACAAGGTCAACAATGGTTACAGTCTTAAAAACACAAAGATGTCTAAGTATTTATTATACAGCCAAAAATGGAGAGAGACAACATAAGCCAGCTTCAGACAAGTTTCAGGGTGAACAGTATATAGTTAGTATAGGGTAGGAGGAGTCAGGAAAAAGTAGGCAGGCTAAAGGGCCATTGTCGGTGGTAGAGGTGGGTGGCAAAGTGCAAGGTGGATGGGCTGGAGGACCCCAGATCTGAAAGTACCATTAGCGAGGAGGGGGTGGGTGAGGCAGTGTGTTTGGGGGGTAAGGGGTGAGAGTGGGGAAACTGGTGCCAAAAAGTGGAGCTCTAAGGAGGTTACAGGTCACCTTTGACTAGGAGTAAATGAGGCAGTTACTTAGGAGAGGCAGTCACATTGAGTGGTAGAGGCGAGGAATAGTCGGGTTGCCTTTAAAGGGACCAAGCGTCGAGTTGTAAGTGTTTCTTTGTTAAGGGTGTTGTACCACTGAGGAGCCATGTGTGTGAATGACCTCTGACCAATTGTGGTCTGGCATCTGGGGACCTGGAAGGTTTGATATAGAACACTGCTTGTAAGCTGGTACTGCTATTGGCAGTAAGGACTTTGCCAATCCTGATGGCATGAGCCATGGGAGAACTTTTGGTTAGCATGCAGGTCTGGTATTGTATTCTACTAAGGGTGGTAGCCATCCAGCCTGGGAGTACAGGTCACAGGTGTATGTTAAGCGGCACCCATTAGAAGCCTACAGGCCTTGTTGAGTGTCATCGATATCCTCTGGAGGGCAGTAGGGAAGCAAAGCCATAGATGACTAGACCGTGAGTCGGCGATGGAGGTGACGGAGCTGTAGATGGCCAGTCTAAGGGCATCAGTGTTTGTGCTTGTGGAGCAGGCCGATCCATATGTTGGTGGCCTTAGCTACATTGCCAATGTGCGGGTGTAAAAGGAACTGTCCAGGTGATGCTGAGATATTTAGACTGGGAACATGATCAAGTGAAGTCCCACGTGGTTCTTGATGGTGAGGGACAGAGGTTTATACCTGCTCCGTCGTTGCAGAATGTCATGACCTTAGTTTTGCTGTACTTCAGGACAAGTTTAGGTGAGCTAAACCACTCTTCAACATGCCTGAAATCACACTGCAACTGACTCTCAAGTTGTTTAGAGTCTTGGTTGCTAGTAAACAGTACTGCATCGTCTGCATAGAGTAATATTCTCTGTTGGCAGCGCTAGGAGACTGTTCAGGAAGAGAGAAAAGAGTAATGACCCAAGTATTGACCCCTGCCTGACACCTGAGAGGACTGTTTTTCATCAGAGGTGACGCCAGCAAGTCTAACACGTTGGACCCCTCCCGAGGTAGCTAGCAAACCAGGGCAGTGCATCCTTGGAGAGCCCAAGAGTTGTCAGTTGCCTGAGTAGGAGTGGGTGCTTAACAGTATCAAAGGCCTTTGTCAGATCAGTGAATACTGCTCCCCACCCACAGATTCCTTGGTCGAGGGTGTCATGTATGAATCAGTAAATTCCAACAGTGCTGTGGTAGTACTGTGCCCTTTTGGAAGCCATGCTGTGTTCTGGGCACTGGATTTCATATTTGTCCAGGAACTTCGACAAGCTGGTCGAGACTATTTATTCCAGAGCTTTAGATAAGGGGGTGAAGATGGAGATGGGCCTGTAGTTGGCGTGCAGTGACTTGTTTCCACTTTTGTGTACAGGTGTGATAGTTTCCTGTTTCGGAGTGATGGGAATTGACCCAATCTTAGGGAAAGGTTGAAGATCTTTGTCAGGGGTTCAGGGATTTAATCTAGGACTAGTACAAGCAACTTCAGGTTGAGTGAGTCACCACTGCAGCCAGTTTTATGGATGGCCTTGCATATTTAGGTTCTGGCTAAGTGCATTGGGATCTCTTTGAAAAGAACTACAGAGCTGTGTGTACTTGGGACTCTGTGTCAAAGGAGGACTTGGTGATGGGGCATTGAAAAATCAGGTGGAAGGACACTGCCAAGGTTGGAGACTGCATTGTTGAACATATTGGAGATGGTACCTAGGTCTAGCGTGGGTGTTCCATCAATGTTTTTGCCATAGTTATTTGTAGCCTACAGTAGCTCAAGTCAATACAGGAGTCTGATTGTTCTCTAATAAATCAAAACAGAATGAGACAAAAAAATAGAGTGCCAAGAAGTAAATAAAGAAGAATCAGCATTTATATAGCGCTTTTCATACAAGCGTATCCCAAAGAGCTTTACAAGCAATGCTAGACTGGTAGTGAAGTGACTGGACATATAGTGGCAGCCATTTCGCACATCAACCCACACACAGCCTTGGACAGTTGCATTAACCAGTTTGTTTTTATGTACGATTTTCCCCGTTTCTCCCTGCCTCTTTCCCAGCCGTCATGCATGCATGTGGAGGCACGCACATGCTGTGGAACTGGGACGCCCTCCCACTACTGGCCACCCCTCCCGGCCACGCTGACCATCGGACCTCCACCCGACAGCAGCGGAGCTATGGGGAACAACAGCCTTCTAGGAGAGGAGAGCTGCTATTTGGCTGCTCGATCCTGTTCCGCTTCCCACCACCCCCCATATGCCGGCTCTTCAATGACCAAGTCCATTCTCAGACGTGGGTCACTGGCGTGACATGAGGTAAGCATCCAGCGCCTCAGCCCTCTGTGCCACCAGGCTGACCTGCATAAACCAGTTTCATGGGAAGGAGAATATTGGCCAGGACACAGGAAAGTCACCTACTCTTTGCAAAGAGTGTTTTGGGGTTCTTTACTTCCACCTGGACACCACCAAAATGGGTAGAAGGGGCCTCAGTTTAATGTTTTATCCGAAGGATGCCACACCCCAATAGTACAGCACCCCCAATACTGCTTTTGGGTGCCAGTGTTTTAGGTATGAGCTCAATCCCAGTGTGGGGCAAGAACCCACAACCTTCTGGCGCAGAGGTGGATGTGCTACCAACTGAGCCACGCTGACACGTGACAAATGAGGAAGAATCCGTGCGGGTTCAAGCGCTGGGGTTTGGTGCTGCCTTTTCAGACCACATTAAACCTGTTTCCAGCATTCCTTAAGCATATTACATATTTATTTCTTTGCACACTGTGTTTTTGTCTTTTAGTTTCTATAATTTTCAGCACTGCATTCTTTCTTTTGTACTGGACAGTCTCTCCTTCTTGTAAATCGAAAACAACACGCTGTTTTTTTTTTTGTTTGTTTGTTTTCATGGCTAACACAAACTGCCTCTTTAACCTGCATGGCATCTTCCATAATCACCATCCACTGGATGATGATGGGTTGCATGGACTATATTTTGTAAGCACTGAAAATTGCACACTGTGGAGTATTTATATAAAAAAAAAAAAACACAATATTTCAGACAGTTTAGATTTCGCAGCTGTGCATGTTACAGCAACACGTTTATTTACCTGGTATACCATTTCATTATCTCTCTTATTTCCCTTTTCTTCTGTCTTGTATAATACCCTTTTAATGTTTTGAATCCACAGTAGCACTTTTTAAACATTTAAAAATTAAAGGAGCACTCCATTAAAGATGGATAGCTTCAGGCTTTCTTCAGTATTGTCTGCTGTTTTGCACACCTGTTGTTTTACTGTCTGCTGCCTGCTAGTTTACCTCTGTCATAAGAAGGGTGATGTGTTCAGAAACAGCTGATAATCCTGATGAAAACGAGGATAGTTATATTAAAAGAGCACTTTTTTTTTTTTAATCAATTCAAATTGAAAAAAAAATGGTAATGACAGACTCAAAGGAGAGGCATCTTAAAAGTCAGGGAGAAAAAGGTATGATCTAAAATGAAACAAAAGGCATAGCACCGCCCTGGTGGCCCAGGGGCAGCGCCGACTGTGCTGACGACCAGGTTTGAAGCGAGCCCAGAAAGTCATGTCAGGGACAGGCAATGGCCAAGACAGCTGCTGCTTGGCAGTGCATCTTGGTTGGGGAGGGCTGGTGGTAGACTCCGCTACCAGAGCGACCCCTGCAGCTGGGGCCAGGGAGCTTGCTCCTGCCACATGGGGACACCTGTGGCTGTGCGAGGCTGACTCAGGTATTGTTTCCACCGGGAGGTGGGAGTAGAAAACTGAGGGAAAAGTGGCAGACTCTGGCTTCATGATGTTCTGCCTGCCCGCCTCAACCCGCCTCTGGACCACCAATCCACGCTGGATAATTCTCCAAGTGTGTATGTGTGGTGGGAAGGGGACAGCCCTCCCTTCCTGGCCCCTGCGCGGTAAGCATCTATGGGGGTCTCTGCATGTAGTGAGTACTGGGGAGGCAGAAGCCAGTGAAGGGGTGGTGGGGACGGAACAGAGCTAGCCGCCCAAGTTCATCCAAAGAGGGAAAAACAAAACGGTATTTAAAAACCAAAAGAAATAAAAAGACTAGGTTCAAACCTTTTACTGTACCGTGTAATCTGCTGCTTCAGGTTTGACTGTGCTGGACAGCTGCTTCCTTATCTGCAGGAGAGGAAGTATTGTTTTACATGCACATCTGCCCTGCTTTTCAGAAGAAATTGCCAATCAGCTGTCAGAGTCCCTAATAACACTGCTTCTCCTTTTGAATGATTCCATGAGTTATGAATCAGTGGTTAGGTTTGTGCAATGCTTTACAAGCACGACTTGAGAGACTGTAGGTCACTAGGCACCCTGAGATGTCCCCAGCTTTGTCTTACAGTAAGGTAGGTGAGAGTAACAGGCTGAGGCTTTTCCAATAACCTCTCACTTGCACTAGTTTTGCCAGATAAAAGGCAATATACTGATTATACATGCAAGGAAAAATGACATTTTAAAAGTGTTTAAATAGATCAACTAGAGTGGTGGGAGGAATGTGATAGAAACAATAATGAAACAGCAAAAACATTTCTGGGCTCTGATTAGTCAGTGCTAATCTTTAGTAGTGATGTTATCCCAGCACAACATCGTGCCTATTCAAAACACAATTTTCTCTTAATTTTTTATGTTTTATTATTTATTTATTTAGTTTTTACCAGGAAGGTGTACTGAGCAGACTACGCTCGATTCCAGATGCGACCTGGGTGGTGGGGAGCAAGGAGTGTACAATAGAATAAAAACAACAGCAGTGTATAAATACAGCACATTATGTACAGAAATACAGCAGGAGATTAGACACAATCAGTCTACTACAACGACAATGAAATTCTGGGAGATGCAGTCAGGTATGAGAGCAAGGAGTCAACACATAATATAAAACATCAGCATATAGCATCTGCAATGCATAGGTACAGCACTTATATACAGAGATACAGCAGGAATTTAGTTAAAATTGCCTACTACAATAGACGGACTTTGGCGATACAGCCAGGTGGAGTGATGCAGCCAGTTCATACTGCTGGACCAGAGCTACCCACAGACAGTGGGGTCTGCCATCCCTGACTAGTCAGGAGTAGAAGCTCCAGTCTAGGTGCATGCACAAGGTGCAGCAGTGGACTTTGAGGAAGAGCTGAGTTGGTGGACAGAGTTGGTATGCCGAATGGCCAGTGGGAGAGAATGCCACAGTTTAGGCATGTGTTATGAGAATGCTGCCTGTCCTGCAGAGGTGTGGCCATGCTGGGACTCTCAAGGAGCGGGTGTCGAAGTTTCTGAGGGAGTGCGAAGGTGGGGAGGTGAGGACAGGACACTAGAGAGGGACGGGGTAGGGACTGGGTCCAGAACTTGGCTGTGACCATGGTGCAGTGGGATAGCTTCCTATCCTGCAGCAAGGGGAGGCACAAGGCCTGATAAAGGATGCAGTGGTGTGTGCTGGGAGGACAGTCAAGAGGCGGAAATGACAACGAAGGAGTGGAAAAGGGTGTCCAATCTGGTTAGGGTAATCTTGGGTGCAGCACTGTAGACTACATTGCCATAGTCAAAGATTGGGAGGATCATTTCTGTACAATCTTCTGGCGTGCCAGTAGCAAGATGATTCTGAAGTTCTGGTACTGGGCTCCTATCTTTGAGTGAAGCTTCTTGTGGTGTGCCTCAACGTGTACAGAAAAATCGAGGTGTTGGTTGAGCCAAACCCTGAGATATGTAAAGGAAGAGCAAGCTTCCATCTTCGTCCCATCCAGGGTGTGGAAGGTGGGTGGGAGGGGCCGAGATGGTCTCTGCCTTGTGCCAAAGGTCATGGAGAATGTTTTCTTGGCATTCAGGAATAGCTGATTTGAGCAAAACCAGAGCTGGACTTCACTGAAGTCGTGCTGTAATCTGGATGCCACATCAGAGGTAGAAGAGCTGGATGTATACAGGACTGTGTCGTCCGCTCGCTGACATGTGAATGGATGGAGCCCGCCTTTTGCGCAGTGATGGGATTTCCGCTTGACGCCTGGCGACCGGGTCGGGGAATGGACCTGGGTGGTTGGAGGGCCGCCAGGGGGAAAGGATGGAGTGTTCTATGGACTGCTCTCATTCTCCCGGGGGAGGGTGGGGAAGCACTGGGCTGAGGACTCCTGATGGGCGGGAGGTCTTGTGTCAGCCTAGTCTCTCTGGGAGGCAGGGCGGATGCTGGCGCCATTGCTTATCCCCGCCTCCATAAGGGAAAAAGACAGAAAACACAGGTGGGCAGGGCTACCTGTCTAAATGAAGCCCTCCCAGGAAGACCTCGCCAGCCACCATCGCTGCAGGTCCCCGACCAGATACTGAGTTCTGTGATCACTGAAGAGCGTGATCACGGACACCCCCCTGGGGGAGTAAGCCGGGGTGACTGGGGACCTGGCAGCCATAGATGGTGGTGGAGGCTTCGGGGGCCGTGACCAGGGCCGATCAAGTGACAGGGTCCTGCAGGGAAAAAAAAAAAAACATAAATGGATTTGAGTGGGCAGGCAGAGGGCAGTTTGTTGAGGAAACTGGAGAACAGTAGTGGCCTTAGGACTGAGCCTTGGGGTACCCCAGTTGAGATGGGGGAGAAGATGGAGTTCCCAATCCTGATGGACTGAGTCCAGCCCACCAGTTCGGAGTGGAACCAGCTGGTTGCTTTGCTGGAGAGCCCAGCCAGGAGAAAGCATGGCGAGGAGGAGGGTGTGAAACTGTGTTGAAGGCATTTGCAAGGTCGACAGAGATGGCTGAGGTAATGTGGACATGATCCATACCAGTGAGGATGGCATTGGTGAGCCTAAGGAGGAAGTGGTAGTGGAGTGGGACTCGCTAAACTTCACTGGTAAGGAGTGAAGAAAAGGTAGATTCAAGGAAGGAGGAGAGCTGGGAGAGGACTGGGTGTTCCTGGAGTATTGCTAGAATGGGAGAAGGAAATAGGGCGATAGTTACCGGGAGGAGGGTCACCACCCTTCAGGAGAGGGTGACTGTGGTGTGCTACCATTCGATGGGATAGAAGCTAGAGAGAAGGAAAGATTGAAGAGAGAAGCCAGGGAGAGGCAATGGCTGAGGCTGACAGGATGAGCATGTTGCGTCCAACGCAGTGGGGCATTTGCCTTTGGATGGATTTAGTGTAAGCAGGGTGTTGTAAGCGTCTGTCGGGGTCACACATTGGAAGGAGAAAGCACAAGGCGGCTGTGCAGAGCGTGGTGGTGTGGGTTGAGCTGGTGTGGAAAGAGGAGATAGGACAGCAGAGATGCAGTACAGTGTTTGAAGAAGAAATTGAGCTCAGGAGCCTGCTAGCAGGTCTGCTATTGTAGACCTCTGTATTAATGACAGGGGTGGGGGATTGGGATAGTGGGGAGAAGAGGGATTGAACTACGCTCCAAAATTTAGAAGGGTGATTAATATTGGAGAGGAAGGTGGATCAGAAATAATTTGCTTTTGCACAGTGGATTTGCCTAGTACATGCATTACGAAAGAGCAGTATTTCTGGTAGGCTAAGTATGTAGCCCGTAGCTTTATGGGCCTTCCAAGCCTGGTCCCTGGCTCTGAGATTGACCATGACATCTGCGGAGATCCAGGGCAGGTGGGCTCCCTGCACCAGGGTATGTCTGAGTGGGCCGAGGTGTCCCAGACTGAGAGGAACTTGGTCTTGAAATAACCCAGTGCAGAGTTGATGGTGGAGGCATGAGAGATGAATGCCCAGTCTATGTCTGTCAGGTCATTTAGGAGGAACACAAGGTCCAGGGATTTGTAGGACTCAACCAGCGGGGGTTGGGCCTTTGGTCTGTTTCTTATCATGTAGATTAGATGGTGGGAGTCGGGTAGGAGACCTGCTGAGATTATTGGGTGAGGATAGGAGGTGAGGGACCAATCTAGCAGACAGTGGTTCTGTGTTTTGGAGTTTAGACGAGTGGGTTGCCTGATCAGCTGGGACAGGTTTAGTGCGGCACATCATTTCAAATTTTAGAGCAGGAGAGGCGAGCAGTTCACATTAAATTGTCCAATATGTGAGCTCCCGCCTGCTGTGTGGGATTTGAGGGCGGTTAGATAGTTCTTGATAGAGGATACTGGGAGTATCAGGGAGCAGCAGAAGCCAGCTACAGTATGTAGATGGGGATAGTGTGAGGGAGGAGGAGTTTTCACCATCAAGGAGTCTATAATTTGTGAGGATGGGAGAATAGCGACACAGGGGTTGATTGAAGGGTGGAATTGGTATCATTGGCTATGCTGCGCCCTTTTGTCACTATGCCGGTCGTGCCAGATTACAGTGTAACCAGGGATTGAGATGCATGCATTCTTGGTGTGTGGTTTAGCCATGTCTCTGTTATGATAAGAATGTCTGGTTTTAGGGATAGGACAATTAGTTGGGACAAAGTGATTTTTGGGAGGAGGCTACAGATGCTCATATGGGCCATCCTTGGACCTCGGGGGAATTATGAGGGGCTGGTCCCAGATTTGGTTCGATGTCCCCTGCCATCAGCAGCAGCAGCATAGTAACCAGGAACCTGTTGAGGGTTAGCGAAACCTACTGTCAGAGGAAGAGAGTAATTAGGAAATGCCGAGGTAGTCTGAGGGGGAGTTTAGAGTGATCAGACCAGCATGGAAACTGGGGGTAGTATGGAAGGGCCAGGTGTCCTAGGTGGTGGTGGACAAGGGTGCCAGGAGGAGGTGGCAGTGGCAGACTTGGGCGGGGAGGCATGGGGTGGGCAGGTTGGTGACGTCCGGAGCCTCTGGATAGGAGGCGAGAGGAAGGGACACCGACTGCATAAAAGAGGATGAGGAGGGTGAGGGGCAGAGTGGCATGATACAAAGGGTTGCTGTGGGAAGTGTGAGAGCCTGTAGGAGTAGAGTAGAGGGAGTGCTAGGCAGTACTGGCCAGATCGTTTTTTCTTGTACAAGCAAGCTATTTTATAATTGCAGTAATGCACCCAGGCATGTGTCGTGGGATAACATAATTTCAAGGGTGTTTCAGTGCACACAGCCTGTGGTCTTGTTCCCAACCACCCGAGATGTGACATTATCCCAGCATGACACATGCCCTGTCATGCATTATTCCCTAATTGAATACATACAAGGGTGCAATAAGGCAAATTTCCCCAGACAAGTTAAGGAACAAGGGCACAGTGTATAACTGGAAGGAGGAATCCAAAGTGGACACCAGGAAATATCTATCCCGAGCAGGTTGTAGGCAGGTGGAATAGTCTGCCCAGCAAATTGGTCACTGCAGGGCCCATAGTAGTGTTCAAAGGTCAATTGGATGCCTTCAAGGGATTATTAGGAATGAGATGGTGGTAGAGACAGGGTAAATGCTAGAATTTGCAGGCGTCAATTCACACTTGCTGGACTTTGTGTTTTTCTCGATATCTTTTATTCTTCTATGTTTCCATATTACAAAGTTTGACTTCACTTACAGTTTGCAAAATTTGGCGACATCATTGTGAAATTTTCTACATTTCACAAAGTTAAGCAAATGTGAAGGATTTTGCATCCTGGCTCTTTCCTCCATCCAATGCATCACCACTTCCCCTCCCCATCTCTTTGCTCCTTGTACATTTTTTCTGAAAAAAAAAAAGGAAATTATATATATATATATATATTTTTTTAATTTATATTTTATTATTCTGGAAAATAATAGAGTGGGACCTGACAGTTCACGGTACTCATTGTTTAGTAGGGTTAGAGGAACAGGTGGAAGGAGGAGGCGCCGCTTTGTCAAGGAGGGCATCAAGGTGGCAGAATATGGATGCATCAGGGATAGTAATGGAGTGACTGAGTCACTGTGAGTGCAACTCATGGCTTCCTCAGGCAGAAACTGCACTTTTGGGTGCTCTATAGACCTCTAGGGCAGGGGAAGAGAGGGGAGAGAATACATGGAAGAACTTGAAAGAGGGGTGGCAAGGGAGGAGGTGGTGGTGGTGGTGGGTGATCTGAACCTGTCTGACATCTATTCATTTAGTTTTGTTAACCAGGTAACTGTACTAGACAAGACATTTGCCTGTTTTCAGGAATGACCCTGAGACTCACAAAACAGGAGGTAAGCAGAAACATCATGCAGGATACAGGGTAACATAGCCAATTGCATATCTGTAAGCATAGAAATACCCAAAGGAATAAAATATAATAACTGGGAGACAAAGTGCAGAGTATAGGACAGTAAAAATATTAGTGCAACACAAGAATAATCTCAAATAGAGGTTGTAAACATAATGAGACCCTTTCAGAAGGTTATAAATTGAGTTGATTAACAGTGCAGGCACATGCTAGACAAAGCGATACACTGAATTTCCAAGGCAGAGTACGGACAATTACAGATGGAGGCCTTGAAGAGGAGGAGCAGTACCCACTTAAAGGCTAGATTAGAGGAACTCGACTGGACTAAGGCAGGGCTGGAATTCCTTGATTCTGCAGCAGAGCAGGAGAAGAACAGTTCAGCTAATTTGGGTTTGGTCTCTGGGATGGTTAGAGAACTGGGGCATTGAACCTTAGTGGATAAGAAATGCTGTCAGAAATTAGAAATGAATGAAGGGAGAAAGGGCCTGTTTAGACATCACATTAACGATCATACCACCCAAAATTAGTTTATGCAAGGGAGGCGGAAGCTGTCCAAGTTTTGAGTAAGGGGTGCAATGGTATGTGTACCTCGTGGTGGCCATGGCAAACCTGCATATATTATTATGGGCCATCCCACTTTTGGAGGACAGTCTTAGAGCAGAGGAGTATACTGCCATCCCAGAGGTCAGTTTGGGTAGTAAAATGCCACAGTCAATGGCAGTAGGGGCTTTTGGTTGAGGTTGTCTCAGATTTTGTAGGAAAGCCCCAACCTGGTGTTCATGGCCTTACAGGTGTAGAGATGTATGCTGAAACGTCCAGTGATGTGTCTAGCATGAACCCTAGATAGTGGTAAGGCAGGATCCATTCACCTCAGTGACTGTGAAGGCACCATGTATGGCACATTTGACTGTTGGGAGTGAGCCAAGAAACATGGCTTGAGTCTTCGTAACATTCATGAGCCTATTTGGTGACATGCCTGAACTGACTGTAGGTCAGATGAAAGCTGACAGTTTAGGTCCGAGATGCTGCAGAACCCATGTAAAGGGCTAGGCAGTATAGCGCGATGGTCTAAGGCTCTCAGCTGCAAATTTGGTGACATCCAGCAGACCAGACCTGGGTTTGAATCCCACAGCTTCCACTTGCATACTCTGTGACCCTGAGCAAGTCACTTAACCTCCCTGTGCTCCCAGGTCGCTCCTGTAAAAAGCTTTCAGCTTAGTGTGCTATACCTGGTTAAACAACTAAATAGGTCATCGGCATACAGGATAGGCACACAGTATGGGAGACCAGTCTGGATTGCAGTTATGTGTAGTGAGAAGAGAAGAGAGAGGTGTCCCAGTATAGATCCTTGGGGACCCCTACTACAGTAGCAGCACGGTCGGACAGAGTGGACAAATCTAACATGCTGACATCTGTTTCCCAACTAGCTATGGAACTACAACGATGGATGAGACATCTAAAGCACTGAGTTTGCCACATAGTAGGGTATGGTCAGGGCTCCAGATATGAGTTTCTGGGATGAGTACTGTACTCCTCATGTTGAAAGTGAGATGAGTAAAACCAAATTCAGATGCATACAAATGTCTGGATGAAGTGGAATGAGGAGTATGTTCTTAAAAAATGTAGTTTTTAGTAGATATGAATTGCTTGGGTCCCAACAATGCTTCAGATAATGCTGGCAGGCAGGAGTAATTTACTAAACAGTTTTGAAATACAGTGAGTAAAACAAAACGATTATGTAGGAGTACTATAAATCTGGAAAAATGCTCCTTTTGAATTGCCAGTTATGTTATGAAGCACTGTTCTATGGAGTGTGGAGCATTTATGAATGTTGGGAGTATGGGCACACATTAAAAATTTATCAGAGTATTTCCTAAATGAGGTGAATAAAATAGGTAAGTACTCCCTTATCTGAGCCCTTGGGTCCACCAAATCAAAGGCTTTGGTGGGGTCAGTGAAACAACATTTATGAACTCACCCCTGTCCATGGCAGTAGAGATGCTAGTGGTGCGTAATAAGAGGGCAGTAGTGGTGCTATGATCTTTCCTAAATCTGTGCTGGGCAGGTGACAGGAAGCTATATTTGAGAGGTACTCATTCATTTGAGAGGCTCCCAATTTTTCCAGTAATTTAGTAAGTGCTGGCAGTATCACAATTGGTATATATTGTTTATGATTTTACAGTCACTTTTTATATACTGGGACCACATGAGAGATCTTCCAGAGATCAGGGGCTATGTTAGTCGTAAGGGACAAGTTAAAGAGTCTAGTAATGGTTAAGGCCAATTCCTTAGCAGCGTTCTCAAGATTTAAGGTTCAGTTTCATCTGAGCTGGTGGACTTGGTTTCACGGCATTTACACAAGTAATTTACACACTTCACCGCGTAGTACTGGCCCGTAGATAACTCGGTAGGGATACTGTAGTGGCCAGGGCACCAGTGGTCAGGCTTTGCTGGGCTCCTTCCAGGACTGCCTTCTGGTACAGCTTGCTAAGGAATCCACCATGCAGACTGCAGTTGTTGATGTGGTGCCCACCAACTCAGAGGTGATTGGAGCTGTGAGTATGGGAAGCCATGAGAAACAGTGACCATAGTGCCAGTCCCGCTGGCTCAGCGATTGGATTTCCTTTGTGGCGCTGGCAACCCGGGTTCAGGAACAGATCAGGGTCATTGGAGGGCTGGCCGGGGATTGAGCGTCCCTAGGGCTGCTCTCCTTCTTTGGGGAAGGGGGTCTGTGATTGCACAGGAGTGACACCTGGCGGAGGCTGGGTTGCTGCCCTGTAGCAATGCAAAACTGAGTTTCTCTGGGGTGGGACAGACACTGGATGTCATTGCCGTCTCTGTCCCAGCCTGCAGGGGAAAAAGCAAGGTGGAGCCTCCGTCTTCATGAAGCCCTCCCCAGGACTTAGTTAGCCTCCGTTGCCAGATTCTCTCCCAACCAGATACTGGTTCCGTGGTACTAGAATAGCAGGAACAGTGCCATGGCCTCGCCTCCGGGGGTGAGCGGGGTGGATGAGAGAGCAGTGGCAACTGGCAGTAGGTGGGAGTCCCTGGGGCTGTGACCAGGGCTGACTCTGACAGAAGGCACTACCAGAAAAGTACAGTAAATATAAAATAAAATATATATATATATATATATATATATATATATATATATATATATATATAAAAAAAAGAAACCGTGACCATAACTCCTTGGTTTGAACTTGGCCTTGGGTCTGAAAGTCACCAGTCAAGAGCTGAAGCTATGGTTTTCAGAAGGGCAGACTTCAACAGGCTAAGGGAGCTGGTCAGGAAAAAGTTAGTTGGGTGGACGACGTGGGGATGGAAGAGAGAGAGATGGGGCAATTAAGGAAGCCATTTCCAAGGCATCTAAGCTATGCATGAGAACGGTAACCAAAAGAACAGATTCAAGAGACTGTTAGGTTCTTGTCAAGAGTCTGGAAAGCAAGGGCAAAGAAAAGGCCTTCTACATGCATAAAGGAAAGCAGGGGAGGAAGAATGGGAGAATACATATTGCAAAACAGGGAGGCAAAGAGGGCAGTTAGGGAGGCAAAAGCAGACATAGAGCTGCATATTGCAGAGGGGTCAAAAGCAGAGAAAACAGAACTTCTAATATACAGGGTATTATGGAAAAATGGAAGAAAGGAGGGTGAATCATAATGTTTACTGAAACAGATAAGCTGTACACCAGGAAACCAAAGATGACGAATTCAAAAGTGCAAAGAACTCAACAGTTTATTCAGCTTGTCCTCGAAGCCACTGCCTTTTGAATTTAGTCTTCTTTGTTTCCATGGTGTACAGCTTGCCTTGGTTGTCTGTGATATTGGCTCTGTCCAGCTAGCACCCTCATTTATCTGGATTACTGAATTATGTAGAAGTACTGTCTTTTACGGCGCATGCGGTGGAGCTCCACAGACATTATGCCATCATCTTTAAAAGAGCACTGTGGAAGCACATTACTGGACCACTGTCTGGTGTGCTTCCACAGTGCTCCGTCAACGGGTTGAATAGGGCCCTGTCCCAGTTGTTATGGAGAAAGCGTTTAAATGCAAGGATCTGTTCTATTCTCTTCTTTTTGTCTCTTCTTTGGTTGCGAGCCAGATTTTCTCGTGAGACATAAGACTTGATCGCCCAGGCGGTCTTGCAATTCTCTGCCTCTCACTATCTCTCTACCCTCACTTACTGTCCCCCCGCATGTCTGCTGGTATAAAAATATGTGTGAATCATTATGTGGAAATGTAACTGATACTGGGATCTCTTTGCTTGAAATGTGTATAGTTTACTGTCAAAATGTATATAATTATACTGTTGAAATGATTGCAAAAAGCAGTTTGTAACTCAAGGGTTAACCTGAGAAACTAGTTTGCAAACCTCTGAGAAGCAGTAAGCAAGAGGTCAGTTCTGGGTCAGTGTTCTTTTATTGCACTTGTTGAAACTTAAAAGAACACAGAGTTAGAAGCATGCTCTTTCTTAACGAGTGAGGGTTGCAAAGACATAAAAACAGAGCTTCAATGTTTTGCAAAGGAGAGAGACAGACTGAGAGGAAATTAAGAAAAACCTCGGAAAGAGACTCTGTACTGTTTGCAATGCCTCAGTAAACTGTGGAAGAGTGCAGCTCTGTATCTGGGAAGCTGTCCAGTCAGTAGCACTGCTAGCTACTGGTCATTACAGTGCACTAAGGAAGTTTTTCCAGGAGGTGGTGTGCTGGTCTGATGTGGTTCAGGTTTCAAAGGCTGAAGCTGCCCTGTGAGGAGAGAGTAGATGATCATATGTTATACCAGGCAGTCAAGAGAGGAAGGACTGGACCAGTGGAAGACAACTGTTCTTGCCATCTGACACATCATAGGCTTTAAACAAAGGGAAGCTGAACCCAACCAGAAGAGGAACTTGCTGTTCTGCCATTTCTCCTGCGCTCTCTGGGAGATCCTGCTGGACTTGGTAAAACATGGTGTCAGCCTAAGTGAGATTTACACCATGCATACTCTAAGCCAGGATTTTTTCGTGGGTACTAGACCTAGAACCAGGGAATCATAGCAGAAAGGTATGGATTCTGCAGCAGCAAGCCCAGGAGTGTTTACCAGGAGAATGGCAGCCAAACTAGCAGAGCAGAAGTCCAAGCTGAAACTGTACAGCTAGCACCAGTTATGGAAAAAGAACAAGCAGTGACAGAACCTGGAAAGCCTGACTGCCTTTTTCAAATGGTAGGCTGTACAACAAAAGAGACAGAGAAACAGAGAAGAGAGCAGATGCAGCGGAGAGAAGAAGAAATTCAACGCTTAGAAGCACAGAAAAGAAGAAATGCTACTTGATACCCAGAGGCAGTTCCAATGTATACTGTCACAGCCCCAAGAGTCAAAGCAGAACTTGCCAAACTTTTCAGCAGAGTGGGCATCCTAAAGAAATCATTATTGATCAGGGTAGTAATTTGGTGCTTCATTACCTTGGGCGCTGTACAGACTACTAGGTATCACTGCCATAAGAACATAACCTTATCACCCTCAAACAGATGGTCTTGTTGAGCATTTTATTCAAACCCTAAAATGCATGTTAAAGAAGTTTGTAAAGGGGAAGGAAAGACTGGGACCAATACTTACCTTTGTTGCTTTTGCTTACACAGAAGTGCCACAGGCATCAACAGGTTTTTGCACCATTTGAAATGCTGTATGGTAGACAACCTAGAGGGCCATTAGATGTAATAAAGAAACATGGGAAGATGACCCCCATCAGAAGCAATCTATTACATCTTAAATGTAAGCCCTGAGAAAGAAGCTGGCAAAATATGTTGAAATCGCCATAATAGGAAGAGTCCCAAAACCAACAAAAGGTGTTTTATGGCTATTACAGTATTAACCGCCATGGAGTGGGTCCCAGGGTGGTAGCCTGGGTAAAACATTGGCTGAACAACAGGACACAGAAGGTAATTGTAAATGGAGTCCACTCTGAAGAAAAGGGTTACTAGTGGGGTACACAGGAGGTTCAGTACTGGGTCCAGTCCTTTTAATGTCTTTATAAGTGACATTCTGAGGGACTGGAAGGAAAAGTATACTCTTTGCAGATGACACAAAGATCTGCAACAGGGTTGATACACAAGGCGTGGAACGGATGAGAAGGGACTTGGCAAGGTTGGAGGAATGGTCAGAAATATGGCAGCTTGGATTCAGTGCAAAGAAGTGCAAGTAATGCACCTGGGAAACAAAACCCAGGGAAGATTACACAATGGGGGAGAGAGTAACAACAAAAATAGAAAGGGACCCGAGGGTAATCCATAGTGACCTTGATGTTGGCAAGCAATGTGAGAAGGCAGCAGGGAGGGCTGGGGGATACTGGATGTATAGGGAGGCATCACCAGCAGAAAAACAGGAAGTTGTTATTCCCCTGTACAGACAGTTGGTGAGACCCCATCTGGAGGACTCGCCCAGTTCTGGAGACCCCATCTCTGCAAGGACATAGACAGGATGGAGGCAGTTCAGAGGAGGGCAACTAAAACGGTGCAGGGTCTGCAAGAGAAGCCATATGAGGAGGCTAAAGGAGCTTAATATGTATACCCTTGAGGAAAGGAGGCAGAGGGGACACGATAGAAGCGTTTAAGTACCTCAGTGGAATCAATAAAGTCCAAGAGGGTAGCATCTTTCAGAAAGAGATGTACAAGAACAAGAGGACACAATCTGAAGGTGAGGGAGGCGGCTCGGGGCAATGTGAGGAAGTATTTTTTCACAGAGAGGGTGGTGGATGCATGGAACAGCCTTCCGAGGAGGTTGTGGGGTGTAAAACTGTGGGAGAAATTCAAGAATGCATGGGACAGACACAAGGCAATTTTTGTGGGGGTAGGAAGAAATAGGCTGTTGGTTAAATAGGATCTGCAGCTTATCCTCTAGGTAGGGAAATGGGCAGACTAGGTGGGCCAAGCGGTTCTTATCTGCGTCAGAGTCTATGTTTCTATGTTTCTGTGGCCTTGGGATAAAAGAAAATGTTTTGAGCCAAGTGAAAAGGTCTTGTTACTGTTACCCACTACAGAAAATAAACTGTTATTGAAATGGCAATGGCCTTATAAGGTTCTTAAACATGCTGACACAGTTTACTATGAGATCGAGACCTCTGATAGGAAAATCCTACTATGATATACCACGCTAACCTCCTCAAGAAATGGGCTGAAAAACACCAAAGGCTGCTTTTGCTAGTTTTACCAGAAACTGAAGAAGATATTGATGTAGCTTATGATAGACTGGAACAAACTGTAACTGCTGATACTGTCAAGGTGAATGTTTCCTTAACCTCTGAACAAACACGCAGAAATCTGTAACTTGCTTAAGGCGTTTAACAATACTTTTACCACAGTACTGGGCCAAAGCAAAGGGCTCGAAACACGTAATAGTGACAAAGAATGCTCACCTTTGGTAGGCAAAAGACATACAGATTACCAGAGCAGTTGAGAGCAGACATGGTTAAGGAAATACAACAAATGAAAGAATTGGGTATCATAGAAGAGTCAAGAAATGCTTGGTCATCACCAGTGGTGATTGTAAACAAAAAAGAAGGTGATGTAAGAATATGCCTTGATTTTAGGAACCTTAATCAAGTGTCAGAATTTGACAGTTATCCTATGCCCAGAATAGATGATTTGGTGGACATACTGGGAAGTGTTAAGTATATCAGTACCCTCTGTCTCACTAAGGGTTATTGGCAGATCCCCAGCTAAGAATCCAGAGACAAAACTGCATTTGCCACTCTTATAGGATTCTATCAGTTCACCACCATGCCATTTGGTTTACATGGTGCACCTGCTACATTCAGCGGTACATGGATGTAATTTTATCCCTCATACTGGCTATTGTGCTGCGTACCTGGATGATGTTGTGGTGTATAGCCCAGACTGGAAAAGTCACCTGGAACACTTACAATCAGTTATCCAGTCAATCAGAAAGGCAGGTCAGATTGTTAATCCTACTAAGTGTGCATTGGGCATGCAGGAAACCAGATATTTGGGCTGTGTTTTGGGAAATGGAGAAGTCAAGCCAGAGGTTTCCAAGACAGAAGCTGTAGCTAACAGCCCTGTCCCCAAAACCAAGAAACATGTCCGGTCATTTTGGGACTAGCTGGTTATTATCAGAGATGTGTTCTCAACTTTACAGAGTTAGCTACTTCCCTCACAGAACTCACGAAAAAATGGATTCCGAATAATGTGAAATGGACCCCAGAGTGTGATGAAGCTTTTGAGCTATTGCATGCTAACATACTAAAATGCCAGAAGAATAGGCCTAACGGTCTTTGTGTCTGCTCATTTGGTCAGCCCCACCCTGGGAGCTGATCTTGTTCCCCCCTCCCTCTGTTGGCTTCTCCTTCCCAGTGCTTGATATTCTCGCTGCACTGGTTTTGTTTCCAGAACCCTTCCCCTGTACCTGTTCCACCCCCTCTTGAACCAGTCCACCATTTCTGCCTTCACCAGCCCCTGGGCAGTGCATTCCATGGCTCTACCACCCTCGCAGTGAAGTAGCACCTCCTTCTTTCTCCCTTGAATCCCCTCCAGCTTCCACAATGCCCCTGTAGTTGCCCCTCCTTCCTTGGAGCACCCTGACTGCCCTCCCATTTCTCCCTTCTGCGTACCCAAGAAGACGCCCATCATGTCCCCTGGTCCCTTCTCTTCCAATGTGTACATGTTTAGCTCTTCGAGCCTCTCCCCATAGGCCCCTATCCCCCAAGCCCCAAATCATTTGGTTGCCTCCTCTGGACCCTCTCCAGGAGTTCAATATCCCTCTTTAAATGTGGCCTCCAAAACTGCATGCAGTACTCGAGGTGCAGCCTCACCAGGCAGTTATACAGTGGGAGTATCAGTTCCTCCTTCTGGAGGTGAGCCCTCTAGCGATGCATCCAAGCATCCTGTGTTGGCCTTTGCTGCCCTCCTACAAGTCTCTGAGTTGTTCATCTTGATATCCACCACCACCCCAGGTCCCTCTCTGCCATTGAGACTTGTAGCATTCTCCCCTCCCAGGCTGTTAAGGCTACATTATGTTCAGCCCTGTTTTAGAAGCCTAGACTTTGAGAATCGATTTTTTTGTTACAAACAGATGCATCAGAGGTAGGCATAGGTGCAGTCTTTAGTCAGCATATAGATGAGAAAGAACATCATATTCTGTATATAAGTAGGGAATTACATGAGCGGAGAGAAAGCGTACTCCACTATTGAAGGAATGCCTTGCGGCAAAGAGGGCAATGGAGTCCCTTAAGTTTTACTTACTAGGAGCTGACTTTGTACTTGTAACAGATCACAATCCTCTTTGCTGGCTTAACCAAATGATAGATAACAATTCCAGAATCACATGGTGGTACCTGGTACTACAGCCATTTAAATTTAAAGTGATGCACAAATCTGGGAAAGAGAATGTCAATGCTGATTTTCTATCTAGATATGGATCAGGAATTGAGAATTCCAAAGGTTGAAAAAATGTATGAAGTTGAAACTTCTCTGTTTGATGTGTTACATATGCACTGAACTATAAAGATTATAAGATACTGTCATGTTAAAGGAGAATTTAAAGAAATATTTGGAAAACAGGTTCCCTTTTTTTGGGGTGTGTGACAGGGTTGAATATAGCCCTGTGCTAGTTGTTATGGAGAATGCGTTCAAATGCAAGGATTTGTTCTATTCTCTCCTTTTCTGTCTCTTCTCTGGTTGCACAGTCAGATTTTCTCGTGAGACCTAGGACTTGATCACCCCAATGGTCTTGCAATTCCCTGCTTCTCGCTATCTTTCTACCCTCACTTGCTGTTCTGTCTCCCCCCTTGCATATCTGCTGGTATAAAATATATGTGAATCATTATGGAAATGTAATATATTGGGATCCCTTTGTTTAGAAATGTATATCGCTTTTACTGTTGAAATGTATATAGTTATACTGTTGAAATGATTGCAAAAGCGATTTGGAACTCAGGTGGTTAACCTGAGGAGCTAGTTAGCAAACTTTCTGAGAATCTGCAAGCAAAAGTCAGTTCTAGGTCGCAATGTTCTTTTTGTTGCACTTGTGGAAACTTACAAGGACACAGTGTGAGAAGCATACTTTTTCTTAATGAGCGGGATTGCAAAAACTTATAAAACAGAGCTGCAATGTTTTGCAAAGGGAGAGACAGAGACTGAGAGGCTGAAATTGAAATTGAGAAGAAAACCTCAGAAGGACTCTGTTTTCCGTGTTTCTACTGCCATTGTAAAGTTATTCTGAACAATTTTATTTTTTATTTTACTGTTATTAATAAATCACTTCTTTTGAGTTTTACAACTGCTCCTGGTTTTCCTATGCTTCCTGACCTGTGCCTCGATGACACTCTGGCTAATGTCCACTCGTTCTGTTTATGCTGCCCTTCCTCTGCAGGCTGCATAACACACCCTCCAGCAGAGCTCTAGTTTTCTTCCGCTAATGCGGAGTGATGGGTGCCATGCCCAAGATGGCGCTGACTCAAACTGCGGCGTGCATGAGTATCATGCATGCGCAGTTCTGTCAGTGCCGCCATCATAATCACGCAGACTATGGCACTCATAAAGCTCTGAGCAACCGTATCGGCTCTGACCAGATTTCGCTTCAAAGGTGTTGCAATGGCATCAGGGCTCATTAACACTTGGCAAATGAATAACATTTTATAGATAGCGCTGACCATAAGAAGAACTTTACTAGTGCCCTGTAAAAGCCAGTTATGATGTAGCAGTGAACCCGGGGACTATAATAACTTATATTGGAGATCTCTGCAGCATTGTTGATGTAGGGTGGAATACATTTTAATATTTGAACCTATACGGTCAGTGAATTCAAAATAATGTCATACTTATGTAATGGACCGTGAATGAACACATAAAAATGTCTTACTAGCCTCCATAAACATGGTAATATATTTATTTCACTCTGACCAAATTTACGCTATAGCCTCGCATTGCAGCCTTCTCACGTGTGGCTTTGGAGTGCTCTGTTTCACGGCACAATGTACAGCCTCTCTCCACTGCGAGGAGCAGGATGCCACAATTATGACAAGTACGTGGCAGGTAATGAGATGGTGAGGAGGTGTTTGGATACTGCATGTTGAGTAGGGTCGTTAGAATTTTATGTACCAATATTGCAGATCCGTGCTTCAGCATTGTAGGGTTTGTACTTCACAAACTACCCAGCTTCCGCACAGCATAAATCCTATTTGTGTGAGTGGGCAGAACTGTGGTTTGCGCTGCTATCACAGGGGTATATTGGACTCCAGCTAGCACTTGGGACTTTAATATTGTGCCTTTCCTATATATCTATATGTGTGTGTGTGTGTGTGTGTATATATATATATATATATATATGTGTGTGTGTGTGTGTGTGTGTGTGTGTATGTGTATGTATATATATATATATATATATATATATATATATATATATATATATATATATATATATATATATATATATATGTATGTATATATGTATGTGTGTATGTATAGATGTTTTGTGGTCTTGTGTGCACATTTTAGTATTTATCTTTACATGCCTTTTCTTGCTTCACAGGCAGGTGGATATACTGCCATCTGGCCTCATAGGCCGTCATGCTACATGGTGGACAGGATTAACCCCTTAGATTTCCGCTCTCCTCTTGAAGATGCCGGCAGAAGAACATGAATCCAGGCTGCAGCTGTGCAAGCGCACCTCTTGCCAAGAGCCTAACAGTGTCCTCCCCTGCCCACACCTCGGCTTCTGCACAGTCACCTGTTCACCCACCGATGGCGGTAGCAGAGTGAAGCTTTGCTGCCTCTCCCTTCCCAAGTAGGGAGTGTTCTCTGAGACTCTTGGTCCTCCTCTCCCTGGCTTGGCCCCTCAACAACCCCGCTAATGGCGCCACAAAGTTCTGGCACGCGCCACCGCCAATGGGATGACCTTTGCTTGCACATTTAGGCTCACTAACAGGCCTTCATGCCTGACTTTGCTTGACATTCCATTATGGACACAGACATTAACATTTTAGATTTGGTCATTTTGAGATGAAACAATGCCTTGCTTGGATTTTACTTTCTGCTGCTGGACATCCTGGAGGAAAGGAGAGTGGGGTGGGACATGAATGATAGAGACCAATAAGTAACTCACGTGAGTGAACAGGGTGGGGTCTCTTTCAAATGAGAAAAGCACCAGGACCAGGACCCAGAGGGCATGCAATGAGGCTGGGGGTGGAGTTTAACAGGGATGTGTGGAAGTATTACTTCACTGGAAGAGTGGTGTATGCATGGAATGGACTGCCAGCAGATGTGGTGGAGACAAAAACAGTAGGGGCTTCACGCATGCGTGGGATAGATGTGGGGGATGTTAGTGAATAGGCAGGGAGGAGGGAGTGTCACTGAAGACTGTTAGCATCTGCAGAGAGCAGGGCCATCTGAGCAGACTGGGTGGGCCAAGCAGTCCTTGTCTGCCAACAGATTCTCCATTTTGGTGTTTCTGTGACATCTGACTTTTATGTGGTAATAGTCACAGCATTCAGAAATCACTTGAAATGGAAGTGTGTTGCCAGGTCAGAGCCAGAGAACCCACTACAGTATGTGATTGTGAAGCTTGGTCTTGAGAGGTCTCTGTTATTGCTCTGTAAATGCAGCTTGTGAGTCTCGGCATACTGTGATGTAATCAAGGTGCAAAGTCTGAAAAGCCCACTTGAAAGCAAGATGTTGCATATCAGCTGGGTTGAGTAAATGAAAAGCAAACTGAGATGGTAGTTATACAACCTGAGTGTACTTATAATGCAGAGGAACACGTAACAGATGACTTTATTGACTGAAACCATCCAGTTCTTGTAAACCATTTACTGTGAGACCACACTGGAATGTTGTGTCCAGTTCTGAGGTGGCATCACCGAAAGGACATACACGGGACAGAGGCCATCCAGAGCAGGGCAGCTGAAATGGTGCAAAGGTTGCACAAGAAACCATACAAGGAGAGACTGTGGGATCTCAAGAAATACACATTGGGGGAGATGATAGAGACCTACAAGTACCTCACGGGGGTGAGCAGGGTGCAGATGGGGAGCCTGTTTTAAATGAGGAAGTGCAGCAAAACAAGGGCATGCAACAATGCTAGAAGGGGAATTGAGGAGGAGGGCGAAATACTTCTACACTGAAAAGTGGTACATGCCTGGAACAGCCTGCCACCAGAGCTAGTGGGGACAAAACAGTTGGGGGATTGTTCAAACATGCATTGGATAGGCATTGGAAAATACTGGTAAATAAGCAGGGAGGGGTTTGCTGTAGGCCACTTAGGATCTGCGGACACAGAATAGCAAGGGAACATCTGGGTGGACTTGGTGGGCCATGCAGTCCTTTTAAGCCCAACAAATTCTATGTTTCTATGTGTCTGTACCTCTGCAAATCTGAACCATGCCTATTACAGCAGTGCAACCAAGATACTGCATGAAGACAGTGGGTTACATTTTCAGAAGCCGTGATGCAGGTGTACTTCCTTATTTTGAGCTGCACCTGTGTAAGAATAAATTTGCTAAAACCTCTGAATGCTATTTTCAAACATTTTGACACATTGCGACAGTTATGCGTGCTGTACAGCAAAAATGATGCATGAGTCATATTGACCTACATCTGCTTTTTGACGAGATGGGAGCCAAAATGCTGCAAATGGCAGCAACTATGCCAAAACATTAGACTGCATTTTGAGTGGTATAACTTTTTGTCCCAAGTTGTGAAACTGCACTAGCAAAGTGGCACAAATCTTAGACAGTGTTTTGAAAATCTGCCACAGGGTCCTGTTAGAAAAGATTTATTGCCATAGGCTTAAAATGGGACAATCCCATTTTGGACCTGAGCCAGGACTGAAAATCATGCACCTGTCCGGTGCATTTGTGCAACCTTCATTCTGTTAGTCTCAGACAGCAGTACTGCTGGGGAACAAGGCTGAAAATTGTGTTCCTAGGGATGTGGATATGTTCTTATCCACACTGTTTGGCATGTCCTTTCCTTAAATATCTTGCTGGAAGTCTTAAAGCTGGCTCCTCCTACCCACCAAAGTGGTATATCCCTTGGCTCTGCCCCTTGACGCCAGATCTTCCTTTCCGCTTAAAAGATTCAGGTTCCCTTCTTACCGCTTCCACATTGAGTAGGTCCTGGTGCTTAAAGCTTGGATTACTTACAAAACTTAAACTTGTTAAAGAGTTTCACGCATCATTTTAATCACAGCCTAGATGGAGGACAAGACCTTGCCGGGTTGTGCTGGAGCCCCTTCGAATCAGAAGATATCTCGCACTGACCTGCATGTCACATAGCGCCTGTTGCCTGGGACATAATCACGATACCAGGCTTACAATTTTTTGTCGCTTCATTCGGCTGAATGTGTTGGACAATCGCCTTGCACGATTTACAGCTCGGCTGACTGGAGAAATGGAACCTGCCGGTCCAATCTAAAGAGGCTCATTGGGTGGTCTGCGGGATCCACTCAACAACTCGAGCAAATGAAGGCTTTCGAGGAGGAGGTGATTTGGGCTGCCGATCAGTCCTGTTCAGCATTGGTTGTCATGACACTTAAACTAGGCTCTACCATTACAGGCTCCTTCAAGGGCTGTGCCAGTCTCTCCCAATGAAGAGGGAGGGCCCTCGACTTCACACAGCTCCAATTCCCATAAAAGGATTCCAAAGAGTCGAGAAGAGCGAGAAAGGAGAAGTCTCGTCGACATCGTTCTTGGGATCAAGAGCTGTCTCATTCCCAGGAATATCCAGTTTCGATTGGTTGAAATTGCAGCCTCGGTTGCTGGCTTCACAGTGCCCCGTTAGGCCAGCCAGCTAAGATGCTGGGATGACGACCGGTCAAAATTATCGACCCGTCAACCAGTTGTTGCTAGATGAGGCTGACAATTCCTTGTTCAGAACTCCGGTCCTGACTGGACCTACTGAGGAGAGACCCAGTCTGCTGGGAACCTATTCATGGTCCCTGTCCCTGACCTGGAGGAACCACAGAGCTCCCTGGCTCCTTCAGAGGGCCCTGTCCATCCCACCGACTGTCAAGGTCTAGGTCTTGGTCAACTTCAACCCGACAGGTCGAGGAGAACTCACAAATGCCACTCTGGTGATTCCAAGTAGGGCGCCACTGCTATTCATCCTCGTCCTCCTCGGAGGAGAGGAGAGGAGAGGCTTCAGCGCAAGTTGTGTCAATGCTACTAGGATCTTATGTGGCAACAATTGGTGTTAGCCAGTCTGAAATCAACCCGGCTTCCATGCCAGCCATCACATGGCTGTCGTCCTGAGTGGCTATCACATCAGCCAGAAGGATTGGGGAGCTCCAGGCGCTTTCTGTCGAGTCTCCTTATCTGATCTTCCACAGGAACAAGGTTGTCCTATGCCCCAACCCAAGTTCCTTCCGAAGGTTGTGTTGGAGTTTCACCTGAACCAGGTGATGGCTGTGCGGTGTATTACCCCAGTCTCACCTCAGGAGGCGAATACAGGCTCCATACTTTGGACCTGGGAAGCATTTCTTATTATGAAGGCGCGCGGCTTGTGTTCAAGGAGGTTAAGCCAGCTGTTTGTCACCTATGCTGAAGCCACACCTGGCAGACCTGTAGCCAAGCGGACGATTGGCAGATGGATTACCATCTCAATGCCTCCAGGTCATCAGGCGATTCTGGACCGCCCACCAGTATGGCCTGTCTACCCCCAGACAGGGTGGCCACACTCCAGGCTCAGGCAAGCTTCTTGTCCTCTACGTAGGCGGTTCCGCCAGGTCGAGTCCTTTGCCTCCTGGGGCTTATGGCTGCAATTCTGACAGTTACATACGCTCGGCTCCACATGAGAATCTCAGTGGACTCTTTGGTCTCAGTGGGATCAACTGGTCGATGACTTGGACCAAGAGGTTCTAGTCTTGACCCGATGATTCGGGATTTGCACTAGTGGTTGGTTCAGGAAAACCTTTGTCAGGGAGTTCCTTCTGCCTTCCTCCCCCTCCCAAACACTGACAACGGACACCTCGGGCGAAGGTTGGGGAGCTCATCTGGGATCCCAGCGCACTCAAGGCTCGTGGTCCATACTCGAGCAGACTCTTCACATCACGTACTCGAGCTCAGAGGCGGTGTTGTATGCTGTTCAAGCATTACACCCCTTTCTGCTTCCTGGTCACCTGGCTGTCAGACCGACAGTATGAGTTAGTCTGGTACCTCAACAGACAGGGGACTCGTTCCTACCCTCTTTCTCGGGAAGCGTGCGGGTCTGGGAATGGGTGACCCTTCACAACCTTCATCTCACGGCGGTCCATGTCCCGGAGTAGAGAATTTGTTGGCAGATCACTTGAGCTGATCTTGGCACAACCCCACAGTGGGAATTGGACCAGGAAATAGCACACAGCATCTTCCCTACGTGAGGAACCCCCTAAGGTCAACCTGCTCGCGTCCCCACTAAATGCAGAACTGCCCACCTTTTGCTCGCTTGCTTCAGGGCACGGGCAGCTCTGGAGAAGATGCTCTGTCTCTTGCCTGGAAGGGCAGATTCGTCTATGCTTTCCCTCCAATTCCGTTGATTCGAGGATACTGCACAAGCTCAGTTCAGAAGGGGCACGTATGATTCTCATCGCTCCTTCTGGCCCAGCAAGTTTGGTTCTCTCTTCTGCAACAGTTCTCAGGAACCTCCGATTCCTCTTCCTTTTCACAGCTTCTGTTGACCCAGGATAGGGATCCCTGGTCCATCCGGACCTTGGGTCCCTTCAGCTACATGCTTGGCTCCTACAGGGTAGCACAAGCCCGTTTGGGGTTTCCTTCAAGTGTCAGAGATCTTGGTGGAGCCAGAAAGCCATCCACTCGCTCCACCTATGCCATGAAATGGAAACTGTTTTCCATTTGGACTTAGGTCCAAAGACTTGGAGCCTTTCTCCTGCCCGTTGGGTGGCTCCTGCACTGCATCGTTATCTCTTGACCTGGGTCTCAGTCATTCCTCTTTGAAGGTTCACATGGGGCTCTGACCGCTTATCATATTCCCTTTGGGGACAGAACTTTTCGCTCAGCTGGAGGTCGAAGACCTTCTCTGAGGGGTTCTTCATTTGAGCCACCCCATTCGGGTTCCTGCCCTCCTTGGGATTTGAATTTCATTCTAGAGAAGCTTATGCTGCCTCCCTTTGAGCGGCAGCCTCGGCAGAAACTTAAGTTCCTTTAGTGGAAGGCTGTCTTCCTAGTGGCCATTACTTCCGCTCAAAGAATTTCTGAGCTTCAGGCCTTAATGTGCAAAATTCCATATCTGATTTTTCCATAAGGAACATGTGGCTCTGTGCACCAATCCTAAGTTTCTTCCTAAGGTGGTAGCGGAATCTCGTTGAACCAGTCCATTGAACTGCCTGCCTTTTCATGCAGCACTCCAATCATGGGAGTATCTTTTACATACCCTGGACGTTCACCGGATTCTGAGATACTACACCAACAGGACTAAGAATCTCAGAAAGACTGACCAACTATTTGTTTCTTTGCCAGCAAAAGTGAAGGCAACGCTGTTTCCAGACAATGTTTGCCAAATGCTTGGCTCACTGTATCACTGTCTGCTAGGACAAGTATCACAAGACCTTGCCAGGTCAGGTCAGGATCACTCCACCACGGGTGTGCGTGGCCTCTGCTGCCTGTTTCAAGCATGTGTCAGCGGCTGATATTTGCGCCGCCGCAACTCGGGCTTCAGTCCATACCTTTACAAAACACCTACAGTTTAGACATTGCGTCTCGCCCGGAGAGCCGGCTTCAGGTTGGCTGTTCTGCAAGGACTTCTTTCTTAAGTCCTTCTCAGCCAGAGGATCCTCTATGAGTAGTTTCCTCCTCCGTGTGCTTCTCTTTTCCAGACTGCTTGGGACTCAGTTCTGTATGTAATTGCCTACTGCAAGACCCTCTCAGTAAGATAGTACAGTTACGTAGAACTTACCGTAACATAGATCTTTGAGAAAGGCTCTTGCAGTGAGTAATACCTTCCAGCCCTCCATCCCCTAAGCTTTTACAGCTCCTTTTCCAGTGAAGAAATTTCCTCTTCTCTCTCGTCTCCTTTTTGGCCTTTGGCGGGAAAGAACTGGAAGGCGGGCGTGAGGGACCCTTTATACCGACATCACCTGGCGCGGTCACCTGACATGGGGAAGTCCCTCGCCAGAGATTGCTAGCTAGAAATTTTTCTGTGGGTCCTGATGCCTGCCGCTCAGTCCTATATGTAATTACCTACTGCAGAGCCTCTCCGAAGATCTACTATTACGGTAAGTTCTTACGTAACTGTACTCTCTAGGAGTGGTATATGTTGTCCACGGACCACCCGACTTCCTGCTTCGAAGCACAACTACTGCTTCCAGCGGGCAAGATCTGGCATCAAGGGCAGAGCTGAGGAATATAACACCTGTATGGGTGGGAGGAGCCAGTTTTAAGACTTCCGTCAAGATATCTAAATGGAAAGGACATGCCAAACAGTGTGGATGAACAACATATACCACTCCTAGAACTACTGTTACAGGCAAGTAACCTGTATTTTGAGCTTAGGATGTCCCAGGTCTTCAGATGGGGATCACTAACTTTTGGGTAGGTTCCTGAAAAAAAAATAGATATTACTTTACCTGTTTAGTTCATCCCCAAAATAAAGTAAGTCTTGCCTTGGTTGGCATTTTCAAGTTTTCTTCTTTTGAAACATCAGTAGTAGGTAAGATTATGGAGGCATTCCTGAAGGAAAGGATTGTCAACTACCTTGAAGCCAGTGGTCTCAATATGCATGGACAGCAGGGTTCATGGAGGGAGGTCATGGTAGGTGAGCCTGATCAAGTTTTCGACTGGGTGACAAGGGTCTTTGGTCAGGGAGGGTGGTGGGCGTGGTTTATCTGGACTTCAGCAAGGCTTTTGACACCGTCTCTCATGGGAGACTGGTGAACAAATTGGGCAGTTCAGGGATGGGACAGAAAGTAAGTAATTGGGTGGAGAACTGGCTTGGTGACAA
This sequence comes from Neoceratodus forsteri, assembly GCA_016271365.2. Lineage (NCBI taxonomy): Eukaryota > Metazoa > Chordata > Ceratodontiformes > Ceratodontidae > Neoceratodus > Neoceratodus forsteri. The sequence continues at coordinate 126,443,952 of JADMNL010000024.1, forward strand.
ATGCCAGAGGGTGGTAGAAAATGGGGTTCACTTCAGGAAGAATAGGGTGAGAAGTGGAGTGCCCCATGGGGTCAGTATTAGAATCGATCGTCTTTAACATCTACATTGGGGATATTGTAGAGGGACTTAAGGGAAGATGTGCCTATTTGCGTATGATACAAAGATTTGCAATAGAATTGGACACTACAGGAAGAGGTGGAAAAAATGAGGAGGACCTGATAAAACTGGAGGGTGGTAGGATAGTTGGCAATTGAAATTTAATGCAAAGAAGTACGAATAATGCACATAGGGCACAATAACCCAAAGACCACATACACACTGGGAGGAGAGGAAGTTTTGGTAATGGAGCAAGGCGGGATCTGGGGATTATCATTTCAGACAACCTAAAGGAGGCAAACCAGTACAACAGTGTGGTGGATAAAGCAACCAGGATGCTGGCGTGCATAGGAAGGGTGTAACAAGCAGTATGCAGGAGGTGTTAATGCCTATACAGGTCCTTGGTTAGGCCCCACCTGAGTATGGGTTACAGTTCTGGAGACCTCACCTACAAAAGGATATTGATAGGGTGTAGAGAGTCCAGAGGAGGGTGACCAAAATGGTGCATGGAATGCATCAGAGGACCTATGAGGAGAGGATGGAAGAGCTTGACCTGTATTCCCTGGAAATGAGGAGGGAGAGGGGGACGTGATTGAAACTTTTAAATATTTGAATGGGATAAACAAGGTGAGGAAGGGAGCTGGAGGGAGGAAAGTTCAGAGGAAATGGGAGAGGGCACTTCTTCACGAAGTGGGTGGTCAGTCCCTGAAATAGACTATCGGAAGAGGTGGTGGGGGCCAAATGGTAAGGGAATTTAAGAGGTCATGGGATAAATACATGGGAATAGACAGAGAGGGAAGGAGATAACCTAGAATTAAGGAGGGACTGGAGTCTCCATTGGAGGGCATAGTGTGGGGTGTAAAGCAGTATATCCAGGGCTGCCTAAAGGGGATGGGATAGGGCAGACTGGATGGGCCAATGGGGTCCTTTTCTGCCATTGATTTCTATATTTCTATGTTGAGGCTACCAGGCCTCTCTTGTAGTTCCCCATCCCTTGTTTCACTAATTAGTTCAGTTCTAGTTAAAAATGGAACCTTTCCTTTGGTTTGAATCCTTTTCCAAGTTTCCTTCTTTTTTGGTGCTAGACAGGTTCCTTCTTGGATACCCCTACCCCTTGTCAGTTGCATGTATCCCACCTAACAAAATAGGAGTGAATCAGCAGGGTTTTTTGTGTGTTTTCACTCACCAGGATTGTATTTAGGATTTTCCCCTGCCTGTCTCCTTCCCACCCTCCTGCTCCTTATTCTCCAACTTGCCTCCCCCTTATTTCCCGTCACCGACAAGGCCTCAGTTGCCCCAGCTAGTGCCCCCCACTCTCCCATTCCTTCCCCACTGCACCCCCTTTTCGTGCTCACTGACAAGGCCTTTGGCTGCCCTAGCTAATTTACTCCCTACCCCAAACCCTGAAGCCTCTGTGCAGTCAGGGACCGAATACCTACCTTAATGATGATTGTCGCAGCATGATTTGTACCTCTCTTACTGCTATGATTGTTTCATTGTACAGTACACTGTACCCCATTTTTAAGATTTTCTACTGTATTTTATTGTACTTTACTGTATTTTATTATATGTGACTGTATGTTATTGTATGTCATCTTATTAACGTGGAACCTTTGTAAATGAGCTGTGAGAGCAAAGATATTTTTAATTCGAGATTATATAAATAAATACATTAATAAACAAAAAAAAAAGTAAGGCTGTATTTTTGTTTCCATTGCATTCAGGCTGCCAAATGATGTAGCAGAGTGAACACTGTAAAGTGTTGTCTGTCATAAACTCCCGTTGCTACCAGAACTAGGGATGCGGTCATTTTTTAAACTAAATAAAACATTTTCTTTTTTCGTTTGTTGGTCATTTCAGCCGAACTAATCACTTGTGCACATCTAGGCTGCCTCTCTGATCTTTGATAAGGACTTCAGTGGCACTCATTTGAAGACTCTTTCGATCATTCCAGCAGAGGTAGTGGGGAGGAAACAGTGGAGGGGTTCAAGAATGCATGCGATAAGCACAAGGGTCCAGTGACTCTGCATGTAGTGTATCGCAGTCCCAGACACTTGACTCGTGTTTGGGAATGACCTAGGGAGCCCAGCATGCGTCTCAGGGCTGGGGCTCCTAGCCCGCTAGGGATGGTGTCAGGCTCTGCTGTGCGGGACCTCTTTGGTGGGCCAGGAGCTTTGCTCCTCTGCAGGGGCTGCCCATGACATGCAGAGGTCTGTAGGGGCTGTGCCTGATGTCAGCGAAGGTGGACAGGAAGAAAATGGAAAAGCAGTGCACAGTCATTATAAAGCCCTGCTTGCTTGCCTCTGACCTGCACCATCACCTCACCCTTTGTCTGTTTGGATTTGTTCTCCGGGTGGGTTATGGCCCCAGCCCTGCCACGGTGGGTAATCCATGGGGATTATTAGCAGGTAGTTCTGGGGAGATGGGGGTTGGTTGGGGATAGTAGGGACAGGGATGAGAGCTGCCTGCAACCACTGCCGGAGAAAAGCTTAATTAAAAGCAGCATTTTAAAAGGAAACTGGTTGATGTAATTGAGATTACTGTAATGCTGTGAGCTGTACCAGGTGTTTCAGAGAGACTAACTCCCAGTACAATAGCCAATCAGGAAGCCCTTTCAGTCATGAATAATAATCAGGCTGATAATATACTTTTTTTTTTTTTTTCGTAACACAGTGAGTACAGAATTTGATTCAGTTGGGGTTGAATGTGGGACCTCCAAGTTGTCTAACCAGTGCTAACCACTAGATCACACGGCCCTGTATGTTCACGTCATTCTTTCTCTTTCAGGTAGAAGGGGCTTTGTGAAGTTGCTTGTCCAGCCTTGAAAACCTTGACTGTCACAGTCCACGGAGGGTAAGTGTATCCAGTATCTTCCCCACACACAGTATCAGATCAGTTTCAGTTTAGACGATCAGTTACAAAATGGATAGAAAAATGCTGAAAGCTGATCGGTGGAAAGGCAGTTTTACCCTGAGGATGCCCTAGCGCAACCTCACAGGTGAAACTAGTGCCCACAAAACAGCCTACGATGACTGTAAACACATAAATGGATCTTTTTATAATCGCAGTAAGGCACTTGAGGATGTGTCACTACGATAATGTCACTTCTCGGGTGGTTGAAGGCACTTTGCTCGTAGCCTCATGCCTTGTAGTGTACCAAAGGTGTGACATCCCAGCATGACATGCGCCCTGTCGTCTACATCCTTTTGTGGATCCAACTGTTGTATATTAGTTTATGTCTTTATGCGATGCATTTATGACTTGGGACATTCTGTAGCGAGACTTGTTTCTCATAGAACCTATCCTGAAAATCATTAAACTTTTAAATAAAAAATGCAGCTTAATTGAGCTCAGGCTACCACATCATCATGACCCTTGTGACTGCTGCAGTGTTCCTCCAGCCAGCAGGATGGGAAGGCGGGCAAGCAAATGGCTGCCTTCCAAGATGATACCAGTACTACCCTCTGGTCAGTCCATACAGAGCCTACACCCTCCCTAACCAGGAACCGACATCTCACTGTTGTGATGCTTCCAACCCCCAGTGGAGTCATGGGGTGGCATTCCGGAGACTGCTGTGAACTGCCATGTGGCTGTCGCTGAGCTGCAGTGCACAACTGGACCAGCCCAATTAATAAATGCTGCTTATGCTTCATTACACATTTTCTGCTTTTTGAGGTCAGAGCGTACAAGAATAATGCTGAAAACCATACAGAAAGCATCATGCCATCACTGAGCTACCATGTGTACTCACCAGTAAGTCAACCATGGGTGCAAGTCGACCACCCCTTGACTGTGTCAAATTTAGCAAAATCACACACATTTTTCCGCCTAAATTGGGTGCAGAGATCTGTTTTGTGACCAACACAGGGCACAGAATCTGGTTTCATGGGCAGAACTGGACATAAAATCAGGTAACTCTACGCAGTTACAAAATATCATTGTTCTGGTCCACGCGCAGCGAATGCTACCACTTGTGGCGCCAGCGACCTGGGTTGGTAGGAAGCCTGGTTTGCTGGAGGGCCAGCTGGGGAGAAGGACTGAGCACCTGATGGGCTGCTCTCCTTTTCTGGGAGGGTGGGCTGCATATCCCATTGCTATACTGCCACCTGGGTGACCACAGGTGGTAATGCAAGTCAGGGAGGTAGAATCTGCAGGGAGGTGGACATCAGCTGAAGTCCAAAACAATGGCATGTCTTTGTGTGCTGTCAGCTCCTTGGACCTCCCAGCACGCCGCGTCTATGGGTGGAACCAGAACAGGAAAAACACCCATGTGTGCTTCAGGAGATGGGCCCGGCACCTCTGCAGACACGAATGGGTCACCTGACATGTTGGGCGTTGTTTGGGGAGATAAGTCAGAGTCCACCCCACCAGAGTGGTTATCCAAGGCTGGGGTGGTCCCACGTGATTCTGTCAGGGTTGCCTTGGGTGTCCCGAGGAGGAAGCACACGTGGTGAAAGGAGGGGCATAAACAGCAAGTAAAAAATAAAATAGCATTGTAACCGCCCTGAATAAGTCTACCATTTCATTCATTCAGGACACTGCACACTAACATATCCATGCCTTTTTAAAATTCCTGACTGCCGAACAAACATGTCTGACACCTTTACTCACCAAAGAGTCGCTAGGCCCTAAAATTGAAACTACCTCAACATTAAAAAACAAACAAAAAAAAAAAACACATTGATTAAATGTTCTCTCTTTATAATCCCTCCTTAGTGAGCTTGAGTGGTGCACTGTATTTGTCTTGGCTTTGTAAGCAAAGATTCAGAGGTTTGATTACAACCGTTAACAGATAGCTGTTAGTTGGGGGGTGGTGGCTAGGACCCTGGATGGATAGTAGGACCCAGGGCTATATGGAAACTCGGTCAGACTGGATGGACCATTGATCTTTTCCCCATCATTGTCTATATTTCTTACACATACACAAATTAAGCAAGAGTTAGCTACAGCCAATATGTTACTTAAATTAAACCAGCATTGGTCAATGGCAGTCATGTCTGCTTGTTTGCATTTGCTTTGTGTGACCCCCTGCCACTTATAGCAAGTTAGGCACTCCTCATAAAACAGGAACTAGTACCCACATATGCCATACCATTTACTTTTAGCAGAAAATTCAAAGATTGGTACCACCTTTACGTTAGGATGTATACCAGGCTCATTTCTAGAGGAAGAGGGTGGGGGTACAAGAACAAAACACATGACCCTTTATAAATTACAGCCAGGTCCAGGGCATAGGCTGCTAGGTGTATGCTAGATCTAAACTGCTGAAGGGCCCCAGTAATTCCACACCTGAAGCAAGAATCGGATTGTCCAGAACAGGAACTGGCATTGTGCAGTGTGGCTTTATTTAACAGATGGCAAATTAAAGAGCTAGTGGACCCCCATGGGTCAGTCAAGGCAAGATGGGTACAAATTTACGAACTCTCCTTGCATGCAGTACAGTTCGAGAACACAAACTTCTTTCCCAGTCCCATTGATGTAGATACGTGGAACTAGCCACACACTCAAACACATTTTCCTCCCATGAATGCAGTTACTTGGAACACTAAGCCACACACCCAAACTCTTTCACTCACTGGGATGAACAGTGAACATTTCCTTCACTCACTTGAGTGAACACTGTATACTCCCTTCACTCACTTGGGTGAACACTGTATTTTACATTCACACACTTGGGTGGAAACTGAACGCTTACTTCACTCACTTGGGTGAACACTGAACTTTTTTCACTCACTGGGGTGAACACATTACATTACTTTCACTCACTTGGGTGCAAAAGGGCACTGGTGGGTGTGATCTAGCCTTCTGCATGGGCACACAAACCCCAGAAATGAAACCCCTAATTTTGGAGAACTTGTCTCCTAAAAACAGTGCCACAGACCAGTTGTTCCTTCCACTGGGCATGGATCAACTAAAAGACTCCTTTTCCTGAGACACGTCAAGCAGTCTCTCACCAGTCCTTTCAAAGGCAGCTGAAAACACATAAGGATCTTCAGGGATTGCCCTTGGACCCACTGGGATAGCAGTTCCTTCCACTTCTTCTAGAGTAGTAATTTGGAAATCCTGCTGTAGAAAGGTCTCCACCACTTCACTGAAAGCTGGAAATTGTAATTCAAACTAGGGCGAAATCCTGGGCCCTCAACTCAGAACCCACTGGCAGACCTCCTGCCACTCTCACCTCCACACCGGCCACAACTGATAACTAACTCAACATTCTAAGCTTCCCAGAGCAGCTCTATACAGAAAGGGTTATGCTGCTGCAAGAGTTCGAATGACATAATCAGTCTGACTAAACAGTGATGTAATTTTGTAAGAAACCCTAATGAGCTCCTTACCAGCTTTCTGCTACGAGCTAACACTAACTCTAATAAGATTCCAGTAACCCCAGGGGACTGGGAAGATTCAGGGAGAAAGGAGGAGGTGCTACTTCACTGAGAGGGTGGTGGAGCCATGGAATGTCGCTGCCAGGGGCTGGTGGAGGCAGAGACAGTGGAGGGGTTCAAGAGAGGTGGGACAGGTACAGGGAAGGGTTCTGAAGCAAAATCCAGAGCAGCAAGAATATCTGGAACTGGGAAGGAGAAGCCAGAGAAGGCGTAGGCAGTGCAAGGTCAGCACCCAGGGTGGGGCTGACCAACAGCAGACACGAAGACCGTTAGGCCTATTCTGCTGGCATTTTAGTATGTTAGTATTACATTTGTAATTGTTGGTGTAGGTAGTATGGCAGTTAAAATTAACAAAAAATTAAAAATGTGAATTTTAACATATAATGCTGTTTTTGTTAGACTGTGACCCTGAATTTTCAGCATAGTATTTTTACTACTCTAGCATTTGAACATGAGAAGTGCCATTTATCAAGCCCCACCAGAAATGTGGCTTTTGAACGACCCTGAAAACAGGTGTGGAGGAGTTTTGAAAAATGACACCTTCCATGTATATGAGGTGGATTAAAGATTGACTGTTTTGAAAATCTGGGTTCAAATGTAATAAAAAGCCGCCCGGTGGCACAGAGGGCTGAGGCGTTGAAACGCCACCTACGCTCCGCTGGTGACCCGGGTTGGGAGGCGGACTCTGGTAGCGGTGGGTCGGCCGGGGGAGCTAGGCAGGTGTCCGGCGACAGCTTCGCCCTACTCCGGGTGGGATTTTGCCGCATTCCGGCACTTATGCGACCCGACCCGGAGGCTCGAGGAAGTGCAAGTCCTTGCAGGGATTGGTCGGGTGGTTGGTGAGCAGAGCGGACGTCGGCGTAAGCGTCGCTGACATCAGGGGGATCGCAGTCTGCCGGGGAGGGAAAAAATGGGAAAAGAGCCTGCCTCGTCCGGGGAGGCGAGGACTCGGGCCGATACCGCGATTTGCCAGCGCCACTCCACAGTCACGGGGCCGGCCGAAACACTAGTTGGGGTTGTTCCTCGTCCCCAGCCCGAGGAAGGCAGCGGCTCCATGGGGCCTGTGGACTGTCTGCGTGCTGGGTTGCGGTAGTGGATATGTTCCGGGTCATCGCCGAAGTGTCAGAGGAGGCAGGCTGAGGAGGAGGATAAATTACGATTTCAAAAAAAATGTAATAAAAATGCAATGTTATGAGTACATGTTGAAATATTTCAATGTTTCTTCATAATTTTGTTGTTTTGAGATTTTGATTGAAAATTTTCAACATAGTCTTTTTTACTCCACCTGATGATCACGACAGGTGTAAATTATAAAATCCTGCTCAAATTATGATTTTGCAGTGTGATCATGAAAATCTGTCGTAGGTGGGATTTGAAAAATGACACCTCTCCTGTTCACTCTGGTATGGTAAAAAACACTATGTTGAAAATTTGGGGTCAAAAGTTCAACATATTGCAAAATCTTGAGTAAATGTTGAAAAAGGTCAACGTTTCTTCTAACAATGTTGTTTTCTGAGATTTTGGCCTCACATTTTCAATGTAGTCTTTGCATTACTTCACGTTATGATCAAGACAGGTGTAATTTTTAAATCCCATCAGAAAGGTGAGTTCATGGAGCAATTGTAAAACATCTTTTGGGGCATATTTAAAAATTACACTTGTCTTTTTGTTCATGAGTTAGAGCAAAAATAAAAGGCTATGTTCAAAATATGGGGCCAAAATGTTGAAAACGAAAAAGTTATCAGTAAAAGTTCAAAACTCATTAAAAGTAATTAATGTAGCTTGTTTTCAGTTGTTTTGTGGTTGGGCGTGGTAGCAGAAGCATCATTGATATCGCTGAGTGGATTACTTTGTGGTACCCTAGTGAGGTAAGTGAGGCATTGGTGTCGTCGAGGCACAGGTCTGGAAGCATAGACACCAGGAGCAGTTGTAGAATTCACCAACAATTATTTATTTACACTAGAAGTATCGTAAAATCATCTTGTTCAGTGTAACTATTTACAAAGGCAAAATAAAATAAAGTTTTCTTTCAGTCTCTGTCCCTTGTTCTAATCTTTCTTGCAGTTGCAGCTTAGCTCTTTTGTAAGTATTTTTCAACCCCATTCTTAGCAAACATCCTGTCCTTGTAAATATTCAGTTCTTGTAGTTTCAGGAGCTGCTAGAACACAGTGTGCTTTCTGAGGCCCCTTCTGCAGCCTTTGCAAGACTAGAAGATTTGCACTGAAATGTAACCTCTACATGGGGCATGCCTCAGACAAGTAGTGTTGGAACCCACTTGGGAGTGAGCAGTCTTAGACCTTGTACTTTAAAATGGGGACAGTGAGAGGATCTCGGATCTAGGAGTGGGTAGCCATCTGGGAACAAGTGACCACCAAACAGTGTGGTTCATGATAAACTCAGCTGCAGAGTCAAGCCATACAAAGTGAGGGCACTGGACTTCAGGAGGGCTGGCGTTGGCAAAGTGGGAGAGTGCCTTAGAAAAGCACTAGCAAACAGGCAAGAAGAAGGGGTGGAGAAACAATGGGGCAAAATCAAAACTGCCATCACAGAGGCAAACAAGCCTTTGTGTGAAACAAATAAACAAATCAAAATGAAAAAAAAGCCACTGTGGTTCTTAAAAGAGGTGGCGGGAAGGTTAGGGAGAAGAAGACAGCATTTAGGAAGTATAAGGAAACACAGAAGGAGCAGGACAGAGAACTATACCAGTTAAGGCAAAAGGAAGAAGGAAGGCAATCAGAATAGCAAATGCCCAAACTGATGAAAAGATAGCCAATTTGGTTAAGAAGGGGGATAAAACCTTTTATAGGTACATTAGGAGCATAGAAAGACAAAGAGAGGGATAGTGAGGCTGAATAGAATGGACGGTGGGTGGGCAGAGAGGGACAGTGAAAATGCAGGGATACTGAATCAATACTTCTGCTCAGTATTCACAAAAGGAGGAGGGGCAGGACCTAATCCAGTTAACAGAAGCACTCTGGATAGGTGGTCGATACCAGTCCTTTCACAGAAGAAAGGGTTCTGAAAGAACTCCTAAAACTGAAGGTGGACAAAGCAATGGGGCCTGATGAGATTCATCCCAGAATTCTAAAAAATTAAGGGAGAACTAGTGACACCACTGACTACCCTTTTAACAAATCATGGGAGAATGGTGTGGTACCTGAGGACTGGAGGACTGTGATTCCCCTTCACAAAAGTGGGAGAAAGACAGAAGCGAAACTACAGACCTGTCAGTTTGACCTCTGTGATAGGGAAAGTGATGGAATCACTTCTGAAGGAAAGAATTGTTGAGTACCTAGAGGCCAGTGGGGCACAGGACCCAAGGCAGACGGATTCACAGTGGGAAGGTCATGTCAGGCAGAATCTAACCAATTTCTTTGACTGGGTGACCAAAGTAGTAGACCAGGGAGGGACTGTGGACATGGCCTACCTAGATTGTAGCAAGGCATTTGACACAGTCCCACACAAAAGATTAATAAACAAATTAGCCAGCCTGGGAGTGGGTCCCAGGGTGGTAGCCTGGGTAAAACATTGGCTGGACAACAGGACACATAAGGTAATAATAGGAGTCCATTCTGAAGAAGGGGTTACTAGTGGGGTACCGCAGGGTTCAGTACTGGGTCCAGTTCTTTTACTGTCTTCATAAGTGACATTGCAGATGGACTGGAAGGAAAAGTATGCCTCTTGCAGATGACACAAAGATCTGCAACGGGTGATACACAAGGGGACGTGGAAAGGATGAGAAGGACTTGGCAAGGTTGGAAGAATGGTCAGAGTATGGCAGCTTGATTTAATACAAATATAGAAACATAGACTTTGACGGCAGATAAGGATTGCTTGGCCCACCTAGTCTGCCCATTCTTTACCCACAGGATAAGCTGCAGATCCTAGTTAACCAACAGCCTATTTCTTCTTACCCCCACAAGAATTGGCCTTATGTCTGTCCATGTATTCTTGAATTCTCCCACAGTTTTAGACCCCACAACCTCCTCAGGAAGGCTGTTCATCGCGTCCACCACCCTCTCTGTGAAAAAATACTTCCTCACATTGCCCTGAACCGTCCACCCTCTGTCTTTAAATTGTGTCCCCTTGTTCTTGCATATCTCTTTTTCTGAAAGATGCCACCCTCTTGGACTTTGTTGATTCCACTGAGGCACTTAAAAGTTTCTGTCATGTCTCCTCCCCTTCCTCAAGGGTATACAAATTAAGCTCCTTTAGTCTCTCCTTGTATGGCTTCTCTTGTAGACCCTGCACCATTTTAGTTGCTCTCCTCTGGACTGTCTCTATCCTGTCTATGTCCTTGTGGAGATGGGGTCTCAGAACTGGATGCAGTACTCCAGATGGGGTCTCACTGAACTGTCTGTACAGAGAGATAACAACTTCCTGTTTTCTGCTGGTGATGCCTCTCTATACATCCCAGTATACCTCCAGCCCTCCCTATTGCCTTCTTTTTTAATTTGTCTTACTTTGCCCCTTCTCTGCCTTACATCAGGTTTTGGCCCTGGTCACGGTGCTCCAGACTACACGCCTTATAAGCCCCTCGATCCCCGGTCATTCCTGACCTTACCCCCAGGAGGCGGGGCACAGTACCGTAGAGAACACGGGTGCACATGCCGTAGAGGCACGGTGCCATGAGTCCGTATCTGGTTCTAGGAGCACTTGGTCAGGTGGCTCATTGAGTCCAGGTGCAGGGCATCATAGAGGCACGCATTGCAGAGAGGGTTTTAATCCCTATAGGCTGGGGCAGAGATGTGCAATGATGCCAGTGTCTGTCCCACCACAGAGTCCCTTGACCATGCATCCGTGTCTTGGACATATACCTAGCTGTCGCTAGGTGCCAGTCACGCACTGACCGCAGGAGCCCCCGGAGAAGGAGAGCAGTCCTTAGGATGCTCAATCCTTCTTCCTCTGGCCAGCCCTCTGACGACCCGGCTCATTCGAACTGGTTCGCCGGCATCGCAAGTGGAAATCCCACCACCTGCGCAAGGGCCTCCTTCTCCCTACTGCCTTCACATTGCTTACTAACCTTAAGGTCATCTGATATGATTATCCCCGGTCCCTTTCCATTTTGTTGTTGTTACTACATCTCTCCCCATTGTGTAATCTTCCCTGGGTTTTTGTTTCCCAGGTGCATTATTTTGCACTTCTTTGCATTGAATCCAAGCTGCTGGACTGGACCCTGTGGTACCCCACTAGTAACTCCTCTTTCTTCAGAGTGGACTCCATTTATGATTACCTTCTGTGCCCTGTTGTCCAGCCAATGTTTTACCCAGGCTACCACCCTGGGACCCACTCCCAGGCTGGTTAATTTGACTATTAATCTTTGTGTGGGACTGTGTTAAATGCCTTGCTAAAGTCGAGGTAGGCCATGTCCACAGTCCCTCCCTGGTCTACTACTTTGGTCACTGAGTCAAAGACATCAATTAGATTAGTCTGACATTACCTTCCTGCTGTGAACTCATGCTACCTTGGGTCCTGTGCCCCACTGGCCTCTAGGTACTCCATCACTTTCTCTATCACCAGAGGTCAAATTGACAGATCTGTAGTTTCCTGCCTCTGTCTTGGTCCCACTTTTGTGAGGGGACTCGTATCCGCCTTCCTCCAGTCCTCAGGTACACACCATCCTCCCATGATTTGTTAAAAGGGTAGTCAGTGGTTTCACTAGTTCTTTTAGAACTCTGGGGTGAATTCCATCAGGCCCCATTGCTTTGTCCACCTTCAGTTTTAGGAGTTCTTTCCAAACCCTTTCTTCTGTGAAAGGACTGGGATCGTCCCACCAAGAGTGCTTCTGTTAATTAGATTAGGCACCTCCCCTCCTCTTTTGTGAATACTGAGCAGAAATATTCGTTCAGTATCCTGCTTTTCACTGTCCTCTTTGTCTACCTGCATCATTCTATCCAGCCTCACTATCCCTACTTTTGTCTTTCTCGCTCCCTGATATACCTATAAAGGTTTTATCCCCTTCTTAACCGAGTTGGCTTATCTTTTTCCTCAGTTTGGGCCTTTGCTATTCTGACTTCACTCCCTGCCTCCTTCCTCCTTAACTGGTACAGCTTTCTGTCCTGCTCCTTCTGTGTTTCCTTATACTTCCTGAATGCTATTTTTTCTCCCTGACTTTCCCGCCATCTCTTTTGAGAACCATAGTGGCTTTGTCTTTTCATTTTGATTTGTTTATTTCGTCACACAAAGGCTTGTTGCCTCTGTGATGCCAGTTTGATGTTTCCCCATTGTTGCTGCACCTCCTTCTAGCCCGTTTGCTAGTGCTTTTCTAAGGCACTCTCATCTTGCCAAAATCAGCCCTCCTCAAGTCCAGTACCCTCATTTTGTATGACTTGCCCTGTAGCTGAGTTTATCGTGAACCACACTGTTTGATGGTCACTTGTTCCCAGATGGCAACCCACTTCTAGATCTGAGATCCTCTCACTATCCCCATTTGAGAGTCACGAGGTCTAAGATTGCTTCCCACGAGTGGGTTCCGTAACTAGCTGTCTGAGGCATGCCACCTGTAGGGCATTGACAATGGCCCTGCTCTTGGATGTTGCGGCAGCAAATGCTCCAGTTAACATCTGGCATATTCAGGTCTCCCATCAACAGAATCTCCCTTTCTCTGCCATCCTAAGAATGCCTTCTATCATATCATTGTCCATTCCCTCCCCTGACATGGGGTCAGTATACAACCCTGTGCGGATTGGTGCCATTTCCAGTCTCTTAGGTGACCCACAGTGCCTCCTCTCCTCCCTGTTTTCTCTTTTGTTCAGTTGCTTTTATCCCTTCCTTTACATAGAGAGCTGCTTCTCCCTCTCTGTCTGTCCTGTAGGTTATGTACCTGGTATGTTAACATCCCAGCCATGGTTCTCTGTGTACCATGTTTCTGTGACTGCTACGATATCCAGGCATCCCTCTTCCATCAAGGCCACCATTTCAGGGAGCTTGTTGTCCAGACTACAGGCATTGGTACTCATTACCCTCCATTTCCTGATGGCCTTACTCCTTTTGCCCCATCCTGTCCTTATTGCCTTTGTCACTTTCTCCATTTACCCTGCCCTTCTCCCTGTCGACATTTCTAGCTTGGTGTTTACCTCACTTACTACCCTGACATTTTTGGGGAGCTAGGATTTCCCTGTTCCTTTCAGTACTCCCACCTTGGCTAGTTTTAAATGCTTGTAGAGGTGCAAATAATGCACCTGGGAAACAAAACCCCAGGGAAGAGTACACAATAGGGGAGGAAGCAACAACAACAACAAAAATGGAAAGGGACCTGGGGGTAATCATATCAGATGACCTTAAGGTTGGCAAGCAATGTGAGAAGGCAGTAGGTAGGGCTGGGGGGATACTGGGATGCATAGGGAGCGGCATCACCAGCAGAAAACAGGAAGTTGTTATCTCTCTGTACCAACAGCTGGTGAGACACCATCTGGAGTACTGCATCCAGTTCTGGAGACCCCATCTCACAACAACATAGACAGGTTGGAGGCAGTCCAGAGCAGGATAACTAAAATGTTGCAGGGTCTGCAAGAGAAGCCATATGAGGAGAGACTAAGGAGCTTAATATGTATACCCTTGAGGAAAAGATGGAGGGGGACATGATAGAAACTTTAAGTACCTCAAGGGAATCAAAAAGTTCAAGAGGGTAGCATCTTTCAGAAAAAGAGATGTGCAAGAACAAGAGGATACAATTTGAAGATAGAGGGGAGCTCCAGGGGCAATGTGAGGAAGTATTTTTCACAGAGAGGGTGGTGGATGCAGGAACCACCTTCCTGAGAAGGTTGTGGGGCCTAAAGTGGGGAGAATTCAAGAATGCATGGGACAGACATAAAGCAATTCTTGTGGGTAGGAAGAAATAGGCTGTTGGTTAACTAGGATCTGCAGCTTATTCAGTAGGTAGGGAAATGGGCAGACTAGGTGGGCCAAGCGGTCCTTAGCTGCCATCAAAGTCTATGTTTCTTTGTTTACAAAAGCTTTCTGCAGTCATCTCAAAATATAATTATATATATTTTGACAGTAACACTACATATTTTCGAAACAAAGGAATCCAATATCTGTTACATTTCCATACAATGAATTGCATATATGTTTATATTAGCAGATATGCAAGGGAAAACTGAGAGACAGTGAGAGGCAAAGAATTGCGAGATTGTCAGGGTAATCAAATCAAGCCTTACGGAAAATTAACATCACACATTAACAAAATCACAGCGACACTGTTCATGCGCAGAGGTCTCACATGCTTTCATGAGGTGGGGGTCAAAAAAGGCCATGCTGAAAATTTGGAGTGCAGATACCAATAAGCGCTGAGGCATTATGGTTTCTATACAACACCCCACCCTGTTACAGACAAACAGGCGTCAGGGTGTGCCTTTTGATTGTCGGCTGTAATGCTCCTGCTGTTGCACCCATACCCCCACCCTGCAGCCACTGGCAGCCATCCAGGTGTGCCTTGGACTCTTTGGCCCCAAAGTTCTCCTCATTTTCCTGTGATGCATCCATCTCAACATACTTCCTTATGAAATGGGGTGAGTGTAAGGCCCGGCGACCCCAAGGCACAATCGACACTTGTCAGAGTCTGCTGGATAGGGTTAGGTGAAATGGCATGGCGTTATGGCCATGACCCAAAGGTACACCCCAATGCCTGTCCTCTCTGCAGGGTGGGGTGGGGTTGACATCAGTTCTATACTTAACTGCCATTCCTGTTATGTGTCTCTCTAACGCCTGCATTACAAATGCCAGTGCCAGCAAGACAACATTCGGCATTGACAAATGGTTGTCACAGTTCGTGCTCAACCTTTGCTCAGCCTGGTACTGTGGTAAAAGTACTGTTAAATGTCTTTAGCACATTATGAATGTCTGCAGTTTGTTCTGAGGTTAAAGAAACATTCACCTTTTACAGCATCAAGATTTACAGTTTGTTCCAGTCTATCATAAGCTACATCAATATATTCCTTATCGGTTTCTGGTAAAACTAGCAAAGCAGCTTTGGCATTTTTTTCATCCCATTTGTTGAGGAGGTTAGCATGGTATATCTTAGAAGGATTTTTCCTGTCGAGGGTCTCGATCTTGTAGTTAACAGTGCCAGTACATCTAAGAACCTTGTAGGGCCGTGCCACTTCATTAACAGTTTATTTTCTGTTGTGGACAACAGTACCAAACCCTTTTCACCCAGCTCGAAAAATTTTTCTTTTACCCCATGGTCATAATATACCTCCTGTTGGTTTTGGGCCTCTTTCTGATTACTGTGGGCAATTTCAACATATTTTGCCAGCTTCTTTCTTAGAGCACACACATAGGAAAATATAGATTGTTTCTGGGTGGGGTTATCATCCCGTTTCTTTATCACATCCAGTGGCCCTCTTGGCTGCCTACCATACAGCATTTCAAATGTTGAAAACCCTGTTGATGCCTGTGGCACAATCAAAAATTAGGTAAGAAGTATTGGTCCCAGTCTTTCCCTTCCCCCTTTACAAACCATTTTAACATGCGTTTTAGGGTTTCGTTAAGCGCTCAGCAAGATCGTCTGTCTTAGGGTGATAGGGAGGTTCTTATGGCAGTGATACCTAGTAGTCTGTACAGCTCCTTAGCAATGCAGCACCAAAATTACTACTCTGATCAGTAATAATTTCTTTAGATATGCCCACTCTGTTGAAAATTGTGGCAAGCTCTGCTGCAACTTTTGGGGCTGTAACAATATGCATTGAAACTGCTTCTGGGTATCCGAATAGCATAGTTGCATACTACCAGGATAAATCTATTACCCTTTTACTTTGTCTAAAGGACCTACCACATCCATTGCAATTCTTTCAAAAGGCACATCTATCAGGGTAGGGGCACCAGGAACCTTGTCTTTTCTAGTGACTGGGGCTACTTTCTGACACTCCGCTAGGAATTACAATAGGTAGCAACATCTTCATGAATTCCAGGCCAGTAAAATCTATACAGCTATCTGGCAAGGGTGTGATCCTCCTGAGCGACCAGCCATAGGACTATCATGTGCTGTCTGTAACAATTCTGTTCTGTACTTTTGTGGTATAACCAATTGTTCTGTCTGTTCCTGTGTCTGAGGTTTAACCCAAACTCTGTACAGTAACCCATCACATTTTTAAACATTGGTCCACCCTGTTTTGGTTTCATCCCCACCTGCTTGAAATAACCCTGGAGAGAAACATCGTTAGCTTGCTTTGAAAGAAAATCACAATTAGTTATCAATTTAGTTTCAGCATTTTGATATTTTAACCCTTTATGTCGAGCAGTCATTTGCTGCTACAGTTTCTTCAGGCATCGTCTTTCTTTCTTGGATTTCGGATCTTGGAGCTGTGCTCAAACAAGTCCGAATCAAAATCACTGAAAGGAAAGAGTGTCCCCACCGTCTGAAATTTTCTTTGCCTGAGCTCTTGTCACCACAGCTGCTGAAACATCAGGATGTACTCCTTCTTTAATCAACTCAGTAAAATCCTGGAAAGTCATTTCCAATAATCACAGGTACAGGTAACTAGGTACTATCCCACCTTCATTTTGTCGACACACCCTTAATGGACAGAGTCACTTGGGTGGTGGGATAGTATTAGGTGTCCCATAGATGCAGATGACACCATTACCTGGTCCCTTTGCACAGTGTTTTCCAGCAGTTTAACATGCACTAGGGTCTGTCTGCTTCCCGAATCAATGAGTCCTTAGCAGTCTTATCCCCACCTTCACATCTGTTAAGTATTTGCCCCAGTTTGCTAAGAACAAATCTGCTTTAGTGCCACTCTCCTTACTACGGCGGTTTCTTGCAAAATAGCCTGACTTATTACAGTTATAGCAGATAACGTCTTTGGGCCCAGATTTGTTACCCCCACCAGAGTTCTTATCACACTTGGAGTTTAAATGGGAAAAGAGGGTCTTACTAGTGCTTGGCTGTTACCTCAATGCTGTGGTGTCTGTCTCACCATTTGGTAGTCCTCAGTCAAAGAAACAGTCTTTTCCCCACTCTCTGGTCGGTGTTCCTTTACCCACAGCTGCACATCTGTAGGCAAGATGTTGATGAATTGTTCCTTGACAAATGTGTCGATGATCTGTGGGAATGTTTTGCTCTCTAGTTGGATCCATTTTATCAGGAGTTCTCTGAGTCGGGTGAAGGCTTCTTGAGGACTGTCGACCGAGTTGTTCCTCAGAGATTGAAATCTCTGCCTGTATATCTCTCTCCGGAGATGTCTTGCCTTTTCATGATTTAGCTTTTCACCAGGTCATAGTTTTCTGACTGTGCAGTGTTCATATTGCTGTAGGCAAGTTGGGCTTTCCCTGTCAGGTAGGGTACCAGTCTGATTGTCCATTGCTGCTTTGGCCATTGACAGGCTGTGGCAACTCTTTCAGAATCACCTTTCTCTGTGCTTCCCTGGTACTAGGTCCAGTACCACACACAAACTCCTGTCTTAGGGTGTACGCGATGTAAATCCGCTGCTCACACCAACTTTCATGAGGCACAGGTCAGGAGGCATAGGAAACACCAGGAGCAGTTGTAGAATTCACCAAAAATTGTTTATTTACACTAGCAATATCTTAAAATAAACTTGATGGGTGTAACTATTTACAAAACAAAAATAAAATAAAGTTTTCTTTCAGTCTCTCTGTCCTTGTTCTCATCGTTTCTTGCATTTGCAGTTTAGCTCTTTTAGAAGTCTTTTCAACTTCATTCTTAGCAAACATCTGTCCTATAAATTTCAGGGCTGCTAGAACACAGTGTACCGAGGCCCCTTCTGCAGCTTTGCAAAGGCTGGAAGATTTCACTCAGGTAATCTTTAGAGTTTAGAATAGTTTTCTGCAATCATCTCAAAATATAATTATGTATATTTCAACAGTAACACTATATATTTTCTAAATAAAGGAATCCCAATATCTGTTACATTTCCATACAATGAATTGCATATATTTTATATTAACAGATATGGAAGGGAGAAAAACAAATAGCAAGGAAAACTGAGAGATAGTGAGAGGCAGCAATTGCGAGATTATCGGGGTGATCAAATCCAAGTCTCACAGGAGAAAATTGGGTTACATAACCAGACAGAAAAGGAAAAATCCTTGCATTTGAGACACTTTCTCTAGCAACTGGGACGGGTCCTATTCCACCTGTACAATTGGTGGGAGCATGCTGAGAGGGGTCAGGGGTCTAGAAGATATTGCTAGACTGTATTCTTTTTAAGGTTACAAAAGGAAATGACAATGGATGGTTTTCTTTTTTCATGGAACTGACACTGGGAGTTGGGCACCCCATGCCGGTGTTTTGTTTGGGGGCATGGGTGGTTGGGCACCCCATTATCATGGACTTTGGCTGGGAGTGGTGGTGTTTGCGGCATCAGGGCTGGGCACCCAGAATGGAGGCGTTGCTTGGGGTTTGTTGTTTGGTTGCACTGGGGTTGGTATCCCGGTGTCTCAGACTATGGTGGGGGTTCTTTGCCTGCACAGAGATTGGGCACCCATGTTGGAGTCTGGGGAGAGTTGCCAGCTGAGTACTTTAGTATTAGTATAGTATAACAGGGTTTTATTCCACTGTTTCCCTATAGGGAAAATATCATTCCTATATTGTAAACTAATTATACATTTCTGTATGAGATGTGGGTTTATACAAAACCTTTACAGGAAGGACCTGTCCATATAAGTTGAGTCCCCTTCTTTGGTGCCTATTTTAGCACCAAAACTGGACTTATGCATGACTGTGTACAGTAAGTAGCATAAAAGGTTCAGGAGGGCCCAGTGAAAATAATTGTCAATGTTTACTCAGTAAGGCAAATTATTGATGTAATGTGTACTGTCTCACCATCATGACATACCTTAGTTTTTACGATGCTGCCTCTGATTTTCTCCCCCTCGACTTAGGGACAGTAGTCCATCATGCAGGAACTCAAACTCAGTTGTCTGGGTTTGCTGTTACTGGGACTGCTGTCACTGTTTGATGTCCTGTGAGGGTCTGCCATATCACCACAATATTACAATAACTGTGCTGTTATTACATACAGTACACTCAAACAGATGGACAAAGTAAGTGATCTGATACTTTTATTGGACCAACAAAAGGTTTCCGTGCAAAAGCATGCAGGTCTACAGAGGCCAGCCTTTTGTTGATCAATAAAGGTATCAAATCAGAACCACTGATGGCCTAGGAGGCTGGTATTCAGGTAGTCCGTTAGGAAGGATGCTGCTGTTGGCAGCATGTTTCATGAAGGAGGTGCCGCACCAACCCTTGGCCATTGGCCTAGTAGCTCCTTCATTGGGGGCTAACTGCGGTGAGTACATGCTGATCCCACATGGTTTTCTGCACTGCCATGGGTTGGCAGGAGTGAGCAGAGGCAGAAACAAAAATCAAAAGCCACTGTTGCCATCACGATGTCTTGTTAGTTGAGGTGGCTTTGATGTTTGTTTTAATCATTCTTTGGTAACCAGGTGTTTTCAGGAGCAGCCTGGGAGCTTTGGGGTAGTTAAGTGACTTGCTCAAGTCACACAGTCTGCAGTTGGAGACTGTGGGAATCAAACCTAGGTCTGCTGGATGTACCAAGCTAATTCACAGCCGTTACTCTAATCTCTAAACCATACTGAGAACCCAATCAGATCATCTCTTAAAACCATAAACAGTACATGGAAAAACATCCTCATTAAAGCTGATAAAGCACTCTTCTGTGCTTTCCAGACTGATACATCACGAAACATTGGTAATGGGGCAGAGCTCACAATCGGGAAGTGGAAGGAATCAGGCCCTCGGCGCCATGGAGCCTAAATGCAATCCTTCCCTCCCAACATCTTAAGGCAAGAATATTTTCTTTGAGGCAGATGCATCACCAGGAAGTGAGGCTATTTTGTGAGGTTTTGGAGCATTTTAACAAAGGGCAAGATTGCCGTGTATTAAAGAATATTTATAATTCAGTGTTTCTTTGAAGCTTGGCTTCATGGCCATTGTGGCTTTTGCATAACCCTTGGCTCAGTGCTTTTGTGCTGAAATTCTTGTCCATTAAAAGATTAACCTAGGGCTGGCTGCATGGTGCCGAGCAAGGGGTTGCTCAGCACCCTGGTGACCCGGGTTCGCTCCCAAGCCCAGGTACCAGGAGTGGAGACCGGCAGGAGGGGTTCACAAGCATCCATTGGATGCTTCCTTCCGAGGAGGTGGGTTTCTCCTGTGGCCCTATGGATAGATTGACAGCGTGCTTGGGGACATGATGCCTGACATGCCCCCTATGTACATCCTGCCCCAGGCTGCCTGTGCTCGCACAAGGCCAAGAACTGTGTGGGGCGGGGTGTGGAAACATGGAAAAAGTACACCCTGACTAGCCGGATGATGAGCTCCCGGCTCCTGCTGCTGAAGCCCGGAGTCAGCCGGAGCCATCCGCCAGCTCCTGGAATGCATGCTGTAGGCCGCCAGGCCTTCTCCCTTGGAAGAGAGGGACCCTCCCGGCAAAGAGATATGCTGGGGTATCCAGGTAGGCTGCAACTGGGGCTGATAGTGGTGGCAGGGGTTGGAGGCGGTAGGGGTAGGAGCTGGCGCTCCGAGACAGCGGTCTGGGCGTCGAGGGAGGAGCATAAAGAGTACACACACACAAAAAAGATTACCGTACATTACTGACACAGGCATACCTGGTCTCCACTGACATTGTATGTCGATCTGAAATAAAATGTTTTTATGAGGCACTTTCATATGATCCGTGGAGGAGCTGTTTTCATTTCATTAGGTAAGGTGTTACATAGCCGTGTGCTGTGATATCAAATGCCTGGTCATAGAAACATAGAATTTGGCGGCAGATAGGACACTTGCCCACCCAGTCTGCCCATTTCCCTACCTACTGGATAAGCTGCAGATCCTAGTTAACAGCAGCCCTACTTCTTCTACCCCACCCCCAAATTGCCTTATGACTATCCCATGCATGCTTGAGATTCCACCACTGATTTTGACTCCACAACCTCCTCCGAAGGCGTTCCATGCATCCACAGCCCTCTGTGAAAAATACTTCCTTAAATTACCTCTGAGCCCCCGGCCCCCATCTTCAAATTGTGCCCTCTTGTTCTTGCACACCTCTTTTTGAAAGATGCTACCCTCTTGGACTTTGTTGATTCCTTGAGGTACTTGAAAGTTTCTATCATGTCCCCTCTCCCTCCTTTCCTCGAGGCTATACATATTAAGCTCCTTAAGTCTCTCTTCATATGTCTTCAGTTGCAGACCCTGCACCATTTTGTTGCCCTCCTCTGGACAGCTTCCATCCTGTCTATGTCTTTCGGAGATTGAGTCTCCAGAACTGCACACAGTACTCAGATGGGGTCTCACCAGCTGTCTGTACAGAAGGATAATAACTTCCTGTTTTCTACTGGTGATGCCTCTCCTGTGCATCCCAGTATCCCCCCAGCCCTCCTTGCTGCCCTCTCACATTGCTTGCCCATCTTTAGGTCATCTGATATGACTACCCCCAGGTCCCTTTCCATTTTGTTGTTGTTAGTATCTCACCCCCATTGTGTACTCTTCCCTGGGTTTTGTTTCCCAGGTGCATTACCTTGCACTTCTTAGCATTGAATCTAAGCTGCCATACATTTGACCATTCCTCTAACTTGCCAAGTCCCTTCTCATCCTTTCCACCCCACCCTGTGCATCAACTCTGTTGCAGATCTTAGTGTCATCTGCAAGAGACATACTTTTCCTTCCAGTCCTTCTGCAATGTAAACATAAAGACATTGAAGAGGACCGAGTCCTAATACTGAACCCTGCAGTACCCACTAGTAATCCTCCTTTCTTCTGAGTGGACTCCATTTACTATTACTCTCTGTGTCCTATTCTCCAGCCAATTCTTTACCCAGGCTGTCATCTTGGGACCCACTCCCAGGCTGGCTAACTTGTATATTAATCTTTTGTGTGGGACTGTGTCAAATGCCTTGCTAAAGTCTAGGTAGGCCATGTCCACAGCCCCTCCTGATCTACTACTTTGGTCACCCAGTCAAAGAAATCTATCAGATTCGTCTGGCATGACCTTCCACTGTGAATCCATGCTGCCTAGGGTCCTGTGCCCTCTGGCCTCTAGATACTCGACAATTCTTTCCTTTAGAGTGATTCCACCATTTTCCCTATCACTGAGGTTAAACTAACAGGTCTATAGTTTCCTGCTTCTGCCTTGCTCCCACTTTTGTGAAGAGATCGCATCTGCCTCCTCCAGTCCTTGGGTACCACCCCATCCTCCCATGATTTGTTAAAAGGGTAGTCAGTGGTGTCACTAGTTCTACCCTTAGTTCTTTAGAATTCTGGGATGAATCCCATCAGGCCCCATTGCTTTGTCCACCTTCAGTTTTAGAGTTCTTTCAGAACCCTTTTTTCTGTAAATGGGCGGTATCAACTTCTGTATCCAGAGTGTTACTACTGTTTGTTTTATGTACCTCCCCTCTTCCTTTGTAAATACTGAGCAAAATATTTGTTTAGTATCTCTGCCTTTCACAGTCTCCCTCTGCCCACCCTCCCTCCCTTTATTAAGCCTCACTATCCCTCCCTTGGTCTTCCTTAGCTCCCTGATGTACCTATAAAGGTTTTATCCCCTTCTTAACTGAGTTGGCTATCTTTTCCTTGGTTTGGGCCTTTGCTGTTCTGACTACCTTCCCAGCCTCCTTTTGCTTTAACTGATACAGTTCTCTGTCCTGCTCCTTCTCGATTCCTTGTACTTCCTGAATGCTTTCTTTTTCTCTTGAACCTTCACTGCCACTTCCTTTGAGAACCGTGGTGGTTTCTTACATCGTCTTGTTTTGTTTATTTGCTTCACACAAGGCTCGTTACCTCTGTGATGGCAGTTTTATTATTCCCATTGTTCTTCCACCCTACTTCCTGCCCATTTGCTAGTGCATTCCTTAGGCACTCACCCATTTTGCAAAGTCAACCCTCCTAAAGTCAGTACTTTTGTCTTTGTATGGCTTGACTCTATTGCTGTGTTTAGTGTGAACCATACTGTTGATGGTCGCTAGTTCCCAGATGGCTACCCACTTCTACATCTGTGATCTCTCTCCATCTCCATTTGAGAGTATCAAGTCTAATATTGCTCCCTCTCGAGTGGGCTCCAGTACTAGTTGTCTAAGGCATGCCCCCTGTGGGGCATCTAGAATAACTGCACTCTTGAGTGGCAGCTGCAGCTGCACTCCAGTTAACATCTGGCATATTCAGATCACCCATCAGCAATATCTCCCTTTTTCTGCCATTCTAAGTATACTTTCTATCATTTCCTTGTCCATTTCCCTCCCCCTGAGAGATGGTCTGTATACAACCCCTGTGCGGTTGTGGTGCCATTGCCTGTCTCCAAATTTACCCACAGTGCTTCTTCTCCTCCCTGTTTACCCTTTTGTTCTGTTGCTTTTATTCCTTCCCTTATGTAAAGAACTCCTCCTCCTCCTCTTTTACCCTCCCTGTCCCTCCTGTAGATAGTGTATCCTGGTATGTTTACATCCCAGTCATGGTTTTATGTGTACCATGTTTCTGTGACTGCCACGATATCCAGATGTTCCTCCTCCATCAAGGCCACTAATTCAGGAAGCTTGTTACGTAGACTACGGGCATTGGTACTCATTGCTCTCCATTTTTGATGGCTTTACCTTCTGTTGCAGCATCCCCACTGACCGTTCTACCTTGGTCTTTTTCTCATTTAGTATCCTGTTTTGTAGAGAGGCTGGGATTTTTCTGCTGCTTGTCAGTGCCTCCCCTTTGACTAGTTTAAAAGCTTGCCAATGAAGCATTTAAACCGATTGCTCAAAGACTTGTTCCCTTCCTGGACAGATGCAGAAAAAGTGTCTCATGCACAGATTTGAGCCTGGGAGGGATATTACCAGATCCCTCCCTCCATCCCATGAGCAGACTTGATGGACCGTGAGGCCTAATCTGCTTGCAATGAGTATGCTATTATGTTAGTATCCCAAGTACAGATTGCATTTTGCTGTGTGAGGTGTAGGAAGGTTAACAAGATGGGTTGAACTCAGTCGTTAAAGGGCCTTAGGAACATAGTAAACCCTAAATGAAAAGAATACCATAGGTCCCAAAGGTGAGCAGTTCTGATACTCTAAGAATGTAGTGAGACCACTCTTAGAACTGTAGGAGTGGTCTCGTCATCCCATATTAATACATTATTGATCATATTATTGATCAAGCTTGATCAGTAATATATTCATCATTCTAAAGACCTTCCATGAACATGCTGATTTCCAGGGCAGCTGCATATGAGACACTTTTTGAGAGAGCGAGTGTCTTGCATGCAGAGGGAAAGGAGCACTCCGTTTGATGAGAACACTCCTTGATCTGTTCTGGTAATACAGAATCCTTGAAATTGACCTTCATTAACCATTCAAGAGCTTGCATGCTGCCTATAATTAATATTAACTTTTAAAGTAGTCAACTAGTACTCCTTATGCAGTGGGATCTGAAAATCCTGTAACCTGACTGGTCACCTGGGGTCTTTACACCTGGGTAAATCCCAGCATAACTCACACGTAAAGCCCTACCCATCCCAGCAGACCAATATTCAAGTTTACAATTCACTACACTTTTCTTTTAAAACCTCTGTTTAGCCACCATCTTTGTTGGTGAAACTGGGATCTTGAACCTCCAAAACAGGCTTTTAATCCTCAATGACAGAGCAAAACCTTTTCAAAACACCATGCCTCAAAATCTTATCAGCCCAAAGTTTCCGTCACTAAAGCTGCTACTTTTCGCTCCTCCTTCGAACTTCTAACATGCAATTTCCAAGCCACTTGTGAAAAGAGCACTTTCTTTCTTTTGTTGTCTTCCCAGTGGCTGCCGATCCTACTCTGCTGTTTATTTCCAGGATCAGACTCTAGGGACCATTCAAGACAGACAACTTAAGCAACAGGAAGTGGAAGTCACCAACCACTTTCTGCGCAAACTTTCGCTGATACCAGGTAACCACTCACACCACACTGTCTCTGCTACTAGCTTGCACATGCTATCTAACAGTTCTAAAGTTGGGGGGACAACATGGCATTGATATAAAACATAAAGATCACAGCATGGGGAATGGCCTCGTGGACCATACTCTACCCAGCAACAAAGAGCTATTCTAAGTAGGGAAGAAGGATACTGTAACAAAATCCATAAAAAATCACATAAAATTATGATTTCGACATTTTAATATCTTTTTAAATAATTTTTTACTTACATATTATTGTTAATCAAAATATTGCACTCCAGGGCATGGGTAGTGCTGGGATTTACCAACTTCTGGTGGTGTTAGTCACTCGACCAGCAGCCTCATGATACACCCTGCCAGATGTAGGCAGTGTTGGAGTAGTAACACATTACAAGCAATGCGTTACTGACTACATTCTCAAGTAACTTGTAACAGTAACTGATTTTTAAAAGAAAATGTAACTTTGAGACATTACAGATTACATTTTCTTTCAAGTAAAGCAGTTACTGTAACGCATACAATATTACTTTTTTGTAGGATGTATAAGATATGCCTGTGCATAGATGAATGATTTCAGAGGTCCCACGAGTTGAGCACAGTTTGCACCGGCTGGCCGCGAACTAGCTGGTAGTTTGCTACACTAGCACAGATTTAACTCATGCATTTCAGTCGGGAGAGGGGCCACATGTTTGTGGCCTGTTGCTTTTGACTTGACTGTATTGTAAAACAATAAAGTTACTTTGAGCAGCTCAAGCATTAATTAGTGAAATACAGTCTAGAAACATCACACTGGTGCTCGTGCTTCGATAGCAGTTAAGGGGATTTGTATTGTCTGCAGACAGTAGTCCCACAAAATCTGAAGCCAGGATTAACCCATAAGCAAATTACAGTGGGGGTGGCCCGGAGGTTTACTTTGATCATTCATTTCCTTTCTTGCCTGCTGCTGGAGATGGAGGTAACTGTGGGCTCAAAGCCCCTTTAAAAGTGAAGCGGGCAGGCACGGCATGGTGTTGTTAGCACTTGGGAATGGTTGCACGTGCATGGAGGCGGTTAGAATGCTCAGTGTGAGAAAATCATTTTAAACAGCAATAGGCGCAGTAAGTAACAGTTGTATGGACCAACATTTTGGTGGGTACTCCAGCACGAAGCTGTAAGTACACATAGTCTGCTGCTAATCTGCCTCCTGTCCCAGCATGATGAGTAATGGCGGCTAATTTAGAGCAGACATCAGTCTGTTGTGGTGTTTGGGTTGGTGTGTAGCATGGGGTTGAGGGTCAGGAGGTCAGCAGGATCAGGCTGCAGCAGTGGGCGGTGGTCTGGGAACCACCCTGGCTTAACGTCTTGACTCCTAGTCGTGTGATGAGTAATGATGACTGACTTAGTAAAACTGACTGTCCTGCTAAATTGGGGTTGGAAACAGGCCACGTGGAGGGATGTCTGAGGAAAGTAGTTGACTGGTGGCATGAGGGTGGGTATTGCATCCCACTGTCCGGCAAGCAAGGACACTGCACTGCTAGACAGGAGGACCTGGAAGAGGAGAGAATCGAAATACAAACAGAAGCAAAGGTATTTAAAATATCGTATTTTGCAATACAAAAGCTTAAAGATGAGTGTCCAAAAAACCCTTAGAGACAGCTTTGCCTTGCTGGATTTATAA
This sequence comes from Neoceratodus forsteri, assembly GCA_016271365.2. Taxonomy (NCBI): domain Eukaryota; kingdom Metazoa; phylum Chordata; order Ceratodontiformes; family Ceratodontidae; genus Neoceratodus; species Neoceratodus forsteri. The sequence goes on from JADMNL010000024.1 coordinate 126,470,981, forward strand.
TTTGTAAGCTGCAAATGCCAGTGGTATGGTGTTTATTAAAACTGAAAACCTGATGTTTCTTTGGTTGCAAGTGGTGTTGGTTATTGATGATTGATTGAAAAAGTGTCTACTTTTAAGGTAGCTGATTACAGTTCCAAAGCAATTTGTTTGTCAAGAAAAGCGTCAAAAAATAGCGACCTAGGTAACTCTTGTTTTTTAATAAAACCTAAAGGATAAGATCAGTCTGTTTTGGTGCATCTTATGTTCAGTCTTTTGTTTAATCGCATAAAGATACAGTAGGCTTTGTGATCCTTCTGCTGCTGCTGAACAGAGTAATTATTTTGTAGTGTACAGCTATCGTCCAGGTTTTGCAGCTACACATAATTGATACACTTGATAACACCCACCAGTCTTTTATAAAGCACCAGTCTGTGTTCACAATATTAATTCAGCCATGACACCTGATATTATGCATGTTTTATGTATGTATGTGTATATGTACATGTGTGTGTGTGTAACCCCCTGCAAATGGGGTTCCCAAAGACTTCCAGGAGCTTGCTTGAATGCTCCAAGCCTGAATAGTGTTTGGCATTTAAGCCATTTATCAGTGAGTGTTTTAGAACCTCTGGTACTGTCTCTTTAAGAGCTGTCTGCTTGCAGACATAATTAGTTTGTATGGGGGACTGTGTGTTTCTTTGATTGAGTACCACTCAAGCTGCTGCCAATTCACTTCATTTTGCAGTCACTAGGAGTGCAAAGGAAACCTATCTGAAAGATGTAACTGTTTGCCAGAAATCATTTACAGTAATAATGAAATTACAGTTTGTCTAACCTGATTTCTTTTGCAGTCAGAACAGTGTCTGCCTAGTTCCCCATTCTGGTTTTGAACTGCTGAACTGGACCAATCAGTGTGGGGTAAGCTAGCTCTAAAATGGTGCCTTGGGCAGAATCAGAACTTGGACTCATAATCTGAGCCAGCCACAAGAGGATTGTATGGGCAGTGACTCTGGGAGATGTAGTTTAGACTTCAGTGCCTTTTTGGACCAACAGCAGCAGTCTATTGTGGTGACAGCCAATCCAGTCAAGAACTGGGGAACTCAAAGGAAGTGCCGGTTTTGTCGGTTGGAGTTTCAGTTGAGCTTTGGCAGTGAAGAAGGAAGGAGCCCTGTGCTTTTCAGTGTGCAGTTTTAGTCAAAAACGTGTGTAAGGCCCAGAGTTCCGGTCTGCAGCTTGTGTAACAGCTTGTTAGGACTGAATCCGTCCTGTGAAAGGATCAAAGGATCTCTGAAGAGTAGAAACCAGGCTCACCCTGTAGAAGACTGGAAGAATTGCTGAAAATTGCACTCGGTCTGTCGAGAACTGAATCTGCTGTGTGTTCTCCCGGGTATTGTGCAGTAATTGCGATCGGGATACAGATGCAGCCTGCCTGGTATAGTACGTTCTTTTATATGGATGTGTGAAGAGGTTTGTGTACCTCAAGTGAGCCCTGCTGACATTGAAGGACCCTATCTTATTTGGAGGTCGTGAGTACTAATTCAGAGTAGCTCCCTGTTGAATGCCACATTAAATCCAAATGGAATTACTGTACTGCTGACTGTTTAATTCTCCTTTTCTCTGTGTGAAAAGGCCCTACCAGCTGCACGGTTTGGACTAGCCACTAGGGCTTGGGTACCCAGGGACAGTAACTGATAGGGATAGGCCTGTGCACAGAGCCATGAAGTAGATTATTAGAGTGATAAGCTAATTAACCTGATTTCCCCTGTCCTTGTTATATCCCCTAAATAAATCAGAGCTGCTTGTTTCAGCAAAGTTATACTGCCTGAGGTATTTGTCTATGTTAAAGTACTGTACTGTGATTGTTGCACTGTATCTCATTTCACAGGAGGTCCCAGTGCGGGAACCAGACCTGGGGGTAAGTGTATACTGTGAAGGTAATTCTGATATATTGTGTGGGCCACTAGTGGGAAGAAAGGGGGTTGCAGTAGTGTCCCAGAATGTGACCAAGTTAGTTTAACTATTGCAAACCCTGACCTCTGGGTGGAGGCACCGCATTGGATCCAGGCCCCTCAACCTGTTAGTGGCAAATCAGGCAGGGGTAGTAGCCCCGGGATAGCGCCATCTAGGGGTTACATCTTGGAGGCTCACCGCTGGGATTGTGTGTCCTCTAGTGGCCATATTTATGAACCACTGTTAAGAAAAAATGGGTACCCGACAGAAGTGGCTGTGCACCGGCTGGTGGAGTGGTGTACTGGGAGGAGATCGACCCCAAAATGCTATGCTTATCCTGGACATCCCCTGGGTATCAATACGGACACTGTGCAGGAGTACTTTCCAAGGTGGAAGGTTTACAAAACCCTGTGGTGGTGGGTCGGCATGCTAATCTGCTCACCCACACTTTCCCTGGCCTAGTAGAGTTTAAGGATCCCATAGATAGCTCCAAAGTGCCACAGACCATTACCCCAGAGGGCCCTCACTGCTTGGAGAGTGATAACTAAGGACAGTAAAGACCGGGGAATCAGCCTCCACCACTATCTGAAACTTTTGAGGAGAAATTTACTGAATGGTTGCTGGGAGAGGGGAAAACTGTGGAGGACTTGAAGAAACTATTCTTGCCACCTGGGGTGTTCCTCCCCAACACCTCTCCTGCTCCAGTGCCCGTAATGGTGGCTGAACCAATGCAGACTCCTATTTCTGCACCTGCCATTAGTCACGACTCTTACCGAAGGTTGAGGATCTTCTCTGGCACCTCCCACCCCCAAGGGAGGATGACTGGGAGACCTGGATAGACTATATTGCCCCCAAGTGCTAGAATGGCAATGCTCGGAAGGGAGAGCGAAGAGGGTTAGTGAGAGCCTCAGGTCCCTGCCTGGCTACCATCCGTGCTAAACGGGCCAGTAACCCTGAAGCGACTGCACAGGCCTATCTTGAGGCCTTGAGAATGTGTATGGGAGCCCAGATTGTGATGAGGACCTATGGTGGAGAGTAAGAAATGCACAACAGTACCAAGGGAGTTGTTGTCTGTGTATGTCCTCGGCTGGAAAAATTGTTGCAAGAATGCCTCAGAAAGGGTAGTTTGCCAGCGATTGAACTGGACGAACCAGACTGGACAGAATCCTTAAGTCTGCCCCTTCTCAGAACTGCTGTTGCTTCAGATTCGCCTGGCAAATCGACTGGAATCCCCACCCTCCTATGATGAGTTAATGAGAGAAATTCGAGGAGTTGAGAAAGGCGACCTCGGGAGGTACCTGCACCAACAGCTGTGGCTACGACCCGAGTGACTGAGGGTGACCCATCAAGTGAAGTTCAGGGCAGAGGTTGACAGTCAATGAGTGCTCTGACAAGGAAAAGATATGCCACAATGGGGCGAACTGTTGAGAGAGATCGGAATCAAAAACAGCCCTTTATGAAGGCCACGCCTGCAAATGCGGGCCCTGACCTATATCCGACTGCATCTGCTATGGGGTGGGGTACCCACCCATGTATCTCCTGCTGATAACAGCTCCAAACTCAATTCCTTGACCATGGAAGTGGAGAAACTGACGAGATGTCTCCAAATGCTTATCACCGCAGACAGAGATGGCACCCAGGTTTCCAGTTAGTAATACCCCGCCCTGGCTCCCAGTGTGGCGCCTCGGCCAGCTCAAACTCCAGAAAGTATGTTTTGCTATAATTGTGGGAAAGATGGGCACATGAAAAGGGAATGCCAGTCCCCAAAAGACACTGACAAAGTTGCATATAGGCTACAAGGAGAGCTTCGAGAAGAAATCAGTGGTTAAGAGGCGCACGACATGATCCCAGTGAGGGCACCAAAATGCTAATTCACGCCCTTTGTGGCAAGGTCAGTTGCCCAGGCCCCCACTACCGCCTCTCAGACTGGTCCAGAATAGTGGGTCCCTCCATGGAGACCACTGTAAGGTGAATGGAGTGTCTACAAGAGCTGTATTAGACAGTGGCTCCCCAAGTGACAATTATGTTCCAGGATTGGTATCAGAAGCATTTGTCAGGCGTGCCCCACAACCATTAGAAAGGACTGCATGTATGGGGGTTAAGTGAGAAGGCCTACCCCTATTCGGGTATATCCGAATTTGGCTGTCTTTCCCCACCTCCGTGGCTGGAGTGGCCGAACAAGTAGAGACCCTAGCCTTGGTGTGTCACCCCACTGGACTGTATGATGGTGTCCCTTTGTTGATTGGAACAAATGCTCATATGTTGGAAGGCTGGCACAGTTGTGTTATGAAAACAGGGTCAAAGACTAGTAGAGCTTTAAGAGTTCCGGCTTTAATTAAGAAGGCCTATGAGGCACAGAGAGATGCTGAAAAACAGAACCAGAGGAACCGGTCGGAATTGTATGGAAGAAGGATCCTGAGTCTCTGATCCTGGCGCCAAATGCCCAGTGTACCTTACAGGGAGAGGTCCGTATCAGAAAGGATGTTAAGAATAAAATATTAATGTTGGATGCACCAGGCGATGGAAAATTGCCAGAGGGACTACTGGTCAGGCCTAGTATTTTGCCCACTAGAGCCCATGCTTATGCCAGAAGGGTAATGGTCCAAGTTCATAATGTGTCTGAAAGAGACATTCGAGTAAACAGAGGTTGCATCCTGGCTAATGTGCATTGTGCAGACACTGCAGTGCTACCCAGCAGCAAGAGTTCAAGGAAGAATGACAGAGTAACGCCTGACTTGTTTGATTTCGCGACTCCCGCTGCCAGCTGAATGGAAAGTGAGGATCAGTGAGAAGCTTGCCCAGAGAGACCAGGTGTTTTCTTTAAAGGAATGGGATGTAGGATGCGTGCAAGGAGCTGAGCACAATATCCGCTGCATGACGAAAAGACCATTTCGTGAGAGGTCTCGACGCCTGGCACCTGCTGACATAGATGATGTGAGACGGCATCTGCAAGAGATGTTAGCTGCTGGTGTAATACAAGAATCCAGAAGCCCTTATGCTTCCCCATTGTGGTAGTGAGGAAAAAGAATGGAACAGTAAGGATGTGTGTGGATTATCGACCTTAAACCGGCGGACTATCCCTGATCAGTACACAATGCCCCGCATTCAGGATGCTTTGGACTGCCTAACGGGAGCAAGTGGTTCTCTGTGCTGGATCTCCGAGTGGGTACTACCAGATCCCGATGGCCCCAGAGGACCGTGAGAAGATGGCCTTTATCTGTCCGCTGGCTTCTATGAATTCATGAGGATGCCTCAAGGGATTTCAGGTGCCCCAGCCACTTTTCAACGATTGATGGAGCGTGCAGTGGGGACATGAACTTACTAGAGTGCCTGGTATACCTAGATGATGTTATTGTGTTTGGCAGCTCACTGGAGGAACATGAGAGCAGATTATTTAAGGTATTGGACCGACTGGAGGACTTTGGCCTTAAACTGTCCATTGATAAGTGTCAATTCTTTCAAACATCAGTAAAGTATGTGGGACACATAGTATCCAACGAGGAATAGAGACCGACCCAAGTAAAGTTGAGGCCTTGACCAGCTGGCCACAGCCCAAAAATCTAAAGAACTGCAAAGATTCCTGGGATTCTGTGGTTATTATCGGCGCTTCATCAAGGACTATTCAAGAGTGATCCGCCCTTTACTTAACCTTACTCAAGGGTATCCCCAACCCACAAAAAATACCAAAAGTCAGCGTCCCTCAAGACTGAAAGAATGTATTTTCATCCGGTGAAGTATTTGGGGCCCGCTGGACTCATGATTGTGAGACTGCTTTTCATGAGATCATATATCAACTTACCCATGCTCCAGTGCTGGCCTATGCGATCCAAGAAAACCTTACGTCCTGCACACTGATGCTAGCTTGCAAGGGTTGGGGGCTGTGTTGTACCAAGAGCACGAGAATGGCCTGAGACCAGTGGCCTTTGCCAGTAGAAGCCTGACCCATCCGAAAGAACTATCCTGTATATAAGTTAGAGTTCCTAGCTTTGAAGTGGGCTATTGTTGACCAATTCCATGAGTACTTGTATGGGGCTAAAATACTAGTAAAAACTGACAATAATCCTTTGACCTATGTGCAGACCTCAGCTAAGTTGGATGCCACTGGCCATAGGTGGCTTTCTGCATTATCTACATATGACTATGCTCTCGAATACCGAGCAGGTCTGAACCACATAGATGCTGATGCTCTCTCCCGGAGGCCTGTTCCCCAGAATGATTGGGTCCGATTGGCAGAACCTGACATTGGGCACTCTGCCGAAGTTTGACAGGGAGGAACAAATGTCCACGGACGCAGTGGACTGCATGGTGGATTGCTTGGGAGCCTCTGAGAATTGCATACCTGCTGCTTATTGCCACTTTTCTGCAATAGACATTGGTGCACTGCCTCAGCTGGACAATGACAGTATTCGGCGGGCTCAATCCTCACGATCCCATGATCAAAGCAGCTTTAGAAGCCCTCTATGCAGGAAAGATGTGTCCAAATTACGCTCCACTGATTTGAGAACTGCACTGTTATACAAAGAAGGTCCTAAGTTGAAACTGATCAATAAACTGTTATACAGAGAAACAGTAGACAGAGGGGACAAGTAGACAAACAACAACTAGTGCTGCCCACTGCCTTTCGAGACTCAGTACTGAGGTCCTTGCACAACCACATGGGGCACCTTGGTATAGACAGAACACTTGACTTGGTGAGATCCAGATTCTATTGGCCTAAGATGGGGCTGATGTGGAGCAACACATTCGAACTTGTAGTTGCTGCTTACAGAGGAAAGTTTTGCCCCAGAGGGCTGCCCCCTTGTTAACATCACCACCAGTGCACCCATGGAGCTGGTCTGTATTGATTTTCTGAGTTTGGAGTCAGATCAAAGAAATATCAGTAATGTGCTGGTGGTCACTGACCATTTCACGAGATATGCCCAAGCTTTCCCCACCAAAGACCAGAAAGCATCCACTGTGGCCAAAGTACTTGTAGAAAACTTTTTGTTCACTATGGGGCTCCACAAAGAATCCATTCTGATCAAGGGAGAGACTTTGAGAGTCGTCTGATCAAAGAGATGCTTTCTCTGTGGGGAGTCGCGAAAGTCCAGAACCACTCCTTACCACCCCCAGGGGACCCACAGCCTGAGCGTTTCAACCGCACTTTGCTAGATATGCTAGGCACCCTGCACCCAAAGGACAAGTCTAGATGGAGCCAACAAATTAGCACCCTGGTACATGCTTATAACTGCACCAAAAGTGATGCCACTGGATTCTCCCTTACAGCCTGATGTTTGGAAGAAAGCTCGACTACCAGTAGATGTGTGTTTTGGGGTCTCTCCTGATGGGGTTCAAGCTGACAACTATTTACAGTATGTGCAAAAGTTAAAGGCCCAGCTAACTCATGCGTACCAACTGGCTCAAACCATGGCTGCCAAAAGAAATCTGGCCAACAAAGAAAGGTATGATAAAAGGTGAAAGCACAGGAACTCCAGGAAGGAGATCGGGTATTGCTAAGAAATCTGGGACTGCATGGCAAGCACAAGATTGCTGACAGATGGCACCATCTCCCTCACATTGTAGTGGGCAAACTAGATGATCTGCCAGTGTACAAAGTAAGGCCTGAGAATAATTCAAAAGATGTAAAACAATGCATAGAAATCATTTACTGCCCATTGGACAAATCTTAATTGAGTCTGAGCCCCTAGAAGATGCCCCTCTGGACCAGTGACTAGAGCTGCTGCTAAGAAAAGATCAAGAAAGTCTGCACCTACAGAAGCAAAGTTAAAGTGTTCCCTCCACAAGTCCCAGTTGAGCATGACTGTCGGTCCATATCGGAAGAAAGTGAGTGACTTTGAATACTATCCTTCTTACGAACTGAGTCAATTGTTTCGGGCAATCCCCTAGTCAATACTGGAGATGAAGCTGGGCCTTCTGGACTGTCTAAGCCCCCAGCTTCATCCGTGGAGCCAATGCTCCCAGAAAGTGAAGTGCAAAGCATCAGATCAGATGAAATGGAATCATTGTGCATGGTTGAACTGTTTGAGCTTTCAGGGAGGAAAATGATAGATTGGGGCAGACTGGTGATACACCCGAACAAGAAGAGTATTTTGAGTGCCCTGACAGTCCACTGCCAGTGTCCGAAAGCTCTCCATGAGCCAAATGTTGTGGACTCAGAAACTGTAACTCCTGGAGCTGAAAGTGCCCCAAGTTCTAGCCTCTCTACCCCCATGGAGACTCCCTGACAAGTGAGGACAATGCTGAAAATGAGGCTCAGAGTGCAGAGACTATAACAGTTCCCCTAGAAAGACTGGTCGAGCTGTAAAGCCTGTGGTGCACCTCAGTTATGATTCACTTGGGAGGCCTGTGGACTTGTCTCTCAATGTTGTCCATAAAGGAGTGTATGTGTCCCCGAGCTCATTGCCCAAACTGAGCATCAGTGCTAACTCAAGTTACTTGTGTTTCCCTCTAAGTATGGTGCCCTTGCCCCATCCAGCCCCAAGGTAACTGATAGGAAGGGCCCCTCTTCCAGGTTTCATGTACAAGAGGTAATAACTTGAGTTATGGTACAATGTGTATGTAATACTGTGTAAAGAGTGACGTACTGCAATGTTTCAGAAATGTGTTCTTGGTAAAATGATATATTGACTGATGATTACATATGCGAGCCTAATGCAAATGTATATGGTTGCAGTTGAAACTTATGGTACTTGCTTGACGCGACGCCAAGCTTTCCCAGGCAGAAGGGTGTAACCCCTGCAAATGGGGGTTCCCAAAAGACTTCAGGAGCTTGCTTGAATGCCCCAAGCCTGAATGGTGTTTGGCATTTAAGCCATTTATCAGTGAGTGTTTTAGAACCTCTGGTACTGTCTCTTTAAGAGCTGTCTGCTTGCAGACATAATTAGTTTGTATGGGGACTGTGTGTTTCTTTGATTGAGTACCACTCAAGCTGCTGCCAATTCACTTCATTTTGCAGTCACTAGGAGTGCAAAGGGAACCTATCTGAAAGATGTAACTGTTTGCCAGAAATCATTTACAGTAATAATGAAATTACAGTTTGTCTAACCTGATTTCTTTTGCAGTCAGAACAGTGTCTGCCTAGTTCCCCATTCTGGTTTTGAACTGCTGAACTGGACCAATCAGTGTGGGGTAAGCTAGCTCTAAAATGGTGCCTTGGACGAATCAGAACTTGGACTCATAATCTGAGCCAGCCACAAGAGGATTGTATGGGCAGTGACTCTGGGAGATGTAGTTTAGACTTCAGTGCCTTTTTGGACCAACAGCAGCAGTCTATTGTGAGTGACAGCCAATCCAGTCAAGAACTGGGAGGAACTCAAAGGAAGTGCCAGTTTTTGTCGGTTGGAGTTTCAGTTGAGCTTTGGCAGTGAAGAAGGAAGGAGCCCTGTGCTTTTCAGTGTGCAGTTTTAGTCAAAAAACGTGTAAGGCCCAGAGTTCCGGTCTGCAGCTTGTGTAACAGCTTGTTAGACTGAATCCGTCCTGTGAAAAGAATCAAAGGATCTCTGAAGAGTAGAAACCAGGCTCACCCTGTAGAAGACTGGAAGAATTGCTGAAAATTGCACTCGGTCTGTCAGGAACTGAATCTGCTGTGTGTTCTCCGGGTATTGTGCAGTAATTGCGATCGGGATACAGATGCAGCCTGCCTGGTATAGTGCGTTCTTTTATATGGATGTGTGAAGAGGTTTGTGTACCTCAAGTGAGCCCTGCTGACATTGAAGGACCCTATCTTATTTGGAGGTCGTGAGTACTAATTCAGGGTCGCTCCTGTTGAATGCCACATTAAATCCAAATGGAATTACTGTACTGCTGACTGTTTAATTCCTTTTCTCTGTGTGAAAGGGCCCCTACCAGCTGCCACGGTTTGGACTAGCCACTAGGGCTTGGGTACCCAGGGACAGTAACTGATAGGGATAGGCCTGTGCACAGAGTCATAGGTAGATTATTAGAGTGATAAGCTAATTAACCTGATTTCCCCTGTCCTTGTTATATCCCCCTAAATAAATCAGAGCTGCTTGTTTCAGCAAAGTTATACTGCCTGAGGTATTTGTCTATGTTAAAGTACTGTACTGTGATTGTTGCACTGTATCTCATTTCACAGGAGGTCCCAGTGCGGAACCAGACCTGGGGGTAAGTGTATACTGTGAAGGTAATTCTGATATATTGTGTGGGCCACTAGTGGAAAGAAAGGGGTTGCAGTGTCCCAGAGGGCTGTGACCAAGTTAGTTTAACTATTGCAAACCCTGACCTCTGGGTGGAGGCACCGCCATTGGATCCAGGCCCCTCAACCTGTTAGTGGCAATCAGGCAGGGTAGTAACCCTGGGATGCGCCATCTAGGGGTTACATGTATATGTATGTATATGTGTGTGTGTGTGTGTGTGTGTGTGTGTGTGTGTGTGTGTATGTATATATATATATATATATATATATATAAAAAGATGGACAAAATTACAAGATAACCGAAGTAATAAAAGTGCATCAGTTGCCTTTACAAACAACAAGAGTGAAGCTCAACTGTTTTGTTCTGGCACTAGAACCCCATGACTGAATGAAGGTCTGATGGCAGTGCTGGATCTATTGAGTTGGCCTGTGGAGTGCTTGGAACCAGATGCCTTAGTAGTGTACTGTAATAATATGGTGTTGAAGGCTCTGGATTCCATAGCTTCTGTCCAGGTTCGCCTCTCCCTCCGCCCTCGGTCCCTTTGGTTTGATGGGACATTGAGGGAGCTGAGAAGAGGGCGCCGAAGATTGGAACGTTGTTGGTGGAAGTCTGGCCTTGAAAGTGACATGCTTAGATTGATCAGCCATTATTTGGACTATCAATCAGAAATCTCCTGTAAGAGACTTCCGGTGACGTCATCGGCGGCATGGAAGCCTAATCAGAGAGCTCCCTCTCTAGAGATCCATAAAAACCATTTCCACACAGCTGAAACTCTATTAATATCGGCGAAAATGCATAAATAAACTGTGGAAATACACCTAGGAGGAGATCCCAATCCAAGAATGCAAAGGAGAAGCGAGATCACCCAGGATTGAGCCCTGCAAGTTCAGCTGGAAGGGATGGAGTCCCCCTGAGCGCGGCAGGAGGCGACACTGAAACCGAAATGAATAACCTTTCTAGAGCAGATTTGAAACACTTCTGGCAGAAATAAACAATTCAGGTGTGAAACAAAACTCTAGTTCAGCAAGTTACACACAGAGTTAACTAAATTAGAAACCAGGGTCTCCGGGCGGAGGATCGGTGTCAACAGCTGAGGATGACTTAGGCAGATTTCCAGGGCAATCGAATATTTAATACAACAAAACGAAGCATTTCAGCTAAGTGTCTCGATTTTAGAGGCGTTCCAAAGAGACAACATCAGGATTTATGGCCTGCCAGAATCTGCTGAGGTTGGGGAGATGAGCGATTTCATTGAGGATCTACTACGCCATGTCTTGGATTTACCACGGGCCTTTGCTTTCAAAGGTCGAGAAGCGCACCGAGCACTTGTTCCTAAGCCAACTTCACCACAGCCAGACCACGCTCAATAATAGTAAATTCTTGAGCTTATCGAGATAAAGAAAAGATTCTAAGGGCAGCATGGAAGCAAGGCCAAGTGGAATACAATGGGGCCTCGACTCTTATTCGACCAGGACACCCCAGTTGATTCAACAGCAGCGGCAGGCGTATGCACCTCTACTAAGGAAACTGAAAGAAATCAAGGTTAAATTCTAGGCGCCCTACCCGTCGCGACTCGAGTGAGCTGGGAATCAGGAACCGAGGTCTACCACACAGTTGAAGAAGCTCCAGGCGTTCAGAGAACAAGGGCATGAAGTCATGCTGGCCCCAGGCGTGAGATCTGCCACCTGTGCTGCAGAACCCTGGTGTATGGGCAGCTCTCGAAATGGAAACCGAGAGGGAAAGAAGGTGGCAGACACCGCCCTGAAGGACATAAAAAAAAAAAAAATGTTATCTCATTTAACGCACGCTCAAAACTCTGGGGATCTTCAGCAGAACAATCATCCAAATACTTGAAGGTACTCCTCTCGGTGAGGTCTTTGCCATTGTATTCTGTGGGCCTCTTCTGGTCTTTCCGTCTCCGCAGGGACATTCTGCTGCACTAACTCCTTGATTTTATTGACTCTTTTAGTTGCTTTTGATAATATTTTCAATACTGTTATTTAAATCAGAAAGGTTATTAACTTGAAAATGTCTCAGGAGAGGCGGGAGGAGGGTTTCCGGTGGACTGCCTGTGAGGGGAAATGGAGGCTGAGGAGATGGCGTTCACATTGATCCCTCTAACCTTGGGGAGTTGATGAGAAAGGTGGGGATAAGCGAGGCGAATTGTCGGGGAAACAACTCTTGGATGGAGTAGTGGTACAGTGGGCTAGACTGGCTACTTTTGGGGTGAGGACACGGTTTGGCGACTAGGGCCACGTGGGAGACACGCGGGGCGGGGCGGCTGATATCCGCTCTTATGGCAGACCTTACTTGGTTAGGCAGACGACAGAGTTGGTGAGCAGTAGGTTAGGGCCTTCTTAACAACTTGGGAAGCAACTTACTGTATTAAAATATAAAGTGACAATGAGGATCCCTCCATGGTTGGGAATTATACTCAGATAATGGATTCTATACAGTCTAGATTTCCTAGTGAACTGAACAAGCAAACCGACACTGTAGGCAGCGTCAGAGGCCCAAGGGTATTAAGGTGGTAGACCGGGGGATCTGGGTACTCGAGGGCAGTAGTCCCCAGAAGAAGTCTCGTATTCAGCAGCTGGCAGACTGAGCATCTAAATCCAAATTCGGTATGTATCCCAGCGTCTGGGCGATGTTCCTGTGTGATAAAACGTGGATGGTATCCCTGGACACTCATCCTCTGCTTAAAGTGTAAACTCAGGAAAATGAGGAAGCATGCCATCGGATGTGCGGACAACATTGCAGGATATAAGGACAAAGCGGACAGCACAGAGCAAGACAGTCAACCGCAAGGATGTCCGGGATATAACCCCAGTTAAATGGGGGTAGAGAGAAGTGGGCTGGCATCCACATGGAGGTATGTAGGGTTGAGGTTTAAGACATCTGGATGGTCTGCCATGGAAAGAGCGGGGGAGGGTTTGGGGGCGTCCATCGCTGCAACCTGCGGTGCATTGGGAGGCCTGCACTGATGGAAGGGAGGTCATTGCCTAAGATGGAAGATTAACACACTGACAGGGACTCGGGAGGGGTGCATGTTCCCCAAATTCCTACCATGATATTATGTCTTTGATGGGGTTGAGGCTCCTGTGTGGCCTTCCTAACGGGATGGCATCATAGCAAGGGATGTGGGATATTAATTTACAAATTAAAGGCTCCGAACCAAGGAAATGGGGGAACTCCTGTCTGTGCCCTCGTTGTTATGTGGGTGACGGGGGAAATGGAATCGGGACTCCTTGGGTAGTTGCGGCTGGTCGCCTCTGTCGATGGGTTTTTTTGGTTTTTTTTTGAAGAAAAAGGGGAGAAGGGAGGGGAAGAAAAGGAAAACAGAGGGAAAAGGGACACATTCTAAATACTCACTAGCCGAGTCAATTGTACAGGTATGATCAAGCTCTACCCAGAGTTACATGAGACTGTTCTCTGGTACCTCTTAAGGGATTAGGAGATGCTTTAGAGGGATAGATTAGAGGCCTTGAGGCCTATGACAAACTGACAGTATCTCCAAATAGTGGGATCTCCAAACTATAACTGTTGAGATTGGATGTGGGCGTAGGGGAGGGGTAAAAGAGTGGATGAGTAAGCTGGAGGCTATAATGAAGGTGGCATGGCAGGGTGAAGCTATCCACATCATTTATTTTAATAGGAATGTTGCTGATGATGGTATGCCATAACATCTGGCAAGGACTCAATTGCTTTAGGGTCCAGGAGGAACAGGCCTCACACATGGCTCCTTTCCTCCCAATCGAGTGTGGTTTACTCGATCCTTCAGGGAACAGAATACTCTGCTCCCCTACCTTGGGAGTCATGCTGTAAATAGAGTTTATCAGGAGGTACAAGTTGCTCAGTTAGAGCACCTCCCAGGTTGCATGAGTTCATGTGTTATGTTTGTGTTGATGTTAGGTTACATATTTCAATGTTATGCATACAGTTACATAGGCAAACTGTTTATATCTATCAAGAAGAGATTCAGGGCTTGTTGCACTTGACAGGGCGATTGAGAGACAATGTGGGGGTAAGTGGGGTGGAATAGCGTGGAGGATGTCAAAGATTCCATTGGAATTTAGGAGCTAATCCCCGTATTTAAAGAAGTAGTATACCTTTACATAAATGGGGGCTAGTAAAAGATCAAAATCAGTTCGCACAATGCTAATGGGCTAAATAACCCTGTAAAGCGACACAAAATTATGTCGACCTTGAAAGAAAGAGCCCTCCTTTATCCTATTACAAAAACACACCTTAATAGATCTGAACATCAGAAATTGGGAAGTTTGGTTATGACAAGATTGTTTGTTGCTTTGGAAGAGGGAAGAAGGGCGGCAGTGCTGGTTGTTAAAGGGACTCAATTTCAGAAAATAATAGTTACACAGACCGGAGGGCGGTTAGCTATTCTTGTGGGCATCTTGGAGGCGCACCTATCACACTAGCCTCTCTATATGCTCCACGGGCTCCACAAAGGAGATCATTGGCTCCCTGCTTCATAAGATCTCAGAATATCATATTGGAATGCTAGTGGTAGGTAGAGATTTGAACCAGATTTGGGATCAAAAAGATACATCCAGAGCTCAGGCCTTTAGACAGACACCGGTGGGCAGATTAATTAGGAGGCATTTGAGGGGCATTCTGGATAGATGCCTGGAACCTCAGAATGCTAATAAAGAGAGTATACCCACTACTCATATCCGCATGGTTCATATGCTAGGATTGACTACATTTTAGTTTCAGGAGAACATCAAGACCAGGTCCTGGAATGTAGGCATATCCCATTGGTTCTTTCAGACCATGCCCGGTGCTCATAGCCCTGAGCTGGAAGGCCAAAGGGGTCAGTCCTCTGGAGATTCAATAATTACTTTCTGAACTTGAAAGAATTTTACGGATATGGCTAAGAATAGACTATTACAAATCCAGTTGGACAATGAGTCCATGGAGATACCTGACACTGTGCTGTGGGACACTATTAAAGCGGTATTCAGGGGATTGTATTAAATTTGCTGCGCATTTTAAGCGACAAAATAAGCAACTGGAACAGCTTCAGGGCAACTACAGACCCTGCTGGATCAAGCTGCAGCAGGAAAGGCTTCAATACAGTCAGAAATTTTAAAGGTTAAGCAACAGATCCAGAGAATTATTGATATTAGAACAGAAAAGGCACTGCAGCGCCTAAGACAGAGGTATTATGAGTCTGGTCTTGGGCTTCTCACCTACTGGCACATAGACTTAGGCGGCAAACTGCGGAGAACACAATTACACAGATTAGGGACCCCAGGATGGGAAGCTTAGTGAAGTCCTCGGAAAAAATTCTGTCGGGTTTTAGGAATTTTACACAAACCTTTATAGGTCGGATCATTCCCCAGAAAGTGAATGGATTAAAACTTATCTAAACAAACTAAGGCTACCAGAGTTGCCCCAAGAACTTAGAGATTCCCTAGATTCCCTATATCTCCAACAGAATTAGCAGCCTAATTAAGAGACTAAAACTAAGAAATCACCTGGCCCGGATGGATATACCCTGAATCTTTTAAATTCTTTAGAAAGGAGATAAATAATCCGCTAATGAGGGCATGCAGATTGGCACAATCGTTGGAAGACTTGCAGACATTTGGAACTATGCAATCATTTTGAGTATCCACAAGCCAGGAAAAGATACTACTCAATGTGGGTCTTATCGCCCTATATCTGTATTGAATATTGACTATAAACTTTACGCTTCGATACTAGTGAAGCGACTAGAGGATCCTACCCGGTTGATTAACTATGATCAAACAGGGTTTATTCCAGGTAGGCAAACACAAGATAATATTAAAAGGGCGCTGCATGTGATGTACCATGCCGCTTGGTCGAGAGCCTCCTGTATGATTTTGAGTTTAGATGCCGAGAAGGCCTTCGACTGGGTGGCATGGAAATTTTTGGAGTTACCTCTGGGTAGGTTTGGATTCTCAAAGCCTTGTAAAGATCATAAATAAGATATATACTATGCCAAGGGCTTATGTTAAAATAAATGGTGGAGTCTCCCACCGATACCTTTGCAGCGAGGCACCAGGCAGGGCTGCCTCTCCCCTTCTTTTAGCCCTGTACCTTGAACCGCTAGCCCAAGCGCTTGAGACAGGATGAGGGATACGAGGGTGGGAATTAGGGAAAGCATAAACTTGCCCTTTATGCGACGATCTCCTGGTTTACCTCGGGATCCAGAACAATCATTGGAAAACTGTGGGCTGTCCTAACAGAATTCACTTTTTAGCGGATACAGGTTGAACATATCTAAGACAGAGGTCTTAAAATGCATTATGAGCCATCAGAGCAAACTAAGCAGAGGTATCCTTATAAGTGGGACCTTACCCATATCAAGTACCTGGGAATACAACTGGGATTTCAGATAGATAATTTATTTTCACTTAATTTCTCCCAATCTTAGCAAATATCAGGTTGGAACTGGAGCATTGGTCGTCTATCCCCATTTCCTTGACCCAGAGAGTGGAGGCCATAAAAATGATAATTCTCCCAAACTCCTATACCTGGTACAAACAATCCCTATTAGAATACCAGACTCCTATTTTAATTTACTAAACAGGGTGGTCTCCCGTTTCTTATGGGGCCCACACAAACCCAGGATTCTGCTCTCAGTCCTCCAGATCCCGAAAAAGGCTGGGGCCTCTCATTACCTAATTTTAAGCTGTACTATCATGCGGCACAGCTGAGGACGATCATATACTGGTTAGACAATTTATACATTTCAAAATGGAAAGACCTAGAACTTGCAGAAGGGCACTCTCTAATTTAAACAATCTGTTCCTCAGACAGGGAAGAGGCCTCATTTGGGTCAGCTGGAGAATCCCTTCACAGCACTCACACTTGAATTGTGGTATAACATTTTGAAGGACAAAAGGGCCAACAATTGGAAATCCCTGTTGTTGTCTATTCCTTATCTGGACACCTTTTTCCTGGGGTATGGGACAACAGGGTTTAAGAGGTGGGAGGCAAGGGTTTGCATTTAGTCGGGTACTTCATAGAAGAAGGAGAGTTTGTTTCCTTTGAGCGCTAGTTAACAGATATGAAATCCCTGGCAAGATAGATTCAGATACTTTCAAATTAGAAATTTTGTGAGAAGGCTTGCTACAGAGTTTGGCTGGGGACTGTCACCCCCAGATTGCCTTCACCTTTAAAAAGCGATAGAAGGGCACCCATCAGGACACATATTATCTCCAACCTTTACAGAGACCTATCGTCATGGAAGAGGGACACCACAGAATCCATAAAAGGGCCTGGGAAAAGGACTTGGGAGTCAAATTTCTGAGGAAGTGTGGACATGGGCTCAATCTAAAATACATTGGGACTTATCAGCTATTAGCTGGCAGGATTTTTCCTGGAAAATCTTTACTAGGTATTTTCGCTCCCAAAGATTATGGGGCAGATTTTGACTGACAACCAGGCAGAATGTTGAAGGAACTGTGGTCAGATGCAGGCATCATATATACACATGTGTGAGTTGCCCAGGCTGTCCACCTTCCTGTTGGATTTGCAACAAGCCCTAAGAATAATAATTGCTCCAGACCTGATAATATCCCCACATGCTATTTGTTCTTAGAAATTCCGAAGGAGCTTAGAGACCCTCTTACAATTAAGTTTCTGAAAATAACATTTTTAGCCTGAAGGGTTATAACCAAAAACTGGTTGTCTCATATCCCTATCACATTAAATAAATGGCAGGAAATTATGATAAATACTGTATATACAGGATGGAGGCATTGACAGCCTCCTTGAATAAAGATTACCTCAATTTGAAATCCTGTGGAGACGATGGGTCTTATACATGGCAGGGAAAGGCCTGACTTTATCCCTTAACAAATGGAGTTCTTACTAGATTGAAGTAGACCCTCACTGAAATTCTACTCCCTATTTGCGCCTTGTTGGAAGCAGAGTATAAAGATTCCAGTTCAATATAGGTCCTTTAATCACAATAATAAAAGAAAGATGCAAGAAATATTATCTGCAGATAAGGTGACTTGTATTTGTAGGCAACCTGATGAACTATATGGGTATCCAGTACATCCACCAATATTCTTGATCAAGTACTTGAATATATGAACTTGTCTATGACAATGCCTTTGTAACCGCTTATGTTGGAAGGATGAATGTAATTTGTATGTACTTTGTCTATCAAAACAATAAATAAATAAAGTTTAAAAAAAAAAAAAAATCTCCTGTAAGAAGGCAGAGTTCCTGTCCAGGGAGATTACTGCATCAAGAATCGACCAGCTTTGCTCTTTCAAACTGCAGATAGACTGTGCAGTCCAGCCTGCCTGCAGGGCGTGAAACCTTCTCACAATTAGTGTGAGCGAGTTTGCTCGGTTCTTTGATAGGGTGTCAACGATCAGTCGGACATCGGCACAATGGGTCAAATGAGCATGGCGGAGATCGGTGTTTGGTTACAGGCCCTCGGTCTGTCTGGACAGACTCGACTGGCGGCGATCATGGATATCATGTAGATCATCCAGAGCTTGTGGCCAACTTGCTGTAGTTTGGATCCTGGCCCCATGCACCTCCTTATGGGTTGCGTGGATGTGATCGAGCTAGTCCTTGCTGAGATAGTCTGGTGCTCATTGGATCGTGGGGTGTTCCGGGAGTCCTTGAAAAGAGGCTGTTGTGACACTCCTCTTGAAGAAATCTTCCTTTGACCCAGACTTCTCATGAACTACAGACCGATCTCTGACACTGCCACTTTTGGTAAGGTTATTGAGAAAGTAGTCATGCTACAGCTCGATGACTTTATTACCACCCATGGAATCTATAATCCTCTCCAGTCCGGTTTCAGGAAGAGGCATAGTACCGAGATGGCATTGGTTTGGGTGCTTAATGACCTCTAATTGCGAGATTGGAGGTGCCATTCAATCTTGGTTCTCCTTGATCTCTCTGCTGCGTTTGACATCGTGGACCATGGGATATTGTTGGAACATCTGTGGCTTATCTGCGGACTGTCTGGGACAGTCCTCAGATGTTCACTCTTTCCTCACGGGCAGATCTCAGAGGGTAGTATCAAAATTTTTCCTCTGCTCCTTTGTGCTGCCCTGTAGAGTGACGCAGGGTTCTGTGCTTTCTCCCATGTTGTTCATGGTGTATATGCTACCCTAGGGAGACATTATTAGGCGTTATGAGCTGAGTTTTCACTGCTACACAGATGATACTCAACTCTATATGTTCTTTGTACCGAAAAGAACAACGCATTACGGTCTTTAACAACTGCCTCGTTGAGATTCCGGACTGGATGAGTGCCAACTGGTTGAGGCTGAATCCAGATAAGACTGAGGTGCTGGTGGTGGACCCTGGTCACCACGTAGAAGTTGACTCCTGGATTCCCTCTGGCCTTGTTCTAGTGGGAATCAGTTGAGACCTTCTGAACAGGTGTAGAATCTGGGCGTAATACTTGCTGACGAGCTGACACTCAAGTCCCAGGTGTCGCCCATTGTCAAGTCCTCATTTTACCATCTGAGGAAAATAGCCCGGATAAAGCACCTTGTTCCAGCGATGACCTCCTGTATTGGTTCACACCTTTGTTTCCTCGCATCTAGATTACTGTAATGCTCTATATCTGGGGTTACCAGGGTGAACCTCCATGCTTGCAGCTGGTGCAGAATGCTGCAGCCAGGTTGTTGATGGGCTACCAAGAACTTGTCATATCACACCTGTTCTGCAAACTGCACTGGCTGCCGTGCAATGGAGGACAAATCATTCCCAGTTTCACTGGTGTCCCTCTGGCCAGAAAATGTCGGCGCACCGATCCCCGCCTCTTGTGTCTATTGCCTAGGTGTGGGACATGACAACACGTCTTGTACATTCTGTTTGGCCTTCCATCCCAACGTTCTGGACGACTGCAAGCACGTCTAAAATTGAGACCAGAGTTTAGAAACCACCGGTGAAATCTAAGGAGGCAGGTGGGCGGTTTCATGACGCCCGGGGATCCGCCCGAGCAGCAGAGCAGATGGCTGCTTCGAGGAGGCGGTGGCTCGGGCTTGACCAGTCATGTTTTTTTTTTTTTGTTCCTTTCAACCTTAGCTCTACCTTTTCAGGCTCCTTTAGGGAGTTGTGCCAGTCTCTCCCACCAGGGGTGAGGTGCCCTCAGAGCTCGCCTCCTCCTGCCTTCGAAGAGGACAAGGATCCCAAGTGGTGTCATCAGAAGGAGACACTCCTGGGACCAAGAAGGTCCAAGTCCCAGGAACATACAGTCTCGACTTCGGTTGAGATCGCTTCCTTGGCGACCGGCTTTACTGACCTTCTGTCGGGCCAAGGCACGGACTGAGGAAACAGCTGAACGGCTGAGTTTTCTCGACCCAATCAAGCCTTTATCGCTGACTCTGATTAACGATTCCTTAGAAAGGGCGCCTGTCCTTTCCTTTCCTGATGAGACACTGCCCTCTGGTGTCCCCATCCAGTATAAGGTGCGGAACCTCGGTTTACCGACTCGGTGTCCCTGATCGAACCAACCGACCACGTCGGTCTCGCTCGAGGACCAGGACCCCTTCGGTCAAGTCGGCCAAAAAGGGCAACAAACATTCTAAAAGAGGCGCCACAGCTGGTCCTCATCCTCCTCAGGCGAGGAGAGGTCGATGAAACTCCGTCAATGCTATGAGGATTTGATTTGGCAACAGCTGATTTTGACGGACAGAAGCCGGCTCTACTGGCCTCCCTGGCCATTACTTGGCACCGCCTCCTAAGCCGATGCCTACCCTCCGGAACTGAAGGCCTCGGTTCCACCTCCCGTGGCTCCAGTGCATATATTGGCTCGGCCTATTCCGGTTTCTCCACCGATTTTGGTGGAGCCACCACCTAAGCAGCCTCAGGGAGGGCTCCCTCAAAGAGGACCATACAGACACTGGGCTTCCCCAACATCTGTCCATTATGGTCACCCCTGACCGCCCTCGGCAGATTGAAGGGGACATAGGCGGTAGGCCACTATACCCTGCCTCTTCGGACTCATGACACGGAGTTACACTCTCATCCCGGGATGAGGAGTCATCCATGGCTGGACTGGAGGAAGGCCCTTCCTCCTTTCAGGGCATTCTCCGCCTGATACCCGAATCCACTGGAATGCCCTGGAGCCCATCCAGAAAAAGGCGGAGTACCCTCTTATGGATATCCTCAAAGGGGATACCCGATGGAGGCCTTTCCAGTGGCCTGGCCCTTGAGCTTTGGCAGTGTCCTGCTTCCTGCCCAGCTCTGTCTGCCCGCATGGCCCGAAGTATACGGTGCCTATGGGGTCCCTGGCAGGGTTCACAGAGCATCCTTGGCCCAAAGCCTAGTGACTGCTTCTCTGTTCAGGCATACTGGTAACTCAGCCGACACTGACCAACCCCGGACAAGGAGTCCAAAAATATGGACCACTCTGCCCGAAGGTCTATCGGCCTCTTCCTTAGGCCTTCGTGAGGCCAGCTCAGCTGTCATCATGGCACACTTCTCTCATGCCCTCCTTGGGTCATTGGATGAAGTCCTCCCTCATCTCCCAGTGGACATGCAGACCACAGTGAAGCAGGTCCGTGATCAAGGTTGTGCTGTTGCTAAACAGCAGCTCCAAACGACCCGGGACATTGGAGATTCCTGTGCCGCTCTTTGGCAACCGCAGTGGCCACCTGCCGCGGGGCTTGGCTGAGGCTGTCCTCCTTCCAGCGGATACCCAGCACAAGTGAGCTGACATGCCCTTCCTAGGCACCAACTTCTTGGTACAGGGTGGCTGGTCACCTCCAGCGCATAGAGCAGTCCAATGCCACCCTGGATGCTACCTCTGCAAAGGGTTCTTGGGCAAGAACCAGCAGAAGCGCAAGAAGAAGCCTTTTCGGCACTCTTCCCTGTGGTTAGGCAGCCCTCCTGTCAAGGAGGCCAGCAGCAACAGCAGGCTGAAGCTGCGCCCCAGGCCCAAGCAGAGTCCTCAACAGCCCATAAAGGAGGCGAAGTGCTGGTCAGAGCTGCCTCCTCCTCCTCCTCCTCTAAGCCTGCTCAGTGGACGGGTTGGAGGTCGCCACCCTACACCTATCATGCCAGCTCTGGGTCCTCCCGTGGAGGGCTGACTCTGCCACTTTCTTTCCGCCTGGTCCGATATCACCTCGGACAGGTGGGTTCTAAGTGGTCGGCCAGGGACTGCCTCTGGAATTCGAGCAGTACCCTCCCAGCCAAGCCCGCACCCTCGGGAGAAAGGATCCCAGCTCACACTCAGTCAGCCCTTAGGGACGACATTGCTCAGCTCCTTTGCAGGGAGAGGTAGCTCCAGTGCCAGATTCTCCTACAGACCCAGGCTTCACATCCAAGTACTTCCTGGTGCCCAAGCGGAGGGGAGGATTGGTGCCCATCCTAGATCTCCACTACCTGAATCAATATCTCAGGTCTGCACCTTCGGATGGTAACTCTGGAACCAGATCATACCATCCCTGGAGCGAACGTGTTCTGTTCACTGGATCTGCAGGATGCTTTCTTCCATGTCCCAATCCATCCATTCCATCAGCGGTTCCTGCGCTTCAGGGTCAAAGGGACCCTGTACGAGTTCAAGCCATGCCATTTGGTCTGTCATTGGCCCGAGGGTCTTCACCAAGTGCACGCAGTAGTGGCAGCCCATCTCCAGCGTCGAGGAGTTTGAATTTACCCTTATCTCAGTGACTGGCTCTTGGCAGGTTCCTCCCTCCAGGAGGTGGAGAGATCCTGGGATTTGGCTCTTCAGACCTGCTCCCAACTAGGCCTCCTGATCAAGAGGCCAGTTGGAACTCATGCCCTCTCAGTTGATGGGCTTCATTGGGGCAGAGCTCGACTCTCATCAAGCCAGAGCCAGGCTCCCGGACAGGGCAGAGGTTCTTTCCTCCTTTGCCCAGTCATTTCTGGTTGAGCGCTTGCGCCTGCCGGGACCTCCTCGTCTTCTGGGTTACATGGCGTGCTCCTCAGTGGTCCGTTGGGCCTGATGGCTATCTCGCCCTCTCCAGTGGGAGCTGGCCACTCAGTGGACTCAGCGCTACGGTCACTTCGACCAGGTGATCACTGTAACCCAGAAGATGTGGGCGCTCTCAAATGGTGGATCGCCCCAGCCTGGTTGCAGGAGGGATCCCGTTTGTCCACTTCGAGCCGACAGGTCATTCTCACGACCGATGCCTCTCTCATGGGCTGGGAGCCCCATGGGGACAACAGAGCCCACGGGTTCTGGACCCCAGAGTCCTGATGCCACATCAACCTGTTGGAGCTCATAGCAGTCAGACTGGCACTGTCAGCTTTTGCTCCTCAGCTCCGGGGTAAAGTGGTTCAAGTCCAGATGGACAATACCATGACCATGTACAACGGAGGTGGATCTTCTAGCCATCCATGTGTCAGAAGTCTTGAACCAGCTCGCAGATGCTCTCAGCTGCATAGGCCAGACACCCCACAAGTGGTCTCTCCATCCAGAGGTAGCTTACAGTCTGTCTCCCCATTGGGGCAAACCATTGAGTGGACCCGTTTGCCTCAGGAAAACACCAAGCTGAGGCTGTACCATGCTTGCCCCCCTCAGCAGGGCTCGCTGCAGGGATGCCTTCTCGGGCCGTGGACCCCAGACCTCCTCTACACCTTCCCTCCGTTTCCCTGATACACAAGGTGTTACTCAAGGTGAGGAGGGACAAAGGCAAGAGTGATCCTGGTAGCCCCAGATTGGCTACGTCAGTTGTGGTACCCAGATCTCCTCAGCCTCAGCTGCAGGCTCCTGGAGCGGCTCTGTACATGCCCGGACCTGATATCTCTGAACCAGGGAAAGGTATTCCATCTGGACCTTCAATCCCTGCACTTCACAGCCTGGTACCTGGCGGCTAGAGTTCCAGGCTCGGTCTTTCCGAGGATGTTTACACCATGGTGGAGGCATGTCGTAAAGAATCGACCAGGTAATGTTATGCCTTCAAATAGAAGAGATTTTCCATTTGGTGTCAGGGTAAGAATCTGGACCCTTATCCTACTCTATGGCTAACATTCTTGACTACCTTTGGTCTCTCAAAGAGGGTTTATCGGTCATTGACCCTTAGGTGCACCTGGCAGCCATTTCTGCTTACTGGTGCTGGCTGGTCAGCCAACATTGGCAAAGGAGACAGTAGTCAGGCACTTCTTCAAAGGCCTGGTTCACATATCCTTGGTGTGTGAACCTCCACCTCCATGAGATCTGTTGCTGGTTTTGAAAACATATGCAAGCCATTGAACCCATGCACAAGTGTGAGCTCTCGCACTTGTCATGGAAGACAGCCTTCTTGGTGGCTGTCACGCCTGCCAGAAGGACAGGGAGCTTGAGGCGCCTCGTGGACTCCCTTATGTCTTCACAGGGACAAAGTTGTCCTGCACCCCACCTGAAATTCCTTCTGAAGGTGGTGTCAGAGTTTCACCTTAACCAGGTGTTGACTCTGCCGGTATACTACCCTAATTACACCTCGGATGCAGTACAGGCTCCATACTCTGGACCTGAGACGTGCTGTCTCCTGTTATAAGGATAGAATGGTGGAAATCGGGAGAGGTTTTCCAGCTGTTTGTCACCTACGCTTGAAGCTGCTTCTGCAGACCTGCAACCAAATGGACCATTGCAAGGTGGATTACATCAGGCATAGGTCTGTGCTATGGATTAGCGGGCAAGGAGCCTCCCAGAGGATAAGAACTCATTCTACCTACCATACTGCTGCGTCGGTGGCTGCTTCCAGGTTCATCCTTATCCAGGAAATCTGTCGGGCTGCTACCTGAAGTCAGCAAACACCCTCATTACCCACTACCACATCGACCTTGAGTCACACCGGGATGCTGGATTTGGGGCCTCAGTTCTCCAATCTCTTATTTCCCAAGTAGAGGGTGTGTGCCTTGCCTCCCTCCTTCCGGAGAACTGCTTCGAGTCTGCAGAGAGTGTGGATGAACAACACATCCACTCTCCTAGAAGAATAGTTTACTCACCTGTAACAGTAGTTCTAGAAGTGGTATATGTTGTTCATCCACACGCAGCCACCGACCTCCCCAGCTTTATCGCTACAACGTGCTTCCAGTGGGCTAAGATCTGGCATCATGGGGCGGCAGAGGTATTTACCACCGGGTGGGTGGAAGGAGCTAACTTGAAGACTTCCAGCCAGATTTAAAGGGAAAGAGACATGCCAGAGAGTAACCTGTTCATTTGAATGATTAAGACCATGGGTTGTAATTCATAGCTGGGACATCACTGTGTAGACAGTTAAGGCTTTATTTTGATTTGCCATATATAGTGTGTCTGTGTCTATTAATTTTATTTTCAATGGCATGTTCAGTTTTAAAATTGAATAACATGCTATAGTGAACTTGGTTGGCAGCGGATGAAGGGTCCTGTGTAATGTTCTGTGGACCAATAAGGCTACAATCTCTTTTAATTATATTGTATGAAAGGATGTAATGGATATGCAATGGCACTAGGGCATGACTTGGTAAAAGGGTATGGCCAATGTGGAGGGACGTGGCCTAGGCAAAGGAGGGAGCACAGATTTTTTTTTTTTGGCCTAGGGCCCCAGGTTACCTCAGTCTGGCCCTGGCACTCAGATCTCCATGGAATAAATGTCATTTCATAGCCAATATAGTCTAAAACGCATGCTTCATTTAACTAGTAATAAAAACAATAAAAAACAAATCCCAAGCATCAGTCTTTTATTCACAAGAGAAGAAAGAGACTTGGAAGTCATCATCACCGATGACCTGAAATCATCAAGCAGATCTCTAAAGCCATAGGTAAGGCTAGAGGATGTTGGAGTGTATTAGTATGAGTATCACAAGTCGGAAGAGGAGGTAATAATCCCTCTTTACAAGACACTAGTTAGGCCCCATCTGGAGTACTGCGTGCAGTACTGGAGGCCACACCTTCACAAGGACATTAACCAAATCGAGGCAGTCCAGAGAAGGGCAACCAAAATGGTGCAGGGACTGCATCAGAAGACATCTGAGGACAGATTAACTGAACTCAATATGTATACTCTAGAGCAAAGAAGGAGAGAGGTGATATGATCGAAACATTCAAACACCTTAAGGGCATTAACAAGGTGAGAGAGTCTAATATGTTACAATATAAGAAAAATAGCAGGACAAGAGGACACAGCATGAGATTAGAGGGCGATTAGAAGTAATGTGAGGAAGTTATTTTTCACAGAAAGGTGGTTGCATGGAATGGCCTACCTCAGGAAGTGGTGGATATGAATACAGTGCAAGGCTTCAGACGGGCATAGGATAGGCATATCGGGAGCAATACAGATGAGTATGAATAGACAGGCCTATGGCACATTCTATAAGGTAGAGAAAGAAATGGCAGAGTGGATGGGCCTTTGCGGGTCCTTATCTGCCGTCAGCTATGTTTAGTGTAGGCAATTTATGATTAAACAGACTAAGGCAGTCACCCTATCATGCTGCAGACTAGTTCTCGGCTTGTGGCTCAGTTGCCTAATCCAGTTCATATCTTGGTACCACTGTTTCACTCTGTTTCTTCAGTGTCCATATATGCTGACTAGACTCTCAATTTCTACAAAATTCACATTTCTGTTGGCAAAAGCACTCTTTTTCTCTCAGACTCGTAGTAGTGTGTTCTGGCATATGAGCATAGAACAAATCAGATGGTGATTATGGGGCACGACGCACTCTCAGCTCATGGCAAAGGCTCTTACTCCTCAGACAATGGGCGAGTTGCTGTAGGTAGGTGCCTGGCCACCAATAGCCCCTTCCAACTAGACAACACATGCAAGTTTTGGGGTCAGCTGACCCCTTCATCAGAGCTCAAGAAAGGGGTCAGCTGAGAGTACCATCATGCCATGTAATCCCATCTTGTTTGTTCCATGCTCATATGCTAGAATGAAGTATTAAGAGTTTAATAGAGATGGAGTGCTTTTGCCAAATAAAAATATGAATTTCATAGAAATCACAGTGCATTGGTCAGCTTATGTGAATACTGAAAGAAACAAGAGTAAAAATATGTCACAGGATATGAACTGGATTAGACAACTGAGCCACCTAAGCCAAGAAATGTAACATGCAGGAAGTGTTTAAGTGACTGCCTAACCTGTGTAATCATAAATTGCCTTACTTCCATTAAAAGGTGGATGTTTAGGAGTTGTTTTTTTTTTTTATTCCATTAATAAAGAATGATGTTCTTGCCTGTATTTTTTTTTTTTGGGGGGTTGCCTTGCATTTTTATTTGCTGAGGAAACCAGTTAAGTGTAGCCACCAAAATTTCCTGAGTCATCCTACCATTCAAATGCTGCTCCTCTTTTGGTGGCAGTCACAATTCCACCATTTTGTGAGGCAGCAGTCAGCACCACATGTGTTCTGCAGATAGCGACTATTGCCAGTGGCTGAACATTCGAGCATAAGCAGGTCATGGATGTTGTGCAGGTGAGAATTAATGAGATTGGAGGGATTGGTGACGGTGACAACTGTCTATTTACGGGCAAGCCTGACCTTCAAAGATGAAGGAGTGGGTTATGGTGCCGAGTGCCTGTGCCTTGGCAGGAGCTGAGCTACGGGTGGATTTGAAGGTCACTGAACTAAGGAGTTCCACAGCGAAGTGGGGTAGATGGTTGTTGTGGTAATCAGCTTCTGTCCTGAGAAGATTCCAGTGGGACAAGAGGAGCAGGGCAGCTACTGAGGAGTATTTAAATTTAAAAAGGGAGAAGAGCAGGATGTGTTCCTGGAATAATGCATAAATCCTTCCTTGTATAGTGAACAAAGTACATTTTGGAAACCAGCAATAGATTTGCCCACTAACAACTGAACAGTTAGAGCCAACATATGAAAATGGTGCCGCTGCTGTGACTTTGCCCGCTGTTATTATTGGTGAGTCAATTAAGTATGTAAACTCGCATCTAGGTAACACTGATAAGGATCAATCCTTAGTCCACTGTTTTTGTAGCAAAAATGAGGATATTGCAGCAAGATCTGACGCTTTAATAACTCAACCATCAAATGTCATCATTCAAACAACATGAAGTCTTGCTATATTATGACACATGCAGTAAGTCCCAACCTTGAACTGCTCCGAGTGAAAGAGTTAACTTTCCATGCCAGGCATGGAACCTTGAGCACTTCGGTTGAAAGCTCTGTCTGTTGTTCTTCAAACACCAACTGTCAGATTCTTTACTCCGCCTCACTGAACAGTCGCTCGAGATTTCTCCTTCTGCTCGGTTCATTTTGTCGGTTAAAGTATTACGTTTCGTTTTTTAACTGAATTTAAACCGCAACCGGTCGGTTCAATTTCTGTCTGTAGTACCGTAAGTACTAGATAGGTTTTACATTATTTCTGTGTGAACTTGTAAACGGTATTATCGGTTCGGTTTGAACCGATCAGGTTGTTGTAAAATTCATTAAATCTGTCTTTAGAGTGCGGTTCTCGGTTCTTATCGGTTCTAAAAAACGGATTTCATTACGCTTTTTCCACGACCCGTGACACGCTTGGGAACCGATAAGAGGGTCTTTGGCGGATTGCCATAAACGGGCAAGTTTTGATTAGGCTAGGCATTATGTCTGAGAAACCCAAAAGAAAAACCGGCCCACTGGTTTCAACACTGCAGTGTTTGTGGGAAGCCTTGCCAAGGCTGACCTCCACACCACCTGTGTTTATTGTCTGAGGTTTGACCACCTCAATGCAGACTGCCAGATTTTAAAAATTTTCCTGCAGCTACCTGGGTAAGAGAGTTGGTAAGCTCAGGAAGAGAGGCCAAGAAGTCCGCTGACCGGATGGCCAGCCCGTTCGGTTGTAATCGAACCAGAGGGAGTGCCCTCTGACCAGGGCGAGACTTCCTCGGCAAAGGAGAGCTGACTGGAGGAGTCAGTCCCAGCAAAATGACTAGAAAATCAGCAGGTGTGGAGCCAAAATTTCCATCCCAACCGCTGAAGAAATAGCCAAAGCGATTAAATTGTCCAGTCGCTTCCGGTTCAGACCGAACCGCACCATCAGGTAGCGTGACGGTTCGGTCGGTTTCACCGTTCAAGAATATGATTGAGGAATTTTATGAACCGGAGGAGGGAAGAAGGGTATGAGGAGAGTGAATGTGGATTTGAAAGTCTGGATGTGCCCATTGAACGGACATCTCCCCAGACAGACCTTCAGGAGTGTCTCCCCTAGGCTTTGAGTCCCCTCTCATTTTATGTTTTATAAAAAGTGTGTGAAACCTCCAGCTCCCTATGGAGGAGCTGTGGATGATCAGGAGGAGCCTGACTATGTAGAAATTGATGGATATCCCAGAGTCTAGGAGACTGTCTATTCCTTTGCATAAATCTTTTGGGAAACAGTACAAATTCTAAAACTCCTCACACTTTACCTCCTGTGGATAAAAGAATGGACAAGAGGTACATTGTCAGGTTCTATCACGGAGTTCCTTACACAACAATGCAGCCATGTTAGTAGTGCAGGCTGCAGCCTGTGACAAGGCAATATTCCCTTGGCCTCACACCTCCTGACAAGGACTCCAGGAGGATTGATGCTATGGCAAAGAAACAGTACATGGCAGCATCCTTGGGACTCAGACAGGCAAATTATATGGCTTATGTTGCTAGATATCAGAAATCCAGATGGGATACTGTTATGGCTCTAGCAAAACAGGTCTCTGGCCAGCTTGCCAAGGAGCTGGAGCAGGTGGCTGCTGATGGTATTGAGGCATCAAGGTGCAATTCCATGCTGCAGTGGACTCTAATGATGTGTCATCAAGAGTCATGGCTACATCTGTGGCACTTAGCAAAATGGCTTGGCTCAGATGTACTAGTCTGTCAGGGATACCCATACTAAGGCCATGGATCTTCCTGTTGTGGGTAATTCTCTGTTTGGGGAGCAGACAGAAATTACATGAAAAAACGGATGAGTATAGGACCACCTATAGGAGTGCACAGGCTAAGGAAAGGCAGGCCACTCCTCAAAGACAGCCTTCCAGGGCACGGGCAGACCTTTTCATAGGCCTTTACCAAGTCCAGGCCTCCTCTTCAGCTTATGCCCAGAGGGGTTCTTTAGAGGGAGAGGCAGGCGGGTACAGCAGACCTGCTTCTACCCTCAGCCTAAAGCCCTGCCAAGCAGGCACCCTAATGGTGCCCAGGGCGGATTCTCCACTACCTGTAGGGGCAGGCTGGTTTACTTTGTCCAGGACTGGAAGTCTTTAACATCAGACAGGTGGGTCCTGGAAGTAGTAAGCCAGGGACTGGTTCTCAGCTTCAAAAATTTCAAAGATGAGACCAGGCCCTTTCCACCTGCAAATCCATCAGAGGCACTTGCCCTAGAAACAAGTTTCTACCCTCCTGGCTCTCAGAGCTGTGGAAAGGTTCACCCTACACCAGGGCAAGGGTTGTACTCAGGTACTTCCTTACCCAAAAAGACAGGAGAATGGCGGCCCATCCTGGATCTCAGATACCTAAACAAGCACCTTTTAAAACCAAAATTCAAAATGGTGACTCTGGGAATTATTTTACCCTCTCTAAGG
This sequence comes from Neoceratodus forsteri, assembly GCA_016271365.2. NCBI lineage: Eukaryota > Metazoa > Chordata > Ceratodontiformes > Ceratodontidae > Neoceratodus > Neoceratodus forsteri. The sequence goes on from JADMNL010000024.1 coordinate 126,501,501, forward strand.
CCAGGGGACTGGCTGCGTCCCCTGGACCTCAAGGATGCCTACTTCCATGTTCTTATCAGAAGCTCCCATCAAAGTACCTCAGATTCGAACTGCCCTCAGGCCATTACCAGTTCAGAGCAATGCCCTTCGGTCTCACCTCTGCCCGAGGGTATTCACAAAAATGCCTGGCAGTAGCAGTTGCCCACTTAAGAAGGCAAAGATTGCCATCTTTCTTACCTGGACGACTGGCTTATAGTAGGCCAGTCTCCAGACCAAGTCAAACTACACCTTCAGGTGACTCAGCAACTGCTCACATCTCTAGGTTTCCTTCTCAGTCTTCCAAAGTCAGTTCTAGAGCCTGTCCAGCTTCTCACCTTCATAGGTGCAGAACTGAACACAAAGAAGGCCAGAGCCTTCCTTCCTCTGGAAAGAGCAAGGCCCTGGTCTCTCTGGCCTCCTCCTTCACCCTGCAGGTCTCTCGACCAGCAAGGCATTTTCTGCAGCTCCTGGGGCACATGGCTGCTTCTACAGCAGTGGTGCAGGGAGCAAGATTTCAGATGAGGGACATCCAGTTCCATTTGAGAGCTTTTTGGTCTCAAAGGAGAGACCCTCTAACCAAATTGATCCCAGTGACTTGAACCCTGATCCAGGCCCTTCAGTGGTGGCAGGACCAGAGCAATCTGAGACAGGTCCCCTTCACCCCTCAGTCTCACTCCTTAATCCCTACTACAGATGCATCCCTCTTGGGGTGGGGAGCTCACATGGGCGACCTCACTACCCAGGGATTGTGGTCCCCTCAGGAATCTCTGCTCCACATCAACCTGTTGGAACTCAGAGCAGTTTTTCTAGCACTTCCAAGTTTTCCACATCTGTTCAGATCAAAGTTGTACAGGTCAGAACAGACAACACCACTACAATGTGGTACATCAACAAACAAGGAGGCACTCGGTTCAGGCCTTGTGCACGAAGCAATCAAGTTGTGGTCTCTGGCTTATTCCCTTGAACACCTCCCTTACGGCAGTTCACCTCCCAGGCAAGGACAATGTCCTGGCAGATGCTCTCAGCAGGATTTCCCAAGGCCATCACGAATGGTCACTGGATCCCCTAGTACTGGAGGTAGTATTTGCCAGATGGGGCACCCGCAGATAGATCTTTTGCAGCCCCAGACAATCACCATCTTCCCTTTTTGTTGCAGGCCCCAGTGTTGGGCTCAGTCCTCTGGATGCCTTCCTTCTCAGTTGGGAAGGGAAGTTTCTCTATGCTTTTCCCCCTTCCTCTTCTGTTCAAGGTGCTAGTCAAAATCAGATCTCAACCCTGCAAGATGATCCTGATTGCTCCAGATTGGGCCAGACAGCCTGGTACCCACTCCTTGTGTCCTTAGCAGTCCACCTTCCCTGTGCCTTCCCAGGAATCACAACCTGTTAACCTGTGCTCAGGGAGAGTTTGGTACCTGAACCTCAAATCTCTCAATCTCAAGGCCTGGCTCTTGAAGAGTTAGTTGCTGACCTACACCTTTCCCAAGGTGTACTGGATATCCTGAAGGCTTCTAGGAAGCCTTCCACCAGGGCTACTTGTAATTCCAAATGGAAGAGGTTTTCCATATGGTGCTCAAAAGTTACATATTCCCCTTAGAATCTGCTGACTTATCACCAGTAGTCCTGGATTATATGATGCATTTGAATACTTTGGGGCTGAGACCAGCTACCCTGAAGGTGCACCTGGCGGCCGTGTACTGCTTTTTATCAGCAGGTAAACCCTCTTCTCTTTCAGCTCATCCTGTATTCTCCAAGTTTTCAAGGGGTTGCTTCACACCAACCCACCATTCAGGGACCCTGCCCCTGCCTGGGATCTTAATATTTGCATTGCCCAGCTTATACACCCCTTTGAGCCCTTGTCTTCAGCAGAGCTTAAGTACTTGACTTGGAAAAACTGTGTTTTGGTAGCTATCACTTCTGCCAGGCGCATAAGTGAATTACAAGCATTGTCAGTGGAGCCTGATTTTATCTCCTTTCATAGAGATAAGGTGGTCCTCAGGACTAATAGAAAGTTCTTGCCTAAGGTGGTTTCAGACTTCCACCTTAATCAATCTATGTCTCTCCTGTGTACTTCACTGACCATTCCTCCTCTGGCAGAGAAGACTGCACGGTTTAGATGTCAAAAGAGCCCTTAGTTACTATATAGAACGACTAAGGGTCACAGGTTTGAATCCTCCAACTGTTCTTCACTTGTGGTGAGGTTGGTAAGGAAACCTGCCACTAAAAGATCCATTGCCAGATGGATTGTCTCTTGTATCCAATTTTACTATGAAAAACTGGGTAGGTTCCTCCCTCAGGCCTGAGGGCTCACTCTACCAGAGGTACAGCTGCATCTCTGGCTGCTGCCCGGACATCCCTATCTTAGAGATATGTCAAGCAGCTACCTGGAAAACAGTTCACACTTTTACCAAGCATTACTCCTGGACATCCAGGCTGGGTGATGCTCGGTTTGTTTACAGCTGTGCTTCAGACCTATTCGTAAGTAGGTTCTGTCCCTCCTCCATGGAGGTACTGCTGTGTAGTCTGCATAGTCATAATATAGCAAGACTTCATGTTGTTTGAAGAAAATATTACTCACCTTAGTAATTTTGTTTCTTCTAATGGAGTCTTGCTATATATTGACCTCCCTGCCTGCCCCTCTCAGAACCTCTGCTTTTGGGATGTGGGTGGGCAGTGCAGTGTTGGCACTTAGTAGATGCCCACCTTGTTTGTTTTCACCCTTCCTCTTTGAGGTGTTTGGGTGTTGTGTTTTTATTTTGGATCCCTGACTTTGAGTCTTTGTTTTGGAACCAAAACATGTGCTCATATATATGTAGCCAGTTGGTTAGTGTAGATTTACAGCTTCACACAGAACCTTAGTGAGTTTTGCTCGTAAAGATCGACGGTTTGTGATACGGCGTGCTCAGGGTTCCATGCCTGGCATGGAAAGTTAACTCTTGCACCTCCGGAGCAGTTCAAGGTTGGGACTCACTGGATATGTCATAATATAGCAAGACTCCATTAGAAGAAACAACATTACTAAGGTGAGTAATTTTTCTTCATGTGGTGCTAATAATGTGGATTACTCACATGAAAAATACATTTGTTTGGATGTCATAGAATTAGGAAAAACTATCAAATCTAAAATTGTTTTATTTCTGGTATACTTCCAATTCCTCATGCAAGGCAAGAAAGGAACACCACCACTGAAGCGGATCAGTACAAGATTGCTCAATTGGTGCACCTCTGAAAATGTACCTTTATTAATCATTCGGTAACGTCAATAAAAAACTATAAATTATTTGCTAGGGGCTGTTTACATTCATACAAATTTGAAGTAAATGAATTTTGTAGTTTCAAAATCATGTTCCATCTGTTAATTTAAACTAATTGGGGGTGTAATTAGCTCAGGTAAACTCTCAAACAAATGTCTAAGGACACCCTAAATATTCAGTTATAAATGCTCAAAGCCTAGGTAACAAATTTGATGAGTTGGTTGTAAGAATAAAATCTAATCACCCTGTTATAATTGATGTCACGAGACTTGATGGCCTAAAGACTCAGCATGGACTAAATCTATTAATGGGTACTCCCTGTTTCATTTTAGCAGAGAACATCGAAGGAGTTGGGAAAAGTTCTCTTTATAAATTCTGCTCTAAATATTAGCAGCATTTCTAATAAAAATTAAATCAGAATCAAGCTCAAATCCCACCTCCTCCATCAAGACTGGTCATCTATCTTCAGTGCAACCAACGTAAACACTGCCTTGACCACTTCATAAACATCTTCACTGTGGCCTGTGACACGTATGCTCCTATTAAGAAACACAAAGTCAAATCACTCAGTAACCCTTGGTTCACAGGTGACCTCCTCAGGATGCTAAAAACAAGAGACCACCTATGGAGCTGGCCAGAAACTCTGGAAGGCAAAAGGACATCCAGACCTACAAATGTGCCTGCAATGACTGCACCAAAACCATCCGGCAAATGAAGTCCACCTACTATAAGCATGCCCTCACAAACTCCTGGGGCAGTGGTTGGGAATTCTGAAAGAACATAAAGAGAATCACGGGAATCCACCCAAAACCCGCCATCAATACTCAACATCACGGAACCACAACCCTCAACCCAAAACCATTGCGGATACCTTTAACAAAGCCTTTACCAACCTTAGCGTTGTCCCTACCCCAGGACTACTTCAAAGATGGTGAAGCCCTCTGTCCTCACGAACACTACTCCCACCAGCTCCCCACTTCTGCTTCAAAGCAGTCAAGGTTCACCAAATGCATAAATATGTAACCAAGCCCTTGGTAAATCAAGATTCAGTAATGACTTCTTGATCTCAGAATCCTGTCCCTCACACTTGATGAAGTGCTTAGTCCTCTGACCAGAATTTTCAACCTCTCCCTCAGCCTTAGCCAGTTCCTGGACAGATGGAAATCTGCCACTGTCACCCCAATCCATAAAAGTGGTGACAAAACTGCCCACACTACAGACCTATCTCCCTACTACCCCCACTCTCCAAGGCACTAGACGCATGCGTCTGGGACCAGGTCACAGAATACCTGGATCAGTACAACATCCTGTACAAGCAACAACACGGGTTCCGTAAAGGTCACAGCATCTCCACAGCTCTACTTGAATTCACTGGTGCAATCCACAACGCACTTGACTCAGGTGAAATACTAGGTTCAATCTACATTTACTTAACTAAAGCCTTTGACACAGTCAGAAGTCACCGCCTCCTGCTTGTCCAGCTTCAGAACACTAGGCTGTCAACTGACTCCATTGTCTGGTTTAAGAGTTACCTTGAAGAACGGTCCCAAACAGTAAGAATCACTGATACACTCTCAGACCCTAGACCGGTCCGCTCCAGGAGTCCCCAGGGCTCCATTCTAGGACCCTCCTCTTCAGCCTGTTCTTAAACTCACCACCGGACAGCTGCCCAGAACAAATAATTCTCACGCTGACAATGCTGTGATCCTCACCTCGGACTCTGATCCAATCCAATTACAAAATAAACTTCAGCAGGCCTTCTCCTCCATTGAATCCTGGTTTCTAAATCATAAACTGCTTCTCAATCAGAAAAAAAAAGTCTATGGTCTTCTGCAGCCCACACAACAAAACAAACAACTCCACCTCTCCATTGCAACCAAACAAGGAGCCATCCTAGAGCAAACACAATCATTCAAGTACCTCAGCATCACCCTTGATCCCCACCTCTCATCGCTGTCCATATCAGCAGTGTTGTAAAGTCTGTAATGCGAGGTTAGGCATATTATTCCTTTGGGAAACACCTAACCACAGAAGCACTGGCAGTGGCCATCAAGCTCCATTGTCAGCATCATAGACTGTGGTCTTATCATATATGGGTCTGCAACTACCTCTGCTCTCAAATGTATTGCAACCTCCCTGAATAAGGCCTGTCGTTTCATCACTGGCTCATCGCCATACCCACACATGTGACCTTTATTCCCAATCTGGATGGCTTCAACTGGACAAACACATAAAATACCAAACCTGCATCACGGCCAAGAAAATAATGGGTCTGGCCCCACCTGGTGTCTGTGCCTCCTTAAGCCTAGACATGGAACATCACTACAAGGAGATCCAGTTCCATCTACTACATATCCCATGATGTCCATACGACCCAGGGACAAAGATCATTAACTTGTCAGGCATCCAACTGGCTCAGCTCTCTTGGCAGTGACATAGCGACCGCTCCAACACTTGGCCTCTTGAAGTCAAGCTGCACCTCTCACTGCTTGTATCCTGCGGTTGCCTATCTTAACATTTCCACTGTTCCAGCTGCAAATGCCCCAGCACCCAGCACTTACAATCAGTCTTTGCACCCTAGCACCTTACCTGTCATATTCCCTCGACAAGGCCCCTGGCTGCACTGTCTCCACCCTCGCCTGCCTCCCCATTATCTTCACTCCTGCCCCCACCCCAACCACCTCCCATACTCCCCTTACCCCCTGCACCTCCCCTCGATCTCCTACCCTCACTTCCCCCACCACCCACCCCCTTCCCTTGTCTTGCTCATAGCTCAAGTCTTTGTACTGGTTATTACATGTCTGTAAGACAATGACTATATGTTTGTAACTAAAAATGATGACTGTTGCACATGCTGATGTGGAACCTTTGTAAAAGCCTCGGCTCAAAGTATTGTAATCTAGATTGCAATAAATAAATAAAACTCTGTTGAATCACTATGGCTGAGTGTAAAAATCAAAGTGATAGAAATGTCATACTAGGCCTCTGCTATAGGGCTCCTGATTCTCAGAAATAAACAGTAAATGAGATTATGTCAGAAATGGCAGCTGCAGCTGATCTAGAGCAACATTATATTTATGGGAGATCTAAACTTAAGTGATATAAATTGGGAAAACAAATGCCTTCATCCCAAAGTTCAAAAGATTTCTTGGAAATATATGGAAGAGCTTAATCTTATTCAACCTGTAACATCCCCAACCCATGGGTCCAATATCCTAGATATCGTACTAGGAAGTGAACCTTTAAGTAGTACTAACTGCATTGTCTCATCTCCATTAGGTAATAGTGATAATCATACTGTTATTTTCAAACTTCATTTCTCATTTTATCACTCAGAAAAAGTAACAGAAGTATTCGCATTTCATACAGCAGACATAAATGCCTTAAACAACTATTTGGCTAACATAAATTGGAGTAATCATTTACATGGCAAGGATACGAAGATATGTGGAAATCATTTAAAAATATTATTATAGATGTAGCCACCACATTAATCCCCAAAACTAAGAAACGTAAACAAAGTGTCATCCTAAATGGTTATCTAGAAATTTATTGAAACTCATTAAAAATATAAACAAATTATTTAAGAAATGTATTGCTTATAAATGTGCAAAAACTCTGTCTGCATTTAAAACTTTCAAAAAGATGCAAAAAAGATCAGAAAAGCTAAATCAGATACTAGAAATATATTGCTCAACCCCAAAAGGAAACAACAAAATTTTATTCAGTTATATAAATTCAATTAAAAGCAAGAATGCAAAGTTGGACCACTAATTATAAATGACATCGATATTACACACCCAGAGGAAATGGCAGATGCACTTAATCTACATTTCTGTAAATTCTTCAGTAACTCCACATTAGGTGGGAGCACAACATTACGCTCCTGACATTTACGCTCCGGACATTCTTGTGGCCGACAGTTCGATCCCGCTCAAATTGGCTCCCTTACTATATACGCTCCCTGTCATTTCGCTCCCTCCTCATTCAGCAACAACCACAATGACAGCCCATCATTACGCTCCCTCGGCATTACTGAATGCAGCAGTTTACCTTGAATTACGGACACTTGCTCCCTCAGCATTAGTGAATGCAGCAGTTTATTCAGCAACTGACAGCCCAGTTTAATTTAATATTGCAGCAGCAGTTTATCTTGAGTTCGGACACTTGCTCCCTCAGCATTACTTAATTTAGCAGTTTATTCCATCATTATGCTCCCTCCCTCAAGCGAAAGACCCACGAATCAGCATCCCTGCTTACGTCATTTTCAGTGACAAGATACAGATTCCTCCTTCCCCTCCGTTACGTGTCAGAGCGACACTTGCTCCTGCATGCAGCTTTACCACCACCGTCACGGACATTTGTGTTCTGCACACATGTAAGGAGATATACACACCCCACACACACACACACACACACAGGTTCTTTTGTGCTCCTGTTCTTTTGTTACTCTGTCCTCACTACATTATAGGCTGTTTGATTTTTTGTGCAGAGGGTTTCTATATGTGCTTAGGCCTATATATACATATATATGTGTGTGTGTGTTTATATATGTATATACATCTTTTGTTCTGTCCTCACTAAGCTTTTGTGCAGAGGGGTTCATATGTGCCAAGGTGCTATAGAGATGTAGGTGCTTAGGTGCTTTTGTGATTCCTTAGGAAGCTTTTTCTCTTGGTTAAAAAGCAGTACAACTTTATTAAAGCAATAAAACAGCAAACATCATTCCTGTTTCAGCTTCAAACAAACATGAAGGTTGATGTGTGTTTATGTGGTGAGGTGCTTTGGTGCTTGGGATTTCAGGGATGGAGGTTGTTTTTAAAAGCATTAAACTTCATTATACGGATTAAAAGTATTCTGGTACCGTCCTTGGTAGTCTAAAGTGTAGCTACACCATGGAGAAACTCTTCAGTTGTTCTCTCTCTGGACTTTTCTCAATAATATATGCCAGCTGTTCCATGTTATCACAGTATACTTTATTTGCGCCAGTTAGAGCACTGCCTGCAATTAATTGCTCAATGCAAGCATCTTGTTTTCTCTGTAGTCCTTTGGTTTTTAACAACCCATTCACACTGCCATGTGACTTTCCCTCATGACCCTCTTATGCAGTGTATAAATGTAGTTACCCTCATCCACAAGTTTTCCTTGATTGCGAACAGACTGAATGAAGTGCCAGGCCATAGCAGATAAAATGAAGCACAGAGGCAGCAGACAGCAAATAAAGCACACAGCAGTGAAAAAGTATCCACAATGAATGCTGGCTACAGCTACAACAGCTTTATACTCTACTGATTGCCAATTAGTGGGGTGAAATGACCAGGAGTGAAATGTCGTAGACCCACATTAGGTATCAGTATAAGCAAGAGTTTTATGCAGGGCAATATGGACATCATCGTGGCTACCATTAAAAACAAACTTAACAGCATCAAAAGGCTCCTCTCCTGGGCCAGATGGCATACCAGGTGATGTGATTCTTATAATGAAAGAGCACCCATGTTTGCCTTAAGATCTTGTTTGAGAAAAGTTTAACATCAGGCCTTGTTCCGTCTGAGTGGAAGGTGGCGGTGTAACTTCTGTTTAAAAAGGAGAAAGGAGTTCTCCTGATAACTATCGTCCGATTAGTCTCACTCCGCTTTTTTGTAAAATACTTAAGAGAATTATCAAAGACGAAATCGCTCATCAGTAACTACCATTGATTCCAACCAACATGGTTTCATTAAAGGATGTTCGTATCAACAAACTTGATAGGTTTTATGATTTCATCAGTGACAAACTTGACAAAAAAATTCTTTGTGATGTAGTCATTTTGGACTTTAAAAGCCTTTGATTCGGTTCCGCATTGGGCGCTAATTCAAAAGATGCAGAGCTGCAAAATCAACTCCTATTCATATACTGGATAGCAGACTGGCTAAAGGATAGAAGACAAAGAGTAGTTGTGATGGACATAAGTCCATTTGGAATTAGTCAGGAGTAGGGTCCCTCAGTGATCTGTCCTGACTCCTGTCATTTTCAACTTTTTATAGCGATTTCTCTTTAACATGCAAGATAACGTTATTAAATACCCAGATGATTGTAGAAACACTAATAGGCTTCGGTGGCGTCACCATCGGGTATGGCAGCATAGAGGGAAAGCTCCCACAGCCTGCCGATTATTTCTCCCCTAACTGCCACATCGACTTCCAAATTTAGCTTGAGGAAGCGAAGTATGTCGGGGAGGAAAAACAGAGGAAACTCATGATCAGGAAGACCCTTACAAAAGGCGGATGCATCCAGATTTAAGATGAGGCCTACTGACAGTCGCAGTGCCTCCCAGCGAGCAACATGGCGGGTGACCAAGATCAAGACCCTGACACGGACAGAGAAGCCGAAGGCTATCACGAACCGATTTGAAGCGCTCCTCACTGAAATAAAGGCATTCCGCGCTGAAAACAAAAGAGTTTATATTACTACAGAATCACCTATCTGAGGTGGAGGGAGACTGGATCGCTTAGAGGAAGCAGTTGGGGAGGTCGCTGAGGAAGCGTACCGGCTCCATACAGCAGTAGACTACTTAGTGGATCAACAGGAAATGTTGCAGGATAAAATCACTGATTTGAAGTCCAGGTCCCGGAGAGATGACCTGCGAATTTATGGTCTCCGGAGGGATCTGAGACTGGCAGAATGGAGGACTTTATTTCCGACCTACTGAAGGATGTCCTCGCTGTCCCTCCTACATTTAATTTCAGGATAGAAAGGCGCATAGAGCCCTGGCAAGAAAGCCCACTGACCCTTCTGCAAGACCCCGATCAGTGGTCTTGAAGCTCTCCAGCTACAGGGATAAGGAACAAATCTTGAGAACAGCTTGGGCCTAAAAAGCGTCTCATACAACTCATCCAGGCTACTTTTCGATATCGACTATCCTTCTGACATCATGAGAAAGAGGATGGCTTTCAGCTCCTGTCCTAAAGCTGCTGCGAGAAAAAGCTATTAAATTTCAGACTCCTTACCCAGCCAAGCTCGGGTCTTTTGGGATTCGAACACTTATTTACTCATCTCAAGAAATTTCTCCGGAACTGGAAAAAAGAGGATGGAGTTTCCACGATGGGTCCTGTGCAACAACAGAAGCGTCCCCAATCCCTCTGGCAGGACCACGCAGATACTCGCAGAGACACAGGCAAGAAGAAAAGATTTACAGCTGTCTGCAGGAACTCAAACACTATATTGGACCCAGACCTTTTCATTATAAGCGATCTAGGAACCGATCCTCTCACCTTGAACACCTGAACTGGTTCTGCTTTACGGACATTCTTGGAATTCAAGTAAACCTAAATTGATACCTGAATTATACTGTGCTGCACTCCTGCTGAAGCATGCTGGGGACTGACAACTACCGGTTGCATTTGATTTTCCTTTACACTGCTGTTCCTATAAGCAAAAGAGTTTGTATTCAATGTCATTTGTGACTGATCTAATGCTGCCTATTCCAGATTGGACAGTGGGGAACCTCTTTGTTGTATATATTACCTGGAATTTTTAAAGCATTATGTGAGTGCCTACACTGAGAATTTAAGCTCTTAAAGGTGCAGGCTGTGGGAGCTGCTGATTACTAAAACACCCTCATGCAGCGGTCCCGATTATGCCACTTCTGGGCATGCTATCAGGTTACTCATTTGATGGTGGCCCTGATAGTTCTTCTCGATGGTTTTCGTCCCAATTTTTCGACCCGTGTCTTTCAGGGGTTGGGAGGCCTGACTTTCTCGAAGGTCACAATTCCTCCCAAAGGCCCTTGAGGTCCTTTTTCCAGGAGGGTAATTCTTTACGCCCTCCACCAATGGAAGTGCAACTTTAAATAGGTTGACCATGGCGTGGTCTCTTCTGGTTATATACCATTTACTTTCCTGTTATGCGCATATACTACTCAAGCTCTTTGAAACTTAATCGAGCTAAAAGTTTTCTTTCTTCTCAGTTTTATTTCCTTTGGTGTTACAAAGCCATATACAGGGTCATACTAGTGAAGTGTTTCTTATTTGGGAAAACAGTTCGCATTACTATAAACCTTTCTACAGTAGTGGTGGTATACATACAGTACCAGATAATAATTTTGTGGTTCAATGACAAACAAAGCCCCCTTAATTAAGGTTTGCTCTCATAATGTCAATGGATTGAATAAACCTATCAAAAGATATAGAGTGATATCCTCACTTAAAAGCTGAAACCTTCCTTTCTTTTAGTACAGGAAACCCATTTAAACAAACAGGAGCATCATAAACTTACTAAATTTGGGTTTTCCATGAGTTGTGAGCCTCTGTATATGGCAAGGTAAGAGGAGAGGAACTGCGTTCTGGTTCCTAAAGGTGTTCCTTTCAGTTAACAACTTCATATTCTGACCCTGAAGGCCGTCTAGCCATTGCTGTTGGTAAACTGGAAAATCAGGAACTTACTCTAGCCTCTATATATGTCCCCAGGGAAGGACCTGTAGTCAGGAAACAACTCTTTCAGAAAATACTAGATAGAAGCAAGGGGTTTTGGTAATAGGAGGGATCACAACCTCACCCCCTCTTCCTAGATACCTCAGCTGAAAGGCCCTTTAAGAAATCCTCAGCCCACTGGATGGTACAGAGATGCCTTTCTGAGGCACACTGGATAGATATCTGGCGAAACCTCCCCTAACAAGAGGGAATATCCTTTACTCGGCTCCCCATAAAGTGTACACCGCATAGATTTCATACATGTCTCTAAAGAACACTTGTATAAAATGCAGGCTGCATACACCCTCAATGGTATTATCAGACCACTCCATTTAATATTAAACATGATCTGGAGTAAGGATAGGACTAACACCCTCTGGAAATTTAATAACTTTCTACTTAATAACAAGGACTTTAGAAAATTTGTACAACATAAAATAAAGCGGATCTGAAAGACAATCAGAGCCAGGACACCAAGAAGAGTCCTATGGGACACCCATAAGGTGGTTTTAAGAGGAAATAACTAAATATGCTGCTTTCCATAAAAACAGCAGCAGCTGCGCTTTGATAACCTGCATACCCAATTGCAAAACCTTCTCGCCTTGCACGCAGCTGGAGATGCAGGGGCTTACCCTCTAATACAAGCCACCAAGCAACAGATACAAGGGATCCTGGACATACAGAACTGAGCAGGCCCTGCAGCTTCTCAAACAGAAATACTATGAGGGAGGCCCCAGAGCTACCGTTTACTAGCTCATAGACTCAGACAACACAGAGCCAGATCCAGTGTCTGCCAAATAAGAGACTCGGTTCTAAAAAATAGTTACCTTCCCTCATGAGATTGAACAGGCCTTTTGTAAATATTATAGTAGCCTCTATGGCTCTGAGCAATTTGCAGACCCTCATACAATTGAAGCTTTCCTGGGGACACTCAATATACCAAAGATATCCCAAACCCACCAACAATTCCTGGAAAGCCCAGTCACTAAAATAGAACTGGAACAAACCCTTTCAGCTCTAAAAGCCAATAAGAGTCCAGGGCCTGAAGGCTACACTGGAGACTTTTATAAAGCTTTTCATGCAGAACTGCTCCCCACCCTGCTTGAAGCTTGTAAGGCCATACAGCTGGGGATCCACTCCTGACTCTTGGAGATATGCATATATATCTAGCATCTTGAAGCCTGGTAGAGACATGACATCCTGCTCCTCCTACAGGCCCATTTCAGTTCTTAATCTTGATTACAAGATCTTTGCATCAATACTAGCCAAATGATTTCAAACTTTTCTACGGAAATAATAGACCTAGACCAAACTGGCTTTGTCCCAGGGCACCAGGCATAGGACAACATTAAGAGAACTCTGCATCTGTTGCAGAAGGTGAGAAGCCTCCGGAACTAGTTTTCTCCTGCTCTCTCTTGATGCTGAGAAGGCGTTCGACCAGGTCGAATGGCCTTTCCTGTGGGAGGTGCTGAGGAGGTGGGAATTCCCAGGCAGTTGTTAACTCATTGATAGCTATGTATTCCCATCCCAGGGCATCACGTGCGCATTAATGGATCCTTCTCCTATCCTATCTCCCTCTCACAAGGCACTAGGCAGGGATGTCCCTCTCCCCTTGCTATTTGCGCTATACCTCGAACCACTGGCACAGGCCTTGAGACAGAGGGCGAACTAAGGAATAGGGGTTCAGCATACGAATAAATTGGCCCTATATGCAGGCAGTCTCCTAATATACCTTACAGATCCTGAATCTGCTCTTCCTCACCTTTGGGATATTCTGAAAGGTTTGGAGCTATCTCTGGATACAAAATTAATGAAACTAAAACTGAGGTCTTGACTTGTAACTTTGTCCCCATGAAGACCTGAGGCAAGCATTTAACTTCAAATGGCATCTAGATAATATTGAGTATCTTGGGGTTCGCTTGGGCCCCCTGGCTGTGAGCTGTTCACGCTTAACTATTCCGTTTTTACTTAATACTACCGCTGACATTGAGAGATGGCGGGCCCTTCCTCTGTCCCTTAGCCAGCGTATAGAATCGATCAGAATGGACCCTTTCCTGCTTTCTATATTTAGCCAAACCTTACCAGTACCAATTCCGGATACTTTCTTTAGGACTTTGCAAAAAAAATCTGCATTTATTTGGGCTAACCATAAGTCCCGTATCAAGCTGTCAACCCTACAACTCCCCAGGCATGCAGGAGGTCTCGCTCTACCAATTTTAAACTATACTATCAGGCCTGTCAGCTCTGAATTCCTACGTACTGGCTAGACAAATCTCTATACATCTCGGTGGAAGAGGTGGAAATACAGGAGATGGAGCTCAATGACATATATGACACCTTATTATCTTTTCCTCCCAGGTCAAGATAGAATCCATATCCAGCCCCTATACCCAGACAACACTTAAATGCTGGCAAAAACTATGACAACGAAAGCCTTTAAGCTCTGGAGACCTGCTTTGTTCTCTCTCCCGTATCTTGATGCTTTCCTCCCGGTAAGATGGATATGGGGTTTATTAGGTGGTTCAGGAAAGGCCTACACCTGGTGTACCACTTCTCCCCAGAGGCAAGATCCTGGCTCTCACAGAACTGACCAAAGCTAGACCCATTACCTATAATGAATGATTTAGATATTTTCAGACCAGGAACTTTATGAATACACTGGGAAGCTACCCTGGGAGACACTCCTCCCCGGACCTATTGCTTATACTGATCTCTGCAGTGGAGGAAGCGGTTCCTTCCCACCTAATATCTACTTTATATAGGGCCCTTGTTAAGATCCAAATTCAATCCCTGGACGGGGTTAGGTTGGCCTGGGAAAGGGACCTGCTGGTGGAATTATCTCCTCCAGATTGGGACAGCTACTTGAAGAACATGTATAGGGGTGGGCTCAGGGATTTGGAAAGATTTTGCATTGAAATTAGCCGTTAGATTTTCACGGCTCCAGTGCTGACTCAGAAATATTTAAAAGCAAGCTAGGCGGACTGCTGGAGACAATGAGGTTGCTCATCTGCCACTCTGGGGCATATCTTTTGGTCTTGCCAACCCTCCAGCCTTTCATCCTACAGCTGTCTGGGGCTCTCCATCAGATGGTATCTCCTAACATATATAGCGCCCAACTTTTCTTATTACCTTCTCCCCAGAAATATCACACACCTCCACTAAAAAATTCTAAATTTGACCCTTTTGGCTAAAAAAGCCATCACAAAAATGGTATTTCTCTCTGCCCCTACTTTGGAGCTTTGGCAACAACTGATGATAGATCTATATAAGATGGAGAGACTCACAGCCTTGATCAACAAAACACTACAGGCTTTTGAAATCCAATGGAGAAAATGGGTTTTGTACATTATGCCTTTAAGACCTGATTTTATACCTTAGCCTACTACTGTATGCTTTAGTGGCTTCTTTTCTTTTTCCTGTATATTCTAATTGGATTGCTCAGATATAAATAACTGCTGCTTACTAGCCTTTATCTTACTCAAGGAAATGTAATATTTTTGTCTGGATGTATGTGCACTTTATAATTATCCCCTTCCTTTTAACCCTCCCTTTTCCTTTCTGTAAATATTCCACTCCCTTTTCTGTATTTTTTCTACATGAAAATATAATAAAGATTGAAAGTATAAAAAAAGGAAACACTAATATTTGCAGATCTTCAGAAAATTATGCGACCATCCAAAAGATCTAAATATTATAAAGAAAACACAATGCCGTACCCCAATAACATAAAGCATCATGGGGTTCTTTTGTAAATATTTTAGAGCTTGGTCCAGAAAATGGAACTTGATGTTTAATCGTCTAAATGTACTGTTCTGCACTTGGAAGAATAATCCAAAGGTTCAGTGCTATCTGTATAATAAAGTACTTTCTAATCAAAATAACGAAAGGGATATTGGCATTATCATTTATTCAAATACATTTAACAAAGCCAATAGAACCTGGTGGGCAATTAGACATAATATTAATTCTAGAGACCCAGATATACTTCTCCCTTTTATCAGGCATATGTCAGACCATATTTTGATTATGTTTCCTAATTATGGTCCTCCTATAAGCTGAAAGATATAAACAGAATTGAGAGAATTCAAAGAAGCGTCACTAAATCAGTTGTTTCTAACAAATCCCTCGTGTAAGGAAAGGTTATCCAAATTTAATCTAATGTCCTTAGAGCGACGATGACTTGGAGGAGACCTTTTATTCACATGGGATATTGTTCATTATATCAATTTAATACTAGAAAGTGGATTGGACTTTAAGCAAACATCAGTCAGCACTAGAGGTCACCCACTTCAACTGCTGAGTGGCCAATTTAGTACAAAAGAGGGTATTCTATTTTTCTGAGAGAGTTGTCAGGCCATGGAACAACTTGCCATTAGAAGTTATTATTAGTCTGAACAAAATACTTTTAAAAACAGGTTGGACAATTTTCTGTATTTAAACAAGGATTTCTCCTACTATATGTAGTATAGGAGCTTGATGGGCCTAATCTGCATTTTGCTCCTGTTCAGTTCTTAGTATGGTTTTAGTATAGTATGCACAGATAGCAGTACACTTCAGGCAAGCAAGCAAATTACGTCTAAAAGTCTGGTATTTTTGTATTGGTGAGATGAAAGGAAAATTGTTAAATCATAACACGTGTAGCTGTTGCTGTGATGTGAAAATTCATGTGAAGTGTGATATGAAACACTAGAACCTGCCTAGTAGACATGAAACAAATTCAGGATAGCAGCAGCGTGCAGCAGGCCAGCAGCATACTTGAGCACATTTCTTTGAAGGACCAAGACTTATTAATAACTTGTGGTATGGTATTTATTTTAATATATAACAGTTATAGGGACTAGCTTATCAAGACATGATTAGTAGAAAGATAGTGTTGTGGCCATACCTCTCATAATTATTTACAAGGGCATAACACTATACTTTACTGGTACTGTACTGCTTTCATTTGAGATTGGTCGGGTGAGATGGAAAGTGCTGCCCTGCACCGTTTCCCTCAGCTGTGTTCATGTAAGTGTTCTTTATTTTATACAGTGCACTGAGTAATAACATGTAGTATTGCACATCAGTGCTTGGTTTCTGTTCCATTTTCTGCCTGAGGAATTTAAATTTTCAGACTAGAAGAACCACTGAGCTATGCTTTTTGTGAGTTTCATGGCGGGGTGGGATTTATGTGGTGGTTACTTGATCAGTATCAGTATTGCCAGCAGGCGTGAAGAATATGCAATAATTGAGGCAGTGAGTTAGGGGCTTACATGGGTCACAAATGAGGTTTACATGCTTGGAATGACTACTAAGCACATGTAGGCCAAGGGAAAAGTTTATATTTTGAAAAAATTAATTCACTGACAAGCACCAAACTTCCTGGACCAAGTTGTTGAAAGTAATAGAAAAAGTAATATGCATTACAGCTGCAGTTACTGATTACTTTTTATACAAAAGTAATCAGTAACTGTAACTGATTACATTTATTTAAAAGTAACTAGTAACTGTAACCGATTACTTTTTAAAGTAACTTACCCAACACTGGATGTAGGTAAATCAGCATAACCCACACTCTGTCATGCAGTTCTGATTAATTGTATGTGAAGTCATTTTTATTTTCCTTCTGCTAAATAGAAGATTTTCTACCCGACAACCGCGGTGTGATATGTGAAACAAAACTCCGTCTGGGCGGACCTATCTCATTCTACTCATGTTCACATTTCCCTTAGCACTGTGACCTCACTGATAGTGACATCACAGCTAACAAAAGAGCCAATCAGCTGCTGCCAGATTCATCACTTGTGATGTCACAGTAAGTGAGGTCACACTGCTGATGTGGTATGAAGAGGAACAGAACTAGATGTGTCAGTCTACGGGCAGAGTATTCTTCAAATCGTACTTAAAGCAGAGAATCTAATGACTAAACGAGAGAAAATACTTGAGAAATCAAAAGTACCAACTACTTTTAAAATTAATAACATTTCCTGCTAGCTATTTTTGGTGCTACAGCCTCTTAAGTCCAGGTTGTTGTTTTCATGTAATGACTGTGTCGACTCTTATTTTATGACCGATGAGTATCATTAAGCTTCAGTTGGTCTTCCTGTGTGCTGTAGAATCTGTAAGCTAAGATCTAATAATAAGGCTGTTTCAGTGTGCTAGCAGGCGTTTCTTGGCTTTTTGTCAGGTTGAAACACTAGAGAAAGAACTGCTGCTGCTCTTGGTACACTACATCATTTGAAGATGGCTGGAGGGATTACAGAAACCGAGAACTGTATTCCCCTACGTGAAATATCAGTTTGGATTGTCAGTAGAAACATAGACTTTGGCGGAGTAAGGACCACTTGTCCCACCGGTCTATCCATTTCCCTTCCTACTGGATAAGCTGCAGATTGTAATTATCAACAGCCTACTTCCTGCAACCCCCTGCAATTGCCTTATGTCTGTCCCATGCATGTTTGAATTCCCACTGTTGTAGACCCAACAACCTTCCAGGAAGGCGGTTCCATGCATCCACCACTCTCTCCATGAAAACAAATTTCCTCACATTACCTCTGAGCCATCCCCCTCTATCTTTAAATTGTGCCCCTTGTTCTTACACATGCTTTTCTGAAAGATGCTACCCTCCTGGACTTTGTTGATTCCTTGGGTACTTAAAGTTTCTATCATGTCCCCGTCCCTCCTTTCATCAAGGGTATACATATTAAGCTCTCTCAGTCTCTCTTCATATGTTTTCTGATGCAGACCCTGCACCATTTTAGTTGCCCTCCTCTGGACTGCTTCCATCCTGTCTATGTCCTTGCGTAGATGGGGTCTCCAAAACTGCACACAGTATTCCAGATGGGGTCTCACCAACTGTCTGTACAGAGGATAACCACTTCTCTTTTTCTACTTGTGATGCCCTTCTATGCATCCCAGTATCCCCTAGCTCTCCTTACTGGCGTCTCACATTGCTTACCCACCTTTAAGTCATTTGATATGACTACCCCCAAGTCCCTTTCCATTTTGTTGTTGTTAGTACCTCCCCTGCTGTTGTACTCTTCTCCTGGGTTTTGTTTCCCAGGTGCATTACCTTGCACTTCTTTGCATTGAATCTAAGTTGCCATATGTCTGACCATTCCTCTAACCTTGCCAAGTCCCTTCTCATCCTTTCTACCCCCCTTGTTTATCAACTCTGTTACAGATCTTTGTGTCATCTGCAAAGAGGCATACCTTTCCCTTCAGACCCTCTGCAATGTCACCTATAAAGATGTTGAGAGGACTGGACCCAGTA
Organism: Neoceratodus forsteri; assembly: GCA_016271365.2. Lineage (NCBI taxonomy): Eukaryota > Metazoa > Chordata > Ceratodontiformes > Ceratodontidae > Neoceratodus > Neoceratodus forsteri. The sequence goes on from JADMNL010000024.1 coordinate 126,520,468, forward strand.
CTGAGCCCTGAGGTACTCCACTAGTAACTCCCTTTCTTGAATGTGTTCCATTCAGTATTACCTTCTGTGTCCTGTTGTGTAGCCAGTTTGCTACCAGGCTACCACCCTGGAACCTACTCCCAGGCTGGCTAACTTGATTATTAGTGTTTGTGCGGACTGTGTCAAATGCATTGCTAAAGTCTAGGTAGGCCATATCCACAGACCCTCCCTGGTCTATTACTTTGGTCACCCAGTCAAATAAATCAATTAAATTAGTCTGACATGACCTTCCTGCTGTAAATCCATGCTGCTTTGGTTCCTGTGCCTGCTGTCCTGAGGTACTCAACAATTATTTCTTTCAAGTGATTCCATCATTTTCCCTACCACTGAGGTGAAACTTACAGGTCTGTAGTTTTCCTGCTTCTGCCTGGCTCCCACTTTTGTGAAGGGGAATCACATCTGCCCTCCTCCAGTCCTCAGGTACCGCCCATCCTCCCATGATTTGTTAAAAGTGTGGTCAGTGGTGTCACTAGGTCCTCCCTTAGTTCTTTTTAGGATTCTGGGGTGAATCCTGTGAGCCCATTGCTTTGTCCACCTTGAGTTTTAGGAGTTCTTTCAGGACTCTTTCTTCTGTAAATGGACTGGTGTCAACCCCCTACCCAGAGTGCTTCTATTGTCTGGTTTAGGTAACTCCTCCTCATCTTTTGTGAATACTGAGCAAAAGTATTCATTCAATATCTCTGCCTTTTCACTGTCTCCCTCTGCCCACCTCCCTCTCCTTTAGTTAATCTTCACTATTCCTCCCTTAACCTTTCTATGCTCCTAATGTACCTATAAAGGTTTTATCCCCTTCTTAACTAGTTGGCTATTTTTTCCTCAGTTTGGGCCTTTCCTATTCTGAATGCCTTCCCACTTCTTTCTGCTTTAATTGATACAGTTCCCTTGCGTGCTCCTTCTGTGATTCCTTATACTTTCTGAATGCAGCCTTTTCTCCTTAACCTTCTCTGCCACCTCTTTTGAGAACCATTGTGTTTTTACTCAGCTTTGTTTTCTTTATTTGTCCACACAAAGGCTTCTTGCTTCTATGATAGCAGTTTGATTTTTCTCCATTGTTCTTCCACCCTCCTTTTTGGCCATTTGGTAGTGCATTCCTCAGGTATTCACCCATTTTGCCAAATCGGCCCTTCTAAAGTCTAGTATCCTTGTTTTGTATGGCTTGTCCATGGTTGTGCTTATTGTGAAGCACACTGTGCAGTGTCACTTGTTCCCAGATGTCTACTGACTTCTAAATTTGTGATCTTCTCTCATTTGAGAGTACCAGGTCTAGTATTGCTCCTCCCAAGTGGGTTCCAACACTAGCTGTCTAAGGCCTGCCCTCTGCAGGGCATCGAGAATGACCCTTTTTCTTGGATGTGGCTGCAGTACATGTCATCCAGTTAACATTTGGCATATTCAGGTCCCCCATCAACAGTAGCTCCCCTTTTTCAGCCATTTTGAGAATGTCCTCTTATCATTTTCTTGTCCATTTCCTCCCCTTGAGATGGGTCTGTATACAACCCTGTGCGGATTGTGATGCCATTCCCTGTCTCCAAGGTGACCCAGAGTGCCTCTTGTCCTCCCCTTTACTTTTTAGTTCTGTAGCTTGATCCCTTCCCTTATGTATAGAGCTACTCCACCTCCTCTTTACCCTCCCTGTCCCTTCTGTAGACTGTGTACCCCGTATGTTGACATCCCAGTCATGGTTGTCCGTGTACCATGTTTCCGTGACTGCCACAATATCCAATTTTTCATCTTCCATCAGGGCTACTAGCTCAGGAAGCTTGTTTCCCAGACTACGGGCATTGGTACTCATTGCCCTCCATTTAATGTTGGCGTTATGCTTTTTCCCCCATCCCTGCTCTTATTGCCCTTGTCTATTTTCCATTTACCCTGTCCTGCCCTCTGTTGAGCTCTGTACCTCAGTGTTTACCTTACTACCTGCCATGTTTTGTGGGGGAGGCTTGAAATTTCCTGCCTCTTATCAGTACCGCCCCCGGCTGGTTAAAAGCTTGCCAAGGAAGCATTTAAACCTGTCACTTGGAGCTTGGTTCCTTCGTGGACAGATGCAGACCATCATGCCAGTACAGACCTTCATCTCTCCAGGTGTATCCCCAGTCCCCAGTGACGCCAAAGCCCTGTGCTCTGCACCAGTTTTGCAACCATTCATTAAACTGCATGGTGTGCAGTACCTAGCCTCACCCTGCCATGGACTGGCAGCACCTCTGAGAAATGTGATGCTTGCTACCTGTCTGAGGCCCCTCCCAACTCCACAATTTCATCCTGCACTGCACTGATTCCATGCCTAGCTAGGTCATTTGTCCCAAGGTGGACAATGATATCTAGTTCCCTCTCCTGTGATGCTGCTTCTGCAATAGTGAGAGTCGCTTCTTGTCCCTCAAGCCATGGCACCAGGCAGGCACCTTACTTCTGTCTCCCTCTCCTTCCCAGTTCTACCCCCTAACAACTGAGTCCCTGTCAGAAGCTGTTTCCTTCCCTGTGGTGTCTCTTGCCACCCTTTGTGGGTCTCCCTAGTGGTTGTCCTCAGCATTCTTCTTGGTCTCCTCTGGGGGTGCCATCATAGAGGAACCTTGCTCTGCCAGATTGGCATATGATTTGTGTAGAGGTACAACTTGGGCTGTGCTTTAGACTTCCCAGGTTTTTAATAGTGTTGCTTGGATAGTATCCTTCCAGGTCAGATACCATTGGATGCCATCATTTGGTCAGATATTGGATAGCATAGGCATCCGACCAAGGATCCAATCTGCTAGGCAACACAGTAAGTATACAGAGTATCTGTGGATCCAACCTGGAGCTAGCGTATCTGACCATTGGATCTAACTGTCTGGCTATGGATCCAGAATCTGACTTTGGTTAGATACCAGCACTATCCAACGGAGGAAGTCGGATACACAAAAACCTCATCTGAGCACCACTGCGTTTTACACATTCCCTGGAAAACCAGGATGACATATGGTGGTAGTGTCTTGTTTGCTAGCAGGCATATTCTGTAACACACACATGAGATGGAGTCTCCAGTGCACGTGATACGTTTTTCTGTCAGACGTCTTGTAGAAGTTAACACAGATGTTTCTCAAAGTAGATTTGTTTTGTTGTGGTTTCAACCACATCTCTGCAGACCTGTGGTGCTCTAGCTGATTTTAGATGGGATAATAATGCAGGCTACAGACAAACCTCCAGCTGTGTCACGCCCGTTGCTTGGTTGTGAGGTTTACTGCCCAGTTGACACTTGTCTTTGTCCTGAACAGCTTTGGTTTAGCCAACTGTGTTCTGGTCAGATTTAAAGGGACACTGTCAACCCTTTTGCATCATATTATTTCTAGTTGAAAGCCACATTTTAGGAATTCTTACATTCTCTAAACTTCATTGGTGGTGGTGTTTTATTATCTGCTTCCTTTCTTAATAGAGCTGAATGCATGCTTGTGGTGTAGTGATACCCCACCTTGTTTTGTTTCAAATCCTTGATCTACTCTTATTGTATACTTCTGAACATTAGGAATGTCCCCAAATGGTGCAGCCACTGGGATGCAATAGTCTCCTCTCCCTGTGCATCTTGGTGGCTAGTCTGTGTCATGGATGTTCTCAAGTCAAGGAAAGATGCAGTGGGAGTTGATCAAAGACTCTAAACAAACATGTTGTTGTTATGTGGTAACAGTAGTATGGTGGGCAGTCTGTTGTTGACTTTTGAAAGAAAAAGGAACCAGAATCAAACTGTATCAGCTACATCAGCAGTCTGTACAGAATGTCACAAATCATGTTTTTTTGTTTTAAACTAGGAGCACTTTGAGGCCCAAGGGGCAGACACTGTCCTTTAAACTAAAAAATTAACTATCTGAAATGTAAATGGTAAAACATTCAGTTGCCTAAAGTTGGCTCTGTGTTTCAGGTGGTGGGTCTGTTCTGCCATGCTAGTAACCGGGTTTACACCTAAACCAAGCATATCAGGAGAGAGGTCAGAGGAGGACTCTGTGCATAACAGGGACACTCTGCTCCCCCCACCACTGCAGCATCTCCTAGAGCTTGTGCATATTTAAGTGGCATTGTGCTTAGCATACTGCAGCCACGGAAGAAGGGACCAGAACAAGGACAGAGAGGACTAGGCGGGGCTCTTACATTCCGTATTTTATTTGAGAGGACTGGGCAGGGCTGTCACATTCCACATTTTGATAGAGAGGACTGGGCAGGGCTCTATAGTCCGCATTTTGATGAGAACTGAGCAGGGCTCTTATACTCCCACATTTTGATAGCGAGGACTGGGCAGGGCTCTTATAGTCTGTACTTTGAAGAGTACTGTGCAGGGCTGTCACAGTCCACATTTTGATAGAGAGGACTGGGCGGGACTCTTATAGTCCACATTTTGATAGTGAGGACTGGGCAGGGGTCTTATAGTCCACATTTTGATAGTGAGGACTGGGCTGGGCTATTACATTCAAATCTTTTTGATACAAAGGACTGGGCAGGGCACTTACCTCCACATTAGATAGAGATCTGGACAGGTCTTCACATTCCACATTTTATAGAGGACTGAGCAGGGCTCTTACATACTACATTTTGATAGAGAGGACTGGACAGGGCTCTCACCTCCACATTTTGATAGAGGACTGGGAAGGGCACTTACTTACCATCCGCATTAGACAGAGAGGGTGAGCAAGGCTCTTATTCCACATTTTATAAGAGTACTGGGTCGGACTCTTAACATTCCTCATTTTGATATAGAGGACTGGGCAGGGCTCTTATACTTCACATTTTGATAGAGAGACTGGGCAAGGCTCTCACATTCACATTTTAATAGAGAGGATTGGCCAGGGATCTCGCATTCCATATTTTGAGAGATTGGAATGGACGCTCTCAATTCCACATTTTGATAGGACTGGGCAGGGTCTTACATTCCATGATAGAGGATTGGGCAGGGCTCATAAATTCCACATTTTGATACAGAAGACTGGGCAGGGCTTTCAAATTCCACATTTTGATAGAGTACTGTGCAGGGCTGTCACAGTCCACATTTGATAGAGAGGACTGGCGGGACTCTTATAGTCCACATTTGATAGTGAGGACTGGGCAGGGGTCTTATAGTCCACATTCTGATAGAGGGACTGGACAAACATAATGGGCCTAGGGCCTTTTTTATCGACAGATTCAATGTTTCAGTGAGCAGCAACTGCTGCAATCTAGCCTACCTTCTGATGCCGTCTTCAGCTCACTTCTGAAAACTAACAGGATTCTGAGGCCCATTTTAAAATAACTTTTACAGCACTTGATAAAGAGGCACTAAGGCATGAAAACTTGTATCTTAAACTTATACTTTTCCTGTTAAAGGTATTGTATCTGCCTTACAAGAACATCTCCCCATCATTTAAGGAGACACTTGACAGACATCTGTCCCAAATTGACAGGACCTCAGAAAAGACCAGTGATGCAGCTGCCTGTTTGATCCTTACTCTAGCTTTCTAAAGCTATTTGTAACCTCCCCAGGATCTGCAAGCCAAGTCAGGGGTCACAGGTGGACAGTAATGTTGAGTGTCTCTCCCCTCCCACTCCCTTGACTGTCCCTCTACCCTTTCTGCACCCGCTCCAACTGAGCTCCTCCCAGGCACCTACTAATCTATCACTCTGCTTCCCTGTACTGGCTACCCTTCTGTCCTCCCTGTTATGATGGAATCCCTTCACAGGTCCTTTCTTGGTCCTCCATTTGTACTTCAGGTGTCTTCATCCCAACAGACCTGGTGTCTTGGGAAGCTACCATTTCCAGCCTCCGTATAGGGAGATCCGGAGGGACCAGGCCACACAGGAGTGCGAATCCGTTTGCTTTTGCACCTCAGGGTTTTCAGCCACCTGGACACTCCTCCCCTCCCCTCTGCCAACTACTGTCCACACTGCAGTGCGGACCATACGTGTCCATTGCCGGAATAGGAGTAGCGTAGCCTGCTGCAGAGCGACCATTGTCACCTGCTTAGGAGAAGGTTACATTCTGCCTTCACCGCAGCCAGCTCCTCAGTAAATGCCATATTCCTGCTGCATACTGGGCAGCATTGTATCTTTCAGAGGACTTCCTTGGAGATGAATGCACCACAGGTGTTGCAGCATATTAGATGCCCTCAGACCCACCGCATACTCTGCCCTCCTTGGTTTCCCACATCTTCCTTTCTGCTTCCTTTGATACTGTTTTTAACCATTTGCCATAGGCTCCCTCCTAGTAATCACCTTTCTCCTTTGACCTGTTACCTTGGATTGGGACCCTTTATTAGTGTATCCCAAATATAATTTTTGTAGTACTGTTCACAGCCCTAGACTCCTTACTTCTGCTGCCCCAACTGTTTGACACTTCTCATTCCCTCCTTACTCCCGGTTGTTCTCCCATCTGTTGTATCCTTAGCTGCCTATACACTTGACACCTACTGTTTTGTTCTCTATGCTCTCTACTGCTTTCCCACATTTGTCCTAGGGCTTCCTCTTGTGAGGCCCGTGTCCTACCTGTGACCCTGGGCTACCTTGAGCAGAGTTCCCTCTTGGGACTACAGACTCTCTCCTCAGGCGCCTCCCTCCTTTGTGGCACTCACGCTCCAGGACACACCGTGTAGGGACAAGGGCCACTTGCTGGCATGGGGCTTAATCGTTTGTCTCCTGTGTGCCTGCTTCAGCCCCTCCCCAATCACACACCTGTTTCACAGGTCATTACTAAACACTCACAACACAAGAAACTGCAATGTTCTCTTGGTTACTTTCCCTACACTGACTACTAAAAGTAATAGAAATTAAAAGGACTGCCACCAAAACAGTGACGAAAAGCCCTTACTTCTGCTTACTCACACTGCCACTTTGATTACTGAATAAAATACCTTGTTTGGTGTAGGCTGGCTACCCTCCCCTCTTCCTCCCTTCCCCATCTCTCCTCTCCTCTCCCAGCACAGGGGCCCCTAGCTAACTCAATTACGTAATGTTAGTTGTCTGCCATTGTAATTGTACCTTTTCCTCCTCCTCCCTTCCTCCCGATTCCTTCTTGGTTTCTGAAATGATCCCTGCTTGTGTTATTCAAGTATATTATATACTGTGATGTTGTACGGAACTGATGAATACTGGTGTTTTCTGTTTTGTAATGATGTATGCTCTTGTTTAACATTTATGTAATCTCCTGATGTGGAACCTTTGTAAAAGAGCCTTGGCTGAAGCGTATTTGTAATCCTAGATCTAATAAAATAAAAAATTTAAATATTAATGTGTTGGTTAGAATTCCTGTGTAAATAAATTTCTATATAAAGTAAACCAGCCCATTGCACAGCAGTGAGCGTTGCCGTTCATGGTGACAGTGACCCAGGTTTAGAGAACAAGCCTGGGATGTCAGGTGGCTGCCAGGGGAGGCGACTCCTCCACTGGAGGGGCAGGCAGGTGTCACTGCTGGACTGCCATCTCGGTGACCACAGGGGTAGTGAAGAGCGTATACTTTTGATATAGTTATGGTAAGACAGCGAAAACCAGTATAGCGACAGAATTGGCTGTCCGCTGTCTTACCAATGCTGCTGTCTCTGGGGTTCGCCCCTCCCAAAACAACTCCGACTCAGAACTGGATGGCACACCAACTGTTGGCATTGTGCCATCACTGTAATGGCATTGACAAGATTCCTGTTGATGCAGCATGGTGGAACCATGAAGAGTCAGTATCCTGCCTAAGTGGAGAGGACTCTGGGCATGCACCTTACTGGCATGGCACTTGTACTTGTGCTTGGGGTACTGTGCCCATAGATGTGAAAACAAGACAGAAAAACCCTGGTATATAGCTAAATGATTGCCAGGCACTCTTGGGTTCAACACACGCTGCAGTGAATATGCATGAAACACACACACTCTCACTCGTGCACATGCATGCAGACACACACACACACACATGCACGTGCATGTACACTCATACTGCATGCGTGTTCATGCATACTCATGCTACACATTACTTTCGCCTGCGATATTGTGTATCTTTGTGTAGCACACACACACACACACCTACACACCTGGCGCGGTCCCACACAAACAGTCTGATGCAAATGCATGGCGTATTCACATGCACAGTATACACACACACACACACACACGTTCCTGCAGTGAGAACACTGATCCCCATCAGCCTCACCATGGAGGTCTGCTGTGTAGGTCAGAGGAAACAAGTCACAGAAAGCGGACTGGACAGAGATTTGAGGGTGGCTCGCAGCACGGGACAGCACTGGAGGCAAGTGGGAGAAAAGTGTATAGAAAGAAACTTAAAGAGGAGTCCTGCCAAAGTTCTAGCATTAATACGTTTAGAATTTGGACCAAGCATCCCAGTCAGTCTCATGCTAGTTTCACCTGGACATAACCAAAAATACATGGTTGAGACCCACGTGAAACTCCCATTTTAAAAACCAACTTGGATACTTATGAAAACAACAGACCATTCTGTGCTTTACACACAAAGGGCCTCTAGAGACCTACAATGATTTTCCCCTTTCTACTAAGCAGCAAATACAATGTGCTTAAAATATTTTACTCTAAAGCGAATGGAGCTGCTGGGTGGCCATCTTGCTGCTCTGTCAGCAACATGGATCTGAGTAAGACAAAAAGTGCTTATTGTACTGCAGTACAGTGCTTTAAAGAACGAAAATTGATGTACATATGTATATTTTTCTTCTCTGTATAATATTGCATTATGTTTTATCATGTTACTGTACTATGATTTTTGTATGACCATGTCCATCTTGCAAATGAGCCCTGTTCAATGGTGCCTGCCTGGATAAATAAAGATTTTGATTGATTGACTGATTGAAAATGTGAAAAGCAAAGTATTAGTACAAAAAGGTAATCTGATTCTTTTAGCGGCCCTTTATGGCCATGACCAGCCATGTAATGGTGTAGCTGTGAGAGTAGTAGAATAATGAGTTGCTGTCCTTACCCGTCTCTTTTGTTCTTCACCAAGGTGGGACTGGTGTACATGTTTAACTTAATCGTGGGGACGGAGCCCTGACTATGCCTAAAGCCTTCGCCACTGCTGGATGGGTTGTCAGCCTCATCCTAATCACCTTCCTGGGCTTTATGAGGTAAACTATGCAATATGATGTCTGGCATTCTTCCTTAATGTTCTTTGTTCACTAGAGTTGTACCAATAAGGAGAAAAGATGTGGGAGCTTCCCTGAAAACACGGAGCCAACTGATAAAGTAAATCATATGCTACATTTATGGCTGTGATAGATAACAGTTATCCAAACCCAGTTGCACACAGATTAAGGTTCCAACCTAAAGCAGTTTTTTGTCTTTGAGACCTGACTCCCATTTTGTTTCAGCCCAGATCTCCCTTTCTCTCACCTGAAGGACTCCCAAGTGTATTGCTGCAAAGCAGTGTTGTTCTCTAGCGCATTGCATAATCTCACTTGTAAGTTTACACAGGAAGGTGGGGGGCACTGCATAGGGTCAAGGTCCTGTATTCTCCCCACAGAGCAAGCATATTGCCTCAGCCATCCCCTGCATAATAAGCTTGATGGCTCTGCCTTCCTTTCCTGCATTAATTAATGGTGATGGCTCTGCACCTACCCCAAAAAGTAAGTTTAGATGGAACCTGAACCCACCCTCCCAGTGGCGTAAATGCCAAGACTTCACCTCCACTGGTCGGTCATTGACAGACCCACGGCAATTGCACATGGTCATTTGGACACAGATTTTGGCCCTGAAAAATGGTATGACAGATGTTTCAGAAATTAAAAAGCAACCGTGTGCAGTAACTGTTAAGGCCAAAATGCCACCTGGATGTATTAAGTAGAGAATAAAAACTGAGGACAGGAAGACTGCCATTCTGCAAGGTACTGATAAAGGCCACACTGGGAGTACTGCACCGGCTCCCCAGCTCTGTGCATAATATACTACATGTTTCTTGCAGAGTTACAAAAGGTTCAGAGAAGAGTGACTGAGGTACAAGAGTTTAGCATCTTCAAAAAAAAAAAAAAAAAGATGTTCAGAACAAAGGGCCATGATGTGAAGCTAGAGGGGTAGACTTAGAGGTAAAGTGATAAGTATTTTTTCACAGAAAGGGTGGGTGGAGCCATGAAACAGTCTCCGCAGAAGTTGTAGAGGCAAAACGGTAGGGAATTCAGAAACTCATGGGACAGACATAAAGGAACTCTAGCAATAGGAAAGAGAGGGTAAGCCATAGATCATTTAGAATTTGTGATATATGGAACAGGTAGGAAAATGGGCAGACTAAGTGTGCCAGCGGTCCTTATCTGCCATCAAATTCTACGTTCTGTGTTTCTATGACTGCTGCTATAATAAGGGGTGGAAGGGCAGGAGTGTGAACCAAAACTGTAATGGCTGTACCTCTTCTCTTGCTGTAAAGAAGAGGCAGGTTGGGGTTATATACACTGCATTTATTTATTTGAAAGTTGATAAATGGGAAAGGCACACTGAGCTGAAGCTTGTTTCCAGTGTGACCCGGAGTTAATACACAAACATGGTCGAAATACACGAGTTATACAATCAATTAAAAATTAAAATAAAATACGCTGGTAGGAACACTTGAGCCAGAGGTTAGGCGTGAAAATAAAATGCATACAGGAATATCCGGCAGCAACAATGTTATACAGGATAAAAAACAGTACATACATGATATTTACAGTACAGAGAGAAAGCATTAACTACCTGCCTACATACAAAAGCGATTTGAGAGATTTTACATATCAGTATTGGGGGAAGGGAGGAAATGGCGCCACTGGCAATAGCAGATACAGAGAGGCCCATATGAATTTAGCAGAGCAGGCAAAGAGCTGGTGACAGTCCACAGGAAAGAGGGTCCCAAAAGTAGGTTAGGGTGCTGGTCATTTGGGAGGTGTGGGGAAGGGTTGGAAGGGATGGATGTAGGGGCAGTAGGAGAGGAGTGACAAGTGCAGGGAGCAGAAGGAAGGGTGCGCAGCAGGGATGTGAGGTGGAGAAAGAGGGGTGGTGGGTGGCCAATGGGAGTTGATGCCAGAGGTGAGGGGCGGCAGGAGAAAGCAGCTTGGCAAGCATGTTGCGAGGGGTGGGAGGGAGAACATCAGGCATCCCTGGAACAAAGAAGTACTTGGAGGAGCTAACAGGAGAAAGACATGAGTTGAGGTGAGGAAGGAGTCATGAACCAACATTTTCTGATGAAAGTGAGGCTATGTATCTGGTGCCTTGTGGGAAGAGACATAAGGGAGAGAGGAGTGGAGGGTGCCTTGGTGAGTGAGGGAGGAGGTGGCAAAATGGCTGAATGACTTTAGCAGGTTGTCCAGTCTAGCTCGTGATGTAGCAGGAGCTGAGCAATAGACAATATCAGCGTAGTCTATAACTGGGAGAATGGTCTTAGTGACTAAGTCACGCCGGGTTGACATAAGGAGGCAGCCTTTGTGCCGATAAAGGGTCCAAGTTTGAGTGACTTTGAACATATGGGTCTCTATATTCAGCAGGTGGTATCAAATAAGTGTTTGTTTTGAATGGAGAAAATACTCTGCTGCATCCGTTTTCAACCTTGTCATCAATGATCTGGAAGCTGGAGCATGTAGCAGGATGCTTGCATTTGATGGATGACAGTACCCTTATCTTCTCTACTCTCCTTTACCTCTAGCTAATCCTCTGCCACCTTTTACTCTCCTTCACCTTGGTGTGGACATGCTTCCCATTGCATTGTTTACAGCTGACTGAATTTCTATGTTTGGTATCTATGTTTCGTATGTTAGGGCCACATCATGCTTTATTTGCCTTGTACTGACGTGCTGTAATCACAACATTTGATTATCAAGTGATGTATATTTAATCTATGTACTTATTCCTTTGTTTATTATTCCTGTAATTCGCTATACCTGATTCTTGTACTCTACTATATATAACCATTACTTTTGCACAAAATCCAATTCCAACATTACCCTCCCGGGTCGCCCCTGAAAAAGGGACTCTTAACCTCAGTGGGCCTACCCAGTTAACAAGTTTCAAATACATAAATGAATAAGTAAAGAATAAGCTGGCCAGGGTGGTGACAGACTTCTGGAAGACCTGAACAAGCTGGGCAACTGGTCTGATTCCTGGAGTCTCTGATTCAGTGTAGCAGATGTTAGGTGCTACAGTTGGGGTGGGGGACAACAGAAGCAGGACCTGCACACTGTGTGCGCTCCTCTTGCTGCAGCTGAAGAAGGCTGGGGTGGTTACAGATGAAGGGCTGATGCAGGACAAGCAGTGCATGGCTGCTGTCAAGAGGACCAGCAAATGTGGTATATCAAAGGGGTTCTTGAACATGTGTGTGAAATTCTCAGTAAAAACATTAACTGCAAAAGGGTTGACTAGCAAAGTAGAGACCAGTCCTGCCACTTTACAGTACCCTGGTCAGGGAAGTGATCCTGCCATTTTACAAGGCCCTGATCAGGGATATAATTCTGCCACTTTACAAGACCCTGGTACAGGGAAGTAATTCTGCCACTTTACAAGGCCCTGATCAGAGAGTAATCCTGCCACCTTAGAAGGCCCTGGTCAGGAAGTAATCCTGCCACTTTACAAGGCCCTGATCAGAGAAGTAATCCTGCCACTTTAGAAGGCCCTGGTCAGGAGTAATCCTGCCACTACGAGGCCCTGGTCAGGGTAGGTAATCCTGCCACTTACGAGGCCCTGGTCAGGGAAGTAATCCTGTCCTTTACAGATCCCTGGTCAGGAGAAGTAATGCTGCCACTTTACAAGGCCCTGGTCAGGGAAGTAATCCTGCCACCTTAGAAGACCCTGGTCAGGGCAGTAATCCTGCCACTTTCGAGGCCCTGGTCGGAAGTAATCATGCCACCTACGAGGCCCTGGTCAGGGAAGTAATCCTGTCCCTTTACAGATCCCTGGTCAGGAGAAGTAATGCTGCTACTTTACAACGCCCTGGTCAGGGAAAGTAATCCTGATACTTTACAAATCCCTGGTCCAGGAGAAGTAATCCTGCCACTTTACAAGGCCCTGGTCAGGGAAGTAATCCTGCCACTTTACAGTGTCCTGGTCAGATGTAGTAATCCTGCCACTTTACAAGGCTTTGGTCAGGAAAGTAATCTTGCCACATTACAGGGCCCTGGTCAGGGAAGTAATCCTGCCACTTACAGGACCCTGGTCAGAAAGTAATCTGGGAGGTAATCCTGTCACCTTACAAGGCCCTTGTCTGGGAGGTAATCCTGTCACTTTACAAGACCTGGGTCAGGGAAGTAATTTGCCACTTTACAAGCCCAGGTCAGGGAAAGTAATACTGACACTTTATAAGACCCTGGTCAGAAGTGATTCTGTCACTTTACAGGGCCCTGGGCAGGAAGTAATCCTACCACTTTACAGGGCCCTGGTCAGTGGAAATAATCCTGTCCTTTACAAGGCCCTGGTCAGGAAGTAATCCTGCCACTACCGTGTCCTGGTCAAATGTAGTAATCCTGCCACTTTACAAGGCTTTGGTCAGGAAATAAATCTTGCCTTACAGAGGCCCTGGTCAGGGAAGTAATCAGAAGGTAATCCTGTCACCTTACAAGGCCGGGTCAGAAGTAATTCTGCCCGCTTTAAGGCCCTGGTAGGAAGTATTCCTGACCTGCCTTTACAAGGACCTGCTCAGGGTATGGAGGTGTTGTGGGATAACAGCTGGACCAGACACTAAATTTCAAGTTCAACACACAATCTATGTGTGGTGTTTATTCAAAATACAGGAAAGAAGCTCTACAATGTCAGATTCCTTCTTCAGTACATCAGTTTGCAGCAGCAGACTATGTATGTCCTTTCTCTGCACTTAGCTAGCACCTGCTGACACCAATCTCTGATCTAAACATTTTTAGTGAAAACCCTTCATCCCTGTGTGGGCCTTGTTTGCTTGGGTAGTGGGGCTCAAAGAAAATCTGAAACAAGCTGAAAACAAGAACCTCAATGCAGAATCACTAAAGAAGGGGTACCCAAAGGGCATTGGCAACAAATCAAATTTCAAAGCAATACAACATCACATACTTCCATAATGCAAAGCATCATGGGATATATGCAAGTCACCATTATATTTCAGACTTGTTCAGCGTAATAGCAATTTATGTGGATTTCAAGCAGCACAATTTACCCAATTTCTTTTGAGTATATCTTTTTATTTTAGTATATAAAACATACAGGCATACATAATGAAAGGAAACCTCATATAGATTACAAAGGTATCACTTAAAACACATGGTTTAGGTTGAATATAATGAGGATACCTTAAATATACATATGTATAAAATAAGAGTTTGTCTTATTTATATCATAAGTAGTAAACAAAGAGTTACAGTTATTAAAGTATTATGAATTCAGAAAGATCAGTTAAGTGCAAGATGAGTACGAGAACAAGTTATAACAGGCTTTCAAACCATTACATGAAGTGATACCTATAAGAATACAAACATTATACAGTAGAGGAGGAATATAAATAAAGAGATGTATGTTGAAGGCGAGAAAATAGTACAGGGTAGAAAAAGGAAGAAAGAAGTAGGGTGGGGAAAAAAGAGGAGATACATGTGCACAGAGTGTTAGAGGGACCCAGATCTAATTAACAGTAAAGATATGCCAAAAGGAAAGGTAAATACATCTTGAGGATTAGGGTCTTAAGAACCAGCTGTTTCAATGAATTTAAAGTAATCCTGCCAGCACCGATCATATACAGTGAGTCTGTCATGAATAACATGGGATAGGGTATATTGAGAGAGCTTTGAAGAACATCAGAAAGGGAGGGAACAAGGTAGATTTCCATTTAATAAGAATCAGACATTTAACCAAAAGAAAAAGTATGTTTAGCCATCTAAAAATGTGCATGTGAAAGGAAGAGTTACTCGAGTATAGAGGCCTAGGAGGAATAATTTTGTATCAAAGGAAAACTTTTGTCCTATTACTTTGGAAGCAAATGAATGAATTTTATGCCAAAGCTTTTAATGGGAGTGCAGGACCAAAGATATGTATGAGATCACTGTTAGCATTGCAGGCGCCAACAGTTATTATTGTTACAGGCCCATTCGGTGATGTGCCGAAGGAGTTTTATACCAAGATGCAAGATCTTGATTTGCATTAGGGAACTGCGGGTATCTTTAAATGTGTTGTGTGCCAGCGCCAACATTTACTCCATTGTGTATCTGAGATATTGTAGTTAAAGGTAGTGCTCCATTTATTGTTAGCTTGTATAGATGGATTGGGAAGATTGTCAACAATGTTTTGTAAATGTTGCTGCTTAATTTTGTAGAGATATTAGCCTAGTGCAAGATGTGTGATTCTAAAAAGTGTGTTTGTACATATAATTAGAAATGGAATTGAAAGCTGTTTGAATTTGTAAAACTTCCAGAAGTCCTGTTTAGGAAGTTTCCATTTGACCTGTAAGTCTGAGAATGTTCTAAGGGTGAGAGTTCGGGTCCAAGATATAGGCAAGAAAAAAATGCCATTATACCTCCACGAACAACAGAAAATTGGATGATTTTCCAGTGTGAAGATGGCTTGCCCCATAAAGGGCGTAAAACCAAGGTTTGAGGTTAGATTTCAAAATTTATGGGTTAACTTCCAGTATAGAACAGAAGCTGATATGATTGGATGAATTTTAATTTTGAAGAAAGAAGGTTAAAATAAAGAAGTAAGAATCCCTCCATGACTCAGTGTGAATTCCATAGCAATCCAAAGTGGGGAGTGAGGAGAAGGTTTATGAAACCATTTAATGGTTTGTGCGCCTGGAAGGCCATAGATAACCTTTGAAACAAGGGAGTCCAAATCCACCTTTTTCCAATGAGATCAAGTTTGTTACAATTAAATCTTGAATTTTCCCTCCATATAAAGTTACCTATCAGTTTATCAATTTTAGCAAGGAAAAAGGATGGAAGAAGTAAAGGGATGTTAGCAAAGAGGTTGAACATTTTGGGGATATGGACATCTTAGTGGCCACAATTTTACCATAAAGGAAAGATTAAAGCCTCCATCTGTCTAGAATATCTGGAACTGGGAAGGAGAAGCAGAGAAGGTGAGGGGGCAAGGTCAGCACCCAGTGTGAGGGCTGACCAAGCAGCAGAACACGAAACCGTTAGGCCTATTCTGCTGGCATTTAGTATGTTAGTAAAGCATTAAGATTACTATCCCATATTTTCCTAAGATTACTAGTTATTTTGATTTCTAGATATGTTATGCCATGTGGTGACCATTGAAATCCAAAGGGTGGTTCATAAAAGTTTGCAATGGTCATTAAGAGGTAGAGTTTCTGACTTACTATAGTTTAAAGCAAGGCCCAAAATACTTGTAAATTTGCTAAGTAAGTCAACCAATAGGGTCCTGCCTCGTCCAGATTCTCAAGTAGAATCAGGAGGTCATTGGCATAAGAAAGGAAATATATCTTGAGCTTCCCACTGGGATGCCATTAATACTGGCAGATTGGCGTAAATAGGCAGTTAGGGGTTCCATGGCTAAAATGAAAATGGAAGGTGATAGGGGACATCCTTGCCTGGTTCCTTTTTCAGTTGAAAGCAGGAGGAAGGGTGGAATTCTTAGAGTACCTTAACAACAGGGGAGTTGTATAATAATTTAATCCAAGAGCAGAAGATTGTGCGGAAGGCAGTGAGATAATAATAATAATAATAATAATTTTATTTTATAGCACCTTTCAGTATATCAAGGTGCTGAACAACCTTAAAAACAATTCAAAACACTACATAAAACCAGGACATGTACATAAAATCAACCTACAACAATATAAAATATATAATAATAAAATCAAGCATTAATAAATAACTTAATTGTCTAAAAAGCCATACTCCACAAATAGGTTTTCAAATCCCTCTTGAAAAGTTCACGGGGTGCACTGCGTAACCGACATGAGTAGAGAGTTCCAAAGAGTGGGTGCAGCATGTGAGCAGCTCTGCTGCCAGAAGATTTTAAACTCACTCTTGGGATAGCACCTGATTACAGATAATCCCAGTTTAAAGAGTCAGAAGCCTTTTAAATCAATAGCTATGGCTGCCGCTGGAGGATTGAGAGATTTGGCTTTGTGAATTAGATTGAATAGAGAGCGTGGTGATCTGATCCAGATCTTTGTTTAATAAAACCAGCTTGTGAGCAGTGAATCAATGTGAGGATCAAATGTTCAAGTCGGGAGGTTAATAGTTTAACAAACATCTTCCCATCCATGTTTAACAGGAAATTGGCCTGTAGTTTACTGGGTGTATGGGATCTTTGTCCTTTTTAGGAAGTAGGGTAATAACTGCCTTAGTACAAGAGGAGGAAGCTTGCCAGTATTGGAAACTTCTTGATAAATGTTAAGATAGGGAGCATAAAGTATGAGAAAATATTTTGTAAGAATCAATAGGAAAACCATCATTTGCAGGGACTTACCCGATTTCAGTGAGGACAAAACTTTTGAACCTCTTGTAATGAAAAGAGTTAATCTAAGAATTTGCTTCATGAGGAGAAAGTTGAGAAAGATGTCAAGTTTTAAGGAATTGTTGAATTAGTATGGTTGAAGGAAGATTTGTATTAGAATATGATTTTTGATAAAGGTAGACATGATACGATTTATGGAAGAGTTATCAAAATTAATTTTGCCTTGTTAGTCTTTAAGACTTAGAATATGGCGTTCCATTTGTTGCGCTTTAAACTAGTAAGAAAGAGTTTCCCATTTTGTCACCATGTTCCCAAAATTTATGTTAAGTTTAAAAAGGGCCAATTTAGTTTTACAAGAAATTAATTTGTTTATTTTGACTCGAGTTGAAGAATTTCAAAATGTAGATGAGAATCAGGAAGATATTTGTTAGAATATTGTTCGGCTTTAAGAGATGTTTCCATATCAGCCAGTTGTTGCTTTCTTACCCTTTTTCTATGTGCAGCATAGCCAATTATTTTCCCACAAATTGTGGCTTTAAGAGCTTCCATACATTAGACATAGAAGATTCAGTGGGGTATTATGAAAGAGGAAGTCCTGAATTTGAGCTTTAATCATGGATAAAAATTTGGGTCTTTAAGAAGGAGAGGATCTAACCACCAGAAGGTAGATTTGGGTATTGATGGACCCACAAGAGATGCAGTTTAACTGAAGTGTGATCTGAAATTGTGATGAGAGAAATGGATGAATCAATATTTGTTTCTGTTGTGATAGGAGAGGCTAACCAATAGTCAATTCTGCTATATGTTTTATGTAGAGAGGAATAAAGGTAAAGTCTCGATCTCTGAGGTGCAAAAGGCGCCAAACATCAGATAATCAGTGTCCTGCATAAACAGAGAGGGCTTTAATACTTCTGGGGTGGGCATCAGTAGTAGGGCTACTTCTGTCAATGCTAGCTTCTAATGCTAAATTAAAATCACCTCCCAGAATAAGTGGTGTATTGTCCGTATTAAAAGATAAAATCTGTTGAGTTAAGTAATGAAAACGCGGAGTCAGAATTAGAGTGCGTATACATTGACAAGTGAAGAGGACCAGAATTGTATTTAATTTGACCATCACCCATCTGCTTTCATTATCTGAAAGGGATTTTATTAGAGACCATTTAAGGCTTTTATGTATAAGAATGGCAACTCCTCTCTTTTTAGCAATACAAGAAGAACCATAAATTTGACCGACCCAATGTTTCTTGAGCCTGTGAACATCCTCTGCTAATAATTTAGTTTCTTGAAGGAAAGCGATTTGTGTTTTATGTTTTTGGAGATGTGTGAGGATTTGCTTTTGCTTACTAGGAGAATTAAGTCCCTTCACATTCCATGTGTAAAAAGCGTGTCACTCATGCTATCAATATAAAAAGAACTATCACTGGAATAGGAAGGGACCGATAGGTAAAGCAGAGGATGATCGGAATATAAGTAAAGAAAAACGTATACAGGTGGTGGCAGGCATTTGAACCATAAAATGTAATATATAAACATAAAAGGCACAGATATCATTCTGAGAATAGAAGGAGAAAAGAAAGATCATTAATAACAACAACATCACTATGTTAACATCAACTAGAATATCAGTATCATAACCATAAAAATAACAAGGTCTTTTGTAGATGTGAGGAGATATGAGTCCGTATACAATACTTAGAGACTCTCTCCATACACATCTGGGTGTAAGTAATGGAAGTAGATTGGGAGATGTCGCATAGTCATATGCTCCCAGGTTCTAAATCTCATAAACAACAATAGGTGTGAATTCACAATATAAATTCAAGCAGGAGACAGTACAGGGTTTATTTAACTCTAAAAATTGATTAGTGTTTTGCTCAAAAAGTGCTAAATCTTTGTGAAAATGCATAGCTCTTGCCTCACCGTGTTTAACAAACACAACACTTCTAGAAAATCTATATAAATACTTTCTGCACAGTTAGTATACGTCCCAAGAAAAAACTGCTAATCAATTATTTAAAACCCTGCAGTATATCATAGAACAGGAATGGAACCAGATAGTTAACCTCAACAAGATACAAAATGAGCAACAATCATATATATGATAGTGAACAATGAAATAAACGAACCGTTTGGTAATAACTTGCATATATATAGGTAGTAAGTCGTCCAACCTATATCATATATGTACTTGTGTAGCATATAGTGGAGACCAGTCTTGCCACAAAAAGAAACAAGAGAGCAAGTAGTGTCTGGTCACGCAAAAAAAAAATTAAGAGACTGACATAGCAACCAAGCCTAGCAGCGTCCTCCATGAAGGTGATATACACTGTTGTTAAGGCATCAATATATCAGAATAAGAAAAAAAATAGATACTTGTACTAAATTATAAGATTTGAAGCAGAATGATTTATTCTAATTTCTGTGCTTCGAGGCGAGGTAGTATAATAGGGTGCAAAAAGAACTAGCTGTGTGATAAAGATAGCGATAATAGCAATTAATAATGCTTATACCATCTTGAACAATGCCTTCATACAGTTAGAGGTAGTGACTAGGTCCAAAATTGAAGAAAGTAAGCTTCCTCTTAAAAAAAAAAAAGCCAAACTAGAGGACTCCTATATGTTACAAGGCATCGAGTATGTGTGCTATGCAGGTGGAGTGTATCAGGAGTATTATATATCCAAACATCGAAAATTGCTGGCAGTATGTACAAGTTAGAACTTAAAAATGCATTTAAATGTAATGCCTTGCCTAAATTGTAGTTCCAGATTACCAGAAAGGTAGGTAATTAAAGTTAGATTTAGAATTGAGTATCTTTTATATATATAATATACCAGAAAGGATAATACTGACTATTTAAAGAAAACCTTTATAGGTGAGCCATAGGTTTAATAAGTGACAAAATAATATATTGACAACATTAAGTCAACTTGGTAACTTTGCACAAAATGCCTTAAATCGCTGAATTTCAGTGAAGGGTACCTAATTGGAATGGTTGCTAGGCATATTGCTGCACATGAGTGAATGCATATGTAAAAACAAACCATGCATCAGAGTGCCAAAAGTGTCAAAACAAGTACTTAACTCTCAGCAGATAAAAGGGTAAAATTGAAACTACCCAGCGATGCGATGTACAGCCTTCAAAAGCAACCCTGCAGGGCGGATAGTAATAAGGTAGGGAGGGCAGTACAGCGGATATGTGGCAAATAAAACAGCTGGTCTCAAACTACGCAATGCTCTGGGAAATAACCCCAGAGGTAAATATAAAGCTAAAAGTATTTTAAATCACTCGGGCTACCATTGATGCGTGCAGCTAGAAGTACTGGAAGCCTTATTTTTAGATTTTGCTTTGCGTCTTTTTTTGGATGGCTCGAGTGTTTTAGAGGTGAGCTTGCAACAACTTCCACCCAAGAGGAATCAGCAGAGAGACTGCCCTGAAGTGTTTGTCCTGTATTGACATTTTGATCTTCAGTGACCTGCCCCTCCAAATCAGCCTGTAGAGATGTAAGTGCTTCAGATAACAGGGCGAATTTATTATGGAGGGATGGAGGGATGTCGGCACCGAGAGGATGTACCAGGTAGAAATTTCGATAAATCTTTGGGTGGACAGAATGAATGACTAAAGGAGTGAGAGCCAACAGACAGCTTATCTTTAAGCCTGCTAGAGTGCCTTGGAATGGAAGCTATGGTCTCCAGGGAGTCAGGGACAGTCAGTTGGGTTAAGCTTCCTGCACTGGGCTATGCAGCTGCAGTGAAACTCGGGTAATTAACGGTGGAAGTAGGCAAACAGACCTCTGCCATGGAGACCTCAGAGGTAGGAGCATTCAGGTTCAATTTTAGGTAATAATCAAGAGCTTCAGGGGTGTTAAAGTCTTTATGGGATGATCCCAGAAATAATCTCATCGTGGAAGGTTATCAGCAAGGCAAACCTGACTCCCTTTGATGCAACGTGAGGTTTAAGATAATTGTAAGCTTTCCTTTTCAATGACAATTCCTTAGAAAATTCAAAAGGAAACTTTAAAGTCTTGCCACATTAAATTGCCTGTTTCTCTTGTTTGTTTTAAAATAAGCTCTGTGTGTGCAAAATTGAGAAAACGAGCAATTATTGGTCTGGGCCTCTGATCTTTACTGGGCCTGGGACCTAAGGAATGCTCAATTTTTAGTTGCAGGTCAGGGGTAATTTTAACATTGCAGGAGAACAGGGTAGGAAGAAATAGGCTGTTGGTTAAATAGGTTCTGCAGCTTATCCTCTAGGTAGGAAATGGGCAGACTAGATGGGCCAGCGGTCCTTATCTACTGTCAAAGTCTTTGTTTCTATGTAACATGAAGCAGCAGTGCAGTGGTATCCCAAGTTTTGACCCTTCTGGAAAGCCAAAAAGCCCAAATTGTTTCTGCAATTGCGATTTTCATAATCATCTAGTTTGTCCTGCATAGATTTTATAATGCGGTCTTGTTTTGTCATGGCAGCTCGGAGTTCTTGAATAGAATCTTTATTAGTGGCAGATTTGCTCTCAGTCAGAATGTCGAGTGTCAACGATTGCAATGAAGCTGCATTTTGCTGGGTTGTAGTTTTAGATCATTAATGTCCACAATTAGCTTTGAAAACATTGCCTCAATTCTGTCCAAGAGTTTGTTTGTTGATTGAGTCAGCCGTGGTGAAATATACAGGCCCAGCTCAGGGTTGAGACAAACAGCCAAGTTAAGTTACAAAAAGCTCCAGGAAAGCGCCAAATAACTTGCAAAAAGCTTCAAAATGTTGTAATATATTAACTGTTCAGAGGTGACATCAGAGGCGGTCTGTAAAGGGATGGATTAGGTTAGATTCTGAAGTTCCTCTGGAGACAGATTTAAACTTCCATCTTCTGCCTGGGCAACCCGCCCCCAAAACAAACTTGCCAATTTCCATAAGTCGCCTAGTACTTTTACCATTATCAAAAATACCTAGTGCCATGGTATTTTCAACATTTACATTCATAAACACAAGAAATATATATACATCAAGGTATTTTATGACATAGTGCTATTACATACTAAATCCAACAACAATAAACACAACCTGTTTTACATACGCTTGGAGGTCACACAATAACCTCCTGTACGAGGACCTGAGAGGAAAAAGGAAAATTAAAGAGGACATTATAGCATAGTCAAGAAAGGAAGGGGATAGCCATAGGTGGCCAACCTTATAAACTAGAAATTGTAAAGGATGGATTAGACTAAGAAATATTGCAACAGATTTAAGGAAGGTCGATCTTCAAGGCGTCAGGAGCTTCCTGTCACACAGGGAAGTAATCCTGCCACTTTACATGGCCTGGGTCAGGGAAAGTAATCCTGCCACTTTACAAGTCCCTGCTTAGGGAAGTAATCCTGCCACTTTACAAGGCCCTGCTCAGGAAGTAATCCTGCCACTTTACAAGGCCCTGCTCAGAGAAGTAATCCTGCCATTTACAAGGCCCAGGTCAGGGAAGTAATCCTGCCACTTTACAAGGCCCTGCTCGGGGAAGTAATACTGCCACTGTTCAGATTCCTGGTCAGGAAGTAATCCTACCACTTTACAAGGCCCTGCACAGGAAGTAATCCTGCCACTTTACAAGGCCCTGCTTAGGGAAGTAATCCTGCCACTTTACAAGGCCCTGCTCAGGAAGTAATCCTGCCACTTTACAAGGCCCTGCTCAGGAAGTAATCCTGCCACTTTACAAGGCCCAGGTCAGGAAGCAATCCTGCCACTTTACAGATCCCTGGTCAAGGAAGCAATCCTGCCACTTTACAGAGCCCTGGTCAGGGAAGTAACCCTGCCACTTTACAGAGCCCTGGTCAGGAAAGTAATCCTGCCACTTTGCAAGACATTGGTCAGGGAGGTAATCTTGTTACTTTACAAGGCCCATGTCACTCTTGATACTTTACAAGGCCCAGGTCAGGAATGTAATCATAACACTTTACAGGGACTGATCAGGTGAAGTAATCCTGCCACTTTACAAGGCTTTGGTGAGAGGAAGCAATCCTGCCATGAGAGGGCCCTGGTCAGGAAGTAATCCTGCCATTTTACAGGGTCCTGGTCAGGTAATCCTGCCACTTTGCAAGGCCCTGCTCAGGAAGTAATCCTGCCACTTTACATGGCACTGGTCAGTGGAAGTGATCTTGCCACTTTACAGAGCCCTGGTCAGGAAGTAATCCTGCCACTTTACAAGACATTGGTCAGGAGGTAATCTTGTTACTTACAAGGCCCATGTCACTCTTGATACTACAAGGCCCAGGTCAGGGAATGTAATCATAACACTTTACAGGGACTGATCAGGTGAAGTAATCCTGCCACTTTACAAGGCTTTGGTGAGGAAGCAATCCTGCCACTTGAGAGGGCCCTGGTCAGGGAAGTAATCCTGCCATTTACAGGGTCCTGGTCAGGGTAATCCTGCCACTTTGCAAGGCCCTGCTCAGGAAAGTAATCCTGCCACTTTACATGGCCCTGGTCAGTGGAGTGATCTTGCCACTTTACAAGGCCCTGGTCAGGAAGTAATCCTGTCACTTTACAATTCCCTGGTCAGGTAATCCTGCCACTTACTGAGGCCCTGATCAGAGGAAGTAATCCTTCTACTTTACAGATCCCTGGTCAGGGGAAGTAATCCTGCCACTTTATAAGGCCCCGCTCAGAAGTAATCCTGCTATTTTACAAGGCCGGGTCAGGAAAGTAATCCTGCCACTTTAGAAGGCACTGATCAGAGGAAGTAATCCTGCCACTATTCAGATCCCTGGTCAGGTGAAGTAATCCTGCCACTTTACAAGACCCTGGCCAGGGAAGTAATCCTGCCACTTTAATGTTCTATGATTCAGTCCTCATATCCCAATCCTTCGCTGATTTGTTCATCTCCTCTGCACTTTCACTAGTCCTGTTGACAGCTCTTTCCTCAGATCACGAGTACCAGACCATGTACAGAAACCCACAGTGGGGTCTGACCAGCAATCTGTACTGACACATTACAGAGTCTTGCATATAAAATGGTGCTATGCACCGATGTAGTGCCACATGTTGTGGGTGCTCAGCTGCTGTGTATGTTATCATGTTATCTTTTTTTTTTTTCTTTTGTCTTCCAGAAATACTTGGGAGTATTTGCTCCAACAAAACCATTATGGTGAAATGTTAACTTGTTTGTGTGCATGCGTGAGCTCTTCCCAGGCTAACTATCCATATATTTCTGGAAAACAAAAAGGAAAAAAACATAAAAAACAAAAAAAAAAGCTGTGGAGTGTAATATGAAAGAATTGCAGTGAAAGTAGTAGTGTAACCAATCTGGTTTATGCTGCCTCAAGAAATGGATGATATGGGCCAAAGTGAGAGGTGTTAGTCTGTGGTAATGTAAAAGTTTGTCTCTGGTATATGTGGTGAATTTATGCAGTGGCAATAAAATTGTGTTTGCACAGGCTGCTTGGAGAACATGATATACACAACAGCTGAGCACTCTGAATGTGTGGCAGTACATTGGTGCATAGCACCATTTCTAATAAAGTTTTATGCCCCCTTGTCCTGACTGCGAAGTAACCTCTCAATAAGAGTCTAGAACGTTAGTACACCCTTGAATTTTACATTACAGCATCCTTTGATCTGCAGTTTCTTGAATGTGCAGATTCACACAATAAATCTGTGTGCTTGGAACCGTGAACGCTGCTTGGTTTCTGCAGGCAGAATTACAATACTAACATAAGATATACTATGCAGCAGCAGCAAGCAGAGGTTTTAGTGGAGCTCTGTTTTGAGGAAATGGTGCTGCTGCCTTCTCATCTTTTCGCTCTTGCAGATGCTGATGCCAGGAGTTTGAGTCCCACTAGGTGGCGTATTTTAGCTGTAAAACAACGAGCAGCCACAGTGCTGATTTCTTCCTTTTTTGGTTTTATTAAAAGTGCACTTGTGCTGTGAATTTCTGGTCATGCCCTAAATTCCAACCCATTCTGAATCTACTGGCATTGTAAGTTTATTAATGTGTGCACTTGAATAGCAAGTGAGTTTCATCTGAGAGCATCAGTAAAAAAGCATGAGCACCAAGGAGATAATAATGTGCCACATCGTTCCCTTTCTTCTCTGAGCCTCTCATGGTCTCTCCTGGTTTATTCTGTTCACCATTACTCGTCTCAGAAACTTGCACACTTTTGTACCTCGACATTCCATTTCAGAATTACACCCTGCACACAACTAGTACCTTGTTGGCTGTAATTCTGCTGATTCCTACTACTGCTGCATTGCACAGAGTTGCCTTTTGAATGTATTTATTTATTGTAATGTTTCACCAGGAAGGCACACTGAGCAACAAGTCGGCTCGTCTTCGGTGCGACCTGGGGAAGGGTACAATTGGAATAAGACATTAAACATTCAAGTTAGAAGATCAACATTAACATACAGTTGTAAGGCAGTTGTTGCAAACAGTGTTACAACAGTGTTGCGCATAACATGTAGAAAGAGTGAACAATAATAAGTGCCGGGTTAATAAGTAAACAAGTGCTTACATGAAAGAAAAGGGGGAGGGAGGAGGAGGGGTGAGGTGGGAGGTGGGGAAGAGTCGTGACCCTGGACACCCTCTCAGGATGTGAGGAACCCTGCAAGGGGACTGGGGACCAGAGAGAGGGGATAATGCAGTGTCCCAGAGAGACCCTTTTGGATGTGGGGAAGGGAGTAGATGAGAGATACAATCCTCTTGAGGGGGTAGGAGGGACCCATGGAGAGCATTGGGATCCTTTACATTCTGTGAGAGATCAAGGGAGGCCAGTAAGGGGGAGCAATTTGGGGGAAGGGAGGAGGGCTAGAGATTTGGGGGTGGGTGTGCACTGGGTAAAATGAAGGTGAGGGTAGGCGGTAGGGTTTGTCCAGGGCTTTGAGGAGGAATTAGGGAGGGACATGGCAGGAGCAGCTAGGTGCAAGGTAATTGTGAGGCAGAACTGATGGAGTAGGCAGAGGATGAGTGCGGTTGAGGGAGGAATTCCAGATTTTGGGAGGCAGTGAGAGTAACTAAATTGGCCAATTTGGGTGGATCTGCGGTGGACAACCAGGGTATGGGATTCAGTTGATCTAAGAGAATGGGAGGTGGGGGTGTTATAAAGGAGGTGAGGTAGGAAGGATCTCACCCAACCAGTGCTTGGAGGTGAATTTAGCACAGTGGGAGAGTTGCCTGTTTGTAAGAGAGGGGAGGATAGGCACTGCTCAAGATTGCAGTGATGGGTGCGAGGGGCCATCCAGAGCAAAGCGGCAGAAGGAATTGAAGAGGTGTCCAGTCTGGCCAGGGAGGACTTAGTTGCTGCACCATAGACTATGTCACAGTAGTTGAAAATGGGCTGTATCATCTTCTGAACAAATTCATGCCTAGTTGTAGGAGAGAGGCAACTATGGTTCCTGAACAGGGCACCAAGCTTGGGGTGCAGTTTTTTGAATGACTCAATATGTCCAGAGAAATTGAGGTGTTGGTCCAACCAAACACCTAAGTACTCGAAGGAGAATGTGTCCTCAAGTAACGTCCCATCAAGGTGTGAAAAGTGGGCAGGGAGGGAAGCCTAGAGTATCTGCCTTGTGCTGAAGGTCATGGAGAAAAGTCTTCTTGCATTGAGGAAAAGTTGATGGTTAGCAAACCAGAGCTGAACCTTGCCGAAGTCTTGCTGTAAGCTGGTTGTAACCTCATCAGGACAGGAGCCAGATGCATACAGGATTGTATCATTGGCATACATATGTATAGCGGAGGATGGGGAGTAAACAGAGGGAAGGTCATTTAAGAAGATGGAGAATAGGCGGGGCCTTAATACAGAGCCCTGGGGACTCCAGTGCTAATAGGGAGTGCAGGGAAGTGGTGTCCAAGATCTTAACTTATTGGGTTCTGCTAATAAGGATGGTCTTGAACCAGTTGTGGCAGAGGGAGATAGGCCAGCTGCTGGGAGTGAGTCGAGGAGAAGGGAGTGAGAGACGGTGTCGAAGACTTTGGCCAGGTTGACAAAATGGCAGAGCTAATCTGGCTATTGTCCATCCTGGTTAGGATGGAGTCTGTGAGCTGTAGAGAGGTGGTGGTTGAGTGGTTTACTGAAACCAGACCAGAAAAGGTGAAAAAGGAGGTAATAATAATAATTTTATTTATATAGCCTTTCAGTGTGCCAAGGCGCTGAACAAATTAAACTCATAGATTCAGATTCCAAGTACAAAACTTCAAAACATATATAAAAATGCATCATAACAGCATAATAAATTTATGATAAAATTCCAATCATACTAAAATTAACTTAGTTATCCAAGAAGGCCATTTTCCATAAATGTGATTTCAAGTCTTTCTTGAATATCTCCATGGAGGTGCACTCCGTAACCGGCATGGTAGAGAATTCCAAAGAGTGGGTGCAGCATGAGAAAATGCTCTGCTGCCTGAAGATTTTAAACTTGCTCTTGGAATCT
This sequence comes from Neoceratodus forsteri, assembly GCA_016271365.2. Lineage (NCBI taxonomy): Eukaryota > Metazoa > Chordata > Ceratodontiformes > Ceratodontidae > Neoceratodus > Neoceratodus forsteri. The sequence goes on from JADMNL010000024.1 coordinate 126,548,234, forward strand.
CCAACAACCCCATGTCGGCCGAGCGGAGCGACGGCCATGGCAGTAAGGTACCAGAAGGTCTTTCAGATAGGATGGACCCTGATCGTGAAGGGCTTTGAAAGTCAATAAGATGACTTTAAAGGTGATCCCCATCGATAGGAAGCCAGTGCAGTTCGCGCACGGGTGGTCGATGGGACCTACTTGTCCCAGTCAAAACTCGGGCTGCAGCGCCTGCACCAGCTGTAGGCAACGGATTTCTACCCCAGAAAACCCAAAGTAAAGGGCGTTGCAGTAGTCAAGGCGCGAGGACACAAGGCGTGGACCAGCGTTGGCAAAGAGTCCGATGGAACAAGGTGCCTAACCCTGGCAATATTCCTAAGATGGTAAAAGGAAGTCCTGATGACGGCCGACACCTGAGATTGAAGAGTCAGCCTATCGTCTAGGATAGCCCCAAGGCTATGCACCCATTCAGAGGCAGAAGTGACATGCCACCAAGAAAAATTCCAGAAAGCGCGCTAATATGCGACCTCTCAATCTGACCACCGGTCCACCACCAGAACCTCTGTCCTCAGCTTTAGCCAACTAGAATCCATCCAGTCTTGGATTTCCCAGACAGTTGTTAAACACAGAGAGCTCCATCCTGGTCGGTGCGAAGACAGGTATAGCTGGGTATCATCTGCATAGCAGTGAAACCTTAGCCCATACCATCTTATAATGTTTCGAGGGCAGCATATACACTGCAAATAACATGGGTGACAGCACAGAACCCTGAGGCACTCCACACAACAAAGAGATTGGGTCAGAAGAAAAATCCCAGACACAACTCTTGTGATCTCCTAGTCAGGAATGAAGTGAACCATTGAAGAACGGTTCCTGACATTCTCAGATTTGCTTCAGGCATGCTAACAACACCATGTGATCCACAGTGTCAAAAGCTGCTGAGAGATCAAGGAGAACCAAGATGGAATGTCTTTCTGATCCCTCACCCTCAGAAGATCATTTAACACCCGAACCAGCGCAGTCTCGTGCTAGTTCTTTACGGAAACCAAACTGGAAGGATTCGTAGATACTATGGATGGTTAAATGGTCGTCAATTGGGCAGCCACAACCCTCTCAATAACCTTCCCAATAAAGGGAAAGTTAGAGATAGGTCTGTAGTTTAAGAAACAGTCTGGGTCCAAGGAAGCTTTCTTCAAGAGAGGTGTCACCACCGCCTCTTCAGGGGAGCTAGAACTCACCTGACTCAAGGAGCACCAGACTATTTGCACCAAGACTGGACCAATGATATCAGAACAACCCAAAATTAGGGAAGTCGGTCCAGGTGCAAACCACAGCTTGTGGGGTGCACACTATGGATGATCCTCATAATATCCACGAACTCAGGTCACAAAAGGAATTGCAAGAGAATTGAGGCACTGTGTTCCTCGCAGTCCCTAACATCACCCTTACAGGTTGCCGGAAACAAGTCCGCCTGATGTCAGCCACTTTAGTTGCAAAGTATCGAGCGAGCTTGTCTCATTCTATTTCAAAGGCTTTTCGAACTTGCAGACAGGCTGGGCTGCACAGTCTATCTACAGTCTGAACAGCTGAGCCGGTCGATTCTGAGCAACTGCAATCTCCCGGACAGGAATTCTGCCTTCTTATGGGTGATTGCAGATTGATAGCTAGCATAATGTTCCATCAATCTAAAGCGGTCAGCTTCAAAGGCGGGACTTGCGCCACAACACTCTAACATTCGCCCATGTCTCGCATCTCTCTCAGAGTCCCATCAAACCAAGGGGACCTGGGGTGAAGGGATAGGGGGCACTTACTGAACAGGAGCAATAAAATCCAGGGCAACCATGGTGGCCTAATATGGCTAACACCAGTGCCTCTGGATTACCGCTCCTGCGGGGGGATGATAGGTCAAGGACCGCTGCTGGGCCTTGTGAAGTAACATTCCGTAATGGGCAGTACCTGACCATCTCACAGGGGATGGCCTTCTAAGGGGTGCAAAATTGAACCTCGCGGTGTAGTGGTCAGACCAGGCGACTGGTTCCACTCCCATGTCGGATGCATCAATCCCTAGAAGGAAGATTAGTCCAGAGAGTGTCCAGATTTATGCGTAGCAGTGGAAACTACCCGTGTAAGGCCCAAAAGAAGACATTAATTGGAGGAAGTAGTTACCAAATGGAGAGTTCGTACGTCGACCCAGGCGTTGAAGTCACCCAGCACCATCAAGTGGGTGACTCAAATGACATGTCGACGAGGAAGTCTGCTACTTCCTGTAGGAAACGCTTCCCATCTCCGGGTGGACGGTGATGAGAACGATTCAACACCTACACCTGCTACGACTGTACACTCGAAGGACTCAGCCTCACCTACTACTACATTTATGAGGCCCAATTCAGTCTTAAACAGACTGAACCCCCCCCCCGGTCCAATCTCAGCCGGTGCATCACCGAGTACCTGGCCGGAGTCATGGTCTCCACTATAGGGCCTGAATTTTCATCCAGCCAGGTCTCGGTGATGCAAGCCAGGTCGGCCGAACCAACAAGATCGGCAATAATGGTGGTCTTATTCTAACAGACCTGGATTGCATAACACCGCCGAGTTGGACAAATCTGGAGGTTGTCGGCCTATCTGCCTACTGAAATCAGTAGTGCCTTGGTATGGATACCAGACATGGTGAAACCTCGATACGGATTCCATTTCTCCCCAGGGCGCCTTCTGGACTTATAACCCTGATACGATGGTCCCACTCTGCTCATCCTCCCTGTTCGATACCCCTCGCCTTCACTCTCCCATGAACAATCCCTAGTGCTCTACAGCGCTGGTAGGTATCAAATTGTAGGGAGGGTCAGATAGAAAAGAGGTGAGCTGGAAGAGGACAATGTGTTCTTGAAGCTTGGCAAGGTAGGGAGGAAAGAAATGGGCGATAGTTGCTAGGGGATGAGGGTCACCCTTTGGGTAGAAGGAGGACCACAGCATGTTTCCATGAAGAGGGACCGAGGCAGTAGAGAATGAGATGAGGATTATTGGGGGTAGCAATGGCCAGCGGACAGGAAGAGTTTTGAGTCAAAGCAATCGGGAGGCACCTTTAGAGGGTTGATGGTGGGGAGGACACTTAGGGCATCATTTGGGGTTGCAGTAGCGAAAAGAATGGAAGGTGTGAGGGTGGAGGAGGGGCACACTGGTAGAGGGTGGGGAGGGAAAGAGTAGGAGGGAGAGGTTTGAGTAGCTCAGTGGCACGGAGGTATAGTAGGAGTTAAATTCTGCAGCTACAGCTGGTGGGTCAGACACTAGTGAGCTAATTAAGTGCCGGGACGTGGGAGCAGATGAGGGGTAACAGGGTGGACCACCTTCTAGAACTTTGAAGGGAATTTATGCGGGTGATGCAGGCAGATTTTAACTATTCGGACTTGGCTAACCTTGTAGCCCCTGGTGCAAGTGTTTCTGAGTATGCAGTTGTTGCGAGGTCACTAGGATGATGGGTAGCTTTATGACACTTCCAGGCTCGATCTCTAGCCCTGAGGCAGGCCAGAAGTTCAAGGGTTATCCAAGGTAAGGGTTACCTCCGACTCTGGTTTGTTTGAGTGGGACAAAGGCACTCCAGTTTACAAGAAAGATTTCTTTGAAGTAGGCAAGGGCCTTATCAACTGAGGGAAGGAGGTTGGGGGCAGTCAGAAGTGGCAAGGTTACTCAAGAAAGGTTCAAGGTCAAGAGACTTGAAAGAGCTTAGTTGTATGGTTTGTGTGGTGATTTAGTTCTGTGGACTTTCCTAACTATGAATATTGGGTCATGGCCACTGAAGGTATCGGGAGGATGCCAGAGATGATGATGGTGGGTGTGGGTGGTAAGGGCCCAGTCGAGTTGGGAGTGTTGTTGAGTCTTGTAGTTTGGTCGGGTGGGTTTGGAGATCAGTTGGGCTCCAATTTCGTTTTAGTTTTGATAGTTTTAGGTGACAACCAATTTATGTTTTTATTTTATTTATTTTATTGAAATCTAGGATTACAATGCCTTTGAGCAGGAACTGCTCATTTACAAAGGTTCCACGTCGAATGGAATGTATACATACATACAAAGGTCAACATAATAATACATAGTTACACAATAAAAGAAGTAAGAGACTGAGGCTTAGGAAATTCCAGTAATTCAAAATGTGCCAAATGTTGGGTAGCGACATACCAGCCAAGGGCAATCTTAGAAATAAGCACTGCAGGTGAGAGGGAAGGAGTATGCAGGCAGGAAGGCCATTGTCGGAGGGTAAAGGGTGAGGTAGGAGCTCTAAAGGGAGGGGGAGGGATAAAAGTCAGGAAATGCCCGGTGGGGAGGAAAGGAGAGGGGCAAGGGGTGGCAGGTAGAAGGGGGCAAGGTGGGGGAGGTAGCTGTCAAGACTGAAGTGGAGGACAGTGAGCAGGGCCCTTGATTAGGCAAGGCAGTCACAATGACTAGTTGAAATGAGATGAAGTCGAGTTGTCTCTTAAAAGGGCCAAAAGCAGCAGCAGTAGGGTTTCTTTGTTGAGTATTGTACCACTGTGGTGCTCTGTGGGCAAAGGCCCTCTGGCCCATGGTGAGTCGAGGAGAAGAGAAGGAGAGACAGTGCTCAAGACCTGGCCAGGTCGACAAAAATGGCAGAGTGTAATTTGGCAGACCAGAGTGAGCAAGTGAAGTGATGGAGGTAAGGAGGTATAGCGGCCTAAAGGGTGGACATTTGGGCAGCAGTATATACCGACTGTGAAGATTGGGAGAGTGAAGGGAGGGTCACATGGATAGCTAGGGCATCATAGGTCTCAGGATTGGAGGATGAGTAGATGATGTAATATTGGGTGGAGGCTAGGACATAAATGGTCACACCACCACCCCTGCCAGCATGTCTTGCCTTAGCAGTGAGTAGCCAGGAATGGAGACCGAGTGGTCGAGATGGTGCCTTTAGCCAAGTTTCTGAGATGATTAGAATGTCTGGTATTAGTGCACACCATAGTCTGAATCTGGTCTATTTTTTGCAACAAGCTGCAGGTGTTCAGATGTAGATCTTTAAGCCCTTTGTGAGGGCTGAGAGAAGAGGCGGGGGAGGTAGTAGAGGAGGAGGCACCAGAGGGCAAGGGCAATAGGGCCTGGGTTGGGGTGGATATTCCTGGCAGAGAGCAAGAGGAGGCGAATATGAAAGTGGAGCTTAGAGGGTTTTGAAGGGCTGGCGAGGAGGTTGGGAGTTTTGAGGAGAAGGGAGTGGATAAGGAGGAAGAAGGAAGGTGGAGAACCATGTGAAAGTGGACACTGTTATCAAAGCTGCATAAGGAATAGTGGGAGTGAGACCATATTTCAAATGGTGGGAGGGAGTGATAGCATGGATGTGGGTAGGGGATAGTAACTGATGGAGTTGGGAGAGTTCTTAGGAATAGGTGAACAGAGAGCAAGTGGAGGTGGTAAAGAGAGGATATGAGCAGAACAAGGGGAGAGAGGACAGCAGGGGATGCATTGTTCATAAAGGCAAAGAAATTAGTGAATAATTGATTTAGGAAGAGGAAGAATTTGTAAGCAGGGAGGGCAGAGGAGGGGCTGGTCAGATGGAGGAGGAGTTGTAGTTTAGGAAGGTATCTACAGTATATGAACAATAGGCAGGGTTTCTTTAGATAAAGATTTTGTCCTCTAGTGAAGCAGCACATATAACTTACTAATGAGAAAATGGACTACGAGACAGAGAAATTCAGAGGCAGAGAAATTAAAAGCTTGTGGCAGTAATCCAACAGTTTTCTCAATATGCTATTAAGTCTAACAGCTAACATTTGTATTAAACTTAAGTTGAAACAAAGCATGAAGCAGTGACTCAAACAGTTATCTAGCACAGTCTACTAAGGCTATCAGCTAACAATTGTAATTACTCTAAAATTAAAACATCAATAATGGTGTACAGTACAGAATAAACTCCATTTTAGGCAACTTTTTAAATGAGAAGCACAGAGGATTACAGGAGTGCCTGGCTGCAGTTTCAGCTATACAGGGTGCCTGTCATTGCAGATACAGAAAACTGAGTCAGTAGGAGTGCCAAGCTCTAGAAATACAGGGTAGAGCTGAGTCCAGTAGAGAAGCACTAGGAACCTGTAGCAGCCCAAGGAGGACTAGAAACAGCCATAGAAGGACCAATCAGATTACAAGCCAAGTGGTCCTAGTGTTGGTAAAGCATAACTGAGCAGCAACTGGGAAGTGGGCAGACTGGTGAGGAGGATGTGGCCGGCCAAGAACAGTGCCAGAGTCACAATCTCAGCGGAGGAGCTCTCTCAGGGCTTGAGCTAGAAAGAAAGCAAGGAAAGGCTATAAGCACACATAAAGATTCCAGTACAGAGGCCAGCTAAATGGGGAGGGCAGCACAAGAGATTAGAGGAGGGAGGAGAGTGGCTGCCAAAAGGAGGCGTAGCAGGATGGGAGAGGAGAAATTAGCAGTGGGGAAGGTAGATTGGGCTTTTGGTGCCAGTGGTGTCCAAGGAAACAAGAGACTGAGAGTACAGAGGTCTTGGGGGTAGGGGTGGGGTGGTCAGAGACAGAGAAATTGAGAGGCAGAGAAATTAAAAGCTTGTGGCAGTAGTCCAGCAGTTTTCTACAATATGCTATTAAGTCTAACAGCTAACATTTGTATTAAACTTAAGTTCAAACCAAAGCATGAAGCAGTGACTCAAACAGTTATCTAGCACAGTCTACTAAAGCTATCAGCTAACATTTGTAATTAATCTAAAATTAAAACATCACTAATGGTGCACAGTGCAGAATAAAATACATTTTAGGCAAATTTTCATATTAGAAAGCACAGAGGTTACAGAGGTGCCTGGCACTGCAATTTTAGTTATACAGGCATGCCTGGCACTGCAGCCACAGAAAACAGCCAGTAGGGAGCACCAAGCTCTGGAAATACAGGGTAAAGAGGAGTCCAGTAGAGAAGCAGTAGGGGCCTGTAGCAGCCAAAGGAGGACTAGAAACAGTCAGAGAAGGACCAATCAGATTACAAGCCAACTGGTCCTTGTGCTGGCAAAGCATACCGAGAGCAGCTGGGGAGCAAGCAGATTGGCCGGAGGATGCGCTGGCCTCAGAGCAGTGCCAGAGCCATAATCTCGGCAGAGGAGCCTTCTCATGGGTCGAGCTGAGCAGCAGCTGGGGAGCGGGCAGATTGGTGAGGAGGATGTGGCGGCCAAGAGCAGTGCAGCCAGAACCACAGTCTCAGCGGAGGAGCACTCTCAGGCTTGAGCTGAGCAGCAGCTGGGAGTGGGCAGATTGGCGAGTCATAATTATTGGCACATTTATTCTACTCTGTATTCTCTAACACATACTTTATTAGCAACATAGAAACATAGACAACATGATGGCAGAAAACACCCATGATCCATCCACTCTGCCCAAGATCCCTACCTAATTCTCACTGGCCTATAGCCAGATAGCATAGTTACCCCCATGTTCCAATCCCCCTTCCTCCAACCATGTTTCCACCCCTTCCTCTCCACTGGGGACTGCCAGCCCCCCGAATCTGTCCCAGCCTTCCATGAAATGTATTATAGACACCACCACCATTACTCTTCTCGACAGTGTATTCAGTTGTCCCACCACCCTCTCGGTAAGGAACTACTTCCTGACATCCTTCCCACCAGCCTCCACCCATGACCTCTCGTCACTGTGGTATCAGTCCTGGTGATAGGTCCCCACTGTCTTCCTTGTTATCCCTCTGAAATTTGTATTATTGTTCAATCACTGTTACTGTATTCATCGTCAGTTCAATGTCTGTCTGGCTGACGACGAATCCTGTAGGCTTGATTCCAACCTTCTCCAGTTGATGTTATTACTGGCCTGTCACAAGAAGTTTTTTCCATCACCCATCTCGGGTGGTCACATGTTGGACTTGGTGTTCTCTCTGGGGCTTGGGGTAGCAGCCTCAAGACCAGTCAGGTTCTTGGTCTGATCACTACATGGTGAGGTTCTTGTTTGGGGCTCCCCGAGAGCCCTCCTCTTGCTGAGATGGTCAGCTACCACCCTTTAAGAGGGTTGTTCCCGGAGGTTTTTGCAGTTGCTGACCTATCCAGTGTAGATGCTACATGTGTGGTGGCACAACTGTAAGCAGTTTGAGCCTATAATAGGGTTATGACTGCCACACTCGATGCCTTCCGACCGGTTTGTGTACAACACAAATCCTCTCACTTGAGGTCTGCTCGGTTTGATGGTGAGCTCAAGGCGATGAAGATGAAGCACTGTTGGTGGAAGTCTGGGCAGGAGGAAGACAAACTTGCTGCGTATCCACTATAAGTAAGTACTAGGGGCAATCAACTGTAAGGGGAAGAATTCCTGTTTAGGGTGATTGACGTAAGAAGAACCAACTGGCAATGGTTTTTCGTATTGTTGACAGGCTACTGCATCCTGCCTGTCTACAGCTGAAGGTTTTTCCTACCACCTGTGCAAAGAGTTTGCTCAGTTCTTCACTGACAGGGTGTCCTCCATCCAGCAGGGTATTCCCCAGTAGGCCATGTCATGACCCACAGTGATCATCTTGGATGTGATGGAAGCACTCCGCCTCTTTGGGAAGAGTTTAGACTGACGGAGGAGGCCACGGTCATTGAGGTTGCTTCTCAGTTGAAGCAAGCGTACTGTGAACTGGACCCTGTTTAAACACGTTTCTCATGGAATGTGTCGGTTCAGTTGGCCCAGTGTTCACCATGATTGTTTGGTGTGGTCTCAGACCAAAGGGTGTCTTTCAGATTCTGTGAAAGAAATCTTCTCTCAACCAGGACATCCTGGCAAACTATCGTCCCATCTCCAACCTTCCCTTATTGGGTAAGGTTGTAGAGAAGATCATGGCGCTGCAGCTTGAGGAGCACCTCATGACCTTTGCCATCTATGAGCCTTTCCACTCTGGGTTTCGAGCAAGGCATGGCACAGAAACAGTGTTCGTTCAGGTGCAGAATGACCTCCTTAGGGTGAGAGATAGAGGAGATGAGTCTATTCTGATTCTCCTAGATCTCTCCATAGCTTTCGACACTGTAGACCACAACATGCTGCTCAGTCATCTCAGAGTGTACTGTGGACCTTAGCACTATCATCCACTGGTTCGAGACCTACTTCACAGGCAGGAAGCAATGGGTAGTGATGGGTAATTTCTCCTCCTCCCAGTGCCCCTGCAATGTGGTGTACCCCAGGGTTCGGTCCTGTCGCAGTTGCTGTTTGCAGTGTATATGGTGCCCCTAGGTGAGCTCTAGGAAGTATAATGGGGTTTCACTGCGCGGATGATACCCAGTTGTATTTATCCTTTGCCCCGAACATCCAATGCTGTGGAAGTGCTAAATAATTGCATGTCCAGAATTAATGACTGGATGTCCTCTAGCTGGTTAGATTCAGTTCCGATAAGATGGAGGTCTTAGAATTGGAACCAGGCCATCGACTATGATAGGACTGCTTCGGTGTGGCAACAGGTCTTTTCTTGGGACTAAACCATTGAAGACTTCCTTTGAAGTACGAGATCTTGGCATATTCTAGGATGACAGATTGACATTTGCGCCTCAGGTGTCATCTGTGGTCCGTAGTGGTTTTACCATCTCAGAACATTGCCAGGATTAAATCCTAGTTCTGTCTGACAATCTCCTACTGGTTCATGCCTTTGTTACATCCAGGATTGATTACTGCAATGCTCTATACTGGGTCTTGAGGTCCCTCCACCTACTGCAGCTAGTGCAGAACACGGCTGCCAGGATGTTGACAGGCCTTTCAGGTCTTTCACATTACCTGGTGCTGCCGTGGTGCACTGGCTGGCAGGTGGAGGGTTATCTTCAAGGTGGGATTACTCACCTTCAACGCTCTACACAGACTTGGCCCTGGCTATCTGGCCCAACCTCCCAACGCTGGCCACCCTAGTATGCTCCCTCTGCTCCTCGGTGGGGCCTCCTGACTATTCCACGAACGAGACTGAAAACATCTGGTGACAGGGTGTTTAGTGTCACTGTACCCATCCTTTGGAATTCTTTTCCATCGTCTGTCAAGGAGGCTCTTTCTGTCGAGGTCCATCCATTAAAGAGCCATCTCAAGGCCCACCTTTTCACTGTCCTTCCTGGACTTTGAGATTTTTCTTCCAACTGTTTAACCAGGAGTGGCACACTAAGCTGAAAGCTTGTTTACAGGTGCGACCTGGGAACACAGGGAAGTTAAGGGACTTGCTCAGGGTCGCACAGTATATGCAAGTGGGGGCTGTGGATTCAAACCCAGGTCTCCAGATTTGCAGCTCAGAGCCTTAAACCACTGCACTATACTGCCTCCGATTCTGTTAATTTATTTTTCTTTTTACTTAAAATTTATTTTAGTCTGGCTTTCTTGTTTTTATTTTATTGGGTTAATTAAGTATTTATTTTAGTATTATGATTTTATGTGCATTCATGTGGTTTTGCTAGTTATATTTCTGCATCATTTTAGTATCTTTTAATTGTAAGGTGCCCAAAGCCTCCAGGAATGCGTGCCATAGAAGGAAAATGTGCCTTACTTTGCCATTGTATGCTTATCGTTATTATTGCTGTGTATGGTTTCCATGCATTATTCTGTATATTGTTTTTTTCTATAGATGTGTTTATCTCTTCTGGCATGACCAGGTGGCTTACTCAGCCCTGTCCCTGTCATCAGCAGCTGTCCCAACTGCCTCTGTTACTGGGAACTGCATTCCCCATGGATTGCCCTGCCATGGCAAAGCCAGGAGAGGGCCATTCTCCCACCCGAAGCACTAGCATCACACATGCAGGGCTCATGGAGCCCATTCTCCAAGCTTTACTCCTGATTACATCCCCAGATGCCTGGGACGTGCAGTGTGCACACGTGCAAGCTTCACCTCTGCAGAGGCGCCCCAGTGCTCTGAATGCAGGTCTACTAACGAGATGCTTCACGACGCACCACCGCCTGAATTCCTCCAGGCAGCAGTCAAGTGGCGAATCAGTGCTATCCCCTCCTGAGGATGGAGAGCAGCCCTATGGATGCTCAGTCCTTCCAACCTGGCTGACCGCTTAGCGGCCTGCCTCCATACCCAAACCCAGGTCGCCAGCATGGGAAAAGGTAGGGTGCCCAAGGTACCTCAGCCCTCTGTGCCACTGGGCCAGCATTCTCTGTATTGTTTACCTGTAGTGATTGTACTTGTTCTCCCTCTGTACCCCTCCCCAACTTGAACCTGGAAACAAGCTTTGACTCGGTGTGCTGCTCCCAGTTACCAATGTAAAAGTTCTTCAGAGTTCAACACATCATAGTAACACAAAATAGTAATATAGTAAATGTCAAAAGTAACTGACTGGCTATTTCACCTTTTCAACTAGAGATACAGTTACAGACATTTTCAAAATGACACGCCTGACGCTTTCTTACTAGTCAAATCTTTACTCTCAGTCTTCTTGCAACATGGCAAAACAGCTGAAAAATCAGTTCTAGGAGTGTGGATATGTTGTTCATCCACACTGTTTGGCATGTCACCTTCCACTTTAAATCTTGCTGAAGGTCTTCAAGCTGGCTCCTCCATCCACCCAGGTGGTATATACCTCGGCTCCACCCATGATGCCAGATATTCCTCCTTTCTGCTGGAAGATACAGGTTCCCTCGTGCTCTCAGCATTTCATGAGCCCTGGCTTTCAAATTGTTGCTTTGCTGAAAATCAAACTCGTTCGAGTTAGTGATCGCACTAATCGCATCGACTATGGAGGAAAAATCTTCCCCAGGATTTCACCCTGCAGCCAGAAGATGTTGCGCGCAGTCCTCACCTCCACGTGTGTTTACCTTACGTGTCTGCCATGACACCTCATTGTCTTGATTTGCTTGGCCTTCCATCCCAATGTCCTGGACGACTGCAGGCGCATTTGAAGCTGGGAGACCAGAAAGCAGAAACCTGCCGGTGAAATCAAAGGAAGCTAGGTGGGTGGTTTCCATGATCGAGGGCTCTGCCGAATAGCTGAAATAGATGAAGGCATTCGAGAGGAAGCAGCCCGCGCTTCAGCCATATCTTCAAGCTTTTTTGTCCCGCTTGAACCTAGGCTCTACCTTTATGGGTTTCTTCAAGGGGTTGTGCCAGTCTCTCCCACTCAGGGTGAGGCACCTCGGGCTTGCACTCTTCCTGCTCTTGAAAGAGGAGAGTGATCCGTCGTCTTCATCTCGGCGGAGGCAGCTCTTGGGACTGCGAGAGGTGAGTCCCAAGAACACGGGATCTCGACCTCAGTTGAGATGGCATCCTCTGCCGCTGGCTTTTAGACCTTCTGTGGCCAAGGGACGAAGAAGTGACCAACAAGGTCGAATTATACTCAACCCGATCGGCCCTTTGTCGCTGGCTGTGCCTGATGACTCTTTGGAGCGGACTCGGTCCTGGTCTTCCGGATGAGGAGACCTAGCCTGCTGGTGTCCCCATCAAGGACCCGTCCCAGACCTCGGGTTCTCACCAATCCCGTGTCTCCCGATCGGACCGAGTCGGCCTGCCCGGTCTCGGTCCAGGACCCTCGACCGAATGACCGAGGAAGAGCCATAAGTGCTCAAAAAAGAGGCGACGCAACAGGTCCTTATCCTCCTCAGATGAGGAGGCTCCGGCGGAAACTCCAGCGCTGAAGACCTTATGTGGCAGCAGCTGATCTTGACTGGGCAGAAGCATTCTCACCGCCTACCCTGGCCATCACTTGGCTCTCATCTCCTAGGCCGAAGCTGACCCTTCCGGAACCAAAGTCTTCTGTTTCTCCGCCCGTGGGATGACCGTCTCCGGTTTAGGCCTATTCTGGTCTCTCCACTGATTCAGGTGGAACTACCGTGTAAGCAACCTGAGGAGAGGCGCCCTCGAAAGAGGACTGACAGGACACCAGCATTCTCCGGCGTCTGTTGATTTACAGTCACCCCAGACAGTCCTCAACGTATTGAGGGTAACTTAGGCGGTAGACCACTGTATCACAATTCTTCATTACTTGGACATCATTGGACTGCACTCACATCCCGGGGAGATGAGTTGTCGGTTGGTGCAGGGATGGAGGAAGGCCCTTCCTCTTTTCAGGGCATTCTCCGCCTCATCTCCAATTCCACTGGAATGCTTCTGGAGCCCATCCAGAAAAGGCAGAGTGCCCTCTCACTGACATACTCAAGAGAGACTTTCCAGTGGGTGAGGCCATTGTTGGCCTGGCCTTGAACTTTGGCAGCGTCCTGCCTCCTGCCAAGCACCATCTGCCTGTGTGGCTCCATAGTACGTGGTGCCCATGGGCTCCTTTGTGGGTTCATAGAGCACCCTTTGGTCAAGAGCCTGGTGAATACCTCTGTGTTCAGGCGTACTGGTACTTCAGCTGACACTGACTGACCCTGGACAAGGAGTCCAAAATATGGACCACACTGGGTCTATGCGGCCTCTTCTATGGGCCTTCGTCAGGCCAGCTCAGCTGTCATTATGGCACACTTCTCTCATGCCTTCTTGGGCCATTAGACGAGTCTTCCCTCATCTCCCAGCGGACATGCAGACCATCGTCCCAAAGACAGTCCAGACCAGGGCCGGGCTGGTTGTTGAACACAGCCCAGACGGCCCTGGACATCGGGATTTTTGTGCCCGCTTGATGGCAGCCACAGTAGCCTCTCACTGCAGGGCTTGGCTGAGGCTTTCCTCCTTCCCAGCAGATACTCAGCTTAAGCTTGTTGATATGCCCTTCCTGGGTACCGACATGTTTGGTCCAGGATGGCCGGTCACCTTCAGCGTATAGCAGTACAGTGCCACTTTGGATGCCACTTCTGCCAAGGGTTCTTTGGGCAAGAACCAGCAGAGAGAAAGAAGAAACCATTTCGGCACTCTTCCACTGTGGTCCGGCAGCCCTCCTGTCTGGGAGGACAGCAACATCAGCAGCAGCAGCAGGCTGAAGCTTGGCACACTCTGCTCAAGCAGGGTCCTCAGCAGCCCGTAAGGAGGTCGAGGCTTGGGGCATGGGCCTCCTCCTCCAAGCCTGCTCAGTGATGGGTTGGGGTTGCCACCCCAACACCTGTCACGCCAGCTCTGGGTCCTCCTGTGGGGGTCAGCTCTGCCACTTCCTTTCCGCCTGGTCCGCTATCACTTTGGACAGGTGAGTTCTCGAGTGGTCGGTCGGGGACTGCCTCTAGAATTCGAGCAGTACCCTCCAGCCGAGCCCGCGCCTCTCAGGAGGAACGGATTTCCATGCACCCAGTCGGCTCTTTGAGACGATGTAGCCCAGCCTCCCAAGGAGGCATTAGCTCCAGTGCCGGATCCTCCAACAGACCCAGGCTTTGTCTCCAGGTACTTCCTGGTGCCCAAGCGGATGGAGGGTTGGTGCCCTATCCTAGCTCTCCACGACCTGAATCAATATCTCAGGTCTCGCACCTTTCAGATGGTCACTCTGAACCAGATCATACCATCCCTGGAGCGAAATATGTGGTTCTGTTCACTGGATCCGTCCATCCATCAGCAGTTCCTCCACTTCAGGGTCGAGGGACCCTAGTCGCAGTTCGAGCCATGCCGCTCGCCTGTCATCGGCCCCACGGGTCTTCACCAAATGCATTGCAGTGGTGGCGCCTTCCTTCGGTGTCGAGGAGTCAGAATCTATCCTTATCTCGATGATTGGCTCTTGGCAGGGTCCACCCATCAGGAGGTGGAGAGGTCCAGGATCTGGCCCCTCAACCTGCTCCCAACTCGGCCTCCTGATCAGCGAGGCCAGGTTGGAACTCATGCCTTCTCAGGTGATGGGCTTCATCAGGGCAGAGGCTCGACTCTTGTCAAGCCAGAGCTCAGCTCCCGGCGGACAGGGCGGAGGTTCTTTCCTCCTTTGCCCGATCATTTCTGGTTGGCATTTGCACCCTGCCTAGGGACTTTCTGTGCCTCCTGGGTTACATGGCAGCTGCAAGCTGGCCGCCCAGTGGGTCATAGCAATATGATAATTTCACCAGCTGGATCACTGTAACCCAGAAGATGTGGGACACTCTTCAGTGGTGGACCACCCCAGACCAGTTGCAGGAAGGGATCCTGTTTGACTGCCCTGAGCCAGCGTGCGTCCCTTATGACCGATGCCTCTCTCATGGGCTGGGGCCCATTGGGGACAACAGAGCCCATGGGTTCTGGACCTGAGGAGTCCGATGCCACATCAATCTGTTGGAGTGCAGAGCAATCAGACTGGCACTGTCAGCTTTTGCTCCTCAGCTCAGGGGTCAAGTGGTTCAAGTCCAAATGGACAATACCACGACCATGTACTACCCAACAAGCAGGGCGGCACACACCCTGCCTGCTGTGCAAGGAGGTGCTCCACGCCTGGACCCTCGTACGCTGACTGGAGGTGGATCTCCTAGCCATCCATGTGGCAGGAGCCTCAAACCATCTGCGTGATGCCTCAGCCACATAGGCTAGACATCCTACAATGGTCTCTCCATCTAGTGGTAACTTACAGCCTGTTCTCCTGTTGGGGCAAACCGATGGTGAACCTGTTTGCCTCCAGGAAAACAACAAGCTGAGGATGCATCATGCCTGCCCCCTCAGTAGGGTTCACTGCAAGGGATGCCTTCTCAAGGCCATGGACCCCAGGCCTCCTCTATGCCTTCTCTCCATTTCCCTTGATCCACAAGGTGTTACTCAAGGTGAGGAGGGACAAGGCGAAGGTGATTCTGGCAGCCCCAGATTGGCCGCACCAGTTCTGGTACCTAGATTTCCTCAGCCTCAGCTGCAGGCCCCTGGAGCAGTTTTGTACACACCCAGACCGGATATCCTGAACCAGGGAAGGTATTCCATCTGGACCTTCAATCCCTGCACCTCACAGCCTGGTACTTGAGCAGCTAAAGTTCCAGGCTTTGGGTCTTTTCAAGATGTCTACACTGTAGTGGAGGCATCTAGAAAGAATCGACCAGGAAATGTTACGCTTCAAATAGAAAAGGTTTTCCATTTGGTGTCATGGTAAGAGTCTGGACCCTTATCCTGTCCTGTGGTTAACATTCTTGACTACCTTTGGTCACTCTCAAAGGGGGTCTACGTCATCGACCTTAGGGTACGACAGCCATTTCTGCTATATCAAGGCAATGCGCTGCCATTGGTGCAGTAGACAGTGGTCGGGAGCTTCTACAAAGGCCTGGATCACATATCCTCCAGTGCGTGAACCTCCACCTCCATGGGATGTTGTTGGTTTTGGCAAAGCCCATGGGCAAGCTATTCAACCCATGCACAAATGTGAGCTCTCACACTTGTCATGGAAGCGCCTCTTCCTGGTGGCTGTCACATCAGCCAGAAGGACAGGGAGCTCAGGCACTTTCGGTGGGTTTCCTTACCTGGTCTTTCACAGACAAAGTTGTCCTGCGCCCCACCGAAATTCCTTCTGAAGGTGGTGTCAGAGTTTCACCTTAACCAGGTGTTGAAGTCTGCTGTTTGCTACCCTAATTACACCTCGACACTGAGTACAGGCTCCATACTTTGGACCCGAGACATACTCTCTCCTACTACAAGGAGAGGATGGCGAATTATGGAGAGGTTCGCCAGCTGTTTGTCACCTACGCTGAAGCTGCTTCTGGCAGACTGCAGCCAAACGGACCACAGCAAGATGGATTGCATCATGCATTGGTCTGTTTTATGAGTTGGTGGGCAAGGAGCCTCCCAGAGGGATAAGAGCTCATTCTACCCACCATACTGCTGCATCCGTGGCTGCTTCCATGGACATCCCTATCCAGGAAATCTGTCAGGCTGCTACCTGGAAGTCAGCAAACTCCTTTATCACCTACTACCACATTGACCTTAAGTCACACCTGGATGCTGGTTTTCGGCCTTGGTTCTCCAATCTCTGTTTCCTAAGTAGGGGTGTGCACCTTGCCTCCTCCTCCTGGAGAACTGCTCGGAGTCTGCCAAACTGTGTGGATGAACAACATATCCACGCTCCTAGAACAGCAGGTTACTCACCTGTAACAGTAGTTCTAGAATGGTATATGTTCTACATCCATCGCACCCTCCGACCTCCCGGCTTCAGGCGCTCAGGCTTCATGGGGCGGAGCTAAGGTATATACCACCGGGGTGGGTGGGAGGAGCCAGCTTGAAGACTTCCAGCAGGATTTAAAGTGAAGGGACATGCCAAACATTGTGGATGAACAACATATACCACTCCTAGAACTACTGTTACAGGTGAGTAACCTGTTCATTTGTGCTGGGTTGTACATGCAGTAAATTATCATTCTTTCAGGTTGAGACTTTTCTCTTAGTAAAAATGCTATCATGATGAGTTTGGGTCTTCTTAGTTCCATTTCTTTCAAAGAGATAGTAGTAACATAGTAATTTAAGATCGAAAGGGGCACAAGGTCCATCAGGTCTGCTGTCCCCCCATCTCACTACATAGCAGGACCAACAAGTATGATAGCAAGAAGACATGACGGGACGTGCATTGTGCTGATATAAATGAATGCCAAGGGGTGTACTGAGGCACAACGATGTAGAAAGGTAGCTCTGCTTCCTGGAACAGGGGTAAATCAGCATGATGCACCCCTCAGTGTCTTACTGCACTTATAAAATGGGTATACCGAGAGAATTTAAATAAATAAAAAAAAAAACACTTTTTAAATTAAAAACGGTATTTTCTGTTGATGAAAGTAATTAATTAAAAAGTACTCTCCCCAGCTGTCAAGTATCTGTCTATCCAAACATTTAGTAGATCGGAATGTTTGTTTATCATAGAATGCAGGAATTTGAACTTTTTTTTGGCCACAACAGTTCTTTTCCTCCTGCATCCAAGGGCAGATCATCAGCCCTGCCCCTGCACCTGAGCCAGCCACTGCCTCTCCCTGCATCTGCCTTCTAGTCAGAATACTCCCACCATTCTACCCCTTGTGGGTGGGGCCAGAAGGAGGGCCATCCTCCCTCAGCTCAGATATTCAGTATAGACCCGAAGGCAGGAATCTGGGTGCTTGTGCCTGCTCGGGTATGCAGGTGGGCTTCAGAAAGGCCTTGATGTCATTTTCCCTGTTTCTTCCCACACCTTACTGTAAGAGCATGAGGCATCGTGTAGAGGGTGCATACTTGACTTCTGTGCTTCGCACCTCTTGTTCTTTCTGCCTGTGTTGCACTGCTATCAGGCCTCCACCTGGTGGTAGTCAAAAGCCGGGCTGATATGCCGATATCTTGCATATAAGCTACAAAACTGTGACTGTAACGTAAGTAAGTGCACATTGCCAAATGCAACAACGGCGATGAGCACTATAGCTGGAACCAAAAGAGCGAGGTTCCAAAGATTATCTACTGGTGTGATGTGAACAAAAAACCCATCATTTTAACAATCAACTCTGAGGGAGGGCCTGACTCTGGAGTAAAGGGCAAAAAATCAGGAGGCTATTCATGGGGGGGTAATTGGTGAGGGGACCTACGCAGCACACATCGGGTGGGGAACATGAAACAAAACCTAAGTACCACAACCCTTAAAATAAAAATTGCATTTATTAGCACCCACCCAACTCTGAACCGGGTCGCCCACACCAGACAGCATAGCTGTAACTGCAGCACCAAATGGTCAGTTGCGAACTACCTGGCCAAACATGCTGTTACATCCTCACTCCCCATAGTTGCCATTCCCATCACTCGCATAACCCGTCACCGTTTATGCCTCCCTACTTGTTATAATCACTCGTCTTCTTCAGTGTTCGCTCTTATTACAGGCGGTCAGATTGGAGTCACTCAGTTTGACTCGCCCGTATCATAGGTCACTGACATTCTTCCCCACCCTGGGAAGAAAGCAGTCCCTTGACATTCGATCCTCTCCTGCCCTGACTGACCCCGATGACCGGAGTCTGTTCCCCAACCCAGGTCACTGGCATGGCAGGAGGTAAGGCTGTAGCACCTCAACTATCAGGCCAAACCAGAAACTCAGACTTCTGCGATTCTACTGGTTGACTGTTCACCACTCCCCACTAAAGCCAGAGATTCAGTTTTATCTATAGCAGTGCCAGCAGCAAAGATTTCCTGGTAGGCATGTAAGATTGGGGAGAGTCCCATTGTCAGAAAAGAAGCTCTAAAAAAAAAAAAACTGGAGTAGTACTTCATTGTTTAAAATGTGTGCATGTATGTAAGGGAATATAAATGAAAAGAACATATAATCAGTTTGGTTGTCTTTTAATTTTGAGTTACTTGTTTTTAGGGCCTAGATGATTTTTAGTGAGCAAAGGTGGCAGCAAAGTTTGTAATGGCAATTAGAAATAAAAAGGCATTGATATTGTTAGTGTAACCAGCATTCTAGGGACGTGGATATGTTGTTCAAGCCACACTTATTGGCAGATTCCTTGCCGCTTTAAATTTTGCGGAAGGTCTTCAAGCTGGCTCCTCCTCCCACCTGGGTGGTAAAACTCGGCTCCGCCCATGACGCCAGATCTTCCTTATTGCTTGGAAGCTCAGGTTCCTCCCTATGCGGTCTGTGTTTTAGGCCTGGATCCAAACTCTTCGTTAATCCGAAACTTATTTTGAAATTTACAAGACTTCAGTCTTTATCTTCCTCGTGGCTGCGATGGACAAATTGACTGCAGGTTTAGGTCGGTGCCCTGGGGGCAGAAGATGTCCCGGACTGATCCACATGTCACTTGCGTTTGTTGCCTTGGACTTGGCCATGACTCACAGGCTTGTGAGTTGTGCAAATCCTTCGGCTTCGGGTCTTGGAGGACCGCACTGCCCAGTTACTGTTGAGGTGACCAAAACGTTATCCTCCAGTTAAGTCGAAGGAGGCCCATTGGGCGGTGTCACGTGCTGCGGGCTTGGCTGAACAGCTGGAGCAGATCATTGCCCTCGAGGAGGAGGCAACCCAGGCCGCATCATCATCATCCTTGGTCGCGGCATTTATCCCACTCTCCTTAGAATCCTCCTAAACAGCTTCTTTCAAGGAGTTTGCCAGTCCCTCTCCACCAAGGGAGAAGGTCTTGGGACATTCCTCTCGGTCTAAAAAGAAGGACCCCAAAGGTAAGTCCCACCGTCGGACGTTCGTGGGAGCAGGAGAGGTCCCTTCCCGGATAGTCGACACTCGACGGTCGAGTTGTGGCTAAGGCCGCCCGGCTTCACAGTGTCCCGTTAGGTCAGCGGCCGAGGCACCCGTTGGCCGCAGTCGAGATTTTTCTTGACCCGTTGGACAGGCTGTCGCCGGAGAAGCTGACAACCCTTCTTCACCGGTTCCCCGGTGGAAACCGAGGACTGCCTGTGCCTCCTGTGCTGGAGTCCCCGGTTAAGGTCCTTAAACCGAGGGAGGGCGGGTTTCTCCCACCCCTCTCAGACCCACCCTGAAACACCGAAGGTCTTGGTCTTGGTCCTCGGACCTCTTCCCAGTCCAGCCAATCCCCTGACATCGGGCGGTCTCAGTCTCGCACCGTGGAAAGTGGCGGCGCCGCATCCTCTCTTCGTCCCTCTTCGGATGATAGGCAAATATAGCTATATAATGATAGTGCAAATTGTGTCAGCGCTGTGAGGAGCTAATGTGGCAGCAGCTCCTTCTGACCGGGAATAAGCTGACTCTGTCGCTTTCCCGGCCATTAATGGCTGTCACACGGCGGCGAAAAAACCCTACGTAGTGGTCGAAAGCGAAGCCGGCACCGGTTGTTCAGCGGCGAAACCGGCTGCGCCACCCATTGTGGTGGAGCCTCCGTCTCCCACAACGAAGACTGGGGCCCCAACCAAGGATTCTCAGTCGGGTCAGGGTTTGCCCCATAGGTTGTCGGTCACCCTCACTCCCGATCGACCTCAGCAGGTGGAGGTGGCTCAGGCGCTCAGCAGCTGTTCGCAGACTTCTCGGAGTCTGATGACAACTCCTTGTTCTCAGGCTGCTTGACTTGGAGTCCACTGGGGTCAGTTGGTGGATGAGAGCCCATCCTCGTTTATGGGAATGCTTGACTCATCTCAGAGTCCACAGGGATGAAGCTCGAACCCGTTTCAAAGCGGGCCAAGTATCCCCTCATGGAGATACTGGACTGAGGGATGCCCATGGAGGCCTTCCGGTGGCCAAAGCCATTGTTGACCCGGCCCTGGAGCTATGGCAGTGGCCAGCTTCTTGTCCAGCACCTTGACCACGATGGCTTGGAAATATGCTGTTCCGCTGGTTCACTTTCCGGTTTCTTGGAGCACCCTCTGTCGAGTGGCTCTTGACCAATAGCATTTTCCGCGTGCCAGGAACGCTTGGGACGTGGACAAGCCTCCCGACAAGGAATCCAAGAAGTTGGACTACTCTGGGCGGAAAGTTTACGCTGCTTCCTCCCTAGGTCTTCGTCAGGCCAGCTCAGTTGTCCTGATGGCACACTCTTCACACACCCTTTGGGCTCCCTGGATGAGGTGATTCCTCATCTCCTGGCTGACCTCCAAACTACGGTCAAGCAGGTGCGGGATCAGGGAAGGCGGTGGCCAAACAGCAGCTCAGACTTCCTGGACATCGCTGACTCGTGTGCCCGGTCAGTAGCAGCCGCAGTGGCCATGCGCTGCAGAGCTTGGCCACGGATCTCCACTTTATGGCAGATACCCAGCACAAGCTGGAAGACGTTCCCTTCCTAGGTACCAAATTGTTTGGTCCTGGGGTTTAGGGGCATCTTCAGTGGATCTAGAAGTCCAATGCCACCTTGGACTCTGTCACATCTGCCCAGAAGGACAAAGGCCGCCAGCAGCAGCGTAAGCCCTTTCGTCCCTTCAGCCCCTCAAGTGCACGTCCGCCCAGCAACACCAGAATCAGGGCCAGCAGGCTCACACTTGGCACCCCAAAGCCAAGCCTGCTGCTTCCTCCAACAGGAAGCCAGGAGGAAAGGTCCAGGAGGCTCCTTGGTTGGTCCTTCCTCCAAGCCTGCCCAGTGATGGGTTGAGGGTGTCGCCCCAACCTCGTCACTCCTCCCGGGTTCCACCCGTGGGGGCAGCTCCGCCACTTCCTTTCCACCTGGTCCGATATCACCACGGACCGCTGGGTGTTGGAAGTGGTAGGAAAGAATCTGCTGCTGGAATTGAGCAGTCCCCACCCTATCGAGCTGTCGCCCCCGGGGGCTACGGGTCCGCAGCCACTCTGTCAGCCCGTCAAGCCGACATTACTCTGCTCCTCCAGAAGGAGGTGATCAGGAGGTGGCAGACCCTCCATCAGACCCAGGGTTTGTGTCCGGTACTTCCTGGTCCCAAAATGGATGGGGCTGGTGCCCCATTCTAGACCTACATGACCTGAACAAGTTCCTAAGATCTCGAACCTTCAGAATGGTCACTCTGGCTCAGATCATCCCATCCTTGGAACAAGGCATGTGGTTCTGTTCTCTGGACCTTCAGGATGTGTTCTTTCACGTCCCAATCCGTCCGTCCCACCAGCGATTCCTCCGCTTCAGAGCAGAGGGATCCCTTTATGAGTTCGGGCCATGCCCTTGGCCTCTCTCCAGCTCCCAGGGTCTTCACCAAATGCATGGCAGTGGTGACAGCATTCCTCTTGGTGCCAAAGGGTCCGGATGTACCCTTACCTGGACAACTGGCTGATTGCAGCCTCCTCCAAGTCAGAGGTAGGCGGTCCAGGGATCTGGCCCTCCAGGTCTGCTCTCAGATTGGCCTCCTCATCAAACGAGGCCAAATCAAGAACTCATGCCAAGCATGAGTGATTCAGTTCATCAGGGCAGAGCTCGGCTCTCTTGAGCAGAGCTACGGCTCCTGGCGAACAGGGCGAGTTATTTCCTCCTTTGCCCAATCATTTCTGGTTAGGCAGTTCGTCTGCCGGGACTTCCCTCGCCTCCTGGGCCTCATGGCAGCCTGCACCAGCGTGGTCGTTGGGCCCACTGGCACATCATCCCCTGCAATGGGGACTGGCCTGCCAATGGTCATAGAGCTCCAGTCCTCTTGGACCAGCCAGTGATAGTGACCCAGGAGATGGGGAGCAGCTCTTCAGTGGTGGATCATTCCGGCTCATCTGCAGGTGGGTATCCCGTTTGTCTGCCCAGAGCGATGGTCATTCTAACGACCGACGCCTCTCTGATGGGTTGGGGTGCCCCTCTGGGGAGCTCAAAGCGCGGCCTCTGGTCCCCTCAGGAGTCTCGATGCCACATCAACCTGCTGGAGCTTCAAGCGGTCCATTAGCCCTCACCACCTTCCTCCGTTTATGCAGGGTCCAAGTGGTCCAGTCCAGACAGACAACACCACGACCATGTACTACCTAAACCGCCAGGGGGATCGTGCCTTGCCTCTGTGCAAGGAAGCTCTCTGCACTTGGTCTCTTGTGGGCAGACTGGAGGCGGATCTCTTAGCCATTCATGTGGTGGAGCCTCCAACACTCTGGCCAATGCCCTATGCCGGATAGGTGCTGCATCTCACAGTGGTCTCTCCTGCTGGAGGTAGTACACAATCTGTTCTCCCACTGGGGCACACCTCAGGTGGACCTGTTTGCCTCAGGGAGAATGCGAAGCTGAGGCTGTTTCATTCCCGCCCCCTCAGCGGGGCTGCGCTGCACAGTGATGCTTTCTTGAGGCCGCCGACCCCAGGCCTCTTCACGCCTTTCCCCATTTCCCTTGATCCACAAGTGCTTCCCAAGGCGAGGAGGGACAAGGTGCAGGTGATTCTGGTAGCCCCAGACTGGTCCCATCAGTTCTGGTATCCAGATCTCCTCAGCCTCAGCTCCAGGCTCCCGAGATGGCTTCTAGCCACACCGGACCTGATCTCAGTCAACCAGGGAAGGTATTCCCACCCGGAGGCCTGGTTCCTGAGCAGCTAGAGTTCCAGGCCTTGGGCCTTTTCATCGAGTCCTCAGCGTTGTTGAGGCATCCCATAAGAGTCGACCAGAAAATGCTATGCCTTCAAATGGAAGAGATTCTCCATTTGGTGTCAGGATAAGGGGTTGGACCCTTCCTCCTGTTCCTTGGCCAGCATTCTGGACTACTTATGGTCCTTTCAAACAACATGAAGTCTTGCTATATTATGACAGGTGCAGTTTGTCCCACCATTAGAACTGCTCCGGAGGTGAAAGAGTTAACTTCCATGCAGAGCATGGAGCTTAGAGCGTGAGTTCGGTTAAAGAACTCTTTTAGGGTTGGTTTCAAACCGAAACCGTCAGATTCTTTACTCCGCCACTGAACAGTCGCTCCGAGATTCCTCTTGCTGCTCGGTTCATTTCCTCGGTTTAAAACGTCTTTTCTCGGTTGAATTTAACGCGATATTATTATTTTAACCGCAAACCCGATCGGTTCAAGCTCTGTCTATGGTATTGTAAGTAATAGATAGGTTTTCTGTGTGGAACTTGTAAATTTTTATTGGTTCGGTTTGAACCCGATCGAATTATTTAAACTCAGTTTAAAGCCTTTTAAGGCTTATTGAAGTCGCAGTTCGGTTCTTATCGGTTCTAAAAAAGCGGATTTAATCACGTTTTTTCCACGACCAGTGACACGGTTGGGAACTGATAAGGGTGTCTTGCCTGGCACTGCCATTAAAAGGGCAAGTTGTTGGTTAGGGCTGGCATCATGTCTGAGAAACCCAAAAGAAAACCGGGCCCACTGGTTTCTCAACACTGTAGTGTCTGTGGGGAAGCTCGCCAAGGCTGACCCACACACTACATGTCTTGTCTGGGTTTGACCACCTCAATTCAGACTGCCAGATTTGTAAAATTTTCCTGCAGCCACCCTGGACAGAGAGTGGGCAGGCTCAGGGACGAGAGGCCAAAAGTCAGCTGACCGGATGGCCAGCCTGGTTAGGTGCCAACCGAACGGAGGAGATGCCATCTGACCAGGGCGAGACTTCCTGGGGCAATGTAAAGGCTGGCTCTGAGGACCAGTTCCAGCAAAGAAAACTAAAAATCAGCAGGTTTGGAGTCAAATTCTTCTCCAACTGCTGCAGAGATAACCAGGGCAATATAGATTGTCAGTCACTGTCCCGGTTCCCTCCGAACCGCCACTATCTGGCAAAGGTCGGTTCGGTCGGTTCCACGGTTCAACAATATGATATAGAAGAGTTTTATGAACCAGAGGAGGGGAGGATGATTATGATCAGTGTGAATGTGACTTTGAAAGTCTGGATGTGCCCATTGAACGGACATCTCCCAGACAGACCTTTAGGTGAATCTCCCCTAGGCTTTCAGTTCCCTTCTCATTTTTTGTTTTATAAAAAGTTGCTGAGACCCTCCAGCTTCCCTTAGAGGAGGCTTTGGATGAGCAAGAGGAGCCTGACTATGTAGAGATGATGGATATCCCAGAGTCAGGAGATTGTCCATCCCTTTGCATAAATCTTTTAGGAAACCAACAATAAAAATTTTAAAAGCTCCTAATTCTGTGCCTCCTGTAGATAAAAAGATGGACAGGAGGTACACTTTGTCAGTCCTGATACAGATTTTCTTTCACAGCAATGCAGTCATGTTGGGAGTAGTTCAGGCTGCAGCCTGTGATAAACTAATATTCCCTGGCTTCACATCCTGACAAGGACTCCAGGAAGATTGATGCCATGGCCAAAAACAATACATGGCAGCATCTTTGGGACTCAGACAAGCAAACTATATGGCTTATGTTGCGAGATACCAGAAATCTAGATGGGATACTGTCATGGCCTTAGCCAAACAGGTCCCTGGCCAGCTTGCAAAGGAGCTGGAGCATGTGGCTCTTGATGGTATTGAGGCATCTAAGGTAATTCCATGCTGCAGTGGATTCTAATGATGTATCCTCTAGAGTCATGGCTACATCTGTGGCTTTTCGTAGATTGGCCTGGCTCAGGTGTACTACTTTGTCACAGGATACCCAGTCTAAGGCTATGGATTTTCCTGTAGGAGAAATTCTCTGTTTGGGGAGCAGACAGAGAATTATATGAAAAATGGATGAATATAGAACCACTTATAGGAGTGCAAGCCAAGTCACTCCTCAGGAGGCAGTCTCAGGGGTAGGGGCAGGTCTTTCACAGGCCTTTACCAGACTCAAGGCCTCCTCCTTCAGCCTATGCTCAGAGGGGTTCTTCAGAGGGAGAGGCAGACGGGTACGAGCAGGCCTGCTCCCACTCCTCAGCCCAAAGCCCCTGCCAAACAGGCACCCTGATGGGATGCCCAGGGTCGGCTCTCCATTACCTGTAGGGGCAGGCTGCATTTCGCTCCAGGACTGGGAGTCTTTAACATCAGACAGGTGGGTCCTGGAAGTAGTGAGCCAGGGTCTGGTTCTCAGCTTCAAAAAATTTCCAAAGATGAGAGCCAGATCTTTTCCACCTGCAAACCCTTTAGAGACTCTTGCTTTGGAAACAGAAGTCTCAACCCTCCTGGCTCTCAGAGCTGTAGAAAGGGTTTCTCCCCACACCAGGGCAAGGGTCTGTACTCCAGGTACTTCCTTACCCCAAAAGACAGGAGAGTGGCGGCTATCCTGGATCTAAGATATCTAAACAAGCACCGTTTAAAACCAAAGTTCAAAATGGTGACTCTGGGAGTGATTTTACCCTCCCTAAGGCCAGGGACTAGCTAGCTTCCCTGGACCTCAAGGATGCCTACTTCCATGTTCTTCTAGAGCGCCCACAAGTACCTCAGATTCGAACTGCCCTCAGGCCATTATCAGTTCAGAGCAATGCCCTTCGGCCTCACTTCCTCCTCATGGTGTTCACAAATGTCTGGCAGTAGCAGTTGCTCATCTAAGAAGGCAAAAGGTTGCCATTTTTCCCTACCTGGACGACTGGCTCATTGTGGGTCAGTCTCCAGACTAAATCAAATCACACCTGCTAGTTACCCAGCAGCTGCTTACCTCTCTGGGCTTTCTTCTCAGTCTTCCAAAGTCAGTTTTGGAACCTGTCCAGGTACTCACCTTTATAGGCAGTAGAACTGGACACAAAGCAGGCCAGAGTCTTCCTTCCCTGGAAAGGGTAAGGACCTTAGTGGCCCTGGCCTCGTCCTTCACTCTGCAGGTCTCTTGACCAGTAAGGCATTCCTGCAGCTCCTAGGACACATGGCTGCTTCACAGCTGTAGTGCAAGGAGCAAGATTTCAGATGAGGGACATTCAGTTCCATTTGAGAGCTTTCTGGTCTCAAAGAAGAGATCCCTATCCAAACTAATCCCAGTGACTCGAACCTGATCCATGCCTCTTCAGTGGTGGCAGGATCAGAGCAATCTGAGACAAGTGGTGCCTTTCATCCCTCTGTCCCACTCCTTGACCCTTACTACAGATGCATCCCTCTTGGGATGGGAGCTCACATGGGCACTCTCCACCCAGGGGTTATGGTCCCCTCAGGAATCTCTGCTCCACATCAATCTGTTGGAACTCAGAGCTGTTTTTCTAGCACTTCAGGTTTTTCTGCATCTGTTCAGAACAAGGTGGTACAGGTCAGAACAGACAACACCACTACAATGTGGTACATCAGCAAACAAGGGGCACTCGGTCTTGGGCCTTGTGCACCGAGGCGATGAAGTTGTGGTCTCTGGCTTATTCCCTGAACACTTCCCTCATAGCAGTTCACCTCCCAGGCAAGGACAATGTCCTGGCAGATGCTCTCAGCAGGATTTCCCAGGGCCATCACGAATGGTCACTGGATCCCCTAGTACTGGGATAGTGTTTGCCAGATGGGGCACTCCTCAGATAGATCTTTTTGCAGCCCCAGACAATCATCAACTTCCACTTTTTGTTGCAGGCCCCCAGTGTTGGGCTCCAGTCCCCTGGATGCCTTTCTCCTCGATTGGGAAGGAAGTTCCTTTATGCCTTTCCCCTTCCCTCTGCTGTTCAAAGTATTAGTCAAAATCAGGTCTCAGCCCTGCAAGATGATCCTGATTGCTCCAGACTGGGCCAGGCAGCCCTGGTACCCACTCCTTCTGTCCTTAGCAGTCCATCTTCCCTGTGTCTCCCCAGGAACCACAATCTGTTAACCTGTGCTCAGGGAGAGTTTGGTATCCGAATCTCAAATCCCTCAACCTCAAGGCTTGGCTCTTGAGCAGTTAGAGCTTGCTGATCTACAACTTTCTCAAAGTGTTCTCGAAATCCTGAAGGCTGCTAGGAAGCCTTCACCAGAGCTACCTATAACTCCAAGTGGAAAAGGTTTTCCATATGGTGTTCTGGGAAGCTTATATTTCCCGAATCTGCTGATCTACCCACTGTATTGGACTATATGGTCCATCTTAATTCTTTGGGACTGAGACCAGCTACCCTGAAAGTGCACTTGGCAGCTGTTTCTGCCTTCATTTCAGCAGGAAGCCCTCTTCTCTTTCTGCTCACTCTGTATTTTCCAAGTTTTTTAGGGATTGTTTCATACCAGTCCTCCATTCAGGGACCCTGCCCCTGCTTGGGATCTTAATGTTTGCATTGCTCAGCTGATGCAACCCCCTTTGAGCCTCTGTCTTCGGCAGAGCTTAAGTATTGACTTGGAAAACTGTATTTCTAGTAGCCATCACTTCTGCCAGGCGATAAGTGAGTTACAGGCTTTATCAGTGGAGACTGACTTTATTTCCTTTCACAGGGATAAAGTAGTCCTCAGGACTAACAGGAAGTTTTTCTCTAAGGTGGTTTTGGATTTCCACCTTAACCAATCTATTTCACTTCCAGTGTTCTTCACTGACCATTCCTCCTCTGGTGAAAGGAGGCTGCATAGCTAGATGTTAAGAGGGGCCTAAGTTACTACATAGAGCGTGCCTAGGGTCACAGGTTTGACTCCTCCAACTATTTCTCACTTGTGGTGAGGTTGGGAAAGGAGACCTGCCACTAAGAGATCCATTGCCAGGTGGATGGTCTCTTGTATCCAATTTTGCTATCAAAAGCTGGGTAAGGTTCCCCCCTCAGGCCTGAGGGCTCACTCACCAGAGGTACAGCTGCATCTCTAGCTGCTGCTAGGAGACATTCCTATCTTGGAGATATGTCAAGCAGCTACTTGGAAACAGTACACACTTTCACCAAGCATTACTCCTGGATATCCAGGCCAGGAGGGATGCTCGGTTTAACACAACCGTGCTTCGAGCCTATTCCCTAAGTAGGTTCTGTCCCTCCTCCATGGAGGTACTGCTGTGTAGTCTGCACCTGTCATAATATAGCAAGACTTCATGTTGTTTGAAGAAAAAATTACTCACCTTAGTAATGTTGATTCTTCTAGTGGAGTCTTGCTATATTATGACCTCCCCCAGCCTGCCCCTCTCAGAACTTCTACTTTGGGTATGGGGTGGGCAGTCCACTGTTGGCATTTATTGATGCCCTCTTTCATGTTTGGGTGTTGTGTTTTATTTAGTTATTTTATCTTATTTTCTGGTCCACTGACTTGAGTCTTGGTGTTGGGACCAGGAAAAATGTGAATATGTTAGTAGCCAGTTGGCTGAGTGTAGGTTATAGCTTCACACAGAGCCTTAGTGAGTTTTGCTCGTAAAGATCTGACGGTTTCGGTTTGAAACCACCCTAACAGAGCTTCTTTAACTGAGCTCGCTCTAAGCTCCATGCTCTGCATGGAAGTTAACTCTTTCACCTCAGAGCAGTTCTAATGGTGGGACAAACTGCACCTGTCATAATATAGCAAGACTCCATTAGAAGAAACAACATTACTAAGGTGAGTAATTTTTCTTCTCAGCTAGAGCTTAGTCGGCTGACCCTTAAGTTGCACCTGGCAGCCATCTCTGCTTACCGGTTGGGTCGGGCCGGCAGAGTCGGTGGTGCGGGAGAAGGTGGTCCGGTGCTTTTTCAGAGGCCTTGATCACGCATATCCCCTCCGTGTGAGAATCTCCACCTCCGTGGGATCTACTGGTAGTTGGCTATGCTCATGGGCAAGCTATTGAACCGATGCACAGGTGTGACATCTCTCACCGTGTAAGTGGAAGACCGCCTCCGTGGTGGCTATCATGTCAGCCAGAAGGATGGGAGAGCTCAGGCACTTTCCATCGAGTTTCCTTATCTGGTCTTCCACAGGGACAAGGTTGTCCCTGCACCCCTCAAAAATTCCTTCCGAAGGTGGTGTCCTGAGTTTCACTCTTAACCAGGTGTCGACTCTGCGGTGTTCTACCCCAGTCACACCTCGAGGCCGAAGATAGGCTTATAATTTGGACCTAGAAGAAGCTTCTTATTATAAGGAGCGGACGGCTGAAGTTCGGGGAGAGGTTTGCCAGCAGTTTGTCACCTCGCTTGAAGCCGCACCGGCAGACCTGCAGCCAAGTGGACGATATAGGCAGGTGGGTCTCCTCCTGCATAGACCTCTGCTATAGGTTGGTTGGCATGGAACCTCCCAGAGGAATAAGAGCTCATTCTACCCGCCATACCACTGCTTCGGTGGCTGCTTCCAGGGCGTCCCTATCCAGGAAATCTGCAGGGCTGCTACCTGGAAGTTGGCACACACCTTCATTACCCACTACCACATCGACCTTGAGTCATGCCGGGATGCTGGTTTTGGGACCTTGGTTCTCAGACCTTATTGCCTAAGTAGGGGGTGTCGCGCTTGCCTCCCTCCTCCCGGAGAACTGCTAGGAGTCTGCCAATAAGTGTGGATTGAACAGCATATCCACGTCCTAGAAATACAGGTTACTCACCTGTAACAGGAGTTCTAGGAGTGGTATATGTTGTTCATCCACACAACCCACCCGACTGCTGGATTCGACGGCGCGCAACCTGGCTTCCAGCAGGCTAGATCTGGCGCCATGGGGTGGAGCTGAGAGTTTTACTATCCGGGTGGGTGGGAGGAGCCAGCTTGAAGACCTTCCGCAAGATTTAAAGTGGCAAGGAACCTGCCAATAAGTGTGGATGAACAACATATACCACGCCTATAACTCCTGTTACAGGTGAGTAAATACAGGTTGTAGCAGCCCTGTAGATTTCCTGATAGGGACGTCCTGGAAGCAGCCACTGATGCAGCAGTATGATGGGTAGAATGAGCTCTTAATCTCTGGGAGGCTCCATACCCGCTAACTTATAGCAGCGATCTATGCAGGAGGTGACCCACCTGCCTATCGTCCGCTTGGCTGCAGGTCTGCCAGATGCGGCTTCAGCGAGGTGACAAACAGCTGGCTAACCTCTCCTCGAATTTCAGCCGTAAGGCCTTATAATAAGCGAGCGCCTTCTAGGGTCCAGAGTATGGAGCCTATATTCGGCCTCGAGGTGTGATTGGGTAGAACACCGGCAGAATCAGCACCTGGTTAAGGTGAAACTCCGACACCACCTTCGGAAGGAATTTCGGTGGGGCGCAGGGCAACCTTGTCCCTGTGGAAGACCAGGTAAGGAGACTTGATGCAGCGCTGGAGCTCTCCCATCCTTCTGGCTGATGTGATAGCCACCAAGAAGGCGGTCTTCCACGACAGGTGAGAGTTCACACTTGTGCATTGGTCTCAATGGCTTGCCCATGAGCTTTGCCAGTACCAGCAGTAGATCCCACGGGAGGTGAGGATTTCGCACTGGAGGGAAATGTGATCAAGGCCTTTGAAAAAGCACTCTGACCACCTTTTCCTTGCGGCCATCGACTGCTTCCCGCCCGCCCTGTAAGCAGAGATGGCTGCCAGGTGCACCTTTAGGTCGCCGATCTAAGCCCTTGACTAGAAAGGGACCATAATAGTCCAAAATGCTTGCCACAGAACAGGAGGAAGGGTCCAAGCCTCTTGTTCTGACACCAAATGGAGAATCTCTTCCATTTGAAGGCGAGTATTTCTGGTCGACTTTACGGGACGCCTCAACAACATTGAGGACCTCGTCGAAAGACCCAAGGCCTGGAACTCTAGCCACT
Organism: Neoceratodus forsteri; assembly: GCA_016271365.2. Lineage (NCBI taxonomy): Eukaryota > Metazoa > Chordata > Ceratodontiformes > Ceratodontidae > Neoceratodus > Neoceratodus forsteri. The sequence goes on from JADMNL010000024.1 coordinate 126,579,754, forward strand.
CAGGAACCAGGCTGTCGGTGTAGGGATTGAAGGTCCGATGGAACACCTTCCCTAATTGACTGAAAGCAGGTCCGGGTGAGCTGGAAGCTGCCTTGGGAGCTTGGAGCTGAGGCTGAGGAGATCTGGTACCAGAATCTAGGGGCCAGTCTGGGCTATCAGGATCACCTGCGCCTGTCCCTCCTTGCTTTGAGAAGCACCTTGTGAATCAAGGGAAATGGGGAAAGGCGAGAAGAGGCCCGGGGTCCACAGCCTCGAGAAGGCATCCCCTGCAGCGAGCCCTGCTGAGGGGGGCGGGTATGAACAGCCTCAGCTTCGCTGCTCTCCCTGGAGGCAAACAGGTCCACCTGAGATGTGCCCCAGTGGGAGAACAGATCTTGCATACCTCCGCAGGAGAGACCACTGTGAGATGCAGCCCTATCCGCCCAGGGCATCGGCCAGGGTGTTGGAGGCCCCTGCCACATGAATGGCTAGGAGATCCGCCCAGGCTGCGACGAGTGACCAAATGCGGAGAGCTTCCTGTATAGAAGCATGGAGCATGTCCCGTCCTGGCGGTTCAGGTAGTACATGATTGTGGTATTGTCCGCCTGACTGGACCACTTGACCCCGGAGAAACGGAGCAAAGGCGGTGAGAGCTAGGACGGACTCGAGCTCCAGCAGGTTGATGTGGCATCGACTCCGCAGGGACCAGAGGCGCGCACTCGGTGTCCCAGATGGGCACCCCAACCCATCAGAGAGGTGTCGGTCGATAGAGAGACCGTTGGCTCGGGTGACAAACGGGATGCCCTCCTGCAGATGGAATGGAATGGTCCACCACTGGAGAGCTGCCCACATCTCCTGGGTCACTATCACTATCTGGTCCAAAGGATCGCAGCTGCCAGGACCACTGGCTGGCCAGTCCCCACTGAAGGGGGCACATGTGCCAGCGGCCCAACGGACCACGCTGGTACAGGCCGCCATGAGACCCAGAAGGCGAGGAAGTCCCGGCAGGGCGCAATTGCCTAACCAGAAATGATTGGGCAAAGGAGGTAAGAACCTCGGCCCTGTCCACCGGAGCCGTGCTCTGGCTCGAAGAGAGTCGAGCTCTGCCCCAATGAACAGGATCACCTGCTTCGCTCTAGTTCCGACTTGGCCTCGTTGATGAGAACGCCAACTCAAGAGCAAACCTGGAGGGCCAGATCTCTGGACCGCTCTACCTCCCATCTGGAGGAGGCTGCTATCAGCCAATCGTCCAGGTAAGGGTACACCCGACCCCTCGGCGCCAGAGAATGCTGTCACCACTGCCATGCATTTGGTGAAGACCCTGGAGCTGGAGATAAGCCAAAGGGCATGGCTGAACTGAAGAGGATCCCTCCGCCGAAAGTGGAGGGAATCTCCGATGTGACGGACGGATAGGGACGGAAAGAACGCGTCCTGTAGGTCCAGAGAGCAGAAACCACACGCCGTGTTCCAGAGATGGTAATATCTGCGCCTAGAGTGACCATCCTGAAGGTTCGAGACCTTAGGAACTTGTTCAGGTCGTGAGGTCGAGAATGGGGCGCCAGCCCCCGTCCATTTCGAACCAGGAAATACCTGGACATGAACCCCTGGTCTGAAGGGGCCTCCACCTCCGTGATCACCTCCTTTTGGAGGAGGAGAGCGATGTCGGCTCGGCGAGCCACCAGTGAGCTGTGACCCCGAGGCCCCGTGCGACGGCTCTGTAGGGTGGGGCCTGCTCGATTCCAGAGGTAGGCCTTTTCCACCACCTCCAGTACCCACCTGTCCGTGGTAACAGTGGACCAGGCGGAAAGGAAGTGTCTGAGCCGTCCTCTACGGGGAACCAGGGGTGAGGCGACAGGGATGGGGCGACACCCCCAGCCCGTCACTGGGCAGGCTTGGAGGAGGGACCGGCCGAGGGACCTCCTGGGCCTTACCTCCTGCTTCCTGTTGGAGGAAGCCGACGGGCTTGGGCTTGGGATACCAAGGTCGGCTTCCTGCTGGCCCTGACGCTGCTGGGTCAAGCACGAAGCGGGCGAGAAGGACGAAGGGCTTAGGCTGTGGCTTGCGGCCTTTGTCCTTCTGAGCGGAAGAGACCAATCCAAGGTAGCATTGGACTTCTCGATCCTCTGCAGGTGACCTTCCACCCCAGGGTCAAGAGGTCAGTCCCCAAAGGAACATCCGCCAACTTGTGCTGGGTATCCGAGGTAAAGGTGGATATCCTCAGCCAAGTCCGACGACGCATGGCCACTGCGGCCGCCACAGACCTGGCACATGAGTCCCCGATGTCTAACGCAGTCTGGAGCTGCTGTTTAGCCACTGCTCTGCCCTGGTCCCGCACCTGCCTGACCATAGTCTGCAGATCTCGTGGAAGATGAGGGACAACCTCATCCAGGGAGCCCAACAGGGCGTGAAAAAATGTGCCATGAGGACGGCCGAACTGGCCTGACGAGGCCGAGAGAGGACGCAGCATAGACTTTTCGCCCGCATAATCCAATTTCTTGGATTCCTTGTCGGGAGGTTTGTCCACATCCCTGGCGCTCCCGCACGCCAGAAAACGCTGTCGGTAACCAACCCTCGCCGAGGGGTGTTCCAAAACCAGACAGGGAACGTAGGGACCGGGATACTTCCTGGCCAACCTGGTCAAGGTGCAGGGCAGGAAGCAGGACGCTGCCAAAGTTCCAAGGCCGACCACTATGGCTTCGGCCACCGAAAGGCTCTCGGAGATCCCCTCGGTCCAGAATCTCCGTGAGGGATACCTGGCCTGCTTAGAAATGGGTTCGAGCTTCATCCCGTGGACTCCGAGATGAGTCAAGCAACCCTAAGAAGGACTTAAGGGCTATCGTCCATTGACTGCCCTCCCGAGGACTCCAAGTCGATGCGCTTGGAGAAGAGGGAGGAACCATCATCGACTCAGAAGAGTCTTCAAAGAGCTGCCTGCGTGCCTGAGCCACCTCCACCTGCCGAGGTTTATCGGGAGTGAGGGTGACAGACAGCCTATGGGGCAAACCCAAAGCCGACCGAGAATTTTGGTCGGAGCCCCAACTAATGGCTGTGGAGGCGGAGGTTCCACCAGAATCGGTGGGGCAGCTGGAATTGGCCGAACAACCGCCTGAGAACAGGCCTCGACCAACGAGGTTGTTTCGCTGCTCCGTGACAGCCACTTAATGGTGGAAAGACGACTGGGTCGGGCTATTCCCAGTCAAAAGGAGCTGTTGCCACATAAGTTCTCATACCTCTGACGCAACTTGCGCCGAAGCCTCCTCGTCCCGAGGAAGAGGAAGAGGGCGGCACGCTTCAAGCCGCGTGCTGAGATCGAGACCGCCCATGACGGGCGGGATTGGTTGGACCGCGAGGATGTCCGAGACCGAGACCGAGAGTCTCAACTAGGCCGAGGAAGGTGAGGAGAAGTGTCGAAATCGGCACTCTCGCCGTGACGATCCCACCGAAGGCTCCGGAACTGGAGGCACAGACGAGCCGACGGGATCCTCAACTCCCACCGGGGAACCGAGAGGGGATTCTCAGCTTTCCAGCCGACAACCCGTCTAACGGGTCGAGAAAAATCTCAGCAGCGTCGGCGAGTCTCGGTCAACTGGCCTGGCGGGGACACCGTGAAGCCAGTGGCGAAGCTGAGGGTCGGCCGAAGTGGGTGTCGACAAGGAGGGGATCTTCCCGTCCCAAGAGCATCAACGGAGACTTACTTTGCTCTTTTGGACCTGGAAAAAGGTCCGAAGAAGTTGGACCCTCACCTTTGGTCGAGAGGTCAGGCAAAGCTCCTTAAAGAAGCCGAGTACGAGGCACGAGGTAAAGCGGGACAATGCCGCAGCCGAGTAGAAGCGGCCGCGCCTCCTCTTCGAGGGCGATCATCTGCTCGAGCTGATCCGGCCGAGCTCACACCGCTGACACCGCCAATCGGGCCTCTTTAGATTTCACCGGTGGAATTCTTTCTCGGGCGCCCCAGTTGTAATCGGGCAGCACGGTCTTCAAGGGCGTGGGCGAAAGGAAGAGCAGAAGTCGCAGGCTTGCGGGTGATGCTCAAGGCCCAGGCAGTAGAGCGCGCGTGGAGTGCGGATCCGCCCTAGACATCTTCATTCGCAAGGGCACCTAAAACCGAGCCGATTTGTCCATCGCAGCCGCTGCAGGAGAAGAAGACCAAGTCTTTAGCAAAAACTTTTAATTTCGAACTTTCAAGAATTAGGAACCAGTCTTAATCACAACGTGCTAAGGAGGGAACCTGAGCCCAAGCGTAAAGAAGATCTGGCGTCATGGGGCGGAGCCGAGTTTTACCACCCAGGTGGGTGGGAGGAGCCAGCTGAAGACCTTCCGCAAGATTTAAAGCGGCAAGGAACCTGCCAATAAGTGTGGATGAGCAACATATCCATGTCCCTAGAACCTGTATTTCCTTCAGTAGGGGTTGGTATCTTTTGGCTGTTGAGGTGAGGCTACACAAAACAATTTTTTAACTCGAACTGGGAGGGCCACAGCCCTGGGGACCTGCACAAACATGTTAGGGGCACCAGTAGGAATGTCCCTCCTTTAGCAAGTGTCAGTGGTAGTTTTTATTCTATCACAAGATGTTTAAACAAATATTTGCCCTTTGGGGCTGCAGGTGCAGAGGGTACAGAAGCATAAAGTTCTTGGTAGGGACACAAAGTCCATCTGAGTCCCTGATCATGAGTTCAGGAAAAGTCTCTTTTGTCCATCCTTCTTTATGGATAGAAGTCAAGACAGAGAATGTCCTCATGGAATTTGAACATTTCTGGGGTACAACAAACGACATTTTTCTCATCAGAAACAGAACCTTTGAGACAGATCATGTCTTTATGTCAAACTCGCTTTACTGTGACACATGATTTTGGTAGTCAGGAGCCCTTCCTGCTTCTCCTACAGAAACTGTACCAAGGAGGCACTGTTTGGACTGTTCTTTTACAAACCTGTCCTCACATTCCTAGAGTTGGTAACAACTCCAGATCACACAGGCATTCCCACTGGGGCAGCCCTGGTGAAGCCAGTATCGGGCAGCATCCCAGAAGAAAATCTCTCACAGTTCCAGGTTGGCATCCACAAATTACTCATGGTTCCTCTGACCAGATGCCTCTAAGATCTTTCACCCCACACAGGGACACACCAGAGAGAAAAGCCTCTGCCCGACTCGATGTTCCACTGCTGCATGACCAAACTAGGGACAAAACAGGAGAGGAGAGTGTTGGTACCTCTTCTGAGGCTCTCTTCAGTCAGACTGACTCAAAGCTGAGTGAGCAACTAATGCCCAGTGTAGCATTGCATTGTGGCTTATGCTGCTGCTGTGAAGCGCCTCCCACTTAGAACCTCTGTCCAGATGACTGACAGGATTTCACAGGAGACCTGGACCTTATCCCACAAACGATGTAGTGTGAACATCTGTGAACTCATAAGAGAGAAATAAGTGCCTTAGCTGGGCACTTCTTTCTCTGACTCTTCTTTTGTTTGGGTTCCATAGATGTGCATGCCGATGCTTCATGTATGAAAAATGTAATTGTCTGTGCAACACCAGGTTGTGCATTAGAGAACGTGTGGTGCTTCTGGGAGTCCCAGGTTTCCAGTTGCCTTGATGGAGACCTGGAAGCTAACTATTTGCCACCCAGACTAACTGCAAAACCCATTACACTATATAGGGTTCTAGTAACCCCAAGGGTTTGCAGGGCTTACATTAGTGTGTTGTGTCCTGATTGCCAGCATTGTTTTCAGTTGTGCATTGTGCTGTCCCAATCCATGGGGTCCTGATCAATCAGGACACAAGGTTTCTAACCATTATAGAAGTTATGCTAACATGTAATAATTTGTAGGGCTCCTCCACCTACCCTGCTACCCAGGGTACTGTGTCCTTGATTCCCTTTATAAGCAGAAATTTACCCAGGCTTGCCTTAAAAATAGAAATCTGTACCAGCTTGCCATGAAAGCAGACATTTGCCCAGGCTTGTTTTAAATGCAGAAATTTGGTTCTGGCTTCCTTGAAAGCAGACATTTGCCCTGGCTTGCCTTGAAAGCCTATAATGCCTTCATATCCACTGTCATACATATTTTATTATTTTTGAATTATTCCAAATTTTTCTGGTAGTTCTGTTGCAAGGAGCACGTAGCATTTCACAACTGTCTTTGGACGCCAGTAAATTTTCTTTCTTCGGTGAGTTGTGAATGCAGTATCCAGAAAAACAGTGAAAAGGATTTCCTTGTACGATAAAGGTTTATTTCTCTCACATGCTGTAGAAGCGTGTTCGGGGCCAAGAAGAAAAACGGATGGGCATACACTGCAAGGATACTGTCTCGATGTGCAAATGGATTATTCACAGAGGCCAGTAGTGAATAAATGCAGTTTTATTTAAAGCTGTACTCAGTCCTGGAATCGAGGGATTCACCCTCATGTTGATAAGTGCTGGAGGTCCGCTTACAGAATAATATGGTTATAGTATTATAGCAGACTTGCGTCACTCATTTCATATAATAACTGACACAGTTCAACAACTCTACAGTCATGTAATTTAACCCCCCAAAAAAAATATGTAATTTGATGTCGAATACGACGAAGTCTGTCATAATGTGGCTGTTCCTTGGATGGCATATCCTCTTGCTGGGGAGACTGGTTTTACAGTGTCAACTGCTACCCTCCCTCCTCCTTTACTCACCAGTTATTGGTCAATATAATGCTTTCCCCTTCATAAGAAAGGAAAGCAAATGCTTCAAGTTTGATGAAAGAGCTTTACAGAGCATGTGCAGGTATTTTGTTCTGGGTTTGAGAAGTGTCTCCGGCATAGCAGTATGTTTTCTGAGACACTGTCTGCCATACACATCTAGCACAAAATACAGTAAACTTCCTTCAGCTCTGCTAATGCTCTAAAATGGAATTTGAATGCATAGTTAAAAGATTACTGTCTGATATTACCAGCTGACTGAGAGACAGCATGTCGCTTTTTGGATCCCCTGTTGTTGCTGCAATACATGAATAGGAGGCCATGAGGGCTAAACTAAATACAGGCAAGAGTAGTTGCTTGAATGACATACCGCGTAAGGTACCCACCTTCCACACCTCTCTGGTGGAACTCAATCTCTGGCAACCAAACAGATCCCTTCAGAAGGACAGAATGAAGGACTTAATTTGGTTTTATGCATTTTTTTAAACAGTATCTCAAAGTACTTTAAAATCCAGGAGAGAATGCTATGCATGCCTTACCTGACTGAAAGCTTTCACTGCTCCAGCTTCTCCACTAAAAAAAAGGTTTTTTTAGTGTCAGAATCTACAAAAATGACACAAAAGTCATAGGCATGTGACTAAAGGCTCCGTGGATGATTATCTGGACCCAAGGCAGCCAAGGGGATGAAAAGAATCAACCAAAGGGGAACCAGGCCAGGAGAAGACTGCCATGCCTCATAGATGTCTTGGGAGAAGATAGCAGAACTAGACCAAGTGGGCTTTGACTGGGTCCTCGAGTAGCATTGTCCCCAGGCTGGCCGCGGTGTCAGGCAAACTGGACACACTGGTTGCCAAACACGATAAACAGTCAGCCTGGATTGCTGTGGTTGAAGAGTGTGTCTCTCTTCTGAGGGTGGAATGAGGCCTGCAGGAGCAGGTCACTAAGCTAGAGAAAGAGCTGGAGATGTGTGTGATGTTAGGCATGAAATCGAGCTGACACCTGCTATAAATTTCAACTGTAGTAACTGTGTTGAGTGTGATGTTCAAGTGCTTATGTTCATTATTGTGCATATTCTATTATGTAGACAGTGAAAGAAGAAACTGCTGTAAAATTGATTGTTGGTGTAATAACTAAAGTCTCCTAGTCCTTCAATGTACCAGCGTATGTATGCATTGCGTGAATTGCGTGATGTATTTATTATCCTAAAATTCAATATACAGAACTTTAAAAACAAATCTGGGAGAGGAGAGATGATTGTTGCCAGTTTCAGTGCACAGGTGGATTCTCCCAGGTTTCAGGAAAGGGACTGAGGAGTAATTCTATTTGATTACCTTAAGATGATAACAAGGCAGTAGTTAGTGCTAGTCGAATGCTGGGGTGCACAGGGTATCGTCAGCAGAAGAAGGAGGTGGCTTTGCCACTGTATAGATTGTTGGTGAAACCCCACCTGGACTACTATGTCTAGCTCTGGAGACCACACCTCTGGAATTACATAGACAGGTTAAAGCTGTCCAGAGGAGGGCAACTAAAATGGTGCAGGGTCTGCATCAGAAGCCCCACGAGGAGAGACTGAAGGACCCCAGTATGTACATACTGGAAAGGGGGGTCATGATAGAAACCTATAAATACCTCATGGGTTGAATAGGGTACAGGAAGGAGTGTTTGCAGAGGAAAATACGTATGAGAACAAGGGCATGCAGTGAAGCTGGAAGGGGGAGAATTTAGGAATTTAGGAGAGATGTGAGGAAGTACTCTTCACTGAAAGAGTGATGGATGCCTGGAAAAATCTTCCAACAGAGATGGTATGGGCAAAAACAGTGGTGGACCTCAAACATGCATAGGATAGACACAAGGGAATCTTGGCTGGAAGTGTGGGGTGGGGGCAGAGATCAAGTAGGGTATGCAGTGACAGTAGAGGCAGGGACAAATGGGCAGACTGGGTGGGCCAAGAGGTCCTTATCTGCCATCAAATTCTGTTTCTGACGAGCACAGAGATAGTTCAGACATTACAGAGGTTAAACACAGAGAGGTTAGTTGGCTTGTTCAGGGTCACAGAGTGAGCAGTTGCAGTTTTAGGATTCCAGATTTGGGTCTCTAGGTTCACACCTTACCATCTTAGCCTCCCATTAGCAATGCTAACTCTGGAACACTGAGGGGAGTTGGTGTCAGCAGAGGCCTTTTGGTGAGTTAGAGAACTTTGAGATAGGCAAGGCAGTTGATGCCCTATGCCAAAGCTCTGGGCACCTCACAACACAGAACAGAGAAAACAGAAAATTAAACAAGTTAATAAAAGTAAATAAGCATAAAATTCAATTCCATAAACTAATTCAATGAATAGACCTTATTAAATAAATACGCTTTTAGCAGTCCTTTAAGGTCTTGACTGAGCGGGCTGAACCGACATTTGAGGGCAAAGAGTTCCAAAGAAACAGCGCAGCCACCCCAAAATGTCATCAGATAGCTTAAGGTGGGATCAGGGAATAGCCAAAGGTGCACATTGGTAGAGTGGAGAGGGCAGACTGAGACATAAGGCAGGAGATCAACATATCTTGAAGGTGATGTGCCATCAAATTGATAGCCAGTGGGATGCACGAGCCTCCCTGTCTGAGAATCATTTTCCAGGCTCAGGGCAGAAAGCACATCATTTTACTTCAGCTGCTACTACTTATCTGCAGACACACAGCCAGTATAGGATGCAAGGCTTCCCAGCATGGAAATGCACTCTTGAAAATCATAGCATTTTGCTCACAAATTGATGGACACTTAAATACTAACACACTACCCTAAAACACTAAGAGCCTCCTCCTTAAGCTTGATTCTCTTAAAGTCTGGATCTTCAGTAAGAACTCTAAGGAATCCAACTGCGAAGACTCCAGACAGGGTGGTACTGTATAAACAGTAGCCAGCCTGACAGTTGCACAGCACTTGCAGTCTCACTTTCTTGGTCAGGGCGTGGCTATAGGAGCCTCAGGTCGCTTTAAATACATTAAAATGTGAATATTTATTAGAAAAATGGATATGAAAAATAGTTTGCAGCAAATACTTTACAAGTTAAATCCGTGCTATGTTCACAGCAGCTCTAACTAGCATAGCATATCTACATAGTACTGAGATACTGGAGCAGTTAGGAATTGCTGTTGTAGTCACCATATCTTCTGTGCTTTTTAATGTTCAGAATTTCTTACAATATACCATCTGCTACAGTTAGAGCTACTGTGAACACAGTACAGATTTAACTTGTAAATTATGTATTTGCTGCAAACTGCATTTGTTCCTGTCCATTTTTTCTAATGAATATTCATATTTGTAATGTATGTAAGTGATGTGAGACTCCTTAGCTCACCTAGACAAGGAGTGTGAGATTCAAGTGCCTGGGCAGTAGTGGCTAGCAGCAGCCTGGGTCTGCACCTCACTTTTGTTTCTAAAGTCGCAGTTACAGCTTTATTTTGAATTGCTAGCCCAAGTGTGGTGGATTTCTCCTTGAGTGTGTATTACTTTTCTTTGTGAATCTCTCAATATTTCCGGCCTCCTGTGCATATCTGAATCCTGGCTCTCATCCAGGATACCAGATGCCAACTTGGCTCTTTCTGACTACCTCCTCTTTCGTCAGGACCGGGCAAGCATGGTGGTAGAGTGGTCTTGGATGTCCACCAAACCTGTCCTGCTCTGTCACCTTCAGAGAGTCAGTTACTTCCTCCCATGAGCTCCTTCTAGTTAAACTATCCCTTCCTTCCTCCCTATTTATGTTGGTATTTCCTATGCCTCTCATAAGATCTCCACCAACCCCCTTTTCCCTAGTTGACTCCTCTCATCCCTTTTCTCCCATACTGACTCTGCTGAACTTATCCTCTTGGGAGACTTCAACATAAATTGACTCTCCTCTACGTCCAGGCCCACTCTCCACATGATTGTGTCCTTGAACCTCACCCAGTTAATAGCCGAATCCACCCGATTCGATCCTCATTCCTCTAATTGTGCCCTCCTGCACCGTGCTCACCTCACACCCCTGCCCTATCATTTGAAGCAGAGGCATTCTACCTGATGCCTTCAATGACCAGCATGACCTACTGTATCAGGAAAGTGAGGTCCACCACTCTGCTCCTCAGATACATTTGGTCCAGGTCATTCAGGACTCTGGATTCAAATGCCCCCTACAGGTCCTTGCTTCCTCTTGCTGGTCCCTGGTCTATTCTGCCACAGATATTGACATTGCCCTTCCCCATGTCCTCACCATTTTTAACCACACTGGCTGGAACATCCATGCCTGCCTATTTAAATCTAGAGTCAGGCTCTCCCATCACCCTGGATTACCCTGAAATTATTGATCTTTGTAAGTCCTGTAGCCAAGCATGGGCCATTTCAAATTCTCACAATCCCTGCCTGACCTACAGTTCTACAGGTAACTCAGGAATTCTTGCACAATGGTCATCCTGATCTGCTAAAGCCCTCTACTTCAAATCTCATGTCCAGTCTACTCTTAACTCTCCCACTAGTATTTGGAAGGTTATTCACTCCTTTTGATCCTCCAACCCAGTCCTCTCCACCCCCTCCAAGTGGATGGTTCATTGGTCTCTGGCCCTCTCTGTTGCCACTTATTCTAACAAATTCTTCATCAACTGTGCTCTTTCCTCATACCAGTCCTCTGCATAAGTGCCAGAACGGGGATGATGGCCATGGCTCTACCACTTTCAGCATTGGCCCTGTAAGTTTTGCAATCATATTAATTTATTACTAGGGAAGAATTTATCCCTACATCCTTGGCTAACACTTTTCAGACCCTTCCTGCACCAGTGGTCCTCTTTCGCCTCCCTCCTGCCTCTCCCTCCCTCTCCTGAAGGCTTCCATTTCCTGCCTCCGCCCATGAAGGCTTCCTTGCTCTAACTTCACTTAACCCGTCAATGTCAAGCCCCGATGGGCTAGACCCCAAACTTGTATAAATCTTGGCCCCTACCTCTCCACTTGCTCGCCTTCTGAACCTTTCCTTCTCCCATTGTGTTGTCCCCTAGGCCTGGAAGATAGCAAGGTCTTACCTCTGCATAAAGGTGACCCTTCTCTCCTGGCAACATCCGCCTATATCACTTCTTCCTCTCTTGCTGCTTCTTTTTTTTTTCATATTTAACCAGGACTAGCACACTAAGCTGAAAGTTTTTTTAAGGTGTGACCCTGAGCACAGGGAAGTTAAGGACTTGCTCAGGGCTCACAGTATGCAAGTGGAAGCTGTGGGTTCAAACCCAGGTCTGGTCTGCTGGATGTCATCAGATTTGCAACTCAGAGTCTTAAACCACTGCGCTTATACTACCTCACATTGCCTGACCCACAAGCTCAAGGAGACCCTTCTTCTACTCCAGACTTGCTGACTTCATTTATTCCTCAGATTTCCTATCCCTTTCAGTCTGGCTTTTAGGAAGTGCCATGCCACCATATTTTATGCAGTAAACTAGTATAAAGTTTATAAACTATTAAAAAAACCTAAAACAATGCTCTTCTCCTCTTCCTACAAGAAGTATAAATCATCCCACCTCAACATCCGGAACAAACAAAATTAGACTCTAGAAATGATCCACAATTTCCGATACCTGGTGGTCACCCTGGACAGCTCCTTATCATATTCTCTACACATAGACCAGGTTTCCAGGAAAGCTAACAGGTGATTGGGAAGCTAATAGACATGGGCACTGCCTAGCGAGGAGGCACTCAGACCGCTAATAAATAGCGAGTGTTCTCCGTCATAGACTATGGACTTGCCATCTATAGTGCAGCCTTGGACACAACACTAAACTGGATAGCTCTGACCCTGAACAGAGCATGTAGATTCTTCTTGGAGCTCCACACCGCCCACACATGCAGCTTGTACTGCTCATGGGCTGGCTGGACCTCAAGTCTGAACTCATTATCAGATCTGTCTCTAGCTAAAAGCTTCCTGGGCTGACTCCTGCTGGGGTTCAGTCAGTGCTTTGCCCTGCAGCCCCAACTAGACTGACCAGAGGCACAACGGAGCCACTTTAAGGTACTTTTCCCACATACAATACAAGGCCAGTGCTCCTTTGGATTCCATGCCCCACATCTGCTCAGCTCCCTCCCCTAAGAACTTACTTGCTGAGACCAAACTAGCACCATTTAAGGCCAACCTCTGCTCCTACCTCTCAGGGCTAAAGAAATGTTCCTGCTCATTATAACACCCCTTGTGACCACTGTCTACTCATATAGTGCTTGCACTTACTCCCTACAAGATAACCACTGCCCTTCCCACGACAACCAATTCACCCTCTTCTCTTACCACTTTATTCCTCTTCCTTTATTACATCCACATCTAATCCACCCTCTCTCTCATCTCTCTATTCCCCATCCCTCATCATATCCACTCTTCTATCATCCTCCTCATTCCCTGTAACACTTCCTTACTCTTAACCCCATACCAAAGCATCCCTCCTCACCTCAACTTCCTTCATTATGTCCTCTCATATCATCCTGCCTTCCCTGCTATGCCCTCTCCCTGCTCATAACCCCGATACCCAAGCTGCCCTCCCTCACCTCAATGTCCCTCCCCAACCCTCTCCTTCATCCTGCTCTCCCACCTCCACCCCTAGTGACAGTGGGTTCCTATCCTTACTTCACAGAGCTCTGTTCCAGCTTATTCTCTCTCTGTTAGTTTCTCCATCTCTTGATTCATAACACTGTATTGTAGAATGTAACTATCGCCATTTTTGCTCACCGAATGTACCTAGCTCTCTTCTGACGGATATTGTCTGTATTATTATGTCTGTACTGTACAAGCTGACATGGAACTTTTGTAAATTAGCTCCCAGCTCAAAGGTAGTAAATCTGAGATTGTAATAAATAAATAAAAATATATATCTTCCTTGCGAGGTAACTGACTCTATCCTAACTGGGATGGATCAGAGACATATCACCTCAGCTATATTCATCAAGCTGACCAAAGCCTTTGACTTGGTGCCCCACCCTCTTCCCTCCTCAAACTGAGCTCTGTAGGCCCTCAGTAGCTGCTGTTGGCTGATTCCACTACCTCATGGGCCACCAGCAATCAGTACAAGTGGGTGGCGCCCTGTCCCCACTCTCCCATCCTAGCAGGTATCCCTCAGGGCTCCATCCTGGGTCCTGTTCTGTTCTCCATTTTTCTAAATGACCTCCCTTTGCCCGCTCTCTTCACATATTCAAATGTATGTGGATGATACGGTCAGTTACCCTCATGCCCTTCAGCTTCAGTTATGGAAGATCTGCTCCAAAAGAACTTCCACAGTGTCCTGTGTTGGTTCCACGCCAACCAACTCAGGGTCAACACAAAGAAGACTCTCACTGTGACCTTTAGAACCAGTCAAAAACTGGCTAGGCTCTCACCCCCCCGCTTCTTCAGACTTGATGGCACCATCTGGAGTTGTCCCAGCCTTCAAGTACCTTGAGTTCTAGCTTGACAGCAGCTGGATTTCTCTGTCCACATCAACGAATTCATGGCAAACTCCACCCAAAACTGGGTGCCTTGCACTGTAACAAGGACTGCCTCTCCTCCAGATCTGCCTGGAGCTGGTAACCAAATGGTCTTCCCATCTTTGATGTTGTAGACGTGAGCTATGGTACTGCCCCTTCCTCCTCTCTGCCAAACTGGATACCCTCTGTAATGTCTTCTGCTACTAACTCTCCTCCGCACTCATCACTGTTCACTTTATTCCTCCCTCTCCCATCACACCGCCAGTCCCTCTGTGCCACCTTCATCAAATACTGGCTCTGATCCATTCCATCCTACCTGTCCTCCCTCATCTCCCCATTCCCTCTCTTCCTACACCTCCACTCTAGGGAGTCTCACACCTTCTCCATTCCCCACCTTCACTCATCTGCTGGCCAAGCTGTGTTCTCCTACTGCCTCCTCCTGTGGAATCTGCTCCCATTTACCCTCCGCCTCTCCCATCACTCTCTGCCTTTAGATAGCAACTAAGACAACTCATTGAACCCTCCTGTTCCTGTAAATCCTCTTCCTAATCTTATATCCTCTTCCTTGACCATCTCCTGTCAGCCCCTTCGCTTGAGGCTATTTAGCATAGTCCTCGCCCAACATGCACTCTACACTTTGCTTCACTTATGTCTCGCCACCATATCATTGCTGTATTTATGCTGCTATTTACTGCTTCCCTTCATTTGCTGCTGCCATTGTATTTTTATGCCTATGTCCATATTTTTGATATGTAATTTGTAATCCATGTTTGCTGTGTAAGTGATTTCTCCTTATTTCCCTTCCCCCAGATCGATTCAGAAACGCAGCCTCGGCTCAGCATGCCTTTCCCGTTACCAACTTTTAGATAAATAAATAAATGAATAAAAATAAAGGCATGACAAGTTTTAATGGCATTTGTTAAATTTGCTGCTAGAATGGGCCTCCTGGTAGAGAACTGGCTATGTTACTGCACCTTAGTCCTTCTGCTTCCAGCTGCCTTAAATCTTGTCACAGTTATTTGTGCTATAACACTACCCCTTTATTTTTCTTACTGTTCATTTTTCCTTTCATAGCCACTGGTTAGGCTATTTCCAATCTGACCCCTCCATGTGGGTGGCTGGCTAGGTGGAGAACTAGCAGAATTTTCCTGGTGGGGGGGTCTCAGAGGTCTGGGTGCCAGCACTGGGTGAGAAGAGCATGGTGGTGTGAACTGCTTAAGTGCCACCACTGTTTCCAAGCCACTGGCATGCTGCCTAAGGTGGTCGACTTTTCTATCTAGTCGGAAACTGACTTGGATCATGCTTACCGTTGCACTCCATCTGGTACTCACTGGAGCAGGAGGGACGTGACACGCCACCTTGTCACATCATCAGCGCCCTGTGTCAAGTCAGTGGCAACATCTCATCCCCATCTGGAACCATGTATTGTTGCTCACACAAGCCCCACTGCCAGCAGGCAGCAGTCATGTAATGGTAGAGTCATCCACCTCCCTGAGGCAAGAGGCATCTGAGATGAACGCTTGCACTGCGTATGCCACCGCTGTGTGTCATGTGTGATAGCCCAGGCTCAGGGCAACAGTAAGGTCCTACAGCAGGACAAGTAGCATGGCTTTCTCATTGTAGTCGTCGCTTACCCTTTTATTGTAGTTTTGTGTACAGATTAGCTTTTGTGGAGACAGATGAGAGGTGCTTACTGCAGTATTAGCATAAAAAAGACTGCTACAGATGAAGTCCTGATTTACAGCTGTGTTTAAAGTCCATCCTCTTCTTAAACTGGCAGTCAAAATGCTAACAAACACCACCTCTCTCTCTCTCCCACCTGTAGCTACATGACCACAACATTTGTGATTGAGGCGATGGCTGCTGCTAATGCACAGTTACATTGGAAGAGAAGAGAGAAGAAGAAAGCAGTGAGTGATCATTGTTCTTTTACATTTATCGGTCTTCCCACTACAGTCATCCTACATACACACATTATGACGTGTTCTTTCCTACTGACTATTCTTGCTCAAGTTGACACTGAATGTTAGAGGATGACATTTTATCTATTTAATTAATTAATTTTGCTGCCGGTAGTCCCACTGAGACTAGAAGTCCCTTTTCAGTGGTGACCGGGGACAGATTGTAACCAACTGAAATTGAACCAGATTATGCTTTTTGTGGTATTTTTTTCCAGTGAATAGGGGAAATTTGGCCAGGACACTAGGAAATCCACCTACTCTACCTCGGGAGGTGGGGGTTGTCACTTCCTGTGGGCATGGAACTGAGATGGAGACAAATGAAGAGGTACTGCATATTGAGAGCAAAGCTAGAGGCAGGATTGCTCTACTAATGCTGTGCTTTATTTTTTGTACTTTATTTTTATTAGTTTAACTGTATAACATACACAGTATTTTTCCATATAGATAGGCATACAGTAAGAACATAAACTTTTCAGTAAAAGTATTACAGTATTGTTGCAGACAGGATTGATTTTGCCCTGTAAACTGAACAACACGGGGGTGGGGGTTGCAGTATTTATAACTGGAACCCTGACATCGAATTCTAAATGACCCATACTGCCATGAACAGGATTAGCAAGAAACATTTAACTAACTTGCACCTTACAATCTGAGTTTAACATTTCTGTCTCCAACATAGGAAATCAGATTTTGTGTACTCCATCAATACTCTGTCAATATTAGACGGACCAAAATAATGGTAGAGAGATGAGACCCCTCCCAAATCATCAAACTATTCCAAACCAATACATTTCCACTTCACATTAAAGGACCCTGCTCCTATATTAAGAAAGAGCTTATGGTATCAAACGTTCAAACGATGTTATTACAACTGTCTAGGCTAAGCAGTATGCAGGTCCAAACATATGGCTTCAAAAGCAGGCTTACTGAGGACAGAAGTGCCGTGTCTAACTGTTATTCATACATCAGCATAGCGCCATCTTAGGCATTTTGAACCATTTAGAGCCAGTTTTCCCCAACACTTTAAGATCACTCCAAACATGTTTAAACACATTTTGTTACAAAAGAACTAGACCTAAGTAGTCTACATAGACAAAGATAAAAGACAACTGAGCCAGAAGTCAATATATTCTGTTTAATACGGTGTTTACTGCAGGGTCTTGCAGAGCTTCACTCACTCACTCACTGTCCTCAGATTCGGAGTATGAGTCAACTCTCTACATCAAAACCTTTTCAATACATTCCAGTAATTTGGTTGCCTCTCCAGGGTCCACAAACTGGTATGACTTTTCTCCATCAAAATACAAATGTAACCCCTAGGTGGCACTATCCCATACTACTACCCTGCCAGCTTGGCTTAGTTGCAGGTTAAGGGGCTTAGGTTCTGATACAGGTGCCTCCACCTGGAGGTCAGAGTTGCAGTGGTCAAGCTGACCCAGGCATAGCCCTCCAGGACACTGTAAACCCCCTTTCACTTCTAGTGGCCTGAACACTGTACAATAATTACTTTCACAATTACCCTTATTCACCAGCCAGTTACTCATACGGTTTGCACTTACCACCAGGGCTGGTTCCTCTAGCTCGACCCTGGAGACCCGCAGTAAAACAAGGTTAAGCACAGCAAATAACAACAGTACAATACTCTTGGCACAAACTGGAACCACAGTCAGCTTAAATGCAAACAAAGTTAAATCTGATTTATTCAGGGACTTGAACAAGGGAGGGGTAATCAGGTTGATTTGCTTAAAAGCTATGTTAATCAGACAGTTATGCACAGTTCAGAGTCCCTACACAGTCACACACTCTGGGTACCCAGGTAGGAAATGGTGGGCTAGCCAGGAACATTGCAGCTGGTTGGGGCCCTGTGAGGAAGAAAACAACATGCACAACACACATATTTGTAATCGGAGCCAAGGACTCCGTCGGGAAAGAAAAGGCAACAGGACAATCAGATGACAACGTCAGATTTAGCTGTTGTTGCAGGGAGCTACCCTGATGTTTACTCATGATACCCAATACTGGACACAAGCAGGACAAAATCGAGGCTGTTGAGCTGGAGTGCCAGGAGAAGTAGGGCCCACATGAATCACAGAGGTGTCATTCCTGTTCAAGGCATTGAGCAGGGGCTGATCCCAGGCTGGTCCCTCGTTGATAACTTTCTCTCGTAATAGTTATTCTGACTGGGCCAGTGTAGCAGGGCCCAGGCAAACGGAAATGGATACAGATTCAGTCAGTGGAACTAGATACAGCCTCCAGCAAGCAAAACACAGTTCAGACACACAGTGGGGAACCAAATCATGACCCACTATAAGCACACAGCACATTCACAAGTAAGGAAATTCCACTGTACCAGGCAAATGGCCTCTGGTCGTAATTACAGAGTCTCTGCACAATCCGGGAGTTCAGAGGTAGCTGAAGTCCTGAGTGGCCGATCGCATTCAGCAAATCTTTGGTCTTCTTCAGGTTAGAGCCTGGTCACAATTCAATGGCTTAAGTCACTCTCCAAGTTCGAATTCAGTCTGAAAAAATACAGGTTCACTCAGGAACAGGAGACAGGCATGCAGGCCAAACTCAGGCCTTTCCACAGTTCTCTCTGTGAATCCACATGGATTGCTGCTCAAACTATCTCAAGCTGTTACTTCTTCACTTCCCAACTCAGATCTAACTAAAACTGCAAGCAGTGTGGGACGCTCCCAAGATCCAAAAGGTTTGATTGGCTGATCTGTCTGTCTGTCACAACAAGGGTTCCCCTGCAGGTTATTTTAGGTGCCAAAAGCCCAAAACTACAATTCCTACAAGTTTTGGCCCCACCCAAGTCCATGTAGGCAGGCTCCATTTTAGAGTCCCAATGTACTGATTGGCCCATTCTGCAGTCCAGGGCCAAGATGATGGAAACGAACAGAACTGTCCATGCTGCAAAGAAGGCAGGTTAGAACAAACTGCAATATTATTACTACACTAACAAATGATCAGCAAACAGGCACATCTTTCTAACAGAGCTCCCGCTCAGATTTATTATGACTGCAATCCAGGCAGCTCTTAGAGAGAGTACACAGAGGCTATACAGGCACTCTCTGGCAATCACATTTAAATTGCTAAAATGCAGGACACCAGCCAGGCAGTGAGCATTTAGACAAGCTCAAGGAAGACTTTTCGGGAACCCCCATTTGTAGGGGAGTTACATGAAGACTTGCTGCCATTAATAAAAGATGATGAATTCTCAGTTGTTCAACTTAGCTCAGACCTCATCAGAGCTTTTCCTTCATTGTCTTGTGGCGTAACTTAAATCTGGAAAAATATGAACTTTGGAGGCATGGTAGTCCATAGAGCTTTGTTTTTTGCATTTGCTAAAATTGTGTCCCTGTCGAAGATGGTACTTAGCACTAACGGCATGGTGCGAGGAGGTAGCTAGTTAGTTGCAGTACATCTTCTCACACCTCATGGGCTAATACGGTAAGCTTTTAGGATATTTAATAGATTCCTCCACTTGCAGGATTTCCTAAAGTACCCAGACAGAAATTAATTTGGGTTCAAACAACATGAAGTCTTGCTATATTATGACATATGCAGTTTGCCCCAACCTTAGAACTGCTCCGGAGGTGAAAGAGTTAAAGTCCATGCCAGGCATGGAACTTAGACTTGAGCTCGGTTGAAAATTCTATCTGTTGTTCTTCAAACTTAAACTGTCAGATTCTTTACTCCGCCTCACTGAACAGTCGCTCCGGAGATTCCTCCTTCTGCTCAGTTCATTTTGTCGGTTAAAGTATAAAAGTTTTCGTTTTTAACCGAATTAAACCGAACCGGTCGGTTCAAGCTCTATCTGTGGTATTGTAAGTACTAGATAGGTTTTACATTTATTTCTGTGTGGAACTTGTAAACATTTTCATCGGTTCGGTTTGAACTGATCAAGTTACTTCTATCACATTACAGTCTTTTTTGAAGTGCAGTTCCCAGTTCTTGTCGGTTCTAAAACAGATTTAATTACTGCTTCCATGACTCGTGACACGTGTTGGGAAACCGATAAGGAGTCTTGTTTTTGGCAGATTGCCATAAACGCAAGTTTTTGGTTAGGCTGGCACTATGTCTGGGAAACCCAAAAGAAAACCGGGCCCACTGGGTTTCAGCACTGTGTTGTATGGGGGAAGCCTTTGCCAAGGCTGACCCCACACCACATGTGTTTATTGTCTGGGGTTTGACCACCTCAATTCAGACTGCCAGATTTTCAAGGGTTTTCCTGCAGCTACCCTGGATAAGAGAGTTGGTAGACTCTGGGAATGGAGGCCAAAAGTCCACTGACCCGGATGGCCAGCCCAGTTCGGTTTCAGCTGAACTGGAGGAAGTGCCCTCTGACCAGGGCGATACTCCTCGGGCAAAAGGAGAGCCGACTTTGAGGAGTCTGTTCCAACAAAATATTAGAAAACCAGCTGGTGTGGAGTCAAAACTTCCTCTCCAACCGCTGAAGAAATAGCTAAAGCAATAAAAATTGTTCAGTCACTCTCCCTTTAATTCTGACCGAACCGCATCATCAGGTAAGCGCCTGTCTGGGTCGGTTCCTCCAGTTCAAGAGTATTATTTAGAGGAATTTTTATGAACCAGAGGAGGGGAAGAGGAGTAGGAGGAGAGTGAATGTAGTTTTGAAAGTCTGGATGTGCCCATTGAACCGGACATCTCTCCAGACAGACCTTCAGGAGTGTCTCCCCTAGGCTTTCTGAGTCCCCTCTCATTTCATGTTTTATAAAAGTGTCTGAAACCTCCAGCTCCCTATGGAGGAAGCTGTGGATGATCAGGAGGAGCCTAATTTTGTAGAAATGATGGATATCCCAGAGTCTAGGAGACTGTCTATTCCTCTGCATAAATCTTTTGGAAACAGACAATAAAGATTTTAAAAGCTCTCACACCATACCTCCTGTTGATAAAAGAATGGACAAAAGGTATGCATTATCAGGCTCTGATACGGAGTTCCTTACACAACAATGCAGCTACGTGGAGTGGTGCAGGCTGCAGCCTGCAGCCTGTGACAAGGCAAATGTTCCTTAGCCTCTCATCCCCTGACAAGGACTCCAGAAAGATAGGTGCCATGGCAAAGAAACAGTACATGGCAGCTTCCTTAGGACTCAGACAGGCTAATTATATGGCTTATGTTGCTAGATATCAAAAATCCAGATAGGATACTGTTTTAGCTCTAGCAAAGCAGGTTCCTGGCCAGCTGGCAAAAGAGCTGGAGCAGGTGGCCGCTGATGGTATTGAGGCATCCAAGGTGCAATTCCATGCTGCAGTGGACTCTAATGATGTATCATCCAGAGTCATGGCTACATCTGTGGCTCTCCGTAAAATGGCTTGGCTCAGATGTACTAGCCTGTCACAGGATACCCAGACTAAGGCCATGGATTTCCCTGTTGTAGGGCAACTCTCTGTTTGGGGAGCAAACAGAGAATTACATGAAGAAAATGGATGAATATAGGACCACCTATAGGAGTGCACAGGCCAAGGAAAGGCAAGTCACTCCCCAAAGGCAGCCTCAAGGGCAGGGGTAGTCCTTTTCATAGGCCTTTATCAAGCCCAGGCTTCCTCTTCAGCTTTTTGCACAGAAGGGGTTCTTTAGAGAGAGGCAGATGGGGTGCAGGCAGGCCTGCTCCACCCCTCAGCCTAAAGCCCCTGCAAACAGGCACCCTGATGGGGTGCCCAGGGCCGATTCTCCACTACCTGTAGGGGCAGGCTGGCTTACTTTGTCCAGGACTGGGAGTCTCTAACGTCAGACAAGTGGGTCCTGGAAGTAGTAAGCTAGAGACTGGTTCTCAGCTTCAAAAATTTCCAAAGATGAGAATCAGATCCTTTCCACCTGCAAATCCTTCAGAGGCTCTTGCCCTGGAGGCAGAAGTCTCTACCCTCCTGGCTCTCAGAGCTGTGGAAAGGGTTCCACCCCTACACCAAGGCAAAGGGTTGTACTCCAGGTACTTCCTTACCCCAAAAAGACAGGAGACTGGCAGCCCATCCTGGATCTCAGGTATCTAAACAGGCACCTTTTAAAACCAAAATTCAAAATGGTGACTCTGGGAATTATTTTACCCTCTTTAAGGCCAGGGACTGGCTAGTGTCCGTGGACCTCAAGGATGCCTATTTTCATGTTCTCATCAGAAGCTCCCATCAAAAGTACCTCAGATTCGAACTGCCCTCAGGTCATTACCAGTTCAGAGCAATGCCCCTCGGCTTTACATCTGCCCCAAGGGTATTCACAAAATGCCTGGCAGTAGCAGTTGCTCAGATAAGAAGGCAAAAAATTGCCATCTTTCCTTACTTGGACGACTGGCTCATAGTAGGCCAGTCTCCAGACCAAGTCAGGTTACACCTTCAAGTAACTCAGCAACTGCTAACTTCTCTAGGTTTCCTTCTCAGTCTTCCAAAGTCAGTCCTAGAGCCTGTCCAGCTTCTCACCTTCATAGGTGCAGAACTGAACACAAAAGAAGCCAGAGCCTTCCTTCCTCTGGCAAGCACCTGATTTCTCTGGCTTCCTCCTCACCCTGCAGGTCTCTCGACCAGCAAGGCACTTTCTACAGCTCCTGGGACACATGGCTGCTTCGACAGCAGTAGTGCAGGGAGCCAGATTTCAGATGAGGGACATCCAGTTCCATTTGAGAGCCTTTTGGTCTCAAAGAAAGGACCCTCTAACCAAATTAATTCCAGTGACTCAAACCTGATTCAGGCCCTTCAGTGGTGGCAGGACCAGGGCAATTTGAGACAGGGGTCCCCTTGCCCCTCAGTCTCACTCTTAATCCCTTACTACAGATGCATCCCTATTGGGGTGGGGAGTCACATGGGCTGCACCTCACCACCCAGGGATTGTGGTCCCTCAGGAATCTCTGCTCCACATCAATCTGTTGGAACTCAGAGCAGTTTTTCTAGCACTTCAAGCTTTTTCCAAATCTGTTCAGAACAAGGTTATTCAAGTCAGAACAGACAATACCACCACAATGTGGTACATCAACAAACAAGGGGCACTCGGTCTACAGCCTTGTGCACCGAAGCAATGAAGTTGTGGTCTCTGGCTTACTCCTGAACACCTCCCTTGTGGCAGTTCACCTCCCAGGCAAGGACAATGTCCTGGCAGATGCTCTTAGCAGGATTTCCCAAGGCCATCACGAATGGGCTCTGGATCCCCTAGTTCTGGAGGTGGTATTTGCCAGATGGGGCACACGCCAGATAGATCTTTTGCAGCCCCAGACAATCACCAACTTCCCTTTTTGTTGCAGGCCCCAGTGTTGGGCTCAGTCCCCCTGGATGCCTTCCTCTCTCAGTTGGGAAGGGAAGTTTCTCTATGCCTTCCACCCTTCCCTCTCCTGTTCAAAGTGCTAGTCAAAATCAGGTCTCAATCCTGCAAGATGATTCTGATTGCTCCAGGCTGGGCCAGACAGCCCTGGTACCCACTCCTACTGTCCTTAGCAGTCCACCTTCCCCTGTGTCTCCCAGGAATCACAATCTGTTATCCTGTGCTCAGGGGAGGGTTTGGTACCGAACCTCAGATCTCTCAATCTCAAGGCCTGGCTCTTGAAGAGTTAGAGTTTGCTGACCTACACCTTTCCCAAGGTGTATTGGATATTCTGAGGGCTTCTAGGAAGCCTTCCACCAGGGCTACTTATAATTCCAAATGGAAGAGATTTTCCATATGGTGCTCTGGGAAGCATATTTCTCCAGAATCTGCTGACTTACCCACAGTCCTGGATTATATGGTTCATTTAAATACTTTAGGGCTGAGACCAGCTACCCTAAAGTGCACTTGGCAGCCGTGTCTGCTTTCTTGTCAGCAGGTAAGCCCTCTTCTCTTTCAGCTCATCCTGTATTCTCCAAGTTTTTCAAAGGGTTTCTTCACCAACCCCCATTCAGGATCCTTCCTGCCTGGGATCTTAATATTTGCATTGCTCAGCTTATGCAACCCCTTTGAGCCCTTGTCTTCAGCAGAGCTCAAGTACTTGACTTGAAAACTGTGTTTTTATAGCCATCACTCTGCCAGGCGATAAGTGAGTTACAAGCATTGTCAGTGGAGCCTGATTTTATCTCCTTTCACAGAGATAAGGTAGTCCTCAGGACTAACCGAAAGTTCTTGCCTAAGGTGATCTCAGATTTCCACCTTAATCAATCTCTATCTCTCCCGCGTATCACTGACCATTCTCTTCTGGTGAGAGAGGTTGCACAGTTTAGATGTCAAAGATCACTTAGCTACTACATAGATTGTACCAAAGGTCACAGGTTTAACTCCCTCCAACTGTTCCTCACGGTGAGGTTGGCAAAGGGAAACCTGCCACTAAACAATCCATTGCCAGGTGGATCGCCTCTTGTATCCAATTCTGCTATGAAAAACTGGGTAAAGTTCCTCCCTCAGGCCTGAGGGCTTACACCACCAGAGGTACAGCTGTGTCTCTGGCTGCTGCCAGGGACATCCCTATCCTAGAGATATGTCAAGCAACTACCTGGAAAACGGTGCACACTTTTAATAAGCATTACTCCCTGGACATCCAGGCTAGGAGTGATGCTTGTTTTGCACAGCTGTGCTTCAGAGCCTATTTCCTAAGTAGGTTCTGTCCTCCTCCATGGAGGTACTGCTGTGTAGTCTGCATATGTCATAATATAGCAAGACTTCATGTTGTTTGAAGAAAAATTACTCACCTTAGTAATGTTGTTTCTTCTAATGGAGTCTTGCTATATTATGTCCCCATGCCCCTCTCAGAACCTTACTCTTGGGGATGTGGGTGGGCAGGGCAGCGTTGGCACTTTTAGATGCCCACCTTGTTTTTCACCCCTCTCTTTGGGGTGATTTTTGTTGTGTTTGTCATTTACTGGGTCTCCTGACTTGAGTCTTCTTGGTGGCACCAAAAAATGTGTTTATTTAATTAAGTAGCCAGTTGGCTAGTGTAGGTTTACAGCTTCCACACAGAGTCTTAGTGAGTTTTTGCTCATAAGGTCTGACAGTTTAAGTTTGAAGAACAACAGATAGAATTTTCAACGAGCTCGAGCTCTAAGTTCCATGCCTGGCATGGACTTTAACTCTTTCACCTCTGGAGCAGTTCTAAGGTTGGGACAAACTGCATATGTCATAATATAGAAAGCTCCATTAGAAGAAACAACATTACTAAGGTGATTAATTTTTCTTTTCTTCCTCAGCTCCTTCAGGTAGCCAAGGATATGCAAATGGATAGCATGAGAAGCATTCTCAAGATGTTCCTGACGGGCCTCAGCAACATGTTTTCCTTAGTGAGGCCTGCTGCTACAGTTAATGCTGTTTCAGCTGATTTTGAAGCATTTTTGTTTCTCCCTCGAGCATTCCGACTTTGGTGTCTAGTACTTTAAATTGTGTGGTAAAGTCCTCTACTTTTTGTTCAATCCTGTGGATCGCTGTGAGCAAAGTGGCATTCGAGGGTTGTGATCGTCTTCCGCACCCTGAGATGAGGCCTTGCTTATGCCTGGTTTTAAGTCTTAGGTCAGGCTCCATCTCCTCCAGTACCTGCACAGTTGGTTCTGCCCATATCTCCAGTTCAAAACAGTGTATAGGTCCCAAACAAAGATAATTCTTTCCTCCAGAAGTTCTCCTTTCAAGTGGGCTATTTGCAGTTTTGAATTTTAGGTTTTAGTTCAGAAGTTTAACAATTCAGCGAGTATCCTGTAGAGCTCCAGATAGAGTACTTTGTCTAGCTCAGCTGTTGGCCATGCCCCTAATGCTGGGCTTTGGGTGGTCCTGCATGAAAGAAGTTCTAGCTTATTTCTTTGAGAAGAATAAAGAGCCCTTCCACAGACGGCAGCTGGAGAAGCTGCAGTGGCAGGTGTGCATGCCTGTGATAAAGTGCATGCAGCTCTGTCGGAACCTCGACTGATGTGATGGAGCTCTCAAACCATAAGGAGGTGAATGGATGTATTCCTAAACAGCCAGAATACACCTGCTGTGCAGGACTGTGACAACACCTCTGAGCAGGTTACACGAAGGTTCAATTGCACAAGGATGCACCTTTGACTTTAACACCTGGACACCTAAAGATGTTCTTTCTAACGATGCTGGGTGCAAACTCCCGAGGAAGATGGTTGCCTGACTCACAGTGGCGGCCTTTGAAAGTCCACAGCCTCCTGAAACTGCTTCCAAAGCTCATTCTCATAAAATGACTGATATTTGGAAGGCTCCAGGGTGAGTACTAATATTATTCAAGGCACTATCCCTGTTGTTATGATCTGTTCTGAGGCTGAGCCCTTGGAGACTAACTCTAACAGTGCTAATGCTGATGGTGCAATGGGGTGGCCTGAACAGCCACAACCCCCATGACCAGAGGGAAGAAGGAACCAAGGAACTAAAATAAATATTGAAAATTTGGACAATGCAGACTTGAATTGTGCTCCAAGTTTTCTCATGCAGACCAGGCTGGCAGTGGAAAATAATTATGATCCAAAGCCAGCAGCAACACCAGGCGACCTAAGGAGCTGGAGTCTGACAAGACACCCCGGACCAGAGGCCATTCAGCTAGATCCAGACCTACATTTTGGATCTTTTTCAAAATAAACCCTTTGCAGGCACCAAAGAAAACAGTGTTAGGCTGCGTTATAGAGGAGGATTTGAGGAGCACTCAGACAGGTTTCTCATTGCCCGCAAACTACTGAAAGACTCAGTACCATTCCAGCCTTCACATATTTATGCCCTGATTCACATCTCTGGGGAAAAGTGTATGATATTAGCTTTCGCCACAACTCAGGGCTCGAATGCTTCTGGACGAAATACAATATGTTGAGATCTATGTCCATATGGACTAATTTTATGACTATACCACTTACAAAACCACTTCTGAAAACCATCACCATAACGTTCAGAAGTGAGGGTGTAAATCTCAATGTCATTCTTTTCTGGCTGCAAAATGATGTACTGTTTTGGATCAGCCTGATCCAGTTATTGACACAGAAGGTATCTGGACTGGCAGTTGGTGCTTCAAAGTGAAGCTTTTCAGAATAATTCCATTGTACAGCATATTCCTGTGTTTTTTTTTGTTTTTTTAGGCCAGGACAGGGGTGTGTGTTTTATCCTGGGCAGCCAAAGGGCTGCTATAAGTGTGGTTCCCCAGCACACTTAAGCAGCACATGTGATAGTTTGAAATGTGCCTTATGTGGGAATTTAGGCATCGCTAGTATGTCTTATGCAAACATATTCAAATACAATCTCATGTAAGAATTGGGACTCACATACCACCAATGCCCCTGGGCTGGCCAGAACAGGTCAGATGGCATTGATCAGGAGAACCTGGTTCACACAGCCCAGGACAGTGCCACCCTGATCAGCATCCATGTCCTTCTAGGCCCCCACCCTCTACAGGACCTGATTCACAGGACCTCACAGCCAATCTGAATCTCAGTCCCAAGGGCTTAGTACCTCTGTAACTCCAACTGTAGGACCCTTGAATGCCCCACTGTACCAGAACAGCCCGATCCCATGCAACCTGAAATGCCCCCACCATCAGATTTCCAACTTCCCAAGGCTAGGAGAGTTACAAGGCTTCCACAAAAAATCTGCCCAGCCCACTGCCATCCCCTAGAAAATGCTTTTCAAGTTCACAACCAAAAGAAGGAATCTGATCTTGAGTCTGATGTATCCTCTAGGTCAGAACAGATATCTGACATGGACGAATAAACAACTCCTGTTCCTTTACAAACAAACAAAAAGAAAACACTGGAAAAAAAAATGGTAGCATGGAGTGAGGTCATGACCTTCGTACTGGTGAAAGTAAAACCTAAATGGCAACCCTTACAGGTAGCTTCAGTCAGTGTGTGCAGCATAAAAATTATAGGAAGAGATTGACGGCAATCCACTATTTTCAGAATTCTTCTTATGAGATTGTACTCTCACAAGAGTCCAGACTGCACTCCATCTTTCTACAGAGCAGGTTGGGAAGGCATGCATGTCAGGCCCCTCTTTCTGGTCATTTGGATTAGATGGTGTTGATGGTGTTGGTATTCTGTTTACAAATCAGCAATTTTCCCTACAGAAGCTGATAGATTTAATACCAGGCCGTGTATTAATTTTGGATTGTACATATAAACATTTCTCACTCCATATAATAAATACATGTGCACCACAAACTAAGGCTGCCAGGGTAGACCTGTTTGAAAAATTAGACCTTACCTATTCACTGCCAGATACATCATCTGGAGCGTGATATGAACTGTGGACTAGATTTTAAATCAAGAGATGAATTACAGAAAATATATATCATGACACACATTCTCTTTTAGTCCATCATTCACACAGCACATTTGTCTGATGTATACAGAAAATTACATAAGAGGACCTGTTTCACATATTACAGGAATACATTTGCTACTTGAATGGATTACATCTCCTCTTCCAGGCTTTTGGTTCCACAAAGGCATCTGTTTTACCTAGTGAATTTTCTGACCACCTAATCCTGAGGTGTGTTCTTCATTTAGGTAACATTCCCCACGCTGTTTTACTTCTCCAAAGAGATGGAGAGTGAACATATCCGTTCTTGAACAAGATCAAATCTGTATGAAGCTAAGGAAATTATTTGTTTTAGACAGTCAACAAAATGTCTCTATGACAGTATAATGCAGTAGTGGTTAGACACAAAGAAGTAAAAAAATATTGATATATTTAGGAAAGTTAAATCTAACACAGAATACCTAATATATCTGAACATAGGAACAGATTATATAGACATATATATATATATATATATATATATATATATATATATATCATTATCACACAATAATAGAAGCATGTTTTAACACACGTTACTGAGCTGAAAAAAGAAAATGTTTGAATACCAGTATAATAGGGCAACTAACTTGGAGGCTGAAGCAGTATGGCACAGAAATCCAGCCTAGCTCTGATCCTTTCAGCCTGTAAGCAACATTTGGATGCCACACTGATAACTGCATTACAAGGTGAAAATGGTGAGGTGAAACCAAGGATATGGACGTTCTAATGTTATCCAAAACAGTAAAATAATTTTTCACACCTTATGAAACCACGGCACATTTCAAACATTTTCCCAGAATACATCACCTGCTCTGAAGGATGATCAGAAAATATTATTACGTAGCCCAATTACACAGTCAGAAATTGAAATTTCCATTAAAACTCTTAAAGATACTTCTCCAGGAATGGATGGAATATCCAGTCAGGGTTCATTCTGGAAAATTTTTGAAGCGGGACAATGTGCCATAGAGACCAAAAAATAGGGTACACATTGAGAAAATCAGGTGACATGTTTAAAAATGATGGGGACAAACAGTGAATTTTAGGGGGTTTGTCTGTGTGTTGACTTATAAATAATTAACCAAAGGAATGTGTATTTTTTTCTGGCCCTGGGAGTCTCTGTAGGTTATGTTAAGTCTAATGACGTAACGCCTTCTCAGTCAAATACAAATACCACCACCAGGCACGACACTTCACTTCTGGTCACTGAATATCAAATCAGCAGAGCAAGCCTGATTATACCGTAAATAGACACCAGGTCCACACCAGCAGGGCAGACACAACACTTGTCACTGGACTTGTAATTATTTCATCACATCAGCAGAAAGGGCAAATTAGTACTTCAGGAAAAATATTTTTTTCTTTGTCACTGACTTGGTTATCTATACAGGACTAAGAGAATTAATTTTTTTATAAGCCCAGAACTTATCTTTAGCTAATTAGTCAAGTTTAAATCTAATTGTGTCTGTCTCCCAATGTATAAAACAGCAGATAAGAGGTTACTCACCTGTAACAGGAGTTCTAAGAATGGTATATGTTGTTCATCCACACTTATTGGCAGGTTCTTTGCCGCTTTAAATCTTGCGAAGGTCTTCAAGCTGGCTCCTCCCACCCACCGGGTGGTAAAACTCTCTGCTCCGCCCCATGGCCAGATCTGGCCGCTGGAAGCTCAGGTTGTGCGTCCGAGGCGGAAGTCGGAGTGGATCGTGGATGAACAACATGTACCCATTCCTAGAACTCCAGTTACAGGTGAGGTAACCTGTATTTCTAGGACATGGATATGTTGTTCATCCACACTTATTGGCAGACTCCTAAAGCAGCCCTCCGGGAGGAGGGAGGAGGAGGCAAGGCGCACACCCCTACTTAGGGAAAAGAGACTGAGAACCGAGGCCCCAAACCAGCATCCCGGCGTGACTCAAGGTCCCGATGTGGTAATGGGTGATGAAGGTGTGTGCTGACTTCCAGGTAGCAGCCCTGCAGATTTCCTGGATAGACATCCCTGGAAGCAGCCACTGATGCAGCAGTATGGCGGTAGAATGAGCTCTTATCCCTCTGGGAGGCTCCATGCCCGCCAACTTATAGAGAGATCTATGCAGGAGGTGACCCACCTGCCTATCGTCCGCTTGGCTGCAGGTCTGCCAGGTGCGGCTTCAGCGAGGGTGACAAACAGCTGGCGAACCTCTCCCCGAATTTCAGCTGTGCGCCCTTATAATAGCGGCCCTTCTAGGGTCAGAGTATGGAGCCTATATTCCGCCTCTGAGGTGTGATTGGGGTAGAACACCGGCAGAGTCAGCACCTAGTTAGGTGAAACTCCGACACCACCTTAGGAAGGAATTTGGGTGGGGGCGCAGGAACAACCTTGTCCCTGTGGAAGACCAGGTAAGGAGACTCGCATGGAAAGCACCCAGAGCTCTCCCATCCTTCTGGCTGACGTGGTAGCCACCAAGAAGGCGGTTCTTCACCTACAGGTGAGAGAGATCACACCTGTGCATTGGTTCAATGGCTGCCCATGAGCTTTGCCAGTACCAGCAGTAGATTCCACGGAGGTGGAGGTTCTCTGACCAGAGGGAAATGTGATCAAGGCCTTTGAAAAGCGCCAGACCACCTCTCTGCGCCACCGACTGCTTCCCGGCCCGCACCCGCAAGCAGAGATGGCTGCCAGGTGCACCCTTAGGTCGCCGACCTAAGCCCTTGCTGAGAAAGGGACCATAAATAGTCCAAGATGCTTGCCAGGGCACAGGAGGAAGGGTCCAGACCCTTGCCCTGACACCAGAAGTTGCCATCGTTCGGCTGGAGGCGTGGGTGACCTGCTCCTGGAAGGTCCCCCCAGCGCACCAAATCCTGCAGAGTCAGCCGAGTTAGAGGTGCAGCAGGGCTTTGCAGCTCCGGCCGGGCCTCCCCGGCAGTTGAATCGGAAGCGAGAATTCTTTCTGACCCCGCCCAGAAACCGGACAAACAGTAAAACCAGCACCGCCTACCGCCTATGCTCCTGCCTGAGATCTGCCTGCACATCGTCGCCTGCAGGCGTCCCGCTTGTCGGAGCTGAAATCAGGGACCCCACCGCCAAACTTCCTGCACTCCTAGGACTTTCAATGTGCTGCTTTCGTTTGAATTTTGGCGCCGAATTCACCGCCGCCTCCATTGGCTCCTGGCTGCAGTGACGCTCTCTACTGCCCTGTACAAAGGCGAGCTTGTTCCACCAATCACAGAAGTTGCGTCGTTCGCTGGAGGGCGTGGGTGACCTGCTCCTGGAAGGTCCCCCCTCGCGCACCAAATCCTGCAGAGTCAGCCGAGTTAGAGGTGCGCGGGCTTTGCGAGCTCCGGCGGCCTCCTCGGCAGTTGAATCGGGCGAGAATTCTTTTCTGACCCCTGCCCCAGAAACGGACAAAACAGTAAAACCAGCACCGCCTACCGCCTGTGCTCCTGCCTGAGATCTGCCTGCACATCGTCGCCTGCGGAGTCCCGCTTGTCGGAGCTGAAATCGGGACCCCACCGCCAAACTTCCTGCACTCCTAGGACTTTCAATGTGCTGCTCGTTTTGAATTTTGGCCGAATTCACGTCGCCCTCCATTGGCTCCTGGCTGCAGTGGCGCCTCTACTGCCCTGTACAAAGCGGCTAGTTCCACCATCACAGAAGTTGCGTCGCTGTCGTGGAGGGGAGGCTGGGTGACCTGCTCCTGGAAGGTCCCCTCGCGCACAAATCCTGCAGAGTCAGCCGAGTTAGTGGTGCAGCGGGCTTTGCAGCTCCGGCGGGCCTCTCGGCAGTTGAATCGGAAGTGAGAATTTTTGTGTTTGAACCCGCCCACCCGAGGGGAGTGGTTATATGCCAGTTTTGGCCCTGCCTACCGTGAGGAACTTCACCCTATCAGCCTGAGGGGTGGTCCAGCCTCGCATTCCTGGGGCTCTGACTGCATCTCCCCACTGTGTAGCTCTTTTCCACAATTAACCTCCCTTGACTGTGCTGATATTATGGACTTTTGCCTAAGTTGCTGCCTATTTTTCTACATGGACCTTGTCAAACTTGTTCCCTTCTGCCTGAGCTCTGCTGATTTATAGCCTTGCCTGTTGTTGTTACTGTCCCAGGTCCCAAGCTCATCCCTATTCACGGGCCAAATAGAAGCCTGCCCTGATCACTAAAGTGATTTATCCAGCTCCCCTACAATCGCCCACAGTGCTCAGGTAAGTGCCATCCTCCTGAATCTCAAACCGGTCTCTCTCTGACCTCTAGCCCCCAGTCCCGGCCTCTGACATCGTACATGGATGTGTTGCCTGCCTCTTACAGGACGCTGGTCCCAGCTGGTCCTGCTCCAGGGTGCTCCCACACCTTACGGCCACCCCCCAATATCACCAGGGATACTGGGAGAGGTCCTCCTCTTGTGAGATAAAAGTTCTCCCCTCAAACTTCCTCGACCTCCAAGTCTCCTGGCTGGCCCACATGCTGCCCAGCCCTCCGGGTCCCATGCTCTGCCAAGACTCAGCGGACCCGGCCCTAAATTCCCCAGCCGGCCTACCCTCCATGAAGCGGTATCTCCAATGGCTCCTCCTCTAACACTGTTACTGGCAGGAGACATAGAAACTAACCAGGTCCGTACAACCCCTGAACATCCCTCTGTATGGGGCATGGGCAGGGTTTAAAAGTAGCACATCTCAACATCCGGGCCTGCTACTCAACCGAGATGAACTGGTCGCGTGGATGGCATTCTATAAACCCGATATCCTCGGGCTGACCGAGACCTGGCTCAAACCCGCGATCCCTGACTCAGCCTGTATCCTCCTGGTACGAGTTCACTCGCCTGGACAGAGCTGGGGCAAGAGGGGAGGCATACTGATCTACCACAAGTGCCATCTCAAAATCTCCCTTGTCGCCTCACATCATCAATCCCTCGTGTCCCAGTGCGAGGTACTCCATGTGCTACTCCTACTTGGGGACACAAAGAAACTGCACCTGGTGTGCACCTACAACCCTCCTAAGGGCGGGCTCCCGGATTGACCCACCTCCTTGACTCAGTTAGTCCCAGCGCCAGGGACAATGAGCTCCTTATCCTAGGGACGTCAACCTCAACTGGGCTGAGGTAGTGTGATGCAGTATGAGGCCCTACTTGCTAACTCTACTCTGACTCAACTCATCCAGGATCCAACCAGGCGGTCAGTGAACGGATCCTCGGTACCCTACTGGACTGGATCATGTCCAACCGCCCGGATAGGATCTCCTCAGCTGGTACACTGCCGGACTCTATCTCAGACCACTCACCGGTCTACTGTATGGAAAATCTCCCCAAGATTCCACACAAATCCTGCATGTCAGGAACTACTCTAGGTTTAACCCTGGGGAGTTCCTGGAAGACCTGACGCTTACCAACTGGTCTGAGGTGTTTGGGGCCACTGACCCCTCAGCGGCAACCTCCTCCTTCATCACTATCTTCGGGACCCTGCAAGATAAGCATGCCCCCAAGGTCACCGAAGGGTGAGGGGTCTGCTACTCATTGGTTGCATGGGAATCTCCTGGCCCAAATGCGAGAGAGACAAGTGCTGGGCCCACTTCAAAAGTTCCAGTGATCCCACCATTTTCCAAAAATACAGACACCTTAGAAACACTTGTAAAAAGGCCATCAGGGCTGCGAAAAGTGACTTCTGCAAGTCCGCCCTACTTAGCTCCTAGCAACCCCAGGAGTTTCTGGAGGAATATAAAACTCTTGTCAACGGATCCTCCCAGTCAGGGTATCCGACATGCTTATCAACGGGTCTCCTACACAAACCCCACACCATTGCCAACTCCCTAAATTCACATTTCACTGATCTCTCTGCCCTCACTGCACTCTTCCCGTCCCACAAGAGCTTGCCCCTCCCTTCCCCGTGGCTCGGAGGGTGGTCACCCTCGGTTACCGTTTAACCTCAGGGAAGTGTCCGTGCATGACACCCAGAGGCACTTGGCTGGACTCTCCCAGCACTCCAGCCCTGGCCCAGATAACCTTGAATCAAAGCTCCTCAAACTTGGCGCTGTACACCTTGCCCACCCAGTAGCCCACAGCTTTAACCTATCCCTTGGAGCGGTACTTTCCCCAATATCTGGAAAGAGGTCAGGATTGTTCTTGTACTGAAACAAGGCAATCCTAAACTGCTGGAAAATTATCACCCGATTGCCATCCTCTCATCCCTCAGTAGCTCCTAGAAAAGGTAGTGGCGAACAGATTTGAGTACATCCAGACCCAGGAGTTGCTGTTCCTGGCCCAGCACGGGTTTCGCAAGGGTCACAGCACCACTACCGCCCTGATCTCGGTCACATCCAGAATAAGATCAGCCATGGATCAGGGCAAACTCTCCGGAGCCATATTTATTGACCTGTCCAAAGCCTTTGATCTTGTTGACCACACGTTGCTTGGCTCAAAACTGCGGTCCTCGGTCTCTCCCACTCGCCATGAACTGGCTTATGGGCTACCTGCATGGTAGAACGCAGCGGACCAGTTTCAATAAAGTCCTCTCAGAGTCCCTTCCAGTGTCCTCCGGTGTCCCTCAGGGTTCGGTACTGGGCCTCTCCTCTTTCCCTCTTTATCAACCAGCTACCTGTGGTGACCTCCACCTGTAGTGCCACCCTCTATGCTGATGACCTGGTGATCCTGGCACGCACGGGATGTCACTACTCTCAACAAGGCCATGTCCGAAGACTTTAACAGAGTCCAAACCTGGATCACTGAAAACAAGCTGGTCCTGAACCTGAAAAAACTCAGGCCATGCTCTTGGCTCAACAGCCAAACTCAAAACCCTGTCGGCCTTGTTAAAGATTACCTGTTCCGACAGATCCTCCCTCCCGTAGTGAACTCTGCCAAATACCTAGGGGTCACCCTTGACCCCCAACTCGACATGGGTAGCCACATCCTAAACATCTGTAGGGCAGTTAACTGCAAGCTGGGCCTGGCCTACAGGGCCAAGTTCAACCTTACACCAGCGGCCAGACTAGCCCTCACGAAGTGTTCTTCTTCCTCTCTCAGCTACGGGCTGCACCTATTCGCTCGCTCTCCCCAGACTCATCTTACTCGGTGGCACACGACATATAATAACATCTGTCACTTTGCCCTGCTGTCCCCAGTCTCACCCACCGCTCGTGTTATCGATAAACTTTGATGTCTCCCAGCTAGGTACCTGGACTTCGGGTGGGTTGTCTCACGGACAGAGTGGTCAGAACGGGCACCCCCAGAGCTGGCTCTGCTCCTGCCGCAAACTGACACCACTATCTACCACCTTAGGTCCCAGGCCCCAGGGATGCTCAAGGTCCCTCCACCCATACCCTCATGGGTGACAGGGACTTCGCCGTATATGCGCCCCAGACTCTGGAACTCCTTCCTGTGTATACCCATTTGTCCTCCTCCCACTTGTGCTTCCATAATTCCTCTGGGGTTTCCTGAAACTTGCCTCAGCGTGCAACTGCCCTAAGCCTCCCTAGAGAACTTCTCAACACGGTTGTTCTTCCAGGTTCAAAGTCTTACCTCCCTCAGATGCTACCCGCTCTACCAATTTAAACAGGGTACTGACCTAGGCACGCTGCCCATGCCAAGGTTCCCTGGACATTTTGCTGTTCTATATTGTCTCTAATGGGTAAATTGTGTATATGGCTTTTGTTGGAATCTGTTGGTGTCCTACTCACCTGGGGTACTTTAACCTAAATAGTTATAAGTTGTATTATGACCGTCCATACCCCCGGACTATGTTACTATTTTCCTATATGTGGTCACGCTGTACTTACTCTACTGTAAAAAAAAAAAAAAAATGTCTGTATCCCTATGTTGTATATTGTACTTCCCGGTCGTCTGAAAATAGGCATAATACTTGTCTAGTGTACTTACCTAACTCAAAAGCTAAAATAAATAAATAAAATGGAAAACCTCTTCCATTTGAAGGCATAGCATTTCCTGGTCGACTCCTTACGGGATGCCTCAACTACATTGAGGACCTCGTCGGAAAGACCCAAGGCCTGGACGCTAGCCGCCAGGAACCAGGCCATCAGGTGCAGGGATTGAAGGTCCGGATGGAACACCTTCCCTGATTGACTGAAAGCAGGTCCGGCGAGCTAGAAGCTGCCTCGGGAGCCTGGAGCGGAGGCTGAGGAGATCTGGATACCAGCATTGGCGGGCCAGTCTGGGGCTACCAGAATCACCTGCCTTGTCCTCCTCGCCTTGAGAAGCACCTCGTGAATCAAGGAAATGGGGAAAGGCGAGAAGAGGCCCGGGTCCATGACCTCAGAAGGCATCCCCTGCAGTGAGCCCTGCTGAGGGGCGAGCATGGAACAGACTTAGCTCGCGTTCCTCCTGGAGGCAAACAGATCCACCTGAGGTGTGCCCCAATGGGAGAACAGATCTTGTACTACCTCCGGCAGGAGAGACCACTCGTGGGATACAGCCCCTATCCGGCTTAGGGCATCGGCCAGGGTGTTGGAGGCTCCTGCCACATGAATGGCTAGGATCGCCTCCCAGGCTGCGCACGAAGTGACCAAATGCGAGAGCTACCTTGCACAGAGGCATGAAGCGGCCCCGCCCTGGCGTGTTTAGGTAGTACATGGTCGTGGATTGTCCGTCTGGACCCGAACCACTTGACCCCAGAGAACGGAGCGAAGGCGGTGAGAGCTAGGCGGACCGCTCGAGCTCCAGCAGGTTGATATGGCATTGGGACTCCCGCGGGACCAGAGGCCGTCGCTCTTTGCTCCCCAGATGGGCACCCCAACCCATCAGAGAGGCCGGTCGATAGAGAGACCGCCAGCTCGGGAGGACAAACGGATGCCCTCCTGCAGATGAGCCGGAACGATCCACCACTGGAGAGCTTTCCACATCCCCTGGGTCACCGCCACTAGTTGGTCCAATGGATTGCAGCGCTGAGACCACTGGCTGGCCAGCCCCCATTGCAGGGGGCGATGTTCCAGTGGGCCCAACGGACCACGCTGGTGCAGGCCGCCATGAGACCCAGGAGGCGCAGGAAGTTCCAGGCAGTGCGCATTTGCCCAACCAGAAATGATCGGGCAAAGGAGGAAGAACCTCAGCCCTGTCCGCGGGGCCGTAGCTCTGGCTCGAAGAGAGTGAGCTCTTCCCGATGAAGAGAATCACCTGCTCTGGTTCGAGTTCCGACTTGGCCTCGTTGATGAGGAGGCGATTTGAGAGCAAACCTGGAGGGCCAGATCTCTGACCGCTTCCACCTCCTGTCTGGAGGGGCTGCCATCAGCCAATCGTCCAGGTAAGGGTACACCCAGACCTTCGGCACCATAGGAATGCTGTCACCACTGGCATGCATTTGGTGAAGACCCTGGGTGCAGGAGACAGGCCAAGGGCATGGCTCGGAACTGAAAAGGATCCTTCCGTTGGGCGAAGGAATCTTTGGTGAGACGGACGATAGGGACGGAAAAATGCATCCTGCAGATCCAGAGAGCAGAACCACACCACGCTCCAAGGATGGTATTATCTGAGCCAGAGTGACCATCCTGAAGGTTCGAGACCTTAGGAACTTGTTTAGGCGTTAGGTCGAGAATGGGCGCCAGCCCCCTGCCTGCTTTGGGACCAGGAAGTACCTGGACACAAACCCCGGTCTGGAGGGAGGGTCGCACCTCTCCTGATCACCTCTTTCTCAAGGAGCAGAGTGATGTCGGCTCGGCGAGCTGACAGCGGGCTGCGGACCCGAGCCCCACAGGGGCAGCGGCTCTGAAGGGCGGGCCTGCTCAAACTCCAGAGGCAGGCCCTTTCCTACCACTCTAACACCCACCGGTCTGTGGTAATAGCAGACCAGGTGGAAAGGAAGTAGCAGGAGCCATCTCCACGGGGAACCTGGGGTGAGGTGACGAGGTTGGGGCGACACCCTCAACCCGTCACTGTGCAGGCTTGAGGAGGGACCGCCGAGGGACCTCCTGGGCCTTACCTCCCTGCTTCCTGGAGGAGAAGCCGTGGGCTTGGGTTTGGGACGCCAAGCGCGAGCCTGCTGGCCCTGATGTTGCTGGGCCGGACGTGCCGAGGGCAGACGACGAAAGGGCTTGTATTATGTCTGCGGCCCTTGTCCCTCTGAGCGGATGAGACCGAGTCCAAAGTGGCATTGACTTTTCGATCCTCTGGAGGTGGCCTTCCATTCCAGGGCTTAAGAGGTCTGTCCTCAGGAAGGGACATCCGCCAATTTGTGCTGGGTATCCGCTGTGAAGGTTGATATCCTCAGCCATGCCCGACGCGGATAGCCACTGCGGCGCGACTGACCTGGCGATGAGTCTCCAATGTCCAAAGCAGTCTGAAGTTGCTGCTTTGCCACCGCCCTGCCCTGGTCCCGCACCTGCCTAACCATAGTCTGCAGGTCAGCCGGAGATGAGGGACTACCTGGCCCAGGGAGCCCAACAGGGCATGGGAGAAATGTGCCATAAGCACGGTCGAGCTGGCCTGACGAAGGCCAAGGAGGACGAAGCGTAGACTTTTCGCCCGCATAGTCCAATTTCTTGACTCTTTGTCGGAGGTTTGTCCATCGCCCTAGCATTTCCGCATGCCGGAAAACGCTGTCGGTAACTAACCCCTCAGCTGAGGGATGTTCCGAGAAACCAGACAGGGAACCGTAGGGACCGCATACTTCCTGGCCATCCTGGCCGAAGGCACAGGGCAGGAAGCAGGACGCTGCCAGAGCTCCAAGGGGCCCACAATGGCCTCGGCCAGGAAAGGCCTCGTGGAATCCCTGGTCCAATATCTCCGTGGAGAGGATACTTGGCCCGCTTGATATGGGCTCGAGCTGCATCCCGTGGACTCCGAGATGA
Source organism: Neoceratodus forsteri (assembly GCA_016271365.2). Classification (NCBI taxonomy): domain Eukaryota; kingdom Metazoa; phylum Chordata; order Ceratodontiformes; family Ceratodontidae; genus Neoceratodus; species Neoceratodus forsteri. Next base: position 126,618,799 of record JADMNL010000024.1, read on the forward strand.
GCCTAAGCAAACCCAGAAAGGACGAAGGGCTATCGTCCAGCGACTGACCCCAGAGGACTCCAAGTCCACTCGCCTGGAGAAAAGGGAGGAATGGTCGCTCGGACTCGGAAGAGTCCGCAGCGGCCTGCCTCGGGCTTGAGCCACGCTCACTGGTGAGGGCAATCAGGAGTGAGGGTGACCGACGGCCTATGGGTAAACCCTGTGCCGACCGAGAGTTCTTGGTCAGAGCCCCAAACAACAGCTGTGGAGGCGGAGGTTCCACCATAATCGGTGGAGCAGCTGGTTTCGGCTGAGCAACAGGCCTGAAACAGGTGCCTCGCTAAAGCGAGAGGTTGCTTCGGCCGCTCGGTGACAGCCACTTAATGGCCGGGAAGCGGACGCGTCGGCTTGTTCCTGGCCAGCAGAAGCTGCTGCCACATGAGGTCCTCAGATCGACGCTAATTCATGTTGAAGCCTCCCCGTCCGAGGACGAGCGGGCGCGCCACTTGCCGCGGGTGCAGAGACCGAGACCGCCTATGTTGGCGGGATCGGCTGGACCGCGAAGAAGTCCGAGACCGAGACGCGAACCTCGCTTTTCCGAGGAGGGTGCAGGAAGGAGCGGGAAACCCGCCTCCCTTCGCTCGGAAGGAACACCTCAAGGGCCCGGAACCGGAGGCACTGGCAAGCCCACGGGATCCTCAACCGCCACCGGGGAACCCGGGAGAGGATTTCAAGCCACTGACGACAGCCCGCCCAACGGGTCGAAAGATCTCGACCGCGCCGACGGAGTCTCGGTCAACTGACCTGACGGGACACCGTGAAGCCAGTGGCGAAGCCGATGGATCGACCGAAGTCGATGGTCGACCACTCGGGGAGGGACCTCTCCCGCTTCCTAAGAGCGCCGACGGTCGGACTTACCTTGTCCTTCTTCTTTGGACCCAGAGGAAGGTCCTGAAGATGAAGGTCCCTTTCCTTGGTGGAGAGACAGACAAAGCTCCTTAAGGGAAGCAGAATATGAGGATCCCAGGAGAGCGGGATAAATGCCGCTGCCGAGGAAGATGCGGTCCACACCTCCTCTTCGAGGGCGATCATCTGCTCTAGCTTGATCCACCGAGCCCGCCGTGAAACCGCCAACCGGCCTCTTTCAACTTTACTGAGGGTAATGCTTTGGTCGCCTAAGTTGCAGACGGGCAGCACGCTCTTCCAGGACGAGGCCAAGAAAGAAGAGCACAGGTCGCAAGCCTGCAGGTCGTGCTCAAGGCCCAAGCAGTAGACGACGTGAGTGCGGATCTGTCAGAGACATCTTCGCCCACATGGGCATCTCCGAAAACCAGGAGTCGATTTGTCCATTGCAGCCAGAGGAAATAATTGACCAAAGTCAAGAAAACCTTGAAGATTGATTTTGGAAAACCAAGAGTTAGGAACTAGTCTTAAACGCGAGCGTTAAGGAGGGAACCTGAGCTTCCAAGCGTAAGGAAGATCTAGCGCCATGGGGCGGAGCCGAGTTTTACCACCGGTGGGTGGGAGAAGCCACTTGAAGACCTTCCGCAAGATTTAAAGCGGCAAGGAACCTGCCAATAAGTGTGGATGAACAACATATCCATGTCCCTAGAACTACCCTTTTCTGCTAAAATACACACCACACTTTTTAAATTTTGTGAAATTATTTCATATCACCAGGCAGAACAAACTACATGACAAAATGTGTATTTTTTGGTGTCACTGGCTGTCAGTCTTTTGTTGTATTATTTAAGTCAAGAATTTTAGGCTAAAGTCTCATATGTATCTCAAAATACATGGAACAGCAGAAACAAGCCTGTTTCTACTCTAATTACGCCACCATCGGTCAGTGGGCAGCATAATTCACTTAGTGTGTTCAAATCATTTCACATCATGGAGAACAATTTAATTAGCTTGCCTGTCTCAGCAGGAAATCATAGACTTCGAGTTTTTGTAATATTTTTTCATAAAAGAAATGTTCAAGTTCTCAGTTCAGAGTTAAGGTGTATTTAAAATCATAAGATGGTAGATGACTTGGAGCAAGATTAGACAAGCCTTGCTTGACTGACAGACTGTCCCTAGAAAACTGCCTTTGAATGAGAGCGGGCTCCAGTAACTGTAGGCCCCTTAATTAAGGAATTTCTAATATGTAACTTGCTGCAAAAATCGATCAGCAGCAGTGCAGATAGCAATATTATCACCCCTGCCCCACAGTCAAGGCTGTGCTATAGATAAAGTTAATCTCTGTAGTGCAGTCTGAGACTTGGAGATAATTTAAGACGACACGACTGAGGAGACAATCAGTATAGCAACTGCTTCTGAAGAAAACTGCCACTGAACTGCGTTTTCAATCAACTTACATCGCGCTTATTTGATCTGTCTATACCATGTGTTTTAAGAAACAGAGATACACGTGTACAGTGGAGCGCCATGCAAGTTGGGTAACTGAGTGCCAGCAGCAGTAATAGAGTCCTCTAGCACCCCCCACATTCTGGTGCCACTCAAATTTCTTAGCCCATCCCTGACCCACCTCAGCATCACCGCGATTGGCGCTGTTCTGTCCATTGGTGAATCGTAAGCTGCGCCTAGCATTTCATGGGCACCACAGACACTGAGAGCTGCACAATCCAAGAGTGACAAGTCCTTCATCCTGAAATCGGCTGAAGATGTTAACCCCAAGTGCTGAGTCCATTAAAGAGGTGCCCGATCTTTCTCCACCCTGCAGCAGCATGAGCACTGCACTGTCTGCGCCTTCCTGATCCTGGAAGTAGACGAACACCTCCAAAGTACTTGCTGAAGTCGAAGAGATCATGGGGACTGATGCTGTGGCCATTACAGCACGTCACAGTGTGTTGGATGTCCCATTAGGACAGTTCAGAAAAATGCAGCAGTTCCACAATGCTGCCACCAGAAACTAACCCTGTCCACTACATTTTGCAAAGATTCTTGACAGAATTTTGGACTCACTCCATCAGTTATACAATGTGTTTCTTGTAGATACCACTGCAAATACTAATTTTGGGGAAGCAATGTTAGTTTTCCTTTATATAAAAAGGTAATAAGAAACTATTATCCAATTGGAGACCTATAAGTATTTTAAATACAGACTACAAAATATTTTCAGAAATCCTATGTAATAGATTACAGCAAGCATCATCCACCCTAATGCACTCTGCACAGACCTGCTGTACTCCAGAAAGAAATATTTCACAAACTTTAGCTCTGTTAAGAGATATTTGTGAATTTGGGACTCAGAACAAAATTCAGGGTTATATACCTCAGTAGACCAGGTCAAACCTTTGATAAAGTTTCACATACATATCTTTTCAGGTGCAAGAAGCATATGGGATCCTGCACAATATGATTAAATGGATAAAAATCTTATATACTGGTGCAAAGCTATTACATGTTAATGGGATACTGGGAGATCTGGTCTCAGTGAATATTGACATAAGACAGGGTTGTCCTATTAGCAGGGCCACTGGAAAATTGTGCCTGCAATTTTTTGCAGAATCCGCAATTTCACTATTCTCACAAAAATGACATGTTCCAATTTCTTGCAATTTTGAGTTTTTATATTGAACTGTATAAACAAGTATTACATTTTTAATAAAATCCTCCAATATATTGACAGTTTTGTATGCAGACTTGGTTTGGCAAAACAATGCGGCAAGGTAGGGCAAGGGTTTTATGTGACACTGATTTCTTTTGAACCCTTGTCTTATTTGGTTTCAAAATCCACTGGCCAAGCATAAGTACACTTAAACAGTTAACATTTGTTTTGTGTTGAAGTAGTCTGTCAGAAAACTTTTGTTGCCACACAATTGAAACAAAAGATGGGAGAAAGGTGCAAATTATCCCATTCACTTAAATGGGGTGCTAACTATGAAGCCTTTTGTAAGTGGCAGGGCAAGTTTTTCCTTGTGAGCATACTTTCATTCAGACTAGTTTTGATTCAAACAGCTGAGGATTTTGAATGGCCCTGTCAATTTTAAACTTGAATAAGGTAGTTGCTAACAGTGATCTCACTCTTAGCAACGACCTCCTAGATGCTCACATGCAAAGACTACAATAAAAACCTGACAAAAGTCTAAAAACAAGCTTATAAAACACAAAATGTATCTGAAAATGTATCTTTTAACTAAACAAAATCACTGCAGCCAGAGTAAAACAAAGGTAGATTACAGGCTACTCTGACTACTGTATGATGCAGACGCAGTAAAAATATATTGGTATTTTTGTACATTTTTGATAATCATGTAAGGCCCACTAGGCAGAAGTGCTTGTTTTCAGGTACAACCCAGGAGCACTGAGGAGGTTAAGTGATTTGCTCAGAATCACACAGTATGCAAATGGAGGTTGGGAATCAAACCCAGGTCTTGCTAGATGTCATCAGCTCATTCAGTTTGTTACTCTAACCTCTAGATTATACTGCCAGCTCCAGTAACCCCTAGATTTATTATTGTTTAAATATATGATTTCAAAAATAGTGTACAGTACCTACAATACAAATTATGTCCATTAAACACTTCAACGACATTTTACTTAAAACTCAATTATTCACCACTCTATCTGCTTATTTTGTCTTGTACCAAAGTAGGTGAATAGCAGGCAGAGCACTGTAAACAGCTGCTGATTAGGCTTTATTATTCTACAGCCAGAAACAAAAATATATTTCTTCTGGCTTAAGTTAATATCAATTTGCTGTGACTCACTTTCTAGAATGTATTTAGCACTGTATGAGGCAGATGCTTTTAAATTTTGGAAGGTAGGCAATGCTTATTATTGCTTATCAGTTTAGTATTCTTTTAGGAACATAAACTTTTCTTTTTGTTTTAAACATATTCAGGTATCAGTGTATTCATTTAGCAATTTATACTGACTAATATGTGCTGCAGAAAACATTAAAATATTTATTGTGCAGCACTCGGGTCTATAGTAGAACCTCTCACTTTCCGCAATTTTGCAAAACGCCTCCTGAATTTTGGGTAACCTTTTCCGCAATTTTCCAGTGGCCCCGCTCTATTAATCCCCTTTGTACACCTTTATTCTAGATCCTTTCATTCAGAATATTTATCATAATAATAATATAACAGGTTTGCCCTTCACCTCAAGTAACTCCACAAAAATTGCAGCTTGTGCAGGTGATCTTTGTTTTTCTCTCATGTCAAGAATATGGACAAGAATTTCGACATGAACTAGATCAATATGCACACATTTCAGATGCAGTTATTAATAAAGACAAGAGCAAAGCTCTAAGAATTGGCGATTTTACAGACCAGGAAAAATACTAACACCATAGCAGAGATCCCTGTGATGGGACCCACTTTACTAATATTGGGATTCACGAGGAAGGAAATCTGCAGTCACTTAACTGGGAAAATAAAATTAAGCTATGGGAAACTAAGGTCCAAGTCTGGAAAATTTGGAAGTTTTCCAAAAGAAAAGGGTACTGACAGTAAATAAATTTCTTTTTCCCATATTTACTTATCTTAGTTTTATATACCCTCCCACTTGTTCATAGACCAGGCTGTTCAGTTGTTTTTTTTCAAATGATCTGGGGCACCAGATTAAACCCCATTAAAAGAGAATATACTTACTTGGCATGAAAATATGGTGGGTTAGGTATGATAAACCCACCTGTGTTTTTTCAGTCATTTTCTGTAAATCAACCCTTTTGTTGGGGGGTGATATAGCACACCCTTAGCAACAACGGACGGGTATTATTACAAACCTTTTTAACAAATGGGATAACCTACCACCTAAAATTTTAAAGAATGACAGTATCCCACATTATGCTGACTCTTCATTTCGAAGATGAAGCAATGGAAAGTAAGCAAGCTTGCTGTCAAAACTTTACTTAGAAGGGAGGGGGCACTGTGGAGCCCGAGCTTATAGGCAGCCGCTTCTACTAGCTTTGTGTATTCCATACAGAATCGTGTTAAATTGTCTATTTAGACAACTCATCGATAAAAATGTTCAAATTCTGAAAGAGGAGCTCTTCTAACCTAAAATGGGTAATCCCGAAAGGAAAGAGGTGGTGGATCAAGCAATAAAACCTTCAGACCCTCTCAGGCATCACAGTGTGGTATGGATCTACAGGCCAGTACTCAAACTGAACCTGAGGAGAACATGTCTTCTGTTGGCACTAAACTAAAACTGCTGATCACATCAATCTCAGATCTGAACACGAAAATGGACTCATTTTCTAAATGGGTGTCAGTCATAAAAAATCAGGGAGAGGATTCAACAGGAGGTTCGAGAAGTAAAGTGACAGGCAGAATCGGCTGCAACAGCAACTACCTTAATGCTGAAAGAGAATCCCCATCTGCGGCAAGGCTCAAACGTAAGAAAATCAAGCCTGCTCTACACATATAAGAATTTTAGGTTTGCCTGAGGGAATAGAATGGGATCACCCTCTTATGTTCTTGAGGAATGGCTGAGTGCTAAATTGGCTCGGACTAACAGAACTTGAATCTAAACCTACAAAAGCATACCAGATTACACCCAGAGGCTATAAAGAAGACTCTGAAAATCCATGTACCCTGCTTTTGGTTTCTGACGGAGTGGGTACTAGAGATAAAATCCTGAGACTTGCCAGACAGGCTGGACCGCTTACTCAAAACGATCGGAATGTATACTTGTTCCCTGACCTGAGTTATGTGACTCAGCTTCATCGTAAAAGTTCGGGTGCAAAGATCCTACGGGAAGCGAAGATCATTCAGTGTTTTTCCAGCAAGGCTTTGGATCATGCAAATGGAAAGGTGTGGGTTTTCTGACCCAACAGAAGTGGGAATGGGCCTCCGCTTATGGTATTTGCAACCAAAACCCAGAACGTGAAGGAGCTGACCCTGAATCACAAGAGGACAATGAGGACTGAACTACATAAGTACTGAACTCTGAGAAGCTGTTTGATGTTTCCCACAACAGTTACGTATAAAGGGCTATTTAGCCAGTTACTGGAAGTCCCATTCTGGACTTTTAGTTTTTCTAGAGCTTGAATTGAGCGTGTTGTTTTAAGTGGGACAATTTATAGTCAGGTTTATGTTAAAATACAGCAACTTTTTAGCTAACTGGGAGATGTTAATATTGTTGCTGTATTAAATATCCTCCAGAGTTGATGTTAAAGTTTTTTCTAATGAGAAATGGCTTGCCTATATATTCAAATGATGGATTTCATACTTAAAGTTAAATAGTATGACATCATTAGCCCTCTGGTAGGCGTATATTCTTGGAATTTTAATGGGACTTAAGCAAAGTGAAATTAGTCATACTGTTTATGGCTTATCCCCACAGTTTAAAATGTTATATATTACCTTTAGATCAAATGTTAAGCTAACCCTCCATGTGGTATAATTTCTGGGATGCTTGCATATCCTAATATTAAGGAGAAGTGTACTTCCAAGAGGTAAATATATGATGTATGTGGTTTGTCCTGGTTATGGAACTATTATATGTATGTATACATATAAATATAATAAAAATAAGTAAAAAAAAAACTTTACTTAGAAAACGGTTATAGTCACACATTATGATAGCGCAGGGGTAACCCAGGTGGAATTTCCTACTATGTATCATCCAGAATCTCCCTTACATGAGAAGAGAATACCTAAAACCTGGGATACTGTCTGGCTGAGTTGTCGTGGCAGATTAGGAGTGAGGGGCAACTTAAAGCACTAGTCAGTTCAAGATCTATATTGTCCTAGAATTGAGTATCATCAGATAGAAGAAACACAGGTACACTTCTTTTAGAATGCCCCCATACTCAGTATTTCCTATCTTTTGGCCACCAAATGGCAATGGCCTTTTTGAATTATCTGACATACCAGAACTTTATACTCTGGGACTATACAGGATATTTGAAGGCATATCACTCAAGCACCCTTAATCACAGCATGGCTTCTGCCGGGCACAGTACAACCACAACTCTCTGGAGTTTTCTCAATGCCTGCACTCTGCTCTTGATTCCGGCAACATCGCGGTGCAGTGTTCATAGACCTTTCCAAGGCATTCAACACTGTCTGTCACCCTCCTACTCAACTCCTGTTCATTAACTCATTTTTTCTGCTGGTCCCTTGCATGGTTTTTCAGCTACCTCTCGGCTAGATCTCAGCATGTGAAGATCAACGGCTCCCTCTCCAACACTCGATCAGTTCGCTCCAGGGTCCTTCAGGGCTCCATCCTGGGTCTCGTGACTTTTCAGTCTCTACCTCAGCACTCTCCCGGCCCTGCTCTGGCAAAATGCTCCTCTATGCTGACAATGCAGTTCTCTTCACCACACCCGATCTCTCCACTATCCAATCATCCCTCCAGCACGCTTACAATCAAACTGAAAGGTGGTTTCTTGGTCACAGATTAGTCATAAACCTAAAGAACACCAAGTCAATGCTCTTCTCTCACCACCAAAATAAGGCTAAAATGCCCTCCTGATTATCCCCAGCAGTCCCCACCCATTAGAGCAAGTGTCTACATACAAGTACCTAGGCATCACCTTCGATACTGCCCTCAACTTCCACACCCACATCAACATCCTCTCCTCCACCATAAACTCTTGGATTGTCTTACTCTACCACTATAGGGATTGCCTGCCCCAAGTTGCCCTCCGCCTGGCCATTACCTCCTCCGTCCTGTCCCTAGTGGACTACAGCCTGCCCATCTACGCCATGGGGACAACACCTCCTCTCTAAAATCAAACTTCCATCAATAAGGCCTGCAGGCTCCTGACTGGAGCATCCAGCTGCACTCACACCTGTGTGCTGTACTCTTCCACCAACTTGCTCAACTGAGGAGTGTCTACAGTACCAGACCTGCTTGCTTTGCTAAGAAATGTCTGCTCGGACCCCCTCGGAGTCTGTGCCTCCCTGGACATGCATCCCATCTGTCGCCACACGCAGCTCTGTCAAAGTCACCTTCCTGACGTCCAGAACCAAGACCTCCCTTGCCCAGAGGTCTTTCTTCTACTGAGCCCCTGCCTGGTTCAGCTCCTCCCAATCTGTAGCTCCAGCACTGCCAAATTGGTCCTTCAAAACCGCCTTAGGAACCATCTCCTTAATGTCCGCTGCTGTAGTTGCAACTAACCCTGCCCTCCTTTTTTACCCCAGCGGACCTTCCCACCTGGCCCCACCTGACTTGGACAATGTCCCGGACAGGCTATCCATCTCCCCTCCTACTTACCGTCTCCTCTAGTTTTCATGTAAGGATGTACCCTCTGTATCACCTGTGGATTTAATACAGCTATGACTGTAACCTGTAATATATGATAATGTGTAACTAAGTGTTTTCTGTGTTCAATGTTTCTCTTGCCCTGTAATGTTGTCCTCTGTGTCTTGCACAATATACTACTGCCTGCCCTCCTGCATATGAGGTGCCTTTGTAAATGAGTCTCTGACTCAAGGTTGTAAATCTGACTTGTACAAATACATAAATAAATAAATAAATCTTATATTTGTTTGCATTAAATTCTATTGGCAGGCTAGATGTCAGTTTTTGACTTAACGGTTAAATACTTTCCCTGCTACTTGCCCAAACAATAGAGAATACCCTTAAACAGGTTAAAGGACAGGACTATAGAACCCTGCCTAAAGCGTAGGCCAACGTATTTCCAGCGTATGATTGCTTGGTTAGATGAATCATTTCTTACATAAGCTATACCTTTTAAAGTAATTATTGGACTGGTGTTGTGGTCTCATTTACTTTTCTGACAATATTTAGTAAAATATGTAACACAAAAAGAAAACATGTTCGTTGGGTTGGGACATTTATTTTAGATTGTTTCTGTTTAAGTTGCAATGATAGTTTATTGTTTTAAAAGGGCTTTTTATCTTATTTCTTATTTTCATGATAAACCAATCTGAGTTTTTCTTAAACATGGAGGGTAACTATGAAGTACTAGTATCTATCAGTTTGTTTTCACTCATTATGTTTTCCTTCTGTTCTTCCTTTGGGCTTTTGTTTTTCGTTCTTTGTATAAAACTGCTAAAGTGACGTAATATTTGCCCAAAGAATGTACAATGAATTCAGTCATGTTTACTCTGTATGATTGTTTTGTTTTTGTTAATAAAACTCCTTTCTCTTTCGAGAAGTGCCATGGATCTTAACGTCCTCCTGAACAACCACTACAACAGGCAGATGGAACCTCGTTTAATGTCTCATCTGAGTGACAGCACCTCAGGAGTGCAGTATCCCCTCATGATGCACTACAGTCAGTATTGGGATCTACCTCAAGTGCATGGCGTGGATCTAGAACCGACAGCCTTTCGATTTTCAGCCTCAGAAGCAAGTGTGCAACCTGCTGAACCACTAACACTAGTATTAGTAGACATTTTAGCCCAATGATGTGTATCATTTTCAGGATACAACACCTCTCACTGCTAGAAGTCTTGAAAACATGCGGGGAGCTTGAAAACTACTGGGCTTGCATTACCTGGATATCAGGATTTTGACTAGGTGGAAATCTTAGACCCATGCAATCTCACATGATCTGAAGATGGGGGCTGGGACATTGGAGTTTGACTCTTACTAACATTAGTCGTGCTCATGCAGTGTACCTAAAGGCACAGTATACATTTATTACGGAGTTGAGTGCAGTGAAGAAACATCCCTACACCTTCTGCATACATGGAGCTGCTGGCTTGTCTGCTTGGAGGGTGAAGGCAAAATCATTTGATGGCCTGGACTGTGTAGAACGTTCCTGCAGCAGCACAGTTTGACTGACAGGCAGCTTCCTGATACTTTACATGTGGAGCGCTTCTTGGTGGATTGTCTACATTTCTGCATGGGCTCCACAGGTTGTGATGGTGTTAGAAATGCATGTGAAGCACAGGGAGAGGACAGCGAGCAGAGTGAGGAAGGAGAAAGAGGCTGGGCAGACTCGATGGGCTGCATAACATCTTTCTGCTGTCAACTTCTGTGTTTTTATGATGGCTAATAGCAGAGTCTTCTACTATGAGAAAGCATGAGGCCATTGGCAGGATGAGAGAGGAAGAGGAGGGGTGAATATTATAGCACTCTGCTGTGACAAAGCATGTTGCCATTGGTGGGATGAGACAAAGGAGGACCTGTGAAAATCGGAGCACTCTTCCATGGCAAAGCACTGTGCCGTCGGCAGTATGAGACAAGGAGGATGGATGAATTATCAGGCACTCTGCCATTTGGAAGCACGGTAGCACTGGTGGGATGAGAGGAGGATTGGTAAATATCAGAGCACTCTGCTGTGACAAATCACGGTGCCATCAGACAGGAAGAGAGACGAGGATGTATAAATATCTGAGTACTCTGCTATGACAAAGCAGGGCCACTGGCAGTGTAAGAGACAAGGAGGATGGGTGAATATCAGAGCATTCTGCTGTACCAAAGCTCAGTAGCACTGGTGGGATGAGAGAGGAGGATTGATAAATATTAGAGCACTCTGCTATGACAAGGCACAGTTCCATCGGCAGGATAAGAGAGAAGAGGATGGATGAATATCTGAGCACTCTGCTGTGAGAAAGCACGTGCCATCGGCAGTATGAGACAAGGAGGATGGGTGAATATTGGAGCACTCTGCTCTAACAAAGCTTGGTAGCACTGGTGGGATGAGAGAGGAGGATGGATGAACATCTGAGCAGTCTGCTGTGACAAAGCATGGTGCCATTGGCAGTATAAGAGACAAGGAGGACGGGTGAATATCAGAGCACTCTGCTATGACAAAGAATGATGTCATTGGTGGGATGAGAGGAGGATGGGTGAATACTAGAGTACTCTGCTAGACAAAGCTCAGCACCATCACTGAGATAAGAAAGTATAATGGATGAATATCAGAGCATTCTGCTATGACAAAGAATGGTGTCATTGATGGATGAGAGAGGAGGATGGGGAATATCAGAGCACCCTGCAGTGACAGAGCACAGTGCCATTGGCAGGTTGAGAGAGGAGGATGGGGAATACCAGAGTACTCTACTATGACAGAGCACAGTGCCATTGGCTGGATGAGAGAGGAGAACGGGTGAGTATCAGAGCACCCTGCTTTGACACACCACTGTATCATCAGTGGGATGAGAGGGAAGAGGATGGGTTCATATCAGATATCAGAGCACTCTGGTATGACAAAGCACGGTGCCATTGGCAGGATGAGAGAGGAGGATGTGTGAAAATCAGAGCATTCCATTATGACAAAGCACAGGTGCCATTGGCAGGATGAAAGAGAGGAGGATGTGTGAATATCAGAGCACTCTACTATGACAAAGCACGTTGTTGTCGGCAGGATGAGAGTGAGGAGGATGGGTGAATATCTGAGCACTCTGCTATGACAAAGCATGGTGCCATTGGCAGGATGAGAGAGGAGGAGAGGTGAATATCAGAGCACTGTACTATGACAAGGAATGGTGCCATTGGCAGAATGAGAGAGGAGGACAAGTGAATATCAGAGCACTCTGCCATAACAAAGCATGGTGTCATCAGCAGGATAAAAGAGGAGGACGGATGAATATTGGAGCACTCTGCTATCATAAAGCATGGTACCACTGGCAGAATGAAAGGTGGGTACAGGTGAATATCAGAACACTCTACTGTGACAGCACAATGCCATCTAGTGGAATGAGAGAGGAGGGTGAATATTAAATCACCTGCTATCATAAAGCACGGTGCCATCAGCAGAATGAGAGAGTAGGATAGATGAATATCAGACCACTCTGCTGTGACAGAGCACAGTACCACTGGCAGGATGAGAGAGGAGGAGGAGGACGGGTGAATATCTGAGCACTTTGCTGTCCAAAGCACAGTGCCATTGGCAGGATGAAAGAGGAGGACAGGTGAATATCAGCACACTCTGCTGTGACAAAGAACAGTGCCTTCGCAGGAGGAAAGGTGAAAGACGGGAATATCAGAACACTCTGCTGTGACAAAGCATGGGCCATTGGCAGGCTGAGAGGGTAGGATGGGTGAATATCGAGCACTCTTCTATGAGAAAGCATGGTGCCATCGCGGGACGAGAGAAGTGTGACAACCCTCTCTCTTTGGCTGTAACTGCTTTTAGAGAGTCGTTTGTTTCCTTGTTTCTCAGCTGCCACCAACCTGGTCTCCCAGGGCTTCACTCTCCGTGCACAAGGCTGGGAAGGTCACCACAGGTTAACTTGAGTAGTTTGTTCTTCTTATGATGGACGCCAACATAGTTTTCCTTAGCCAGAGAAAATAAATCAACTACTTTTATAATTAAGACACAGTCACGACTGCTAGGTAAATAAAAGTGTTTTACTTTAGGAGTCAAGGTGCAACTCCAGGATATCAATAGTACAAATGAGAGAATACACTTTACAGGAAAAGTAAACAAATGGTTTTAAATAACAGGAGTCAGAACAGGAAACCCTGCGACTGCATTAATCTAACATAAAAGGAACTTGCCTTTCTAAGCTGAAACAGAAACTGAAATCTAAGCTATCTGTCCCCTAAACAAACCTTTCTCGTGAAGGCAGGCCTCACTTATCTTCATGGATGGTATCAGGCAAAAGCCCTGCTTGAGAGGAATGCTCTAAATTTATAGCCTACGCCTGAAAATCTGTGATTGGGTAATTCCTTTAAATTATTCAACCATTTTAACTTCTGTATAAGTTGGAGTTCTCTTGCCTCCAATCAGATTAAAACCTATACATGTCCAATAAGATCCATTTCACAACCAGTTTGTATTTGAGTGGTGAAATACAGCCCAAAATTGTGTGTATGTATGTCCACTCCCTTTGGTCTCCTGAGATGAATTACCTACTACAGTGTCCCAAAGGATGGCTTGCTAGGTTACTAGGTTGTCTGTAGACATGACAAGGCCAAGGACCATCGAGGATGTCTCCCACTGTGTAGTGGGTGTATTAGTATTAGGCTCTGCCCAGTTCAAGTCTTGTCTAACCTCTCTCTAAAATTTTGAAATTATTTGCTTCAATAATGTACTATGATAGAACATTCCACTTCTTCACAGCCCTAATTGTGAAAAAGTGATCCCTTTATGAGTGTTGGATCTGGAACAACCTACTGTTGCTTGTGGCTTCTCAGAGTTGTAGTACTGTTTGCAAAGTTTAGACCACATTGTGCTCTTAACATCTGGTTATGAAGAATTTTATATAGTTCCAGGAGATCACCCTTGTTTCTTCTTTCCTCTAGTGTGACTAATCCAGTTTGCAATAGCCTATCTTTGTAAGGCTTATTTTTAAGCATTGGGATTAGTTTTGGACCGATGTTGGTACTCGCTCTACAAGGTTAATATATTTTCGGAGGTAAGGACTCCAGAAAGGAGAGCAAAAATCCAAGTGAGGCGAATATATGTTGTGTATCATGTAACGATAAATTGTTTACTCCAGTTTACAAATGTGCATTTGATGCAGTTAAGAATCATGTTGGAGGTCTGAGCTATTTTTTTGCAGTGATTACTGCTGGAGAGGGAGTTGTTGGTAATTATACCCAAGTCCCTTTCTTTAGTAACCTTTTAATTGGTGTTTGGTGAAGTGTATAGGTAGTGTGAAGATTATTGATGCCCATATAAAGAACAACACATTTATCCAGATTCAGTAACATTTTGTTATTGATGACCCATTTCTATTTGTTTTAGGTCACTTATAAGTGACAATTGTTTATCAGTGGTATCCACTTCCTCCCAATTTGGTATTGTCAGCAAATTTTGCTATATAATTTTGATGTTGTTTATGTCACTTACGAAGAGGTTAAACAGGGTCGGTCCGAGAACGACCCTGTGGGACCCTACTATTGACTATTCCAGTGGTTGACAGTATTTCCAAATCTGACCTGCTGCTTCCTGCTATCAAGCCAGTTATTTATCCATCTGATCAATGGCATTGATAGGCCAAATATGAGTAGCTTATTGATTAATTCACCATGTGGGACCTCATCGAAAGCCTTGCAAAAGTCAAGAAGGATCACATCCACAGGTTTGGAACTATCAAGGCTAACTCCTACATTATTATAAAAGGTGATCAGGTTTGTGGTACATGAGTGCTCACTCCTGAACCCATGTTGGTGAGGGTCAGTTATCCCCAGAGATTCGAGCTCAACTGTAATTTTTTTTTAATTCAATGGTTGCAGATGGTAGATGTTTAAGCTAATTGGTCTGAAATTGGCAACATTATCCTTCATTCCTTTTTATGGATGGGAACAACTATTGAACTTTTTCCAGTCATTGAAACCTCACCAGTAGCTATTGATTTGTTGTACAATTTAGTTAAGGGGTAAGCTAGGGTACTGGATGCCTCTACTATTAATCTAGGACATAGGTTGTCAGGGCCTGGAGATGAGTTTACTCTTAAGTTTTTTTTTTATGACTGCTAGTGTTTCTTCTTTGGTGAATATAATGTTATTTGTCAAGTTGTTTATTGGCAATTTTAGTTGTTTCCTTTTCGATTATAAACCGACAGAAATAGTTATTGAATTCCTCGGCAATTGCTTTTGTTCTTCATTTATTACACCATTAACTGTTACAGGTCCTAGTTCATGTTTAGAGTTTTGTGGCTGTTGACATATGTATAGAATGCCTTGTTATTGTCCTTTCTGTGGGCTATTCTTAGTCTCTTCGTTTTTTTTTTTTCTAATAAGATGTTTTGCTTTTGAGTTTTTTGTATTTAAGCATGAGAGACGTAGAATGCCAGCGCTTTTCCCTTTGATGTTAGCAAACCCAGGAAAACTCTTAGTGAGATGCAGAAGGCCAGAAAAATAGTTTTAGTAAATCCAACAATTAACTAGTGTGTTTCTATTTTGTCACACCTCCCCAATAATGAAGGCATGTTCTTTGGGCCACCCCAGTGACACGAGGCTGCTCATGCAGTTTTAGAAGTGCCCAAGGTGTTCAGCCCTCTTGTTAGACCTGCCTAGATAGCCCGTTTGCACTGACATTTTGTTTACCACTGCAGTGCTGAATGATCATGTTATAAGCCTACAGTACCTAAGCTCCAGTGCAGTAGTTTCCCATTTGCCGCTTAACCTATGAAGCCAGGTCAGGGGCTATGATCTGTGACCATAGTAAATTCTTGCCCGTACAGTAGGCTGCAGCTTCTGAAGGGCCCATACTATCCCCTAAGCACTTTAATTGTGGCATAAGCCTCCTACCTGGGTAGCAGCCTCGGCTCAGGATACACTACAGGTGCTACTCCCCCAAGTGCATAACCTGGCTCAGCACGGCTCCCAGCCCATGGTCTGAGGCATCCAAGATCCAATAAACTTCAGACTATAATCTGGGGCTAGCTTGCACAGCTGGCCCACCTAAAGCCTTCTTTAGTTCCCAAAAGCAGACTCACAGTCCTCTGTCCACTTGACCTTCTCTGGTTTTCCTTTTTGTTAGGTCTCTCAGGGCTGTGGCCATATCACTGTAGTGAGGGACAGACCTCCTGTAGTACTCTGCGGTTTCCAGAAATGCCCTTACCTGTTTCTTAGTGGTGGGAGTTGGCCAGGCCAAGGATGGCACCGACCTTGGCAGACTCCTGGACGGATGTATTCACTGCCCAACGGTGCCTGAGGTAGAGACGCTTCGCATACCGATCTGGCAGTTTTCTCCTTGACTTTCAGCCCTGTGACCTAGTCTGGCTGTATGGCTGTGTCATCCATATAGGCCAGGGCAAAATCTCCTACCCCAGATAGAATGCGATCCACGAGCCATTGAAAGGTTGCAGGTGCGTTCTTCATCCCAGAGGGCATTACCTTGAATTTGTATAAGCCAGATGGGGTGATGAAAGCTGATCTTTCCCTGGCTGCAGGGGTCAGAGGTACCTGCCAGTGACCCTTTGTTAAGTTTATTGTGGTCAGATACTTGACTCCCCCAGTTTCTCCAGGGTTTTGTCTGTTCTGGGCATGGGTAGGCGTCTGACTCGTGCAGCTGTTGCGCTTCCGTAGTCCACCCAGAACTGTGTGGTACCATCTTTTTAGGGATCAAGACCATGGATGAGGTCCAGGGGCTACTGGAGTCCTGGATCACTCCAAGTTCCAGCATCTCATGGAGCTCCTCTTTCATGGTCTGCTTAACTTGTTCTGGTACCCTGTAGGGAGACTGTCTCAGTGGCACTTGGGTCCCAGTATCCATCTAGTTTCCCTGTGAACATGTCCCCGAACTCTCTCAAAACACCCCAAATCCCCTGCACCTGGACTGGTGTTAGCTGGTCGAAGAGGACAAGTTTGTCCACAGAGGATCCTACCGGGCCTCCCGAGGAGGTCCACCAGCGGATCAGCCTCAGTTTTCCCTTCTGGGGTGCTGTACACAGTGAGGACCAATTCTTCCCTGTCGTAGTAGGGCTTCATCATGTTAACATGACACACCTTTTGCTTGCACCTCCTACCAGGTAGCTCTATCAGGTAGGTAACATCACTTACCTTTTGGACAATAGAGAATGGCCCTCCCATGCTGCCTGCAGTTTATTCTGATGGACAGGGATGAGTACCATCACTGCTGTCCCACTTTACATTCTTGGGCTCAGGCCCCACGATTATACCAGACTTTCTGTCACTGTTGTGCAGTGGCTAAGTGCTCCTGAGCAAGCTCCACAAGCTCCATAAGCTGGGTCCTAAAGTTTAGGATGTACTCCACAACAGACTCCCTTTGGGAAGCAAGGTCACCCTCCCATTCATCCGAACTAAATCTAGGGGTCCGCTCTCCCTATGTGCCTAACAGGGGCCCGAAGGGTGAGAACCCTGTGGACTCCGTGGGACTTCCCTGTATGCAGACAGGAGATGGGAAAATATTTGTCTCGATCCTCTTTAACTGGTCTGCAAATATCCTCAGCATGGTCTTAAGAGACTAATTAAATTACTCAACCAGACCATTTATCTGGGGTGGTATGGGGAGGTTCTGAGCTGCTTCACCCTACATTTCTCCCACAAATTACTCATTATCTCAGACATGAAGCTGGCATCTTGGTGGGACAGTATCTCCTGGGGAAAGCCCCGCTTAATATCCCCAACAGTGAATCAGCCACCTTTTCCGCCTCAATGGTCGATAAGTGCACTGCCTCTGGATATCTTGTGACATAATCCACTACTGCCAGGATATACTGCTTGTTAGTTCTGCATGGGGTTATAAGTGGCCCCACTGTTGTCCACAGCTACCCTCTTGAAGGGTTCATCAATAATGGTCAGGGGCCTTGGCTTGTCCCCATTTTCCCACCATCTGGCACTGTGGACAAATCTGACAGTAATTTGCCACATCCTTGCCAATACCAGGCCAGAAAAATTGTAGGTCAGCCACTTTTTCATGTGCCTCACACTCAGTGGCCTGAAAAAGGATATTATGGACTAGGGCCAAGAGCTGCTGGCGGTAAATCCTAGGGACTAGCAGCTGCTGGAGTACCTCTACATTTAGCACCCCTCTGGTGTACACACCCGGTACAACAGCCCCTTCTTCCAGTACACTGACTCTGTACTTCCCTGAGAACCTTCAGCTCTGCCAGCTGCTTCTCTCAGTTTCTGTAGGGTAGGATCTGCCAGCTGTGCCATGCCCATCTCCTCTCATCTGACCCGCTTCAGCTCCTCTTCAGAAGGAAGTCCTGTGATCTTCTCTGTGACTGAGGCTTAGGCTGCTACTCCTAGCCAGCCCTCCACCCATGCTAGCCACCTCCTCAACTGCTGAGGGAGGGCTGGCAGTGGCTGGTCTGCCCCCACCCTCAGAAGTCTGCCTTTTGCCTGGTTGCGAGCAGTAACACACTCCAGAGATTTCCTGTGGTCAGAATAATTTCCTATGATCACACTTGTTGGGAGATTAGGTACGACTCCCACCTCTTTTCTCCGTTGGCCACCCACCCATCTCAGGAAGACCTGGGCCATCAGTATTTGGATTGCTGGACCTGTGACTCCCCAAATCATGGAGTAATGCCCTGGCAGAATCTGTCTCCTTTAATTAAATCCTGCCTCACCAGGAGATGGAAGCACCTATATCACTCAAACCTCATGCTATTGCTCCATTAATTACAATAGGGTGAATATGCTTAAGGGAGACAAGTGGTACTGCAGTCTGCACTAACTGACCCACTGTTGGGTGCTATTTTGTTCACCCTCCCCCAGCCTTTGCCCCTTAACCAGTTTCTCTGGCAGGTATACCTCAAATGCCTCACTTTATTGCAAATATTGCAATTCTGGCCCCTGGCTCTTGGTTTCCTTTAGAACTGGAGGGTTCTCCTTTGGGCTCAAGTGCAGGCTGGTTTACTTTAGGCTGCCCTCCTGGTTCTCTTAAAACCATGTGTTGCCTCCTCCATGGAGACTTATGCTGTACATATGGTCTGCTGGCCATGTACAGGTCAGCATTTGCCCCATCTTTCTTGAGGAGCCAGATGCCCTGTCTTGCAGCTGTACATGCAGGTCCTTAGGTACAGTTTTAAGAAATTGTTCCCTCACCAACATATTTTTGATTAGCTCCACAGTATCTGCTTTTGCCCCATCCACCCACCTGTTGAAGGTTAGTAAACAGATGAACCTGCAATTCAACATAACTGTCTTCTCATTACTCATTTTGACAACATAGAAACATAGAATTTGACGGCAGATAAGGACAGCTTGGCTCACCCAGTCTGCCCATTTCCTACCTGATGGATAAGCTGCAGGTCCTAGTTAACCAGCAGCCTACTTCTTCCTACCCCCACCCCTAGAATTGCCTTATGACTGTCCCATGCATGCTTGAATTCCACCACTGTTTTGACTCCACAACCTCCTCTGGAAGGCCGCTCCATACATCCACAACCCTCTCTGTGAAAAAATACTTCCTTAAATTACCTCTGAGCCGCCTCTTCTGCCTTCAAATTGTGCCCCTGTTCTTGCACACCTCTTTTTTGAAAGATGCTACCCTCTTGGACTTTGTTGATTCCTTGAGGTACTTGAAAGTTTCTATCATGTCTCCCTCCCTCCTTTCCTCGAGGCTATACATATTAAGCTCCTTAAGTCTCTCTTCATATGTCTTCCAGTGCAGACCCTGCACCATTTTAGTTGCCCTCCTCTGGACAGCTTCCATCCTGTCTATGTCTTTTCGGAGATTGGGTCTCCAGAACTGCACGCAGTACTCAGATGGGGTCTCACTAGCTGTCTGTACAGAGGATAATAACTTCCTGTTTTCTACTGGTGATGCCTCTTCCTATGCATCCCAGTATCCCCCAGCCCTCCTTGCTGCCCTCTCACATTGCTTGCCCACCTTTAGGTCATCTGATATGATTCACCCCAGGTCCCTTTCCATTTTTGTCGTTAGTATCTCAATCCCCCATTGTGTACTCTTCCCTGGGTTTTGTTTCCCAGGTGCATTACCTTGCACTTCTTAGCATTGAATCTAAGCTACAATACATTTGACCATTCCTCTAACCTTGCCAAGTCCCTTTTCATCCTTTCCACTCCACCTTGTCATCAACTCTGTTGCAGATCTTTGTGTCATCTGCAAAGAGACATACTTTTCCTTCCAGTCCCTCTGCAATGTTGCTTATAAAGACATTGAAGAGGACCTGTCCAATACTGGAACCCGCGGTACCCCACTACTAACTCTTTTTTCAGAGTGACTCCATTTACTATTACTCTCTGTGTCCTATTCTCCAGCCAATTCTTTACCCAGGCTGTCATCTTGGGACCCACTCCCAGGCTGGCTAACTTGTATATTAATCTTTTGTGTGGGACTGTGTCAAATGCCTTGCTAAAGTCTAGGTAGGCCATGTCCACAGCCCCTCCCTGATCAACTACTTTGGTCACCCAGTCAAAGAAATCTATCAGATTTGTCTGGCATGACCTTCCGCTGTGAATCCATGCTGCCTTGGGTCCTGTACCCTCTGGCCTCTAGATACTCAACAGTTCTTTCCTTCAGAAGTGATTCCATCATTTTCCCTACCACTGAGGTTAAACTAACAGGTCTGTAGTTTCCTGCTTCTGCCTTGCTCCCACTTTTGTGAAGGGAATCACATCTGCCCTCCTCCAGTCCTCGGGTCCGCCCATCCTCCCATGATTTGTTAAAGAGGGTAGTCAGTGGTGTCACTAGTTCTACCCTTAGTTCTTTAGAATTCTGGGATGAATCCCATCAGGCCCCATTGCTTTGTCCACCTTCAGTTTTAAGAGTTCTTTCAGAACCCTTTCTTCTGTAATGGGTTGGTATCAACTTCTGTATCCAGAGTGTTTCTACTGTTTGTTTTAGGTACCTTCCCTCTTCCTTTGTAAATACTGAGCAAAAATATTTGTTTAGTATCTCTGCCTTTTCACAGTCGCCTCTGCCCACCCTCCCTCCACTTTATTAAGCCTCACTATCCCTCCCTTGGTCTTCCTTCGCCTCCTGATGTACCTATAAAAGGTTTTATCCCCTCTTAACTGAGTTGGCTATCTTTTCCTCGGTTTGGGCCTTTGCTGTTCTGACTGCCTTCCCAGCTTCCTTTTGCTTTAACTGATACAGTTCTCTGTCCTGTTCCTTCTGTGATTCCTTGTACTTCCTGAATGCTTTCTTTTCTCTTGAACCTTCACTGCCACTTCCTTTGAGAACCATAGTGGTTTCTTACCTCGCTTCGCTTTGTTTATTTGCTTTACAAAGGCTTGTTACCTCTGTGATGGCAGTTTTATTATTCCCATTGTTCTTCCACCCCTCCTTCCTGCCCATTTGCTAGTGCATTCCTTAGGCACTCACCCATTTTGACAAAGTCAGCCCTCCTAAAATCCAGTACCATTGCCTTTGTATGGCTTGACTCTATTGCTGTGTTTATTGTGAACCATACTGTTGGATGGTCGCTAGTTCAGATGGCTACCACTTCTCATATCTGTGATCCTCTCTTCATCTCCATTTGAGAGAACCAGGTCTAAGATTGTTCCCTCTCGAGTGGGCTCCAATACTAGTTGTCTAAGGCATGCCCCTGTAGGGCATCTAGAATAACCCCACTCTTAGAAGTGGCTGCTGCAACTGCACCCAGTTAACATCTGGCACATTCAGATCACCCATCAGCAATATCTCCCTTTTTCTGCCATACTAAGTATACTTTCCATCATTTCCTTGTCCATTTCTCCCCTGAGAAGGGGTTCTGTATAAAACCCTGTGCGGATTGTGGTGCCATTGCCGGTCTCCAAATTTACCCACAGTGCTTCTTCTCTCTCCCTGTTTACCTTTTTGTTCTGTTGCTTTGATTCCTTCCCTTATGTAAAGAGCTACTCCTCCTCCTCTTTACCCTCCCTGTCCCTCCTGTAGATAGTGTATCCTGGTATGTTTACATCCCAGTCATAGTTTGTGTGTACCATGTTTCTGTGACTGCCACGATATCCAGATGTTCCTCCTCCATCAAGGCCACTAATTCAGGAAGCTTGTTACTCAGACTACGGGCATTGGTACTCATTGCTCTCCATTTTTGATGGCTTTACTTTCTGTTGCAGCTGCCCCACTGACCTTTCTACCTCGGTCTTTTTCCCATTTAGTACCCTGTTTTGTAGGGAGAAGCTGGGATTTTTCTGCTGCTTATCAGTGCCTCCCCTTGACTAGTTTAAAAGCTTCACAATGAAGCATTTAAACCGATTGCTCAAAAGACTTGTTCCTTCCTGGACAGATGCAGACCATCCTGCCAGTATAGGCTGGTGTCCTCCAGGTGGAACCCCAGTCCCAATGAAGCCAAACCCCTGTGCTCCACACCATTTTTTCAACCACTCATTAAACTTGCATGGTGCAAAGTACCCTTGCCTCACTCATGCCATTTACAGGCAGCACCTCTGAGAAGGATACTGTGTGTGCTACTTGTCTTAGGCCTCTCCCAGTTCTACAAAGTCCTTCTGCACTGCTCTAAGCTCATGTTGAGCCAAGTCATTTGTCCCTAGGTGGACAATGACATCCAGCTCAGACTCCCGTGCAGCTGTTCTCGTGATCCTGAGGATGCGCTTCCTGTCCCTACAAGCCATGGCACCAGGCAGGCACTTTACTTCAGTTTTCCTGCTTCCCCAGTTCTATCCCCTAATAATTGAGTCCCCACCAGGAGCTGCTTCCTTTCCTTGTGGCATCCTCTGCCTCCTTCCTGTGGGCCTCCCTTGTGACAGGTGTCCTCAGCCTCCTTAATCTCCTCCGTGGGTGCATCCATAGGGAGCTGTGCTCCCAGAATGGTGTATGGATTGTGGAGTGGAACAACTGACTGGGTGTGCCTCTGTTCCACCCTTCTCACCCTCCCTGAGCCCACAGTGGTCCAACTGCTGTGCTTTCTTTGCAACCTCTGAGGTAGTGGTGGTGGCTCTGGTGCTCCCTGGATGGGGGTTCCTTCCTACCATCCAGTCTGGCCTGGGGAAGGTTTTCTTACTGCTGTCCAGTGTGGCCTGAAGACGGGCAACTTCCTCCCTCAGGGCAGAGAGTTGTCTGCAAATAGGGCAGCATCTCAGCCTCCAGAAAGACTCCCGGAAGACTGCTGCCCCACAGCCATTACATTGCACTACTCCCCACATGACTATGTACTTTTTTTTTTTTTGTGTGTGTGTGCTTGTGTGAGTGATTGGTTTGTTATATAGAAATATATATATATATATTATACAATGTGTATGCGATATTTTCAGTGCTGTGTGCTAGAGAGGCTATGACATTGATATGCACCTTGCACTCTTGAGGAATGATGTCAGAACCCCAGGTATAAAGGAACTATTTCAGGGTGGGTGGGGTGAGGGTTGGGAAGGGTTGGACCTAAACTGTGCCCTCACAAAACAATCAGCTAAGAGCTCTGACCCACCGCCATGGTGAGTGCCTTCCTGTCTGCAAGATACTATACACAACAATTTGACAGAGAAAATCCCTGCTAATCAAACAGAGAAAAATCCAGACATCCAAGTCAGACACAGGTAAACCTCCCCAGCCCCAAAACAGCCTGGTGGTTTGTGCTCTGAAAGCAGTCAGCCCCAAAATAAGTGAGCTGTGCTTTGAACTCTTCCTGCACTGAAAATCTTAAGAATTGTAACAAGACTGTCTTTTCCTGATAATTGTAAATTCCTTATTTCACCTTTCAGTTAGAAGCAGTCTCCACCTGCAGTATATCTGCTACAAAGCAAAGACAATTGAAAGGTTCCCTCCCTCTGTTGTGAGCACAACTCGCTTTCTTGCAAATCCTATGTTCAGTATTGCAGCTCCCAACAAGAGATAGTTTGACTAGGAAAAATATTAGCTGTTCTGATGAGTTTGTTATAAACACTTGCTTATAATACTGTTCTCAGGTCTGTTACCCAAGCTATTGGTTGATTAAGTCTCTGTGATGTAATCACTTCCTGAGAAAGTTTGGAATTGCCTTTTAAGGCAAACAAAGATAGACACAGAAAACAGTTTACTGTCTGGGTCAAATACACAACCTGTACCTGCACTTATTTCAGGATTTGTGACAAATGTTTCTGCCAGAGTTTAAAATCTTCCTGCACTGAAAATCTTAAGAATTGTAACAAGACTGTCTTTTCCTGATAATTGTAAATTACTTATTTCACCTTTTGTTAGAAGCAGCCTCCACCTGCAGTATATCTGCTATAAAGCAAAGACAATTGAAAGGTTCCTCCTCTGTTGTGAGCACAACCCGCTTTTTGCAAATCCTATGTTCAGTATTGCAGCTCCCAACAAGAGATAGTTTGACTAGGAAAAATATTAGCTGTTAAATGCCTGTAAGCACGCCCCTAAGTAAGGGTGTGAGATGAGTTGACCAGGAAGCCTTATTTAATTGCAATTGCCCACACACCTCTCAAATGACCTTAAAAATAGATTAATTTCATCTCCTTTTATACCGTGGAAACAATTTAGAATTAATTTTGGCTTCATGGGGAACTCCATCCACCATTACTTACGCTTTTGCTTGCTAATTGTCATCATGTCCTTCTTGTGCTGTTGTATCTGGATCTCAAGCTGTTGTTCCTTTTCTCTGTCCTCCAGTCTTTTTGCTTCTAGTTCCAGTTCCTGCTGGTGAATCTTTCCTCTGCTTCCAGTCTTCTGCCTCTGCTTCCAGCCTTTTGCTCCAGTTCCTTGTCTTGCAGCAATAGTTGCAGTTACAGGGTGTCAGCTGATCTGGGGGTTGCTACCCCAGCTTCTGACTCACCTCTAGGGACCTGCTGTTTCTGGTCATGTGCCACCAGGGTGGCAGGAGGTCTGCCTTCTTTTTCTTTCCTCACCCCAAGCTGGACCCCCTTTCTTGGCACTTGTCAGAAAGCTGTTGCACAATAAGCAAGTCATATTCTGTGGAGCTAATTTTCTCAACTACACTAAACTGTGCAGACTATAAACAAAAACAATTGTAAAGTGCCCTCTTTGTATATCCTTTTTGTGACTGCTAAGGTTGAGTTTTTCCTGGCCAGCACTGTCTCTCTATGTGCTCAAAGGTTCACTGTGATCCCAGACACTGCCCACTAAATGTGAAACCTCTCTCTTTGGCTGTAACTGCCTTTAGAGCCATCTGTTTCCTTGTTTCTCAGCTGCCACCAGCCTGGTCTCCCAGGAATTCACTTTCTGTGCACAAGGCTAGGAAGGTCACCACAGGTTAACTTTGGTAGTATGCTCTTTGGATGACGATGGTAAGAGTTTTCCTTAGCCAGAGAAAATAAATCAGCTACCTTACAATTAAGACACAGTCATGAGTGCTAGGTAAATAAAAGCATTTTACTGTAGGAGTCAAGTGCAACTCCAGGATATCAGTAGTACAAATGAGAGGAAACACTTCTACAGGACAAATAAATGGTTTTAAATAACAGGAGTCAGAACAGAAAACACTGCCAACTGCTTTACTCTAACATAAAAAGGTACTTGCCTTTCTAAGCTGAAAGAGAAACTGAAATCTAAGTTATCTGTCTCCATAAACAAACCTTAGCTGAAGGCAGGCTCTGCTTATCTTCATGGATGGTATCAGGCAAAAACCCTTTTCGAGAGGAATGCTCTAAGTTTATAACCCACATCTGAAACTCTTGTGATTAGGTAATTTCTTTGAATTAGCCAACCATTTTAACTTCCATACAAGTTTAAGATCTTACTTCAAGAGGGCTCTTGAAGTAGGTAATACATATAGGACTGATGTTGGCAGGCGGCAGAACCCACGGAAACATTTCTAGCTAGCAGTCTCTGGCGAGGGACCACCCCACGCCAGGTGACAGGCATCAGAAGACATTGGTATAAAGGGGCGTCCCTCACGCCTGCCTTCCAGTTCTTTCCCGCCATTACCTATGCCAGCGCCTACTTAGAAAAGTTCCTTGCTCGTCAGGCTCCTTCCGTCCGGTTATTTTACAGAGTTTTTGCCTTTTTCTTAGTAATCGCCACTCATTCGCCAGTGTATGTCGCCCCTACAGCCTCCGAAAGCACAAAATAATGCAACTCGTGGCGCTTCAACTCCCGCGACAAGGACGGCCATTCCCTGTGCCTTTTTTGTCTAGGGCCCCACCATCAAGTAGAGAAGCGCCAGCACTGCCTGTTTGACGCCGCCACCCAGAGAAGGCGGCAGCAGTCTCTGAAGCCCACATTCTCAAAAAGAAGATGAGCTCCATGGAAAAGAACTCAAAAACTTGCAGGCCAGCTTCACCTGAAGGTCATCGCAAGAGAAAGGACAAGGAAAAGCAACGGACAGGTTTTCCCACCGCAACTCTCTTCGTGTTGCTGTAGCGTAGATAACGCCCCCGGTGACCGCTTGACGGGTCACGCCTTTAGAGGCCGTGGCGCGCATCGCCCACCTGTCTGGCCTTCCGCTCGCCGGGCGCCCAGGCTCTTGGAGGCTTCTGCCTCGTAAAGCCGTGGCTTCATGCCTACTGCGCGGGCGGTTCGATAAGCCGACGCCGGCTCCTCTGACGCTCCACACCGAGAGGTCAGTAAACGCCTGACCCTTCGGGCAGCGCATGACCCATCTTCTGCCAGACCAGGCCGCCTCCATCGTGGCCTGCCTCCGTGAAGGGTCCGTTGTCGGACGCTGGCCTCTTCGGCGCCTGCCCGATCCCGCTGGCAAGACGATGTCGGTCCACCCGACGCCTGCACAGCGGATGAGCCGACGCCGACCTCCCACGTCCGTCATTCCCAGCTCCCGCAGCCTTCACTGCCCTCCAGGGACTGAGTCTCCTCAGCCTGACCCCGGGATTTTCCTCCATCCCCGGCGACGCTGAGGTCCCTGTTCCACCTCCGTCGGACTAACCTCCTGCTGATCTGATGTCGGCTCCCAGATGGCGGCCCGATGCCAGCACCTCAGCCACCGGCTCCGACGCCGGTAGTGCTGCTCCGGGCATCATCCTGCTTCCGGATGCTCCCCGCGCTGGGCCCTCCCTCGCCCCAGTCCCGCCTCAGGCGGGGCGTCTGCTTCGCAGCTCCCCGGCTCCAGGTACCTGACCCCTGTATCTGACGATGCATTGACTCCAGTATCCGAGTACCCGACGCTGGGCTTCCCAGCCATGAGTTATGGATACTCTCCTATGGGTATAACCCATACCCTTATCCCCTCCTCCTCCACCACCCTCCAGCCGCGATGGATTTGCAGGAGACTCTAGCTCCTGGTGGGCTGAGGCCAAGGCTCAGCTCACCAGAGAGGTGAAGAGCGTCTTCCGACGACGGTGCCGCACGTTCCCGTGACGTCCACGCTACAGCAAACTTTCTCCTCCTCCAGACACCAGGGCTAAACCCTCTGGGTCTAGAGAGGTGCAGGACACACTCCAGGGCTTCCCAAGGGGTCCGCTCCTCCCCTAGATGGGAAAGGAGTCATCTTCTTCATATTTTCTTCCTCTTCCTCGGATGCCTCAGATGCCTCCGACGGCTGCTCGAGAAGGACGACGAGCCGCTCTCCATCAAAGCCCAGGCCAAGGACTCCTCCAAAGTTCCTCCGGAGGATCCTTCCTTCACAGAGCTGCTATGTAAAATCCAGGCAGTGCATAAGTGGCAACCCTTGGAGCCAGATCCACAGTGGTTAAAACTCGCTGAACATCTGGATCTGCCCATGACAGCTCCCACCTTGGTGCCACCCTGGATAGAGCCTCATGCCCACCTTGTTACCACGATTTGGAAACAGCCGTCGCATTAGCCACTCTTCCACGGGAAGTCTAACAGGCTATACCAGGCTCCAGAGGATGTTGACTATTTAGATTCATGCCCTCGAGCTAATCTCGGTTGTGATTAGCACCGCCCATGGCCGGTCAGCTAATCCAAAACACCTTAGCTTCTCGCCACCTGATAAAGAACCTCCTTCTGGACCAGTATGGCAAGAAGATTTTCACTTCTTCCACGCTGGGGATCAGGGCCCTGAACTGTCAGTCATATGGGGATTATCAGAAGGCAATTCTTTCTGAGGTGGAAACCAAATTGGACTCCTGCCGGACTCTGAAGTCAAGCAGGAACTGTCTGACCTCGTCCGCTCTGCTCGCTTAGCCAGTCGACACATGCTTCGGCGACTTACGATGTGGTGGACACTGCGGACGGAGCTCAGCTTTCGCCGTAGGCTTGCACGCCATGCTTGGCTCCGGTGTCAGGTTGGTCCCGAAGTGCAGTCCGCTATACAGGAAGCGCCTCGGGGTCGGTACTTTGGGGTGATGTCAAGGACATCATCACCGATCTGCAGGAGAGGGGATGGCACTAAACGCTCGACTGGATGTACCATCTCCATCAACTGCAGCGCCGTCCCTTTCGCAGACTGAACTGGCCAAAGGCGAAACCTCTGGGAAAGCGGCCACTAAATGCCATGCCCCTTCAGCTGCCAAGCCCTCTGCCCAAAAAGCAGCGGGCACTTCAGCTGCAGCGCTGCACCACACTACCTGATTCCTTCCCTCTCCCACAGCCTCCGGCTTCCCAGAGGAACCGTAGAGGGAGGTTCTCCTCCACCTTCGGCTGGGAGAGGATAACAGATTCATGGGTGCTTCAGCTAATCGCAGAAGGACACTCAATAGAGTTTCTACAGAAACCACCTCGTCCGCCTCCCCAAAGGTCGCCATACTCTCGGAACATCTGCTTCTGGTCCAGGAAGAGATTTCAGCACTGTTGCTGAAACAGGCGATAGAACCTGTCCCCTTCCCCTTCAGGGAACGGGTTACTATTCCCACTTCTTCCTGGTCCCGAAGACAGGAGATGTAAGACCTATCCTAGATCTCAGTTCCTGAACCTATTCGTGAAATACAAGAGGTTCAGAATGCTCACTACAGAGTCTTCTGCCCTCCTCCGCCTGGGCCAGTGGATGTGCGCTTGGATATGCAGGATGCCTACCTGCATATATCCATTCGCCCATCCCACCACAAATACCTCCGCTTTGCCTTCCAGGGGACCACTACCAGTTCAGGTACTTCCATTTGGTCTCTCCTCGGCGCCCTGATATTTACCAAATGCCTTGTGGTGAGCTGACAGCCTACCTGCGTGCCGGGAGTGCAGGTTTCCCTTACCTGGACGGCTGGCTCCTGGCTGCCCTCATCCAGGAGGAACTCCAGTGCTGCTCTCCCTTACCCAACAGGTCTTCGCCTGCCTGGGTATTACCACCAACCATTCCAAGTCTCACTTGATCCCATCCCAGAGACTCCAGTTTATCGGGCGACTACTAGACACGACTCTGGCAGGGCCTTCCTGCCACCGGACAGGGCGGCCACTATTCAGACTCAGGTAAGCCTGTTGTCCGGCCGCAGGCGAAGTCATTGCAAGGTCGGTTCTTCGCCTTCTCTGGCTCATGGCAGCTGCTATCCCGACAGTTTCTCGCCGGCTCCACATGAGGGTTTCTTAGTGGATGCTTCGCTCCAGTGGGATCAATTGGAGGACGACTTGGATCAACTGGTCCTGGTCTCCTCCCATGGTTCGAGACTTGCAGTGGTGGATGGTCAGAGAGAACCTGTTTTTGGGGGTTCCAGTCTCCCTTCCCCCCTTCAAGACTCTGATCATAGATGCCTCTGGCGAAGGTTGGGAGCCCATCAGTCCTCATCGGACCCAGGGCTCTGGTCCAAGCTCGAACAAACACTTCACATCAATGTGCTCGAGCTCCGGCAGTGCTTTATGCACTTCAAGCCTCCATCTGTATCTCCTTCCAGGCCACCTAGCCGCCAGAGTGCAATATGTGTGTGGTATGCTACATCACCAAACAGGAAGGTACTGATCCTACCCTCTTTGCAGGAAGCCGATGGAGAGTGGGATTGGGCAACACAACACAACATTCACCTTATGGCAACTCATGTTCCAGGAGTCAAGAACGCCTTGGTAGACAAGCTGAGTCGCTCGTCCGCCTGCTCATGAGTGGGAACTGGATCAAGGGGTCCTAGACGATATTTTCCTACGTTGAGGAACACCACAGGTTTCCACCTGTTTGCTTCCTCAAATGCAAAGCTTCAGATTTTATGCTTGCTCGCTCAAAAGCAAGGCATTTTCTGGAGAGATGCTCTGTCTCTAGATTGGAAGGACAGATTGTCTATGCCTTTCCTCCAGTTCCTTTGATCCCACGGGTCTTGCAGAAACTAGGTTCAGATGGAGCATGTATGATTCTGATCGCCCTTTTGGCCCAGGCAAGTTTGGTTCTCTCTTCTGCAACAATTTTCAGAGGAACCTCTGCTTCTCTTCCTCTGTCACGATGTTTACTGACCCAGGATTGGAGGACCCAGTCCATCCAGGTCTCACGTCCTTCAGCTACATGCCTGGCTCCTGCAGACATAGCCCAAGCCCGCATTGGAGTTTCTCCCAGGTGGCGGAAATTCTGGTGGAGGCTAGGAAACCTCCACTTGGTCTACCTATGCCATGAAGTGGAAAAGGTTCACAATCTGGGCTGCTTCTGAAGACATTGAGCCTTTCTCCTGCCCAGCGGACATCTGCTGGAGTACTCTGCGCCATCTCTTTGACCTAGGTCTTAGTCACTCCTCTGAAAGTCCACATGGCACTATTTCAGCCTATCACGCTCCCTTTGCAGACAGAACGCTTGCTCAACTGGAAGTCTCAAGACTTTCCTCAGAGGGGTTCTCCACCTGAGACCTCCCATTCGAGTTCCTGCCCTCCTTGGGATTTGAATTTTGTTCTTGAGACACTAACTCTGTCTGCCTCCTTTGAACTGGCAGCCTCTGCAGACTTGAAGTTCCTTTCTTGGAAGACAGTTTTTCTTGTGGCATCACTTTCTGTTATGACAGTACAACAAGACCCTTCCGGGTCATGTAAGAGGCCATCCACCAGAGGAGACGCTGCCTCAGCGGCTTGTTTCAAGAATGTGTCCGCTGCCAGACATCTGTGTTGCTGCCGCTTGACTTATGTCCATACTTTTACAAAACATTACAGTTTGGATATTGCCTCTCACCGCAGAGCAGGCTTCGGGTTGCTGTCCTGCAAGGCCTCCTTTCAAGGCCTTCTCAGCTAAAGGATCTACTCGAGTAGTTTTCCTCCTCCCGTGTGCTTCTTCTTGTTCCAGACTGCTTGGGACTCAGTCCTGTATGTAATTACTTACTACAAGAGCCTCTCTCGAAGATCTACTGTTACTGTAAGTTCTTACGTAACTGTACTTTCTCTTGCCTCCAGTCAGATTAAAACCTATAGATGACCAGTAAGATCCATTTCACAACCAGTTTGTATTTGAATGGTCCAATCCTGTTTAAAATCTGTGAGTGTGAATGTCCACCCCTTGGTCCCCTGAGATGTATTACCTAGTACACTGTACCAAGGGATGGCCTGCTAGTGACGTGGAATCCCAGTGTTTTTCCCTTTGTTGTTAGCAAGCTCAGGAAAAGTCCTGTGAGATGTAGAAGACCAGAAAATAGTTTTAGTAACTCCAGCAGTTACATCCAAAGAGAGGGGTTGTCACATTTTAGTGGGCAGCGTCTGGGATCACAGTGAACCTTTGAACGGCTACTGCTCCCATTTCTGTCACAAGGGGAGGATGGGTGACTATCAGAGCAGTATACCATGATGAAGCACAGTGTCAACGACAGGATGAAAGATGTGGAGGATGGGTGAATATCAAAGCACTCTGCTGTGACAAAGCTGGTGCCATTGGCAGAATAAGAGAGGACGGTGAATGTCCAATTACTCTGCTATTATAAAGCCTGATGCCATTGGCAGGATGAAAGAGGTAGGTGGATGAATATCAGAGCACTTTTCTATGAGAAAGCATGGTGCCATTGCAGGATGAGAGAGGAGGATGAGTGAATATCTAAGCTTCCTATGACAAAGCTCGTGCCACTTGCAGGATGAAAGCTGTGGGATGTGTGAATATCAGAACACTCTGCTGTGACAAAGAACAGGGCCATTGACAGGAGGAAAGGTGCAGGATGGGTGAATATCAGAACACTATGTTATGACAAAACATGGGGCCATTGGCAGAAGGAGAGAGGAGGAGGATGGCTGACTAGCAGAGCGCCTGCAGTGACAAAGGATGTTGCCATCAGTGGGATGAGAGAGCAGGAGGATGGGTGAATATCTTGGCACTGGTGCCATTAGCCGGATGAGAGAAGAGGACGGTTGAATATCTGAACACTTGCTATGACAAAGAGCACATTTGCCACTGGCAGATGAAAGCTGGGGATGGGTGAGTATCAGAAAACTCTGCTGTGACAAAACACTGGGCCATCGGCAGGGATGAGAAAGAGGAGGACAGGTAAATATCAGAGCACTCTACCATGACAAAGCATGGTGCCATCAGTGGGATGAGAGAAAAGAGGATGGATAAATACCACTCTGCTATGACAATGTATGGTGCCATCAGTAGGATGAGAGAGGAGGATGGGTGAATATCAGAACACTCCGCTGTGACAAAGTACAGTGCCATTGGTGGAATGAGAGAGGAGGATGAGTGAGCATCAGAGCACTTTGCAATGACAAAGCATGGTGCCACAAGCGGGATGAGAGAAGGAGGATGGGTTAATATCAGAGCACACTGCTATGACAAAGCACGGTGCTGTCGGTGGGATGAGAGAGAGGAGGATGGGTGAATATCGGAGCACTCTGCTATGACAAAGCACGCGTCCGTCGGCGGGATGAGAGAGGAGGATGGTGAATATCAGAGCACTATGCTATGACAAAGCACTGCCGTCCGGCGGGATAGAGAGGAGGATGGGTGAATATCAGAGCACTCTGCTATGACAAAGCATGTTGCTGTTGGCGGGATGAGAGAGGAGGATGGGTGAATATCAGAGCACTCTGCTATGACAAAGCACGCTGCCGTCGCGGATGAGAGAGGAGGATGGTGAATATCAGAGCACTATGCTATGACAAAGCACGGTACCGTCGGTGGGATGAGAGAGGAGGATGGGTGAATATCAGAGCACTATGCTATGACAAAGCAGCGGTGCCGTCAGCGGGATGAGAGAGAGGATGGGTGAATATCAGAGCACTCTGCTATGACAAAGCATGTTGCTGTTGGCAGGATGAGAGAGGAGGATGGGTAAATATCAGAGCACTCTGCTATGACAAAGCACTTTGCTGTTGGCGGGATGAGTGAGGAGGATGGGTGAACATCAGAGCACTCTGCTATGACAAAGCATAATGCGTATGCCACACCTGGAGCTTGCATCACAAGTGGCCTTCACAAAGTAGCTGCATAATGACTCTCAGTGCATCACACACTCTAGCTTGTTTCACGAGTGGCCCTAACAAAGCAGATGCATAACGACTCTGTGCCATACCTGGAGCTTAATTTATGAGTGGCCCTTACAAAGCAACTGTATAATGACTCTCAGTGCATCACACCTGGAACTTGAATCACAAATGGCCCTCACAAAGCAGCTGCATAATGACACTCAGTATGACACACCTAGGCCTGCATCATGAGTGGCCCTCACAAAGCAGCTGCATGATGACGCTCAGTGTGCCACACCTGTAGCTTGCTTCATGAGTTGCCCTAACAAAGCAACTGCATAATGACTGTCAGTGCGCCACGTCCAGAGCTTAATTTATGAGTGACCCTTACAAAGCAGCTGCATTATGACTCTCAGTGCATCACACCTGGAACTTTTATCACAAATGGCCCTCACAAAGCAGCAGCATAATGACGCCAGTGTGCCACACCTGTAGGTTGCTTCGTGAAGTGGCCTTCACAAAGCAGTTGCATGATGACACTGTGTATGCCACACCAGGAGCTTGCATCATGAGTGGTCTTTCACAAAGCAGCTGCATAATGATGCTCAGTGTGCCACCCTGTAGGTTGCTTCGCAAGTGGCCTTTACAAAGCAGCTGCATGATGACACTCAGTATGCCACACCAGGACATTGCATCATGAGTGGTCTTCACAAAGCAGCTGCATAATGATGCTCAGTGTGCCACACCTATAGGTTGCTTCACAAGTGGCCTTCACAAAGCAGCTGCATAATGACACTCAGTATGGCACACCTGTAGGTTACATCACACGCGGCTTTCATAAGCACCTGATTAATGACACTCAGTGCCCCACACCTGTAGCTTGTTTCACGAGTGGCCCTCACAAAGCAGCTGCATAATGACTGTGCATCACACCTGGAGCTTGCTTTTCAAGTGGCCTCACAAAGCAGCTGCATAATGACACTCATTCTGCCACACCTGTAGCTTGCTTCACGAGTGGCCTTAGCAAAGCAGCTGCATAATGAATCTCAGTGCGCCCACACCTGGAGCTTAATTCACGAAAGTGATCCTCACAAAGCAGCTGCATAATGACGCTCAGTATGCCACACCCCGAGCTTGCATCGCAAGAGGCCATCACAAAGCAGCTGCATAATGACTCTGTGTGCCACACCTGTAGGTTGCTTTCTAGTGGCCTTCAAAAGCAGCTGCATAGTGACGCCAGTATGTCACACCTGGAGCCTGCATCATGAGTGACCCTCACAAAGCAGCTGCATAATGATGATGCTAAATGCGCCACACCTGTAGCTTGTTTCATTTAGTGGTCTCACAAAGCAGCTGCATAATGATGCCTAGTGCACCACACCTGTAGTTTGTTCATGAGTGGTCCTAACAATGCAGCTGCATAATGACTCTCAGTGCGCCACACCTGGAGCTTAATTTACAGTGGCCCTTACAAAGCAACTGTATTATGACTCTGTATCACACCTGGAACTTGAATCACGAATGGCCCTCACAAAGCAGCTGCATAATGACACTCAGTATGGCACACCTGTAGGTTACATCACACATGGCCTTCATAAAGCACCTGATTAATGACACTCAGTGCCCCACACCTGTAGCTTGCTTCACGAGTGGCCCTCACAAAGCAGCTGCATAATGACTCTGTGCATCACACCTGGAGCTTGCTTTAAGTGGCTCTCACAAAGCAGCTGCATAATGACACTCATTCTGCCACACCTGTAGCTTGCTTCACGAGTGGCCCTAGCAAAGCAGCTGCATAAGGACACTCAGTATGCCACACCCCAAGCTTGCATCGCAAGAGGCCATCACAAAGCAGCTGCATAATGACTCTGTGTGCCACACCTGTAGGCTGCTTTACAAGTGGCCTTCAAAAAGCAACTGCATAGTGACACTCAGTGTGTCACACTTGGAGCCTGCATCATGAGTGACCCTCACAAAGCAGCTGCATAATGATGATGCTAAATCGCGCCACACTGTAGCTTGTTTCACGATGGCCCTCACAAAGCAGCTGCATAATGATGCTCAGTGCACCACACCTGTAGTTTGCTTCATGAGTGGTCCTAACAATGCAGCTGCATAATGACTCTCAGTGCACCACACCTGGAGCTTGATTCACGAGTGTCCCTTACAAAGCAGCTGCATAATTACTCTCAGTGCACCACATCAAGAGCTTAATTCATGAGTGACCCTCACAAAGCAACTGCATAATGACTCTCAATGCATCACATCTGGAGCTTGATTCACAAGTGGCCCTCACAAAGCAGCTGCATAAGCGCTCAGTGTGCCACCCTCTAGGTTGCTTCACAAGTGGCCTTCACAAAGCAGCTGCATAATGATGCTCAGTGCGCCACACCTGTAGCTTGCTTCATGAGTGGCCTCACAAAGCAACTGCATAATGACTCTGTGCATCACACCTGGACCTTGTATCATGAGTGGTCCTCACAAAGCAGCTGCATAATGACGCCAGTGTGCCACACCTGTAGGTTGCACAAGTGGCCTTCACAAAGCAGCTGCATAATGACGCTCAGTGTGCCACACCTGTAGGTTGCACAAGTGGCCTTCACAAAGCAGCTGCATAATGACACTCAATGTGTCACACCTGGAGCCTGCATCATGAGTGACCCTCACAAACAGCTGCATGAATGACACTCGGTATGGCACACCTGTAGGTTGCTTCACAAATAGCCCTTAAGCAAGCACCTGATTAATGACACTCAGTGCCCACACCTGTAGCTTACTTCATGAGTGGCCCTCACAAAGCAGCCGCATAGGACTCTCAGTGCACCATACCTGTAGTTTGCTTCGGTGAGTGGCCTTCACAAAGCAGCTGAATAATGACACTCAGTGCGCTACACCTGGAGCTTGCATCATGAGTGACCCTCACAAAGCAGCTGCATAATGACTCTCAGTGCATTTCACCTGGAGCTTGCTTTACAAGTGGACCTATGGGACATTCATGATGCAGCTGCATAGGTAACAGACTTAAGCTGCATGGTCACAGGAAAAGCCATGTAGACAGAATTTTGTCGCTGTGAGACTAAGTGTCACAAAAGTGGGGTTGTAGCTCACAAAAGTGGTTTTGCAAGTCGCATAAGCATCTTTTTTTCCCAAACTTTATTTTAAAGTTCAGCAGATACAGCACATACTTTATTACATTTATCCTCACTACAAAAGGAGAATATAATTTTGTTACATTACATTTCAGGTTACGTTTCCTATAGTAAGCATACATTTCATTTGATATTGTTATACAATCGGAGCTTTACAGATCATGATTACAGGTCCAACTTGCTTTCAGTTCATTTCTAGGGTTTTAATTTGTAATTTTATTTCCCTATTTCATATCTTCAGGTCCTTTAGTTTTACCCTATTCAATCTTGGTTGCATTGTTTTCTAATCTATTTGTTATGAACACCCTGAGGACCTTATATTAGCTCTAGGGCATGCTACTCAAATATTTGGGAATCAATGCTCAGCCAATGCTTCTCTAGTCGGTCTCCAGGTTTTTGGAAATATGTGCTCCCTGCCACTTGCCTTGTACCCATTGTGTTCTAGTTTCATACATTTCAACAGTCGGTTTGCCCATTCTGCTGTTGTGGTTGTCGATTCCACCCCCAGTAACTGGCCAGCTGCTTTCCCACCACCATGGCTAAAGACCATAATGGGTGGTGTAGGCCCCACCCTCTTCTGGATATTCCTGGTAGGCCCAGAAGGACTTCCCCACATCCGCCTTCTGTTCATCATGTAGCACTTTTGCATTGTGGTGGTAATGCCCTCCCAGGAACTCATAGATCTTACTTCGAGTTCCTGCAGTAGGTCTTCACATGTAGGACTGTGCTCCCTGGCGTCGGTTCAAGCAGCAAACTTATAGAATAGCAATCATCTGTGGGACTGCCCCGATGCGGGCGTCATGGCGTTAGCCCGGCTATAAAAGAGGTGGTCCTGCGCCCGCTCTCCATTTCTTTACCGCTGTCACCTCAGTACATTCGCACGCAATAGAACAGCGATCATATGTCTGCCATTTTGTCAGTTTTCTTCGCCTCAACTATTTTCTCGAATCGTTTCGCTCATATTTGATGTCTTCTAGATAGAAGAAAAAGTGCTCGAGTGTGGCACTCAAATCCTGCATGGGGATGACCATTCCGCTGCCTCCTCTGCCTTGGTTCCAAGCACAACACCAGGAGTGTTCCATCTGCAGGCCTTCAGCCAGGCAACCCAACCAGGCATAAGCAGACCCTCGAGGCCCATCTCCTGACCCGACGACTGGCATAGATTGAAAAGGAGCTCCAGGAACTGCAGGATAGGTCGTCATCGCCTTGCCCAAAAAGAAGAAAAGCAAGTAGAAGCACCAGGACCTGAGTCCGCCGCCATGTGGGAGGCCTCCAAAACTGTGAGTGTTTCAGCCAGTACCCTGTCTGCTTCTTTAGGCTGGGCACCTTCTCCCTCCTGCTGAGGTGAGCGGGCAGCTGGAGGTAGCCTCTCTGGAGGTCTCTGTCAAGTCACCCTGCCTAGCCGATAAGACACTCCTCGACCCGTCCAAGGGCGCCTGGCTCCTGCCGATCAGACTAGCGGCGGTCTCCAGACTTCCACTAGCCTGGCATGGTCCAATCAGTCAGACAATGGCTCCTCTGTCGCCTGCTGGATCTTTCCATTCTCCCGTCGGGCTCCAGTTTGGCCCCCAACGCTGAACAGAGTGACCGACAGAGCGACCCTTCGGCCCCAGGGATCTTACATCCCAAGGACCTACCACCTCATCCACTGAATTTCCTGCTGGCTTAGATTGCCTTCGGACCTGCAGCCAGGGCTCTTTCGACCTTCCCCTCGCCAGGACTACAGCCGTCCCGGACATTAGTCTGGCACCGACTAGGGATCTTCTCATGGTGTCTCCTCCCTCAGGACCTTGGGGCCTCCCAGATCCTGCACCTCCCTGAGGTACCATGGCACTTCCTGGCAGGACCAGATCATCCTGGCGGGTTTCGGGCTCAGACCCCATTGTCCCTCCTCTGGGTGGCCCACCTCGACTTCACAGTGTCCGACACCAGGCCATGTGCCTCCGGCCGGGATACCCTGGGTACTCTTACAGTCCACAGGCGGGTTATCACTACCTTCTTGGCCTCAATACCCAGGCTATCCTACCATCCAGCCTCCTCCTCCACCACCACCGCACCGGAAACTGCCCCCAATTGTGGCAGGAGGCTAGAACCCAACTGCTGTCGGAGCGTAGGCAGTCTGTGGGGGACCTCCCAGCCTAGTGCCCCTTCACGCCTCCTTCCGGCAGAGCCTCGGGTTCTCTTGCTGCGGGTACTGCTGGTATAGAACCCTGCATTCCCAGTGGTTGCGAGCCCTCTGATCGGAATCTGACACCGAACCTTCAGACCCCAGATCTCTGGGTGAGGTTCCTCCCAAGGAGTCACCCAAGTCTCCTCCAGAGGACCCATCTTTTGAGACCTCTTGCACCCATACAGGCAGCGGGGCTGGCCCACGATAGAGGTGGATCCAGGAACAAAAGGCTAGTGGGGCACCTGCTTCTTGCTATGTCTGATCCCATCCCCATCCCCCTATGGATGGGACCCCATGAGACTTGGTAACCACAATATGGCACAACCATCCTCCATACCAGCGGTCTCCAGGAAGGCAGACTGGATCTGTTATCCCCAGAACAGATTCAGCACCTTAACTTCTATCCAAAGGCTGACTCCATGGTAATTACTGCTGCTCACGACCGGCCAGCCCAACTGAGTTCCTCATCGCCAGACAAGGACTCTCGTAGTTAGACCAGTTAGGGTGAAAGATCTATTCTTCTTCCACCTGTGGCATTAGATCTCTCAACTATGTCTTGTACATGGTTGCTTTCCAAAAGCTACTCTTTCGAACTGGAAAGGGATCTACTTGAGGTTCAGGATGAAAATCTTAGATAGAGGCTCCTGGACATGGTCAGGATGGGAAAGTCCTTGTGTCGTCATGCGTGTTGAGCGACGTGACAACTCTGTGGATTCAGTGGCTAGAGCAGCAGCTACGGGGATCTGTCTCCACGGCTCTCCTGGCTTTGATAGCCGGTTTGGCACAGGATGTACAGTCTTCCCTCTTGGATGCCCCTTTTAGGGTTCCATCCTCTTTAGTGGCGTGCCAAAGATATCATAGCAGGACTGCAAGAGAGTGAGCGCTCCTTAAGAGATGTCGCTCTATGTACAAGACAGGTCAGAAAAAGCAGCCTTTTACGCCAAAGAAGGTGGAACAAGAACCAGGCAAGGCGTCAGGGAAAAAGGCGCGCCTGGCTCAGGAGCCCAAACCCCACAGGCTAAGTTCTCCTAACCAGCCTCGGGGCTAAAGCTCCCTCAGTGTCCTGACCTTTCCCCTCCTCTCTGCTCCCTCCCTTACTTCAGGAGGAACCGGTCAGAGGGAGGTTCTGCCTCCACCTGGATGGTTGGAGGCTGTCACCGCAGGTCTTGGGTGCTTCAGCTCATCCAGCAGGTTCACTCAATTGAGTTCCTCGAGATTCCAGCCCCTCTACCTCCGGGACCGGTCTTTCTATCCACGGCATCAGGTCCCCCTCATCTCTCAAGAGATTCGGGCACTTCTTCTAAGAGGCCATAGAATCTGTCCCCAAAACCAAATAGGAAGGGATTTACTCCAACTTCTTCCTAGTCCCAAAGAAACGGGCAACCTGAGACTGATCCCGGACCTCAGCACACTAAACATCTTCGTTGGAGTACAAGAAGTTTCATATGTTGACTTTCTCAGGGCTCCTACCCCTGCTTCATCCCAACTCCTGGCTGTGCTCCCTGGATATGCAGGATGCCTACCTGTACATCCTATCCTCCCAGCCCACCGCCGCTTCCTCCATTTTGCTTTATGAAGATCACTTCCAGTTTGACGCTCCTTTTGGCCTTTCTTCAGCCCCGGGTGTTCACGAAGTGTCTAGCAGTGGTGGCGGTGTTCTTTTCACTGCCAGGGCATTTATGTCTTCCGTGCACCTGGACAACTGGCTCCTGCAGCACCCTTTACTACCACCCTGAAAGAGTCCTCTCTTTCACTCTGAACTTGTTCTCCCTTCTGGGGATTATGGTCAACTTCCCCAAGTCCCAGCTAGTACCATCTCGATGACTTCAATTTATTGGAGCTGTAATAGATACAGTTCAGAGCAAGTCTTTTCTGCCATCGGATTGAGCTGAGACTTTGGTTGCTCAGGCTACTTTTGTGGCCCAGGCTCGATGGATCCCAGCACTTGCTGTGCTCCGTCTTTTGGGACTGATGGCAGCGGCTATTTCTACAGTACCCTGGCCAGACCTCACATGAGGTCACCCAATGGTCTGTCCGAGCCCAGTGGGATCAGAGGACGGAAGACATGAACCAAAGTCATGCTCTCCAGCAGCCTTCAGAGATCTTTGCTGGTGGTAGGATCCCTCCAACCTGTCGAGGGGAACTCCTTTTCATTCCCTGTCTCAACCCAAATCCTCACCACGGATGCCTCAGACTTGGGCTGGGAGCCCATCTGGGGATACACAAGATGCAGGGGTCTTGGTCCGATCAGGATCTTATGCTCCACATCAGCGTTCTGGAGACCAGGGCGGTTGTTTACACTCTCCAGGCGTTCCAGTCCCTTCTGGTTCTGGGGTCACTTCTAGTCCAGACGGACAATATATCCACAGTCTGGTACAGCAACAAATGGGAGGAACCCAGTCGTACCCTCGCTGCAGAGAAGCAGTGAGGGTCTGGTACTGGGGAATCCAGCACAGCCTTTACTTGACAGCAGTCCATGTTCCAGGTGTATCCAACGTCCTGGCAGACAGTCTCAGTCAATCAGTGGCCAGGGCCCACGAGTGGGAGCTAAAGTCAGGGGTGGTCAAGATTTTTTTTCTATGGGGTCATCCAGATTTAGATCTGTTCGCCTCCCGCTCAATGCAAAACTACCTAACTTTTGCTTGCTTGTTCCGGGCATGGTGCTTTTTGGCGAGACGCACCATCTCTGTCCTGGATAGGGAGGTTTCTTTACGCTTTTCCTCCCTTTCTTCTCATTCAGAAGGTTCTGGTGAAACTTCAGCAAGAGAGAGCTCATATGATTCTTATCGCTCTCTCTGGCCACGCCAGATTTGGTACCCTATTTTACAGCAACTGGCACTGCAACCTCGGTCCCTCTGCCATTTTCCATGACCTTATGACTCAGGAGCAGAGCATCCTGGTGCACCCGAGCCTTCAGTTTCTCCACCTTCATGCGTGGCACTTGTGGACATAGCAGTTTTCCACTATGGTGTCTCCTCGCAGGTTGCACATATCTTAGTAGAGTCCAGGAAACCCTCTACTAGATCCACTTACGCCATGAAGTGGAAAGATTTTTGATCTGGGCCCTAGCAAGGAGCTGGGATCCTTTTCCTGCTCAGCGGCTCAGGTGTTAGAGTACCTGATATTTATCTGAGGCGGGCCTTAGCTACTTCTCCATTAAGGTTCATCTCTCTGCGGTGTCAGCCTGCCACCTCCGGTGGAGGGCAAAACCTTGGCTCAGCTGGAGGTTGGCAAAATCTTTCTGAAAGGCATCCTTCACTTGAAACCTCTGATCTGAAATCGTGTCCCCCTGGGACCTGAATTTCATGCTAGAGAAACTGACTTTACCCCGTTTGAACCAGCTTCTACTTCACTTATGCTTCCTTTCCTGGAAAACTTTATTTCTAGTCGCAGTCACTTCCGCCAGAAAGGTCTCTGAGCTCCAGGCTTGTTTGTAAAGAACTCTATTTAATTTTTCATAGAGACAGAGTAGTCCTTGGACTAACTTCCTTTCTTCCCAAAGTGGTATCAAAACCACTCTGAATCAGAGCGTGGAATTACCAGTATACCAGCCCTAGCATTCCAACAGGGGAATACCTTCTGCACACCCTAGATGTGCACGGATTCTGAGGTACTTCACGAACAGGACTAAAGAGGTTCATAAATCTAATCAACTCTTTGTAGCCTTTGTTCCCCAGTGCCAGGGCAAGGTTATTTCCAGACAAACCATCTCTAGATGG
This sequence comes from Neoceratodus forsteri, assembly GCA_016271365.2. NCBI lineage: Eukaryota > Metazoa > Chordata > Ceratodontiformes > Ceratodontidae > Neoceratodus > Neoceratodus forsteri. The sequence continues at coordinate 126,661,180 of JADMNL010000024.1, forward strand.
TTAGCCAACTGCATCCATTTTTCTTACACGAAATATGGGAAGTCCCTTCGGGGGCAGTCAAAGGCCACTCCACCCACAGCGTGGCTACCTCTACTGCCTTCTTTAGGAATGTTGTCACTGCAGAGATTTGTACAGTGGCCACATGGTCGCCTGTCTGTACTTTCACCAAGCATTACAGTCTGGACATTGCCTCTAGGCACAGAACAGGCTTTGGTCTTGCAGTTCTGCAAGGCCTCCTGTCATGATTCCTATGGCACTTCTCCTCCTCTGGGATGCACCTCTGCATAAGTTATTTTGGGGACTGCTTGGTATTCAGTCCTATATGTGAAGACTGTATTGCAGGAACCCTCTCGAAGTAAGATATTGCAGTTATGTAAGAACTTACCGTAACAGTAGATCTTCGACAGAGGTTCCTGCAGTAGGTCTAGTTTCCCACCTACCTTGCCCCAGCTCCTGGATGTGTTTTCCTTTTCGTTTCCATCCTACCTAGCCCTTGGGTCTAGAGAGGCGGGGTTCTAGGAGTTTCTTATGCCTAGCTTTTATTTACCTTTCTTTGGGTCTCGCGTGGAAAGAACTGGAGAGCGGGCACGGGACTGTCTCTTTTATAGCCAGGCTGACGCCATGACGCCTGATGTCGGGGCGGTCCCACTGATGATTGCTCTCTACAAGTTTGCTGTTCGGACCCAGCCAGGGGTGCAGTCCTATATGTGAAGACCTACTGCTGGAACCTCTCTTGAAGATCTACTGTTATGGTAAGTTCTTATGTAACTGCAATTTCTAGGACATTCCCACACCATATGTATGAAGGTACCTGTATGGGCCTTGCACAGTGGGCATATATCGGAGACATTGGGGTCTATTCGATTTGTTAATACCGAGGTAAAGTGTGTTCTGTGGAAAATGCTGAAATGTATTGCCTTAGTCTATTATTGACTGAGCATTCCATCCCCAATGTAGGATAATTCTCCAGTCACCTTCTGTCAGAACTTCTCGTCCCATGTCCTGGTCCCGTTTAGCCTTGAGGCCCTCCAGACCACTGGACAGGCTCCCCAGTAGTATTTTATAACAACATGTCAAGGGTCTCACCTTGTGGGTCCAGGGTACCTCTTAGGCTTCCTCCAAGGGTAAGATCTTTATATTACTAAGGTTACCTCAATCACCTAGTATGAATAGGATACATTGTCTAACCTGGAGGTGCTGCTACATGATGAACAGAAGGTGGATGTGGGGAAGAAGGAAGGCAGAAAATTGGGAAGGCCAGAGACCGAACTCCTGGACAAGGACTGGAATGATTTTATACCCCTTCATCTAAAAGTTGGGAAACATGCTGTAGTCCCCTGCACCCAGGTTTTCAAGATCTGAGCTACTGAGTTGGGGCTTTCCTCCTCCCATCCTGTCAGTTCTCTGGAGGCATCAGGTGATAGAGAAGCCGGGTAATCTATTAATTGGTGGGCCACTAACCATGGTCTCATAGTGGTCCTAGTAAACAAGTTTGCAATATATTTTATAATTTTCTTTTTGAGTGCCAGGGCAAAGTATGAGGCGCTTTAGGGGAGTATTGCTGATTGTGCCCACACTGACTTCCAGTCAGTTATTTAAAATTCTTGCACTTTTCCTTGCTCCTGGATCTCTCAGCTTCTTAGAGAAAACACTGGTTTGTCCATGGCCCCTAGCACGACGATGCTATGTGGCTGTTTGATCCCCACCTGACATGGTGTCCTAGATTTGCTTATGTTTGCACATCACAGATGGGGAGTCAGTCTGGCAGCCCAGTGTGATACTTGTCTTGTGTCTGTGACAGAAAAGCAGTTTGAGTTGGTGGCAGTATAAAAGTTACGCTTGTGACCGGATCTTCCTCTTTTCCTTCACATCCAGTTAGAGTTAAAGAGCGTGTCTTTGCCACCCCTCAGTGTTACACCCATCACAAGGTGAGTGGTTACAACCATCATGGGGACAAGTAACAATTAGCGAACTGGAAACCAAGATCAATCCTATAGGATCGATTGTTCACTGGTGGCATTAGTGTGCAAGTTCTCCGATTTTGGAGATGGGGCTTTTCATTTCACTGACTGAACTTGCTGGAGTTAGTGAAACGCACTCAAACCTGTGGTGTGTCTGATTGCCCATCACGTTCTCTCATGAGTGTCTTTAGTGAGGTTAGAAATGGAGCCAGTTAATATACATTTTAAAGGATTATGTCCCTGTATTGTCTAGTATGTAAGCTCTGCGGTTTGATCCAGCCCATTTAGCTGCATTTTTGTTTGTACATGTTCCTCTTTTGAGAGAGTTTAGTAGTGGAGATCTCTCTGGACAGTTTTAACTCGGAGGCATAAGTTGCATAGCAGCAACAATATTAAATGCTTGTTCAAGCATCCTGGTGTTTTGTTCTAGATGTTCTAGTACAATAAATTCCATTGTGATGCTAACTGTGAGCTATAATGCAGCAACAATGCATAGCCTAGAAGGTAGAAGCTGTGAATGAGCTTGGTACATCTAACAGATAGACTTGGGTTTGATTCCTTCAACTTCCATGTGCATACTATATGACTCTGAGCAAATCCTTAAACTTCCTTGTTCTCCTGGTTATTCCTGAACACAGGCACCTGTACCTAGTGGGCCTTACCCGTTACCATAGAATAAAATACATTTTAAATGTGCTATTAATTTAGTTTCTTTTTTTTTGCTGCCAAATATTTTGATGTACCTTCTATGTCCTGTTGTATTATTTTATTTTGGTATTGTTTACAATCTCCTTCCCAGGACCTCCTTGTAACTGAGCTGTGTAGGTAGTGGAGTCATTTTACTCATGGTCTGGTGCAAGGGTTCATCAGACGAAGAGCTAGGTCTCATTGTTTTGTCATTACAAGTAAGTGTGAGAGGGACAGTGATTGAAATAAAGTTTGGGCATTCTTGTAATTACTGTCCACGCATTTTGTACAGGACTGGGGTTGGGGGCTTAATGTACTGTGAATGCTTTGTATTTTATTTTAATGTTAGAATAAATGTTATATAGTAATAATGTATACAGAAAAAGTGAAAACGTGTTTTGACTCTGCCTATGTGAGCATTCATATTTGGTCTTCCTGAGCACCATGTGGCTTCCCTGCTGGTGGGTGGTGGTTTGTGGGGGGGGGGTACTTTTGGTGCCTTTGACACTGGTCTCATTATGGCCAAATATGAATACTCACATAACCTTGATGCTTCCGATTGTCCGGATCATTGTGTCTGGGTAAAATAAAAAAAAGTGGTGTAGTTATGTTGTGGTTATTATGCGGCCAGGGCGTGTCCCAGCCAGTCTTTTGACTTGGCCTGTATGAGCATTCATATTTAGCCTTCATGAGCACCATGCGGCTTCCTTGCTAGTGGGTTGTGGTTGGGGCTGGGGGTACTCTTGGTGCCTTTGATGCTGGTGGGGTACTTAACAGACTGTTAATCTAACTCTTGGGAGTGTCTTATTCAATTATAAAAATTTATGCCATGGTGATCAGGCTGTACATGACAGTGTAACAGGGATTATTGTAAGGCTTTTGGATTACTAACAGCCAATCAGATTGCAGCATTTCTGAAAGCCTTTTATAATATCCCATCTTTTGTTCCATCAGATTGTCCTGAGTGTGCCATTCCTCTCCTTGATTGAAGAATCATGTGGAGTGTGCATGCATACTCTTTCGTACTCATCAAATGGCCTTGAGTGCGCTGTTCCTCTCCTGTTGAATGGTCTTGAGTGTTCCATGCCATGTAGAATAGTTTAAAGTAGTGTAATTATAATAAAATGTTATTTTTAATGTAATGTGTTTAAAAGCTTTCAGTCTACATAAGTAAACCTTTTACTGATTAACAATTGTGTGGTGCCCTTTATTACACTTGCAGTGATGTGGTGTGTCTTGTTACACTCACCTGCTTGTGTGATGTGTATTGTTACACTCATCACAGTGTGTGTTGTTACAATCATCACACTGGACCCCAATTTTCTTGGAACCTTAACATTTTTACATTAAAACATTGTGATTTTTCACATGTGGGTCATAGTATCTTAACCTGTATTACACAGTTCATCTATGGTCACCCTTTATTACACTTACAGTGATGTGGTGTGTCTTGTTACAGTCACCACGGTGTGTGATGTGTATTGTTACACTCATCACAGTGTGTGTTGTTCGATCATCACACTAGACCCCATTTTTCTTAGGAACCGTAAAATGTTTTATCTTAAAACATTGTGATTTTTTCATATATGGGTCATAGTATCTTAACCTGTAATACACAGTTCTTCTATGGTCGATTTGAAAATTTCACTCCCATGTCACACTTTGGTAACCTTTTTCATGAACAGACCCAACTCTGTTCAGGACTTTCAAACAACATGAAGTCTTGCTATATTATGACAATTGCAGTATGACCGCAGGTTAGAACTGCTCGGAGTGAAAATAGTTAACTTCCATGCAAGGCATGGAATCTTGAGCACTGAGCTCGGTTAAGGAAGCTCTGTCTGCTTGCTTTCAAACCGAAACCATCAGATTCTTTACTCCGCCTCACTGAACAGTCGCTCTGGAGATTTCTCCTTTTGCTGTTTCAGCACTGCGATGTCTGTGGGGAAGCCTTTGCCAAGGCTGAGCTCACACCACCTGTGTTTATTGTCTGGGCTTGACCACCTTGATTCAGACTGCCAGATTTGCAAGAATTTCCCTGCTGCCACCGTTGAAAGAGAGTTGGTAGGCTCAGGGAAAGAGAGGCCAAAAGTCCGCTGACCCGATGGTCGGCCCGGTTCGTGCCAGCCGAACCTGAGGGAGTGCCCTCTGACCAGGGCGCATTTCGGGCAATCAAGAGCTGGCCCGAGGAGCCAGTTCCTGCAAAAGGACTAGAAAGTCTGCTGCTGTGGAAAAGTCCTTTCCCAACAGCTGAAGAGATAGCCAAAGCAATCCAAATTGTCCAGCTCTTTCCTTGTTCCTGAACCGATTCCATCTGGGAGACGTTCGTTCACCAGGTCCCACCGGTTCAGGATTATGATTTTGAGGAATTTTATGAACGGGGAGTATGAAGAGAGTGATTATGGTCTGGAAGATCTGGACGCCTCTATTGAGCCAGATACCTCCCAGACAGACCTTTAGGGGTTCCCCCTAGGCTTTCTGAGTCCCCTGCTCATTTCATCTTTTACAAGAAGGTTGTTGAACTCTTCAGCTTCCTGTTGAGGAAGCTGTGGATGATCAGGAAGAGCCTGATTATGTAGAAATGATGGATATTCCGAATCTAAGAGACTGTCTATTCCCTTCATAAATCTTTCAGGAAACAGACAGTAAATTAAAAACTCCTCATTCTATACCTCCTGTGGATAAAAGGATGGACAGAAGTATACTTTATCAGGTTCTAACATAGAATTTCTCACACAGCAATGCAGCCATGTGGGTGTAGTGGCTGCAGCCTGTGACAAGGCAAATATCCTCTAGCTTCACATCCTCCTGAAAAGGACTCCAGGAAGATTGATGCTATGGCAAAAACAGTACATGGCAGCATCATTGGTCAGACAAGCAAATTACATGGCTTATGCTGCCAGATACCAGAAATCCAGATGGGATACTGTGCTGGCTCTAGTCAAACAACTCCTGACAAGTTTGCCAGGGATCTGGAACAGGTGGCTTTACATGGTATCGAGGCATCAAAATGCAATTTCATGCTGCGGTGGACTCCAATGATGTATCTTCTAGGGTTATAGCTACTTCTGTGGCATCTAGAGAATGGCCTGGCTCAGATGCACCACATTGTCACAGGATACCCAGTCAAAAGCCATTGATTTTTCCTTAGATTGGCAATTCTTTGTTTGGGGAGCAAACAGAGAATTATATGAAGAAAATGGATGAATACAGGACCACCTATCGGAGTGCAGAAGCCAAGGAAAGGCAGGCCACTCCTCAGAAGCAGCCTCCCAGGGGCAGAGGCAGGCCTTTTCATAGGCCTTTTATCAGGCTCAAGCCTCCTCTTCCTCCTATGCCCAGAGGGGATTCTTTAGAGGAAGGGCAGGAGGGGTTCAAGCAGGCCTGCTTCTACTCCTCAGCCCAAAGCCCTGCCAAGCAGGCACCCTGATGGGGTAGCCAGGGCCGCTTCTCCTCTGCGGTAGGGGCAGGCTGGCTTACTTTGTCCAGGACTGGAAGTCTCTCACATCAGACAAGTGGGTCCTGGAAGTAGTAAGCAGGACTGGTCTTCAGCTTCAGAAAATTTCAAGCTGAGGACCAGATCTTTTCCTCCTGCATCTCCATCGGAGGCACTGCCTAGAGTCAGAGGTCTCCACCCTCCTCGCCTCTCAGAGCCGTGGAAAGGGTTCCACCCCTACACCAGGGCAACGGTTGTACCCAGGTACTTCCTTACCCCAAAAGACAGGAGAATGGCAGCCCATCCTGGATCTCAGATACCTAAACAAGCACCTTTTAAAACCAAAGTTCAAAATGGTGACTCTAGGAATCATTTCTTCCCTAAGGCCAGGGGACTGGTTAGCATCCCTGGACCTCGAGGATGCCTACTTCCATATTCTCATCAGAAGCTCCCACGGAAGTACCTCAGGTTCGAGCTGCCCTCAGGCCATTACCAGTTCAGAGCAATGCCCTTTGACTCACCTCGGCCCAAGGGTATTTACCAAGTGCCTGGCAGTAGCTTGCCTAAGAAGGCAAAGATTGCCATCTTTCCTTATTTGGACGATTGGCTCATAGTAGGACAATCCCAGATCAGGTCAACCTACATCTTCAGATAACCCAGCAACTACTTACGTCACTAGGTTTCCTTCTGAATCTCTCAAAGTCAGTACTGGAGCCTGTCCAGCTCCTAACCTTCATAGGCGCAGAGTTGAACACCCAGGAAGCCAGGGCCTTCCTCCCTCTAGACAGGGCAAACACCCCAGTCTCCTGGCCTCTTCATTCACCCTGCAGGTCTCTCGACCAGCAAGGCATTTTCTGCAGCTCCTAGGGCACATGGCTGCTTCCACAGCAGTAGTGCAAGGAGCAAGGTTTCAGATGCGGGACATTCAGTTCCATCTGAGGGCCTTTTGGTCACAAAGAAAGGATCCTCTACCAAACTGATCCCAGTAACTCTAACCCTGATCCAAGCCCTTCAGTGGTGGCAGGATCAGAGCAACCTGAGACAAGGAGTTCCCTTTGTCGCTCAGCCTCACTCATTAATCCTTACTACAGATGCATCCCTCTTGGGGTGGGGGGCCCACATGGACGATCTCACTACCAGGGACTGGTCCCCACAGGAATCTCTGCTCCACATCAACCTGTTGGAGCTCAGAGAGCAGTTTTCTAGCACTTCAAGCTTTCTCAAAATCTGTTCAGAACAAGACTGTGCAGGTCAGAACAGACAACACCGCTACAATGTGGTATCATCAACAGGGGGCACTCGGTCTACGGCCTTGTGCAACAAGCCATGAAATTGTGGTCTCTGGCATACTCCTGAACACCTCCCTTATGGCAGTTCACCTCCCAGGCAAAGACAATGTCCTGGCAGATGCTCTCAGCAGGATCTCTCAGGGCCATCACGAGTGGTCCCTGGATCCCTGGTTCTGGGAGTGGTATTTGCCAAATGGGGCACCGCAAATAGATCTCTTTGCAGTCCAGACAATCATCAACTTCCTCTCTTTGCTGCAGGCCCCAGTGTTGGCTCAGTCCCTCTGGAGCTTTAGCCCTCAGCTGGGAAGGGAAGTTTCCTATGCCTTCCCTCCTTTCCTCTCCTGTTCAAAGTGCTAGTCAAAATCAGAGCCCAATCCGCAGGGTCATTCTGATTGCCCCGGATTGGGCCAGGCAACCTGGTATCCTCTCCTCCTGTCCTTAGCAGTCCATCCTCCCTGTGCCTTCCCAAGAATCACAATCTGTTAACATGTGCCCAGGGAAGAGTTTGGTACCAGATCTCAAGTCTCTCAATCTCAAGGCCTGGTTCTTGAAGAGCTAGAGTTTGCTGGCCTACACCTCTCTCAAGGTGTAATGGATATACTCAAGGCTTCTAGGAAGCCTTCTACCAGGGCTACTTATAACTCCAAATGGAAAGGATTTTCCATATGGTGCTTGGAAAAGAATATTTCCCCAGACACTGCTGATTTACCCACAGTTCTAGATTATATGGTCCATCTAAACACTTTAGGACTGAGACTAGCTACCCTGAAGGTAAATTTGGCAGCTCTCTCTGCTTTTCTTTCAGCAGGTAAACCCCTCCTCTTTCATCTCACCCTGTATTTGCCAAGTTTTTTAAGGGTTTGCTTCACACTAACCCTCCATTCAGGGACCGTGCCCCTGCCTGGGATCTCAATGTTTGCATTGCTCATCTCATGCAACCTCTTTTCGAGCCCTTGTCTTCAGCTGAGCTTAAGTTCCTGACTTGAAAACTGTGTTTTGATAGCTATCACCTCTGCCAGACGATAAGTGAATTGCAAGCATTGTCAGTGGAGCCAGACTTTATCTCCTTTCACAGAGATAAGGTAGTCCTTCGGACTAATAGAAAGTTCCTGCCTAAGGTGGTTTCGATTTCCACCTTAATCAATCTATTTCTCCCTGTTTACTTCACTGACCATTCTTCTCTGGTGAGAGGAGGCTGCACAGCTTAGATGTGAAGAGGGCCCTTAGCTACTACATAGAGTGTACCAAGGGTCACAGGTTTGACTCTCCAACTGTTCCTCACTTTTGGTGAGGTTGGAAAGGGAAACCTGCCACTAAAAGATCCATTGCCAGGTGGATTGTCTCTTGTATCCAATTCTGTTATGAAAAGTTGGGTAAGATTCCCCGTCAGGCCCTTGGGCTCACTCTACTAGAGGTACAGCTGCTTCTCTGGCTGCTGCCAGAGACATCCCCATTCTAGAGATATGTCAAGCAGCTACCTGGAAAACGGTTCACACTTTTACAAAGCACTACTCCCTGGACATCCAGGCTAGGAGTGATGCTCGGTTTGGCACAGCTGTCCTTCAGAGCCTATTCCTAAGTAGGTTCTGTCCCTCCTCCATAGGGGTACTGCTGTGTAGTCTGCAATTGTCATAATATAGCAAGACTTCATGTTGTTTGAAGAAAAATTACTCACCTTAGTAATGTTGTTTCTTCTAATGGAGTCTTGGTATATTATGACCTCCCTCCTGCCTGCCCTCTCAGAACCTCATTTTTGCTGTGGGTGGGCATCACAGTGTTGACACTCTGTTTTCTTGCCACTTTGTTGTTTTGTTTCACCCTCCTAGGGTGAGTGTGTTTTATTTCATTATTGGGTCTCTTGACTTGAGTCTTTTTCAGACCAACAAGTGTGTTTGTTAGGTAGTAGCCAGTTGGCTAGTGTAGGTTTACAGCTTCCACACAGAACATTAGTGAGTTTTAGCTCAGTAAAGATCTGATGGTTTCGGTTTGAAAGCAAGCAGACAGAGCTTCTTAACCGAGCTCGCTGCCAAGATTCCATGCCTTGCATGGAAGTTAACTATTTCACCGGAGCAGTTCTAACTTATGTGATACTGCAATTGTCATAATACAGTAAGACTCCATTAGAAGAAACAACATTACTAAGGTGAGTAATTTTTCTTCTATCTGAGCCTCCCATTTGAAGTCTGTCGGGAAAATGTGAGCAGCCAAATGGTGTAGGTTTGGTAGCCCTAGCCCACCTTTCTTTATGGATTTCCACAGGGTTTCCTGCCAGATCCGCTATCTTTTACCCCCAACAGCAAAGTTGTTATAGCTCCTCTGAGTGATCTGAAGCATCTTTGAGTGGTAAAAGCAGGGCCTGTTTTTGTGACAAACTTCAGTCCAGTTTGTATGAATATTTAATTTATTTATTTGAATTTTTTTTTATTTTATTAAAGAGACATAATGGTACATAGCAGATATTTGTACCTAATAATGTTCATACCACATGAGATATAACAGGTTATTAAAGATAGTGTACTATCAGATAAATAATGTTACACTTGATTTTATCACACACCAGTCAATCTAGAGATCCTTGGGTGACCCTCTGGTTCCTCTCGGATCATTTTGAAGCAGGTGGCCAAACCTCTGAATATATTATTAAAGGTTTATGGGGACCCTACCCATTGCACCACCCCAGTGTCCCCTACCACTGAATGAGGAAAGGGATGGGGCACAGGTCCCATCCCAACAAAGCCAGTTTCTTCATGCCTCCTCCCATTTAAGGGATGAACTCCGGATCCACCAAGGAAAAGTAAAGTATCCATCTCTGCCATTTCATCCTGAGGGGCTCCTGTCTATTATGTAATTCAGCTGTGAGATGTTCCAGCCTATAAATATCCAGGACTATTTGAGATTGTAGGGATCAGAGTGGACATCCACTTACAAGTTATGGCTTTTTAGCTGCTAATGTGAAAAGTGGAAGTAGGATGTGGACCCATAACGGTCTATGGGGTGGATAGATGGATAGAGACGACCACTTCGCCGTCAGTTCAATTGCCTCTCCCAGGCACTCCTTCATTTCCCCTTGTAGGGCACACCAAAATGGCATTAATTTGGGACAAAACCAGAAAATATGACCCATTTATGGTCTAAAATTTATTTTAATTAATTAATGTGATTTATGAGCTCAGATTACTGTTTAGATTGATGTTATATCTGTTATATTTGTAATTATTGTAAGGCGCCTTGAATTTGTGAACGGCGTGGTATAAATAAAGTTTTATTATTATTATTTATTATTAAGTCTGTTAATGTGCAGTTGCATCTTCTCCAACAGTGCCCATAAGAAGTTGGAAGATATTTTACTAGGATCGCTGGAGAGCAAATGCATCTGAACGGGATCCATGCAAATTCTTCCATATATTAGAGGAGGAGATTTTGATTGCTTTTAATGTTACGCCTCTCCATAGTGGAAAGGGATCTCTAACTCTATGTCTTTATTCCAGGCCTCTAGTGTCGAGTAAGAGGTGTCTCCTAGGTAGTCTTGTATTATTATATATAGATGGCCTATTAGGTTCCCCAAAGACCACCTTCCAGTGTGTCTCTGAGCAGGACCCATTAAGCAGGTAAGGGAAGGGATGACAAGCAGTGATTTCCTCTGCCTTAAAATGAAGTTTCTCACCTGGACATAGCGGAATGTATCTTGGCCAGGAAGAACATATTTGTTTTGTAAATCAGTAAAGAGTATGATACCTGACTTAGTTATAAATTGGTGGTAGTAGCTGAGTCCTAATCTCTGCCAGGAGGCAGTGAGGTATTGAGCTTGGCAGGATGGAAGTCTTCATCCTCTGATAATGTGCAGAAGAAAAGTATTTGTTTCGAGGCCTTTTTGTTTTAAGTTGTACCAGATCTTCAGGATCTAGGCCATGAATTTGGTAAAGTCATGGAGTGAGGGAACCCAGTCCTGGAGAGGAAAAGGCAATTTTTTCAATGTTGTGCAGGTCGTTTATTAGAAATTCTGTTTCTTTCCAAGTGGGAGGGTAGTTGGAGAGAGCCAGAGAAGGAAGATTTTTAAAAGGCTGCCATTCGAGAATCTCAAGTTGGGAGGTTGACTACCCCGATCCAAAGGGAGGCATGATGAAGAAAACCGGACTCTTGGTCTCTGGCCATCCCAAATGAAAGAGGAAATTAATTCAGATTTAAAATAAAATTAGCTGGGAAGATCAGAACGTTTTGGAATAAGTACAATAGTCTGGAAAGGATATTTATGCATATAGTTTTAAGACGAATTGGCTCTGCTAGTGTTCCAGTTGAGGAGACCATCTCCTTTGAATGTGCTGTTGTAGCAGGTATGGGTATCGAATTGCTCTCATCTACCGTCCACCAGAAGATGAGAAGCAATTCCTTAAGGAGTAGCAGACTTCGTTGTCGACTTGGCCTTTTGAGTCTCCCCAGGCTGATGGTCCTGGGCGACTTTAATGCATGGGTTGGACGGTGAACCTTGCAATTTGGATAACACTTCCTCCAGTTATGGATTCACTGGGCTAACACAGGTGGTTACTACTGCTACATGTAAAGGTGGCCATTCTCTTGACTTGGTCTTCCTCCTGGGGATCGAGGCCTCTGACGTGGGGTGGAATCAGTCAGTTGGTCAGATCACTACACTGAGAGATTCAATTTTGGTGCCCCACCTTGTAGGCAGACTCCTGTGGAGATGGTCAAGCACCGCCTTTGCGGAATATCTCTTCCAATGGCCTTGCTGCGGTTCTTGACCTATCACAATTTCCTGTGCATTGCAATGATCCAGAGGCGTTGGTTATGGCTTATAATACCGCCATTGCCTCTGCCGTGATTCTGTTGCTCCAGTTCGTATGTGTCCTCTCTCTCCCTTTGACCTCGGGCCCCATGGTTTGATGGGGTCTTGAGGAGTTGCGCTAACTTGACGCAGGTTAGGAACATTGTTGGTGGAGGTCTGGCTTGGATGTCGACTACCTTAGACTGTTAGAACATTACCAGTTCTATCAGTCAGAAATCTCTCAAAGAAGGCAGAGTTCCTGTCTGGGGAAATTTCTGCCGCTCAGAACCGACTCAGCTCAGCTATTCAGAACTGTGGACAGATTGTGCAACCCAACCTGTCTACAGCTCCATAGAGCATTTTCACAATTACAGTGTGATGAGATTGCTCAGTTCTTTGCTGATAAGGTGGCTGACATTAGGTCAGACATCTGTTTGACACACTCCATGTGGGTTGCAAGTGGCCAGGATCGGGTCACCCCTCGCTTTCCTGGAGTACTTTCGACCGCCCGAAATCGTGGATGTTATGCGGATTGTCCAAGGGCCAAGGCCCTACCAGCTGTAGTTTAGATCCAGGCCCTGCTTCCCTAATTTTAGGGTGTGGGATCCCATTTTACTGGTTCTAGCACAGATAGTCTGGTGTTCCCTTGACACGGGTGAATATCCTGTTCCTTGAAAGAGGCAGTGGTGACACCTCTGTTGAAGAAAAGCATCTTTGGACCCAGACTGTCTTGGTTAACTACAGACCCATCTCGAACCTTCCCTTTGTAGGAAAAGTGATCGAGAAGGTGGTGGCAGTCCAGTTGGAGAACCATTTGACCATCCATAGCATCTACGAACCTCTCCAATCAGGTTTTCAAAAGAGGCACAGTACCGAGACTGCGCTGGTTCAGGTGCTCAATGACTCCTGATAGCGAGAGACCAGAGAAAATGGTCCATCGTGGTACTATTAGATCTGTCATCCAGCATTTGACACCTGGACCATGGGGTACTACTTGAGCGCCTGAGATGTATTTGTGGACTCTCTGGATTGTTCTCAGATGGTTCACTTCTTACCTCACTGGAAGAACTCAGAGGGTGGTGTCAGGGTCTTTTCCTCTGATCCCATCTCTCTCTATTTTGTGGGGTTCCTCAGGGCTCTATACTGTCCTCCATGTTGTTTGTGGTGTACATGCTTCCCCTCGGAGACATTGTGAGATGGTATGGGCTACGGTTTCACTGTCATGCAGATGGTACCCAGCTGTACCTGTCCATTGCACTCGACCAGGAAGATCTAGGAGTACCCATCAGTACTTGGTCTGCGGAATTCTGCACTAGCTGCAGGCAGTTGCACCCGACCAGGAAGGAGCTATCTCGGTATTTAACAACTGCCTAAATGAAATCTAGGATTGGATGAGGTCCAGTTGGTTGAAGTTAAACCCTGGGAAGACAGAGGTGTTGGTATTGGATCTGGATCGCGGATAGGGGGACCACGGCCGCTCCCCATCTGGGTGTTTTGTGGGGATGTCGAGCCACGGGTCTCTGAACTGGTGCGTGATCTGGGGTGATATTAGATGTGGGGCTGACTCTTGATCCCAGGTGTCAACGGTGGTAAAATCATCTTTATCATCTAAGAAACATCGCCAGAATCAAGCACCTCATTCCGTCCGGCGATCTGCCAACCTTGATCCATGCCTTTGTGACCTCACGCCTGGACTACTGCAACTCGCTTACCTTGGGCTTCCGGGGTTGATATCCGCCACCTGCAGCTAGTGCAGAATTCTGCAGCCAGTACTGATGTGGTACTCCTAGATCTTCCCATATTAGTCCGGTGCTGCGGGAACTGCACTGGCTGCCAGTTCAGTGGCATATCACCTTCAAAGTTGGATTACTGACTTTAAAGCCCTGCATGATCTGGGCCCTGATTACCTGAAAGAACTCCTGATCCCTTACCGCCCTGTGAGATCACTCCGCTCAGTCGACGAGGGGTTGCTAGAGATTCCTAGGGTTATATTAAAATCAGCTGGGGCCTGCTTTTATGTTTAAGGCCCCATCCCTTTGAAATTTCTCTACCCTGTCGGATAAGGGAGTGTACGACTGTGGGGAGTTTTAAATAGGCTCTCAAATCCTTTTTATGGAAAGGGCTTATGGTCTGACTGTTTATTAATTTGTTGTGTTTTATAATATTTCTTTGTATTGTTGTTTTTGTATCTTGTACTGTATCTCATTTTATTGGAATGCGCTTGGTATTTGAAAGGCTAATATAAACAAAAATATTATTATTATTTATTATGGTTTCTATACGTTGAAAAAGGTAAGTTTCAAAACACCGCTTAGTTAAATCCTCTTGAATGAGAAGAGATATGGGTTCATAGTTAACTAATTGAAGATGGTCTAAATTCAGGGATGTGGATTCCTAGATATTTGATTTTAGTACATCACCATCTTAGGGTAGAGAATCTCTCAAGGTTTGGGATGGTTGGTGATATAACATTAATACCGCTGTCTTAATTATGTTTAATTTAAAGTTTGCTACCCTTTCAAATTTCTAAGGACCTCCCATGTTGGGGTATCAAGAGTTCCGGGGATAAGAGGGTTAAAAGGATATCATCTGCAAATAGGGAGACCTTGTAGATTTTCTGTCCCAAGGGGACACCTCTAACCGAGGGTCTAATCTCAGGGTCACTGCCAGGGGTCCATATAGAGGGAAAATAGAAAGGGGGAAAGAGGGCAGCCCTGCTGGGTTCCCTGTTGTAGTACGGAGGAGGACAAAGCTCCATTAATGCGGATGTAGGGCTTGGGTTGAGAGTATATGTTTTGAGCCATAGAAGAAAAGAGTCAGGAATGAAAAGGTTTGAGAGTGTCCCAGAGAAAATTTAATGAAACCCTATCAAAAGTCTTTTCGGCATCTAGGCCAAGTAGGGCCGATGGGATCTGACTCTAGAATGTACATGTTCTAAGAGTAACATGGTTCATCTAATATTGACCGTGGTGCTGCGGTGTTTAAGAAAGCCAGATTGATCAGGGTGGATAAGGGTAGGGAGAAGTTGTTCCAGTCTTGAGGCCCAGATTGCCATATAGATCTTGTAGTCAACATTCAATATAGAGATAGGGGCGGTATGAGGCGCATCTGTCACGTCTTTATTCGGTTATGGAGGGTGCAATGACTGCATAGTTCCAGGAAGGAAGAGGGATTTCTCCCTGCACCACGGCCCTATAGGTAGACAACAGTGTGGGGAGAAGAAGTCCAGCAAATTTCTTATACCACTGTACCTGTAGCCATCAGGGCCAGGGCATTTGGATGGTTTAAGAGCCTGAATGTGGTTAAGCACCTCATCAGAACTGATAGGAACTCTAAAGATAGACACTGGGAGTCTGATAATTTTGGGAGGGGTAGTTTGATAAGAATTCTATAATTCCATTAGGTCCCAAGGGGCCAAGAGGGGTATATATAAGGACTGATAGAAAGAAAAGAATGGACGAATGAATATGTTCATCTGTATGAGAGATTTTATTTGTAACTGGATGTTTGATTTTTACGATGGTCGCATACGCTTCCTAGTTCTTAGTTTGTGGGCCAGCAGGCTAGTGCCCCAAACCCCGCCCCAATAGTTGTCTTGTTTTAGAATATGTTAGGTTTGAAGTACTCTTAAATCCATTATTTTCTGCATTTCTTTTTGACTTCCTAATTTTCCTTGCAGTACCATATCTCCTCTCTGTATAAAAGTTAATAGGATTGTAGTTGTTTGACTAGGAAATGATATGAAGCCTCTAGTTTCTGTTTTACGAGATGAGAAGGGTATAGTTCCCTTAATAACTACTTTTAGGGTATCCCACTTGATAGGGTCAGAAGTTTCTTCCTCATCACTGTGTTGGAATGGTGGAATCCTAGAGTTCTTAGAGACTTGTGTTCTGACAACCTCTAGGGTGATGTTGTAGAGCTGCAGAAAACAGTGCCTCAGTTCTCTTGGAGTTCCTTTGTCACCTGAGTTTGTGGATATTATGAGGTTCATCCATAGTGTGCCCCACAAGCTGTAGCTTGGATCCTGGACCGACTACCCTATTTTGGGTTGTGTTGATATCATTGGTCCAGTTTTGGCACAAATAGTCTGGTGCTCTTGGAGTCGGGTGAGTTTCTAGCTCCTAAAAGAGGCGGTGGTGACACCTCTCTTGAAGAAAGCTTCCTTAGACCCAGACTGTTTTTCAAGTTACAGATTTATCTCTAACCTTCCCTTATTGGGAAGGTTATTGAAAAGCTTGTAGCTGCTCAATTGGATGACCATTTAACCATCCATAGTATCTACGTAATCCTTCCAGTCTGGTTTCCATAAAAACATAGCACCGAGACTGCGCTGGTTTGGGTGCTTAATGATCTTCTGAGGGCAAGGGATCAAAAGAGACGCTCCATCTTGGTTCTGCTTGACCTGTCTTCAGCTTTCGACACTGTGGATGACGGGTGTTGTTAGCACGCCTGAGGTAAATCTGTGGGATGTCGGAACCGCTTTTGCAATGGTTCACTTCATTCCTATTGGGAGATCACAAAGAGTTGTGTTGGGGATTTTTTCCTCCGGCCCAGTCTTTGTTGTGTGGAGTGCCTCAGGGTTCTGTGCTGTCACTCATGTTATTTGCAGTGTGTATGCTCCCTCGGAAACATTATAAGATGGTATGGGCTGAGGTTTCACTGCTATGCAGATGATGCCCAGCTATACCTGTCTTTCACACCCGACCAGGATGGAGCTCTCTTGGTGTTTAACAACTGTCTGGGGAAATCCAAGACTGGATGGATTCTAGTTGGTTAAAGTTGAACTCGAAGACTGAGGTTTGGTGGTGGACCCGGTGGTCAGATTGAGAGGTCGTATACTGGCGTGCCTTCTGGAATTTTTCTTGGTGGCATGTCACTACCGACCTCTGAATGGAGTGCGTAACCTTGGGGTAATCCTTGCCGATAGGCTGACTTTTCAATCTCAGGTGTCAGCCGTCGTCAGGACTTCCTTTTACCATCTTAGGAATATTGCAGGGTTAGGCACCTTGTTCCGTCTGATTCCTTGCCAACGTTGGTCCACGCCTTGTGTCCTCGCTAGACTACTGCAACGCCTTTACTTTGGCTTTTGGGTTGAAATCGCCATACAGCTGGTACAGACGCTGCAGCCCGGTTTTGACTGGGACAGGTAGGTCCTGTCATATTACCCGTGCTGCGCGAACTGCACTGGCTTCCTATACAGTGGCGGATCACCTTTAAGTCATTTTATTGACTTTTAAAGCCCTTCGCAATCAGGGTCCGTCTATCTGAAAGACCTACTGGTCCCTTATTGCCCTGGCCGTCGCTCAGCTCGGCCGACATGCGGTTGCTGGAGATTCCAAGAGTGAGTTTAAAATCTTCAGGCAGCAGTGCATTTTCTCATGCTGCACCCACTTTGGAATTCTCTACCATGCCGGTTACGGGAGTGCACCTCCGTGAGATATTTAAGAAAGAATTAAAATCTTATTTATGGAAAATGGCCTTTTGGAGAGTTAAGTTAACTGTAATATGATTGGAATTTTACTGTAATTTATTATGTTTTTATGATGTATTTTATATGTTTTCATGTTTTGTATTGAAATTTGAATTTATGATATTAATTTGTTCAGCGCCTTGATATATTGAAAGGCACTATATAAATAAAATTATTATTTTTATTGTATATTCTATATATTCTTCATCTCTTAACAAAGAGGGTTGAGTCGCCATAGTTTTAGTTTTGGGGGTTACACAAGTTTATTTTTAAGTTTAATGGGTGATAATTGGATAAGATTTAGGGTCCCAGGGCTAAGTCTTGGATTAAGGAGAAATGTTCACAAGTAATGAAGAAATAGTCTAGATGGGAGTAAGTCTGGAAGCGGGTCGAGTAGTAAGAGAGCGAGGGTCTGAGGGGAAGAGGCTCCTCCAGGCATCCTTTATGCCCGGTGAGAAAGTGTACCCTCAAATATTTGAGAGCTCTTGAGGATCTGTAAGCCCATGGGGCAGAGGTACTTGCTAAGGTGATAGGGCTACATTAACCCCCATTATTAAGGTGCTCTTGCAGAGCAGTCAGGACTTTATGAAGGAAAGCACAGATCACTGCGAGGGGCGACTGGGGTGGCAGGTAGGCATTCACTAAGGTCACCTCCTGTGATAAAGCATGCCTGTTAAAATTATGTCCTCCACTCTTGGACCTCCTCCTTCAGTCTCCCAGTATGGTAGATTGAACCAAGGATTGACTGGGCCTCGAGGGGCTTCTGGTCGTCCAGCGCTCTTCGGATGATCTTCTCCTTCTCCTCTTCTTGTACATGATGGTGGTGAATCCTGTTGAGATTTTTCTCTCTGAATGTGAATGATCTTCACAGCCCGATTAAGAGAGCGCATCTTATGCAGTATCTGAAAAGCAGGCGGTTGACCTCTGTTTCCTACAGGAAACCCACCTATTCTGAGACAGAACATCAGAAGCAAAATGGGGACATCGACACGAGGTACATTTATTTGAATTTTGAAGACTGGGTTGGCCAGCTGAGACAACCAAGTCCCTTTTTCAGTGGCGAACCGGGGAGCAAAATGTTCCAGTTACATTGATGCACAATGTATAGCATAGTAAGCATACAACATTAGGAGATGCACAGTTTTAGGTACAGAGTAGAGGAACAAGTGTTCGGTTACATTGAAACACAAATACATAGCGTAGTATAGTATAGTATAGTATAGTATACAGCATTGGAAGGTGCACAGTTTGGGTACAGTGGCGGGAGCAGAGTCAACAGAATAAAATGTAACAGGTATACATTATATTAACATTTTATAATCATCGTAGAGTTAGTTCATAATAACATCTTATACTCTGCATGTAGGTTCTTCATGCCTGAGATATACAATTGAAGGAGAGGGTTTGTGAGAGAGTAGAAGTAAAGGGGGGAGGGGATGTGATAGATGAAGTAGAGAGGCCGAGAGGACAGGACTGTTAACAGAGTAGGAAAGAGGTAAGAGGGCTGGGAGCAGTGAGGGGTTAACAAGCTTATGGACACAGTTACCATTGCATTCGGAGGCAGAAGGAAGGTTTCTTTAAAGTGTTTTATAAATGTAGGGAGGGTCTTACATGCAAGTAGGGCATAAGGGAGGTTGTTCCGTTTTGGGGGCGGCAAGGACCTTTGGCCTATGGCTAACCGAGTTTGGGCATGTTAAGCATCGGGAGGTGAGAAGACCTGAGAGTTTGGGAGAAGGGGTTCAGGGTGATCATGTTAAAGTGGGTGGAAAAGATGAGGTGGGTGAGCTTGAAGGTGGTGCAGAGTACCGGAGGTCTAACTTGGCAGTGAACAAAGGCCAACGAGTTTGTTTAGCACTGTACAGTGATGGGCCCTTGCTGGTGCCTTATCTGCAAAATGAGCGATTCTGTGGTAAGCCGCATTTAGCTTGGACAGGATTATAGCCTTGATTGAGTGAGTGATTGATGCCCTGTGAGGAGGCCAGCTGAGGCAATAGTTTTCCTTGCGGTAGTCGAGAGATTGGGAGCTGTGTGGTAGAGGCCACTCAACTTTTGATTGGTAGCTTTGATGATATTGTCTGTATGCAGCCTCGAGGGATAAGTGCTCATCAGGTGCTAGACCAGGGTATTTGAAGGAATTAATCCCTTTAAGCAGAGTACCAGTAGTGGTTCTGATTGTCAAGGGTGGGTTTAGAGAACATGTTGAAGGAGATATGGCGAAATAACAAGGTTTTGTTTTTTACGTGTTTAAGTCCAGCAGGTTATCCTTAAACCAGGCCTCCTAAAGTATGGAAGTCATTTTTAGACTAGCAACAATGCTGTTGATGTTCTAAGAAGACCTATATAGTATGGTGTCATCAACATAGACCTGGACAGATGCTCCTCCACAGTTCCACGGCTGGTCATTGATAAATATAGAGAACAGGAGTGGGCCTAATATCGACTCTTTGGGGACTCCGTCTGAGATAGGAGCTAGGGTGACAGAGCTCTGTCCCATTTGACACATTGGAGTCCATTGGATGAGTAGTTTGAGACTCAGGTAATAGAGCTGGAATCAAGTCCTAGGCATTGAAGCTTTGAGAGGTAATGGGGTGGTTGACAAGGTCAGCGCCTTTGTGGCGATACGATGATTGCTCCAGTGGCTATACCGTGATCCTTTGCTTGAAGTATATCAGAGGTGACCCGTGAAAAGCGGTTTCAGTCCCATGTGATTTACAAAATTTCAATTTTCAATTTATTGGAATACAATCGTATTACAAACCTTTGAGTCACAGACTCTTTTGCAAAGGCTCCACGTCGGGTTACAGGGTGGAGGGTAAACAAATACAGTAGAGGACATACATAAACAGGCAGTATTTACAGTTACTGAACAGAGGAGCAGTCCAGGCAAAACTTGTATACCGGTGAAGGCAATTAGGCAGCAATCTTGGCATCCCAGGCCAGGGATTTGTTTGAGAAATACATGGGGCCTTGAGAGACCCTGAGTCGAGAATGGGGGGTGGGCACACTACTGGGTGGGCAGTGTTAGCCACAGTCACATTTAGCTCTCTCAAGAAGAAGAGCCTTGTGGCCTGTTTTAAATAGAGATATGCTGTGAGAGGGCTCAGTAGCGGAAGGATCTTTGCCCAAGGGAAGTTCTACATAGGGGGACCAGGAAAGAAGAGCTTGCAGTGAGCCTTGTATTGCACCTGTGGGGTGCTGTACTGATTAAGGGAAAAGGCCGACTGGGGCTAGGTGAGGTATCTTTTTTGCGAGGATGCAGGTGTGGAACTGTAATCTTTGTTGGAAGTTTAGCCAACCAGACAAAGCATAAAGATCACAGGTGTGGGTTAGTCTATCACAGCCTGTGACTAGGCAGGCTTTATTCAAGGCAGTGTTTATACTGTTAAGCCAGGTGGGTTCTGCAGAGCCGTATATAGTAATCCCGTAGTCCACTAGGGAGAGGATGGAGGAGGTGACTGCAAGCTGCATGGCCTGTGCGGGTAAGCAGTGCTTGAGCCTGTACAGGATGCCTACTCTAGTGTTGATAGCGGAGGAGAGAATTTGGGTATGCCTCTGGTAGGAGAGGGAGGTGTCTAGTGTGACACCTAGGTATTTGAAGTTGGTAACGTGTTCCAGAGGGGCACCCAGTGTGTTCTTGATAAGGAGAGCAGACTGACTATGAGGACTTTGGAGTGGGCAAAATCATGGACTTAGTTTTATTATAGTTGATAATTAGGCGGTGTTCAGTGAACCAGGTCTCTAGTTCCCAGAAATGACTTTGAAGGGCCTGTTGGAGGCGGTAGGGTGGGGGTGTTTCAAACAGAACCGCGACATCGGCGAGGAGCAAATGACCGCTGCATGCCTTAGGGAGGGAGTTTAGAAAGAGGGTGAACAGCAGTGGGCCCAGAATTGACCTCTGTGGGACCCCAGAGCAAACTGTTTTGGGGGTGGAGAGGGTGGTGTTTATCCTGACTTGCTGTGAACGACCAGAGAGGTAATCCTTGAACTAGGCCAAAGTCTCAGGGACCACATTTAGATTAGGGAGGACATGAAGCAGTAGCTCGTGACTGACCGTGTGGAAAGCCTTGGTTAGAGCCACGAGTATAGCCCCTGCGATTGAGCCATGGTCGAGGGCTCTGTATGAACGTGGTGAGCTCTGTGAGTGCAGTGATGGTACTATGGCCTGAGTGGAAACCATGCAGCTCCTGGCTGAGAAGCTTATGTTTAGTTAGGTGTCGGTTATCTGGTCAGAGACTATTCTTTCCAGGGCTTTGGAGAGAGGTAGAAGTATTGAGATAGGTCTGTAGTTGCTGGTGTTAGTGGGGTCACCGCTCTTCAGAATGGGAGTGATTATGGCTGTCTTCCAGGTGGGGAACTGACCGAGGCATAGTGAGAGGTTAAAATTTTAGTGAGGTGTGGTAAAGTGACATCTAGGGTGAGCGAAGGAGTTTAAGATCTAAGGAGTCATTGCTGTAGTGGATATTTGTGATAGCTTTGGTAATATAGCATTTTGCCTCATTGCAGGTGATGACTCGAAGCGGAAGGGGCATGTTGGATAGTGACTCGAGGGTTGGGGGAGAATTTGGAGGGAGGATGTGGGAGAGATCCGAGAAGGCTGAGTTGAGGGCTTCTGCGATAGTGGGATAATCCTGAGTGACCTCACCGTTAAGAGTAAGTTGTGTGGGGTAGGGGAGCAGGATTTGCCACTGGAGTTCCTTTATGTTGTCCCAAAATTTTTCCCATCACCCCAGGAGGGAGGTCAGGGTTTGTTGGTAGTAAGTTGCTTCTGTCCTGCAGCCCATGTACATTTATTGCGTGCCTCTCGGTAGAGTTGTCTATCCTGGGTGCTTTGGGAGTCAAGGGCCTTGTGCCAGAGGTTGTCCCTTTGCTGAAGCAGGCTTAGCAGTGGGGGTGTGATCCATGGGGTGGTTCTGGATTTCACAACTTGCTTAGTAAAGGGGCTAATAAGTCGCAGGCTTTGTTGAAGGTGGTTATAAAGTGAGCAAGAGCATGGTCAACTGACTGGGCAGTGTAAATGGGGAGCCAGTTGCTGTTAGTTAGGTGGGCTTTGAGGTTCTCTTCACCCCTTTGAGTCTCTACTGCTGCCAGGAGATTTTTGGTGGTGCAGAGGGCACCTGTCTCACCACCAGCAAGTAACCGTGAGTGGTCACTGATAGCATCAGGGAGCACTGTAGCATTGGAGAGGTTACCTGGCCTGTTGGTGAAGATGAGGTCCAGAAGGGTGGAGGTCCCAGATCTATTGTCCCTTCTGGTGGGGAGGTGACTAGTTGGGTGAGATCAAAGGCCAGGGCAGCGTCTTTGAAGCTGGAAGAGGCTGGGGATAACTAGTTAACACTGAAGTCACCCATTACGATGACTTCACTAGTGTTAGGTAGTTGGGAGATGATTTGGAGGATAGAGTCAAATGCGAGTTTTTGATTTCTCGGGGATGTAGGCCGAGATGATGTGGAGAGTTTGGTACCCAGGCTGAGTTTTACTGTAAGTACCTGGGCACCCTATTGTGGTGCGGGTGTATGGACCTCTGTGGCATTGAGAGAAGATTTAACGAAATTGCACAGCCACCGCCTCTCTCTTGCTGGGCCTATCTGCCCGGAAGAAGGCATAATTAGGGAGGAGACAGCATCACAGGAATATTTTCAGAGAGCCAAGTCTCAGAGAGTGCAAGTATGTCCGGAGCATGCTGGGCAATCCAGCCTTAGAGGGTGTGTGTTTTGGGAAGGCTGCATATATTTAGGGTAGCTAGCGCAGCCACCCTGAGGGTTTTTGGGGAGGCAATGTGCAGGGTGGTCCTGGGTTGGGGTGGATGTTGCCAGATAATGGAGGAGTAAGAAAGTGTGCCTAGGAGGGCCAACCTGCAGAGTTTGGATGAGAGACGCTGGGACTGGTAGGGTGAAAGGCATTTTGAGGTGGTGGTGGGGATAGGGAGACTAGGAATAACACAGCAAAGTAGGGTTAGGGGAAGAGAGGGGACATTGGGGAGGCTAGCGAGGTGATGGGGGCTAGAGGTCTTGGTGGTGGGGGGACAGGAGAGGGCAGCGCTTACCTGGTGTGAGAATGTGGGTTAAATTGAGCGAGGAGAGAAAAGGCCAATGGGATCAGTTTGGCTAGTGAGGGAGCTGCTGGTGGTACAGAGTCTGTGGTTACCTTTGAGAGCAGAAGAGATGGTGTAAAAGTTATTTTGGTGTGGGTTGGGTGCCTCTAGGGGGTTGTGGAGCAAGCTGTGAGATCCTGGAAATCAGGAGGGTAGCTAATAGTAGTGTGTACATTGCAACTGCAGAGAGAGGGTGGTATACTACAGCGCCACTAGTGTACAGTTTATATAACCTGCAGCTGGAAAAGTAGGCTGATAGGTTATTTCTGCAGGTCACCTGACTAGACCTGCCTATAAATTGGAGAGCCGACCAAGGGTGGTGGTGGTGGGGGTGGCGGGGTTATAAATTCACTTATGTACAGAAAAGGCCGTGTTGGTGGTCAGTAAGGGCACTGATCTGTTCAAGATACGAGTACAGTTGGTTATGTAATATTCATTCTTGAATTTTGAGATGGGCCATAAGATGGATGGGGCATAAGATGGATATGGGTCTGTAGTTTTCAACATGGTTAGTCTGCCCATTTTATGAACAGGGACGATCATGGTTTTCCATTTGTCTGATATTGTACATGTGGTGAATGATCTATTAATTAGTAGGGTGATTGGGAGGGCAAGTGCTGGTGCTCCTAATTTGAGAATTTGGGAGACAAGGTGTTGAACCTAGGGAGCTATCAGGGTTGAGTTTTCTTAGAAGTTTTAGGACCTCTCTTCTAGAGGTGATTCTAATATGGAATTGAGGATGGGAGATTGCTGTGTGATCTGCTTGTGAGTCAGTGTGGGTAGACGGTAAACCAGCTTGTATATATCAAGGTCAGTAAAGAAATGATTGATCCCGTGCCATGTCAGAGGGTGTGGATAATAGGTTGCCGTTTAGAGCATGCTTTGTGGAAGGTGTGTTCATTCCCTTTGAGGAGCATGTTGATTTATTTTCAGAAATGTTTGGAGTTGGCTAGGCACTTCCTGACGGGGTATTAGGTGTGTCTGCTTGGCCTTGTTGACTTTGTTTTTGCATGCATTCCGGAGTTGGGGGTAGGAGATCCAATCTGACTGTAGTCCAGAGCTTTTATAGTTTCCAGACTTTGTTCCGGAGTGTATTAGGTTCCTCAACTCCGTCGTGAGCCGGGGAGTGGTTGCCTTTGTATCTCCTTGTCATAAAAGGAGCATGGGAGTCAAGGATGGATGTGAATTTAATAATGAGGTAGTCTAGTGCTTGGTTTATGTTGGGGAGGGGTTTATAGGGCACCGATCCACAAGCGAGGCATGTCCTGAAGGCTACTTCATCAAAGTTGGTTAATCTCTGGTTCTAAGGATTTTAATATTTTTGTTAAGCAACAGCTGATTAATCAACCTTGCACCCTAAACTGTCGATCACACAAGTTTCAGACTTAACTTCCAGTAAATTTTCTTGTTTATTAGTGCACAAAGTTTTCTGTTCTTTTCTCCACTTTCCTGACCACTAAGACTGGGGTGAGGGGTCACAAAAGCAGTTTCATGACTCTCAAAAGCAGGGTTTGCTTTTTGTAATACCCAGCAGCCTAATTTCCTGAATATTTTTTTAAGTATTCGCTTAAATCACTTGAAGAATGAACCAGACACTCTACACTATCGATTATATACAGTAAGTTTCCTACTTTACAGCAACACATTTTTTGTTTTTGATGCAAAGGTTTCTTTATTTTCCCACTTTCATGACCATTATAGCTAACCAAAACAGAGGTCTTATCTCAGGAAGGTGTTTTTGAGCTCACAAAAGCGACATGTCAGTTTTGCAGAAAATCACCTTGTGTAAAGAATGTTGAAAAAACTAACTTCACATGTACAGAAACTGGAATGTTATTTTCTTAGTTTAATCTTATTTCTTTCTTTCTTAGTTTAAAACTACAAATTTCTTAGTAAAGTCAGCTATTAAAGAATTATCCTTTGGCCAAACTCTAAAGAACCAGCAAGTTTCAAGTTTCAACTTGTTGCAAAGTTTGTGCTATCAATGAGCAAAACAAAAGTATTAAAAACATATTTGTATGTATTTTGCACCTTCTGGAACTTACAAAGCACTGAACTGTTACTAAATTCCTAGGATCCAGAGACCCTGCCACTCTGTCGTACCACATTTCAGGCTATTCCTTCCAGGGCGACCAGGTTATTAAGGTGCAAAATCAAGGTTTAAAGGGACATTGTCAACCCCTTATGTCTCAAATGTCCCTAACTTTAAAAAACACATTTTAGGATTGGTCACATTCTGCAGTGGCTGCTGATGTAGCTGGTAGTTTAATTCTGATCCTTTTTCTTTTAAAAGTGAAAAACTGACTGCTCACCCTATTAGTGTAACCCACAAAAACATGGTTGTTTACATTCCTTGATCAACTCCACTGCATCTTCCCTGGACTTAACCCCCCAACACAGACTAGCCTCTCATTATGCTGTGGGAGTAGAGGAACTGTTGCATCATGAGTGGTTGCACTGTTTGGAAGTCTTTCTAATGTTCAGGAAGTATGCAGTAAGAGTGGGTCAAGAACTTGAAACACAACGAGGTTGGTTATAACTATACATTAGCATGCATTTCAGTTCTACTAAACAAGTAGACAGATAAAACAGTCAGCAACCTCAAAGAATTTTAGAGAATATAATCAATAAAATGTGGGTTTTAATTAGGAGTAATATAATGTAAAACAAGTTGACAGTGCCCGTAACATAGAAGTTCTTACTCAAATCTAATAATAGGTATAGTATAAATTGTTTTTAAAACATGTTTAGAGTAAATTGATGAAACACCATGAGCCATTTAATTAATCTGGGAACAGACCCAGCTGCTGTTTTGTTTTCAGTGCAGGGCTTTTAGATGGTTTTGATTTAGGGTGGGAGAGCCATCTGAACCCTGTTAATCACAGTCAGTCTAGTGGAGAGCAGTCATTACAGTTGTCGAAGCAGATCTAATGGTGTGAGGCTGAGGTGAAATGGCAGTGCACGAATCACGGGCTTCATTTGCTTTGCGGATCATTTACTTATTCATGTGACTTTTTAGTCCCCACTGTAGTTTTAGAGGTCGCTTTGTGTGACCTTTTTCCCTTTGTTGTGTTTCAGGATGACACCATGGATACCTCGCCAGAGATCTCGGAGGTAGAGGAGGATGATGTGGTCATCCATGGAGCATTGGAGACACGTCCCATTTTATCAGTGCGTATGTATCCCAGTTCCACTGGTATGTAGTCATCTCTCCATGCTCACCAGCAGTATCGTAATCATCTCTCCCAATCATGACACATTTCATTTCTTGTACCTGAAATCACCATCAAGCGACTCAAGCTGTAGGAACCCAGTGGCAGGGGAATGAGTGGCTTAGTGAGTTTGGCAGTATGTTCAAACAACATGAAGTCTTGCTATATTATGACAATTGCAGTATGACCGCAGGTTGGAACTGTTCGGAGGTGAAATAGTTGACTTTCCGTGCAGGCATGAAACTTAAGAGCGCCGAGCTCTGTTGAAAACTCTGTCTGTTGTGCTTCAAAGGTAAACTGTCAGATTCTTTACTCCGCCTCACTGAACAGTCGCTCCGGAGATTTCTCCTTCTGCTCTGTTCATTTTGTCGGTTTAAAAGTATTATTTTTCGGTTTTAGCGAAATTAAACCACAACCGTCGGTTCAAGCTCTGTCTGTGGTAATGTAAGTAATAGATAGGTTTTACATTAGTTTTCTGTGTGGAACTTGTAATTTGTTATCGGTTCGGTTTGAACCGATCAGGTTATGTTAAATCTACTAGCCCTTTTTAGAGTGCGGTTCCGGTTCTTATCGGTTCTAAAAAGCAGTTCATTCGTTTTTCCTGACCGATGACACGATTTGAGACCGATAAAGGGTGTCTTGCTGGTGGATTGCCATAAGCGGGCAAGTTGGTCAGGCTGGCATTATATCTGAGAAACCGAAAAGAAAACCGGACCCACTGGGTTTCAACACTGTAGTGTTTGTGGGAAGCTTTTGCTAAGGCTGACCCACACACCACATGTCTATTGTCTGGGGTTTGACCACCTCAATTCAGACTGCTAGATTTGTCACAATTTCCCTGCTGCCACTAGATAAGAGAGTTGGTAGGCTCAGGAAAGGGAGGCAAAAAGTCCGCTGACCCGGATGGCCAGCCGGTTCGGTACCAACTGAATCGGAGGAGTGCCCTCTGACCAGGGCGATACTTCCTCGGCAAACGAAGAGCTGGTTCCATCAAAAGGGCTAGAAAGTCAGCTAGTTTAGAGCCAAAAGTTCTCTCCCAACTGCAGAGGAAATAGCTAAAGCAATTAAAATTGTCCAGTCTCTCTCCGGTTCGACTGAACCGACACCTTCCTAGTAGCGTTCCGAGGTTGGCCGGTTCCCGCAGTTCAAGATTATGATTTTGAGGATTTTTATGAACCGGGAGGGGAAGAGGAATATGAGGAGAGTGAATATGGTTTTGAAGATCTGGATGTGCCCATTGATCCGGACATCTCTCCAGATAGACCCTAGGGTTTCTCCTCCAAGACTTTCTGAGTCCCTTCTCATTTCATGTTTTATAAAAAGTTGCTGAAACTCTCCAGCTCCCTGTTGAGGAAGCTGTTGATGACCAGGAGGAGCCAGACTATGTAGAAATGATGGATATTCCAGAGTCTAGGAGACTGTCTATTCCTTTGCATAAATCTTTTTCGAAACAGACAGTAAAGTTTTAAAACTCCTCACACTATACCTCCTGTGGATAAAAGGATGGACAAGAGGTATACCTTATCAGGCTCTGACACTGATTTCCTCACTCAGCAATGCAGCCATGTGGGGTAGTGCAGGCTGCAGCCTGTGACAAGGCTAATATTCCCTAGCTACACCCCTGAGAAGGACTCCAGGAAGATTGATGCTATGGCAAAGAAACAGTACATGCAGCATCTTTGGGGCTCAGACAAGCAAATTATATGACTTATGCTGCTAGGTACCAGAAATCCAGATGGGATACTGTGCTGGCCCTAGTAAAACAAGTCCCTGACCAGCTTGCCAGGGAGCTGGAACAAGTGGCTATGGATGGTATTGAGGCATCCAAGGTGCAATTTCATGCTGCAGTGGACTCTAATGATGTTTCATCAAGAGTCATGGCTACATCTGTGGCACTTCAGCAGGATGGCTTGGCTCAGATGTACTACCCTGTCTCCAGGACACCCAGTCCAAGGCCATGGATTTTCCTGTTGTGGGAAATTCTCTTGTTTGGGAGCAAACAGAGAATTACATGAAGAAAATGGAGGAATATAGGACCACCTATAGGAGTGCACAGGCCAAGGAAAGGCAGGCCACTCCTCAAAAGCAGCTTCCTAGAGGTAGGGGCAGGCCTTTTCATAGGCCTTTTACTAAGCCAAGCTTCTCCTCCTCCACCTATGCTCAGAGGGGTTCTTTAGAGGAAGAGGCAGATGGGGTACAAGCAGGTCTGCTCCACCCCTCAGCCCAAAGCCCCTGCCAAACAGGCACCCTGATGGGATTGCCAGGGCCGATTCTCCTCTACCTGTAGGGGCAGGCTGGCTTACTTTGTCCAGGACTGGAAGTCTTTAACATCAGACAGATGGGTCCTGGAAGTAGTAAGCCAGGGACTGGTTCTCAGTTTCAAAAATTTCCAAAGCTGAGAACCAGATCTTTTCCACCTGCAACTCCATCAGAGGCTCTTGCCTTAGAGGCAGAGGTCTCTACCCTCCTGGCTCTCAGAGCTGTGAAGGGTTCCTCCCACCACAGGGCAAAGGTTTGTACTCTAGGTACTCCTTACCCCAAAAAGACAGGAGAATGGCGGCCCATCCTGGATCTCAGATATTTAAACAAGCACCTTTTAAAGCCAAAGTTCAAAATGGTGATTTAGAGAGGTAGGATAATTCCCAAGCGCCAGGACTGGCTAGCTTCCTGGACCTCAAGGATGCCTACTTCCATATTCCCATCAGAGGCTCCCATCGAAAGTACCTCAGGTTGAGCTGCCCTCAGGCCACTACCAGTTCAGAGCAATGCCTTGGCCTCACTTCTGCCCCAAGGTATTTACCAAATGTCTGGCAGTAGCAGTTGCCTACCTAAGAAGGCAAAGATTGCCATCTTTCCTTACCTGGACGATTGGCTCATAGTAGGTCAGTCCCAGACCAGGTCAAATTACATCTCCAGATAACGCAGCAACTGCTTACCTCTCTAGGTTTCCTTCTGAATCTCTCAAAGTCAGTTCTGGAGCCTGTCCAGCTTCTTACCTTCATAGGCGAGAGCTGAACACACAGGAAGCCAGGGCTTTCCTTCCCTAGACAGGGCAAAGACCCTGGTCTCCTGGCCTCCTCATTTACCCTGCAGGTCTCCCAGCCAGCAAGGCATTTTCTGCAGCTCCTAGGGCACATGGCTGCTTCCACAGGTTGTGCAGGGAGCAAGATTTCAGATGAGGACATCCAGTTCCATTTGAGAGCCTTTGGTCTCAAAGAAAGGATCCTCTTACCAAGTTGATCCCAGTAACTCAGACCCTGATCCAAGCCCTACAGTGGTGGCAGGATCAGACCAACCTGAGACAAGGGGTTCCTTTTGTCACCCAGTCTCATTCTCTAATCCTTACTACAGATGCGTCCCTCTTGGGCTGGGAGCTCACATGGGCGACCTCACCACCCAGGGTCTGTGGTTCTCCAGGAATCCCTGCTCCACATCAACCTGTTGGAGCTCAGCAGTTTTCTAGCACTTCAAGTTTTTCCAAATCTGTTCAGAACAAGAGTATTCAGGTCAGAACAGACAACACCACTACAATGTGGTACATCAACAAGCAAGGGGCACTCGGTCTGCGGACTTGTGCACTGAAGCAATGTGATTGTGGTCTCTGGCTTACTCCCTGAACACCTCCTCGGCAGTTCACCTCCCAGGCAAGGACAATGTCCTGGCAGATGCTCTCAGCAGATTTCCCAGGGCCACCACGAATGGTCACTGGATCCCTGGTCTTGGGAGTAGTATTTGCCAGATGGGGCACCCCACAGATAGATCTTTTGCAGCCCCAGACAATCACCAACTTCCTCTTTTTGCTGCAGGCCCCAGTGTTGGGCTCTCTCCCGCTGGATGCCTTAGCCCTCAATTGGGAGGGAAGTTTCTCTGCCTTTCCCCTTTCCTCTCCTGTTCAAAGTGCTAGTCAAAATCGGATCCCAATCCTGCAAAGTCATTCTGTTAGCTCGGATTGGGCCAGACAGCCCTGGTATCCACTCCTGCTGTCCTTAGCAGTCCATCCTCCCTGTGCCTTCCAAGAATCACAATCTGTTAACCTGTGCCCAGGAAGGTCTGGTACCAGATCTCAAATCTCTCAATCTCAAGGCTTGGTTCTTGAAGAGTTAGAGTTTGCTGATTTACCTTTCCCAAGGTGTAATGGATATATTGAAGGCCTCAAGGAAGCCTTCCACCAGGGCTACTTACAATTCCAAATGGAAAAGGTTTTCCATATGGTGCTCGAAAAGCATATTTCCCCAGTCTCTGCTGATCTACCCACAGTCCTGGATTATATGGTCCACCTGAATTCTTTGGGGCTGAGACCAGCTACCCTCAAGGTGCACTTGGCAGCTGTGTCTGCTTTTATTTCAGCAGGTAAATCCTCTTCTCTTTCAGCTCATCCTGTATTTTCCAAGTTTTTAAGGGTTGTTGCACCAACCCTCCATTCAGAGATCCTGCCCCTGCCTGGGATCTTAATGTTTGCATTGCTAAGCTTATGCAACCCCTTTCGAGCCCTTGTCTTCAGCTGAGCTCAAGTACTTGACTTGGAAAACTGTGTTTCTGGTAGCCATCACCTCTGCCAGGGCATAAAGTGAATTACAGGCGTTGTCAGTGGAGCAGTTTATCTCTTTTCACAGAGATAAGGTGGTCTTCGGACTAACAAAAGTTCCTGCCTAAGGTGGTTTCAGATTTCCACCTTAATCAGTCTATTTCTCTTCCAGTGTACTTCACTGACCACTCCTCCTCTGGGGAGAGGTGGCTGCACAGCCTAGATGTGAAGAGAGCCCTTAGTTACTACATAGAGGCGTGCCAAGGGTCATAGGTTTGACTCCTCCAACTGTTCCTTACCTATGGCGGAGTTGGGAAAGGGAAGCCAGCCACTAAAAGATCCATTGCCAGGTGGATTGTCTCTTGTATCCAATTCTGCTACGAGAAGTTGGGTAAGTTCCTCCCTCAGGCCTGAGGGCACACTCTACCAGAGGTACAGCTCTTCTCTGGCTGCTGCCAGAGACATTCCTATTCTAGAAATATGTCAAGCAGCTACCTGGAAAACAGTTCACACTTTACCAAGCATTACTCCCTGGACATACAGGCTAGGAGTGATGCTCGGTTTAACACAACCGTGCTTCAGAGCCTATTTCCTAAGTAGGTTCTGTCCCTCCTCCATGGGGGTACTACTGTGTAGTTTGCAATTGTCATAATATAGCAAGACTTCATGTTGTTTGAAGAAAAATTACTCACCTTAGTAATGTTGTTTCTTCTAATGGAGTCTTGCTATATTATGACCTCCCTCCTGCCTGCCCTCTCAGAACCTGTGTTTTGGGATGTGGGTGAGCAGTACAGGGTTGGCACTTTTTTGATGCCCACCTTGTTGTTTTCACCTACCTTTTGGGTGAATTGGTGTTGTGTTTTTGCATTTTTGGGTCTCCTGACTTGAGTCTTTGTTTTAGACCAAAAATGAGTGTTTATATTAGTAGCCAGTTGGCTAGTGTAGGTTTACAGCTTCCACACAGAACCTTAGTGAGTTTTAGCTCATAAAAGATCTGACAGTTTACCTTTGAAGCACAACAGACAGAGTTTTCAACGAGCTCTGCTCTAAGTTTCATGCCTGCATGGAAAGTTAACTATTTCACCTCCGGAGCAGTTCTAACCTGCGGTCATACTGCAATTGTCATAATATAGCAAGACTCCATTAGAAGAAACAACGTTACTAAGGTGAGTAATTTTTTCTTATGGAGCCTTTTACCTCTAGTTCTGGAATCTGGCCCAGATTGGAAGTGGCCAAAAGCCATTATAACCTGAGGGTTGTTCAGTGGCCTCTGTGGAATGAGTTGTGGTGGTCTCAACCCATTCCCAGTGGGCAGATGTCACATCACAAATCCACCAACACAGCTGGCAGTAATTCAGAACCCTTGATGTCAGTGTCACATGAAGGGACATGGAGTCTGAATTACCTTTCCTCACGTGCGTAGTTCGTCCATGACACAGTTAAGGTACACTGGCTTGCCAGTGGGGAAGCATGGATAAAAATTGTTTTGTTATGGGGGAAAATTTTATGAAAGAAAATCCAGGAGCAAAACCATGGATTTCACAAAAGATAGAACAACCATTACTGTATACTAGAAAACAACTACTTCATCACATTTAAAAAAAAATCAGTTATCTCTGTCCAACCCACACTCTTAAATAATGATTTGGCCTGCTGATCTGGCTTCTAATTCAAATGCAGTTGTTTTGTTGTAACGGAATACTTTCCATTCCAATTTGAGAACTGTAGGCTGCGACCAAGGCAGTGTTGTTTCAGTATGTCAACCTTAGTGGCCCTAGAACCACTAGTGGGCTAATATGAACATACTGTAACTTTTCCTGTCACAGTTTTGAGTTACAGGAGAAATCTCATTGGCAGCAGATGGCACTTGAGGCAGCAGTATTTGTTAATAGGCAAAACATATCATTGTATAGTTTCTGAGCCATAATGTACTTATAATTAGATTTATCATCAGTATATTTGTACATTTTAATTCTTTAAGATGTTTTTAAAACAGCTTTTATTACCAATTTTGTATTTAAAGGGACACTCTCAACCCCCATAGGTCTCAAAGTGTCTCTAGTTTAAAAACAAGTTAGGATTGGTCACATTCTGTAGAGATTGCTGACATAGCTTGCAGTTTAATTCTCATTTCTTTTTTCTTTTAAAAAGCAGACAGCCCACCATACCGATTTTACCACATAGAATCAAGTTTGTTTGCAGTCCTTGATCAGCTCCCATTAATCTGTCCAGGACTTAGGAATGTGCCCAGCACAGTCTAGCTACTCACAACCCAGTGGGAGGAGAGGATG
Source organism: Neoceratodus forsteri (assembly GCA_016271365.2). NCBI lineage: Eukaryota > Metazoa > Chordata > Ceratodontiformes > Ceratodontidae > Neoceratodus > Neoceratodus forsteri. Next base: position 126,694,919 of record JADMNL010000024.1, read on the forward strand.
CTGTTGCATCATGAGTGGCTGCACTATCTGAGGATGTTCCTAACATTCAGGAAGTACACCATAAGAGTAGATCAAGGATTTGAAACAAAACAAGGTTAGGTATAATTACACCATTAGCATGCACTTTAGTTCTACTACGAAGGAATCGAATAAAACAATCAGCAACATCAGTGCATTTTAGAGCATGTAAGCAGTCATAAAATGTGGGTTTCAGCTAGAAAGAATATGATGCAAAATGGGTTGGCAGTGTCCTTTCATGGCTTAAGTCATTAATGATGACGCCTCTAGCAACTTTTAAAAATTCATCCCTTGAGGTTACTGTCTAACTTCAATATTAGGAGCCTGATTTTCAAAACATTTGGACAGTGCATCCTGGGATCGCCCGCCCAAACCTGAAATCGCCAGTTGTCATGGGGGGGTGCCTCATATTCAAAGGGCACAGAAGCACGGGCACCCGGATAGTGATAACGCCGTACAGTATTGTGCTGCGCCTTATGCAAATGAGGAGTCCCCATGCATGTGGTGCAAGCTCAATATAGAATGCTTCAGAAGCGCAACCGCCCCCAGCAGTGGTGCAGATTTACACTTCCTGAGCCCTCAGCCTAACTAGTGTGCAGACCCGGCTGCACACTAGTAAAGGCAGGGAACCCCAGGGTACAGTGGTCCTCCCTAGCCTCGAGCAGTGTGTTATAATTAAACAGCCCTCCCGATCCCTGTTTCCTCTGGTAGTCTAGTGGCCCCCCTCCCCACCTTGATCTTCAGCATAATAAAAATCATCCGGTCTCCTGGTAGTCTGGTGGTTCCCCTCCCCACCCACGATCTTCAGCATAATAAAAATCATCCCGGTCTCCCTGGTAGTCTCCCCACCCACGATCTTCAGCATAATAAAAATCATCCGGTTTCCTGGTAGTCTAGTGGTTCCCCTCCCCACCCCTGATCTTCAGAATAATAAAAATCATTCCAGTCTCCCTGGTGGTCTAGTGGTACCCCCACTTCTCAGCCCCGATATGTGTTGGAATCGACAAATTCCCTGATCCCTGGTAGTCAAGTGGCCCCCCCACCCTGTTTGGCAGGGACCCACCACCCAGTCCCTCCCCAGCCTGATTGGAGCCAGCAACTGGTACAGTCCACATCATACTGCACTGGCCAGCCACTGACTGAACTGTACAGGAGTGCTTCACAGTCTATAGTACATGTCCAATGGGTCCGATATTCAAACAGATATGGTCTGTTTGAATATGGCGCCAGAGCTGGCCCATGTGTTTTGCACGCGCTGCTGGCCAGTTGAATATGGGGCCTAAATTGGTAGTGTTGCAGTATTAGGAGGGTGTTGGCACACATTTCTGATTGTAAACAGCACAGTGCCACACCAAGATGTTTAATTTATTCATGGTGTGGCCAGAGAGCAGGGACATTTAAAACTTTAAAACCCCATACTTTGGTTCAGGAGTGAAATACAATAAATAAAAACAGATATATTGATTTTTTTTTTTTTTTTTTAAAGAAATCCATTATTACTAAAAAGCAATGAGATGACTTTTTTCACTCCTTCTAGCTTGGTCATCAGAATTTCCCATTTTCATTAAGTCTGCTCTTCTGAAATCTAAAACCCTTGCCTTGGAGTCCTGATCAGCTCACCCATGAGGAGCCTGAGTCACAGCGAGCTGTGATTGCACATCCCAAGGGAGTTTCCACAATTATGTTCTCAACAAGATCCTGGCTTGTAAGCACTCCTGGTCAGTTTCCTGACATGTTGGTGGAGGAAGCAGCCCTGGAGGTTGCCAACCACTGTTCGATTCATTGCACTTTTTCCTTCTGGAATGCTCCGATCCACATTCAGGACATTTAAAGTCCATGACCAGGATTACATTACCTTGTGCTGCACACTTCCTGATTTTCACCTCACAGGCCTTATCCCCTTAATCTGGTTGCTTTGTGGGGCCTATAGCCTGTCCCTGTTTGTGTTCTTTCCGACATCCATAATCTACTGCACCCACATGGATTCCACTCTTGTCTGTTCCCTCTCAATTTGGCCTTCACTGCCTTTATCCCTTACCTTGATGTACAGACCCACCTCCCACCCCTTGCCTGTAGTCCTTTCTTCACCTAAGCATTTCCAGTTTACCACTGTGCACCACTCTCTGTGCTGAATGTGTTACATTCTTTGAGACCCTGTGTTTTGTTTCTATAGAGAGAAGCGGATCCTGTGACAACTTTGACATCAAAGAACGAGTGGAGATGGGGCAGATGGCCTCCATGTTTTTAACAAAGGTAAGCAGCAGCATGGGACAGTAGACCAGCATTTGCTGAATGAAAGGAGAGTCACTGGGCTGATTGCTGTAACTTGAGATGGCAGGTCTCCCTATTGGTTACAGAGTTCGTGAATCAGGGAAACCCCAGGTTCATATTCCACTTGAGCCACCTGCTTGTGGTGAGACCTGGAATAAGCCATTTGACTTTCCATCACTTCAGTCTCACCCAGCTGTAAAAAATGTGGTAGTAGTAGTAATAGTAGGTCCTGGGTGAATATCAAATGTAGAATTTCTGGTTGCTGTGGGTAAATGAACTGTTAAACAATTAATGGTTATACTGCTGCGGATAGCACTCTTGTGGCTGTAGAGTAGTTTGAATGCATTCTTAAGGTATGAGAACCACAGACTGATAAAGAGCTGTTCTTGTACCCTAAGAATGTAAGTGAAACCACTCTTACTGAAGAGTTGTTGAATTTATTTCATATGTTTATTCTGTCTGTTGTACTGTTTTTATGTTTAGTCCCAGGTCCCCTTTGAAAATGGGCACTTGAGGCTGGCACAGTAACACAGCGATAGCACTATGTCTTGGTGCATCAGCAATCTGTATTCAAGGATGAACGCAGGTCATCAGGGGTCAGCCAGGAGGAAAGATTGAGTGTTGCAGGGACTGCTCTCCTTCCTCAGGGAGGGGAACACTGCTCCGCTGCATGACTGCCGACTGGGGAGACCAGCTGGGAGCACCAGGAGGGAGGAGTTGTTGCCTGATGCCTGTCAATGTCTGCATGCCACTGCATGCAGGCTCGACCTGTCATTGCATGCCAGTACTCCCAACAGAGAAAAAGGGAGAGTAGGAAAAGGCTGGCCATCTAAGCTGGCACTCCACAGGCTGTCTCACAACCAACACAGCTGGCCACATACCTTAACTGTCCTGGAAAGTGGTGGATAATCGGTAATCAGTGGCTCAGCAGGTAGCACGCTCACTTCTGAGGCTGAAGATTGGAAGGTTGTGGTTCTAGCCCCACACTGGGAACTTGGGATAAATCCCAATACTGATACTGTAGTGCATCATGAGGGCGATGCTGCACCCTTGAGGTGCCACCTTCGGATGAGATGTTAAACCAAGGTCCTGTCTGCTTGTTCTGGCAGTTCAGGTGGATGTTCAAGAATACATGGCACTTCTCAAAAAAGAGTAGGGAATTTCCACAGTGTCCTGGCCAGAGTTCCCCATTCACTAAAAATGCAGCCAACAGCTTAATCTAGTTCAATTTCAGTTGGTTGCCATCTGTATCTCCCTTGGAATGCGGCTGAAAACAAGCAGAATTGCCTAGTCCTCTTTTCCCAGTCAAAACAAAACCTAAATAAATAAATACATAAATCCATGAGAATGTTGGTGACAGACCAGAGTGGGGGTTGGTGACAGACCAGAGTGGGGTTGCTGCCAGACAAGATCATCCCAGAGAAACAGCTTTGGGAAAAAATGGACACACCAAGCTGAGTGTTGCCACTTTTCCATACTGTGCATTAGGGTAAATAGAGAAAGTGACAAACGAATAAGAACAGGGATGGGGCAAACAGGGTAAGGCCATCAAGAAGTGGAGGGTAATGAGTACCAACGCCCGTAGTCTGGGCAACAAGCTCCTGAACTGGTGGCCTTGATGAAGAGGGATGCCTGGATATCGTAGCAGTCCACAGAAACATGGTACACAGAGAACCATGACTGGGATGTTAACATACCAGGGTACATAACTACAGGAGAGACAGGAGGGGAAAAGAGGGTCTGGGTTGCTCTCATGTAAGGGAAGGGATAAAAGCAACTGAACAAAAGAGTAAAGGGAGGAGAGGATGTACTGTGGGTCACCTTAGAGACTGGAAATGGCACTACAATCCACACAGGGTTGTATATAGACCCCCATGTCGGGGTGGGAATGGACAAGGATATGATAGAAGGCATACTTAGGATGGCAGAGAAAGGGGAAATACTGTTGCTGGGGACCTTAACATGCCAGATGTTAACTGGAGTACCTTTGCTGCAGCCACTTCCAAAAGCAGGGCCATTCTGGATGCCCTTCAGGTGGCATGCCTCAGACATCTAGTTTTGGAACCTACTCGTGCAGGAGTAATCTTAGGCCTGTACTCTCAAAAGAGGACAGTGAAAGGATCTCGGATCTAGAAGTGGGTAGCCATTTGGGAACAGGTGACCACCAAACAGTGTGGTTCACGATAAACTCGGCTACAGAGTCAAGCCATACCAAAGTGAGGGTTCTGGATTTCAGGAAGGCTGACTTGGCAAGACGGGAGAGTGCCTTAGAAAAGCACTAGCAAACAGGCTAGAAGGAGGGGTGAGCAACAATGGGGAAATATCAAAACTGCCATCACAGAAGCAACAAGCCTTTGTGTGAAGCAAATAAATCAAAATGAAATAAAAAGCCACTATGGTTCTCAAAAGAGGTGGCAGTGAAGGTTAGGTAGAAAAAGATAGCATTTAGGAAGTATAAGGAAACACAGAAGGAGCAGGACAGAGAACTGTACCAGTTAAGGCAGAAGGAAGCAGGGAGGGTAGTCATAATAGCAAAAGCCCAAACTGAGGAAAAGATAGCCAACTCGATTAAGAAGGGGGATAAAACCTTTTATAAGTACTGTATATCAGGGAGCGAGAAAGACAAAGGGAGGGATAGTGAGGCTGAATAGAATGGATGGTAGGTGGGCAGACAGGGACAGTGAAAAGCAGGGATACCGAATGAATACTTCTGTTCAGAATTCACAAAAGAGGAGGTGGGTAGGTGCTAATCCAATTAACAGAAGCACTCTGGAGAGGGGTCAATCCCAGTCCTTTCACAGAAGAAAGGGTTCTGAAAGAACTCCTAAAACTGAAGGTGGACAAAGCAGTGGGGCCAGATGGAATTCACCGAGAATTCTAAAAGAATTAAGGAAGAACTAGTGACACCACTGACTACCCTTTTAACAAATCATGGAGGATGGTGTGTAACTGAGGACTGGAGGAAGGCAGATGTGATTCCCTTCACAAAAGTGGAACCAAGACAGAGGCAGGAAACTACAGACCTGTCACTTTGACCTTTGTGGTAGGGAAATTGATGGAATCACTTCTGAAGGAAAGAATTATTTTATTTATTTATTTAGTTTTGTTGACCGGGTAAGTGCACTAGGCAAATCCTGCCTATTTTCAGGCACGACCTGAGGGAGGATACAGATGAATGCCAACTGACCTTGAACCAGATGAAACTGTCGGAGGTATTTTTAGTGAATGAGGAATTTGGCCAGGACATCGAGGAAATTTCTACTCCCAGTAGGGGGACAGGCTGTCTTGTTGGAAGATGGCCACTGCTGGCGAGCTGTTGGAGGAGAAGGATGTGGAGTAGCAGGCGGAAAGGCCGCACGGCTAACTGAGTCTGACCGCAGCTAGAAGAATTTTTGAGATGGACGAGACGAGATCTTCACAAGGCTATATCTACCACAAATAATTTTCTCATTCTTCGCTGATCTGGTAATAAGTGATGGGATTTCCTTTAACGCACGAAAGCAGAGGATTCAGAGTCCAAGACTGATTCGCTGAAATGACACAGCTAATGGCTGACACCCTGTCAAGCGGAGAGTTCAGCTTGACAGCGAGAATGTGGAAGTGCAGCCAACAACCCCTCTTCAGAGTGCAGGTGAGTCAAAGTCTGACTTGTTGTTTGTCGAAGAAAGAAATGATTGCAGAGGCTGGCAGTGAAATCTCGAGTATGGGAGAGTGCTAGAAGCCCACAGAACTACAGAAGGCTCCTGTTCTTGGAGTGGGACTAAAAGCATCTCCTCAGCAGGTTACAACAGCAGTAACGGTTGGTAAGCAAATAAACAAGTGTTTGTTTCAACCGAACATTTAACAAAAGAGGGTGGTTTTGTATTTAAACCAGTTGGGGCAAGTGGTAGTGCTACAGCCTTACCGACACCTATTAAGTATCAAATGGAGACAAATAAACAAGACGAACTAACAGAATTTAGCTTTTGTAAACCAATAACCCCAAAATAAACGCTGCAAAGCAGGAAAATGTTTCTTTGGCAACAGGTAACACTATTGCAAAAGAGAAGAACGAGGTTCCAAAGGTTCTCTCAAAATAAAACGACAGACTTTCAAGTCCACGACGACAAGTGGATGCCCCAAAGTGCACTTTTCGGGACTGGCTGGGAGAAACACAAAATGGGTTTGGACTCCTGATTTAGCGTGGATTCTTCACTGAACTTACATAGCGACTCCCCAGAATGGAAACTGGGTGGAGCAAAGGGATCCATCAGAAGGTTTTAAAGAAAAGGAACCTGTGGATAGGACACTACCTTTGGGACTTGAGTTTAAAAATAGACACACTGAAGGTGTTCTGACCGATTCTGGAGATAACAAACTTGAAGGCTCGATGATCAATGAGAAACCTTTAATGTCAGCTTTATTTTCTCAAGCTAAAAGAGGAAGCTCCTAGGCGCAGTGCTGTGCTGACGTTAGATATAAAGGTGGTCTGGCAGAAACGACTCAGACAGATATTATGTGGGAAATTTCTCATAAAGATTCATTACACTTTTCTCCCAGAGATGTTTTGCTTTTATAAACATCTCAGGAGAACAATTATGATGTCAGTTTCTGTTCTGCTTATTTATTAGATTTGTTCTGGGAAAGCTATGGTTAGGTAAATTCTTCCCAACATGGACTCCTTTTAGTAATTCCTAACAAAACCATTGATAAAAAATGTTACAGTAATGTTCAGGAATGAGGGAGTCCATGTTGAGTATATTACCTATTGGTTATCACGAAAAATGAGAGGTCAAAGTGACCCAGAACCCATTTAGATTCAGAACAGTTTTGGATGGGAGGGTGGAAGTTTAGAGTCAAATTACGACAGTCTGACACAGGAATTGAACATATTCCTAATTCCTTTTTGTTGGGAAAGGATAGAGGGTCTGTTTTCATTGTGGCCAGCCCAGAGCATAAGTGTGGTTCAGAAACATGTCTTTCAAGCACGTGTGACAGGCCTAGATGTGATAATTGTGGAGAAGTGGGACATGTGACCATGCAGTGTGCTAATCTGACAAAATGTGACCTGTGTGAAGAGTATGGGCATGCTTTTAAAGAATGCCCTTAGGCTGCAAAAATAAGGCCTCATGTGGGAGCCCTGACCTGTTAATCCAACAGGCCCAAGAAGCTGTGGTGAAAAACACTGTAAAAAGGTTGATTAGAGACCCCACCACCACCACCACGAAAATAGTAGACCCCGGATCAGTGGTTACCATAACTCTTCCATCCTGCCCCACGAGGCCTAAACAAGTTCCCATTATGGATGATACAGTAGTAAAAGTAATGAACTGTTTGAGCGGTTTGTTATGTTGACCTAGAAGAAAAGTCAGCAGTGGACTCCGTCCTACTTGCTCCATTACCCCAAGAAGGTATAGCAGGTACTTAAAATCAATTCCAACACCCCCAACTGAGTCAATAGAAACACAGAATTCTTATGCTGCCCTTTCACTACCTGGGGTGATTCTGAAATGGAGGTAGGTGACTCTGATTCCCAAAAATCTGCACAGGATGCTTTAGGGGCCCTATAGAGGATTACAAAGGAAAAAAAAAATAAAAGGAAAAATGAGTTTACTGCCATTCATGGTTTTATAATCAGAATTCATGGTGTAAACTCTCTAGGCTCTCTGAATACTCATAGTATTCTGAACAGTAACAAAAGACAAGCAGTTTTTCACGTTTGCATGACAAAAACATATCAATATATTTCTTACAAGAAACCTGGATGTTTTCGTGAGGAACAGATCTCTTCCTTTAAAAGAGACTGGCTGTGGGGTCCTTCATATTGGTCCTTTGGGAGGGATAGTGCTGAAGGTATAGGGATTCTTTTTAATTCTTTTCAATTTGTTCTATACAAGTTGATTTAGTGCCTAGTAGGGTATTAATTATAGATGGTAAATGGCAATCAAGCAACTATAGATTAATTAATATCTGTAATCCCCAGACAAAAGCAGATAGAATTAAATGTATGAAGGACATTCAGCCTTATTTAGTTACCTCATTACATGTTCTGTGGGAGGTGATTTCAATTGCAGTTTATTCCTAAAAGTACCTCTTCAGAGAAAATATATTGTGATTCTAACTGCTTGAAGACAATTATCAAAACAGCAGGTTTAACTACCTGTAATCTATTGAATAAAAAGGGCACATGTTGTACCTTTTTAAAGGGAAATCAGGATCTATCATAGATTATCTTTTACATCTGAAGACCTTCCAGTTAAGTCCTTTTCTATGGTTCCTGTGGGGTTCTTGGACCACTTAATGGTTCAGGTGGAGGTGGGGAGCTTCCAAGAAGAAGATAAAAAAATAGATGGAAATTATATACTTCTGTTTTGCAAGAAAATATAGCAAAAATTCTATTAAACTAATCTTAAAAGCCAGATTATTGGTGGCATTCTTATACCCTGATTTAGGTATATGGTGGGAAACAAACAATGACTGTATAAAGTGGTTTAAATGTTATGGGATATGTCATAGGAATTTGACATTTTTCATATTTAAAATTAAGATCCCAATTACAACATTTAATTACAGTAGCCAGTTCCTCCAGACTGGATTTTTCATCACAAATTGATAATATCAATTCTAGGAGGCGTGGATATGTTGTTCATCCACACTGTCTGGCATTGTCCCTTTCCCTTTAAATCTTGCGGAAGTCTTCAAGCTGGCTCCTCCACCCACCCACCCAGGTGGTAAATACCTCGGCTCCGCCCCATGACGCCAGATCTTCCTTTCCACTGGAAGATACAGGGTGTACGCAATCCCATCTGCTATGCAAGGAGGCGCTCCGGATCTGGACCTTTATCAGCCGGCTGGAGGCGGATCTCCTAGCCATTCATGTGGCAGGAGTCTCGAACCAACTGGCCGGATGCTCTCAACGCCGCATAGGCCAGACATCCCACAGTGGTCTCTCCATCCAGAGGTAGCTTACGATCTGTTCTCCCGTTGGGCAAACCATTGGTGGACCTGTTGCCTCAGGAAAACACCAAGCTGAGGCTGTACCATGCCCGCCCCCTCAGCAGGGCTCGCTGCAGGGGATGCCTTCTCGAGGCCATGGACCCCAGGCCTCCTCTATGCCTTCCTCCATTTCCTTGATCCACAAGGTGTTACTCAAGGTGAGGAGGGACAAAGCGAAGAGTGATCCTGGTAGCCCCAGATTGGCCACGCCAGTTCTGGTATCCAGATCTCCTCAGCCTCAGCTGCAGGACCCTGGAGCAGCTTTGTACATGCCCGGACCTGATACTGTTGAACCAGGGGAAGGTCTTCCACTCGGACCTTCAATCCCTGCACCTCACAGCCTGGTTCCTGACCGGCTAGAGTTCCAGGCTCTGGGTCTTTCCGAGGATGTCTACACCGTGGTGGAAGCATCTAGAAAGGAATCGACCAGGAAATGTTATGCCTTCAAATGGAAAAGGTTTTCCATTTGGTGTCAGGGAAAGAGCCTGGACCCCTTATCCTGCTCTGTGGCTAACATTCTAAACTACTTTGGTCCCTCTCAAAGGAGGTCTTCGGTCATCGACCCTTAGGGTGTACCTGGCAGCCATCTCTGCTTACCGGGCGCGGCCGGTCAGCACAACATTGGCACAGGAGACAGTGGTCGGGCACTTTTCAAAGGCCTGGATCACATATCCTCCGTGCGTGAACCTCCACCTCCGCAGGATCTCTTGCTGGTTTTGGCAAAGTTCATGGGCAAGCCATTGAACCCATGCACAAGTGTGAGCTTTGCATTTGTTGTGGAAGACTGCCTTCCTGGTGGCTATCATGTCAGCCAGAAGGACAGGGAGCTCAGGCGCTTCGGTGGACTCCCTTATCTGGTCTTCACAGGGACAAAGTTGTCCATTGCCCCACCGAAATTCCTTCGAAGGTGGTGTCAGAGTTTCACCTTAACCAGGTGTTGACTCTGCCAGTATATTACCCTAACTACACCTCGGATGCAGTACAGGCTCCATACTCTGGACCTCAGGCGTGCTTTCTTCTACTATAAGGAGAGATGGCGGAAATTCGGGAGAGGTTAGCCAGCTGTTTGTCACCTACGCTGAAGCCACTTCTGGCAGACCTGCAGCCAAACAGACTATTGCAAGATGGATCACATCATGCATAAGTCTGTGTTATGAATTACGGGCAAGAGCCTCCCAGAGGGATAAGAGCTCATTCTACCCGCCATACTGCTGCTTGGTGGCTGCTTCAGGGACATCCCTGTCCAGGAAATCTGTCGGGCTGCTACCTGTAAGTCAGTGAACACCTTTATTACCCATTACCACATCGACCTTGAGTCTGGCGTGATGCTGGTTTTGGTGCCTCGGTTCTCCAATCTCTTTTTCTAAGTAGGGGCTGTGCACCTTGCCTCCCTCCCGAGAGAACTGCTAGGAGTCTGCCAGACAGTGTGGATGAACAACATATCCACGCTCCTAGAAAACAGGTTACTCACCTGTAACAGTAGTTCTAGAGTGGTATATGTTATTCATCCTCACGTCTCCCACCCGACCTCCCCAGCTTAAGGCGCACAACCTTGCTTCCAACAGGCTAGATCTGGCATCATGGGCGGAGCCGAGGTATTTACCACCGGGTGGGTGGGAGGAGCCAGCTTGAAGACTTCCGGCAAGATTTAAAGGGGAAAGGGACAATGCCAGACTGTGTGGATGAACAACATATACCACTCCTAGAACTACTGTTACAGGTGAGTAACCTGTTTATTTCAGATGAAGCAACTGCAATGTGATAGCGCTAGAACATTACAAGCTCTTATTAATAATCATAGTCAGAAATCCGTCATAGGTGACCCCTATGAATTATGTAAAACTATTAGAGAATCCCTTCAATAGATTTTTAGAGTACAATAATGGTGAAGTTTATGATGTAGAGTCTTTGAAGTAACATTATTGAATCACATTTTCAAGCTTTACAACCAATATCTTCCCGTCTGTACAGGACAAAAAAAATATCTAGGCCCCCCTCCTTGACTTAAAGAACTGATATTGCAAATGAAGGAAAGATTTTCCCCAAATGAAATAGAGTCTATAATTACTGGTTTAAAAGATAATATTTCTTCTGGTTTAGATGGTCTATCCAACCTCTTTTATAAAACTTTCTTAACAGAAATAGTTGATTGTCTACATTTGGTATTTACAAAATATTTTGATGGGGCTGCTATTCAGCATATTGTTCTGAAAGACTCCAGACTTATATTTTTAATTCAGAGGATAGAGGAAGTATAAGGAATTGGAGATCAATTACAATGTTGAACTCAGATTATAAAATCTTTACTACCTAATAAATAACAGGCTCAAGTACATGGCAAAATCAGTGATTTCTCAGTTCAGTATTGTGGGTTACCAAATAGGCGAATACAGTCAGCACTGGAAACCTTAAGAGATTTAATTGAGAATTTGACGTTAAATGGTAGAACTGGCTGTCTACTTTCTTTAGACTTAGAAAGCGTTTGATAGAATAAATCATTTGTTTTATTTACAACAACTTTAAATTTTCTGGGATCCCTAGGAGGTAATTAAGCTTATTAAATCATTATCACGAGTCTTCAAAGGTATATCCTGTAGTAAAAGGTAAAATAGCAAAAGAGTTTGTGTGAAACCGGCACGGCCAGGGTTGCCCTTAAGTCCATTACTATATATTTTTCTTTTGGATCCCCTTATTAGAGCATTAAGCATCTCTCCCAAATGGAATGGTTTCAAAGTGCCACTGACAGAGGTTTATTTGACGGTCCAGGCTAATGCTGTTGATGTTTGCTTATTTTTCAATAATACTGAACAAATTGTGGAATTTTTAAAGAATTTCAGTACTATTCAGTGCTTTCTAATGCAAAATTAAATGATTCCAAATCAAGAGGTTTGCTAATTGGAAATAATTTACAGGCCCCTTGTCAGTATAATAGTATAGAAATATCAAAAGAACCACTTTCTATTTTAGGGATTTTTGGGGGTCCCAAAATCTCCCAGGCGACAATTAGGAAGGGTGTTGAAAAAGGTGGAAGGAAAATAATGAGATGGAAACAGTTCAGATTCTTAAAACAAAAAGAATTCTTATTATAAAAATTAATTTTGCCTTGTTTACATTATGTAGCTTTAATATTTCCCTACCCCCAATTTGAAACTACACTCTGCAGTGTTTGCTTCTAGATGCTGTGGGGTAGTAGACTGAACCCAGTAAAGAGATGTTATCATACAGTACCTGGCCTTAAACAAGGGGGTTTAGGAATGGTGGACCCAGTAGTATTTTGTTTCACTTTGTTCTTTTCCTAGTCATTAAAAAAAAAGTTGGTGGTTCAGGTGTGCAATGAGGGGCTTTGGTTTAGAGATTCAGTAGGGTGCTATTTAACAAGCTTGGCTGCATTGGCGCACCTAAACTGGAATCCTCATATTCATGTGCCGCCTACTTTAGGCCTGCTGCTCAGAAATTATATAAGTGGCAAGTTACCAAAAGCCAGATATGTATGACTACATCAAAAATCTATATAATTCTGTTCTAGCTCATATTTACCCAGCTATTCCTAGTTTTAAGAATTGCCCTTGGCATTGAATAATAAAATTTTGGAGCAATTAAACAATCCCAGATTGCCTCCACATATGTGGGAGGTCCAATGGCTTATTCTGTATGGACGGTTGATTATGAGAGGAACTGCAAAGTATAAAGCCAAAGAAGAGAGAAACTTCCATACGCTGAATGTATTAACCAGGAGAAACTATGGAACATTGTTTGCTCTAGTGTTCTTATTCAAATCCGTTATAGGCCCTTGTGGCTAAAGAAATGGAAGCTAGGTTGGGTAGCCAAACTAATGTATGATATATTATTAATAGGCAATTTTCTCCACATCTTTAAAATATATGAAAGGGTACACTGTTGTTTTTTTTTTTTTTTTTAGCATGTTTGTGATATTGTTTTATGGCAAGTAAGATTCAATGGGTCATATATCAAAAGAAAACTACTTTTGACAGGTTTTATATATGTAGTAACTGAATTACAAAAGTATATCTTAAAGATATGCAACTTTACAATATAGAGAAAGTACAGATATGGTGGAAAGGGTTCTCTCATATAATTAAGTATCAATAAAGGAACAATATGGTTTATTTAGGATTTAGAATTGTGTCTATGTAATTTGCAACTTTTGATTTTCTTTAATTTTTTCATTGATATTGGGTTATTTTTTGTTTTGGTATTTTCTATACGTCTTAATGTATAATTTCTAAATGACTGAATTATGGATTACTGTAAATAAAATCACCCTACTCTTTTCGATAAGTGCCATGGGATCTTTAACATCCACCTGAACTACCACCAATCCAGGCAGATGGGACCTCGGTTTAACGTCTCATCCAAAGATGGCACCTCAGAAGTGCAGCACCCTCTCATGCTGCACTACAGTGTCAGTACTGGGATATTAACCCAAGTGCCAGATGTGGAACTGAACCCACAGCCCTCTGATCTCCGGCCTCAGAGACAAGTGTGCTACCTACTGAGCCACTGGCACTGACAATTGTTGATACCCTAAGCCCAATTAGGGGCTGAGACAAAACAGCATGGGTTCTAGCCAGGAAGGTCAGTGTCAGACGAATCTAATGATTTCTTTGACTGGTGACCAAAGTAGTAGACCAGGGAGGGGCTGTGACATGGCCTACCTAGACTTTTAGCAAGGCATTTGACAGAGTCCCACACAAAAGATTAATAGTCAAATTAACCAGCCTGTGAGTGGGTCCCAGGGTGGTAGCCTGGAAAAACATTGGCAGGACACAGAAGGTAATTGTAAATGGAGTCCACTGTGAAGAAAGAGGGGTTACTAGTGGGGTACATAGGGTTCACTACTAGGTCCAGTCCTTTTAATGTCTTAATAAGTGACATTGCAGAGAGGACTGGGAAAGGTATGCCCTTTGCAGATGACACAAAGATCTGCAACAGGGTTGATACACAAGGAGGCGTGGGAAGAGATGAGAAGGGACTGGCAAGGTTGGAGGAATGGTTAGAAGTATGGCAGCTTGGATTCAACGCAAAGAAGTGCAAAATAATGCACCTGGAAAACAAAACCCGGGGAAGATTACACAATGGGGGTAGTAACAACAGAAATGGAAAGGGACCTGGGGTAATCATATCAGATGACCTTAAGGTTGGCAAGCAATAAGGAGAAGGCAGTAGGGAGGGCTAGGGATACTGGGATGTATAGGAGAGGCATCACCAGCAGAAAACGGAAGTTGTTATTCCCTGTACAGACAGTGGTGAGACCCCATCTGAGCATCACTGTCCAGTTCTGGGAGACCCCATACTGCAAGGACATAGACAGGATGGAGGCAGTTCAGAGGAGGGCAACTAAAATGGTGCAGGGTCTGCAGGAGAAGCCATATGAAGAGAGCCTAAAGGAGCTTAATATGTATACCCTTGAGGAAAGGATGGAGAGGGGAGACATGATAGAAACGCTTAAGTACCTCAGTGGAATCAACAAAGTCCAAGGGGTAAGCATCTTTCAGAAAAGAGATGTGCAAGAACAAGGGACATAATTTGAAGATAGGGGGGATGGCTCAGGGCAATGTGAGGAAGCATTTTTCACAGAGAGGGTGGTGATGCATGGAACAGCCTTCCTGAGGAGGTTGTGGGGTCTAAACTGGGAGAATTCAAGAATGCATGGGACAGACATAAGGCAATTTTTTTGGGGGGAGAAATAGGCTGTTGGTTAAATAGGATCTGCAGCTTATCCTCTAGGTAGGGAAATGGGCAGACTAGATGGGCCAAGTGGTCCTATCTGAAATCAAAGTCTACGTTCCGTTTCTATGTTTGTGTTTAAAGTGGTTGCAGCTCAGACATATTTTACAATTTTCTTGTTGCTCCCTTTTGTTTAGAGCCATGGAATGTGTGAGTGGATGACTGTGATTTGGTACTTTCTTGTTACACCTGTGTACCAATACCCATGCCAGCCAGTGTTCTCTGTTCCTGGCAAAACATCTGTAGTGGTGACTGTATGAGACAACCCTCCCAATGTGGGCATTTTGTGGAGTATGGACAGAGGGGTTCTGGGTGAGTAGCTGAGAAACAGTCCTTCTAATGTGGGACAGTTGAGAGGTATAGAGCGGAGGTTCAGTGAGTGGTAAATGGTATGTCTCCCAAGTGGACTGTTAAGAGGTGACAGAGGGTTTTGTGTGGTGAACCTGGGATGTCCCACCTAATGTGAGACAATTGAAGATATGGACAGAGGAGTGCTGAGTGCTAAACTGTGGGATATTCCTCCTAATATGAGACAGTTAAGGGGTATTGGTAGAGAAGTTCTGAGTAGTGAAATGAAGGCTGTCCTAGGATCTCCCTCCTAATGTGGGACAGTCAAGAGGTATGCACAGTAGGGTCCTGACTGGTAAATCTAGGATATCCTCAATGTGATAAGTTGAGGGCTATGGACAGAGGAGTCCTGAGTGGTAAAATGAGGGATGTCCCTCTAATGTGAGACAGTTGCATGTGAACTGGTGATGAGAGGTAAAAAAAAAAAAAAAAGGGACGCCCATGCGTCCTAATGTAGGACAGTTGTGAGCTATGTAGAGTGTTCTGAATGATAATAAGAGACTTTTCTCCCAATATGGAACTGCTGAGATGTATGGAGATGAGTTCTGGTGGTAACTGTGAGATGTCCTCCTACATGAGACACTTGAGGGGTATGGACAGAGGAGTTTGAAAGATACAGTGAGGAAGTTCCTTCTAATATGAGTCAGTTGAGAGGTATGGACAGAGAGGTGCTGAGAGGTAAAATATGTGATTCCATCCTTCCTAATGTGAGACAGTCGGGGGTATAGGACAAGAAGTTCTGAGCGTAAAGTGAGAGTTATCCTTTGTAATGTAGGGCAGTTGAGGGTATAGATAGAAGAGTTCAGAGTGGTTAAGTGAGAGATATCCTCCTAATGAAATTCACACGAGGGCCATGGACAGAGGAGTTAAGAGTGGTAAACTGAGACATGTCCCTGCTAATGTAGGATTGTTGAGAGGTATGGGCAGAGGGGTTCAAGGTATAACTGAGAGACATCCTCCAAATGTGGGACCATTGAGAGGTATGGAGAGGAGTTCTGAATGTTAAAATGAGGGATGTCCCTTCTAATGTGGGTCAGTTGATAGTGCGGAGAGGAGTTCATAGTGGTAAACTAAGGGACATTTCTTCTAATGTAGGGCATTTGCAAGGTAGGGACAGATAGGGTCTGAAATGGAAAATGAGGGATTTCGATTGTAATGTGGGGTCTGTTGAAGGATGTGGAGAGGGTTCTGAGTGGTAAATTGAAGACGTCCTTCTGTTGTGGAGCAGTTTAGAGGCATGGAGAGAGGAAATGTGAGTGGTAACTGAGGAATGGCCCTCCTATGGGCAGTTGAGAGTTAGGGTAGAGGACTTGAGAACTTAAATGCTGGCATTGTAGCCTAGAGGTTAGAATAATGAGTTGTGAATGAGATTGGTACATCCAGCAGACCTGGGTTTGATTCCTACAATCTCCACTTGCATACTGTGTGACCCTGAACAAGTCATTTAACCTCCCTAGTGCTCCCAGGTCGCCCTAGAAACAGGCCTTGTGCTCAGTGGGTCTTACCGTTACCAAAAAAGAATAAAATAAAGAATAAATAATAACATTTGGGAAGGCCATCCTTCCTGATGTGGGACAGCTGAGAGGTACAGACTGGTGTTCTGAGTAGCAAACTGAGGATTTCTCTCCCAACGAAGGGTGGTTTAGTGGCATGGACAGAGGAGTTCAGAGCTGCAAAGGTTGTGTTTTTTTTTTTTTTTCTTAATATGGGGTTCTGAGTCTCAAAAGGAGTAAAAGAAGGGTCACCCATTGTAACATGGAAGCTGTAGAGGGTATGGAGAGAGGGCCTGTGGTGAACTGAGAGACATTCTTTCTTTTGTGGAGCAGCTGAGAGGTATGGAAAGGGGTCCTGAGGAAAATGTGGTACATTCCTTCTAATGTGGCCTGCTTTTTTGTTACTTGATTAAGCAGGCTGAAGTGACACACTAGCAGCTTTCTTTTCCTGTACCTGTATCCTTGTTTCCTGGCACATAGCTTCTTTGAATAAGACGCACCATTCACCTTGCACTGCCAATGGGTAACTGTTACAGCAGACAAGAAGCCCTTTCTGCACAGATTATTTACACACCATTTACAGTGCATGAATGATTTAGGCATTGTGTAGTTAATTTCCTAGATGCTGGATTCTAAAAATAGCAAGGTGCATTATAACGCTGGTTGTAGAATGTAACATAACCCCGAGCAGAGGCATTCTTTCCGGAATATATGTATAATAGCTTTGGAGTTAATAACCTTGGTTTGTAATTGCTGTGCTTGTTTGGTTTGCCAAGACAGAGTCAAGGGAATATGAAGTGTATTAAAGAGCCGATTCTACTTCAACGTACAGTTTCATCACTATTTTGCTATAATAACTGGCTAGTTGTGTTTCTCAGGTTAGAGGAGGTTCTCCCGGAACATGCGCGTAGTTTTAAATACCTGGGACTATGACTCGATCCATTACACTATTCCAATCCCATCATCAAAACTGTAAGAAAGTACACATCGAAAGCTAGGACTGCTCTACTGAAACAGATCCTGTTTTAACTTGTGCACCAGCATGTTACTCTTGTGACAGTCCCTATTACGTGCCCTAGTGTGTGGCAGTGAAATCTACAGAACCGGCAGTCCTTTGTTGCTGCAAAAAGTAACTGAAGTTTTAATAGTTTAGCAGATTGCTCTTCGATGTTGTAAGGATACTCAAGAGGTTAGCCTATAGAAAATTCAGGAAGACCAAGAGAGAGTGGATAGGGAAAATTACCTAAGGTTTGCTAGTGAGGCAAATAATGAAGTCCGCAGAACAAAGGCACAGATGAAGCTGCAGATAGCTGAAGGAATTAAGGGGAGAAGGGTTTTTTGCTATATAAATGAGAAAAAGATACAAGAAGGGATTGTTAGGTTTAAGAAAGGGGTGGAGTGGTGGAGGATAATGGGGAAAAGCAGAGATACTAAATGAATACTTCTGTTCTGTCTTCACCAGAGAAAGGATGGACCAGTGCCTTCAGGAGGGAAAAAGAGGAGTTGGGGAGGGAACACAGATGTAGTGATAGAGGAGGATAGAGTGAGAGAAGGGCTGCTGGCATTGATGGTGGACAAATCACCAGGTCTGGACAGAGTACATCCAAGGGTACCAAAGGAACTGGCTGAGGAGCTGGCAGGCCACTGGCAGACCTATTTAATAGTTCTCTAGAGTCAGGCGTGGTACCGCAGGACTGGAGAACAGCACATGTAGTGCCCTCCACAGAAGTGGTCCCAAGGATGACCCAGGAATCACAGACCAGTCCAGTCTGACCTCCAGTGTGGGCAAGCTCGTGGAGACCATACTAAAGGAAAGGTTGGTGGAATATCTAAAGGAGCATGGTCTCCAGGATGCGAGGCAGCATGGGTTCATGGGGGTGGGGAGAAGTTGGCAAACTAATCTGATTGACTTCTTTGACTGTGTCACTAAGACAGTAGACAGGGGCCAAGTGGTAGACATCCTCTATCTTGATTTCAGCAAAGGCCTTTGACTCTGTGCCCCACAAAAGGTTGATCATGAAGTTGGTGGATCTTGGGGTTGGGAAAAGATGTCCAGATGGGTGGAAAAACTGGCTGAGGACAGAACCCAGAGGGTGGTTGTGGGAGAGTTATCTTGCACCAGAGAGGTAACCAGTGGGGTCCTGAAGTCTCAGTGCTGAGGCTAGTGTTGTTCAATGTCTTCATCAGTGACATTGGGGATGGTATAAAGGGCAAAATGTGCCTATTCACGGATAACACCAAGCTCTGGAGGAGAGTGGACACAGCTGAAGGGATACAGGACCTACAAGAAGATCTGGAAAAGCTGGGAGGTGGTCCATGATCTGGCAGCTTGGCTAAAATGCAAAGTTATGCATATTGAGCCAGTAATCCCAGGACAGAGTACTACCTGGGTGGAGTCTGAGTATTTGCATTAGAGGAGGAGGAGGAGGAGAAGGACCTGGGAGTGATGATCACTAGTGATCTGAAGCACTCCACACAATGCAAGAAAGCAGCAGTAAAGGCAAACAAGATGCTGGGATGCATATCTAGGGATCATTAGTAGGAGAGAGAAGGTTATACTGCCCTTGTACAGGTCACTGATAAGACCACATCTAGAGTATGGAGTTCAGTACTGGTGCCCACCTCAAAAGAACATTAACCTGCTGGGGAAGGTCCAGAGAAGGAGGACTACAAAGATGATAGCGGGTCAGCAGGGTAAGGCATCGAGGAGAGGTTGAAGGCACTGAACATGTACTCCCTGGAAGAGAGGAGAGAGAGGGGACATGATTGGGACCTTCAAGTACTTGAAAGGGATAAATAAGGTTGATAAGGAGAGTCTCTTTAAGCTGAGTGGCAACCATAATATGAGGGGACACAGTCTTAAGCTGGAGGGTAGGAGGTTTAGGAGGGAGGTCAGGAAGCACTTCTTCACAGAAGGGTGGTGTACACTTGGAATGCAATGCTGGAAGAGGTCATCTCATTGAAGACAGTGGGCAGCTTTAAGAGAGGCTGGGGTAGGCATGGGGAAGGTAAGGATCATGGGTAGGGAGGAGGGGACGGAGGGCAGAATATTAGCTCAGGCTGTGGACCCTGACAATACAGCAGACTTTGATGGACCAAATGGCCTTTTTCTGCTGACTTGTCTGTATGTAACTCACGATCTTATATAGCACCCCAGGCCACCTCTCCCCAGAGATGAGAGAGTTGAAATGAGCAACCCTAAATATATATATATATATATCTCCCACTGGAAAACTGTGCTGTCTAGCCTCCCCGCCCCAAAAAAAAACATGCAGTATGTACAAGGTTACAGTCCTGGAACCTCCTATACCTGCTGAAGTCATACAAAGCATTTGGAGCAAAGGCATTCTCCATAGCAACCCTCACTCGTGGGATCCCCTTCTCCAGACAAAATTAAGGACTGCAGCTCCTTGCTTTCCTTCAAGAGGGCCCTGTTCTACCACCTTCATAAACCCTGCAACTGTTAACACATTACTCTTTTCTCTTTCTGCTGCCCTTCTTGCTCTCCACCACCTCTCTTGTTGTAAACTTTTACCTTTATCAGTTGTTGTTGAGAGCCTGTGTATGTAATTTAGAATTCTATGGATGTGGACGTTGTTCTTATCCACACTTGTGACTATGTCCCTTTCCTTTTAAATCTTGCGGAAGGTCTAAAAGCTGGCTCCTCCACCCACCTGGGTGGTATATGACTCAGATCTTCCTTTCCGCTTGTGAGATACAGGTTCCCTCCTTACGCTCCGCGTTGAGAAGGCCCTGGCATTCAAAACTTTAGCTAAAATACCAAAATTAAAGCTTGTTCGAGTATCTCCTCGACAGTTTGTTTGTCGCAGCCATGATGGAGGGCAAGTCCTTGCCTGGGTTCCACGGTGTCCTTGCGGACAGAAAATGTCCCGGACCGATCCCATTCCACGTCGTCTACTGCCTGGGCCATGCATATGACCCTCAGGCCTGTGATCTCTGCCACGCCTTACCCTCAGGTGCTCGACGATCGTCTCCACATGTCTTCAGCGGGATGACTGGGAAACGGCACCCGCTGGTCAAATCTAAGGATGCCTGTCATGTGGTCTCTGCGGCTGCGGGATCCGCCGACCAATTGGAGTGGATGAAAGCCTTCGAGGAGGAGGCAGCTCATGCTGCCAAACAATCCCCCTCATTGTCAGTTTTGTTCTGCTCAGACTGGGCACCTCATTCTCCGTTTTCTTCAAAGAGATGTGCCAGTCATTCCCTACTGAAGGGGAGGGCCCGTCGGGTTTGCACACCTTCCGTCCTTTAAAGGACATAGAACCGAGAGAGGAATCTTCCGGCTCACGCTCTTGGGACAGAGAGAGGGAGAGAGATCTTGGTCACAGGAGTCTCCTGTTTGACTTGGCCGAAATTGCAGCCTTGGGTGCTGGCTTCATGGTACCCCATTAGGCCAGATGGCTCAGATGCAGGACGATAACCAGGTCAAATTATCACTGACCCCGTCGACCCGTTGTCAGTTGATGAGGCCGAGAATTCCTTGTTTAGGACTCCAGTCCTACCGACTGAGGAGAAAACCCAGCTAGCTGGTGCTTCACCCTTGGTCATGGTCCCTGATCTGGCGGTTCCCCCCCGGCTCCTTCCAAGAAGCCCCATCAGTCCCCCTGGTGGTCGTCTTCTAGATCTCGGACCCCTCGACCAAGAGGCAAAAGGAAATCCATAAGCAGTGCTCAAGAAGCGTTGCCTTGCCATTCGGCCCTCATCCTCGCCAGGTGAGGAGAGGCTTCAACGCAGGTTGTGTCGTTGCTGCGAGGATCTCCTGTGGCAGCAGCTAACGATCGCTGATCTGAAATCAACCTCATCTTTGACTCCTGCCATCACCGGCTCTCTCCTTCTAGGCCGACTCCTACTCCTCCGAGCCATTTGACACTGTTTCTCTGCCTGCAGAGCTAGTGAAGACCCTCCCTGCTTGGCGGCTGGCCTCTCCACCTATTCTGATGGAGCCGCTACCTGGCAGCCTTCCTCAGAGGCTCCTGCCAAGGTCTCGACCCGATCAGGGTCTCCCGTGCAGGCTGTCAGTCATCCTCGCTCCCAACTGTCCAGGCGGGTTGAGAGCGTACTCAGGTGGTCGGCTGCTTTACCGGACTCAGGGTCTGAGGATTCGAACCATTCATGTCCCTGTGACGACGACTTGATGAGTCTGTCAACGGAGGAGGGTCCCACGTCCTTCATGGGCATCCTCCGAATCAACGGGGATGCCAGTGGAGCCCGTTGAAAATGGGCCGAATACCCTTGACTGATATCCTCAGGAAAGGGATTCTCCATCTGAGGCCTTCCCAGTGGCCGAGGCCATAGTTGGTCCAGCCCTGGAGCTTTGGCAGCACCCAGCCTCCTGCCCTCGCCTTCCCTCGTATGGCCCCAAATCAGCGGTCCCCATCGGTGCCCTTGGGTTTACACAGCACCCTCGGCTGAGGGTTTGATGACTGAATCTGTGTTCTGGCACTTGGGCAATTTGGGAGACCCAGATAGACCTCCGGATAAAGAGTCCAAAAATTGGACCATTCAGCCAGGAAAGTCTATGCTGCTTCCTCATTCGGTCTCCAACAGGCAAGTTCAGCTGTTATCATGGCACACTTTTCCCATGGCCTTCTGGGCTCCCTGAATGAGGTGCATCCTCATCTCCTTGCAGACCTTCAGACCACGGTCAGGCAGGTCCATGATCAGGGCCGAGCTGTTGCTAAACAGCAGGTCCAGACAGCCTTGGATATTGGGGTTTCTTGTGCCCACTCAGTAGTGGCTGCAGACACCATACACCGCAGGGCTTAGCTGTGGGTATCAACCTTATGGCAGGCACCCAGCATAAACTGGCAGACTTTCCTTCTTGTGTATTGACTTGTTTGATCCAGGGTCGATGGTCACCTTCAGCATATCGAGATGTCCAACACCACCTTGGACTCTGTTACTTTTGCTAAAAAAGAACCCCAGGGTTCTAAAAGAATCACAGAAGAAGCACTGTCCTTCTGCCCCTGCGGCCAAGCAGCCCCAGTATCAAACTGGACAGTAACAGCAGCAGGCTCAGTCTTGGCGCCCTTGGCCCAAGCCTGGGCTATGGTGAACCACAAGCTCTGGAGGTAGAGGTTCCGCAGCTCTGCTGCTGGCTCTTCATCCTCCAAGCTCATGCGCAGTGATGGGATGGGGCAACCAACCCCATACCCACCATGACCACTCTGGGTCCTCCTGTGGGGAGCTGGATCCACCACTTCCTTTCCACCTGGTCTGCTGTCACAGCGGACAAGTGGGTTCTGGAGGTGGTCGGCCAGGATCTGCCTCTGGAATTCGAGCAATACCCCCAGTCTGAGCCCGTGCCCACGGGAGGAAAAGGTATCCACCCATACACAGTTGGCTTTCAGAGATGACATTGCCCAGCTCCTCCCAAGAGGAGGTAGTGGTCAGAATCGTGGACCCACCAGTCACCCACGGTTTGTTTCCAGGTACTTCCTGGTCCCAAAATAGGTGGGGGGTTTGTGCCCCATTCTAGATCTGCACAACCTGAATCAGTTTCTCAGGTCACGCACCTTTCAGATGGTAACTCTGTCTTGGATCATACCATCCCTCGAGCAGGACATGTGGTTCTGCTCACTGGATCTCAGGACATGTTCTTTCACGTCCCAATCCATCCATCACACCGAAGGTTCCTCTGCTTCAAGTGGAGGAACCCTTACAAGTTCAAGCCATGCCATTCGGCTTGTCATCGGTCCCCAGGGCCTTCATCAAATGCATTGCAGTGGTGGTGGCACATCTTCACGTCGGAGTCAGAGTGTACCCCATCTCGAAAATTGGCTTATAGCGGGTTCCTCCAGATTGGAGGTGGAGAGGTCAGGGATCTGGCCCTCAAACCTGCATCAGCCTTGGCCTCCTGGTCAATGAGGCCAAGTTGGAACTAGTGCCCTCGCTAGTGATTTGTTTAACTGGGGCAAAGCTAGATCTTGCTGAGCCAGAGCCAGGCTGCCAGTGAACAGGGCTGAGATTCTCTCCTCCTTTGCCCAGTCATTTGTGGTCGGGCAATTGCACCCTGCCTGGGACTTCCTGCGACTTCTGAGTTACATGGCGGCCTGCACCACCGTGGGTCTGATGGCATATGTGCCCCTTCAGTGGGAGCTGGCCAGCCAATGGTCCCAGCAGCAAGGTAATTTCACCAGCTGGTCACTGTGACCCAGAAGATGTCGGACGTCATCCAGTGGTGGACCGTCCTGGAACATCTGCAAGGAGGGATCCCGTTTGTCCGTCCGAGCGATGGTGGAGTCCTCATAGGCAATGCCCCTCTCTACGGTGCGGGCCAGTCAGCAGGCGGTTGCACAGAAAAGGTGGTCTGGCATTTCTTTAAAGGCCTCGACCACATATCCCTCGCACGTGAACCTCCGCCTCCATGGGATTTACTGCTGGTTTGGCAAAGCTCATGGGCAAGCCATTCGAACCGATGCACAGGTGTGAGATGTCACATCTGCCGTGGAAGATCACCTTCTTGATGGCTATCACGCCAGCCAGAAGGACTGGGAACTACAGGTGCTCTCTGTTGAGTCTCCCTATCTGGTCTTCCACAGGGACAAGGTTGTCCTGTGCCCCAACCTGAAATTCCTTCGAAGGTGATGTCAGAGCTTCACCCTAATCAGGTGTTGACTCTGCTGGTGTACTACCCCAGTTACACCTTGGAGGCCGAGTACAGGCTTCATACTTTGGACCTGAAACAAGCGTCTCTTATTATAAGGAGCGAATGGCTGATGTTCGGGAGAGGTTCGTCAGCTGTTTGTCACCTGCACTGAAGCCGCACCTGGTAGACCTGCAGCAAAGCAGATGATTGTCAGATGGAGTACATCCTGCATTGATCTCTTCTATAGGTTGGCAGGCAAGGAGCCTCCCAGAGGGATAAGAGCTCATTCCACCCGCCATACTGCTGCGTTGGTGGCTGCTTCTAGGGATGTCCCTATCCAGGATATCTGCAGGACTGCTACCTGTAAGTCAGCAAACACCTTCATTACCCATTACTACATCGACCAAAAGTCATGCTGGGATGCTGGTTTTGGGGCCTCAGTTCTTCAGTCTCTGTTTCCCAAGTAGGGAGTGTGTGCCTTGCCTCCTCCTCCTGGAGACCTGCTAGAATCTGCCAACAAGTGTAGATAAGAACAACATATCCACATCCCTAGAAACACAGGTTACTCACCTTTAACAGTAGTTCTAGGGGTGATGCATGTTCATCCACACTGACCCACCGACCTCCCGGCTTGACGCACAACCGCCCTTGCATCGGGCAAGATCTGGCATCATGGGGTGGAGCCGAGGCATGTATCACCCGGCGGGCGAGAGGAGCCAGCTGTTAAACCTTCTGGTAAGATTTAAAGGAAAGGGACATGCCAACAAGTGTGGATGAACAATATATACCACTCCTAGAACTACTGTTACAGGTCAGTAACCTGTGTTTGTTCTCTAGTCATTTCACATCTATGATGTAACCATTGTGTAACTCCTCTGCTGTTGTATTAGTTTCCCTAAGACCCTTTGATATGTGATGTAACAGTTGTGCAACTCCTCTGCTGTTGTATTGGTTCCCCAGGACCCTTTTGAATTCTATGATGTAACCGTTGTGTAACTCCTCGGCTGTTGTATTGGTTCCCCAGGACCCTTTTGAATCAATGATGTAACCGTCATGTAACTCCTCTGCTGTTGTATTGGTTCGAATCCAAACAAACACACATGAACGATAGTCCAAATGTCAACTATGCAGCTCTCTGAAGGGCAGCCAGCCCAAATCAAAATAAAAATGCCAGAATGGAGGCATAAGACACCTTAAGCACACAATAGTAGGTAATGTGATAGCAAAGTGAAGACCAAAGACCAAAAAATTATGAGCGTTTATAGTAGAAAACACTCTGGCTTTAATAAGGTCATCACAAATATAACAAAATATACATAGTGCTGGTGATTGCTGCAAAAGTAAAACACCCTAGCGCCTCGACTCACACGAGTCTTCAGAGGGGTACTAGAATCAGTCGAGGCTCGTTTATAAATGTTTAATTAATTAATAATTTATGAGCCCATCATTAATTGTTTTAAAGTGACAAGCACCAAAAAGGAAAAGAAGAAGCATATACTAATCAGTTATCACAATAAAAGTTATTAAACCTGACAATATTTCCAAACATTTCCATAAATTCCACACACATCTACAGATTTTTGAAGTAGTCAGGTGTATCCCACGGAATCCTAATATAAGAAAAGAAAAACATAACAATATTAATAACGTTACAATACAAAACGAATCATTTAAAGAACCAGGCTACTGAGGTAGCAATTAAATTCAATATCAGGAAAAGAATCAAAAACTTCCTTCAAACCTTAAGAAATGGTTTGATATCCATTTGTCATTAAGGCCATGTGGCCTCATAGAATTCATCTTAAAGATCCACATACATTCTCTTTTTAGGAGTTCGTTTGCTCGATTCCTCCAGAGGGCAAACTAGCAACATGTTCTAGCCCCATGAATTTCAAGTGACGTGGGTCAGAATCATGACACAGGATAAAATGCATCCCAATCAGAGTGTCCTGACGACCATTTAAGATGGATCTGACATGCTCCTGGATTCTTTGTTTTAAAGGTCTTATGGTTTGCCAATATACAACAAATCACAGGAGCACCATAAAACATACACCACATACGGTGATCGCATGTAATCAATTCCCGTATATCAACTGTAACACCTTGCTCTTTAGGGTGTTCAAAAGTTTTACCTATTACACTATATTTACAGATGTTGCACCTTTTGCAAGAAAAAATCCGTTTGATCTTTTTGGTAACCAGGAACCAGTGTCAGAAGCACCACATTTTCTTTCCCTACTATGTACCACCATATCTCTGATGTTCTTAGCTCTACAAAGCGATACCCGTGGTTTGGAACCCACTGCCTGTCCCACCATCTCGCTCCAGTTAGTATAGGCCAGTACTTAAATACAGTATTGCCTATTCTTCCTGCAACATGGTTAAATTCAGTGACAAAACTGCAGATCTCAACATCAGAACTGTAATTCCTTTTCATCAAAATATCTTCCCTATCCATCTCTCTAACCCTATCTAACGTTTTAATAAGGAATCCTTTGTCATAGCCTCTTTCTAGAAATCTAGACAACAGCTCACTTGATTGAATGTCAAAATCAATATTAGTACTGCAGTTACGTTTATGCGCATAAACTGACTAAAAGGGATAGATTCTTTAAGTTTCGATTGGGTGGGCACTATCAGCATGGAGCAAAAAGTGCGTAGCAGTTTCCTTTCTGAGCGTCTTTGATTTAATAATAAAGGCATTATTGTCAATGCTTTCACTTGTCAGATTTAAGTCTGCCTTTGTATTTCACTGCTGAGCGGAGTGCTGTGAGGGGCAGCATTTGTCCATTGGAACAACTATAAACCTTGGGTGATACATTTGCTGCAATCTATCCCTGTCCTAAGTGAAATATTCTTCACTCTAAGGATTGCTATAATGAATGCCACACCTGGAGTTAATTGTTCGGCGAAGAGATTAATTTGGACTGGGTGAGGAAGAACCTGCTGCTTTTGAGGAAAGGAGACGAATACTCAGAGAAAAACTGAATAAGGCACAAAGTACGTCTTTAAATACTACAAGTACTGAAGATAATATCAGGAATGATTTTATTAAGTTGGAATCTCTGTTGATTAAGGACACAGAGATAGCGTTTAATATCAGCACCCTTGAAGAGTATATTAACCGAGAACAAGCACCAAGAGGCTTAAGGGTCTCTGTAATTCCTTCTTGTGGTCTTGATAATTTCACCTTTAAAGAGAGTGGCTACAAGCTGCGGCTAATTGCTCAAAAGTCTTCTTGGAGCTTCTGATTAAAGATGATTTACTAAAAATACAGAGCTACAAAAGATCTAAAATCTATTAAAGACACTGTGTTGAAATACAAGGACTGCATTGAATTTCATGATTTTAACTCACAGTTGAATAATAAGATCAGGGATCATGAAGCTGATGTTATTCAAAGAAAAATCACTAAATTAAGGGATGCAAATGATTATGAGTGTGGTAACCTATTGAATTGGGGAAAAACTCGCTCTCAGAGCAGAGGACGATCAAAATCAAGAGTTAAATTCTCTAATAGATTAAGCCCTGAAGCGACAACTACGAGAACAAAAGAAGGTAATTTAAAACAACCAGTGCAGAGAAAATCAAATTTTCAAGCAACCCTGCCCCACAAGAACTAATAAAAGAAAGACCAGGAGAGGAAAGCGTGGGGAGGGCACAAGCGAAAACAGTGGAACAGAACGGATTCTGAGAGAGAGAAAGCAGAACACTGTTTACAGATATTGAATTTATCAAATAAAACTTTAGATGTTTACGAAGAGGAGGTACTAATGAAAGGTCTCAGCTTTGTCCCTACACTTCAAGTCAATCCTTTCCAGATATGTAGATCTGCAAAAGTTTTTAGGAAACTACATTTGAAAGTGCACTTTCAGAAACAAAAGCGAAGCCTGCATGGAGTTTACTAACACAGGGTTATGAATATTTCGGATGATTCTGATTTGGAGATACTTTTATCAGAAATGAACCGCTTTTCAAGAGATGATAATCCCTTTGATCCTAATTTTGGTACTGTGCCAGAAACTTTACCTGATCTTGAAGAACCTGCATATTCGAGTCCCACCGAGGTGAAGTTTGAGTTTGACCAGGACCTTGAAGCCTTAGAGCATTTATTTTTGGAACAGAATGCCACCTCTATTTCTGTATCTAGACCAAGAGGTAACAGTGCTCTTGATGTAGGATATGAATTTAGGAAATTGAGAGAAAGATTTTTTCGTCCTGCATCTCAATTCTGTCCTAAAACTTTTAATAATTCAATTCTTATATATGAAAAAGTTGTAATCAAGCAAGTATTTGATTTACTTCATACAAATAGCATACCGAAGAGATTTAATCTTAATCATAAAGAGCGAAAAGCTTTAGTAAGTCTTTGTCAGGATAAAAGTATTGTGCTGAAACCTGCTGATAAAGGGTCAACATCGTCGTTATGAGTAGAGAAATGTATTCTGAAATGGTACTAAAATTGTTATCAGATAGAACTAATTACAAGTTGCTTCCTAACAATCCAATGTCTGACTATAGGAAATATTTAAATATATTTTTGAGACAAGCAGTAACAGACAATCAAATCACTGAAGCAGAATATGGCTTCCTATGGAAGGAGTCCCTGTTGTTCCATGCTTTTATGCACTGCAAAAGTGCATAAAAGCATAAACTCTTCAGACGTCCTATAATTGCAGGCATTGATTCTCTAACTCAGAATTTGGGCAAATTCGTTGATTTTTCTGCAACCATTTGTCTCTAACCTTATCTCACATATACAGGATAGCTCTGATTTATTGAGAAAACTAAAACAATCGAATGGGAATGTGATTTCTGTTGGTTGGGGATTGACGTGGAGTATCTCTACACTAGTATTATTCATCATGACGCATTCGGACTGTCGAGAGATTTCTACGCCAATCCCAAAACAATGATATACCAATAGAATTCCTCTTAGAATCACTTACATTCATTCTTACACATAATTTTTCGAATTGGAAGGACGTTCTATCAACAACAGCCGGCACAGCCATGGGAGCTTCTATGGCTCAGAGCTATGCAAATTTGTTTTTAGGAGGGTGGGAGATGGATTTTGTGTTGAATGGGAGTAGAAATTTCTTCCTAAAACATATTGTGAGATGGTATCGCTTTATTGACGACATCATATGCATTTGGAGAGGAATGAGAGTGAAGCTCATTCGTTTATTGATTATTTGAATGATAATGAATTGAATTTGAGATTCACATATGTTTTGATTCTAAGAATTTGAATTTTTTGACTTAAATCTGACAAGTGAAAGCATTGACAATAATGCCTTTATTATTAAATCAAAGGCGTTCAGAAAGGAAACTGCTCAAGATTCTTTGCTCCATGCTGATAGTGCCCATCCCGAAACTTAAAGAATCTATCCCTTTTAGTCAGTTTATGCGCATAAAGCGTAACTGCAGTACTAATATTGATTTTGACATTCAATCAAGTGAGCTGTTGTCTAGATTTCTAGAAAGAGGCATTAAGGTTTCTTCGCTCTCCATTCTGGCATTTTTGTTGTACTGGTTCCCCAGGATCCTTTTGGATCCTATGATGTAACCGTTGTAACTCCTCTAGGACCCTCTTGAAAAGTAGGTGCTGTAACAAGCGTGCTCCGTGAGGTCAGGCCCTCTGTGCCCACAGTGCCAACCTCAAGTGCGATAGTGTGAATAGGGGACAGACAGCATAACCCTCCTGTCTGTTTGGGTCCGAATCACCTACTAGCCTCGAGTCCTGGGGTCCAGTGTGAACCAAATGCTAGCCTACCCAGTTAACAGGCTCAGATATGTACCCTCTTCGGGAATGCAGTACAATCTTTATTTATTTATTTTTATTTATTTAGTTTTTGTTGACTGCACTAGACAAATCCTGCCAATTTTCAGGCACGACCCAGAGGAGGGGACAGGGGATACATATGAATGCCAACTGACCTTGAACCAAATTAAGCTGTTGGTGGTATTTTAGTGAATGAGGAAATTTGGCCAGGACACCAGAAATTTCCCTACTCTTTTCTTTCTTTTTATTTTTATTTATTACTTTTGTGTGCTCCCGGAACCGTCACTCTCCGACCTGGTCACGGACCCCTTGCCTCCACCTCCTCCTATTGCCTATACTCCCCAGTCACCCCTGGCTTGCCCCCAGAGGGCAGGAGTCTTGGCACTGCAGCTTTTCAGCAAGACGCTGGTAACTAGTCAGGAGCTCGGCGGCTGAAGCCACCGAGGCCTGGGGGCAGGTCCTCGCGGAGACGGCCGGGACATGGAAGTTTTTTCCTGTAATGGGGCGGGACATGCAATGATGCCAGCGCCGCCCCACCCCTCAAGGATTCTACTGGGCATCGGTGTGTAGTGGAACACCCGGTCTCTGCCGGTGTCGCCACTGCACCAAACACTCGGTCTCCTCCCCTGGAGAAGGAGAGCAGTCAGGGGCTCAATCCCTTCTCCCCTGACTTCAACCTCCAACGACCTGGATCCGTTCCCGGACCGGGTGCGGCGTCCTGTGTGCAGCCGCGCTGATGGGCGGCTTCTCCCTACTCTTTCGATAAGTGCCATGGGATCTTTAACATCCACCTGAACTTGGTTTAACGTCTCATCCGAAGATGGCACCTCAAAGTGCAGCACCCTCTCATGCTGCACTACAGTGTCAGTACTGGCATATTAACCCAAGTGCTAGATGTGGGAACTGAACCCACAGCCTTTGATCTCCTGGCCTCAGAGGCAGTGTGCTATCTACTGAGCCACTTCACCCAGTGGCACCCAGCCAGTTTCCCAAAATGTACCTTACGACTCCATATGAGACCTAGGTATATTTTACCTTTTCAAGCTTAGTAACACACTCAAGCCCTTAACAGCTGTCAGACTTAAACACAGGCTCAGCAGTCACATGCAAAAACTGAGAAGACACAGGCAGTATTTTAAAGAAAATGTTTACAAAAATTGTAAAATAGGTAAACCAAACACAGAACAATTATATCACTACCTTACAGTCGCATAAAATAAATGGGAGGTTACAGAACACAAATAGCCTACCCCAAATAATTAAATGTTCTTGCCTATCTAGATGTTACCATTAAGTGCTTTCAAGTCCAGCGACCTGTGTGTCTCTTGACTCCAAAATAATATGCACTGTTTCCCTCTGATAGCTGTTCATTTCAGGATCCATCTCCTCACCCTTGTTAGATCCTCCCATAGATTATTTTTCTACTGGGGAACTCAACAGTCAGCAATTTTATGTTTGCTTGCCGCATGTGCAAGAAACATAGTGCCATCATCCGAGTTTTTGGAGGTGTGTCACCCCTCTTCCAATTCAGTCAATGTGTTGTGGCGTGGCTGATCCTCCAGTGCATGCTGGAGCTGTCTATGAACAGCTCCAGAATGCAGCGTCCTGATTGAAGGGGGCTACGCTTCAGTGAGCAGCGATCAGAGATATCGCCTGCCTGGGGCGCAGCCCCCTACACACACACACACACACACGCACGATACCGCGTGTTGCTCCCCCCACGCATACACTGTATAGCCGATGGGGTGCCCAATCCTGGTCGGCTGTGCGCCCCCAAAGCCTTCCACATGCCATGCTGGGTGCCCACCCCAGCTGCAGCAATCTCATGGCAGCCGACGGGGTGCCCACCCCCGCCGGCTCCACTGTCCCCCACCAGAGTACAGGGTGCCACACTGGGAGCCCACCTCAGCGTGGCAATAGATGCTATGGCTCAGCAGGGGTACCCAATCCCCTACGGCTCCCTCCCAACCAGCGTCCCTTGTGCCACACTGGAAGCCCACCCCAGTGTGGCAAACGTCCAGCGTCGTCATTTAAAAAAAAAAACAACCAGTAAAGAAAAACGGTCCCACGCAGTCTCCTGCCCACCCACTGCACACTCTGCCACCTCACCCCCACCCCATACTTACCTCCGGAGTCCGCGACGATCTTTGGTGGACCGGAACACGCCTGCACTCTTCAAAGCCGACTGCCAACTGAGGAAATGCCGTAAGCTGTATAATGGGATAGATAGGGTTTTTCAACTTTGTTGCATATCTCAGGCATTTTGGAATTTTTGCACAAATTTTCAGCGTGGGGTTTTGGGACCCCTTCTCATGAGTGCTGTCACTGTCATGGCGTTATTCGGGCCGAAGAGTGATTTACGGTCACTGCGCGCAAATCACCTTTCCGGACCGATTAGCAAATAGACACTGCCAGTGTTCCATAAGGTGGGCTCTCAAGAAGCTATTTTGAAAATTTGGTGGAAAAATTCCAAAATGACTGTTTTACTTAGCCAAGTAAGGCTATGCAGTTCTTACGCACGCCGTATTGCTTATGAATTTTCAATATTATCCAGATTTTCAACATTGCTATTTTACCACACCTTCTTATGAGTAGTACAGCTGTCATTTTCACATCTCACCCAAAACATGTTTCCACCCATGCAGCGCTACAAATGGCAGGTCGGTGTGCGAAATCAATGTACAGGACAAATTAAGAAAAATCACAGTGACACTGTTCATGAGCAGAGGTCTTAAAATGGCTATGTTGAAAATTTGGTGAAAAAATTCTTAAAAATGACTGTTTCACGAGCATGCGTTGTGCAGTTCCTACGCATGCTCATAAGTTCGCGAATTTTCAATATTTTCACTCCAGATTTTCCACATTGCCATTTTACCACACCTCCTTATGAACAGTGCAGCTGCCATTTTTCATATATCGCCCAAAATGTGTTTTCAGCACATGTAGCGCATAATGGTGCTGTTGGTGTGCAAGCAATGTTTAGGACAGATTAAGAAAATCACAGTTACACTGTTCATGAGCAGAGGTCTTAAAATGGCTATGTTGAAAATTTGGTGACAAAAGTCCATAAAATGACTGTGTTACAGTGAGCATTCGCAGTTTCCACGCACCCTCGCAAGTTCATGACTTTGTAATATTTTCAGTCAGATTTTCACCAGTGGCATTTTTCCACACTTCTTTATGAACAGTACAGCTGTCATTTTCACAACATGGCTGAAGTGTGTTTTCACACTTTCAGCGCGAGATCGTGGTCGCTGTGGGAAATCATTGTTCGGCACAGATAAAGAAAATCACAGTGACACTGTTCATGATCGAGGCACCAAAATGCCTGAGTTGACAATCTGCTGTAAAAATCTCCAACCTAATTATATTCGGGTGTGCGTTGCACAGTTTCTATATGTACCGTGGCGTCACCATTTTTTTATATTTTTACTGCAGATTTGCAACATTGCCATTTTTACACCTCCCCATGAACAGTATAGCTGTCATTTTTACATCCTGTTCGAATGTTTTGCACCTGTGGTGCTAAATGCCGTTAATAGCTGTGCAAAGGCAGCTTTCGCTAACAAACTGATATTGCCACTGTTCATGAGGTGGGGTCACAAAAAACATGTTAAAATTTGGAGTGAAAATACCAACGAATGTCTGAGGTATTAGGGTTTCCAACCATAACGCCCAACCCTGTAGAGAATGCAGGCATCAGGGGTGTGACTTGGGATTCTTGCCTGTAATGCTCATACCATTCCACACCCTGCAGCCAGTGAGAGGCATTGAGGTATGCCTTGGACTTTTCGGCCCCAAAGTTCACCCCATTCTCCTATATCACACCCATCTCACCGTATTTCCTAATGGAATGGGTGCGCATAAGGCCAAAGACCCCAAGGAACACCGTGACACTTGTCAGTGTCTGCAGGGTGGGGTGTGGTGAAATGGCGTGGCTGTTATGCCTGACAACCCAAAGGCACACCCCAATGCCTGTCACTCTCTGAAGGGTGGTGGTGGGTTTGGCTTTCAGTTCAGTACTTCACTGCCATTCTTATTACGCAGCTCTGTAACTTCTACACTACCACTGCCAGTGCCAGCAGGCAAACATTCGGCATTGACAAATGCTTGTTAAAATATGAATCTTTCATCAAAATACATCCCTTTGATGTTTCCTAGCTGATTTCCTGTTTTGCTAGAGTGATCTCAGTTTTCCGACACATGACAAAGTTCTGTGACCAGATGGTCTCTTTTCTGCGGTTCTGTCTCCTGGCAGGTGGCCAAAAGGCTTTAATTAAAGACAGAACAGGAAACTTTTAATTGGGTTTCTCTTCACTGGTCAATTTAACACATCCTGCAGCTTTCTCGCACTGAAACCTTTTGGGGTCAAAGGTCATTCACTGCAGCAGCTAGCTTGTTTGTATCTAAGCAAACATTCACATTTGTTTATAATACAAATATTATACAATATAACAATAAGCAGATGGCAGAGCGTCACAGGTGCGAGATGTAACGAGACTATCATGGTATGGAAATTTTACAAATAAAATAAAAAATACAGACCAGTTTTAGAAGCGTAGATTGTCATTTGACATAAGTATGATTGTCATTATACATGGGTATGATTGTTGTTATACACAGGTATAATAATGTTTATACATGGGTATGATTGTCTTTATACACGTGTATGATTGTTATTATACATGCATATGATTCTCATTATACATGGGTATGGTTGTCACACTGGGGTATGGTCATTGTACATGGGTATGATTGTCATTGCATTATGCATGGGTATAATTGTCATTATACATGGGTATGATCATCTTACTACATGGGTATGATTGTCATTATACTTGGGTATAACATTACAGATCCCATTATACATAGTTGTGATGTCATTCCCTGTATGATGGGATTGTCAGAATGTTGAAGAAAGTGTCTACTGGTATTTTCTCCCTCCTTCTCCTTCCCCACACAGTAACAGTAATTTAAGGTCGGATTGGACTTCATGTCCATCATGTCTACCCCTCCTGCTTCATAAACAGGGATGAATAAATATGTGGCCCAAACAGGTACCAGTTTATAGGGATTCTCTACTTACTGTACTTCAGAGCATTCCCTACGATTCCTTGGTAAGCAGAAACATATTCAACATTAAATGTGTCCTTTTATTCCCCTCAATTCAGAGGAAGAAGGTCCCTGGACCACTGCTGGGGTCAGTGCAGCTGCAGAATGGTCCTGGTTTGAGGCATGCTGCGAGTGGCAGCACTTCCCATCCCTGACCACCACACTCCAGCATGTGTGTGTGTCTGTCCCAGAACCAGGGATGGCTGGCACAGCAACCCGATGCGCTGCCATTGGCCCAGCGAGATGCCCCAACACCTACTCATCAACAGAAAGTTATCACTGAGAGGCAGTAGTGGAAATGTATTGTAGTGGTCCGAATTGCCAGGGTAACCAAGTCTACAACATAGTCACCAGGTAAAGAAAACCTCTCGCCATGCCACCTATGCAGTCACAGTCCTTCTCCCTCCTGAAGGAACTGGCAGAGGTGTTGGCTGGCCCTCTGACAGACCTCTTCAACACTGCCTTGAAGATGGGGAAGGTACCCAGGGACTGGAGGATGGCTTACGTGGTGTCCCTTCACAAGAGTGGACCCAAGGACCACCGGGCAACTACAGACCAGTAAGCTTGACTTCCTAGTGGGGAAGTTGATGGAGACCATTCTAAAGGAGAGGTTGATAATCTTTCTCAATAGTAATGGTTTACAGGATGAGAAACAGCATGGGTTTGTCTCAGGAAGATCGTGCCAAACTAATCTGATCAACTTCTTTGACTGGGTCACAAGGGCAGTTGACAAAGGCCATGCTGTGGATATCCTGTACCTGGACATCAACAAGGCTTTTTGACTCGATGCCCCACAGGAGGTTAATGAACATGGTGAGGGACATGGGGGTGGGGTGGGGTGGGATGAGAGCTGATTGCAGGGCAGACAACAGAAGGTAGTTGTAAGGGGAGACATCCAAGTCAAGGCCAGTAACAAGTGGGGTTCCGCATGGTTAAGTGCTGGGCCCTGTTTTGTTGTGTCTTCATTGGAGACATTGCAGAGGGAGTCAAGAGTAAGATCAGCCTGTTCGCAGATAACACTAAGATTTGTGCAAAGTGGACAATGAGGAAGGGAGACAGGCACTCAGGGAGGCTCTAGCTAAACTCATACACTGGTCTAGGGAGTTGCAGTTGGGGTTTAATGCTGAAGTTTAAGTGCAAAGTCATGCACCTCAGAGCAAGAAACCCAGGACCAGCTGCTGGCTGAGGGAGTGCAGGTAACCGCTTCAGAGGAGGAAGGGACCTCGGGTAATAGTCACAGAGGACATGAAGTTATCAGCACAGTGTAGGAGGGTGGCAGCAAGGGCAAATAGGATGCTGGGATGCACTGCCAGAGTGGTCACCTCTAGAAAGGAGAAGGTCATTCTGCCCTTGTATAGATCACTGGTAAGGCCACACGTGGAGTACTGTGTGCAGTACTGGTGCCTATACCTCAAAAAGATGTGAGATTACTGGAGGGGTGCAGTGCAGGGCTATGTAAATGGTCATGGTCTGGGGAGTTGCCCTATGAGGAAAGAGTGAGGGAGCTTAACATGTATTCGCTCAAGAGAGAAGGCAAAGAGGGGACGTGATAGAGACCTTTAAGTACTTGAAAAGCATAAACAAAGTCAGAGAGAGAGGCTGTTCCACTTTGTGACAGGGCTACTGCCTGTCACGTACTAATGTACCGTTTCTTTAGAGTTAAGGTTGC
This sequence comes from Neoceratodus forsteri, assembly GCA_016271365.2. Classification (NCBI taxonomy): domain Eukaryota; kingdom Metazoa; phylum Chordata; order Ceratodontiformes; family Ceratodontidae; genus Neoceratodus; species Neoceratodus forsteri. Next base: position 126,731,950 of record JADMNL010000024.1, read on the forward strand.
AACCATCCTTCTTTCCTTCTTCTGGAGCTGTCCCTTTATTTCTCGATAAGGAGGCAGGCCACCTTCTTATCAGTAAATAACCCCCAATCTTCTTCTATATTCTTTCCCTTCTTTTTATTTCCTTCCTTCAAAATGGCATGTTGGTACACAAAAAATAAAACACCTCCCTTGGAGTATTTAGAAATTACTCTCTGGAAAGAGAAAGATTTATACTGTATAAATACTGTTAGATGTACGTTATATCTGTTCAGAATAAGGAAGTAATCCTTCTCAGAAAAGACAAGAAAATGTATGAACTATCTCCTATATTTATAGAATAATACCCCTTGTTGTAGTTCCTAAGGGTAATTGAATAGACTCCAGTTGCATTTAGCCCTGTGAGTAGCTATGTCTTCTGTTTGTTGCTGCTCGAGCAACTCGCTACTGTGCGATCGATGCTTGCGTTCGATGCTGTCTCTAATAGAATCTCAGAATTCCAAAATTTATGTTAGCTAGTTCCTTTTGTTATAAAGATGTTTTTGCCCAAAATCGCATTTCTCAGCCTCTCTGGAGAGAGCAGGTAGCTCTCTGAAGATTATTGCAGTCTGGTGGTGAAACACTAAGCGACGGCTTGAAAACAACAGCCAACGCTTAGTCTGTCTCAATAAAGCAGCGCTTGTTTCTCCTCACTTGTCACTTGGGCTTTGCTGTTTACTGTGGCTGGGTTTAAACTCAAAGGGTTCCAGTGGTTCAGGAAGGATTTGTTTTAGTTAGGTGGTTTCAATGGGTTTAGCCTTATTGTAGGGCAATGACTCTGACATTTAAACTGCAGGAAAGGCTATAAACTGCCCCCCTTTTTTTCTCTCTTCTTTTATAAGTAGTTCTTCCACCAAAAGCCACACTGATCCCTTGCCTTTTAGATATAATTAATAACAAAATATCAGACTTTACCTTAAGCTTAGAACTTAAAGTTAAACTCAGTTCTTGTTCTGAGGCTTAGTTGTGAGGAGTGTTTTCAGCTTCCAGTGTCTGGACTATAGGGGACTAGCGGCCTTTGTGGGCTCTTTTATTCAGTCTAAACTAAGGAATGGTTATGAAGAAATCAAATCAAGAATTTAGAATGTTTATTTTTAATTATGATGTTAAAAGAAATTATAGTCACTGTGGTATGTTTTGTTATGTTTATATTTGTGTTTCTTTCTGCTCTAGAAATTATATGTTTGTAAAATGTGGAACTAAATCACATGATCAGGTGGTAGGTTTAAGTAAACCTCCTAAGCTACCCTAGATTAGTTTAGGTCAGTAACTTCTGATCAGCGGTGGAGGAAGGTTCCACAGTTTTGAGTGCAGACCATTTATGTATTTTATTTTTCTTTTTGTTTTCTTTAAAAAACTGTTGTTTTCACTTACAAGCTGATTCAAGATGAAGTGAATACTAAAGAAGGTGCCAGAGTTAAGAAAAGTTATATATTTTTATAATAAAAATCCCACTTAACCAGGTGGGTTGCACCTTATTAGCGTTTTTGTCCATCTTTAAGATCCACACCGTTACAGTTGGTGTTAGCAGTGGGATATATTTTTGTGTATTGCCGTCCAGGATAAGGAAGAGAGCGAAGCGGGGGTATTGTCTTGATACCCAAGGTGGACATGGCGGCTGGTGGACAAACGCAAGGCACCCTCACAAGACAGATGGCAGCCCAGACAGGGGCCCAGTTACTGACTGGATTACCTGATGTGCGTCCCAAAGTTAAAGACAACCTTCTGAGAAGTCTGAGGTGGACATAGTGAACATGGAGATGTATTTCCAGCCGAGCATCTCTTGGAACCAGAGGATATTGAAAAGGATGTGGATGCCTCATATATGGAACAAGCACCAATGGAGGATGTGGGTGAACTCTTAAAGTGGCTGTGTCGACAGGTCCAGTTGGATAAAGAAAGAGAACCGGATAGAAGGCGTCAAGATGCCAAATGCGTGGACACTATCAAGTGTAACAGGCTATCAGGATGGAACACGCAGAAGCGGCCCCAAGGCCAATGGGACATTAAACTAGTGCATTTGCAAGACTCAGGCGATATTGAGGCATACCTAACAACATTCGAAAGGGTAGCCCAAACATGTGGATGGCGAAAGAACAGTGGGTTGTGCGACTGGCCCCACAATTAACTGGAAGAGCACAGGTCGTATACGCCTAGCTATTTAAGTGGCTGATGATTGTGATCACGTGAAAAAGGAGATACTCCAGAGGTATGACATCAACACTGAGACATATTGTCAGCGTTTCGTTCTTTAAAGATGCAGTCAACAGATGCCCCAGAGAGGTAAATGCATGCTTAAAAGACCTTAGTGACAAATGGCTCCAGCAGAGAGTAAGACCATTCAGCAGATAATGGAGGCCATTACCATTGAACAATTCATTAAATAACTTCCCAGGATGTACAACTTTGGATCAGGGAGCACAAGCCTGAAGGAGCGGAAAAACTACTGAATTGGCAGAAGACTTTCTGGCAGCAAGACCACTTGGGGAAGATATACAGGGGATCTGTTCACACACCTGCTACCACTCCGATAAGAAATACTTTTACTTCTGATACTATAGAAATAAATCAGATGTAAGAAAAGAGGAGGTAGAGAATACCCTGTCAGAGGCAGTGTGTCACAGCTGCAAAAGAAGGGACATGTGATTAGAAATTGCCCAATAATTAAGAAGGATTTTGGACATTTGGCCTCGCCAGTTGGGCTCCATACGTTACAACAGTTAAAGCGGGACCCCATAAGATCATAGGACTGTTTTACTCTGGGGTCGACAAACCTTGGTGAGAGCTGACCTAGTGGAAGGGATAGAGAAGATGGAAGGAGGGACTACGGTCACTTGCATTCATAGAGATACACACTATTACTCAACTGTCCCAATGAAAGTCACTATTAATGGTAGTACCAATGAAATGGCAGTAGGAGTGGTACCTCATTTGCCTGTTCTGATGATCATAGGTCAAGACCATCCAGACTTTTCCAAATTGATGGAAAGAAATGAACTAGCACATGTAGTAGCGGTAGCTACGCTTGTCACAAACAAAGCAGGCAAATGAACAGATGGATTCCATGTTACCATTTTCTGATGAACTATTCGAGGTCCTGGGGAAATCACAAAAGGGAAGGCAGAAAAACGAAAAATAAAAAGGACTGGCAAGACCAAAAATTTAATGGACTCATGAGTTATGGACCAGAGACTATAACACGAGAACAAAAAGATGAATCACTTAACCAGTTTTTTTTTTTACAGGTTGGAAAGGATGGCAATGATGGGACTCACAAATATTTACTCTTGAACAATATTTTGTATAGAGAGGTACTAACCCCCAAAATGGGGATAGAGTATTACAATTGGTTGTACCACAGAAATTTCAGAAAGGGATAATACAGCTGGCCCATGATATTCCTCTGCGGGGCATTCTGGGAGAGATACAGTAACACCTAAAAGAATCCTAGACCACTTTTATTGGCCTAAAATACATGAAATGGTAGCTGAATACATTCAGAGTTGCCTGAATGTCAAAAGGTTGCAAAATAGGCAAAAGGATATGGTACTCTCCAGAATATCCCTATAGTTAACCAACCTTTGATAGAATTGCCTTGGATGTGGCAGGACCCTGGAGACCAGCTCTATGGGTTACTGATTCATTTTGGTCATTTGTGACTATGCTGCCCCTACCCAGAGGCGATAACAATGAGAACAGTTATAGCTCAAAGAGTGGCGAAGAACTGGCAAAGGTGTTTTTGGCGTGGTATCCCTAAAGTGATACTAACAGATAGGGGTATGAATTTTACTTCAGTAATGTTGTCAGAGTTATATAGGTTATTGGGCATTCAGGCAATACAAACCTCCCTTATGACCCCCAAACTGATGGTCTGACAGAGAGGTTTATTTAGACCCTAAAAAGATGCTCGAAAATATGTTAGTGAAGAAAGTAGGAACTGGGATCTATTTCTACCCTATTTTCTGTTTCATATGAGAGAGGTACCACAGGCATCTACAGGTTACTCCTTTTACCCTTCTTTATGGTCGTAACCCCAGGGGACCATTGGATGCTATTAAGGAATCTTGGGAAGAAAACACAAAGATAGGAAAGTAGGGGTCTTAGATTATATGATGGCTTTAAGACAACGCCTAAAAGATATATTACATTAGCTCATTGGACGTTGAGTGACAAACAGGCTCAGCAGAAGAAATATTATGACACGGGGTGGGACATAAACAGTTTGTCCCAAGGGATCAAGTGTTACTTCTCCTACCTGCCAGTGAAAATAAATTATTAATGAAATGGGAGGGGCCTTTCAGTGTGATTAGACAGGTAGGCCTGTAACGTATGAAATACAGATGCCTCACAGAAGAAACAATAAACATATATCATACCAACTTATTAAAACTGTGGCATGAGAGACCCAAAGAAGTTAGTTTAAGTGGTTATTTACAAACAGAACCCCAACAGTCTGATCTAGACATAGCCTATGAGAGACTGGAACATGGGGTCAACTTCAGGAGATACAAATAAATCCTTCACTGACCACAACACAACACACACAGTTACAGCAGTTGTTAAATAAATATACTGACACATTTACCAGTATACCTGGTCGAGCGGTAGGCATACAACATGAGATCAGATTAACCCAGAATAACCCCATCCATCAGAAACCATACGGTTACGGTACAGGTAAGAAAGGAAGTAATACAGGAGGTAAGGGCCATGGAACTACTGGGAATAAATAACCTTCCCACAGTGCCTGGTCCTCATCTATAGTGATAGTCAATAAGAAGGAAGGTGGTATTAGCATTTGTCTGGATTTCTGTAAGGTGAATGCACCCTTTGATAGATATCCCATGCCCCGGATAGACAACATTATTGATCGCCTAGGAAGTGCCAAATACATATCTACCTTGACCTCACAAAGGATACTGGCAAATACCCCTTACCCCTCAGTCTAGAAATTACTGCCTGTAGTACCTCGGTGGGCCTGTACGAGTTCCTAATGATGCCATTTGGCCTGCACGGAGCGCTGGCCACTTTCCAGCGCTTTATGGATCAAACACTGCAGCCTCCTGGACGATGTAGTGGTATTTAGTCCAGACTAGGAAACACACATAAATCATCTAGAAGAGATTATTAAGGCATTAAGAAGGACAGGGGTTACGATTAATCCCAACAAATGTAGTCTGGGACAGACTGGAAACAAGGTACCTGGGGTACATAATTGGATATGGGGTCATCAAGCCTGAAATTAGTAAGGTGGAGGCAGTATCTAACTGTGAAATTCCCGGACTAAAAAAACAAGTCCGTGTTTTTCTAGGATTAGCCAGATATTACTGTCGCTTTATACCAAGATTTTCAGCTATAGCAGGACCCCTAACAGAATTAACCAAAAGAAGTACTCAAAGTGGAGTGGACAAAGGAATGCGATGAAGCATTTAGACAGATCAAAGCTACTGTATGTGCTTATCCAGTCTTAAGAGCCCAGACTTTGAAAAACCTTTTTGTGCAGACTGATGCCTCTGGGGTAGGTTTAGGAGCTGTTCTTACACAAGTTATAGATGGGGAGGAACATCCTATAGTATACATGAGTAGGAAGCTACATGTAAGAGGCGTAAGTATGCAACAGTAGAAAAAGAGTGTCTGGCCCTTAAATGGGCTATAGAAGCTCTTAAATATTATCTCTGGGGATCGGAATCGCTGTTGTTACAGACTACAACCCCTATGTTTAACCAAATGCGAGGAAAACCCCCATATAATGAGGTGGTATTTGGCTTTACAACCATACCGATTTAAAGTTATTCATAGGAAAGGGAGTGAACACAAGAATGCTGATTCTCTATCCTGATATGGGGCAGAGGTTGAAAGTGTACCTAGGAAGCTAAAACATTATTAAAGGAATGAATGATTACACAGAATGCAAACCCTAGAACTAAATGGATCTCAGGGAAAATGTAGTATATATTATGATTATTATCTGTCTTACGATTGTTATGTGGCACCATAGTGCTACAAATGCTGGGTCCCTGAGATGGAGCTTCTTGGAAGAGGGTGGGCCAGAGCTCCTCCAACCATCAGAGTTTAGGGGTTGGACCATGTAGTTTTAAAGCAACTCCTAAAGTTTGTAGTGGGAACTTTCTTTTAAGTTTCTGTTATCACAGGGCAGGTTTGGAACTGTAATGAGAGATGTCAGTGCCTAAATGTCATAGGGGCCCTGGGATGGAACTCTTGAGAGTGGGTGGGCAGGAGTTCCACCTCCTATTGGGAATTTAAAATATTTAAAAATAAAAGAGGACATTCTTCTTTTATAATTTCCTCTTTTCTTTAAGGGGTGGTAAATGTGACAGGGCTATTGCCTGTCACGTACTAATGTATTTCTTTATAGTTAAGGTTGCAACCATCCTTCTTTATTTCTGATAAGGAGGCAGGCCACTTCTTATCAGTAAATACTCCCCATCTTCTTCTATATTCTTTCCCTTCTTTTTATTTCCTTCATTCAAAATGGTACATTGGTACACAAAAAATAAAACACCCCCCTCCCACCCTTTGGAGTATTTAGAAGTTACTCTCTGGAAGAGAAAGATTTATACTGTATATATACTGTTAGATGTACATTATATCTGTTCAGAATAAGGAAGTAATCCTTCTCAGAAAAAGACACCGAAAATGTATGAATTATCTCCTATATATATAGTATAATGCCCCTTGTTGTAGTTCCTAAGGATAATTGAATAGACTCCAGTTGCATTTAGCCCCTGCAGTAGCTATGCCTTCTGTTTGTTGCTGCTCTAACACTCGCTAAAGCTGCACGACTGTGCGATCGTGGCGCGCTCCATGCTGCTCTAATAGAATCTCAGAATTCCAAAATTTATGTTAGTAACTCGTTCCCCTTGTTATAAAAGATGGTTTTTGCCCAAAATCGCATTACTCAGCCTCTCTGGAGAGAGCAGGTAGTTCTCTGAAGATTGTTGCAGTCTGGTGGTGAAAGCGCCAAGCCAATTGCTTGGAAAACAGCCGACGGCTTAGTCAGTCTCAATAAAGCAGCGTTTGCTCTCTCACTCGTTGTCACTTGGCTTTGCTGTTTACTGTGGCTGGGTTTAAACCCAAAGGGTTCCAGTGGTTCAGAAAGGATTTGTTTTAGTTAGGCAGTTTCAATGGGTTTAGCCTTATTGTAGAGTAATGACTACGACATTTAAACTGCAGGAAAGGCTATAAACTCCCCTTTTTTTTCCTCTCTTCTTTTATAAGTAGTCCTTCCACAAGCCACACTGATTCCTTGCCTTTTAGATATAATTAATAACAAAATATCAGATTTTACCTTAAGCATAGAACTTTAAGTTAAACTTGGTTCTTGTTCTGAGGCTTAGTTGTGAGGTGTTTTCAGCTTCCAATGTCTGGACTATAGGGGACTGGTGGCCCTTGTGGGCTCTTTTATTCTGTGTAAACTAAGGAATGGTTATGAAAGGAATCAAATCAAGAATTTAGAATGTTTATTTTTAATTGTGGTGTTAAAAGAAATTATAGTCACTGTGGTATGTTTTGTTATGTTCATATTTGTGTTTCTTTCTGCTCTAGAAATTATATGTTTGTAAAATGTGGAACTAAATCACATGATCAGGTGGTAGGGTATAAATAACCTCTCTAAGCTACCCTAGATTAGATTAGGTCAGTAACTTCTGATCAGCGTGGAGGAAGGTTCCACAATTTTGAGTGCAGACCATTTATGTATTTTTATTTTCTTTTAAAAAACTGTTGTTTTCACTTACAAGCTGGTTCAAGATGAAGTGAATACTGAAGAAGGTGCCAGAGGAAGAAAAGTTATATATTTTTATAATAAAAATCCACTTAACCAGGTGGGTTGCACCTTATTGGCGTTTTGTCCATCTTTATGATCCCACACCATTACACACTTAAAGAGGGAAGGGTCAGTAGGGGACACAGTCTGAAGTTGGAAGGGGAAAGTTCAGGAGGAAATGAGGAGGCACTACTTTACAGAGAGAGGTGGCGACATGGAACGCACTGCCAGAGTAGTTAATTGATCTGAGGACAATGGATAGCTTTAAGCAGGGTTGGGATGGAGTCAAGGCAGGATTAACACAGACAAGAACACAAAGGGGTAAAAGACCAGCAAAGGGGAGTAAGGAGGGGTTTGGATGGGGCTGGAGCAGCAGTAGTAATATGAAACTAAGAGCTGCACAATCGGACAGACTTGATAGGCCTGTGGCCTTTCTGCCAACAATTTCATATGTACAGTACTTTTCAGCAGTGAGCGTTCCAACACACTCCGCACATGGTCATTGGCATGCCTGATGTTAACTTACTGGGGGAGGAGCGATAGCCAAAATTGGAATGTGTGGGCTATGAAACTGATGTGCTACTTAAGGTGACAGAGAAGGAGGCTGTTTTAGCCAGTTTCTCAAACAGTAGCTCAGTCTCTGAAAGGTATTTGACATTGAGCCAGGTCACATCATCTGCAGTAATGCCCACAGAGAGGTGTCGTTTTACCAACTGTCTCTGTACATGACCTGAAATAGCTTTTACTGCAACAGTATAGTGCTGTGGAGTAAAACAACCTCTTTTTCTCTGGGAAACTTTCCTTCTGGTCACCAAACACTGCCAGCGGAATGGAAAAGAGAACCGCAGACCAGATGTGTTCACCTTATGATACCTTTTGAAGTGCATTTGTCACTTCTGGAAAACTTTGAAAACTTAATATCTAGATGCAGTTCATCTTATATTTAATAGATTATCAGTATTTCTATTCCTTTTATTCCTTAGTCTTAGCTTTATTTACATGGAGGCAGGATCCTTTTCATCCCAACTGTTCATCCATTCCTTCTTTAGCTTCGCTGAAATCATAATCAGCTTTTGTGACATCAAACACATGATGGTCAGATAGAAGACTCTTATCGCCTGCTGAGACCTTCCCTTATGTCTCAGTGGGAGCCTCTGCCTACTTTTGATTCCCATAACTAATTGCCTAATTTTTCTTTGAGTATTTCTTTATTTTCTAGATTTACTATACTGTTCGAAAGTGAATGCCATATACCCACAACCTCCTCTATGCAGTGCTTCCACCTGTCCCCGAACGTCCCTTGCAGTTGCTTGTTATGGACCCTTGTACTTTAGTTTTGTTTAATAATTAAGCCCAATTTCTTTGCATAACTCTGGATCCTTTAAGAACTCATAAAGTAAAATTAAAGAGGCTAATTTATTAGTTTGCTGCCTAAAACTAATATTAGTTTTTAAAGGCAGCCAATTATCACCTTTATATCCAAGATACTTTTCTTTTCCTGTTGGTTAATTAGAAGATTGTTTACCTGATGTTAGTAGTGTAATGTGTAGAACAGTACTCTGTCTAGCAGCTAACGTATCTAGCTCTGCTTCTTCCATTACATCTTCAGCAGTGTGACCTCACTAACTGTGACATCACAGCTGCTCAGGAAGAGCCACTTGGCAGCTCCCAGGTCAGTCACCTCGGCTGTCACTAGCAGTGAGTTCACAGTGCTGCTGACATAGTGGAAGGAATAGAACTAAATAAATCAGCTGCCAGGCAGAGTGCTGTTCCATACACCCAACAGGCGCACCTGGGGCTTGTGACATTCCAAATCATTTGAGAATCGAGCCCATTAAGTGCATCAAGTCTCTCCCATATTCCATTCTGTCACCTCCTGTTAATTATCTGGTTACTCTTCTGTGGGTTTTAGTCTGTCTATGTCTTTCCTGCAGTCATCTCAAAATGCAGAGTTATGCATCTGGATAGGAATAACCTCAAAGAAAATACTACATGGATGGAGTTGAACTAAGAAAAAAATTTGGGGATAAACATAAATTATTAAAAACATTTAAAAATCAGGTCACAGTAATATTTGCAAAACAAACCGCATACTAAATACAATAAAAAAACACTTCATGTACAGAGATGCTGTTCTGTTACTGTTTTATTGTTCTTATGTATAACCACTTATAGATTATGGCTCACAGTTCTGGGAAGGGTTAAGTATAGGTGATAGCATAAAAATGGAAAGGATGCAACACATAGCCACAGAAATAATTAGGGGTTTGGAAAACAAATATACAGCAAAAGACTTGGGGCCCCATTTTCAAATGGTTAGCATAACCAAAACTGGTTTGTGCCCGCTAACCTGAAATAGTGCCGGGTTGGGGCGTAGCCACATACAAAAGCCACCTGTGTGTGAAGAGCCCCAGCAGCACTATCACAATATTGTGCTGCAATTTGGTAAATGAGGGAACTCTCATGCATATGCATAGCAGCACAAAACTGAATGTTTTCAGAATGCAGAACCCGTGCCAACGCGAAGTTTAACATTTCTTTTCCTCTAGAGGCTTTTCTGAGGAGCTGGCAGGCGGCAATGGCTCCCCCTCGGAGAGCTCATCTCTCCAGCCCTGACCTCTCTGACTGATCCTCCCCAGAAAATCCCCACGTGTTACCCCCGCTGACAGGGCCAGGGTGAGGAGTGCCGGCATTCTCCTCTCCCTCCCTCTCGTAGCCAACATCCACACCACGGGGCTCGATGCAGGTGCAGTCTGGGCCATCACAGAGTCTGCCAGCTCCATCTTCGAGTTTACGCCCATTCCCCCCTCCCGTCCAATGTTGGCAGCTGCGACATGCCATCCAACCCATATCCCCTCCAGCATTGCTAGAGGGCAATCAGCAGGCTGGAGAACAATCCTCCCTCCCCAAGAGAGGAGGCAGTCCTCCGGATGCTCAATCCTCTCTCGCCCCTGCCGACCCCGGCAGCCCTGGCTCATTCCTGAACCTGGGTCGCCAGCATGGCATAGCGTGTGGTATCCAGCACCTCAATCCTCAGTGCTACTGGGCTGACTCAGTTTAACGTTTCTGAAACCCAATCCTTAACAGTGCGCAGAGGGTGGGTGCACTGCACCCCCATCCATGTACTGTCATGGGCTGGCTACCCAAGTGTTCCAGCAGTCCTCCCTAGCCCCAATCCCTCATGTATGTCAAAATAAGCAGCCCTGGTGGTCCAGTGGTCCCTCCTCACCCCGATCCCCAGTCATATTAATAATAAATACATTCCTGATGGTTCAGTGGTACCTCCCAGCCCTAATCCCTGTCATATTAATAATAAATACATTCCTTCTTTTTTATTTTTGAAACTATGCTTTCTTCTGCATCAACATCCAACCTTCCGACCCCTCGGTCCCCTGCTTCCATGGACAGATCCAGGACACCCGCGTCAGTGCCCATGGATTACCCCAAGGCTGAGCCACCATAGCCCTTCCCCACTAACCATGTGTCTGGGATGCGGCAGGTACCTCCTGGTCTGCTACGGGTCATGGGGGGCGTCGGTCCAAACTTGCCGGGGAGGAATTTTCTTAGATATGTTTGCCAGGTGGGACGCTGCGCTGTAACCACACCATGCGCCTGACACATCCTCCCCAGAGTTAAATGGTGCTCCGTGCCAGACATCCCATGGTCACCTGAGAGCCCTGTGACCGAGGCACTCATCCCTCTCTCGAGGTGGAGAGCATCCAATGGCTGCTCAATCCACCTCCGCCTCGAATGTCCTGAATCCAGTCCCAAAATCTGGCCGCCTGCATTGCAGCGGTAAATCTTTCTACTGAGTCAGCGGGCCAGCCTAATAAATACATTCCTGGTGGTCTAGTGGTCCTTCCCAGTCCCAATCCCTGTCATAACACACCTTCATCCCTTGTGGTCTGGTTGACACCCCACCCCGCAGGTACTGTCCACCACCCCGTTCCCCCCTCCCCATCCTAAGCCTGGGAGCTGGTGGCTGGCACAGCCTCTGCTCATACCTCTCAACCTGTAAACCTGCCAATGTGGAACAGAGACCATGGCAATGTGTGACAAATGACACAAATGTGGAACACCTATTTTTAAATGGCGAGTAGTGGCCATCTGATTTTGCACCAATAAAGTTATTTTAACCATGTGTGGTGGTGAGTGTTTTTGTAATAAAAACTTACTATACTAATGTGTTGTCTGTACTTTATTTTAATGCTACACTCATGAATAACACAATACACACAAGATTAGATTGACTCAACACAATGCAATCACACTCTGATTGATCAAAGGTAATCTATGTCCAACATTGATCATCAGCCTCACTCCAGGCCAGCTCCTAGAGACATAAATACACCAGGGTTCAGCTCTGTAACTAAACAGTTGTTAGCCATTCCTGCACAAAGAAAAAGATTTAGGAAAGTAACAAGTTTCACCAAACCTTCTCTCAAGAAATACACAATCAGCAACTCAACAAATCCCATGTTGCTCTTAGTTGCAGAGAAACACAACTGCCACCCTCACATGGGAAGCACTAGCAGCAACAAGCTGTATGGTTAAACCCAAACTAATTATATATCTACTAAACTACCTTAACTCATAGGGATTGCCTCTTGGTTCCTGTGTCACAATTAGCAGCATACAATATATTAAAGTTCTGAAGCTACAAAAAAAAAAACTACACAAAACAAGCTTCTAATAAGAGCAAACTACACACACACTGGCCCTTCCTAGCAGCAGAGCAGTCTCTTCTGCTACAAGTCACCACCAGTGAGTTGACTTGACCTGACTCCGTCTCCCGGCCTGGTCACTGCCGCTGTGTGCAGGGGAATTGGGGGAACCCCTGACGTCCTTCAGGCCCAGCTACCAAACCCTCTGCACACTGAGAAAATTGCTTTCTCAGTCTCACCTTGTGTGGCACTGGTGACTGGCAGGCAGCAGCATGTCTTCTCGGCTGTTTTCTTCTTGCTAAGTTGCTCCCAGTCCAGAGTGTGACTCCTATGGGTGCGGTGGCTAACAGGCTGCTCAAATTTGTCCCACTGGTCTTCTCTGCTTGCTAGCGCTCACCTCTCACAGTGGCGCGCCACTGCTGTTGCTGTTCCTGACTGTCTCCTCTTGAATCTCGCCATGTGTCCTACTCTGACTGACTCCTCCCGTCCTCCGTGGAAAATGTTCACCTAACCTATGGTTCCCTCCTCCGGCCACCTAGCTGCTTTATTGTAGGGCAGCAGACCTGAGGGGACCAGTCAATCAACAATTAATCTGGGCTGGGGTGGGCACTCTAGGCGGAGGCTGATAGAATGATGGGAGCCTTGAGGCAGAGCATTCCTATTCAGCGAAGGTATGTCAGTCGAACAAAGGGAACCAGGAAGTATTTCAGCATTCAAGCTAGAAACAATGGTGAGCGCATGTTTTTGGTGTTTGGGCAGCAGTGGCGAAATAAACCGTGAAATGCGGCGGCGGAACAGGCTCATCGGGACAGGCTGAAAGCGGGACATCACGCCAAATCCGGAGCAGTTGAGAGGTATGCCTCTGCTCACCACCACAGCTGGCCGCCAACTGAGCTGTTACTGGCGTGGACAGTGTAAGTACCGCCCATTGGTGACAGCAGTAGTCAACTAATGGGTGGTACTGTATATCATACACGCTCGGTGGCAGCTTAGTTGGTGGGCAGCCATGGTGGTGAGAAGAGGGCACCATCTCCTGGGCTTAGGGACGGAGGGAGTGGGGTGGAGGACAGTACCCACTAAGGTGGGGGTTCATCTAGACCACCAGGGATGATGTGTGTTATCATAACAGGGCCTGGGGCTGGAAAGGACCATTAGACCACCAAGAATGTATTTATTATTAATATGACAGGATTGGGGCTGGGGAGGTACTGCTGGACCTCCAGGAATGTATTTATTATTAATATGATGGGTTCGGGCCTGGGGAGGTACCACTAGACCACCAGGAATGTATTTATTATTAATATGACTGGGGTACAGGGCTGAGAGGTACCACTGGATCCCCAGGAATGTTTTTTATTAATATTACAGTGGTTCGGGCTGGGGAGGTACCACTGGACCACCAGGAATGTATTTATTATTAGTATGTCGGGGATCGGGGCTGGGGAGGTACCACTGAACCACCAGGAATGTATGTATTGTTAGTATGACAGGGGATCGGGGCTGGGAAGGTACCACTAGACCACCAGTAATGTATTTATTATTAGTATGACAGGGATTCTAGCTGGGAGGTACCACTGGACCACCAGAAATGTATTTATTAGTAGTGTGACAGGGGTTCGAGCCTGGGAAGGTACCACTGGACCACTAGAAATGTATTTATTATTAGTATGACGGGTTCAGGGCTGGGGAGGTACCACTGGACCACCAGAAATGTATTTATTATTAGTATGACGGGGTTTGGGGCTAGGGAGGTAACACTGGACCACAAGGTATGTATGTATATATTATTAGTATGACGGGTTGGGGCTGGTGAGTACCACTGGACCACCAGAATTTTTTTTTTTTTAGATATAATTTTTATTATAAAGTTTCAGAAAGACACACAAACATTTATTTTACATAACAGTGTGAATGATGGTCTGTAAACACCCATATATGTTCATCAAAGTAATCATGTAGCTATTTTCGTTATTAACATCCATAACGTGCCTTGGCCAGTTTTCTCCCCACTCACTAAAAATACCACCAACAGCTTAATCTGGTTCAAGGTCAGTTGGCAGTCATCTGTATTCCCTCCCTGGATTGTGCCTGAAAATAGGCAGAATTTATCTAGTGCAGTTACCGGTCAATAAAAATATATTTATTTATTTAGTTTTTGTTAACCAGGTAAGGTGTCATAGCCATAATTGTGACTATTTTCGATAACGACTAGGAGGTTACAGACATTTTATGCAGTCAAACAATTTACAGACATTTGTACAGAAGATGAGCAACAACATGAAAGAGAGAATCTACAAGACGTTTCAGGTAGTAACAGTGATGATATGATGCTAGAAAACAGGTAGGAAAAATATACATAGTTCATACAATCATAGTTACTAGAAATTTTGCATACCATCCATGCCAAGTGTTACATATTACAGTAGTCAGGTTCCAGAGAGAGAGAGAGGGATCATTCAGTGATAGGTGGCAGGAAATAAGAGCAGCCTATGGAAGGTTAAAACAGGTGCGGCTGGGTGCTCTTGACCAGGAGAGTATGACGCATTTTTAAAGGCAGCATGATTAGGGGCAGAGCGAACATCAAGTGGGAGGGAGTTCCAGTACTTTGGAGCCAGGCAAGAAAGCTGAGGTGCCTTTCAGAGTCTTACACCTGGGAATACTTAGTAGAGAGCTCAGAGGAGCAGATGCCATAGGTGGGGTTTGGAGCACTAGCATGGCTGCAAGAGAGGTAAGAAGGCCAGATCTCACTTTGAGAGTCAGCTCTTGCAGCAGGTAACACAATTGGGACTGAGGCCATCAGGTGTCAGGACCCCACGGCAAACTTCTAGCCCGCAGTATCAGGCGGGGACACTTCGACATCAGCCCGCCCCTGATGTTACCTGTGGTATAAAGGCTGAGCAGTCCCTGGCATGCCCCAGTTCTTTTCCGCCATCGACTTACATTTTTCGGCTCCACGGCTTGACTCGGCCAGTCTGTCCGCCATTTTGATATTGCTACTACTTTTTATTTTATTCAATTAGTACCCGCTTGTTTAGAAATTTTCTTCTGTATGTCATCTTCCCCAACACCTTCTTCTAGGCACACTAAGAAGTGCGCCTGTGGGAAGCAAATCCCGGCAAAGACAGCAGTTGGGCTTGTCTGCTGTGCCTGGGCTCGAACACAACACCAAGTCCTGCCTGCACTGTCAGCGCTTCAGCAGCTGGACCCGGATCAATGGCAGAAAACTTTGCAGGCCCACCTCACTTAACAGAAATTGGCTGCCATGCAGCGGATTCTTCCTCGAAGAGGACTCTTCCCACCACTCACCACTCCCACAAAAATCATGGCAACACTCCTCAGAGAAAATAAAGAAAAACCAAGAGAGCGGGAAAGATCCCATTCAAGATCAAGGTCCTCGGGATTGCGTCTACCGCTAAGGTCAGCTCCAACTCCACCAGCCATGACTCCAGGCTCACCTTTGTCAAGGACCCAGCTTCGCCCATGTCACTGGCAACAAAGGTAAAGGTTCAGGGTTGTCCCCTCTCTCCAACTGATCAAGATTAGGCCTCCATTCCCACCGGCAGGCCATTCCACGGAGTCAGGTAAGGGACATTATCCTTCCCAGTTGGCCTCTGTATGTATCGCAGACCCCAGGACAGGAAAAAGACCTCTGGGTACTCGTCAGGGAGGTCTTCATCTCCTCCACCTAAGCAACCTAAAAAATTGGCGGAGAAATCTCCTACACTGCCGTCAGACAAGCGTTCATCTGATAAGCATCCACCCTCCAAGTCCGTGTCGGGCCACCATTGATGCCGGACATCAGATGATGCTCCTAAAGTTCCTCGTCTGCCGGCAGGAACTCCATCACCTCTGGCGTTACCACTTCCTCTGACCGAAGACCAAACCGATGACACCCCAGTGGAAGCAGGTGCCAGACGTCGGCACAGCCAAAGTCCCACTGCCGCCCCTGTAGACCCTATGATGGTACTGGCACCGAGGCTGGCACAGGTACTGGACCAAGGCCGGAATAGTTGCCAGGCTCTGAACCTAGACTGAACCTAACTCAGGTCAAGGATTTATTTAGCCACTGGTGGGAGACCATCAAACCAGACATCCCCCAGGGCATAGCCAGATACTCGGACAAATCCAGATGTGCCACAAACTCTGGATAGGAGAACGCCCGCAGAACCACCTCCCCAACTCCGGATGAAGAGAAAGTCCCTCATCTACAGTCTGATGAGGACCGTGGCAAGGAGCCTACCCCTCAGGATAAGCCAAAAGAAAGGCCTCTTGAAAGAGATGCATGAATCCAGGTCTAGGTCACAGGCCCGAGTTCTTCAAGCTCCCCTGACAGGCATAGGCATGGGAAGCCGCGCTGTAGATCTTCCTCCGTCTCCTCTTCAGATTCATACCAACCCTCAGACTCCTCCTATCCGGACTCATCAGTAGCGGATTTGTCTCCTCCGGACCCAGAAGACTCACCCAAATCTGTGGACGATCCCTCCTTCATGGAGGTTCCAGACACATCCAGACCAACATGGGTTGGGACACTGAGAACCTAACCTAGAGAGAATGGATCTGGCTAAGTACCTCAGGCAGAAAGATCTGAAGCTGGTCGTTTCCTGCCCCTGGTGGACACCATAGTGGATGTCACCCAAGCAGCTTGGAAGCATCCTCATTCTTCTTTGCCTGTCCCCAAGAAGGCTAATCACCTATACAGGACACCCAAAGAACAACCATTCCTAGCTGAACATCCCAGTGCTGACTCTGGCGATCTCGGCGGCGCAAGACTGCTCCCAGAGACTGAAGCACCTTAGCACCCAACCACGGATGAGGAGTCAAAACAACTGGACTCCATGGGGTGTAAGGTGTACTCTTCCACAACCTGCAGCATTAGGAGTCTGAATTTTCTGACCCATATGGTCCAGTTTCAGAACACTCTATGGGAACAGGGGCTGGACATTGTGCAGGAACCACTAGACTGTCGCAGAAAACAGAGCTTACAAAACTCCTACAAACCGGATCGGATGTTGGCACCCACATGCTCCAATCTGCATATGATTCAGCTGACACAGCGGTGAGGGCAGCTGCAATCAGCTTGTGCCTACACCGTCATTCTTGGCTTCGGGTCTCGGGTTTGCTGGGATGTTCAGTTGAACCTCCTTGACGCACCTTTCATGGATCAGTCCTCTTTGGCAAGGACACTGAAAAGATCATTAATGGGCTGCAGAATTCTGGGAAGGCAGCGAGGACAGTTCAATCCATGTATCGCCCAAAACAAGAGACAGTTTCGATCTCGCTTTTTGTGGCAGAGGAGGTCCATAACAACAGCAACCCCATTTCCAGCAACAACAACAACAGCCCCAACAGGGAGGTGATAGTCAGAGGAGCCCACTGAGGATCTGCAGGACTCTCCTCTCGTCAGGCAAAACCAGCCCAGGCTGCCTTCCTCCCCTCCCACTGCCTGACTCTCCATTGAACCTGCCCTCCCAGTACCCCGCCAGGAAGACAGTCAGAGACGTTTTCTCTTTATGCCACTGCATGGAGGAAAGTGACCTCCCACCAGTGGGTCCACCAACTCATCGAAAAAGGACACTATAATTTCTCCATGGAACAAGCAGGTCTGATCCGTTAAGAGATCCAAGCCCTGCTAGCCAAGAAAGACCATAGAACCTGTTCCCCAACTCAGAGAGGAACAGGATTCTACTTGCACTTCTTCCTAGTCCCAAAGAAGACGGATGACCCAAGACCCATCTTGGGTCTCAGTGAACTCAACCGCTCTGTAGAGTACAAAAGGTTCAGGATGGTCACACTCCAGAGTCTTCTCCCCATGATTCATCAGAGAGACTGGCTGGCATCATTGAACATGCAAGACACGCTACCTCCACATTTTAGTGACAAAGCCCCACAGGAGATACCTCGGTTCGCCTTTCAGGGCAAACATTTCCAATTCAGGACGCCTACCCTGGCTTCTCATCCACACCAAGAGTCTTCACAAAGTGCCTCACCGTAGTAGCGGCAGCACTCTGAAGGATGGGTCATTATGTGTTCCCATACTTTGATGATTGGCTTCTCAGAGCACCATCCAAGGAACAACTACAGAGATCCATTCGGGACAC
The DNA here is from genome assembly GCA_016271365.2 of Neoceratodus forsteri. Lineage (NCBI taxonomy): Eukaryota > Metazoa > Chordata > Ceratodontiformes > Ceratodontidae > Neoceratodus > Neoceratodus forsteri. Next base: position 126,750,513 of record JADMNL010000024.1, read on the forward strand.
CTGTTGTCTTTTGAAGAACTGGGCATCACTGTCAACGTCCTGAAATCCTTCCTGACCCCATCCCAGAACCTGATTTTCATTGGAGCTCAACTCGACACCATTCAAGGGAGAGCCTTCCTGCCATGGGACAGAGCAGCCCAAGCCAGGTCCCAGCCCAACACATCTCATCAGCCCCCGTGGTACCAGCCAGAACCCTGTTATGGCTGTAAGCACACATGGCAGCATCCATCATCACAGTTCCCTATGTAGACTTCATGTAGTCAGTGGTTCTGTAGTCTAACAACGTGTTTTGATCTTGGGGAAGATCCATGGTCTTGTTCTGGGTGTATGTGGTCGGACTGGTTATTCTGGGCTGGGTGGGAATGGCGTGGGCAGTCAGTCTGGGGGCTGCATCGTTATTGTCGTCTGCCATGTGGAGTTGGTACATGGTTGCTTCTGGGGCAGTTTTGACATGTCCACCTGCTCCTGCAGCATCGAATCTGATCAATTGCAGGCAATAGCCTGGACAGATTTTCAAAGGGCTTTCTTGTTTTATATATATATACTTTCTCTTTATGCCCCTTCTCGCTCTACTAGATTCCTTTCTTCGGGATCCTAGGCTGTGTAATCCCGTAGTCCCGCCGGTACCTCCCTCTGGGTGCTGGTTAGCCTTTCCCCATCCTGCCTCGGTTTACCCCACGGGTGGGAGAGAGGGACCCCCCCTTTAGTCCCCTCTCACACCTCAAGGCCGGAAGGCGCCACCAGCCCCATCTATGGAGCCTGGTTAAGGGTATATCGGAACATACAAAGTAAAGCTTTTACATACAGTGAGTTAAAGTGGATACAATATATCAGAGATATACAGAGTAGACCATTCATAAGTTCATAGGTGCCTGCCTATGCAATGACTAGAGGACCTTGGACAATAAATTGTCAGGTGACATATAATATAAACAGAACAAGGTACACAAAACAAAAACAGGTAATACAAAAGGAAGAAATAACCATTGAGAGCAGGGGTGTCATTAAGGAAAAGGTCGGTAAGTGAGGAAAAGGAGCAAGCCGTGAAATTAGATCATATGAGTATATGTAAGTGTAAGGGAGATGCCTGCAGTGCAAGACTGTATATGGGCAGGGAAAGGGAGCGGACAGGCTAAGGCAGTAAGAGGGTTATAAGAGGTGAGGAAATACTATTGTATGGCAAGAGACATCAGTCATTAGGTAGGGTGAAAGCAGGAACAGGTATCCGCAATCAGCAGATTGGAGCACAGTTTTCTCTTAAAGCATGTGTGGAGCTAGAAAGTCTAATGTCGGGGAAGGAATTCCACAGCTGTGGAGCCGCATGCTCAAATGCAACGGTTCCTTTCCCTAGTGCGGCACCTCGGCAAATTTAGAAAGGATTTATCAGCTTATTGTAGACCATGGAGTGTGCCCTGAGGAACAAGCATAGCTGCAAGACACCTAGGGGTTTGATTTCAATGATCGAATCAATAGGAGAGCCAAGGTAGTATTTTCTACTAGCTAATGGAGAGAGCCAACCAAGATCATTATAAGTTGACAGTGGTGTTTTAGCGGAGGAGCAGAAGAAGCATAGCGACATATGTTGTTATATGTAATATCCCATCTGAGTAGGTCATTTTTATGAGCAGCCCCACATAAGGGAGCCCCATAGGTTAGGGTGGGGAGCAGAATCCCTTGCAATTGCCATTTTAGCCGATGGCATGAGCATATAACTAGTCGTATATGCAACACCCAGTTTGGAGTTGACAGCTCTGTAGACGGACTGTACATGAAGATTAAGATCAAGAGATTGATCTAGCAGGATGCCCAGGTACTTGAAAGAGGTCACACATTCCAGTAATTGACCTTCTAAGTCCTGCACCCTTCAGTGCTATTGTGCAGGCCCAATGCTTTGGGGCCGATCCAAGCAGCATGGCTTTAGTTTTGCTAGTGTTGACAGCCAGTTTTTGGTCGATATCCAGTTTTGAATATTGTTAAAGTCAGAGAAAAGGGTTGTGTTGATAGTGTCTATATTAGTAGAACTTGTATAGATGACAAGATCATCAGCATATAGAATAGCAGAGCAGTATTTTAGAGCAGCTCAATGTTATTTATATAAAGAGAGAATAGGAGGGCCCTAGGATGGAGCCCTGATGTACACCAATGTTAATGGTGGTACTGTTCGATAGGGAGGAATTAAATTTCACACTTGAGTTCTGTTTGTCAGGTAGCTTTTGTACCAGTCAACAACAGAGGAGGAGAAATGAAGGTGTCGAGCGAGGAGAGAAGCAAAGTGTGATCAACAAGGTCAAAAGCCTTTGTGAGGTCAATAAAGACAGCCCCAGTCAGATTGCCAGTATCCATTTTTGAAAGAGTGTCTGTGGTGAATTTAAGGAGTGCAGTCGTTGTGCTGTGTCCTTTCCAGAAGCCATGTTGGGTATCCAAGAGCAGACTGTGCTTAAGTAGATAGTCAGTTGTCTGAGTTGCGACAATTTTCTCAGGATCTTGCTCAGTACCGAGAGTATGGCAATTGGTCTGTAGTTCATGACAACCTTAGGATCCTCTTTTTAAGTATAGGTGTGATCCGAGCAGCTTCCAGCGGTCAGGGACCATTCCACCTGAAAGTGATAAGATATAAATTTTGGCCAGCGTAATGCAAAAGGGAGCTGCAAGTTTCAAGAGGCGGGTTCCAGGGAGTCTGAGCCAGAGCTGGTATGATCAGAGATGGACCTCAGGAGCTTCAGGACTTCCTTTCTAGACACAGCCTTAAAATAGAATGGATAGTATAAGGAGGCACAGGGACAACACTTCCAGCTTATCCAGACAGGTTCCTGGTGAGGAGTGGGAGGACACTGCAGTGGGATTGAAGGAAGAGGTATATTGGAAGAGATCAGAGAAATGCAAGTTGAAAGAATTAGCTATGGTTTTTGAGTCATTGCAGTGCACATCATTTATCAGCATATCACCAGGGATAGTTGACTGTGAGGATCCTAGGAAGGATTTGATGTGTGACTAGAATTTTCTGGGATCATTGGCGAGTTAATCAGTAGGTCTTTACAGTACTTGCTCTTAGCAGCTCTGACTTGTCTTTACATGAATTCCGTAGCGTCACGGTAAGTGTTGAAATCTGTTTGCTGGCCTGATGTTTTGTAGCACTTCCAGAGTTTATCTCTAAGATGCAAACTTTTGAGCAAGTCTTTGTTTAGCCATCCTGTTTGTTTACCCCTCACTCTCTGGGTGATCCTTGGGACATGTTTACATTGAACCATAAGGAATTTAGTGATGAAGAGGTAAAGAGCATCCTGAGAACAGTGTGATAGGTAGCTAGATCTCCAACCAATCAATTCTGGAGACATCAGACAGAAACACCTCTTGGTCTAGGTGAGCAAAGTTTGTGAGAGTGATGAGACTGTAGTGTGAGAATGTAATGGTGAAGGAGATGGAGGAGATGGAAGTGCCCCAAGGACAGGATGCAGAAAGTAGGAGAGTGGTCAGTTAAGGCATCAGCAAGAGTACCAGTGGCTGAGATGTGTTCGATCCGTTTTACCAGCACCCAATCCAATAGTGTACCTAGTGGTGATGAAGACAGACTTCTAGTCGGCACTGTTACCATCTGATGCAGGTTGCAGCTATGAGTCAGAGATTGAGGAGAACTGAGAGCTGCCCCAAGCCCGTTAAGTTTAGGTCCCTAAGATGACAACCTCATTATGATTAAAATTCTGAGAGGTATTTTCCAACAGGTACTCTAGACCTGCAGTCCCTCCTGCTGGGGGTCATATGCACAGATAACATGCAGTTTCTTGGCTCCCAAAGCAACGGTAGCATGCAAGTATTCACATACCGATTGAGCATCCGGGATAGCGAGAAGAGAGACAGTCAGATTATTTTTGTAGTACAGAGCAACTCCATCACCACGCTTGTTCGATTTCCTTTCCCTTCGAATAATAGAGTAATTTGGCAGGGAGCAGAGGGAGTCAGTAACCGATGGTTTTAGCCAGGTCTCAGTGAGACAGAGGATATCGGGATTGTACAGTTTGACCCATGGCTCCAGTTCCACAAAGTGACACATCAAACTTCTTATATTCAAGTGTGCAATTAACAGCGTTTGGACATACTATGCATGTCATCTGCTGAAAGTAAGCATCGAGTGGCTCAGGATTTGTCTCTATATCCCCAGATAGCAGAATGGCAATGATGACAAGGAACCACAGCCCCACGTTTAGAAAAGGATGGGATAACGTTAGACGTGTTCCGAGGTTTCCTAAACATATAGAGGAACGGTAGGGACAGCCCTTCTGGTAGAGAAGATGATTAGTTTGTAGTATCCTTGCATTATAAACAATAAGGTTGGAGAAAGTAAAATCATAATGCTCAGTCCTAGATTTATTTGAGCCATCCTAATTCCATAAGGATAGTGTAATTCTGTCAAGGCAAAGTAGGACAAGAAAAGTTCGAGGGCAACCCCCAGACAGCTGTTGGGCATGGTGTGACTGTTGGTACAACATTGGTTCAACTCAAGACAGAGGTCATCCAGGGTCACAGCTAGGCAGGGATTGACTAGAGGCTTTAGCTATGCAAGACCTTGCAGGCATGCACTCCCAGCCCCATTACATTGATAGCCTGGGGCACACCTACTCAAGTACAAGTGCAGGATGTGAAATCCTCTTGTCCTTGTGCTTCCTTTGTTATTTAAAGAGGTTGTTTAAAAGCCCACAAATAGATCCCTTAGAGCAAGCCAGAAGAAAATGTAGATTTGAGCAGGACCTGGAGTCACTGGAGTTTGTCAGACCTAGTTGCTTGATTTCTGTTTTGCTTGGGATAGCTTCCAAAAGTTGATTTTAAACTGAAAATGCAAATATCTTGTGGTGATGTTTTGCAGAAAATCCAGTCCAGAAGACCTTCACAGATGTAGTGAGCAAGAACAGGGTAGTTACTCCAAGCGGAAGATCTTGTAAATCCCAAAAACTTAGCTACAGACACAGGCACAAACACAAACAGCCTCCCACACAGAACATCCCATTGGTTTGTAAATTAATTATTTAAAGACTGTTGTAAGAGAATCACTTAATTATCAACCCCATTAGCATTAATTGTCAGAACTGCATTAGTTTATATTTTATTTATTTTAAATTTGATGCACAAAATAGGTGATTTAATACCTTTTATTGGACCGATATGATGTTAGAGAAATTGGTCCAATAAAATGTATCACATCACCTATTTTGTCATCTTTACTAAAGGACCAATATGGCAACAGACATTTTATTTCAAATCCGTGTGTTTTGCACATACTGTATTTGCAGTTATAGTATTTAAAGAAATAGTGTACTGCCTGATATTAACTTTAAAAGTAGTAAACTTTTATTTTAATTTTTTATTGGAGGTACTTTTCTTTTCCCTTTAGCTAATCCAAAGCTTTTCTGCTGGACAGTACAAAAGGTATATTGAGCACCTCTCTGCCTGGAGGGTGACATTTCTAGTTCTGTTTCTCATCGTATCCCATCGGCATTGTCCTCACTTACTGTGACATCACTGCTGTTCAGGAAGAGGCAGTCATCATCTGCCAGATTGGTTACTAATGGCATTGTAGTGAGCAGTGACTGCGGTCACAGTGCTGATGAGGTATGAAGAGGAATAGAACTAGGTATGTCAGCTGCCAGGGAATGCACTCTCTTCAAATCACACCTAATACATAGAAACATAGAGTTTGATGGCAGAAAAGGAGTGCTAGGCCAACCTAGTCTGCCCTGATGTTCCATACCTATTCTATCTCCGCAGACCTACCTGGTCTCCATTGACTCTCCCACCTCCCTGCATCCTGTCTAATATACCCACCTTTATCCCATGCCTGCTTGAAGCCCTCCACTGTTCTAGTCTTCACCTCTTCCAGTGGCAGTCTATTTCAGGCATCCACTACCCTTTCAGTGAAGAAATAGTTCCTCACAGCACTCATGAATCCCCCAGCTTCATTGCATGCTCCCTGGTCCTGGTGCTTGTTTTCATTTTAAAGAGATTCCCCACCTGTACCCTATTTACTCTCTTTGAAGTATTTGTAGGTCTCTATCATATCCCTCTCCTCTCTCCCTTCTTCCATGGTGTACATGTTGAGATTTATTTATTCTCACTTTGGTAACCAGGTAGGTACACTAGCAACAAATGCCTTTTCAGTTCGACCCAGGTACAGTTGCACAGACATTTAAAGAAAATCAGTACAATCGTTGAGGTATAATTATTCGTTGAGTACAAGTTGCATAACTGAAACATACAATCAGTGAGTGCAAGTTACCGCAATCTCTCTTCCTAGGGCTTCTCGTGCAAGCCAGGCATCCTTCTTGTTGCCTCTTCTGGACACGCCACTGTCATGTCATTATTCTTTCTGAGGTTGGTCTCCAAAACTGAACACAGTACTCAGGTGAGGCCACACCAGCAAGTGATATAATGGCAACACCACCCTCTCCGTGTGCTGGAGAATACCCTCCCTATGCAACCCAGCATTCCGCTAGCCCTACCTACTGCCTTGTCCCACACTGGGATTGGGCTCATACCTAAAAAATGCTGGCAGTTGAGTGCAGTGCTGGGGGTGCTGTACTGTTGGGGTGTGCCGTCCCTTTGGATGAGACATTAAACCGAGGTCCCTACTACCCATCTCTGGTGCTGTCCTTGTGGGTATCCAGGCGGATGTAAAAGAACCCATGGCACAGTTTACAGGAGTCGGGTGTTCCCCAGTGTCCTTGCCAACATTCTCCTTCCCATAAACTGGTTCATGCAGTTGTCAAGACTGTTTGTGGGTGCTGATGTGTGAAATGGCTACCACTTCATGTTCAGTCACTTCATTAGCAGTGTAGAATTGCTAAAGCGCTTTGGGATACAGTGTGTATGAAAGGCGCTATATAAATGCTGAATCATCTTGCTCTTGTCACACTGCTCTGCCACCTTGAAGTCCTCAGATTTGATAAGCCCAAGGACCCTTTCCTGCCTAGTGACTATTAGCACTCCTCTCCCATCATATTCTCAGTGCCAGGTTGTCCGTGTCCTGGGTACATTATTTGGACGGATTGGACTTGGGGACAGGACAGTAGAGGGCAGTGTTTGAATGTCCTTTCATTTGGTAGTCAGATGGACTCTTACCAGCTGCTACCCTATAGAATGGAACGAAATTTGGGGACAAGACAGGAGAGGGCAGTGTTTGAATATCCTTTCAGTTGGCAAACAGAGGGACACTTTTAGCTGCTGCTCTGTGGAGATAGAACAGGATTTGGTGACAGGACAGGAGAGGTGGTGTTTGAACATCCTTTCAATTGACAGACAGGTGGACTCTTATCAGCTGCTGCCTTGTGGAGATAGAACAGAATCTGGGGACAGGACATGAGAGGGTGGTGTTTGAGCATTGCTTTACATTGCAGTTCATTGGACTTGCTGTGTTTCCACCATGCATAAAACTAATAAAAATGTCAGCTTGCTGTTTCTCAAGCTTCAGTTATGGTGGTGGTTTGTGGGTCAGAAATGCCACAGGGCAGTGGTGCTGGCGCATGGGAGGACAGCCCAACTCCAGCAGCGGCAAGGAATTTTCTCTGACATAGGTCATCTTTATATAGAAATACAAATATGGTAAACATCTGCTGGGGTTAGAATGAGGGAGATTGGAATCTATAACGTGCTTTGGTTAGTGGGGTCCCAACAGATATTCAAAGGGAGTCCTTCATTTTTTTTTGCAGCAAGTTACTGGGATCTGTTCTGAGTTACCTTAGTGCTAATCCCCAGATCCCACCACCTAACATTGTTAACCCAGAAACTGCACAGGTGGTGTAATGTTGTGATTGAAGGCTTGCGATTACGAATGACAGACCGAGCCATTTTATACATATTTCAGCCTTTTCACACCCTGCAGTCCAACTGATTCATACCACTTGTGAAGTTTTATAGTTTATCAATTTATGTTTTTCACGGTGGTGATGTAGCTAGATGATTGATTGGGGAGGGACGTAGATAAGAATTCTGTGAAAGGTGCATAATACAAGTATTGTATCAGAAATATTGCTGCTGCAGGAGCTCTTTGGTGGCAGATAGTGTATTTTCCTAGATCCCAAACTTTACGAATTTACCTCGAGAGTCTCTGAATGTTTATTATACCCAGGCATGCCACCTTCATTGCTGAATCTATTTTGACTCTGTCTGTCTCAGTTGTGGGAGTCTCAGAAACCCCTCACACATATGGAAGTCTGTATGAGTGTGTTATAGGTAATGTAAGAAGGCAAGAATGCCTGAACAGCCCCTTCTGGGCAACACATCAATGGTTCTATGAATGCTTTTGCACTAAGCAGAATGTCTGTTCTTCTGTAATACTGGCCTTTAGCCAATAGAGGGTGGTTGTGCTACACATCTTGGCTTGAGACTTCAAATGGAGAAAAATTAGAAGTCTTTGCTGAAGGACATTCTTAAAAGATTTTCCTTTGTGGCTAGTTCTCCACAGATCGGCCTGTTATTTGCTTCTATTAAAAAGGTGTGTTTTTCTCGCAGACAAAAGCCCATTCTGCATCCTCCTTGTGTAAGTTTAACCCGATTTATCAGTTTGCAGCTCCACAACCCCTACTCTCGGATGAGGCTTAAAACAGGCAGAATTACCTATCCCTCCTTTAGAAACAGAAACCTAGAATTTGACAGAGATAAGAGCCGCTGGCCCCCCAATCTACCCATTTCTTTTTCCTTACTGCAGACCGCTCCCTTTCCACTAAGATCCCCTGTGCCTGTCCCATGCATTCGTGAATTCCACAACTCTTTTCACCCCCACCACCTCTGCTGGAAGACTGTTCCAGGCATCCACTGCTCTTTCTGTGAAGAAGTACTTCCTCACATCTTTTTGCATTTTCCCCTTCCAGCTTCATTAGCGTGCCGTGTTCTCGTGCATCTTTTCTCTAAAAATACTCCCTCCTGTACCTTATTTATACCCATGAGGTATTTATAGGTATCTTCATATCCATTCTCTTCTCCAGGGTGTTCATATTCGGTCCTTTTGTCTCTCCTCATAGGACTTCTAATGCAGACCATGCACCATTTAGTTGCCCTCCTCGGATTGCCTTCACTCTGTCTATGTCCTGCTGGAAATGTGATCTCCAGAACCAGACACAATACTCCAGGTGGGGTCTCACCAGCAATCTGTACAGTGGCAACACCTCCCTCTTTCTGCTGGTGAATACCCCTTGTTATGTGCCCTAACATCCCATTGGCTCTACTGACTGCCTTGTCACACTGACTGGCCATCTGTAGGTCATCAGATATATTACCCCAGGTCCGTTTCCTGTTTGATGAATGTCTGTACCTCTTCTCCCGTTATGTACTCTGCCTCTGGTTTCTGTGCCCTAAGTGCATGATTTGCACATTTTTCCCATTGAAACCCATCTGCCATATCCTTGACTACTCCTTGAGTTTTCTCAGGTCTCTGCCCATTCTTTCCACCCCACAGGAGTGTCCACCTGGTTGCAGATTTTGGTGTCATCCACATGTATACCTCCTTCCAGTCCATCTGCAGTACCACTTATGAGGACAGTAAAGAAGACCGGTCCCAGTACTGATCCCTGTGCACCCGCTGGTCAGTTTCCTTTCTGGAGTGAACTCCATTTACCACCACCTTCTATCACCTATCCCTTAACTAATTTCTACCCAGTTCATCACCTTCATAGCCACCTTTAAACTGTCCAGCTTCCTTATGAGTCTCCGTGTGGAACAGCATCAAAACCTTACTGAAGTCTAGGTAGGCTATGTCTACCGATCCACCCTGATCTACTTCCTGGTCGTCCAGTCAGAGGAATCGATTAAATTTGTTTGACATGACCCCCTCCCCCCATGAATCCACATAGCCTTGGGTCTTGTAACCCATTGGATACAAGATACTCCACAATCATTTCCTTCAGCAGTGTCTCCGTTAACTTCCCCACCACTGATGTCAGGCTGACTGGCCTATGGTTGCCAGCTTCTTCCCTGCTAATGCTTTTTTGAAGCAGGACTATATGTGCCCTCCTTCAATCCTCCGGAACTACACCTTTTTAGTGTCTGGTGAATAAGACTGTTAGAGGTGCAGCCAGTACCTCCCTGAGCTTCTCAAAACCCTTGAAGGTACCCTGTCTGGCCAGATCGTCTTGCCCATTTTCAGACTGCGAGTCCCCTTAGGACTCTCGCTCTGAAAAGGGCTAGTGTCTGCCTCCTTCCTCCGCCTCCTGATGCTTGTATGTGGCCCCTCCTCCCTTTCCCTTCTTCTGTGAACACTGAACAAAGTATTTGTTTAGGATACTTGCCTTTTTCCTGGTCTCCTTCTGCACAGTCCACTCCTCCCCATAACCTTACAGTCCCTTCACTGGTGTTTCTCTTTCACTTACACACCTAAAAAATGTCTTGTCCCTTTCTTTGCCCCTGAGCTAAAATAAATAAATAAATATTATAAAAGGTTCTCAGAAATGCTGCGGTCTGATTGGCTGTTAGGATTCCAAGCCCACCCCTCCCCAGCCTTAATTAAATACACCACTGCCCTCCCACCACGCCTCGCCTCTACTATTGGCCACAACCAATCCCTATCTTCCTCGCCATTGGTCAATCCCACCAAAGCAAATCTAACCAAGCTCCATCTACTGAAGTTCAGTCACCTGCTAGAGGGAACACCCACTCAGGTCATACGGGATAAAGCGGCGAGACTAAGTTTTTGCCCTTGTGCCTCAAACTTCACTCCACATTGACCTGTTCAACCTGCTAATCGCATCTCAGCCCTAGCATGTCTCCACCACAGGGCTGTTGATTATCTGCTACCTAGTATCAGTCGCCTGCAACTCCCCCATACTGCCTCCAGACAATGCTCCCCTCCCATGGCCCCATGGACCCCCAATACAATGCTACCCTTGCAATATTCCTCTACCTCACCATCCCAACCACCCCACCCTCTCATTGAATCCATTATGGAACCTTAACTCCATCGAACTGGCCATATCAGTTGTCACCCCACACCCGTTTATCTAGTTCTCGGTCCTCTTCTATGCCCCTTTTCCTTACTTCTGGAAACACCGCTCCCCAACCACACCATACCTGCACCTGCCCAGGTGCTCAAAACCAACAGAACAAACATGGCTTGCAGATGGTTCATGACAATGCTTTTCTTAGTACTAATCTGCTCAGGTAGCATTGAACTCAAACCTGGCCCCAATTCAACCAATACCCTCACCAATTGCTTTCGCATCCCTTAAAGGGCTCAACTACCTACAGATTAACGTTTGCAGCCTCCTAAGGAAACTAGACCTAATACAAGCCTGAATCTCCCACACAGACCCTGATATACTGGTATTGTCTGAAACATGGTTAAATAAACCCACCCGGACACTGCGATAGCAATTAACTCCTAATCTCTCATAGTGACAGACCTCACTGGGGCCATCTATCTATATTAAGGATAAATTTACAGTAGCCAACTTCACCCGACCAGTATACCAAATTAATTTGAAGCATTAACTCTGAACCTCACACTTTCCAGCTGATTGGGCAGCCTTCAGAGCTTGCGGAGCAACTGCACGAAAAAGTCAGATCAGCAAAAGCCAATACTTATCCTCATTTGAATCCACCTTGGGCAATTCGCCAAATTCTGGCAAATCATTAAATCAGCAGAGGGTAATAAACTTTCTTTCTCCTGCCCAAAACATTTATTTAAAGGTCGCCACATCTCAGATAGATCTGATATCCTGACCAATTTCAGTGAAAAGTTTGTCACGCAGACATAGCTTTTGATACCTCAGAAGCAGTGTCACTTACCTCCAATGCCCCAAGGCCCCTGGAACACACCCAGTGACAATTTCTCCTTTCCGATTCAGTTCAAAGAAGTGGAGGACCTACTATTCCAACTAAACGTAAACCAAGGAGCTGGCACTGACGGCATTGGCCCATTCTTCATTAAAGCTGGCATTCAATACTTAGTAGCCCATTTCTACATTTATTTAACCTCTCTATCCACACCGGTACTGTCCCAAAGGTTTGGAAGATGGCGCATGTCCTCCCATTGTTCACATCTGGTGATCCCAAAGACCTAAATAATTACCACCCCATTTCCATCCTTCCTCCTCTCCAAACTCCTTGAAAAACTTGTGAATGCCCAACTATGGGGTTACCTTGAGAAAACCGACCAAATTAACCCTGCTCAATCAGGCTTCAGACCTACACACAGCACCACCTCTGCACTAGTCTCTGTCACTAATGATTGGTTCCTTGCAGTGGATAAAAAAACAAGTTAACAGGTGCAGTCTTTCTCGAACTTCAGTAAAACCTTCAACACTGTGGACCATACTTTATTCCTCGTTACCCTACATTGTCATGGCATCACTGGACCTGCACTCCTAAGGTTCAGAAGCTACCTAACTGACAGGCTCCAGCAGGTGAAAGCGGACAGCTCTCTTTCCCCACTACTTCCTGTCAATAAGGGGGTCCCACAAGGATCAATCCTTGGTCCTATGCTTTTTATGTTGTATATCAACAACATCAGAAAAAAAATCACCAAAGCTTAAACCCATCTGTTCGAGATGATACAGTGATTACATCTCCAGGCCTTCTGTGACCAAAGTCCAGGCAGACCTTCAGGCAGAGGTCAGTCTCCTCCAACTCAATTTGGCACGATCGAGACTCCTCCTTAATGCAAACAAAACCAAAGTCATGTACGTCTTTTCTACCCACCTCACTTCCACCGCAAAACACAGTAGCTTCCCTGCCCCAATAAGAACTCTCCTCAATGATGACCTTGAAACTGTCACAAACATCAGATATCTTGGTGTGATCTTACCAACACCTCACCTCGCTGCCCACATCTCATCGCTAATGAAAAAACATGGCAACATAGGGTTATTCTTCAGGAATAAAAGCCTGTTTCCCCGCTGATGCCAGAAAACACCTGGTTCAGTCAACCTTCATACCTTTCTAGACTACGCGAACACTGTCTATAGCCAATGCACAGACTCACTGCTCCATCAGCTGGACACCCTCTGTCACAGGGCATGCCGTTTCATCTCCAGTGGCCACAGACACACCCACCACTCAGAGCTCTATGCTGGCGTGGGCTGGGGCGTCCCTTCGGCTAGGCGACTCTCTCACTCCCTCACCTGCTCTATAAAGCTCTCCTGGCAAAGCTTCCCCTATATCATCACTCTCTTTTCGTCAATCGACCAGCACATATTTGTTATGTAGCAATGACTTCATTACATTAGAAGTTCCTGTGCATGGACCCATTTGGGAAATGGTCATAAGTCATGCCCTTCCCTGGCATGGTAAAAACCCAGCTTCACCTCAGGCTGCAAAAATGAATACCCTTGCATAACTTCAGGAAGCTGATAGCAGACAAAATTAGGGACTGTTGTACATGCCACTAACCGGTACCTCAGCTAACCCATTCCACCTCTCCCTTCCCATTGCCTCTCCTCCCTTGTTCTGCCCCATGCTTTGCATACCTTCACAGCTAATCCCAGCTATTCGAGATTGCTGCTTAATGCCCTTCCTGAGTACCCCTGCTCCCTTTGGCTTCCTTAATCATGTCCCATTACAACTCCCAGTGCCCCACTATCCTCACCCACCCAGCCCCCTGGCATACCTACATAGCACACTCCAACCCCCATCTAATCTACATATTCCTTTACCACACTATCACCCACCTGCTGCCTATCCTATGTGTAGATATTGCCCCTGGACCCTGGTCCTGACCCCTTGTATATGTCTGTGACACTATTCTCATGTATATCAAGGACCAAAACGTGCAAACGTAAATGTGCCATATACAGATGAATGCAGACCTGTAAATGTGCATAAAAGAGTGCGTGTTGGCACTTGTATATAATCGTACAGCTATCCTAGTAAATAACACAGTATATACTAATGTGTAACTAGTACTATACAGAATCATACTGTAGATACCCACACCCTTATTGTGCTGTCACCTTTTCTTTGTACTCACAAGCTTGTTGTACTATCACATTTTGCTTTGTACTCTAAATTATGTATGTATATGTTGTCCACCAGGACCTCCTTGTAAATGAGCCTGCTCAATGGAGTTTTCCTGTCAATAAACTTGAACTTGATTCCAACAGCCTTACATTAATCCATGTTATACTGTCATGTACAGCCTGATCACAATGGCACATGGATTCGTCCTGTCAGCATTCCATCCTCTAGCACTGCTGAATGACTGGAATGATGCATTCTGATTCTGAACCAGTATTCTTAACTGTTGGGGAAGAACTACTTTATTAATGGTCCGTCGTTGACTGTCTTGCCCCCTCCCTCAACCCCACACCACCCTCTCACGCACCCCAATCACATACTTACCTCCGGGCCAAGCGCGACAGTCTTCGATGGACCAGGAACACGTCTGCACTCTTCAAAGCTGACCGCGAACTGAAGAAATGCTGGTAAGCTGTATAATGGCATAAATGTTTTTTTTCCAACTTTGGTGCATATCCCGCCAATTTTGGGAAATGGGGTTATTAGGGCTGCACCTCATGAATACAGTCACTGTCATTTTGTTATTTGGTTGGAAAGGTGATTCCACGGTCACTGTGCAGAACCACCTTTTGGGACTGATTAATGAAACTACAGTGGCACAGTTCATGAGGTAGGCCACAAAAACCCTGTGTTGTAAATTTTGTTAAAAAATTCCCAAAATGACTGTTTTACGAGCGCTGCATTATGATTTCCTACGCGACGTCAGAATTTGAGAATTTTTTAATATTTTCACTCCCAGATTTCAATGCCATTTACCACATCTCCTTATGAACAGTACAGCTGTCATTTTTCATATCTTGCCCAGAATGTGTTTTACACATGTCGCAGCATTAGGCGTGGTCAGTGTAAATCAGTGTTCGGAACACATTAAGAAAATCACAGTGACACTCTTTCGCGAGCAGAGTGTTAAAATAGTTATGCTGAAAATTTGGTGACAAAAGTCCATATAATGACTCTGTTACGAGCGCATTGCGCAGTTTCCACGCTCCCTCGTAAGTTCACCTAATTTGTAATATTTTCAGTCCAGATTTTCAACACTGACATTTTCCACACCTCCTTATGCACAGTACTGCTGTCATTTTTCATACCCAGGCTGAAATGTGTTTCGCACTTCCGGCGCAGAATAGCGCGGTCACTGTGGGAAATTAGTGTTCAGGACAGATTAAGAAAATCACAGTGACACTGTTCATGAGCAGAGGTCCCAAAATGCCTGTGTTGAAAATCTGCTGCAAAAACTCCCCTGCAAACTAATTACATTACGGTGTACATTGTGCAGTTTCTCACATCACTGAGGTCACCAGTTTTGTATATTTTCACTCCAGATTTTCAACAATGCCATTTTTACCGTCCTCATGAACAGCACACCTGTCACTTTTCACATCCTGTTTGAAATGTATTTTAGCACCTGTGGCGCAAATGGCGCAGTCAGCGGTGGAAAATCACCTTTGCCTAATGAACTGATAGTGTCACTGTTCAGGCGGTGGGGTCACAAAAAGCCCATGTGGAAAATTTGGAGTAAAAGTACCAAGAAACGCCCATGGCGTTAGAGTGTGAACCATACGCCCTACCCAGAGGGGACTGACAGGCGTCAGGGGTGTGACTTGGGATTGTAATGCTCATGCCATTCTACCCCATCCTGCAGCCAGTGACAGGCATCGGTGCGCCGTGGACCCTTTGCCTCCAGAGTTCACCCGATTCTCCTATACTGCACCCATTTCAGCGTATATCCTTATGGAATGAGGTGAATGTAAAGCCCAAACACCCTAAGGTACATCTCCACACTTGTCAGTGTCTGAAGGGTAGGTGAGGTGAAATGTCGTGACCGTCATGGGGACGACCAAAAGCACCCCAATGCCTGTCCATCTTTGCAGGGTGAGGGTGGAGTTGGTGTCAGTTCAGTACTTCAGTGCCATCCTATACTGCATCTGTCTAACGCCTGCACTTCCACTGCTAATGCCAGCAAGCAAACATTCGGCATTGACAAGTGGTTGTTATAATAGCAATAAGGCATTCCCAGGCTCAATTAAGTCAGTTAATCACCCCTAGGGGCAGTATGGCACTCTGCTGTTCCTCATGTCACATTACACCTCTAGGGGAGATTAACAGACTGTTAATCTAACCATTGGTCATGCCTTATTGCTTAAAAGTATGCAGACCGAATTTGGTGGATTAATTTGCACAACTCTCCCAATTTTAATTCTTTTGCTTCCTACTTCAGTATAATTACTTTCAAAGACAGCGCCTCTCTGTGTACGGTCATCTCCAGGCCCTGTCATTCCAGTTGAGGCAGTTTAGTCTAGTAGTTAGAACAGAAAATCACAGGTTCAAACACATCTCTCAGCTGTCCCTGATTACAAGGGACATCACTCATTTACCCCTCAGAATGGCTCTGTAGTCTGTCCCTCATCCATCTCCCATGGAAAAGGTGCTGCCCACACAGGAATGTGCTGTAAATTCAGACTTTAAAGCACAAATTTATAATATTCTAAGATGCTAAATCAAAAAGTAACTTTATACAAGTAAACACAATCGTTTCCACTCCGAGCTTGTATCTGCATGTTTGAGAATGTGTTTCTCATTATCCTCGGTTTCAGCATCAGTGTCCCTCATTTCCAGAAGATCGAGAGGCATGGGTTCAAACCAGGCTACTGACAAATAATTACTGTGTGGCCTTGGGTAAGTAACTTAACACCCCCGATGCTCCAGTTTACCCAGCTGCAGAAATGGTCAGAAGCAGGCCTGTACTGGAAATGAGAGGTTGCATCTCAGCTGTATCCTGGGCAAATAAATTGTCAGATAAAAAGGAGAAAGAGAAAACATTATGTTTGAGATGGGTGGTGAAGCAGGGTAGGAACTGAAGCTTGCTGCTACTGTAGTTAGGTGCTGACATTTACAATCCATGGGTGATGCAGATGTTACGCCAGGCATGAGTCGTGGGTGCTACACACTAGGCACTAGCCATGGGTGACAGGGATGTGTGCCAGATAACTGAGCTGTGTGTTATAGAGATGTGTATGAGGCACTAGGATTTACGCCAAAGTGAGTCGTCAGCAGTGAGGATTTGAGCCAGGGATCTAATTTCTCACCATACCCTCGAACACTGGCATGTTTTGCAAATGTGGCTGCCTTCATAGGTTATATTTCTTGCTTGTTTTGTGTTTGTACATAGTTTCATTAGATTTTTGTGTGCCTCGAGCTGAATGAGTTAAGAGCAACATTCCATCCAGCATGTTGTGTATGATGAAGCAAGTGGCTGACCGTGAGATGGCAGTGGGCAGCCATGTAAATACTGTGCCCAGTTCTGGAGCCCCCACCTAAGAGAAAGAAAGGCAGGCTAGAGGTGGTGCATGGTAGGGTAACCAGAATGATTCGGGTCCAGGGGCACATCCTCACGAATATCGGCTTAGGGCCTGAACATGTGCTTGCTGGAGACCAGCAGGAGAGGGAGATATGATGCAGACCTTTAAACTTCCAAAAGGAATGAACAAGGGCCATGTTTGAACTACTCAGCAAGAATGGTGAATGAAGAACATGGGGACATGAGTGGAAGCATGGGGTGGGAGGGGGTAGATTCGAAGGGATGTGAGAAACTTTTCAGAGAGAGTGGTTGAGCCGTAGAACAGCAAGAGGTAATGGGTGCAAGAACCGTAAATGGATTCATACACAGCTGGGACTGAGTAGAAGGCTTACAAGGTACACAGCGGGACAGCAGTAAGGCAGGAGGCAGGGGAGGGGGAGAGCAATAACCCCATCTAGTCGGTGAGCCCCAAGGTAGGATAGGGTAAAACAGGACAGACTGGATGGACCAGTGGTCTTCTGCAGACATTGTCGATATTTCTGTGTAAACCAGAAGAGCTGGTGCACTGTTCACAATGTTATTCAAGCATTTAAGATTTTGTTAACTATAGAAATGCCAGTTGGAAGCTTTGATACAGGTGGAGGGCGCTGTTGATAAGCGCAGTTTTCCATTAACGTGCTCCAGACCTTTCAGCGATGTCAAATAACATTATTAGACGCATTTGTTTATATTTCATATCTCATGTATTTTCAGTATTTAGTTTTCTACTTTCCTTCACAGCCATGCAGATTAATGGGAACACTGGATCATTTCCTCCGTTGTCTGTTCTGACTGCTTGCCTACACCTAACATTTCAGTCCTGTGCATGCAACATCACAGTCTGTTGCTGTGGAAACAATTTTAATGTCGCAAATGGAGGATTTTGACGTCAGATGTTGATAACCTAGAGAGTGTGGTGGGAGAGGTCTGGTCTCAGCTTGCTTCTGACTGATCATAAGATCTCCGTCATGGAACATACCCCAGTGGGGTGAGGCAGGATGGGATGTAGGGAGATGAAGAATAGGTGGAACACGCTGTTGACACACTGTCGACAGTACCGTTATACAGAGAGGTTGGAAGCCCTTAATATGTACATGTTGCAAGATGGGGGGGGCATGACAGAGAGGTTCAGGTGCCTCTGTGGGTAAACGTTAAACAACAGGGAACTGATAACACTGAGGGGAACACGGGCACCAAGGGAAACTCCGTGAAACTGGCAGGCAGGTTTAGAAAGCATGTCACTGGAAGTACTGCTTTACTTGAATGGGTGATGGAAAATGGAAAAGGCTTCCAGAGCAGGTTTAATGCCCTAAAACAGTAAAAGGGGTGGGGACAGACACTTGGGAGGGGTGAGGGTAGGGCAGTTTGGGAAGGAGGCGGAAAGGACTGCTAGGGCCATTTCCCACTATTAGACATGTTTTGGGCAGACTGGGTGGCTGCAAGGCCTTTATCTGCCTGTAATTTCTGTGTTACACTCCTTGGCTAGTTTGAGGCAGCTTTCCTGCTAGTCAGCTGGCCCTACCCAAAGGGTATGCCATGGACACACATGAGGGACCGATGATTGGGAATCTTGGGGACAGTGGTGACTACTTCTATAGTTATGGGATCAAGAGGTTGTACACAGGGTCAAGGAGATAGAAAATCATGCATATACAAGGCATCATGGGAAGTATATGCAAACCAGCATGAAATAATTCAGGCTGGTTCTGCTTTAAACAAGAGTATGTAATGCCAGATAGCCTCTCACATAATCTGCAAAGGCTGAGACCTGAAGACACAGACATGTTTCATCCTTCTCAGTGTTCCTCAGTTGTGTCTGGCAAAGAGCATGCCTCATTTGTAACTCAGTCCAGAGGAAGGGGAACCTGACCTATGATGGTCTTATGGGTTTGGTTTATGGTGAGTCCAAAATAGGAAAGTAGTTCAAAAACAAAAACATCAGTGCAAAACCAGTGAGGCAAGTGTTATCCAGGAGAACGGCAATGGCAGCAAAGCTAGGTTTCCAAGAAATATGAAAGCTCATGGCAATAATGCAAAGCATCATGGAAATGTATGCAAATCACCATGGAAGAATTTAGAATGGTTCTAGAGAGTCTTGTTTATAAGGTAAGCAGGGATATAGCAAGTAATAAAAGAAAAAAGAAGCAAGTGTCCATACGGTGAATGTACTTTTGTTAACCATTGCGACTTCCTCCATTTGTCCTTCTCTGTGCCAGCTTTGTTTTCCTCTCCATTAACACCACCTGTCAGTGAGTGACATGGAGCCTCCTCACATTTCTACTGATAAGAGATGAATTGATTTGCTCACTAAATAGTAAACCCTGCTTTGTAATGAACTTGGCCTTTGATATCCCTGATTGTAATGAATAGACTGACGGGTGTGTGAAGCTCTTCCACTGAGAGTTAAACACGTGATATATCTTCAGCTTGTGAATCCTATCTGTCTTCAGTGAGGGCTGCTATGCTTGATGCCCTGCAGGAAAAAGGCCAGGAAATGGGGAATTTATATAACGATGGTCCTTGTTAACGAGACTGATTAGGCGCCTGCTAACTGACTTTGAAGGCCACTTTTGTGTGAAAGATAAATGCTCATTCATTAGACTGTTAAAGCAGGATATCACGGACCATGAAGCCTGATATACTTTAATAAAATTATTGATTTGGGAGAGACTGAATGAGTTATAAGTCAGTGTTTTGGGCAGTGTACCAATATGTAGCTGAACTGATGCTGGCAATGCTGTCCTTAAAGTGCCAACCTGGCTAGACAAGGAAGCTTTTGAGACAGACTATGTCAGCTTGTGAGCTGGGAAAATATTTGACACACACCATTCTGGCTCCGAGAGTTCTGATCCAGATCTCAGTTGTAACTTTGGCACACAGGCATATATTGCAGGTGTGTAGATTTATGAGAAATATCTCAGATACCTGGATTGGGACTAAAAAAAAAAAAAAAAAAACAAAACATTCAACTGGCTTCCGTGAATAAGTATTTATAAAATGTAATTGAGAGTCAAACCTTACAGATAAATTATTTATCTCTGAAGCATTCTAAATGATAATAAAGCAATTATTTCAATGTTAGGCGCATCATCAGAATTTATCTCTACTTTAATTTGGTCACAAAGAAACTCTTAACCAATGGGAGAGCAACTTGCACAACACCTGATGACATCACAGTGGCCTCTGATGCACTCAAAATAGAGCACTGAAATAAAAAACAGTTAAATCTTCACAAAACAACCTCTAAAGATCTATCATTTAAAGCAGCAATGCAATTATTTTGTTCCCAAAAATTTAGTTTCATCATCTACATTTAATACAAAAAAACACCTATCAGCTCCTACGTTTTTTTTTTTTTTGAATTATTACTTTTTCTCCTCCTACACTTGGCTTGTATCAGGAGGGCGTCCCCAGCCCCGCCTGGTGTCCACCTGACGCTGACCTAGCCCCAGGGCTTACCTCCTGGCGGGGTCGGCGAGGGTCTAACTCCCCACTGAGGACCGGATTAGGTGGCCAGCACCATGACTAGCCGGGGGCGGAGCCAGTGAGGTGCCTCCGCCATCCTGCACGGCGGTATCCTTTTCTCCAGTTCACCCAGAGCCTGGACCATGCCACGCCGCTGGGCGGGAGTGGAGCGATGCATCCGCACGCCGCCCTCCAGATGTCTGGCCCAACTCCTCCCTACTTGTGGTGCAGCGCCTGTCCTCTAGCCTCCGCCTGGGGCGAAGCAGGTGCTGACCACCAAGAACCCTCCACGGAGAAAGAGAGCAGTCCATCGGACGTCAATCCTTCTCCTCCCTGCTGACCCCGACGGCTTGTGCTCATTCTCGAACACAGGTCACGGTGTAGTGCGAGGTAAGGCACCAGCACCTCAGCCCTCAGGCCACCGGCCGGCCTCAAATCTACATTTTTAGTTACCACCTATGCTACACAGCGTAAGATTTTTCATTCTCTCGATCCTAACCGTTGCGGGTCTAGAATGCTATTTATAATCAAAATGTGGTGGGCATCTTGTTTTTTTTTTTTTTTGAGAAAAAATAACTTAAAACATTTATAATAATACTTAACATTTTGGTGGAACTACAGTATAACACTTTAGCATCAAATGAAACTGGAAGATGTCTTGAATCTTTTATAGTGAAAAAGATAGGGTCCAGTTTTGCCCAATTTCGTTGCACTGCTTCTCTGAAAAACATTGTATAAATTGGACATACAGTGGCCTGACTCAGAATAAGACATATATCATGACTTATGAGGGGCAGGACTTTTGTAGTTAACTCATGACTCTGCCACGCATGAGTTATGGCCCGGCCCCTCACTTGTGAAGATAAACAGCATATTTTGAGTCAGGACATTGTGTAGCCCATATTTATTTATTTATTTACTTGTTTGTTTGTTTTTAATGTATTTATTTATGGTAAATATATAGCCAGGAGGGCACACTGAGCTGATACTGGCCCATCTCCAGATGTGTCCTGAGGAGCAGGAGGTTGGATACATATCCCTCCGGAACATTGGTTTGGATTCCCTATCCCTTAAATGGTTCTTCAACTACCTCTCAGGGACGACTTCAACAAGTAAAGGCAAAGGGAAGTTTCTCCACCAAAACCCCTATTGAGGATGTACGGCAAGTTCCATTCTTGGTCCCTTGCTCGTCACCATTATATTAACAACGTAGATGCCCCATCAAAGAAGCACAAATACACCATCTGCCTGGATTGGTGGTAGTTCACGTGGATGTTAAAGATCCCATGGCATTTATCGAAAAGAGTAGGGGAATTTGCCCAGAGTCCTGGCCAAATTTCCGTCATTCACTAAAAATACCACCAACAGCTTAATCTGGTTCAATTTCAGTTGCTTACCATCTGTATCCTCTCTCACTCGCCCCTGAAAGAGGGAATTCTAGGCCCAGTGGGCTTACCGGTCAACAAAATTCAACAACAACCTATTCGTGGATGATACAGTACTCTATTCTAGTAGACCCACACCTGAAGCGGCCTGTAAAGCCCATCAAAATGAATTTAATCTGCTGCAACATCAGCTTATAAACCAGAAATTACTCTTAAATGCAGAAAAAACAAAAGGAATGTTCCTCTCCCCTTCAAAATGCAATGAATCCTGCAGTTGCTGGGACACTCCGCAGATCACTACCATTCTAGGTGAGCAGTTGGACTACGCACCAAAGTTCAAGTACCTGGGGGTCTGGTTAGACCATAGACTTGCTTTCACAGATCACTTAGAAGAACTGGCAAAGAAACTTAGACAAAGATTTGGTCTGTTCTTTAGGATTAATAGTCTCCTCACAAGAGACACTAATCTGAAACTGTTTCAAATTACCTTTCTTTCCCTATTGGATTACAGACTTTCTATATAGTCAGGGACCTGCAGGTACCCTAGCCAAACTCGATGTGCTTTATCACAGAGCCATAAGATTTATCACGGATCTTCCATACTCAACCCACCACTGTGCATTGTACACGGCAGTGGGATGGTCATCCCTTGCTTACAAACGGCAAGAAAATGCTGTAGTTTGGACATACAAAGCTATCTCAAATAAACTGCCCCAGTATACTGTATCTCTGTCTGTTTACCTTTGTGCACTGTGGGAAGTATGCCCTGAGAAGCACCTCCTGTATCTACCTCTATGTTTACAAAGCAAAATCTGCATTGGCAGAGCAGCCATCAACTTTGTTCTCCTCAACTGTGGAACAAGTTGCAAAAAGTTTGAAATTAACTCACCCCATCAGCCTAGCAGCTTTTAAATCTCTGTAGCTACATCATAATAAGAGGAGTCCTGTGCTTGTCTGTCCTAAATGACTCCTATACATCCAAACACACTCTAATTACTACTGTTAAATGACTGAGCACATCTGTAATCGACTCTTCCCTCTCCTTTTCTACCCCATCTGTCCCTTCCACATTCCTTTGACCCTGGTTCCAGCTCTAAATTCTCCGTGCCTATCACTATATATCTTTTTATATTAGGTTTTATTTGTGTTGTGCACCTGATATGTATATTTCTTTTACTTTTATGAAAAATTGTGTCCTACCCAAAACTAGCTGTACCTTCTGTTCCAAACATATACTACTGTCAATGCTACCTGCTGATACTTTGTATATACTGTATTATTGTATCTCACTTTCTTTGTATTATTACTGTTTTCTTGTGTGTTGCATCCCATGTATATTGTCCCTTGTTCCTTGTTAACAAACTCAGGTCCACCTCGAAAATTAGCTTGCTCAACAGTGATCGCCTAGTTAAATAAAGACTTTGATTGATTGTTTGATTCAAACTTTGGTACCTATCTAAAAAGTCCAAGGATGAGTTATAGTAGTGCAGATAAAAATTGTGTTTTGATGGCTAATAATATTCGAACAAGAGGTGTTCTAGTGGGGTGGAAGCAGTGTTTCTCGTGTTTCTGACAGCATGGGTTTAGAGGCAGCCTTGGGGCAGCAGTGTAGTTCTGTATCTCTGATAGCCTGGGATGGGAGCAGGCTTAGGACAGCAGTATAGTTCTGTATCCTGGATTTTAGGGGCAGACTTTGAAACTGGGGAGATAATTGAAAGAGGCATTAAGGGAATGGGGCAGGAATCAGAGGTTGAGGAACAGTGGGCAGTATTTAAAGCGGGATTACAAGAGCAACAGAATTATGCATTAAGCAGGTTAGCAAGAGGAAAAGGAAGAGGAGGCCATTATGGTTTTCCAAAGAGGTAGCAAAGAAAGTGAAAGCCAAAAGATTGCATTCAGGCAATACAAAAGACACAGGCAGAAGGGGATAGGGGTAGTACCAGGAGAAGCAAAGGGAGGTCAGTAAGGGGAAACCAAAGCTCAGACAGAAGAGCACATTGCAAAATCAGTGGGTAGAGGGACAAAACCTTTACAGGTACATAAGTGAAAAGAAAGGCAAAGGGAGGGATAGTGAGACTGAAGGGGAGGATGGGGCGCATGGAGGATGACAACAGTAAAGCTGACATACTGAATAGGTATTTCTGCTCAGTCTTTACTGAGGAAGAGGAGGGTAATGGGTCTGAAGGGAGTACAGGGGTGAGAATGGTGCAGAAATGGACACAAGTCCCTTTACACGAGAAAGGGTCCTGAAGGAACTGGAAGTAATAAGAGTTGATAAGCAATGGGGCCAGATGGGGTGCACCCCAGGGTCCTTAAGGAACTCAGAGAGGTGGTGGCTGAACCTATGTCTATCCTGTTTAGCCGATCACTGGAACAAGGAAAGTACCAAAGACTGGGGACAGCAGATGTAGTCCCTTATACAAAAGTGGGAACAAAGAGGAAGGAAACTACAGACCAGTCAGCCTCACCTCGGTAGTGGGGAAGATCATGGAAGCACTACTGAAGGAGAGATTGGTGGAACATCTGGTTGTCAATGGACTGCAGGATCCAAGGCAGCATGGTTTCACCAGGGGAGGTCATGTCAGACTAACCTTGTTGAATTTTTGACTGGGTGACTAGGGAGGTGGATTAGGGAGGGCAGTGGACATGGCCTATCTGGACTTCAGCAAGGCCTTTGACACTGTGTCACATAGAAGACTATTACACAAACTAGGGAATATGGGTGTGGGCAGGACAGTAGTGTGGTGGGTAGGTAACTGGCTGGGCGGCAGGACACAGAGGGTGGTGGTAAATGGCTGTCACTCCACAGAGGGAAGAGTGACTAGTGGTGCGACAGGGATCAGTGCTGGGACCGGTCCTATTCAACATCTTCATTAGTGACATTGTGCAGGACCTAGAAGGCAGAATTTCACTGTTCGCTGATGACACAAACCTCTGTAACAAGTAGACACACCAGAGGATGTAGACAGAATGAGAGGGACCTGCAGAAACTTGAAGAATGATCAGGGTTTGGCAGTTGAAATTCAATGCAAAGAAGTGCAAGATAATGCATATGGGGCACACAAACCCTGGCACAATATATCATTTGGGGAGAGGATATAGCATGCACCAAGCAGGAAAGGGATCTCTGGATTATCATCTCTGATGACCTCAAGGTAGGGAAACAGTGTGACAAGGCAGCAGGTAAAGCAAATAGGATGCTGGGATGCATAGGCAGGGGCATCACCAGCAGGAAAAGGGAGGACATGATTCCACTATACAAGACACTAGTGAGGCCCCACCTGGAGTACAGTGTACAGTTCTGGAGACCTTACCTATGTAAGGACATAGACAGGGTAGAGAAGGTTCAGAGGAGGGCAACAAAGATGGTACATGGATTGCATCACAAGTCCTGTGAGGACAGGTTGAAGGAATTGAATATGTACTCCCTGGAGGAGAGGAGGAGAGAGGACATGATAGAGACATACAAGTATCTTACAGGGAGGAACATGGTGCAGAATACACTATTTTTAAGTGAAAAGATGTTCTAGTACTAGAGGGCATGGGATGAAGTTGGAGGGAGGGCGATTCAGAGGAAATGTGAGGAAGAATTTCTTCACAGAACAGGTGGTGGACAAGTGGAACACTCTGCCTGAGGAAGAGGTGGGGCTGAAACAATCACAGGATTTAAGAATGCATGGGATAGACATAAAGGAATTCTGGAGGTCGGGGTAAGGGCAACAGAGTTCCAGGAAAACATAAACTGAAGTTACAAACTCAAATGGGCAGACTAGGTGGGCCGTAGTCCTTTATCTGCCAACACTGTCTATGTATCTATGTAGCTCTGAAAGCCTGGAATGGGAGCAGGCTTAGGACAGCAGTGTTATGTTTCTCTGATAGCCTGGGATGGGAGCAGACTTGGTGCAGCAGTGTTGTTCAGTATCTCTGACAGCCTAGGGATGTGAGCAGGCTTGGGGCAGCAGTGATGTTCTGTATCTCTGATAGCCTGGGATGTGAACAGGCTTGGGCTAGCAGTGTTATGTATCTCTGATAGCCTGGGATGGGAGCAGGCTTTGGACAGCACTGTTGTGTTTCTCTGATAGCCTGGGATGGGAACAGGCTTGGAACAATAGTGTTCTGTATCTCTGATAGCCTGGGATGGGAGCAGGCTTGGGACAGCAGTGCTATGTTTCACTGATCACCTTGGATGGGAGCAGGCTTGGGACAGCAGTGTTCTGTTTCTCTGACAGCCTGGGATGGGAGCAGGTCTGGAGCAGCAGTGCTCTGTATCTCTGATAGCCTGGGATGGGAGCATGCTTGGGACAGCAGCGTTGTGTTCCTGTGACAGCCAGGGATGGGAGCACACTTGGGACAGCAGTGTTATGTTTCTCTGACAGCCTGTAATAGAGCAGGCTTGGGACAACAGTGTTATCTTTCTCTGATAGCCTGGGATGGGGCAGGCTTGGGGCAGCAGTGCTCTGTATCTCTGATAGCCTGGGATGGGAGCAGGTTTGGGACAGCAGTGTTCTGTATCTCTGATAGCCTGGGATGGGAGCAGGCTTGGGACAGCAGTGTTATGTTTCTCTGATGGCCTGGAATGGGAGGAGGCTTGGGACAGCAGTATTACGTTTCTCTGAAAGCCTGGGATGGGATCAGCTTTGAAACAGTAGTGATGTTCTGTATCTCTGATAGCCTCGGATGGGAGCAGACTTGGGGCAGCAGTGTTATGTTTCTCTGATAGCCTGGGATGGGAGCAGGCTTGGGATGGCAGTGTTCTGTATCTCTGACAGCCTTGGGTAGGGAGCACGTTTGAGACAGCAGCATTATGTTTCTCTGACAGCCTGGAATGGGAACACGTTTGAGACAACAACGTTAGGTTTCTCTGACAGCCACGGATGGGAGCACGCTTGGTACCAGCGTTATGTTTCTCTGATAGCCTGGGATGGGAGCAGGCTTGGGACAGCAGTGTTCTGTATCTCATATAGCCTGGGATGGGAGCAGGCTTGGGATGGCAGTGTTCCGTATCTCTGACAGCCTTGGATGGGAGCACATTTGAGACAGCAGCGTTATGTTTCTCTGACAGCAAGGGATGGGAGCACGCTTGGGACGGCTGCGTTATGTTTCTTTGACAGCCTCGAATGGGAATGCGCTTGGGACAGCAGCGTTATATTTCTCTGACAGCCTTGGATGGGAGCAGGCTTGCTAGTGCAGTGTTCTGTGTCTCTGATAGCCTGGGATGGGAGCAGCCTTCAGACAGTAGTGTTATGTTTCTCTGACAGGCTCGGATGGAATCAGGCTTGAGACAGTAGTGATGTTCTGTATCTCTGATAGCCTGGGATTGGAGCAGGCTTGGGACGGCAGTGTTCTATATCTCTGAGAGCCTGGGATGGGAGTAGGCTTGGGACAGCAGTGATGTTCTGTATCTCTGACAGCCTCGAATGTGAGAAGGCATGGGACAGCAGTGTTATGTTTCTCTGATAGCCTGGGATGGGTGCAGGCTTGGGACAGCAGTGTTTTGTGTCTCTGACAGCCTGGGATGGGAGCAGGCTTGGGACAGCAGTGTTCTGTGTCTCTGACAGCCTGGGATGGTAGCAGGCTTGGGACAGCAGTGATGTTCTGTATCTCTGACAGTCTGGGATGGGAGCAGGCTTGGGACAGCAGTGTTCTGTATCTCTGATAGCCTGGGATTGGCAGCAGGCTTGGGACTGCAGTGTTCTGCATCTCTGATAGCCTGGGATGGGAGCATCCTTGGTACAGCAGTGTTCTGTGTCTCTGATAGCGTGTGATGGGAGCAGGCTCTGGACAGCAGTGTTCTGTATCTCGTATAGCCTGGGATGGGATCAGGCTTGAGACAGCTGTGTTCTGTATCTCTGATAGCCTGGGATGGGAACAGGTTTGGGACAGCAGTGTTATGTTTCTCTGACAGCCTGGGATGGGAGCAGGCTTGGGGTAGCAGTGTTATGTTTCTCTGATAGCCTGGAATGGGAGCAGGCTTGGGACAGCAGTGTTATGTTTCTGTGATAGGCTGCGATGGGAGCAGGCTTTGGACAGTAGTGTTCTGTATCTCTGACAGCCTGGGATGGGAGCAGGTTTGGAACAGCAGTGTTCTGTGTCTCTGATAGCCTGGGATGGGAGCAGGTTTGGGACAGCAGTGTTATCTTTCTCTGATAGCCTGGGATGGGAGCAGGCTTAGGACAGCAGTGTTATGTTTTGTGATACCCTGGGATGGGAGCAAGTTTGGGAGAGCAGTGTTCTGTATCTCTGATAGCCTGGGATGGGAGCAGGTTTGGAACAGCAGTGTTCTGTATCTCCGATAGCCTGGGATGGAGCAGGCTTTGTGTAGCAGTGTTATGTTTGTGTGATAGCCTGGGATGGGAGCAGGCTTTGGACAGCAGTGTTGTTCTGTATCTCTGATAGTCTAGGATGGGAGCAGGCTTGGGACAGCAGTGTTATGTTTCTGTGATAGCCTGGGATGGGAGCAAGCTGAGGACAACAGTGATGTTTTGTATCTCTGATAGCCTGGGATGGGAGCAGGTTTGGGCTAGCAGTGTTCTGTGTTTGCGACAGACTGGGATGGGAGCAGGCTTGGGACAGCAGTGTTATGTTCCTGTGATAGCCTGGGATGGCAGCAGGCTTGGGGCAGCAGTGCTGCTCTGTGTCTGTGACAGCCTGGGATGGGAGCAGGCTTGGGACAGCAGTGTTCTATATCTCTGATAGCCTGGGATGGGAGCAGGTTTGGGACAGCAGTGTAATGTTTCTCTGAGGGTCTGGGATGGGGGCAGGTTTGGGGCAGAAGTGTTATGTTTCTCTGATATCCTGGAATGGGAGCAGGCTTTGGACAGCAGTGTTCTGTGTCTATGATAGCCTGGGATGGGAGCAGGCTTGGGACAGCAGTGTTCTGTGTCTCTGACAGCCTGCGATGGGAGCAGGGTTAGGACAGGAGTGTTATATTATGCTGACAGCCTGGGATGGGAGCAGGCTTGGGACAGCAGCGTTATGTTTCTCTGACAGCCTGGAATTGGAGCAGGCTTGCTAGTGCAGTGTTGTGTGTCTCTGATAGCCTGGGATGGGAACAGGCTTGGGACACCAGTGTTGTGCATCTCTGATAGGCTGGGATGGGAGCAGGTTTGGGACAGCAGTGTTCTGTATCTCTGATAGCCTGGGATGGGAGCAGGCTCGTGTAGCAGTGCTGAGTGTCTCTGATAGCCTGGGATGGGAGCAGGCTTGGGACAGTAGTGTTATGTATCTGTAAAAGCCTGGAATGGGAGCAGGCTTAGGACAGCAGTGTTATGTTTCTCTGATAGCCTGGGATGGAGCAGGCTTCTGAGAGCAGTGTTCTTTATCTCTGATAGCCTGGGATGGGAGCAGGCTTGGGACAGCAGTGTTATGTTTCACTGACAGCCTGGGATGGAAGCAGGCTTGGGACAGCAGTGATGTTCTGTGTCTGATAGCCTGGAATGGGAGCAGGCTTGGGACAGCAGTGCTATGTTTCACTGATCACCTTGGATGGGAGCAGGCTTGGGACAGCAGTGTTCTGTTTCTCTGACAGCCTGGGATGGGAGCAGGTCTGGAGCAGCAGTGCTCTGTATCTCTGACAGCCTGTAATAGGAGCAGGCTTGGGACACCAGTGTTATCTTTCTCTGATAGCCTGGGATGGGAGCAGGGTTGGGGCAGCAGTGCTCTGTATCTCTGATAGCCTGGGATGGGAGCAGGTTTGGGACAGCAGTGTTCTGTATCTCTGATAGCCTGGGATGGGAGCAGGCTTGGGACAACAGTGTTATGTTTCTCTGATAGCCTGGAATGGGAGGAGGCTTGGGACAGCAGTATTACGTTTCTCTGAAAGCCTGGGATGGGATCAGCTTTGAAACAGTAGTGATGTTCTGTATCTCTGATAGCCTCGGATGGGAGCAGACTTGGGGCAGCAGTGTTATGTTTCTCTGATAGCCTGGGATGGGAGCAGGCTTGGGATGGCAGTGTTCTGTATCTCTGACAGCCTTGGGTAGGGAGCACGTTTGAGACAGCAGCATTATGTTTCTCTGACAGCCTGGAATGGGAGCACGTTTGAGACAACAACGTTAGGTTTCTCTGACAGCCACCGATGGGAGCACGCTTGGTACAGCAGCGTTATGTTTCTCCTGATAGCCTGGGATGGGAGCAGGCTTGGGACAGCAGTGTTCTGTATCTCATATAGCCTGGGATGGGAGCAGGCTTGGGATGGCAGTGTTCCGTATCTCTGACAGCCTTGGATGGGAGCACATTTGAGACAGCAACGTTATGTTTCTCTGACAGCAAGGGATGGGAGCACGCTTGGGACGGCTGCGTTATGTTTCTTTGATAGCCTCGAATGGGAGTACGCTTGGGACAGCAGCGTTATATTTCTCTGACAGCCTTGGATGAGAGGCTTGCTAGTGCAGTGTTCTGTGTCTCTGATAGCCTGGGATGGGAGCAGCCTTCAGACAGTAGTGTCATGTTTCTCTGACAGGCTCGGATGGAATCAGGCTTGAGATAGTAGTGATGTTCTGTATCTCTGATAGCCTGGGATGGGAGCAGGCTTGGGATGGCAGTGTTATGTTTCTCTGACAGGCTCGGATGGGATCAGGCTTGAGACAGTAGTGATGTTCTGTATCTCTGATAGCCTGGGATTGGAGCAGGCTTGGGGCGGCAGTGTTCTATATCTCTGAGAGCCTGGGATGGGAGTAGGCTTGGGACAGCAGTGATGTTCTGTATCTCTGACAGCCTCGAATGTGAGAAGGCATGGGACAGCAGTGTTATGTTTCTCTGATAGCCTGGGATGGGTGCAGGCTTGGGACAGCAATGTTCTGTGTCTCTGACAGCCTGGGATGGTAGCAGGCTTGGGACAGCAGTGATGTTCTGTATCTCTGACAGTCTGGGATGGGAGCAGGCTTGGGACAGCAGTGTTCTGTATCTCTGATAGCCTGGGATTGGCAGCAGGCTTGGGACTGCAGTGTTCTGCATCTCTGATAGCCTGGGATGGGAGCATCCTTGGTACAGCAGTGTTCTGTGTCTCTGATAGCGTGTGATGGGAGCAGGCTCTGGACAGCAGTGTTCTGTATCTCGTATAACCTGGGATGGGATCAGGCTTGAGACAGCTGTGTTCTGTATCTCTGATAGCCTGGGATGGGAACAGGTTTGGGACAGCAGTGTTATGTTTCTCTGACAGCCTGGGATGGGAGCAGGCTTGGGGTAGCAGTGTTATGTTTCTCTGATAGCCTGGAATGGGAGCAGGCTTGGGACAGCAGTGTTATGTTTCTGTGATAGGCTGCGATGGGAGCAGGCTTTGGACAGTAGTGTTCTGTATCTCTGATAGCCTGGGATGGGAGCAGGTTTGGGACAGCAGTGTTCTGTATCTCTGATAGCATGGGATGGGAGCAGGTTTGGGACAGCAGTGTTCTGTATCTCTGATAGCCTGGGATGGGAGCAGGTTTGGGACAGCAGTGTTCTGTTCTCTGATAGCCTGGGATGGAGCAGGCTTGGGACAGCAGTGTTATGTTTCTCTGATAGCCTGGAATGGGAGGAGGCTTGGGACAGCAGTGTACGTTTCTCTGACAGCCTGGGATGGAAGCAGGCTTGGGACAGCAGTGATGTTCTGTGTCTGATAGCCTGGAATGGGAGCAGGCTTGGGACAGCAGTGCTATGTTTCACTGATCACCTTGGATGGGAGCAGGCTTGGGACAGCAGTGTTCTGTTTCTCTGACAGCCTGGGATGGGAGCAGGTCTGGAGCAGCAGTGCTCTGTACCTCTGACAGCCTGTAATAGGAGCAGGCTTGGGACACCAGTGTTATCTTTCTCTGATAGCCTGGGATGGGAGCAGGCTTGGGGCAGCAGTGCTCTGTATCTCTGATAGCCTGGGATGGGAGCAGGTTTGGGACAGCAGTGTTCTGTATCTCTGATTGCCTGGGATGGGAGCAGGCTTGGGACAACAGTGTTATGTTTCTCTGATAGCCTGGAATGGGAGGAGGCTTGGGACAGCAGTATTACGTTTCTCTGAAATCCTGGGATGGGATCAGCTTTGAAACAGTAGTGATGTTCTGTATCTCTGATAGCCTCGAATGGGAGCAGACTTGGGGCAGCAGTGTTATGTTTCTCTGATAGCCTGGGATGGGAGCAGGCTTGGGATGGCAGTGTTCTGTATCTCTGACAGCCTTGGGTAGGAGCATGTTTGAGACAGCAGCATTATGTTTCTCTGACAGCCTGGAATGGGAACACGTTTGAGACAACAACGTTAGGTTTCTCTGACAGCCACGGATGGGAGCACGCTTGGTACAGCAGCGTTATGTTTCTCTGATAGCCTGGGATGGGAGCAGGCTTGGGACAGCAGTGTTCTGTATCTCATATAGCCTGGGATGGGAGCAGGCTTGGGATGGCAGTGTTCCGTATCTCTGACAGCCTTGGATGGGAGCACATTTGAGACAACAGCATTATGTTTCTCTGACAGCAAGGGATGGAGCACGCTTGGGACGGCTGCGTTATATTTCTCTGACAGCCTTGGATGGGAGCAGGCTTGCTAGTGCAGTGTTCTGTGTCTCTGATAGCCTGGGATGGGAGCAGCCTTCAGACAGTAGTGTCATGTTTCTCTGACAGGCTCGGATGGAATCAGGCTTGAGACAGTAGTGATGTTCTGTATCTCTGATAGCCTGGGATGGGAGCAGGCTTGGGATGGCAGTG
The DNA here is from genome assembly GCA_016271365.2 of Neoceratodus forsteri. Classification (NCBI taxonomy): domain Eukaryota; kingdom Metazoa; phylum Chordata; order Ceratodontiformes; family Ceratodontidae; genus Neoceratodus; species Neoceratodus forsteri. The sequence goes on from JADMNL010000024.1 coordinate 126,783,354, forward strand.
TTATGTTTCTCTGACAGGCTCGGATGGGATCAGGCTTGAGACAGTAGTGATGTTCTGTATCTCTGATACCCTGGGATGGGAGCAGGCTTGGGTCAGCAGTGTTCTGTATCTCTGATAGCCTGGGATGGGAGCAGCCTTCTGACAGGAGTGTTATGTTTCTCTGACAGGCTCGGATGGGATCAGGCTTGAGACAGTAGTGATGTTCTGTATCTCTGACAGCCTGGGATTGGAGCAGGCTTGGGACGGCAGTGTTCTATATCTCTGAGAGCCTGGGATGGGAGTAGGCTTGGGACAGCAGTGATGTTCTGTATCTCTGACAGCCTCGAATGTGAGAAGGCATGGGACAGCAGTGTTATGTTTCTCTGATAGCCTGGGATGGGTGCAGGCTTGGGACAGCAATGTTCTGTGTCTCTGACAGCCTGGGATGGTAGCAGGCTTGGGACAGCAGTGATGTTCTGTATCTCTGACAGTCTGGGATGGGAGCAGGCTTGGGACAGCAGTGTTCTGTATCTCTGATAGCCTGGGATTGGCAGCAGGCTTGGGACTGCAGTGTTCTGCATCTCTGATAGCCTGGGATGGGAGCATCCTTGGTACAGCAGTGTTCTGTGTCTCTGATAGCGTGTGATGGGAGCAGACTCTGGACAGCAGTGTTCTGTATCTCGTATAGCCTGGGATGGGATCAGGCTTGAGACAGCTGTGTTCTGTATCTCTGATAGCCTGGGATGGGAACAGGTTTGGGACAGCAGTGTTATGTTTCTCTGACAGCCTGGGATGGGAGCAGGCTTGGGGTAGCAGTGTTATGTTTCTCTGATAGCCTGGAATGGGAGCAGGCTTGGGACAGCAGTGTTATGTTTCTGTGATAGGCTGCGATGGAGCAGGCTTTGGACAGTAGTGTTCTGTATCTCTGACAGCCTGGGATGGAAGCAGGCTTGGGACAGCAGTGTTATGTTTCTCTGATAGCCTGGAATGGGAGCAGGCTTAGGACAGCAGTGCTCTGTATCTCTGATAGCCTGGGATGGGAGCAGGTTTGGGACAGCAGTGTTCTGTATCTCTGATAGCCTGGGATGGGAGCAGGTTTGGGACAGCAGTGTTCTGTATCTCTGATAGCCTGGGATGGGAGCAGGTTTGGGACAGCAGTGTTCTGTATCTCTGATAGCCTGGGATGGGAGCAGGCTTGGGACAGCAGTGTTATGTTCTCTGATAGCCTGGAATGGGAGGAGGCTTGGGACAGCAGTATTCGTTTCTCTGAAAGCCTGGGATGGGATCAGCTTTGAAACAGTAGTGATGTTCTGTATCTCTGATAGCCTCGGATGGGAGCAGACTTGGGGCAGCAGTGTTATGTTTCTCTGATTGCCTGGGATGGGAGCATGCTTGGGTTGGCAGTGTTCTGTATCTCTGACAGCCTTGGGTAGGAGCACGTTTGAGACAGCAGCATTATGTTTCTCTGACAGCCTGGAATGGGAACACGTTTGAGACAGCAACGTTATGTTTCTCTGACAGCCTGGGATGGGAGACACGCTTGGGACAGCAGCGTTATGTTTCTCTGACAGCCTGAAATTGGAGCAGGCTTGCTAGTGCAGTGTTGTGTGTCTCTGACAGCCTGCGATGGGAGCAGGCTTAGGACAGCAGTGTTATATTACGCTGACAGCCTGGTATGGGAGCAGCCTTAGGACAGCAGTGTTATGTTTCTCTGATAGTCTGGGATGGGTGCAGGCTTGGGACAGCAGTGTTCAGTATCTCGTAAAGCTTGGAATGGGAGCAGGCTTGGGACAGCAGTGTTCTGTGTCTCTGACAGCCTGGGATGGGATCAGGCTTGAAACACCAGTGTTCAGTATCTCGGATAGCCTGGGATAGGAGCAGGTTTACAACAGCAGTGTTAATGTTTCTCTGATACCCTGGAATGGGAGCAGGCTTGGGACAGCAGTGATGTTCTGTATCTCTGACAGCCTGGGATGGGAGCAGGTTTGGAACAGCAGTGTTCTGTGTCTCTGATAGCCTGGGATGGGAGCAGGTTTGGGACAGCAGTGTTATCTTTCTCTGATAACCTGGGATGGGAGCAGGCTTAGGACAGCAGTGTTATGTTTTGTGATACCCTGGGATGGGAGCAAGTTTGGGAGAGCAGTGTTCTGTATCTCTGATAGCCTGGGATGGGAGCAGGTTTGGAACAGCAGTGTTCTGTATCTCCGATAGCCTGGGATGGGAGCAGGCTTTGTGTAGCAGTGTTATGTTTCTGTGATAGCCTGAGATGGGAGCAAGCTGAGGACAACAGTGATGTTTTGTATCTCTGATATCCTGGGATGGGAGCAGGTTTGGGCTAGCAGTGTTCTGTGTTTCGACAGGCTGGAATGGGAGCAGGCTTGGGACAGCAGTGTTATGTTCCTGTGATAGCCTGGGATGGCAGCAGGCTTGGGGCAGCAGTGCTGCTCTGTGTCTGTGACAGCCTGGGATGGGAGCAGGCTTGGGACAGCAGTGTTCTGTATCTCTGATAGCCTGGGATGGGAGCAGGTTTGGGACAGCAGTGTAATGTTTCTTTGAGGGTCTGGGATGGGGGCAGGTTTGGGACAGAAGTGTTATGTTTCTCTGATATCCTGGAATGGGAGCAGGCTTTGGACAGCAGTGTTCTGTGTCTATGATAGCCTGGGATGGGAGCAGGCTTGGACAGCAGTGTTCTGTGTCTCTGACAGCCTGGGATGGGAGCAGGCTTGGGACAGCAGCGTTATGTTTCTCTGACAGCCTGGAATTGGAGCAGGCTTGCTAGTGCAATGTTGTGTGTCTCTGACAGCCTGCTATGGGAGCAGGCTTAGGACAGCAGTGTTATATTACGCTGACAGCCTGGTATGGGAGCAGTGTTATGTTTCTCTGATAGCCTCGGATGGGTGCAGGCTTGGGACAGCAGTGATGTTCTGTATCTCTGGCAGTCTGGGATGGGAGCAGGCTTGGGACAGCAGTGTTCAGTATCTCGTAAAGCTTGGAATGGGAGCAGGCTTGGGACAGCAGTGTTCTGTGTCTCTGACAGCCTGGGATGGCATCGGGCTTGAAACAGCAGTGTTCAGTATCTCGGATAGCCTGGGATAGGAGCAGGCTTGGGTCAGCAGTGTTATGTTTCTCTGATACCCTGGGATAGGAGCAGGCTTGAGAGCAGTGTTCTTTATCTCTGATAGCCTGGGATGGGAGCAGGCTTGGGACACCAGTGTTATGTTTCTCTGATAGCCTGGAATGGGAGCAGGCTTGGGACAGCAGTGTTGTGCATCTCTGATAGGCTGGGATGGGAGCAGGTTTGGGACAGCAGTGTTCTGTATCTCTGATAGCCTGGGATGGGAGCAGGCTTTGTGTAGCAGTGCTGTGTCTCTGATAGCCTGGGATGGGAGCAGGCTTGGGACAGTAGTGTTATGTATCTCTAAAAGCCTGGAATGGGAGCAGGCTTAGGACAGCAGTGTTATGTTTCTCTGATAGCCTGGGATGGGAGCAGGCTTGGGACAGCAGCGTTATGTTTCTCTGACAGACTCGGATGGGATCAGGCTTGAGACAGTAGTGATGTTCTGTATCTCTGATAGCCTGGGATGGGAGCAGGGTTGGGATGGCAGTGTTCTGTATCTCTGATAACCTGGGATGGGAGTAGGCTTTGGACAGCAGTGTTCTGTATCTCTGATAGCCTGGTATAGGAGCAGGCTTGGGACAGCAGTGTTATGTTTCTCTGATACCCTGGGATAGGAGCAGGCTTCTGAGAGCAGTGTTCTTTATCTCTGATAGCCTGGGATGGGAGCAGGCTTGGGACACCAGTGTTGTGCATCTCTGATAGGCTGGGATGGGAGCTGGTTTGGGACAGCAGTGTTCTGTATCTCTGATAGCCTGGGATGGGAGCAGGCTTTGTGTAGCAGTGCTGAGTGTCTCTGATAGCCTGGGATGGGAGCAGGCTTGGGACAGTAGTGTTATGTATCTCTAAAAGCCTGGGATGGGAGCAGGCTTGGGACAGCAGCATTATGTTTCTCTGACAGACTCGGATGGGATCAGGCTTGAGACAGTAGTGATGTTCTGTATCTCTGATAACCTGGGATGGGAGCAGGCTTTGGACAGCAGTGTTCTTTATCTCTGATAGCCTGGTATGGGAGCACCCTTAGGACAGCAGTGTTATGTTTCTCTGATAGCCTGGGATGGGTGCAGGCTTGGGACAGCAGTGATGTTCTGTATCTCTGGCAGTCTGGGATGGGAGCAGGCTTGGGACAGCAGTGTTCAGTATCTCGTAAAGCTTGGAATGGGAACAGGCTTGGGACAGCAGTGTTCTGTGTCTCTGACAGCCTGGGATGGGATCAGGCTTGAAACAGCAGTGTTCAGTATCTCGGATAGCCTGGGATAGGAGCAGGCTTACAACAGCAGTGTTAATGTTTCTCTGATAGCCTGGAATGGGAGCAGGCATGGGACAGCAGTGTTACATTTGTCTGATAGCCTGTGATGGGTGTAGGCTTTGAACAGCAGTGTTCTGTGTCTATGATAGCCTGGAATGGGAGCAGGCTTGGGACAGCAGTGATGTTCTGTATCTCTGACAGCCTGGGATGGGAGCAGGTTTGGAACAGCAGTGTTCTGTGTCTCTGATAGCCTGGGATGGGAGCAGGCTTAGGACAGCGTGTTATGTTTTTGTGATACCCTGGGATGGGAGCAAGTTTGGGAGAGCAGTGTTCTGTATCTCTGATAGCCTGGGATGGGTGCAAGTTTGGGAGAGCAGTGTTCTGTATCTCTGATAGCCTGGGATGGGAGCAGGTTTGGAACAGCAGTGTTCTGTATCTCCGATAGCCTGGGATGGGAGCAGGCTTTGTGTGTAGCAGTGTTATGTTTGTGTGATAGCCTGGGATGGGAGCAGGCTTTGGACAGCAGTGTTGTTCTGTATCTCTGATAGTCTAGGATGGGAGCAGGCTTGGGACAGCAGTGTTATGTTTCTGTGATAGCCTGGGATGGGAGCAAGCTGAGGACAACACTGATGTTTTGTATCTCTGATAGCCTGGGATGGGAGCAGGTTTGGGCTAGCAGTGTTCTGTGTTTACGACAGGCTGGGATGGGAGCAGGCTTGGGACAGCAGTGTTATGTTCCTGTGATAGCCTGGGATGGCAGCAGGCTTGGGCAGCAGTGCTGCTCTGTGTCTGTGACAGCCTGGGATGGGAGCAGGCTTGGGATAGCAGTGTAATGTTTCTCTGAGGGTCTGGGATGGGGGCAGGTTTGGGACAGAAGTGTTATGTTTCTCTGATATCCTGGAATGGGAGCAGGCTTTGGACAGCAGTGTTCTGTGTCTATGATAGCCTGGGATGGGAGCAGGCTTGGGACAGCAGTGTTCTGTGTCTCTGACAGCCTGCGATGGGGGCAGGCTTAGGACAGGAGTGTTATATTATGCTGACAGCCTGGGATGGGAGCAGGCTTGGGACAGCAGCGTTATGTTTCTCTGACAGCCTGGAATTGGAGCAGGCTTGCTAGTGCAGTGTTGTGTGTCTCTGACAGCCTGCGATGGGAGCAGGCTTAGGACAGCAGTGTTATATTCCTGACAGCCTGGTATGGGAGCAGCCTTGGGACAGCAGTGTTATGTTTCTCTGATTGCCTGGGATGGGTGCAGGCTTGGGACAGCAGTGATGTTCTGTATCTCTGGCAGTCTGGGATGGGAGCAGGCTTGGGACAGCAGTGTTCAGTATCTCGTAAAGCTTGGAATGGGAGCAGGCTTGGGACAGCAGTGTTCTGTGTCTCTGACAGCCTGGGATGGGATCAGGCTTGAAACAACAGTGTTCAGTATCTCGGATAGCCTGGGATAGGAGCAGGCTTGGGTCAGCAGTGTTATGTTTTCTGATACCCTGGGATAGGAGCAGGCTTCTGAGAGCAGTGTTCTTTATCTCTGATAGCCTGGGATGGGAGCAGGCTTGGGACACCAGTGTTATGTTTCTCTGATAGCCTGGGATGGGAGCAGGCTTGGGACAGCAGCGTTATGTTTCTCTGACAGACTCGGATGGGATCAGGCTTGAGACAGTAGTGATGTTCTGTATCTCTGATAGCCTGGGATGGGAGCAGGGTTGGGATGGCAGTGTTCTGTATCTCTGATAACCTGGGATGGGAGTATGCTTTGGACAGCAGTGTTCTGTATCTCTGATAGCCTGTGATGGGAGCAGGCTTGAGACAACAGTGTTATGTTTCTCTGATAGCCTGGGATGGGAGCAGGCTTAGGACAGCGGTGTTCTGTATCTCTGATAGCCTGGTATAGGAGCAGGCTTGGGACAGCAGTGTTCTGTATCTCTGATAGCGTGGGATGTAAGCAGACTTGGGACAGCAGTGGTCTATGTCTCCTGACAGCCTGAGATAGGCATGAGGCTTGGGACAGCAGTGATGTTCTGTATCTCTGACAGCCTCGGATGTGAGAAGGCTTATGACAGCAGTGTTATGTTTCAGTTATAGCCTGAAATGGGAGCAGGCTTAGGACAGCAGTGTTCAAACAACATGAAGTCTTGCTATATTATAGACATTAGCAGTTTGTTCCAGCTCTAGAACTGCCCGGTGAAATGGTTAAAACCATTCCAAAATAGAATTTTGGCACGAGAGCAGCTCTATCTGTGTGCTTTCAAACTTGAACTGTCAGATTCTTTACTCCGCCTCAGTGAACAGTCGCCCGAGATTTCTCCTTCTGCTCGGTTCATTTCTCGGTTTAAAAAGTGTTTTCTCGGTTGGATTTAACCAAGAATAGTTTATTTTAACACATAAAACCGTTCAGTTCAAGCTCTATCTGTGGTAACCGTAAGTAAATGAAGGTTTTGTCTGTGTGGAACTTGTAAGTTATCAGTTCGGTTTTGAACCGATCAGTGGGTTAAAACTCATTTAAAACTAAAAGTTACTATTTTAGAGTGCCGTTCCGGTTCTTATCGGTTCTAAAAAAGCGGATTTATTACTGTTTTTCCAATACCCGTGACACGGTTAGGAAGCGATAAGGTGTCTTGCCTGGCACTGCCGTTAAAAGAACAAGTTTTTGGTTAGGCTGGCATTATGTCTGAGAAACCCAAAAAAACCGGGCCCACTGGGTTTCAACACTGTGATGTTTGTGGGGAAGTCTTTGCCAAGGCTGACCCACACACCACATGTGTTTATTGTCTGGGTTTGACCACCTCCAGTCAGACTGCCAGGTATGTAAGAATTTCCTGCAGCCACCCTGGAAAAAGATTGGGCAGGCTCAGGGGAGCGAAAGGCCAAAGTCCGCTGACCGGATGGCCAGCCCGGTTTGGTGCCAACCGAACCAGAGGAGTGCCCTCTGACCAGGGCCAGACTTCCTCGGGCAAAGAAAAGCTGGTTCTGAGGAACCAATTCCAGTAAAGAAAACAAGAAAATCAGCAGGTCTGGAGTCCAAAATTCCTTCTCCAACTGCTGCAGAGATAGCAAAAGCCATACAAATTGTCCAGTCACTGTCTCAGGGTCCGGCCCAACCACCACTATCTGGTAAAAGGTCGGTTCGTCCAGGTTCCAGTGGTTCAGGATTATGATATTGAGGAATTTTATGAACCAGAGGAGGGGAGGAGGATTATGAACAGTATGAATGTGCTGAGAAGGTCTGGGTGTGCCCATTGAACGGACATCTCCCCAGACAGACCTTTAGAATCTCCCCTATGCTGTCTGAGTCCCCATCTCATTTTATGTTTTATAAAATGTTGCTGAAACCCTCCAGCTTCCTTTAGAAGAGGCTGTGGATGAGCAAGAGGAGCCTGATTTTGTAGAAATGATGGATATTCCAGAGTCTAGGAGATTGTCTATTCCTTTACAAAGTCTTTTAGAAACAAATAATTAAAATTTTAAAAGCTCTAATTCTGTGCCTCCTGTAGATAAAAGATGGACAGAAGGTATACATTGTCAGGCCCTGAGACAGAATTCCTTTCTCAGCAATGCAGTCATGTTAGGGTAGTTCAGGCTGCTGCCTGTGATAAAGCTGATATTCCCTTGGCTTCACATCCTCCTGACAAGGATTCCAGGAAGATTGATGCCATGGCAAAAAACAGTATATGGCAGCCTCTCTGGGACTCAGGCAAGCAAATTATATGGCTTATGTAGCTAGGTATCAGAAATCTAGATGGGATACTGTTATGCAATTGGCCAACAGGCCCATGGCCAGCTGGCTAGTGAACTAGAACAGGTGGCTGCTGATGGCTTTTGAAGCCTCTAAGGTTCAGTTTCATGCTGCTGTGGATGTTAATGATGTTTCCTCTAGGGTCATGGCCACATCTGTAGCTTTTAACAGGTTGGCCTGGCTCAGGTGTACTAGTTTGTCACAGGATACCCAGACTAAGGCTATGGATTTTCCTGTGGTGGGAAATTCTCTGTTTGGAGAGCAGACAGAGAATTACATGAAGAAAGATGGATGAATATGGACTACTTACAAGGTGCCCAGGCTAAGGGTGGCAAGCCACTCCTCAAGGCATGCCCCAGGGGCAAGGGTGGAGGCCTTTTCACAGGCCTTTCTACCAGACTCAGGCCTCCTCTGCCTTTGCTCAGAGGGGCTTCTTCAGAGGCAGGGCAGGCGAGGGGTGGGCAGACCTGCTCCCACCCCAGCCTAAAGCTCCTGCGAAACAGGCACCCTGATGGGGTGCCCAGGGCAGTCTCCTGTACCAGTGGGGGCAGGCTGGCTTACTTCAGTCAGAAGTGGGCTTCTTTAACCTCAGACAAGTGGGTTCTGGAAGTAGTAATCCAGGGTCTGGTTCTCAGCTTCAAAAGCTTCGGGTTGAGAAGCAGACTTTTCTACCTGCAAGTGCTTCAGAGACCCTCGCCTGGAAACAGAGGTCTCATCCCTTTAGCTCTCAGAGCAGTAGAAAGGGTTCCTCCCTGCATCAGGGCAGGGGTCTGTATTCAGATACTTCCTTACCCAAAAAGACAGGAGAATGGCGGCCCATTTTGATCTCCGATATCTGAACAAGCATCTTTTGAAACCAAAGTTCAAAATGGTAACTCTGGCAATGATTTTACCTTCCCTAAGGCCAGGGGACTGGCTAGCCTCCCTGGACCTCAAGGATGCCTATTTCCATGTCCTAATCAGAAGATCCCATCGAAAGTACCTTAGATTCGAACTGCCCTCAGGTCATTACCAGTTCAAGCAATGCCCTTGCCTTACCTCTGCTCCAGGGTATTCACAAAGTGTCTAGCAGTGGCAGTGGCCCACTTAAGGAGGCAGAGGATTGCTGTTTTCCCTATCTAGACGACTGGCTCATTGTAGGTCAGTCCCCAGAACAGGTAAAATCTCACCTGCAGGTCACCCAGCAGCTTCTCACCTCCTGAGTTTTCTGCTAAACCTACCAAAGTCAGTTCTGGAACCAGTCCAGGTACTCACCTTTATAGGGGCAGAATTGGACCAAAGCTAGCCAGAGCCTTTCTTCCCCAGAAAGGGTAAGGAATTTAGTGGCTCTGGCCTCTTCCTTCACTCTGCAGGTCTCTCGACCAGCAGACACTTCTGCAGCTCCTGGGCACATGGCTGCATCCACAGCTGTTGTGCAGGGGCCAGATTTCCAGATGAGAGACATTCAGTTTCACTTGAGAACCTTTTGGTCTCAGAGAAGAGACCCCTTTCCAAGTTGGTCCCAGTGACTCGAACCTTGATCCTAGCTCTCCAGTGGTGGCAGGATCAGAGCAATTTAGAGCGGGGTCCCCTTCGTTTCCCCTTCTCACGACTTGACTCTCACTACAGATGCTTCCCTTCTGGGTTGGGGAGCCCACATGAGTGACCTTTCCACTCAGGAGTTTGGTCCCCAGGAATCTCTGCTCCACATCAATTTGCTGGAAATCAGAGCTGTCTTTTAGCTCTTAAAGCTTTTCTGCATCTGTCCACGACAAGGTGATACAAGTCAGAACAGACAACACCACAACAATGTGGTACATCAACAAACAGGGGCACTCGGTCTTCGGCCTTGTGCACCGAGGCAATAGTTGTGGTCTCTGGCCTATTCCCTGACACTTCCCTCAGAGCAGTTCATCTTCCAGGAAGGACAATGTCCTAGCGGATGCCCTCAGCAGGATTTCCCAGGGCCATCACGAATGGTCCCTGGATCCTCAAGTGCTGGGGATAGTTTTTGCCAGGTGGGGCATCCCTCAGATAGATCTTTTGCAGCCCCAATCACAAAATTCCTCTGTTCTGTTGCAGGCCTCCAGTGCTGGGCTCAGTTCCCCTGGATGCCCTTCTTCTGGATTGGGAGGAAGTTCCTCTATGCTTTCCCCCCTTTCCTCTCTATTCAAAGTACTAGTCAAAATCAGATCTCAGCCTTGCAGGGTGATTCTGATTGCCGTGGATTGGGCCAGGCAGCCCTGGTACCCACTCCTTCTGTCTCTGACAGTCCATCTTCCCTGTGCCTCCCCAGGAATCACAATCTGTTGACTTGTGCCCGGGAGGGTTTAGTATCGGACCTCAAATCCCTCAACCTCAAGGCCTGGCTCTTGAGGAGTTAGAGTTGCTGATTTACACCTCTCTCAGGGTGTTCTTGAGATCCTAAAGGCTTCCAGAAAGCCTTCCACTAGAGCTACTTATAGTTCTAAATGGAAAAGGTTTTCCATTTGGTGTGCTGAAAAATATTTCCCCAGAATCTGCTGAATTGCCCTTTTGTTAGATTACATGGTACATCTTAATTCCTTGGGTCTCAGACCAGCTACCCTGAGAGTTCATTTGGCAGCTGTGTCTGCTTTTGTGTCAGCAGGAAAGTCATCCCTCTTTCCTCTCATCCTGTGTTTTCCAAGTTTTTAGGGGTTACTCCATACTAATCCTCCCTTTCGGGAACCGGCCCCTGCTTGGGACCTTAATGTTTGCATTGCCCAGTTAATGCAACCCCTTTTGAACCTCTGTCTTCTGCAGAGCTTAAGTACCTAACTTGGAAAACTGTTTTTCTAGTGGCTATCACTTCTGCCAGACACATAAGTGAATTGCAAGCCTTGTCAGTGGAGACTGACTTTATTCCTTTCCACAGGGATAAGGTAGTCTAGGACTAATAGGAAGTTTTGCCTAAGGTGGTTTCAGATTTCCATCTTAATCAATCTGTCTCCCTTCCAGTATTTTCACTGATCACTCCTCTCTCGGTTGAGAGGAGGTTGCACAGCCTGGATGTTAAGAGAGCTCTTAGTTATTATATAGAAGCGTACCAAAGGTCCTGAGTTGAATCCCTCCAACTTTTCCTTACCTATGGTGAAGTTTGGAAAGGCAAACCTGCCACTAAGAGATCAATAGCCAGGTGGATTGCCTCTTGTATCCAATTTTGTTATCAGAAAGTGGGCAGAGCCCCGTTTGAGGGCTCATTCTACCAGGGTACAGCTCGTCTCTAGCTGCTGCCAGAGATATCCCTTTATTAGAGATTTGCCAGGCTGCTACTTGGAAAGGGTACACACTTTTACCAAGCATTACTCCCTGGATGTCCAGGCCAGGAGAGATGCTCGGTTTGGCACAGCTGTTCTTCAGAGCCTATTCCCTAAGTAGGTTCTGCCCCTCCTCCATGGAGGTACTGCTGTGTATTCTGCTAATGTCTATAATATAGCAAGACTTCATGTTGTTTGAAGAAAAATTACTCACCTTAGTAATGTTGTTTCTTCTAATGGAGTCTTGCTATGTTGAGACCTCCCCAACCTGCCCTCTCAGAACCTCTACTTGGTAAGGTGCGGGCAACTTAGTGTGGGTACTACTTATGTCCTGTTAGCATTTTGTCCACTTTGGGACTTTGGGGGTGTGTATGTGTACGCATGTGTGTGTTTTATTATACTTATGTTCCATTTTCATATTATTAGAATGGTGTTAGTTTCTGGTCCCCTGACTTGAGTCTTGGGTGTTGGGACCATCAATGGTTGTTATTATTTAGGTAGCCATTTGGCTAGTGTAGGTTACAGCTTCCACACAGACCTTAGTGAGTTTGGCTCGTAAAGATCTGACAGTTCAAGTTTGAAAGGACACAGATAGAGCTGCTCTCGTGCCAAAATTCTATTTTGGAATGGTTTTAACCATTTCACTCCGGGCAGTTCTAGAGCTGGAACAAACTGCTAATGTCTATAATATAGCAAGACTCCATTAGAAGAAACAACATTACTAAGGTGAGTAATTTTTCTTCTGTGTCTCTGACAGCCTGGGATGGTAGCATCCTTGGCACAGCAGTGTTCTGTGTCTCTGATAGCGTGGGATGGGGGCAGGCTTTGGACAGAAGTGTTCTGTATCTCATATAGCTGGAATGGGGAGCAGGCTTGGGACAGCAGTGTTCTGTGTCTCTGACAGCCTGGGATGGTATCAGGCTTGAGACAGCTGTGTTCTATATCTCTGACAGCCTGGGATGGGAGCAGGGTTGGGGTAGCAGTGTTATGTTTCTGTGATAGGCTGCGATGGGAGCAGACTTTGGACAGTAGTGTTCTGTATCTCTGACAGCCTAGGATGGGAACAGGCGTGGGACAGCAGTGTTGTGTTTCTCTGATAACCTGCGATGGAAGCAGGCTTGGGACAGCAGTGTTCTCTGTCTCTGATATCCTGGGATGGGAGCAGGTTTGCGTCAGCAGTGTTCTGTCTCTCTGATAGCCTGGGATGGGAGTAGGCTTTGTGTAGCAGTGTTAAGTGTCTCTGATAGCCTGGGATGGGAGCAGGCTTAGGACAGCAGCGTTATGTTTCTCTGATGGCCTGGGATGGGAGCAGGCTTAGGACAGCAGTGATGTTTTGTATCACTGATAGCCTGGGATGGAGCAGGCTTGGGACAGCAGTGTTATGTTCCTCTGACAGCCTGGGATGGGAGCAGGCTTGGGACAGCAGTGTTCTGTATCTCTGATAGCCTGGGATGGGAGCAGGTTTGGGACAGAAGTGTTATGTTTCTCTGACAGCCTGGAATTGGAGCAGGCTTGCAGTGCAGTCTTCTGTGTCTCTGATAGCCTGGGATGGAGCAGCCTTGGGACAGCAGTGTTATGTTTCTCTGACAGACTCGGATGGGATCAGGCTTGAGACAGTAGTGATGTTCTGTATCTCTGATAGCCTGGGATGGGAGCAGGCTTGGGGACGGCAGTGTTCTGTATCTCTGATAGCCTGGGATGGGAGTAGGCTTTAGACAGCAGTGTTCTGTATCTCTGACAGCCTGGGATGGGAGCAGGCTTACAACAGCAGTGTTATGTTTCTCTGATAGCCTGGGATGGGAGCAGACTTTGGACAGCAGTGTTCTGTGTCCCTGATAGCCTGGGATGGGAGCAGACTTAGGACAGCAGTGTTGTTATCGTCTCTGATAACCTGGGATGGGAGCATGCTTGGGATAGCAGTGTTCTGTGTCTCTGATTGCCTGGAATGGGAGCAGGTTTTGGACAGCAGTGTTCAGTATCTCATATAGCTTGGAATGGGAGCAGGCTTGGGACAGCAGTGTTCTGTGTGTCTGATAGCCTGGGATGGCAGCAGGCTTGGGACAGCAGTGTTCTGTCTCTCTGATAGCCTGGGATGGGAGCAGGCTTGAGACAGCAGTGTTATGTTTCTGTGATAGCCTGGGATGGGAGCAGGCCGAGGGACAGCAGTGTTATGTTTCTGTGATAGCCTAGGATGGGAGCAGGCTGAGGAAAGCAGTGTTGTTCTGTGTCTCTTAATAGTATAGGATGGGAGCAGGCTTGGGACAGCAGTGATGTTTTGTATCTCTGATGGCCTGGGATGGGAGCAGGTTTGGGCTAGCAGTGTTCTGTGTCTGTGACAGGCTGCGATGGGAGCAGGCTTGGGACAGCAGTGTTATTTATGTTCCTCTGATAGCCTGGGATGGGAGCAGGCTTGGGGCAGCAGTGCTGCTCTTTGTCTGTGACAGCCTGGGATGGGAGCAGGCTTGGGACAGCAGTATTCTGCATCTCTGATAGCCTGGGATCGGCAGCAGGCTTGGGACAGCAGTGTTCTGTGTCTGTGACAGGCTGCGATGGGAGCAGGCTTGGGACAGAGTGTTATGTTCCTCTGATATCCTGGAATGGGAGCAGGCTTTGGACAGCAGTGTTTTGTGTCTGTGATAGCCTGGGATGGGAGCAGGCTTAGGACAGCAGTGTTATGTTTCTCTGACAGCCTGGAATTGGAGCAGGCTTGCTAGTGCAGTGTTGTGTGTCTCTGATAGCCTGGGATGGGAGCAGGCTTGGGACAGCAGTGTTCTGTATCTCTGACAGCCTGGGATGGGAGCAGGCTCTGGACAGCAGTGTTCTGTGTCTCTGATAGCCTGGAATGGGAGCAGGCTTGGGACTGCAGTGTTGTTCCGTATCTCTGATAGGCTGGGATGGGAGCGGACTTGGGACAGCAGTGTTATGTTATTTTCATTAACAGTATCTCTCAGAGTATCCCAGCTGCTTGGCTATCCTTCATGCAGACGACCTGGTCTTGTATTGTAGTGGTAAGAATATTCAGCATGCAAACCAAACCCTTACTACTGCTTTTAAGTCCCCGCAATCTTGGTTCCTCCACCATTAGCTAATCCTGATAAAATGCTTACTATGCTGTTTGGCTCTGTAAATTAAGTAAAAACCGGGACAAATCTGAAGTCTCTGGTCAGGATGGGAAGGTCCTCGAGCCAGTTCACTCTGTCAAGTATCTTGGAGTACTCCTTGACGAGAATCTTAATTTTGTCAGCATATAACATCCACCTGTAAATAGGTAAATGCCAAATTGGAGTAGCCTACAAAATCAGCTATGTTCTTACACAGTCAGCAAGATTGGTTGTAGCCCATGGGATCCTGCTCCCATCGCTATCCTGTGGGGTAGCTACCTATCTCAGTGCACACATAACTCTCCTTAGGGAGTGGGACACTACCTATAACAGCATATCATGGATATGTTTTGGCCTCTCCTGGTCAAAACAGCATTACAAACTTTATGCTGATCTCTATTGGCTACCCCTGCTTCGCTCGAACTCTTGCCCTTGGCTCTGACTGATAATATCACTAGAGCAGGTATCCCAATCAAGCTGGCCTCCTACTAACTCGCAGACCTCTCCTCTCATAGCTTCACGATCAGCTGATAGAAGTCGCTGCTGCAGATACTAGATGCAAATCTAACAAAGGAACCCTTGCTTTCTCTCATTGGCGACTAAACCTTGGAACTCCCTGCCTCCTGATGTATGTTTAGTCCCCAGTCATGCCCAGTTCAAAAACATTTGTCGTTTTTTCTTCAGTCAGGTCTCCTGTACCTGTTTCAAACCCCTGAATTTGCTTTCAACCTCTAACCGACTTTCCCCATTGCTGTAAACTGCTCTCCACTTATCCTGACAGTCTAGTTATATTATTCTAGGCACTTATTGTCTTATTTTGCTTGTGCTTTAGCTACCCTTAACCCAGCAGCTGTCAGCCACATGTGATTTTTTCTGAGTCTTTTAATTGAATATAAACTATGAACTATTTTGTTACCTACTCATGTGATTGTGTAACCTTGTTTCAGCTCTGTATGTATTATGTCTTCACCCTAAATCAAATTGTATTCCTTGTATATCCCTACTTATTGCAATCTCCGGTCATGTTTTGGCTAATGGCACTTACCCGGTAAACAAAAACGAAATAAATAATAAATAAACAAATGTTTCTCTGACAGCCTGGAATGGGAGCAGGCTTGGGACCGCAGTGTTGTTTGTGTCTGTTGAACGCCTAGGATGGGAGCAGGCTTAGGGCAGCAGTGATGTTCTGTGTCTCTGACAAGCCTGGGATGGGAGCAGGCTTCGCAGTGCAGTGTTCTGTGTCTCTGACAGCCTGGGATGGGAGCAGGCTTCAGCAGTGCAGTGTTCTGTGTCTCTGATTGCCTGGGATGGGAGCAGGCTTGGGACAGCAGTGTAGTTCTGTATCTCTGAAAGCCTGGAATGGGAGCAGGCGTGGGACAACAGTGTTGTTTTGTGTCTCTGACAGCCTGGGATGGGAGCAGGCTTGGCAGTGCAGTGTTCTGTCTCTCTGATAGCCTGGGATGGGAGGAGGTTTGGGACAGCAGTGTTGTTCTGTGTCTCTGATAGCCTGGGATGGTAGCCGCTTGGGACCGCAGTGTTGTTCTGTGTCTGTTGAAAGCCTGGGGTGTGAGCAGGCTGAGGGCAGCAGTGATGTTCTGTATCCCTGACAGGCTGGGTTGGAGAGCTGAGTTGTGGCAGCAGTGCTGTTAGTTGCTGTTATGGGAGCACGCTTGGGGCAGCAGGGTTTTTCCATGTTTCTGACAGCCTGGGTTTGGGGCAGCAGTGCTGTTCTAGGTCTCTGACAGTCTGGGATGGGATCAGGCTTTGGGCAACGGTGTTGGTCTGTGGTTTTGACTACCCTGAATGGGAGCAGGCTTGGGACAGCAGTGTTTTTCTGTCACTGACAGCCTGGGTTCACGAGCTGGCTTGTGACAGCAGCATTGTTCAGAACTTCTGTGTCAATTCTCTTAACTCTTTTACATTAGGAGTGAGCCCATATTTTATACTTGGGACCCTCTTCTCATATCTCTGTACTATCCACATTAGTAGGAACCCTCCTCATTTTATCCTCAGAACCCTCTGTTCATACCTCTCAACTGTCTGACATTAGGGAGGGACAACCCTCATTTTAACCCTCGGAACCCCTCTGTCCAAATTGCTGAACTGTCCCACATTAGAAGGGACCTCTCATTTTATCTGTCAGAACCCTTGAGGGGTTCCGAGGGATAAATGAAAGTTGCCCCTCCCAACGTGGGACAGTTGAGATGTATGGGACTGAGGGGTTTGGAGGGATACAATGAGGATTGTCCTTCTTAATGTGGGACAGTTGAGTGGTATGGGACAGTGGGTTCTGAGGGATAAATGGGGGTCCCTTCCTAATATGGGACAGTTGAGAAATACAGACAGAGGTATTCTGAGGATAAAGAGGGGAGGGTCCTTTAATGTGGGACAGTGCTGAGAGGTATGGTCCATACCTCCAAACTGCCCCACTTCAGGAATGATGCCCTATTTTACCCCTCAGAAGAAACTCTGTCAAGCTGGCCCAGTGGCGTGGAGGGCTGAAAAACTGAGAGTCATCTTCTGCCACACTGGCAACCTGGCTTGGAATGGACACAGGTCACTCAGGGATTGACTGGGAGATGGAGGATTGAGTGTCGGTAGGACTTCCTCCGGGAGGGGAGTTGTTGTGGCTCGCTGCTGACTGCCATTAGGAGGAATCTAGGTAGCGGTATCGCATAGTCCCACTGTGTGTGGGATGGAAGCCCACAGAGCACTGCGGTGTCTCCACAGAGGCGGAGCTTGCACATTGTACTCATTGCACATCCATGGATTGAGGGGAAAAGGAGGAAAAACAATGGAGGATGGGCCCGTGAAGCCCCATGCCCATCACAATGTAGCCTATCCTGCGGCTCTGGTCCAGATAGATCTGGATATCTGTCCTGGGGAGAGGATCACCCTCCCTCCCTGGCCCCGCTGCAGGGAGAAATCCATGGGGAGAATGACCCCAACCAGGAGGAGGTAAGGGACAGCTGCAGCATGCAGGGACAGGGCTGAGTAGCCATCTGTCCTGCCAAGAAGGGTAAAATCTATATGAAAGAAGAAACTCTGTCCATACCTCTCAGCTGTCCCACATTAGAGGGATGGCCCTCATTTTATCCATCAAAACCTCTCTGTCCATACCTCTCAGCTGTCTCACATTAGGAGGGACAGCCCTCATTTTACCCTCGACCCCTCTGTCCATACCTCTCCAACTGTCCCACATTAGAGCAACTACCCTGATTGTATCCCCAGTTCATACCTCTCAACTGTCCCACATTAAGAGGGCAACCTTCATTTTAACCCTCAGAACCTCTCAACATACCTCTCAACTGTCCCACCTTAGGAGGACAGCACTCATGTTACCCTTCAGAACTTGAGGGACTCTGAGGGATAAAATGATGATTGTCCATCCAAATGTGGGACTGTACCTCTCAACTGTCCCAAATTTGGAAGGACAACCCTCATTTTTATTTATTTATTTAATCTGATATACACCTTTAAGGTGAAAAGCTCATTTATTTAACATATGAAAATGCCAGCAGAAGCAGGCCTTATGGTCTGTTGAGTCTGCTTGATTGTTCATTTAGCCCCTCAATACAGCTGCCCCACCCTCCCTCCCTCTTCATCACAACCCTTGCCCTGTCCCAACCCCTCTTAAAACTGCCCACTGTTCTACAGGATACCGCCTCCTTGGGCAGAGCATCCCACCTGTCCACTACCTGTTCAGTGAAAAATGTCTTTTGATTTCCTCTTGAATCTTCCCTCCAATCTCAGCTGATGCCTCTCATATCCCTCCCTCTTCTAAGCTAGAAAATCCCTTCTGCATTGGCCTTATTTATCCCTTAAGGTATTTAAAGGTTTCAATCATATCCCCCATCTCCTCTCCCTCTCCTCCAGGGAGTACATGTTCAGCTCGCCCAATCTATCTCTGTAGGACTTTCCCTCCAATCCCTGGATCATCTTGGTCACCCTACGTTGCATCCCTTCCAACAATTTGATGTCCTTCTTCAGGAATGGGTGCCAGTACTGCACGCTGTACTCCAGGTGCAGCCTGACCAGAGATCTGTACAAGGAAGGATCACCTCCTATTTCTGGAGGAGATTCCCTCGCTATACACCCCAGCATCCTGCTGACTTTTGCTGCGCTTTCCTGTACTGAGCTGAGTTGTTCATGCTGCCCATTATAAGCACCCCAGATCCTTTTCCTCTTCAGTGCTTTCCAGCTACACCCTCCCAGCTGATAGCTCCTCCCTTGGTTCCTAGCTCCAAAATGCAGTATCTTGCACTTCTTGGCATTGAACCCCAGCTGCCATGTTTCCAACCACTCCTGTAGTTTGGTCAGGTCCTCCTGCAGCCCCTTCCACCCTTTGATGTTATCTACCACAGCTCCCATCTTTGTGTCGTCAGTGAACAGACTGATCCTACTCCGGACCCCGTGCAAGATATCAGCTCTGTATATCCCAAATAGCACTGGTCCCAGTATCTATCCCTGTGGCACCCCACTCATCATTTTCTTGGTGATGAGGGTTCCCCACCACCACCACCACCATCCTCTGCTCCCTTACACTGAGCCAGTTGATGATCCATCTGGTCATCTTCATTCCCACCCTGTGTATTCTAGCTTCCTCCCTGCTTCCCATGCAGCACGGAATCAAAGGCCTTGCTGAAGTCCAAATACAGGACATCCACTGCATGGCCCCTGTCCAGCTCTCTGGTCACCCAGTCGTAATACTCAATTAGATTTGTCTGGCAGGATCTGCCCAAAACAAACCCTGTTGTTGGCCATCCTGGAGACCATTGTCCTCAAAAAGGTCACTAGCCTCTCCTTTAGGATGGTCTCCATGAGCTTCCCCACCATTGATGTGAGGCTCACTGGTCTGTAGCTGCCTGGTTCATCCCTATGGCCACTTTTGTGAATGGACACCACATGGGTCATCCTCCAGTCTTGTAGTATGCATCCTGTGTCCAGGGACATATTGAACCAGTCAGCCAGTGGTCCTGCTAGGATCTCCGCTAGCTCCTGAGTACTCTGGTGAATGCCATCTGGTCCCGGTGCCTTGTCCACCCTCAGTGCCCTTAACCCTTCCAGCCCTGTCCTCTGTAATCCCTGCATTAGTCACCCACCTCCCCCAACCACCCATTCCACCCCTCCCTTGGGGTATCTGCTCCCTTTCTCCTTCGTGAACACAGAGCAGAAGTATTCATTTAATACCTCTGCCTGCTCTACCCCTTCTCCACCCACCCTCCTTCCTTCCTAATCCTCACAATCTGGTCCTTGTTCTTCCTTCTTTTCTAATGTATCTGATGAAGTCCTTTTCTCCTTCCTTAATACCCTGTGCCAGTCTCTGCTGTCTTGAAGCCTTGGCTGCTCTAACTAGCCTGGTAACCTCCTGGACTTCTTTGTATACGCATCCTTGTCAACCCCTCCATCCAAAGTCTTGAGTTTCTGAAATGCCTTCCTCTTGGTGCTCACCACCTCTATAACCTCTCAAGTCAACCAAATGGGCTTCTTTGCTCTTCCCTTCTGTCTCCTTTTCTTTGTACAGAGTTCCAGTGGCCTCCATCGGCCCTTTTTAATAATATCCAGTTTTTGAGTAGCATCCATGTCTGATTGAATTCTGCTAGAGACCTACCCAAAATGTCCCCCATCCTTTTAAAGTCCGCCCTTTAAAGTCAGTCACCCTGGTCCCCTTACCCCTGTTTCCTTACCCATGTTGAGCGTGAACCACACCCGAGTGGTGGTCACTCCCAGCCAGAGGGTCCTCCACCTCCAGTTCTCTTGCATCCTTTCCATTTGAAAGTACCAGGTCCAGCGTCCTCGCCAATCTTGTTGGCTCATGTACAACTGCACCAGGAAGCTGTCCTGAAATGCTTCTAGTATGACCTGCCCCTTGCACTGCAGTGGTTGGAGTGCCCAATCCACCCCAGGTAGGTTGAAGTACCCCACCACCACTGTGTTTCCTTCCTACAGACCCTTCTGATTCGCTCAGCTAGCTCTCTATCTGGGTCATCCCCTTGCACTGGTGGTCTGTATACTACCCATTCTCAGCGTCCTACCTTCGAGTCCTGAAACTGCATCCATAGGGCCTCTGTTCTGCCTTCCTTCCTTCCTCCTCCTTTATACACCTATCCCTTCGTACATAAATGCCACACCCCTTTCCCTTAGTCCTAGCTTCCTGAATATTCTATACCCTGGGATCATCTATCCCAGTCCTGGTACTGGGTGGTCCACGTTTCTGTGATGGCCACAGTGTCCAGCTTCCCCACTGCCAGGAGATCCTGTAACTCAGCTGACTTATTACCTGGGCTCCTTGCATTCAGCGTGACCACCCTCCACCCCATTTCCTTCCTTCCTTGTCCCTGGTTTTCCTTCCTTCTCTCCACCCCCCTTGAGCCTCTACCCAGACTCCTGCCCTGTTAACATGGGGCAAGCTCATCTGGCTCCCTCTCTGGGATCCCTGCCTACCAGCTGTCCACTGCTTTCCTCACTTTACAAAATTTCCTCATCATAAATGGTAGTTAACATAGCTTAGACAGGTACAGAGAGCAGATCCAGTGGAGCCTTGTCCCAGTGAGTTACAGGAATTTCAGCAGCTGACAAAACAGGGTGTAAAGTTACAACATTATTTGTTATGCTATTCTAAGGAGGCTCAGCAGGAATTCAGGCAGTTCGTTTAACCAGAGCGATGCTCTGTAGGCAAAGGAGTGCTGGACCTGATAGTTTTACTGGAAAGGCACAGTTAGTACTTTCCCAGCCATACTTTTAGTTGAGTATTGATTCTTGACAGGGTGTAGGAGGTTTTGGATTGGGGGGGCCCAAGAGCACCTTTATACCTTCATACCATGCCTTCATTTATCCTCAGAATTCCTCTGTTCATACCTCTCAACTGTCTCACATTAGAGGGACAACCTCATTTTACCCCTGAGAACCTATGGAACAAATAGGCAGAGGATGAGATAAGTGAAAATCGTGGGAAAGGGGATTTTCCTAAACTAACACATTTAGCTCCCCATAGAATGGCTTCTATATTTGTTCATGTTTCTTGTGTGTTTGTTCCATGTTTAGTTATCTCACTGCCAGGCCCTCTCACTCCTGTTGGTCCTGTTGTTGCATGGCCCTAATGCTCAGTGAAATTACAATTCGGAGGAGAAAAAAAAGTTGAGAGCAAGGAAAAAATGTAGCCTCCTTGTGAAGGTCACCAAGGTGTCCTGCAGCATCCATTATTCTAGGTGTTACTCAAACCATGCAGATGGGGCTTTCACACCTAATCAGCAGTTCGAGTCATCAGTAGAAATGTTCCAATGGGATTTGCCACTTCAGGAAGAGAAAGAGAGAGGCGAAACCAGAAGCAGCTGCCTTTTCTGAAAGTCTTTGAGGCACATATGCCAGCTACATCTTTAATTTATTTCATTTTCCCACAGTGGAGTCAACATGTTTTACATCTGCATTATCATCTACCTCTCGGGACCTGGCCATCTCACGGCAGCCGTGCACATCTCACTGATGCAAGTGACCTGGTAAGTGTGACATTGTTAATTGAATTAGCATATGGACTCGGTGTCATTGTAATCAGTCCAGGAGCACTGAATGAGCGCACTTGAGTTGGGCTGTCTGGTTCTGGGCTTACGTACTGTACCTCTGACCATTTGTGGCTTGAGGTCATACTGTTCTGCACCCAGGGCCCTACGATCATTAGAGGAGCAGGTAATGTGCCAGGAACGCTTGGCACTGTAACATTCTTGCCCTTATCACAGCACAGCTGCAGTCATAGCTCCCATGTCTGTGGCACTGACTACTGTATCATAAAGGTTTCATTAGGGAACCTTTTCAGTACTGTTCCAGTCTTCTCTAACACAGCTCCAGCTCTTGAGTCTGAGGTACTGGCTGCTGTATCACACAGATCTCATAGGAAACATTCCCAGAACCAGTCCGTTCTTCTCATAACACAACACTGCACAGCTCCTAGGTCTAAGGTACTGGCTGCTGTATCACACAGATCTTGTTGGGAATATTCCCAGAACCAGACAATTCTTCCCATAACACAGCACTGCCTAGCTCCTGAGTCTGAGGTACTGGCTACTGTGTCACACAGATCTTGTTGGGAATATTCCCAGAACCAGACAGTTCTTCCCATAACACAGCACTGCCTAGCTCCCTGGTCTGGGGCACTGACTTTTGTTAACACAGACCTTGTTTTTGGCATTGCACCTGTAGGGGACAGGATGTCTGTGCTAGTGTGAAGCTGCTTATAATGTTCCTGTTTTCCGAAATGCTCATCCGACTCTCCATATAATCCATATTTAACTATATCTAAATGAAATGTGATTTGGGAAAACTGTTTTCATTTTGTGGACAATATTCTGCACAGTTTCCTTCATGTAGGAATTTTGACTGTGTCACTGCACTAGTGCAGAACTTTGAGCACTGCTCGGATAGCTCATGTTCGTAGTTCTGTAGCTATGCAGTGACATGGTCAAAACTGCAGTTTACTGGTTCCATGATGTAACATGTACCAAATGCCATCCATAAAAATACAACAATACACACATCAACGCTTAGTCGGGTGCAGTAACATAGAAACATAATTTGTCATCCAAAGGACCAGTTGGTCCACCTGTATGCTCAGAACTTCCCTGCCTGTTCTGCCTCCCAGAACCCTGTCTGGTGTCCACTGACCCTACCACTCCCTTCCTCTTTTCTGTTATACCCTTGTGCTTGGCCTATACATACTTGAAGCCCTCCACTGTTTAGCCTACACCAGTTCAGCTGGCAGTCTGTTTCAGGTGTTCAACACCCTTTCAGTGAAGAAATACTTGCATCTCTCTTACACACACCCCCCAGCTTCCTCGCATCACCCCTGTTCCTGGCGCTTGTTCTCATTTGAAAGAGCCTCAAATTAAATATTAAATGTTCAGAAGTTAAAATGGATCCTTTGGGGATGTGGGCATCATTTCTGAAACTGAAAGTTACAAACTGCTAAATTAACACCATTCCTGTCCCTTTAAAGAGAAGTGTTCAGTTCATTTTAGCAAGCCATAAGCAATAACTAGATTAAAACGGTAGAAATAAAAATCATTAGTACAGTTACAACCATAGAAATATAAATATTACAGAAAATATTTGTATTGTAATTGTCTTTATTGTTTCGTATATTAATTTGTACTATTTATATTGTTGTAATGTGCATTTTGTATTCAGTGATCTCCTTTGAGGATATCTCCTTCATCAGGCCTCAGCTATGGAACTTATAACCCACAGGTGCTAGGACCACACAGAAACTTTTCCAAGCAGCCTGCCAGGGGCGCCCATGATGACGTCAGATGACACTATACATAAACATGGGCTGTCCATCCTCTCCTCAGTTCTTTTCCTGCCATCGATCAGACTCGTCGGACCGTAGCCGCCGTTTATTTTCCCATATATACAGGTAATCACTTTTACAGTGATTTTCGATGACCTGCATTTCATCAAAGAAACTGTCGGGTTATTTTGATACCATGAGGGCAGAGAAAAGATGTATACCGCGACTCTAAACAACATCTGTGTCTGCTGCCTAGGCCTGGACCACAGCGTGAACACCTGTGAAATCTGCAGGGGTTTCAATTCCGTGACCAGGCAATGCTGTAAAGAAGCCATAGAGATGCACCACTTGAAACAGAAGGTGGCCACTCTGGAGAAGGAGCTCCAGCAGAAAGCTGGAGCATCGCCCATGATCAACCACATCCAGATCATCCAAGTCCCAGGACAAGATGTCAGGAAGTCACAAAAACAAGCACTGAGATAAGGACAAGGAGAGAGCCTCCCCAGTGCATTCCAGATCACCCCTTCGCTCTGCAGGTATGACCTCCTCAGTGTTGTCATCTGATCCAGCGGTGACACCACTGGCCTCCCCCCCAAACTGTCGACATGACACCAAGGTTAGGGCTTGGCATAGGGACTACCAGGCCTAGAATGGCTGGTATGTCACTGTTGATGTCAGGAACTCAGCCACCCCTGTCAACTCCTCCAGTCGCATCTGTCAACCATACAAGGCGATGACACTTGATTCTATCATCCTTTTCTGACACTAGACACCTGTTACTTGGCCTTCTGGTTCCAGGGGCCTGTCGATGGAGCCTACTACCAAATTTTCATCTTTGCAACAGGTGTTCTCTTGCACGCAGCCGCCTCCTAGGGCACCATGAACATCGCCAGCATGTTTTTTTCTCCATGACGACCCGCTTGATGATAGGTATGAATATAATCCTAATGCAGGATAGGAAGATGAGGCTGAGGACTATGTCAAAGCCCCTATGAAGGCGGCACCAGCTCCACGGTGTCCGCCTGCAGTGAGAGACACCACGGTCCCTCAGAGGATCCCATTTTCCTCACCATGATCCAGCGGCTGCAAGCTGACAAGAGTTTTGATCTGGAAGAACAGGACACCACTAAAAGAATTTAATAGAGTTTCTGGAATTGTCATAATCTTCTGCGATTGTGGTACCACCTCTGCTTCCTGCTTTAGGGATGCCACTTTTGTTGCCCGCACAGGTTAAACAACATCCCAGCTGTACCTAGGAAGGCAGACAGAATGTACATGGCCCTTTCTGGAAAGCCATTTTATGCCACACAACCTGAGATGGACTCAGTGGTGATTAATGCTACCCATGGTAGGTCTAGGGCACCTAAGCACCTTACCGTCCTCTCTCCTGATAAAGAGTCCAGGAAGTTGGATGTCTTAGGCAAAGGACATTTGCCTCAGCATCTTTAGGCCTTAGTATTGCTAACTACCAGGCTCACATGATGAAGTAACAAAACACCCTCTGGCAGAAGGCCAAAGCAGCAACACAAGCCTTACCTCAGGGTACCCCAAAGCAGAAGCTCTTACTGCCGGCTTGATGTGGGCAAGCATTTGCTCCACAGTGTATGATGTATCAGATGCTTCTGCCATTGCTGTGGCTTCTGGCATTTGTCTCAGGAGATATTCCTGGCTGACAGTGTCAAGGTTTGTGGTGATTTGCAACAGTTTATTCTCAGTGCCCCATTTCGAGGCAGAAGTTGTTTGGCCCTGAGGTCCAAGACATCTTGTCCACTCTCAGACCTCAGGTAGGACTTTGAAGTTTGTCCATTCCCTCTGCAGTACTCATCCTAAGGGTAGGGGCAGGCTTTTTTGTCCAGCTGGTGTCCGACAGGGCCCAGCCAACAGGGTAAGGGCAAGGGAGCAGGAGCCTTTCCAGTCCCAGTACTACCCAGGTTGCCCACTCAAAGCCCCTAGAGGTAGTGGCACAGGTGAGCTGCCCCAACTGGCTCCACCTGACTCCTTATACACCCCCATCTACCTTTACCTTTGGGGTCGTTATAGGGGGTCGCCTCTTCCTCCACTTAAACCAGTGGAAGCAGATGACTGCAGATGCTTGGGTTCTAGCGATCATAGAACAGTGTCATGCTCTGAAACTTCTGGTTACACTTCTAGATCATCCCCACTAACCACAGCCTATCCTCCGGAGCACCTACCTCTGCTACTGGAGGAAGTGCAAACTACTTCAAAGCAGGCAATAGAACCTGTCGCTTAGAACAAAGGAACACATGTTTTTGCTCCTGGTACTTCCTTGTCCCAAAGTGGGCGGAGACCTGAGGCCTGTCTTGGATCTCAGGGAGCTCAACTTCTTCATAGAGTACAAAAGTTCAGAATGCTCACCCTGCAAGGCCTTCTCCCTTTGCTGCAAGCACAAGATTGGATTTTCTTCCTCGATATGAAGGATGCATACCTCCATGTCAAAATTCAGAAGCCTCACCTAAAATACTTGAGGTTCCTGTTCCAGGGAACATTACCAATTCAGAGTGTTGCCCTTTGGCTTGTCTTCTGCATGAGTGGGTCTTTACCAAATGCTTGGCAAGGTGGCAGCAGCCTTTTGCAGGAAGGCCTCTTTGTTTTCCCTTACCTGGACGATTGACTGTTAAAAGACCCACCAGGGATCAGTTCCTGAAGACCTGAGTCTGAACCAGACAGCTGTTCGATGCTCTGGAGTTGACAGCATACCAAAATCAGTGTTGACACCCTGCTAGTGTCTGCAGTACATAGGAACAATCCTGGACATCGTAATAATAATAATACATCTTTATTTATAGTAAGCACAATTCAACAAGTATCAAAGCACTTTTACAAAGATCAGAACAAATACAATTCAGCAATAAAACTCCTCAATTTAAAAACTTTCAAATATTAATCAACTAAGAAGGCCAGCAAAAAATACGTTTTAGAGCTGCTTTAAAGCTCTCCACAGTCAGTCACCCTCTAACCCGATGAGGTAGAGAATTCCACAGGGTAGGGGCTGCGAAAGCAAAGTCCGAGCCCCAGAGGTCTTCAAGCGAACCCTGGGAATCTCCAGCAATCCCTCATCAGTGGGCGGAGTGGCTGGAAGGGTAGTAGGGATGAAGGAGATCTTGTAGGTAGCTCAGTCCCTGTCCATGTAGGGCTTTACAGGTCAGAAAGGCTGAGCCCATGGCTTAGCTTTTCTGCCTTTGGACAGAGATGACTGCCTGCTTACGAGGCACAGTTAGTGCACAACAGCTCTTATTCCTCAGCCAGGATGTTCTTACACCTTCTGGGACTTGTGCCAGTGGCCATTGTTACTGTACCTCTGGCGGACTACATATCCGTATTCCCAATGGACCCTAAGAGTCCAGTGGAATCGGTTCAGATGGTTCTAGTCATGTCCCCTGTCCATAAAGTGCTCACATAGTGGATGGAACCAAGCAGGCTGTTTAAAGGGATTCTGTTCCTCATCCCTCCCTCTGCAGATTCTCACTACAGATGCTTCAGGGATGGGCTGGGAGAACACTTGGGCCCCTATCAGACACAGGACATATGGACTTCAGTGGAAGTACCTTGCACATAAATGTTCTGGAAATGTGAGTTGTTCTGTATGGACTCCAGGCCTTCCAGAACCATTTATCCCAGGTCCTCTGTTAATACAGAGGGACAATGTCAGTGTGATGCATGACATCAGCAAACAAGGGGTGGGGACTCATTCCTATCCACTGTGCAGGGCGCCATAAGGTTTTGGTATTGGGCTCTGGAACATGGTCTAGAACTGCCAGCAGTACATGTTCCAGGCACCCAAAATATCTTGATAGAGAAGCTAAGCCGGTCACAGTCAGAATGCATGAGTGGGAACTGCTGACATCGGTGATGACGACCTATTTAAATGATTTGGTCAGCCAGAGTTGGACCTTTTGCATCTCCACACAGTGCAAAACTGCTGCTTTTCTGCTTGCTTGCTTCAGGGCCTGGAGTTTTCTGGTGAGACTCATCCCTATCTTTGAAAGGAGGTTCCTGTATGCCTTTCCTCCATTTCCTCTAATTCAGAGTATTTGTCAAGCTCTAGATGGAGGGAAAACACTGATATTCATTGCTCTCCTATGGCCTCAACAGATCTGATTCCCTACTGCAACAGCTAGCAGTGGAACCTCCAGTGCCACTGTGCAAGGTCTGCTGTCACGAAACAGGAACCCTGGTCCATCCAGACCTGAAATCCTTCATCAGCATGCATGGTTCTTGAAGACATAGCCATTGACCGTTTTGGGGTTTCCCAAAAGTGGCTGATGTTCTGTGGCTACTGAAGCCTTCCACCAGATCCACTTATTCCATGAAGTGGAAGTGGTTTGCTTTGTGGGCCATTTCTCACTACTTGGATTGAGTCATTTGTTCAGTTAATCAGGTTCTGGGTACCTCCTGTCCTGATCAGTTTCAGAGCCTGCAGTATTCCTCAAAGTGTACCTGGCTGCCATATCAGCCATCCATGTGCCTGTAGAGGGTTGTACGGTTAACCAGTTGGAGGTGGCCCACATGTTCTTCAGGGCATTCTACATCTAAGCCTCTCATCCTTAATTCAGTCCCAGTTTGGGCCTTTCCTGTGGCGAGGTCATTGCTGGTCTGGCACTCGAACTATGGTACCACCCTGCCTCATGTCCAGCACCGTCTGCCCGCATAGGCCCGCAAGTATCGCGGTGCCCATGGGGTCCCCTGCGGGGTTCACAGAGCACCCTTAGGCTGAGAGCCTGGTGACTGCCTCTTTGTTCAGGCATACTGGCAGTTCTGCCTACACTGACCTTCCCCTGATAAGGAGTCCAAGCTTTTGGACCATTCTTCATGGAAAGTCTATGCGGCTTCCTCCTTGGGCCTTCATCAGGCCAGTTCGGCCATCATCATGGCACACTTCTCTCATGCCCTTCTCAGGTCATTAGATGAAGTCCTCCCACATCTCCCGCGGACATGCAAACCCACGGTTAAACGAGGTCTGGGACCAGGGAACCATGCTGTTGCCAAACAGCAGCTCCAGCAACCCTGGACATTGGGGATTCTTGTGCCCGCTCGATGGCCGCCACAGTGGCCTCTCGCTGCAGGACTTGGCTGAGGCTCTCCTCCTTCCAGCGAATACTCAGCATAAGTTAGCTGATGTGCCTTTCCTTAGGACCGACTTAATCCCCAGGGGTGGCTGGTCACCTACAGCGCATTGAGCAGTCCAGTGCCACATAGCCACTTCTGCCAAGAGTTCTTCAGGCAAGAACCAGCAGAAGAAAAGAAAAGCCTTTTGGCACTCTTCCCCTGCAGTTCAGCAGTCGTCCTACCAAGGAGGACAGCAGCATCAGCATCAGCAGCAGGCTCAAGCTTGGCACCCTCGGCCCAAGCCTGGACTAACCAGGCCCGCAAAGGAGGCCGAGGCTCAGGTCCTGGGCCGCCTCCTCCTCTAAGCCTGCCCAGTGGCGGGCTGGGGTTGCCACCCCTATCTCCGTCACAACAGCACTGGGTCCTCCGTGGGGTCTGGCTCCGCCACTTCCTTTCCGCCTGGTCCGCTATCACTATGGACAGGTGGGTTCTCAAGTGGTCGGTCAGGACTGCCTCTAGAATTCAAGTAGTACCCCCCAGCCGAGCCTGCACCCCTCGAGAAGAACGGATTTCCACATGCACCCAGTCGGCTCTTCGAGATGACTTTGCTCAGCTTCTCCTCAGGAGGCAGTAGCTATCATGGCAGATCCATCTGCAGACCCAGGCTTTGTCTCCGGGTACTTCCTGGTGCCCAAGCAGCCAGGGCGGGGGCTGGCTTCCCATTCTAGATCTCCATGACCTGAATCAGTTTCTCAGGTCACACACCTTTCGGATGGTCATTCTGTCCCAGATCATTCCATCCTTGGAGCAAAACATGTGGTTCTGTTCACTGGCTCTGCAGGGCGCATTCTTTCACATCCCAATCCGTCCGTCCCATCAGCTGTTCCTCCGCTTCAGGTTGAAGGGACCTGTATGAGTTCCGAGCCATGCCGTTCAGCCTGTCATCGGCCCCTTGGGTCTTCTCCAAATGCATTGCAGTGGTGGCGGTCCATCTCTGGCGTCGGGGAGTCAGAATTTACCCCTACCTCGATGATTGGCTCCTGGCAGGTTCCACCCAACAGGAGGTGGAGGGTCCAGGGATCTGGCCCTCCAGACCTGCTCCCAACTTGGCCTCCTGATCAATGAGGCCAAGTTGGACTCTTCTTCCCAGGTGATGGGCTTATCGGGGCAGAGCTCGGCTCTTGTCAAGCCAGAGCCTGGCTCCTGGAGGACAGGCGGAGGTTCTCTCCTCCTTTGCCCAATCATTTCTGGTTGGGCACTTGCACCCTGCCGGGACTTTCTGCACCTTCTGGCTTACATGGCGTTGTGTACCTCAGTGGTCCGTTGAGCCCGGTTGAACATCGCCCCTTCAGTGGGAGCTGGCCCAGTGGACTCAGTGCCATGGTCATTTTGACCAGCTGATCACTGCAACCCAGAAGACGTGGAACACTTTCCAATGGTGGACTGCCCCAGACCGGTTGCAGGAAGGGATCCCGTTTGTTCACCCTGAGCCGATGGTCGTCCTTATGACTGATGCCTCTCTCATGGACTGGGGAGCCCATGAGGGGACAACAGGACCCACGGTTTTGGACCCTCGAGAGTCCTGATGCCACATCAACCTGTTTGAGCTCATAGCAGTCAGACTGGCACTGTCAGCTTGCTCCACAGCTCCGGGGTCAAGTGGTTCAAGTCCAGACAGACAATACCACGACCATTACTACCTCAGCAAACAGGGCTGCACACACTTCTGTCTGCTGTGCAAGGAGGTGCTCCGCATCTGGACTCTCATAACCCGGTTGGAGGTGGATCTCTAACCAACCATGTGGCAGGAGCCTCAAACCAGCTGGTGGATGCTCTCAGCCATATAGGCCAGACATCCCAAGTGGTCTCTCCATCCAGAAGTAGCTTATAGCCTGTTCTCCTGTTGGGGCAAACCGATGGTGGACCTGTTTGCCTCAGGAAAACACCAAGCTGAGGCTGTATCATGCCCACCCCTCAGCAGGGCTCACTGTAGGGGATGCCTTCTCAAGGCCGTGGACCCCAGTCCTCCTCTCGCCTTCCTCCATTTCCCTTGATCCACAATGTGTTACTCAAGGTGAGGAGGGACAATGCAAAGGTGATTCTGGTACCCCATACTGGCGCGCCAGTTCTGGTATCCAGATCTCTTCAACCTCAGCTGCAGGCCCGGATTGGCTTTGTGCAGGCGGACCTGATATCTCTGAACTGGGGAAGGTCGTCCATCCGGACCTTCAATCCCTGCACCTCACAGCCTGGTACCTGAGCTAGGAGTTCCAGGCTTTGGGTCTTTCGAAGATGTCTACACCATGGTGGAGGCATCTCGAAAAGAATCGACCAGGAAATGTTATGCCTTCAAATGGAAAAGGTTTTCCATTTGGTGTCAGAGTAAGGGTCTGGACCCCTTATCCTGTTCTGTGGCTAACATTCTCGACTACCTTGGTCTCTCTCCAAAGGGGTCTCTGGTCACCGACCATTAGGGTGCACCTGGCAGCCATTTCTGCTTACAGGGCGTGGGCTGGTCAGCCGTCATTGGTGCAGGAGACTGTGGTCGGGCACTTTTCAAGGCCTGGATCACATATCCTCTCCAGTGCATGAACCTCCACCTCCGTGGGATCTACTTCTGGTACTGGCAAAGCTCATGGGCAAGCCATTCGAACCAGTGCACAAGTGTGAGCTGTCACACTTATCATGGAAGGCGGCCTGCCTGGTGGCTGTCACGTCTGCCAGAAGGACAAGGGAGCTCAGGTGCTTTCAGTGGACTCCCCTTATCTGATCTTCCACAGGTACAAAGTTGTCCTGCACCCCACGAAATTCCTTCCAAAGGTGGTGTCAGAGTTTCACCTTAACCAGGTGTTGACTCTGCTGGTATACTACCCTAATTACACCTCAGAGGCTGAGTACAGGCTCCATACCTTGGACCTATGACATGCTCTCTCTCCTATTATAAGGAGAGGACAGCAGAAATTTTGGAGAGGTTAGCCAGCTGTTTGTCACCTACACTGAAGTCGCTTCTGGCAGACCTGCAGCCAAACGGACTATAGCAAGATGGATTCGTCATGCATAGGTCTGTGCTATGAGTTGGCAGGCAAGGAGCCTCCCAGAGGGTAAGAGCTCATTCTACCCGCCATACTGCTGCATCGGTGGCTACTTCAAGAACATCCCTATCCAGGAAATCTGTCGAGTTGCTACCTGGAAGTCAACAAACACTTTCATTACCCACTACCACATCGACCTTGAGTCGCTTAGGATGCTGGTTTTGGGGCCTCGGTCTCCAATCTCTGTTCCCTAAGTAGGGGGTGTGCGCCTTGCCTCTCTCTCCTGGAGAACTGTTAGGAGTCTACAAACAGTGTAGATGAACAACATATCCATGATCCTAGAAAAACAGGTTACTTACCTGTAACAGTAGTTCTAGGAGTGGTATATGTTGTTCATCCACATGGACCCACCTGACCTCCCGGCTGCAGACACACACACCTGGCTTCCAGCGGCCTAAGATCTGGTGTCATGGATGGGAGCCAAGGTATATGCCACCCAGGTGGGTGGCAGGAGCCAGCTTGAAGACTTCGGCAAGATTTAAAAGGAAAGGGACATGCCAAACAGTGTGGATGAACAACATATACCACTCCTAGAACTACTGTTACAGGTGAGTAACCTGTTTCTTTGGCTCCTTTTGAGGCCAGCTGGGACTTGTGGCTTAGCTTTCGTTCTTGGAAAGCCATGTTGCCTCACCTTCCTTCCCCTTGTGGGCCTGCAACTCTGAGGTTGCTGCTCCTATCTCCATTGGGTGGTTTCTCACCTATCGCCTTGCCTGGTTCGTGGAGTGCTGGGTTCTCTCCTGGTTCCATACAGAGAGGCCCTCTGAGTGTGATCTCCAGCAGGAACTGAGGAGAGGAGGATTACCACGTTTATTGTGCTGACGTCTGGCAGCGTCTTAGGGCGATGACCCCAGCAGACTGCTTGCAAAAGTTTCTATGTGGTCCCAGCGCCTGGAGGCTATAAATTCTGTAGGTGTGGCCTGATGAAAGAGATTCTCTCAAGATCTGTTATGGTACGACGTAAGTAACTGTTCTTTTCTTTGTATTTATTGTAGAGTGGTCACATATGAAGATGAGCAGTTATGCTCGCATACCTATCAGTATAAAATAAAATGAAAAATGAAAATATTCTCCTTTCTACTATGCATTCAAAGACAAGTCAGTATCTCTGCTGTGCTCCAGTTATAAAAAGTTAAATCATGGGTTACAAACCTTGTTGCTGATACAGATACACAGAGATTACTTAATTCTCAGCTTATGCCGTATGTGCTCTTAGCTGTCCAAACTACAAAAGAAGCAATTGGAAACATCACTATTTCTTTATGTGAATTTAAAAAAAAAAGAACATTTTTATCATTGTTATTCATAGTGTGTTATAACAAAATGGGCTCAGTCCAACGTTTTCTAGCAATACCATAGATTGGATTGTCCAAAACATATTGATTTATTATATGTCACTTTATCTTCACTTAGGCGTTTTGGTTAAGCTTTGCATTTCCACGTGTTTAGGTTCTCATAGATAAGCCGGAACCTAAGGTGAGCAAGTTGTCTTCTGTGTTCCCAGTTTGTACAAAACAGATGTGGTTTGCTACCCTCAAATTTCTGAATTTCCCATATTCGAACATCATGTGTGACTCTGTAATCCTGGCTGTGTCTAGCTGGATTTCTGAGAGAAGTGCATTTAACCTGCAATGAAGTATGTTCTATAGAAGATGCTTTTTTTTTTTTGTATTATTTCTTTTCTCCCCTCTTGCCTAACAACCCACCACTCCTTTGGGCTGCCTAGATCCTGCATCACGCTCTGCCTATCCTGAGCCCTCCAACTTCACATCGTAGGCCGCCCCTGGGTAACCCAGACGTAACTCCTTCGCCGGCTGGTCCCCTCCTCCGGCTGGGAAGGCACCAGGGGGCAACCAGCACATACTTGGCCCCAGGGTGCTGCTGAAGTGGAGGGGCTCTTTCAGGGCATCGGCAGGAATGGAGGATCAGCAGCCGTCATCCGTCGGTTGAGAGGCAGATTTCCGTTTTTCTGTGTTGTTACCCAGCGTTGCTGCAGTAGTGCTCCTGGTCTCCACCAGGGGCTGCTACCGGCGGCGCCAACCCACTACCTGCCCCAGCAGAGGAAAGCAGTCCTATGGACATTCAGTCCTCTCCTTCCCTGCCAGCCCCCAGCGTCCCGAGTCCGTTCGAACCTGGGCTGCGGGCGTAGCGCGAGGTGTGGCGTCAGCGCCTCAACCCTCAGCACCACCGGGCCGGCTTAGAGAATGCTTTTTAAATGCTGGTTCTGATTCTGTTATTGTTCAGTTTTAATGGCCTCTTGAGACTTCCATGCTTTTAGTGAATGGGGTAATCACCCAGGATCCTAACGCCATTGCCAGTACATTCAACGATGTGTTCACTGACCTCAGCAGCATACTGCCACCTGGTCTCCGGCTGCATCTGCTGGAAATCCCCAGGCTCCTCGTCCTTTAGTAATGGATACCCCCACAGGCCCCCCACCCTAAAGCAATTATCGAGTCTGAAGCAAAAATATCTCAGCAGGTACTTGGCAAATCCAGACACAGCCATGACATGCTGGATCTAAAGCTAATTGCCCTTGCCTTGAAAGAAGTGCTTCTGCCCCTTACTAAACTAATGAAACTATCTCTCCGGCTGGTAATTCCCCCAAGCATGGAAGGCCGCTGTGGTCACCTCTGTCCACAGGAGTGGTGACAGAGCCCACACTTAAACTACCGACCTGCCTAGCCTACCTCCCTCTCTAAGGCTTTAGAAAAGAATAGCCTCCCACCACCTGGCTGATTATTTGAAAAATATAATCTACAGTGCCCACAGCAGCATGGTTTCACAAGGACACAGCACCTCCACAGCCCTACTGGAGTACTTGGGCTTCCTACATGGGGCCCTAGATAGTAGTCAGATTGCAGCGGTGATATATGTATCGACCACACCAAGGCCTGTGACACTGTCAGTCATAAACGCTACTCAGTGAGCCCAACTCCATTGGCATCTCCACTGAAGTGGTTGAATAGTTCCAGAGCTACCTTAGTAACAGGTGCCAATGGGTAAAAATAGATGATACATTATCCAGTAGTCGACAGGTTCTCACCGTGTACCTTGGGGTCAATGCTAGGCCCACTTTTATATAGCCTGATTATTGACAAACTTCTCTGTGTGCAAAGAACAAATTCTTCTTTATTCCGATGATGTAGTCTCCAAAACCATAATCCGAACCACCTGGTATCCAGCCTCCAAAGAGACTTCCCGCCACAAGTTTGGTTCGCTAAATACAAACTTCTTATGAATTACAATAAAAATAAAAGTAATGGTATTTGCTAAACCCTGAAATAGACACAAGGACCACCAGATGGCAATCTTTAATAGCCTGCAAACCCCTCTAGAGCAAGTACATACTTTCAAATACCTTGGCATTACCCTGAACAGCAACCTATCTGCTGACTTACCTACAGGGTAGAATACGGTACCAAGTGTGTCTCTTTGTAAGAAAACTTGCCTTGGACTGACCCCACCTGTTATCTAGAACCTACTCATCACTGCACCCAACCCCACCGCATGAGAAGCATATCTAGACAATCACTTTGTCCCTTTCTTCCGAACTTCTCAGGCACAGAGGTCTTTGCATATTATGCTCCACGCTGGCTTAATGAACTCCTACCCAACATAGCAAATGAGCCTAAGCTGGGGCCTTTCAAGAAAACACACCAACACCTTACCAATTGGAGAAAATGTGACTGCAAACCACATCTCTCACTATGGCCACCTTCCCTCCTGCCATCTTTCACCTTCCTCCTCCCATCCCCCAACCCCCCGCCTTCCATTTCTACTAAACATCCATCCAGTTCAATCATTTCCTATCTTCCATGATGCACTTATTTCTAGCCCCACATCTCTCCTCCTACCCGCTGCCCTTGTAACCCTGACAAAGGAAACATTGTTCTGCTTGCTCCTCTATATGACTAATGATGTATCTCAATTGTTTGTAACTATGTAGTCACCTGTTTGTTTTACCACCTTGTAACATTGCACTCTTACTGTCTTACAGTGTGCTAATATGAAATGTATTGTTCTTCTTTACTTGATGTGGAACATTTGTAAATGAGCTTCCAGCTCAAAGGTATATTTCAAGACTTAAATAAATAAATGGTGCTTCCAATTTACGCTGGTGCTTAGGAACACTTTAGATCTACAGTGATGGTATTTATGTATTTGTTAGTTTTAGGACTCGTTCGGCAAAACCATTTCTCCCATTCTTTTTTATTTTAGTAAACTTTTCCCCTCTTGCCAGCTGGCCCCATTGGTCCTACCCACTCACCCAGTCCCTCACACCCATGTAGATGCACCCTCTTATGTCAATTTCTCTCTGTGCATTTGTGCATATAGTACTATTTGTATATAATTGAAATCTCCTCTATATTGTATTGGAATTCTACTACTGTCTTGATTGATAAATTGTCTTAAAATTGTGCAAATTTAATTGGATGTACACTCTTTATGTCCCAACTGTATATCTGTATATATTCTCATCTGTCTACCTGTATTTATCTCTTTTCCCTTATTGTCATTGAAGCATGGGTCAAGAAGCATAGAAAACCCTGGAGCAGTTGTAAAATTCCACAAAAGTGTTTATTTGTAGTTGCAGTAACATAAAATAAAATACACCTGTTCAGAATAACTATATACAGAAGCAAAATAAAGTCTCTTGGAAAACATTCTCCTTGCAGCTCAGCTTAGCTGTTTTATAAGACTTTTTCAACCCCATCCTTTGTAAGCATCCTGTTCTTTGTAAATTTCAGGAGCTGCTAGAACATTGAGAGCTTCCTGAAGTCCCTCCAGCCTTTGCAAAAGGCTCAGGCATTTGCACTCAAATAACCTCTGTCTTTTACAGTTATCTCAAATTATAAATACATATAGATTTCAACAGCAACGCCAAACATTTTCTAAACAAGAGATCCCAATATTAGCTACATTTCCATACACTGATTCTCATATTACCAGATGTAGATATGCAAGGGAGGAAAACAAACAGCAAGAGAAAACAGAGAGAGAAAGGACTGCGAGACTGTTTGGGTTGATCAAGTCTGAAGTCTTACAGGAAAATTTGGTTGTGCAACCAGACAGAAGAGACAGAAAAGGAAAGGATACAGATCCTTGCATTTACACACTTTCATCATAACAAATAGGACAGGGTCCTTATTCTACCCTGTCACATATCCCCCCTTCAAGAGGAACCTGTTTTATTAAATAGGTTTCCAAAACTCTTATTCTCTACTAACATTTTCTACTTTCTTTGGCCCGGTGGCACTGGGGGTTGAGGTGCTGGATGCCACACCTCGCACCACTGTGACCCGAGTTTGGGAACGAGCTGGGAGTCACTGGGGGTTGGCGGGGGAGATCGGCGTCCTGAGGACTGCTCTCTCTTCCCGGGAGGTGTGGGAGACGCCGCTCATGGAGCAACCTCTGGCGGCGGCTGGAGGTTCACCGACTGAGCAGCACGGTATATGCCAGGGTGGGCGGACCCACGGCACTACATTGCCTCGCCAGCGAGCCCGGGTGGGACGGAAAAAAGAAATAACCCAATCCTGGGGATAGATGAAGGTGCCACAGCCCACACTCCCAGCTCCAGGCCATCTCCTCTCTCCTGCCAGGCTCGTGTATGCTGGGCACTTTGTCCTATAAGATAGAGTGTCCTGGGTGGATAGGGCGGCCCTACCTCCAGAGGGTTCAGACCCGGAGGTGGTGCTTGGTTGACACGAGGGGAGAGGAGTGGTCACAGCGGAGGTAGAGGCTGGGAGACCCGAGGTCACTGGAAGGAGTTCTCCAGCATTGGAGATAAAGTTAAAAACAAACAAAAATAATAATTTTCTACTTTCAGAAATTAAGCACATTTGCATCCATTTTTTTAACAGTACAGCAAAAGTACAGTTCAGACCCATACATTTTTTTTTTTATGTTGCCGTGCTTACGCAGCCAACATCTTCGCAGTAGTGCAGATTTGGAGCCAGCGGTCAGTGTTAGGAGAATGCAGGGCACGCATCAGTAGGTGCGCCCTCATTCCCCAATTCAGCCTGCATGCCGGGCACCACACCACCCAGGCGAAGCACATTTTAAGGAAAGGTCCACTGTAGTGGAGCAAAGCTCGTCACGTGCAGCGGACCTCCCGACGTGCTTACCCGAAACAAACATGGCAGCACCCTGCCTGCCAAAGTGCAGACTTTGGGGTGCCCAATCCCCTGTTGGCTTACCCTGCTCCCAGTGTATGTGCTGACAGGGGAGCCCTCTCCGTTGGCATAAAGAGACCTCCCATTTGTTTATATGCCAAGGGGGTGCCCAGTCCCCTGGCTCTTGCCCCCGCTGTCCTTGTGTGCTGGCAGGGGTGCCCAATCCTGTCGGCATAAAGTAACCCCCCTTTTGTTGTGTGCTGACGGAGTTCCCAATCCTCCGTCGGCTGCAACGCTCCCTCCCCAAAAAAACAAGGCTCTGTTGGCATGCTGGGAGCACACTCCAGCGTGCCACACACCCTGTAAACAGAAAACGGTTTCACAATGTTTACTTTTTTTTTTGTACCTGTGGAAAAGGAAGCGGTCCATTTGATGGTCTCCTGCTCCCTCCCACAACCAGCATCCACCCACTGCGCCTCTGCCTCCCACACACTCCATACTTACCTGCGGAGTCTGGCGCGATGATCTTCGGTGGACCGGGAACCGTCTGCACTCTTCAAAGCCGACCGCCAAACTGAGGAAATGGCTGGTAAGCTGTATAATGGAATAAATGTGTTTTCAACTTTGGTACATATCTCAGGCATTTTTGGAATGTTGGCACCAAATTTTCAACATGGGTTTTGGGACCCTCCTCATGATTTCTGGCACTGTCATGGCGTTAATTGGTCCCGAAAGGTGATTTTTGTGTTCACTGTGCGGAATCACCTTTCGGGACTGAAATGTGAATGATAGTGCCACTGTTCATGAGGGGCTCTCAAAAGTCTATGTTACAAATTTAGTGACAAAAAGTCCCAAAATGTCTGTTTAACGAGCGTGCATTGTGTTGTTTCTATGCACGTCGTAGAATCATGAATTTGTAATATTTTCATTCCAGATTTTCAAAATTGGCATTTTTCCATGCCTTCTGATGAACAAGCGCAGCTGTCATTTTACATATCCTGCCCAAAATGTGTTTTTGCACGTCCAGCGCGGAATAAGCGCGCGGTGGCTGATCTGAAATCACTTTTCGGGACAGTTTGAGAATGACAATGACACTGTTAATGAGCAGAGGTCCTAAAATGCCTATGTTGAAAATTTGGTGCCGAAAGTCCATAAAATTACTGTGTTGCAAGCGTGGCATGCTAGTTTCCACGCACCCTTGTAACTTCAAGAAATTTGAATATTTCCATGCCAGATTTTCAACACTGGCATTTTTTCACACCTCCTTATGAACAGTACAGCTGTCATTTTTCACATCCTGCCCAAAATGTGTTTCCGCACCTGTGGCGCCCTGGCGCGAGGTCGCTGTGGAAATCAACTTTTGGGACAGATTAACTAAAATCGCAGTGCCACTGTTCATAAGGGAGGATCCTAAAATGCCTATGTTACAAATGTGGCTACCAAACTCCCAAAAATAATTGGTTTACGGACGTGTGTTGCACAGTTTGTATGCATGCTCATTGCTTCACCAATAGTTCATATTGTAACTCCAGATTTTCAACATTGCCATTTTTTACGCCTCCTCATGAACAATACAGTTGTCGTTCTCCATCATGCCCAAAAATGTGTTTTCGTCCTCTGTCGCCAAATGGCACAGCAGCTGTGCAAAACCACCTTTCAGCTAACAGTGATTGTGCCACTTTTCATGAGGTGACCTGACAAACAGCCCATGTTGAAAATGTGGAGTGAAACTACCACCACATGCCTCACGGTGTTAGGATTTCCAACTATAGCACCTCAACTGGTACAGACTGACAGGCGTCAGGGTGTGACTTGGAATCATCGGATGTAATGCTCATGCCATTCCACCCTCCCCACCCTGCAGCCACTAACTGGCATCGTGGTGTGCCTTGCATTGTTCGCCACAGAGTTCACCCCATGCTCCTATACTGCACCTCGTCAGTGTATTTCCCATGAAATGGGGTAAATATAATGCCCAAAGACCCCAAAGCACACACGACACTTGTCAGTGTCTACAGGGTAGGGTGAGGTACAATGGCATGACGTTATGGCTGGCGACCCAAGGCACAGCCCAATGCATGTCACTCTCTGCAGGGGTGGGGTGGGGTTAGCGTCACCTCAGTACTTCACTGCCATTCCTATTATCGTCTCTAGCTCCAGCACTGCCAATGCCAGCGACAACATTCGGCATTGACAAATGCTGTTTTTTAACCATCAGAACCTTCAGTTCCTGATCCATATCTTGACAGTAAATCAGCATTACTGCAGTCTTTACCAGATTTGTGAATCACAGAGAATTTAAATGGCTGCAGTGCCAGGTACCACTGTGTGATTCTGAATTTTATCTTTCATCTGGTTAAGCAACAGAGAGGATTATGATCAGTTACAAGGACAAATTCAGTTCCTAGTAAATAAAATTTGAGGGATTCCATGAACCACTTTAATGCTAAACACTCCTTCTCGACAGTGGAGTACCTTTCTCTCTGTCATGCAACTTCCTACTTGTATACAGAATAGGATGTTCTTTCCATTTATATTTTGACTTAGGACAGCACCTAGGCCTACCTCAGATGCATCTGTTAAGTAGCAAAAATGGTTTCTTAGAGTCTGGGCTTCTTAAAACGGGTGCTGAACATAAGGCAGCCTTTATGGCTTGAGAAGCTTCATCACACTCTGGAATCTGTTTCACATTATTTGGGTACCGTTTCTTGGTGAGTTCAGTGAGGGAGTAGCTAATTCAGCAAAGTTGGGAACAATTCTCTAAAAATAACCAGCCAGCCCTAAATATGACCTGACATGTTTCTTTGTTTTAGGTACAGGGCTGTTAGCTACATCTTCTATTTTAGAAAGCTCTGGTTTGACTTCTCCGCTTCCCAACACATAGCCCAACTATCTAGTTTCCTGCATGCATAATGCATATTTTAGTAGGATTAATAGACCTGCATTTTGATAGCCTGGATAACTGCTCATAGGTGTTCCACGTGACTTTTCCAGTCTGGATTGTACACCATGACATCATCCAATGCGCATCACAACAACCAGTGTGAGGGATAAAATTACATCCATGATGCTGTTGTATTCTCCACTCACAAAGATCCTGCAACTCTTCAACACAACCTTCAACTTGGTTTCAGTTCTGTAGAAACATGGTTTCTTAATCATAAACTGGTCCTCAGACAAAGAAAACCAAATCTATGTTCTTCTGCAGCTCTCATAACCCACACAAGCTACACCACTTGGCTATCTCCCACCACCCAGGGAAACACTCTAGATCAGGTGGGGTCCTTCAAATACTTAGGGATACAGCTTGACCCTAATCTCTCCTATGGACTTCATGTAGCTAATGTAGCTAGAGCTGCTAATACACGCTTGGTCTCCTCTACAATCACAGACCACACCTCACACCAGAAGCTTTGAAGGTTGCAGTCCTGAGCTCTGTGATCTCTGTAATAGACTATGGTCTCATCATTTATGGCTCGACTAAAAGCACAACCCTTAGAGCGCCTCTCAACTGCCTTAAATAAGGCATGTCGGCTCATCACTGGTGCCCACCGCCTCACCCACACATGTGACCTGTACACTCAGACCGGCTGGCTCCAACTATCAAACCACATAAAGTTTCTCACCTGCTCCATGGCGAAAAAATCTACCTTTGCCTTGCACCTTCTGGGGTCTCAACTCTGTTACAACACCGAATTAACAAATGGTGCCTTAGGAGATCCACGCTACAGCTACTGAAAGTCCGCTGTCACACTTCACAGGGACAACGCTCTTTTTCTTATCGAGCGCCACTCTGGTTCAATGGCCTCAGCCCAAACATCTCCTCTGCACCAACAATTGATATGTTTAAAACTAGGCTCCGGGACTATCTCACTACCACGAGCTCCTGTGACTGTCCAACTTAACCTTGTTTCTCCACTTCCTTCCCTTCCTGCTCTAGTGGTCCCCCTCCCCTCCTCACTGGATTCTACCCTCACATCTTGGTATACCCAATGCTGCACTTTTCACCCTCTCCCCACCCTTCCTACATTCCTTCTCCCCCACCTCCCCTCTTCCCTCTCCCTATGACTCTGGCACTTCTTATCTGTTGTCTATTTTCTCTGACAAATGCCGCTGGCTGCCTTTTACAATGCTACCCTTGAATTGTATTAATCTGTACTCTGTTTGCAATGTCCACATTGTTGTAATGTCTGTCATGATGTTCCCCATAATTTGTATTTCTCTGACATGAAACCTTTGTAAAAGAGCCAAGGCTTAAAGGTATTTGTAATCCTAGACTTGATAGATAAATAAATAAATAAATAAAATTAATGTGCCACTGGAATGTAACTGGCGCTATATAAACCAAAGGGCATGGGGTGAATTTACAGAATCCTATAGGGGTGGCAAATGCAGTTTATCTCTGGATTCTTTAGCTAAAGGTATTTGCCAGCAACCCTTGGTGAGATCGAGGTACTGATATACTTACGCACTCCAGTCTGTCCACCAAATCATCTATTCTGGGCATAGGATAACTGTCAACTTCTGACACTTGTTTAAGTTTTCTGAAATCAAGGCATATTTTAACACCCTTGTTTTTTGTTTACAGTTACCATGGGAGATGACCAAGCACTCCTCCACTCCCAATGATACCCAATTCTGTCATTTTTTTATTTTCTTGACCACATCAGCTTTTAACCGCTCTGGTAACCTGTATGGCTTTTGCCTAATAGGACGAGCATTCTTTGTCGCTATTACGTGCTCAGCCCTTTTGCTCTGCCTGGTACCATGGTAAAAGTAGTGTCATATGTCTTAGAATATTACGAATGTCTGCAGTTTGTTCTGAGGTTAAGGAAACATTCACCTTAACAGCATCAACATTTACAGTTTGTTCCAGTCCGTCATAAGCTACATCAATCTCTTCCTTATCAGTTTCTGGTAAAACTAGCAAGGCAGCTTTTGGCATTTTTCAACCGATTTCTTGAGGAGGTTAGCATGGTGTATCTTAGTAGGATTTTTCTTGTCAGGGTCTCAATCTCATATTTAACAGTGCCAGTACGTCCTAAGAATCTTATATGGCCATTGCCACTTCATTATCAACATATTTTCTGTTGTGGGTAACAGTAGCAAAACCTTTTCACCTGGCTCGAAAACTTTTTCTTTTACCCCATGGTCATGATATACCTTCTGCTGGTTTTGAGCCTCTTCCTGATTACTGTGGGCAATTTCAACATATTTTACCAGCTTCTTTCTTTGGACACACATATAAGAAGATATAGATTGTTTCTGAGTGAGGTTATCTTCCACGTTTCTTTTGTCACATCCAGTGGCCTTCTTGGCTGCCTACAATACAGCATTTCAAATGGCTAATACCTGTTGATGCCTGTAGCTCTTCTCTGTAAGCAAAAGTATGTAAGGCAAGTAATGGTCCCAGTCTTTCCTTCCCCTTTACAAACATTTTAACATGCATTTTAGGGTTTGGTTAAAATGCTCAACAAGACCATCTGTCTGAGGGTGATAGGGGAGATTCTTATTGCAGTGATATCTAGCACTCTGTACAGCTCCCTTAAGCAGCGCAGCACCAAAATTACTACCCTGATCAGTAATAATTTCTTTAGGTATGCCCACTTTGCTGAAAAGTTTGGCTAGCTCTGCTGCAGCATTTGGGGCTGTAACAATGCAGCATTGAAACTGCTTCTGGATATCGAGTAGCATAGTCACATACTACCAAG
This sequence comes from Neoceratodus forsteri, assembly GCA_016271365.2. Taxonomy (NCBI): domain Eukaryota; kingdom Metazoa; phylum Chordata; order Ceratodontiformes; family Ceratodontidae; genus Neoceratodus; species Neoceratodus forsteri. The sequence continues at coordinate 126,827,052 of JADMNL010000024.1, forward strand.
GTAAATCTATTACCCTTTTCACTTTTGTCTAAAGGACCAACCACATCCATTGCAATTCTCTCAAAAGGCACATCTATTAAGGATAGTACCAGGGGCACCTTGTCTTTCTAGTGACTGGGGCTACTTTCTGACACTCAGCACAGGAATTACAATAGGTAACAACATCTTCATGAATTCCTGGCCAGTAAAACCTATACAGCAGTCTGGCAAGGGTGCGATCCCTCCCTGAGTGACCAGCCATAGGATTATCATGTGCTGTCTGTAACAATTCTGTTCTATACTTCTGTGGTATAACCAATTGTTCTGTCTGCTCCTGTGTCTGAGGTTTAACCTAAACTCTGTACAGTAATCCATTACTTTTTTTAACATTGGTCCACCCTGTTTTGGTTTCACCCCAGCTGCTTAAAATAACCCTGAGAGAAACATTGTTGGCTTGTTCTGAAAGAAAATCACAATCAGTTATCAATTTAGTTTCAGCATTTTCATATTTTAAACCTTCATGTCCATCAGTCATTTGTTGCCACAGTTTTTCCAGGCTTTGTCTTATTTTCCTGGATTTCAGATCTGGAGCTGTGCTCAAACAAGTCGAATCAAAATCACTGAAAGGAACGTTTCCCCACCATCTAAAATTTTCTTTGCCTGAGCTCTTGTCACCACAGCTGCTGAAACATCAGGACTTACTCCCTCTTTGATCAATTCAGTAAATCCTGGAAAATCATTTGCAATAATCACAGGTACAGGTAAGTTTGATACTACCCCACTTTCATTTGGTGCGACTTGCCCTTAATGGTCAGAGTCACTTGGTGGTGGGATAGTATAGAGTGTCCCCATGGATGCAGACCACACTAGTACCTGGTCCCTTTGTACAGTGTTTTCCTAACACTTCAACATGCACTAGGGTCTGTCTGCTTCCCAAATCAGTGAGTCCTCTACAGTCTTTTTTCCCCACCTTCACATTCAAGGTACTTGTCCCAATTTGCCAAGAACAAATTTGCTCCAGTGCCACTCTCTTTATTACAGCAGTTTCTTGCAAATTGGCCTAGCTTATCACATTTATAGCAGATAACGTCTTTTGGCACAGATTGTTACCCCCACCAGAGTTCTTAGCAGGCTTAGAGTTTAAATGGGAAAAAGTTTCTTACCGGTGCTTGGCTGTTACCTTGCTACTAATAATTGTCTGTCTGGCCAGTTAGGTAGTCCTCAGCCAAAGAAATAGCTTTTTCACCATTCTCTTCCTTTACCTAAAGCTACCAACTTTCCGAGGCCTAAAATTGGGATGGTCCATCCTGACCATGACCACCCCACCGTGTCACGCCTATACACCACCGCAAAACAGCGCTGCACACAATCAATTAAAGGTTGCTGCTTGCTCTGGCCATGCCGCCCACAGTAACACCAGTAGCAAACATCCAGATTACAACAGTACATCATTCTGCTGCAGCAAGTTCCAAATCATGATGTACACAAAGTTCATTAGAAGCAAACCTGCGTTAAATTGTGATCAGACATTTGAGCTGCATGTATTGCTCCTCCTGACCGTCACACCCAACCCGTTTACACTCACCTCATTTGCTGAGTAAACTTCACTTCAGTGACTCACCACCGCACCAGATTGTTTTCACATATCTCCTACAGCTGATCAGGTTCAGGTACCTTAGTTCACTGCTGCCGGTCTCTTCTCTGTCTGGGGTCTCTTTCAGCTGCTGGCGGGCAGATGTCCACATGCGCTTGTTTGCACTACACCCAGTATAATCTAACAGGAAGGAACATGCTGTACTGTGCTCCCACTGACATGCTTGCAGTGCAACACAGGCGCAGGGGTTGAGTTGCAAACTGCTGCCCAGCCCGAGCAGTGCCACAGTGATGCTAAGATAACTGTCACTCACGGATTAGCAGTCAACAGAAAAAGGGACAAGTAAGCAAAAACTAGGACAAAAGTGACATTTTGCAAAACTGGTTGAGAGACTGGGACATGCTGCCCAAAATAGGGACCGTGCTGGGAAAATAGGGACTGATTGGTAGCTTACCTTTACCCACAGCTGCACATCTGTAGGGAAGATGTTGATGAATTGCTCCATGGCAAATGTATCGATGATCTGTGGGACTGTTTTGTTCTCTGGTTGGATCCACTTCATCAGGAGTTCTTTGAGTCGGGTGAAGGCTTCCGAGGATTGTCAACCGAGTTGTACCTCAGAGATCAAAATCTTAGCCTGTAGGTCTCTCTGGAGATGTCGTCCTTTTCAGGTTTCGCTTTTCACCAGGTCATAGTTTTCTGACTGTGCAAAGTCCATACTGCTGTAGGCAAGCTGGGCTTTCCTGTCAGGTAGGTACCAGTCTGATCGTCCATTGCTGCTTTGGCCTGTGGCAGGCTGTAACAACTCTTTCAAAGGTTGTCAGGTATGTCTCAATATCATCTGATGGACACAATTTAGTAAGTTTAATGGCCTTTAAGTTGCTTGCATTCTGTTGCTCATCTGGGTCTGTGCTGGATTCTCTGCCCTCGATAGATTGTTAAGGCATCCAGCCGTCGCTGCTCCTGTCACTGCATCTCTTCTCTCATCTGCTGCTCCTGTTGCTCCATCTCTTCTTTCCTCAATGCTTGTAACCATAGAATTTCTTTTTTCTCTCTGCTTCTCAGTCTCTTTTATTGTATAGCCCACCATTTCAAAAAGTCCATCAGGCTTTTAGGTTCTGTCATTGCCTGTTCTTTTCCACAACTTGTGCTGGCTGTACAATCTCAGACTGGACTTCAGCTGCATAATCCATATCTTCCTCTATGCCTCCTGGTACTGGGTACAGTACCCATGCACAAATCTCATTTTAGGATATGCACAACTTAAATCCCACTTCTTACATTATCTGTCATCGAGGCACAGGCCAGGAAGCATAGAGAAAACCCAGGAGCAGTCGTAAAATTTCACAAAACTGTTTATTTGTAGTTGCAGTAACATTAAATAAAATAAACCTGTTCAGAATAACTATATACAGAAGCAAAATAAAATCTTTTGTAAAAAAATCCCTTGCAGCTCTGCTTAGCAGTTTTATGTCTTTTTCTACCCCCACACTTTGTTAGCATCCTGTTCTTTGTAAATTTCAGGAGCTACTAGAACATTGAGAGTTTCCTGAGGTCCCTCAACCTTTGCAAAAGCTCAGGCATTTGCACTCAAATAACCTCTGGCCTTTTACAGTTATCTCAAAATATAAATACATATTCATTTTAACAGTAACACTAAACATTTTCTAAACAAGAGATCCCAATATCAGCTACATTTCCATACATTGATTCTCATATTCTTATATTACCAGATGTAGATATGCAAGGGAGGAAGCGACAGCAAGAGAAAACAGAGAGACAGAGAGAGCGAAAGGACTGCGAGCCTGTTTGGGCTGATCAAGTCAGAAGTCTCTCAGGAAAATTTGGTTGTGCAACCAGACAGAAAAGAAAGAATACAGATCCTTGCATTTACACATTCTTCATAACAAATGGGACAGGGGTCCTATTCTACCCTGTCACACTTCTGTAACCTAGATGTCCCCGGGACACACCTGGAAATGAGCCTTGGCTTAGTGTACCTTTCATGGTTACCAAAGTTTAAATAAATAAACCGCTTTCCTGGGACTTACCTCTCCTCCTGCAGCACCTTGGCTTATTCCCAGGTAGGGCCATTGGGAGAGGGCTCTACACCTGATGGAGACTTGGTCAGTGCTTTGGAGGGAGTGCCATGGTCGGTGGTGGGCAGCCTGTGGTGAGGCGGACATCCTCCTGCAGTGATGAGCATTTTCTCTTTTTGTCCCAGCCCTGTAGAATGCCGGAAGAGCCCTCGGCGTGCATGCACCCATGCACATGCATTGCATGTTAGAGCACATCACGGTCCTTCCTAACCCTATGGGTCCGCTTGCACTGCCGCCCGTGGTCACTCAAGTGGTAGTAGCATAGCCGAGTCAGTCCTCACTCCCTCCCGAGTGGAGAGTGTCCTCTGTGATGCTCAACTGGCGTCCACCGGCCAGTCCTCTGATGATTCGAGCTTGTTTCCGTACCGGGTCATCATCATTGCAGGAGGTAGCACTACCGCTATGCAAGCAAGTGGGCTCCTGTTTCTCCCATTCTGTGCACATGGCAAAAATATTTTGTAGATAGGTCCCTTAGACTGGTGTCACAGTGCATCCGTGTTCTACTTTAGAATTTTGTGGTTTAAAGGACATAGAAACACAGACGATGATAGCAAAAAAGACTGGCAGTGCATCTAGTCTGCCCATGTTATCCTATTATACCCTGGGACCTGTTGTTCCTATGGGGTTCTTCACTTACTCTAGTCTGCCTATTCTCTGTGTTTCCACCTATCTTTTGTCCATCTGAGTATCTAGTATACCCTTGGCTTTACCCCAGTCGTGTTTGCAGCCATTTTATATGTAACGATTAGGTTACCCCAGGGAATCGAGTTGGTGGTATTTTTGTGTTGTTAGCTCTGTGCAGTTGCCTCCATATGTAACCCCTACCTGGGACCTGGGCTTGGGAGAAAACTGTTGCTCGGTATTTTGGCTAGGTTTGACTTCGTCAGGGGCACCCAAGTAACTCTGGACACAGGAAGCAATAACTGTAATGTCCAATACCAAGTTGGGATTCTAAAGTGTCGCTTTTATTCACATCCAACAGAATAACAAAGCATAGATGGACCCTCTACGGGCTATTTAAACCCCTACCATCTAAACACTGGAACACTGGAGAATCCCAAAAGATTTTTTTTTTTTAGAAAAGTAGAAAAACAGTATAAACATTAGAAAACAGTAGAAAACAATGACATTGTTTACAATACACCATATTTGGGGATGGAGTGCCCTAAAAGTCCCATCTAGTGACCATAGTGCCCGAAGGCAAGTCTATTAAAGAGTCTCCTGGGCCAGAACCTGGTTAGCACAGTTCTAGCAGGCCAAAGTCCCGAAGGGAGAGTCTTTGAGGACAGTTCAAACATTTGGAGTCTGCTAGTGTAGGTGTGTACTGCAAATGTCATAAGAATAGAAAAGTGTGGACTTACCAGTCCCTTGTAGAACAACACGATACCACACCTGGTCCTCGGCTCAAGACTCTCCCTGGCAGCATTCTTCCAATACAGCTGGGTGGACATCTTCCTGGAAACGACAGGAGGCACATCTAGAAACTGCTGGGCTGATGTCATCTCTGGAGATGGAACCTTGGAACAGGAACAAAAGGAAAACAGCTGGTCTGAAGTCATCAGATACCCAGGCGATGAATCAGGATACAGCTGGGCTGGTGTTCTCTCTGGATCTGAAGTCACCTGGTGGGCCAGTCGATGGATTCTGGAAGGCCAGTACACTACAGAACTGATGAATGTGGGGCACCTGAGTCCTGGATGTCCAGACTGGCGGGACAACATAGGTACGGCTATGGCTGGAGTGGCAGCACTGGCTACCACTGCTCTGCTTTCCATTTGGTAGGCATGGGCACATTATGGGGAAGGTCTTTGCATTGTGGCCAATAGCATAATGGGTCTGGTGCTTGAATTATCACCCCATTTGGCGCTCATAATTCACACTGTGAAAGGTTTCATGTCCCTCTCCATCCACAATTCGAACAGTGTCCATAAACAGTGTCCTGCCTCCTTTCCACTGGCTGTATTTTTCTTGAAACATTCTGTTCTTGACATGCTTGTTTGCACCAGGATGCACACATTTCATTGCTTCTTCGAAATCCAGGATTTCCTGCTTTTCAATCTCCTCCCAGACTCTCCGAGAAAGGTAGGAAAGGACATCCGAGATTTCATTCACTTTCCTCACGAACCAGTCTTTCCTCTTTACTAGCTTTGGTCAACTTGAGACCTCTGGCCTGGCTTAGGGCGGCCAGTCCTGGTTCTGCCAGCTACACATTCTTAACGACAAAAAAATGGATCCCTGGCTGCTTCTTGCACAGCCAGGGCAGTGGAATCACCACTCTCTTCCATGTGTTCCTCTGAGGCAAGAGCTTGAGGCTGTGTACCAGTTCCTTTTCTCAAGGCCACATAGGTTCCCCTCTTCTTCTGCCTCACTGAGAATCTGTGCCCAGGAGTGAGCAGTCATCCTCACTTCTGAAACTGTCCACTCTTCGCTGGGAGCAGAGGTCAAACCTTCCATTCAAAGGCTTCCCTCGCCCTCGCCTTTCACCTATGAGACTTGGCTAGGCCCCTCTCCAAGGGTCTACTGATGCTCTTCCTGAAATGTCTCAGCGACTCAGACTCTGAAACATCAGCACGTTGTTCTGTCTGTAAATCTGCACCCTTTAGCTTCATGCCACTGAGGGGCCTTCTCCAACAGGCTCCGCTTGGTGCTGCTGCCAGCTGCAAATTCTTGGAGTTTTGTCCATGTGGGAGCTAAATTAATCTTGGGCGCTTTAAACAAATCATATTTCTCTAGGCACCCAAAATAGTGAGGTACCATGAAGAGCGTCCTTCCAGCATTTAAGCAGATCACACATACTGCACTGGATATCCAGGAATCGCCACATGAAGAGGCAGTCATCCTCCATAGTAACATCTCTCAGTGTCCCTTAACTTGTTAACTTTACTGCTATCACAGCCCGCATAGATCTGGGTATCGGCTGGTCCTGAAGCCATGACTGCAGAGAAAACAAACAATACTCACTGTTATTTCAAGTCCCACATCACTGAAATTTGTTTTTCAGAATGACTCCTATGCTGCTGTGTTTACATTACTACCCACCCTGTAATGGTGGCGAGCACTCCCACGCATCAACATTCTGTAAATGGGTCAAGCCACTGTGCATCTGATTTGCACTCTACTGATAACTTTGCTCAAGCTGCACAAACTTGCACTGTTCATTTCCTAGCACATTTATATGATTTACCACAGACTTTTACTTGCTGAAGGCATTGCTCTAACTTACAGTCCCTTTAAAGCCTCAGTATTTCATAGCACAGGATTGCCTGTATTTCTTGCTGCATATCTCATACAACTCACAGTCTCTCACTTGGCTTTGAAAATTATACTGACGCTGAACCTATAATTATGCTCACAGTCGGTTGCTTAGAATTCTTGCTTTAGCAATTAACAAAATTTCGATTAGCAACGACAGTGCCACTGTTCATGAGGGGCTCTCAAAAGCCCATATTACCAAATTTGGTGGGGAAGCTTATAGAAACCCTAGAATTTGGCCAACGCAGATAAGGACCGCTGGCCCACCTAGTCTGCCCATTTCTACCTAACAGATACACTGCCGATGCTAGTTAACCAACAGCTTACTTCCATACCCCCACTAGAATGCCTTATGTGTGTCCCATGAATTCTTGAAATCCCCACTGTTCTTGACTCCATGAAAAAAAACCTCCCACATTATCTCTTAGCCATCCCCTCTATCTTCAAATTCTGCCCCTTGTTCTTGCATATCTCTTTTCTGAAAGATGCTACCCTCTTGAACTTTGTTGATTCCTTGAGGTACTTTAAAGTTTCTGTCATGTCCCCTCTCTCCTTCTTTCCTCAAGGGTATACATGTTGAGCTTCTTTAGTCTTTCTTCGTATGTCTTCTGGTGCATACCCTGCACCATTTTGGTTGCCCTCCTCTGGACAGCCTCCACTCTGTCCTTATCTTTGCGGAGATGGGGTCTCCCAGAACTGCACACAGTACTCCAGGTGGGGTTTCCCCAACTGTCTGCACAGAGGGATAACAACTTCCCTGTTATCTACTATTGATGCCTCTCTCATGCATCCCAGTATCCCCCCAGCCTTCCTTCCTGCCTTCTCACATTGCTTGCCCACCTTGCCAGGTCCCTTTCCATTTTAACTGTAGTAAGTATCTCACCCCCCATTGTGTACTCTTCTTCCCTGGGTTTTGTTTCCCAGGTGCATTACCTTGCACTTTTTCCACCGAATCTGAGCTGCCATACATTTGACCATTCCTCCAACCTTGCCAAGTCCCTTCTCCTCCTTTCCACTTCATCCTGTGATCAACCCTGTTGCAGATCTTTGTGTCGTCTGCAAAGAGACATACTTTTCCTTCCAGTTCCTCTGTAATGTCACTTATAAAGACATTAAAAGGACCAGTCCCAGTACTGAACCCTCGTTACCCGCTAGTAACCCTCCTTTCTTCACTATGGACTCCATTTACTACTACCCTTTGTGTCCTGTTGTCTAGCCAATTTTTATCCAGGCTACCATCTTGGGACCCACTCCAAGGCTGGCTAACTGTGTATTAATCTTTTGTGTGGGACTGTATCGAATGCCTTGCTAAAATATTGGTAGGCCATGTACACAGCCCCTCCCTGGTCTACTACTTTGGTCACATGATCAAAGAAATCTATTAGATTCGTCTGACACAACCTTCCCATCGTGAATCCACGCTGCCTTGGGTCCTGTGCCCCACTGGCCTCTAGGTACTCAACAATTCAGAAGTGAATCCATCATTTCCCTACCACTGAGGTGAAACTAACTTGTCTGTAGTTTCCTGCCTCTGTCCTGCTCCCACTTTTGTGAAGAGAATCGCATCCTCCAGTCCTCAGGTACCACCCCATCTTCCCATGATTTGTTAAAGAGAGTAATCAGCGGTGTCACTAGTTCTACCCTTAGTTCTTTTAGAATTCTTAGGTGAATCCCATCAGGCCCCATTGCTTTGTCCACCTTCAATTTTATTAGTTCTTTCAGAACCCTTTCTTCTGTAAATGAGCTGGTATCAACCCCCATCTTCAGAGTGTTTCTCTTGTTTGGTTTAGGTACCTCTCCTTCCTCTTCCTTTGTGAATACTGAGCAGAAATACTGTTCAGTATCCTCGCTTTTCACTGTCACCCTCTACCCACATTCCTCCCTTTATTAAGCCTCAGTATCCCTCCTTTGGTCTTTCTTTGCTCCCTTATGTACCTCTAAAGGTCTTATCCCTTCTTAACAGAGTTGGCTGTCCTTTCTTGTTTGGGCCTTTGCTATTCTGACTGCCTTCCCAGCCTGTTTCTGCTTTAACTGATAAAGTTCTCTGTCCTGCTCCTTCTGTGTTTCCTTATATTTCCTGAGTGCTATCCTTTTCTCCTCATTTTCCCTGCCACCTCTTTTGAGAACCATAGCGTTTTTCCTTCATTATGTTTTGTTGATTTGCTTTACAAAAGGCTTGTTGCCTCTGTGATAGCTGTTTGATTACTCTCCATTGTTCCACCACCCTCCTTCTTGCCTGTTTGCTAGTGCTTTTCTGAGGCACTCTCTCATTTTCCCAAAGTCAGCCCTCCAAAGTCCAATACTCTTGCTTTTGTATGGCTTGATTGTATGGCTGTGTTTATCGTGAACCACACTGTTTGGTGGTCACTTGTTCCCAGATGGCTACCCACTGAATCTGAGATTCTTTCTCGGTCCTCATTTGAGAGTACCAGGTCTAAGATTGCTCGGGATTCCAATACTAGCTGTCTGAGGCATGCCCTTGTAGGGCATCAAGAATGACCTTGCTCTTGGATGTACCCACAGCAAAGGTGCTTCAGTTAACATCTGGCATATTCAGGTCCCCATCAACAAATCTCCCTTTTTCTGCCATCCTAAGGTTACCTTCTATCATTTCCTTGTCCATTCCCTTCCCTGAGATGGGGGGTCTGTATACAACACCCATGCAGATTGTAGTGCCGTTCCTGTCTCCATGGTGACCCAGAATGCCTCATCTGCTCCCTGTTTACTCTTTAATTCTGTTGCTTTGATCCCTTCCTTTACATAGAGAGCTACTTCTCCTCCTCTTTTACCCTCCCTGTCCCTCCTGTAGATTGTGTATCCTGGTATGTTGACATCGCAGTCATGGTTCTCTGTGTACCATGTTTCTGTGACTGCCACAATATCCAGGCAACCCTCTTCCATCAAGGCCACTAGTTCAGGGAGCTTGTTACACAGACTATGGGCATTGGTACTCATCACCCTCCTCTTTCTGATAGCCTTACCCCCTTTAGCCCCATTCCTGTCCTTACTGCCTTTGCCTTTTTTTACATTTACCTCTGTCCTGCTCCTAATGACTTCTCTACCTTGGTGTTTGCCCACTAATTACTGTATTTGGTGGGGAGGCTGGGATTTCCTGCTCCTTTTCAGTGCCTCCCCTTGGCTGGTTTAGAAAATAAAGAAAATGGCTGTTTTACTAGCGTCGTCTGCACTGTTTCCACGCATGCTCGTAACCTCGTGAATTTGTAATATTTTCACTCCAGATTTTCAAAACTGGCATTTTCCACACCTCTGATGACCAGTACAGCTGTCATTTTACATATTATGGCCAAAATGTGTTTTGCATGTCCGGCGCAGAATAGCGAGGTTGCTGTGCAAAATCACTTTTGTGACAGTTTAAGGAAATGATGGTGACCGTGTTCATGAGCAGAGGTCCTAAAATGCCTATGTTGAAAATTTGGTGCCGAAGTCCATAAAATGACTGTGTTGCGGTGGCTATGCAGTTTCCATGCACCTTGTAACTTTGCAAATCTGTAATATTTCCATGCCAGATTTTCAACACTAGCATTTTTTTCACATCTCCTTATGAACAGTACAGCTGTCATTTTTCATATCCTGCCCAAAATGTGTTTCCACACCTGTGGCGCACAATGGCGTGGTAGCTGTGGGAAATCAACATGTGGGACAGATTAACAAATCACTGTTCATAAAGGGAGGTCCCAAAATGCCTCTGTTACAAATGTGCTAACAAGTGCCCCAAAATAATTGGAGTTACTGGATTGTGTTGCGCAGTTTGTATGCATGCTCATTGCTTCACCAATATTTTATATTGTCACTCCAGATTTTCAACGTTGCCATTTTTACACCTCCTCATGAACAATACAGTTGTCATTTTCCACATCCTGCCCAAAATGTGTTTTCATCCCTCTCTTGCCAAATGGCACGCTGTGCAAAAATCACCTTCGCTAACAAAGTGATTGTGCCACTTTTCATGAGGTGGCCTGACAAGCAGCCCATGTTGAAAAATATGGAGTGAAACTACCACCACACGCCTACGGTGTTAGGTTTCCAACTGTAGCACACCACCCGATACAGACTGACAGGCATCAGGGGTGTGACTTGGGATCATCAGATGTAATGCTCATGCCATTCCACCCCTCCCTGCAGCTACTGACAGGCATCGTGGTGTGCCTTGCACTGTTCGTCCACAAAGTTCACCCCATGCTCTATACTGCACCCATGTCAGCATATTTCCTTAGGGAATGGGTAAGTATAACTCCAAGACCCTGAAGCACACCACGCACACTTGTCAGTGTTTACAGGGTAGGGTGAGGTACAGTGGCATGAGCTGCTATAGCTGACGCACCCAAAGGCACACCCCAATGCCTGTCACTCTCTACAGGGTGGGTGGGGGCTGGCGCCACTTCAGTACTTCACTGCCATTCCTATTATGCGCCTGTAGCTCCCGCACTGCCAACGCCAATGCCAGCGACAACATTCAGCACTGACAAATGCTTTTTTTTGTTTGTTTTTACGTGTCTAGTTTCCCATAAGGAGATTGTAAAGATCTGCCACTAGAGGGATCTTAGTTCTTTTGCAGCGTGACTGAAGTAAGAGGATCTTTACTGTCAACTATAGGCCCCCTCAGTTGCTCTCTAGCCAACCCTTGTAGATACTTCATTTTTCTTACCCATTAGATGCTGCACGCTGCTGTCCACCTAGCCTGTTCCAGCCATACTATAGCTCTGCTAGCTAAAGCTTAACTATTCATGATGGCCAAGTTAACACTATTGTGCATTACATCCAGCTAGGTACTTCTCATTGTGTGAACTACCTCATAGCCCTATCCCTACGCACCCTCATTGCGAATGTCATTGTGAATCAGTTCCCCACACCACCACCACCACCATTTGACTAATGAATCCCTGTCAGTGTATATCCCTGTCCCTTATCTGCCAAAACATGGAGTTGCCTACCTCAGATCCTGGCTACTCAGAAAGTTGCAAATGCCTCCATTTTCCTTTAGATATTTCAAAAATGGTTTTCCTCTTCGGTCATGCCTTCACTCCTTTTCTCCTCCTAATAATCCTCGCAGGTGATGTTGGTAGTCCTGGGCCTGCTAATGATACCTCTGCTCCCCACCCTCCCCAGTATCTCAGTGGGTACAGAAAGGGCTGAAAATTGCCAGCGAATGTGCAAAGCCTTAGACCTAATGCCAGAGCTGGCAGCTTGGGCCAATCTTCACACTCCTGACATTCTAGGAGTATCCATCCCAAATGTTGGTGTACCCTTAATTTAATTTAACAATCTGCATACTCTGTATTATCCAATGTTGTTGCTATTTTTTTTTTACTATATGTACCAGCCTGCACTGTGTCCAATTGTATTATTCCTTGCTCTGTTCCCTTTTGCCAGGACCATCTTGAAAATGAGCTTGCTCAGGCATGAATCTGCCTAGTTAAATAAAATTTTGATTGATTACAGAGACCTGGCTAAAACCAAGTATCAGACAACATGAAGTGGCGCTGCCTGGGTACAGATGTTTCAGATTGGATCGCCTGAAAAAAAGGGGTGGTGCGTCATTATGTATGTCAGGAACTGCCTTGATGCTACCCTAATCCTGGAGCTGGACCCTCCGAGGTGGAATTGATATTCCTCTCTCTCACCCTTGGCTCCATAAAAAAACTACTGGTAGGGTGTGTATACCTACCACCCAAAGTAGCATCCTTTGCCTACCCTTCTTCATCACCTCCCTTTTAGTCTGCCCGTCATGACCTGGTGCTTGGGGAAGACTTCAATATTGACTGGTTGAACCCTGGCTCTACCAAACCATTTGCCACACTGGCTGATTCCAGCTTGGTTCAAATGGTTAGCAGCCCTACTCGCCTTAACACAAAGTCAGGCAACCATACCTTACTTGATTGGATAGTCACTAACTGTGCCTTGAAGATAAAATCTGTAGAGGTCCTCTCAGAAAGTATAAGTGACCACCCCCAACTATCTGCATTTGGCGTAATAACTTCCTAATCTCCCACCTAGGGTTGTAATGGTCGGGACATGACAGAATTCAACTCCAAAGCTTTCACGGATGCAATCCAAGATACTGACTGGGGCCCAATAAATACACTACCAGATGTCAGTTCAGCCCTAGACTACCGTGTGACTAAACTCACTGGTATTATTGGACCTCCATGCCCCTATGCAGAGATGCCGGATAAAAGGTGTCAAAGCTGCTTGGTGCTTTAAAGAGCTGAGACAGCTCTTGTCCTGCCTGATAAAGCCTGGCGAGATACAAGGGTAGTGGATTACCTACTGGCTGGCAACGATAGGCTGCTAAGGAACAGCTGCAAGAATGCCTTCCAGAAAGCAAAGTGTCTATATTTCAGGAATCTCCAGACCGAGCACCTCAGCAATCCACAAGAATTTTGGAGACAGGTTAACTTGCTTCTGAAGGAATACCTCCTAGAGATCCCCAGCTCCCAACAGCCCAGGGTTTCATTCTTAGTGAGCCTCCCTCCATAGCAACTGGCTTTAATGAGTTATTCACAGATCTTCATAAATATACATTTGTTTCTGACAGCCCCTTCCTCACCCCCCGCCCCCAATTTGGGCCCTCTGCAATCAGCCAACTCCATGGCTCGCCCTGCCTTCCCTAAAACTAGCCACCCTTGATAAAGTCCATCGCCTACTCAAGAATTTGATGGCTGACAGCTCCCTGGGCATGATACACTGAAACCAAAATTCTTAAGCTAGGAGCTGATGCCCTTGCCTGTCCAGTTTGGGATCTATTTAACAGATCATTCCTTACTTGTACTGTCCCAGAGAAATAGAAGGTGGTGGTAGTTGTCCCCGTCCACAAGGAAGGTCCCAACTCCACAGTGGAACACTTCTGCCCAATCTCTATTTTATGCCCACTAGCCAGGATACAAGAATGAATAATCTATGATCACCTGCAGGACTACCTAGACACTACACCAGCTGCTTGCCACCTCCCAGCATGGGTTTAGGAAAAATTACAGTACCCTGACAGCCCTGGTCAAAGTCACATCTGACCTGTTCTGTGCCATGGACATTGGTCGTGCCACGGGTGCCATTCAGAGACCTGACCAAGGCCTTTGATTTAGTCAACCATGACCTGCCGCTACACCAACTGAACATACTTGACCTTGATTCCTCTGCCCTAGCTTGGATCCAAAGCTACCTCTAGGCTGCACTCAGCATGTGAAATGGGCAGGATCCCAATCCGCTCCAAGGTCCATAACCCATGGAGATCCCCTGGCTCCATACTGGGTCCTAAACTTTTTCTTTATACATCAACGATCTCCTTAATAATTGTGGTGAAACCTCAGTCCACCTCTATGCGGATGATGCTATCCTCTACTGCTCCTCCTCTGGCATATTCTGGCTCAACGCAAATCTGGAATCGACTTTTAACACCTCAAGGATTGGTTAATTCAAAAGCAACTGATGCTTAACACTAAAAACTAAGTGCATGTTGTTCTCCAGATCACCTGCACGCACCCTTCCCGCCTGGCTGTGCTCTCACATACTGGGACTGCCCTTATTTATTTATTTATCGGAAAACATACCTTTGAGTCAGAGACTCCTTTACAAAGGTTCAACGTCAGTTGAATACAGAATCATCAAATACAATGGAAACAGTGTGACACAGAGGTAGCAAAGGAGCAAGCACTACATCCAGTATAGTATCAAACATGGTTACAGGTAACAGAACATTGCAGCTATTAATACAATGGTACAGAGAGTTGCAAGAATAGGAACGGAGTACAGATGGTACCAGTTAAGAGTACATACACTACAGGATGGTGGCACAGCCATGCCTTGGTGGTTATTTGCAATTTCGGGCTGGACTGGAGGAGTCCATTGTCAAATATAAGCACGCTTGAGGCGGCAGGACCAGGGAGGTCCATAGTCAGGTGGGAGACAGGAGGGCTTGAAAATCGAGGACAGTCACAGGCTGATCCTTGAGAGATTAAGTCTCGAGGTGGGACTTGAACCGCCAAGTTTAGGTTTTGTGAGGGAGAGAGTTAGGAGGGGAGTTAAGCCAGCCAGGGGCCCAGGTACTTTAATGTTCTTGACCCAAGGAGGTCTTGCAGTGGGTTACCCAGAAGTGGGTTGTTGCATTTTCCCGAGTGTGGCAGGTGGACAAGGGTGCTTGGAGTAGGGATGAGAGCAGGAGGAGTAGCCCTGCATTTTTTTTTTTTAGCAAAGTGGTAGGTCTGATATTTGAGCCTCTGTTGAAGTTTAGCCTGTCGGTGGAGGAATAAATGGTGCAGGTATTTTAAACCTGTTGCAGCCAGTGGTTAGCCTACAGGCCTTATTACGGGTCATCCTAATTTTGTTGAGGTGTGTGTTGTTGGCTGCTCCATAGATTATGATACCATAGCCTGAGAGATAGTATAGAAGCCGATACAGCTAGGTGTAGAGCTTGAGGGAGGCAGTGCTTGTATTGGTGAAGCAGACCAATGCACACATTGACAGCGGTGCACAGTTTTCAGATTTGATCATGGTAGGTGAGCCCGAGTCAAGGGTGATACCTAGATATTGGAATGAATTCATCTGTTGAGTTGTTTAAATACCTAGGATCACCTTGGATCCCTCAGTTACACTGAATGCATATGTAACAGCTCTCACCAAAATCCTTATCCAAAATCGGGTCCTTTACCACATTCGTCCCTTCCTTACTTCAACTGCCTGTCGCAGATTGCAGATTCCACCCTCCTGCCTCTCTTCTTGTATGGTGCCCTGTTGCTTTTCTCACCTCTGCAACCATATCATCTAATCTCTCTCAGGTCTACCACAGAGTGGGTAGGTTTGCTGTGGAAACCCATGCTCGCCATTGTCATTGTCATGTCTTATCTGCCCTCGGATGGTTGCCTTATGAGGCCAAACTGTGCTGTGCCACCCTGAGCTTTGCTCACAAGCTAAGTACATTGATTCACGCCTCCCTGCCTAGCTGATGTAATCCAATGTCGACTTCCCCAGCATGCTCTCAGATCTGCCTCCCTACCCCTTCTCGTAGTGCCAAACCTCACGTCTCTGTAGCCCAGAGATCATTCCCTTTTCTGCTGTGCGTCTCTGGAACTCATTACCCTCCTCAGTCCTGGCTTGCTCTTCGCTCCCTCAATGTCAGTGCTTGCTGCAAGCTCACCCTAGTGCCCCACCTTGCTCCTGCTATCGATGATTTCCAAGCTTTCTACCTCTCCACTGCCTGTGTGCTTAGCATCAATGGATTTCTCAATTAGGTACAGTGTTATCTGTACTATGTGAATTAGGTACAATGTTATCTGTACAATGTGAATTATGTACAATGTTATCTGCAAATAGGGGTTGATGATTATGTTACTATCTGCCATAGTATACTCTATGGTACTGTTATCTATACTAGTGGTTCTTAACTGTAGTAATTAATGTTCTCTGTACATTTTGTTATGCTAGTTGTGAATGTTTGTATGACATAATTGTGTTGTATTATGACATGTTCCTGTACTATGTTAGTTGATCTTGTTATTGCAGTTGTCATACCTGTATGGTTTCCTGTGTCAGCCATTGCACTATGAATGTACTGCACTTACGGGTCACCACTGAAAAGGGACTGTCTTGTCTCAGTGGGCCTACCCTGTTAGCAAAATTCAATGAAATAAAATAAATAATACTTCCTTACATCCTTTTAAACCATCCCACATTAACCTCCACTTGTGACCCTGTGTCCTAGCTTCTCTCTTCCTGGCAAATAGCTCTTCACAGTCAGTCTTATTCCTTACAAGAACTTCAAGGTCTCTGTCATGTTCCCCTTGTCTGGTTTCAAGTGAATACATGTTAAGCGCCTTTAACTGATCCACATAGGATCTGCACTCCTGGCCCTGAATCATCTTGGTCACCCTGTGTTGTACTGTCTCTAGTCCATCTGTGTCCTTTTTTCAGATTGGGATTCCAGAGCTGGGCCCAGAACTCGTCAAACCCCTCCAATGCACCCTTGCATCCTGTTAGCCTTGCTGATGGATTTGTTACATTGGCTAGTTTGTTTAAGGGTCACTAATGATGACTCCTAGGTTCCTTTCCTCTGATGTTGTGTTCAGCTGAACCCCTCCCATCTACTACTCTCTTCTGGGGTTTTGTTCCTAACTGCAACACTTTGCACTTCTTGTATTGAATTTCAGTTGCCATCAATTTTCCAGCCTTTGTAGTTCTCTCTGCAACTCCCTTATTTCCTCCAAGTGGTCTTCTCTACCACAGCGTTTAGTGTCCTCCACGAACAGGCACAACCTGCCCTGGATTCCCTCCCCATGTTGCTTATGAACATACTGAAGAGGACTGGGCCCAGAACAGATCCCTGTGGTACTCCACTAATGACCTCTTTTTTTTCTCTGATCTGACCCCATTCACGACAGCTCTCTGCTGCCTCCTCCAACCAACTCCCTACCCACCTTACTATTTCCTTAGCTGTTCCCAGATCTTCAGCAGTATTCTGTGTCGGCACTGAGTCGAATGCCATATATTGCATCATACAGTTATAAAGTGGTACATGTCCCCAGTGGGTAAATTATAGATTGAAGGGGTATGTCTGACCATTCAGAGCACTCCTTTTCCTACGCATGAGATGCTCTTAATTGGAAAGACTGAAATAGGCTAATTTGAGGCATACCTCTCAACTGTACCACATTACGTGGAATGTTCTCATTTTACTTCACAAAAGCTCCCTGTTCCACATTGTGAGGACTTGTTCCACATTCAGTATTAACATTTTAAAACAAAAGCTGTAGTAAGTGATGCAGAAAATATATTATTCAATTAATAACAGACTTTCTGAACATAAATGCAAACATTTTGAGTGTTCTGAGCCTCCTAGGTAAAGATTTGATTAATGTTCTCATTTTGCTCATTTGTTCCACATTTTGAGAGGCAATGTTCCACATTTGGGGACAAAAGGTTATGAGTTATGATTTGAGGGAGCTTTTAAAAAATGTTTTAATAGATTATTGCTCAACCTCGCTCACCAATATATTACTACAGCCACGGAGACCACGCTTATGGTTGTAAAAGTGGCCTCACTTAACATTCACAAGGTATCTGAACCATGCATGTGAGACCACTCTCATAGTTGTAAAAGTGGTCTCACTTTACATTCACAGGGTATCTGAACCCATGCATGCGAGGCGCTCTAACAGCCACAGAGGTGGTCTCTGTAGCACTATTAACATGCATCAGAACCCCTCCATGAGTTTACTAAAAGGCAATAAAGATGGAACAAAAACAGAACGGAAACCAGGATTTGAAAAAAAAAAAAAGCTTCTACAGAACATAGAAATATCTGTCATGGTTGGCGAGTTCTCCTTTAGTGAACCCCTGCAGTGGCGTCCTAATTCCCAGAGGACCTGGGTGCAAGGCAATGTTACAGGGCCCTCCCAGTTTTAAATAAACATCAAAATCATGATTTGGGCCCCCAAACCTCATGGGCCTGGGTGCCACTGCACCCCTGCACCCTTATAGCTATGCCCCTGAACCCTGACATAGTTAGCAAAAATTTGAAAGGGAGTAGTCGTTGACTGTGTCCATTAGAGCTTGAAAACCAATAATTAGTTTTTTAAGTGAGGTACTGGCTTGCCTGTGGTTAGAAGCAGGCCAGAGATACTGATGACTGAGTCTGGCCAGTAGTGATGCTAATGTACTTTGCCACCATTTCTGGAACCTTTGGATGTCACTGATGATCAAGGTGTTGTTAACAACATTGTAGTCAAAAGCACAGCTTGATTGTCGGTGACATCACAGGGTTCTAAAAATGGTGGCAATGCTGTATCAATGGTGGGCAGACCTTTTTTTCCAAACTCTGTTTTCTCTCCTACCTCGCTGGGAAACTCTCCCAGCTGCCTCTGACTGATTGCTACCTCCTGCTTGTGATGGTCCTTGTCTCCATACCCCTGGTCCGATGTATATCCCCAGGTCTGAACCTTCCAGGGCAAGGGCACGCCCCTATCCTTCCAGGGCGCTCCTATCTCCTTCAGGTTCAGCCTCCAGGCTAAGTGGTAGGGGGACGAGACGAGAGATCCAACCAGCGTTGGGAATGTGGATCGGGAGGTGCCTTTGCCTATCCCCAGTGGGAGGGGTTTTCTGGCTTCCTACCCTATTGGCTCAGTCGTGCAATGCGTCCCAAGCACGCACGCTCTGTGCATGCCTTCAGGGCCGCCTGCAGCCAGTCCCACTAAATCCTTGTCTCTGGCTGCTGTGCTCCCAGCCATTGCTAGGAGTCCCCAGAGCCTGAGACAGATCCCACCTCCCTCCTGAGACAGGAGAGCAGTCCTCTGGATGCTCAAGCCTGTCCCTCCCTGCCAGGCCCTGGCTACCCAAGCTCGCTCCCGGACCTGGGTCGCTGGTGCAGTGCGAGATGTGGCGTCCAGTGACTCAACTCTCAGCGCCACTGGGCTGGCCAGTGGTGGGCAGATGTAATCATAAATATCTCTGGACAGCTGCCAACTATAGAGGGGCGCAGTGCCTCACTTAAAAGAGCTTTATGGACTTTCAAACTATGTTTGGCACTTTTCATAAATGTTCCACTTCAAGATTTTGACAGAATTCAGTATATGTATTTTATATTTTATTTCTGTAATTATTTCCCTTCTTTACTACCGAGGAAAGTTGCATGAAACCAGGATCCCTGGGCCCTAGATGGCATGTGTTGTGTTTGTTTGTTCACACCTAACATCATAATCATCTCTGCAACAAGAGATTGCAATGTATCAACAGAGGATTTGATGTCCTGTAGAGAAGGAGGCAGATCAGATGCGCTAACAGGGTTGATATCCTGTTTTCATGCAGATGCTCTTAGTAATAAAGAAATAATTATGAGAACTGCAAGAAAAGTAGAAATGAGCTGAATTTGTATCAACATTACATTTTTTAAACTTCTCAAGATCACCAGGGGTTTTCAATGTGTGCCATAATTTGTTGCTTATGTATTTGTTTTGATGATTGGCTGCTCTTGAATCAAATGGTGGTAGAGGGATGCCCAGACATAGACACTACCCAACTGATACATAATCACAGCATGGAGAGCACAAGCGTTATAATGAGAATGTGGTTTTTGTCTCACAGCCACAGCAGTTTTTTTTTTTAGCTAGAAGTGGATTATTATTTTACACCTGTTAGTAAGACTTCCTTTCATCATATGCTCCAAAGCTGACTCTGCCCGGAGGAAGACCAACCAGTTCAGATTAGTAATTAGCGATTTTTAGCTATTTTATTTTATTTCCTCTCGTGGTGCCCCACTACCACATCTCTTTGGGTTTGAGTGTTCTGCTGTATTGAACAACTCATCCTGAATTACCCTAGGAGTTCTGGATGATGTCTAAGAATGGTTTCCAGATTTCATTAAAATCTTTCTGCTTCTCACCCATCAAACAGAAGAAATATTCTACCTTACTGTTGTCTAACATTGCAGCCGCAGCAGTGTTAATCATTCTGTGGCCGAGGAGGCAGTGAAAAGTACAATGACACTGATCCGTGCTGGGGTCCTGTCAGGCGGATCGATGCCTACTGGATTTTTCTGGTGAGTCTTCCTTTATTTTGCCATCTGTATTTCTATCTGGGCAAGTTGCTATCAAGAGAGTAACCACAATATTGGGATGCATTGTAGGGGTAAGAAGCAGAGCAAGGGAGGTGATTACTCACACACACACACACACAAGACCTTAGTTACTCCATGCCTGGAGAACTATGTTTAGTTCTGTAAACGCAGTTAATGATGTCACTGTATCAAATTTGTAGTATCACAATATTTGTTTAAAATGTATCACAATATATTTATTATTGCAATAAGCTGCAGCGTTCTAATTTTAGGAAAAACAGTAAAATCTGATTGGAGGAAGATGGGGAACTGGGAAACATGGTTGTACCTGGAGAGGGACACGCTGCTGGGACAGAAAGTTAAGATGCTTTATCATGGTGTATTGCAGTATATCGTGCTGCATGTAATCCTAATATTGTTGTTTTTTCCTCAACGATAACTTCAAGTTAGTGGTAATTATCATGCTATATCATGTTATGACACCCCTAAATGCAGTACAGAAAGGACATTAAAGAGTGCGAGAGGGTTGAGGACTGGGTCACCAAGCTGATATTGGCTAACAAGAGCTACAAGGAGAGATCGAATATGCTCAGATTATTCACTCTAGAGAAGAGGAGGAGGATGAGAGGGACATGGTCAAGGTGTTCTGAATATGAAATGGTTTGACGGGTGGGTATACCCAAGACCAAGCTCCGCTTTCCGTAAAGCATTGGAATTAGGACAGCTGCTGTGGGTGGAGGTCATCATTTTGTTTTTGCGATAAAATATGCTGCATTTTATTTATTTTTTTTGCATTTCTCTGGATGACTTGTTACTTCTCTGCACAGTAGCATTGCACTTTGAGAACTGCCTTTGTATTGCACTATCAGAGTTTGAACTTGTAGGTTTGGAATTGATGTATAAACAATAGACTCTTTGTCCAGGACATATATCTTCTCCTCGATCAGTGCTTTGATTAAATAAAGGCATATTTCTGGTGCTTAGAAATCTTGATGACCTCCATTAGCGTGTACTCCTATGTTTGGGTATTTTGTGGAAACACAGTTTCCTATTAGTGTTAGCTTGCCCTCAGGTGCACCATCCCTGCACTGTGTGTGCTCACCTGCTTTGTTGAGATATGTGGGGTATACACTGATGTTTGAGCTGAGAGTGCAAGCAGAACTTTCAAGGCTTGCATTCAAGGTGGAAGAGCAAGTAGGACACTTCCACGTGAGAAGGTGTGGGTTATGCTATTTATAACCCACGGGAAGAAGCGCACAGTGCGTTCATAAGGCACAACCCACACCTTTCGAGTGTGTTATTAACATTCACAATGGGACATTGGCTGGTTACACATTTTATGATGGGGATGTTTAAGCATGAAAGAAAGGCCTTTATTTGTTGTAATGGCTGTATTCTGCTGCAAGAGGAAATGGCTAATCTCAAAACGAAACCGCATAATTACATTACCAGCTGCCGTGATGTACTGCTAAACATTTTATAACTGCTATATATTTTGTTACTTTATCGCTGATAAAAGGTCAACAGTTTGCAGAACAGTTGAGCTGAGTTACAGTGACTAGTGTATTTTCTACACCAGTCACACTCAAATGACTACCTTTGGGCCCTTTAAGAGCAGTGTGTGAGGCTCTGGCTGTTGCTACTGATGCTGATTACTGAGCTACAACCCAGCTGTGATGCTCTAGCTGTACAAAGGGGGCTGTAGCCTGTACTCAAGGGAGAAAAGGATGCAAGGAAGATACTGAGAGAAAAGAGAGCTTCACCGAATGCTGGAAGTAGAGACTTACTGAAAAGAGCGATATTGAAAGAAAACATTTCTGAAAAGAGAGGACTACTGAGATTTTATACATGTCAGTTGTGAGTTTGGTATAGGGATTTTGTTTGTATTCTGAAGTTTGGCTGTCAGATTGCTGTGGTGAAAAAGTTCTTTACTGTTAGTTCTGTTGTGATAATTTCACTGCACCTGACATGTTTAAACCTAACACAATGCAGGATTTCTGTTCCCATTGTATAATGGGAAACAAACTTTAACTTCACACAGAGGGTAATTATCATGTGGAATAGCCTACTTGATTAAATAATGCAAGCACTGTTCAGGCTATTAAAGCAAGACAAGACTGATTCCTGAGGGAGAGTGGTGTTGAGGGTTACATAGCATGAGTTGGTAACACAGGACTAGAATGTTTACTGTGGGAAAATGGCATTGAGGGTTACACAGCATGACTAGGGGTAACACAGGACTAGACAGATTCTTGTGGGAGGATGTAATTGAGGGTTACTTAACATCATAAGGATAACACAGGATTGGACAGATTCCTTGGGGACAGTAGCATTGAGAGTCACACAGCATGAGTGGGGTAACAAAGGTTTACTCATGTGGTTAAGGTGGCAATATGATCATACTCTATGGTGCTCTGCAAATCCTAACCTGTTTAGTTCCCTGGTCGATTAGAGAGCACCATAGAGTGTACTTATACAACCACCTTTACCAGGTGAGTAAACTTATGTTATATGTCACACACTCTATGGTGCTTGCAAATCCTGACCGATGGGGTCTTTGTAGCAGTACAGAGGATTTGCTTTAGGTCAGTAACCTACTTCTTGTGCTGTGCCACCTGTAGGATTCTGATTAATTTATTTCATGAAGTATGCAGAAACAGTTATGTCATACAATAAAATTATAAAAACATTGCAACATCACAGTAATGCATCACAATAAATTACCATCCTAAACATTTGAACATCTTAAGAAACATAATACCTTCCTATCAGCCTTTATCCGATAACATCATTATAACGATATAATAGGACTTAAATGTTATAAAAAGGCATAGTATGTAAAGTTTGCCATAGCAAAGATATGGGATTCACAATTACGGAAAACACACAATTTATTATTCTACTTCTACCTGACTTGTCTATCGTATACATTGCAGGCAATAGTGGCAAACGTTTTCATGTTTTGCTTGCAATTATGACATTAAAATATAACATGTCCCAGTGTCCATCTGTAATTTTATAACAATTATAGCACTCATGTCGGTTTGCAATCTCCAGAGTTTAAAATTATTCCTATTCTTACATAACAATCCAGTTCTTACTTTAAAGCTGATCTTTGTTCTTCCTTTTGATAAAAATATAAGTATATTTCACAGGATCTGTATTGTTTTAACTCTGTGTACCATTTAGACAAGTGGGCTGTCCAACAATTGTCTATATTCTTATCAAAAATGATCAAGAATACGCCTGATGCTTCATTACAGAACATTGTGATATTCAAAGTTACATACTGCCCCATACCTTCATTAAAGCTAGTGACTTTAAAAGACTAAGACTCGCTTGAAGTCTGTGCCATAAATGAATTTGATAGACTTGCTTTTTCCTTTTAAAAGTATTGTATAGTTTCTAGGAATATTTATTATGATCCTCGTTCATGTTTTGTGTATCTCTCCAGCATTTAAACAAAATAGAAGAATTCCCTGAAGTTCCTTTTTCAATGAAATTTACAGCTATTCTCTGTGTAGCAACATACAGTGTAATAACATTAAATTCTGTGTGTAAGAGAGCAGTGGGACAGTCCCAAGGCAAATTCATAATATGTTTATAAACATTATTCTGAACAGGTTCAAGTTCTTTTAAACCCTTGGTGAATAACCACACTCCTCCATATAGAATCAAATTTTGCACTTTGTATTAAAGGCTGTTTGCAGAGTTTTATATGAATTACCCCAAAGGAATGGGCAAATCTTAATAAACCCTTAGATGTCTGTACAGGTTTTCTTTTAGTTTCCAAACATGGGATTTAATTCCCTGCAATTTAGATTACCTCCCAGGTGTTTATATTCCTCAAGTACCTCAAGATCTATATCCTTACCTTCCAAATTTTAGACGCTGAGGAGAGTAGTCACCAGAACCATAACCTTTGATTTAACACTCTATAAACTAAGGGAGAGTCTCCAAGTGGTACAGTATGGTTCATTTGATTGCCCTTCTCAGACCTAGTATGGTTATTAATGAACAAAAACATTGTCTGCATAAAGTAGCATTTGTATAGTGTCCATGACAATTCTTGGAGGTAAGGTGTCCACCTTTGAAAGCTCTTTAGGAAGAATTAAGGCAAGGGCTAACAAACAGCCTTATTTTCTCATTTCAATATTAATATAATCCGATAAGGTACCATCTGTTCTAATCATTACATTAGCTTTAGTTCCTGGGTGGAACATTTTTAATATGTTAAGCTTACAGTCATCCTTACTCTACTAAGACTTGCCATGGCAAGGCTCTGTTTATTATTAGAAAGCTGAGTGCAAATCAAGAAAAGCTAAATATCGGTTTCTTTTTTGATGAACATATTTATTGATAAGGTATATTAACGTGAAAATATGGTCACATGTCCCACTACCGCTTTGAAATCTAGATTGATTCCTCAAAATTATATTATTCTCTGTGACCGATTGTTCCATTCTGTTTAAAAATTAGTCTGCAGTAAATTTTTGGACTACAGACATTAGGGAAATTGGACTATATTTTCCAGTAAGTCCAAAAGTATCTGGTGTCCTTTTCTGCTATTGCAGTTTGAAGTCTGTGGCATAATTGAATTTGATTGGCGACTTTTTTCCTTTAAAAGTGACCTATATTCTCTATGAATACTTATAAATGCCAGTCTGTTTGTATATTAAGTTTTTCTCGCTAATTGTCCTATTCAAAAAGTAACTTTTCTATGTTTTTACAGTCAGTATTATACCAAGATTGGCCTTCATTACCTGAAGCAGGACAAGATTTTCAGTCTTCTTTGTTAGAGAATTTCGGTAATTTATCACCTCTCCATAAAACAGTACAGTGTCTAATCTGGAATTGTTGCAATTTTCACTAAACAGGGCATCGTACATCTAGTGTTGTTTTCTTGCCTACTTAAAATGCAAAAATTCAAAATCTGGTTAGTTCTTTCTGGGGAATAATAAACTCAACTAATTCTCTTATTATTTCTAACCATCATATTCTGGTTAGGTTCTGCTTTCTTATCTTTTTGATTTTAAACAGTAAGAAATGTATCCCAAAAGTCAGTGAAAGAGGAAGATGCTTATTGCCCCATTCCTCCAGGATACACACATGTAGAACAGAATTAAATGAGAACATATCCATTAAATAGAGGTCCAGAGTACTGCCACCAGTGCTGGAATTATGCTTCATGAGCTTTAGGAGCTTGAGGGGCCTTTGAGGGTCCTGTCTTTAAACTGAGCGCCCCATTATGTCAATTACAGTGATGCCTGTGCTACGGGACTGACTTCTGGGCTAGGTGGTCTGAGCTTTGGCAAGCCCCTCACGTATTCCAACACTGACTGCCACCACTTAAAGATGGAAAAGTAATCATCCACAACTTATCCTCAGGAGCTGTGCCAGTCAGGATTCTTAAAAAGCCTCTGCCAGCAATATCCCAAAGTTTCTTCCCTATTTATTTATTTATTTATTTATTTATTTATTCAGTCTCTGATTACAATACCTTTGAGTGCAAAGCGCTCATTTGCAAAGGTTCCATATCAGTGGGAAAGGGTTAACAAACATTCAAAGGTGGTAAAACAATGACAGTTTTCAAATTAACAGCAGTAAAACATACTTTATAACTAGAATTAAAAACTTTGTAAATGGAGAAAAAGGGTCAAGAGAGGTGCTAGGAGAGAAGAAGAGGGTGAGCAGCCAGAAGGCCTTGTCAGTCAGAGAGTATCTTTTTTCCCTTACTTTTTCTCTCCTGTGGCCCTGGTCGTCTCCTCTCTCCTCTCCTCGTTCTCTGGCCACCGGCCGCCCGCTCCGATCTCGGCCACCACCTTGTACTGCCCCACAGCTTACCCCCGTGATGGGAGGTGAGGAGCCCCAACAACTCCCCACCAGGCACGGATCCAGATCAGGTGGTGCCCGTGGAGATGTCGCATGCTGGGTGGACGGCCATCCAAGCCACATGACCTGGCTGCTACTATTTCTGTTTTCTCCCCTTCACGAGAACACTGCGTGCAGTGTATGCCTGCGACAGGGTCATGCACGTCAAGCATCTGCTGCCTCCGGCCCTGGTTCTTGCAGCTCTGTGCTGTTGAGCCCCAGCCTCTGCTAGGTAAGGCGTGCACCAGCCGCTGGTCTCTTCCTCTCCTGGAGATGGCGAGCAGTCCTTCGGACACTTGATCCATCTCCTCCCTGCCGACCTCAGTGGCCCATGTCCGCTCCTGAACATGGGTCACGGCGTGGGCGCAAGGTGTAGCATCCAGCACCTCAACCTCAGTGCCACCGGGCTGACTGTAAGAGAGTATCTTTTGATTGTCTCAGGGTATTCCAAAAGAATCATAAATATTACATTTGTTAGTATATAATTCCTGCTTAGACCCAGTTCTGGCAATAAGCTCACCTATTAGAATTAATGCTATCCCAGGGAACTCCAGTTGAAAATGCTATATTGTCTGTTCAAGCAACGTCATGGGTTATTCCTGGGCTGAGGATGTTGAGAGAATGTAACAATTCACAACAGTTAGTCATTCTTATTCTTTTTTTTGTACTTAGATTTTATTAATTTTATGTAACACAGTGCAATACATTATATACCTTCAGGTAGGCATACAAATATTCAAATAGTATACTGCATTTTACAGTAATATCTCTAGGCAATGTCCGATATAGCGGATTATACGAAGGGTTGTCCTAAAAGTCCCAACCATATAAGCTGAGATAAGTCGTCATGTGCATCCTGAACTTCATAGTGTTAAAGTCCAACAAATATATTAATCAAAGATTGGCTTGTACAGCCATGAGCAGGGAAAACAAGTACTTTCTGGCTACATCGCTTATCCTATGAAAGGGTTAACATCCCCATCTGAAATCTGTCACATTATGTGGTTATGCAGTTAGCCCACATATATAACATCTGGACAAACAGAACATTAAACAGTATAATAATCTTAAATAAAGGTACAAGCGTTTTTGGCATAACACTTCCATATAACACTCTAACCTTCCATTCTAAATTTAACTATGCATGTCTGACTCAATTATTAAGAGGAGGGAACACTGTTATATTTAGACAGTTCAAACAGTGATCGCTGTACCCCAGGTAATTAGGACTTATTTTAATATTCACACCTTTTAAGACATAACGTTATCTTGTTCCCATGCTCCCTCTCCTGATATAGCCTACTAGAAAGATACGCCACAGTCCTGAGAATTACCCCAGCTCCTGTAGCTTGCTCCTCCTCAGAATCAGAAGCCTCTTCTCGTACCATGAAGTGAGATTCTATTTTGTCCAGGAGTTTGGAGGCTTCTGACGACTCCGAAAACTGATGTGTCTTGCCACCATAGGCGACTCTTGAGACTGACCGGCATCAAAAGTACGTGATGAACCCCTAGAGCTCGTAGTCTTTCCCATATGCCATCAGAGTTTTTCCGATGTATTCTTGTTGCATAACTTAGATGTGGGACTAGGTGAACTCTGTGTTCATTCTGTGTCAAAGGGCTGAGATTTTTGGCTACTTGCAGCAATACATCCCTTTCTGCTGTAATGCAGCTCCAGCATTATAGTGCGTGGGAACATAGTTCCAGTTGCAGCCTCTGCGACTGCATTCACGTGGAGTAATCCTGTAGGCCTTAACTATCTCGAAGGTTGCTCCATCTGCATTAAGTTCTTCAACCAGGTATTTAAGAAAATTAGTGGTGGTTCTCTTCCAGTTCTTCCGTAGACCTAAGAGACGAAGAATAAAGATGTGTAGATCCAGTGGCATTTTCCTGGTTTTATAGCTGCTTTTGAAGCAAACTATTTTCTTTAGAGCCGTGCTGTCACCACGAGGGCTTTTTCCGCTTCTAAGTCGCCTTTCACTTCCTCAGTAGCTGTATCCACTTTGGCATGGAGCTGTTTCATTTTTTGAGCCAAATTCTTCCAATTTGCAATCCAACCCTTGAATCGCCGGAGAGCGCTGCATTGGTAGGCTGGGGTTCTTCCTGTTCTGGAACCGCAGGTTGTAATTTTACTGGTTCCGCCTGGTCTCTTTCTGGTGGTACTTCCAGAGACGCTCCAGCTTTGTTTGTTCGGCCATGATTGTCTGGTCAAGGTCACCCCATGGAGATTTTCAGTTCTGTCGAAAGCTCTAGTAATACCCTTTCTTCTGGTGTCAAATTAAGAGGGTTTTTCTTGTCAGACAATTTGATTTTAACTTTAAATTAATGACCAGACATGGAGCAGTGGAAAGTGATTGCTCGTAGCTTGGCTGTTGGCCCGTCCCCAGTCAATCTTATTCTTAAAACTAATTGTAAAACACAAAAATATGGGTAACCATACCTAATTTGGAACTTTGATAAAATGATCTTCAAGGGTATCTCTTGCAGCAGGTCATACACTTGGGAGCGTCCAGAAGGGTGCTCTTTCACAGTGGCTTTCACCAGTAGTGTTGCCTTGGGGCCACCCGCGATGACGTCAGTTCATGCATACTGTATGTATAAATACGTGGGCCCCTAGCAGCCTCGGGTCTTTTCCACTTGATCTCCCGGCCTCGCTTCACATTCTGCTTTCACTGCAAGTGTGCCGACCTTACCTTCAAGAGAAACGTTTCTTTTTTTTTTGTTTTCCTTATGTCCAGTTTAGATTCCTTTCCACATGTGCCGTGGAAGAAAGATCTACAGATTCAACAGCCACTCGCCATGCTCGGTTTCTTGGAGCGGTCCACAACATTCGATCATGTCCACATTGCCAGGAATTCAACCAGGCCACCTATCGCCATCGATGACTTCAGGAACTTTAATCATATATCATGGAGAAGAAAGTAGCTCTCCTAGAAAAGGAATTGCATTCCTGCTCCTCTTCATCTCGGTCCTGTCGATGAGCTCCCAGGCATCCCAGTCGAAGCACCGTTCCTCATCCAAGCACAAGCACGAGATAAAGACAAGGACTCGAGTGAAAAAGGTAAGGGCCCTCAGCCTTCGACTGCTTCCACCTCCAGTCACTCATCAACGGCTCTGGCCTCTCCCACTCCAGTGCACAGCTGGGAAATCCCAACATGTGTAACCTCTATTACAAATGAGTTTTGTGTAAACATGTTTCTTGGAATGTTGTGCTATCATAAGTTCTCAGCTTATTTAACCACTCTATATCTTGGGTTTTAGTGGTGGAGCTGACAGATTAACTTCTTGCTTTGGGAAGTCTTTTGTAAGTTTGATTCTAAACTTATAGGCTGGATTTTCAGCAGGGCAAGATTGCTGCAAACCCGGGTGTGTGAGCTATGGCACACTGGGCTTACAGCAGTCTAACAGAATTTTCTATCCCATGTGGTTGTTGACAAAAGTTAGACCATCTTTTGGGGTCTTGCTTGCATCAATCTCGGACTGTTTTTACTGAGCTTGCACCCAAGATTTAGCGCAAGCTGATGTGAAGCAGGAAAACTGTCTCAACTGTATCCAGCCTTTGAAAATCATGCACAGTTACGGCAAATGGCGCTATGTGAAAGTGAATTCAGAGTGCTGTGGTGCAGGGATTTATGCAAGCTCTATGCCACCTTTGAAAATCCAGCTCATGGCACTCAAACGGTCGATTGAGTCCTCATCCATTACTTCTACAACACTTTTAGGTTCACAATCTGAATCTGTAGGACATCCAGTCTGTAAGGTTTGGTGAATGTAAGTACTAGTGACCATGCAGCCGCTACACATATGTCTGACACCAATGCACTGACAGGCTCCACCCATGACGTAGAAATAGCCCTGGCATAATATGTCCTCAACTTTTTGGTATCTCCTGGCCCTCTTCTGATCTCATCCTTGAGATGTCTGGCAGTAGACCATTTTGTCACTGCTATACCTGTTCTGTGGCCCCCAATCAAACAAACAGCCTGTCTGCCTTCCTAATACTGTGAGCTCTGTGGATGTATTCCCTAGCTGACACCTGAGGTCTAGCATATTAGGGCCCTTTCCTCCTGTGATATTGGGTGAGGGTAGTACATGAGGAGAACTATATCTTGTGACCTGTGAAAGGTTGTGTTCACTTTAGGAATAAATGACAGGACAGTGCTAAAACTGCTCTATCCTAGTTCTCAGAACTACTCTATCCCTATAGAATACCAGGAAAAGGCTGTCTGCAGGAAAGTGCTTGAAGTTCAGCCACGCAGATTACCACTAGGAAAACCACCTTCATGGAACATGGAAACCTATTCCAGTGGCTCAAACAGGTGCTCTGTCAGCACCCCCACCACCATGTTCAGCTTCATGGTTGTATCCTGAACCAAATGATGGGCTTGATAGCATAAGTAGTCTTAGAAATCTCACTATATCTGGGTGCAGCCTGCAGTGCTGCTGTCTGATGAATGCCCCCTACTAGCACTTTGCTACAACCTGCACCTTAAGCAATGACTAGGTCGGCCCTTTGTTGAATTCCTGATGTAGGAATGACAGTGTATCACATATGGAGCAGTCCAGAGCTGAAATGACCAGGTCTGCACACCTATGATGGAAACATGTCCACTGTTTATGGTAAGTTTTATTGGTCAACTGGTGCCTGGACTGAAGCAAGGTGTTGACCACCTCCAGGAAGAATCCTTGAGCTATCAGTATATTCCTTTTTTTTGTAAATAGTTTTATTATTACATGTCTGCTTATTCGTTGATGTACATAATAAAGGCAAGTTATTGATACAGTTGGAGTAGTCTTGAGTCATCATTACAATTTCACAGTTCCAGCAGAATTATTTAGTGTTAGACAATATTTCCTCCGCTCCTATGTTACAGTGTGGGTGGAGGGGGTCCTGCAATTTTTGTGACTAGACATTCTTCAGTGTGATTCAAGTCCATTCCCAAGGCTCCTTTTATTTTATATTGATGCGTAAAATCCTTTAAAAACCCCAGCTGGTTTCCCTGTCCACCCCTCAACCCACTTGGATGTCCCTCACAGCACCCCTTTTCATTTCAGTAATTGTTAAATCATCTATCTCTTAACTGTGACCCTATCCTGCAAGGAGCTGGCAACACGGCTGTGTTAAATCACTACACTGTGTTCCTCGGGTATATCAGTTGTAATTGTATGCATATTCTGTAGGTATTGGTTTCATTTAACTGTACGTTCATGTCACAAATGTATTTATGTCTAGTTTCTTAGTTTTGTTAATGTAAACTGTATGTCTATTTCAGCTCCCAATTGTACCACTCCCAGTTGCACTGGGAGATGAGCAGCGTGTTGTTCAGTCTGCCTTCCTGGTGAAACATTTCAATAAATAAAATAAATCTGAGTTTGATTGGGACCCCTGCTGTTTATATTTGTGACAGAATATGTGCTCTGGTTACTTGGTTATTTTGTCTTGTACTTCTCTCCTTGGGTAGAGGGAGACATGTCAGATCCAGACCTCTTCATGACCGACAGGGACAATGACAGTCCTCCCAGAAGACAACTCCCTTGTCAACTCACATGTCACAGCTTCTGACACAGGAGATTGCAGGCCTTCTGTGAACAGGGCAGTGAAAATAGTGCCAGAGACAGAACAGAATACAAGTTTCTACTCCACTACTTCCTGGTACCAAAGAAATCAGGGACATGCACCTCATTCTTAACCTCAGAAATCTGATCAAATTCATGGATCAAGAAACATCTAAGATGAATTCTCTGGCCTCTCTGCTACCTACCTGAAGCAACAGCACTGGCTAGCATCTCTGGATATGCAGGATGCATACAGCATACTGGTGTACCCCAGCCACCGTTGGTTTTATATGCAGGGATAACACTACCGTTCCAGAGTCCCACCCTTGGGGCTTTTCTTGGCACTGCAAGTCTGTACAAAGTGCTTTGCAGTACTCACAGTGCACCTGAAGAAGCTCGGACTCCAAATCTTCCTGTACCTGGACGACTGGCTAATTTGAAGCCCATCCAAACAGGAGAAGAGCAGGCAGTAGTCACTGCCTCTAAGTTTCTAATGTCCATGGGAGTTCTGCTGAGCCCTCAAAGTCTCAGCTGGAACCCTCACAGGAGTTACTTTCATAGGAGCTGTTCTAGATACAATCTGTACTCTGGCCTTTCTTCCAGAAAGCAGACTACGAACAGTTCTTCAAATGGCATCTACATCATGGAATACAAGACTGTGCAAGTCCACTCCATACACTGCATGCTGAGCCTAATAGCCTTCGCAGTGTTGGCAGTGTCTCTGGCATGACTATACATGAGGACAACCCAGAGGGATGCTCAGTGCACAGTGGTCACAGGCATCACACCCTCAGATGTAGGTTAATGGAGGACAAGCTCTCAAGCGCTTCCCCTTCTCCCACTGGATCCAGAGGTAATTCTCACCACAGATGCCTACATTTTGGAGTGGGGAGCCCAGTGCCAGTGCCTTCTGAAACAAGGTGTCTCGATCCATCAGAGACTCATCTCCACATCAGTGTGCTGGAGATGTGAGCAGTTCTGGATGATCTAAAATCCCTGGTAGACTGAGTCAGCTGAAAACAGTTCTCCAGACAGACAACAATTCAGTCATGTATTATATCAGCAAGCAAGGAGGAGCACACTCTTACCTCTGTGCAGAGAGGCGAGGAGTGTGTGGAATTGTGTCTAGTAACACAGGATCACCCTTCAAGGAATCTACCTACCAGGGTTCATACACTGTGGTAGACAAGCTCAGTCATGATCCTCATGAGTGTTTACTAGCACCAGATGTCATGATATCGCTATTCAACAAGTAGGTGCCCAGATGTGAACTTTTGCATCCCCACTTAACACCAGACTGCCACACTTCTGTTCCAGAAATCAAGGACTAGGTGCTTTCTGTCCGGATGCATTCAGACTGCCATGCCAAAATCTATTTCTTATGCATTCTGTACAGTACCTCTCATTCAGAGTGTTACTCAAGCTGGAGCGCACTGAGGCAAAATGATTCTAGTGTGCCCTGCTGGCCTCAGCAGATATGGTTCTCTGTTGAAGTGACTTTCATTCAGTGAACTGAGAATTCTGTCTTTCATGATGGACTTGTTTATCCAGGATCAGCTAGTCCATCCCCATCCTCGCGCCTCCTTCACCTCCTGGCCTGGCTCCTGAACAGGTACAAGGTATCTCAGAGGGTCTCTGAATACATTTGGCTGCTTGTAAACTTATACCAGAAAAGACTTACACAGCCAAGTGGAAAAGATTTTCTGTTCGGTGCTCCAAAACCTCCATGGACCTCAAGTGTGTGTCCACCACAAGATTCTAAGTACTTACTAGACCTTTCTGAAGCTGACCTGCAGTATTCCATGGTTAAGGTCCACTTATGTGCTATTTCAGTATACTGCAAACACGTGAACACAATCTATCTAGCACAGCTGCCACTGTTTGAGAGGTTGCTTAAGGGTATTTTACACTCAAGACCTCCCATCAGGAAGCAAGTGGCTCTCTGGGACATCAACCTTGTGTTAGGCATGCTCACCTGCATAGTCCTTTGGACCCCTTGTGACGTGTGACTTAAAGTTTTGACTTGAAAGCAGCATTTTGGTAGCTATCCTCTCTATGCAGTATCCATGCTTTGGCCACAGATCCTTTGTGTACTGTTTTCCATAGAGACAAGGTTGTTTTCCATACACCCCAAGTTTCTACCGAAAGTGGTTTCGGAGTTTCATTTGAATCAGGTTATAATCCTGCCTGCATACTTTGCTAACTTCCAGAATGAGAGAGAAAGGACTGTCCACTCACTGGACATTAAGAAGGTCCTAGGTTTTACCTGGATAGGACTAATGACTTCAGACAGTCTAAGCAGCTCTGTCTTTTTGACCCTAATCTAAAGGGGCAACCTGTTACAGTCAAGAGCAGTTTTGCCTGGATTGTAAAATGTCTTTGTCACTGCTGTGCTGTGACTCAGGTTAAATTGGAGGCAGCGTACACACCACTCCACCAGAATGGTTGCCACCTCCTTGGCAGAAATATGCTGTGTCCCTATTGAAGAAATTGCAAAGCTGCAACCATGAGCACATTGCATACCTTTACCAAGCACTATACCTTGATATCCCTGCAAGGCAGTGTGCCACCTTCAGTAGGACAATTCTGAGTGCATTACTATCCTGAGTGAGCTCTGAGCTCTAGCCTCCTAGTCCTTAGGGACTTTCTCTGAGCTTGATACTTTGACCCACAAGTGGGAATCAATGGTGAAGACTGATTCTTGAAGATATAAAATTACGTACTTAACTGTAATATTTGAGCTTGAAAATATCTTCAGCATTGATTACCTCACCACATATCATCCCCGGACTCACTTCAGTATTGTCGTGTTGTGGCCTTCACCCTTCATAGATACATACATAGACAGTGTCGGCAGATAAGGGCCTATGGCCCACCCAGTCTGCCCATTTAAGTTTAGTAGTTCAGTTTATGTTTTCCAGGAAGTCTGTTGCCCTTTACTCCTGACCTCCAGAATTCCTATATGTCTATCCCATGCATTCTTAAATCCGTGATTGTTTCAGCCCCCACCACTTCCTCTGGCAGGGTGTTCCACTTGTCCACCACCCGCTCTGTGAAGAAATTCTTCCTCACATTTCCTCTGAATCGTCCCTCCTCCAACTTCATCCCATGCCCTCTAGTCCTGGAACATCTTTTCGCTTAAAAATAGTGCATTCCTGCACCCTGTTCCTCCCTGTAAGATACTTGTATGTCTCTATCATATCCTCTCTCCCTCCTTCCTCCAGGGAGTACATGTTCAGTGCCTTCAACCTGTCCTCATAGGACTTGTGATGCAATCCATGCACCATTTTTGTTGCCCTCCTCTGAACCTTCTACCCTGTCTATGTTCTTACGTAGGTAAGGTCTCCAGAACTGCACAGTGTACTCCAGGTGTGGCCTCATTAGTGTCTTGTATAGTGGAATTATGACCTCCTTTCCTGCTGGTGATGCCCTGCCTATGCATCCCAGCATCCTATTTGCTTTACCTGCTGCCTTGTCACACTGTTTCTGCCTTGAGGTCATCAGAGATGATAACTCCAAGATCCCTTTCCTGCTTGGTGCATGCTATATCCTCACCCCCAACTGATATATTGTGCCAGGGTTTTGTGCCCCATATGCATTATCTTGCACTTCCTTGCATTGAATTTCAACTGCCAAACCCCTGACCATTCTTCAAGTTTCTGCAGGTCCCTTCTCATTCTGTCTACACCCTCTGGTGTGTCTACTCTGTTACAGAGCTTTGTGTCATCAGCTAATAGTGAAATTCTGCTCTCTAGGTCCCAAGCAATGTCACTGATGAAGATATTGAATAGCACCGTCCCAGCACTGATCCCTGTGGTACCCCACTGGTCACTCTTCCCTCTGTGGGTGACAGCCATTTACCACCACCCTCTGTGTCCTGCTGCTCAGCCAGTTACCTACCCTCCGCGCTACTGTCCTGCCCACACCCATATTCCCAGTTTGTGCAATAGTCTTCTATGTGGCACAGTGTCAAAGGCCTTGCTGAAGTCCAGATAGGCCATGTCCACTGCCCTCCCCTGATCCACCCTCTAGTCACCCAGTCAAAATTCAATGAGGTTGGTCTGACATGACCTTCCCCCGGTGAAACCATGCTGCCTTGGGTCCTGTAGTCCATTGACAACCAGATGTTCCACCAATCTCTCCTTCAGTAGTGCTTCCATGATCTTCCCACTACCGAGGTGAGGCTGACTGGTCTGTAGTTCCCCGCTTCCTCTTTGTTCCCACTTTTGTATAAGGGGACTACATCTGCTATCCTCCAGTCTTTGGGTACCTCCCTGTTTCCAGCGATTGGCTAAACAGGATAGCCAGAGGTTCAGCCACCACCTCTTTAGTTCTTTAAGGACCCTGGGGTGCACCCCATCTGGCCCCATTGCTTTATCAACTCTTATTACTTCCAGTTCCTTCAGGACCCTTTCTCGTAGTTTGTTTGTACTGTGAAGACACTGTGTTACTTTTGTTTGGTGGCACGGGTCCTCCAGGGCTATTTCATGCCCCTAAGTTAAGAGCATAGGTTACTTGTTGTTGCTCACCTCCTCAGTTAAAAGGTACTGAGGCGGTTGGGGGCTAGTGCTGCTTTTATAGCAGTAGGTGCTCTACTGACATGCAACATCACATGCATGGTGCCTATCATGTCACCTACCCTAGAAAAGTTCTGGCTAGCGCCTTTGGCATGGACCCACAAGTGGTAATCAATGGTGAAGATATTCTTGAAGATCAAGAATTTTGGTAAGTGTATAATTTTAATTTCTAGTCATTTTTCTTGCAGATCCCAAATCCCTCTTCCCATTTGTTTTTATAATCTACATTTTTCTGCCCCTTTTGGGGACCTGGTGGGCAGGGCTTTGGTACTCCCCTTGGGGATCAGATCAACCCGCTGGCATCCCCATCACCGGAACGCCACTGGCCATCATGGAGCCTGCCAACTCCATCTTTCTCCCATTTGTGCCACGGCCACATGTACTGCGTGTGCCACGGTTTTGCAGCACCCTCCTTATTCTTGCTGCCCACCCGCCTGCACTACCCTCAGGCCTCCACCTTGGGGCAGTTGTACTTTGGGGGCGACAAGATCCCTCCCCAGGAGAGGAGAGCTGCCTTGCGACTGCTCAGTCTACCCCCACCCGGCCGATCTCTGACAACACAGGCTCACTCCCAAACCCGTGTTGCCGACGTTAATGTGAAGTGTGCTGTCCAGAGCCTTAACCCTCAGTGCCACCAGGCCAGTTCCCTCTTCCCATTTTACAGCCTCTCTCTTCTCCACTTGTCGTAGACCTCTAATCAAGTGAGAGAATGGCAGGTCTTGATGTTTTTTGTCTCTGGGTGTCTGAGGGTCTTGGAAGCTACACAGACCACCACGCACTACCCATCTGTGGTGCAGATTCCAAAACAGACTAAAGCAAACAAAAAATTTGTGCTCAGGAGCCCGGTTCAAATATAATTTATTTCCACAACTTACGGCATGTGTATGTTATGTCTGCACTGGTGATTTAAACTTGCATTTAGCATTATAGCCTGCTTTGTCATTGGTAAATTTATTCAGTTCCTTTTAGAGAGAAAGAACAGTGTATCTGAAATATGTATAAGGTGATAAAAATATTTAAATCCGTGGCATGTGATTGTATAATGCTTTATACAAATACTTGAGCATTTTTAATTACCTGTAACTCCACCCCTGAAGAAGGAGTGTTTATTTCCGAATGGACATGGGATTTTTTACAGGAGATATCACTAACTGAACTTTATTCTGTAAGTTGTGGAAATAAATTTCATTTGAACCAGGTTCCTGAGTGCAGAGTCTTTTTATTTGCTTCTGTCAATGGTCCTGGACCAGCTTCAGAAGTTCTGCCAAGTCTGCCTTGGCACCTTGGAGTGTTCGCTACAGTGTGGGTCGGCACCAGGTAGTGGTTTGTGTGGCCCTTTATGTAACATACTGAAGAATATTGCTTCCCAATGCGTTGCATGCGCAGAAGGGTGGGACACTCCATGGTCCTGAAAACCCTGATAGCTACACAGTGCACTTGTAAAGTTATGCAGTAGGATAACTGCCTTACAATATCGTTGCCTTCCCTCTGATGACTTGGCTACCTTGGTGCCATGTTCTTGTAACATCATGGTTAGATTATTGCAGTGCAGTCTATTCTGGCTTATGCGGTAGATTGGCCTGGCACGTGCAGATGGTATCAGATTCAGCAGCATGGATCTTCCTGCGGATGTGTCACTCTGATCATATCACTCCTCTGCCATCTGCTCGGCACTGGCTGTCTGTAGGCTCCCAGCTTCCAACTTTTGCCCTTCTCATCACTTTGCCCATCTAGTGAGGTCAAGTGGGAGGACTTCTTCATAATGCGTGATTCTGGAGATTGAATCTTTCCCTCGCACCTACCCACTGCTTCATTTACTCTGAGCTGTCTCCTCCAGCCCCCACTGCTCCATTTACCCTGCACTCACTCTCTCTCTCTTCCCCAACATCCATTATTCTGAGCTGTCTTCCATCACACCCACTGCTCTGAACTCTCTCTCTCTTTCTCCACCCTGCACCCCCACACTGCTCCCAGTGGTGGACCTGAAGGTTTCTGCAGGTGAACTAGAAGCTCAGAGAGCTTTGGAGAATTCCCTGCACTCCAGAGGTCTGTTCTGAACTGAGTACCTTGTCAGCGCGGGGTTTCCAAAAGGAACAAACACTTAGGGGATACTGCAGCCAAAGTAAGACCAAAAGTTTATTACTTCCAGAGGCTGGTACCCTAATTTCCACTTCTCACCGGTCATAGTTTAGATTCTTGCTGGGTCCAAATGTGACATGGAGGTGCATTTTCATAAACCATCGAAGACGGGCCTCACCCTTCACTCTGCTCCACACAAACAAACATTCGCAGAAATGCTTCCCGCGTTTGCCCAGCGGAGGAAGTAAGAACTTGTGTCCCAGATCGTACTACAGCTAAATATCAGCATAACTCACAAACACTCCATGCCACTCAATCAGTATCCCTGTCTCACCACCCTCCCCACTATAATAGTTTAGCTAGTGCTGTGAGTCTCAAAAGCCATTGGTACCCTGTAACTCCATTTGAAGTCTGAACCATCCACTGCTTAACTTCATACAAAATGGCCACCCAGGGTAATAATGAGTTAATTCACAGTTTACCAGTGAGTGAGTGAGTATTGCAGCTGTTCGTTGTGCTAACTTGAGACCTAGCTGCTCCCTTTTCTCTCATTTTCACAGTCTCAGTCTAAGAGTGTCACTTTATGTGAATTGGAATGCTGGCGATCTTTTATGTGCTAGGTTATGGAAGTCTGAGCGTAGTCCTTGACTGACTGCAGCATTGCCCATGAGGTTTAATCGTTAAGGCACAGGTTCTTCACGCTAATGTCCATACGGCTGTGGCACAGTTTTGAGCTTTGTTGTGGCTGAGCAGTGCTGTCTGCCATATTGGCACAATCAGAGTGGCCGTTGCTCATATGGGCCCTCTGGGGCAGTGATATATGTGACACAGAGTACCACCCAAAGTTTGCTAAGTCCAGTAAGACATACTAGCTGTAAAATAAAATGGGATAAAGTACGATAAATCCCGAGCCATGTTTTATCCCAACAGTGTAGAAACTGAACCATCTGAGGGTTATCAGTCTTCTAACAAAGTTAGTGTTCAGGTAGACCCATTGTCTGCTGCAGAGTCGCTGGGCTTAGGGCAGGTGTGGTGGATTGCAGCAGGATCTGAAAGAGACAAATCCCTGGTCAGGGTTCCTGCACAGGAAGCATTTCAAAACTAAAAGTTAAATGAGCAGTGTCCATACCTGGATAGTTCAACAAGTGTTGCTCTTCAGACCTTCGTATCACCTTTTTAGGTCTGTTCTGATCTCCTCTGGTGAGCCTAGCATTTTGACCCTGCTCTGTTTGTGGTTTCTTTCTAACCACTGCCCAGTCCATGCAGCTAAAACTGCAGTTGTAAATCTCCTTGGGCATACTGGGACTTCAATGTGGTGTGCTACAAAGAGTTTCGGTGCTTGTAATAGAGTCGTAAATCTTTACTCTGGATTTCTCATGCAACAATAGTTTAGCTGGGTATCCGAGTTGTACTTTACCTCGTTTGTCTTTAACTGCTTGATTACACTGTGTACCAGTTTGCATTTCCTAAGCATTGCAGGAAGAAAGTCCTGTTCAGTGTGCACTCGTTTCCCTGTGAAAAGTAGCTCCTTCTTATCCCATGCCTTCTACATGATTTGCTCCTTGACAGGGCATTTCAAACATTTTACCACTATAGAGTGTGGGGGCGTCTGCTTTAGACTTGGCCCTAGAGTGCAGTGCGTGTTCAATTTCTATTTGAAGTCAACAGGAGATGTAATTTCTATTGCAACCAGGTCATAATGAAACTACTGAGATTCAGATGTCTAAATCTTTGAGAAACCCCAAAAGTGAAGGTTTTTCTCCTGCTTGTTGCATCTGTCTCTGCTGTCTCTGTCAGTTCCTTCTCCCATTGACTTAGATATACAGGATGGTGCGGCCCATGCTGTTTGTAGCCTCCTTCGGTCATTGACTGCTTCCTCCACAGCTGAGGTATGTTCCAGTTTTCTTTTTTCATATTGTATCCTCCTTTCTCCTGGTTACCCCTTCCAACCGACCCCCCAGCACTGTCACCCAGCTCCTCTGGGACTTTCCTTATGCTGGTGTCCTCTGCCACAGGACTTATGGCATGCAGTCAGCCACCAATACAGAGCTTTGGGGGGGTTGGTCTTCATCCTGCCTCTGGGGTTTTCTGCTGATTTTCTACCTTGCTTACCTCAGAGCCCTCGGCCAACACAGTTGTGCATGCGCATGGAGGCGACTGAGCACAGCCCCGATCCACCCACCCGGCCCAGCGCCACGCGCCCAGTGCCCGACGCTACCACTGAGCCTCCACCTGTCAGCCAAGAGCCGGAGGCCTACCTCCCAGTCCGGGAGAGGGAGAGCTGCCTGGCAGCTGCTACATTCACTCATGACCCTCCCCTCAGCTGACCCCCAGCAACCCGTGATCGTTTCAAACACAGGTTGCCGCATGATGAGAGGAGTGGCGATCAGCGCCCAGCCATCTGCACCACTGGGCTGGCTCATGTTCCAGTTTCTAAAGTCCCTTCATTTTGGCCACGTTGATATCTATGTGTTGTAGCAGTTTCTGTATAGCTGCCGAGCTAGCCTTATCAAATGTAACTCCACAAGTTGATCTGCTGTCATCTTCTTCTGCTCCCGACCCAGTCGTGCAGTCGGAGGCATGGTAGGGAGAGTTGCTGGGGCTTGGTGCCCTTGGACAGAGCTGTGTAATTTCTCCAGTTTGGTGCCCCAGTTTTAGAGTTGTCCAAGGCTGTTCCATGTCTGCTAAGTAATCCAGGTTAATTTATCAGTCCAGTCACTTTGTAGGAGGGTGACTTGATGGTGATTACTGGTGAGGCAGGACAGAGCTCTCTCTCAAGCTGCCATTCAGGTTGGAGGAGGAACTGGAAGTCATTATATGTCGCATTATGGCTTTTTTAACATTGCTTCTCTACAATCACACTGTAACCACATGCTGTTTCTGTATATATTTTCTGTAAGTGTTTACCTCTGTATTCTGTACTGCTAACTAGCCAATTCCAACAACATCAGCTCTTTAAAAATAACTGAAGCACTACCTAGCTACCTCAGCAGCTGTGACTGCTGGATGACCTCGAACACTTAGCCTCAAGGCTGCTTTTCCCTTTGCTTTAGCTAAGCTGACTTCACCCCTCCTTATCCCAGGGACCTCTAATTGCCGCTTTACATCCCCTCATCTCCCTGCCACCAGCCTCCTCTTTCTACTTCCTCTTCCCACTGCCTACCCAACCTCAACTGCACACCTTTAACCCTGCACCCTCCCATAGACCCCCTCCACTAACCACTTCTACCTATCTCTCACTTTCTGGCCTCCCTCTCACTTTACTGATACAATTGTGACAATCCCACATCTCTGGGTGCTGGCGTGTCTATCTCCATACCCTCCTTATTTTTGTAATTTGTCTGTGTCATATTTTATCGTATTGTATAGTGTTACTTGTACTTGGTTGGACTACTGATAAGTGCTCTGTAAATTCATGCTTGCTGCTGTATACCCAATATGCTTGTCTGCCATTGTTGTTCTCTCTTGACGTGCACCCTTTGTAAATGAGATCTGAGCTCAAAGGCTGTATCCGAAAATTAAATAAATAACTGTATTTAGTATCCTTGCTATATTTTATGTTTAATTCCATTCCTCTTTCCACTAGGGTGCACCTGAAAATTATTTGTTTTATTTGTAATTCTTGACGCGGAAAAGACACACTAAGATATTATAGCTTGTTTCCAGGTGCAACCTTGGGGTTGGTTGCATGGAGCTTCTTTTTGTTGATGGGGAATGTTGGCCATGACATGGGAGAAATTCTCCTGGCTCGTGCGATTTTCCTAGCCAAATATTTGTAAATAAAAAAATCAATAAAGAGATAAAACCTCAGGCCACACTGACTTCAGGAAGGGGTTGCTGAGTTGAAGTCTGTGCTTCATGGCTCCTATTTTCTCTTGCCACACATGGGCAGACAAGCAGTGCCCTGCACTACTTCCTCCCCAATAGAAAACGTGGTTCATACATGTCTACCTCTGCCACAGTGCCTAGCCCCACCATTTCACGAACATGTGTAAGTACTGGAGCCCAGGTTCTCCCGTTGCAGCATGCATAATAAGATATTACATAGTAATGTGAGGGACAGAAGGGACTGGGGGCATCAGGTTTGACTGCCCTTGTTTCATTAGCAGGGATGAGTATTGCACTGTTTGTACACTGTGAGGCATGAGGCACAGCCAAGTGCTCAGCCACCAGCTGGCATGACACACACTTTGAGTGCCTTGTTGTGATTATAAAATTGATCCTGTAGAATTTTAAAATGGCTCTTTATGTAGGCGCTTCTGTAGATTAATTTTAGGTAGTAACGATATACCGAGAAATAACATAATGGCTGGAGCTGCCTCTGTACCAGTCAGCTTTCAGGATGGTTTCCATCCATCTGACAGTAATTTATAAGGATTTAGGGAATGCAGCACCTGCTACTTAGTCAGATTTACTTATTCAAGACTTCTCAGCAGAGCTAGTTATCTCATTTGCAGTGCAGATTTTACTCGTTTACAGCCAGAAGAAACTAAGACTGGGGAGGGGAGGGAGGGCAACACACATGCTCTGCTCACCCAGTTAGACTGGTGCTGTGCTGGAATTTGAACCTCATGTCTCCGGTCCAGAGCTCTGTGTTCTTAACCTAGATCACTTGGCTTGCACAATAAAATAATATTAATAGTCACAGCACTTTAGCGTAATGCTGGAGCCATTTTTAATTGTAATAAGTGTGGTTTATGATGGCATGGTTAATTATTAAAAGAAATGCTGCTACATTATAAATGTACATCTTGGGGTGTTCTATAAAAGTTTCACATGATTGAAGATAACAGAACATTGCATTAACGTTTGACCTAACCAAAGAGAATTAAGCCAGTCTAGTATGCATTAATTATAAAGTTTCTTTCCAAATTATATTATGCCTATAATTCAGAAAGCTGATTTTCAGCAGTATATTAAAACAACAAAATTAGTCATTTTTTAAGATATTGGATTAAGATTCTTATTGAAGCAAGCTGTTTCTACAGTTCTGTTAACTCTTGTTAATTATTCAGGACCCTCGGTGTGGAACTTGCATTTTAGAAACATTTTCTGCTGTTTAATAGAATAAGGCTCTGTAGAACCATGGCGTGATTGAGGAGTTCGATGGAGCGGTAACATGCAGCGGCACAAATGGGACATGGTGATGATAGATGGAGGAGGGAGGGAGGGAGGCAGTAGGATCAACAGACCCCTCACTTTTAGAGCTGGGGTGTCAGCCCCTACATTTTGTGTGTTTTCTGTCCCTACTTGCACTGTCCAGCCCCATCCTGCCAACCTCCCGGCCCTTCCTCTTGATTTCCTTTAGGCCTTCCCTTGCATTCCCAAGCTTGCCCCAGTAGGGTACCCCAGGATCTGGTTGGCAGTAATGGGGCCTGAGTTGCACAGAGTCAGCGGGGTACCCCAGGATCTGGTTGGCAGTGATGGGGCCTGAGTTGCACAGTCAGCGGGGTATCCCAGGATCTGGTTGGCAGTGGTGGGGCCTGAGTCGCACACTCAGTGGGGTACCCAGGAACTGGTTGGCAGTGGTGGGGCCAGAGTCAGGGTGCGTGAGGGTACCCCAGGATCTGTTTGGCAGTAGTGGGGCCTGAGTCACAAGGTCAGCGGGTATCTTAGGATCTGGTTGGCAGTGGTGGAGCCTGGGTCTCTGGGTG
Organism: Neoceratodus forsteri; assembly: GCA_016271365.2. Classification (NCBI taxonomy): domain Eukaryota; kingdom Metazoa; phylum Chordata; order Ceratodontiformes; family Ceratodontidae; genus Neoceratodus; species Neoceratodus forsteri. Next base: position 126,871,268 of record JADMNL010000024.1, read on the forward strand.
CAGGGTCTGGGGAGGGGCAGAATTATGCTGCTGGCCATGTTGTCAGCTTTTCTCCCTCCCGTTGAATGAATAAGCTGCACTCCACATAGAAACATAGAATTTGACTGCAGATAAGGACTGCTTGGCCCACCTAGTCTGTCCATTTCCCTACCTGATGGATAAGCTGCAGATTCTAGTTAATCAACAGCTTATTTCCTCCTACCCCACTAGAGTTGCCTTATGCCTGTCCCATGCATTCTCAAATTCTCCCACTGTTGCTGACTCCACAACTTCCTCAGGAAGGCTGTTCATGCATCCACAACCCTCTGTATTTATTTTATTTTTTATTTATTTATCAATTCTAGGATTACAAATACCTTTGAGCTTGGCTCTTTTATAAAGTTCCACATCAGAGAAATACAAATTATGGGGAACATCAAGACAGACATTACAACAATGTGGACATTGCAAACAGAGTACAGATTAATACAATTCAAGGGTAGCATTGTAACAGGCAGCCAGCGGCATTTGTCAGAGAAAATAGACAACAGATAAGTGCCAAAGTCATAGGGAGAGGGAAGGGGGAAGGAATGTAGGAAGGGTGGGGATAGGGTGAAAAGTGCAGCATTAGGTATACCAAGATGTGAGGATAGAATCCAGTGAGGAGGAGAGGGGGACCACTAGAGCAGGAAGGAAGTGGAGAAACAAGGTTAAGTTAGGCAGTCACAGGAGCTGTTGGTAGTGAGATAGTCCCAGAGCCTAGTTTTAAACATACCAATTGTTGGGGCAGAGGAGATGGTGGGGCTGAGGCCATTGAACCAGAGTGGCGCTCGATAAGCAAAAGAGCGTTGTCCCTGTGAAGTGTGACAGTGGGGACTCTCAGTAGCTGTAGCGTGGATCTCCTAAGGCACCATTTGTTAATTCGGTTTTGTAACAGAATTGAGACCCCAGAAGGTGCAAGGCCAAGGTAGTTTTTTTCGCCATGGAGCAGGTGAGGAACTTTATGCGGTTTGATAGTTGGAGCCAGCCGGTCTGAGTGTACAGGTCACATGTGTGGGTGAGATGGTGAGCACCAGTGATGAGCCGACATGCCTTATTAGCGGCAGTTGAGAGGTGTCTAAGGGCTGTGGTTGTGCGAGCATAAATGATGAGACCATAGTCTATTACAGAGATCACAGAGATCAGGACTGCAACCTTCTGGTGTGAGGCGTGGTCTGTGTTTGTAGAGGAGACCAAGCCGTGTATTAGCAGCTCTAGCTACTTTATCTCGTGAAGTCCATAGGAGAGATTAGGAACATAGATTTGGTTTTCTTGTCATTGAGGACCAGTTTATGATTAAGAAACCATGTCTCTACAGAACTGAAACCAAGTTGAAGGTTGTGTTGAAGAGTTGCAGGATCTTTGTGAGTGGATAATACAACAGCATCGTCGGCATATAGTATGATCTGCTCAGAGCAGTGGTAAGGGAGGAGTTTAAGAAAAGGCTAAAGGAGGGGTCCCAGTATGGATCCCTGTGGGACACCAAGCGAACAGGCAGGGTGTCAGAAAGAGCGTCCATAATTTTTACTCTCTGCGACCGGTTTTCTAAGTAGCTTAGTACCAGAGAGAAGAGTCAGGTGATAGCCTGGCATTCAGTACTTGGTGAATTAGTAGTCCATGGTGTACTGTATCAAAGGCCTTGGAAGGTCGATGAAAATGGCCCCTGTGAGAGGCCGTTGTCAGGGATTTGTGCAAAGCTCAGTGAACTCAAGAAGGGCTGTGGTGGTGCTGTGACCTTTCTGGAACCCGTGTTGTTGTGGACAAGGTATATTGTATTTATCCAAGTGATCGGTAAGTTGATCAGCCACAATGCGCACAAAGTGCCTTAGAGATTGGGGGCAGTATGGAGATAGGGAGATAATTTGAGTGATTCGCCTTATCCCCACTTTTATGGACAGGTGTCACGGTGGCTGTTTTCCATAGGTCTGGGAATTCTCCACAGCTGAGAGAGAGGTTTAAGATTTTGTTAATGGATGAATTACCTCATCGAGGGTGAGCAACAGAAGCTTAAGGTCCAGGGTGTTGCTAGTAGATCTAGATTTAGAGATAGCTGGCAGTAATATAGCGGTGAGCTTTATTCAGCCTTACCTCCCTGAAGTAGAAGAACGGATGGTTAGACTAAGGGGCTGAGGTATTTGGGAGTAGGCCTGATCTTCCCTTGTCAATCTTCACCATTCGTTACTTACTGGGTGTAAGCGGAGGCGCATCCGTCCACGAGCCTTTTTTTTTTTTTTTAAAAGCTTTGACTATGGCACCGCCCTGAGAAATGACGTCGCATGCGTCCTCGCAAGGCGGCCGTTAGTAGCGACCGACTCCTCCTCCAACTCAGTTCCGTTTCTCCGCCGTCGAGGAAGCACCTGTCGCGAAGCACTCTGAATTGCTACTGCGTCAGACTCCTGGTTTTCCACACACTCGGCGCCAACCAGTAAGACTGTTCCTTTTCTTTCTAAAAGCGGCGCCGGTGTGTTTCCTACTGTTTTTTTCTCAATAGTTTCGCGTTATGTCCGGTTCCAGAGCTAAGCGTTCTTTCAAGAGCGGGCGCGCCCCTATCGTCGGTGTTTCTGGCCGGCATTTCTCCGTCTCGGACCGGCATGCGTTTGCCTTCGTTGCCTGGGACCCAACCATGACATGGATTCGTGCGATGCCTGTTTCTCGATGGACCGCCCGTGTCCTCGAAATCCAGCGCTTTAAGCTCGGCAAAGCCCGCCGACCTTGAGAGGGGCGGCGTCGCTCAAGAGATTCTTGCACGATCTCTGACCCCTTCCCGGGTCCCTCCCGGCCTATACTGTCAGAGGAGGAGGGTCTCCTGCCTTTTCTTGCCGAGGAGGAGGCCCCTTCTGCGGTGTAGGGGCGTCGTAGTCCCTCCGGGCTGGCGGCGCCGACACTGCCTCGGCAGTCATCTCCGGAGTGCAGGCTCTCCGTGTGTCGAGGCCTCGACTTTGGGCCTGGCTCGGTGGATCTCGACGCCGCCTTTGGCGCTGTTCAGATCCCGCACCGTCATGGGTATCAGGATCAGCGGCACCCTTTGGCGTGCTGCTAGTCTCGGCGCTGCTCACGGGCGCCTAATGGTCATGGTGGCGTGCGCCTGGTGTGCTGTCTTCACCTCCCGCGCGCCTGTGGCCTAGTCCTACCTCTTGCGGTAGCTAGGCCTGCCGCTTGTGGGGGTTCGAGTTGGGCCTGGCTGCTGCTGGCGTTGGGGGCAGCGGCGTCGCCCTGGTACCGGGGCCGTTAGCGGCACCGTGGCCTCAAGGGACCCCTGGGGTGGCCAGCATTGAGGTCCAGCTGGTCTCGTCCTCCTCGGAGGATGATGACTCAGACGTGGACCCATCCTGGCACCCCACTCTTGGGGTCTGGGTCCCCTGTGGCTAGAGGTACCAGGCGGCGCAGCGGGCTTCCCTCTGTCCCCCTTCAGCGTCGTCTCCTGAGGGCTCCCGGCTGGGGGTGGCCGGGGTCCCGGGGGGCAGGCGTGGGGGTGATGGAGGGCTCCCCTTTCTGGAGGGCGGTGACAGCTACCCCAAGTTGCTGTTGCCCCTCTAGGATAGGGGACGCTGCTGTCGGGAGGAGGGCCTCTCGGAGTCCGGGGTTGAGGGCAGAGGGTCTGGCTCGGTCTTCTTTGGCCACCTCGGGAGTGGTGGCCAGGAGCCGTAGTGCAGAACCCGCCCCTCCTCCAGGGCTCTAGGGTTGCCCTCGGCGTTCGTGTGGACTGCCCTTCTGGATCCATGCAGTCCCGGCGTCGTTACAGGGAGGTTCTCCCCTGGGCTCTTCCAGGCTCTGCTTCCCCAGAGTTCCGTTCTGCGGCCTGGTCTGCTGTCCGGGATCCCTCCAACTAGGGCTCCATTCCCGGTTCCAGAGCCCTGGCAGAGAGTAGTTGCCTCGGAGGTGCCCTCTCCCATGTCTCTGCCTTCACCACCCCGCTCCCAGGCCATGTCGGTCCTATGGGTCCATTATCCTGGGAGCAGTTCAGGGTTCTCGGTGGCCTTCCCTCATATGTTAGATACATGCATGAGTGGGTCTTCGACTCTCCCCACCGCCGCAGGAATCCTCTGGACATTCCAGCTCCCCATCATCCTCGTCTCCCTCCTCTGAGGGAGAGGAACCCCTGCTCATCTTTCCTCCGATGCTGATTTCACGGAATATAAGCGTTTCCTTTCGAGGATGGTGAGGATCTTCAGATTTCCTATGTTCGGAGAGACAATACCGAGCGGGAGAGCGAAATTCCTTGGTGAATTCAGTGCCCAGCATTTGGTGGTACCTTCCTGGCCTATCCCCTTCCAGGAGGTGTCTATCCGGTCCTGGCAGTCCCCAGCCGCTTCTTCTCCAGGCCCGGCTGACTGTCAGTGTAGGTATTGTGCACCCTCAGAGTCTCTAGGTACCCTTCCCAACCCCCTCTGGTTTGATCTACCTAGACACTCCTTCTGGCGCCGCTGCCTGGCGACGCACCGCCCACCAGATCCGGACTCTCTCCAGTTCGGCCGTTGGGGCCAAGAGTGTCTCTCTTCTCGTGCATTGCCTGTATTGCATCTCATCAGGCTCACCACACTGCCTACAACCGGCATTTGTGGTCGATGATGTCCCAGCTGTTGGCATCTATGCCTGACACGGAGCAAACCAGACAAGCCGTTGCCCTCTCCACTGTGGGCCTGGAGCTGGCAAGACACCAAGCAAGGGTATCTTCTCGGCGTAATGAGGTGGCTTCCAGGCTTCTGGGACAGCGATCTGCATCAGGCGGAGGCATGGCTTCGTCTCTAGGTTGTCACCCCTGGCCCGGCGTGGGGTGATTCGCTCCGCCTTCGGGGACCGTCTTTTTCTCCTCTAGAGCTAGGAGACTTTTACAGGGCTCCCTCCGTCTCCTCGTCCTCGGGAGGCACCTCCTAGCTCTTCTCCCACTTAGGCTTTCTGAATAAGCCAGGGTCTTCTCCTTCTGTTTCTCACCAGCAGAAGGCTGGGGTCTTGTTCCCTCAGGGTATTGCCTCTCCCCGGGGAGGAGCTTAGTACTCACCAGAGTAATGAATGGTGAAGATTGACAAGGGAAGATGTGAAAATTACGTACCTACCGTAATTCTTGATCTTCTCTTGTATCTTCACCATTCATTACTACCACTCCACCATCCCTCAGTGGCCTCCTCCTGTGGCTTCTCCACCTCCGTCTCCTTCCTCTCTCTGCAAAATATAAAAGTAAAAAAAAAAAAAAAGGAGGAAGAATTACTCCAATTTTCCAAAAAAAAAAAAAAATCTGTATCTTGGGGGGCCTTATTTCTATCCAGAAAAATTATTTACTCCAAGATTCTTGGGCGTTTCATGGATTGCATATGGCGATCAAACTGCGCAACTATCTCTTGCCATTCCTTGGCGATATACTTCTGGGGTTTAGCCTGGCTCTGGCTATTCAGTTTAATCCTGCAATCCCATGCTACCAGCTGTTAAGCCCTAGAATCGCAACCCCCTCTCTAATTCTTGCCTTGCAGAGGAGGAGGCAGGTGCGACTATTTTTCTTTAAAAAAAAAAAAGAAAGAAAAAGAAAAGGGGAAAAACTGGGAACTCTCTCCGACTGCTATAGGCATTCTCTGAATTTAAAGTCATGCTCCTAAGCCTGCAAGTTATTATCTGTAAAAAAAAAAAAAAAAGAAAAGGGGAATACAAGGGCAAACAAAATCCTTCTTGTAAGATTTTGATGATTGGTTTCCTTTCAAGTGCCCTCCTGGACAGTTTTACAGAGAAGCAGTGCTGACCATGACCAATCCTCGCCAGCCTAAGCCTCTGGCCTGCCTTGGCAAGTCAACTGAGTCCCATTTCTATACCTATAAGCGCCTGAAAGGCTTAGATTTTCCATTTCTAAACCCTTGAGCAGCTCTCACATGCTGCCTGGGATTTATCCTTCCCTCCTGGGTGTCCTCCAGTTAAGGCCTTTCCTCGGCCAGGAGCCCAAAGTGGGGATCAAGAACCATGGCATGTTGAAGATGAGGACTATGCCCTCCTGAGTCTGTCTAGCGGGTTCGGTGAACCTTCTCTTCAGCTCTGTCTCCGGGTTCTTGCTCCCTGTTTATCGAGCCTTAAGCTATCAGCTAACTATGCTCGTTAGGCATTCTGGTCCCTTCAACATCCCATCTTTCTCTTCTCTTCTTCTTCTTCTTCTTCCTTATTACCTTCCTTCTCTCTCCTCCTAGAGTCGCCCAGGTAGGAGGCCCTGCAGTCCCTAGGTTAGGGATACTCTTATCTCTTCTGTCCTTCCTCCATCGGCTTATTCCTTTTTCAGTTCATTCTTCCTTACTTTGCTATCCCTTGGCTATCTTGCTTCGCTATCTCTATTTCTCTGCTTTAGCTTTTTGCCTCTCCGGCTCACAGGAACTGAGTTGGAGGAGGGTTGAGTCGCTACTAACGGCCGCCCCTCGCGCGCCAGCTGTAGCGTCACTCGAGGCGGTGCCGTTAATCCGCTTTTTAAAAAAAAAAAAAAAAAAAGGCTGCCGTGGCGGTACCTTCCGGCTTACACCCAGTAAGTAATGAATGGTGAAGATACAAGAGAGATCAAGAATTACGGTAGGTGCGTAATTTTCATTTTTCGAAAAAGTCATGGGGTAGAACAGAACTAAGGTCTGAAAAAGCCGTGTTAAAGATGTTTGCGATCACCTTGGGGTCAAGGGTTGAGGATCCATCAACCATTAACATGGCCAGAGAGCTTTATGGCTGCTTCCTGTGACATCCTTGATATTGTCCCAGAAAGCACGACCATTTCCCATGTATTAGTGACAGCGTCTTTGTAATAGGTGGATTTCATTAGCCGTATGGTTTTGTGCAGGCATTTCATGCTTGTTTGTAATTTTGGATGTCCAGTTGTTTGCCAGTGGCCCTGCAACTGCCCAGAGGTGATCCTTAGTTTCAGCTGTGAGAGAAGAGCCACAGACCCATGGGTTAGAGAGAGATTTTGTTTTGTGCCTTTTAGCAGGGGCAAAGAGGTCGCAGGCTTTGTTGAAAATTGAGATGAAGTGATCAAGAGCCAAGTTAACATCTGTTGCTTCATAGATGGGTAGCCAGTCTTGTAGAAGCAGGTATTGTTGGAGATGTGGAAGTTTTCCACGAGGAAGGACTCTGCTAGTGATAATTTTGGGAAGGGCTTAAGGAATTTGTTAGACCATGCACACATGACTGGGGAGTAGTCACTGAAAGAGTCTGGGAGAACCGTCAGTATGAGAAATCCTTGTGGGGTGAGTGGTGAGGACCCAATCCAAGAGGGTACTGGTGCCAGTCTTGTAGTTAATCCTAGTAGGGAGCTTACCATTTGCGTGAGGTTAGCAGCTGAGATGAAATCTTTATAGGCACTGGCTCGATGCTAACCAGTTTATGTTGAAATCCCTAGTAGAATAAGTTCAGCTTCAGGAGGATGAGAGTTGATAAAGTTTAGGGCGCATTGAAGCCATGTTTAGGTCCCTGGGCAGGATGTATACAGAGACAATAGTCAGGGACAATGGTTGGGACCTAGGATGATTTTTATTGGCAGAATCTGGGCCGAGGCAGAAAGTGATGGAGTTGCTACAGGGTGCCAAGACAGGGAGTCTTTGATATAGATTGCCAACCACGCCTTTTTGGATATCCAGTCCAGCCTGTGGACATTATAGCCCTGTATTGTTACTGCTGAGTCAGGAATTTTAGGTGTCAGCCAAGTTTCCACAACTGCAAGGATGTCAGGGTTGTGTTGGCATATGAAGGCTTGGAGTGCATCCAGCTTTGGTAGTAGGCTGCAGATATTAATGGTTGCAAGGATAAGGGCACCTGGAGTTTGTGTGTGGCCTGAGCTTCTAGGGCCAGGATTGGGATGGATGCTGCCTGAGATGAGAAGGAGGAGGAGTAGGAGTTTTAAGGAGCAGAGTTGCAGCTCTTTGAGAGATAGTTTTGATCGTTGTTTCCGGGAGTAGAGGTTACTAGGTTCCAGGCGGTATCCCATATGGACTGCAAGGTGGTACAGTGTAGAGAGGTGGCCACACTTGTTGGAGAGTAGTGGTCGGGTTAAGTAACAAGGAATATCCAAACGGTGCACCAAGCACAAGTCTCGGTGGAAGTGGAGAGTTCCCTTGGAGTAGCAGTGGAAACCAGAGTAGAGGGTGGCGGGGTGGGGTGGGGTTGGCTAGGACCAGGAGGGGGGGCAGGGCAAGGAGGAAGAGGAGAGGCGAGAGAAAGGCAGAGAGAACCCACATGGTTACGCATTAGATAAGAAGAGATATAGCCCTCTAGTGGTGAGAGGATATAATCTGCTAATGGAAAAGTCAACAACAAAAAATAATATATACTTTTACTCTGTGAAAAATACTTTAACATTACCTCTAAGCCGTCCCCCTCTACCTTCAAATTGTGCCCCTTGTTCTTGCACATCTCTTCTTCTGAAAGATGCTACCCTCTTGTATTTTGTTAATTCCCTTGAGATACTTGAAACATAGAAACATAGACTTTGATGGCAGATAAGGACCTCTAGGCCCATCTAGTCTGCCCATTTCCCTACCTACAGGATAGGCCGCAGATCCTAGTTAACCAACAGCCTTTATCTTCTGCCCCCACAAGAATTGCCTTATGTCTGTCCCATGCATTCTTGAATTCTTCCACAGTTTTAGACCCCAACTTCCTCAGGAAGGCTGTTCCATGCATCCACTACCCTCTCTGTGAAATAATACTTCCTCACATTGCCCCTGAACCGCCCTCCTTCTATCTTTAAATTGTGTCCCTTGTTCTTGAAAGTCTCTTTTTCTGAAAGATGCTACCCTCTTGGGCTTTGTTGATTCCTTGAGGTACTTGAAAGTTTCTATCATGTCCCCCTCTCCCTTCTTTCCTCAAGGGTATACATATTAAGGTCCTTTAGTCTCTCCTCATCGGCTTCTCTTGCAGACCCTGCACCATTTTAGTTGCCCTCCTCTGGACTGCCTCTATCCTGTCTATGTCCTTGCGGATGGGGTCTCCAGAACTGGACACAGTATTCCAGATGGGTCTCACCAACTGTCTGTACAGAGGATAACAACTTCTGTTTTCTGCTGCTGATGCCTTCCCTATACATCCCAATATACCCTGGCCCTCCCTACTGCCTTCTAACATTGCTTGCTAACCTTAAGGTCATCTGATATGATTTCCCACAGGTCCCTTTCCTGTTTTGTTGTTGTTACTACCTCCCACCCATTGTGTATTCTTCCCTGGGTTCTTGTTTCCCAGGTGCATTATTTTGCACTTTTTTATTGAATCCTAGCTGCCATCGTCTGACCATTCCTCCAACCTTGCCAAGTCCCTTTTCATCCTTTCCGCCTCCTTATGTATCGACCCTGTTGCAGATCTTTGTGTCATCTGCAAAAGGCATACTTTCCTTCAGACCCTCTGCAATGTCACTGATGAAGACATTAAAAGGACTGGACCCAATACTGAACCCTGCGGTGCCCACTAGTAACCGCCCTTTCTTCAGAGTTGAAAGTTTCTATCATGTCCCCCTCTCCCTCCTTTCCTTAAGGGTATACATATTAAGCTGCTTTGTCTCTCCTCAGTATGTCTTCTGGTGCAGAGCCTGGACCATTTTGGTTGCCCTCCTCTGAACAGCCTCCACTGTGTCTATGTCTTCTGGAGATGGGGTCTCCAGAATTGCACGTAGTACTCCAGATGGGGTCTCACTAACTGCCTGTACAGAGGGTTAACAACTTCCTGTTTTCTACTGTTGATGTCTCTCCCTATGCATCCCAGTATCCCCCAGCCCTCCTTACTGCCTTCTATCATTGCTTGCCCACCTTTAGGTCTCTTTCTATTTTTGTTGTTGTTATTAACTCAACCCCATTGTGTACTCTTCCCTGGGTTTTTATGCCTGGTTAAATAAAGTGATTGATTGATTGTTTCCCAGATGCATTACCTTACACTTCTTTGCATTGAATCTGAGCTGGCACATATTTGACCATTCCTCCAACCTTGCCAAGTCCCTTTTCATCCTTTCCACCCCACCTTGTGTATCAACCCTGTTGCAGATCTTTGTGTCATCTGCAAAGAGACATACTCTTCCTTCCAGGTGCTCTCAATGTCACTTATAAAGACATTAAAGAGAACCTGTGCCAAGCACCGAACCCTGTGGTACCCACTAGTTACCCTCCTTTCTTCACTGTGGACTCCATTTTACCCTTTGTGTCCTGTTGTCTATCCAGTTTTTTATCAGGCTACCACCTTGGGACCCACTCCAAGGCTGGCTAACTTTATATTAATCTTTTGTGTGAGACTGTGTCATATGCCTTGCTAAAATCTAGGTAGGCCATGTCCACAGCCCTCCCTGGTCTACTGCTTTGGTCACCCAGTCAAAGAAATCTGACATGACCTTCCTGCTGTGAAACCACGCTGCCTTGGATCCTGTGCCCCATTGGCCTCTAGGTACTCAATAATTCTTTCCTTCAGAAGTGATTCCATCATTTTCCCTACCACTGAAGTCAAACTACCTGGTCTCGTAGTTCCTGCTCCCACTTTTGAGGTGGAATCACACTTGCCCTCCTCTAGCACTCAGGTACCACCCCATCCTCCCATGATTTGTTAAAGAGAGTAGTCAGTGGTATCACTAGTTCTACCGTAGTTCTTGTAGAATTCTTGGGTGAATCCCATCAGGCCCCATTGCTTTGTCCACCCTCAGTTTCAAGAGTTCTTTCAAAACTCTTTCTTCTGTGACTGGACTGGTATCGACCCCTCCTATTCAGGTTTCTCTCTTGTTTGGTTTACGTTACCTCCCCTCCTCTTCCGTTGTGAATACTAAGCAGGAATATTCGTTCAGTATCCTGCTTTTCACTGTCACCCTCTGACCACATTCCCTCCCTTTATTAAGTCTCTGTATGCCTCCCTTGGTCTTTCTTGGCTCCTAATGTACCCTAAAGGTTTTATTCCCTTCTTAACAGAGTTGGCTATCTTTTCCTCAGTTTGTGCCTTTGCTATTCTCACTGCCTTCCTGCCTCCTTCTGCTTTAGCTGATAAAGTTCTCTGTTCCACTCCTTCTGTGTTTTCTTATATTTCCTGAATGCTATCCTTTTCTCCTTAACTGTCCCTGCCACCTCTTTTGATAACCATAGTGTTTTTCCTTCATTTTGTTTTGTTGATTTGCTTCACACAAGGCTTGTTGTCTCTGCGATGGCTGTTTGATTATTCCCATTGTTCCTCCACCCTCTTTCTTGCCCATTGCTAGGGCCATCATGCGTCACTGCCCTTGCTTCTGTGCAACATTCATTAATAGCGGCAGCTCCTCTGCATCAGTCAGTGGTCCCAAGCTCCACATCAACAGTGGAACCGTGCTCCACACAGACCTGTGTGTGGTGCAACTGAAACAGAGACATGCTGTTCTCCTTTCAAACCAGAATCACAGTAGAACAGTGCATTCAAGAAGGCAGGCAAGACACAGCAAGTAACCTAAAAATAAATCTTTATTTTGCTATAAATAGCACAGGCATAGGCACTTGAGAACAGAAAACAAACAGGCTCAGGCTAAAACCCCGTGATTTGACCACTGGTCATCCTCAGTGGGTCAGTTTTCAGCTCTGGTGCCCCATGATGTCGGCAGCCCAGTTGTTTTCTGTTCTAAGTGCCTAATATATTATAACAAAGTAAAGATTTATTTTTAGGTATTTGCTGCACCCAGCGAGCCTTCCTTGAGTACACTGTTCTACTGTGATAGTGCTGCAAGCCGCTGCTCTCCCAGCCACCACTAGAGGCCAGATGTGTGCGGGCACCTGAGTCCTGCCTCCATAGAGGAGGAGAGAAGTCCAGTGGATGCTGGATCTTCCTTTCCTGGCCAAACCTTGGACACCCCACGCTCATTCCTAAACTCGGCTCGGCATTGCAGTCGATGTCACTAGCACTGCACCGGGCTCAGCTGCGCATGCCTCACATACACACATTTCAGTTAGGGAGAAGGATTTCTTGAAAAGCCATGACACTGGTTGAAATTCTTGAACAGCAAGGAGTCTGATTTTATTACGCTGTGGGCGGAGCCTTCAATCATTTGCCTTCTGTGCCTTAAAGCGGCTGATCATGGCACTTTCCTTTGGACTTTTGGGTATTCTTCCGAGAAGTCCAATGGAGCTAATAACGCTCCACCACGATTGGCCACTAAGAGTAACAGCCTCACTATTTTGGCTGTTGTTTCCACATTCAGGACATGAACTGCGTATACATGCCTTGTGCACATGCAGTTCGCTGGTGCCGTGTCTTATGAATGGCATTTTGCCATTCACCGCAGCTACGCATGCATGAATATCGCACATGCACAGTTGCGTCACTGCCATCATCTTGAGATGGTATCCGGCACTATCTTGAACTTCTAAGCTCGTCACAGCCGTGTCGGCTCTGGCTGAAACTTGTACTGCTTCTACTCAGTATGCAGTGACGATCCAGGCAACAGACAGTATATTTCTGAAATAAAACCTTTATGTGACGTTTTGCTTTACATTGAGTGGACTGCTCACTTCATAGTTATTTGGGATTTCATGTATCTGTTAAAACTCTAAAAGTTGCATACTCTAACCCTGTTCTGCTTTGATACTCATCAGCAAATTTTAGGGGATGTACCTTAGATTATTCGGAATTATTTGTGGATTATTCAGGATTTATTTATATAACTCATTTATTTTCAGACATTTTACAAAAGCATACTGACCTGGTAACAACTTGTTTCAGATGTGTCCTGCAGGAGGTGGAATAGGAATATTACAGTGCGGTGATAACATGAATACAGTTATGTGAGAGTAAAACATGCATAAACTTTAACTAATATACAGCAGACATGGCAAGTAGATACAGTATAAAAAACGACGAGGTATAGTGCATCAGCCGTGTCAGCAGCAGAGAAATGCCTTTAAATAACAAGATAAGCACGCTAGGACCAGGAGCAGTAGCAGCAGTGAAGCAGTTATAGTATGAAAAGATATAGCCTAGGGAGCCAAAAGGCAGTTGTTTTCCCTGTGACTGGAAGAGGTGTGGCACAACTTTCCCTCCTGGCGTGAGGCACCTCTGAGCCCCCAGTTTTGGTATGCTCCTGCCCACTGTGGGAGAGCAACAAACCTCTGCTGGCGTCACTGATAGTTCCAAAGGGGCATTATATGGCAGATATTTAAGTTCTGTACACAAAGGTCACAGTAGAACTTATTCCACCACTTTAGGTTTATTTGGGCAGCACTGACATTACAGAGCTGCACTGTTGTGCACGTGTGGAGGAGAGATTCTGCACTGTGGGGGTGGAGCTGTACTGTTGTCCTTCAGATAAGACATTAATTCAAGGTCTCTTCTGCCCATCTCTGGCGACTTCCCAGGTGGAAATTAATAATCCCATGATGTCACACTTTTCAGTAATGTGGGAGAGTTCACCCTGGTTCTCAGTCCAACATTGCCTCTCTCAGTAACACCTGGTCTAATGTGTGTGTGGTATCAACAGGCTTAATGACTGCTTTACTTGTCACATAAGTCCCTGCACTACCAGTGTCTTAACTCATTGCTTTGTAAAGCACTTTGGGATACAGGGTATATGTGAGGAGCTATATAAATTAAAATTTATTATATGGTCCCTGCACAACCAGTATCTAACCCATTGCTTTGTAAAGCACTTTGGGATACTGGGTATGTGTAAGGAGCTATATACATTCAAATTTTGTTCTACAGTCCCTGTCCTACCAGTATCTAACTGATGTTTTAGAAAGGCACTTTGGGATGCAGGATATATGTAAGAAGCTCTATACTGTAAATCCAAATTACATTATACAGTTCCTGCACTTTCAGTATCTAGCTCATTGCTTTGTAAAGCACTTTTGGATACAGGGCATGTGTAAGGAACTATATCAATTCAAATTCTATTCTACAGTCCCTGCACTACTGGTATCAACCTCAGTGCTTTGTAAAGCACATTGAGATACAGTGCGCATAAAAGGCATTGTATAAATCCAAATCCTATTATATAGTCCCTGCAGTATCATAGGTCATTGCTCTGTAAAGTGCTTTGGGATGCAGGGTACATGTGAGAGCTATATAAATTCAAATTCTATTCTACAGTCCCTGCACTACCAGTATCTAACTCATTGCTTTGTAAAACACTTTGGGATACAGGGTGTGTGTAAGGAGCTTTATAAAATGGGCATCAAAATAAGTAAGTCTCATTAGTCAAAATATATCATGTGACTGTGCATGAACTCTATTTCTTGCACAGTCATCCTGGTCCTAAACCACATCACACAGTGTGCACATCAGTCCTCCTACAACCAGAACTATCTTCCATCAGTCCCCCACAACCAAAATTGATCTTCCATCACAAACATGGCTGCTACCTTTACACTGTAAGAAAACTTCAACTGGGTCCTAAAAATAAAACTACCTTAAATAAAAAAATAAAACAAATTAATTAAATGTTGTTTCCTGATCATCACATTTTCCTTACAGATATAAACAAATTAGAAACATTAAGTATTGTTTATAGTTTTCATTACAGCTGTTTCTTTGCTGACAATGAAAATCTCCCTTCTGTCTTTACCTGCTCATCAAGGAAATTGCTTCTACTTGCCCTGACAGTGAGATAATTGAGTTTCTGGCTGTAGAAGAGGCCTTTGTGGTGGGTGTGGGTGTGTGATGTGGATATATATATATATATATATATATATATATATATGTATGTATACACACAGTATGTTAGAGAGGAACATTCTGCCAGTGGAACTGAGCAGGATTATGAATCCATGTATTCCTTGGTAAACATTCCATATCTTGAATCTTGATGCCAGCAAAGAACAAACTTTGTCCAGCAGTAATACAGTGACATCATCAGTGACATCTTTTGCAGTGGGCGGAAGGACTATTTTATCATAAATGCACACAAGTAAATCAATTGTTTCTACATATAAACATGCTTTTCCCAACTGTAAAAGTTATTAAAAAAAAAAAGACACATTTTATAAGTGCAATAAGACCCTCTGGAGTGTGCATAGAACAGATTTACCGCACCTCAAGGCTGGGGCTGGCATCACTGCACCTTGTGCCCACCACGCCTCATGCATGGTAAAATCTGTTCCATACACACAATTTTGTGTTTCACTGCTTACATAGAAATTCAAATTCTATTATGTAGTCCTTGTACTATCAGTAGCTAGCTCGTGACTTTGTATAGCACCTTGGGATACAGGACATATGAAAGGGAGATACTGTATATAAATCCAAATGCTAGTCTATTCTACAGTCCCTGCACTATCAGTGTCTAACTCATTGCTTTGTAAAGCAAACAGAATGAAAACCCTTGGTTGAAAATTATACAAAAGTGGCAACTTTGGATATTGTCCTCACTAGTTAGGTATATTATACCCAGAAATGGTACTTAGAAATTGTTGCTAGTCCCATGTAAGGTATGTATGACTTTCACTGAGGGAGCAGTGCAGTGTATGAGTTCCTTGAGTGAGGAACAGAAGCACCTCACAGATGCAATGGCAAAGCCACAAGTGTGAACCTCTTCTCCTTACTAGTGGATGTAAATGCTTTCTGTCACTGAAACCCACTCTAAACCACTTTAAAATGTCAGGTGACTCATGTTGTACAGCATGTAGTGGTTTTGTTAAGGACTGCAGCACGGTAGGTGCAGTGATATATAGCTGTGTTGTGGAGTCATTGAGCATTACAAAGGCTGCTCTCCTACTGACTAACCACAGTACCGCTCAAAATACTACTTGGTAACATCAAGTGTTGGTATAAGTTAGCGGTAGTAACTCACGATGAGTGTGAACATGAGCATTTAATCACGCCTGGGGTGTGTTGTGAGATGCGAGGCCGCAGGCCAAGTGTCCTCACAGCACCCCAGGCAAGCGATTAGCGCTATAACCCACACCCCTGGAGTGCGTTATTGCACTTATAACATGGGTTTTATTTAAACAACAAAAAATATTGAGAAGGTGTTTTTTTTGTTGTTTAAATAACTAAAAATATTGTGTATCCTGCCACCTTGCAAAATAGTCCCTAACAAATAGTGCATACTGCATGGTTCTTATGCACATAGAAATGTCACAGATACACTACTGACATGATCTGTGACATTTTTCTGTATAAGGCTGTCTACTACATTGTTTACCACCCTTACTGTAGGACCCCCATGCACAGTACTAAGCAAAGGTGACACTGACATTTGCCTCTCACAGTGCCCCTCTGTTTCTCTCTCCCTTGTGTCTTTCTGGCCATCTTCAACATGGGCTGATGGTGTGTGTGGTGGGGGAGAGTGACAGGGTGCTCAGAATTGCTACCATTTTACACAGCCACCAACAGGTTGCGATCCCCAGCTTCAGGCAACTGTCCACGCTCGCTGTCTCTCTCTCTCTCTCTCTCTTCAGCTTCGCACCCACAAGGAACAAAGTGGAGGTGAGCAGACAGACAAAGACACAGAAAGCAAAACTGAAGCATGCTCACATTACTGATATGTGTGTGCTGAAACGCGTGCAGACCAGGGGCCGTGGCAGCTCAGTGTGTGTGTGTTTCTCTCTCTCTCTCTCCCAACCAATGCACTCTGTCTTGCTCGGTGTCGGTAACTGACAGTGCCGGGGCTTGCAGTGCTTCAGGATCGGAGAGGTGCATCACAGTGAGGAGCTCTCTGTGCCCCACCCACCTTGCTCACCTGACAGCGCTTACTCCACCGCTGCTCCTTCTCCTGCCTCTGCCTGTCAGTCACCAGTGAGCCTGCATTGTCACACACACTCTGTCTCCAGACAGCGGTCACAACTCTTGACTATGCTGCCTCTTGCCCTCCGCTCCCCCTCTCTCTTGATCTCTGTCTCCCTGCAGCTCAACGTGTGCAGCAACATGCTGCTGTATACCACTAAAGTGCGGTACAAATGAGAGGTGCTGTACATTGGGCTTTGCAGAAGTACTGTTCAGTGTGCCTGCCTAGGCAGGTAGCAGACAGACAACAAAGCGCACAACGAACAGACAGACTTCCGAGGAGCCACTGTAACCATTGTATGTTAAAAAGAGTATATCGTTCCACCTTGGTATTTACAAAGCTTCGCCCGACACACCGTAGCTGTGCACCAAGAGGCACATACACAATCTCACAAATGCACTGTATCAGTTGCAGCACCTGACCCTAGACATGGACATCTGGCTTGCGGGGGGTGTTAATGTGGCTGCCAAAACCGGGACTGGGATGTCGCTGTCAGTACACCGCCATGCAATGAACCTATGCACCCACATGCGGATACAGTCTGTCAACTGCAAACTGCATCCCCATACTGCTTCACTCCACATATGTACACCTGTGTTGTTGGGGGGCAGGGGACACCGCAGCCAGGAAGACTAACTTGCTTTCCATTTTCAGACAAGACTTTGCACAGCAGGAAGGCGAGCATCTGTTGCTGTCCCTGAACACAAGGGCTCAGAACAACTATTCTCAGGAGCAACTTCAGGGCACACCTGTCATGGTGCCCACTGCTCGTGCTGTGTCTCACCATGTGCCTGTCTCTACTGTCACTATTGAAAAAGTGCACTGTGCGGACAGCAGACACAGCATAGACAAGAGCTGTTGACCTGTCACACTCCCGACCCGGCGTTGTATGGCATGTCTAGAAATGTACTGTACATCGTGGTGGCAGACTATGTAGAAGGTGACCGCAGACAGCCACCGCACTTCTGCAACCGCTTGAACACGAAGACTGTGAAATGTGTGGACTGCATCACTAAAGCAGTGCCTTCTACAACCCTGGTAAGTGAGCGAAGAGAGCTGCTGCACAGTGAAACAGCGTTGCCCGACCTGACAGGGAGCAGTCCCTGCTGCCATCATTCTCTTGTTGGGTTAACACTGGTGCAGCTCTCGGCTCACTTACATGATTTTAACGCCCGCCACTCAGTGGTTGCACTGCTGGGCACATAACGAGTTCCGAGAGGATGAGGGATTCCAGTGTAGGAAGCATCACCCTAACTGTGCCGGTACAGGCATTTAATCCATGGTCAGGTGGTCCTTTCTGACCAATTACAGTTTTCCTCAGCAACCCCATGTTATAACAAACATTATACAACAGTCTTAAGCAATAAAAATTAATAAATAAATTAAAAAAAAAAACTTTGTTGGCTTAGAGCTGTTGTAAATCCCTGCACATAACAGGGAAAAAGTTCCTGTCAGAAACCTCATAGCATAAACAATGTCACTGCACTCCCATTCTGTTCAGAGGAGCTTAACCAGGTGGCTAAGAGCCACGACTATCAGGCATTCGTAAGTAAATTTCACTATTAAATTGTTAACCTCAAGTTTTTAACTTGTTAACTTAAAGTACAGCAGCCTTGCAATGGAACCTCATAAGGCAACATTGTCTGTTATGAACTGAGGATCGTAAATAGAGGAATCTGATTGGCGAGGCACTTTAAAGCCGTGATGATATCGGGCTACATCATCACGGCTTCAAAAAGTTCCACACCACCAGCCTCCTTGCTCTCTACTGTCTGAGAACTATTTTTCAAAATGTACTCCTACACCACCCAAAACTCATTCATAAAATGTTTTAAAACCTATTTTATTTTTTTATTCATAACACTTCATACTCTGTTCATAATAGCAATAAAGTCACTCCAGGGTGTGGTATATCATGGGATATCGGCACTTCTCAGGTTGTTGGGCGCGCGGCCTGCGGCCTCGTACTAACCACCGGGTGTGTGATATCCCATGATATACCGCACCCTGTCATGCCTTATTGCTTAATTATACAATAGCAAGAAAAATCCTGGACTCTGATTGGTCGTCTTTGTTGGACCCGTGATGTTATCCCAGTACAACATCACGGGTCTAGTCTCAGTCTCACTGTGAACCTGCAGATGAGCATTTATTGATTGATTGTTTTATGGAGCCTTTGATTGATTGTTTTCCTTCTCTTAAAAAACAAAAATATTTTTCCACACAAAAACATCTTTAAAATGATTTTTTTATTCTGTATAACAACGACCAATATTATAGCATAATAATGCCCTCCAGGGTGTGTGTCATTTAGGATAACGTCATGCCTCAGTCGTTGGAATTTTCGGCCTGCTGCCTCACTCTTAACCACCTGAGGCGTAGCGTTATCCCAGCACAACACACCCTGTCGGGCATTATTGCTTAATCGATCACCTTGCTTAAAAATGCAGTCTGCTTTTGACAGAGCTTAGAAATCAACACTTGTTTGTCAGCCTCTCCTGACTGGAGCTTGTTTCACTGCAGCCATTGAAAGAAAAATGTTTTATGTCACTTGTTTCTTCCATTTTTTAAATATTTTTCTTTGGGTGGTGCGACACTTCAGCAGTTGCATAGGAATTGGAGGCTTTTAAAAGGCACTGCAAGCATCTAGTAGAACAAGTTCTTCATTCAGAATCGTTAACATGAATGTAGTGCAGTTTGTTCTGGAGGGGAGAGATCGATAGTACCTTTTTTGGTTGTAAAGTATATGCATATAGACAGTATCATCATGAAACTTGGAGATTGTGTGAGTGGGAGAGAGAAAGCAGAAAAACATAACCAGCTGACAGTGTAAATCATTTTGACATTTTTTCTAACATTTTATTTACCACAGATAGTGCAGCTGAGATACATTATCTCATTTACAGTGTGGGCATGTTTAACCCATTTATTTTATAGCTGGGCTGCCTGAAGCACTGCAAGGTTAAGTAACTTGTTCAGGGTCACACAGCGTAAGTGGCTCTGGTGGATACAAACTTGGGACTCCAGTTGTTCCCAAGCCTGTGTTCTAGCCACTGGATCAAGTTGCTTCTCAAATGTTGCAGCTTTCTAGTGAATGTCAGTCCACATCTAGGCTTTAGAGAGGGACTGCATCTGGACTCGGAGAGGGACTGCATGTGGGCTCCAGAGAGGGACCACATCTAGTCTGTGAGAGGGGCCACATCTGGAGTCCAGAGGAGGACCATTTATGGGCTATAGAGAATGGCCACATCTGGTTTCTAGAAAGGGACCACATCTGGGCTCCAGACAATGACTGTATCTGGGCTTCAGACAGTGATCATATCTAGGCTTAGGACAGTGACCACATCTGAGCTCCAGAGGGATCCCCATCTGGACTCTAGAGAGGGACTGCATCTGGGCTTTGGAGAGTGACTGCATGTGGGTAGAGAGGGTCTACATCTGTGTTCGAGACAGGGACCATATCTGGGCTCTGGAGAGTGGTTGCATCTGGGCTCTAGTGAGGGATAACATCTAGACTCTAGAGAAGGACCAAATCTGGGTTCTAGAGAAGGAATACCTCTGGGCTCTGGAGAGGGCTGCATTTAGGCTCTGGATTATTGCTGCATCTGGGCTCTAGAGCGTCACCACATCTGGGCTCTCAAGAATGACCACATCTGAGCACTAGACAGTGACCTCATCTGGGCTCTGGAAAGTGACTGCATCTGAGCTCTAAGAGTGACCATATCTGAGCTCAAGTGACCACATCTGAGCTAAAGAATGACATATCTGAGCTCAAGTGACCACATCTGAGCTGTAGAGAGTGACCACATCTGAGCTCAAGTGACCACATCTGAGCTGTCAGTAGTGACCATGTCTCAGTACTTGAGTGACCACATCTGTGCTCTGGAGAGTGCATCTGGGCTCTGGAAAATGACCACATCTCAGTTCTAGAGTGACCACATCTAAGCTCAAGTGACCACATCTGAGCTGTCAATAGTGACCACATCTCAGTACTAGAGAGTGACCACATCTGGCTTCTGGAGAGTGACCTCATCTGGCTCTGGAGAGTGACTACATCTGAGCCATCAATAGTGACCACATCTGGGCCCTGGAGAGTGACTGCATCTGGGCTCTGGAAAGTGACCACACTAATGACCTGCTTTTTTTACTCCTGTATAAATTTCCCTTTATCTCTTTTCTTGCATGATACCTTTCTTTCACCATTTGGTGTCTGCTTTGGCACGTCTTTCTACATGTGACCTACTGAAATAAGCACCCCTCTTAAGGTGCCTCAGTCAAATGTAGAAAGCGGTGCTAAAGCGAACTCAGAATAGGGAATGAGGGTATCTCACAAAACAGAAAATAAGGGACAATCTAAACTTTAATAAGAAACATATTGATCAAAATGGTCCCCGTATCCTGCAGTGCTGCTGCTAGTGGCTAGTAACAGTTGCTTGCTACTTAGGCCCTCCTCATGGCCAAGCTATTGCGCATTGCAGTTGGACTTCAGTAAGGCCTTTGATACACTGCCATATGGAGGTAACAACAGAAGTTAAAATGCCTGAGGGAAGGGGACAGAATACCCTAATTTATGGGAAACTGGTTGAGGAACAGAATCAGAGGGTAGTACTAAATGGGGAATTCTCAGGGAGGTGGGGGCACATTCAAAGTACCCCAGGGATCAGTACTGGGCCCCATAAACTCTTCAATAGATTCATATCAGACAGAGGGTGGAGATGGAAGAAAATATATTTGCAGGTGACACCAAGATCTGCAACAGAGTGGAGGGAGTAGAGGCTATGAAGAGGGCTCTGTCACGGCCAGAAGAGTGGTCCATATTTTTGCAGCTGGGATTCATGCCAAAAGTGGAAAGTCATGCACATCACATACACCTCGAAGAGCTGAGTACAGGAAAGGGGGGTCATGGTATTTAACTCGGAGAGAAAGGATCCTTGGTGTTATCATTATGGATGACGGAAGTGATAACCCAATATTCCAAGGGTGGTGGGGAGATTAAATAGGATGATGGGCTGCATAGGGAGGGAATAGAAAGCAGGAGGAGGTTATCCCCACTGTACAAGTCATTGATTTGCCTCCATCTTGAGTACTGTGTGCTGTTCTGGAGCCCTCCCTTAGAAGGACACTAACAGGGAGGAGGCTGTGCAGAGGAGGGCAGCCAGGATGATATGGGGCACCAGAGGAGCCCTCAAGGAAAGGCTGAAGGGCGTCTACAGGTACTCCTTAGAGAAGTGGAGAGCCGGGAGACATGATTGAGACCTTTAAATGCCTATGGTGGATAAACAATGAGGAGTGTGGGAGCTTTTTAGGTTGAGCACAAATGTGGCTACAAGACGGAACACAAAGACATTAATAGGGCTGAAATTTCAAAGAAAATGTGAGGAAGCATTACTTTATAGAAAAGATTTTGGACAGATGGAACAGGGTGCTTAGGGAGGTGGTGGGGGCAGAGATAGTGACTGGCTTGTGTATGTGGGACAGACCCATGGGTATCATTAAAGGAGTAATCATCCGGGAGTGGGAGCCGAATGAGCGGAGAGGCTGTGTGAAGGATGCAGCCTGCTTAGAGAGTGATGCCAGAGGCAGGCTTTCCTGATCAGGGAAGTAGGGTTGGCAGTGTCCCAGAGCAACAGTGACCCCTTGTTGTGGGTGCAGAGGCTCGCTGTCATCCATTGGGCACTGTATGTGGGCCTGGCCATAGTGTGGCACTGTGTAGTGCCATGGGGATGGGAAGCGGGAGGGAGATGAGGGATAAAATTGATGTAAGAAACTCCGGATCTGTGTCCATGATACTCTTCTGCCTCCATCATTCTAGGGTACCACATCATTGTTCGTGTTGGGAGTGAGAGGTTGCATTGAAGCAAGGAAGAGCCTAATCCACCTCTGAGCCATAATGGGAGTTAGCTCTGAGGCGGGAGGATAAAAAGCTTTATTTACAAAAAAAGAGCTAAAACTTGACTATACTTTTAAGGCAACAAGTGATAGCTTCCGCCTTTTGTTGTCATATGTACTTTTATGCAGATTTTAATTAAAAAGTTATTGTTGCGTTTATGTGTGTGGTGAGGCCGAGTAGTGACATGTCAAACAGAATGTAACACCATTTGAATCTTGTTCTGGTCAGTTCTCCCCTCCCCATGCGCACATGCACAGACATCGTATACAGATTTGCATACCCATGATGCTTTGTGCTGAGTCTGAGGCTTTTGATTGTATGAGTGTTTTCAGAAACCACACCGATTGGAAAGTGTCTGCCTTCTTGTGGGATGTATGCATCCTACATTTAAGCAATAATGACCGAAAGACGATCATTTCCAAAGGATTAACCACTGGTTGGGGGGATGGATTGCGCGGCGGTAGAGGGCTACCTCCCTCCAGCCAGTTGATAATCCAAGGAAATGACCAGCTTCAAGGTTGTTATTGCGATTATAAGTCTAATCAAAAACAACTTTCTTTTCTCCACCGTTTATTTTACTGGGATTCAGTTTTAAAGCAGAGTGGCGTGAGCGTGCGTGTTGCCCAGCGTCAAATTGGCAGTTGGATCGGGCATTTCTAAGACATTAATGACCAATCCAGTAGCCAATCAGGAACCTCGTTAGGCTCATGAATAATTAATTAGACTTACAATACAATATTATGCTTCTTTCTTATCAGCATTGAAATTTCTTTCATCTTTTCACTCATTCATTGGCACAGTATAGCAGTAAAAGGAGAGTTCAAATATGTCTGTTCTCAGGCAGCTGAAACAACACTACATGGTGCTGCCCATTCTTATGGGATTCATTATCAGGAGCGGGGTCTCGTCTCTGGATTGCCAGATGTTGGCTGTAGTTGGGAGGCTGCTTTTACCATTGATAGCCCCTCCCTCTTGAAACTGAAGGTGTGGATTTAAGGAAACTAATGTTACCTTTTCACGCACGGCCTGGTTATGGTGTGGCCTCATAGTACATGATCCTAGAATATCCCAGTCCATTGGTTGTTCTGTGTTTATTGCATGTAAAGTTACCTCTAGCTTAGACTTAATTTGTGTCTTAGCCCTCCTATATTTAGTTGTCCAGCCTGTTTATAACACATGCTTGTTACGCACTTGCTCGCTTTATAAACATATCTCTGTTTGGAACTCTACTGTGTACTTTTAATTGTTTCACCAGGAAGGCACACTGAGCAAGAAGATGCTTGTCTCCTGGTGTGACCTGGGGTGGGGTACAGTGGGAGATAACTCTGAGGTTATCAAGAGTTACATATACCAGGAAACAGTAGAACATAGTTGACAAGTTACAGTAATACAGTAGACTGCGTTACTGTTGAACAGTTTACAGAGATATAGTTTCAGATATACAGTTGCAGGATGCAGAGGTAGAGTTATGGTTGTACAGTCGGTGTGATGAATAGGGACAAGAGCGTTCAATACAGTTCAACAAAACAACACATGGAAGGCATAGTTTATAGTACAGACTTGACCAGTGATATAAGCTGGTTAACTTATAACTCGGAATAAATTGGATAGCTGAGGTGTAGCACTGGGATAATGAAACATGTGAGGATCAGGCAAGTATCAAGTATTTATTTATTTAGGGATTCGGATCATATGATTTAGGACAGGACGAAAAATGTACCAAGAAGTGCTGAAGTTGATATAGATAAGCCAGCTTCCATAGCGTAAGCTAGGTGCCACTGGTCAGGCAGTCAGGAGGAGGGTTGTCAGGGGACACCTGTGAGGGACTAGGTGTAGGAGCAATTTACTAAGAGGTAATTTGCTAGTGCTGAAGATAGGGAGTGGGTAGAGGAGGAGGAGTGGCAAATTTCGGAGGAGTTCATTCCAGAGTTTGGGGAGTGAAGTGGAGAAGGCAGATTGTCTGATAGTGGTTTTTCCACCTGGGGATCTGTAGCCCGGATGTCAAGGGATCTGAGGCCATGAGAAGGGGAGGGAGCTGGGGTAAGTAGTGTAGAGAGGTACAGTATGACGGCAGGCGCCATACCAGAAACTTGCTCTGATATATCTGTGTTCAGTTCCGGTCACCCCTGAAAAGGATCTTTGGTCCTGTGGGTCTTACCCAGTTACCTAAATGAAATAAATTAATAAATAATTACTGGTAGTGGTCAGACTGAAAAACAGTATAGAATTTATATTTACAGTGATGCCCACCAGGATGGAGCCCAACACTGCAGAATTTTGCAGTAGAGTTACTGTGGCAAACAATACAATTTCAATGGGAGTGAATCCTTCTGTCATGTAGGAAACCTGTGACGCTGTGCTTCATACTGGGGGCTTCACTATATGTAGTCCTGTTCATGCACTGCATCCCAAAGTGCTTTACAACCACTTTATTCACACAGAATACCATTACTGAGATGTTGCATCTCATTCCGGGGTGTCCTGTTTCTGCATAGGGTGATTTGATGCCTTGCAGTCCTGGTTTGTTCTTACTTTGAATATGACATGTTTTGAAGACCAATGCTGTGGAATGTAACTCAGGCAGAGGAATTCTGATTGCTTAGTAAAACTGATCACAAATGAGATCTCCAGTCCTCGTGGCCCAGGCAGAGATAAAGTGACTTGTGGTTATTCAGTCAGAGAGGCGTGAAACACAGATCAGAGTCTTGATTTGCACCCAGAGACAGATGGGCAGGTCTGAGGTGAGTGGTAAATAATTCAATCTAAAACCCCAGCAAGGAGGGCCTGTCTCCCAGCAGGCGCAACTGGAACTGGTGGTTTGAAGCTGGGCTGCCACATCCCACCTGTACAGAGATTAATGTTCTGAGGTACAAAAGGCAGCTCAGTAAATGTGCAAGTAACCTGGGAAGGCTGTGGTCCCCAAGTGTCACAGTCAAACCACAAAGCCATTTCAAGAGTCTTTGGTTCCATGCTTTCACATGGAATCAAATAGCAAAGCCCAGCACCATGTCAAAGTAGCCCCTGTCAAAATGAATTGGGTGTTACTCCCAGCACCTCCCTAAGACACATAATTAATTTTTGTTGGGGGTAGAGATAGCTTCAGCCTACAAACATTTACAGCAAATGAAAGCCCTGGGTTTAAAATGTTAAAACATGGGTCTTTGTGAGCTTGTCCCAGTCATAATGGTTTACTTGTTGAATGATTTGTTTTCTTTACTGGTGGGAAAGGTGGGACTAGGAGTTATTTTCTTGTTTTGAGCCTCAGCGGGTGGGGTGGGGGATGATATACAGGAAATACTGACTGATGCTAAGCTTGACACTAAACTAGGTTAAGCTATTGGTGTTTTAGTGAATGGTGGAAATTTGGGCAGCTCGCCAGGGCAATCCCCTACTCTTATATAGCTGTATGAGCCTACAGCCATCTCGCTTAGATTGAAAAGGGGTTTCCATGGAACACATTTTTAGTAGTTTTCAGTGTATCCTTCCATAACACTGCAAATCACTATGGCAGTTAAAAATACTCCCTTCTTTATTTTGTAGAATGATGGACACATAACACCAATCTGCTTTTCTTTGAAAGCAAATGTGCGAACCTGTAAACAAATCTAAATATCTTTAAAACTATTCAATGTGCACAAAAACAACCAGCGTGAATACTTTTACATGAGAGTAGTCACTAATCTGAATTCTTTTATATTTTGTACAATACGGTCTTCCAAACAACCTCATTTTTTTTCTCTGAGTGAACACAGTAGGAGTCATGCCAAACAAATGTAAATATCTCAGAAAGTATAAAAGTTACTGCAACAACCCACCTCTCTCTGGGTTGGAACAGCTTTTAGAGGTGGTGTCTGTCTTGGTGTTGCTGCCACCAGCTGGGTCCGACCAGCGCCAACCTCCAAGTTTGCAAACTGGGTAGTGAAACGTGCAAATTCTGGTAGTGTCTCTTTTCTTGGATGTTGGATACTAAACAGAGTTTACCTCAGCCAGTGGAAACATGAATTACCTTAGAAAAATGACATCACAGTCACAACTGTTGAGTAAATAAATAGCTTTTACTTAACAGAAAGTCATAAGAAGCATTACAGGATATCTATATTCAACACAAGAGAATAACACTGTTACAGGAAAGGTAAATAATTGTTTTCAAATAACAGGTGGCAAAGAAAAAGGCTATTACTGAGATGTGCTAGTATTAATCTTACCCGTTCCTATCCTTTCAAGAGAAACTGGACTCTATGCTATCTGCCAGCTCCATGGACATAGCTAGAAGGTAGCCCAAGCTTAGTCTCTTGGACAGTTTCTTCCTTCAGCTTCAAGAGTAACACCCCACTCACTGTCTTTCAGCATTTTATATTCTCTTTGAGATTAGATAATTCCTATTCCCCTTTGAATGCACCAACCATCTACAATAATATGTATTTAATTGTCCCAATCAGACTGAACACCTGTCAGCGATAATTATATTCCTTTAACCTTAAGTTTATATTTGATTGAACCAGTCCCTTTAAACTGTGAGTCTGTGTGTCTGAGATTTATGGCTTACCTAGTCAGATGCTAGTGGACAGTGGAATTCTGCCTATGTGTGTGTGTGTTTTCTTTTCAGACTGCTAAAATGCCAACAAGAGAATCCAAACCATTAACTCCTTCCTTCCTTCCCATTTCTGTCACAGTTACTAAAATACAACCAACATGAAAGTTGTTCAGGACAAAATGACCTTTCAAATGAGGGTAGTCACTAATCTGAATTCATTAGATTTTTAGAAATATAGCCATCCGAAGGTACAAATTGTGAAGGAAAATTAAAATTCAGGTAATCAGGTGGCCATAGTTTAAAAAATATAATTAGTGCAGCTTAATGAATAAACTTATTTGAAAGGAGTCGTTTGTGCTGAACAAGTTTCATACTGATGGTTTATCGCATTCGCCTACTTTTAGAGATATTTACATTTATTTGGCATCTCCTATTGCACTTATAACAGCCTCATTTTCAAAGCACTACGCTACTTTAAGTGAAATGAGACCAGACCATCTTGTCATGCCTAATTTAACAGTAGATCATGACTTACTAGCACTTCAATAGAGTTTTTAATGCTTACCAGCTTGAAACAAAATGATCTGCTTATTGGGATCACATTAGATATTTTCGGGATGGGATTGTGTTAAATCTTTTCAGAACAAAAGCAGCAGATTAATTTTAGTAATTATTAGCCAGCAATATCCTATGAGCTCTATATGTGAAGCTGATGCTGACCAGCTGGGGAAGAAGGAAGACAGGGAAGGAAAACAATGACTATCTGTAAAACTTTTAGGCATCTATACTGTGACACAGATGTTTATTTATTATGTCCTCTTTGGCAACTTGTATTATTAAAACACATTAAATGTGTAGTTTACTAAATCTTGACCTTGGGATGACTCTTAAATGACTCCTAAATAAGTTTTAAGCCATTCCCTTTACGGAGGTCAAGACCTGTGCAAAAGGTCAAGTGTTATTTTTCATATTTATTTACAAATTTCCACAGTAAAAGTGTGGAGAAATACAAAAGTATGTACAACTAATATCCTATGCATTTTCAACTCGAGACAAGTTAATATTTCTGCAAAATGAAACCCAAAGTTTATACAGTTTTGTTTTAAAGTAATTTTATTCTAAATCGTATTGGACTATTGATGAACTGAGCAAAGAAATGTTTAGATAAAACAAACTGAAGACTCCAGGATTGGGAGGTCATTAAATTGCAAAGGGCAAATTATGAAATCTTAAATGAACTCATTAAGATCATTCTTCTTAGTGTGTAATTATAATAAGGTATATAAGGTGGGGTGGAAAGGATGAGAATGGACTTCTAAGGTTGGAGGAATGGTCAAATGTATGGCAGCTTAAATTCAATGCAAAGAAGTGCAAAGTAATGTACGTGGGAAACAAAAACCCAGGGAAGAGTGCACAGTGGGGTGAGATACTGACAACAACAAAATGGAAAGGGACCTGGGGTAGTTATATCAGATGACCTAAAGGTGGGCAAGCAATGTGAGAAGGCAGTAAGGAGGGTTGGAGGATACTGGGATGCATAGGGAGTGGCATCACCAGTAGAAAACAGGAAGTTGTTATCCTCTGTACAAACAGTTGGTGAGACCCATCTGGAGTACTGCGCAAGAGTTCTGGAGACCCCATCTCCGCAAAGACATAGACAGGGTGGAGGCTGTCCAGAGGAGGGCACCAAAATGGTGCAGGGTCTGCACCAGAAGACATACCAAGAGAGACTAAAGGAGTTTAATATGTATTGGTAATCCCTCACTGATAGACCTTTGTAGGCCAATCGGCCTCTCCTACTATCTCCCTAAGATGTGGAACAACTTGCTGGCCAAAATCCGCCACCTCCTCTAGGCATTCTATATCCTCTGCCCTCATTAACTACTATGCTACAAACTGTTCTTGCCCGACCCCCTCCTGCTACTATCCCCTTATCATCTCCCCATCTTCTTATGCTGGCCTGACCAGCTGGCTCTAGCAATCTACCTCTCATGCTGGCATAAAATTTCTACCAACCTTGCACCTGCCCATTACTGCACTTCTGCTCAGCTCCCAGTCAGTCGATGATCTATAGTTTATGACTGTCATCTATGGCTGCATATCGTAATCCTGCTCAAACCCACCCACTACCCTGTTATCAGTCATTCCTAGGCAACAAGTACTAGCTGACAGCACTGCAAAACTCAGAATTCATTTCAGTGTAATCTTTGTAAGCAGGAGATCGTGGAGTCAAAAGCAGTGCGGAATTCAAGAATGCATGGGACAGATAAAAGGCAATTCTAGTGGGGGTAGGAGGAAGTAGACTGCTGGTTAACTAGGATCTGCAGCTTATCCATTAGGTAGGAAATGGGCAGACTAGGTGGGCCAAGCGGTCCTTATCTGCCATCAAATTCTATGTTTCTATGAATTAAAACCATTTGAATCTAGACCTACAGTTATACAACCATTGTGATACATATTTTTAGGATCAGAGGAATGGTGCGGCTACCAAAATCGTGGGTGATCTCACTGCTTCAACACTGCAATGTGCATGGATCAAACCAAAAAGATCCATAATAAAAGCTTCTTTCTACTCAAAAAATAATTATATTTTATTATATTTAATTTAACCTGAAAATACAAAATAGCAATAAGGAAGTAAAACAATCAAGATGAGATTTCAGCATTCTCCAACCGTGACATTGAAGCTGAGCCATAGTAAAGGCTTCTATCTTCTTCAAAGCAATTATATTTTATTTTGATATATTTATTATTCTGTGTCTAAGTAGACACTAGAAAAAAAATTTATTGGGTGTTTGAAAACAGGCAAATGCAGCCAGACACAGCAGGAAGTTAAAAGAGAGTATCAATTGCTGGGGCTAGTAAAAAGGCAAGAAGCTCGCTTGACTACTCCAATGGGGCCACCCACTGACATTATTGACCATTGGTGGGCACTGATAGCAGAGAAGGAGCTGGGCAAGTGCTGCAAGCAGTCATTGTAGGAGGAGGAGGAGGCAGTTGGCAGGCTGCCTGCCACAGTCCAGCTCTTGTTTTAAATCCTGGTGGTGCTTGAGTGGCTGTAGCAGTCATCTGTGCAGCAGCATTCCATCTGTAGG
Organism: Neoceratodus forsteri; assembly: GCA_016271365.2. Classification (NCBI taxonomy): domain Eukaryota; kingdom Metazoa; phylum Chordata; order Ceratodontiformes; family Ceratodontidae; genus Neoceratodus; species Neoceratodus forsteri. The sequence goes on from JADMNL010000024.1 coordinate 126,901,459, forward strand.
GATTAAGGGTACTCAGTTTAGCTGTCCTGTTGTAGTCTCAGGCAGGCTCGAGCTCCATTACAGCAGCAGGTCCGACTGGAGCCCCGGACCCCCAACTCTGCTACTTGTACAGGACTGACTGCTTGAGAGTGAGGGATCCTTGCTGGGTTGCAGAGGAAGTGGAGGGTCGCAGTTGGTGTTCATTTGTGTGCCGGGTAGGCAGGGGAGCTGGCTGGGCTGCGAGGAGTGCCTTTAAGTGTGAGCATTGCATGTGTCTGAACTGTTGTGGATTGCATGAGCATAGACAAGGGAATGTTCAGGTGTTCACCCCGAAATTACCTCAGAAAATTTCAAATTCCTGTATTTTATTTTTGAATTGGCTCAGCTGATAAAAACTCAGTATCTCAGCAGTCTTCATAGCGGTTGGAGCTAGCTGCAACACAATGTGCATGCAGGACCATTGATAGGTAGGGTAGAAGGAGACATTATCAACCGAGAGAGCAGGAGAAGCCTGGTGAGACAGACTAGTGAGCGTGCTGCTGTGCGCTCGCCTGTACAGTGGCGAGCAAGTTGTGATGTCCTGTCGACTGTCATGGTGGTTGAGTGGGACCGTGCTGCTCTTCTCTAGCCTCAGTTGAACTGTGGGAGGCTTAAAGTATGGTCTGCTAGAGAAAGAACTGACCTATCCAGTGCCAAGCTGCGAGTAGCAGCATGCGCCTTCTTCTTGACTGTGCTGGATGCTGGCTGGGCTGGTGGTGTGGTCCGAAGATAAGATAGGAGAGGTTGAGGAAAAATCTGCCCTGGCCTAGTGTCCTGTAGTCCTGTCTTGGGAGGGGAGCAACTGGTAAGGCAAGCAAACAGGGATAATCAGCAGAAAAGTGGCGGTGGAGAAAAGAATAAAGATTGATTCCGGGCAGGGACTTCTCTCATTCAGAGGTGGTTGGGGGTATTGGCACCATCTCCCAGGGCAACCCACCCATTACATCTCAACTCCACCGATGTTCTGCCCAACTTGGAGCTTATCATGTGGAGGGAATAGGTGGAAAGGCAGATGCCTGACTGAAATCTTTGTTTTGGCTGTTGCAGAGTGCTCCCATGTGCAAAGGTGGAATGGAATTAAGAGTACTCTCTATGCAGAGGTGGGATGGTGGTAGAGGAGGAGTGATGCAAATGTGTGGAGGAGTCCCCATGTGTAAGAGTGGGATGGATGAGGAGCAATGCTCCCATGTAGGGGTGGGATGAAGGGTGGAGCTCCCCATATACAGAGCTGATATGAAGTGGGAGGAAAGCTCCCATGTGTGCAGGTTGAATAGAGGGGGAGGAGTGCTCCCTATGTGCAGGAGGTGGGATGCAATGGGAGAAGTGCTCTCCATGTGGGGAGGTGAAATGTAGTGGGAGAAGAACTGGAGGGGTCAGGGATGAGTGCTCACAATGTATGGAGGTGGAGCAATGATACCTATGTGTGGAGATGGAATGGAGGGAAAAGTGCTTTCCATGTTCAAGTTCACGTTTATTGTAAAGGATAACATCCATTGAGCAAGCTCATTTGCAAGGAGGGCCCTTGTACAAGCAATGATAAAGACAATACATGGTGTAAGATGCAGAAAGTAAGGACACATAATATAAATTAAAATAAAGCAATTTTCTTAACATTAGTATGTACAGTGTTGCATTCAACAAAGATTGAGACCAAATATGATTACATAAGACACTATATCTACCACTACCTCTCCTTATGTGCTGTCTGCTCCACTAAGCTTCAGAAAGAACAGAGTCAGAGCGACAGCAAGGTGCGGAAGAGTTGGCGAAATAAAATGGATGACAGCCAAGCTCGGGCACCTCCTGTACTCACTTCTCTGTTGGTGGGGGAGCTGACACCGTCTCTGACTGGAACAGATTGGACCTGCATATATATGCTGCACTGGAAGTGGCTCTGCTGTTGCTGTCTCTCTCTCTCTGGAAGTGGGGTGGGAGGAGTAGACACTGCTAGGGGACAGGTCACCCATTTAAATAAATGTGCAGGTCTGGGAGCCACCGGTCATTGTGGTTATGGTCACTACATTGCACTGCCCCAATTCACACTGCCAAGGTGGTGCTGCAATAGTGACAGCCTGTCAACTGGTGAGCACTCTCTTCCGCTTACTCGCCACATCTCAGCATGTTGCTGTCACTGTTTGGGGGCTTTCCTCTGCTTTGTCCCTGACACTGGTGCCACTCACCACCTCTTTCGATCCTGTGCTCTCTTTGGGGAACTCTGCTGCCTCTCCTTATTGGTGTCTGTCCCTACAGCCCGTCCTCTCTCCCCACCATCCAGGGTTAAGCTACAGCTCTGCAGGCAATGCTGGCTCACTTCTCAGCACTCTCGCTCCTTGTATTGTGCAGCGGGTGGGGGCACACATAGGCAGCATGGACACTAGGAGATCCACGGGGCTGGTCAGTGCAACCATCACAGAGAGCAGTGCTCAGGCTGGGCATTGTGGCACACATGAAGCACTGGAGAGAGAGAGGAGCTCAAGGACAAGAACACGCACTGTCATTCACACAGAGACAAACAAGTTCAACCGGACGTCCGCCTGGGGAAGGATAATAATATTTATTTGTTCTTTACTGCTGGGACTGTTTACTGCTTATGACACAGAGTGTGGGGATGCAGTGTATGGCTGGGTACCTGGACGATGGGTGGGGAGATGAGCAGTAAGATCAGTAAGGGCATGAATGAAAGTAATGAAGCGCCTCATTCAAGCACTTCAGTTCTTTCAACTAGAGAATGGATTCCAGCTGTGAAACTGTGACTGGTGTCAGTCTGGTTGCATGCTTATTGGTCTGCCAGGAACAAGCCCACTATAGATTGCTGTGCACTGGACTCGTCCCTGACACACCTCTGAAATGTCGTTCTACCACAAGATGTTTATTGCACACATAGGAAACATAAAAAACTATAAAGAATTTAGATTAGTGGCTTCCCTCATTTGAAAGGCATTTTGTCCTGAACATAAAAATATAAAATAATGCACTTGGGGGTACAGAAATCCAGGGGCAGAGTACATGGGTTGAGTGGTACTGACAACATTAAGAAAGCACACTTTCAAAAAAAAGAGTTTTACATACAGTTAATTACTGTTTAACAATATTTTCTACGCTTTCTATAAAGAGTTTCATTTTTTTTCTCCTTATTGGCATTAAGCAGAGAATTGCAGGATTCCGTTAAAAGTGTAGTAATTTTATAACCAGAGGGAGTGAGATACAACTGAATTTGCTTGATTGTTGGGGTTGAGACCTAGGATTTAGAGGGATATTTTTGCAACATTTTAAAAGTGTCCTGGCTGAGTAGTTAAGTTTTTATCCCTGGTTTCACTGAAAGATTTGTGTATTTGAATCCGACAGCAGCCTGCCTACATTGAAAGGCCTGCTTACATCACAGGTGTCACTAGTCAATCAGTTGGCTTAATTCTTAAGATTTTCAGTGCAGGAAGAGTGTAAAGACAACTGACTTATTTTGGGGCTGACCGCTTTCAGAGCACAAACCACCAGGCTGTTTTGGGGCTGGGGAGGGTTACCTGTGTCTGAGTTGGATGTCTGAATTTTCTGTTTGATTAGCAGGGTATTTTCTCTGTCAAATTGTTGTGTAGGGCATCTTGCTGACAGGAAGGCACTCATCGCAGTGCTGGGTCAGAGCTTTTAGCTGATTGTTTTTGCGAGGGCACAGTTTAGGCCCAACCGCTTCCCACCCCTGGAAATAGTTCCTTTATACCTGGGGTTCTGACATCATTTCCTCAAGAGTGCAAGGTGCATATCACTGTCATATCCTCCTAGCACACTGCACTGACAATATAAGCATACACATTGTATAATATATATATTTCTATATAACAAACCAATCACACACACACACACACAGAAAAAGTAGATAAACATGTGGGGAGTAGTACAATGTAATTGCTGTGGGGCAGCAGTCTTCCGGGAGTCTTTCTGGAGGCTGAGATGCTGCCCTATTTGCAGACAACTCTCTGCCCTGAGGGAGGAAGTTGCCCATTTTCAGGCCATGCTGGACAGTAGTAAGGAACCTTCCCCAGGCCACACTGGATGGTAGGAAGGAACCTCCCCATCCAGGGAGCACCAGAGCCACCATCACTACCTCAGAGGTTGCGAAGAAAACACAGCAGTTGGACCACAGTGGGCTCAGGAAGGGTGAGGATGGTGGAACAGAGGCACACCCAGTCAGTTGTTCCACTCCACAATCCATACACCATTCTGGGAGCATAGCTCCCCTATGGATGCACCCACAGAGACTAAGGAGGCTGAGGACAGCTGTCACAAGGGAGGCCCACAGGAAGGAGACAGAGGACACCACAAGGAAAGGAAGCAGCTCCTGGTGGGGGACTCAGTTATTAGGGGATAGAACTGGGGGAGCAGAGAAAACTGAAGTAAGGTGCCTGCCTGGTGCCATGGCTTGAGGGGCAGGAAGCATCCTCAGGATCACGGGAACAGCTGCACGGGAGTTCGAGCTGGACGCCATTGTCCACCTAGGGACAAATGACTTGGCTCATCATGAGATTAGAGCAGTGCAGAAGGACTTTGTAGAATTGGGAGGTGCCTAAGACAAGTAGCACACACAGTATCCTTCTCAGAGGTGCTGCCTGTCAATGGCATGAGTGAGGCGGTACTTTGCACCATGCAGTTTAATGAATGGTTGAAAAATTGTGTGGAGCACAGGGTTTGGCTTCATTGGGGACTGGGGTTCCACCTGGAGGGACACCAGCCTATACTGGCAGGATGGTCTGCATCTGTCCAGGAAGGAACAAGTCTTTTGAGCAATCGGTTTAAATGCTTCATTGGCAAGCTTTTAAACTAGTCAAGGGGAGGCACTGATAAGCAGCAGGAAAATCCGTCCTCCCCTATAAAACAGGGTACTAAATGAGAAAAAGACCAAGGTAGAAAGGTCAGTGGGGATGCTGCAACAGAAGGTAAAGCCATCAAAAATGGAGAGCAATGAGTACCAATGCCCATAGTCTGAGTAACAAGCTTCCTGAATTAGTGGCCTTGATGGAGGAGGAACATCTGGATATCGTGGCAGTCACAGAAACATGGTACACACAAACCATGACTGGGAGGACATACCAGGATACACTATCTACAGGAGGGACAGGGAGGGTAAAAGAGGAGGAGGAGTAGCTCTTTACATAAGGGAAGGAATCAAAGCAACAGAACAAAAGGGTAAACAGGGAGGAGAAGAAGCACTGTGGGTAAATTTGGAGACTGGCAATGGCACCACAATCCATGAGGGGTTAGATACAGACTTCTCTCAGGGGAGAAATGGACAAGGAAATGATAGAAAGTAACTTAGAATGGCAGAAAAGGGAGATATTGCTGATGGGTGATCTGAATATGCCATATGTTAACTGGAGTGCAGTTGCAGCAGCCACTTCTAAGAGTGGGTTATTCTAGATGCCCTACAGGGGCATGCCTTAGACAACTAGTATTGGAGCCCACTCGAGAGGGAGCAATCTTAGACCTGGTTCTCTCAAATGGAGATGAAGAGAGGATCACGGATGTAGAAGTGGGTAGCCATCTGGGAACTAGCGACCATCGAACAGTATGGTTCACAATAAACACAGCAATAGAGTCAAGCCATACAAAGACAAAGGTACTGGATTTTAGGAGGCTGACTTTGTCAAAATGGGTGAGTGCCTAAGGAATGCACTAGCAAATGGGCAGGAAGAAGGGTGGAAGAACAATGGGGAATAATAAAACTGCCATCACAGAGGTATCAAGCCTTTGTGTAAAGCAAATAAACAAAACGAACGAGGTAAGAAACCACTATGGTTCTCAAAGGAAGTGGCAGGAAGGTTCAAGAGAAAAGAAAGCATTCAGGAAGTACAAGGAATCACAGAAGGAACAGGACAGAGAACTGTATCAGGTAAAGCAAAAGGAAGCTGGGAAGGCAGTCAGAACAGCAAAGCCCAAACCGAGGAAAAGATGGCCAACTCAGTTAAGAAGGGGATAAAACCTTTATAGGTACATCAGGGAGCAAGGAAGACCAAGGAGGGATAGTGAGGCTTAATAAAGGGGAGGAGGGTGGGCAGAGGGTGACTGTGAAAAGGCAGAGATACTAAACAAATATTTTTGCTCAGTATTTACAAAGGAGAGGGAGGTACCTAAAACAAACAGTAGAAACACTCTGGATACAGAAGTTGATACCAGCCCATTTACAGAAGAAAGGGTTCTGAAAGAACTCTTAAAACTGAAGGTGGACAAAGCAATGGGGCCTGATGGAATTCATCCCAGAATTCTAAAAGAACTAGGTAGAACTAGTGACACCACTGACTACCCTCTTTAACAAATCATGGGAGGATGGGGTGGTACCCGAGGACTGGAGGAGGGCAGATGTGATTCCTCTTCACAAAAGTGGGAGCAAGGCAAGCAGGAAACTACAGACCTGTTAGTTTAACCTCAGTGGTAGGAAAATGATGGAATCACTTCTGAAGGAAAGAATTGTTAAATATCTAGGAGGCCAGAGGGGCACAGGACCCAAGGCAGCATGGATTCACAGCGGAAGGTCATGCCAGACAAATCTGATAGATTTCTTTGACTGGGTGACCAAAGTAGTTGATCAGGGAGGGCTGTGGACATGGCCTACCTAGACTTTAGCAAGGCATTTGACACAGTCCCACACAAAGATTAATATACAAGTTAGCCATCCTGGGAGTGGGTCCCAAGATGACAGCCTGGGAAGAATTGGCTGGAGAATAGGACACAAAGAGTAATAGTAAATGGAGTCCACTCTGAAAAAAAAGGGGTTAGTAGTGGGTACCGCGAGGTTCAGTGATTAGGATCAGTCCTCTTCAATGTCTTTATAAGTGACATTGCAGAGGGACTGAAGGAAAGTATGTCTCTTTGCAGATGACACAAAGATCTGCAACAGAGTTGATGCACAAGGTGGAGTGGAAAGGATGAGAAGGGACTTGGCAAGGTTGGAGGAATGGTCAAATGTATGGCAGCTTAGATTCAGTGCTAAGAAGTGCAAAGGTAATGCACCTGGGAAACAAAAACCCAGGGAAGAGTACACAATGGTGGGTGAGATACTAACAACAACAAAATGGAAAGGACCTGGGGTAGTCATATCAGATGACCTAAAGGTGGGCAAGCAATGTGAGAGGGCAGCAAGGAGGGCTGGGGGATACTGGGATGCATAGGAGAGGCATTACCAGTAGAAAACAGGAAGTTATCATCCCTCTGTACAGACAGCTAGTGAGACCCCATCTGGAGTACTGCGCAGTTCTGGAGACCCAATCTCCCGAAAGACATAGACAGGATGGAAGCTGTCCAGAGGAGGGCAACTAAAATGGCGCAGGGTCTGCACCGAAGACATATGAAGAGAGACTTAAGGAGCTTAATATGTATAGCCTCGAGGAAAGGAGGAGAGGGGGACATGATAGAAACTTTCAAGTACCTCAAGGGAATCAACGAAGTCCAAGAGGGTAGCATCTTTTCAAAAAAGAGTGTGCAAGAACAGCAAGGCACAATTTGAAGATAGAAGGGGGCTCCAGAGGTAATTTAAGGAAGTATTTTTTCACAGAGAGGGTGGTGGATGTATGGAACGGCCTTCCAGAGGAGGTTGTGGAGTCACAAACAGTGGTGGAATTCAAGCATGCATGGGACAGTCATAAGGCAATTCTAGGGGGTGGGGTAGGAAGAAGTAGGCTGCTAGTTAACTAGGATCTGCAGCTTATCCATCAGGTAGGGAAATGGGCAGACTGGGTGGGCCAAGTGGTCCTTATCTGTCGTCAAATTCTATGTTTCTATGTTATTTTGCATTTACGGCTGCCACTGTACATCTGATGCGAACCCATAATGACGTTCCTCACTTGAAGCAGAAAGGGGTGGGGTGGAGGTCATAACTGACTCCTTTGTTTTGTGTTAAAGGGTCAGTTTTTTACAGCAAAACAAGGAAAGGTATAATTTCTAAAATGTGCAGACGAGCATGGGGACCACTTTTTCCAGAGCATGCCACCACTGTCAGCTACCACTTCAAGACTGCTGCTACTAACCCACCTAATACAATCGGGGATGGATCAGTAGTAGTCTACCAGCACTGAGATCAATATGGTTAAGGCACTATTTGCCAGAAATTACTGCTTAGAAAAGAATGAGAAAGTGACTGTGATGTCGAGCAAGTCCCAGACCAGATCTCTGGTTTGTTAATAGACCCTCCTGAGTCTGATTTGTATGGCTGCATGGCCAAGCTCCACGGATGTTATGCTATCATCAGATTTGTATAACATCATTGTGGAAGCTATGTAACCAGACTGCTGTCTGATGTGCTGCCACTGTGCTCCAACATAGTTTCCAGTGATTCTGTTTGTTTATTTTTTGATAACCGGTAGGTGCACTAGACACTAAAGTGACTATTTTCAGGCACGACCGGGAGGTCAACAAACAGAGAGATACAGTTACATAGAATACAGTGTCAGGAGATATGCAATACATTGTAACAGAAATGCAGCCCTTCCCTTCACGGGCTGCATGAATATACCCACTTCCTGGCGCACTACTTTTCTGTTCTGCAGCTGCAGTATGACTGGCACCATGTGCAACATGGTGACGTTGACTTAAACTGCACATGCATGACTATCATGCACACATAGTTTTGTCAGCATCACCATGTTGTGCAGGGCAGACTACAGAGCAAACTTCACATGTGTGAGTATCATGCATGCGCAGTACTGTAATTGCTGCAGTATTACTTATGGCTGACTCTGGTGCAGCTGAAGCACCTATATTCTTTTCCATGCTCTTGCCACTCCTAAAAGCTCTCCACAGCCATATCAGCTCTGATCAGATTTTGTTTTAAAGTGCCATGGGATCTTTAAACCCACCCAAACAACCACCAGAACAGGACCTCTGTTCAGTGTCTCACTGGAAAGCTGCCACCTCACAGTGTCCCTTAACATCATGCTAGGGTATCAGTCTGGTTACATATACCCAAGGGAGAGTGAGTCTCCATTCAGAGCTGCTAAGGCCACTTCCTGCTGCCCCATAGTACATTGTAAGTCTCCCTCTAAGTACAGACCAGATTTGATGCTGCTTGGCTTCTGATAACTGATGGAATCGGGCTGTAAGATATGTTATTTTCAGAAGTCACCAACTCAATCACGTGCTGCTTAGCTGCAAGTTTTTTTCTAAACCGTAGATTGTAACATTAGAAACAAAGGGTGTGTGTGTGTGTGTGTGTGTAAATTAATAAAGTGTAAGGTGTTTTAGATTGGCGGAGCATCTTCTTACCAGGTCGCTTTACAGTGAGACAGAACAACCTTCAGCCAGCCAGGTGGCTTTGCATGGACAGTTTTAAATTAGAAAATATTTTTTTTCTGTTACTCAGTCAAGCCTGCCTTAAACAGTTTTGTTCTTTTTTTTTTCAATATTTTCAGTAGTACTGCTTTTTTTTTATGAGCTGTTTGATTCAGGGTTTACAACTAGGTGTCTGCAATTTTCCCATTTCTCATCTTGGGCTGGTGTTATGTAACCACACTGATATATGACCAGCTCATGCTTTCCAAGGCAGAAGATTTTCAGCTGTCCTCAGCATATTGATTTTATTAAACAAAATCCTTTAATGTGACTGATTAGGAACTGCTATTTAATCCAGCACAACCTCACACTTTGGTTGGGAATCCTTGACAGTATTAAGAAACTAAGCTAAAGTACAGGGTTCCTTAAAAGTTTCAAAGGAACCTAATAAAGTACACTTTAATGTGCTTCACCTGTGCCACTTATTCAAGAGTCCCCAAACCCTAGCAAGAGGAAAAACAGCTCTTCAAAACATCTATCTTCTCCATAGAGCCCCACTTCTGGTCTTAGAGCTGGAGGCAACAGTATGCTGTGGGAGAAAACTTTGACACGCAACGCTGACGTATGGTGCCACAGTATCATAGCATGCATATGGTACTGCCGTAGGCGTCAACCACTCTAGCTGCCTCATTTTCCATTTTCTTGCTGTCAAATGTGCAGCTCTATCAGTCTACCCTTTGTACACCTCATTGATTTTCTGTTTCACCATGCCTAAAAGCTGCCTCCTTTGGATCGCTGCCCTTATGGCAAACAGATTGAGCATAATCCCTGAAAGGACCTGGTGAAGGAAGCCTCTGCAGAGGCGCCCCATATAGAATGTATTAGATGTCAAGTTGTGGGTCACATTGTATTGTCTTGCCCTCATTGTTGGCAGTTAACCCCTCATACTTCCTAGGCGTGGGCCAGTCTCAGAATCCTTATGTTCCAGTGCGTGACCAAGGAACACTGCATTGAAGGTGACTGAAGATTTGTTGCCTTCTTTGTCTCATCCATCCTCCCTGGGAGATGCAAAGAACACCCCGTTATCATGGACTCAAAGAATTCTCCCACCCTCTTCTAGGTATATGTCAGAGCAGCCTCTCCTGACCAATAATGACAGCTTGACTCCTACTGTAAAACAGTGGGACAACAGTTCTCTCAGTCTGATCACTCCACCTCTGACCTCCCTGTCCTGGTTCTCAAAAGACACTTCAGAACTACACAAGAAAGACTGGCTTATGAGGTCAGACTTATTTTTCTTCTGAATACGTGTAAGGAAGGAATGAATGTGGACCTTAGTTTCATGACTCATTACACAATTTAAACTGCAACAGCTTTTTTGTCTCGAATTTTAACACATGGACCTGTCTTATATTTTTATACATAGAAACATATAAGTTGATGGCGAATAAGGACCACAAGGCCCATCCAGTCTGCCCATTTCTTTTCTACCTTATGAATGTGCCATAGGCCTTTTGCACTGTCAATGGCATATCTATTCATACTCATCTGTATTGCTCCCTTATGCCTATCTTGTTATATACATCTTATATTTGTTATACATATTTTATATTATATATGTTATATTTGTAATATATACGTTATAGATGTTTTATTTGTTATACATATATATGTCTTTCAAGTATCTCAAGGGAATTAACAAAGTACAAGAGCGTAGCATCTTTCAGAAAAAGAGATGTGCAAGAACAAGGGGCACAATTTGAAGATAGAAGGGCGGCTCAGAGGTAATGTTAGAAAGTATTTTTAACAGAGGGGTTGTGGATGCATGGAACAGCTTTCCTGAGGAGGTTGTGGAGTCAGAAGCAGTGGGAAAATTCAAGAATGCATGGGACAGACATAAGGCAATTCTAGTGGGGGTAGGAGGAAGTAAGCTGTTGATTAGCGAGAATCTGCAGCTTATCCATCAGAGAGGAAATGGGCAGACTAGTGGGCCAAGCGGTCCTTATCTGCTGTAAAATTCTATGTTTCTGTGTTTATATTTGTTATATTCTTTAGTGCACCTTTATATAGTAACATGGTTCTATTTATATGTTTGATTATAATTGCTGACTGCTGGTTCATACTTTCTGGATTTATACACACAGAAGTGCTGCTGGGTGCACACTTGCACACACAGCTTGCTTTCTGTTTTCAGTGAGGCAGTTAGCAATTGACAGTTCTAGGGACATGGATATGGTGCATTATCCACACTTCTGGTAGTCTTCCATTCCTTTTAAATCCAGCCAGTACATCTTTAAGCTAAGCTCCTCCCCTGGGGTAGTATCCACCTCGGCACCACCCAATGATGTCAGATCTTCCTTTCCACTGGAAGAGTCAGGTCTCCTCCTTCGCAGTTCTCTGTGCACATTGTAGGCCCTGTTTTTCCTCAGTCTTCAGGTGATTTTCTTCTTTGAATTTACATCCTTTGACAGTTCCTCTTCATCTCTTCTGTCCCTCCTTGAGCACAAAGACTCCCAAGCCAGCCCGAGGTTTAAGCGGTGCGTGACTTGTAATCAAAATGCCACATACTGACCCCACGCTATGCGTCTATTGCATGGGATTGAGCACAACCCACAGGTCATGGTCTGTGCAAAGACCCAACCTCCTCTGCAAGATAGATATGCTCGCATTTTGCTTGGCCAGCCGGATGAGTGGGATCCTCCTGTCTGGTCCAAGGACGTCCGCACGACCATTTCCGTGATAGCAGGCTCCACCTCGCAGCTGGTTGCCCTCAAGGAGGTGATATTTCAGGCCATGGTGGTCTCTTTCTCTGTCCCAGCACTGCTCCCAGTGGGTGCTTCTGCAGGGGCTTCCTTCACTGGGTCCTTCAGGGATTAGTGCAAGCCCCTCCACCCCAGGAGGCCCTTCCGAGGGGTCGCTCTTCCGAGGTGTGACCTAAGAATTCCCACCATAGGTCTCGGGACTTAGAGTGGGCTTGTTCTTTCCATGCTCAGGACTCCTTGACCACATGACAGTTGTTGAGTAATCAGCTTCAACCGATGCCACCAGCGCTGAAGGGCAGGCCACTAGCTCCTAAGTGTCCCCATCAGGCTTTGCTGGCTGAGATGTCGGCTGACCAGTCGGCTGAGATTTTCTTGACCGGTCAACCTGTTGTCAGATGAGTTGGGGACAACTCTCTTTCCTGGACTCCAGTCCTCTCAGCCCACTCCCAGGAGGGACAGGAGAGGTCGCCTACTGTTTTCTCCCAGGAGCTTCTCTGGCTTGGGTTCTCGCTGCAGTGTCATCGAGGCATAGGTCAGGAAGCATAGGAAACCAGAAGCAATTATAAAATTCATAAGTAGCATTTTATTACTATCAGTAACAGTAAAATAAAAAATATTCAGTATAACTTACTTACTAAGGCAGTACAGAGAAAATAAAGTCCTTCGTCTGAGGGTATCTCTAATTTCAAGTGGTAGTCTCTCCGGCCAAAATATTGCTGCTTTTTTATAACAAGTCTTGCCAGGTAATGAACTTATTCATCCGGAGCTGTTAAGGAGATATCCTGTTTCCATAATGTTTTTGTCAGTTTCTTTGCAGGTGCAACAGATAGAACATACAGGACCCAGAACTGACCTCTTGTTGACAGCTCTGCAGAGAGTTTGCAAACAAGCCTGAGAGGAGCTCAAATTGCATCTCAGGTTAACTCCTTAAATTTCAAATCGCTTTTGCAGTCATTTCAGCAGTATAACAATACAGTTTCAAACCAAGGGATCCCAGTTTCACATACAGATTGACATATGTTTTGTAACCACAGATATGCAAGGGAAATAAAAACAGAAACAGCAAGTGAAGGCAGAGAGATAGGGAGAGCAGAAAATCACGAGATCGTCAGAGTGATCAGTTCATAGGTCTCATGAGAACATTTGATTGCTAACCAGACAGACAAGAGACAGAAAAGAGAGTATAGAACAGATCCTTGCATTTAACTCTTTCTGCATAACAAATGAGACAGGGCCTATTCAACCCTGTCACAGGCAGGACCCAGTCCCTGTGGTCTACATGGCTCTCCTCCGCATCCGCTCAGCAGTGGCATTTCCATTGCCAGTCGGGGTCCAAGTCAAAGACTTGGTCTCCGGCCCGTCTCGGACTTGGACCTTTCCTGTTCTTGACCCCATGGAAGCGCCACTGACGCTCTTCTCATCTTCAGATGAGGAGAGGCTCCACTTCAAACTTCAGTGGCAGTCTGAAGAGCTCCTCTGGCAGCAGTAGGTCTGTGGGCAGGGCCAATCCTTCCAATAGGCCTGGTGCTTCCATGGTCTGCCCAGTGGGGCTGGTTCTAGCTCAGCCTAGGTTGGCCGAGCCTTCTCTGGCTTCTCCACCCATGTTAGTGGAGCCTCCGTCCAACAGCCATCATGTGGGGCCCGTCATGCTGATTGACTGGTCCCTGGTCTCCATGGCCAATTTTGGTTCAGATTACCCTCTGGTAACTCAGAGTGGTTCGAGACCAGGGAGAAGGTGATGTTGAGGAGTTGTCGGATACAGACAGCTCCTCTGTGCATCCTGGAGGACTCTGGGCTTTCTTGAGAGCCCCAAGGACCTTGCCTCAAACCAGGCCCCGTATCATTTGGGGTCTTTTTATTTTATTTAATTTCATTTCAGTCTTGGAAATAACCTTTGAGCAAGGTGCTTCGTTTTCAAAGGTTCCATCAGCATTATATTATACAAAACAAGCGTACTTACATACATTTATATAAACATAACTACCATTATACGAACTTCAATTCACTAGGATATTTGCAGGAGTACATTTTACAGAGGTAAGGATAATTCAAACAAATGTCATGTAATGGCACTAATAACTTGACTTATAGCAGGCAAGGAATCAGTCAAGCTTTGCATTGTTTAGACAGTAATTATTTGACTTATTGCAGGTGCCCAGGTCCAGAGTACCCTAACACAATGACCAAAATTAACAGGTGCACAATTCATAGTAAAACTAATAAAGTAAAACACATCATTCAGTTCGCAGATAGCAAATGCAAGGCAGCCAGGAGGGTAGACTTTGTCCAGGGGGTGGCAGCCTAGAGGGTAGGCTCAGTCCAGGTGGTGGAAGCTAGTCTAGGAGGAGGAGAAGGAAGAGGAGGAGGTTAGGGGATGCGAGGGAGAGATCCAATTTAGGGCTAGAAGGAGTGGGGATGGGGTGTAGGGTAGAACAGGGATGGAAGTGGGGCTTTGCATAAAAGTGAAGAAAGAAGAATGAGAGGGGGCTTTGCATGAAATGAAGTGTGGGCTTTGCACAAAAGTGAAGAAAGAGAATAGAAAGGAAGAAAGGCAAAATGTGAAGAGAGTTAGGGTGTGAGGACTGATAATAACAAGTACGGACTGGGAAGAAGAGAGAAGAGCTCAAGGCATAGGAGGAAGTAGTATTGGAAATTATTAAATGCAACAAGACACTGAGTATGGCAGGGCACCAGGTCAGTGGTCGGATCCTACTGACATATGATTTGGTGGCTAGGGGTGGGAGGGGAGTAAGTCGAGGCCTAGTGATAGCCAGCATTGACAGGCCAGATCCTGCACTCACATGATCCTGTTTCAACGAGGAAGTGTTTCAGGTCAGTTTTGAATGAGGAAGACTGTCTATATTCAGTATAGATGTGGGGACATCATTTAGCCAAAGCAGGGCCCTATATGCAAAGGACCGCTGACCCAGCAAGTTTTCATGAAGGGAACAGTGAGGGGACTTCGGCCATGCTCCTGGTATGATAACTAGAATGATTAACCTGCAATAAGTCCCCTATGCAGGGGAGCTTTGCCGAGCAAGCATTCTTATCAAGGAAGCCGTCAGATACTGTATCCTGTTCCTGAGGTTAAGCCACTTGATCTGCTCATAGGCGAGCAGGTGTGTGCCAGGTTATCTATGCCTGGGCTGAGCCTACAAGCTTTGATGAGGCAGTCTCTACATGTTTAAGAACTGTGTCAGTAGCTGCCTGTAAACCCCCAAGCCATAATCTACGAGTGTCAGAACAGAGCTAGATACTGCCAGGAGGAGGGCAGATGGTGTGAGGAATTTTGTGTCTATGAAGGATTCCCAGCCTAATGTTGACAGCTTTTACAAACTGGTCAATATGTTGAGTGAAGCTGAGGTGTCATCATCAGTTATCCCTAGGTACTTTAAAGAGTGTACCTGTTCAAGAGGGCAGCCTTATTATTGAGGATGGTCCATGCTCCAGCTCATCTCTTAGTCTATGGGAATTCTGCTGAGCAGGTCCAGAGGAGGCCAGGTATCCCTGGCTGAGATACTGGATGAGGATGACTCCTCAGGGTGTTCTTTCCAGTAGTGGAAGCCATTCTGGGTTCTTCCGAGAGTTGTGGCAGCATCCAGCTTCCTGCCCTGCACCTTCCTCCCATACGATCTGTAAGTATGTTGTCCTGATGGGATCCTCCCGGTTTCATCACCTCGGCTGAGAGATTGGCGGCAGAGTCAGTTTTCCACCGCGACAGACAATGTCGAGGATGTTGACAAGCCCCCAACAAGGAGTCGAAGAAGCTGGACCACTCCACCAAAAAGGTGTACGCTGCATCCTCTTTAGGCGTCAGGCAGGTGAGCTCCACCTTAATGATGACCAACCCGCCATGCGCTCATGGGGGTCCTTGAACAACGTCATCCTTCACCTTTCCGCGGATTTGCAGGTCTGCGGGTAAAGTGGTCTGTGACCAAGGTCGTGCTCTGACTAAGAATCAGCTCCAGATGGCCTTGGACATGGGTGACTTATGCACCCGTTCAGTGGTGGCAGCAGTGACCATTTGCCACAGAGCCTGGCTTTGGATCTCTTCCTTTATGGCATATACCCAACATAAGTTGGCAGATGTCCCATTCTTGGGCACCAGTCTCTTTGGGCCAGGTGTGAGGGCCACCTTATGAGGATTGAGAGTCCAGTGCCACCGGGACTCCATCACATCCTCGCAAAGGACCCAAGGGCCAGCAAACGAAGAAGGCTTTTTCATTTTGGCCCTTTCAGTCCCAGCAGCCTAAGCAACAGCAACCCCAGTCAGGGAGTCCTAGGTCTGGCAGCCCAAGTCCAAGCCAGCCAACCAGGGCTCCAAAAGTCTAGTGATTGAAGCAGCAGTGCTCCTCCAGTGACTGGTGCTGGATCCTTCTCCTCCAAGGCTGCTCAGTGAAGGGTTTGGGCGTCTGCCTCCGTCCACCACATCCTGCCTCAGCTTCCCATGGGGATCAGCTTTGCCATTTCTGGCATGCCTGGTTTGTGATTACAACAGACAAATGGGTGCGGATCTGGTGGATCGAGGTCTGCCTCTTGTCTTTAAGGCTCTTGCCCATGCCTCACAGGAGTCTGTGGCTTCCCGGACATTTTTCCACCTCAGGAGAGATTGCCCAGCTGCTAGAGAAGGCGCTGTGACTCATGTCCCAGACACCACAGCCGGTCAGGGCTTTGTGTCCAGGTATTTCCTAATCCCCAGATGGATGGAGGATTGACTCCCCATACTGGATCTGCACAACTTGAACTAGTCCTTGAGAGGTGCAAGTTCAGGATGGTCACTGTGAACCAGATAATCCCATCTCTGGAGCAGGGCATGTGGTTCTGCTCTCTGGACCTCCACTCCTTAGCCGAGGCTAGGAGGCGCACCCTGCCTGGGCGCCCCCCACTGGCGACCTAGCGCCCAGACTGCAAGCCGAGGGCTACAGGGCGCACCTAGGAGGGCAAAACTTGATTTAAAGTGAATCAGTTTTCAGTTAAAAGTGAAAAGTTAATGCGGTAGTAGTTATTACTCCACAGCCTGTTTATGGAATAACCTTATTTGATGCAAATGTTATTCGTAAGTGCCAATACTTAAATAGACTGCTTAAAACTGCATTACTTTAGTGAATTTTCTAGTGAAACCATACAGTCATTTTAAAGTACAGCTTGCCTATTTGCCATTTTATCTTTCCGCCTACTTCTCTGTCCTCTCTCCTCCCTCCCAAAGCTCTTCCAATCTTATCTCTACTACTTCAGCCTCTCTATATCAGAAGACCACTCACCTCTCTCTTTCTCCTTAGCCGAGGCTACAGGAGGCGCACCCTGCCCTGGAGTGTCCCAGCATAATCCTGACGCTACAACCAAAGGGTAACTTCCAATGCAAACCAAAAGCAACGCACAGCCTGTCTCCCTTTGTCCTGCTTTTGAACTTGGCACCTTTTCACAGCCAGGACTCTTTAATTTCCCAGCACATATGTGAAATAGCTTGTTAACCTGTAAAAGTGAAACGGAGCTTCTCCAACCGCTGTCGAATCGCACTGAGGTTTTTTTTTGTTTCTAAAATAGTCAAGTAGTGTGCACTCTGCCAACATCAGGGCTGGATATTGCAAAGTGGCGCCTAACCTCCATTTTCTAATCCTCCTAAAGCTGCCCGCCACTAAACTGTTCCAAGTGCAGTAAACTTATGCAGTTAGAAAGGCTGCTCCAAAATCAGTAACCTGGACTGTAATAGTCTTTTGAATTATCTTTTGGCTGCTTTACCTCGTGCAAAGCGTGCCTAGAACCGAACTGTCTCCTCCTGCTTAATTTTCTTTCCCAGCTGAGGTTGAGATTCCTGGAGGCGTGCAGTCGGTAACGGCTCAGCAGGAGTGGGAGTCCTGATTTTATTTTGTGCAGCTCCTTGGCTTGCAACGGCCAGTCGGCATGGGAGAAAATAGTTGAAACTCCAAAGCGCTTGCTGCTTCAGCCGGGAGTGAGACCTGACGAGCTCTTCTCTCACCACAGACCCAGTGCTGAGCCGGGCCACTGCTCTGAAAGATGGGCGCTTTCCCGCAGTCGCTTACGACTGCTCCCCACCCACCCTTGTCGGCTCTAGCTATATAGGGTTAGGCCACGCCTGAACACTCCCGTTCATGCCACGCCTCGAGGTGGATGTAAAATTACTATCTCCTCAGTTTGCCATTAGCAGGTTATATTCTACTACAACTAGAGGCGTATTGAAATATATAATACTTCAAACTGCTCTTAATCAAACCAGTAAGATACATTAAACATTCCGCTCCCTGAGACATTGTTTCTTTCTTCAACACAGACCATTTTCTAAGGACACTCATATTATACTCAGTATGGCCATTAAGACTTATGCAACACTTCTACTAGTGTCAATTTTCCTTAACCTCTTATTGGTCCAAGTCCCACACAACCTTCAAAGAAATCCATTTGGCTGTACCCAAACTATTAACCCTACTCCCTGAAACAACGTCTTTTCAAGATCCCCATGACACCTTCCCACTTTTATTCCACATAAGCTCATATACCACTTAGCCTACTCTCTACATAAATCCTCGGTGAGCAAAATTCCTCTGCCAACTCCTTTCACCCATCGAAAACTGTAGCACCTCCTCCTCCTAGCATTACTATTAGCTGGGGACATCGAGCTAAACCTGGGACCCATAACAACAAACGCCACCAAATAATGCAACATGGCTAGACTCCAAGGGACTATGAATTGCGCACATGAATATTAGAGCCTCCTTCACAATCTAACCGAACTTGAGGCATGGGTTGCACAGAACCACCCTGACATCCTGTGCCTGTCAGAGACCTGGTTAAAACCCTCTACTGCTGACCCCTATGCACTCTACCCAACTACAATCTCATAAGGCAAGACAGGGCCACCTCTAAAGCTGAGGGGTGGAGTTGCCATCTACTACAAACAACACCTGCTGCTAGTCCAAAGCACTACCTACCCTATCTCTCTGTGAAGCGCTCCATGCAACACTTCTACTAGGCTCAAAGAAGTTACACATAATTTGTGCCTATAACCCTCCCTGTGGAGGGATAAAGGCCTAGAAGATCTCCACTTACTAGTAGACAGCACCATTGGCCTATGAAGTCCTCGTGCTGGGTGACTTAAACCTAAACTGGGCTAGCAAATCAAATCAGGCCTCCGACACCTTAGTACAAGGCCACAACTTTCATCAGCTGATCTCTGACCCTACTAGGGTTATGGCTCTCCCTTGGACTTGCACTCTATTGATTGGATCTTACAAACCATCCTGACAGCATCAGTTGTGCGGTACCCTTCAGATGTAATCAGTGATCTCTCCCGATCTATTGCATCTGGCGTCAAATAATAAACCATCTCCCCTCCAAAACTCATCACGTTCCAATCTGCCAGCTTCAATCCTACTCATTTTACACACAACCTCTCAACGATTGACTGGACCTCCATACACACGCATCTAATGTCAGTCTGCCCTTGATAGTTTCCTTGCAAAATTTGGTCAGCCCAAGACACCCATGCCCCACGGATCACCAGGTGCTTTCAGTGGTACACAGACTAAGTGGCTAACAAAAGATCTACTAACCCAGATAAGGGCCAGAGACAAGGTCTGGCGTTGTTTTAAGTGCACAGGATGCAATCTGACTACTGCCACTACCGCCACTGAGAAACACTTGCAAAAGAAACATCCGTCTATCCAAAAGCTCTTTCTGCAGGACCTTCTAACAAAAGCGTCTGGGGACTCTAAGAAATTCTGGACCACCATAAAAACCCTCCTGGGTTCTAATCACAAGGCCCATACAAATGACATGCTGTTAAACGGCATACATTGCAACAACCCGTTAACCATAGCTAACACCTTCAATCACCATTTCTCAGATTTAACAAGCTACATGACCTCCTTCCCAACTGGTCTCACTGCTCCGCCTCAATGCGACACCAACGTCCCACTTCTGAACCCCCTTTAGGTTCGGAGCATTCAAAAGAAGTACAACAATTGCTACTCTCCATCCCTGACAATACCAGCCCAGGATCGGATGGTCTTCAACCTAGGCTCCTGAAGGTTGCAGCCCCTTCATAGCTTCCCCACTAACCAAAATCTTCAATATGTCGTTATGCTGTGGTACAGTCCCAAATATATGGAAAATTGCTAAAGTCACCCCTATTCCTAAAAAGGAGACCCAAAGGAAATCAAGAACTATTGTCCCATCGCTATACTCTCTGTACTAAGCAAAATCCTTGAAAAACTAGTTGCCACCCAAACAATAGAATACCTCCAAAATACAACCTCCTTTCTAGCTCTCAACACATTCCATAAAGGTCACAGCACCACCACCGCCCTGCTAAAACTGACAAGTGACATCTATTCCTCCATGGACTTAGGCCTCTTGACAGGCGCAGTTTTCATCGACCTAACTAAAGCATTTGACCTGGTCAACCACACACTTCTTCTTGCAAAACTACAGTCATTTGGTTTCTCCTCAGATGCCATTACCTGGTTCAAAAGCTACCTGACTGACAGACAACAGGCTGTGGTCTTCAATTCAGCCATCTCGGATCCTGCACCGATCCACGTTGAGTACCCCAGGGCTCCATACTTGGTCCTCTGCTTTTCACTATATTCATTGATGACCTCCCTTTAACTGCACGAACTGCTCATCTCTGCTCTATGCTGACGATTTGGTTATCTACCACAGTGCAAAACTGCGACTGCCTAACCCATCCCTTGCCGTGGACTACGCGAGTATCAAACCTGGCTCACTGATAATAAACTAGTCCTCAACTCCAGTAAATCCTACTCAATGCTGTTTGGCTCACTTGGCCAGACCAAATCAAATCTAAATCCTTATTATCTCTCATACGGACAGCTCCTCTGCCAAATCCTTTAAATATCTTGGTGTCACCCTGGACGAATCTCTTGACCTCGACCTCCATATCTCCACTATCTGTAAGTCCGTAGCGCCAAGATAGGAAGTGCCTGATCGCACCAGCTCGCCTCACCCCTCAAGCCAGACTAGCTGTGGCTCAAGGCTCTTTCATCGGCCTAGCATATGGCTCTGCAATCTACTCGATTCGCATCTAAATCTCCTCCATAAATGAGATACCACTTACAATCAGCATCTGCTGCTATGCCTCTGCATCACCGCGTTTCAAGCACCACTGCCAACTCTATATGGATCTAAAATGTCTTAGCCCCTCGCCTACTCGTCTCCAGTCCTTTGGATCATTAATTGACTCTGTCACCAGAACAGGCCTCCCTATCCCTTTCCTCTGCTCTGGAATTGCAACCTCTCACCTATGAACTACGATCAAATGAAAAAGCTCTTCTGCACGTTCAAGATGCAGAACAAACATGGTCATAGCGCCTTCTCTCACAGCTCTTAAATACTGGAACTCTATACCCTTCTCTATCTGTCAAGTGACCACCCATGCTACCTTTAAGAAACTATCTGGTGAACACTTGCACACCCAAACCCCTGCACTTGCTTTAACCCACCTTGAACCTTCACCCTCCCCCTGCTCTTCTACATCTCCAGATAATCCACCTCCTTGATACCTCTTCCCCTCCTCTCTTGGTCCTAGCCTGCCAACTCTCTTACCCCTCCTTTCCTCTCTCCTACTTTTCTCTCCTCTCTCCACAGCCTTGGCACTTATTGTACTGTACCTCACTACCTATCTCCTTTGAACTATTTTCCTGTGTTACCCATTCCAATCTGTAACTTGATTTCATAGTACTTTTACTTTCATTATTCATTTTGTCAATGCGCTTTATCTACTATCAAAACATTGTTTTCTTACTCAGATTTGTACTGCTTTCATGTGCTGTGTCACATGTATATTGTTATCTGTAAACTGTCTTCTCCGGAATGTGTGCCTGAAAATAGGCATTGTTTGCCTAGTGCACTTACGGTTACCAAAAACAATAAAAAAAAATAAATAATGCCTTCTTTAACATTCCAGTCATCTGTACCACTGGCGGTACCTTCAGTTGCACATGCAGGGGTGCTGTATGAGCTTCATGTCATACCATTCAGGCTCTCCTTAGCCCCCAGGATCTTCACAAGTGCACTATAGTGGTGGTCGTATTTCTGAGGCACTGTGGGGTCCAGGTTTACCCCATGTGGATGACTGGCTAATTGCTGATCCATCCCAGGAGGCGAAGGGTGGTCTAAGTTAGTCGGGATCTGGCCCTCCACACTTGCTCTGCCTTGGGACTTTTTATCAACCTGGCCAGTCGGAACTCAACCCCTCAGACCATACACTTCATTGGGGCGAGATCGACTCCCTCTGGCAGGCCCAACTCCCAGCGGACTGGGTGGAGGACCTTGCGTCTTTTGCCCAATCATTTCAGGCTGGGCACTCAGGCCCCTGCCTGGGACTTCCTATGCTTGCTCGGTGCTGGCATCCGCACCAGCATGGTCTGGTGGGCCGCTGGTAAAGTGCCCCTGCAGTGGGAGCTAGCCATTCAGTGGTCTCAGTGCCTTGGTCTCCTGGACCAGTTGGTCAGGGTAAAGCAGCCCGATGTGGGATGCCATCCAGTGGTGGCTGGTCCTGGAATACCTGCAGGCAGGAATTCCATTCATCTGCTCCAGAGGTGTCGGGTTTTTCAATGACCCATACGCCTGTGGTGGGATGGGATACCACTTGGGGACCACAGAGCCCACAGGCTCTGGACCCCAAGGAGTCCTGATACCATATCATGCTGTTGGAGCTCTGTGCAGTGCGTGTGAGCCCTGACAGTGTTAGCTCCTTTGTTTCGGTCAGGTTGTACAGGTCCAGATGGACCCCCATGACCAAGTACTACCACAACATGCAGGGTGAAATGTATTCCCTCCGGCTGTGCTGGGAAACTCTCCGCACTTGGACCCTCGTGCACAGTCTGGATGCCTATCTCTTGGCAATACACATGGCTGGAGCCTCCAACCAGCTGGCAGATGCTCACAACCAAGTGGACGAGGTGTCTCATGTGTGATCTCTTCATCGGGAGGTGGAGAACCATCTGTTCTCCTAGTGGGGCACTCCCTGATTGACCTGTTTGCCTCCTGAGACAGCATAAAGCTGAGGCTGTTCTGTGCCCGCCCCCACAGTACATAACACTAATGGGGAATGCCTTCATGAGGCCCTGGACACGGGCCTCTTTCACCTTCCCTCCTTTTCCCTTATTGACCGGTGCTGGTTAGGTGTGGAGGACAAGGCACAGGTAATCCTGCTAGCCCTGGACTAGCTGTGCCAGTTCTGGTACCCAGATCTCCTCAGCATCTGCAGCAGCAGGCCTCTGTGGCATTTGCTTCTATGCTCAGACCTGTTGTCCTGTCACAAGGGAAGGTCTTACGTGGATATGTAGTCCCACACCTGACAGCCTGGTTCCTGAGCAGCTAGAGTTCCAGGCTTTATGTGTCTCTGAGGAGTTTCTCTGGGTGGTGGAAGGCTCCCAGAAGGAGTCGACCTGCCATTGCAATGCCATCAAATGGAAGTGCTTTTTCATTTGGTGCTGGGGCAGGAGCTAAACCATCTGTCCTGCCCCATGGCTAGCATCCTGGACTACCTGTGATCCCTGTCTGTCAGGCCTGAGATCGATGACCCTCAAGGTGCACTTGGCAGCCATCTCTGCATACTGAGGGCAGGCTGGTATGCTGACGGTGGCACAGGAGAAGGTGGTTGAGTGCTTCTTCAAGGGCCTTGACCACCTGTCCCCACTGGTGCAAGAACCACCACCACCTTGGGACTTGTTGGTACTGGCAGTATTCATAGACAAGCCATTTGAACCCATGCACAGGTGTGACATTTCTCACTTGTCATGGAAAACCTTACTTCTTGGTAACTGTCACCTCCACCAGAAAGATCAGTGAGCTCCAGGTGCTCTCAGTGGAGTCTCCTTACTTGGTGTTTCACAGGGACAAGGTTGTCTCTCCCAACCCAAAGTTCCTTCTGAAGGTTTTTCAGTTTCACCTTAACCAGGTGATCATCCTCCTGGTGTACTTCACCAGTCTCTCCTCAGCGGCTGACCACAGGCTCCAACGTTGGACCTGAGGCAAGTACTCACTTACTATCTAAGTGTATGGCTGGAGTAAGGAAGAGGTTCACCAACTCTTTATCACCTACGCTGAAGCTGTACCTGGCAGACAGGCAGCTAAGTGGACGATTGGCAGGTCAATTGTGTCCTGCATCAACCTCTGCTATAGGTTGGCTGGTAGGAGCCTCCCTTAGGGCTTTGGGCCCGTTCCACCTGACATATTGCTTCCTGCTTCCAGGGATGTCCCTATTCAGGAAATCTGTAGGGTCGCTACCTTAAGGTCAGCACACCTTCATTTCCCATTACCACATTGACCTTGACTCACACGGGGTTGCTTTTTGGGACCTTGGTTCTCCAATCCCTTTTTCCCAAAGTAGGGTTGTGTGCCTTGCCCCTTCTTCTGGAGAACTGCTAGGAGTCTGCCAGAAGTGTGGATAGCACACCACAGCCACATCCCTAGAAATGAGGGTTACTCACCTGTAACAAGTAGATCTTCCACCGGAGTGGTCTCTTGCAGTATGTAATCGTTTAGGTATCCAGCATGGGTTGTGGCTGGCGGCAGCTCTTCTGGCAGTTTTTCACCAGGTGCTGCCCACATGACATCAGCTTCCTGTTTCCTATATAAGTGTGGGCAGTCCTGGTATCCTCAGTTCATTTCCCTCCATCTTCAGCTCGCGCAGCAGCAAGTACAACTTCTGTGTAGCAGTCATCGACAAGATATTTGGAACTAAGATGAATTTCTACTGATTTTTCAAAGAAACAAGCTTTATTTCTTTCCTGCCATTGTGGTAGGAAGATATAATCTTTGACAATCACATACTTTGTGTAAGGTGTCTGGGACCCACATGACACCAATTCCTGTAGTTTATGTCAGAAATTTAATCAAGCAACTTGTTGATGATGGTTGCTTGAAATTCAACACCTTTTGATGGAGCAGAAAATTTCTCTCTTGGAGAACCAGGGGCTCGTACCAAGGGCTCCCCTCTTCTGGTTCTCGTTCCAGGCGGAAAAAGGAGAAGAAACACTCCTCACACTCCCTACCTCACCACCCATCAACGGCCACGTTTCTGGTGCCCCTCTGTCAAAGCAGCATCATTTAAACACTTCTTTGTTAACGAGGGCTCAGATCCTCTCATCGACGGTGCTTTCATGTGCTTTAAATGCTGTTCAAGTCGTAACTGCTCCGTTGACGGAGGCTTATACCTTCTCGTCGATGGTGCTTTCCAGCGCTTTGCATGCAGTTAAATATACTGCTGCTTGATCGACGGGGACAGTTTTAGTGAAAATAACTTATTATCCCCTGTGGGCCTGTCGCGAGACCCGCATTCCTCAGTGGAAACCTGTGGCTTATGCCTTACTGACTGCCCGCCGCCTACACAGGTGGCTTTTATAGAGGCTGTATGACAGAGATCGGGACCCCAGTCTTTACCAACTAGGGGCTTAGACCTGCTCATGCCATGTTGCTCCATTCCATGTATCACCCCTTGTTTTCCAACATGCCCCACCCCCTTCCCAGGAACAGGACCTCACCAATGTAGTCTGACAGGTCCTGCATGTCATGCGGCATTCTCAGCCCTCTGTCAAGCTGGTGATCCCACCGATCTACTCTTCCTCCTCCGCCTAAAAGATTTCATAGTGACAGGGATACCATGCCACCCTGGTCTCCTCCCCATTCATAGAGGACTATTTGTCAGATGACCAAGATTTGACACCTGATTTGCCGGTAATCTTGAGGATGAAGAGTTTCAAGACTTGGATTTTCCTAATCTGGAATCCCTCTATTCTGAAATCTCTTCCCTGGATGATGATCTGCCTCTCCCTTCAGCAGCCTCACCCCTAGATGACCCGACCTTTAGTGAGATGATGACTCAAATCCAAAAGATCATAAGATTCTCCACTACTGAACAAGACAAACAACATAAGGAGATGGCAGAATATCTTGAATTACCTGAGGGCCTGTCTCCTGTCCTGCCCTGGACCTAAGGCTTATACTGTCTCATGTGGCTTTTAATTTTTATGGATTATTTGGTTCCATTTGGATTCCGCCTGTGAACTAATTTGACTCTCTCCCAGTGACTTTCTTTTCTTTCTTTTGAGTTGGACAACGAGGTGGTGAGAGGATCTTGTGTCCACTTATTTTATTTACTTTATTTCCTCCATCTTCTGGTGAGTGGGAGGACTGGCGGTGGGGGTTGGGTTGTTTGTTAAGTGGGGATATATTCTACAGTGAGAGTGTAGAAATATATATATATATATATATATATATTTTTTTCCCTTTTAAGAATTGCCCTCCGTGGTGAGAGAGCTGGGGGTGATTTCATCTATTATTTATTTTCTCTTCTCCTGGTCGTGAGAGGGCTGGGAGAGAGGAAGAGATGTGTTATTGTATATTTTGGTTTTGATTTAATTTTGTTTATATTTATTTTGTTTTATTTGCCACTGGATAGTCTTGACTCTCTTCTGGTGGGGGTTGGAAAGTTATTGATTTAGTTTAGATTATGTATCTTATTAGATTTATTTTGGAGTTTATTTGAATTTTAGAGTTATTGTGTTGTTTAGTAGTTTTGCTGTGGCATGTATGACCTATTGCTGACGCAGTGCGCTATTCATCCTCCTGCTCCGTGCCCTCCGCCTTTTTATCCTCCAGCCCTTCAGTATGATATTTATCAGCTGTAGAGCGTTGGGAATTGCCCGGAGGAGAGGGAGGGCGGGGTATAACCAGGGAGGATGGACGGGGGCCGTGTCGGGGTTGTTAGATCTAGAAGGCGCCTGGGGCGAATGGAACACAGATCGTGGTTACCATGTCTGGTGCCCATACCAAGGGCACTATGGAATTAAGTAGACAGATGAGCTTGGCGGCCTCCGGTTCGTTCAGCTTAGGCGGTGTTATGCAATGCTAGGTCCGTCAGAAACAAGGCGGGCATTATAGCTGATCTTGTTAGTTCGGTGGACCTGGCTTGCATCACGAGACCTGGCTGGATGAAATCCAGGCCCCACGTTGGAAGCTATGACTCCAGCCAGGTACTGTGATACATCGCCCGAGATTGGACCCCAGGGGTGGGGTTGCAGTCTGTTTCAAGACAGAATTGGACCTCATGAGTGTGGTTACGGGGAGGCTGAGTCCTTTGAGTGCACAGTGGTAGTGGGTGTTGGCGTTGAATCGTACTCATCTACCGTCCACCAGGAGATGAGAACTGTTCTTACAGGAAGTGGCAGACTTCATCGTTGACATGTCGTTTGAGTCGCCCAGATTGATGGTTCTGGGCGACTTCAACGCTGGATTGACGATGAACTCTATGAATTGGCAATCACTTCCTCCAATTAATGATTTCTTTGGGCTTTACACAGGTGGTTTCCTGCTACTTATAAATCTGGGCACTCTTTGGACTTAGTCTTTCTCCTTGGGATTGATGCTTTCGATTTGGGGTGGAACCAGTCATTTGGTTGGACCACTACCGGTGAGTTCAATTTTAGTACCCCCTGAGAAGGCCTACCCTGTGGAGATGGTGAGATACCGCCCTTTATGGGATATTACACCCCAGGGCCTTGCAGCGGTTCGACCTCTCCTCCCCTGCGTTAGCGAGCAGTAGTCCGGAGACTGTGGTGACAGCCTATAATAAGGCTGTTACACTGGCTCTGGATACTATTGCTCCTGTTCATGTGCCCCTCTCCCTTTGTCCCAAGGCGCCTGGTTTGATGGGACGCTGAGGAGATGCGGAGACAGGGCTAAGATTAGAACGCTGTTGGCGCAGATCCGCCTTTTGATGCCGACCACCTTAGATTAATGGACCATTATTGTGTCTATCAATCTGCAATCTCCCATAAGAAGGCAGAATTCCTGTCCAGGAGATTGCAGTAGCCAGAATCGACCGGCTCAGCTTTTTCGATGTGGACAGGCTGTGCAACCCAGCCTGTCTACAAGATCCAAGCTTTTCGCAGTTAGAGTGCGAGGGCTCACGATTCTTTGCTAATAAGGTGGCTGACATCAGGACGGATTCGTCCTGTGGCTTCTAAGGGGATGCCGTTGAACAGCATGAGTTCACAGTACCTCTGTCTTCCTGGTTTTCCTTCAGCAAGCCAGATTCTGTGGATGTCATGAGGATTATCCATGGTGTAAGCCCTCACGAGCTGTAGTTTGGATCCTGGACCGACTATCCTAATATTGGGTTGTTGTGACATCATTGGCCCAATCCTTGTGCAAATAGTCTGGTGCTCCTTGGAATCAGATGAGTTTCCTAGCTCCCTGAAAGAGGCGGTGGTGACACCCTCTTGAAAAAGCTTCTATGGACCCCGACTGTTTCACAAACTACAGACCTATCTCAAACCTTCCTTTTATTGGGAAAGTGATTGAGAAAGTAGTGGCGTCCCAACTGGAGAACCATTTAACCATCCATGGCATCTGAACCCTTCAATCGGGTTTTGTAAAGACACAGCACTGAGACTGCGCTGGTTCGGTGCTTAATGATTTCTTGAGGAGAGACCAGAAGAGGCGTTCTATCCTAGTTCTTCTTGATCTCTCGTCAGCTTTTTTACCGTGGATCACGTGGTGTTGCTATACGCCTGAGGCAGATTTGTGGAATATCGGGAACTGTCCTCCGATGGTTCACCTCATTCCTCACTGGGAGATCACAAAGGGTTGTGTCGGGCTTTTTCCTCCGGCCCTACACTTTTGTTATGTGGGGTGCCTCAGGGTTCTGTGCTGTTTCCCATGTTATTTGCGGTGTATATGCTGCCCTCGAAGACATTATAAGGCGGCATGAGCTGAGGTTTCATTGCTATGCAGATGACACCCAGCTATACCTGTCTTTGCTCCTGACCAGGATAGAGCTACCTCAGTGTTTAACAGCTGTCTGAGAGAAATCCAGGGTTGGATGGATTCTAGCTGGCTGAAGTTGAGCATAGAAAAGACAGAGGTTTTGGTGGTGGACCGGGCTGTCGGATAGAGGGGTCGCCTGTTGTTGCACCATCAGGAATTTTTCTTGGGGTGTGTCACTTCTGACCTCTGAACAGGTGCGTAACCTAGGGGTTATCTTGGATGACAGGCTGACACTGCATTCACAGGTGTCAGCAGTCGTCAAAACTTCCTTTACCATCTTAGGAATATCGCTAGAGTGAAACACCTTGTTCCGTCTGACATGTTACCTATGTTGGTCACGCCTTTGTGTCCTCTCGTCTGGACTACTGCAACTGCCTGTATTTTGGGCTTTCTGGGGTTGAAATCCGCCGCCTTCAGCTAGTGCAGAACACGGCGGCCCGGGTTTTATTATTTCATCTTTATCCCTCCTTACTGCCTCCGGTGCCCCTCCTTCCGTCCGCTCATGTCCCCGGTACCTACCTTCAGGGATCTGCCCCTAGAGTGCCCAACCTCCTCTCCTCTGCACGCCGGGTCTGTCTGTCGGTGGTCGAGGCGGACTTAGGGCGGACTTCATCTAGGAGCTGCGGAGGGTATTCAGTTTTTCTCCCTAGCGTCCCGCTCCCCAGGGCGCCTTGCGCTAGGGGCATGCGTCCCTAGTGGTAGCGTGCTTACGCCGCCAAGCCCTCATCTCGAGCGTCCCCCCTCCCCGACTCCGACAAGCGGGCCGCCTCCACCCCTCCCTCTGCGGTGCTTCCACGGCTATGGAAAGGAAGTGTGTGCGATAAGCTCTTTATTACCCACCCTGAGGAGGAGAGCATCCGTTGGGACGCTCAATCCTCCCTCCCAGCCGACCCCGGCGACCCGAGTCCGTTCCAGACCGGGTCGCGGCGTGTACTGGTGTGGCGTCCTAGCGCCTCAACCCTCGCGCCACCGGCCGCGCGGCCCGGTTTTGACGGGAACCAGTAGGTCATGTCATATTACCGCGTGCTGCGAACTGCACTGGCTTCCTGTTCGGTGGTGGATCACCTTTAAAGTCTGTTTACTGACTTTTAAAGCCCTACGATCAGGGTCCAGCTTATCTGAAAGATCTTCTTGTATCTTACTGCCCTGGCGATCCTCAGCTCGGCTGAGCGAGGGTTGCTAGAGATTCCGAGTGTGTTTAAATTCATCTGGTTGTAGAGCCTTTTCTTATGCTGCTCCCACTCTCTGGAACTCTCTACCCCGTCGATTCTGGCAGTGCACCTCCCTGGGGAATTTAAGAGTGGCCTAAAACCCATCTGTATCACATTGCCTTTTTATAGTATTATGTGATCTGTTTATAAAATTGTGGTTTTATGAGTGTTTTATATTGTATTATAATGTTGATTATATTTTTGTATGATTGTACAGCGCTTTGAAATTTGAAAGGCGCTTTAAAAATAAAATTATTATTAATTATTATTATAGTGGTTCCCCACTAATTCCAATTTACCAGAATGCCATGCTAGCTGCTTGGCATCAGTCTTCAGCTATTACAGCTATCCCCACAAAGCAGATCATCTAAATGAGGCTCCTCTGGATCACCCTTTTCTGTCCAGTATTCCAGAGGCAGATTCTGTGGTCATTACTGCGCTCATGACCGTACTAAAAAACCCAAGCACTTGAGCTCCTTACCCCGATAAGGAATCGAAGAACTGACTATCTGGAGAAAATATCTTTTCCTCAGGTGCCACGAATATCAGAATCTTGAACAATATGGGTCATATGATTAAATATCAACATACCCTGGGCTCCTCTGCCATTCAGCTTATCAATAAACTCCCTCCCTCACAAGACAGGGATAAATTATTGACTACAGTAACAGTAATTCTATCTCCGTCACCTTCTCAGGTCAGGATATAATGCTGTAGATACCTCAGCCTGATTTTCAGACACTGATATCACTTTTCATCGCCATGCCTGGTTTCGTGTTTCAGGCTTTGCATCTGATATACAACATAAAATAGCTAATGCCCTTTTAATGGGTCCAGTCTGTTCGGCCAGGTACTCAGACTTTACTGTATGACTTACAGGCATCAGGCAGAACCCTCCATACGGTACATGGTATGTATCATACCCAGCTACAACCTACCATACTCAACACTCCTCTTATTCCAAAGAGGGTGGAAAATATAGCTGTAATAATAAAGGCGGCTTCAGAGGTCATGCTCAAGCCACCAGAGGCAACACCTCTACTGCCCAGGGTGCTCGCCCCACCCTTCAGGTGGAGCTGCACAGCCTGCCTCCCAGTGACCCACTAGGGTTTTCCTCCTGCCTCCTCAACCAGGCCTCAGAAGCTGTGGGGGTCATTTGCCCTCCATCTAGAGGCCTGGCAAGCGATCAGTTCTGATAATTGGGTACGCCAGATTATACAGAAGGGTCATACTCTGGAGTTTCTCTCACCCTCGCCCTCCATGGCAGATTCATTATCCTCCAGATAATATACCCATCTTACAGAAGGAATTGACAGTCCTCTTGACCAAACAGGCTGTGTCCCAGTGCCACTTCTGGAACATCAAACAGGATTTTATTCCACTTCTTTTTGGTGCCCAAGCGTGGGAGAACTCAGACCAATTCTGGATCTCAGACAACTGAATCTTTACATTCAGTACAAGCATTTCTGCATGGTTACCGTACTTGCCATCATGCCAATCCTAAAACAGGGCAATTGGCTTTGCACCCTAGACATGAAGGATGTCTACCTTCATATTCCCATCCACCTGCTCACCACAAATTTTACACTTCCACCTACTGGGTCAAAATTACCAATTCGAACACTCCCTTTTGGCCTCTCATCAGCCCCAGAGTGTTCACCAAATCATAGTGGTGCTAGCAGCAGCCTTACAAGAGAAGGGCACTTTATCTTTCCATAGCTAGACAGTTGGCTAATAAGCAGACTCAAAGTAGCTCTGCTCACCTGTCTACAGATGCTGCGTTGCAACTGTTCACAGATCTGGGAATCACTGTCAGTCGGCCAAAGTCCAGTCCAAATCTGACACAGTCTCTCCAGTACATTGGAGCTGTTCTGGATATAGTTACAGCCAGGGCTTACCTCCGCCTGCCCGACAGGACACGCTTATAGCTCTGGCGTTAGATATACAGACTCAAAATAGTCGCAGCCAGATAGATACTGCACCTTCTGGGTCACATGTCCGCTGCCATACCTATGGTAGCACTTGCCCGTCTCCACATGAAACCTGTCCAGTGGACCCTTCAGAATCAGTGGTCCCAAAAACAGGACAGTTGAAGACAAAATCAGGGTCACTCCTTCTCTGCAGTCTTCCTGACATTGTGGACAATCAGAATCAAGGGCGCCTTTCCAGTCCCCCGATGTAGCGTTGACCATGGATGCTTCCCTACAGGGCTGGAAGTGCAGTCCAGTCTTTATCAGACCAAAGGCCAATGGCCCGTTCTCCCTATCTGTCCCATATCAATCTCTTTAGAGATGAGGCGGTCCATCTCGCCTCCAAGCATTCTGACCTACCTCGAGCCAGGATGGGTACTGATCCAGTCAGACAGCACTGCAGTAGTATTCTACCTCAGCAAGCGAGGTGGGTCTGCACTCTATGCAGAGAGACCCTTGCAGTTTGGCAAGAAGCCATATGCAACAATTGACGCTAATAGCTACATCTAGAGAGAAGCCTGCTAGGCTGGAAGGTGACACCGCTCAGAGTCACCCCTAAGACCTTGGAGGCACAAGCCATGGCCCTGCTGCCAAGGTCCCGGCTCGCCTGATAAGGGTGAGCCCCTGGAGTCTGGGGACACTCCAGCTCCCCCATGAAACTGTCGCTGGTCCTGGAACCGGCGCGGTAGAAGGGCAAGGATCCTGCTGCCCGGCAAGGGACAGCGTCTCTATCCCCAAGTTCTCCTCCCTTGGGCTCTCCAGTGGCTCCCCTCACGGCCGGACACTTCAGAGGTTCCCTTTCCAGGGACAGTGGCCTCGGTGTTTACCAAGGAGGAGTCCAGGATCTTTTCCTTTGGTGGGCCAGGTCCAAAAGCAGACCCATCCCAAAGCCGGCCCTTTCACGGTACCAGACCCATCGGGTAAACCCCTGCGGAGGTGTTTCTTTGCGAAGAAGACCCCCGAGGGCGTTGCCCTGCAACACCTACAAGGCCGGTTCCCGACCTCGGTCCACAGACCGACACTGGCCTCACCGAGGTCAGGTAGCCGACACTGGGTTAGGGTCTCATACCAGGAGCCATCCCCATTCCAGTGGGGCCTGCGACTGACATTGGTCAGCGTGAAACCGTCTCGTGACCGACATCAGTCCTCAGACCAGTGTTGGTCGGTGAGCTACCAACGTTCGAGTGGGGCTAGTCATAGGGACAGGTACTCATCACCTAGTAGTCAGTCGCCTCTTCTTCTTCTCCTCTCAGGAATCAGGTGTTCCCCAGGAGTAGAGGACCAGCCCGCTCACCTCCTGATGATCCAACCTTTATGGATGTCATGAGGTATATCCAGGCCTCTAATGAGTAGGATACAGAGGACCTGGATCCGAACGCCATCAACTAGCTAAGTACCTGAGGCAAAAGGAGCCCAAACCTCTGTGGTGCCTCCTCTAATGGACATCTTCCAGGATCTCACCAGGATTACCTGGAAGTGTCCAGCTTCAGTCCCAGCAGTTCCTAAAAAGTCAGATAGGCTGTACTGGGCCCGAGGGATGAGCCTTTCTTGGCTGAACACCCTCAGGCGGACTCTTCCATGATTACGGCTGCCCACGACAAGTCAAAGCAGCCAAAGCACCTTAGCTCACAGCCTCCTGACCCTGAGTCTTGCTGTTTGGACCAGGTGCGCCAAGAAGGTCTATTCTGCCTCCACCTGCTCCATTAGGTCTCTTAATTTCCTGGCGCAATGGTGCAGTACCAGAATGCACTCTGGGAGCAGGGACAAGAGCTTGTGAATGCCTTGCCAGACTCTGCACAGAAGGCGGAGATTCTGGATGTCCTTAAGTCGGGCTCGGACGTGAGCACGCATGTTCTCGATGCCTCGTATGACACTGCAGATATGGCAGCATCAGGGGTCTGTCTCCGGCGCCATGCTTGGTTGAGTGTCTCAGGCTTTCACCAAGAGCTGCAGTCCAGGATCCGGGACCTTCCGTTCCAGGGTTCCATCTTGTTTGGGCAGGAGACAGAGTCGCTCATCTCTCGTTCCAGGAGTCTGGGAAATCCATCTGGTCTGTCCGTCAGATATACAGAGGAGAGCAAAGAAATGTCCATTTCATAAGCCCTCAGGTGCCCAAGCCGTAGCAACCAACAAGGCCAGAGGGTGGCTTCAGAGGAGAGCCGGCAACCAGCAGCCTGGGCGCTCCTTCTCGTGGCCCCAAGTTCTCCCAGGCCTCTCTGCCACTCTCGGCTCCGCCCAATGACTCCCTTCCACCTCCCGGTGGAAGCTTCAGGAGGCAGTAGGGGTTGCTTCTCCCTTCATGTGAAGGGCTGGAGCTCTGTCACTGTGGACCAGTGGGTCCTTGACATTATAAGGAGGGACATATGCTGGAGTTCACGAGATCCTCAGACACTCCACCAGGTCCTCAAAATATCCTCCTTCTCACATCTCGCTCATAGAAGGAGATTCAGGCCCTCTTAGGAAAAGGCAATAGAGCCAGTCCCTTTGCAGCAGCGTGGGAAAGGTATTACTCCCATTTCTTCCTGGTTCCAAAAGACCCAAGACCATCATCCCATTCTGGACCTCAGCTCATTAAACTATAATATAGAGTACAGAAGATTCGGATGGTGACTCTTCCAGGACTGCTTCCTCTGCTGAATCAGGAGACTGGCTCTGCTCCTTGGCGTGCAAGATGCGTACATGCACATCGGGGTCTTTCCCCTCACAGGAAGTACCTGAGGTAATGCTTCCAGGGGAGCATTATCGGTTTGAGTTCTCAGTTCGGCCTTTCCTCCGCTCCTCGGGTCTTCAAAAATGCTTGGCAGTAGTGGCTGTAGCTATAAGGTGCCAGGGACATTATGTCTTCCTTACCTGGACTACTGGCTGCTTGCGGCCCCGTCAAGGTCACGCCTTCTTCAAGCTCTCGGAGACACTTATACTCTATTCTGAAATCTGGGGATCACCCTGAATCGTCCAGAGTCTTAAAACTTTATTTTAAAGCACTTTTCAGAACCAAAGCACTGTACAAGCACATTAAAACCATACAATCAGATCAAATTAGTCATATTTAAAATCCTACAAAGTAAGTTTTAGAGAACAAATATCTTTTGAGCTCAGATTTAAAACTCGAGACAGTCAGACATTCTCTTATCCAACGAGATAAAAATTCACAGGAAGTGGCAGCATAGGAGACGCACATGCCCCAGATGTCTTTAACTGAACCCTGGGAATCTCTAGCGATCCCTCATTTGGAGTGAGCGGAGGGCAGTAGAGAGTAAGAAGATCTTGCAAGTACCGTGTCCCTGTTCATGTAGAGCTTTATAGGTCAGTAACCGACCTTAAGATGATCCGCCACTGAACTGGCAGCCAGTGCAGTCCGTGCAGCACAGGTGTAGTATGACTAGTCCTAGATGTACCAGTCAAAAGCCTGGCTGCCGTGTTCTGCACTAGCTGCAAGTGGCGGATATCAACCCTGACAGCCCTAGGTAAAGGGCATTGCAGTAAATCAAGGCGGGAGGTCGCGAGCGTGGACCAATATGGAAAGGTCAGCCGGAGGAACCAGGTGTTTCACCCAGACAATATTCCTAAGATGATAAAGGAAGATTTGACAACAGCAGACACCTGTGATTTCAGGGTCAAACCATCATCAAAAATAACATGGTTATGCACCCAGTCTGAGGTCAGGAGCTGGACACCATCAAACCATAAGCCAGGCCCAGGCCCAAAGGCTGTCTTCGTAGGAGTGGTCCTGGATTTGGTCCAGGGCATGGCTTTTCTACCCCCAGAGGAGGGAGCTTGCGAGGAGATTGCGGATTGGTTCTAGTAACCCCTCCGGTCCAGGCCAGGACCTTCCTCAGACTTCTGGGGCACATGGTGGTGGCCGTTCCTGTCACTCCTCTGGCCCACCTCCACATGAGAATCCCACAATGGATGCTCAGGGTGCAGTGGGATCAATGCTCAGACGACCTAGACCACATGGTCAGAGTCACAGAGCCAGTAAAGAGGGCGCTTCTTTGGTGGTTGGACCCGCTAAATTTGGAAAAAGGGTCCCTTTCCATCTGGAGCCCCTGAATCAGACTCTTACAATGGATGCCTCAGATTTGGGTGGGGGCACACCTGGGGCCCGCCAAACAGAAGGTACCTGGACCCCATGGGCGTGAACTCCACATCAATGTCTTGGAGATGCAAGCGGTCCTCAAGGCGCTACATGCCTTTCAAGAGGACCTTGTTCCAGGCTCTCTTCTTGTTCAGATAGACAACATTGTGGTCGTCTCTATATCAACAAGCAAGGGGCACTCACTTTACCCCTGCACAGGAGGCGATGAGAGTCTGGTACTGGGTACTGGGTGGCACATCTCTCTATCCAGTGCACGCCCAGCGCCCTAACCGACTGGCCGACAGCCCAGCAGGTCTCAGTCCAAGGCGACGAGGGGAGCTACTACAATCAGTAGCGGACCAGCTCTTCAACAAATGGGGTCATCCAGAGCTGGACCTCTTTGCGTCACTACATAGCCTAAACTGCCAGTTCTGGGACATGGATATGTTGTTCAATCCACACTTACTGGCAGGTTCCTTGCCACTTTAAATCTTGCCAGAAGGTCTTCAAGGTGGCTCCTCCCACCCACCGGGTGGTAAAACTCGGCTCTGCCCCATGGCGCCAGACCTTCCTTACCGCTTGGAAGCTCAGGTTCCCTCCTTTGAGCTCTGCGTTTTAGGCCTGGATCCAAACTCTTGATTAACCTAAAACTAATTTTAAAATTTACGACTTGGTCTTTATTTTCCCTCACGGCTCGATGGACAAATTGACTCCCCGTTCGTGGTGCCCTGTGATGTGATGTCCCGGACCAATCCGCGCTCCACGTGCATTTATTGCCTTGGACTCTGTAATGACTCACATGCTTGTGAGTTGTGCAAATCCTTTTGGCTTCGGGTCTTGGAGGACTGCGCTGCCTGATTGCTGTTGGGGTGACCCGAAGCGTTATCCTCCAGTCAAGTTGAAGGAGGCCAGTCCTCTCCACCAAGGGAGAAGGGCCTTGGGACATTCCTCTCAGTCCAAAGAAGGACTCCAAGGTAAGTCCCACCATTGATGTTTGTGGGGCGGGAGAGGTCCCTTCCCAGATAGTCGACACTCGAGCTTGATCGAGGTTGCAGCTAAGGCCGCTGGCTTCATGGTGTCCCGTCAGGTCAGCCGGCCAGACACCCGTTGGCCAGTCGAGTTTTACTTGACCCGTCGGATGGCCTGTCGACTGGAGAAGCCGGCCCCTTCTTCACCAGTTCCCCGGTGGAAACGAGGACTTGCCTGTGCCTCCTGTGCCATAGTCCCTGGTTAAGGTCCCTGAACCGAGGGAGGCGTGTTTCCCCGCCCCTCTCAGACCCACCCTTGGAAACACGAAGGTCTTGGACCTCTTCCGGTCCAGCCTATCCCACTGACATTAGCGGTCTCGGTCTCTGCACCATGGAAAAAGGCAGCGGCGCTTATCCTCATCTTAGTCCCTTCGAGGATAGGCTCGGCGCAATTGCGTTGGCACTACGAGGATCTAATGTGGCAGCAGCTCCTTTTGACTGGGAATAAGCCGACTCCATCGCCTTCCCGGCCATTAAGTGGCTGTCATTGAGGCGACCAAAACAACCCCTCATTGTAGTCGAGGCCGAAGCCGGCACTGGTTGTTCGGCGAAACTGGCTCGCCACCCATTGTGGTGGAACCCCTGCCTCCACAACCTAAAACTGGGGCCCAGACCAAGGATTCTTGGTCGGGTCAGAACTGCCCATCGGTTGTCAGTCACCCTCACTCCTGATCAACCTTGGCAGGTGGAGGGTGGCTCAAACCCTTGGTAGCTGTTTGCAGACTCACTCGGAGTCTCACGGCTGACTCCTCCTTGTTTTCCAGGCAGCTGACCTGGAGTCCACGGGGTCAGTCAGTGGGCGACAGCCCATCCTCGTTTCTTGGAATGCTTGACTCATCTCAGAGTCCACTGGGATGAAGCTCAAACCCATTTCAAAGTGGGCCAAGTATCCCTCATGGAGATACTGGACTGAGGATTCCCCAGGAGGCTTTCCCAGTGGCGAAGCCATTGTTGGCCGAGCCCTGGAACTGTGGCAGCAGCCAGCTTCTTGTCCAGCACCTTGGCCAGGATGGCTCGGGTATGCTGTTCCACTGGTTCACTCTCTGGTTTCGGGCACCTTCGCGGAGGGGCTAGTGACAGCGTTGTCCAGCGTTCGGGGGCGCTCTGGATGTGGACAAGCCACCCGATAAGAGTCAGAAACTGGACTACTCCGGGCAGAAAGTCTACGGCTTCCTCGCTGGGCTTCGTCAGGCCAACTCAACCCGTTCTGATGGCACACTTTTCACTTGCCCTTTTGGGCTCCCTGGATGAGGTGATTCCTCATCTCCTGGCTGACCTTCAGACGACGGTCAACCAGATGCGGATCAGGGAAGGGCGGTGGCCAAGCAGCAGCTCAGACTTCCCTGGACATCGCTGACTCGTGTGCCGGTCATTAGCGGCGCGGCTATGCGCGCGAAGCTTGGCTGCGGATCTCTACCTTACGGCAGATACCCAGCACAAGCTGGCAGATCGCTCTCTTGGCACCGACTTGTTCGGTCCCAGGGTGGAGGGTCATCTGCAAAGGATCGGAAGTCCAACGCCACCTTGGACTCGGTCACATCTGCCCAGAAGGACAAAGGCCGCCAGTAGCAGTGTAAGCCCTTTCGGCCTTCAGCCCTGCGGCACGTCCGGCCCAGCAACACCAGCATCAGGGCCAGCAGGCTCGCACTTGGCACCCCAAAGCCAAGCCTGCTGCTTCCTTCAACAGGAAGCTGGGAGGAAAGGTCCAGGAGACTCCTCGGCTTGTCCTTCCTCCAAGCCTGCCTAGTGACAGGTTGAGGATGTCACCCTAACCCGCCACTCCTTCCGGGTTCCCCATGTGAAGATGTCTCCGCCACTTCCTTTCTGCCTGGTCCGATATCACCACGGACCGCTGGGTGCTGGAAGTGGTAGGAAAGGTCTGCCTCTGGAATTGAGCAGTCCCCACCCTATTGAGCCGTCACATCAGGGGCTACAGGATCCATAAGCTTCTCTGTCGGCGTCGAGCCGACATTGTCCTGCTCCTCCAGAAGGAGGTGATCAGGGAGGTGGCGGATCCTCCACCAGACCCAGGGTTTGTGTCCAGGTACTTCCTGGTCCCAAAACGGATGGGGGGCTGGTGCCCCATTCTAGACCTACATGACCTGAACAAGTTCCTAAGGTCTCGTACCTTCAGGATGGTCACTCTGGCTCAGATCATTCCATCCTTGGAATGAGGCATGTGGTTTTGCTCTCTGGACCTCCAGGACACGTTCTTTCACGTCCCAATCCATCCATCTCCCAGCGATTCCTCCGCTTCAGGCAGAGGATCCCTTACAGTTCCAGGCCATGTCCTTTGGCCTCTCTCCAGCTCCTAGGACTTCACCAAATGCATGGCAGTGGTGATAGCATTCCCTGGGCGCCAAGGGTCTGGGTGTACCTTTACCTGGACGATTCACTGATTGCAGCCCCTCCAGGCCGGAGGCAGAGCGGTCAAGGATCTGGCCTCAGGTCTGCTCTCAGATTGGCCTCCTCATCAGAGGCCAAATCGGGACTCATGCCAGCCTGGTGATTCAGTTCATCAGGGGCAGAGCTCGACTCTCTTTGAGCCAGAGCACGGCTCCTGGCGGACAGGGCTGAGGTTCTTTTCTCCTTTGCCCAATCATTTCTGGTTGAGCAGTTGTACCCTGCCGGGACTTCCTCGCCTCCTGGGCCTCATGGCGGCTTGCACCGGCGTGGTCCATTGGGCCCGCTGGCATATGCATCCTCTGCAGTGGGGCTGGTCCACCAATGGTCACAGTGCTCCAGTCCTCTGGACCAGCCAGTGATAGTGACCCAGGAGATGCGGCGCTCTCCAGTGGTGGATCGTTCTGGCTCATCTGCAGGGGGTCTCCCGTTCGTCCACCCAGAGCTGATGGTCACTCTAACGACCGGCGCCTCTCTGATGGGTTGGGGTGCCCATCTGGGGAGCTCAGGCGCACGGCCTCTGGTCCCCTCAGGAGTCTCGATGCCACATCAACCTGCTGGAGCTTTGAGCGGTCTGACTAGCCCTCACCGCCTTTTGCTCCGCTTTGTACGGGGTCAAGTGGTCAGATGGACAACACCACGACCATGTACTACCTAAACAGCCAGGGCGGGACGCACTCCTTGCCTCTGTGCAAGGAGGCTCTCCGCACTTGGTCTCTCGTGAGCAGACTGGAGGCGGATATTCTAGCCATCCATGTGGCAGGAGCTTCCAACACTCTAGCTGATGCCCTAAGTCGGATAGGTGCTGCATCTCACGAGTGGTCTCTCCTGCGGAGGTAGTACGATCTGTTCTCCCACTGGGGCACACCTCAGGTGGACCTGTTTGCCTCAGGGAGAATGTGAAGCTGAGGCTGTTTCATGCCGCCCCTGGGCAGGGCTCGCTGCAGGGGAATGCCTTCTCGTGGCCGTGGACCTGGACCTCTTCTATGCTTTTCCCCATTTCCCTTGATCCACAAGGTGCTTCTCTAGGTGAGGAGGGACAAGGCGCAGGTGATTCTGGTAGCTCCAGACTGGCCCGCCAGTTCTGGTATCCAGATCTCCTCAGCCTCAGCTCCAGGCTCCCAGGCGGCTTCAGCCCGCCTGGACCTGATCTCGTCAACCAGGGAAGGTACTCCATCCGGACCTTCAATCCCTGCACCTGATGGCCTGGTTCCTGAGCAGCTAGAGTTCCAGGCCTTGGGTCTTTCCGGCGAGGTCCTCAACGTTGTTGAGGCATCCGTAAGGAATCAACCAGAAAATGCTATGCCTTCAAATGGAAGAGATTCTCCATTTGGTGTCAGGATGAGGGTTTGGACCCTTCCTTCTGTTTCTTGGCCAGCATTCTGGACTACCTATGGTCCCTTTCTCAGCTTGGGGCTTCAGTCGGCGACCCTTAAGGTGCACCTGGCAGCCATCTCTGCTTACGGTAGCGGGCTGGAAAGCAGTCGGTGGCAGGAAAAGTGGTCTGGTGCTTTTTCAAAGGCCTTGATCACATATCGCCCAGTGCGAGAACCTCCACCTCCGTGAGATCTACTGCTGGTATTGACTAAGCTCATGGGCAAGCCATTCGAACCCGATGCACAGGTGCGATATCTCCACCTGTCGTGGAAGACCGCCTTCTTGGTGGCTATTCGTCAGCCAGAAGGATGGGAGAGCTCCAGGCACTTTCCATCGAGTCTCCTTATCTGGTCTTCCACAGGGACAAGGTTGTCCTCGCCCCACCGAAATTCCTTCCGAAGGTGGTGTGGAGTTTCACCTTAACTAGGTGTTGACTCTGCGGTGTTCTACCCCAGTCACACCTCGGAGGCTGACTATAGGCTTCATACTTTGGACCTAGAAAGCGCCTCTTATTATAAAGAGCGATGGCTGAAGTTGGGAGAGGTTCGCCAGCTGTTTGTCACGCACGCTGAAGCCGCACCTGGCAGACCTGCAGCCAAGTGGACGATAGGCAGGTGGGTCACCTCCTGCATAGATCTCTGCTATAGGCTGGCGGGCATGGAGCTCATTCTACCGCCATACCGCTGCTTAGTGGCTGCTTCCAGGGACGTCCCTATTCAGGAAATCTGCATGGCTGCTACCTGGAAGTCAGCGCACACCTTCATTACCCATTACCACATCGACCTTGAGTCACGCCGGGATGCTGGTTTTGGGACCTCGGTTCTCAGTCCTTATTTCCCAAGTAGGGGTGCCTTGCCTCCCTCCTCCCGGTGAACTGCTAGGAGTCTACCAGTAAGTGTGGATTGAACAACATATCCATGTCCTAAATACAGGTTTCTCACCTGTAACAGGATTCTAGGAATGGTATATGTTGTTCATCTACCCACCCTGACCTCCCGGCCGATCGCAACCTGGTTTCCAGTGGGCTAGATCTGGCGTCATTGGGTGGAGCAGAGTTTTACTACCGGGTGGGTGGGAGACAGCTTGAAGACCTTCCGGCAAGATTTAAAGTGGCAAGGAACCTGCCAGTAAGTGTAGATGAACAACATATACCATTCCTTGAACT
Source organism: Neoceratodus forsteri (assembly GCA_016271365.2). Lineage (NCBI taxonomy): Eukaryota > Metazoa > Chordata > Ceratodontiformes > Ceratodontidae > Neoceratodus > Neoceratodus forsteri. The sequence continues at coordinate 126,943,529 of JADMNL010000024.1, forward strand.
CCTGTTACAGGTGAGTAACCTGTATTTTTCCTTCCTTGAGCCCGCGCCTGGTGTTTTCTGGCCAGGCGTGTTGTCCCTTTGTTGGACAGAGAGGTTTCTTTATGCCTTCCCTCCCTTTCCTCTCAACCAGGGGTTCTCTTGAAGTTATAGGCCAAGGGGCTTGGATGATTCTAATCACCCCTCTGTGGCCTCGCAGATTTGGTTCCCACTTCTTTAGCAGTTGTCCACGGAACCTCCAGTCCGCTGCCAATATGCTCGCAGTTGCTGTCGCAGGATCAGGACTCGCTGGTCCATCCCAATCTCAGATCTTTGCACCTTCATGCTTGGCTCATTCGGACATAGCAAAGTCCAGGTATGGGGTATCCCAAGAGGTGGTGGACTTACTGTTTCAGCGAGGAAGCCTCTACTACTTCACTTATGCTATGAAGTGGGCGTTTCTGCTTGTGGGCGTCGTCTCACCGTCTGGACCCCTTACCTGTTCGGTGAACTCAGCATTGCAGTATCTTCTCTCCTTATATCAACAAGGCTTGAGCTACTCCTCCATAAAGGTGCTCATGTGGGCCATTTCTGCTTATCACACACTTTTGGGAGACAAAATCTTAGCCCAATTGGATGTGGCCCACACCTTTTACAGAGTTTTACATGAGACCTCCCATTGAGGATCCTATCCCACCCTGGGACCTCCTGTTTTGTGTTGGAGAAGCTTACTCTTCCTCCATTTGAACCCGCAGCGGACTGTGAGCTGCGTTACCTTTCCTGGCAGGTTTGTTTTATATTTGCAGTTACTTCAGCTCGAAGAGTTTCAAGCTCTAGGCTCTGATGTGTAAAGAGCCGTATTTAATTTTCATAGGGAAAGGGTTTCCCTGAGAGCGAATCTTAAGTTCCTACCTAAAGTGGTCTCGGAGTTGACCCTCAACCAGTTGGTTGACCTTCCAGTTTATTTCTCTTCTCCTCTAATACAGGAGACACTCTCCTTCACACTCTGGACATCCACAGGGCACTGTGGTATTACATAAGCATACGGCTACTCACAGTAAATCGAGCAACTGTTTATGGCATTTGCACCACAACACTTGGGTAAACGGTGTCTAAGCAGACTATCTCCAAGTGGCTCATCCACTGCATTGTATTGTGCTATGAGAAACGTCAATAAGCCCCTTCGGGACTGGTTCAGGGTCACTCCACTAGAGAGTCTCTGCTTCCTTCGCCACTCTGTGGAATGTCTCCATTAGGGACATATGTGTGGCTGCTACCTGAAACTCTATGCACACTTTCGTGAAGCACTTTAGCTTGGACATAGCATCCAGATGCGTGCCGGCTTCAGCCTGGCAGTCCTTCAGGGACTCTTGTCTTAACTTGCTGTTTCCAGCTTTATCATATTCCACCTCCTGGGATTGGCACCTCCTTGGCATTGGACTGCTTGGGATTCAGTCCTAATTGTTATAGCCTGCTGCAAGAGCTCCCACTTGAAGTAAGATAGTACAGTTCGTAAGAACTTACCATACCAGTAGATCTTTGAGAGGAGCTCTTGCAGCAGGTCATGCTTCCCTCCTGCATCCTCCGGGTAAGGTGTGCAGATCATTATCTTCAGGCTTCGCCTCCTTCTCTTGTCAGAGCCCGTTCGCTTGGTCTTGGCGGGAGTACTGGGGTGGAGCTGGGTCCTCCCCTTTGTAACAGGGCTGATGTCGGGTGGAGCAGATTGGGGCGGTTCCTGCTGGGTTCTGCTGGCTGAAAAGTTTTCTGGTGGGTCCTAATGCCTCACGGCGTTAGTCCTAATTGTTATAGCCTGCTGCAGAGCTCCTCTTGAAGATCTACTGTTATGGTAAGTTCTTACGTAACTGTACTTTCAGACGATGGGGCACTCCAGAAATAGATCTCTTTGCCTGTCGAGAATCACATGTTGCCCCATTTTGTTGCAGGCCACCAGTCGGGTACAATTCCCTGCTCGCCCCTAGTCCTGGACTGGTCAGAAAAGCATCTATATGTCTTCCCTTTCATCTTCAGAGTGCTACTCAAGCGCAGGTCACAGCTTCAGTCCATGATACTGATAGCAGCAGACTTGGCCAGACAGCCATGGTACCCCTTCTACTGTCAATGAAAGTGTCCACACCAATCCTCCTACCCAGGAGGCACAATCTTTAACTTCCTCAAGGGAAGATCCTGTACCGAACCTCAAGTCTCTCAGGCTCAAGGCATAGCTCTTGAGAACTTAGAGTTTGCAAACTTACAACTTTCTCAATCTGTTCTGGATATCCTAAACGGATATGGAAACCATCTACTAAGAAAACCTATAATGCAAAATGGAAAAGGTTTTCTATTTGGTGTGATGCCAAACATATTTCTCCCTCCCTGGCAGAAATCTCAGTGCTGTTAGAATATCTTACTGATTTGCACTCACAAGGTTTGAAACATACATCTCTGAAGGTGCATTTGGCATCAATTTCAGCTTTTATTTCTGCAGGAAAAATGGATTCCTTGCATCTAATCTCATTTCAAAAAGTTCTTTAAAGGACTATGTCACTTACACCTTCCTATTAAAGAACCAGTTCCAGTATGGGATCTGAACATTTGATTGCTCAGCTCATGAAACCTCCATTCGAGCCAATGTCTTCGCACACTGCAGTATATCACATGGAAAACTGTATTTTGGTAGCAATCACTTCTGCTAGAGAATAAGTGAATTGCAAGCATTATGTGGAAAAGGATTATTTATATTTCCATAATGATAAAGTAGTACTGAACTAATAGGAGGTTTCTTCCTAAGGTGGTTTCTGATTTCCACTTGAATCAGTCCATGACACTGCCAGTCTTATTCACAGAACATACCAGTTCAAGAGAGTGCAGACTCCATAGTCTGGATGTAAAAGGCATTGAGTTACTGTCTGACCCACACCAAGGATCACAGAAGTGATAACTTTTTCTTACTTATGGGGACGAGGGAAAGGGCACCCAACTTCAAGAGATCAATTTCTCACTGGTTAGTTAAATGCATTCAGTTTTGTTACATAAAATATGCAAAACAGGCCCAACAGGCCTCAGGGCTCACTCTACTAGGGGCACAGCTGCTCTATAGCAGCTTCTAGAGATATTCCTTTAGTGGAAAACTGTAAAGTAGCTACCTGGAAAACAGTACATACCTTTACTAAACATTATAGTTTGGACTTGCAGTCCAGGAGTGATGCCAGGTTTGGCACAACAGTTCTGCAGAGCCTGTTTCCTAAATAGGTTCTCTGCCCACCTCCCAAGGTACTGCTTTGAAGTCTGCAGAGAGTTATGAATATGAGAAGAATACATGGGGTGACAAAATTACTCACTTTAGTAATCTTGTTTCTTCCAATGTATTCTTCCATATTCATAACTCTTCCTACTCCTCTTCCAGAACCAGAGCCTCTGAATGGTCTTCTTACCTGGCAGTCCCAAACACAGGCACACTAACCTTAATCCTGTGGGGTTTTATTTACATTTCTTTTCCCAGGTGATTCTGGTCATTTTGAGGTAGGTCTGATACCATAATCATTAGTATCAGCTGTAGGTTGTAGTTATAGAGTGTAGGTGTTTGTATCAAGCAGTTTGTTAGCTTGAGTACTTTTAAATGGGTTGCCTTGTGGGCTTCCTCGAAATCTGATGTTGATAGAATGTGCAGCAGATGAGGCAGCAGTTTGAATAATAATTGTTACGTGCCAGTGACTCCATCATTAGCATATATAGTTCCATTCTCCGGGCAGTTCTGCTGAGCAGGCTAACTACAGAGTTATGAATATGGAAGAATACACTGGAAGAAACAAGATAACTAAGGTGAGTCATTTTTCTTCCTTTCCTTCCCTATGGCACTAATTTTAGTTATTGTGTCCAGTAGTGCAATATTAGTGATTATTTCCATACTTCTATGTTCTTTAATCCTTTAAACATGTCTTCTTTGTTAATGCATACATACATTTTATATGAGCATGTGAGATAATTGTTGATATATTTTCTATGTGTTTTCTATAGATGTTGGTAATATTTATATTTTGTAGAACAAGTTGTGTGTGACAATTTTGGTCATGTTTGTTAATTACTTTCAACATATGGTGCAGAGATGTATTTATATGAGTCTTTCAGATTAGATTATCATTATAATGATTTTCATAATATTGAATAGATGCATTCTAATATATATTTAAATATCTGTTGTGTATACTTTTAAGATGCACCCTTTAAATAGAGATGATGGTGTTGGTTTGACCCGCCTTGATAAAGCGTGAGTGAGTGCATGAAGCGTTGGTGGAGGGTGCAGTATGTGCTGCTATGTTTTGTATAGCTTTTAAATTAAATACTGTATGTAGAAAGGAATTCTGGAGGTCAGGGGTAAGGGCAACAGACTTCTAGGAAAACATAAACTGAACTTACAAGCTCAAATGGGCAGACTGGGTGGGCCATAGGCCCTTATCTGCCGACACTGTCTATGTATCTATGTATTAAAGCGTACTTCAACTTTAAACCAACTTTGTTTTTTTGTCGGTTGCCTTGTTGCTCCACTTTTGTCTTGTTATCACCTTTCATTGTGATGACGTGGCCAGTGATAGTAGAGATGGCACTGGGCTGCCCCTGACATTGTTGAAGTGTCAAGGAAGGACCTGGCACCGATGCTTTGCCAGAGCTGACTCAGAGTCTGTTTCCACCCGTGGTGTCACAAACGACACCAGAGGGGGAAGGACTCTGATTCCAGAGGAGCTGGTGATCACCAAGACATAGGGCTGCCTGGTGGGCGGTCCTTGATTCTGAGGTCACCCACGACACCAGGGAGGTTGATGGCGCTGGGGCCAATGTCTGGTGTCGAGGATAATGTCAGCCATGGTGTTGAGGAGATTCCTGCCCTCAAGGACATCCAGCCTGAGATCAGTGCTGGAGGCAGTGCTGACTTGGAGTCAGATGATGACAGGAGACCAGGTTTGTCCTAGGATCCATGTATTGGTGTCATCACCAGTAAGGACTGGGGTTGCCCATGGGACCTGTATGGCTCCACTCTCCTCACCTGGGGATTTCTCCACAAAGGCACTCATTGGGTCACTCTTTGGATATTGAAGGACACCTTTCAGGTGGCTCTAGCTGTCCTTCTCCTTAGGCAGGGCCCCGCCAGAGTCCCGCAACCCAGGCTGAGTCCCTCGAAACCAGAAGTATAGCCACTTCATGGAGAGGATGCCTTCATTGCTAGGCTCTTCTATACCACTGGCGTGGAAACAGCACCTGGCATGGGTTGACACCATTGAGGATTGGCATGAGTCCAGCAAGACCCAGTTCAGGCCTTCCCTCCCAGTGCTGACCCTGCCCAGAGCTGGCACCTCATCTCTACATCTCGTCCTCAGAGGACAATGGGTCATATGTCCCGTTTTCTCTTCTGCTGGGTATGCCTCATTCAGTGATTCTTGGTGGAATTCTCAGGCACTCGAGCTTCAGGTGTTTACAAGCCACAATCCGCAGCTCTATTTATTTATTTATTTGCTTTTGTTAACCAGGTAAGCACACTAGACAGCAATGTGCCTATTTTCAGGAGCGACCGGGAGAGTTACAGGGTATCCATAGAGACAAACAATTACATACAGAGCTTCATGCTCCAACAGTTGGATTACATACAGGAGCCACATGCTCAATAGTTAGTAATACAATAGAGTTTACATGCAAACCACATGCTCCAATAGTTGATAATACAATAGGTTTACATACAGGAGCAATATGCTCCACCGTAGGAGTGATACAGAGGTAACAACACATAATCAGTTTAGGAATTCACAGCAAGAACAGCGAGGCAGGAGTTGAGCATCAGTGGTATCAAGAACATGAGAGGTACAGCCAACAGATAGTTGGGAGTATACAGCAAGAACAACATCAACAGGAGAAAAGCAGTAGAAATAGTTAGGAGAACATGGGTAAGTAGAGGCCAGGCCTAGATGCCTATAGGCGAGGGAGGTAGGCACTGGCTCGGGTGAGTGAAGGATTAAGAGAGATAACGCCGCTCCACCTGGAGCGGTAAGTGCCTGAGGAGGGTAGTCAGCAGCAGAGATATTCAATGGGAGAGACTGCACGCTGAGGGGCAGGTGGGTGCTTAACACAGGTAGGTGGATGCGGTTTTAGGAAGTTCCATAAGGAGGATTTGAAGCAGGGGTGGGAGGTGGAGGCCGAGCGTGAGCAGGGAGGGAGTTCCACAGTTTTGGTGCGTGGACGGTGAAGGCCCGATCGCTTCTGTGAGGGTGCGGGTCTTGGGGACCCGACGGGCCTTAGCTGCGCATGACCTAAGGTTGTAGACAGGGGAGGCCATTGGAACTCCTTAGGGTTCCTAATATTAACACAGTAGTTGTTCCCCATTGCCTAGAGTCATGGAAGAAGCATCCAGTGCCTTGTGGAGGTGTCCCTCTGTCCTCCTGCTGTCCCAACGACCCGTCCCATGTGATATCATGCACCCATAGGGTTTGCAGGGATGTACTAACCCCACCTCGAGGCTTCAGGTACTGCAGACTCTGTCGAAGTCAGAGCCTCTCATGTGACCAACCTCCTGATGCAGACTCTGCCCACATAGATGCACTGGGAAGGAAGTTTTTTAAATTTATGTTTGTTACTTAGTTTATTAAGTTTAAGTTTTGTTTATTATTAAAAGTTTGCATGGCTGCAACTTGGAGCCCAGTGCACATTTTGTTAAGCACTGTGCCTTGGATGTCCGTGCCAGGCAGCATGCCACCCTTGTCAGGACTATCCTGAATGGACTTCTGTCCTGAGTGAGCCCTTGTCTCCTGAATCCCTAGTTCGCTCGGGAGTTTTGTTTGACCTTGGCACTCTGATCCACTAGTGTGAATCAGTGGTTAAAACTGATTCCTGGAGGACACAAAAATTATGTACTCACCATAATTCTTGATCTTCTAAGAATATCTTCACCATTGAGTCACGCACCCACCCACCATCCCCAGGCTCACTCCAGTCTGTTTATTGGTCTTCAGCCCATGTTCTTGGTTTGAGCTGTGAAGACACTGTGTTATTGGTTAGTTGACCCTCCTTTTACTGGTCACGAGGGCTGTCTTATGCCTTAGTTTTAATGCAGAAGTACTAGGTAAGTCATGCAGCATCTCCTCGGTTAGGTTATGCAGCACCTCCTTGGTAAAAAAGGTACTGAGGTGGTTGAGAACTGGTGCCGAGATATGCCTGGTGCTGCAAGCCAGTTATGCGGTGCTGTGCATGTGCACAGCTTGCCTCAGCCGACACTCATGGAAACTTCTGGCTCCTGCAGGGTCCTAGAGCCTCCAGCTAAGACCCACCAGTGTGAATCAATGGTAAAGATATTCCTAGAATATCAAGAATTACGTGAGTATGTAATTTTGATTTTGTAATATCTGTTATTCTTTAACCAAATGATAAGATCATAAGAAATAATTTCCTAAATCCTAAAACTCCCACATTAGCTAACTGTTAGGTTAATAGTACCCTACCCATTCTATTACATGTTGTGTTTGTATTGACTATGTTCCATTGGAATTGCTGTAATTGTTTTGTTCTGTTTGTAACCATGCTTTGACTTGGAACCTTTGTAAATGAGCACCTGTGCTCAAAGGTACTCTCTCTCATCTCTGTGTTATAAATGTTATCATATGCTAGTAGAGTACTATAGTGACACATTGTGCAATTCCCCTCACTCCAGATTGTGAGGCACAAGGTAATCTCTAGTGTGTTAGTATATGTATAAAATGGCTATAACCAAACTAAAAAGAAAGTAGTGCTTTTAAAATGATTGTGCATAAACAGCATATGTAAGGGCTGGCAGTATAGCTTAGATGTTTGAGTAACGAGCTGTGAATGAACTTGGTACATCCAGCAAATCTGGGTTTGATTCCCACAGCCTCTACTTGCATACTGTGTGACACTGAACAAGTCCTTAACTGCCCCAGTGCTCCGGCTAACCCCTGAAAAGAGGCACTTGTACCTAGTGGGCCTTACCAGGTAACCAAAAATAAAAACAAAAAAAAAAAAGTAAAGGTTCTAGGGACATGGATGATGTTCAGATCCACACTTCTGGCAGTGTCCTTTCCCTTTAAGACTGCCGGAGAAGTCTTCAGGCTGACTCCTCCAACCCACCTGGGTGGCACCTCCCTAGCACCACCCCGTGGCGTCAGATCTTCCTTTTTTGCTGGAAGAAGAGGTTCCCTCCTTACCGCTCTCAGCGTGGGCGACCCTTTACTACTGAATCTTCGGAGTTCTTCATCAAAATAAAAAACTTTGTCTTCAGGCTGTTTCTTCACCCCAACTGACATGGACGAGAAGTCTGCTTGGGGTTCTGGAGTGCGCCTGCGGGAAGAAGATGTCCCGGACGGATCCATACCTTGTGCATGTACTGCCTGGCCACTAGCACGATCCTCAAGCATGTGATATTTGTCGACTTTTCAATTCACGTCCATTTTAGAGAACCACCAAGCCCGCTTACTCTTAGAGTGTCCAAGTGATCGGTACACACCAGTCAAGTCTAAAGGCGCCTGATGGGTGGTCTGTGTGGCTGCGGGGTCTGCTGAACAACTTGCAGCTTTCGGGAGAGTACAGCCCAGGCCGTGGCTCAGTCCTCCTCGACATCGTCCTTTTCGCCACTCTCTTTGGGCAGCCTCGTTTACAGAGACATTTAAGTGTTTGTGCCTGGCTCTCCCTACTCATGGGCAAGGCCCTTCGTTCGATGCACAAGTCCAAATCCAAAAAGAGACCAAAAGAGCGACCTTGCCATTGATCACGGGATCGGGAGTGCTCTCGGGCTCCCAATTCCATGTTTCTCCAGAGGTGGTGACTTCAGTTGAATCCTCGGTCCAGTCCACCGGCTCCATGGTAACCCTGTTTGGCCAGTTGGCCAAGGGCGAGTTGATCTTCTGGCCAAGATTTTTCCTTGAGTCAGTCGACCTGTTGTTGTCTGAAGAGGCCAATACCTCCTTGTCTTGGACTCCATTCCTAACTCAGGACCCAGGGAGGGACGGATCAGTCCGCTGACCCACCACTTTCCGACAATGACCGGAACCCCGTGGTGCCACGGCTCTTGCTGGCCGCCACCAGTCCTACCGATGGTTGAGGTCAAGGTCTAGGTCTCGATCCAGTGAGTTGAGTGGCTTGTGGCGACATCGGCGCTTCTGCCCTTGATGCTTGAGTAAGCGGTGCCGCCACTGTTCTTCATCTTTCGTCTTCCTCAAGTGAGGAGGCTTTGGCGCAAGTTGTGTCGACACTATGAAGATTTAATGTGGCAACACCTGATGTTTGTCGGATGAAGCCTGTACTGGCTTCTACCCCAGCCATCGCTTGACTTTCACCATAGAGGCTGACGCCTTCTCCACCTCCACAAAAGCAAACCTTTAAAATGGTCCTGGCTCGGCCTCCTCCAGCCTCTTCACTGATCCTGGTGGAGCCGCCCCCAAAACAGCTGATGACCAGCACTCTGACTAAGGAGTCTTGGCTGGACTTGAGTCTTCCCCACTGGTTGTTGGTCACCATCACTCCAGACCGTCTGCGGAGGGTCAGCGGGGATGAGGCGGTCGACCTATCTTGGCGACTCTTTGGAGTCTGAGGGTTCCTCCTGCACCTCTCCTCCGGTAGACATGGGTTGGCAGGGGATCTCTTGATGGACAAGGGCTCTGCATCCTTTATGGGCCTTCGCCTCCTCTTGAAGTCCACGGGTCTCCAGATGGAACCCATTCAAATGCTGGTTTGGTACCCGCTTACCAAGATTTTGGACCGGGGTGATTCCCCTGGGGCAGCCTTCCAGTAGCAGAGGCCATCCTCGGCTCTGCTTTGGAGCCTGTGGCAGCATCCTGCTGCCCTGTGTCATCAGCTAGGATGACCTGCAAGTATCCCGAGTTCTCACGGTTCCCCTCGGGATTCATGGAGCGTCACTCAGCTGAGGGTTTGGTGGCTGATTCCATGTTTCAGTGCTCGGCAGCTTAGGAGACATTGACAAGATCACCTGATAGGAGTCAAGAAATGGACCATTCGGCCAAAAGGTCTATGCTGCCTCTTCGCCAGGCAAGCTCAGCCCTCCTGATGGCCCACTTTCTCATGCCTTGTTGGACACTCTTGATGGGGATCTCCCTCATCTACCAGCGGACCTACAGACTACAGTCAAGCACGTCTGAGACCAGGGCCGGGCTGTGCCAAACAACAGCTCCAGACAGCTATGGATATGGCGACTCCTGCGCCCAGTCCGTGGCAGCCACGATGGCCATGCATCACAGGGCTTGGCTGAAGATCTCAACTTTCTGGACACCGATCTGTTGGGGCCTGGGGTCGAGGGCACCCTCCCACCCGCATTGAAAGTGCAGTGCCACCTTGGAACTCAGTGACATCTACTCAGAGGGATCCCAAGCACTCTAAACAGCAGAAAAAGAATCCTTTCGGTCCACCTCCGCTCCTGCAGTCAAACCAGTCCAGCCTTCAGCTGGGCAGCAGGTTCAGGCCTGGCAACCCTAGCTGAAGTCAGTGACCACAGTCCGCAAGCCTGGAGGCGATGCTCCAGTGGCTCATCATCTGGGCCCTCCTCCACCTCCAAGCCTGCCCAGTGATGGGATGAGGGTGACTCCCTCATACCCGTCAGGCCTCCCTGGGTCCTCCGTGGGGTCTGGCTCCGCCATTATCCTTTCTGCCTGGTCCGCTATCACCACGGACAAGTGGGTTCTTGAGCAGGACATGTGGTTCTGCTCCTGGATCTTCAGGATGTGTTCTTTCATGTCCCAGTCCGTCCGTCCCACTGCTGGTTCCTCCGGTTCCAGGCAGAGGGATTCTTTACAAGTTCCAGACCATGCCATTCGGCCTGTCCTTGGCCCCAGGGTCTTCTCCAAGTGCATTGCAGTGGTGGCGGCTTACCTGAGGCACCGAGGGTGTGGGTTTACCCTACCTGAGACGACTGGCTGATCGGGGTCCCTCAGGCAGGAAGTGGAGGTGGAGCAGTCCAGGAACCTGTCTCTCCAGACATATGTCTCTCTTGGCCTCCTGGTCAATAAAGCCAAGTCAGAACTCATGCCCTCACAGGTGATTAATTTCATCAGGGCAGACTTGACTCTTGCAGAGCCAGGGTTCGGCTCCCAGCAGACAGGGCAGAGGCTGTCTCCTCCTTTACCCGATCATTTCAGGTTGGGAAGTCGCACCTGCCTGGGACTTGCTGTGCCTTCTGGGGTACATGATACACCAGCATGGTCCATTGGGGCTGCTGAAAATGCACTCTCTGCAGTGGGAGCTGGCATGCCAATGGTCCCAGCGTAGGGCCACTTCAACCAACTGGTCATTGTGAACCAGCAGATGTGGGATGCCCTCCAGTGGTGGTTAGTCCCATAGCATCTGCAGGAAGGTATCCTGTTTGTCCGCCCAGGGCGACAGTCATCCTGATGACCAATACCTCTCTCATGGACTGGGGTTCCCACCTGAAGAAACAGAGTCCATGGCCTCTGGACCCCAAGGAATCCCATTGCTGCATCAACCTGTTGGAGCTCTGAGCAGTTTAGCTGGCCCTGACTGCCTTTGCACCTCACATTTGGGGTCGTGTGGTTCAGGTCCAGGCCGGACAACACCACGACCAATGCACTACCTCAATAAACAGGGTGGGACACACCCCTTCCCCAGTGCAGGAAGCTCTTCATATGTGGACCTTTGTGTGCAGCCTGGAGGCCAATTTCCTGGCCATCCATGTGGCCATTGTCTCCAACCAGCTGAAGGATGCTCTCAGCCATGTGAGCAAGGCATCTCATGAGTGGTCACTCCACCCAGAGGTTGTACACAACCTGTTCTCCCAGTGGGGCACCCCCTATGGTGGACCTGTTTGCCTCCAGGAAGAATGCAAGGCTGAGTCTGTATTGTGCCCACCCCACCTCAGCTGGGAATGCTGCAGGGGTGCCTTCTCGAGGCCCTGGACCCCAGCCTCCTCTATGCCTTCCTCAGTTTCCCGTGATTCACAAGGTGTTGTTCAAGGCCAGGAGGAACAAGACATTGATGTTCCTGGTGACTCTGGACTGGCCACACCAGTTCTGGTACCCTGATCTCCTCAGCCTCATCAGCAGCCTCCTGAGGTGTCTTCCTCTCCACCCAGACCTGCTCTGCATCAATCAGGGAAGGTTCTCCACCGGGCTTCATTCCCTGCACCTGACAGCCTGGGTTCTGGCGGCTAGAGTTCCAGGCTTTGGGTCTCTCGAAGATGTTCTCAACATAGTTGAGGCTTCTCGAAAGGAGCTGACCAGGAAATGCTCTGCCTTCAAATTGAAGAGGTTCTCCATTTGGTGTCGGGGCAAGGGGCTAGACCCTTTGTTCTGTCCAGTAGCTAGCATCCTTGACTATCTTTGGTCCTTCTCTCAGATAGGCCTTTGGTGGCGACCCTTAAGGTGCACCTGGCAGCCATCTCTGCCTACTGGGCATGGGCCAGTCAGCAGTCAGTGGAGCAGGGAAAAGTGGTCTGGTGCTTTTTAGAAGGCCTTGACCACATTTCCCTCTCGTCGTGAACCACCATCACCTTGGGACTTGTTGCTGATTTTGGCAAAGCTCAATGGGCAGGCCATTCGAACCGATGCACAGATGTGAGATGTCACATCTGTCATGAAAGAACCACCTTCTTGGTGACTATCATGTCAACCAGAAGGATCAGTGAGCTCCAGGTGCTTTCGGTGAAGTCTCCTTACCTGGGCTTCCACATGGACATGGTTGTCCTTAGCCCCAACTTGAAGTTCCTCCCAAAGGTTGTGTCAGATTTTCACCTTAACTAGGTCATTAATCTCCCAGTGTACTTCATCAACCACACTCGGAGGCCAAGCACAGGCTCCATACTTTGGACCTGTGGCAGTGCTAGCCTAGTACAAGGAACCCACGGCTGGAGTTGGAGGAGAGGTTCGCCAGCCGTTTGTCACCTACCTGTATGCTGGCAGGCGAAAGCTAAGTGAGCGATTGGCAGGTGGATTGTATCTTGCATTGACCTTTGCTATAGGTTGGTGGGTAGGGGACCCTCCTGTAGGGCTTAGGGCTCATTCCACCCGCCATACCGCTTCCTCGGTGGCTGCATTCAGGGACGTCCCTATCCAGGACATCTGTCAGGGTGCTACCTTGAAGTCAGCAGCACTTTCATTTCTCATTATCACATTGACCTTGAGTCACGTTGGGAATGCTGGTTTTAGGGCCTCAGTTCTCCAATCGCTGTTCCTAAATAGAGGTGCGACCTTGCCCTTCCTCCCATGGAGAACTGCTAGGAGTCTGTCAAAGTATGGACTGAACATTATATCTACGACCCTAGAAAACAGGTTACCCACCTGTAACAGTAGTTCTAGGAGTGGTATATAATGTTCATCCACACTGACCCACCTGACCTCCTCTGGCAAGTGGCACGCGATTTTTGCTTCCAGCGGGCAAGATCTGATGCTGCGGGTCTGGTGCTGGGAGTTACTACCTGGGTGGGTGGGAGAAGCCAGCTTGAAGACTTTCTGGCGAGTCTTAAAGGGAAAGGATGCTGCCAGAAGTGTGGATGAAAATCATATACCACTCCTAGAACTACTGCTACAGGTGAGTAACCTGTTTTCTAGGATCGTGGATATGTTGTTCTGTCCACACTAGTTGGTATGTCCTTTCCTTTAAGAATCCTGCTGGAAGGTGTAAAAGCTGGCTCCTTCCACCCACCCAGGTTGCAAAGTGTGGTTCCTCTATGGAGGCACCCGCAGTGGAGATCAAGGTGGATGCTGGGAACCTCCACAAAGGAGACCCACAGGGAAGGAAACAACCCTGGTGGGGACTCCATTGTTAGGGGGTAGAATGGGGAGGAGGGGAGAGGGAGGTAAGGTGCCTGCCTGGCGCCATGGCTTGGAGGGACAGAGGCGAATCCTCAGGATCGCTGGAGCATCTGCACATGGAGGGAGCTGGATGTCATTATCCACCTAGGGACAAATGACCTGGCTGAGAAGGAATCAGAACAGTGCAGGAAGAGTTTGTGGAGTTGGGAAGGGCCTTAGACAAGTAGCATGCACTGTAACCTTCCGGAGGTGCTGCCTGTCTATGGCATGGGTGAGGCTAGGGTGCTCCACACCAGGATTCAATCAGTGGTTGAAAAACTGGTACAGAGCTCAGGGATTTGGCTTCATTGGGACTGGGGGTCCACCTGGAGTGATGCCAGCCTATACTTTCGTGATAGTCTCGTCTGTCCAGGAGGAACCAGGATCCTAGGTGATAGGTTTAAATGCTTCATTGGCAAGCATTTAAACCAGCCAAGGGGAGGCACGGAAAGGAGCAAGGAAATCCTAGCCCCCCAAAAAAATCAGGGTAGTGTAACCCCAGGTGGCGAATCCCAAGGGCTACCACCCCTGCCTGCTAGCCTACTGACAGGTTGAGGGGCCTAGGTTCTGTGTGCCTCCACCCAGAGGTCAGGGTTGGTAGTGGTTAAACTAACGTGGACACAGCCCTCTGGGCCACTGTGACCCCTTTGTTCCCACTAGTGGCCCATACAGTTCACGGGAGTTACCTTCCCAGTACCCCACATATGAACACGGTCTACACATGTAGATACCACTTACCCTTGAGACGGATTCTGCAGCATGTCTCTGAGGACCCCTGTAAAACAAAGGTTAAGCAACACATACAAACACAGATTGCAATGCTGGTTCTGTATGTACTGACACCTCAGACAGTATAAAAGTTCAACAATGACAAATCTGGTTTATTCAGGGAACTCGAACACGGAGGGAAGTCAGGTTGATTGGCAATATTCAAATCACAGTACTGTACAGATATAAAAGGATCCAGAAGTCACACTCTGGTACCAGAATGGTAGGGGGATAGTCAGGTCCGTTGCCCGCTGGTGCAGCTGGATGGGGCCCTGTAGAAAGAAAATACATGCACAAACAAATTGTAATCTGGAGCGGATGGCTTCAGTCCACAAACAGAAGCACACAAAACAATCAGTTGACACACTTTGATTAAATGAAGGTGAGGAGGTACCCCTATTTGTACTCACAAACCCCAAACCAAGAGCTGAATTGAGGAGGTAGCTCTGGATGGCCAGGATGAGCAGGGCATGGAGATGAGACCCCATGACGGGCCTAACTGATCTGGAAAGCAGACGGATTCAGTTTGATTGGCTTTGAGTCCAGCTTCCAGCTCAGCTCACAACTCACAGAACAAGGGGAAAAAGGAATCAGATCCCTACAAACACTAGGCACATTTATATGTAAAGGAAATTACTATACCAGGCAGCTGCTTCTCGATCCTGATCACAAATACTGCAAGACCTGAGAACACACGCAGCAATAGAGTCCCTGACAGGCCGATCGCACTTCTGCAAATCTTCGGTCTTCTACGGGCAAGCCTGGTTCTGCACACTTCCTCCTTCTTTTCCACAACTCGGATTCAGTCCGATTGAGTGCTCACTAACGGTCACAGGCCGACTTCAGGATCTTACATGCGCTTCCGCGCAAACTGCACGCTGCAGCAGAACAGAGCTCCTATTCTCTTCACAGTCAACTCGCTTCTGGCCCACCAGGAACAGTTCAGGGCATTTCCTTAGGCTCCACACAGGTTTGTTGGTGAATTCGACTGTCAATCACTGCAGGGCTCCCTCTGTTGGTGCAAAAAGGTACCAAGGTCCAAACTGCAGCTCCCAGAAGCACCTGCCATACATCCCCCTTTAAGCAGGCTCCAGGTGAGATTCCAAGTTCTGGTTGGCTCAGGCAGTCTCCATTTTAGGGCTCCCTACCCCAATTGGCCCAGATTAGCAGTTTAGGTCCAAAATGGAAGGGCAACACACACAGAGTCCCAGCTGTAATAAAGGGAGGTTAGACAAACTGCAATTTTACTAATGCTCTAAATGATTTCAGGAAAACAGTTGCATCTTCAGATGGACTCCTCTACGCTTTTAGCGACTGCAGAAATGGACCGATCAGACTGCAGCTCCGGGTGGGATTCGAGCATTAACTACAGAGTCCCCATTCAAGCTAATTTAGCCTGCGAGCTAGGCAGCTCTTAAAGAGACAGTACCAGAGGCTCTAAAAGCACTCACAGATAAACGGCTTAAACGCTGAACGTCATTCAGGCTGGGAGCTGTCAGCCAGCTCTAGAAGACTTTTGGGAACCCCCATTTGCAGGGGTTACAGTAAGTGAGGTAAACACCAAGATAGAGATGTCGGTAGGAAGAAGGGCAGGGTAAATGGTGAAAGTGACAAATGCAATAAGGGCAGGGATGGGGCCAAAGGGGTAAGGCCATCAAGAACTGGAGGTAATGAGTACCAATGCCTGTAGTCTGGGCAACAAGCTCCCTGAACTGGTGGCCTTGATGGAAGAGGATGCCTGGATATCGTAGCAGTCACAGAAACTTGTACACAGAGAACCATGACTGGGATGTTAACATACCAGGGTACACAACTTACAGGAGAGACAGGGAGGGTAGAAGAGGGGAGGAGTAGCTCTCTATGTAAGGGAAGGAATAAAAGCAATGGAACAAAAGCGTAAACAGGGAGGAAGAGGCACTGTGTGTCACCTTAGAGACGAAATGGCACCACAGTCTGCACGGGTTGTATACAGACCCCCATGTCAAGGGAGGGAATGGACAAGGATATGATAGAAGGCATCCTTAGGATGGCAGAGAAAGGGAGATACTGTTGTTGGGGACCTGAATATGCCAGACGTTAACTGGAGCACCTTTGCTGCAGCCACATCCAAGAGCAGGGCCATTCTTGATACTCTACAGGTGGCATGCCTCAGACAGCTAGTTTTGGAAAACAGTCATGAGGTAGCAATCTTAGACCTCATACTCTCAAATGGGGACAGTGAGAGGATCTCAGATATTGAAGTAGTAGCCATCTGGGAACAAGTGACCACCAAAATTGTGGTTCACAATAAACTCCGCCTACAGAGTCAAGCCATACAAAAGTGAGGGTACTGGACTTCAGGAGGGCTGACTTTGGCAAGATGGGAGAGTGCTTAGAAAAGCAGTAGCAAACCGGCTAGAAGGAGTGGTGGAGCAACAATGGGGAAACGTCAAAACTGCCATCACAGAGGCAACAAGCCTTTGTGTGAAGCAAATAAACAAATCAAACGAAAGAAAAAGCCACTATGGTTCTCAAAGAGGTGGTGGGGAAAGTTAGGGAGAAAAAGATAGCATTTAGGAAGATAAGGAAACACATAAGGAGCAGGACAGAGAACTGTACCAATTAAGGCAGAAGGAAGCAGGAGGGAAGTCAGAATAGCAAAGGCCCAAACTGAGGAAAAAACAGCCAACTCGGTTAAGAAGGGATAAAACCTTTTATAGGTACATCAGGAGCATAGAAAGACAAATGGAGGGATAGTGAGGCTGAATAGAATGGACGGTGGGTGGGCAGAGGGGATAGTGAAAAGGAGGGATACTGAATGAATACTTATGCTCAGTATTAACAAAGGAGGAGGGTGAGGTGCCTAATCTGGTTAACGGAAGCACTCTGGGTAAGGTGTCAATCCTAGTCCTTTGACAGAAGAAAGGGTTCTGAAAGAACTCCTAAAACTAAAGGTGGACAAAGCAATGGGCCTGACTGAATTCACCCCAGAATTCTCAAAGAATTAAAGGGAGAACTAGTGACAACACTGACTACCCTTTTAACAAATCATGGGAGGATTGTGTAGTACCTGAGGACTGGAGGAAGGTGGATGCGATTCTCCTTCACAACAGTGGGAGCAGGACAGAGGCAGGAAACTACAGATATGTCAGTTTGACCTCTGCAGTAGGGAAAGTGATGGAATCACTTCTGAAGGAAAGAATTGTTGAGTATCTAGAGGCCAGTGGGGCACATGACCCAAGGCAGCATGGGTTCCCAGTGGGAAGGTCATGTCAGGCAGATCTAAGTGATTTCTGTGACTGGGTGACCAAAGTAGTAGACCAGGGAGGGCTGTGGACATGGCCTACCTAGGCGTTAGCAAGGCATTGACACAGTCCCACACAAAAGATTAATAATCAAATTAACCAGCCTTGGATTGGGTCCCAGGGTGGTAGCCTGAGTAAAACATTGGCTGGACAAGAGAACACTTAAGGTAATTGTAAATGGAGTCCACTCTGAAGAAAGATGGGTTACTAGTGGGTACCACAGGGTTCAGTACTGTGTCCAGTCCTTTTTAATGTCTTTATAAGTGACATTGCAGAGGACTGGAAGGAAAAGTATGCCACTTTGCAGATGACATAAAGATCTGCAACAGGGTTGATACACAAGGAGTGTGAAAAGAATGAGAAGAGACTTGGCAAGGTTGGAGGGAATGGTCAGAAATATGGCAGCTTGGATTCAGTGCAGAGAGTGCAAAATAATGCACCTGGGAAACAAAACCCAGGGAAGATTACACAATGGGGGTAGTAATTGACAAAATGGAAAGGGACCTGGGGTAATCATATCAGATTACCTTAAGGTTAGCAAGCAATGTGAGAAGGCAGTAGGGAGGGCTGGGGGATACTGCGATACATAGGAGAGGCATCACCAGCAGAAAACAGGAAGTTGTTATCCCTCTGTATAGACAGTTGGTGAGACCCCATCTGGAGTATCGTCCAGTTCTGGAGACCCCATCTCTGCAAGGACATAGACAGGATGGAGGCAGTCCAGGGAGGGCAACTAAAATGGTGCAGGGTCTGTAAGAGAAGCCATACGAGGAGAGACTAAAGGAGCTATGTATACCCTTGAGGAAAGGAGGATGGGGACATGATAGAAACTTTTAAGTACCTCAGTGGAATCAACAAAGTCCAAGAGGTAGCATTTTTCAGAAGCAGAGATGTGCAAGAACAAGGGACACAATTTGAAGATAGAGGGGGCGGCTCAGGGGCAATGTGAGGAAGTATTTTTCACAGAGGGTTGTGGGCGCATGGAATAGCCTTTCTGAGGAGGTTGTGGGGTCTAAAACTGTGGAAGAATTCAAGAATGTATGGGACAGACATAAGGCAATTCTTTTGGGGGTAGGAAGAAATAGGCTGTTGGTTAATTAGGATTTGCAACTTATCCTGTAGGTAGGAAATGGGCAGACTAGGTGGGCCAAGCGGTCCTCATCTGCAATCAAAGTCTATGTTTCTATGTCTATGTTTCTACCCGTGACACCAAATCTTCCTTTCCGCTGGAAGATTCAGGTTCCTCCTTATCGTTCATGCGTTATTATAGGCCTGGTGCATAAATCTGGTTACTCAAACTTAGACTCATCAGAGTTTCTCCTAATCAAACCATAATCTCGGCCGTGATAGAGGACAAGTCCTCGCCCGGTTTCTGCGCTGCCGTGTGGGCAAAAGTTGTCTTGGACTGACCCGCGTGCCTATGCATTTATTGCCTGTGTCATGATCATGACACCCAGGCATGTGAATATCACGCATTTCATCCAAATGTTTTGGATGATCATCTCACACAACTACATTTGGGCAGACCGGAGAAACAGAACCTGCGGTCAAATCCAGGGAACCGTTGGGCGGTCTCCGCTGCTGCGGCGTCCGGCTGAGCAGTTGGAACAGATGTAGGGCTTCAAGAGGAGGTGGCTCGGCCACTGATCGGTCCTCTTCTATGTCAATCTTTGTCCCACTCAGTCTGGCTCCACCTTCTCAGGCTCCTTTTGGGAGATGTGTCAGTCCCTCCCTACCAAGGAAGAGGCCCTCAGATGTGCACATCTCTTGGTCCCGTAAGAAGGACAAGGAGCACAAGGAAGGATCGTCTCGCTGATGACGTTCTTGGGACCATGAGAGATCTCGGTCCCAGGAATCTTCTGTCTTGACTTGATCCGAGGTTGTGGCCTCTGCCACTGGCTTCTCGGTACCCCATCAGGCCAGCCGGCTAAGACGTGGGACGATGACCGGTCGAGGTTATTCTCGACCCATCATTGCTTGATGAGGCCAACAACTCCTTATTCAGTACCCTGGTCCTGCCTGCTCCCACTGAGGAGGACCCAGCCGCTGGAAACCCCTCATGGTCCAGGTCCCTGAGCAGGAAGAGCCATAGTTCTCCCGGCTCCTTCCGAATGGCGCGCCGGTCCCCCGACGAGTCCAAGTCGAGATCTTCCCTTCGACCGAGAGGCTGAAGATGGCAGTGTCAAAAGCGGCGCTGCCACCAATCTTCCTCGTCCTCCTCAGATGGGAGAGGCTTCAATGAAAATTGCATCGACACTGTGAGGATTTGATGTGGCAGCAGCTGATTATGTCCAGCTAGAAGTCGGCTTTGGCTTCCACCCGGCCATTACTTAGCTGTCGCCTCTAGGCCAATGATGACTCTCAGGAGATGGTCTGTATTGTTCCTCCGTCTGTGGAGCGATCAAGACCATTCTAGCTCGACTGAAACTGGCCTTTCCACCAGTTGTGGTGGAACCGCCACCTAAGCAGCCTCCTTTGGGGTTCCTTCTAAGGAGTCTCGGCCCATTCCGGGCCTCCAGTAGGCTATCCGTCACCTTCACTTCGACCGTCCTAGGCGGGTGAAGGGACAACTCTGGTGGCTGGCCACTTTATCTGGATTTCTCGAGTCCTCAAAACTTTGACCTACATTCTCACCCCCTGGACGAGGAATCTGTTAGAGTCTTCGATGGAGGAAGGCCCTGCTTCCTTGATGGGTATTCTCTGTCTCATCTCGAATCCATGGGGATGCCCTTACAACACGCTTAGAATGGGCTGAATACTCCTCACTGATATCCCCAAATGAGGGATTCACCAACGGAGGCTTTCCCAGTAGCCGAGGCCATTGTTGGTCTGATTTGAGCTGTAGAAGCACCCTGTCTCCTGCCCTGCACCATCAGCCCGAATGGCCACAAGTATGTGGTACCCACTGGTTCCTTTCAGGATTCATGGGCACTCCTCAGCTGAGGATTGGTGACTGAATCTGTGTTCAGGCGTTCGGGTAATTTGGGAGACAACGATAGACCCCCAGACAAGAGTTCAAAAATTGACCATTACGGCCTGGAAGTCTGTGCTGCCTCTTCACTGGGGCTTCGTCCAGGCAAGCTCAGCCGTCATCATGGCACATCTTTCTCCGCCCTTCTGGACTCTCTTGTTAGTTCTTCCTCACCTCCTGCAGACCTCAGACTATAGTCAAGCAGGTCTGTGATCAAGCCAGGCAGTTGCGACAGCAACTCCAGGCGACTCTGGACCTTGGAGACTCATGCACCGCTCGGTGGCAGCCGTGGTTGCCATGCACTGCAGGGCCTGGCTGAGGTTTCCATCTTCCAGCGGATACTCAGCACAAGTTGACAGGCGTCTCTTTTCTGGGTACCAACCACTTCGGTCCAGGAGTGGATAGTCACTTCAAGCGCATAGAAAAGTCCAGTGCCACCTTGGACTCTGTTACTTCTGCAGTAGGAACCCAGGGTTCCAAAAGCAGAAAAAGACTTTTGGCCTTCTACCTCTGTGGCCAAGCAGCTCCATTTCCTAGTCAGGGCAGCAACAGCAGCAGGCTCAACTTTGGCGTCCGCGCCTAAGTCAGGGCCCCCAGCAGCCCGTAAACCTGGAGGAAAGGGTCCCAGTGGTCCCCAAACCGATCCTCCTCCTCCAAGCCTGTACAGTGACGGGATGGGGTGGCCAACCCCGTGACCCATCGCACCAGCTCTGGGTACTCCCGTGAGGCAGCTCCACCACTTCCTTTCTGCCTGGTCTGCTGTTACAATGGACAGGTGGGTTCTGGAAGTAGTCGGCCAGGGCTGGCTCTGGAATTCAAGCAGTACCCACCAAGCGAGCCCATTGCCCCATGGGGAGATGTGGTGTCCGTGCACACTCAGTTGACTCTCGAGGCACATCACCCAACTCCTCACGCAGGAGGTAGTGGCCAGAGTCATGGATCCCCCTGTCAACCTAGGGTTCGTTTCCAGGTATTTCCTGGTCCCAAAATGGATGAGAGGCTGGCGTCCCA
This sequence comes from Neoceratodus forsteri, assembly GCA_016271365.2. Taxonomy (NCBI): domain Eukaryota; kingdom Metazoa; phylum Chordata; order Ceratodontiformes; family Ceratodontidae; genus Neoceratodus; species Neoceratodus forsteri. Next base: position 126,965,344 of record JADMNL010000024.1, read on the forward strand.
TTCTAGAGCTGCACGACCTGAACCAATTTCTCAGTTCCTGCACATTCAGGATGGTAACTCGGTCTCGGATCATACCATCTCGAGCAGAACATATGGTTTTGCTCTTGGATCTCCACATGTTCCGATCCTTCCATCTCATTGTAGGTTCCTCCGTTTCGAGCTGAAGGAACCCTCTTCAAGTTCTGAGCCATGCCGTTTGGCCTGTCATCAGCCCCTGGGTCTTCACCAAATGCAGTACAGTGCAGTGCAGCGGTGGTGGCCCATTTTGTCATCGAGGGTCAAGTGTACCCCTATTTCGACAATTGGCTCATAGCGGGTTCCTCCGGGCAGGAGGTGGAGAAGTCCAGGGATCTGGGCCTCCAGACCTGCATCGAACTTTGTCTCCTGGTCAACGAGATCAAGTAGGAACTCGTAATTTTGCAGGTGATCTGCTTCATCAGGGCAGAGCTCGACTCTTGCCAAGCCAGAGCCAGGCTCCCGATGGACAGGGTGGAGATTCTCTCCTCCTTTGCCCAGTCATTTCTGGTTGGGCACTTGTGCCCTGCCTGGGACTTCTTGCCTTCTGGGTACATGGTGGCCTGCACCATGGGTCGATGGGCCCGTGGCATATGTGCCCCTTCAATGGGAACTGGCCAGCCAGTGGACTCAGTGACATGGTCACTCGACCAGCTGGTCACTGTGACTCAGAAGCTGTGAGACGCCTCCAATGGTGAACCATCCTAGCACACTTGCAGGAAGGGATCCTGCTTGTTCATTCCAAGCCTCACGGTCTCTCACGGGCTGGGATGCCCACATGGGGAATCACAGAGTCCACGAGCCCTGGACCCCGAAGAATCGATGTCATATCAACCTGCTGGAGCTCAGAGCAGTCTGGCTGGCATTGTCAGCATTTGCTCCGCTCCTTGGGGTCAGGTGGTGCAAGTCCAGAGGGACAGTAATCCGACTGTGTACTATCTCCAACAAGCAGGACGGCCGCATTCCGGCCTCTGTGCAGGGAAGTGCTCTACATCTGGACTCGTGAGTCAACTGGAGGTGGATCGTAGCCAACCATGTGGCAGGAGCCTCGAATCAACTGGTGGACACTCTCAACAATGTGGCGAGGCGTCCCAGTGGTCTCTCCATCCAGAGGTAGTACACAGCCTGTTCTCCCACTGGGGTAAATCTCAAGTGGATTTGTTCGCCTCCAGGAAGAGCATAAAGCTGAGGCTGTTTCATGCCCGCCCCTCAGCAGGGCTCACTGCAAGGGATGCTTTCTCAAAGCCATGGACCCCAGGCCTCTTCTGTGCCTTCCACCCACTTCCCTTAGTTCACAAGGTGATCCTCAAGGTCAATGGGACAAGGCACAGGTGATCCTAGTAGCCCCAGACTGGATTCGCCAGTTCTGGTATCCAGATCTCCTCAGCCTCAGCTCCAGGCCTCCAGGCGTCTTTCCGTACACCTGGACCTGATATCAGTCAATCAGGGAAGGTATTCCATCAGACCTTCAATCACTGCACCTGACAGCCTGGTTCCTGAGCAGCTAGAGTTCCAGGCTTTGAGTCTGTCCGAGGATGTCTCAGCGGTTGTGGAGGCATCGAGGAAGGAGTCAACCAGGAGGTGCTATGCTTTCAAATGGAAAGATTTTCCATTTGGTGCCAGAACAAGGGCCTGGATCCTTTGTCCTGTCCGGTAGCTAGCATCCTCGACCACATTTGGTCCCTATCCGAAGAGGTCTTAGGTCTCTCCCCGACCCTTAAAGTGCACCTGGCAGCCTCCTTACCGGGCATGGGCCAGTCAACAGGCGGTGGCACAGGAGAAGGTGGTCTGGCGCTCTTTAAAGGCCTCGGCCACATTTCCCTCCTGCATGAACCACCACCACCACTGTGGGATCTACTGCTGGTATTGGCAAAGCTCATGGGCAAGCCATTGAACTGATGCAAGGGTGTGAGATGTCACATCTGTCAAGGAAGAGCGCCTCCTTGGTGGCTATCATGATAGCCAGAAGGACTGGGGAGCTACAGGTGCTCTCTTGAGTCTCCTACCTGGTCTGCCACAGGGACAAGGTTGTCCTGCTCCCTACCCAAAATCCTTCTAAGGTGGTGTTGGAGTTTCACCTTAACTAGGTGTTGACTCTGCCGGTGTACTACCCCAACTACACCTTGAAGGCCGAGTACAAGCTCCATACTTTGGACCTGAGACAAGTGCTCTCTTATTATAAGGAGCGGACGGCTGAAGTTCGGGAGAGGTCCGCCAGCTGTTTGTCACCTACAATGCGCTGAAGCTGCACCTGGCAGACCTGCAGCCAAAGCGGATGATTGGCAGATGGATTACATCATGCATTGATCTCTGCTATAGGTTTGCAGCCAAGGAGCCTCGCATAGGGTAGAGCTTACTCCACCACCATACTGCTGTGTCAGTGGCTGCTTCCAGGACATCCTATCCAGGAAATCTGCATGGCTGCTACCTGGAAGTCAGCAGACACCTTAATTTCCCATTACCACATTGACCTACAGTCACGCCGGGATGCTGGTTTTGGGGCCTCAGTTCTCCAATCTCTGTTTCCCAAGTAAGTATTGAGGTGTGTGCTTGCTTCCTCCTCCCAGAGAACTGCTAGGAGTCTGCCAACAAGTATGGATAGAATAACATATCCACAATCCTAGAAAAACAGGTTACTCACCTGTAACAGTAGATCTTCTCTGGAATGATCTCTTGCAGTAGGTTATTACTCTTGGGAGGTTCCAGCAGAGGCGCTGTCACACGCAGCTTCTTCAGCGATCTTTACCAGGGACCTGTCACACACGACATCATCTCCTTGCTCCTGTATAAGCATGGGTGTTCCTGATCTCCTCTGTTCATTTTCTGCGGCTTCAGCTCACACAGCAGCTAGCTCAATCTTCTGTGTAGCAGTCATCGATGAGACTTGAACAAACAAATGTCTAAGAAAGGATCAACAAACAAGCAAGCCTTATTTTGTTCCTGCTCTTGTGGCGGAAGATTTTCAAGCTTGACAATCATTATATATTGTGTTAGGTGTCTGGGACCCACACGACACCACCTCTTGTATTTTCTGCAAAGAATTTAACCAACCAAGTCCATTTCACTGGGCGTAGCAGCTTGTTTTCAAGGGTGCCTCCATTACTGATATTTGCAGTGCAGCCACCTGATCTACCATCCATACCTTTACCATGTATTACAATCCGGATGGTGCCTCACGAGGGCCTTAGAAACGGCCTTCGGCCCGAGCCGTCCTACAGGGCATCCTGTCATAACTGTCCTCCCACATGGACATAACTGTTGGGAACTCTCCCAGAGTAATAACTTACTGCAAGAGACCATTCCGTAGAATATAGTGCAGTTATGTAAGAACTTCTCCGTAACAGAAGATCTTACTTCAAGAGGTTCCTACAGTAGGTTTTCACATATAGGACTGCGCCTCCTGGCATCAGGTTCCAACGGCAAACTTGTAGCTAGCAGTCATCAGTGGGGACTGCCCCCGGCATCAGGTGATGCAACGTCAGGTCAACTATAAAGGGGTGGTCCCGCGCCCACCCTCCAGTTCTTTCCACCATCATCTCAGTTAGTTCGGCTCTCATGTTAGAACAGCGATCAAATGCCGATGTTTCATTGATTTACTCTTCAAAATACCATTTACTTTTCAGTTTCTCCAATCGAGTGTATGTCGGCTCACCCAAAAAGAAGTGCTCCAAGTGCGGCGCTCAAGTCCCATGAGGGACAGCCATTCCGCTGCCTTCTGTGTCTAGGCCCCAAGCACAACTGTGATTAGTGTGCCATTTGTCAGGGCTTTAATCAGGTCACGGACCAGGCATGAAAAGCGGACCCTTGGGGACCCACCTTCTTACCCGACAGCTGGGCGTCGATGGAAAAGAGCTTCAGGAGCTAAAGGGAAAGGTCGTCATCACTGGCCCCAGAAAGAAGAAGAAATATAAGGAGAAGCGCTGGGAGAGGAGTTCGTTTACTTACGTGGGCCTTCCACCTCAAAACAGTGACACTTCTATCTCAGGTACCTCGTCCGGCGGCTGTGGGCGGGCACCTTCTTCCCCTCCTGCGAGTTGAGCGGGCAGCGGTAGCCTCTCTAGAGGTTTCAAGTTCATCTCCTCCACAGCACTACAGGTAGTCGCCCTCCGACCCTGTCGCTGGGTGCACAGCTAAGACCATTAAGTCTAGTGGCGGCCTGTTGGCTACTGCCAGCCCGGCCAGGTCCGATAGTAGGGTGATGGATCTTCCGTGCATCCGCCTGGACTCTCAGTCTTGCCTGTCAGGCTCCGCGAAGGCCCTGGACGTTGGCACAAGCATGCTGGAAGGAGACCCTTCGTCCCTTCAGGTTCTGCACCTCAGGGATTCGCCACCCGATCCTGTTTTGTCCCTGCCCCAGGATCACTACCAGACCTTTCTTTGGGGTCTCTACTTGAGTTACCCCTTCGCCTGGTCTTCTGCCTCCCCAGACAGGAGTCTGTCGCTGGCCGGATCTGTTTAATATGAAGCCCTTCCTTTGGGACCCTCGGTGCTCTTCCTGATCCCGCCCACCCAGTGGCCCTTGGCACTCCCAGCTGGTCCTGCGAACCTCAAGAGGCGGTTTCCGGGGCCAGAACCCCATTCCATCACCAGGCGGGCCTCGTGCGGCTCCACATTGTCTGACGCCATGCCCTGTGCCACACGCTGGGATACCAAATGCGGGATACTCTGGGTATCCTCCTTATGGATATTCTCCGGGATTGCCAGGATATCAGTATCCTTTTGGCAACAACCTCATTCACAGGGTACCCAGGCTACCAGCCTCCTCCTCCTCCACCACCGCCGACCGATCAGGATTCGGTCCTTTCTGAACTGAGACACAATCAGGTGGGTGACATACCTCTACCCAGAGCACCTCCACCCACCGGTTCCTTTGGGACGAGCTGGCTTCCCTACTGGTGGGTTCCACTGGGGTGGACTCTTCCATCCCCAGTGACTCTGAACCTTCTGACTTGGACATCAACTCAGACCTTTCGGATCCTCAATCTCCAGTCAAAGTCCCACCAAAAGAGTCCCCAAATCACCACCAGAAGACCCTTCTTTGGTGACCTTCTGAGGATTATCCAGGCAGCAGGAGGCTGGCCTTCAAAAGTAGATCCCCAGCGCAAGAGGCTGGCAGAGCACCTAGATCTGGCTACTACAGACCCTCTACCCATCCCCCGGATGGGTCCTCATGAGGATCTGGTCACGACCATCTGGCAACAGCCCTCCTCTATACCGGCGTATCCAGGAAAGCAGATCGCTATACTTCCCCAGAAGAGATTCCTCACCTAACTACCCATCCTAAGGCCGACTCCATGGTCATTACGGCAGCTCATGATCGGTCGGCCCAACCTAAGCACTTGAGCTCCTCTCCTCCAGATAAGGAGTCAAGGCAATTGGACTAGTCGGCAAAAGATTTATTCTTCTACTTCCTGTGCCATCCGGTCTCTTAATTATATGTCACATATGGTGGCCTTCAGAAGGCTTCGTATTCGAACTCAGAGGGACCTTCAGGCATACCGGATAAAGCACTCAGGAATAAACTACTGGACAAAGTCCGTATGAGCAAATCTTCATATCATCACGCTCTTAGAGCCACGTACGACTCAGTAGATTTGCTGGCTAGGGCTGCCACTACGGGGATCTGCATCTGGCGCCTTGCGTGGCTTAGGATGTAGGTCTGGCACAGGACATCAGTCTTCCCTCCTGGATGCCTTATTTAGGTTCCATCCTTTCTGGCGTCGATCGAAGGATATAATAACTGGGCTGCAAGAGCAGATGATCATTATGGGATGTACACACCATGTATAGGACTGATAGAAAAAGCAGCCTTTTCGTCACCAAATGTGATGGAATGAGGCCCAGGGCAAGCGACATGCCCCTGGATCTGGAGCCAAACCCCTCAGGCAAAGTTTCCCGAACCGCCTCTTGGGCAAAGCTCCAATCCCCTCGGTGTCCTGACTTCCTCCCCTCCTTCCGCTACCTCCAGTTGTCCAGGAGGAACGGTAGGAGGGAGGTTAACCTCCACCTGGAGCAATGGAGGGCCGTCACTGCAGATTTATGGTTCTGCAACTCATTCAATGAGGTCACTCAATAGAGTTCACGGAGATCCCTGCATCCTACCCCCTTGGATGGTCTTTTACCAAGGGTCAGATCCCATTGTCTTACAGGAGATCCAGGCCCTCCTGCAAAGCGGCCATAGAACCCATCCTCAAAATCAACTGAGAAGAATTTTACTCCCACTTCTTCCTAGTTCCAAAGAAGGCGGAGATCTGAGACCTATCCTGGATCTCAGCACACTCAACCTCTTTGTCGAGTACAAGAGGTTTGCATGATGACCCTTCAGAGCCTTCTCCCCTGCTCCAACCAAACACATGGCTGTGCTCCTGGATATGCAGGATGCTTACCTTCATATCCCCATCCTCCCGACCATCGCCACTTCCTTCGTTTCTCCTTCCAGGAGAACCATTTCCAATTCAAGTACTACCTTTGGCTATCCTCAGCTCCCGGGTTTCACAAAGTGCTTGGCAGTGGTAGTGGTGTTTCTCGCCACTGCTTGGCATTTATGTGTTCCTGTATGTGGACAACTGGCTCCTCTCAGCACCCTCTCCAGACAGCCTGAAAGAGTCCTTCTCTTTCCTCTGGACTTGTTTGTCCAGCTGGGCATCTCAGTCAATTTCCCTAATTCCCAGCTAATGCCCTCTCAGCACCTCCAATTTATTGGGCCGGTGCTAGAACAGTCAGATCAAGGCTTTTCTGCCATTGGATCGGGCCGAGACTCTAGTTTCTCAAGCCACTCTGGTGGCCCATGCTCGATGGATCCCAGCACAAGCGGTTCTCTGTCTTTAGGGACTAATGGCAGTGGCCATCTCCATGGCACCCCTGGCCAGGTTACACATGAGAGTCACCCAGTGGTCTCCAAGTCCAATGGGATCAGAGGACAGATGGCATGAACCAGTGGGTCATGATCTCCAACAGCTTCAAAAGATCTTCAATGGTGGCAAGATCTTTCCAACGGTTAGTGGAGCTCCTTTCACTCTCCAACCCCACACAGATTCTCGCTCGGACATGGGTTGGGGAGCCTATCTAGGGGACCACAAGACTCAAGGGTCCTGGTCCATTCAGGAGCAACTGCTCCAAATCAGCGTTCTGGAGACAAGGGCAATCCTCTTATGCTCTCAGGCGTTCCAATCGTTACTTCTCCCAGGATCACCTGTCATCCAGGCGGACAACATGTCCACAGTCTGGTATATCAACAAACAAGGAGTTGCTTGTACCCTCTCTTCAGGAAGCAATGAGAGTTTGGTACTGGGCGATTCAGCACGGCCTATTCCTGACAGCAGTCCACATCCCAGGTGTAGACAACATCCTGGCAGACAGTCTCAGCCAATCAGTGGCCAGGCGCGCAGTGGGAGTTAAAGCAGGAGGTAGTTGAAGACTCGTTTCTTCGATGGGGTCAGCCGGAGTAGATCTATCGCCTCCTTGTCAATGCAAAACTACCCAACTTTTGCTCGCTCGTTCCGGGCATGGTGCTTTTAGCGGACACACTGTCTCTCTCTTGGACATGGAGGTTTCTATATGCATTTCCTCCTTTCCTCTCATTCAGAAGGTTCTGCTGAAACTTCAGGCAGAAGGAGCACACTTGATTCTGCTTGCTCCTTTGTGGCTCCGTCACGTTTGGTTCCCACTGTTACAACAGCTGGCTCTGGAACCTCCAGTACCTCTGCCATTATCTCACAACCTTCTGTCATAGGAGCAGGGCACCCTGGTGCATTCAGTCTTCAGTCTCTTCACCTTCATCAGTGGCACCTGTGGACACAGCAGCTTCCTGCTGTGGAGTTTCCTCCCAGGTTGCCTATGTCCTGGTAGAAGCCAGAAAACCATCTACTAGATCCACTCACGCCATGAAGTGGAAAAGATTTTCGATCTGGGCCACAGCCAGGAGCTTGGATCCCTTTGCATGCTTGGCCACCCAGGTGCCAGAGTACCCGTACATTTATCAGAGATGGGCCTTAGTTATTCCTCCATGAAGGTCCATCCCTCTGTGGTGTCGGCCTACTACCTCCTGGTGGAGGGCAAAACCATTGCTCAACTAAAGGTTTCTAAATCCTTTTTGAAGAGTATCCTTCACATAAAACCTCCAATCTGGAACCCCTGTCCTCCCTGGGATCTTAACTTTATGGGAGAAAAACTTACTTTGCCACCCTTTGACCAACTTCAATTGTGACATGCTTCCTCTCTTGGAAGACTTTGTTTTAGTTGCTGTCACTTCAGCTTGAGGGTCTCAGAGCTCCAGGCATTCATGTGCAAGGAGCCTTATTTGATCTTTCATAAGGACAAAGTAGTCCTTAGGACTAATACATCTTTCTTCTAAGGTGGTTTCAAAACCACTCTCAATCAGGCGTTGAATTGTCAGTTTACTACCCTCAGCATTCCAACAGTGTAGAGCCGGATCTTGAGGTATTACACCAACCAGACTAAAGAGGTCCGTCAGTCAAATCAGCTTTTGTGGCCTTTGCCCCCAGTGCCAGGGTAAGGCCATTTCAAACAGACCATATCCAGGTGGTTAGCTAACTGCATCCACTATACCTATCAAAATATGGAAAATCCTTCCAGGGGCGGTTAAGGGTCACTCCACCGGAGTGTAGCTACCTCTACCACCTTTTTCAGGAATGTGTCCATGGCAGAAATCTGTGCAGCGCCACTGGGTCATCTGTCCCGCATTCACTAAACATTGCAGTCTGAACATTGCCTCTAGGCGTAGAACGGATTCAGCCTCGCGGTCCTGCAAGGTCTTTTGTCCTAGGACAGTACTCCAATTGGCAGACACTTCTTCCTCCCGGAACCTCATCTCCAATTTTTTCTTTTGGACTGCTGGGTATTCAGTCCTATTGTGAAGACTCACTGCAGGAACCCTTTCAAGTAAGATATAGCAGCAGCATAAGAACTTAACATAACAGTAGATCTTCGAGAGAGGTTCCTGCAGTAGGTGTAGTTCCACCCACCTTCCCCCAGCTCCTGGAATTTTTCCTTTACTTTTCATCCTTCCTAGTCCTTGGGTCTAGATCGACATGTGGTCCCAGGAGTTATCCTCCTTCCTTTCTACTTGCCTTTCTTTAGGTCTCCGATTGAAAAAGAACACGCAGGGGTGGGCGAGAGACCGTCCCTTTATAGTTAGCCTGATGTCGCATCACCTGGCCCTTGAGGCGGTCCCGCTGATGATTGCTAGCTACAAGTTTGCCATTGGAACCTGACGCCAGGCGCAGTCCTATATGTGAAGCCCTACTGCAGGAACCTCTCGAAGATCTACTGTAATGGTAAGTTCTTACATAACTGCTATATCTTCAAGGAATGTCTCTTGCAGTAGGTCCAATCCCACCCTCTGTCTCCCTGCCTTCTCTAACAGGGAAAATCCTGAACTAAGGACTTAGGGTTGGGACTCACTGGTACCTCATTTTCCCTCGGTCCTCCCTTGTGGGAGCTGAAACCGGCGGGGAACAGAGGATACCAGGAACCGCCCACACTTATATAGGGAGCAAGGAGATGATGTCATGGGCGGTCCCTGGTAAAAGACTGCTGAAGAAGCTGCCGTGTGACAGCACCTCTGCTGGAACCTCAAAGAGTAATAACCTACTGCAAGAGACATTCCTTGAAGATCTACTGTTAAGGTAAGTTCTTATGTAACCGCACTTTCTAGGAGTGGTATATGTTGTTCATCCACATGAACCCACCTGACCTCCCAACCCGACGGACAACCCTCTGCTTCCAGCGGGCAAAGATCTGGCATCATGGGGCGGAGCCAAGGGATATACCACCGGGTGGGTGGGAGGAGCCAGTTTTAGACCTTCCAGCAAGATTCTTAAAGGAAAGGACATGCTAACAATTGTGAATGAACAACATATAGCACTCCTAGAACTACTGTTACAGGTGAGTAACCTGTTTTTCCCCTCATGGTATTTATCCCCTCAAATGCGGTGAAACCTTTATAAACACAGTTGTGACTTCATGTCTCTTGAGTTATGGGCCTGCTTGTCCCTTGTTTATCGTGGTGACATAAAGATACTAGCTGGGAGTTTTCAGAAAGGTGCCTCATGAGCTGCTGCCATGCCACTGGACCAGCCTTAATCTGACATGATGGGGAGCATAAATTAAAGAATTTGTTGGATCCTGTGGCTGGTTGTATTGAAAGGAACTTTCTTGCACAGAGTGGAGACCTACCACCAGGGCCGCTTCTCCAATGACAGTTCAGTCCTGATATCTTGGCAGGGTTCTAGGGTTCTGCATCAGCATTTGTTAATTATTGCTGCATGAATGATTTGGTGCTGACGGAATGCAGTCCTGCTATTGGCTGAAATATGTTGTGATGCCTTTGATGGCATCACGTGCTGGATATAGAGGAGGGACTTCAGGATAAACATGGAGGGAGTAGAGTCGGGCATCGTTGAAAACTACGCATTTGAATGAAAAACACCAAGAGCAATGAATTCTGTGGCACAGCATACTGTATATTCTTGGGCAGGATGCACATTTTAGGGAAATGCCACGGCTGTGGGAATTGTAGAATTTCAGGGGCCCTGCCTACTGCCCTGCTGTAAACCCCAGAGAGGTTTGGTGCACGTTAATAAATGTATCCCTTTCTTTACTCAGAGGAGTGGTGAATATTACACTGATATTAGTTAGCATGCAGTCATTCTTGCATGTTCCTGAAGCAGTCTTTCCTTTTGGTGAGGCAGTGGTTAGTCTAGTGTAGTGGTTAGAGCACAGGGTTGTGAACCTGGAGACCCATCAGACCTGGGTTCAAGTCCCACAACTACCCCTCTCACACTTTGTATCCCAGATGAAGTCACTTAACCTCCCAGTACTTAGTTCTCTTCTGAGTCGCACCTGAAATTGAGCTTAGGCTCGGTGTGCCTTTCCACCAAAACTTCTAATTAAATTAAAAAAAAAATCTATTCCACTTTTTGGAACTGTGTTTTATTTTATTGGATATGATGGGATTACTAAAATATGAATTCATGGAATTAATTCATTTTATTTATTATTTGATGAGTGGGTAAACTCAGTGGGGAGCAAAGTCCCTTTGCATGAACAACCCAGGACAAACGTGTTACAGAATAGGAACAGTGGGGTAGCGCTTAGGTAACAGAGGACATCAGAGAAGAGATGTCTGTTACAGAAATTATGGACAGAGATAGCTGGCATGGAAATGCTCCCTCAGTTTAGACCTAAAAGTTTTATGGGGCTAGTTTCCCTTAAAAGGATTACTGTCAACCCTCTTAGGCCTCAAAATGTCCTAAGTTTAAAACAGCTGGACACATTCTGTAGAGACTGTTTATGTAACTGGTAGTTTGAGTCAGGTTCCTTTTTCTATTAAAAGTGACAGACATGCTCACATCCTCTTGATCAGCTCCACTGCATCTTCCCTGGACATGGAAACTCCCTAACATAGTCCAACACACATAATGCAAGCCTATTGAATCATGAGTGACTGCACTGTCTGGGGTGTTTATAATGTTCTGTAAGTATGTGATAAGAGTAAATCAAAGATTTTATACAAAACAAGGTTGGCTATAATTACACATTAGCATGCATTTCAGTTCAACTAAGAAACCGATACAACAACCAGCAACATCAGTGAATTTTAGAAGGTAAGCAATCATAAGATGTGCGTTTACCTAGAAATAACATGATGCAAAAAGGTTGACAGTGTCCCTTTAAGTGCAATGGAAGTTCATTCCAAATTTTTGTAGCCACATGCAGCATGTCAAAATCTTTCTGCTCAAATTAACAAGTCAGTACTTCAGGAGTTTTTATTCGGTTCTGTTACACTGATATTAGTTAATGTGTGATGCTGTCTTTCTACTCTCTGTGCTGGACATCCATATTTTAGTTGAAAGTGTTTGTGTGTTAGTGCCCCACTTTCAAATGTTGCTGTGCATTAACACTTCATGTGCACATACTGTTTAGACATATGGACGGTGACCATTTGCTGCAGGCTGTCCCTTCTGCACAAGCTGCTTGCGGGTGGCATCCCCATTTGTAACTTGAAAACTGTGGCGGAGTTCTCCCACCTAGTTGCTAACCTGAACAGAAAGTGGGGGATTGAGAGGGTGCAGATGCCCTAGCCCAGCAGGCGGGGTTGGAACCAGGAAAGGAGTACAGATGGTTTAATGGAGATTATCCCAGCTGGGGATGTATTTGTACCAGGAATGAAATGAGCGAGCAGAGGCACTTGCCGCCAGCTTCAGGAATGGACAATGTCACCCAGCTAGACATCCTGATTAGAATATTGAATGATCACAGCAGGGCCTGTCTGAAGCTGTGAACAATTATGTCACAGAGAAATGGAATGGAGGTCCATGGCACTGGTGGCCAAGAACATTTACAGAGCCTTTCAGGAAGCGGATGAGGAGAAAACAAAATAAAACACAGAGTAAAAAAAAAAATGTACAAGTCCTACTGTTGTAACTTGTTGCAGGGAGGGTGTTTTTCAGTTTTCAGCTGCTGTGCTTTGTTCAGGCAATAAGCCACAAAGCAGTATATCATCACATTAATGCCCGGTAAATCATCAGCTTCTCATATCTGAAGGTGATTATGTTTCCTGGGTCTGCCATAAACATCACTTGCGTTGCTGTCTCTGGAGATGGGACACACAGCAGAAGGATGGCTTTGTTCTTTGGGTAAATCTGGTGTTGCTACAGTTTTGGTTTTTTTTATGAGTGGAATCACAGCAGTAGATGAACTAATAATTCTTCAATGAATTAGAACAGCAGCAGATCTCTTTCGGAGGGACAATCTTATATGAAACTCTTGTGAAGGAGAAGAGCCCCATTGCAGAAAGTATGTTGGTAGTAAAAGCCAAATTTTAAAGAAATACAAAATGCACATACATCCCTAAAGCAAAGCATCATGGGTAATCTGAGTGAGCCCTAGGGCAAGAAAAGTCTTTGCTACTGTGGCTAAGATGTACCCGTTTTTAGTCACATGGGAACTGAATTAGCCAATGTATATATTTATATATTTTTAATTACTGTACTTTTCCCTTTCAACACCTGGCCTGCCCACATCGATCCTGCCTCACACCCAACTGTGCCACCGCCTTCTGTGGGACTTACCTCTCCTGTGTTCCTCCCTAGCCCCACCCCAGGTGGAGCCATGTGGAGGGCGACACCCTGGTCCTCAGCAGAGTTTTGAGTGCAGTTTCGGGAAGAGAGATCCTCAGTGGCGCTGAGCGGGCCTGTGATGTGAGGTGGGCGGCATCCTGCGGTGGTCAGAGGGTTGTTCGCTTTCTTCCCAGATTCCTTGATGTCAGTGGATGATGCCAACATCCCCCCCCAGCCTTGGCTCACTGTCTGCACAGCCACCTGTGGTCACCCAGGTGGCAGTACCGTGGCGAGCAGAGACCCAAGCCTCCCTCCCTGAGATGGGGAGCATCCCTGTGGATGCTCAACCAGCCTGTCCAGCTGGCCCTCTGACATCCCAGACTTGTTCCCAAACCTGGTTGTCATCGTCGTGCACCGGTGGGCTGGTTAGTTACTGCATATATTCTCAGGAGTCCGCTGCTGCTGGTACTGCTGATTTTCTGATCACCATTCAACTTTATTTGTCGTACAGAAGGGGTGGGACCACATCATAAAGCCAGCACTGACTGGCTCTTGTAACAAGAGGCAGCTGCAGTTGTGAGATGTTGCTTCCTGTGTTTTGAAGTCAACCATCCATCATCCTTGGACCTCCACCTGATTGGTCCAGGATGGAAACCATTTTCATAGATCAGAACTCCTGATCCGTGAGGATGCTTCCATCCTGCATTCCCTCTAGGCTGGTTCTCTGGACTCCCAGTGGCGTCAAGGGTGGGAACAAAGATCAGCCTTCTGCTGATTGGTCTTGACACACAGATCAGCAGCTTAGAAGGTAGATTGGTAGCAGAAGACATTTTGCGATGGTGGTGACGAGTAGTGTAGGAGGCGTAGAATTTCAGTTACATTTGGCACCAGTGGTGATCTGTTTTGTCATCATGGTATTTCTCCCTTGATTGTGGACTGGCCCCCTCAGCCTTGGTCCTCCTAGCCCTTACCCCACCTTCTCTGAGACTTAACTCCTCGGAGTCCTCCACGGATTATTCCCCTAATGGCAGGGCAGTCTGGGATAGCCAGACCCATCCAGCACACAATCCAGATGCAGGAGGTGGAGCCAGTTGGTGGTGCGGAACTTTCGAGGACTGGCGCCCATCCTGCTTGGTCTGGGGGTTTCTGCCTGTTTACACCCCAGGACTGGCAATGTGCAATGGCACATGGGCATATAAGCATCCATCAGTCAACCATACCCAATTCAGTGCTCTTGCTGTGCTGCTGCTTGGTCTCCACCTGTAATGGAGCAACCCTGGCCACCCAGTCTGCTCCCAAACCTGGATCAGCAGCACAGCAGGCGATAGCGATAGTGCTGTGTCTGGGTGCAGGCGGTGCAGCAGGCGGTAGCAATAGTGCTGTGTCACTGGGTGGAGTGGCGCAGCAAGCGACATAATATTGCAGTGTCACTGAGTAGGATGTGATTTTTTTTTTTCTGTAAAGGTTTTTATCACTCCTTGGCAGGCTGGGCAGCTGTATTAGCCGTGCCACTAGCACATGGCCATCCTGGAGTCTCCTCACAGTCCCTGAAACTGGGCAGGCTGTCGGTCCTAGCAGGAAGGGCGCTCATTAAGCCCATCCTCCATTTTTCCTCCTGATTTTCTCCTGGGCATGGCTGGACATTCAGTGAGCATTGCATGGTTGCCCCACACTCTGTGGGCGCCTCAGCACTCCATACGTTGGCCTGCCCCGAACTGCAGACCGCACGTGCTGCCATCTGGATTCCTCCAGGTGACAGTTGAGCAGTGAGTCATGGAACCCCCACTCCCCAAGGGAAGAGAGCTGTCCTATGGATGAACAATCTTCCCTCTCCCAGCTGAGCCCTGAATGACCCAAGCCCATTCCCAAACCTGGGTCACCAGCATGGCAGCAGGGAGGCATGCATGCTTCAACCCACCGTGCCACTGGGGCCAGCTCCAGGCTACAGCGATTTTTAATGTACACCGGGCGTATATATATGCAAATCCCATCAAGGTATTTAGACTGCCTATCTAGAGCAGAGCAGTAAGGTGCAAAAAGCCACAAAACAATCTGCAAAGGCTAAAACAGAAAACCCCAGACATGTGTTTCTTGCTGTTTAGGACTTGCCATGTGGAATAGACATTGTCCCTTCACATGGGGCCGACTGACTGGAACAGGGAACATGCTTGAATTGTCTCACCTTGGGAAGCAAGAGGGTACAGTAATCTGGCAGCCACAGCTGGGCAGGGTGATCATTACCATGTTATCTGTCTGAGCACATCTAATTCTTTCATCTGTTTTTCATCCTTTGTGTCCCACCCACCCTACCAGATCATGGACCACCCACCACACCTTGACTGACTCTCACTGGCACAGGACTGCATCTGTGTTGTCACCGTGCCATATGTCAGTTTCACTCATTATGATGTCTAGTATTTCTGCCTACACAACCCCTCAACCCAGGCCAACAGTGTACAGCTGTTCACAAGAAGGACATTCAACGAGGCATCTGCCACCCAGTGAGGGATGTCTAGGGGCAGATGCAGAATTGTATAAAAGGATTACAGTTTTGTCAAGGGGTAAGTACTTTTGCAAGAAAAATGTCTAAAGCCTAGTATTTCTGTCCATACAACTCCCTGTCCCTCCTCGGCCACCAGCATATAATCATTTCCCAGAAGGATATTCAACATTGCCTATTCCAACCCATGAGGAATATGTAGGAGCAGATCCAAAATTTCTTAAAGGAGGTAGCAGTTTCTCCAGAAAATGTAAAATGTTTCTTTTAAAACTCTGATTTGGACTGGACAAGTAGCATGCCAGTAGTGCCACTGCCTGTTATGCTGATGACCGGGTTCGAGCAGACCTGGCTCGCTTGGCGGGTAAGAGGACCGAGTGTCTGAAGTGCTTGCCTCTCACAGGGTGGTGGGTCCGCCTGCTGCAGTACATGGCCCTAATGGAGGCTGGGTGTCAGAGCAGTTGAGAGACCAAGAGGGTGAGGGCGCCAATGGATGCTCTGCGTCATTTCCGTTAGATGTTCCAGGGTCAGAAACATGGAGGAAGAATGCCCACTGGGCAGGATGAAGGACTGCCCCTGCAGGCCTGAGATCACCGACTTCGCACCATTCCAAAACCTGCTTCAGAGGGGCAAGGCCCTCTGACTTTGCCACAAGTGGTAAGTCATTGAGAAACTGCCTATAATTCCTGGAGATGGTAGGTGACTGGGCTGGAGGGGCCGTCCAGATAGGGACTGACAAGGTGTCAGAAGGACAAACACAAGAAGGAAAAAAACAGATTTGGCCAGCGCTGCTGTTGTTTTCTGGCATAAGGAGTTAGCAGATGCAGCTGTGCCACATAGCTGGATCCACTACTAGCATGGATGAGCCAGGGTCAGCACTCAAACCAGTGACATCATCAGGGTAGTAACCGGTGGCCATTGGATGGCCTAACAGAATGGTTCCCTGTTGGCCAGTCTCAAAGTGAGAGCTCTGAGAGACCAGCCTGCCCAAGAATCTTTTTTAAGGTTGTGTAACAGAGTGCCAGTTCTTACGCAGTTTTATGTGGTGAACAACCACAAGGAAGCTCTCAGTACTATTGGCTTGTGGCGTGCCGAGAGGTATCACTTTGTAGAAGCACTATAGTAGGACAAGTTGAGAGCTTCCAAGCCGACCCATCAGCCCAGTGGTAGCACTGTCACTCACTGTGCAGTTGATCTGGGCTTGGAAAGGAGCCCGGTGCTCTGGGGCCAGGCATGGGGGTGGTGGATTGAGCATCCCAGAGGAGTGAGGAGGGAGAGACTTTACTTTGCTACAACACCACTACCTGGGTGACCACCGGTGGTGGATGTAGCTGGAGACATTAATGTGTGCAAGGAGGACACCAACACATATTGGTGCACATCAGCACCCATTGCTTGCATATGTGCCATTACATTCAGCATGGCAGCACCCTTGGCAGTTGGGAGAATATTGGACATAAAAGCCTGCATTGCAGTCAGAATCCCACAGGCCCCACACCCACTGATCTAGGTAGCTGACTCACTGTATAATTTATTTATTTATTTAATTTTGTTGACCGGTAGGCCCACTGACATTAGAAGTCCCTTTTCAGGGGCAACTGTGGGGATACAGATGGTAACCAACTGAAATTGAACAGATTAAACTGTTGGTGATATTTTTAGTGAATGGAAATTTGGCCAGGACATCAGGGAAATTCTTTGCTCTTTTCAAGAAGTGCCATGGGATCTTTAATGTCCACCTGAAGAACCACTAGAACAGGCAGGACGGGCCTTGGTTTAATGTCTCATCCGAAAGATAGCACCTCAGAGTGCAGCATCACCCTCATGATGCTCTACAGTGTCAGTATTGGATTTACCCCAAACTCCTGGTGTGGGGCTAGAACACACAACCTTTCAATCTTCTGGCCTCAGAGTGTGGAGTGTGCAGTGTGCAACCTGCTGAGCCACTGACACTACATTATTCCGAAGGTAAGCATCAGGCCTGAGGCACCCCATGGGTGGGGGTCAAGACATGGGCGCTAAAGGAAGGGTAAATTCAAGGCAGTGGTGGAATGATGGGACAGGGAGGCTGGACTGGCAGGAGAAGCAGATCAGAGAGGAGCATAAACAGTAACTTAAAATAAAAAGGTGGAAGTGCCCTCTTCCAAATCTGCTAGGCATGTGGATGCTCCAACAACTCATATGAGTCAATCTTCTCCATAGGATACCTCTCCTTGGCCTTGGAGCTGGAGGCAGTAGGACCCCGAGGTAACCAGATCTCTTGTGACTGGTGATGCCAGTGCATGGCTCCAACGCATGGTGCCATGTGCATACTATCAGGATATAAAGCAGTACGGCTCCGCATACCTCAGTTCCTTCTTTCCTTTGCTAAACACCCTTATCTGGGGGTTCTTTAGTGCTTGCCACTTGACCAGAAAGTGGTGTCCTATGGAGGAGATGGACTCTTGGCAGATAAGAAAGTAACGTCGGTGGCTCTTAATCTTCTAGAGGATCTTCCTCCCAGAACAACTCTCACCCACCTCCATCCGCCGACTCACAGGCATTTGTTGTATGTGTATTGATTGTGTGCCCTTTTATTTATCACAGTGTATGGGCCACAGTACACTGGCCTTCATGGGGTAAGTTGTCTGTCTTATGCCTTTGTCATGTAAATGGTGTGCCACTCAATCATTCAGTAATTCCTATGGGCATGGATTTGGTACATTATCCACACTCTGGCAGTTCTGCTGGAAGGGCGATGATTGGCTGGAACATTTAGACTAGCTCCTGCCACCACCTGGGCTGATATATCCTGCAACTCTGCCCTGTGACATCAGCTCTTTCTTGCCACCTGAAGAACAGGTCACCTCCTTGCGCTCCATTTAGGATTTTCTCTGCATCATTGGTGAACCGCTATTTTGAAGTTTTGAAGTCTTTATTTTCTTTAGCGGTTTCCTTGATGCCATCTCATCTCTATGATGGATCATAAGCCATGATTTAAGTTTTGTATTTGGTGCCACAAAAGGTGTCAGCTGCGGCTACCTTGGGTCTCCATGGGCTAGCTATGCCATTATTATGGCCATGCCATGATGTGCATGTTTGATATGGTCCTCCACCGCCTCCACCCAGAACAGTGGGTAGTGGTGGAGTTCATCGAGACCAGTCAATCGCTGGCTAAACACCAGCTTCAGACAGCCTTGGACATGGGTGACTCATGCACCTGTGCTCTGGCTGTCTCCATGCGCACTGGCCTGGCTGCATTTGTCCACCTTCCCAGTGGACACCCAGCAGAGGCTAGTGGATATCCCCATTCTGGGCACCGACCTCTTTGGCCCTGGGGTGGAAGGATATCTCACCAGGATCAAGAAGTCTAGTGCAACTCTGGACTCAGTGACTGCATCCCAGAGGACCTGAAGAAACTGGCTTTTCAGTATCAGTCCTTTGGGTTACCACCTCCCCAGCAGCAACTCCAGCAGGGGCAGTTCCAGACCAGGTGCCCCAAGAAGAGTCAAGGTCCAAAAGGGAGGGCAGGTAAGTGGTGCCTCTCCAGCAGCAGCCACTGATGCCCCCACCAAGCCTTCCCAGTGACGGGTTGGGGTGTCATCCTCCACCTGTCCAGTCAGCGTCCGCTTTTCCCGTCGGGGCAGGTTGCATCTTTTCTTGCCATGTGTCACAGTGGATAAGTGGGTGCTAGACATAGTAGGCAGAGGACTGTCTCTCAGTTTGAGGCTCTCCCACCCTACCACCTCCACACACCTCAAGAGTCTGGGATGTCTCAGGACATGCTGTCTGCCCTCGGGAGGACATTGCTCAGCTCCTTGTGAAAGGGCCAAAGCCTGTGTCCCGGACACCTTGGCCAATCAGTGTTACATGTCCAGGTACTTCCTTGTCTCGAAAGCAGATGAGCCTGTGCTCCATACTGGATCTTCACAGTTTCAACCAGTACATGTGGAAGCACAAGTTCTGGATGGTCACTTTGAGTCAGATTATACCATCCCTGGAGCATGGCATGTGGTTCTGCTCCTGGACCTTCAGGACATGTTCTTCCACATTCCCATCTGCAAGTCTCACTGCCATTACCTATAGTTTTGAGTGGTGGGGGTCCTCTACCAGTTCCAGGTCATGCCATTTAGCCTCTGCTCAACTCCAAGGGACTTCACCAAGTCCATAGTAGTAGTGGCTGCCTATCTGTGGTGTGTTGGTGTCAGAGTTTATCCATACCTGGATGACTGGCTGATTGCCAGTTAAGTCCAGAGAGGCCGTGGCGACATCCACAGCCCTGGCTCTCCAGACTTGCAGTGACTTGGGCCTCTTGCTCAACCCAGACAAGTCAAAACTGGTACCAGAGCAGGTGATCAAGTTCATCGGGCAGCAGTAGACTCGCTGTGGGCCAAGGCCTGCCTCCTGGTGAACCGGGCACAGGATCTTACCTCCTTTGCCCGATCATTTCAGGTTGAGCTCTTGTTGCCTTGTCTGGTATTTTCTGCAGTTGCTGGGGTACCTAGCATCCTAGACCAGCATGATCCATTTGGCCAGCTGACAGATGCACCCCTCCAGTGGGAACTGTACAATCAGTGGTCCCAGCACCTAGGTCACCTGATCAGCAGATCACATTGATTCAGCCGATGTGAGATGCCATCCAGTGGTGGCTAGACCCGGAACATCTGAAAGAAGGAATCCCATTTGTCTGCGAGCCAACCATCACATTGACAGTGGACATGTTTCTGGTAGGGTGGGAGTGCACCTGGGGACCACATGACTCATGAGTTCTGGTCTCCCAGAGTCCCGATCACCACATAAACTTGCTGGAGCTCCATGCAGTATGGATGGCCCTCAGAATTTGCTCTGCTGATCAGGGGTTAGGTTGTACAAGTCCAGGCGTACAATACCATAGCCATGTTTTATCTGAACCGACAGGGCGGCACACACCTTTCCTTGTATTGGGAGGCATTGGCACCTTGACCCGTGTGCAGAACCTGGGTGCTGATGATCTGGTGATTTATGTTGCAGGGAGAACAGTCAGCTGTTGGACACTGGCTGGGTAGGAGGACGTCGCACAAGTGGTCTCTGCATCAGGAGGTGGTGAACCACCTGTTTTCCTTGTGGGGCTCACCCTCAGTGGACCTGTTTGCCTCCTTGGAGAATGCCAAACTGAGGCTGTTTTATGCCCACCCACATAGTCCGGGATACTGATGGGGGATGCAGTTTATGAAGTCCTGGACCTGCCCTCGTGTATACCTTTCTTTCCTTCCCCTTGATCCACAGGGTTCTGGTCAAAGTCAGAAATTAGAAGGTACAGATGATCCTGCTAGCTCCAGACTGGCCACAGCAGTTTTGGTACCTGGATCTCCTCAGTCTCAGAAGCAGGCCTCTGTGGTGATTGCCTCTCCATCTAGACATGCTAACAAGACTTCAGGGGATGGTTCTGTACCTCACGGCCTGGTTCCTGAGTGGCTAGAGTTCCGGCCTTTGGTCTGTCTGGGATGTCCTCCACTTTGTAGAGGCATCCAGAAGAGTCGACTCTTAGGTGCTATGCCTTCAAATGGAAAAGATTTTCCATTTGGTGTCAGAACAAGGCTTGATCCTTGTCTGCTGTGTGGCTAACATTCTGGACTACCTCTAGTCCCTTAGGATGCACCTGGCAGCCATCTCTGCTTACCGGGCATGGGATGGTATGTAGACAGTGGCCGGGAGAAGGTGGTTGGGCACTTTTCAAAGGCCTTGACAACTTTCCTCTCCGGTGCATGATATATCTCTGCCGTGGGACCTAATGCTGGTCCTGGCTGTGCTCATGGGCAAGCCATTTGAGCCAATGCACAGGTGTGAGTTGTCACACCTGTCATGGAAGACAGCCTTCCTGGTGGCCATCATGTCTGCCAGAAGGATTGAGGAGCTCCAGGTGCTTTTAGTGGACTCTCCTGCCTGGTTGTCCACAGGGACAAGGTCATCCTTCTCCCCATCTGAAGTTTCTCCCAAAGGTAATACTGGAGTTTCTCCTTAACCAGGTGATTAACTTACAGTTATATTTTACCAACTCCTCTTCAAAGGCCGACTGCAGGCGCATACCCTGGACCTGTAGAGATTGCTCTCCTGTTATGTGGAGCATACATCTGGAATTTGGGGTCAGGCTCACCAGCTGTTTGTCATCTATGCTGAAGCCACACCTGGTAGACCGACAGCAAAGTGGATGATTGCAAGGTGCATCACATCTTGAATCAACCTCTGCTGTAGGTTGGCTGGTCGGGAGCTTCCTGTTGGGATTAGGGCTCATTCCACCAGACATACCACTGCCTTGGTGGTTGCTTCCCAGGATATCTCCATACTGGAGATTTGTAGGCTGCTATCTGAGAGTCAGCACACACTTTCATTTCCCACTGCTGCATCGACCCTGAGTCATACCAGGATGCGTATTTGGGACCTCAGTTCTCCAGTCTGTGTTTGCCAAGTGGGGTGTGCCTTGTCCCTTCTCCTGGAGAACTGCTTGGAGTCTGCTAGAGTGTGGATAGTGTACCATATCCATGCCTCTAGAAGGAAAGGTTACTCACCTGTAACCATAGTTCTAGGAGTGGTATATGGTACACATCCACACAACCTACCCTACCTCCCTGACAAGTGGCACATGATTTTGCTTCCGTGTGTGAGATCTGACATCTTGGGGCAGAGTCGGGGATATAGTCACCCAGGTTGTGGGAGGAGCTTAGCTTGTAAACATTCCAGCCAATCATCGCTCTTCTTGTGGAACTCCAGATTGTGGTTGTACTATATACCACTCCGAGAACTACGGTTACAGGTGAGTAACCTTTTCTTCTTTCTCTCCTCCTTGATAAACAAGGTACTAAGGTGTTTGGGTGAGACACCGATTTATATGCTGACAGCACACACATAGGTTCGTATGTCGGTGCTATGCACTGCCGCCGCTAGCCCTAAAAGTTCTGGCCTCGTGGTTCTAATGCCTTTAGCTCTAAGACCAAAGTGTTGTTCTATTGCTTTGTGTGCTGCTCTGTGTAGGAGATACCCTAGAAGATCAAGAGAGACAAGTAAGTAAGTAACTTTCTTTTCTTGGTTAAAATGTAAAATGCAAAGGTCACTCAGGAGGAATACATTTTACACCAGTAGCAGTGTGCTGCAGGCTTCCCATATCTTGTATGGAAAGCCTCATAAATCACTGACAACTATAAAACTGTGACTGCTAGAACGTCCCAAATCCCTGTACCCAACTGTCCTCCAGCCATCCATCCATCCATCTTTCTGTCTTTCTTGCTCTAGCTGAAACATCAGGTTAGACTAATTGGACTTTTGAGTAAAGTGGTCCCTGCTAATATGGCCTCCAGCTTCCAGGAATCTTCATTCTGATCAGTGGCAGAATAAAATAATTCCCTGACCCTGGAGTGCAGTTTGCCTCTACTAAATTTAAGCTGGTTAGTCTCTCTGTTTGTGTTTCTTATTAAAGAAAATCAATAACCAGAGCCTGCCATGCTTCATACACAGCACATTCTGAGCATCTTGCGCTGTATGCCATTACCAGCCGAGCTTTGCTGCTGTAATTTTCTCCTGCTGATGAGCTCCAAGGCTTGAGCCCTCACAAGGGCTTAACCAAACCCTGAGGGCCTAGCCGCAACTCAGGCAACTTCTGAATAACCTGCCAGGATGAGATTGTAAGGGTGGTGCACATGGAGTCGCCACCAATTATAGTGTACATCTAAAACAGAGTCTGTTTACAGCGATGGCAGAGCAGTGACTGAAACATCCTAGTCTGTCCCTATGATACACATCATTGTTCCATGTATAAAACTAATCTTGAGGCTCACTGCATTTGAAAAGAAAGAAACATGGGGCAGTTGTGGCCATTAAGGCCCTGTACACATTAGAGCTGAAGATTTGCACGGTTTAAAAACGCTTTTAAAACTCTTTTAAACTCACCACAGCAGCCCGTCCAGATCAGTCTTTCAACAGAATTTTAACTCGGCTATACCACAGCCGACTCCCCGCCTGCATCTGCCTCCAGTAATGTTTTAAAACGGGTTCTCCATGACACTTAACACGCTCCTGGAGGAGCAATATGCAGGCAGCCGTCCACACTACAGGGTAACAAGCTTTCTCTCATAAAACTGTTTTAAAAACCGGACTTGAGACTAGCTCGCAGCAGGATTTAACCACGGTTTCCAACACGCTTTGAAACCATGCTATAAATGCGGACGGGTGTCATGTTTGCGCTTAGTTAAAATGTTTGAAGCACCTTAAAACATTTTAACTAGCCTGATGTGTACAGGGCCTAAGATTGTTATGGGCCGGATACCAGGAGGTCAAGTTTGCTTTGTGGATAATGTGCCACACAAGTTTAATATCAGGAGGTAAAAATGGGGATTAAAGAGCTAGTGTACAGAAATGGTGGAATCGGTCATTGAGTTGATTCAAACCACAGTCCCTGTATTTCCTTGGTTTCAGTAGTGATGAATGAAAAAAAAAAGTTTAGTGAGTGATTCTATTAAATGTTCAAATTTAGTGAATGCATATTCTGTGACTCGCCATTCAGGCTCAGTTGCAGCGGGGCGGACGTGGTGTGAGTACCACGTCAATCACTCCATAATTAGGACACCTGTAAAACCTGCTGTCTCGCGTCTAAACTGCTATGTCTGTACAATTCCAGAAAGGTTCCGTGTCAATTTGGCACCGGAAAAATAGCGGCAACAATTTGACGACAGTACGCGACTCCAATTACTGCGCCCGTACATATGGGCAAGCACTGTTACAGTGACAATACTTCAAATGCTTGTAATGTAGGGGCTTTGCCTCCCAAACCCCCTTACTAAAATAACCAACCCTGAGGTAGTAGCACCTCGGGGAGGGAGTATACCTTGTTGCCATAATGGTGCTTGTCCAGATGTACAGGTGCGAAATTCCGTCACTGTTTTTCCAGCATCGAATTGATGTGTTATCTTCCTGGAACACTTCCCTGTCATTGTGTCTGTGGCATATGTGAGCGGTGCTGTGTAGGGCGCTTGTCTGTGCAACTTATTGGTACAGTTGGGATCTGTCTTTTCAAGAAAGCTGTGTGAAAGATTGTATAAAAGTAAAAGCGGATATTTTTTTGCATCCAGTTTACTTGGTGTGCCATCACTGCCCCAAAACACAGATGTCTTCTGATTGAGGTCTGGTGTAAGGAGGCTTACAGAACTGATTAAATTTTGTGGTCCGTCGTGAGTCCCCTTTTCTAGATCTAGTCATGCAGCTCTCTATCTCTGAAATGATATGATGCAGCTTAGGAACATTCAGAATAGTAAGGCTGTGTTACTCGTACAGAATGCTTAGAATGTGAGTTTCAGTCCTGCTGTCACCAAATGGATCAGGCTTCAAAATTACAGTCACACTGTACATTTTGAGTATAGACATGCCAAGCAGGAGGAATGCTGTCACTGACAGTTTCATGGGAGAGACAGAGGAATGTTCCAACAGCATTATTCTGGGTCACATCACGGGACTTATCACTAGTACTGACACAAACAAGCATCACTCCAGGGTTTTAAAGAATGGATTAGCAGTTTTTCTTGGGACAATACTAACTGTACAGAAAGTATTTACATAGGTTTTCTAGAACTGTTATGTTTGTTAAACACAGTGAGGCAAGTGCTGTGCATTTTCACAATGTTTTAGCACTTTTATGAGCAAAACACTAATCAATTTTAGAATTAAATAAAACCCTGCACTCTTTTAGCTGCCAGAGGATGACACACAGCAGTTCTAACAAGCTCCAGATGTGATGGCACTGGCAAGTGTCCTGCTATGTCAGTGACCCAGGTTCGCTCCACAAGGCTAGGAAGTAGATGTAGATCAAGAGGAGCAGGAGAGAGCATCCAAGAGGAGTCTAGCCCTCGGAGGTAAATGCCTGCTGTCTTCATTCTGAAACTGCAGCTGGGGTACCACATTGGGAGTGAAGGATGCATCGTGGACTATCAGTCATGCTGAGTTGGCATGTGCTTGAGGTAGGGGGTCCATAGAGGTTGTGCCGAACATATTGGTACATCTGCATAGCATTTGTGCAATAAGACACAATGCAGTCATGAGTTCAAATAAGAACTGATCATCCCCAACCATAACATACTCCAGATTACCAGTGTGTGCATAGAAACAGATAAACACTGCAGAACATTCTGCAGCATCACGGCATCTTGGCTACATGCACTCTCTGTGTATGCAGTGGCCCTGAACATCAAGGAAAACAAATGTATTTCCAGCACAAATATTTTAGCAACTACAATACTGGAAATCAAATGAACATGACAATTAAATCATATCAAGAGACTCATAATTTAGTGCTGATCAGAGCGAAGACAACAGAAAAATAATACAGTTCTCAAAGTCAAAACATGAATCAGTGCTGCAGCTTCATGTATGTCACACAAGGAAAATCACAATGTGCCCATTCATTCCCACTGGCCACCATGATCTTCAACATCCATCCAGATATGATAACAACATTTATTCACAAGCATTACACAGAGGATTGTGTATGAGCAGTCATACATAACAAGGATATTCTTGTATCGAGAGGTTTTCCTTGGTAACAGATGACCTCCGAAGCGCAATTTGAGAGGTACTCTGTTACCAAGGGAACCTCACGATACAAGAATTTCCTTGTTTGTGTCGACTGCTCATACACAATCTTTATAGTGTATGGGCAGTCACAGCATAGAAAATCACACAAAACCAGCTGGAGAAGAACAGAGAATAGACATTTT
Source organism: Neoceratodus forsteri (assembly GCA_016271365.2). Classification (NCBI taxonomy): domain Eukaryota; kingdom Metazoa; phylum Chordata; order Ceratodontiformes; family Ceratodontidae; genus Neoceratodus; species Neoceratodus forsteri. Next base: position 126,991,653 of record JADMNL010000024.1, read on the forward strand.
AACATTTTCTTTTTTTTTTTTTTTTTTAACTGACACAGTGTGCTGCAGATGTTTCTGCAAGTTCAAGTTTAAAAACAAAACGCAACTCCAGCTTAACTGGATTGCAGAAAGCAACTATGTGGCAGCATTCCAAGTTGTGCTGCAGTAGTGACATAGCTAGTGCAGCATAACAGCTGTGATGACATAGCTACTGCAGCATAACAACTCCATTCTAGTTATGGATTTCTATCCATAACAACATTCTACATACACTATATAGATTTCACAGCATTCAATAATGTGGGCAGGCACTGAGACACAGACACTAACATTTCCTAGCAGCTTTGCCGCTTTTCCAGCTCCGCTCTGTTCGGTGTCTGTAAAAGAAATACTAAAAAGGAGAAAACAATTCAAGTCAGACAAAGTAATATACAAGTTCAGTCAGAGAAAAGATCTCAAAATCAAATCACTGTGAACATATAACATTCACCTAATACATACTATGTACTGTCTCTTTAAAGTCACTGTGCTATGATGACAGCCTTCCTCCCACAACATACTTCCAGTACCTGCAGCCCAGCAGCTCGCGACGGCCAGTCCGCGTAAATCTTCAACACTGAAATCCTACTGGACATAAACTTTGAAAGGGAAAAAGGCTGGACATTCCTGAAACAATAATAATAAATGACCACACCACAGTGACAGACAGGCGACTCCAGTACTCAGAAATTCAGATCACTACACTGTACACTAGCTCCTTAAATATCGGAAGAATCCAGTCTAGTCACTGTAAAATGATGACAAGTTTTTATATGTGCTATCCTGTGTTCCTCTGCTAACCAGGTCCATCTTGTAAATGAGCTATGCTCAGTGGTGTTTGCCTGGATAAATAAAGATTTGATTGATTGATTGATATATCCACAAAATCTGGAATGCATCATCTGCAGAAACTAGAAATGTACCAATATTAGTTGACTTTACAAATGTTTTAGATACTGTACTAACTATCGACTCACGATATGCCAGGTCTGTTTTGAGGCTGGCAGTATAGCCTAGAGGTTAGAGAAACAAGATGTGAATGAGTTTGGTTCATCCAGCAGACCAGTATGGCAAGCCGTTAGGGACATAATTTAGAATCTCTGGCTGTATAGTAAAACACATACTATATGGTAAAATACATACATCATATAGTGAAATATATACAGTATATAGTGAAATACATACACAGTGTAGTGAACCACATACAGTATCTACTGAAATATATACATCGTATAGTGAAATACATATACTGTATACTGAAACATATATAGTGAAACACATACACTATATAGTGAAATGCTTACATTGCATAGTGAAATACATACACTATCTACTGAAATCCACATACTGAGTACTGAAAATCCACATACACTATATACTGAAACAAATGTACTGTGTACTGAAACATATACACTACTTATTGAGATACATACACTACAGACTGAAACATCCACATAAAGTATCTACTGAAACAAATACTCTATAGGTTGTAACACATACACTATATATTGAGAAAAACTGCATACACTATATACTGAAACAAATACACTATATATTGAAATGCATACACTACACACTGAAAAAGCATATACACTATATACTGAAACAAATACACTATATTGAAACATCTAGACTTTATATTGAAATACATACACTATCTACTGAAATAAATACACTATGCACTGAAAAATCTGCATTCACTATATATTGAAACAAATACACTGTATATTGAAATACATACACTATCTATTGAAATGCATATACTACACACTGAAAAAGCACATACGCTATATACTGAAACAAATACACTATATATTGAAACATCTTCACTTTATATTGAAATACATACACTGTCTGTTGAAATAAACACACTATGCACTGAAAATCTGCATACACTATATACTGAAACAAATACACTACATGGTGAAACACATACACTATGTATTGAAACACATACACTGTAGACTGAAAAATTCACATACTCTATATACTGAAACAAATAAACTATATACTGAAATGGATTATGTTCTGAAACTACCCATCCCCTGCCCCTCCCCATGAATGTCCTACAGCTGAACTCATTGCCTGTTGCATTCCCTTAGCTGCTAGCTTGATGAGAGGATGTCTAAAACTGCAGAGCTGAGGTAAACAAAACAGGGCTATCTCTTATTCTACTTCTTTACGGGGTTTTCCTTTTGTTTGCTTGCACACCTTTAGTCAAATTTCAGACCATTGTGATGTGACAAGAAACTTTTAAAACTAATTTAAATGCTGTAGTTTATTCTTTTAAATAGTGCTGCCTTCATTTGCTGTCAGACAACACGTTTGTGTAGGAAGCTAATACAGAATATTCCTAACATACCTGTATACATAGGGAGCTGCATGCATTTTTCCAAGTTAAAGTGTTGATTTGTTTTATGTGTAATTAATTACTGTGTAAGTCCAGCAACTTATCTGAGTTGAATGCCTGGGAAGCACTTCAGGAGCTGTGGAAGTGTAAGCCAAAATCATTGCTAGTTTGTACTCTATGGACTACGTTTTAAGTTTTATTTTAAAATATATATTTTGCTGCAATCCTCAGTATTCAATTTTCATCAGAAGTTTAGCTGGCATATGCATATAATTTGCATTGTTTTACTAAATAACTTTACTGTGAATCCTCACTGGAGGCATGCACAGTCTGTTTTGGGGTTTGAGCTTCTCAAACTGTTTTTTTTTTCCATAGAGATTTTATCTCCTTAGTCACCCTGCTACCCCTTTCCCACTGACATCTCCAGCCCAATCACTTACCATCCACAGGACATATTTGCTCTGAGATCCCCCCCCACTCACATCCCGTGTTGGGGCCAGGAGGGGAGGGCCATTGACAAGGAGACACATATTCGATATGAGTAGAGCCTGGTTAGCAGTGCAAAATCTGAGGCAGGTTGTTGGATTATTTTGCCATTAGGGGTTTCTACCTTTTGTTTCATCTCCTGGGCAGCCAAGCATGGAATTATGCAGTGCGTGATGAAGACACATGCTTGCTTTGTGCCTGCCTGAGCCCTCCCCTTATGAAACTCCACTGCCCTGCCAACCCTCCTCAGCTAGGTGGATGTTGAAGAGCGGGGTGGTCAGACTTCCCTCACTGAGAGGAAAGCATTCCCGAGATGATCAATCATATCTCCCCCAAGCAAACCCCTGTGCAACTCAATTCCACCCCAAAACTGGGCCACTGGCATGGGAGGCAGTGCAATCACCACCAAGCTGCTAGGCCAGCCCACCAGACTGTCTTTTTATAAGTAAATAAAGACAGCATATAGGAAAAGAAGAAAACAAACTGTATTTTAACTAGTCTGTTATAAACATTTTAAGTCACATCACAATGTTTTGAAATCAGATAAAGGTTTTGCAAGCAAAATACGATAAAACAATGCATAAAAGAGATAGATAAGATAAACCTTTTATGTTTACCTTCTGCATCTTAGGGGCATCGGCCAGGATTTTTAGTCAATCAGGGCCCCATTTTCAGAAGGTTAGCGTGTACAGCTAAACATTACACTGTGGGAATAGCATGGCTGGATCGGTGTCGTATTCAGCATCACTTGATGCTACCCTGATCATGTGCATATATACTACTACGGCCATGTAAATGAGTAATCCTCTCCTGCATACAGAGCACAGTGCTGTATAAAAGGTTTCCTTAGTGACCATAAATACCTCCTCTACATTTTATACTCGGCCTTCTAGGCTTCTAGTACCTAGATGCTTGATTTTGCACTTTTGGCTTTGAACCCGAACTGCCATGTCCCACAGCACTCCTTAAGTTTTCTAATGTCCCACTCATTCTCTCCATCTGCACCTATCAATGCTATTACAGATTGTGGTGTCATCTGCAAAAGGCATATCTCCTTCCAGTTCTTCTGTTATGCCACTTATAAAGACACTGAAGAGGATGTGTCCCATTACTGAGCCCTCCGGCACCCTACTGGTCACACTCTCCTCACTGGAGGAGTGCCATTTACCACCACCTTCTGTGGCTGTGAGCTATCTCAGGTGCAGCACTTAGGAGTGCACAACACTAATCTGAAAATGGGGCCACATACCACTGTAACAGGACTAGCACTGCATTGTGATAAGCATGGTTGATACTATTTTAAAAATAATTTTTCTGTGCAGTGCTAACCTGTTAATGTGGTACTATTTTTTTTTGCACAGGATTATAATTGCAACCAGGTGCTCCATACAACTGGGGTTACTCTAATGCATATAAGGTGTACAGGTGTATTAAATGCTTTCTTGAAGTGTTAACACACTGCGTGGTTAGTGCTAGCTAATGATTCTGGGAATCATGTTTTAACTGCACACAGCAGCCTGCCAGCAACCCCCACACATACACACACAGTCAGTTCTGGACACAATAAAAAACAAGCATTTGTCAGTGCTGAATGTTGATTGCCTTGGTTCGTTGAGCTCGCTCACTGGCCCTCTGTCACTCGCTTGTTCTGTTTCTCCGGTGCTGCAGACTGCTGTTTTGTACTGAGCTCCTTCCTGCATTGGCACCCTTTTCTGTCCACAAAGAAATCTGCAGATGGCCTGACAGAGCTCCGTTGAGGTGGTCCTCCTCCTTGTCTCACTCACTCATTCTTTTCTCCTGTCGCTGCAGGCTGCCCTTTGTACTAGGCTCCTGCCTCTGTTGGCACCTTTTCTGGCCACAAAACAATCTGCAGCAGTCCCGACAGCTCTGTTGAGCTAGCTCACTCTCCCTCTCTCACTCTGTTTCTGCCAGTGCTGCTGGCTGCCCTTTTTGTACTGGGCTCCTGCCGGCATCCACCTTCTTCTGCCCACACAGAAATCTGCAGCAGTCACGATAGAGCTCCGTTGAGCTCGGCAGTCTCCCTCTCACTGGCTCGTTCTGTTTCTCATGCTAATGCAGGCTGCCTTTTGTACTGGGCGCTGCATTGTTCTGCCTTTCCTGCCCACAAAGAAATCCGCAGCAGTCCCAACAGAGCTCCATTGAGCTCACTTACTCCCCATCCTTCACTCACTCATTCTGTGTCTCTTGCTGCTCCAGGCTGTCCTTTTTGTACTGGGCTTCTGCCTGTGTGGCACCTTTTTTTGCCCACAAGAATTACGTAGCTGTCCAGACAGAGCTCTGTTGAGGTCACTCACTCTGCCTGTCTCATTCGCTCATTCTGTTTCTCCTGGCGTTGCAGGCTGCCATTTTGTAGTTGGCTTCTGCCTCCATTGGCATCTTTTTCTGCCCACAAAGAAATCTGCAGCAGTCCGACAGAGCTCCGTTGAGCTCGCTCCTCCCCCTCTCTTACTCAACCATTCCGTTTCTGCCAGTGCTGCAGCCTGCCCTTTTGTACTGGGCTCCTGCCTGCGTTGCCGCCTTCTTCTGTCCACAAGAAATCTGCAGCAGTCATGACAGAGCTCCGTTGAGCTCGCTCAGTCCCCTCTCTCACTCACTCATTCTGTTTCTCACGCTAATGCAGGCTGCCCTTTTGTACTGGGCCCCTCGTGCATTACTGCTTTTTCTGCCCACAAAATACGCAGCAGTCCTAACAGAGCTCCGTTGAGCTCATTTCCTCCATCCTTCACTCACTCATTCTGTGTCTCTTGCTGCTCCAGGCTGTCCTTTTGTACTGGGCTTCTGCCTGTGTTGTCACCTTTTTGCCCACAAAGAAATCTGCAGCTGTCCTGACAGAGCTCTGTTGAGGTCGCTCCACTCCACCTGTCTCATTCACTTATTTTGTTTCTCCTGGCGTTGCAGGCTGCCATTTTGTAGTTGGCTTCTGCCTCTGTTGGCGCCTTTTCTGCCCACAAAGAAATCTGCAGTAGTCCCAACAGAGCTCCATTGAGCTAGCTCACTCCCCTCTCTTACTCAGTCATTCCGTTTCTGCCGGTGCTGCAGGCGGCCCTTTTGTACTGGGTTCCTGCCTGCATTGCCACCTTCTTCTGCCCACAAAGAAATCTGCAGCAGTCACAGTAGAACTCCATTGAGCTGGCTCACTCACTCCTCCTCTCTCCTTTCGTTCATTCTGTTTCTTCTGCTGCTGAAGGCTGCCTTTTGTACTGGCCCCTCGTGCATTGCTGCCTTTCTGCCCACAAAGAAATCCACAGCAGTCCCAGCAAAGCTTGGTGAGCTCACTCACTCCCCCCCTCACTCGCTCGTTCTGTGTCTCCCACTGCTGCAGGCTGAACTTTTGTACTGGGTTCCTGCCTGCATTGGCAGCTTTCTGCCCACAAAGAGATCTGCAGCAGTCCTGACACAGCTCCGTTGAGGTTGCTCACTCCCCTCTGTCCTCGCTCGTTCCTTTTCTGCAGGCGCTGCAGACTGGCCTTTTACTGGGCTCCTGTGTGCATTGCTGCCTTTTCTGCTCACAATGAAATCTGCAGCAGTCGCGACACAGCACCATTCAGCTTGCTCTCATTCCCCTCTCTGACTCTCTCATTCCGTTTCTGCCAGTGCTGCAGGCTGCCCCTTTGTACTGGGCTTCTGCCTGTGTTGCCGGCTTTCATGCCCATAAAAATAATGCAGCAGTCATGATAGAGCTCGTTGAGCTTGCTCACCCCTCTCTCACTCGCTCATTCTGGTTTTCCCGCCACTGCAGGCTTCCCTTTTGTACTGGCCCCAGCGTGCATTGCTGTCTTTTCTGCCCTCAAACAAATCTGCAGCAGTCCCAACAAGCTCCATTGTGCTCACTCACTCACTCCCCCTCCCTCACTCCTCGTTCTGTGTCTCCTGCCACTGCAGGCTGCCCTTTGTACTGGGCTCCTGCCTGCATTGGCTGCTTGTTCTGGCCAGAAAATCTGAAGCAGTCCGACACAGCTCCATTGAGCTCGCTCCCCCTCTCTCACTCACTCATTCCGTTTCTCCGGTGCTGCAAGCTGGCCTTTTGTACTGGGTTCCTGCCTGTGTTGCCATATTTTCTGCCCACAAAGAAATCCGCAGCAGTCACAATACAGCTCTGCTGAGCTCGCTCACTACCGCTCTGTCACTCACTCATTCTGTTTCTCTTGGTGCTGCAGGCTCAGCTTGTGTGCGGGCTCCTGGCTGCGTTGGCACCTTTGTCTGTCCACAAAGAAATCCAGCTGTCCGACAGAGCTCCGTTGAGGTCACTCAGTCTCCCTCTGTCATGTGCTCATTCTGTTTGTCCTGGCGCTGCAAGCAGCTCTTTTAACAGTGCTCCTTCCTGCATTGGTGTCTTTTCTGCCCACAAAGAAATGCAGCAGTCCTGCTAGAGCTCTGTTGAGTTCACTCCAGTCCCCCTCACCCACTCCACACACACTGTTTCTCCCACCGCTGCAGGCTGGCCTTTTCTACTGGGCCCCTGCCTGCTTTGTGCCTTTTTCTTCCCACAAAGAAATCTGCAGCAGTCCTGACAGCGCTCCGGTGAATTCACTCACTCACCCTCCCTCACTTGCCTCTCATTCTGTTTCTCCCAGTGCTGCAGGCTGCCATTTTGTACTGGGCTCTTGCGCTGGGGCCTTTTCTGCCCACAAACAATCCGCAGCAGTCCTGACAGAGCTCAGTTTAGCTCAGTCACTCCCCTCTCACTTGTTCGATCTTAATCTGTCCCAAACACTGATTTCTCACAGCGACCGTGCTATTCTCCGGCAGGAGTGCAAAATCATATTTAGACGGATGTGAAAAATGACAGCTGTACTGTTCATAAGGAGGTGTGAAAAAGTGCCACTGTTGAAAATGTGGTGTGAAAATATTACAAATGTGCGAAGTTACAAGGGTGCATGGAAGCAGTTCAACGTGCGCTTCTAACACAGTCATGTTATGGAGCTTCATCACTAAATTTTCAATATAGGGCTTTTAGGACCTCTGCTCATGAACAGTGCCACTGTCATTTTCTTAATCTGTCCTAAACACTGATTTCCCACAGCAACCGCATTATTGTGCGGCAACTATGAAACCACATTTCAGTCAGGATGTGAAAATGACAGCTGTACTGCTCATAGGGGTGTGAGAAAAAATGCCACTGTTGAAAATCTGGCATGACAATATTACAAATCTGCGAAGTTACAAGGGTGTGTTGAGCGTGCAGCACACTAATACAGTCATTGCTGGGCTATCATTACCAAATTTTCAACATAGGCATTTTAGGACCTCTGCTCATAAACAGTATCACTGTCATTTTCTTAATCTGTCCCGGACAGTGATTTCCCACAGCGACTGCTCTATTCTTGCGGAGTGAAAACACATTTCGCCAGGATGAGAAAAAATGACGGATGCACTGTTCATAAGTAAGTGTGGGAAAATGGCAATGTTGAAAATCTGGAGTGAAAATATAAATTCACAAAGTTCACGGCGTGCGTGCAAACTGCATGACACAGCTCATAACATAGTCATTTTAAAGGTATCGTTAGCAGATTTTCAACACAGCCATTTCAGGACCTCTACTCATGAACAGTGTCACTGTCATTTTTTTCTTAATCTGCGAACACTGATTTCCCACAGCGACCATTTCTGCACCAGAAGTGCGACAACACATTTCTGCCAGGATGTGAACAATGACAGCTATACTGTTCACAAGGAGATGTGAAAAAATGCCAATGTTGAAAATCTGGCGTGAAAATATTGCAAATTCGAGATTCTGGCGTGGGTAGCAACTGCATGGCTGCGCTCATAAAACAATCATTTTGGATTTTTCCCAAATTTGCAACATGAAGCACTTTGAGACCCACCTCATGAACACTGGCACTGTCGTTTCGTTAATCGGCCCGAAGGTGATTCACGCACAGTGACGCGGAAATCTCCTTTGGGGCCGATTAACAGTGACAGTTCAAGAATTCACGAGGAGAGTCCCAAAAACCTATGTTGAAATTTGGAAAAAATTCCTAAAATGCCCAGATATGTACTAAAGTCGAAAAAACACTATTTATTCGTTATACAGCTTACTGGCATTTCCTTAATTCATGGTCGGATTTGAAGAGTGCAGGCGTGTTCGATCCACCGAAGATCATTAAGCCAAGCTCGAGGGATGAGTATGGGCGTGACGGGGGTGTGGGAGGCAGGAGCGTGCAGTGGGTTGGTGCGGGTTGCAGGTGGCGGCCAGGGACACTACAGAAACCGTTTCCTTTTTGCAGGTAAAAAAAAATAAAATACTTGCAGGACCATTTTCCCTTTACAGGGGCATGTAGCACGCTAGGATGAGCACCAAGCGTGCCACAATAGCTTTCTTTTGAGGAGCAGCAGTAGCCCGACGGGATTTGGGCACCCGATAGAGCAGGAATAAAAGCGAGAGGTGTTGACAGAATGCCGGCGGGGTGGGCTCCCGTTGGCACCAGAAACAATGGGACACCGAGGCTGACAGAGTTTGGGGACCCCATTGGCACATAAACACGGTGGGGGGTTATATTGTTTGTGAACGTATGGCGACAACCTGCCGCCATGTTCTAAATATCGAGATTTTACATCCCACCCTGCAATGACTGGTAGCTCCTCATTGCAGCAGATGGCTGGCGGCTGCAGTAGTGACCCTGATTGCAGCAGCGAAGTGTCAGCAGTTGGTACAAATATTCCAAACTGCTGTCACCAGCAGCCTGCAGTGGCATTGGGGAGCGGGACAAAGCCTTTGTAGGCTGTGGGGGCATTGGCCACAACAGTGCCGTGCCTCCACAGCTGCTGAAAGCTGCCGCAATATCATATTTAAAACAATGCGCAATCCAACATAAAAATGGTACATCCTGTTTGCCCATTTCCCATATTAAACCTCAGAACCTACTGTCCTTGCAGGGTAATAGCCTTCACTATCCACTCCTTGTTCCCCTCCATACTACTATCAGCCTGAATAACCATGATACCCTTCACTTTGTCACAGCCATGCTTAAAACCATTTATGGTTTTGGTGCCTGCCATCTCAGTTGGCAAACTATTCCACATTTCCACCACCATTTTCTGGAAAATAAAGCTTTCCAATATCCCTCTTGAACCTCCCTCATCAGTCTCTACTTGTGCCCCATAACCTTGAACTGTTACTCATACTAAGTAGTTTCTCCATTCACCTTGTTTATTCCTTCAGGAACTTGAAGGTCTCTATCATATCATTCCTCTCTTGTCTGGTCTCCAGTGAAGACATGTTCAGTGCCTTGAGCAGATCCGCATCTGATCTGTTCTGTCAGCTCTGAATCATCCTGATCACCCTTTGTCCTTATCTTTCCTGGTGAGGTCTTCAAGTTCAGAACTCTGAACAGTATACCCAGTGCAGCCTCACCAACGATCAATAAAGAGGCAGTAAACCTCTTTCCTTCTACTATCAGAACCCCTTCTGGCATCCTAGTATCCTATTTGCGTTACTAGATGCCTCATTTACTAACATGTTGTTTAAGGGAGTCACTAATACGAATACTAGGTCCCTTTCCTCAGCTGTAGTGCTCAGCTCTATCCCTCTATCCAGTACTCTGTCCTGGGGTTCTTGTAAGCCTAAGTGAATCACCTTGCACTTTTGGCATTGAATTTCAGCTGCCAAACCTGTACCACCTCTCTAATCTTTACATGTCAGTCTGCAGTTTCCTGCTTCCCCATCTATCTACCCTCCATGAGCTTGGTGTCATCTTCAAAGAGACACAGCCCAGATTCATTCTCAAACATTGTTAATGAGCATATTAAGAGAACAAGAGTCAGGATGGATCCCTGTGGCATTCCTCTTGACTTCCCTCTTTTCTGATTTGACACCATAATCACAACCCTCTGATGCCTGTCATACAACTAAAGCCCCTCACCCCACCAAAACACTGCTTATATTTTCCTTCAAATCCTGGACCTCACCCCTTCGCGTGACCTAGAGTCACTCTGATTGATCCCTATCTCATTGGTCTGCTCCACTGATTCCATGCTAACATATTTCAAAACAAAATTACTCTAAATATTTTTTTTTTTTTTTTTAGTTGTTTAACCAGGGTAGCACATTAAGCTGAATGCTTTTTGGAGGCGACCTGGGGCACAGGAGATTAAGTGACTTAGCTAGAGTCACATAGTATGCAAGTGAAACTGTGGGATTCAAACCCAGGTCTGGTCTGCTGGATGTCACCAGATTTGCAGCTCAGAGCCTTAAACCACTCGCTATACTGCCTTCCTTTATGGGACTGCCATGCCCCCAGAGCAGGACATGAGAAAAATTTAACACCTCCCTAGATCATGGCTGACCTCACCAGCTTACTTGCAAGTGCATGATTTGGCCTGGTCAAAAAATAAGCATAACCCATCCCCCATATTTCAGAGAATCATAATCTCCATGAGCACCTGTACCATGGCAATAAGCTTGCCAAAGGTGAAATTTACATCCAACTTCGAGTACCAACATTGGTTACCTGTCTAAATTTTGAAGAGGCTGCCACAATCTCTTCTCCCCTCCATCCTTTGCCTGTCCTCAGAGTCATGTGACACCCTGTCTCTATCTCTCCTTCATCACTATAGAGATCTAATTCCTTTTCATCACCTGTACCTCTCTCTCTCCTCTCCTCCTCTCCCCTTCCTCACCTCCTCTCACCCCTGCCAGCCTGCATGGATGTCATCTCCTTCTTTCCCCTATTGTTTTTCTCTCCAGTAACTCCATCCTTTGTCCGGACACACTTCTCATCCTTAATCCTTCCAGGGTAGGCCAGATGGCGGGATAGCAAGCTCCTCCATCTGACTGCTTCTGCAATCTCCTCCCATTGGATGACCTCCTAACCTCTCTTTCTGGTGTTCCTCCATCCCTGCTGACTGGAAGGCTGCCACTGTTACTCCTTCTCCTCCAAAGATGGTGACCTGTCAGAGTGCGAACAGCTACCGACTCATTTCTCTTCTCCCTCCAAAATACAGGAACAAATTATCTTGTCACAACTCTCTCCCTTTCTGGACTCCTCTTCCTTTTCACACATACAAGTCTGACTTCCACAAAATCACTCCACCACCTGCTCATGCTCACAAATCCATCCATAATGGTATTGATCACAGCCTATTCACTTCTGCTATCTTCGCCAGTCTAGCCAAAGCATTCAGCCTCTACCACCCAATTATTAGCCAAACTCCAGGCTGCAGGCCTCTCTGACTAACCATCAGCTGTTCCTCCTACCACAGGGTGGGTCCCAAGCAGTCCAAAAAGTGGTGACCCCTCTCTCCTCCTGCCTGTATCCACTTGGGTCCCCAAGGATCTGTGAAGCCCACTACTTTTCTCCATTTTCCTTAATGATCTCCTCCTCCATGTGCTTGTCTGCATCCATTCACATGTACATCGATGACACGGTCCTCTTCACAGCAGCCCACAGACTCCAGCTGGACTTTGATCAAGTTCAGGCCTGACCACCACCAAATCAGCTTTCCTCAATGCCAAGAGGCTGTCTCCATGTCCTTTGGCACAAGGCACCAGACTCTCGGCTCCTCCCTTCCTACTTTCCATACCTGGATGGCTCCCCACCAATAGACATGTCACCACCTTTAGTTATCTTGGTATCTGTCTAAGCCAGCACCTAAGCGTTTCTGAACAAGTTGATGCTATAGTCAAAAGCTGTCCACAATTTGGTGCACTTTACAGGAACTGTGACTGTATCCACCTCAGCATACCATGCTATTATCCAGAATGATCCTCTAAATCTCTGACTATGGTGATAGTGGTCTAGCGTACCCCCTTCACTACCCTTGCCAGACTGGACACCTCTTCAACTATTTCTGCCATTACACTAGACTATCTCTTGGACTCACCATTGTTCTATATAAATCTCTCTCCTCCTTTTTTTCTTGTGGACCAGACACCATGTGCACTGTGGCAGCTCTGTGGGCAAATCTGGTTTGTTTTCCTACTCTCCTATCTCTCCGAGCCGGCCCCGTTATAGCCATACCATCAGAAGCTGAAATATTGAACCCTAGCAAATCCCTTCAGTTTCCACAACCATCGGCAAAGTCATGTTCAGCACTGCTGCCCTAAAATCTGGAACTCCTACGCCTAAGCATTCACCAATCTCCCTCCATGGATTCTTTCAAACCACTTCAGTGGTCTCACCTCTCCTCCTGCTCTTGCTCTGGTTTTCCTCATCTCCTATTGCTATTTCCAGTTTAGGGTACAGCTAAATTTGGCACCTATGCTTCCCTCTAGGCATTATGCACAAATGTTTTATAGCTAACGAAGAAAAAGCCTCTCCAGCCCCTTACGAATTAGTTGTGTGGATTTAGCTCCCTCCTAACTCTGAACTCCATCAAATACCTTGGGGTGACACTTGACCCCAGTTGGACCTAGGGAGTCATATCCTAAATAGCCTGTAGAACTGTGAACTGTAAATGAGGGCCTGGCCTATAGGGCCAAAAATAACCTGACACCTGCTGCTTTCGTCTGGTACTTGCTGAGGTGTACTACTTCCCTCCACCCAGCTATAGTCTCACCAATTTGCCTGTACCTCAAAACTCTTCTTACTCGGTACTTTAGCAGTGCAATAACATCTGTCGCTTTATAGCGCCCCGTCTCACCCACCATTGTAGGAGCTTTATGATAAACTAGGTTGGCTTTCCCGACCAATCACCTGAACTTTGGTCTGGGATGCCTTGTGGAAAAGTGATCAGAACCGGCACCCCCAGGCTGGCACAACTTCTCTCACCTCCTGACCCCTCCTCTTACCCACTAAGGTCCCAGGGTCATGGGATGCTAAAGTACCCTACACCCGAACCCTTATGGGGACAGGTACTTTGTTGCATGTGCTCTAGGCTCTGGACTCCTTTCCTGACCATGTTAGTTCAACCTCCTCCCATCAGTGCTTCTGGAAGTCCCACTGGGGGCATCTGAACCCTGGCCTCCAAGCGTGCGAATGTGCCAAACCTCCCTAGTCTAATTGTACTTGGAGCCCAACTGTTCCCGAGGACCTGCCAATGATCTTTTAGTTTGTTTCTCGTGATCCAATTGCTCTCCTAGGCATCTGACTGCACTATGTATACTCTAGACTATATATTGATTGATTATATGTACTTTTATCAATTTCTGTCATAGCAGTTCACTCTGTGCCTCACCATTTTGTGACTCAATGCATTTTGTTACTCTATGTACTTGGTTTTACTTGCTGTTATGTTCTGATGTTCTATTACCTGTTGTACTCTCCCAGGAAGTTCCTGAAAATAGGCATATAACTTGTCTAGTGTACCTACCCAGGTTAAAAGCTAAATAAATAAATAAAACTGCTCTGTATTTGATACGCCAAGCATAGGTTTTGTAGCTTCTGACTGTGCTGTACAGTATATGAATTATAGATTGTTTGCTTGTCACTCAAGTTCTCACATCTTGCATGTATTATTCCCCAATGTAATTTGTGGTTGTGTACCATGCGCTCCATGCTTATGTTATGTATTTTCAACTATTGTGCTACCTAAGACCCACACTTGTACAAGGTTCCCTTCCCCAGGATGCATCTAGAAATAAGCTCCCAGCTTAGTATTCCTGGGTGGGGAGCACTAGACACCTGAGGATCATTTTACTATAATAATTGGAACCATTTAAACTGCGATCCAGGGTGTAGAACCTTTACATGCCAAGGATCATTTGGTATACTACTTGGGAGCATCATAATGGTGACCACAGGTAGGGTCATAAAATGCACCACTGTGTGCTCAAATTAATTTATTTATTGAAGAGTTTCACCAGGAGGTACACTGAACAACAAGTTGCTAAGTCTCCCAATCGACCTGGGAAGAGGGTGGTGGGAGTTACATAGTAACAATGAGTACACACAAAATACACAATATCATACAAAAACATAAGTTACAACTGAATTGCACATTAGCATGAAAAGCAGAAATAATTACATGGTGAAGTGAATGACAGCATGATGAGCTTGTGGTGAGACAGAGAGGAGGCGTAATGTAATAGTAAGTGTAGACAATGGCCTCACTATGCAGACTAAGAATAACACAGGGTGGCAAGTGAAGTGAGTCAACAGGGCATCAGACAGGATGTGGGACAAGAAGGGGGGAGCTAGGGGCAGGTGCAATTTACAGAGAAAGTATAAAGAAGCTTGATTTAATGAGCCAGGCGAGGAAGAGGATCGGATATGTGTAGGAAGAGCATTCCACATTTGGGGAGATGATAGGAGGAGGGTCTGTCCACTAGTGGTGGATCTCCAGAAACAGACAGAGTTCTATGGTCATGGGCTCTTAGAGTTGAGAGGGAGTGGGTGGTGGGGAGATTAGAGAGTTTAGGTAGGGAGGGTGTGTGAAGCCAGTACTTAGAGATGAGATTTGCGCAATGATGCAGTAGCCTAGTGGGGATGGGAAGGCTGAAAGCTCGGTACAAGTGGCAGCGGTGGGTAAGGTGAGGTGCATCCAGAGCAAATTGACAGAAATGAGTTGAAAAGAGTATCCAGGTTGGCTAAGGAGGTGGCAGGAGCAGGCAATAAACAACATCGTAATAGTGAAAAACCGGGAGGATCATTTTTGGTTCAGTTCGCGTCTTGCCTGTGGCAGGAGCGGTTTCTATATAAGGTGCGAGTTTGGGACGACTTTTTTATTATGGCATCTACATGGGCCAAGAAGGTAAGATGTTTATCCAACCAGCCCAGATACCTGAAAGACTCAGTAGCAATTACAGTTGCTCCGTCAGGGTAGTGAAGGTAGGGGCAGAAGGCAACTTGACAGCTTCTGACGTGCCAAAAAGTCATGGACACAGTTTTCTTGGCATTTAGGAAAGTTGGTGAGATTGAAACCAGCTCTAGAGCATTATTGAAATCACGTTAGAGCTTGGGCGACATCCAAGGGTGAGGGTCAGAGGAGAAAGAACCGTATCATCACCATACATATGTATAGAGATGAGGTACAGATGGATGGAAGATCATTCAGAAAGATGGAGAAGAGAATCGAGACCTAGTATAGACCCTTAGAGGACTCAAGTATATGAGTAGAGGAGGGAGATGCAGTGGGATATTTTACAGAATGTGAGGCATTCATATAGGTATGTGCTGGAACCATTTAATGGCATGTTGAGACAGCCCAGCTGATGAGAGGGAGTGGAGCAGGAGACAGTGGGAAACCGTGTCAAAAGCTTTAGTAAGATTAATAAAATGGCAGTGGTTATGTGACCGCAATCCATGCCTGTCAGGATCCATCAGTGATTCAAAAGCAGTGAGGTAGTAGTAGAGTGAGTGTTCTAGAACCCAGATTGATAATGGGTGGAGAAAATTTCTGTCTGAGAGAATACGAGGATGGTTAGTCAAGGACTAGATGTTCTTGTAGTTTGGCTAATGTCAGGAGAAGAGATATAGGCGGTAGTTCTCAGGGGAGGGAGTGGGTAGTCACACTTATGGAGAGAGGACAATGGCATGTTTCCACTCATGAAATTTCGGACAGAAGTGAAGCGAGAGATTGAAAAGAGCAGTGAGTGGGGGAGCAATAGCAGAGGCAGACAAGTTTAGTAACTTTGGGTCCAGTCCATCAGAGGAGCTACTTTGCTACAGGGTTTAGGGCTTCCAAGGCCACCAGCATGTCAGTTCTCAGAATTTTAGAAGGAAAAGCTATGAGGTGGAGCTGGAGGACTTACTAATGGAGTCTGGAGAATAACTGGTTAATAGTTGGGAGGGCCTAGCAGGTAGAGAGCACATGAGGTAAAGTGCAAGTTGAAAGCAGCAGCATTGCTATGGTGGTTGGCAATGACAGTAGTGTTTATTTGGAGGGTGGGGTGGAGGGAAGGGAGCCTGTGGGGAGAAAGTGAGTGGATTACTTTCCAGAATTTGGATGGGTTATTTTTATTAGAGTTAGAAGTAGAGCTGAAGTAATCAGCCTTGGCCAAGCAGTGGCTCTTGTGCATTTGTTTCAGAGGACCCAGTAGGCCTCATAGCCTTTAAGGAGCTTTGTGCTTTTATGGAGCTTCCAGGCTGTATCCGTGCCCTTAGACAAGCAATGAGTTCTGGGGAGATCCAGGAGGTGGTTTCCATGGACAAGCTACCGGCGTAGTGGTGCATGTTGACTCCAGACTTCAAGGAATCGTTCTCCAGTAGTTAGCCTGCGACATCTAGATGATTACTGTAGCAACGAAATATAGGTGCCAATGTAGTGTTGGTCAAATCCATAAAGAGTGGGTCACTGTTCGAGGGATTTGTATGATCGGTTGTAGAGTTTTCAGGGACTTTGACTTTTTGAATTTTGTGCACAGGAAAGTCATACAATGGTCACTAGAGGCATCTGCTAGAGTACGGAATTAATGACCCTATGGGTGTGAGTTGTAAGGCCCAGTCGATGAGAATGGTTTCCTGTCTTGTGATTTATTAATCCGGATCTTGGATAATTTAGAGTTAGGTTGAGCGCATGTATAGCATTTAGCCTTTGCTGGGTATGGTAGTCAATTTATGGTGAACTCTCCCATAATATATAATTACGCCAGCAGAAGAGTTGCTAACTAAGGTGGTTATGAGTTCAGTAGCAATACTGGTTGTGAGCCAGGACAGCAGTAGACACCTGCTACAACAAAGATAGGTTTGGAGAGGAGGCGAGATTTGCAACAGCAGAGCCTTGTAAGCTTTTGCTAGAGCACTAGAAAAGACAGAAGTGAAATGGATGGAAGGAGAGCATAGATGGCTACCTACCTCCCTCTCCCAAGTCGGTCCTGTCCCGATATTGTGAAGCCAGGGAGAGTAAGAGATGAGTTGCTGATTTTTTTTTATTTAGCCAGGATTCAGAAATGATTATTATATCAGGGTTGAGTGTAGCAGTCAGTGGCTGTAGCAAGTCCACTTTAGGGAGGAGACTACGTATGTTGATATGTAGTATTTAAGGCCATTTGGAAGAGCTGAGGGCGTGGCTCAGTGCTGGCTGCAGGAGGAGGTTGAGCTGGGCCAGGGTTGGGGTTTATGTCACCAGCTGATAAGAGTAGGAGGGGCAATAATAATAAAATGCAGCTGGCTGTGTGAACCAGGAGTGGTTGCATAGCAGTGGGGAGCTGAGGGCTTTGGGTATTAGCAAAGGGTGGCCAGGAGCTAAGCAGCCATATAAGTAATGTACATAGGCAGCTGGATGAGAGAGAGGTGCAGGGGTCAGTGGGTGAGTGAGACCAGGATATGGTAATGGGAGGGAGTTACTCTGATTGTAGATGGGAGGAGGATATCATCTAATTTCAGAGGAGGGATGCGGGATTAGAGTGGGGGGTGAGAATAAGTGCTGTGAAGTATAGGAGCATCTTGGTTAAACTGGGGAGTATTGGTCCAGGAGAGCAGAGGCTGAGTCAAAGAAAAGCTGTACTGGCTCAATAGGTCAGTGGAGCAGCAGGGTTCTGGGAGAGCCAATGAGCAGGGACAGGAGGAGGCGGACATATGTGTGTTAAAGGAGGCCTGGGAGGGGTGGGGGGCCTGGGAGGGGGGTGGGAGAGGGAGAAAAAATCACAGCTGAAGAATGTGAGCAGGTGAACTGGAAACCCGAATGCAAAAGGTGCACCAATCGGTGAGCCATGCTAGCTGACTGACCTCAGATGCCCATAGTAAAGGGCTGCAGCCAATCGTAGCAGGCGCCCGGTGCAGCAAGCAGCGGTGTGAATACCTGGGGAGTTGATCCGGGCCGAGTTCAGGAGGCGGCAGGAGCTGTAGGGTCCCGTCGGCGCCACCGGTTGGAAGTGCCACTGGAAACTCGGCGGATCTGTCGGTTGATCGAGGCCCGAGTTCAGGAGGGTGGCAGTAGCTGTAGGGGTCGTCGGCAGCGGCAGCTGAGGAGGCACCGCCTTTTGGATTTGGGCGTGCCACTCGGGGCGCTCGGCAGATCACAGAGTTGATCCGGGCGAGGTTCCAGGAGGCGGCAGGGCTATGGGGTCCCGTCGGCAGCGGCAGCGAGCCGCCTTTTGGTTGGAAGCACCACTCGGGACACTCAGCAGATCTGAGGAGTTGATCGAGGCGAGTTCCAGGAGGGGCGGCAGGAGATGTAGGTCCCGTCAGCAGCGGCAGCAGGGAGGCACACTGCCCCACCGGTTCGACGCCCGCAGGGCACATATCAAATGAGGCAGGATTTTGGAAGCAGTAGACAGTATTGCAATTTCGGTTGTTACAGCACTTTCAAAACCTTTTATATAGCACTGTGCTCTGCATGCAGGAGAGATCCCTCATTTGCAAGGTTTTAGTAGTACATATGCACATGCACATGATCAAATTAGTATCTGGGGCTGCTAAACTATATGGTACCTGTTCAACCATGCTGTTCTCCACATAGCACAGTGCTTAGATGTTTAGCATTCCGTAACCTTCTGACAAGCAGGGCCCTAATTGACTAAAACCCCACGATGCACTCTTAAGATGCAGAAGTAAACAAAATGGACCTATCTTATTTTACATCTTTATGTATTATTTTATGTAATTTCTTTCTTTTTCATCAAGTGCTGTTTTATTTATTTATAAAAATGCAGTCTGGTTTAATGGTTTAGTTTAGGCTTGGTGGTTCTGTACTGCCTCCCAAGCCAGTGGCCTGGATGGGGGAGGACCTGGGTCAAACAGGGGTTAGCTACAGGAGATGACTGAGCATCTTCAGGACTGCTCTCCCCCTCAGGAGGAGCCTAACCACCCCACTCTTTAACAGCCACCTAGGTGAGGAATGCTGGCAGGGCTCAGGCAGCCACAAAGCAGTACTCGCCTGTAATTGTGTTAGCATCCTTGACAGTTCAGGGGATAAGTCAAGGTAGAAAACCTCCAATGGCAAAATAATCCACCAACCTGCCAGGCTGTCCCAGAGATGCTCAGTCATCTCTCCTGTAAACTAATCCCTGTTTGACCAGGTCCTCCCGAAACCAAAGCCACTGACATGGGAGGCAGTAAGTTACCACCAAGCCTAAACTAAACCACTAAACCAGACTGTATTTTTATAAATAAATAAAACAGCACTTGGATGAAAAAAAGAAAGAAAATAACATAAAATAATACATAAAGATGTAGAATCACGATAGTCCATTTTATTTCTGCATCTTAGAGGCATCGGCAGAGATTTTTAGTCAATGGGGCCCCATTTTCTGAAGGTTAGCGGAATGCTAAACATCTAAGCACTGTGCCATGTGAGGAGAACAGCATGGTTGAATAGGTACCATGTATTTTAGCAGCCCCAGATACTAATCGATCATGTGCATATGTACTACTAAAACCTTGCAAATGAGGATCCCACCTGCATACAGAGCACAGTGCTATATAAAAGGTTTTGAAAGTGCTAACAACTGGTACAATACTGTTGCTGCTTCAAAAATCACACCTTCATTTGATCTGCCACGACCCAAGTGGGCTTCCAAATACGAAAAGGCGGTGCCTCCTCAGCTGCCATGCTGATGGGACCCTACATCTCACTGCCGCCCCTCGAAACTACGCCCCGGATCAACTCCTCAGATCTGCTGACGACCCAGTGGCGCCCAAATCAAAAGGCAGTGCCTCCTTAGCACGCCACTGCCCGTAAGGACCCTACAGCTCCCTGCCGCCCTCATGGAACTCACCTCTATCAACTCCCAGGTATTCACCGCTGCTTCAAGTGCTGCACCGGCGGTGCTACTGGCTACAGCTACTTTGCTATGGGCATCTGATTGGTCATCCAGCTAGCACGGCTCTCACCGATGAGTGCGCCTTTTTGCATTGGGTTTCAGTTCAGCCTGCCTCATATTCTTCTGCTGTGATTTTCTCCTCCCCCACCTCCTAGGCCCCCCTACCCTCCCAGGCCTCCTTTAACATACGTATACTCCGCCTTCCTCCTACCTCACTACTCTCATTGGCTCTCCCAGAATATATCCCATGACCTACTGAGCCGTTACAGCTTTCTTCTGACTCAGCCTCGTCCTCTGTACTAATACTCCCCAGTTTAACAAAGATGCTGCCCTGTACTTCACAGCACTTATTCTCCCCCCACACCTAATCCCGCATCCCCTCCTCTGAAATAGATGATATTCCTCCCCATCTACAATCAGAGTAACTCCCCCTCTCCATTACCATATCCTGGTCTCACTCACCCACTACGCCTTGCACCTCTCGTCCAGCTGCCTATGAACATTACTCTTATATGGCTGCTTAGCTCCTAGCCACCCTTTGCTAATACCCAAAGTCCTGGCTCGACTGCTATGCAACCACTCCTGGTTCAAGAGCCAAAACCATTATATTATTGTACCTTCTTACTCTTATCAGATGATGACATAAACCCCAACCCTGGCCCAGCTCAACCTCCTCCTGCACCCAGCACAAAGCCACGTCTCTCAGCTCTTCAAATGGCCTTAAAATACTACATATCAATATCGTAGTCTCCTCCCTAAAGTGGACTACTATAGCCACTGACTCGCTCAACCCTGATATAATAATCATTTCTGAATCCTGACTAAATAAAAAATCAGCAACTCATCTCTTAACTCCTGGCTCACAAAAACGAGACACAGGACCGACTTGGGAGAGGAGGTAGGGTAGCCATCTATGTCTCCTCTTCCATCCATTTCACTTCCGTCTTTCTAGTGCTCTACCAAAAAAACACAAAGGCTCTGCTGTTGCAAATGTTGCTCCCTTCTCCAAACCTATCTTTGTTGTAGCAGGTGTCTACTGCTGTCCTGGCTCACAACCATATGCTACTGAACTCATAACCACCTTAGTTAGCCACTCTTCTGCTACAATGATATATTATGGGAGAGTTCAACATAAGTAGACCACCATAACCCAGCAAAAAAGTGCTAAATGCTATACATGCAACCAACCCAACCCAAATTATCCAAAATCACGACTAGGGCTAAATTACAAGACAGAAACCATTCCACCATCGACTGGGCTCTTACAACTCACTCCCATAGGGTCATTAATCCGATACTCAGCAGATGCCTTCAGTGACCATTGCATGACTTTCCTGATGCGACAAAATTCCTGAAAGTCGAAGTCTCCTATGGCTCTACAAATCGATCACCAAATCCCTGAACATTGACCCCTTTAGATCAGTAACCAACACTAATTGGGCACTATGCCACCAGTAACCTAGATGTGCCTTCTTCTTCAGAAACGATTCTTTGAAGTCTGGAATCAACATGCACCACTCGCGAGTGCGTGTCCGTGAAACCACCTCCCCTGGATCTCCCCAGAACTCATTGCTTGTCTAAGGGCATATGATACAGCCTGAAGCTCCATAAAAGCACAAAGCTCCTTAAAGACTATGAGGCCTACCGGGTCCTCAGAAACAAATGCACAAAAGCCACTCATTTGGCCAAAGCTGATTACTTCAGCTCTACTTCTAACTCTAATAAAAATAACCCATCAAATTCTGGAAAGTAATCCACTCACTTTTCTCCCCACAGGCTCCCTTCCCTCCCCTCCAAATAAACACTACTGTCATTGCCAACCACCATAGCAATGCTGCTGCTTTCAACTTGCACTTTACCTCATGTGCTTCTACTCTGCTAGGCTCCCTCCCAACTATTAACCAGTTATTCTCCGCACCCATTAGAAGTCCTCCAGACCCACTCCCAGCTTTTCCTACTCTAAAATTCTGAGAACTGACATGCTGACGGCCTTGGAAGCCCTAAACCCGAGCAAAGGTAGCTCCTCACAGTGGACTGGACCCAAAGTTACTAAACTTGTCTGCCCACTTTCACTGCCATTGCTTCCCCACTCACTGCTCTTTTCAATCTCTCATTTCACTTGGCCGAAATTCCCCATGAGTGGAAACATGCTATTGTCCTCCTCTCCATAAGTGTGGTGGCTCACTCCTCCCAGAGAACTACCGCTCTATATCTCTTCTCCTGACATTAGCCAAACTACAAGAACATCTAGTGCTTGATTAACCATCCTAGCATACCTCTCAGACAGAAATTTCTTCACCCAACATCAATCTGGTTCCGTAAACATCACTCTACTACTACCTCGCTTCTTTGAATCACTGATGCGATCCTGACAGAGCAAGGATTGCGGTCACATAACCACTGCCATACTTATTGATCATGCTAAAGCTTTTGACACCACGGTTTCCTACCCCTCCTGCTCCACTCCCTCTCATCAGCTGGGCTGTCTGAACATGCCATTAAATGGTTCAGCACATACCTATGTGACTGCTCACAGTCTGTAAAAATATCCGACTACATCTCCCTCCTCTACCCATATACTCTGAGTCCACCAAGGGTCCATACTAGTCTCGATTCTCTTCCCATCTTTCTGAATGATCTTCCATCCATCTGTACCTCATCTTCTATATATATGTATGCTGATGATACTGGTTCTATTCTCCTGTAGGCCTCACCCTTGGATGTCGCCTCAGGCTCCAATGTGATTTCAATAATGCCTAGAGCTGGTTTCAATCTCACCAACTCTTCCTAAATGCCAAGAAAACTGTGTCCATGACTTTTGGCACTGCGCGGAAGCTGTCAAGGCTACTTCTCCCCCTACCTTCACTACCCTCGATGGAGCAACTGTAATTGCTACGAGCCTTTCAGGTATCTGGCGTTTGGCTGGATAAACATCTCACCTTCTCGGCCCCATGTAGATGCCATAATAAAAGCTTCGTCCCAAACTCAGTTTTATATAGAAACCGCTCCTGCCTCCGCCCACAGGCAGCGCGAACTGATCCAAAAATGATAATCCAGTTTTCGACTATTGCTAGGTTGTTTATTGCTCTGCCCTGCCACCTCCTTAGCCAACCTGGATACTCTTTTCAACTCATTCTGTCAGTTTGCTCTGGGTGCACCTCACCTTACCCACGCTGCCACTTGTACCGGAGCTAGCCTTCCCATCCCTAACAAATAAAGGACTGCATCATTGCACAAATCTCATCTCTAAGTACTGGCTTGGTCACACTCCTCCTACATAAATTCCCTAATCTGCCCCCCCCACCCACTCCTCTCAACTTAAGAGCCCAATGACCATAGAACTCTGTCTGTTCCCTGGAGATCACCGCTAGGTGGACAGACCTCTCACTCTATCATCTCCCAAAATGTGGAATGCTCTTCCTACACATATCGATCCTCTTCCTCGCCTGGCTCATTAAATCAAGCTCTTCATAATTTCATCTCTGTAAACTGCACCTGCTCACCCCCTTTCTTGTCCTACATCCTGTTTGATGCCCTGCTGACTCACTTCACTTGCCACCTGTGCTATTCTTAGTCTGCACAGTGCAGGCCATTGGTTCACACTTGCTATTACATTACGCTCTCTCTCTGTCTCACCACAAGCTCACTGCAACTGGTTTTCACTTCTCTAACCTTGTAATTATTTGCTTTTCATGCTAATGTGTAATTCAGTTGTAACCTATGTTTTGTATGATATTGTGTATTTTGTGTGTACTCACTGTTACTGTGTAACTCCCACCACCCCTCCCCCAGGTCGTACTGGGAAATGAGCAACTTGTTGTTTAGTGTACCTTCACTGGTGAAACCTTTCAATAAATAAATTAATTTGAGCACACAGTGGTGCATATTATGACCCTAGGCATGTAAGGTTCTACACCTGATGCAGTTTAAATGGCTCCAATTATTATAGTAAAATGATCCTTGGTGTCTAGTGCTCCCCACCCAGGAATACTAAGCTGGGAGCTCATTTCTAGATGCATCCTGAGGAAGGGAACTTGTACAAGTGGGTCTTAGGTAGCACAATAGTTCAAAATACATAACATACATGGAGCAGAGTGATACACAACCACAAATTACATTGGGAATAATACATGCAAGATGTGAGAACTTGAGTGACAAGCAAACAATCGACAATGCATATACAGCACAGTCAAGAGCCACAAACCTATGCTGGCGATCAAATACAAAGCAGTGTTATTTATTTAGCTTTGTTAACGGGTAGGTACACTAGACAAGTTATATGCCTATTTTCAGGAACTTCCGAGGAGAGTACAACAGGTAATACGGATACATCAGAACATAACAGTAAGTAAAGCAAATACATAGAGTAACAAAATGCATTGAGTCACAAAGCGGTAAGGCATAGAGTGAACTGCTGTGACAGAAATTGATAAAGTACATATAATCAACAATAATATAGTCTAGCGCATACATAGTGCAGTCAGATGCCTAGGAAAGCAATTGGATCAAAGAAGCGACCAAAGATCATTGGCAGGTCCTCAGAACAGTTGGGCTCCAAATACAATTAGGCTGGGGAGGCTTGGGACATTATGCGCTGAGGCCAGCTTCAGATGCCCCTCAGGGACTTCCGAAGCACTGATGGGAGGAGGCGGAGCGAACATGGTAAGGAAAGGAGTTCCAGAGCCTAGAGCACATGCAACAAAGTACCTGTCCCCCATAAGGGTTCGGGTGAGGGTACTTTTAGCATCCCAGGACCCTGGGACCTGAGGGGTAAGAGGAGGGTCAGGAGGTGAGAGAAGCTGTGCCAGCCCGAGGAGGGTGCGGTTCTTATCACTTTGCCCACGAAGCATCCCAGCCCAAAGTTCAGGTGATTGGTCGGGAAAGCCAACCTAGTGTATCATAAAGCTCACAATGGTGGGTGAGCAGAGGCGGCAGTGCAAAGCGACAGATGTTATTATACGTTGTGGCCACCGAGTAGAAGAGCTTTGGAGGTACAGGCAAATTGGTGGAAGACCATAGCTAAGGAAAGTAGTACATCTCTAGCAAGTGCCAGGCAGACAGCAGGTGTCAGGTTATTTTTGGCCCTATAGGCCAGACCCTATTTACAGTTCACAGTTCTATAGACATTTAGGATATGACTCTCTAGGTCCAACTGGGGGTCAAGTGTCACCCAAGGTATTTGATGGAGTTCACAGTTAGGAGGGAGCTCATCACACAACTGATATGCAAAGGGGCTGGAGAGGCTTTTACTAGCGTTAGCTATAAACATTTGTGCATAATGCCTAGAGTGGAAGATAGGTGCCAAATGTTAGCTGTACCCAAACTGGAAACAAGTAATAGGAGAGCAAGAGGAAAACTAGAGCAAGTGCAGGAGGAGAGGTGAGACCACTGAAGTGGTTTGAAAGAATCCATGGGAGGGAGATTGGTGAATGGCTGGGGAGGGAGTTCCAGATTTTAGGGCAGCGGTGGCTGAGCGTGACTTTGCCGATGGTTGTGGAAACTGAAGGACTGCTAGGGTTGAATATTTCAGCTTCTGATGGTATGGCTATAACGGGGCCGTCAGAGGTAGGAGGGTAGGAACAAACCAGATTTGCCCACAGAGCTGACACAGTGGGCATGGTGTCTGTCCACAAGAAAGAAAAGGAGAGATTTATATATAGAACAATGGTGAGTCCAAGAAGGATAGTCGAGAGTGTAATGGCAGAAATAGTTGAAGAGTGTGTCCAGTCTGGCAAGGGTAGTGAAGGGGCTCGCTGTAGACCATATCACCATAGTCAGAGATTTGGAAGATCATTCTCTGGATAATAGCATGGTATGCTGGAGGTGGATACAGTCACAGTTCCTGTAAAGTGCACAAAATTGTGGTGCAACTTTTTGACTATAGCATCACTTGTTCCAGAAATGTTTAGGTGCTGGTCTAGCCAGATACCAAGATAACTAAAGGTGGTGACATGCTCACAGGAGCCATCCAGGGTATGGAAAGTAGGAAGGGAGGGAGCCTAGAGAGTCTGGTGCCTTGTGCCAAGGACATGGAGACAGCCTTCTTGGCATTGAGGAAAAGCTGATTTGTGTGTGGTCAGAGCTGAACTTGATCAAAGTCCAGCTGGAGTCTTTGGGCCTGCTGTGAAGAGGACCGTGTCATCCATGTACATGTGAATGGATGCAGACAAGCACATGGAGGAGGAGATCATTAAGGAAAATGGAGAAAGTAGTGGGCTTAACACAGATCCTTGTGGGACCCAAGTGGATACAGGCAGGGAGGAGAGGGGTCACCACTTTTGACTGCTTGGGACCTACCTGTGGTAGGGTGGAACAGCTGATGGCTAAGTCAGAGGGCCTGCAGCCTGGAGTTTGGCTAATAGTTGGGTGGTAGACAGGGTTGAATGCTTTGGCTAGATCGATGAAGATAGCAGAAGTGAATAGGCTGTGATCCATACCATTATGGATGGATTTGGTGAGCATGAGCAGGTGGTGGAGTGATTTTGCGGAAGTCAGACTTGTATTGTTGAAAAGGAAGAGGTCCAGAAAGGGAGAGAGTTGTGACAAGATAATTTGTTCCTGTATTTTGGAGAGAAGAGAAATGAGTCGGTAGCTGTTCGTACCTGACTGGTCACCATCTTTTGGAGGAGGAGGAGTAACAGTGGCAGCCTTCCAGTCAGCAGGGATGGAGGAACACCAGAAAGAGAGGTTAGGAGGTCATCCAATGGGGAGGAGATTGCAGAAGCAGTCAGATGGAGAAGCTTGCTATCCGGCCATCTGGGCTCCTACCCTTGGAAGGATTAAGGCTAGAAGTGTGTCGGGGATAAGGATGGAGTTACTGGAGAAAAAAAAACAATAGGGGAAGGAAGGAGATGACAATCATGCAGGCTGGCAGGGGTTAGGGAGGTGCGGAAAGGGAGAGGGAGGAGGCGAGAGGAGGAACAGGTGATGAAAAGAATTACATCTCATGGTGATGAAGGAGAGTTAGAGACAGGGGTGCCACTGACTCTGAGGACAGGCAAAGGAGTGGGAGGGAGAAGAGATTGTGGCAGCCTTTCAAAATTTAGTCAGATAACCAATGTTGGTACTGAAGTTAGATGTAAAATTCTCACCTTTGGCAAGCTTATTGCCATGGTACAGGTGCTGTGGAGATGATGATACCTCTGGAAGCCATGGGGATGGGTTACGTTTATTTTTGACCAGGCCAAATCATGCGACATGCAAGTAAGCTATGAGGTCAGCCATGATCTAGGGAGGTGGTGTACCTTTTTCATGTCCTGCTCTGGAGGGGCATAGCAGTCCCATAAAGGGAGGCAGTATAGTGCAGTGGTTTAAGGCTCTGAGCTGCAAATCTGGTGACATCCAGCAGACCAGACCTGGGTTTGAATCCCACACTTCCACTTGCATACTGTGTGACTCTGAGCAAGTCACTTAACTTCCCTGTGCTCCCAGGTCGCTCCTGTAAAAGCTTTCAGCTTAGTGTGCTACTCCTGGTTAAACAACTAAAAAAAAAAAAAAATATTTAGAGTAATTTTGTTTTGAAATATGTTAGCATGGAATCAGTGGAGCAGACCAATGAGATAGGGGACCAATCAGGTGACTTAGAGTCACGGCGCAAGAGGTGAGGTCCAGGATTTGAAGGAAAATATAAGCAGTGTTTGGTGGGGGTGAGGGGCTTTAGTTGAATGACAGGCATCAGAGGGTTGTGGTTATGGTGTCAAATCAGAAAGAGGAAGTCAAGAGGAATGCCACAGGGATCCATCCTGACTCTTGTTCTCTTCAATATGCTCATTAACAATGTTTGAGAATGAATCTGGGGCTGTGTCTCTTTGAAGATGACATCAAGCTCATGGGAGGGTAGATAGTGATGGGAAGCAGGAAACTGCAGACTGACATGTAAAGATTAGATAGGTGGCTAAGGGTTGGCAGTTGAAATTCAATGCCAAAAGTGCAAGGTGATTCACTTAGGGACAGGAACCCCAGGACAGTACTGGATAGGAGGGGTAGAGCTGAGCACTACAGCTGAGGAAAGGACCTAGTATTCATCATTAGTGACTCCTTAAACAATCAAGCTAGTACAGTGATGCATCTAGTAAGGCAAATAGGATACTAGGATGTGCCAGAAGGGGTTCTGATAGTAGAAGAAAGAGGTTTACTGCCTCTTTATTGATCGTTAGTGAGGCTGCACTGGGTATACTGTTCAGAGTTCTGAACTTCTGAAGACCTCACCTCAGGACAGATAAGGACAAAGGGTGATCAGGATGATTCAGAGCTGACAGGACAGATCATATGAGGATCTGCTCAAGGCACTGAACATGTCTTCACTGGAGACCAGACAAGAGGAATGATATGATAGAGACCTTCAAGTTCCTGTAAGGAATAAACAAGGTGAATGGAGAACTACTTAGCATGAGTAACAGTTCAAGGTTATGGGGACACAAGAGAGACTGATGGGAGGGAGGTTCAAGAGGATATTGGGAAATTTATTTTCCAGAAATGGTGAGTGGAAATGTGGAATAGTTTGCCAACTGAGATGGCAGGCACCAAAACTATAAATGGTTTCAAGCATGGCTCTGACAAAGTGAAGGGTAATGGTTACTCATGCTGATAGTAGTAATGAGGGGAACAAGGAGTGGATAGTGAAGGCTATTACCCTGCATGGACAGTAGGTTCTGAGGTTTAGTAGTAGGAATGGGGCAAACAGGATGTACCATTTTATGTTGATTGCGCACAGTGCAAATAACATATTGCAGGCTGCTGGTGACAGTAGTTTGGAATATTTGCACCAACTACTGACAATTTTGCTGCTGCAATCAGGGCCACCTCAGTCATTGCAGCGTCAGTCATCTGCTGCAATGAGGGGCGACCCATCATTGCAGGGTGGGATGTAAAACCACGTGTTGTTTGTGAACATGGCAGCAGGTTGCCGCCATGTTCACAAACAATATAACCCCCCGGTTTATGTACAAGCGGGTCCCAAACCCCGCCGGCCTCGGTGCTCCATTGTTTCTGGTGCCAACAGGGGCCCTCCCCATCGGCATTCTGTAACACCTCCGCTTTTATTCCTGCCAATGGGGTGCCCACTTCCCATCGGCTACTGCTGCCCCAAAGTAAGTCATTGGTGGCACGCTGGTGCCCATCCAGCGTGCCACATGCTGTAAAGGGAAAAAGCGGTCCCGTGAAGTATTTTATTTTTACCTACCAAAAAGGAAAGCGGTTTTCGTGGTGTCCCTGGTCCCCACCTGCAACCCGCACCATCCCACTCGCACCCTGCCTCCCCAAACCCCCGTCACCCCATACTTATCTCCGGAGCTTGGCGCGATGATCTTGGTGGACCAGGAACATGTCTGCACTCTTCAAAGCCGACTGTGAACTGAAGAAATGCCGTAAGCTGTATAACGTAATAAATAGTGTTTTTCAACTTTAGTACATATCTCAGGCATTTTGGGACTTTTCACCAAATTTTCAACATAGGTTTTTGGGACCCTCCTCATGAATCTTGAACTGTCATTGCGTTAATTGGCCCGAAGGTGATTTCGCGGTCACTGCGGAATCACCTTTCGGGGCGATTAATGAAAGCGACAGTGCCAGTGTTCATGAGTCAGGTCTCAAAAACTGTTAAATTAGTGGGAAAAATCAAAAATGACTGTATGACGAGGCGCAGCGCCATGCAGTTGCTACCCACGCTTATATCTTCGTGAATTTGCAATATTTTCACCCAGATTTTCAACATTGGCATTTTCCACCTCCTTGTGAACAGTACAGCTGTCATTGTTCACATCCTGGCGGAAATGTGTTTTGCACTTCTGGCGCAGAATATCACGGTCGCTGTGGAAAATCAGTGTTTGGGACAGATTAAGAAAATTACAGTGACACTGTTCATGCGTAGAAGTCCTGAAATGGCTGTGTTGAAAATCTGCTAATGATACTCCATAAAATTTCTGTATTACTGGCGTGTGTTGTGCAGTTTGCAGCGCTCATAACTCGATAATTTATATTTTCACTCCAGTTTTCAACATTGCCATTTCCACACCTACTTATGAACAGTGCATCCGTCATTTTTCCCATCCTGGCTGAAATAATGTTTTCGCCTTCGATTGCAGAATAGAGCAGTTGCTGTGGGAAATCACTGTCGGGACCGATTAAAGAAAATGACAGCGATACTGTTCATGAGCAGAGGTCCTAAAATGCCTATGTTGAAAATTTGGTGATGATAACTCAACAAATGACCGTATTACAAGTGTGTTGTACACTTTCCACCACCCTTGTAACTTCACACATTTGTAATATTTTCACACCACATTTAGAACAGTGGCACTTTTTTCACCTCCTTATGAACAATGCGCTGTCATTTTCACATCCGGTCTAAATATGTTTTGCACTCCTGCGGAGAATAGCACGGTCGCTGTGGGAAATCAGTGTTTGGGACAGATTAAGATCCGGGTAAGTGAGGGGAAGTGACCGAGCAAACTGAGCTCTGTCAGGACTGCTGGTTGTTTGTGGGCAGAAAAAGGCCCCATCACAAGAGCCCAGTACAAAGGGCAGCCTGCAGCACTGGGAGAAACAGAACGAGAGAGCGAGTGAGGGAGGGTGAGTGAGTGAATTCACGGAGCACTGTCAGGACTGCTGCGGTTCTTTGTGGGCAGAAAAAGGGTCCAAAGCAGGCAGAGGCCCAGTAGAAAGGCCAGCCTGCAGCGGGAGGGAGAAACAATGCGAGTGAATGAGACAGGGGACTGAGTGAACTCAACAGCGCCTAGCAGGACTGCTGTGGTTCTTTATGGGCAGAAAAAGGCGCCAATGCAGGCAGGAGCACCGTACAAAGGGTCGCTTGCAGCGCCAGGACAAACAGAATGAGCACGTGACAGAGAGAGAGACTGAGTGACCTCAACATAGCTCTGTTGGGACAGCTGCGGATTTCTTTGTGGACAGACAAAGGTGCCAGCGCAGCCAGGAGCCCGTGCACAGCGTAGCCTGCAGAACCAAGAGATACAGAATGAGTGAGTGACAGAGCAGTAGTGAGCGAGCTCAACAGAGCTAGTATTGTGACTGCTGTGGATTTTTGTGGGCAGAAAATGCGACCAGCGGAGGCAGGAGCCCAGTACAAAGGCCAGCCTGCAGCACGGGAGAAAGCGGAATGAGTGAGTGAGAGAGGGGAGGCGGCGAGCTCAATGGAGCAATGTCGGGACTGCTTCAGATTTCTTTCTGGCCAGAACAAGCTGCCAATGCAGGCAGGAGCCCAGTACAAAGGGCAGCCTGCAGTGGCAGGAGACACAGAATGAGTGAGTGAGCAGCAGGCTCTTTTGGGACTGCTGCAGATTTGTTTGTGGTGAACAAGACAGCAATGCACGCTGGGGCCCAGTACAAAAGGGCAGCCTGCAGTGGCGGAAAACCAGAATGAGCGAGTGAGAGGGGGAGTGGCGAGCTCAATGGAGCTCTATCGTGACTGCTGCACATTTTTGTGGGCATGAAAAGCGGCAACACAGGCAGGAGCCCAGTACAAAAGGGCAGCCTGCAGCACTGGCAAACGGAATGAGTGAGTGAGAGAGGGGAATGAGAGCAAGCTGAATGGAGCTGTGTGGGACTGCTGCAGATTTCTTTGTGGGCAGAAAAAGGCAGCAATGCACACAGGAGTCCAGTACAAAGGCCAGTGTGCAGCGCCTGCAGAAAAGGAGCAGAGCGAGTGACAGAGGGGAGTGAGCGACCTCAACGAGCTGTGTCAGGACTGCTGCAGATCTCTTTGTGGGCAGAAAAGCTGCCAATGCAGGCAGGAACCCAGTACAAAGGTGCATCCTGCAGCAGTGGGAGACACAGAACAAGCGGTGAGGGAGGGTGGTGAGCTCACGAGGCTTTGCTGGGACTGCTGCGGATTTCTTTGTGGGCAGATAAAGGCAGCAGTGCATGCAGGGGCCCAGTACAAAGAGCAGCCTTCAGCGGCGGAAGAAACAGAACAAGCGAGTGAGAGAGGGGAGGTGAGTGAGCCAGCTCAATGGAGCTCTACTGTGACTGCTGCAGATTTCTTTGTGGGCAGAAGAAGGCGGCAATGCAGGCAGGACCCAGCCACAAAGGGCAGCCTGCAGCACCGGCAGAAACAGAATGATCGGTAAGAGAGAGTGGCTGAGCTCAACACGGAGCTCTGTTGGGAGTGTGGCAGATTTCTTTGTGGGCAGAAAAAGGCGCCAACAGAGGCAGAAGCCAACTACAAAATGGCAGCCTGCAACATCAGGAGAAACAGAATGAGCGAATGAGACAGACAGAGTGAGCGATCTCAACAGAGCTCTGTCAGGACAGCTGCAAATTTCTTTGTGGGCAAAAAGGTGCCAACACAGGCAGAAGCCCAGTACAAAAGGACAGCCTGCAGCAGCGAGACACAGAATGAGCGAGTGAAGGATGGGGAGTAAGTGAGCTCAGCGAGCTCTGTTGGGACTACTGTGGATTTCTTTGTGGGCAGGAAAAGGCAGCAATGCACGAGGGGCCCACTATAAAAGGCAGCCTGCATTAGCGTGAGAAAGAGAATGAGTGAGTGAGAGGGGGGACTGAGCGAGCTCAACAGACTCTCATCGTAACTGCTGCAGATTTCTTTGTGGGCAGAAGAAGGCGACAATGCCGGCAGGAGCCCAGTACAAAGGGCAGCCTGCAGCGCTGGCAGAAAGCGGAGCGAGAGAGTGAGAGAGGAGATTGAGCTAGCTCAACAGAGCTCTGTTGGGATGGCTGCAGATTGTTTGTGACCAGAAAGGTTGCCAACAGAGGCAGGAGCCTAGTACAAAGGGCAGCCTGCAGCCAGGAGGAAGCGAATGAGCCCGAGTGAGACAAGGGGTGAGTGACCTCAATGGAGCTCTGTCGGGACAGCTGCGGTTTCTTTGTGGGCAGAAAAAGCAGCAATGTAGGCAGGAGCCCAGTACAAAGGCCAGCCTGCAGCACAGGCAGAAATGGAATGAGTGACTGAGAGAGGAGGAGCAAGCTCAACGGACCTGCATCAGGACTGCTGCAGATTTATTTGTAGGCAGAATAAGCCGCCAGCGCAGGCAGGAACCCTGTCTGCGAAGGACAGCCTGCACCAAAGGAGACACAGAACCAGTGAGAGAGTGAGGAAGTGGAGTGAGTGAGCTCAGCAGAGCTCTGTTGGGACTGCTGTGGATTTCTTTGTGGGTAGAAAAGGTAGCAGTGCACCCAGGGCCCAGTACAAAGGACAGCCTGCAGCGGTGGCAGAAACAGAATGAGTCAGTGAGAGAAGGGGAGTGAGTGAGCTCAACAGAGCTCTATCGTGACTGCTGTGGATTCCTTTGTGGGCAGAAAATGTGGCACGCAGGCAGGAGCCCAATACAAGAGGCCAGCCAGCAGCGCCAGCAGACATGGAGCAGTGGTGACAGAGGGAGTGAGCAACCTCCAACGGACCTGTGTTAAGACTACTGCAGATTTCTTTGTTGGCAGAAAAGCCACCAACAGAGGCAGGAGCCCAGTACAAAGGCCAGCCTGCAGTGCAAGGAGAAACAAAATGAGGGAGTCAGAGGGGAGGACCCACCTCAACGAAGCTCTGTCAGGGCATCTGCGGATTTCTTTGTGGACAGAAAGGGTGCCAACACAGGAAGGAGCTCAGTACAAAACAGCAGCCTGCAGCACTGGGAGAAACAGAATGAGCGAGTGACGGCCAGTGGCGAGCTCAACGGACCAATGCAATCAACATTCAGCACTGACAAATACTTGTTTTTATTGTGTCCAGAAATGACTGTGTGTATATGTGTGCGGAGGTTGCTGGCGAGCGTGTGTGCAGTTAAAACACGATTCCCAGAATCATTAACTAGCACTAACCACGCGGTGTGTTAACACTTCAAGAAAGCATTTAGTATACCTTACACCTTATATGCGTTAGAGTAACCCCAGTTGTATGAGCACCTGGTTGCAATTAGTAATCCTGTGCAAAAAAAAAAAATAGTGCCCTATTAACAGGTTAGCACTGCACAGAAGAATGCTTTTAAAATAGTACCAACCATGCTTATCACAATGCAGTGCTAGTCCTGTTACAGTGGTATGTGGGCCCCATTTTCAGATTACTGTTGTGCACTCTAAGTGCTGCACCTGAGATAGTGCACAGCCACAGAAGGTGGTGGTAATGGCACTCCCTCCAGTGAGGAGAGAGTGACCAGTAGGGGCCGGAGGGCTCAGTAATGGACACATCCTCTTCAGTGTCTTTATAAGTGGCATAACAGAAGAACTGGAAGGGAGATATGCCTTTTGTAGATGACACCACAATCTGTAATAGCATTGATAGGTGCAGATGGAGAGAATGAGTGGGGACATTAGAAAACTTAGAGTGCTATGGAACATGGTAGTTCGGGTTCAAAGCCAAAAGTGCAAAATCAAGCATCTAGGTACTAGAAGGCTGAGTATAAAATGTAGAGGAGGTACTTATGGTCACTAAGGAAACCTTTTATACAGCACTGTGCTCTGTATGCAGGAGAGGATTACTCATTTACATGGGGCTGTAGTAGTATATATGCACATGCACATGATCAGGGTAGCATCAAGTGATGCTGAATACGACACCGATCCAACCATGCTGTTCCCACAGTGTAATGTTTAGCTCTGCACGCTAACCTTCTGAAAATGGGGCCCTGATTGACTAAAAATCCTGGCCGATGCCTCCTAAGATGCAGAAGGTAAACATAAAGGTTTATCTTATCTATCTTTTTATGTATTGTTTTATCGTATTTTGCTTGCAAAACCTTTATCGATTTCAAAACACTGTGATGTGACTTAAAATGTTTATAACAGACTAGTTAAAATACAGTTTGTTTCTTCTTTTACCTATATGCTGTCTTTATTTACTTATAAAACACAAGTCTGGTGGGCTGGCCTAGCAGCTTGATGGTGATTGCACTGCCTCCCATGCCAGTGGCCCAGTTTTGGGGTGGAACTGAGTTGCACAGGGGTTAGCTGGGGAGATATGATTGAGCATCTCGGGAATGCTCTCCTCTCGGTGAGGGAAGTCTGACCACCCCGCTCTTCAACATCCACCTAGCTGAGGAGGGCTGGCAGGGCAGTGGAGTTGCATAGGTGGAGGGCTCAGGCAGGAACAAAGCAAGCATGTGTCTTTATATGCAATTGCATCATTCCATGCTTGGCTGCCCAGGCGATGAAACCAAAGGTAGAAACCCCTAATGGCAAAATGCTCCAACAACCTGCCACAGATTTTGCACTGCTAACCAGGCTCTGCTCATATATGTGTCTCCTTGTCAATGGCCCTCCTCCTCCTAGCCCCAACACGGGGATGGAGTGTGGGGGTCTCAGAGCAAATATGTCCTGTGGATGGTAAGTGATTGGGCTGGAGATGTCAGTGGGAAAAGGGTAGCAGGGTGACTAAGGAGATAAAAATCTCTATGGAAAAAAAAAAAACACAGTTTGAGAAGCTCAAACCCCAAAACAGACTGTGCATGCCTCCAGTGAGATTCACAGTAAAGTTATTTAGTAAAACAATGCAAATTATATGCATATGCCAGCTAAACTTCTGATGAAAATTGAATACTGAGGGATTGCAGCAAAAATATATATTTTAAAATAAAACTTAAAACGTAGTCCATAGAGTACAAACTAGCAATGATTTTGGCTTACTTCCACAGCTCCTGAAGTGCTTCCCAGGCATTCAACTCAGATAAGTTGCTGGACTTACACAGTAATTAATTACACATAAAACAAATCAACACTTTAACTTGGAAAAATGCATGCAGCTCCCTATGTATACAGGTATGTTAGGAATATTCTGTATTAGCTTCCTACACAAACGTGTTGTCTGACAGCAAATGAAGGCAGCACTTATTTAAAAGAATAAACTACAGCATTTAAATTAGTTTTAAAAGTTTCTTGTCACATCACAATGGTCTGAAATTTGACTAAAGGTGTGCAAGCAAAACAAAAGGAAAACCCCGTAAAGAAGTAGAATAAGAGATAGCCCTGTTTTGTTTACCTCAGCTCTGCAGTTTTAGACATCTCTCATCAAGCTAGCAGCTAAGGGAATGCAACAGGCAATGAGTTCAGCTGTAGGACATTCATGGGGAGGGGCAGGGGATGGGTAGTTTCAGAACATAATCCATTTCAGTATATAGTTTATTTGTTTCAGTATATAGAGTATGTGAATTTTTCAGTCTACAGTGTATGTGTTTCAATACATAGTGTATGTGTTTCACCATGTAGTGTATTTGTTTCAGTATATAGTGTATGCAGATTTTTCAGTGCATAGTGTGTTTATTTCAACAGACAGTGTATGTATTTCAATATAAAGTGAAGATGTTTCAATACATAGTGTATTTGTTTCAGTATATAGCGATGTGCTTTTTTCAGTGTGTAGTATATGCATTTCAATAGATAGTGTATGTATTTCAATATACAGTGTATTTGTTTCAATATATAGTGAATGCAGATTTTTCAGTGCATAGTGTATTTATTTCAGTAGATAGTGTATGTATTTCAATATAAAGTCTAGATGTTTCAATATATAGTGTATTTGTTTCAGTATATAGTGTATATGCTTTTCAGTGTGTAGTGTATGCATTTCAATATATAGTGTATTTGTTTCAGTATATAGTGTATGCAGTATTTTTCAATATATAGTGTATGTGTTACAATCTATAGAGTATTTGTTTCAGTAGATAGTTTATGTGGATGTTTCAGTCTGTAGTGTATGTATCTCAAAAGTAGTGTATATGTTTCAGTACATAGTACATTTGTTTCAGTATATAGTGTATGTGGATTTTCAGCACTCAGTATGTGGATTTCAGTAGATAGTATATGTATTTCACTATGCAATGTAAGCATTTCACTATATAGTGTATGTGTTTCACTATATAATATATGTATTTCAGTATACAGTATATGTATTTAACTATACGATGTATATATTTCAGTAGTTACTGTATGTGGTTCACTACATTGTGTATGTATCTCACTATATAATATATATATTTCACTATATGATGTATGTATTTCACCATATAGTGTGTGTTTTACTATACAGCCAGAGATTCTGAATTATGTCCCTAACGGCTTGCCATAGACCAGACCTGAGTTTGATTCTCACAACCTTCAGTTGCATACTGTGTGACTCTGAGGAAGTCACTTAACTGCCCAGCTCCCAGGTCACCCGGAAAACAGGCACTTGTGCCTAGTGGGCCTTCCTGGTTACCAAAGACTAAAATAAAAAATAAAATAACTGAGGGATATGAATGTTATCACAAGTAATTTTGCCTGTTTTAAGATGTCACTGTGTGTGCGTCATTTTACTTATTGTATAATTACCACTGTAACTTGCACTTGTTTCTATAAAACAAGACAACTTTGTAAATGGGTCATATTTGGACCTAATAGTTGTATCCTGTCTAAAATTAAAGTTTTGGGGTGTTTAAATTCCCCTACTGGAAAGTAGTTAATGTGGTGGGGTACCGCTGTGTAGAGGTGTGTTGTAGATGTGGATACATGAGCAGTATAATGGCACTGCATAAGACAGCACTTCAGCTGCTCTGAAATCACACATTCACCTCTGGGGACGAAGAGCAGAAGGTCATGGGTTCTAGCCCCACACTAGGCACTTGGAATAGTACCCATAATTGACACTGTAGTGCAGTTTGAGGGTGCTGTCCTTTGGTTGAGATGTTAAACCAAGGTCCCTTCTGCTCATCGCTGATCACTGTCAGGTGTCAGTAAAAGATCCCATGGCACTTATCGATAGGGAGTAGGGAGTTTCCTGATGATATGGCCAACATTCCCTTTTCAATAAAACAGATTCATGAAACCCACTCCTAGATTGCACCTGGAAACAAGCTATAATGACTTATTGTGCCTTTCCTGATCCAAAATTTCAAATAAATCAATAAATAAAATATGACCTCGCCACTGCATGTTGTTGCCTCTTATAGTTGGGGTGGTAATAGGAAACAGAAAGGCTACTTGTTAACTTTATGTGTACTGTTTTGTTGCATTTGCACATGATGTGTGTACATCGGAGGGTGTGTTAGTGTATGGTTATACTAGGTGACGAGGGCACTGTACTGCTAGCATTGACCACAAGAAGTGATTCTGCAAGAAGTGACTAATTACAATGAAAGACTGATGAACTTGGGGATGTTTTCCTAAGACCCCAGAGCACCAATAATCCCTGCAGTTGCAGAAGACCCTTTACTCCAAAACTGGGAGGGACAGGGTTGTCAGAACTGGTATACCTAATTGGTTTTGAAATGTTCTCCTTTTTGTTCCCTTAATTTTTGTCTTGTGGAAACAACAGGAAACAGTCACCACTGGAGAGCCTTGTGGTGTGGATTATAATGTCAGGATATTACTGGCCTAGCCAGAGGCAGAAAGGAGAAATGGCTCATGTGGGATGAAGGGCCCCAAGAATGAACATCACTTCTCTATCAAAACCTAAATATGTCACTAATTGTATTGAAATGAAACAGTGTGCATACCAGAGCAGAAAATGTAACTGACCTGTGTTCTGTTACTACACTTAGTAGAAGGTGAAAAGATTAAGTGCTCTCAGTAACAGGTAGTGAAGTATTCTTGTAAGGTTGTGTATACTTACCACTCCACACCAGCTGTGAACCGCACTGAGTTAATGATCCGCTGCAAGCAGACCCGACTGGATGCATCAGGGAGGTGGTCTGAGTTACCTCTGAGTTGCTGTTGTGATGGAATTCGAAATGTTGTGGGAATTTTCACTCTGCACCATTAGTAATGTCATGCTGGGGTTGGAAGAGGGAGGTATTTTTAGAATAAAACTTTGGGAAACAGGAGGGACTTTTAAAAGAAAGTTAGATAAAGAGATAGAGAAAGCTAAGTGATATGCAGCAGTCTGTAGCACTCCACAGCTCTTCTGTCTGAACACGCAGCAGGAAGCAGGATAAAGTGCTGTGCTCCACACACAGAGCTTTTATGTTGCACAAATGCAACTGTAGTGTCAACACACCCATACTCTCAGTGGTATGTAAATCACTGATGCGTGACCATTTTATTGATTTTTGTTTATTGAAGTCTTGGATGACACCTGTGAGTCAATGCTCGTTGAGAGGTTCCACATCAGATACATTAATACAAGAAGACACAATATACAATTACAGTAAATTATACATACAGAGTACAAAAAATTCAACAGTACATGGGTGGCAATGACAAGCAGTTCACAAATTGTGCTAAGGTATTGTACATGGTATGCTAGCGTCCTCGAAAAGAGAGAGAGGCAAAGGCAGACTGTTAGGGTGAGGTAGAGAGGGGCAGGGAGGAGCAGTGGGTGCTGGGATAGGGAGGGCAGAGGGAAGAAAAGAGCCAAGGGGTAGGGGTGGAAGGCAAGTGCTAGGGCAAAGGGGTGGGAGGCAAGTGCTGGGCAAGACTTAACCTGGCCAGACCCAGGAGTTGGAAGTCTTGGGGGGCACCTACAGGTACTATTGTCGGTGAGGTGCTGACAGAGTTTGTGCTTAGGAACCATGGGGTGTGGCTCTGGTGATGTCAGGTGGTAGACCATTTGTTCACGAGGGCCCGGTGAGCAAAGGATCACTGTATCATAGTTGTGCGGCAACTGAGCACATGGAATACTGTGTATCGAGCTCCTGGTGTGCCTGGCATGCATAGGTGATGATAGAAGGCTCAGAACGCTTTGAGGAAGTAGTTTAGTGAGAACTTTTTGCGAGTAGGCAGGTTTGATAAGGTATTCTGTCCTTCAGTTGAAGCCAGCCCAATCGTGCATAAAGCTCTCGTAGTTGTGGGTGAGTTTTGGGGCATTAGTGAGCAGGCGGAAGGCTTTGTTTAAGGCTTTTTGAGAGGCATTGGAGTGCTGTGTTGGTAGTGGAGCTGTAGACAGCTAGGCCATAGTCAATCAAGGTGATGAGTGAACTGTTATTTGCCAAGTTCAGAGTTTACAGGTCAGGCAATGTCTGTGCCTGTAGAGGATACTGATCCTGGTGTTAAAGGCTTTGGCCGTGATGTCAATGTGCTGTGTGTAAGACAGGGCAGTATTCAGTGTGATTCCAGGTACTTGAAATGGGGACTAGTTCTAGGGTGTTACGAGGTCATTCTGAATTGCCAGGGATAACTTTTAGCTTGTTTTGTGTGGCGAACAGCATGGTCTTATTCTTTTTATAGTTCATGCCAGTTTTGCTCTTTGAACCATTTTCCAGCCATTGCAAAGCTGCTCTGGAGGTCGTATCCTAAAAGTCTGCGGGTCGAGGTTGCTGGTGAAGATCTCTCCATCATCTCGTGAGGAGCATGCGGCTATTGCAAGCAGCGGAGGTTGTTTAGGAAGAGACTGAAGAGTAATGGACCAAGTATGGATCCTTGTGGTACTGCTGGAGCTGACGGGTCGACTTTCTGATAGGATGTCCCCGATCTTTACTTGCTGTGATTGTAGACTAAGGTAGCTACAAAATCATGCTATGGTTTCTAGGACTAGCCCTATGTCAGAGAGCTGTTCAAGGAGGAGGGAATGATGGACCGTGTCAAATGCCTTTGATAGGTCAACAAAGGCGCCAGTACAATGTGCCCTTTGTCAAGAGCACTATGTATGAATCCGGTAAATTCAGGAGAGCCATGATGGTGCTATGGCCAGCTTGAAACCATGCTGTTCTGGGCATAAGAGCTGATATTGATTGAAGTACTCCACCAGCCGGTCAGCCACAATCCTTTCAAGGGCCTTGGAGGCGGGGGAGTATAGACATCAGCCTGTAGTTGTTTGAAGAGACCAGTCACCACTTTTGTGTACCAGGGTGACCGTGGCAGCTTTCGAGATTTGGGGAATTTGGAGTGGCAGAGGAATAGATTCATTATCTTTGTCAGTGGACCAAGTACTTCATCTAGTGTTAGTCAAACAAATTTTAGGTCCAAGAGTCCCCACTGTGCTTTGATTTGCCGAGGGCTTTTCAAGGTATCTTCTAGCAGTGGCTTTGGAGACCAGTTTGAAGCGGAAGAGTGGCCGGTTTGGTCATGCTGGGGTCTTCTCACTGACCCCTGGAGCAGGGGTATTGAAGAAGTTTATCAGGAGCACACTACTGAGATCTGAGAAAGGCTAGGTTCAGAGAGTTAGCGATGAACAGAGGTCAAAGTAGGGCGCTGTCAGCGTTTAACATGGCTGGGGCTATTTTAGGGTCCTTCCCAGTGATATTATTTAGATTTGCCCAGAACAATTTGTTGCTATTCCAGGTGTTAGTGACTTCCTTGTAGAATTTGTTTTTGCCTTACGAACTACCTTTGTGCACTCATTGTGGGCCTTTTATACCTTTGGATGTTAGTTGGTGTGCCATGTGCCCATGCTGTTTGCCAGAGTTGGTCTCTTGCATTTAGTTGCACGGTAATTCCGGGGTAATCCAGGGATTTATAGGTCCTCAGTTTTTCTCTCTGTGATGGGAGCGTGTTTGTCACAGGCGCATTGAATTGTGAGATAAAGAGATTTAGTGCAGTGTCCACATCTGTGGTGCCTACAGGTCCGACCAATCCTGCTGCTTTAAGTTGTCCTTTAGCTGCAGAAGGTGGCCCTTTAGCAGTAGGCTTTTTAATGGTTCTGGCAGGGGTTTGTGGTAGTTGTTGTTTCAGAGAAACTGACAGGGAGTGATCACTCAATAAGTCAGGGAGCTTGGTCAGATCTGTGCTGTGGGAAGGGTGGTTGAAGAACCCAGTCCAGAAGTGTGCTGGTGCCCATCTTGTAATTGGTTCTAGTCGGCGCATCCACCAGTGGGAGAAGTGGATTGTAGCAAGGTATCTTTGAAGGTGTTAGAAGCAGGTGAGACCCAGCTGATACTGAAGTCTCCCAACAGTATTGTTTCAGTGTTTGGGCTCAGTGTGCTGATGTAGTCCAGTTGGTTGTTGATGCCAAGCATGGTCTGCTTAGGTGGGTTGTATACAGACAGTAGGGTGAGCACTCTATTGTGTGCTCCTAGCGTTAGTTGCTGGCTAGTACCTGAAGATTGTCATTAGTGGGTGGTGGAGTGGACATATCCCTGGAGTGTATTTCTGGTGTAAATGACACATCCCCAAATCTTTTGGAGCACTGGTCCTGTCGGCACAGGGTGTTGCCAGGCAGGATATGGCAGTATCTGGTATTTTCGAGGAAAACCATGTTTCCACAACAGATATCGCATCAGAGGTGGTGTTGAGAGACCCAGGTAGTTAAGTGTTGTTGTACACTCAGTGGTGTGTAAATGGTGAGAGAACAGGTAGTGAAGTGATCTTCCTGAAGCAGTCTTCTCCACTGAGTCCCACTTAAGGGTCTGGGACAAGGCAGTAGGACCCCACAACAGCAAATCTTTGGCCAGAGGGTTGGCAACGGCTACTGGTCACAGCTCCTGCGAGCATCCATATGGTGCCGATGCCTCCCAATCGCCATTGTCGACTCCTCACCTATGTCAGTTGTGTTCTTCTTGTCACTGGGTGACACCATGGGAGCACTTGACTCATCACCCTAAGTTTCTCTGTGTCACTGCTTTCCTTCAGTCATGCTGTTCCTTTCCTGTCTTGTTTTATTATTTCAGCATGATGCCAAAGTCCAAATCAAAAGGGCTATGGAAAAGAAACCACCGTCATGTGTCAGTGCCCTGTGGGGATAAGATGGCTTCCACAGAGTGAAATCAGCTTAGTGTGGCCTGACTTGGACCCCAACATGATATGGACTCCTGCAGTGCTTGGTTCTCTATGGACTGCCACACACTCGAGAACAGCGCATTGAAGTGAGTGTGATCCCCATCGTCGTTAGCAGGTGTCGAACAAGGGCTTCTAAGGTAAGGTTGCTAGCCCTTTCCTGAGTTTTTTCCAGGACCTCCTGTGTCCTAGAGAGTAGAGGTCCTCCTTGACCTCATTGTGCTGAGGTTTCGGAGGCCCTGGTGGTTGGTTCTATTGGACAGCCAACTCCTTCTGGGTGGTCAGCTGAGAACCCTCCACAGTCTGTTTGCCCTAAGCAACAGACATCCCTGAGTGGCGGGGCTGAGGGCTGTACACTCGATCCGCACCACTGGACACCTCAGTTCTGTCCTCCTGTGTTGCCCGTGCTGTTGTCATTGTGGGAAGTGGCAACACTTCAGGCGATAACAGACAGCACCAGGCCTCCCCAACACTGAATGGGGTGTTTGGGAGTGGGGGGTCCTGTGACCTAGACCTCTGTTGGCATTAACTGCCAGCTTGGAGTCCATCCCAGACCATGGTCTCAGTAGCGACAATGAGGAGGGGATGGCTCTGAATCAGGCAGTGATGCCGATGATGGCTGAGGTGCTGGATCTAGGTCCAGCACTGAGCACAGTGCCAGCAGAGATGTCAGCCTGGTGCCTGTCTTCGACTCTGGTGTTGTCCACAACACTGTGGGAGAGAGATGGCACTGGACCCTATGTCAAGGTCAGTGCCAAGCACAGTGTCGAAGGTGATATTGAGGACAGTGACACCGTGTCAAACCCAGTACTGAAGATGGTGATGGAGGGACTCTTGTCCCCATGGTTGTAGTCAGTCCTGAGCACAGTGATGGAGGCAGCACCAACTCGGGGACAGACAGCGATCCGGAGTTGGGTTTCTGCCTGAAGCCGCCTCGATGTTACCACCAGAGGAGGTCAGGATCACTCCTGAGACCTGTTCAGCTCTGGTCTTCTCACCTGGGTGTGTTCCCCATGGTCTCAGATGTAGGTGGATCACAGTCGGGCACATCTGGTTGATCCTTCTCCAGGGTGAAGCCCCTTACAGACTTCTTCAGCTGCAGCCGAGACTATCAAGGCCATGAGCCTCAAATCCCTTTAGAAGGGCCTCAGCACATTTTTAAAGGTTTTGGTTTTGTTTATGCTTTGGTAACCAGGTAAGGCCCACTAGGCACAAGATCTGTTTTCAGGGGTGACCCAGAAGCACTGGAGATGTATAGATATACAAAGATCAGCCCTGCACCTAATAAATTGGTGCCTTACTACCACAGCATTCTCAGTTATAAGATTCCCCAAACATGCCACCAATAAAAAATTACAGCACTCGTAAATTTAATTAAATTGGGTCCCAAGGACTTCCGACTGTAAGGACTGCCTACACTCCGGCCTTGTTAGTCGACTGGTGCCCACGTTTCATTATCAGCTGGCCAATATAATGTTAAAAATGGATCATAATGTAGCCGCCATTGCTTATAATGGGCGTGCCCCACTCTCACTGGCATCTCGTCAAACATGTTGGTAGTAGGGAGACGGGCGATAATGCGGTCCGTACAATCATGAGTCCTTGGGACCCAATTT
Organism: Neoceratodus forsteri; assembly: GCA_016271365.2. Taxonomy (NCBI): domain Eukaryota; kingdom Metazoa; phylum Chordata; order Ceratodontiformes; family Ceratodontidae; genus Neoceratodus; species Neoceratodus forsteri. The sequence goes on from JADMNL010000024.1 coordinate 127,036,306, forward strand.
AATTAAATTTACGAAAGTGCTGTAATTTTTTATTGGTGGCATGTTTGGGGAAATCTTACAAACCGGAGAATGCTGTGGTGGTAAGGCACCTATTTATTGAGTGTAGGGGCTGTTTAATACAGGTTGGTAGATCTCTTTAAGTGAGTTGCTCAGAGTCACACAGTATGCACATTGAAGTTGTGGGAATCAAGCTTAGGTCTGCTGGATGTACCAGGCTCATTCATAGCTTGTTACTCTAACCTCTTAAGCTATACTGCCAGCCCCATGTTGCACTTGTTCGGTGTCCCTATGGGGCCTCTAACATGGGAGCTACACTGGGTGTGGAGTGGCACCATAGATGAGTGATGCAGGGTCAGGGTCTAGTTCAGGCCTCTCTCCCCAGAGCCAGCGCCTCATCTTCACCCACTTCCTCCTTAGAGGACAACAAATCATCCAACCACCTGGCCTCTTCTGCTGATTATGCCCTGTACCAGTGATTTTTGGTGGAGATACCTGAGTATTCCCTCTACCAGTGTAATTTGTGATGGAATGCTCTGAGTATGCCCTGTACCAGTGTGATTTGTGGAGATGTTCTGAGTATGCCCTGTACCAGTGATTCTTGGTGGAGATGCTCTGAGTATGCTGTATACCAGTGATTCTTGGTGGAGATGCTCTGAGTATGTCCTGTACCAGTGATTCTTGATGGATATGCCCTGAGTATGCTCTGTACCACTGTGATTTGTTGTGGAGATGCTCCAGGCGCTTGAGCTACAAACATATACAAGCCATGATCCAGCAACCCTGTCTTTGGGACTCTTGGGAGTTCCCAATCCTTACACTATTGCCATTCCTTCATGGCCTCTGGAGGAGGAGGAGGAGGAGGCTTCAGGAGCCTTATGTAGGCATCCCTTTGCCACACTTGCCATTCTCTGGGGACCTCCGTGATCTGATATTGTGCACCCACGGTCTGCAGAATATGTGCCTCAGCCAGCGTCAGGGGATCAGGTACTGTAGACCCCTCGGTCTGCAGAGCATCAGGTGCAGCTGACCCTTAGATGTGGATTCTGCTCACCACCGGACATTCTGGGGAAGGTTTTCACCTTGGCATGAGCTGTTATGTGTCTTGGCACACCAGGCCATATAGTGACCTGCATCCATCGCCTATGGTTGCAGCTTCACAGTTTGTTAGCTGCTGTGCCACAGTGTGAAACAGTCCAGCAGGCATTCAGACTTTCTGCCTCTGATCTGTAGGTAGCACAGTACCAGTCAAGGTCATCTTATGATGCCAATGAGATTACCTTTAGGCTGCTAGAAATGCCGTCAGTACTTGACAGATGGTGTGGCTTTGCCGTCTTGATTACCCTCTTTGGACCAGCATGAGGTGCTAAATATGCAGTACCAGGGGCTCATTTTTCTCCCCCAGGGTCAGATGGGAACTCTGGGAACCCTCCTGCTCCTGTGTCACAAGAGCACCTGCCTGGTCCTGACCAGTCCCAGGTCTTGCCAGACCTGTTAGAGCCCGCTCCCTCGGATGTTCTCCCCATGCAGTGGGCTGAGAGTATCTTACACCTTCATGGTGAGCCAGGTCCTCCCTCATAAATGGGAAAGCTTGGTACTTTGACCCATAAGTGGGATTCAGAGGAGAAGATTGATTTCAGGAAAATGTAAAGTTATGCAACTGGTGATCTTTCTGAATATCTTCTCCACTAGGTACCACATCTGTCCCACCTCTCTCTGGAGCCAGTGCCTCTGGCTGGCCAGCCCTGTAGCTTTCTTCCTTGGTGACAACCTTCTGTGGTTCTGCCACTCTTTCCAGTTAGCTGCCCTGTCAAGTGTATATAAAAACTTCAATAAGCAACTAATAACAAAATAAATTATATCCTCCTATCTCCTGCCCCAAGGTACATCCCTTTTCCTTGAGTGTGTCCCTGTTGGTGGCTAAATGCTACCTGCACAGTGGGTGACATCCACTCTTAACTCTACCTCACTAGTAGCCCTGTCTATGGAGTTGGTGCTTAAGCACCAAATTGGATCTAGCTGAAGTAGCCACCTTCAGCTCAGGTACACTCCTGTTGTTCGCAGAGAAGTGTCGGGTCAGCCTCTTCTAGTCTTTTGCTGCTGTAGTTTTTCTTTGCTGTATGCCATTCAGTGATTATAGTTATACCTTGCTCTGCTGAGCTGGTATGTTTTCTTCTGTGGCTTATACTGTCCCTCACATGCAGCAGATCAGGGCAACTTGGAAGGCTGGCATATTTCTGTTCCTCCGAGCTGGCTAACCATGTAGTGTCACATAAACCTGTAGCCTATTGTTCTGTCTCCCGGCAACTGTTTTTTAAAAAAAAAAAAAAGCTTTTTAATCTCTGGTGACATGCTACCTGCTTACTTCAGTGATTATTTGTATTTTTCTGCGTTGACTCACTCTGTGCCTTCTCACTTACAAGGGTGCCTCGATTTTGGCTAACCCTTTTAGCTGTTAGCGAGCCGCCTGTACACAGGACTTCTTACTTTCAACTCATTTCCCTTTGCTGGATCAGCTTTGCTTTCTGGCTACTGGTGACTCTTAGTTACTTATTTCAAAGTTTCCTGTGGAAAGATGCACTGAGCTGATAACAGCTCGTTTCCAGATACATCCAGGGAAATGGGGGAAGGGAGCATGACAGTACATGATGCTAAGTGCAAATACATGATGTAAGGAGCGCCATAATAAAAAATAAAGTACATTAAAATACATACAGTAAAAATAAAGTAAACATAAATAACAGTGTGCAGTCACAATTTAGAGGCAGACTATTCAGGAGTACAAAATAGAGATAAAATGCAAGTTAAGATACAAGTGCTACACAGTACAGGGGAGCAGTGCTGGTGGTAGCAGGATTAGCATCACCCAGACTGCTAAGGTGCGAGCTAACAAAGACAATGCAGGAGGTAGGCTCAGAGGACAGTATTGCCAAATACGATTAACTGATTTTGGTGCAGTTAGCCGGGTGTAAGTTGCTCACAGCCAGGATGGGCAGATAAGGAGAATGTAAACAACATGGGAGGATCAGAGATCAGGAACAGTTGCAGGAGGGATGAAAAACTTATGAAGAAGGCATTTGAGGAAGAGAAGGATGTGGCTGAGTGGATAGACAGAGGGAGGATGACAAGACTTTAGGAAAACGATATGAGAAGGAAGCGTGGCCCATGGAAATTTTTCTGGTGGAGGGAGAGGTGGGAAGCAGTGTTCCAGAGAGGGTAAGCGGAAGGAGTAGGTGGAAGAAAGGGCAGAGAGGTAAGGTGGCGAGTGCCAAACCAGAATTTAGAGGTGTAGGTGGCACAGTGTATGAGGCATCTGGCATCAAGGTATGGGAGGGAGAGGGAGGAGTAGAGGAGGCAGTCCAAGACAAAGCAGCAAAAGGAGTATAAGAGGAGTGGGGCTGTAGACAATGTTGCCATAGTCAAAGATGGGAAGGATCAGTTTCAGTGACTAGCTCCTTGAGGGCAGGGAGAGTGATACTGACTTTGTTTCTGTACAGTGCACCCAGTTTGGGGTGAAGCTTGTGTGGATCGCATCAGTGTGTACAGAGAATCTGAGGTGCTGGTCAAGCCAGACCACAAGATACTCAAAGGAGGAGACATCGCAGTACCATCAAGGGTGTAAAAGGAGGTGGAGAGGAGAGGCTGGCAAGTCTCTGTCAGAGCCAAAGGTCAAGTAGACAGTTTATTGGCATTGAGGGACAGAAAGTTTGAATGGAACCAATGCTGAACACTGTCAAAATCCTGTTGGGATGGACAGCAAGGTCAGCAGCAGAGGAGCCAGAAGCAAACAGCCGAGTGTCATCTACGTGACATGTGAATTGATGCAGAGGAACAGGTACAAGGGAGGTCATTTAGGAATATGGAGATGAGTACAGGCGCTGGACAGATCCTTCGGACACCTGAGCAGATAGAGAGTGGGATGAAAGGATGTCTCCAGTACGGACAGCTTGCACCCTGCCCCACGTAGGAGCATAAGCAGCTGCTTGAGGAGGCAGAGAGCCCTGCTACCTTAAGCTTGTCCAGGAGAAGGGTGTGACACAGTGTCAAAGGCTTTACAAATCAACAGAAATGGCAGAAGTATTAACCCTAGTCCATACCGGACAGGATGGAGTCAGTAGGCTAGAGGAAGGAGGCAGATGTGAGTGGGACTTCCTGAAACCAGACTGGAAGGGAGTGAAAAAGGAGGATGAGTCAAGGAATGGGATGAGTTGTGAAAGGAAAAGATGTTCATGGTGCTTGTCCAGTGTGGGAGAAGGAAAATGGGACAAAGTTTTCCAGGAGTGGAAGGATCACATCCTTTGGTGGGTGGGGATGACAGTAGCTCATTTAAAGACATTGGGGTGGAGGTGGAGGAGAAGGAGAGGTTAAGGAGGAGGAAAATCATGAAAGCTAAGACTGGTGCAGAGAGGTACAGAAGCTTGGGGTCCAGGCCATCTGGGCTCATACCCATGTGGGGGTTAAAGCTAGAAGGACCTTAAGGGAGGCCAAGGGAGTGGTGTGAGAGAAGGAGAAGGAGTGTAAGGGAGGAGGGAAAGGGTGGGGAAGGGGTGGAGAGATTGGGAACAGGTGGTGAAAAAGAAGTTGAAGGAAGCAGCAATGGCAGCAGGTTCAGTGATGTGGAATTGCCAATCTTGAGGACGGCTGCAAGGACAGGTTGGGGTGAGAAAGGAGTGGGTAACTTTCCAGAACTTGGAAGGGTGATTTATGTTGTCCTGAGTGTGGATGCAAAATAATTGGATTTTGCAAGCCTGGTGGTTTGGTGCAAGCACTGCAAAGGGTCCATAATTTTGCAGAGTGGCAGGAAAACTGGTGGTCTTATGGGACCACCAGGCCACATCATGAGCTTGAAGGCAGGCCAGCAGCTCAGCAGAGTTCCAGAGAAGGCAAGTACCTCAGATTCTGGTTTTCCTTGGGTGGGGGATGGTAGTCCCAGACATCAATGAGTTTGTTATAGAAGGAGTCCGTAATTGATACTGGTGGCTGTAGGGATGTGGGACCAGTCAGTGGCCAACAGGTCTGTGCGGATGGGGTGAAATCCACGACCTGAAGGACCGCAGGAAGAGGATTTGGGGGTGCTTTGGGCAGTGGTTCTTACGCATACAAGTAGACCTTATGATGGTCACTGCGTGCTCTGGAAGGCTACCTGCATCCATAGTACAGTGGGGGTGAGAAGAGATTACCCAGTCCAGTAGAGTGTGGTTCGAGGATTTTTGATTAAGATGGGTGGGGTCCAAAATTAGCTGGAATAGCTGGAGGGATGTAATGTTCTGGCTAAGTTTGTGCCCTGAAAGGGGGCAGTTACTAAGTATCAGCAACTCACCAGATTAGGAATGGGAGCAGATGGAGAAGAATTCAGTGACTGAAGTAGGGATCGGCCAGAACAGCAGTACACTCCTGCAACAAAAATTGGGACTGTGTGGGGAGGAAGAGTTTGAGAAGGAGCAGCTCATACGCAAACTGGGAAGAGATTGACAGCACAGGCACAAACTGGATGCCAGAGGAGAGGTAGATGCAAACACCTCGCCTCCCTGGGGTGGTCCTGCCTAGCTGTGGAATAACCAAGTATGGACACTGCAGAGTCTTGAACCTTGTGGGAGAGACAAGACTCGAGACAATGAGAACATCTGGCTAAAGGTCGACCATGAGGGGCTGCAACAGATCCAGCTTTGGGAGGAGGCTGTGGATGTTGATGTAGGCAACCCACAGTCCTAAAGGAAGCTGGGGAGTGACAGCAAGGGGTGGGAACCAGAGGAGGGGGCAGGAGGCGCCAGAGAGTTTCTAAGGAAGCCAAGGAGCAAGTAAAAGGCAGCACCCAGGACCATCACCCTGGACGCCAGGGGAGTGGGGAAAGGAGATAAGGGAATGGGATGGGCAAGTGGAGGAGGAAGAGGGTGGATTTAGTAGGAGGAGAGAAGAAGGGGAGCAGTGGATAGAGAATGGGAGAGAGAGAGAATTGGAGGGAGGGGAGGATGGTTAGGATGTGGAGCAACATGGTAGGTGAATCTAGCAGAGGCTCTGACTGAGCAACCCAGGCTACTTTTTATCTGTGCAGTCCTAGGTGTGTCCCCATCCTGCTCTCTCTCTTCTCTCTCTCTCTGTGAGTTGGTACTCTGATTTTATTTTCATGTCCTTTCCTATCCCTTTGAGCTAGTTGGCTACAAGCCTCAGCTTCTCCTTTCCCGCTTTTGCTTCTCTCCTACTGAATAGAACTGAGGTAGGTGAGGAAGCCGGCAACAGTTATTGGCATGCGCTAACAGTGAATAGTAGCCGCTGCCAGACCTTTTCCAAAGATTTGCTCTTGTGGGGACTTGGTGCCTCTGGCCCACACCCATAAGTGCTACTTAATGGAGTAGATATTCAGGAAGATCACCTGTTATGGCAAGTACGTAGCTTTTATTTCTTGTACAGTCAGTTATAAAATGGTGCATGACCGGTATTGAAGTGTCCTTGTACACTGAGTGAGTGGTATGTAAATAATGGGAGACCTGGTAGTGATGTTTCCTTGTACACTCAGTAGTATGGAAATGGTGTATGACCAGGTAGTAAAGTTTCCTTATTGCACTAAGTGGTATGTAAGTGGTGTATGACCGGTAGAAAAATATCCTTGTGCACTAAGTGGTATGTAAATGGTGCATGACTGGGTAGTGCAGTAGTCTTGTGTACACATTGGCATGCAGATGGTGCATGACTGGGTAGTGAAGTGTCGTGCACTCAGTAATATGTAAATGGTGCGTGACTAGGTAGTGAAGTGCTCTTGTGCACTCGGTGCTATGTAAATGGTGCATGACCAGGTAGTGAAGTGTCCTTTGTGCACTCGGTGCTATGTAAATGGTGCGTGACCAGTAGTGTAGTGTCCTTGTGCACTCGGTGATATGTAAATGATGCATGACAGGGTAGTGAAGTGTCCCTGTGCACTCAGTGATATGTAAATGACGTGTGACCAGATAGTGATAGCATTGTCAACTCAGTGGTATGTCAGTGGTGCGTAACTGGGTAGTGAAGTAGCCTTATATGCTCAGTGGTATGTAAATGGCGATACAGGGTAGTGAAGTGTCCTTGTGCACTCAGTGCTGTGTAAATGGTGCATGACTGGGTAGTGAAGTGTCCTTGTACACTCAGTGGGATGTAAATGGTGTGAGATGGGGTAGTTAAGTTTCCTTGTGCACTCAGCGGTATGTAGATGAAATGTGACCAGGTAGTAAAATGTCCTTGTGCACTCAGTGGACTGTAAATGGTGCATGACCAGGTAGTGAAGTGCCCTTGTGCACTCAGTGGTATGTAAATGGTGTGTGACTGAGTAGTGAAGTGTTCTTGTGCACTCAGTGCTATGTAAATGATGCGTGACCAGTAGTGAAGTGTCCTGTGCACTCAGTGGTATGTAAATGGTGCATGACTGGGTAGTGAGGTGTCCTTGTACACTCAGTGATATGTAAATGGTGTGTGACCAGATAGTGAAGTAGCATTGTCAACTCTGTGGTATGTAATTGGGTAGTGAAGTAGCCTTATGCATTCATTTTTGTTTATTTTTTTATGTATGACTTTGATAATCGGGTGAGTGCAATGATCCCAGGGACCATTTTCAAGGCACCTACCCAGGCCATAACACATGGCACAGGGTGACAGTGGAGTACAAGGTAACAGTAATACACATGAAACAGATTTGATACAAGCAACAATAGTAGACACAATATACAGGTTTGATGCATAGGTCCATTTGAGAACAGTGAATACAAGGTTTCAATATCAGACAAGAGAAGACTTGGTAAAACAAACAAATCATAGACACAGTGTACAATGTGAGACTGCATCATCCAGTGAGCAAGTAATATACAGAATACTCAGTAAAAAAGTAAATGGTACCAGTGGTATATAAATGGCATGTGAGTGTCCTTGTGCACTCAGTGGTATGTAAAAGGTGCATCATTGGGTGGTGAAATGGCCTTGTGCACTAAGTGGTATGTAAATAGTGCATGACTGGATAGTGAACTGTCATTGTGCACTCAGTGCTTTGTAAATGGTGCATGACTAGGTAGTGAAGTGTCATTGTGCACTCAGTGATATGTAAATGGTGCATGACCACGTAGTGCAGTAGTCTTGTGCACACAGTGAAATGTGAATGGTGCGTGATCGGTAGTGAAGTGTCCTCTGCACTCAGTGCTCGTAAATGGTGTGTGATCGGGTAGTGAAGTGTCCATGTGCATTCGCTGCTTTGTAACTGGTGCGTGACCGGGTAGTGAAGTGTCCTTGTACACTCAGTGGTATGTAAATGGTGCATGACCGGGTGAGAAGTGCCCTTGTGCACTCACTGGTGCATTAATCATCGATGTGTGAACAAGTACCCAGTCCACATTCATGATATCTACTTCCACAGATCTCAGTAAAGGAATCTGTTATATTAAGAAGAAAACCGAAAGTAAAATAATAGGCACTTCTAGGGACATGGATATGTTGTTCATCCACACTGTCTGGCAGGTATCCTTGCCGCTTAAATCTTGCCAGAAGGTCTTCAAGTTGGCTCCTCCACCCACCGGGTGGTAAAACTCTGCTCCGCCCCATGACGCCAGATCTTCCTTACCGCTTGGAAGCTCAGGTTCCTCCTTAACTCTACGTATAAGACTGGTTCCTAATTCTTCGGTTTTGCGAATTTAAAGTTTTGCACTTCTAGACTTGGTCTTCTATCCCTCGCGGCTGCGATGGATAATCGACTCCGGTTTCGGAGATGCCCTTGGCAGGCAGAAGATGTCTCGGACAGATCCGCACTCCACGTGTGTCTACTGTTTAGGCCTTGAGCACGACCCGCGGGCTTGTGACCTGTGCTCTTCCTTCTCAGCCCTCGTCCTTGAAGACCGTGCTGCCCATTTACAACTGGGGTGTCCGAAACGTTTTCCTCTGGTAAAGTCAAAAGAGGCCGGTCGGCGGTCTCCAGAGTGGCGGGCTTAGCGAGATCAGCTAGAGCAGATGATCGCTCTCGAAGAAGGCAAGCGTAGCCGCATCTTCCTCGACGCGGCATTTATCCCTCTCCCTGGGTTCCTCTTGTACAGCTTCTTTAAGGAGCTTTGTCTGTCCCTCTCCACTAAGGAGAGGGACCAACGTCTGCTGGACCTTCTTCTCGGTCCAAAAGAAAGACAAGGGTAAGTCCCTCTGTCGACGCTCTTGGGAGCGGGAAAGGTCCGTCTTCGAGTTGTGGCCATCGACTTGGTCCGATCGTTCAGCTTCAGCCACTGGTCTCACGGTGTCCCTGTCAGGCCAGTTGACCGAGACTCCCATCGGCGCGGTGGAATTTTCTCACCCGTTGGACGGTTTCGCCAGGCGCCGGTTCCCCTGTCCCTCCCTGCACCACCTCGGAAAAGCTGAGGTTCTCGATCTCGGTCTCGGACTTTCGCGGTCCAGCCAATCCTGCCGTCATAGGCGTCTTGGTCTCGGCACCGCGGTAAGAATGCCACCGCCGAGTCCGCCCTCGGACGAGGAGGCTTCGAGCGTGAAGTTACGCCAACGGTGAGAGATTCTTATGTGGCAACAGCTCCTGACTGAACAAGCCGACGCCGCCGTGCTTTCCCTGGCCATTAAGTGGCTGTCACCGAGCGGCCAAACAACTTCAACTTACCTCGGAGGAGCCTGTTCCCAGGCCGGTTGTTCGGGCCAACCCAGCTGCTCCACTCATTCGTGGAACCTCCGCCTCCACAGCCAAGAGTTTGGGGCTCCCGACCAAGAACTCTCGGTCGGGTTTGTGGACCGCCCCATAGGCTGTCTGTTATCCCTCCTCCCGATCGACCTCGGCAGGTGGAGGGTGAAAACAAAGGCCGAGGCAGCTCTTTGCGGACTCTTCAGAGTCGATGGCGATTCCTCCCTTTTCTCCAGGCGAGTAGACTTGGAGTCCTCTGGAGGTCAGTCGATGGGCTATAGCCCTTGTCTATCTGGGATTGCTTGGCTCATCTCGAGTCCACCGGGATGAAGCTCGAACCTGTCTTAGTGGGCCAGGTATCCCTCACGGAGATACTGGACCTGAAGGGATTCCCTTCGAGGCTTTTCCGGTGGCCGAGGCCATAGTGGCCCGTGCCTTGGGCTCTAGCAGCGCTTCTTGCTTCCTGTCCTGCGCCTTCGGCCAGGATGGCCAGGAAGTATCGCGGTCCCTACCGTTCCTTGTCGTTTTTGGAGACACCCTCAGCCGAGGCTAGTTACCGACAGCGTTTTCCGGCGAAGCATGGGGCGTGACAAACCACCGACAAGGAGTCCAAGAAATTGGACTATGCTCGGCGCCATGCTCCCTCCTTAGCCTTCGCCAGGCCAGTTCGGCCGCACTCTGGCACATTTCTCTCATGCCCTGTTGGGCTCCCTGGACGAGGTAGTTCCTCATCTTCCAGCGGACTTCTGCAGACGCGGTTAGGCAGGTGTGGGACCAGGGCAGGGCAGTGCGCAGCGAACAGCAGCTTCAGACTGCTTTGGACGTGGAGACTCATGTGCCAGGTCAGTAGCGGCCGCCAGTGGCTGTCTGCCCGTTGGGCATGGTTGAGGATAATCCACCTTCACTTCTGATACCCAGCACAAGTTGGCGGATGTCCCCTTCCTGGGACCTTATTCTCTCGGCCCTGAGGTGGAAGGTCACCTGCAGAGGATCAAGAAGTCCAATGCTACCTTGTACTGGTCTCATCCTCAAGACAGAAGGACAAAGGCCGCGAGACCACAGCCTAAGCCCTTTGGGTCCTCTGCTCTCATGCACTCTGGCCCAGCAACGCTAGGGCCAGCAGGTTCTCGAGCTGGCATCCTTAAACCCTGAAGCCTCGGCTTCCTCCTCCAGGAAGCAGCGGAGGTAAAGGCGCCTGGAGGTCCCTCGGCCTGTCCTTTCCTCCAAGCCTGCCCAGTGATGGGTTGAGGGTGTCGCCCCAACGCCGCCGCCTCACCCAGGTGCCCCCATGGGGCGGCTCCTCGTCCTTTCTTTCCGCCTGGTCCGCTATCACCACAGACCGGTGGGTGTTAGAGGTGGTGGAAAGTGCCTGCCTCTGGAGTTCAAGCAGGCCCCGGCCCTTCAGAGCTGTCTCACTGGAGGCCTCGGGGTCCCAAGCCTCGCTGTCGGTCTTCCTCTAGAAGGAGGTGATCAGAGAGGTGGCGGTCCTTCTCAGACCCGGGTTCATGTCCAGGTACTTCCTGGTTCAACGGACGGGGGTTGGAGCCCCATTCTAATTTCACACGCATCTAAACAAGTTCCAAGGTTCAACCTTCAGGGATGGTCACTCTGGCTCAGATAATACCATTTCCTTGGAACACGGGGCGGTGGTTCTGCTCTCTGACCTGCAGGATGCGTTCTTTCACGTCCCTATCCGTCTTTGTCATATCAGAGGTTCCTTCTGCTTTGAGCGGAGGGATCCCTTCGAAGTGTTCATGCCATGCCCTCGCTATCTCCAGCTCCCAGGGTCTTCACCAAATGCATGGCAGTGGTGACAGCATTCCTGCAGTCAAGTCAGGGGTCCGTATGTCTTACCTGGTCGATTGGTTGATATCAGCCCCTCCAGACAGGAGGTGGTGCGGTCCAGAGATCTGGTCCCTCCAGGTTTGCTCTCAGGTCAGCCTCTCATCAACGCAGGCCAAGCCAGAACTCGGAGCCAAAGCAGGTGATTCTTTTCATCGGGGCAGCTCACTCACTTCGAGCCAGAGCACTGCCCGGCGGACAGGGCCAGGGTTCTTTCCTTCCTTGCCCAATCATTTCTGGTTGGGGCAACTGCACCCTGCCCGGTACTTCTCGCCTCCTGGGTCTCATGGCGGTCCTGTACCTAGCGTGGTTCCGTTGGTCCCGCTGGGAACATGCCCCCCTTCAGTGGGGCTGGCTAGCCAGTGGTCCCAACCGCTGCATTCCATTGGACCAGCTAGTGACGCAGACTCAGGGATGTGGAACGCTCTCCAGTGGTGGACTGCTCCAGTTCATCTGCAGGAGGGCATCCTGCTTGTCCGTCGTCGACGGCGGTCTCTTTGTCGACCAATGCCTCTTGATGGGTTGGGGTGCCCATCTGGGGAACTTCCGGCGCATGGCCTCTGGTCCTCAGTGGAGTCCCTATGCCATTATCAACCTGCTGGAGCTCCGTGCGGTCTGCCTAGCTCTCACCGCCTTTGCTCCGCTTTTCTGGGTCAAGTGGTCCGTGTCCAGACGGACAATACCACGCACTATGTACTATCTTAAACCGCCAGGAGGGGCACTCCATGCTTCTATGCAAGGAAGCTCTCCTCATCTGGTCACTCATTTGCAACCTGGAGCAGATCTTCCTAGCCATTCATGTGGCAGGAGCCTCCACCCTGGCTGATGCCCTAAGCCTGATAGGGGCCATTCCCATGAGTGGTTCTCCTGTGCCGGAGGTAGCACAAGATCTTTTCTCCCATTGGGGCACACCTCAGGTGGACCTGTTTGCCTCAGGAGAATCTCGAGCTGAGGCTGTTCTATGCCTGCCCCCTCAGCAGGGTTCGCTGCAGGGGATGCTCTCTGAGGCCGTGGACCCCGGTTCTTCTCCTTTTCCCCATTCCCTGGATGCACAAGGTGCTTCTCAAAGCAAGGAGGGAGAAGGCGAGGTGATTCTGATAGCCCCAGACTGGCCCCGCCAGTACTGGTACTCAGATCTCTCAGCCTCAGCTTCAGGCTCCTCGGGCAGCTTCCAGCTCGCCGGTTCTCTCTCAGTCAATATGGGGAAGGTATTCCATCCGGTTCAATCTCTTCACCTGACGGCCTGGTTCCTGAGCTGCCAGAGTTCCAGGCCTTGGGTCTTTCTGGCGAGTGTCCTCAATGTAGTTGAGGCGTCCTGTATGAGTCTACCAGAAAATGCTACACCTTCAAATGGAAGAGATTTTCCATTTGGTGCCAGGCAAGGGCTTGGATCCTTCCTCCTGTTCCTGGCGTGCATGGTTGGACTAGCCTGTGGTCCCTTTCTCAGCAAGGGCTTAGGTCGGCTGACCCTTAAGGTGCACCTGGCAGCCATCTCCTACGTGCAGGCGTGGGCTGGGAAGCAGTCGGGGTGGGCGCCAGGAGGAAGGTGGTCTGGTGCTTTCAAGGCCTTGATCACATTTCCCTCCGTTAGGAACCCTCTACCTCCAAGTGGGATCTACTGCTGGTACTGGCAAAGCTCATGGGCAAGCCATTGAACCAGTGCACAGGTGTGAACTCTCTCACCTGTCGTGGAAGACTGCCTTCTTGGTGGCTATCACGCCAGCCAGAAGGATGGGAGAGTTCTAGGCGCTTCCTGCAGAGTCTCCTTACCTGGTCTTCCAGGACGAGTTGTCCTGGCGCCCACACCGAAATTCCTTCGAAGGTGGTGTCGGAGTTTCACCTTAACCAGGTGTTGACTCTGCCAGTGTTCTACCCCAATCACACCTGGAGGCCTAATATAGGTTCCATACTCTGGACCTAGAAGGGCTCGCTTGCTATAGGAGCCGCACGGCTGAAATTGGAGAGGTTCGCCAGCTGTTTGTCACAGTGACGCTGAAGCCGCGACCTGGCAGACTCCTGCAGCCAAGCTGGACGATAGGCAGGTTGGTCACCTCCTGCATAGATCTCTGTTATAAGTTGGCGGCATGATTCTGTGAGGATAAGAGCCCATTTCTACCCAACCATACTGCTGCATCGGTGGCTGCTTCCAGGACGCCCATATCATGGAAATCTGCAGGGCTGCTACCTGGAAGTCAGCACACACCTTCATCACCCATTACCACATCGACCTTGAGTCACGCCGGGATGCTGGTTTTGGGGCCTCGGTTCTCCAGTCTCTATTCCCTCAAGTAGGATTGTGCTTTGCCTCCCTCCTCCGGAGAACTTGCTAGGAGTCTGTGAACAGTGTGGATGAACAACATATCCATGTCCCTAGAAATACAGGTTACTCACCTGTAACAGGGAGTTCTAGGAATGGTGTATGTTGTTCATCCATGACTACTGAACACTCCGGCTTGACGCGACAACCTGAGCTTCAGCGTGAGCTCAGATCTGGCGCCATGGGGCGGAGCTGAGTTTTACTTCACCCGGTGGGTGGAGGAGCCAGCTTGAAGACCCTTATGGGCAAGATTTAAAGCGGCAAGGATACCTGCCAGACAGTGGAAGAACAATATATACCATTCCTAGAACTCCTGTTACAGGTGGGTAACCTGTATTTTTGTTTCTCTATTTTCTTTCATTCTTACAAGCACAGAAAAGCATAGGTAGAAGACTAGGTTTGCTGGTACAAGGCACCACTTACTTTCACCTGAGCTCTTTTCTTCTAGGTTTGTATGTAAGGACAGGGCAAGGAACAACATTATCAGAGCAAGGAAAAAGATGAAGGCTTCTTTTGGCTAGGGCAGATTTACTGTGTGTTACTATTTTCTTTTGTGCTTACAGGTTTTTTTACTGATTTCTGCTTACATTTTATTGTTCTCGGAGTCAAACTGCTGTTGCACGGTATACTTTCTGCTGCATTGTTACAAGGTGTGTCTGCAAGTTTGTTACTGTTTTGTGTTTACAGATTATTGCTGTAATCTTCACTGATTCAAATTATTTTTGCAAGGTATATATTCTGTTAGTGTTCTGTAGATTGTGCTTACAGGTTTTGCTACTTTTAGCTGCTTTTTTTCTTTGTAGCAAAGTGTGTTTTGCAGGTATATCTTTCTGTGAAATTGTTACTGGTGGTGCTTATAGGTTTTATAGTTTTATCTATCATTAGGCTAAGCTTTCAGAGCTAATTATAGAAGCATTACAAGGTTCAGACTGAGGGGTAGTGACTGCATTTGTTGTTGGTTGATTGTTTCTTTCGTCCATGGTTTTTCTTTTTCAGCTGGGAGGGCCCAACCACCCATTCCCCATCCCCAACCACCCCATGCTACACTCCTTTTATAGAGTAGCACAGTCGTGATATTTCCTGTAGCAAAGCAGGAAGGGGAGGATCAGGGGGTATCCACACAGTGACCTCATTTACGGGCACAAATTAATTTAACTTGTTATAAAAAGTTATACAAAACAAAACAAAAAAAATTACTTTTGCTTTCATTTTCCTTCTAATTACTCGGACCAAGTTATAAACTCGAGAACTCAACTGGAATGATATTAACAACTGCAGGTACTCAGGACACTTTTCAAAAGGGCAGTTATATAGGATTTGAGGCTGTCCTACATGCTGGACCATCAGAGATCTAAGGGCCTAGCTTTGGCAGCATGGGCAGAGATTGCACACCAAATCGTGAGTATTCAGGAGGAATTATATTACAAGAACCCCCACCATTTCCCAAACATCCAACTGAAGCACCTTGCCCAAGATAGTTTAGTTGGTCTGGGAGGTTGGCAGGTGGTTAGAGGAGCAAACTGGTGCCCCATCACTCCAGTTCTCACCAACATATCACCTCCACAAACCATATAAAACTACAAACTGATATCTGCTTTATCTCTTGAAATCAAAGGGCAGAGTACACTGCTGAGCAGGATAGTGCAGCACAGAGCTAGTGCTAAAAACTCACCCAAAACAAGGACCAAAACAAAAAAGCAAAAGGAAATCTAAAACACTTGATCATAGGAGTCCTATGACTGGTAGTTGATACCTACCTCCGCCGGCTAAAACTGTGCAGGAAGCAGGAGAAAACATCAACGTCCTGGTACATGGACTAATAGTCCTCACCAGCCGGCTCGGTTGTGGAGACCAAGGAACACCTGACCAGGCTGGGAGACAAACTGTTGTCCATTTTGTCTGGCATCTCCTTTTCTAAGATCCTGCCAGTCTGGGAGAGGGGGCAGATGGACGGAAGGTCAGAAAAAAGGGCTTAGGGAGCTTAAACATGTGGCTCAGCTGGTGCTAGGAAAAAGGACTTTAATTTGTAGGTAACTGGCAACAGTTTTGGGAGCAAAAGTTCTTTAATTGGATGGACTGCGTCTGACTAAGGAGAGTCCGTATTGGGGCAGAAGTTTGATGTCTGCAGAATATTTAAACTAGCAAATGGGGAGAGAGGGTGCAGCACCGATACATCGAATGGGAAGAACACCCCTTCCCCTCAGCTAGTGATCAAACAGGAGTTTAGCATGTTTGTAGTTCATTTGCATCCCAGGTAAGCAAAAGGTCCGGCTCCCATCACACACATGCAGGGGAAAAGCCAGACCCTCCCCCCACAACTAACCACCAAAATCTGGTCAATGGAAAATCATGTACACAATGCCTGCAGTCTGGGAAACAAGATCCCAGACCTGGAGGCAACAATGACAGAGGCTAAACTGGACATAGTAGCCATTGGCTAGACATGGTTCACCAGTAACAACACTTGAGAGACTTCGTACCATGGCTGTGTATTGTTCAGAAGAGACTGAGGTGCAAAAAGGGTGAGGGTGGGAGTGGCCCTTAATGTCAATAAAAATATAAAAGCTACAGAAATTCAGAATACACATAAGGAACCAGGAAGAACTTTTGGGTCACCCCAGAAACAGGGAAATGGACAGCTTTGCTAACTAGGGATGTCTGTATGCCTCCAGACCAGGGGGGGGTAGGGACAAGGACATATTACTGTTAGAAGATATACAAAACATGTCTGGCTAAGGGAGGTTCTGATAATGGGAGACTTCAACATTCCAGGTACAGATTGGTCAGTACCAGTAGGAACATCTGCCAGAACTAGGCACATAGTGGATTCTGCTGGGAGGACCTCAAACAATTGGTTCAACAACCCACAAGAGGCAGGGCTATCCTGGATCTAGTACTGACTAACAGGGAAAGAATCACAGATCTCCGGGTAGAAGGTCACATGGGGCCCAGTGACCATCACATGGTATGGTTCAATTAGACCACTAGAACTAAATCATCCTATTCCAAGGCAAAATATGGGACTTCATAGAGCTGACTTTGATAAATGGCCAACAGAGTTAAGCTAGCCCTGGCAAGAAGAAATACAGGCGGGGGTACAGGCAA
Source organism: Neoceratodus forsteri (assembly GCA_016271365.2). NCBI lineage: Eukaryota > Metazoa > Chordata > Ceratodontiformes > Ceratodontidae > Neoceratodus > Neoceratodus forsteri. The sequence continues at coordinate 127,053,189 of JADMNL010000024.1, forward strand.
AGTGGGCAAACTATTAAGGATGATACTTGAAGCAACATCCCACAGTGATAGGAGAAAAGCAAGAACAAAAGGAGGAGGAAACAAACCACTTTGGTTCTCAAAAACAGTAGCAGAAAAGATCAGAGCCCCAAAGGTTGGCCTTCAGGAAATATATAAGGAAATGCAGGTGGATGACGATAGGGAGGTTATACCAAACTTCCCTAAGGAAGCAGGGAAGGCAGTAAGGCAAAGGCCTAAACTGAGGAAACACTAGCACGAGCAGTAAAGAAGGGATAATACTTTTTATAGATACAATAGTAAAAGGAGAAAGTCCAGAGGAGGTATTGCTAAGATAAAAGGGCTGAGGGGGAGGTATGAGGAGGACCGAGGAAAAGCATCTATCCTAAATAAATACTTCTGCTCAGTATTTACTGAGAAGGTAGGCGCAGGGTCCACAGCTCAGCAGCATGGACAAGGAGGGAGGGAGGTGTGCACAAGTCTCTTCACAAAGAAAGGAGGGTCCTACAAGAGCTCACTTAAGCTCAGGGTGGACAAGGCACTAGGACCTGATGGCATACATCCCAGGGTACTAAAGGAGCTAAGGGTGGAACTTGCAGAGCCATTAGCAGAACTGCTTAGTGAGTCTGTGAGCACAGAAGAGGTCCCAGAAGACTGGAGAAGGGCTCATGTGATTCCGCTCCCACAAGCTGGTGGCAGCAGGGAGGAGACAGGAACTACAGACCAGCCAGTCTTACCTCAGTAGTAGGCCAAGATTATGGAGGCACTCCTTAAGGAAAGGATAGTGCAACACCAGGAATCCATAGGAGCACAGGATCCAAGACAGAATGGGTTTACAACAGGAAGGTCCTGTCAGACTGATCTCATAAGATTTCTTTGACTGGGTAACCAGAGTGGTGGACTAACGGTGGGGTTGATGTCACCTACCTGACCTCAGCAAAGCTTTTGATATTGTCTCCACATAGAAGATTGATTAATAAGCTGAGTAGGCTTGGATGGGTCAGAATTGGTCAACTGGGTGGCAGGCAGAAAACAGAGAGTGGTGGTAAATGGTATACAATCAGAAGAGATGCAAGCTACAAGTGGGTACCTCAGGGATCAGTCCTGGGGCCAGTCCTCCTTCAGTATCTTCATCAGTGACATTGCAGATGGACTGGAGGGTAAGGTTTGCTTATTTGCAGATGACACCAAGATCTGCAACAGAGTAGATGATCCAGATGGGATGGGCAGAATGAGAAGAGTTCTGGAAAAACTGACAAAATGGTCAGAAGAATGGCAACTGGGGTTTAACGCAAAGAAGTGCAAGCTTCATACACAAAGGGAAGAGAAACCTTGAAGCTACCTACAGGTTGGGAGGGAGTTGCTGGCAATCACAAGGGAAGAAAGAGACTTGGGCATCATCATCACAGATGACCTGAAATCATCCAAGCAGACCACTAAAGTAGTTGATAAGGCTAGAGGGATGTTGGGGTGCATTAGTAGGGGTATCACAAGTCGAAAGAGGGAGGTAGTAGTCCCTCTTTGCAAGACACTAGTTAGGCCCCATCTGGAGTACTGCGGTAGTACTGGAGGCCACACCTTCACAAGGGCATTAATAAAAATGGAGGCAGTCCTGAGAAGGGCAGCCAGAATGGTGCAGGGACTGCATCAGAAAACATATAGGACAGATTAACTGAACTCAATATGTATACTCTAGAGCAAAGGAGGGAGAGAGGTGGATATGATTGAAACATTCAAACACCTTAGGGGCATTAACAAGGTGAGAGAGTCTAACATGTTACAGTATAAGAAAAATAGCAGGACAAGAGGACACAGCGTGAGATTAGAGGAAGCAGTTTAAGGGGTAATGTGAGGAAGTTCTTTTTCACAGAAAAGGTGGTGGATGCATGGAACGGCCTACCTCAGGAGGTGGTGGATATGAACACAGTGCAGGGATTCAAACAGGCATAGGATAGGCATAAGGAGCAATACCAGATGAGTATGAATAAACAGGCCATTGACAGCGTAGATGCCTACGAAACATTCATAAGGTAGAAAAATGGGCAGACTGGATGGGCCTTGTGCTCCTTATCTGTCGTCAACTTCTATGTTTCTATAGTAACGCAGCAATTCAAAGTGCATGAATTAAAGCTCAGTTACATAGTAATTAATAAACATTTGTCAATGCCAAGTGCTGCTTACTGTCATTAGCAGTGGAAGTGCATGAGTTAGACGAGTATAAGAATGGCAGTGAAGTATTAAACTGATGCCAACTCCACCTCCACCCTGCAGAGATGGACAGGCATTTGGTGTTGCTGGTCGCTTTACAATAGCTCACGACATTTCACCTCACCCTACCCTGCAGACACTTACATAAGTGCCTAGGTGTACTTGAAGTGTTAGGTTTTACACTCACCCCATTCCATAACGAAATACCCTGAAATGGGTGCAGTATAGAGAATGGGGTTAACTTGGGGCCAAGGGGTCCAAGGCGACTCGATGCCTGCCACTGGCTGCAGGGAGGGGTGGAATGGCATGAGCATTACTGTCGTCAATCCCAAGTCACACCCTGACACTCTGTCAGTCCCTTACAGGGTAGGGCGCTGTCGCCAAAAACCCTAACACCCTGGGCATTTCTTGGTATTTTTACTCCAAGTTTTCAACATGAACTTTTGTGATCCCACCGCATGAACAGTGACACTATTGTTTGTTAGCCGAAGGTGATTTTGATACAGTGACGGCGCCATTTGGAGCCTACAGGTGCGAAAACACATTTTAACAGGATGTGAAATGACAGCTGTACTGTTCATGAAAAGGTGTAAAAATGGCAATGTTGAAAACTGGAGTGAAATGTGGTGAAGTCACAAGTGTGTGTAGAACTCGCAAAGCACAACCTGATGTAATTAGTTTTGCATTTTTACAGCAGATTTTCAACATAGGCATTTTGGGACCTCCGTCATGAACAGTGTCACTTGATTTTCTTAATCTATCCGAACACTGATTTCCTACCAGCAGCTATGCTATTCTGCGCCGAAGTGCAAAACACATTTCAGCCAGGGTGTGAAAAATGACAGCTGTACTGTTCATAAGGAGGTGTGAAAAATGTCAGTGTTGAAAATCTGGACTAAAAGATTACGAGATTCGTGAACTTACGAGGGTGCGTGAAATTGCATAATGCACACTCGTGAACACAGTCCTTTTATGGACTTTTGTCACCAAATGTTCAACATAGCCAGTTTAAGACCTCTGCTCATGAACAGTATCACTGTGATTTTTCTTAATCTGTCCTGGACATTGAGTTCGCACACTGACCATGCCACTGTGCACTATATGTATGAAAACACATTTCAGGTGAGATGTGAAAATGACAGTTGTACTGTTCATAAGGAGGTGTGGTAAAATGACAATGCTGAAAATCTGGAGTGAAAATATTATAAATGCTCGCAGTTACGAGCATGGAACTGTGCAATGCATTGCATAAAATCAGTGTTGGGAATTTTTCACCAAATTTTCAACATAGGGTTTTGGGGTTTACCTCATGAACAGTGTCACTGTGATATTCTTAATCTGTCCTGAACATTGATTTCGCATAATCGACTGCGCCATTGTGCACTATATGCACGAAACACATTTCAGGCAAGATGTGAAAATGACAGCTATACTGTTCATAAGAAGGTGTGGTAAAATGACAACATTGAAAATCTAGAGTGAAAATATTAAAATGCTCGAAGTTACAAGCGTATTGAGAACTGCGTATCGCACTCAGTAAAACAGTAATTTTGTGGAATTTTTACCAAATTTTCAACATAGGGTTTTTGGGCCTACCTCATGAACTGTGACACTGCTGTTTTGTTAGTCGGTCCCGAAAGGTGGTTCCACGAGTGACCGCGAAATCACCTTTCGGGACCAAATAACAAAATGACAGTGACTGAGTTCATGAGGTGGGTCCTAAGAACCCATGTTGAAAATTTGGTAGAAAATTTCCAAAATGGCCGAGATATGCACCAAAGTTGGAAAACCTGCTTATGCCATTATACAGTTTACCAACATTTCTTCTCTTCTTCACGGTCTGCTCTGAAGAGTGCAGACGTGTTCCGGTCCGCTGAAGATCATCGCTGGGCTCCGGAGGTAAGTATGGGGTGAGATGGGGTGTGGGGCAGTAGGGTACACAGAGGGTGGGAGGTTTGGGGAGGGAGGCAAAAGAATCACGAGGATTTTTTTTTCTTCTAGGTTTTTTTTTTAAAGACAATGGGGATTTTTGCCATGCTGGGGTGGTCTCCCAGCGTAGTACCAGGCAGTTTGTTTGGGGGGCAGTGGAGCTGACAGGATTGGGCACCCCATTGGCCATACAGTGTACTGGGGATACATGAGCTATGGGGGGTGCATTATGCCGACAGGGATTAGGCTACCCCATTGGCTTTTTAAAATTTTTTATTTATTGAAATGTTTCACCAGGAAGGCACACTGAACGGTGGGCGCGGCTTTCCGTGGCTTCCTGGGGACTGTGAGAGGCTGGACGGAGAAGCCGTTATTATGACAATATGCAGTCAGCTATTTTGGTAGCTTGTAATGCACCAAAACAGCTGATTGCATGGTGACGTACGGATTTCTTGACGCATTGTGGCCTGCTCGCTAACTGCTGACTGACGCAATGTGTTTCTTGCACACGCCGCATAGCAACACAGAAATGTACCAGCTGCTCTGCCTTAATCAAGCCCCCAAACACACACACACACACACACACTCTCACTTTCATACTGGTTGTTTACCTCAGATCTCTTTGCAAAATTTTTATTGGCTATTCTTTAGCAGGGGAGGTGTAATTTCTAGAAAGCTCCATCCCTGTGCTGCCCCACACACAGACGCTTTGTGACATACTAGTTTGTACAGCACGGGGGCACACTTCAGTGGCAGTGTTTTTGTATTTTAGGGGGCCAGTGGGTTCAGATCAAAGCCAGAGCTTAGCTAACAAACTCTGGCCAGAGCTAAAATGGCTGCTAATGTTTTAACCTAATAAGAGATATTTGACACAGTGCATGGACCCATTAGGCCTTGATATACATGTCAACCGCTTGTGAGGGAAGGCTCCCCAGCTCACCACAAGGTGTCATCTGCTTGCCAGAACACTGCTCTGTCCCTCCCTGGGCTGGAACCAGTGCCGCATGCTGCAGCGCATTCCCCAGCCTCTGCTCATTAAGCTCACCCCAAACTCAGGTCACTGTAACAGAAAGGCAGTGTGGTCCCCAAGGGACAATGACCATCCCTGCAAACAACGTCACTTAATACATTTTGGGGGCCACATATTTGAGCCCAAATTTTCAACATAGTCTTCTTATGACACCGCTTCTGAACATGACAGTTGTTATTTATAAAATGCTGGACAAAACGTCATTTCGTACACTGGTGCAAAACACATTTTGGCCAAGAATTTAAAAACAACACCTATCATGTTTATGAGGTGGTGTGAAAAAAGGCTGTGCTGAAAATTTGCAGTCAAAATACTGAAAATTACCAAAGTTATGAATGGATGTTGAAAGCTTACAACTTATCTTCATAACATTATTATTATTATTATTTTTTTTAAATATGTTGACACCAAATTTTCAGCATAGATTTCTTACGACCTTGCCTCATAAACCCAGTATGTAAAAATTTCAAATCCCAGCTGGAACATTATTTCACGCCACAAGTACTAGGACACATTTTGGCCAGGATGTGATAAATGACACCTGTCACATTTACGAGGTGGTGTAAAAAAAAATGGCTATGTTGAAAATTTGGCACCAGAATATTGAAATTTACCAAAGACATGAGTGAGGATTGAAAATGTCAACGTATCTTCAGAATTTTGTTGTTTTATAATATGTTGACCCCAGTTTTTCAGCATACTTTTTATGACCCCATCTCATGAACCTGATAGGTGAAACTGTTCAAGTCCTGGCTAAAACATCATCTTGCACCACAAGTGCAAAGCCGCTTCATGGCTTCAGATTAAAACCAGTGCTGACGCCTGATGGTGGGTGTTGAAAGTAAAAGTCATACCACGGCTTTAGATGGAAAGCCAGTGCTGGAGATGACTTTCTGTTGCTCAGGCTGCAGAGATGGGGTGGCTTAGACTGCTGGGGGTTCTGTTTTGCTGGTCCATCAGTGACAGTGTCAGGCAAGTCCAGAATGTATGAGAAGGGAAAATGTGATGGAAGAAGATAAGAAGTTTGGGGATGTTGAACAGACCGAGAGTGAGAGTGAGAGAGCAGAGCGAGGAAGTGCCCGACAAGAGAGCTGCAGAGTGGATGAGCAAGAGAGAAAGAAAGACAGAGGAAGTGCCCAATCAGAGAGCTGTAGAAGGTGCAGGGAACAGATGTGCAGATTCACACTGATATGCTTCAGCTCCACTCACTGGACAGAGCATGGAGAACACAGACTGCTGTGTGTTCAGTATCCGCTCACGCCTTCAGACCCCTTTCTCTACTCCTCCTTTTCGCTAGACATCAGCATAGCTCGCCAGTGCAACTGTAAAAACTTTTACCATAACTATATAAGCACATCTATGGTGAGCTGCATCATTCTTGTCACCCTTCAGCCCCCCTTCCTTCCTAATATGAAAAAGCGTAGCAGATCCACCACTTCCTTTTATACTGCCTTACCTTAACAGTCATAAAACACGAGCAAGAAGGTTGACTCCTACCCCAGCTTGAACAGCGAGTGAAACTCCTGACAAGCAGTTCCCCTGTGGCTCCGTGGCGTGAGCTGGCAGCCTGTCCTCCACCTGAAAGTCACCTTCCAGCTTTCAGACTCATGCACACACTGCTACTGCCATTATTTAGAGAGAGAGAGCAGCATTCTGGCTCACTTCGAATGGATTTCGGAGGAGATTTGCGTGGCAGGTCTCAGCTGTCTTGTGCTTGTAGTTATACCCAGCTGGTTGTAACAGCTGATGATAACATGATTATTCATGTTTGGTTGGGCCAAGTCCCAGGTCAATAACTATAATGCACATCCTGTTGTGTGTTGTTTACTTACATCACACACATACACAGGCAGGCGTCTTGTGGCGTACACACACACACACACACACACACACACACACACACACACTATTATGCGTCGGCACGTAGTGTGCACACAACGTTAAGCATTAGAAATATAACCTGTGCCAGTTAGAGATGTAGTGCTAGCCAGGACATCCGGGGAATACCTTCCTACGCTTCAGAAAAGTGCCATAGGAATTTTAACTTCCACTAGATGGGCAGACAGGACCTCAATTTAATGCACCATCAAAATAATCTGGCCAGTCCGCCAGTGCAGCGGTTGAATGTCTGCTTGCGATGCGCGGGGACCTGGGTTCGGAATGGACCGGGAGCCAGAGGGCCGGCCGGGGAGAAGGATCGAGCACCTCAGGGCTGCTGTCCTCCAGGGGAGGGTCGGGTGACTGTGCGGCGCTGTATGACTCCTGGCAGAGGCCAAGGGAATCGCAAGCACCGCACCAATCTAAGAGAGGGCAGGGCAGATGCAGGACATCATTGTACGTCCCTGCCCCTAGGGCAGTCTAAAAGAAAATCATGCTTGTGGTCGCCACGAATGAAGCCTGCCCTGGCTTCATTAGCTTCCAGGTCAGCTCCCGATCCAGTTTCACGATTGCGCATAGGCCTGGTGCCACAGCCACACCCTGGGGTAAGCCAGGGTGTCGGGGAGCTGAGGCCAATCTGGAAGTGGAAGTGCAAGGGTCTGTGACCGGGCAGATGCTCCTATGGCGAGGCAGGAAAAAAGCAAAAAAGATAACTTCTCCAATAGTGCAGCACTTCAACTGAGTTACTGGCGGAAATCAATGAGACTGAGAATTCTCTGTCATCAGTTGCTGCTTGGCTCTGAATAGCACATCAATCAGAGTCTCCCACCCCAGTCAAACAGCACCCCCAGCCATAGTTCTAGAATCTACAGTCACCTCTGGCCTTTGTCCAAACAAACTGGGATTCAAGAATTATCCTGCATCAGTTGTTGCTTGGCCGCTGTGAATAGCCCATCAGTCAGAACCTCCCCACCTCAATCAAACAACAAAACCCCAGCAAAGATTTAGAATCCAGTTACCCTGGTCTTTGTCCTAGCAAACTGCACCTCCCCAATATAATATCAACCCCACATCCCAAATCCACATGCATAGATACATAGAAACTGACAGCGATAAAGGCCAGCCGCCTATCCAGTCTGCCCATCCTACCAGACTACTTCTACCCTCACCTCCTTCTCCAGGGAATCTCTTGGGGTCCAGGCATACACACAGAGAATCAGGGGCCAACATCTGAAGCCTCATAGGGTGTGGGCGAGCACACTTAATTCTAGATAACTCCTTAAACTTTTCTTACAAACACCTCTAAAATCAGGTTAGAAATTCATTTGAATATTCAGAGTACCTTTCTGCATGCATTTACATATTCGTGGTGCCTTTTATTGCTAATTTAAGTATTGTAAGTGCCTTTCAGTACTCATTTGCATCATATGACTGCCTGTCAGTTTCCTTTGCTCATTTTACAGGGCATTTACCCCATACACCACCCTCTAGTAAGCAATGTGATTGTCTCAAGAGATGTCACCTTGCTATAAAACAGGCAAATATTTGTGTCAAGAAAGAGAATTTCATACTATCCGGGGTAATTTTGGACAGATCAGGTCCTCGACCATACAAACCAGCAGAGTCATGTTTGTCATTAGGAACCTGTTTCAGTCCTGTGCCCAAGTTCACAATCACTACTTTCTTCACTACAACTTACATCTTCTGGCCACGTCCATCTCTCAAAATGGCTCCTTCACCATCGTATGGCATAGTTTTACAGGAGAGAGACTTAGATGAGGGTAGTCACTGCTTGTCATTGGACCTCATTAATGGTAAACACTCAGCCCTGTTTGTTGGTTCAGTCTCTCACCGTGATGTTGCCGCAAGCAGCTGGATCACACCTCTGGCCCATCTCTTTTCACCTTTCATCTTACAGAGTGACATAAGGATGGAGGGAAGGGATAGGAGCAAATTAGTGGCATCTAGTGGGAACTGATATCCCTGGGGGCGCCCATCCCAGCAGCAAACACTGCAGTGTCAGCAGAAGCAGCATGAGGACGGGTGGCAAGCAGCCCAGTAGTCAGAGAGTATGGAAGAAAAGAAGTGCAGGGGCGGGAACAGACCGAGAAAGAGACAGACAAAGTGCCCAATCGTAGAGCTGCAGAGGTGGTGAGGAACAGAGCAGAGAGAGAGATGGAGGAAGTGCCTGATTAGAGAGCTGCAGAGGGGTTGGCGAGTGGGCAGGGAACAGAGAGAGAGGTAGAGAAAGAGAGACAGAGGAAGTACCCAATCGGAGAGCTATAGAGGGGCGGGAACAGACAAAGTGATTCATGGTGATGTGCTTCAACTCCACTCACTGGGCAGAGCATGGAGAACACAGACTGCTATGCATTTGGTATCAGTCATGCACTCAGACCACCCCTTTTCTCTGTACTCCTCCTTTTCACTGTATGTCAGCATGGCTCTTGCTATGCAGCAGTAAAAAGCTGTGGCTTTGATTTGACCCTATAGGGCAGCTAGTTCTACAGGTAAGGATCTATGATCCCTTTCCCTGATAATAATAAAACAGAACATTCTGCTGACCAGATAGTTTTTAAGTCCTTCTGAGGTAAGCTTCCAGTGGGGCTTTGAGGAATTTTTTTTCATTCTATTTGTAGCCCTCCAGCCTGAACCTCTCAGGCCACTGCACTCACCAGGTTGCTCTACCACCTGCTGTGTTCCCCTGCCATCTTCTAGTTCGGTATGGTTCCCGGGTTGGGGAGGACAACCCAGGGAGACCATGTGGGCATTGGCAGGGTACCAGCGTTGGGCTTGTGGCAGTGGCAGTGCTAGGACCATCGCCTATCCAGGGCTGGAGGGTATTTCTTGTAGTTAGCCCGAGATCCCCCTCTGCGTGGTGCACATCTGATGCCAAGGCACACGGCAACCCTGCCTGCATCAGCCATGCTCTTATGTGCAGCCTGGCGGCCTGATGGTACCTCCGGTCTCTGCCGGGGTCGCCAGAGCCCTGGGCATCCCTAACCCTCCCACTCGTGAGGAGAGCTGCCCAGAGGCGCTCAGTCTGTCTCCATCCCTGCCGACCCCTGACTCCGAGCTCGCTCCCGAACTCTGAGTCGTCCAGCACGGCGAGGTGTGTGGCGCCCAGCGCTACTGGGCCGGGTTGTAGAATTTTTTTTAAATGAGCACAGTTAGTATTGTTTAAGATCCGATGGTATTCTAGATCTATCAGGTCCTCATTCACTTTTTAAGCAGAAATTACTAAGTATGCCATGCAAACATGCATTAGGTAATCACTGCAAAAAGCACGATAACTAATATTAAGTGAGGGTGAGTGGCTGGTTGGAAATCTCTCACTAATGAGGCAAGGACAGGATAACTGACAAGGGAGTTATAAAGGTCCATCCTCCAAAGTTAATTGAGTATTAATCAGGCTGCTTATTTCTTGTGACGTTCCATCAGAGTTTCTCATGCTGAACTGGCTATGAGAAACCCCAAACATCGAGATCTTGGGTGCTCTTTCAGTATATCAGCTTGTCTCAGCATTGCAGAATGAAAGAAACGACCTCACTGAGCATTCGCTATGCTTTGGTGACAACATAATCATTATTGAGGAATAATGAATGAAAGGTTTAACACGGAAGCACTCATTGTTCTGACCTTTCTGTTAAACTCTACCACCCTGCAAACAACTGTGACATGCAGGTCAGTCCGCGTTGGCAGTGAGTGAGAAATGTGAAGAAAAACTTGCTATTGCTGCAGTTTTGACAAATCCAGAATTTCAATTTCAGTACCAGCAGTGGTTTAGAATCGCTTCTGGCTCTGCTCATGACTACTGTAAAGATCTATGTGTGGTTCTCTGTGACTTCTGTCAGAACATGCGGCCTTATTACTCTTCAGCTGAGGACCAGCTCATACCTGTGACAGTGCACAGACAAAAATGACTCCACGCACAGCCCCCAAGAGAATCGGTAGCTTTTAATAGTTGTAAAATCTTTATCTTGACAGGATAAAACTTCAGGATCAAGAGTCCCTGTTTTTAGTTCTCCTGTACTTATTTTTAATTTACATGTATAATGCATTACATTGAGTAGAAAATACAAGAAATATAAATAATCAGAATTGAACATATCATGCACTATAAAATGGACTGTGGAACAGTATACTAATAGTTTCATACCACTTTTTATTTGATTTCTGTTTTTGTTGGCTATTCGGTTGTTCAATAATCCAACAGGCTAAATTATCTGTTATGAAATTTATATTGTTCTGTAATTTCAAATTGACAGAATGGTTCTTGCTAAAACTTCAAGGATTACGTAAATGAATTTATGAATTTATTGGGATACAAAGAACAGAAATATTCCAGATCTCTTTGTTGATGCTTCTGAATTTGACTGAAATTCTGTTAGCCAACAGTATGTTAAATACAATAAAAGTACATTTACAAGTTTCCACATATTCTGTCTCTGCTGCACGCTTGAAACCATGAGCGTTTTCACATAATCTTCCTGGGCATAAAGTCTCCACCACTCATTCACACTAATGGGATCTATGCTGGAGGCACTAGGACACAGTGGGGCAAAATTTTGCTAGAGAATCGGGCGCCAGAGTTGGAGCCATGAGGGCAGCACCTTGAGCCTCAGCTCTCATGCGGTAATGACTATCTGGCGTTGACCCTCAACCGCCTCAGTTCCTTTTTCCCCACTGTCAAGTGCGCGCTTCAGTGACGACATTGCTCGCCGGCCGAGTCAAACTTCAATCTAGCAGCATAGTTTTCAGTTTATTATTTTATAGCGTTTTTTGAATAAAGTACCGCTACAGTAATTTATTCTGAAGAAGGAAGTCTCAGCCTACATTGATGGAGTCGACCATGGATGGGTCAGGTGGCGGTAGGGAGACTTCATGAAAGCTGTTCAGTCAGCTGGGCTGGGTCCAGTCCACCGCCTTCTCGGAAGGGGGTCTGACAACAGACGGTCCAGTGCCGAGGTAGAGGCGGTCCTCCGGAAGCATAAACTAAAGCGGTCGCTTCCTCAGCACCATTTGGCCTCGAGCTCTTTTTCGGCCCGTAGGGTCGAGAAGAGAAGGCATCACTCAAGGTCACCTCTGATATGTCTGCCGCGTCGATGTATGGTCATTGGCCAGTTGCCAGTCTCCTCTTTCAGAGTCACTGGTTTCTGGTTCTGGTCGCCGACCTCTTCAACATTGGAGCCCTTCCCCACCTTCTGGTAGGACTTCCGATGAGCAGTTTCATCAGTGGGCTGCTCTGATGGAGCAGTGGGCTCGGAGGTTGGTCCAGTTGCCTGGCCTGGTCGCCCCAGGGCTGTTCGGCCGATTGAGCAGGGTGATTGGGCCCTCCCTAGTCATGTGGCCCTCTTGGTGCTGTCGACTCCCGCTTAGAGTGTTTCCCCTCACATGACTGGGCGCGAGGGGCAACACTGATGCCTCGATCTCTTGATAGTCTTCCTTTTTCCCTCAAATCCTGGTTTTCGGGTCCTGGGTTGGTTTCGGTGCCGTCGGTGCGGTGGGTAGCTCTCAGCGACTTTGGCGCCATGAGGCCTGTTGGCGCCATCCTTGGCGCTGTGCGGGTTTCGGCACCTTTGGCTTTCTTGGCGCCATCTTCAAAGCCGTGCGGCTTATCAGCGCCGTGCTCTTCTTCGGCACCGTCTGCTTGTCGTAGCCGTGTGGCTTTTCGGCACTGTGTTACTTTGGCCGAGGCCTGGCTTTTGCCTGCCAATCCTCAGGGCCTCTCCTTCCAAATTCATTTTCTTCCTCTTTTCCTGCTGATTTTCATTCCTTCCTGTCCATACAGTCCCTCCTGGACTGTCAGGAGATGATATTGAGCCTGACCCAGATCTTAGACTGGGTGATGATGTGGAAGGAGCAGGTTCTTATCCTGCTGCAGAGCCTGTGGTTAAAGACCTGTCATTTAAGTCTCTGCTGAAAAATGTAATTCCACTCTTCTCTCCAGACTATGGACATCGATCCAGAGAAGCTTTTGAGACTCCAGTACCTTCATGTTCTGGACATCCCTATGGATTTAACTCCCCAGTACAACCCTCCTTTGAGATGCTTTCTCAAATGGTATGGAATAATCCTGCTCTCATTCCTTCTGTGGCTAAGTCCGTAGATAGGAAATATGCTGCTCCCAAGGATCGATCCATTTTGGCATCCTAAGCCTTTGCGGATCCTGTTGTAGTCTTGGCAGAGAATGATAAGGTCGTCCTTCCTCAGACTACTACAGCTCGACCTATAAACAAAGAATCTCGTAAGATAGATACTTTAGGTAAGAGAGTCTTTGCTGCTTCCATCCCAGGTATGCGTATTACCAGCTACCAGGCTATTTCTCTCAATATGAGTATATTCTTTGGCATTCGCTCAAACAAATGGTTGAAGCTCTACGAGTCGGATACTAATTCAGAGCTTCTTCAGACCATAACCAGGGTATCAAGTCCAACAACCAGCAGGTTAAAGCAACTATGGATGCTTCGGTACTGCCTCCTAGCAGCAGTGGCGGGCATTTGTACCGCTGTCTATTCCTGGCTGCGCACTTCCGGTTTTCACGAATGATGCCCAGCAACAGGTCATGGCGTTGCCCTTCAATGGTGTGTATTTCTCATCCCTCAAGTAGAACAGGCTCTAGAGGCCACATAAAAGACTAGGTCAGCCATTAAATTGGCTGGACCTCCTCCGCTCCCTCTTGAGGGGTGTTAACAGACGCCAGTTTCATAACAGTCAGTCCTTTCGGGGCAAAGGCAGGGAGGTTTAATAAAATCAAACCCCTCAGCCTCAAAAGAAAACCCAGCAGAAGGCACAAGGACCCAAAGCGCCCACCGCCTTCTGAGTTTTTGGCCCAAGTCCCACTCAGCTGCCCAAGGGACTCTTTAGTGGTGGGAGGTCGTCTGACTCAGTTCTACAACCAGTGGAAGTCCATAACCTCGGACAAATGGGTCCTCCGGATAATCCGTGAGGATATTCTCTCAATTTTTCAGAGAACCCTCCGAATCGTCTCTCCAAGCGGCAGCCAAAGCTGTCAATTCCTCAGTCAGAACTTCTCCTCCAAGATACAAGGCCTTCTGAACAACAGGGCAGTGGAAGTAGTTCCACTGGATCAGCAAACACAGGGTTCTACTCCCATTACTTTCTAGTTCCAAAGAAAACTGGGGCCTGCGCCCATTTTGACTTCATAAAATTAAACAAATTTCTTCCCAAAGAGAAATTCAAAATGATATCGCTAGAAATCTGTTACCTTTGCTTCATCAACATGACTGGTTAGCCTCCCTGGACATGCAGGATGCTTACCAGCATATTCTAGTCACCCAACGCATCACAAATACCTAAGGTTCGTGGCTTTGGGACAGCATTATCAGTTCAGAGTCCTGCCCTTTGGGCTATCCTCGGCCTGAGAGTTTTACAAAGTGTTGTGCAATTCTGCAGCGCATCTCAGAAAAATCAGAATACAAGTGTTCCCATATCTGGACGATTGGCTTCTAGCAAGCCCTTCCAGGCAGGGAACTCTAGACGCCGAGCCACGGCCTCACACTTTCTCACATCCATGGAGTCCTGCTAAACCTCAAATCGCGCTGCAGCCCTTCCAGAGGCTCCTTTTCATAGGAACTCTTCTGGACACCCTGCACGAAAGCATTTCTTCCAGAGGACAGGAGGAGCGATATCCTACAGATGGCCTGATACATCGGAGAGAACAACCGGTTCCAGTTATCTCGATGCAACGGATGCTAGGTTTCATGGCATCCTCGGTGTTCACTGTACCCTAGCATGCCTTCACATGAGAACCTCTCAATGGATGCTCAGTACCCAGTGGTCCCCAACCACTCCTCAGTCCTTTCTCATCAAGGTGACAGAACCTCTGAAGAGATCACTCACCTGGTGGTCGCCAGAGGACAATCTTCTGGCAGGGTATCCCTTGCTCCTCTGGATCATCAGATTTCCATTACCATGGATGCGTCCCTGATGGGGTGGGAGCTCACTGTCAGACTTTCCACACTCAGGTACATGGACTCAGCACGAGTCCCAGCTTCACATAAATGTCTTAGAAATGAGAGCCGTCCTTTATGCAGTCCGGCTTTGAAGGACATTCTCTGTCACAAGAACATGCTCCTTCAAACGGACAACAAAGCAGTGATGTATTACATCAACAAGCAGGCGGTGCTCACTCTTACCCCTTATGCAGGGAAGGGATGAGGGTGTGGGAATGGTGCTTGGAGCACAAGGCTCTAATTCAAGCGGTCTACCTGCCAGGGTGCAGAACAAACTGGCAGACCGTCTCAGCAGAACAGAGACAGATCCTCACGAATGGTCTCTCGACTCAGCCATAGTTCAGTCACTATTCGCAGAGTGGGGAACTCCAGACCTGGACCTTTGCATCCCCACTCAACACAAACTGCCCTCTTCTGCCCAGAAATCCAGGGCCTGGCATTTTGTCAGGATGCGTTCAGGCTGCAGTGGACAAAACGCTTTCTATCGCCTTTCCGCCTCTTCCTCTAATTCAGAGAGTATGTCTCAAGTTCGAGTCCCAGTGGGACAGAATGATCCTCATTGCTCCCTTCTGGCCTTGACAGATATGGTTTCCATTACTCAACAGTATGTCGGAAACCCTCCGAAACCGCTTCCCTTCAGATGAACTTTCTGACTCTGGGGCCTGTGGTCCATCCCAATCTGAGATCGCTTCACCTTCACGCTTGGCTTCTGAAGAGATAGAGGTGAACAGGTTCAATGTCTCTCGCAGAGTTTCAGATATTCTTCTGGCTGCGCACAAGCCAGCCACTAGGAAAACTTACACAGCCAAATGGAGCTTTTTCTTCTGGTGTGCTAAATCCTCTTTTGAACTTTTTCCTGCCCACCAGATAAAGTTCTAGAGTACCTTTTGGACGTCTCCAAATTCAGGTCTGTAATACTCTACTGTCAAAGTTCACCTTTGTGCCATTTCAGTTTATCATGAGCCAGTACTTTCCTTGTGACTGGCTCAGTTGCCTGTAGTTAAGAGGTTTCTAAGGAATTCTGCATACCAGACCTCCTATCAGATGTCCAGTCACAGCCTGGGACATTAATCTTGTGCTAGACATGCTCACTGAAAACCTTTCAAGTCTCTAGCTACCTGTGAGTTAAAATTTCTCACTTGGAAAACGGATTTCCTAGTGGCCATTAGCTCAGCCATGCAGGGTCTCTGAGATACATGCCTTGGTCACAGACCCTCCGTATACTGTGTTTCATAAAGACAAAGTAGTTCTTAGGACCCATCTAAGTTTCTCCTAAGGTTTTCAGAATTCCATCTAAACCAACCTTTGGTCCTTCCTGCTTACTTGCTAACTTCCAAAATGAAAGAGAGCATTCTCTTCATTCCTTGGACGCCAAAAGAGCTTTATGCTTCTATTTAGATAGAACAAAAGATTTTTGCAAAGCTCAACAACTGTTTGTTTCCTTCAAGAGACCCGCTAGGTCAGCCTGTCGCTATCAGATGTATTTCAGCATGGCTGGTGGCATGCCTTCATGCCACTGTTATTCCATGGCGCAGGTTAAGTTGGAAGGCAGAGTGTACGCTCACTCTACCCTAGAGTAGTCCGGCATCCTAAGCGGAATCCACAACGTGCCCATTGCAGATATTTGCAGTGCGGCCACCTGGAGCTCCAGTGCATACTTGCCAAACACTATGCCCTGGATGTCCATGCCAGACTACATCTTTCATTTGGCAGGACCATCCTTAATGGACTTCTGTCCTAAAATTGTGAGCTCTTGGTCTCTCCTGCCGCCTCTCGGGGATTATTAGCTTGGTACTTTCCCATTAGTGTGAATTACTGATGGAGACTTTATGTCCAGGAAGATATGGAAATTACGTACCTACCGTAATTCTTGATCTTCTTGGACGAGTCTGCACCATCTCATTCACACGCCCACTCACCCCTCTGTTGTTGGTATTCACTCTCTCAGACTGTGAAGACTTCTTTTTGACCCTTCTTATACGGGTCTTCCGGACTATCTTATGTCCGGTTTTAGTTAGGCTATCCTTCTAGGTTAGTTATGCTGCATCTCCTTGGAAAAAAAGGTACTGAGGCGGTTGGTGGGTCGACGCTTAGATAGTCATTACCGCATGAGCTGAGGCGTGTGGTGTTGCTCCTGCGGCTCCATCTCTGGCGCCGCCTCTAGCAAAAGTTTGCTCCCGCTGGGTCCTAGTGCCTCTGTGCAGGTCCCATTAGTGCGAATGAGTGGTGGAGACTCGTCCAAGAAGATCAAGAATTATGGTAGGTATGTAATTTCCATTTCTGGCTTCTGGAGTAAACGTGCTCCATGTTGCTGGGACCCAATGTGTAACTGACATTTTATCATAGTTTGTTCTTATTGTTGGTATTCTCAAACTTCTGTTTTGACATCTCCGCTTGGTATCTATGCAATGGGGAAAATACAAATTTGTCTTCATATCCACGGATGGTTCCAGTTACCATTTAAAAGGTGTTATGGCTCCTTGTTTGTCTCTGTTTCTGCAGTTTTCCTATTTTCATTCTGAAACACCTTACAAAGATGAGTGTCATAAGGATACCTTAGTACAAACCTCATGGGTAATGTCCAGTTTTTCCAAAAGATGTTTGTTTGCAAATTGATGTGCCGTGTTCCTGTACTCTTAAGACCAGTAACAGGAGTTATGTGACCAGAATAGCTCTAGTCTGTTTTGGTATTGCATAGGCAGTCCTACACAGTGCTCCTAATTGACTATTTACTTTTCTAACAGTACTTTTAATAGGGCTCAAAATTGAGTTAGTCATCAGTTTCTACTCCCAAGTGCTTATATATTTTTGTTTTTTGATCTCCACACCATCCATGATTGTTATTTTAAATTTTGCTGAACTTTCTCTTTTACCGAGTTCTTATTAAAACACATGCAATGGTTTTGGTACCGCCAGGTGCAGAATTACGCTTGGCATCTGGACCATATCCAACCCCAGGAGTCCTTTTGCTTCACGACTTACAAAGCTATATTTTACAGGGGGACATTGGCTAAAGTATATGGCTGCTTGAGGGATCGCTTTGCCTGACTACTGCTAAATATTAAAGCCTAACTGCAGAAAACAAGGAGAACCCATACCGGAGAAGGCTTGTGCTGACTTGTGTGAATGTCATATGGGTCTGGCTGTATGTAATTGCTATAAGAAAGCTCAGTATAAATTACAGTTGGAGTATCTCACTTATGATCTCTGGGGAAGGGTGAGAGCTGTGAGTGACAGTGGAGCCCATACACAGATTCACTGTCTCCATAGAGCAAACGACGATTCAGCTGAGTTGAGATAGCTGGTCTTAGGACCCCTTGCAATGGTGTGCCTCTGTGGCACTGTACATTGCATTGCTGTCCTGCAGTAGTGGTTCTTTTCTGCTGTGCGAGAACTGAGACGCTTTTATGGCTTTATATTTGGAACAGACTGTGAGTTCTGTTCTGTTTTGAGGACAATGAACGTATCAATAAGCATCAGCAGGGATTCACTAGGAGGTCCTGTCAAACGAACTTAATAGAGTTCTTCGACAGGGTCACTAGGGAAGTGGCCCAAGGGGTTAGTGGATATTACTTATCTTGATTTTAGGAAGGCGTTTGATTCCGTTCCATGGGGACTAATCTATAAATTGGATGGACTGGGACTGGGGTGAGGATAGTTAGATGGGTGCAAAACTGGCTAATGGATAGGAGTCAGAAGGTAATAGTAAACAGTGTCACCTCAGGGAGGGAAAAGTCACAAGCAGGGTTCCCAGGGTCGTGTGTTGGGTCCACTGCTGTTTAACATATTTGTGGCGGATATAACTGAGGGTCTAAGGGGTAGGTGTGTCTCTTTGTGGATGACATAAAGATCTGTAATGGGATGGAAAACCAGGAGGGAGAGAGAATATGCACAGGGACCTAGGATTATTGGAGGCTTGGTCCAAAAGATGGAAATTGGCCTTTAACATAAAAAGTGCAAAATCATGCACTTAGGAGAAACCAGAATTAGACTTACTACTTGGGGGTCTGGCACTGGAAGAGACGGAGGAGGAGAGGGACCTGGGAATTATAGTTTCCAATGACCTAAGGGTAGCTAAACAATGTGGGCAGGCAGTAACCAAGACTAGCAGGATGTTGGGCTGCATCAGGAGGGATTCACTCGCAGGAAGAATGAGGTTATCATCCCTTATATCAACAGTTGGTTAGACTGCATTTGGAATATGGGTGCAATTCTGGAGGCTGTTCCTGAAAAGAAACGTGGACAGGCTGGAGAGGGTGCAGAGAAGAGCAACTAAGATGGTAGCAGGGCTTAGTCACCTGACATATGAAGATAGATTGAGCAAACTGGGAATGTACTCCTGTAGCACAGAAGGGATGGGGGATATGATTGAGACCTTTAAATATATTAAGGGATAAAACAGAGAACCAGAAGAGGGACTTTTAAACTAAAGGGGCACAAGAGGACCGGGGCATACACTACAGATAGAGGGTGGCAGGTTAGGGAAACAACTGGGAGAACTTTTTCACTGAAAGCGTGGTGGAAAAATGGAATGAGTTCCGGAGGAGGTGATAGGGGAGGTCACCGTAATGGACTTTAAGAGAGCATGGGACGCCACATGGGTCTGGTATCAGGAGCGGGAGGGAAAGAGGGTGCCACAGGGAGAAGTAGGTTGTTGGAGGAAGTCCTAGCCCTCTGCTAGGCACCTTGGGCAAACTTGGTGGGCCAGGCAGTCCTTTTCTGCCATCATGTTTCTCGTTTCTGTGTTCTGTGTGATTGTTCATTGCCTGTTTTGATATCTGCTGTTCATAATCTTTGTGTCCGAATAAACTGTTATTAATTTTAAATTGCTGTGGTTACATCTTACGTTGCAGTAGTCACTAATTACTGTGTGGATTTGCTGATGTTGTTCCTTGCTATCAATTTTAAAATTTTAATAAATAGATTTCCCCAAAAAAAAAAAACAACTACACATGGACTGGATTTTCTTTTCACTAAGTAGCATTGGCTGTAATAAACCAATCCTGAAGAGTGTGATAATCGGACAACTTTTTCCATTTAAGATTATTTGCCTTTGCTATTAAATATCATCTGCTACAGTTTTATTGTTAAGTGGGGTATCTGACCAGGGAGGGATTAATATAAATCAAAATATTAAAGGACCTAATAGTGAGCCTTATGGCACCCTCCCCCAATCAGGGCAACATGCTGCCTAGTCAAACTGATTGTGTACGATTTGACAAATAAGACTCGAACCACCTATTCTACTCATCATTCACTCCCATATTCATAAGTTTAGCAAATAAAATGTTATGATTGACCATATCAGAAGTCTTTAAGCAGTCCACATACACCCTTCCACAGACTTCTCAGCATCTAAATCTGTAGCAACTTCTCCCACAAAGTCCATTGGGCCATGCACGTGGCCCTTCCACCTAAATCCCAATTGGTGGGTTGTCAACAAGGTGCAATTCTCTAAATACTCTCAATTGACTTGCATACAAGTCTCTCAAAAGTTTTGACACAGTCGATAGCAAAGCTATTGGGTAGTAATGTGGTGGGTCATTTGTCTCCCCGCCTTCTGAATTGGGATAATTTTAGCATATTTCCACATTGTAGGGGACTTGCCCTCCATCAGACTCCTGTTAAAGAGGTTCCACAGTGGGACAGGAATACAGTTAGCAGCCATCTTTAAAAATGTATCCCCAACCCCATCCAGACTTGGAGATTTATTTACTTGTAACTATTTCTATTCCTTTAATATTTTATTTCAAATTGTCCTAAAATGAAAAGTAGATCTGTTTTCCACCTTTAGTTATTTGAATCTGATTCAGATTTTCCAGATCATCTGTTTTCGGAAGTTTCACATCTGGTAGAGTACAGAAATAATGGTTTAGCAGGTTAGCAATTTTCAAGTGGTCTAGTTGAGTTCCATCTTTATTAGTGATGCACTCAGTACTGCTGGCTGTACTTTTGTGCCTCAAGCGCTTCAGTAATTTTGTTCGTTTTTGTATGGTCCACCACTAAAAGACCCCTTACCTTCTCTGTGGTCTGCAGTCCCTTTGGTTGCTGCTGGTGCTGGTGCTGAGGACCCCATCTGGACCGTATGAATAACTAGTCGGATGCATTAAATAAAGAATAAGGCAGGTTTATTTAGTTCAGTAGGTGTTCTCTTCATGAGGACAAGCCCCACTGACTATAACTCTGACTGACAGACTAACATGGCACTGCCAGGCTGGTGCAACAATTAGATACATGCACTTCTCATGCTCTTAAAGGCGGTAGCTAAACATTAAGCCCCATGCTTAATGTGCTTCACATTTCAGTATAGGGCTGTATTCTTAATCCGCTCTGTTTTGATTTTAAAATATCTAGCCTTTTCCTCTTAATTAGTTTCTTACAATTACAGTAGAACCCCGATTAGCTAAACTGCTTGGGAGACATCTGAGCTGGTTTGATTAATTGGGAGTTCATATAACTAAGGTTTCCTTTCTTCGACATTTGGACAGAAAGGAAGAATGAGACAAACATGACTGGCAACACTACTGTGCCTGAAAGTTTCTCTTTCTCCCCCATCAAGCCCTGAACATGCAGTGCAGATATAATCTGTGTGCCTACAAACTCTACAGCCCCATGCTAACGCATCTTGCTGTCATCACATGCCACAAACAGAACAGCTCCACATTACCACCACACGCCACAGACACTACAGCCCCTCATTACTGAATGCCACAGACACAACAGCCTCATGCTACTGAGGGCCACAAACACAACAGCCCACCCTACTGCTCCTCACTACGCTGCTGTACTACTAAAAGCATCAGGACAACTTAAACATGCACTGCTTTTAAATTGACTGAGCAGGATTATCCAGCCATGTGGGACTGTACCAAACACCAAAACAGCCACAGCATTTTTTCATGTGCTGTGTCAGAGCTGCTTTTTCTACTCTGTTTCCTTAGTTTCCTTTTCCCCGTCCTCCCATTGGCTGATTTATTTGCTTGCCTCTACCAGTTATCTTTGCCCTCATAACTTTTTATTTAGCTTAAGAGGAAAAAGCTAATGAGAGGTTGCATATGTTGGTGGCAGTATAATGTAGCGGTTAAGAGCACTGGACTGCAAAACCGAGAACTAGGTTTGAATCCCACAGTCACCACTTGCATACTGTGTGACCATGAGCAAGTCACTAACTTCCTGTGCTCCCAGGAGGCACATGGAAACAAGCTTTGCTTAGTGTGTCTTTCTTGGCCAAATATGTTAAAAATAAATGAAATACAAAAAGTTCAAGTTATTCAAATTAGAAGGCTGAGAGACAAGGTGAAATGTACAGTTTTTTTGTTAAGTTAATGAGTTTGACTAAATAAAAGTTTTACAAGAAGAAAGAAAAACAAAACTCATAAAAGATGGGCTGTACAGAAGAAGGTTCTGAACCAAATTCATGCATAGGTGTGGAATACGGTGGCACAGAGTGCCGAGCCATAGGAGAGGTGCCACGTGAATATATATACAGCCTGACAGTACAACCTGGAACACACAAACAATATACAGAAAAACCATAACGTAGTAACTGCACATGGAAACATCATGTTACATCATGAGGGCAACCATCTAGGTATTCCAGATGTTCAGACCATGTTAGATACAGGGAGGGAATGGATATTGGACAACTGGGGTGGTGGGTTGACGCATCAGTGAGGGTGTGTGTGCAGTGGTGCGGAGCGGTTTGAAAAGTGGTAGGGCCAGGGACGAAAGGTAAATTTACCTATAATACATTACCATGATAGCAAAGTGATAGGGCCACTTATGAAAGTGGTAGGGCCATGGCCCTAGTGGCCCCCTGTTCCGGCACCTATGTGTGTGTGTGAATATCCACAGGTGGGATATACAGATCTTCCAGGAATCAATCTTCACCCTTGATTCACACCAGTGGGTTCTGAGCTGGAGGTTCTAGGACACTGCAGGAGCCAGAACTTTTCAGGAGGGCTGGCACTGAGGTAAGCTGTGCATTGGCGGTGCCACAAGGGAGCTCACAGCACAGGCTTACCTCGGCACCAGCCCTCAACCGCCTCAGTTCCTTTTTCCCCACCATCGAGTGCACTTCAGTTCGGCGTTGCTCACTCACTGGGAGTCAGAACTTCAGGTCTATACAGCGATAGCATTCAGTTCTTTTCAGTTTTCTTATTATATCTAGTTTGTGATTTGTTTAGTATATGTTTAAAAAAAAAGAAATCTGAAGAAGATTCTTTAGTCTCTCTCAACCCTGCCAAGGGTTCTGATGATGGATGGTCCTGTCTTCAGGGGGCAGCCCTTCCATAAACACAAGAAGCAAGTTCATTCCCAATCCAGGTCGGGGTCATGGTGCTGCTTGGCGTTGAGTTCTTTCTCTTCCCATAGAAGGGAAGAAACAGTATCACTCGAGATTACCATCTGTAAGATCTGCCATGAGGTTCTCCATTTCAGAACAGAAGGCTTTACTGACACTGGCGCTGTTGTCGATGGCTTCTGTTTGTAGGAAGTTGAGGCCTCAGGCCTGGAGTCCCTCCTGTCCTCTTGTAGGGACTCTGGTGGGCAGTTTCACCACTGGGCAACTCTTGTGAAGCAGTGGGTGCAGAGTCTAGCTCATTTGCCTCAGCCCTGCGGAATCAGCCCCAGGCCACTTGGGGCTGGGGGCCAAGGAGCCGTGGGCAAGCCTTCAAACCAGGAGCACATTGGCTCCATCAGTGGTTCTTGAACCCTTGCTGGTGACTATGCCAACTCCTGCCCTGCTATCGCTCCCCATTGTCACTGCTTTGGGACCGGCCTCAGTACCTTTATCATTTCCTTTGGACACCACTGGATTTTTGGCACCAGTGACAACATGGGGCTCAGGCTTATCAGGGTCTGGTCTGGTGCTGGCCATGGTGCTGAGTAACCACCGGTGCTGGATTCGGTCCTGACCATGGTGCCTCTTCCAGCGCCGGCTCCTCATCCTTTGGGGCTGGTGTTTCCCATGCCATGATGTGGATTAGGGTTACTACGATCCACCCCATTCCTGATTCCACTCCTTGGGGGGATTGATGAGATTGACCTAAACTCTTAATTTCTCAGGCGTGATGATGACTTGTTCTACAGCCTGGACTCTTAGGACCCAGGCCCTCCTCCTGTTCCTCGTGAGGATATGTCTTTCAGGCTCTCCTCTGTGGTGTGTGCACTGCTGTTGCTTTTGAGCCTTCAGCTATTGACCCTGGAAAATGTCTCCAGTTGGATTGGTTGAATGTTTTACTATGCTGGTCAGTTCTATCCCCCCATTCCCCCTGCATTTGAGGCGCTTTCTGGTGCAGTATGGAATAGGCCTGCTTCCATCCCCTCTGTTTGCAGGCAGATGGGTCATAAGCATACTGCCCCAAGGACAGACCATTTATGCTTCTCAGACTACTGCTGATAGGATTAGAAACATATATTTTGATGGCAGAGAAGGGCAGATAAGGACAGCGTGGCCCACCTAGTCTGCCCATTTACCTTACTTACTTGTCATCCTTGCTGAGAATGAAAAGGCTATTCTCCCTCAAGAGGTTACTGCACACCCTATTAACAAAGAGTCACACAAGATTGACACTATGGGTAAGCAAGCTTTTGTAGTGGCTATACTCAGCATGCAAATTGCCAGTTACCAGAGGCCTTTTTAAAGTATGAATATGCCTTATGGTCCTCTCTTAAGTCCCTCATTGAATCTCTTCTGGATACAGATACAAACAGAATATCCTGCAAACTGTTATGTATGGCATCTACTCTAACAGTCACCAGCTCAAGGCAGCCATGCAGGGTTTTATCTAACTCTAAAATTGATTAGCATTTTGCTCATAAAAGTGCTAAAACATTGTGAAAATGAATAGCTCTTGCCTCACTGTGTTTAACAAACACAGCACTTCTAGAAAATCTATATAAATACTTTCTGTACCATTAGTATCGTCCCAAGAAAAAAAACTGCTAATCAGCTATTTAAAACCCTGCCATGGATGCCTTTGCGTTGCCTCACGCTCACTGCAGTGGCCATTTGTATCAGAAGACATTCCTTTCTTTCTTCGCCTGTCAGGCTTCTCTTAGGATGTCCAGCAACAGGTTATGAATGTCCTCTTTGACAGCACATCCCTTTTGGGCAGCAGGTGGAGTAATCTCGTGAGGCTTTCCTCAGAAGACTAGGGACGGCCATTAAGACTTCCAGACTTGCTCCAACTTACTGTGAAAGGTGAAAAGTACATGGTTTCTTTCAGAACAAGCAGTCCTTTGAGTAAGGCGGGGACCTCAAAACAAGTCCCAGTCTCCTCACCCACAGAAAAAGCACAGCCGAAGGCACAGGCCATGCAGGTGCGTAGTGCTACCCTCTGAAGTTCTGGCCCTGGTCCTCCCTCAGCAGCCAGTAGACTTCTTCTCTGCAGTAGGAGGCACCTGTATCACTTTACCATTAGCTGGGAGTCCATCATGACAGACAAGTGAGTGCTCAGGATTATCCGAGAGGGATACTTCGTGAACTTTACAGAACTTCCTCCAGGTTATCTGCCCGAAAGCAACCCTCCTATCACCTCACATGTCAGGGCTTCTGAAACAGGAAATTGCAGGCCTTCTGAGCAACAGGACAGTAGAAGTAGTGCCAGAGTCAGAGTACAGCACAGGCTTCTACTCCCATTACTTCCTCGTACCAAAGAAATCAGGGGTATGTTCCCATTCTTGACCTCAGGAACCTGAACCAGTTCAAGAAGCAAGAAAAAGCTCAAGATGATGCATCTGGGATCCCTGTTACCCTTCCTAAAACCTTGGGATTGGTTATCCTCCCTGGACATGCAAGATGCTTATCGGCATATTCTAGTCACTAGTGTACCCCAGCCACCACAGATTCCTATGCTTCATTGTGGTGGGTCGGCATTATCGGTTCAGAGTCCTGCACTTTTGGCTATTCTTAGCGCCTCGAGTCTGTGCAAAGTGCTTTGCTGTGCTTGCCATGCACCAGAAAAAGCTCGGACTTCAAGTCTTTCCTTACTTGGATGACTGGCTGATTTCCAGTCCATCCAAGCAGGAAGTGGAACAAGTAGTGGCCACAGCCTCCCAGTTCCTTACCCCTACAGGGGTTCTGCTGAACCTGGAGAAGTCACAGCTGCAACCCTCTCAGCAACTGATGGGCAGACTACGTGGGCCAAAGGCCCTTATCTGCCGACAACAACTATGTATCTATGTAACTCCTTTCATTGCCATCCTTCTGGACACCAGCAAAGCCCAGGCCTCCCTTCCAGAGGACAGAAGGAAAGCAATTCTTTAGATGGCATATTTCATCATGTAGCGCAAGTTAGTCCCAGCCCACTCCATGTAGCATATGTTGGCCCTGATGACCTCCTCAGTGTTCACAGTATCCTTCGCGCATCTACACATGAGAACAACTCGGTAGATGCTCAGTACACAGTGGTCACAAGCATCACACACTCAGTCTTTCCCTGTCAAGGTGGCGAAGCCTCTGGTTCAGTCACTTGGGGTATAGTAGAAGAACACCTCCTCCAGGGCTTCCCTTCTCCCAACTGGAGCCTCAGTTGACTCTCACCATGGGTGCCTCCGTGTCAGGATGGGGAGCCCACTGCCAAGGCCTTCACACACAAGGTGTCTGAGCTCTTCAGACTCATCTCACATCAGTGTGTTAGAAATGAGAGCTGTCTTGTATTGCTCATGTAGCTTTGTGGATCCCTGACTTCCTGGTAGAGACGAACACGTGTCTGTGTCTCTGTTGGCACCTTTTGCATATCAGTGAGAGGCCTTTCGGCATCATGCAGTTCTTCTTAAAGTTGAACCAGCATAATATTGTGTGGTGATTTGCATATACAGCCCATGATGCTTTCCATTATGAGGGTACATGTGCATTTGCATTTCTTTGAAACTTGGCTTCTGCCAGTGCCTTTAGGGGTAATTCATTGCATCAGTGCTATGATTAAGTTTTTTGTCTTTTAACTTTTGTTTTTATTGGGCTCACCACAACCCAACCCAGATAGACCAACTTAGTGTAGCTGTTTCATTCCACTGGGGTGACATACAGATGAGGTACACCGATGAGTCCTGGTAGGACGAAACACGTGTTTGTGTCTTTTATTCGCACTCTTTGCATACTGTGTGAGAGCCTTTCGGCACTGTGCAGTTCTGCTTAAAGTTGAACCAGCATAATATTTTTTATAATAAAATTTTTATTAGGCATGAGGACATTTATACATTATACAAGACATTTTACATAGATATATTCGCTTCAGTTTATATAATTATACATTGGACTTTTAAAAACTCACCCAGCACCAGGCTACTTAATCACATGAAATAGATCTCGTTTAACATTTCTCCAGTATTAATTTGATTGTCTTCAGAACAAAGTCTGAATAAGTGCTTAACTGATGCATAATCCATTTTCTCCATTTTGTATCAAATACCTCACTCTATCCCATACTCTGGCCGCATCCTCTCCATTCTATATATCTCTCTTGTCAAGTTTAGCCACTCTCCTTAGTTGGCAGCATATTCGTTCCCCGAATCTGGTTATTACCTTTTGCTGCCAATATTAGCAATATAGTTTGCAGGTATACATTCTTCTCGACTTTTAGACCAAACAGGGTAGTAACTGTCAGTATATACCCAGGGTGAAAAGACATGGGTTTTCATATATTGCCACCCAATTCCTGCACTACCTTCCCCAATAAAGACCCAGCATGCTGCAGTTCCAAAATATACGTAGTCTGGTCTGCATGTACTGCTCCACATCCTCTCCAGCACTTTCCTTCAGGATCGCCTGTAAAACTAGCTACCACAGCTGGAGTGCAGAAAATCTATATCGTAATTTCCATGCAAACTCTTTCCAATATGGGGATCCCAAGGCTCTAAGCATAAGTGAGAGGTCATCCTCCAGTTAGTAATCGGTAGGTCAGTCCCCAATTCCAAGGACCAACGAGTTCTAATCGACTCAGTAGAGTCTTCTGGTTTCTCTCCACAGCAAGGTAGACCTGACTAATACAGTGATCTAAAGTGGTACCTTGTCTCTGTGATAGAAGCAATTTTATTATTAGTGGGGTTTTCAACCACTGCTGCCTGTATTTCCTCCATTGGTTGCAAATAAGATTTTAGCTCTAAATACTTATGAAAGAAGCCCTGGGGTATTTTATACTGAGCCTGAGTTGGACAATGAATAAAAGCCCTGTGGGCCTAATAATTGAAAAATATGTTTGATATTATACCTATACCACTGGGTTAAGGATCTATCCAAGGAATTGGGTGAAAGGCACTGTTAACTGCAAGGGATCTCAGAAAAAGTGCCTCCATTGGCAGTAATCTTTTATTGAGTACAGTCAGCCACTGCTTAAATACCTCTGTAGTATATTGTGGGAATCTAGAGAGAGGTATGCAACTGGGGTCCAAAGAGACAGTCCATCAGGTCTTCTGTGCCATTCCAAGTCACCTCAAACTGCTTCCAGGGCATAATATAACTGGGGTGAATCCAGGAGAGTAAGATCTTTAATTTAGAATCCGAGCATAGTTCAGGAGATTCGTAAATTTAACCACCCTGTCTTTTGATAACTGTAACAGAGAGTACTGAATTCTGGGAGGTTTTCCTGCCATATAAAGCGAGAGATCAGCCTATTCCAGGCTTGAAAATAAGTCTGTGTTGGAAATAGTGGGAGTGTCTTCAGATAAAACAAAATCCGAGAAATATGTTTGCTTAATAGTTTCTATTCGAGCTAGGAAACTCAAAGGTACCTGTGACTATCATGGAGGTCCTCAGTTATGTTTTGGGTTAGGGGTTCAAAATTTGCAATACCTGCATGTATCTGATTTTAGTAAGATGGATCCCAAGGTACTACGTTGTTTATACCACTTAAGGGGAAATGCACGCTTTAAAGCAGGGGAAGGGATGTAGTTACACAGTAGTACCTCTGTTTTTGCTGGTTAATTTTATACCCTGAGATTTTACTTACATTCTCCAGTTGTTCCCAGACCCTTGGGATTGATATATCCGGGAGGACAAAGTGAGCAGGATGCCGTCCGCAAATAGTGACATTTTATGGTTTTGCCTCCCATAGGTATGCCCTTGATTTCCGGTGAGCGCTAATGGCCTAGGCTAATGGCTCAACATATAGAGCAAACAGAGGTGAGAGGGGGCATCCCTGACGAGTTCACCTGTGTAGAGGAAAAGGGTCAGAGATAGAGCCATCTAGTTTTAAATAGGACCAAGGGTGTTTATACATATTTTGCAATTGTTGTATGATTTCCAGGGAAAGCCAAAACTAGACAAGGTAGCCCACAGAAATGGCCAGGCTACCCTGTCAAATGCATTTTCGGCATCCAATCCAATGAGTGCCAGGGGAATCGAACATGCTGCTACATACTCTTTAAGTAGATGTGTTTGTTGCACTGCATCATAGACCTGTCGTCCATTAATAAAGCCCACCTGATCATGATTGATCAACAAAGGCATGATATTTTCAAGTCTGTGTGCAAGCACAGACATATAAATTTTATAATCAAATTTAGCATTGAAATTGGCCTGTATGATGAGGGTAGGGTAGGGTTTTTATCTTGTTTAAGTATGGCAGATATCACTGCATATTGTCAAGGGGAGAGTACCTCCTCCTGTATCTCATGGATAGCCTGGAGTAGTGGTGGTAGTAGTTCTTCTTTATAAGTTTTATAGAACTCCAACGGATATCCATCTGGGTCTTAGTCTCTGCAGCACTCCCTCGATCTCAATCAAGGTAGTAGGGCTCTCAAAATATCTATCTGAGAGGCAGTCAATTTGGGGAGCTTTAAGTTGTTAAGGTATGCCTCTATCTGTTGACTATGGTCTTCAGACTCCACCCTATATAAATCCGATAATATTCAGTCATGACTTGTCTAATGATCTTAGGGTGATGTTCTAGCTTTCCCGTGGTGGGGCCTTGCATGGCCATGACACAGGCTCTTGCCTTATGCATTCTAAGTTTACAGGCCAGATTCCTGGCTCCTTTAGAGCCCCTGCGTGTGCTGTGAGTCTGAGATAAAAGAGCTGTTGCTCTACTTTCTGATCTAGGTATTTTTAATTTTTTGTTTTATTGTTAGCAGTTGTACCTTTATAGTTCCATTCCCCATGGGCATATAAAGACTGCAGTACCTTCAACTCCCCTGGAGCTTAATAAGCTATGCCCCTCTCCTTATTTTTTCTCGATGAATAAGCAGTAATATCCTCACATAACACTGTCTTAAGGGTATCCCACTGAATCGCTGCCGAGACATCTGAGGCCACCATTCTCCCCATGATCTGTGGGATCTATCTTTATACATTTGATTAAACTCTGGAGCCCTTAAGTGCATCAAATTGAAGCGCCAGAAGTTCATTTTTGTCCCCGCCCAGATCAAATTTGGCATATACTGGGAATGATCTGATAATATGGTCGCCCATGCCACATGTCATGTAATGTTTCCAGATGTTCTGCTGTGGTAAATATATAATCTATTTGAGATGCCACACCTGGTCCCAGTGCTGTATGGGTGTATTCTCTCTCTGGGGTAACAGTGACGCAGATGTCTACCAGCCCAAGAAGGCAATTGTACTGCTCAAATACTTCTAAGCGGGTTAACCCTGTGAGGAAGATAGACCAAGAAATCCTTTGCAGGGTTCCCTGTCAGAAGTTGCCCTGGAGGATCTCCAAAAGCTGTGCAAAAAGTCTGAGCCAATCTCTTTGAGGTCCCCTGGGGAAAATAAACCGATGCCAGAGTAACCGGGCGGGCATAAAGCATGCCTGTTGCACAGCAAATCGTCCCTCCAGGTCTATTACTTTCTGATGAAGATCTAATGGTACCCCATGCCTGATCATCAGGATGGCTGCTCCCAGTCTCCTACCTGAGCTATAAGATGAAGCTATCACAGTGGGAAATCCCCATTTAGTGAATTTTTCATGCTTAGGAGAGACAGGCGAGTCTCCTGTAAAATATGATTTCATGATTGTCTCTTTTAATAAATTGTATCAAACGAGATCTCTTAACTGGGCTATGGATCCCATTAATATTAGGGGACAATGTCAGTGACCAGGGTTCAGACCAGCCCGGATCATTGGGGTCGGTCGGGTGGAGATGATTGAGCGTCCGATTGACTGCCTCGCCCCTGGGGAGGATTCGGCTCACACTGCTCTACGGGCGGCCCCCGATGGTGATTCGGGGTACTTCAAGTGTGGTGCATCTGGGGAATGGAGTACGATGAGACGTTGACATGCAGTACCTTGACGTCATTGCACATCCATACTCCAGAGGGGAGGAAATAGAGGAACAAGGCAGTCTAGGTTGTTGCGTTGATGGCCATGCCTCGCACCCATAGACCCGGAGGAGCTGTGCTTGAGTATTAGATCCAGACCCGTGGGGGAAGTAGGGGCCCCCATGGGTACTGTGCTAGCCCGAGTAGCATGGGCCTGACAAGGGTTTGGTGGGGGAGAGGAGGATGGCAGCAAGAGGATTGCTGACCGAGCTGTGGGAGAAAAAAATAAAATGTACAATTATCCTTCCTTAACCTAAGCTTGTCAGTTTGACTTTCAAACTTGGAACTTTAAAACATTTAAACCTTACAATCCAACTAGTAAAAGCTTGAGTGTCTGAACTTTTCACCACCTGACTATTAGCTTTAAGAGTTAGTTCATATGGGCAGTTTGCAGCTCCCAAGCCCCTACCTACAGCCTCCAAGCTCAACCCCAGTGACTTTCCAGTATTTAAGAAACGCCAGGACAGGGTGTGTGGCAGGGCTTTTCCAGCAGCAACAGTCCTCCAGTTAAAGAAAGATTTGAGCTACTCCCAAACCAACAGCAGACTCACAAAAATCAGTTACAGAGTTAAACTCACCCTCCGACCTCTCTCCACAACCAGCAGAATGAGCAGACAAACTGGCTCTGTGAACACTTAACTAGAGATTCAAACTGAATTCGAGGACTTCCGGTGATGCAAGCGCCATATATGGCTGCTTGAATTTGAGAGACTGCTCTACCCAGCAATAATCAGAAACCATCCTGGCACCTAAGAGAAATCAGAGAGTAAAAATCTGAACCCAGACAGTCTACGTATGGCAACGAGGGCAAAGCTAAAGGAATTTGAGTCACCGAGCATAGCAAAAGAGGCATATCAGCGGACTCTGAATTTGCAACCGACGCAACCAAGCTGCAGCCTCGAGGTACGATGGCAGACCCAGAACAGCCAACAGACTGGAAATGAACCGGAGTTTGTAATTACTTCAAACAATTGTACACCCAGCTACACAAAATTGGAGATGCGCTGCAACATATAGAAACAATGGTGGCAGATACCAAGCTTGATCTCTGGGTGGTTGAAAGCTGGGAGCAGTAGAGGCCTGCCTAACAGAATACTGCAGAGACACAGACTTGCACTACGGCACTTTTAGATCTGCACTACAGAGAAAAGCAACTCACCAAAAGAATGGAGGAGCTGGAGAACCGTCACAGATGGAATAATATACGTTTACATGGGCTTCCAGAAAACCGAGTCTGGCGATATGCTGGACTTCATGGAGAGCTTGCTCTGCAGAAGTATTGAGCTGGCCCAACGACATACCTATGGGTATAATCCATGCACATAGAGCGCTGATGGCCCCCCAGCAAACCCTAAAGCCAGACTGATCCATAATCATCGCTTTCCTCAATTTCAGAGTCAAAGAAAAGATCTTTAAGATGGCATGGAGTCACAAGGAAGTAATTTTCGGGGACCAGCGGTTATATTTTGAACACGACTTTGCAAGTGCTACAATGCAACAGAGAAGGCAGATCCTTACAGCAATGAAATCACTAAAGCAGAAAGGTTTCAAGGCCTGCCTTGACTATCCAGCCAGACTCAGGGTGAAGATCGGTGAGTGAGCATCTAAATGCTTCAGAGACATTGCAGAGGCAAAGGATTTTTGGCAGAACACGGAATTCAGGTGGAGCTGCAAGCTCAGCTTTCGAGGTAGGAGTTGAAAGCCTGCCTGGCAGCCGACCCCACAGAAGGAAACCGGGATCCCAGAGCACAAGTTTATGGCAGGATGTTCTAATGCAACCAAGTCTCCTTCGGCTCCAGACTAACAGGAGTCCACGATTGAAGGAACTCAGACTCAACCCCTGAACATTAAAGGGCAGACTGATGAATGATTTAAATGGCTGGGTAAAATACAAATTTTCCTTTCTGAAGAATTAAAATACTCTCTGGCTTTCAGCATTTTACGCTATAAGTGGGCGATTGAAGTGCCCAGGATATTGCCAGGAGTTTTTGGGGGCGGGGTTGGAAAGACATAGCTAATAGCTTTTCCCTAAAGGTTAAAAACAAATAATAATTGTGGGCAATCAATGAATAACCTGTAATGGTAAAGGGCTGCACACTCTTTCCTCACATAGGGGTTAGACTCAGCTGAATAGAAATTAAAACAGTCCCACCTCGCCGTAAAAGGTGGCCGATTGTGACAGAGATTTGTCTGAGTTGCACGCCATGCTTTTGCGGGCGCAGCCAGCCAGGCTTGCCAGAAAGTTTCATTTGGGGGTTTATGCTTAATATTTTATGACTGAATTACATCACAGTCTCTCCCCGTAGATTAGATTAGACAGGACTTAATTAATTAGGTGATTGTTGGGTGGAGTGAGTTAGGTATTGAGGACCGTACACTCCAATCCTTTTGGTCTCACTTGGGGTGTATACACCTACCCTCTTTTAACCCTACTGACCACTAAGTTGAGAGGTGGCCAGCAGGGGAGTACCTTAAGTAGACTCCCAAGGTCTCCTATTTTCTACCTTAATTAAGGCGAGACCTAGTTAGGGTTATGTTTCCATCTTCAGTTTCACCTTGAAGCGCAAAGGATTGTTAGTATTATAAAAAGCTGCACAGCATATTAGAATGGCGGGAGCCATTAATAAAATGTATATAGTTACAGTTGTGAAGATAAACACATGTTGGTTTTTCTTTTTAATAATTAAAAGTATTGTGTGTGATGACCATCAATATGTGGTGAGATGGGGAAAGTCTTCAGGATCAGACCAAACCTGCACTCTGGATGACCGAATATAGCTGATATTCAGATAGCTACATATAATGTAAGAGGTTTGGGCAACTCAATAAAAGGACCAGGGTGTTGAGGGAATTAAGGGATTTTAAGACAGACATAGCCCTACTCCAAGAGACCCACCTCACACAAGAGGAACATTTAAAACTGAAAAGATCTTTGGTGGGGCAAATCTATTTTTCTTCAAACCAGGCCAACCTCATAAAAGGAGTAGCCATACTTATAAGGAAAAACTTCCATTTAGGGAGCTAGAGGTGAGATCTGATCGTGAAGGCAGATATATTTATGTGAAGGAGAGCTAGGGCACACAAATGTTGCATCTTAAATATATATGCTCCCAATGAGGAAAACCTTAGACCAGCCTTTTGACAAGGATGCTATCAGACTTTCCGAGCTTTGACTCTAGCCTGTGGATCGTGGGATGGGACTTTAATACACCACTTTGTCCTCATTTAGACAAATCAGAAACACAGCCAGGTAGATGTTCTAAAGCCTCAACAACACTCACAGACTTATCTATGAGTATGACATGATGGATGCCTGGAGATTTTTCACCCAACTATGAGGGATTATTCTTTCTATTCCCCAGGCATTCTAGATACAGTAGGATTGACCTCTAGTGGTACCCAAAAACTGGGCCTGGGCTTTGATTCTGCCGCATAGGTAGCTTTACCCTGTCAGATCATGCTCCTGTTTTGTTGAGGTTAGTGTTGGGACCCTTGTTGTAACTCTCGTGGAAGGTAAACATGAGTCTAATCAACAAGGAGGAATTTAAAACATTAGTTAAAGAGGAGATTCAACAGTTTCATTCCTTAAACAGTCAGACAGATACCTCCCCACGATCTATTGGGATGCGTTAAAAGCTTATTTAAGGGTTAATAGGAGAGAAGAAACCCAGAGAGAGCTGGAGAAAAAATCTTTGAGTTAGAATCTCAACACAAACAACACAATCTAGGAAATAAAGAAAGAACTTGACTTAGCTAAGGAAAAATATCCCAGATAGTGAACCAAAAGATAGAGGCGAGTTGCGGTTTGCTAGACAGACATTTTATGAAAAGGGTAATAGGGTAGGCAAATTACTAGCTGCCCAGCTATGCAAAGAGGCAGCCTCTGAGGCAGCGTTGAAACTCAGGAGAAAATCAGATGGGGGTATGGTCACATCCCAAGTGGACATAACAGTGTTTTGCCGACTTCTATCAAAAGCTATACACGAGCGGAGTTTGGACCATGAGGATAAATCGCACAATATCTGGCGAGATTCGCCTCCCAGCCTTGGACACTGATCGGGAGAAGTTAGAGCTACCAATTACTATGCAAGAGCTCAAGAATCAGATATCCATCCTTAAAATGCTAAGCCCCGGGCTGGATGGCTATCCTGCTGAATTTTATAAAACCTTTCAGGCAGATCTCCTTCCTACCCTCCTTGAAGCTTTTAATGCGGTCCTAAACTGCCCCTCCTGGCTTCCGGTCGTGGAACCACGCCCAGATATCAGTGTTGCTTAAATCCAGTAAACCTCCCACAGAATGCGGATCTTACAGACCCATCTCCTCCTAAATACAGATCTAAAAGTATTCACCGCATAGTAGCCCAAAGATTACAACTAATTATCAAAGACCTCGTACATCCTGCTCAAACTGGATTCATTTCAGGTAGACTTTACAAGACAATATCAGGCGCCTTTAAACATAATTTCCTCTCAGAAGATATTCCTATATTTCAATTAGTAGTAAGTATTAATGCGAAAAGGCATTTGACAGAGTAGATTGGGTTTTATTTATTTATTTATTTATTTATTTATTAAGCATCAGTTTACAACCTTTGAGCCAGAGCTCGCTTACACAAAGGTACCTCACACAGAGAACACAATACAGTGATAACAACTTAGTACAGAGAAACAGTGTACAGTTTTTTTTGTTTTGTTTGTTTTGAGGATACAGGAGGACAAATGAGATCAACAGTTTACCACATACAGGGTTGGTGAAGTTAACATTGTTCAGGGAAATAACTAGAACATCAGAAAAACATAGGATATCAATACAGTGTGCTTTAGTGGAGTCAACAGGGGGTAACAGGAACCAAGGGTAGAGAAGGTAGAGGATTTGAGCAGCCAACAGGGGCTTTGTCAGAGAGTGAGCAAGATAGCTTAGAAACAGCAACAGCTGTGAGTGGTGAAAAGGTGGTTCGGAGGTAGTTTTAAAGCAAGAGATTGTGGGGGTGTCTGAGATACTGGCAGGAGGAATTGTACCAAGAAGGAGCACGGTAGTGGAAAGCCCATTGTCCATGAGAGGTCCTTGCCTAAGGTACCTTCAACTTGGTTTTACAGGAGGACCGTGTTGAAGCTAGTGAGTTAACATGGTGGATAACGGCAGTCAAACCAGGAAGAGAGAGCCCAAGGAGAGTTTTTTTGTAAGGATGCGGGTTTGATACCTAAGACGTCAGTCAAGATTGAGCAGATTAGCCTGGGAGAAAGATGGCAGGTATGTATAGTCTAGGAGCACCTAAGATTAGTCGACAGGCCTTATTTAAGGTGAGGTGGATTTTGTTTAGCGAGGTCTGGTCAGCAGCCCGTGAGACTGGTAAGCCATAGTCAACAAGTGACAGAATGGAGGACATAACTGCAGTCGGAGGGCTTGGGGAGACAGTGTTTGTGGCGGTAAAGGATTCCCAACCTAATATTGGTGGTGGAGGCTAAGGCGGAGATATGGGAATGGAACGTGAGGGTAGGGTCAAAGGTTATCCCAAGGTATTTGTATGTGTAAACTTGTTCGAGTGGGAAGATAGAGCTGGCGAAGACTTGAAGTTGGAAATTACTAGCTTTGTTTTGGGGTGGGAGAAGATCATAGATTTGGTCTTTTTTAAGATTGATAACCAGTCTATGTTCTTTAAACCAGGCTTCCACGCCTTTATAGGATAATTGCAGGGAATCTTGGAGGTGGTGGGGTTATGGTCAGAAGCGAAGATAACAGCATCATCTGCATAAAGGAGGAGTTTGCCAGTACAGGCACCTGGCAGGGTGTTGAGATAAAGGGAAAGAGCAGGGACCCAAGAATAGAGCCCATGGGGAACCCCAGATCGGATAGGGCAGAGGTCAGAGAGGGTGCCATTGATTTTACATGCTGGGACGGGCAGACAGATAGCTGAGCACCATGAGACAGGTCCTGCAGCAAAGCCAGCGTGGCTGAGTGCATCCAGCAGGAGAGGATGGGATAGGTGTCAAAGGCTTTTGACAGATCGATGAACACTGCACCAGCAAGAAGCCTGAGTCCAGGGAGGAATGGAGGAAGTTAGAAAACTCTATGAGGGCGTGTATTTGTTGTTCAGGGCAGAGGATACCGTATTTGGTAAGAAACTCAGATATTTGGGAGGATACTACTTTCTAAGGCTTTTGAGAGTGGTGAGAGGATTGAGATGAGACGATAATTACCGAAAGGGCCCTGTCTCCACCCTTATGTATGGGAGTGACAGTGGCAATTTTCCAGGCTGATGGAAATTGCCCTAGACAGAGTGATTTGTTGAAGAGGCTAGTGATTGGGGCGATGACCTGGTCCAGTGCCAGGCTGAGGAGTCTGGGGTCCAAGGAGTCACTGCCAGTGGTGTTGCTTCTAGGGCCTTGGTCAGATGTGGTCTGACTTCATTGACAGTAACCCGTGGAAGTGGAAAGATGCGGTGAGGGAGCAGGGTCAGGAGAGTGGGGGTCAAAAAGTTGCTAGAGTACAGAGCTAAGGTCAGTAAAGGATTTATTGAGATCAGCTAACAATGAGGGTAGGATCAGTAGAGATAATACCTCAATATTGATTTGGGAAGGCGGAGGAGGCGTGTACCACCATTTAGTTGTTTGATGTTATCCCAGAAGGTTCTAGCATTCCCCAGGACGTGTGCTGTGCTTAAGAAATTTACCTTGGGGACAACTTTATTGGGCGTATCAACATTATATTCCCATCCAGAAGCAGTGATAAATGTAAATGGCTGTACTTCCTCTAGATTTCCTCTGTTTCGAGGGACCCGTCAGGATGCCCACTTCCCTCTTTTATTTGCCTTTCCTAGAACCCTAGCAGAGCAAATTAGACAACACCTCAAGTAGAAGGAGTCACAGGGATCCCAGATTCATAAAATCTCATTGTATGCCGACAATATACTGATATATCTAGGCGATCCGGTTGGTTCCTCCCCACCTTATGAAAATTTAGAGCATTTCCAAACAATAGCAGGATATAGAGTCAACCCTTCAAAGTCAGAAGCAATTCTTCTCAGTGGCCGCCCACGCCTGAAATGCAGCCCCATTTCCAATTTACATGGGCAACCAACAATACAGTCAGGTACCTGGGAGTAAGGATATCAGCAGATATAACTCATCTCTTTTCTGCTAATTATCTCAGACTTCTGGAATCTTTGAGGCAGGACCTGGGCAGATGGAGATTACTCCTTACATGGTACATTCCATCAAATGAATGTGCTTCCTCGTTTGCTTTTCCTGTTTCAGACACTCCTGATCACCCTTCCAAATTCATTTTTAAAAGAAGTAGAACGCTTGATATCACGCTTTATATGGAATGGTAAAAGGCCTAGGCTAAAAAGAACGTTACTTTGCACACCACGGGAGTGGGAGGGTTAGGTTTACCAGATGTCACTGATTACTATTTAGCAGCACAAGCTCCTTGGCTTTATGCTTGGATGAAGCAGAGGACTGATTCAAGATGGTATGCCATGGAGTCGG
Organism: Neoceratodus forsteri; assembly: GCA_016271365.2. NCBI lineage: Eukaryota > Metazoa > Chordata > Ceratodontiformes > Ceratodontidae > Neoceratodus > Neoceratodus forsteri. The sequence goes on from JADMNL010000024.1 coordinate 127,091,953, forward strand.
AGCAAGCCCAGAAGGTGACTCTTTGACTCTGCCTACCACCTCTGTTTCCCTGGGCATGGTGAACAAGATGGTAAACCGTGGACCAGACATACTTTTGAAAACATTATTAACTTTAGTGAATGACGTGGGTCCCAGTGGAGGGCCCTCTAGCTCTCATTTGCCACCAAGAAACATTTAACCTTCCTAAATTAGACCTAGGATACGGGTTTTGGGAACGAGGGGCCTTACCAGGTTTTTCACTTTTGGATGGGGCATTTGTGTTACGTTTCAGCAGCTAAGGTTAAAATATGGCCTTAGAAAGGAGGACTATTTTCGGTTTCTACAAGTAAGACATTTCATCCATCAGCCCCACATCTACAACAGTTAAGACCCTGGCAGATCTGGAACAACTTTTTATAGTTGGATTACCTTAAGAGTAAAGATGAAACCTCATCTTACAGATTTACAGGTTGCTGGTAGCCCAACACTCAAAGCAAGCTAATATAATCAAGACCAGATGGGACAGGGAAACCAACTTACAAACTGACTGCATAGAGTGGCAAAAATACTTAATCAAAGCAGCATATCACGGCTTCCCCTTTTGGGGTGAATATCATTAGAAGGTTCTGATGTGTTTTTCAGAACCCCAACAACTACCAAATATTTTAACCCTAAATACGCTTAACTTATGTTGGAGGAGATGTGGGGAGGGGCTCCCACTTCTGTATTTTTTGGGAATGTCCGAGCTCAGCTGTTTTTGGCAACAGGTCCATGACCAAATTCAGAGGATTCTGGGGTGTCTTTGCCTGATCCTTTGGTTCCCTCTGTTTAGGTCTCACAAACACGGACCAGTTAAAACTCTCCAGACCCCAGAGGAAATTATATCATATCCTCAGATTGGCGTCCCTGAAGAGCATCATGGTTTGTTGGTTGTTCAGACCCCACCTTCCATCCAGCTTTGGAAAGATAAGGTGCACGAGTTAGAGAAGATGGAAGAAATTACTGCGCTCTTAGACTTAACACTGAGAAATTTTGGGAGATCTGGAGGATTGGTATGAGAAGGGTTTTCAGCCTAATGATCCTGGAAGGAGATCCTGACTTGGCTTTTGGTCAGGAAACACAGGTATGAGTGGAAATTGTGACTGAAATTGAGATCGAATTGCAAGTATCATCAACTTCCTTTTGGAATAATAGGACGGGTGTTGGGAGAGAGAAATTGGGGCTTAACTATCTGCCATCAATTATTCATTGTTAACTTTTAATACTTATATTGCAGTCTTTCTACTATCACTATAGGTTGAGTATTTAGAAGTGGGAAAAAGAAGAAAAAAAGATGAGCTCATCACACACACAATATTTATTTTGGTCTTTATGCTTTATTTAAACTGTACATAGTTATCAGTCCTTGATGTTTTTGTATAGATAGAGGAGCTTTGTTCAGAAGGGGTCTTAAAAACACTGGAGAATTTTTGATTTCAGATGTCAGCTGATCTTGAGCGGAGGTCCATAGGCTGTCTGCGCCGTGAGGTGGAGAGGAAAGGTCTTCTAGTTATAACTTTATACCAGAGGTGTTTTGTTTAGGTTAGGGGTCCTCTCTTTGATGGGGCTCCTTCTCTTATTCTTTTTTTTTCTAACAAATGGACTCCTGAAGAATGAGAAAAGAAGAAAAGAAACACATTATGACTGTACAAAGAAAGACATTTATTGACTTGAAGGAGATTCTGTTAAGTACAATTGTAACGTACAGAGTAGATAAATGATATCATCAAGGATCCTCTAATAGTATTAATAGTATTAGATATAGTAATAGTAGTAGTAAAGTACCATATTAAGTGATGTAATGTCAAACTGGTGTATTTTTACGTCAATAAAATTGAGTAGAAAAAAACTGAATTCCAAACAAACTTGATTAGCTGATCTGTCTCTGGGCAAAGAAACCCTCCCCAGCCAGCCAGCAACAGTCCTCCAGAAAATCAGTTACAGAGTCAAAGAGAGATTTATGCTACTCCCAAACCAACAGCAACTCACAAAAATTAGTTACAGAGTTCAAGATTTGAGCAACAGTCAGGGCCCATTTGTGTGCTGTCTTGGCATACCATGAGCCCTTCTGTACCCTTTACTTGGCTCAACTGCCACTTTTAAGAGGTTCCTTAAGGGCATCCTACACACAAGGCCTCTGTTAGGAAACCTGTGGCTGCCTGGGATATCAGCCTTGTGTTGGACATGCTAACCCATAAGTCATTTTAACCCATGGCAACTGTGAGCTGAAGTGTTTAACTTGGAAAGCAGCTTTTCTAGTAGCCATCAATCACCTCTGCCCCAGTTTCTGAAATTCATGCTTTAGTTACGGATCCTTCATATACTGTTTTCCACAGAGCAAGTGGTCCTCCACATGTACCCCAAGTTCTACCCAAGGTGGTGTTGGAGTTTCACTTACATCAGCCTCTTGTGCTGCTTACATACTTTCCTAACTTCCAGAATGAAAGTGAGTGCATTCTCTGGACGCCAGGAGAGCACTGAAGTTCTGCCTAGGCAGAAATAAAGACTTGAGGCAGTCTAAACAACACCTTCTCTTTTGATCCTAATCAGATCGGATAGCCTGTTACAGTCAGATGTATTTCTGCTGGACTGTCAATTGCCTCTCTCACTGCTATTCTATGGTGCAGGTCAAGCTGGAAGGCCAGGTTCATGCCTACTTCACCAGAACAGTTGCCATCTCCCTGGCAGGGATTCGCTTTGTTCCCCTTTGGGATATTTGCAGACTGCAGCTTGGAGCACGCACACACTTTGTCAAGCACTATGCCCTGAATGTCCATGCCAGGCAGCATGTCTTTTGGCAGGACAGTCCTGAATGGATTCTTGTCCTGGTGAGCCCTGGCTCCTACCGCCATGGCCTGTGGGACTTTTGTTTGAGCTTGGTACTCTGACCAACTAGTGTGAAGATTGGTTCCTAGAAGATATGAAAATTACATACACCCTTAATTCTTAATCTTCTAGGAATATCTTCACCATTAATTCATACGCCACCCACCCACCATCCCTGTGCTCTTTCAGTCTGTCTGTTAGTCTTCACCCTTGTTCTTGGTTTGGGTTGTGAAGACACTGTGTTTCTGGTTTGTTGACCCTTCTTAAGCGGGTCACCAGGGCTATCTTGTGCCCTTAGATTAAGTGCTTAAGTGTTGGAGTAGCATGCGCCTCCTCTGTATATTAAAAAAAAAAGATACTGAGATGGTTGAGAGCTGATGCCAAGATAAGCTTGTGCCACATGTTTGTCTTATGGCAAGACATGACATAGCTTACCTTGCTGCCAGCCCTTCTGAAAGGTTCCTGGCTCAAGAGGGTCCTAGCACCTCTGTCTCAGAACCCATCGGTGTGACTCAATGATGAAGATAGTCCTAGAAGATCAAGATTTATGGTGAGTACACAATTTTCATTTCTTTGAGCAGGCGAGGCTAGAAGCTAGTCAGCATGTCATCAAACTGGGATGTGGGGAGACAGCAATTAGGAAACATTAAAAGCATTACTTCAAGGCAAGCCATCCATGCACATGTGTTTTGGCTGTGTCCTAAACTCCAAACTTTCTGGATCAGTTACAGCAAGAGTCAGGTGAACTCTCTTTATCTTTCATTTGTTCTCACTCTGCACACATTACTGTTCTTGGGTATGCCAGAGGGACTCACACAGTCACCCATTAGGACAATATTCTCCTTTGTTTATTAGTGACACAGAATGCTACAGCCAAGCACTGGCTCTCTGATAAGGTCCTCCACATTAGAATTATGGCATAACCTTGATAGATGCATGAAGGGGCTCTGTGAGACTCTTGTGGTAACGAGGGGACATGGCAGCCATCATCCAATCAGCTGGATGGGTGTTTTTACTTTCTGGGGCCCCTCCCACAATTGTGTGGCTGCAGCTGCATCCTGGGGATAGCGACATTCGGCAGCGTGTCGAGGCCCACACCACCTAGAATGCCTCCACTAGCCACCGCCTATCAATTGGTCCAGTACAGCCAACCACCTCCCCGGACACCTTGTCTCCTCTCTGCTGGTCTCTGCTTCTGACATAAACTAACTTCTGTGGGGAGACAATATTGAGGATCTTACTCGAGAGGAAGCTCTTGCAGCAGGTAAAACACATTGGACTGACGCTGCCCAGCGGCAGGACCCCATGGCAAACTTCTTTCTAGCAGTACCTAGCGGGACGCCCCTCACTGACATTGGCTCACCCGACGTCCCACCCAGTACATAGAGGAGGTGGTCCCAGTGTGCTCCAGGTCTTTTCCGCCATCACGCACGATTGTTGGCTCTTCGCCTCTTCTGTCACCAGTACTGACCGCTTCTACTGTTTCACGAAATTCTTCGCCTCATCTCCTGCATGTCTACTCCACCAACAGGGCACACGAACAAGTGTGCCTGCAGACGCCAGATTCCCTCAAAGGACAGCCATGCGGCCTGTTTATTCTGCCTCAGCCCGACCACACAACACCGCCTGCTCCTGTTGCTAGGCCTTTAACAGCAGGACCCGAATCCAGCGCCAAAAGTCTCTCCAGGCCTTCCTCACCGAGAAACAACTTGCCACTATGCAGAGGGAATTGTCCACGGGAGTCTCCCAATTGTTCTTCCTCAAAGAAGCACTAGTCCTCTAAATCCAAGGAGAAACATAGAGAGACACAGAGAAAGGACAGATCCCACTCCAGGTCCCGGTCCTCTGGATCTCATACGCCTCCAGGTCAGGTTCCTCCAGTCAGGACTCCAGCCTCATGGCCCTGAAGCCCGCCCAGGCCTCTGGTGGGCAGCCTCTGTTCAGAGACTCACGGGCAATCTCCTGCCCTCCAGCCGCCAAGATTAGGCCTCTACCCGCTGTCTCAGGGAGATCTTCGGATCCGGTAAGGCCCATTCTTCCTCCCTGTCAGCCTCTGTCTCCAGTGCTGACTCCAGGAGAGATGTAAGTCTTAAGGCCTGTCGGTGGCCAGGGCCTTGTCTCTCCCTCCTAAACAGTCTAAGTCTTCTGAAAAGACGAACACCGCCAGACGCCTGCATCTGACCGGCGCCCGACAGAGAAGTTCCACAGACCTCCGTAAGTCCTCCAATGGCATTTCTACCTCTGGTACAGCAGTGCCGCCCGGCCAGGACTCTGCTGGCTCACCGCCTCATCTGAGCCCAGTGATGGTCTCCAGACCCAGGACACCTCGTCGCCACATGCCCCACCCCGACACCAGACCCTTTCTGATGTCGGTACCAGCGCCAGGGCCCACCCACCGTCGCCGGACCTGTCTCCAGGCCTGACTCAAGGTTCACTGAGGCTCAGTATGAGTCAGGTAAAGGAGCCTTTTTCCCATTGGTGGGAAACAATTAAACCTGACCTGATGTCTGCAAAACCTACTCCGGCTGCCCGCCTCAGCCCAAGGCAGCCCTAACCCTTGATTGAGGGGTTGAACCCCGCCAACAGGGATGAGATCCGCCTCCCCTTCTGATGAAGGCAGGGTAAGCACCATTCACCTCGCAAGAAAAGCCGGACAAAGGAGGCACCAGCTCTCGCAGCTCTAGCCCCTTCAGCTCTCCGGACAGGCACCATAGCAAAAGGAGAAGACATCGCTCTCCTGTCTGTCTTCTACAGATTTCTATATCCTGATGGATTCCTCTTCCTCTTCAGTGGAGGATCCACCTTGGGAGAACCTGAAGACCAGCCAAAATCACCTCCAGACGACTCCACGTTTATGGAGTCATGTGGCATCCAATCAAACATGGGTTGGGACATGGAGGCCCTTGACCTGGAGCACTCTAGGCTTGCCAGGTATCTCTGACAAAGGGACCCCAAGCCTATGGTTATTCCACCTTTGGTGGATACTTTTGCAGGCGTGACTCAAGCCACCTGGCGGCTCCTGTTCCTCTTCATGGTCCCCAAAAGGCTAACCGCTTATACCGGGCTCCTAAAGAACATCACTTTCTTGCTGAGCAACCCGCCACAGATCCGTGGTCATCTCAGCGGCTCATGATTGTTCTCAGAGTCCCAAACATCTAAGCACCCAGCCTCGGACAGGGAGTCCAAGCAGCTGGATTCAGTGGGCAGAAAGGTGTATCGTCTGCCACTTGCAGCGTCCTGGAGTTTGAACTTTCTGACCCACATGATCCAGTTTCAGAATGCCCTTTGGGAACAAGGACTGGACATACAGTAGCAAGCTGTGCCCGACTGCCCTGAGAAGGCAGAACTTGCTAAGTTACTCCAGACTGGATCAGATGTGGGCACGCACGCACTGCACTCTGCATACGACACTGTGGACACATCAGCAAGGGCGGCTGCTATGGGCATTTGTCTTGGCGCCTTTCCTGGCTCCAGGTCACCGGGTTCATGCCAGATGTGCAGTCCAACATCCTGGACACGCCTTTCAAGGGCTTCATTCTCTTCGGAGAAGAGACGGAGAAGATCATTTGCAAGCTTCAAGACTTGGTAAGGCTGTCCGTACCATACAGTCGAGGGTACCGCCTCAAGTAGGGACAATTTCATAGGTCCCGCTTGGCCTAGGGGTCATCAGCCTCAGCAACCCGCTTCAGAACCAGTCTCAGCGGAAAGCTTTGGTCAGCAAGGCAGAGCCAGGGGTTCCTTGCCTCTACCTCCTGACAGGCTAAGCCAGCCCACTCCGCCTTCCCCTCCAAACGCCTGACTATCCAGGCAACCCACCTCTCCATGACGGCTCATCAGGAGAGGAGTTGGGAGGTCGCTTCTGTCTCTGTCTAGAAAGCTGGAGACAAGTGACCTCCAACCAATAGGTTCTTGAACTCATAGATCACCGGCACTCTATCAAGTTCATGGATCTTCCTCCAGACAGACCACCCCTCCATCCCATCATCCAAGGGACACAGAGACCTCATCTCCAGGAGATCCAAGCTCTGCTCTCCAAAAGGGCTAGAGAACCTGTCCCTGTGCCAAAAGGCTCGGGTTCTATTCTCACTTCTTCCTGGTCCCAAGAAGTCCGGAGATTTAAGGCGATCCTCGACCTCAGCGATTTTAAACCTCTGGGTCATGTACAGATGCTTCAAGATGGTTATCCTTCAAAGCCTTCTCCCCATGGTTGGCGTCCCTGGATATGCAGGACACTTATCTCCTCATTTGGATCGTCAACGTCACCAGAGATACCTGAGGTTGCCTTTCAGGGAGAGCATTTTCAATTCAGAGTTCTTCCTTCGCCTCTCCTCTGCCCCCAAGGGTCTTCTAAGTGCCTCACAGTGGTAGCTGCAGCACTTTGCAGGAGTGGTCATTTGTGTTTCCTTACCTGGACAACTGGCTCCTTCTGGCTCCCTCCAGGATCATCTCCAGGAAACAATCCAGGACACCTGCACCCTTGCCATCACCTGGGGTGACGATCAATCCTTCAAAGTCGTCTCTTGTTCACACACAGATTTTGCAGTTCATAGGAGCTTCTGGACACTGTCCAGGGAAGAGCTCTTGCCTCAGGATTGGGCAGAATGCATCTGAACTCTAGCCAGGCAGCTCTTTTCAGCCTCCCCAGTGCCCGCCAGGCTTCTGCTTCGACTGTTGGACCACATGGCAGCTGCCATTGTCTCCATCCCATTCACCAGGCTGCGAATGAGGACCATCCAATGGGCCCTCCATTTTCAGTGGGACCAAAGTCAGGACAACTTGGATGTGCCTGCCACCATTACTCCTCTGGTGGATGTCATCTCCAACTTTACTGGAGGGCACTCCCTTCTGGGCGGATGTTCCTGGCCAGATTCTATCCCAGATGCTTCCAACACAGGATGGGGAGCACAGTTAGGAAGCCACAGGACTCAAGGATCTTGGTCTCCAGTAGAGGAGTCTCTGCACACCGATGTCCTGGAATTGAGAGCTGTTCTGTATTCTCACGGCGCTGGACTCTGTGATCTTACCAGGTCACTTTCTCTTCAGACAGACAACACGGCGGTGGTCTACCTCAACAAACAGGGGCACTACTCTACCCTCTGTGCCGAGAGGCCATGAGAGGTGGAATGGGCCATAGCCCATCAGGTGACCATCTCCACGTTCATGTTCCAAGAGTCCAGAACGATCTCGCAGATGCCCTCAGCAGATCGAGGTCAAAGGCTCACGAATGGTCCCTCATTCAGTCCGTGGTCAACCACCTGTTCGCCAGGTGGGGACACCAGAGCTGGACCTTTTCACGTCCCAATCCAATGCAAACTGCCCAGTTTCTGCTTGCTAGGTCCCGAACCTGGTGCTTTTGGCAAGACGTGTTGTCCCTTTCTTGAATGGAGGTTTCTGTATGCTTTCCTCCCTTTCCATTAATCCAAGAGTCCTCCTCAAGGTGCAATCTGATGGGACCACCTTCATCCTGTTTGCTCCACTGTGGCCATGCCAAATTTGGTTTCCGTTGCTTCAGCAGCTATTGTTGGCGCTGCCCATATCGCTGCTACTCTCAACCCACCTGCTGTCTCAGGACAGTGGGTGTCTAGTTCATCCGAATCTGCACTCCCTTCACCTTCATGCCTGGCTCAAGACCTAGTTAAGCTGAGGTTCGAGTCTCAGATGAGGTGACTGAAGTCCTGGTGGAGGCTAGAAACCCTCCATGAGAGCAACTTATGCTAAGAAGTGGAAATGGTTCTGTCTCTGGGCCTCAACGAGACAATTGGATTTGTTGGTCTGTCCGGTCAACACATTGCTAGAATACCTGCTCTCGTTATCAGGGTCAGGTTTGAGTTACTCCTCCATCAAAGTACACCTGGCTGCCCTTTCTGCCTGTCATGTTCCTGTCAAGGGCAGAATGGTAGCTCAGTCGGAGGTGTCCAAGTCCTTTCTCAGGAGCATCCTTCATATAAGACCCCCATTCAGGATCCTGTTCCCCTTGGGACTTTTGTTTGTGTTGGAAAAGCTTACCCTCCCTCCTTTTTATTTATTTAGTTTTGTTGACCAGGTAAGTGCACTAGACAAATCCAGCCTATTTTCAGGCACTACCCAGGGAGGATACAGATGAATGCCAACTGACCTTGAACCAGATTAAGCTGTTGATGGTATTTTTAGTGAATGAGGGAAATCTGGCCAGGACACTGAGGAAATTCCCCTACTCTTTCACTCTGCCAGCAGGGGCTTGACTTCCTGAAGCAGAGTGGAGGGACAGTTCGAGCCAGACAGCAGAGGAGGAGGAAGTGCTGATGTGGCAGGGGAGGCGTCCTTCCTGCCTTGTAAACCACTAGAGGCCTGAAATGAGTTCAGACACTTTTATGGATCAAGAAGATCAAGTGAGGAGCTGGAAAGGAAAAGAAGGAATTAAGAGAAAACTTCTTCCATGGAGATGGAGGAGGAGATGTTACAAGCGTGAGTAAAAAAATGTTTTGGAAAAATAATCAGCAAAAGAGTAAAGAAACAGGCGGTCTTATAGAGCCAGATATTTCTGTTGTGGAAAGCAAAGAAAATAGGCCAGACTCCTATCAGACTAAATTGAGAAGCAATGATGTGGCAGTATCAAAGCAAGCTGCACTCTTAAGACGGAAAAAACAAGTGAAAGTGTCAGCACAGAAAGGAAAGGCTAAAGTAAGTTGGAAACGGCTTTGCCTGAAAAGGATTGTAGAAAGCAAGACAGAAAGTAAAGAAAGAGCTGAAACAAATAAAGAAAACACAGATTTTGAAGATATTGAGGAAGTCACAGAAAAAAGGACCCATTAGGAAACAGTAAAGGAGAAAAAGGAGATTTCAGATTCAGAAGAGAGAACTTTAGAGATTTTGCAGACATACCTGAATGGGTAACAGAAGCCTTATTACAAGCAGGTTGAAAAGAAGGATGATGGGTCTGGGATCCAAACAGGCCCGGTACATCAGGAATTAGTAAAAACAAAAAGAAGATACAAGGAATGTAGAAAGTAAATTTGGGGAAAAAAAGTGGATGAAGCTGAAAAACAGAAAGATGTAACATCAGTGGCAGATAAAACAAAAGAGAGAATTTTGATGGACTTGATAGCAATAATGAAGAGTCATCTATGGAGCTTGAGCAGAAAACAATAATAACAGATAAAGAAATGCAGGAGGAAGGAAGGCCAGAAGGAGAAACCCTGGGGTGGGAATACTAAAGAAAAATTATTTCCTAAACATATAAAACCACAGCAAGCTAAAAGAAGAAACGTGGTAATGCCTGAGATTGAGGGCCCTCTGAGGATATGCCCAACAGAATTTTTATTGGGAAAGAACTCTTAATGAATAAAATGAAGTTTTATCCATATGAAATATATGCTCTTATTCATGTACCAGGAAGTACAGAATTTGACATAAGTTTTAAACATGGAGGAGGGTTGGACCGCTTTGGAAATTATGTTAGCAAATGAAATATACAGACTTATGGAAGGATTTCTCAGTTATTCCCTTATCAAAACCTGCTTTTAAGATAGTGACTGTGTTATTTTGAAATAAAGGCGCCAATGTGGTCGACATTAATTTCTGGTTCAAGCAGAGGGTGTAATACATGGGCCACGAGAACCGATATTGGATGAAAATGGTCTGTGGACAGGTGGATGGAAATATAAACTAACACTTAAACAAGTAGATGGGGAAATTCAACATTTGCCAACTGTTTTTTTTTCTAGGCCAAGATAGAGGCATTGTTTTATACAGCAGGCCAAGTGCGGGCCTGCTACAAATGTGGAGGCAGGTCACTTAAGTAATGTCTGTGGTAAAGTCAAGTGTGGCCTATGTGGGGTAGTTGGGCATTTTGGGGCAGAATGCACAAACCAAGTTAAATGTAGTTTGTGTGAAGAGGAAGGGCACACCTTTGCAAATGTCCTGGGCTTCCCATAACAGCCCAGAAACTGGAGAAAGAGCAGAGCAAGATGTCTACCTGGCTGTGGCACAGAAAGAGAAGCAAGATAAGGTAATAAGGGAAGCCATTATCAGAGAGGACATGGGAAAAGGAATAAAGGTACAACGCCGGACTAAAGGTTGGTAATACCAGAGCAAAAGAATCAAAAGAAAAACAGGGACTTTTAAAATGGAAAGGAAGACAGAAAAAGAAACTGGATTTACTATGGTTACAAGATCTAAAACCAAAAAGAAAAGTATAGCAAAACAGATAATTTCATTGGAAAAAGATCATGACGGTGTAGAGCTAACAAATAAATACACCTTATTACAAGACAAGGAATGGTCCACTATGGAGGAGGGCTCTGATCGGTCCAACACGGATCTTTCTGAAGGTGCAGGAGGAAGATGGAGACATAGCAGACACGCAGGTGTCAAAGAAAAGGAAAAAAATCTACAGAAGCAGGGTAAAAGTGAGGGAAAACAAAATGGGAAGTTTAAAATGCCTCACTCATAATACAAATAGTATTAAAAATAGAAGGAAGAGGCTGGTAACTCTTAAAATACTATATGACTTGAAAAGCGACTTATATGTATTCCAAGACACAGGTTACACACTATAGATGAAATTCAACAAACTCAGAAAGACTGGACATGGGGACCATCCTTATGGTCCTTTGGATTAGATAGGTGTACAGGGTGGGAGTAGCTTTTCTTCTCATGATGATCACATTTTAAAAGTAATAGATTTGGTACCTGGAAGAGCTATGATTATTGATGTTATCTAAAAAAGAATTTTGTGAGAATTTTGTAATTTATAATCCACAAAGGAAAAAGAAAGGAATATGCTAATAGATCAGATAGAGGCTTATTTGCATACTACAAAACTCGTGGTGTGGGGAGACTTTAACTCTGGGTTATCTAGAGCAGATTGAGGAGGCAACATCAAAAATGTTTTGTGATACGACTCACTTGAAAAGAATGTTAGATAAAGCTGGGATGGAGGATGGATATAAGTTAAAAGGGAAAAAGGAGAACACACGTATTTCAAGGATTCCGTTCTACTCAGTATAGATTTCTGGATGGTACAAAAAGTGGAGGTAGTTGATATTAGGAGTATACCGATTGAGACATCAGATCATATGGCAGTAGAAGTTGAAATTAACTTGTGGAATAGGATGAGAATAGGAAAAGGCTATTGGAGGATGAATACAGCTAAGCTACAAGAAGATATTTGTATAGAAAAGATTAAAATAATACTGGAAGATAAGTTAACAGTTATGGAATTATATGATGTTGGAACAGGTTGGTGGGAAGATACTAAAAATTAAATCAAACAATATATGATCAAGAAGGACAGAAAGTAGAGGCAACAAATTATGGAAGTATTTAAAATTAAGGCTAGATTATATAAACTTATGACAAGGCAGGTTAAAGATAAAATGGGATGAATCTAAACAAATTGAAGAAATTAAGGTTAAAATGAAAGAATACCAATATAATAGGGTCACGTCTTTAATTATGGAACAAAAAAGTGGTACCCAGGAACAAAATATCATACAAATCCTTATGACAGTAGTAAAGAAAGAATAGAAAATCGAGTTATGTACAAATTACAGGATGGAAAAGGAGGAACATACAGACATGAAAGTATTAAATGTACAGTACAAGAGTTTTTGAAGGAGAAATACCAGCAACAAAAAGTAGGAAAAGTGAGGATTTTTTCTGACAATTGAGATGCCAGAGTTGGAGGAAGATGAGGCAGAGGCGATAAAGGGGAAATTAAAGAAGAAGTGAAAGGGCAATAAAATCTTTGTCAAATAACACGGCACCTGGGGTGGATGGGATTCGAATATGTTCTATAAAATTTTGGAAAACAGATGGCTCCCATTTTAACAAGAGTATACAATGGTATAATGAATGGAGGCAATTTGACAGAAAGCATGAAAAAGGAATAACGATTTTTTGCATAAAAAGGAGAAAAACACAACTTAAAAATTGGAGGCCCATTAGTTTATTGACTTCAGATTACAAACTTTTAGCCAAGGTAATAAATAATAGGTTAAGGACTTTTTCAGAGAAATTGATGCAGTCTCAAACGTGTGCTATTCCTGGACGGAGCATACAGCAAAATTTAATTTATATTAGAGAAGTCATAAATAAAGGACAGGAGGATTCTTTGCAAGGGTATTTGTATGCCTTGGATCCAGAAACGGCATTTGATGTTGTAAAGCATCAGTATGTATGGGATACCTTAGAAAAGTTTGAAATTCCAACAGAATTAATTAGTTTAATAAAAGCAATATATAAGAAGCTAAATTTGTCCTGTGGTTAATGGGCATCTAGGGACTTCAATGTATATAAGGAATGTTGTTCGGCAAGGGTGCCCATTAAGTCCCCTACTATATGTATTTTGTCTAGACCCACTTCTGAGGAGAATAGAGGTGGAGAAAGAAATTAAAAGTATTGTATGGCAAAATAAGGAACTGAATAAAACAAGTGCTTATGCAGATGATTGCTTAGTTTTAGTAAAAGATCAGAGTTCAGGGATAAGTGAATAGAGTCAATAGACAAGTATAGCCAATATACAGGGATTAATATAAATAAAGAGAAAAGTAGAATTTATCTGTTGGGGCAGTGGAGAAAAGAAAGAGGAGATTTGGAGATAGCAGAAGGAAGCATTAAGGTGCTGGGAATAAGATTTGGAGGGATGATGCAATACAACAAAACTGGGAAGAAAAGTGTCAAATAGCCCAAATAAAAGTACATAAATGGAAACAATGGAGTATGACACGAGAGAAAAGAATTTACTTATAAAAAACATTTATTGTCCCAATATTTTATTTTTAGCATACATTTTCCAGTACCATTTCAAATGCAATCCAAAATTCAAAGTCTTTTTTTCAGTTATTGTAGGGGTAGCAAGTTAAATCCTATTAAAAGGGGATAACGATAGAACCATAAAAGATGGGGGTTTAAATATGATAAATCCAATTGTTTTTATATTAATATTTTTGTGTTTTTAAATATTGTACCATTAGTAAAAGGGAGAACAAAGCTTGGTCTTGGTTAACACAGCAATGGAATGTACCTTTCGTTAAATGTATTGGGAAGAAAGGGAATATAGTAGGAGGTAAAGTGTGGCCAATATATGGAAATTGGAAGGAAGTATTTAACCCAGTGGGGTAACAGTGAATGCTCTAATTAGGGGTAACAGAAAACAGATGTATAAAGAAATTATGAATAGAATTTCTGGGAAAAACAAGTTTTAAGGTAGAAAAGGAATAAAAGAGCAGGAAATTTTAGCTGTTACATTAGAAAAAGAATTCTGGGAAAATGACAGATGTAGTATGGATATGTAGTCATGGGAAGTTAAATGTCAGAGGTAACCATAAACATAAAAGAATGGAGGCAAGAATATGTGGAGAAAGAGATTGTGGGACAAAAGAGGAAAGCATGCAGCATTTATTTTTGATTGTGATTTTATTAAACCGCTTTGGGGTATGGTAGCCAGTTATTGGGGATGCGAGCTTTTAAAAATATGACATACAAGATTTTGATCTATGGTCAGTTAACAAAAGAATGGAAAAAGTTCATAAAAATACAGACTGTTATTTTGGCAGTTTTGAAATGGTCTGTATGGCAAAACAGATGCTCAAGATTTTATGGAATCAGGATTTGACTGTACAGGAATTTTTAAGTTTCAAGATGAAGTAGATAACATTTTTCAAGATGAATGTAAATTATGGGGAGAAGAGAAAGCAAGAGAGTTGTGGAAAAATGTTACTGGAATTGAGTAGATAATATGGATAGCATAATGACTGTGTGATTTGTTTTTGTTTTGGAAAAAAGTGTGTTTTGTTTTAATAAAAACCTCCCTACTCTTTTCGATAAGTGCCTTGGGATTTTTAACATCCACCTGAACTACCACCAATCCAGGCAGATGGGACCTCGGTTTAACGTCTCATCCGAAAGACAGCACCTCAGAAGTGCAGCACCCTCTGATGCTGCACTACAGTGTCAGTACTGGATATTAACCCAAGTGCCAAATGTGGGAACTGAACCCACAGCCCTCTGATCTCCTGGCCTCAGAGGCGGTGTGCTACCTACTGAGCCGTGACACTGCCAAATGGTACACTGCCAAAAGAACCGCCGATTGTGAGCTATGTTTTCTTTCCTGGAAAACGTTATTTTTGGTTGCTGTTACCTCGCCCAGAGGATTTCAAGCTTCAGGCCCTCGTGTGTCAGGAGCCTTATTTGGTTTTTCATAAAGACAGGGTCTCTTTTTGTATTAATCCTAAGTTTCTGCCTAAGGTGGTGTCAGAAATGACACTAAACCAGGAAGCTCATCTTCCTGTTTATTACCCCAAGTATGTTAACAAAGGGAGGCACTGCTCCACACATTGGATGTTCATTGCATCTTGCGTTTTATCTGTCTAGGACCAAGGGGTTCAGGAAGTCCGACCAGTTGTTCACTTCCTTTGCCGCACATTCCTTAGGATGCTCGGTTTCCAAGCAGACCCTTTGCGGTGGTTGGTGCACCATCACCTTCTGCTATCAGAAACATGACAGACCCCTATCGGGCCCGGTCCAAGGGCACTCTATGAGGGCTGTTGCTGCGTCCCTTGCCACTCTCCAAGAGGGTTTCCGCCTCGGATATTTGTGCAGCGCCACATGGCATTCTGTCCATGCTCTTCGTTAAGCACTACAGCTCGGATATTGCCTCTCTCGCGCAGAGTGGGCTTTGGCCTTGTGGTCCTGCAGGGCCTGATCTCCTGAGGGGTCTCTTCCTGTCTCCTTTCTGATCCTCTCCTTCTCCCCAGGTGGTTGTATTTAGTTCATACTGCTTGGCACTTGATCCTATGTGTTTTACTTGCTGCAAGAGCTGCCTCTTGAAGTAAGATAGTACAGTTACATAAGAACCTAACGTGAATCAGTAGATCTTTGAGAGAAGGTCTTGCAGCAGGTATATCTCTCCCTTCCGCTGGAGGTCTTCTTCTTTCTGCATGATACAGGACTCTAGGTTGCCTACTGGACGAGGAAGCATCTCTTTTTATCTGCCCTTTACATTCCGAACTGCCAGGTGTTTCCGGTGCAAGAACTGAAGCACGCTGCAACCGCCTCCCTTTATGTACTGGGCGGAACATCAGGGGCAGAGCCGACATCAGTGAGGGGTGGTCCCGCTAGGTACTGCTAGAAAGAAGTTTGCCATGGGATCCTGTCGCCAGGCGGCATAAGTCCTATCTGTTTTACCTGCTGCAAAAGCTTCTCTTGAAGATCTACTGTTATGGTAAGTTCTTGTAACTGTACTTTACATAGCATGAGTAGTGGTAACAGTCCAGCTGTTAAGCCAGCCAGAGTATAGTCACTGCTGTGTGGTTATGGTGGGGCGGAGACAAGATGGACCTGAAGTCCCTTCTGTCACCATGTTACTTTACGTGTCGTTACACAGCTGGCTCTGCATCGCAGTCAGCAGTGCAGAGCAACTGCAGTGTTACCTTTGTTGTTGTTTAGAGGCTACCGCAATCCATCCAAAGTGAACATTCTCTGAAACGGCGTTCCCTGTTTTTCTAGGTTCACTATTTCAGCGCACGTTCTGTGCCACATCTACTGGCTGTAATCATCTGGGAACACTCACATTTGTGAAAGAGAGCATCTCGTGAGACCCTCCTGGTTGTCGGAATGCTTTCCCCAGCTGCACATCATCATACCCCTCCAGAGGCTAGTGTGTGGATTTTTAACATGAGTTAAGCTAAGGTAGCTTCTGTTACCAGAAAAATGCTGAACTGGGGAACTAGTTTATCCGCAGTAATGAGGGCTAAAAGTTAAAAGCAGCTCAGCGGAGCTGTGGTACTGGGCATGTGCTTTGCATGTTCATAGCCCATGGGCTATGACTATAAATAAGTGCATTCCCAGTGCCGCGGGCCCACTTCGAGCACTTTTAAATCCCTTTAACTCGTTATCATGGATGAACTAGTTCCCCGAGTTCAGCTTTCTTTCTGGTATCAGAAGCTACCCCTAGCTGAACTCAGGTTGAACAGTTATGTAACCCACCCCTACCGTCCCCCTTGTTCAACTAGCACCATCGAGAGGGATGGTGGTTGACACTACAGTTCAGTTTACTAGTACGTCTGAGCCTGCCATCCTCAGACAGGCAAACCAAGTGTGGCAACTACCTGGCTCACACCTGGAGGACCATTTATCATGGCCATCAACCTGGGTCCCTGGGAGAAAACGTTTGCTCACAGTTATGCTAGGTTTGTAATTCTGATCAGGGGCACCCAAGTAAATCCAGGCATAGTGGAAGCAATAACAGTACTGTCCAAACCAGGTTGGGATTCTAGAGTGTGGCTTTAGTCACATACACAGAGAATAATCACAAAGCGTAACATGGACTACAGGGCTACTCCCACTGGTAATGCAGATTATTGAGTTACAGAGAACACACACAGCTAACCCTCAGGTTCTGAAATGGAACAGCGAACACTTTGGTTCTGAATGGAGACTGGCACACACGGCCAAAAGTGGTACACTTCCCTTGACTAGGCACCCTTGGCCAGTACTAGGAGACTTTCTCATATTTCATGAGGAATTACTGGTGGCACCTCGACCACCAAAGAGCACATACAGTCTCACAGAAAACCCAGCCCACATCTTCAGACACTGGCCAAATTTATTTATTGAGTCTTGGATTACAATACCTTTGAGCAGTACAACTCATTTACAAAGGCTCCAGTCAGTAGTACAAAAACAAAACAAGGTAAACAATAGATAAGTAAATAGCAGCTATCAAGAATATACTTAAAACAAATAATACATCAGAAGCAATCAAAATAGTACTGAATGTTGCTCAGTATAACAGTAGAGGGACAGCCTGGGAGGCCTTGTCAAAATCTAGAGAGAAAGTATTGGGGTATAAGGTGGGGATGTGAGAAACAAGAGGGAGAAGGAGATGAGTTACACAGGAGGTGGGGAGGGAAGGAGAAGAGTTGCAAAGGAGGTAATGGGATAGAGAGATGAGAGGATGGGGAGGTGGCAGGAGGAAATGGGGTGAGTGCAGATAGAGAAGAGGGAGACTGGTGAAGTGAGGGGGAGGAAGACAAATTAATAGTATAAGGAGAAGAGGTGGTGGTTAGTCAGGAGAGGGCAGCCTAGCAGGCCTTGTCGAAAACCCAAGGAGAGAGTAATATGGGTGGGAGAGAGATAAGAGAGAAACTTAGGAAGAAGGAGGGAAAGAAGTTGCAAAGAGGTGGCATGAGATAAGAAGATGGATGGAGGTGGAAGAGGGAATGTGAGGAGAAGTAAGGGAAGAACTTGAAGATGTGTGAGCAGAGAAGAAGCAGGGGTGAGGGATGGAGGAAAAAGGCTCGAGGGTAGGATTGAAATGAAGTGCCAAGAGCTAAAAGTGCTGAAAAGGTATAAGTACAATGATAAAATAAGCAGAAGGCTGCTAGGCGGCAATCACTTACTGTTGCTAATAGATGTTGTCGGAGTTTGTGTTTGAAAGGCCAAGTTTTGACTCGGCAGAGATGTCCCTACCCAGGAGTTTAGCCGGGGAGGGGAATCTGTAAGCAAAAGACCTCTGACTAAGATGGTGCGGCATCTGGGAACAGTAAAGACCAGAGTTGCCAAGCCGCGCAGTATGTTAGGTACTGTGACAAGGGCTAAGGAGCTGTTGGACACCAGGAGGTAACAAACCAAGGTGAGCCTTCTTGGCAAGTAAGCAGGTCCGATATTGGATCGGCTGAATAATGAAGCCACCCAGTCTAACATATAGGTCAACATGTGTGTGTGTGTGTGTGTGTGTGTGTGTGTGTGTGTGTGTGGTGGGGGCAGCCCCAGTAAGGAGTCTGCATGCTTTGTTAAGAGCAACAGTGATCCTGTGAAGGGATGTAGCAGAGGCAGAGCCATAAACAACCAGCCCATAATCAATGATGGTAATGACAGAGCTGAAAATTGCTGTTCTTAGTGCCTCGAAGTGAGGCTATGCTTGTGCCTGTGGAGTAGGCCAATCCTTATGTTGACAGCTCGAGCTACGTTATCAGTATGTTGCAGTAGGTGAGTGAGCTATAAACAGTGACCCCTAGATATTTGAAGGAGTAGATCTGTTCAAGTGGGGTGCCAATGCAGTTTGTGATGAACAAGGGTTTGGACTTGTGTTTCTTATGGGCATTGTTGAAATCATCACTTTGGTCTTTTATAGTTTAGTACCAGTTTTGAATGCTGAACAACTTTTCCACTTCTGAGAAGCTGTGTTGAAGGTTATCCTGGAGCCTCTTAGGGTCAGGTTGACTAGAGTAGATCACGGCATCATCCGTAAAGCAGAATCTGTTCATGACAGGCTCTTGGGAGGTTATTCAAGTAGATACTGAAGAGAAGGTGCCCCAGTATTGATCCCTGAGGCACTCTAGAACGGACTGGCTTCCTTCGGAGAGGACATTAGTTATCTTGACCTGCTGCGAGACGGTCTTCTAAGTAACTTTGAACCAGCTAACAGCATCATTCGACACCCCTGCAAGCGATAACTCCCAGGTAGCAGTGAGTGGTTCACAGTATCAAAGGCCTTTGTCAGGTCGATAAAGGCAGCCCCAACCAGATGGGCCGCAGATTGGCGTTATGCATGAAACCCAGCGAATTCTAACAGTGCAGTGGTAGTACTGTGACCTTACGAAAGCCATGCTGCTGGGGACATTGGATATTGTATTTCTCCAGGTATTCCACAAGCTGATCTGCAATGATACGCCCAGTGCTTTTGATAGAGGGGTAGAATGGAGATTGGCCAGTAGTTTGTGTGCTGTGCCCCATCTCCACCTTTGTGCACCAGGGTTACAAGGGCCTGTTTCCATTTTTGGGGAATTGTCCAAGCCTTAGAGAAAGGTTCAGATGCACTGAGAGAAAACACAGGTGCCCAAACTGAACCCGAAGAGGTAAACTGGTTGCTGCAGATTTGGTGGGGGTGTCTCCCACCTTTATTTTCAAATTTATGCTCGCCATTCATCTGGTTAATAACATCTCACAGAAAACTTGTAGATGCTATCTTGAAATGTCTTTCACATTTTACATACTACTTTACACACCTCTGAGGTGTCATGAAGTTAAAAGTTCTGTAATTGGCAATGTCTCTTCACTAGACCCCAACTTTAGCAGGCACTTTTAAATCAGACACGTAACTAAAAGTTCTGTGTATTTAGCATCTCTCTCTGGACTCCATAGTAGGCAGACACTTTTAAACAGAAAACAGTCTAGGTGACAGAGTCCCTTTGTCAGAGAAAACTCACCAAAGGAATGCAGGTGCCCAGGGCTTTTCACACAAAAGTCTTGGGTACTCACAGAGCAGCTGAATCGCAGGCAGCTCCAACACAGTCTAGGGCTGGACCAGGATTGACCCTGAATCCCAGAATACCCCATCCCTCTAAGTATGAGGCACTGGAAAACCCACTTGGAACGGTTTCCACCACTTCACTCTCTGTCTTCTATGTTCTTCTTCTAGGGTGAGAACAAATTACCCAAACCATAGAGGTAACTGTCTGTCAGAGCTAGAAACTGAGGAGCTGCCTAGGCTGCAGCCTCCTCCTGGAACTCCACTCTGCAGACTACTGAACTCTAACTAAACATTCCAAAGCCAACTCCCTAGCTAGCATTCCAATGTGGCTTATGCTGCTGCGACAGTTCTAAAGTGACATCATCGCTCCAGCTCAGCTGAAACTGAAAACAGTGGGACACTGTGAAATCCATTTAACTGGCATTTCACTAGCTGCCTCTCCCTGCCTGCCACTGATTCTAATGGGATTTTAGTAAACCCTGGGAACAAGGGTTACACCACCACCAGGAAAATGACTGTCCCAGTCACTACCTACCCGCACCAGGCCATCCTACCTATGTGTTGACTATGGGAGGTAGCGCTACCTTCTCCCCTACCACGGCCAGCACAGACAGACAACACTAAAGCCCAGAGGCCATTGGCTCGCATCAGCCCCACACTACGATCTTACTATGGTAACCAGTGACCCTGGAAGAACTGTCCAGAGCACAGCCCTAATGGACTAGCACTGCAGCCCCTACTGCAGGTCAGGACCACACCTGTCTATTCCCCTAGCCCTCTAGGAAAACCAATCTAACCAAAACAAACCTACTCAAAACAGGAGAACCTCCCCCATCCCTGGACACCTGCAAACCAAACCCGGCAGACAGTATACACAAGCATTACACTCCACACTCCCTCACAACTACACCTGTGGAAGGAAAAGGTTAACACGTTAACAACTACACAGTACTTTAAAACCCTTCAGGAGCACGGAGGAACTCCAATGAGTCCTCAATCCTCTTCTTGTCTTCTTCTTTCTTCATCAGGATCCACGTGAAAGAGAAAAGACAAAAACACACCCCAAATCTGCAAACACACAGTACAACAATAGTAACCCTTATCAAAACAATAGAGAATCCCAAAAATATTTTTTAGAAAAAGTAGAAAATATCAACATTATGTACAGTACACCTTTTGGGGATGGAATGCCCTAAATGTCCCAACTAGTGACAAACAGTGCCCGAAGGCAGGGTCCATGAAAGAGTCTGTCCTGGGCTGGAGCTCGATGAAGCACAGTTCTTGACGCACTGTAGTCCCAAAGGGGAGAGTCTTTGTGGTAGTTCAACGGTCTGTAGTCTGCCAGGTGTAGGATGTATTGCAGTGTCAATAAAGTAAGAAAAGCCTGGACTTACCAGTCCCTTGAAGAATGAAAAATGGAACAGTACCTGGATCTCCTTCCAAAGACTCTCCCTGGCAGCATTTTACAGAAACAGCTGGGTGGAAATCTTCCGGAAACAACAGGATGGACGCCTAAAAACTGCCTGGCTGATGTCATCTTGAGCTGATGTCATCTAGGAGATGGAACCTTGGAACAGGAAAGGAACAGCTGGACTGATGTCATCCGACATACCAGGCAAATCAGGAAAACAGCTGGGTGATGTCATCTAGGAAGGCCAGGCGATGGAACTGGAAGGCACATTGCAAGGCTAACGAATCTGGATGCACCTTTGGATCCTGGAATACCAGACTGGCGGAACAATATGTGCAGGCAATGACTGGATGGCAGCACTGGCTACCACTGCTCTGCTTTCCACTTGGTAGGCATGGGCACATGCTGGTTACATTGAGGGAGTACCACAGTGGGTCGGGTGCAAGAATTATTACCCCATCTGGGTGCTCATAATTCACATTATGGAACGTTTCATTTCCTGTTCATCCACATAACATACAGTGTCTGTGAACAGTGTCCTGCCCACCTTCCAAAACTTGAGTTTGTCTCGATCACTTTGTCTCTGACATATCGAAGTTGCACCTGGTTGCAAGTTTTGGTTGCCTCTTCCAGCATCCAGGCTCTCCTATTTTTCTCAATCTCTTCCCACACTCTCCAAGAAAAGGTAGGAAAGGACATTCCATAGATCTCATCTTCCTTCCTACGAACCAGTCTTTCCTCCTTACTACCCTTCATCAGTCTCGACCCCCGGCCTGGCTTGGGGCAGCTAGTCCTGGTTCTGCCAGTGTCGCGATACTCAAAGCTACTTAGAACTTGTCCTTGACCCTCCTTCTGGGGCAGGCTTGTGGAGTCACCAACATCTTCTTCTGGTTCCTCCTAGGCAAGAGTCCGAGGCTGTGGACTAGAACCTTCATCGTAAGATTCATAGCTCCTCCTCCTCTTCCTCACTTAGGACCTGGGCTCAGGAGTGAGTAGTCCCTCACTCCTGAGACAGTCCACTCTTCACTGGGCGTGGAGGTAGGCACCTCCCAACATAGGTTTTCTCAACCCATCTTCTCCAGTGAGGCTAGGACTAGGACCCTCTCCCATGGATCCACTGATTCTCCCTCTGCACTGTCCTTCTGCGACACAGGGTGGAGACATCACGAGGACTCTGCTCTGCCAGTACATCTACACCTTCTTCCTTTGTGCCACACTCTGCTGGGCCTCCCCAACAAGCTCAACCTGGTGCTGTGTGCAGCTACTACAGGATCTTGAAGCTTTGTCCACGTGGGAGCCAAACTCGTAGGTGCACTAGTTAGACCTTGTTCTCTAAGTACCCGAACAGTGAAGAATCAAGAAAATGTCCCTTCCAGCCCTGAGGCAGATTATGCATACCTCACAGGGTATCTGGGAATCGCAACATGAGGAGGCAAACATCCACCGTAGAAACATTTCACTATTTCTTTCAGCTTGGTAACCTCTTCAACTGTCACAGCCTGGGCATGATCCAGGTAGCGGATGATCCCAAAGCCATGACTGTAGAAAACACACAAAAGTTCCCTGTTATTACTGAGTTCACTCTACTTGGAACAGTCTCAGAAAATGGCACCCTGCTGCTGTGTTTACATTACTACCCCACCCTGTAATGGCGGCGGCAGCAGCACTCCTGGTGCATCAACATTCTGCATCTGACTCAAGCCACTGCGCATCCAATTTACTGCATACTGATAAATTTACTCAAACTGTACTGACTGCACTGTTTTTCTTCAGTCAGCACATCTATATGATTTTCTAGGACTTTACCATTAGCTTTCAATCAGTTTTACCTGTTTAAAGTCACTAAAGCCACAGTATTTCTTGAACAGGATTGCCTGTTTGTTGCAGCCTTTCATACCACTAACAGTCTGTTTGCTCAGAAATTACACTGTTGCTGAATCTGTAACACATGCTCACAGTCTAATGCTCAGAATTTTGCTTGGGTTTGATTACTTTACACAGTACTTCTTTGCAAAAAATCACACTGTTTACACACAGATCCAGCTGGCTTTTGAAAAATCACACACAGTTTGAGCTCAGTTTTGCTGAATGGTACTCACTGAATCAGTAGCTGGCTTTTCTGTGGAAATTATCGGCCTAAAGCTGATCCTGGAAGGCCTCTGGTTGAAACGGGCTGGCGATCCCGCCAATTGTCCTTCTGAACACCACGCTTTCTCCCCAGTCAATCGGAATACGGGTTGAGCCTGATTTAGCACAGAAAAGTCTGTTGTTTTAACTTTTAGAATGTTTACAGTCACCGCGACGATCCTTCTTGCTAGCCAGCTTGCACACCCTTGCTCTCTCCTGTCGAACACTGGGCAGCACTCTGAAGCTGGCGTTGGGGCGGGACTGATTGCAGCCTCACCAACACCGACACCATGCAAATGAGCCTCTCTCTTCTCGTGCGCTTCTCCTTCACGGTGATCGTTGAGCAGGCAAAATTTAAACTGCAAACAACTTTTTTCCATTCAACTGTAACTCCACGGGGGAGCATTCATTTTGAACCATTTTTCATGGCTATTTCTTTTGTAAACTCCCCAGTTCACACAGCAAGCATTTGAAACTTTAGGCACAATTGTCTCTTTGTTTCGTAGTTCACAATACTTTTTCCTGTCACAACTTGAAGATTAAAGCTGGCAAACATTCTTTTGATGCAGGACAAGGGCACGCACAATCTGGCTTTACAGTTCCTTGGTAAATGTTGGCATAATCACAGCAGCACATGACAGCAGGCACATCAGGATGGCACTACTCTGGGCAATTCCTTTATGCGCAAAGCTCCGATTTTTGGGCTACCAACTGCCAGACAGACAAAACCAGAGCAAACATCTCTTGTTTTCTCCCAAATTCCAAACACATCCTTAGCGGTGCCTCCATTTTGTAACAGCCCCACCGGCCCCCCTTGTTCAACTAGCAGGGCTGCTCCTCTCACATGGCGCCATCAAGAGGGATGGGGGTTGTCACTACAGTTCAGTGTACTAGTACATCTGAGCCTGCCATCCTCAGACAGGCAAACCAAGTGTGGCAGCTACCTGGCTCACACTGGGGACCATTTACCATGGCCATCAACCTGGGTCCCTGGGAGAAAACGTTTGCTCCACAGTTATGCTAAGTTTATACTTCTGGTCAAGGGCACCCAAGTAAATCCAGACACAGTGGAAGCAATAACAGTACTGTCCAAACGCAAGATGGACCCCACAGGCTACTCCCACTGGTAATGCAGATTACTGGAGGTACGGAGAACACACACAGCGAACCCCTCAGGTTCTGAAATGGAACAGTGAACACTCTGGTTCTAAATGGAGATTGGCACACACGGCCAAAAGTGGTACACTTCCCTTGACTAGGCACCCTCGGCCAGTACTAGGAGACTTTCCCATATTTCATGAGGAATTACTGGTGGCACCCTCGAGTTGACCACAGCAAGAGCACATACAGGCTCACAGAAAAATCCAACCCATGTCTGAGTAAACTATTTTCTTCAGGCACTGGCCAAATGCACTGAGAGAAAACACAGGTGCCCAAACTGAACCCGAGAGGTAAACGGTTGCTCCAGATGGAGTCTCCCACTTTTTGCTTCCAAATTTATACTCAGCCATTCATCTAGTTAATAACATCCTCACTTAAAACTTGCAGATGCTATCTTGAAATGTCTTTCACATTTAACATACTACTTTACACACCTCTGAGGTGTCATGAAGTTAAAAGTTTTGTAATTGGCAATGTCTGTTCTCTAGAACTAGTGACAGATGCAAATTATAAACAGTATGATAAGTTTAAACTAATCAGAAACAGACCTAGGCACTATTAGTAGCAAAATCTTCACTAAAGGGTAGACTGCATAGAAAGTGTGGTATAAGATGCAACTTGGAACAACTAGTGTTAACTCAGGTTTGATATGGATGGAGACAATCAGTAGTAAAAAAAAAAAAAGTCACATTTATGTAGCCACCTCCTCCCCATTTGTCTAGGGGCACCAGATGTTAAGGCAGGGAGGGCCTCAAGGAAACCCAAACCAGAGATATTCATCAACCGTGAAAAATTAAATGGTTCAGTCTTACCATGGCCCGGCTCCCAAACTGCAGAAAAGATTCGGAGCTGCAGCCCCTAACTTCTCTTAGGTGCCCAACCGGATCCAGAAACCTCTTCTTTCCTTCTTAGATCGAGACTCCCCACCAGCATCCTGGCCAAGGAGACTCACCGAATTACAAAATGGGGCTGTAAACTTTAAACTCCCCGAAGCAAGTCTGGTTAGAAATGCATTAAACTCTCAACAATTCATCACTCAATTAAAACTTTAAAACACTCTAGAGCACTCAAGATTAAGCAACCAAATCAATTTATTTCTCCTGAGGTCCCAGTGATTTGCAAGGACCAGGGCTCCCACCACTTGCTTAAAAACTTTTTTCACCATTCAGCTCCATGGAGCACAACTATTCACAAACTGGGGTGTACAAACTGGGAGACAAGATGTCTTAGGCAGAATTTCCTTCAGGCAGCTAACGAAACCACGGATGATGTACCCAAAACCTCCCAGGAATCTAATTGGGGCCCTCAGCACCAAGCATACCCTCGGCACTATTAAGTTGGTCACTGGCTATTCCTCTCTCTCTCTCTCTCTCTCTCTCTCTTTTCAGCCTCCTCTCCTATGTAGTCTTGAGCAGCTTCTCCCACCTGGTCCCTTGCCATAGGATCACAGGATTTTCCCTCCCTGACCAGTTCTTCTGCCGCACCTTCCTCTTCTCTGGAAACTCGGCTGCTGTACCGCTGTCCTCCTTTCTCTGGCTACTTGGGGGCCCTCAAGAATGCCTCTTACCTGCATCCCAATCAGCCATCACCCCTGAGCTTGCTTTAAGCATACCGGGTCCGGAGCGCTTCCCATGGCCTGTCCTTCGACCTGCAGCCTGCCCAATGAGCTTGTGAATGGCACCCCAGGACCTGCCTCTCCAAGTAGGCCCTTTAAACTGAGTGAAAAGCCTCCAGAACCCCCTTACTCTGGCCTGGACCGCCCAGGCACACCGGGACTGGGAGGAAAGCTGCCACCAACCCTCCTCTGGAGGAATCCTGCTGCAAAACCTCCAGCTCTGGCAGTCCACACCTACTTCCCCAAGCCTGGGACTCCACCTACTACCTCCCTATGGGCACTGGCACTGCCCCTCTCCTACTAGAGTCCCATAAATCCCACATGACGCTGGAGGGCCAACTGAGACCCCTCCCCACAAAACACCCATTACTGGCGCCACGCCGCTTGGTTCACGACCTGCCTTACACTTGCCGGGTGGGATCCTCCTCAAACACAGGCCCAAACCCGGACTGTCAAGCTCCTCCCTGCATGTCCTTCCATCTCCCAGCTAGCCACCTAGTATGCCCCAGATCACTCGCTCCCACCTTTTATAGGCCATAAGACTACCCATAGTAGCAGTCTAAAGGGGCAACCCAAAGTTGTGCCTCTCCCCCTCCCAATTACCTAGAAAACCTTAAAAATAAGGGGATGCACAGAGGTGGGGTCCCTAATGGTAAACGTAAGCCCCTCTCAAAGAGGGGCTTACATTTAAAACCAGCCTTCAGAGGAGACGGTTTCCAGACATTTTGACTCATGGATGGGTTTGTTAAATTACAGAATAGCCTGGTTTGTTGGGTCCTGTGACTTAGAAAGCTACTGTCGTAAGATTTCCCCAGTTTTTGCCTGTGGCATTATGAGAATAGGGTGTTCATACAAGTCATTTAAGAAGGATTCTGTTAACAGTGACTTTACCATGGAGCCTAAAGGGATCACAAATTCAGTCCAGTCCTCCAGCCTGTCATGGATATAATGTGGTCCACAAAACTGATGACATGTTGCCATAGAATGGCCTCTACTTCAATTGTGCAGTGTTGTAGTCTTTTTGCACTATATTAAATAATTATTTTATGCCATTTAAAATGCAGAAAAGTGAAATCTGTGTTTGTCAGCCTGAGTTTTCCCCTCTGGACAAGAACAGTCGTTTCAATAAGTATTTCTGTCGGTATAATTAATAGGCCCCATTGAGACATTATTAACATGCACTCTCTAAATATCTTTTCTTGGGGAGCACAGTAATTTATTGCAGTCATTTCCATTGTGGCTTTGACAGCACAGATTTGTATATTTCACCTCCAGCAGCTTCACTGCGCCTGTATTTTGTGCCAGCTCACCTCTGACATGTTACTAGATAGCCACTCCAATGTCAGGACGTCCAGTTTTCAGGTGGACATTAAAGTTGAATTACACTGGTGTCTCTCAACTTGTGATACAGATTATGGGTGAACCTTCTTCTGGATTACTGCCTACTTTTTGCTGCTGGCTGATGACTTTAAATAATACACTTGCTGGCTGGCCAGGTGGCACTGAGCATTGAGGTACTGGATACCACATCTCATGCCTTGCTGGCAACCTGGGTTCAGAGCGGACTCGGGCCTCCAGGGGTCGGCAGGGGAAAGGAGAGGATTGAGCGTCCAGAGGACTGCTCTCTCTCCTGGGGTGGTTCAGGGGATTCCCTGTGCAGTGGCGGCTCCTAATGGTGTCTGGGGGCATTTCACAACATGTGGGGCAGCCAGTGGGGATGGCATCAGCAGGCAGCAGGCGACTGCAGGAGGGGTGAGCGCATCCTCCATGCACTGTCACCATTGCACAACCGAGCCACTGGGGGTATAACCAAGAAAAACCTGCTTGCGGGTAGGCGAAGGCAGGACTCAGTGATTGGCCCCATATCTAATGCCGGGCTTCCTAGCACCCACATCCGGTTCTCTCCAAGTCCCTGGTCGCTCTACTAGGTTATAGATGGAGCGCCAGGAGGATTATCAGCAGTCCTCCCGAGGGGTCTCAGAGCCAGGGGTTGTCGCCAGGTGAGGAGAGAGAGATGGGCCCAACCAGGGTGTTGGGGAGCTGGAGGCTTCAGGCAGACATGAGAAGCTGCATTGAGTATCCATGCTGGAGAGAGTCCAGTAGGTAGGGTGCATAAATAGAACTGAAAACAAATTAACAATAACAGACCAGCTAGTCAGAAGTTTGAGAAGCACTGGTTAGTGATTTTATTAGCTGTTTGGGATCATGCTTTCACTGGTCTTTGCCCACTCGCTTTCCAGAAACTGCACTCTTTGTCATTTGAAAAGATTGGTGGGTCATGAGTGGCCTAGCTCTCCTGGCACTTGCCAGGTGGCAGTAGGTGCTGCTGCTGATCCTTCTGGGTCCCAATCTGCTTCAATGTACTTCAGAGAGATTGGTAAAGCTGTTCATAGATTGAACCTCTCATTGTGTCTTCTGCAGCTTGTTTCTGGCCCTTAGAAGGTCATCTGTGTGTAGCAGCTCATAAATAGATACGTATATAGAATTTGACAGTAGAAAAGACCCGATGGTCTGTCTGGTTTGGCAATATGCCCTCCTGAAGCCATGCTCAGTCTGCATGGGCGGAGTTATTAGCCTGTAGTCTTAGTGATATTGCAACACCTCTTTCCTAGAATACCCCAGTCCCCTTTCCTGTGGTTCATACTATTCCCTCATGTCTATCCCACCTGTGTTTAGTCATCCAATCCCCACCTTTAAAGGCAGGCCTCGCATGCATGCGTCCAAGACCAGGTCTCCAGGCCTTTCCCCTGGGCTTCTTCCAAGCATCTCTGGCTCCGTGGAGTACACAGTTCTTCTCAAACTCACTGCACTGAGGTGTTGGAAACTCTGGTGGATGGGTCTTGTGGGCAACTGTTCTTTTCCCATCTCTGGTGCTGCCTGTACAGTTTTACCTTTCACTTGTGTCTGTGCTAGCTTGGCTGCCATACTTTTGGTCATGACTTCTGGGAAATGAAGAGGTAAAACCAAGTTTCTAAGATAGAAGCTGTAGCTAACAGCCCTGTCCTTAAAAGCGAAGAAACATGTCAGGTAATTTTAAAGGCGGGCTGGTTACTGTCAGAGTTCCTCCCAACTTTGCCTAACTAGCCAATCCCTCGCTGAACTTGCAAAGAAAATATATCTGAATAATGTAAAATGGACCCTAGAGAGTGAAGAAGCTTTCCAGGGCCATTAAGGCTACATTATGTTCAGCCCGTTTAAAAGTCCAGACTTCAAAGAGCAATTTCCGTTACAAACAGATGCATTGGAGGTAGGCTTAGGTGCAGTCCTTAGCTAGGATACAGATGGAAGGAGCATCCCATTCTACTTGTGAGCAGGAAATTGCAGACAAGGAGAAAGGGTACTCCAACATTGAAAAGGTAGCCCTTGTGGCTAAGTGAGGATGGAGTCCCTTAAATTTGATTTGCTAGGAGCTGACTTTGTGCTTATAACTGATCATAATCCTCTCTGTTGGCTGAATCAGATGAAGGATAAAAATTCCAGAATCATAAGGTGGTACCTGGCACTACAGCCATTTAAATCCAAAGTGTTGCACAAATCTGGAAAAAGTGTGTCACTGCAGAATTTTTGTCACAATGTGGTTCAGGAATTGAGGAATTAGAACGGTTATAGAAGAAAGAAAATGATATGCAGTATGTGAATGTTCACTGAACTCTGTGATGTAACGTGTCAGTGCTGGATGGATCCTGTTCCATTTGTGATGTGTAGAGTTTGAAGCAAGGATGCTGCCTACTATAGCTCTCTTTTCTATTGGACAAGCGCAGTCAACTCTTGCCTTTACTTGCTGTTCTTTCTTTTCCTTTGTACTGTCTCTGCCTTGCTTATATACAGTATAGTTATAAAAACATGTACAGTATGAAACTGGGTTCCCTGATTTGTAAATTAGATGTAGTTATTACTGTTCAAATGATTACAGAAACAGCTCTTTGAGTTCATTAGCAAACAACAGTGTGACCTTTTGATCTCAGACTGCTGGACTCTGTCAGCAAAGAGGCCAACTTGTAGCTGGGTCACAGTGCCCTGGAAGCTAGGATCTGACAAGGTTCTGAAGCTATGGGTCACAATGCCCTGGAAGCTAGGATCTGACAAGGTTCTGAAGCTGTAGGTCACAATGCTCAAAGCTAGGATCTGACAAGGTTCTGAAGCTGTGGGTCACAATGCCTGGAAGCTAGGATCTGACAAGGTTCTGAAGCTCTGGGTCACAATGCTCTTAAGCTAGGATCTGACAAGGTTCTGAAGCTCTGGGTCACAATGCCCTGGAAGCTACCATCTGACAAGGTTCTGAAGCTCTGGGTCACAATGCTCTTAAAGCTAGGATCTGACAAGGTTCTGAAGCTCTGGGTCACAATGCCCTGGAAGCTAGGATCTGACAAGGTTCTGAAGCTGTGGGTCACAATGCCCTGGAAGCTACGATCTGACAAGGTTCTGAAGCTGTGGGTCACAATGCTCAAGCTAGGATCTGACAAGGTTCTGAAGCTGTGGGTCACAATGCCCTGGAAGCTAGGATCTGACAAGGTTCTGAAGCTGTGGGTCACAATGCCCTGGAAGCTAGGATCTGACAAGGTTCTGAAGCTGTGGTCACAATGCCCTGGAAGCTAGGATCTGACAGGTTCTGAAGCTGTGGGTCACAATGCTCTAAAAGCTAGGATCTGACAAGGTTCTGAAGCTCTGGGTCACAATGCCCTGGAAGCTAGGATCTGACAATGTTCTGAAGCTCTGGGTCACAATGCCCTTGAAGCTAGGACCAGACGAGGTTCCATGTGTATAAAAGAAGGGAGAGCAAATGTCTTCAGAGGGATTGGAGACAGATGTAACCAAGAGCTGGTTGATTGTAGATTTCAGCTCTGAACTCAGAAACTGGACTTTGTTTTTGGTCTGC
This sequence comes from Neoceratodus forsteri, assembly GCA_016271365.2. Classification (NCBI taxonomy): domain Eukaryota; kingdom Metazoa; phylum Chordata; order Ceratodontiformes; family Ceratodontidae; genus Neoceratodus; species Neoceratodus forsteri. The sequence continues at coordinate 127,123,223 of JADMNL010000024.1, forward strand.
CGATGCTGAAAATCAGTCAGTACATTTATTTTTGTTTTATTCTCCTGCTACATATGATAATAAATCACTACTTGTGGAGTTTTACAGTTTCTCCTGGTCTGCTTATGCTTCCTGACCCAAGGCTCAGTTACAGACTCCTTCTGGGCAGTGGAATACGAAACCTCCACAGTCTGCCTGCCCTGAGCAGTAGATATCACTGGTGATGAGGCTACAACTGTATGCTTAGTCTGCACTAGTAGACACCTCGACGTCGTCCTCTGGTGTCACGGTGCTGTTATCATCATTCATGGTAACAACAAAAAACAGAAAAACTTTAAAACTGGGATGAATGTTCCTTTTAGGCCCTCATACCAACCCCAAAAAGCATCTCCTTTCCTCCTTTTAAGTTCGCTGTGCATGCGTGCAGTGAACTTCTGCAACTATCCTTTTGAGGGTGTGACACTATCTGTCCAATGCAGAGTGCTCTGCAAGGGCTCGACAGTGCCACACCAATCATCAGCGAGGCTAATTGTGACGTGTTTTTTTTTGTTTGTTTGTTTCATGGGATTAAAATGTCTCTACTTGTGAAGAAAGCTGCACCAATCATATGGCGGCTTTTTTCTTTGATGTGCGGGAAGAAGCCGCCCAGAAAACAGCTGATAGGTGACATCCAAATGCTCTCCTTGCTTGCTTTTGTGCTGCCCACCCCTACCACCTACCATTATACAGCCCATCGGGCTTATCTGTAGCCACAGTGTCTCCTCAGTCATTTCTCCCTTGAGAAGTGCTCTGCCGTTGCCTGCAAGCTTCATTTCTTCCCAGTACTGTTGGACACTGGGAGCCCACACCAGTGTTCGAAATTTTAATTTTTTAATTATTTCCAACACAGAGATGCCCACCCCGCCCCTCAAAGCCCGTTGCAGTTATTGTTTGCCGACATCGGGTGCCCAATCCCCGTGTCGACATGTACTCCCTCCCCCATAGTGTGGGACATTGGGGAGTCCACCCCCAGTGTCTTGAAGTACTTAATTTTGTTTTCTTTCTGACACTGGGATGCCCCCAAAGGCTGTTCAAACATTTTTATGTTTGCCGACATTGGGTGCCCATTCCCATGTCAGCATTATCAACTCCCCCACCATGGGACACTGGGAACCCACTCCCAGTGTCCTGAAACAAACATTTTATACCCTGTAAAAAAGAAAAGAAACTCTCCTCCAACATCTTTTTTTAAGCCTGTAAAAGAAACGGTCCCTTGTCATCTCCCATCCCTCCCATCCCAACCCTCCCACTGAGCAGTCCACCACCCCACATACCCGCTTGCCTATACTTACCATCTGAGGGTCGGCTGTCATCTTCTGTGGACCAGGACACGCCTGCACTCTTCAAAGCCGAACCACGAACTGAAGAATCAAGGTAAGCGCCGTATAATGGCTGTCAATGGTGTTTTCAACTTATGTTGCTATCTCAGTCATTTTTCAATATTTTGCACCAAATTTGAACATGGGTTTTGACCCCACCTCATGAACACTGGCACTCACTTCTCATACTCGTCCCGAAGGTGATTTCACAGTCACTGCATGGAATCACCTTCGAACTGAGTAATGAAATGACAGTGCCAGTGTCCATGAGGTAGGGTCCCAAAAGTCCATGTTGAAAATTTGGTACAAAACACCCAAAACAGTTGTTGAAATTTTTCTACACATGCTCATAACTAAGGCAATTTTTAATATTTTCACCCAAATTCACAACATTGCTATTTTTCACACCCTGTCACGAACAGTGCAGCTGTCATTCTTCACGTCCTGCCAAAAAATGTGTTTCGCTTTTACCTGTGGTGCGAATGGCTAGTCGCTGTGCAAATCACCTTTTAGGACCAATGAATGAAATGACAGTGGCACTTCTCATGAGCAGGGTCCCAAAAGGCCATGTTGATAATTTGGTGAAAAACTCCTAAAATGGCAGAGTTACATGGTTGTTCAAATGTTCTCACGCATTTAACTTTGGTCATTTTCAATATTTTCACTCCAAATTTTAAATATGACGTTTTATCACACTACCTCATGAATAGTACAGCTGTCATTTTTCACATCCTACCCAAAATGTGTTTTGCACCTGTGGCATGGAATATCGTTTTCCCACAGATTTGAAATTTTTCACATACAGGGTTCATGTGGTGGGGTGATAAGTAGACTATGTTCAACATTTGGGATCAAAATATGAAAAAATGCAAAGTTATGCCTATTTGTTTGGAATTTCAGTACATAGCCTGTAACTCTGAAATCTTAAATATTTGTACCCCAGATTTTCAACATAGCCTTCTTATTACCCGAGCTTCTGAATGTCATAGCTGTCATTTTCAAATGCTGTCCAAAATCTGTGTTTGCACCTGTGGCTCGAAATGGCATTCTATTTTGCAAACAAATTTAACAGTCCAGAAATCCCAAATAAAAGTTTCTTTTTTTCTAGCTTCAGTGTGGCTGTGTGTACAGGGCAAGGGCAGGCTGGCAAACAAATCTTTGACTTGTGCCTTCCAGAGGCGTAGAGAGAGACAGAGATTATGGGGAGGGGGCAAGAGAAATTTAACAGTCCCAGAAATCCCAAATAAAGTTTCTTTTTCTTTCTGGCTTCTGTTAGGCTCTGTGTACAAGCTAAGGGTAGGCTAGAAAAATAAATCTTTGACCTGTGCCATCCAAAGGAGAGAGACAGAGAGAGATTGCACAGTGTGGCTGTGTGTACAGGACAAGGGCAGGCTGGCAAAATAAAGAGACATTTAACAGTCCCAGAAATCCCAAATCAGTTTCTTTTTCCCTGGCCTCAGTCTGGCTGTGTGTGCAGGACAAGGGCAGACTGACAAATCTTTGACATGTGCCATTCAGAGAGGAGCGAGACAGACTACGGTGGGGGGTGGGGACAAGAAATTTCAGTCCCAGAAATCCAAAATAAAAGTTTATTTCTAGGGACGTGGATATGTTGTTCAGCCACACTTCTTGGCATGTCCCTTTCCCTTTAATTCTTGCGGAAGGTCTTCAGGCTGGCTCCTCCCATCCACCTGGATGGTATAACCCTCGGCTCTGCCCCATGACATCAGATCTTCCTTTCCACTGGAAGATTCAGGTTGCCTCCTATCAGCTACCACGTTTTATAGACCCTGGCTCGATTTCTTTGGACCCTCTGAAGATTAAGCTCGTTCGATTCTTGCAATTTTACTATTTGAATATGGAAGATAAATCTTCCCCGGCTTTCACCAGTGCCCGTGCGGCTAGAAAATGTCATGCACAGACCCACATACTCGTGCATCTACTGCATGGGTGTCGGCCAGGACACCCAGGCATGCGATGTGTCTCACTTTCCACCCAAATGTCCTCAACAGTCGTCTCAGCACAGCTCAAGTTGGGTAGGCCCAAGCGAATTCACTGGTGAAATCCAAAGAGGCCAGGTGGGTGGTCTCCGTGGCTATGGGGTCCACCGAGCAGTTAGAACAGATGCAGGCCTTGAGGAAAGAGGCGTGGGCACCGAGCCTCCTCTTGGCTGTGATTTCGTTCAGCTCAACCTGGGCTACACATTTTGTGGCTCCTTCGAGATGTGCCTATCTCACCCCACCAAGGGCGAGGGACCTTTGGGCTCAGATACCTCCTGGTCCCGTAAAAGGACAAGAAACTGAGAGATTATTCATCTGCTGAAGATGTTTTTGGGATTGAGAAGCAATTTCTGTCACAGAAATCTCCAGTCTCGCTTCAGTCGAGACTGCTTCTTCAACCACGGTTTCTCGGCCTTGCCGACTGTTCAGCTGGTCGAGGTCTTGATTGACGATGTGATGGACATCGTTCTTGACCCTGTCGATCTGTTGTCACCTGACTATCCCAACAACTCACTTACCAGGACCCGGTCCTGAACTTTCCTGATGAGGAAACCCAGCCTGCTGGCAAACCCATCGAGGAACCATTCCCTGATCCAGGTAATTCACCAGTTCCCCGGTATCCCCGAATGACCCACTCAGCCAGTCCGATCGAGGTCAAGATCTCAAACCCCTCGACTGAGAAGCCGTGAGGCGCATAAGCGCTGTTAAAGAGGCGACACCACTGTTCATCTTTGTCCTCCTCGGATGAGGAGAGCTCGGCAGGAACTCAGTCAGTGCTACGAAGATCTAATGTGGATGCAGCTCATTCTATCTGGGCAGAAGCCTTCTATGGTTTCCACCCCGGCCACTACCTGGCTAGCCTCCCAGGCCAAAACCGACTCCATTGGAAACATAGAAACATAGACTTTGACGGCAGATAAGGACCCGCTTGGATCACCTAGTCTGCCAATTTCCCTACCTACAGGATAAGCTGCAGATCCTAGTTACCAACAGCCTTTTTCTTCCTACCCCACAAGAATTGCCTCAGGTCTGTCCATACATTCTTGAATTCTCCCGGTTTTGGACCCCAACCTCCTCAGGAGCTGTTCAAATGCGTCCCACCCCACTATCTGTGAAAAAATACTTCCTCACATTGCCCCTCAGCTGTCCCCACTCTGTCTTTAAATTGTGTCCCCTTGTTCTAGCACATCTCTTTTCTGAAAGATGCTACCTCTTGACTTTGTTGATTCCACAGAGGTACTTAAAGTTTCTATCATGTTCCCCCTCTCCTCCTTTCCTCAAGGGTATACATATTAAGCTCCTTTAGTCTCTTCTCATATGGCTTCTCTTGCAGACCCTGCAGCATTTTAGTTGCCAAACTCTGGACTGCCCCTCCATCCTGTCTTATGTCCTTGCAGAGATGGGGTCTCCAGAACTGGACGTAGTAATTCAGATGGGGTCTCACCAACTGTCCTGTACAGAGGATAACAGCTTCCTGTTTTCTGCAGGTGATGCCTCTCCTATACATCCCAGTATCCCCCAGCCCTCCTACTGCCTTCTCACATTGCTTGCTAACCTAAGGTCATCTGATATGATTACCCCCAAGTCCCTTTCCATTTTTGTTGTTGTTACTACCCCCAATTGTGTAATCTTCCCTGGGTTTGTTTCCTAGGTGCATTATTTTGCACTTCTTTGGATTAAATCCAAGCTGCCATACTCTGAACATTCCTCCAACCTTGCCAAGTCCATTCTCATCCTTTCCATGCCTCCTTGTGTATCAACCCTGTTGCAGATCTTTGTATCATCTGCAAAGTGGCATACTTTTCCTTCCAGTCACTCTGCAATGGCACTTATTACTGGTAAAATTGGTTCTTCCACCTGCGGAGCCAGTAAAATCTTCTCTGGTTCTGCCAAATCCATCTCTCCGCCAATAGTTGTGGAGTCGCCACCTAAACAGCCTACAAAGAAATCTCGGATAGTTCCGGGTCTTCCTAGCAGGTTATCGGTCACCCTCATGCCTGACTGCCCCAGGCATGTACAAGGGACCTTGGTATAACCGATTTATCCAGATATCCAGATATCTTGGATTCTGATGACACTGACCTCCTATCTTGCCCGCTGGATGATGAGTTAGTGGGTAGTCTGTCACGGAGGAGGCCCTTTGTCATTTTTTTTTTTTTTCGGTATTATTTTCTCTCCCTCCAGAGCTCCAGCATGACCCCCGCCTCCGTTGTTCCCCAGCGCCATCCCGACATCAGACCCCTCCCTTATGCACCCCGCGACTTACCCCGTGGCAGGGTGGTGGGAGCGACTCAACCCACCCCAACGATCCATGCAGGGAGGCGCCTTCCAGGAATGGCGCTTGAGAACAACTCGTGCTGCCGGGCTCGCTTTGCTGTTTTCTCCCCGGCGGGTCATGGCGCGAACACGCCCATGCGACTGCGCATCGTGACCTGCATGCGTTCCCAATCAAGCGCCTGCCACGACTCGCCCCCCAAGCTTGCAGCTACGTGTTGTCGACCCCCAGCCTCCGCTAGGGGTCAGGCAAGCCCGGCTGCCCAAATCCCCCCCGGAGGATGGAGAGCAGTCCCAGGATGCTCAATCCATCTCCTCCCGCGACCCACGGCAACCCATGCCCGCTCCTCGAACACGGGTCGCCGTGTGGCAACCAGCGCTCAACCCTCAGCGCCACCGGGCCGCCTCCCTTTGTCATTTTGATAATTCTTCAGTTTATCTTTAGATCCAAGGGATGCCCTGGAACCTGTCCAGAAACTGGTGGAGTACCCTCTTCCAGATATTCTTAAAAGAGGGATACCCCTACGGAAGTCTTCCCAGTGGTGAGGCCATTGCAGGCCTGGTTTTGGAGCTCTGGCAGCATCCTGCCTCCTGCCCAGTGCCGCCTGCCCGGATGGCCTACAAGTATGCGGTGCCCATTGGGTCCCTCTCGGGGTTCACAGAACATCCCTCGGTGGAGGGTTAGTGACTGCTTCTGTGTTCAGATGCACAGGCAGCTCTGCTGACACTGATAGACCTCCAGACAAGGAGTCAAAAACTGGACCTCTCTGCCAGGAAGATCTATCAGCCTCCTCTCTAGGCCTCCGCCAGGCAAGCTCAGTCATCATCATGGTGCACTTCTCCCATGCCCTCCTGGGCTCCTTGGACAAAGTTCTCCCACACCTCCCTGCGGACCTTCAGACTGTGATCAAGCAGGTCCAGGACCAAGGGCGAGCCATGCCAAGCAGCAGCTTCAGACGGCCTTGGACCTCGGGGACTCTTGTGCCTGTTCGGTGGCAGCCGCGAGCTGCCATGCGCCACAGGGCTTGGCTGAGGCTTTCCATCTTTATGGCGGATACCCACCACAAACTCACTGATGTTCCTTTCCGGGTACTGATCTCTTGGCCAAGGTGTGGATGGTCACCTTCAGCAAATCGAGCAGTCCAATGCCACCTTGGACTCTGCTACTTCTGCTCAAAAGGATGCCCCTGTCTCCAAGAAACAGCAGAAGAAGAAGCCTTTTTGGCACCCTGCTCCTGCAGCCAAGCAGCCCTCCTTCCAGGGTGGGCAGCAACAGCAGGCACTAGCATGGCACCCTTGGCCCAAGTCTGGGCTCCATTAGTCCACAGACAAGGAGGTGGGGTTCAGGTTGGTTCCATTCTGGACCCTCTTACTCCAAGCCTGCCCAGTGATGGGATAGGGACTGCACCCCTATTCCTGTCACGCCAGCTCTGGGTCCTCCTGTGGGAGGCCGGCTCCGCCACTTTCTTTCTGCCTGGTCGCTGTTACCATGGAGGTGGGTCATAAAGTGGTCGGCCAGGGTCTGCCTCTAGAGTTCGAGCAGTACCCTCCTGCCGAGCCTGCGCCCACGGTCAACTCTGAGAGACGGCATGCCCAACCTCCTCAAGGAGGCAGTGGTTTGAGTAGCAGATCCTCCAGTCAACCCAAGGTTAATTTCAAGTACTTCCTGTTCCCGAGTGGATGGGGGCTGGCGCCCTGTTCTAGATCTGCACGACCTGAATCAGTTTCTTGCCACGCATGTTCAGGATGGCAACTCTGTCCCAGATCATACCATCCCTGGAGCAAAACGTGTGGTTCTGCTCACTGATTCTCCAGGATGCGTTTTCATGTCCCAATCTGTCCGCTCCTCACCAGCGGTTACTCCGTTCAGAGCAGAGGGAACCTTATACGCAGTTCCCGAGCCTTGCCATTCGATCTGTCATCGGCCCCACTGGTCTTCACCAAATGCATTGCAGTGGTGGCAGTCCATCTCAGGCATCAAGGGTCAGAGTATACCCTTACCTCGATGATTGGCAGGTTCCACCCAGCAAGAGATGGCGAGGTCTAGGGACCTGGCCTCCAGACTCTGCGTCAGCTTGGCCTCCTGATCAACGAGGCCAGTCAGAGCCTGCGCCATCACAGGTGATATGCTTCATGAGGGCAGAGCTCAACTCTTACCGAGGCAGAGCACAGCTCCCAGTGGACAGGATGGAGGTTCTCTCTTCCTTGCCCAGTCATTTCTGGTTCGGCACTTGTGCCCTGCCTGGGACTTTCTGCATCTTCTGGGGTACATGGCAGCCTGCACCACTGTGGTCCGATGGTCGGTGGCATATGCATCCCTTCAATGGGAGCTGACCACCCAGTGGACTCCAGCGTCATGATCACTTACCAGCTGATCACTGTGACCCAGAGGGATGTGGGATGCTCCCCAGTGGTGGACCATCCTAGACCACCTACAGGAGGATCCCATTTGTCCGCCCCGAGCCGACAGTCGTCCTCACGACCGATGCCTCTTTCACGGGCTGGGGAGCCCACATAGGAACAACAGGCCCACGGGTTCTGGACTCCCGAGGAATCACATTATTATATCAACCTGTTGGAGCTCAGAGCGGTCAGACTGGCGCTGTCAGCATTCGCTTAGCAGCTTGGGGTCAAGTGGTTCAGGTCCAGACAGACAATACCACGACCATGTACTACCTCAACAAACAGGGTGGCATGCACTCCCGGCTGCTGTGCAGGAAAGCGCTCCACATCTGGACACTCATGAGCCGACTGGAGGCAGCTCTCCTAATGCCATCCATGTGGCAGGAGCCTCAAATCAACTGGTGGATGCTCTCAGCCGCATAGGCGAGACATCCAACGAGTGGTCTCTCCATCCAGAGGTAGTCACAGCCTGTTCTCCCACTGGGGCAAATGATGGTGGACCTGTTTGCCTCCAGGAGAACACCAAGCTGAGGCTGTTTCATGCCTGCCCCCCTCAGTGGGTACGTTGCAGGGTATGCCTTCTCAAGGCCGTGGACCCCAGGCTCTTCTATGCCTTCCTCGATCCACAAGGTGCTTCTCAAGGTTAGGACGGAGGTGCAGGTGATCCTGGTACCCCAGACTGGCCCTGCCAGTTCTGGTATCCAGATCTCCTCTGCCTCAGCAACAGGCTCCCGAGGTGTCTTCCAACGCCCGGCCTGATCTCAGTCAATATGGGAAGGTATTCCATCCGGACCTTCAATCCCTGCAACTGACAGCCTGGTACCTGAGTGGCTAGAGTTCCAGGCTTTGGGTCTCGCCGAGGATGTACTGCGCAGTAGTGGAAGCATCCAGAAAGGAGTGCTGCGCTTCAAATGGAAAAGGTTTCCATTTGGTGTCAGAACAAGGCCTGGACTCTCTGTCCTGTTCTGTGGCTAACATTTTAGACTACCTTTGGTCTCTGTCAAAGGGGGTCTTCGACACTTAAGGTGCACCTGGCAGCCATCTCTGCTTACGGGCACAGACTGGTCAGCAGACGGTGGCACAGGAGAAGGTGGTCTGGCCAGGGCTCCAGATAAAATTTTTTGGGATGAGTACTGTACTCCTCATTTTGAAAGTGAGGGAGTAAAACTAAATTCAGATGTGTACAGATGTCTGGATGTAGTGGAAAGAGTATTTTTTTTATGTAGTTTTTTTTCTAGATAACTGATCAGGTGCCAACAGTGCTCCAGATAATATTTGGCAGGTAGGAATAATTTACTCTCTTGTTTTAAAATATAGTGAGTAAAACAAAATTAGTGCAATACCCTCACCCCTGCCTTTTGCAAAACGACAGGTGGTATGCTGTTAAAGCTGACAACAGTACCTGATGGGGACTGGGTTCGGTGAGGACTAGGTTACTCGACACAGGGGTCCTAGGTTTGGCTACTCTGCACAGGGCACCCAAGTAAATCTGAACACAGGAAGCAATAACTGTAATGTCCAGTACCAGGAATGGGATTCTAAAGTGTAGCTTTATTCACATCCAAACTGAACAAGCAAAGCATAGATGGACCCCCACGGGCTACATTCCTGGTAATGCAGATTAGAGACACAGAACACTTCTTCACCATTCCAGCCTCAGGCTCTGAACCCACCAGGCACACAGCCGGACTTGCATGCAGCTTTGGGTACACAGCCCGACTTGTACACTACATGGTTTTTCCCATGGTCCGGCTCCCCTGCGGCCACTTGATCGCAGTCCATATGGGAATGAACCAGTTTTCCTGTTGGTGGCTCCCAAACCACCTTAGAGCCTTGACTCCTAAAGGGAAATTTTCCTTCCAATCCCATGTCTGGGTACTTCCCTCATCACTGGCCAAGTGCATGAGGCAAAGTAAAAATCCACAGAGCAAATCCGTGAGAGGTAGACCTGGTTACTAAAGATGGGGTCTCCCACCTCCAGCCTCCCACAATCCATACTCAGCCATTTCTCTGGACACTAAACTCTTTTGAAAGCTTGGCAATGTAGATTACAGGGTAGACGATATCACATCTCCTCTACATGTCTTGACTTTCCCTTGTGCTGGACTTGAACATACTTTTACTTTGGCTGCCTATTACTCTAGGCCTCCTACTACTCAGTAATCCAATCCCCACTTTAACACAGTTCAGGATGAAACATGGGCCCTTTAGAAAGAGCAGAACTCACCCTTCGGTTGCAGGTGCCCCACAGGCAAATCTTTGAAATCTTCTTGTACCCTACACACATGGAAAAATAAGGCAGTTTCTTCTCTAGTAGTAGCCAGGGGTTGCCCTGGAATAGCAGGCAATCCTTCCACCCCCATCCCCTCAGGGATGGGGCACAGAGACCAATCTGCTGGGTTCCACTACTTAAAGAACAGCTTACTGTGTCCCTCTTTAGGCGGAAACACACACCTTTCCCTAGAAGTAGTTTCTATATCAGAGCTTAAGCTCCAAGTGCCTGTGCACAGAACTGCTGTGCTCCTCTCACACCAATCTCCAACTCCAACTGCCTGTTCAAAACTCCCAACATTCTAATCTAACTCCTTGTGCAGATTCCAATATGGCTCATGCAGCTGCGATAGTTCTATGGTGATGTCATCCCTCAGTCTCAGCTGAGACTGAGAACAGATGAGACAGTGTGAAATCCATTTAACTGGAGTTTCACAAGCTGCCTTCCCTGCCTACCACTAGGTCTTACTGGGATTCTAGTAACCCCAGGTTACGGGGTTACATTAGGATGTTTACAAGTGCTGTAAATCTGGAAAAAATGATCCCTTTGAATCATCAGATGTTATGAAGCACTATTCTATGAAGTGTGACGATGTACAAATGTTAGGTGAGTACTGGTACTCATTAAAAAATTTCTGAAGAGTATTTCCTAAAATGAGGTGAGTAAAATAGGTCAGTACTCACCTTATCTGGAGCCCTGGGTCTGGTGCTTTTCAAGGGCCTAGATCACATATCCTCCGTTACGTGGAACCGCCACCTCCGTGGGATTAACTGCTGGTTTGGCAAAACTCATGGGCAAGCTATTCGGACCAATGCGCAAGTGTGAGCTATCACACTTGTCATGGAAGATGGCCTTCCTGGTGGCTATTATGTCAGCCAGAAGGACTGGGAGCTCCAGGTGCTTTCAGCGGAGTCTCCTTACCTGGTCTTCCACAGGGACAAGGTTGTTCTGTGCCTCCACCCAAAATTCCTCCCAAAGTGGTGTCAAGAGTTTCACCTTAATCAGGTATTGACTCTGCCTGTGTTCTACCTGAACTACACCTCGGATGCAGTACAGGCTCCATACTTTGACCTGAGACAAACTCTCTCCTATTACAAGGAGAGAATGGCGGAAATTGGGAGAGGTTCCCAGCTGTTTGTCACCTACGCTGAAGCCGCTTCTGGCAGACATGCAACAAAGCAGATGATTGGCAGATGGATTACATCTTGCATTGATCTCTGCTATAGGTTGGCGGTAGGGAGCCTCCCGAGGGGCTAAGGGGCTCATTCCACCCGCACATACCGCTGCATCAGTGGCTGCTCTAGGGACATCCCTATCCAGGAAATCTACAGGGCTGCTACCTGGAAGACAGCAAACACCTTCATCACCCATTACCACATCGACCTTGAGTCACGCCGGAATGCTGGTTTTGGGGCCTCAGTTCTCCAGTCTCTGTTCCCTAAGTAGGAAGTGTGCACCTTGCCTCCCTCCTCCCAGAGAACTGCTAGAGTCTGCTAAGAAGTGTGGATGAACAACATATCCATGTCCCTAGAAAACAGGTTACCCACCTGTAACAGTAGTTCTAGGAGTGGTATATGTTGTTCATCCACACTGACCCACCCGACCCCCGGCTGCACACACAAACCTGGATTCAGCAGGCTAAGATCTGGCGTCATGGGTGAAGCCGAGGGCTATACCACCTGGGTGGGTGGGAAGAGCCAGCTTGAAGACCTTCTGGCAAGAATTAAAGGGAAAGGACATGCCAAGAAGTGTGGATGAACAACATATACCACTCCTAGAACTACTGTTAGAGGTGAGTAACCTGTTTTTGTTCCTGGCTTCACTGTGGCTTTGTCTACAGGAGAAGGGCAGGTGGCAAAATAAATATTTGTTTTGCCATCCACAGGAGAGAGAAACAAGAGAGAGATGGGGGCGCTTTACCTGCTAACAATTAGTTCCATTATATTTTCATGCTTTGTGTGTAACAGAGAGTAGGCAGTGTGAGAGAAATGCTGTCTCATCTAGCTTTTTAAAATTAACCCTCACTCCTCTTTCTCTAGCTCAATCTGTCAGTTATGTTGGCTATCAGTTGTGTTTGTACTATTATGTGTGCTGAGGACTGAGCAGTGCTGTGGAGCAGGGATGTGGTCAGGCTGAGCACTGATGTAGTGGGGCGGTCTTGCTTGGGGTCCAGACGTGGTTGTGGGATTCAGAATCCTGATGACAGTAACCAGTGCTGAGCGAACATAAAAACACTGCATATACAACTGCAATACTAACGGCAAACTTTCGGCATTGACAAATGCTTGTTCTTTCTTGTCCTCCTTCTCCGGCCCAGGTTGTATACCCTTCTCAGGACATATCCCTGTTCATTGCTAAATGCACTCTTTGCCTCTGAGCACTGTCCAGTCTAACTCCACTTTGCAGTTGCACTGTCTGTAGGAGGTGCTATTGGATCAATACATTAGTTACACAGGGTACATCCCTGTTTTGCAGGAGAAGGAGGTAATTTTCTCTGATAGTTTTGTCCTGGTTATGCCAGACTATTCTTTTGGTTGAGATACCCTTTTCTTATCTTCCATCAGGTGGGCTGTTAGCCCACTGCTCTTAGGATGCCTGGGGAGATGAACACATCTCAATTCCTTTGGGCTATTCAGCCCTACATCTCCACATGCATCTGATATCCCTTTCCTTTTCCCTGTTGGGGAAGAAGGAGCATATTTTAACGGACCATTCAGTTAAGTCTCTTTCACTAGCTGGGGGGTTGTTTTTCAGGAGTCTGTGTGATTCATTCCTATTTTGGCACATTGTGCCATCTCAGTTACAAGGGCTCCCAATTCTGGGCATTCTCCTCTGACCTTTTGTGCTTGCTACCATTAACACTGTCTGTCTCTTGTCTGGATAGTGGTGTAAGAGGTGCTGGTTCCATAGCAACTGCCCTTTAGGCCACCTAGTCAGCCCTTTTTCTTCTATTCGGAGGTGAGTAGTAGGCTTTTATTTTGTTGTTTGTTTATATTTCCCAAGTCCTTTTCCTATCCCTTTGGTTTAAGGAAATTCTTAGCCCTGTCTTTATTTTTTCCCCACTGTTTCTCTCTGGCAAAACAGAATTGAAGTTGTTGTGGAGCTGACAATGGTTATTGGCTGGGGCATATCACCACATGAGGGTGCGCAGACACCTTGCCCAGTAGTCTTGGCGGCCCCTGACCAAAAGCTTTGCTCCTGTGGCATCCTAGTGCCTCTGGCCCAGACCCATAAGTGGTAATCAATGGTAAAGATTAACAATTACGCTAAGTACGTAACTTTCATTTAGTTACTTAACTCTAGATTTTTATGAATATTTTCTCCATAGAGTTCCACTCACGCACTCTCATCCCTGGTCTCACGTCAGTGTCATTTATATCGCTTCCCCTCCTTAAATAGGTACAGACTGTTATTGCTGTTGTGTTTATCTGTTTTTATAGGGACGAATTGGCTGTCTTATGCCCCCTAATGGTCCTGGCTACACCAGAAGTGATGAAACAGAGGAATTTGTCAAATGGACCCTTTCTCTGTAGATTTTTTCTTCAACTAGTTTAAATCTATTTCTTTTCTTAGATTTCTTTGCTTTCCTAGGGCTAGAAGTTGATGTCCTCATTTTATTTTTCTGTAGTTTTGTCATTTGGGGTCAACAGATAGGAGCCTCTCACAAACACTGCAGCCCCAGAGTGACCATTTTAGCACCCTTCCTGAGTGTAAGTAATAGTCTAACTTATCTACTGTAGATGTCAGTGTGGCTCAGTTGGTAGTACATCTGCCTCTGGGCCAGATGGTCATGGGTTGTAGTCTCACACTGGCTCATGAGCTGATACCCCAAATGTTGGCATTCCGTACAGTACTAGGCATGTGCTGTACTGGTAGGTGGTGTCAATGTTCAGATTTGATATTAAACTGAGATCCATTTTGCTGATCTTTGGTGCTGTCGGTTGCAAGTCAAAGAACCCATGCCACTTTTGCAGGAGCAGGGGCTTGATAGTATAGTCTTGTGGTTAGAGCAATGAGCTGTGTGCAAGTTTGATGCATTCAGCAGACCTGGGTTTGATTCCCACAACTTCCACTTGCAACAGTTTGACCCTGAGCAAGTAACTTAACCTCCCTGTGCTCCTGGGCTGCCCCTGTAAACAGGCATTGTGCCCAGTGGGCCTTATTGTTTATAATTTTTTTTTTTTTTTCAAAGTTCCCCAATGTTTGTTCAGGCGATTGAGTATGTCTCGTTTAATGTTGATAAGCAGAAGGGCTGCCACTACACAACTATTTCAGTAACAGTCTTTTCCACTGCTTGTAAAGCACTTTTGGATGCAATGTGTGAGAAGTGCCAAATAAATGCAAAATATTAGTCTTCTTTTCATTTTTGTGGAAGCCTAAACTCCTTTCACATTGACGCCATGCATAAAAACTTCACCCTAAACTAACACTGGACCAAGTCAGATCCCAGCCCACTGTGAGGCTATCCTCAAAATGACCCTGCTGGTGTTTGACTATGCAGACATGGAGAACAGTGTTGCTCCCAAATCTACTTTGACTAGTCTGGAACCCCCCTTTTACATTCCTTGTGTTGTTTTCCCACATGGCCTACCCCATGGGACCACCACCCTGTGTCCCAGCAGATGTGTCATATGCTTCTAATCAACCAGCCTGGGTTCAGAAGCAGACTCGGGTTGGAGCTGACTAGGGGCCTGGGATGGCACTGCCACGCAGTAGCTCTTTCAGCCAGGGAAGGGAGGCAGGTGCTCAGGTTCCAGCACCGTGGCAACACCGCAGTGGCTGAGGAGGTTGCCTCTCTCACTAGGTATTGCTGCATGTGTTGACGGGCCATCGCTTGGACACGACCTGTGTCAGGGAGGGGGATGGGAGGAAAGCCTTTGCCTCCCTGCCAATACACGTGACAGGTGCTGGTATTTTCGAACCCCACACTGTGTGGATCCCCACTGGCTCTGGACCGGTGGGGACTGGCAGACGAGGCTGGAGGTCACCGGGTCAAAGCCTGAAGTTCTCAGGAGGCAGCAGCAGGGAGCAAACAGAAAACCCCACCCTCTACCCATCACTACTCCTTTAGCTTAACCCATTATTTCCAATAACTCCGTATAAAGTCCGAACCATCCATTGCTTAACCTGATACAAAATAGCTTCCCAAATGAGAGTTAACCTTGTTTCCCCTTGAAGCCCTAACATCTGTCCCACTGCTCCTTTTCCTTCCTAAATATTGGCTCACAACCATCCTCTGGCCTCTCCTCACTCCTTTCATCCATCATCATACCCCTCTGCTCATTTAACGCTGTCTCCATATTCCTAACGGCAAAATCTCTGCTGGTCACTCCTCCATTTCTGTCCACTTTCCTTTCTCTGGAATGATCTTCCTCTCCCATGTTGTCTCTCCTCCAAACTTTCCTCTAAGCCACTCCTATTTAGTCATCTCTCTCACACTGCTCCTGTAATTAGCCGATGCCACCGGTTTGGCTGGCTCATTACCTTCCTCTTTAGCACTGCACACCACCACTCTGTTCTTCGACTTTAGTGGTTTTTTACATTCACATTGTAAAGTTTTGCAGATTTGTACAACTTTAACGCTCTCTACTTAAATTGTAGAATGATTTATTACCATTAACGTAGTAAATTTCTGTACCTTGCACCGTCTGATATTGTTATGCTATACTTGTCCCTTTTGCCATTGTAAATTCTCGCAGTTTGTAAACGTCTTGCCCATCTGATATTTTGCACTGTACATTGCATTTGTCACTTTACTCAGTGTTGTACTTTGCATCTGTCATTTTTTTTTTTCTGCAATTGCATTTCACCTTGTAACACCCCCAGCCTGTCGAGCAGGAAACGAACTCGCTCTGTGTGTACCATTCTGGGTCACCACATTTTAAACAAATAATGTTGTCACTAGAAATATAAAAGACCACTACACTCACTATGTAATGTGCTTCAGTGGTTTGACTGTTGGCAATAAGTCCCATATTTCATGAGTGGCAAGTCAGATGTGTCACAAGTCTTATTCCCCATCAGTAGATGTACATAGGCCCACACTTATGCCCATTACATAAGTAGTTTCACCAGTGCTGATAAAGTGATATCTTTCCTTAACACATAGAAACTATGCTGATAACATCACAGTACATATCTCTAACCAATGAGAGGTGACTTTGTCAACACTTGTTAGCGTCATGGTGACCCTGTGCCACATTCACATAAGTAGTTGACTTCAAACAGAAGCAGTTAAAGAGCTACTTACTCAATTTAGTATTTAATTTTCTAAACATAATCTGTTCAACTGTTCTGCTTTACTTCAGAATACATGTTAATTTTAAACTTCAGTTGCACCTCTGAGAGTTATTTACCATCTTGTCAATGGTCTGTGTAAATGACTCTGACAAAGACACTTCTGACTTCTGTATGTGTTTAATTATCAGGTCACAGCCCTTTCCAGTGCAAAAGACTGTGATGTTGCAGACCCAATGATTGAGAGTCCTGTTTCAGAAAATCACAGGTTCTAACAATGTGAATACAGTTCACTATCCACACTCTGGCAGTCTTCCTGGAGTCTTTAAAGCAGCAGTACTACTTAACCAGGAAGTGATCCGTTATGATCATTGTAGCGCCACAGTATATATGGCAGCTGCTGTCTAGTACTACTGCTGTCAATGCAGCGGTGGCAGACATGTAAACAAAAACAACGGATAACTGAGCAAATTACAGGGCAACAGTACATTGCCGCTGGGAAGAGTACCAGGTACATGCTTAGAGCACAGTGAATAAACAGTGAAAAGCGCAGATTTGTTTTACATTGTACTGCTGCTGTAAACTAAGCTCCTCCCAACAGCCAGGTGGTATGTCCTCCAGCTCTGCTCTATCATGTCAAATCTTTCATTCCACTGGCAGGAACAGGTCTCCTTTGCAGTCTGCGATGTTGAAGTAATTTGAATTGTTCAGGTGCTTTCTTGGCGAATCTTCAACTTTTCATTTCTGTATTCAACTTAAAATTGCTCCAAAGTCTTCTGGCTCCACTTCCTTCAGTGTCAACAATGGAAAGTAAAAACTGGGGTTTAAGTTCTGCACCAGTGCAAGCAGAAAATATCAGTCACAGACCTGCATGACACGTGCTTGTACTGCCTGAGTGATCGTCAATGTGATGTTGCGGGATGCACTTTGTGTGAGGCCATGCTGCCCTCCTCCATCGAAGACCAGAAGGCTAGTTTGATCCTTGGGTGACAGAATGGCAGCAAAAGGCCCCAGTGGCTGCTGAGTCAGCTATACAGCTAGTGGTCATGGGAGCAGTGAGTTTCTTTTCGGTCTCAGCACTGTTCCGGCTGGGGTCAGCATCGGAGGGTCATTTTCTGATGATTTCAGAGAAATGTCTAGCCCTCCAGATGTTCAGGACAGCCCTTTTCACCACAGCAGGAAACACAAAAGCAGCATTGCCTCAGGTCCTTGGAGTAGGAAAGATCACAATCTTCCCACTCATTCAGACCCCCACCCGACTGTTTGGCCCTGATCGAGAGTCCTACGGTTGAGGACTCCACTGTAATCCTTTCAGGCATGTTGACCAGAGCAGGCAGTTGAGATCTTTCTTGAGCCTGTCAACTGGCTATCAGTGGAGATCGATGAGTAGTCAGGCTCAGAGACCCTGGTTATCCCAGTCCTCACTCAGGAGGACACGGTCTGGTAGGTGTTCTCTGCTGGGTCGCCTCAGGATTGGCATCCGCCTGTGATCTTGTCTCCGAAACCTCCAGTGCTTAACTTGCCAAGGCAGGTGGTTTACCATAACCCACCTAGAGGACTTCAGTTGACTCGGGGTCAAGGCATTGCTCACGCTCTTAGTTCCACGCGATCAGAAGATGCCACCTTCAAAGCTTCTCAACCTCCTTGTCCTCAGGCAAGGAGGGCATTAATGAAAAATGCAATAACACTACGAGGAGCTGCTGTGGCAACAGTGGGCCTTCCTTCCATTGGCCTGTGCCATTCATACCCACGCTGGTTCACGCTTCGCAGCCTCTCCGCCCTTTGTGATTGAGTCACCTCCCCTGCAGCCTTTGTTTGGGGGGTCCAGCCAAGGAATCAAATGCTGTGGCCTGCTTGCCAAGCTGACTTTTGGTGGGGATCACCCAATCCGAGGATACCAGGGTGGTTCATGGTGGCAAATGGACATGGGCTGTGCTCGAGGAATCATTCAATGACTTAGAAGTTGAGTCTTCCATAGCCTCTTCCAGGACTGGCATATTTGACTGGAAATTGGTCAAGGAGTTGACTACTGACCACGGGCTGGTGTCTTTGGGTCTTTGATCTGACATGTCAGAGTCTGTGAATGTGCCATTAGAGCCAGTCCAGATGCGAGCCAGATACCCATTTTCTGGCATACTGGACAAGGACTGTTCCCCAGGGTTGCCATTCCCATGACTGAGGCCAACTTGGGACTGGCCCTGGAGCTCTGGCACATCCAGCATCGTGCCGGCTACCTCCACTCATATGGTTCACAAGTATGCAGTCCCAGTGGGTTCCCTTTCTGGGTTTTCTAACAACCCCTCTGTTGAGGGTTTGGTTTCAGACTCTGTCTTCTGTAAATAGGGTGACCAAGGGGTGTGGACAAGCCTCCAGACAAGGAGTCCAAGAAGACTGACCCATGCGGGTAAAAAGGTTTACACTGCTGCATCACTGGTCTCTGTCAGGCCAGCTGTGCAGTCATGATGGCTTACTTTGGCCACTCCCTGGTGGGAGTGTTAGGTGACCTCTTCCCACCCTCCTGCTGACAGACATTTGCCGGTGAAGTTAGAAACCAGGGTCAATCCCTGGCTAAACACCAGCTCCAGACAGCTTTGAATGGGTGACTCCTGTGCCAGGGTCATGGCAATGATTGTCGCCATGCGCTGTAGGTGTGGCAGAGACTTTCCACCTTTACGGCAGATACTCAGCATAAGCTGGCTGATGTCCCTTTCTTGAGCACTGCCCTCTTCGGCCCTGGGGCAGAAGGACATCTCATCTTGAATAGAGAGTCCAATACTACCCTTGATACCGTGGCTTCATCCCAAAGGATCAGAAGGCCCAGAAACCTAAAAAGAAGGCCTTCCAGCCACAACAGCCTCAAGCAGCCCCAGCAGGCAGTTTCAACACTGGCATCCAAAGCCCAAATTCAGCGTTCGTGGAAAAAAATTGATGGGAGACAGACATGGTGATGCCTTTGCAGCCCCTGCAGCGAAGCCTCCACCAAAGCTGAGCAGTAATGGTTTGTAGGGTATTATCTCCCTCCCATCCCATCCCATCCCTGTCCCAGCTCCTGGTTGGGGTCAGTTGCACCACTTCTTGCCCAGTGGTCCGTCATCACTTTGGACAAGTGGGTTCTTGGCAGTGGGAGGGTTGCCTCTGCATCACAGGCTCGCCAGCTGTACCACCTCCAAGCTCCTCAGGAATCCAGGGTGTCGAACTACACGTCTGTGCTACAAGCCAACATCACTCAGCTCCTAGAGCGCAGAGCAGTTGCCTGTGTTCCAGACACCCTGGCCATTTGAGGACATATGTCCATGTACTTCCTCATTCTGAAACAGATGGGGGGTTGGTTGCCCATACTTGTATCTGTATGCTCTGATCTAGTTCATGCAGAAGCACAAGTTCTGGATGGTCATTCTGACTCGCATCATTCCATCTCTGGAGCAGGGTGTTTGGTTCTGCTCCCTGGACCTCCAGGATGCATTTTCCACATCCCAGTCTGTCCATCCCATTGCGGTATCCTCCGTTCTTTGCAGAAGGGATCCTGTACAAGTTCCAGGTCATGCCCTTGACCACTCATCTGTGTCCAGGGTCTTCACTGAGTGCATGGCAGTGGTGGTGGCCTTCAGGGTGTATCCTGCCTGGACACTGGTTGATAGTCAAGTCATCCATGGTGGCTGTAGAGTGGTCCAGATCTGGCCTCCAGGCCTCTCAGGACTTGGGTCTTGTGGTCAAACTGGCCAGGTCCAAGCTGGTCCCTCTCAGGTGATCAAGTTCATTGGGGCAGAACTAGACTCCCTGCAGGCCACGGCCTGCCTCCCTACAGACGGGCATTGGATCATACCTCCTTTGCCTGATCATTCCAGGGTGGGCTTTCATGCCCTACTCATAACTTTCTGTGACTGCTGGGGTACATGGCATCCTCCACCAGCATGATCCATTGGGCTGTCCGGCAGATGCACCACCTGTAGTGGAAGTTGGTCCAACAGTAGTCCTAGCGCACAGGTCTCTTGGACTAGTTGGTCGTAGTGACCCAGGCGATGTGGGATGCCATCCAGTGGTCTCTGGACCCACAGCATCTGGAGAAGGGAATAATTTTAGTCTGCACAGAACCATCCATCACGCTCATGACAGATGTGTCTGGTAGGGTGGGGAGCACACCTGTGAGACCACAGAGCTCAGGGGTTCTAGTTACCTCAGGAGTCCCATCATCACATCAGCCTGCTGGAGCTCTGTGCAGTGCCTCTGTCTGTGACGGAGTTTGCTTCACTGCTCAGGGGTCAGGCAATGCAGGTTCAGATGGACAACATCATGACCATGTTCTACCTGAACAGGCAGAGTAGGACGCACTGTGTTCTTTTTGTGTCAGGAGGCTCTCCTCACCTGGACCCACGTGTGCAGCCTGCGTGTACATCTCGTGGTGATCCATGTCACAGAAATGAACAGTCAGCTAGCAGACTTTCTCAGCTTGGGTTGATGCGACATTGCACAAGTGGTCCCTGAATCAGGAGCTGGTAGACCACCTGTTCTCCTAGTTGAGCACCCTTCTGGCGGACCTATTTGCCTCTTGGGAGAACAGAAAACTGAGGCTGTTTTGTGCCCTCCTTCCACAGTCTGGGACCCTACTGGGGATGCCTTCAGGAGGCCCTGACCCTCAGCCTCCTTGTACAGCTTCCTTCTTCCCCATGGTCCACGGGTTCATCATCAAGGCCCAGAATGTCAAGGCATGGATGATACTTATAGTCTCAGTTTGGCCCAGACAGCTCTGTTATCTGGATCTCCTCAGCCTTGGCAGCAGATCTGTGGATGCTGCCACTCCTGCCTGGAACTGCTGACCAGGCTACAGGGAAGGCCTTCCATCCGAACATTCATTCCCTGTACCTCTTAGCCTAGTTCTGAGCAGCTAGAGTTCCAGGCTTGGGCCTTCGGAAGACATGCTTCATATTGTGGCATCGTCCCTGTAAGCAATCGACTCGTGAATGGTATGTATTTAAATGGCAGAAAATTCTCAAGCTGGGTAAGCAGCTTTGTACCCTTACCTGTCCATGTTGAGCATCTTTGGCTACCTATGGTCCTTCTCTCAGGCCTGCAATGCGATGACCCTTATAGTGTACCTGGCAGCAATCTCTGCACACCGGGCATGGGCTGGTATGCTGATGGCCCAGGAGAAGGTGGTTGGGCACTTTTTAAAGGCCTGGATCACTTGTACAGTCTGGTGCATGAACCTACGCATCCATTGGACTTATTGCTGGTTTTGGCAGTGCTCATGGGCAAGCCGTTTGAGCTAATGCACCAGTGTGAGTTGTCACACATGTCATGGAACACTGCCTTCTTGGTGGCCATCACTTCAGCCAGAAAGAGAGCTCTAGGTACTCTTGGTGGAGTCTCCTTACCTGGTCTCCACAAGGAAGAGTCATACTTAGCCCCGCCCAAAGTTCCTTCTGAAGGTCTTATCAGAGCTTCACCCCACAGATGATTAACCGTCTTGTATACTTTACTAATCCGACTACAGAGCCCTATCGCAATCTTCTTATCCTGCACCTGGGTGGGTGCTGTCATATACAAGAAGCGCACTGCTGGAGTTGGAGTGTGTGGCTCACCAGCTGTTTGTAATGTCTGTAAAGCCATGCCTGACAGATCAGCAGCAAAGCTGATGATTGCCAGGTGGATGACATCCTGCTTTGACCTTTGCTATGGTTTGTCTGGTGAGAGTCATCCAAAGGACTTAAGGCTCATTCTACCAGGCATATCGCTGCCTCAGTGGCTGCTTTGGGGACATCCCCACTGCAGAGATATGCAAGGCTGCAGCCTGGAGTAAAACACACACTTTCCTCACCCATTACTGCATCCACATCAAGCGTCATCAGGATGTTGGCTTTGGGTCCTTGGTCCTGTAGTCTCTGTTCACCAAATAGGGATGAGTGCCTTGCCCTCCTCCTGGAGGATTGCCTAGAGTCTGCCAGAGTGTGGATGGTGAACTGTATGCACATTGTTAGAAGTATGGGTTACTTACCAGTGACCGTAGTTCTACCAGTGACATACATTTCACATCCAGATCACTCACCTGCTTTCAGCATGCAAAGGTCTGACATCAAGGAGCAGAGCCAGAGGATATACCACCTGGGTGGTGGGAGATGCTTAGCTCAAGACTTCCAATGACTCTCCTGTCTCCAGATGAGAGTGTTGATGTGAACTGTATACCACTAGCAGAACTACAGCTACAGGTGAGCAACCCATATTTTTTGTAGCGCTTGGGAAATAGTTACTAGCCTGTGTGAAACCTTTTAAACACTGATAATGGGACAAGGTTGAAAACCTACTGTATAAATTGGATTATATATGGGCCATGTAAATCCTGTAACCTCACTGGTCTAAACATGTCACATGACCATTGATTATTTTCGAACAACTGCACACCTCACCTAAACTACGCATTTGTTAGCAAATAAAGACCATTTTTAAACTGCTTTTGCCTTTGTCCAATGGAGCAGATGTGCTGTCTTCAGACCACAGTGGCCATCATGGAGCCTGAAGGAGGATGTCCCCTGCTACTAACCCCCGTCATCAGAACCAGGATAGCTGTCTTGGTGAAAATGAAATGTCTGCACCCACCACACACTCTGCAATGCCCCCTTACATTGCACCCCATCTACTGCACTATGACCTCTACTCCTACAGGCGATGGTGACAGACTGAGGAGATGCAGCTCTCCTGCCTGGAGGAGGAGTGTCTCCTCTGGGATGCTCAATCCTCCTCCCTCATCCAGCCCCAGTATCGGGCTCATTCCTGAACCTGGGTTGCCCACGTCACTGGCAGCAGCCTTGTTGCTACGTCAACAAGTCAGCTATAAAGCCCATTTTACAAGTGAGATAACACCCAGGGTGTGTGGTCATAATGGAATAATGCACTTCTCAGGTGGTTGTGGCACTCGGCTATGCCTTGTTCCTAAAAGCCATCCTGGGTATGCCTTATTCCTTCATGTTTGCACACCCTATCATATTTTATCCCTTACGTGACCCTGGGAGTTGTCAGGAAATGGGTGCAATTTTAAAAAACCTTTGTAATTGTTGTAGACAGAGTGCTTTTAAGCTGTTTATTTTAGTGGAGTGCAGCTCTTTAAATTTTAAACAGACTTTGTTTAAAAGCTTTATTTGGTAATGATGCGTAAACAGCGTGCAGGGAGGACTTGCAATGGGACAATCACATTTATCCCGTTAGTGAGTAAAGACCTTCATAACTAACACACTTGTGGCTGTGCTACTCATACGTTATTGATAAATATGATTAACATCACAGTGCAACCCATTACTTATCCTGTGCATATTTATATATCGCATGCACGCACAATAAAGACATGAAGAGGTCACTGATTCATGTTTTCAAGTGTGATTGTTGCAAAATGTCTGGAGCATTGTGTTGTAAATTGGGTTTCTTGGCGTAACTTTGTTCACAAATAAGCTGCCTAACTTTATTTAGAGTTCACATTTAAGATCAATTTAACATCTCTGGTACTTGAAACAATACAGAGCCATCACATTAATTTTACTTTGCACTAAGAGAGCGCTGACATCTCGGGCCTGACTTTCCTTTCCACAGTCATATTTCACGCCTTCATTAGCACCTAGCATTCAGACTTAATTAACAGGATGTACCACTGAGGGTCAGGGGTCAAGGTGGCGTTAAACTGATTACAACATGCTGTCAGTGACAGCGCCATAAATATGTCTCTGATGAAGGATTATACAGCAATCACCTTTTGAAAATTATAAGTCTTTGGTTCTTCTCCACAGTGCCTCAGGGAATCACATTTATACCAGAGACCTGTGGCCCATTGTGTGCTGGGAGCCTCTATATTTTCCTTCCTAATGCAGCTAGAATAAAGGAATAACCAAAACCAATGGTGGGGGTGGCTGTTTCACACTCTTAGTTGTGTTTAGATATTATAACCCCAAGTACCACCTTCTGCATGATTGTCTTTGTAGCTTGGCTTCTTTTACTTCTCCTCATCATGGTCACATCTGCACTGGTACCTCAGTGAATGGAAGCTGTGGAATTGGATGTTTGTGCGTGGTAATGAGTCCCAGTAAATGATCAAGGGCACTGTTGTACTGCTGCATGCATTGGGATTCATACGGATAGTAATTATGCCGATCCCCAAAGCCTTTGTAATGCCAGGATATGCGTAGCTTTTTGGCAAGTGTTTTGCCTTATATATTTTAGCATGTGTGTAGCTATTCCTGATGGACTATGTTAACCTGTTGACTGCTGCTGTCCTCCATGGGACCCCAAGAAAATGAGATGCGCATTTCATGGGGTTATTCCAGCTGGAGGAGTGATCTGTTCTCAAATCCTGCAGTCAAGTCAGGAATGGAAACCAGGAGCCAGATTTTTCTGAAGTAGAACAATTAGGCTGGCGCAGTGGCAGGACTATTGTCACAACACTGGGGACCCACATTTGGGAGTGAGCCTGGGATGTTGGGAGCCGGCTGGAGGTGAAGGTAGGGCATCCCAATAACTGTTCTCTTCTTCCTCCTCCAGGGTGGCAGGGGACCAGTATCCACTGCTTTATGTCCACCTAGGAGACCACAGGTAGTGGTACAGTTGTAACTCTGCAAAGAGAGGGGCAGTGTCAACAGGCTATGGCACATAAAGTATGCTATAGGTGCATGCACGCATGCTTCTCTGAAGCCACTCTGTTGATGTCCGAGTGGGGAATAGAAAATAAAGACAAAATGAAACAGTATGGCACTGGCACTCCCGAGCCCCATTAAGCCAACTGCCCATCCCGCCACTGTAAACTTGGTTGTTCTGTGGTGTTTGTGGGGGTAGGACTGGCTGCTGATGCCTCCACTTAGAGGTGTATGCCTGTGGTTAGAGGTGGTGGGGTAAATGACAGAGAAGGCGGATGGGGCTGGAGGTGGACTGGCTGAGACAGTGACACTCTGGAGTCAGGAGCAAAATAAAGTAGGAAGACTGTGCAGCGATGGCACAAAAGTTGCACAAGGCAGGGTATTCTTGTGCTACTGCAGTTCTTTTGCTGCATGAATGCTGTTTTCAAAAAAGCTGACATTTTGCGACCTATCCACATTGTATGTCTGTTTGCATGATTTTTGTATGTGCAAATACTACTCCTGATATTACTGAAGTAGCATCTGTGCAAAATAAAAAAAATGCTGCCTGTAAGCAAAAATGCTGAAAATAGCAGTTGTGCTGATGTGGAATTTTTCCCTGCACACTGACGAGTTGTGACCGGACGCAGACCCTGGCCTTGCCAGGCCGTTTGAAAACCAGGCCCCATAACTCGTAATTCTCAAGGTGAGGCTTTCTGGAGATTCTGTACAGCAGAAATGAAACTTTTGCGGCACAATTATGAAGTTACTGTTACTGAGTATTAGCAGCACTTGTGGGCCTAGCTAGACTTGCATTCCTCTTTGAAGCATTGCAGAGTTACTGTATAGGGAAAGCTTATGAACCAAATGCTAGGGCACAGTGAGGGAGGGTGGTACCCACAGTGTCTGCAGTGTTTAGTGCTGAGATGTGCCCAGTCCCAGCAACAACTAATTTTGGTACTGATGTCCTTTGATTTCCACATGTGTGAGTTCCTTTGCTGATGTCAGCTGTGTGAGCATCTGAGACAGTATTGGCCATTTGGATGATGGGCAGACAGTTGTAGAACAAGATGAAATGTTAAAAATAAAGACAAGTAAAAATATAATTCCAGGTGTGAGTATAGTTCATTGTCCACACTCTGGCAGTTCCCCTAGAACTGCTGATTCATCAGACATCTTGAAGCTAAGCTCCTCTCACCGCCCGGACGGTGTATATCCTCCTGCTTCACCTCGTGACATCAGATCTTTCTTTCTGCTGGAAGAGCAGGTCACCTTCTTTATGACTTTCACTAGGATTCAGTGTACCATCAGCAAACTTGGATTTTGAAGTTTTCAAACTTTATTCCTACTTTTAAATGGGCCTCTTTGACTCCCTCTCTGTGATCAATGATAGAGCAATGTAAGCTGGACTTCCAATTTTGCATCAGATGCCAGCAGAAGATCTCGGTCACTGACCATACGACATGTGATTGTACTGCCTGGGCATGCAGCAGCAGCGTGGCAGGTCGGCCTTTGCCTCTTGTCCCCAGATGCCCGGACTACCGTGGGCCAGAGGGCCTTTGCCCACAGAGCACCACAGTGGTACAATACTCTCAACAAAGAAACTCTTACTGCTGTTGCTCTTGGCACCTTTTAAGAGACAACTCCGATTTCATCTCATTTCAACTAGTCGTTGTGACTGCCTCGCCTAATCAGGGCCCACGCTCCTGCCCTCCACTTCAGTCTTGACAGCTACCTCTCGCCTTGCCCCCTTCTACCTGCCTACCCTTGCCCCTCTCCTTTCCTCCTCCCGGGCATTTCCTGACTTTTATCCCACCCCTCCTCCCTCCCTCCCTTTAGAGCTCTTACCCTCACCCTCTACCCTCAGACAATGGCCTTCCTGCCTGCATACCCCTTCTCTATCACCTGCAGTGCTTATTTCTAAGATTGCCCTTGGTGGGTATGTCATGCTACCTAACATTTGGCCATTTTGAATTACTGGAATTTAAGCCTCAGTCTCTTACTTCTTTTATTGTGTAACTATGTATTATGATTTTGACCTTTGTATGTATGTATACCCCCATTCCTCCGACGTGGAACCTTTGTAAATGAGCAGTTCCTGCTCAAAGGTATTGTAATCCTAGATTTCAATAAAATAAAATTAAATAAAAATAAATGCAACCAAAGTCCCTGGTGAACAGGAAGCATCGGCTCGCCCTCAGACAGCCTTCAGAATTGGACTCAACTGACTGCCCTAAGTGCTGCAAAAGGCCTCGGGGCTGCCAGGTCTCCTCTCAGCTTTTTTTTATATATAGATTTTTATCATGAGTTTTTTTTACCCCGTTTTCACCTGTCACCATGCCTTGGGCATGCACAAGTGTAGGCGTGTGCATGCCATGCCTCAAAGTGCCCCCGCCACTTGCCATCCCTCCCATCTATGCTGCCCACTGGACCTCCACCCGATGGGAGTAGTACTATGGGGAGGGAACAACCTCCCAGGAGAGGCTATCTTTCGGCTGCTCAGTCCTGCTTCCTCCCCACCGTGCTGGCTCTCTGATGACCCGAGTGGTTCCCGGACCCGGGTTGCCAGCATGATGCAAGGTAAGTGTCGAGCACCTCAGCCCTCTGTGTCACCAGGCCGGCTGTCTCCTCTCCAGCTTGTGACCCCTAAGGAGGAAGCGGCGCTTACAGTGGGCACCTCATTGGTCTTGGCGCTGCCTCAGGCCAACATCGGAGTGTCATTCACGGATGGGTTCCGTGAAGTGTGCATGGCCCTCCAGACCTTTGGGAGAGTGCTGCCCACTGCAACAACAAACACGGCGCCGCTGATGCTGGTCATGGACTAGGAGAGATTGAGGTCCTCCTGATCCCTCAACTGCCCTGACCGATCAACTCTGGTTGAGACCTCTGCAGTTGAGGGAAGATTGAGAGCTTCTTGGCACCGCGTTGGGCTTTGACCTTGACTCCAGTTGAGCAAGTTGTGCAAATCTTCCTTGAGTCTGTCGACCGGCTGTCAGATGAGATCGAAGAGTCAATTTCACAGACTCCAGTACTCCCAGTCCCTGACTGTTTAACTTTAGGAGCAGCATCCACTGGCAGTCGAGTCTTGAAGCCTGTCCTGGTCAGTATGGCCAGGCATGTGGTCTGCCATGACCAGCTGGGCAGCTTACCTCCTTTTGATTATCCAGTCAGCAGCCGAGGTCTCGATCGAGGTGCTCTTGATCCCAGTTAAGCAGGAGGTGTCGCCATCGGCTTCTCAACCACTTCATCCTCAGCCAAGGAGAGGCACCGCCACAAGATGTGCCAGTGCTATGAGGAGCTCCTCTGGCAACAGTGGGCCATCACAGGTTGGGGTAGGGCTATATCCCTGGACCTATGGTCCCCTAGTAGTTGCCAGTCATGCACTCACGGGTCACCCTACACACATGCTTCCCACAGCTGCTTCTCCAACTCTCCAGGTGGAGTGACCACCATTGCAGCCTAAGATGGGCACTCCAACTAAGGAAACCTGTGCAGCCACTGGCTTGCCAAGCCTGTTGTCAGTGCAGATCACCCAGGCAGAGGATACTCAGGTCTTCCATGGAGAGAAACAGAAGAGGGCCATTTTCAAGGAGTCCTCAGACACTTCCAGCCTTGTGTCCATGAACTTCTTTGGGGCTCTCCTCCTTGACGGGGCTTGATCGAGGAGCTGACTACTGACCATGGGCTGGTGTCTTTTGGAGCTGTCATCCAATTAATATCAGAGTCCATGAATATCTCATGGAGCCAGTCCAGAAAGGGGTCAAGTACCCTTTCATGGACATTTCGGACCAAAGTGATTCCCCAAGGGTTTCCTTTCCTATGGCTGAGGCCATATTGGGACCAGTCCTGGAGCATAGGCAGCATCCAGCATCCTGCCAAGCACCCTCTATCAGCATGCTCCACAAGTATGCAGTCCCCACTGGGTCCCTATCTGGGTTCTCTGACCACTCCTCACTAAGGGGTTGGTGTCTGATTTGGTCTTCCATGGGTCAGGGGCTAGGCAGATGTGGACAAGCCTCCAGACAAGGAGTCCAGAAAGATTGACCATGCTGCTAAGAAGGTCTGCATTGTGGCATCCTTGGTTCTCCATCAGATGAACTACACAGTGAAGATGGCGGACTTCTGCTACTCCCTTTTGGAGTCTTTGTTTACATCCTCCCTCACCTCACTGCTGACCAGCAGTCAGCAGTGAAGATCCTCAGAGACCAGGGTCATTCTGTGGCTCAGCACAAGCTTGAGACAGCTTTGGACACAGGCGATCTTGCACCTGTGCCATAGCAGTGGCTCTCTTATGCGTCATAGGGCCTGGTTGCATCTGTCCACCTTCATGGTGGACACACAGCCTAGCTGGCCAATGTCCCTTTCCTGGGTACCAACCTCATTGGCCCTGGGTGGGAGGACATCTCACCTGTATTGATAAGTCCATTGCCACCCTTGACTCTGTGGCATTGTCCCAGAAGGACCAGAAAAAGCGTAAAAACAGGCTTTTCAGTATTGGTCATTTCAGCTACAGCTTCTCTGGCAGCCCCAGCAGCAACACCAGGCCTGGCATCCCAAACCCGAAGTTCGGGGGCAGGGTCCTAAGAAAGGTGGGGGCACAGATGGTGGTGGTGTGCCCCTGCGGCTGCTGCAGCCAGTGCCCCCTGAAAAAGCTGCACAGTGACAGATTGGGGCATCATCCCTCCACCCATCCTGTCCCTGCCTCCGCTCTCAGTCTGGGGTCAGCTATGTCTCTTCTGGATACGCTGGTCTGTTATCACAATGGATAAGTGGGTGCAAGAGTGGTGGGCAGAGGG
Source organism: Neoceratodus forsteri (assembly GCA_016271365.2). Taxonomy (NCBI): domain Eukaryota; kingdom Metazoa; phylum Chordata; order Ceratodontiformes; family Ceratodontidae; genus Neoceratodus; species Neoceratodus forsteri. The sequence continues at coordinate 127,153,130 of JADMNL010000024.1, forward strand.
CTGCCTCTAGACTTCAAGGCTCTCCTGCCTTACTGATTCCACGTGGCTCAGGAGTCCGGGATCTTGCAGGACATGTCCGCCAAGGGAGGATATTACTCAGCACCTTGCAAAGGGGCCATAGCCCATGTCCCAACTGCCTTGGCCAGTCAGAGCTACCTGTCCAGGTGCTTTATAGTTCTGAAAGAGGCAGGTTGGTGCCCCATACTGGATCTGCATGAACTGAATCAGTTCATGCAGAAGTACAAGTTCGGATGGTTGCTCTGAACCAGATCATACCACCTACGAGCAGAACATATGGTTCTGCTCCTGAAGCTCAAGGATGCATTCTTCTACCTCCCAATCTGTCCATCCCCACGGTACCTCTGATTCCAAGTGGAAGGAGTCCTGTACCAGTTCCAGGTCATATCTTTCAGTCTTTCCTTGGCATCCAGGGTCTTCAACAAAAGCATGGTGGTGGTGGTAGCCTTCCTCATGGTGCCCAAGTGTCAGGGTGTATCCCTGGCTGGATGACTGACTGCTGGCTGGTCCATCCAAAGAAACCATTGAGAGGTCCAGAGATCTGACTCTCCAGACTTGCTGAGACTTGTACCTGCTGGTCAACCCAGACAAGTCAAATCTAGTACACATGCAGGTGATCAAGTTAATTGAGCAGAACTAGATTCCTTGCAGGCCAAATCCTGCCTCCTATGGTCGGGCATTGGATTGTACATCCTTTCCTTGATTATTTCAGGTTGGGTGCTTGGACCCTGCCGGAATAACCTGTGGCTGCTGATGAATGAAGGGTTTGTGGCATCCAAGCAGACTGGGACCCTGTGGTGTGAATGAAGTGTCTGTGGCACCCAAGTCAGGCTGGGGCCTTGTGGTGTGAATGAAGGGTCTGTAGCACCCAAGTCAGGCTGGGGCATGTGGTGTGAATGAAGTGTCTGTAGCACCCAAGTCAGGCGTATGCCCTCTGTGGTGTGACAGTGTTTGAGACACCCAAGGCAGTCTGGGGCCCTGTGGTGTGAATGAAGTGTCTGTGGCACCCAAGGCAGGCTAGGCCCTGTGGTGTGAATGAAATGTCTCTGACACCCAAGTCAGGCTGGGACCCTGTGGTGTGATTGAAGGGTCTGTGGCACCCAAAGCAGGCTGGGGCCCTTTGGCGTGAATAGTATCTATAGCACCCAAGTCAGGCTGGGGCTCTGTGGTATCTGTACAAGCGCAGTCAGCAGGTCAGGCCCTCTGCTCCCACAGTGCCAACCTCCAAGCGCAATAATATGAACAGGTAACAGACAGGGTAACCCTCCTGTCTGCCTTGGGGACTGAATCACCTTTAGTCTCAAGTTCTGGGAGATTCATACTGGGAACCTTATGCTAGTGTATCCAATGTACAGGCTCAGATCGTACCCTCTTCAGGGATTCGGTACAGGCTTCCAAAATGAACCCTTATAACTCTATAAGAGCCCTTAGGTATATTCTTACCTTTTTACTCAAGCTCAGTAACACCATAAAGCTCTTGAACAATTGTCAGACTTAGCCATCTATCGTTACATGCAAAAAAGAACTAGCAGACACCCAGGCAGTTTTTGAAAAAAAAAAAAATACTTTACTAAAAGATGATAAAAATATGAAAAATGTAAACATAGAACAGTATATCAAAGAGCTCACAATCACATAAAAGAGAGGAAAAGTACAAAACATAAACTTTACCAATATACATTTAGACCCTTTCTGTCTAATGTATTACCTCTGTAAGTGCCTATAAAGTTAAATCAGAGGCTGTGTCTCTCTAGAGTCCCAAGATGGTGTATAGACTCAAACAGATCAGACACAAGTATTAGTTTAACTCTGTCTCTCCTCACCCCTTCTGTGAGTCATCTAGCTCCTCCCTTTAGAATATAAAAAAAATACAAACATGATGTTTTATCAGGAGGTATATTAAATAAGGTGACAGCAGCAAAAACTCATTTCCCAAATTATGAGTCTTTGATCCCCAGTTCCTGTGAGTTTACAACCCTGCAGTCCGTCACCTAGGTGCGATATAGCCAACAGGAATCGGCTAAATGATGTCCTGTGCTGTAATAAAATGTATATTTTGGTTTCACAACATCAAAAGCATGAGGTCATAAAAGGCCATAAAATGCAATTTCTAATTACAAAGATCTCCTGGTCAGTTGACATATCCTGTAGCTTCACTGAAACCTGGAGGGGGATCCATGGGAACACAGGCTCACATACTATATTTTTGTATTACAGATATCATACAACAATCTTAACAAGCTGGCCAAAGCGTCACAGTATGAATGAAATGTCTGTGGCACCCAAGTCAGGCTGGGGCCCTGTGGTGTGAATGAGTGTCTGTGGCACCCAAGTCAGGCTAGGGCCCTGTGGTGTGAATGACATGTCTCTGGCACCCAAGGCAGGCTGGGGCCCTGTGGTGTGAATGAAGTGTCTGTGGCACCCAAGTCAGGCTGGGGCATGTGGTGTTAATGAAGTGTCTGTGGCACCCAAGTCAGGCTGGGCTCTTTAGTGTAAATGAAGTGACTATGGCACACAAGTCAGGCTGAAATCTAGTGCTTTTATCTTACAAAATTCCTTTAAACATTCAGACACGAGTAATGCATTTAGTTACAAAGTTATTTGCCAAAATAAGGCAGTGCACTTTTAAATGTATGGCAGCCTATCCCATGGCATTGGCACTTCACAGAATACAGCATAAATACTACTAAAACAACATAATTTTATAGTGTAAATTCTGTAATACAGTATTCAGCTTCCTAATTAATTGTGAACCTAAGTATTAGTAAAAATAATTCTTAAACAGAAAAAGGAAAACGGACTCCCAGATGTCACAGTTTTAACTGTCGCCATAGGCTTGTTCTAATATATATGGTTTTATGGCTGTGCCTGCTGGTATACAGTAGTGCTTTCCCCAACCACTTCAGTTTCTTTTGTCCCCAGAGTCAAAGCCCAGCATTTTCCTTACTCTCCTCATTTAGGTAACTGTAGTAGTTTGTGTAGTTTGTCATGTTTATATTATTATCAAATACTTTTAGAGTTTGTTATTTTGTGTCAGTTTGGTTTAAAAAAAAAAAAAAAAGTTCTCCTTACAGCCCTAACTTTTGACCACTACTACCTTCTAGGTGAGTGTTCAGGCTGTGAGCAGTCTCATGCCTGGGAGGAAGTGCATCTATCTTGGAGTTGTAAAATAATTGGTTCCGACTCGGTTCACACTTGCCACGGGTTCCATGGACTGTTCAGCCTCAACCTCTTCTCATAAAAACACATAGTGAAGAAAAGGCACGGCCAAGGTCAAGCTCACACCATTCTGCACTGCCATTCGAGACCTGCAGGCCCAGAATCTCCAGTGTCGTCCTCATTGACAGTACCAGATTTTCTGAAGCCTGGAGGCCTGATGTCTCCATCTTGAGCCTCTCCCTGTCCACGGGTGCCCTCAGGTGAGCAGTTTGGTTGTTGGGCTGCTTCTATAGAATAGTGGTTTCAGCGTATTTATGTGAGGGTGCCATGGCCAGCTTCAGCTCCAGCACAGATGGCTTCTTTGCCATTAGAGCTTATACCAGTGCTGCCTTGAGCATGATTACCCTTGCTGGCACTGGACTCTGGCTAAGGTGCCAGGGCTTCTTCATCACTGTGTGCGGTGCCAATGTCTCAGCTCTGTTGGGATTGGCCTTGGTGCTGTCGCCATGGTCAGTGTCACCTGCGATTGCTGGCTGCACATTCAGTGCCATGCTGAAACCGCTGTCCGTGCTGTTGTTGATGCCCATTGCCCTGGTGCTGGATATGGTGCTGAGACTGGCTCCCTCAGTGCCAGCCCTATGTCAGTGCTGCCAGGAGCACCAGTTCTGTTAGAACCACTGTTTGTGCCTCCATCTCCGGACATGAGCAGTACCAGTACAATCCAGATTTTATTTTGGACAATTACTCTGGTGATGAGGAGCTCCCTGGAGCCTGAGGGCTGTGACTTAGCCCCAGTCAAGTTTCCACATGAGGATCTCTCATTTCAAGCACTGTTGAAAAACTACACACCACTTTGCAGTTTGAGACAGTGGCTGTTGACCAAGCTAGACAATTGCAGCTGAAATTTCTGAACATGCCTATTATGCCAGTATCTGTGATCCCACCAATCTAGCCTGCTTTAGGGACCCCCATAGGCAAAGCCAGGAGTAGGCTGGCTTCTGTCCCCCTGTCCCTAGGCAGTCATATAAGTATTTGGCTTCGGGACAAAGCCTGTGTGCTATACTCAGCCTATAGCAGATACTGTTGTGATTATGACTGAAAATAACAGGGCTATAGCCCCAAAGGAAGTCTCTGTCCAACCTACTAACAAAGAGTTACACAAGGTTGACATCATGGGAAACATGTATTTGCTTTAGCCACTTTGGGCCTTAGAACAGCAAGCTACCAAGCCCGTATTTCAAAGTATGAGTACAAGTTGTGGAGCAAGCTCAAATCCATTGCAGAGAGCTTGCCTGACTGATTGAAACAGGAGCTTTTGGTGATTCTCCCCAAAGGATTGAATCTAATAGTCACCAGTTAAAGGCTTCCGTGGATTCCTCCAATGCAACAGCTTGCTCTCTGTCAGTGGGTTTGCATTCAAGGGCACCCCTGGTTGCGTACTGCTGGTTTTCCCCAGATGTCTAACAGCAGAGCACGAATGTGCAATTCATCGATCAGTTATCTCTTTGGACAACAGGTGGAACAAGCCCTTAAGGATTCAAATGACAAGGGATCAACCCTCAAGGGTTTTAGAGTCAGCCAGAACAGAGGGACAGATAGTGGCTTCTACCACAGCAGTTCTTTCATAGCAGAGGCTGAGGAGGTTGCCAGCACCAGAAGGGTGAGCCTGCTCAGCAGCAAAGAAGAGTGCAACTGAAGGAGCAAGCACTCAAAGCACTAAGCACCACCCTCTGAGTTTCAGACCCCTTGAAGGCGCAAGCATCCAAGGCACTAAGCACCACCCTCTGAGTTTCAGACCCTTTGAAGGCACAAGCGTCCAGAGCACTAAGCATCACCCTCTGCGTTTCAGACCCCTTGAGAGCAAGCACCCAAAGCACTAAGCACCACCTTCTGAGTTTCAGACCCCACAAAGGAGCAAGCACCCAAAGAGCTAAGTATTACCCTCTGAGTTTCAGGCCCTTGAAGGCACAAGCACCAACCTCTGAGTTTCAGACCCCTTGAAGGCACAAACACCCAAAGAACTAAGTACCACCCTCTGAGTTTCAGGCCCCTTGAGGCAAAGCACCCAAAGCACTAAGCACCACCCCTTGAGCTTCAGACCCCTTGAGGCATAGCACCCAAAGCACTAAGCACCACCCTCTGAGTTTCAGACTTCTTGAAGGTGCAAGCACCCAAAGAACTAAGTACTACCCTCTGAGTTTCAGGCCCCTTGAAAGCATAAGCACCCAAAGTACTAAGCACCACCCTCTGAGTTTCAGGTCTGTTGTCTACCTCAGCAGCCTGAGATAGATCACTGCTATCCAGCAGGGAAGGGGACTAACCCATTTTTGTCATGAGTGAGACTCCATCACAACAGGCGTATGGATTTTAAAGGACAACTAAATCCACATTTTATCCTGTAGATATTACCAAATACCGATCACATATGTCTGTTAATCATAAGCTGCTCTGTTAAACAATGTGGGTTTGTACCTGGAAATGTAGAGTTTAATCTGGTTTCGTAACATTTGAAATTTGTAAATCCCTCTTCGTTTTGAAAACTGGCACCAAGCTTTTGCCTAAGATCGTGCAGACGTCATCCCAAAGACATCATTGAAGCGGGTCACTGGCTAGCACATAAAAATCCTATGTGCACTTTGTAATCATGTCAGTATTTGACCCTGTAATGGTCAGTGGCATACTAATCAATATATGTTGGGGTTTGGTTGTCCTTTAAGGATGATCAAGAGATGCACCTCCCTGGAATTGTTGGAGAACCCTGTGCACAACCCTCTGGAGAAGTAATTCCCACTTTCAGCCCACCTGTCACAACTGTTAACTCAGTAGATTGTGGGCCTTTATTTAAAACAGTGGCGGAGATAGTACAAGAGTCAGATGGAGCAAAAGCTTCTACTCCGGTACTTCCTTGTACCCAGAAAGGTGGGGCCACATGCCCATCCTTGATCTCTGGAACCTGAACAAGTACATGGATCAAGAAAAGTTCAAGATGGTCTCCCTGTGGTCCCTGCTTCCCTGTCTAAAGCCCCAAGATTGGCTAGCCATGCTGAACATGCAGGCTGTATACCTGCATATACTGGTAAACCCCAGACATCACAAGTACCTGCGGTTCTGTGGGGGAGAGCATTAACGTATTTAGAGACCTTTCCTTTGGGCTTAATTCAGTGCTGCAAGTTTTTACAAAGTGTTTTGCATCCTTGTGGTCACCTCTTAAAGTTGTTACTACAAGTCTTTCCCTATCCGAATGACTGTCTACTAAAATTCCCATCCAGACTGGAAACAGAACAAGCAGTGGCAGTAGCCTTGCAGTTCTGCACATTCCCTTCTCAAAGACTCCTATTCATAGGGGCTGCCATGGATACATCTTGGCTTGAGCTTTCTTTCCGGACAGCAGCGCAAACTCAATAGCTCAGATGGAATGCTTAGTCATGGAACACCCCTCGGTGCTATTGCACTCCATGCAGTGTATGCTGGGCCTCATGGCATCCTCAGTGTTCACAATAACCCTCGCAGAGGTTGCACTTGACTCCAGTGGATGCACAACACCCAGTGGTCACAAGCCTCAAACCCTTGAAACTACTCCATACAGGTGAGCAAACTGTTGGTGCGATCTCTGTTGTGGTGGGCAGTGAGGAAGAATCTTCTCCAGGGCTTTCCCTTCTCCTCTTTGGAGCCAGAGGTGACTCTTACCACAGATGCCTTCTTAGCGGATTGGGGAGCACACTGTCAAATGGACACTATGTAATGTCTGCACCAAGGCTGTGCACATAGCGAAATCCAACTACTTCAGGGACAAGCTGAATGACACTGTGACATCTCCAGCTGATTTCTGGAAAACACTTCACCTCTTCTAGACTCTGCCTCTGCCGCTACACCTGCCATCTCCAGCTCTGACCCCTCCTCAGCCGCCTCCTCCATAAATCTTTTCTACACCACTTGCCCCTCCCTTGGCTCACCTCCCCAACTAAGCCCTCGCCCCCACCCCCAAACCCGATCCACTCCACTCATCTAGTGGGTTCTCCCTCTGTCACTATCGCAGAAGTTCTGTGTGCCTTAAAAGTTCTAAATCCTCCAAATCCAGCCCAGACGCCTTAATCCTAATCTTCTTGCTGCTGTTTTTGACAGAAGAGAACTTTGGTTTCAGAGCAAGATACAGCAGTCTAGAACTACAGATTTTTACTGATAAATCACTTCCATCTCAGCAGGAGTTAGTACCTGTTTGGATTAAGCAAACAGATACTTTATTAAAGAAGGGGTCTAATTTAAGTAACAAAAAAAGAAAGTCACTGTGTGTTTCTCTGAGGAAGGGGCTGTATCAGCTTAATTTACTGAATCAGAGCAGATTCTGAGGCTAATTGGGGTGTGGCTTAGCAGCTTAGGAGTACAAAAGCAGCTGTCTCCAATTACAGCTTCCTGCTGTTTTGACAGAAGAGAACTTTGGTTTCAGAGCAAGATACAGCAGTCTAGAACTACAGATTTTTACTAATTGCCTTCCTTCCCACTCCTCCACCCTCCCACACAAAGCCAGTCTACTTTTATAACCACTGGATTTGCCTGACAACAGGCAGTAGGAAGGAAGGATCACTGCAACACATTAGTTTCATCAACCTTGAAGGAACCTAAAAATAACTCTTTCTCCCCTTCGGCTGCTGGAGGTCTGAATCCAAGCACAGAAGAAGGAGACTACTGAAGACTACAGGAAATTCCTGTCCCAGAACAAGAAGGACTAGAGTTGTAAGAGCACATAGGCAGTAGGAAAGTAAGTGTAAAATACATAGAGGAGGAGACAGTAAGCATACAAAGCAACAGGAGGGGGACACAAACTAAGTGAAGATGGGAGTGGTGCAGTGCAGTGGCTGTGGGGCAGCAGTGTTCGGGAGACATTCTGGAGGCTGCGATGCTGCCCTGTTTGCAAGCACCTCTCTGGTCTAAGGAGGATATTTCCCGTCTCCAGGCTGACCTGGCTAGGATTCATGAAACCTCTTCCCCACCCAGGGACCACCAGGGCCACCACTGTTACCTCAGTGGTTGCCAAGAAAGAGGACCAGTTGGACCAGGGTGTGCTCAGGAGGAGAAGGTGGTGGAACAGAGGTGCATTCCTCCAGTTGTACCTCTCCACAATTCATATGCTGTTCTGGCAAAGAGTGGTTCCTCTATGGAGGCACCTGCGTGGAGACCAAGGAGGATGCTGGGAACCTCCACAAGGGAGACCCACAGGAGGTGTACGAGACCCCACAGGGAAGAACAACTCCTGGTGGGGACTCGATCATTAGGGGTAGAGGTGGGGAGGAAGGGATAGGGAGGTAAGGTGCCTGCCTGGTGCCACGGCCGGAGGGACAGGAAGAGAATCCTCAGGATTGAGGGAGCTGGATGTCATTGTCCACCTAGGGACAAATGACCTAGCTGTGAATGGGATCAGGTGGTGCAAGAGGAGTTTGTGGAGTTGGGAAGGGGCCTTAGACCAGTAGCATGTACAGTAACCTTCTAGAGGTGCTGCATATCTATAGCAAGGATGATGCTAGGGTATTTTGCACCATGGGATTCAGTGAATGGTTGAAAACCTGGTGTGGAGCTCAGGGTTTTGGCTTCATTGGGGACTGGGGAGCCACCTGGAGAGATGCAGGCTTATACTGGCGTGATGGACTGCATCTGTCCGGGGGACCAGGATCCTAGGTGACAGGTTTAAATGCTTCATTGGCAAGCATTTAAACTAGCCGAGGGGAAGGCACTGAAAAGGAGCAGGGAAATCCCAGCCTCCACCCACAAAACACAGTAGTTAGAGAGGTAAACACCAAGGTAGAGAAGTCAGTAGGGAGCAGGACAGGGATAAATGCAAAAAGGCAGTAAGGACGGGATGGGGCTAAAGGGTAAGGCCATAAAAATAAATGGAAGGTGATGAGTACCAGTGCCGCAGTCTGTGCAACAAGCTCCCTGAACTAGTGGCCTTGATGGAAGAGGGATGCCTGGATAATGTGGCAGTCACTGAAACACGGTACACAGAGAACCATGACTGGGATGTCAGCATACCAGGATACACAGTCTACAGGAGGGACAGGGTGGGTAAAAAGGAGGAGGAGAGCTCTCTATATAAGGGAAGGGATTAAAGCAACAGAACTAAAGAGTAAACAGGAAGTTGATGAGTCTTTATGGGTCACCCTGGAGACAGGAAATGGCACCACAATCCGCATGGGGGTTGTATACAGACCCCCGTCTCAGGGGAGGATATGGACAAGGAAATGATGGAAGGCATCCTTAAATGGCAGAAAAGAAGAGATATTGTTGATGGGAGACCTGAATATGCCAGATGTTAACTGGTGTACCTTTGCTGCAGGCACATCCAAGAGCAAGGTCATTCTTGATGTCCTACAGGGGCATGCCTCAGACACCTAGTGTTGGAACCCACTGGGAGGTAGCAGTCTTAGACCTGGTACTCTCAAAATGGGAAGGAGATAGGATCTCAGATTTAGAAGTGGGTCGCCATCTGGGAACAAGTGACCACCAGACAGTGTGGTTCACAGTAAACACAGCCATAGAGTCAAGCCATACAGAAAACAAAGTATGGACTTTAGGAAGGCTGACTTTGGGAAAATGAGAGAGTGCCTCAGAAAAGCACTAGCAAATGGGCAAGAAAGAGAGGTGGAGAAACAATGGGAGTAATCAAAACAGCCATCGCAGAAGTAACGGGCCTTGTGTGAAGCAGATCAACAAAACGTAAGGAAAAAACACTATGGTTCTCAAAAGAGGTGGCAGGGATGGTTAAGGAGAAAATGATAGCATTCAGGAAATATAAGGAAACACAGAAGGAGCAGGACAGAGAACTTTATCATTTAAAGCAGAAGGAGGCAGAGAGGGCAGTCAGAATAGCAAAGGCACAAACTGAGGAAAAGATAGCCAACTCTGTTAAGAAGAGGATAAAATCTTTTATAGGTACATTAGGGAGAGAAGAAAGACCAAAGGGTGATACAGAGACTTAATAAGGGGAGGAATGTGGACAGAGGGTGACAGTGAAAAAGCAGATACTGAGCGAATATTTTGCTCATTATTCACAACGGAAGAGGAGGGAGGTACCTAAACCAAAAAGAGAGAAACTCTGAATAGGGGGTCGATACTAGTCCATTCACAGAAGAAAGGGTTTTGAAAGAACTCTTGAAACTGAGGGTGGACAAAGCAATGGGGCCTGATGGGGTTCACTCAAGAATTTTAAAAGAACTAAGGGTAGAACTAGTAACACCACTGACTACTCTCTTTAACAAATCATGGGATGATGGGAGTGGTACCTGAGGATTGGAGGAGGGCAAATGTGATTCCACTTCACAAAAGTGGGAGCAGGGCAGAGGCAGGAAACTACAGACCAGTTGGTTTGACCTCAGTGGTAGGAAAATGATGGAATCACTTCTCAAGGAAATAATTGTTGGTACCTAGAGGCTAGCGGGCACAGAACCCAAGGCAGCATGGTTTCACAGTAGGAAGGTCATGTCAGACTAACCTAATAGATTTCTTTGACTGGGTGACCAAAGTAGTAGACCAGGAGGGGCTGTGTATGTGGTATACCTAGATTTTAGCAAGGCATTTGACACAGTCTCACACAGAAGATTAATATTCAAGTTAGCCAGCCTTGTAGTGGGTCTCAAGGTGGTAGCCTGGATAAAAAAACTGGCTGGACAACAGGGCGCAAGGGTAATATTAAACGGAGTTTACAGTGAAGAAAAGGAGGGTAACTAGTGGGTACCGCAGGGTTCGGTACTGGGACCAGTCCTCTTTAATGTCTTTATAAGTGACATTGAGAGCACCTGGAAGGAAAGGTATGTCTCTTTGCAGATAACACAAAGATCTGCAACAGGGTTGCTACACAAGGTGAGGTGGAAAGAAAGAAAAGGGACTTGGCAAGGTTGGAGGAATGGTCAGATATGTGGCAGTTCAGATTCAGTGCAAAGAAGTGCAAGGTAATGCATCTGGGAAACAAAAACCCAGGGAAGAGTACACAATGGGGATGAGTTAATAACAACAACAAAAATCAAAAGAGACCTAGGAGTAATTATATCAGATGACCTAAAGGTGGGCAAGCAATGTGAGAAGGCAGTAAGGAAGGCTGGGGGATATTGGGATGCATAGGAGAGGCATCACCAGTAGAAAACAGGAAGTTGTCATCCCTCTGTACAGACAGTGAGACCCCATCTCTGCAAAGACATAGACACAGTGGAGGCTGTTCAGAGGAGGGCAACCAAAATGGTGTAGGGTCTGCACCAGAAGTCATCTGAGGAGAGACTAAAGCAGCTTAATATGTATACCCTTGAGGAAAGGAGGGAGAGGGGACGTGATAGAAACTTTCAGGTATCTCAAGGGAATTAACAAAGTACAAGAGGGTAGCATCTTTCAGAAGAAGATGTGCAAGAACAAGGGCACAATTTGAAGATAGAGGGGATAGCTCAGAGGTAATGTTAGAAGTATTTTTCACAGAGAGGGTTGTGGATGCATGGAACAGCCTTCCGAGAGAGGTTGTAGAGTCAGGAACAGTGGGAGAATTCAAGAATGCATGGGACAGGCATAAGGCAATTCTAGTGGGGCGTAGGAAGAAAGTAAGCTGTTGATTAACTAGAATCTGCAGCTTATCCATCAGGTAGGGAAATGGGCAGACTAGGTGGGCCAAGCGGTCCTTATCTGCCGTCAAATTCTATGTTTCTGTGTTTCTTCTATGGATCCCTGCCCTGCCATAGCCCTCCCACTTCCACACCTACTCAACCTTTCTGTCATTCAGTGCACTGTTCAAGACTTGAAATTGGCCAAGGTCATCCTCTCCACAAAAGAGGGGCCCTCCCAATCTGGTAACTATACATCCATATAACTCCTACCCACTCAAAAATCCAGGAGAAACGTATTTCGTCCTGATTAAACTCCTCCTTCCTCACTTTTCCATCTTTGTCAACAATCTCCCCTCCATCTGCTCACCCACGCACACTCACATGTACGCCCCGACGACACGGCCATCTTTGTCTCTGGTCCATCACTCACCGCCACCCAGATGTCCCTCAAAAGGCCTTTGACGATGCCCTAAAGTGGTTCGAGGCAAATGACCTGAGGTGCAGTACCAAAAAAAGTTGCCATGACCTTCTGCTCCCTAGCGCTTGGGCAAACTATCATCTTCACCCTCCTCCTTCTCCTTGGATGGCATGCCGATAGACACAGTACAGTCCTTTAAGTATTTTGAGGTGTGGCTGGACCCCAAGCTAGATTTCTCCGACACATCGACCCTGTTCACGCCAAACTCCGGCCTAAGCTGGGTGCCCTTTATAGAATCTAGGACTGCCTCTCACCCACTATCCTAAAAGAACTAGTTAGTGAGCTCATTCTCCCCATCTTTGACTACACAGATGTTGTATATACAGCGTGGCCCCACAATCATCCCTCTCCATGCTAGACCCTCTCTTCAGCGCTTTCTGTCGCTTTGCCTCAAACATCCCTTCTGCACCCATCACTGCTCCCTTTATTCCGCCATTGGACTACCATCCTTTGTTACCCGCTGCCTTGCTCATTGTGCTGTGTTCATTAGCAAGTATTGGTCAGCCTCCCTACCTGTCGGTCCTCCTCTCCCTTCCCTCATTGGGCCAGCCTCAGATCATGTGATTGTCTGTCATTCCATATCCTGCTCCCACCCTCCCAGTGGGCACAGCTGTCTTCTCCTACAGACTACCAGCTCTGTGGAACCAACTCACCCTATCCATCCACCTTGCTCCAACTCGGTCCACACTAAAATATCAGCTGAAGTGTCTTCCCCCACCCCCGTTTCTGTTCCCCTCCATCCCTCCTTAATGTCACCCTCTACACCTCCCCTCCACATAGCCACTTTTGTCCTAACTCTTCCTGCTTCAATTGGCCTCTGACTCCTCCCTTCACCACCACCCCAGCTACCTTTACCCTACTGTCTTCCCCACTATCACCGCTCTTATAATGCTGGCCACTGCCTCATCAAATAGCACTGGCACCCTCTTCTGTATTCTTATTGCACTATTGACAATCTAGGTTTGTATAAATGCACTTTATGTAATTTATATTGTATGTTTTGAAACTACTTGTGTTTGGATTTGCCTCATTTTGGGTCTGCTGAAATGCTAATCATTTGCTTTGTCCTTCCTTTGTATATCCCTCCCTTTTCCCCAGGTCACACCTGGAAGCGAGCCCAGCTCAGTGTGCCTTTCCCAGTTACCAACATTTTAAATAAATAAAATGTTTCCAGACACAAGGCATCTGGGTTAACTCTGTTTATTTTCATCAGTGTGTGTTAGAGGCAGAGCAGTTCCCAGGCCCTATCAGACCTGGTCAACCAAGGACAGTTCTTCAGACATACAAGTGTGTTACATGCTACAGTATGTCAACAAACAGGAGGAGCATACACCTATCTTCTGTGCAGGGAGGCAATGAAAGTGTGGGAGTGGTGTCTGGAGTAGGAATCTGCTCCAGAAATCTGTCTGCCAGGAGTCCAGAACACCTTGGCAGACAATCACAGCCGAACAATAGCGGATCCTCATGAATGGCCTCTAGCAGATGGCACTGTGTAGTCTCTGTTCAATGACTGGGAGACACCAGACATGGACCTTTTTGTGCCCCACCTTCAACATCAGACTGACTCAGTTCAGCTCCAGAAACCCAGAGTGTGGTGCTTTTGGCTTCAGTAGCAAAGTCTGTTTCTGTATGCATTCCCTCCAGTCCATCTCATCCAGAAAGTACTGTTTAAGTTGGAGGTTAAGGGGGGCAAGATGACTGTAATAGCCCTTGCAGGCCTCGACAGATCTGGTTCCCTCTTCTAACTCAGTTGCCAGTCAGAAAAGCAAGGACTCTGCCATCCAGACTGGACTTTTGGCTCAAGCTCAGGGCTGTGTACTCCATCCCAGCCTGCACTCCCTCCATCTCCAGGCTTGGCTCCTGAAGAAACAGAGGTAAGCAGGTTCACAGTATCTCAGAGGGTCTGTGAAATACTCTGTGCTGCTCATAAGCCTTCAGTTAGAAAAACTAATGGGGCCAAGTGGAAGTGTTTTCCACCTCATGTTCCAAAACCCCATGGACCCTTTCAGGAGTTCTTCTGAAACCATTTTGTAATACTTGCTGGACCTGTCTGACTCAGGACTGCAGTACTTCATAGTCAAATCCACCTGTTTGCTGTTCTACCATAAACCTGCCACTGTTCAAGAGGTTCCTCAGTGGAATTCTGCACAATACTCCCAATATAAAAACTAGTCACCCCAGGGATCGCAGTTTTGTACTAGACATGCTCACTCACAAAACCCTTTTAAACAGTTGCTGCTTGTGACATGAAATTCTGATTTGGAAGGCAGCATTTCTGGTGGCCCTCACCTCTGCATGCATAGTGTCCGAAATCCATTCTCTGGTCACAGATCCTCCGTATACTGTCCTACATAAGGGTAAAGTGGTTTGAGCACACTCACGTTCCTGCCTAAGGTGGTGTCAAATTCCATTGAACCAGGCCCTGGTTGTTCCAACATGCTTTGCCAGTTATCAGAATGAAAAGGAAAGGATGTTCAAACAACATGAAGCCTTGTCCCTAGTTCACTGTCCCAAGTTGTAAGAGGAAGGTAATAATCCCTCTTTACAAGACACTGGTTATACCCCATCTGGAGTACTGAATGCAGTACTGGAGACCGCCTGCAAAGAACATTAACAAAATGATGGCAGCACAGAGAAGGGCAACGAAATGGTGCAGGGACTGCATCCGAAAACATATGAGGACAGATTCACGGAGCTCAATATGTATACCCCAAAGCAAAGGAGGGAGAGGTGATACGATTGAAACATTCAAACATTTTAAGGGCATTGACAAGGTAAAAGAGTCTAGCATGTTCCAGTATAAGAAAAACAGCAGGACAAGAGGACACAGCGTGAGATTAGAGGGAGGCCGATTAAGGGGGTAATGTGAGGAAGTTCTTTTCACAGAAAGGGTGGTGGGACGATAGAACAGCCAACCTCAGGAAGTGGTGGATATGAATACAGTGCAGGGCTTCAAACAGGCATGGGATCAGCATAAGGGAGCAATACAGATGAGTATGACTAGATGGGCCATTGACAGAGTAAAGGCCTGTAGTGCGTTCATAAGGTAGAAAATATGTGCAGACTGGATGGGCCTTGCGGTCCTTATCTGCCGTTAACTTCGTGTTTTTACGTTGCTGTATTCTGACTATATGCAGTTAGCCCTGCATTCAAACTGCTCCAGAGATGAAAGAGTTAACTGTGCCATAGCATAGAACATTGAGCTCGAGCTCGGTTTTCAAACCACTGTCTGTGGTTCATTCTATGTAACCGTCAGATCCTTTACTCTGCCTGCCTGTGAAGTTGCTCAGGGGTCTCTCCTCGCTTTTCATGGTTCAGTGGTAGTATTTTCAATGTTTTTCAAACTATTTGTTTTTGGTTCTTCAAGCCTCTGTCCATCGGTACAGGTTAGACCTTTCTAAATTTACTTCAAATCGGTAAGTTTCGGTTTCCTGATCGATTTTTACGTAACTGCTAAGGAACCAAAGGTAGTATTATTCTTATTAGTAGTTTTCTACCTTTTGTGTATTCTTTAGTTAAAAAAAAATGAAAGAAGACCCAGGTTTTTTCTCACGTTTTTTTCAACTGCCCTTGAACTGACCATTTCTCCCCAAAAACAAAAACTAAGTTGGTTACTCCAGCTTAACTGACTTTTAGAGTAACATTTTTTCCAGTGCCTATCATGTTTGAGAAGCCCAAGAAAAGATTGGTACAACCGGTTTCAGCACTGTACAGAGTGTGGGAGGTGTTTGCTGAGGCCGACCCACATCTCATTTGTGTCTGTTGTCTGGGGTTTGACCACCTGAAAACAGATTGTGATATATGTATACATTTTCCTAAGTCCACGTTGGATAAGCGACCGTCAGACTTAAGGAAAGAATGGCGAAAAATCCATTAACCCAGATGGCTGGTCTGGTTTGGTTCCTGAAGGAGCGACAGAACCTGAAGAAGTGCTTTCTGACCAGGCGATACTTCTTTGACCAAGAGGAAAGCAGCTACTGAGAGTCAGTGCCGGCTAAGAAAAGAAAAATTCGCTGGTTCGAACCAACTGTGGTGGTTCCGACCGTGAAGAGATCGTGCAAGCGATCCGAATAGTCCAATCACATCAGCCTGGTTTGGGTGATCTGAGACCAGTTAGAATCAAACATCAGTTCAGTCACCTCCGGTTCGCTTCCTATGAATATCAACTGAAGTGGGAAGGTGAGTAGGAGGAGTTAGAAGAGGAAGAAGAGGCCTTGAGGAACCCATAGAACCGAGGTGTCCCCTGATAGACCCGATTCTAGTTCACCTCCTAGGCACTCTGGTGATGCCTCTTTTCACTACTCCTTTTATAAAAAAGTGGCTGAGACCTGCAACTTCCCACTGTTGAGTCAGCTGAGGAAGAGGAAGAGCCAGATTTTATCGAGATGATGGGAGTTCCTGAGGTTAAGAGACTGTCCATTCCCTTATACAAGTCCGTTAAAGCAAACAACAAAATTCTGCAGACACCTACTTCTATCCCCAGTGGACAAAGGGCAGATAGGAAGTATATGTTGTCTGGCAGTGGGACAGAGTTCCTCTACAGCCATTGTTCCCACACTGGTGTGGTTCAAGCAGTTGCATGTGGCAAAGCTGATATTCCTTTGGCTTCCCATCCTCCTGAAAAGGATTCCTGAAAATGGATGCCACAGTCAAGAAGTAGTACCCTCTGCTTCTCTGGGGATAAAACAGACTTCACACATGGTCTATGTAGCCAGGTATCAGAAGTCTAGGTGGGAATCAGTGCTGGAGTTAGCCAAGACCCTCCACCCCAAACTGGCTCAGGATTTAGAACAGATTGTCAAAGAGGGTATTGAAGTCTCTAAGGTTCAGTTCCAGGCAGCTGTTGATTCTAATGATGTTTCTTCTAGAGTCATGGCTACTTCAGTTTCCATGAGGAGGTTCGACTGGCTCAGGTGTACCTTCTTATCCCAAGGTACACAGTCAAAGGTCATGAGTTTCACCCAGCACTCTCTTTTCGGTGAGCAAACAGAAGAGTACATGAAAAAGATGGAGGAGTACAGGGTAACTTACAAGAGTGCAGCTTCCAAGGAAAAAGCTGCAACACCACAGAAGCAACAAGCCAGGTCTGGCAGGGGCAGGCCATTCCAGAGCTTACCAGGCCCAGGCATTTCAAGGCCTATCAGCAGCCCAGAGGGTACTTCAGGGGTAGAGGTCGGAGAGGAGTAAGCAGGCAGCTTTCACCTCCCAACCTAAGATTCCTGCTAAGCAGACTCCCTGATGGGTGAGTCGGGCTGCCTCCCCATTGCCAGTAGGGTGCAGACTGGCTCACTATTTCCAGGCTTGGCAAGCTATTACCACAGACAAGTGGGTCCTGGAAGTAGTGAGCCAGGGTCTTACCTAATTTCAAGCAGTTTCTAAAATCAAGAGCAAGGCCATTCAGACCTGCCAACAGGTTAGAGTCAGCCCTTCTGGAAGCAGAGGTTTCTACCCTCTTGCAAATGAGGACAGTGGAACCTGTGCCCTCCCTTACCAGGAAGAGGCTTGTACTCTGGGTATTTTCTGACCCTAAAGAACAATGGGAATGTTGGCCCATACTAGATTTGAGATTTCTCAACAAGCACATGGACAATCCCAAATTCAAGATGGTGACCCCTGCCATGATTCTACCTACCCTCAAGCAGGGAGACTGGTTGGCATTCTTTGATCTCAAGGGCCCTATTCCACTTCCCAGTCAGGTATTCTCACAGAGGAATAACTATGGTTCAATTGTCCTCTGGTCACTACCAATTCAGAGCAATACCCTTTGGCTATCCTCGGCCCCCATGGTCTTCACAAAGTGCCCATCTGTGGTGCGTGGCACATTTAAGGAGGCTGAGTGTGGCAGTTTTCCCTACTTGGACGACTTGCTCATTGTAGGGCAGTCCCCAGCACAGGTAAGGGAAGCCTTGGCTCTAGTACAGAAGACCCTGTGTTCTCTAGGGCTTCTGTTAAATTTGGAAAAGTCAGTGTTGGAACCAGTGCAGGTCCTGGAATTCATTGGGGCACAGCTGGACACAGTTCAGGTGAAAGCATTTCTGCAGACAGCCTGATAAAGCTAGCAGATTTCTTCCACTAATGGGTGTCTCACCCAGCGAGACATTTCCTTCAGCTTCTGGGCCACATGGCAGCATCCACGGCAGTGGTCCCAGGGCAAAGTTTCAAATGAGGATATCCACTTTCACCTCAGGTCCTGTTGGTCCCAGAGGAGGGATCATTTGTCCAAGCTGGTGCCAGTGACACCCACCTTCTTACAAGCATTACAGTGGTGGAAGGACAAGGACAATCTCAGGGTGGAATTCCTTTCTTTCAGCAATTGCCCACAGTAGTGCTGACAACAGATGCTTCCCTGCTGGGGTGGGGAGCCATCTGGGGACCACTACACAGGGGTTGTGGTCCCAACAGGAGTCTGTTTTCCACATCAGTTTATTGGAACTTAGGGCAGTGCACCTGGCACTCCAATCTTTCAGGACCTGGTACAGGGAAGGTGGTTCAGATCAGGGCAGACAATACCACCACCATGTACTACATCAACAAGCAGGGAGGGACAAAGTCCTCTACCCTCTGCTCGGAGGCAATGAGAATCTGGAGCCGAGCTTACTCTCTCAGGACCACCTTCTCAGCTGCGCACCTACCAGGCAAGGACAATATGCTAGCAGATGCACTCAGCAGAATAAACCAGACTCACCACGCGTGGTCTCTGAACAGAGAAGTGCTGCATCTAGTCTTTGGGAGGTGGGGCACTCCAGAGATTGACCTATTTGCAGCTCCAGACAACCACCAGGTGCCCCAGTACTGTTACAGACCCCCAGTTCGGGGTTCGGTGCCTCTGGATGCATTGGTACTAGACTGGACAGGCAAGTTCAGGTATGCCTTCCTCCATTTCCACTGATTCACAGAGTCCTGATCAAGGTCAGGACTCGGCCATCAGAAATGATCCTGATTGCCCCAAAGTGGGCCAGACAAACTTAGTACCCTTTGTTGATGTCCTTGTCAGTGGTCAGTCCAATTTGCCTCCCCAGGAGGCACGACCTGTTGACCTCCTCGCAGGGGTGGATCTTATACCCCAACCTCAGATCCCTCAGGCTCAGGGCCTGGCTCTTGAGGACCTAGAGTATGCTGACTTGCATCTCTCTGAAGGGGTTATAGAGATCTTGAAGGTGTCTAGAAGCCTGCCACCAGAAAGACCTACACATGCAAATTGAAGAGATTTACAATTTGGTGTGCACAGAGGGGTTGGAACCAGAGACAGCTGGCCTGGCAATACTGTTGCATTACTTAACCCATTCTTTGGGCCTTCAACCTTCTACCCGGAAAGTGCATCTGGCGGCTGTTTCTACCTACCTCTCTGCATGGAAGGGCCTTTCCTGGCATCTCATGCCATCTACAAAGATTCTTTAAGGGGTTGCTTCTACTTGCACCCCGCACAGGGAACCAGCCCTTCTTGGGACTTGAATATCTGCATAGCACAGCTATTAACCCCATTGAGCCCATGTCCTCAGCTGAGCTTAAGTATCTGACATGGAAAACAGTATTTCTTGTGGCCATAATCTCTGCCAGGTGGATTAGTGAGTTGCAGGCCTTGTCAGTGGAGCCTAATTACATAGCACTCTGTAGGGATAAGGTTGTCCTTAGGACAAACAGGACATTTCTTCCAAAGGTGGTCTCTACATAGATACATAGATACATAGACAGTGTCGGCAGATAAGGGCCTATGGCCCACCCAGTCTGCCCATTTGAGCTTGTAAGTTCAGTTTGGTTTCCTAGAAGTCTGTTGCCCCTTACCCTGACCTCCAGAATTCCTTTATGTCTATCCCATGCATTCTTAAATCCCGTGATTGTTTCAGCCCCCACCACTTCCTCTGGCAGGGTGTTCCACTTGTCCACCATCCGCTCTGTGAAGAAATTCTTTCTCATGTTTCCTCTGAATCGTCCTCCCTCCCATGCCCTCTAGTCCTGGAACATCTTTTTCGCTTAAAATAGTGTTTTCCTGCACCTTATTCCTCCCTGTAAGATACTTGTATGTCTCTATCATATCCTCCCTCCTCTCCTCCAGGAGTACATGTTCAGTTCCTTCAACCTGTCTTCATAGGACTTGTGATGCAATCCATGCACCATCTTTGTTGCCCTCCTCTGAACCTTCTCTACCCTGTCTATGTCCTTACGTAGGTATGGTCTCCAGAACTGTACACTGTACTCCAGGTGGGGCCTCACTAGTGTCTTGTATAGTGGAATTATGACCTCCCTTTCCTGCTGGTGATGCCCCTGCCTATACATCCCAGCATCCTATTTGCTTTACCTGCTGCCTTGTCACACTGTTTCCTACCTTGAGGTCATCAGAGATGATAACCCCAAGATCCCTTTCCTGCTTGGTGCATGCTATATCCTCACCCCCAACTGATATATTGTGCCAGGGTTTTGTGCCCCATATGCATTATCTTGCACTTCTTTGCATTGAATTTCAACTGCCAAACCCTGACCATTCTTCAAGTTTCTGCAGGTCGCTTCTCATTCTGTCTACACCCTCTGGTGTGTCTACTCTGTTACAGAGCTTTGTGTCATCAGCGAACAGTGAAATTCTGCCTTCTAGGTCCTGCACTTAATGTCACTGATGAAGATGTTGAATAGGACCGGTCCCAGCACTGATCCCTGTGGTACCCCACTGGTCACTCTTCCCTCTGTGGAGTGACAGCCATTTACCACCACCTCTGTGTCCTGCCACCCAGCCAGTTACCTACCCACCACACTACTGTCCTGCCCACACCATATTCCCCAGTTTGTGTAATAGTCTTCTATGTGGCACAGTGTCAGAGGCCTTGCTGAAGTCCAGATAGGCCATATCCACTGCCTCCCTGATCCACCTCCCTAGTCACCCAGTCAAAAATTCAACGAGGTTGGTCTGACATGACCTCCCCTGGTGAAACCATGCTGCCTTGGGTCCTGTAGTCCATTGACAACCAGATGTTCTACCAATCTCTCCTTCAGTAGTGCTTCCATGATCTTCCCACTACCGAGGTGAGGCTGACTGGTCTGTAGTTCCCTGCTTACTCTTTGTTCCCACTTTTGTATAAGGGGACTACATCTGCTGTCCTCCAGTCTTTGGGTACCTCCCTGTTTCCAGTGATCGGCTAAACAGGATAGCCAGAGGTTCAGCCACCACCTCTCTTAGTTCTTTAAGGACCCTGGGTGCACCCATCTGGCCCCATTGCTTTATCAACTCTTATTACTTCCAGTTCCTTCAGAACCCTTTCTCGTAAAGGGACTTGTGTCCATTTCTGCACCATTCTCACCCTTGTACTCCCTTCAGACCCATTACCCTCCTCTTCCTCAGTAAAGACTGAGCAGAAATACCTGTTCAATATGTCAGCTTTACTGTTGTCATCCTCCACGTGGCCCCCATCCTCCCGTTCAGTCTCACTATCCCTCCCTTTGTCTTTCTTTTTTACTTATGTACCTGTAAAGGTTTTGTCCCTCTACCCACTGATTTTGCAATGTGCTCTTCTGTCTGAGCTTTGGCTTCCCTTACTGACCTCCCTGCCTCCCTTTGCTTCTCCTGGTACTTCTCCATATCCCCTTCTGCCTGTGTCTTTTGTATTGCCTGAATGCAATCTTTTGGCTTTTCTTTCTTTGCTACCTCTTTGGAAAACCATAATGGTCTCCTCTTCCTTTTCCTCTTGCTAACCTGCTTAATGCATAATTCTGTTCTTGTAATCCCCATTTTAAATACTGCCCACTGTTCCTCAACCCTGATTCCTGTCCCATTCCCCTTAATGCCTCTTTCAAGTATCTTCCCATTTTCCCAAAGTCTGCCCCTAAAATCCAGGATCGTGTTTTGTGTGGTTTGGTTCTGCTCTTTCTGTGATTTCAAACCACAATGACTGGTGGTCACTGTTTCCAGGTGCTCCCCACTGTTACCCCATCACACTGTCCATGTTTGTGAGCACAAGGTCCAGTATTGCCTTCTGCCGAGTTGGTTCCATGACCAGTTGCTTGAGGAAGGCACCCTGAAGGAGTCCAGGATAAATCCGCTCTAGTTGATGCTGCTGCTGGGATGCTCCAGTCCCACGTCTGGAATATTGAAGTCTCCAACAGTACTACCTCACCCTTGTCTGCCATCCTTTGGATTAGCTAGCATCAACTCTATCTGTTTCTTCCTCCTGTGCTGGTGGTCTATAGACCACACCTGTGCGGATGGCTGTCCCCATTTTCCTTTCCAGCTTAACCCACAGTATCTCTCCCCATTTTGTTCTCCTGGATCTCTGTGGCCCTTATGTCATTATCTCAAATCATTAGACTATTTAGTTGCTGATAGTATTTCATTTGAATCAATCCATTACACTGCCTGACTTTTCAATGATCATTCTTGCCCAGGGGCGTAGACTACATAGCATTGATGTCAAGGGGCTATTAGTTACTACCTGGATCAGATGAGGGCATAGGAATGACTGCACTCAGTTGTTCCTCACCTATGAAGAAGTGGGTAAGGGCAAGCTGGCCACCAAAGGACCATTGCCAGGTGGATTGTGTCTTGCATCCAGTTCTGCTATGGCAAACTGGGGAAAGAGCCACCAGTGGGTCTGAGGCCCACTCCACCAGGAGGACAGCTGCCAGAGCAGCTGCAGAGATAACCCCTGCTCGAAATTTACAAAGCAGCTACCTGGAAAACTGTTCACACATTTACAAAACACTACTGCCTGGACACCCAGGCCAGGAGTGATGCCAGGTTTAGCACAGCAGTCCTGCAGAGCCTATTCCCCAAGTAGGTTCTGTGCCCACCTCTATGGGGACACTGTTTGATAGTCTGCATATAGTCAGAATACAGCAAGACTTCATGTTGTTTGAAGAAAAAATTACCACAGTAATGTTTCTTCTAATGGAGTCTTTCTGACCTGCCTCCTGACCAGAACCTCAGGGGTTGGCACTGCACTCAGCTGTACTCATCTAGATGCTACACTTTGGGGTGCTGTTTACTCTTAGGCATCTTTGACCAGAGTGTCGTCTTGTTATGCCCATGTTTGGGTCTCAAATCATTAGACTATTTTCACTTCTAGGTTTTAACACTTTTGTAATAATTTTGTTAGAATAGTATAGTGTACTTTCTTGTTAGTGCTTGTAAGAATTTGCGGGTTTACATAGAGATGAGCCAGGGACAGTTGCTTGAAAACTGAGCTCAAGCGCAACATTCTATGCTAGGGCATAGAGTTAACTCTTTCATCTCTGGAGCAGTTTGAATGCAGGGCTAACTGCATATAGTCAGAATACAGCAAGACTCCATTAGAAGAAACAACATTACTGTGGTAAGCAATTTTTCGTACATTCTCTTGCTGTCTCAAGAGTCCTTAGATTTTGTCTGGATAGAACTTAGTACTACAGACAAGCAAAGCAACAATGTGTCTCCTTCAATACCAAATGAAAGTGTCTCCCTGTCACTGTCAAGTGCATATCTGCTTGGATTGTGAATTGTTTCCATCACTGCTATGCCATGGCAGGGAAGAGCTGGAGGGCAGGGTACATGCCACAAGAGCAGTAGTCACCTGCTTGGCAGAGATTTACTCGTGCCCATCGCAGAGATCCGTGAGGGCTGCCACATGGAACACCATGTATATTTTTATCAAGCACTGTCCTTTGGATGTTCATGCCAGATAGCATGCCAGCTTTGGCTGGACTGTCTTGAATGGTTTGCTATCCTAAGTGAGTCCTAGACTTGATTTCTGAAGCTTGGTACTCTGACCCATATGTGGGACTCTGTAGAGAGAAGACGTATTTTTGTAAAATAGAAAAGTTACGCACTACTGTAACTGAAGCTCTTCCTGAATATCTTCTCCATAGAGTACCACTACCCACTCCCATCTCCTAGACTCACTGAAGTACTGCTGTGATGTATTGTTATCTTCCTTACTTTTTTCCCTATGTATGAATTTAGTGCTCGTGAAAGGTATAGGATTGACAGCACTGGGAACTGAAGTCCCCTAGCCACATGACAAGTACCACATGGGCGATCACAGTGCATGCTTTCCACTGTCCCACCAATGTGCCTCAACCCTGTCATGGAGGATCGCCACATAAGTGAGAGGGTAGTTCAGACTCCGTCCCCATTCAGTCCTTGGCCACTCATGTGAGACTGACAACAAGGGTTCCAGTTAGTGCCAGTTATGTTGGTGGTTTCATGATGTGGACACCTGCCCAACGGGGAAACGGACTGAGACCACCATCTCCAGTTCACATAGGCCACTGACTAGCTGTCAAGGGATAACGGTTTTCGACCACTACCGGCTATGCTGGATTTGAACCCGTGGCCTAGAAGTGAAAGGTCCTTAACCTGCTACCTATCCACTGAGCCATCCAGTTCTCCCATCTCCATCCTTGGACTCACTGCAGTATTGTTGTGTTGTGTTATTGTCTTCCACCCTTTTTCAGTAGGTTTGGGTTATAAGCACTGTTAAGCTGGAGTTGTTAGCCTTTCCTATATGGGCCAACAGGGCTATCTTAGGCCTTTAGTTAGTGGTTAGATTGCTAGTAGGTATATTCTCACATTACTCTCTCCTCAGTAAAAAGGTACTGAGGTGGTTGGGGTGCCACTTTATACCTTTGGTCATGTACCAGTGACATGTGCGTGGGGGCACACCATGCCGCAGCCGCCAGAAAAGTTCTGGCTTCCATGAGGTCCTAGTGCCTTCTGGCTAAGACCCATAAGTGGTACTCTATGGAAAAGATATTCAGGAAAATCTTCAGTTCTAGGATCGTGAGTATGTTGTTCATCCACACTATCTGGCATGTCCCTTTCCTTTAAGAATCACCAGAAGGTCTTCAAGCTGGCTTCTCTGACCCACCCAGGTGGTATATCCCTCGGCTCCGCCCCATGAGCTACACATCTTCCTTTCTGCTGGAAAATTCAGGTTGCCTCCTTCGTGCTCCTGCATTTTGTAGGCCCTGGCTTCAAAGCCTTCGGTTATTCAAAAATTCATCTAGTTAGCATTAGCGATCACGACTGCTTATCTTTGATTGTGGAAGACAAGTCTTCCCAGTTTCACTGGTGTTCATGTGGCCAGAAGATGTTGTGCACCGATCCCACACTGTGTCGTCTGTTGCTTGGGTATCGACAATGACACCCTCAAAGTGCGATTTTTGTCTTGCATTTCACCCTAACGTCCTCGCGACTGTCCCACGCCTGAAGTTGGGGAGGCCGGAAAAACAGAACCCTCTGGTGAAATCAAAGGAGGCTCGGTGGCGGTTTCTATGGCCATGGTATCGCCCCGAGTAATTGGCGCATGCAAACCTTCAAGGAGAGCGGCTTGTGCCATGGAATCTTCCTCATGGAGCTTCTTCGTTCCGCTCAACCTGGCTCCACCTTCTCGGGTTCCTTCAGAGAGC
Organism: Neoceratodus forsteri; assembly: GCA_016271365.2. Classification (NCBI taxonomy): domain Eukaryota; kingdom Metazoa; phylum Chordata; order Ceratodontiformes; family Ceratodontidae; genus Neoceratodus; species Neoceratodus forsteri. Next base: position 127,178,729 of record JADMNL010000024.1, read on the forward strand.
TGTGCCAGTCTCTCCTGACTAAGAGAGAGGGTTCTGCGGGCACACACTCCTATCGGTCCCATAAGCGTGAAAAGGACCCGTGATTATCTTCGTCTCGGAAAAGATGTTCTTGGGATCGGGAGATCTTGGTCCCAGGAACTGGCAGTCTCGACTTCAGTTGAAATTGCCTCTTAAGCCCGCTGGCTTCTCTACTTTGCTGTCTGGCCAGTCGACCCGAAGTGTCAATCGGCGAGTTGAAATATTCATTGACCGATCGACCAATTGTCGCCGACTCGGTCAGCGATTCTCTCAGTCAGACTCTGGTCCTTTCTTTCCTGATGAGGAGACCTAGCCACTGGGGAATCCCATCGAGGAAGTGGTCCTCGACCCTGGGAAATCATCAGTCCCGCTGTTGTTTCCCAAGCGAATGAATTGGCCTGTCCGATCTCTATCGAGGTCTAGGACCCCTCACCAACAGGCTGAGGAAGAGCCACAAGCACTCAAAAGGAGGCAACGCCATTGGTCGCCCTCGTCCTCCTCGGATGAGAAGAGGCTCTGGCGGAAACTCCATCAGTGCTACGAGGACCTCAAGTGGCAACAACTGATTTTGTCCGGGCACAGCCAGCACTGGTTTCTACCCCAGTCATTACTTGCCTTTCACCTCCCAGACTGAAGCTGATTCCTTCAAAGCCAATTAAGTCAGTTCCCCGATCGCGGAGCTGGCGAAACCTCTGGTTTGCCCTAAACTGATCTCTCCACCAGCGTGGTGGAATCACCTCCCCAAGCAGCCTGTGGGAGGGGCTCCTTCTAAGGAAGATAGACCAGGCAGCGGGCTTCCCTGTCTTTGGGCACTGTCACCCCGTAGTACCCTCTCACTGACATCCTCAAGAGAGGGATACCCCGGCGTAGGCCTTTCCTCTGGCTGAGGCCATAGTTGGCCCAGCCTTAGAACTTTGGCAGCGCCTGCCTCCTGTCCAGCTCTGTCTGCCCACATGGCCTGCAAGTATGCGGTGCCCATGAGGTCCCTGCAGGGTTCACAGAGCAACCTTTGGCCCGAGTCTGGTGACCGCCTCTGTGTTCAAGCGTACTGGCAGTTCTGCCGACACTGATTGACCTCCCAAGAAGAATCAAAAACTTGGATCATTCGGCTCGAAAGGTCTAGACGGCCTCATCTTTAGCCTCCATCAGGCAAGTTCGGCTGTCATCATGGCACACTTCTCCCATGCCCTCTTGGAGTCTTTGGATGAAGTCCTCCCACACCTCCCCATGGACATGCAGACCACGGTCAAGCAAAGTCCGGGACCAGGGCCGTGCTGTTGCCAAACAGCAGCTTAAGATAGCCCAGGACATTGGGGACTCTTGTGTCCGCTCATTGGCAGCTGCAGTTGCCCTCGCTGCAGGGCATGGCTGAGACTCTCTTCTTTCCCAGCAGATACCAGCACAAACTAGCTGATGTGCCTTTCCTGGGCACGATCTTTTCGGCCCAGGTGTGGCTGGTCACTTTCAGCATATTGAGCAGTCCAATGCCACCTTGGATGCCACTTCTGCTAAAGGTTCTTCCAATAAGAAGAAGCCTTTTCAGCACTCTTCCCTGCAGCCCAGCAACCCTCCTTTCAAGCAGGGCAGCAGCAGCAGGCAGAGCTCAAGCTTGGTGCCCCGCCCAAGCTTAAGGCTCTGGGTCCATAAAAGGAGGCCAACAAGGAACGAGGGAGCAGGGAAAGTGGAAGGAGAAGCCCAAATGGAAGATGGAGGGAAAGAAAATAATAGAGGAAAATGAAGGGAGGGATGGTGGGGAGTAATGGGTCAGGGAGGAAAGAAAGGTGGGGGATATTTGTACATAGTTATATGTTTGAAATGTTACTGAAATTGTCTGTGTTGTTATTAAGGTTTCTAGGGACATGGATATGTTGTTCATCCACACTGTCTGGCAGGTTCCTTGCCGCTTAAATCTTGCCGGAAGGTCTTCAAGCTGGCTCCTCCCACCCACCTGGGTGGTAAAACTCTCGGCTCCGCCCATGGCGTGAGATCTTCCTTACCGCTTTTTTTTTAAGACTTGGTCAAGTTTCTCCTGCGGCTGCAATGGACAAATTGACTCCCAGTTCGGCGGTGCTCTTGTGGGCGAAAATGTCCGGGCAGACCCGCGCTCACGATCGCGTCTACTGCCTTGGCCTGGAAACGCCACAGGCCCTGCGGAGGTTATGCCGTTAGGTTTTCGACCAACATCTGGAAGCCGTGCTGCCCAGTTACAGCTTGGGTACCCGAGCGCTATCCGCCGGTGAAGTCGAAGGAGGCCCGTTGGGCGATTACCGTGGTGGCTGGCTCGGCTGAGCAACTCAAGCAGATGATTGCCCTCGAGGAGGAGGCAGCACAGGCGCATCATCCTCTTCCTCGGTCGCATTTATCCCCTCTCTCTGGGTACCTCATACAGTATTCAGCTTCTTTCAAGGAGCTATGCCAGTCCCTTTCCACGAAGGGAGAGGCCATCGGGACATTCCTCTCGGTCCAGAAAGAAGGACTCAAAGAGTAAGTCCCATCGTCGGCGTTCGTGGGAGGCGGAGAGGTCCCCTTCCTGGACAGTCGACACTCTACTCCGTCGAGGTTGTGGCTAAGGTCGCTGGCTTCACGTGTCCCCATCAGGTCAGCCAGCCGAGACACCCGTCGGCGTGGTCGAGATTTTTGTCGACCTGTCGGATGGGCTGTCGACTGGTGAAGCTGACAACCCTTCTTCACGGTTCCCCGGTGGAGACCAAGACCTACCTGTGCCTCCAGTGCCGCGGTCCCGGTTAAGGCTTCGAGCCAAGGGAAGGAGGGTGTCCCGCCCCTTCCCAGACCCGTCCTCGAAACACTGAGGATCTGGTCTCGGTCTCAGACATTGTCTCGGTCAGCGATCCCACTGACATCAGCGGTCTCGGTCTTGGCACGAGTAGCGGTGCCGCCGCCGTCCTCGTCTTCCTCCTCGGGAGAGGAGGCTGCAGCGCAATTTGCGTCGGCTACAAGGACCTGATGTGGCAGCAGTTACTTCTGTCCAGGAACAAGCCAATGCCATCGCCGTCCCCAGCATCAAGTGACTGTCACTCGGCGGCGAAACAACCCCTCGCTGTTGCCGAGGTGCCCAAGCCTGGGCGGTTGTTACGTCCGAAACCAACTACCCACCCGATTGTGGTGGAACCTCCGCCTCCACAACCCGAAATTGGGGTGCCGACCAAGGACTCTCAGTCGGGTCAGGGCCTGCCCACAGGTTGTCGGTCACCCTCACTCCCGACCATCCTCGGCAGGTGGAGGGTGGCTCAGGCCCCAGGCAGCTCTTCGCGGACTCCTCGAGTCCGATGGCGACTCCTCCCTGTTCTCCAGGCCCATTGACCTGAGTCCTCCGAGGGACAGTCGATGGAGCAAGCCCATCATCCTTCATGAGTTTGCTTCGGCTCATCTCGGAGTCCAACAGGATGGAGCTTGAGCCCGTGTCCAAGCGGGCCAAGTGTCCCCTGACGGAGATACTGGACTGAGGATTCACCCGGAGGCCTTTCCGGTGGCTGAAGCCATTGTTGGCCCAGCCTTGGAGCTTTAGCAGTGGCCTGCTTCCTGTCCTGTGACTTCGGCCAGGATGGCAAGGAAGTGTCACGGTCCCTACCAGCTCTTTGCCCGTTTTTGGAACACCCCTCAGCCAAGGGTTGGTCACCGACAGCGTTTTCCGGCATTCCGGGGCAGCGTGGGATATGGACAAGCCCCGGCAAGGAGTCCAAAAAGCTGGACTATGCCGGGCGTAAGGTGTGCGCTGTGTCCTCCCTTGGCCTCCGCCAGGCCAGCTCGGCCATACTGATGGCACACTTCTCCACACCCTCATGGGCTCCCTGGATGAGGTGATCCCTCATCTCCCGGCTGACCACGGTCCAGCAGGTGCAGGACCAGGGTAGGCGGTGGCTAAACAGTAGCTCCAAATGGCTCTGGACATTGGAGACTCCTGTGCCAGATCGGTTGCAGCAGCGGTGGTCATCGCCTCAGAGCATGACTGAGGATATCCACCTTCATGGCAGATACCCAGCACAAACTGGTGGATGTCCCTTCCTGGGGACCGACCTCTTTGGCCCTGGGTGGAAGGTCACCTCCAGCGGATCAAAAGTCCAGTGCCACTCTGGACTCGGTCACCTCCACCCAGAAGGACAAAGGCCGCCGACAGCAGCAGCACAAGTCCTTTCGCCCTTCTGCGCCTGCTGCTTGTCCGACAACAGTACCAGCACCAGGGCCAGCAGGCTCGTGCTTGGCATCCCAAACCCAAGCCCACAGCTTCCTCCAACAGGAAGCAGGGAGGTAAAGGCCCAGGAGGTCCCTCGGCCAGTCCCTCCTCTAAGCCTGCCCAGTGACGGGTTGAGGTGTCGGCCCCAGCCTCGTCACTCCCCTGGGTTCCTCCTGTGGGTGAGCGGCTCTGCCACTTCCTTTCCACTTGGTCCGTTATCACCACGGACCATTGGGTGTTGGAGGTAGGAAAGAGGCTCACCGAGTTCTAGCAGGCCCCGCCTTCCAAGCCGTCACTGGGAAGCTACGGGTCCGGCAGCCCCTTGTCGGCTCACCAGCCGATATCGCCCTGCTCCTCGAAAAGAGGTGATCAGGAAGGGCGGATCCTCCTCCAGACCGGGATTTGTGTCCAGGTACTTCCTGGTCCCAAAGCGGATGGGGGCTGGTGCCCCATTCTCGACCTGTACAACCTGAACAGGTTCCTAAGGTCTCGGACCTTCAGTATGGTCACTCTGGCTCTGATAATCCCATCCTTGGAACTAGGCGTGTGGTTCTGTTCTCTGGACCTTCAGGGCAGCGTTCTTTCACGTCCCAATCCATCTGTCTCACCAGAGATTCCTCCACTTCAGGGTGGAGAATCCTCTGATTCGGATCATGCCCTTCGGCCTTTCCCTAGCTCCCAGGGTCTTCACCAAATGCATGGCAGTGGTGACAGCATTCCTCACGGTGCCGAAGGGTCTGGGTGTACCTCTACCTGGACGACTGGCTGATTGCAGCCCCTCCAGAGTGGAGGTGGAGCGTCCAGAGATCTGGCCCTCCAGGTTTACTCTCAGGTTGGCCTCCTCATCGAGGCCAAGTCGGAACTTCGTGCCAAAGCAGGTGATACAATTCATCGGGCAGAGCTCAACTCTCTACGAGGCAGAGCACTGGCTCCTGGCGGACAGCCAAGGTTCTTTCTTCCTTTGTCCAACCATTTCAGGTTGGGCAATCGCTCCTCCGGGACTTCCTCGCCTCCTGGGCCTCATGGCAGCCTGCACTAGCGTGGTCCATTGGGCCCGCTGGTACATGTGTCCCCTTTAATGGGGTTGGCCAGCCAGTGGTCACAGCACTCGATCCTCTGGATCAGCTAGTGACAGTGACCCAGGTGATGTGGAATGCTCTCCAGTGGTGGACCGTTCCAGCACATCTGCAGGAGGGCATCCCATTTATCCGCCCGAGCGGCCGTCTCTCTATCGACCGATGTCTCTCTGATGGGTTGGGGTGCCCATCTGGGGAGGCACAGAGCACACAGCCTCTGGTCCCCTCGGGAGTCCCGATGCCACATAAACTGCTGGAGCTTTGGCGGTTTGTCTAGCCCTTACGCCTTCGCTCCATTTCTCAGAGGTCAAGTGGTTCAGGTCCAGGCGGACAATACCACGACCATGTACTACCTAAACCGCCAGGACAGGATGCACTCCATGCCTCTGTGCAGGAAGCTCTCTGCATTTGGTCACTCATCGCAGCCTGGAGCGGATTTCCTCGCCATTCATGTGGTGGGAGCCTCCAACACCCTGGCCGATGCCCTAAGCCAGATAGGGGCTGCATCCCACAGTGGTCTCTCCTGCCGGAGGTAGTACAAGATCTGTTCTCCTACTGGGGCACGCCTCAGGTGGACCTGTTTGCCTCCAGGAGAATGCGGCTGAGATTGTTTCATGCCTGCCCCCTCAGCAGGGCTCGCTGCAGGGATGCCTTCTCGAGGCCGTGGACCCCGGGCCTCTTCACACCTTTCCCCATTTCCTTGATCCACAAGGTGCTTCTCAAGGCGAGGGGGACAAGGCGCAGGTGATTCTGGTAGCCCCAGACTGGCCCGCCACTTCTGGTATCCAGATCTCCTCAGTTTCAGCTCCAGGCTCAGGAGGCGGCTTCCAGCCCGCCCGGACCTGATCTCAGTCAATCGGGAAGGTATTCCATCCGGACCTTCAATCCCTGCACCTGATGGCCTGGTTTCTGAGCAGCTAGAGTTCCAGGCCTTGGGTCTTTCCGACGAGGTCCTCAACGTCCATTGAGGCATCCGTAAGAGTCGACCAGAAAATGCTATGCCTTCACATGGAAGAGATTCTCCATTTGGTGTCAGGGCAAGGGCCTGGACCCTTCCTCCTGTTCCTGGCAAGCATTCTGGACTGTCTGTGGTCCCTTTTTCAGCTAGGGCTTGGTCGACAACCCTTAAGGTGCACCTGGCAGCCATCTCTGCCTACGGCGCGGGCGGGAAGCAGTCAGTGGCGCAGGAGAAGGTGGTGAGCGCATTTTCAAAGGCCTTGATCACATATCCCTCTGGTGCGAGAACCTCCACACGTGGATCTACTGCTGGTATTGGCTAAGCTCATGGGCAAGCCATTCGAACCGATGCACAGGTGTGACACCTCTCACCTGTCGTGGAAGACTGCCTTCTTGGTGGCTATCCGTGAGCCAGAAGGATGGGAGAGCTCCAGGCGCTTTCCATCGAGTCTCCTTATCTGGTCTTCCACAGGGACAAAGGTTGTCCTGCGCCCCACCGAAATTCCTTCCGAAGGTGGTGTCGGAGTTTCACCTTAACCAGGTGTTGACTCTACAGTGTTCTACCCCAATCACACCTTGAGGCTGAATATAGGCTCCATACTTTGGACCCTAGAAGAGCACTTGCTTACTACAAGGGGCGGACGGCTGAAGTTCGGGAGAGGTTTGCCAGCTGTTTGTCACCTACGCTGAAGCCGCACCTGGCAGACCTGCAGCCAAGCGGACGATAGGCAGGTGGGTCACCTCCTGCATAGATCTCTGCTATAGGTTGGCGGGCATGGACCCTCCCAGAGGATAGAGCTCATTCTACATGCCATACTGCTGCATCGGTGGCTGCTTCCAGGGACGTCCCTATCCAGGAAATCTGCAGGGCTGCTACCTGGAAGTCAGCACACCTTCATTAGCCATTACCACATCGACCTTGAGTCACGCCAGGATGCTGATTTTGGAGCCTCGGTTCTCCAGTCATTATTCCCTAAGTAGGGGTGTGCGCCTTGCCTCCTCCTCCGGAGAACTGCTAGGAGTCTGCCAGACAGTGTGGATGAACAACATATCCATGTCGCTAGGAATACAGGTTACTCACCTGTAACAAGGAGTTCTAGGAATGGTATATGTTGTTCATCCACACGACCCACCGGCCTCCCGCTCGACGTACAACCTGGCTTCCAGCGGGCTAGATCTGGTGTCATGGGGCAGAGCCGAGTTTTACCACCCAGATGGGTGGGAGGAGCCAGCTTGAAGACCTTCCGCAAGATTTAAAGCGGCAAGGAACCTGCCAGACAGTGTGGATGAACAACATATACCATTCCTAGAACTCCTGTTACAGGTGAGTAACCTGTATTTTTGTCTATTATGAACAAAGTGCAACCAATGAGTTAGATATATAAATTATCATGCTATTGGTGGAAGATGATGATGAAAGGAAAGGAGGAGTATATGAATGGCGATTAGCAAAAATGTTAATGTAATTACCTGGAATGTTGGGTATTACCAGTCCAGTAAAGAGGTCTATGCTGCTGACAGCTCTTAGAAGAGGGAGCCCATATAGCTTTGTTACAAGAAATGCACCTGACAGAAGTAGAACATGCTAAATTGGCACGGGATGGGTGGGGAGATGCTATGCGCTTCGCCTCAGTGTGCAAACAGGAGTTGCAATATTAATACATAAAGGGCTGAACCTAGAGGTACAGATAATAATTAGGGATACGAAGGAAGGAGATTTATTTTATTACGGGAACCCTGGATGGGAGCAGATCACTTTGGGATCAGTATATGCCCCAGCGGTATATGAATACCAATTTTATGCCTCTTTGCTGGATTTATTGGTATGGGAGCAATTCTCAGGACTAATAATGGGGGATCTGAACTGGCTATGGACCCAAAATGGACCATTCTGAGGGGAAAGGAGAATTTCAGGAGCAATGCAACAATGGCAAGAGGGATGGCGGAGCTGGAAATGGTGGATGTTTGGCAACAGCAAACCCGGAGTGAGAGAATATACTTTTTTCGAACCCCATAAAATATGGACGTGGATAGATTATATATATCCCACAAGGGAATGGTATGTGTGGATGTGGAAGGTACAGCATAGCCCAATACATATCTCAGACCATGCTATGGTGATAATGTAAATACAAGGCAGAGAAAGACAGGGATACCTCCATGGAAATTCCCTCTTACTTGGCCCAGAATGAGGAATTTAGAAGAAACCTTGGAGGATAGTTGGGATCTCTTTATGGTAACAAATGATAAGGAAGGAACCTTGAATAACATATTATAGGAAGCGGCAAGGTGTTTATGAGGGAGCAATTATTGAATACATATCCCTTATAAAGAAAAAATGATGTGCACAGAGAAAGGAGCTAGAAAGTAAATTAAAGGAATTAGAGAAGAGAGTGGCTCGGGGAAAAGGGGAGGCCGTCCGGACACTAGGGGTGATTCAGGAGGCTCTAAATGTGCACCTAAGGTCAGAAGCAGGAGAGCTAATCTGTTTAACAGAAGGTATATATTTGAGTGGGAAATAAACCAGGACCAATGGTGGTTAATCTTATGAAGGGACACAGAAGGATGAATGAATTATGGGAGTGAGAGATGAAAAGGGTATCCTACAGAGTAAAGAAAAGGAGGTAAGGAAAGCCTTTAGATCCTTTTCAAAGATCATGCTAGGCAGAGGATGAGGGAACAAAGGAAAGGATGTTAGAATTTCTAGAGAAAATAAGAGTCCCAAAAGCCACGAGTTGCAGAGAGAAAGGTTAGGAAAACCAATAACGGAGGGGAGGTGATGAGAGCTATCCAAAAGTTGCAGAAAGGAAAGCTAGTGGTCCGGATGGGTATCCAGTGGAATATTGTAAGTTGATGGGGTCCGAATCGCAAAGGTGTACAAATTGTGCAGTGTGTTCCAACAGAGGAGGGGATGGAGGAGGGTAGCATGCGGATACATGTTATGATGCTAGTATATGCCTCATACCAAAGGAGGGAAAGGATCTGTTCCTGTGTGCCTCGTGTCGCCAATATCACTGTTGAATTGTGATTTGAAGATAATGGCTAAAGTTTTGGCTAGTAGATTAGAGGGAATCCTGCGAGGATGGTTCACCCGGACCAAAAGCAGGTTTATTAAGGGCGACAGTGATATCATAATATGGTGACTGCAATTTACTTTGGAGAGCAGGAAGGGTAAGGAAGATATAGGGATCCTCGATGGGCCGGAAAAGCATTCGACAGGGTGGAATGGAACTATTTGTTTGACATATTGGGAGGTTTGGTCTGGGTGAACCATTCCTGGGGTGGATAAAGCGTATAGAAAGCCCAGGTGCAGATAGTTGTAAACGGGGCAGGTCGGAGAGTTTTAGCTTGGAGAGAGGTACGAGGCAGGCTGCCAGCCTCCCCACTATTGTTTGCGTTTGCAATAGAGCCTTTGGCGGTGGCAATTAGAGAAAGCAGGGACATACAAGGAGTGGGAGGAGAGGTAGCTCACAATAGAAACTGGCACTATATGTGGACGACATGCTGTTGTTTATGAAGAATCCTAAGTCCGGTTCCTCCACTTCTGATCGAGAGTTTAGGAAATTTTCGGTATAAAATTAATCTGGGAAAATCAAAGTTGTGTGGTTTAAGGATGGGTGAGGAGATTAAACAGTGGGGACTCAAAGTGGTGGGGAGAGTATGACATACTTAGGGGTTCAGGTTGGTAGATCCTTGGGGTCACTATACAATTTAAATTATACTAAATTGATAAAAACTATAGAAACGGATCTAAGAAGATGGACGATTTGCCCATGTCATGGTTGGGCAGAATTAATATAATAAAAATGAATGTGCTGCCTAGGATCTTGTACCTTTACAAATGCTACACCTGGGTCTGTCCAAGGAGGACGTGAATAGGCTGGAGAAGGCCTTTACTGCCTTTATTTGGAAAGGAAAGCATCCGAGGGTGAGTCTGGGGAGGTTAAAGGCAGACAAGGAAAAGGGGTTTAAACTTTCCACACTTGGAAAACTACTTTTGGCTATACAACAAAGATATATGGCAGGCTGGGTACATAAACCTGAAGTGGCCAGGTGGGTGGAACTGGAACAGGAGAGGCACAGGGTAAATTAACAGCATACCTCCACAGTGCCCAAGACGACATTGAAGATCAATAGTTACAACAGGAAGAGGATCGGCCTGCTGTGTTAACCAGGTGTTGCTCACTTAGTAAAAACCATCATCTAGGCTCCTGGTGCTCCCCAGGTATGGAATGGAGGGCAGTTGAAACCAGCAGGTATTTACACTTTTGAACCCCCACAGTAAACACATCTTGATTAACTAAGAATTTTGCCCTAATATATATACAGGGTTATCCAGTGGAGGAGGGCCTTCTAGGGCATTAAACTTGTACAGCATATCTCCTAAATTATACATCCCTCTACCATACAGGTTTGTCTTTCAAGAAATTTTAAATGTCCACTCTCTGGCATCAGCCATTTTTTCCTGGGTTCAACAATATGGTAGCATATAAAACCATTAGACCCTTAGTAAAACCTTGCATGAAGAAAGTTCAAAAGCCACTGGAGGGGAGATATTTTAGGAGGCAATGTTATTAGGTGAGGATCCCCACATTTGTTTTACAGATAATGTCCTCCTAGGCAACGCTGCTCTCAAGCGTTTTACTGCAGAAAGAAAGAGGGCAAACTGGTAGCGACTTCCCCATTATAGACTGACTTCTCAGGAAAGTCCACACCTCATAGATTTTGCTGTGCAATTTATGATACCATGGTCCGAACAGTCAAAAAGTAAACCAAACCTGGTTGCAGGACAGAGTCCAGCTAGTTTTCATTGGCAGCGGCTGAAATTTATGAAGAAACTCAAAGCCACCTTACACTCCTATTACTGTTCCAAAGCAGTGAGAGAGAGAGAGAGAGAAAACGTTCGTGCATACATGCTGCCTTTTCTTTTTATATCAAGTTCTCTCTCAGCATTAGGCTGATTTAGTTATGGGTAACATTCTTTATTTATTTTTTGCACAACGTGTCTTTTATTGGATTTTAATAGCATTCTTTATTTAAAATACTTGGGACGCCACTGTCCCTAACATAGAAGCTAACTCAACCAGCTGTATAAGTAGAAGCTGAGGTGGCTGAAAGTAAAAGGAGTGCCACCCCGCTTGGAACTGCATAGAGAGAGAGCGTGAGGAGCGAGCGTGCTTCTCTATTAAAGAAATAAACTGAATCTCTCTCTCTTCTTTTTACTGACCCCGTAGGGTCTTTTCAATTTCAGGAGGCGTCCGGGAATTCAGAAAGCCACTGCAGATGGCATGAGCAAGGAAATAGTTTGCCACTCCATGGTAATCCTTTTACTACTCAGGATTTCTTTGAATGATGCAATACCCTGGACCAACTGCCCAGACTCCCCGTCTTCTCCACAGCTTGACTGCCAACATAATTATTTTATTTCCACTCTGCCAGCAGCAGGACCTTTTTTTCATTGGAAAAGGGAGGGTTCTTTCATACCACTCATACCAAGCAGCGACACATTTTACTTTTATTCTGAGCCAGCAGTTTAAGTTCGGCAGGAGCGGCGGCTGAAATATTTTATCTGGGACTATGCCAGCCACTCACTTCTGCCCTGGAGCATTTCAGTTCCCTTTCTCTCCTTTTAGGATCTACCTCCCTCATTAACTTCTTTCAACAGAAAGGGCAAGGAGGTTTTAAATTACTATCAGGAGCAGTGACACAATCCTGATCTGATTCAGAGATTCTTTTGCACTTTTACTCTGGAGCAGTTTTTGGCAAAGGAAATCTCTGCCACTCCATACTGAACACATGATTCTAGCATAATTGTGTAAGATGCAGGACTGTCCTATAGCTACCTTAATGTGCTTACTATTCTATTAGGGGTAAATAAATTAAAAGCTTTATCAGAGCTGCTTCCTTGGAAGAATACATAACCACCTAAGGCAGTTCTAACCTTTAAAGTGGCATTTTACCTGAACCTAAGGGCACTTTAATTAAGACAATAGCCCCTTTTTTGAGTTTGTTGCACGCAAACTCATTGACATGAGAGGTGCTGTACAGGGGTGTGAATGGAGTGCGCCCAGTGGAGAGCTCCGTAGCAAGTGGCAGTCCAATGGGTCAGCAGGCTGGGGATGATTCAGTTTCTGTTGTTGGGGCAGAGTTGACCAACTTTTCAAAGGACAGAGCCGCACCAATAGTGGCGCATTTCTGTTCTTTGTGTAAAATCTCGTTACATTGACATCCTGGTGGCACATTCACACTGCTGTAGCATTTACAGTGTGAGCATGAAACCGCCCACTGCCTCCTGTCTACCATGCTCCCCTGCTCGAGCCCCGCCGCCAGCAAATCACTCCCTCCCACTGCTGCTATCCAGCCCACGCCCATGTTCCGCTGGAGGCCCCACCTGCTTCCTCCCACTGCTGCTATCCTCCCACACCCTCATTCTGTTTGAGTCCCCACACACACACACACAGCAACTCCTCCCTCCCCTCCCAACTGCTGCTATCCTTCATACACCAGCGTTCTGTTGGAGGCCCACCACCAGCAAATCATTGCCTCCAGCTTCATCCACTGCTGCTGTCCTCCCACACCCACGTTCTGTTCGAGCACCACGAACATACACACATACACAACACAGCAGACCCTCCTCTCCTCCCACTGCTGCTGTCCTCCTTGCTCCCTCTGTTCCCCATCCCCCAGACACTGGGAAGCACACTCCCAGTGTCCAAAATCTCTACATCCTTTCCTATATAACAAAAAAAAAAAAAAAAAAAACACATCCCCAGGGTCTTATTTCTATAATCATGAGAAAAGAAAAAAAAGGTCCATTACTGTCTTCCTATCCCTTTCCCCATCCCAACCCTCCCACTGTGCACCCACCTCCCCACAACCCGCCTTACCCGTACTCACGTCTGGAGGTCAGGAGCAACAATCTTCTGTGGACTGAGACACATCTGCACTCTTCAAAGCCGACCGGCAAAGTGAAGATTTCAAGGTAAGCTGCATAATGGGAATCAATGAGGGGGTCAACTTATATATCTCAGCCATTTTTAGGAATTTTGGCCCCAAATTTTCAACATGGGTTCTTTGGACCCCACCTATTGAACACTGTCACTGTCATTTTGCTGTCACTGTGGAAGCACCTTAGGAACCAATTAATGAAAGTACAACTGGTCATGAGGTGGGTGCCAAAAACCCATGTTGCAAATAATGGTGCAAAAATGACACGTCTGACATGCATTAAGCATTTTCATGCATACCCTGACTTCTCGCCAGTTTTTAATATTTTCACCCAGATTTTCAACATTACCATTATTTCACATCTCCTTATGAACAGTATAACTGTAATTTTCACATCCTGCCTGAAATGTGTTTTCGTACCAGTTGCACAGAATGGTGCGATCGCTTCAAAATCCACTTTCAGAATGGAGTAACAAAATCACAGGGCCACTGTTCGTGAGGTAGAGTCCCAAAAGACCATGTTGAAAATTTGAAAAATTACAAGAAATGACTGCGTTATGGGCGATGCTGTACAGTTTCTATGCACGCTCATAACTTTGCCAATTTCTCATATTTTCACTTGAGATTTTCAACATTACCATTTTTTCACACCTCCTCATGAACAGTACAGCTGTCATTTTCACATCCTGCCCAAAATGTGTTTTAGCACCGAATAACACAGTCACTGTGCAAAATCACCTTTTGGGATTGAATAATGAAATGATTTTGCCACTGTTCATGAGGATGACTCCTGATCATGTTGAAAATCTGGAGTAAAATACCAACAAACATCTGGGGCATTAGGGTTTCCAACTGTGTCCCCCCACCTTGTAGAGGCTGACAGGAGTCGGTGTGTGCCTTGGGGTTGTCGGCCATAATGTCACACCATTCCACCCCCACCCTGCAGCCAGTGACAGGCATCGGGGTGTGCCTTGCAGCCTTTGGCACAACGTTCACCCCATTCTCTATACTGCACCCATCTCAGCTTATTTCATTGTGGAATGGAGTGAGTGTGAGGGCGAAGACCTCAAGGCACACCGCGATGCCTATCAGTGTCTGCAGGGTGGGGGCTGGAATGTGCGTGACATTACAGCCGATGACCCAATGGGACACCTGCAATGCCTGTCAGTCTCTGCAGGGTGGGGTGGGGCATTAGGGTTGGAACCCTTAATGCCTCATTAAGAAAGTAAATCAGGGAGGGATATTTGATGTCACCTACAATACCTTGATTTCAGCAAAGCCTTGACAACGTCCAACATAGAAGGCTGATCAACAAGATGAGTAGTAAGGCAATGTGCAGAGCTGATAAACTGGGTTAGAAACTGGCTGGTGGACAGGAGGCAGAGGGTGGTGGCAATGGGATCCAGTCCAGAGAGAAGGGGTGGCCAGTGGGTACCTCAGGGATAAGTCCTGGGACCAGTCCTGTTCAGTGTCTGCATTACAGACATTGCAGAAGGGCTAGAACAAAGGTCTCTTTACCTGTTTGCAGATGACACCAACATCTGTAACAGAGTGAATACTCAGAAGGGTAGAGAAAATGAGCAGGGACATGGAGAGGCTTAAAAATGGCATGAGGAGTGGCAACTGAGGTTCAATGCAAAGAAGCCCAAATAATGCACCGAAGAGAAACCTGGGGAGAGTTACAGGATGGGGTGGAGGTGCTGGTGATCACCAAGGAAGAAAGGGACCTAGGAGTTATCAGTTCTGATGACCTAAAGGTGTCAAAGCAGAGCACACATGTTGCAAGGATGGCCAGTGGCATGCTGGGATGCATAGACAGAGGTATATCTAGCAAAAGGCATGAGGTGGTAATGCCATTGTATAATACACTAGTGAGCCTCACCACAGTACTGTGTGCAAATCTGAGGCGCAAATGCACAAGGCCATTGACAGGGTGGAGGCAGCCCACAGAAATGCAACCAAGATGGTACATGGCTTACATCACAGAACATATCAGGAGAGATTAAAGGACATCAACATATACTTATTGGAGGAAAGGAGGAGTGGAGGAACAGACAGATACATTCAGATACCTCAAGGGCATAAACAAGGTGCAGAAATTGGCATGTTTCAATACATCAAATGTTCAACATTGACAAATGCTTGTCTTTATCCCCCAACAAAGAAAACCATCCATCATTGTCCGCTGTTAACCCCCTCTTCCCTAAACAGTATACAGACACTGGGGTGCCCAGTTCCCCAGCATCCTCATCTGTCTGTCCATTGTTGTGCGCTGTGTAACCCCCAAACAGTATGCAGACATGGGGTGCCCAATCCCAGTGTCATCTGTCCATCCATTGTTATCCGCTGTGTAACCCCCCAAACAGCATACAGACACTGGGGTGTCCAATTCCCCCCAGTGCCCTCAACTGTTCAGCAAACTCCCTGAAAAACGAAAACTGTACCTCATCATTTTTTCCCCTGTAAAAAGAAAAACCATCTATCTTTGTCCATTCTGCTGTTACCTAACCCCTCGCTCCCACTCAGGACCCACCACCCACACCCACATACTTACCCACTGGAGGTCCATCCCGTAATCTACCTTGCACTGCAGCACGTCTTTGCTCTTCAAAGCCCAACCGCGAACTGAGGTAAGCACTTTAATGTATTTCAAAGGGTTTTCAGCTTAGTGGCATAACTTGCCAATTTTTAATATTTTTGCCCCAGATTTTCAACATGTTTTTGGGACCCCACCTCACAAACAACTTCACTAAAAGTTTGACCCTAGAAAGCCACTTAACTTCCTGTGCTCCCAGGTCACACCTGTAAACAAGCTTTCAGCTAGTGTGCATCTCCTGGTTTAAAAAAAAAAAAATTAACAGTTTTTCAGACCCCCCATGACACCAGTGTACATGACACACATTCGGTATTGACAAATGCTTGTTAAAGTTCAGTATTCATAACATTTATATGTATTGCAAGCACCTGACACTTTATTGCCGCATGAGCACTTTATGCCCTCTGTTAGTACTTCAGGAATTTGAGGCACTTTATTCATATTTAGAAAATGGGCATCGCAAAAAGTCACATGCTGATTAGCTAATCCCCTGCCACGATTATTTGTTATTTTTAACAAGCATACAGCAAATAACAAGTTCCTATTTGCACCCATCACTGTTCGTATCCTTGTGCTTACTCAAACATCTTGGCAGTCACTTCTGCTCTACTCATTAGCGAGACACTGACACAAAGGCCCCCACGCAACTCTTCCTCCTCCAACCAGTCCCTACACCTGTTACACATGCAGTGCAATCAAAACCCAAAAAGCAGTTTTTATCTTACAGACATGACCGCTTGCCAATCCCATCGCATAATCAGCACCCTGATCTCAGCAACAAACGCTAGACGACAGCGCCTACTCCACCCCACCGTGATACAAAACAAGCAACTGACGCTTACCCTAAAACAAATCATTAGCAAAAAATCTAAATACCTAATTTTGTTTTATTTCCACACTGCATCACTGACTTGATTTATATATTCCCTGTCCAATCAAGTGTAACAGACCTCCACGTAATTCTTGCTCCACGCTACCATACACCCGCTCATACTCTAAAAACAAAAACTTTTTCCCCTACATAGACGGTACTGCAAAGTGAAAACCTGTGTGATTTTTCACAAAAATGCCAACAATAAGAAAACACTGCACTGTGTAATAATACAAACAAGCATTTGTCAATGCGAGCGTTTGCGTGCAAGTATTTGCAGTGGTGTTTGGCATGTATGGTGCTTTACCCTAATGCCTGTGCGATTGCTGGTATTTGGACAATAAATTGTCAGCATGACCTTTTTATTAGCCCCATTATGCGCTACATGGCGGAAACACGTTTTGGGCAGGATGTGAAAATGACAGCTGTACTGCTCATAAGGAAGTGTGGTAAAATGGCAGTGTTGAAAATCTGGAGTGGAAATATTGAAAATTCGCAAACCTAGGAGGCGTGCGTGGGAACTGTGCAATGCGCTCGTAAAACAGTCATTGTTAGGATTTTTCACCAAATTGTCAACATTGGCATTTTAAAACCTCTGCTAATGAACAGTGTCACTGTGATTGTCTTACTGTGTGCCATACATTGATTTTGCACACCGACTGCATGTTGTGCACTACATGGCGGAAACACGTTTTGGGCAGGATGTGAAAATGACAGCTGTACTGCTCATAAGGAGGTGTGGTAAAATGGCAATGTTGAAAATCTGAGTCAAAATATTGAAAATTAGCAAACTTACGTGCGTAGGAACTGCACAATGCTGCGCTAAATAAAACAGTTATTTTAAAATTTGTTCACCAAATTTTCAACATAGCCATTTTAAGATCTCTGCTCATGAACAGTGACACTGTGATTTTCTTAATGTGTCCCATACACCTAGTTCACACAGCGACTGTGCCATTGTGCTGCGCTACATGGCGGAAACATGTTTTGGGCAAGATGTGAAAATGACAGCTGCAGTGCTCATAAGGAGGTGTGGTAAAATGGCAGTGTTGAAAATCTGGAGTGAAAATATTGAAAATTGCAAACTTACGAGAGTGCATAGGAACTGCACAATGAACACTGTAGAAACAGTCATTCTAGGAATTTTGTCACCAAATTTTCAACACAGCCATTTTAAGACCTCTGCTCATGAACAGTGTCGCTGTGATTTTCTTAATGTGTCCCATACATTGAGTTTACTGCAATTGCATCATTGTGTGCTTACATAGGCGGAAACACGTTTGGGCAGGATGTGAAAATGACAGCTGTACTGCTCATGAGGAGTGTGGTAAAATAGCAATGTTGAAAATCTGAGTGAAAATATTGAAAATTCTAACTTACGAGCGCATGAGGAACCGCGCAACGCATTGACTGAAACAGTCATTTTTAGGAATTTTTTCACCAAATTTTCAACATAGCCATTTTAAGACCTCTGCTCATGAACAGTGTCACTGTGATTTTCTTAGTTGTCCATACATTGATTTAGCACCGACTAAGCCATTATCGCTACATGGGCGAAACACGTTTGGGTGAGATGTGAAAATGACAGCTGCACAGCTCATAAGAAGGTGTGATAAAATGGCAATGTTGAAAATCTGGAGGAAAATATTGAAAATTCGCGAACTTATGAGCCTGCATAGGAACTGCGCATAGCATACGCTCGTAGAACAGTCATTTTTTGGAATTTTTGACCAAAATTTCAACACAGGGTTTGGGACCCTTTCTCATGAATGATGTCACTGTCATGGCGTTATTCAAGCCCGAAGGGTGATTTCACGCAGTAACTGCGCAGTGCCTGCGAAATCACCCTTCGGGCCCGACTAACGCCATGACAGTGAAATCATTCATGAGAAGGGGTCCCAAAACCCATGTTGAAAATTTGGTGAAAAATTCAAAAATGACTGAGATATAATAAGTTGAAACCCCTATCTAGCCCATTATACAGCTTACCGGCATTTCTCAGTTCGCGGTCGCTTTGAAGAGTGCAGACGTGTTCCCAGTCTACCAACATCGCCGCTTGAGTCCGGAGGTAAGTATGGGGTGAGGGGTGGGGAGGCCAGCGCAGGGTGGGTGCAGGTTGTGGGGGGCTGGGAGACGCTGCGGACAGTTTTATTTTACAGGTAAAAAACGACGACGTGACATTTGCCACGCTGGGTGGGCTCCCAGCGTGGCAGAAGATGGCTGGGGGCGCCGAGGCCGACGGGGATTGGGCACCCTGTCGCAACCACGGGGCGCTGAAGAGCCGACGGGGATTGGGCACCCCAGTCGGGCAACAACGCGAACGCTTGCCATGCTGGGGTGGGCCTCAGCGGCAGCAGAATGGCTTTGGTAGTCGGAGCGACGGGATTGGGCTCCCCGGCAAACAACGCTTGCCACCAAAGCTTTTGGGCGTGGCGTGGCACGCGGGGCGCGCGGACATGAGGGGGATGGCGGCGGTGCTCAGTATGGCAGTGGTGTTTTCCCTTTGAAGCAGAGGAACACGCTGTCATGCAAGCTCCTGCACCCATTGGTGCAGGACCGCCACGCCTGCTCAAGGGAGCAGTGATTGATGGGAGAGGCACACTCCAAAGTGTGCTACTTCCAAAACGCTCCCGCGCATGCACAAGCGAACGTAAAAACTGCTTCATAACCAGCAGCACCCCTAGTGGCACTAATTAACTATTTTACACAACCATCCATTTCTGTTCATTTTTAATATCCCACCTTCTTTTTTATAAACATCATTTAAAAAAAAAAGTTACCCCATTTTCTATGTAATAATAATTCTCCAGGATGGTGTTATGGGATATAATTGGACCTTCCAGGGGCCATGGCCCGGGCAGTCCATTATATCCCAATAACACCCACCCTGTTGGGTATTATTACTTACTTGATTCCTTTCTAGCAATTTGCACTTCATATAGCAGGCAGCATTTACTGTTGGAATAATTATTGTAAACCATTACTTTTCTTATATATGTGGCAGCTCTGCAGCACTCTAGTCTCCATTCTGTGCACTAAATGCATTTTCTCATGCACTTTACTTCTTTTAAATGCACTAATGCACTTTACTCCTACAGTTAGCACTAAATGGGGTGGGGTGAAGGAAGACCCTCGCCTCCCTACCAGGGCACCCACCCATGACAGGGCTATCCTGTCACACCCCTCCACTTTCACAACCATCTCACCCACTATCCTGTCCTCAAATCCCAGTACACCCCTATCTCCTTCTCACCCATATGAAGCCCTCAAAGCCCTGTTGGCCCTAACCCTACCAAAGGCAAGAGCCCAGACAGACTTAATCCCAAACTCCTTTACTTATCCGCCCTGCTATCTCTCCTGCCCTCTCGCCTCTCCTAAACCTATCTTTCTCTGGCTACTGTCACCTCAATATGGAAACTAGCAAACGCCATCCTTGTCTCAAAAGGTGGCTATCCCACCAATCCTAGTAATTACTGCCCAATTTCCCTACTTCCCATCCTAACTAAACTACAGGAGCATATAGCCCTATCCCAACTCACGTCCTGTCTTGACTCCTCTTCTTTCTTCACCCTTATCAATCTGGCTTCTGTAAATCCCATTCTATCACGACCTCTCTCCTTTGGCTTACTGATTCCATTACTTGTATGGACTCAGAGCGGATAACGCCCATGATATTTGTCGACCTGGCTAAGACCTTCGATACAGTATCACATCCCTTGCTCCTCCACAAACTTAACAGCCGCTGGCCTTTCCACAACAGCCACTGCCTGGTTCCACTCCTACCTGGATGGTAGGATGCAAGCAATCAAGATCAGCACCCCTCTCCACTCCCCCAGCCATTAACACTGGAGTCCCACAAGTCTCAGTTCTAGGCCCAATCCAATTCTCTGTCTTTTCAAATGACCTACCTGCTGTCTACTATTCTACATGTAACCCCTAGGTGGTGCTATCCCAGGGCTACTACCCCTGCCTGTTTGACTACGGACAGGTTGAGGGGCCTAGGTCCTATGGTGGTGCCTCCACCCAGAGGTTAGGGTTTGTAGTGGTTAGACTAGCTTGGTCACAGCCCTCTGGGACACTGAGACCCCTTTATTCCTCTAGTGGCTCACACAGTACCGGAGTTACAGCCCCAGTACCCCATGTATACACACTGTTCACTTGTATAGATACCACTTACCCTCAAGACTGATTCTGCAGCATGTCTCTGAGGACCCCTGTAAAATAAGGTTAAACAACATACACAGCAAAACACAATACTGTTTCCATAAGTACCAACACCACAGACAGTATATATTATAACAACAACAAATCTGATTTATTTAGGGGCAGTAACACGGAGGAGAAATCAGGTTAATTGGTGGCATTAAATCACAGTACTATACACACATACAGGCTCTGAAAAGTCACACTCTGGGTACCCAGGTTAGGGGGTTGGGGGGCTAGCGCATCCATTCTGTCTCGGCAGGTGCAGATGGATGGGGCCCTGTAGAAGAAAATATATGCACAACACCCAGTTGTAATCCGGAGCCGGATGGCTTAGTCCATGAAGCAGGAAACAACAAGAATTAGATGACACACTTGTGATTGAAAACAGACTGTGGAAAACCTGATTTGTACTCACAATACCAAAGCTGAGAACCGGATGGTGGATGTTCTTTTGGATTGCCAGATCAACAGGGCATGGAGACAAGGTCCTTGTGACTGGATCCCACTGCAGTTGATAGCAAACGTATTTGGTCCAAAACAAGCTGGGGTTTGCTTCCAGCTTCAACACACAGCACTGGGGATTGGAAATAGCGATTCCCACAAGCACTACGCACATTCATATGTAAAGGAAAGTCACTATACCAGGCACGTTCCTCGATCCCTATCGCAATTACTGCAAAATACCCGGAGCACACACAGCAGCTTCAGTTCTGACAGACCGAGTGCGATTCAGCAATTTCTGCAGTCTTCACAGGGTGAGCCTGGTTTCACACTTCTAGTGCTTCTTTCTCCTCACAACTCGGATTCAGTCCAAACTGGCACTCACAAAGGCTGCAGACCAAAACTCAGGGCCTCACCACGCTTCCTGTGCGAAACTATACACTGCAGAAGCACAGAGCTCCTTCTCCCTTCACAGTCACAACTGATCTAATCTTTCTAGTCACAGAGTAGGGCATTTCCTTTAGCTCCTCCACACCATTCAGTTGGCTGGTTCGCTGTCACTCACAATAAGACTCTCTCTGTTGGTGGAAAAAGGTCCCAAGGTTAAAACCACATTTCCCAGAGTCACTGCCCATACAGTCCCCTTGTGGCTGGCTCAGAATTGACAGTTCAAGTTCGATTCGTCCACAGGCTCCATTTTAGGGTCTTCCTATCATCCTGATTGGTCCGAGTCAGCTATTCAGAACCAAAATGAAAGAGCTACACTGGAACAGTTCCTGCTGAAATGAAGACAGGTTAGACAAACTACATTTCTCAGTCACTCTAAATGATTTCTGGCAAACAGTTATATCTTTCAACAAGGCTCCTCTGCATATGTAGCAATGGCAGAAATGGAGCGAATTGACAGCAGCCCGGTGGGATTTGGGCATTAGAACACACAGTCCCCCCACCCATACAAGCGAATTAAGTCTGCAAGCAGACAGCTCTTAAAGAGACAGTACGTGGAGGCTCAAATAGCACTCACTTGGAACCACATTTAAACAGCTCAGCGCGAACACCACCCAGGCTTGGGCATTCAGGCAAGCTCCTGGAAGACTTTTGGAACCCCCATTTGCAGGGGTTACTTACACACACACACATCTATGCAGACGACACTGTCCTTTACACCTGGTGCTTCCAATCGGAAGTGCAACTAGACTGCAGTAGGATTTCACAAGGTCCAACATTGGTTCCAATACAACCAGCTGTTCCTAAATGCCAAAAGACTGTGTCCATGACCTTCGGCATCAGGCAGAGATTTCTAGAGCCCCCACCCCAACTACTTTCCATACCGTCAATGGTACGCCATTAGAGAATGTCACCTCCTTTAAATGTCTTGAGTATGATTAAACCAGCACCTGGACCTTTCAGTACATGTGAATGCAATCCAAAAGACACTGCACCCAAAACTTAGCACACTATACAGAAATCGCGATTGCCTTCCAGTACTGGCCAGCTGTGCCATTGTACAGAAAATGAACCTCCCATCTTTGACTATGCTGATATAATCTATAGTGCCATCCCCAAATCCACCCTCTCCAGACTGGACACCCTCTTTCTGTCATTTCTCTCTATCCTGCCCCCACTAACCCATCACTGTGACTTCTATACAGCCCTCTCACTCCCTTCACTCTCTTCCATACACCTCATCCACTCTGCTAGTTTTGTGGCCAACTTCTGGTTTGGGACCCTGCCTCTACCTTATCGCTACATATGAACCTCCTTACTCGCCGTTCCACCAATCACAAGCTTCTAGCCATCCCCATAGGTCTACCTCAGCAGGACAATCTGCATTCTCATATCGCTGCCCTAAACTGTGGTATGCTCTCCCCACCTCACTATCCTCCTACTTAAACACCACACCTTCCTAGCCTGCTCCTGACCCTAATTTCTCATAACCCTCAGCTCTCTCTACACTTACATTCCTACTTGTGTTTTTCCATCATACCAATTTAAAACCTCTAATGTGTCAGTTGCAAACAGTATCTAATGGTAATTGTATAATTCTCTAAATTTGAACTCTGCACCCTGTGGATACCATCACTATGTTACTGCCCCATTATGCTGGATGTTAATTTGTAAATTGTATATATATTGTAAAGTCTTACTTTCCTTTTGTCTGTACTGGTTGTATCCCACTTCCTCCTTCCCCAAGATGCATCTGGAAACGAGCATTTTGCTCAGTATGCCTTTCTGGTAAAATTTTCTAAATAAATAAAAAATTATAGGGACTCACTGGAGATGGCTGGGGAGGTTCAGGAGAAAGATTTCACAAGTATGTTTTCACACAGAGAGTGGTGGGCTAGTGGAATGGACTGCCGGGAGGAGGTGGCCTGTCTGAAAACAGTGAGTGGATTCAGACATGGCTGAGACAGGCACAGGGGCCTGATAATGCAGGAGGGGTGTAAAAGGGGAGGGATAACGAGGAAAGAGAAGGAGGAGGAGGAGGATGGTCATTAGAACCATCACACAAGTGATAGACAGGGCTGGGCAGACTGGCTGGGCCAGGAGCTTTTCTGCCATCACAGTTCATGCTTCTACAACTTTTTAATTTTGTAAAATTTACAAGGTAAAGCGGATCATTTTATATATGAGGTTGGCTTATCGTGTGTGTCTACATGGTATCCCAGACTCCACAGTATGATCAGGCAGAAAGAGAGAGAGACAGTTGCAGCAGGTGCCCGTGATTTTGAGATTTGGTTTACAGATGGGGATGGGTACCTCAGTACTGGTCTGTGGATGGTATCACAACTGTTTAGAGGAAAATACCAAGAGGGTCTGAAGCTTACAGTAAATATTTCCCAGTCCTGAAAGTTCTTTGGACCCCTAGCTACGACCCTTGGGGTGAAACATCATGCTATTTGCAGTCACAGTGGCAGCAACATATATTCCTGGCAAACAGCTCTCTGTGCCGGCATGAAAAGCTGTGCCCTACTTGCTGCCTTTAATGTATCGGAGCAATTAATTATAGAGATATGGAGCAAAGCACACAATGGGTTAACATCTTGTTGTTTTCTGAAAGGCCAATTCAGTTGTTCCATCAGCTTTTGGCATTTCTTTATTTGGCTGATATTAATAAGCCGTCATCGAAGATGGATTGTGAAGGCACACTGAGAAATAGACTGAGGCGAGCTGCCTTTTTTTTTAACAGTCCACATTAAAACAAAAAGCAATGATACAGGTCTGTCTGGGAAAGGTTTGGGCTGTAAATCACCCAGGACACACTTAAATTCATGTAAATACACAAACACGTACATATGTAGGCATATGGGGACGCTGTTAAACTGGAAAATGAAAACAAAAAGTGAAAAGAGTGTTAAGTAATGGCTTGATTCTACCAATGCATTCATCCATGGCTGATGGTGGGTGATCGGTTGTCACAAGTGAGAGTCCTTGTAAGTTGGATGTTTGAGTAAATCCACGCTCACAGAAGGGCACTCGACTCAAGGGAGTACTCTGAACTTGTATAAAAATGAATTCTCACTCTTACTCTTACATTGCCTGGGTGTGCAGGCAATGTAAAAGAGGTGCTACAGCCAAACAGCAGGAGTTTCTTAGAGGTGTGTGATGTCTGTGGAGTTAAGGGTGAAGGAAGGCATACTCAGTGCACACATTCATGTGCAGTTTTTTTTAAATACCTGTCCCATATCAGAAGATTGTGGGTTCTAGCCCTCACCTGATACATGCGGTAATACCCATAAGTGACACTGTATTACAGTACTGGTGAGGGTGTTGCACTGGTAAGGTGCCATCCTTCAGATGAGACATAAACCGAGGTCCTTCTGCCCTTGCTGGTTGCTGTCCAGGTGGAAGTAAAAGATCCCATGGCACTTATTGAAGAAGAGCAGGGAGTTTCCTGATGTCATAGCCAACATTGCTCCATCAGCATAAAACAGGTGCATGTACCCCCATGCACCTGAAACAAGATATTCTCTGTGGAAACCTTCAAAGGGTCTGAAAATGTTCCCATTTAACCAGGTATACCACATACTATATATTATACCATGGACATAAGTGAACAGCCAATGAAATGGTCAGACTGGCAGTTTACCACAGTGTAAATCCTCTGATAATCACTGGCTGTTGATGAGCAGGTGTAACCCCCTGCAAATGGGGGTTCCCAAAAGACTTCCAGGAGCTTGCTTGAATGCTCCAAGCCTGAATGGTGTTTGGCATTTAAGCCATTTATCAGTGAGTGTTTTAGAGCCTCTGGTACTGTCTCTTTAAGAGCTGTCTGCTTGCAGACATAATTAATTTGTATGGGGGGACTGTGTGCTTCTCTGAGTACCACTCGAGCTGCTGCAATTCACTTCATTTTTGCAGTCACTAGGAGTGCAAAGGGAACCTATCTGAAAGATGTAACTGTTTGCCAGAAATTATTTAGTAATAATGAAATTACAGTTTGTCTAACCTGCTTTCTTTGCAGTCAGAACTGTGTCTGCTAGTTCCCCATTCTAGTTTTGAACTGCTGAACTGGACCAATCAGTGTGTAAGCTAGCTCAAAATGATGCCTTGGACGAATCAGAACTTGGACTCATAATCTGAGCCAGCCACAAGAGGATTGTATGGGCAGTGACTCTGGGAGATGTAGTTTTAGACTTCAGTGCCTTTTGGACCAACAGCAGCAGTCTATTGTAGTGACAGCCAATCCAGTCAAGAACTGGGAGGAACTCAAAGGAAGTGCCAGTTTCATCAGTTGGAGTTCAGTTGAGCTTTGGCAGTGAAGAAGGAAGGAGCCCTGTGCTTTTTCAGTGTGCAGTTTTAGTCAAAACGTGTGAAGGCCCAGAGTTCCGGTCTGCAGCTTGTGTAACAGTTTGTTAGGACTGAATCCGTCCTGTGAAAAGAATCAAAGGATCTCTGAAGAGTAGAAACCAGGCTCACCCTGTAGAAGACTGGAAGAATTGCTGAAAATTGCACTTCGGTCTGTCAGGAACTGAATCTGCTGTGTGTTCTCCCGGTATTGTGCAGTAATTGCGATTGGGATACAGATGCAGCCTGCCTGGTATAGTACTTTCTTTTATATGGATGTGTGAAGAGGTTTGTGTACCTCAAGTGAGCCCTGCTGACACTGAAGGACCCTATCTTATTTGGAGGTCGTGAGTACTAATTCAGGGTTGCTCCTGTTGAATTGCCACATTAAATCCAAATGGAATTACTGTACTGCTGACTGTTTAATTCTCCTTTTCTCTGTGAAAGGGCCCCTACCAGCTGCCACGGTTTGGACTAGCCACTAGGGCTTGGGTACCCAGGGACAGTAACTGATAGGGATAGGCCTGTGCACAGAGCCATAGGTAGATTATTAGAGTGATAAGCTAATTAACCTGATTTCCCCTGTCCTTGTTATATCCCCTAAATAAATCAGAGCTGCTTGTTTCAGCAAAGTTATACTGCCTGAGGTATTTGTCTATGTTAAAGTACTGTACTGTGATTGTTGCACTGTATCTCATTTCACAGGAGGTCCCAGTGCGGAACCAGACCTGGGGGTAAGTGTATACTGTGAAGGTAATTCTGATATATTATTGTGGGCCACTAGTGGAAGAAAGGAGGTTGCAGTGTCCCAGAGGGCTGTGACCAAGTTAGTTTAACTATTGCAAACCCTGACCTCTGGGTGGAGGCACCGCCATTGGATCCAGGCCCTCAACCTGTTAGTGGCAAATCAGGCAGGTAGTAGCCCCTGGGATAGCGCCCATCTAGGGGTTACATCTTGGAGGCTCACCGCTGATTGTGTGTCCTCTAGTGGCCATATTTACGAACCACTGTTAAGAAAAAATGGGTACCCCGACAGAAGTGGCTGTGCACCGGCTGGTGGAGTGGTGTACTGGGGAGGAGATCGACCCCAAAATGCTATGCTTATCCTGGACATCCCCTGGTATCAATACGGACACTGTGCAGGAGTACTTTCCAAGGTGGAAGGTTTACAAAACCCTGTGGTGGTGAGGTCGGCATGCTAATCTGCTCACCCACACTTTCCTGGCCCTAGTAGAGTTTAAGGATCCCATAGATAGCTCCAAGTGCCACAGACCATTACCCCAGAGGGAGCCCTCACTGCTTGGAGAGTGATAACTAAGGACAGTAAAGACCGGGGAATCAGCCCCCACCACTATCTGAAACTTTTGAGGAGAAATTTGCTGAATGGTTGCTGGAGAGGGAAAACTGTGGAGGACTTGAAGAAACTATTCTTGCCACCTGAGGTGTTCCTCCCCAACACCCTCTCCTGCTCCAGTGCCCGTAATGGTGGCTGAACCAATGCAGACTCTATTTCTGCACCTGCCATTAGTCACGACTCTTACCGAAGGTTGAGGATCTTCTCTGGCACCCTCCCCACCCCCAAGGGAGGATGACTGGGAGACCTGGATAGACTATGTTGCCCCCAAGTGCTAGAATGGCAATGCTCGGAAGGTAGAGCCAAAAGAGGGTTAGTGAGAGCCTCCGAGGTCCCGCCCTGGCTACCATCCGTAAGCAAACGGGCCAGTAACCCTGAAGCGACTGCACAGGCCTATCTTGAGGCCTTGGAGAATGTGTATGGGAGCCCAGATTCTGATGAGGACCTATGGTGGAGAGTAAGAGATGCACAACAGTACCAAGGGAGTTGTTGTCTGTGTATGTATCTCGGCTGGAAAAATTGTTGCAAGAATGCCTCAGAAAAGGTAGTTTGCCAGCGATTGAACTGGACCGAACCAGGCTGGACAGGATCCTTAAGTCTGCCCCTTCTCAGAACTGCTGTTGCTTCAGTTACACCTGGCAGATCGACTGGAATCCCCACCCTCCTATGATGAGTTAATGAGAGAAATCGAGGAGTTGAGAAAAGACGACCTCGGGAGGACCTGCACCAATAGCTCAAGCTCACGACCAGTGACTGAGGAGTGACCCATCAAGTGAAGTTCAGGGGCAGAGGGTTGGCAGTCAATGAGTGCTCTGGACAAGGAAAAAGATATGTCACAATGAGCGAACTGTTGAGAGAGATCCGGAATTCAAAAGCAGTCCCTTTATGAAGGCCACGCCTGCCAAGTACGGGGGCCCTGACCTATATCCGACTGCATCTGCTATGGGGTGGGGGTACCCACCCATGTATCTCCTGCTGATAACAGCTCTGAACTCGATTCCTTGACCATGGAAGTGGAGAAACTGGCAGATGTCTCCAAATGCTTATCACGCCGCAGACAGAGATGGCACCAAGGTTTCCAGTTAGTAATACCCCGCCCTGGCTCCCAGTGTGGCGCCGGCCAGCTCAAACTCCAGAAAGTATGTTTTGCTATAATTGTGGGAAAGATGGGCACATGAAAAGGGAATGCCGGTCCCCAAAAGACACTGACAAAGTTGCATATAGGCTACAAGGAGAGCTTCGGAGAAGAAATCAGTGGTTAGAGGTGCGACGACATGATCCCAGTGAGGGCACCAAAAATGCTAATTCACGTCCTTTTGTGGCAAGGTCAGTTGCCCAGGCCCCACTACCGCCTCCAGACTGGTCCAGAATAGTGGGTCCCTCCATGGAGACCACTGTAAAGGTGAAGCGGAGGTCTACAAGAGCTATATTAGACAGTGGCTCCCAAGTGACAATTATGTTCCAAGATTGGTATCAGAAGCATTTGTCAGACGTGACTTACAACCATTAGAAGGACTGCATGTATGGGGGTTAAGTGAGAAGGCCTACCCTATTCGGGTATATCGAATTTGGCTGTCTTTCCCCACCTCCGTGGCTGAGTGGCCGAACAAGTAGAGACCCTAGCCTTAGTGTGTCCCCCACTGGACTGTATGATGGTGTCCCTTTGTTGATTGGAACAAATGCTCATATGTTCGGAAGGCTGGCACAGTTGTGTTATGAAAAACAGGGGTCAAAGACTAGTAGAGCTTTAAGAGTTCCGGCTTTAATTAAGAAGGCCTATGAGGCACAGAGAGATGCTGAAAAAACAGAACCAGAGGAACGGTCGGGATTGTATGGAAGAAGGATCCTGAGTCTCTGATCCTGGCGCAAATGCCCAGTGTACCTTACAGGAGAGGTCCGTATCAGAAAGGATGTTAAGAATAAAATATTAATGTTGGATGCACCAAGCGATGGAAAATTGCCAGAGGACTGCTGGTCAAGCCTAGTATTTTGCCCGCTAGAGCCCATAGCTTATGCCAGAAGGGTAATGGTCCAAGTTCATAATGTGTCTGAAAGAGACATTCGAGTAAACAGAGGTTGCATCCTGGCTAATGTGCATTGTGCAGACACTGCAGTGCTACCAGCAGCAAGAGTTCAGGAAGAATGACAGAGTAACACCTGACTTGTTTGATTTGACGACTCGCTGCCAGCTGAATGGAAAGTGAAGATCAGTGAGAAGCTTGCCCAGAGACCAGGTGTTTTCTTTAAAGGAATGGGATGTAGGATGCGTGCAAGGAGCTGAGCACAATATCCGCTGCATGACGAAAAGACCATTTCGTGAGAGGTCTCGACGCCTGGCACCTGCTGACATAGATGATGTGAGACGGCATCTGCAAGAGATGTTAGCTGCTGGTGTAATACAAGAATCCAGAAGCCCTTATGCTTCCCCATTGTGGTAGTGAGGAAAAGAATGGAACAGTAAGGATGTGTGTGGATTATCGCACCTTAAACCCGGCGGACTATCCCTGATCAGTACACAATGCCCCGCATTCAGGATGCTTTGGACTGCCTAAACGAGACAAGTGGTTCTCTGTGCTGGATCTCCGCAGTGGGTACTATCAGATCCCGATGGCCCAGAGGACCGTGAAAAGACAGCCTTTATCTGTCCGCTTGGCTTCTATGAATTCATGAGGATGCCTCAAGGATTTCAGGTGCCCCAGCCACTTTTCAACGATTGATGGAGCGTGCAGTGGGGACATGAACTTACTAGAGTGCCTGGTATACCTAGATGATGTTATTGTGTTTGGCAGCTCACTGGAGGAACATGAGAGCAGATTATTTAAGGTATTGGACCGACTGGAGGACTTTGGCCTTAAACTGTCCATTGATAAGTGTCAATTTTTTCAAACATCAGTAAAGTATGTGGGACACATAGTATCCACGAGGGAATAGGACCGACCCAAGTAAAGTTGAGGCCTTGACCACCTGGCCACAGCCCAAAAATCTAAAAAGAACTGCAAAGATTCCTTGGATTCTGTGGTTATCGGCGCCTTCATCAAGGACTATTCAAAGAGTGATCCGCCCTTTACTTAACCTTTACTCAAGGGTATCACCCAACCCACAAAAAATACTAAAAGTCAGCATCCCTCAAGACTGAAAGAGTGTATTTTCATCCGAGTGAAGTATTTGGGGCCCGCTGGACTCCTGATTGTGAGACTGCTTTTCATGAGATCATATATCAACTTACCCATGCTCCAGTGCTGGCCTATGCCGATCCAAGAAAAACCTTACGCCCTGCACACTGATGCTAGCTTGCAAGGGTGGGGGCTGTGTTGTACCAAGAGCACGAGAATGGCCTGAGACCAGTGGCCTTTGCCAGTAGAAGCCTGACCCCATCCGAAAAGAACTATCCTGTACATAAGTTAGAGTTCCTAGCTTTGAAGTGGGCTATTTTGACCAATTCCATGAGTACTTGTATGGGGCTAAAATACTAGTAAAAACTGACAATAATCCTTTGACCTATGTGCAGACCTCAGCTAAGTTGGATGCCACTGGCCATAGGTGGCTTTCTGCATTATCTACATATGACTATGCTCTGAATACCGAGAAAAGGTCTGACCCACATAGATGCTGATGCTCTCCCCGGAGGCCTGTTCCCCAGAATGATTAGGTCCGACTGGCAGAACCTGACATTGGCGGCACTCTGCCGGAAGTTTGACAGGGAGGAACAAATGTCCACGGACGAAGTGGACTGCATGGTGGATTGCTTGGGAGCCTCTGAGAATTGCATACCTGCTACTTATTGCCACTTTTCTGCAACAGACATTGGTGCACCGCTCAGCTGGACAATGACAGTATTCGGCGGCTCAATCCCGACGATCCCATGATCAAAGCAGCTTTAGAAGCCCTCTATGCAGGAAAAGATGTGTCCAAATTACGCCCACTGATTTGAGAACTGCACTGTTATACAAAGAAGGTCCTAAGTTGAAACTGATCAATAAACTGTTATACAGAGAAACAGTAGACAGAGGGGACAAGTAGACAAACAACAACTAGTGCTGCCCACTGCCTTTCGAGACTCAGTATTGAGGTCCTTGCACAACCACATGGGGCACCTTGGTATAGACAGAACACTTGACTTGGTGAGATCCAGATTCTATTGGCCTAAGATGGGGGCTGATGTGGAGCAACACATTCGAACTTGCTTCAAGTAGCTGCTTACAGAGGAAAGCTTTTGCTCCCAGAGGGCTGCCCCTTGTTAACACATAACCACCAGTGCACCCATGGAGCTGGTCTGTATTGATTTTCTAAGTTTGGAGTCAGATCAAAGAAATATCAGTAATGTGCTGGTGGTCACTGACCATTTCACGAGATATGCCCAAGCTTTCCCACCAAAGACCAGAAGCATCCACTGTAGCCAAAGTACTTGTAGAAAACTTTTTTGTTCACTATGGGGCTCCACAAAGAATCCATTCTGATCAAGGAGAGACTTTGAGAGTCGTCTAGATCAAAGAGATGCTTTTCTCTGTGGGGAGTGCAAAGTCCAGAACCACTCCTTACCACCCCCAGGGGACCCACAGCCTGAACGTTTCAACCAACACTTTGCTAGATATGCTAGGCACCCTGCACCCAAAGGACAAGCCTAGATGGAGCCAACAAATTAGCACACCCTGGTACATGCTTATAACTGCACCAAAGTGATGCCACTGGATTCTCCCCTCACCGCCTGATGTTTGGAAGAGAAGCTGACTACCAGTAGATGTGTGTTTTGGGGTCTCTCCTGATGGGGTTCAAGCTGACAACTATTTACAGTATGTGCAAAAGTTAAAGGCCCAGCTAACTCATGCGTACTAACTGGCTCAAACCATGGCTGCCAAAAGAAATCTGGCCAACAAAGAAAGGTATGATAAAAAGGTGAAAGCACAGGAACTCCAGGAGGGAGATCGGGTATTGCTAAGAAATCTGGAACAGCATGGCAAGCACAAGATTGCTGACAGATGGCACCATCTCCTCACATTGTAGTGGCAAACTAGATGATCTGCCAGTGTACAAAGTAAGGCCTGAGAATAATTCAAAAGATGTAAAAACAATGCATAGAAATCATTTACTGCCCATTGACAAATCTTAATTGAGTCTGAGCCCCTAGAAGATGCCCCTCTGGACCAGTGACTAGAGCTGCTGCTAAGAAAGATCAAGAAAGTCTGCACCTACAGAAGTAAAGTTAAAGTGTTCCCTCCACAAGTCCCAGTTGAGCATGACTGTCAGTCCATATCGGAAGAAAGTGAGAGTGACTTTTGAATACTATCCTTACGAACTGAGTCAATTGTTTCGGGCAATCCCCTAGTCAATACTGGAGACAAAGCTGGGCCTTCTGGACTGTCTAAGCCCCATAGCTTCATCCCTGGAGCCAATGCTCCCAGAAAGTGAAGTGCAAAGCATCAGATCAGATGAAATGGAATCATTGTGCATGGTTGAACTGTTTGAGCTTTCAGGGAGGAAAATGATAGATTGGGGCAGACTGGTGATACAACCTCAACAAGAAGAGTATTTTGAGTGCCCTGACAGTCCACTGCCAGTGTCCGAAACTCTCCATGCGAGCCAAATGTTGTGGACTCAGAAACTGTAACTCCTGGAGCTAGAAAGTGCCCCAAGTTCTAGCCTCTCTACCCCCATGGAGACTCCCTGACAAGTGAGGACAATGCTGAAAATGAGGCTCAGAGTGCAGAGACTATAACAGTTCCCCTAGAAAGACTGGTCTGAGCTGTAAAGCCTGTGGTGCACCCTCAGTTATGATTCACTTGGGAGGCCTGTGGACTTGCCTCTCAATGTTGTCCATAAAGGAGTGTATGTGTCCCCGAGCTCACTGCCCAAACTGAGCATCAGTGCTAACTCCAAGTTACTTGTGTTGTCCTTCTATATGGTGCCCTTGCCCCATCCAGCCCCAAGGTAACTGATAGAAGGGCCCCTCTTCAGGTGTTCATGTACAAGAGGTAATAACTTGAGTTATGGTACAATGTGTATGTAATACTGTGTAAAGAGGACGACTGCAATGTTTCAGAAATGTGTTCTTGGTAAAATGATATATTGACTGATGATTACATGTATGTAGCCTAATGCAAATGTATATGCATTGTGTTGTAAATTGGGTTTCTTGCGTAACTTTGTTCACAAATAAGCTGCCTAACTTTATTTAGAGTTCACATTTAAGATCAATTTAACATCTCTGGTACTTGAAACAATACAGAGCCATCACATTAATTTTACTTTGCACTAAGAGAGCTGACATCTCGGCCTGACTTTCCTTTCCACAGTCATATTTCACGCTTCATTAGCACCTAGCATTCAGACTTAATTAACAGGATGTACCACTGAGGGTCAGGGGTCAAGGTGGCGTTAAACTGATTACAACATGCTGTCAGTGACAGGCCATAAATATGTCTCTGATGAAGGATTATACAGCAATCACCTTTTGAAAATTATAAGTCTTTGGTTCTTCTCCACAGTGCCTCAGGGAATCACATTTATACCAGAGACCTGTGGCCCATTGTGTGCTGGAGCCTCTATATTTTCCTTCCTAATGCAGCTAGAATAAAGGAATAACCAAAACCAATGGTGGGGTGGCTGTTTCACACTCTTAGTTGTGTTTAGATATTATAACCCCAAGTACCACCTTCTGCATGATTGTCTTTGTAGCTTGGCTTCTTTTACTTCTCCTCATCATGGTCACATCTGCACTGGTACCTCAGTGAATGGAAGCTGTGGAATTGGATGTTTGTGCGTGGTAATGAGTCCCAGTAAATGATCAAGGGCACTGTTGTACTGCTGCATGCATTGGGATTCATACGGATAGTAATTATGCCGATCCCCAAAGCCTTTGTAATGCCAGGATATACGTAGCTTTTGGCAAGTGTTTTGCCTTATATATTTTAGCATGTGTGTAGCTATTCCTGATGGACTATGTTAACCTGTTGACTGCTGCTGTCCTCCATGGGACCCCAAGAAAATGAGATGCCGCATTTCATGGGGTTATTCCAGCTGGAGGAGTGATCTGTTCTCAAATCCTGCAGTCAAGTCAGGAATGGAAACCAGGAGCCAGATTTTCTGAAGTAGAACAATTAGGCTGGCGCAGTGGCAGGACTATTGTCACAACACTGGGGACCCACATTTGGGAGTGAGCCTGGGATGTTGGGAGCCGGCTGGAGGTGAAGGTAGGGCATCCCAATAACTGTTCTCTTCTTCCTCCTCCAGGGTGGCAGGGGACCAGTATCCACTGCTTTATGTCCACCTAGGAGACCACAGGTAGTGGTACAGTTGTAACTCTGCAAAGAGAGGGGCAGTGTCAACAGGCTATGGCACATAAAGTATGCTATAGGTGCATGCGCATGCTTCTCTGAAGCCACTCTGTTGATGTCGAGGGTGGGGAATAGAAAATAAAGACAAAATGAAACAGTATGGCACTGGCACTCCCGAGCCCCATTAAGCCAACTGCCCATCCGCCACTGTAAACTTGGTTGTTCTGTGGTGTTTGTGGGGGTAGGACTGGCTGCTGATGCCCCCCACTTAGAGGTGTATGCCTGTGGTTAGAGGTGGTGGGGGTAAATGACAGAGAAGGCGGATGGGGCTGGGAGGTGGACTGGCTGAGACAGTGACACTCTGAGTCAGGAGCAAAATAAAGTAGGAAGACTGTGCACGTGGCACAAAAGTTGCACAAGGCAGGGTATTCTTGTGCTACTGCAGTTCTTTTGCTGCATGAATGCTGTTTTCAAAAAAGCTGACATTTTACGACCTATGCCACATTGTATGTCTGTTTGCATGATTTTTGTATGTGCAAATACTACTCCTGATATTACTAAGTAGCATCTGTGCAAAATAAAAAAAATGCTGCCTGTAAGCAAAAATGCTGAAAATAGCAGTTGTGCTGATGTGGAATTTTCCCTGCACACTGACGAGTTGTGCACAGGGCGCAGACCCTGGGCCTTGCCAGGCCGTTTGAAAACAGGCCCCATAACTCTACGTAATTCTCAAGGTGAGGCTTTCTGGAGATTCTGTACAGCAGAAATGAAACTTTTGCGGCACAATTATGAAGTTACTGTTACTGAGTATTAGCAGCACTTGTGGGCCTAGCTAGACTTGCATTCCTCTTTGAAGCATTGCAGAGTTACTGTATAGGGAAAGCTTATGAACCAAATGCTAGGGCACAGTGAGGAGGGTGGTACCCACAGTGTCTGCAGTGTTTAGTGCTGAGATGTGCCCAGTCCCACAACAACTAATTTTGGTACTGATGTCCTTTGATTTCCACTATGTGAGTTCCTTTGCTGATGTCAGCTGTGTGAGCATCTGAGACAGTATTGGCCATTTGGATGATGGGCAGACAGTTGTAGAACAAGATGAAATGTTAAAAATAAAGACAAGTAAAAATATAATTCCAGGGTGTGAGTATAGTTCATTGTCCACACTCTGGCAGTTCCACTAGAACTGCTGATTCATCAGACATCTTGAAGCTAAGCTCCTCTCACCGCCCGGACGGTGTATATCCTCCTGCTTCACCTCGTGACATCAGATCTTTCTTTCTGCTGGAAGAGCAGGTCACCTTCTTTATGACTTTCTTAGGATTCAGTGTACCATCAGCAAACTTGGATTTTGAAGTTTTCAAACTTTATTCCTACTTTTTAAATGGGCCTCTTTGACTCCTCTCTGTGATCAATGATAGAGCAATGTAAGCTGGACTTCAAATTTTGCATCAGATGCCAGCAGAAGATGTCGGTCACTGACCCATACGGACATGTGATTGTACTGCCTGGGCATGCAGCACGAGCGTGGCAGGTCGGCCTTTGCCTCTGTCCCCAGATGCCCGGACTACCGTGGGCCAGAGGGCCTTTGCCCACAGAGCACCACAGTGGTACAATACTCTCAACAAAGAAACTCTTACTGCTGTTGCTCTTGGCACCTTTAAGAGACAACTCCGATTTCATCTCATTTCAACTGTCGTTGTGACTGCCTCGCCTAATCAGGGCCCACGCTCCTGCCCTCCACTTCAGTCTTGACAGCTACCTCTCCCGCCTTGCCCCTTCTACCTGCCTACCCCCCCTCTCCCTTTCCTCCCTCCCGGGCATTTCCTGACTTTTATCCCACCCTCCTCCCTCCCTCCCCTTTAGAGCTCTTACCCTCACCCTCTACCCTCAGACAATGGCCTTCCTGCCTGCATACCCCTTCCCTATCACCTGCAGTGCTTATTTCTAAGATTGCCCTTGGTGGGTATGTCATGCTACCTAACATTTGGCACATTTTGAATTACTGGAATTTCCTAAGCCTCAGTCTCTTACTTCTTTTATTGTGTAACTATGTATTATGATTTTGACCTTTGTATGTATGTATACCCCCATTCCTCCGACGTGGAACCTTTGTAAATGAGCAGTTCCTGCTCAAAGGTATTGTAATCCTAGATTTCAATAAAATAAAATTAAATAAAAATAAATGCAACCAAAGTCCCTGGTGAACAGGAAGCATGGCTCGCCCTCAGACAGCCTTCAGAATTGGACTCAACTGACTGCCCTAAGTGCTGCAAAAGGCCTCGGGGCTGCCAGGTCTCCTCTCAGCTTTTTTTTTATATAGATTTTTATCATGAGTTTTTTTTACCCCGTTTTCACCTGTCACCATGCCTTGGGCATGCACAAGTGTAGGCGTGTGCATGCCATGCCTCAAAGTGCCCCCGCCACTTGCCATCCCTCCCATCTATGCTGCCCACTGGACCTCCACCCGATGGGAGTAGTACTATGGGGGAGGGAACAACCTCCCAGGAGGAGAGAGCTATCTTTCGGCTGCTCAGTCCTGCTTCCTCCCCACGTGCTGGCTCTCTGATGACCCGAGTGGTTCCCGAACCCGGGTTGCCAGCATGATGCAAGGTAGGTGTCGAGCACCTCAGCCCTCTGTGTCACCAGGCCGGCTGTCTCCTCTCCAGCTTGTGACCCCTAAGGAGGAAGCGGCGCTCAGTGGGCACCTCATTGGTCTTGGCGCTGCCTGAGGCCAACATCGGAGTGTCATTCACGGATGGGTTCCGTGAAGTGTGCATGCCCTCCAGACCTTTGGGAGAGTGCTGCCCTGCAACAACAAACACGGCGCCGCTGATGCTGGTCATGGACTAGGAGAGATTGAGGTCCTCCTGATCCCTCAACTGCCCTGACCGATCAACTCTGGTTGAGACCTCTGCAGTTGAGGGAAGATTGAGAAAGCTTCTTGGCACCGCGTTGGGCTTGACCTTGACTCCAGTTGAGCAAGTTGTGAAATCTTCCTTGAGTCTGTCGACCGGCTGTCAGATGAGATCGAAGAGTCAATTTCACAGACTCCAGTACTCCCAGTCCCTGACTGTTTAACTTTAGGAGCAGCATCCACTGGCAGTCGAGTCTTGAAGCCTGTCCTGGTCAGTATGGCCAGGCATGTGGTCTGCCATGGCCAGCTGGCAGCTTACCTCCTTTTGATTATCAGTCAGCAGCCGAGGTCTCGATCGAGGTGCTCTTGATCCCAGTTAAGCAGGAGGTGTCGCCATCGGCGCTTCTCAACCACTTCATCCTCAGCCAAGGAGAGGCACCGCCACAAGATGTGCCAGTGCTATGAGGAGCTCCTCTGGCAACAGTGGGCCATCACAGGTTGGGGTAGGGCTATATCCCTGGACCTATGGTCCCCTAGTAGTTGCCAGTCATGCACTCACCGGGTCACCCTACACACATGCTTCCCACAGCTGCTTCTCCAACTCTCCAGGTGGAGTGACCACCATTGCAGCCTAAGATGGGCACTCCAACTAAGGAAACCTGTGCAGCCACTGGCTTGCCAAGCCTGTTGTCAGTGCAGATCACCCAGGCAGAGGATACTCAGGTCTTCCATGGAGAGAAACAGAAGAGGGCCATTTTCAGGAGTCCTCAGACACTTCCAGCCTTGTGTCCATGACTTCTTTGGGGCTCTCCTCCTTGACGGGCTTGATCGAGGAGCTGACTACTGACCATGGGCTGGTGTCTTTTGGAGCTGTCATCCAATTAATATCAGAGTCCATGAATATCTCATTGGAGCCAGTCCAGAAAGGGGTCAAGTACCCTTTCATGGACATTTCGGACCAAAGTGATTCCCCAAGGGTTTCCTTTCCTATGGCTGAGGCCATATTGGGACCAGTCCTGGAGCATAGGCAGCATCCAGCATCCTGCCAAGCACCCTCTATCAGCATGCTCCACAAGTATGCAGTCCCCACTGGGTCCCTATCTGGGTTCTCTGACCACTCCTCACTAAGGGGTTGGTGTCTGATTTGGTCTTCAGCGGGTCAGGGGCTAGGCAGATGTGGACAAGCCTCCAGACAAGGAGTCCAGAAAGATTGACCATGCTGCTAAGAAGGTCTGCATTGTGGCATCCTTGGTTCTCCATCAGATGAACTACACAGTGAAGATGGCGGACTTCTGCTACTCCCTTTTGGAGTCTTTGTTTACATCCTCCCTCACCTCACTGCTGACCAGCAGTCAGCAGTGAAATCCTCAGAGACCAGGGTCATTCTGTGGCTCAGCACAAGCTTGAGACAGCTTTGGACACAGGATCTTGCACCTGTGCCATAGCAGTGGCTCTCTTATGCGTCATAGGGCCTGGTTGCATCTGTCCACCTTCATGGTGGGCACACAGCCTCAAGCTGGCCAATGTCCCTTTCCTGGGTACCAACCTCATTGGCCCTGGGTGGAGGACATCTCACCTGTATTGATAAGTCCATTGCCACCCTTGACTCTGTGGCATTGTCCCAGAAGGACCAGAAAAAAGCGTAAAAACAGGCTTTTCAGTATTGGTCATTTCAGCTACAGCTTCTCTGGCAGCCCCAGCAGGCAACACCAGGCCTGGCATCCCAAACCGAGTTCGGGGGCAGGGTCCTAAGAAAGGTGGGGGCACAGATGGTGGTCGTGTCCCTGCGGCTGCTGCAGCCAGTGCCCCTGAAAAAGCTGCACAGTGACAGATTGGGGCATCATCCCTCCACCCATCCTGTCCCTGCCTCCGCTCTCAGTCTGGGGTCAGCTATGTCTCTTCTGGATCACGCTGGTCTGTTATCACAATGGATAAGTGGGTGCAAGAAGTGGTGGGCAGAGGGCTGCCTCTAGACTTCAAGGCTCTCCTGCCTTACTGATTCCACGTGGCTCAGGAGTCCGGGATCTTGCAGGACATGTCCGCCTTAGGGAGGATATTACTCAGCACCTTGCAAAGGGGCCATAGCCCATGTCCCAACTGCCTTGGCCAGTCAGAGCTACCTGTCCAGGTGCTTTATAGTTCTGAAAGAGGCAGGTTGGTGCCCCATACTGGATCTGCATGAACTGAATCAGTTCATGCAGAAGTACAAGTTCGGATGGTTGCTCTGAACCAGATCATACCACCTCAGAGCAGAACATATGGTTCTGCTCCTGAAGCTCAAGGGATGCATTCTTCTACCTCCCAATCTGTCCATCCGCCACCGGTACCTCTGATTCCAAGTGGAAGGAGTCCTGTACCAGTTCCAGGTCATATCTTTCAGTCTTTCCTTGGCATCCAGGGTCTTCAACAAAAGCATGGTGGTGGTGGTAGCCTTCCTCACGGTGCCCAAGTGTCAGGGTGTATCCCTGGCTGGATGACTGGCTGCTGGCTGGTCCATCCAAAGAAACCATTGAGAGGTCCAGAGATCTGACTCTCCAGACTTGCTGAGACTTGTACCTGCTGGTCAACCCAGACAAGTCAAATCTAGTACACATGCAGGTGATCAAGTTAATTGAGCAGAACTAGATTCCTTGCAGGCCAAATCCTGCCTCCTTGGTCGGGCATTGGATTGTACATCCTTTCCTTGATTATTTCAGGTTGGGTGCTTGGACCCTGCCGGAATAACCTGTGGCTGCTGATGAATGAAGGGTTTGTGGCATCCAAGCAGACTGGGACCCTGTGGTGTGAATGAAGTGTCTGTGGCACCCAAGTCAGGCTGGGGCCTTGTGGTGTGAATGAAGGGTCTGTAGCACCCAAGTCAGGCTGGGGCATGTGGTGTGAATGAAGTGTCTGTAGCACCCAAGTCAGGCGTATGCCCTCTGTGGTGTGAGCAGTGTTTGAGACACCCAAGGCAGTCTGGGGCCCTGTGGTGTGAATGAAGTGTCTGTGGCACCCAAGGCAGGCTAGGCCCTGTGGTGTGAATGAAATGTCTCTGACACCCAAGTCAGGCTGGGACCCTGTGGTGTGATTGAAGGGTCTGTGGCACCCAAAGCAGGCTGGGGCCCTTTGGCGTGAATGAAGTATCTATAGCACCCAAGTCAGGCTGGGGCTCTGTGGTATCTGTCACAAGCGCAGTCAGCAGGTCAGGCCCTCTGCTCCCACAGTGCCAACCTCCAAGCGCAATAATATGAACAGGTAACAGACAGGTAACCCTCCTGTCTGCCTTGAGGGACTGAATCACCTTTAGTCTCAAGTTCTGGGAGATTCATACTGGGAACCTTATGCTAGTGTATCCAATGTACAGGCTCAGATCGTGACCCTCTTCAGGGATTGCGGTACAGGCTTCCAAAATGAACCCTTATAACTCTATAAGAGCCCTTAGGTATATTCTTACCTTTTTACTCAAGCTCAGTAACACCATAAAGCTCTTGAACAATTGTCAGACTTAGCCATCTATCGTTACATGCAAAAAAGAACTAGCAGACACCCAGGCAGTTTTTGAAAAAAAAAAAAATACTTTACTAAAAGATGATAAAAATATGAAAAATGTAAACATAGAACAGTATATCAAGAGCTCACAATCACATAAAAGTAAGGAAAAGTACAAAACATAAACTTTACCAATATACATTTTAGACCCTTTCTGTCTAATGTATTACCTCTGTAAGTGCCTATAAAGTTAAATCAGAGGCTGTGCTCTCTAGAGTCCCAAGATGGTGTATAGACTCAAACAGATCAGACACAAGTATTAGTTTAACTCTGTCTCTCCTCACCCCTTCTGTGAGTCATCTAGCTCCTCCCTTTAGAATATAAAAAAAATACAAACATGATGTTTTATCAGGAGGTATATTAAATAAGGTGACAGCAAAAACTCATTTCCCAAATTGAGGTCTTTGATCCCCAGTTCCTGTAGGTTTACAACCCTGCAGTCAATCACCTAGGTGCGATATAGCCAACAGGAATCGGCTAAATGATGTCCTGTGCTGTAATAAAATGTATATTTTGGTTTCACAACATCAAAAGCATGAGGTCATAAAAGGCCATAAAATGCAATTTCTAATTACAAAGATCTCTGGTCAGTTGACATATCCTGTAGCTTCACTGAAACCTGGAGGGATCCATGGAAGCACAGGCTCACATACTATATTTTGTATTACAGATATCATACAACAATCTTAACAAGCTGGCCAAGCGTCACAGTATGAATGAAATGTCTGTGGCACCCAAGTCAGGCTGGGGCCCTGTGGTGTGAATGAAGTGTCTGTGGCACCCAAGTCAGGCTAGGCCCTGTGGTGTGAATGACATGTCTCTGGCACCCAAGGCAGGCTGGGGCCCTGTGGTGTGAATGAAGTGTCTGTGGCACCCAAGTCAGGCTGGGGCATGTGGTGTTAATGAAGTGTCTGTGGCACCCAAGTCAGGCTGGGCTCTTTAGTGTAAATGAAGTGACTATGGCACACAAGTCAGGCTGAAATCTAGTGCTTTTATCTTACAAAATTCCTTTAAACATTCAGACACGAGTAATGCATTTAGTTACAAAGTTATTTGCCAAAATAAGGCAGTGCACTTTTAAATGTATGGCAGCCTATCCCATGGCATTGGCACTTCACAGAATACAGCACTAAATACTACTAAAACAACATAATTTTATAGTGTAAATTCTGTAATACAGTATTCAGCTTCCTAATTAATTGTGAACCTAAGTATTAGTAAAATAATTCTTAAACAGAAAAAGGAAAACGGACTCCCAGATGTCACAGTTTTAACTGTCGCCATAGGCTTGTTCTAATATATATGGTTTTATGGCTGTGCCTGCTGGTATACAGTAGTGCTTGCCCCAACCACTTCAGTTTCTTTTGTCCCCAGAGTCAAAGCCCAGCATTTTCCTTACTCTCCTCATTTAGGTAACTGTAGTAGTTTGTGTAGTTTGTCATGTTTATATTATTATCAAATACTTTTAGAGTTTGTTATTTTGTGTCAGTTTGGTTTAAAAAAAAAAAAAAGTTCTCCTTACAGCCCTAACTTTTGACCACTACTACCTTCTAGGTGAGTGTTCAGGCTGTGAGCAGTCTCATGCCTGGGAGGAAGTGCATCTATCTTGGAGTTGTAAAATAATTGGTTCGACTCGGTTCACACTTGGCACGGGTTCCATGGACTGTTCAGCCTCAACCTCTTCTCATAAAAAACACATAGTGAAGAAAAGGCACCGGCCAAGGTCAAGCTCACACCATTCTGCACTGCCATTCGAGACCTGCAGGCCCAGAATCTCCAGTGTCGTCCTCATTGACAGTACCAGATTTTCTGAAGCCTGGAGGCCTGATGTCTCCATCTTGAGCCTCTCCCTGTCCACGGGTGCCCTCAGGTGAGCAGTTTGGTTGTTGGGCTGCTTCTATAGAATAGTGGTTTCAGCGTATTTATGTGAGGGTGCCATGGCCAGCTTCAGCTCCAGCACAGATGGCTTCTTTGCCATTAGAGCTTATACCAGTGCTGCCTTGAGCATGATTACCCTTGCTGGCACTGACTCTGGCTAAGGTGCCAAGGGCTTCTTCATCACTGTGTGCGGTGCCAATGTCTCAGCTCTGTTGGGATTGGCCTTGGTGCTGTCGCCATGGTCAGTGTCACCTGCGGTGCTGGCTGCACATTCAGTGCCATGCTGAAACCGCTGTCCGTGCTGTTGTTGATGCCCATTGCCCTGGTGCTGGATATGGTGCTGAGACTGGCTCCCTCAGTGCCAGCCCTATGTCAGTGCTGCCAGGAGCACCAGTTCTGTTAGAACCACTGTTTGTGCCTCCATCTCCGGACATGAGCAGTACCAGTACAATCCAGATTTTATTTTGGACAATTACTCTGGTGATGAGGAGCTCCTGGAGCCTGAGGGCTGTGACTTAGCCCCAGTCAAGTTTCCACATGAGGATCTCTCATTTCAAGCACTGTTGAAAAACTTACACACCACTTTGCAGTTTGAGACAGTGGCTGTTGACCAAGCTAGACAATTGCAGCTGAAATTTCTGAACATGCCTATTATGCCAGTATCTGTGATCCCACCAATCTAGCCTGCTTTGGGGACCCCCATAGGCAAAGCCAGGAGTAGGCTGGCTTCTGTCCCCTGTCCCTAGGCAGTCATATAAGTATTTGGCTTCGGGACAAAGCCTGTGTGCTATACTCAGCCTATAGCAGATACTGTTGTGATTATGACTGAAAATAACAGGGCTATAGCCCCAAAGGAAGTCTCTGTCCAACCTACTAACAAAGAGTTACACAAGGTTGACATCATGGGAAACATGTATTTGCTTTAGCCACTTTGGGCCTTAGAACAGCAAGCTACCAAGCCCGTATTTCAAAGTATGAGTACAAGTTGTGGAGCAAGCTCAAATCCATTGCAGAGAGCTTGCCTGACTGATTTGAAACAGGAGCTTTTGGTGATTCTCCCAAAGGATTGAATCTAATAGTCACCAGTTAAAGGCTTCCGTGGATTCCTCCAATGCAACAGCTTGCTCTCTGTCAGTGGGAGTTTGCATTCAAGGGCACCCTGGTTGCGTACTGCTGGTTTTCCCCCAGATGTCTAACAGCAGAGCACGAATGTGCAATTCATGGAAATCAGTTATCTCTTTGGACAACAGGTGGAACAAGCCCTTAAGGATTCAAATGACAAGGGATCAACCCTCAAGGGTTTTAGAGTCAGCCAGAACAGAGGGACAGATAGTGGCTTCTACCACAGCAGTTCTTTCATAGCAGAGGCTGAGGAGGTTGCCAGCACCAGAAGGGTGAGCCTGCTCAGCAGCAAAGAAAGTGCAACTGAAGGAGCAAGCACTCAAAGCACTAAGCACCACCCTCTGAGTTTCAGACCCCTTGAAGGCGCAAGCATCCAAGGCACTAAGCACCACCCTCTGAGTTTCAGACCCTTTGAAGGCACAAGCGTCCAGAGCACTAAGCATCACCCTCTGCGTTTCAGACCCCTTGAGCGCAAGCACCCAAAGCACTAAGCACCACCTTCTGAGTTTCAGACCCCACAAAGGAGCAAGCACCCAAAGAGCTAAGTATTACCCTCTGAGTTTCAGGCCCTTGAAGGCACAAGCACCAACCTCTG
The DNA here is from genome assembly GCA_016271365.2 of Neoceratodus forsteri. NCBI lineage: Eukaryota > Metazoa > Chordata > Ceratodontiformes > Ceratodontidae > Neoceratodus > Neoceratodus forsteri. Next base: position 127,223,424 of record JADMNL010000024.1, read on the forward strand.
AGTTTCAGACCCCTTGAAGGCACAAACACCCAAAGAACTAAAGTACCACCCTCTGAGTTTCAGGCCCCTTGAGCGCAAGCACCCAAAGCACTAAGCACCACCCCTTGAGCTTCAGACCCCTTGAAGCGCAAGCACCCAAAGCACTAAGCACCACCCTCTGAGTTTCAGACTTCTTGAAGGTGCAAGCACCCAAAGAACTAAGTACTACCCTCTGAGTTTCAGGCCTTGAAAGCATAAGCACCCAAAGTACTAAGCACCACCCTCTGAGTTTCAGGTCTGTTGTCTACCTCAGCAGCCTGAGATAGATCACTGCTATCCAGCAGGGAGGACTAACCCATTTTGTCATGAGTGAGACTCCATCACAACAGGCGTATGGATTTTAAAGGACAACTAAATCCACATTTTATCCTGTAGATATTACCAAATACCGATCACATATGTCTGTTAATCATAAGCTGCTCTGTTAAACAATGTGGGTTTGTACCTGGAAATGTAGAGTTTAATCTGGTTTCGTAACATTTGAAATTTGTAAATCCCTCTTCGTTTTGAAAACTGGCACCAAGCTTTTGCCTAAGATCGTGCAGACGTCATCCCAAAGACATCATTGAAACGAGGTCACTGGCTAGCACATAAAAATCCTATGTGCACTTTGTAATCATGTCAGTATTTGACCCTGTAATGGTCAGTGGCATACTAATCAATATATGTTGGGGTTTGGTTGTCCTTTAAGGATGATCAAGAGATGCACCTCCCTGGAATTGTTGGAGAACCCTGTGCACAACCCTCTGAGAAGTAATTCCCACTTTCAGCCCACCTGTCACAACTGTTAACTCAGTAGATTGTGGGCCTTTTATTTAAAACAGTGGCGGAGATAGTACAAGAGTCAGATGGAGCAAAGCTTCTACTCCGGTACTTCCTTGTACCCAAGAAAGGTGGGGCCACATGCCCCATCCTTGATCTCTGGAACCTGAACAAGTACATGGATCAAGAAAAGTTCAAGATGGTCTCCCTGTGGTCCCTGCTTCCCTGTCTAAAGCCCCAAGATTGGCTAGCCATGCTGAACATGCAGGCTGTATACCTGCATATACTGGTAAACCCAGACATCACAAGTACCTGCGGTTCTGTGTGGGGAGAGCATTAACGTATTTAGAGACCTTTCCTTTGGGCTTAATTCAGTGCTGCAAGTTTTTACAAAGTGTTTTGCATCCTTGTGGTCACCTCTTAAAGTTGTTACTACAAGTCTTTCCCTATCACGAATGACTGTCTACTAAAATTCCCATCCAGACTGGAAACAGAACAAGCAGTGGCAGTAGCCTTGCAGTTCTGCACATTCCCTTCTCAAAGACTCCTATTCATAGGGGCTGCCATGGATACATCTTGGCTTGAGCTTTCTTTCGGACAGCAGCGCAAACTCAATAGCTCAGATGGAATGCTTAGTCATGGAACACCCCGGTGCTATTGCACTCCATGCAGTGTATGCTGGGCCTCATGGCATCCTCAGTGTTCACAATAACCCTCGCAAGGTTGCACTTGACTTCCCAGTGGATGCACAACACCCAGTGGTCACAAGCCTCAAACCCTTGAAACTACTCCATACAGGTGAGCAAACTGTTGGTGCGATCTCTGTTGTGGTGGGCAGTGAGGAAGAATCTTCTCCAGGGCTTTCCCTTCTCCTCTTTGGAGCCAGAGGTGACTCTTACCACAGATGCCTTCTTAACGGATTGGGGAGCACACTGTCAAATGGACACTATGTAATGTCTGCACCAAGGCTGTGCACATAGCGAAATCCAACTACTTCAGGGACAAGCTGAATGACACTGTGACATCTCCAGCTGATTTCTGGAAAACACTTCACCCTCTTCTAGACTCTGCCTCTGCCGCTACACCTGCCATCTCCAGCTCTGACCCCTCCTCAGCCGCCTCCTCCATAAATCTTTTCTACACCACTTGCACCTCCCCTTGGCTCACCTCCCCAACTAAGCCCTCGCCCCCACCCCCAAACCCGATCCACTCCACTCATCTAGTGGGTTCTCCCTCTGTCACTATCGCAGAAGTTCTGTGTGCCTTAAAAGTTCTAAATCCTCCAAATCCAGCCCAGACGGCCTTAATCCTAATCTTCTTGCTGCTGTTTTGACAGAAGAGAACTTTGGTTTCAGAGCAAGATACAGCAGTCTAGAACTACAGATTTTTACTGATAAATCACTTCCATCTCAGCAGGAGTTAGTACCTGTTTGGATTAAGCAAACAGATACTTTATTAAAGAAGGGGTCTAATTTAAGTAACAAAAAAAGAAGAAAGTCACTGTGTGTTTCTCTGAGGAAGGGGCTGTATCAGCTTAATTTACTGAATCAGAGCAGATTCTGAGGCTAATTGGGGTGTGGCTTAGCAGCTTAGGAGTACAAAAGCAGCTGTCTCCAATTACAGCTTCCTGCTGTTTTGACAGAAGAGAACTTTGGTTTCAGAGCAAGATACAGCAGTCTAGAACTACAGATTTTTTACTAATTGCCTTCCTTCCCACTCCTCCACCCTCCCACACAAAGCCAGTTCTACTTTATAACCACTGGATTTGCCTGACAACAGGCAGTAGGAAGGAAGGATCACTGCAACACATTAGTTTCATCAACCTTGAAGGAACCTAAAAATAACTCTTTCTCCCCTTCGCTGCTGGAGGTCTGAATCCAAGCACAGAAGAAGGAGACTACTGAAGACTACAGGAAGTTCCTGTCCCAGAACAAGAAGGACTAGAGTTGTAAGAGCACATAGGCAGTAGGAAAGTAAGTGTAAAATACATAGAGGAGGAGACAGTAAGCATACAAAGCAACAGGAGGGGGACACAAACTAAGTGAAGATGGGAGTGGTGCAGTGCAGTGGCTGTGGGGCAGCAGTGTTCCGGAGACATTCTGGAGGCTGCGATGCTGCCCTGTTTGCAAGCACCTCTCTGGTCTAAGGAGGATATTTCCCGTCTCCAGGCTGACCTGGCTAGGATTCATGAAACCTCTTCCCCACCCAGGGACCACCAGGGCCACCACTGTTACCTCAGTGGTTGCCAAGAAAGAGGACCGGTTGGACCAGGGTGTGCTCAGGAGGAGAAGGTGGTGGAACAGAGGTGCATTCCTCCAGTTGTACCTCTCACAATTCATATGCTGTTCTGGCAAAGAGTGGTTCCTCTATGGAGGCACCTGCAGGAGACCAAGGAGGATGCTGGGAACCTCCACAAGGGAGACCCACAGGAGGTGTACGAGACCCCACAGGGAAGAAACAACTCCTGGTGGGGACTCGATCATTAGGGGGTAAGAGTGGGGGAGGAAGGGATAGGGAGGTAAGGTGCCTGCCTGGTGCCACGGCTCGGAGGGACAGGAAGAGAATCCTCAGGATTGAGGGAGCTGGATGTCATTGTCCACCTAGGGACAAATGACCTAGCTGTGAATGGGATCAGGGTGGTGCAAGAGGAGTTTGTGGAGTTGGGAAGGGGCCTTAGACAAGTAGCATGTACAGTAACCTTCTCGGAGGTGCTGCATATCTATAGCAAGGATGATGCTAGGGTATTTTGCACCATGGGATTCAGTGAATGGTTGAAAACCTGGTGTGGAGCTCAGGGTTTTGGCTTCATTGGGGACTGGGGAGCCACCTGGAGAGATGCAGGCTTATACTGGCGTGATGGACTGCATCTGTCCGGGGGACCAGGATCCTAGGTGACAGGTTTAAATGCTTCATTGGCAAGCATTTAAACTAGCCGAGGGGAAGGCACTGAAAAGGAGCAGGGAAACCCAGCCTCCACCCACAAAACACAGTAGTTAGAGAGGTAAACACCAAGGTAGAGAAGTCAGTAGGGAGCAGGACAGGGATAAATGCAAAAAGGCAGTAAGGAGGGGATGGGGCTAAAGGGGTAAGGCCATAAAAATAAATGGAAGGTGATGAGTACCAGTGCCCGCAGTCTGTGCAACAAGCTCCCTGAACTAGTGGCCTTGATGGAAGAGGGATGCCTGGATAATGTGGCAGTCACTGAAACACGGTACACAGAGAACCATGACTGGGATGTCAGCATACCAGGATACACAGTCTACAGGAGGGACAGGGTGGGTAAAAAGGAGGAGGAGCTCTCTATATAAGGGAAGGGATTAAAGCAACAGAACTAAAGAGTAAACAGGAAGTTGATGAGTCTTTATGGGTCACCCTGGAGACAGGAAATGGCACCACAATCCGCATGGGGGTTGTATACAGACCCCGTCTCAGGGGAGGATATGGACAAGGAAATGATGGAAGGCATCCTTAAAATGGCAGAAAAGAAGAGATATTGTTGATGGAGACCTGAATATGCCAGATGTTAACTGGTGTACCTTTGCTGCAGGCACATCCAAGAAGCAAGGTCATTCTTGATGTCCTACAGGGGCATGCCTCAGACACCTAGTGTTGGAACCCACTGGGAGGTAGCAGTCTTAGACCTGGTACTCTCAAAATGGGAAGGAGATAGGATCTCAGATTTAGAAGTGGGTCGCCATCTGGAGAACAAGTGACCACCAGACAGTGTGGTTCACAGTAAACACAGCCACATAGAGTCAAGCCATACAGAAAACAAGAGTATTGGACTTTAGGAAGGCTGACTTTGGGAAAATGAGAGAGTGCCTCAGAAAAGCACTAGCAAATGGGCAAGAAAGAGAGGTGGAGAAACAATGGGAGTAATCAAAACAGCCATCGCAGAAACAACGAGCCTTGTGTGAAGCAGATCAACAAAACGAAGGAAAAACACTATGGTTCTCAAAGAGGTGGCAGGGATGGTTAAGGAGAAAATGATAGCATTCAGGAAATATAAGGAAACACAGAAGGAGCAGGACAGAGAACTTTATCATTTAAAGCAGAAGGAGGCAGAGAGGGCAGTCAGAATAGCAAAGGCACAAACTGAGGAAAAGATAGCCAACTCTGTTAAGAGAGGATAAAATCTTTATAGGTACATTAGGGAGAGAAGAAAGACCAAAGGAGTGATACAGAGACTTAATAAAGGGAGGGAATGTGGACAGAGGGTGACAGTGAAAAAGCAGATACTGAACGAATATTTTGCTCATTATTCACAACGGAAGAGGAGGGAGGTACCTAAACCAAACAAGAGAGAACTCTGAATAGGGGGTCGATACTAGTCCATTCACAGAAGAAAGGGTTTTGAAAGAACTCTTGAAACTGAGGGTGGACAAAGCAATGAGGCCTGATGGGGTTCACTCAAGAATTTTAAAAGAACTAAGGTGGGAACTAGTAACACCACTGACTACTCTCTTTAACAAATCATGGGATGATGGGAGTGGTACCTGAGGATTGGAGGAGGGCAATGTGATTCCACTTCACAAAGTGGGAGCAGGCAGAGGCAGGAAACTACAGACCAGTTGGTTTGACCTCAGTGGTAGGAAAATGATGGAATCACTTCTCGAAGGAAATAATTGTTTAGTACCTAGAGGCTAGCGGGGCACAGAACCCAAGGCAGCATGGTTTCACAGTAGGAAGGTCATGTCAGACTAACCTAATAGATTTCTTTGACTGGGTGACCAAAGTAGTAGACCAGGAGGGGCTGTGTATGTGGTATACCTAGATTTTAGCAAGGCATTTGACACAGTCTCACACAGAAGATTAATATTCAAGTTAGCCAGCCTTGTAGTGGGTCTCAAGGTGGTAGCCTGGATAAAAAACTGGCTGGACAACAGGACGCAAAGGTAATATTAAACGGAGTTTACAGTGAAGAAAGGAGGGTAACTAGTGGGGTACCGCAGGGTTCGGTACTGGGACCAGTCCTCTTTAATGTCTTTATAAGTGACATTGAGAGCACCTGGAAGGAAAGGTATGTCTCTTTGCAGATAACACAAGATCTGCAACAGGGTTGCTACACAAGGTGAGGTGGAAAGAAAGAAAGGGACTTGGCAAGGTTGGAGGAATGGTCAGATATGTGGCAGTTCAGATTCAGTGCAAAGAGTGCAAGGTAATGCATCTGGGAAACAAAACCCAGGGAAGAGTACACAATGGGGATGAGTTAATAACAACAACAAAAATCAAAAGAGACCTAGGAGTAATTATATCAGATGACCTAAAGGTGGGCAAGCAATGTGAGAAGGCAGTAAGGAAGGCTGGGGGATATTGGGATGCATAGGAGAGGCATCACCAGTAGAAAACAGGAAGTTGTCATCCCTCTGTACAGACAGTGAGACCCCATCTCTGCAAAGACATAGACACAGTGGAGGCTGTTCAGAGGAGGGCAACAAAATGGTGTAGGGTCTGCACCAGAAGTCATACTGAGGAGAGACTAAAGCAGCTTAATATGTATACCCTTGAGGAAAGGAGGGAGAGGGGCGTGATAGAAACTTCCAGGTATCTCAAGGGAATTAACAAAGTAAAGAGGTAGCATCTTTCAGAAGAAGATGTGCAAGAACAAGAGGCACAATTTGAAGATAGAGAGGATAGCTCAGAGGTAATGTTAGAAAGTATTTTTCACAGAGAGGTTGTGGATGCATGGAACAGCCTTCCCGAGAGAGGTTGTAGAGTCAGGAACAGTGGGAGAATTCAAGAATGCATGGGACAGGCATAAGGCAATTCTAGTGGGCGTAGGAAGAAGTAAGCTGTTGATTAACTAGAATCTGCAGCTTATCCATCAAGTAGGGAAATGGGCAGACTAGGTGGGCCAAGCGGTCCTTATCTGCCGTCAAATTCTATGTTTCTGTGTTTCTTCTAAGGATCTCTGCCCTGCCATAGCCCTCCCACTCGCCCACCTACTCAACCTTTCTGTCATTCAGTGCACTGTTCCGAGACTTGAAATTGGCCAAGGTCATCCTCTCCACAAAAGAGGGGCCTCCCAATCTGGTAACTATACATCCATATAACTCCTACCCACTCAAAAATCCAGGAGAAACGTATTTCGTCCTGATTAAACTCCTCCTTCCTCACTTTTCCATCTTTGTCAACAATCTCCCCTCCATCTGCTCACCTCACGCACACTACAGTACGCCGCCGACGACACGGCCATCTTTGTCTTCGGTCCATCACTCACCGCCACCCAGATGTCCCTCCAAAAGGCCTTTTACGAATGCCCTAAAGTGGTTCGAGGCAAATGACCTGAGGTGCAGTACCAAAAAAAAGTTGCCATGACCTTCTGCTCCCTAGCGCTTGGCCAAACTATCATCTTCACCCTCCTCCTTCTCCTTGGATGGCATGCCGATAGACACAGTACAGTCCTTTAAGTATTTTGAGGTGTGGCTGGACCCCAAGCTAGATTTCTCCGACACATCGACCCTGTTCACGCCAAACTCCGGCCTAAGCTGGGTGCCCTTTATAGAATCTAGGACTGCCTCTCACCCACTATCCTAAAAGAACTAGTTAGTGAGCTCATTCTCCCCATCTTTGACTACACAGATGTTGTATAACAGCGTGGCCCCAATCATCCCTCTCCATGCTAGACCTCTCTTCAGCGCTTTCTGTCGCTTCCTCAAACATCCCTTCTGCACCCATCACTGCTCCCTTTATTCCGCCATTGGACTACCATCCTTTGTTACCCGCTGCCTTGCTCATTGTGCTGTGTTCATTAGCAAGTATTGGTCAGCCTCCCTACCTGTCGGTCCTCCTCTCCCTTCCCCTCATTGGGCTCAGCCTCAGATCATGTGATTGTCTGTCATTCCATATCCTGCTCCCACCCTCCCAAGTGGGCACAGCTGTCTTCTCCTACAGACTACCAGCTCTGTGGAACCAACTCACCTATCCATCCACCTTGCTCCAACTCGGTCCACACTAAAATATCAGCTGAAGTGTCTTCCCCCACCCCCGTTTCTGTTCCCCTCCATCCCTCCTTAATGTCACCCACCTCTACACCTCCCCTCCACATTGCCACTTTTGTCCTAACTCTTCCTGCTTCAATTGGCCTCTGACTCCTCCCTTCACCACCACCCCAGCTACCTTTACCCTACTGTCTCCCACTATCACCGCCTTATAATGCTGGCCACTGCCTCATCAAATAGCACTGGCACCCTCTTCTGTATTCTTATTGCACTATTGACAATCTAGGTTTGTATAAATGCACTTTATGTAATTTATATTGTATGTTTTGAAACTACTTGTGTTTGGATTTGCCTCATTTTGGGTCTGCTGAAATGCTAATCATTTGCTTTGTCCTTCCTTTGTATATCACTCCCCTTTTCCCCAGGTCACACCTGGAAACGAGCCCAGCTCAGTGTGCCTTTCCCAGTTACCAACATTTTAAATAAATAAAATGTTTCCAGACACAAGGCATCTGGGTTAACTCTGTTTATTTTCATCAGTGTGTGTTAGAGACGCAGGCAGTTCCCAGGCCCTATCAGACCTGGTCAACCAAAGGACAGTTCTTCAGACATACAAGTGTTGTTACATGCTACAGTATGTCAACAAACAGGGAGGAGCATACACCTATCTTCTGTGCAGGAGGCAATGAAAGTGTGGGAGTGGTGTCTGGAGTAGGAATCCTGCTCCAAGAAATCTGTCTGCCAGGAGTCCAGAACACCTTGGCAGACAATCACAGCCGAACAGCGGATCCTCATGAATGGCCTCTAGCAGATGGCACTGTGTAGTCTCTGTTCAATGACTGGGAGACACCAGACATGGACCTTTTTGTGCCCCACCTTCAACATCAGACTGACTCAGTTCAGCTCCAGAAACCCAGAGTGTGGTGCTTTTGGCTTCAGTAGCAAAGTCTGTTTCTGTATGCATTCCTCCAGTCCATCTCATCCAGAAAGTACTGTTTAAGTTGGAGGTTAAGGGGGGCAAGATGACTGTAATAGCCCCTTGCAGGCCTCGACAGATCTGGTTCCCTCTTCTAACTCAGTTGCCAGTCAGAAAAGCAAGGACTCTGCCATCCAGACTGGACTTTGGCTCAAGCTCAGGGCTGTGTACTCCATCCCAGCCTGCACTCCCTCCATCTCAGGCTTGGCTCCTGAAGAAACAGAGGTAAGCAGGTTCACAGTATCTCAGAGGGTCTGTGAAATACTCTGTGCTGCTCATAAGCCTTCAGTTAGAAAAACTAATGGGGCCAAGTGGAAGTGTTTTCCACCTCATGTTCCAAAACCCCATGGACCCTTTCAGGAGTTCTTCTGAAACCATTTTGTAATACTTGCTGGACCTGTCTGACTCAGGACTGCAGTACTTCATAGTCAAGTCCACCTGTTTGCTGTTCTACCATAAACCTGCCACTGTTCAGAGGGTTCCTCAGTGGAATTCTACACAATACTCCCAATATAAAAACTAGTCACTCCCAGGGATCGCAGTTTTGTACTAGACATGCTCACTCACAAAACCCTTTTAAACAGTTGCTGCTTGTGACATGAAATTCTGATTTGGAAGGCAGCATTTCTGGTGCCCTCACCTCTGCATGCATAGTGTCCGAAATCCATTCTCTGGTCACAGATCCTCCAGTATACTGTCCTACATAAGGGTAAAGTGGTTTGAGCACACACTCCACGTTCCTGCCTAAGGTGGTGTCAGAATTCCAGTTGAACCAGGCCCTGGTTGTTCCAACATGCTTTGCCAGTTATCAGAATGAAAAGGAAAGGATGTTCAAACAACATGAAGCCTTGTCCCTAGTTCACTGTCCCAAGTTGTAAGAGGAAGGTAATAATCCCTCTTTACAAGACACTGGTTATACCCCATCTGGAGTACTGAATGCAGTACTGGAGACGCACCTGCAAAGAACATTAACAAAATGATGGCAGCACAGAAGGGCAACGAAATGGTGCAGGACTGCATCCGAAAACATATGAGGACAATTCTACGGAGCTCAATATGTATACCCCAGAGCAAAGGAGGAGAGAGGTGATACGATTGAAACATTCAAACATTTTAAGGGCATTGACAAGGTAAAAGAGTCTAGCATGTTCCAGTATAAGAAAAACAGCAGGACAAGAGGACACAGCGTGAGATTAGAGGAGGCCGATTAAGGGGTAATGTGAGGAAGTTCTTTTCACAGAAAGGGTGGTGGACGCATAGAACAGCCAACCTCAGGAAGTGGTGGATATGAATACAGTGCAGGGCTTCAAACAGGCATGGGATCAGCATAAAGGAGCAATACAGATGAGTATGACTAGATGGGCCATTGACAGAGTAAAGGCCTGTAGACGTTCATAAGGTAGAAAATATGTGCAGACTGGATGGGCCTTACGGTCCTTATCTGCCGTTAACTTCTGTGTTTTTACGTTGCTGTATTCTGACTATATGCAGTTAGCCCCTGCATTCAAACTGCTCAGAGATGAAAGAGTTAACTGTGCCATAGCATAGAACATTGAGCTCGAGCTCGGTTTTCAAACCACTGTCTGTGGTTCATTCTATGTAACCGTCAGATCCTTTACTCTGCCTGCCTGTGAAGTTGCTCCGGGGTCTCTCCTCGCTTTTCATGGTTCAGTGGTAGTATTTTCAATGTTTTTTCAAACTATTTGTTTTGGTTCTTCAAGCCTCTGTCCATCGGGTACAGGTTAGACCTTTCTAAATTTACTTCAAATCGGTAAGTTTTCGGTTTCCTGATCGATTTTTACGTAACTGCTAAGGAACCAAAGGTAGTATTATTCTTATTAGTAGTTTTCTACCTTTTGTGTATTCTTTAGTTAAAAAAAAAATGAAAAGAAAGACCCAGGTTTTTTCTCACGCTTTTTTCAACCTGCCCTTGAACTGACCATTTTCCCCCAAAACAAAAAACTAAGTTGGTTACTCCAGCTTAACTGACTTTGAGAGTAACATTTTTTCCAGTGCCTATCATGTTTGAGAAGCCCAAGAAAAGATTGGTACAACCGGTTTCAGCACTGTACAGAGTGTGGGAGGTGTTTGCTGAGGCCAACCACATCTCATTTGTGTCTGTTGTCTGGGGTTTGACCACCTGAAAACAGATTGTGATATATGTATACATTTTCCTAAGTCCACGTTGGATAAGCGACCGTCAGACTTAAGGAAAGAATGGCGAAAAATCCATTAACCCAGATGGCTGGTCTGGTTTGGTTCCTGAAGGAGCGACAGAACCTGAAGAAGTGCTTTCTGACCAGAGCATACTTCTTTGACCAAGAGGAAAGCAGCTACTGAGGAGTCAGTGCCGGCTAAGAAAAGAAAAATTCCGCTGGTTGGAACCAACTGTGGTGGTTCCGACCGTGAAGAGATCGTGCAAGCGATCCGAATAGTCCAATCACATCAGCCTGGTTTGGGTGATCTGAGACCGAGATTAGAGAATCCAAACATCAGTTCAGTCACCTCCGGTTCGCTTCCTATGAATATCAACTGAAGTGGGAAGGTGAGTAGGAGGAGTTAGAAGAGGAAGAAGAGGCGACTTGAGGAACCCATAGAACCCGAGGTGTCCCCTGATAGACCCGATTCTAGTTCACCTCCTAGGCACTCTGGTGATGCCTCTTTTCACTACTCCTTTTATAAAAAAGTGGCTGAGACCCTGCAACTTCCCACTGTTGAGTCAGCTGAGGAAGAGGAAGAGCCAGATTTTGTCGAGATGATGGGAGTTCCTGAGGTTAGAGACTGTCCATTCCCTTATACAAGTCCGTTAAAGCAAACAACAAAATTCTGCAGACACCTACTTCTATCCCCAGTGGACAAAGGGCAGATAGGAAGTATATGTTGTCTGGCAGTGGGACAGAGTTCCTCTACAGCCATTGTTCCCACACTGGTGTGGTTCAAGCAGTTGCATGTGGCAAAGCTGATATTCCTTTGGCTTCCCATCCTCCTGAAAAGGATTCCTGAAAATGGATGCCACAGTCAAGAAGTAGTACCTCTCTGCTTCTCTGGGGATAAAACAGACTTCACACATGGTCTATGTAGCCAGGTATCAGAAGTCTAGGTGGGAATCAGTGCTGGAGTTAGCCAAGACCCTCCACCCCAAACTGGCTCAGGATTTAGAACAGATTGTCAAAGAGGGTATTGAAGTCTCTAAGGTTCAGTTCCAGGCAGCTGTTGATTCTAATGATGTTTCTTCTAGAGTCATGGCTACTTCAGTTTCCATGAGGAGGTTCGACTGGCTCAGGTGTACCTTCTTATCCCAAGGTACACAGTCAAAGGTCATGAGTTCCTTTCACCCAGCACTCTCTTTTCGGTGAGCAAACAGAAGAGTACATGAAAAAGATGGAGGAGTACAGGGTAACTTACAAGAGTGCAGCTTCCAAGGAAAAAGCTGCAACACCACAGAAGCAACAAGCCAGGCCTGGCAGGGCAGGCCTTCAGAGCCCAGGCATTTCAGGCCTATCAGCAGCCCAGAGGGTACTTCAGGGGTAGAGGTCGGGAGAGAGTGCAGGGCAGCTTTCACCTCCCAACCTAAGATTCCTGCTAAGCAGACTCCTGATGGGTGAGTCCGGGCTGCCTCCCATTGCCGGTAGGGTGCAGACTGGCTCACTATTTCCAGGCTTGGCAAGCTATTACCACAGACAAGTGGGTCCTGGAAGTAGTGAGCCAGGGTCTTCCCTGAATTTCAAGCAGTTTCTAAAATCAAGAGCAAGGCCATTCAGACCTGCCAACAGGTTAGAGTCAGCCCTTCTGGAAGCAGAGGTTTCTACCCTCTTGCAAATGAGGACAGTGGAACCTGTGCCCCTCCCTTACCAGGGAAGAGGCTTGTACTCTGGGTATTTTCTGACCCTAAAGAACAATGGGAATGTTGGCCCATACTAGATTTGAGATTTCTCAACAAGCACATGGACAATCCCAAATTCAAGATGGTGACCCCTGCCATGATTCTACCTACCCTCAAGCAGGGAGACTGGTTGGCATTCTTTGATCTCAAGGGCCCTATTTCACTTCCCAGTCAGGTATTCTCACAGAGAATAACTATGGTTCAATTGTCCTCTGGTCACTACCAATTCAGAGCAATACCCTTTGGCTATCCTCGGCCCCCATGGTCTTCACAAAGTGCCCATCTGTGGGTACGTGGCACATTTAAGGAGGCTGAGTGTGGCAGTTTTCCCTACTTGGACGACTTGCTCATTGTGGGCAGTCCCAGCACAGGTAAGGGAAGCCTTGGCTCTAGTACAGAAGACCCTGTGTTCTCTAGGGCTTCTGTTAAATTTGGAAAGTCAGTGTTGGAACCAGTGCAGGTCCTGGAATTCATTGGGGCACAGCTGGACACAGTTCAGGTGAAAGCATTTCTGCAGACAGCCTGATAAAGCTAGCAGATTTCTTCCACCCAGATTGTCTCACCCAGCGAGACATTTCCTTCAGCTTCTGGGCCACATGGCAGCATCCACGGCAGTGGTCCCAGGGCAAAGTTTCAAATGAGGATATCCACTTTCACCTCAGGTCCTGTTGGTCCCAGAGGAGGATCATTTGTCCAAGCTGGTGCCAGTGACACCCACCTTCTTACAAGCATTACAGTGGTGGAAGGACAAGGACAATCTCAGGGTGGGAATTCCTTTCTTTCAGCAATTGCCCACAGTAGTGCTGACAACAGATGCTTCCCTGCTGGGGTGGGGAGCCCATCTGGGGACCACTACACAGGGGTTGTGGTCCCAACAGGAGTCTGTTTTCCACATCAGTTTATTGGAACTTAGGGCAGTGCACCTGGCACTCCAATCTTTCAGGACCTTGGTACAGGGAAGGTGGTTCAGATCAGGGCAGACAATACCACCACCATGTACTACATCAACAAGCAGGAGGGACAAAGTCCTCTACCCTCTGCTCGGAGGCAATGAGAATCTGGAGCCGAGCTTACTCTCTCAGGACCACCTTCTCAGCTGCGCACCTACCAGGCAAGGACAATATGCTAGCAGATGCACTCAGCAGAATAAACCAGACTCACACACGTGGTCTCTGAACAGAGAAGTGCTGCATCTAGTCTTTAGGAGGTGGGGCACTCCAGAGATTGACCTATTTGCAGCTCCAGACAACCACCAGGTGCCCCAGTACTGTTACAGACCCCAGTTGGGGTTGGGTGCCTCTGGATGCATTGGTACTAGACTGGACAGGCAAGTTCAGGTATGCCTTCCTCCATTTCCACTGATTCACAGAGTCCTGATCAAGGTCAGGACTCGCCATCAGAAATGATCCTGATTGCCCCAAAGTGGGCCAGACAAACTTAGTACCCTTTGTTGATGTCCTTGTCAGTGGTCAGTCAATTTGCCTCCCCAGGAGGCACGACCTAGTTGACCTCCTCGCAGGGGTGGATCTTATACCCCAACCTCAGATCCCTCAGGCTCAGGGCCTGGCTCTTGAGGACCTAGAGTATGCTGACTTGCATCTCTCTGAAGGGTTATAGAGATCTTGAAGGTGTCTAGGAAGCCTGCCACCAGAAAGAACCTACACATGCAAATTGAAGAGATTTACAATTTGGTGTGCACAGAGGTTGGAACCAGAGACAGCTGGCCTGGCAATACTGTTGCATTACTTAACCCATTCTTTAGGCCTTCAACCTTCTACCGGAAAGTGCATCTGGCGGCTGTTTCTACCTACCTCTCTGCATGGAAGGGCCCTTCCTGGCATCTCATGCCATCTACAAAGATTCTTTAAGGGGTTGCTTCACTTACACCCCTCGCACAGGGAACCAACCCTTCTTGGGACTTGAATATCTGCATAGCACAGCTATTGCAACCCCATTTGAGCCCATGTCCTCAGCTGAGCTTAAGTATCTGACATGGAAAACAGTATTTCTTGTGGCCATAATCTCTGCCAGGTGGATTAGTGAGTTGCAGGCCTTGTCAGTGGAGCCTAATTACATAGCACTCTGTAGGGATAAGGTTGTCCTTAGGACAAACAGGACATTTCTCCAAAGGTGGTCTCTACATAGATACATAGATACATAGACAGTGTCGGCAGATAAGGGCCTATGGCCCACCCAGTCTGCCCATTTGAGCTTGTAAGTTCAGTTTGGTTTCCTAGAAGTCTGTTGCCCCTTACCCTGACCTCCAGAATTCCTTTATGTCTATCCCATGCATTCTTAAATCCCGTGATTGTTTCAGCCCCCACCACTTCCTCTGGCAGGGTGTTCCACTTGTCCACCACCCGCTCTGTGAAGAAATTCTTTCTCATGTTTCCTCTGAATCGCTCCTCCCTCCCATGCCCTCTAGTCCTGGAACATCTTTTTCGCTTAAAAATAGTGTTTTCCTGCACCCTATTCCTCCCTGTAAGATACTTGTATGTCTCTATCATATCCCCTCCTCCCTCCTTCCTCCAGGAGTACATGTTCAGTTCCTTCAACCTGTCTTCATAGGACTTGTGATGCAATCCATGCACCATCTTTGTTGCCCTCCTCTGAACCTTCTCTACCCTGTCTATGTCCTTACGTAGGTATGGTCTCCAGAACTGTACACTGTACTCCAGGTGGGGCCTCACTAGTGTCTTGTATAGTGGAATTATGACCTCCCTTTCCTGCTGGTGATGCCCCTGCCTATACATCCCAGCATCCTATTTGCTTTACCTGCTGCCTTGTCACACTGTTTCCACCTTGAGGTCATCAGAGATGATAACCCCAAGATCCCTTTCCTGCTTGGTGCATGCTATATCCTCACCCCCAACTGATATATTGTGCCAGGGTTTTTGTTCCATATGCATTATCTTGCACTTCTTTGCATTGAATTTCAACTGCCAAACCCCTGACCATTCTTCAAGTTTCTGCAGGTCGCTTCTCATTCTGTCTACACCTCTGGTGTGTCTACTCTGTTACAGAGCTTTGTGTCATCAGCGAACAGTGAAATTCTGCCTTCTAGGTCCTGCGCAATGTCACTGATGAAGATGTTGAATAGGACCGGTCCCAGCACTGATCCCTGTGGTACCCCACTGGTCACTCTTCCTCTGTGGAGTGACAGCCATTTACCACCACCCTCTGTGTCCTGCCACCCAGCCAGTTACCTACCCACCACACTACTGTCCTGCCCACACCATATTCCCCAGTTTGTGTAATAGTCTTCTATGTGGCACAGTGTCAGAGGCCTTGCTGAAGTCCAGATAGGCCATATCCACTGCCTCCCTGATCCACCTCCCTAGTCACCCAGTCAAAAATTCAAGAGGTTGGTCTGACATGACCTCCCCTGGTGAAACCATGCTGCCTTGGGTCCTGTAGTCATTGACAACCAGATGTTCTACCAATCTCTCCTTCAGTAGTGCTTCCATGATCTTCCCCACTACCGAGGTGAGGCTGACTGGTCTGTAGTTCCCTGCCTTACTCTTTGTTCCCACTTTTGTATAAGGGGACTACATCTGCTGTCCTCCAGTCTTTGGGTACCTCCCCTGTTTCCAGTGATCGGCTAAACAGGATAGCCAGAGGTTCAGCCACCACTCTCTTAGTTCTTTAAGGACCCTGGGTGCACCCCATCTGGCCCCATTGCTTTTATCAACTCTTATTACTTCCAGTTCCTTCAGAACCCTTTCTCGTGTAAAGGGACTTGTGTCCATTTCTGCACCATTCTCACCCTTGTACTCCCTTCAGACCCATTACCCTCCTCTTCCTCAGTAAGACTGAGCAGAAATACCTGTTCAATATGTCAGCTTTACTGTTGTCATCCTCCACGTGGCCCCATCCTCCCGCTCAGTCTCACTATCCCTCCCTTTGTCTTTCTTTTTTACTTATGTACCTGTAAAGGTTTTGTCCTCTACCCACTGATTTTGCAATGTGCTCTTCTGTCTGAGCTTTGGCTTCCTTACTGACCTCCCTGCCTCCCTTTGCTTCTCCTGGTACTTCTCCATACCCCTTCTGCCTGTGTCTTTTGTATTGCCTGAATGCAATCTTTTGGCTTTCACTTTCTTGCTACCTCTTTGGAAAACCATAATGGTCTCCTCTTCCTTTTCCTCTTGCTAACCTGGCTTAATGCATAATTCTGTTCTTGTAATCCCCATTTTAAATACTGCCCACTGTTCCTCAACCCTGATTCCTGTCCCATTCCCCTTAATGCCTCTTTCAAGTATCTTCCCATTTTCCCAAAGTCTGCCCCCTAAAATCCAGGATCGTGTTTTGTGTGGTTTGGTTCTGCTCTTTCTGTGATTTCAAACCACAATGACTGGTGGTCACTGTTTCCCAGGTGCTCCCCACTGTTACCCCCATCACACTGTCCATGTTTGTGAGCACAAGGTCCAGTATTGCCTTCTGCCGAGTTGGTTCCATGACCAGTTGCTTGAGGAAGGCACCCTGAAGGAGTCCAGGATAAATCCGCTCTAGTTGATGCTGCTGCTGGGATGCTCCAGTCCCACGTCTGGAATATTGAAGTCTCCAACAGTACTACCTCACCCTTGTCTGCCATCCTTTGGATGGCTAGCATCAACTCTATCTGTTTCTTCCTCCTGTGCTGGTGGTCTATAGACCACACCTGTGCGGATGGCTGTCCCCATTTTCCTTTCCAGCTTAACCCACAGTATCTCTCCCCATTTTGTTCCTCCTGGATCTCTGTGGCCCTTATGTCATTATCTCAAATCATTAGACTATTTTTAGTCTCGTATAGTATTTCATTTGAATCAATCCATTACACTGCCTGACTTTTCAATGATCATTCTTGCCCAGGGAGCGTAGACTACATAGCATTGATGTCAAGGGGCTATTAGTTACTACCTGGATCAGATGAGGGCACATAGGAATGACTGCACTCAGTTGTTCCTCACCTATGAAGAAGTGGGTAAGGGCAAGCTGGCCACCAAAGGACCATTGCCAGGTGGATTGTGTCTTGCATCCAGTTCTGCTATGGCAAACTGGGGAGAAGAGCCACCAGTGGGTCTGAGGCCCACTCCACCAGGAGGGACAGCTGCCTCCGTGGCAGCGGCTAGAGATAACCCCTGCTCAAATTTACAGCAGCTACCTGGAAAACTGTTCACACATTTACAAAACACTACTGCCTGACACCCAGGCCAGGAGTGATGCCAGGTTTAGTACAGCAGTCCTGCAGAGCCTATTCTCAGTAGGTTCTGTGCCCACCTCTATGGGGACACTGTTTGATAGTCTGCATATAGTCAGAATACAGCAAGACTTCATGTTGTTTGAAGAAAAAATTACCACAGTAATGTTTCTTCTAATGGAGTCTTTCTGACCTGCCTCCTGACCAGAACCTCAGGGGTTGGCACTGCACTCCAGCTGTACTCATCTAGATGCTACACTTTGGGGTGCTGTTTCTCTTAGGCATCTTTGACCAGAGTAGTCTTGTTATGCCCATGTTTGGGTCTCAAATCATTAGACTATTTTCACTTCTAGGTTTTAACACTTTTGTAATAATTTTGTTAGAATAGTATAGTGTACTTTCTTGTTAGTGCTTGTAAGAATTTGACGGTTACATAGAATGAGCCAGGGACAGTTGCTTGAAAACTGAGCTCAAGCTCAACATTCTATGCTAGGGCATAGAGTTAACTCTTTCATCTCTGGAGCAGTTTGAATGCAGGGCTAACTGCATATAGTCAGAATACAGCAAGACTCCATTAGAAGAAACAACATTACTGTGGTAAGCAATTTTTAGTACATTCTCTTGCTGTCTCAAGGTCCTTAGATTTTGTCTGGATAGAACTTAGTACTACAGACAAGCAAAGCAACAATGTGTCTCCTTCAATACCAAATGAAAGTGTCTCCTGTCACTGTCAAGTGCATATCTGCTTGGATTGTGAATTGTTTCCATCACTGCTATGCCATGGCAGGGGAAGAGCTGGAGGGCAGGGTACATGCCACAAGAGCAGTAGTCACCTGCTTGGCAGAGATTTACTCGGTGCCCATCGCAGAGATCCGCAGGGCTGCCACATGGAACACCATGTATATTTTATCAAGCACTGTCCTTTGGATGTTCATGCCAGATAGCATGCCAGCTTTGGCTGGACTGTCTTGAATGGTTTGCTATCCTAAGTGAGTCCTAGACTTGATTTCTGAAGCTTGGTACTCTGACCCATATGTGGGACTCTGTAGAGAAGGACGTATTTTTGTAAAATAGAAAATTCGTACCTACTGTAACTGAAGCTCTTCCTGAATATCTTCTCCATAGAGTACCACTACCACTCCATCTCCTAGACTCACTGAAGTACTGCTGTGATGTATTGTTATCTTCCTTACTTTTTTCCCTATGTATGAATTTAGTGCTCTGAAAGGTATAGGATTGACAGCACTGGGAACTGAAGTCCCCTAGCCACATGACAAGTACCACATGGGCGATCACAGTGCATGCTTTCCCACTGTCCCACCAATGTGCCTCAACCCTGTCATGGAGGATCGCCACATAAGTGAGAGGGTAGTTCAGACTCCGTCCCCATTCAGTCCTTGGCCACTCATGTGAGACTGACAACAAGGTTCCAGTTAGTGCCAGTTATGTTGGTGGTTTTCATGATGTGGACACCTGCCCAACGGGAAGCGGACTGAGACCACCATAACTCAGTTCACATAGGCCACTGACTAGCTGTCAAGGGATAACGGTTTTCGACCACTACGGCTATGCTGGATTTGAACCCGTGGCCTAGAAGTGAAAGGTCCTTAACCTGCTACCTATCCACTGAGCCATCCAGTTCTCCCATCTCCATCCCTTGGACTCACTGCAGTATTGTTGTGTTGTGTTATTGTCTTCCACCCTTTTTCAGTAGGTTTGGGTTATAAGCACTGTTAAGCTGGAGTTGTTAGCCTTTCCTATATGGGCCAACAGGGCTATCTTAGGCCTTTAGTTAGTGGTTAGATTGCTAGTAGGTATATTCTCACATTACTCTCTCCTCAGTAAAAGGTACTGAGGTGGTTGAAGGTGCCACTTTATACCTTTGGTCATGTACCAGTGACATGTGCGTTGGGGGCACACTCATGCCGCAGCCGCCAGAAAAGTTCTGGCTTCCATGAGGTCCTAGTGCCTTCTGGCTAAGACCCATAAGTGGTACTCTATGGAAAAGATATTCAGGAAAATCTTCAGTTCTAGGATCGTGAGTATGTTGTTCATCCACACTATCTGGCATGTCCTTTCCTTTAAGAATCACCAGAAGGTCTTCAAGCTGGCTTCTCTGACCCACCCAGGTGGTATATCCCTCGGCTCCGCCCCATGGCTACACATCTTCCTTTCTGCTGGAAAATTCAGGTTGCCTCCTTCGTGCTCCTGCATTTTGTAGGCCCTAGCTTCAAAGCCTTCGGTTATTCCAAAAATTCATCTAGTTAGCATTAGCGATCACGACTGCTTATCTTTGATTGTGGAAGACAAGTCTTCCCAGATTTCACTGGTGTTCATGCGGCCAGAAGATGTTGTGCACCGATCCCACACTGTGTCGTCTGTTGCTTGGGTATCGACAATGACACCTCAAAGTGCGATTTTTGTCTTGCATTTCACCCTAACGTCCTCGGACTGTCCGTACGCCTGAAGTTGGGGAGGCGGAAAAACAGAACCCTCTGGTGAAATCAAAGGAGGCTCGGTGGCGGTTTCTATGGCCATGGTATCCGCCCGAGTAATTGGGAACATGCAAACCTTCAAGGAGGAAGCGGCTTGTGCCATGGAATCTTCCTCATGGAGCTTCTTCGTTCCGCTCAACCTGGCTCCACCTTCTCGGGTTCCTTCAGAGAGCTGTGCCAGTCTCTCCTGACTAAGAGAGAGGGTTCTGCGGGCTACACTCCTATCGGTCCCATAAGCGTGAAAAGGACCCGTGATTATCTTCGTCTCGGAAAAGATGTTCTTGGGATCGGAGAGATCTTGGTCCCAGGAACTGGCAGTCTCGACTTCAGTTGAAATTGCCTCTTAGCCCGCTGGCTTCTCTACTGCTGTCTGGCCAGTCGACCCGAAGTGTCAATCGGCGAGTTGAAATATTCATTGACCGATCGACCATTGTCGCCGACTCGGTCAGCGATTCTCTCAGTCAGACTCTGGTCCTTTCTTTCCTGATGAGGAGACCTAGCCCACTGGGAATCCCATCGAGGAAGTGGTCCTCGACCCTGGGAAATCATCAGTCCCGCTGTTGTTTCCCAAGCGAATGAATTGGCCTGTCCGATCTCTATCGAGGTCTAGGACCCTCGACCAACAGGCTGAGGAAGAGCCACAAGCACTCAAAAGGAGGCAGCGCCATTGGTCCCTCGTCCTCCTCGGATGAGAAGAGGCTCTGGCGGAAACTCCATCAGTGCTCGAGGACCTCAAGTGGCAACAACTGATTTTGTCCGGCACAAGCCAGCACTGGTTTCTACCCCAGTCATTACTTGCCTTTCACCTCCCAGACTGAAGCTGATTCCTTCAAAGCCAATTAAGTCAGTTCCCCGATCGCGGAGCTGGGGAAACCTCTGGTTTGCCCTAAACCATCTCTCCACCAGCGTGGTGGAATCACCTCCCAAGCAGCCTGTGGGAGGGCTCCTTCTAAGGAAGATAGACCAGGCAGCGGGCTTCCCTGTCTTTCGGGCACTGTCACCCCGTAGTACCCTCTCACTGACATCCTCAAGAGAGGGATACCCGGCACGTAGGCCTTTCCTCTGGCTGAGGCCATAGTTGGCCCAGCCTTAGAACTTTGGCGCCCTGCCTCCTGTCCAGCTCTGTCTGCCCACATGGCCTGCAAGTATGCGGTGCCCATGAGGTCCCTTGCGGGTTCACAGAGCAACCTTTGGCCCGAGTCTGGTGACCGCCTCTGTGTTCAAGCGTACTGGCAGTTCTGCCGACACTGATTGACCTCCCAAGAAGGAATCAAAAACTTGGATCATTCGGCTCGAAAGGTCTAGACGGCCTCATCTTTAGCCTCCATCAGGCAAGTTCGGCTGTCATCATGGCTTACCTTCTCCCATGCCCTCTTGGAGTCTTTGGATGAAGTCCTCCCACACCTCCCCATGGACATGCAGACCACGGTCAAGCAAAGTCCGGGACCAGGGCGTGCTGTTTGCCAAACAGCAGCTTAAGATAGCCCAGGACATTGGGGACTCTTGTGTCCGGCTCATTGGCAGCTGCAGTTGCCTCTCGCTGCAGGGCATGGCTGAGACTCTCTTCTTTCCCAGCAGATACTCAGCACAAACTAGCTGATGTGCCTTTCCTGGGCACGATCTTTCGGCCCAGGTGTGGCTGGTCACTTTCAGCATATTGAGCAGTCCAATGCCACCTTGGATGCCACTTCTGCTAAAGGTTCTTCCAATAAGAAGAAGCCTTTTCAGCACTCTTCCCTGCAGCCCAGCAACCCTCCTTTCAAGCAGGGCAGCAGCAGAAGCAGGCTCAAGCTTGGTGCCCCCGCCCAAGCTTAGGCTCACAGGTCCATAAAGGAGGCCAACAAGGAACGAGGGAGAAGCGAAGTGGAGAGGAGAAGCCCAAATGGAAGATGGAGGGAAAGAAAATAATAGAGGAAAATGAAGGGAGGGATGGTGGGGAGTAATGGGTCAGGGAGGAAAGAAAGGTGGGGATATTTGTACATAGTTATATGTTTGAAATGTTACTGAAATTGTCTGTGTTGTTATTAAGGTTTCTAGGGACATGGATATGTTGTTCATCCACACTGTCTGGCAGGTTCCTTGCCGCTTTAAATCTTGCCGGAAGGTCTTCAAGCTGGCTCCTCCCACCCACCTGGGTGGTAAAACTCTCGGCTCCGCCCATGGCCTGAGATCTTCCTTACCGCTTTTTTTCAAGACTTGATCAAGTTTCTCCTTGCGGCTGCAATGGACAAATTGACTCCAGTTTCGGCGGTGCTCTTGTGGGCAGAAAATGTCCGGGCAGACCCGCGCTCACGATCGCGTCTACTGCCTTGGCCTGGAAACGCCACAGGCCCTGCGGAGGTTATGCCGTTAGGTTTTCGACCAACATCCTGGAAGGCCGTGCTGCCCAGTTACAGCTTGGGTACCCGAGGCGCTATCCGCCGGTGAAGTCGAAGGAGGCCCGTTGGGCGATTACCGTGGTGGCTGGCTCGGCTGAGCAACTCAAGCAGATGATTGCCCCCGAGGAGGGAGCGCAGAGCCGCATCATCCTCTTCCTCGGTCGCGGCATTTATCCCCTCTCTCTGGGTACCTCATACAGTATTCAGCTTCTTTCAAGGAGCTATGCCAGTCCCTTTCCACGAAGGAGAGGGGCCATCGGGACATTCCTCTCGGTCCAGAAAGAAGGACTCAAAAGTGAGAATCCCATCGTCGGCGTTAGTGGGAGGCGGAGAGGTCCCCTTCCTGGACAGTCGACACTCTGCCGTCGAGGTTGTGGCTAAGGTCGCTGGCTTCACGGTGTCCCCATCAGGTCAGCCAGCGAGACACCCGTCGGCGTGGTCGAGATTTTTGTCGACCTGTCGGATGGGCTGTCGACTGGTGAAGCTGACAACCCTTCTTCACGGTTCCCCGGTGGAGACCAAGGACCTACCTGTGCCTCCAGTGCCGCGGTCCCGGTTAAGGCTTCGAGCCAAGGGAAGGCGGGTGTCCCGCCCTTCCCAGACCCGTCCTCGAAACACTGAGGATCTGGTCTCGGTCTCAGACATTGTCTCGGTCAGCGATCCCACTGACATCAGCGGTCTCGGTCTTGGCACGAGTAAGCGGTGCCGCCGCTCATCCCGTCTTCCTCCTCCCGGAAGAGGAGAAGCTAGCGCAATTTGCGTCGACGCTACAAGGACCTGATGTGGCAGCAGTTACTTCTGTCCAGGAACAAGCCAATGCCATCGCCGTCCCCAGCATCAAGTGACTGTCACTCGGCGGCGAAACAACCCCTCGCTGTTGCCGAGGTGCCCAAGCCTGGGCGGTTGTTCGTCCGAAACCAACTACCCACCCGATTGTGGTGGAACCTCCGCCTCCACAACCCGAAATTGGGGTGCCGACCAAGGACTCTCAGTCGGGTCAGGGCCTGCCCACAGGTTGTCGGTCACCCTCACTCCCGACCATCCTCGGCAGGTGGAGGGTGGCTCAGGCCCCAGGCAGCTCTTCGCGGACTCCTCGAGTCCGATGGCGACTCCTCCCTGTTCTCCAGGCCCATTGACCTGAGTCCTCCGAGGGACAGTCGATGGACGAAGCCCATCATCCTTCATGAGTTTGCTTCGGCTCATCTCGGAGTCCAACAGGATGGAGCTTGAGCCCGTGTCCAAGCGGGCCAAGTGTCCCCTGCGGAGATACTGGACTGAGGGATTCACCCGGAGGCCTTTCCGGTGGCTGAAGCCATTGTTGGCCCAGCCTTGGAGCTTTAGCAGTGGCCTGCTTCCTGTCCTGTGACTTCGGCCAGGATGGCAAGGAAGTATCACGGTCCCTACCAGCTCTTTGCCGTTTTTAGAACACCCCTCAGCCAAGGGTTGGTCACCGACAGCGTTTTCCGGCATTCCGGGGCGCTGGGGATGTGGACAAGCCCCGACAAGGAGTCAAAAAAGCTGGACTATGCCGGGCGTAAGGTGTGCGCTGTGTCCTCCCTTGGCCTCCGCCAGGCCAGCTCGGCCATACTGATGGCACACTTCTCCACACCCTCATGGGCTCCCTGGATGAGGTGATCCCTCATCTCCCGGCTGACCACGGTCCAGCAGGTGCAGGACCAGGGTAGGCGGTGGCTAAACAGTAGCTCCAAATGGCTCTGGACATTGGAGACTCCTGTGCCAGATCGGTTGCAGCAGCGGTGGTCATCGCCTCAGAGCATGACTGAGGATATCCACCTTCATGGCAGATACCCAGCACAAACTGGTGGATGTCCCTTCCTGGGGACCGACCTCTTTGGCCCTGGGTGGAAGGTCACCTCAGCGGATCAAAAGTCCAGTGCCACTCTGGACTCGGTCACCTCCACCCAGAAGGACAAAGGCCGCCGACAGCAGCAGCACAAGTCCTTTCGCCCTTCTGCGCCTGCTGCTGTCCGACCAACAGTACCAGCACCAGGGCCAGCAGGCTCGTGCTTGGCATCCCAAACCCAAGCCCACAGCTCCTCCAACAGGAAGCAGGGAGGTAAAGGCCAGGAGGTCCCTCGGCCAGTCCCTCCTCTAAGCCTGCCCAGTGACGGGTTGAGGTGTCGGCCCCAGCCTCGTCACTCCCCTGGGTTCCTCCTGTGGGTGGCCGGCTCTGCCACTTCCTTTCCACTTGGTCCGTTATCACCACGGACCATTGGGTGTTGGAGGTGGTAGGAAAGAGCCTACCTCGAGTTCTAGCAGGCCCCGCCTTCCAAGCCGTCGCCCCTCGGAAGCTACGGGTCCGTCAGAGCCCTTTGTCGGCTCACCAGCCGATATCGCCCTGCTCCTCGAAAAGAGGTGATCAGGAAGGTGGCGGATCCTCCTCCAGACCCGGGATTTGTGTCCAGGTACTTCCTGGTCCCAAAGCGGATGGGGGCTGGTGCCCCATTCTCGACCTGTACAACCTGAACAGGTTCCTAAGGTCTCGGACCTTCAGTATGGTCACTCTGGCTCTGATAATCCCATCCTTGGAACTAGGCGTGTGGTTCTGTTCTCTGGACCTTCAGGCAGCGTTCTTTCACGTCCCAATCCATCTGTCCACCAGAGATTCCTCCACTTCAGGGTGGAGGAATCCCTCATGATTCGGATCATGCCCTTCGACCTTTCCCTAGCTCCCAGGGTCTTCACCAAATGCATGGCAGTGGTGACAGCATTCCTCACGGTGCCGAAGGGTCTGGGTGTACCTCTACCTGGACGACTGGCTGATTGCAGCCCCTCCAGAGTGGAGGTGGAGCGGTCAGAGATCTGGCCCTCCAGGTTTACTCTCAGGTTGGCCTCCTCATCGAGGCCAAGTCGGAACTCGTGCCAAAGCAGGTGATACAATTCATCGGGCAGAGCTCAACTCTCTACAGAGCAAAGCACGGCTCCTGGCGGACAGAGCCAAGGTTCTTTCTTCCTTTGTCCAACCATTTCAGGTTGGGCAATCCCTCCCCGGGACTTCCTCGCCTCCTGGGCCTCATGGCAGCCTGCACTAAGCGTGGTCCATTGGGCCCGGCTGGTACATGTGTCCCCTTTAATGGGGTTGGCCAGCCAGTGGTCACAGCACTCGATCCTCTGGATCAGCTAGTGACAGTGACCCAGGGATGTGGAATGCTCTCCAGTGGTGGACCTGTCCAGCACATCTGCAGGAGGGCATCCCATTTGTCCGCCCAGGCGGCGGTCTCTCTATCGACCGATGTCTCTCTGATGGGTTGGGGTGCCCATCTGGGGAGCACAGAGCACACAGCCTCTGGTCCCCTCGGAGTCCCGATGCCACATAAACTGCTGGAGCTTTGAGCGGTTTGTCTAGCCCTTACCGCCTTCGCTCCATTTCTCACGAGGTCAAGTGGTTCAGGTCCAGGCGGACAATACCACGACCATGTACTACCTAAACCGCCAGGACAGGATGCACTCCATGCCTCTGTGCAGGAAGCTCTCTGCATTTGGTCACTCATCGCAGCCTGGAGCGGATTTCCTCGCCATTCATGTGGTGGGAGCCTCCAACACCCTGGCCGATGCCCTAAGCCAGATAGGGGCTGCGTCCCACAGTGGTCTCTCCTGCCGGAGGTAGTACAAGATCTGTTCTCCTACTGGGGCACGCCTCAGGTGGACCTGTTTGCCTCCAGGAGAATCGAGCTGAGATTGTTTCATGCCTGCCCCTCAGCAGGGCTCGCTGCAGGGATGCCTTCTCGAGGCCGTGGACCCCGGGCCTCTTCACCTTTCCCCATTTCCTTGATCCACAAGGTGCTTCTCAAGGCGAGGGGGACAAGGCGCAGGTGATTCTGGTAGCCCCAGACTGGCCCGCCACTTCTGGTATCCAGATCTCCTCAGTTTCAACTCCAGGCTCAGGAGGCGGCTTCCAGCCCGCCCGGACCTGATCTCAGTCAATCAGGAAGGTATTCCATCCGGACCTTCAATCCCTGCCACCTGATGGCCTGGTTTCTGAGCAGCTAGAGTTCCAGGCCTTGGGTCTTTCCGACGAGGTCCTCAACGCCATTGAGGCATCCCGTAAGAGTCGACCAGAAAATGCTATGCCTTCACATGGAAGAGATTCTCCATTTGGTGTCAGGGCAAGGGCCTGGACCCTTCCTCCTGTTCCTGGCAAGCATTCTGGACTGTCTGTGGTCCCTTTTTCAGCTAGGGCTGGTCGACAACCTTAAGGTGCACCTGGCAGCCATCTCTGCCTACCAGGGCGGCGGGAAGCAGTCAGTGGCGCAGGAGAAGGTGGTCAGCGCATTTCAAAGGCCTTGATCACATATCCCTCTGGTGCGAGAACCTCCACCTTCGTGGATCTACTGCTGGTATTGGCTAAGCTCATGGGCAAGCCATTCGAACCGATGCACAGGTGTGACACCTCTCACCTGTCGTGGAAGACTGCCTTCTTGGTGGCTATCACGTGAGCCAGAAGGATGGGAGAGCTCAGGCGCTTTCCATCGAGTCTCCTTATCTGGTCTTCCACAGGGACAAAGGTTGTCCTGCGCCCCACCGAAATTCCTTCCGAAGGTGGTGTCGGAGTTTCACCTTAACCAGGTGTTGACTCTACCAGTGTTCTACCCCAATCACACCTTGGAGGCGAATATAGGCTCCATACTTTGGACCCTAGAAGAGCACTTGCTTACTACAAGAGCGGACGGCTGAAGTTCGGGGAGAGGTTTGCCAGCTGTTTGTCACCTACGCTGAAGCCGCACCTGGCAGACCTGCAGCCAAGCGGACGATAGGCAGGTGGGTCACCTCCTGCATAGATCTCTGCTATAGGTTGGCGGGCATGGACCCTCCCAGAGGATAAGAGCTCATTCTACATGCCATACTGCTGCATCGGTGGCTGCTTCCAGGGACGTCCCTATCCAGGAAATCTGCAGGGCTGCTACCTGAAGTCAGCACCACCTTCATTAGCCATTACCACATCGACCTTGAGTCACGCCAGGATGCTGATTTTGGAGCCTCGGTTCTCAGTCATTATTCCCTAAGTAGGTGTGCGCCTTGCCTCCCTCCTCCCGGAGAACTGCTAGGAGTCTGCCAGACAGTGTGGATGAACAACATATCCATGTCGCTAGGAATACAGGTTACTCACCTGTAACAAGGAGTTCTAGGAATGGTATATGTTGTTCATCCATACGACCCACCGGCCTCCCGCTCGATGCACAACCTGGCTTCCAGCGGCTAGATCTGGTGTCATGGGGCAGAGCCGAGTTTTACCACCCAGATGGGTGGGAGGAGCCAGCTTGAAGACCTTCCGCAAGATTTAAAGCGGCAAGGAACCTGCCAGACAGTGTGGATGAACAACATATACCATTCCTAGAACTCCTGTTACAGGTGAGTAACCTGTATTTTTGTCTATTATGAACAAAGTGCAACCAATGAAGTTAGATATATAAATTATCATGCTATTGGTGGAAGATGATGATGAAAGGGAAAGGAGGAGTATATGTGAATGGCGATTAGCAAAAATGTTAATGTAATTACCTGGAATGTTGAGGGTATTACCAGTCCAGTAAAGAGGTCTATGCTGCTGACAGCTCTTAGAAGAGGAGCCCATATAGCTTTGTTACAAGAAATGCACCTGACAGAAGTAGAACATGCTAAATTGGCACAGGGATGGGTGGGGAGATGCTATGCGCTTCGGCCTCAGTGTGCAAACGAGGAGTTGCAATATTAATACATAAAGGGCTGAACCTAGAGGTACAGATAATAATTAGGGATACAAGGAAGGGAGATTTATTTTTATTACGGGAACCCTGGATGGGAGCAGATCACTTTGGGATCAGTATATGCCCCAGCGGTATATGAATACCAATTTTATGCCTCTTTGCTGGATTTATTGGTATGGGAGCAATTCTCAGGACTAATAATGGGGGATCTGAACTGGCTATGGACCGAAAATGGACCATTCTGAGGGGAAAGGAGAATTTCAGGAGCAATGCAACAATGGCAAGAGGGATGCGGAGCTGGAAATGGTGGATGTTTGGCTAACAGCAAACCCGGGAGTGAGAGAATATACTTTTTTGAACCCCCATAAAATATGGACGTGGATAGATTATATATATCCCACAAGGGAATGGTATGTGTGGATGTGGAAGGTACAGCATAGCCCAATACATATCTCAGACCATGCTATGGTGATAATGTAAATACAAGGCAGAGAAAGACAGGGATACCTCCGCATGGAAATTCCCTCTTACTTGGCCCAGAATGAGGAATTTAGAAGAAACCTTGGAGGATAGTTGGGATCTCTTTATGGTAACAAATGATAAGGAAGGACCTTGAATAACATATTATAGGAAGCGGGCAAGGTGTTTTATGAGGGGAGCAATTATTGAATACATATCCCTTATAAAGAAAAATGATGTGCACAGAGAAAGGAGCTAGAAAGTAAATTAAAGGAATTAGAGAAGAGAGTGGCTCGAGGGAAAAGGGGAGGCCGTCCGGACACTAGGGGTGATTCAGGAGGCTCTAAATGTGCACCTAAGGTCAGAAGCAGGAGAGCTAATCTGTTTAACAGAAGGTATATATTTGAGTGGGAAATAAACCAGGACCAATGGTGGTTAATCTTATGAAGGGACACAGAAGGATGAATAGAATTATGGGAGTGAGAGATGAAAAGGGTATCCTACAGAGTAAAGAAAAGGAGGTAAGGAAAGCCTTTAGATCCTTTTCAAAGATCATGCTAGGCAGAGGATGAGGAACAAAGGAAAGGATGTTAGAATTTCTAGAGAAAATAAGAGTCCCAAAAGCCACGCGAGTTGCAGAGAGAAAGGTTAGGAAAACCAATAACGGAGGGGAGGTGATGAGAGCTATCCAAAAGTTGCAGAAAGGAAAGCTAGTGGTCCGGATGGGTATCCAGTGGAATATTGTAAGTTGATGGGGTCCGAATCGCAAAGGTGTACAAATTGTGCAGTGTGTTCCAACAGAGGAGGGATGGAGGAGGGTAGCATGCGGATACATGTTATGATGCTAGTATATGCCTCATACCAAAGGAGGAAAGGATCTGTTCCTGTGTGCCTCGTGTCGGCCAATATCACTGTTGAATTGTGATTTGAAGATAATGGCTAAAGTTTTGGCTAGTAGATTAGAGGAATCCTGCGGGATGGTTCACCGGACCAAACGCGGGTTTATTAAGGGCGACAGTCGTATCATAATATAGGGGCTACTTAATTTACTTTGGAGAGCAGGAAGGGGTAAGGAAGATATAGGGATCCTCTCGATGGGCCTTGGAAAAAGCATTCGACAGGGTGGAATGGAACTATTTGTTTGACATATTGGGAGGTTTGGTCTGGGTGAACCATTCCTGGGTGGATAAAGGCGATGTATAGAAAGCCCAGGGTGCAGATAGTTGTAAACGGGGCAGGTCGGAGAGTTTTAGCTTGAGAGAGGTACGAGGCAGGGCTGCCAGCTCTCCCCACTATTGTTTGCGTTTGCAATAGAGCCTTTGGCGGTGGCAATTAGAGAAAGCAGGGACATACAAGGAGTGGGAGGGGAGGTAGCTCACAATAGAAACTGGCACTATATGTGGACGACATGCTGTTGTTTATGAAGAATCCTAGTGTTCGGTTCCTCCACTTCTGATCGAGGAGTTTAGGAAATTTTGGGTATAAAATTAATCTGGGAAAATCAGAAGTTGTGTGGTTTAAGGATGGGTGAGGAGATTAAACAGTGGGGACTCAAAGTGGTGGGAGATATGACATACTTAAGGGTTCAGGTTGGTAGATCCTTGGGGTCACTATACAATTTAAATTATACTAAATTGATAAAACTATAGAAACGGATCTAAGAAGATGGACGCATTTGCCCATGTCATGGTTGGGCAGAATTAATATAATAAAAATGAATGTGCTGCCTAGGATCTTGTACCTTTACAAATGCTACACCTGGGTCTGTCCAAGGAGGAGCGTGAATAGGCTGGAGAAGGCCTTTACTGCCTTTATTTGGAAAGGAAAGCATCCGAGGGTGAGTCTGGGAGGTTAAAGGCAGACAAGGAAAAGGGGTTTAAACTTTCCACACTTGGAAAACTACTTTTGGCTATACAACAAAGATATATGGCAGGCTGGGTACATAAACCTGAAGTGGCCAGGTGGGTGGAACTGGAACAGGGAGAGGCACAGGGTAAATTAACAGCATACCTCCACAGTGCCCAAGGCAGACATTGAAGATCAATAGTTACAACAGGAAAGAGGATGGTCTGCTGTGTTAACCAGGTGTTGCTCACTTAGTAAAACCATCATCTAGGCTCCTGGTGCTCCCCAGGTATGGAATGGAGGGGCAGTTGAAACCAGCAGGTATTTACACTTTGAACCCCACAGTAAACACATCTTGATTAACTAAGAATTTTGCCCTAATATATATACAGGGTTATCCAGTGGGGGAGGGCCTTCTAGGGCATTAAACTTGTACAGCATATCTCCTAAATTATACATCCCTCTACCATACAGGTTTGTCTTTCAAGAAATTTTAAATGTCCACTCTCTGGCATCAGCCATTTTTTCCTGGGTTCAACAATATGGTAGCATATAAAACCATTAGACCCTTAGTAAAACCTTGCATGAAGAAAGTTCAAAAGCCACTGGAGGGGAGATATTTCTAGGAGGCAATGTTATTAGGTGAGGATCCCACATTTGTTTTACAGATAATGTCCTCCTAGGCAACGCTGCTCTCAAGCGTTTTACTGCAGAAAGAAAGAGGGCAAACTGGTAGCGACTTCCCATTATAGACTGACTTCTCAGGAAAGTCCACACCTCATAGATTTTGCTGTGCAATTTATGATACCATGGCCCGAACAGTCAAAAAGTAAACCAAACCTGGTTGCAGGACAGAGTCCCAGCTAGTTTTTCATTGGTACGCGGCTGAAATTTATGAAGAAACTCAAAGCCGCCTACTCCGCTCCTGTTACTGTTCCAAAGCAGTGAGAGAGAGAGAGAAAACGTTCGTGCATACATGCTGCCTTTTC
The DNA here is from genome assembly GCA_016271365.2 of Neoceratodus forsteri. Classification (NCBI taxonomy): domain Eukaryota; kingdom Metazoa; phylum Chordata; order Ceratodontiformes; family Ceratodontidae; genus Neoceratodus; species Neoceratodus forsteri. The sequence continues at coordinate 127,255,072 of JADMNL010000024.1, forward strand.
TTTTATATCAAGTTCTCTCTCAGCATTAGGCTGATTTAGTTATGGGTAACATTCTTTATTTATTTTTTGCACAACGTGTCTTTATTGGATTTTAATAGCATTCTTTATTTAAAATACTTAGGGACGCCACTGTCCCTAACATAGAAGCACTAACCAGCTGCGCTATAAGTAGAAGCGGAGGTGGCTGAAAGTAAAAGTGAGTGCCACCCCGCTTTGAACTGCATAGAGAGAGAGCGTGAGAGCGGCGTGCTCCTCTTATTAAAGAAATAAACTGAATCTCTCTCTCTTCTTTTTACTGACCCCGTAGGGTCTTTTCAATTTCAGGAGGCGTCCGGGAATTGCAGAAAGCCACTGCAGATGGCATGAGCAAGGAAATAGTTTGCCACTCCATGGTAATCCTTTTACTACTCAGGATTTCTTTGAATGATGCAATACCCTGGACCAACTGCCCAGACTCCCCGTCTTCTCCACAGCTTGACTGCCAACATAATTATTTTATTTCCACTCTGCCAGCAGCAGGGGAACCTTCTTTTCATTGGAAAAGGAGGGGTTCTTTCATACCACTCATACCAAGCAGCGACACATTTTACTTTTATTCTGAGCCAGCAGTTTAAGTTCGGCAGGAGCGCGGCTGAAATATTTTATCTGGGACTATGCCAGCCACTCACTTCTGCCCTGGAGCATTTCAGTTCCCTTTCTCTCCTTTTAGGATCTACCTCCCTCATTAACTTCTTTCAACAGAAAGGGCAAGGAGGTTTTAAATTACTATCAGGAGCAGTGACACAATCCTGATCTGATTCAGAGATTCTTTTGCACTTTTACTACGGAGCAGTTTTTGGCAAAGAAATCTCTGCCACTCCATACTGAACACATGATTCTAGCATAATTGTGTAAGATGCAGACTGTCCTATAGCTACCTTAATGTGCTTACTATTCTATTAGGGGTAAATAAATTAAAAAGCTTTATCAGAGCTGCTTCCTTGGAAGAATACATAACCACCTAAGGCAGTTCTAACCTTTAAAGTGGCATTTTACCTGAACCTAAGGGCACTTTAATTAAGACAATAGCCCCTTTTTTGAGTTTGTTGCACGCAAACTCATTGACATGAGAGGTGCTGTACAGGGGTGTGAATGGAGTCGCCAGTGGAGAGCTCCAGAAAGTGGCAGTCCAATGGGTCAGCAGGCTGGGGATGATTCAGTTTCTGTTGTTGGGGCAGAGTTGACCAACTTTTCAAAGGACAGAGCCGCACCAATAGTGGCGCATTTCTGTTCTTTGTGTAAAATCTCGTTACATTGTGACATCCTGGTGGCACATTCACACTGCTGTAGCATTTACAGTGTGAGCATGAACCTGCCCACTGCTCCTGTCTACTGCTCCTGTCTACCTGCTTCCGCTCGAGCCCCGCCCAGCAAATCACTCCCTCCCACTGCTGCTATCCAGCCCACGCCCATGTTCCGCTGGAGGCCCCACCTGCTTCCTCCCACTGCTGCTATCCTCCCACACCCTCATTCTGTTTGAGTCCCCACACACACACACACAGCAACTCCCTCCCCTCCTCCCAACTGCTGCTATCCTTCATACACCAGCGTTCTGTTGGAGGCCCACCACCAGCAAATCATTGCCTCCAGCTTCATCCCACTGCTGCTGTCCTCCCACACCCACGTTCTGTTCGAGCACACGAACATACACACATACACAACACAGCAGACCCTCCTCTCCTCCCACTGCTGCTGTCCTCCTTGCTCCCTCTGTTCCCCATCCCCAGACACTGGGAAGCACACTCCCAGTGTCCAGAAATCTCACATCCTTTCCTATATAACAAAAAAAAAAAAAAAAAAAACACATCCCCAGGGTCTTATTTCTATAATCATGAGAAAAGAAAAAAAGGTCCATTACTGTCTTCCTATCCCTTCCCCATCCCAACCCTCCCACTGTGCACCCACCTCCCCACAACCCGCTTTACCCAGAGACTTACGCCTGGAGGTCAGGAGCAACAATCTTCTGTGGACTGAGACACATCTGCACTCTTCAAAGCCCGACCGGCAAAGTGAAGATTTCAAGGTAAGCTGCATAATGGGAATCAATGAGGGGGGTCAACTTATATATCTCAGCCATTTTTAGGAATTTTGGCCCCCAAATTTTCAACATGGGTTCTTTGGACCCCACCTATTGAATCACTGTCACTGTCATTTTGCTGTCACTGTGCTGGAAGCACCTTAGGAACCAATTAATGAAAGTACAACTGGTCATGAGGTGGGTGCCAAAAACCCATGTTGCAAATAATGGTGCAAAAATGACACGTTCTGACATGCATTAGCATTTTCATGCATACCCTGACTTCTCGCCAGTTTTTAATATTTTCACCCAGATTTTCAACATTACCATTATTTCACATCTCCTTATGAACAGTATAACTGTAATTTTCACATCCTGCCTGAAATGTGTTTTCGTACCAGTTGCACAGAATGGTAGCGATCGCAATAAAATCCACTTTCAGAATGGATAACAAAATCACAGGGCCACTGTTCGTGAGGGGAGTCCCAAAAGACCATGTTGAAAATTTGAAAAATTACAAGAAATGACTGCGTTACGGATCGCTGTACAGTTTCTATGCAGCTCATAACTTTGCCAATTTCTCATATTTTCACTTGAGATTTTCAACATTACCATTTTTCACACCTCCTCATGAACAGTACAGCTGTCATTTTTCACATCCTGCCCAAAATGTGTTTTAGCACGAATAACACAGTCACTGTGCAAAATCACCTTTTGGGATTGAATAATGAAATGATTTTGCCACTGTTCATGAGGCGGTGACCAAAACAGTCATGTTGAAAATCTGGAGTAAAATACCAACAAACATCTGGGGCATTAGGGTTTCAACTGTGTCCCCCCACCTTGTAGAGGCTGACAGGAGTCGGTGTGTGCCTTGGGGTTGTCGGCCATAATGTCACACCATTCCACCCCACCCTGCAGCCAGTGACAGGCATCGGGGTGTGCCTTGCAGCCTTTGGCACAAGCGTTCACCCCATTCTCCTATACTGCACCCATCTCAGCTTATTTCATTGTGGAATGGAGTGAGTGTGAGGGCGAAGACCTCAAGGCACAGCGATGCCTATCAGTGTCTGCAGGGTGGGGGCTGGAATGGCGTGAGCATTACAGCCGATGACCCAATGGGACACCTGCAATGCCTGTCAGTCTCTGCAGGGTGGGGTGGGGCATTAGGGTTGGAACCCTTAATGCCTCATTAAGAAAGTAAATCAAGGAGGGATATTTGATGTCACCTACAATACCTTGATTTCAGCAAAGCCTTCGACAACGTCCAACATAGAAGGCTGATCAACAAGATGAGTAGTAAGGCAATGGTGCTGAGGCTGATAAACTGGGTTAGAAACTGGCTGGTGGACAGGAGGCAGAGGGTGGTGGCAATGGGATCCAGTCCAGAGAGAAGGGGTGGCCAGTGGGTACCTCAGGGATAAGTCCTGGGACCAGTCCTGTTCAGTGTCTGCATTACAGACATTGCAGAAGGGCTAGAAGCAAGGTCTCTTTACCTGTTTGCAGATGACACCAACATCTGTAACAGGTGAATACTCAGAAGGGTAGAGAAAATGAGCAGGGACATGGAGAGCTTAAAAATGGCATGAGGAGTGGCAACTGAGGTTCAATGCAAAGAAGCCCAAATAATGCACCGAGAAGAAACCTGGGGAGAGTTACAGGATGGGGTGGAGGTGCTGGTGATCACCAAGGAAGAAAGGGACCTAGGAGTTATCAGTTCTGATGACCTAAGGTGTCAAAGCAGAGCACACATGTTGCAAGGATGGCCAGTGGCATGCTGGGATGCATAGACAGAGGTATATCTAGCAAAAGGCATGAGGTGGTAATGCCATTGTATAATACACTAGTGAGGCCTCACCACAGTACTGTGTGCAAATCTGAGGCGCAAATGCACAAGGCCATTGACAGGGTGAGGCAGCCCACAGAAATGCAACCAAGATGGTACATGGCTTACATCACAGAACATATCAGGAGAGATTAAAGGACATCAACATATACTTATTGGAGGAAAGGAGGAGTGGAGGAACATGCAGATACATTCAGATACCTCAAGGGCATAAACAAGGTGCAGAAATTGGCATGTTTCAATACATCAAATGTTAAACATTGACAAATGCTTGTCTTTATCCCCCAACAAAAAAACCATCCATCATTGTCCGCTGTGTAACCCCCTCTTCCCTAAACAGTATACAGACACTGGGGTGCCCAGTTCCCCAGCATCCTCATCTGTCTGTCCATTGTTGTGCGCTGTGTAACCCCCAAACAGTATGCAGACATGGGGTGCCCAATCCCCAGTGTCATCTGTCCATCCATTGTTATCCCTGTGTAACCCCCAAACAGCATACAGACACTGGGGTGTCCAATTCCCCAGTGCCCTCAACTGTTCAGCAAACTCCCTGAAAAAGCGAAAACTGTACCTCATCATTTTTTCCCCCTGTAAAAAGAAAACCATCTATCTTTGTCCATTCTGCTGTTACCTAACCCCTCACGCTCCCACTCAGGACCCACCACCCCACACCCCACATACTTACCCACTGGAGGTCCATCGCCGTAATCTACCTTGCACTGCAGGCACGTCTTTGCTCTTCAAAGCCCAACACGAACTGAGGTAAGCACTTTAATGTATTTCAAAGGGTTTTCAGCTTAGTGGCATAACTTGCCAATTTTTAATATTTTTGCCCCAGATTTTCAACATGTTTTTGGGACCCCACCTCACAAACAACTTCACTAAAAGTTTGACCCTGAGAAAGCCACTTAACTTCCCTGTGCTCCCAGGTCACACCTGTAAACAAGCTTTCAGCTTAGTGTGCATCTCCTGGTTTAAAAAAAAAAAAAAATTAACAGTTTTTTCAGACCCCCCATGACACCAGTGTACATGACACACATTCGGTATTGACAAATGCTTGTTAAAGTTCAGTATTCATAACATTTATATGTATTGCAAGCACCTGACACTTTATTGCTTTATGAGCACTTTATGCCCCTCTGTTAGTACTTCAGGAATTTGAGGCACTTTATTCATATTTAGAAAATGGGCATCGCAAAAGTCACATGCTGATTGGCTAATCCCCTGCCACGTGTTGTTATTTTTAACAAGCATACAGGCAAATAACAAGTTCCTATTTGCAGCACCCATCACTGCCTCGTATCCTTGTGCTTACTCAAACATCTTGGCAGTCACTTCTGCTCTACTCATTAGCGAGACACTGACACAAAGGCCCCCACGCAACTCTTCCTCCTCCAACCAGTCCCTACACCTGTTACACATGCAGTGCAATCAAAACCCAAAAAGCAGTTTTTATCTTACAGACATGACCGTTGCTGCCAATCCCATCATTATAATCAGCACCCTGATCTACGCAACAAACGCTAGGCGACAGCGCCACTCCACCCCACCGTGATACAAAACAAGCAACTGGCGCTTACCCTAAAACAAATCATTAGCAAAAAATCTAAATACCTAATTTTGTTTTATTTCCACACTGCATCAGCTGACTTGATTTATATATTCCTGTCCAATCAAGTGTAACAGACCTCCACGTAATTCTTGCTCCACCGCTACCATACACGCCTACCATACTCTAAAAAACAAAAACTTTTTCCCCTACATAGACGGTACTGCAAAGTGAAAACTGTGTGATTTTTCACAAAATGCCAACAATAAGAAAACACTGCACTGTGTAATAATACAAACAAGCATTTGTCAATGCGAGCGTTTGCGTGCAAGTATTTGCAGTGGTGTTTGGCATGTATGGTGCTTTACCCTAATGCCCTGTGCGATTGCTGGTATTTGGACAATAAATTGTCAGCATGACCTTTTTATTAGCCCCATTATGCGCTACATGGCGGAAACACGTTTTGGGCAGGATGTGAAAATGACAGCTGTACTGCTCATAAGGAAGTGTGGTAAAATGGCAGTGTTGAAAATCTGGAGTGGAAATATTGAAAATTCGCAAACCTAGGAGCGTGCGTGGGAACTGTGCAATGCCGCTCGTAGAAACAGTCATTGTTGGGATTTTTCACCAAATTGTCAACATTGGCATTTAAAACCTCTGCTAATGAACAGTGTCACTGTGATTGTCTTACTGTGTGCCATACATTGATTTTGCACACCGACTGCATGCTTGTGCACTACATGGCGGAAACACGTTTTGGGCAGGATGTGAAAATGACAGCTGTACTGCTCATAAGGAGGTGTGGTAAAATGGCAATGTTGAAAATCTGAGTCAAAATATTGAAAATTAGCAAACTTACGTGCGTAGGAACTGCACAATGCTGCGGCTAAATAAAACAGTTATTTTAGGAATTTGTTCACCAAATTTTCAACATAGCCATTTTAAGATCTCTGCTCATGAACAGTGACACTGTGATTTTCTTAATGTGTCCCATACACCTAGTTCACACAGCGACTGTGCCATTATGCGCTACATGGCGGAAACATGTTTTGGGCAAGATGTGAAAATGACAGCTGCAGTGCTCATAAGGAGGTGTGGTAAAATGGCAGTGTTGAAAATCTGAGTGAAAATATTGAAAATTGCAAACTTACGAAGCGCATAGGAACTGCACAATGAACACTGTGAAACAGTCATTCCAGGAATTTTGTCACCAAATTTTCAACACAGCCATTTTAAGACCTCTGCTCATGAACAGTGTCGCTGTGATTTTCTTAATGTGTCCCATACATTGAGTTTGCACACGGACTGCGCCATTGTGCTACATGGGCGGAAACACGTTTGGGCAGGATGTGAAAATGACAGCTGTACTGCTCATGAGGAGGTGTGTAAAATAGCAATGTTGAAAATCTGAGTGAAAATATTGAAAATTCTAACTTACGAGCGCATGAGGAACCGCGCAACGCATTGACTGAAACAGTCATTTTTAGGAATTTTTTCACCAAATTTTCAACATAGCCATTTTAAGACCTCTGCTCATGAACAGTGTCACTGTGATTTTCTTAGTTGTCCATACATTGATTTAGACACCGACTAAGCCATTATCGCTACATGGGCGAAACACGTTTTGGGTGAGATGTGAAAATGACAGCTGCACAGCTCATAAGAAGGTGTGATAAAATGGCAATGTTGAAAATCTGGAGGAAAATATTGAAAATTCGCGAACTTATGAGCCTGCATAGGAACTGCGCATAGCATACGCTCGTAGAACAGTCATTTTTTGGAATTTTTGCACAAAATTTCAACACAGGGTTTGGGACCCTTTCTCATGAATGATGTCACTGTCATGGCGTTATTCAAGTCTGAAGGGTGATTTCACGCAGTAACCGCGCAGTGCCTGCGAAATCACCTTCGGCCCGACTAACGCCATGACAGTGAAATCATTCATGAGAAGGGGTCCCAAAACCCCATGTTGAAAATTTGGTGAAAAATTCAAAAAATGACTGAGATATATAAAAGTTGAAACCCCTATCTAGCCCATTATACAGCTTACCGGCATTTCTCAGTTCGCGGTCGCTTTGAAGAGTGCAGACGCGTTCCCAGTTCTACCGAACATCGCCGCTGAGTCCGGAGGTAAGTATGGGGTGGGGGGGTGGGGAGGCCAGCGCAGGGTGGGTGCAGGTTGTGGGGGGCTGGAGACGACCATCGACAGTTTTTATTTTACAGGTAAAAACGACGACGTGACATTTGCCACGCTGGGTGGGCTCCCAGCGTGGCAGAAGATGGCTGGGGGCGCCGAGGCGACGGGGATTGGGCACCCTGCTCGCAACCACGGGGCGCTGAAGAGCCGACGGGGATTGGGCACCCCAGTCGGGCAACAACGCGAACGCTTGCCATGCTGGGGTGGGCCTCAGCGGCAGCAGAATGGCTTGGGGTGTGCGGAGCGACGGGATTGGCCTCCGCCGGCAAACAACGCTTGCCACCAAAGCTTTTTGGGCGTGGCGTGACGACGCTGGGAGCGCGCGGACATGAGGGGGATGGCGGCGGTGCTCAGTATGGCAGTGGTGTTTTCCTTTGAAGCAGAGGAACACCGCTGTCATACAGAGCTCCTGCACCCATTGGTGCAGGACCGCCACGCCTGCTCAAGGGAGCAGTGCATTGATGGGAGAGGCACACCTCCAAAGTGTGCTATCTTCCAAAACGCTCTGCGCATGCACAAGCCAACGTAAAACTGCTCTCCTTCATAACCAGCAGCACCCCTAGTGGCACTAATTAACTATTTTACACAACCATCCATTTCTGTTCATTTTTTTAATATCCCACCTTCTTTTTTATAAACATCATTTAAAAAAAAAGTTACCCCATTTCTAAGTGTTAATAATTCTCCCAGGATGGGTGTTATGGGATATAATGGACCTTCCAGGGCGGCCTGGGCAGTCCATTATATCCCAATAACACCCACCCTGTTGGGTATTATTACTTACTTGATTCCTTTCTAGCAATTTGCACTTCATATAGCAGGCAGCATTTACTGTTGGAATAATTATTGTAAACCATTACTTTTCTTTATATGTGGCAGCTCTGCAGCACTCTAGTCTCCATTCTGTGCACTAAATGCATTTTCTCATGCACTTTACTTCTTTAAATGCACTAATGCACTTTACTCCTACAGTTAGCACTAAATGGGGGTGGGGTAAGGAAGACCCTCGCCTCCCTACCAGGGCACCCACCCATGACAGGGCTTATCCTGTCACACCCCTCCACTTTCACAACCATCTCACCCACTATCCTGTCCTCAAATCCCAGTACACCCCTCATTCCTTCTCACCCATATGAAGCCCTCAAAGCCCTGTTGGCCCTAACCCTACCAAAGGCAAGAGCCCAGACAGACTTAATCCCAAACTCCTTACTTATCCGCCCCTGCTATCTCCCTGCCCTCTGGCCGCCTCTCCTAAACCTATCTTTCTCTGGCTACTGTCACCTCAATATGGAAACTAGCAAACGCCATCCCTGTCTCAAAAGGTGGCTATCCCACCAATCCTAGTAATTACTGCCCAATTCCCTACTTCCCATCCTAACTAAACTACAGGAGCATATAGCCCTATCCCAACTCACGTCCTGTCTTGACTCCTCTTCTTTCTTCACCCCTTATCAATCTGGCTTCTGTAAATCCCATTCTACTGACCTCTCTCCTTTGGCTTACTGATTCCTACTTACTTGTATGGATCAGGAGCGGATAACGCCCATGATATTTGTCGACCTGGCTAAGACCTTCGATACAGTATCACATCCCTTGCTCCTCCACAAACTTAACAGCCGCTGGCCTTTCCACAACAGCCACTGCCTGGTTCCACTCCTACCTGGATGGTAGGATGCAAGCAATCAAGATCAGCACCCCTCCTCCCCCAGCCATTAACACTGGAGTCCCACAAGTCTCAGTTCTAGGCCCAATCCAATTCTCTGTCTTTTCAAATGACCTACCTGCTGTCTACTATTCTACATGTAACCCCTAGGTGGTGCTATCCCAAGGGCTACTACCCTGCCTGTTTGACTACGGACAGGTTGGGGGCCTAGGTCCTATGGTGGGTGCCTCCACCCAGAGGTTAGGGTTTGTAGTGGTTAGACTAGCTTGGTCACAGCCCTCTGGGACACTGAGACCCCTTTATTCCTCTAGTGGCTCACACAGTACCCGGAGTTACAGCCCCAGTACCCCATGTATACACACTGTTCACTTGTATAGATACCACTTACCCTCAAGACTGATTCTGCAGCATGTCTCTGAGGACCCCTGTAAAATAAGGTTAAACAACATACACAGCAAAACACAATACTGTTTCCATAAGTACCAACACCACAGACAGTATATATTATAACAACAACAAATCTGATTTATTTGGGGGCAGTAACAGGGAGGAGAAATCAGGTTAATTGGTGGCATTAAATCACGTACTATACACACATACAGGCTCTGAAAAGTCACACTCTGGGTACCAGGTTGGGGGTTGAGAGGCTAGCCAGGTCCATTGCCGGCAGGTGCAGATGGATGGGGCCCTGTAGAAGAAAATATATGCACAACACCCAGTTGTAATCCGGAGCCGGATGGCTTAGTCCATGAAGCAGGGAAACAACAAGAATTAGATGACACACTTGTGATTGAAAACAGACTGTGGGAAAACCCTGATTTGTACTCACAATACCAAAGCTGAGAACCGGATGGTGGATGTTCTTTTGGATTGCCAGATCAACAGGGCATGGAGACAAGGTCCTTGTGACTGGATCCCACTGCAGTTGATAGCAAACGTATTTGGTCCAAAACAAGCTGGGGTTTGCTTCCAGCTTCAACACACAGCACTGGGGATTGGAAATAGCGATTCCCACAAGCACTCGCACATTCATATGTAAAGGAAAGTCACTATACCAGGCAGGCTGCTCCTCGATCCTATCGCAATTACTGCAAAATACCGGGAGCACACACAGCAGCTTCAGTTCTGACAGACCGAGTGCGATTCAGCAATTTCTGCAGTCTTCACAGGGTGAGCCTGGTTTCACACTTCTAGTGCTTCTTTCTCCTCACAACTCGGATTCAGTCCAAACTGGCACTCACAAAGGCTGCAGACCAAAACTCAGGGCCTCACACGCTTCCTGTGCGAAACTATACACTGCAGAAGCACAGAGCTCCTCTCCCTTCACAGTCACAACTGATCTAATCTTTCTAGTCACAGAGTAGGGCATTTCCTTTAGCTCCTCCACACCATTCAGTTGGCTGGTTCGCTGTCACTCACAATAAGACTCTCTCTGTTGGTGGAAAAAGGTCCCAAGGTTAAAACCACATTTCCCAGAGTCACTGCCCATACAGTCCCCTTGTGGCTGGCTCAGAATTGACAGTTCAAGTTCGATTGTCCACAGGCTCCATTTTAGGGTCTTCCTATCATCCTGATTGGTCCGAGTCAGCTATTCAGAACCAAAATGAAAGAGCTACACTGGAACAGTTCCTGCTGAAATGAAGACAGGTTAGACAAACTACATTTTCTCAGTCACTCTAAATGATTTCTGGCAAACAGTTATATCTTTCAACAAGGCTCCTCTGCATATGTAGCAATGGCAGAAATGGGCGAATTGACAGCAGCCCGGTGGGATTTGGGCATTAGAACACACAGTCCCCCCACCCATACAAGCGAATTAAGTCTGCAAGCAGACAGCTCTTAAAGAGACAGTACGTGGAGGCTCAAATAGCACTCACTTGGAACCACATTTAAACAGCTCAGGCGCGAACACCACCCAGGCTTGGGCATTCAGGCAAGCTCCTGGAAGACTTTTGGAACCCCCATTTGCAGGGGTTACTTACACATACACACATCTATGCAGACGACACTGTCCTTTACACCTCGGTGCTTCCATATCGGAATTGCAACTAGACTGCAGTAGGATTTCACAAGGTCCAACATTGGTTCCAATACAACCAGCTGTTCCTAAATGCCAAAAGACTGTGTCCATGACCTTCGCATCTAGGCAGAGATTCAGAGCCCCCACCCCAACTACTTTCCATACGGCTCAATGGTACGCCATTAGAGAATGTCACCTCCTTTAAATGTCTTGGAGTATGATTAAACCAGCACCTGGACCTTTCAGTACATGTGAATGCAATCCAAAAGACACTGCACCCAAAACTTAGCACACTATACAGAAATCGCGATTGCCTTCCAGTACTGGCCAGCTGTGCCATTGTACAGAAAATGAACCTCCCATCTTTGACTATGCTGATATAATCTATAGTGCCATCCCCAAATCCACCCTCTCCAGACTGGACACCCTCTTTCTGTCATTTCTCTCTATCCTGCCCCCACTAACCCATCACTGTGACTTCTATACAGCCCTCTACTCCCTTCACCTCTTCCATACACCTCATCCACTCTGCTAGTTTTGTGGCCAACTTCTGGTTTGGGACCCTGCCCTCTACCTTATCGCTACATGCGCAACCTCCTTACTCTCGCCGTTCCACCAATCACAAGCTTCTAGCCATCCCCATAGGTCTACCTCAGCAGGACAATCTGCATTCTCATATCGCTGCCCTAAACTGTGGTATGCTCTCCCCACCTCACTATCCTCCTACTTAAACACCACACCTTCCTAGCCTGCTCCTGACCCTAATTTCTCATAACCCTCAGCTCTCTCTACACTTACATTCCTACTTGTGTTTTTCCATCATACCAATTTAAAACCTCTAATGTGTCAGTTGCAAACAGTATCTAATGGTAATTGTATAATTCTCTAAATTTGAACTCTGCACCCTGTGGATACCATCACTATGTTACTGCCCCATTATGCTCGGATGTTAATTTGTAAATTGTATATATTGTAAAGTCTTACTTTCCTTTTGTCTGTACTGGTTGTATCCCACTTCCTCCTTCCCCAAGATGCATCTGGAAACGAGCATTTTGCTCAGTATGCCTTTCTGGTAAAACTTTTCTAAATAAATAAAAAATTATGGGACTCACTGGAGATGGCTGGGGAGGTTCAGGAGAAAGATTTCACAAGTATGTTTTCACACAGAGTGGTGGGCTAGTGGAATGGACTGCCGGAGGAGGTGGCCTGTATGAAAACAGTGAGTGGATTCAGACATGGCTGAGACAGGCACAGGGGCCTGATAATGGCAGGAGGGGGGTGTAAAAGGGGAGGGATAAGGGGAAAGAGAAGGAGGAGGAGGAGGATGGTCATTAGAACCATCACACAAGTGATAGACAGGGCTGGGCAGACTGGCTGAGGCCAGGGAGCTTTTCTGCCATCACAGTTCATGCTTCTACAACTTTTTAATTTTGTAAAATTTACAAGGTAAAGCGGATCATTTTATATATGAGGTTGGCTTATCGTGTGTGTCTACATGGTATCCCAGACTCCACAGTATGATCAGGCAGAAAGAGAGAGACAGTTGCAGCAGGTGCCCGTGATTTTGAGATTTGGTTTACAGATGGGGGATGGGTACCTCAGTACTGGTCTGTGGATGGTATCACAACTGTTTAGAGGAAAATACCAAGAGGGTCTGGAAGCTTACAGTAAATATTTCCCAGTCCTGAAAGTTCTTTGGACCCCTATTTCGACCCTTGGGGTGAAACATCATGCTATTTGCAGTCACAGTGGCAGCAACATATATTCCTGGCAAACAGCTCTCTGTGCCGGCATGAAAAGCTGTGCCCTACTTGCTGCCTTTAATGTATCGGAGCAATTAATTATAGAGATATGGAGCAAAGCACACAATGGGTTAACATCTTGTTGTTTTCTGAAGGCCAATTCAGTTGTTCCATCAGCTTTTGGCATTTCTTTATTTGGCTGATATTAATAAGCCGTCCGAAGATGGATTGTGAAAGGCACACTGAGAAATAGACTGAGGCGAGCTGCCTTTTTTTTTTTTTAACAGTCCACATTAAAACAAAAAGCAATGATACAGGTCTGTCTGGGAAAGGATTTGGGCTGTAAATCACCCAGGACACACTTAAATTCATGTAAATACACAAACACGTACATATGTAGGCATATGGGGACGCTATTAAACTGGAAAATGAAAACAAAAGTGAAAAGGAGTGTTAAGTAATGGCTTGATTCTACCAATGCATTCATCCATGGCTGATGGTGGGTGATCGGGTTGTCACAAGTGAGAGTCCTTGTAAGTTGGATGTTTGAGTAAATCCACGCTCACAGAAGGGCACTCGACTCAAGGGAGTACTCTGAACTTGTATAAAAAATGAATTCTCACTCTTACTCTTACATTGCCTGGGTGTGCAGGAGGCAATGTAAAAGAGTGCTACAACCAAACAGCAGGAGTTTCTTAGAGGTGTGTGATGTCTGTGGAGTTAAGGGTGAAGGAAGGCATACTCAGTGCACACATTCATGTGCAGTTTTTTTTAAATACCTGTCCCATATCAGAAGATTGTGGGTTCTAGCCCTCACCTGATACATGCGGTATACCCATAAGTGACACTGTATTACAGTACTGGTGAGGGTGTTGCACTGGTAGGTGCCATCCTTCAGATGAGACATAAAACCGAGGTCCCTTCTGCCCTTGCTGGTTGCTGTCCAGGTGGAAGTAAAGATCCCATGGCACTTATTGAAGAGAGCAGGGAGTTTCCTGATGTCATAGCCAACATTGCTCCATCAGCATAAAAACAGGTGCATGTACCCCCATGCACCTGGAAACAAGATATTCTCTGTGGAAACCTTCAAAAGGGTCTGAAAATGTTCCCATTTAACCAGGTATACCACATACTATATATTATACCATGGACATAAGTGAACAGCCAATGAAATGGTCAGACTGGCAGTTTACCACAGTGTAAATCCTCTGATAATCACTGGCTGTTGATGAGCAAATATAGGAGGTCATCTATGCACAGGAATAAATACAATATAAATAAAAACACAAAGCCACCTCTTAAAAGTTGTTCTTTATTATAGTAAAAAAATTAACCCTGGTATAATTGCAATAAGCCACTCGGAGGATGTGTCATTATCGGGATTTACCACCCTTGGTGAGGATTTACCCCTCAGCCATGGTAAATCCACAGTAACTCACACCTAAGTAGGCTTATTGTAAATGAAAATGTAATTATATTGATTAACGTTTTAAGAAATAGTGTGTTATAATGTTATACTTTGCATTGTGTCTTGTATCATTGTGTCATTGGAATGATGTTTTAATTGTTTAAGTGCTGCGAGCCTCGGAAGTGGCGCTATAGAAATAAAGTATCTATCAATCTATCTATCTATCTATCTATCTGTGTATCGCTTAGTGTGCCTTTTCTGGTCAAAATTACACATAAATAAAAATAAATAAATATCATATCTAACCATTATCATTTACGCTTAGGGGAAGGAGAATAGGCCTGCTGTAATTGAAAGGAACATTGATTAGTGGTATTGACACTAAATGAAAGTTCTGTAAATTTAAGACATCACCTACATATACACATATATCCTGTTTTGAGATTGGCGAGACATTCTTCATTCATCTTTACAGTAATTTCAGAAAAATGTGAATATAATCTTCCACTGTCAATCTAAAATGTTTTAAGCTTGAGCAATAAACCATGACAGGGTGTGGGTGATGCTAGGTTTACCACGCCTGGCATGGTTCGTCCATGAGGCCATAAGCCGAATGACCCAACCATCCAGCATGGGTAATCCCATCACCCATACCCTGGAGTGGTTTATTGTCATTATTCAATGTCCTTTTTGTGACAAGAAAAAGTAGATTTTTTCTGCATTTGAAATGATTTTGTTGGATTTATTGCTCGCTAAAAAATAGTCCTAGGTTTCCAAGGTGGTTCTGTGTTGCTAGAGACCTTTATGTTTGACAACATGAGCAGAGGACCCCAGACAGTAATATGCTGTGATTTGTTTTGTTTTTGTTTGTGTAACCTCCTTCCCAAAAGTCTTCCAGGAGCTTGCTTGAATGCTCCAAGCCTGGATGGTGTTCGGCGTCTAAGCCATTTATCTGTGAGTGCTTTTAGAGCCTCTGGTGCTGTCTCTTTAAGAGCTGTCTGCCTGCAGACATAATTAATTTGGATGGGGTCTGTGTTTCCTGCTTGAGTCCCACTCGAGCTGCTGCCAATCGACTCCGTTTCTGCCATCACTAAGTGAGCACTTTTCAAAGATATAACTGTTTGCCAGACATCATTTAGAGTAATAACGAAAATACAGTTTGTCTAACCTGCTTTTCTTTGCAATCAGAACTGTGTTTGCCTAGTCCCCATTCTGGTTTTGAACAGCTGAACTGGACCAATCATTGTGGGGAGACCTTTGAAATGGAGCCTGCTGCTGGCAAATCAGAACTTGGACTCTCATTGTGGAGCCAGCCACCTATGTACTGTATGGCCAATGCTTCTGAGAATTGTAGTTTGACTTCCCGGTGCCTTTTTTCCACCAACAGGGGAGTTTACTGTGAATGACAGCAAAACCAGCCAACTGACTGGGAGGAACTCAAAGGAAATGCCCGCTCTGTCTACTGGAAAGATCAGATGAGTTGTGACTTTGAAGAGGAAGGGGCTCCGAGCTCCTGCGCTGTTGAGTTTTTCATGCAGGAGGAAGTTCGTGTGGGGCCCTGAAGTTGACCTACAACTGTTTGTGAGTGCCAGTGTGGACTGAATCAGAGTTGTAATGAGAAAGAAGCACCAGAAGTGAGGAAACCAGGCTCACCTGTAGAAGACTGGAGAATTGCTGAATCGCTTCGGTCTGTCAGGAACTGAATCTGCTGTGTGTTCTCCGGATATTGTGCAGTAATTGTGATCGGGATAAGAAGCGCTTGCCTGCTATAGTACTTTCCTTTACATATAAATGTGTGTAGTGCTTGTGGGGATCGCGTTTCAAATCCCCTGTACAGTGAATAGAGTGCATGAAGCTGGAAGTAAACCCAGCTTAATCAGACTACATCCATTTGCTCTAAACTGCAGTGGGGTCCAGTCACAAAGACCTTGTCCACATGGTCTGCTCCTCCTGACAATCCAGGACAATCTGCCTTCCATTCAGTTTCAGCATTGAATTTGTAGTACAAATCAGGGTAGCTCCCTGCCATCATCTAATTGCAAGTGTTCCATCTGATTACTTTTCCTTTCTTTCTTCATGAACTGAGCCTACGGCTCCGGATTACAAAGTGGGTATTGTGCATGCATTTTTCATCCTCAGGGCCCCAACCAGCTACACCAAATAGGCTAGCCTCTTATTGCCTGGGTACCCAGTAAGAGGGACATTTGGGACTCTGAAATATGTGCACAGTACTGTGATTATTAATGTGACTGAATCAATTAACCTGATTTCCCCGTCTTTGTTACTATCCCTTGAATAAATCAGATTTGGTTGCTTAGCAAAGTTACACTGCTTGAACTGTGTGTCTATGTTGAATTACTGTACAGTGGATATTGTATAACTGCATCTTACTTTACAGGGGTCCCAGAGTCAAGCTGATTGAACCTAATCCTGGGGGTAAGTGTATTGCAAGGGTACTGTGATTGATTTATGTGGGCAGCTAGTAGGAAGAAAGGGGTTGCAGTGACCCAGAGGGCTGTGACCAAGTTGTATCAGACTGTCTTAACCCGACCTTTGGGTGGAGGCACCGCCATCGGATCAGGCCCTTAACCTGTTAGTGGCAAATCAGGCAGGGTAGTAGCCCTTGGGATAGCGCCACCTAGGGGTTACATTTGTTTGTTTAATAAAGAGAGTCATGGGCTATTGGTTTATTTACAGGTTATGAAGTCAGCTGATTGTTGGTTTAGTGCGGCGTAGCGGTCTGCTATCCCTGGTGAGGTATACTTCCTGTTTTAGTTTGCGGTCAGGAGGAAGTAGCAGTGGTACTCGAGGGATATAGTTTTTAATTTTAGAGGAAATTTCTTTTGCTGAATGGTATCTGTTTGTTATGGACTGAAGGAATGCTCACTGGAACAGTTCTGAGATCGTTAGGAGGTGTGAGCCCGGAGTCAGGAGACTGAAAGTGTACTTGTGCTGTGGTGAGTGCAATGGACTGAGAAGGGAGCGAGTGTTACATGAAAATTATTGAAAACTTTTTTTTTTTTTTTTTAAACGCTGGGGCTATTAAATTTGTTTTGAACAGTAATGGAGTGTTCATTTATGGCAAGCAGTGTTGAGTCTTTCGTTTGGAATACAGCTGCTTTAGTGAGGAAAGAAGATGGCAGCTAAGTTGTTTGATTTCGGATTCGGATTAATTTATTTTGGACATGTGGCTGACTGGGACCTTTACCGTTGGTAATGCTGGATTTTACACGATGGTAAGGTGTCAGCCTGCTGTTAGTGATTGGTTGTTCTGCAAGGTCCATGGTATAATTCGTCATATTGTGAATTAAAAGGACAAAGACCAGTGGCCTGAGATTAATGCCTTGTGAATCCCAGTCTGATATCTCTATCTAACTTCCCCCAGGTAAACCTTTATTAAAAGTCAGAAATATAGGACAAGCAAGGTATGGAGAGGAGAATTTAAGTCTTTAGTCATTAAGCTTTCACTCAGCTGCTGACTCCGAAGAGGTAATTAGCATAGCCTACTGGTCTTTCCAGACTTTGTGCCGTCCTCTTCAGAGTGGGACGGATGACTCCCACTGGTTTGGGTTTTCAAACACTAAGCTCTGCTGCACACTTGATGGATAACTGTTGCCAGAAATCACATTCTCTGCTGCTGACAGACAGGCAGCAAAAGAAAACCTGCTAAGCTCTGATCCCCATGGTCCAGGCACAAAGCCTTGGTGTGTCTCTCTGTCTTGCTTCCTCAAATTCAAACATTACTGGCATGACAGAGTACACATTTATTGCCAGAGTTGATGCATCAAACTGTTCAGAAGACAAAACATACTACAATGCACTTAATACATCAGTGCTGTGTTTGAAAGCTGGTGGCAGCACGTCGTATCATTTGCAGCTATTTCTGCAACATTGTTCCATTACCCCAGCAGTGTACACTGTTTTAGCTTCATCATTCCTGAGCTGGAATCTGCTACCCTTTGTGATACACACTGGCAAGAGAGTCAGGCTCATTTAGGTTTCCAGGTTAATTGGTGCCTCCTTGTTCCTATTTCTAAACTGTAGTCACTGATTCTGTATTTGATTAGAATGCATCTGTGTTTAGCATTTTCAGCTATTTTGGAGATAAGCAGCTAGGTTAAAGTTTCTGTGGCAGGATCTGTAGCGCTCTAGTTGTGTGTTTGATGTTTGATTTGCTGTTCCCAGCACAGAAAATACTTTTTCAGGACTGTCTCTCCAGTAGTGCTCTGGATAGGATACTGTCCTGTTAAGGGTTATTTATGTCATAGTCTTTGATGTCAATATGTAACCTAAAGCCGTGTTTACACAGCAGTAGTAGTTCAAATTCCGACCGCAGCACTGTGGTCCCGACCACCTGCAGTGCTGATCTGCCTGTCTACGCAGCCCTCTCTGCACTTCTGCAGTCTGCACTGGTGAGGGCCATGCATCTGGAGCGGGCGGCTGCTGCGATGTAAGCAGCTACACTAATACGCATGCCAAAATCACAGTTTTGTATTTCAAAAGAAAATTAGCTATCTTACAGCCTGTTTTTCATATCAGCTACTTTGCTGAGCTCAGGAGACTGGCTTGTGTTGGGAAACTGTTTGGCTCCACCACATAAAAAGATTCCCTTCATGCACGAGTCTACGTTACCACAGCAGTGCACATGCCGAGCCACAGTCCGTATCATGGGAGGTACAGGAAATGGAGGGGTTACCATGGTGCAGACAATCCACTGCAGCTTAAGCCGCTCGCTCTGCTCAGCATCCCCAGCTTGTCAGAGAATCTGTGAGTGCGTAATGAGTGCCTTACTCTGGGGATCAGGTAAGTGTCTACATGCAAGCCTTTGCACTAGAGTAATCCGGCACTTGGGCTACCCTCTGTAAATGTAACCATGTAAACATGCCTTAAGGGTGTCAACACATACAGTAGGAGTGTACTGTTTGTTTGTTTTTTGACTGATTTCTGCTTTTAATTATTTACTGCTCGGAAATGGAAGGAATTTTCTTCACTTTTCTAAAGAGAGACCTTAACCTTTTTTCTGTATGTTTACCAACAAGAGAATTGTCTAAATCAGCCCTGCAGCCATTACTGGGTGTATTCTCAAATTGTAGTGAGAAAGAAATAAAGTGACCTACTGAATTGAACCCAGGCCCCCAGAATACGTCCATGGTCTAACCACTGAGCTACAGGCTCACATGGTTGAGACCGAGGTTCGGACATACTTTTCTTTTTCTGGTACTGTATATCCTGCAACTAGGAATATCATGATGATAATTAGATTTTCTTTTGTGCAGTATTAGCCACTGCATTTCTGTGACTTTTAGTATGTGCTTACAGAACAGTATGCCTTCAGTTGGGGTTTTGCTTCATGTTGTATAGTTTGAATGTATTACTGCACTCACTGTCTCTCTCTCTCTCTCTCTCTCTCTCTCTCTCTGTGCCTCTCTTTCCCTCTCTGTTTCACTTCCCTCTGTGTGTGTGTGCCTCTGTTTCCCTTTGTGTGTGTGTACTCTCCTTCTCTCTCACTCTTTCTCTGTCAATGGCATGACAAGCTATACAGTATTGTCAGAGTTTATATGTCAAACTATTAAACATACTACAGTAAGCTTAGATTAATGCATTGATCCTTGCAAAAACTTAAAAGGGGGATATGATAGAGATCCTAAAAGTTTACAAAGGGTTGACTATTCTGAACTTTTCAGGTGAAAAGAATTTGACCACAAGGGGCCATAGCCTTAACTTAGTGGTGGGCACATTCGAAAAGGATGTGAGGAATTCTGGGGGGTGTATCTCAGACTAATCTGTGAAAAGGGTCTGGAGTCCTGCACAGAGGGAACATATCAGTCTGCTAAAACTCAGAAAAGTGCATCTGTCCTGAAGTCCTTCTCAGCATTAGTCAGACAGCACGTCTTGCAGAGTAAAGATGGACAGTAACACTACAATGTATTCCATAAACAGGGTGGTGCAAAATTTTCAAAACTGTGCAAGATAGCACTGAAATATGGGATCTGGCCTGTACTCTCTAGATGATAGACTGGAAGGGCTGTTTGGAGAAGTGCTATCAGGAGCTACACTTGGGGATAAACTACAAGGACCCAAGGTTTTCTAAGAGACAGACAACAAGCTGCTTTCAAGCTCACGGGAGACTTAGTTAACAGCCCTCGGCAGCAGCTGCACTTTTAAACTGCTGTGTATTAATATGCTCTGACATCGCTGGTTGGTAGGGCTGTTATCTGCTTCCTGTGGTAGGCTGCAAGATGAAATAATATACTTACCTTTCAATACAGCAGCCTGAAAGGCAGAGGTCATTCCTGAGTTGGTACGTTAATGATCCCAAAGCGTGCTGTATTCGGTATGTTTTACAAACCAAATTAGCTCAACCCTGAGGAACAAAACGGTAACACATTTCTTAATTTACCTCTTGTGTTTTCTTTTAAAGAGATATTTACAGAGGAGGAACAATTCCAGCTAACGAGTAGTGGTAGATACTGTTTTAAGGAACACTGAATCCAGTTACATGACAGTGACACACACACATGCAAACTGACAAGTGGCACTCTAAACACTAAAGAATTAAACTTCTTGCTAGATGCAGTAGTCTTTATTTCAGATCTAAGGTGGACGTTCAAAAGGCAGTGATTTATTTCAGTGCAGAGCCACATCACAGTGCAAGTGTTGAACAGCAGTCTTCATTTATGATGGAGCTTGCCCGGGACAAGAAAAACATTTCTAGCCTGCTATGCATGGGTGGCATTGGGAGGCATCACACACCTGAATTGTATGTACCACAGTCTTATGCCTCCACATGTTCCAGTCAGCCCTATTAAGCCACACTTCCCCTCCCATCCCTGTCAGCTGCCTTCTCTGGGATTTGCCTCACCTCCTGTTCCTCCATGGCTGGGCCATGGGAGGCAGGCCCCATTCTGACATTGAGTCTGGTGCAGAGGTTATTCCTCCATGGCGGGGCCATCGTGAGCCAGGGCCCCATTTGTACACTGAGTCTGGTGCAGAGGTTGTTCCTCCATGGCTGAGTCATCTGAGGGGTGGTCAGGGTCCCATTCTGACATTGTGTGGTGTACAGGTTGTTCCTCCATGGCAGGGCCCCATTCTGACATTGAGTCTGGT
Source organism: Neoceratodus forsteri (assembly GCA_016271365.2). NCBI lineage: Eukaryota > Metazoa > Chordata > Ceratodontiformes > Ceratodontidae > Neoceratodus > Neoceratodus forsteri. The sequence continues at coordinate 127,276,660 of JADMNL010000024.1, forward strand.
GCAGAGGTTGTTCCTCCATGGCGGGGGCTATCGGGGGCCAGGGCCCCATACTGACATTGAGTGGTGCAGAGGTTGTTCCTCCATGGCGGGGCCATCAGCGGGCAGGGCCCCATTCGGACACTGAGTCCGGTGCAGAGCTGTTCCTCCATGGCTGAGTCATCTGAGGGGTGGTCAGGGTCCCATTCTGACATTGTGTGATGTACAGGTTGTTCTTCCATGGCAGGGACATGGGGGGCAGAGCCCCATTCTGACATTGAGTCTGGTACAGAGGTTGTTCCTCCATGGCCGGGAGCTGAGGAGGCAGGCCCCATTCTGACACTGAATCTGGTATAGAGGTTATTCCGCCATGGTTAGGGCATTTGGTGGACCAGGGCCCATTTCTGATATTGAGTCTGGTGCAGAGATTGTTCCTCCGTGTCGGGGGACATCAGGGGACCAGGGCCCCATTGTGTCATTGTGTCTGGTGCAGAGGTTGTTCTTCCGTGGTTGGGCCATTTGGTGGACCAGTGCCCCATTCTGACATTGAGTCTGGTGCAGATGTGGATCATGGCAGGGCCATCTTAGGCCAGGGCCCCATTCTGACATTGAGTCTGTTACAGAGATTGTTCTTGCATGTGAGGGCCATCGAAGAGACCAGGGCCCCATTCTGACCTTGTGTCTGTTGCAGAGGTGGGTGCCTCGGTTGGCCTATGGCAGCAGCAGCTTCATCCTGCAGCATCCAAGGGACCTTTTACCTGTTTCTCCCTTCGTCCCATGTACACTGGTGGTAGAGGATGTTATGACACGTATATAGTTGTGTGGTCATGCCAGTGTAAGGCAGGGACCTCCATCTCCCAAGCATCTGTCCCTTGCACTGACACCTGTAGTCAGCCGGTGGCGGTAAAGCAGTGGACCGGGTGGGGGTGTAGGCCGCTAACATATCCTGGTGCCTTCTCAGATAGGTTGTTCAGCAGAACAAGAAAACTTGCATGTTAAGAAGCACTCAGGGACCAGGCTGGAGTTAGTTCAGTTTTATTGTGGCATCTTTTTTGGGGAGGGCAGGGGATCGACCGACCTCTATCAGTCTGTTGGCCAACCCGCACCACTTCATGGAGCACTCCTTCAGCCTCCTGCCCAAGTCACCCCAGATTCCCCCTTGGGAGGCAGAGCCACCAGCTTCCTGGCAGATTCTGTCAGTACTGGGAGGAGGGTTCCCATACCCCAGATTACCCCTGGAGTGGGGCCGCCAACTTCCCAACAGTTCTGCACCAGATCTGGGTGAAGAGAGGACCTGATCTGTGACACAGGGCCAAGCGCCTGATGTCATTAGATCGGAGGACCTACTTTTCAAGCGTGGGACCCGTGGAGGCGGAGCCACGTGGAATGACTTCTAGGTGTCCGCCCGCCCCCTGAGAGGATATGGTGCCGGTCACAGGTACCCCGGCCTCGCCAGAGGCTGCACAAAGTGCCGTACACTCTGCACCCCTCCCCTGGAGAGAGAGAAGTCCTTAGGATGCTCAATCCTTCTCCCCCTAAGCCAGCCCTCCAACTCCTGGGTCGTCGGCATCACAGAGTGGAAATACAACTGCTGCACCGGACCGGCTTATTGTGACATCTTACTTAGTATACACAATGAGGCATTGTTTGAGAAGACCAGGAGCAGAAACCTCCACACTTATCCACCTGCCTCAGAGGAGAACTTCCACTGGGATGTTCAATATTCCTCTCTCCCAGCTGGCCCTCCATTGTCCCAGGTTCATTCCTAAACCCAGGTCCTCAGCATCATGAGTCATCGTAGCCCTACCGACAGACCAGCTGTACTGCCTTTTTAAAAATCAAGCTATTTACACTCATTGACCAGTTGAACCCCTTCTATATTCTGTCTACCAACTAGCCCTATCAGCTTACTTAGGCAGTCCCAAGTTTATGAATTTCCCATGGCGGGGCAGGTGGAGATGCCTCCTGGCTCATTATCTGGCATTGGAACTGACAGGCACAATGGGTCATAGGTGCTGGCACCATTATCCTGGCCACTGACATTTTCCCACTTGCCTTTTCTCCCCATGGTCCCTGCGTCTACCTGCAGCAACACGCAAGTCTACGTTCAACTGTGCACACACAGTGTGCCCCCACTGAGGAGCAAATCCCCGACACACGGTGTAGGTGGCTGCCATGGCGAATGACCAACTACCCCTCCCTAAACATGCCCACCTTCCACAACTAGATGCTTGTGCCTGAATATGCACCCAAACCTAGGTCACCACTGCAGCGGGATAAGCCACTGCTGAAGGTAAAAACACTGTACTATAGTAGCTGCATCACTACTGAAGTACAATGACTTACATTCACGTTTGAGTGCTGTCTCCATCGTGCGCCAGCTGCCAAACTCAGGCTTTAAAACCTGACTGCACGTGCTATACTGTGACATCAGCGCACTGCTTTCAAAGGCCTGTCCTTCATAGACCTGCAGACTTTAATTGTGACCAGAAGAAGACAACACCTGCACAGATTTGCTGTAATCTCTTACAACAAGTAGAGTAAGTTCAGTGTGTGTGTGGGGCCACCTCATGAGGGAGCGGAGGTCTGGGGTAAGTAGACAGTTGGGTTTTAAAACTGCTCTATCTGTTTTTGGCACATCGCTTGCAACCATATACTATATAAAATAAACAGCTAAATGTGCTCAGACAAGGCTGTGTTTCCATCTCAAGGATTTGATAACATCAAGCTTTGCTCTCCAGGTCCATGAGGTCCTCAGATCCCCTCGGTGGAAGCACAGTCTTGTTGTACACAGTCACCTATCCATTATCCTGTGTGTGTATCTGCACTGAAATCAGTTGTTGCTTTTAAGAGGGCCGCATCAGCTCTGAAATAGACTACTGTGTCTGGTGAGAAGCTGAATTAAGTCTTTAATATTTAGAGTGCTGCTTGTCAGTTTGCATCTGTGTGTGACTGATTTTAGAAATATTAGTTTAACATTATACAGTGGCAAGAAAGAATCTTGGACTGTGATTGGTCAGTTTGGGGCTGGACGCATGACATTATCCACCACGACGCACAGCTCTAGTCTCAGCCTCACTGTGAACCAATATGGATGATGATTTGGACATAGAGCACCCTTTTTTTGCATCTCTTCTTAAGAAACAAAAATATTTTTCCACACTAATAAAAACATTCTTTAAAATTATTTTTTATTTTATATACAACAATGAGCTATTGTATAATAGAATAATTCATTCCAGGGTGTGTGTCATTTAGGATAGCATGCGCCTGGGGCATTGAAGTAGCACTCGGCCTGTGGCCTCGTGCCCAACCCCCAGGCATGGCGTTGTCTAACTGTGACTACACACCCTGTCATGCATTATTCCTTTATTTTACAATAGTGAAAAATCTGACGTTACAGAGTTGATTATTACACCCTAGGGCAAAAGCTACTTGATGGTACCTTGTATCTCGAAGGTACAAAGGGGTCTCATTAGCTGAAAGTGGAATGTAAGTGTGCTGGGTCCTCTGATTCTGACAACCAATGAAAAGATCTTTCAAGTGAGGTATTGGGCTTCGTGTGTTAGCCAGGAGTCCTGAAACACAAAGATTTAAATTATCTATAAATTACATCAAAGGCAGCAACCATTTAATGGAATTTTAAAACAGAAGGTGATGTCATGAAGGTGCAAGCTGTGTTTCACAACATACAGCTTCCCCATCCGTGATGTCACTGTCTATTTCAAGATTCCATAAAATGGCTGCTGCCTGATTAATTCCTGAGTGATTTAGATATTTATATCTCCAGACTGCTGGACCTTGCACATAAGCCTAATACTTTATTTGGAAGATCTTTTCATAGCCTTTCAGCATTTTGTCAGACCAGTCACAATTACTTTTTAGGTTACCTCTTACTGTTGTGCCTTTTAGCTTGTTTCCCTGACCACTGGTTTACAAAAGTTCATTTCAAGGAGATGCCCTTACTGAAACATCATTTTGCTCAAACAGAATTACACCTGTCACCAAGACTCGAAATACAACCTGCAGCTAATACAAGCCGTACAGCTCCAGCATGCTTTATCTCCACTGTGATTTTCTTTATTTCATTTCCTGCTTGAACTTTTCTGTCTGTTCCAGACAATCTAGCTGCTTCTCCTGGCATCTCAGTTCAGTGCAGCCCACTGCTGTGCCAGTTGGCCACAGCCATTGCTAATTTGCAGAGCGCACCTGTTCATAATTGCCCAAATCTCTCTGCTGTCTCATTGTTTAAAGAGCCTTGTGTTTGATGCATGAGGTAGTCATCCCCATGTAAAAGGGACTAGGTCGATCCAAAATCTTCCCTCTGTCCAAAGGACCCATTGAGGCAGAATTTTTCAACCCTGAAAAAGTGGTGGCCCACAAGCTCTGGTGTCTGCACTCTTCTGTTTATCCCAGACATCTCTATATTTGTTTTACAAGTTATTTTACCCAGGATAGCCCAGATGAGATGCCACATCTCATTTGCAGCCAGGTCCTGTATCTACCTATTTCTGTAGCTGACTAGACTACAGCACTAGAGAGGTTAAGTGGCTTGCCCAGTGAATATCTTTTCTAGTGGGATTTGAATCTATGACCATCCACTTCCCAAGCGGTGCTGTAACCCTAGACTACTCTGCCTGTCAGTTATTTGGGAAGAGTACTGAAAACAAGGATAAAATCTTCTTTTTTTTGTACTGCAGCCTTTCCCCAACCAAGAAAAGATCCCCCCTCAAAACTGATCCTGATAAAGGACTTCAGTCCGCTAAGCGTCAGGTGTGGTATGCAGTTGTGAAATAAATATACAAAAGAGGTTTTGGCTCCGAACCTTATTGAGGTGTGTGTGTGCATCAGCTTTTGTTGGAAGAAATGATGTTTAGCTGAGAGCACCACAGTGACCTTGTGCATGGTTCATCTGTGGAGATTGATTGCAGTAGAACTCTCTGTGCCTTGCAAAGATCAGCATTGCAACTAAAAAGTCATATAATGTATGGTAAGTGCCTATTAACCACCATAATCCGCAGTCACCCAGCTTTGTTATGCACTGTTTAGAATTTTAAAAGTTGTTTAACCATACTTTGGAACTTCCAAACAACGGCATAACAAAAGAAATACACCAGAGTTCCATAATTCTCACACATAGAATGCAAACAGTGTTTTTGACCATACACTATAAAGATGATAGCTGGGGATGGGTGATAACCTGCTGATATCACCTCTGTGGTTGCTAGTGCTACAGTAAACCTCTTGAGCTGCGCTCTCGAGGTTTACCATGTTGCCCTAGCAACCACTCAAGGTGATTATAGTGTTATCACCCGCATCCCCGTGCCATTATCCCTTAAGTGTTGGTGCCAGGTGATGTCAGGAGGCAGAAGTCACAGCATCTATGTGAGAGCTGGTTGTGTATTCGGTGCTCACACGGTGATCACACCACTATCACCTTTGAACACGACTTTTAGGTTCGAACAGGCAGGGGGCTGTTAGGTTAACAGTGAATCAGAGTGTTGAGGGTTCTGGTCCCTCCTAGGGTGAGAGAGCACTCCTTGTTATAGCCCATTCACCAGCTATATTGTGAAACTAGGGTGTAAAATATTCCCTGAGTTTATTTATTTATTTATTTATTTTAACATCAGTTTAACAACCTTTGAGCCAGAGGCTCATTTACAAAGTACCTTGTCATAAGAAGGACAGCGACATACATACATGAGACACATTGCAGGTCAGCAGTACAGTTCAACAATACGGTATAGTCAGATTACAAGTATCGAGGGACATAACATTGAATTAACAGCAAATTCAGATAATCAAATTCAGAATAGGCAGCTAAGGGTAGTTGAGTTGAATAGAGGTCCTGCAGGGGAGAGTGGGCTGAAGAGGAAGGTGCAGCTCAGAGAGCTTTGTCAGTAGGTAGGGAGGGAGGTCAGGTGCAGCGGCAGAGTGTGAGGTTGAACAAGTGACTTCTGAGGCTGTATTCAAAACATGCTAATGAGGGAGCCTCAGTGATGCTGGCAGGGAGGAGTTGTACCCAGTGGGAGCTCTATGAGGAAGGCCCTTAGGCCCTGGGAGTCCTAGCCCTTGGAGCGACCAGTGCAGTTTTGCAGGAGCTGCATTAATGGCACTGTGGGATTAGTTCGGCGAACAGGGCCCAAGCTAGGCCAGGAGGAGAGACCATGGAGGCTTTGTATGTGTAAGTTGGCAGGTTTGGAACATGAGGCGCTCATCAAGGTTGAGTATGGTGGCCATGGAGTACAGTAGACAGGTGTGGGTGAGGCGATGGGCACTGGTGATAAGTCGACATGCTTTGTTGAAGCGTGGGCGTACCTTGCAGAGGGCAGTCGGATCTGCTGCGCCATAGACAGGAAGGCCATAGTCAATTATGGATAGAATCGAAGAAGTGACTGCCAGGCGAAGTGTCAGTGGGGAGGCAGTTTTGTGTCAGTGGGGATGCCCAACCACGCATTGGGCCAGTGGTTAGGGCAGAGGTATGGTCATGAAAGGAGAGGGCAGAGTCAAAGGTTATACCAAGGTATTTATAGGGTGTACAAGTTCTACCGGGAGATTATGGGTGGAGTGGACAGTGAGAGGAAAGTTGCTAGACTTATTTTGGGGTGAGTAAAGAGCATGGTTTTGGTTTTCTTAAGGTTGATGATGAGCGGTGCTCAGAGAACCATGTTTCTACAGAGCTGAAGGCAATTTGAAGGAGTTCTGGAGTGCGATAGGGTTACTGTCAGAGGTAAAGAGTACTGCGCCATCGGCGAGTAGGGACATTTCCTGCACACACGTTGGGCAGGGAGTTGAGATAGAGGGAGAAGAGTAAAGGACCAAGGATGGAGCTCTGGGGACTCCCCTAGCGGATTGGGCAGGTGCTGGAAAGAGTGGCACCCACCTTCACACGTTGGGAGCAGTCGGACAGGTAGCTGGCGCACCAGGAGACTGGACCAGGGCAAAGCCCACACTGGCAAGGTAGCTAACAGGAGAGGATGCAAGACAGTATCAAAGGCTTTTGATAAGTCGATAAATACTGCACCAGCGGGGAGCCCGCATCCAGTGCGGTGTGAGGAAGTTAGCAAATTCAGGAGTGCAGTATTGGTGCTATGACCGACTCTGAACCCATGCTGCTCAGGAGCAAAGGACATCATACTTAGAGAGGTAATCTGAAATTTGGGCAGCTACAATATTCTCTAAGGCCTTAGGAGGGAGAGAGGATAGAAATTGGCGGAAGTTACCTCGAGGCGTCCTGTCACCACCCTTGTGAATAGGGGTAACAGTGGCGACCCTCCAGACAGAGGATGCCCTAGGCAGAGGACTTATTAAAGAGGCAGGTGATGGCGAGATGACCTGATCCAGGACCTGATGTAGGAGACAGGGATCAAGTGAGTCACTACCAATAGTATTGCACTTTAGAGCTTTAAGCAGGTAAGGCCTGACTTCTTGGTGGTGACACAGTGAAGAGGTGGAATGGGGGCGAGAGATGGGAGGGGCAGACATGGGGGGATTGAAGAAATTGCCTGGGAGCACTGAGCTAAGGTCTGTAAAGGAATTATTGAGGTGGGTAGCAATGAGGTCGGGGTCCGAGGAGATAGTGCCATAGATGTCAAGAGGCGATGGTGGAGGGCGTGCACCACCAGTTAGCTGTGACATTGTCCCAGAGACCTGGGTTCCCCATGAGGGGAGTAAGGAGGCTTGGTAATAATTGGCCTTGGCTGCGGATGGCCCAAGTACACTTATTTCGGGCAGCTGCGTGGGTCTGTCTCTGTCTGCAGGGCGGCCAGTTTCAACAACAATGTGCCATAAGTTATCCCGCTGCCCTAAGAAGAGTGCGTAATGCAGGGGTGACCCAAGGGTGTGTCTTACTTTGGATCTCAAGCGAGGTTAGGGTGCAAAGATGTCACAGGCAGAGTTAAAGGTTCGGACAAAGAAGGCAAGTGCTTGTCCACGTCAGGGAGTTTAATAGCGAGGACCAATCAGTGCAGCCTAGGTAAAGTTTTAGGTCTTTCAGCCCACCAGGTCTTAGGCAGCTGACACGTGGTATGAACAGTGGACTTAGGCAGGAGGTAATCCAGTTGAAGAGAACCGGGAGTGGTCACTAAGGCAGTCTGGGAGGATTTGAAGGTTGTGGATACGGGATGGCCTGTTGGTGAGGACCACATCCAGAAGAGTGCTAGTTCCACTACTAGGATTTATTCTAGTAGGCTGGGAGACTAGTTGGGTAAGATCAATAGCTGCAAAAGCCTCACGGGAGGCGGAAGATGTGGGACTAAGCTAGTTGATGTTCAGATCACCCACCAGGATTTGGTCAGATGAGCAGGGTAGGGAGGAGATAGTCAATTAGAGGCCCAGTGCCAACGCTTGGTTTGGGGGTATGTGGGCGGCAGTCAGGTGGATTGGACCCTGGCGGGTCAGGTGATAATTTAGGGTTAGGGCCTGGGCGTTATGGTCAAGGATAGGGAGGAAGGGTTAATCCAGTGATGGTGTCTTTAACATAGATGGCACATCCACCACCCTCCTACCGATCCGGTCCACCGGTGTAGGAGTAGCCGGGAGGAGACCTGGGTATTGGAGGTGGAGTTAGTCAGCCAAGTTTCAACCAAGGCTATCACATCTGGTTTCTGAACAGTCACCCAGCATTGTAGGGAGTCCAGTTTTTGAGGAGGCTGCATACATTCATGGATGCTATACGAAGTCTAGTGGGTTTCAGAGGGAACCGTTGAAGACAGGCCCTGGGTTTGGATGGATATTGCCAGACAGGAGCAGAAGGAGTAGAGCTGCCCTAGGGAGCAGGTGTGAGACGGAAAGTTTCGCCGACTAGGGGCATGGGTATAAGGGGTAAGGTGGTACAAGGGGTAAGGGTACAAGGGTGGGTAGGGTAGCACAGACTGGGAAAGCTAGCATGATAAGATACAAGAGTGGACTAGAGGGTGGGAGAGGGGTAGCCAAGAGAATGGTGGTAACTAGGGGAGAGTAGGGTGTGAAGGAGGAGGGGTGGCCCGGAGCCGAGGAGGAGGCAACTGGGCATGGGAGTAGCTGGTGGTGGGCATAAGGTAACCCAGGGAGGTAAGGAATATTACAAGGAGGAGGGAGGAGAGACAGGCTGGACAGGGAGAGACAGGCATGAGTTCCCTCTGACAGTAAGGATTGGCTAACTGCTGGCTCACAGTTCAGGAAAAATGATCCAATGGCTGGGGTTTTGCCATGGGAATCTCATAATGTATGGTTTTCCTTACCTGACATGAGACCCTATAAAAATTGTGTGTCGTTGGTTTTATCTGTTATTCTTACCATCACAGGCAGTATTACCAGGAGCACAACATTGATGTTGTCCAGCAAATTTCCATTTCTGAGTTCCAAGCCGAAACAGTCTCCACCCTCCACAACTTTTCATTCTTTTAATCATTCTGACCTAAAAAGATACACGGTAAAATCTCCTGCAGTCTAGCAGACCCCACAACCCTCTCCGATCCCCTGCCGGCATTCTAAACACAGCTTATGCCTTGTAGTCTAGCAGACCCCACCTCTTACCCGATCCCAGTGCCTGCTTCCTAATACAACTTATCCTTGTTAGTCTTACAGACCCCAACTCCTCACCCGATCCCAGTGCCTGCATTCTAATATAACTTATCTTTTGTAGTCTAGTAGACCCCACAATCACCGGATCCGGTGCCAGTATTCTAATACATACTAACATACTATTTGCCAGCAGATTGGGCCTTCTGGTCTATCGAGTCTGCTCGAACCTAGATCGTTAATTGGGTGCGAGACCCTCCATCCCTTGTTCTCTAGAAACCCTATCATCCATCCCACTCCTCGGGACAGGCCATCATCTGATACATCCACTTTCTGTGTCTGTCCCACCCTCTCTTGAAGCTCTCCACTGTGGATCTCTGAACCAGCTCACCAGGCAGTGCATTCCAAGGGTCCACCACCCTCTCGGTGAAAACCTCCTCCTCTTTCCCCCTCACCCTTCCACCTTCAACTTCAAACCATGCCCTCTGGTGATACCTCCCTGCTTTAGCCTAAGATCCCTCCATGTTTACCCTATTTATTCCCTTGAGGTACTTGGAGACCTCAATCATGTCCCCCTGTCTCTCCTCTCCTCCAGTGAAAACAGGCAGAGCTCCTCAAGTCTGTCCTCATAAGTCAAATCCCTAGCCCTCGTATCATCTTTGTTGCCCTCCTCTGTACCCTCTCCAGGAGCTGTATGTCCCTCTTCAAATGTGGTCTCCAGTACTGTACACAGTACTCAAGGTGTGATCTAACCAGTCCATTGTACAGCGGCAGAATCACTTCCTTGCTCCTAGAAGTGATCCCTTACAATGCATCCCAACATCCTGTTTGCCTTGCTAGCTGCTCTCCTGCACTGCTCAGAGTTATTCATACATGTATCCACCATGACCCCTAGGTCTTTTTCCCCTATCGGGCCTCCAGCGCCTCCTCCCAGGGTGTACCTGTGTTTAGGGTTTCCCGACCAAGATGCAACACCTTGCACTTGGTGATATTGAAAGGAGTACCTCAGTAGTGCAGCACCCCCTCATAATGCTACAATGTCAGTTTTTGGGATTTACCCATGTTCCCAATGCGTTGCTAGAACCCACAACCCTTTAATCTTCTAGCCTCAGAAGAAAGTGTGCAACCTGCTGAGCCATTGACACTGCAGAAAATGTCTCTGGCAGTGGTGGGATTCGAACCACGCCTCCATAGAGACTGGAGCCTAAATCCAGCACCTTAGACCGTCGGCCACACTATCGCATCCGTATAAGCTAATATAGCTTATCCCTTGTAGTTAGCAGACAATCACTCTCACCTGATCCCAGTGCCAGCATTTTAATACAACTTATCACTTGTAGTTAGCAGACCCCACCCTTGCCCGATCCCAGTGCCAGCATCCTAATATAGCTTATCCCTTGTACTTAGCAGACCCCCACCCACCCAATGCCAGTGCAAGCACTGTAATACAAGTTATCCCTTGTAGTTAGCAGACCCCAACCCACAACCAATCCCAGTGTCAGCATTTTAATACAGCTTATCCCTTGTAGTCTAGCAGACCCCCACCATCACCCAGTCACAGTGCCAGCATTCTAATGCAGCTTGTCCATTGTAGTTAGCAGACCCCAACCCTCTCCAGTCCACTGCCAGCATCCTATTACAGCTTATCCCTTGTAGTCAGCAGACCCCTCATCTCTCCCAGTCCCAGTGCCAGCATTCTAATACAGCCCATCTCTTGTAGTCTAGCAGACCCCAACCACCCAATCCCATTGCCAGCATTCTAATACAAATTATCCCTTGTAGTTAGCAGACCCCCTACCCTCACCCAATCCCAGTGCCAGCATTCTAATACAAAATATCCCTTGCAGTCTAACAGACCACCAGCTCTCACCAAATCCCAGTGCCAGCATTCGATAACAACCTATTCTTATTAGTCTAGCAGACCCCCCACCCGATCCCGCAATGCAAGCATTCTAATACAACTTATCTTTTGTAGTCTGATGGACCCCCACAATCACGGATCCCAGTGCCAGTATTCAAATACAACTTATCACTTGTAGTTAGCAGATCCCCACCTGATGCAGTGCCATCATTCTAATACAACTTATCCTTGTAGTTAGCAGACACCCCACCTCACCTGACCCCAGTGCCAGCATTTTAATACAACTTATCACTTGTAGTTAGCAGACCCCACCCTTGCCCGATTCCAGTGCCAGAATCCTAATATAGCTTATCCCTTGTACTTAGCAGACCCCCACCCCCTAATCCCAGTGCAAGCACTGTAATACAAGTTATCCCTTGTAGTTAGCAGACCCCAACCCACAACCAATCCCAGTGTCAGCATTTTAATACAGCTTATCCCTTGTAGTCTAGCAGACCCCCACCATCACCCAGTCACAGTGCCAGCATTCTAATGCAGCTTGTCCATTGTAGTTAGCAGACCCCCACCCTCACCAGTCCAGTGCCAGCATCCTATTACAGTTTATCCCTTGTAGTCAGCAGACCCCTCATCTGCTCCCAGTCCCAGTGCCAGCATTCTAATACAGCCGTCTCTTGTAGTCTAGCGGACCCCAACCCACACCCAATCCATTGCCAGCATTCTAATACAAATTATCCCTTGTGGTTAGCAGACCCCCTACCCTCACCCGATCCAGTGCCAGCATTCTAATTAAGCAATAGTGACAGAAGAGTCAGTCATTTCCTGGAGATTAATGAACAGCTGGAAGTGCAGCCTCAGGCCACCCCCACCCAACCCGGTCGATGTCGACATAAAATAACAGGCTTTGAGGTCATTATTGCAATTATAAATCTAATCGCAGTAATGACCTTTTTGTGAATTTTTTGTGTGTGTGTGCGTGTATGTTTCTTTGATGCGGTAGCAGTGCTACATGTCTTCTGTTTGTTTATGTCTGGCTGCCGAGTGGTACCTCTTAATCTTGTTCAGGGCATTTGATTGAAGGAATTTTAGAGTTAAATCTTTCGGCCGTGACAGAAATGCTGCCGCAATGGCGGAATGGGATTCAGAGTTTCTGTCATCGAAGACTGAAGAGCCATTTCTGTAAACCACTGCTCGATGTCTGCACCTGTCGAACATGTCGAACTGAAAGTCAGGTACTTCAGTTTCTGCTTCCATATGATGGCTGTCAGTGACAGCTGCGGTGGAGAAGACAGAGGGCAGCACAGGAACATCTGTGTGACTGCTGTGCCGGGCACTTCTGGGGGATTTCAGACCGGTACAGCAGCCAAATAATGAGCTACTTTAGCTCATGAATAATTAATTAGACTTATAATACAACTTATACCTCGTACTTAGCAGACCCACTTTATTTATTTATTTATTTTATTTTATTTAAGTCTTTGATAACCGGGTGAGGTGCACTGATCCTGGGAACTGTTTTCAGGCACAACCGGGCCACAACATAAACACGATAGTCATAATATACAGTACATAAAAACAACCCACCCAATCCCAGTGACAGCGATTCCTAACAAAACTTATCCCTTGTAGTCTAGCTGACCCCCGTCACCCTCACCCGATCCCAATGCCAACATCCTAATACAACTTATCCGTTGTAGTTTGCAGACTTCTAAACTCCACGGATCCCAGTGCTAACATCCTAATACAACTTATCCCTTGTAGTTAGCAAGACCTCCATACCCTGACCTATCCTGAGCAAGCATTCTAATACAACTTATCCCTTATAGTTAGCAGATCGCCCACCCTCACCCGATCCCAGTACTGGCATTCAAATACAGCTCATCCCTCGTAGTTAGCAGACCCCCACCATCACCCAACCCCAGGACCAGCATTCTAATACAGTGTATCCCTTGTAGTTAGCAGACCCCCACCCCACCCAGTCTCAATGCCAGCATTCTAATATAACATTATCCCTTGTGGTTAGTAGACCCTCTACCATCATGTGGTCCTAGTGCCCACATTCCAATACAAATTATCCCTTATAGGTTGCAGACCCCCCACCTGTACCTGATCCCAGTGCCAGCATTCTAGTACAGCTTGTCACCCTTGTAGTTAACAGACCCTTGCATTTTAATACAGCTTATCCCTTGTAGTCTAGCAGACCCTCCACCATCACCCAATCACAGTGCCAGCATTCTAATGCAGCTTGTCCATTGTAGTTAGCAGACCCCCACCCTCACCAGTCCCAGTGCCAGCATTCTATTACAGCTTAACCCTTGTAGTCAGCAGACCCCTCATCTGCTCCCAGTCCCAGTGCCAGCATTCTAATACAGCCCGTCTCTTGTAGTCTAGCAGACCCCAACCCACCCGATCCCATTGCCAGCATTCTAATACAAATTATCCCTTGTAATTAGCAGACCCCCAACCCCAGTGCCAGCATTCTAACAAAACTTATCCCTTGTAGTGTAGCCGAATTTCTCTACTCACACCATCCCAATGCCAACATCCTAATACAACTTATCCCTTGTAGTTAGCAAGACCCCATACCCTGAGCCTATCCCAGAGCAAGCATTCTAATACAGCTTATCCCTTACAGTTAGCAGACCGCCCACCCTCACCCGATCCCAGTACCAGCATTCAAATACAGCTCATCCCTCGTAGTTAGCAGACCCCCACCATCACCCAACCCCAGGACCAGTATTCTAATACAATGTATCCCTTGTAGATAGCAGACCCCACCCCACCCTATCTCAGTGCCAACATTCTAATACAGCTTATCCCTTGTAGTTAGCAGACCCCCCACCCTTACCCGATCCAGTGAAAGCATACTAATACAACTTATCCTTGTTAGTCAAGCAGACCCCTAAATCCTCACCCAATTCATTGCCGCATTCTGATACAGCTTATCCCTTGTAGTCTAGTGGACCCCAACCCTCACCTGATCCCAGTACCAGCATTCTAATATAACTTATCCCTTGTGGTTGGGCAGATCCCACACCTCACCCAATGTCAGTGCTAGCATTCTAACACATTTTGTAATTCCTTGTAGTTTGTAGACCGCACTTCACCCGATCCCAGTGCCAGCATTCTTATACAACATATCTCTTGTAGTCTAACAGTCCCCACCTCTCAGGTAATCCCAGTGAAAGCATTCTAATACAACTTATCTTTTGTAGTGTATCAGAGCCCCCACCTTCACGATCCCAGTACCAGCATTCTAATACAGCCTATCCATGTTAGTCTAGCAGACCCACAATTCCTCACCTGATCCCAGTACCAGCATTCTAATACAAATTATCCCTTGTAATTACAGACCCCCAACTCTCACCAAATCCAGTGCCAGCATTCGATAATAGCCTGTCCTTGGTGGTCTAGCAGACCCCTAACCTTCACCCAATCCCAGTTCCAGTGTTCTAGTACAACTTAGCCTGTAGCTTAGCAGACCCCACCCTCACCTGATCCAGGGGAATTCAAGAATGCATGGGATAGGCACAGGGAACCTAGCAATAGGAAATGGAGTGAAAGCCGGAGATCAAATAGGATTCATGTATTGCAGGAGGAAATGGTCAGACTAGGTGGGCCATGCTGTCCTTTTCTACCATCAATTTCTGTGTTTCTAATTGTGAATGGATTACTGTCCTAAAGTGAGCCCTGAGCTCCAGTAGTCCTCATCCAGGGTCTTTCTCGGAACTTGGTACTCTGGCCCATTAATGGGACTCTCAGGAGAAGATCGATTCTTGGAAAATGTGAAAGTTATATCAGTATCATAAACTGCAGTATTATTCTGTTGGCCTTCTCCCTCCCTTTGTTTATGGCTTGAGCTGTGTAGACACTGTGTTACTGGCTTCGTGGCCCTCTTTGTTTGGTCACCAGGGGTGTCTTATGTCCACAGGTTAAATTCATAGGGTACTCCTTAGGTTCTTATGAGGAAAGAACATAAAACAATGGCTTATGCAGATGATATTTTACTGCTTCTCACCAAAACCGCTAGATCTGTCCCTCACCTGCTGGCCATTATAGACCAATATAGCCAACTATCGAGCTACAAATTGAGTATCTCCAAATCCCAGTTCTTGGCCTCCAACACAGAGGGAGAACAACTCCATAATTACCCCTGGCCTACATCCAGCATCACAGAATATAGAGTACTTGGGATTAAAATTCCACTGGGACATCCCACAACTGGGGAAGAATAACCTGCTCCGGTAATAGAAGAAATAGAAAGAGACTGCCAGTGATGGAAACTGTTACACATCTCCTCTGGGAGATGACCCAAGCCTTCAAAATGATGGCAGCACCAAGTTATAGTACATCCAAGATGATCTCTATCCAACTAGACAAGAAACTAATTGACCTTATACATACCAAGCTCTGGTCTTTCTTTTGGGATGGTGGTCCCAAAAGGATTAGCTGGGAGAAGTTGAGTAAAGACTTCCGTGGGGGGTGGGGGGGCTCAAACTGCCTGATTTCTACCTCTGAATAATGGCACATACGCTGGTTCAACTGGCACAAATGGGATGGCTCCATGGCCCCAGGAACGAACTTCCTAAGTGGGCAAGTTGCAAGGCCCACCTAATGGCAAGTCCCTTGCATGTGCTGTATTATTTTCTTCACCCCAAAACACCTCTCCCTGCCTCCCACTAACACACATACCTTTCAGATCTGGCGCAAAACACTGAAACTCACCAAATGGCAGTCGGAGAAAGCAAAGTTCTTTCCACTGTGGGATAACCCTGTGCTTTTATAGAAGGAAAACAATAAACTATAAGTCATGGGAAAACTCAGGATCACCCTCCTCTCAGATATTATGTCTGTAGCTTGAATACACTTGCAGTTTTCAGCAACTTAGGACCAAGTTCGATGTCACCAACCAGCAACACTGGAGATATTTACAACTTTGTCATGCATTACAGGGCCTACTAGGACAGAAACTGGTAGCTATGACAGTAAACCTCTAGATTCTCTTCTCTTTCTGGGGAGACACACTAGGAGTAGTGACATATACACCCACCTACTGAACCTGCAACCCAGGCGTGACAATAAGGGTAAGACACGGTTGATCGGAAGAACTCTGACTGAAATCACCTCAGACATATGGGAGAGACACTGGAGAGACCTCCAAGCTGCTGTGAAAGGTACGAAAAATAGGTTTATCCAACTAAAAATCATACACAGATGGCACAGGAAGCCCAGTAAACTAAAAGCCAGGGGCCTTCTACCCAGGGGCAGTGTTGGAGATGTCAGTCTGGGGGCATCTTGCACATACTGTGGGGTCTAAAGCATACTGGCACATGAGGAGTGAGAACAACTGTAATAGAGATCCTGGGCTGCAGGATAACTCTCAGCACCTTTTAGTGCTGCTGGGAGTCCTCAGGACTTGACCCCAGGCAACAACTTGTTACAACCTCACAAGTTATGGCTCCTGGGAGCCCTAATAATAGCAAAGCAAATTCTCCTGAGTCACTGGAGGACACAAGACCCCCTAACACGCAGGAATGATTTTAAGAACTAGGTAGGATGGCCAGTTTTGAAAGGGTGATGTTTGCCACTCAGAATAGAGCACAAGCATTCATGGAGATCTGGGGCATATGTCTGATCTCTCTTATCACTGTAGGATACCGAACTCCATCTCTCATCCAGCACCTCTCATCTTACAAGGTAACAGCTCAGTGCAAGGGTCCGGGAAAGCCTCCCCAGCCTAGGATGAATGTGCTCTGTTATCACCACAAAGGAACTCATGTACCTTATCAGCCAAGGGATGGTCAGTGTCCTCCCCGTATCTCCTCAGGAAAAGACCCAGGAGAAAACCCTAGCATACCGCCAGGCAGCATGTCTCATCACAGGTATGTCTTCACCCTTACTTATCAAAGGTAATGATACCAGTATGCATAATTTACACTTTATGTATGTATAATGGCTGAAGCTTCATCAATCCACAAGTTATGTTATGAATAATAGTTAGTTTATACTCCATGGGATTTACCCAGCCAGGCACAATTAAGAAGAACTGTTGTCAGTACAAATGTAATTGCAGATATGCTCCTGTATGCTTATGTGGAATATTCAATAAATCTAATTTACAAAAAAAAAAAAAAGGATACTCCTTAGGTTTATGCTGCTCCCTCCTTGGTAAAAAGATACTGAGGCAGTTGAGGCTAGTGCCGCTGTATATCTGGGGGTGCATGAGGTGATGTGCATATGGAGCCTTCTTGCACCACCAGCCCCTAGAAAAGTTCTGGCTCCTGTTGGGTCCAGGTGCCTCCAGCTCAGACCGATTAGTACTTATCTATGGAGAAGATATTACAGAAGATTAACAGGCCTTCATCGAAGATATGCCTACATTGGGCCACACCTTTGGAACTGTAAGCCATCAGCATCAGGACCACTCAGAAACTTTTGCTAGCTGGGGGCCACCACGATGACATGCAATATGGGTGGCCCCTTGCTCCACAGTTCGCTCCTTTGCTATCAACCACTCGTCAGACCTGCAGAGAAACAACACCATCATTTCCTACAATTTTATTTGTTTTCTGCTCTTTTTATATTAACTTTGTTTTATCACCTACTACAGGCGAGGCTCGCTGGCAGTTGTACTGACCCTCCATCGCCCCCCTCTCACTATGGGAATCATGCTGCGCAGCAGTGAGAGCTTACAACCTTAGGTTTCCCTCTGAAGCCCTGTTCCTGAGGATGCGGGCATGAAGGACTCAGCCAAGTGCCTAGCAGCATCTCCCCTTCTGGCACACCACTAGTCCGAGCCTCTGCCCATGCATCCAGCAGTGGTGGGAATAAGGCGGAGGACAGCATCTCTGTAGGATGCTTGAACCCTCCCAGCCGGTTCACGCGACCAGGCTCATTCTCGAACCCGGATTGCGCGGTAACACTACCGCTGTGCTGTGGGGCTGGCTATTTGTTTTCTGCTTAACTTAACTTTTCAATGTTGTGTCTGTGTGCTGCTATCGAAAGAACCTTTAAGTTTTGTACCTGTGGTTACAAGCTCTACATGGACAATGCTCACGCTTGTGTGTGTTTGCTGTGTGGACTTGTCCCACAATGTAAGACCTCAAAATCTGCCAGAGGTTTAGCAGGCCACAGGGTGATGCTGTAAGAAGGCTCTGGAAGCTTTCATTGGCCTCAAGGCCATGGAATCTAAGGCCAAGGCCATGGACTTCATGCCAGCTTACCCCTCATGCTGGACTGCCACTGAGAAAGGTACTCATAGCGGTTGGCAAACAGTTGGAAAAGTAAAGAAATGACAAAGACAGATCATCATGAAGCCCTCCTCCTCTAGCCATTCCCATAGCGTCGAGAGAAAACTGCTTCACCCATGAGATTGGGTGTCCATTGAAGGAGGGTAAGTCAGCCGGCCCGGTGGGTCTGAGGGTTGAGGCACTGGATGCCACTCCTCGCTGCATGCCGGCGACCCTTGTTCGGAAATGAGCATGAGTTGCCAGGGGTCGGCTGGGGGAGATTGAGCATCAAGAACTGTTCTCCTCTACCAGGGGAGGCGTGGGGGACTGCATGCTTCACTGAATGACTGTCACCAGGTGGAGGCCTGGTGGTAGTGTGGGACAGGAGCAGCAGAAAGGGAGGTGCTGTGGGACTTCACACATGGCGTGCCTCCGCATGCACATGTTAGCGAGCATGACACAGCATGGAAAGGGGAAAAATGGAAGAAAATGGTGGCAGGACAAGTGTGCATGACATCTGGCCACGGTCCCCAGGGACCAGAGGCTGATTTGTGCTTCATGGAGTGGTGAAAGATGGCCCTCCCTTCCTGACCCCACTGTGGGAGGGGACTCTGTGGGGTAATCTGGTTCTCCGGTAAGTACTAGTGAGGTGCAGGCGGTGGGGTCATTGGAGCAGATCAGATGGAGCATAGCATGTCCTGGCCATGAGGAGGATAAAAACTTGTATATAAAAAGAAACTGGGTAAGTCCTGTAGTTCTACCACTCTGGCGGCATTAACTACAGCCTCCCTACAGTTGCTGAGACACAAAAATTACACCCCTAGAAGGTAACTAACATACCATTAACATAACCCCTAGTCATGCTGTATTGCTTAATTATCAGGCATATATGATAACATATTAGAATAGTCTGTGAAAATGTGCTGTGACTACTGTTCAGGCTTTGCCTGATAATCCTGCCAAATCTGAACTGCTTAGAGCTACTTCAGCTGCTACTGATACTGGAAAGCATCTAGCATGCTCTGTATGTGATGTATCTGCCTCAGAGATATTCCTGGCTCAGGGTGGCTGGCATTGCTACCAGTGTACAATAAGCTGTGTTCAGTGCCCCTTTTAGGGGCTCCAAACTGTCTGGACCAGATGTTGATAATGCCCTTAGGGATCTTCAATCATTCAAAATGACATTATGGGCTGTTAAGTCCCTTACCCTTCAACCTGCCAGAGAACATTGTAGGATGCATTTCATAGACTTGACAGGCCATGGTTACCATCAGCAGTCCTGAGGTTGGGGTGGTGGCCCTTCTGGGCCCCCCAAACCTAGTGCCTATACTACAATGGCGGACCCACCGCCTCTGGTACTTTCTGACTTCCACTTCTCCCCTCCACTGTTGCCTACAGAGGTGCAAGTGAGGGGCAGGATCTCCTTCATCTGTCAAAATGGAGGAGATCACAACAGATAGAGTGGGTCCTGGAAGTAATAGAAAGGGACATGCTCTGGAGTTAAAGACAAAGAAAATCAGTGCAAAAGCGCTGAGGCAATAGTTACCTCATAGGGCATTGGCCATAAGCCAAGTTTCAAAGAAATACAAAATCACACATACCCCTTAATGCAAAGCATCATGGGATGTATATGCAAATCACCATGACATTTTAGGCTGGTTCAGCTTTAAGCAGGAATGCATGGTGCCAAAACCTCTCACACAGTCTGCAAAGGTGCAGACAGAATCCAACCCTCAAGTTCACCCTCAACTCCTTCTCATTTTCCTCTGGGTCCTTGTCCTTTCTGAGAGAAGAGTGCAGTCACTGAGTCAAAAGAATGTGAATGAGTGAGAATGCAATCAAACCTACCCATCCCTCCCAAGACAAAGAACAGGGATTTGTTCCAGGTTCTTCCTGGTTCCCACATGGACAGGAATCCTACACCCTGTACTGGACTTGGAGACCTGAACACATTTGTCTAATACAAGAAGTTTCCAATGTGTCTCTTAAGGCTGGCATCACCTACTCTGTGCCCTGAACATGCAGGAAGCCTACCTTTATGTGAAACTGAGAAATTCATGCTGGAGGCAACCATTATCAATTCCGAGTGTTGCCCTTTCATTATCCTCAGCATAAGTATTTACCAAGTAATTATGATTGTGGCAGCAGACCCACATATAGCAGGGGTTTATGTAGTCTTCTATCTGGAAGACTGGCTACTGAAGGGGCCAGTGCAAGGAAGTAGTTCAGCACATATTGTTTAGAACACAACAGTTGTTCAGGGACCTGAGTCCTGACCAATGTGCTGAAATCTGTACTTCTTCTCTGTCAGTGCCTGCAAGACATTGGTGCAGTGCTGGCCATGGCAGTGGACAGTACATCGCTGGCTACACACAGAGCCATGGCCCTGGTTACCCAGGCCTGGCTGATTCATAGTAACCATTATGTGTCCCACAGACTGTGCTCCATCTCCAGGGCCTTATCGCGACTGCCATTTTGACAGTCCCCTTGACCTGCCTCAATATGCATATCCTGCAATGGAAACTTCAGGTACCTTGGGATCAGTTGATAGACAAGCTAGAAGAAATGGTTCTTGTTATAACTCTTCTTTCCACGGATTTGGTGGATGGAACACCAGCACTTTTTGAAGGCATCCCATTTTTCTCCTCAGCTCTGGTGCAGATCCTTACAATGGATGCCTCTGGGTTGGGATGAGGTGCCTATCTAGGGCTTTTTCAGACCCAGGGTTTGTGGACTGACCTGAACTCAGATCTCACATCAGTACTCTGGGGATGAGGCTGTTTCTTGGTCTCAAGCCTTCATTGAACACCTTAGTCCCAGTCCCATTGATAAGGACAGACAGTGTCAGTGTAATGCGCCACAGCAAGCAAGGGGCACGCACCCTTACCCCCATGCAGGAAAGCAATGAGACTATGGTACTGGGCGATTTCTCATGGCCTTCATCTGTCTGCCGTTTTCTCTCAGGTGTTCAGAATGTGTTGTGAGACAAGACAAATCAGGCCCAATCAAAGTACATGGTAGGAACTGCTGACATCCATGGCAAACAGCCTCTTATGAATCACGGTCATCCAGAATTGGACCCTTTTTGCGTCCTACACAACACTAAACTGCTGCATTTCTGTGCTGCTTGCTCCAGGGCCTGGAGTGTTTTAGCGAGACTTGTTGCCCTCTCCTGGAAAGGGAGGTTCCATTATCGTCCCTCCCATCCCTCTCATTCAGAGGGTTCTACTCAAGCTGTGGGTACAGCAGGTCACCCGAACACTGGTAGCTACCTTTTACCCTCCCAGATTTGGTTTCCCCTGCTACAGCATCTGGCAGAAGAGCTTCCTGCTCAGCTTCCCTATGTCAGGATCTATTGTCACGGGGGGCCCTGGTCCATCTGAGCCTGCAGTCCCTACATCTGCACAGTTGTTGCCCATTTCAGGGTTTCCGTCCAGGTGGCTGATGTCATGCTGATGGCTAGAAGAAAAATTACTCACCTTAGTAATGTTGTTTCTTCTAATGGAGTCTTGCTGTATTCTGACTACTGCAGTTAGGTCCTGCCTTTCAACTGCCCGGAGAACAAGAGTTAACTTTCCATGGCCAGCATGGAGCGTTCAGCGTGAAGCTCAGTTGAAACCCCTGTCTGCTGTTGTTTAAACTCCAACCGTCAGATCTTCGAGCAATACTCACTAAAAGTTCTGTGGAAACTGTAAAACTCACACTTGCCAACTGGCAACTAAATTTATTAAGCAGGGTTTTTTGTTTTGAAGCAAAGACTCAAGTCAGAAACCCAAAAACAAAAGCAACACACACCAAAATAAAGGAGGGTGAAAAAGGGGCACCTCTAGGGTGCCAACACTGCTCCTGCCCACCCACATCCCAAAAACCAGGTTCTGAGAGGGGAGGCGGGGAGGTCAGCTCTAGCAAGACTCCATTAGAAGAAACAACATTACTATGGTGAGTAATTTTTCTTCAAACAACATGAAGTCTTGCTATATTCTGACTATTACCGAACTACCAAGCAGTACCTCCATGGAGGAGGGACAGAACCTACTTTAGGAATAGGCTCTGAAATGCACTGTGCCAAACCAAGCATCACTCTAGCCTGGATATCCAGAGTAATGCTTGGTGAATGTATCAGACTGTTTTCAGGTGGCTGCTTGACAAATTTCTAAGATAGGAATATCCTGGAAGCAGCCAGGAAGCAGCTGTACCTCTACTAGAGTGAGCCCTCAGGCCTGAGGGTGGCATTCTACCAGTTTTCATAGCAGAATTGTATACAAGAGACAATCCACCTGGCAATAGATCTTTTAGTGGCAGGTTTGCCCTACTGACCTCTCCATATGTGAGGAACAACTGGAGGGACTCAAACCTGTGACCCTTAGTGCGCTCTATGTAGTAGCCGAGGCCCTTTAACATCCAAGCTGTGCAGCCTCCTCTCTCCAGAGGAGGAATGCTCAGTGAAGAAAACAGGGAGGGACATAGACTGATTAAGGTGGAAATCTGAAACCACCTTAGGCAAAAACTTCCTGTTAGTTCTTAGGACCACTTTATCTCTATGGAAAGAGATGAAATCAGGCTCCACTGACAGGGCTTGCAATTCACTGATCGCCTGGCAGAGGTAATTGCTACAAAAACAGTTTTCCAAGTCAAGTACTTAAGCTCTGCAGAGGACAAAGGCTCAAAGGGTGGATGCATAAGCTGAGCAATGCAAACATTAAGGTCCCAAGCAGGAGCAGGGTCCCTAAAGGGGGATTGGTGTGCAGCAACCCTTGAAGAACTTACAAAACAAGGATGGGCCGACAGAGGAGAGGACTTGCCTACTGACAAGAAGGCAGAAACAGTCCCAAGCCATTAAGATGAACCATATAGTCCAGGACTGTAGGCAGCCCAGCAGATTCTGGAGAAATATGCTTATTAGAGCACCAAATAGTGAACCTTTTCCATTTGGGTTGTAAGTCTTTCTGGTGGAAGGCTTTGAGAAGCCTTAAGGATATCCAGAACACCTTGAGAAGGTGTAGATCAGCAAACTCTAACTCAAGAGCCATGCCTTGAGATTGAGAGATTTGAGGTTCGGATACAAATCCTCCCTGAGAGGATGTCAACAGGTTGTAATTCCTGGGAAGAGACAGGGAAGGTGCACTGCAGTCTGGAGCAATCAGAATCACTTTGCATGGTTGAGACCTGATCTTGACTAACACTTTGAACAGGAGAGGAAGGGAGGAAAAGCATACAGGAATTTCCCTTCCCAATTCAGAATCGAGACATCCAGGGGACTGAGCCCAAGACTGGGGTCTGCAGCAAAAGAGAAGTTGGTGATTGTCTGGGGCTGCAAAAGATCTATCTGTGAGTGCCCATCTCGAGAAAATCACTTTCAAAACTGGGGATCTAGGGTCCATTCGTAATGGCCCTGGGATATCCTGCTGAGAGCATCTGCTAGGACATTGTTCTTCCTGGAAGTGAACTGCTATCAGAGAGGTTTGCAGGGGAATAGACCAGAGACCACAACTTCCTTGCTTCTGTGCACAAGGTGTAGACCAAGTGCCTCCTTGTTTGTTGATATACCACATTGTGGTGGTATTGTCTGTTCTGATCTGGACAACCTTGTTCTGTACAGATTTGCAAAAGGCTTGCAGTGCCAGAAACACTGCTCTGAGTTCCAAGAGATTGATATGAAGCAGAGATTCTTGAGGTGACCACAGCCCTTGGGTGGTAAGATCCCCAAGTGGGCTCCCCAGCCCAGCAGGAAGGCATCTGTGGTGAGTATCACTGAATGAGACTGAGTGACAAAGGAACTCCCTGTCTCAAATTGTCCTGATCCTGCCACCATTGCAAAGCCTGGATCAGGGTTCGAGTCACTGGGACTAGTTTGGTAAGGGAATCCTTTCTTTGGGACCAGAAGGCTCTTAAGTGGAACTGAATGTCCCTCATCTGGAATCTGCCCCTGGACCACTGCTGTAGAGGCTGCCATATGGCCCAGGAGCTGCAGGAAGTGCCTTGCTGGTCGAGACACCTGAAGGGTGAATGAAGAGGCCAGTTCTATAAAGGTCCTTGCCCTGTCCAGGGAAGGAAGGCTCTTGCCTATGTATCCAGCTCTGCCCCTATAAAGGTGAGGGGCTGTACTGGCTCGAGAACTGACTTTGGAAGGTTGAGGAGGAATCCTAAGGAAGTGAGCACTTGCTGAGTTATTTGCAGATGTAACTTGACTTGGTCTGGAGACTGACCCACTATGAACCAGTCGTCCAAGTATGGAAAGATGGAGATTGTTTTCTTCTTAGGAAAGCACCCACTACTGCCAGGCACTTTGTGAACACCCTTGGGGCTGATGTTAGGCCAAAGGGTATTGCTCTGAATTGATAGTGGCCTGAGGGCAACTCGAACCTGAGGTACTTTATGTGGGAGCACCTGATGGGAATGTGAAAATAGGCATCTTTGAGATCCAGGGAAGCTAGCCAGTCCCTGGTCTTAGAGAGGGCAGAATTATTCAGAGCCACCATTTTGAATTTTAGTTTTAAAGGTGCTTGTTCAGATATTTTAAATCCAGGATGGGCCACCATTCTCCTGTTTTTTGGGGGTTAGGAAGTACCTGGGTACAATCCTTTGCCCTGTGTAGGGTAAGAACCCTTTCTATGGTTCTGAGAGCCAGGAGGAAGAAACCTCTGCCTCTAGGGCAAGAGTCTCCGATGGATTTGCAGGTGGAAAGGATCTGGTTCTCATCTTGGGAAATTTTTTAAGCTGAGAACCAGTCCCTGGCTTACTACTTCCAGGACCCACTTGTCTGATGTCAGAGACTTCCAGTCCTGGACAAAGTAAGCCAGCCTGCCCCTGCAGGTGTGGAGAATCGGCCTGGGCAGACCCATCAAGGTGTCCAGGGGTCGGTGAAACCGAGTGAAAAAAGCGACACTTTAACTGACTTTTTGAACTGAGCAAAGGAGAAATCTCTGGAGGCGACTGTTCAGTGAGTGAGAGAAAAGAATCTGACGGTGGAGTTTAAACAATAACAGACAGGGGCTTCAACTGAGCTCCGCGAATGTTCCATGCTGGCCATGGAAGTTAACTCTTTGTTCTCGGGGCAGTTGAAGGCAGGACCTAACTGCAATAGTCAGAATACAGCAAGACTTCATGTTGTTTGAAAGCCTGGTTTTATGTGATAGAGGCTGTCCTTATCATGCCACTCGATAAAGCGAGGAAAAGTAGCCCACAATAAAGGCGACTTCCATTAAGCGAGACTGCATGAAACAGCGATGGTCCTCTAAAAATATACAGTAATTCATTGTTTAAGTGGGGAGGGCTTTGAAAATAAAGGATTCTGAACTCCAGAGGAATGGACATAGAAATTAATAGAAACTCCCCTGGAAGTAAAAACAATATCTGCACCAGATCCAAACCCAGCACCTCAGGCTCCAGAGACAGTGGCTGAACCACTGTACCACATAGCCAGCTCAGCAGGCTTTGGCCAAATAATCCTTTATCTTCATTGCTCACAAATGTAGCGCTTATCCTTGAATGCTACACTGCTGTCGGTATGAATAGCTCCTTTTCACTATTCACTCTACATGGGAGCAATATTATTGAGTCGCTCATTGATGCAATCAATAATGCGCGCTCTTATGTGATGCTACTGAAAGCCTTCCGTGTGACATACCTATTCACTAAAGTGGAAGCCTTTCTCCATATGGTGTGCTTTCCATTCTGAGGACCCATTCTCTGTCTTGTCAATATCATTGCCTGGCCCACGTGCTGTCTCTGTCTAACTCCGGTCTCCAGTACTCCCCAATTAAAAGTACTTAGCTTTTCCATGTCCCTATCGATGTGCACGGTGGCACATCTAGAAGTGTCCGTACATTCCTTAAGGGTATTTTGCATACATCCCTGATTTATAAATCGATTCCACCTTTGGACCTCAATCTCATCCTTGAAAAATTGACTCTGGCTCCATTTGAGCCTGCTGTGACTTTAATGATGCTCTTCCTTTCATGGAAGAGCGCTGTTTTTAGTCACTGTAACTTCTGCTCGGGATACTTCAGAGCTTCAGGCTCTCATACATGTGCCTCCTTATCTGATTTTTCCACAAGGACAGAGTATCCTTGCATACATGTCCATGCTTTCTACCAAGGTGGTCTCTGATTTCACATTGACTCAGACCATATACCTGCCTGTGCATTATCCTGAGCATGCTACCACAGGTGAGACATTGCCCCATACACTTGATGTACATGAAGCACTACGTTTGCAACTCAATTGCACTAGAATTACAGAAAGTACTCTTAGCTTTTACGTCTTGTTCACCCAGGAAAGGAGGTGCACCTGCTGCTAAACATTGCCTGTCAAAGTGTCTGGCTCACCGTGCTGAGTTTTGTTATAAGATATGGTAGGAACTTACGGTGCTGTACAGAGCACTCTGCACACCTTTGTTGCCTATTTTCAGAATGTTTCTGCAGCTGACCTATGTGCTGCTGTCTCACAGAGCACTGAGTATACTTTCAGTAAGCATTATAGTGTAGACATCATGCAAACATGCTGGCTTTGGTCTTGCTGTTCTGCAAGGCCTTCTGTTCTGATTGCATGTCAGACTTTACTGTCCTCCCTGGACACCTTATGTACTGCTTGGGAATTGTTACAAAGTTGTGGCTCCATGAAGGGAGACATGATGAAGATAACAACAGTTCTAGGAGGCGTGTATATGTTGTTCATCCACACTCTTTAGCATGTCCCTTTCCTCTTTAAATCTTGCGGAAGTCTTCAAGCTGGCTCCTCCCACCCACCGGGTGGTAAATACCTCGTCCACCCCATGACATCAGATCTTCCTTTCTGCTGTAAGAATCAGGTTCCCTTATGCTAACTCTAGCCATTGTAGGCCCTGAATTAGCATAGTTGATTTTACCGAATTAATCTCTCAAACTCATTAGAGTTTTCGATTCCGATAATAGCGTATCGGATATGGAGGACAAGTCATCCCACGGTTTTCGCCAGTGTACGGCGGCCAGCAACATGTCATGCACCAATCCCCACTCTTACTTAAGGTAATGCCAAGGTGTTGGTCATGACACCACCAACTGTACTCACCTCAATGACTGGCTCTTGGCAGGTTCCTCCCTTCAGAAAGTGGAGAGATCCAGGGATCTGGCTCTCTGAACCTGCTCCCAGCTGGGCTTCCTTATCAATGAGGCCAAGTCGGAATTTGTGCCCTCGCAAGTGATGGGCCTCATTGGAGCAGAGCTCGACTCTTGTCAAGCCAGAGCTTGGCCCCGGCAGACAGGGCGGAGGTTCTCTCTTCCTTTGCCCAGTCATTTCTGGTTGGGCACTTGTGCCCTGCCGAGACTTTCTGTGCCTTCTGGGCTACATGGCAGCGTGCACCTCAGTGGTCCTTTGGGCCAGATGGCACATGTGCCCCATTCAGTGGGAGCTGGCCACCCAGTGGACTCAGCGCCACGGTCATTCGAACAACTGATCACTGTAACCCAGAAGATGTGGGATGCTGTCTAGTGGTGGACCAGTCAGACTAGTTGCAGGAAGGGATCCCGCTTGTCCGCCCGAGCAGCGGTCTTCCTCACAACCAATGCCTCTCTCATGGGCTGGGGGCCCACATGGGGACAACAGGGCCCACATGGGTTCTGGACCCCGAGGTCCTGATGCCACATCAACCTGCTGGAGCTCAGAGCAGTCAGACTGACACTGTCAGTTTTCGCTCCTCAGCTCTGGGGTCAAGTGGTTCAAATCCAGATGGACAATACCATGACCATGTACTGCCTCAACAAACAGGGCAGCATGCATTCCTGTCAGCTGTGCAAGGAGGAGCTCCAATCTGGACCCTCGTGAGCTGGTTGGGCGGACCTCCTTGCCATTCATTTGGCAGGAGTCTCGAACCATCTGGCGGATGCTCTTAGCGTATAGGCCAGACATCCCAGAGTGGTCACTCTATCCAGAGGTAGCTTACAATCTGTTCTCCCATTGGGGCAAACCAATGGTGGACCTGTTGCTTCAGGAAAACACCAAGCTGAAGCTGCATCATGCCTGCCCCCTCAGCAGGGCTCGTTGCAGAGGGATGCATTCTCGAAACGTGGACCCCAGGCCTCCTCTATGCCTTCCCTCCATTTCCCTTGATCCACAAGGTGTTACTCAAGGTGAGGAGGGACAAGTCGAAGGTGATTCTGGTAGCCCCAGACTGGCCGCGACAGTTCTGGTACCCAGATCTCCTCAGCCTCAGCTGCAGGGCCCGGAGTGGCTTTGCACATGCCGGACCTGATATCTCTCAACCAGGAGAAGGTCTTCCATCCGGACCTTCAATCCCTGCACCTGACAACCTGGTCCCTGAGCGGCTAGAGTTCCAGGCTCTGGGTCTTTCAAGGATGTCTACACTGTGGTGGAGGCATCTCAAAAGGAATCAACTAGAAATGCTATGCTTTCAAATGAAAAAGATTTTCCATTTGGTGTCAGGGCAAGGGTCTGGACCCCTTATCCTGTTCTGTGGCTAGCATTCTCAACTACCTTTGGTCTCTCTCCAAAGGGGTCTTCAGACATCAACCCTTAGGGTGCACCTGGCAGCCATCTCTGCTTACGGGTGCGGGCGGTGTCGACATTCCACAGGAGACAGTGGTCGGCACTTTTTCAAGGCCTGGATCACATATCCCCTCTGGTGCGTGAACCTCCACCTCCGTGGGATCTCTTGCTGGTTTGGCAAAGCCATTCGAACCCATGCATAAGTCGCGAGCTCACACTTGTCGTGGAAAATGGCCTTCCTGGTGGCTATTCGTCAGCCAGGCGCACAGGGAGCTCAGGCGCTTTGGGACTCCTCTTATCTGGTCTTTCACAGGGACAAAGTTGTCCTGCAACCCCACCGAAATTCCTTCCGAAGGTGGTGTCAGAATTTCATCTTAACCAGGTGTTGACTCTGCGGTATACTACCCTAACTACACCTCGGATGCTGAGTACAGGCTCCTTACCTTGGACCTGAGATGTGCTCTTCGTATTATAAGGAAAGGACGGCGGAAATTTGGGGAGAGGTTCGCCAGCTGTTTGTCACCTACGCTGAAGCCGCTCCTGGCAGACCTGCAGCCAAACGGACCATAGCAAGATGGATCACATCATGCATAGTCTGTGCTATGAGTTGGCAGGTAAGGAGCCTCCCAAAGGTTAAGGGCTCACTCTACCCGCCATACTGCTGCTTGGTGGCTGCTTCCAGGGACATCCCTATCCAGGAAATCTGTCGGGCTGCTACCTGGAGTCAGCAAACACCTTCATTACCCACTACCACATCGACCTGGAGTCACACCAGGATGCTGGTTTGGGGCCTCATTTCTCCAATCTCTATTTCCCAAGTAGGGGTGTCACCTTGCCTCCCTACTCCCAGAGACCTGCTTGGAGTCTGCCAAGAGTGTGGATGAACAACATATCACGCTCCTAGAAGAAACAGATTACTCACCTGTAATAGTAGTTCTAGGAGTGGTATATGTTGTTTATCTACTTTCCTGACCTCCGGCTTTAGGCGCAACCTTTCTTCCAGCAGCTTAGATCTGGCATCATGGGGAGGCAGGTATTTACCACCGGGTGGGTGGGAGGAGCCAACTTGAAGACTTCCGGCAAGATTTAAAGAGAAGGGACATGCCAAGAGTGTGGATGAACAACATATACCACTCCTAGAACTACTGTTACAGGTGAGTAACCTGTTCTTACTCACTGTAATGGTAGATCATTAAGAGAATCTCCTCTTTTGAGCCACAATACCCACCTCTTTATGAGCTATGAGCCGGAAGGTTTAGTAAAGCCAATGAGTTTCCATTTTCAAAAATGGCCAGTTCCATTTGCAAAATCTTGAAATCCATTTTTTCCTTTTTTCCCCAAACTGAGGCAAATCAGCATGTTGTGTACAAAATTTGGCTTAAAATGGAGGGATTGCCCAAAAAGCTGATGGAAAGTGGGGATTTTAAGTAAAAATTGATTCTTAAGGGCTGGTTTAAAGTGACAAATTCCCTGTTGTACCTGTGTTTTACATTGAAAACAGAAAATCATTGGCTCCATGCCTCTCCTTGTGTGCCTGGTGCTGGTTTGGTCTCCTGGTTCCTCATGGTTAAAAGGCCTCAGAGCTTGTCTCCAGCGGGAACTGTGGAGCAAGGAAGCGCCCATATTTTATAGTCACCAACATTGCAAGTCATCGTAGGGCCACCAGCTAGTAAAAGTTTCCAAGTGGTCCTGACACAGACAGCTTACAGTTCCAAAGGTGTGGCACAGTGGAGGAAATTCTCTTGAATATCTACTGTTATGGGACTTCTTTACAGTAATTAAATAACTTTCATTTATTCCCTGACGACTGCACACCCTCGAGTGTGTCATCCCACTACAAAATGGGTTATTTGTTCAAAAACTATCGTAATGCAGGTGAGGTATGCAGTTGTCATAAAATAATTAATGGTCACATTGTGTGTTTGATCAGTGAGGTTACAGGACTTTAGTATTTACGTGAGGAGTGTGCCTCATAACAAGTTGTGTTCCCAGGAGGAAGAGACTGATCACTTGCCTTTGGATTCCCAGTGGTTTCTGCCACTAGTGGCTTTCTTTGCACAGTGCCAAAGTCCATAAAACATATTGGTACCACTTCCATTAAGCAGTGACTCTGGCTGTTTCTCACAATATTGAATGCTAAGCTGGTCCTGCTGCACAACAGCAGAACTACCATTTTGACAGTCTACCTGACTTGGGACGTGCTTGAGTTGTTGGGGACTGTCAGAGAAGTAGGATTGAGCACCTCAGAGGACACACTCTCCTCCTTGGGGATGGAGAGGCGGAATCCTGCTGTAACACTGCCACCTGGGTGACCAAGTGGTACTGCAGTAGGGGGCGGAGACATTGGCATGACTCCACAAGGCATGGTTGTGTGCTTGGGCTTGGAGTCTTTAGCAAGCCGATATCCTGTGGGAGTGAGACCACCCTGGGCGACCAGAACAACTCCAGGCATGCTTGAGGCCCTACCTCCCGCTACTGGCCACCATCTTTACCATTCATACTGCCAGTGGTGGGAGGTTTGAAACCGCACAGCCAGGCACCACCATGGGGGGATGGGGGTGAAGGCCATGGGATTTAAGAGGAGGGGCAAGCAGGACTGGTTTTTTAAACTAATGGTGCTTCAAGCAGCAATACTTGCGGTGCCCCTTCATCAGTCCTGCTTCCCCCTCTTCCTTCTTCCCACCCACATCCGAAGTGATAAAAATTCTATGAATACCATGGTGACAACTATTTTGGTTTGTATAGTTGACACCTTTTGCATTCAAGCTGATCTCTGCTTATTCTTTCTGCTTTAGTGCACCTCTGCTGTGCTGGTGCCCCAGCAGTCACTTGGGGTTTGCTTGAACCTAACACTGCCTCTGCATAAGTGCCAGGAATGTGTGTGGATGGGACTGGGCCTAACCCAGGAAGATAGGGGCCACACCAGCGAACAGGGCCTTAAACAATGAATTATAATATAGAGTGCCTGGATAGCAGCAGGTGAAAATGAGGAACCCTTGTTTTTTGGGGTCTAGCATTTCCTGTTGCAGTACCCAAAATGGAAATCTTAATAAGGATACTGTTCAGTATGGGATTGCGATTGCACAGGCTCCTGTTCTAGCTACATATAAAGTGGTGCATGTCTTGATACTGCAAGTGTTAAGAGTTTTCTGTTTCATTACTTTCAAAGAACTCTATAATTTTGTTGTTCATGTCTGTCTCTGTAAAATCATGCAGAAATTAGATCAGCTTTTATGTTTCTGTTTAGAGCAAAAGGGATAAAGTGTAATGAAACTGAGAACTGCATCTCTCAGTCCTACGGTAAATGTTCCCCATCTGCAGTGAACAAAATCGGTAACAGTAAACATTTTTGATGACTCATTGCAGATAGAATGCTACCGCTGTAGATGAACTTCACCCTCTCTTTGTTCACCTATGTGTGTGTGTGTCTGCTGCATTAATTTATTCGGGTGAGATTAAATACTACTTTAGTTTGTGACCTGGTACCTCCTAAATTTCGAGGGGAGAAAAACAACGTAGCTTTGGGATGTCTATAACAAGATTTCCATGTGTAGCCAAATGCAAGGTGAAAAAAATAACAGGAGGCAAAGGCAGAATTAAGGCTAGCAAAAGGGTAAACAAAAATGAGCGACAAATGTTTCTTCAAGTACATTAGTGAAAAACATAAGAACAGGTCGACCTGGCGGTGTGGTGAGCTGAGGTGCGGGCATCTTACCTCCTGCCACGCTGGCGACCTCGGGTTCGGAATGGACTCTGGTTGCTTGGGGACTGGCAGGAAGGGAAGGATTGAGCATTCCTAGGACTGCTCTCCTTTCTTGGGAGGGGTGCTTAGTGTGGCCGCTGCTTGCCTGCCACCCAGCAGCAGCTGGATGGCAGCTCATGCATGACACTACATAAGGGATGGGGATCCCGAGTTCAGGACACTGGTGCCATCTCTGCAGAAGTGGCGCTCGGACTTTGCATCCTTAACCGTCCCCAGGCCCCAGGGGAGAAAAACAAGGTAGAAAATACAGAGGCTGGGCTTATTGAAGCTCTTCCGAGGTACCAGTAGCTCACCTGGTCCTGGGAGGTGGAAGGGGATTGGGGCAGTTATGAATACAGGGACGGGCTGACACAGCTGCCCAGCATGCCAGGGAGCAGAAACAACTCTATAGAAAAAAAACAGATGACAGGGAATGACATAGAGGATAATGAAGAGGATATAGCTGATGATAAACAAAAGGCAAGAATACTAAATGAATATTGTTGTTAGTGTTATGATGGACACCCTCCTCCACAGACTGACAGATGTCGTGGTGTGCCATGGGGGCATGCACCCCAACTGTCGCCTCATTCCATGTGTAAGCAGGTTGACATGCTACAGTAAAGGAGAATGGGGTGAGAGTTAGGCTGCATGACCCCATGGCTCACCAGTGTCTGTCAGTCTGTGGAAAGAAAGTATGAGGATCAGTGCTCACCCCTAGTGTCTCATTCCTGGCTTTTGTTGCTTCAACCTAAGTGATGCATTAAGCATTTTTGTCATAAAGTTCATTACTTTTTGAAAAAGTATAATATAAGTAGTAAAAGTAGTATAAGTAGTAATATCTTAACCCACCTTAATACCTATCCCCAGTTTCTGCCTTCCTACCATGACCCCCGGCAGGGTTCTCAACATCCTGAAGGGGACATCAGAAATGACTACGCCTTCTCATATTCAGTTCTTGCCTCTTCCCCCTCTCTTCTCCTCCTGCCCTTCTGGGTCACAAGTGTGCAGAGCCTAACCCCATCCTTTTACTCCAACAGCACTTGCATACTACCCGAGCCTGCT
This sequence comes from Neoceratodus forsteri, assembly GCA_016271365.2. Lineage (NCBI taxonomy): Eukaryota > Metazoa > Chordata > Ceratodontiformes > Ceratodontidae > Neoceratodus > Neoceratodus forsteri. Next base: position 127,310,513 of record JADMNL010000024.1, read on the forward strand.
CCTGGCACACTCATGCACTATAAATGGTTCTATCGCATTATTACTGTTTTATCGTTCATATGTTCTTTTGTATGATTTTGAACATGTAATTTACTCAATGTTCCACTACTGTTTATTGTACAATACCTTGTGTTCCAACTGTTGCACAGTCTTACAATGTTGTATTGTTTGTACTACCCACATACTATTGTAACTGATCATCCTTCGCAACCCTATGTAACCCCTCCCCAGGTGCACCATGAGATGAGCAACTTGTTGTTCAGTGTGCCCTCCTGGTGAAACATTCAATAAATAATAACATATATTGGTGGGAACACGGGGCCCACCAGGTTATAAGGGTGGTGTGCCCACACTCCCACCACATTGCCCATTACTGCATAGCAATATACATCTGGCATAGCTATACAGCATCCCTATACAGCAACACACTCTTGGAACACAAATGTTACAATATCTCATGAACTGTGCAACCTACAAAACAAAAATTCCACTGGGTGATCTAAGCTTCCAGTAGCAAAAGTCTGTATCTGCTTTGTTTTCGAGATAACAGCGCCAAAAGGTGTGACAGAGACATAGTGTAATCCTATGGGACAAACGTCAACAACGTCATTGAATATCTTTGCAACCAATTAATTCCCAACATCTAAACAGCATAATTCACATCTCTAGGACATACCCTCAGCACCCTGCACATTTCTAGTAAAAGACCAAACCATTATTGAGATATCCAATTCTAAAGTTTTACACTTTTAAAAATGTTTCAGTTGTGAGAAAATCTTCCGCTGTGACCTAACAAAATCTTTGACAGCAAGCGCCATCTAGTTGTCCCTAGGGTCATCTGGCCTTACCATAGACATCTGGTCATGAAAATCTGGCTATCTGGTCATCCCCTCATGGAGGAAGCTCATGGCGGAAAATTGTCTCATGGCGAAGATTTTGCAAACGCAGCGGGAAACGTTAGCAAGTCACAAACGAAGAATTTTAAATTATTTTAAAACTCTATTTTGACAAAACCAAAGCAAACCAAAGGCATGGCTCAATAGAGGGTCCTCTTGAGCAAAACCCATCCTCATTTGCCGAAAGTCACCCGTGGAAAAACTACAACATTTTTCAGTCACAAAACTGAAAACAAAATGGCGACTCTCGCAGCTGAAAAATTTCTTGCAGCGGAAGATTTTCCATCCATGAGCATACAGAGTCTTGACTATGAGGGGACAACCAGATAGCCCGAGGCCATTCTTATTTCAAAATATACATACAAATTGTTTGTGAACTGAGCATGCTCAGAACTCAAAAATTCAAAATTAAATAACTTTAGAACTGATTAATATTTATTTACCAAACTAATGCTGGATTGTTCCTTGACCCAGCCTCTTTCCACATTTCACGTTTCAGACCAATAGACCACACGGTGTCCACACAGCGCCACGGAAAAACGCATCAAAAGTGTCAAAGTGCATTTTATGGCGCGTTGATGTGCAAAAACCGTATGTCGAATGAAGCGCAACTTGGTAAATCAAGACATCTACCATACCAGACCATGTATTCCAAATTTCGTGCAAATCTGTTGAATCGTGCAAACCGCTGAACCATTGCGGTTATTAACATGCTAAATTTGAGGTTTAACATTAAAGTGTGTACTCAACCCTAACTATAGGCGTGACCGCACCTCTATAATATATATACACACATATCTATATGTGTGTGTGTGTATGTGTGTGTGTGTATATATATATATATATATTTATATAGATATGCATTTGCTCATGTATTATGTTGTGTAAATTTGTTTTACATTTCCTGGTCACCACAAAAATGAGCAGTGTTGCTTGTGGACCACCCAGGTCATCAAATAAAATCAATTAATTAGTCCTCTACATCGAATCAGTAGCAACAGGTGTAGTGTATATAGATTGGAGGTGGCTTATGTAGTCCCACTACCAAGGGGTGTAAGGAAAATCCAGGGTTACACTAAATATCAGTTTCAATGTAACTGCAGGATAGGTAATAATTAATTACATGCAAAGGGGTAATTACACTGTAGTTACATGCTTGTTGCATATAACTGCATTGCAGTTGCAAAGCAGTTACAGTGTAGTTACACACTGTAACTACAGTGTAGTTAAGGAAACTGAAGTGCTACCAGTCCAAGTGATGACAGTACATTTTTGTTTATTGTTGTGCCACCTTGCCTTCCTGCAACCTTAAAATTCTAGGAGTTGACTTGTAATACTGCTGTTTTCATTGCTTTGCATTGTAATTCAGCTGGGTGATACTTGTAAATAGGCATTGTAATTTTTTCTTTCAAAGTTTTGTATAAATCAGCATATCTATGCTCTTACAGTATCCTAAAGTCAATATACACTATATTAGTTTACATTGATTACATACATATTTATAGTGCTCATATTAAACAATTGTCAAACAGGATTATTTGATACGGTACAGTACATGGTAGACATGGAGGCCTAGAGAATTTCATCCTTATCGTAGTAGTAGTAATTCTTTTATTGATTGGCAGAATGCCATTTCAAAAGAACAGTTAACAATCTTAGATTAGCAGCACAATAAATACAGACATACAAACATTCACGATTTATCCATATATAAGTAAGTATTTCTGCATTTTCCTTTTTGACATTTAGTAGTTAGAAATTGGTCTACAACAGGTGATAAATAGTTTAGCTGCTTAGTCAGGGGATCCACAGATTTAGCAAAAGTCATTCCCAACCATTGTTTCTGCATAACCTTTTACAAGGGCTACAAAGTACTATTTGCAGTGTACCCTAAGGGCTACCTAAGTCACACCCACACAGTATTGATTCATAGTTATTTGATTTTCCAGCAAAGCATTCCTTCAAGACATTTGTCATTGTCTAGGGTGCTTACCTGGTCAATAAAAGTGAAATAACTAAAAACCTTATTTCAGTAGTGGGAAAACTCTTAGTGACATGTATCAAGGATTAGATAGCTGCATTCTGGAGGAAAATAACTTTGGATAAGAACCAGCATATAGTCACCTTACTTGCCAGGGTTACTACTTGGGGCTTGTACAGAAATTTCAACCTACCTTTAGTATCCAGGTTCAACATGATGGCCTGTGTAGCAGTTCCAGCCAATCATGGCCCTATAGAAATTCCAAATGGACTGCAGCTGTTGGGGCTTGAACTTGGTGTCTGGCCTGACTGACAGTGCCAAGATCCGAAGCTGAGGCCATTTAGAAATTCAACCAGACTGCCACTGATGGGCTTTAACTTAGGGTCTAGCCTGACTGTCTGTGCCAGGGTTTGAACCTGTGGCCATGTAGAAACTCCAGAAGCTGGGGTCTGGCCTGAATGACAGTGCTTGAATCCGAACCAACAACCATGTAGAGATTCCAGCTGGACTGCAGCCGTTGGGCTTGAACTTAGGAGTGACCTCACTGTCATTCAGAAATTCCAGCCGCACTGCCTCTGTTCAGGCACAAAATTGGTCCTGGCCTGGCTGTCAGTGCCAGGGTCAGAACCTGGGGACCGTGGAGAAATTCATGTTGAATGCCTGTGGCAGAGTTGACCTCCAGACCAACATAATATTTAACTGAACCAGCACACTAGTGTGCAGTAAGCCCTGCCCCGAGTCTCTGAAAAGAATAACTTGGTCCCTTGATGGATTGATGACCAGATAGTTTTGCCTCTAAAGTGGATGATTAGGGAATAAGTACAGATAGAGGAATAATGACTTTGATATATGAGACTGTGCACAACAGAACCATTAACCTGCTGCTAATTGTTTTGGGGAAGAAGTTCATCTTATTTATCTTCTATTAATATTTGCAGCATTTACTCTTCTCCTGGGGCCCTTTACATTTTCAACGCTCAGAAGACCAAGTACCTCCAGATCATGACGTCTGTGATGAGGTGGATAGGTAAGAGATCTTTTTCCATACTTTCACTTTCCTTCGCTGCTGGGGCTGAGCTGTTTGCTGTTCAGTGCATTCTGGGAAGGATAGGTCAAAACTGGCACTGGTCCATTAGTCAAATTCTGCTAGACCTTGTATAAGGCTAGAAACATTTCCCTAACTAGCTACAGTAACTGACTTGTGTTGGAGAAGTCAGCATTTTAAAAAGTAACCTAAAGACAAAAAACTCCACACAAAAGCACTGAGGCAAGGGTTGCACAGGAAGGGCACTGATAATAAAACCACATTTCAGAAATACAAAATCATACATACCTCAGTAATGCAAAGCATCATGGGATGTATATGCAAATCACCATAAAAGTAAAGCAGGATTATATGTGTGCAAACAGGCCAAATGGCCTCTTACACAGTCTGCAAAGGCTGAAAAAGAAGATACAGACACGTGTTTCATCCTTCTTAGTACTCATCAGTGTGCTTTATTTGAATACTAGCAAAGGGAAGGCGGAATCAACCCTATAATGGTCTTCCAGGTTTGGGTCATGTTGTACCCAAAATAGGAAACAGTTTAAAGACAAGAACCTCAGCACCATACACTCCTACTTAAAGAAGAGCGTTCCTACATTTATTCATGGGGATTGTGTCAGTCAATAACCCCGCTAAATAGTGTCTCCAAAGCCTAATTGTGACCTCATCCAGCCTATTAGGAAATCTTTGCTCCCATAAAAGAAGAGACTCGGATGGGTGTACCTGGGCCAGTATCGCAGTTTGGTAGAACTTTATACAAGGAAGCTGAAAATCCATGGGGCAACAGATAAGAGTCAACATCCATTGAATTGTATGGAGAAAGGATAGGAACAAGTTGATTAAGTATATGGGTGTAATATATTGTTAAGGCAATTAACTAAAAGGCTGGGCCTGCCACTAAATATAATTGGTGTCATATAGCTAGTTAGCAAGTGTTGTGTAATGTCACTGTGGGTAATTATTAGTACCCTTGTGTAACAGCAGTGAGTAAATATAATTGGTGTCATATAGCTAGTTAGCACTCCTTGTGTAACACCACTGTGAGTAAATATGTCACAGCTAGTTAATACCCTTGTGTAACACCACTGTGAGGTAAATATAGGTTCATAATTATTTTCAAGTTCAGGAGGCGAAACCTATTAGGAACTTGACACCTTGCTATCAGTGGAAATAAAATTTGGCTGTTCCCATATAGTCACCTAATCTGCTCTTGAAAGTTTGCATATTTTCACGTTCGACAATATTTTAAGGTTATCCGTTCCATAAAGGAATGATTGTCTGTGTAAAAATGTTGCCTTTTATAGGTTATTGTTTATCTCACCTATTAATTTTAATTTATGAGATCTTGTTATGCTAGGCCATTATGTTTGACTAATCCATTAGATATTCATATTGTAGAAGCATTATGAGTAACTCATAGTTCTCTTTGTCTCCTATAGTCCATAGAACACAGACCCAGTTTGCTTCATCTCTCTCATATTGAAGGTGTTGCATATTGTGTACACGTTTAGTAACTCTTAGTTGTACTCCCTCTATCATTTTCTTTTCTCAGTTTTGTAATTGGAGCACAAAGGAGAGCAGTAATCAAAGTGTGGTCTAACCAGGCTGATATATTGATGTATTATAACTTCTGGTTCTCTGCTCTTTATATTTCTAAAAAATACAACTAATTATTTTTGCCATTTTTTAACCGTCATATCTGTATAAAATCAAATTTTAATTTAATTGTTACCCCAAATCTTTTCTGTCACTACCTCAGCTAGGTCCGTGTTGTTTAATTGATAGGTAACTCTAGGTTGTTTAAAGGGACACTGTCAACCTGTTTTTCATCATATTATCTCTAGTTAAACCCCACATTTTATGATTGCTTACCCTGTCAAAAATTCACTGATGTTGCTGTTTGTTTCTGTTTCCTTGCTTAGTAGAACTGAAATACATGGCAGTGTATATTTATAAACAACCTTGTTTTTGTTTACTATCCTGGTTCTGTTCTCGCTGCATATTTCCTGAGCATTAGAAACCCACCCAAACAGTGCAGTCACTCAGAAGGCAGTAGCATCCTAAACTCCCACTGCATCATGAGGGGCTAGAATTTTGTGGGTGTTCCCAAGTCCAGGAAAGATGCATTGGAGTTGACCAAGGAATGTAAACAAATCTGTTTTGGTGTGATAACACCAGTGTGTTGGAGCAGTCTGTTTTTTTTACTTTTTAAAAAGTAAAGTCAAAATCAAACTACCAGCTACATCAACAGTCTTTACAGAAGAGTTAAAAACATTTTGTTGTCTTTAGCCCAGTGTTGTAATTTGTTTGTTTTCCTGGAAGTTATGGACATCTTGCATGTTATTTATTATACTTCCCATCTTGCAGTCTTCTGCATATTTTGCTGCCCATGCATTACTGTCAACCTGCAGAGTGGGTATTAGTATATTAAATAGAGTCGGGCCCAAGACTATGTGTCACACAGCTAGTTAATACCCCTTGTGTAATACCACTGTGAGCAAGTACGTGTCACACAGCTAGTTAATACCCTTGTATAACACCACTGTGAGTAATTATCACACAACTAGTTAATACCCTTGTGTAACACCACTGTGAGTAATCGTGTCACACAGCTAGTTAATACCTTGTGTAACATCACTGCAACCGTCACGTGATGTCACACAGCTCAGTTAATACCCTTGGTGAAACACCACTGTGAGTAAATACGTGTCACAGCTAGTTAATACCTTGTGTAACATCACTGCAAGCAAATACGTGTCACACAGCTAGTTAATACCCTTGTGTAACACCACTGTGAGCAAATACGTGTCACACAGCTAGTTAATACCTCTTGTGTAACACCACTGTGAGTAAATGTCACACAACTAGTTAATACCCTTGTGTAACACCAGTGAGTAAATATAATTAGCGTCATGTAGCTAGTTAGTACCCTTGTGTAACACCACTGTGAGTAAATATTAGTATCATACTGCTAATTAGTATCCTTGTATAACACCAGTGAGTAAATATAATTAGCTTATATAGCTAGTTAACACCCCTTGTGTAGCACCACTGTCAGTAAATATAATGTTCATATGGCTAGCTAGCACCTTGTGTAACACCACTGTGTATATTTAATTGTGTGGCTTACTGGGTCCTTTGTCTACCTCCAGCTGTTTTTCAGTTTCTTTCCACTACCAGCAGCTTTCTCTCTAGATAGAGACTTGCTGGGGGATATAATACACTCCAGAATCACTCTTGTGAAAAACTATTAGAACCTAAAAATGTTCTGATACAGGGCTTTTTTTTTTTTTTCAGAAAATGACATTAGTTCTAGAGGTTCTGAACTTATTCTGAACTGGTTCCCCTTTCCTTATTGCATCTCAAGGGTTTGTGATCAGGATACTGGTGTCTCTAGCAGCCAGGAGCACTGCAGTAACATGGCCTTTACAAGAGGTGGGCATTTTCACCAAATTTCAGTCCTATCACTCTGGCCTGTCTGGAAAACAACTCCAAACCAACTTTGTGACAATGTTAACTTGTCTAAAAGAGAAGCCTCTTATCCAATGCCAAAAAGGTATTTAGAGCCAACCCACAAACTTGAAAACTGAATAATTGTTCTCCATCCACACTAACGACAAATAGAAAAGAGAAAGGTAAAGGCAGAAAAACTTGAAATCCATTTAGTCTGTCCTGGGACCCTTCCTCAAGCTCCTCCCGCTACATCTCCTTCCCCTACTGCCCGAGTCCTCCTCACCTCTCCAGGTTATAATGCCTTTGTAGCCATCCCAGCCTTTTTTTTTTTTTTAATTATTCCTTTTCTCTCCTGGTGGTCCCTGCTTCTAGCTGCATCCCCCAGTGACCCTTGTCTCATGTACTTATGGGTTAACCAGCACTTCGCAAACCCACGTTTGGCGGGTGGCCTGCCATGTAGGGTCATGTGCGGCCCTGCGGCAGATGCCGAGTGAGCCAGGGCGGTTTTCTCCCTGTTTGCCTACTGGGTACCACGCGATGATGCACCATGCCTACCATGGCACACATGTGGTTGCGTCATCACACTTTTGGCCACATCTGCTGGTCCCACTGCGCCACCATCCAGTCTCCACTGGGTGACAGGCAAGTAGCGGGACTCAGTCCTCCCAGGGAGGAGGCTGTCCTTGGGCGCTCAGTCCTCCCTCCTCAGCCACCAGCCCCCGGTGACCCTGGTGCATTTCCAAACCCGAGTTGCGGCATGAGTGGAAGTAAGATGTCCACTGCCTCAGCCCTCCCTGCCACTACGCTGACTTCCAGCCATTTTTACGACTGTGGGCGGAGCCTGCAGGAGTATTGCATGTACAAAAGGAGGATGTCATGTTTTCTGTCCGTGGAACTGACTGAAGGTGTAAATAGTCTCCTCTGCCTTACCTCCTCCAAGAAATGTTTTCCGCCCTCAAATAAATATGCTTTCATGTTAGTCAATGGTTTGCAGGGTACTATTTTCTTTCTTAAATGGGTGGTACAAGAACTGGAACCTGAGTAGTGGGAGGCAGCATTGTTTTTGGAGTAAGGTCCACCCACCTCCACCAAAGTTCCAAGGTCCATCCCATGCTTTTTTATTCATGTGGGAGGGGCATGAGGTAGATCTATCATCCTGAAAGGAGACTTACATGTTTGGGATGTGAATCAAGGAACAGAACAAGAAGTCTGTGAGTCCCTGCATTTTGTTAAGGACTAGACAGAAGATACTTAAAATGCCTTCTAACGGACTTAAAACCCTTGGAACAAATGATTATCAGAGTCACCTTGTGTTTCAAAGGAAAGACTAAAGTGTCTAAAAACTAAGGAAAATAGACAGCTTTCAAGGTATTTCTTAAACATTTATATACTAAAAACAAAGTTCAGCTTTTGGGATTAACAATATTTGTTTACCATATTTTATATATCTATATATATATAATTTGTCTTTTAGTAGTTTCAAAATCTTGAAAGCATTGTGTTACTAATGCATTTAGAAATGCATTTTTAATTGTCTTTACAGATAAATCATGCATGTTCATGTGAGGGCACATTTTTGGGGTGGGGTTCAAATTATTTTAATCATGGGCACAGTTCTTGGTAAACACAGTCTGTGATGTGCAAAAACATATGTTATATGTATGTTAAATCCTAGTGTGTCCTTCTCTTTGTCTGCTATTAGGAGTTTTTGTAAATTAGCTTGCTAGCTGTATGGTAGTTTCGTCCCTGGGGATCTCCATAACAAATAGTTTTATTGGCTTTCTTTCTCCTCGATGCTCCCTGTCTCATGTGACAGTTATGTACACGCCCTTAGATTTAGCATGTGTACTGCTTTAAATGAGTTTAGCAACAGCAGAGCCTTGTAACTGTTCTTATCCAGGAGTACAAATGTCAACGGTTAGTTTAGCAGATACCTGAGAGCAAGCTAACTGGGGTTTCTGTAAGACAACAGCTACTAAATAGCTCTAATTCACTATTTTGTTTCTCTGTGCATCAGGTCTAGCTAGCAGGAGTGTTTTACCATCAAAAACACAATAATGCCGACCCGTCGGTGGCGGATTGATTTCTGCTGACTGCCGGTGACCCGGGATGCGGGAGCGGACCAGGGTCGCTGAAGAGCTGGCTGGGGTGAGAAGGATGGGCGTCCTAGGGACTGCTCTCCTTCTCTGGGGAGGTGGGGAAAGTGCCGGAGCATTGGCGATCCTGGCGGAGGCTGGGGTTTGCATTGCTACGGCTCGCACACTCAGGAGGTGGGGCAGCCAGCGGGCGTCATTGCGACCCGCCTCCTTAAAAAGCGAGCGGAGCTGCCGGCCACGCTAATGAAGCTCGCCCGCGGCCAATTAGCTCCCTGAGCCTGCCCCGACCTAGCCCGACATCTGCGACACGCGCCACATGATCCCGCCCGTGGGGAGCAAGCCACCGGGTATCGGGGGATCAATGGCTAGTCGGGGAGTGGAAGCTTGTGGCCCGTGACCGGGCTGAAATACACCAGGTGGCTGGCAGCTCGACAGAAGGAGAAAAGGAAAATTTAAAAACACAAATAATGAATTAGAGCTATTTAGCAACTGTTTTGAGTTCTCAGTTCTCACTTCAATCCAGTGTTTTGTTTCTGCCTAGGCTGTTAGAGGAGTTTTTCTAATTTTCCCTGGGTGTTTTATGACGTCTGGGGCTGTCATTCAAGTTTGTTTTATTTCAGTCTTCTCCAAGTTAGTCTTCACAGCATACCATTTGTTTGATGTCTAATAGCCCCTACAGCAGGCCAGTGTCTTGCTTAGCCACAGCAGAGAAAAGCACTGCAGCCAGGATTCACAGTGTTATACAATATACTATAGAAAGTTACATGTTTAAACACACACACACACACACCAACCAAGCAGAACACAGCTGGATAAGGTACCAGTATTTAGGAAACTTGTCATACTTACACAGAGTCTAGCAATGTGAATCCTGGCTGTGACTATAGGTGTTTACAACTGAATGATATTTGCTTCACTTGCAAATAGGTAGGCATTTGTGTCTAGTTTCTGTTTGACTTACTGTAGGTTACACATAGAATCTGAAAATTCATAACATGCTGTACTGTGATTCAATGAACTGATAAATGGGATTTTGTTTCTTTTACAAATTCATTTTTCCTGACCATGGATATACTAAAACAAAATTTCTCAACAAAATGTTTTTAAATAAAGGGTTTAACTCACAGCAGCAGAGGAAGCATGTTGGCATTAAAAGCTTAGTGGGCGTGAATGTAGAGGCACCAGTATTTAAACATGACTTTGGTAGAGGATTAATTGTGACTGGGAGGGTGAGGGAGGAGTGAGTCTTGATATTTGTAGCATAATGGTTTTCTGAAACTTCAACCTGCAATGGGTTAGACTCTGCAGCTATCTGTACATTGTATCACTAAGCCATATGCAGTGTGGTATGGGTAAAACCAGCTCACCAGACCAGGACCAGTGCTGTAAAATCTGCACTGGGCACAGCTGTCTACAATATTGCTGATCAATGAATCAAATAAATACATGCAAATAAATACTCTGCTTGCCTCGAGCTTCAACCCACCCTAGAAGTGATGTTATTACATGATAACACACATCTGTCATGCCTTATTGCTTAAATATGCCCTTTCTCAATGTACTATACTTTGATTCAGTTAGTGTATGCAACAGCCTTCATGTGAACACTCTGGCTTCTCTTTGACTCTGATGTCTATTTGCTTTAGCTATTGTATATTGTTTGAACTAGCTTTGGTCTTCTTGATGTAGTGCCTATGTGCCTAAACTATGTAATCTTTTATCTACTGCACCTGTATCTCCAGTGAATGATTGTTATAACTGTCTGCTCTCCGAGCCATTGTTTTTGGACTTTTAACTGTGCTGTCTTTGCATTAGTTTCAATGGGGTGCCTTTGTAAGCGAGTCTCTGACTCAAGGTTTGTAAATCTGATGTTTTAAAATAAATAAATACACATTTATGTTTAAACCCATGAAACACCCTTTTCTAGTTAATGCATTCACAGTCGTAGTGGCTCTGCCAAGCTTATTAAACTTAGCAATGGTTTTGCATTAACTTCTGTGCCAGATAGGCTAGTCTATCCACTACCTTCTCAATAAAAAGTACTCAAATGGGCATGTCCCCCAAAAGTCCTCTCAGAGTTCGAATGATGCGGTTTACTCACATGCTTTGCGAGGAACTGTAATCAGCTTGATTTCTGGAGTAGATCTGTAGGGCCTTCTTTGTTTATGTTGTAATGCCCAACATAGAAACATATAATTTGTTGGAAGATAAGGACCACTTGTCCCATTTTTCCATGCCTATACTGTCACCGCAAACCCCACCAGATCTCCAGCTACCCCCTTTTTCTACCAAGATTCCTTTGTGCCTATTTCATGCATACTAGAAACCACTACTGTTTTGCCCTCACCACCACCACTGGAAGACTGTTCCAGGTGTCACCACTCTTTCAGTGAAGAGTACTTCCTCATGTTCCTCCAAAATTCCCCACTTCCAGCTTCATTGCCTGCCCTCTTGTTCTCGTGCACTTTTGCTTCTGAAAATACTCACCTCCAGTACCTTATTTGCCACGTGAGGTATTTGTAGGTCTCTATCATGTTATCCCTCCCTGTCTAACAGGATGTACATATTAAGATTCCTCAGTCTCTTCTCATAGGGTTTATGATGCAGCCCATGCACCATTTATTGCCCTCCTCTGGACAGCCTCTACCCTATCCTTTCTGAGATGTGGTGTTTTCATAACGGACTCAGTACCTCAGGTGGGTGTCCTGCCAGTGATCGATACAGTGGCAACACCACCTCTCTCCTTCTTCTGGTGATATCCCTCCCTATGCACCCAAGCATCCCGCTGGCCCTGTCTATTGCCTTGTTGCAATGCCTTGCCACCTTGAGGTCATCAGAAATTATCACCCCAAGGTCTGTTTCCTGCTTAGTGACCATCAATACTAACATACTAAAATGCCAGCAGAATAGGCCTAACGGTCTTCGTGTCTGCTCGTTTGATCAGCCCCCACCCTGGGTGCTGCCTTGCTGCCCCCCTCACCTTCTCTGGCTTCTCCCTTCCCAGTTCCGGATATTCTTGCTGCATTGGATTTTGCTTCCAGAACCCTTCCCTGTACCTGTCCCACCCCTTTGAACCCCTCCACTGTCTCTGCCTCCACCAGCCCCTAGGCAGCGCATTCCATGGCTCCACCACCCTCTCAGTGAAGTAGCACCTCCTCCTTTCTCCCCTGAATCTTCCCCTCTAGCTTCCACCCATGCCCTCTAGTGGCCTCCTCCTTCCTTGAAGCACCCTGACTGTTCCTCCCCTATTTACATGTGCCTGAAGACCTCTATCATGTTCCTCCGTTCCCTTCTCTCTTCCAATGTGTATATTTAGCTCTTGAGCCTCTCCTCCTCAGGTCCCTCCCTCAAGCCCCAAATCATTTTGGTTTGCCCTCCTCTGGACCCTCTCCAGGAGGTTAATGTCCCTCTTTAAGTGTGGCCTCCAAAACTGCCGCAGGTACTCAAGGTGCAGCCTCACCAGCAGTTATACAGAGGGAGTATCTCCCTCCTTCTAGAGGTGATCCCCTAGCGATGCATCCCAGCATCCTATTGGCCTTGGCTGCTGCCCTTCTACAAGTCTCAGAGTTGTTCATCTTGACATCCACCAACACCCCCCAGGTCCCTCTCAGCCATTGAGACTTGTAGCATTTCCCCCTCCCCAGGGTGTACACTTGGCTGGGTTTCTGGCCCCCAGGTGGAGTACCCTGCATTTCTACATTGAACCTCAGCTTCCACTTTCTAGACCATCTTTCCAGAGCCTCCAGGTCCCCTGTTGTGCTCCTCCCCTATCCACCACCGCTTCCCAGTTTGAGTCATCCATAAAGAGACTCACCTCACTCCTGATTGTCCTTATGTCAGAGACGTGGGCGTTGAACAGAAGGGGCCAAGGACTGATCCCTGTGAGACCCCACTAATGACCCTCCTTGGGGATGAGACTATCCGCCAACTCGACCCTCTGGGTGGGTCCTGGAGCCAATTGCCTATCCATCTGATCATCTGGTTCCCCACCCCATTTCTCCCAGCTTATCCAACAGGCCCACATGAGGAACAGAGTCAAATGCCTTGCTGAAGTCTAGAAAGAGGGCGTCCACTGGTCTACCCAGATCCAAGGCACTCGTCACCTCATCCCCCATTTAGAAGCCGAATGTCTCAGCAGAATGACTGGTAGGCCCATCTAGTGTGCCCTATTTGCCCTGCCTGTTACTACACCCTGGACCCTATTTGGTCACAGATGTCCTCCTTCCTCCCTAACCTCTGCATATTATACCCATGTGTCTATCCCACGTTTGAAGCTCCCCACTGTCTCACCCACCACCTCTTCTGGAAGGCTATTCGAGCATCCACCACCCTTTTGTGAAAAGTATTTCCTCACATTCCTCTGAAACTTCCCCCAAGCTTCATAGCATGTCCCAGAGTCCTGGTGCTCCATTTCCTGTAAGAGACTTCCCCTGCCCCTGTTTTCACCAGTGAGGTACTTATAGGTCTTAATCATGTCCCTCTCGCCTCTCCTCTCCTGCCTGAAGTACATGTTGAGCTACCGCAGCCTCTCCTCACAAGCTTTCTCATACAACCCCACACCATTTTGGTAGCACTCTTCTGGACCACATTCACCCTGCTGATAGGTGTCCTTGTGGACACATATACACTAGGCTCTGGATTTCTGTGCCCTAGATAGATGATTTTGCATTTTTGCATTGAAACCCAGCTGCCATACTCCGACCACTCCTCGGGTTTTCTCAGGTCTCTATTCATTCTCTCCACCACTCCTGAGTATCTACCCTATTGTAGGTTTTGATGTTATGTGCAAAGAGACATGCCTTCCTTCAGCTCTTCTCTAATGTCAGTTATACAGACTTTAACGAAGACTGGTCCCAGTACTGAGCTCTGAGATACCCTGCTGGTCATTCTTCCCTCATTAGAGTGTGTGCTGTTTACCACCACCCTCTGTCTCCTGTCCATCAACCATTTCCTTTCCCAGTTTACCATCTTGGGTTCCCACCCCAAAGTGCATGTTTCTTTATAAGCCTCCTGTGTGGTACAGTGCTAAAGCCTTGCTGAAGTCTAAGTAGGTCCGTCCCTCGCTCCAGCCTTGTCTATTTCCCTGGTCACCCATTTGCAGAATTTGATCAGGTTCATCTGGCATGACTTCCCCCAATGAGTCCTTGTTGTCTCGGATCTTGTAACCCGCTGGATTCTAGATACTCCAGTAGCTTTTCTTTTAAAAGAATCTCCAATACTTCCCCACCAACAATGTTAGACTGACCAGTCTATAGTTGCCAACCTCCTCTCTGCTGCTGCTTTTATAGAAACATGGACTTTGTCGGCAGAAAAGGACTGCTTGGCCCTCCAGTCTGCCCAGTTTTTCCTGCCTGTTCTGTCCCAGCAGACCTAACTGATCTCTGGCGATCCTCCCCACCCTTTTGATTTATTAGTATTCCCTATGTCTGTCCCATGCATGGTTAAACCCCCAACAATTTTGCCCCTACTACCTCTCATGGCAGGCTGTTCCAGGCATCCACCACTCTTTCAGTAAAGTAATAGTTACTCGCATCCCTCTTAAATTGACCCTTTTAGATTCATTGCATGCCTTCCTGTTCTGTTGCACCATTTCATTTTATGACTCCATACTACATCTGCCCTCCTCCAGTCCTCTGGAACCACTCCTGTTTCTAGTGATTTATTGAATAGGACTGTCAGAGGTGCAGCCAGTACCTCCTGAGCTCGCCAGCACCTTGTGTGTACCCTGTACAAGCCCATAGCTTTATCCATTTACAGCATTGCAAGTCCTCTCAGGACACTTTCCTCTGTGATTTGACTTATGTACACCTCCCTCCTCCCAGTGTTTCTGCTGCTTTTAAGTGGTCCTTCTCTCTCTCCACTGTGAAGACTGAGCAGAAGTATTGTTCAGGATATCTACTTTTCTGATCCTCCTTTGCACGGTCTCTCGTGCTCTTCTTCCTCACTATCCCTCCTCTTGTCTTCTTCTTTTCGCTTTTGTATCTAAAAAATGTCTGTCCCTGTATTTACCACTTTGGCTAGCCTTCTCAATCTGCATCTTTGTGCCCTTTTCTGTCTTCCCTGCCTCCCTCTGCTTTTCCTGGTACAATTCCCTATCTTGTCCATCTCCTTTTACTTCCTGAATGCTGCACTTTTAGCTTTTACCTTCGCAGCCACTTCCTTCAAGAACCATACTAGTCTCATTTCCCTTTTGCACAGAGGTTTGTTGCCTTCACTATACCATTCCTTAATTTGGCCGCTGTTCCTCCATCCCATCAGGCAATCCCCGCTAGATCATCTATAAGGCATTCACCCATTTTTAAAAATCTGCTCTCTTGAGCCCAGGACCCTCATCCTTGTGTGGTTTGCCTCTTCTGCTCTCCTTATATTAAACCACACTGTACAGTAATTGTTGGTCCCTAGGTGGAATCTCACCTTGACATCTGCAATATTGTACCTGTTTGTGAGCAACAGGTCCAGTATTGCCCAGCACTAGTGAGCTGTCCGACTAGTTGTTTGAGAAACACCCCTGCAGGAGTCTAAGATGTCCCTGCTTCTAGTCAAGACCACATCTGAGAGGCTGCAGTCTACATCCGCAGATTAAAGTCCCCCACTAGCAGTACCTCCCCTTTTTTGTCATCATACTGGTGGCTTCCCCAGTGCCCCTACTTTGGAGGTATTCAGGGCCCACCATAAGGCCCTCCTATTAACTCAGGCATTTTTGGATTAAGCTATTCATTTATAGATTTGATCTGAGTATAGCTGTTGATAATTTGTTGTTCAGCTCACTGTTTATGGGTAATGTTTTATGAAGTATCATCATCTAGATGTTTATAATTATCTTTGTGTTTTTATTGATCTGTCTCTGAATATGTGTTAGTTTATTTATACGGCACCCAGAGACTCGGGATTGGCGTCTTTTTATAAATTTTGCCTTGCTTTATCCAGTTCTTTCTTCTGTGTTGGAGGTCTGTATATCACCCCAGGATAATGGCTCCGACTCCTGTCTCCAGGGTGACCAACAGTACCTCAGACCCTCCCTTCCTCCCTGTTTCCTTTGCATTTATGTCACTTTGATACCCTCCTTCCGTACAGCACAACCCCTCCGCCCTATCTCCACTCCCTACCCTTAAAGGTAAGCAGAGTAACCCAGATCCTTAACTAAAATAATCTCTAGTGTAGGAACATGTTAAAACGACTGTTTTACTTGTTTTTACCACAGTATGTAGTATGTTAATGCCATGAGTTGCAAGCACTGCATCACGTGTATGCAAATGATATGGGTTGTGCAACGTCTCTGCCATTAACATACTAACATTCTAAAATGCCAACAGAATAGGCCCTAACGGTCTTTCGTGTCTGCTCGTTGGTCAGCCTCCACCCTGGGTGCTGAGCCTTGCTGCCCTAAACCTTCTGGCTTCTCCTTCCCCAGTTCCGGATATTCTGCTGCATTGGATTTTGCTTCAGAACCCTTCCCTGTACCTGTCCACCCCTCTTGAACCCCTCCACTGTCTCTGCCTCCACCAGCCCCCCTAGGCAGCGCATTCCATGGCTCCACCACCTCTCAGTGAGTAGCACCTCCTCCTTTCTCCCTGAATCTTCCCCCTCCAGCTTCCACCCATGCCCTCTAGTGGCCCCTCCTCCTTCCTTCAAAGCACCCTGACTGTTCCTCCCCTATTTACCCTCTTCATGTGCCTGAGACCTCTATCATGTACCCCGGTCCCTTCTCTCTTCCAATGTGTACATATTAGCTCTTTGAGCCTCTCCTCATAGGTCCTGTCCCCAAGCCCCAAATCATTTTGGTTGCCCTCCTCTGGACCCTCTCCAGGAGTTTA
Source organism: Neoceratodus forsteri (assembly GCA_016271365.2). Classification (NCBI taxonomy): domain Eukaryota; kingdom Metazoa; phylum Chordata; order Ceratodontiformes; family Ceratodontidae; genus Neoceratodus; species Neoceratodus forsteri. Next base: position 127,327,798 of record JADMNL010000024.1, read on the forward strand.
ATGTCCCTCTTTAAATGTGGCCTCCAAAACTGCATGCAGTACTCAAGGTGCGGCCTCACCAAGCAGTTATACAGAGGAGTATCACTTCCCTCTTTCTGGAGGTGATCCCCTAGCGATGCATCCCAGCATCCTGTTGGCCTTGCTGCTGCCCTCCTACAAGTCTCAGAGTTGTTCATCTTGACATCCACCACCACCCCAGGTCCCTCTCAGCCATTGAGACTTGTAGCATCCCAGGGTGTACTTGGCCAGGTTTCTGCCCCAGGTGGAGTACCTTGCATTTTCCTGCATTGAACCTCAGCTTCCACTTACTAGACCATCTTTCCAGAGCCTCCAGGTCCCCTGTAGGGCCACCCCCTCCTCCCCATCCACCACTGCCCCAGTTTTGAGTCATCCATAAAGAGACTCATCTCACTCCTGATTCATGTCCTTATGTCAGAGACGTAGGTGTTGAACAGGAGGGGCCCAGAGACTGATCCTGTGGGACCCACTAATGACCCTCCTTGGGGATGAGACTATCCCGCCAACTATGACCCTCTGGGTCCAGTCCTGGAGCCCATTGCCTATCCATCTGATCATCTGGTTCCCCACCCCCATTTCTCCCAGCTTATCCAACAGGCCCCGTGAGGAACAAGTCAAATGCCTTGCTGAAGTCTAGAAAGGGCGTCCACTGGTCTGCACCGGTCCAGGGCACTCGTCACCCAGTCATAGAACTCCACAAGGTTTGTCTGACCACGATTTCCCGGACCAATCCATGCTGTCTATCGTCCAGGCACCCTGACTTTTCCAGGTCCCCCAGCCTCTCCTTGACAATGCCCTCCATCACCTTGCCCACCACCGATGTCAGGCTGACAGGCCTGTAGTTCCCTGACACCTCCCTTGATCCCCCTTGTGGATAGGCACTATATGCCTCACCTTCCAGTCCTGGGGCACCCACCCTGTTCTCAGAGGGATGGTGAAAAGCTCCCCAGGGGTTTGCCAGGACATCCATAAGTTCCTTCAGCACTCTGGGATGTAATTTATCCGGCCCGGTGCTTTCTCCATCTTAAGGGGCTGAGGGCTTCCTCACTCTCTCTGCTGTGATTTCCACTTCGGTACCTCTTCTCCTGTAGCCCTCCCCTCTTGCCAGTGATGCCTCCCCTCTCCCCAGACCTGCCCGGTCGGTGAGGTCCCCCCTCCTCAGTATCTCTGTCTCCTCCCATGTATGATGCAGCACCCCATTTTCCTTGGTGAAAACTGAGGTGAAGTACTCATTTAGTACCTCAGCCTGCTGCCCCGGTCTTGTGCCCATCTCTCCCCTGATTTAATCCTGCTAATCTGCCCTTCACCCTTCGTTTTTCCCCAATGTATCTAAAGAACCCTTGTTCCTCTCCTAATTTCTCTGGCCAGGTTCTGCTCCTTCCTTGCCTTAGCCGCCCTCACCACCCTAGTGGCCCTTCTAGCCATCAGCTCATACTCCCCTTGATCCCTTTCACTCCTTGAGCACTTGAATTGCTTATAGGCTGCCTTCTTCCCGCACCACCTCCTGGACCTCCCTGGTCCACCAGCAGGGTTTTCGGCCCTACCGCATTTTCGTCTTACTCTTGCACAGGTACCGGTAGCATCCTGCACCCCTCTCCTGATGATTTCCCACCTACTATCAGCGTCCATGTCTGACCCAATCACATCCAAATGCTCCTTAGGGATCCTTCCCATTTCCTTAAAATCCGTCCCCTGAACTCAGTTCCCTCCGTCTTTGTGCAGCCTTCTCAGCCCTCCTAGGTCCAGGCAGAACCAGACCATGGCATGGTCACTCCCGCCAACGGGTCCCTTACCTCCAGGCTCCCAATCTGGTCACTGTCTGCCGGACCACATCCAGTACCTCGCCTCCTGGTCGGTTCCCCACCTGCTGAGTTAGGAACAAGTCTTGAAAGACATCCAACAACCTCTGTTCCCTGGTCACAGAGGATGTCATGATCTCCCAGTCTGTTCCTGGCATGTTTAAGTCCCCAACACCACCACCGTTCCTCTGCCCAGTCTGCAGTGTCTCCCAACCTCTGCCACCAGACTCTCCTCCAGCTCCTCCGCCAGGGCAGGGGTCTATACACCCTCCTATTTTTACTGTCTTGCCCCTTGTTGTCAAGGTGACCCAATCGCCTCCACGGTTCCCTCCGCCTCCTCTACTCCCCTATGCCAATGCAGTTTTGACTATCATTGCTATCCCTCCTCCCTCCCTCCCCTGTCCTTCCTGAACATAGTGTAACCCTCCAGGTTCAGGTCCCAGTCGTGTCCTGCAGTGGCCCAGGTCTCAGTGACCACTGCCCATCCACTGCTTCCTCAGTTAGCATCGCCTGGAGCTCAGGCATTTTGTTGCCCAAGCTCCTGGCATTTAGAGGACTGCCTTCCACCCTTTCCCTATACTTCCATTTCCCTGCTCGTGTTCCAATGGGATTCTGTTTTCCCCTGGTCTGCACTTTACCAGTCGGCCTTTTCCGCAATCCTCCAGCTCCCCAGGGGTGGAGACAGAGTCCCTCCTTATTGGCACCCCTTGACAGCCTTTTCTCCCATCCCCCTTCACAAGTTTAAACCCCACTTTCACCAATGAACCCCTCTATTTTCAACTTAAGTATTCCCTCCTCCAAATTGAGATGGAGTCTATCTCTAGCATACAGCTCCTTATCCTCCCAGGTCTCCCCAATCCCCCATCAACCCCTTACCCTCTGGCCTCACACCACTCCCTGAGCCACTGGTTTATCCCCTAATCTTCCTTTTGTGTTCCCCACTAGCCCTTGGCACGGCAGGATTTCTGAGAAGAAACTGTGCATCCTATGTCATGACAGACCCAGGCAAGCTCCCCTGAATCTTGCCTGTATCTCTAGCTTCGCTATTTCCCTCAATGTCATTTGTACCCAGGTGGACCAGTATGTCCGGGAGCCCCACAATCCTTTGCCAGCTGATATACCTCGTGCTTAGCCCTGTGCACCGTTAGTCCAGGAAGCATTTTGTTCTAACTGGCTAGGCTTCTCCCTCCTTATCCCATTTGATACCCTGATCATAGAATCCCCCAACAGGAGCACTCTGACTGCTCCTTTGCTCCATTCCCCCTTCCATGTCCCTCATCCTTTCTACTGGCCCCTCCACCCAGCGGCTCCTTGTTCCTCCCCTATCTGGGTGCCACACCACCCTCCCTTATTTACCTGGCCACCCTCCTCCAATCCTATGCTCTCCTCCTGAGTATCCTTCTCACCTTGCTAACTCCCTCACTGCTCACGACTGGTCCTTCTCCCCCATCTGCTAAACTAGCCTGGCTCGTTCCTCCTTTCTTCCTGTCTCCATTAAGTACCTCCTTGCTTGTTATGCTCCCCTGGCCTAAACCCTCAGCTTCCTTTACTGAATCCTCCTTGTACTTCTGGTCCTTCTCTTTACCTTTCCTCCCAACTGGTCCTTCTCCTTGCTCTTTCCTCCCTCTTCCCCTGCCCCTCCTGCTCTGATTCCTGCTCCCCCATTTTCCTGCATTCCAGGTTCCCCTGTTCTTCCTGCTATCCAGCCCTGCTTCCTGCCCCCACTCCCTTTCCGTCTCCAACCACCCCTGTCGTGGCTACATCACCCCTCATCCTCGAGCAGAAGAAGAGATTGAAGTGGTTATGGGTGTAAGGTCTGATCCACCTCCCGCCTTACCCCTTCTGTCCAGCCCAGGCCATCTGCCTTCTTCCCTGAGAATGTTGTCCCTCTGTCCCTCCTTTGTGAGGGTCCCCAGTTACCTGCCTGCTTCCTTGGTAGTGTCCATTTGGACCCCTCTGCCAGGATCCCTATGTGACCCCTGAGTATTCTCCTGCACTCCTTTCCCTATGCCCCGCCCCAGTGCTTGGTGCAACCCTGTGGGAGATCCCCTGCTTCCTTCCCAAACCATACCTCCCCTTCCCTGTGTCTCCTAATCCCCGCAACCTCCTCCCTAAGCTGTGCCAGCTGGTAGCACACTGGGCAACCACCGAACTTCAAGCCCAGTCCAGTATCATGGCTGCTCCACACCCTGTGCACCCCACCACCCTCCCAAAGATGCGGCCCCTAATGACGTGTAGTTCCATCCCTTCCAAGTAGGTTTCCTTGGGTGAGCCACCAGGTTCGCCCCAGTCCAAGATACACCCCTACTGCCTAATCAGGTCACCCACTAATCTTAGATACAGTCCCACAGTACACGGTAACCATGTTACTAGGTGCAGTACAACACAGTAAACTTATAAGGAAATGAACAACTCCTAAGCTCCTCTTTCCCTGCCTTTAAATCCAACCCCAGTGGCTAGAACTACATGAGCTGCACCTGCAGCCTTTTCCTCAATTGCAGGGCAAGTGTTCCCTATAAATTAGCAGAACTCTGGGGAGGGAGGGGTGGGGAGGTGGGTCTTGGGCAGACACCGGCTCGAGAGAGAGTGTATCAGCCTGTGTCTCCCTCAAGCCCAGCAGCCAAAGAACCAGGCCCAAGCAAATCCCACCAAATAGGTTTTAAATCAGAAGAAATAGGCCTCCACCAGCGCAGCCTGTTACTCAGTGAAACATCCAACAAATGAGCCCACTCACAGCCACCAAACCAGTTCTCAAACTTCAACAGCCCAAAACAATACCCTGCTAGCCCCTTAGAAGAAGAAAGAAAGAAATAACCTTCTACCAAGTAAAATCCACAAGAACCCTGTAGAAAACAACAAGAAGCAGCTACTGTCCTGGAACACAACTGATCCTGTCCCTTCCAGTTCCTTCCCTGAAACAAAGTTCTAAGCGGCAGCATGTGTGAAAAGTAAACAGTAGCTTAAGTTGAACAAAAACAGGGGTACAGTTTCAAGCAGGAATTAGGAGCTGCACAACAAAACACTCTACTTTGCATTTTCCAGACATGCAATATTTGGGCACAGGCGTCAATGTCAAAGAAGGAGAAAGGCGGAGATATGTGGAATTTGGAAGGAGATTCAGTATTCTGAAGCTCTGATAGGTGGATGAGAGGACACCCAAAAACCCTATCCCAGCTCAGCCTAATTCCAATATGCCTGCATGCTTTGCAAGCGATCAAAAAAGAAAAAGAAAAAGTAGTTCTGTTGAGTCACAGTAATTTTGCTGTTTGACCAGTAGATGGCAGATGTTATATTTTGTTTTTAATACTAGTGAGTGAATGGAGGTGTACTGATAAAGTTGTATCAAAATCCCTAAGCTCCACTTTCTAATACTCACCCTTCTCTTGCTCTCCCTGGGATATCCACCTCAACCCAAGCCCTATTGCCCCTAGCTCCTCTGGCGCTTCCTCCTGTGCTACCTCCCACCACTCCCTTCTCACAGCTCTCCCAAAGGGCTTAAAGATCCTATATCTAAACACCTGCAGCTTGCTGCAAACAATAAACCAGATTCAGACCAAGGTGTGCACTCTAAAACCAGACATCCTAATAATCTCAGAAACTTGGCTAAAGAGCACCATCCCTGACCATCGGTCTCCATTCCTGGCTACTCACTGCTAAGGCAAGACCGTGCTGGCAGGGGTGGTGGTGTGGCCTTTATGTCCTAGCCTCAATCCGATATTCCATCATCTACTCATCCTCCAGTCCTGAGACTCATGATGCCCTAGCTATCCATGTGACCCTCCTCACTCTCCCAGTCTTCGTGAGCGGCATATACTGCTGCCCAAATGTCCATCCTCTCGGTTGCACCAGATCTCCTAACCTCCATCACTTCCTTGCTTGCTCTGGGAATTATTCATCCTAGGCAACTTCAATATAAACTGGTTGTCACCTAAAACTACCAAAACTAACAAGTATTTGTCAGTGCCGAATGTTGTCTACGCTGGCATTGGTATTGGTAGTGCAGGAGTTAGAGGTGCATAATAGGAATGGCAGTGAGTATTGAACTGAAACCAGCGCCACCCCACCCTGCAGAGACTGGCAGGTGTTGGGGTGTGCCTTTAGATGCGTCAGCTATATTGCTCATGCCATTCTACCTCACCCTACCCTGTAGACACTGACAAATGTCGTGGTGTGCTTTGGGCCTTATACTTATGCCATTCCACAAGGAAATCGCTGAGGTGGGTGCAGTATAGGAGAATGGGGTGAACTTTAGGGCCGAACACTCCAAGGCAAACATCGATACCTGTCACTGCCTGCAGGTGGGGTGGAATAGGCGTGAGCATTACAGCCAGTGATCCCAAGTCACACCCCTGATGCCTGTCAGTCTCTACAGGGTGGGAGAAACAGTTGGAAACCCTAACGCTGTAGGTGTTTGTGGGTATTTTCACTCCTAATTTTCAACATAGGCTTTTTGTGACCCCACCTCATGAAGCACAGCACTATCAGTTTGTTAACTGAAAGGTAGTTTTCACAGCGGCTATGCCATTTGGCGACCGGGGATGAAAACACATTTTGGAGCAGGATGTGAAAATGACAACTGTATTGTTCATGAGGAGGTGTAAACAATAATTGCGACATTGAAAATCTGGAGTGAAAATAGGAAAAATTATGAAGTCATGGCGTGCATAGAAACTGTGCAACACCGTCCATAACCCAATTATTTTCAGGATTTTTTAACCACATTTTCAACATAGGCATTTGGGACGCCCCTCATGAACAGTGGCACTGTGATTTTGTTAATTTGTCCCAAAGTTGATTTCCACAGTGATGACGCTCATTGTTATCACAGGTGCGAAAACACATTTTGAGCAGGATGTGAAAATGACAGCTGTACTGTTCATAGGAGGTGTGAAAAAATGGCAGTGTTGAAAATCTGGCATGAAAATATTGCAAAGTTGCAAAGGTGCGTGGAAACTGCTAGCGCGCGCTTGTAACACATTTATGGGCGTTCATCACCAAATTTTCAGTATAGGCATTTTGGGACCTCTGCTCATGAACAGTGTCACATCATTTCTTCAGACTGTCCTGAAACTTTATTTCACCCAGCAATCGCGCTGTTGTAAGCCAGGCGATGCGAAAACACATTTCAGACAGGACATGTAAAATGAGCAACGCTACTGTTCATAGCAGGAGGTGTGGGAAAATGCCAATTTTGAAAAATCTGGAGTGAAAACATCAATACAAATTCATGAAATTACAATGCGCCAAACCATGATACCGCTTGTAAAATGACTCATTTTTTTATGTTTTCCACCAAATTTGCAACATAGACTTTTTGAGAGCCCCCATGAACAGTGGCACTGTGGTTTAGGTAATCAGTCCGAAAGGTGATTCTGCGAGTGACCATGAAATCACCTTCGGGACCGAATAACGCCATGACAGTGACTGAATTCCTGAGGAGGGCTCTCATTAACCCCATGTTGAAAATTTGGTGCCAAAATTCCAAAAAATGGCTGAGATATGCACAAAGTTGAAAAAACCCTATGTATGCCATTATACAGCTTACCGGCATTTCTTCAGTTAGCGGTCGGCTTTGAAGTGCAGATGTGTTCCCAGGGTCCACGAAGATCGTTCTGCGCGGCTCGAGATAAGTATGGGGTGTGGGAGGCAGGGCACACAGAGTGTGGGCGTGGGTTGGGGGCGGGGAGACCGCAAGGGATCGTGTTCTTCTTTCACAGGTTTAAAACAAACATTGTGTTACAGATTTTGGTTTACAGGGGCATTTGTACGCTGGGGTGGGCTCTAGCGTGCCACCCAGTGTTTTGCAGGGGGGATGCTGTAGTCGATGAAGTTGGGCACCCCGACACATACCAAGGGGGAGAGACAGAGCGAGGGATTGGGCACTCCCTGCGACACACAACAGAGAAGTGGAGGGACATTATGCCGCGTGGGTGGGCTTCCCGTTGGCAAAATAAATGGGAAAGGGGACTAAAGCTGACAGGGATTGGGGCCATTGTCAGCAAAAAAGACTGTTGAAGGTGCATGATGCCGAGGTTAGGCACCCCCCGGCATACATTTTAAATGGGAGGGGATTATGCCCGATGGGGTAGGCTCCCCGTCAGTTAATGAAGTGGGTGGCGCACTCTGCAGGTGGTTTCACCAGGACAGGCATGATTGCAGTGGACCTTTTCTTAGATCTGGTCACCATTTGGCGTATGCCTGGTGTCACGCCTGCAGCTGCCTTATTCAGGAATGAGAATCACCTTCTGATGCATGCCCTGCATTTGCCCACAGTGACCGCACCTCCGATCTGCTACTAATGCAATATGTTGGCTGGCGCGCTGCAGCGACCAACATAAAAATGAAATCAGAGCCTAAACCTCTCCCAACTGATCTCAGACAACCACCGCCCAAACCACAAGACACAACAACACTCCCCTACTCAAGTGGCCCTTACCTCTGACCCCCACCACGCGTCATTACCTCTGGCATCCTCCCGATGCTCTCAGTGACCATAACCCAATATTCATAGTTAGGAAAGTTCACGAACTAAATCACCACACAAAAACCATACAACTGTGCTCTTTCAAGTCTCTGACCTTGACTCTCTCCTGAGTAACTTGCCACTTCTGAATGGTCCCCCAAACTCCTTCCCTCAGTTGATAAGGCCCTTGACTGCGTTGAGAAATCTTTCTTGTAAACTGGAATGCCTTTGCCCACTCAGACAAACCAAGTCAGAGGTAACCACCTCTGAATAACCCCTGAACTTCTGGCCTGCCTCAGGGCTAGAGAAGCGAGCCTGGGCGTCATAAAGCTACTCAACATCCCTAGTGACCTACTTAGTACATGCTCTGAAACGTTTGCACCAGGGCTACAAGGTTAGCCAAGTCTGAATATTTCAAATCTGCTCAAGCCAACATAAATTCCCTTCAAAGTTCTGGAAGGTGGTCCACGCCCTATTTACCCCCTCATCTGCCCTCCTGGTACTTAAAGTAAATAGCTCACTGGTGTCCGACCCACCAGCTGTAGCTGTGGAATTTAACTCACTATACCTCCTGCACCACTGAGCTACAGAATCCCTCCTCCTACCCATCCCCTCCCCACCCTCTACCAGTGTGCCCCTCCACCACCACCGTCCCACCTTCCCTCTCTTTCACTACTGTCACCCCAAACGATGCCCCTAGGTGCCCTCCTCACCACCAACCCTTCTAAAGGTGCCTCCCTGACAGCCTTGACCCAAAACTCCTCTCCTCTCTCAGCCATTACCTACCTCTCTCAATAATCCTAAATCTCTAATTCTCTGGCTCAGTCCCTCTTCATGGAAACATGCTGTGGTCCTCCCTCTACCGAAGGTGTGACCCCTCATCCCTGGCAACTATCTTCCATTTCTCTCTTCCCTACCCTTGCCAAACTTCAAGACACATTGTCCTCTCCCAACTCACCTCTTTTCTATCTGACACCTCCTTTTTCATCTCTTTCCAGTATGTTTTCAGGAAAAAACACTCAACCACCACCTCGCTCCTACAGCTCACAGGCTCCATCCTAACCAGGATGGAGACAATAACCAATACCGCTGCCATTTTATGCGACCTGGCCAAGGCTTCGATACCGTCTCTTACTCCCTTCTCCTCAACTCACTCCTGGCAGCTGGCCTTTCTCCCTCTGCCACAAACTGGATCAAGGCCTACCTTATTGGCAGAACCAATCAGTTAAGATCTTGGATACCACTTCGCTCCCTCCCGATTAGCACTGGAGTCCCCAGGGCTGTATATTAGGCCCTCCTGCTCTCCATCTTTTTAAATGACCTTCCCTCAGTTTGCTCCCCATCCTCCTATACATATGTATGCTGATATTACAGTTCTGCATGTATCTGGCTCCTGTCCTGATGAGGTTACAACCCACTTACTGCAAGACTTCAGCAAAGTTCAGCTCTGATTTGCTAAACATCAACTTTTCTCAATGCCAAGAAGACTGTCTCCATGACCTTTGGCACAAGGCAGAGACTCTCTAGGCTTCCCTCCCTACCCACCTTCCACACCCTTGATGGGACTTTACTTGAGGCACATTCTTCTTCAGATACTTAGGTGTTTGGTTGGATCAACACCTAAACTTCTCTGGACATATTGACACCATCAAGAAAAACTGCACCCCAAGCTTGGTGCCCTGTTCAGGAACACGTAGTTGCATCCCTCCTCGACTAGGCATGAACATGTTCAGAAGATGATACTGCCCATTTTCGACTACTGTGATGTAGTCTATGGTGCTGCCATTAAGTCCTCCCTGGCCAGACTGGACACCCTCTTCATTTCCTTCTGCTGCCTCACCCTGGATGTCCCCCTCGCACCCATCACTGTGATCTTTATCGTTGCCTTATCCTTCCCTCTCTTACAAATAGGCAACTCTCCCACTGTGCTAAATTCACCTCAGGCACTGGCTGGGTGAGTTCCCTTCCTACCTCCCTCTCGTTTATAACACCCCACCCTCCCATTCCCTTAGATCAACTGGCTCCTATACTCTGGTTGTCCCTGCAGATCCACCCAAATTGGCCAATCTGTTTACTCTCACTGCCTCCCAAAATTTGGAATTCCCTCCCCTCCAATCTGCACTCATCCTCCACCCACTCCATCAGCTCTGCCTCAATAATTACCTTACACCTAGCTGCTCCTGCCATGTCCCTCCTAATTCCCTTCTCCAAGCTCTGGACAAACCCAATCCTCTACTGTCTCCTTAATTTTACCCTGTACACACCCACCCCCAAATTTCTAGCTCTCCTCCCCTTCCCCAAATTGCTCCCTTGATCTCTTATAGAATATTAAGGACCCAAATGCTCTCCATGGTCCTAGTTCCCCAGGGCTTATCTCTCATCTACTCCCTTCCCCCACCATCCTAAAGGGGTCTCTCTGGGACACTGCCTTATCCCATTCTCTCTGGTTCCCCAGTCTCCTTGCAGGGTTCCTTGCATCCTGAGGGGCCTCCAGGGACTACGACTTCCCCTTCCTCACCTCACCCCTCCTTCCCTCCTGTTTCTCTGTTTTGTTTCAAGTAAACACTTATTTTTTTTTTTTGTTCTTTGGTAACGGGTAAGGCCCACTAGGCTTTTCGTGCCTGTTTTCAGGGTGACCTGGGAGCCCTGGGTAGTTAAGTGACTTGCTCAGAGTCGCACAGTATGCAAGTGGAGGTTGTGAGAATCAAACACAGGTCTGGTTTACTGGATGTATCAAGCTTGTTCACACCTCGTTTGTCTAACCTCTAGGCTATACTGCCTGCCCATTTACTTATTCACCCAGCATATTATTGTCACTCTTTCTACATATTATGCACAACACTGTTGTAACACTTTGTAACACCTGCCTTACAACTGTATGTTAATGTTGATCTTGTAACTTGAATGTTTAATGTCTCATTCCTGTTGTACCCTTCCCTAGGTCACACGGAGATGAGTGACTTTGCGCTCAGTGTGTCCTCCTAGTGAAAGCATTTCAGTAAATAAATAAATAAGTTATGTATGCTTAATGTAAACAGGCCAGTGAGATCACGGATCTTTTTCAGTGCTGTTGCGCTGGGATATCAGCCCTGGGTTGTGAGCTTCTGGATTTTGTTACATCTATTTGAAAATAGTTGTACCGCCTGACTTCCTTTTAACTCTGCATAGTGTTTCTCTGCAGTTTGCTATGAATTTTATTTTACAATTAATAGCATATATTCATTATTGAAATGAACACCTGCATATCCTATTGCACTGCATAACAGAGTAAATAATGTTTATATGCTGCTGTACCAAGGGGCCCCCATGAAAATGAGATAATGTGTCTCATCTCTTACCGGCTGTATGATTATTGCCATGCTGTTTTGTACTGTATAAGTGTGCAACTGTACTTCACTATAAAGGATCCCCATGAAAACAAGATGCTGGAGCACCTGGGACCATCCCACCATCTGTTTGATGCAAATTTCCAGTAAATTCAGAAGTTGGCAGGATTTTATAAACTGTGGCCCATCAGACTGCCCAAGCCTGTCTGATTTTAGGACTGTGCCCGTGTCTGTCCTCCTTACCCACTCCCTGTCTGACCCCTGACCACTTTTCCCATGTGCCTGCCCCATCCCTTTTGAACCCTCTTACACTTTAGCCCTGATGACTTCCTTTGGAAACTTGTTCTAGTCCATCACCACTCTCTGGAGAAAAAAACTTTCTGCCATCTTTGACCCTCCGATTCAGGGAGTTGCCTCTGGTTGTGAACTGTTCACTGCTGTTCACCTTGTTTATTCCATTGGAGTACTTGAGCGTCTCGGTCATATAGCATCTTTCTTTCCCCTGTCCTGCACTGTCTACATGTTTAGATCCTCCAAGCACACCTCATAAGACCTACCCTGTTGCCCTGTACCCTGCTGGTGGCGCATCTCTGCACTCGTTCAACCTATCCCTGTCCCTCAATTATAGACTCCAAAACTGCAGACAATATGCCAAGTCTTGGGTGAACCAGTGATCTCTACAGGGCTGTTTTACCTCTCTTCTTCTAGTGATCCCTCTCCCAGTGCACCGCAGCATCTGATTTATTGATTTGAAAACTGGTGATTGGGAAAGGCACACTGAGCTATGACTCATTTCCAGGTGCGACCCAGGGAAAGCGGAAGTGAGAGGAACCAACAAAACAAAATATAGTTCATTTCACGATTACAGTGCTCACAGCCCTACTGCATTGTGCCATTGTCCTGTTCTCCGTTATTAACTCCCTAGAGCCCTTACTGATGTGTCCTCCACAATTACCCTGGTAACAATTCTTAGGCATATTGTTATATGGGTGCCATAATTAGGCGCCACAACCAGTTCACCTGTCATGCAGGTAAACTGGATTTTGTGGCACTAGGTATGGACAGCACTGGGTGTTGCACTCTCTGCCCATATACCTCCGACCTGGAGGTGATTTATTTAAGTACAGGGGTGCAGGGGCATGGGCAGAACATGCCCCAGGGCATTGGGTGTATGCCTGCGGGTTGGGCGGCACAATTGCCAGACATGATGTTCGCCATCGGCATTGTGCATGTACCCTAATGACAGTCATGATTTTTCCTGTCACCATGACATGGTGGAACCCCATTCTTGGATGACTTGTTCCATGACTCTTGCAGTGTTCCTTTTGGTGACTGGTTACTGCAGTGATGGGGCATTGGGATTAGCAAGTTTACTAAGTGGTTAGATGGAAATGTCAGAGGGAGATGGGGGTGACTTATGGGTAGGCAGTTGATTACAGGCCTTTTCAACGTTAGGTCACGGTTCTAATCTCTGTAGGTCTCTAGTGGCTGAAACCTGTTATCATTGGATTGCTGTTCCGTGGCCCAGGCAAAATGAGTTATACTGGTTCTCAGTGAGGTTTATCTTCTCGGCTCATAAAATGGGCCATGAAAATCCTGTAAGCGTATTGGTCAGAACATGTCACATGACTGTTGATTATATTCTGACAACCCCCTCCGACTCATGTGAACTAACACTCTGCGGGATGTGCAATCACAAGGAATACTATAATGCATTTCTAAAGGTTGATGCAGCACTCAGCTACACATCTTGCCTAGCAACCACCCAGTTTGTGCATTTTCCCTTATTAACTGCACACTCTGTCATGTGCTGTCCCCTACTTAACCTCTGTGTATAGAAGAATTTTTCTGTTATTGGTTTTGAAGTGAGTTATTTTTGTCTTTAATCCCCCTTGTCAAATGATCTTCCTTTTTTTGTTATAAATTTAAATCTTTAGCTAGGGTTGTTTCTCTACTTATGCCATATATGCATAATAAGACCATCTTGGTTGCTTGTCCTGCAGTCTAAGCAGCCCCATTTGTTACAGTCTGTCATCATAACATAGGGTTTTGAGATCGCATATCATTTTGTTGCTCTCTTTGCACCCCCTCTAGTTCTGATTTCTCCCCTTCTATGAGGATGACTGGAACTGTGACCCATGATCTTATAAGACTCCTATATAATGCTGAGATACCTTTCCTTCCTCTTGAAATAAAATTGTTTCATATATGCCAGAAATCTGGTAGTTTTTAATTATTGTCTTGCAAATCTGGGTATGATTTAATATCCCTAAACTGTTTTTTCTTGTCTCTTGTAGACTTGTGTCACCTAGATAAAATTTTTCCCTTCTGTTCCTTAATCATGAAGTGCATAACTTTTCAGTTAGCTTTATTTAATTCCATTCTAATTAAATAATCCCACACTTATTTTTATCCAGATGTCTGTACATTCATCACTTGTTTATTTGTTTCAGTCATTCTCCTAGCTTTATCATGTACCAAATTTCTGGAACCAACAGCCTAAGTCATGGCCCGTATCCATGATACACAAATTCAATAATATGGGTCCCAGCACTGACTCCTGGGGCACCCCACAATGTACTCCCTCCCCTTGCAAATAAATTCCATTTATTCTGACCTTCTGTCTTCTTTTATGTAGCCGATTTTTGATCTGTTCTATTGTGCTTTATCTAATCCACTTTTTCAATATATAACTCATGTGGCCTCATGGGGACTTTATCAAAAGCCTTGCCCAAGTTCAGGAAGATGATGTCCACAGTTCTAGCAGAAGGGCATCCGCGTCCCAAAACCTTATTCTTACGTGGCACTGACAGGCATCCTTGTTGGCGGGCTTGGCAGAGACTAAGTACTGACTAGGCAGGGGGCTGAACTACCCACTCACCCACTGAGGGGCTCTTTCCATGATAAGAGGTGAGGTCCGGGGGGCAGTGTGGTTTCCATGTGACTTGTGGGAGGGCTTTGGTCTCCAGTGATGTCACTCGACATTGTTTACCAACACTAAAAGTCAAAAGCAGAAATGTAAAGTGATGAATTGTGAGGAAGGATAAGACAGGATGGCTGAAATATTCAACAAGACAGCTAGAACTACAAACCACCTGATCAGTGTGCAGATAGTTAATAAAACCCAAGCTGTTCTTTTATTTTAAATGGATTATCTGAGGTCCCATACTGAGTCACTGGGTGCTTCAGCACCAAGCTGCTGGGAATAGGTCTTGTTGTGAGATTGTCTTTGTGTACTTGTACAGCATCAGGTCCTGCAATGTAACCCATCAAAGGGACACTGCCTCAGATTTTCTGATTGCAGAAGGTCACTGTCTGTGTTTTTAAACACTACATTGGTGAGCATATAATTCATGTTTATAATAAGTAGATGTAGTCGTCCAGTGAAATAGTAATTTTCATATAGGGATGGGAGGTGATTTTACCATGGTTTAGATGTTAAGTCAAGCAACCAGGTGTGACCGCTGCTTCATAGCACACTGGTCTTGTCCCTCATTGCTTAATGATCTCAAGTTTGAGACCTGTTTAATCTTTTGCCCGCTGGCGTGTTCTGTAGCTGACCTGTCATACCGTGCCAGCAATATGACTTATACCAGTCTTTAGCCACACAACCTTCACACTTCTCCTCCAGATGATGTTGCTGACTTAATACTGCCTAACCTTAAAGTCATTCATTTTCCTTTAGTGAAAGAGTGATCCTTAACCCAAATCCCTGATAGCACAGATGTGAACAAGTCTCTGTCTAACCCACTTGTTATGTTAGCAGATCAGAAATTGTAAAGCTCCCCACTTACTTGAAGAAGTCAGTATTAGCAGCACAGAGGAAATGCAACATCTAATCCATGCTCAGTTCCCTTTCTCGAATGTCTGTTAAAGCAGGCCTTTTATCACCCGAGTTCCCTGTGTTCCCACAGATAGCCTTCATTGCTCATCCATCAGTGTGACAACCTGACACCTGTCCAAGCCCTGATTGGACTGTCAGTCACCAGATGTATCCCAGAATAACAAAAGGTGATCATTAACTTCTGGCACTGAATCATTTCCCTTTCCCTTGTCAGGAGGGTGAAATCAGAGTTTTGGAAAGGTGTCTGTGGAACACATGCTTTAGGCTGATTGATATATTGTGTCACCCTGCTGGAGAAAGGCTGCCCTGCATAATGATATTTAATGACCTCCAAGGAACTTGGTGTCACTTAGCGCAGTGAGGACCTTCGTGGTCTGTGGTGAGTGATAGAGTTATTAAAAGGGCAGATTAAGGGGAGAAAAGGCATTGAAATAGCAGCAAATGAAAAGATAAGAGAAATGAGAAATGATATCCTCCCTCCCGATCCAGTGTCAAAAAAGGAGGGGCCTTGTGCTGTGATGTGAAGGAAGTACATTTTATCCAGGGCTGCAGAAATTGAATTAGATGTGGGAGGTTTTCCATCAGACTATGTCTGCTATCTGAGTTGACTTTCCATCATAGAAACTGTATGGCTGCTTCAGATCACAGACCAGGGGACGGGGGATAGCAGTTGTTTTGTAGCACATAAGGAAGGGTCTTCCTATTATGAACCGCTGAGTTTTCTCAAACTCCCCAGCCCTGGTTCTCCATCACTCCACCATTGTGTTCCTGTTTTTCTGTACTGCTAAACCAAATATATTCCCTGCTGAAGACTGTAGAAGAGGCCAAGGAGTAACACATGAAGCAGACGCCTCTGAGCATGGCAAGGGCAAATACTGAGGTTCTGGAGAAAGCACCTGTGGAAGGTGTGTCATGGGGAGGAGGCAGTGCAGAGGACAGCAGTTAGAATGATCCAGGGGCCATAGGAGAAAACATACAAAGAAAGGTTTAGAGAGCTAAACAAATAGGCATCAGTATGGCTCAGCTGATAGCACATCCGCCTCTGGGCCAGAAGGTCATCTATTCTATCCTGTGCCGTGATTTGGCTTATACCATAAATGCTGGCAGCTGAGTGCCTTACTGTCGCTGGTGTGCTGTTCTTCTGATGAGACACGAAACTGAGGTTCCATCTGCCTTTCTGGCAGCTGTTCCCAAAAGAGTAGGGAATTTTATTAAAGGGAAACATCCGTTAACACAGTGTAACAATGCTATGTTAGCTGGTGCATTCCGGTTCCTGTTTCTCATTTCTTCTGAGCAAAGGATACGTATTTCCTTTAAATCAGTCTTATGAAACCCCATGCACTTCTATGACGTTTTCCGCCATCGCGTGTGATCCTAGCCGAACCTTGCCAAGAAAGTAAATATTGTGAGTAGGTGCATTCATGTGGTGCCATGCTTATTCGAAGCTGCATGCCATCTGCCATTGTGCAAAGGACTACATGCTTCATGACTGTGCTCGCTTTGTCTGTGCTGCCTAACTCTGCATGATGTGCCCTGTATTCTCTTTATATTTTTAGTTATATTCTGCAGTGCACTGAGCCATGCCTGGCATTGTTTGAATAAACGGCATGTCCCATATGCAGTCACTGACTTGGAAACTGCAGAAATGACTTACTCTTGTAGTCGCTAGCCTCTAAAGTAGATGTGGGCATTTGGCTGTATTTTCTCAGTGTGGTGCCATAACGCTCAGGCATGAGAGGTCAAGAGACATGTAAACACAGTGGACGTAATTATGCCTCACTGAAGAAACACCTATGTAACCCCCTACAAATGGGGTTTCTAACAGCTGTCTAGGAGCTGTCTAGGCGTCGTCCTGGTGGTTGGCATTCGAGTATTTAAAGCCGTTTAAATGGCTCTGTGAGTGCTTATAGAGCCTCCCGTACTGTCTGTTTAGAGCTGTCTTAGCACAGACATATTCGTACTTATGAGGGGGTTTTGTGTTCTCCTGCCGAGTCCCTCGAGCCGCTGACTAATTGCTCCGGTTTCAGCCGTTGCCAAAGGGCACTTTGAGCACTTTCCAGAAAGTGTAATTGTTGTCCCATACCTTTAGATGTGTTCGTGGGAATGTAAGCTGTTTAACCTGCCTTTCTTGCAACTGGACTTTGTGTGCTGTGTCCCTCCATTTGGACCAGGACTGTCTGAAGGGTCCAATAGGGCAGGGGTATCTAAAATGGAGTAACTGGCGACCAACCAGGATCGGACTCTCAAGGGAGCCTGCTGACCAATGGGGATACAGCTAGAGGTTCTGGGAAGTGAAGTTCTGGACCATGGCGCCTTTTGCACCAATGAGGGCAAACTTAGTGGCTGGTTCCAGCAGCCCACCAATGGGATCGGGTGGCGCCAGGACAGAGAGTCTTGCCCCATACTGCCAGGGGCAGGGCGTTGTGGCTGTGAGCAAGTAAGGAGCTCGGGACTCCGGTGCCGTTTAGCGGTCGCGTGGGAAGCGCATGCAAGGCCAGCGCCGGGCGTTGAAGCGCCAGTAATTTTCGGACTAAATCTGCTGGGAAGCAGTCAGGAGGCCATGCAGGAGTGCGGCTGCCTACCAGGCTCACCCTGTAGAAGACTGGAGAATCTGCTTGAATCGTGCTTGGTCAGTCAGGAACAGCGGTTATGCTGGTTGGGCCTATATGGTGGGCAGGTGATCGAAAAGGACAGCAGCTGCCTGGTATGGTACCCTCTGCCTTGCATATAAATGTGTGGAGAAGTGCTTGAAGTACAGGCTCGGTCCTGAGAGAGGTGAAAGCGCTCTGTCTGCTGGAGTCGTGAGTACTAAATCAGGGTAGCTCCTGGCCAGTGGTCCTAGTGAGGGCAGGACGGTTTGGGTTCTGTACTGGTGACACTATCTGGGCCTGCTGGCTCCATTTAATCTTCGAAGGAATTAAATGCTTGTTTGTGTCAGGGCCCCAACCAGCTGCATCGAGGAACTAGCCTTTAGGGCTTGGGTACCCATAGGCAGTAACTTATAGGTTAGACCTCTGCACAGAGCCCTAGGTACTGTAGATACTCATATATTGTAGTGGTAAGCTAATCAACCTGATTCCCCGGTCCTTGTTATCTCCTTAAATAAATCAGATTGCTTGTTTTGCAAGGGTACACTGGCTAGTTTGTGTGTTAATGGTGAATTACTGCACAGTGAATATTGTGTAACTGCACCTTGCTTTTCAGGGGTCCCCGGAGCAAGCTGATTTGTTTGAGCCGGGGGTAGTGCATATGGTAAGGACACTGCAATTGAATTGTGTGGGCCACTAGTGGGAAGAAAGGCGTTGCAGCAACCCAGAGGGCTGTGACCAAGTCATCCTCGACTGCTCTAACTCTCGACCTCTGGTGGAGGGCACCCGCCAACGGATCTAGGCCCTCACCCTGTTACAGGTAGGGCAGGCAGGGTAGCAGCCCTTAGGATAGCGCTCCTGGGGTTACATATGAATGCCCACATAGGCTGAAAATAGGCAGTAGTGTCTGGCCCTCCTTTCCTGGTCAACAGAAAACTAAATGAATAAATGTATACCCGGAGACTAGGAGGGTGAGATGTATATATCTCCACGGGTAAACTGGATAAACTAAAGCGAGTAGTCCTCCCGGTGCAAATGCAAGCACAAGGGGTAATCCGCTGAAGCTGGTTGGGGTAGGTTCAGGAGGCCGTCAAAGTACTTTTGCTTGGAAAGAGTGGTGAACAGGTGGAACAGACTGCAGTGAGATGGTCTGTGCTAAAATGGTGGGGGATTCAAACCAAGGTGGGACAGGCACATGGGCCTGATAAGAACAGGGGATGGTAGGCGGGGAGTGGGTAACAGGGGGTGGATGGCCAGTAGGACCATCACACAAATGAGGCACTGGTTGGGCAGCTGGACCATTATCCTGCCGTCAGATTCAATGTTTTGTTGCGGTTGTTGCATCTAACTGCACTCAAAACATCCCTAGTATGGGGTCAGTTAAAGGGAACATAAATGTTCTTTACTTGTAATTACAGCAGTTCAATTTTCGTGTGTGTGTAATCTTCCTGATCTCCCTGCTGTAGCTTTTCTTTTGTTAGCATTGAAATAATCTTTCTGTTTTTTTTTTCTTTTTAGTGTCCCTTGTGGATTTTGCCTTTTTCCTGGTACTGATCAGTTTCAGTACCTGGTGACATCTGTTTAGTGTAGGAAGCTCTGAAGTTTGCTGTGAAACTTGGCGTACTGTTTCTCAGCTAATTTGACCTGGCTGAGGAACCAATCAGTAATATTAAGCAGTTTATCAAATGCGGAAAGGCCGCATCAGCTACTGGGACCCTAAAACAGGAACAAACAAGTTTATTTTATTCAGAAGTAAAAGAAAACATATAGTAGAGAGAGTCAGTGGGCTACATGAATGCCTGAATTTACAGTTGTGTCAAAGAGGTAAAGAGGTCTGGTAGCACAGCGGAGCGCTACGTCTCGCTTCACTGGTGACCCAGGTTTGGGAAAATTCAGGTTGCTCAGGGGCTGCAGGCTGAAGCATCCAGTGGACAGCTCCTCCCTCAGGAATGGGGATACAGCATCCTGCTAGCAGCCTGCCACCTGGCAGCAGCTGGTGGCAGCACAGTGTGTTCATCTCAGTAATGGGGGCCTGCCCTCTGAAACTGACATGCATGCTTTCACATGCACGTGTGGTGTGTCATTGCATGATTGTCAACCCTAGAGGAATAAAGCAGGGAGGAAAACACACAGCTGAGCCAGATGTCAACATGACCCTCCCAAGAGGCCTTGCTGCACAACTGACTAGGCACTTCCTCCAGACATCTGAATTGTGGTTGGGGGCTGTGGAACACCCTGGCTACCACACGGAATAATCTGTGGGGACTTGCTGGAGTGCAGGTAAGTCCAAGGGAAGGTGTTTGACTGGACTTGGGGGGCAGCCAGCAGACCGAGGAGACAAGTAGCTGAGGGGACAGTAAAGAAAGGTTTCTCAAGTGCCGTTACTCTGACCAATACCCTTTTGTTCTTTTGTAGAGTGCCCTTGTTCTCCTGGCTTTAAGATCCCCTCCTCCCCATTTGAGTCTGCTTTGCATTTTTTTTACTGTTTCTTGGGAGGCAGACTTAAGTCCATTTTCAGAGGAAAGAGTCCTGAAGGAATTTGCAGCCCTGAAAGTGGACAGAGTTATGGGTCCAGGCGGGATACATCCAAGGTTACATAAAAAACTCAGGAGGTGCTGGCTGCCCACTGATGGCCTTATTCAGCAACTCACTAGAATCAGGTGTGGTAGCAGAGGACAGAAGGAGAGCGGATGTGGTTCCTCTGCATAAGAGTGGCAGCAGGGAAGAGGCTAGCAACTATAAGCCAGTGAGCCTCACCTCAGTGGTGGGAAAGTAATCAAAACCCTGTTAAAGGAAAGGTTGGTAGAGTATCTTGAATCAGATGGGCTGCAAGATCAAAGGCATCATGGATTCATGAGAGGAGTGTTATGCCAGATGTACTTGATTGATTTCTTTGTACGGTGACCAGAGAAGTAGATCAGGTGAGGAGAGCAAATGTAGCTATCTGGACTGTAGAAAGGCCTTCAACACTGTGCTCACAGGATGCTGGTACTGAAATTGGGCAGCTTAGGGGTGGGATCCAAAGTGGTGAATTGGGTTAGAATTGGTTAAAACACGTGGCAGAGAGTGATGATTAGAGGCACTCCCTCTAAGGATGAAGAGTGGCCAGGGGGTGCCATGAGGCTCAGTACTGGACTGGTCCTATTCAATGTCTTCATAAGTGACATTGCAGATGAACTTAAAGGGATGGTGTGCCTTTTGTAGACAATACCAAAATCTGTAATTGGGTGGACAATCAGTAGGGGTTGATTGAATGTGTAGGGATCTTGAGAAACTCAAGGGGTGGTCAAAACATGGTAGTTGTGGTTGAATGCCAAAAGGCAACATTATATACCTAGGATGAGGCTTGAGCATCCCAGAGGTGGGAGGGTGGCTGACTGCACTGTGTGAGTGCCATCTGGGGAGGTAGTGCATTGCCTAGCTCAAAATGTTCTGAATGCATGCTTCCCTAGAGGCAGGTACACAGATGTCCCAGAGGAAGGGAGCCAGATCAAGGCAAATGGCTGTCTGCAGGTTGACTCTAGCTAGTGCATTCAGGCCCAGTGCCACCAACTGGGCCTTCCCAGCTGAATCCGGTCTCTGGAGGAATAACGCCTCCCGATTTGTCAACATAACATGAACAACTGCTTTTGAGCATGCCTCCATGAAAATAAAATAAAAGATTATAACCCCCTGCAAATGGGGGTTCCCAAAAGACTTCAGGAGCTTGCTTGAATGCTCCAAGCCTGAATGGTGTTTGGCATTTAAGCCATTTATCAGTGAGTGTTTTTAGAACCTCTGGTACTGTCTCTTTAAGAGCTGTCTGCTTGCAGACATAATTAGTTTGTATGGGGGACTGTGTGTTTCTTTGATTGAGTACCACTCAAGCTGCTCAATTCACTTCATTTTGCAGTCACTAGAGTGCAAAGGGAACCTATCTGAAAGATGTAACTGTTTGCCAGAAATTATTTAGAGTAATAATGAAATTACAGTTTGTCTAACCTGCTTTCTTTGCAGTCAGAACTGTCTCTGCTAGTTCCCATTCTAGTTTTGAACTGCTGAACTGGACCAATCAGTGTGGGGTAAGCTAGCTCTAAAATGGTGCCTTGATAGATCAGAACTTGGACTCATAATCTGAGCCAGCCACAAGAGGATTGTATGGGCAGTGACTCTGGGAGATGTAGTTTAGACTTCAGTGCCTTTTGGACCAACAGCAGCAGTCTATTGTGAGTGACAGCCAATCCAGTCAAGAACTGGGAGGAACTCAAAGGAAGTGCCAGTTTTGTCAGTTGGAGTGTCAGTTGAGCTTTGGCAGTGAAGAAGGAAGGAGCCCTGTGCTTTTTCAGTGTGCAGTTTTAGTCAAAAAACGTGTGTAAGGCCCAGAGTTCGGTCTGCAGCTTGTTAGGACTGAATCCGTCCTGTGAAAAGAATCAAAGGATCTCTGAAGAGTAGAAAACAGGCTCACCCTGTAGAAGACTGGAAGAATTGCTGAAAATTGCTCTCGGTCTGTCAGGAACTGAATCTGCTGTGTTTCTCCGGGTATTGTGCAGTAATTGCGATCGGGATACAGATGCAGCCTGCCTGGTATAGTGCTTTCTTTTATATGGATGTGTGAAGAGGTTTGTGTACCTCAAGTGAGCCCTGCTGACATTGAAGGACCCTATCTTATTTGGAGGTCGTGAGTACTAATTCAGGGTGCTCCTGTTGAATTGCCACATTAAATCCAAATGGAATTACTGTACTGCTGACTGTTTAATTCTCCTTTTCTCTGTGAAAGGGCCCCTACCAGCTGCCACGGTTTGGACTAGCCACTAGGGCTTGGGTACCCAGGGACAGTAACTGATAGGGATAGGCCTGTGCACAGAGCCATAGGTAGATTATTAGAGTAATAAGCTAATTAACCTGATTTCCCCTGTCCTTGTTATATCCCCTAAATAAATCAGAGCTGCTTGTTTCAGCAAAGTTATACTGCCTGAGTATTTGTCTATGTTAAAGTACTGTACTGTGATTGTTGCACTGTATCTCATTTCACAGGAGGTCCCAGTGCGGAACCAGACCTGGGGGTAAGTGTATACTGTGAAGGTAATTCTGATATATTGTGTGGGCCACTAGTGGGAAGAAAGGGGTTGCAGTGTCCCAGAGGCTGTGACCAGTTAGTTTAACTATTGCAAACCCTGACCTCTGGGTGGAGGCACCCGCCATTGGATCCAGGCCCCTCAACCTGTTAGTGGCAAATCAGGCAGGGGTAGTAGCCCTGGGATAGTGCCATCTAGGGGTTACATCTTGGATGCACCGCTGGGATTGTGTGTCCTCTAGTGGCCATATTTACGAACCACTGTTAAGAAAAAATGGGTACCCGACAGAAGTGGCTGTGCACCGGCTGGTGGAGTGGTGTACTGGGAGGAGATCGACCCCCAAAATGCTATGCTTATCCTGGACATCCCCTGGGTATCAATACGGACACTGTACAGGAGTACTTTCCAAGGTGGAAGGTTTACAAAACCCTGTGGTGGTGGGTCGGCATGCTAATCTGCTCACCCACACTTTCCTGGCCCTAGTAGAGTTTAAGGATCCCATAGATAGCTCCAAAGTGCCACAGACCATTACCCCAGAGGGAGCCCTCACTGCTTGGAGAGTGATAACTAAGGACAGTAAAGACCCGGGGGAATCAGCCCCACCACTATCTGAAACTTTTGAGGAGAAATTTGCTGAATGGTTGCTGGGAGAGGAAAACTGTGGAGGACTTGAAGAAACTATTCTTGCCACCTGGGGTGTTCCTCCCCAACACCTCTCCTGCTCCAGTGCCTGTAATGGTGGCTGAACCAATGTAGACTCTATTTCTGCACCTGCCATTAGTCACGACTCTTACGAAGGTTGAGGATCTTCTCTGGCACCCTCCCACCCCCAAGAGGAGGATGACTGGGAGACCTGGATAGACTATGTTGCCCCCAAGTGCTAGAATGGCAATGCTTCGGGAAGGCAGCGAAAGAGGTTAGTAAAGGCCTCCGGGGTCCTGCCCTGGCTACCATCCCGTGCTAAAGCAGCCAGTAACCCTGAAGCGACTGCACAGGCCTATCTTGAGGCCTTGGAGAATGTGTATGGGAGCCCAGATTCTGATGAGGACCTATGGTGGAGAGTAAGAAATGCACAACAGTACCAAGGGAGTTGTTGTCTGTGTTATCTCTCGGCTGGAACAATTGTTGCAAGAATGCCTCAGAAAGGGTAGTTGCCAGCGATTGAACTGGACGAACCAGACTGGACAGAATCCTTAAGTCTGCCCCTTCTCAGAACTGCTGTTGCTTCAGTTACGCCTGGCAAATCGACTGGAATCCCCACCCTCCTATGATGAGTTAATGAGAGAAATTCGAGGAGTTGAGAAAAGGCGACCTCGGGAGGTACCTGCACCAACAGCTGTGGCTACAACCCGAGTGACTGAGGGTGACCCATCAAGTGAAGTTCAGGGACAGAGGTTGACAGTCAATGAGTGCTCTGACAAGGAAAAGATATGCCACAATGGGGCTGAACTGTTGAGAGAGATCAGGAATTCAAAAACAGTCCCTTTATGAAGGCCACGCCTGCAATGCAGGCCCTGACCTATATCCGACTGCATCTACTATGGGGTGGGGTACCCACCCATGTATCTCCTGCTGATAACAGCTCCAAACTCAATTCCTTGACCATGGAAGTGGAGAAACTGACGAGATGTCTCCAAATGCTTATCACGCCGCAGACAGAGTTGGCACCCAGGTTTCCAGTTAGTAATACCCCGCCCTGGCTCCCAGTGTGGCGCCTCGGCCAGCTCAAACTCCAGAAAGTATGTTTTGCTATAATTGTGGAAAGATGGGCACATGAAAAGGGAATGCCAGTCCCCAAAAGACACTGACAAATTGCATATAGGCTACAAGGAGAGCTTGGAGAAATCAGTGGTTAAGAGGTGCGACATGATCCCAGTGAGGGCACCAAAATGCTAATTCATCCTTTGTGGCAAGGTCAGTTGCCCAGGCCCCACTACCGCCTCTCAGACTGGTCCAGAATAGTGGGTCCCTCCATGGAGACCACTGTAAAGGTGAATGGAGTGTCTACAAGAGCTGTATTAGACAGTGGCTCCCAAGTGACAATTATGTTCCAGGATTGGTATCAGAAGCATTTGTCAGAGCTGCCCATCAACCATTAGAAGGACTGCATGTATGGGGGTTAGGTGAAGGCCTACCCTATTCGGGTATATCCGAATTTGGCTGTCTTTCCCCACCTCCGTGGCTGGAGTGCCGAACAATAGAGACCCTAGCCTTAGTGTGTCCCCCACTGGACTGTATGATGGTGTCCCTTTGTTGATTGGAACAAATGCTCATATGTTGGAAGGCTGGCACAGTTGTGTTATGAAAAACAGGGTCAAAGACTAGTAGAGCTTTAAGAGTTCCGGCTTTAATTAAGAAGGCCTATGAGGCACAGAGAGATGCTGAAAAACAGAGCCAGAGGAACGTCGGAATTGTATGGAAGAAGGATCCTGAGTCTCTGATCCTGGCCAAATGCCCAGTGTACCTTACAGGGAGAGGTCCGTATCAGAAAGGATGTTAAGAATAAAATATTAATGTTGGATGCACCAGGCGATGGAAAATTGCCAGAGGGACTGCTGGTCAAGCCTAGTATTTTGCCCGCTAGAGCCCATGCTTATGCCAGAAGGGTAATGGTCCAAGTTCATAATGTGTCTGAAAGAGACATTCGAGTAAACAGAGGTTGCATCCTGGCTAATGTGCATTGTGCAGACACTGCAGTGCTACCCAGCAGCAAGAGTTCAAGGAAGAATGACAGAGTAGCATGACTTGTTTGATTTGGCGACTCCCGCTGCCAGCTGAATGGAAAGTAAGGATCAGTGAGAAGCTTGCCAGAGACCAGGTGTTTTCTTTAAAGGAATGGGATGTAGGATGCGTGCAAGGAGCTGAGCACAATATCCGCTGCATGACAAAGACCATTTGTGAGAGGTCTCACGCCTGGCACCTGCTGACATAGATGATGTGAGCGGCATCTGCAAGAGATGTTAGCTGCTGGTGTAATACAAGAATCCAGAAGCCCTTATGCTTCCCCATTGTGGTAGTGAGGAAAAAGAATGGAACAGTAAGGATGTGTGGATTATGCACCTTAAACGGCGGACTGTCCCTGATCAGTACACAATGCCCGCATTCAGGATGCTTTGGACTGCCTAAGCGGGAGCAAGTGGTTCTCTGTGCTGGATCTCCGCAGTGGGTACTACCAGATCCCGATGGCCCCAGAGGACCGTGAGAAGACGGCCTTTATCTGTCCGCTAGTTCTATGAATTCATGAGGATGCCTCAAGGGATTTCAGGTGCCCCAGCCACTTTTCAGCGATTGATGGAGCGTGCAGTGGGGACATGAACTTACTAGAGTGCCTGGTATACCTAGATGATGTTATTGTGTTTGGCAGCTCACTGGAGGAACATGAGAGCAGATTATTTAAGGTATTGGACCGACTGGAGGACTTTGGCCTTAAACTGTCCATTGATAAGTGTCAATTCTTTCAAACATCAGTAAAGTATGTGGGACACATAGTATCCACCGAGGAATAGAGACCGACCAAAGTAAAGTTGAGCCTTGACCACCTGGCCACAACCCAAAATCTAAAGAACTGCAAAGATTCCTGGGATTCTGTGGTTATTATAGGCTTCATCAAGGACTATTCAAGAGTGATCCGCCCTTTACTTAACCTTACTCAAGGGTATCCCCAACCCACAAAAATACCAAAAGTCAGCGTCCCTCAAGACTGAAAGAGTGTATTTTCATCCGAGTGAAGATTTGGGGCCAGCTGGACTCCTGATTGTGAGACTGCTTTTCATGAGATCATATATCAACTTACCCATGCTCCAGTGCTGGCCTATGCCGATCCAAGAAAACCTTACGTCCTGCACACTGATGCTAGCTTGCAAGGGTTGGGGCTGTGTTGTACCAAGAGCGAGAATGGCCTGAGACCAGTGGCCTTTGCCAGTAGAAGCCTGACCCCATCCGAAAAGAACTATCCTGTACATAAGTTAGAGTTCCTAGCTTTGAAGTGGGCTATTGTTGACCAATTCCATGAGTACTTGTAGGGGCTAAAATACTAGTAAAACTGACAATAATCCTTTGACCTATGTGCAGACCTCAGCTAAGTTGGATGCCACTGGCCATAGGTGGCTTTCTGCATTATCTACATATGACTATGCTCGAATACCGAGCAGGTCTGAACCACATAGATGCTGATACTCTCCCGGAGGCCTGTTCCCCAGAATGATTGGGTCCGATTGGCAGAACCTGACATTGGGCACTCTCCGGAAGTTTGACAGGGAGGAACAATGTCCACGGACGCAGTGGACTGCATGGTGGATTGCTTGGGAGCCTCTGAGAATTGCATACCTGCTGCTTATTGCCACTTTTCTGCAATAGACATTGGTGCACTGCCTCAGCTGGACAATGACAGTATTGCCAGGCTCAATCCCGCGATCCCATGATCAAAGCAGCTTTAGAAGCCCTCTATGCAGGAAAGATGTGTCCAAATTACGCTCCACTGATTTGAGAACTGCACTGTTATACAAAGAAGGTCCTAAGTTGAAACTGATCAATAAACTGTTATACAG
Source organism: Neoceratodus forsteri (assembly GCA_016271365.2). Lineage (NCBI taxonomy): Eukaryota > Metazoa > Chordata > Ceratodontiformes > Ceratodontidae > Neoceratodus > Neoceratodus forsteri. The sequence goes on from JADMNL010000024.1 coordinate 127,355,437, forward strand.
AGAAACAGTAGACAGAGGGGACAAGTAGACAAACAACAACTAGTGCTGCCCTGCCTTTCGAGACTCAGTACTGAGGTCCTTGCACAACCACATGGGGCACCTTGGTATAGACAGAACACTTGACTTGGTGAGATCCAGATTCTATTGGCCTAAGATGGGGGCTGATGTGGAGCAACACATTCGAACTGTAGTCGCTGCTTACAGAGGAAAGCTTTGCCCCAGAGGGCTGCCCTTGTTAACATCACCACCAGTGCACCCATGGAGCTGGTCTGTATTGATTTTCTGAGTTTGGAGTCGGATCAAAGAAATATCAGTAATGTGCTGGTGGTCACTGACCATTTCACGAGATATGTCCAAGCTTTCCCACCAAAGACCAGAAAGCATCCACTGTGGCCAAAGTACTTGTAGAAAACTTTTTGTTCACTATGGGGCTCCACAAAGAATCCATTCTGATCAAGGGAGAGACTTTGAGAGTCGTCTGATCAAAGAGATGCTTTCTCTGTGGGAGTGCGAAAGTCCAGAACCACTCCTTACCACCCCAGAGGGACCCACAGCCTGAGACGTTTCAACGCACTTTGCTAGATATGCTAGGCACCCTGCACCCAAAGGACAAGCCTAGATGGAGCCAACAAATTAGCACCCTGGTACATGCTTATAACTGCACCAAAGTGATGCCACTGGATTCTCCCCTCACGCCTGATGTTTGGAAGAGAAGCTCGACTACCAGTAGATGTGTGTTTTGGGGTCTCTCCTGATGGGGTTCAAGCTGACAACTATTTACAGTATGTGCAAAGTTAAAGGCCCAGCTAACTCATGCGTACCAACTGGCTCAAACCATGGCTGCCAAAGAAATCTGGCCAACAAAGAAAGGTATGATAAAAGGTGAAAGCACAGGAACTCCAGGAGGAGATCGGGTATTGCTAAGAAATCTGGGGACTGCATGGCAAGCACAAGATTGCTGACAGATGGCACCATCTCCCTCACATTGTAGTGGGCAAACTAGATGATCTGCCAGTGTACAAAGTAAGGCCTGAGAATAATTCAAAAGATGTAAAAACAATGCATAGAAATCATTTACTGCCCATTGGACAAATCTTAATTGAGTCTGAGCCCTAGAAGATGCCCCTCTGGACCAGTGACTAGAGCTGCTGCTAAGAAAAGATCAAGAAAGTCTGCACCTACAGAAACAAAGTTAAAGTGTTCCCTCCACAAGTCCCAGTTGAGCATGACTGTCAGTCCATATCGGAAGAAAGTGAGGTGACTTTGAATACTATCCTTCTACGAACTGAGTCAATTGTTTGGGCAATCCCTAGTCAATAGTGGAGACAAAGCTGGGCCTTCTGGACTGTCTAAGCCCCAGCTTCATCCCTGGAGCCAATGCTCCCAGAAAGTGAAGTGCAAAGCATCAGATCAGATGAAATGGAATCATTGTGCATGGTTGAACTGTTTGAGCTTTCAGGGAGAAAATGATAGATTGGGGCAGACTGGTGATACACGAACAAGAAGAGTATTTTGAGTGCCCTGACAGTCCACTGCCAGTGTCTGAAAGCTCTCCATGCGAGCCAAATGTTGTGGACTCAGAAACTGTAACTCCTGGAGCTGAAAGTGCCCCAAGTTCTACCCTCTACCCCCATGGAGACTCCCTGACAAGTGAGGACAATGCTGAAAATGAGGCTCAGAGTGCAGAGACTATAACAGTTCCCCCTAGAAAGACTGGTCGAGCTGTAAAGCCTGTGGTGCACCTCAGTTATGATTCACTTGGGAGGCCTGTGGACTTGCCTCTCAATGTTGTCCATAAAGGAGTGTATGTGTCCCAGGCTCATTGCCCAAACTGAGCATCAGTGCTAACTGCAAGTTACTTGTGTTGCCCTCTAAGTATGGTGCCCTTGCCCCATCCAGCCCCAAGGTAACTGATAGGAAGGGCCCCTCTCTTCAGGTTTCATGTACAAGAGGTAATAACTTGAGTTATGGTACAATGTGTATGTAATACTGTGTAAGAGTGACGACTGCAATGTTTCAGAAATGTGTTCTTGGTAAAATGATATATTGACTGATGATTACATGTGCGAAGCCTAATGCAAATGTATATGGTTGCAGTTGAAACTTATGGGGTACTTGCTTGCGCGACGTCAAGCTTTCCCAGGCCAGGAAGGTGTAACCCCCTGCAAATGGGGGTTCCCAAAAGACTTCCAGGAGCTTGCTTGAATGCTCCAAGCCTGAATGGTGTTTGGCATTTAAGCCATTTATCAGTGAGTGTTTTTAGAACCTCTGGTACTGTCTCTTTAAGAGCTGTCTGCTTGCAGACATAATTAGTTGTATGGGGGACTGTGTGTTTCTTTGATTGAGTACCACTCAAGCTGCTGCCAATTCACTTCATTTTTGCAGTCACTAGAGTGCAAAGGGAACCTATCTGAAAGATGTAACTGTTTGCCAGAAATTATTTAGAGTAATAATGAAATTACAGTTTGTCTAACCTGCTTTCTTTGCAGTCAGAACTGTCTCTGCTAGTTCCCATTCTAGTTTTGAACTGCCGAACTGGACCAATCAGTGTGGGGTAAGCTAGCTCTAAAATGGTGCCTTGGACGAATCAGAACTTGGACTCATAATCTGAGCCAGCCACAAAGAGGATTGTATGGGCAGTGACTCTGGGAGATGTAGTTTAGACTTCAGTGCCTTTTTGGACCAACAGCAGCAGTCTATTGTGAGTGACAGCCAATCCAGTCAAGAACTGGGAGGAACTCAAAGGAAGTGCCAGTTTTGTCAGTTGGAGTGTCAGTTGAGCTTTGGCAGTGAAGAAGGAAGGAGCCCTGTGCTTTTCAGTGTGCAGTTTTAGTCAAAACGTGTGTAAGGCCCAGAGTTCGGTCTGCAGCTTGTTAGGACTGAATCCGTCCTGTGAAAAGAATCAAAGGATCTCTGAAGAGTAGAAAACAGGCTCACCCTGTAGAAGACTGGAAGAATTGCTGAAAATTGCACTCGGTCTGTCAGGAACTGAATCTGCTGTGTGTTCTCCCGGGTATTGTGCAGTAATTGCGATCGGGATACAGATGCAGCCTGCCTGGTATAGTGCTTTCTTTTATATGGATGTGTGAAGAGGTTTGTGTACCTCAAGTGAGCCCTGCTGACATTGAAGGACCCTATCTTATTTGGAGGTCGTGAGTACTAATTCAAGTGCGCTCCTGTTGAATTGCCACATTAAATCAAATGGAATTACTGTACTGCTGACTGTTTAATTCTCCTTTTCTCTGTGTGAAAAGGGCCCTACCAGCTGCCACGGTTTGGACTAGCCACTAGGGCTTGGGTACCCAGGGACAGTAACTGATAGGGATAGGCCTGTGCACAGAGCCATAAGTAGATTATTAGAGTGATAAGCTAATTAACCTGATTTCCCCTGTCCTTGTTATATCCCCTAAATAAATCAGAGCTGCTTGTTTCAGCAAAGTTATACTGCCTGAGGTATTTGTCTATGTTAAAGTACTGTACTGTGATTGTTGCACTGTATCTCATTTCACAGGAGGTCCCAGTGCGAACCAGACCTGGGGGTAAGTGTATACTGTGAGGTAATTCTGATATATTGTGTGGGCCACTAGTGGGAAGAAAGAGGTTGCAGTGTCCCAGAGGGCTGTGACCAAGTTAGTTTAACTATTGCAAACCCTGACCTCTGGGTGGAGGCACCCAGCCATTGGATCAGGCCCCTCAACCTGTTAGTGGCAAATCAGGCAGGGGTAGTAGCCCCTGGGATAAGCGCCATCTAGGGTTACATTAGAACTATGATCAGTCGAGCCAGTCCGTCGGTGCAGCGGTAGCCCTATGGCTTCATAATGCAGGTGATCCAGGTTAGGGAATAAACCATAAATCTTCCAAGAATCAATATTCACCACTGATTCCCACTTGTGGGTCTGCCCTGAAAGCACTAGAACCCACCAGGGAGCAAAAAGCTTTGGCCAGGGGCCAGCAACAACTGTTAGATGCGGTGCCTGTGCACTCTTAATTGCTGTGCACTAGCCAATAATGTTGCCTCCTCACCAACCTCAGTTCTGTTCTTCCTGCCATTGAGGCACACTGTGGAGCGTTCCTCAGTTGTACTTTTCTACTTGTTGCTGCTAAAGTACTTTACTGCTGCCCTTGTTTCTTTTCTGTTTATGGAGCCATTCTAGTTATTTTATTTTCTGCATGATGCCCAAACCCGAGGAAAAAGGGTACGCTTCAAATAGAAATGTCCCAAAGTTGTCCATCATGTGTCATCTTTGCCCTTGTGGGCACACAATAGCTATGACTGACTGGCATTAAAGTGCAGCCTGCCTTGGACCAGAGCATGACATGGATTCCTGTGATGCCTGCTTCTCATGGACCATCATACATTGCAGAACTGCACGTTGAAGTGGGTCGGCCATCCCCACCTTCACAGAAGTAGGCATCACACTCATGCATCCAAAATGAGGTCCAGATCTTTCCTATGGGCCTCTTCCGGGACCTCTGCTTCTGCGGAAGTACAGAGTTCTCTTCTACCTCACCACGCTGATTCGCTGGAGACTCTGGTGGCTGGGTCTGGTGGACAGCTGACTCCTTCTGGGCGGCAGGCTGAGAACCCTCCACAGTCTGACTTCCTTGAGTAGCAGACATCCTCGGTGATGAGGCTGAAACAACACCCTTGACCACCACCCAGTGGAAACTTCAACATCGTCCTTGTGTCACCTGTCTTTTGTCACCGTTCATGGTGCTGGCGCGTAGATGATGCTAAGGATGACGCTGGACTCCCATCTGACACTGTTTGCTGTATAAGAAGAGGACCAGCACCAAGGCTGTTATCCTCTCTGACATGGGTTCAGACTGTCCCTCTCTGATGCCGGTTCAGAGACTGTCCCTATCCATGGTTGCAGTTGCACAGTCTCTAGCTGCACTGCCACAGAGCAAGACAGTCAGGCAAACCATTGACTTTTCTACCCAGGTTCTGGAGGCAGCACAGCACCAGTCAAGGGCATCGCATGACACCAGTGAGGTGACCCGCAGACTGGTGGGAAGAGCAGTGTGTATCTGACGGACAGCGTGGCTTAGTCTTTCCAGTCTGGCACCTTTAGCCTGGCATATTGCGCTAAGCTTGCATTTCCAAGGACTTATTTCTTCTCCCTAGGGTCAGGCAGGAACTGTCGGGGAACCCTGCTGCTCCTGTGCCACAGGGTCCCTGCCTGCGCCCTGACCAGTCTCAGGTCTCGCTAGACCTGTAAGAAGCCCAGCTCTCTGGTGCTCTCCCCATGTAGAGGGCTGAGGGTATGTTTTACTTTCAGGATAAGCCAGCTCCTCCTCAGGAAGAAGGTAAACTTGGTACTCTGGATCCATAAATGGGAATCAGTTTTGAAGACTGGTGCTTGAAGACATGAAAGTTACGTACTTACCATAACTGTTGATCTTCCAGAATATCTTCACCATTGATTACCACACACCTCACTAACTCCCACACTAGCAGAGACAGGGCTCATGGCAGCTGACCCAGTTGTTGCTGGCTAAACACCTCTTGTATGCTTCTCCCCAGCTGCTCCCTTGCCAGTAAGGGCAGTCTGTTGTGAAAACAGAGATGGCCTGGGACCAAAGTAGGGCTCCCATTCTACCAAAAGAAAACTGGTCTGAGAGCCCTCTTTAGGGCTTCATGCCAAACAAAAAGGAAAGTAACTCCTTTCTGCCCTCCTTTCTTTGATATATCTCTATTAGTTACAAAATGCAACCTGTACCGCTGTGTAGCATCTACATCTAACTCTGCTTGACCGTAGCCTTGTTTGTGGATGTGTGCTGAGCACTAGACTGGATCAAATTAAACTAGCCTCCACACAGTGTACATCCCTGTTGCTGCAGGACTGGTAGGCCAGTTTTCTCTGGCTATGCCAGGCAGCTTTCTTACTTCTGGTTGGCACATTTTTTCCTCCTAATGCTAGGTTGGCTGTTAAGCTCAGGAAGCTGGGGACATGGTTACATCTCGACTCCTCAGGGCTGAGTAGCCCTGCAATTTCACATGCACCAGGGTTTTTCCACTGCTCCACTCCCCTGTGTGTGGGACCTAATCTAACTGTTTATAGTCTTTGGCCTTATATAATCATTGTTAGCAAATGTTGTAAAGTGAGTTGGAAACTTACAGAAATGTCTTTTATGTAATACTACTGTTTGTATATGTATCTTCATAACTGAATGTGTAATTAACCCTGGTCATACTGTCATGGTCTCAGTGGGCTCACCTGGTTACCAAAATTAAATAAATAAATAACTAAACAAACCAAAAAAAAAAAAAAAGCATAACAAAAAGAGTTCCCTTTACGGTGTCATGCTGCTTGCTTATTAGGAGTCATTTGCTGCATTTCTGCTATTTGGCACTTTTGTGCCATCTCATTTACAAGGGGTCCCAACCTTTCTGCTTACATCTCTTTGACTGGCAGAGCCCATGGTTACAGGCCTACTGCCTTAATATCCCTACCCTTCTGACTTCTAGGTAGTAGTGTTGAGGCTCTAGTTACTTAGCCAGCTACCTCTCTGTGCCACTTAGTGTGCCCTTCTTTCTCTGTCTAGAGGTTGGTAGTTGGGTTTTATTTAGCTGTTTCTTTATTTTTCCATATCCTTTTCCCAGTCCCTTTGGGCTAGGGAATTTCTTAAGCCAGCTCCAATTTTCCCTCACTTTGTTTCTCTCTCTGGTAAACAGAACTGAGGTTGGTGAGGGAGCTGGAAATAGTTATTACAAACCACATGGTATCACATGGGGGCACAGGTACTGATCAGAGCCGCTGCTGGCCCCTGGCCAAAGTTTGCTCCCATGGGGTCCTAACGCCCTGCCCAGCCCCCCTAAGTGGTAATTAATAGTGAAGATATTCTGGGAGATCAGCACTTAAAAGTACATAACTAATTTGTCAGGGGGCCAGCGGAGAGGGAGGTTTATGGTCCCCACTATCACATTGCCATCTAGGTGACTACAGATAGTAGTACATTGGGGATGAGAGGAATAGTGGTTGCTGGCTTAGCGTGTGGCGTCCATGCAGTATCATGTTGGCACGCTTGACACTCCGTGAGCACCAGCTTCCTTGTGGGAGGGGAACCTGAAACTAAAGAAGAAAAAGGTGACAAAAAACAGGATGATAGATGTTGGGGCATACTCAGGTCTACGCTCCAGTGACTAGTTATCTACTCCCCCTACTTAGGCGGTCCCTGTGCATAGAGGAACCATCTGCTTCCTAATCCTCGCTGTTAGTATATCCTAGAGGTTATAATAATGAGCTGTAAATGAGCTTGGTACATCCAGCAGACCTGGGATGGATCCCCACAGCCTCCCTTTGCATACTGTGTGACTCTGACCAAGTCACTTAACCTCCCAGAGCCACCCCGAAAAACAGACACTTGTATTTAGTGGCCCTTAACTGGTTACCAAAGAATAATTAAAATTAATTACCAAAGAACAAATAAATAAAAATAAAGCCCTGTCAGAGTCTCCGGGGGTTGAAGAGCTAGTGATGCCAGGGCACTAGGCTGGGTAGTAGGCATTGAGGGGCAGCCTGGAGGTAGGAGCACAAACAGTAGATTGAAAACAAACATTAACCATCAATCAAAATGAGCCACCCTGAGTCCCAAAAACAGCTGCCTTGCTGATGATATGGGTTTGAAGAGAGCCCAGGAAGTCACGTCGGGTGGCAGACCATGGCTGAGACAGCTGTTGCTCAGCAGTGCACCTTAGTTGGGGAGAGATGACAGTGGAATACACCACCACAGCGATACCTGCTGCTGGGCCAGGAGCTTGCTCCAGTTGCATGGGGATGCTACGGCTGTGTGAGGATGACCCAGGTATGGTTCCTACCAGGGAGAAGTGAGGAACAAACCAAGGAAGAAAAACACAGTAGCCATCTGCATGACAGCTGGGTTCAGCCTGAACAGGATATATCTCTGGGAGCACGTTATGCCCTGCACCAGTGAGCTACCGACTGGGGTGAAAAATCAATATGGAAAAACTATCAATCCAAAGTTTATTTCTAGCAGTGTGGATATGTTGTTCATCCACGCTCTCTGGCATCTCCCTTTCCCTTTAAATCTGGCCAAAGTCTTCAAGCTGGCTCCTCCCACCCACCCGGTGGTAAATACCTTGGCTCCACCCCATGACACCAGATCTTCCTTTCCGCTGGAAGATTCAGGTTCCCTTGTGCTACTTTAGCAATTTGCAGGCCCTGGATTCGCAATGTTGGTCTTCACCACAAATTACTCTGAAACTCATTAGAGTTCACGATTCCGATCACAGCGCATGGACATGGAGGACAAATCGTCCCCTGGATTTCACCAGTGTCCCTGCAGCCAGAAAATTTCGGCACCAATCCCCACCTCTCGGTGTTCTATTGCCTAGGTGTCGGTCATGACACCACGCCTTGCACCTTCTATTTGGCCTTCCATCCCAACGTTCTGGATGACCGCAAGCCACCTAAAATTGGGAGACCAGAGCTCAGAAACCCACCGGTGAAATCTAAGGAGGCAAGGTGGGCGGTTTCGTGGCGTGGGCTCCGCCAAGCAGATGAAACAGATGGCTGCTTTTGAAGGCGAAGCCTCTCAGGCTTGAACCAGTCAGGCGGTTTTTCGTTCCTCTCAACCTTGGCTCTACCTTTCGGCTCCTTTAGGAGTTGTGCCAGTCTTCTCCCCACCAGGGTGAAGCTCGCACACACTCCTCCCGCCTCGGAAGAGGGATAAAGACCCCAAGTCTTCTTCTCGAAGGAGACGCTTCTGGGACTGAGAGGTCCGAGTCCAGGAACATGCGGTCTCAACTTGGTTGAGATCGCCCTCAGTCCCCAGCCTCATTGACCTTTCATCTGGCCAAGGCACGAGACCGATGAAACTGATGAACTGGCCGAGATTACCTCGACCCAGTCAAGCCTTTGTCGCCGACTCCGGTCGATGACTGCTTAGAAAGGACGCCTGTCCTTTCCTTTCCCGACGAGGAGACACTGCCCTTGGGTTTCCCCATCGAGGAAAAGGTACTGGAACCTCGGTTTTCACCGACTCCGTGTCCCCGATCAAACAAACTGACCCTGTCAGTCTCAATCGAGAACCAGGACCCTTGGGTCAAACGGCCAAAAAGGGCCATAAACATTCAAAGAAGAGGCGCACATCGGTCCTCATCCTCCTCGGATGAGGAGAGACTTCAACAGAAACTCCTTCGACGCTATGAGGACTTGATGTGGCAACAGCTGATTCTGACCGAGCAGAAGCTGGCTCCAGCTGCCCCAGCCATTACTTGACTCCCCTCCTAAGCAGACGCCGACTCCTCCGAACTGAAGGCCTCAGTTCCACCTCCCAAATAGCTGTATCCCGGCTCAGGCCTATTCCGGTTTCTCCACCGATTTTGGTGGAGCCACCGCTAAGCAGCCTCAGGAGGGGCTTCCTCGAAGGAGGACCATACAGACACCGGCTCCCCGATGTCTGCCATTCTGATTACCACAACACGCCCGGAGGATCGAAGGGACATAGGTGGTAGGCCCTTATATCCTGACTCTTCGGACTCGATGACACGGGATTACACTCTCATCCAGGAGATGATGAGTCATCCGTGGCTGGATTAGAGGAAGGCTCTTCCTCTTTCCAGGGCATTCTCCGCCTGATCTCCGAGTCCACCGAAATGCCCTGGAACCCATCCAGAAAAAGGCGGAGTACCCCCTCACGGATATCTTCAAAAGGGGTATACCCTGACGGAGGCCTTTCCAGTCCCCAAAGCCATCACTGGCCTGGCCCTTGAGCTTTGGCAGCGCACGCTTCCTGCCCAGCTCCGTCTGCCCGCATGGCCCGCAAGTACACAATACCCATAGGGTCGCTGGTAGGGCTCACAGAGCACCCCTCTGCCGAGAGCCTGGTGACTGCTTCTGTGTTTAGACATACTGGTAGCTCGCCGACACAGACTGACCTCCGGACAAGGAGTCCAAAATATGGACCACTCTGTCCGCAAGGTCTGTGCAGCCTCTTTCTTGGGCCTTAGTTAGGCCAGTTCGGCTGTCATTCGGCACACTTCTCTCATGCCCTCCTCAGGTCATTAGACAAAGTCCTCCCTCATCTCCCGGACATGCAGACCATGGTCAAGCAAGTCCGTGATCAGGGCAATGCTGTTGCAAAACAGCAGTTCAAACGACCCTGGACATTGGAGATTCATGTCGTGCTCTTTGGCAGGCGCAGTGGCCACTCGCTGCAGGGCTTGGCTGAGGTTATCCTCCTTCCCAGCAGATACCTAGCACAAGTTAGCTGATGTGCCCTTCCTAGGTACCGACCTCTTCGGTCTAGGGTGGCTGGTCACCTTCAGTGCATTGAGCAGTCCAGTGCCACCTGGATGCTACCTCTGGAAGGGTTCTTCAGGCAGAACCAGCAGAAATGCAAGAAGAAGCCCTTTAGCACTCTTCCCCTGCAGATAGTCAGCCCTCCTATCATGGAGAACAGCAGCAACAGCAGACTCAAGCTTGGCACCCAGGCCCAAGTAGGGTCCTCAACAGCCCTGAAAAGGAGGCCGAGGTGCCGGTCCAGGGGCTTCCTCCTCTAAGCCTGCTCAGTGATCGGTCAGGGTTGCCACCCCTACACCCATAACGCCAGCTCTGGGTCCTCCCATGGGGGCCGGCTCCTCCACTTTCTTTCCGCCTGGGTCCGATATCACCTCGGACAGGTGGGTTCTAGAGTGGTCGGCGCAGACTGCCTCTGGAATTTGAGCAGTTCCTCCCAGCTGAGCTCTCGCCCCTCGGGAGGAAAGGATCTCAGCTTGCACTCAGTCGGCTCTTCGAGACGACATAGCTCAGCTCCTCCGCAAGGAGGCAGTAGCTCCAGTGCGGATCCTCCTGCAGACCCAGGCTTTGTGCTCAGGTACTTCCTGGTGCCCAAGCGGATGGGGGTTGGTGCCCCATCCTAGATCTCCACGACCTGAATCAGTATCTCAGGTCTCACACCTTCTGGATGGTAACTCTGAGCCAGATCATACCATCCCTTGAGCGAACATGTGGTTCTGTTCACTGGATCTACAGGACACGTTCTTTCATGCCTCAACTGTCCATCCCATCAGCGGTTTCTCCGCTTCAAGGTCGAGGGACCTCTACGAGTTCTGAGCCATGCCATTTGGTCTGTCATTGGCCCCGAGGGTCTTCACCAAGTTCATCGCGAGTGATGGCAGCCCATCTCCAGTGTCGAGGAGTTCAATCTACCCTTATCTTGACGACTGGCTCTTGGTAGGTTCCTTCCTCCCGGAGGTGGAGAGATCCAGGGATCTGGCTCTTGAACCTGCTCTCAACTAGGCCTCCTCATCCACGAGGCCAAGTTGGAACTCGTGCCCTCTCAGGTGATGGGCTTCATTGGGGCAGAGCTCGACTCTCGTCAAGCCAGAGCCTGGCTCCCAGCAGACAGGACAGAGGTTCTTTCCTGCTTTGCCCAATCATTTCTGGTTGGGCACTTGCACCTGCCTGGGACTTCCCGCCTTCTGGGTTACATGGTGGCGTGCACCTCAGTGGTCCGTTGGGCCAGATGGCACATGCACCCTCCAGTGGGAGCTGGTCGCTCAGTGGACTCAGCGCCACGGTCATTTTGACCACAGCTGATCACTGTGACCCAGAGGATGTGGGACGCTCTCAAAGGTGGACCGTCCCAGACCATTTGTAGGAAGGGATCCCGTTTGTCCGCCCCGAGCTGTGGTTGTTCTCATGACCGATGCTCTCTCATGGGCTGGGGAGCCCACATGGGGGATAACAGAGATCACGGGTTCTGGACTCCCGAGAGTCCTGATGCCACATCAACCTGTTGGAGCTCAGAGCAGTCAGACTGGCACTGTCAGCTTTCCTCCTCAGCTCCGGGTCAAGTGGTTCAAGTCCAGAAGGACAATACCACGAGCATGTACTACCTCAACAAACAGGGCAGCATGCACTCCCATCTGCTGTGCAAGGAGGCAGTCTGCATCTGGATCCTCGTAAGCGGTTGGAGTCGGATTTCCTAGCCATCCGTGTGGCAGGAGTCTCGAACCAACTGGCGGATGCTCTAAGTTGCATAGGTCAAACGTCCCACGAGTGGTCTCTCCATCCAGAGGTAGCTTACAATCTGTTCTCCTGTTAGACGGAAGCAGTTGGTGGACCTGTTTGCCTCCAGGGAAACACCAAGCTGAGACTGTACCATGCCCACCCCCTCCATAGGGCTCGCTGCAGGGATGTCTTCTCGAGGCCGTGGACCCCAGGCCTCCTCTACACCTTCCCTCCATTTCCCTTGATCCACAAGGTGCTTCTCTAGGTGAGGAGGGACAAGGCGAAGGTGATCCTGGTAGCCCCAGATTGGCCACGCCAGTTCTGGTATCCAGATCTCCTCGGCCTCAGCTGCAGGGCCCTGGAGCAGCTTTGTACACGCTCGGACCTGATATCACTCAACCAGAGGAAGGTATACCATCTGGACCTTCAATCCCTGCACCTCACAGTCTGGTACCTGAGCGGCTAGAGTTCCAGGCTCTAGGTCTTTCGAGGATGTGTACACCGTGGCGGAGGCATCTCGTGAGGAATCGACCAGGAAATGTTATGCCTTCAAATGGAAAGGTTTTCCATTTGGTGTCAGGGTAGAAGTCTGGACCCTTATTCTGTTCTTTGGCTAACATTCTAGACTACCTTTGGTCTCTCTCAAAGGAGTCTGCGTCTCATCAACCTTAGGGTGCTCCTGGCAGCCATTTCTGTTTACCAGGCACGGGCCGGTCACAGCCGACTTGGCGCAGGAGACAGTGGTGGGCGCTTCTTGATGGCCTGGATCACATATTCCCTCGGTGCGTGAACCTCCACCTCTGTGGGATCTCTTGCTGGTTTGGGCAAAGCTCATGGGCAAGCCATTGAACTCATGCACAAGTGTGAGCTCTCACACTTGTAGAGCACGACCTTCGGTGGCTATCGTGTCAGCCAGAAGGACAGGGGAACTCCAGACACTTTTGGTGGACTCCCTTACCTGGTCTTCCAAAGAGACAAAATTGTCCTCGCCCCCACCTGAAATTCCTTCCGAAGGTGGTGTCAGAGTTTCACCTTAATCAGGTGTTGACTCTGCCGTATAATACCCTAACTACACCTCGGACGCCAAGTACAGGGTCCATACTCTGGACCTGAGATGTACTCTTCTATTATAAGGAAGAGCAGCGGAAATTCAGGAGAGGTTCGCCACCTGTTTGTCACCTGCACTGAAGCTGCTTCTGGCAGACCTGCAGCCAAACGGACCATTGCAAGGTGGATCACATCGTGCATAGGTCTGTGCTGTGAGTTGGCGGGCAAGGAGCCTCCCAGAGGGATAAGAGCTCATTCTACCTGCCATACTGCTGCATCGGTGGCTGCTTCCGGGGACATCCCTATCCAGAAAATCTGTCGGGCTGCTACCTGGAAGTCAGCAAACACCTTCATTACCCACTACCACATCGACCTTGAGTCACGCTGGGATGCTGGTTTTGGGCCTCAGGTTCTCTAATCTCTTATTTCCCAAGTAGGGGTGTGTACCTTGCCTCCTCCTCGGAGAACTGCTTGAAGTCTGCCAGAGAGTGTGGATGAACAACATATCCACGCTCCTAGAAGAACAGGTTACTCACCTGTAACAGTAGTTCTAGGAGTGGTATATGTTGTTCATCCACACGCACCCACCCGACCTTCCCGACTTAAGGCACACCTTGCTTCCAGAGCTAAGATCAGGCGTCATGGGCGGAGCCGAGGTATTTACCACCTGGGTGGGTGGGAGGAGCCAGTTTGAAGACTTCGGACAGATTTAAAGGGGAAAGGGACATGCCAGAGTGTGTGGACAAACAACATATAACACTCCTAGAACTACTGTTACAGGTGAGTAACCTGTTCTTCAAAATAAATAATCCAGAATGATGGTACAGCCAGTTGAGCAGGTGCCATCTATTACACTTAGCCTAAGAGGTGCGCTGTTGGGATTATGGCTACCAATGACAAGTCTGCCACACCTAAAGAGTTTGCTTCACAGCCCTCTAATAGTGAATCTCACAAGTTTGACATTCTGGGAAGAGGCTGTTCACCTCTGCTACTTTGGACCTCAGAGTGGGGAACTATCAGTCCCACGTTTTGAGTTACAAATACTCCCTCTGGAACAGGCTTGGAGATCTTACCGAGAGCATTCTGGAGTCTGCCTCAAGGCAAGACCTGTTGGTAGTTGTTACTTAAGGTTTTTGAATCCAGTAGCACCAACTAAGGGCTGCTTTGGATGTGTCTGATACAGCACTTAGCAGCACCTGCTGGTATTTGTGTCAGGAGGCACCTCCGCTTAGGACAGCAGGCTTTGTCTCTGACATCCAACAGAAGATCATAAGTCCCCAATTTAATGGGCCATTTCTCTTTGGACAACATGTAGAAAATGCTCTTAAGGGAAAAATAATAATAAAATAAACTACATATGGGGGTCGACCTGCCGCCACAGCAGTAGTGCTACTGTTTGCAATGCCATCAATCCGGGTTTGGGAACAAGCCCGCGAGGAGGAGCTGTCGGGGGAGAAGGCTTGAGCATCCATAGGACAGCTCGCCTTCTCCAGGAGGAAGGGTTCTGACTCGGTTACTTGACTGGCCTCTGGCCGGAAGCCGAGGTACAGCAAGTATAAGCACCAGAAGAAGGGGTTGGGCAAGGCGGACATTGGCGTTCATCGCCTTGATGTCAGGGCGCACGCCTTGCCCTAGAACAGGAAAAATTAGCGCCAGAGTGCTGAGATGAGGAGAGCTGAAGCGGAGACCCTAATGGCTCATGCTTTCCTGATCTTCCGGAGGTCCAACGAAACAGTGTAGTGTCTCGGGTGTCGGGCCCCATCATTTTCCACCTGGGAGTAGCAGCCACAGCTCCATGGGGACCCACCGGAGGTGAGGTGGAGTCGCAAGCGGGGCTACTGCAAGTGTATGTCTCCTGAAGGAGCAGAGCTCTGGCACAGGAGGAGTTTAAAAATAAATAAACCCATGTTCATCTGAAAAGAACTTGGGATACTTTGTATCCGATAATTTGGGAACTAATGACCCCTGTCTCGGGAGGAAATAGACAAGAAATGATAGAAGACATCCTTGGGATGGCAGAGAAAGGGAGATATTGCTGATGGGGACCTGAATATGCCAGGCGTTAACTGGAGCACCTTTGCTGCAGCCACATCCAAACAGGAGGCCATTCTCGATGCCCTGCAGGCATACCTCAGACAGCTAGTTTTGGAACCCACTTGGGAGGGAACAATCTTAGACCTGGCACTCTCAAATGGGGACGGAGAGAGGATCTCTAATCTTGAAGTGGATAGCCATCTGGGAACAAGCGACCACCAAACAGTGTGGTTCATGATAAACTTAGCTGCAGAGTCAAGCCACACAAAGGTGAAGGTGCTGGACTTCAGAAGGGCTGATTTTGTCAAAATGGGAGAGTGCCTCAGAAAAGCACTAGCAAATAGGCAAGAAGGTGGGGTGGAGCAACAATGGAAACATCAAAACTGCCATCAGAGAGGCAACAAGCCTTTGTGTGAAGCAAATAAACAAATCAAAACAAAAGAAAAAACACTATGGTTCTCAAAAGTAGTGACGGGAAGGTAAGGGAGAAAAAAAGACAGCATTCAGGAAGTATAAGGAAACACAGAAGAGCAGGACAGAGAACTGTACCAGTTAAAGCAGAAGAGCGGGAAGGCAGTCAGAATAGCAAAGGCCCAAACCGAGGAAAAGATAACCAGCTCGGTTAAGAAGGGGATAAAACTTTTTATAGGTACATTAGCTAGAGAAAGACTAAGGCAGGGGTTACAGAGGCTGAATAAAGAGGAAGGTGGTTGGGCAGAGAGCGACAGTGAAAAGCAGGGATACTGAATGAATACTTCTGCTCATTATTCACAATGGAAAAGCAGGGAGATACCTAATCCAGTCAATAGAAGTACTCTGGATAGGGGGTTGATGTTAGTCCTTTCACAGAAGAAAGGGTTCTGAAAGAACTCTTAAAACTGAAGGTGGCCAGCCGGTGGCGCTGAGGGTTGAGGCGCTGGATACCACCTTGCGCTACACGGTGACCTGGGTTGAGGAGCGGACTTGGTCAGTGGTCGGCTGGGTGAGGGAGGATAGGCGTCCCAACAGATGCTCTCCTCCCTTGGGGTGGGATACCAGGGGTGCTGTATGCACCGATGCCCTAAGAGAGCTGGTGGAAACACGAGGCTCATGAGGATTGGCGACTCCATTCGCCGAGTCAGAGTGGGAGATGCTGTCAGGCGCTTGGGAGGGCGTGCATCAGCACATCACCTCTCTGGATGTGCGTCCTCGTGCTGGCATCTCAGAGGGTATGGGGTGAGGGACAACAGAAAACAGAAAAAACACCCTCGGTGGTCCTAGATGACAACCGTTCCGCCATCAAGCCACCAATTCTAGGACAGATCCCAATGTGCAGGTGGGGCAGAAGGAGAAGGTACTCTAGGGCAGATCCTGAGCAGAGGGCTGGCATGGGCTGAATGGCCTGAAGGAGTGGGCACCGAGGGCAGGTAGGGGATAAAAAAAAAAGAATTAAAAAAAAAAAAAAAAAAAAAAATGAATTTGGTTAAAGCAATGGGGCCTGAAGGATTCACACCCAGAATTCTAAAAGAACTAGGGAAGAAACAGTAACACCACTGACTACCCTTTTAATAAATCATTGGAGGATGATGTGGTACCTGAGGACTGGAGGAGGCGGATGTGATTCCCCTTCACAATAGTGGGAGCAAGACAGAGGCAGGAAACTACAGACCTGTCAATTTGACCTCAGTGGTAGGGAACATTATGGAATCACATCTGAAGGAAATAATTGTTGAGTACCTAGAGGCCAGTGGGGCACTGGACCCAAGGCAGCATGGATTCACAGCAGGAAGGTTATGTCTGACAAATCTAATTGATTTCTTTAACTGGATGACCAAAGTAGTAGACCAGGGAGGGTCTGTGGACATGGCCTACCTAGACTTTAGCATGGCATTTGACACAGTCCCACAAAAATTAATAAACAAATTAGCCAGCCTGGGAGTGGGTCCCAGGGTGGTAGTCTGGTAAAACACTGGCTGGACAACAGGACACAGCGGTAATAGTAAATGGAGTCCACTCTGAAGAAAGAAGTTTTACTAGTGGGTACCGCAGGGGAATAGTACTGGGGCCAGTCCTTTTAATGTCTTTATAAGTGACATTGCTGAGAGACTGGAAGGAAAGTATGTCTCTTTGCAGATGACCAAGATCTGCAACAGGGTTGATACACAAGGTAGGGTGGAAAGGATGAAAAGGGACTTGGCAAGGTTGGAGGAATGGTCCAATGTATGGCAGCTTAGATTCAAGCAAAATAAGTGCAAAGTAATGCACCTGGGAAACAAAACCCAGGGAAGAGTACACATGGGGATAAGATACTGACAACAACAAAAATGGAAAAGGACCTGAGGTGTCATAGCAGACAACCTAAGGTGGGCCAGCAATGTGAGAAGGCAGTAAGGAGGGCTGGGAGGATACTGGGATGCATAGGGAGAGGCATCACCAGTAGAAAACAGGAAGTTGTTGGCCCTCTGTACAGACAGTTGGTAAGACCACATCTAGAGTACTGTGTACAGTTCTGGAGACCCCATCTCCATAAAGACATAGACAGGGTGGAGGCTGTCCAGAGGAGGGCAGCAAAATGGTGCAGAGTCTGCACCAGAAGACATATGAAGAAAAACTAAAGGAGCTTAAGATGTATAGCCCTGAGGAAAGGAGGAGAGGGGGATGCTAGAAACGCTCAGATACCTTAAGGAATCAACACAGTCCAAGAGGGTAGCATCTTTCAGAAAAGAGATGTGCAAGAACAAGGGGACACAATTTGAAGATAGAGGGGACGGCTCAGAGGTAATGTGAGGGAAGTATTTTTCACAGAGAGGGTTGCAGATGCATGGAACAGCCTTCCTCGGAGGTCGTAGAGTCAAACAATTAGGGCAATTCAAGAATACATGGGACAGACATAAGGCAATTCTAGCGGGGTGGGATGAAGTAGGCTGTTGGTTAACTAGGCTCTGCAGCTTATCCGTTAGGTAGGGAAGCGGGCAGACTAGGTGGGCCAAGCGGTCCTTATCTGCCGTCAAATTCTATGTTTCTGTTTCTATGTTAAACCTGGGCGCTATCAAGAAATGTAATAATATTATTTGGTCAATAAAAGAAATGTCTCAAGTAGGAAAAGTTCTGTAATGATGCCATTATATCGAGCATACATCCACCCAAATTAGAATATGGATCCCAGATTTGGTACCCCTCAAGAAAACAAGAAAGACATAAACTAGAGCAGATGCAAAGGAAATTCACAAAAGGTATAGAAGGTTTGGAAGGATTAGAGTATGTTGAAAGATTGAAAAATTGAATCTTTTTTTTATATACTTCATCTTTATTGGTACCAGCAGATTCCAGTATAAGACTAATGATATGTAAGTATTGTTATTTTATACAAACTTATGTAAAGACCTTTATTAGGTCTAGTAAAGTAGTTAAGTCTACTTACAGTTTCAATTAGTACTACATCATGTTAGGTCACAGTCATAGTACGTTTACATGTTCCAACAACATTGAAATACAACAAAAAGAGAAATATAGACTACGCCTATTGCCAAGATAGTTTAATCGATATAAAATTAAAGAGAAAAGAAGGGGAAAGGGACGGGATATAGAATTAGGGGCATGGGAAAAACTAGTTCTAAACTAAGTAAAGATGAAACTAAAGTCAGCACTTAAAAGGGAAAGAAGAGTGAGAATAACCTCCTCAAGGCTCCCTAACAAAGTAATTCCCATCTAGCCCATCTATTTACAAACTGTGTAGACCCTCAAAGTTAGAGAGAAGGATATCCTTTCATAGATTTTGACTTTATTTACCAGGTCCCTCCACTCCGTCTCAGTAGGTGGAAGGGGATAGCCACTTCCTTGATATCACCTTACAGGCTGCACACAAAATGTTCCAAAGATACTTGGCCACCTTACCTGTTACCTCCAAGGGATACAGGCCCAAAATTATATGCTCTGGTCCCATTGTTACCTCAATATAAAAATTTTCTGTAATTGGCTTTGTATATTGCTCCAGTACTGATTGAGCATAGGGCAATGAAAAAATTTAATCTAATGTCAATAGAAACTGGAAAGCTAAGGTCTGATCTTTTCTTTATGTATAACATCATGCAAGATTATACTCTCCTAAATGTTCTTGGTATTGAGTTTAAACAGGATAAGAATTACACAAGAGATAGCCAGCCAGTAGCACTGAGGGTTGAGGCTGGTCACGCATCTCGTGCCACACCAGCGTCCCGGGTTCAAGAATGAGCCTGAGTGCTGGGAGTCAGCATAGGAGGAGAAAGACTGAGGGTCCAGAGGACAGCGCTCCTCTCCTGGGAGGATCCAGGGTCTTCCTGGCACAGTAGAGACCGAGGTATGGCACGGAACAGCACTGGGGACGAGTGTGGCTGACGCTCTGTGAGTAGCTGTGCCAACGTCATTGCACAGCTGCGCTCAATGGGCAAGTAAGGAAAAATCCCTGTCCCAGAGATAGGCAGTGGCACCTCCCTCCCCGCAGGCCACCTCCCAACACTGGACTCTCCTCCCTCCAGGTCCGATCACCCAGCTCAGCACACTAGATTTAGATAGAGCACCTGGGAGGATATAGGACAGCCCCAACTCGGGGAGCTCAGAGTTGGGGGGTCTGTGGTTGGGTGAGGAGATGGAGGAGGTCACGGTGGAGGTAGAGCCTGTGGAATGGCAGTAGGATGCCGGAGAGAATTCTCCAGTGACGGTGCAGAAAGAGACTAGACAAAAAACAAAAAGAAGAATTACACAAGAGGTCACCACTACAAATACAGGTAAGCGTTTTCATACAACTAAAATGAAATTCTTTAATACATTGAGGATAGTTAATCTTTGGAATGCATTACCTGAAGATATAATTATAAGTAAGAACAAATTGGTTTTAAAACCAAGGTAGATCAGTACTTTATTGAGTGGAGCCAACCTCAGGTATTTCTAGGCGACAACTGAAGCACACATGGGCATGCCTACTAGCTCCATCTCTACCTCAGTATGATTTTAATGAGAAGAATTACCTAAAGGATGTGAAAAACATCACACCTACCAACAGAGGAAGGGGATGTGGCTTCTTCTGCCGTCAACAACCATATCGTGGCAAGCCGCATCCATAGAGGTTTCCCACCAGCTGGCCAAGCCTAATTCTTCCAGCAGAAGCAGAAACTCCCAGCCAAAGGCACAGCTGCCAAAGACCCCAAGTGCTTTCCTCTGATGGGAAGCTAGCCCCATGTCCATCTCAACTGCCTAAGGTAAATCACTTAGTGTCAGTCGGTGGCAACTAGCTCTGTTCTGACAGTGCTAGGAGACCATTACCGTGGGTAAGTTGATCTTGGAAATTATCCAAAATGGTTACTCCCTAGAGCTAATAGAGCACCCTCCAGATCATCCTTCAGGAAAGCTGCATCCGTTACAAGGCCTTGTGGCCAAGCTGCTCTCCTTAGAGGTTGTGGGACTTTTTAAAGAACAGGGCAGTGGAAAAGTGCCACATTCAGACCAGGACAAAGGCTTCTACTCCAGGCATTTTTTAGTTCCCAGGAAAAGCAGCGGAATGCACCAAATCTTGGATCTCGGGTACCTATGAGATGCAAAAGTTCAGGTTGGTATTCCTATCCCTAGGGTCTCTGCTACCATACCTGAAGTCTAATGGACATTAGCCTCCCTAGTTATGCAGGATGCATATCAACATCCTTTTAGGACCAGTCATTGCAAGTACCTCAGGTTCTATATAGGACTCAACTATTATTAATTTAGTGTCCTGCCTTTTGGGTTTACATTAGGGCCACGTGTCTTCAGGTGTTTAGCAGTACCTCAGAAATATCGGTGATACACGTTTCCCTATGTAGATGATGACTGGCTCATAAAAGCCTGTCAAGCATTAGACAGAAGTGGCAGTAGCCTCATCTTGTTATTTTCTGACATCCGTGGGAGATCTGCTCAACTTTTCATAGCTTCAGTTAGCTCCATCCCAGAGACCTGAGTTTATAGGGGCAGTCTTGGAGTCCCCCAGGTCAAGACTTTTCTGCCAAAGGGCAGAGCGGAATTGATTGTGCACATTGCCAGGTCTGTCAGAGAACAACCTCAGATAACTGCACACTCAGTACAGAGATACAGGGTCTAATGGCAGCCACAGTTTTACAGTACCTTTGCCAGTGTGCATATGAGAATGTCCCAGTGGTGTCAAGCATGCCAGTCCTTGGATCATCCAATATGGTTGATGAACCCTCAAGCTCTTTACTTATTGTGGTGGTCCTCAAAGAAGAACCAAGGGTTTTCCTTCTCTCCTCCAGACCACAGGTGGCAGTGGCAGCAGATACATCATCCTTGGGATGGAGCATGCACTATCAAGGTCTCCAAACACAAGGGATTTGGATAGCCATAGAGCAGCGTCTCCACATAACTGTATGGGAGATGAGCTGTCTTGTACAGATTACAGGTCCTGTCAGATTCTGTTGATGGCAAAGTAGTGCATCTCCAGACAAGTGTATCATGTTCTACCTCAACAGGAAGGAAAGCACTTCTCTCCCTATGCAGGAAAGCAGTGTGAGTCTGGGGTGTGTTTGCAGCATGACCTTCTCCAGGCCACCATCTTCTTGGGGTCGGAAATGTCCTTGCAGGCAGTCTATCGAACAGTGACAGACACAAGTGGTCTGTCATGGAGAGCGTAGTTCTGTCTCTGAGAAAAGCAGAGCGGCTACAGGAGACTAAAAGCTGGAGCCACAGTAAATACAGTAAATACAATAAGGCAGAGGTGGCAGGCTACAGCAAACTGACATGAGGACTACAAGTTAGTCTTGCTAGAAAATAATGTTTATTATCCAAAGATTAGAAAAGCAGCAACAACTCTAGTCACCAACAAACATTTCATCCCACCCCTGGATGCTTTTATCAAGGTGATAAAACATCCAGGGAATGTGAAACGGTCATTGGTGACTATGGAGTTACTGCTGCTTTTAACCTTTTGGATAATAAACATTATTACTACTGCTATCACTAATTTGCCTTTACCTTGCTTCTACCATTTGCAATCTCTGTGATCTCTATGATTAGTAAATGTAACGCTTCTTGTCCATTTCTTGGGCCCCGGTCAAGTTTACACTTTCATGGGCTTTCTACTCCTGCCTAAATTATTTATTTCCCTCATACCTCCCTCCACCTCCTCTTCCCTTTTGCCCCTCTATCATTTCATTACTCTTTCCTCTATACCACCTTAATACATCTTCATCATCACCACACTACCTACACCACCTCGTCCTCCCTACTCTCCTCCACCCTCCTTCCCCACCCTCCTCCCCTTCATTCCACTTTGACTACATAGCTATTTGTCCCTTTCCCTCCTATCTGTCCCTTCCTACCACACCTCTGCTTGCCTTCTTGCTCCCTGCACTTTCCTCCTCCCTCCCTCCCTCCCCTGTCCCTGTCTACTGGTACAAGACCTTCCTTCTTTCTTTGACTCAGGCACAATCCATCCAGGCTCAATTGTTAGTTGTACAATTCTCATTTTAAACAAGCGTCCTCATGTTATGTTATTGTTACCTAGTGAAAGCGTTAGCCTTTGTTGTGACTCTGCACCCTGTCATGCATAGATTGTGTAATTATTGTTAGAATTTATGCCTGGAGACAGTTTACAATTGTTTCATGCTGTATCTGCATCTGTGGAACATATCTGTGCTCTAGTTTGTGTCAGACTTGATGTGGAACCTATGAAAGAGCTTTCTGCTCAAAGGTGTTAATCCAAGATCTCAATAAATAAATATTTTCTAGCAAAACTAACTTGTAGTCTCATGTCAGTTTGCTGTGTAGCCCAGTCACTCTCTGCCTTATTATAGTTCTGTCTCTGTTGGCGATTGGGACAGGCAGGAAGTGGACCTTTTGCATCTCACCACAACACCAAACTGCCAGTCTTTTGCCTCAAAAAGCGTAGGGCATGGCACTTTCTCTCAGCATGCATTCAGGCTGCAGCAGACAGGTCACTTGCTTTATATCTCCCAATAATCCCTCAAGATGAAGTACCACGGGGTCAGATGACTCTGATAGTCCCATGTTGGCTGTGACAGATTTTGGTATCCAGTGCTGCATCAGGTGACAGTCGACAGCCGTGGAACCTCCCTAGAGGATGGATCTTGTGACCCAGTTCCAGAGCCACAGCAAGTGCATCCAAACCTGTGATACCCACCTACATCATTGAGCTCAGGTCCAGTGAGATAAAAACTGGCAGGTTTATGTTGTTACAGCATGTCTCCTTAATCCTGTTAGCAGCCTGGAACAGTGCACTAAAAAGCCTATGGGGTGAAGTGGTGGCATTTCTTCATTTGGTGCTCTAAAACATCCATAGATTTGTTTTTCCATTGCCCTGTGGAGCAAGTTCTGGACTGTCTTTTGGACCTTTTTGAATCTGGCCTTCAGCACTCTTCCCATAAGCTGCATTTGTCAGCCTTCTCTACATATCATGATTTGGTCTATGCTTCCCATGGCCCAACTTTCTATATTCAGAAAGTCCTAAGTATAGTTCAGCACTTGAGACTCCCTATTAAGAAGCGTTTGCAAATTGGGATCTTAGTCTAGTTCTTGAGGTGCTCACCGCTAGCCCTTTAAGCCAGTGGTTACTTGTGATACAGTACCTGACCTCTAAATCAGTTTGTTTCTAGGGACATGGATATGTTGTTCATCCACACTCATTGGCAGGTATCCTTGCCGCTTTAAATCTTGCGGAAGGTCTTCAAGCTTGCTCCTCCCACCCACCGGGTGGTATAACTCGGCTCCGCCCCATGGCGTCAGATCTTCCTTACCGCTTGGAAGCTCAGGTTCCTCCTTAGCGGCTCTGCGTTTGAGACTAGTTCCTATTTCTCCGTTTGCGGTTAAAATAAAATTTTGCGAAAAAGACTTCAGTCTTCTATCCCTCATGACTGCGATGGACAAATCGACTCGGTTTGGAGATGCCCATGCGGGCAGAAGATGTCTCGGACGGATCCACACTCACGTGTGTCTACTGTAGGCCTTGAGCACGACCCGCAGGCTTGCGACCTGTGCTCATCTTTCTCGGCCTCGTCCTCGAGAGACCGTGCTGCCCGATTGCAACTGGGCCGTCGAGCGTTTCCCTCCGGTGAAGTCCAAGGAGGCCCGGTTGGCGGTGTCCGTGGCGGGCCTCGGCGGGATCAGCTCGAGCAGATGGTGCAGCCCCCTCGAAGAAGAGAGGAAGCTGGCGCGCGTATCTTCCTCGGCTGCGGCATTTATCCTGCTCTCTCTGGGCTCTTCTTACACGGCTTCCTTTAAGGAGCTTTGTCTGTCCCTCTCCACTAAGGAGAAGGGCTCGTCTCTGCGGACCTTATTCTCGGTCCAAAAGAGGGACAGGGTAAGTCCCTCCGTTGGCGCTCTTGGGAGGCGGGAAGGTCCCTCTCCCGGGCCGTCGACCGTCGGCTTGATCGACTGCTCGGCTTGACCACTGGCCTCACGGTGTCCCCGTCAGGTCAGTTGACCGAGACTCCCACCGATGAAGTCGAGATTTTCTCGACCCATTGACGGGCTGTCGCCTTTAGCAGCCGAGATTCCCTCTCCCGGTTCCCCGGGAGGAGTTGAGGATCCCGTGGGCTCGCCTGTGCCTCGGTTCGGAGCCCTCGGATGGACCATCCGAGCCGAAGGAGTGCGGTTCCGGCCGACACCTCCCGCACCGACCTCGGAAATTCCGGGACTCGGTCTCAGTCTCCGGACCTCTTGGCGGTCAGCCGATCCCACCGTCATAAGCGGTCTCGGTCTCGGCTTGTGATGGCGCCGCTTCGTCCTTGGGCGAGGCTTCGGCGTGAAATTACGTCGACGGTACGAGACCTTATGTTGCAACAGCTCCTCCTGGCCGGGAGTAAGCCACCCCGCCGCCTTCCCGGCCATTAAGTGTGCTGTCACGGGAGCGTCCGACACAACCCTCGACTTATCCGAGGCCTATACCCAGGCGGTTGTTCGGCCAAAACCAGCTGCTCCACCGATTCGGTGGAACCTCCACCTCCACAGCCACCAATTGGGGCTCCGACCAAGGATTCTCGGTCGAGCTAAGGGTCTACCCATCGGCTGTCAGTTACCCTCACTCCCGACCGACCTCGGCAGGTGAAGGGTGGCTCAGGCCAGAGGCAGCTCTTGAGGACTCTTCCGAGTCCGAAGATGATTCCTCCTTTTTCTCCAAGCGACTGGACTTGGAGTCTTCAGGAGGTCAGTCAATGGACGATAGCCGTCGTCCTTCCTAGGACTTCTTCGGCTCATCTCGGAGTCCACGGGATGGAGCTGAACCCGTTCCAAGCGGGCCAGGTATCCCTCACGGAATTCTGGACCGAGGATTCTCCGCGGAGGCCTTTCCGGTGGCCAAGGCCATAGTGGGTCCGGCACTGGAGCTTTGGCAGTGCCCTGCTTCCTGCCCTGCGCCTTCGGCCAGGATGGCCAGGAAGTATCACGGTCCCACCGGTTCCTTGTCGGTTTTGAACACCCCTCTGCTGAGGGTTGGTTACCGACAAGCGTTTTCCGGTAGCCCCGGCAGCGCCAGGGATGTGGACAAACCTCCTGACAAGAGTCCAAAATGGACTATGTCGGCGAAAAGTCTACGCTCGTCCTCTCTCGACGCCGTCAGGCCAGTTCGGCCGTCCTCATGGCACATTTTTCTCATGCCCTGTTGGGCTCCTGGATGAGTCATCCCTCATCTTCCCGCCGATCTGCAGACTACGGTTAAGCAGGTGCGGGACCAGACGAGCACGGTGGCCAAACAGCAGCTCCAGACTGCTTTGGATATAGGGGACTCATGTGCCAGATCGGTGGCGGCCGCGGTGGCTATCGTCGCGGCTTGGCTGAGGATATCCACCTCTTGCCGGATACCCAGCACAAGTTGGCGGATGTTCCCTTTTGAGGACTGACCTCTTGACCCTGGGGTGGAAGGTCACCTGCAGAGGATCGAGAAGTCCAATGCTACCTTGGACTCGGTCTCTTCCGCTCAGAAGGACAAAGCCATAAGCCACAGCTAAGCCCTTTCGTCCTTCTGTGCCCCCTATGCCCTTGACCCAGCAAGTCAGGGCCAGCAGGCTCGGCCTTGGCATCCCAAACCCAAGCCGCTGGCTTCCTCTAACAGGAGGCAGGGAGGAAAAGGCCCAGGAGGTCCCTCGGCGGTCCCTCCTCCAAGCCTGCCCAGTGGCGGGCTGAGGGTGTCGCCCCATTCCCGTCACCTTACCCTAGGTCCCCGTGAGAGGCGACTCCGGCACTTCCGTTCCGCCTGGTCCGCTGTTACCACGGACAGGTGGGTCTTGGAGGTGGTGGAAGAGGCCTGCCTCTGGAATTCGAGCAGGCACCACCCTTCAGGCCGTGGCCCTCGGGGCCGGATCCCCAGCCTCACTGGCGGCTCGTCGAGCCGACGCCGCTCTCCTCCTCCAGAAGGAGGTGATAGAGAGGTGGTGGACCCTCCTTCAGACCCAGGGTTTGTGTCCAGGTACTTCCTGGTTCGAGGCGGACGGGGCTGGCGCCCATTCTCGACCTAACGACCTAAACAAGTTCCTAAGGTCTCGAACCTTCAGGATGGTCACTCTGGCTCAGATAATACCATCCTTGGAGCGGCGTGTGGTTCTGCTCTCTGGACTTGCAGGACCGCGTTTTTCACGTCCCTATCCGTCCGTCTCACCAGAGATTCCTTCGCTTCCGGCGGAAGGATCCCTCTTGAGTTCAAGCCATGCCCTTGGCTTGTCTCCAGCTCCCAGGGTCTTCACCAAATGCATGGCAGTGGTGACAGCATCCCTGCCGCCAAGGGGTCCGGTGTACCCTTACCTGGACGACTGGCTGATAGCAGCTCCCTCAGGAAGGAGGCGGGTGGTCCAGAGATCTGGCCCTCCAGGTCTGCTCTCAACTGGGCCTCCTTATCAACGAGGCCAAGTCGGACTCGAGCGCAAGCAGGTGATTCTATTCATCGGGCGCAGTCAGACTCTCTTCAAGCCAGAGCGCGGCTCCCGGCAGACAGGGCCGAGGTTCTTTCCTCCTTTGCCCGATCATTTCTGGTTGGGCAGTGCGCCCTGCCCAGGACTTCCTCGCCTCCTGGGTCTCATGGCGGCCTGCACCAGCGTGGTCCGTTGGGCCCGCTGGAACATCGTCCCCTTCAGTGGGACTGGCCAGCCAGTGGTCTGGCTGCGATCCTTTGGACCAGCTTGTAGCCGGTGACACAGGGGATGTGGGCGCTCTCCAGTGGTGGACCGTTCCAGATCATTTGCAGGAGGGCATCCCGTTAAATCCGCCGAGCAGCGGTCTCTCTTCGACCGATGCCTCTCTGATGGGTTGGGGTGCCCATCTGGGGAACACGGGCTCATGGCCTCCTGGTCCCCGGGAGTCGATGCCACATCAACCTGCTGGAGCTCAGGCGGTCTGCCTAGCTCTCACCGCCTTTGTTCTCCGTTCCTCCGAGGTCAAGTGGTCCGGTCAGGCCGGACAATACCCACGACCATGTACTATCTAAACCGCGGGGGCGGGGCGCGCTCCATGCTTCTATGCAAAGGAAGCTCTCCGCGTTTGGTCACTCGTCTGCGCAGCCTGGAGGCGGATCTCCTAGCCATTCACGTGGCAGGAGCCTCCAACACCCTGGCCGATGCCCTGAGCGGATAGGGGCTGCATCCCACAGTGGTCTCTCCTGCCGGAGGTAGTACAGCATCTGTTCTCCCATTGGGGCACACCTCAGGTGGACCTGTTTGCCTCCAGGAGAACGCAGGCTGAGTCTGTTCCATGCCCGCCTCAGCAGGGGGCTCGCTGCAGGGGATGCCTTCGAGGCAGTGGACCCGGGCCTCTTTACGCCTTTCCCCATTTCCCTTGATCCACAAGGTGCTTCTCAAGGCGAGGAGGGACAAGGCGCAGGTGATTCTGATAGCCCAGACTGGCCTCGCCAGTTCTGGTACCAGATCTCCTCAGTCTCAGCTCCAGGACTCCAGCGGCACCTTCCAGCTCGCCCGGACCTGCTCTCAGTCAATCAGGGAAGGTGTTCCATCGGACCTTCAATCCCTGCACCCTGGCCTGGTTCCTGGCGGCTAGAGTTCCAGGCCTTGGGTCTTCCGACGAGGTCCTCAATGTAGTTGAGGCGTCCGTGAGAGTCGACCAGAAAATGCTATGCCTTCAAATGGAAAAGGTTTTCCATTTGGTGTCAGGAACAAGGCTTGGACCCTTCCACCTGTTCCTTGGCAAGCATCTTGGACTATTTATGGTCCCTTTCTAGTCAAGGGCTTAGGTCGGCGACCTAAGGGGTGCACCTGGCAGCCATCTCTGCTTACGGGCGGGCGGGAAGCAGTCGGTGGCGAGAGAAGGTGGTCTGGTGCTTTTCAAAGGCCTTGATCACATTTCCTCCAGTGCGGGAACCCCCACCTCCGTGGGATCTACTGCTGGTACTGGCAAAGCTCATGGGCAAGCCATTCGAACCTATGCACAGGTGTGCTCTCTCTCACCTGTTGTGGAAGACCGCCTTCTTGGTGGCTATCACGTCAGCCAGAAGGATGGGAGAGCTCCAGGCGCTTTCCATCGAGTCTCCTTACCTGGTCTTCCACAGGGACAAGGTTGTCCTGCGCCCCCACCAAATTCCTTCCGAAGGTGGTGTCGGAGTTTCACCTTAACCAGGTGTTGACTCTGCGGTGTTCTACCCCAGTCACACCTCGGAGGCCGAATATAGGCTCCATACTCTGGACCCTAGAAGGGCTCGCTTATTATAAGGAGCGCACGGCTGAAATTCGGGAGAGGTTCGCCAGCTGTTTGTCACCCTACGCTGAAGCCGCATCTGGCAGACCTGCAGCCAAGCGGACGATAAGCAGGTGGGTAACCTCCTGCATAGATCTCTGCTATAAGTTGGCGGGCATGGAGCCTCCCAGAGGATAAGAGCTCATTCTACCCGCCATACTGCTGTGAAGTGGCTGCTTCCAGGGACGTCCCTATCCAGGAAATCTGCAGGGCTGCTACCTGGAAGTCAGCAAACACCTTCATTACCCATTACCACATCGACCTTGAGTCACGCCGGGATGCTGGTTTTGGGGCCTCGGTTCTCCAGTCTCTCTTTCCCAAGTAAGTATTGGGGTGTCGTCTGCCTCCCTCCCTCCTCCCGGAGAACTGCTAGAGGCTGCCAATGAGTGTGGATGAACAACATATCCATGTCCCTAGAATACAGGTTGCTCACCTGTAACAGGAGTTCTAGGAATGGTATGTATTGTTCATCCACGATCCACCGACCTCCCGCCCGATGCACAACCTGAGCTTGCCAGCGGGCCAGATCTGGCGTCATGGGGGGAGCCGAGAGTTATACCACCGGTGGGTGGGAGGAGCAAGCTTGAAGACCTTCCGGCAAGATTTAAAGCGCAAGGATACCTGCCAATGAGTGTGGATGAACAACATATACCATTCCTAGAACTCCTGTTACAGGTGAGTAACCTGTATTTAGTGGCTATTACTACAGCACAGAGTATCCAAGTTACAGGTCCTAATGACAGATCTCCTGTACATGGCGTTCTTTAAGGACATGGTGTTTCTCTGTACACATCCTATATTTCTGCCCAAGGTGGGTATCAGGAGATCTTAACTGTAACAGTCAAGTTGGCCAGTAACCTCTGCCAGCCCCTCCACCACCTCAGTTTTTTTTTTTTCCCGCCGCTGGGGTGTATCACTCCATGGAAGCTGCTGCACTTTCTGCTGCGTCACAAAATTAAAGTTTGCAATCAACCACGGAAGTCTGCTGCTACTGCTACTCAGTGTCGTGGGACATCTGCAGGAACTGGTAAAACCATTTCATTTATTTATTTTTCTTTTTCTCGATGCAGTCTTTGCTTTAGTTTAATTTTAAGTTGACTGTACTTGATCATGTCCGGTTCAGGCCTACTTCAAAATCAAGGTGGGCATGCCCCGTCGCGCAGTGCCCTGCTGCAAGCCAGTGACTGTATTGATTATCATGGTCATTGTCTTGCCTGCCTGGGCCCCATAACAATATGGACAACTGTCATACCTGCTTCTCCATGGACCAGTGGGTCCTCAATGTGCCGCATTGAAGGTGGTATGATGGCATCAGTCCCGGGACACCAAGGTCAGGACATTGGGCCATTCCCAGGTTCCCTCCGGTACTATGTGTATCAAGGGGAGCAGGCCTCAGCTGGTTCGGTCTCGCTGAGACCAGAGGACTGCGTGAGGGTCAGGCGGAAGTCGACCTCCTCCGGGGAGTCAGCTGAGCACCCCTCACAGTCCGCCCGCTTCTTCAGAAGTGTGGATGCCCATGGTGTCGCAGTCACAGCTATACACTGGGCCCAAGCTGGTGGAATACTCACATTGCCTGATGGCACCATTTCGCTCCCACCTGCACCCTGGAGCTGGTGAGTGAGGTAGTGTCACGTCGGTGCTAGGGCCCACTTTGGTGCCACCAGCATCACCGGAGTAGGAGATTTTGGGGGGTTGCTCTCTCTACTGGTCTCCCGGATTTCTCCTGTTTGGAGGAGGATGATCGATGACCGGAGTGGCTGCCCGACTCTGAGGAGTCCTGTTGCCTGATTAGGCCTAGCCGTTTGGTTTCTGGTATCATGGTTTTGTTGCTCCCCTGTGGGCCCTGCCCTTGGGATGACTGCTCTGTGTCCTCTAGACACCTCCAGTGCCAACTCTGGTGCTGGGGAGGTGTCCGCACCGAGGCGGCATCAGGCCAGGGGATGGTGCCATCTAGAACTCTGAGTCTGATGCAAGCTCCATGCTTGGTGCTGGTTTGGACTTCAGCGCCTTCGGTGCCGAGTCTGGTTCCAGTATTGTGTGTGCCACCAAGTTGGATTCCAGTGCTGGAATGGGGTCTGGGGTTGTTTCTAGCACCTCCTCTGATGCTGGGGCTGTCTCAGAACCCTAATTTGGGGCACTGGGGACCATCCATGAGCAGGTCCTTGTCTGGGGAGGGTAATTTGAGGAGGTAGAGGTGGCACATAGACCCACTTCCAGAGCTGCTGGTGGCTGTGGGAGGAGTCACAGTGCTCACCCTCTCTTCTTGCTCCCGGACCAGGTAGGGTCTACAGTGGGTGGGGCTAGGGGCCACCCACAAGGGATAGACGGCTCTGATTGCCCCATCGTGGGATCCTTTCTCTTGACACCACTTTGGCCACTCCTGTATGGTTAGGCGACCTACAATGGGTTTGTTGTGCAGCCCCTTCAGGAGGAGTCCCTGCACGTTCCTTAGCCCTAGCAGGGATCCTGCTCTGGATCACCAAGTTTCTTCTCCCTGCAAATCCTCTGCCTCCTCCCTCTACTCTACTAGGTCTCTTGGGCCCTTAGGACCTGGGACCAGTTCACATTGTCGCAACCTGCTTTTCCCCTGCTACCTAAGAGCCCTGCACCAGGTAAATTTATAGACCGGAACCCCCAGCAGCACTAGAATCTGAGCCGTGCCCTCTGCCTCCTCATCTTTCTCCCCATAGAAAGAGGATCCTTGTTCACCTGTCCTCAGACGCTGATATCACCAACTATCAGCAGTCTTGGGCCTCGCCAGGCCCATGAGGGACCCTTCCTTCCTGCCTGTGTTTCTCCCCACAGGAGGCTGAGGGATGTTTCCAGCCATCAGAGGAGGTGCCAATGCCTTTAGGTGCTTGGTGCTCACCCACCAGTGAAGATTGATACAGTTAAGGTATGAAATTACATACCTACCGTAATTCTTGATCTTACTGTATTCTTCACCATTCATCACTGCTTCCCACCCACTTTCCCTCAGCCTCTGGGCAGTGCCTCCTCCCTGCTTGCCTTCCCCAGTTGAGGCCAGTTCTGGGCATAGTCCTGCTGGCATCTCCCAGTCCACTGATCCTTTGCTGAAGCGACAGGGACCCACTTCTGGGGGAGTGCAAGCAGGGTGCTTCCCTCTCTATACTAAAGGCCCCACACCACTCTGATGGGGGACTCTTCTGACGGGCTTCAAGGGCACTCTTTAGTTTTCTTATAGGGCTCTTGTCTCTCTGCCTATGCTTTGGGTTCAAGTTTGCCTCTTCTTTGGTCCCCATCTTCGTCATTGGAGGGGTTCTGGGGACCTCCGTCCCCTTTCTTGGAGTCTTGGTTACTCCATTTAACCTCCTGAGTAACCTAATCTGGGTTACAGGATCCCTCTGACCTTCTTAAGAGGTTTGACCACTTCTGGAGACTTAAGGCATCGGTCTTGCCATTTCTACGGCACTAGGCATGAGGGGTTCTCAACCTCTCAGATTCTGGCCCTTCCTAAATTGAGGGGGTCTACATCTAAGAGGATCCTGCCCTGGGTTGGGTCCTGTCCCTACCTCTAATTTGTGTGAGGGACAGGGGTGAGAGACCTGTGGCTTCCTTTCCGTCTGTGGAGGACCAAGAGGGGCAGCCTTATGTGGCTCACTCAGTGTCTTGTGATGCTTCACATCTGCAAGGTTCTGTGACCAGCTATGCACAGCGGCTTGGTTCTCTACCTTGAGTTCTCTTCAGCCTGGGAGGCTTATCCTGTTCTCTCTCTCTCTCTTTCTACTGCCCTTGGGGTTCTTCTCAGTAAAAAAAAAAAACAGAGGGAGAAGAGTCAAGCAGTTAGGTCCCCTCTTGGTCCCTCAGAGGACCCCTTCGGTGCTTCCTTTTGGGGTGTCATCATATCTCTTACTCTTCTCTTTCCTCTGTTCTCCATTCCTTCTTCTCTTCCTTTTCACTCCCCTTCTTTTTTTTATACTTTATTTTTATCTTTTTCCATTGTGTACATCACAAGAGAACATTACATTCGAGTGAGAGTAATCTCACTAGATTCATTATAGTAATGTTAATACAGGATTTATGCACTATCACTGTAGTTACCTCATAATGAGGGGTCTCAATACTTTTACTTTTAAGTAAATATCCAGATAGAGTCAAGAAAAGACCAATTGCAGCATGCTTGTGGACTACAACGATAATAATAATACCTCAGTAATCACCTAGGTGCAAAGCACCCTTAACACAGCTAGTGTTTTATAAGTCCATATAAATTGATAAATTGATACAGCATAACATTATTTGACTGCACTGTTACAAAGCAGCCTCCTATTTTATATTGATTCAAGTTTACTTTTCAAAAGGTTCTATTTTTAAGAATGGGATAGCTCCCATCTCCACTATGCACATATAGGGCCCTTTTGTTTAATTTTTAAACAACAAGCAACACATTATCTCGACTTTAATAAGATTTTAAACTTAAACATGCTGGTCATCCCAGTAAAATGCTGGTGCATTTTAGCTTTAGTAGGCCCTTAAACCCCAGGAAAATCTTCTCTCCTATTATTGGTATACCAAACAACAGAAGAAAACGTTTTCTTTTAAACAAGTAAAAGGGCCAGCCAGAAATCACAGGAGCGAGTTAGAGACTGTTATATTTGTAAAACAAAGAGTCATAATCTCTCTTCAATCTCCATCTTTGTCCTCATTGGAAGACCTAGGATGGTGAACAAAGTCTTGTTTAATAATTTTCAGTCTCTTGCCCGCTTCTATCGAGTCTGAAAAAATGTAAGTCTTACCAGCGTAATACAGTCTCAGTCTTGCCGTTAATTACAACGCATGGTTGATCCCAAGTGCACGAAGACCCTCTCGCACCGCATCAGAACTCTTTCGGCGTTGTTTTGTTGAGTAGCTTAGATCCGAAAAAGTAAATATGTTCACCAGATTCCAGTTTAAGCGGTCCCAAAGATTTGGCTGCATCCATTTGTCCCGAATATGTGCCCCAGCAGTTATAATCATGATGGCATGAGGAGTCTCAACCGTTGGTTTCCTCGAGGATTCAGATGATAGGTTTTGATGGAGTTGCCATGTAGGTCTAAATTAAGCAGCTTCAGCAGTTAGATCTTGACATAAACTTGAAGTGATTCATCTTCTGCAGTTTCCGGACCGCCAGAAGCCAAAGATTATTCACACGCATGTTGTTCTCCAGGGTTTCAAGCCTGAGTCACATGGATCTATTTTCAGCTATTATCCCTACTATGGCAGCTGCTGAAGTATTGGCAGAATCCACATATTTAGCATCTGTGGCCACAATATCCATGCAGGATTCAGTGTAGTAAAACGAGTGCCCAGACTGTCAACTTTTCTATTGAGCTCCCTTATGGCTTGAGAACCACTTTGTTAGAGGATTCAGAGACCTTGCTCCCTCCGGCTGGTAGGCAGCTGCCACATGGCGTTTCTGTGTGCAGTCTCACTTTGTTAGGATCAGCGTGCATCGTCTGGTGAGTTTTCCATTTTGTTAACAAATTATGCACCAGCCTCTACACCAGCACTAGCGATCCTTTTATTTGTAAAGCGAAAGTAAATTTCGAGTTAAGCTTGTTTTTAAGTATTCTCTGGAGGAGCTCTTGTAGAGTGTGTCTGTTCTGTCTGGCTGCTGGCCACGCCTCCTTCTTCTTTAACCCTCCTTGGTCTGTCTGGTGGTTGGAGTCCTCTGCCCCAGACCTCAGTGTCCTTCCCCTCCTCTTGTTATCAGCTTATTCCTTTTTCAGTTTATATCCTTTCCTTTTTGCTATCCCTTGGCTCCCTTGCCCTGCCCTCCTCTTTCTTCCACTGTCTCTATTTTTCTTCTCCGGTAGACAGAATTGAAGGGTGGGGGGGGGCAGCAGTGGTTACTGGCCAACCCATGAGCATCACGCAATACATCGGCCTCGAGGGCAGCGCTATCTCCTTCTCCTTGGGAAAAAAAAAAACATCTACACTATAAACTCCCATGGGATCCTGGTGCCTCCAGCTTAACCCACCAGTGATGAATGGTGAAG
Organism: Neoceratodus forsteri; assembly: GCA_016271365.2. Classification (NCBI taxonomy): domain Eukaryota; kingdom Metazoa; phylum Chordata; order Ceratodontiformes; family Ceratodontidae; genus Neoceratodus; species Neoceratodus forsteri. The sequence goes on from JADMNL010000024.1 coordinate 127,390,184, forward strand.
ATATACAGTAAGATCAAGAATTACGGTAGGTATGTAATTTTAATTTTCCATCTCAACCAGTCTTTGTTGCTTACTACTTTCTGTCCCAAATCAGAGAACCCAGGGAAGTGTTGTTTCACTCTCTTGATGTTACAGGATTATCAGCTTCTACTTCTTTAGAACTAAGCTGTTTGTCTCTTTCGATCCCAATCAGAAAGGAGCTGTATTTCTGTTTAAGGAATAACGCTTCAGGAACCTGCACCTTGGCGTGCTCTGAATTACTGTATTTGCTTAGCTGACAGCAAGAGTATTCCTAGCCCTCCTCCTGCTACTACAGTTTCCTGGACAGAGAACCTGGGGTCAGACAGTGCTGCTGACTTGTTCATTGTACTTCATTCCCATCTCCAAAGAGTGCCTGTCAACCTCACATTCAGCACTGTTACAACTAGCAAGACAGGAGAGCATTTAAAGGGGCTGTCGGTGCTCATTCCACTCAGGAGATGGCTATCTCAGTGGCTTTGCTTCACTCGGTCCCTACAGTATCTTATGGCAGCTACCTGGATGAATGTACCTCCTTTCCCACACCACCACACCCTGGATGTTCACTCAAGGAGACATGCAGGTTCTGGGGCTGGCTGCACTGCAGAGTCTGCTCTCCTTGAGTCCTGTAGCTTCTAACCTCACTAGTTTGGGAATTTATATTGCTGGTCACTTTCGACCAAAGAGTGTGGCTCTATGGAGAAGATTGATTCTTGAAAGACAGGAAAGTTAATTACCATAACTCTAGATCTTTATGAATATGCTCTCCATAGAGCCATATACTCGCCTGCCTTCCATCCCTCAGAATCACTTTTGTTATTATTCAGAGTTACAATCTTCCCACACTCCTTGGATAGGTTTGAACTGTGCAGACACTTGTTATCCTTTCTTACCTCAATGCTAATAATCTCCTTAACTCTGCTCAATCTGGGTTTAGGACCAGACACAGTACCATTTCTGCATTAGCAAAAGTAACAAATGATTGGCAATCTGAGTTAGACAAAAAAGCAACATCTGTGCTGTATTTCTTGACCTAAGTAAAGCCTTTGATACAGTGGATCATGAGCTGCTGATTTCCTCACTGCATTCCTTAGGCCTGGATCCAACCTCTCTTGGATGGTTCAGATGCTACCTCACTGATAGAATACAACAAGTGAAAAATGAAGGTGTCCTATCCTCCTCAAACCACTTCTAAGGGAGTACCGCATGAGGATCCATCCTGGGCCCCTATCCTTTTGCTATATATATCAATAACATTGATTCCAACCTCACTGTTGCCAATGTTCATCTTTTTGCTGATGATACTTGCTTGTATGTCAGTAATCCCTCGCCATCAAAGGCCTGTGAGTTACTCCAATCAGAATTCTCCCTGTTGCAACATCAACTACTTGAAAAGAAACTACTTTTAAATGCCAAGAAGACAAAGGCTATGTTCTTTTCCACCAATATATACTCTTCCTCTCCTCTCAACAAACACTCTTCCCCAACTATCCACCATCCTTGGAGAAAATCTTGATTATGTGGTTAAATTCAAATATTTAGGGTATGGATTGATAACAAACTTTATTACACTCATCATGTTGAGGAGCTCCTGAAAAACTCAGACAGAGGCTCGGCCTATTCTTCAGAATCAAACATTACCTAACCAAAGAGTCTAAACAGAGACTAATTCAGGCTTCATTTCTATCTCTCATCGATTATGCAGATTTCCTATATGGCCATTGCACTATGTCCTATTTAAGTAAATTGGATACCTTGTACCATAGAGCTCTAAGATTCATCACAGATCTTCCTTTCAACACTCATCACTGCCTCCTCTATAATGCTGTTGGCTGGACATCCTTACATCTCAGGAGGAAAAAAATGCTGCATTATGGATTTACAAAGCTCTGTCAAACAAACTTCCACCTTATATTTCTGGTTGCTTTACTCTGGCTACACCTAGATCATATGCCCTAAGAAGCAATAACCTTATCACCTTGAAGCTACCTAAAGTCTGTACCCGGCATGGGAGGTCTGCAATCAGCTATTTTTAGCATCTACCTGGAATTCTCTACAGAAGACCCTAAAGCTGAACACCTTCATCCCTATAGCATCCTTCAAAAACTCTTCATAAATCTCTTTCCTGAGATATGCAACTGCTTCCACTAAACCTAGTCCCTTCTTACCCTTTACCCCTTTTTTTCTTCTCTCTATCTCTGTTTATATACTCTTAAACTTAGCTACATTATACCCTGCAATCCATTGCCATTCCTTCTTTATTCTCCTATATCTACTTCCTTAAGTTTCTATCCAATTATAACACACCTAACCACTTTCTCAATCCCAATACCTCCACAGTTATTTGTGTCAAACCTGTCTGTTTTATTGTTTAGTTGTACAAAACCATTAGCTACCTTGCTTGTATATCGTTCTTTATTACTGTACCTATTTATTTATATAAAAATCTGTGCCTCTTCTCTGTATTTGTTTATGTATTATACTGTACTTTATTTTGATCTTGACCTATCAGGTCCATCTTGTAAATGAGCATTGCTCAATGATGTTCGCCTGAATAAATAAAGATTTTGATTGATTGATTGATTGATTGATTACAGGGATTGATGGCAATCTTATGCCTTTTTTAGTTGTTTGGGTTTTCAGTCTGGATTTTATCCCTGCCCGATGCCATCCTGGGATGTTCTCCTGATAGCAGGTCTCTACCCTGTACATGTATTATTAACTCAGAAAGATGATGCATGCACTGCTCTCTCTCCATTAAATATTTATTTCATAAAATAATCATTAAAAGCACATATTAGGGCGCTGGTTGATAAATCAGTCACAGCATCTTAGTCACAAAGTGCTAGCAGTTACTCTGTGAGCTCACAGAGACAGTAAAGTGCTCCGTATGAAATACGGTCTCATTGAAAAGGCAAGTGAAAAAATGGCATGTAGCATGCACTGATACCTGACTACAAATGTAGCTGCTCAAGCGGAAGCAACAGTAACTGCCCACCATTATGGGATTCACTTTGTGGTAAAGAGAAATGGTCAGTAATTGGCGAGTAGTTTTTCATTGAAGTCTGACCCGGGGTTGTTGGCTGTTGTTGGGGCTTCTTTTACCATTGCCAGATTTCTCCCCTTACTTGAAGCTGAAGGTGTGGATTTGAGGAGGCAGGTTACCTTACAGTGTGCATGGCCTGGCTATGGTGTGCTCTGCATAGTGCCATGCACAACTCAGTACCACTTGTATTTCAGCAGGAAAATAAAAGGGCATATGGCACACACCATCGAATGGCAGTATAGCGGTTAAGTACAGAGATGCTGTTCTCTTCTGGCAGTGCATGGACTGAAACATGGTATAGAATTTATATAGTTCTGGGCACGCACTGTATCCCAAAGTGCTTTACAGGCTGTTTATTCACACAGAACGGAATAGGGTAGATGCTGCATCTTATTTACTGTGAGGTCTTGTTTCGGCCTAGCACAACTTGATACCTCTCAATACAGTTGATACTTTGATTAATTTTAACAGTTGTACATTGTTATTGGTAGCTTTCTGCTCTTCTTAGTAAAACATGTAATGAGGCAGTTAGGGCCAGTACCATATATGCTGTGGTGCCACATGATGCCAGTGTGTCAGTGCTAGGCACTAGCACTGGGCCAGCCTAAATGTTCTGGTTCCCCGCGGCTCTACAGCCTCAGGCTGTCAGACCAAGGAGCGAGTCTATGGAGAAGATATTCTGAAGATGAAGACTTACAGTCAGTAACTTTATTTTCCCCACCTTCCCTTGTGCCCCACCCCACCATTTAGGGTGCCCAGGACTGCACTCTGGGTGAGCATTAGGATAACCACAGTAGGCAAAGGCTCATGAAAATCAAAATATGGCTAAAAACAAACGTGGAAGTCTCACTTTAAGTGTCCGTTTCAGTGTAACTGTGGGGTAGGTAATCAATAATTACATGTTACAGGAGTGATTATATATAAATATATGGGGTGGTGTGTGTAATGAGAAGTTTACACACCGAAGGTTAGATGCTCATAAACCCCGAGAGGAAGCTCAAGGGGTTTGTTAGCATCTATCCCCGAGGGGTGTGTGTAAAACTGGTTTAAACACACTACCCCATATTTATTTTATATAATTGCTGAGTTTCCCTTTTCGCTTCAGCAATTATATAATATAAAGAGCTTCCAGTGTATCCTAGGTTCAGTTTCATTTTAGTCTGGTGCTGAGATTTGCCGTATTTAAAACTGTTTCTTTTCTTTATGCGTTTCCAGGGTATATAGGAAAAAGAAAGAACTTACCGCTGAGTTCTTCTGGCGGTTCTGTTTCGAGCGAGACGGAAGCAGTGAGCGTGTTGACTGGTCGCTGCTGCTGCATGAGCATGCTCATAGCAAGGAAAATCATACACGTGTTTGCCATTATAAACACTCCTTTATAACGGCAATTACGCTTACACGGTTTCCTATGCTAAAAGGGGAAATCAGTTATACTGTATACACATTTGTTGATGTCGCTACATTGCAATTGTAATGCAGTTACAGTATACACACTACAGTATAGTTAAGGAAAGTGTTACCAATGTGGTTAAAGAAACATATTGCAGTTTACTGTATTTTTATATTACAGATACTGCAGATTGCAGTGTGTGCTAAACCATTTATTTTCCTCGTGCTATCAGCCAGACCCTCCTCCAGCCAGAATGGAGGTGAATATACAGCTTTATAATCAGCAGGCACCATATGCCCATCGGCACAGTGATAGTTCTGCCACTCTGAACACCGCCCGATCTGGGTTTGAGTGACCACAGATGGAGGTGCAGGCAGGGAACCCCTGAGCAGGTGTGGAGATGCCAGTTGGTTTGACAGAATGTCGCTATGGTTTGCTATATGGCTTGCTTCCACATCCATCAGCAAGCCTGGCCTAGTGTTTCTGAGGGAGAAAAGCAGAAAAACAGTTCACAGATGTTGCAGTATGAGGCACCACTGGCACTCTAGGGCCCCATCACACTGATAACCTGCCTGCCCACTTCCCAAAACCACTTCATTTGGGAGAAGCTTAGTCCAGTACCCTCCACCCTATGTTTTGGGGGAGGGAGACTGAGTGGTGGGGGTGAAGAAACAAAGATGATCTGGGCTGGGCTGGAAGGTCAACAAGATAGGTTTGGAGGGGTAGCAGCCAGGAGGAAAGAAGATAGAAAGTATAACAAAAATAATCAGCAGGCAGGGGGCATGCAGTTGTCGGGCAACCCACTCCCTCTCTTCTACAGCATCTGCCCTCTTCCGAGTGCAGTTGGCCCAGTGTGGTTCCACAAATGCCAGTTCCCCAGCAGGCAGGCAGTTGCCATCCAGTGTATTTTCATGTGTGGCACTGGGGATAGACTTGTGTACTTCAGCATCTGGTTATGTCTGCAGTACAGGCAAAGGGCCCAGAGTGTTCGAGGCCTTTGGAGAGTGAGCAGAGGGATAATTAAATGCTGTTTTTGACTTTCTTCATCTTTGCCTGCCATAAGTTGGAAAGTAATACTTTTATTAAGAGGCCTGAGGATTCATCCCTCTCCTTGAACTAGAAGGGCATTATCATGCCAGGAGAAGAATCACCCTCTTCAATAATACAGACCTGGTTGTCGGAAAGAAAAATTAGTTTAGTTGATAGTGTTTAAGGTAGCAGAACTGCCTTGGGTTAAAGAAATCTAAGCTGGGTTTTTAGTTCTGCGTCTGAGACCTGCAGCTCAATTCTCATTCTGTCTCTTTTATTATATAGTAAAGCATGCGTCTGGAAGGCTCCATGGATTTATTTGCACTCAGCATCAGCTGTCTTTTTTTTCCAGAGAGTTGGGGTGGAAGCATAAAGCAATAAACCAGTGTACTTGACAGAAGGCAAGTAAAGTAGCAAGGCAAACTCCTGTGTGATACAGTGGTACAGAGATGGATAAGGGTAGAAAAGGCAATGAGTCCCTAGAGTCTGCCCTGATGCCCTGCTTGGTTAACTCTACCCTTCAAGACTCTGTCCTGCCTCCACCTCCCTTGTTCTTCATAACTTCATTTGAAACCGTCCCGTTGAGTTCTGAACCCTGCTATAATCTCAGCACCGATTGCATTACTAGGTAGGCTGTTCTGTCTGTCTGCCACCCACTCTGTGAGAAAAATCTCCTTCCAGCCTAAGATGCTGCGCCTCTCTCCCCCGCCCCCACCCCGTGGCGCACTGTTCCTCAGCTTGATTAAAGGAAACCAAGTAATGTCACAAACAGCCCCTCTACCAAACAACCCCCGATTGGGCTTTTAAGCTGAGAACATTTTTTCCTAGCCTGCATGCTGTAATATTGAGCATATTATCTGTGCTGGAATATAAACGCATGATTGGCACTGCGCAACATGTTCTCCATTGGTGTAGAAATGAGGCTTGCATCCTTTGTTTCTTATGGCAAGCCTGGGCGTTCTTCCTTTCTGCTTAGGTTCTTCTCTCTGGCAGAGAGAGTCAGCCATTCCGCTGAACAGTCACGAACACGGTAAAGAGGATAAGGAGGAATGTAGTAATAGTAGTAGTAGTAGTAGTATTTATTTCTGGCACCTTTCCCCAGAGGTCTAGGGCACCGTTACAAAGTAATACACATCAGAAATCGCCTAATACATAACCTAACATAGACATAATAAGTAACTACCATAAACCACTAATCAGTTAATTCAAATCAGGCAAAATACAGTCAGATGGAACCTAGACAAATAAGTAAAATTCCAAACTATTAGTAAATTAATTGACTAAAATCTGTTAAAATATACAGTAGAGCCGAACGCCTGGATGAAGAGGTAGGTTTTAGGATCCTTCTTAAATATTTCAACAGAAGGTGCCTCCCTCAGAGCCCTCGATAAAGAGTACCAAAGTGTAAGTCCAGCCACCCTGAAGGCTCTGTCCCCAGATGTTTTAATCAGGTTTTGAGGACTACCAGGAGGCCCTCCTCAGAAGAATGGAGGGGTGAGTGGGACAGAAGGGATACAAGGAAATGTTCAGCCTAGTGATATGCAAACATAAGAGTAGAATATCTTACTCCTCAATATTAGTATCTCAGAATCCTCACTATTGGATGCTCCTCCAAACCCGAGAGTATAGTGTCCCTTTAAGGAAGTGGGCATCCCAGGACACCCCCGAATTCACTTGTAACTGTGCTCCTACACCCACGCCTCCAGCTTCGGCACTGCTTGTAACCTGCTACAGTTTGAATAAGTGGAATGAATCCTGATTGTTGGGAGATGAAGCTGCTTACTCGTAACTGTTTTTCTACTGAAGATATTCCTTCCACATTCCCATGGCCCACCTGGCCTTTGCCTCCAAGCCACAGCCTGTTGAGTGCAGGAGAGGTGGCTCCTTGTTCTCCTGTGGTTTATGATCAAGCTCCAGGTAATGCCAGTCTACAGAAGGAGAAACATAACATACTCATGTGGTGAGAAGCTTGGCCTCATAAACACCAGTAAGTACAAACAACAACAGCGTAGGCCTCTTAGCCAGAGGTATGTTATCAAAAGTTCTTCTTAAACAGTTCTCTTATGGCCGGCCCGGTGGCGCTGAGGGTTGAGGCGCTGGGCGCCACACCTCACGCCACGCTGGCACTCACGTTCAGGGCCCGAGCCCAGACCGCGGGGTCGGCAGGAGAGAGGATCGAGCATCCGAGGGACTGCCTCTCTCGGGGAGGGTCCAGGGCAGCCCAGTGCAGCAGCGGCCCCGGTGGGCGGCGGCACTGCGATGCTAAGGGCTTACAGGCTTGGGACAGGCGTTGGGCAGCCACCTTCCGGACGTGAGTGGGGCACTCACGTCAGGGCTGGGTGGCATTGCAATCCCGTCTGGGGTAACTTACAAATACCCTCCGGCCTGGATAGGCGACGGCCCTTCCAGCCCCTGTCACCACATGCTCCTACACTGAGCCCCGCCACTGCCCCTTCTCGATCTCCTCGGACCCTTCATCCCCTGTGGTGCCCGGGAGAAGGTGACATCCTTGAGGTTGGCAGGATTCACAGTGGGCGTAGAGCGGCACCGACCAGATAAGAGACCCGAGAGAGTTCCGAGTCGGTAGGAGATAAACATAGTTGAAAAAAAAAAAAGAGTTCTCTTATTACCTTGTGATTATTACCAAGTAAATATGGTGATAGAAAGCGACAAATCAAACTGGAACGCCTTTCATGTGCAAACTGGTGTTCTGACCCCTAAGCAGGAAAACACTGCACCTCTTCAATGGGAAAATGGAACTGAGGTAATTGGGGCTGGCACCAGTATACACCCAGAGGACACATTGGCAATGCCATGCCATCGGTGTTGCACACCGCACTGCCAGCCCTAAAAGCTCTAGTTCCTGTGGGATCTTATTGCCTCCAGCTTTAAGACCAAAGAGTGGACTCTGTGGAAAAGATTGATTCATGGAAGATCTTACGTACACACACAGATGCACACATGAAAAAGTGGCATGAGTGAGTGTATCACCCCTCTGATTAAGTGCTAGGCCACAAAAAGTGGGAGCAGATCTTTTTTTTTAATTAAAGTTTTATTAAAGTTTTACAATTTTACAATGATACAAGTAATACATTTCTTTTAAGATAGTATGAAAGCAAGAACCAAAACATTCATAATAAATTTGTACATGTATTGCAGTACAACAAAACCTAAAATATTTCATGAAACTAAAACAAAGAGATCTAGGAAGTGAGAATATTGGAACTGCATGTTACCAAGAGTGGGAGCAGTTCTAATGGCCACTGTTCCATATTCTATAAGAAATCTATATTTTGATAATGTATTTCTGGGGGGCTTATTCTTTGCAGTCAGGATTAAGTTTTATGAAGGAGGAGGAGAGTACAAGAAAACAGGAGAGCCAAGGTTCCAGCCCAGTATGTACACCCTGGAAGAGAGGACATGGTAGAGACCTATACTCCTTCACGGGAGTAAATAAGACACAGGAGGGGAGTATTTTCAGAGGAAAGGATGCACAGGAACATGGGGACATGCAATGAAGCTAGAAGGAGGAAATTCAAGTGAGATGTGAGGAAGTACTTCTTCACTGAGAAAGTAATGGATGCCTGAAACAGTCTTCCAGTTGAGGTGGTGGGGACGAAAACAGTGGTGGGATTCAAGAATGAGTGGGATAGGCACAAGGGAATCTAAGTTGGAAGCAAGGGTGGGAGCCAGAGATCAAGAAGGGTCTGTGGTGACAGTATAGGCAGTGAAATAATTAAAAAAAAGGCAGACTGAGTGGCCTTATCTGCCATCAAATTCATGTTTCTGTTGTTCTCCGAGGACTTTGTACCAACACGCTTAGTAGGCGTCTGCAGTAGTATATTAGTATGAAAGGAATACCAATACTAATTTAAGAAGGACCTGGTAAACAAGAGAAAATCCAGAGAAAGGTGACAAAAATGATCCAAATGAAAGCAGGAGAAGCCCTACGAGGAGAGACTGGGGACCTTACATGTACTCACTGGGAGCCAGGAGGAGATGGGGAAGATGACAGAGATGTACCAAGACACTCAGAGGTAAAATGGGGTGGATCACACAGAATTGTTCAAAATAAGGAACAGTTCGACCACTAGAGGACATATTCTCAGGCTGGTGGGAGGGGGCTTGGTTTAAAAGGGCATCAGGAAACATTTTTCTCAGAAAGGGTGGTGGACAAATGGAACAGCCTGCCCAGCAATGTACAGAGGGGTTGTGGTCAAATGGAACATCCTGCCCAGCAATCTGCAGAGGAATGGTTACAAATGAAACAGCCTGCCCAGTAATATACAGAGGGGGTGGTAGACAAATAGTCAAGTTTATTCTTGATCGTTACAAACCATTTAAAAGGTTATAGGTGAAGTATAGACTCCAAAGTCCATACGCAATACATTACTCATACATATGAATACACAGTAAAAGCCACTAGATAAAGGTGTCATCAACATTCCTAGTGAGTTCTCACTTATGCAAATAGCAATTGATATAGTTAAAGACAGCTTTGTTACTAAATTGAACAAATAGAGGCACAACACAGTCATAGAAACAAGATTACACAGTAATGAAACTGTAAGGCTGCTGAATAAAAAGAAGTTTCAGACCATTCAAATAGCAATAGATATTAATATAACAAGTCATATATCAATTGGTATAAAATGCTAAAAAAGGAATCCTTAGTAGTAGAGTTGTGGCTCCAGTAGACTCAGGAGTCTGTTAATTTTAAACCAAACATTCTATGCTTCATGAATCAGGAGTCCACAAGTTAGTATACAGGGCTAAAGCTCCATGTGTTTTCTGAACTTAAGGAGTTTTATAAGAAAATCCAGTAGTAACCTGTATTTAAATATCAGCAACTTGCAATATAGCAGCATTGTGGTAAGAACAGTGCAAATAAGAGGGTTACTGGACTTGGCTCATTCCATTTATTGAAAAGTTCAGGAACTCAGTTAAAGTCTCCAGCGTTCCTAATCACACAAATGCTGCTAGATGTCCAGGATTCTTCGGAGATTATCTTAATTAAAATTTGCTGTAAGCTTGTTCCCAAGGATATTAAACAGAATTTTAGGTCTCAAACTATAACTAGGCCTCTTATATTTGCAGTATGAGGTCCACCAGGTATAAGGGAGTTACATTAATCAGTCTAGAGCTCTTGCTGTTAACAGCTTTAATAAATATAATACATGTAAAAGTGTATCTCAGAGGTGGAAAATCCAACAGCACAACTATTGCAGATTTGGGATTTTCTTTTGTTGTCATGATAAATCACAACAGCAGTGACAGCAGCTGGAACAACAGCAGTTACCAGAGGCTTAACTTACTTCCCCCAAATTTAGGGTTTGTTGGCCTCTGGCACAAAGATGCCTGTTTGCCATTTAGCCTACACTGGCCATATTTCTCGTATCTCTCAGCAGTCGAGTTCAGCTCCATCCAGGAGTCTATATACAATTTCATCCCATCTGGATGCACCCTCCTGGGCTCCAGTGTGCAGGCTCCAGTTCCTGCTGAATTATCTGAAAAATAAAAAGAAATGGCGCTTCACTCAGCATAATATTTTCCTTTACCGAGTGATATAAGAACACCCCATCCCCAGGCGACGTTGGCATACCTGCTGATATATTAACAATCACCTTCATCATGCACTAAAAGTACCAAAACTCTCCTTGGGGATCAATCCAAGACAGGTGTGAATCCCTAATTTTCATGATGCAAGACACCTTTCCACATTGTAGTGCACTGTCTCAGTTTGCACAGCTTCACTGGAGTACTCAAAAATCTGAAAAAAAACATCAGACCTAGACTTTGGGACCTCAAACCACAGTCCAGAGTTTCTTAGTGTCTAGAAACTCTTGCACTGCACATGTCCCATTAATAAAGAGGAGAGAGAGGTCATAAAAATCTGTATATTGCCATTTTTTGGGATATTAGATCGTTCTGCTGTACTAACAGATGCTCTGCTTTTAATCCAGAGCCCACACACAGCGGCAACATAATTAGAAGAGGGCTCCACTCTATCTTCCTTGCCTCTTTCACTCTGGTTCAGCAAGTATTCGACTGAATACCGCCACTTACAAGCATCAAAAAAGTCATTCAGAACAAAACGCTCTATGGCTTTCCAACTACAGAGGGAAGCACATTTCCAGAGTTACAAGTTAAAAACAGAAAGGGTTTCATTCGTAAAGCCACTAAAAATCTATTTGCAATCGGTGAGCAAAGAACACAGACCATGCAGCGTGGAGCAGCACCACAGCCATCTTGTTGCTCCGCCCTCCAACAAATAGAACGGCCTGCCCAGCAATGTACAGAGGGTGTAGTGGACAAATGGAACAGCCCACCCAGCAAGGCGGTTAAAGCAGAGACCATCAAAGGTTTCAAATCACAGTGGGACAACTTTAAGGGATCATCAGCAAGGGGAGGGTAAACACTGGAGGGAAGGTACTGCAGGAAGATGAGAAAAGTGCTGAGAATAAATGTAAAGTAGCACCTCAGGGCAAACTCGATGAACTTGAAACTTCCTCTGTATTTACATTCTGAGTTTAGTAGAACTACAGGTACAAGTAATTAACTTAGTAACATACTAATTTAAGGTTGGAAGGGACTCTAGGTCCATCAGCGCCCCGCTTCCTAAGCAAGGACCAGCAGGCATTGCATGACAACATGTACTCATTTGTTCTAATAAAATTAATCCTTTTATTGCTCGAATCAGTAGCCAGAACTGACTGGACTCTGTTGTAAAAGATCTTGTGGACAGAGATTGCTGCTAACTTTATTTTACTGAGTCCTGTGTTATCTGGCGTTGTAATACACAGTCTCTGAAACTGATTTAAAGGGTAAACTTGTTTTTAATGGTGGTATTGCTGTTTGTGACACCAGCAACCTGTGTTCATGCCCCAAGAGCAGACCGCCTAGAGGGCGGCTGAAGGTGGCTGTTGCATTCCCCAAAGATGCTTTTCACCTCCAAGAAGGTAGGCTTGAAAACAGTACAACTCTGCTGCCACCTGGAAATCACTGGTGACAGTGCAGCTGGAGGCACACCCATGCACATCTGGCGTGGGCATTGTGGAGGAAGGGCCACCAGAGGAGAATATGGAAAAAGGTCTGTTAGGGTGGATAAGCTGAGCCCCACCCCCATTTCATCACAGGGCTGCCTCCTCCACCCCTGGGATGCACTCAGGGACCCTGCCCACGCTTAGCAGTTGGATTAGATGGTGAGTCCCTGTCAAGGAGCTGCTAGGTTGGGTGGGCAGACTGGATGGGCTGTCAGGCCTTTTCGGTTGTCATAGTCTATGCATCTATGTATGTATAAGAATGAAGCCCTTGTATAACTATCCCTGATCTGTGAAAATGAAGCATTTAAAGGGAAACATTCATGCACAGTGGCCGCCACATAGTCTGAATGCCCATGAAAGGTTCTTTTACACAGGGTATTGGGTTTACCTGTAGCTGGAAGCAGTCCAGAGATGTAGCTAAGTTTGCCATATATTGATTCTACATTGCCACCAGTGTATGGCCCTGTGATGTTACGAAGGAACAAGCCATGTCTAACTACAGGTATTCAAACAGAGCTCGCTTCCTCCATGACATCACAAGATTCCATAAAATGGCGGCAGTGTAGTATCAATATTGGGGACTTATTCAGTGATCTCTAGACTGCTACTGCTACAGATACACCCAATACCTCGCTTATGGGCCTCCAGACTATGTATACCACTGTACATGAATATCCCCCTTAAACCAGCAGTATTTGTTGGTTGGCAGTAAAATTCATTATACAGGGTTTTAACCAAAATGTATTTTTGACTTCCTTAGATTTGTCATCAGTGTATTTTTTTTACCTCAGATCTTTTTACAACAGATTTTAATTATTGACTAAAGTCATTAAAAATGGCCGCCACTCATAATTTTAAAACGTCTCTTCTGTTGAGGTTACTTGTCGAATGTACATACTAGAGTCAAACTGTGGATGTCTTGGGATGAGGCTACCACATTTTGATGGTAATTTATTTATTTATTTGAAAATTGGTGACCAGCATAGGCACTGTGAGCCAGAGTTTGTTTCTGTGTCTGGACGGGCTCAAGGATGAGGGCAAAGAAAGCAACAGATATAGTTTGATGAGATGCAAATTACAGGCAACTTAATGTCAAGTGCAGTCAAGTAATAAACCAATGCAGGTACACAGCTGGAAGAAGAGGGTACGATTCCAGCAGAGCAGTGAACAGTAGGATATCATCCTGAGTGGTGAAAACAGTAAACCAATGTAATAAAAAACAATGTATTCAGCACAAATACATGAGTAGGACAGACTGAACCGCATTTGGAGAATAGCAAAGCACATACCAAGATATGTAATTTTTCATGACATGCATAATAGGGAGCAGAACATTTAAAACATCAAAATCCATATCTCAAAGTTAGAAATGAAAGAAAATAAAATGGGAATATCAAGTTTTTGCTAGAAGTACATTATTGCTGGAAAATGATATGATGACTAACAAATACTGCTGCTTTAAAGAGCCCCTGACAGCATTAGGAACATTTCTGAAAAAGTAAGATATTCAGCTGCATCCCATTTTCTTTATTACTTCAGATATATATTTCTGTAATTAATTCCTATTTTCTTTATTACTGAAAACAGTTGCCTGAAAACAAGATCCCTGTCTCCTAGACTCCTATCTGCTCTCACTTGTCTGCACATGACCTCACAGTCCCGCTTTGACATCATAATTATCTCCTACCACAACAGAATTATGATGTCAGGTGTGGACAGGCAGCCAATCTGAAAGGGCAGAGATACTGTTTCATGCAAATACCCTTAGTGATAAGAAAATAAGGTGAGAATTACAGAATAAAATGTGAAACACAAGCTACATTCCTGTCTCAGTATTACAAGATCTTACTTCGAGAGGGCTCTTGCAGTAGGTACTCACGTATAGGACTAAGCCGCTAGGCACTAGGACCACACAGAAAACTTTTAATTTGCAGTGTCTGTCGGGGACCACCCACCTAATGTCAAGTGACCAACATCAGCATGGCTATATAGTGGCTTGGTCCCTTGCCTGCCGTCCAGTTCTTTCCGCCGTCAACCTGCACACTCGGATCTCTGAAAGAATGTTGTTTCTGTCAATTCCCATCTTGATGAGTATTCTGCTAATTTCTTCTCTACTGTTAACTTTATTTTATTTTGTAAAGTGTTAGTATATTTGCATCACATGTCATCTCTGACGTCTTCCGATTCATATAAAATAAGTGTGATTCCTGCGGGACTCAGCTCCCCAGAAGAACGGCCATTCCCCTGCCTCTTCTGTCTGGGCCCAGACCACAAGGCTGAGGACTACCAAGACTTTAACCAGGCATAGGGAAGCACCATCAGCAGAACTTGGAAGCATATTTGCTAAAACTGAAAATGGCATCCATGGAGCTGGAGCTAAAGAAACTAAGGAGCTTGTCTTCCCCTGAGGGACATCGCAAGAAGAAGGACACGGAAAGACATCGGGACCGGGAGTGGTCTCCATCTAGCCTGCTGCCCCATTGGGATCTGTGGGCACAGAGGAGCCACTTCCTCAAGGCTGCTTCTGTGGCAGTAGAGCAGCCGTTGTTGCCCCCACCAGAATCAATCTCTGTTCCGACAGGATTCTCCGGGAAAGGAGACATCCACTTCCCTTAGGCACCTCAAGATTAAGAGGCTTAGTGGGAATAGTGGAGCCAGTAAGTCAACCATCGGCTCCTCCAACGACAGACAGCACCGGCTGATGTCACACATCAGACCCTCAGACGTGCGTCACAACAGGCCTTACGAGAGGAACTGGACCAGCTGATGCCCCAACTGCAGCTGACGCCAGAGGGTCTCTCCCCACCTCTGGTTTCTCCCTCCGCTCTCCAAGTGGTTCCTCCAATGTCCCCAGTTCCGTGGGACATGGAGGAGGGAGAGCGCCTGCCGCCTGGCACTGTTACATTGCCGACGCTGATCGCCTGACGCCTGGCATTCCGCCAGACCTGACGAAGGCCATCCCGCCCGCAGGGTCCTCTGAGCCACCATCGGCCCAACATCACTCTTCGACCCCCCATCGGGCCTCCTGAACCTCCCATCGGATCGGCTACCAGGGCCTTTGGTGCCCCATTGGGCCTATGCCAGGTCCCAGGCCCCTCCATCAGGACCAACGCCAGGTCCCTCAGGTGCTCCACCGAGTTACCTGGCTGCCCGGCACCTCAGTACCCTCCAGGGTATCCGCCACCAGGTTACCTGACACCAGGGTTCCCCAGTACCCGCTGCTGGCTTTTCCCACACCAGGATTCCCATCCATCACCATATTATCAGGTACTGGGCTATCCGACCGGGATATGGGCACCCACCCCCACCGCCTCCACCCCCCAACCCCAGGAGGACCTACAGGCAGTGCTTCATTCCTGGTGGGATGAGGCTAAGTCTCCGCCACGCCAGAGCTCGAGAAGCGCCAGGTCTCGTTACCCTTATGCCGCCCCAGAGAGCCGAAACCCAGGCTTTCCCATCGACGGGTTCTAGACCTTTGGCGTCAGATAGATATGTGGAACTCTTGCCCCAGCCACAACAGCCCACAGAATTCTCGAGACCCGTGGACCTCTCGAGCCTGTCGACACCACTTTACCTAGACTCAGTACTTCCGACGATAGCCCGATGTCAGACTCTGAGAGCGATTCAGCCCATTCGGGTTTGGACTGTGATACACCGACTCCAGATGACCCTAAACCAAAGGAGTCTCCCAAATCCTCCTTGAGGACCCTTCCTTTCTAGAATACCTCAGGAAGATTCAGGCAGCTTACAACTGGCGCTACGAGGATCAAGACCTGCAATGCCAGAGACTCGCAGAGCATCGGGAGCTTTTTGATTTGTCTGCAACACTCATTCCACTGTGGATAAACCTCACGAGGACTCAGCATCCACAGTATGGAAGCAACCCGCTTCTCTAGCCCCAGTGGCCAGGAAGGCGGATAGACTATACCAGACACCAGAAATCAAGGATCACCTTAGTGTTCACCCTGAGGCTGAGTCGGTGGTCATAAGTGCTGTACATGACTGATTGTCCAGACTTAAACATCTCAGTACCTCTCCCCTGATAAGGAATCCGAGGTACTGGATCAGTTCAGAAGAAGGTATATTCTTCTTCCACTTTGGGCCATCAGAGCTCTAAATTACGTGAGCTCGGATGGTGGTCTCTCCAGAACTCCATCCTGGGTCAGTTAGAATCCAGGCTAGACAGACTTCCTGACTCAGAGCTTAAGGAAGAAATTGCAAGCATGGTGAGGTCAGCTAGCCGCCACACCTTGAGGGCCACTTATGACACGGACACCTCAGGAAGGGGAACGGCTACGGCTGTAAGTCTACAGAGACACTCATGGCTGAGGATCTCCGCCTGGCACCGAAATGCAATCAGCAGTCCAGGATGCCCAGTTCTGGGCCCTGTTCTTTTGGAGGGAACATCGGAGACATTATTACAGATCTGCAGGACACAGGCAAGGCTTTGCACTCTGTCCAGTTTATGTATAAACCCCTCAGAAACAGAAACAGCCCTTTCGCTGGCAGCAGCGCCAACAGCAAAGGCAGCAACAGAACTGATGTCAGAACAAATGGACCCCTTTAGCAGGCACGGCTCCCCAGCAAAATCTCACAGAGCTTCAAGAACTGCTCCCTCCACCCTCCCCACCGCCTCCTGACTCGCCTCAGACCCCCACCTCCCCTAGACCGAGTCCTAAGGAACCAATAGGAGGTAGGTTTGCAAACCACCTACCAGGATGGGAGGCTATCACAGCAGCCTCATGGGTACTTCAACTGGTTGCCCAAGGTCACAAATAGAGTTCAAAGAGGGACCACCGAGCTATCCCCAGGTCCCTCTTTATTCCCTCCAAGTCACGTCCAATTGATAAAGAGGAAATAGACTCTCTGATGCTAAAAGCATCCATAGAGCAGGTTCCTCTGAGTTAAAGAGGAAAGGATACTATCCACACTCCTTCCTGGTCCCCAAGAAGACAGCTGACCTCAGACCAATACTGGATCTCAGCAGCCTGAACCTCTTTGTGGAGTACTAGAGGTTCAGAACGCTGTCCTGCCAAGCTTAATTTCCTTGTCACACGGGGGACAGTGGCTCTGTAAACTGGATATGCAGGATGCCTACCTACATATTCCCACTTTTCCACCTTACCGCAGATTTCTCAGATTTTGTTTTCAGAGAGAGCATTTGCAGTTCAAGTGCTGTACCCACTGGCCTGTTGTCAGCACCCAGGGTGTTCACTAAATGCCTAGTGGTGGTGGCAGTGGCTTTACGTAAGCAGGGTATCCATGTGTTCCCCACCTCAACGATTGGTTCCTTTCAGCCCTGTCGGAGACAGTCTAGACAGATCCTTATCTGTTACCCTGGACCTTTTCCAGTAGGTGGGCATTTCGGTCAGCTATCCCAAATCTCACTTTATCCCTTCACTACCTCCAATTTATTGGGGTAGTGTTGGACACAGTCCAGGGAGAGCCTTCTCCTGCCAGACAGAGCGGAGACTCTCCATCTGCCAGGCGCATCTGGTGGCTTCCCAAGGCGGATCTCTGCAAGATCGATCCTGCGCCTGCTGGGGCTTATGGCAGCTGCTATACCCATGGGGCATCTAGCTAGACTACATATGCAATGGACTTTCAGAGTACAGTGGGACCAGAGATCAGACGACCTGGATCACATGATCCTGGTTTCAAACCTGATGGTTGGGATCTCTTGTGGTGGCAGAACCTGGACAGCCTTCAACAGTGTGTCCCATTCCAGTCGATCTTCCCACCCAGACCCTGATGACAGATGCCCTGGGACTGGGATGGGGAGCTCATTTGGGTACACACAGGACTCAAGGTTCTTGATATCCCAGCAAACTTTCGCTTCACATCAGCGCATTGAGATGAGAGCTGTGCTGAATGCCTTACAAGCCTTTCATCACCTCCTTCAGCGGGACCGCTCATGATCCAGACAGACAGACAACATATGTGTCGTCTGGTACATAAACAAACAAGGAGGCACTCGCTCATACCCACTCTGTCGCTAGCAATGGGAGTATGGTACTGGGCAGTACAGCGCAGTCTCCATCGTAGCAGTGCATGCACCAGGTGTCCAAATGTCCTGGTGGATGCACTCAGCCATACTTCAGCCAGAGCTCACTTAATGGGAGCTGAGACAGATGGTGGTAGACAACATTTTCGAACATTGGGGCCAACCAGACCTCAATCTGTTCGCATCTCCATCCAGTGCAAAACTACCAACTTTCTGCTTGCTTGCTCCAGGGTGTGGTGTTTTTGGCAGATGCGCTGTCTCTATGCTGGACGGGAGGTTCATGTTTGCCTTCCTCCTCTTCCACTACTACAGAGGGTGCTGCTGAAACTTCAGGCAGAGGGAGCACATAAGATTCTGATTGCTCCCTACTGGCTGCGGCAGATCTGGTTCTTCTGCTTCAGCAGCCATCAGTGGAACCTCCAAGTGAATTAAATTGAGAAAAAACGATGGCTGAACCATCGGTTAGACTGATGAGCAGTGAACTTTACCACCAGGCGCTTCCCAAGCTTAACGTATGGAAAGAACTGGAAGGCGGGCATGAGGGACTGCCCCTTTATACTGATGCTGCATGACGTTGGTCACCTGATGTGGGAGTGGTCCCCGCCAGAGACTGCTAGCTAGAATTTTTCCTGGGGGTCCTGACGCCTGCTGGCATCAGTCCTATATGTAATTACCTACTGCAAGAGCCTCTCTCTCAAGATCTACTGTTACAGAAAGTCTCACGTAACTGTACTCTCTCCTCTGCCTATCTGCCAAGATCTCTTGACCCAGAAACAGGGCACCCTGGTCCATCCAGGCCTGCAGTCCCTTCAGCTACATGCATGGCACTTACTGACATAGCCACCGCCGCTTTGGAGTATCCTCGAGTGGCATCGGGTTCTAGTGGAGGCCAGAAAGCCATCCACTAGCTCCACCTACACAATGAAATGGAAGAGATTTCCATTTGGGCCACGCCCAAGGAGTGACACCCTTCTCCTGTCTGGTTCCACAGGTCTTAGAGTATCTGTTGCACCTTTCCGACCTTGAACATAGTTACCGACCCTGAAGATCCATTTATCTGCCATTTCTGCCTACCACATCCCAGTAGATGGCAAAACCTTAGCTCAGTTGGAAGTATCCAAGACATTCTTAAAAGGGATTCTTCATTTGAAATCCCTAATCAGGAGCCCCGATCCTCCCTGGATCTGAACTTTATTTTGGAAAACTCACTGTCTCCATTTGAACCAGCTGGGAGTTGTGATATGCACTACCTTCATGGAAGGCACTCTTTTAGTTGCTATTACTTCAGCTCATAGGATTTCTGAGCCTCAGGCCCTGATGTGTAAGGAGCCTTATTTGATTTTTCACAGAGACCAGATGGCTCTACATATGAATCCTAAGTTTTACCCAAGGTGGTTTCAAAGCCCACCTTAAATCAAGCCATTCAGTTGCCAGTGTACTACCCTGAAAATTCCAATCTGGGAGAAGCAATTCTACACACTCTTGATGTACATAGAATTCTTCTAGAATGACATGCATAGGACAAAACCAGTCCGTGAAACTGACCAGTTATTTGTTTCTTTTTGCGCCAAAGAGAGGGCGCTGCAGTTTCAAAACAGTATGTGTCCAAATGGTTGGCAAACTGCATTACCTTTTGTTATCAGAAGTATAACAAGCCACTTCAGGGGAAGTAAAGGACACTCAGCCAGGGGCATGGCTGCCTCTGCTGCCTTTTTCAGAAATGTCTCTGCCACAGATATCTGTGCAGCTGCCACTTAGAGTTCTGTCCACACCTTCACTAGGCATTACAGTTTTGACATTGCTTCTAGGCGAGAGCAGGCTTTAGCCTAGCTGTTCTTCAGGGACTCGTGTCCTCAGATCCGTTTCCTGCAGACCTGTTCCTACCTCCCATGTCTCAGACTTGTCTAATTTTGACTGCTTGAGACTCAGTCATATATGAGTGTACCTACTGCAAGAGCCCTCTCGAGTAAGATAGTACAGTTACATAAGAACTTACCGTAACAGTAGATCTTTGAGAGAGGTTCTTGAAGTAGGTACTGCTTTCCATCCCACCTTCGCTCTGGGTTTCTTCTACTACTTCTCCTTTCATAGCTTTATAGCTCCAGGAGCCTACTCCTGTCGCACCTTTCTAGGTCTCCGTGGGAGAACTGGAGGGCAGGCATGGGGACCACTCACTGTATAGCGCTACGCTGATGTCAGTCACGTGACATTGGGTGGGCAGTCCCCGTCAAACACTGCTAGCTAAAAGTTTTCGATGTGGTCCTAGCATCTGGTGGCTTAGTCCTATATGTGAGTAGCTACTGCAAGAGCTCTCTCTCAAGATCTACTGTTATGGTAAGTTCTTACATACCAGTACTTTTTCAAAGTTGTTTCAATGGCCAGGAGCTTTTAAGCTGCCTGTATTTTTAAATTGGTTTCTTGTGTCTCTCAAACCACACATATGCACCAAGCCTCACACCCAGTGAAAGGCATCATGGGTACGCAAATCCATGGAAGGGGCAGGCTGATATTGGGCTTTACTGGAACAGTTATCCCTGTGCCTTCTAGACAAGCTTTCACATTGATCAACTATAAGCTGAGAACAAGCTACTGACTCTTGTTTCGCTCCATGTATTCTGGCCACACTGTATTACACACATCCTTCATTAATGCTATGTAAATGAGCGTTATGTGGTCGTCCATTGGTTGACAGTGCTCATTTGCACTGAGCAAGTGGTGGAGGTGGTGGAATGGCGAGTCCAGCTCTGACACTTGACTTTCATGTAGCCACAGTGTATTTTGTTGTTTTTAAACATTCGTAGGGTACAGATTGTTCATGTTGTTCACTTCACTTTGAAGGATGAGGATACTTTGCACCCCACCCCACCCCTGCTCAGAATCTGAAGGAAAGCTTCTGTAGAACACATCACTTGGAGGGTGGAATCTGCCAGTACCTTCCAGACAGTCCCCAGCTCCAGCTGTCTTGCACAATAGCAGAAATTAGATTCTTTTTTTTTTTTTTCATGATTATCAAATTATGTCCATGAAATTGACTAGCAGTCATACTGAGCTGCCAAGCATGCTCTCGGTTCAGATCACTGCCTGGATAAACCTGAGGGACCTGATATATATTTGAAAACTTGCAAATCAGGAGCAGAGGTGTAAAGGGTTAATCTTCCTCTCTGTTCTGGAGGCCCAGTTCTGAGAGTGCTATCTTCTTTGAGGGCCTCGTTGGAGGGACAGACTCAATTTGTAACTCTCCCAAAGTGCCACTTCTCATGAGAGCCTGCTGTCAGGTTAGGGAAACAAATCCGGGCTGACGTGAGGCCAGCTGGACTTATGGAGACGCCTCATAGGAGTTAACATTCCTGAAAAGGAGTGTCACTTGAGTCTGGAGCAGCCTAAGTGATGGTTGTCGGATCTCATTCTGAGAATGAGAACACAGTTTATGTATTTATTATTTTTTTACTCAGATGTTTCTGCCTCCACTGATTGGCCCCATCTAGTCTGCCCCACCCCAGCCCTGTCACCCACCTTTCTCCAGACCAGGTACTAAACTCTGTCCTGCATCCTCCCATATGAGGCCTTCAGGGTACCAAGTAACCCCTCCAGAGATTCCTCTGACAATCGGGTTCTGATAGAGGTGGGTACCATGGGGCAGGGCCTACAAGGGTGGGGTGAGGCAGACCTTTATCCACTGGTGGCTTGAACGGTGTGTTTGGGGAATGCCTCATATGCATGCAGTGTGTGCTTCACTGGGGAAAGCAAGCTCCCTCGTTCACCAGCAGGAGAAGCTGTGGCTGTGGGGTCGCCTTCCATTCCCCAGCTGAGCCATCAACAGCCTGCTTCCTCAGCCTTGCCACCCAAGCACCGGGTTTCCTGTGTTTGCTTCCGATCCTGATAGGAAGCATGACGCACTTCTGTTGGGCTGTCGGGCATTCATTTTATTTGTAATTTTTGACCAGAAAAGTCAGAGTAAGGTATGGCAGCTCATTTCCAGGTGTGTCCAGGGAGGTTACATGGGCCTGTTTGTTTTCAGGAGGCCAGGACACAGGATAAAAATCTACTAATCATTCTTATGATAGGTGTCACGGGATCTTTAACTTCCACTTGGACTGTCACCTGAGATGGGCAGAAGGAGTTTCAGTTTAATGTCTTATCTGAAGGATGGCACTTTAACAGATACTCTCGGATCCCATGCTCTAACTACCAGAAGACTTGCATCCTTGTTCTGGTGTCTACCCTGCCATTTGGCACACCACCGGGGCTGTGGAGGCATGTCAGACACGGGGTTCACAGGGTTGGGAGCAGTCCCAAGGGGGCAGTCCTGCTGAGGAAGGTACAAATTACACATTTAAAAAAAAAGTGCAGGCTTGATTGAGGGGTCAGGGATGGTGCACGGGTTGTGTGGGTTGACAGTTTCCACTTTAACGCTAGTGTACGGTCAGCAGGCATGACTGTTTCACCGGTCATGAGACCTGACTGTTCCTAGGTTAGAGGTAGAGCTATGTGCAGGGTCTATACAGGGTCTGGTCCAGTGCATAGGCTGTGGAGGCACTGTGTATGGACGGAGTAAACGCTAGAGCTGAAAGACAGGCACGCTTGGTTCGGCAGAGAACTGCTCTGGTCATTATAGTCAGTCTACTGGAGCCGTATATTCCCCATCAGCAGATTCAGGAGTCTGGGGCTGCAGAGTTAGACATACTCTTCTAACAATGCGGATTCATCCATAGCCACACAATTGAAGAATCTCGGATGGAGGAGCCAGTGCTTGAAACCATCATGCCTTGCACCTGGCCTCCTGCAGCCACTGGTCTTTTTTCCTCCCCAAAGATGTTGGTCGCCTTGCTTTCTACCATCCCTTCTAATTTTTCAACAGTCTTGACCAAGTTTACTTAACTTTACTTCATTATGGGCTGGATTCAATAAAGGTTATGCATGGCACAAAGTGACTTGTGACACAAAAGTGGTACAAGTAGCATTTTGCGCCATGTGTTGCGATATTGGGATTCAGAAAAGCAGCCTGTGACATGTTGCAGGCTGCTTGCATCAAGATGGACATCGTGTCAACTAGTTGCTACCATAAACCCTGCTGCGACATGCGTATGGGGGTTCACGCAGCTGTTGCCCCTATTCAGGAAGGGCGGCTCCCAAGTCCCTCAAACTGGGATTCAGAAACAACCCCTAGTGAACATCCATCAAAGGACATTTATGCTAGCTATGAGCTGGCGAAGTGGTCTGTGCCATCCATTGGGGTTGCCAGTGTGTCCCTATTGCTGTTAATATAGCCCTTGTGCGCTGCCGCCCCAACAGCCCAACTTTCTAGTATTTATAACATGATGCCACAGGCTAATGGACTTCTGTCTCAATGTTTACATTTGTTAATCGTAGCTCTACTATACTGGAACAATTATCTTGGCGCCACGTAGTTCAGTACTTAGTGAGCCCACTGCAGTACCACCCCGCCTCATCACTCACGTTCCAGCCGGTGACTGGGCACAGTCTCTTCCACACATTACGGCTAGCCGCTTACTGTGTTCACTTGAAGCACGCACTGTAATAGTACACCAGTGAGTGACATCTGCTGTCATTCACTGAGTGCATACTATTTACAGTATGCGCCAGTGCGGCACAGCTGGTGGCTGGCCGTGGTGGTGAGAGGTGGGCAGTGCCAGTCGCCAGCTGAACATGGGTTGTAGTAGGGGGCGGGGTGGTCTGGCAGTGCCGGTGGGGGCTACTAGACTACCAGGGCTACCTGGCATACTGGTTGATTTGTTCTTGTATTGTACAGCTGCATTAACAATTGTTGGGGATTGGGATCAGGCTGGGGGCGCAACTCATATGGGCACATTCACACCATCATCAGGATCGGGCTTGGGGCACATCCTACTGCCATGCTTGATTCTGGGGCATCTTCCACTCCGCCATCCCACAGCTTATGCATTCGGGTGGCTGCGCTTATCTGTTTGACCAGTGCTGCAGGATGTGGTGACCTCAGACCCGGTCCGATGCTGAATTGGGTGCAGGTTCCAGGATTGCAGGGACAGTTGGACAAGATGTCATTGACGAGCTATGTCCAACCTATGTGAATCCAGCCCTGTGTGTGTATATGTATGTATGTGTGTGTGTGTGTGTGTGTGTATATATATATATATATATATATATATATATATATATAGTCGTGCACTATAGTTAGGATTGAGTGCTCACTTTATGTTAAAGCCACATCTTTGAACCTTAATAACGTTGCAAACTGCTCAATGGATTTGTATGAAATTTTGCTTGCATAATCTCTTGGTGTAGGTCTTTGATGTGACCACTTTCATGTGACCTGCCAGCGGTTTCTGAGATACAGAGTGTAAAAATCCCTAAATATACTTGTTTTTGCTGTTTCTTAGTCCACTTGTATCTCAGAAACGGTTTTAGGTTGTGGTCTAAACTTTTCAGGGTAGAAAGTCTTTGTCTCACAGATGTGCTTTTTGAAGGTTTGGTGAACAAACATTAATCTGTTCCAAAGCTATTCAATTTAAAGTTTCCATTATTTCCTGTGGGAAAGTTAGATGTTCTGCATGAAAATACTTTTGTTTTCGCAGGAGCTATTGTATTTTCACAGAGAAGGTGACATAGTGTCGCAGGGAGCCTAGTATATTTTCACAGAGCTCTCCTGTGTCCCCCATCTTGTTTTTCAGTTAGCGAGAGAAACGGGACCCATTTAGCTACATTTCTGATGTTTGTTTTAATTTTGGCAAGAAACACCTTTTCTGGGCACCTTGAATCCTAGGAGCCGAGCTCAATAAGAGGATCGCTTTCTCCGCTCTCTGTATGAGAACAGCAGGATTTTCTTGACTTCTGCGCCACACCTGAACTCTGTATGTCACTGCAGTTTCAGCTTTGAGTCGTCCTTTTCCCTGGTGTCTAGTGGCACCCTCCCCACACACCAATCACTGTCCCAAGTGGCACCTCTTCCCATATCTTTCCTGGTGTCTAGTGGCACCCCTCACCTCCGATTAGCATATTTTATTTATTTATTTATATAGTCTGACACTGGGATGCCCACCCCTGGTGTCAGATGTTCCTCCTCAGTCCCTTGTGTTATTTGTCGCATCGAGGGGCCCAATCCCCATGTTGACATTACCGCCCCCTCAAGCAGTATGGGACATTGGGAAGCCCACCCCGAGTGTCCCTAGATATTTATTTACTTGCATTGTTTATATGTATTTTTTTCTTTATATAATCTGACACCACGATGCCTACACCCGTGTCAGATGTCCCCCGCACTCCCATTCTGTTACTATTTGCCAACATTGGAGGGGCCCAATCCCCATGTTGGCATTACAAGCCCTCCTCAGTAATGTGTGACACTGGGGAGCCCACTCCCAGTGTCCCCAAATATCAAGATAATTGTACCTGTAAAGAGAAAACAGTCTCCTGGCATCTTTTTATTTTTACCTGAAAAAAATAAAACAGTCCTCATCATCTCTGCCGTCCCCACTCCCATCCCAAGCCTCCCACCGAGCACCCCCCACCCTCCTTACCCTATACTTACCTCGGAGGTGATAGGCTGTCATCTTCTGTGGACCGAAGTTACATCTGCACTCTTCAAAACTGAACTGTGAACTAAGGAATCAAGGTAAGTGCCATATAATGTATTTCAATGGCATTTTGAACTTATGTTCATAACTTTGCCATTCACGATGTACAGCACTGGATCTGACACAGCCTCAAAAGGGTAAAACCCTAATCAACAAAGCGTGCAGGCTTGTCCTGGGAACAGACCGCCGAACATACCTCTGATCTCTGTACAGCAACTGGATGGCTACTCTTCATTTCAGAGTCCAGTACCAGGCCTGCATCCTGGCAAAGAAAGCCATGCTCGGGCAGGCACCTGAATCCACATCTCGCCTGTTCAAAATTAACAAGCCAGCTGTCAGTACTCAAAGTGCATCTAAGGGAGGGATGGTGGCTCATTAAGCATAGCTCAGTTGCCCAGAGATCACTCTCTTAGAGGGCCAAAGTGGATGAATGATCTCCTCTGACCTAATTGAATGTAGCAAGATCAGCAATTTCAAAGCTGGTCTCAAAGCACTTCTAGATCTTGCCTGTGAATGTGAGTGCCCTCTCATGAACTAACTCCTTCTATAATTCTAAGAGTATCACGATCACCCTAATTCAATCACCGGCTGATCCATACCCCTCCTTTTCCACATGAACAGCTACTTTCTACATATCTTCACACTCTTGTCTACCCTTTCTGACCTGTCCTCCTATCCTCCCTCCACCCACCATCTCCTCTTGCACTTCCTCCCGCCCCCACCCCAAGGCCACTCCCCCACTGCCCACCTTCCGCTGTTTTCCCCACCACTACCAGTCACCTCTAACCTGCCACTCCCAATTGACAAAGCTTTCCAGGCTGCCACTCAATCTCTCAGCTTCAGCCATACCTCTTATCTGTTACCTTCCTCAACTAAGTACTTGTTGACAGAATTTATTCCTTCTGACAAGGCTGACCCCACTCAGCTGCCATTGTAAGTATGAAAGACTGCCTATTTTTCTCTTTATAATTTTTAAACAATTTGTAACCTTAACGTAATTTGTATCTCTTGCACAACCTTTCTCATTTATTATTGCCTACCATGTAACCTTGTCTTTCATGTTATCCTTGGTTCTCAATGTATCTCGATGGCTATCTACTGTTGATGTTTCTTTTTTTCATGTTTTAATTTTGCCTGACCTGAGTTCTTAGTAAATGAGCCCATGGCTCAAAGGTATTAATCCCAAACTGAAATAAATAAATAAAACATTTTGGAATTTTATCAAATTTTCAACATGGGCTTTTTAGACTTCCACCTCATGAACACTGCAATTGTCATTTCAAGAATCAGGGGCCCAGAAGGTGATTTTGGCGGTTGCTGCGAAAATCACCTTTGGCACAGAATAATGAAATTTCACTGCCATTGTTCATGAGGTGGGATCCCAGAAAGGCCACGCTGAAAATTTGGTGAAAGAATTAGTAAAATGGGTGAGTTATGAGCTCTGTTGAAATTTTTCTATGCATGGGCATAGCTTTGGTAATTTTCAGTATTTTGAGTCCAAATTTTCAACATAGCTATTTTTCACACCACCTCATGAACAGTATTAGCTGTCATTTTTCACATCCTGCCTGAAACGTGTTTGCACACCTGTGGCACAGAATATGTTATGGCATGGATTTGAAATTTTCACCTAAGGGTTTATGAGGTGGGGTCATAAGAAGATCTGAATTGTAATTTGGGTTCAAAATATGAAAATGCCAAAGTTATGACCATTTGTTGCAATTTTAGTACACCCACTGAACTTTGGAAATTTTAAATATTTTGACTCTATATTTTCACCTATAGCTTTTATTACTGACCTCATGTATATCACAGTTTCCATTTTTCAAATCCCACCCACAATGTATGTGGAATGGCATTGCAGTTGCACAAAATGGCATTTTGGCAAGAATTTGAAAGTTTTCTGTACCAGGGTACATGAGATGGGGTAATAAGATGGCTATGCTGACAATTTGATCACTGTTGTCCTATAAATGGAAGCACAAGGCCCAGAGGGATCTGTACTTCCATGGCTACATACATATACACGATTCAGGAGGAATGGGGAGTGTTCTCACAAACAAATAAGGATATGATTTTATTGTCTGAAAAAGTAAGAAAATTAATTGCAAAAACGTTGTTAATGCATCAGTTAGAGGGTTACTAAAGTGATAAAAGCAGGAAGTGTGATGTTAGGTTTCAACCCCAGCACTCACCCCACCCTGCAGACACTGACAGGCGTAGGGTGTGCCTTGGGGTCATCAGCCCAAACTCACTCCAGTCTCCTATACTGTACCCATCTCAGATTATTTATTTATGGAATGGGGTGAGCTTTTGGGGTTGACCCCAAGGCACCTCCAATGCCTGTCAGTGTCTGTAGGGTGGGGGTGTTAGGTTGGAAACCCCAACCCCACATGTCCCTGCTTTGTCGCTTAATAACAACCCTAACTGATGCATTAACAAAGTTTTGCAATGAATATATACTGATCTCAGCTTATTTACTTATGGAATGGGGTGATGTTAGGTTGAAGAGCCCAAGACACCCCCCGTGCCTGTCGATGTCTGCTTGGTAGTGGGTGTGCTGTTGGAAACCCAGCACCACATTTCCTACTTTGTCACTGCAATCCTAACTGATGCATTAACTAAGTTTTTGCTCTGTATAAATAGAGAGAGGAGTGAGGGTAAAATGACAAGATAAAAAGGTATCTTAGCTAGTGACATCAACAACAGCAACATATAAAACAAATATTGTTGTTACTGTTGGCACAACAGATATTTAAGGTCACTGTCATCACAATGGAATACTGAACCAATCAGAGAGCAGCTTTACGCGTGGATTACATCACAATGCTTAGTGCAGCACCAAAGCCAGCTGTGAAAGATAACCTTTGTGCACTTTCTCAAAGTCCCCCGCCACAGAATGATCCTAGGCTCCTCCAAGTTGCAAGCTGTGTTAATAAAACTTTTCGTCCACTGGCTTTAGGGATGGAAGAACTCATATTTTGGCTCAGTGGAGCCGAGAGCCTGATCCCTTCCACTTCCCTATTCAGAGATGCTCATGTTCGCAGGATTTGCGATGCAACAGTTGGGAGGGTGCAGGGCATGCTCCTTGACTTCAGTGGTGTAATTTTAAATCACAGTTTTCGATATTCTAAATGCACAGTTGTGGTA
This sequence comes from Neoceratodus forsteri, assembly GCA_016271365.2. NCBI lineage: Eukaryota > Metazoa > Chordata > Ceratodontiformes > Ceratodontidae > Neoceratodus > Neoceratodus forsteri. The sequence goes on from JADMNL010000024.1 coordinate 127,419,432, forward strand.
CAGGGGTGGGCACCCTGGTCTGCTGTTCAGAATTTTATTATTTATCAGGAAGGGGTGGACAACCTGAGGGAGGAAGTAGAAAGTAGCAGCACTAGGTGGGCACCTTGTCGCTTTTTAGAGAGACAGAGAGATCAGGGGCTTGCCCATCATGGCATCTAAAATATTCTCTGTTATTCAGAATATGTATTTATTTATTTGGTTTTGATGACTAGGTAGGTGCACTAGACAGTAAATATGCCTATTTTCATGCACAACCCAGGACAGTACAAGTCACAAAATGATCATAAAACATGATACAAAGAAACAGTAACCTACAGTGTAAAGGGTAAACTAGTTACAGATAGATACAATGTAACAAGATGAAATCGGCACAAATAATAATGAAACATAGTATAAGAACAGTAAAATATACAATGTAAAGGGTGAACTAGTTGCAGATACAGAAGCAGTTGAAGAATAAATACATTGTAGCAAGACTAAATTAGTACAATAGCAGCAAAACAAATGCACCAAAGCAGTGTGTAAATAGTTTTAAAAACAGAAGCATCATAAGTGCAACAGATTAAGCAGCAAAGACAAGCACCGATTAGGTAGCAAAGGTAGGGTGATCGAGGAGGTAGGAAGTGAGTACAGGTCAGAGACTGAAGATATTTGCTAAACTACTAACTTCTCAACTTGAACTTTGATTTCCAAGCTAACTCATTGTTCGTAAGCTGGTTTTATTAAACATAGATCTGGTTCTGATCACCAACATTCCTTATTTAATTCAATTCACAAAGCCAAATTCCTCAAGACACCAGCTGTAGCCATATCTATTGATTTAGAGAAGGCCTTTGATTCCTTAAACTGGGTCAACCTTCTTCAAGTTTTATCTTGTTTCGGTCTTTTCTCATACCTTTTGCTCCTGGATCAAGCTATTATATAACTCCCCTGTTGCTAAAAGTACTTATTAATTCCACCCTTTCCTCTTACTTTCATCTAGCAAGGGAACTAGACAAGGCTGTCCCCTGTCACCTTCCCTGTTTATTTTAGCCATGGAACCCCTGACTGCTTGTTTACGCCAATCTTCTGCATTATGGGCATACCTGTGAGCAATTCAAGATATGTTTTCTCCCACGCTGATGACCTCTTAATCTTACTCAAAAACCTGAATGAGGCTGGGCCCTGTTGGTTGATTTGCTTAGTAATTTTACTAAAATTGCTGGCCTTGCTTTGAATTATGGCAAGTCACAAACTATGCCCTTAATGACCACTGTAAAGCCTTTATGGACATACCTCTTGGATTCTGCTGGTCACCACAGGGTATAACATATCTAGGAATCAAAATTACTAGTAACTTAGGGAAGATATGGGACATTAACTTTAACCCTTATTTGAAAACATCAAAACAATTCTGGACAGATGGCAGCTTCTAATCTCTTTCATGGGGAAAATTGCAGCCATTAAGATTTCCTTCTTCTAAGATTCTTTACCTCTTTGCCAATATTCCTTTAGTCTTACCATCCTCCTTTTTACTAAAATTGATAAATCAATAGGTAACTTTATCTGGGATGGGAAACCACCGAGATTTAACCACAACAAACTTCGATCACATTGGAAAAAAGGGGATTTGGACTCCCTGGTTCAAAGGCTGCCTCTGAGCTTTCTGAATGGCCCAAACCATTACATGGTTTCAGAAACCCTCCCTCACTCACCACTATGGGATGCAGTGGAATCCACATTGTGCCGGGAGGAGTTCCACTTCCTTCATTTTGATCCCATTTCCTCTAAACTAAAATCTCACTCGACTATATCATCCTCTGTTCTCTATTGGAAACTAACCCACAAATTCCTGAAATCCAATCCAACATCCTGGTTTTATGCTCCCTTATGGGCAATCCACTGCTCACTCTAGAAGATCACCCAATTTTCTGTCGTATATGGAGGAACAAAGACATTTCTTTCTCAGAGATATCTTGGACCAGAATTCACTCACTCTTAGATCATTTTCAGACTTGCAGGTCACATGGAAACTTCCTAAACAGGACTTGGAAGTTTTACAAATTCAGGCAGCTTATAACTCTCTCTCTAGTTTAGTGTATAGGTATACTCTTCTAAACCCATACATCTCTCACGGGACTAATTTATCAGTAAAATGAAATAGCTCCATTTACAAAAACATTATTGATAATCTACCTGATCAGTCTATACAGGCCAAAATAAATGGAGTACTCTTCTTAACTACAATATTTCAGCTGCACAATAGAGTAATTGTTGACGTATTGCACATAATACCTTTAAAGATTCCCATAGTTCTTTAATACAAACCGAAATCTTACATCTTTGGTATAGAACCCTTCTATGCTTCAAACGAATGGGCCTATTAAATAAAAATAATTGCTGGCGCTGCAATTTGGCCAACAGGGATCTACTTCATATCTTGTGGTCATGCGCTCCCATTAATAAGCTCTGGCATAAAGTCTGTTTACTTGCCTCCAGAGTAACGGGTCAAACTACCTTTTGACCCCAAGCTATTCCTTCTAGGCATCCTTATCCCTAATAGCTCTCTCCTCTCACATGCACATTTTAGATGGCTAAACGTACTTTCTCTTCTGGTCAAACGTCTCATTCTTATGAAATGGAAATCAACTCTGGTGCCTTCTCTTTCAGATGTTCTTCAAAGCCTCTCTCAGTATGCTCTCTAGACCGATTATCTCAGGTTGCTCATAACCGACTCACTGTATATGACAGATGTTGGCAGGATTACTTCAAGTACATGAACCTAGTTCTTCTAGACCCTAATTCTTAGGGATATTTAGCCTCATGCTTATTTTGCTGTCAGATTAGGTTGTCTCAAACTTTTGTGCACAGATTTCTCCACTTTTTCCCTTCTTCCCTGTTTTCTCCCTCTTTCCTTCCTTCTTTCTTGCTTTTTTCTCTTCTTTCTTTCCTTGCACACTTTCTCTTATTTTTACCTCTCCATCACTGAACATTGTTCATATTACCACATTTATCACTTTTGCAGTTTACTGAATGCCTTGCCATAGCCTGCTGTAGCATGATTGCGTAAATGGTTGCTATTTCTGATCTTGTAATACCCTATTGATTGTAACCCTTCTGCTCTCCACTTACATCCTGTCTAGGTTTGTGTTTTATTATCAATGTATGTATATAAGCCTTCTCCAATATGTTTATCCTAAATACTGTGTTTTGTTAAGTGATATTTTATACCTTACATGGAGGATAGTCTTCTATTGTATAAGATATGTGCTTTATATACTCTAATTTCAATAAAAGATAAAGTGAAAAAAGAGGTCAGAGACTGAGAGATAGTGGTGTAGCTCCTTTGAAGCAGGAATGAGAGGAGAGTTGGATGGATACAGGCAGGGAGTTCCAAAATTAGGGCAAAGTGGGAGATATACCTCTAGCTTTCTAAAACTCTTTAAAAAAAAACCTAGACCTCATGACAAAAAGTTTTTTATGGGGAGTTAAACCACCAAGACTAGTTGTGAGCAAGCTTAGAACAAGGATAGGTATGGGAGGCCTAGCTTTGCCATGGTGGAAGAAATGCAAACAAGCTTTGTATTCAAACAAACTGTGTTACACTTAGCCTCCCATGAAATGATGTACCAGCATCTATTGATGAAGGTAGAAAAGCAGCTACTTCAATAACACACACACACTCACTTACTTGTTCCTGTCCCACCAGAAATTATAAGTAAGCCATGTTTGGAAGATTGAATAAAGACTTTATACAGACAGTTAAAGAACTGAAATTGCAAGGCAGCCTAATAGGGACTCACCACTATTGGAAAACCCATACATCTGTCATGATAATAAACTCTCTCTAAAGGATCCAGGTTGGGAGTAAATTAGAAATTGGAGTCTCAAATTCATTCTAGCTCCCCAAACTAATGCATTACTTTCATTTGAAGATTTAAGAAGAAATATAGAATACATGGGTTTGATTTTTCTTATATTTACAATTGTGTTCCACTGTAAAAATGCAAACTTACAAAAGGTGTTGATTTTAGCAGAAGATCCTGAATGGGTACACTTGGTAAAAGTAGCATTCATGAAGAAAGGAGCTGGTGAATCTACAAAATGATATCTGAGAGTGAAGATATTGCCACCGCCTATGCAAACGAAACTGGGAGGAAGAGTTAGGATGGGATATCTTAGCAGAAGAATGGAATTCAGTATAGGGTAATGCACTAGAAGCCAGCAGGGAGGTACTATACAAGGAAAGCTTACTCAGCATACTGCATTACTACTGTTTTACCCCAGAAGGCAAGAAAAATGGGGTCCGTACTCCCGGATGGACCCTGCTGGAGATGTAAGGCAAACCATGCAAGTCGATCACACATCCTGCAGAACTGCCCCATCATATCTCCCTTTATGCCACCAAATTCAAAGGCTGGCCTGCCTGCATGCACGTGACCTTGCCTGGAAGACTCATAAGACTTCTGGCTCCCCTGCTGATTTAATCAGATACTGTCCTTTGAAATGCGGCACCAGAGCCACTAGCTTGCCAAGGCAGAATTCCTGCCTACACCTTCCAGAACAACCTTAACCACCCTCCAAGTTCTGGAAGGTCATCCATGCCCTCTTCTCCCAACCCAGTCTCCCCGGTCCTCAAGGTGAGTGATATCCCCATTTCTGACCCTCTCTGTTGCTTCTGAGTTTAACTCATTCTTTATCTCCTGTGCATCCTCCTTTATCTCCTCCCTCCCCATCCCTCTCCCTGCTGCCTCCCTCATCCTCCCACCCTATCCTCCCATTCTCCTCCTCTCCTGTCACTTCTTGATGCCTCCTCAAGGCTCTCTTGGCCCTTAACTCTTTAAGGGCAGGAGCCCTAATGGGATCAACCTCAAACTCCTCCATCTCTCCACTCCTGCCATTGCTCTATCTATCCACCCCTTCTCGACCTCTCTTTCTCCGTTGCCTCCATCCCGACTCCTGGAAATATGCAACCGTCATACCTCTTTCCAAAAGAGGTGATTCCTCCTCACCCGACAACTACCACCCCATCTCCCAGCTTCCCACTCTAGCCAAACTGCAGAGCACCTTGTGCTGTCCCAGCTTGCCACCTTCCTTGACTCTTCCACTTTCTTCACTGCCTTCCAGTCTGGCTTCTACAAATTCCAGTCCACATTCTCCCTCTTCCAGCTTACTGAGTCCATTCTTTTAGGCATGGATCAGGGCCTTGTCACCTCTGCCATCTTTGTTGGCTTGGCCAAAACCTTCAACACTGTATGTCACCCTTCGCTCTCCAACTCCTCTACCAATTGGTTCCACTCCTCCCTTGAGGGTAGCTCTAATCTGTGAGAACTGGCACCCATATCCCTCCACTTCCTATCAACACTGGTGACCCGCAAGGCTCTGTCCTTGGTCCAGTCCTCTTTCGGTCTTCCTAAATGACCTACCCACTACCTGCTGCTCTGCATCCAACCACATGTACGTGAATGACACTATTCTGGTTACCTCTGGGTCTCCCCGATCTCATGGCTAGACTTCAGCTGGATCAGCAACATTCAGCACTGGTTCCATTCGAATCAGTTATCTCTCAATGCCAAGAAAGCGGTCTTGGTGACCTTTGGTGCTAGGCAGAAGCTTGTTAAGCTTACTGTCCTCCCTCCTTCCACACCCTAGAAGGCACCACTATCGATGACGTTCCATCATGTAAGTACCTCGGGTCTGGCTCGACTGATACCTTGACTTTTCTGGGCATGTGGATGCCATACACAATAAACTTCACCCGAAACTAGGAGCATTATACTGGAATAGAGGCTGCATTCCTCCTCTTGCTCACTGTGCAGTTGTCCAGAAGATGACATCCCATTTTCGACTTTGGTGACATTGTTCACAGTGTTGCTCCTAAGACCACCCTAGCCAGGCTGGATACCTCTTTTCATTCCTTCTGTTGCTTTGCTCTGGACTGTCCTCCCAGAATCCACTACTGCTCCCTATATTCTTTCCTCTCCTCCCTGCCTTGAAGTCAGATGCCTCACTCATTGTGTTTCCTTTATCTCCAAATACCGGTTAGGCTTGCTCCTCCATACCTTACCTCTCCTCTCCTCCCCCCACAACCACTCCTTCATAGCTCTGGCAATCATTCCCGCTTCCTTCTAGGAAATCCTCAGATGGCCAGGTTGCTTTCTCCTTCCGCTTCCCAAACTATGGAATTCCTCCCCATCTCTCCACTCTACCACTTCCCAATGCTCTCTCCTCTCTTCTCCACAATTTCATCTTGCACTCCTGCATTGTACCTAATACCATACCTTACTCAGTTCCTCTTCCCTCTACTTTCTACCCACCCCACTACCCTCCCTCTCCTCCCAATCCATGCATTCCACCTAACTTACACGATCTCTTTCTCTAATTTTATTTTTCTTTGACTCTCACCAGGTGACTCTCACCAAATTAGCTACCTGCACATTCTGATTTTCCAGCCTCGGGAGGTTCCTGTGGTTCCTCTGCCAGGGCCGACATTACCAGTTTCGAGCCTTGCCATCCAGCCTCTCCTCTGCTCCCAGAGTCTTCACCAAGTGTCTAGCAGTGGTGGCTGTGGCTGTCGCACCAGTGCCATTATGTCTTTCCCTGCCTAGACAACTAGCTTCTGGCAGCTCCCACGAGGGAACTGCTGGTCTGCACCTCGGAGACACCTTTACGCCTTCCAAGAACTGAGGATCACCCTGAACATTCCCAAGTTGTCCCCATGGCACAGTCAGAGACTCCAGTTCATCGGGTGGTCCTGGACATGGTTCAGGCAAGGCTTTCCTTCCGCAGATCACCTTGTATCAGGCCAGATGGTGGTATCAGCTTCTCATGTCCCGCCAGAACTTATTTAAGACCTCGGCCACATGGTGGCAGCCACCCCAATGGTTCCCATGGCTTGCCTTCATATGAGGTTCTCAGTGGATGCCCAGGGTTCAGTGGGACCAGAGATTGGATGACCTGGAGCAGTTGGTCTTGGCCTCTGACCCAGTTCACGGACACTCACCTGGTGGATGGACCCGCTCAACCTCTCAACAGGGGTCATCTTCGGCAGGAGCCCCGAGATGAGTTCTGAGCACGGATGCCTCGGGCCTCAGTTGGGGTGATCATCTGGAGAACTGGCAGACCCAGGGATCTGGTCACCAGACGAGCAATCACTCCACATCAACATTCTGGAGATGCAAGCAGTCCTGAACATCTCACAGGCCTTTCAAGCTGACTTATCTCCAGGCCTCCTTCTTATCCAGTTGGACAACATGTCCATAGTCTTGTACATCAACAAGCGGGGCGATTCCTACCCTCTGCAGGGAGGTAATGAGGGTCTGATATCAGACGCTGGAACATCACCTCATACATCACCAACGCTCATGTTCCAGGCATCAAAATGTCTTGGCCAGCAGCCTGAGCAGGTCTCAGTCCAAGGCTCACGTGGGAGCTCCTTCAGTCGTTAACAGACCAGCTATTCGACAAATGAGGATGACCAGAGTTGGACTTTTTTGCGCCCCACTCAATGCCAAACTGCCCAGTTTCTGCTTGCTAGATCCAGGGCCTGGAGTTTTCTGGTGAGACGCATTGTCCCTCTCCTGTACAGGGAGGTTCCTCTACACCTTTCCTCACTTTCCCATTCTACAGAGGGTACTTCTGAAGCTTCAGGCAGAGGTGCAGAGATGATTCTCATAGCACCATTTTGGCCTCGGCAGATTTGGTTCTCACTACTTCAGTAACCGCAGTGGGACCTCCAGTTCCCTGCCTCTGAGCTTGCACTTGCTCTCCCAGGACCAAGGCAATTTGATCCATCCAGATCTCAAGTCCCTCGCCTTCATGCATGGCTCCTGCAGACTTAGCAAGGCACAATATGGGATCTACAATGCCAGTTCGACAACTGTGTTATCGACCAACATCACAGTGATGGATTTATGTCAACCACAAGTTGTGGTTGACATAAATCGAATGAGACCGGTCTTTTTCTATCAGGGGCTTTGCCCCTAACCCCCAAACTTATAGATTATCAACTCTGAGTCAGAGTTGATTCGGGATGGGGTCTTGGGCAGACTGTTATCGCAAACTGTCGATATTATTGGCATCGACGTGTTCACAGTAATAGTGTTACCATACTGGGGGCATACCTATATATGGGATTTCCCATAAGGTAGCGGATGTCCTGGTGGCAGTCAGGAATCCTCCACTAGATCCACATATGCTGTGAAGTGGAAGAGATTTTGCTTGTGGGCTACTGCACACCAGCTTCATTCCTTTTCTCATCTCCCAAACTCTATCCTTGAGTATCTCCTCTGTTTGAGCAGGGCCTTAGCTACTCCTCCATTAAGGTGCATCTGTCCACCCGTTTCAGCATATGATGCACCAGTGGAGGAAAACCCTTACCCGGACGTGTCCTGTACTTTTTGTGGGGCATCTTGCACCTAAGGCCTCCCATCAGAGATACCATTCCTCCATGGGATCTTGTTATGTTGAAAAGCTCACGCCCCCATTTGAACCAGCTGTGGATTAGAGCTATGCATTCTGTCACGTAAACATTATTTTTAGTTGCAGTTGCTGCCACCAAGAATTTTGGCACTTCAGGCTCTGATGTGTAAAGAGCCCTGTCTGTTTTTTTCATAAGGACAGGGTGTCCTTACGCATAAATCCCATGTTTTACCTAAGGTGGTGTCAGAGTTTACTCTAAATCAAGACATCCACCTGCCAGTTTACTATCCCAAATACTCTAATAGAGGAAAGCACTGTTACACGCTTTCAGTAACCATAGAATGCTTCATTACTATCTGAACCATACGGCTTTATTTCAGAAAACGGATCAGTTGTTTGTTTCATTTGCTCCCAAAACTCAGGGGGCACCAGTTTCCAAACAGACCTTGTCTAATTGGTTTGATTAACTGCATTGTTTTTGTTACAGCAAGTAGAACAAGCCTATCAGGTCTGGTAAAAGGCCATTCCACCAGGGGTGGCTACCTCCTTTGCCTCTCTTTCAAAACATCTCCACAGCAGACATCTGTGCAGCAGCTACCTGGAGTTCTGTTCACACCTTCCGTCAAGCATTACAGCTTGGCTGTGGCTTCCAGATGTAGGACTGGGTTTGGCCTAGTGGTCCTCAGGGCCTTCTCTCTAAGTCCTTAGTTGGCAGTTTTTCAGCTCTCTCCCAGACTTTCCTAGTCCTTATCCTTTTATTGCTTTGGACTCAGTCCTAATGGTTATTGCCTGCTGGAAGAGCAAGAGCTCCAACTCAAAGTAAGATAGTGTGGTTATGTAAGAACTTGTCGTAACAGTAGCTCTTGAGAAGAGCTCTGCAAGCTGCCATTTCCCCGGTTTTCTACTGTTGTTTAAATCGGGCAGAGAACCTGCCCAGTTCTCCTTCCATTCTAGACTCCAGGTCTTCGGTGGCAGAACTGAGTTGGGGCTGGGATCGCCTTTATACCATTGGCCGATGTTGGGTGGAGCCAACATCAGGGGTGGTGTCTGCTGAGACTGCTAGCTAGAAGGTTTCGGGGGTTCTAACACCTGGTGGCTTAGTCCTAACATTTATTGCCTGCTGCAAGAGCTCTTCTCAAAGATCTACTGTTACGTAAGTTCTGCATAACTGTACTTTTAGGCTTCACTGATTTTAATTAAGAAACTGTAATCAAAATAAAATCCCTGCTTTACTACAGTGGTAGTCTTTTTGAGGTCAGTAGCCAAAAATGAAAGAATTAGCTGCTAACTAATGCGCCAAACTGAATGTTTTGATAGCGTATGGCAACCTTTTCCTAAAGCTCAGTCATCTGGTTCTGTTAGTTTAAAACAATGATTAAGATCAGCAGACTTCCTCATAAAAGGAATATACTTTATTTCTCAGGGTTTATTATAAAATAGACAAAGTTTAAAATTGTATGTAAATGAATAAGGTTTTATTGTATAACTGTTCAACTGATAATGTCTAATGTATACATTCATGTGCATTGTATGTGAAAGTTAAAATAAACATTATGTTAATGGGATAATTGTTTCCACGCAAACTTGTAATCTCACAAGTTGAGGATTATGTTGTCAGATTTAGACCAATATCTAGGGCAGATGAGGCCTATGGGGACAGTGGTCCTGTTTCCATGTTTATCCCCAAAGTTGTAAAGGAAAAGTGGAAGACAACAAAATATATATGCCAAAGAGACTGAAATACTGTATACCTGACAAGTGTGTCTGTGTGTTTGGTTGGGGGTCATAGCTTACCCAGAGACATCTCTGGCACATTAAATAATAGTCATTTCAGTATTTAATTTCAATTAAAAATAAAATCTATTTAAATATCAGTAACGGCACACCTCATTAGATCCAAATCCCTGATGGTAGGAATTACTTCATGAATCGGAAACAAAAGCTCCTGATTATTGCTTTAGACAATACATGTACAGTCCACCACTCTGCACAAGTACAGTACTTCTGCATTATTGCTTTATTATGTAGTAATAATAACTACTGAGCTGGGAAATGTGATGCTGGCAGTGTAAGATAACAGGAACATTTACAACATTATTGCTTTTACAGTATCAACATAGCTGTAATTGCAGTACTGTAGGCAGTGTATCTAGCAATCATACTTGCCCATCCCTCTCTCTCTCTCTCTCTCTGTCTGTCTGTCTGTCTCTCTCTCTCTCTCTCTTTTGTCTGTTCCTCTCACTGTCTCTGTCTCTCTCCTACTCTCTCTGTCACTTTGTCTGTCTTTATATCTGGAATATTTTTATTTTTTTGCCTTTTTCACTTTTTCAAAATGCTCTTTTATGCTTTCAGTTTATTATGGTAAGTACAGTAACTGATGTCTAAAAGTTTCTGACCTTCAAGATTAGGAACTATGTACAATAACCTTCACCAACTAGTTGCTGAACCCACCAGGACTTCTTGCTCAAATTCAAGCTCCCTTATCGATCAGGTGCTAACAAACCGTACTGAGCATATCCTCTCTGCCGCACTCTTGCTGATGCTATTGCTAGCCACTCCCCTGTTTTTTGCATTTGGGGTCACTGCCCCTCCCCTGCTAAACCGTATTTCATCTCCTTCCGTAACTATGCCAACTTAGATCACCAAATATTCCTTCTCGATGTCTCAGAAAGAAACTGCTCCAGTCTTTACAATGCTCAAGATGTGCAGACTGCTCTTAACATATTCATTACAAACTTTGTTGCCTTACAGGACCTTCACCCCACCCCTCTTATAACTTGCAGGGTTAAGAGGAAACATACAAGGTGGTTAAAAAGGGTTTGCTTACTAAACTGAAAGAGAGAGATAAGTGCTGGAGCTGTTTCAAGTCCTCTGGTCAACAAGGTGACTACAACACGTACAGTCAGCAAAGAAATGCTTGCAAAAGGAAATAAGATCTGCAAAAGCTCCTACTGTAAAACCCTACTAATGCCTCAGTGACCCCAAAATGTTCTGGTCCCACATCAAAACATTACTGGCTTCCTCACTCCTCCACTCCTAATGACATGGTCCTGAACGTACCACTACAACAATCCCCAAACCATAGCCAACTTCTTTAATAAACAATTCACTGACCTTACCAAGTTTACTTCCACCTTCCCTGCCACTCAGATAAAGGACCCCCTGCTCAGTCAACAAAGGGTCAGTGACCCTCTGCTTTCACTTTAAGAGCCATTACTAGTAAGGAGGTAAGATCCAGAAGCAAATGATTTGATACCTTTTAATGGACCAACATAGATGTAACAACAAGAACAAAGTGCTTAAGCTTCGGACCAACCAGTCCTTCATCAAAGCCTAATGGCAGTTGTTTAGAAAAACAATACTTTTAACAGCTAGAACATGCAAAAACAGAAAAATGCCCATTGGCTTAAAATACCCATTTGAAAATACAGAAAATGATGTCTGAGAAGTTTAACAGCACCATAATACCTTCAGCCAGGAGTCCTCCAGGGTCAAATGTGCTTGTGGAACACACATAGAATGAATCCTACTGCATATACATTTAATTGACATAAGATAACACTGTTGGCGCAGATGACTCCTAAAGCAAGCTATGGGTGTCACAGTGTGTATAAGATGTGATTACTAAAAGCAGCCTCCCACAGATTAAAGACATACCAAGATTGTAGGACTCCCAAGAGTTTCAATGCATGCATTATAGATAAGAAATTACCAGTAAAGTTTTCTTAAAAACATCAGTGCACACTCTATGATGTGTAACACTTAGCTGGACCTCTCACCCTGCTGTACTCTCCAGCTAGATATCATGCCCCATACATTTCAAAACCTCTAGTGTAGTGACAGGACTTTATAAATGATAATTTAAATATAAATTGCCAGTATTAGTGTCAAACAAAAACTCTAGTCAGTGGACCACCAAGGAATTAAGTCCATGTAGCCTGATATGTACTGATGTCAATATATACTGAGCATACAACAACTTGATGTACCAGAAGTGTCTAAGGAATCTGAAAAGAGATAAAAATGTAATTTCTCTAGGTACTCCTCTTCCCACAAACAGTAAACCCTACCCCACCCACATCCCCATAATGTGTGGGGAGAGGGATAACTAGCTTTAAGGAGATACACACACACACACACAAACACACACACACACTTCCAAGGATTCTGGATGCAACTACAATGAAATAAACCTGCCACCCTCCCAGGATTAGGTAACTAGAAGTAAATATAAAGTATGTGAGTAAGACCAGAGGTCTAACATACCTACATTTCCACAAATCACTACAACATTAGCCTAATGTACAAAGATCTGTTCAGGACCCCAGTGCAAATGATATCGCACCCTAATGTGTACAGAATTAAAAAAATATCAGTCAGTCTATGATAACACTCCTGTATGTACAGTAACAGGCTAGGTAATCTGAATATGGTGTAATGGAATCCACCTCACTCCCAGACAGAGATAAAAAGTAAGGAGGAATTAATATTCATTATGTGTGAAGAGTAGTAACACACTGTAACTCCATGTATCTAAATAGAGGCCTACCTCAATGTGACAGCAAGCCCCACACCTGTTCTATCATGTACCTCACAACACATACCCACACACATAACTACACACATACCCACATCCCACAAGCTGAAGTCATATAATATGCCGGTCTGAAGAAGAAGTCATCTGTGGACGTCAGTTTCTGTAATGTCCCATGAAACCAGATCAAGATTCATCCCATCTGCTACGATATTGAGATGTAAAATAAGTTTAATCTCAAAAGTTCGTCTCTGTTGTGTGTTTTGAGATTTCCTTTTAAGACCATTACTGTCATATCTGAAATTGAGTGGTCAGGTTGGGAGAAGTGGTGCCCCACTGGTTTTCAGTCATCTTTCCTCTAATAGTATGTCTGTGCGAGGTTCATTCTAGTGCGGATCTGTTGTCTTGTCTCTCCAACATAACCTGTTTGTGTACATCTCTTGCACTGAATGAAATAAACAACATGTTGTGATGTGCATGTATAACTCCCATGCACCTTGAATTGTCTGTTTGTGATGTAACCACACAGTCCGAGGTGGAAATTAGCTCACAAGTCTTACAGGTCGTTGATTGCAGGTCGTGTGCCATTGTGTGACATGGTATTCTGTTCTGGTGAAAGTTTGCTTCTAATAATTAGGCTGGCTAAATTTGGTGGTTGTTTTAAAGATAGTAGTGGGAGTTCCTTAAAAATACAATAAAGGGTTTCATTCTCACTAAATATTGGGTGGCGGTCTTTAATAATCTTACATGAAATTCAAGGTCTGGATGATATGTGACTACTAAGAGTATTCTGTCTGTAGCTGTCTTTTCTTTATACTGAAGTAGTTGTTGTCTTGGTACTTACGTTGCACATTCTGTTATCCTGTCAATTTCTCTGGAAGTGTCCCTGCTCAATAAAGGTGTTTTCAACATAGCCAAATGTGTGTATCTGTCATTCTCATTTGAACAAATCTGGTGACACGAAGTGCTTGACTGTACAGGACAGATTTGTTTATATGGTTTGAGTGATTACTTTCCTTATGTAGGTATCTCTGCTTGTCTGTTGGCTTCCTGTAAATACATGTAAGGTTCCATCCTTAATGGCGACCGTGGTGTCCAGAAAATTAACATTGGTGGTAGAATACCCAGAGTAAGCTTTATGGTAGGGTGGAGATTATTAACAAAATATCAACCCTGAAGTGGTAGGAAACTTAGGAATTCATTTTGACACATAACAACTTCAACTTCAATGTTAAACATTATGTTCAAACTATGGGAACAGCAATGGGCACCAACATGGCTCCACAGTATGCTAACCTCTTTATGGCTGACTTGGAGGAGGACTTTTTAAGGCAGTGTCCCCATAAACCACTAGCTTATTTCCATTACATTGTTGATTTGTTTACTATCTGGACAGAGGCACAGATGCACTTAAAGATTTTCATCATGAACTTAATAATCTCCACCCTACCGTAAAGCTTACTCTGGAGTATTCTACCACCAATGTTAATTTTCTGGACACCACAGTCACCATTAGGATGGAACCTTACATACATGTATTTACAGGAAGCCAACAGACAAACATAGATACCTACACAGGAAAGTAATCACCCAAACCACACAAACAAATCTGTCATGTGCAGTCAAGCACTCGGTGTCACCGTGTTTGTTCAAATAAGGATGACAGAGATACACATTTGGCTATGTTGAAAACACCTTTATTGAGCAGGACACTCTTCCAGAGAAATTGACAGGATAACAGAATGTGCAACGCAAGTACCAAGAAAACAACTACTTCAATATAAAGAAAAACAGCTACAGACAGAATACCCTTAGTAGTCACATATCATCCAGACCTTGAACTTCTGTAAGATTATTAAAGACCTCCACCCAATATTTAGTGAGGATGAAACCCTTCATTCTATTTTTAGGAACTCCCACTACTGTCTTTTAAACAACCACCAAATTTAGCCACCCTAATTATTAGAAGCAAACTTTCACCAGAACAGAATAACATGTCACACAATGGCACACAACTCTGTAATCAACACACCTGTAAGGCTTGAATCATTTCCACCTCGGACTGTGTGGTTACATCACAAAACAGACTATTCAAGTGCATGGGAGTTATACATGCACATCACAACATGTTGTTTATTTCATTCAGTGCAAGAGATGTCCACAAACAGGTTATGTTGGAGAGACAAGACAACAGATCCGCACTAGAATGAACTCACACAGACATACTATTAGAGGAAAGATGACTGAAAAACCAGTGGGGCACCACTTCTCCCAAGCCTGACCACTCAATTTCAGATATGTCAGTAATGGTCTTAAAGGAAATCTCAAAACACACAACAGAGACAAACCTTTGAGATTAAACTTATTTTACATCTCAATATCGTAGCAGTTGGATGAATCTTGATCTGAGTTTCATGGAAATTACAGAAACTGACATCCATAGACCTCTTCTTCTTCTTCAGACTGGCATATTATATGACTTCAGCTTGTGTGGGATGTGGGTGCGTGTGTGTGTATGTATGTGTTGTGAGGTACGTGATATAACAAGTGTGGGGCTTGCTGTCACATTGAGGTAGGCCTCTATTTAGATACATGGAGTTACAATGTGTTACTACTCTTACTTCACACACACAATGAATATTAATTCCTCCTTACTTTTTATCTCTGCCTGGAGTGAGGTGGATTCCGTTACACCATATTCAGATTACCTAGCCTGTTACTGTACATACAGGAGTGTTATCATAGACTGACATATATTTTTTTAATTCTGTACACAATAGGGTGCGAGATCTCATTTGCATTGGGGTCCTGAACAGATCTTTGTACATTAGGCTAATGTTGTAGTGATTTGTGGAAATGTAGGTATGTTAGACCTCTGGTCTTACTCACATACTTTATATTTACTTCTAATTACCTAATCCTGGGGAGGGTGGCAGGTTTATTTCATTGTAGTTGCATCCAGAATCCTTGGAAGTGTGTGTGTGTGTGTGAGTATCTCCTTAAAGTAGTTATCCCCACACACACACACATTGTGGGGATGTGAGGTGGGTAGGGTTTATTGTTTGGGAAGAGGAGTAGGAGAGAAATTACATTTTATCTCTTTTCAGATTCCTTAGACACTTCTGGTACATCAAGTTGTTACATTCTCAGTGTATATTGACATCAGTACATATCAGGCTACTTGGACTTAATTCCTTGGTGGTGCATGACTAGAGTTTTTGTTTGACACTAATACTGGCAATTTACATTTAAATTATCATTTATAAAGTCCTGTCACTACACTAGAGGTTTTGAAATTTATTGGGCATGATATCTAGCTGGAGAGTACAGCATGGTGACAGGTCCAGCTAAGTTTTACACATCATAGAGTGTGCACTGATGTTTTAAGAAAACTTTACTGGTAATTTCTTATCTATAATGCATGCATTAAAATTCTTGGGAGTCCTAAGACAATCTTAGTATGTCTTTTATCTGGGTGGAGCTGCTTTTCAGTAATCACATTCTTATACACACTGTAACACCCATAGCTTGATTTAGGAGTCATCTTCTCCAGCAGTGTTATCTTATGTCAATTAAATTTATATGCAGTAGGATTCTTTTTATGTGTGTTCCACGAGCACCTTTGACCCTGGGAGACTCTTAGCTGAAGGTATTATGGTGCTGTTAAACTTCTCTGACATCATTTTCTGTATTTTTCAAATGAGTATTTTAAGCCAATGGGCATTTTTCTGTTTTTTCTGCATGTTCTAGCTGTTAAAAGTATTGTTTTCTAAACAACTGCCATTAGGCTTCTGATGAAGGACTGGTTGGTCCGAAAGCTTAAGCACTTTGTTCTTGTTGTTACATCTATGTTGGTCCATTAAAGGTATCAAATCATTTGCTTCTGGATCTGTTCTTGCAAGGACCAATACGGCAACTACTAAATCTAGATTTTGGTAAAGAGGTAATAAGACTTCTCAGATCAGTCTCAGACAGTACTGCCACAGACTCTGATAGTGTCAAGCCTAAGCTACTAAAACTAGTTGCCCTCTCATTGCAGCCCTTTGGCCAGAATTCTTACTCTCTCCATGTGTCAAAGTTGTGTTCCTGACATTTGGAAGATTGCAGCAGTCACACCTGTTTTCAAGAAAGGTGATCACAAAGACCATTAAACTACAGACCTATAGCCATACTATCAGTCCTAAGGAAAATCCTAGAGAAACTGGTAGCCTCACAAACTGTAGACTTTCTCCTTAGATATGACCTCCTATGTAATGCCCAGCATGGCTTTCTCAAAGGACATAGCACTACCACTGCCCTGCTCAAATTTACCTCTGACACTCTCACCGCTATGGACTCGGGTCTTCTAACTGGGTGTTTTTTTTCGACATGACAAAAGCTTTCGATCTGGTGGACCACCGTCTTCTCCTCTCCACCTTAAAGACTATGGGCTTTGCCTCAAATGTCAGTTGATTCTGTAGTTACCTGACTAATAGGATCCAAGTTGTAAAGTTCAATTCAACCTACTCTGATCGGGCGACTGTTAATATAGGAGTCCCTCAGGGCTCCATCCTGGGACCACTTTTATTCTCAATATTTATTAATATCTCCTCCAATCTCTCCTCCACCTCCTCCTTTCTCTATGCTGATGATAGTTTTATACACCAGTGCGAAAACTGTAAATTACATCACTCAGTGGCTCTCCTTTGACTTCCAAAGCACACAGACCTGGCTATCTGACAACAAACTTGTCCTTAATGAATCAAAATGCAGTCCATGTTATTTGGAACCCCTCAAGGTTCAAATCATGCCAGCATGACTTCATGGTCTTCTGCTTTGATGGTTTACCTGTCGGTTTAATGACCTCTTTCGAGTACCTTGGGGTGACCTAGATCAATCCCTAAGCTTTGAACTGCACATACAGAACACTTGCAACTCTGGTAACTCTAAATTAGGCTTTGTGTACCAGACCAGCTATGCACTAACCCCTCAGCTAGATTGGCTATTGCCAGGGTATACTTCTTCGAACCCTTATCTATGGGTCAGCTACATATGCTGCCTTGCCTAAATCTAACCTTCATAGGTGGGACATTACATACAACAACATATGTAGGTTTGCCGCCTCCTCCTCCCAAAGGCTGAAGCACCTGCCTCTTATACTTGGATATGAATTGGCTGTCTCTCAGTGCAACAAGACTCCACGCCCTCTGCTCCACAGTTAATAGTATTGTGAGGACCAGACCCCTTAACGCTGTTGGGGCTGCTCACTCCCTAGTCCTCCAACTATGGTTTTGCTTCGATTGATAATTCACTTCTATGCGTGCTAAAGCATAAAACAGCCAAAGGTGCTTGTGTTTTTGCCCTCTATGTCCCCCAACAATGGAACTCCCTCCCACTTGAAGTACGCCTGGCATCCTCCCATTGTGCCTTTAAAAAGCACTCCACTGTCACCTCATCTCATCAAGTCAGTGCTCCTGCTTTAGCTGCCTTAGCACTATGTCCTCTCCTGCTATGCTCTTAACCTGCAAAATGTCTAGATACCATAGGGCTACTACTTTCCTCACTCACCCTGTTACCCTCCCAAACTTTTTCTACTCCTCTCTTTTCTCTACATCAGTTCCCTCCCTGTCCCTGAGCTTTATCCTACTCCAAACTCAAACTATCTCTGTATAAATTGCTGCTGACTGAATTTCTTATACTGTAATCAGTCCCTAAACGCCACTTACAAAAAAGCTTTTAACCTGACATATCTTACCATGTTTGTATAAACCTCTGTACCAAATAATGTAACTTTGTTTTATGTAACTTACTCTGTACACTGTACCTTAGTTTCACGATGCAACCCTGATGTATAATACTATGTTTTGAATCATTTTCTGTATTTGTCACCTCTGTAATTGCTCTGTAATTCTCCCGGTTGTGACTGAAAATAGTCATCCCTATGACTAGCAAACCTACCCAGTAAACAAAAACTAAATAAATAACTGAAAGTAGTTCTGTGGATGATTAATTAAACAATAAGGTTGTACAGTGGTTAGAGTCAGTGGCGGCTCTACACCAGGGCCTGCCAGGGCACGTGTCCTGGTAAAAAAATGCTGTGCCCCAGTTGGTGTCCCATATGGCAGAGATTCCCCATAGTAACAACATATAAGTGCCCTGGCTACCATCTGTTGTGCCCCGGCTGTGCCCTGGTAACCATTTATGGCTAGAGCCGCTGCTGGTTAGAGTAATAGTCTGTTAATCACCCCTTGGGGCGTAATGTGGATGAGGCACACGAAAGTGCCATATTCCCCAAGGGGTACTAAGACTGTTAATCTAACCCCTGTACATACCATATTGTTATTATTATGTAACCCCTGCAAATGGGGGTTCCCAAAAGACTTCAGGAGCTTGCTTGAATGCTCCAAGCCTGAATGGTGTTTAGCATTTAAGCCATTTATCAGTGAGTGTTTTTAGAACCTCTGGTACTGTCTCTTTAAGAGCTGTCTGCTTGCAGACATAATTAGTTTTATGGGGGACTGTGTGTTTCTTTGATTGAGTACCACTCAAGCTGCTGCCAATTCACTTCATTTTTGCAGTCACTAGAGTGCAAGGGAACCTATCTGAAAGATGTAACTGTTTGCCAGAAATTATTTAGAGTAATAATGAAATTACAGTTTGTCTAACCTGCTTTCTTTGCAGTCAGAACTGTGTCTGCTAGTTCCCCATTCTAGTTTTGACTGCTGAACTGGACCAATCAGTGTGGGGTAAGCTAGCTCTAAAATGGTGCCTTGACGAATCAGAACTTGGACTCATAATCTGAGCCAGCCACAAGAGGATTGTATGGGCAGTGACTCTGGGAGATGTAGTTTAGACTTCAGTGCCTTTTTGGACCAACAGCAGCAGTCTATTGTGAGTGACAGCCAATCCAGTCAAGAACTGGGAGGACTCAAAGGAAGTGCTGCCCGGTTTTGTCGGTTGGAGTTTCAGTTGAGCTTTGGCAGTGAAGAAGGAAGGAGCCTTGCTTTTCAGTGTGCAGTTTTAGTCAAACGTGTGTAGGGCCCAGAGTTCGGTCTGCAGCTTGTGTAACAGCTTGTTAGGACTGAATCAGTCCTGTGAAAAGAATCAAAGGATCTCTGAAGTAGAAACCAGGCTCACCCTGTAGAAGACTGGAGGAATTGCTGAAAATTGCACTCTGTCTGTCAGGAACTGAATCTGCTGTGTGTTCTCCCGGTATTGTGCAGTAATTGCGATCGGGATACAGATGCAGCCTGCCTGGTATAGTGCTTTCTTTTATATGGATGTGTGAAGAGGTTTGTGTACCTCAAGTGAGCCCTGCTGACATTGAAGGACCCTATCTTATTTGGAGGTCGTGAGTACTAATTCAGGGTTGCTCCTGTTGAATTGCCACATTAAATCCAAATGGAATTACTGTACTGCTGACTGTTTAATTCTCCTTTTCTCTGTGTGAAAGGGCCCCTACCAGCTGCCACGGTTTGGACTAGCCACTAGGGCTTGGGTACCCAGGGACAGTAACTTGATAGGGATAGGCCTGTGCACAGAGCCATAGGTAGATTATTAGAGTGATAAGCCAATTAACCTGATTTCCCTGTCCTTGTTATATCCCCTAAATAAATCAGAGCTGCTTGTTTCAGCAAGTTATACCGCCTGAGGTATTTGTCTATGTTAAAAGTACTGTACTGTGATTGTTGCACTGTATCTCATTTCACAGGAGGTCCCAGTGCGGAACCAGACCTGGGGTAAGTGTATACTGTGAAGGTAATTCTGATATATTGTGTGGCCACTAGTGAAGAAAGGGGGTTGCAGTGTCCCAGAGGGCTGTGACCAAGTTAGTTTAACTATTGCAAACCCTGACCTCTGGGTGGAGGCACCCGCCATTGGATCCAGGCCCTCAACCTGTTAGTGGCAAATCAGGCAGGGGTAGTAGCCCCGGATAGCGCCATCTAGGGGTTACAATTATAATTGGATTTTTAACAAAATCTAATTTTTCATTTGTGTGGACATTTCATCCAAAATGCCCATTTTACAGTTAAATAGTCCTTCCGCCTAATTTGAACCATACTGTCATTCTGTCTGCTGTGGAAAGTGTCTGAGTATTGGGAGTAAAGGTAAACATTTCCAGCTCTCCACAGGAATGGGCATTTACTTCTATAACAGTGAGCTTGTCTCGGGTGACACGCAGTAAAACACATTTTTATTTAAAAAATCTGATGTTTCATACAGTAGCACAGTAGTGCTGGCTCACTAAAACAAGCATCTGAGTGCACATACCAGTATTGTATAAAATTTAAAATCACAGTCGGGACAACTGCTTTATGATGCATGATCCAACTCCTCAAACAAAAGCGGCTTACCACAACATCAGTTCACTTGCAGTATTCATTTAATGATTTATTTAAAATCTGCAGCAACATACAGACAGAGAAAAGAACGGGCTCTGATAAATGCAGCTCTCAGCTGTAAAACAGGGTTTGGTCAGTCACGTGAGATCTTTGGTTCGATACTGTACTAGACGGTCACGTGGCAGGTTTCTGAAAAATCTGAAAGATGTTTTACAATTAAGAGCTGCATTCAACTGAGCCAGACCTTTCTCTTCATGCTGCAGCTGTTTTGAGATGGACCATTGAATGAATAGGGCAAGTGAACTGAGGTCGTGGTAAGCCATTTTTTTTGTTTGTTTTGAAGGGCTCACAGTTTTACCACTAAGGCAGTTGTGTGACAGGAAATATCTGATGGGTGAAACCCAGAAAAAAAAAAAGAGTCAGAACAATAATGAACACTAATTAATGAATTGTGGCAAAATGTCTAAATTGAAATAAAAAATGGCTGTGTATTCTGTCAGCTTTACTCCGAACACAGCAGAGATCGTGTTTTCATTTAAGATGTGGTTGACAATCAGGACCATCAGCTCTCTAATTTCATACAGTAGATCATTCTACCTTATCTGATACGATCAACGGCAGTCATTCCATGTATGAACATGTTGGGTTTTTTCGGTTTGGCATATGTGATCAGTAATAGGAACAGCCATTTTTTTTCAGAAAATTCAAAGTTATGGTACACTTACTGGAACTTCCTTCACTAGTAAGCCTAAAGTCATACGCCATGAGTAGGCTCTACATGGCAGGTAACGGGTTAATGTAACCTGCTAGAACTCTGACAACCAATCAGAGTAACAGAATATTTCCTGCATTGTAGTAATATGGTTTAACTATGTATAGGAAGACGCTAACTGTTTGTAACCTTTATGCACCCTCCTTGGAGTGCAAACGTTGGCAGCAGTGTTTGTGAACAGAAGTATGAGTTTTAACAGAATGCTTTAATAATGTTACTGTGTCAAAGAACACAATCTGACCTACCGTATATCATCAAGAAACTGCCTCGTATATCTCGACTGCCTCCTATTTGTACCCCTGGTTCATATGCACTAAGAAAATCCACCTATATCACTCTTGTTATTCTCAAAGTCAAAACTCATTTTAGCAAATTTTCCATTGTCTACTTCCTTCCTACCCTATGGAACAAGCTCCAAAAAGCTCTACAAATTGCCCCTTCACGTCCCTGGCTACTTTCAAAACCCTACTGGCCAGGACAGCCACAGAAAATTGTAATTGTGCTTCTTAAAACTCCTATGCTAGCACCCCTTCTTCCTTCCCCTACCTACGCCTACTAGCCAGGACTGTTACAGAAAATTACAAGTGTGCTTCACAAATGTCCACTGGGCAAGACTGCTACAGAAATTTACAAGTATGCTTCATAAAACCCCTATGTAATCACCTTTCATTTATTCCCTACCACAGGTCCACACCACTATGTTTCGCACTGCCTTTTACTTCCTTATAAGTGATCCAACATACCTACTTTTTCTGGCCCACATATTTACAGTGTCTCAGATAGCTGTTGCCCTGGACTCTTACTCCTTGATCTAGATCTGTTTTCAACCTTCAGAGGTACCTTTCCTCGTTGCAGACCTTTGACCTACTGTCCCTGGCTTGACATCCTGCTAGTCAGTTTTAGCACTATCAGTATAGACTGGTACAGCTAGCTATTAGAATTCTTGAGTATTTTGTGAATTGTGTTTTTCTTTAAACCAATTTGTGTTTATCTTAACCAATCTAGCCAATACAATGTCTATCATATTCATTTTTTGTACTTTGCTTCAACACATCTGTATATGTCCTAACCATTTTGTATAAACAGCCAATTTTATGTTGTGTTTGGAATATCTACTCTCAGAGGATGTGTTATTGTATACTCAATGTTATTCTGTCTCATATGTAATTATTACCAGGTCCATCTTGTAAATGAGTTCTTCTCAACAGTGTTTCAGCCTGGCTAAATAAAGATTGATTGATATCACCTTTTTCAACACTGACTGGCCGACGGCTCTGCACTAATTACAGCTGCCCCAAACCTACCTTTAACATCACACACAGTGGCACATGTCCTCCCAACCAGCAGGCTCCAGTGGCGCCCTATTTGTTTCTAAACAAAACCACTGTTTAGTACCCTTCTCCTCACCCCATCCTACCAGTGTTTTCTGAATTTAAGTAATCCTTCCTTGTTACTGTAGGTACCCCTACCCTCACACATGCTATATCAGTGTTTTTACATTTAATAGTCCCTCCCTCGTAATCTAGAGCCCCCACATGATCCTCCTGTGATCCTGTATTTCACAATATCACTCCCTGGTGGCTAGTGGACCCTCCACACACACACACACGCAGTCCACATCAGTGTTTTCTTTATTTTAAAAATCCCTGCCTGGTAGTTAAGTGCCCCACACACACACACAATCCCTGCCGGTGTTTTCTCAGTTTAAAATAATTCTTCCTGTAGTCTAATGGACCCTCCCCTAACCAGTCCCCATCCTGATCCTGGATTCCTCTATATCATTTCCTGGTAGTCTAGTTGACCAATCTTCCAGCCAGTCAGTGTACTTGGTGCCTCCAACTTTGTCTCACCCACTGGCAGAGACGGCTCAGGCTCACTACACCACTCCCTGCTTCGTCCTGCCTCACTCAAGTACTGGAATTGTTATACAGCATTATGTAGTGATAAAAGTACTAGGGGGACATCTATTGAAAAGGTGAATTACGCTTCTAGAAGTCCAGTAAGTACTGTATCGCCACACAGAACTGTACAGTGATACTCTACATGTGTGAGGCAGACAGTGGATGGATGTTGTTAACAGTATAGTTTAGTGGTTAAGGGCACTGAGTTACAAACCTGGAGACCTGGGTTTGAATTCCATCAGCCCCCACCTGCATACTGTATGACCCTGAGCAAGTTACTTAACTTTGTGCTCCCAGGTCGCACCTGAAACAAGATCTGGCTTAGTGTGTCTTTTCTGGTTAAACAATTTCCTTCCTTAAGTTGTGGGTCTGTGCCAGTTGCAGGTTGCCACTGTTAGGAGAGGCAAGAGGGTGGTCATAAACTACGTGGACTGAGTGGGGTCCACCAGACTACAAGAGAGAGGTATTGTGAAATACAGGCTCATGAAAGGGATCGAGCAATGTGGTGGTGGGGGTCCACTACACTACAAGGGAAGGATTATTAAAATAAAGAAACACTTATTGGGACCCTGGCTTGATGTCAGCTAAGATAGCCACCTAACTGGTTTCTCCTGCCTGCGAGCTAATCCACCACCATTCTAGACCACCCCAACGGAGTAGTTTCGATGGCATCTGCTGACAGATGTTACTGTGAGAGCAGTTTGATGCCTGAATTAGCTAAATCAGACTAGACTATCTTTCATTAAGCTAAATCACTTTGCTCATTCGGTAGTTCTCTGCAACAGTGCCCTGACCACGTGAAAATATAGCATCGGGTGCCCAGGCTGCCTGCCTGCCTTGGACAGCCTACAATGAGTGGAAAGTATGTTCACTCAACTCCTGGGGACAGGGGGACATAAGGACCCCCTCAAAAATGTCATCTGTTATAGCTAAACTTACAGATCGGATGACCATCACTTAGACACAAGTTCAAACTGCAGAAAGATCCATTGATGATCTCCAAGGCAAGCTTAGGAACAAGATCAGCTTGCCACACAACTGTGGGAGCATATGTAGGATCCAGAAAATGGGGCTGATTGAACAATCTCATTTCGTCTGCTTCCTAAAGGGAAAGACTGTGTCAGATTATCATAGGATGTACTCCTACTCTGTTGAAATCGCAGGTGCAACTCCATACAAAGCTGAGACAGACCACTGCTCCTGGTGCCGCACCCTAAGTTGGGAAAGCACCCAAGCCCCTTCCTTGCCCAATTTCTTTGGTATCTTTTGAAGGACAGGATTTTAATTTTGGGCAGAGTATGGGGACGCCTGGTGGCAAGGGCACCAAATTTAAATTTTCCAAGACTTCTTCCAAGAGCTGTCTAAGAAACAGAGAGCCTTCACAAATGTTCACAAGATTTTATTCCAAGCTGGTGCAGAGTACATTCTCAGATGCACTGCCATCCTCAGGATTAAAATGAATGGGTGCCCCATGACTGTCACACCCCTGAAGCTGCAGAGCCACCTTACTGTCTGTCACTGGTGCACCAACTACCACCCTCAAATGGCATGCCGAGGCCTTGCGTGGTCTAGATCAGGTGCCTATGGATACAAAGGAGCCACTAGTACCACCAACACAGTCTCTGGAAGAAAACGAGAGACATCACTGGCTGGAGAATCATGGCGAATTGTGCACAGACATCCATTGCAAAATAAAAGACAGAAGCGCCTGTGCAAGCCCTGTTCAAAGAGGCCTGAGGAGCAACACCTGCTGGTGACTGGACTGAAGAGCCGAGCCGCAGGGAGAATCCCACCCACCATCACCCAAGTAGTCACCCTGCTCACAGCATTTACAAATTAGATTGTCAAAGGAAACATAGCTTATTGACCAGTCCTGCAAGTTCATCAGTACCAAATTGCTTGGCAGTCCATTCAGCCTCAGGCTTGATGGCGATGGCAGCAGGCAAACATGGTGGCTTGCAGTGTTTCTTCAGGCCCTGAGGAGCAGCTCCTTGGCAGCGCGGCATGGAGACTCTTTCTGTCTAGGAAACCACTGGGTGTCAGAGTTCTATGGAAGGCCATGACTGGGGATAGGGGCGGATGTCCAAGAGTTGAGTAGGTGATGGGTTCTCAAGCACTGCAAATGTATTTGCTTCTATGATGGTGAACCCCAGGACTGCAGGGTAGTAGTGAGCTGCATAAATGGTGGTTGTAACTCCATTAGTTAAGACAGGACAGCAAACCATTGCTAGAAGAACTTGTGTTAATGGCCTGCCATTCTACCGTTCCCCGCACCACTGAAGTCAACATCCCAGCTGGGCTTGATATCTCACACCCTTTGTGTAAAAGGCCACAGTCCATAGATCCGGTTCAACCCGGGATACAAGGGGCAGGTTCCAGTCTCT
Organism: Neoceratodus forsteri; assembly: GCA_016271365.2. NCBI lineage: Eukaryota > Metazoa > Chordata > Ceratodontiformes > Ceratodontidae > Neoceratodus > Neoceratodus forsteri. The sequence goes on from JADMNL010000024.1 coordinate 127,445,744, forward strand.
TTCTTTTGTCAGTAAGGATAAGGCATGTCTCAGCTGTTAGTTCATGGAGTGATACGTAGCAGACTGTACTGCCTCATTGATTAACCCTTGGTGTTGTGACCAGAAGTCTTTAATTCAATACGGTCTAATGTTTACTGACATATTTTCACTCTTTCTTAACACTTAAAAGATCTACCAGCGTGCTAGTTTATTAACGCCTTACCTGTGGATCAGTATCTTGAGCTGTTGAGCTTTCCATAAAGGCAACGGTGAGCCTCTGCTGTCTTCTGAGCTGGTTTTGTCTGGACTGAATTCAGACCTAAGTCATGTTCCTGGACACCAAGCTCACAAGTCTGTCTCGTCTCATAGTCATGATGGACATCAACAGTTATATACCCTGACTTGGGGTTGATTTTAAACAGCTGACAAAATTCGAGCTCATTTAACTACTAAACCAGTAGAGAACACACCTGTTATCACCTTCTTCTGGATCTGCATCATTTAGATTGAGCAATGGGAAACTCACAGGGCATCTTCATTCACCTCTGCATTACATATACTGATCAAAAACCAGGCTGTTGTCATGAATGTTGGTCACGTGTATAGAATTCTTTGTAGCCATATTGGTCATTTTAAAAAGAGGTAGAAGACTTGGTTTGCTGGCCAAGGCACCTAGCTTCACCTGAGCTCTTTCCTTCTAAGACTGCTTGAAAGGCAGTAGAGAAACTTACCAGAGCAAGGGAGAAGGATTAAGACTTAGTTTGGCTAAGCAGATTTACTGTGTGGTGGTGTTTTGATTTTTTACTCACAGGGATTGCTACTGTTTGTAGCTAACATTTCATTGCTTTATTTTTCTCTGATTCAAATTGTTGTTGCTGGTATACCTTCTTCTGCATTATTACAAGGTGTGTCTACAGGTGTGCTAACAGATTACTGCTGTAATCTTCTGATTCAAATTGTCTTTTGAAGGTATATCTTCTGTTACTGCTTTATTTTCTCTGGAGCAAAGTGTTTCTTACAGGTATATCTCTCTGAAATTATTACAGGTGGTGCTTTACAGGTTTTACAGTTTTATCTAACATTAGGATAAGCTTTAGGGTTACTCCATTTGTTGTTGACTGATTGTTTCTGCTCTTACCTCCTTGTTCTTTCGTCCATTGGTTCTTCTTTTTAGGCAGGGAAGGGCCAGCCACCACCCCATCCCCAACCACCCCACGCTACTCCTTTTATAGGGTACCACAGTTGTGACATTTCCTGTGGCAGAGCAGGAAGGAGCGGATCAGTGGGGCCTCCACAAGGTGATCTCATTTACAGGGCACTAGTAATTTAACTTGTTATAAAAGTTAAACAAAGCACAATTAAACCATTACTTGCATTTTTTTTCCTTTTTTTTTCCTTCTAATTACTCTGACTAGGTTACAAACCCAGCAACTTATTTGGAATGGATTTCATTAACTGCAGGTACTGTGGAACAATTTTCAGAAGGACAGTCTTACAGGATTTAGGACACTGTCCTACATGCTGGGCTCTTGGAGATCTTCGGTCTCAGCTCCGGGCAGCATGGGCAGAGATTGCACACCTCAAATTTCATATTGAAGAGGAAATACATTATAAGAACCACCCCATTTCCCAGCATCCAACAGAAAAACCCTCGACCCAGAGGGTAGTTGGTCAGGAGGTTGGCAGGTGGTTAGGAGGAGCAAATCAGTGCCCCATCACTCTCTGCTCTCAACACATTACCTCCAAAACCATATAAACGCTACAAACAGGTATCTGCCTCTATCTCTGAAATCAAATAAAGAGGCAGAAGACACTGCAGAGCAGGACACTGCTGCACAGGAGCTAGCACAACAATACTCACCCAAATCAGGAACCAAAACTAAACAAGCACAAAGGAAATCCAAAAACTTCTGATCATAGGAGACTCCATGATTCGGGGAGTTGATACCCATCTCCAGCCAGGGTGATGGCAGATGTCTCCCAGGTACATCAGCATGGAGACACTGACCGCATTGCTAAATTGTTCACAAAGCAGGAGAAAACATTGATGTCCTAGTACACATAGGGACTAATGATCTCGCCAGCCGGTCAGTTGTGGAGACCAAGGAACACCTGACTAAGCTGGTGATACAAACTATCATCTATTTCGTCGGCATCTCCTTCTCTGAGATCCTGCCAGTCTGGGAGAAGGGAACAGGATGGACGGAAGGTCAGAGAAGGAGAGATAGGGGAGCTAAACACGTGGCTCAGGGACTGGTGCCAGGAAAAGGACACAGATTTGTAGGAACTGGCAACAGTTCTGGGAGCGAAAGTTCTTTAAATTTGATGGACTGCATCTGACTAAAGAGGAGTCAGTGCATTGGGGCAGAAGTTTGACGTCTTTGCAGAATATTTAAACTAGCAATGGGAGAGGGGTGCAGCACCCCATACGTCGAATGGGAAGAACACCCCTCCCTCAGCTAGTGGTCAAACAGGAATTCAAGCGTGTTTGCCATTCATTTGCATCACCAGGTAAGAAAAAGGTTTGTCTCCCATAATGATGCACAGGGTAATGCCAAACTTCACCCAACAACCAACACACCAAAATCTGGCCAATGGAAAATCATGTACACAAATGCTCACAGCCTGGGAAATAAGATCCCAGACCTGCAGGCAATAATGTCAGAGGCTAAACTGGACATAGTAGCAATTAGTGAGGCGTGGTTTACCAGTAACTACACTTGGGAGACTTCAGTACCTGGCTATGTATTGTTCAGAAGAGACCGAGGTGCAAAGGGGAGGAGGGCCTGCTGTTAATGAAAATATCAAAGCTACAGAAATTCAGAATACACATAAGGAGCCAGAAGAACTGTGGGTCACCCTGGAAACAGGAAATGGGACAGCCATAAGAACTGGGGTTGTCTACAGGCCCCCAGACCAGAGGAGGACATAGACACATTACTGTTGAAGATATACAAAACATGACAGCTAAAGGGAGGTTCTGATAATGGGAGACTTAATCATGCCAGATATAGATTGGTCAATACCAGCAGGAACATCTGCCAGAACTAGACTCATAGTGGATTCCCTGCAGGAGGGCCTCAAACAACTGGTACAGCAACCCACAAGAGACAGGGCTATCCTAGATCTAGTACTGACTAACAAAGAAGGGATCACAGATCTCCAGGTAGAAGGTCACCTGGGGTCCAGTGACCATCACATGGTATGGTTCAATTGGTTACTACATCTAAATCATCCCATTCCAAGGCAAAAATATGGGACTTCAGAGGAGCTGACTTTGATAAGATGGCCAACAGAGTTAAGCTAGCCCTGGCAAAAAGAAACATTAGGTGAGGAGGCATAAAAGTGGGCAAGCATTAAGGATACAATACTTGAAGCAACATCCCATTGTGTTAGAGACAGAAAAGGAAGTGCAAAGAAGAAGGAAACCACTTTGGTTCTCAAATACAGTAGCAGAAAAGGTCAGAGCCAAAAGGCTGGCCTTCAGAAAATATAAAGGAACACAGCGGGATGAAGATGGGGAGGCATACCAAACTGCCCTAAGGGAAGCAGGTAAGGCAGTAAGGCAGGCAAAGTCCCAAACTGAGGAAACACTAGCACTAACTAGTAAAGAAGGTGACAAGACTTTCTATAGATACATTAGTGAAAAGAGAAAGTCCAGAGGGGTATTGCTAAGCTTTTAATGGAGAAAAGGGAGCATGTGAGGAGGAGGACCCTGTAAAGGCATCTATCCTAAATAGATACTTTTGCTCAGTATTTACTGAAGAGAAGGTAGGGCAGGGCCCACAGCTCAGCATCATGGACACAGGGGGAGGGAGGTGAGCACTACTCCCTTCACAAAAGAAAGGGTCCTACAAGAGCTTGCTAAGCTCAGGGTGGATAAGGCAATGGGACCTGATGGCATACATCCCAGGGTACTTAAGGAGCTAAAGGAGGAACTAGAGAGCCATTAGCAGAATTGTTTAGTGAGTCTCTGAGCACAGGAGAGGTCCCAGAAGACTGGAGAAGGGCTCATGTGATCCCGCTCCACAAGAGTGGTAGCAGGGAGGAGGCGGGGAACTACAGACCAGTCAGTCTTACCTCAGTAGTGGGCAAGATTATGGAGGCACTCCTTAAGGAAAGGATAGTGCAACACCTGAATCCATAGGGCACAGGATCCAAGACAGCATGGGTTTACAAAGGAAGGTCCTGTCAAACTAATCTCATAGATTTCTTTGACTGGGTAACCAGAGTGGTGGACCAAGGGGAGCAGTTGATGTCGCCTACCTTGACTTCAGCAAAGCTTTGACACTGTTCCACATAGAAGATTGATAAATAAGCTAGGTAGGCTCAAAGGGTGGGTCAAGTTGGTCAACTGGGTGGCAAACTGGTTGACTGGCAGAAAACAGAGAGTGGTGGTAAATGGTATACAGTCAGAAGAGATGCAAGTCACAAGTGGGGTACCTTGAGGGATCGTCCTGGGGCCAGTCCTATTCAACATCTTCATTAGTGACCTCGCAGATGGACTAGAGGGTAATGCTTGTCTGTTTGCAGATGACACCAAGATCTGCAACAGAGTAGATGATCCAGATGGGGTGGGCAGAATGAGAAGAGATCTGGATAAACTAGCAAATGGTCAGAAGAGTGGCAACTGGGATTTAATGCAAAGAAGTGCAAAATCATGCACATAGGGAAGAGAAACCCTGAAGCCACTTATAGGCTGGGAGGAGTTGCTAGCAGTCACAAAGGAAGAAAGAGACTTGGGCATCATCATCACTGATGACCTAAAATCATCCAAGCAGACCTCTAAAGCAGTAGGTAAGGCTAGGGGGTGTTAGGGTGTATTAGTAGGGGGTATCATGTCGTGAAGAGGGAGGTAATAATCCTCTGTACAAGACATTGGTTAGGCCCCATCTGGAGTACTGCGGCAGTATTGGAGGCCACACCTTCACAAGGACATTAACCAAATTGAGGCAGTCCAGAGAAGGGCAACCAAATGGTGCAGGGACTGCATCAGAAGACATATGAGGACAGATTAACGGAGCTCAATATGTATACCCTTGAGCAAAGGAGGAGAGAGTGATATGATCGAGACATTTAAACACCTTAAGGGCATAAACAAGGTGAAAGAGTCTAACATGTTTAAATATAAGAAAAATTGCAGGACAAGAGGACACAGCATGAGATTAGAGGGAGGCCGATTAAGGGGAATGTGAGGAAATTTTTTTTCACAGAAAGGTGGTAGATGCATGGAATAGCTTACCACAAGAGTGGTGGCTATGAATACAGTGCAGGGCTTCAAACAGGCATGGGATAGGCATAAGGGAGCAATACAAATGACTATGAATAGATAGGTCACTGACAGAGCAAAGGCCGATGGCACATTTATAAGGTAAAAGAAATGGGCAGACTGGATGGCCTTTTGGGTCCTTATCTCGCCAACTTCTATGTTTCTATGTTTCTATGTAAGATGAACAAAGTGGGTGACTTGGACCATTTTATTGGACCATCAAGAGATTGAAAGACCAAAAGAGGCACTCGGCACCTCCTTCTACAAAGATGCAACTCCTGGGTTATTTCAGAATGTGTTTAGTGCATCATTTTATTGAAGGTGCAGAAGGACATAAGCTCGTGAGTGAGTCGCCTAACGCATTTCAGATAGAAGCAGTCCTTTTTTTTTTTTTGAAGGATTGTTTCTATCCAAATGCATCAGGCAACTGACCCAATAAAATGATGCACTGAGCTGAGCGCATTTTGAAATAACCCAGGAGTTGCGCTTTTGTATGAAGAGGTGAGTGCCTGATTTTCTTTTTATGTTCACTTGCGCATGCGCAAGGAACGCCTTTGGGAGAATGGGACACTTTGGAGGTGTGCCTGTCCTGTAATCCCTCGCTCCATTGAGCAGGCATGGCAGTCCTGCACCAATCGCTATGGGTGTTGTAGATGACAGCGGTGGTCTTCTTCAAAGAAAACCACCGCTGTGTGCTGCCAGTGCGCCACGCCCCATCCTTGGTGCCACGCTGGGAGCCCACCCCGCATGGCAAACGCCCTGCATCGCCTGCTGACGGGGTACCAATCCCCATCGGCTCCACCTCCCCAAACAGCTTTCTGCTGCCACGCTGGGAGCCCACCCCAGCGTGGCAACGTCCCCGCCGCCTGCTGGACGGGGTGCCTAATCCCCATCGGCTCCACGCCCCCCAGCCATTTCTGCTCACGCTGAGCCCACCCAGCGTGGCAAATGTCCCGCATCGTCAATTTAGAAAACAAAAACCTGTAAATTAAAAACGGTCCCACGCAGTCTCCCCGCCCCTCCCACAACCCGCACTCCACCCACTGGCGCACCCTGCCTCCCCACACCCCTCTCACCCCATACTTGCCTCGGAGCTCGGGCGCGATGATCATCGCTGGACCGGGAACACGCCTGCACTCTTCAAAGCCGACCGCGAACTGAGGAAATGCCGGTAAGCTGTATAATGGGCTAGATGTTTTTTTTCAACTTTGTTGCATATCTCAGGCATTTTTGGAATTTTTGCAAATTTTCAACATGGGGTTTTGGGACCCTTCTCATGAATTCACTGTCATGGCGTTATTCGGCCCAAGGGTGATTTCGCAGTCACTGTGCGAAATCGCCGGGTCGATTAATGAAACGACAGTGTCAGCTGTCATAAGGTGGGCCTCAAAAGCCTATTTTGAAAATTTGGTGAAAATTCCTAAAATGACCATTTTACGAGTGTGTGCTATGCAGTTCCTCACGCAGGCTTGTAAGTTCGCAAATTTTCAATATTTTCACCCAGATTTTCAACATTACCATTTTACCACACCTTCTTATGAGCAGTACAGCTGTCATTTTCACATCTCACCCAAACGTGTTTCCTTCATATGAGCATAAATGGCGCAGTCAGTGAGCGAAATCAATGTATGGGACACATTAAGAAAATCACAGTGACACTGTTCATGAGCCGAGGTCTTAAAATGGCTGTGTTGAAAATTTGTGAAAAATTCTAAAATGACTGTTTTATGAGTGTGCTGCTCCAGTTCCTATGCACACTCGTAAGTTTGCTAATTTTCAATATTTTCACCCAGATTTCAACATTGCCATTTTACCACACTCCTTATGAGCAGTGCAGCTGTCATTTTCACATCTTGCCCAAAACGTGTTTCCTCACCATGTAGCGATAATGGCACAGTCGGTGCTGAACTCAATGTATGGGACACATTAAGAAAATCACAGTGTCACTGTTCATGAGCAGAGATCTTAAATGGCTATGTTGAAAATTTGGTGAAAAAATTCTAAAATGACTGTTTTATGTAGCCAGCTATGAAGTTCCTACCCACGCGAAGTTCACGAATTTTCAGTATTTGCACTCCAATGACTTCCAAATACCTGAACAGCACGAGAAGCAAGCAACATTCGGCATTGACAAATGCTTGTACTTTGTCACTGATTTTTTAAGCCATGTCCAAGTGCCAAATACCTGCAAGCTTAACGTCTCTGCATTGACAAATGCTTGTTTATTGTGTCTCTGTATAGAGTTACTGTGTGCAGCACAGATCTCGTGCAATTTACCGTGATTCTTTACCAACAAGAGATTTACAAAACACAAGCTTTCAGGCTACAGAGCCCTTCATCAGCGTTGAAGCCAGGTTCTACAGAAAGCAAGCTTCTAGGATAGAGAAATCTGCTGGTAAATGAACTTTTACACATGGGTATAGCAGTTATTTTGAAAAGGAAGTATGCAGAGACAAAAAAAGTTGTCCAAATACAAGGTGGTTGTACATCAGATTAGTGATGTAGACTCTAGTCTCAAAATGAATGTGACAACAGGAGGCCTATAAAACTGTAAGATGTTTATATATTCAAAGAGCCTCCCTAAATACAGACTGTGTGAGTGTGTGTGTGTCTGTGTCTGTGTATGACTACAATATAAATGAAACCTTGTTAACACGCATAAGGAACACTACAAAAATATATTAAATGTGTTTATAATGTATATAAATATTCTTTGCAAAACTTTTAATGCACCAGTTAGGAGTAGCTTAATGCCACAAAAGTAGGAATGTGGCATTAGGGTTTCCAACCCTAACTCCCCACTGCACAGCCCTCCACCCCAAAGCAGCAAAAAGAAAAACATTAGGGTTTTGGGTCCGTGGAGTTTTGGCAAATCAGTGATGGGGTCTTCCTTGGGGTTGTCAACCCTAATGGTCTCCCCTTCCCCGAGCTCATAGGCTGTAGTTCAAAGCACAAGGAACAGCTCCAAGGAAGTGCCTCATAGTGATACACTCTTCAAAGATAGAGAACTATGTCTCGCTACATCTTGCCAACACAATTTGATGTTGCTTGAAAGGAGATCACGGTGATGTTGTTTGCTCAGGGAACAGGGTGGGCATTAGGGTTGACAACCCCAAGGAAGACACCACCACTGATTCACCTGATTCACCAGGACTGCAGAGATCCAAAACGTAATGTATTTTCCTTTTGCTGCTTGGGAGTGAGGTGGGGAGTTTGGATTGGAAACCCTAACGCCACATTTCCTTCTTTTGTGACATTGGGTTACCCTAACTGGTATATTCGCAAAGTTTTTTGCAAAGAATTTTCTTTTTGAGATAGTGGAACTGTATCCTCATTTCTGCAGGTCCTGAAGAGATGCAGATGACCTGCCTAAGGAAGACTCCGTCCCTTACGGGCCCTGCAGTTCTGTGGAGCAATGGATGTGGAGAATTCATGGGGCTGTTTGGTGGGCTGTGGAAGCATAGGGGCCCTGTGGTCCCTGCACTCTGTGTGGCTGCAGCTACAGATTCACAGGGTAAAGATTGCATTCATCAGCCAATGTATAGAGCCCCTCCGACCCAAGGGGAGAGGTAGGCCTTATGCCAAGAGGACAGTTGTCTTCACTATATGGTAGCCAGGACCATGCGAACAACCCTGCATCTTTCATTCCCTGGCTGGGGGTGTCATAATAGTACCATCCTGCCACCCTCACCCTCACCGAGCTCACCCCAAACTCAGCTCACAGGGACAGGATCACAAAGCTTACCTGCTGGGGTCACGATTGGCATTACACACAAAAGTTTAACAATTTTGTTTTTGAATTTTGACCCAGAATGTTCAAGGTACTTGTTTTATGATTTGCCTTATAAACATAACAAGTACCAAATGAACAAAATGTACCAAATGAACAATGAACAAAATGTCATTTCACACCAGAAGTCCGAAAACATGTCTAATCCAGGATTTTAAAATGATGCATCACATTTATGAGGTGGTGTGGAAAAATTGCTGTGGAAAGTTTGGAATCAAAATATTTAAAATAGTGAAGTTATGAGGAACGCTGAAATACTGCAATGTTCACTCATAACCTGGGCATTTTACCATATTTGTACACCAGATTTTCAGCATAGCCTTCTTATTATTCTGCCTCATAAATCTGGTAGGTGAAAATGTTCAAATCCCTGCCAAAACATCTTTCCATTTCACCAAAATGTCATTCTGTGCCACAGGTATGAAAACACATTTTGGTCAGGGTTTGAAAATGACAGCTGTCACGTCTCATGAGGTGGTGTGGAAAATGAATATGTTAAAAATTTAGGTCAAAATATTTAAAATTAAAAAGTTCACGAGTGAAAGCAACGTTGAAATATTTCAAGGTACATGCATAATTTTGCCAACTTTATATATTTTGACCCCAAAATTTTAACATAGGCTTCTTATGAACCCACCTCATGAACAAGGATGGTGAACATTTTCAAATCCCACTCAAAAGGTGATTTCGTAAGCGATCGTGAACTCACCTTTCAGGTCTGGTTTGCATAATTCCACCACAACTGGTCATGAGGTGGATTCCCAAAAGGCCATGTTGAAAATTTGGGGTTGAAATATACAAAATGACAAAGTTATGCATCAGAGTTAAAACCCCATTGAAATGCATTGACCCGCACTTACCGTAGTTTCTCATATTGCAGTCAGTGATTCCAGCAGCAAAACGTGTCTCGATTGGTGAGTGGATCTTTGCCCTGAGATGTGTTCAGGTGAGTGAGGGGTGTGGGGTGCTGGAGAGGTGGGTGCACAGGGAGGTCCGGGTTTGGGGGAGATCGTCGAGGACTGTTTTCTTTTTACAGGTCCAACTAAAAAAAAAAAAAAACTTTGAGGGACAGTTTTTTTTATTACAGGAAACATTAATGCAGGGATGGCGATCAGAGAGTGGGGGTGCTACATAGACACCAGGGAAACACACACATAATGGGATGATGATCAAGGGTCTGGGCACTACTAGACACCAGGGAAACATAATACATAAAGGGATGGTGATTAGAGGGAGGGTGGGGCATCACTAGACACATCAGGGTTACATAAGGAGACGATGATCGGATGGTGGTGGCACCACTAGAGAAACATTATAAAGTAAGAGGACAGCAATTGAGGATGAGGGGTGCCATTAGACACCAGGGAAACATTATATAAATACGGGCCAGTGATGGGAGATTGTGGGGGTGCCATACCAGGGAAACATAAACAGGGACAGCAGTCGGAGGGTGGGGGATGCCACTCAGATACCAGGTAAACATTACATAAGTACATGAAGGGGCTACTAGACACCAGGGAAACATTACATACATAAGGGTACGGGCAATGAGGGTGCACCAGTAGACACCAGGGAAACATTACATACATAAGGGTGCGGCAATGAGGGGGCGCCACTAGACTCCAGGGAAACATTACATACATAAGGGTACGGCAATGAGGGGCGCCACTAGACACCAGGAAACATTGCATACATAAGGCACGGGCAATGAGGGGGCGCCACTCACGGCAATGAGGGGTGCCACTAGACACCAGGAAACATTGCATACATAAGGGTATCGGCAATGAGGGGCGCCATTAGACACCAGGGAAACATTGCATACATAAGGGTATCGGCAATGAGGGGCGCCACTAGACACCAGGGAAACATTACATACATAAGGGTACGGCAATGAGGGGGCCACTAGTCACCAGGGAAATGACGGCTCACTGCTGTCAGAGCAGCCTGCAGCACAAGTTCCAGCTGCAGCTGCAGAACTCAAGAAAGTCCCGCTGTTCTCATACAGAAAACACAGGTCCATGGCTCCTCTCACTAAACTGGGCACCCAGGCTTTGGGAAAATGGGGAGATGCTTGAAAGAGGCATTAAGGGAATGGGACAGGAATCGATTGAGGAACAGTGGCAGTATTTAAAATGGGGATTATAAAAACAACAGAATTATGCATTAAGCAGGTTAGCAAGAGGAAAAGAAAGAGGAGACCATTATGGTTTTCCAAAGAGGTAGCAAAGAAAGTGAAAGCCAAAAAGATTGCATTCAGGCAATACAAAAAGACACAGGCAGAAGGGATAGGGAGAAGTACCAGGAGAAACAAAGGAGGCAGGGAAGTCAGTAAGGAAGCCAAAGCTCAGATAGAAGAACACATTGCAAAATCAGTGGTTAAAGGCGACAAAACCTTTTACAGGTACATAAGGAAAAAGAAGGACAAAGGGATGGATAGTGAGACTGAAGGGGAGGATGGGAGCCGATGGAGGATGACAACAGTAAAGCTGACATATTGAACAGGTATTTCTGCTCAGTCTTTACTAAGGAAGAGGGGGTAATGGGTCTGAAGGGAGTACAAGGGTGAGAATGGTGCAGAATGGACACAAGTCCCTTTACTACGAGAAAGGGTCCTGAAGGAACTGGAAGTAATAAGAGCTGATAAAGCAATGGGCCAGATGGGGTGCACCCCAGGGTCCTTAAAGAACTAAGAGAGGTGGTGGCTGAACCTCTGGCTATCCTGTTCAGCCAATCACTGGAAACAGGGAGGTACCCAAAGACTGGAGGACAGCAGATGTAGTCCCTTATACAAAAGTGGGAACAAAGAGGAAGCAGGAACTACAGACCAGTCAGCCTCACCGGTAGTGGGAAAGATCATGGAAGCACTCACTGAAGAGAGATTGGTGGAACATCTGGTTGTCAATGGACCACAGGACCCAAGGCAGCATGGTTTCACCAGGGGAGGTCATGTCAGACCAACCTCATTGAATTTTTGACTGGGTGACTAAGGAGGTGGATCAGGGAGGGCAGGACATGCTATCTGGACTTCAGCAAGGCCTTTGACACTGTGCCACATAGAAGACTATTACACAAACTGGGGAATATGGGTGTGGCAGGACAGTAGTGTGGTGGGTAGGTAACTGGCTGGGTGGCAGGACACAGAGGGTGGTGGTAAATGGCTGTCACCCACAGAGGGAAGAGTGACCAGTGGGTACCACAGGGATCAGTGCTGGGACCGGTCCTATTCAACATCTTCATCAGTGACATTGCACAGGATATAGAAGGCAGAATTTCACTGTTGCTGATGACACAAAGCTCTGTAATAGAGTAGACACACCAGAGGGTGTAGACAGAATGAGAAGGGACCTGCAGAAACTTGAAGAATGGTCAAGGGTTTGGCAGTTGAAATTCAATGCAAAGAAGTGCAAGATAATGCATATGGGGACAAAAACCTGGCACAATATATCAGTTAGGGGGTGAGGATATAGCATGCACCAAGCAGGAAAGGGATCTTGGGGTTGTCATCTCTGATGACCTCAAGGTGAAACAGTGACAAGGCATCAGGTAAAGCAAATAGGATGCTGGGATGTATAGGCAGGGCATCACCAGCAGGAAAGAGAGAGGTCATAATTCCGCTATACAAGACACTAGTGAGGCCCCACCTGGAGTACAGTGTACAATCCTGGAGACCATACCTACGTAAGGACATAGACAGGGTAGAGAAGGTTCAGAGGAGGGCAACAAAGATGGTGCATGGGTTGCATCACAAGTCCTATGAAGACAGGTTGAAGGAACTGAACATGTACTCCCTGGAGGAGAGGAGGAGAGAGGGATATGATAGAGACATACAAGTATCTTACAGGGAGGAACAGGTGCAGGAAAACACTATTTTTAAGCGAAAAAGATGTTTCAGGACTAGAGGGCATGGGATGAAGTTGGAGGGAGGACGATTCAGAGGAAACATGAGAAAGAATTTTCACAGAACGGGTGGTGGACAAGTGGAACACCCTGCCAGAGGAAGTGGTGGGGGCTGAAACAATCACGGATTTAAGAATGCATGGGATAGACATAAAGGAATTCTAGAGGTCAGGGGTAAGGGAAATAGACTTCTAGGAAAACAAACTGAACTTACAAGCTCAAATGGGCAGACTAGGTGGGCCATAGGCCCTTATCTGCCGACACTGTCTATGTATCTATGTATCTATGATTTTGGGGTGTCCAGAAAATGGCCATTAATTGAAGAAACAAACATCAGAATCTAGCTAAATGGATCCTGCTTAGCTGGGTTCTGGTGTTTGTGCTTTTTAAATGATGGAATTTTTATGTAATGTCCATGCTAACAGTTTAAGGAGAAAAGAAATAAGATGGTGAGTCTCACAGCACAAAAAATATGCTTCCTGCTCAAGAGCAAGTGGTGAGGAACCAAAATGGCCCTGCAACATAGAATTTTTGGTGTCATAGCAGTATTATCCCAAGAACCCTACTGGGCATGCTCAGAACAGAAAACACAAAACTTTAAAGCCTTATAACTCTGAACTATTTAAGTTTTGTTTCACAAAACCTGTAAAAGGCACTACCTTAGGACATCACATCTTTACCCTGAAAGTTTGGGATAAAATTCCATTCCGTGTAGGCTGTGGGTGAGAGCAAAAAAAAAAATCCCATGTTAAGTATAGGAAAAAATTAGATATCTATAGAAAAATGACACATATGGATCTCAGAAACCACACAAGCTGCCATCATAAAACTTTCACAGATTTACATCTTGCCTCCTAGACAACACATGCAAAATTTCAGTTAATTTTGTTAAGCGGTGCAAAGCTATTAAGGTGCAAAATTCACGGGTTTAACATGGAACACCCTACTCAACTCTAATTATGGGGTGCTATGCACCCTATAATAAGCACTGGAATGCTCATGCATCTGAACCAAGAAGATAGGCCGTCAGCTTAGATTTGTAATGGGTCATGCATTACACCCCTCAAAACAAGCGATTCAAGATACAGGGAGTTGTACATGTGGATCCCAGAATATTGTCTGTTACATCCTGTGCAGGATGTGCCCACATACAGACCCTCAACTGTACCGATTTAGCCAGTACAATACCGGCTGTCTTATTTTGGTACCGGATCCTCAGAACTTGTCAGTGTGTACTGAATTTTGAAATCCACTCTGTCTGATAGTAAAACCTCTTTTATTTGACTGCAGCTTGTTCTTCTGCATGGCCACCACTGGGCCGCTAGAGGCATGCGTGGGCGAGTGTCCATCCCCATGGTAACCGCAATAAAGCATGTGCAGACAGTAGTGTCTGTAATTTCAGTGTCAGTCTCAAAACGGACATTTGCCTGTAGCCTCTGGAAGCTTTAGCTTGCAGCCATGAATTTTGTTTCCCACCACAGAGCGAGTGTCAGATTCAGCTGAGCAATTAGTGTCTGTCTGGAACTGTGTATTATTCCCCGCTGTGAACCGCTTCGCTCATTTAATGCAGCACAAGTAAGTTTACTCTATTTTTGTCTGTCGATTGTTGGAGGGTATGTGTGCATGCTATGTGGAGAAACTGGACAACACCTTTCAAACCCAAAATGAACTTATACAGGCTAAATATGAAGAAAAAGACCAAAATTATCTATATTATAGTCTCTCTCTCTTTCTCTCTCTCTCTCTCTCTCTCTCTCTACAACACCCATAGTCTGTATGCTCTTTGAATATAGACATCTTACAGTTTATAGGCCTCCTGTTGCCAAATTCCAGTCCGGGAGAGGAGTCTAGCCACTCAACTGATTTACAACCACCTAGTATTTCAAAGACTGTTTTTGTCTTTACATACTTTCTTTTCAAAAGAACTGTTCTATTCATATTTATTTACCAGTGTTCTCTGTCCGAAGAAGCTTGCTTTCTGTAGAACCTGGCTGCTACACCTGACTTAAGGGCTTTGTGTAGCTTGAAAACTTGTGTTTCATAAATCACAGGTTTAAACCCCATCAGAGCCAGATATTCACCATGTGACCCTGAGTAAGCCAGTTAACCTGCCAGTGCTCCAGGCCATGTAGCTGTGGAAATAAGAAGCAGGACTGCACTGTAAATGAGATGTTACATCTCAGCTGGGCTATTCTGGTAAATAACATTGTGTAACAAAAAAATCACAATCTTTCTCACTGATATGACACTCGTGTCTCAACTTGAAAGGCCAGTTTCCTCCCTGTCATACACACACCTACCTACAGCGATTGAAGTGCCAGCTGTCTGAGAATCTGCTACAGAATACTGAAACATCAGCTGTCTCACAGTGCAAAACAGAATGCGGAGTTCACAAGTATTCTACAGTGCTGCTCCACACAGAGCCCATAATCGCCTAGGTGAGATGCAGCATGTCATTTTCAGTGGCGCTTCATTTCCCCATTCATACAGCCGGGACTGAGTGGTGCACAAAGATGTTATGTGACTTGCTCAAGGTCACGCAGCGAGCCAGGGACTCTTGTTGATCTTGGTATATATGCAGTATGTATTTGGGCAACCCTAAGTGGGGATAAATGTGACAAGATAAAAGTAATTTTGAACTGAATGAAAACAATTTGAGGAAGCTGATTGGCTGAGAGGTATTTGAAGCCGTGATTATATCCCACTGTATACTCATAGCTTCAGAAAACCTCCAGCTTCCAGCCTCCTCACTCTCCCCAGATACATCCGCTTGCCCACACACTGACACCCCTCTGTCCTCACTCACGCCAACCCAATCTAATTTTGAGAACAAATATTTTTTCTCTGCAGCCTTAGAGACTCTCACCAAACAGCTGTTGTATAAACAAGATCTGAAGAAACCATGCAGTTCCAAAACATAACACAGAACAAACGGGTTACATTCATATGAATGCCACACAAACTGTGGCTCAGAACTGCAAACTCTCACCCCCACTGAAGCCGCCAGACCACGTGGTGATATCGTTGCTCTCGTCCCAACATACCGTAACTAGTCTGTCAGAGATTGGTAACACTTGAACTAGTGGTGCCAACAGCAGCTTCAAAATTTAATTAAGTACCACACCATTAAAACTAATTTATAGCATGTATTTGCAGTCGGAGCCACACATCTTGAAAGCTGCCACTGTACTGTCATTAACTACGTGATAATGGCGGGTGGATTTACCAGTGGTGGTTTGATACAATGCTTAACAGCAATTCATAAAATAAATGCTTGAGCAACGAGGCAGCTGCTCCAAGCACAGGAGGAAGCAGCACAGCAGCACACTAGATCGGCCGGGATCGCCGTATCTCTAGGTGAGACAACTGGATAGACCGTGGAACAGCTACATTGTGCTTGCACATACACACCTATATAACAGCGCCACCTGCTGTTAATAGCCCAAAGAACTACGTTTCTAACTGTATTACTACCATTGCAAATCCAATACTAAAACATTTTTAAAACTTTTTTTTTTTTTTTTTAAGAATACACATTTGGATCCAGTTTATAATAGCAATAATGCACTCCAGAATGGTATATCATGGATATCATCACTCTCAGGTGCTGGATGCACTCAGCCTGTGGCCCCATACTCAACCTCCGAGATGTGACGATATCCCATGATATATCACACCCTATCATGAATTATTGCTTAATTATCTTATACTCAACTCACAAGCTATCATGTGAGCTGGTTATGTCGCAAATAATATCTTGCCCTGTTGGATAAATCACATTGCATATTGAACCAAACAGACAGCAGCTTTCACAGTGCTTGTGACATCAAAATACCCTTATGCAGCACTGAAGCCATCAGTTGAAATCAAAGAGAATCAGTTCAGTCGTAATACAACCTGCATGTTTAAAAGCTGCAGCTATAAACTTATGTTGTGTAAAGTGAATATACAGTGACCTGACTCAAAATATGTAATTTATCATCACTTGTAAGGGAGCAGCACTTTAATAACTTAATCATGGCTCCATCACTCATGAGAAGGTCCTGCCCCTCACACTTGAAGATAAATTGCATATTTCTGTCTTTTGTGTATCCCTTTATGTACAGTATATTAGGGTTGAGTAGGCAGTTTAATGCTAAATTATGATGTAACATGGGCTTCCCTACATGGAATAGTGTAAACTTGGCATGCATGGAGTCAGTGCCAGGATTTCTGAATCCTGTAAATTTGATACTGGTCATTTCAGAGGCTGAAAACCCTAAAATATGGAAATTATTACCTTCTTCTGCTCACAGATAGAGCAAAATGACTGCCAGTTGAAACCTGAAACTTTCAGATTCATGACCCAAGGATAATTCTTTGAAAGGTGACCATATTTAAAATGTGTAGTTTTTAAATTTCAGAAATAGTGTACCATTTTCACACATGCTCAGAATGTTTGTTCAACATGCTAAGGATAACTGGATTTTTGTAAAACTGATGTACATCAGTTTTTGTGAAGTTGTCTTCATTTCATGACTCGAATTGGTGTTTTCTTTTAGTTTTGAGTCATCAAATGGCCCCGCTATCTTTAGGTTGCCAGATTTTGGGAACCCATCACTGCCATCAACATAACTGTCATTGAGGCACAGGTCAGTAAGCACAGGAAAACCAGAAGCAGTTTCAAAATTCACAAATAGCATTTTATTTTCTCAATAACAGCAAAATAAAAAATACAAATTATTCAATATAACTATTTACAAAGGCAGTACAAACAGAGAAAAATAAGTCCTTCTTCTGAGGGTATCTCTTAATTACAAGTTTCAGTCTCTTACTCTCCTTGTCTCGCTAGCAAATGCATTGCTGCTATTTTTGTAAGTCTTTGTCTGGGAACTCGTTAAGAGAGCCTGCTTCTCACAGAATATTCTTGTAAGTTTACAGAATGTTGTTGTCAGTTCTGTTCATTTCAGGTGCAGCAAAACAATACATGGTGTCCAAGAACTGACCCCTGTTGACAACTCTGCAGAGGGCTTAAAACTGCATCTCAGGTTAACCCTTTGAGTTTCAAATAGCCTTTTGCAATTATTTCAACAGTATAACTATATACCATTTTAAACAAAGGGATACCAGTATCAGTGACATTTTCACATAAAGATTCATATATATTTTTATACCCACAGATATGCAAGGGAGAAGAAAAGACAGAAATAACAAGGGAAGGCAGAGAGATAGCGAGAGTGGAGAATTGCTAAACCATCGGAGTGATAAGTTCCTAGGTCTCACAAGAAAATTTGGTTGTGCAACCAGACAGAGAAGAGACAGAAAAGGAGATGATAGAGTAGATTCTTGCATTTAACCTCTTTCTGCATAACAAATGTGGTAGGGCCTTATTCAACCTTGTCACAATAGCGCCCAGCTTATCCCTACTGTGAAACCTCCTGCCCACCTGAACTCTAGAAAATTGGAGGCGGTTACCAACCCTGCTGTCAGTACCACCAGAACTGTAAAACATCCGATGATGGGTACCTCCTCCTGCCTGCCGAACTGTAGTAAAACAAGATCTGGCAGAGCCGATATGGCTGCAGCCAAGCTTGCTGACCTCGGCGGCAGAACATGGCACATTCTGCCATGTTCAGATAACCACCAGGCTCAGTGCATATCGCGCCAAGTTGTCACCCGTACGCGACTTCACTTCGCAGTTGTGGTGAAGTCATGCATGCCACTGAGCTCCAGCATCCATCTTGGGCACAGTGAAATGTTCCGCCGTGAGCTCAGTGCGCATGGCGACTTCACCACAACTGCAGAAGTGAAGTTGTGCATGCATGATCACTCATGCATGCGCACTGAGCTCCAGTGGTCATCTTCGACATGGCGGACTGTGCTGTGTTCCACCGTGAGTTCAGCAAGCTCGTGGCGATGACAGAAAAATTAGTGCACCTGCTGGGGATGGGGATGAGTGCACTGATTTGGAGTTGTGGAGGAAGTACTGCAACTCAGATTTGTGCTTTGGTATCCCTTTTCCACCTACAGCAAGATGGCTGCAGGCTACGCCCACTGCGGCCATAAAAGGTGGCAGGTGCCCATCCCGGTGCTTGTACCTCCTCCCCAGTCTGTCCATTTCCCGCCCAAAGTGAAAAGAAGCTGGCAGCAGGTGATCTCGCAGGTCAGTATCCCCGCCCCAACCTTCTATAAAACCCTTATCCCACCCACTGGTTAAGTTACCCTATTCATCCTCTTCCCTCCTCATCCCATTTAATAAAACAACCCAAAGCCCTCATATGCCCATGCCATGCTCCCCGCCCCAAGTGCCCATGTGTCCCTCATCGCAGTTCCTCAGTGTCCCTAGATGCACTCCTCTTCCTCCAGGAAAGAAATAAAATACAAAAGTAAGGGAAGCAAAGGGTGTCCAAAAGGACTTTGGGGTAATTTGGGAAATTGCAAATTGAGTGTTTTTTTTTTTTTTTTTTTTAGGGAGTGGCTAAGAACTCCAACCGTCACATTTGGTTAAAAACTAATTAACAACTAAAAGTTATGGGTGTTGGACAAATGCCTCCCACGCCTCTCAAATAAACTGTCCTGTGAAATGCGAGGCCACGTGGTGCAAGGACATTGTTCTGTTTTTTTTTTTTTTTTTCAGGGTCTTTTTTCCAAAGTCATAACTTTTTTATTTTTAATATTATTTCACAAAATTTGAGAGACAGGTATTAGAAAGTTTAATGCCTGCCTAATAGGTGTGTTGCTTATGCAGAGGGCCCACAGGGCCTGTGTGAAACAGTTACAGGTCCAGTGGGCTGTGCCCGATGGCTGTTCTGCTTTTGCATGATGTAAGGTGCATGTCTGACCTCTGCCCAGCGGGCTGCTGCTTGCATGCAGCCCACAGAAGTCCTATGTGAAGCAAGGTACACATCTGGCACAGTTCATATTGCAATGCAGCTACTTTGGAAGTGGTCTGCAGGACCCCTATGCGATGCATGCTAAGGTCTGACGCAGTGAGCATCATTGTTCATTTGCCTTCTCATTGAAGTGCCTCGCAAAGAAACATTAGGTCTGGCACACTGGCTTCACCATAAAGCTGTTTTAGATCTTTTTCAAAAAGTAAGGAAATTCATTGCAGTGCACTACATTAGTGCATCTGTTAGGGTTCAAACACAAAGCACACGAAGCAGGAAGTGAAAATTAGGGTTCCGAATTGCAGATCAGTTGTGGTGTTCCTCAGGGTTTGAATGACCATACATTGCAGGGTTGGCATTACCCTAATATCAGCACTGTCTTGTCACACCAAGTAAAGCGACACAGCAGTGCTTGCATAGGAGTGCTGATATTAGGGTAACACCAACCCTGTGCCAGATGATCGTCAGACTCCAGGAACACAACACCACAATTTGCTAAGGTTCCAGAGACTTTGAAACCTAATTTTAATTTCCTACTTTGTGTACTTTGGCCAGGATTTTCATAATGCACACCCTGTCATGTGTTACGACGTAGACAGATTCATAGATACTGTCTATAGATAGAGAAATAGATAGATGGGTAGATTAGATAGATTAGATGGAGAGAGGTAGATAGATGGATGGATGGAAAGATAGAGAGATAGATGGAAGCATTAGCGATAGAGATTTATAAAATAAGCATGAGAAACCCTGTACTCTGATTGGTGGAAGTAAAAGTAAAAGTTCTTTCTCTTAGTTCACTTGCACACATGCTGTCCTCTCATCTCTGAAATGTACCTGAGTGAGTGAAAAGTGATTTGTTATCGTTATCTGTAGGCATATTGTTTCTCAGCTCGAAATGCTCTGGCCGCATATGCAGACACGCTGATGGATTAATCCTCATAGTAAAGTGTCACAATTGCAATGCTTGCATCTGTCAAGACAAACAACTCCGCTGTGAGTTATGTATAATAAATGAGGCATCCTTTTAATTTGCATGAAAATGGCCTGAAGCAGACTTTGTAATGTCAGTTTGCACCAGCTCCTGTTCACATCTTTCTGTACATAATGTTGTGTCATGGAAAATATTGAAACCATTTGAATAGTTTATTTTGTGCAACTACTGGGCAGTTTTAAGCTTAAAAGGGCAGGAAAGTGCTACAGGAAACCCAGAGGAAATTTTTGAAAATAAGCAGACTGTCTTTCTGTGTAGTTCCATAGGCCACAGGGGCAGGTAACCCTGATATCATACATGCTACAGTGGCTGACAGATTTGGGTTCTACTCTAAGTTTAGGCCTGACATTGGTCTGTTTGAGATTTTCCAGCTAGTTTCGTGGCTCCCACTGGTTATAGAGTAGCTAGTCCTGATAAATCAGAAGAAAACAAATAGAGATTTGATTTTATGTAGTGCTTTTCATAGAAACAATGCACAAACATGCGAAGGTGCCGGCAGAATAAGACCTTGAGGTCCATCGAGTCTGTCCGCACTGTAGAGTCCCCAGTGTGTGTTATGGACTCTGCCCCCCCCATGCCCCTTATTTCTGGCTACACCTTTGTTTGGCCCTGACTTTTCCTTGTCCCATCCTCTTTGAAGCCATCCACTGTTTCAAGTGATACTACTTCCTCAGGGAGCCCACTCCACCGTACCACACCCTCTCCATGAGAAAATGCCTCCTGGTCCCCTTTTCTGAACCTCCCCTCCAACTAAAGGCAGTGTCCCTCACATTTTTGTTTCCACTAAGCCTGAAGAAGTACTCTCTTTGTCCACCCTTTTGCACCTTTCAAATGCTTAAAGGTCTCAGTCATGCCCCTCCCTTCTGTCCACCAGAGAGTACATGTTCAGGACCTACAGCTTTTCCTCATATGTCCTGCCCTGTTGACCTTTAACCGCCTTTTGTTGCCTTCCTTTGACTACCTCCCAAATATTCCAAAGCATTTTACAATTCAAGAGAGTAGAGAATGTTGTGAAATTTTTAGGTGCACTGGGAGATTCCGAGAAAGCACAGAGACAGATTTGAGGAAGATTAACAGAGGATAAGCAGAGGAGGTTAAGTGACTTGCTTAGGGTCACATTATGAGTGGTGGTTGTGTGATTCATGGATCTTCTAAGTTAGTCTCCTGCATAGAGCTTCACTGTTTGGGCTTAGACTGGAGGTAGTGACCGGCGGGGATAGAGGAGAGTCCATTGAATGTGAAGCCCACATGCACATTATGCATAGTACAAAGCCACAGTTGCCAGCAAATGCCCTCTGTCAACTGGTGGAAAGCGACAGTCACCCTGTCTCATGAAAGGACCAGTCCACAAGTCTGACCCAGTGGTCAAAAGAAGCACTGTGACGAGTCAGCAGGATAGCCTCAAAGGCATGGCACAGCACAGTCACATGAATATTATCACAGCAAATGCTGGAAGGCTTAAAATCTCACTAAGCAGTGAAAATATACATTAAAATCCAGTGGAAAGTGATAATAGTTCTGCAGAAAAAAAAAAATCAAAGAACTGGGCTCATTACTGATGATGATACCATCGGCACAAAATCGTAGCTATCATCATGTCATGGTATGGACATGAAGGACAAACACTGATGGGTCTCAGTGGACACCTGGGTCCAGCCATCAACTTTTCTGAAGGACGTGCCCGAAAGATTTCTTCCTGGACCCTTTCCATCCTCTAAACATCACCTGACAACTGGGGCAATATTGCATATTAAGCCACCGCCATCAGGCAACTTTACCGCGGATCCTACAGGAGAAATTTGGCACTGAATAAACGATGAACTGATGAGGCTTGATGAAGGTACCGCAACAAATGGCACACAAAAACAGCTAAAAATAGTAAAAAATAATATGGAGAAGAAGAAAAGTTATAGTACTAGAAAAGTAAACGACGATGAACTAGACAGAACATCTGTCTGCAGAAATGAAATTCAGGTCCCCATCAAGTAGCTTGAGATCTGTGATGGCAGAGGACGGTTAGAGCCATAATCGGTTCCAGAGTTATTTAGTTTTGAAATTTTAAAATTGGTTCTGAGCATGCTCAGTAAGCACTTCAAAATAGCTGTATGAAATGAAAAAGTATACCTTTTCGACTGACATCATCCTTTTTCATGAGGGACAAAAATCCTTTTCATTTGCTGCCATCTTGTTTTCCATTTCTCACTACAAAAGTTTAAAAGCCACAAAATGACATTCTGGAGAGCTTAACAAATCTTGCTTCAGGACCACGCTTGCTGGATTCTACACTTAACTGTTGGAGAAATACCTTTAAATATTTTTTTTTTTTTTTTACATTATAAGTCTTTTCTTGTGGCTCACTAGAAACGCAAAAAGGAATACTTTTCATATGAGCCCAATGCCATTTTGTGAGGGGAAACTTTTTCGCTTGCCGCCATCCCCACGATCCCCATCCCTGTATGTTGCTATTCTTTCCTGGTGTCTAGTGGCACCACCCTCTGCTCACCATGGAGGTATTTTTAATATTTATTTTATTTAAAATTTGGTGACCAGGAAAGGCGACTGAGCCAAGGCTCTTTTCCAGGTGTGACACAGGTACAAAGAAATTCACAGGAGTAAACATTTGTTACAATACTGACTGAAAAAAGTAGAAGTTTACAATAGATAAAAATTTTAGTTGAGACACAAATATTAACAAGATAAGACAACAATATTTAAGGCTAAGAAACTCCGCAGGTATAGCAGTGATCAAATACTAGAAATACAAAATTGGTCTCAAGTCGGAGAATCTGGGGCAGGTAGGGATTGAGCTTGAGATCGGGAGGCATACCAACACTGGTCCTCAGACCTGAGGAAAGAGCGGAGAGGCATGAGGGATAGAAGACTTGAGAAAAGGAAGGAAAAAGCGTGGTGGGGAGGTGTTAGGAGTATTGGGGCACTGAAGGGAGGGAGGGAGGAGTCTTTGACGGATTAGAGAGGGAGGCTGGGCGCAAGTCCAGGGGAAGGCTGTTCCAATGTAAAGGGAGGTGTGAAGAAGGCTGACTGACTGGCAGTAGGGTGAGGACGAAGGATAGAGAAAGAACGCGAGTCCCTGTGGCTGAAGAGAGTAGGTTGTGGACTTGGCTGGTGTGAGGCAGGATGAGGTAGGGAGGGAGCCTAGCCAATATTTAGCACTCAGAGAGGCACAATGAATTTTTCTCCTGTGAGACAGCGGGAAAGGAGAGAGGAGACAGAGAAGACAGTGGTGGATAAGGGTGGGGAGAGGCAGTGGCGAGCGGCAGAAGGAATTGAGTGGGGTGTCCAGTTTGGAGAGGGAAGAAGCCATAGACTACACTGGCATAATTCAGCACTGGCAGAATAGTTTAGAGTACTAGTTCACAAACGAGTTTGGAGAGGGAGGTTGGCTTTGTGGCAGAGAGGGCTGTGAGTTGGGGCCGGAGTTTGGTGTAGATGGCGTCACAATGTTAGTAGAGAAGTCGAGGTGACTGTCCAGCCAGACACCCAGGTACTTGAAGGCAGGACCAACTCTAGGTGAGCCATCAAGGTCGTGACCAGCGGGGGCAGGGAGGAGGACAGCTTTGTCTAGAACCAAAAATCATGGTAACTGTCTTTTGGTATTGAGTTTTAATTGATTTGATAGAAACCAGGATTGAACCCTGTTGAAATCATATTGAGGTTTGGGAGAACACTGTCATGGGATGGGCCGAGGCATAGATGACTGTATCACCTGCATACATGTGCATGTTAGATGAGTGACAGATAGAGGGAAGGTCATTTATGAAAAGAGAGAAGAGGATGGGGCCAAGGATAGAGCCTTGAGGGATTCCAGAGGATACGGAGAGGAGTAGAGAGGCATCACCTATTTGGACTGATTGTTGTCGATTTTGTGTATGAATGGAACCAGTCGGCCATTAGTTTAGCAAGATCGAAAGATGCGAGTTTGTGAAGAAGGAGAGGGTGAGAGACAGAGTCAAGGCTTTGCTAAATCAATGAAGATAGCAGCAGGATTTGGCTTTTGGTCCATAGCAGAGAAGATGAAATCTGTGACGCGCAGCAGAGAGAGAGGGTGATAGTTGAGTGTTGTTTCCGAAAGCCAGATTGCACAGGTGAAAGGGAGTTACTGGAAGAGAGAAAGTCGGAGAGCTTTGCCAAGATGAGGGATTGCTGAACTTTAGCAAGAGAGGGGAGAAGGATAGGCCGATAGTTACCAGGGGATGATGGGTCACCACCGTTATGCAGTGGGAAGACTTTGGCCAATTTCCAGGCATTGGGAACTGAGGCTGTAGAGAGAAATTTAGTATAAATATCAGTGGGGCGACTATGGGGGGCAGAGATGGGAGCAGTCTAGGGTGTAGTCGTCAGGGCTAGATTTTGAAGTGTTGAGAGAGATGATCGAGAGAAACTTCAAGGGGAGAGAAGAGAGGGAAGAGGAAGCTGGTGGGGGGGGTGAAGCTGGAAGACAGGAAGGAGAGCCTGATGTGGGGGGAAGGAGTTTGTCAGAGCACAAGAAACTAAGAAGTTGTTGAAAGCCCCTGCCACTGAGGTTGGGTCTGAGACAGGGCAGCCATCAGTGCTGAGGACCGGCAGGCTTGTTGGTAGGGGGATCCAGGAGGGAGTGGAACACCTTCCAGAAAGAAGCTGGAGAGTTCTGGCTCTGATCAAGCTCAGATTTGAAGTAAGAAGCCTTAGACTGGCGAATGGCTTTTGTGCACCTGTTTCTAAGTTGTTTGTGTGATTGGAGGTCGCTCTGGGCATGGGATGCTTAGTAGCGTATCCAGGCTCTGTCCCTAGTACGACACAGGGCACTGAGGTCAGAAGTGATACAGGGTGGTGGTGGCACTTCACCCTTACTTTTAGGGGTGCATGGTGGTCCCAGATGTAATTAAAAGTGTTGTAGAAGTGGGATATGGCAAGGTTGATGTCCAGGGTGGAAAAGACTGGCTGCCAGTCAGCCCCAGCTGCCCACCCTCCTCCCCACCCCTCTCCCTACCCTTAATCCCATTGCTGCCTCCCTGTAGCTCCACCTCCCCCACCACCATCACCCTCCCACAGAAATGACAAAGCTGCTCCAGGCTGCTTCCACCCCCACTCTCCCCATTGTGTAAACTTGTCCCTTACCTTCGGACAGCACTCCCAGGGCCTAAGGCACTATCCTCTTGATAGCCCACAGCACTTCCTTTGAAACTGTTTTTGTCTGAGTTGTATTTTGGATATTACCTTGAAATGCTATGTCCCTTCGCAGCCTTGTCACCTGTTATATCTGTAACCTGTCCAAAACAAACTGTCCCTCATTGTAACTAATTCGTATTATATTCAGTGTCTGTAATCTGTATGTTCACTTAACTGTTTTTCATATGACTTGGAACCTTTGTAAATGAGTCCTAGGAATCAAAGGTATTAATCCTAAACAGACATAAATAAATAAAAATTAGAGAGGTCTTGCAGCAGAGCTGATTCATTGAGGAAATGGAGGGGCGGACCATATGAATTTGGGGAGTGGGAACATGGATTTTGCAAACGCAATATGTGATACAGTGATTGCTTAAGGCGTAGAGAGGATGCCTGAGGTGGCGATGCAGTGAGGGTGGGAGGATAATATCCAGTCTAGAAGGGAGTGGTCTTGGGAATGAGGGTTTAAACGCTTAGGTTCCTTAATAAATTGAGAGAGGTTAAGGGCTTCTATCATTAGGGTGGTGGGCTTAGCAGAAGAGAGCCAGTCAAGGTTGAAATCTCCTAAGAGCAAGAGCTCACCTTTAGGTGAGGTGAGTGGAGGAGATGGTCTTAATGATGGAGTCAGGTGAAGCTTTTGGAGGGGTATCAAGCGCCATTGTAGGGGGGAGAGGAAGGGAAATGTAGGCAACAAGGAATTCATGGGCAGAAGGTCTGGCTCTTTGGAGATAATAGAACTTGAGATGGATTGCTTGATGTAAGTTACCCCCACCCCCAAACCTGGCTTTTCTTTATCCTGATGAAATACATTAAAGTCTGGAATGGTGATGGAGGAGTTAGGATTTTGGCAGATAGCCAAGTTTCGTTATGCAGCGTATGTCAGAGGTGATATTGGTGAGCCAAACATTTAGGGCATCCATTTTGGGAGGAGGCTGCTGGCATTGAGATGATGGATACGGAGGCTCTTAGGTAGAGAAAACAAGGATGGGGTCGGGGTGGCCTCTGGCAGGGTTGAGGGCGGAGTGAAGGTAGATTGGGGCATGGGAAGGCCAGGGTTGGGTTGGATGTTGCCAGGCGAGAAGCAGGAGGAGGGGGCGAGGGACAGGAAAGGAGGGAGTTTGGATTTGCCAGAAGTGTGTGCAGAGGGTGGGGCAGAAAGGTTCAAGCTAATGGTAGAGAGCCTTGAGGCTAAGGAGGTGGGAGGGAGCAGTGAGGGGTGGATGATGGGGGGAGAGGGGAAGACGATGGTGTGAAGGGGTGGTTAAAGGGTATGAGGGAGCATGGATGAGCCATGGGGAGGCAGGAGGAGGGCAGTGAATGGAGGGGCAAAAAGAGCATAAGAGGGAGGGAGAGGAGAGATGGGGCTTGGAGGGCTGTAGGTGGAGGGTCCAAGGAAGAGGTGGAGCTGTGGGGAGGGAAGGAGGACAATTAAGAGAAACAGAAGGGGTGGAGGGGAGAGGAGGGTGGTCGACATGGCCAGGAGAAAGAGGTTGCCTTATGGGGGATAAATGCAGTAGTGGAAGAGTATAGGGATGACAAAAGTAGAGAAGGAGCAGTGGCAGAATAGTGGAGGCTGAGCTGCAAGGGAAAGCGGAAAGAGCTTAGTAGCTTGGTTTATGAGCAGGCTGCCAAAAGAACTAGATGGGCGAGGAGAGAGAAAGAGGTAGAATTCAGGGGATGAATACTGCAGGTGTGATTGGTAGAGCTACACTGAGGGTGGAGTCAAGCGAGAAGACTGAGGGGTGGTCGAGTGAGTGGATTTAAAGAGTGCTGGGGTGGGAGAAATGTAGATGCTAAGATTAAATTTAGATTTCTCAAATTAAACATAAAAACAGGAGGACTCAATGGAGGAGTCCATTCGCTCGCTAAACAGGAGGCGCGCAAGTCACTGATACGCTGGAAAAGGCGCCAAACTTAAAAATGTTCCTGATGCTCCAGACAGGGTCGACCTTCAGACTGTTCCTTGCGGCTGTGGAGGGTGAGGCGAGCATCATCGGCAGGGAGAGCTGCACCACGGGGAGCACACCCAGGTCAGGGGGCCTCAGTATCTTCAGACTGTTCATTGTGGATGTGGAGGGCGGGCGGCGGGCAGCAGCAGGCAGAGCCATGTTTCTGGTGTTTAGTGGCACCCTCCTATCACTGTCCTTCTCATTCATATATACTTCCCTGGTGTCTAGTGGCACTCCCGATCCCCATCTCTGTCTTTTAATACTTGTAAATAAGAAAACCTTTCTTGATTGTTTTTGTTTTAACCTGTAAAAAAAAAAAAAAAAAAAAAGGTCCTTACGGCTCCGACCCCCCATCCCAATCTCACACGGAGCACCCACCACCCTGCTCACAACCTGAACAGCTCCTAGGTCAAGATCCACTCTCCATCGAAGACACATCTTGCTGCTGGAACCACTGACTTCAATATGAGAAACTAAGGTAAATGCAGTTCAAAGTATTTCAATGGGGTTTGAAATGTCATGCATAACTTTGTCGTTTTGTAGATCTTGACCCCAAATTTTCAACATGGCCTTTTGCACCCCCCACTCCGACCATGTTGTTGAATTTCGCGAATCAAGCCTGAAAGGTGACTTCGCGTGGTCAGTTACTGAAATCACCTTTGGGTGGGATTTGATCATTTTACTTCTTCATGAGGTGGAGTCATAAGAAGGCTATGTTGAAAATTTAGGGAAACAGTATGTAAAAATGACAAAGTTATGCCAATATGTTGAGATTTTGCTAAGCTTGCTCATAACTTTAGCAATTTAAAATATTTTGACACTAAGTTTTTAGCATAATAAGTTTTACATCACCTCATGAAGATGACAGCTGTCATTTTTCAAACCCTGGCCAAACTGTGTTTTCACACCTGTGTGCGGAATGGTGTTATGGTGACACAGAATCACGCTTTGGTGGTGATTTCAAAATTTTCATTACCTGGTTCATGAGGTGGGGTAATAAGAGGCTATCCTGACAATTTTGTTCCTGTCATATGTACACATCTAAGGAGGGATGGGGGCTATGCGCCCTACAGACAAATGAGGATACAATTATACTATCTCAAAAATAAGGAAACTCTTCACAGAAAACTAGTTAGGGTTAATGCAACAAAAGTAGGAAATGTGCGTTACGGTTTCTAACCCTAACACCCCACCCCGCAGACAGCAACAGGAAAAACCATTACGGTTTCACCTCTCTTGCCTCTTCACAAATCAGGCGTGGGGTGTGCCTGAGGGTTGTCAACCTAACGCTCACCCCATTCTCATATGCTGTACCCATCTCAGCTTGTTTACTGATGGAATGGAGGATACATTAGGCTGACAACCCTAAGGCACACCCTGCATGCCTGTTGCTGTGTGCAGGGTGGGGGGGTAGTAGGCATGTTCAAGATCAGCCAATTCCATTCCATTTTCCATCCTTTGGACTTTCAGACCTTCTGATTCTGTTTAAGCCCCAGAATAGGTATCAAAGTCTGAAACAGAATTTCCAATTCCACATCCGACTAGTTCCTAAAACTCCCCAAAAAAAACAAAAACAAGCTACAGCAGTGTAAACAAGCATTTGTCAATGCCGAATGTTGTCTTGCTGGCATTGGCATTGGTAGTGCAGGAGTTAGAGAGATGCACATAGGCATGGCAGTGAAGTATTGAACTGATGCTAACCCACCCCACCCTGCAGAGACTGACAGGCATTGGGGTGTCCTTTGGGTGTTTGGTAGTGCAGTGCAGGAAAACATTTTGGGCAGGATGTGAAAAATGACAGCTGTACAGTTCATAAGGACGTAAAAAAAAAAAAAAAATGTCAGTGTTGGAAAATGTGGCATTTAATATAGAAAATTTGCAAGTTACAAGGGCGTGGAAATATGCAACGACGCCAGTAACACTGCCATTTTATATGCTCAGCACCAAATTTTCAACATAGGCATTTTAGCACCTCATGTACAGTGTCACTGTTACTTCCTCAAAGTGTCCCAAGAAGTGATTTCACAGGGACCATGCTATTCTGCGCGAAGTGTGAAAACACATTTTGGGCAGGATATGTGAAATGACGGCTGTTCTGTTCATCAAGAGGTATGGAAAATGGCAATGGTGAAAATCCCAGATTTGTAGGAACTGGCAACAGTTCTGGGAGCGAAAGTTTTTAAATTTGATGGACTGCATCTGACTAAAGAGGAGTCAGTGCATTGGGGCAGAAGTTTGACGTCTTGCAGAATATTTAAACTAGCAAATGGGGAGAGGGTGCAGCACCCCATACGTCGAATGGGAAGAACACTCTCCCCTCAGCTAGTGGTCAAACAGGAATTCAGCGTGTTTGCCATTCATTTGCATCACCAGGTAGAAAAAAGGTTTGTCTCCCCATACGATGCACAGGGGTAATGCCAAACTTCACCCAACAACTAACACACCAAAATCTGGCCAATGGAAAATCATGTACACAATGCTCACAGCCTGGGAAATAAGATCCCAGACCTGCAGGCAATAATGTCAGAGGCTAAACTGGACATAGTAGCAATTAGTGAGACGGGTTTACCAGTAACCACACTTGGGAGACTTCAGTACCTGGATATGTATTGTTCAGAAGAGACCGAGGTGCAAAAGGGGAGGGGTGGCCCTGTATGTTAATGAAAATATCAAAGCTACAGAAATTCAGAATACACATAAGGAGCCAGAAGAACTGTGGGTCACCCTGGAAACAGGTAATGGGACAGCCATAAGAACTGGGTTGTCTACAGGCCCCCAGACCAGAGGGAGGACATAGACACATTACTGTTAGAAGATATACAAAACATGACAGCTAAAGGAGGGTTCTGATAATGGGAGACTTCAACATGCCAGATACAGATTGGTCAATACCAGCAGGAACATCTGCCAGAACTAGACTCATAGTGGATTCCCTGCAGAGGGAGGCCTCAAACAACTGGTACAGCAACCCACAAGAGACAGGGCTATCCTAGATCTAGTACTGACTAACAAAGAAGGGATCACAGATCTCCAGGTAGAAGGTCACCTGGGGGCCAGTGACCATCACATGGTATGGTTCAATTTGGCTACTACATCTAAATCATCCCATTCCAAGGCAAAATATGGGACTTCAGAGGAGCTGACTTTGATAAGATGGCCAACAGAGTTAAGCTTAGCCCTGGCAAAAAGAAACACAGGTGAGGAGGTACAGGCAAAGTGGGCAAGCATTAGGATACAATACTTGAAGCAACATCCCATTGTGTTAGACAGAAAGGAAGTGCAAAAGAAGAAGGAAACCACTTTGGTTCTCAAATATAGTAGCAGAAAAGGTCAGAGCCAAAAGGCTGCCTTCAGAAAATATAAGGAACACAGCGGGATGAAGATAGGGAGGCATACAAACTGCCCCAAGGGAAGCAGGTAAGGCAGTAAGGCAGGCAAAGTCCCAAACTGAGGAAACACTAGCACGTAACAGTAAAAGAAGGTGACAAGACTTTCTATAGATACATTAGTGAAAGGAGAAAGTCCAGAGGGGGTATTGCTAAGCTTAATGGAGAAAGGGAGCATGAGGAGGAGGACCCTGTAAAGGCATCTATCCTAAATAGATACTTTTGCTCAGTATTTACTGAAGAGAAGGTAGGGCAGGGCCCACAGCTCAGCATCATGGACACAGGGGAGAGGAGGTGAGCACTACTCCTCTCACAAAAAGAAAGGGTCCTACAAGAGCTTGCTAAGCTCAGGTGGATAAGGCAATGGGACCTGATGGCATACATCCCAGGGTACTTAGGAGCTAAAGGAGGAACTAGCAGAGCCATTAGCAGATTGTTTAGTGAGTCTCTGAGCACAGGAGAGGTCCCAGAAGACTGGAGAAAGGCTTCATGTGATCCCACTCCACAAGAGTGGTAGCAGGGAGGAGGCGGGGAACTACAGACCGGTCAGTCTTACCTCAGTAGTGGGCAAGATTATGGAGGCACTCCTTAAGGAAAGGATAGTGCAACACCTGGAATCCATAGGGCACAGGATCCAAGACAGCATGGGTTTACAAAAGGAAGGTCCTGTCAAACTAATCTCATAGATTTCTTTGACTGGGTAACCAGAGTGGTGGACCAAGGGGAGCAGTTGATGTCGCCTACCTTGACTTCAGCAAAGCTTTGACACTGTTCCACATAGAAGATTGATAAATAAGCTAGGTAGGCTGGGGTGGGTCAGAAGTTGGTCAACTGGGTGGCAAACTGGTTGACTGGCAGAAAACAGAGAGTGGTGGTAAATGGTATACAGTCAGAAGAGATGCAAGTCACAAGTGGGGTACCTCAGGGATCAGTCCTGGGGCCAGTCCTATTCAACATCTTCATTAGTGACCTCGAGATGGGCTAGAGGTAAGGCTTGTCTGTTTGCAGATGACACCAAGATCTGCAACAGAGTAGATGATCCAGATGGGGTGGGCAGAATGAGAAGAGATCTGGATAAACTAGCAGAATGGTCAGAAGAGTGGCAACTGGGATTTAATGCAAAGAAGTGCAAAATCATGCACATAGGGAAGAGAAACCTGAAGCCACTTATAGGCTGGGAGGAGTTGCTAGCAGTCACAAAGGAAGAAAGAGACTTGGGCATCATCATCACTGATGACCTAAAATCATCCAAGCAGACCTCTAAAGCAGTAGGTAAGGCTAGGGGGTGTTAGGTGTATTAGTAGGGTATCACAAGTCGTAAGAGGGAGGTAATAATCCCTCTGTACAAGACATTGGTTAGGCCCCATCTGAGTACTGCGTGCAGTATTGGAGGCCACACCTTCACAAGGACATTAATCAAATTGAGGCAGTCCAGAGAAGGGCAACCAAAATAGTGCAGGACTGCATCAGAAGACATATAAGGACAGATTAACGAGCTCAATATGTATACCCTTGAGCAAAGGAGGGAGAGAGGTGATATGATCGAGACATTTAAACACCTTAAGGGCATAAACAAGGTGAAAGAGTCTAACATGTTTAAATATAAGAAAAATAGCAGGACAAGAGGACACAGCATGAGATTAGAGGGAGGCCGATTAAGGGGAATGTGAGGAAATTCTTTTTCACAGAAAGGGTGGTAGATGCATGGAATGGCTTACCACAAGAAGTGGTGGCTATGAATACAGTGCAGGGCTTCAAACAGGCATGGATAGGCATAAGGGAGCAATACAAATGACTATGAATAGATAGGTCACTGACAGAGCAAAGGCCGATGGTACATTTATAAGGTAGAAAAGAAATGGGCAGACTGGATGGGCCTTGCGGTCCTTATCTGCCGTCAACTTCTATGTTTCTATGTTTCTATGTTTCTAAATCCAGAGTGAAAATATCACAAATGCACGACGGTGCCGAGCGTCGTGCAATCTGCCAACGCACGTCAGAACAGTCATTTTATGGAGTATCATCACCAAATTTTCAACATAGGCATTTTAGGACCTCTGCTCATGAACTGTGTCACTGTAATTTTCATAATCTGGCCCAAACATTGATTTCCCACAGTGACTACGCTATTGTGCGCCGGAAGTGCGGAAACACATTTCGGCAGGATGTAGAAAATCACAGCTATACTGTTCACAAGGAGGTGATAAAATGGCAATGCCGAAAATCTGGCATTAAAATATTGCGAATTTATGGTAGCCTGGCGTAGCAACTGCACAACGACGCCTAAAAACAGACATTTGTTGGATTTTTTCACCAAATTTGAAACATAGGCTTTTTGAGAGGTCACCTCATGACGATTGGCACTGTCATTTTTAATGGGTCCCAAAAGGTGATTTGCGCAGTGACTGCGAAATCATCTTCGAGGCCGATTAACGCCATGACAGTGATATAATTCATGAGGAGGGGCCCTAAAACCCATGGTGAAAATTTGGTGCCAAAATTCCAACAAATGCCCGAGATATGCAACAAAGTTGAAAAACCCTATTCATTCCATTATACAGCTTACTGGCATTTCCTCAGTTCGCGGTCGGCTCTGAAGAGTGCAGACGTGTTCCGGTCCATTGAAGACCGTCGCGCGGACTCGGAGGTAAGTATGGGGTGACGGGGTGAGGGGAGGGGAGGCAGGTGCGCAGTGGGTGGGTGCGAGTGGGGGCAGGAGACTCGAGGACCGTTTTTATGTTACAGGGGAGGAAAAAAAACTAACATCGTGAACAGTTTTTTTTTTCAGGACTTGGCATGCTGGGGTGGGCTCCAGCATGCCACCCAACTGTTTTGGGGAGGGTTGCTGCAGCTGACGGGATTGGGCACCCCGTCGGCAGACAATGGGGGGTTAATTTATGCTGACGGTGATTGGGCACCCGTCGGCACAATGACAGCCAGGGGAGGCAAGAGGCAAGAAGTTAGGCACCCCTGTTGCTATAGGAAATAGGGCTGCTGTATGCCAATGGGAGGGCTCCCCATCAGCAAAATGTGTGCGGCCACAGTAAGCCGGCTGGGGATTGGGCACCTCCACGGGTTGCTACGGCATCATGCTGCTAATGTGGCGAGCACGCAGAAAGGCTCCGCTAAGGCCTGACGAGCTTTGCTCGGATTGCAGTGGACCTTTCTTAGATGTGCTCGCCACATTAGCATGCATGGTGTGGCTGCCGGCATGCAGGCTGATTGGGGAATGAGGGACGACCTACTGATGTGTGCCCTGCATTCGCCCCAGCAGTGGCCGCGCCTCCAAAGCTGCACTACTGCAAGATGTGGACTTGCGCCAGCAGGCGCAGCAAGCCAACATAAAAGGGCTCAGTATGACCCTGATGCCAGGCCACCCCTCCCGCGACTGTTGAAGCAAAACACACCCCTTCCCTCATCCTCATAGCACCCATTCTCCCTCCTCCTCCCACCAACTCCCTTTGTAACTTATAATTTTGGGTGTTGTTGCAGCTGCTGCAGCATCAGGGTCCTCTTGAGATTCCTCTTCATCCCTGTCCAGTACCATGCTTGCACATTTATAACTTTACTACAATCCTCCAGAGAGGTGTTTGGCCACTGGCCAGCCGTGTCACCCACATTGCTCTCCCAAGGTCTGTTTGGTTGTCCAGTGGGTTAGTAACAGGAGAAAGTTTAGAAATTCAGTATTGGATTTATTAGCATGGCTTGCAAGTAGCCAGCAAAACCTCTGGTGCTTTTCTCCTGGGACATGCAAACCCCATTGTGCTGTGGAAACAATAGAAGAGATGCACTGTTGTGCAATGGAACCCCAAAAGCATTGCTGACATGATGCAGCCATCAACATGCCTTGACACCAACACCATCAAAATGGTCTGGAACTGTGTGGAAGTGATTCCAGATTGTTACCCTCCCCAAAAGTCTGTTTGGTCAGTTTTCATTTTGTTTTGGTCTTGAAGTTGTAGGAAATGAGGACTCTTAAAGACAAAGAGTCAGTCTGGTCTTAAGGAATAACAACCGAGCAGTCAGTCATTTCCTAGGGTAACGACCGGTTGGGGCTCTGCTTTGGTACACCTCCCTTTAGCAGATCATTAAGCCAAGGAACTGCCCATCCTTGAGATTGTTATTATGATTTCAAGTCTAATCTCAATAACAACTTTCAGTTTTGCCTTTTTTTTTTTTTTTTTACTTACATTTAGGTTCTGGAGGAGTGGTATAGCTATGCATGCCACATAGTGGCAGTTGGCAGCTCAACTGTTCATTTCCTAAGACATTAATGACCGATCCAGTAGCCAACCAGGAGCCTTACTAGACTCATGAATAACTAAGTAGACTTCTAGTAGTGGTTAGAGCATTGGCTTGGAAACCAGGAGATTGCAGGTTCAAATCCCACTATAACAAAACTCACTGTGTGACCTTGGGCAAGTCACTTAACCTCCCAGTGCTCCAATCCACCCAGCTACAGAAATAGATAGATGCAGGCCTCCCACTGGAAATGAGATGCCACATCTCAGCTGAGGGCTATCATGGGTAAATTGTTTTAAAAAAAAAAAAAAAAGCGGTGAAAGCAGGGAGTCCTCAGGCAAGTTTCAGTAGAGCAGTAATGTACTTTAGCTTCATGGTACAGTAGCAGGTAACTAGGAGAACCTAATGGTGTCTGTGGGAACAGGCACTTACTTTCAACAGCCTTGGATTATTGAAGTTCGAGAGGCTTGAACAGAAATGGAATATTGTTTTTAAAAGACTTGAGACATGCCCTCAAATAGTTTTCTCTTATTAAAGTTCAGAGTGTTCTCTGACAAAAAGAGAAATTAAAACTCCCAGGCACTCTTATCAAATATTTATAGCCGAATTTGATGGGTTTAGAAAAGAAAACTGTTTTCCTTGGAGAGTCTGGGCGTGTGTCCTGCTCTTTTTATCAAGTTAAATGGAGTTTCAAGGTTAAAGGAGCAAGAAATCTGTACATCTTCACTGTCAGATAATTCTTGATTAATCTTAGAGTGTGTGGCTGTAGCTAAATAACATTTGTTGGGGGACTTGAGTTGGAGAGGGCCATGTCTTCTTACTGGTTTACAATTAGGTCAGAGGCAGTGTGATCAGGTGGGTGGAGTGCAGACTTGAGAGTCTGGAGACCTGGATTCAAACTGTGCACTGTGCGACCTTGAGCAGGGGCTTGACCACCCCAGTGCTGCAGTCCACTCATCTATGTAGAAACGGGCTCCACTGAAATGA
The DNA here is from genome assembly GCA_016271365.2 of Neoceratodus forsteri. Classification (NCBI taxonomy): domain Eukaryota; kingdom Metazoa; phylum Chordata; order Ceratodontiformes; family Ceratodontidae; genus Neoceratodus; species Neoceratodus forsteri. The sequence continues at coordinate 127,482,272 of JADMNL010000024.1, forward strand.
AATGTTACACCTCAGCTGGGCTATCCTTTAAATAAAAAATGAGTAAAAAAATTAAAAGGATACACAGAACGCTGTCTTGTTTGTTCAGCTGAAAGAGACTGCAGCGATTCTGACATCCCAACAGAAGTTAGTGTGTGACATGGCTGATTTATGGCATAATAGTTATTACTACTTGTTGAGATTCTGCTGCAGGCAGTAACTACATGGTTTAGGCTGCGGTACCAAGAGGAATAACCATTGTCACAGCTCTCCGTGTTGTGACTGCACGATGAGCCTGGGAGCTGTGACTAGGGAGCAAAGAGCTGCAGGAGAGAACAGCTGCTAAGAAAATTACAGCTCCCAAATTATTTTTTTGTGCTCCATATTTCATGGATTGCAGGATGTGTTGGAAAATTTTGCAGCTGTGATACATGTAAAGCCAGAAGAATGGAAACTACTTCAGTTTCACCTTGAACCAGGGCTCTGCAAATAACGGACAGAGTTGTGTCATAACTCATTGCATTCACATATTTTCTCAGCAGCAGACCCCAAAGCTGAACATTAAATATTATTACAATTCTTTGCTTTAAACAGATTCTGTTGTGCTAAATTGTTTTTAGTTAGTTTCTGTTTCCACACTGCACACTTTATTAGTTCTCACAATATTGCTGCAGCACCAACCCCAGCCGCCTCTGTTCCCTTTTTCCTACCATCCAGTGTGCACCTTCTCCATTGCACTCATTGTCAGGGCCAGAACTTCACCGCCTAAACGATGACAGCTGCTCAGTTCTTTGGTTTTAGTTTAAAATACACTAGGAGTTTGTTATTTTTCTGTCATTTTAGGTTGACTACGCACGCACACACACTCACACACAAAAGTTAGCAGTTTTCTCTCAGTCCACCTCTTGAGAATGGTCGACAACCCTAAAGGTAGGGAGCCTGAACAGGCTAATTGCTGTGGCAACAAGGAAGTGTCTGGCCAGCAGTCCTGTCTGTAGTGCTCTGGCAATGGGTAGTCCATTGCCCAAGAGAAAGGACAGTCCTCCTAGAGTCACAAGAAGAAATGGTCCAGATCCCACACACTTAGTGTCGGCGTTTTTACACCATTCGCCTTAACCTCTTCCCGCAAAAAGTATAAGGGGAAGGAAAGGTACTGGTCGAGGTAGCTCTCTGGTCATTCTGCCCAGACACATCTGATGCCTTGGACCTGGGTTCCCACCATCATCTCCAAAACACAGGGGTCCTCTGGGCCTACAGGCTCATTGACTGCATCCACGCTGCATTCCACACTGCACACTTTATTAGTTCTCCATAATATTGCTGCAGCACCAGCCCCAGCCACCTCTGTTCCTTTTTCCCTACCATCCAGTGTGCACCTTCTCCATTGCACTCATTGTAGGGGCCAGAACTTCACCATCTAAACGATGACAGCGTCAGTTCTTTGGTTTTAGTTTAAAATACACTAGAGTTTGTTATTTTTCTGTCATTTTAGGTTGACACACACACAAGGCCAAGGCTTCTTCTGTCTTAAAGGGAAGCTTCTGGTGATAAGTTTGGCCGTTGGGCAGCTTTTGTGGAGCAGTGGTTTCAGTGCATTAGTACTATGGGTGCCATATGTGGTACTGGTCCCAGAGCCCTCTCCGAGGTTACTGCAGCTGGCACCTTCTTGATTACCATCGGACATGGGTGCACTGACTTGACTCTGATACTGAGACCAGCCAAGGCGTCGGTGGCTGTCAGCACTGCCAGCACAGACTCCACCTGTGGTATGGTAACAGCAATGGTGCCGCTGCCAATCGTTGGAACCATCAAGACCATCAGCACTGTTGTCAGAGCCGCTTCTGGGCGCACTTCATTGCCAACATTGCTGCTGCCTCAGTGCCATATGGACCTCTGGTGCTGGTATCAGTCCTTCAGGCTTGGCCCACAGCCCCACTCAGTGCCACTGTCAGGCAGTTTCCGAGACCTACCTGGGGATAGGATCAGTGTTGCCAAGGCTAGGGCCAATGCTGTCACTTGTTAGAGTCTCCGTCTACACTTTGGGGCTAAAGGGGACAAGTCAGATCTAGGCCTTGTTATTACTTGTCCTCCACCAGCTTCCTCTTCCGCTCCAGTCTGGCTTCTGGAAGCATCACTCCACCATCTCCTCCCTGTTGCATGTAGCTGATTCTTTTTTCTCAGGGATGACTCGTGCCCATCACAGCTGCATCTTCGTTGATCTGGCCAAGGCCTTTGACTCAGTACACCCACACTTCCTAGATGAGTTGAGTTCTGCTGGCCTCTCAGCCCCTGCAGTCAACTGATTCCATTCATATGTCACGGGACATCTACAGTCGGTACAGGTTAGTAGTGTCCTGTCACCTCCACTTCCCATCCAGGCAGAAGTTCCACAGGGCTCCATCCTGGGTCACATTCTCTGACCGTCTTCCTTAACAGTCTCCCTTGGCCTGTTGCACTGAGACATATGCAGATGACACAGTCATCTACACCATTGGTCCTTCCACTTTATCCATGGTCCAGCAACACTTCCACAATGTCCTGCACTGGTGCCAATTAAACCTACTCCAGGTCAACACAAAAAAAACTGTCCATGACATTTGGCCCCAGCCAGAAATTAACCAGACTCCCAGCCCTGCCCATCTTCTCCCACCTAGATGGCAACCCTCTTGAGGTGGTTCAGTCCTTCTGGTACCTCAGTGTGGGGCTAGATAGCAACTCAACTTCTGTGCCCACATTTGATGCCATCCCTGCCAGGCTCTGCCTTAAACTTGGTGCCTTGTACTGCAGTAAGGTTTGTCTGTCTCCACAGGTCCACCGTGAGCTTGTTACCAAAATGGTGCTCCCAGTCATTGACTAGCCATGTGGTTTATGACACTGCCTTCGCTACCTCCCTGTTCAGACTGGATACCCTCTGCAACTCCTTCTGCCGCTTTACAGACTTCCTCTCTCAACTCATCATTGCCTGCTTTACTTCTCCTTATCCATTCTCCCACTACTTTTACATCTTCAAACCGCTTGTGCCTCATTTATATCCAATTACTGGTTTGAGTCCTTTCCTTCCAGTATGTTTTATTGGTCTTCACGTCTTCATACTTGGTTAGGTCTGTGAAGATTCTGTATTACTGGTTTGTTGACCCTTTACACGGGTCACAGGGCTATCTTATGCCTTTAAATTTGGTGCATAAGTGCTAGTTAGTTGTGCTGCACCTCCTCAGTGAAAAGATACTGGGGCAGTTGAGGGCTGGTGCCAAAGGTAAGCTTATGCCCGAGGCACAATCTCATGGAGCCACGCTTCACCTGGCGGCTTGCCTCAGTGCCAGCCCTCCTGAAAAGGTCTAGCTCCCATGGGGTCCTAGTGCCCTGGCTCACACCCACTAGTTTGAATCAGTAGTGAAGATATTCCTAGAAGATCAGGAATTATGGTAAGTACGTATTTTCATTTTCTGCCTGAGGTGGTGTTGGAGTTCCACTTGAATTAGGCTTTGATTCTACCGACCTAGTTGCCAGTTTTCAAGATGTGGGATAGAGAACTCCTATGTTCCTTTGATGTGGAAAGGGTCCTTAGGTGTTACCTGGACAGGACCAAGGACTACAGAAAGGCAAAGCAGCTCTTTGCCTCTTTTTACCCTAGTCGGAAGGGACTACCTATCCCAATCAACTGCATTTCCCTTGGACTGTGAATTGCCATCGCCACTGCTACACCATGGCAGGGTAAAGCTAGAGGGCAAGGGCATGCCTACTCCACTGGAACAGTAGCCATCTCTTTGACAGAGATATGCTCAGTGCCCGCTGCAGAGATCTGCAGGGCTACAACTTGAGCACAGTGCACACTTTTAACAAGAACTATGCCCTGGATGTGCATGCCAGGCAACTTGTCACTTTTAGCATGATCCTTTTGGATGGATTATTATTCTGAAGTGAGCCCTGAGCTCCAGCCTCCCTAGTCCAGGGACTTTCTTTCTTCAAGCTTGGTACGCTGGACCCATTAGGTGGAATCTATGGAGAAGATTTGATATCTTGGAAGATATGAAAGTTCCATACTTACCGAACTGTTGCTCTTCCTGAATATCTTCTCCGAGATTACCATGCCTGCCCACCATCTCCTAGACACACTCCAGTATTCCTGTGTTGGTCTTCATCCCTGTGTACTTGGTTTGGGCTGTGAAGACAGTGTTACTGGGTATGGTGGCCCTTCTCACAGGCCCCCAGGGCTATCTTATGCCCTTAGGTTAAATGCATAGGTTGATCGTTAGGATCATGCTGCTCTCCTCTTTGGTGAAAAGGTACTGAGGAGATTTGGAGCTGGTGATGCTGTGTACCAGAGGGTGCATGTGGTGATGCCCTCACAGGACCTACTCATGACCACCAGCTCCCACCAGAAAAATTCTGGGATCCTGTTGTTCCAGCAGAGTTACAGTAAATAAGTAGCTTTCATATTCATATTCATTTGCTGGGCAAATGCCTGTTTTTTTTTTTTTTAGCTCTTTATTTAAAGTGTAATACAAATAGTACAATAGGCCAAATACATCATTGTACATGTCTTATTTAACTTGATCAATAAAAAATGAAACAGAGACATAAGCTGATTTACATTCGTCAGTTGTAAAGCATTTTGTATATTTCATACATCAGAGAATTAAGAAAGGGAAAATAATTTCTTGAATAAAATAAATGCCATTTAACAATTAGTTGATGTGGAGTGGTCCTAAAAACAACTAAACTACAGTTTAATGAATTTAATTGTAAATATGGGAAAAGAGGATACATGTCCTGGAAGGTCCCTTCATTTTTGTTCTTCCTCTCAGAGTATTGCTCCTAATAATTGCTTCCCGTGTGAATCATCTGTGTTTTAGGGTTATGGGTATGGAAATCCCTCCCCACTCCCAGGGCTCCCGCATGTTCTCAATTAAGGCACAAAATCTTGTGTGTGGGCTATAATATATAAAAAAAAAAAATCTTCTCCATTGGATCTCAGAATTCTCTATGCAGTGATTAACTAAAGCCGTAAGTTTTTCCATCTTATAAATCTGGGTCATAAGGTCTTGCCATTCCCTGAGTGAGAGGTTCCTGGGTGAGCCATTTCTTAGTTATTGTCCTCTTAGCAGTGAGAAGACAGAGCTGAAAGACCTGTCTGCTCGACATGTCCCTCATACCTGTCTCTAGTTTAAAGAAGAAAAGAGCTCTGCGAAAGTTGAATCGGGGTCCACGTCACCTCCCCATGGCTCCTTCCAACTCTGCCATAAAGGGCCTTAGAATTGGGCACCTCCAAAAGACATGAGCATGAGTAGCCAAGTCATGTCCACATCCTTGCCAACATGATGACCCTCTGGTCGGATTATATTTGACTTGTATTGCAGGGGTCCGAAGTATCTCAGGGTCACCTTCCAGGAGAATTCTCCAAATGTATAACCTTGTGCCTAGGTGCATAAAATGGATGTGGGATTCCTATGTCTTTGAGTCTATAATAATGCCTGATCTCTCTCCCAGGACAGTTTAACTGAATTTAGTATATGTTTGTCAAAATGGAGTACTGCTTTATAAATATAGGAAATCATATGTTGCTGAGGGCAGCGCCCATCAGTGATAATCTAAAGATTTCCAGTAGGGAGGATGTTCTTCCCAGCCAAGAGAGGAGCTGGAAATGTTTGTATATAGTTAAAGATTTGTAGATACCTAAACCTGTCTCGTGGTGTCAGAGCATACCTGTAGTACATTTCATCAAAGGATAATAGAATTCCTTTATGGTAGAATTGTAAAGTATTTGTACACCCAGCCTCACCATTTCCTAAAACCTTGATCTAATCCGGCTGGATGGAAGGGCTGTAAATATGGTAGTGAATATAAAAGGTGTTTATGGAAGCAAACTGCTTAGTGGCCCAGAATTTCCTCCAGCGTATTAGTGTGTTTCTAGTATATGGATTATCTGTGATCAGGTCCAGGGGATGGGGGCTGGGTTAATAATATCTTATCTAGGTTTGTTAGATCTTCCTCCTCCTTTTCTAACTCGCCCATTTTGCCCCATAGGTGTGATGTAGCCAAAAAGATTATCCTAATTTGGGAAGCCATGTAATATTTACAAAGACAAGGTAATGCTAGTCCTCCTGCTCTGGAAGGCTTCTGTAAGGTTGTAAATTTTATTCTAGGAGGGTGGAATCCCAGACATAGTGAGATATATTTTGGTTCATCTCCTAAAGAAGTTTTGTAGGGAGCTATCGGTAGAGACTATGCAAGGTACAAAAAATCTCAGTAATAAATTCATATGGATTGCTTCTACTGTCTGTATCAATGTCGTGGGATAGTGCTCCACCTTTCCAAATCTATTGTGGTCTGCCCTAACAATGGGATATAGTTATGTTGGTATAAGTGTGTTGGGTCCGTGGTCAACTATATTCCCAGGTATCTCAGGTGTGTAGTGACCCAGCTGAAGGGGAAACTTCTGCTGCTGCTGTCTGTAGGGGAGTAATTCACCTGTAGAACCCTGTCTTGTTGCATTAATCTTGTATCCCGCCACTTCCCACAACTTTCTAATAGGGACCAGCGGAGGTGAGGATTGTTCTGAGTGCGTAAGATAAATTAGCATATCATCTGCATATAATGCTAGTTTGTGGTGTTCTCCTCCTGCAGTCAGTCCCGATATACAGTATTATCTGCTTGCCTAATGGCTTGTGCCAAGGCTCTAAGCATATTGTGAACAGCAGGTGAGAGGGGACATCCTGTCTGGTGCCCTTCTTAATACGATCAGAGAAGAGATAGCCCCATTGATTTTAATGTTAGCCATTGGGTGATCATATAACCCCATAATTAGCTGTTGACACCATGCAGAAAGCCGAACAAATCCAAGGATGCTGTCAGAAATGGCCACACCACCTGATCGAAGGCCATCTCTGCATCTAGGCTTAATAGTAAAAAGGGACCTTCGACCGGAGGCATGGCAGGAGGTGGAGTGTTCTTTGGTGTTGTCTTGTGTTTGTCTGGAGGCAATGGAACTCTCTGATCTGGGTTGATGAGTAGTGGCATGACCCCTTCCAACCTTTTAGCTAGGAAGGAGGTAAAACATTTTATATTCAATGTTTAAAACCGACATTGGGCGATATGAGCCACAAGAGATAGGGTCCTTCCTCGGTTTAGGTATGCTTGAGATAACCGAGATATTTACATGACGGGGAATAGGGTCTCCCACCACTTCTTCACATGCCTGTAGAAAAGAGGTAGTAAAAATTCCTTGAAGGTTTTGTAGAATTTCTCTGGTGAGACCGCTCTGGTCCCGGGATTTTCCAGTTTTTAAGCCCTCAGCCGCCTTCTTCTAACTCTGCTCAGGTGATAGGAGCTTCCTGGATGTCTGTCTGCTCCTGTGTAAGCAGTGAAACCAAGCTTGTTTAAAATTGAGAGATGGACTGAGGATCATAAGTTCTCCGGGTATACAGTGCTTTATAATGCTCCTCAAAAGTCTCTGCAATCCTCGAGAGTCTTACAGAGATTCCCGTTCGTTGTGGGTGAATCTGTGTAACAGTATTTGCATCACCGCTGTCTTAACTCGTGCTAATATCCAGGTGGCCTGCTGGCCCCTCATAAAATGTTTGTTTCAGGAACTGTACGCCTCTTCATTTTAATGTCTAACAAGTGTTGTATCTGTTGCTTCACATGCCTAGAAGTTGATAAATAGTTATCTCCAGCAGCGTGTTGCTGCTGTAGGTCTCTGAGCTGTTGTTGAAGCATTTCCATCTGAGCCATTTGTTGCTTCCTGTACTGGGAGGCAAAACTCACAATGTCCCATAGAGTGGTGTAGTTAACCTCCTGTGTGTCATTTTCTATTAGTATTTGAGGGATTCTGGTTTTATCATATCTTGGAAATTTTAACATTTAATAAAAAGTTATTGAAGCCATAGGGTAGTTTTAATGACAGATTCCATCTTAGTGTAAGCAGGACCTGTGAATGGTCACGAGGAACAAAGGCTTATCTCACACTTGCCCACTAAAGATCCATGTTCTTTGACAAATGACACAGGTCAATCTAAGTATATACTCTGTACGGTGCTGAATAATTGTGTATCCTCTTTAGAGGGATTCATATACCGCCATGTGTCCACTCATCCCATTCCCCTATATATCTTATGGCCATCTTCTGCTGCTGACCATCTTGGAGGCCTAGGGTTGGTGGCATCTTTCATCCAAAACCATGTTACAGTCTCCTCCCACTACTAGGGCTCCTTGCTGGTGTTCAGTGATTTTTTCGTAGTAAAGTGCGTACTGTCCTGGAGTTGACCCGGAGGAATATATCAATCAGTCAATCACTTTATTTAACCAGGCATAAACTTGCTAGGGTTAAGGGATCCTCAAAACTACCAACTGCAACAATGGCAGTCTTCCTCTGGGTCTGCATAGGTTGAGGTTAACTGAAATTGTATTGGAGGATTAAAATTGCCCTTCCTGCTGTTTACCTCTCCTGAAGGAAGAAGAGATTATATGGCTAAAACTAAACTTCCCCAGCTGTTGATGTTCTGATTGGTCAAGGTGCATTCCCTGCATCAAAATAAATGTGGGGTTTGCTTTTTGATCAGGGAGAGCACCTTATATCTTTGATTGGTAGGCTTCCATTCAGATTCTGGAAGGAGATCACAAGCTTTGTATGTGATGCCATTTTAATCAATGCAGTTTTTGCCCTTTGTGCACATCTGAACATTATTTGTGTGATCCCCCTCCCCATGCCCGTGGTGCCAGTGCTTATCTCCTGTCCTTCCTATACACTGCTATATGGTTCTAATCTCTCGGCTGCCAATGGCGGCTACCTGCCATGGTTCCCCTGCTGCCTCTTCAAGCAGATAATCAGACAGTGCCAATTACCCTTCTGTTTATGAGAGAATAATCCAATTAGTTCCCCTCCAGTTCTGGGTGTTGTCGGATGAAAGTACAGAATTGAGTTCCCCAGCAACCCGATGTCTGAATAGCAGTTTGGACCTCTGCCCCATCCTGCTGATGATTGCCCATGTGATGTCTCAGCCAAACAGAGAATACCTACAGTACATACAAACAGATAAACATATATAACAACAACCAAACTTATGTACAAATAACTGCTTTGTGTGACTTCCACACCAGAGGGGTCTCTATCTGTGCCCCTTAGTGGACCGTCCAAATGTCACAGTGGTATGATGGAGACAGTCTGGAGGAGACTCAATGGAAGCATCCATTAGGTCCTCCGCTCCATGGAAAATCAACCACGTATTGCCCGAGGAGCTATTGACATCATCACCTGCCTCAGCAGGGGCGGCACATAACTAAATAATGTGTACTTCCGCCCGTTTCAGGGTCATCAGGGTCATTCCCTATCCCTGCCCAGCGTGCCTCTAAGAATAAAAGGAAAAGGTTGAAATCTGTAAATTACTCCGGACATTGCCTTGATTTTAGAGCTAATGTAGCAGGCTTAATAGCTACTTATACATTCTATATGCCTTGAGCTTTCTAACTTAAAATATGTCTCTCTTAACCCTGTTCTCAGTTCATATAAAGTAAAATCATGCTAATCTCATGCTTGTCTAGTGAATATGATTCAGTTCAAGCGCTTATTAGCTAAAAACTTCCTCCCCCGCCCAAAAAAGGGAAATACTAGGGGGCTTCAGACACATAAGTTAGTCTGTTAAGTCCAGGCAACCTTTAGGAGCGAGACTACTAAGAAGGATCCATGGGCCCTCAAACAGGGAATCATAGCCATCTGCCTTCTGCTAGTGAGAATTCTGGTTATTAGTAAAAGTATATAGGATGGCTGCTCCCAAAAACACTGGTGATCAGAGAGTTGACTCTTCCTTCAGCTTCAAATCTATACTGTTGAAACAAGTAGAGGATCTGTTATGGCAACTGGATACCAAAAAAGCGCAGGGGCAGACTCTCTGGACCCCTACTTTCTAAAGATTGCATGCCATGTACTTGCAGTCCCCTAACACACCTCTTTAACCTATCCCAAACTCTGGCTCTATTCCCACAGTGTGGAAGACAGCTCAAGTGGTTCCCTTCTAAAATCAGGGGACCCTATGGATCTTAATAATTACAGGCCCATTTCCATTCTACCAGTGCTATCCAAGATGCTGGAGAAATTAATGAGTAACCAGTTAAAGGAGTATCTTGACAATGCTAACTTCCTAAACCCAGCTCAATCTGGATTCAGGGCCAAGCATAGCACTATCACTGCACTAGCCAAGGTCACAAATGACTGGCAATCCGAGTTAGATAAAAGAATAATGTCTGTGCAGTATTCCTGGACCTGAGCAAAGTATTCGATACTGTGGACCACTTAGCTACTACTTTCATCCCTGCACTCCATTGGCCTAGATCCACCCTTCCTTAAGTGGTTCAGATGTTATCTCACCAGTAGGTCACAGCAGGTAAAAGCTGAAGGTGACCTATCCCCATTAAAACCACTGTCAAGAGGAGTCCCCCAAGGTTCTATTCTGGGTCCTATCCTTTTGCCATTGATATAAATAACATTGATTCAACCCTTACCATTCTCTGTACACCTCTTTGCTGATGACACTGTTCTGTATGTCAGCAACCCTTCACCTGCAGCTGCTCGTGAAATCCTGCAAACAGAATTCTCCTTGCTACAATATCAGCTACTCGAAAAAGCTTCTGTTAAATGCAAAGAAAACTAAAGCAATGATGTTCACAAATCAAAGCTCCACCAGCACATCCTCTTCAATCATTCTCCCCAGCTATGCACTATACTTGGAGAAAATCTAGAGTATGTAGAAAACTTCAAATACCTAGGTGTGTGGATTGACAACAGACTTGACTTCACCATCATTTAGAACAACTGTTAAAAAGCTTTGCCAAAGGCTTGGCCTTTCTCTATAGATTAAACCCTTCCTAAACAGAGACTCAAAGATGAGGTTAGTACAGGCCATTTTCTATCAGTTGTTGACTATGCAGACTTCCTGTATAGTCACTGCCCCATCTCCTACCTTCACAAGTTGGATACCTTATCGTAGAGCAATAAGGTTCATTACAGATCTGCCATCTAATACCCATCATTGCTCTCTTTATGCTGCAGTTGGGTGGGTTTCCTTCACCTCAGAAGGAACAGAAATGCAGCACTATGGATTACAGAGCGTTGTCAAAAACTTCCAAACTATATCCTGGACTGCTTCACCCAGACCTCTCCTAGCTCCTATGCTCTAAGAAGCAACAACATCATCCTGCTCAAATTGCCCAAATTCAACACCAGGCTAGGGAGGCAGCAATCAGCTATTCTCTAGCTATAGCATGGAACACCCTACAAAATCCCTAAAACTGTCCAATATCATTCCATTTGCATCCTTTAAACAGCATTGTACAGTCTTCTTCAAAGAGAAATGCAGTTGCTACCGCTAGAGCTAGCATTGTCATCTCACAAATCTCCTTCCAAACCATATATGGCATATTCCTTCCAGACAGACACCCCATCTTATGGCACCCAGTAATACCTTCACCATCCTACTATTACATTATGTTGAGTGTCTGCCATGGCCCCCAGCTGGGATATGTATATACTGTACATACTGTAAATTTTCGCTAACTTTCCTGTAACCGATTTTTATCATGTGAATTTACTGTACATCACTGTGTTTATAAATGTTATTTTCCCTGTATGTATAACTGTCTTACATAAGTGTATGATGTATCTGTTGTGTATCAACTATTGAACCTTGACCTTATCAGGTCCATCTTGTAAATGAGCCTTGCTCAATGATGTTCGCCTTGAATAAATAAAGATTTGATGATGATTTGATGATGATGAAAAAGAGTCACCAATGCCCTTGGTCTTTCCTCCTCAAAAAATACATTACTCCCCAGTTCCTTGTCAGAGAACTTGTCAAGAATGTATATTAAGTCTATTTCTATTATAGATCAGTTCTGCCTGAGAAGGGCTACATTGTAAATCAAAACAATCTGCACTTGTGCAGAAGTAAGCAGAAAGAAAATATAGTACCTCGTTCTTTAAAGGCTGATGAGCAGTGCTGGGTTTCTCCCATGGGAGAGAATAATCAGAACAGCATATTTTGCAATTTGAAATAGCTCCTGCCTGTTGTCCTGGAGGAGCACTCCATCGTGGAGCCATTTAACAGTTTTCTGATATCTGCTTATGTGGTTCTTGTTGCTTGCTTGTTTCCAAAATTAAAATGTTCCAATTCCCTCTGGTTGCCCTGTGGTAATGATCTCTAAGTATTTATGGAGTCTGAACATCCTTGATGCCATGTGCTATCATGGCTTATGTGCTGTATAGCTCCACCTGCTTCAGACAGTTTTAGTCATGCCAGGAATGGTGTAATGAAATGGATCTGATTAGCTCATAGGGTCTCAGTATCCCACATATCCCATACGCTTCTTCAGTACGCCAGTGGGATAGTCTTGATCAAAGAGTGAGAACCATTATAATGTATCTTTTTATGCCCCATGCAGCTTGTAAGACAGTCTGTTTGTCTTGGTAGCTGGCAAATTTGACCACTGCAGAGTGTGGTCCGCTGCTGGATCACTCAGGCGTGGGTTAGGGCCCTGTGGCCTTCCAGTCGGAAGTGAAAGGCAGTCTGGAGAGGGACCACATGCTGGATTAAATCTGTAATAAAGTCCACCATTTATCCTGTTTCGGACCCTCGGCAGACCTGTGAGATATGGAGGTTGTCTCTTCGTGATCGGGATCCAAGGTCTGTGCATTTATCACTTAGGACCTCCTGTTGTTCCAAGAGATAGTCCACTGCTTGTCATAGACATACCACATTGTCTTCGGACTGAGAGACCTTTCTTCCACCTCTTGCACTTGGGATTCCACAGCAGTGAGTTCTGAGTCTAGATTTCTGAATTCAGCTTGAGTTTCAGTCCGAATTGCTTAATCATGGAGAATAGCTTCAAAAATGAGTAGATGGAGTGTCTCTCTTTCTGTATCTGTGTCGACTTCAGAGGCCTGATCGCTCAGCGGGAAGAGCTTGGCGCTGCCTTGTGAGAGGACTGAGTTGGAATCTCTGACCATTCACTCGAGTCTGGGTAAAATCTGTTTTTGTTTTGATGCCTTGCCCTCGCCTGCTCTTTTTGGAGGCATTTTGATGAAAATTAGTTATGTCTGCAAGATGGCTGTTTTGTTTGCTGGCCAGGTCTGTAATTAACAGACTAGGCTGCCATGCAGGTGGTGACGTCACTGGAAGTCTCAAATGCCAGTTCTTTCTTTGAATTTGAAAACATTAGATACCTTTTGAAATTCATCTATTCAGCTGGTTGTGCTCCTTAAATATCCAGCATGCTTATTCTGTAGGATGGAATGTTCATTTAAAACAATTTTTTTCCATTGTTAAAATGTGATTCTTTACAAAAGTCTCTCATGGTTATTGTAGCTTGTCTGCCAGAGAATTTCATAGAAACTTTATTTTTTCTCACAGTTTTTCTCCCAGTTGGCAGCTTTTCTTTTCACCCTCCCTGGCCGAGACACACTGCCAAGTGGCAGCTGTCTTGGCCTTGTCCTAGCTTCTGATGCGACTCCCAGGCTCGCTTCTGAACCCAGATCATTGGCACAGCTCACTGCTGCTGGGCCCTCGAGGTGACTCATCCACTCTCTTATACTTTACAGTTGACACACATGCACAGGCTGGAAGTGTGTTCTTTACTTCAACATTGTAAACTGAAAAGAGTTTCACAAAGAAGTTGGATGTTGACCATTTTACTGTGAAAGCTGGAAGCTCTCACGTATGGTGCCAATTGGTCCTGATAGTGTAATGGCTGGAAGCACCTTGCCATGCCAATGGCCTGTGGTCCCAGTTGGCTATGGCAGGAGGTGAGAGCCCTGTGCTGTTCTTGGATGGCTACACTTTGGTGGTCCAGTGGATGAGAGATATTCCATGCTGAATCGCTTAATTCCACCAGCATTTCCCAACCACGGTAGGTGAAAAGGTGCATGGTGGTGGGGCACAGAGGTGCTGACACTAAGCTCAACTCATGAGTCTTTAGCAGGCTGGGGTGCACAGCCAGTTCTCAGCTGAGGTGGGATCCAACACCCCTGGGTTCAAGTGAGGAGGACAGAATGTGGTTGAATGTTGGCAGAGGATAAAGAAAATACCAAACTAAAGAGATAAAACAGAAAGGGATCATCAGCAGCTGAAGGAGTAGGAAGAGGATATTTTCTTTGGAGACACAGAAACGTAGCCATAAAAATATATACTGCATGTTGTTGTTCTTTTTTTTCTGCCCAATTTATTTCTATGCCTTTCTCTGCCCACTGGCACCCACTCCTTCAGGCCTGCAGTGAGTGTCTCCTGCTACTTGCCAGACTCACCCTCGCTGCCCTCACAGAAATCTGATGCAGACCTTCCTTAGCCAGTCCTTCTATGGCCCACTGTCCTTGCCAGGGGCCCTCTGGTCATTCTGAAGGTCCACTTTGCTAGAACTTGTTCTAGCAACATTAGCTGGATTGTCCCTGCCAGCGCCCCTCCTATGACCTAGTGGAGGAAAAATTGAACACTTGTGGGTGGTGGTGTAAGGGGCCTATTGTCAATGGTGTGACATGAAAATCCATTGCTGTGGGGTGGTCGGGAGGCCGTCATGCTTAGGGGCCCATTGTCAGTGGTGTGCCAGGAAAATCCATTGGTGTGGGGCAGTCACAGGCCATCATCCTGTGTACTGTGCAGCATTTCTGCTTGTTTTCCCCCCGCCCTCAGTCTCGTGCACACTGTGGCTAGCATGGGAGGTGCCTGATGGCACATGACCACCCAGTGGTGTTGGAGGCACCTCCTATGCCACTACCAGGAGCCACTGCATCGGTGCAGTGAGCATCCCTCCGAGTGGGAGGAGAACATCCCATGGATGCAGCAAGTATCCATATGTTTGGAAGGAGAGTGTCCCCAGAATGCAGCGAGTATCCTTCTCCCCATTGGAGGAGACCACCTCATGGATGCAGCAAGTATCTCTCTCCATGAGAGGGTCCCAGAGATGCAGCAGGTATCCCCGCCTGGGAGGAGAGTATCCCAAGGATGCAGCAAGTATCTTCGCTCCTAGGGGAGAGCATCCCAAAGATGCAGCAAGTATCCCTCACCCCTGGGAGGAGAGCATCCCAAGGATGCAGCGAGTATCCCGACCCACTCAGGATGAGAACATCCCAAGGATGCAGCGAGTATCCTCGACCTGGGAGGAGAGCGCCCCAAAGATGCAGTTAGCATCCCACCCCACTTAGATGAGAGCATTAAAAGGATGCAGTGAGTATCCCTCCCCTTAGGATGAGAGCATCAAGGATGCAGTGAGTATCCTCGCCCTGGGAGGAGAACGCCCCAAGGATGCAGCGATTATCCCCAAAATAAGAGCATCCCAAGAATACAATGAGTATCCCTTGCCCTGGGAGGAGAGCATCCAAGGATGCAGTGAGTATCCTCCTCTCAGGATGAGAGCTTCTCAAGGATGCAGTGAGTATCCTCCACCCTTGGCATGACAGTGTCCCAAGGATGCAGCGAGTATCCTTCCCCTCAGGATGAGAGTGCCCCAAGGATGCAGCAAGTATCCCTCCCCAAATTAATTTTGAAAAGCCTTATGTTTAGGGCTGCTGGTAGTGTGTAACAGAGACTGCAGGACTGGTAATAGATTACTGGCCAATGTGAGTATACTTCAGTACTGTGACATCAAATTCTCTCTTGACTTGGAAAGTTGAAGGATTCTGTCATGCTGAGTCAATCAAAATTGCTCGCTGTTCGGTATCCAAGACAGCAACTGTCATAATACCATACTATGAAAAATCCACAGCATTCTGTTCTTACCCTGAGAATTTCATACTTGGGACCTGGGTTAAAACCTTTGAAACTGGTGATTGAGTTGCCAGGCCCCTGATTTTTAAATTGGGACAGTTCTCAGGAGCATCATCACAATTCAGCACAGTCAGAGCCTCAGTACCACATGTGCAGTCCTCAAGGCAGCTCACGCTTGACAGCTAAATATCCTTTACAGGCACAAATCCCATTTTATTTTATTGCTTTTCTGGAAAGTCTGTCATAACGGGGGGTACTTGGAGTGCTGAATTTTGTTTTGCAATTTATTTGTCCAGGATAGCCCAGCTGAGATGTATTATCTCATTTTCTATGGGTTCCTAACTTATTTATGTCCCCTTACTGTCTCTTGTCCTCAACTCCCTCTGGAGCTTACAAGGCATGACCCGCCAGCCCACTTCTCTCTGGGTACTATCCTGCATGTAGCTGTGGCTTGCTCCCAGGCAGGGATGGGTGAAGGGATTTACCCTTGGTCTCAGACACGGCTTGCCCCAGGCAAGGATGAGGTAGAGGGGATTCACCCTGGATCTCTGTGTGTCATCAGGAGGCACACCACGCTTGCTGTCAGGCAGGGATGGGGTGGAAGGTGTATTCCCGGGTCTCTGTGTGTCATCAGGAGGCAAGGCAGGGTTGGGGTGGAAGGTGTAGTCCCCGGTCTCTGTGTGCCATCAGGAGGCACACTGTGCCTTGCCCTCAGTAGAAATGGGAGGAGGTGATTCCCTCAGGGTCTCCGTGTCACTGCAATGACAGGATGGCTGTGGGATCCTGCTTTAACCCATTTATTACAGCTGGGTGGCAAGAAGCAGTGAGGCTACATGACTTGTTCAGGGTAGCGACTAAGTGGCTCTGGGGGATTTGAACCTGGGCCACCTGGTTCCCAAGCCTGTGTTGTGACCTCTAGACCATGCTACCTTAGACTTTTAGGTGTTGTACTCTAAATTGTATAATTTAAGAGTCCTGGAACCCTTTTCCCAGGTTAACAGAAAGCAGTACCCCACTAGAATGAGCAGATTTCTGACAGGGCTGTCCTAGTTTAAATTAGCAGTGAAAATTTGACCAAGTACTTTTTATTCTGTTTTATATTGCCTCTTACCTCCTGTCATATGATGCCCGCTTTCCCATTTTATGTTTCCTTTAGCTTTTAATAAAGTGATTTTCTGAGCTTCTGCAGCCAGAGTTCATCAGGGCCTTATTAGTCACCAGTGGCCTTCATTAATCTCCAACTCGCCATCATAATGTATTGCATAGTAATGAAAATTGACTCCCATTCATTTCAATAGGGCACACCTCCCACTTTCCCTTGTTACACGTCATAACGTGCCTGAGCACAGAGGAATGGAAATCAATAGGAAAGTGGAAGGGATTGGCTGGCCACCTTATTGAGGCCAAACTACGATCCCTTCCAGCTCCATATAGGCCGACAGTTAAGTATGACAACTGCCAGAAACAGACTGATGCCGACGTAAGGTTATCATATCCTATGAAGTGGTACCTTAAGGTTGGAAAATAACTTAACATTTGAAATAAAAGGAGCACTTCTTTTAATATGACTCAGCCTAGGTTTTCATAATTATACGCCATTGTTTTTGAACACCAATTGTTTAATATTATTTTTCTTGTACCTATAATGAACTAGCACGCAGCAGACGCTGCTCCCCGCAGGACAACAGGTGTGAGGGAGGAAAGGGAAATTGTTTAACCAGGAAAGGTACACTCAAGCCAGAGCTTGTTTCCAGGTGCTACCTGGGAGGACAAGGAAGTTAAGTGACTTGCTCAGGGTCACACAGTATGCAAGTGGGATTGATGGGATTCAAACCCAGGTCTCCAGGTTTGTAGCTCAGTGCCCTTAACCACTAGGGCTATACTGCCTCCTCGAGAACAACTGAGAATACTGATGATGAAAACCTGGTCTGAGTCATATTAAAAGGCGCTCCTTTATTATTACAAAGAAAAAGTGCCAGAGCAGACTCGGAATGGGAAAAGAAGGTGTCATACATGACAGGAGTTAAGGGGCAATCTGAAATAGAATAAAAAGTAAAGGTCCACTCACTGTAACATACACCGCTGCCTCCACCCACATTGTGGCCAAAATGGACAGTGACTATGATGCAGGAAACAGACACACAGTGTGACCATGGGTATTAGCCAGGTGCTTAGTGTTAAATATGATGCAGCCTGCTGATTCTTAACTACTTCAGTGCTTTCACCCTAGTGAACACGTGCCAGAATAGGTGAGGGACGGTAGTGATGAGTCTGACTGTTTTGCACAATTGGAAGCAGAAGTTGGAAGGGACGTTGTACAGTAATAATACTAATTATAATTGCAATAATCAGATACACTAGGGAGTCAGGAACTCCTTTACAGTGGTTTCAGTATAAATGCAAGGCATGATCTGGTGACAGTTAGAAGGTTCAGAAGAAAACAGTTTAATGTAAGTGCAACATTTTATACGAAGATATGAAAATTGCCTGCAGAAACAGGCCATAGTGGTCTATCGAGGTCTGCTAGAGTGTGCAGCTCAGTTTGTTGTACTTTAGCTGCACCTCCTCCCCTTGCCCCCTGCCATCCCTCCCACATCCCTGCTTCTCCCACAATCTTTTTACCCTGTCCTACCTCCCTTTAAAATTTCCCACTGTTTTCAATATCACCTCCTCATGTAGTTCATTCCACTTTGACACCACCCTTTCTGTTAAAAGTGCCTCCTCATTACTGTATGTTTGCTTGCGCATGTGCAAGAAACATAGTGTCCTATACAAGTTTTCAGAGGGTGTGCCACCCCCACTTCCAGTGCCCTGCGTTACTTTTGCAGGCGAACACCACAATTAATGAATGTCGGAGCTGTCTATGACAGCTATTCAGATGCAGTGGCATACAGTTCAGAGAAAATCACCGCTACAATCAGCGGTGGTAAGATGGCAGTATGCAAATTGCCTCACATGTCAGCACTGCATGTGAACTGCTGTCATAGCTTGTTTTTTCTGGCAGAACAGCCCTGTTCTCCTGCTGGCTCCAGTGCCCCCAACAAACACCCAGGTAGCACGCTGGGAGCCCACCCCAACGTGCTCATGTGCTCCCCTCAACCCCACACACTGTATGGCCGGAGGGTGCCCAGTCCCCGTTGGCTCCACTGCCCCCAAACAATCTTCCAGGTGCCACGCTGGGAGCCCACCCCAGCATGGCAAAAGTCTCAGGCGATCCACGGGGTGCCTAATCCCCAGTTGGCTCCACTGCCCCTCCAAACAGACTCCAGGTGCCACGCTGGGAGCCCACCCCAATGTGGCAAAAGTCCCATTCATCATTTAAAAAAAAAAAAAAAAACACCTGTAACAAAAGAAAATGGTCCCTTATTGACTCTCTTGCCCCCACCCTCTGCGTGCCCACTCCTCCCTAAACCCTCCCTTGCCCTATACTTACCTCCGGAGGCCAGCGTTGACGATCTTCGTGGACTGGGAACATGTCTGCACTCTTCAAAGCCAACCGCGAACTGAAGAAATGCTGGTAAGCTGTATAATGACATAAATGTTTTTTTTTTCAACTTTGATGGATATCTCGGCCAGTTTGGGAATTTTTTCACCAATTTTCAACATGGGGTTCTTGAGACCCCACCTCATGAACTCTGTCACTGTCATTTTGTTATTCAATCCTAAAAGGTGATTTCATGGTCACTGTGCAGAACCACCTTTCGGGACTGATTAACAAAATGACAGTCACAGTTCATGAGGTAGGCCCCAAAAACCCTGTGTTGAAAATTTGGTGAAAAATTCCAAAATTATTGTTTTACAAGTGTGTTACGTAGTTCTCACGCATTAATCTTGAGAATTTTTATATTTTTACTACAGATTTTCAACATTGGTACTTTACCACACCTCCTTGGTCGATTTTCACATCTCATTCAAAATGTGTTTTCGCACATGTAGTGCACAATGGCACGGCTGGTGTGCAAAATCAATGTTCTGGACAGATTAAGAAAATCACAGTGACACTGTTCATGAGCAGAGGTCTTAAAATGGCTATGTTTAAAAGTTTTGGTGACAAAACCATAAAATGACTGTGTTACAAGTGTGCATTGCAGTTTCCACGCACCCTCGTAAGTTCACAAATTTGTAACATTTTCGGTCCAGATTTTCAACATTGGCATTTTCCACACCTCCTTATGAACAGTACAGCTATAATTTTTCACACCCTGGCGAAATATGTTTTCGCACTCCAGAGCAGAATAGCAAAGTCGCTGTGGAAATCGGGTGTTCGAGATAGATTAAGAAAATCACAGTGACACTGTTCATGAGTAGTGGTCCCAAAATGCCTGTGTTGAAAATCTGCTGTAAAAATCCCCAAACTAATTACATTGTGGGTGTGCATTGTGCAGTTTCTACATGCACTCGTGTCTTCACCAGTTTTTTATATTTTCATCCAGATTTTCAACATTGCCATTTTTACACCTCCCATGAACAGTATAGCTGTCATTTTCACATCCTGTTTGAAATGTGTTTTCGCATCTGTATGCTAAATGGGCAAATCACTGTGCAAAATCACCTTTCGACTAACGAACTGATAGTGTCACTGTTCATGCGGTGGGGTCACAAAAAGCTCATGTTGAAAACTGAGTAAAATACTAAGAAACGCCAGGGTGATAGGGTTTTCAACCATAACACCTTACCACCCTGTAGGGACTGACAGACATCAGGGGTGTGTGACTTGGGATTATTGACAGTAATACTATGCTATTCCACGCCCACACCCATCGACAGGCATAGAGGTGCGCTTTGGACCCTTTGGCCCTAGAGTTCACCCCATTCTCCTAGACTGCACCCATTTCAGCGTATTTTCTTATGGAATGAGGGGAATGTAAAGCCCAAAACCCTCAAGGCACACCTCAACACTTGTCAGTGTCTGAAGGGTAGGCGAGGTGAAATGTCATGACTGTCATGGGTGACACCCAAAGGCACACCCCAATGCCTGTCCATCTCTGCAGGGTGGGTGCAGTTGCGCCAGTTAAATACTTCACTGCCATTCCACCCTGCATCTTTCTAACTCCCGCACTTCCACTGCTAATGCCAGCAAGCAAACATTCAGCATTGACAAATGATTGTTTCCTTTTAAATCTACCCCCAACAAGGTTCAGACTTTGCCCTTGTGGTCCCCTCCTTTTAAATTGAAAATGCCCTCCACTCCAACCTTGTTTATACTCTTTAGGTAATTGAAGGTTTCTGTCATATCCCCCTTTCCCTTCTGTCTTCTAAGGAATACACAGTGAGTTCCCTTAACCTCTCTTCATGTGGTTTGTCTCCCAGGCCCTGGATCATCTTGCTTGCCCTTTGTTGACTCCTCCAGTAGTTTGATATCCTTCTTCAAATAAGGGCTTCAGAACTGTACACAGTACTTCGCAAGTGTGGTTTCACCACTGACCTGTACAAGGGCAGAAAAATGTCCTCCTCTTGGAGATGATTCCTCTGGCAATGCAATCCAGTATTTTATTTGCTTTGGCTACTGCCTTACAACACTGCGCAGAATGTGTCATATCCTCTGACTATCACCCTAGATCCTTTTCCTCTTTGAGCTAGACACCTGTATCTGTATACAGTAGGCACGCACTCGATAAAAATTAAAATAAAAGTTGTATCTCAACCTAACATAGCAAGGTAATATTTTCTTGCAAAGTTGGATTGTGACCGCATGCATTCGAACCAGTCAGAAAGCAGCTTTGCAATGCTGATGACATCATGGTAGCAATGTGAAGCACTAAAGGCAGCAGCTGAAGTCAAAGAGAAACCGTTAAGGGAATTCTCACCTTCTCTGCAGTAATGCTGCAGGTTCTATAGGTCACCATAAAGAAAAACACATTAGAGCTAATTTGTTTCATTTACTTACTGTCTTATAATTTAATTTCTTATCCAGTTGGCCCTGCAACCCTCCACCCATCATGTTAATAAAACTGTCCTTCCCAGTATCCTCTGCTGCCAGCTCTAATGTCGCAACTGACAGACTGAGCTACAAGAGAATATCTGTGTGCAGGCAAGTTGCTTTAGCTAGCGTTAGTGCACAGGAGTGCATTATCATGCTTATTGTACCATTCAAATCAATAATCACAATTAGCACGATCGGTACTGATAGAATAAGCAGATCATGCGCCCTTCACACTAATATTGGGTTTCAGGATCAACCAGATTAGAAACTAAATTACAAGACAGCAAGTAAATAAAAAGAAGTAGCTCCTAATGCGTTTTCTGATCGAGACCTAAAGGTCCTGCAGCATTACTACAGGGAGGTGAGGATGCCTTCAAGTCGTCATAGTCACAGCAGTTTAAAAGCTATAACTAAGGCCAACCCTCCAGCATAGCAGTGTAGCAGCAGTGCTACCGCCAGGCACCAACGCTCCGAAGTTCAGGAGTGAATGTATGGCACGGAGGGTCAGCTGGGGAGGAGGATAAAACATCTGTAGGAGACACATCCTCCAGGTGTGGGTGGGTCGTGGAACATGGCATCCACTTGTCCCCTGGCAGAAGCTAGGGGTAGGCAATTCAGACTACTGGATGGAAAGAGTATGGCTGATGTCGCTGCACATAGTGCAGAGTGTGTGATGTGTGTCATGATGTCACTGCATGTCCCGCTCCCCAATGGGCAGAAACATGGGAAACATAGCTGGTAGGGATGGCTCTGGTCACCGCAGACCCCGCCCCAATGACTTGGGCCCACAGACATGAAACGGATTTTGTTTGGCGGGGTTAGGAGTGAACTCAGAGAAGTTGGAGTGACAGGGCTCGGGTGACCAGAGGATGGAGGCAGTCAGGAACTGAGGAGATAAATAGGCTAGCCGGAAAAAAAATTCTGTAAAAGGAAACTGATGTTGCATAAACCGAGCATGCAATGGTCTGACTCAAAATTTGCATTCAAACAACATGAAGTCTTATATATTATGACAGTAGCAGTTTGTCCCACCACTAGAACTGCTCCAGAGGTGAAATGGTTAATACCATTCCAAAATAGAACTTTGAGCACAGCTCTAAGAAGCAGCTCTATCTGTGTAATTTCAAACCTGAACTGTCAGATTCTTTACTCCGCCTCAGTGAACAGTCGCCCGGAGATTTCTCCTACTGCTGTTCATTTCGTTTAAACAGTGTTTTCTCGTTCGATTCAACCGAGAATAGTTTTATTTTAACCGCAAACCGCTCGTCTCAAGCTCTGTCTGTGGTAATCGTAAGTAAATTAAAGGTTTTGTCTGTGTGGAACTTGTAAGTTTATCGGTTCGGTTTTGAACCGATCAGCTGGGTTTAAAACTTATTAACTTTAAAGTTTAACATTTTAGAGTGCGGTTCCAGTTCTTATCGGTTCTAAAAAACCGGATTTTACTACGTTTTTCCAATACCCGTGACACGGTTAGGAACCGATAAGAGTGTCTGTCTAGCACTGCCGTTTAAAGGGCAAGTTTTTTCTGGTTAGGCTGGCATTATGTCTGAGAAACCAAAAGAAAAAACGGGCCACTGGTTTCAACACTGTGATGTTCAGGGGGAAGTTCTTTGCCACAGATCCACACACCATGTGTTCAGTTGTCTGGGGTTTAACCCACCCAGTCAGACTGCCAGATATGTAAGAATTTCCCTGCAGCCACCCTGGAAAAGAGATTGGGCAGGCTCAGGGAACGAGAGGAGGCAAAAGTCCGCTGACCTGGATGGGTTGCCCGTTCGGTTCCAACCGAACCGAGGGAGTGCCCTGACCAGGGCGAGACTTCTCGGCAAAGAAAAGCTGGTTCTGAGGAACCAATTTAGTAAAGAAAACAAGAAAGTCAGCAGGTTTGGATCCAAAACCCCTTCTCCAACTGCTGCAGAGATAGCAAAGCCATACAAATTGTCCAGTCACTGTCTCAGGTTCCGTCGAACCGCCACTATCTGGCAAAAGGTCAGTTCGTCCGCGTCCCAGTGGTTCAGGAATATGATGTTGAGGAATTTTATGAACCAGGAGGGAGGATGATTATGAACAGTATGAATGTGGCTGGGAAGGTCTGGGTGTGCCCATTGAACCGACATTTCCCCAGACAGACCTCTAGAATCTCCCCTATGCTATCTGAGTCCCCATCTCATTTTATGTTTTACAAAGTTGTTGAAACCTCCAGCTTCCCTTGGAAGAAGCTGTGGATGAGCAAGAGGAGCCTGATTTTCTAGAAATGATGGATATTGCAGAGTCTAGGAGATTGTCTATTCCTTTGCATAAGTCTTTTAGGAAGCAAACAATAAATTTTAAAAGCTCCTAATTCTGTGCCTCCTGAGATAAAAAGATGGACAGAAGGTACACATTGTCAGGTCCTGATACAGAATTCCTTTCTCAGCAATGCAATCATGTTAGTAGTTCAGGCTGCAGCCTGTGATGAAGTTAATATCCCCTGGCTTCACATCCTCCTGACAAGGATTCCAGGAAGATTGATGCCATGGCTTAAAAACAGTATATGGCAGCCCTCTGGGACTCAGGCAAGCAAATTATATGGCTTATGTAGCTAGGTATCAGAAATCTAGATGGATACTGTTATGGAATTAGCCAAGCAAGCCCATGGCCAGCTGGCTAGCTTAACTAGAACAGGTGGCTGCTGATGGCATTGAGGCTTCTAAGGTACAGTTTTATGCTGCTGTGGATGTTAATGATGTTTCCTCTAGGGTCATGGCCACATCTGTAGCTTTTAGAGGTTGGCTTGGCTCAGGTGTACTAGTCTGTCACAGGATACCCAGACTAAGGCTATGGATTTTCCTGTGTGGGAAATTCTCTGTTTGGGGAGCAGACAGAGAATTACATGAAAAGATGGATGAATATAGGACTACTTACAAAAGTGCCAGCTAAGGAGCCGCAAGCCACTCCTCAGAGGCATACCTCAGGGTAGGGTAGGCCTTTTCACAGGCCTTTTACCAGACTCAGGCCTCTCTGCCTATGCTCAGAGGGGCTTCTTCAGAGGCAGAGGCAGGCGAGGGGTGGGCAGGCCTGCTCCCACCCTCAGCCTAAAGCTCCTGCTAAGCAGGCACCCTGATGGGGTGCCCAGGGCCGATTCTCCTTTACGGTAGGGGCAGGCTGGCTTACTTCAGTCAGAACTGGGCTTCTTTAACCTCAGACAAGTGGGTTCTGGAAGTAGAAGTCAGGGTCTGGTTCTCAGCTTCAAAAGTTTCCCAAGTTGAGAACCAGACTTTTCTACCTGCAAGTGCTTCAGAGACCCTTGCTCTGGAAGCAGAGGTCTCAACCCTGTTGGCTCTCAGAGCAGTGGAAAGGGTTCCTCCTGCACCAGGGCAGGGCCTGTATTCCAGATACTTTGTAACCCCTGCAAATGGGGTTCCAAAAGACTTCCAGGAGCTTGCTTGAATGCTCCAAGCCTGAATGGTGTTTCATGCTTAAACCATTTATCAGTGAGTGTTTTAGAACCTCTGGTACTGTCTCTTTAAGAGCTGTCTGCCTGCAGACATAATTAGTTTGTATGGGGACTGTGTGTTTTTTGATTGAGTACCACTCAAGCTGCTGCCAATTCACTCCATTTTTGCAGTCACTAGGAGTGCAAAGGAACCTACCTGAAAGATGTAACTGTTTGCCAGAAACCATTTAGAGTGATAATGAAATTACAGTTTGTCTAACCTGTTTTCTTTTGCAGTCAGAACAGTGTCTGCCTAGTTCCCCATTCTGGTTTTGAACTGCTGAACTGGACCAATCAGTGTGGGGTAAGCTAGCTCTAAAATGGTGCCTTGGACGAATCAGAACTTGGACTCATAATCTGAGCCAGCCACAAGAGGATTGTATGGGCAGTGACTCTGGGAGATGTAGTTTAGACTTCAGTGGCTTTTGGACCAACAGCAGCAGTCTATTGTGAGTGACAGCCAATCCAGTCAAGAACTGGGAGGAACTCAAAGGAAGTGCCCGGTTTTGTCAGTTGGAGTTTCAGTTGAGCTTTGGCAGTGAAGAAGGAAGGAGCCTGTGCTTTTCAGTGTGCAGTTTTAGTCAAAAACGTGTGTAAGGCCCAGAGTTCGTCTGCAGCTTGTGTAACTGCTTGTTAGGACTGAACTGCCTGTGAAAAGAATCAAAGGATCTCTGAAGAGTAAAACCAGGCTCACCCTGTAGAAGACTGGAGGAATTGCTGAAAATTGCACTCGGTCTGTCAGGAACTGAATCTGCTGTGTGTTCTCCCGGTATTGTGCAGTAATGCGATCGGGATACAGATGCAGCCTGCCTGGTATAGTGCTTCTTTTATATAAATGTGTGAAGAGGTTTGTGTACCTCAAGTGAGCCCTGCTGACATTGAAGGACCCTATCTTATTTGGAGGTCGTGAGTACTAATTCAGGTCGCTCTCTGTTGAATTGCCACATTAAATCCAAATGGAATTACTGTACTGCTGACTGTTTAATTTTCCTTTTCTGTGTGAAAGGGCCCCTACCAGCTGCCACGGTTTGGACTAGCCACTAGGGCTTGGGTACCCAGGGACAGTAACTGATAGGGATAGAGCTCTGCACAGAGCCATAGGTAGATTATTAGAGTGATAAGCTAATTAACCTGATTTCCCCTGTCCTTGTTATATCCCCCAATAAATCAGAGCTGCTTGTTTCAGCAAAGTTATACTGCCTGAGGTATTTATCTATGTTAAAGTACTGTACTGTGATTGTTGCACTGTATCTCATTTCACGGAGGTCCCAGTGCCGGAACCAGTCCTGGGGGTAAGTGTATACTGTGAAGGTAATTCTGATATATTGTGGGCCACTAGTGGGAAGAAAGGGGTTGCAGTGTCCCAGAGGGCTGTGACCAGTTAGTTTAACTATTGCAAACCCTGACCTCTGGGTGGAGGCACCCACCATTGGATCCAGGCCCTCAACCTGTTAGTGGCAAATCAGGCAGGGTAGTAGCCCTGGGATAGCCATCTAGGGGTTACACTTCCTTACCCCAAAAGACAGGAGAATGGCGGCCCATATTAGACCTCAGATATCTGAACAAGCATCTTTTGAAACCAAAGTTCAAAATGGTAACTCTGGCAATGATTTTACCCTCCCTAAGGCCAGGGACTGGTTAGCCTCCCTGACCTCAAGGATGCCTATTTCCACGTCCTAATCAGAAGCTCCCACCTAGAAGTACCTCAGATTCGAACTACCCTCGGTCATTACCAGTTCAGAGCAATGCCTTCGGCCTTACCTCTGCCCCAAGGGTATTCACAAAGTGTCTAGCAGTGGCAGTGGCTCACTTAAGGAGAGCAAAGGATTGCTGTTTTTCCTATCTAGACGATTGGCTCATTGTAGGCCAGTCCCCAGAACAGGTAAAATCTCACCTGCAAGTTACCCAGCAGCTTCCTCACTCCTGGGCTTTCGACTAAATCTACTAAAGTCGGTTCTGGAACCAGTCCAGGTACTCACCTTTTAGGAGCAGAGTTGGACACAAAGCTAGCCAGAGCTTTTCTTCCCTTAGAAAGGGTGACTAATTTAGTGACTCTGGTCTCCTTCACCTCCTGCAGGTCTCGACCAGCAAGACACTTTCTGCAGCTCCTGGGACACATGGCTGCATCCACAGCTGTTGCAGGGAGCAAGATTTCAGATGAGAGACATTCAGTTTCACTTGAGAACCTATTGGTCTCAGAGAAGAGACCCCTTTCAAGTTGGTCCCAGTGACTCAACCTTGATCCAGGCCCTCCAGTGGTGGCAGGATCAGAGCAATTTAAGATTGGGGTCCCTTCATTCCCCTGCTCACAATTTGACTCTCACTACAGATGCTTCCTTCTGGGTTGGGAGCCCACATGGGCGACCTTTCCACTCAGGAGTGTGGTCCCCCAGGAATCTCTGCTCCACATCAATTTGCTGGAACTCAGAGCTGTCTTTTTAGCTCTTCAAGCATTTTCTGCATCTGTCCACAACAAGGTGATACAAGTCAGAACAGACAACACCACAACAATGTGGTACATCGACAACAGGGGGCACTCGTGTCTTCGGCCTTGTGCACCGAGGGCAATGAAGTTGTGGTCTCTGGCCTATTCCCTGAACACTTCCCTCATAGCAGTTCATCTTCCAGGAAGGACAATGTCCTAGCGGATGCTCTCAGGAGATTTCCCAGGGCCATCACGTAATGGTCCCTGATCCCTCAAGTGCTGGGATAGTCTTTGCCAGATGGGGCACCTCAGATAGATCTTTTGCAGCCCCAGACAATCACAAACTTCCTCTGTTCTGTTGCAGGCCTCCAGTGTTGGGCTCAGTCCCCTGGATGCCCTTCTCCTGATTGGGAGGAAGTTTCTTTATGCTTTCCTCCCTTCCTCTCCTATTCAAAGTATTCAGTCAAAATCAGATCTCAGCCTTGCAGGGTGATTTTGATTGCTCCGGATTGGGCCAGGCAGCCCTGGTACCCACTCCTTCTGTCACTGACAATCCATCTTCCCTTTGCCTCCCAGGATTCACAACCTGTTAACTTGTGCCCAGGGAAGGGTTTGGTATCCGGACCTCAATCCCTCAACCTCAAGGCCTGGCTCTTGAGGAGTTAGAGTTTACTGATTTACACCTCTCTCAAGGTGTTCTTGAAATCTTAAAGGCTTCCAGAAAGCCTTCACTAGAGCTACTTATAGTTCTAAGTGGAAAAGGTTTTCCATTTGGTGTGTTGGGAAAAATATTTCCCAGAATCTGCTGATTTGCCCATTGTATTAGATTACATGGTCCATCTTAATTCCTTGGGTCTCAGACCAGCTACCCTGAGAGTCCATTTGGCAGCTGTATCTGCTTTGTGTCAGCAGAAAGTCATCCCTCCTTCTACTCACCCTGTGTTTTCCAAGTTTTTAAGGATTACTCCATACTAATCCACCTTTCGGAACCGCCCTGCCTGGGACCTTAATGTTTGTATTGCCCAGTACATGCAACCCTTTGAACCTCTGTTTCTGCAGAGCTTAAGTATCTAACTTGGAAAACTGTTTTTCTGATGGCTATCACTTCTGCTAGACTAAGATAAGTTACGCAAGCCTTGTCAGTGGAAACTGACTTATTTCTTTCCACAGGGATAAGGTAGTCCTTAGGACTAATAGGAAGTTTTTACCTAAGGTGGTTTCAGATTTCCATCTTAACCAATCTATCTCCCTTCCAGTATTTTCACTGATCACTCCTCTTCTGGTGAGAGGAGGTTGCACAGCCTGGATGTTAAGAGAGCTCTTAGTTACTATATAGAGCGTTCTCAAAGGTCACAGGTTGAATCCCTCCAACTTTTCTCACCTGTGGTGAAGTTGGGAAAGGCAAACCTGCCACTAAGAGATCAATTGCCAGGTGGATTGTCTCTGTATCCAATTTTGTTATCAGAAACTGGGCAGAGATCCCCTCTGGCTTGAGGGCTCATTCTACCAGGGGTACAGCTATGCCTCTAGCTGCTGCCAGAGACATCCCTATATTAGAGATATGCCAGGCTGCTACTTGGAAAACGGTACTTGCCTTTACTAAGCATTACTCCCTGGATGTCCAGGCCAGAGAGATGCCTTGGTTTAGGCACAGCTGTTCTTCTGAGCCTATTCCCTAAGTAGGTTCTGCCCTCCTCCATGGAGGTACTGTTGTGTGAGTCTGTTACTGTTAATATAGCAAGACTTCATGTTGTTTGAAGAAAAATTACTCACCTTAGTAATGTTGTTTCTTCTAATGGAGTCTTACTATATTATGACCTCCCCAGCCTGCCCTCTCAGAACTTCTACTTGGGTGGGTGCGGGCAACTTAGTGTGGGCACTATTTTATGCCCTTTAGCGTTTCTCTCCTTTTGGGAGTTTGGGGTGTGTGTTTTATTATACTGTTGTTTTATTCTCATGTTGTTAGAAGTTGTTAGTAGTTCTGGTCCTCTGACTTGAGTCTTGGGTTTTGGGACCAGCAATGGTTCGTTAATATTTAGGTAGCTATTTGGCTAGTGTAGGTTACAGCTTCCACACAGACCTTAGTGAGTTTTGTTCGTGAAAGATCTGACAGTTCAGGTTTGAAATTACAGATAGAGCTGCTTTTAGAGCTCGTGCTCAAAGTTCTGTTTTGGAATGGTATTAACTATTTCACCTACGGAGCAGTTCTAGTGGTGGGACAAACTGCTACTGTCATAATATAGCAAGACTCCATTAGAAGAAACAACATTACTAAGGGTGAGTAATTTTCTTTTTGTCATCACTTGAGAAAGAGCAGGACCTCTTGAGACTCACTCTGTGGATCTGCCACTGTGAGTTATGGTCCTGCTTGCCCTTCACATATGAAGATAAATTGCATTTCTAGGGACATGGATATGTTGTTCATCCACACCATTGGCAGTATCCTTGCCGCTTTAAATCTTGCCGGAAGGTCTTCGCTTGCTCCTCCCACCCACCCGGTGGTATAACCTCGGCTCCGCGCCCATGACGCCAGATCTTCCTTACCGCTGAAGCTCAGGTTCCTCCTTAACGCTCTGCGTTTCATGCTGGTTCTATTTCTCCGTTTGCGGTTTAAAAAATAATATTTTGCAAAAGACTTCTAGTCTTGATCCCTGGCGGCTGCGATGGATAATCGACTCTCGGATTTGGGATGCCCATGCGGGTAGAAGATGTCTTCGGCGGATCCACACTCCACGTGTGTCATGCTTAGGCCTTGAGCACGACCCGCAGGCTTAGCACTGTGCTCATCTTTCTCGCCCACGCCCTCGGGCGACCGTAGGTTGCCCGACAGAATCTGGGCTATCCCCGAGAAGCTGCTTTCTCCGTGAAGTCTACAGGAGGTCTGGTTACGGTGTCCGCGGGCGGCGGAGTCATGGATCAGCTCGAAAGCGATGGTCGCTCAAGAGGAGGCATGGGCGCGTGTCAGATCTTCCTCGGCCGCTGCATTTATCCCGCCTCTCTGGGTTCTTCCTACACGGCTTCCTTTTAAGGAGCTTTTGTCTGTCCCTCTCCTCTAAAGGAGAAGGGGTTTGCCTGCTGGACCTTATTCTCGGTCCAAAAAGAGGGATAAGGGTAAGTCCTCCTGTCGACGCTTTCTTGGGAGCAAAGGTCCTCTTCCTCGGCCGCCGCATCGTCAAGCTGGGTCGAAGCCGGGCTTGCCACTGGCCTCACGTGTGTCCCCGCCAGGTCAGTTGGACCGAGACTCCACTGATGAAGCTTCTAGATTTTCTCGACCCATTGGACGGGCTGCTTTTAGCAGCCGAGATTTCCCTCCCGGTTCCCCGGGAGGAGTTGAGGATCCCGTGGCTCGCTGTGCCTCCGGTTCCGGAGCCCTCGGATGGACCTTCCGGTCGGCGGAGTGCTCGGTTCCGCCGACACCTCCTCGCGACCGACCTCGGGAAATTCCGACTCGGTTCCGGTTCCCGGACTCTCAGCGTCCAGCCGTCTCCCACCGCCATAGGGTTCTCGGTCTCGGCACCGGGCTGGTAAGCGGCGTCGCCGGGCTGCCCTCGGGCCCCCTCCTCCTCGATGGGAGGTTCGTGAAATTACGCCGACGGCACGAGACCCATGTTGCAACAGCTCTTCCTGGCCGAATAAGCCGATCCGCGCCTTCCCCGCCATTAAGTGTTTGCCACCGAACGGCCGACACAACCCCCGACTTGTCCGAGGATTATACCAGGCCGGTTGTTCGGCAAAACCAGCTGCTCCACCGATTCCGTGGAACCTCCGCCTCCACAGCCACCGATTGGGGCTCCGACCAGAATTCTCGGTCGGCTAAGGTTTACCCCATCGGCTGTCAGTTACCCTCACTCCCACCGACTCGCAGGTGAAGGGTGGCTCAGGCCAGAGGCAGCTCTTCGAGGACTCTTCCGAACCGAAGATGATTCTCCTTCTTCCAAGCTACTGGACTTGGAGTCTTCAGGAGGTCAGCCAATGACGATAGCCCGTCAGTCTCTTCCTGAGACTGCTTCTGCCTCATCTCGAGTCTACTGGATGGAGCTCGAACCCGCTTCCAAACGGGCCATGTATCCCTCACGGAGATTCTGGACCGAGGGATTCTCGACGAGGCCTTTCCGTGGCCGAGGCCATAGTGGGTCCGCACTGGAACTTTGGCAGCGCCTGCTTCCTGCCCTGCCGTGCCAGGATGGCCAGGAAGTATGCGGTCCCTACCGGTTCCTTGTCCGGTTTTTGAACACCCTCTGCTGAGGGTTGGTTACCGACAGCGTTTGCCGGCCGGGCAGCGCCAGGGATGTGGACAAACCTCCTGACAAGGAGTCCAAGAAATTGGACTATGTCGGGCTTAAAAGTCTACGCTGCGCCCTCTCTCGCCTTTCAGGCCAGTTCGGCCGTCCTCATGGCACATTTTCTCATGCCCTGTTGGGCTCCCTGGATGAGGTCATCCCTCATCTTCCCCGATCTGCAGACTACGGTTAAGCAGTGCGGACCAGGGCAGGGCAGTGGCCAAACAGCAGCTCCAGACTGCTTTGGATGTAGGGACTCATGTGCCAGATCGGTGGCGGCCGCGGGGCTATGTCCCGGCGGGCTTGGCTGAGGATATCCACCTTTACTTGGATACCCAGCACAAGTTGGCGGATGTTCCTTTTGGGGACTGACCTCTTGCCCTGGGGTGGAAGGTCACCTGCAGAGGATCGAGAAGTCCAATGCCACCTTGGACTCGGTCTCTTCCGCTCAGAAGGACAAGGCCGAAACCACAGCCTAAGCCCTTTCGTCCTTCTGTGCTGGGCCGCCGCCCAGCAACGTCAGGGCCAGCAGGCTCGGCCTTGGTATCCCAAACCCAAGCCGGGCTTCCTCTAACAGGAGGCAGGGAAAGGGCCCAGGAGGTCCCGGCCGGTCCCTCCTCCAAGCCTGCCCAGTGACGGGCTGAGGGTGTCGCCCCATCCCGTCACCTTACCCCTAGGTCCCCATGGGAGGCCGGCTCCGGCACTTCGTTCCGCCTGGTCGCTGTTACCACGGACAGGTGGGTCTTGGAGGTGGTGGGAAGAGTCCTGCCTCTGGAATTGAGCAGGCACCACCCTTCAGAGCCGTCGCCCCTCGGGGCCTTCGGGATCCCAGCCTCACTGGCGGCTGTCGAGCCGACATCACTCTCCTCCTCCAGGAGGTGGTAAGAGAGGTGGTGGACCCTCCTTCAGACCCAGGGTTTGTGTCCAGGTACTTCCTGGTTCCGAAGCAGACGGGGGCTGGCGCCCCATTCTCGACCTACACGACCTAAACAAGTTCTAAGGTCTCGAACCTTCAGGATGGTCACTCTGGCTCAGAATAATACCATCCTTGGAACGCGCGTGTGGTTCTGCTCTCTGACTTGCAGGACGCGTTTTTCACGTCCCTATCCGTCCGTCTCACCAGAGATTCCTTCGCTTCGCAGCGGAAGGATCTCTCTCTGATTCAAGCCATGCCCTTGGCTTGTCTCCAGCTCCCAGGGTCTTCACCAAATGCATGGCAGTGGTGACAGCATTCCCTGCGGCGCCCGAGGGCGGGTGTCACCCTTACCTGGACGACTGGCTGATAGCAGCTCCCTCCAGGAAGGAGGCGGAGTGGTCCAGAGATCTGGCCCTCCAGGTCTGTCTCAACTGGGCCTCCTTATCAACGAGGCCAAGTCGAACTCGAGCCGAAGCAGGTGATTTTATTCATCGGGCAGCTCGACTCTCTTGAGCCAGGCGCGGCTCGGCGGACAGGGCGAGGTTCTTTCCTCCTTTGCCCGATCATTTCTGGTTGGGCAATTCGCCCTGCCGGGACTTCCCTCGCCTCCTGGGTCTCATGGCGGCCTGTACCAGCGTGGTCCGTTGGGCCGGCTGGAACATCGTCCCTTCAGTGGGACTGGCCAGCCAGTGGTCTGCAACGCGATCCCTTGGACCAGCTTGTGCCGGTGACACAGGGGATGTGGAATGCTCTCCAGTGGTGGACCGTTCCAGATCATTTGCAGGAGGGCATCCCGTTCGTCCGCCCGAGCCGGCGGTCTCTCTGTCAACCGATGCCTCTCTGATGGGTTGGGGTGCCCATCTGGGGAACACGGGCTCATGGCCTCTGGTCCCCGGGAGTCCCGATGCCACATCAACCTGCTGGAGCTCCGAGCGGTCCGCCTGGCTCTCACCGCCTTTGCTCCGTTCCTCCGGGGTCAAGTGGTCCGAGTCCAGACGGACAGTACCACGACCATGTACTATCTAAACCGCCAGGGCGGGACGCGCTCCATGCTTCTATGCAAGAAGCTCTCCGCATTTGGTCACTCGTGCGCAGCCTGGAGGCGGATCTCTAGCCATTCACGTGGCAGGAGCCTCCAACACCCTGGCCGATGCCCTGAGCCGGATAGGGGCTGCATCCCACGAGTGGTCTCTCCTGCCGGAGGTAGTACAGCATCTGTTCTCCTTTGGGGCACACCTCAGGTGGACCTGTTTGCCTCCATGGAGAACGCTGGTTGAGTCTGTTCCATGCCCGCCCCTCAGCAGGGCTCGCTGCAGGGGATGCCTTCTCGAGGCAATGGACCCCGGCCTCTTTACGCCTTTCCCCATTTCCCTTGATCCACAAGGTGCTTCTCAAGGCGAGGGAGGGACAAGGCGCAGGTGATTCTGATAGCCCCAGACTGGCCTCGCCAGTTCTGGTACCCAGATCTCCTCAGTCTCAGCTCCAGGACTCACGGCAGCTTCCAGCTCGCCGGACCTGCTCTCAGTCAATCAGGGAAGGTGTTCCATCCGACCTTCAATCCCTGCACCTGACGGCCTGGTTCCTGAGCTGCCAGAGTTCCAGGCTTTGGGTCTTTCCGACTAGGTCCTCAATGTAGTTGAGGCGTCCCCGTAGGAGTCGACCAGAAAATGCTATGCCTTCAAATGGAAAAGGTTTTCCATTTGGTGTCAGGCAAGGGCTTGGACCCTTCCTCCTGTTCCTTGGCAAGCATCTTGGACTATTTATGGTCCCTTTCTAGTCAAGGGGCTTAGGGTCGACGACCCTAAGGGTGCACCTGGCAGCCATCTCTGCTTGCAGGCGCGGGCAGGGAAGCAGTCAGTGGCCGCAGGAGAAGGTGGTCTGGCGCTTTTCAAAGGCCTTGATCACATTTCCTCAGTGCGGGAACCCCCACCTCCGTGGGATCTACTGCTGGTACTGGCAAAGCTCATGGGCAAGCCATTCGAACCTATGCACAGGTGTGCTCTCTCTCACCTGTTGTGGAAGACCGCCTTCTTGGTGGCTATCACGTCAGCCAGAAGGATGGGAGAGCTCCAGGCGCTTCCATCGAGTCTCCTTACCTGGTCTTCCACAGGGACAAGGTTGTCCTGCGCCCCACCGAAATTCCTTCCGAAGGTGGTGTGAGTTTCACCTTAACCAGGTGTTGACTCTGCCGGTGTTCTACCCCAATCACACCTCGGGAGCGATATAGGCTCCATACTCTGGATCCTGAAGGCGGCTGCTATTATAAGGGCGCCACGGCTGAAATTCGAGGAGAGGTTAGCCAGCTGTTTGTCACCTCGCTGAAGCGCATCTGGCAGACCTGCAGCCAAGCGGACGATAAGCAGGTGGGTAACCTCCTGCATAGATCTCTGCTATAAGTTAGCGGGCATGGAGCCTCCCAGAGGATAAGAGCTCATTCTACCCGCCATACTGCTGCAACGGTGGCTGCTTCCAGGGACGTCCCTATCCAGGAAATCTGCAGGGCTGCTACCTGGAAGTCAGCAAACACCTTCATTACCCACTACCACATCGACCTTGAGTCACGCGGATGCTGGTTTTGGGGCCTCGGTTCTCCTAGTCTCTTTCCCAAGTAAGTATATATGGGGTGTGCGTCTTGCCTCCTCCTCCCGGAGAACTGCTAGAGTCTGCCAATGAGTGTGGATGAACACATATCCATGTCCCTAGAAATACAGGTTACTCACCTGTAACAGGAGTTCTAGGAATGGTATATGTTGTTCATCCACTGACTCCCTCCATTTCTCCGGCTTGACGCCAGACCTGAGCTTCCAGCGGGCCAGATCTAGCGTCATGGGCGGAGCCGAGAGTTATACCACCCGGTGGGTGGGAGGAGCAAGCTTGAAGACCTTCCGGCAAGATTTAAAGCGGCAAGGATACTGCCAATGAGTGTGGATGAACAACATATACCATTCCTAGAACTCCTGTTACAGGTGAGTAACCTGTATATTTTGAGTCGCGATTGCATATTCCCTATTAATCCTTGCTACTGTAGCAGTTTTATTAACAATTAATTTTGCTAACCTGGCAATTGGTTTTAAACTTATTATGGTTCACTGGTATGTTTTATATGAACTTTTAATATTTAACACCTGGTGATCGAATTTATTGGTTCAGTCTGGCTGCATAAGCATCTATAAAGCACTTGAGATTCTGTCATGAAACACTGAAATTTTTCTTGCCACTCCCTCTCGGGACGTGTTTTCTTCTTCCTTGTCTAAGAACATTCTATTCCCAAGACACAAAAATCTAAAATGGGTCGAGGTTCTCCTTACCCTCTTCCCAACCAAAAATAAAATCCTTGGGGACTTTATCCCTTTCCCATCTGCCTTAATAGTTCCTCCCCTCAGATCTTTCTTAGGAATATCCCTGTTGTTACTGTCCGCAACTTTGGCTTCAACTTGTCCACAGTCCTCAACCCTATGCCATGAAAACGTGAAGAATAATGAATGGCAACCGATCGGTAACAAGCTGGTTAGTTCATCAAGAGGTTGCCATGGTGACCACTTGACCTCCAGAGTGCAGCTCGAGAGGTTCAGTCGCCAATGGCAGTCTCGGAAGCAGCTATCCAGCTTGGTTACCGATGAATGCCATTCATTGTTTTTTTATGGTGTATGACAGTACGTTAACAACTGGTAGTAAAGTATTTAAAAAGCACTGAGACAAGATTATGGCTGTCAAAGAAAGGGGCCTTTACTTACTTACTCAGTAAGCGTGTCGGTGGTGCTTGCTAAAAAGTGAGCAGTACAGCTTTTACAGTAAAACGTCAACATTTAGACTAAAAATAAAAACTTAAGGGAGTCCAATTTTTAATTTTTAAACAAAGTTTGCACATTACATCGCGGAACTCTGTGAGGTAAATGGTTGATCTGGCATGAGTTCACTACATCCTCTCACAATGATTTGTGCTCTTTGAGATTTGAACTGCGAGGCTGCAACTGTCAGACTGGGATTTTACACAAACAGGCGCTGTTACACAGCGCATGCGGATATGTTCTATTCTGTTATGCTGTAATACATACGTAACTACTGCAGCATAACAAATAGAACTGACATCACTAGTGTAGTATAACAACCTTTGGAAAGTGATGGATTTATAACGGAAACAGTGTTCCATCATACACTATAAAGTGCTTGTCACATGTGGCAAGGTACACGTCTTTTCTGCTTTCCTGTGTTACAGGGAGAGGCAGGTGCTCAGGCTTTTCTTTGTCTTAATGCACAGCTTGTTGGAGTAAGTTTTTCTGTGCCATACTACCTAGGTGGTTGGCTTTCACTTTTAAGTTGTTACCTTCTACTTCTTGCTCTTTGGAGTGGCAAAAGATAATGTTTGTACTCCCCGGGTTCTGTCTAGTCGCACTTGTTTTGCTTCTTTTGGGAGCTTTATGTATTAGCCTACTAATTTTTATTGTCCTGTTGGATGTATAAAGCTTGTTAGTTAAGTTGGCATGATGCCATCTTAGTTACACAGAGGTCGCTTTTCTTGGTCCCTGAGTGTACATGTCAGAGGTATATGAGGGTTACCACCCCTTTTACTTATTTGCATGTAAAATGGCTGAATTCCAGACACTAATGGCCGAGGATGAGGTGGGCATGGCAGCCATCACAAAGACATGGGTCACACCGAACCATGACTGGTACCTTTCTGTCCTCACTGATAAGATGCACAGGAGAATTAGAAGGGTGGAAGGAGTGACTGTGTATGCGAGGAAGGTGATAATCTGTACAACAGAGGAAGAGGCAGTAGGAGGTGCAGAGGTGTTGTAGGTACAGGTATGATCCCTAAAAGTAAGAAGCTAAGGATAAGGGTAGTGTACAGGCCACCAACCCAGGAGGAGGGGCTGGATAAAGAACTAGGTCCAAAATTATGGAAATAGCCAACATGGGGTAGATGGTAACTGTGGGTGACTTTAGTCTTCTAAGGGTGGACTTTAGAATCCTGGGTAGCAAACTGGCTGCACAACAGGACACAGAAGGTAATAGTTCATGGAACACATTCCAGAAGGGGGCTTACTAGTGGAGTACCTCAGGGCTCAGTACTGGGTCCAGTCCTCTTTACATCTTTATAGGTGACATTGCAGAGGGTCTGGAGGGAAAGGTATGCCTCTTTGCAGATGACACAAAGATCTGTAACAAAGTTGATACACAAGGGGGGTAGAAAGGATGAGAAGGACTTGGCAAGGTTGGAGGAATGGTCAGACATATGGCAACTTAGAGTAAGTGCAAAGAAGTGAAAGTAATGCACCTGGGAAACAAAAACCCAGGAGAAGAGTACACAATAGCAGGGAGGTACTAACAACAACAAAATGGAAAGGGACTTGGGGTAGTCATATCAGATGACCTAAAGGTGGGTAAGCAATGTGAGAAGTCAGTAAGGAGAGCCAGGGGATACTGGGATGCATAGGAAAGGGCATCACAAGTAGAAAAGGAACGGTTATCCTTCTGTACAGACAGTTGATGAGACCCCATCTGGAATACTGTGTTCAGTTTTGGAGACCCCATTTACGCAAGGACATAGACAGGATGGAAGCAGTCCAGAGGAGGACAATTAAAGTGATGCAGGGTCTGCATCAGAAACCATATGAAGAGAGACTGAGAGAGCTTAATATGTATACCCTTGACGAAAGGAGGGACGGGTGACATAATAAAAACTTTCAAGTACCTCAAGGGAATCAGCAAAGTCCAGGAGGGTATCATCTTTCAGAAAAGAGATGTAAGAACAAGGGAGCACAATTTAAAGATAGAGGGGGACGGCTCAGGGTAATGTGAGGAAATTTTTTCATGGAGAGAGTGGTGGATGCATGGAACCGCTCTTCCTGGGGAGGTTGTTGGGTCTAAAACAGTGGGGAATTCAAACATGCATGGGACAGACATAAGGCAATTGTAGTGAGGGGTTGCAGGAAGTAGGCTGTTGGTTAACTAGAATCTGCTGCTTATCCAGTAGGAAGGAAATGGGCAGACTGGGTGGGCCAAGTGGTCCTTATCTGCTGTCAAAGTCTGTGTTTCTATGGCTATCTCTTGTACCAGATTGCAGGTACTGCTGGATGTGTTCCAGAGTTGGTTCATGACAC
Organism: Neoceratodus forsteri; assembly: GCA_016271365.2. Classification (NCBI taxonomy): domain Eukaryota; kingdom Metazoa; phylum Chordata; order Ceratodontiformes; family Ceratodontidae; genus Neoceratodus; species Neoceratodus forsteri. Next base: position 127,521,117 of record JADMNL010000024.1, read on the forward strand.
AAGGTGTCCTGGAACCCACTAGCGAGAGGGACATATTAGGCCTGGTCCCGTCTAATTGTGTGCATGTCAGGAGGTAAAAGTAGAGGCACCGCTTGCAGGAAGCAGTCACTTCACTATGTGGTTCCATCTGGACATGGAAAGGGAGAGGTTAGGACCAAGGTGAGGGTTTTAGACTTCAGGAGGACGATTGTAGTAAGATGGAAGAAATTTGTAAGTGCACCTTGCTAGGATCAGGAAGGAGATGGAGGTTGACCAGAAATGGGTCATAATTAAAGAAGAACTGATGACTGACACCAGTGAGTGTACAAAATCAAGAGCAAGAAATGCAGAGCCAAAAGCCGAGCTGGTATAACAGGAGGTGGCCAAGGCAGTAAGAAATAAGAAGTCAGCCTTCAGGAGAGCAAGTGCATGCAGAAAAAGGAGGATAGGGAGGAATACTGTGCTGAATCAGGGGAAGCAGGCAGGCGTTAGAGTTGCAAAGGCCAATAGGGAATTACAGTTAGCAGAGGGAGTGAAAAAAGGGAGGAGAAGGCCTTGTACATAAGGGAGAAGAGGGATATGAGTGATGAGATAGTTAGATTGAAAATGGAGGGATGGGTGGAAAGTAGTGAGAAGAATGCAGCAGTACTAACAAGCACCCCTCCCCAGCTTTGACACCTGCAGTTGCTTCCATAGGTAGCACCTCCCCCATCTGTCTACACCCATTTTTCTCCTCTTGTTTTTTTCTAGCTTATTACTGTGTGTGTGGGGTGTTGGGGTCTGTGGTTCCCTTGGGTCATTGTCACTAATGACTACTTGTTTTGTAATTTGTGCTATGACTGTTAATTTACTTACTTCCACTGTAACCTTTTCTGTATTTAGCGATTATCTATCGTTATGTCCTACCACTTTTGTTCATTGATGTTCTATTTTGCTGCTGTTCTGTTGTTTTCTTTACTCTACAAGAGCTGCAGGTATGGGAGAAAGCTTTGAAAAGAAATACTACGGTCTGAGCATAAACAGCTGCTGCACTGCGCAGACTGGGCACAGTTGAATTTGTCCTGCTGGCGCTGCGCGTCAGCTGCCCCCCCCACCACCACCCTGTGGACTCAAGCTTATATTGTGTAGGTCATGTGTGCCCTAAGCCTATCGGCTCACTTCTCCATCTGCAGCTTCAACGGTTGCCGCTAGAGGCTGCTCTCTAGCAGGGCTGCCTATTCCACTATCACTGCTACTAACTCCACAGTAGGTACCCTGCTTAGCCCTGGCCCCAGCCAGCTGTCCCTTCTATTGTTGCTGTGAAAGAATAGCAGTAATCTGCCCCAAGGAAAAAAAAAATTAGAGAGATCAACACTCCTCACAAGATCAATTGAACAGCTCAAGGATAGGAACCTTGCACCTCAGAACCACTCTAAGGTCCGGAGGCACGGTGGAAATTGCACCATATGAAAGCAGCCCAGCCCTACCACCAGCTCAGATGGCTCTCGTGGCTGTACCCAAATCCTGCCATTTTCAGAGTACCAGTACTGCTTCTGTGTGCAGCTGCAATTAGGTGGTAGCTGCAAAATTAGTGACTGCCAAGACCGTGGGCTGCTTAGGGCTTACAGGACAATCATCTACCCCACCTCACAGAATCCCCTGGATCAGCAGTCCTGTACCCGCCGCTTCCTAAAGTCATGGCTTAGCATGCAAGGGAGCCTGTTACCTCATCTTCTTCTGCATGCATAATAAGCGATCAAAACCTCATCCCTCAGTGGGCTGAGGGTGCTCCGCTCATCCTGCTAATGCTGATGTTGCGTGGAGGTGACATACAGCCCAACCCCAGACAACCACTCGTTAATTCCATATTGGGGTCCTCCACTGACCCCATATGGTGCCATACTAAAGGCTCGCGGGTGGCTCACATGAATGTGTGCAGCCTGCAACCCAAAATGTCTGTGGTACAATCTTGGGCAGGCACATGTAATCCTGACGTGTTAGCCATATCTGAAACATGGCTGAAGCCTCACAACTCACTCATGAAGTGGCACTCGACCACTACGACTCCTTTAGAAAGGATAAAGAGGGAAAAAGGAGGGTGTTCTTGTTTATGTGAGCTCCTCCTGGCAGCCTCCCTGTCCCCTGTCAACACGCCAGGCCCTACAGCACTAGAATCTTTATTTGTAAGAATTGTACTTGGACGTGCAAAACACCTGACCATAGGCTGTATCTACAACCCCCACCAATGGTGGCACCTCAGTGCTCCAGAACCTAGTCTGCTCCTTAGCAGGTGCACAGCTCACAGAGATACTGGTTCTTTGGGACTTTAACTTGAAATGGGAATCCATCACTGAACAAACCTACAGGGCCACACTTCTTGATGCAAACCTGCCACAGATCATCTCTGAGGTCACAAGGCACAACCAAAAACGGGAACCACTCCACCCTTGACTGGATACTGGTCTCCAACCCTACTTAAGATACAAGCAACTGGCGTGATGTCAGACGCCTAAGCGATCACTCACCCACCTTCTGCATATGGAAAAATCGGTCTCCCAGGGTTCCACCTAGGTTCATAGTGGCCAGGACTTCTCTGGTTTCTCTGCTGAGGTCTTCCAGAGCTCCCTGAGAAACACTGACTGGTCACCGCTTAAACTCCTGGGCAGCATTGACGATGCTGCCCAGTACTTCATACTTCCAGTGTACATTCTCTACAGTGGCCAACCCACATGCTCTGGTTAGGAGGAGAGCACAAAGGCCATTGCCACAATTGGATATCACAGACAGTTAAAATCGCTAATGATAGCTAGAGACAAGGCCTGGAAAAGGCTAGAGCTCAGCCAGCCCCCAGACTTTGCTGCCTACAGATCGCTGTGGAACCAGTGCCAAAAATCTCAAGTCAGCCAAAGGGATTACATAAAATCCCTCCAGCGCAAATCTGTCTGACCCCAAATCCTTCTGGTCTAGCATCAACATCCTGCTAAAATGTACAAATACACCTCAGCAGGGTAACATAATCAGTAACGGCATAACTATTACGGATGGAGGGAGGCTGCATCAGCCTTTAATCACTTCTTCACTGATCTGGGGTGTTCTGATCCAGCCCAACACATTGTCTTCAGGCACTCGCCACTGAATCTCAGGACCCACCGATTGTCCATTTTCACTTCATGGACAGTGCAAGCCAAAGAAGTGCTGGCCCTCCTGCAATCCTTAAAACCTAACAGAACACCAGGACCTGATGGACTAGACTCTAGGCTACTCAGGGCCGCTTCCCCAGCCATTGCCCTGCCTGTAGCCCTGTTAATAGCCAGATCCCTGCAGGAAGGAACAGTTCCAACAATATGGAAGCAGGCCCATGTAGTCCCAATTCACAAGGGTGGAGCTAGGAAATGATTGGCCAATATAGATCTATCTTCACCCTATGCCACCTGGCAAAGATCCAAGAGCAGCTGGTATACTGCCAACTAAGGGACTACCTGGAAGCCAGTGGACTCCTGGCCCCTTGCAACACGGCTTTCAACAAAAGCATGGGACTGATACTGCCCTCATAAGATTTACCTCTGATGTTCTAGCCGCCAAGGATAAGGAACCCCACGGGGCCATGTTCATCGACCTCTCAAGGCCTTTGATCTGGTAGATCACCCACTTCTGCTTACAAAGCTTAGCCAATCCGGACTTGACCAGCACTCCATCAACTGGTTCTGTAATTACTCTCTGATCGCTCTCAGCAGGTCAAGTGGAGAGGGGTCACCTCCGATCCTACCTTTAACTGAAGGGGTTCTGCAGGGCTCAATTTTAGGCCGTTGTTGTGTCCCTATTCATAAATGACCTTCATGGCCATTATGGGGCAGCTCCATAGTACAATACGTTGATCATGCAGTGCTCTATAGATCGGAGAGAACACATCCATCCTAGGACCCTGCTCAAGCAGACTTCACCAAGGCCGAGGACTGGCTAGCCGAGAATCGCCTGGTTCTTAACCCTACCAAGACGAAAGCAATACTATTTGGGCCAAAATCCTGAGTCCCTCTTGTGCCCACCTTCTTCCACTCACCACCACGTCTGGTTCCATGATCGCAGTACTAAAACCGTAAAGCACCTTGGCCTCACACTAGACCAGGGGCTCACAGTGAAGCCCATGTGGACCTGGTAACAAAAGTATTCACCAAAGTTGGGCCTCCTCTATCGTCTAAGCACAACATGATGCCAGAGACCAGACTTGCAATGCACAAAGCACCCTACTCCTACCTTAACCTCGCAGCCCCATCTTACTCGGCATCTCCAAATTGGATCACTGTAGACTACAGACCTTATACCACAAAGTTACACAATTCACATCTAAATCCCACCTGAGGACCCATCACTGTGTAGCCCTCAACTGGCCCTCCTGGAATAACAGACTCCAGTACCCCATGTTAAGCTGGACCTACAAGCTCCTCGATGCCCAACCCCGGCAGGGCTGACTGGATTATTTGCCCCAAAGAAGACCAGATGACCACCCTGCTCCACGAGCAAAAAACTACTAGAAATTCCCATGGCCAGCTCCACTGCAGGAGCAAACTTTGCTCACCTAGCTCCTGTATCATGAACAATCTCCGGCCACCTTCAGGAGGCACCTACCCTAGTCATATTTCAAAAGGGACTGTGCGCCACCTCCTTAACCCTAGTCCCTGCCCCTGCTCGGACGGCTAGCCTACCTTGTGTCAGTTATGCTGCTACAGTACTGTTCCCCACTATGGTATCGTCTAATGTCTGCTTAAACTGGTACACTGTCTTATGCTGAACTTATTGTGCGCACTTAAACTCCCACCACCCCACATCCATCTGCCATCTCTACTGTATTCTAAGATGTAATGTTTCTACTGCACTTTCCCACTAAACTTTATATTGTTATTGTACTCTGGACGATATGTCCAACACTGTACTGTTGTATCCAGTAATGTAATGTACCTACTGCCCTCTTCCACAAAACTGAATACTGTCTCTGTCATCCTGTATGATGATATGTCCTTCACTGTATTACCTGCCCGTATATGCAAAGATATGTAACTAACTTAGGTCGCCCTGAAAAAGGACCTTCTGGGCCCAGTTGGCCTATCCGGTTAACAAAATGTAATAAATAAATAATAATGTCTGTACTTGTGCCTTTTGGCCTGGTCGGCTTGTAAACGGTCCATTGGACCAGCGACCTACCCGGTTAGAAAGTCATAAATAAATAAATAAGTGTTTCTGCTCAGTCTTCACTAGAGATAAAGATGGTCTAGTACCATAAGGAAAGGGGGAAGGGAGGAACACTAGTGATGTGAAACCTGGTAGTTAGGGTGCATAAAGGCCTAAAAGCCCTGATGGTAGATAAATCCCGGGGCCGTATGGCATGCATCCAAAGGGTTCTAAGGGGCTGAAGGAGGTACTGGTAGGTCCCTTGGTAAGCTCATTTAACACCTCTCTGGAGAGGAATGTACCCGCCACTGAAGGACTGCACATGTAGTGCCTCTTCACAAAGGTGGACCGAGAAACAACCCTGGAAATTACTTGTCAGTCATTCTGACCTCAGTAGTGAGGAAGAAGATGATGGAGACCATTCTTAAGGAAAGACTAGTAAGCTTCTTGGAGAATAATGGGCTCCAAGATGAGAGGCAGCATGGGTTTGTGTTGGGAGATCCTGACAGACTAACCTGATTGACTTCTTTGACTGGCTAACCAGGACAGTGAACAAGAACCACATGATTAATATCCTGTATCTGGATTTCAGTAAAGGCTTTACTTAGTTCCTCATGAGAGATTAATCAGAAATCTGGAAGACCTGGTGGGTAGGGGGGTGTAGCTAGGTAGTTAAACTGACTGTGGGACAGACGGCAGAGGGTGGTAGACGGGAGGGGGAGTACTCTGAGGCTAGGCCAGTGATCTCGGGGTCCCATAGGGCTTGGTGCTTGGGCCAGTGTTGTTTAACATCCTCATCAGTGGCATTGTGGATGGGATTAAGGTAAAATCTGACTGTTTGTGGACAACACAAAGCTCTGTGGGAGGGTGGACATGGAGGGAGACAGGAATTCAGGGAAGACCTGGCTAGGCTAGAGAAGTGGTCTGGCCGTTGGCAACTGGAGTTCATGATGAAAATGTAAAGTTATGCACTTGGTGAAGAATTCAGGGACCAAATACTGCTGGGTGGTATGCAGGTAACTGGGTCAGAGAAAGGAGTAATCATCATGAGTGACCTAAAACAGTCGACACTGCAGGAGAGTAGCAGCCAAAGCAAATCGAATTATTACCAGCAGGAAGGTGGAGGTCATTCTGCTGCTGTACAGGTCCTGCTTAGACCGTACCTTGAGTACAGTGTATCCAGAAGGAGTTTGTGCTAGGCAACATTCAGGAATAAAACCAATAGTTTAGTTGTCTGATTTAAATAACACGTTTATTCATTAAAAGCTGTAGTTCAGCACCACCTCACCAACGCAAAGCGTTTGGCATTGGTGAGGTGGTGCTGCACCAAGCAGTTTTAATGAATAAATGCGGTATTTGAATCAGACAAACTAACTATTGGTTTTATTCTGAATGTTGCCTTAGCACCTAACCTTTGGCATACAGTATATTTTATGACGGAGCTTGGCAGTCATCGGTTACCACCTCTCTACTCCTGATTACAGTGTGCAGTATTGGTGCCCTTATCTTAAGGATATCAGCTTGCTGGAAACGGTCAGAAGGGGCAACAAAGGTGATCCGTGGCCTGCAGGGGCACGCCTATGGAGAGGCTCAGTGGGCTCAACATGCTCTCTCTTGAGGAGAGAGGACATGATCGAGACCTTCAAGTATCTTAAACTTATCAACATGGTGAGCACTGAGTCTCTTCAGCCTTTAGTGGGAGCAAGTCTACTAAGGGCACAGCCTCAAATTGGCAGGGGAGATTTGGGGAGAGATAAGAGGTACTTTTTCACTAAGAGGGTGGTGGCTTAGTGGACTGAGTTGCCGGAGGAGGTGGTTTCACTGAAGACAGTGGCTGTTTTTTTTTTGTATTATTTATTTATCGCCCCTGCATCTGACCGGCCTCTCCTTCGGGCCTTCTGCCAAGGACTACCCCCACTCCATTCCGAACCCCCCTATGCCAGCTTCCCAGATCCCAGATCGCAGCCGACCAGGGTAGCCCGACATAACCCTTCGTCGGACGGGTTCCCTCCTTCGGAGAAATTGCCTTCAGGCATTCTTGCTCTCGGCCCTGATGCTGCTGGGATCAGGATTCCCTGGCTCATCGGGGTTCCATGGGCCGGGATCCAGGCGCTGTCATCTGGTCGCTTTTCACTTTTCTGGTTTTCCCTGTCACGCTGCTTCTTGTAGTGCCCCGGTCTCCACCAGGGGCCGTTACAGAGGCATGGCTCTAACCCACCCGGGGAGGAGAGCAGTCCTTCGGGCCTTTCGATCCTCTCCCGTCCTACCGACCCCAGCGACCGAGTCCGTTCTCGAACTCGCCGCCATTGTGAGTTTGAGGTAAGGTGCTCGCACCTGCCCTATACGCCACCGGGCCGGCCCCAGTGGCTGGTTTTAAATGATGATAGGACACAGTAAAGGGAATGTTACATGTAGAGGGGGCTGAGGGTTAGGGGTGTTAGCGAGGAGGGTCAAGGGAGGAAGGGGTGGCAGGCGGGTCCTTCAGTAAACTCTGAGGGCCTGCACTCACGAGCAGACTTGGTAGACCGTGAGACCTTATCTGCTTGCTTGTTCATATGAACGCATCTCCTGTCCAGGTAGCTGATAATAGACTCTGGCTCATCGCCCACTACCCTTGTGCCACCCTGTGTACCCAACCATTTAGTTTTCTTAGTTAGCAGTCTGGGTTTATTTTGTTGTTATTTTGTATCCTGTTCCCATCCCTTTGGGCTAGATATCTATAGCTCTTGCTTTTTCTCTCCCACTTGATTTTTCTTCTACTGGCAAACAGTACTGAGGAAGGAAACGGGGTTGGCATTGATTACTGGCTGTCATCCATGGTTAAAAGTAGCTGTGTTGAGACGATTTTGGCAATTCAAATAAAGCTTCAGTCTTGTAAGAGAGATGCTGATGGCTTTATTTAAAGGAGCAGTACAGTCAGAATTTGCAAAAACATACATTATGCAGTGTTTTGATTTTTTTTTTAATTCACCTTTATTGAAAGCTTGGGTACAATTAATGCCGTTTGGTGTACCAAAATTCTAAAAGGTGGTAGCAGTCACAATATTCTCAATACAATCATTCGTTCATGTCTGATGGTATACATTAGAAAGCGTGTTAGTATAAAACATATAGATACATAGAATGTGTGGCAGATGGCGACTCACACGGTCCATCTAGTTCTGCCCATGTTTTTTCCTACCCCCACTTGGAATCACTTATTAACTTACTGACATGTCTGTCCCATGCTGATTTAAACTGCTTGACCGCTTTTGCCTCCACCTCCCCAGAGGCAGTCTGTTCCATGGGTCCACCATTCTTTCGTGAAAAGAACTTTCCACTATTACTCCGAAACCTACTCCCTTAGTTGCATGTCATGCCCTCTTAATTTACTGCAACTGCTAATCTGGAAGAGGTCCTGTGATTGTACCTTGTTGATACCCTTTAAATACTTGAGCGTCTCAATCATGTCCCCTTCTCCTCCTTGGTTCCAAGGAGAAGAGGTTTAGTTCCCTCAGTCTTTTGCCGTATGTCTTATGGTGTATGCCGTGAATCATCTTAGTTGCCCTTCTCTGCACTGTCTCCAACCTATCGATGTCCTTTTGAGGTGGGGCCTCCAGAATTGGACACAGTACTCCAGGTGGGGCCTCACCAGGCCCCTATACAGTGGCATTATCACCTCACACCTCCTGCTAGTGATGCTCTCACTGTACAACCCAGGAGGCCCTCACCTTCTGTGCCGCCTTCTCGCATTGCTTCCCCATGTTTAAGTCATCAGAGATGAAGCTCCTGCTTTGCAGCTGTTAGCTTTTCCCTCACCAGATGGTACTCCACTCCTGGGTTCTTGTTTCCATATGCATCGCCTTGCACTTTTCATGTTAAACTTCAGCTGCTAGTCTCGGACCATCTTTCCAATCTTAACAGGTCCTTTTTCATTTTTGCAACCCTTGTGGTGAATCCACTCTACTGCAAAGGTCCATGTCATCTGTGAACAGATGCACTTTTCCTTCCAGCCCATCAGCAATGTCACTGATATACACATTGAACAAGACTGGTCCCAGCACTGACCCATGTGGAAGCCCTCTTGTCACCATCCCTCCCTGACAATGCTCCATTGACCAACACTCTCTGCATTCTGCCATTTAGCCAGCTTCTCACCAGGCTATTATTTTGTGGCCCACTCCCATGTGCTTCGAGTTTACTAATCAGTCTTCTGTGGGGGACCAAGTCAGAGGCCTTGCATAAACTGTGTCACTCAATATCCACGGTAACAGCCTTACAATCCTTTAGTTCTTCCAGTTTTGTAATTTAAGATAACCCAAAGCAAATCCCAGGCAAGGGGTTATATTCATTTAGGAAAGTTAGCTGAAGGCCCTCTGTCTGACAGTTTCTACTGGTATAAGTTTTCCGTGGGAAGTGCTTCTTTCCATATGGACCATTTGATCCATCTATGGATACAAATATGTGTTTTCAAGTTGACTTTATATGTTAATTCTTCCATAGTGTTGAAATGGCGGGGTTCTTGTTTGAACCATTTGATGTAATGCCTTATGGGCAGCCACGAAGAGGATACCCTAGAGGTAAAGCTGGTCCAGGCCTCGGAAATCTGGGGGCAACCCAAGATCATGCTGGCCAGTGCAAGGGTGCAGTGACTGTAAATGTGTCCTTACTGCCCTTAACCTGTTGCCAGAAGGGCCGAAGTGCCGGACATTACCAAAAATGTGTGAATGTTAGGCATTCTCCTCACCACATTTCCTCCAACAAGACATCAGGGTTTCGCCTACTTTGTAGAGTAGGAGTGTAGTAGAAGCATATCCTGACTTTCCAGGCAAATTCTTGCCAGAGAGGTAAGTGGGTTGTTCTGTTTGGTGTTTGGAATATTCTGTCCCAGTTACCATCAGTAAGGTGAAAGTCACTACTCCTGCACAGTGTTCTGATTTGTGTGTGTGAGTCCTATTGTGTCCTTCCTTTGTCTGCTATTAGGAGTTTTTCTAAGTTAGCCTGCTGGTTTTATTTCATTTATTTATTTAGTTTTTGGTAACTTAGTGCGTGCGGCTAGACAGCAGTGTGCCTATTTTCAGAATACATTAGGAGGTTACATTCACAAGCACAGTAACAAAGTAACACTTACATTAATACCATAAAGTCAATGCATAAAGGCAGTGTCAGTGGCTCAGTAGGTAGCACACTCGCCTCTGAGGCGGGGAGATCAGAGGGCTGTGGGTTCAGTTCCATCTGGCACTTGGGTTAATATCCCAGTACTGACACTGTAGTGCAGCATGAGAGGGTGCTGTACTTGAGGTGCCTCTTGGATGAGACGTTAAACCGAGGTCCCATCTGCCTGGATTGGTGGTAGTTCAGGTGGATGTTAAAGATCCCATGGCACTTATCGAAAGAGTAGGGATTTCCCGGTGTCCTGGCCAAATTTCCTCATTCAGTAAAAATACCACCAACAGCTTAATCTGGTTCAAGGTCAGTTGGCATTCATCTGTATCCTCCCGGGTTGTGCTTGAAAATAGGCAGGATTTGTCTAGTGCACTTACCGGTCAACAAAAGCTAGATAAATAAATAAATAATATTTCCACCAGAGCAGATTGCAGTTCTGAGAAAACACAGCATAGCAACAGCAGTACATTATAGCAGATAAGCACAGGAAACAGATAACTATGCAGATAGCTCTGATTTTTTTATGGTAATTTGTGGCCCTGGGGATCTCCATCTTATTTATTGGTCTTCTTGTTCTTACAATGCCTCCAGTCCCATGTAACAGTTATGTATCTGGGACCATGGATTCAACAAGCACTGGTTTAGAGTCAATTTATAACAGAAGAGCTGTGATATTAAGTAACTTTCCTTAACCTGTGAGCACTAATGGCTTCATTTACAGTTTAGCAAATACTTGAGGGCTAATTGGGTGGATTATACTGTAAGAAAACAGAGTCTTTACTAATTAGAGCATTGATGATCTGGGGTGATTTGTGTGCTTTTTATGGCTTTGTATAGTTTGATGAAATGAAAAATTTTAAAAGCAAAACATTAGCTTCTGCTGGCTAGACCTGACACACACGCAGAAAACAAAAATATTGAATTACAGCTGTTTAGTGGAGGCCAGAACATCAGGCTGCTTTCTCTAGTACTTGCTGGATCAGTTGTCCCAGATACATCACTGTCACATGGGACAGGATGCATTGTAGGAAAAAGAAGCGCAATAAATTTTGTGAGATGGAGATCCCCAGGGAGATAAAACTACCATATAACTAGCAGGATAATTTAGATAAAAACTCTTACTAGCAAACAAAGGGAAGGACACACTAGGACTATGCACACAAATCAGAACAATGCTAATATATATTTTGCAGATTTTGACAGTAGTACTCCTTTAAAGGGACACTATTTAAAGTTGAAAATCCTCATTTTATGATTACTTACCTGCTGTAAATTTCATTGGTGTTGCTGGGGTTTAATCTGTAATTTCTTAGTAGAACCGAAATACATAGTAATTATGTAATTATACCCAACCTTGTTTTGTTTCAAATCCTTGATCTGCACTTATTGCTCACTTCCTGGACATTAGGAACACCCCAAACAGTGCAGCCACTCATGATGCAATAGTCTCCTCTGCTCCCACTGCATTTTGGTGGCTAGACTGTGTTGGGGTGTTACCAAGTCCAGGAAAGATGCAGTGGGGGTTGATTAAGGAATATAAACAAACACATTTTTGTGTGGTAACACCAATGTGGTGGAGCCATCTGTTTTACACTTTTAAAAAGAAAAAAAGGAATCCGAATGAAACTTCCAGCCATATCAGCATATTCTACAGAATGCAAATCTTAAAATATGCTTTTAAACTAGGGACAGTTTTGAGGCCTAAAGGGTTGACAATGTCCCTTTAATGATTCTGTTGGCGGCAGCCACCTGTGTGCTGGAGGAACCATCATAAGCACATAAATTTCCTTCTATCAGGGTATTACATAATTAAAGTAATAAGGCATGACAAAGAGTGCTTTGTGCTGGGTAATGTCATGCCTTGGATGGGTTAAAGCAGAGGGACAAAGGCAAGTGCTTCCACCCCCACAAAGTGCTATTAACCCAGGCAAAAAGGCACACCCTTGAGTGCCTTATTGCGATTATGAAATTGGTCCATTAGAATCAGTAAAGAAATAATAATTAAAAATGTTCAATAAGTAAAATTAGACTAAAGGTAAAACAAGGAGCTAAAAAAAATTCTATAGTTTTAGTCTTCTATTTTCATTACCTATAGTATGGCTGCAGTCCTAGTGATTTTCCCCTTGCTAAGATCCCTCTGTGTCTATTCCATTCATTCTTGAGCCCTGTCACCGTTTCTGTCCCACCACCTCCACTGGTAGGCTGTTCCATGCATCCACCACTTTTCCGTGAAGGAGTACTTCCTCACATTTCCTCTGAGCCTCCCCTTTACTTCATAGCATGACCTTTGTCCTTGAGCATCTTTTTCTGTGGAAAATGCTTTCTCCTGTACCTTGTTTTCTGCCTGTGAGGTGTTTGAATGTTTCTGTCATATCCTCTTTCTCTCCTTTCCTACAGGGAGTACATGTTAAGTTCCTTGAGCCTTACCAAATAGGGCTTTTGATGCAGGCCATGCACCATTTTGTTGCCCTCCTTTGTACTGCCTCCACCCTCTCTATTGTCTTTATGGAGGTGGGGCCTCCAGAACTGTACACAGTCACTGTGATGGCAGATGCTGCATTTTTTAATACAAGTGAGTGAGTTGAGGTGTACTGATACAGCTGTGCTCTGCTCAATGTAAACAGGTCAGTGAAGTCACGGATCTTTTCCACTGCTGTTGTGTTGGGATACCCTCGTACTCAGCACTGCTTTTTTATCAGTTCTCTCCTTTCCTTCTCTTGTGGGCTGCCACCGTTCCACTGCGCCAATTTTGTGAGCAAATTCTGGTTCAGCTCTCTCCCCTCCTACCTCCCAGCCTCTCCCCCACTGCCGTACCCTCAGAAGCTCAAATAATCGTATGCTAGTAATCCCTCCAGTCTCCACAACCATTGGCCAATGTGCTTTCAGCCACCATTTCCTAAAATCTGGATCTCCCTCCCTCCCTCTTGTCATCCAACTTGCCCCTTCCCCGGGTCCTCTCAAACCACCTCAGAGGCCTCTCTTCCTGCCTGCAATTGCTTCTGAATTTCTTACCCCTTCCCTACCCACGTTGCCCTCCCCATCCTGTTTCCTCTCCTGACTCTCACTTTTCAAGTGGTAAACAACTGTTTATAGGCACTTGTGATCTGACTGCTCAACATTTATGATATTTAACTGTAACACGCTTTAGTTTAGTTATTTCATGACTTGTGTATACTGCTGCGTGAAAGCTATTTTACTCTATCACGTATACAATATATTTATTACTAATGATGCTACAGAGTTGCCAGCCTTGTATTGTGCAGTTGTTTCTTTGTCCTGGCAAATGCTCATCTGAGCTGCCTGTAACAACGTAATGAATATGTTAACATACTAACATACTGAGATGCCAGCAGAGTAGGTCTAAATGTCTATCGAGTCTGCTTAAAAATCAGCACCCGATTAAGACACCGTTGCTGCCCCCACCTTGTAAATCCCCTGACTCCATCACCCATCAGAGTTATCCCTCCAGTACTGGCATTCCTCAGCTTTACCTGAGCTTTATACCTGTACTTACTCTCATTTAATGCTTGTATATGTTGTTTGTTACAACATTTGACATGAAACCTTGGCAAATAAGCACATAGCTCAAAGGTATTGTGATGTACAAATAAATAACTAAACTCTAGAAATGTATTTTACTTTGTATATATATTGCCAACTGTACGGTACTTGTGCTCTTGAGCTGTCATGCCTCACTGTTGTTCTACTCCCTTTCCCCAGGACACTTTTGGAAACGAGCTCCCAGCTCAGTATGCCTTTCCTGGTGAAACCTTTCAATAAATAAATTGTCAGCACTGGGTTCCAAACTCCTCAGCCAGTCAGGTTTCTGGATTTGTTATACCCATTTCCTAATGAAGTATAATCTGTTTTGTATACAAGTGTTCAGAAAATGCTTTACAGTGGTGATGGTGCTTTGCAGGATACGAGTAAATGAAATAGGAAGTCCCAGGAACATCAAAGCATTGCCTAAATATTGAAATGCAAGTCAGTCGAAGTTCTCAGTTGAGAAAATACCAGCCTAATTACCAGGAAAAGAAGAGGTTTGACTTTCCAGTGAGGATTTGACACAGGTCCTAAACTATAATGAGTTTATGCAAACTGGTAATGGCTTGTTTTAAATAAAATAATACTATAAGGGCTAGCAGTTCCCTGATGAGAGAGATGCTCTCAGAAAGACAAGGAAGTTTTATTTCTAGGGACATGGATATGTTGTTCGTCCACACTATCTGGCGGGTATCCTTGTCACTTTATTTCTTGCGGAAGGTTTTCAAGCTGGCTCCTCCCACCCACCGGGTGGTAAAACTCTCAGCTCGCCCATGGCGCCAGATCTTCCTTACCGCTTGAAGCTCAGGTTCCCTCCTTAGCACTCTGCATTTTAGACTGGATCCTAATTCTTTGGTTCGTCCGAAATTGATTTTGAAGTTTTCTAAACTTCAGTCTTCTTTTCCCTCGCGGCTGCGATGGACAAATCTGTTCCTTTTCGGAGGTGCCCTTGCGAGCAGAAAATGTCAGGACAGGCCACACTCACGTGCATCTACTGCTTAGGCCTAGATCACGACCCGCGAGCTTGCGAGTTGTGCGTTCTTTCTCGGCCAGTGTTCTGGACGATCGCGCTGCCATTTGAAGCTCTGGCACCCGAGAAGCGTTTTCCGCCAGTAAAATCCAAAGAGGCTCGTTGGGCGGTGTCCGCGGCGGCTGGCTCGGCTGAGCAGCTCGAGCAGATGATCGCCCTCGAGAGAGAGCGGCCCAGG
Source organism: Neoceratodus forsteri (assembly GCA_016271365.2). Lineage (NCBI taxonomy): Eukaryota > Metazoa > Chordata > Ceratodontiformes > Ceratodontidae > Neoceratodus > Neoceratodus forsteri. The sequence goes on from JADMNL010000024.1 coordinate 127,536,134, forward strand.
CCACATCTTCTTCCTCCTCGGCCCGGCATTTATCCACTTTCTCTCTGAGTTCCTCGTATACAGCTTCGTTCAAGGAGCTTTTGCCAGTCACTTTCCCACGAAGGAGAGGGCCTTGGGACATTCTTCTCGGCCCAAGAAAGGAATAGAAAGGTAGAAGTCCCATCGTCGGCGTTCATGGGAGGCGGGAGGTCCCCTCCCGGGCAGCCGACCCTCAACCCGGTCGAGGTTGCGGCTGGGGCCGCTGGCTTCACAGTGCCCCGTCAGGCCAGCCTACCGAGACTCCCGTCGGAGTCGAGATTTTCTCGATCCATTAGATGGGCTGTCGACTGGAGAAACCGACAACCCTACTTCACGGTTCCCCTGGTGGATACCGAGATCTGCCTGCTCGCCGGGACCGCGGTCCCGGTTAAAGTTCCCGAGCCGAGGGAAGGCGGGTATCCCTGCCCTTCCCAGACCCACCCTCGGTCTCCCGGGGGTCTCGGTCTCAGACCTCTTCTCGGTCCAGCTGTTCCCCGCGAAGTAAGCGGCTCGCGTTCTTCCTGGTCCTCGTCCTCCTCCTCGGGTGAGGAGGCTGCAGGCGAAGTTGCGCCCGGCACTATGAGATTTGATGTGGCAGCAGTTGCTGTTATCCGGGCCTAAGCCGACCCCAGCCAAGACCCGGCCATCAAGTGGCTGTCGCCAGAATGGCTGAAGCAACCACTCGCTCCAGTCGAGTTGCCCGCCCCAGGGCCGGTTGCTCAGCTGAAACCAGCTGGTCCACCGATTGTGGTGGAACCTCCGCCGCCACAACCTAAGTCGGGGCACCACCAAGAATCTCGGTCTGGTCATGGCCTGCCCCACAGGTTGTCGGTCACCCTCACTCCCGACCGTCCTCGGCAGGTGGAGGGTGGCTCAGGGCCAAGAGCAGCTCTTCCTAGACTCTTCAGAATCCGTGACGATTCCTCCCTGTTCTCCAGGCAGTGCAATCTGGAGTCCTCTGGGGGTCAGTCAGTGGACGATAGCCCATCGTCCTTCTTGGGTCTGCTTGACTCATCTCGGAGTCCACTGGGATGCAGCTCGAACCCGTGTCCAAGCGGGCCAAGTATCCTGACGGAGATTCTGGACCGAGGGATTCTCCCACGGAGGCCTTTCCGGTGGCTGAGGCCATTGTTGGCCCAGCCTTGGAGCTTTGGCAGCGACCTGCTTCCTGTCTTGCGCCCTCGGCCAGGATGGCCAGGAAGTATGCGGTCCCTACCAGCTCTTTGCCGGTTTCTTGGAACACCCTCTGCTGAGGGTTAGTCACCGACAGCGTTTTCCGCGTTCGGTAACGCTGGGATGTGGACAAACCCCGACAAGGAGTCCAAAAGCTGGACTTTGCGGGTGCAAAGGTGTATAGCGTCCTCCCTCGGCCTCCGACAGGCCAGCTCGGCCGTGCTGATGGCACACTTCTCCCATGCCCTCATGGGCTCCTGGATGGTCGTTCCTCATCCCCGCCTGACCTGCAGACCACGGTCCACCAGGTGCGGGATCAGGGTGAGGCGGTGGCGGGCAGCAGCTCAGACTGCTCTGGACATAGGTGATTCCTGTGCCAGGTCAGTAGCGGTTGCAGTGGCCATGCGACGCAGGGCATGGCTGAGGATATCCACATTCATGGCGGATACCCAGCACGTTGGCGGACGTCCCTTCTTGGGACTGACCTCTTCGACCCTGGAGTGGAGGGACACCTCCAGCGGATCGAGAAGTCCAATGCCACTCTGGACTCTGTCACCTCCACCCACAGGGACAAAGGCCACCATCAACAGTAGAAGTCCTTTGGTCCTCGGTCCTGCTCCTCGACCATTGCAGCACCAGCAACAGGGCCAGCAGGCTCGCCTTGGTGTCCCAAACCCAAGTCGGCTTCCTCAACAGAAAGCAAGGGGTAAAGGTCTGGGAGGCCCTCGGCGGTTCTTCCTCAAGCCTGCCCAGTGGCCGGGTTGAGGTGCAGCCCCAACCTCGTCACTCCCCCTGGGTTCCCCCGTGGGGGTGGCTCTGCCACTTTCCTTCCGCCTGGTCGCTATCACCACGGACCGCTGGGTGTTGGAGGTGGTAGGGAAAGGCCTGCCTCTGGAGTTCGAGCAGGTTCCCTTTCGAGCCATCACCCCTCGGGGCCACGGGTCCGTCACCTCTCTGTTGGCCCGCCAGGCCGATATTGCCCTGCTCTTGAAAAGAGGTAATCAGGAAGGTGGTGGATCCTCCTCCAGACCGGGGTTTGTGTCCAGGTACTTCCTGGTCCCAAAGCGGATGGGGGCTGTGCCCCATTCTCAACCTGCATGACCTGAACAAGTTCCTAAGGTCTCGGACCTTCAGGATGGTCACTCTGGCTCAGATAATCCCATCCTTGGAGCGAGGCTTGTGGTTCTGCTTCCTGGACCTCCAGGATGCGTTCTTTCACGTCCCAATCGGTCTGTCCCATCAGAGATCCTCCACTTCAGAGCGGAGGATCCCTTTATGAGTTCCGAGCCATGCCCTTGGCCTCTCCCTAGCTCCCAGGGTCTTCACCAAATGCATGGCAGCGTGACAGCATTCTCCTGCGGCGCTGAGGGGTCCGGATGTACCCTTACCTGGACGATTGGCTGATAGCAGCCCCTCCAGACAAGAGGTGGAGCAGTCCAGAGATCTGGCCCTCCAGGTTTGCTCTCAGGTTGGCCTCCTCATCAACGAGGCCAAGTCGGAACTCGTCCAAAGCAGGTGATTCTGTTCATTGGGGCAGAGCGACTCTCTGCGAGCCAGAGCACGGCTCCCGCGCGGACAGGGCCGAGGTTCTTTCCTCCTTTGCCCAATCATTTCTGGTTGGGCAATTGCGCCTGCCCGGGACTTCCTGCACCTCCTGGGCCTCATGGCGGCCTGCACCAGCTTGGTCCGTTGGGCCCTGCTGGTACATGCGTCCCTTCAGTGGGGACTGGCCAGCCAATGGTCACAACGCGCAATCCGCTGGACAGCCCGTGACAGTGACCCAGGAGATGTGGGACGCTCCAATGGTGGATCGTTCCAGCTCATCTGCAGGAGGGTATCCGTTCGTCCGCCTCGAGCCGACGGTCTCTCTCTCTCTCGACCGACGCATCTCTGATGGGTTGGGGTGTGTCCATCTGGGGAACACTCGAAGCGACGGGCCTCTGGTCCCTTGGGAGTCCCGATGCCACATCAACCTGCTGGAGCTCCGAGCGGTCCATCTAGTTCTCACCGCTTCGCCTCCGCTTCTACGGGTCAAGTGGGTCAGGTCCAGACAGACAACACCACGACCATGTACTATCTGAACTGCCAGGGCGGGACGCACTCCTTGCTGTTATGCAAGGAAGCTCTCGCATTTGGTCCCTAGTGCGCAGCCTGGAGGCGGATCTCCTAGCCATTCACATGGCAGGAGCCTCCAACACCCTGGCCGATGCCCTAAGCCGGATAGGGGCTGCATCTCACGAGTGGTCTCTCCTGCCGAGGTAGTACAAGATCTCTTCTCCCACTGGGGCACGCCTCAGGTGGACCTGTTGCCTCCAGGAGAATGCGGCTGAGTCTGTTCCATGCCCACCCCTCAGCAGGGCTCGCTGCAGGGGATGCCTTCTCAAGGCCGTGGACCACGGGCCTCTTCTATCTTTCCCTATTTCCCTTGATCCACAAGGTGCTTCTCAAGGCGAGGAGGACAAGGCACAGGTGATTCTGGTAGTCCCAGACTGGCCCCGCCAGTTCTGGTATCCAGATCTCCTCAGCCTCAGCTCCAGGCTCCCGAGGCGGCTTCCAGCCTGCCCGGACCTGATCTCAGTCAATCAGGGGAAGGTATTCCATCTGGACCTTCAATCCTGCACCTGACGGCCTGGTTCCTGAGTGGCTAGAGTTCCAGGCCTTGGGTCTTTCCGATGAGGTCCTCTACATCGTTGAGGCATCCCGTAAGGAGTCGACCAGGAAATGCTATGCCTTCAAATGGAAGAGGTTTTCCATTTGGTGTCAGGGAAGGGCTTGGACCCTTCCGACTGCCCCTTGGCAAGCATTCTGGACTACCTGTGGTCCCTTTCTCAGCAAGGCTTCGCCGAGTTACCCTTAAGGTGCACCTGGAGCTTATCTCTGCTGGCGAGCAATGGCAAGCAGTCGGTGGCAATAGAGAAGGTGGTCGGGCTCTTTTCAAAGGCCTTGACCATATCTTCCCTCTGGTGCGAGAACCTCCACCTCCGGATCTACCGTCAGAGCACAAGCTCATGGGCAAGCCATTCGCACCAATGCACAGATGTGATCTTTCACACCTGTCGTGGAAGACCACCTTCTTGGTGGCTATCACGCCAGCCAGAAGGATGGGAGCTCCAGGCGCCTTTCCATCGAGCCTCCCTACCTGGTCTTCCACAGGGACAAGGTTGTCCTGCGCCCACCCGAAATTCCTTCCGGGGTGGTGTCGGAGTTTCACCTTAACCAGGTGTTGACTGTGCCGTGTTTTACCCCAATCACACCTGAGGCCGAGTATAGGTTCCATACTTTGACCCTAGACTAGCCGCTATTATAAGGAGCGGACGGCTGAAGTTTGGGGAGAGGTTCAGCCAGCTGTTTGTCACTGGTGCTGAAGCCGCACCTGGCAGACCTGCAGCAAAGCGACGTATAGGCAGGTGGATCACCTCCTGCATAGAGCTCTGTTACAGGTTGGCGGGCATGGAGCCTCCCAGAGGGATAAGAGCTCATTCTACCCGCCATACCACTGCATCGGTAGCTGCTTCCAGGGACATCCCTATCCAGGATATCTGCAGGGCTGCTACCTGGAAGTCGGCACGTACCTTTATTACCCACTACCACATCGACCTCGAGTCACGCCGGGATGCTGGTTTTGGGGCCTCAGTTCTCCAATCTCTTTTCCAAGTAAGTATTGGGGTGTGCGCTTGCCTCCCTCCTCCCGGAGAACTGCTAGGAGTCTGCCAGAGAGTGTGTGGATGAACATATCCATGTCCCTAGAAATACAGGTATCTACCTGTACTAGAGTTCTAGGAATGGTATATGTTGTTCATCCACACGACCCACCTGACTCCCCCGGCTTCAACGCACAACCTGAGCTTCCAGCGGGCCAGATCTGGGCCATGGGGCGGAGCCGAGTTTTACCACCGGTGGGTGGAGGAGCCAGCTTGAAGACCTTCCGCAAGAATTAAAGCGGCAAGGATAGCTGCCAGAGAGTGTGGATGAACAACATATACCATTCCTAGAACTCCTGTTACAGGTGAGTAACCTGTATTTTTGGCCCCATCCCGCAGCTCAGGCATATTACAAAAAATATTAAATAGGTTATACAAATAATAAAAATAATAAAAACATCAGAACTATAAAGCTAAAAATAATTACAGTTACTGTAGAAAAACTCAAATAAATTAGACTTCAGAGCTTTCTTAAAGGCCTCAACGAGGGGATGCTATAGGCATAAGATGGCAGAGTTCCAAGGCAATGGGGCAGCCACCCCAAAGCTGTGAATGATCTTGGTAGGCCCAGTAGACCTAGGTTTGTTTGCTACAACCTCCAGTTGCATACTGTGTGACCCTGAGCGAGTTGCTTAACCTCCCTGTGCTTCTGGATGCATCTGAAATAAGCTTGGCTCGTGGACCTTGCCAGTCAAATATTGGAACAAAATGTTAGGTTTTTCCTCCTGAACGTGGGACAGTGAGAAAACCCACCATGGCTAAGTGGAGAGTGGACGGGCATATGCTGATAGGAGTTCTTTCAGGTAGCAGGGCCTTGTAAGTCAACAAGCCTGTGTTGGAGTGGATAAGCCACTGAATTTCACAGAAACGTGAAGGGGTGGCTACTAAGGATGACAGAAACTGGAGGGAAATAAAGGTGGATGGCAAGATAGGGAAGCACAGGCATACCAGATGGACCATGGGTCTTTTTCTGACGCCAGTGTCTGTGTTTCTCTGAATGGGCAGCGAGTGCAGATCACGTGAGTACTGGGGTGATGTGTCTGACCAAGGGTCCCATCAATGAGAGTTCAAAACAATACACTTTAAGCCCACAAAGGGGTAGAAGAGCTGTGCCACTGGCATAGTGCAAAGAACAAGAAGGGCATGTTAAGATGCAAGATCATACAGGTAGGGAGGGACAGCCTCTCACAGATTTAAGTAAGGACAGCATCCTTGAGTGTATCCATTAGGAGTTGGGAGCTGGTGAAAATCATTCAAGATAGTGGAGATGTTATCAGGTTTGCTGTGGGACCACTGCCAGACTTCGAAGCAGCTGATGTTTTGCTATAGCTGAAAGGCCAGATTGTAATTAATCAGGCCAGGAGGCCACAAAGGATTGAAATCTCTCAGCAAGGAGAAATTGTGGCAGAAGTGACTGCACAGTTGATGTTATTGAGATGGTTGCAGTTAGTGTTTTGCCTGCTGTCTGGTTGGACTTAGTAGCATCCACTGGGGTATGTGAACAGCCAGCTGGCGGATGCCATCTGTCTTGTGGCAGAGGGATCCCATGAGTGGTCACTGCACACACTGGTGTATCCCAGGTGTTCTCAGCATGGGCAACACCATCAGTGAACTTGCTTCTCTCTGGGAAAACCAGAAGCTGAGGCTGATCTGCCAAGAGTCAGTCTTCACCATTGATTCCCACTTGTGGGTCTGGGCCTGAGGCACTAGAACCCTGTGGGAACAAAGCCTTGGCCAGAGGGCTGGCAGCAGCTGCTGGGCATGGTGCCTGCACACACCCTATGTGGTGCTGCATGCTAGCCAGTACTTTCTGGCTCTCTCACCAATATCAGTTTTGTTCTTCCTGCCATCAAGTGCACAACCGTGGGAGCGCTGCCTCAGTTCACCTCGTCGCTGCTAGAATTTCTTTTGCATCACCATGTTTTCCTTCGCTTCACAGTTCCATCTCTGTTATGTTTTTCCATGGTGCTGAAACTGAGAAGAAAGGGCCACGTTGTTAAAAGAATGGAGTCCAGCAGACAGTGGATGGGTCCCATGGACAGTCGATCCTTCTGGGTGGTCAACTGCAAACCCTCCACAGTCTGCCTGCCTTTGAGCAGTGTATATCTCCGTGGCCAGGCAGCAGATATATGCTCAGTCCATCATACAATGCAAATGAGGTAGCTTTGAGGCTAGCAGGAACTTGCATTACCAGAGGTCTTATTCTTTCTCCCTAGGGTCAGGTGGGAACCATCAGAGAACCCTCCTGCTGCTGTGGACACAGAAGCCCCAGTCTGGCCCTGACCATTTTCAGGTGTCACCAGACCTGTAAGGAGCCCCTGCCCACAAGTGTTCTCCCCATGCAAGGGGCTGAGGGTATCTGTTACCTCAGAGTGAGCCATCTCCTTCCTCAGAAAGAAGAGAAAGCTTGGTACTCTGACCCACTAGTGGGAATCGTTGTTGAAGATTGATTCTGGAAAATACAAAATGACATACTTACTGGTATTGTTGATCTTCCAAAATATCTTCACCACTGATTTCAACACCTGCCCACCATCCCCCATCTTAACAGAGCAGGGCCTCTGGGCACCTTGTCCTTCAGTGCTGGCCAGCACCCTAGTGCTAGGGCATCTCCCTGTTGCATTCCCTTGGAGTGGTCTTCAAAATTAAGTAAAGGGGGTTGAGGCTCATTGCTGGAACCCCTCACCAACAACAAAAGTCCTTGTCAAGCAGTGTAAAAAAAAAAAAACCTGAAAGGGTCCTTCAGGCCCCTCTTCCCTGCCTGAGGTATAGCCCCTCTCGGTATATCCTCATTGCCAGAGTAACTGCACTTTGGCAGTTACACTGTTTGCAGGATATGTGATGCAGTACCTAGCTCTTACAATGAGTACGTCCCTGCAGCTGCAGGAAAAGCAGGTCATTTATTTTCATTATCTTCTTAGCCCTGTCTCTCTCTTTCTTCCTCACTTTGTTTCTCTGGCATACAAACTTGAAATGAGTGAGGGGCCAGCGATGGTTATTGGCTGCACAACCCCACTTGTGGGTGCACAGTGCGCTGCTCAGCAGCCGTGGCCAGCTCCTTCAGCAAAACAATTTGCTCGCACGTGTCCTAGTGCATGTGGCCCCAGACCCACAAGTGGTAATCAGTAGTAAAGCTATTCTGGAAGATCAGCAGTTCTGGTAAGTCTGTAACGTTCATACCTTACTTTGAGAGGCTCTTGCAGTAGGCAACACCAATAGGACTAAGCTGCCAGGCGCCAGGACCACGCGGAAAATTTCTAGCCAGCAGTGTACAACAGGGGACCGCCCTCTGACATTGGTACATCGACGTCCATTCTAGTATAAAAGGCGGTCCCCATACCCACCTCAGTTCTTTTTCCGCTTGCGCACCTGCGCGTCGACTGCCATTTGCTTTATTTTTTTCTCTGCGTACTCTGTTTTTGTTTTTTTCCCCAAGACTGTCATCACTGACTTCATCAGTGGACTCCTACAGGTCAAAGTGTGCCTGTGGAAAGCAGCTGCCGAAAAGGACAGCCACACCATGTGCGTTATTCGCCTAGGCTCGGACCACGAGAATGAAGCCTTCCAGGCCTGCCAAATATTCAGTCAAGTCATGGGGAAGAGGCACCAGAAGGTTCTGGAGACCCATCTCCTACAGTAGAGATTGGCCACCCTGGAAGACAGCTGCAGATCCCAACCGTGCAGGGACTTCTGGGAGCACTCATCCTCGAAGAAGCATTGGGACGGGATCGGTCCACTGTGGTGTCGCAGTCGCTTCGGAGCTGTGACAGAGCTGGAGTCTTTCTCCCATGAAAAGTCGATTGCTTCCTCCACACAAGCCCTCCTTTCCTCCGGGCTGCCTATGGACCAGCCTTCCGCCATTATTTCAGTGGTGGGTAGTGCTTGTGCAGGTGCGGAGGTTCCTCCTCCACCCGTTGCTCAGGCTGGTCATTCAAAAGAGTCCTGATCCAGGTGGCCAGGCTGGTTCTTTGGGTGAGGCTGCTGCTGTTTCCATCCTGCGGCCTCAGGCGTCTTCACTGGACCCCACCCTGGGGTCCGACAGTGGTCAGTCAGACAGATGCCCGCCGCCGCCTCGGCTACAGCCTGCTTCCATGGAGCCTCCGCCCACAGGGCCCACGGCTCCTCAGCCACCGCTGGTGGTTGTCTCCCAGGCTTCTTCTCAACAGATGCCGGCAAGGCCCTCTTCTGCTGATCTTCCTTCAGGGGCCCTGATGCAGGGTTACCCTCCATTGGAATCTGAAGGTCCTCTATCTCCGGCCCAACGCCCCTGGCCTCACCATCACGGTGCTCTCCATGGTTCATCAGGAGCAAGTTTCTGCTTCAGAACTCTGAGACCTCACCTGACCAGGCGCGGCAGCCAGTGCTATCCTCCAGTCGCTTTTTGGAGCCCTCAATCCCTGGCTTGGACCTTCAGTCTGCATCCAGGGTTTCATCACACCTGTTTATGGCCTCCTGATGCACTATCTGGCACTGGGCTTTCGTTTCATCCAGCAGCTCCTTTGCCCAGACATCGGTGACTATGTGACTAGCTCCTTCTAGGCATATGGTGGGCGTGGGCCCAAAGTCAGACCGTGCTCAGAAGTCTCTGGCGCAGGCTTCTCCTGCAGAGCTTTCTGTACCGACATGGAGGCTTCCCTCCTGCTCAGGGCCATCACTTAGGCACAGGTACGGTCACGACCCTCCAGTATGTCACCTCTGCCACACTCAGCCTTAGATTCAGAAGGGTTTTTACATGTTGTTTTGGATTCTTTGGAATCTCGACCTCTCTTTCACATTGGCCCCTAGGGGAAGTATGGGTCCGGGATACCCCAAGTCCCCTCCCTATGTGACTCCCTCATTCCTCACGATGATGAAAACCATCCAGGCATCCCAGGAATGGTGTGTGGAGGAGCAGGACCCTCAAAGAGCTGTCTTGTGCAACATCTGCACCTGCCTGAGGTTGATTCCATGGTTGTCCTCCTTTGGTGGTCCCACATGATGGCGTTTCATCCATGATTTGGCAGCAGCCAGCGTCGGTCCCTGCCAGTCCAAGAAAGGCTGACCAGCTCTACCACACACCGGATGGCAAGGCTCACTTTGACTCCCAACCTATGGCTGACCCTCCGTTTTGGGGGCACAGGTGAAGTGTGAAGGATTCGCCATCGGGATTTTCTCCAGACCGGAATCCAAATTTTTGGATGCTCTGGGACGCAAGATCTATGCCTCTTTGACCCTGGCCTTGTGCTTTCAGAATTACTTAATGCATATGCTGATGCACCAGCAATTCCTCTTTGGGCAGATAGGATTTGTTTCAATATACACCAGAGTTCCCAGCCCAGTCCCAGATGGAGCACCTCCTTGCTTCTGCCTCTAGCATCCGTTTTTTCACTCTCCGTGCTTCGTATGACACGGTAGATGCAGCTACCCTAAGTTCAGCCTGTGCCATCTGCATCAGGCGTCACGCTTGGCTTTGTCTGACCGACTTCAGCTTGGGTTCAAGCTTCCATTCTGGATGTGCCATTCTGGGGTCTTGTGTTGTTCGGGGAGGATGTGCAGGCATTGCCGTCCTCCCTGTGAGACTCCAGCACTTCCCTTCAGACCATTTCCCATGGTCAGTCAGCCCGTTTTCAAGGGCAGCGTCCATGGCTCTCTGGGATGTGGGGCAAATGCCAGGCCTCTTCTGTCATTACTGCCTCGGCCATTAAGTCCCATAGGGCAGAGGTGGCTCTTGCTGACCTTCCTCTCTACTTCTTTCATCAGTTTGGGAGTTCAGGAGGAGGAGAACCCGACGAAGGGAATGCCCAGTCTCTTCCCTCTGCCATCTTTTCAGTTCTCTCTTGCTTTGTTTTTCTGCCACCAAGGGCATTTCTGATGGGTGGGCCCCGGGTGATGCCTGGCATCAGATTCAGGCTCTCCTCGTCTCCTTCCTCTCAAGAGGACCGGGCTTTGCCCTCCCTCTCCCATGGTCGTTCAACCTCATGTTTCTCTAGGTGGACCGTATGTCCTCATTGCTCAACCTTAAGAGGGCGTTCACCTACTGGCAATGGGCCTCTCCTTTCTACCCATCTTTGCTGCAGGGGCTCGCTCCACCCTTCTTGGAGGCTGGAGATTTAGCGAAGCCCTCTGACCCTCCCTCCATGTCAGGCTGGGGTGTCCTTTTTCCCCAGGCTCCTTCCAGTCTTTTTGAAGGCGTTGTTTCCTCCGGCTTTGGGTTGGGTCCTGGCGTCTGCCCATCAGCCCTTTTTTTATGGGCAGTTGCTTGACATTTTCTTGCTTCTGAGGTTGGGGCTTTTGCCTTCTTCACTTTGAGTGCTAGAACTACCCCTTTCATGCATTTGAAGGGTTTCTCCCTTTCCTTCGTGCTATTACATCAGTTGCCTTCCGTAGGGGCAGCTGTACCCTTTCATGCCTATGGGCTGACTTCACTAGTCAGAATCACTGTTGATCCCTCCTTGAACTTTCTCCAGGCCAGCGCCCAACTGGCCTCCTATCTTGACCATGGCTAGCTTCTCCAGCTGGAGTCAGGATTCCCTTATGTCTCCCAGGTTCCTCCCTGGAGTGGGACTTGACCTACCTTAGGCAGTCTTTGCATGGGCCTTCTTGGTTGTGCCGTGGCGACCCGGCAGTAAGCTGCGCACTGGGGCTCACCTGAGACTGGGAATACCTGTCTCAGGTCTTTATCATCTTTGGGCTTTAGCCTTTGTTGCTTTCGCTTAGGAGCACCCCCATCACCGGCATCTTGAACAACATGCCCAACATCAGCTGTGGGATGTGCTCTACCCATGTTTCCAAAATCTCTGCAGGATTCCCTCCATTTTCTCTTCCAGGCTGTCTGATCAGAGGCTTCTTTTTAGGACCAAGACATGTTCTACCTTTATCATCAGGTCTCCTGGATTTCCCCAGGTACTCCTTGACCTGGGGCTTTTGGCATGCGCCATGGGGCGCACCTCAGACCACCAGGTTAGTGGGACATGGCTCCATAGCCCTCCTAAGAGACGCTCTTGCTCAGTTTCAGTCCTCTGCACTGCAGACCGGTAGATTTATGCCTTTGGCCCCAGGATTCCTTCCTGGCATGCTGGCCTTTTTTTTTTGACGGCGAGCAACCAAGGTGGTTCTCCCACCCCCCAAGGGGTTTGTTCAGGATGGGGACATATCTCTTCCTCCCTCCTTCTGTGGTATTTGTTTGTGTCTGCTTTTTCATTTCCCCAGTCCAGTGTTTGGGGGCAGGGAGTGGCTTTAAGAAAAGTTCCTAATTCTTCCTGTGGGGTGTGTCACCTTCTCCTGAGGTTTGTAAGATGACAGCAAGATTTTACTCTTCCAGACTGGACGCCAGCCCTTGGTCCTCTGGCCTGGGTCCTCAGTATTCATCCTGATGAGGCTATGGTCGCGCCTTCTCAGTTTTACTGTCCTCCTCCTCCTCCTCCTTCCTGTCTCCATGAGGGACAGGATTTGAGGTTCTCTTTGGGGTATTTCTTCTCCAAGGGGCAGTTGGAAGAGTGCTTTCCTTTACCTTGCTCTGTCATTTCGAGGCTTTTCTCGGGACACCGTCCCTTCTCCACTTTCGAGACACCAGGAAGTCTGGTCTTACCAGAGTCTCCCTATCATTCTAGGGGAAGTCGAGGTTCCTTTTCCAATGCACTTTTTTCTCTTTTGGTTGACCTCTCACCTGGGCTGAGTATCTTTTTTTTCCCCATCAGTACTTTTTGCCGTTTTTTGCATTTTCTCCTGATCCCATCCTTCCCATCCCGACCTAACACACGTGTGTGGAGGTACACACATGTCACACCTATGGGATGCCAAATCCTACGAGTCGTCCTCTAAACACCTGTACCACCACTGGACCGCCATCCAATGGTGATAGGACTACAGGTGGACGGCATCCACCCGGGAGAGGAGAGCCACCAGTAGGCAGCTCAATCCTACTCTTACCCCCCAGAATGGTGCTCCAACGACCCGTGGTCGCTCCCAAACCCAGGTTGCCGCTGTGGCACGAGGTGACATCCAGTGCCTCAACCCTCAGTGTCATCAGGCTGGCTCGGGCAAGTATCTTTCTGGCTACCCTCTTGGCTGCCTCCTTTTAGAGGTTCAGTCTCCTTCCTCTGATGGGGTCCCTGTCAGTGCCCTTTGTTCCTTGGTTTTTTCCCCTCAAATCCTTTCCAGGGTTCAGGGAGGTTTCTGTCTCAAGTGTAGGCTCTTCTGATTTTGGACAAGGACTGATGTCGGACAGTTCTGCCCGGACACGGTTCAACCTGTGCTTGCGAGAGACTGTTTTTCTCAGCAAACAAGAGAGGGTACTCTCCTTAGGCTAAGGCAAGCCCACATGTTTGGTAGCCTTTTGGCTCCCATCTTTCTGGGGATTGTTTTTCCTGCGGCCTTCTTTTGGTGGCTACAGCTTATATCTGCCCTGAGATTTTTTCCTTACACCCTTCTATTTCGGAAGCCAGCCTTAGGCTGAGGATTTGCTTGGCCATCTTTTGCCCTCTCTGCTTATTGCAATCCTCTTTCCACTTCCTTGAGTTTTTTCCCTCTTAGGGTACTATTTGGCACTCAGTCCAAATGGTGTGCCTACTAAGAGCCCCCTCAGTAAAAGATGGTAGTACAGTTATGTAAGAACTTACCGTAACAGTATTTCAGAAGGACCTCTTGGTAGGCATCTTCCCTCCCACCATCCCCCTGCTCTCTTTCCATCTTGGCCTCTCTTAGCTCCTGGAGTCCTCTTTTCTTCTGTTGGACCTTGTTTTCAGGGTCTTCAGTGAGGGAACTGAGGTGAGGATGGGGACCACCCTTTTATACTAGAATGGATGTCTACATGCCGACATCAGGGGTGTGGTCCCCTATTGTATACTGCTAGCTAGAAGATTTCCCACGTGGTTCTGGCACCTGGTGGCTTAATCCGAGCGGTGTTGCCTACTGCAAGAGCTCCTCTCGAAGATCTGCTGTTAACGGTAAGTTCTTACAGTACATAACTGTACTTTCTTTCTGCTGCTGGTATTCAAGTTCACATCTACATTCCCCACAACCTCCCTTGACAAAGCTGCATGTCGCATCTGCTTCCTGTGTGCAGCTCTGAGAACAGTGAGGACGGAGTCTGAGGACAAGACTGGATAATAGGAGAACACAAGCTCTAAGACTGTTTCTAGTAATTGAGCATGCTCAGAGGAAGATTGTCTAAGTGTTGATGTGAACTGAACACTGATAGTAGAACTCTGGATTCGCAAGTAACCTACAGTATTCTTCTCCTGACAGTTCTCCTTACCCAGTCATATCTCCCATCCTTCCTGGTAGTGCGATTGGAGTTGGGGCGTTATCTAAGTGGAGCTTCCTTCTGTAACAAAGATGTGATGGTGAACACAAGACATGGGGCAGCGCTCATGACATGTTTCAGAGTTTATTGGCTAGATTTGGGTGCTATGGCTGGATTCTGCTAGTATGTTGCTGTGAATGAATAGCACTTGAAGAAATACAGTTGCAACCATGTAATGTACTGTAGTTGTTCTCGCTTGTTTAGTTTTTGTTGACCTGGAGAGGAGGGTTAGGCTATTCTGCCTCTTTTCAGCCTCATCCCGGTGGTGGTGGTGGTGGGGGAGTGGCGGGATGCAGATTGAAACCAAGTGAAGTTGAAGCAGATTTTGCTATTGGTGGTATTTTTTAGCTAATGGGGAAAATTTAACCAGGACACCAGGAAATTTCCTACTCTTTTCAATAAATGCCTTGGGATCTTTAACATCCACCTGAACAACCACCAGAACAGGCAGATGGGACTGTAACTTAATGTCTCTTCTGAAAGACTGAGTTTAAGCCTGCCTTGAGATTCAGAGTGGATAACGCTGACAGGCAGAGCAAGAAAATGGTTTCATGGCATGTTGAATAGCTGTACAAGGTCTTTATGGGGTGGTCTGAGATTGTGCTCTGTTTTAAAATCCTTTTTCCTCTTGATTAAGCAACAGCACAGTGAGCATGTTTACTCGTGCTTCTGCATTTTCTGCAGTGGAATTCAAGAGAGTAAAGGATCCCCAGCCAGTTTTTGTTTCTGCCATGTCTTTGTAAGCAGACTTTTTGGCCTGAAGACACAGATTGTGTGTGTCTTCTTTCTCATCTGTTCTGCCTCCACGCAGGCTAAATGAGCCATACGCCATCAGATTCGCTCCTTGGGCAGACGCCACAATTGTTTTGATCAGCAGATCGGATCTGCACTGGTGCTACAGGTGAGCAGAACTGGAACAGGTGGACAGACTGCAAGGCTCAGGAAACGCGACCTGCTGGGCACTGCCTGCCAGTGAGACACTTAATTAGTGGGCGTGCCTGGGGCTAATTACTCATCTTCATCCAGGAATTACAGGCTGCCTGCAGCCATGAGCCATCTCCTACACCTGTAACACTCCATCGGGGCACATTACACCACTGGGCAAGCTGTGAGTAGGTTTCTAAAAGTGTTTTAAACAGATTCTCCAAGTAATATCAAATGTAGAGACAAAGAGATTGTAGCCCACTGGAGCATCTGATCAGTGAGTTTGGTCTTGGGGGACATTTTGCTGCAAATAAAACTTCCTCACGTTCAGTTCAATAAATCCTGTTAGAATTCACCTTCACTAAAACACACAGACTGCTTATCTGCCAAGGACAGTGTTATAATGAGGATGGCTGTTCCTCTGTCCCCTTACTGATAATTCATTGCCTCCCCTTTGTTGCTGTGATTTATACTTGAGGCTAATGAGTGTAGCATGTATGGCATCCCATCATGACCATCAGTTTGCAGATAAGGCTTGCCAGCCTGTAATGTGAGATTTTTCAGCACTTTTCTGTCTGAGCAACATTAAGTAGGAGTTTTTTCAGAGCAGATCTGAGTTATGATCCATTCCGACTGCCAGGCTCTCTGACTACTGCCAAGTTCCCATGTGGTTTGGTTGTTTTTTTTGTTTGTTTGTTTATATCATCTCTAGTTCTCCCAGTTTGCTGGCTACCTACTTTCTGTCTCTGGTCCGACTCCTCCCTCCCTCACTGACCCTACCACCCATTCTCCAGCAGCCTAGTCTACGATGCTGCTCTCTTATACCCCTACAACTCCTCCCAGTGGGACACTGTTCCCTTCACATTGATCCAGCGTTGTGAGGGTGGGGGACCCCAGAAAGAAAGGAAGCCCATTGGGAGATGAAATGACTGCAAATGCCATGCTGTCATACCAGTCCCGCTAGTTTAGCCCAATATAAAGTACCTCCCACCTCCCAGCTAGTAGGACATCACCTCCATTCCTAACCTGTTGGGGATGGGGATTACATGTTATATAACCTGTGACGTAGACATCCTGCTCAGAGTGCTGTATAATATTTTTTTTTATAAAATGTATTAATGACTGGCTCTGCTGAAAAATCAAATGTTCTACGAATGACCTAACTCACCCCCAAGATTTCAGCTCACAGCTGCAGGCCAAGAGAACTGCTGACAGCATGTATCGCTTACACTCAGTTTTTGAGACAGTGTGTTACCTGGAAGACTTTAATCAAGGATCCTGTTTCTCTGAGTTAATTACAGAGTAGTTTTGGGCTAACTTTGTTAAGAGGGAAAATCATAAAAAGGTTTATGGACGTTGAGGAAAAAACACAGGTTATTACACAGAGGTAAGAGGTCATAAATGCTCATATGAAGCCTGTGTGAGGAGGGTACAGCATGAGATCAAAGAAAGTGTCATTTGAAACTTCAGTTATGCTAAGGTTGCAGAATTAATACTTTGAAATTACAGCCTGTGGTTGTATAGAAATATATATTTTTAGATATGTTGACAGAGGAGGAGGAGCTGGATGACGCCATACAAAAGGGGTTGGCAAACACTGCTTGTAAAGATTATTCTTTTCACTACAGAGACCCTTTTTATCTGACACTGACCAAAAACATCTGAGTACTGAAAACATGTATTTAGAAAGCTAGGCAAAATCTAAATATAGTTGTAGGAATTTCACTGTTTTAAACCTTGTTTTGTTTAAAGATATGTATGTCTTGTGTTATAAGAGAGTTCTGTATTGCATGTTTGACATATTATTATATATTTTAGTAAAAAATTCTAATTTTAGAGCAAACCTAGTCTGTCTTTGAATTGCTTTCTTTGCTAAGAAATATTATGGTTATAGCAGACAGCAGACATACGCTTGTAGGGTGGTACCAAACTGGAAAGAGAAGCGTTTCAAAATCTGAGGTCTTTATTAAGGTTTTAAAGGGTTCATCTCTGAATACCTGGTTAGGTGCCCGTAGGCAAAGATATCTGGCCCCGAAAACAGATGTATCTGAGCCTGTGCATTGGGTATGCTAGCAGGAGGTTAACAGTTTGAATCCCTCCAGAACTGAGACCAAACGTTGATCTGAACTCACAAAACAGACAAGAGGGTTACCCTTCTGTTACACTGTTCACAAGACTTCAGAGGTTGGCACTTTGGGAATTAGAGGGCCTGACCTGCTTGAGTGAATCTGTGACGAACCCACAATGCCTCTACTTCCTTTTCAGCCAGCCACAGATATCACTAAAGCAGTGACTTGGAGGTAAGAATTATTTTTACTTAATGTGTACCCAGTTCTTCGCACTTCCGCTGTGCCGCCAGACTTGGCCAACACCACCTGTTTCTATCACTTTTATTGGAGCTCTGTCAGAATGGTTTCATTGCTGCAAATTGGAGTAAGATTTCACTTGGATGAACTGCACGTACATCAAGTGCATTGCTCATCTAAAATTGGGAACCTGACGTGTCCAGAGCTGAAGCAGAATGTCTGCACCCATCACTGTGGAGAGAGATTCCTGATAAGCAGAGTGTCAGGAACTGGAGCACAAAGCAAGGGTATTTCGATCTGCATCTCCCTTTGAGGACGTAGTGACCAATCAAAAGTAGAGACTAAGATAAGGAAAAAACTTACAAGTTACTTCCTCTGCCTGTACATCTTCAAGTATATCTTCTCCATAGAGCACCACTCACTCCTCTTGTATTTACTGAGCCAGGATCACGGCTCTGGGGCTCAGCTCAGGTGCGCCACCACAGCAGCTATTTCCCTTACCTATGTTCTGTGGCTGCAGAACACCCTGTCCCTTTGGAATATTTTTCAACAGGCATCTTAAAATAATTTTTTATTTGCCAGCAGCATGAATGCAGAGATATCACGATGCAAGCCAAGAGTGATTCTCCTGCATTCACTCAGCCACAAGTAAAATGAGAAAGTTATTTTTAAGATATCCTGTTGCTTCTTTGATTTATACTTGGGGTGGGATATTCAGACTGCACCAGGCTGTGGCGCAAGCCTGGGCGCAGCGCAACTGGGATGTGCCAGGGCGCTGACAGGGTGATATTCAGCGGTGCTGCGCCATGGCCCAGCACTGCTGAATATCACCCTGTGGCCACCCACAATGTGCATGGCGCGTGGCACTGCACCAGTGCAAGTGGCCTGAGAGGGAGGGGGATGCGCTAGCGCAACTGCCGTTAATGCTAGGCGCATCACCCACAATGTTCAAAAGTGCACATGCAAATGGTGCCATAATGCATGCAAAGGCACAAATGGGGCCATTTGCATGTCATTATGGCCCCATTTGCATGCAGGTGCGCCCATCCCCGCGACATAGCGCCGGGCGCCTCGCCAGGCTGCAGCTGTCGGGGACCGACACCCTCTGTACAAGCGCAGAGTGCCCCACTGCCCGATCAAGGGCATTTGTATGAACTGTAAAACGCCCTGTATCCCTGGTGGTCCAGTGACTGCTCGCAGCCCATTTGCAGGCATATGTACCAATATGACAACGTCCTATTCTCTGGTGGTCCATTGGACCGCTCGCAGCCTCGACAGGAATATGTACCAATAACGCAATGTCCTTGTCCCTGGTGGTCCAGTGGACGCTTGCAGCCCGATCACAGGCGTCAGGTAATAAAATATGACAAACCAATCCATCCCTGGTGAGTCGGTACCCCCTCCCCACACCTGCCCACTCCCCCGGTCAGTGGCGGGTGACAGCTCCCCACCCGCCAGCCGCCCCACCGACTGACCTTCATATGGTAGGGCTGTACACCCATTGGTCCCACAGCGTGCCAATGGGTTTGCATCTGACCACACTGTACAGTCCAGATATGTAAATGCATCCATTCACATATCTGGTCTGTGTAGTATGCTACGGGCTGCACGCCCATTGGCCCACGCTTTAGACCAATGGGTGTACAGCCCTACCATATGGAGTCAGTCTGCGGGCGTGGGGCTGCTGGTGGGTGGGGAGCTGCCGCCCGCCGCTGACCGAGGTGGGGAGCGGGTGCGGGGCTCAGTGGGCGGTGGGGAGGGGGTACCGCTGGAACACCAGGGATGGATTGGTTTTTCATATTTTATTACTGACACCTGCGATCGGGCGAAAGCAGTCTACTGGACCACCAGGGATATAGGACATTTTCATATTGGTACATATGCCCCCGATCGGATGCGCAGCGGTCCACTGGACCACCAGGGATAGTGGACCTTCATACTATCCATATGCACACGATCGGGCATGGGGTCGCTACTCACGTAAGGTGCCGCCGGAGCTCGGTGGCCAACCACAGCCAGCAGCTGCCGTGTTGCGCCTGCAGTATGGCAGCTCACCTGTGGGTGGCCAGCTGTTTTTCTTCTTTTGATCAGCTGTATGCAGTGCAAGTAGGGGTTGGCGCCTGCATGGGTCAGCAAATCCTGGGCTGAATATCGGGATGCGCTGGAGCATGCATGGCACGCCCCTACTTGCACCGCCAGACATTACTGATGCACTCTGGCACATCGGATTTGTGCCAGTACATTCCCTTTGAATATCACACGGCACATCAGTGGCTGCGTATGCACCGACCTTCTGAATATCCCACCCTTGGGGTGTAAGATTTCTAGTCCAGATCATTGTTCATTAATTGCTTTTGTTTTAGGGAAAATGTAAAAGCTGTTGGACTTTTTACCTTTTCTTTGTGCCGTGCATCTTTCTATTTGGCATTTTGTGGCGAGGATGATGTTTGTGTTTTAACTGGTTACCTCTATTGAGTTTTGATTGGCTAGAATTTAGTAAATGTTATTGGTTGCAGTATCTGCAACCAGTTTCTGACTGGGTAGTCACTAAATGGGCGGTGCTTCCTTCAACGGATGGATATGCACAGTTCATTTGTCCCATTTACAGATCATGGGACAGTCAAGCTGGGGACCATGTGGACTGAAACCGCAGCATGGATGGAGAGGTTGGAGCAGCCGCCAGCATGACTGAGTCGACCAGCAGATCAGAGGCGTGGCAGTGGTCGGTCGCAGGGCTGAGTGGGTGAGAAGAGATCCCTGCAGCAACTTTAGAGTGAGGGATGCTCCTTGGGTCAGCCTGGTGTTTGGGTAGGTTACACTAGCAAATGGGAAATAAAAAAAAAAAAAACACGAGGACATAGAGCAGTAATCTGTATTTATTTAAAAACTAAACGAATTTGTGTTCTGCGGGTCATTGCCGCCTCCCAGGCAGGTTTAACGCTTAGTGCTGGTGGCTTTCACTTTCACCGCTCCTCAAGTCACGCCACCGTAATAGAGTGGCTGTTTTTTTTTTTTTTGATTGATTTATGGATTTCAAAATTGGTGACTGGGAAAGGCACACTTAAATGGGTCTTGTTTCCAGGTGCAACCCGGGAAAGGGAGAAAAGGATTGAAAAAAGACATAACTACAGTAAATACAATACATGGAAGAGAGCAACTTCATCAAACACAAAGATCATTAAGTGTAAAATGATCAAACAAATAAAAACTGGCAGTTAAGCATTACACCAGGCATAAGAGGATTGTTAAGGGAAAGGAAACAGTAGCAAGAGGGAAAAGGAAGAAGTCACAGTTGACATCTGAGGGAGGAAAGGAAGGCAGTGAGATAGAGGAAGAGGGAAGTTGGTTCCAAAGTGAGGGAGACGATGGGCAAAGGCTGATTGGCCAGCTGAGGTACGAGAGGCAGCAGAGCAAAGTGCGATGCGTCCCTGAAGCAGAGGCACATGAGGCAGACGAACAATGTAAAGAAGTAATGAGAGGTAGGAGGAAGGGACCCAAACCAGTATTTAGATATAAAGGAGGCACAGTGCATCTGGTGAAGGATGGAAGTTGAAGAATGGATGGTGGTGAGTAAAGAGAGCAGTGGTGAGTTCAAGTGGGTGAGTTGGTTGCAAGGCAACAGAACAAGTTACAGAGGGTATCCATTCTGGCCAGGGAGGTGGAGTGGATAGACCCATAAACCCATGTCCACATAGTCAAAGACAGGGAGTACCATTTTAGTGACAAGCTGTTGGCAAACCCTGTAGGAAAGACGATCTTTATTTGGGTACAGAGGCCAAGTTAAGGATGGAGCTTACGTGGATGGTGTCTATGTGGACAGAGAAGTCAAGCTTGCTGTTAAGCTACTCACCAAGGTACTTGATGGAAGGAACCACTGCAAGTTGGGAGCCATCCAAGATGGAGAAAATGGGCACTGAAGTGAGTTTGACCAGTTTTGGTTGGTACCAAACGTTATGGATACTGTTTTTTAGTGTTGACCAGAAACTGGTTAGACTGAAATCATTGTAAGACAGTGTGGAAGTCTTTTGTTAGCAGACCTTCCACATCAGTGATAGAGGACCCATAAGTGTAGATAACTGTTTCATCTGCATACATGTGAATATGCAAGCTGTAGGGAGGTCATTGAAGAAGATGAAGTAGATGGGGCCCAGATTAGAGCCCTGTGGGATCCCCTGCCTGGATGGGAAGAGGAGGTGACAGGGTGCTACCTACCTGTACTGACTGTAAATGGTCCATGAGATAAGAATGGAACCAGTCAACTGCAGGAGCTGAGAGGCCAGCCAGACTCGACTCTTTCAGAAGAATCAAAGGCCTTAGCTAGATTGATAAAGATAGCAGAAGTGATTTAAAGTGAGCACAAGATTGTTTGAAGCCAGCTAAAGCCCGTGATGGCCACCTTATTTTGAATAGATCCGAGCGCTTTCTGGCATGATCAATACAAGCCACAAATAAATAGGAATGACATAGCCAACAGACAAATAAATGTTTATTTGTAGCTTGCATAGGGAACACTGGAATAGTTTTCTTTTTTAATGTGGCTCACAGAAATCTTAACACCGTGATATAATTCTCTTTATAAAATGGTTAGAAAATTTCCAGGCTTTTGATTGGATAAGAGGCCCATTTTGTTGTGCTCTTATCCAGCCATAATATGACAACCAGTCCTATTTAGGTTGATAAGGATGCTGTACAGCCAGAAATCCATACCTCCCATACCGTTGTAAGAGAAAACTTTTAAATTACTCAGATTTTCCTCATCACTTCCTGTTGTCAGTCACCTGACTCCCCCAGCCATGCAGTTCCTGCCTCATGCTGCCAAAAATTCAGCTGAAACAGTCAGTGCAGTGTTTACTGATAAAGTACATCATGTTGTACCTCCATTTATTTTCATGACTGCTGTTTCTCCTGGCTTTGGTCCTCCTTCACTGTGGTCTCCAGTTCTCATCCCCCAGCATTATTTAACGTTGCCATTTCCATAGTACTATATTTCAGAGCGAGCAGGCCAATTTAGGAAACCGTAGTGATCAGGAAACCGTCGCTGATACTGCAGTGCCACAAGTAAAAGCGCAAGTATAAAATGCTTACTACAGCAGCTGCAGAGGGACACATTTGCTTCCAACCAATCTGGCAAAACATGACGCTGTGAAGATGATAGTAGCTAAAACAAAAATTAAATAAACTTAAAAGCAAAGTAAAGAAATACGATACATAAAAATGTCTTTTGACTCTGTATGTGTGTGTTCGTGGGGAGTAGCCAGAGAAACAGCAGGAAACATGCTCTCTTTCACTGAAACCGCCACTCTGTTCACTGCAAACACGCCCTGAATAGAATAGGAAAAAAATAAAACGCTCCAACAGTTTGTGAGGGTGGGGTTTGGAGACACAGACAACACACATCACTTATAAATGTAAACCTGTTCTACGGTCATGCAGTAAGAGGAACTATTTTCAAACAAAAAACGTGAAAGTAAAAGATAAAAAATTACGTTACTTTTTAAAAGTGCACTAACTTGTTCAGACCCTATTTTGAAAAATGTCTACCCATTTTATAAGTGGAATAAGAACTTTGAGGTGTAATTTATGGCCTGATAAGAGTACTTCCCAGGTGCTCATTACACACTGGGTATGCTCTTATCAGGCCACAAATCACACCTTGTCATGTCTTATGCCTTACATATATATACATACACACAGACAGATGTAGACAGATAGATAGATACTGTCTGTAGATAGAGAGATAGATACTGTCTATAAATAGATACTGTCTGTAGATAGAGAGATACCGTCTGTAGATAGATAGATACTGTCTGTAGATAGAGAGATACTGTCTGTAGATAGATACTGTCTATAAATAGATACTGTCGGTAGATAGATAGATACTGTCTGTAGATAGATAGATAATGTCTGTAGATAGATACTGTCTATAAATAGATACTGTCTGTAGATAGTGTCTATAGATAGATACTGTCTAGATAGATACTGTCTGTAGATAGAGTGATAGATACTGTCTGTAGATAGTTAGATACTGTCTGTAGATAGAGAGATACTGTCTGTAGATAGAGAGATACTGTCTGTAGATAGATACTGTCTATAAATAGATACTGTCTGCAGATAGATACTGTCTGTAGATAGAGTGATAGATACTGTCTATAAATAGATACTGTCTGGATGGATGGATAGATAGATGCTGTCTGTAGATAGATACTGTCTATAAATAGATGCTGTCTGTAGATAGATACTGTCTGTAGATATATACTAATTAGCTAAGGTTCATACTAAGGTACATAGTGAGCGAGGAAAGCACATCAGCCATGAAAGCGCACATACTAACCAAAACATTAATAACAAGTCAGTTGTTTGTCTGATAGTAAGTACTTATCCAACCTAGCCTTAAATTGTTTTTTATCTTTACTTGTAATAACATGTAACAGCAAATTGTTCCATGGTTTTATTACTCTTTGGGTAAAAATTATTTTCTTCTAATATAATTAAAGGATTTATATGTCAGCTGAAGTGGATGACCTCTTATGTTGTATGATAAATCTTGAAACTTAGATTCAGATCAACCATTAATGCTGGATCCTGAATTATATCATAAAGAAACAGGAGATCTCCACGTAGTCTACGTGTTTCTAATGAGAACAAACCAAGGTCACCTAATCTGGTATCATTTGACAGATAATTCATACCCTTCAGATTTTTAGTAAATCTTCACTGAACTCGTTCAATTGCTGTATATCTGATTTCTTGTAAAAGTTCCAAAGTTGTGATACATATTCTAGGTGTGGCCTCACATAAGCTTTAGACAATGGTAATAAGACTACAGGATCTTTTGAAATAATATTCGCCTAATAGACCATACTACCCTATTAGCTTTTTGACCGATTCATTAATATGTTCTGAAAATTCCATATAATTGGAAATAATACTCTAATCTCTTTCATTCTTAGTATCACGAGTATAGATTGTTCCAATGAATACATTTTTCTAGGGTTAGTGTTACCCAAATGCATAACTTTGCACTTTATTTAACTTCATGCCCCAGAGTTTAACCAATCAGAAATCCTATTTAAGTCTTGTTGTATGATGTCATAATCAGGATCACTGGAACATGGACCACCGATCTTCATATCATCAGCATATTTAATAGACATAGGTAAGCAATTAGAAGTTAGGCCTGAAATAAAAGCTTGGAATCAACATGGGCCAAGCACGAACCCTAGGAACCCACTAGTGATACACCATTACTGGATAACTCACCATTAATACTCACTCTTTCAGTCTGATTTGACAGCCAATTTTTTATCCATACAATTATGTACTGATTTATTTTTAATTTATTTAATTTTACTTCTAATGCCCAATGTGGAATAGCATCAAATGCATTACTAAAATCTAAAAGATAACATCACATGGAATGTCTGTAGATAGAAAGATAGATACTGTCTGTCTGGATGGATAGATAGATTCTGTCTGTAGATAGATGCTATAGATAGATATACTGTTTGTAGACAGATACTGTCTGTAGATGGATGCTGTAGATAAATAGACAGATACTGTCTGTAGATAGAGAGATAGATACTGTCAGAGAGAGAGATAGAGATAGATAGATAAAGGAACTTTACGTCTTAAAAAAACAAACACCTGTTGGCCTTCCTTTCACCTGTCCAGGATGCATCCTTCTTTTTTCAGGGTATCTTCTTGTTCCTTACTAGACTGAAACGTGTTTCTGTGTCTTCTGTTCTCAGCGTATGCAGAATGTGTGAGAGGCCTTTTGTCACCATGCACTTCTGCTTGAAGCAAACCAGTCTGAATGTTTTGGTGATTAGTATATACATCCCATAATGCTTTGCATTGTTGTGGGGTGTGATTTTATATTCCTGTTAGCTGCTATATACAACATTCAGTCTATCCCCATCTACATTTCTGAAGAAGAAGAATCAGCATCTGTATAGTGCTTTTCATGCACACTGTATCCTAAGGTGCTTTACAAGCAATGCTAGACTGGTGGTGAAGTAACTGGACATGTAGTGGCAGCCATTTTGCACATCAACACCCACACACAGCCTTGGGCAATTGCATGAACCGTGTTTTGGGAAGGGGATTGTTGGCCAGGGCACTGGGGAAAGTCCCTGCTCTTTGTGAAAAGTGCCTTGGTTTTCATTTTCCACCTGAACACCATGAGGACAGCAGCAGAGATGATTAGAAGGGACCTTAGTTTAACATCTCATCCAAAGTACAGCACACCCCCGTACTAAACTTGGGTGCCAGCATTTTGGTGCAGTGAACCACAGTCTTCTGGCACAGGCGGGTGTGCTACCAGCTGACCACTGACCTGGCAGTGCACTTTGTCATACTGGTATTACTGTCTGATGGATGCAGTCATATGACTTTTACAGTGCTTCAACCTGAGGGTTGTCTCGACGAGTCTCCACAGGGATCTGGGTACTACCAGTGCTGAAATACAAAACACTTAGTCATTGAGTAGACAGCCCTATGTGAGTCGTCCCAAAGTCTTCCAAGAGCATAGAACAGATGCAGTCTCTTCTCCAGATTTAGATTTTAGAGTGATGGTTAATTTACAGCAGAGTGCATGGATTACCTATACTCCACCAACATTTGGGAACCTAAACCCCTTCCTCTTGGCCACAGCTAAGACTTACTGCACTGTAGGTAACTCCCAAGTTTAGGATAGGCCCAAGCATCTCTCTTTTGCAGAGGAAGTCTAAATTTTTTCTTATGTGGCCATGTGCCAGTGGGCATGACACTGTTGGATAGTACGTCTTGCTATTTTTTTTTATCTGTGCTTACAGAATGCCTTGTTTACTCTATCTGTTGGACTTCAGTCCTGTCCTTTATGACTTGCCAGATTTAGACTTTTTAGGTACTTCACCCATCCTTTTTGTTTCTGTAAAAGGGAATAGCTGCCTCATCTATGTCAGGCTTTTATGTCTGTCCTTATTACCTATTTTACCAAGCATTCAGTCTCAGCAGAGTCATGTATGGCGCCCAATTAATGCTGGGAAGTAAAATACTGGAGTAGCTGAACTTGCTGCAGTTTCAGACTATAACTTTTTGTCCACAAAAGGGTGCATTGGCAAAATCTGATCTTGCTTTGAGTGAGAGCTCTTGCAGCAGGCAATAACCATAAGGACTAAGCCGCCAGGCGCCAGACCCCTAGAAACCTTCTGGCCTGCAGTCTTCAGTGGGGACTGCCCCGATGTCGGCTCCACCTCAACGTCAGCCACTGGTATAAAGGGTCATTCCCAGCCCCCACAAGTTCTTTTTCTGCTGTCAACCCATTCGCATCAGCTCCTCATATGCCTTCTCAACACTTGACCACTTTTGCGCCTCCAGCATTTTCTTGCTTTTTAGCCAAACGTTTTCAATTTCATTCCTTTCTGCATGTCTTCATCTCGGCGGTGTCCATTTCATCCACAGAATGAAGAAAATCCAAGTGCGCCTGCGGCAAGCAGCTACCGTCGGAAAAGGCGACCCACAAAACCTACTTTTGTCTAGGCCCAAACCACAACACCACGGGCCTGTGAGCACTGCAACTGGTTTAACTCCCGGACTTTGATCCGCCCCAAAGGTTCACCTCCTTGAGAAGAAGCTTGCTGGCAGACTCAGCCAGTGGAGAAGAGTCCTTCTTCATCGCTCTCGCTTTCTGCCTCCTCCACCTCAAAGCCACACAAGGAGAAAAGGAAGGACTCTGGGAAACGCAAGTCCTGGGACAAGGACGGAAACTTCCGGGAGATGCCCCATGCCAAGTCCCGCTCTACAAGAAGTGTTTGTCCAGCTCCTCATCCCACGAGGGATGGACCACTCCTCCGGCCTACCCACGACTCCTCCGGGCAGTTGGTAGCTAAGTCCCCGCCGTCATCCTGGCATCGGCAGGGACAAATCAGGCATGGGGCTTTCATCTCCATCCTGATGCCCCTCAAGGTGAAGGCTACACCAGCAGGGTCACCCTCCACTTTAGGGGCTGGAACCAGTCAGAAGCAGAGCAGTGATGCTTCAGCTCCAGCCACCAGTTCCGGCAGATGGTCTCGTCCAAGGCCTTGGACCAGACACCCCATCTTCAGAGGCAGGCGTCAGGCTCATATGAGCACCTGAAGCTTCTGTCTCACACTCCAGATGCCTTCACCTAAGGTCCCAGCCAAGTCAGCGGCTGCATCCCTCTGGACTCCATGAGGAGCCACCTACTAAGAGGGCGCCTTCCTGGGCATTGCCCACCTCCTGCTGACCCGTTATCTGTTGCCGGCCAAGGTAGACTTCTCACCCTCCAGTGGAGACTTCCTGGCCAGTTAACCTTAGGCTAGACAAGGCTTCTAACCACCCCTTCTCGCCTCCAGCTCTGCCCACCTCAGACGCCAGACCCCGGATGCCAGGTGCTCCAACGCCGGGCAAGCTGATTCCCGCTCCTTAGTCGCCAAAATCACAACTTAGTCTGGTCTTTAGTTCTCCAAGGATCAGATCCAGGAACTCTTCTCCTTCTGGTGGAACCAGATCAAAGGAGACTTGCTTCCCCACAAGGAGCTCGTAATTGTGGAGCCAGAGCCGGACCAAGACAAGGACCAGGAGCCTAAACAACTGTCTCCTGCTCCTAAGGATCGCCCCAAGCCGGATGACCACTGTGATAGATCCCTGCACGGGGCGGCATCACCACAAGGACTTCCGCTCATGCAGTCATCACTGTCACGGTCTCATAGCCGACGTCGGTCCCACAGCGGACGCCTGTCCCACAGATGTCGGTCCCATAGCCGACAACGCTGTAGCTGTTCATCATCCTCCTAGGCAACACCAGCAACAGTTCTTTGTCCTCAGGCTGGACCATTCTAAACATAGGGGTCGCCTTCCTCCCCGGATATTAAGGATATCCCAGGTCACTTCCTGACAGCCCAACATTCATGGATGTCATGATGCACATCCAGTCATCAAACGGATGGGAGACTGAGGACCTGGATCCAGAGAGGCGGAGGTTGGCAAAGCACCTGAGGCAGAAGGAGCCCAACCCTCTAGTGGTGCCTCCTTTGGTAGATTCCAGGACCTCACAAGGTTAACCTGGAAGTGCCCATCCACCACCTCGGCCATCTACAAGAAGTCGACAGGCTGTATAGAGCCCCTAGGGAAGAGGCCTTCCTGGTGGAACATCCCACGGCAGACTTTGTGGTGATTACAGCTGCTACTGATAGATGGAAGAACCCTAAACACCTGAGTACTCAGCCTCCCAACCAAGAGTCCAAATATATCGACCAGATGGGCAAAGAGGTTTACTCATCCTCCATTTAGCGCATCAGGTCCCTTAATTTTCTCACATACATGGTGCAGTATCAGAATGCCCTGTGGAGAAAGGCATGGAGATAGCTCAGGCCCTTCCAGACTCGGCACAGAAAACTGAACTCTGAACCTCCTCAAATCAGAGTCAGATGCAGGCACTCATGTTCTGTGTGCCTCATACGATACTGCAGCCAGAGTGGTGGCTTGGGCGTCTGCCTCAGGGGTCATGCCTGGCTTAGAGTCTCTGGATTCTCCCAGGATCTGCAGTCTGGAATCTTGGGCCTCCCTTCAAGGGCTGTGTCCTCTTTGGAGATGAGACAGAGAAACTGATCACTCGCTCCAAGAATCCAGGAAGTCCATTTGGTCTGTCCAAAAATGTATAAGAGGACCAAAGACCCTTTAAGAAGCGGACATTTTAGAAGCCCTCAAGTCAGCAGCCCCGAAACCAGCCTCAGCAGAGGAAGCTACAAAGAAAGGTCACCTCACAGACTCCTGGAAGATCTGCCTCTCAGGCCCTCAAATCCTCCCAGGCCCTTCTGCCTACTCCCGGGTGACACAGTGACTCCTTGCTAGACCCCAATCCCCAATCTCCAGCGGAGTAAGGTAGGGGAAGTTGTAGGGGCCTTCTCCCTCCATCTCAAGGGTTGGAGCATAATAACTACAGATGTCTGGATTTTACAGCTCATACAGAGAGATCATACTCTGGAGTTCAAATAAATGCCTCCAGAAACTCCACCAGTGTCCTCTCACTATCCTCCTTCTCATGTCCCCTGATCGAAAGAAATTCAGGCCTTCCTGCAAAGTGAGCTATAGAGTCAGTTCCCTGGCTTAAAGGGAAAGGATTTTATTCCACTTTTCCTAGTTCCTGAAAAGACTGGGGACCTTTGGCCCATCCTGGATCTCAGTTCCCTGAACAAATTCATCGAGTACAAGAGGTTCAGGATGCTCACGCTGCCAGGTCTGAATCCCCTCCTGCAGGAGGGGACTGACTCTGCTCTCTAGATCATGGGACTCGTATCTGCATATCCTAGTGTTCCAGTCTCACAGGAGGTTCCTGCGATTCCTCTTCCAGGGCCGACAATATCAGTTTCGAGCCTTGCCATTCGGCCTATCCTCTGCTCCTGAGTCTTCACCAAGTGCCCAGTGGTGGTGGCTGCAGCTCCACGCCGACAAGGCCATTACATCTTTCCCTACCTAAACCACTGGCTGCTCCCATGAGGAACAGCTGGTTTGCACTCTCGGAGACACCTTTACACTCTGCTTGAAGCTGGGGATCACCCTGAATATCATAAAGTCATCCTCATGGCCCAACCAGAGACTCCAGTTCACAGGGGTGGTCCTGGACACCACACAACACATGGCCTTCCTCTCCCCAGACAGCGGATTGCCTTCAGGATCCAGCCTGAATGGTATCCTCAACACTTTATGTCCGGCCCAGGTCTATCTGAGACTCCTCGTTCACATGGCGGCAGCCATCCCTATGAGTTCCCATGGCTCGCCTCCATATGAGGGTCCTCAGTGGATGTTCAGGGTTCAATGGAACCAGAGTTCCAATGACCTAGATCAGTCAGTCTTGGTCTCAACTCAGTTCTCAGGACACTAACCTGATGGTTGGACCCACTCAGTCTGTCGACAGGGTCCTCTTCTGACAGAAGGCCCTCCCAGGCAAGTTCTGGCGACCAGATGCCTCGGGTCTCAGTTGGGGTGCTCCTCTGGAGACCAGGTAGACCCAGGGGGCCTGGTCACCAGTCGAGCAGTAGCTCCACATCAACATTCTAGAGATGCGAGCAGTCCTGACTGCTTTGCAGGCATTTCAAGCAGACTTGTCTCCGGGCCCTGTTCTCATTCAGATGGACAACATGTCCATCATCTTTTATCGACAAGCAGGGGGAACTCACTCCTACCCCCTCTACAGGGAAGCAGTGAGGGTCTGATATTGGCACTGGAACACCACCTTGACCTCACCGCTGTTTACGTTCAGGCATTCAAAACATCTTGGCCGACAGCCTAAGCAGGTCTTGGTCCAAGGCTCAGTGGGAGCTTCTTCATTTGGTGGCAGACCAGCTGTTAGTCAGATGGGACCAACCAGAGTTGGACCTTTTCGTACCTTCTCAACACCAAACTGACCAGTTTTTGCTCGCTAGACCCAGGGCCTGGAGTTTTCTGGTGAGGCATTATCCCTCTGTTGGACAGGAGGTTCCTCTATGCCTTCCTCCCTTTCCTATTCTTCAGAGGGTGCTTCTGAAGTTACAGGTGGAGGAAGCAGAGATGATTCTCATAGCCCCTTTTGGCCTTGGCAGATTTGGTTCCCACTACTGGCAGCTAGCAGTGGAACCTCCAGTTCCCCTGTTCTGAGCTCGCACTTGCTCTCCCAGGATCAGGGTATCTTAATCCATCTGGATCTCAAGTCCTGCATCTTCACGCTTGGCTCCTGCAGACTTAGCTGTGGCTGGATATGGGGTCAGCTGTTTGTTTCCTTCCTCCCAAGACTCAAAGTCGTCAGTTACTGGCGGCCCAGTGGCGCTGAGGGGTTGAGGCACTGACTGGCACACCTGCACCACGCGGTGACCTTGGTCTGGGGAATGAGCTCAGTTCATCGGGGGTCAGCAGGGAGGACTAGGATTGAGCTACCGAGACAGCCTCCTAGTCCTGGGTTGGCTGGGGAAATTACACCCCACGCTGCAGTGACCCCTGGGGATGCCTGGAGGTACCGCATGCGATGGTGGTAACTGGGGGGACCACGGCAGGCGTCCACACATATGTGCACACACATCATTGCCGTCCGTGATCCAGTGGTGAGAACAAGTGGAAAATGGCAGCACAAGTCCGTGGTAGCTTGATGGCCACAGTTTCACCGGCTGACGATGCCTGGAGGCATGTGCGGTACTGGTTCCTCGCCAGGTGCAGGGGTTGCAGGTGGTGCGCGGGTGTAGATGCATCTGCCAGCTGGGCAGCGAGCTTCGTCGGCGGAAGAGTGGTGGCTGGATGTGAAGCAAGACTGTGGCTGCAAGGTAGAAAATGTTAAATGATAAAAAAAAAAATAATTAAAAGTCGTCAGTTACCAAGCAAACCTTGTCTAAGTGGCTAATTAACAACATCATTTTCTACTATGACAAGTACAGTAAGCTCTTACTGATTTCAGTAAGAGGCCATTCCACCAGGGTGTGGCAACTTCTTTCACCACTTTGAGGTACATTTCCATGAGCAGACATTTGCACAGCAGCTACATGGAGCTCTGTTCACACCTTCATCAAGCATTGCAAGCTTGGCGTAGCTTCCAGGCGATAGGGCTGGATTTGGCCTTGCCATTCTGCAAGGCCTCCTTTCTTGAACCTCTAGCTGGTTCTTTTCAGCCTCCTTCCGGGCTTTCATTTTCCTTATCCCTTGATTGCTTGGGACTCAGTCCTTATGATTATTGCCTGCTACAAGAGCTCTCCTCAGTAAAATAGTACAGTTATGTAAGAACTTACTGTAACAGCAGATCTTTGATAAGAGCTCTTGCAACCAGGTGCTGCTTTCCTTCCTCCTTCCCCTCTGGCTTTCTCTTTGCCACTTACATTTTAGGCAGAACCTGCTCAGTTCTCCTTCCATTCTAGACTCTGGGTCTCCAGTGGGAGAACTGAGGTGGGTCTAGGACTGCCTCCTTTATACCATTGGCTGGCGTCGGTCGGAACCAATGTAGAGGCAGTCCCCTGCTGAAACTGCTAGCTAGAAGGTTTCCGTGGGTCCTGGCGTCTTAGTCCTTATGTTTATTGCCTGCTGCAAGAGCTCTTCTCGAAGATTTACTGTTACGGTAAGTTCTTACCTAACTGTACTTTCCTGTATGTAGTCCCTCAATCCCTCTAGTGCAGAGGTATTGTTAAAACTGAGGCACACTGGGGCAAGATGATACTAATAGCCCTTGCTGGCCTCAGAAGATATGGTTTCTCGGTTGAACAAACTGTCAGTCAGCAAACCGAGGATTCTTCCACTCAGAGACGGAGTTACTGACACAGGATCACCTGGTCCAACCCAATCTGTGCTCCCTTCATCTTCAGGCCTGTCTCCTGAAGAAATAGAAGTGAACAGGTACAAGGTGACTCGTAGCTTCTCAGAAATACTTTTGGCTGCATGCAAGCTTTCCACTAGGAGGACTTTCAAAGTCAAGTGGAAAAGATTTTCCATCTGGTGCTCCAAAATCTGCAAGGACCCCTTTGGCTGTCTGCTTGACAAGGTTCTGAGTGGTCTTTAAGGACCACCTCTGTGGTATATCTGCATACCACAAGTCCTCAGTATTCTCCACCTGGCACAGCATCCACTGTTCAAGAGGTTCCTTAAAGAGCAGCTGACACCTTCAGGAGAACTTTACAAAAATATTTAACACAGTCTAGCTTGTATTTCACATCAGTTATGTATTCCTCCTCCCTGGTATTTATTATCTGCATGAAAACAGGATCTTTGCTTCTGAAGAGTTCATCTATTCACGTTGCTGTCTATCTACCTGAGGTCATAAAGCACTGCTTGTGATATCACAGTTAGTCCAATGGCAACAGACTGATGTCACAAAGAGGATTATGACTTAGGTAGGAGTCTGAGGAAAATTAACCCTGAGGATAAAGATCATGTACTTATACAAATGTTCTAGTAATAAATACTGGGTGGGAAGAATCTTTAGAAAATATATATGGAATGGAAGCTGAATTGTCCCTAATTATTATGTTTTCAATGTTTTTACGGCGTCAGCAGCTCTTTAAGGGCATCTTACGCTACGTCCTCCTGTCAGGAAGCTGGTGGCTGCCTGGGCTATCAGCTTTGTGCTGGATTTGCTCACCTGCAAGCCTTTTGAGCCTTGTGACATGTGACCTGAAGTTATTAACTTGGAAAGCAGCTTTCTAGTGGCCATCACTTCTGCTGCAGTGTCTGAAATCCATGCCGCTGCTATAGAGAGTCTCTGTATACTGTTTTCCACAAGGACAGAGTAGTTCTCTGCACACAGTGTAAGTTCCTATATAGAATAGTATTGGAGTTCCATCTGAACAAGCCACTGGTGCTGCCTGCCTACTTTACCAACCTCCAGAATTAAGGAGAATGTACTCTCCATTCCTGAATATTAAGAGGGTCCTTATGCTTTACTTAGAACTAAGGACTTAAGGCAATCCAAACAGCTCTTTGTCTCCTTCAGTCCCAGTTGAAAGAAACAGTCTGTTACAGTCAAGTGCATTTTGCCTGGTTTATGAATTGCCTTCACCACTGCTATGCCATGGCTCAGGTCAAGCTGGAAAGTTAGGTACATGCCACTCCACTAGAGCAGTTGCTACGTCCCTGGCAGAGATTTGCTCTGTACCTTTCAGTGATATTTGCAGAGCTGCAACTTGGAGCACAGTGCCACCCCTGTTAAGTACTGTGCCCTGGATATCCATGCCAGGCAGCATGCCACCTTTAGCAGGACAATCCTGAATGGATTTCTGTCCTGAGTGAGCCCTTTGCTTCTACTACCCTGGTCTAGGGGATTTTGTCTGAGCTGGGTACTCTGGCCTACTTGCGTGAATCACTGGTGAAGATGGATTCCTGAAGACATATTATGTTTTATTGGTTCCATGTGACAACATTGTGAGCAAAAATATAGTGGTACAAAATATCGCGGGCAAATCATCACTGCCAGCAATGTAGGCTAACAAATATATCGCAGGACAGAATTGCATAGACTGGTAGCAGACAGTACAAGTGCCACAGTGCTGAGGTCAGTGTCAGGGCACTGCATATAATTTCCAGCTGCAGGTCTGAGTGTCCCCTGGTGCCAATCTGCCTGTGTGCTCACACCGGCCCTGTGCTGCTATTCGTTATACTAGTTTGGAGTGGTGGGGTGTACATGGGTGGTGTTGGTAATGGTGTACTGTATATCTGTGTTGTGTCATAAATGGTATGCATTCACAGCTCTGGTGTGCTGTGTTCTGTTTCTGCCTTGCGGAGTATACTGCCTATCACCTGCCTTCATGAGTTGTGTTCTCTGATGTATTTGTTAGCCTACATAGCCAGCAGCAGTGATTTGCCCACAATATTTTTTCCATGATGTTATCACACGCAACCGCTTTATTGGTCTTCACCTCTTGTTCTTGGTTTGGGCTGTGAAAACATTGTGTTACTGCTTTGCTGACCTTTCTTACACAGGTCACCAGGGTTATCTTATGCTCTTAGGTTAAGTGCATAAGTGCTTGATAGAGTCATGCTGCACCTCCCTGGTAAAAAGGTACTGAAGGCAGTTAAATGCTGGTGCCAAGGTAAGCCATGCAATGTGAGCCAGTCCTGTAGTGATGTGCACATGTGCAGCCTACCTTAGCACCAGCCTCCTGAAAAGTTCTGGCTGCTATGGGGTCCTAGTGCCTCTGGCTAAGACTCACTATTGTGAATCAATGGTGAAGATATTATACTCCTAGAGGATCAAGAGTTATGGTGAATGGCCCAGTGGCGCTGAGGGTTAAGGGTTAGATGCCTCACCTCGCGTCACACCAATGACCGGGTTGGGAGTGAGCCTGGGAAGTCGGGGTCATGGGGCGGGCAGGGATGAAGCGTCCGAGGACAGCTCTCCCTTCCCGGGGAGGAGTAGGGACTGCGCACTCCGGTGCGACCCTGGCGGTGGCAGCGGTAGCCAGAGAGGATGCGATGAGCTGAAGACAAGAAGGGGTGGAGCTTGGCAGACGCTGGTCATCATTGCATGACCGAGCTCCACGGGTGGGGGAGAAAGCCAAAAACGCCTCACACTGTCGAGATGACGGTGGCCCCAGTGGATCTGCCCACATCCCAAACGCCGCCCGATGCGCCGGATCTCTCCACACGGCCACCCGATGACAGGTAGACACCTCATAATTAGGAGTCAAGCCGCCGAGGAGGGCAGAGTCAGCCCGAGATGGTACCAGGGTCGGGCCTGCCAGTGGTCATTCAGGTAGGAGGGAGATCAGGAGAGATGTGGGGTTCAGGCTGTGAGTAGGTTGACTCGTGTGGGCACTCCTGAAGGATGCCTGGGGATGTGAGTGAATAAAAAAAAAGAATTACGGTGAGTATATAATTTTCATTCCTCCACACACAACCCAACTTTCTACCTAAAGTGAAGTCAGAGTTCCATCTGAGCCAGCCACTGGTGCTGCCTACCTACTTTGCCAACTTCCAGAATGAAGTAGAGTGCCTCCAGTCCCTGAATGTTAAGACAGTCCATACATTTTACCTGGATAGTACTACGGACATCAGGCAGTCCAAACAGCTCCTTGTCTCCTTAATTGGAAGGGACAGCCTGTTACAGTTAAGTGCATTTCTTGCTGGATTGTGAGCTGCCTACACCACTGCTATACCATGGCCCAGATTAAACTGGAGGGCCAAGTACGTGCCCACTCCACCAGAGCAGTTGCCATGGTCCTGGCAGAGATGCTCTCTGTACCTATTGGTGATCTTTGCAGAGCTGCAGCTTGGAGCATAATACACACCTTTGTTAAGCGCCATGCCCTGGATGTTCATGCCAGGCAGCCACTTTGGCAGGACAATCCTGAATGGACATCTGTCCTGAGTGAGCCTTGGCTCCTACCACCCTAGTCTGGGGAATTTTGTCTGTGCTTGGTACTTTCACCCATTAGTGTGAATCAGTGGTGAAGACTGGTTCCTAGAAGATATGAAAATTGTGTACTCACCATAGTTCTTGATCTTCTAGGAATATCTTCACCAGTGATTCACTGCTCACTCACCATCCCAAATTCACTCCAGTATACTTTATTGGTCTTCATCCCTTGTTCTTGCATGAGCTGTGAAGACACTGTGTACTGGTTTGTTGGCCCTTCTTACATGGGTCACTAGAGCTATTTTATGCCCTTAGGTTAAGTGCATAAGTACTTGTTAGGTTAAGCTGCACCTTCTTGGTAAAAAGGTCCTGAGGTTGTTCAGTGGCCTGCTTGGTGTGCAGAGGCTTTACCAGCCGGACTAGAATTCACTGCCTGAAGGCACTCAAAGCCCATCTTCTAGAGCAGCAGGTGGCAGTGATGCAGGCCTCACCAGCTAAAAGATCATCATCTTCTACTTCTTCTCGTAAACACAAGGACAAAGGACTCTGATCGGAAGTCCGAGAAAGGACTGGGGTCGGTCCAAGGAGCATTCCGCTCATTGTCCCTCACTGAAAAGACCCTCCTTGGGGTCAAACTCTGGAGGGTCTGACCATTCTTCCTTCCACTCTCGGCACTCAACAGGGTGGCAAGAGGCTTCCATT
Source organism: Neoceratodus forsteri (assembly GCA_016271365.2). Lineage (NCBI taxonomy): Eukaryota > Metazoa > Chordata > Ceratodontiformes > Ceratodontidae > Neoceratodus > Neoceratodus forsteri. The sequence goes on from JADMNL010000024.1 coordinate 127,573,043, forward strand.
CCTAAAACACTGAAGTTGGGGAGTGGCAAGCAGGGCTCCGTTCTCCTCCAGGCCAAACTTCCCTGAAGGTGAAGGCTATTCCCTTGTGGATCTCCTCCACCACAGGGATTGGGACTTCTATTTTATCCATGGAGACTTGGTCCCATCGCATAAGGTCCCAATGTCCCCGGTATGGCTTTCAAGGATCGGGAGTCAGTCTCGACCAGTCATGACTCATCAATCCTTAGCAGCGTTGGCCATTGTTTCTAAACTGATGTCGGCTTCCAACCCACCAGCTCCAGGCCGACATCTTCCAGAAAAAAAAGAGCGTCCATCAGGCAAGGCCTCCTCAATGTCCAGTGTTTGCCAGTCCACAGGCGTCCATGCCAGAGGACAAGGGGATTGGTCCACTCTCTTGCCTAAGGACCTACGGACATATCCTCATCACCTATTGTACCTCCCATGCCAGAGTGGCCTTCGCCTTCAGGAGGTTGGCTGCCGCGCTGTTCACAAAGGAAGAACTGACTGAACTGTTCAAGTTCTGGTGGGGACAGGTCAAAAGGATGTTGTTCCACTGCAGCTGGACCCAGAACTAGCTCCAGATAAAGATAAGGATAAGGACAAAAGCTCGGCCAAGAAGCCTCAGCTTCCATGCCTAAGCCATCTTCCCTAAGCGAGAACAAAGTCTCACTCACGCAGCTCTGTGGACTCCGGTGAGGCGGATTCTGCACAAAAAGAGGCAACACTGATGTCGCCTTTAGTCATTTAGTTCTGACCACCATCGCCTCCCGCAGCCGCATGGTCATCAAGCCTTCATCGTCTGACAGCCATCGCCGGCCCTACTCCCATCGCCGGTCATTTAGCCATCATCGGTCCAACAGTGGGCGACATTCTCTTGGAAGGCACAGATCCTCCTCTGGATCAGTTTCCCCTTCCTCTAGGGGCTGAGTTCAGAGTCCAGCTTGGGTTCCAACCATTCCCTTTCTAGGGAGAGGCCAGTGTCCCTGAATGAGAAGGACATTCCTAGGTCACCTCCTGATGATCCCACATTCATGGACATCATGATCATGAGGCATATCCAGTCCTCCCAACAAGTAGGAGACAGATGATCTGGATCCCAAGCGCTGGAGACTAGCAAAGTACCGAGGCAGAAGGAGCCAAAACCCTTTGTTGTCCCTCCTCTTGTGGATACTTTCAGGATCTTACACAGACCATTTGGAAGCATCCTTCCACTACTCCAGCAATCTCAAAGAAGTCAGACAGGCTGTACAGGGTGCGAGGGATGAGCCTTTCCTGGCGGTACACCCTCAGGCAGACTCCATGGTGATCACGGCTGCCCATGACAAGTCAAAACAGCTGAAGCACCTTAGTTCTCAGCCTCCTGATGTGAAGTCCAGATATTTAGATCAGGTGGGCAGGAAAGTCTATTCTGCCTCCACCTGCTCTATCTAGTTCCTGAATTTCCTTATGCATATGGTGCAGTACCAGAATGCATTATGAGAGAAAGGATTAGAGGTCGCTCAGGCTTTTCCAGACTTGGCAGAAAAGACCGAGCTCCTGGACATTTTAAAGTCTGGTTTGGACATAGGCACTCCCATTTGAGAGCCTCATATGACACTGCAGATACAGCATCTAGGGTAGCGGCATCTGGCATTTACTTTAGGTGCCATGCCTGGCTTAGAGTCTCAGGATTCTCCCAGGATCTGCAGTCTGGGATCTTGGACCTCCTGTTCCAGGGTTCCTTTCTCATTGGGTAGGAGACCGAGAAATTGATCTCGCATCTCCAACACTCCAGGAAGTCAGTCTGGTCCCACTCGGAAGATATACAAGGGGACCAGAAGCGTTTCTGAAGACCATTTCATAAGACCTCAGGGCAGAATACCACAGCAGTTTCAGCAGAAGGCGGCTTCAAGAGAAAGGCACCAGCCCAGATCTCTGGGAGCTCTGCCTCTAGAGCCCTGAGTCCTCCCAGCCCTCTGCCCACTCCGATCTACCCAGCGACTCCTACCTGCTCCCTCCTCCAGTGGAGGCGATGGGGAGGTAGTAGGGGTCGCTTCTCCCTTTACATCAAGGGTTGGAGCAACATCACATTGGACAACTGGGTCTTGGACCTAGTAAGGAGAGGACATACTCTCGAGTTCCGCAAATCCTCCCGGATATGCCACCAGGGTCCTCCATTATCCTCCTTCACATTCCCTTGATCGAAGGAGAGATTCAAGCACTATTGCAAAAGTGGCGATAGAGCCAGTCCCCGAGAACAACAGGGCGGGGCTTTTATTTGCACTTTTTCTGGTTCTAAAATGACAGGAGACCTTCAGCCCATTCTGGATCTCGGCTCACTAAATCTCTCTATAGAGTACAAAAGGTTCAGGATGGTTGCCCTGCCAGGCCTCATTCCCCTCTTGCATCAAGGGGACTGGCTCTGCTCCCTGGATATGCAGGACGCCTGTCTGTACATCAGGGTCTTTCTAACCCCAGTAATGCTCAGGATATTCATAACTTTATGCAGTAAGCCTGGAGGGTTGGACTGCCCAGAGAGATGGAACACATGCAAATGGGTAGAATTCTTTGCACGTGAGCATCTTTCAAATACTGCCTCTACCAACTGTAGTGTTCTAACTCTTCAGATTTTACTTTCCGCCCAACAGTCTGGTCGCTCCGGAGTTGTTATGTCGTCTTTCACATGAAGAAGATTCAAAAACCATAAAACTTAGAGACTCACCAAGATACTGCCCTGCACCATGCTCATTGGTACCTTGCTGCCAGAAGACCCCAAGGAAGTCAATATGTCCCCAAATTTTTAAGCCGTTAAAAGTTCTGTCCTCGTAAAATAAACAAATAGGGTCCCAAGGACTTCCTGTTTTTCTGCTGCCAGCTCCGCCACACTCACTAGCATGATGACAAGATGCCAGTGAGAGTGTGAGAGCACTCAATATATGTAATGGCGGCAGCTTTTCTATTGATGTTAAATGATATAGTAGCTATCTGGCAATGAAGCGTGGGCACCGTTCCAACTAACAAGAGCCTTGTTATTTGACTGGTGCCCATGTTTCTTGCCAGGTCCACAGCCAGTATACTGTATCTCTGTCTGTTTACCTTTGTGCACTCTGGGAAGTATGCCCTGAGAAGCACCTCCTGCAGTGTTGTTCTGTATCTGTGATAGCCTAGGATGGAGCAGGCTTGGGACAGACACAGCAGTGATGTTTTGTATCTCTGATAGCCTGGGATGGGAGCAGGTTTGGGACAGCAGTGTAATGTTTCTCTGAGGGCCTGGGATGGGGGCAGGTTTGGGACAGAAGTGTTATGTTTCTCTGATATCCTGGAATGGGAGCAGGCTTTGGACAGCAGTGTTCTGTGTCTGTGATAGCCTGGGATGGGAGCAGGCTTGGGACAGCAGTGTTCTGTGTCTCTGACAGCCTGCGATGGGAACAGGCTTAGGACAGCAGTGTTATATTATGCTGACAGCCTGGGATGGGAGCAGGCTTGGGACAACAGCGTTATGTTTTCTGTTTCTCTGACAGCCTGGAGTTGGAGTAGGCTTGCTAGTGCAGTGTTCTGTGTCTGACAGCCTGCGATGGGAGCAGGCTTAGGACAGCAGTGTTATATTACGCTGGCAGCGATCCAGGTTTCACATGAGGATATCCAGTTTCACCTCAGGACTCACTGGAGTCAAAGGAAAGACCTTTTTCAAAGCTGATTCCGTGACAAGGGCACTATTAAGGGCCCTCTTGTGGTGAAAGGAGAAATCCAATCTAAGGCAAGGAGGTCCTTTACAGAGAGAGAATCCTTCTCTGGTCCTCACAACAGATGCATCCCTTTCGGCTGGAGTGCCCACTTAGGGAAGCACACAACTCAGGAACTTGGTCAGAGCAGAGTCCCTTCAGCACATAAGTTTACTGGCGCTCAGAGCAGTGCTCCTAGCCTTAAAGGCTTTCTTCACTGGTACTGGGAAGGGTGGTACAGATCAGAACAGAATACCACCACAATCACCACAATGTACTACATAAACAAACAGGGCGGCACCAGATCAGGCCTCCTTTGCACAGAGGCCATGAAATTTGGACTCTGGCATACTCTTTGAAGGTATCCTTACAAACAGTCCATTTGCCAGGAAAGGACAATACCTTGGCAGATGCACCAAGTCGCATCAATCAGGCCTATCACGAATGGACTGTAAATAAGCAGGTGGTACAAGTTATTGTCAGGAGGTGGGGCACTCCAGAGATGGACTTGTTCGCATCCCACAGAACCACCAGCTACCTCAGTATTGCTGCAGACCCTCCAGCACAGGGCATAGTCCCTCTGGATGCCCTGGCTCTGGATTAGTCAGGCAGGCACCGTATGCCTTTCCCCATTCCTCTGGTTTTCAGGGTATTACTGAAGTTAAGATCCCTCTCAGCATCTCTGATCTTGATAGCTCCAGACTGGCCCAGTCAGCCATGGTACTCTCTTCTGCTCTCCGTGTCTGTCAGCAAACCAATGCATTTGCCTCTCAGGCACAATCTCCTGATCTCCAATCAGGGAACATTGTTGTACCCGAATCTAAAGTCCCTTCATCTCAAAGCATGCTCTTGAGGAGTTAGAGGATGCAGATTTAAATATTTCAGACGCTGTCCTAAATATCTTAAAAGGTTATAGAAAACCTTCTACAAAAAAACTTATTCTTCCAAATGGAAGAGATTTTCTCTCTGGTGTTCAAGTATGGACCTTACACCTTATAAGGCTGGAATTTCAGTTGTCTTAGACTATCTCACCCATTTGCATTCACAGGGTTTGCAACCCAGTTCCTTAAAGTTTCATCTAGCAGCAGTATCTGCCTACCTTTCTGCATGGACAAAGGTGTCCGTGGCATCAGACGAAATTGTGAAGATATATTTTAAGTGGTTGATGCATTTGCACCCACCTGACAGAGCACCAGTGCCTGCTTGGGATCTGAACATGTGTATAGCCAAACTCATGGGCCCTTCTTTGAGCCCATGGCTACTGCCCATCTGAAATAGTCACTTGGTAAACAGTTTTTATTATGTTTGCTTGCACGCATGCAAGAACATAGTGCCACCATTATGTGTTTTTGTAGGTGTGCCTCCCCCACTTCCAGTGCCCTGCTCCTTTTGCAGGCATGGCTTCCACACCAATGAATATCCGAGCTGTCTGACAGCTGTTCAGATGCAGTGGCATATAGTTCTGAGAAAACACCGCTACAATCAGCGGTGGTAGCGATGTGGGACATTTACATACTGTAAGTCGGCGGTATACCGTTACCTACCACGTCAGCACTGCATCTGAACTGTCATGAACAATCTCCCTCCCCACGAACACCGAGGTAGCACGCCAGAGCCCACCCCAGTGTGCTCATGCGCCTGTCCTCCACCCACGCACACTGCATGACCGGGGTGCCCAATCCCTGTCAACTCCACTGCCCCGCCCAAAAGCAAACCTGGCAAAAGTCCAATGTCCTTACACGCTGGGAGCCCACCCGATGCTAATGTGCCCTCCACCCCCACACACTGTGTGACCAGGGTGCCCAATCCCTGTTGGCTTCACTGCCTCCTCCAAACGCAAACTTCCTGGTGCCATGCTGGGAGCCCACCCGAGCATGGCGAAGTATGTGGACTACAGGTGCCCAATCCCCAGTCAGCTCCACTGCCTTCCCCAAAAGCAACTTCCTGGTGCCATGCTGGAGCCCACCCCAGCGTGGCAAAAGTCCCGTCGTCTTAAAAAAAAAAAAAAAAACTAGAAAAGAAAATGGTCCCTGCTGACTCTCTTGCCCTCAACCCAACCCGCGCCCACCTCTGTATACCCACCCCCACTCACCCATACTTGCCTCCGGAGGCCAGCGCACGACCCATCTTAGGTGGATCGGCACGCCTGCACTCTTCAAAGCCGGACTGCATGGACTGACTAAATACTGGTAAGCTGTATAATGACATGAATGGGGGGTCCAACTTTGGTGCATATCTTGTCCATTTTGAAATTTTTTCACCAAATTTTCAACATGGGGTTCTTGGGACCTCCTCATGAACTCCGCCACTGTCATTTTGTTATTCGGGTCCTGAAAGGTGATTTCGCTGTCACTGCGCTGGAACTACCTTTTGGACTGACTAATGAAACAACAGTGTCACAGTTCATGAGGTAGGCCCCTTAAACCCTATATTGAAAATTTGGTGAAAAATTCCCAAAATGACTGTTTTATTTAGCGCATGCATGCACAGTTCCTACGCATGCTCGTAACTTATACAATTTTACTATTTTTACTCCAGATTTACAGCGCACTGCTATTTTAACACGCCTCCTTATGAATAGTACAGCTGTCATTTTCATATCTTGCCCAAAATGTGTTTTCACCCATGTAGCGCACAATGGCGCAGTCGGTGTGAAATCAATGTTTGGGATAGATTAAGAAAATCACAGTGACACTGTTCATGAGCAGAGGTCTTAAACGGCTATGTTGAAAATTTTGTGACAAAAGTCCATAAATGACTGTTACGAGCGCACATTACGCAGTTTCCACGCACCGTGAAGTTCATTTAATTTGTAATATTTTCAGTCCAGATTTTAAACACTGGCATTTTCCACACCTCCTTATGAACAGTACAGCTGTCGTTTTTCACACCCTGGCCAAAATGTGTTTTGCACTTCGGTGCAGAAATGCTTGGTCACGGTGGGACATCAGTGTTCAGAACAGATTAAGAAAATCACAGTGACACTGTTCATGAGCAGAGGTCCCAAAATGCCTGTGTTAATCTGCGTAAAATATCCCAAACTAATTACATTACAGGTGTGTGTTGCGTAGTTTCTCGCACACTCATGACTTCACCAGTGTTTTTATATTTTCACTCCAGATTTTCAACATTGCCATTTTTTTACACCTCCCCATGAACAGTACAGCTGTCATTTTTCACATCCTGTTCGAAATGTGCTTCGCACCTGTGGTGCCAAATGGCATAGTCGCTTGCAAAATCAGCTTTTGTTAACAAACTGATATTGCCACTGTTAATGAGGTGGGAAATAAAAAAACACATGTTGAAAATTTGGAGTGAAAATACTAACCAACGCCTGGGGCATTAGGGTTTCAACCATAATTCCCACCTGTAGAGACTGACGGGCATCAGGGGTGTGACTTGGGATTGTCGCCTGTAATGCCCATGCCATTCCACCCTCACCCACCCCTGCAGCCAGTGACAGGCATCAGGTGTGCCTTGTACTCTTTGACCCCAAAGTGCACCCCATTCTCCTATACTGCACCCATCTCACCATATTTCCTTATGGAATGGGTGAGCATAGGCCCAAAGACCCCAAGGCACACCGTGACACTTTTAGGTGTCTGCAGGGTAGGGTGTGGTGAAATGGTGTGGGCGTTGTGCCTGGCGGCCAAAAGGTACACCCCAATGCCTTTCGGTCTAGACAGGTGGTGGGTTGGCTTCAGTTCAGTACTTCACTGCCATTCCTATTCTGCATCTCTCTAACTCCTACACTACCAATGCTAATGCCAGTAAGCAAACATTCGGCATTGACAAATGCTTGTTCTAGTAGCTTCTGCAAGAAGAATTAGCGAGCTCCAGGCTCTCTGCATTGATCAAGACTATATCTCATTTCACAGAGATAAAGTAGTTCTCAGAACAAACAATTTCTTCCTAAAGTGGTTTCAGACTTTCATCTGAACCAATCAATCACTCTACCTGACTTTTTCACAGGCTGTACTAGTTCTGGTGAAAGAAGGCTCCATAGTTTGATGTGAAAAGGGCCATCAGCTATTACATGACAGCCACTAAAGACCATAAAAGCATATAAAACAACTATTCCTTACATGGGGGATGTAGGAAAGGGTGAACCAGCCTTGAAAGATCCATTTCTAGATGGCTAGTCCAGTGTATCCAATTCTGCTACACTAAAGCAGGTAAAGACCCCCAACCAGGTTGAGGTGCATTCTACAAGAGGGACTGCTGCCATCTTGCAGCTGCCAGGAGGTTCTGTTGGAGGACATTTGCAAGCAGCTACCTGGAAAACAGTACACACCTTTGCAAAAGCATTACAACTTAGACATTATGTCCAGAACTGATGCTAGGTTTGGCACAGCAGTCCTGCAGAGTCTGTTTCAAAATAAGTTCTGTGCCCACCTCCAGTGGTACTGTCTAGTAGTCTGCATAAAGTTATAAACATCCTGAGCATTACTGGGTTAGAATTAAAAATTACTACCATAGTAATTTTTTCTTCCCAGTGATGCTAGATATTCATAACTTCCCTCCTCCCTTCCTCCCTTCCAGAACTTCAGCCTCTGCACTCCACATGCTGGTGCCACCAAGCCATGTTGTTTTGTTGCATATTCTCTGCTTTTAATCATTTCCTTTAGAGTTTTCTTTGATGTGGTTTGGTCAAATGTTATTATTCCTCCCTTTGGTTTTTTCTGTTAAATTCCATGCTTTAATTAGGAGTAACCCCTCCTTTTGTTTATAAAATGTTAGTTACATTAGTCTCCTAATGCCTGACTTTCAGGCTTCTCACAAATCTGAAGAGGTTAGAACACTACAGTTGGCAGAGGCAGTATTTGATAGATACTCACATTCAAATAATTCTACTCATTTACATGTGTTCCATCTCTTTGGGCAGTCCAACCTTCCAGGCTTACTGCATAAAGTTAGTTAGTTAGTTAAAACCTTTATTTTTATACAGGAATTCAGATGGAGAAACATCACATCATTAGGACAAAGTCCTATTTTCAAGATGGTCCTGTAAGGTACATTGCTCATAAGTTATAATAACAAATATTACAATGCACATAATTCAATCATTCACAATATAGTACACAAAACATCTAGACAATCATCTAAAACAATCACAATGTATTTTAGTTCAGACCTCAAACTTTTAAAATACCTTCAAATCATTAGTCTGGCTACAATATACAGATTTCAAAGCCCCCACAAATCCTTAACAATAATCGGGAATCTAAGAGCACTATATGCATTTATGAACCTTAGGAATACATAATCCCTTAAATTTATGTCTCTGAAATTATATACATTTTCTGGTTCCAATTTATCATAAAGACTTTCAGGTTGTTGAAATTTTATTACCTTAAAAATCTGTGTTAACCAAGAAATCCTATGTTTACTTTCCAGTGTGACCCAACCAATTCACTAAGTACTTGGCAATGGTGTGCCCTGTAATCCTTTTGTATTATAAATCTAGCCATCTTATAATATAACTGATCAACCTTAGTTAACCATCTATTTGCTGCAAAACCATATATATGATTTCCGTATTCCAAAATTGGAAGGAGAAATTGGTTTATAATTTGTTCCCTCATTAATCTATTCAAACAAAAACTAGAGCGCCTGAAAGCTCCCAATCTTTTATTTACTTTAGTTATAGTCTCTGTTATATGATGTTCAAATTTCAATGATGAATCTATCAAACACCCAAATATTTATAAACTGTAACCTGTTCTAACATTTCTCCATTTAAGGTTTTTATATTAATCTTTGTATTTTCAAACCCTATAGGATTTGCTTTCTTCCAAAACCATTAACTTGGTCTTTTACTATTAAGTATTAAACGGATTTTGTTAACCACTTTGATAAACCAGTAAAGTCATTCTGTACATTTGTTTGCATTTAGTCAATTGTTTGACCACTAGATATCAACAAAATATTGTCTGCATAAAGATTTATATTAGAGTATTTTATGCAATCTGTAACCTTATTAATATAAATCAAAAACAATATTGGGCCTAAAATAAAGCCCTGAGGTACTCCTCGTTGCACATTTAATTTATTTGATAACACTCCATTAATGCAGACCTGTTGAGTTCTTTTTGAAAGATAAGATTTAAACCAATTTCCTGACTCCTTAACCACACCAATTTCTGCCATGCATCTAACCAGCAGACTATGATTAATTGTATCGAAGCCTTGGATAAGTCTACGAACACCGCCCCACCGACGTCCCCCTCCAGTTTGGATGCAGTAGCATCAACCATCGGTGAGAGCGGTGCTCATGAACATCCCTTCCGAAAACCAGATTGTTGTTTGGTTATTAATGAATACCTTTCCAAATGGTCAACCAATTGAACTTGAATTAGTTTTTCTAAAATTTTTGAAATCCCAGACAGTAAAGCAATAGGTCTATAATTTGTTGGTTGATATGAATCTCTGAACCTTTGTATATAGGAATAATCTTGGCATTCTTAAACATCTGGAAAAGTGCCCTCACTCAGAGACCAATTAAACAACTTAGTCAATATAGGTGCAATCACCTGAGCTGAATCTCTCAGAAATCGATTCTCTATAAGATCAAAGCCACAAGCCTTATTTGTTTTCAATTTCCTAAGTTCTGCTTTTACCGTTTACAAGAGATCATTTTAAAACTAAACCTCGGAATATTAGTGACTGATGATTTAATAGATTCATCCCCTAATTTTGGGTCAATAGGTCCAAATCTGGCAATGTAACAAAATAACCATTTAAAATATTTGATGTTTCCTTTTTATTCTGGGGACACCTCTAGTTACCATTTGAATAGGGTGGGCCACAAACCTGTGGGGTCTCAAAATATTTTAGTAATGACCAATACTTTTATTATTATCTGTAGTCTATTTAATTTTATTTTCAAAATATTTTTGTTTCAATTTTTTATTTGAAATTTCAAATAATTTCTAGCTTTTTATATTCTTCCCAATCTGCATTATTTAAAGATTTACTCTTTTTCCACAGACAATTCTTACCACGTATTAATTTTTAATTTTTCTGAAACCCAGGGAACATGTGACTTTCTTTGCATACATGTACAAAAGGAGCTAATTCATCACAAATCTCTAGAAACCATTTAGAAAATTCCCCAACCGCTATGTTCACAGAAGGTATCAAAAATAATCTATCCCATCTTACTGAAGAGAGTTTTACCACAAATGCATCTTTATTATAGTTTTTAAATTTCTGCATTTTATTTTAATGAAGAATTTCTGATAGGTTTACTTTCTATATCTTCCATAACAAACAAACAGCTTATAGAGCTATGATCTCCCATCACTGGTTGCTTTACTTCAATTGCTCTCATTTTGATCTTTGTTGTAACAAAATTTAAATCTAATATATTGCCAGAGCTAAGATGAGAAGTTTTCCTAGTAGGAAGTATAATCTTTTGTTCTACATCTAAAATTTTAAAACTTTTTCCAAAGCAAGACCCTTGGTTTCCCCATGCTGCATTGAAATCACCAATTAGCATTAATTCACAACTCATTGAAACCTCTGAATAACTGATGCTAAATTTTCAAATTCACCAGTTGGAGTCTTGGGGAGCATAAATAACCCCTAATACCAACTGTAAACTTTGAACCTTGACTAATAAACAATCTATTTCCTACCTGATCTGCAAACACGATTGAAATTTGACCAAGTTCCCATTTTATAAACATTAATACTCCCCACCTCTCTTTCCATTTCTGTCCAATCTGTAACTATTATAACCCTCAAGTTCAAATTCTTTGGTATCTATACTCTTATTTAACAAGTTTCGTTAATGCCACAATTTCAGGAGTTTCTGTTTCACCCAAGATTTCATCAGATCCCCTTTTTCTTTAAGCTTCTGGCATTATCATAAATAATTTTAATATCACCAGATTTTTGGGTCCTGGGTTTGTTTCTATATCCCCCAAAATCAACTATATTAATAAACAATTTCTATTTTAGTTTGCCCAGTAGCCAATATACTTGTATTAGTTGATTTTTTTACTTAACTGGTCTCTAACCATAGAAAAGGGATTTCTACGGCGCCTCTATACTCTGGGTTCCCCTTACTGATAGTTCTCTCATTTTAATACGGGACAACCTCAATCGCTATAAAACTTGGAATTTCTAATTGACAAGGGTTTTCAATTTCACTATTAATAACAAAAACACACACAATTGAAACATCCTACAAGCTAATGCCATTCTATTTAGAATTCAAGGGCTATACAATATACCTATTATGCCTTTAAATTTAATCTAAACCCCAATAATATCCCTATAATAGTAACCAAGTCTATGTTTAAATACTTTTGCCTCTCACGTTTTGTTGCAGTGGCGCTTCAGCTACTTTCATAACTCCACCAATACCAATGAGAATTTAACACAGTCCGCCCCTCCCAAATGATGACGCTACCTCTCCCGTACCGCCCACTCAGCAGCTGTTAATGCTTACGGTTACCGGAGAGGGTTTGGGAGCAGTGGCGCAATGTCTCACAGGTCAGCAGCTCTTTCTAGCACCTGGTCAGCTTGCAAGGTCTTTCAGGTCAGCAGCCCTTTACAAGCGAGATGTTTTGAATCAATAGGAGCATCAGTTAACATGAACTCTCTAGACAACAGCCCCTTGCAGACAGGATAAAATTAGTCAGTTTTAGCTTCAGCCATAAACAGTCACAGAAAGCAGCAGCCCCTTCAAAACCAGGGTGGATTTCTTCATTGTAACTTATGTAAGTTATGAATATCTGAGCCTCACTGGGAAGAAAGAAGATTACTATGGTAGTAATGTTTCTTCCTCCTCATTGGAAGTTCCAGAGTTCCTTCCAGGGAAACATTACCAGTTCGAGACCTTACTTCGGCCTCTCCTCCGCTCCTCAGTCGTCACCAAGTGTCTAGCAGTGGTGGCTGTGGCTTTCAAACACCAGGGCCATTACATCTTTTCCCACCTAGACGATTGGCTCTTGGCAGTTCCTTCCAGAGCTCAACTACTCGCACTCCCAGAGACACCTTTACACTCTTCCGAGGCTGGGATCACCCTGAATCTTCAAAGTCATCCCCATAGCCCAGCCATTGATTCCTCTTTATCGGGTGGTCCACAGGAAAGGGGGATCGTCTAAGGAGCATAGCCCGGCGGTAGACATGGATCCTCAGGTCCCAGCCAGGACCTTCCTCAGATTTCTGGGGCACATGGCGGTGGCCATTCCTACAGTTCCTCTGGCCCACCTACATAAGAGTCCCACAATGGATGCTCATGGTGCAGTGGGATCAAAGATCAGACAACCCTAGACCAACCGGTGGGGTCTCCGACCCAGTCAGAAGGACACTTACCTGGTGGCTAGACCCCTCCAACTTGGTATGAAGGGTCCCTTTCAACAGGAGCCACTGAGGACGATTCTCACTATGGATGCCTCCGGTCTCAGTTGGGGTGCTCTCTGAGAGAGAAACAGACCCAGGGAGTATGGTCTCCAGATGAGCAACTACTCCATATCAATATTCTAGGGATGAGCAGGCCTGAACACCTTGAGTGCATTTCAGATGGACCTGTTGCCAGGCCCTCTTCTTATCCAGATGGACAACACATCGGTGGTGTTTTACATCAACAAGCAAGGCACACACTCATACCCCTTTGCAGGGAGGCGATGAGGGTCTGGTATTGGGCACTGGTACACCTCTTAAACCTCACTGCTGTTCACGTTTCAGGCATCCAAACCATCTTGGCTGACAGCCTAAGCCAGTCTCTGACCAAGGTTCAAGAGTGGGAGTTCCTCCAGTCGGTAGCAAATCAGCTTTTCGACAGGTGGGGCCGTCCAGAGTTGGACCTCTTGTACATCGCCACTCAGCCCAAACTGCCCAGTTTTTGCTCGCTAGAGCCTCGCCTGGTATTTTCTAGAGATGCTTTGTCCCTCTGTTGGACAGGGAGGTTTCTGTATGCCTTCCTAACTTTCCCATTCTTCAGAGGGTCCTGCTGAAGCTTCAGGCAGAAGGAGCAGAGATGATCTTCATTGCTTGTGTGGCCTCAGCAGATTTGGTTACCACTACTTCAGCAGCTGGCAGGGGCCTCCGATACAGCTGCTGCTGAGCTTCACTTGCTGTCTCAAGATCAGGGACACTGGTCCATTCAAACCTCAAATCCCTGCATCTTCATGCCTGGCTCCTGAAGACTTATCTAGAACTAGGTATGGGGTCTCCCAGGAAGTGGCGGACATTCTCGTGGCAGCGAGAAAGCCCTCAACCAGATCCCTTATGTCATGAAATGGAAATGTTTTGCTTATGGGCTTCACCCGTCACCTGGACCCACTTACCTGTCCAGTGAACTCAGTTTCAGAGTGAATCCTCTCCTTGGTGAATCAAGGCCTCAGCTACTCTTCCATAAGGGTACATCTTTCTGCAATCTCTGCTTATGTTCCTGTGGAAGGAAAACCTTTGTGCAACTGGACATATCCCTTACTTTTATGCGGGGCATATTGCATATCAAACCTCCCATTAGAGATCTGATTCCACCCTGGGATCTCTTTATGCTGGAGAAGTTACCTTTTCCCGATTTGATCCTGCCTCGGTTCTGAGCTGCACAGCCTTTCTTGGAAAGCGTTGTTTTTAGTTGCAGTTACTTCAACCCAGAAAGTTTCCGTGCTTCAGGCCATGATGTGTAAGAAACCTTATTTGAATTTTCAAGGACAGGGTGTCCTTGAGAATGAATCCTAAGTTTTGCCAAAGGTGGTGTCGAGCTTACGTTAAACCAGAACATCAACGTCCCTGTTTACTATCCAGATCACTCAAACAGAGGAAGCAATCCTGCATACCTTGGATGTCCACAGGGTTTTCGCTACTATCTTACCCGCACCGCTTTGCATCATAAAACAGAGCAGTTGTTTGTGGCCTTTGCACCATGCTGCAAAGGCACCTCTGTGTCTAAACAGACACTTTCTAAGTGGCTGGTCAATTATATTGTTTTCCATTACGACAAGTATAACAAGCCCTTACCAAGCCGGTTAGGGTTCATTCTACCAGGGAGTGGCTACTTCATTTGCCTCTCTATATAACGTCTCCATCGGAGACATCTGTGCAGTGACAACCTGGAGCTCAGTGCATACTTTCATCAAGTACTACAGCCTGGATATTTCCTCTAGGAAGGACAGGTTTTGGTCTTCTCGGTCCTCAAGGCCTTCTGTCATAATAGCCTCCTTAGGGCTGCAGTGCTTCTAGCCTTCTCCCAGACTTACCTTTCTCCTTTCCTGGGACTGCTTGGGACTCAGTCCTAATGGTAATAGACCTGCTGCAGAGCTCCCACTCAAAGTAAGGTAGTACAGTTACATAAGAACTTACTGTAACAGTAGACCTTCGAGAGGAGCTCTTGCAGCAAGACTACTCCTCCTCCTTCCCTGATGGTTCTGCATCTGTCTGTCTAGTGTATGCTCCCTGCTGGTCCGCCTGCTGGTCCTTTTACTGGGTCTTCAGTGGGCGAACTAAGGAGGGTCCGGGGACCGCCCCTGATATGCCATCAGCGGTGTCGCCCGCTGGAGACTGCTAGCTAGAAGTTTGCCGTGGGGTCCTAGTGCCTGGCAGCATAGTCCTAATGGTAACAGCCTGCTGCAAGAGCTCCTCTCAGAAGACCTACTGTTACGGTAAGTTCTTACGTAACTGTACTTTCTGCTCCAATTCCTTGAGCCCCTCAGATGCATCCTGTCTGGTCTCAGGGTCTTATCTATCTTTAGGGCTGCTAGCTATTTCTGAACCCTTTCACTGGTAAATATTTGCTGCCTCATCTCAGGGATCCCCTATAGTTGCCTTAATGCCACTGTCTGGCAGACACCCTTTGTCTTCCCTTGTGAACACAGAGCAGATGTATTTAGTAAGAGCGACTGCTTTCTGCCCATCCTCCTCAGTTACCATTGCTTTTCCATGTTAGCTAACAATTCCTCCTCCTTCTTTCCTAATATATCTAAGAACTGTTTTTCCCTTCCTGTACGCCTCCATAATATGCAGCTCTCGTCTGCCTTTGCTTCCCTGACCACCCTTTTGGTTTCCCTTGTTCTCATTTGGTACTTTTCTCATTCTTCCTTTCCTTGCTTTTCCTAGCACCTGGTGAGGCCTTCTTTTGGCTATCACTGTTTCACTGCTTCCTGACCTTTCCAGAGAACCATATTGGTCTCTTCTATCTGTTTCTTGTGATTATCATTCTCAAGCAAGACTTTGTTGCCTTAAGAATGTCCCCTTGATTATCCCCATCTTTACTCCACATCCTGATGCTGTCCACTCCGACTAACTTGTCCAGACCAACTCCCTCATCCAGTTTAAATCTGCCCTTCTGAAATCTGGGACTTCAGCCTTTGATGAGGGCTTACTTGTCCAAAGGGCCACAAGTCATGTAGCGTTATGGTTGCTGGACCTAGTGGCTCCTACCCCTACTCCTCCTACCACTTCTGCATTGGTAGGCACCACATCGAGAATGGCAGCCTGCCTAGTGGGTTCTTAACCAGCTGCACCAGCAGGCAGTTCTGCAATGTATCCAGCAGGGCCTGACTTCTGCAGCTCCTTGCCTAGAATGACTCAGTATCTGGCAGGTTCAGATCTCCCACCACCACCTCCCTTTGGCCACCTTTCTAGTTCTACCCTAGCAGCTTATATCTATTTTCCCCTGTCCTGGAAGTCTAGAGATCATCCGCAGCCATAGTTTCAGCCTGAAGATGCCATGAGCTGAACCCACAGTGACTGTTTCCCATTACTGCCCCTGATGTTTCTTTCCACCTACACTGCCTCTGTGCCCTTTCTGACATATAGGCTACAGCCTCCACCTATCTTTCCTCTGTCACGTCTAAACATGGTGCAGCCTGGGACTACCACTCCCAGTCATTGTTCTCTGTGGCCAAGTTTTTGTGATAGCTGCTAGGTCCATCGCAGTTTCTGCCACCATTGCCTGCAGCTCACTAATTTTATTTCCCAGACTCCTTGCATTAAGGCAGACCCTTCTGTCTTTCTCCTGATCCTCTCCTGCTTTTCCTGTTCCTTTTCCTTTATTTTCCATTGTCTTCTTAATTTTTTTCTTACTGAATGTAGGTTTTGTCAGCTCTCCTCATTGGTCTCTTCCCCAACCTAATTTCAACCTCAACCTTACTGTTAGCCATATTACTGCTACTACTCCCTGTTCAGGGGAGCCCTAGCTAGATTCCCACCTGCTGTCCCTTCTCAGTGGTTCCTTAGCCTCCATCTCCCGCAGTCAGTTTAACTCTCCATTGTAGGCGTTAAACATCTGTCCCAGAGCACTGTCCCCTTCTGTCTAGTCAGGTGCGGCCATTATCCTTGAAAAGCCTCCTGTGCCAGAAGCCCTCAGTCCCCCATAGTGGTGTCCTTCTCCTGACACCATCCTTCAACCCCATTAAACTCCTCAGTCTCTTCCTTCCTTACTCTCTTGTTCCCATCCCCCTATTCCACAAAGGTAGGACCTCCGAAAAAGCCAGAGAAGCTGAATGCATCTTCAGGTCTGCCCTACAACCTCAAGTTTCGTTTCACTACCTCCACAGGCAGGTTTGCCAGATTATTGGTACCTGGGTGTGCAACATCCCCAGCTCCCCTGCCCCTTCTGCGACTTCCTCCCCATCTTAACTTTATACCTGATGGCTGATGTACGGAAGGCATCTGACCATTTCCTCCCTTCCCACCCCACTCGCTTCTCCCTTCGAGTCCCCAGTCACTAAGACTCCTTGTTGACTTCTCCTTCTCACCCGTCAGGCAGCCACCAAGTGGTCCTGCCATTTTCCCCAGTGAGTCAGGTACCTGAGCCTCCTCCAGTGGTGCAAAGTGATTTGCTGTCTGAATGGTGCTTGTCTGGTTGTTTGTGGTTGCCCTGCCCTTCCCACAACCCTCCAGCTCTTGGCCAGTGGGCCTCTGAGGGAGGGCTGTGAGAGGTGGACTTAATTGAGCTGATGCTGCAGCTGAGATATCTCTTATTGTTATAAGCTGAGCATG
Organism: Neoceratodus forsteri; assembly: GCA_016271365.2. Classification (NCBI taxonomy): domain Eukaryota; kingdom Metazoa; phylum Chordata; order Ceratodontiformes; family Ceratodontidae; genus Neoceratodus; species Neoceratodus forsteri. Next base: position 127,590,706 of record JADMNL010000024.1, read on the forward strand.
GGCCCCATAAGGTCCTGGAGATGGGGCAGTGCCCCTGTTCTGGAGGTAGCAACCCTGGAGAACAGCGCCCATTCATAGAAACATAGACTTTGAAAGCAGACAAGGATTACTTGGCCCACCTAGTCTGCCCATTTCCTACCTACAGGATAAGCTGCAGATCCTAGTTAATCAACAGCCTATTTCTTCTACCCCCACAAAATTGCCTTATGTCTGTCCATGCATTCTTGAATTCTCCCACAGTTTTAGACCCCACAACCTCCTCTGGAATGCTGTTCCATACGTCCACCACCCTCTCTGTGAAAATACTTCTCACTTTGCCTCTGAGATGTCCACCCATCTTCAAATTATGTTGCTTTGTTCTTGCACATTTTTTCTGAAAGATACTACCCTCTTGGACTTTGTTGATTCCACTGAGGTTCTTAAAGTTTCTATCATGTCCCCTCTCCTCCTTTCCTCAAGGGTATACATATTAAGCTCCTTTAGTCTCTCCTCAATGGCTTCTCTTGCAGGCCTTGCACCAGTTTAGTTGCCCTCCTCTGGACTGCCTCCACCCTGTCTATGTCCTTGTGGAGATGGGTCTCCAGAACTGGATGCAGTACTCAGATGGGGTCTCACCAACTGTCTGCACAGAGGGATAACAACTTCCTGTTTTCTGCTGTTGATGCCTCTCCCTACATCCCAGTACCCCCCAACCAGCCCTCCCTACTACCTTCTCACATTGCTTTGCTAACTTAAGGTCATCTGATATGATTACCCCCAGGTCCCTTTCCATTTTTGTTGTTGTTACTACCTCCCCATTGTGTAATCTTCCCTGAGTTTTTGTTTCCCAGGTGCATTATTGTGCACCCTTTGCATTGAATCCAAGCTGCCATACTTCTGAAAATTCCTCCAACCTTGCCAAGTCCCATCTCATCCTTTCCACGCCTCCTTGTGTATCAACCTTGTTGCAGATCTTTGTGTCATCTGCAAGAGGCATCTTTTCCTTCTAGTCCCTCTGTAATGTCACTTATAAAGACATTTAGAAAGGACTGGACCCAGTACTGAACCCTGCGGTACCCCACTAGTAACCCCTCTTTCTTCAGAGTGGACTCCATTTATAATTACCTTCTGTGCCCTGTTATCCAGCCAGTGTTCTTTCAGGCTACCACCCTGGGACCCACTCCCAGGGTGGTTAATTTGAATCATTAATCTTTTGTGGGGCTGTGTCAAATGCCTTGCTAAAGTCCTGGTAGGCCATGTCCACAGCCCCTCCCTGGTCTACTACTTTGGTCACCCAGTCAAAGAAAATCAATTCAATTAGTCTGACATGACCTTCCCACTGTGAACTCATGCTACCTTGGGTCCTGTGCCCACTGGCCTCTGGGTACTCAACAGTTATTTTCTTCAGAAGTGATTCCATCACTTTCCCTACCACAAAGGTCAGACTGACATATCTGTAGTTTCCTGCCTCTGTCTTGCTCCCACTTTTGTGAAGGGAATCACATCCGCCTTCTTCCAGTCCTCAGGTACCACACCATCCTCCATGATTTGTTAAAAGGGTAGTCAGTAGTGTCTCTAGTTCTTCCCTTAATTCTTTTAGAATTCTGGTGTAATTCTGTCAGACCCCATTGCCTTGTCCACCTTCAGTTTTAGGAGTTCTTTCAGACCCTTTCTTCTATGAAAGGACTGGCATCGACCCCCACCATCCAGAGTGCATCTGTTAATTGGATTAGGCTCCTCACCCTCCTCTTTTGTGAATACTGAGCAGAAGTATTCGTTCAGTATCCCTCTTTCACTGTCCCTGTCTGCCCACCACTGTCCATTCTTTTCAACCTCACTGTCCCCCTTTGTCTTTCTCACGCTCCTGATGTACCTATAAAAGGTTTTATCCCATTCTTAACCAAGTTGGCCATCTTTTCCTCAGTTTGGGCCTTTGCTATTCTGACTTCCCTCCCTACTTCCTTCTGCCGTAACAGGTACAGTTTTCTGTCTTGCTCCTTCTGTGTTTCCTTGTACTTCCTAAATGCTATCTTTTTCTCCTAACCTTCCCCACCACCTCTTTTGAGAACCATAGTGGCTTTTCTTTCATTTGATTTGTTTATTTGCTTCACACAAAGCTTGTTGCCTCTGTGATGATAGTTTGATGTTTTCCTATTGTTGCTGCCCCTCCTTCTAGCCTGTTGCTAGTGCGCTTTCTAAGGCACTCTCCCATCTTGCCAAGTCAGCCCTCCTGAAGTCCAGTACCCTCACTTTTGTATGGCTTGACTCTGTTGCTGAGTTTATGAACCACACACTGTTTGGTGGTCACTTGTTCCCAGATGGCTACCCGCTTCTAGATCTGAGATCCTCTCACTGTCCCCATTTGAAATACGGGTCTAAGATTGCTGCCTCGTGAGGCATGCCACCTGTGGGGCATCAAGAATGGCCCTGCTCCTGGATGTGGCTGCAGCAGAGGTGCTCCAGTTAACATCTGACATATTCAGGTCCCCCATCAACAGTATCTTCCCTTTCTCTGTCATCCTAAGGATGCCTTCTGTCATACCCTGACATGGGGTCTGTATACAACCCTGTGCGGATTGTGGTGCCATTTTCAGTCTCTAAGATGACCCACAGTGCCTCTTCTCCTCTTCTCCCTGTTTACTGTTTTTGTTCCGTTGCTCTTATCCTTCCCTTGTACAGAGCTACTCCTCCCCCTCTTCTCCCTCCTGTCTCTCCTGTAGGTTGTGTACAGTGGTATGTTAATATCTCAGTCATGGTTCTCTGTGTACCATGTTTCTGTGACTGCTATGATATCCAGGTATCCCTCTTCCATCAAGACCACCAGTTCATGGAGCTTGTTGCCCAGACTACGGGCATTGGTACTCATTACCCTCCATTTTTTGATGGCCTTTTTGCCCCATCCTGTCCTCATTGCCTTTGTCATTTTCTCCATTCCCCTGCCCATCTCCCTATCGACATCTGTATCTTGGTGTCTACCTCACTTACTACCCTGATTTTTTTTTTTTTGGGGGCTGGATTTCCTGCTCCTTTCCAGTGTCTTCCCCTTGGCTAGTTTAAGTAGCTTGCCAATGAAGCATTTAAACATGTCACCTAGGATCCTGGTTCCCCACCTGGATACATGCAGACCATCATGCCAGTATAGGCCTGCATCCCTCCAGATGGACCCCAGTCCCCAGTGAAGCCAAATCCCTGAGCTCTGCACCAGTTTTTAACTACTGATTGAATCTCATGGTGTGGAGCACCCTAGCCTCAGCCATGCCATAGACAGGCAGCACCTCTGAGAAGGTTACCATGTGTGCTACTTGTCTAAAGGCTCCTCCCAACTCCACAAACTCTTCCTGCACTGCTCTGTTCCTTTCTCAGCCAGGTCATTTGTCCCTAGGTGGACAATGACATCCAACTCCCTCCTCCGAGCAGCTGCTCTGGTGATCCTGAGGATTCACTCCCTGTCCCTCCAAGCCATGGTGCCAGGCAGGCACTTTACCTCCCACTTCCTTCCTCCCCAGTTCTACTCTCCTAACAATGGAGTCCCCACCAGGAGTTGTTTCCTTCCTGTGGGGTCCAGTACCACCCTCCTGTGGGTTTCCTTTGTGGAGGTTCCCAGCATCCTCCTTGGTCTCCACTGCAGGTGCCTCCATAGAGGAACCACATTTTGCCAGAACGGCATATGGAATGTGGAGAGGTACAACTGGAGGATGCGCCTCTGTTCCACCAACCTCACCCTTCCTGAGCCCACTGTGGTCCAACCGCTCCTCTTTCTTGGCAACCTCTGAGGCAACAGTAGTGGCCTGGTGGTCCCTGGGTGGGAGGGAGGTCCCCAAATCCTGGCCAACTCAGCCTTTAGATGAGCAACCTCCTCCCTCAACCCAGAGAGGTGCTTGCAGATGGGACAATACCATCCTCAGAATGTCTTCCAGTAGACTGCTGCTCCACAGCCAATGCACTGCACTGCACTACTCCCATCATGTCTTATTTCTGGCCCCTTAACTGTTGTTTGAATATTTACTCTTTCCCTGTTTATTTATTTTTTCTCCCTACTTACTGCCTCTGTGCCTTTAAGCTCCTGATCTTCCTTTTCTGAGACAAGAATATCCTGCATTTCTCAGTAGTCTCCTTACTTGCTCAGAGTCAGACCTCCAGCAGCTAGAGGGGACAGATAGCTACTCTTTTCCTTCTAGGATGGTGAGTCTTTGTGGCTCTGTGATCACTCACTTCCTGCTCCCAAACAGGAAGTTCCTGTTGTCAGTCAAATCCTGTGCCTGTAAAGGTAGAACTGGCTTAGAATGGGGGAGGGAAGGAGGGCAATATAGTCCCGGAAGGGAAGTATAGTTATAACAGCAGCTCCTTCCTCTTGGCGTTTTCTGTCTGTTCTCTGGCAGAAGCTATCTAGGGCAGTTTTAAATCTTGCTTTAACCTGGCTTCCTTCTAGCTAAGTCACTCCCCTACTTTACAACTCTTTTTACTTGGTTAATTGCACATAACGATTCCTTCAGCCATCTGAGACAAACACCTAGATAACTACACAAGATATTTATTTATGCAACAGGTGTCTGAATAAATCTGCATTGATAAATCCATTTATATGTGCTACTATGTGATACATTTATTTATCCACACAGTAACTATATCACTAACTACCACCACCTGTGCTGCCTTCTTACCAGCACTGTCTCCCAGTTTCACTTTCACCTCCTCAGTGCTCTTAAAGCCAAGCTATCACAGTCCCAAACACTCACAAATGCACACCTAACAACCTCCCCTAAAATGGAACCACATTTTAAATAGAAACACTCTTGAGAAAAAAAGCAATTTTTCTCTTTCAGCACAGCAATCCTGCAAACCAAACATAGCAACCAGGCACAGAAAAAACCTGAAAAGGATCTTAACTAAAAAAAAAAGACAAACTAGAACCCCCAAAAATCCTGTTGCATAAATCAAATATGCAGGGGTGCCTGTGGGATAACAAAGTTATTGTGCAGTTGCAGTGACCATTGTAACCCTCACCGTGGCTTCTCCACTTGTGAGGTTACTCAAGGTCACAGGCAACTGTACAAATAACTTTGTTATCCTCAGGCACCCCTGCATATCCCTTTATTTATTTATTAGAATTTTGGATAAATACCTTTGAGCCAATGGCTCTTTACAAATGTTCCATGTCATTATACAAAGAATAGAAGTACAGTTTGTGTGAGATTAGCAGGCAAGCAGTTTGAATACAAAATTCAGTACAGGGTATACATGGTCTAAAGCTACAGGTGATATAAATAACGGACAAACATAATCAGGCATACATTTAAGAATGATGAGTCACAACAAATAATATTTACATGAATTAAAGCTGCCAGAAGGGCACTGTCAAAGGAAAGGTAGAGTGGAAAAACGGAGTTGCTGCAAATGTGCCAGGTAGCGTAGGAAAGTGGAAGAGAGTGGGTGTAGAGGGGTAACTGGGAGGAGGTAGAAGGAGGAGGATAAGAGAGGAAGGTGGTGGACCTTGACTAGGAGAGAGGCAGGGTAGATATGGGGAGGGTGGTTGCAGGCAGAGGTGGTGATAGTAGAGAGGTGTGAAGAGCAGAAGTGACTACCTGGGAGGTTAGGAGAAACAGTCACAGGTGGCTCTGGACACAAGCATGTGGCGTACTTGTGTTTGAACAGGCAGAGGGTGCCTAAGTTGGTGAGTTCGCTGCCCAGGAGTTAAACATCTTGGGGCTCTACCTGAAAAGACTGTTGGCCTTGGGCGGTAGCGACACCAGGGAACAGCCAGAGAATAGTTGTCAAAGCTTCTTGTGTAGCGGGGTGGTTGGCTGGGCTCAGAGAGACTGAACCCCAGGGGCATGAGTCCCATCAATGACTTTTTGCTAGTAGGTAGGTTTGGAAATTAATCCTTCCCTGAAGTTGTAGCCAGTTTGACTGTTTGTAGAGGTCACAGATATGCTTGAGTAGGCAGCACCAGTAAGCAGTCTGCAGGCCCTATTCTGCGCTGTAAGAATTTGCTGTAGTGCTGTAGCTATGGCTGTCCGTAGATAACAGTTCACTTCAGCCAACTCGGACACACTTTTTATTTTTTTTTTACCCTAAATTGAAGGTCCCAATAGAAGAGTTCTAGTTTTTTAGTCCCAGTAGAGAAGTATAGTTATAACAGCAGCTCCTTCCTCTTGGTGTTCTCTGCCAGTCCTACAACTGACTACCTCCTCGCTGTACCATCTCCATACTGATCCTATGATACCAAAAGGCCTATACCTTATATATGCCATTCTGTTATATTTGGAATACTTTCTATACCTTTCATACTTAATATCTTACTTGTATGTTTGTATTTGTATAATATACACAAACAAAAATTCAAAAAATATATATATTTTGTCATTTTTTTTGACCGAATATACCAGCAAATCTCAATATTCCAGCACTCTGTGGGCTGCTACTTCAGATGTTCTATCAGAACTAGAATACTGTGCCAGGAAAGCTGTTTCTTAACAGCTGGATTCTAGCTAAAATATATTTAATATGTCACGGGTCACTAGAAGTGGTATAAGAGTGGTTTCATGCACTTGGCTGGAGCAAGAACAGCAAAGTGAAGCTGAGCTGTTCTGGCTCAAGCTGAAGGCAAGTGAAACACTCTAATATAGGAACAAGTGACGACGGAGTTATATTAATATATTATTGACTGCTGATCAATAATATATTTTTAAAACTGTTCCCAGAATGTGCCCATTTCAGGGCATCTATGATGAGACACTTGTCACAGAATAAGAGTGTCTCACACACAGGCGAAAAGAGTGCTCTGATTGGTCGGGAGTGCTCCTCGATCTATAATGCTTCAATAAATGCTTTTAAAATAAGAACTCGGCAGCCCAGAAAGCCCACCAAACAGTGACAAATAAAATCACAGTACCACATAATTAACAGGCTACAACACAGCAAACAGCCAGCAAATCCTGGTGACAAGGACCACCCCACTAAAGGCAGAAACAAACTGCCAAACCATTGTATATAAATAAAATGAAATATCTTCTTTGAGGATATCTCTTTCATCAGGCACACCTGTGGAACTGTAATCACCAGAGTGCTAGGACCACATGGAAACTTTTGCAAGCAGTCCACTATGGGCCGCAATGATGATGTCGATGTCGATGTCCACTCTATATAATTGTGGGCAGCCCTCTCCCTCTTAAGTTCTTTTCCCACCTGTGATCAGCGGCAGCCGGAGCACAGTGGAAATTTCACTGCTTCAGTCACCTTTTTTCTCCTTTCTTTTGATATAAAACATGCCTGCTTTTCAGAATTCTGCCTGCATGTGGTAGATCTTATCTGTGTCAGTCTTCACCATTCATCACAGATGGGTACTGGCCAGAGATGAGGACCCGCAGGACCTTTTTTTAATTTTTAAGGATAGGTGGAGCCGGCGCAGCATCGGCCACCGCTCTCGGGAGCCGACGTGCTGCGTGGCTCGAGGATTAGCCGTTAAGCTGTGTCGACTCGCCTGCCTACCAGTTCTTCGCCTCCCGACGCCCAGGCGCCGTAGGAAGCCTGTGAAGAGATTTTTCTAAGTTTAGGCCTTAGCCTTTTGTCGTCGACAGTCCGTCGGTTCCTGCTAGTTCTAGTCTGCCCTACTCGACGCCGCTGGTAAGATCTTTCCATTTATTTTACAGTTAAGCGACGTCGAGTCTGTTTTTGGTGTTTTTCCGTGGGTCATATCGTCGGGTCGGAGGGCAAGAAGTCGTCTAAGGGCGGGGCCCCCCAAGTCCGGTGCCCGTGCGGCCGCAAGTACTCCGTACCGACCAGCATGACCGGTGTCTCGTGTCTTGGCCCACTTCACGACATGGATTAATGCGGCGCCTGCTTCTCCATGGACCGCCGTCCTCGAACAGCGCCGCGTTTAAAGTAGGGCAAGCTCCGCCGACTTTCGGGGTAGGTCTGCACTCGTCAGGCCAAGCCGCGCCTCTCGGCCTTTCCTCCGGGTCCCTTCCCAGTTCTATACGGACCGAGGAGGAGGGAGCCTCGGCCTCTTGTAGCCTAGCCTTGGCCGAGGCTCCTTCCAAGGCGCAGGAGGCCCGTCCGCTTCCTCCGGGGAGGCGGGGGGCGCCGCTATGGCAATCACCCCTTCAGGGTGATGTCTCCCCATGTCACTCCACAGTCCGAGGCCCAGTCAGCGCCATCCCCAGCGCCTCACCGGTGCGCCGGGGCTATCGGCGCCATTCACCGGCGCCGTAGTCCTATCAGCGCGACGACGTCTTCGGCGCCTAGGCCTTGATCGCCGTTCACAGTGCCGACCCTGCTGTAGCGCCGTGACCCTGGAATCGGAGTCACCTTTCACCATGGCGCGACTCGGTGCCTGGGGCTTCAGGAGTCATCCGTCGGTGCCGTCGCCTTGCACTCATGGTGCTTCAGTGCGCTCGGGCGCCCGAGGAATGGTCTGGCAGGCCGTGGTTCGGCGCGAGTCCCTCGGTGCGTGGCGCTTGCGTCCTCGGTGCTACTCGTGAGCGCGAGGCGGCCTGGCGGTGTCGTCGCCGCCGCCATCGCTGTAACTGGTGCCGGTGGACTTGACGGTGCCGCAGCTGGCCCTAGTTCGGGACCTTGCCCGCGGCGTCTGCCGCCTTCTGCCAGCGCGCTTTGCGGGGGCTGTGGAGGTGCAGGTGCCGCCTTAGCCACTGCTTGGACTTCTGGGCCCTTTGGTAAGGTCAGCCCTCCCTCGCCCTCCCACCGTCTGGCAGAGCCTCAGACTCTACCTCTTTGGAGTCTGAGTCGGATGGGCAGTCACACCCTTGAGGTTGTCTGCAGAGGAGGGACGAGCGGTGGTCTCCACGACGGGTCTCAGTCAGCCCCTTTCTGAGGTGCGTCTGGTTCCCCGAGTTCGGGTCAGTGGTACTGACCAGCAGGCTGTGGTGCGTGCCATCATTGCCATGCAACCTGGCCTTGGGGTTCCTTGACCCCTCGGCGGTGGTACCCGCTCGGTGGTGTCTCGACGCCCAACTTTGGGGCCTGTCGGAAGCCCACAGGAGGGGGGTGCTGCTCCTAGGTCTCCCCTCGGGGGCAGCCCAGAGCTGCCAGCTTCCTAGGCTGGCCCTTTCGAGGACTAGGACTCTCTCGGACTCCGAGGGTGTGGGGTCAGCGCATCGACCTTTCTCTGGGACCCACCGGGCCCTGAAGCGGAAGTGCCGGACTTCCGCCCTTCCTTCTGGTTCCTTGAGGGGTCCCATTCTTTGGAGGCAGGGGACCGTCCTTCTGGATCTATCTTGGCCCCGGTCGCCTCACTTGGGGATTCTTCTGGGCGCAGCCTAGGCAATACCAAGCGTGGTTGTACAGCTGTCGGCTGCGGAGTCTTCCAGGACACCTCATCGGGGTCCTTGGTCCGCTCCTAGCCCTGGCAGAGGTCAGCCGACTTCCTCTCTCGGCTCTGCCCCTCCCTCTGCCGCCTTCTCCAGCGTTCCCAGTATTCTTGGTCCTAGCAATCCTCTCACCTGGGAACAGTTCAGGCAGTGGCTGCTCGGTTCCCTGCCTACGTTAGGGCCATGGACAGCCAGGTCTTTCAACCTCCCCGAGCAGCCACTCTTAGAGTGCATGGTGACCTCCAGCTCCTCATCCCCTCTTCAGGGAGAGAACAGTCTGTCCATATCTCTCTGCCGCTGATCTCTCCGAGTATCAGCGTTTCCTCGTCGAGGATGCTGGAGGACCTTCACTCTCTCCCTCTCCATGAGCAATCCTGAGCATGCAGCGCACGCCTTTCTAAGCGATTTGGTGCAACCACCCTTGTGGTGCCGCCTGGTCTGTTCCCTTCGGGAGGTGTCCATGCGTTTCTGGCAGAGGCCCTTCTCCGGAGTTCCTGCCCATAGGGACCTCAGCCAGGGTATTGCTCCCCAGAGTCTCAGGTTCTATGCCTCATCCACAGTCCGGATTGGCGCACCTGGACACTCCTGACAGGCTCGCCCTCCACCGTGACCGGCCCCAGATCAGGACTCTTCAGATTTTGATTTCTGGGGAGGAGGACTTTCTACGACACGGTTGCTTCTCTCCATCTCCGCTCATCAGGCCCACTATGCAGCCTACAACAGGTTCTTGTGGTCAGCGCTGGGTCAGATCCTAGCTGCTTTGCCTGACTTCGGAGCAAACCAGGCAAGCCATCGCACTGTCTGCACATGGCCTGGAGCTAGCAAGGCACCAAGCAAGGGCATCTACGATGCCAGTGAGGTAACTACCAGGGTAGTAGGGACAGCAATCTGCACCAGGAGATAGGCGTGGCTCGCCTTTCCGGTTGTCACCCTTGGCCCGACATAGGGTGATTTGCTCCGCTCACCAGGGAACCTATCTCTTTTCCTGTAAGCGGCGACATTTCTGGGCAAATTCCTTCCCCTCCGGAGACCCGTCTCGCTCTCCCCCTCTTGGGCCTCCTCAGGCCCAGAAGGTTCCCACTTGTGTGTCACCCACTGAGAGCTAAGGGACACTGTCCCTAGGGTGCAATTAATCAACCCCCTTGGGGGCTTGGTACTCACCGTCTGTGATGAATGAAGATTGACACAGATAAGATATAGAAATACGTACCTACCGTAATTATGATCTTTCTGTGTATCTTCACCATTCATCACAATCCACTCGCATCCCCTGGGGCTCCAGTCTCTGGATCCTCCTCCCTCTGTGCCTACCCTCTTTTGAGCAGGGTAAGTTGGGACACACAGGGGTAATTTTTCTTCCCAAGGGTACAGTTCGAGTGGCACTTCCTCTCTACTACTTTTCCTCACCTCACGGGGTGAGAACTGGTGGTTGCCCTCCTTCTGTTATCCATCTATTTAAAAAAAAAAAAAACCCTTTTTCACCAAATATCTTTACAGAGAGGGTACTGAGTCCCTGTACCTGTCCTTCTCCAGAATAGCTGACTCTGCTTTTGGGGTATTGCCAGTTATTCTGTGCCTTGAATTCTAGCAGGTGAGCTTTGCCACTCTTTGCAGTTCAGTATACAGTCTGGTGACGGACAAGGGTCCTGGATCCTTGTTACCTCTCACTCTATCATAAATTCTCTCTCCCCTCCCTCCCTTCTTCCTTTTCCAGAGATTGGGGCCCCTACCAACCCCTCAGTTTTACTTCCTCTATGCTGTCCTCTCAGTCATTATTTCTCCTTTTAGTTCAGTTTTCTCTTCCTTTTTCTGTCCCTTGGATCTCTTGTCCCACCCTCCATCCCTTCCTCTTACCTCTCTGGTGACTCAGAACTGGTAGGCAGGCGGAGTCGACACAGCTTAACGGCTAATCCTTGGGCGCCCACGTAGTCGTCGGCCTCGAGGGTGGCGCCGATGCTCTTGTCAGCTCCGCCTATCCTAAAAAAAAAAAAGAAGGTCACTGGGTCCTGATCTCCAGCCAGCCAGTACCCATCTGTGATGAATGGTGAAGATACACAGAAAGATCATGATTACGGTAGGTACGTAATTTCTATATTTTGCACTGGCTCTCTCTGAGCCGCTGTGCCTGCAGGGATGTGCCTCTTTCCTGGAAGGAAAGCTCCTCTTGTCTGCTGCCACCCTGTCCATTTGAAGGAGGTCTCACTTTCAGGCAGACATACAAGCTACTCTGTTCTCCTGCTGAGCGAAGCCTGTGGGTCTTTGCACCTTCACCCTGTGTTTCTTTCTATCGATGCCTAGGATACTTGGGTGTTTTCTTTGCTGTGTCACTGCCTCCAGAGGCCTCACAGCTTGGTTTTCAGCCTCCTTCGAAGATAGAACCCTTCGTCTGTAAACAGGGTCTCCTAGGCAGGCCGGTCACCTGACTGACTTTAGTTACATGTGGCACAGTACAGCATCTTGCATCGTTCGTGCCCTTTATCTAGTGACATGCTACCTCTAGTACATGTCTCACCTAGTATCTGCCACGGGACATAGGGCAGATGATCACTGCAGTACTGTCCATCTTTTCCATAGATATTTACAGTCATTGCCTTCTACAACAAACAAGGCTGAGTATGGCAGGTCTTCCAGGCTTCCTTTCATAGGCCTGTGGATCTCCCTTTCCCAGACTGTTGCGGTTGGGAACAGCTTGGTACTTGTTCCATAGGTGTGGCCTGATGAAGGAGATATCCTCTAAGAAGATATAACAGTTACATACTTACTGTAACAGTAGGTCTTGAGAGAGTCTCTTTCATCAGGCCCCAACTCCTCCTCCATCCCCTGGGGATTTGCAGTGTGATACATGCTGTCTCCTTTCTCTTGGAAAGGACATTAGCTATCTCCGTGTTGGGCCTTTACAACCTTTGTCGGGTAGTACCTTGCTGTTCATGTGGTTTCCTGCTGGCGGGTCCCAGGACCTACGGTCTTCTACAGGCGTTTCCTTCTCTAGGAAGGTTTATCAGGGCGTCTTTAGCCTGGGCTTCCCTGCTTCCATTGTTTGGCGGGGGCCTGCCTTATCTTTTGATTTTCTGGACAAAGGTTCAGGGTTTGACAGCTCTATGTAGACTGTCTCATTTGTTTCATGTTGACATACCAAATGTCTTCCTGTGAGGTGGTCTGCCTCTCCTGTTAGGCAGACTCATGTTTTCTCTCCTGGTTCCCTGAGAAGAGATCCTCTGTGCATGATCTTTGGCGAGGAACTCAGGAGGAGGGGGATTTGTCCATGTTTATATAGAGCAGACATCAGCATAAGATGCCGTCATGGGCAGCCCCTAGTGGACTGCTTGAAAAGTTTCCATGTGGTCCTAGCACTTGGCAACTATAGGTCATTAGTTGTGGCCTGATGAAAGAGATTCTCTCAAAGATCTGCCATTCACGGTAAGTACTTAACTGTTCTTTACAGTAGATGTGATAGACCAGAGAACAAATGTGGTGACTATCCTGCTCCCAACCAATATCAAAGACAGAAATGGCACACTTTCCTGTAAGCAACAGTACTTCTCTTCTTAATCCACAAACTGTAAACACAAAGAAATTAAAAACTTAGAAAATATGAATCATAGAATCCGCCAGCAGAAAGGACCGACTGGCCCATCTAGTCTCCTGAAAGATATGGAAAGTATTCACTTAGTTGTGGAGCACCACATAGACACAGCCGTCCTGCTGCTGTCAGCATTCTAGAGTTTGAACAAGGTAGGTGAAATTTTTCAAATCTGGCCTAAAGGGCAATTTTGCATTAGCTCTATGGAATCACTGTTTGGACACGATTTGAAAATGTCACCTACCAGGTTCATGAAGTGGGTTATATAAAGGTTTAGTTGAAAATTTGGGGTCAAAATCTTAAAATCACCAAAGCTATGAAGCTACATTGAGATTTTTCAATATTCACTCACAACTTTTGTAATTGTCAATGTTTTGACACATTTTCAATGTAGCCATTGTTTCACTCCACCTCATGAACATGACAGGTGTCATTCTCAAATCCTGTCTGAAATGTGTTTTCAACTTGTGGCATGAAATTACATTTCAGTCAATGTTACAAATGACACCTGTCAAGTTCAGAAGTGGGGTCATAAAAGATTATGTTAAAAATTTGGTGTCAGAATGTAAAAAAAGGTCATGAAGTAATATGTACACGCCAGCCATTGGCCCAGTGGGTAGCATGTTGTGTTCTTATGCCGTTAACTCAAGTTCATGACGAGCTCGGCAGCCAGCTGGGCAGCACAAGGATGGGGTCCTGTACTGTCGCATGCCACTGCTCTGAGCTTGGGATGCTATGCAGTGTTCTCTCACACAGGGACACCTTGTGATGGCCAAGGGCCTTCCATTATAAGTGGTTGCTGTGCATGGTCAGGGTCTACTTTTGTAGTTAATTACTTATGGCATTAGACATGACCACCACATGCAGTTTGTCAAAATCTCTTCACTTCAGCTCACCTGTTCAATGAGCGTAGATTCATACTCTGGCTGCATTAAGGTGATGTTATTGCATACTTGTAATGGTCAATACAGCAGCACTGTACCAATATATTTCATTTTCGTAGCACCCATGGCATGAGATTGGGAACTTTTAAAAGCGTTCAAAGTCTGTATCTTGCTTCAGAAATGAAAATACATAAGACAGAGTTACTTCTCACTGACATCATTGCAAACTGTCTCGTACTACAATATTACTCTGCTTTCATCATTCTCTGTAACACAGCGAAATCCTGCCTGACACAACATGCAGGCAAACATTTGGCACTGACAAATGCTTGTTTGCACTGTGGACATGCACGCCTGCCATTCCTCTGTTTTGTGTGTGTGGGGGGTAGCTATTTGGCTGTGATCCTTTTCAGGGCTACTAGACTCCTAATTCTGCATAGTTCTCTGGGCTTGTTACCCTCGTGCCTGAGGTGGAAATCCTAGTACTGCACCTGGAATGTTATCTGGCAGGTTTTCTCAAAACATTCACATTTTCTTGCCAGTACACTTCCAGTAGTGTGTTAGATTATCACAGCTCCAAAATATATGGCTTGATTGCTCTGGATTGTGCACTTTCTCCAGCAATGTTCGAGTTTGCAGGACGGAAATGCCTGATAACTTACAGGGTGTGGAAGAACCGTGTTGTAAAATGCTGAGATGCCACAAGGTTTTTGCAGTATACTGTGAAATAAAAAATCAAGTTTCAAAAAGAAAAATATGACACAGAAAACTGTCTTATCTATGTTCTCCTGTAACCCAGACCTGACATACAGCTCTTAAATGTGCGTGATTAGTCCAGTGGCAAACCAGCAACACTTCTGTCTCCTTGCATGCGGGCCAGGGTATCAACCAATCAGTTTATTTTTTTTTATAAAGTACCCCATCCCGGAAGCTCTAGGGACTGTACATAAAAATGCAAAAGACATTCTAAGTGCTTAAAACTTCATTAATAAATAGGAAAACATGAAATACATTTGGAGGAATAAAAGCTTTAGCCAGGTTCATCAAAAATCAAGGAGAATAAATAGGCTTTTAAGACCTTCTTAGACATCTCCACTGAGGAAATGTGGTGAAAATGGGTAAGTATTCGGAGGCAGCCAGACCAGAGCAGAATAGGAACCAGGCTGGCACAAAGCATGTGTAGCTCATCAAAGTGTTAACTAGCAAATGGGTCAGGTTTTTACCTTTGGCAATACAGAATGGGAGGGATGGATTTGTCTGCTCTGGTGGTGGTCTGTCTATTAAGTTTTAGTACAGTAGGGCACAGAGACAGGCTACTGGATGCATATTTAAAATATTCAGATGATGTGTCCATGTATCGTCTGTACAGCCATAATTAGGTTACAGAACAGAAATACAGCCCAGAGAGCCACGTCACTCCCTGTCTCCTTCACATGAGGTCGTGTTCGCAGTCTGTCAACCCTCAGCAGCTTCACTGCACCGCTGAATAAGTGTGCTGGTGGAGTGTTTGAAGTAACCTCACGTCTTCATCATTGAACCAAGGAAATGTACAGAAGCGGGGAGGGGTGTTGAGCATAATGTAAGGCTCTCTGGTATCCTTCCAAAACTTTTCATCAAAATTTTTGTTTTTTATAAACTTGTTGAAGATGTGGTATTGTTTTAAATTTGTTGCCATTCTTAAATGAAGAACTAGCCTCTTTATAGTGCTTTTCCTGCACACTGTATCCCAAAGCACTTTATAAAGCAGTGTGAGACTGGTAGAGAAGTGACTGTGAAAGTCTAGAGGTAGCCATTTCTTACATCAACACCCACACAAGGACTTAGGCAATTGCCAGAACCAGTTTATGGGAAGAGGAATGTTGGACAAATCCTCTACTCTTGTGAAAAGTGGCTGGAGTTCTTTACTTCCTCTAGACACCCACCAGGACAGTACCAGAGATGGGCAGACGGGACCTTGGTTAACGCCTCATCTGAAGGTCGGCACATCCTGACCAGACAGCATCCCCATGCAGTACTGCACTAGGGTGCCAGTGTTCATAGTATGAGCCCAAGTCAGGGGTGGGGTGGGAATAGAACCCGTGACTTTCTGCCCAGAGGAGGATGGTACCTCCTGCCATGCTGACACTTCCGTTGTAGAAGTGGTCAAATTAAAAAAATACACTGCCGCCACTAAACATTTTCCCCAGTAATTTTTTTTATCCAGCATAGCTTCAGTTGGGTGTCATTTGTAGTGGAGCGGGGTGGGCATCTCTCCAGTCTACCAGCTGGAATAAATGTGGCATTGGAGATCACTTGATCTACTGAAGGTCACCAGCGACCAGCACCCTGTGGTGGGATTTGAACCTGACCTCCCCACTTCACAGCTGTTGGCTATAAGTGCTAGACCACACTTCTGCCCAAACTGTGATGTACAGACAGTCCCATGCTGGTGCGATCACTCCCTAACCCTTAGCTTTTCTTAGACATTATGACAAACGAGTCATTTCGTGGTTCAGATGGACAGCAACTCTTTGTCATCAAAAGCTGATGATGCAGCCGTCATTGGCTTCCATCTTGACACAAGAAACCCCAGGCTTCCCTGTTCATATGGTGATGACTGCACTGGTACCCTGTTACACAGTTGGTGGGGTGGGTTTAGTTTTCAAAAGGACCCATCACCTAGGGTAGACATGTATGAACCATAAGTCTCTAGAGTTCTAACTATTGTAATTAAATCTGCAGTCTCCATTTGATTCTTGGCATAAACCCACACAGTCTACTTCTTTACATCTGGCTGATATATTCATAAACTGACCCTAAACCTGGGCCTGCAGTTGCAGCTTTATGTCTAACTCTATCTGTAAGAATTGTTTATTTTATTTATTTAGTTTTTGTTGACGGGTAAGTGCACTAGACAAATCCTGCCTATTTTCAGGCATGACCGGGAGGGATACAGTTGAATGCCAACTGACCTTGAACCAGACTAAGCGGTTGGTGGTATTTTTAGTGAATGAGGAAATTTGGCCAGGATGCGGAAATTTCCCACTCGTTCGATAAGTGCCATGGGATCTTTAATATCCACCTGAACTACCACCAATCCAGGCAGATCGGACCTCGGTTTAACATCTCTTCCATGAAGCGGCACCTCAGAAGTGCAGCACCCTCCACGCTACACTACGGTGTCAGTACTGGGATATACCCAAGTGCCAGATGTGGGAACTGAACCCACAGCCCTCTGATCTCCGGCCTCAGAGGTGAGTGTGCTACCTACTGAGACACTGACACTGTATCCCCATCCCACCCCCCACCCCATTTCTTTTGTGGATAGCCCTCCCTGTGGTTCCGATGAGCCTTTCCTTAGCACCAGGGCCTCATCCCTAACTGTGCTCCCTACTTCCTTGGCAACTGATCCCTAACAGGTGTACCTTCTCTTGATTCAGTATTGTTCCAAGTGACCAAAGTAGTAGACTAGGGAGGCTGTGGACATGGCCTACCTAGACTTTAGCAAGGCATTTGACACAGTCTCACAAAAGATTAATAGTCAAATTAACCAGCCTGGGAGTAGGTCCCAGGGTGGTAGCCTAAATAAAACATTGGCTGGACAACAGGACACAGAAGGTAATTGTAAATGAGTCACTCTGAAGAAAGAGGGGTTACTAGTGGGGTAAAGCAGGGTTCAGTACTGGGTCCAGTCCTTTTAATGTCTTTATAAGTGACATTGCAGATGGACTGGAAGGAAAAGTATGCCTCTTTGCAGATGACACAAAGATCTGCAAGAGGTTGATACACAAGGAACCTGGGAAACAAAACCCTGGGAAGATTACACAACTGGGGGAATAGTAACAACAACAAAAATGGAAAGGGACCTGGGTGTAATCACATCAGATGACCTTAAGGTAAGCAAGCAATGTGAGAAGGCAGTAGGGAGGGCTGGGGGACACTGGGATGTATAGGAGAGGCATCACCAGTAGAAAACAGGAAGTTGTTATCCTCTGTACAGACAGTTGGTGAGACCCCATCTGGAGTACTGCGTCTAGTTCTGGAGACCCCATCTCTGAAAGGACATAGACAGGATGGAGGCAGTCCAGAGGAGGGCAACTAAAATGGTGCAGGGTCTGCAAGAGAAGCCATATGAGGAGAGACTAAAGGAGCTTAAAGGAAACAATGGAAAAGACAAAGCTTTCCTCAGACACTGCAGAAACGCTCAATTAGTACTTTCAGACAGTAACAACTTTATTTAATGATTTGAATGGCTACCCACAACTTCCACTTCCTGTTGCTGGCAGCAGCCATTTCATGAGCAGCAGTGAGCTTCCTTGAGCTCACTGTATGCCAATATGCCTGTTTCACCTCAGCTTTTGGGTTGGCAGGACATATTAGGCATAAGCGAGCTCAGGAAGCCTCTGCTACTCATGAAATGGTGGCCTGCCAGCAATAGAAAGTGAAAGTTGAAGGCCACTGTTTATAGCACTAAAAATCAATTAGAGTAATTTGTTAAAAAATGTTACTGTCTGAAAGCACTAATCGAGCATTTGTAGTGCCTGGGTAAAGCTGTGCCTTTTCCACTGTTTCCCTTTAATATGTATACTCTTGAGGAAAGGAGGGAGAGAGGGACATGATAGAAACTTTTAAGTACCTCAGTGAAATCAACAAAGTCCAAGAGGTAGCATCTTTCAGAAAAGAGTTGTGCAAGAACAAGGTACACAATCTGAAGATAGGGGAGTGGCTCAGGGGCAATGTGAGGAAGTATTTTTTCACAGAGAGGGTGGTGAGCAACGTGGAACAGCCTTCCTGAGGAGGTTGTGGGGTCTAAAACTGTGGAAGAATTCAAGAATGCATGGGACAGACATAAGGCAATTTTGTAGGGATAAGAAGAAATAGGCTGTTGGTTAAATAGGATCTGCAGCTTATCCTGTAGGTAGGAAATGGGCAGACTAGGTGGGCCAAGCGGTCCTTATCTGCCGTCAAAGTCTGTGTTTCTATGTTCTTAAATGGAGCCATCTTGAGTTGTGTTTCTCCTTAGTTAATCTGACCTGGGCCTTCCTTCCATCCCTTTAATACAGTTGATTTACTCAAGCTAGCCCAACTTTTCTGTGGGGTCCTGTTTTTGCCCATTTTAACAGCTGGCTTGGCTGAAGTAATATGATTTGCTTGGGTGCACACAGCAAGCAAGTGGCTGTGGTGGGATTTGAACCTGGGTCTTCTGAGTCCTGGGTTGGTACTCTTGCTACAAGACTGTGCTGCTTCTCAAACTATGTATTGAGTTTGCTGGTTACTGTAAACTGCACTTCTCATCCCACTTCCTGGCATTTATACATGAAAACCTTCAGGAGAATGGACTGGCATGAGGTGTCCTCTGAGAAGAGAGCTCCTGTCTAGCTACTTCTGAGTGGAACCTCCCCACCTTAGAACTCTCCTGTAGTAACACATGGGGTTGAGACAGAGAGGAGAAAATATTAAATAAAAAAAATGAAGGTCATGAATCTTTAAGAAAGTACAAGCCAAAAGTTTTCGATTCATTATAAAATCTCAAAAAACACGTAGAGCAGGTTGGAACCTGCAAACCTCAATGGTAGGAAGGGATTAGGAAAGGGCAGTGCGGTGTAATGAGACCTCATTATTAAAGGAAATAAATGGAGCAGGATTGCAAAAAGGGCTGCAGATTAAAATGTGTCTGTTGCTGGTAGTGAAGTGGAAGGGTGGATAGCTCCAGAGCCCTGTGTGTATAAGTGCCCTGGATTTACACTACTGTGAGATGGTTCTGAATCATTTGCCAGACAGTAGGGCTAGTTTACCGAACAGCAAGTATCTGTTAAACTCAAAAGACTATTGGACTTAATCCCATATTTTTGTTTTGTTTTGTTTTGGAGCTTCACCTATGTCTCTTAGTTAAGGGAAGGGAAATTGTTTAACCAGGAAGGCACACTAAACAGATCTTGTTTCCAGGTGGAACCTTGAGCCACAAGAAGCTCTGAAACTTGCTCAGGGTTACACAGTATATGAGTTGGGGCTGATGGGATTCAAACCCAGGTCTTCAGGTTTGCAGGTCAGTGCCCTTAACCACTACCCTACAACAGAATTCAGATTTGGATACCTAGTTGTGAGCCACTTAAAGCCCTAGAAAATCGGAGGAGGATGAGTTGGGAAGCAAACCTGAATACCCAGTAGTGACCCAGTCAAACTCATGGGGAACCAAAATAGGAGGAGCTGGGACTTGAACCTGCATCCCCAGTAGTGACCACCCAAACTACTGGGAAACTAGAGGATGAGGAACTGGGGAATTGAACCTGAGTCCCAAGTGGTGAGCTCCCTAATTGGAAACCAATGGAGGAGGGCTGGGACTCTAACCTGAATCCCCAGTGGTGACCTATCAAACCCTGAGAAACCAGAGGAGGAGCTGGGACTTATTTATTTATTTATTTTATTTAGTTTTTGTTAACGGTAGGTGCACTAGCCAACAGGTGACTATTTTCAGGCATGACCGGGAGGCTAATTACAGTACAAAATAGGTCAGTTTAGTTAACATAATACAGGCAAAGGTACAATGGTACAAGTACAGACATCGATTTTCAAAGGCAGGCATACGGTTTCAATAGGCAGAGGGTACTGGCGGAGATCACATTTAGGGGAGAGAGAGGAAAGGGAAGGTAAGGGGGATTTTAGGATGACAAGGGAGGTGTGAAAATGATGAGAGTGGAGGGCAATGATCGAAAGGCGGAAGATAGCAGCTAACGGCCTTGCAGTGCTGGGCAGGGATACACAGCCGGCTCGTGGAACCAAGGGATGGCAGAGCGGGGGATGATGAACGGCAAGTAGGGGGGAAGAGGTTGCAGAAAAGCAAGAGGATGAAACCAGAGCGTAAGGGCAAGGAGGAGCTGAGGGACACAGTTTCAAAGTGCAGCATTTAGTGGGAAGGCACAAAGGGATCCAATAACGGGGCCGGATCAGGAGGCGGCTGGGCTGTAAACACGTCCGGCAGGAGGCGGTAATTACGGCTTTAGCGGGAAAAGGCACTAAGGAAGACCGGGGCTGTGGACTAAAACCCGGCTCGGCTCAGGGACTCATCTGTGTCGACTAATTCTGGCTTTACTGGGAAAAGGCTAAAGCGACCCGGGCTATGGAGCTAGAACTCTGCTGGGCACAGAGGCGCATAATGGCAAAGTACAGGCTGAATAACGCCAGGTAGGGGAAGAGTGTTGCAGAAAAGCAAGAGGATGAAACCAGAGGGTAAGGGGCAAGGAAGAGCTGAGGAACACAATTTCAAGGTGCAGCATTTAGTGGAAGGCACAAAGGGATCCAAAAGCAGAACGGACTGGATCAGGAGGCGGCTAGGCTGAAGGCACGTTCGGCAGGGGGCGATTCGGCTTTAGCGGGAAAAGGCACTAAGAAGACCGGGCTGTGGAACTAAAACTCGGCTGGGCTCAGGGACTCATGTGGAAAGTACGCTAGTTATGGCTTTGCGTGGAAAAAGACGCTGAAAGGACCCGGGACCCGACTTAAACCTGAATCCCAGCAGTGATCCACCCAAACTTCTGGGAAAGCGTGGGAGTAGGCGCAGGGACTCAAACCTGAATCCCAGTGATGAGCCACACAAATTCCTGGAAACCTGAGAGAGCTGGAATGCAAACCTGAATCCCAGTGGTGAAACACCCAAACTCCTGAGCAATTAAATTCAGGAAGAGCTGGGACTCAAACCTGAATCCCAGTGGTAAAACCCCAAACTCCTGAGAAGTCAAGGGAGGAAGAGACCTGGGACTTGAACCTGAATCCCAGCAGTGACTCACCCAAACACTTTGGAAACCTGAGGGAGGCAGAGCTGGGATTTGAACTTGAACCCCCACAGTGATCCACCAAACACTTTGGAGACCCGAGGGAGGAGGGCAAGGACTCGAACCAAGCGTCCCCAGCAGTGATCCACCCAAACAGTTGGGAAGTCTGAGGGAGAAGGAGATGGGACTCAAACCTGAATCCTAGTGGTGGTCCAGCCAAACTCCTGAAAATACAAAGGGAGGAAGAGCTGGGTCTTAAACCTGAATCCCAGTGGTGAACCAGCCAAACTCCTGAAAAATCAGAGGGAGGAGAAGCTGGGACTCGAACCTCAATCCCAGTGGTGATCCAGCCAAACTCTTGAAAACGTGAGGGAGGAGGAGCTGGGACTTGAACCTGAATCCTAGTGGTGATCCACCCAAACTCCTTAGAAACCTCTGAATCCCAGTGGTGATCCACCAAAACTCCTTAGAAACCTCAGGAGGAGAAGCTGGGACTCAAACTTGAATTTCAGTGTAACCCCCAACTAATGGGAGTTCTAACGTCCCTAGAGCTTGACTAAGTGTTACCCTGCCTGCTGGTGTTGGCGTTTAAGCCGCTAGAATGGCACTGTGAGTGCTGGTAGAGCCTCCACCTACTGTCTCTTTAAGAGCTGTCTTCTTGCAGACATAATTGATGCTTTCCTAGGGGTGCTGGTTTTCTCTGCTCGAATCCCACCTGAACTGCGGGCAATTGCTTCATTTTGCAGTCGCTGAAAGTGCAAAGGAGCCCCTCTGATAGATATACCTGTTTCCTGTAAACATTTAAGGCATTAGTAATATTGTAGTTTGTCTAACCTGCTTTTGTTACAGCTGGGACTCTGTGTGTGTGTGTGTGTGTGTGTGTGTGTGTGTGTGTGTGTGTGTGTGTGTGGCCTCCATTTTGGAACTAAACTGCTGTGCTGGGCCAATGGAATAAAGGGAGCTTTAAAATGGAGACTGTTTGAACCAACCAGAATTCGGACTTTCCTGGGAGCTGGCTTACAATGGGGGTATAGCTAGTAATTCTGGGAAGTGAAGTTCTGGACCTTGGCACCTTTGCACCAACTGAGAGAGCTTTGGGTGATTGACAGCTGAGTCCACTATCTGGACCTGGTGGTGCCTGAAGAGAATGTTCTGCCCTGCGACTGAGAGATCAGATCCGTTGTAACCGTGAGGAGAGAAGGAGCTCTGTGCTTCTGCATTGTTTTTGTTTCATGCGGGAGGCGGCTTGTGAGGAACCCTACCAGTTGGTCAGTGGCCATTGCAAGCTTGAACGGACTGAATCCGAGATGTCTGAAAGGAAGGAAGGAAAAGTGGAAACCAGGCTCACCCGTGAGAAGACTGGAGAAATTGCTGAATCGCGCTCGGTCTGTCAGGAATTGAAGCTGCTGCGTGAATTCAGGCGTTTGCAGTAAGTGCGATCAGGACCTACAGTATGAGCAGCTGCCTGGTATAGTACTTTCCTCTACATATAAATGTGTTGAATGCATGTGGAGAATAGCTATTCTGGTTCTCTTGTCACCGTGTGGTGTAAGCTGAAAGCTGAACTGAGTGTAATCGGACTAAATCCATCCACTAGTCAAAGCAGTTGGGCCTGGCCTGTAGAATCTCATCTCTCTGCCTTGTTTGTCTGGCAATCCAGAACCGCCATCTGCATCAGGTTCTCAACTTGGCGTAGTGTGAGTACAAATCAGGGTATTCCCTGTGACCTGTTATCAATCACCAGTGTTTCATTTGATTTTCTTTATTTCATTTCCTCAAGGACTGAGCCATCCGGCTCCGGATTGCAACTGGGTGTTGTGCATATCTTTTTTTCCTACAGGGCCCTATCCACCTGCACCTGCCGCCAACGGACCTGGCTAGCCCTCCAACCTGGGTACCCAGATGGTGACTTTTAAGACCCTGTATGAGTGCACAGTTCTGTGATTTAATTCTGCCTATCAGCTTGATCTTCCCTTCCTGTGTTCACTCCCTTAAATAAACCAAAATGTTATGTTATTGTCTTTAAACTGTATGAAGTGTCGGTACCTATATAGCTGGCATTACATTAGTTTGTGTATGTTGATCAACCTTATTTTACAGGGGTCCTCCAAGACAAATTTCAGAATCGGTCTCGAGGGTAAGTGGTACCTTATGGTTGAACCATGTGTACATGTGGGGTATTGGTACTGTAATTTCTATGTATTGTGTGGATCATTAGAGGGATTAGAAAGGGGTCTCAGTGTCCCAGAGGGCTGTGACTAAACTCAACCAACCATTACAAACCCAGACCTCTGGGTGGAGGCACCCACCCTAGAACCTACGCCCCTCAACCTGTTGGTAGTCCAGCAGGCAGGGTAGTTGCCCTTGGGATAGTGCCACCTGGGGTTACACCAGTGGTGATCCACCCAAACTCATGGGAAACCTGAGGCAGGAAGATAGGGGACTCAAACCTCAATTAATTTGGTGACCAACCCAAACTCCTGGGAAACCTGAGGGAGGAGAAGCTGGGACTTGATCCTGAATCCCTAGTTATGATCCACCAAAACTCCTGGGAAACCTGAGGAGGTGAAGCTGGGATTTGAACCTGAATCCCCAGTAATGATCCACCCAAATTCCTGGGAAACCAGAGGGAGGAGGAGGAGCTGGGACTCTAACCCAATTCCATGGTGACCCAACCAAACTCTTGGAATCAAAAGGAGGAAGTGCTGGGACTGGAACCTGAATTCCCAATGGTGATCCACCCAAACTACTGGAAAACCTGAGGCAGGAGGAGCTGGGTCTTAAACCTGAATCCTAGTGTTGACCCACCCAAACTCCTGGGAAACCAGAGGAGGAGCTGCTGTCTTAAATCTGAATCCTAGTGGTGACCCACCCAAACTCCTGGGAAACCAGAGGGAGGAGCTGCGGGTCTAAACCTGAATCCTAGTGGTAAACCACCCAAACTTCTTGGAAACCAGAGGGAGGAGCTGGGACTGAATCTGAATCACCAGTAATGATCCACCCAAACTCCTGGGAAACCTAAGGAGGAGTACATTGGGGCATTACCAGCAGGAAAAGGGAGGTCATAATTCCGCTATACAAGACACTAGTGAGGCCCCACCTGGAGTACAGTGTACAGTTCTGGAGACCATACCTACGTAAGGACATAGGGTAGAGAAGGTTCAGAGGAGGGCAACAAAGATGGTGCATGGATTGCATCACAAGTCCTATGAAGACAGGTTGAAGGAACTGAACATGTACTCCTGGAGGAGAGGAGGAGAGAGGGATATGATAGAGACATACAAGTATCTTACAGGGAGGAACAGGGTGCAGGAAAACACTATTTTAGCGAAAAGATGTTCCAGGACTAGAGGGCATGGGATGAACTTGGAGGAGGGGCGATTCAGAGGAAACATGAGAAAGAATTTCTTCACAGAGCGGGTGGTGGACAAGTAGAACACCCTGCCAGAGGAAGTGGTGGGGCTGAAACAATCACGGGATTTAAGAATGCATGGGATAGATATAAAGGAATTCTGGAGGTCAGGGGTAAGGTGCAACAGACTTCTAGGAAAACAAACTGAACTTACAAGCTCAAATGGGCAGACTGGGTGGGCCATAGGCCCTTATCTGCCGACACTGTCTATGTATCTATGTATGTATCTATGAGTAGCTGGGACTAGAACCGAGTCCCGGTGATGTTCTACCCAAACTCCTGGGAAAGCGGGGGTGAGGCTGGGACTCAAACCTGAATCCACAGTAGTGAGCTGCCCAAACAATTGAAAAACCAGAGGAAGGAGGATGAGCTCGGATTCAAATCTAGATCTGTACTTGTAATTCAGTTAAGTAGCTGTGAAATCTGTGGAAAGAGGAACTTGTATTCTAATCTGCTATGAAATGAGTTGTTAACAAGCACATAGTGTGGCACTGGAAGCTCTTACGTCGAGAGGCCATTGCAGTAGCTAATTCATATAGGACTGATGCGGCAGGTGTCAGGACCCCATGGAAAAATTTCTAGCTAGCAGTCTCTGGCGGGGACCCGCCCCGTCAGGTGACTGATGTCATATGACATCAGTATAAAGGCGGTTCCCCATGCCCGCCTTCAGTTCTTTCCTGCCGTTGGCTCATGTCAGTGCCTCGCAGAAAAGTTCAGCATTTCGTCAGCCTCAGTCATCGGTGGCTCTTACCGAGGTTATTTTCGATTTTTGAATTTTGTCAGGTATTGATCAGTATATGTTGTCCCCTACACCCTCCGAGCACAAGAACAAGTGCGACTCGTGCGGCCCAGCTCCCGCACAGGGCGGCCATTCAGGGCCTCTTCTGCCTAGGCCCAGATCATCAGGTGGAGAAGTGCCAGCACTACCTTAAATTCAGCGTGGCCACCCGAGACGGTGGCAGGAGTCCCTGGAGGCCCATATTTCAAAGAAGAAAATGTCCTCCATGAAAAGGAGTTAAAAAGCTCTGCCAGGCGTCTACTTCCCCGTAGGCCACGCATGAAAAAAGACAAGGAGAAGCACCGGGAAAAGGGCTCCTCATCACCGCATCTCCTTGGGAGTCGCCATGCTCCAGGTAACATTCCTCCAGGGACCGATCCACGACAGCGGGCGTGGCCCACCCATCTGGCTGTGCTCGGGCCCTTTGGGCGCCTCCGGGCTATTGGAGGCCTCCGCTCCTGGTAAAGCCGCCACCGTGCTGCCTTCTGGTTCGGCGGCTCCAGTAAGCGGATGTGGCTCCTCCGATGCCTGCATGGAGAAGGTCGATAAGTTGTTCTGACCCTTGGGGCGCGACAGCCCCTCTGCCACCCTGACCAGGCCGCCTCCTTCGCAACCTGCTAATATTCTTTGTGAACAGCTAATATTCTTCATTCAGGTGAAGCTACCTCTGGCTGGAAGCTGCAATACTGAACATAGGATTTGCAAGAAGCGAGTTGTGCTCACAACAGAGGAGGTGAACCTTACAGTTGTCTTTGGTTTGTAGCAGATATTCTGCAGGTGGAGGCTACTTCTAACTGAAAGGTGAAATAAGGAACTTAAAATTATGAGGAAAGACAGTCTTTCAAGCAACAGAGGAGGTGGATGTTGCTTTACTTTTATTACAATTGTTAAGATTTTCAGTGCAGCAAGAGTTTAAACCCTGGGCTAAGATTTTGTCAAGTCCTGAAGTAAGTGCAGGTACAGGCTATGTATTTGACCCAGATAGTACTGCCCAGGGGTGGAAACTGTTTTTGTGTTTATCTGTGTGTGCCTTAAAAGGCCAGGCCAGACTGTGTCAGGAAGTGCTTACATCATAGCTACTTATCAGCCAATAGCTTTAAAAGAGTCTTACAGACCTGATAACAACAGTATTATAAGCAAGTGTTTTATAGCAAACTCATCAGAACAGCTAAATATTCTTCAGGTGAAGCTACCTCTGGCTGGAATCTGCAATACTGAACATAGGATTTGCAAGAAAGTGAGTTGTGCTCACAACAGAGGAGGTGAACCTTACAATTGTCTTTGGTTTGTAGCAGATATTCTGCAGGTGGAGGCTACTTCTAACTGAAAGGTGAAATAAGGAGCGAGAATTATCAGGAAAGACAGTCTTTCAAGCAACAGAGAGAGGTGGATCTTGCTTTACATTTGTTACAATTGTTAAGATTTTCAGTGCAGGAAGAGTTTAAACCCTGAGGGATGGAATACTGTTTACTGTGTCTGTCCTGGTGCATGACTGACTTATTTTGGGGCTGACTGCTTTCAGAGCACAAATCACCAGGCTGGTTTGGGGCTGGGGAGGTTTACTTGTGTCTGACTTGGATGTCTGTTTTTTTTCTGTTTGATTAGCAGGGTATTTTCTCTGTCAAATTGTTGTGTTGGGCATCTTGCTGACAGGAAGGCACTCATCGCAGCGGTGGGTCAGAGCTTTTAGCTGATTGTTTCGTGAGGGCACAGTTTAGGCCCAACCCCTGCCCACCCCTCACCCCACCCACCCTGGAAATAGTGCCTTTATACCCGGGTTCTGACATCATTTCCTCAAGAGTGCAAGGTGCACATCACTGTCATATCCTCTTTAGCACACTGCATTGACAATATAAGCATACACATTGTATAATATATATATTTCTATATAACAAACCAATCACACACACACACACACACAAAAAAGTAGATAAACATGTGGGGAGTAGTGCAATGTAATGGCTGTGGGGCAGCAGTCTTCGGAGTCTTTCTGGAGGCTGAGATGTTGCCCTGTTTGCAGAAAGCTCTCTGCCCTGAGGGAGGAAGTTGCCGTCTTCAGGCCACACTAGACAGTAGTAAGGAACCTTCCCCAGGCCACACTGGACAGCATAAGGGAACCTCCCCATCCAGGGAGCACCAGAGCCACCACCATTACCTCAGAGGTTGCGAAGAAAGCACAGCAGTTGGACCACAGTGGGCTCAGGAGGGTGAGGATGGTGGAACAGAGACACACCCAGTCAGTTGTTCCACTCACAATCCATACACCATTCTGGGGAGCATAGTTCCCATATGGATGCACCCGCAGAGGAGACTAAGGAGGCTGAGGACAACTGTCACAGGGAGACCCACAGGAAGGAGGCAGAGGACACCACAGGAAAGGAAGCAGCTCCTGGTGGGGACTCAGTTATTAGGGGATCGAACTGGGGAGCAGGGAAAACTGAAGTAAGGTGCCTGCCTGGTGCCATGGCTTGGAGGGACAGGAAGCGCATCCTCCGGATCACAGAACAGCTGCACGGGAATCTGAGCTGGACGTCATTGTCCACCTAGGGACAAATTACTTGGCTCATCATGAGATTAGAGCAGTGCAGGAGGACTTTGTTGAGTTGGGGAGGCCTAAAACAAGTAGCACACACAGTATCCTTCTCAGAGGTGCTGCCTGTCAGTGGCATGGGTGAGGCAATGGTACTTTGCACCATGCAATTTAATGAATGGTTGAAAAATGGTGTTGAGCACAGGGGTTTGGCTTCACTGGGGACTGGGGTTCCACCTGGAGGACACCAGCCTATACTGGCAGGATGGTCTGCATCTGTCCAGGAAGTGAACAAGTCTTTTGAGCAATCGGTTTAAATGCTTCATTGGCAAGCTTTTAAACTAGTCAAGGGAGGCACTGATGAACAGCAGGAAATCCCAGCCTCTCCTACAAAACAGGTACTAAATGAGAAAAGACTGAGGTAGAAAGGTCAGTGGGGATGCTGCAACAGAAGGTAAAGCCATCAAAAATGGAGAGCAATGAGTACCAGTGCCCATAGTCTGGGTAACAAGCTTCCTGAATTAGTGGCCTTTATGGAGGAGGAACATCTGGATATCGTGGCAGTCACAGAAACATGGTACACACAAAACCATGACTGGGACGTAAACATACCAGGATACACTATCTACAGGAGGGACAGGGAGGGTAAAGAGGAGGAGGAGTAGCTCTTTACATAAGGGAAAGAATCAAACAACAGAACAAAAGGGTGAACAGGGAGGAGAAGAAGCACTGTGGGTCAATTTAGAGACAAGCAATGGCACCACAGTCCGCACAGGGTTCTATACAGACCCCTCTCAGGGGAGGAAATGGACAAGGAAATGATAGAAAGTATACTTAGAATGGCAGAAAAAGGAGATATTGCTGATGGGTGATCTGAATATGCCAGATGTTAATTGGAGTGCAGTTGCAGCAGCCACTTGAAGAGTGGGTCATTCTAGATGCCCTACAGGGGCATGCCTTAGACAACTAGTATTGGAACCAACTCGAGAGGAGCAATCTTAGACCTGGTTCTCTCAAATGGAGATGGAGAGAGGATCACAGATGTAGGAGTGGGTAGCCATCTGGGAACTAGTGACCATCGTCAACAGTATGGTTCACAATAAACACAACAATAGAGTCAAGCCATACAAAGGCAAAGCGTGCTGGACTTTAGGAGGGCTGACTTTGCCAAAAATGGGTGAGTGCCTAAGGAATGCACTAGCAAATGGGCAGGAAGGAGGGTGGAAGAACAATGGGAATAATAAAACTGCTATCACAGAGGTAACAAGCCTTGTGTGAAGCAAATAAACAAAACAAAATGATGTAAGAAACCACTGTGGTTCTCAAAGGAGGTGGCAGTGAAGGTTCAGGAGAAAAGAAAGCATTCAGAAAGTACAAGGAATCACAGAAGGAGCAGGACAGAGAACTGTATCCAGTTAAAGCAAAAGGAAACTGGAAGGCAGTCGGAACAGCAAAGGCCCAAACCGAGGAAAGATAGCCAACTCAGTTAAGAAGGGGATAAAACCTTTTATAGGTACATCAGGGAACGAAGGAAGACTAAGGGAGGGATAGTGAGGCTTAATAAAGAGGGGTGGTGGGCAGAGGGTGACTGTGAAAAGGCCGAGATACTAAAATATTTTTCTCAGTATTTACAAAGGAAGAGGGGAGGTACCTAAAACAAACAACAGAAACACTTTGGATATAGAAGTTGATACCAGCCCATTTACAGAAGAAAGGGTTCTGAAAGAACTCTTAAAACTAAAGGTAGACAAAGCAATGGGGCCTGATGGATTCATCCCAGAATTCTAGAAGAACTAAGGGTAGAATAGTGACACCACTGACTGCCCTCTTTAACAAATCATGGGAGGATGGAGTGGTACCCGAGGACTGGAGGAGGGCAGATGTGATTCCCTTCACAAAAGTGGGAGCAAGACAGAAGCAGGAAACTACAGACCTGTTAGTTTAACTTCAGTGATAGGGAAAATTATGGTATCACTTCTGAAGGAAAGAACTGTGGAGTATCTAGAGGCCAGAGAGGCACAGGACCCAAGGCAGCATGGATTCACAGCAGGAAGGTCATGCCAGACAATCTGATAGATTTCTTTGACTGGGTGACCAAAGTAGTAGATCAGAGGGGCTGTGGACATGGCCTTCCTAGACTTTAGCAAGGCATTTGACACAGTCCCACACAAAAGATTAATATACAAGTTAGCTAGCCTGGGAGTGGGTCCCAAGATGACAGCTTGGGTAAAGACTTGGCTGGAGAATAGGACACAGAGGTAATAGTAAATGGAGTCCACTCTGAAGAAAGGGGGTTACTAGTGGGCTACCGCGGGGTTCTGTATTAGGATCGGTCCTCTTCAATGTCTTTATAAGCGACATTGCAGAGGGACTGGAAGATAAAATATGTCTGTTTGCAGATGACACAAAGATCTGCAACAGAGTTGATGCACAAGTTGGGGTGGAAAGGATGAGAAGGGACTTGGCAAGGTTAGAGGAATGGTCAAATGTATGGCAGCTTAGATTCAATGCTAAGAAGTAAGGTAATGCACCTGGGAAACAAAACCCAGGGAAGAGTACACAATGGGGAGTGAGATACTAACAACAACAAAATGGAAAGGGACCTGGGGGTAGTCATATCAGATGACCTAAAGGTGGGCAAGCAATGTGAGAGGGCAGCAAGGAGGGCTGGGGGATACTGGGATGCATAGGAGAGCATCACCAGTAGAAAAGGAAGTTATTATCCCTCTGTACAGACAGCTGGTGAGACCCCATCTGAGTACTGCGTGCAGTTCTGGAGACCCAATCTCTGCAAGACATAGTCAGGATGGAGGCTGTCCAGAGGAGGGCAACTAAAATGGTGCGGGGTCTGCACGGAAGACATATGAAGAGAGACTTAAGGAGCTTAATATGTATAGCCTCGAGGAAAGGAGGGAGGCGGACATGATAGAAACTTTCAAGTACCTCAAGGAATCAACAAAGTCCAAGAGGTAGCATCTTTCAAAAAGAGGTGTGCAAGAACAAGGGCACAATTTGAAGATGGGGTGGCTCAGAGGTAATTTAAGGAAGTATTTTTCACAGAGAGGGTTGTGGATGCATGGAACGGCTTCCGGAGGAGGTTGTGAAGTCAAAAACAGTGGTGGAATTCAAGCATGCATGGGGCAGTCATAAGGCAATTCTAGGGGTAGGGGTAGGAAGAAGTAGGCTGCTGGTTAACTAGGATCTGCAGCTTATCCATTAGGTATGGAAATGGGCAGACTGGGTGGGCCAACGGTCCTTATCTGCCATCAAATTCTATATTTCTATGACCTGCCCGGGCGGCAGGTCCGCTAAGTCAGATGTTGGCCCCTCGGCATTCGCCCAAACCCGCTGATAAGTCAGGGCGTCTGCTTGCCCGACATTCGCATGGCGGCTAAGCCAACGCTGGACCTTCCGCGTCTGCCGTTTCTGGCTTCCTGCAGCCTTCGCTACCCTCTGGGGACCCTGGGTCTCCTCAGCCTGACCCCGATTTTCCCCTCCATCCCAGGCGATGCTGAGGTTTCTGCTGCGCCCGTCAGACCGTCCGCCCGCTTGGCCGACCAACCTGGCGTCAGCTCCCCAGACTCGGCCCTGGCGCGGCTCCCTGGCCGCCGGTCTTGCCGACCTCGGGTAACATCCGCTTCGGATGCCGCTCAATGCGGACCCTCTGCCCCCAGGCCTTCTGTTCCAGACCCGCCTGTGGGCCCTCCGCTGGGCTGTCTGCTCTGGAAGACCCTCGGTTCCTGGGTATCTGACCCCATCGTATTCGGCCCGTCTTACCCAGCTCCACAGTATCAGATGCCCAGTAACCGACGCCAGCCTATCTGACGCGAGTACCTGGGCTCGACACCGCGGGCTTCCGCCATCGGGTTATGGATATGCTCTCACGGGTATAATCCATACCGTATCCTCCTCCTCCTCCTCCTCCTCCTCCACCACCCCCTCAGCAGCCGGTGGACTGGAAGGAGACTCTGCCTCCTGGTGGGCTGAGGCCGAGGCTCAGCTCACCAAGAGGTGGAGGTCATCTCCTGACAACGATGCCAGTTCGGTTCCATAAATCGCATGAGACAGACTCCTGTCCACCTCCGGACACCAGGGCCGAGCCCTCTGGTTCCAGGGTGGGCAGGACACGCTTCCCTGAGGGCTTCCCAAGGAGTCTGTTCCTTCCCCACACCGGGAGAGGGAGTCTTCCTCATCATCATCTTCTTCCGCCTCAGACGACTCTGACGGTTGTTCCGGAGCCGGACGATGAGCCAGGCCAAGGACTCCCAAGTTCCCCAGGAGGATCCTTCTTTACGGAGTTGCTATGCAAAATCCAGGAGGTTCATAAGTGGCATTCCTGGGAGCCATATCCCGGCATAAGAAACTCGCTGAGCATCTGGATCTGCCGTGACAGCTCCCACCTTGGTGCCACCCTGGTTCGAGCTCTCATGCCGATCTTGTTTCCATATTTGGAAGCAACCGTCGGCTTTAGCCCCACTTTCTCAGAAGTCCAACAGACTATATCAGGCTCCTGAGGGTGTTGACTTTTAGATTCTCACCCTTGAGCTGATTCAGTCGTGATTAGTGCCGCTCATGGCCGAACAGCTAACCGAAACATCTGAGCTCATCGCCACCTGACAAAGAATCCTGTTTTTTGGACCAGTCGGGAAGAAGATCTATGCTTCATCCACTCTGGGTATTAGGGCCCTAATTTATATCGGTCACATGGGCGATTACCAGAGGCGATTCTTAGTGAGGTGGAATCAAATTGGACTCCTTCCTGACTCTCAAGTCAAACAGGACGTGGCTGACCTTGTCCACTCTGCACGTTCAGCCAGTCAGCACATGCTTCATGCTACTCACGATGCAGTGGACACTGCTGGTAGAGCTCCGCCGGGCCAGAGGGCTTACGGCGGCCATGCCTGGCTGTGTGTCGAGGGTTGGTCACAGAAGTGCAGTCCGCTATTCAGGAAGTGCCCTTCCGTGGCTCAGTGCTGTTCAGTGGTGTTGTCAAAGACATTATCACTGATCTGCAGGAGAAAGGACTGCACTGAAGTCTGTGGACTCCATGTACCATCCCCATCAAGCGCGGCGCTGTCCCTTCTGAAGGCAGAATCGGCAAGGCGAAACCCCAGGGAAAGTGGGCCACTAAACTCTGGCTGTAAGCCCCTCTGCCCAAAAGCAGCGGGTGCTTCAGCCATGGTGCTGCCCCACACCACCTGACTCCTTTCCTCTCCCACAGCCTCTGGGCCTTCCAGAGGAACCGGTGGAGGGAGGTTTCCACCACCTCCTGGGTTGGGAGAGGATAACTTCAGATTCCTGGGTGCTCCAGCTGATCATGAAGGACACTCAATAGTTTCTCCAGAAACCACCTCGTCACCCTCCCCAAGGTCGTTGTACTTCGGGAACACCTTCTTCTGTTCCAGGAAGAGATTTCAGCACTTTTGCTGAAGGAGGCGATGGAGCCTGTCCCTTCCTCTTCAGGGAACGGGTTACTATTCCACTTCTTCCTGGTCCAAGAAGAAAGGAGATGTAAGGCCAGTTCTCGACCTCAGTTCCCTGAACTTGTTCGTGGAGTGCAAGAGGTTCAGGATGCTCTTCCTTCAGGGCCTCCTGCCCTCCTTCGGCCGGGACAGTGGCTGTGCGCTCTGGATATGCCAGGATGCTTTCCTGCACATCCCTATCCGTCCTTCTCACCACAGATACCTCCGTTTTGCTTTCCAGGGCACCCGGTGTTCATCAAATGCCTTTCGGTGATAGAGGCCTACCTGCATACCCAGGGATGCAGGCTCCTCTCCGGACCCATTGGCTCCTGGCAGCCCCATCCAGGGAGGATCTCCCCGCGCCTTTCCCTACCCAGGGTGTTTTCTCCCTGGGCACGCCATCAGCCACTCCCAAGTCCCACTTGATCCCATCCCAGAGGCTCCAGTTTATCGAGGCTATCCTGGACACGACCTCTGGCAGGGCCTTTCTGACCCCAGACAGGGTGGCCACTCCAGGCTCAGGTCAGCCTGTTGTCTGTCCACAGGCGGGTCAGTGCCAGGTTGGCCTCGCCTCCTTGGGCTTGTGGCAGCTGCAATCCCAACAGTCCCTCGCACTGGGCTCCACATGAGGATCTCTCAGTGGGATCAGTTGGTGGACAACCTGGCCCAGCTTGTCCTAATCTCCTCTCCCATGGTTTGGGACTTGCAGTGGTGGATGGTTTAAGAGAACCTTCTGGGAGTTCCTTCTGTCTTTCTCCCCTCCCAGACTCTGACCACAGACACCTGGTGAAGGTTGGGAGCCCATCTCGACCTCACAGGACCCAGGGCTCCTGGTCCAAGCTTGAGAAAATGCTTCACATCAATGTGTTCAAGCTTCAGGCAGTGCTTTATGCTCTTCAAGCCCTGTATCTGCACCTCCTTCCCGCCACTTAGCTGTACAGACAGACAATATGTGTGTGGTATGGTACATCAACAAACAGGGGGACTCATTCCTACCTCTTTGCAGGAAGCGTTGTGAGTTTGGGATTGGGCAGTTCAGCACAACCTCCACCTCATGGCAGTTCACGTCCCGGGGTCGAGAACACCTTGGCAGACAAACTCAGTCACTGCCTGCTCAAGCTCACCAGTGGGAACCAGATCAGGGGTCTTAGGCGATGTCTTCATGCGTTGGGGAACACCACAGGTGGACCTGTTTGCCTCACCTCCAAATGCAAAGCTTCCCGACTTCTGCTTGCGCTCCAGAATGCGGCATTTTTTTGGAGACGCTCTGTCTCTAGATTGGAAGGACAGATTCGCTTATGCTTTCCCCAATCCCTTTGATTCCAGAGTCTTGCAGAAACTCAGTTCAGAAGGAGCTTGAATGATACTGATCACTCCTTTCTGGCCCAGACAAGTTTGGTTCTCTCTTCTGCAACAATACTCAGAGGACCTCCTCTTCCTCTTCCTCTTTCATAACTTTTACTGACCCAGGATCAGGGGACCCTGGTCCATCCCTTCTGGGTCAAGTGAGAGACCACCCACCATAGGAGTTGCTGCCTCAGTGGCTTGTTTCAGAATGTGTCAGCTGCAGACATCTGTGCTGCCGCCACTTGGACTTCCATCCATACCTTTACAAAACATTACAGTTTGGATATTGCCTCTCACTGTAGAGCAGGCTTGGCTTGCTGTTCTGCAAGGCCTCCTTTCTTAAGGCCTTCACAGCTAGAGGATCTGCTTTGAATAGCTTTCCTCCTCCGTTTGCTTCTTCTTGTTCCAGACTGCTTGGGACTCAGTCCTATATGTAATTACCTACTGCAAGGGGCCCTCTTGAAAAAAGATAGTACAGTTAGTAAGAACTTACGTAACAGTAGATCTTGAGAGAGGCTCTTGCAGTTAATACTCTTTCCCCCCCATCCCCCTTAAGCTTTTTAGCTCCTTTTCCAGGTTGGGAAATATCCGCCTCTCTCTCTCTCTCGCCTTGCCCTTTGGGCCTTTGGCGGAAAAAGAACTGGGCAGGCTAGCTAGACATTTTTCCGTGGGGTCATGACACCTGCCGCATCAGTCCTATATGTAATTACCTGTTGCAAAAGCCCTCTCAAGATCTACTGTTATGGTAAGTTCTTACGTAACTGTACTTTATTCTTCTAACAGATGGTGTACTTTCATGGCTCTAGATTCTCCTTTTTGACTTGCTATGTATTCCCCGGAACCCAGCCAAGCTTCCTCCAACCCGACTCAACCTGCATTCCACCAGTCAGGCACCACCATGTAGTCTTGGTTATACCCCCAGGTGGGTTGGGGTGGAGGGTTCCCCCATTTCCTGTTTGTTTCATTGGGTCCCCATTGTGGCCTCATGGATCAAGTGGTGAGGGTGCCTCTTCTACTGGTGGTGCTTTGCCAGGTCCCGATTTTTTTTTTTTTTTTTTTATCTCCCCGTGGCCCGGAGACGTGGTTGCAATGGCATCTAGTGGTCGCCCGACATTCTGCCATGCTCCTCCCTTCTGTGTAGCATTGGGCTGCTGTACCTCCAGCCTCCACCAGAGACCAGACCTGCATCCCCCTCCCTCCCAGGAAGCCGAGGCTGTCCATCAGACACCGAGGCTTCCCTCCCTGCCAGCCTCCAGTTCCCCAGGCTCGTTCCCGGACCTGGGTCACTGTGTCACTAAGTGGTACTGCTACTGCTCGGCGGTAGACCGGCATGGCTCTAGATTCTAAGCAAGACCTATCCTGTTGTTTTCTAGGTACAGTGTGTATATGGAGTTCCTATATACTTTTTCAAACTATATGCTATGCTCAGTAATGATGAAGTCCAGTCAGTGTTCACTTTCTGTTCAACATGTCATAGAAATTGGGATGATTGGGTATTCACACTGCACTAGTGGGCAGGAGGAGGAACTTAATGTACCACCAGTCTTTCTTCAGTAAAGTTGAATGCATGTATTCATATACGTCTTATGAGGTTGCTATAGTGGACTCCATCCTGGAGAAAGTTTCAAACTGAGCTTGCCTTGCTCTTAAGGAGTAGGACATTGTGCTAAATTTTCTTGACAATGTGACTCAACTCTCTTCTTTGTTTATTGTGTTTTCAGCTTTTACCATCATGATTGTCTTGGCATTAATCCGAATTAGCAAGGGCCAGGGAGAGGGCAACCCACCTGTAGCAAAGCTCTCAGGGATCCCCAATCTCTTCGGGTGTGTGTCTATTCCTTCATGTGCCAGCACTCCCTGCCATCTGTTGTTACTCCCATCTCCTCCAAGAAGCACATCACCAAGCTGGTCATGCTGGATTACTGCTTGATCCTGGGATTTTACCTCCTGCTGAGCTTCACTGCCATCTTCTGCTTCCAAAGCAGCTCCATCATGGACATGTATACGCTCAATTTCACCAACTGTGATGTCATCAACATTCCCTTCTTCCGTTACTTCCTGGGGCTTTTCCCAGTGTTTACCATTAGCACAAACTTTCCAATCATCGCGGTGACCCTCAGGAATAACTGGAAGACCCTTTTCCACAGAGAGGGTGGGACCTACCCTTGGCTAGTGGATCGGATTATCTTTCCCTCATCACTCTCATCCCCCAATCATTGTTGCCTTTGCCACACACAATTTAGAGATGCTGGTGGGTATTACAGGTGCGTATGCTGGTACTGGGATCCAGTACATCATCCCGCATTCTTGGTCTTCTGCAGCCGCAAAGACATGCGACTGATCTTTGGCAGCCACTTTGTCAACAAGCACAGGTCTCCTTTCAGACATGCATTCTGGATCTGGTTTATTTTCATCTGGGCCTTGTTCTGTCTCTTGTTCGTGACTGCGAATATAATTCTGACTGAGACCAAACACTGACATAGAGACTCCCGGCGATCAGAGTCTCCACAGTGGCTCTTCAGGGGAATATGAACTGATGCTGTGTACCAGAGTCTTCGTCTGTCTCTGCAGGTGGAGAACAGGATTTTACTGCTACGAGCAAGATTAGGTACTCCTGTCAGTCTTGTTCACAGTGAATAAAGCAAAATGACCTCTTTATGTGACCCAAGTCTGTGAGGCAGGTCAATAATGCAATTACAAGAAAATACACACCTGAAACATCTGGAAATAATGCACAAAGTCTTAACAGGTGTAAGCACTAAAGTGTAGCATTTGTGCAGTAAACAACACAACACCACTGTTTCACTAGCGATTCACCTCTCACAGAGGCTTTGTCGGGGCTTAAGCCTCTGTGAGAGGCAATGTGTCAAAGGAGCAGCGATATGGAGTTGTTTGCTTGAATGCTACAAGCATTGCACTTTAACACCTGTACTGTGTTTGTGCTATACTATGGATGTTTCATGTGCACGGATTTTCTTTTGTATTTCGCGTTCGAACTAACTGCCTCGTGGCCTGCACCACAGTATTTTTACAGCACGACCCTATTGAGTTGTATGCGAATGACACAATTTGCCTTCCAGTGGAAAATTATTTGTACAATCTTCAGAACCCCTTGAATGAGTACTCATGTGTTTCCCAACCCCCATTTTTGGTATTAGAGCTGTAAGAGAGACATTACATGTTGCCTTAAGAATAATCACTTTTAAAGAAATTATTTTTTATTAACCCTTTTTCTTCTAATCTGTTTTTATTGTAGAGACAATAATGTCGGACTGTAAGACTGATTCATCTTCGAGCATACAGCATACCTTGTTTATGACTGATCGCAGTTGTAATATTAACACTCAGAAGTGTAATGGGGCGGAAGCCATCCACACTGAAACATTTGAATGGGCCACAGCAGTCTTGAGTGCCGCTAGCTCCAGGCTGCTCATTATCAAAAGAGTGTAGCACCCTGCCATTAGTAAAGATGCTGGCCTGCTTGCTGAAGCCAGCCTGATTCATCTACCCACCTCTGCCAGCGGCAACCACGTTCAGGATGAGCAGCCTGGATGGAAAACATTGAAAAGCGTGCAAACTTTTGTTTGTCCATGATTATTTTAAGCCTTGCAGCCAGCTGGAGGCCTTCCACATGCTTGCCTATTCATCGCTTAGCATCCTGTCGGGCCTTGTAGTCAGTGGAATAGTTAAGTGGTGTAATTGTCAAATGCACTGCCCCACCAGCTGGCCAATCCTTTTTTCCTAGTCAGTAATTACATTTCCAACTTGTAACATCCTGTCAAAACTCCCAAACTCTGATTAGAAATTGTAGGGAGAAAGAAATAATGTGAGCTACTGGGAGCTGAACCCAGGCCCCCAGAATACTGTCCTGATGCTCTAAATCACTAAACAACAGGCTCACATGGTTGGACCTAAGGCTCCCGGACACACTTCTTTCTTTGATATTGCATGTCCTACAACTAGGAATAATCAGGATTACAATTAGATGTTTTCTGGTGCAGTATTAGCTACTGCTTAGCAATCTAAGTCACAAATTGTAGGGAGAAAGATAATGTGCCCTACTGGAATTGAACCCAGGCCCTGGAATACCATCCCAGTGCTCTAACCACTGAGCTACAGGCTCACATGGTTGGACCTGGAGTTCCCAGACACACTTCTTTTCTCTGATGTTGTAGATCCTGCAGCTAGGAATAATCAAGATTACAAGTAGATTGTTTTTTGGTGCAACATTAGCCATGAGTTTATGAGTGAGGAACCCCTGCCCCTGTTTATATGCCCTCTTCACACTGAACCTAAATGGAAGTGCGCAGTCTTGCCAGTGGTCTCTGAGTAACACCACAATTGCCTGTTTGCTACCTACCGGGAGGCAGTATAGCACAGTGATTTAAGACTCTGAGCTGCAAATCTGGTTTCATCCAGCAGACCAGACCTGGGTTTGAATCCCACAGCTTCCACTTAAATACTGTGTGATCCTGAGCAAGTCCTTAACTTCCCTATGCTCCCAGGTCGCACCTGTAAAAAGCTTTCAGCTTAGTGTGCTACTCCTGGTTAAACAACTTAACCTACCACTGGTAAATAAAGCGTTGGGGGCCTTTGAGCCTGGTTCTTGTCTGCTGTCTGGAGTTGTGGCATGCAAGTTGTAGCTTGTTATGCACAGTATTCAGCCACCTGACCATGCTGAAAAGCCAGCAGAAGACCTTATGGTCTATCAAGTGCGCACGACTGCAGAACTCTCTTAATTTGTGCTGCATGGTGCTCCACCCGTCATCCTTACCTCCCTTCACCGTATCCCACCCCCTCTTTTTACACCCCAGCTATTTTCTGATTCACTACTTCCTCTGGTCATCCGTTCTACCCTGCAACCACTCTCTCTGTGAAGAAGTGCCTCCTAGTCTCTTCGGAACCTTCCCCCACTCAAGCTGTGACTCCCATCCTTTTCCTTCCACTGACTTAAAATGGCTGCTGTGTTCATCCAGAATCTAGTTTCTGTTAACATGGAATCATCCGTAGCCCCATTCTTAAAGAATCATGGCTCACTTGATGAAATCCAGAGCAAATGGTCCCAGAGTAGTGCACTGAGTTTGGTTTGCATGCTGTTTAAACCGCTGAAGAAACTACCTTGCCCTACAGTAGGAGGGGGTTGTTGATGTTAACCTAATTTTTGTTGTCTCTTGCCTGACCTTCTGTCATCTTCACTTCCAGAGCACACACAACTCACTACCCTCTCCTTAGGAAACAAAACCTAAGCCAATCGCACTCTCTCTCTTGAGAGAATTGAATGAGTGAAATAAAGTAGTGCTACTATTACTCTCTTGCTATTCAGTACACCCACCCCCACCCGGCATGGATTCGTCACTTGGAAGTGATTGGTTTGTAAGTTGGTGCTAAAGCTACCTTGAAGTATTCACTCAGAGCTTTCCGGATCATTTGCCTGTCAGCTCCGGAGCTGTGCACAAGCATCCCGTGCCTCAAACCTTGCAGCCTGACCAGCTCTACTTTGTATCTGTGGGGTTCACATGATGTATCAGGGTTTCACATTATGTTCTGCAGACAGAACTGTCTGATCAAGGTTTGACATGACGTTCTGCAGATCTGTTCCGAGACAGAACTCTGATCAGGGTTTCACATAATGTTCTGCAGACAGAA
Source organism: Neoceratodus forsteri (assembly GCA_016271365.2). NCBI lineage: Eukaryota > Metazoa > Chordata > Ceratodontiformes > Ceratodontidae > Neoceratodus > Neoceratodus forsteri. The sequence goes on from JADMNL010000024.1 coordinate 127,631,398, forward strand.
CTGTCTGATAAAGGTTTCACGTGATGAAACTCTGATCAGGGTTTCACATATTTTATCAGGGCAGACACGATGGGCAATAGTGTCCTTTTCTGCTGACAGTATTCTGTGATTCTATGATGTTCTGCAGGCAGAACTCCCTGATATGGGTGTCACATGATCCACAGACAGCACTCCTGATATGGGTTTTACATGATGTTCATGAACAGAACTCCCTGATATGGGTTTCCGTGATGTTCTGCAGACAGAACTCCTGATCTGGGTTTCCGTGATGTTCTGCAGACGGAACTCTCTGATATGGGTTTCACGTGATGTTCTGCTGACAGAACTCCCTGATATGGGTTTCACGTGATGTTCTGCAGACAGAACTCCCTGATGTGAGTTTCACGTGATGTTCCAGGACAGAACTGCCTAATGTGGGTTTCATGTGATGTTACTAGACAGAACTCTTTGATATGGGTTTCACGTGATGTTCTACAGACAGAACTCTCTGATATGGGTTTCACAGGTGTTCCACAGCAGAACTTTGATAGGGGTTTCATATAGTTTTGCATAGCCCTGCAGTTAATACTGTGGTTTAGAAATATGGGAATGTGCGGCAGAACCAGAATTCCAAGTTGTATGCCCAGAACATAGTTGCCATTTAAAAAGAACTACAGAAAATCCTCTTAAATCCAAAGAGCATACTTTAATTTAGGGATTATTGTAATGACTAATATGAGAGCAGTACAGCTTTTTAAGAGAGTGTGTGTGTGTGTGTGTATGTGTGTCTGATATGGTATCAAACTGCTGAAATTCAGCTGTGAGAAATCATGAGAACTCCAGCTTTTATTGAAGCTGGAATGGAATAACAGGTTCTATACCATTATGAGAACTGTAAATGGCATAGTGGTTTGAACCCTCCCTAAGATTGTACTTTCCTCAGCATGTTGCAGTGGGTTTTAGAAGATGTAGCCCCCAAATGGGTGTGGCCTTGAGATGCAACACACTTATCAGTCTACTGAACAAGAGCCTTGACATGTGTTGCTTCTTCCAGAAAGTCATGACCTGACCACTTCTGAATGGAAGTCCCTTCATTTTCTCTCTTCTTCTCAAATGATGGGAGTGGGTGGACAGCAACAGAGGGCATGTCTGCGACTGGCTTTGGCATAGGATGCCGGCTGTCCTTGAATAGGAGTGGCTGACAGAGTTATATCAAAGTAAGTTTCAAATGGTGAATCCTGGAATCCAAAAGGGTGGGGGGACTTAATACTGTTGCTGTTAACCATGTCCTCCTGGGTCCAGGTCATATGGTGCTTCCAGTGTAGAGTGAAGGTTGGGTTTTCAGTGAAAATTACTGTGGAACTGTCATCCTGAAGGCCCAGCTGTGCAGATGGCCCCAGCTTGGGAGCAGACTCGGTCTTTCCTATTCGAGGGAGGGCCAGGCTGAGACAGATGTTGGCCAGACAGCACATCTCAGCTGGGGAGTGTTGGTGGTGGGTTCCACCACCATGGTGATCCCTGCAGATGGGCTGGAGAGCTTGCTTCTGCTGCAGTGGGAAGTGCAGTGTGTGTGTGTGTGTGTGTGCAAGGTCGATATGGACCTCTCGCCCACTCTGGGGGGGCATGGGAGATGAACCCAGCTGCTATCTATTGAGGACCAGGATCCCCGGCCTGATTAGGATATATCCTGTGAACAGGGTATAGCCTTACAGAAGACTTGACAGCTTTCTGGGATAGCAACAAGAGAATGTTGGGGAACAACTTGAGCCTTTGTTTGTGTTGTTACCAAACTGTACAGTTCCTTCATTGTGAATGTTTACAAATAAAATAAAGCTGTATGCTCACTCTGTTTTTGTGTGCTCAGATGTGACTTTATGTTGAGCCCTGCTGTCTAGTTTCTGACTATTACTGATTAAAGGGAATGTGGATTAATTTCTACATTAAGCAGTGTGCCAGTTTCTTTTTAACACAGTGAACATTCTGTTAAACACTGACTATAGGCTCCACCCTGTGCTGTAGCAGTAGCTAGTTGCACTATGTCTGGAAGGTTGCAATTAACATGTCAGGGGTCAGGCACGTCATGGTGGGGCTGGTTGCACTGCACTTGGGGGTTCATTTCAGCTCTGGACTCCCATGTTGGTGCAGGCTGGGGGCAGGCATAGTCACGGAGGGGGCTTATTGCACTGTGCCTGTGATACTGTAGTTCACATGTCAGCATTCGAATCCCATGTTGGTGCAGGCTGAAGGTCAGGCGGATCATGGAGGTGGAGGGGCTTGCCGCAGTGTACATGGGAGCCGGGATTCACATGTCACTTTGCATACCACATAGGAGCTGGCTGCAGGTCAGGTGTGTCATGGGGATGGAGCTTGTTGTACCTTGAGTTAAAGCTTCACATGTCAGCAATGGAATCCTGTGGTGGTGCAGACTAGGCATCAGGTGCATAACAGAGATGGAGGGCTTGTCACACTGATGCTGAGAATTGGGGTTCATATGTCAGCTTTGGAATCCCATGTTGGTGCAGACAGGGGCAGAGGTGTTATGGAGGTGGGGCTCATCACACTGATGATGAGAATCAGGTTCATGTCAGCTCAGGAACCCCACAGTAATGGCAAGGCAGAGTTTATTTATACAGCACCCAATCCAGGCAGGCTCTGAGCGTTTTACAGAGTTAGACAAAAATCATAACATCAAACTTATTAAAACAATAGCAGACTAAGATAAAATCCAAAGCAGTAAAATTAATATAGTATATGGTTAGGGCTTATTGTGTATGGAATTCAGTAGGTCTCAAAAGTTGTGTATGTTCTATCATCAACCTGATTTGTCTTGCCTAGTTTTGTACTGTTCCAGCTGAAGCACCATGTCAATGTTTTCCTTTGTTTTCATTGTTAAGAGTGTAACCCTGCCTTCTAACTTCCCAGGTCATGCCTGAAAATAGGCAAATGTCTGCCTAGTGCACCTTACCAGTCAACAAAAATAAATAAATAAAGTGCAGCTGTGTGACTGTGTCCCTGCTTGCAGTGGCTCTCGCCTGACACCTGCTTTCACTTTGTCACAGAGACTTCTGCAGGCCATAGTCTGGCTTCACGACTGCACTAGCAGTTCACAATGCCTGCCCTCAGCATGTCTCAGCCTGGGATTCCCTGAGCACTGTAGCGCTTAGCAGCACAGCCATTCCTCCTTGGCTCACACAATCTCTCTGTACCAGAACAACTTCTGAACTGCTACAAGAAAGCAAGAAACTGGTACTGCTTGTATTTTATCCTCTTTTATTATATCCAGTAAATTATAACATCTACTGGCAGCCTTTACTCAGCACAGCTGCTCCTTAGCTCTCACTCTCTGTGTCTCGCTGCCCCTAGCTACTTACCTCCACAGAACCATATACTGTGAAAAATAAAATATGGTAACCATACACAGCTCACCTTGTGTTTGTATCTCGAGGTTGAGATAACAGCACGGACCTCTCAAGCTTCGCTTTCAGAGTCCATATGCTGTTATCTCAATCTTTGATGAAACAGGTTTGTTGTGTATGGTCACCCATACATTATTCCTTCTCATGGGAGCAAAAATCTTCAGGAGAGCCAGTGCTGCAAGACTATCTCACACCATTTAGGCTGCCTTGGCACTGACCCTCCAACTGCATCCGTTCCTTTTTCCTGCCATCGATTGCGCTTCAGTGACATCGCTCACCCACCAGGAGTCCAATCTTCACGTCTGTATGACAACAGCATTTAGTTGATTTGTTGTTTTCATAACAAAGAAAACAAACAAACAATAAAAGAACATGTTAGGGAGTCAACCATGGATGGAGACGGTGACTATAGGGACTATCTGCTATCCGTTAGAAGGCTGCTGTGGCAGCTGGGCTGTCCTATCTGCCGCCCTGTTGGAGGTGTCCGACCATGGGCAGTCCAGTGTTTGGGAGGAGGACAGTCTTCCCATAAACACAAAAAGAATTGGGCCTGTACCAGATCCAGGTCAGGGACCCAACTCGCTCTGCCTCAGTACTTTCTCTTCCTGTCAGAAGACGAAGAAGTGGTACCACTCAAGGTCGCCCTCTGGTATATCTGCCAAGAGGTCTCCAGTGGTCGAGAGCAGTAGGCCATCTCCAGTTCCATCCAGTTCCCGACGGCTTCCGCTCACCATCGCTCCAATTCTCTGCACTGGAGCCCTGCTGTGTCCTCTTGTGGGGTTTCTGGTGGGCAGTTTCATCATTGGGTTGTCTTATAGAGCAGTGCATACAGCGTCTGTCTCATTTGCCCTTCCCATGGATCCGGTTCCAGGGCCTCATGCCTAGGAGCCTCAGAGCTGCAGTTGGGTCCTGTGAGGGCAGGTTGTGCATTTGTCACTGGTAACAGAAATTTCTTCATTGCCAGTGCTAACGCCACCAATGCTGGTTCCATGTGCCTTTCCCTCATTCTGTTTCCTTGCAGGGAGCTGGCACAGGTACCATTCCCTTCGCCTTCTTTAAGAGAAACTTTACCGTGTACCTTACCTTAGTTAACGTGGTACAAGAGGACAGCCTTCTGCAAGGTCTGCCCTTTGTCCCACGAATCTCAAATTACTGTCTCTTCTAGGTCTAGAATGGGTCTTTGGGCGTCATCGTCCTGGGCACCATATCCGACCCCAGCTCCTTGTGGTGTGGCAGTGGGTGCAGTGCTGGGACCCATGGTGCCACATGCTGCACTGGGGTCCGTGGCACCTGGCACTGCACGGGATCCACAGTGCTGGGTCTGGTGCTGTTTCTGGTGTCTCCTGTTTATCCCTTTCCCAGACCAGGCAGCGGCTTGTTAGGGGCAACCCGCTCCCTCTGAAGGTTACATGGAGCAGGATGAGTCTGATCCCGATCTTTAATTTCTGAAGAGGAGATGAAAACTCGTTCTACAGCTTGTACAGTAAACCCTCATTTCCAGCTGAAAATCTAGTAGAGGACCTCTCGTTCCAGTCTCTGCTAAGGAATATGTGGACAACTCTGGCTCTACAAACCACCTCTGTGGACCCAGGTAGATCTTTGCACCTGGGTGGCTTCATGTTCTGAATATTCCAGTGGACCTTCGCCACCTGTTCCCCACCTTTGAGACTTTGTCTGAAGCAGTGTGGGCCAGACTTGCCCTTATTCCTTCTATTTGCAAGGCCATAGATAGAAGACGTCCTTCCTAAGGACAGGTCCATTTTAGCCTCATAACCCATCGCAGATGTGCTGGTTGTTCTCGCTGAGAATGACAGAGCTGTTCTTCTCCAAGTATCAGCACATCCTATCAATAAGGAATCTCATAAGATGGATACTATGTGAAAAAGGCTTTCACAGCTGCAATTTTTGGCATCGTATCGCCTACTATCAAGGGCACTTCTCCTAATACAAATATGTCCTGTGGACCTCCTTAAATCTCTGGTGGAAGGTCTCCAGGAGACTGACTATAAAATGGAGCTTTACAGACTGTTACCCAAGGTATAGAATGTAATAGCCATCAGCTGAAGACTTCCGTGGATGCTTACGACACGGCAGACAGGGTGGCAGCTTGGGATCTGTAGTAGAAGACATTCTTGGCTTAGGACATTGGGGTTTTCCTTTGATGCACTATAGCAGGTAATGAATGTCCCTTTGATGGTACATATCTGTTTGGCCAGCAGGTAGAACAAGCCTGGAGGCCTCTCAAAAACCAGGACTGCCATTAAAACAACCGTGCGGCTCCTTCAGCACCTCAGAGAGGCAGGAATTGTCAGTTCTAGGGACATGGATATGTTGTTCATCCACACTGTCTGGCAGGTTCCTTGCCACTTTAAATCTTGCGGAAGGTCTTCAGGCTGGCTCCTCCATCCACCTGGGTGGTAAAACTCTCGGCTCCGCCCCATGGCGTCAGATCTTCCTTACGCTTGGAGCTCAGGTTCCCTCCTTAGCAGCTCTGCGTGATGGACTGGATCCTAATTCTTGATTAGCGAAACTCATTTTAAATTTTCAAGACTTTGGTGCGTCTTTCTGCCCTCGTGTGCGCTGGACAAATCGACTTCGGTTCAGGCGGTGCCTTTGTGGGCAGAAAGATGTTCGAGACAGACCTGCACTCACGTGCGTCTACTGCCTCGGCCTGAAACCACGACCCGCGGGTCTGCGAGTCATGCCGTTCATTTTGGCCAATGTCCTGGAGGACCGCGCTGCCCAGTTACAGCTGGGTGCCCGATAGTGCTACCACGTTAAGTTGAAGGAGGCCCGCTGGGCGTGTTACCCGTGGTTGACTTGGTTGAGCAACTCGACAGATGATCGCCCTCGAGGAGGCGGCCCAGGCCGCATCATCCTCTTCCTCGGTCACGGCATTATCCCACTCTCTGGGTACCGTATTCAGCTTCGCTTCAAGGAGCTTTGCCAATCCTTTCCGTGAAGGGAGAGGGGCATCGGGACATTCCTCTCAGTCCAAAAGAAGGACTCAAAGGTAAGTCCCATCGTCGGCGTTAGTGGGAGGCGGGAGGGTCTCCTTCCCGGACAGCCGACTGTCGACTTCAGTCGAGGTTGTGGCTAAAGCCGCTGTCTTTCTGGCGTCCCGTCAGGCCAACCGGCCGTGACACCCGTCGGCGGCGGTCGAGATTTTCTCGACCCGTCGGACGAGCTGTCAACTGGTGAGGCCGACAGCCCTTCTTCACGGTTCCCCAGTGGAGACCGAGACCTGCCTGTGACCCGGTGCCGCAGTCCCCAGTTAAGGCTTCGAGCGAGGAAGGCGGTGTCCCCGCTTCTTCCCAGACCCGATCCTCAAGAAACACCGAGGATCTAGGTCTCTGTCTCGGACATCGTCTCGGTCCAGCCGATCCCCGCCCCATCGGTCTCCGGCTTCCAGGGTAGCGCCACCGCTGTCCTCGTCTTCCTCCTCGGAAGAGGAGAGGCCGTGCAAATTGTGTCGGCGCTTACGAGGACCTGATGTGGCAGCAGTTACTTCTGTCCGGGAACAAGTCAATGCCGTCGCCTTCCCTGGCCATCAAGTGGCTGTCACCCGGCGGCCAAAACAACCCTCGCTGTAGTCGAGGGTGCCCAAGCCTAGGCTGGTTGTTCGGCAGAAACCAGCTGCCCACCGATTGTGGTGGAACCTCTGCCAATCGGGCGCGACCAAGGACTCTCGGTCGGGTCAAGGCCTGCCCCACAGGTTGTCAGTCACCCTCACTCCCACCATCCTCAGCAGGTGGAGGGTGGCTCAGGCCCCAGGCAGCTCTTCGCGGACTCCTCCGAGTCGGACGACGACGCCCTCCCTGTTCTCCAGGCCCATTGACCTGGAGTCCTCCGGGGCCAGTCGATGGACAAAGCCCATCATCCTTCATGGGTTTGCTTGGCTCATCTCGAGTCCACCAGGGTGCAGCTCCGAGCCTGTATCCAAGCGGGCCAAGTATCCCCTGACGGAAATACTGGACCGAGGGATTCACCCATGGAGGCCTTTCCAGTGGCTGAAGCCATTGTTGGCCCAGCCTTGAGCTCTGGCAGTGGCCTGCTTCCTGTCCTGCACCTTCGGCCAGGATGGCCAGGAAGTATGTGGTCCCTACCGTCTTTGCCCGGTTTTTCAGAACACCCTCTGCCGGGGGTTGGTCACCGACAGCGTTTCTGGTGCTCGGGGAGCGCTGGGGCGTGGACAACCCCCACAAGGTCCAAAAGCTGGACTACCGGGCGCAAGGTGTACGCTGCATCCTTCCTTGACCTCCGCCAGGCCAGCTCGGCCGTGCTGATGGCACACTTCTCCCACACCTCATGGGCTCCCTGGATGAGGTGATCCCTCATCTCCTGGCTGACCTGCAGACCACGGTCTGGCAGGTGCAGGAGCAGGGTAGGGCAGTGGCTAAGCAGCAGCTCCAAATGACTCTGGACAAGGGAGACTGCTGTGCCAGATTGGTTGCGGCACGCGGTATATGCGTCAGAGAACATGGTCTGAGGATATCCACCTTCACGGCGGATACCCAGCACAAATTGGCGGATGTCCTTTTTGGGAGCCAACTCTTCAGCCCTGGAGTGGAAGGTCATCTCCAGCAGATCGAAAGTCAATGCCACTCTGGACTCGGTCACCTCCAGCCAGAAGGACAAAGGCGCCGACAGCAGCAGCACAAGTCCTTTCATCCTTCTGCGCCTGCGGACGTCCGCCCAACAGCACCAGGGCCAGCAGGCTCGCGCTTGCATCCCAAACCCAAGCCCGTGGCTTCCTCCAACAGGAAGCAGGGAGGTAAAGGCCCAGGAGGTCCCTCGGCGGTCCCTCCTCCAAGCCTGCCCAGTGATGGGTTGAGGGTGTCGCCTCCAGCCTTGTCTCACTCCCCTGGGTTCCTCCCATGGGGGCGGCTCCTACTTCTTTCCGCCTGGTCCGCTATCACCATGGACGGTGGGTGTTGGAGTGGTAGGAAAGGGCCTGCCTCTGGAGTTCGAGCAGGCCCCACCCTTCCGAGCTGCGCCTTGGGGGCTACGGTCTGCAGCCTCTCAGTCGGCTGCCGAGCTGATATTGCCCTGCTCCTCAAAAAGAGGTGATCAGGAAGGTGCGGATCTTTCTCCAGACCCGGGTTGTGTCCAGGTACTTCCTGGTCCCAAAATGGACGGGGCTGGCCCCATTCTCGACCTGCATGACCTGAACAGGTTCCCAGCATCTCGGACCTTCAGGATGGTCACTCTGGCTCAGATAATCCCATCCTTGGAGCGAGGCATGTGGTTCTGTTCTCTGCACCTTCAGGACATGTTCTTTCATGTCCCAATCCATCTGTCCCACCAGAGATTCCTCCACTTCAGAGCAGAGGATCCCTTTACGAGTTCGAGCCATGCCCTTCAGCCTTTCCCTAGCTCCCAGGGTCTTCACAAATGCATGGCAGTGGTGACAGCATTCTGCAGCACCAAAGGGTCGGGTGTACCCTTACCTGGAGGACTGGCTGATTGCAGCCCCTCAGAGAGGAGGTGGAGCAGTCCAGAGATCTGGCCCTCCAGATTTGCTCTCAGGTTGGCCTCCTCATCAACAAGGCCAAGTCGAACTCGTGCCAAAGCAGGTGATACAATTCATCGGGCAGAGCTTGACTCTCTACGAGCCAAAGCACGGCTCCCGGCAGACAGGGCAGGTTCTTTCCTCCTTTGCCCAGTCATTTCAGGTTGGGCAGTCGTGCTCTGCTCGGGACTTCTCGCCTCTTGGGCCTCATGGCGGCCTGCACCAAGCGTGGTCCATTGGGCCCACTGGTACATACATCCCCCTCCAAGGGGCTGGCCAGCCAATGGTCACAACACTTGATCCGCTGGATCAGCTAGTGACAGTGACCCAGGGGATGTGGGACCGCTCCAGCACATCTGCAGGAGGGCGCCCCATTTGTCTGCCCCAAGCCGACAGTCTCGCCATCGACAGATGCCTCTCTGATGGGTTGGGGTGCCCATCTGGGGAGCACAGAGCGCCGGCCTCTGGTCCCCTCGGAGTCCCGATGCCATATCAACCTGCTGGAGCTTGAGGGTTCGTCTAGCCCTTACCGCCTTTGCTCATTTCTACGAGGTCAAGTGGTTCAGGTCCAAATGGACAATACCACGACCATGTACTACCTAAACCGCCAGGCGGGATCGCTCCATGGCTCTGTGCAGGAAGCTCTCCGCATTTGTTCACTCGCTCGCAGCCTGGAGGTGGATCTCCTCGCCATTCACGTGGCAGGAGCCTCCAACACCCTGGCCGATGCCCTAAGCCAGATAGGGCTGCGCTCATGAGTGGTCTCTCCTGCGGAGGTAGTACAGGATCTCTTCTCCCACTGGGGCATTCCTCAGGTGGACCTGTTTGCCTCCAGGAGAATGCAAGCTGAGACTGTTTCATGCCCACCCCTTCAGCAGGGCTCGCTGCAGGGGATGCCTTCTCGAGGCCGTGGACCCCGGGCCTCTTCGCCTTTCCCCATTTCCCTTGATCCACACGGTGCTTCTCAAGGTGAGGAGGGACAAGGCGCAGGTGATTCTGGTAGTGCCAGACTGTCCCCACCAGTTCTAGTATCCAGATCTCCTCAGTCTCAGCTCCAGGCTCCGAGGCGGCTTCAGCCACCGGACCTGATCTCAGTCAATCAGGGAAGGTATTCCATCCGGACCTTCAATCCCTGCACCTGACTGCCTGGTTTCTGGACAGCTGAGTTCCAGGCCTTGGGTCTTTCGATGAGGTCCTCCACGTTGTTGAGGCATCCCGTAGAGTCGACCAGAAAATGCTATGCCTTCAAATGGAAGAATTCCATTTGGTGTCAGAGCAAGGGCCTGGACTCTTCCTCCTGTTCCTTGGCAAGCATTCTGGACTACCTGTGGTCCCTTTCTCAGCTAGGGCTTGCGTCGGCGACCCTTAAGGTGCACCTGGCAGCCATCTCTGCTTACCAGGCATGGGCCAGGAAGCAGTCGGTGGCACAGGAGAAGGTGGTCGGGCGCTTTTCAAAGGCCTTGATTACATGTCCTCCGGTGAGAACCTCCACCTCCGTGGGATCTACTGCTGGTATTGGCTAGCTCATGGGCAAGCCATTGAACCCGATGCACAGGTGTGACATCTCTCACCTGTCATGGAAGACCGCCTTCTTACGTGGCTATCATGTCAGCCAGAAGGATGGGAGAGCTCAGGCGCTTTCCATCAAGTCTCCTCATCTGGTCTTCCACAGGGACAAGGTTGTCCTGCGCCCCACCAAATTCCTTCGAAGGTGGTGTTGGAGTTTCTCCTTAACCAGGTGTTCACTCGGTGATCTACCCCAATCACATCTCGGAGGTCGAATATAGGCTCCATACTTGGACCCTAGAAGAGCTTTACTTATTATAAGGGCGGACAGCTGAAGTTCGGGGAGAGGTTCGCCAGCTGTCTGTCTCCTATGTTGAAGCCGCACCTGGCAGACCTGCAGCCATGTGGATGATAGACAGCTGGGTCACCTCCTGCATAGATCTCTGCTATAGGATGGCGGGCATGAAGCCTCCCAGAGGATAGAGCTCATTCTACCCGCCATACCGCTGCATCGGTGGCTGCTTCCAGGGATGTCCCTATCCAGGAAATCTGCAGGGCTGCTACCTGGAAGTCAGCACATACCTTCATCACCCACTACCACATCGACCTTGAGTCATGCCGGGATGCTGGTTTTGGGGCCTCGGTTCTCCAGTCTCTATTTCCCAAGTAGGGGTTGTGCGCCTTGCCTCCCTCCTCCTCCCAGAGAACTGCTAGGAGTCTGCCAGACAGTGTGGATGAACAACATATCCATGTCCCTAGAAATACAGGTTACTCTACCTGTAACAGGAGTTCTAGGAATGGTCTATATGTTGTTCATCCACGACCCCACGACCTCCCGGCTTTGGCGCACAACCTGGCTTCCAGCGGCTAGATCTGGCATCATGGGGCAGAGCCGAGAGTTTTACCACCGGGTGGGTGGGAGGAGCCAACTTGAAGACCTTCCGGCAAGATTTAAAGCGCAAGGAACCTGCCAGACAGTGTGGATGAATAACATATACCATTCCTAGAACTCCTGTTACAGGTGAGTAACCTGTATTTTTTCCTAACAGGCAGCCCTTTTGAGGCAGAGGCCGAGGAGCCCCAAACAGGCACCAGCCTCCTCAGCCACAAAAAGCAAATGCAACATAAGGCACAAGGGCCAAAGCACCCAGTGCCGTGCTCTGAAAGAATCCGCCCTGAGCTCACCTTAGCTGCCGAGGTGGACTTTTTGCATGGCAGTGAGAGGTTTGACTCAATTTCGACCAGTGGAGTCTGTCACCACAGACAAGTGGGTCCTCAGGATTGTTAGGGATGGTACTTCCTCAGCTTTGCAGAGATCCCCCAGGCCTTCCACCCACGTGGCAGCATAGTCTGTCAACGTTCAGTCAGACTTTCTCACTTCTGAGATTATGGGCCTTCTCAGAAACAGAGCAGTGGAAGTAGTTGCCTGGGCAGAGTGAAACACAGGTTTCTACTCATTACTTTCTAGTCCCAAAGAAGATAGGCAGCATGTGCCCATTCTCGATCTCAAGCTGAACAAGTTCTTGTTCCAAGAGAAGTTCAAGACTGTCTCCTTGGGGACACTCCTACCACTTGTCCAGCAACATGACTGGCTGTCATCGTTGGATATGCAAGATGCCTACCAGCACATTCTAGTACACCCAAATCATCACAGGTGCCCTCGTTTTGTGGCTTTGGGTTAACTCCTACCAATTCAGAGTCCTGCCCTTTGGGCTGTCCTTGAGTGCCTTGAGTCTTTACCAGTGATTTCACAGTTCTCTGCACACCTTGAAAGCTTGGCGTTCAAGTCTTCCCCTATGTGAGCGGTTAGCTTTTGACAACCTGTCAAGGCAGGAGGCGCAGGAAGCAGTGTCTCTGGCATCTCAGTTCCTCACCTCCATGGAGTTGTTGCTGAACCTGGAGAAGTCACAGCTTCAGCCCTTCAGCAACTTCTCTTTATAAGAGCCCTCTTAGACACTGCAAAGCAAGGTTTTCTCCCAGAGGACAGGAGGAACACTATTCTGCAGATGCTTTGCATCATCAGAGAGAACAACCCTGTATGAGCTCACTCCATGCAACAGATCTTAGGTCTCCTCCTTATTCACAGTGCCTCTAGCTGGATTGCACATGAGGACCACTCAGTGGATGCTCCGCACATAGTGGACCCTGTAACACATCCGCTATCTTATCCTATCAAGGTGTCAGCCGCTGCGGCAGTCACTGACATGTTGGATACAAAGGACAACCTGCCCTTTGCCCCACCAGAATCTGATTACCATCACCACAGATGCATCTCTCTGCTCGGCTGGGGGGCACACTGCAAGACCTTCACACTCAGGGCGTCTCCTCTTCATCAGTGTTCTGGAATTGAGAGCAGTCCTGTACTACACCCTCAGAGTCCTGGAATATGTTGTCATTCACAAGGTAATCCTTCTTCAGACAGATAAAGCTGTGATGTACTACATCAACAAACAGGGTGGAGCACATTCTTACCCTCTGTGTGGAGAAGCCATGAGTATGGGAGAGGTGCCTCGACCACAATGTGATGATCCAGGCAGTTTACTGGCCAGGAACACAGAACAGTCTGGTGGATCACCTCAGCAGGACAGCAAATCCTTTGCGAGTGGTCACTTGCAACAAATGTCAAGGACAAGATGTTTTCTGTATGCATTTCCTCCCCGCTAATTCAGAGGGTGCTGCTCAGACTGGAGGCACAAGGGGACAAGATGATTCTAATTGCCCCATACTGGCCCCGAAGATATGGTTTCCTACTCAACAAGTTGTCGGAGGACCCTCTGAAGCAGCTGCCTATGCAAACGGACCTCCTGATACAGAGACCCCATGGCCATCCCAACCTACACTCCCTTCATCTCAATGCTTGGCTCTTGAAGAGATAGAAGTGAGCAAATTAAAAGTTTCTCAGAGAATCTCAGACATCCTCTTGGCAGCTTGTAAGCCCTCCACCAGGAAGACTTACACGGCCAAACGAAGTGCTTCTCAGAATGGTGTACTAAGATCTACTTAGATCCTTTTCAGTATCCTTTGGATAGAGTGTTGGGAGTACATTTTAGACCTTTAAGATGCAGGGTTGTAATACTCATCTGTAAAGCTGCAACTCTGTCCACTTTCTACCTATCGTGAGCCAGTTGTTATTCTTCACACATGGCCCCAGTTAGGAAACCAGTTGCCCCTGGGATTATTAATCTCGTACTAGACATGCTCACATGTAAACCCTTTGAGCCTCTAGCTACGTGTGATCTCAACTTTTGACCTGGAAAACCACCTTTCTAGTGACCATCACTTTGTGTTACTTGAGAGTCTCAGTACAAACCTTGTCACAGACCCTCCATATACCGTCTTCATAAAGACAAGGTGGTCCTCCGTACTCACTCTCGTTCCCTTCAAAGTGGTTTCGGATTTCCACCTCAACCAGCCTTGGTTCTTCCCACTTATTTCTCTAACTTCCAGAATGAAGGGGAATGCACCTTCATTTACTGGATGTTAATATAGCTCTCTGATTTTACATCAATAGAACCGAGATATCCGTCAGGCCAAGGAACTCTTTGTGTCCTTCAGCGCAGCCGCCTGTGTCCATCAAATGTATCTCTGCTTGGATAGTGGCATGTCTTCCCATTGCTACTCTGTGGCTCAGGTCAAGTTAGAGGCCAAGTTCACACCACTCTACCAGAGCTGTCACCGCATCCTGGCGAAGATGCACTCTGTTTCCATTGATGACATTTACCGTGGTGCTGGAGCTCAGTGCTCACTTTCGTGAAGCACTACACTCTGGATGTCTGTGCCAGACAGCATGTTTCCTTTGGCAGGACAGTCCTTAATGGGCTTCTGTCTTGAATGAGCTCCATCTCCTACCACCCTGCTCGGGATTTGGTTTGTCTTGGTACTCTAACCCAGAAGTATGAATAAATGGTAAAGACTTTTAGTCCAGGAAGATATGAAAATTACATACCCACAGTAATTCTTGATCTTCTGATATGTTTTCATTTATTCATACGCCCACCCACCATCCTCCAAGCTCACTCGGTCTGTCTCTGGTCTTTGCTGCCTCATTTTCTTTGGGCTGTGAAGACATTGTTTACACTGACCCTTCTTATATGGTTCAATCGAGATAGCTTATGCCCTTGCTATTTTGCGTGTTTCTTCGTTATATTATGCTGCACTTCTCGGCAGAAAAGGTACTGGGCGGTTGGAGGGTCAACACCGAGATAGCCTATATGGCACAAAGCTAATCTCGCTGTGCATGTGCAGTCTTACCTCGGCGCTGACCCTCCTGAAGATTTTGGCTCCCTGTAGGATCCCAGCGCCTTGGCTTGAAACAGAAGTATGGATAAATGGTGAAGACTTGTCCAAGAAAATCAAGAATTACAGTGCGTACATAATTTTTATTTGTTGTAGTCTGGGGGTCAGGTGTATCACTGAGGTGGGGGCTCAACGCTGTATGCTTGGGAGGGTGGAGCTCACATCTCCGCTCTGGAATCCCATATTCTAGGATCGTAGATATGTTGTTCTAGCAACACTTATTGGCATGTCCTTTCCCTTTAAATCTTGCCAGATGTTTCTTTCCACTGGAAGATTCAAGTTCCCTCCATATCGCTCCCAAGTAGAGTAGGCCCTGGCGCTTCAAAGCTCAGTTTACTGCCAATTAAGATTCTCGAATCTCTCCTAGTGAATTTAAAACTGTGACCGCGATGGAAGACAAGTCCTTGCCCTGGTTCTGCTGGTGTCCCTTGGGCAAAAAATGTCTTGGGCGGACCCGCATGCCACGTTCATATTACTGCCTGGGTCACAATCACAATACTCAGGTCTGCGATCTGTGTTGCTCCTTTCATCCAAATGTTTTTGGATGACCGCATCTCCAACTTGGACATCGGCTGCAGGTTAGCAAATCAGTTGGAACAGATGAAGGCCTTCAAAGAAGAGGTGGCTCACACCACTGAGCTCTCATCTTGGCCTTCAGTTTTTGCTCCACTTGACTGGGCTCATCATTCTCCAGTTCCATCAAGGAGCTTTACCAATACCTTCCCACTCGTGGAGAGGCTCCTGCTCTCATGTCTCCTGATCCTGTAAGAAGGATGTGAGAGGAAGTGAGGATTCCGTCTCATAGACATTGCTCTTGAGACAGAGAGCAATCTCGGTCCGAGAGTCTCCTGCTTGACTTGGTTGATGTTGCGGCTCGCGCTGACCTCACAGTGATCCCATCAGGTCAGCTGGCCCAGGCATAGAACAATGATCCCATTGAGATTGTTCTCGACCCTGTCTACCCATTGTCAACTGATGAGGCCCACAACTCCTTGTTTAGGACTCTGGTCCCAACGGGCCTCGCTGATGAGGCGACCCAGCTTGCTGGAAAACCCCCGTAGGGTTGTCCCCAACCTGACGAGCCGAGTTCTCCCGCCTCTTCCTGAATGTCCCCATCAGTCTCCGCTGATGGTCTACGTCAGGTCCAGGACATCCTCGACAGAAGGCCAAGGAAGAAGCATAAGTGGTATTCAAGAAGCGCCGCTGCCTCCTCGTAGTCCTCAGATGGGGAGGCTCCAATGAGCTGCGCCACTACAGGACCTTTTGTGGCAGCAGCTAGTTATGTCTGGTCAAAGTCCGTCCCTTCTACCTCAGCCATTACCTGGCTGTCACCCTTCAGGTCATCATCAACTACTCCAGAGTCTGTCGTAGCCACCTCTCCGCCTGCAGAGCCATTGGCGACCCTTCTGACTCTGCCAAAGCTGGTCTCTCCACCTTTCTTGGTGGAGCCACACCTAAGCAGCCTCCCTTGGGGCTCCTCCCAAGGAGTCTTGGCCTGGCTTAGGCCTCCCGCTGCAGGCTGTCAATCACCCTCACTCCCAACCGCCTCGTCAGGTCCTCAGTGAGTCCAGTGGTGAGCCGCTTTCCCAAACTCTTCAGAGTCTAAGGACTCTGAGCTGGCATCTCGTCCTCACGACAGTGATACCATGAGTCTTTCTACAGCGGAGGGCCCACCTCTTTCATGGGCATCCTCCACCTCATCTCGAATCCACGGGATGAAGTTGGCACCCGTCGATAACGGGTAGAATACCCCTTAACTGATAGCTTCAGAAAGGGATTCTCCGACAGAGAGCCTTCCCAGTGGCCAAAGCCATTGTCGGCCCAGCCCTGGGCTTTGGCAGCACCCAGCCTCCTGCCTCGCGCATTCCACGGATAGCCTGCAAATATGCATTACCCACCAGCTCCCTATCAGGTTTCACAGCATCCCTCAACCGAGGGAGTGGTGACCAAGTCTGTGTTCAGGTGATTGGGGAATTAAGGGGACACTGATAGACCACCGGACAAAGAGTCCAAGAATCTGGACCATTCTGCCTGTAAGGTCTATGCTGCTCATCACTCTGTCTCCGTCGGGTGAGCTCGGCCATGATCATGGCACACTTTTCTCATGCCCTGTTGGGCTCCTTGGATAAGATGCTCCTCACCTCCCTGCCGGACCTTCAAACCACGGTCAAGCAGGTCCAGGACCAGGGGTCGAGACTGTTGCCAGGCAACAACTCCAAATAGCCTTGGGCTCGGGAGTTCCTGTGCCCGTTGAGTAGCTGGCCACGGTCGCCATGCACCACAGGGCTTGGTTGCAGGTCTCGACTTTCACGTCCGCCCAGCACAAGTTGGCAGATGTCCGTTCCTGGGTACCAACTTATTCAGTCCAGGGTGGACAGTCACCTCGAGCGTATTGAGAGTCCAACACGCATTGGACTCCTGCTACATCTGCCAAAAAGGATCAGGGTTCCAAAAGCAAAAGAAGAAGCCTTTTCAGTCTTCTGCCCTGCAACCAAGCAGCCCCAGTTTCAATCTGAGAAACAGCAGGCCCAGTCTTTGTGCCCTCAGCCCAAGCCAGAAGCTCAGTCAGCCCGCAAACCAGGGAGAAAGGGTCCAGGCAGGCCCTGCTACCAGATCCTCCTCTTCCAGGCCTGCTTACTGATGGGATGGGGTGTCCAGCCCATACCTGTCACAACCACTCTGGGTCCTCCCATGAGGGCCAGCTCCTCCAGTTCCTTTCCGCCTGGTCGCTGTTATAATGAACAGGTGGGTTCTGGAAGTGGTTGGTCAGAGACTGCCTCTGGAGTTCAAGCAGTACTCTCCAAGTCGAGCCAGCCCCACGGGAAGAAAGGGTATCAGTACACACTTAGTCGGCTCTTGAGGAGTGATATGCCAACTCCTCCTCAAGGAGGTAGTGGTCACAATCACAGATCCCCCAGTCAGCCAGGGTTCGTTTCCAGGCTGGTCCGAAGCGGACAGGGGCTGGCGCCCATTTTGGATCTGCTGGCCACAAGACCAGTATCTCAGGTCACACACCTTTCAGTTGGTAACTGTGTTTCAGATCATACCGTCTCTCGAGCTGAACATGTGGTTCTGCTCCCTAGACCTTCAGGACATGTTCTTCACGTCCCGTTCCATCTGTCACACTGAAGATTCCTCTGCTTCCAGCGGAGGAACCCTTCTAAGTCCCAAGTCATGCCATTCAGCCTGTCATCTACCCCCGGGTCTTCACCAAATGCATTGCAGTGGTGGCAGCCCATCTTTGGTGTCGAGGGTCAGGGTGTACCCTGTCTTGACAATTGGCTCATAGTGGGTCCTTCCAGGTTGGAGGCGGAGAGGTCCAGAGATCTGGCCTCCAGACCTGCATCAGCCTTGACCTCCTGATCAGCGAGACCAAGTCGTAACTCATGCTATGCAGGTGATCTGCTTCATCGGGCAGAGCTCAGGCTCTTACGAACCAGAGCCAAGCTCCCAGCGGACAGGGCAGAGGCCCTATCCTCCTTTGCCAGTCATTTCTGGTTGGGCAATTGCTCCCTGCCCAGGACTTTCTGTGCCTTCTGGGTTACATGGCAGCTGCACCACTGTAGTCCGATGGGCCTGGTGGCATATGCACCCCATTCAGTGGGGTCTGACCAGCCACTGGTCCCAGCATTATGATCATCTCGACCAGCTGGTCACAGTAAGCCAGAAGCTATGAGACACGGTCCAATGGTAGACCATCCTGGAACATCTGCGGGAGAGAATCTTGTTTGTCCGCTCCAAACCAGCGGTTGTCCTTACTACCAGTGCCTCTCTCACAGGCTGGGAGCCCACATGGAGAACCACAGGGTCCACAGGCTCTGGAAACCAAGGAGTCCGATGCCACATCAACCTGCTGGAGCTCCGAGCAGTCTAGATGGCACTGACTGCATTAGTTCTGTTTCTGCGGGTCAAGTGGTTCAGGTCCAGATGGACAACACAACAATCATGCACTACCTCAACAAGCAGGGCACGCACTCCCAGCCTCTGTGCAGGGAGCGCTCTGCATCTGGACACTCTTGACCCATCTGGAAGCAGATCTCCTCACTATTCATGTGGCAGGAGCCTTGAATCGACTGGCGGATGCTCTCAGCCATGTAAGTGAGGCTTCCCACGAGTGGTCTCTCCATCTGGAGGTAGTTGCAGTCTGTTCTCCCAGTGGGGCACTCCTCAGGTGGACTGCCTCCAGGAGAATGCAAAGCTTAGGCTGTTTCATGCCCACTTCCCACAGGAGGGCTTGCTGCAAGGGATGCCTTCTCAAGGCCGAGCCTAGAACCTCTTCTCGCCTTCCCTCCATTTCCCTTGATCTACAAGGTGCTTCTCAAGGTGAGGAGAGACAAGGCAAGGTGATTCTGGTAGCCCTAGATTGGCTTGGTTCACAAATCAGATCTCCTCAGTCTTAGCACCAGGCTCTTGAGGACGTCTCTCAGTATGCCAGGACCTGATCTCTGTCAGTCAGGAGGTATTCCATCCAGACCTTCAATCCCGCACCTGACAGCCTGGTACCTGAGCAGCTAGAGTTCTAGGCTTTGGGTCTTTCCGACAATGTCCTCAATGTGGTTGAGGCATCCAGGAAAAGCTCAACCAGGAGGTGCTATGCCTTCAAATGGAAAAGATTTTCCATTTGGTGTCAGAGCAGAGGCTTAGACCCTATTTCCTGCACTGTGGCCAGTATCCTGGACTACCTTTGGTCTCTCTCAAGGAGGTCTCTGTATGACTACCTTAGGTTGTACCTGGCAGCCATCTTTGCTTCCCGGGTGTGGGTCATTCAGCAGACAATGGCACAGGTGAAGGTGGTCTGGTGCTTTTCAAGGGCCTGGATCACATATCCTCTCTGGTGCATGAACCTCCACCTCCATGGGATCTACTGCTGGTACTGGCAAAGCTCATGGGCAAGCCATTCGAACCGATACACTGGTGTGAGATGTCACATCTGTCATGGAAGACCGCCTTCTTGGTGGCTATCCGTCAACCAGAAGGACTGGGGAGCTACAGATGCTCTCTGTTGAGTCTCCTTACCTGGTCTTCCACACGGACAAGGTTGCCCTGTGCCCCAACCCGAAGTTTCTTCTGAAGGTTGTGTGAGTTTCACCTTAACCAGGTGTTAACTCTGTCGGTGTATTATCAAATTACACCTTGGAGGCCAAGTACAGGCTCCATACATTGGACCCGAGCTGAGTGCTCTCTTACTATAAGAAGCAGAAAGCTGAAGTTTGGGGAGTGGTTCACCAGCTGTTTGTCACCTACGCTGAAGCCACACCTGGCAAACCTGCAGCAAAGCAGACAGTTGGTAGATGGATTACATAATGCATTGGTCTCTACTACAGGTTGGTGGGCAGGAGCATCCTGTAGGTCTGGGGCTCATTCCACCCATCATACTGCTGCATCTGTGGCTGCTCCTAGGGATGTCCCTGTCCAGGATATCTGCAAGGCTGCTACCTGGAAGTCAGCAAACACCTTCATTACCCATTACCACATGGACCTTGAGTCACGCCAGAATGCTGGTTTTGGAGCCTCAGTTCTCCAGTCTCTTTTCTCCAAGTAGGGGTGTGCATCTTGCATCCTCCTCCTGAACTGCTAGGAGCCTACCAATAAGTTTGAACAGAACAACGTATCCACGATCTTAGAAAAACAGGTTACTCACCTGTAACAGTAGATCTTCCATGGGTGGTCTCTTGCAGTAGGTGATACTTTTGGGTATCCAGCAGAGGTCACTGTGGCAACGTCAGCTCTTCTAGCAGTTTTCACCAGGAGCGCCCACACATGACATCAGCTTCCTGTTTCCTATATAGTGGGCGGTCCCTGATATCCTCAGTTAATTTTCCTGCCATCTTCAGCTTGCGCAGCACTAGTGTGGCAGTCATCGACGAAATGTGGAGCTAAGACAAATGTCTACAGATTCTTCAACAAAGCAAGCATTATTTAATTCCTGCCATTGTGGTAGCAAAATATACTGCTTTGACAGCCACACACACTTTGTGTTGTGTAAGGTGTCTGGGACCACACGACACTAAATCCTGCACTTTATGTCAGGAATTTAATCAGGCAACTCATCGGCGACAGTTGCTTGAAATTAAACAACCTTTGATGGAGCAGAAATGTCTTCCTTAGAGAACCAGGAGCTCGTAGCAAGGGCTCCTCCTCTACTGGTTCTCATTCCAGGCAGAAAAAGGAGGAGAAACCCTCCTCACACTCCCTGCCTTGTTGCCTGTCGACAGCCACCGTTTCAGGTGTCCCTCTGTCAAAGGGTGTCCTTTAAACACTTTTTGTCGAAAGGGCTCATACCCTCTCATCAGTGGTGCTTTCCAGTACTTTAAATACAGTTGATTGTAACTGCTCCGTCAACAGAAACATACCTCTCATTGCCAATGCTTTACATGCAGCTAAATATACAGCAGCCTGTGCCCTGCTGCAGCCTTTCCCAGATGACCTGACTTTAGTGAGATGATGGCTCCAAATACAAGCGGTCATGGGATTCTCAACTACTGAACATGACAAACAATGTAAGGATATGGCAGAATACCTTGAATTAACTGAGGAGCCCATTTTAGTGGTTCCCCACTAATACCAACTTACCAAAATGCCTTGCTGGCTATTTGACATCAGGCTTCAGCTGTTACAGCTGTTCCCATAAGCGGCTAATCTATACTAGGCTCCTCTGGACCACCCCTTTCTGTATGCTATTCCAGAGGCAGATTTTGTGGTCATTACTGCTGTTCATGAGCATGCCAAAAACCCAAGCACATGAGCTCCTTACCTCCCGATAAGGAATCCCAAAGAATAGGCTATCTGGAGAAAAGGTATTTTCCTCTGGTGCTATGAATATCAGAATCCTGAACTATATGGGTCATATGATTAAATATCAAGCGTACCCTTGGGTCCTCTGCCATTGAGCTTATCAGTAAACTCCTCCCTCCCTCACAGGAAAGGGATAAATTATTGACTAGTGACAACTAATAATTCTCTTATCACCTTCTCAGGTTGGGATATGATGCCATAGATACCTCAGCCCGACTATCAGCCACTGGTATCACCTTGCGTTGCCATGCTTGGCTTTGCATTTCAGGCTTTGCACCTGACATACAACATAAAGTAGCTAATGCTCTCTTTAAACTGTTAGACTAGGTACTCAAACTGTACTGGATGACTTACAGGCATCAGGCAGAACCTCTGTATGGTCCATGGCATGTGTCATACTCCGTCTACAACCTACCATACTCAATAGTTCTCTTATTCCAAGAGGTGGAAGATACAGAGGTAATAAAGGTGGCTTCAGAGGCCGTGCTCCAGTCCACCAGAGGCAACACCTCTGCTGCCCTGGTGCCGCTCCCACCCTTCCGGTGGAGCTGCACAGCCC
The DNA here is from genome assembly GCA_016271365.2 of Neoceratodus forsteri. NCBI lineage: Eukaryota > Metazoa > Chordata > Ceratodontiformes > Ceratodontidae > Neoceratodus > Neoceratodus forsteri. Next base: position 127,653,461 of record JADMNL010000024.1, read on the forward strand.
ATCTCCCAGTGACCCACTAGGGCTTCCCACCTCCTCGACCAAGCCTCAGAGGCTGTGGGGTCATTTCCCTCCATCTGGAGGCCTGGTAAATGATCACTTCAGACAAATGGGTACTTCAGATTATACAGAAGGGTCATACTTAGAGTTCCTCTCCACCCCACACCCTTGCCCTCCATGGAAGATTCACTATCCTCCAGATCATATACCCATCTTACAGGAGGAATTTACGGCCCTTTGACTAAACAGGCCATTGACCCAGTGCCCCTTCCAGAACATCAAATGGGATTTTACTCCCACTTCTTTCTGGTGCCTAAATGAACGGGAGACCTCAGACCAATATTGGATCTAAGACAACTGAATCTTTACATTCAGTACAAACATTTTGACATGATCACCCTACCTGCTGTCATGCTGATCCTGAAACAGGGCAATTGGCTTTGCATTCTAGACATGAAGGATGCCTACGTGCATATCCCCATCCACCCTGCCCACCACAAATGTTTCGATTCCACCGACTGAGTCAAAATTACCAGTTTCAAACACTCCCTTTCAGCCTCTCATCAGCCCCCAGAGTGTTCATTAAGTGCATAGCAGTGGTGGCAGCACTTTAGAAGAAAAGGGCACTTCATCTTTCCATATCTTGACAACTGGCTAATCAAAGCAGACTCCAAGGTAGCTCTGTTGCCTCCTAAATGCTACCCAGTTACCAGATCTGGGGATCACATCGTTGGCCAAAGTCCAGTCCAAATCTGACGTAGTCTCTCCAATACATTGGGGCTGTCCTAGATACAGTTACAGCCAGGGCTTACCTCCCACCTGCCCGGCAGGACGCACTTATACTCTGGCGTCACACATACAGACTCAGAAAATAGTCTGACAAATGCTGCACCTTCTGGGTCACATGTTGTCTGCCATCCCTGTGGTGGCATTCACCTGTCTCCACATGAGACCTGTCCAATGGACCCTCCAGAATCAGTGGTCCCAAAAACATGACAGTTCCAAGACAAAATCAGGATCGCTGTCTCTGAAGTCATCCCTAACATGGTGACAATCAGAATCAAACTGAATCAAGGAATGCCTTTCTGGTGTTCTCCCCCTCATGCAAGCGTTAACCACGGATGCTTCCCTACAGGGATGGGGTGCACAGTTTGGTCCTTATCAAACCCAAGGCCAGTGGCCTGCTTCTCCCCATCAGTCTACATCAATCTCCTAGAGATGTAGGCGGTCCGTCTAACCCGTTCAGTTCCGCCTACTTCACCCCAGGCTTGTTACTGATCCAGTCAGACAACACTGCAGTAGTGTTCTACCTCAACAAACAGGGAGTATGAAATCTCACACCTAATGCAAAGGAGACCCTTGCGTTTGGCAAGAAGCCATCTGGCAACACGACACTAACAGCTGTCTACTTATCGGGACATTGCAACCAGTTAGCCAACTGGCTGAGTTGCCAGTCCATTAACTCACGAATGGACACTTCACGAGCAAGTGTTCCAAGAAATCTTCAACCTATGGGGCACTCCACAGCTGGATCTGTTTGCCTCTCCAGTGAATTATTGTCTTCCCAGGTATTTTCCAATAATCCGAACAAAAAGGGATGGTGTATAGATGCCCTGTCCCAACCATGGACAGGACTCTTCTTATATGCCCCGTCCCTCTCCAAGCGGACCCTACTGAAACTACAACTAGAACCAGCCACAATGATAGTCATAGCCTCAATGTGGCCTCGCCAGATGTGGTTTCCTACTCCTCTACAACTGTCAGTATGGGACCCCATTCTGTTACCAATCAGACGGACCTTTTGACTCCGAGTCAAGGGTCTCCTACATCCCAACCTGAAGGCTTTACACCTTCATGCTTGGCTCCTGAGGAGGCTTTCATAACTACACCTACTGGTCAAAAGTTTTAGAACACCCCATTTTTCCAGTTTTTATTGAAATTTAAGCAATTCAAGTCCAGTGAATAACCTGAAATGGTACAAAGGTAAGCGGTAAACTGCTAGAGGTTAAAAAAAGTTTAGGTTAGCAAAAACTGCTGTAGAGAAATTGCAAAGAAAGCCAAGGTGTCAGTGAGTACAGTTTCCTACACCATCAAAAGGCACTTGGAAACTGGAGGAAACTCTGACAGGAAGCGGTCTGGCAGACCCAAAGCCACAACAGAATCAGAAGACAAGTTTCTGAGTCAACAGCTTGCGTGATGGCGGCTCACAGGACAACAGCACAGAGTGACTGGCACCCTGAACCAAAGGGCTACCACAGCATTTGCAGCGCCATGCAATACCCTCTGGTCTACACCTAGTTGGTCAGGGTTCATCCTACAGCAAGATAATGACCCAAAACATACCTCCAGGCTATGTCAAAACTACCTTCGAGGAAAAGAACAAGACAGTAGGCTTCAAATCATGGAATGGCCAGCACAGTCTCCAGACTTAAACCCCATCGAGTTGGTTTGGGATGAACTGGACAGAAGGGTGAAAGCAAAGCAACCTACAAGTGCAACACATTTGTGGGAACTTCTGCAACAGTGTTGGAAGAACTTCCAACAATATTTGATGTCCATTGTAGGAAGAATGCCACGAGTGTGTTCAAGCGGTTACAGTATATCTGCAAAAGGTGGCTACTTTGATGAGTCAAAATTTAGATTAAATTTTGTTAAACAAAATGATTCTATGATTTCTTTTATCTCCAATTGTTTATTTGTTCTATGCTTTAATTTCAGAGTACATTGAGACATTAACCTGCGTAAATTTCAATAAAACTGGAAAAATGGGGTGTTCTAAAACTTTTGACCGGTAGTGTAGACTACAAGTGTCCTCTCCTTTTGCCAATATTCTCTTGGCCTCCAATGAAAAGCCAACAACAAGGGCAACATACAATTCAAAATGGAAGCATTTTCCATATGGTCCAGCCTCTCGATCTTTGGACCCTTACTCTTGTCCACTGACAAAGCTTCTGGACTACCTGGCCTCACTATCTGAGTCCGGTTTAAGTTACTGTTCCATCAAAGTCCATTTGGCGCCATCTCGGCTTTCCATAAACCTCTGGATTGCAGGTTACTGTACCAACATCATCTAGCTAAGATGATTTTGAAAGGAATGTGACATATTAAACCTCCTGTTAGAAGACCCACTTCTCCGTGGGATCTCAATTTTATGATAGAAGAATTGACCCTTGAGTCTTCTGAACCAGCAGCCACTTGTGACCTTCGTTTTCTATCATGGAAAACCTTATTCTAGGAGTGTGGATATGTTGTTCATCCACACTCTTTGGATGTCCTTTCCCCTTTAAATCTTGCGGAAGTCTTCAAGCTGGCTCCTCCCACCCACCCGGTGGTAAATACCTTGGCTCCACCACTTGATGCCAGATCTTCCTTCCGCTGGAAGATTCAGGTTCCCTCATGCTACTTCTGCAGTACCGTAGGCCCTGGATTCTAATTGACAGTTTTTGACAATTTGCTTTCTTTGAAACTCATATGAGTTTACGATTCCGATCCAAGTGCATCAGACCACGGAGGACAAGTTGTCCCCAGGTTTCGCCAGTGTCCCTGTGGACAGAAAATGTCGCGCACCAATCCCCACCTCTTGTGTGTTCTATTGCTTGGGTGTCGTGTATGACACCACTTCTGCACCATTTGTCTGGCCTTCCATCCCAACATCCTGGACGACAAGGTGTGCTAAAACTAGGGGCCAGACTTACATGACCACGGTGAAATCGAAGGGGAGGACAGGTGGGCGGATTTCATGACCGTGGGATCTGCCGAGCACCTCGAACAGATGGCGGCTTTTGAAAGGAAGCTGCTCAAGCTTGACCAGCCAAAGTTTTTCGTGCCTCTTAACCTGGGCTCCACTTTCACTGGGTCCTTTGGGAGTTGTACCAGTCTCTTCCCACCAGGGGTGAAGGCACCCTCGAGCTCGCCTCCTCCCGTCCTAAGAAATGGGACATGGACCCTAAATCTTCTTCTGCCTGAAGAAGCGTTCCTGGGACCGAGGCGGTCCGATTCTCAGGATCTTGCGGTCTCGCCTCGGTTGAGATCACTTCCTCGGCCGCCGGCTTCTCAGACCTTCCGTCAGGCCAAGGCAGCAAGGCCGAGATACGGCCGAACCGGACGAGATTTCTCCCCACCCAATTGAGCTGCTGTCGCGATCCCGATCGACGACCCCTTGAAGAGGACACCCATCCTTTCCTTCCCGATGAGAAGACCCTTCCCTCGGGTATCCCAATCGAGGACAGGAGCGGAACCTTGGTTTTCACTGAATCCGGCTCTCCCAATCGAGAGAGATCCAACACCATCGGTCTCGATCGAGGACTAGGACCCCATCGGTTGAAAATCTGAAAAGGGTCACAGACACTCCCGGAATAGGCATCGCCACCGATCCTCATCCTCCTTGGGCGAGGAGAGACTTTGATGGAAGCTCAGTCAGCGTTTTGAAGACCTTATGTGGCAACAGCTAATTCTGACCGGTCGAAGCGAAGCTCCACCGTCCGTTACTTGGCCTCAGCCTCTTAGGCCGGCGCCGACCTCCAGAACCCGAAGACTACGGTTCTCCTCCGTAGGACCGCACACATTCCTGTTCGGCCTGTTCCGGTCTCCCCACCAATTTTCATGGAGCCACCGTCTAAGCAGCCTCAGGAGGGGCTCCCTCAAAGAAGGACCAGACAGATACTTGCCTGCCCTGTCGTCTGTCCATCACTGTTGTCCCCGATTGCCCTCGGTGTATTGAAGGGGACATAGGCGGAGACCCCTGTATCCCGACTCCTCGGACTCGGATACCACTGGTCTTCATTCACACCCGATGATGAATTGTCAGTGACAGGCCTGGAGGAAGGTCCTTCCTCTTTCCAGGGCATCCTCTGACTTATTTCAGAGTCCACTGGTATGCCTTTGGAGCCTATCCAAGAGAAGGCGGAATAGCCTCTCATGGATATCCTTAAGGGGATACCCGATGGAGGCCTCCCAGTGGCTGAAGCCATTGTTGGCCTGGCCATTGAGCTATAGCAGTGCCCTGCCTCTTGCCTGGCTCCGTCTGCCTGCATGGCTCGCAGTACACTGTACCCATGGGGTCCTTGGCGGGCTTCTCAGAGCATCCCTCAGCTGAGAGCCTTGTGACTGCCTCAGTGTTTAGGCGTACGGGTAGCTCAGCGGATACTGACCGCCCTCGGACAAGGAGTCCAAAAATATGGACCATTCTGCCTGGAAGGTATATGGCCTCATCCTTGGGTCTTCATCAGGCCAGCTCGGCAGCGATCATGGCACACTTCTCTCATGCCTTCGGGTCGCTAGATGAAGTCCTCCTTCATCTCGCGAGTGGACATGCAGACCACGGTTAAGCAAGTCCATGACCAGGGCCATGCTGTTGCAAAACAGCAGCTCCAGATGGCCTTGGATATTGGAGATTCCTGTGCCCATTCACTAGCAGCCACAGGGCCTGGCTGAGGTTATCCTGTTTTCCAGCAGATACTCAGCACAAGTTAGTTGATGTGCTCTTCCTTGGCACCAATCTCTTTGGTCCGGAGTGGCAGGTCACCTCCAGTGCATAGAGCAGTCCAATGCCACCTTGGATGCCACTTCTGCAAAGGTTCTTCAGGCAAGAACCAGTAGAAGCACAAAAGAAGCCTTTTCGGCACTCTTCTCCTGCAGTTAGACAGCCCCTCTTCCAGGGAGGTCAGAAGCACCAGCAGCAACAGCAGGCTCAGGCTTGGCACTCTAGGCCCAAGTAGGGTCCCCAACAGCCCCACAAAGGAGGTCGAGGGTGCCGGTCCAGGAGCCTCCTCCTCCTGTAAGCCTGCAGTGACGGGTCAGGGGTGGCCATCCCTACACCCATCATGCCAGTTCTGGGTCCTCCTGTGGGGGCCGGCTCTGCTACTTTCTTTCCACCTCATCCGGTATCACTTGGACAGGTGGGTCCTGGAAGTGGTCAGTTGGGGACTGCCTCTAGAGTTCGAGCATTACCCTCCTGCCGAGCCCATGCCCCACGGGAGGAAAGGATCTCAGTTGGCACTCAGTCGGCCCTTCGGGATGACATTGCTCAGCTCCTCTGCAAGGAGGCAGTAGCTCCAGTGCCAGATCCTCCTACAGACCCAGGCTTCATGTCCAGGTACTTCCTGGTGCCCAAGCGGATGGGGGTTGGCGCCCATCCTAGAGCTCCACGACCTAAATCAATATCTTAGGTCTGCACCTTCCGGATGGTAACTCTGAATCAGATCATACCATCTCTGGAGCGAAACATGTGGTTCTGTTCACTGGATTTACAGGACACATTTTCCACGTCCCAATCCATCCGTCCAGTCCCACCAGCGGTTCCTCCGCTTCAGGTGGAAGGGACCCTGTCTGATTCAAGCCATGCCGTTCGGCCTGTCATTGGCCCTTGGGTCTTCACCAAGTGCATCGCAGTGGTGGCGGCCCATTCACGGCATCAAGGGGTTCAGATATACCCCTACCTTGATGATTGGCTCCTGGCAGGTTCCTCCCTACAGGAGATGGAGAGGTCCAGGGACCTGGCCCTCCGAACCTATTCCCAATTAGGCCTCCTGATCAACGAGGCCAAGCTGGAACTTGTGCCCTGTCAGGTGATGGGCTTTATCGGGCAGAGCTCGACTCTCTTGTCAAGCCAGAGCTTGGCTCCCGGTGGACAGGGCAGAGGTTCTTTCCTCCTTTGCCCAATCATTTCTGGTTGGGCACTTGCATCCTGCCCGGGACTTCCTCGCCTTCTGGGTTACATGGCGGTGTGCACCTCAGTGGTCCATTGGGCCAGATTGCACATGTGCCCCTCCAGTGGGAGCTGGCGCTCAGTGCACTCAGTGTCAGGGTCATTTCGACCAGTTGGTCACTGTCACCCAGAAGATGTGGGACACTCTCCAATGGTGGACCGTCCCAGGTCATCTGCAGGAAGGGATCCTGTTTGTCCGCCCCAAGCCGACGGTCGTCCTCACAACCGATGCCTCTCTCATGGGCTGGGAGCCCACATAGGGACCACAGAACCCAGGGTTCTGGACCCCTGAGAGTCCTGATGCCACATCAACCTGCTAGAGCTCAGAGCAGTCAGACTGGCACTGTCAGCTTTCACTCCTCAGCTCCGGGGTCAAGTGGTTCAAGTCCAGACGGACAATACCATGACCATGTACTACCTCAACAAACAGGGCAGCACGCACTCCCGTCTGCTATGCAAGGAGGTGCTCCGGATCTGGACCTTTGTCAGCCGGTTGGAGGTGGATCTCCTTGCCATCCATGTGGCAGGAGTCTCGAACCAACTGGCGGATGCTCTCAGTCGCATTGGCCAGACATCCCACAAGTGGTCTCTCCATCCAGAGGTAGCTTACAATCTGTTCTCCCATTGGGGCAAACTGTAGGTGGACCTGTTTGCCTCCAGGAGAACACCAAGCTAAGCTGTACCATGCGCCCCCTCAGCAGGGCTCGCTGCAGGGGCATGCCTTCTCGAGCCGTGGACCCCAGGCCTCCTCTGTACCTTCCTTCCATTTCCCTTGATCCACAAGGTGTTACTCAAGGTGAGGAGGGACAAGGCGAAGGTGATCCTGGTAGCCCCAGATTGGCCCCACCAGTACTGGTATCCAGATCTCCTCAGCCTCAGCTGTAGGGCCCAGACTGGCTTTGCACACGCCTGGACCTAATGTCATTGAACCAGGGAAGGTATTCCATCCAGACCTTCAATCCCTGCACCTCATAGCCTGGTATCTGAGTGGCTAGAGTTCCAGGCTCTGGGTCTTTCTGAGGATGTCTACACCATGGTGGAGGTGTCTCATAAGGAATCGACCAGGAAATGTTATGCTTTCAAATGGAAAGATTTTCCATTTGGTGTCAGAAATAAGGCTCTGGATCCCTTATCCTGCTCTGTGGCTAACATTTTAGACTACCTTTGGTCTCTCTTCAAAGGGGGTTTACAGTCATCGACCCTTAGGGTGCACCTGGCAGCCATTTCTGCTTACTGGGCGCAGGTGGGTCAGTCGACATTGGCACAGGAGACAGTGGTCGGGCGCTTTTCAAGGCTTGGATCACATATCCCCTCGGTGCATGAACCTCCACCTTCATGGGATCTTTTGCTGGTTTTGGCAAGCTCATGGGCGATCCATTCGAACCCATGCACAAGTGTGAGCTCTCACACTTGTCGTGGAAGAATCCCTTCCTGGTGGCTATCACATCAGCCAGAAGGACAGGGAGCTCCAGTCGCTCTCGGTGGACTACCCTTATCTGGTCTTTCACAGGGACAAAGTTGTTCTGCGCTCCACCGAAATTCCTTCTGAAGGTGGTGTCAGAGTTTCAACTTAACCAGGTGTTGACTCTGCTGGTATATTACCCTAACTACACCTTGGATGCCGAGTGCAGGCTCCATACCGTGGACCTTAGGCGTGCCCTCTCCTACTACAAGGAGAAGGCGTCGGAAGTCGGGAGAGGTTCACCAGCTGTTTGTCACCTCACGCTGAAGCCGCTTCTGGCAGACTTGCAGCCAAATGGTCCATTGCAAGATGGATTATATCATGCATAGGGCTGTACTATGAGTTGGTGGGCAAGGAGCCTCCCAGAGGATAAGAGCTCATTCTACCCGCCATACTGCTGCATCAGTGGCTTCTTCCAGGGACATCCCTATCCAGGAAATCTGTTGGGCTGCTACCTGGAAGTCGGCAAACACCTTCATTACCCATTACCACATCGATCTTGAGTCACGTTGGTATGCTAGTTTTAGGCCTCGGTTCTCCAAGTTCTGTTTCCTAAGTAGAAGTGTGCACCTTGCCTCCTTCCTCCCGGAGAACTGCTAGGAGTCTGCCAAAGAGTGTGGATGAACAACATATCCACGCTCCTAGAAAAACAGGTTACTCACCTGTAACAGTAGTTCTAGGAGTGGTATATCTTGTTCATCCACATGCACCCACCTGACCTCCCGGCTTTAGCGCATCACCTTGCTTCCAGCGGGCTAAGATCTGGCATCATGGGTGGGCGGGTATTTACCACCTGGGTGGGTGGGAGAGCCAGCTTGAAGACTTCGGCAAGATTTAAAGAGGCAGGACATGCCAAAGTGTGGATGAACAACATATACCACTCCTGGAACTACTGTTACAGATGAATAACCTGTTTTCTAGGGACATGGATATGTTGTTCATCCACACTTATTGAAAGGTTCCTTGCGCTTTAAATCTTGCCAGAAGGTCTTCAAGCTGGCTCCTTCCACCAGCATGTAAAACCTCGGCTCACCCCATGGCTAGATCTTCCTTACCGCTTGGAAGCTCAGGTTCCCTCCTTAGCAGCTGCGTTTAAGACTGGTTCCTAATTCTTGAAAGTTCGAAATCAAAAAGTTTTTGCTAAAAGACTTGGTCTTCTTCTCCTCGCGGCTCGATGGACAATCGACTCCGGTTTTGGAGGTGCCCTTGCGGGCAGAAGATGTCTAGGATGGATCCACACTCCACGTCGTCTACTGCCTGGGCCTTGAGCACCGACCCAGGCCCTGCGATTTGTGCTCTTCCTTTACCGCCAGTCCTTGAAGCCGTGCTGCTCGATTACAACTGGGGCGCCCAAGAAAAGAATTCCACCGGTGAAATCTAAAGAGGCCCGATTGGCGGTGTCCGTGGCGGCGAGCTCGGCGGATCAGCTCGAGCAGATGATCGCCCTCGAAGAGGAGGCGCGCGGGCCGCTTCTACCTCGGCTGCGCATTTGTCCCTCTCTCTCGGTGCCTCGTACTCGGCTTCTTTTAAGGAGCTTTGTCTGACCCTCTCGACCAAAGGTGAGGTCCAACCTCTTCAGGACCTTTTTCCAGGTCCAAAAGAGCAAAAGTAAGTCTCTCCGTTGGCGCTTTTGAGGCGGGAAAGATCCCCTCCCTCGTCGACAGTCTACTTGGTTGACCCCTCAGCTCGACCACTGGCTTCACGGTGTCCCCGTCAGGTCAGTTGACTGAGACTCCCGTCGTCACGGTCGAGATTTTCTCGACCTGTTGAGCGGGTTGTCGGCTGGAGAAGCTGAGAATCCCTCTCCCAGTTCCCCAGTGGGAGTTGAGGATCCGTCGGCTCATCTGTGCCTCCGGTTCCGGAGCCGGTGCAGGATCGTCCGAGCCGAGAGTGCCGATTCCGACACTTCTCCCTCGCCTTCCTCGCCTAGTCGAGACTCTCGGTCTCGGACATCCCTCGCGGTCAACCGATCCTGCCGCCATAGGCGGTCTCGTCCTGGCACCGCGGCAGCCGGCCGCGCTGTTCCTCTTCCTCCGGACGAGGGAGGCTACGCCAAGTTGCGTCGGAGTGCGAGGAACTCATGTGGCAACAGCTCCTTTTGACCGGGAATAAGCCCGACCAATCGTCTCCCCGGCCATTAAGTGGCTGTCACGGGCAGCGAAACAACCCCTCGTTGTAGTCGAGGAGGCCTGTTCTCCAGGTCGGTTGTTGGCCAATTCCAACTCCCCACCGATTCTGGTGGAACCTCCGCCTCCACAGCCATTAGTTGGGGCTCCGACCAAAAATTCTCAAGTCGGCCTTGGGTTTGCCCCATAGGCTGTCTGTCACCCTCACTCCCGATAAACCTCGGCAGGTGGAGGTGGCCCAGGCCGAGGCAGCTCTTTGAGGACTCTTCTGAGTCCGATGATGGTTCCTCCCTCTTCTCCAAGCGCATGGACTTGAGTCCTCGGGAGAGCAGTCAATGGACGATACGCTCGTCCTTCTTAGGGTTGCTTGACTCATCTCGGAGTCCACTGGGATGAGCTCGAACCCGTTTCCTAAGGGCCAGGTATCCCCTCACGGAGATTCTGGACGAGGATTCTCCTCACGGAGGCCTTTCAGTGGCGAAGCCATAGTGGGTCTGGCCTTGGAACTTTGGCAGCGTCCTGCTTCCTGCCTGCGCCGGACCAGGTTGGCCAGGAAGTATCCGGTCCGGTTCCCTGTCAGTTTTGGAACACCCTCGGCCGAGGGGTTGGTTACCAACAACGTTTTCCAGCGTGCGGGAATGCCAGGATGTGGACAAACCTCCGACAAGGAATCCAAGAAATTGGATTATGCCAGGCGGAAAGTCTATGCTGCGTCCTCTCTCGGCCTTCGTCAGGCCAGTTTGGCCGTCCTCATGGCACATTTTCTCACGCCCTGTTGGGCTCCCTGGATGAGGTTGTCCCTCATCTTCCTGCAGATCTGCAGACTACGGTCAGGCAGGTGCGGGACCAGGGCAGAGGCGGTGGCCAAACAACAGCTCCAGACTGCGTTAGACATCGAGGACTCATGTGCCAGGTCTGTGGCGGCCGCAGTGGCCATGCGTCGTCAGGCTTGGCTGAGGATATCCACCTTTACCTCGGATACCCAGCACAAGTTGGCGGATGTTCCCTTTCTGGGGACTGACCTCTTGACCCTGGGGTGGAAGGTCACCTGCAGAGGATCGAGGAAGTCCAATGCTACCTTGGACTCTGTCTCTTCCAGCTCAGAAGGACAAAGGCGCAAGCCACAGCTAAGCCCTTCCGTCCTTCCTGCGCCCGCAGCACCTGCCCAGCAAGCGTCAGGGCCAGCAGGCTCGACCTTGGTATCCCAAACCCAAGCCGTCGGCTTCCTCCAACAGGAAGCAGGGAGGTAAAGGCCAGGAGGTCCCTCGGCGGTCCCTCCTCCAAGCCTGCCCAGTGATGGGCTGAGGGTGTCGCCCCATTCCTGTCACCTCACCCCTGGTTCTCCCGTGGGGGCGGCTCAGACACTTCCTTTCCACCTGGTCCACTGTTACCACGGACAGGTGGGTACTGAAGGTGGTGGAAAGGCCTACCTCTGGGTCGAGCAGGCCCGCCCCTTCAGGCCGTCGCACCTCGGGGGCCTAGGGGTCTGCAGCCTCACTGGCTGCCGACCGACAGCCGGCCCTCCTCCTCCAAAGGAGGTGATCATGGAGGTGGAGGACCCCCCTTCAGACCCGGGTTCATGTCCAGGTATTTCCTGGTTCAAAGCAGACGGGGGCTGGCGCCCATTCTCGACCTACACGACCTGAACAAGTTCCTAAGGTCTCGAACCTTCAGGATGGTCACTCTGGCGCACATAATACCATCTCTGGAACACGGCATGTGGTTCTGCTCTCTGGACCTACAGGATCGTTCTTTCCCGTCCCTATCCGTCCGTCATCGGAGATTCCTCCGCTTTTGAGCAGAGGATCCCTCTTCAAGTTCGAGCCATGCCCTTGACATCTCCAGCTCCCAGGGTCTTCACCAAATGCATGGCAGTGGTGACAGCATTTCTCTTGTCGCCGAGGGGTCGGGTGTACCCTTACCTGGATGATTGGCTGATAGCAGCCTCCTCCAGATGGGAGGTGGAGGCGGTCAGAGATCTGGCCCTCCAGGTTTGCTCTCAAGTTGGCCTTCTCATCAGCGAGGCCAAGTCGGAAGTGAGCGAAGCAGGTGATCCTGTTCACCGAGGCAGAGCTCGACTCTCTTGAGCCAAACCGCGGCTCCCAGCGGACAGGGCCAAGGTTCTTACCTCCTTTGCCCAATCATTTCTGGTTGGGCAATGGCGCCCTGCCAGGACTTCCTGCACATTCTGAGTCTCATGGCGGCCTGTACAGCGTGGTCCGTTGGGCGGCGCTGGCACATGCACCCCTTCGATGGGGACTGGCCAGCCAGTGGTCATAACGCTGCGATCCTTTGGACCAGCTAGTGATAGTGACCCAGGAGATGTGAGGCAGCTCTCCAGTGGTGGACTGTTCCATTCCATCTGCAGGAGGGCATCCGTTTTCCGCCCGAGCTGACGGTCTCTCTCGAACGATGCCTCTCTGATGGGTTGGGGTACCCATCTGGGGGAACACCGTGCCGCCTCTGGTCCCAGCGGAGTCGATGCCACATCAACCTGCTGGAGCTCCGAGCGGTCCGCCTAGCTCTCACCGCCTTTGCTCCGTTTCTCCGGGGTCAAGTGGTCCGGTCAGGCGGACAATACCACGACCATGTACTACCTGAACCGCCAGGGCGGGGCGCGCTCCATGCTTCTATGCAAGGAAGCTCTCCGCATTTGGTCACTCGTGCGCAGCCTGGAGGCGGATCTCCTAGCCATTCATGTGGCAGGGCCTCCAACACCCTGGCCGATGCCCTGAGCGGATGGGGCTGCATCTCACAGTGGTCTCTCCTGCGGAGGTAGTACAAGATCTGTTCTCCCACTGGGGCACACCTCAGGTGGACCTGTTTGCCTCCAGGAGAACGCTGGCTGAAGCTGTTTTATGCCCCCCCTCAGCAGGGCTCACTGCAGGGGATGCCTTCCGAGGCTGTGGACCCCGGGCCTCTTTACGCTTTTCCCTATTTCCCTTGGATTCACAAGGTGCTTCTCAAGGCAAGGAGGGACAAGGCGCGGGTGATTCTGATAGCCCCAGACTGGCCCGCCAGTTAGGTACCCAGATCTCCTCAGCCTCAGCTCCAGGCTCCCGAGGCAGCTTCCAGCTCGCCCGGACCTGCTCTTAATCAATCAGGGAAGGTGTTCCATCCGGACCTTCAATCCCTGCACCTGACGGCCTGGTTCCTGGCTAGAGGTTCCAGGCCTTGGGTCTTTCCGGCGAGGTCCTCAATGTTGTTGAGGCGTCCCGTGAGGTCGACCAGAAAATGCTACGCCTTCAAATGGAAGAGATTCTTCATTTTGGTGTCAGGGCAAGGCTTGGACCCTTCCTCCTGTTCTGTGGCAAGCATTTTGGACTATTTATGGTCCCTTTCTAGTCAAGGGCTTGAGTCGGCGACCTAAGGTGCACCTGGCAGCCATCTCTGCCCACCGGGCGTGGGCCGGGGGCAGTCGGTGGCGCAGGAAAAGGTGGTCGGGCGCTTTTCCAAGGCCTTGATCACATTTCCCCTCCGATCGAGAACCTCCACCTCCGTGGGATTTACTGCTGGTACTGGCAAAGCTCATGGGCAAGCCATTCGAACCAATGCACAGGTGTGATCTCTCTCACCTGTCGTGAAGAACCACCTTCTTGGTGGCTATCCGTCAGCCAGAAGGATGGGAGGCTCCTGGCGCTTTGCATCGAGTCTCTTTACCTGGTCTTCCATAGGGACAAAGGTTGTCCTGCGCCCCACCGAAATTCCTTCCGAAGGTGGTGTCGGAGTTTCACTGTAACCAGGTGCTGACTCTGCGGTGTTCTACCCCAATCACACCTCAGAGGCCGAGAATATAGGCTCCATACTCTGGACCTAGAGAGAGCTCACTTATTATAAGGGCGCACAGCTGAGAATCGAGGAGAGGTTCGCCCAGCTGTTTGTCACCCTACGCTGAAGCCGCACCTGGCAGACCTGCAGCCAAGCGGACGATAGGCAGGTGGGTCACCTCCTGCATAGATTGCTGCTATAAGTTGGCGGGCATGGAGCCTCCCAGGCGGATAAGAGCTCATTCTACCCATCATACTGCTGCATCGGTGGCTGCTTCCAGGGCGTCCCTATCCAGGAAATCTGCAGGGCTGCTGCCTGGAAGTCAGCACACACCGTCTATTACCCATTACCACATCGACCTTGAGTCACGCGGGATGCTGGTTTGGGGCCTCGATTCTCAGTCTTTATTCCCTAAGTAGGGGTGTGTACTTGCCTCCCTCCTCCCGGAGAACTGCTAGGAGTCTGCCAATAAGTGTGGATGAACAACATATCCATGTCCCTAGAAATACAGGTTACTCACCTGTAACAGGAGTTCTAGGAATGGTATATGTTGTTCATCCTTGATCCAACCGACCTCGGCTTTGACGCACAACCTTTGACCAGCGGACCAGATCTGGCGTCATGGGGCGGAGCTGAGAGTTTTACCACCGGTGGGTGGGAGGAGCCAGCTTGAAGACCTTCCGGCAAGATTTAAAAGCGCAAGGAACCTGCCAATAAGTGTGGATGAACAACATATACCATTCCTAGAACTCCTGTTTACAGGTGAGTAACCTGTATTTCTGGTGGATGTCACTTCCGCTCGATGAATTTCTGAGCTTCATGCCCTCATGTGTAAGGAACCTTACTTGATTTTCCACAAAGACAGGGTGGTCCTTGCCACCACCTTCCTTTCTTCTAATGTAGTCTCTGAACACACTTTAAATCAGTCCGTGGAGCTTCTGGTCTACTATCCTGACTACTCCAGTCAGGATGAACATCTACTACATTCTTTAGATGTCCATCGTATATTACGCTACTATACTAATCCGGACAAAATCAATTGAAAGGCGTCTTAACTGTTCATCTCTTTTTGCCCGGTGGCAACAGCCTACCGGTTGCTAAATGTACTCTTTCATCTTGGTTGTAAGATTGTATTAAATTTTGTTCCAAAATAGCAAGCCTTTACCTGGACCTGTTCAAGCCCACTCCACTAGAGCTAAGTCACCACTGCAGCATCTTTAACTCATTGCCTCCGAGCGTCTGTATTCGGCAGGCTTCACTGTATTGTTGTGTCCGAGAGCGACTCCAGCGTGAACTGCAGTGTCCTAGTGTTACCGTGCTACGTCTGGAATAGAATCACTAACTTTTTGTGCCATTACTTGCCATTCAATGAAAAGAGTGCTTACTAAATTTCTTTGGGTGATACCCACATAGTAAGTCTCTTTTCATTGGGTGGCAAATGTAAGGTCTATTTGAAAATCCTATAAAAAGCGCTTTTAAGTCGGCGTTCTCACTTTGCTGCTGCTTCCTGGTTGAGTCGGACCACTGATGCTGCTGAGCCTTTGCGGCGTGTGCCTATTGTTGATCTGCCGAGTTCTTCACCTACAAAAACACCACACTCTTGAAGGTATTTATATTTCTAAAATGATATTGTGGCTTTGTGTAAATGTCAGTGTTTTATGTGGTCTTTCTGTGAGCTGTCTCCGTGAAAGCCCTACTTCCGGTTTTCAATTGCTCACATAAAGACCCCAAAAACAATGACATTGACCTAACAACACTATATAGCTGGATATATTTATTTTGCCTTATGTATGTCGATCGGATAATTCTATGTGTGTTTAGCCATTTCTCAAAGGAAGATCGCAGTTAGGCGTGAGTGCATTCGGGCTCCCATCGGTTGGCGTTTGTTTGTAATTCGATATGGCTGTTTGGTGCATGGAATATCGCACTCTGCGTGTTGATGTGGGCTCCTTGACTTCTCTCAGTGTCCTGTATAGCGGGCATTATCCGGCGTCTCATAGCTTTCCTCACCTGGGCGACATCATGCCTGAGTACTGCATTCCTCCTGTTTTCCTAACGTGTTTTTTCCCCTGCTGTGGTTCCTTTCAATTTTGGTGCAATGGACCAGACCATTCCATGCCAGCTAAGTTTGCATGCAGGTATGTGCTGGTGGGTGCCACGAGGATGGGAAATGCTGTTTGCTGTTGGCATGGTGGTGGGGTAATGCATGGTGCTGGGTGGTGGCACATCATATAATGCATTGGTGCCAGGTGCTGTGGGTGCTGTTTTGAGGTGGTGGACAGTCGGGACACCAGGAAATCTGTTTTGTGTTGTTGCCAGCTTTTGGGGTGGAGGGACCACTAAACACTGTGGGGTATGCTGGGATGTTCGTGTGTGTTTGATGGTGAGGGTCAGGTCCCTTACAGCATTTTGTGTGAAGGCGTCGGGTCTTGGGGGGCATGCAGCGCAAGGCCCGCATCCTCCCAAAACAGCAGTACCTGCTTTCTGCATGCCCCCACCCACCGAGACCCGACCCATCACACAAATAGTTGCCATGCAGTCCGTGCCTTCCTCCACCTTCAGACACCAGGTGCCATCCCACAAAATGGATTCCTGAGTCTCATGGTCTCCCACCTGCAGCTGGTCGTCTAAAAAGGCAATGTGATATGAGAGAATGCCATTTTGTGTTGTTGCCAGCTTTGGAGGAGGAGGGGCCACTGAACACTGTGGGGGTATGCTGTGTCGTTTGCGTGTGGATACCGTGGGGTGTGGAGAACACTGGCCACCAGGAATCCATTTTGTGGGATGTTACGTGTGTGTTTGATGGTGAGGTCGGGTCCTTACAGCATTTTGTGTGAGGCGTCAGGTCTTGGGGAGCAGCAGACAACAGGCAGTGCTGTTTCTGGCATGGTGGCGGGTGACGCAAGGCCAGGCATCCTCCAAAACAGCAGTACCTGCTTTCTGCATGCCCCCCCGAGACCCGCGCCATCACACAAAATGGTTGCCATGCTCCAGGCCTTCCTCCCACCTTCAGACACCAGGTGCCATCCACAAAATGATTCCCTGAGTCTCATAGTCTCCCACCTGCAGCTGGTCGTCTAAAAGGCAATGTGATATGAAGAATGCCATTTGTGTTGTTGCCAGCTTTGGAGGAGGAGGGGCCACTGAACACTGTGGGGTATGCTGTGTCGTTTGCCGTGTGGATACGTGAGGTGTAGAACACTGGCCACGGGAATCCATTTTGTGGGATGTTATGTGTGTTTGATGGTGAGGTCGGGTCCCTTACAGCATTTTGTGTGAGAGCGTCGGGTCTTGGGGGGCGCAGACAACAGGTAGTGCTGTTTCTGGCATGGTGGCGGGTGGCGCAGGCCAGGCATCCTCCCAAAACAGCAGTACCTGCTTTCTGCATACCCCCAACCCGAGACCCGATGCCATCACACAAAATGGTTGCCATGCTGTCCGGGCCTTCATCCCACAAAATGGATTCCTCTGAGTCTCATGGTCTCCCACCTGCAGCTGGTGAGTCTAAAAGGCAATGTGACATGAAGAGAATGCCATTTTGTGTTGTTGCCAGCTTTGGAGGAGGGAGGGCCACTGAACACTGTGGGGTATGCTGTATGGTTTGCGTGTGGATACCGTGGGGTATGGAGAACACTGGCCACCAGGAATCCATTTTGTGGGATGTTCGTGTGTGTTTGATGGTGAGGTCGGTCCCTTACAGCATTTTGTGTGAGTCGGGTCTTGGGGGGCACGCAGACAACAGGCAGTGCTGTTTCTGGCATGGTGGCGGGTGACATAGATTTTGAAGGTGGTGGCCTAGGTGAGTGGTGTCTGCAGTGCAAAGCGTGTGTATTTTTTTTTTTTGGATTCCAGATGATCGAGACCGCTCCAGAGATCGCGAGAGAGAAGACAGCTGTAGAAACCGCTCTGAGATTGAGAGAGAGAGAGAGAGAGAGACTGCTGTTTTCCTGTGTGAGAGAGCAAGCCTCAGATCAGCACCAGGAAATATGGCGAATGTGTACAAAAATGACCTGCTAGACCTTTTCAATAGTGCCAGTGACAATGAGGTAGATGACTTTCAAGGTTTGATGATTCCGACATCGAGGGTGAACTTGGTGCGTGTAAAGCCTTTGGTTACACAGGACAGTGACAGCGATTTCAGTGGCGATGATGATCTGCCCCTGGCTACGCTTGCGGCGGAAGAGGCGGCTCCACGGAGAGTGAAGAGGATGATGTGCCACTGGCCAAGCCTACGCCAGCCGAGGAATGACTCCGACAGATGAAGATGATCTTCCTTTGGCTACACTGCAGCATGGGAGTACCCAAATTGACATTGATGACCATCATGAACTACATGGCGTTGAACAACCTGCAGAACAACCTGAGCAACCTACACCACATCTGGATGCTGGTCACAATGATGAATGGACAGGTTGCTTAGCAGGTCCATGTTGAGGATTTCAAAGGAGCCTGTGGGTCCAACCACACCGCTGAGGTGCAGAGAAGACTCCCATGGATTTTATGAGACCTGACATTCCACCAATTCTCTACGACCTGATAGCCGAGGAGACAAACCGGTACAGTGCCGTAAGCAGGCAAGAAGCAAACAAAGTTGACCACCGATGGAGTCCAGTAACTGCGTGCAACATAAAAAGCCTTATTTGGAATGTGACTATACATGTCAGTTATAAAGCGCCACACTACCGCATGTACTGGAAGCACCATCTCTCATGGACGTTTACCAATTTCAAAGCTAATGACCGTGGCGTTAGGAGAAGATTATGCAGTATTTGCATGCAAGTGACAGCATGCTAAATCCACCAAGAGGATAAGCTAGGCATGATAAGCTACATCACGTTGACCAATTATCAAGCATGTTGTCAAGGCATGCAAGGCAGTACAACCTGCACGAGAAGTGTCAATTGATGAGGCAATGGTGGGCTTTGAGAGGACGACTGTCCTTCAAGCAGTACATGCGATGCAAGCCACAATGGTATGGGATAAAAGTATGGGTCCTTGCAGATCCGCATAGCGGTTATGTGTCCGACTTCAAGTATACACAGGAAAGGTTGCTGGTGCTGTGGAAGTGGGCCTTGCAGAGAGGGTTGTAAAAGACCTGACTGAGGATCTGCGTGGCAAAGGCACCATGTATATTTTGACAATTACTTTACTTCAGTTCACCTGGCAAAAGAACTATTGAGCGTTGGCTTGTACTCATGTGGAGCGATGCGGACCAACAGAATTGGATGGCCTTCCGAACTTAACAAATTACCAATGAAAATGAAAGCTTGTGGCTATTATGAACAACGACAGAATGGTTCACTTGTTGCCACAGCGTGGAAAGAACAACCATCCGTTTTCTTGTTGTCAACAAACCATGACCCTACCTCACCAGCAACGTCTGTGCCCAGGAGACAAAGGACGGCACTGTTGCATCAATTGCATGTCAGAGGTACTGCTACAGTATAATATGCACATGAATGGTGTGGACGTCGCTGACCAACCGGGGGCAGTACCCATGTGCAAGAAAATCAAAAAGTGGTGGCTATACCTTTTCTGGTTTTTGTGGGACATGGCACTGGCAAATGCATTTACTCTGTTCCGAAGGCGTGAATCATGTTCAGCGATCGAAGACTGGGCAGATTGAACAAGCACAGACAACTGAATTTCATCATGCTCCTTTCTGAGAATCTGTTGGAAGGATATACACACAGAAGGCGTAGTGCTCCACTTCCAATAATCGCGCAGAATCCAACTTGTGATGGACTACACTACCCGTGAAAGGGAAGAAGGGAGGTGCAAAATTGTTTGCAGAAGAAAATCGTGCCGAACCGTCATATACATGCAGCACATGCAATGTACACCTCTGCGTTGATTGTTTTCCTGAGTATCACCAGTACCAGATAGAGGTGCTGCGAGAGAGAGAGAGGAGAGAGAGAGAGAGGTGCTGCGAGAGAGAGAGAGAGAGAGACCGGGTGCGCGAGAGAGAGAGAGAGAGAGAGAGAGAGACCGGGGTGCTGCGAGAGAGAGAGAGAGAGCGGGCTGAGATGCACAGAGGTTGTAGGAGATTCATCACTGAGCAGGACAAGGTGCAAGCGAAACTGGATGAAATGGTTTGGTGGCAGTACGTCAGAAACAGTGTCATGGGCATGGATCAGATTGTATTGCATTGGTGGAACCGCCTGCTGACCCATTGGTGTATCGGAGGTAATGCAGTAACATGTCAGTCATTGAATGGGCTGTGCCAAATGAAAATTAAAAATACTGGGTTGGTGACTGCCCCGAATTGTGCTCTGAGGCAGAACGGAACAGAACCATCAGTAGCATGCAAGGCCTCTGCATTCAGTGCCTTGCGTATCGCAGTCTGACTCAACAGCAATTCTTCAATGTCTTGCTAGGAAGAGGAAGGAAGGAAGGCTTCATGTCACACTGGACGACAAGGCAAATGATCACATACGATGACTTGTAAGAGTCCCCAATGTTGTTTCAGGGGGATCATGGTCTTCTGCAGCCAGGTCCCCTGACGCAAAGACGCTACTAAGGGCACTGCATGGCGAAGATGACACAGGAAACTTTATTGTAGAGTGAATATACAAACGACACATTGACAAGCGTAGTAGCCGCAAATGAAGAACTGTTTGAAGGATCAACGGAACGCGGATACAATAGGATGTACCATGCGCATACGAAGGTTGTTTTTTGTGGGTGTGGAAAAATGCAGGACCGCTTCTGGATGAATGTCTGATCATAGCTGGACTTATAGTATGTTGGCTGACTGTTCTTTGATGGCTTTGGTGGTTGGAGGAAGGCTGTCCCAAGCACACCAGTTGGTCGCATTGTCCGTATGACGAACCATGCTCCACTAACTCTTCCAGCACCATTGTGGATTGGCGGTTTTAGCTCCGCATTTTTATTTTGATTTGGATGCAGAGCCCCATGACGCATTCCGACCAGCAAGCCAAACAAAGCTGTGTTATGAGTTGCTGTGCTTGTGGGGCGCTTAGGACATCCATATGATGTCCAGAAGAAATACTGGTCATGTCCAGTGACACAGATGGATCATGCTGCTGTGGGCCTTTGGTGGTTGGAGGAAGGCTGATGTGCTGTCGCATGGTTGTTCACAGCTGCAGGCTGAGATTGCTTGGAACAGAGTGAGTGGTCAGACACTCTGGATGTCTGTTCCGTGGGTCAAGATGGGTTTTGCTGAAGGATCTGGCGTGGCGGACAAGTGGTTGCGTTATGCGGTTGTGATTGTCCTAAGAGTTAGTGGAACATCCATGGCTAGGCAAAGACACAGCAGCCGCTGCGAGCTTTGGCACTGTGCCAAATGGGAAAAAAATGTGAGCTAATGTGGACTGGTGACTGCGATAACTGGAGGTGGTCTGTGTCTCACCACCAGACCAATGGGGCAAGCTGACAGAGGTACTGAGAGCACAAACTGTCCCAAGCACACCAGTTGGTGCATTGTCACGGCGTCTGACCGCAAAGTGCTCCACTGACTCTTCCAGCACTGTTGTGGAGTGGCGGATTTAGCTCCGCATTTTATTTTCATTTGGATGCAGAGCCCCACGACACGCATTACATCGTGAAGCTGTGAAATATGTGTTTTATGTAGCAGGCATGTACATTGCTGCCCTTGTGGATTGCTTCCATCATATGAGCACATGCAGCTCATTCTTTGACAACTAGACACACTCAGCAACAGTCATAAGGAACCCGACATTGGGATTGCATGGCTACGTGAGCGCCCACAGCCACAAGCAACTTCTAACGTAGTTTTGCATTCAACTAAATGTGGTGTTTCTGTTATTTCTAAAAATCATACTGTGTCACCTGCAATGTCGTGCATAGAGAAAATGACAACACAATATAGGGTGTAGTGGTCTTTATTATGGAAAAGACAACAGACACTGGAAATGGAAATAGAGTTTATTAGGATCCAGTGAAACATCTACCAATAAAGAGCCTAGCAGTCACAAACCTTGGGAATCGGTGGCCTTGCATTTAATTAATTCCATGTTTTCAGTTTACCTCAACGGGGGTCAGAGGAGGCAGCTCCCAGACACGTGTATCAACAAGTGATTGCAAACTTTGACACTGAGGCAATAGCCGTGGACGCTGTAAGCTATGGAGTTGGCAACTGCACAGAAGCCAAATCGCAGGTCAAAGCCAAGTCAGGATATGGCAGCAGGCAAACAAAAACAAGGTATGTGGGGTTAAAATCCATGATAGGGGAAAAGCAGGGGTAGTGAGGGGCATGGGTGGAGTGTCACGGATATATCGATGGTAATAAAATCTACGCATTTGGTTGCAGGCGAAGGACAAGCGTCTCAGCATCTGGATCTGTGGTCACTCCTTTGTTTACTGGGCAGCAGAAAGAGCACAGCAGAGCACAGGAGGGCAAAACTTGTGGTTAGGAAAAGACAGAGTGGAAGTTCATTGGATTGGAAGGCGAGGAATGCGGTGGGATGGACTGATTCCAGTGCTCCGGGAGAAACATGGTGGGCCTCATCCCGACATTCTGATTATTCATTTGGGAGGCAAGCGATCTGGCAACTGCCCTGCGGGAACTGAAGGGAACCATGAGGCAGATGCTGCATCAAATCAAGTGCTGGTGGCCCAGAGTCCATATTGTATGGTCCGACATTGTGCAGCGGTTGAACTGGAGTGGAGCACAGATGTGCGGGCCATCGAGAAAATCAGAAGACTACACAATGGGTTCATGTTGTCTATGATGGATACCATGGGCGGGTCAGTGGTCAGGCACCCTGGTCTCGGTCTTCACAGGCCTGGAGTGTACCGGTCAGATGGTGTACACTTGGCGGATGAGGGATTGGATGACTTTCTGAAGGACTTGAAGCATGGTGTGGTGGTGGCTACACGCGGATGATTGAAAGTAAATTTATATTGAATAAATGCATGGCGGAGGCCATTTACTAAAACTCTTGGTATGTGTGTTTTTGTTTGTTCACCCGTGGGTAGTGCGAGTGTGTGGACACAGCAGAATAGAGGTTGGGACTACATCAGGTAAGAATGAAGTGTATAAATGTCTTCAGTGCACATCATCATGGGATGCCATCTGAAAAGGTAGAAAAATGTGACTGTGGGGATTGTCATTTTGTTGTTGACATTTTGTAGTCTATGTGATGCGACTTGTGGCGCCGTGCCAAATACCATGGGTGCCGCCGTGTACATATTTTATGCGTGTCGTGATGTTATGCCTACAAAGTTCACAACACTGCTCATTATTATACGTATGTGTTGTGCTGGAGATGGTGCCCCGTGCACCTCATGATTTGTGGTGATGCTGTGTTGTTGAATGTCTTTGCATATGTTGATCATGCATTGTGTGTGTATATGGTTGGATCAAAATGATAGACTAAATATATAGATATATAGGTAGATGTGTATACATGTGTGTTATATGTGTATATAAATGTATATATATATATATATATATATATGTATGTGTGTGTGTGTGTGTGTGTGTAAATATATATATATCTGAATGAGTGGGAAGTGAGCTTGGGGAATAGAATGAGTGGTGGAGGCGTGGCGCTGCACTGAGTAATGGTTCCCTACGCTTACTTGACACAACTTCAGATCTATTGTATATCAATACCTGCCAATAACTTAGTCTTTTTATACAATCGTACTGTTTTGTGTTTCTTTGGTTTGGTGATGACATCAGGTGTGATATTATGCATTGTCACACTGCGCACTTTAGGAGGTATGCACGTCTTTATGGTATGTGTGTATGGCTGCGATTGTCTACATGAGCCCAGAGTCACCTAAGCAACTTGAATAAAATACATTTTTGGTAATTACAGCAAGTATGAAAAAAATGTTTGATTCCCTTTCAATGGTGCTATGCAATCAATGTTAATTTACTGAACAGCTGGGCGCTGACAGTTTGTGTATCACGTATACTATAGGACTTAAAATAACTGTTTTCCCTTTGTGTGGAGGAATAAACTGTGGCATCCTGACAGAAAAATAAAGAAAACTGTTTTACACAACATGCCATAAACAAATGCAAACTAGTGAATAAAGTATGGGTCTGGGAATGAAGTATTCAGCCCTCTGGGTTTATGTAGCATCAAACCCATCGGGTGTGTAAATTCTCGTTACACCCAGACCCATATTTTATCCTCGATTTTGCAGTTGTTTATGGCATGGTGTTTATGGTTGCTACTGTGTCCACCAAGAACCATAATAACTATATGTTAGCCAGTAGAACACAAAAAGCAAATTAATTACAATTGATTCGTAGCACCGCTGGAAAGGTAATTTAGTTATGAACAGATTGTGTGCTGACATATTGTGTGTAGCATGTATTGTGCATGAGTTTTTGCATTTGTTTATGGCATGGTGTGGATGGCTGACATTTTGTCCGTCAAGAATCACCTAAGCACTATGAATAAAACTGATTCTGGGAATCTTAGGCAGCATAAAACAAAACCAAACTGATTAAAATTGATTGCATAGCACCGTTGGAAAGGTAATTTAGAGTGCGAACAGATTGTGTGCAGACATATTGTGTGTATCATGTATAGTTCAGGAGTTAGTTGCATTTGTTTATGACATGGTGGGTTATGGCTGTCATTTTGTCCATCAAGAACCATCGAAGCATGCTGAATAACACACACATTCTGGGTATCTCGGCCAGCATAAAACAAAAACCACACAAAGCACAACTGATTGCATAACACCACTGGAAAAAATTTTGTGATGAACAAGTTTGCCGCTGATATGTTGTGTGTATCATGTATACTTTAGGAGTTATACAAATGTGTTTATGGTATGGTGTGTATGGTTCTGATTCATGTCTAAAACCTCCCAAAACACCTTGAGAAAAATGGTAAGAACATATGTTTTATATTATAGAATTAGCTGTCTTTTTAACAAACAAATTATTAAAACTGCATCTAGTTTCTGCATGCTGAATTGGGGGTTGATAAGTCACATGCTTTCAAAAAAATGGCTTAAAGTGCATTTTTGTGTAAAAATAATTTTTCGCTTTAAGACCAGCATAGAAAAAAATTAAATTACGATTATTAATTGCATACCAGCATTGGAAAGGTAATTTTATGCTGAACAAGTTTGCCACTCATACTTTGTGCCTAGCACACACGGTTCTTGAGCTATAAGCATTTGTTTGCGACATGATGATTATGGCTTGATTTTGCTACAAAGCCCAGGATTCACTGTTATCAGTATACAGGACACAAGTGCTGCAACTTCAGAGAGCTCATGAGGAGACAATGAGTTAAGGGAGCCTCCATTCCAGATTTCTGCAATGGTCTACAGAGTCATACGTTCACAAGACTACAATCTGGATATTGCCTCATGATGTAGAGGCGACCTTCAGCCATCGCGGTTCTAAGGTCTCCTATCATAACTGTCCTCCCACATGGGCTTTATTGCTTGGGATTCATCCCAAAAGTATTACCTACTGCAAGAGACCACTCCATAGAAGATAGTACAGTTACGTAAAACTTACCGTAACAGTAGATCTTTGAGGATATATCTTACAAGAGTTTGTTCCCACTCTCCATCCCCTTCTTCTCTAAGAGAGCAAAAATTCTGGTCCAGTGACTTTGGGTTTGGGACTCCTTTGATACCTCGGCTTTCCCTCAGTCCTCACTTTGTGAGCTGAATCTCTTGAGGGAACTGAGGCTACCATGGACTGCCCCACTCTTATGTAGGAAACAGGAAGCTGATGTCATATGGGTCGGGTCCCTGGTGAAAAACTGCTAGAAGAGCTGCCGTGCGCACAGCGAACTCTGCTGGATACCCAAAAGTATTGCCTACTGCATGAGACACTACTCAGAGATCTACTGTTATGGTAAGATTTTATGTAACTGTACTTTCTAGGAGTGGTATATGTTGTTCATCCACACTGACCCACCTGATCTTCCCGGCTTTGACGCACAACCTCTTCTTCCAGTGGGCAAGATCTGGCGTCATGGGGCAGAGCCAAGGGTTATACCACATGGGTGGGTAGGAGGACCCAGCTTGAAGACCTTCTGGCAAGATTTAAAGGGAAAGGTCATGCCAATAAGTGTGGATGAACAACATATACCACTCCTAGAACTACTGTTACAGGTGAGTAACCTGTTTTTAGTACACACTGAGGTGTCTAGTCTGTTATGGAGGTGGGGAAGGCTCTTCAAAGTGATGCCAGGAATCCGGTGCACATGTCAGCTCTGGAATCCACATTGATGCTGGCTGGGGTCAGGCATATCATGGAGGTGGGGTGGGCTCGTCACAATGGGCCTGCAAGTCCGGGGCGCACATGTCAACTCTGGAATCCTACATTGATGCAGGCTGGGGTCAGGAATGTCATGGAGGTGTGATGGGGCTCATTGCACTGTCTTGAGACGAGGGTTCACTTGTTGGCTCTGGAATTTCATGTTGGTGCAGGCTGGGGGAAGGGCACATCATGGAGGTGGAGGGCTCATCGCACTGGGCCTCAGAGTCTGGGGTGCACATATCAGCTTTCAAACCCCACATTGGTGGAGGCTGGGGTGAGGTGTGTCATGGGTGGGGGCTCATTGCTCTGCACCTTGAAGACTGGAGTTCACTTGTTTGCTCTGGAATCCCTAGGCTGGGGATGCGTGAGGTGGAGGTGGGGCTCATCGCACTTTGTCTAGGAGGTTGGGGTTCACTTGCTGGCTCTTGAATCCCACATTGGTGTAGGCTGGGGACAGGTCTTAGTGGTGGAGGTGAGGCTTGTGCACTTTGTGAGACTGGGATTCACATGTTGGCTCTGGAATGCTACGTTTGTACACACTGGGGCTTGGCATGTCATGAGCGTGGGGGCTCATCACACTGATACAGGGTGGGTTCACATTTTGACTCTGGAATCCCACAGTGGTGTAGGCTGAGGGTCAAGCACACGGAGGCGAGAGGGCTCACTGCACTCGCCTAGGAGTCGGAGTTCAGTTGTTTGCTCTGAAATCCCATGTTGATTCTGGCTGGGGTCAGGCGCATGGAAGTGGTGGGGCTTGTTGCACTGTGCCACGAGGCTGGGGTTCAATTTCAGGTTCTGGAACTCACGTTGGTGCAAGCTGGGGGTTAGATGTGTCATGGTTCTGCGCCTGGGAGTCGGAGTAGACTCTGGAATTCCACATTGTTGTAAGCTGGGTCAAGGATCTCATGAAGGGAGGCTCACCGCTCTGCGCTTGGGAGGGCAGGGCTCACATCTCAGCTCTGGAATCCTGTGTTTGTACACACTAGGGGTCTGGTCTGTTGTGAAGGTGGAGGAGGCTCTTCACACTGATGCTGGGAATCAGGCACATGTCAGCTGTGGAATCTCATGTTGGTACTGGCTGGGGATCAGGTGGGTCATGGAGGTTGGGGGTGGCTTGTGCAATGGGCCTGGGAGTCCTGGATGCACATGTCAACTGTAGAATCCCATGTTGGTGCTGGCTGGGGTAAAAGCATGGAGGTGGAGGGCTTGTCGAATGGGCCCAGAAGTCTGGGATGCAAATGTTAACTCTGGAATCCTACATTGGTGCAGACTGGGGTCAGTCATGTCACTGAGGTGGGGTGGGGCTCATCGCACCATCTTGGAGGCTGGGGTTCAATTATTGGCTCCTAAAATCTCATGTTAGACAGGCTGGGGATCAGATACGTCTCATGGAAGTGGTGGTTGGGCTGATCGCACTGTACCTGGGAGTCCAGGGTTCCTTATTGGTTCTGAAATCCCACGTTAGTACAGGCTGGGGAAAGGCGCATCATGGAGGTGGAGGCTCGTTGCACTGGGCCTCAGAGTCTGGGGTGCACATATCAGCTTAGAATTCCATTTGGTACAGGCTGGGGAGGCATGCCATGGAGGTGGGGGTGGGGCTCATCACTGTGTGCCTGGGAGACTAGAGTTCACTTGTTTGCTGTGGAATCCCATGGGAATGTAGGCAGGGGGTCAGGCATGTGATGGAGGTGAGGTAGGGCTTATTGCATTTTGTAAGACTGGGGTTTACATGTCAGCTCTGGAATGCTATGTTTGTACACACTGAGGGCCTGGCATGTCATGGATGTGGGGGTTCGTCACATTGATGCAGGGAATCAGGTTCACATTTTGGCTGTAGAATCCCACATTGGTGCTGGTTGAGGGTCAGATGCATGGAGGTGGAGGGTCTCATTGCACTGTGCCTGGGATACTGGGGTTCACATGTTGGTTATGGAATCCCATGTTGGTGCAGTCTGGGAGTCAGACATGTCATGGATGTGGGATGGGGCTCACCTTGAGAGTCAAAGGTTCACTTGTTGGCTCTGAAATCCCACATTGTTGTAGGCTGTGGGTCAGGCATATCATGGAGGTGGGGTTCATCACTGTGCTCTTGGGAGGGTGTGGCTCACATCTCAGTTCTGGAAGCCCATGTTTGTACATTTTGGGGGTCTGGTCTGTTATGGAGGTGGGGAAGTCTCTTCACATTGATGCTGGGAATCAGGTGCCCGTCAGCTGTGGAATCCCACATTGGTGCTGGCTGGGGTGAAGTGCATGGAGATGGGGTGGGGCTTGTCGCAGTGGGGCTGGGAGTTCAGGTGCACACGTCAACTCTGGAATCTCATGTTGGTGCAGGCTGGTGGTCAGGCGTGTCATGGAGGTACTGCCTTGGAGATTGTGGTTCACTTGTTGGCTTTGGAGTCTCACATTGGAGCAGGCTTGGAGGGTCAGGCGTGCCATGGAAATGGCGGTGGGGCTGATCGCACTGTAGAAGACTGGGGTTTACTTGTCAGTTTAGGAATCCCACTTTGGTGCAGGGTGGGGATCAGGCACATAATGGAGGTGGGGGTTGCCCTGCACACTGTAACTGGGAGAGGTGGTGTTCACATATCAGCTCTTTAGTCCCACTTTGGTACAGGTTGGGGTCCAGCATGTCGTGCAGGTGGAGGACTCATCACAGTGCATAAGGGGCAGGGTTTACATGTCTTCTCTAGAATCCACATTGGTGTAGGCCGGGGGCAAGGCATATCATAGAGTGGGTGGAGCTTGTGGCACAGCACCTGAGAGTCTTAAGTTCACAGGTCAGCCCTGGAATCCCTCGTTGGTGCAGGATGGGGTCATATCATTGAGGCTGGGGATCATTGCACTCCATCAGGGAGGGTGGGGTTCACATCAGCAATGGATTAACACGTGAGTGCAGGCTGAGGTCAGGCTTGTGATGGAGGTGGGGGGCTTGTTGGTGTGTGCCTAAGAGTCAGGAGTTCATATGTCAGCCCTGGAATCCCATGTCGGTACAGGCTGGGGTTCAGGTATGTCATGAAGGTGGGGGCACATCACTGTGATACCTGGGAGAGGGTCTCTCCGTCTGCTCTGGAATCCCACATTAGTGCGGGCCGGGATTTAGGCATTGCATGGATTTTGTTTTTTCATAGAGCTTTTGCCCTACCACTGCCACCTTGCACCTTTCCTTGAGCCCAGTTTTGGACACCTCTGTCCTGTCTGCCGCTCCCCAACTGTTTTGTCTGGAAGGGATCCAAACAGTGCGGGACCCAAGAGTGCGAGGGCCATCATATATAGTGATAGGTATATGTTTTTCCCTCCCTGGTTTTCTGTCCTTGCTCCCTAGGACCATGGCAGGCATGGTCGTACATTCACTTCAGAACACTCGCTTACTCCACACACCCAGCCTGGGCCAGCCTCCTTGCTCAACACTACCACTGAGCCTTCACTCAATGGCAGCCAAGAGCTGGGAAGACTCACCTCCCCAATCTGGAGGGTGAGCTGCCAGGTGGCTGCTCAGTCCTCTTCTAGCGCCCCCAGCGTCCTGAGCTTGTTTCCAAACTCAGGTCACTGGCTGCAGAGGAGGCAAGGCGCCTTGCCGCCCTCAGCCCTCTACGCCACTGGATGGGCTGGCATTTCCATGTATTTGAGGGGCTCATTACACAGCCATCTGAATTTGGCATTCACAAGTGGGCTCTAGAATCCCTCCTTGATGTAGGCTGGTGGTCCAGGTGTGTCATAGAGGGGTTAGCCTCACTACTGCCTGAGGTCTGGGGTTCCTTATGTCAGTTCTGAAATCCCATGTTGGTGCAGGCTGGGGATCAGGCATTTCTTGGAGTAGAGAGTTATCGCACTGCACCTGGGAGTCGGGGTTCACATTGGTGTAGGCTTGCGGTGAGGGTGTCATGGAGGTGGGGGACTCACTGCATTGCACCTGGGAGGGATGAGTTCGCATGTCAGCTCTGAATCCCACATTGTTACAAGCTGGTGGTTGTAGTATCATGGGGGCCACATCACTGTGCATCTGAGAAGGCAGGGTTTACATGCCAGCTATGGAATCCCATGTTGGTGTCAGGATGTGTAATGGATATAAAGGGGTTGTCACACTGTGCCTGGGAGACCAGGATTCACATATCGGCTCTGCAGTCTCTCATTGATACACACTGGTGGTGAGGCGTGCCATGGAGGTGCAAGGCTCATTGCACTGGTGTATGGGAGTCTGTGATCCATTTGTCAGCTCTGGAATTCCACATTTGTACAGACTGGGGTCTGGCATGTCATGTAGGTTAGGGGCTCATCACACTATGCCTTTGAGGGCAGGGCTCGCATGTCTGCCCTGGAATACCACATTCTACCAAATGTGATTCAGTGCACTATCATACTCTGGCAGTTACACTGGATACAGCTGAGTTAGCAGACATCTTCAAGCAAACTCCTCCACCACCGAGTGGTATATCCTCCAGCTCTGCCCCTGACTTCAGATCTTCTTTTCTGCTGGAAGGGGCAGGTCTCCTCCTTCACAGCTCTGCATACATAGAATGATTTCCACATTCAAGTGCTTTTCTTTCCAAACTTGTAATTTTACACAAGGTTTTGGCTATTTATTAGTGGTATTGTCTTCAATTTTGCTCATTGATGATTGAAAATGGAATGGTAGAAACCTGGATTTAAGTTCTGCCTACATTGCAAGAAGAAAATGTCGGTCAGTGACACCCATGACATGCGTGTCTACTGCTTGGGGAGGAACATGACACTCCCTTGCTGTTACTGGCAGGTGATGCTCCCATCATTGTTGGTGGACTGAAAGACTCATCTGCTTGGTAGGCCTTAGGATGGCAAACTGCCCTCGACTGCAGCCACATCAGTGGCCCAGCTTGGCCCTTAAAGAGGAGGTGGTGGCCAGGGCATTCTTGGTCTCAGTGCTGCTCCTGGCTTGGCTCAGCATCAAAGGGCCATTAGCAGGATGATTTTCATAATATGTACTTGGTCCTCCAGACCTACCAGGTGAGCCCACCCTACCACAAGAGGTACAAAGTGCTGCCATCAAATATCATGGAGTGGGAGCGTCGCACTCTTCCTGCTCCTTCTGTTCCATGACATGCAACCCTGGTGGAGCTTCTTTTAGTCAAGGGAGGTTGAGGTTCCACGGTAAACTCTTGAGATCACTCTACCTCGACTCCTGTCAATCAGCCAGTTGAGATTTTTCTCAAGTTGGTCGATGAGGAGTCGTCCATCTCTCAGGCTCCATTTCTCCTGGTCTTCACTCAGAAAGCCTTGACTAGGTCAGTGCACCCAGGCAGCCTTGGGAGGTACCTATCCGAGTGGCCATGCCTCCATACAAATGGAGGACCCAAGTGACTCTCTGCCTAAGCCTACATCCGCTGCTCAGAACCTCTGGTGGATACGCACAGCCATCTGCCTCGGTAGATGGTTGAGGTCAAGCGATGCTTGTGGTCCTGATCCCGCTTAACTGGTAGATGTCGGTCACAACATTCACTGTCCTTGAGGAGGATTGGTGTCAGCGCGGCTTTTCAACATTAGAAGCACCTAATGTGGCAGCATTGGTTTCTTGCAGGGAGGGGCAGGGCTCTGCTCATGTGGTGATGGTCCCTTGACCTCTCGGACATTTCTTTTCCAGTGACTCAGCAGACTACTGTGTCTGCCTGTCCTTCACTGGTGGTGGAGCCGCTTTCATCACAGCTGCAGGTTTGGGCCCCACCAAGGTGTCCCTTCTGACTGCTGGCCTTCTGGGACACTTGTCAGTGGAGGTCACCCAGAACACTGGGGTGGTCCATGTGAGAAGTGTGCCGGGCACTCTTCAATGAATCATCCAACTTGGAGGGCAAGTCCTTAATGACCTCGAGCAAAATCCAGCTCTTTAACGAATCCCTTGGATGGTCGTTTGGCCTCAATGGGCTCCACTTCCTTCAGAGCATTGTTCTAGTTAATGATAGACTCCATGGAGGTTCCTTTGGAGCTGGTTCAGAAGTGGGCTGAATACCCATTCATTGACATCCTTGACAGGGACAGTTCCCTGGGGTCACTTTCCCATTGACCAAGGCCATTTTGGGATCAGCTCTGGAGCTTTGGCAGCACCCAGTGTCCTATCAAGTGCACCCCACCGGATGATCCACAAGTATGTGGTCCTCACAGGCATCTTTGTGGGGTTCTCAGACCACCCTTCTGCAGAGACCTGGTCTCCAACTCTGCCATTTGCAAGTGGAAGGGCCAGAGGATGTAGATAGGCCACCATAAGTAATCCAAGACAGTGGATTATGCGGCCAAGAAGGTCCATGTGGCCTGCTTGCATGGTCTCTAGCAGCCAATTATACTGTCATGATAGTTAACTTTGGCTGCTCCCTCTTTGAGCTGTTTGGGTTCCTTTGCGGCCCTCCTCTTAGCCCTAGGCTCCTTCTAGTTCCTTGGGCTCCTCCTCAGCCCTGTTCCTAGCTCCTTGGGCTCTTTCTCCAATTCCTTTCATGATCCTGTCTAAAGCGATCTATAAACGCTGGTTACTGTCTCAAAATTTAGGTCTCAATCCATGATACCTTGTTTGATAATTTTTAAATGAATACCTTGTCATTTGCAACACGTTTTCTGTTTTCTTTCTATCAGTCTTTTGCTGCCTAGGTCAAGGTAGGCTCTTCAGCCTCTGGTCACCTCCCTGTTGGCTGCCACATCTCTTGGGAATTCCCTATAGCACAGTCTCACATATTTCCCCCATGGAGTAAGGCTGTCCTCCCCATTCCAGAACACACATCAGAAGTTCAGCAGGGGTCAGAGTGGTGAAGTGGGCAGGGAAGGCAAGTGGGGCTTCATGTGCCAGCTTTCTCTTTTTCCCGTTTCTGGTTTCTCCCTGACCAGCTGTGTGCAATGACACTAGCAGTGCGTGTTACGTGGAAGTGCACACGCACTAACATCTGCTGCCAGCTGAGCTCATACTAGTTGCTCTTTCTGCCCTACCCACATCTCAGTGTGGTGGCAGGGTAGGCGCCATGGCTGATTCCTCCCTCCCAGGAGAGGAGAGCAGTCAAATAGATGCTCAGTCCTTTCCTTTTCTTTCAGCTGACCCTCAGTGACACGATTCCATTCCTGAACCCAAGTTGCCAGCATGTTGGGAGATGTCCACCCCCACACCACTGTGTCGGCCCAACACATTTTCCTTGTTACCTATTTATATGTTTGCCCATTACTGAAAGTATCTGCCTGTAGCTCAGTGGTTAGAGCACCAGGACAGCATTCGGAGTGGGGAGGGTTCGATTCCCAGTAGGTCACATTATTTCAAACAACATGAAGTCTTACTGTATTCTGACTATTGCAGTTAGGTCCTGCCTTTCAGCTGCCCGGAGAACAAAGTTAACTTTCCATGTCCAGCATGGAACATTCAAGCCTAAGCTCGGTTGAAGCCCTGTCTGCTGTTGTTTAAACTCCAACTGTCAGATTCTTTACTCCGCCTCACTGAACAATCGCTCCAGAGATTTCTCCTTTGCTCGGTTCGAAAAAGTCGGTTAAAGTGTCGTTTTTTCGCGTTTCTACTGAATTTCTGCTACCGAATCTGTTCTGTTTAGCTCTCTCTGTGGTATCGTGAGTACTAGATAGGTTTTACATTTAGTTTCTGTGTGGAACTTGTAAATTTGGGATCGGTTCAGATTGGTCTTAAAAGTTTTGAATTTATTAGAGTGTGGTAACGGTCTGTTCGGTTCTAAAAAAAAATGGATTTAATTCGTTTTCCAAGACCGATAACACGGTCAGGAACCGATAAAGGTGTCTTGCCCTGGCAGATTGCCAAAAAGGGTAAGTTTTGGATAGGATTGGCCATGTCTGAGAAACCAAGAAAAAACAGGACCACTGGGTTTCAACACTGCAGTGTGTGTGGGAAGCCTTTGCTAAGGCTGATCCACACACCACAGTATTTATTGTCTGAGGTTTGACCACCTCGATTCAGACTGCCAAATTTGTAAAAGTTTTCCCAAAGCTACCCTGGATAAGAGTAGGTAGACTGAGGAAAGGGAGGCTGAGAAGTCTGCTGACCGGATGGCCAGCCTGGTTCGGTTCTGACCGAACCAGAAGGAATGTCCTCTGACCAGGGTGAAACTTCTTCGGGCAAAGGAGAGCCGATTTTGAGGAGTTGGTTCGGTTAAAAGAAAGAAGAGAAAATCATCCGGTTTGGATCCACAAATTCTTTCTCCGACCGCTGATGAAATAGCCAAAGCGATAAGGATAGTTCAATCGCTAACCGGTTCGGCCGAACTGGCACCATCTGGCAGGGCTTGGTTTGGTCGGTTCCCCGGTTCTGGATTATACTTTAGAAGAATTTTATGAACTGGAGGAGGAGGAGAGTATGAGGATAATGATGATGGTGATTATGAAAGTCTGGATGTGCCTATTGACCGGACATCTCCCAGACAGACCTTCAGGTGTTTCTCCTCCTAGGCTTTCTGG
Source organism: Neoceratodus forsteri (assembly GCA_016271365.2). NCBI lineage: Eukaryota > Metazoa > Chordata > Ceratodontiformes > Ceratodontidae > Neoceratodus > Neoceratodus forsteri. The sequence continues at coordinate 127,688,173 of JADMNL010000024.1, forward strand.
GTCCCCTTCCCACTTTATGTTTTACAAGAAAGTGGCTAAAACCCTCCAGCTTCCAGTGGAAGAAGCAGTAGAGGATCAGGAGGAGCCTGATTTTGTTGGAATGATGGACATCCCAGAGTCAGGAGACTGTCTATTCCCTCCATAAATCTTTGGGAAACAGACATTTAAAATTCTAAAGACTCTAACTCCATACCTCCTGTGGACAGATGAATGGACAAGAGGTATACCCTTTCAGGCTTGGACACGGGTTCCTTTCTCAGCAATGCAGCCATGTTTGGGTAGTGCAGGCTGCTGCCTGTGATAAGGTAAATATTCCCTTGGCATCCACCCCCAGATAAGGACTCCAGGAGGATTGATGCCATGGCAAAAGCAGTACATGGCAGCATCTTTGGGACTCAGGCAGACTAACTATATGGCCTACACAATAGATACCAGAAGTGCAGGTGGGACACTGTGCTGGCTCTGGCTAAACAGGCCCCTGATCAGCTTGCTAAGGAGCTGGAGGAGGTGGCTGTGGATGGGATTGAGGCATCAAGGTGCAGTTTCATGCTGCTGTGGACTCCAGTGATGTTTCATCTACAGTCATGGCTACATCTGTGGCCCTTGGAGGATGGCTTGGCTCAGATGTACTAGCCTATCACAGGATACCCAGGCTAAGGTCATGGATTTCCCTGTCATTGGTAATTCTCTGTTTGGGGAGCAGACAGAGAATTACATGAAAAAGATAGGCAGTACAGGACCACCTACAGGAGTGCTCAGGCCAAAGAAAGGCAAGCCACTCCTCAGAGATAGCACTCAGGGGCAGGGCAGGCCCTTTCAAGGCCTTTTACCAAGCCCAGGCCTCCTTCTGCTTATGCTCAGAGGGGTTCTTCAGAGGGAGAGGCAGGCGGGGAATGAGCAAGCCTGCTTCCACCCCTCAGCCTAAAGCCCCTGCCAAGCAGACATCCTGATGGGTCTGCCGGGCCGATTCTCCACTACCTGTAGGGGCAGGCTGGCTTACTTTGTCCAGGACTGGAAGTCTCTGACATCAGACAAGTGGGTCCTGGAAGTAGTAAGCCAGGGACTGGTTCTCAGCTTCAAAAAATTTCCCAAGATGAGAACCAGATCCTTTCACCTGCAAATCCATCAGAGACCCTTGCCCTAGAGGCAGAGGTTTCTTCCCTCCTGGCTCTCAGAGTCATAGAAAGGGTTCCTACCCTACACAAGGGCAAAGGATTGTACTCCAGGTACTTCCTATCCCCCAAAAACAGGAGATTGGCGGTCCATCCGGTGCTCCCACAGAAAGTACCTCAGGTTAAGTTGCCCTCAGGCCACTATCAATTCAGAGCAATGCCCTTTGGCTAACATCAGCCCCAAGGATGTTCACAAAGTTCCTGGCAGTAGTGGTTGCTTTTCTAAGGAGAAAAAGATCTTCATCTTTCCATACTTGGACGACTGGCTCATAGTGGGTCAGTCCCCAGACAAAGTCAAGTCACATCTGCAAATAACTCAGCAAGTGCTCACTTCCTTAGGATTCTTCCTCAGCCTTCCAAAGTCAGTTCTCGAGCCAGTTCAGCTCCTCATCTTCATAGGGAGCTGGATACAATAAGAGCAAGAGCCTTCCTTCCCTGGACAGGGCAAGTACCCTATGGAACTGGCCTCTTCATTCCCCTTCAGGTGTCTCGACTAGCAAGGCATTTCCTGCAGCTCCTGGGCCACATGGCAGCCTCTACAGCAGTGGTCCGGGAGCAAGATTCAGATGAGGATATTCAGTTCCACTTAAGAGCCTTCTGGTCCCAAAGAAAAGATTCCTTACCAAACTAGTCCCAGTGACTCGAACCCTGATCCAGGCTTTGCAGTGGTGGCAGGATCAGGACAATTTGAGAGCAAGGAGTTGCTTTTGTCACTCAGTCTCATTCAGTGATACTCACCACAGATGCCTCCCTGCTGGGCTGGGAGCCCACCTGGGATCTTACCACCCAAGGGCTGTGGTCACCTCAAGAATCTCTGCTTCACATCAATCTCTTGGAACTCAGAGCAGTGTTTCTGGCACTGCAAGCCTTTTCCAAATCTGTACAGAACAAGGTGGTCCAGATCAGAACAGGCAATACCACTACAATGTGGTACATCAACAAGCAAGGCGGCACTCGGTCTCTGACCTTGTGCACAGAAGCAATGAAGTTGTGGTCCCTGGCCTATTCCTGCAAACCTCTCTGAAAGCAGTTCACCTCCCAGGGAAGGGCAATGTCCTAGCAGATGCTCTCAGCAGGATATCCCAGGGCCATTACGAATGGACCCTAGATCCCTAGTATTGAAAGTGATTTTCTCGAGATGGGGCACTCCACAGATAGATCTTTTTGCAGCCCCAGACAATCACCAACTTCCTCCCTTTTGTTGCAGACCACCAGTCTTGGGCTCAGTCCCCTGGATGCTCTGATTCTGAATTGGGAAGGGAGATTTCTGTATGCTTTTCGCCTTTCCCTCTCCTGTTCAAAGTGTTAGTTAAGATCAGGTCTCAACCATGCAAAGTGATTCTGATTGCTCCAGACTGGGCCAGACAGCCCTGGTACCCACTGTTACTGTCCTTAGCAGTCCACCTTCCCCTGTCTCTTCCAGGAATTACAACCTGTTGACATCCTCTCAGGGGAGGATTTGGTATCCGAACCTCAAATCTCTCAATCTCAAGGCATGGCTCTTGAAGAGTTAGAGTTGCTGATCTGCACCTTTCTCAAGGGTTCTGGATATCCTTAAGGCTTCTCGAAAGCCTTCCACTAGAAGACTTACAACTCCAAATGGAAAGGTTCACTATTTGGTGCTCTAGTAAGCATATTTCTCCAGAATCTGCTGGGTTGCCTATAGTCCTGGACTATATGGTTCATCTTAGTGGCTTAGGACTTAGGCCGGCTACACTTAAAGTGCATCTGGCAGCTGTTTCTGCCTTCTTGTCAGTAAGCAAGCCCTCTCCTCTGTCAGCCCATCCTGTCTTTTGTAAGTTCTTGAGGATTGCTGCACACAATCCCCTTTAGGGATCCTGCTCCTGCTTGGGACCTTAATGTTTGCATTGCTCAGCTTATGCAACCACCCTTTGAGCCTTTGTCCTCTGCAGAGCTTAAGTACTTGACTTGGAAAACTGTTTTTGGTAGCCATTACCTCTGCTAGGTGTATCAGTGGATTGCAAGCCCTGTCAGTGGAAGCCTGATTTCATCTCTTTCCATATAGATAAAGTAGTCCTAAGAACTAACAGGAATTTTTGCCTAAGGTGGGTTCAGATTTCCACCTTAATCAGTCTATGTCTCTCCTCTGTTTTCTTCACTGAGCATTCCTTCTCTGGAGAGGAGGCTGCACAGCTTGGATGTTAAGTGGGCCCTCAGCTACTACATAGGCGCACCAAGGGTCACAGGTTTGACTCCTCCAGTTGTTCCTCACATATGGAGAGGTCGGTAAGGACAAACCTGCTACTAAGAGATCTATTGTCAGGTGGATTGTCTCTTGTATACAATTCTGCTGTGAAAAGCTGGTAGAACCCACCTCAGGCCTGAGGCTCACTCTACTAGAGGTACAGCTGCTTCCCTGGCTGCTGCCAGGGATATTCCTATCTTAGAAATTTGTCAAGCAGCCACCTGGAAAACAGTCCATACATTCACCAAGCATTACTCTCTGGATATCCAGACTAGGAGTGATGCTCGGTTTAGCACAGCAGTACTTCAGAGCCTATTCCCAAAGTAGGTTCTGTCCTCCTCCATGGAGGTACTGCTGTAGTCTGCAATAGTCAGAATACAGCAAGACTTTATGTTGTTTGAAGAAAAATTACTCACTTTATTAATGTTTCTTCTAATGGAGTCTTGCTGTATTCTGACTCTCCTAAGGCCTCCCTCTCAGAACCTGGTTTTGGGATGTGGGTGGGCAGGAGCAGTGTTGGCACCCTAGAGGTGCCCTTTTTCACCCTCCTTTACTTTGGGTGTGTGTTGTGTTTTTTTTTTTTGGCTTTCCTGACTTGAGTCTTTGCTTTGAAACCAAAAACCCTTTTAATAAATTTAGTTGCCAGTTGGCTAGTGTGAGTTTTACAGTTTCCACACAGAACTTCTAGTGAGTATTGCTTGTAAAGATCTGATGGTTGGAGTTTAAACAACAGCAGACAGGAGCTTCAACCGAGCTCGCTGAACATTCCATGCTGGCCATGGAAAGTTAACTCTTTGTTCTCCGGGCAGTTGAAAGGCAGGACCCAACTGCAATAGTCAGAATACAGCAAGACTCCATTAGAAGAAACAACATTACTATAGTGAGTAATTTTTCTTCTTTCTCATCACCATTTATGATTACCTGCTCTAATTTTTCTCAGCTGTATTGGATACAGCTCTAAATGATATCTGTGCTCAACTTCCTTTCCAGTTAAATACATTGAAACAGATTTGAATTAGTATGTTATCAGCATAGACAAAAGTCTTGCTTTCAAAGTTTTATTTGAATCTTCTGGAGTTGTGAAGAAGAGTTCATGCCCCTTATTAAGTGTTCAGTGGGTGAAAGAGGCCAACCTTGTGACATGCCTGTTTTCTATAACTCAAGAAATAATGGACCAATTCAAAGTCATATGCTGCATGCAAAATTTGGCAAGCCAACCTCAAATTCTGGTGCCCAATGCACAGGAGTGTAGAGCAAAAGGAAATTGTCCTGAGATTCATTCATCATCACCGCAGAAGGCGTGCCACTGTGTGAGTTCTCTTACCTGAAATCTTATCAGTATGCTCCATCAGGCGTGAACAGCACAGCAGTAGGTTACAAATTCAGTGATCTTCCTGGACATAAAGTCTTCACCACTCATTCACACTAATGGGATCTATGCCAGAGGCGCTAGTACCCAAGCGGGAGCAAACTTTCGAGAGGAGTCGGTGCCAGAGATGAAGCCACGGGAAGTGGCACCATGAGCCATGGCTCATGCAGTAAGAGACTACCTCAGCGTCGACCCTCCAACTGCCTCAGTTCATTTTTTCCCACCATCGAGTGCGCTTCAGTCACGACATCGCTCGCTAGCCCTCTGGAGTCAAACTTCAAACTAGCAGCTTAGTTTTCAGTTTATTGTCTTGTAATTTATCTTAAGTACCAAGTAGATTTTCATTAAATTTATTGATTAATAAAGAAGTCCTCAGCCCTCCATTGACAGAGTCGACCATGAGCAGGTCAGGTGAAGTTAGGGAACTTCATTGTAAAAGCTGTTCAGTTAGCTGGGCTGGGTCCGGTCTGCTGCCATCCCGGAGGTGGGTCTGGCAACGGATGGTCCAATGCTCAGGGAGATGAAACGGTCCCAGCGTAAAAGAAACTGTCCATTAAATGTTTTGGCACCTTCGCCTCAAGTTCTTCTTTGGCACAAGATTAGAAAGAGAAGATTACCGAGGTCGTCTTCTGGTGTGTCTGAGCATCGACAATCAGTCATTGGGGCTAGGCACGGTCTCCTCCCTCTCGGAGTCGCTGGTTTCTGTCTCCGGTGCCCGATCTCTTCGACATTGGGGCCCGTCCCCACCTATTGGATGGGCCTCCATGAGCAGTTTCACCACTGGGCTGCTCTTATAGAGCAGTGGGCTCGAAGGTTGGTCCAGCTGCCTGACCCTGTCACTCTGGAGCCTTGGGCGCTTAGAGACCGGTAGGATGGTTGAACCTTCCAGTTTTGGCGCCTTCTTGGTGCCATCGACTCCGTGTGCAGATGTTTTCCCCTCTCATGGCTGTGGCGGGGGTCCACACCGATGCCTATATCTCCTGTTAATGTTCCTCCTTTTCCTTCAAATTGTAGTTTTCTGAACCTTGGGACACTTATGGAGCCATCTGCGGTGCCGAGGGCTCTGTCAGCTCCATCCACGGTGCCGGGCTCTGTTGGCACTGTTCACAGCACTGGGGGCTCTGTCGGCACCATCTGTGGCACCGAGCGCTCTGTCGGCACCATCCGCCACACTGAGGGCTCTGTTGGCACTGTCTGTGGTGCCAGGCTCTGTTAGCACCGTGGCCTTTGTTGGCGCCATGTTCTGGGCTGTTTCCGATGGCGCCAACTTCCTTGGGTTGGCGCCGTGTTCTTCTTCGATGCTGATCAGCCTCCAGGCTTTTTGACCGATTCTTTCTCTTCTAATTTCCATTCTGATTTTCACTCCTTTCCTGACCATACAGTCACCCCTGGACTGTCAGAAGATGATTTTGAGCCTGACCCAGATCTTCATCTGGGTGATGATGTTGAAGGAGCAGAAGTTAATCCTGCTGCAGAGCCTGTGGTCGAAGACCTCTCCTTTAAGTCTCTGCTGAAAATTTAAATTCCTTCTTTCTCTACAGAGTACAGAACTCGATCCTGGAAAGCTTTTAAGACTCCAATACCTATGTCCCGGAGATCCTTATGGATTTAACTCCTCGGTACAACCATCTTTTAGACCCTTTCTCAGATTGTATGGAACAATCCTGCTGTCATCCCTTCCATGGCTAAGTCCATAGATAGGAAGCACGCTGCTTCCAAGGATCGACCCATATTGGCCTCATAAGCTTTTGCTGATCCCATTGTAGTCATAGCAGATAATGACAAGGTAGTCCTCCCTCAGACATCCTCAGCCCGGCCTATCAATAAAGAATCTCATAAGACAGACACCTTAGGTAAGAGAGACTTTGCTGCCTCCACCCTGGGTATGTGTAATGCCAGCTACCAGGGCTATTTTCTAAATTAGAATATGTCCTTTGGCATTCGCTCAAGCGAATGGCAGAAGCTCTGCCTGCATCAGAAACTAGTTCAGAGCTACTTCACACCATAACCAGGGGCATCAAATCCAGTAACCAACAGGTTAAAGCTGCAATGGATGCGCTACGATGCTGCCTCTTGAGGCAGCGGCAAGCATTTGTACACCCATACGCCACTCCTGGCTCACGTGCTGGGTTTCCATGAATGATGCCCAGCAGCAGGTCATGGCCTTACCTTCTACGGTATGTATCTTTTGGACCCCAGGAGGAACAAGCTCTGGAAGCCACACAGAAGATTAGGTCAGCCATTAAAATAGCTTGACCCACACCTGCCCTCGGGGTGCCAATAAACGTCAATTTCATAGTGTCAGTCCTTTCGGGCAAAGGCGGGGGCTTAACAAAAGCCACACCCCACAGCCACAGAAGAAAATGCAGCAGAAGGCAGAAGCCCCCAAAGCACCCAGTGCCACCTTCTGAGTTCTCGCCCAGGTCCCACCTCATCTGCCCGAGGGGGACTCTTCCTCGGCAGTGGGAGGAAGTCGGACTCAGTTCTATGACTGGTGGAAGTCTATAACATCAGACAAATGGATCCTCTGGATAATCTGTGAAGGGTATTCTCTCAATCTTTCAGAACCCCCTCGGATCATCACCCCAAATGACAGCCCAGACTGTCGGCAGTACAGTCAGACCTTCTTGCTTCCGAAGTGCAAGACCTTCTGAACAACAGGGCAGTAGAAGTAGTTCCACAGACCAATGAAACACAGGTTTCTACCCCATTACTTTCTAGTTCTGAAGAAAACTGGAGGTGTGTGCCCCATTCTGGATCTCAGAAAGTTAAACAAATTCCTTCACAAGGAAAAGTTCAAGATGCTATCTCTAGGTACCCTTCTATTCATCAACACGATTGGCTAGCCTCCCTGGACATGCAGGATGCCTACCAACACATTCTTATACCCAAAGCACCACAAATACCTGGGGTTTGTAGCATTGGGTCAGCATTATCAGTTCAGAGTCCTGCCCTTTGGGCTATACTCGCACCATGAAGTTTTACAAAGTGTGCAATTCTTGCAGCACATCTCAGGAAAATCGAATTCAAGTGTTTCCATACTTGGACAACTGGCTTTTAGCAAGCCCTTCCAGGCAAGGAACTCTGGGCGCCATAGCCAAAGCTTCAGACTTCCTCCGTCCATGGGAGTCCTGCTAAATCGCAACAAATACATGGTTGCAGCCTCCCAAAACTCCTTTTCATAGGAACTCTTCTGGATACCTCCTGTGCAAAAGCTTTTCTTCCAGAGGACAGAAGGAGCAATATCCTGCAGTTGGCCTGGTACATCAGAGAAAACAGCTCGGTTTGAGCTACCTCGATGCAACGGATGCTGGGTCTCATGGCATCCTCGGTGTTCGCTGTACCCCTAGCTCATCTCCACATGAGAACCTCCCAGTGGATGCTCAGTACTCAATGGTCCCCAACTACTCACCCTCAGTCCTTTTCCATCAGGTGACAGAACCTCTAAAGAGGTCACTCACCTGGTGGTCTGAGGAGAACAACCTTCTGGAAGGGTGGGTATCCCTTTGCTCCTCTGGATCATCAGATCTCTGTTACCACCAATCGTCCCTAATGGGGTGGGAGCTCATTGTCAGAAGCTTCACACCCAAGGTATGTGGACTCAGGATGAGTCTCAGCTTCACATACATGTCCTGGAAGCGAGCCGTCCTCTATGCAGTCCGGGCTTTGAAGGACATACTCTGTCACAAGAATATTCTCCTTCAAGCGGACAACAAAGCAGTGATGTATTACATCAACAAACAGGGCGGTGCACACTCTTACCCATTATGCAGGAAAGCTATGAGAGTGTGGGAATGGTGCCTGGAGCACAAGGCTCTAATCCATGCAGTTTACCTGCCAGGCATGCAGAGCGAACTGGCAGACCGTCTCAGCAGAGCAGGAGACAGATCCTCATGAGCGGTCTCTCGACTCAACTTCGTCACTCAGTCACTCTCAAGAGTGGGGAACTCCAGACCTGGACCTTTTGCATCCCACTCTCACAAAACTACCTCTCTTCTGCTCCAGAAATCCAGAACCTGGCATTTTCTGTTAGGATGCATTCAGCTGCAGTGGACAAAGCGCTTTCTATCGCCTTTCCTCCTCTTCCTCTAATTCAGAGGTGCTTCTCAAATTCGAATCTCAGGGAGGTAGAATGATTCTCATTGCTCCCTTCTGGCCTCGACAGATATGGTTCCCACTGCTCAACAGTCTGTCGACAACCCTCCCAAAGGCACTTTCCCGTCAGATGAACCTTCTGACCCAGGGTCTGTGGTCCATCCCAATCTGAAGCGCTTCACGTTCACACTTGGCTGCTGAAGAGATAGGGGAATAGGTTCAATGTTTCCTGTAGGGTTTCAGATATTCTCTTGGCTGCCGTAAACCAGCCACTAGAAAAACCTACACAGCCAAATGGAGCGTTCTCTCTCTCTGGTGTGCAAAATCCTCTTGAACCCTTTTCCTGCCCACCAAGTAAAGTCTTGGAGTACCTCTTAGACCTCTTAAATTCAGGTCTGCAGTACTCTACTGCCAAAGTTCATCTCTGTGCCATTTCAGCTTATCATGAGCCAGTACATTCTTTGTCTCTGGCTCAGTTGCCTATAGGTTAAGAGGTTTCTTAAGGGCATTCTGCACACAGACCTCCTATCAGGCGTCCAGTCGCAGCCTGGGACATTAACTTGTGCTAGACATGCTCACTTGAAACCTTTTGAGCCTCTAGCTACCTCAGAGTTGAAGTTTCTCACTTAGAAAACTGCCTTCCTGGTGGCCATCACTTGACCCGTAGCGTTTCTGAATACATGCTCTAGTCACTGTATTTCACAAGGACAAAGTAGTTCTTAGGACTCACCCTAAGTTTCTTCCCAAGGTTGTCTCAGAATTTCATCTAAACCAATCTTTAGTCCTACCTACCTACTTTGCTAACTTCCAGAATGAAGAGCGTTACCTACATTCTTTGGATGTTAAGAGAGCACTGCGTTTCTATCTGGATAGAACAAAAGAAATGCAAGGCTCAACAACTGTTTGTTTCCTTCAGCGAGACCTGGCTGGGTCAACCTGTCGCTATTAGGTGCATTTCAGCGTGGCTGGTAGCATGCTTCCGCCACTGGTATTCCATGGCACAGGTTAAGCTAGAAGACAGAGTGTATCTAACTCTACTAGAGCAGTAGCGGCATCTCTGGCAGAAATCCATAGCGTGCCCATTGCAGACATTTGCAATGCGGCTACATGGAACTCAGTGCATACTTTCATTAAGCACTATGCTTTAGATGTCCATGCCAGGCGACATCTATCGTTTGGTAGGACTATTTTAACGGACTTCTGTCCTAAATATGTGAGCTCTTAGTTTCTCCTGCTGCCCATCTCGGGGTTTGTTAGCTCAGTACTCTCCCATTAGTGTGAATGAGTGGTGGAGACTTTATGTCCAGGAAGATATGGAATTACGTACCTACCATAATTCTTGATCTTCTTGGACAAGTCTCCTCCACTCATCTACATCTCCCACCTGCCATCCCGAGCTCATGTCTCTGTTTTTGGTCTTCACTCCCTCAATGGTTGGGCTGTGAAGACTCTATTATTGACCTTTCTTACATGGGTCATTCGGACTATCTTATGTCCGATTTTTTAGATTAGACCTCTAGGTTGATTCGCTGCACCTCCTCGGAAAAAAGGTACTGAGACAGTTGGAGGGTCGGCCTTAAGGCAGTTTTACTGCATGAGCCATGGCTTGCAGTGCCGCTTCTCTGCAGCTCCATCTCTGGCGCAGATCCTCTCAAAAGTTTGCTCCTTTAGGTCCTAGTCCTCTGGCGTAGATCCCATTAGTGTGAATGAGTAATGGAGACTTCATCCACGAAGATCGAGAATTACGGTAGGTACATAATTTCCATTTCCTTTTGGTTAAGAAACAAAAGTGTAAAGATGCTCTTCATCGTCCCCATCGGGAGTAGTAGCAGGGTGATTCAAACTTGTGCTTGCTAAACCACGCACATGCATTGGCTGATGTTTCGGCATGGATGGGGTATTATGTGATTGGTCACATCTCTGATAGTAACCACAGATCCAGACACGGCTAACGCACAATACACTAACCAGTGTAATGCCACTTGTAAGAAATGCATGGTGAAAACAGAGAATAAAAATGCAAAACATATATGCTTATTTATACCTATCCTGCAACAAAAGTGACACCCAGCTGTGCTTAATCATTTACTGGTTCACTGCCCTTTGACATATGCTGTATGGCAAGGAACTGCACCACATGACCTTCTGCTGTATAGCATACATTGTCACATTTTTGCTGAACTGGAAGTAGAAATCATCAAAGCTGGTTTCACTTGCAAATCATAAATCACAAGAGGTGACTTTGGTCTCCCAAGTCTACAGTGTTTGGGGCAGATTAGGTCAGGTGATCAAACAACCAACATAATCTAGATACCAGGAGGTCCAAGCATGGAGCTACGTGGGCTAAAAAGCTTCAGTTAGGGGCTGCAGTTAATTTCCATTAGGATCTCACTGAAGAGCTAGAGCAACACACTGCTGCATTGTTGGAAAGGTATTTAAAGAGTTAGAGTACTGCCTGGAATTAATAGTAATCTTCAGATGCCATCAGCTATCACTTCTTGTATCTGAAGAATTGTTTTCTTTTCTGTTTGTTTGTTAATTAGACTTTCCACCAGGCAGTACTGGGGCAGTATGTGGAGCAGCACTCTGGAGGTTAAAAAATTAAGTTCTGTTCCTCCACTACATCATCAGAAATGTGACCAAACACATTGGCGTACCACAACCCTGCAGCCTGAGTAGTGACTTTCATAAGTTATCAATCAAATGTAGGAAATTGTGACATCACTAGTAACCAAGAAGAGCCAACCAATCCCGGCTGCTTCATGTGAAAGAGAATAATCTGGCAATGGGAAATGCTTTTTCTTGGTTACTAGTGATGTCCAGTCTAGTCTCAGTGGTCATGATGTAGTGGGAGGAACATAACTGACTCTTTTGCCTCCAGACAGAGTGCTTCTCACATCAGCCAGTACCGCCAGGTAAAAATATTCTAATTAGCAAACAGAAAAGAAAAAATACTTCAGATATAAGAAGTGATAGCTGACTGCATTGGAAAGTTACTATTAATTCCAGGCAGTACACTGGCTCTTTAACCCTTTGACAGCATGATCTGTGATTTACTGTATCGTAAAAAATATATATTTTGTCAGTTTCCACCCAGGTTTTGTGCATTACATGACATTTACCAGCAAAATATTTATGCCCCAATAAGCTAAGGCTCTACGGCAAATGGCCATGTATGTTCAAATATGTTGTCTAAATGGGGACACATAGAGTTAGATATTTAAATATTGTAGTACTATTTGTTTAAATGACTGGAGCTGAAATGACAAACAGCCTTGGCAGTGAAAGGGTTAAAAATTTTTAAATGCAGCAGCCAGGTCTCTCATAGTAAGGATCAGAATCACCATCCAGAAGTCATCAAACAAAATCAGAAGCATCAATGGGAGTGCTATGCAAATTGGAGACAAAGAAAAAAGAATAGATGAATAAAAATGTGAGTGGGGCAGGGTGGATAGGAGAATGGATTTAGTGCCCCCACCTGTGCCATATGGTCCTCAAGGCCTCCCGCCCCCAAGTACCTTACATTCCAACATTAACTGCCCGACAAGTCCCTCCTCCTCAACGATGTCAAGGCTGTCAACTGGCAGGACCTTTATGCCCTTAGTGATGTTAATACACAGTTGCCTACTTCACCAACTCTGCTAGACATTCAGGACCGGCACTGCTCAGTCACCACCAGGAGAGTCCATGGTGGACACACATGTTGGTTAACTGAACTCCTTACCCTCATGAAGGAGAGGGACAGAAAATGGGCTGCCTACAAAATGACACTCTCCCCAGCCCTGTGGAATGAATACCGCTACCTGCATAATCAGTGCAAACACTTGATCAGATCCTAAAACAGAACTGTCACCTCCAGATGCAGAGGAGAGCTTGGCAATCCAAGGAAATTCTGGGATTTCATGCTTCCTTCTACATCCCCACGAACAACCCTAACATCCACCTAAATTCCCCTCCGGTCTACTGACCGATCCTTGGATGTAGCTGAGGCACTCAACTCTCAATTCTCTGACCTGTCAGCCCTCCTCAGCAAACTCAGTCCAACAAACCCCTCTCACTCTGTGCCCAATTTCTCTGCCCCCTACTCTCCCTCCACCCCCTTCACACACCCTATGAGTCAACCCTTATTCCTCAGCCCTAACTCTGCCCTCAGCCCCCCTCCACCCCCACACCCCTTCTACTTTAAGACCATCTCCACTGATGACACCTCAAAACTACTCTGGGGTCTACCCAACCAGAGCAGCCCAGGTGCTGATGGCCTTTCCCAGTTTTTCTAATACCAGTCTCCTCCATGATCTCCAGGCCCCTTACCTCGATTTTCAATCTTGTTCTGTCCACCTCCTCCATGCCCATCTCCTGGAAGTCAGCTAGGTGGTTCCCCTCCTTAATGCTGGGTATCCCTGGCCCCCTGACAACTACCGGCCATATCTATCCTCCCTCACTTTAGTAAACTCATCAAAAGGTTGTCCACCACCAGATCTCAGAATATATCAACAAATATAACCTCTCTTCCCCAGCAACATGGCTTCCAGAAGCATCACAGTACTGCTACGGCTCTGGCTGTAATCACCGATCACATCCTCACTAACATGGATCATGGCTGTGCCATTGGTGCTGTCTTTGTCGACCTATCAAAAGCCTTCGATCTGGTCAACCATACCCTCCTCCTCTCTAAACTGTAATCCATAGGCTGTTCTGCGAGACCACCAAATGATTTCAGTGCTACCTCACTAACCGCTCCCAATCAGTTTGCATTGGCACTGTCTCTTCTCCTGCCCTGTCAGTGTCCACTGGAGTACCACAAGGGTCTATCCGAGGCCCCCTGCTCTTCTCCATCTTTATCAACACCCTCCCTCTGACTGCCTTACCTGCAACACGCTCCTTTATGCAGATGACCTCATCATCTTCCATAGTGAAAAATCCCTTCCTCGTATATCCTCAGTCCTTACTCAGAACTTCAGTGCAGCCACAGCTGATTCTTTTCCAACCTACTGCTGGTTAACACCAGAAAAACCAAAGCCATGTTATTAGCGTCCAAAGCTTTCTAAACCAAATCCATCACTGATAACTCCTCTCTCATCTCCTTATCCTCTCGCAGATGGCCCTGCCCTGCCCTGGACAATGCCTCCTCCCCTTTAAATATCTGGGGATTACTCGACCCCACTTTCCTTCACTGATCATGTTAACCTTGATATTACGAGGTTCAACCAGAAGCTTGGAGCTGCTTTACACATAAACCCTACCTGTCCACAGAAGCTCACCTTGTTATAGTCAGAGGCAACCTTCTACCCATACTGGACTATTGTTCCCCACTCTATCCGATGTCTCCATCACCCTCTGGGCTAGACTCTTGTCCGCCTATAATGCGCCTGTTGGTTTGCGCTGTCCTCCCTTCTCCACACATCACTGTGTCCTTTACAACTCTCTCAGCTGGCTCTTCTCTACAAGGTTGCTTTTGAATTCACTCTTGGTTGCTTCGTGGGTACTATCATAAGAAACAGTGCTGTTTCTCCTCTCTCTCTCCAGCCTCTGCAAATTCTGCACTTTGCCTAGTGTCTCTACTCCTCAGCTGTCCCTCCCTTGAGGTCTGCAAACGTCTACTAAGATGGGTGGGAAGGCCCTGTCAGCAGCGGCCCCCACCTTTTGGAATGAGCTTCCACACCCTTCAGATCCTCTGGCACCTTTCACACCTTTAGGCACAACCTCAAATCCTGGCTATGAGCCAAACACAGCTGCAACTGTCCACACAGATAGTTCCACTACCTGTTCTGTGATCCCATTCCTCTCACTGCCCTGCCTCCCATTTCTCTCTCACCTCTGCCCTTCTCTCTCCCTATTACCTTCACTACCTAGCTCCCTTCTTTCCCTTCCTGCTTCTGGGCCGCGTGTCCATGCCCTGGGCTTTACAGGTGGGATGGCCTATCTGGTCCCCTATGCTGTGTCTGCACCTCGCATATCTAAGCCTCTGTGATGACCATGTCATCGTATCTGCTGATGTACCTGATGTATCTGTTTACCCCACTGTATTTTATTTTTATTATCATTGTATTACAACTGGTGTACTTATTTGCCATACTGTACCTTGTTTTCTGGATGTACTATACCTTGTATTTGGATATGTTTATTTGTGCTTGTATATATCTTGTAACCTGTGCCTCTGGCCCGGGTTGTGCCTGAAAATGGTCCTCTGGATCAGTGCGCCTGCCAAAGTCATAAATAAATAAAATAGACAAGGGTAAAAAGACGTTAAAGCTAGAGAGAGAGAGAGGATCGAGATGATG
The DNA here is from genome assembly GCA_016271365.2 of Neoceratodus forsteri. NCBI lineage: Eukaryota > Metazoa > Chordata > Ceratodontiformes > Ceratodontidae > Neoceratodus > Neoceratodus forsteri. The sequence continues at coordinate 127,703,296 of JADMNL010000024.1, forward strand.
GAAGAAGTGCCATAATGTCTGAGAAATTATAGCTTAGTCCCTCTGTAGGGTACTGACAAAACCCCAGAAGAGAAGCTGCAGCGCCTATGGGTTTACTCCTCTCTGCTGTGGAGAGAGAGAAGGATGTGGGGCGTCCTCGGCCTATTGGTAGGCAGCGCCAGAGAAAGCCGCATGGGTGTGGAAGGGGCGCTCCTCTGCGGGCGGCAGCAACAGTCGAGCGGAGGCGTCTGTGTGGGCAAGGCTCAAAGAGTCTCTCCTGAGAAAAGCGTGCGCTGGGCTGCAAGTTTTCCTTAGCCATCCCTCGGGAGAAGCAGTAGGACCGCTGAGGTAGGCCTGAGTCGCTGGGAGGAGAAGGCGACGTGTGGAGGGCCCGAGGGATGGCGGAGGAGTGGGGCCTGGCGCGAGCGCCCAGGGACTGAGACCGGTCCCGGGTGTGGAGGGTGGAGGCCCGGAAGGGAGGGAGCAGGCCTCAGATAGAATCATGGAGTCACAAGGTAGAGGCGATCATGGACTGAATTACGGGCGTAGGTGTTAGCGTCTTGGAAGGCAAGGCCTCACGATGCCAGCGTGGCCAGCAGGACAGGGGCATGTCGCCTGGAAGGCCAGGGGTTGGCGGATGGCTCTCGGGTGCGAAGTTTGCTCGCAATTACAGAAAAACCTCGCAAGGCGCACAAGCCAGGGAAGGTTATGGGAGTTAACTCTTGTAGTGGGATGTTGTTTTCGAGGAGGAGGGGGAAAACTCCTGCAGTACAATCAAAACCACGAGATGCTCCTTGGAGCTGTGCTTCTCTATCCTGGGCGCAGATGCTCCTCTAAATACTCATTCAACATCCAATAAACATATCAATAACTCTTATTTTACTATAAAGGAGGGAACTCCTGCAGCACAATCTAACAACAGAAAAAGCGCTTATTATAGCTGTACTTTTACTTTCTTTTTCTAGAGTCCAATGCTCATTTATATTAATGGAAAACATCCCAATAAAACTCCTATTGCATTGCAATCACTACTTGGAGAAAAGGTAACATATCCTACCTTAGAAGTTTAAGAGCAGACAGGGTTCGCTGGATGCTTCTTGCCGCTTCAGATGCACAAATTACAACTGAGAGCAGGGGTTCCTGGGACCTGGATATACTTGAAATCTGATCTGGGTCAAGTGCATCATTAGCCTATCAGGTGGGCAGTAACCCATGAGGTAATGTCTGAGTGCCATGGAATGCCAACCAATCACAATGAGTAGAAAGAATGCCAGCTTCTGATTGGTCAGAGGTACTTTCAGCCAGTTAGTCATCCCAGCATAACAGTCTGGCTGAAGGTAGGTCAACAGAAAGTACATCCAGTTTACTAAAAGGGCCTATTTCATAATCACAGTAAGGCATTCCAGGGGTGCATTATTGTGGGCTGATGGCCCTTCTTGGAAGTAGAAGCATTCAGCTTCACACGTGCTTCAACCCACCGAGGCGGGCCATTACCCCACAATAACGTGCCCGCCATCATGCCTTATTGCTTAATTGTAACAGTTGTCACTCTGTACGTTCAAAGGCTTTTCCATATCAAGGCATTATGGGTGTGTATATCCTTGTGCAAGTCTAGCTGGCGAGGCCTCATCAGAACAGACATCGCCTTTTAAACCTGCTTTTCTAGATCTTCTTTGAAGAGATCTTTTCCATTAGGCCACACCTTTGGAACTATAAGCCATCAGTGCTAGGACCACATGGAAACTTCTGCTTGTCAAGGGCTGCCCATGATGACATACAACATTTACGTGTGTATAAGCATGGGCAGCCTCATCCTCTCGGTTCTTTTCCACCGTTAGTCATCCTCATTGGACTTGCTGAAAGAAACTCTGTCAACTTAGCCATTAACATTTGTTCTTTTTATTTTATTACTGCTTATATTGTCATCTATGTATGCCTCCAAAGTTAAAAGAGCCTATATTTCAATATTGTAAATGCTAAGATAAAATTTATAAAGAGAAACACACATGGTTTGTGTGTACTGTTTGAGCCTGTCTCTGCAACGTGAGGACTCATGAGATGTGCCAGAACTTCAGTCAGGCTATGTGGTGACCCCATAAGAAAGTTCTAGAAAATTTTCTTCTGATAAGGACATCGAAAGCAATGGAGAAGGGACGAGGCTGAAAACCTGCTTCTTCCTCACTGCCACTAAAAGCAGCCATTGAAGTCTAAGAATAGGGACAAGGAACGGTCTTCGTCATGACCCTCCTTGTTGTCCAGCCATAAGCACAAACACAGAGAAAAGTCAAGTTTACTTTGCTGGTGAGGTCCCAATTGCCATTGAGACAAGGTAAATCTTCATCAACACCGCTCCAGTGACGTTGACTACAGCCCCCGGACCATTGCTGACACACCAAGGTCAGGCTTAGCTTAAGACTGCCATACCTATGGATGGTATGATACCATTATTGTTAAGGCTCATCGACGTAGGAAGTCAAGGCCCCTTTGCGGGTGCCATTGACTCTCAGGCTGTCATGGTGTTATTTGAAAAATGATTTGATGCATTCTTCCAGGCTTACCAATACAGGCAGTTATTCCACCAATGTTGCCTTCTGGTACTTAGCACCTGTTGACAATTCCACTAGCACACCACAGATTCCTGCCTCTCAGCAGCTGCAGGTCCATTCTGCAGCTCCCATTGTTGATTGTACTAATGATAATGAAGTGCAATATAATCCTGACCTCATGGACTTAGAGGAGGAATATGTGAGAGAACAATTTCTGGATCCTCACTCTAGTTCTACCCTCTCATCCTGTACTGAGGACTCTGTGGTTATGCCCTGAGATCGCCTCCTGAGGATCCATTTTTCCAAGCCATGATGCAGCACATGCATTCTGCCATAGGCTTTGCTGTGAAAGGGGAGCTACAAAAGGAGTCTCATTGAATTTTGGAAGTACCTTGCTCCGCCTCCATTCTCATTTCACCTATATATCCTGCATTAGAGGATGCTACATTTTCTGTATGGTACAGATCAAACTTTGTGCCTGCAGTTCCTAGAAAGGCTGGTAAGCTGTATCCTGCACCATTTGCTAAGCCTTGTTATGCTAACCAGGCAGAAACTAACTCTGTGGTTACTATGGCTTCTCATGTTAGGGCTAGGGCCCCTAGACACATAGTACTTTGCCTCCTGGTAAAGAATGTAAGGCTAGATGTGGTGGGCAATGTCTCTTGGTGCTGATGTTGGCAGAATTACAAGGCTTCCAGGAGTCATTGGAGGTCACCGGAGGTCATGAGGGACTGCTGAAGCTGCTCTCCCCTGCCCCCCGCATCCCAAAGCACAATTACAGAATTACAAGGCTTCCAGGAGTTGCCGGAGGTCGTGAGGGACTGCTGAAGCTGCCCTCCCCGCCCCTTATCCCAAAGCGCAATTACAGAATAACAAGGCTTCCAGGAGTCATCGGAGGTTGCAGGAGGTCGTGAGGGTCTGCTGAAGCTGCCTCCCCGCCCCCGTATCCCAAAGTGCAATTACAGAATTACAAGGCTTCCAGGAGTCATCTGAGGTCGCCGGGGTCGTGATGGACTGCTGAAGCTGCCCTCACACGCCCCCTCGTATCCCAAAGCACAATTACAGGTAGATGCTTTGCTCGGCTGCCCTGAGGAGACTCGCTGTGCTTTTTGCCCATTTTATTTAAAAAAAAAAGTGTCTTGGTCAGAACTTTACCCTTAAAGTTTTGGCATTACAATTACAATCCCACACAAGTGGAGATAGTTTTTCTTACTGTATTTCTCTTGTTCAACTAGAAGTTATACAGCAGTCTTTAGAGTACCTTAAATTTAAATTAGACATTCTACAGGAGCCTATTCAGCAGTCTTTAAAGTACCTTAATTGTAATTTTGACATTTTACAGCGGATTTTGAAGTACCAAACTCATTGCAGTCTTTAAAGTACCCAACTTGAATTAGACAGTTTACAGCAGTCTTTAAAGTTCCTTAGCTTGCTTTCTGTAGAACTAAACAGTGAACCAAATGAATCTCTCTGCTCTCCTCCTCCCATCACAACAAGTACTAGACCCTCCCTCTATCCAGTTGTACTGCGAGCATATAAATTAACTCACTGACTCCTTGTCTCTCTCCTCTCTGAATTACAGGGCTTCCAGGAGTCGTCGGAGGTCGCTGGAGGTCGTGAGGGACTGCTGAAGCTGCCCTTCTTGCCCCCATTATCCCAAAGCGCAATTGCAAGTAGCCTCCATTACCCCTATTGATAAGAGTGGGGACACGCATCCACCAATAACTACTGCCCTATATCCATTCTGCCACCCCTATCTAAAGCTTTAGAACGATCGCTGACCAAATCACTGACCACCTCACAAAATACAATCTTCTCTGCAACCAACAACATGGCTTCTGTAAAGGGCATAGCACCACCACCGCCTCCTCGCCTCACCTCACATACTCACTCCGCCATAGATCATGGCCATCTCACAGGAGCTATTTTGTAGATCTCACTAAAGCTTTTGATACTGTCAACCACGCCTTCTGCTAAACACTCTCCTCCACTGGCTTCTCCAACGATACCTTAGCCTGGGTTGCCAGCTATCTGATAGATAGAACACAACAGGTCAAGGTAGGCACGGTCCTGTCTCCTCCCTCCCTGTCCACTCTGGTGTCCCATGAAGTCAATTCTTGGCCGCTACTTTTCAGCCTATACCTAAACTCCCTCCCACCGGCCGTCTCAGAAATCTGTTCCTCTATGCAGATGTCGCGTGCTTTACGCCTCTGATCCTGACCCACTTAAACTCCACCAAACACTCCAACATAGTTTCCATAAAGCTGAACACTGGCTCACCACCCAGTGACTAATAATCAACTACAAGAAAATAAAACTCATGCTTTTCTCACACCACGGAACCCCAAAAGAGCCTCTGTCCCCACTACTTACTATCAGTCACACCCCTATTGAACAAGTTAGCAACTTTAAATACCTAGGGGTCACTCTAGACCCAGCCCTCAACTATAAACTACACATTCTCCACCTTACCTCTGCCCTAAACTTGAGATTAGGAGTTCTTTATCACCATAAACATTGCCTCCCTTCCGAGGCACTACGGCTCACCGCTAATTCCTCTGTCCTCTCCCTCCTAGATTATGGTATTACCATACAGTGCAGCACCACCTTCCACCCTAAACAGACTCCGCCTCATGCTAAACAAAGCCTGCCATCTTATCCTCGGATGTGACCGACTTACACACACACCTGTTCACTCTACAACTCTACCAAGTGGCTAAACCTAGACAGCAGAATCAGATATCATACCTGCCTAATAACAAAGAAGATACTCCCAGGTCTCACCCTCCCATTCTCTCCGCTATTATTCACCCAGCATCCCCAAACAGATCCACATGAAACTCAAACAAGCACCTACTATGGGTACCCTGCCCACGCACCTCCAATTTCAAAGATCTTTCAGCTACCAAGCTCCTTGTTGGACCAACTCTCTCCATAACCTAATAGCCAATGAAACAAGGCTAAGTCCCTTTAAATCTAGACTAAAGGAGCACCTTCAGGACTCTAACGTGTGTGATTGCCCCTGACACTGACCCGTAACATTTGTACTACTCTGCACCTTAGTGTTTTAAGCCCAGCTCAAAATCCCCTATAGCACTATCTGACTATCAGCCTGTTACAGTATTTCTACAACTACGTGGCTGTGCTAAACTCATATCAACTACTAGACTGTCTGATGTCTCCTACTGATAAATCCTTGACTGTCATGTACTGTAATGTAATGTACTGTTTCTACAGATCTTCCAGACTGTCATGTACTGTAATATATTGTACTGTATCTTAGAATGTACTGTCCTTCAACCTCACCTCTGTTAACAAATGTTACTCTGTACCTAAATGTATGACGTGGAACCTTTGTAAATGAACCTTCAGCTCAAAGGTTTTCTGAATTTTCACAATAAACAATAAACAAACATTTGCTACACTCAGCTTATGATGTCTCTGACACTTCTGCCAGGGCTGCTGCTTCTGGCATTTGCATGAGGAGATATTCTTGGCTTACAGTTGCTGGCTTTGCCAATGATATGCAACAGGCAGTTTTGAATGCTCCTTTTAAAGGGTTAAAATTGTTTGGCTATGATGTTGAAGAAGCCCTATGAGGCTTTCAAACTTCAAAAGTACTCTAAGGTCCATAAGGTCCCTGTATCCCATTCCTGCTAGAGGTTATTTTTTGGCTCTTTTATCCACCTGATGCCTGAGGTAGTCATGACTACCATCAGCAGTATTTAAAGAATGTATATGGGGTCAGATTGTGCTTGCAAAATCTGCGCAAGCAGACAAGAACTTTGGTGCTGAGAGTGACAAGGTCAAATAGCTTCACTATGTATATAGCTGTTTGTTACCGCCATCTTCAGCACCTAGAAATACACTATGCTTATTGAGTATTTTAACCTCACCATTTTTAAATCATGAGTTTATTCTGTTGGGAGATTTAAATTGGGACTTTGCTAGCCTTGATCAGGATATCATAAATCAATTCACTGCTTTGAATCTCACACAAATGATAGGAAAACTCACGGGCTACATAAAACTGATATCAAAAGATTCTTTACTTGATGTTATATTAACAACAGCACAACAGAAATATATTTCATCAGTTTTGAGGCAGACATCAGCGATCATTGCCGTATAGCATGTATAAGAGATAATTCAAAAGTTATGTTTTCGACATGTACAATAACCACGTGCAAATTTTCTAGGTTCACTGACCGGCATTTTGAGAGATCTAGCTGAAGTTAATTGGAATTTGCTGTAGGCATGCCCAGATATTTCAACTGCATGGTGTTTCTTTAAATTTTCATTTTAGATATTATAAATAAGCATGCCCTTCTAATTTAAAAAAAAAGCTAAGTAGTAGAGTAGCTCCTTGAATAAAAAATCAGATAAAACATCTTATTAATGAAAAAGAATGTATGGAATCAGTTAAGAAAACCAAATCCCCAGAGGATAAATTAGTATTTAGTGTAATAAGGAACAGGTGCATGAGAGTAATTAGGCAAACCAAATTAGATTATTACTCAACTCAATTGTCGGATCCTTCCGATAATCCTAAGAAAACATGGAAAAATATAAATGTATTATTAGGTAAAGCTATGATTACAGCTTTGCCTAAGTTTTTGAATCACAATAACTTTATTGTGCACACATCTTCTGAGCAAGCAAAGTTGTTTAATCATTTCTTTGCTGAGGTTGGTCTTTCTTTCCAGAGGAACACCTAATTCTCAAATACCACCTTTGGATGCAGATTTTACTATAAAGATAAATAGACCTATATTTACATTTAAAAATATAGCTGAGGCAGAAGTCAATAAGGAACTTAACAAGTTGGATATTAGCAAAGGAGCAGGACCAGATAGTATTGCACCAAGTTTTTTAAATATCAGCTAAGGTAATATCTAAACATTTAGCCTATTTGTTTAGTATATCATTAAGATCAGCCTGCTTGCTTAATGATTGGAGAACAGCATCTGTGACTCCTATATTTAAGGGAAGACCCCTCAAGTCCAAATTCATATAGGCCAATTTCTGTCATTTTGGTATTTCAGAAAGTATTTGAAAATTATCACTTAGACAAATTATTGGATATTTGGATAGATATTTAATTTCAGATAAACAATCTGGTTTTAAGAAGCATCATAGCACAGTGCATGTTATTTCTAAAGTTATTAATGACCTGTTTAATGCCTTGGACAGGCTGGAAATCACTCAGTAGTGTTTCTTGACCTGTCCAAGGCATTTTGACACTGTAGATCATAATATTTTGCTAAACAAATTAAAATAATTTGGAATGGGTTTGTCAGTATTGTTATGGTTTAATTCATATTTGACATCACAATTGCAATATGTTAAATTGGGAGAGGTCATTTTGGATATTGTCATTATCAACAAGGGAGTTCCCAGGGCTCTGTCCTAGGGCCTTGTTTCTGTTGTATGTAAATGACCAACCTAATTGCTGCTCTAATAGTGTGAAAATACAGCTTTATGCAGATGATACTGTATTGTATATTCATCATATTTCTTTGGATATAGCTATTCAGAGATTACAGCATGACTCTAATACGGTACAGGAAGCTCTGCTGCAACTACAATTATTATTTAATGATAGAAAAACACAGTGGATGCTATTTACAAAAAAAATTACTTTCATAATATCAAATAACGGCACTTAATGGAAATGTAATTTCAAAGTACAAGAATATAACTATCTGGGTATGATCTTAGATAAACAGTTAAACTTTAAAACTCATGTTATCTATCTTTCAAATAAATTAAAAAATTGCTAGCATTTTTATTGAAATAAAATATATCTTCTGTACTCGGTTAGAAAAATGCTGGTAATTTCACTATTTTGGCCACATTAGATTATGGGGATTGCATTTATAAAAATACTACATCATCAATTTTAAGTTTATTAGATTCTTTATATCAAAGCTCTTAGCTTTATTATGAAACTGCCTTATTCTACACATCATTGTCAATTATACGAACAGGTACAATGGACTTCTTTGACTGCTTGAAGAGATGCATTGGTACATGTATGTATATAAATTTATTTTAAAACAGTTACCAACTTATCTATTGCAAATACTTATATGTAAATATATCAAGGCACTCTCTTTGTTCAACTAAAAGGTTGGTCTATCAAGTGCCTATGTATAAAACTAAAATCGGAGACTTTACCTTAGCTGCATCTGTTCCTAAAGCGTGAGATTATTTGCAGAAAAACTTAAGATAATTACCCTTCCTTTCCTTGCTTGATTTAGAGTGTCATTAGATAGCTTGGTATACAATCATTGTGGTTGTTATGGGTAAACTGATATGTATCTTGATGCTATTTCACAAAAATGTAATTTTTAATGTATGGAACAAATTGTTACGTCTTGATAATGTGTGTTTGTAATAATTATGCATTTTGTACTTTTATTATATTTTGTATACTGTGGGCGGATATTCAAACTGTGTCGAAAAAGTGCGCAACAGCAGGAGCAAGCACAAGTCAATTGCGCATAGGCGCAACAGACGCCGATATTCAAACATGGAGCAAAACAAATTGGCGCAAGCAGCCAACGCCTGAATATCGCACAAACCGTGCCATAGCCAACCAGGAAGAGGAAGCTGAGCAGAAAGGTTGCGCCATAGCTGCTAACAAGGCTAGCCCAGCTGAGCAGTCCAAAGGTGCCATAGCGCAGGCAGAGCCCCCCACCCCAGCAGAGCAATGGAACTGCACAACCAGGGAGGCAGGCTGAGGCCCACCGCCAGCCATGCCACACATGGGTACAGGAACACACTGCAGAACCAACAAGACACCCGCACACCCCAAGCACAGCATCACTGGGGAGGGATGGATGATCCACTGGCCCATGGGAACAAGTCAACAAAGCACAGCAGGGCCATGACGCCCCAGCACAACCACTGTCAAGCTGAGACTGCCACACACAGGGGTTGACAACCACAGTGCACAGCAGCCCGGCCTGCACAGCACACCCTGCACCGTGACCCCAAGACACCACCCATGTGCAGTGACTGTCACTGCGGTAAACACCATGCATCCCCGCACACGCCAACCTCTGTAGCATAGAACCATACAAGCCAGACCCACCCTGGGCACCCAGCAGTGGGCGGCAGCAGATGGCAAGACCGACTGAAAGTCACTGCCACACGGAGACACCTCCCATGCACACACACACACACGCACACACACACACATACCCAGGACCATACCACCCCAGATGGCATGCACACCACTGCAACTGAGCAACCATAGCCAGCTGCAAATCAGAGACCACCACAGTATTCATAACAAAATATATATATATTGGAAAACAGAAATTACAACAACAAGATCAAGAACAAAACTATATACAGATATGTACAAGACAAGGGGGTAGGGGTACAAGGTAGGGGTGGGCAAGGTAGGAGGTGAACAACTGGGAGAGGAAGGCAGGGTGGGAGGGATGGGTGAAGTGGGAAGGGAAGCACATCTATCACCTTGCAGGCTGGTCTGCTGCTGCCTGGTGCTGTCCCTGTCGCCTCCACCGTCGCCTGACCCCATGGCGCTGAATGTCCTGGAGGATGTCATGTGTTGCGATGGAGACCCTGGTCAGCCGCTGGAGGGCACGGTCCATCCTGCGTAGGATGCTGAGGCCTAGGAAAGGAACACAGTCAATGGCTGTGACTGTCCACAACCCTGAACACCACCCATCCTGCAAGGCATATAGCCCAGTGCCCCGCACCTGTGATGGTATGCACCCACCCACAGTGACCATGCACATGACACGCCCAACCAGGCAGCACCAGCTATGTGCACCACTGCACACACACTGCCCATGTCCATCACAGCACAACAAGGCTGTCAAGTGACGTGGCAATGTGGTGGGATGCCAGTTCCACAGCCATGTGCCCAGTGCATGCATGGACCACCAGTGGCGCACACACAGGCGTGCAGTGACACTGGACAGTGATGACTGTCGCCTGTGTCATGCATGGTTGTGTTGTCCATGGCTGGTGGTCATGCCCACCCTCCAGCATGCAATAACATCCATGATGTGATGATACTCACACTCATCAAGCAGCTGTGGCTGCTGCTGCTGCCGCTGTGGCCCACCCCTCACGTCTCCTCCGTCCGCCACCTGGTCCCCACCACAGCCCTCCTCAGCCTGTGCCTGCATCCTCTCCGCCAGGCCTGTGGGTGACAAATGTTGAGAAAAACATCAGTGTGACCCCAAAGCAGACTGCCCCTGCCCCAGTGGTGTGCCTGCCCACACAGCCAGACCCATGCATCTCACACCTGCACACACTGACACAGCCAACTATGGCAGAGCCATCCCTCATGCACCGCCACCAAAACACAGTCACACCCCTCACGGAGAATACAGGTGCATAAATGGTACACCACCTGGCCAAACTGCGCGCCCCTCGTGGCACGTGACCTGAGGTGTGAAGCACGTCCGGCTTCCTCCTGCGGAGGTCACTAAACCTGTGCCTGCACTGCTCCGCGAGACTGGCACCACCCTGTGACCCTCACCAGGTCAGTGGCCACCTGCAGCCACACCTGGATGCGGGCCATGGTGAGGCTCATCCCGTACAGTGCCTCATAGTGGGGCTCAACCAGGGCCACCAGGTTGGCCACCTCCACCTAGCTCCATTGGGAGCTCTCCTGCATGCCATATTTGGGGTCGCCACAGGCAATGTTAACACCCGCAGCGCGCCTGTGCAATGGAAATGTTAGCTAATAGACCACTATAGGTTCCAATCGCGCTGTTCGTACAGCGCATCGGTTCACATAGCACTGTCACCAAACAGCGCAATAGAGCCGACACATGGCAGCCGAACAGTGCCAGGGGCAAAGGTCGGACACCAGGTCAGGGTCTATGATGCAAGGCCACGCGCCGCGCCATCTGGCGTCTCGCATCCTGCGCCGACCGATCACCCTGCGTGCCAGTGCCACAGTGGACTATTGCGCAGTAGTGCCACAGCGCCATATGGTGCCCAGTGCTGTAGCGCCACTGGCACAATGGTGGCCATGGCCTGAATTGCCGATCGCGCACAGCCGCGTCATCAGCGTGGCAGGCGCCTGCGTAAAGCTACCTGGGCATGCACACAGTCACAGATCTGCGCCATTGGCTCAGCCGGCTCAACCGTATTGCGCAAATCGCAGCGCGATATTCAGCCGACACATGCAAATCATCTGATCAGCCATTCAAAGGCGCGGTGGCGATTTGCATCTCATTACAGTTGCTCCACTCTAATTTGCATGCATTGCGCTATAAATGTGCGACATTGGGCTGCGCTGGCCAGATCGGTTACTGCAGGTGAGAGGTGGGTTGCATGCTGTGGGATGTTCTGGACAATGGTCATGGGATAACGCTGTAGACTGCACAGTGACAGGTGTCCACTTCCACCCATACAGATCGCCATGACCGAGCAGAGCCAAGGTGAGGGTGAGGATGGTGGGCGGAGGAGGAGCCCAACTTCACCGCAGGCGGAGACAGAGGCCCTCTTCCAGGCCTATCTGGAGGAGGAGTCATTACTGAGTGGACAGCGGGCACCCCTCAGGCCATGCGGCTGCATGGGAGGGGTAACTCGGGCAGTGAACCTGCCGGAAGCCACCAGCGCTCGTGCAGGAATGCAAAAGAAGATGGGGCAGACTGCAGGAGGGTGAAGGAGAGGTGGTAGCCCTCAGGGTGGCACATGCTGGCACTGGCGGGGCCAGCCAGCGGTGGTGGAGCTGACCCTGGCTGAGGACCAACTGGCTGCATCAATGCAGCGGAGTGCTATTGAGGCGTACCAGGAGGTGGATTCCAGACAGGTGGAAGCCCATCACTGCACGGTATGACATGGTGGTGGTGTTGGGGAAGGTTGTTCACATGCACTCACATGTCCTCTCTTTCTGTTACAGATCCTGTTCGTCTTCAGGGAATGGTGGTGGTGGGTCCAGGCAGTGAGGAAGACCTGCTGGGCATGGAGGAGGGTCCATCCACCTCTGTCACCAGCCAGCATGCACTGCACCAGCATGCACGCCGGGCTGCCAACTCTGGTGTCGGTGAGTTGGGTGTGGGGTGCACAGCCTGTGTCTCAGCAGTCTGGCATGCAAGCATGCCAGCACGCTGTGACTGTGGCTGTAGCACGTACCTGCACCATTGATGATGCAAGGACTGCAATGGGCAGTGACATGTGTGTGTCCCATGACGGACACACAGCAGGCCAGCACGCTGCCCCTGGGCCTAGCTGGTTCCAACGCGTGTGCCAGCATGTCGGCACAGTCCCAGGCTGTGCCTGTCAGCACCAGTGGGGCAGCACCGGTGGCTGTGCAGGTGTCTGGCACTGTTGCGGCCACAGCAGTGGAGCGAGTGGTCCCTGGGGCACAGCAGTTGGAGGGGCAGCAGTCACCCACCAGGTCTGGGGTACAGTGTCCAGCGGTGGCACATGCCCACCACCCTTTGATATGCCCATTCCTGGTCCTGATGAACAGCGCCCACCCTCAAGAGGTGTTGAGCATCAGGACCTTCCATCCCTGGGGACAGGATGCCATTGTGGCAGAGTACCTATTTGAAGAGACACCCGCCTGCTGTGGGAATCAGTACAGCAGCAAGGCGGGTTGCAACGTCCATGGAGGCACTGTGTGTGGCTGTGGGCGGCACAGCAGGGACTGTGCTCTGGACCGTGCAGAGATGGTCCATATGCGGATGGATGTGACCGCTGCCATTGACAGGCAGACCCAGGCATTGCTCGCTGTCGTGGCTGCATTGGGCACACTAAGCAGGTGCTCCTGTACCGCGCACCCCACACAGTACACTCTCCACTCCCCATTCCGGCGTCGATGCGACATCAAGCCTGTCGCGCCGGGTTCTGCTGTGGGCATCCCAAGCACCCTGGTGCAGGTATGTTTGGCATACTACAGACCCCACTGCGGACAAGGTCGCGATCATGCAGTGGGACCCCTGGTGGTCCATCGGTGCCACCCCATGTAGCCCTGCTCAGCCTGCCAGTGCTGTTGGGTCACGGCAGGGCGCCCACGCATCCGCGGTGGCCGTGGAGCAGTGCAACATGACTGACCTGTCTCCCAGTGCAGGTCCTGTCTGGTGCTGCCCTGTGTGCACTGTGCGTCATGGTGGGCAGTGCACTTGTGGGTGCCCTGCACATCACGCCGACACTCGGACCACCTGCACCATCCCAACTGCTGTCCACAGGTGCGTGTGCATGATGATGCCTGCATTGTACTGTACACCAAGGTGCAAGGGTGCCCAGCATCTGACACACGTACTTGGACAGTACAGGTGGTGGGTGTGGTCTGTGGATCTGTGTGTTTGCCATGTCTGTTCGTGCTCTGCTGTGCACCTGCCCATGTACGCTTTGTGCCTGGTGTGTGTGTGTGTGTGTGTGTGTGTGTGTGTCCATATGACTGTTCGCCCCTCCCTGATGGTGTGTTTGTGTGCCTTGCCCTTCCACTCCCCTTGCCGTCATGCACCCCTGGTGTGTCACTCTGTGTGCCTGTGGGTTGCGCCAGGACAGTGTTGTTTGCACATGGCCCTTGACTTACCTGTGTTGTGCATAATGCTCCTCCGTGATGGTGTCCCAGTGCAGCTGGGCCTGCCGGATCAGTCGGGGTCCCGCCGTCCAAGGGGGCTGCACATCACCATCAACACGGCGCCGCTGGCCTTCCCATCGCTGTCCCCTCTTCAACCTGTAGGGCTATCCACAGTCTTTGGCCATGTTGTGCAGGATACAACAGGCCAGGAATATCCACAGGCCTTTGAGGGCTGTACTGTGAGACACCGCCCGGAGGTGTCTAGGCATTGGAAGCGTGCCTTGAGCATCCCAAACACCCACTCAATGATGTTGCATGTGGCGGCATGTGCCTCATTATAGCGTAGCTGCGATGGGGTCATGGGGCGCCGGTACGATGTGAGCAGCCAGGGACGGAGTGGGTATCCGCTGTCACCTGTGTGGAGATAGTGGAGATCAGTATCATGTTCAGGTCCATATTGCCCATATCCCTGTGTGCCACTGCCATAGCACCTGTGGCATTTCCACCTGCCCGAGTTTGCATTTCCTACATGTGACTCACCCACTAGATGGCCTGTGGGGATGTCCCCACTCTCGAATCGATGGCACAGTGTGGACTGATGCCATATGAAGGCATCATGTGCTCCGCCAGGTGTGTGGCACAGACATCGATGATATGCCCAGTGGCATCACACACCACCTGGCAGTTGACACTGGAAGCCCTTCCTGTTCCTATATGCGGCCCCATCAGGGCCAGGTGGCGTCGAGGATGGCCACATGGGTGCAGTCTATGGCCCCTAGCACGCCAGGCATACGTGCTACCCTGTGGAACTCCTGCATGTTTGCTGTACGCTCTGCCGTGGTGTTGGGGAAATGGATGTGCTCTGCAGCATGTGGCAGCAGTGCGCTGAGGAATTGGGTGAGGATGCATGGCGTGGCCGACTGTGTGATGCCTGTGGTGTCCCTGTTGGCCTCTGGAAGTGCCCGTGGCGAGCAGGCACATGCAAGCTGTCACCTTGGTCTCCACTGACAGGCGTGACTCCGTTGTGAGGGTGCCTGCATCACATCACTGCACAGCTCACAGAGCCGCCCCAGTATTGCCCTGTTCAGGCGGTACCAGCTCACGATCTCTACATCTGTGTACAGCTCAAAGCTGATGCGGGCATGGTACTGCCTGTTGGGGGCTCGCGTGGGCCCATCCACGGCCACGCCCCTGCACCTTACATTCTCACCTCCTCATTACAGCTTCCATGTGGAAGCTGCCACTGTCCATCTCCCTGGCTTGTGACCCCACTGGCTGATGTTGCTCTGTTAACCCGCTGTCCTGACTGCTACTTCCACTGCACCGGCACCCCAGCTGGCCTCCACAGCCTATGGCCCACACTGCTTCCCTTGCCTGCCCTGGCCTGTCACTGTCTGTCTTTCTCTCTCTGTTTCCCACTTGGCATCCTGTAGCGTTCTTGCGCCTCTTCCTTGAAACCTTTTATTTTGGCTCATTTCCGCTGAAGGCCCAACTTCCGGCTGTTCGCTGTTGCGCGTGCGCCAGAGTCTTTGAATATTGCATTCGCTCTTTATGCATGGATCCACCCCTTTGGTTTCGCATGCCTTCATTTGCATTGCGCTGTTGCTCAGCATGTTTTCGATTGGCGCAACTGCCTCCTGCTGAATATCGCAGAATGGTGCACTTCGGACTTGCGCATGCGCAACCCTATGCGCGTGGCGAACCCTTTGAATATCCGGCCCTGTGTCTTTTGATGTTTTGTCTATATTGAACACAGTTGTAAATGAGAGTTTCTCTCAGTTTGCCTTCAATAAATGAATGATGATGAATGATTATGATCAGCAAGGCCATTGTAGAGGAGATGGCTCCTTTCTAGGTCCCGCCCCCTAGTGTCCACACAAATGCACCTAAAGGAGTCAGTTCCAGTGGCCTGCCACCTCCATTTCCACCTGACTTTTCTTTCATGTCACCTCAGCTGTTAACTCCAGGGGTCAGTGTGGGGCAGGATCTCCCTGCATCTGAAACGATGGCAGAAGATCACAATGGACTAATGGGTTTTGGAGATAATTGTAAGGGGCAAGGGGCATGGTCTGGAGCTGTTACAAATCCCTCAGGATCACCCTCCACCTCCTTCCATTAATCCTCAGAACCATTTTCCTTTTGAAGAAAGAAGTTCAGTCTTTATTCCAAAACCGTGCCATAGAACAGGTTCCTCCTCAGGAGAGAAACAAAGGGATCTTTTCCGCATACTTCCTAGTCCCAAAATGGACAGGAGATCTGCAACCTGTGTTGGATCTCAACCTGTACATCAAATACAAAAGTTTGAATGGTATCCCTGCAAGCGCTGATCCCCTTATGCAAACAGGGAACTGGCTCTGTTCTCTGGACATGTAGGATGCATACCTTCATGTAAAGATCAGGAAAGCTCACAGACAATACCTCTGCTTTATGCTTGTTGGAGAACACTATCAGTTCAGAGTATTGCCCTTTGGCTTATCTTCTGCACCATGGGTTTTACCAAATGCTTGGCAGTAGTTGCAGTAGCCCTTTGCAGGGAAGTCCTGTATGTGTTGCCCTATCTGGATGACTGGATCCTGAAGGCCAGCTCAGGGAAACTCTACTCGCACTCTATCTCAGACATGGCAGTCGTTCGATGACTTGGAGGTCACAGTGACTGTGCCATAGTCTGTGCTGATTCCATGCCAAAGACTGCAATACATAGGCACGGTCTTGGACACAGAGAAAGGATGTGCTTTCCTGACACAGGACAGGGCAGACACTCTGATTGCCCAGGCACTCTTAGTATATAGGACCACTATGTCTCAGCGATAACAGCGTTACGTCTTCTGGGTCTCAAGGCTGTGGCCATAGTGACTTTGCCTGTGGCACACCTTCATATGAGGATCCTTCAGTAGACACTCAGGGTCCAGTGGGATCAGTTGACAGATGAGCTGGACAAATGACTCTCACCATGTCTCCTCTTCACAGAGCTTTGTTTTGGAGAATGGATCATGAAAGCCTGTTGAAGGGTTTCCATTCCTTGTATCAGCTCCTTACTATGGATGCCTCTGGCTCCAGCTGGTATTCATCTCGGCCCTTACCAGACGCAGGAGTCATGGATCAAAGTAGAGGCTGAGCTGCATAAAAATGTCCTGAAAATGAGGGATGTCCTCTACAGCATTCAGGCATTTCAGAATCATCTCTGCCCTGTCCTCTGATAAGTCAGATAAACAACGTAGGTGTGATGCATTACATCAACACATAAGGGGGCAATCCTCCTGTCCCCTATGCAGGGAAGCAGTGAGTATGGTACTTGGCTCTGTCTCATGGCCTTCAGCTGTCAGCCATGTTTATCCCAGGTTTTCAAACATCTTGGAAGATTGGTTAAGCAGATCTCAGTCACTGGTTCATGAATGGGAACTGCTGATGATCTTAGTAGTAAACGACCTCTTAGCAACATAGGGCCATCTGGAACTGGACCTTTTTGCATCCTCACAAAACACAAAACTGCCTCATTTCTGTTCACCCACTCCAGATCTTAGAGTTTTTTGGTGAGACGTGTTGTCTGTCCTGGAAAGAGAAATTCATATATGCATTTCCCCATTCCTCTAATACAGAGGTTCTACTCAAGCTACAGGTGTACAGTGCTAGTCTCATCCTCATTGCTCCATTCTGGCCTCATCAGATATGGTTTCTACTCCTTTGACACCTGGCAGTGGAACCTCCTGTCGCCTTACATCTGTGTCAGGGTCTGTTGTTTCAGGACAAGGGGCTCTGGTCCATCGGACCTGAAGTCCCTACATCTGCCTGCATGACTCTTGAAGACATAGCCATTGCATGTTTTGAATATCCCTAAGATTGCTGATATCCTGATTGCGGCTAGGAAGCTTTCTACCAGACATACTTATTCTCTGAAATGGGCGTTTCACTTTCTGGGCTGCTTTCCAGAATATGGACCCTTTCACATGCCCTGTGAATGCTGTGCTGGAATACATGCTTTCCTTGTCTGACTCTGGCCCGAGTATCCCACGATTAAGGTGCATTTGGCTACTGTATTAGCTTTCCATCCCCTATTGCTGGTCATATGGTTGCACAATTAGAGGTGTCCCCTATGTTTCTGAGAGGTATCCTTCATATGAAACCTCCTAATCCAGACCTGCCTTGAGACTTGAAGTTTGTGCTTGAGAAATTGACGTTGGCTTTTTGAGCCTGCCATGAGTTGTGGTTTATGTTTCCTGTCATGAAAATGTCATTTTCAGTTGCGATGATTTCTGCTCAAAGGATTTCCGAGCTTCAGGCTCTAATGTGAGAGTCCTCTTATTTCATTTTCACAAAAGCAGTCTCTTTGCCTACAAATCCTAAGTTTCTACTGAAGGTGGTATCTGAATTTACTCTGAATCAAATGATGTACTTTCCTGTATATTATCCTGTGCATGCCAACCAGGGTGAGGCACTGCTCCGTACTTTGGATGTACATAGAATACCTAAGATACTATATTGCTCACACCAAGGACTGTAAAAGTCCGCTCAGCTTTTGTTTCATTCACTCCTGGAAGAGGATGATCCTATGTCTAAACAATGCCTGTTCAAATGGCTGGCACATTGTATTATGTTCTGTTATAGGAAGTACGGTAAGGAACTTCCTGGTGCTGTTCATGGTCACTCCACGAGGAGTATGGCCACTTCTGTTGCTGATTTCATAAATGTCCCTGCTGCTGACATAGGTGCTGCAGCCACATGGAGCACTGTTCAGACTTTCGCTAAACATTGCAGTCTGGATATCTTCTCATGTAGAGGTGCAGGCTTTGTGCTTGCTGTACTGCAAGGCCTTCTGTCTTGATTACATATAATTAGACTTGGTAGGATTAGGTTTAAATTGGTAAATGTCGATAAATGCCGATTTCACTGCACATACACAAACCAATGAAAAAATATTTCCATCGATAATAATCTAAATTTACAGATAGGCAAAGTAAGTTCTATTGCTATTTTCACATGTGATCATAATTTGTATTTTATCAGTTTGTAATTCCTCAGCATTTACTGTCATTAACTGCAACTGTGAAAATTAAATCGATATAAATCAAAACAAACACTTAAAACCCCATAATTTCGTGCAACTGTGAAAATCTAAATCGATAAAACTCGGGGTGGGGAGAGTGCAAAAATAAAAATCGATATTTTCCATCGAAATTATAAAAATAAAAATCTAATTCTGCCAACCCTGCATATAAAACTGTGCCGTCCTCCCAGTTCACTTTGTACTGCTTGGGAGTCATTCCAAAGGTGTGACCTGAAGGAGGAGATATCCTTGAAGACAGAACAGTTATGTAAGAACTTAGCATAACAGTAGATCTTTGAGAGAATCTCCTTCATTAGGCCATGCTGTCCCCTCCTTGCCCTTTTTGCTTTTAGTGAGGTAATATCAGATGCTGTGCCTAAGATCTACTCCATGCATCCTGTCTCAGCCCATGCCTCTCCTGTATGCTTCCTGCTTTTTCATCTCCTGGATCCCCACAGTTGGAGGTCCTCCAAGGCTGATCTCCAGTGGAGAACTGAGCCGGAGAAGAGCTGTAGATCAAGTACAGCCTACAATAATAATGAAGGTACTGTAGGGGAAAATGGTCAGACTGGTTGTGCCAAACAGCCCTTATTTGTCATCAAATTGTTTGTGTTTCTATGTGATGGGGCTGCCTATGTTTATATAAATGTAGATGCTGCACCATCCTGGGCAGCCCCAGCTGGCAACATTTCCGTTGGTCCTAAGCTGACAGCTTATAGTTCCAAAGGTGTGGCCTAATGGTGGAGATTCTCTTGAAGATTTGCTGTTATGGTAAGTTCTTACATAACTGTTCTTTGGTTTAAGTTTTAACCCTATAGCTGTTGCAGTCTTGCTGGCGCCCACTGTGGTGCTGTTACCTGTAGCGGCATTTCTAAGAGGTTAATGTCCGGTACAGTATCCAATCAGGAAGCAGCTTGGGTTGATGAATAATTTGAGATAATTGTGAGGTAACGATACTTCTTGGGAGTCTGAGGCAAACAGCTGCACTTTGTGCCTCTCTTGCTAAGGAATAACATTATCCTATGCCTCGTAATACCTAATTAATCATGTCATTTTGCAGGAGTCCTCATGGCAACTATTCAAAGCATCTACAGGTAGCTCAGGAACCCAGGCATTTTCAAACTACTCAGCAGAAACAGAAAGCACTGCCAGGACTAGACAAACTAAGCTACAAGGTACCACTGTAAGCCAGAGTTACAACCTAACAGACAATGTCTCTGAGACAGGGTGAAATCCAGAACATTATTATGGTGCCAAGAACAGCCAGCTAAGCCAATTGGACAAACAAACTGAGCTCACCAAAAGCTTCTCTTTAGCGAAAAGCAGGCTACGGAGGAGGCAGAGGAACTAGATGAGGCAGTGTGGTCTAGTGGTTAGAACACTGGCTTGGAAACTGAGAAATCACAGGTTCAAACTTCATTAGAGTCAAATACTCACTGTATGACCTTGGGCAAGCCAATTAACCTTCCAGTGCTCTAGTCTACCCCAGCTGCAGAAATGGGTAGGCACAGGACCCTACTGGGAGCAAGATGCTGCATCTCAGCTCGCCCTCCTATATAAACAATTTGTATGAAAAAAAATTACAGTAAGCACAGCAAGGTGTAGGTAGGTATAGAAAACATCATTGAAATCATGAACATTTGGAGGGTTTCAAATGTCTTCAAAATATACCACTAAAGAGAGGGAGCTATGGATGAATCTGCATTATTGGGGCAATAGGTTTCCTTGTGGGATTTACACCACCAGTCAGCCTATTTATTCTAGCATGGAACACATGCTGCAATATAAGCAACACAAGGATGTGGCAGGTAGCAAAGTGCAGTGAACAGACAACACCCGAATGCTCTGGATGAGTGTCGTGTGCCGCAACAAACAAAACTGATTCTAGAGCAAGCACAAAAATACAGAACGCAGCATTCAAGGGAGACAGAGGGGCAAATAGAAGGCAGTATAGTGTAGTGGTTAAGGGCACTGAGCTACAAATCTGGAGACCTAGGTTTGAATCCCATCAGCCCCACTTGCATACTGTGTTACCCTGAACAAGTCCTTAACTTCCTTGTGCTCCCAGGTGCACCTGGAAACAAGTTCTGGATCAGTGTGCCTTTCCTGGTTAAACAATTTCCCTTTCCCCCTTTCCAAATCTCAGTTTAGTGGCATCCAAGAAAATGTGAGATAGCCCACAGACTGTCATGCAAAAGGTAATTTCTGGGTTGGGGCAGACAATAAAACAATAAGTCTATGGGGACACTAAATTATACTTTTACTGCCTTTCTCAAGCCAAAAGCACTATTTGAATTACTGTTTGGATGGTCATCCCCCCACCCGAGTCTATGGACATCTAAATGTAGTAGTGGATCCACTCAGAAAGTGAGATCCCATTGACCAGCAAAGGCAGTTGAATTCCCAGTAGACAACATCTCTATGTAGTACAAACTTTTAATTAAACAGGGAGTACATTCAAGGAACACCAGCAGTACATAAAATATGAGGTGTCATGATCAGAGGCTGAACATGCTTACATTTCAATGAGTAAACCCCACCATCTTCAGCACATAAGCCTGTACCAACTCTCTCACCATTTAAATACTTTTGGTGAGGGCGTGAAAACAAAGTGATTGGTAGGGAACAGGTTGGCTTGGTTCATAGCAGATCCAGTGCAGACTGTGCCAATTGTTTAATATCATAAGGTGATCCAATAAAATAGAAAGCCCTATCTACTTCTGTCATTAGATATTTTAAAGCATTTGACTCATTACAATGGGGATATTTGCTAAGGTCACTTAAGGAATTTGGATTTGGTGAAGGTTTCTATCATGGATCTCTATGATATATAAAAAACCATCAGCACAGATAATAACTAACTGCCGTTATCATTCCAATTCAATTTACGTTGTGGTACCAGGCAAGGATGCCCTTTGTCTCCGTACTTTTTATTTTAGCATTTGGTGGCTGATACAGACAATTAACAATAGTCCTGAGATACAAGGTGTAAAAATAGGTACAATAAATCACCAAGTTTTGCCATTTGCTGATGATTTGTATAACACTCACAAATCCAGCTTATTCTTATGAAAGGTGCAAGACTTACTTAGGTTTGCCAGTGTATGTACCCTGGTAATCAACTGAAAAGAAAGCATAAGTGCTGCATGCCTATGTCTCACCAGCAGTTCAAAATTATTTAGGAAAATATTTGACAGAACCTGGATTATGGACTCTGTTACGAACCAGGGCATTAAATTAACTGTTAACCTTAGAAAGCTAGTCCTAAATTACCTACCTCTCCTTAAAGATGTAGAAGCAGATTTAACTCACTAGAGTAAACTCAATTCCTCCCTAAGGGCAAGATTAATACAGTCAAAATGATAATTGCCCCAAGCCAGCCCAGTGGTGCTGAGGCACTGGCGCCTTACCTCGCGCTATGCTGGTGACCTGTGTTTGGGAATGAGCACAGGCAGCTGGGGGTCAGCAGGGAAGGAGATGGACTGAGTGTCCGATGGACTGCTCTCCTTCTCTGGGGAGGGGTTTCTGGTGGTCAACACTTGTTTGCCCCCAAGGAGGCTGGGGACAGGGCACCGCACCACAAGCTGGGGAGGAGTCGGGCCAGACGCCTGGAGGGAGCATGTGAGGCTCCCACCTGGAGTACAGTGTACAGTTCTGGAGACCATACCTACATAAGGACATAGACAGGGTAGAGAAGGTTCAGAGGAGGGCAACAAAGATGGTACATGGATTGCATCACAAGTCCTATGAAGACAGGTTGAAGGAACTGAACATGTACTCCCTGGAGGAGAGGAGGGAGAGAGGGATATGATAGAGACATACAAGTATCTCACAGGGAGGAACAGGGTGCAGGAATACACTATTTTTAACGAAAAAGATGTTCCAGGACTAGAGGGCATGGGATGAAGTTGGAGGAGGACGATTCAGAGGAAACATGAGGAAGAATTTCTTCACAGAGCAGGTGGTGGACAAGTGGAACACCCTGCCAGAGGAAGTGGTGGGGGCTGAAACAATCACGGATTTAAGAATGCATGGGATAGACATAAAGGAATTCTGGAGGTCAGGGTAAGGGCAACAGGCGTCTAGGAAAACATAAACTGAACTTACAAGCTCAAATAGGCAGACTGGGTGGGCCATAGGCCTTATCTACCGACACTGTCTATGTATGTATCTATGTATGTGCGGACGCATGCGCTCCCTCCGCTGGTTACATTGCATGGCCCTGACTCGTGGGGAGAACAGGAGAGAAAAAGCACTGCCATGCATAATGTCAGAGGAACCTCGCAGGCTCTGCCCCTGGCTAGCCACGGCGCTGGCCCACTAAATCCGGACTTCGTGGGGGTTGGGGACCCCACCAACCCCAATCGGGGCAAACCCTGGGGTTCAGGTCAGTGTCGGCTGGTAGATGCTGGGGATGGGGCTGGGGTACCTCCTGAGGACAAGCCGGCACTGGGAGGAGAGAAAATGATAACTGAAAAAAAAAATTGCCCCAAAGATCTGTCATCGCTTCAAAATATACTGCTACCACCAGAGCCAGTTTTTTAAAAACTCAACAGAACTGTGAACATTTTCCTCTGGGACAATAACCCCCCCTCACTTAAGTGTGGTAAATTAAGGGCACCCAAAGTAGTGAGAGGATTTGCATTGCTGTGTGGGAAAGGTATCACTATGCTTTCACACTAAAACATATGCTTATTCATATAATAGAAGAATCTTCCAACCCTTCATATGCCATTACAGCTGGAAACAGAGCAGTTCTTTATAAAACCAAATGGAATAGTGGATTACCTATTCCTGCATCCTCCCCTCAGATCAAGGAAAACCCATGTATCCACAGACATCAAAACCCTCAAAAGGTGAATCTATTGTTGACCCAAATAACCTAGCGCCTGACTTCATGCCATTGTGGCACAACCCTCTACTAACATATAATGGGAGACCACTAGTTAACCCTTTGTGGTCAAGGTGAGGCATAATGAGAGTTAAAGATATATTTGACAGTGACACAGGTTTGCTATTATCATCTGCAGAACTTCAACAGAAATTTGCCATGCACAAGTCACACTTCTGTTTATATTGGCAACTAAGGAATTACTTGCTAATCATATTCTAACTCCGACTATCAACTACTCTAGTGCAAGGGTTGGGAACAAATGATCAAAGCAGGGACCTTAAGGAGAAGCACAGGGATGGTCTATAAACTAGTAACATAATCTACTTTGTCTATAGCAGTAACCCTCAAGGCCAAAGAGCACTGGAGACAGAACTCCATATCTGTATCCCAGGAGAGGATTGAGAGGCTGCATGAAAGCAGGCATGCACTAGTCACAAGGAAACTCAAGGCAGGCTAATGCAATTTAAATTCTTGCATGGCTTCATCTCCCAAGAAGCTATTTCAGCATGGGATGCTCAACAGATTCAACTTGCTGGTGGTGGTTCATCAAATGCAGACTTGGCTCACATTCTATGGGAATGTCTGCTAATTCAGATGGGTTGGAAAACAGTACATAGAATATGTACCAAAGTTATCAATACTGTTATCCCTCACACCCTCTATTTTCTTGCTGGATATAATGTCAGGATATCATGGATTAGATGTTCAAGAATGCATTTGGATCTGTTTAGCTTCCATGAGTTTCAAGAGACTTCTGTTAAGAAACTAGCAGTCAAGTCACACCCTCAATTGATGAATGGTATGAACAAATGCCTATGCAGGCTAACAATGAAATAATACGTTATGCCATTATTGATAGGACTGAAGCCTTCCAAAAATATGGGTACCCTTCCTGAAACATGCTCGAGAAATCCTAGTTTAGAACTCATTAACTAAGGTATTCAATAGGTTAGGGTAAGCTACTTAACAAGACACTACTAATATACGAACCTATGAAAATGGCAGCAGATACAGGCCCTTAGATCTATCAAGTCTGCTCGAGTGTGCAGCTATCTGAGTTTACTCCACAGCTGCCCCTCACAATTTTCCAGTTTCCTTCCCCAATCTTATCCACCCCTCTTAAAGCTGTTCAATGATTTCAGAGACACCACCTCCTTGGGAAGTCGTTCCACCCTGCCACCACCCTCTCTGTGAAGTAGTGTCTTCTCAACTCTCTCTTGAACTTGCCCCCTCCAGTCTCAGACTATGCCCTTAGTGGTCCTCCTTCCCTTTAATCTAAACATCTCCTCTGTGCTGACCCTGTTTATACCCTTCATATATTTGAAGGTCTCAGTCATATCCTCTATCTCTCCTCTCTTCCAGGAGTACATATTGAGCTCTCTCAGTCATTCCTCATAGGGTTTCCCCTAATATGATTACTGAATCGTTTGCTAATCGTTTTCTTTGTTTGCTGTCTAGTACACCATATTGATTTTATTTATTTAATTTGTTATCGGATACTATCTGTAAGAATTGACTAAGTAGAAAACCATTGTAATTGTATGTTTTTAATGCTCAAAACTAATAAAAAATCTATTATGGGAAAAAAGAAACAATTAAAGTGCAAGTGCATAGTATATATAAGTATACATGTGCAAAATGCAATGGATTAAAAATGCATAACAGAAAATACAGAAATAGATGTAACGGAATAACCGTCTACTAGTTATGTGTATATAATTTGTTAGAAATATATGTTTTGAATTTCTGCTTATGAAACATGGCAAGGACAAAAGACCCTTGGGAAAAACATGATTTTTAAAGGGGTTTGACCTCGGACTCAAAGGCCTTTTCTTGCTAGAACAGCTTGCTGTAGTAAAACTGACACATAGCTGCTAAGCGTCCTGTAACTGTTATATATATATAAAAAAAAAAAAAAACAGCTAATAACAAGTCACTGCTTTGAACCTGGAAACTGGTCGTAAAATATTGCGACATCAGGAGGAAGCCAGTTCTAATAGATACCTGTGAAAATTCACACAGCTAAGAGAAGTGTTTCTTAGGATGTTTTCTGAAACATCAAAGCGGAATGCAGTCATAACTTATGCTTTGATGAAGAGAGACTGTTATAATTTAATATTGCTATCTTTGCAGATTTCAAGCAAGCAATAAAATGACACCCTTTTAGGAATACTTGGTCATGTTACAAATTAATTACAGGACTAAAAGTGACCTCATGCTGTGACATCATAAGGAGGTTGGGACTTTAACTTTGAATATTGCAAAGCTGTCTGAGGAGACTGTGGGTCACTCTTATTCCAACTTTGAAAGAACTGGCACAATTGTATTCTGGACATTTAGAGGCACTTCTGACAAGCTAGGTAACACACAGCTCAAAACTGAGTTAGAACTAGTAATTCAGTTACAAGGCGTTTTGTTTTGTAATTTCCATTTCTTTCTGATTAATGTATATATGTTCTGTGTTTTGTATTTATTTACTATTTATAATTTTAGTAAATTTTTGGTTTCCTTAATCCTGCCTGAAACATTTTCTCATTTGAGTATGAATGCTGGAACAGTATTGATGATTCTGACATAACTGTTAAAGTGCTTGGTGTGTCACCATATGCAACCATGTGAACAAGGACCTGTGTAAAGATCAAGCCAGGTAAGGAAATACCTAGGTCTCAGTTGAGTCAGAAGGGATTTGTGAACCAGGTTGGTTGTGTGCCTGCTGGGTTAAGTATTCAATCAATCAATCAATCAATCACTTTATTTAACCAGGCATAAACACCATTGAGCAAGCTCATTTTCAAGGTGGTCCTGGGCATTAATACAATACAGTAAGTACACTTCATAAGATTACAATTATGGTGGACAATGGTGCAAAAAAACAAAAAAAAGAAAAAACATTGTGAAGGTGCCAGTCAATATGGGCCTATACATACGGTCACCATAATTAACATGCAAGGTACATTATGATAAGCTTTACTGAAATGAGAAGAGACAACAATCCCATATAGTCTCTGCTAAGTAGAGCTCATACCTACATCTACTCCTGCACTTTGAGCACCCCCCTTCCTATCTTCACCTCCCCTGCTGGCCCTTGACAAATGCCACCCGGCTGCACTACCTCTATTCTTATCCGCCTTCCACCTCCCTCTCTCTGTCCCCCAAAGCTACCTCCCTTCTCTCCCATCCACTTAGTCTCCTGATTTCACCCTTCTCCTTTCCTTTCCCTTCCCAAAGTTTCACCTTATTGTTCTTTTTCATCTACAAGACTATGTGTTGTTTTTTTAATTTTATAAACTGTTATCTTTGCTTATGATTGTCTCAATTGTACCAATGACGTGGAACCTTTGTAAAAGAGCCTTGGCTCAAGGTATTTGTAATCCTAGAACAAATAAATAAAAAAAAAATACCTAAATGATAAAAATAAGGAGGTATTAAGGAATAGGGTAGAAATGGGGTGAAATAATAGGTAGCTAAAAGGGAGGCCAGAATAGGTAAAAGGTAGAGAATAGGCAGGGCCATCTTGGATTAAGGAACTAAGCTTGTAGGTCCTAGGTTTCTGTTGTTAGGAATGTGGGGTGGATTTGTGGATTTGTCTTGTTGTGTTTCACGGGAAGAAGTGAAGGAGCTCGGTTGGACTAGTGGGCTCAAGCGGGGCTTGCTCTGGGCAAGTAGTGCTGGGTGGAGATCTGCCTGTGCCTCCGGGAGCTGTGGGAGCTGCGGCCGCCGTTTGCAGTCCTCGACCGGGCAGAATCATGTATTGGTTCCCTAGGGAGCTGGGGAAACTGAGGCCTCTCCGCCGCCTTAGGGTCAGCCATTGAGCTGGGTTGCTGAGGCGTCTGTAGCTGTTGGTGCGTCGACCGATTGGGCGTTGGCTTCTGTTGGAGAAGAGGTCTGTTTGTTCATCTGTGATTGTACTCCTGGAGTTGTTTGCCTGTCCTGAGTTTCCCTGAATGTTTAAGATCGAACTGTGAGGATTTGCTGCCAAGAGGACTGTGTTGAATGCCATCTAAACTTTCCTGCTTGGATTTAATTCAATGTCGGTGGAGAAACTGACTTGCTCTTGCCTTGCCCTGTTCCTGGATATAGAGCGGTGAGAGTGCTGTGCACACTGTTTTATTCTTCTTCAGACAGTTATGGATTAATTTGTGGACTAATTTATAAAGGGTCCCCACCATGTGAGAGGTGGTGTTGAGGGTATACACAACACTTTTAAGTCTTTTGATATACTGATGATTTTGCTGGATTTGCATGCATGTGAGAGGTGCTGCATTGTAGCCATAATACAGATTTAGTCTTTTATTTTAATTGTTAGTTATTTTAGTTTTTTCACTACTACTTTTTGTTGCGGTAGTGAGAGCATCATATTCTCTCAGCCGTGTTTATTATCCAGCAACTTTTGAAGACACTGGACACTGTGTCCTATTGGATAATAACTGATGCTTTAATTTGTTATTGTATTTTATTGTTATTTTGGGGTTACATTTTGGGTGGGTTTTATTTTATATATTTTTGGGTTGGGGTTTTATTTTATATTTTCCTCTTCAAATTTGTAATATTGTTTGTTTTATTTTGTTCCCCTCTGTGAGAGAGAGTGGAGGAGTTTTTTATTTATAGCTTTTATATTGATAGGTTTATTTTTTGTTTTATATTTTTGTTTTAGTTAATTTGTTTAATTATAAATGTGTTGGAGAGGTTTAGTGACGGTTGGGCATTATTCCCCCACCAGGCTCAGGAATTCGTCCTTTTGAATGTCCACCATTGTCATCCGACACCTATTTTAGGTGTCAGCGTTAGGAAAGACAGTGGAAGGTGGAGAGCTGGGCCTGGTGGGGGACAGGAAAGGGAGGGGCGGATTGGGGTTTTGGGGTCCAGGAGACACCCTGGGGTGAAATGGAGTCAGGATAGAGGTTACTCTTGTCTTGTCCCCATACCCAAGGGTTCCATGTTACTGGACAGGTGCGAGGTCTTCCCGGCAGCTCATCCCACCTTGGCAGTGTTATGCAATGCCAGATCTATTAAGAACAAGACAGCTATTATAGCTGATCTTGTTGGATCAACTGATCTGGCTTGCATCACGAGACCTGGCTGGATGAAAATCCAGGCCCTATATTGGCCTCGGCAACTCCAGCGGGTTCTCGGTGATACACCGTCCAAGGTTGGATCGAAGGGGGGGTGTGGCCATTATGTTTAAGACTGAGCTGGGCCTTGTGGATGTACCATTAGGAAGTACCAGATCCTTTGAATATATCCTGGGAGGGTGTGAGGCTGCGGATTCTCCTCGTCTACCGTCCACCAGGTGACGGTGGAAATTCCTGCAGGAGATAGCAGACTTCATCATCGACTTGGTGTTGAGGTTCCCCAGACTGATGAGTTCTGGGGACTTCAATGCCTGGGTTGACAATGAACACTCGCATTTTGGTCAAAATCTCCTCCAGCTGATGAATATGCTGGGCCTAACACAGGTAGTTACCTCCTCGACCCATATAGGGAGTCATTCACTGGATCTGGTCTTTCTTTTGGGTATTGAGATCGCTGACTTGGGGTGGAACCTGTCAGTTGGTCTGACCATCACACCATAAGGCTCAGTTTCAGGCCCCCAATAGGTCTGCCCCTACGGAGATGGTTCGGTATCGCCCTTTAAAATTATTAACCCCAGTGATCTAACTGCGGTACTGGATCTATCGAGTTTGTCGGGTGAATGCATGAGTCCAGATGATCTTGTATTAGCCTATAATAAGGCTGTGGGAGATGCTCTGGACAAAATTGCTTCTGTTAGGTATTCGGCCTCTCGCCCTTACGTCCAAGGGCCCTTGGTTTGATGACTCCTTGAAGGAGTTAAGGCGAGTTGGCGAAGGCTGGAAAACCTGGCGGAAGTCGGGCCTTGATGCTGACAGGCTTAGGTTGATGGCACATTATGATAGCTATCAATCAGAAATCACTCGTAAGAAGGCAGAATTCCTGTCAGAGATTTCTGCTGCACAAAATCGACTGGCTCAGCTTTTCCGGACCATGGACAGATTGTGCAATCAATCTGTCTTCAGCCCAGAGAAGCTTTTCTCAGCTAAGATCACGAGGTTTGCTCGTTTTTCAGATAAGGTTGCCAGCATCAGGTCCAGCATCGGTCCGACCTCTCCTATGGGGACTGCAGTGGTCGACGAGTGGCATGTCCTCGGTCTGTCTGGTTAGATTTTCGCGGCCAGAGTTCAGGGACATAGAAACATAGAATTTGACAGCAGATAAGGACCGCTTGGCCCACCTAGTCTGCCCATTTTCCTATCTAACAGATAAGCTGCAGATCCTAATTAACCAACAGCTTACTTCCTCCTACTCCCCACTAGAACTGCCTTATGTCTGTCCATGCATTCTTGAATTCCCCACTGTTCTTGACTCCACAACCTCCTCAGGGAGGCTGTTCCATGCATCCACAACCCTCTCTGTGAAAAAATACTTCCTCACATTACCTCTGAGCCGTCCCCTCTATCTTCAAATTGTGCCTCCTTGTTCTTGCACATCTCTTTTCTGAAAGATGTCACCCTCTTGGACTTTGTTGATTCCATTGAGGTTTCTATCATGTCCCCTCTCTCCTCCTTTCCTCAAGGGTATACATATTAAGCTCCTTTAGTCTTTCTTTGTATGTCTTCTGGTGCAGACCCTGCACCATTTTGGTTGCCCTCCTCTGGACAACCTCCACTCTGTCTATGTCTTTGCAGAGATGGGGTCTCCAGAACTGCACACAGTACTCCAGATGGGGTCTCACCAACTGTCTGTACAGGGGATAACAACTTCCTGTTTTCTACTATTGATGCCTCTCCTATGCATCCCAGTATCCCCCAGCCTTCCTTACTGCCTTCTCACATTGCTTGCCCACCTTTAGATCATCTGATATAATTACCCCCAGGTCCCTTTCCATTTTACTGTTGTCAGTATCTCACCCCCATTGTATACTCTTGCCTGGGTTTTGTTTCCCAGGTGCATTACCTTACACTTCTTTGCATTGAATCTGAGCTGCCATACATTTGACCATTCCTCCAACCTTGCCAAGTCCCTTCTCATCCTTTCCACTCCATCTGGTGTATCAACCCTGTTGCAGATCTTTGTGTCATCTGCAAAGAGACATACTTTTCCTTCCAGTTCCTCTGTAATGTCACTTATAAAGACATTAAAAGGACGGTCTCAGTACTGAACCCGCTAGTAACCCTCCTTTCTTCACTGTGGACTCCATTTACTACTACCCTTTGTGTCCTGTTGTCTAGCCAATTTTTATCAGGCTACCACCCTGGGACCCATTCCAAGGCTGGCTAACTTGAGTATTAATCTTTTGTGTGGGACTGTATCAAATGCCTTGCTAAAATCTAGGTAAGCCATGTCACAGCCCCTCCCTGGTCTACTACTTTGGTCACCCAGTCAAAGAAATCTATTAGATTCATCTGACATGACCTTCCCATCATGAATCCATGCTGCCTTGGGTCCTGTGCCCCACTGGCCTCTAGGTACTCAGCAATTCTTTCCTTCAGAGTGATTCCATCATTTTACCTACCACTGAGGTCAAACTAACTGGTCTGTAGTTTCTGCCTCTGTCCTGCTCCCACTTTGTGAAGAGGAATCACATCTGCCCTCCTCCAGTCCTCAGGTACTACCCCATCCTCCCATGATTTGTTAAAGAGTAGTCAGCGGTGTCATTAGTTCTACCTTAGTTCTTTTAGAGATTCTTGGGTGAATCCCATCAGGCCCCATTGCTTTGTCCACCTTCAATTTTATTAGTTCTTTCAGAACCCTTTCTTCTGTAAATGGACTGGTATCGACCCTCGTCTTCAGAGTGTTTCTCTTGTTTGGTTTAGGTACCTCCCCTCCTCTTCCTTTGTGAATACTGAGCAGAAATATTCGTTCCAGTATCCCTGCTTTTCATTGTCACCCTCTACCCACATTCCCTTCCCTTTATTAAGCCTCAGTATCCCTCCTTTGGTCTTTCTTTGCTCCCTAATGTACCTATAAAAGATCTTATCCCCCTTCTTAACAGAGTTGGCTATCCTTTCCTCAGTTTGGGCCTTTGCTATTCTGACTGCCTTCCCAGCCTCTTTCTGCTTTAACTGATAAAGTTCTCTGTCCTTCTCTTTCTGTGTTTCCTTATATTTCCTGAATGCTGTCCTTTTCTCCTTAACCTTCCCTGCCACGTCTTTTGAGAACCATAGTGGTTTTCCTTCATTGTGTTTTGTTGATTTGCTTTACACAAAGGCTTGTTGCCTCTGTGATGGCTGTTTTGATTACTCTCCATTGTTCCTCCACCCTCCTTCTTGCCTGTTTGCTAGTGCTTTCTGAGGCACTCTCTCATTTCCCAAAGTCAGCCCTTCTAAAGTCCAATACTCTTGCTTTTGTGGCTGATTGTATGGCTGTGTTTATCGTGAACCACACTGTTTGGTGGTCACTTGTTCCCCAGATAGCTACCCACTTCTGAATTTGAGATTCTTTCTCCGTCCCCATTTGAAGTACCAGGTCTAAGATTGCTCCCTCCCGAGTGGGTTCCAATACTAGCTGTCTGGGCATGCACCCTGTAGGGCATCAAGAATGACCCTGCTCTTGGATGTGCCTGCAGCAAAGGTGCTCCAGTTAACATCTGGCATATTCAGGTCCCCATCAACAATATCTCCCTTTTTCTGACATTCTAAGGAAGCCTTCTATCATTTCCTTGTCCATTCTCTCCCCCTGAGATGGGGTCTGTATACAACCCCATGCGGATTATGGTGCCATTTCCTGTCTCAGGGTGACCCAAGTGTCTCATCTTCTCCCTGTTTACTCTTTAGTTCTGTTGCTTTGATCCTTCCTTTACATAAAGAGCTACTCCTGCTCCTCTTTTACCCTCCTGTCCCTCCTGTAGATTGTGTATCCTGGTATGTTGACATCCCAGTCATGGTTCTCTGTGTACCATGTTTCTGTGACTGCCACAATATCAGGCAACCCTCTTCCATCAAGGCCACTAGTTCAGGAGCTTGTTACACAGACTACGGGTATTGGTACTCATCACCCTCCACTTTTGATGGCCTTACCCCTTTGGCCCCATTCCTGTCCTTACTGCCTTTGCCTTTTTACATTTACTTCTGTCCTGCTCCCTAATGACTTCTCTACCTTGGTGTTTACCTCACTAATTACTGTTGTTTGTGGAGGCTGGGATTTCGCTCCTTTTCTGCCTCCCCCTTGGCTAGTTTAAATGCTTGCCAATGAAGCATTTAAACCTCTACTTCTAGGATCCTGGATCCCCCGGACAGATGCAGACCATCGCACCAGTATAGGTCTGTATCCCTCAGGTGGCTCCCCAATGAAGTCAAACCCTGGGCCCCACGCAGCATTTCAAACATTCTTTGAATCCCTGGTGAGGAGTACCTAGCATCACCCTTGCCATAGACAGGCAGCACCTCCGAGAAGGTTACTGTATGCGCTACTTGTCAAGGCCCCTCCCCAACTCTACAAACTCCTCTTGCATTGCTCTGATCCCATTCCTAGCCATGTCATTTGTCCCTAGGTGGACAATGACATCCAGCTCCCTCCCTCGTGCAGCTGCTCACACGATCCTGAGGATTCGCTTCCTGTCCCTCCAAGCCATGGCGCCAGGCAGGCACCTTACCTCCCCCTTCCTCCCCATTTCTACCCCCTAATGATTGAGTCCCCCACCAGGAGTTGTTTCCTTCCCTGTGGGGTCTCATGCCACCCTCCTGTGGGTCTCCTTTGTGAAGGTTCCCAGCATCCTCCTTGGTCTCCACTGCAGGTGCCTCCATAGAGGAACCACTACTACAGAAGAGCGAATAAATTATGGAGGTACAGCTGGAGGATGCAACTCTGTTCCACCACCCTCTTCCTCCCTGAGCCCACCCTGGTCCAGCCTCTCCTCTTTCTTGGCAACCTCTGAGGTAGTGGCATTGGCCCTGGTGGTCTCTGGGTGGGGCTGTGAACCAATGGGTGTGCAGTCCTACTGAGCTGTTAGTCAGCGGGCGGGCGGGGACGCAGGCGGGTGGGTGCTGCCACCCACCGGCTGACGGGGAGGCGGGCGGTGGGGCTCAGTGGGCGGGTGGGAGGGGGGTACACTAGACCACCAGGATAGTAGGGGTCTGTTATGTGTTACAGATGTCTGCAATCGGGCAGCGACCAGTCCACTGGACCACCAGGGATATTGGATGTGAGGTGGACTACACAGATGCCAGCGATTGGGCACATAAAGGTCCACTGGACCACCAGGGATATTGGATGTTTTTTTATTTTGCAGATGCCCGTGATCGGGCTGCAGAAGTGTCGGTCCCGCGGCTGCTGCCTGGCAGGGCGCCAGGCACAAGTCGTCGGGGATCCGGCCTACATGCTAATGGCATGCAAATGGGTCCATAATGAGATGCAAATGTCCCCTGTGTGCCTTGCATTAATTATGGCCCCATTTGCATGTCCCCTTGAATATCGCGGAGGTGCTGTGCATGGCGCAATGGCACTTGCGCTAAGCGCATCTCCATGCTCCACTCTGGCCACTTGCACTGGTGCAGTGCCACTACGCCAAGCATAGTGGGGGTGGCCAGGGTGTGATATCCTAAGCTGCTGCGCCATGGCGCAGCTCAGGCTGAATATTGCCAGGGCACCCCCCTGTGCTACAAAGTTGAGCTGCACCCAGGCTTGCGCCACAGCCTGGCACAGTTTGAATATCCGGCCGTGGTGTAAAGCTAATAGACTTAACAAGAGAGCTCACAAAAGCAGTACTCAATCTTGTTTAACAACTAAACGCTAACCAAAAATACCAGCATGGAGTTTGTAAATGGAGCTACATTGCTCTGTATAACATGAACAAGGTCCCTTAGTATAGTAAAGAAGCATGTGCAAACTTGTCAGTCAAACCAACAAGATAATCTCAAGGACTATAGTGTCTCTCTAATACTGTGATAATTCCTTACAAAAATTTTCCCAGCCCAAAAATTCATTTCTGCATTTTCTCACTTGTTCACAGATTGAGAACTCTTATTTGAACCAATAAATACATACCAAAATGTACATAGTTGCTAGAGACTAAACCTAAATTAATGTTGCCATGGAAAAGACCAAAGCAAGACCGACCATGTATGGAATGCAACACAACTGTTAGTATGAAATTAAGGCACAACTCTCCCTCTTTCGTTATTCTGAATAGGGTCAGCGGTTGATTAGCGAACACTGCAATGATACTGTTTGGCAAGGGACTAACAGATAATTTACTTCAGTAGCCCAAAACATTTGAAAAATGCATTTTGTCATTGTCCTAAATTAACTACTGAAAGTATCGAAACGATGTAAAGGAACTAATCAGTGAAACTTGGGTTAAAAAATCTTCAAATAGAGACATCTCCTAATATCAAACAAGCATTTGTCAATGCTGAATGTTTGCTTCAGTGTCAGGACAACTCTAAAAAACATAATGTCTAAATAAAATGTAGCTTACATTTCACCTTTTATTGTAATTGCTGCCCTTATTTGTTTATTACTAAGGACATGTGCATGGAAACAGGATCTCTGTCCTATTTGCTTTGTCTGCTTGTTCACTTTGTTCTGTTTATGACATCTCACTCTGTTGCTATGGAGAAAATGTTGATGTCATAAATGGGGCGTTATGATGTCACGTGAAGACAAGGAGCCAAAGCTAATGAAGTCCAATGGACAGTAATACTTTTTATATCACTTCCTCTGTAATAAAGAAAAAGGAGAAAGAATTGCAAAAATATAGTTCTGGCTGAATGGTATGGAGGGTAAAAGCACAGAACTGTAAAACAGTGGGTTGCTGCCCCCTCAGGGCCACAGATGATATTGACTATGAAAATCTGAGCTACAGTAGACTTGTAGCTGGGTGAGTGGCTTGGAGGGCTGAGGTGCTATATGCTCACCTCTTGCCATCAGTGATCTGGGTTTGAGAATAGATCAAGGTTGCTTGGGGGCTGGCGGGAGAAGGAGGATTTAGCAACCATCAATGGATCTCCTCCTTCTGGGTGGCAGAAGAGGGTGTACTGCTGCTTGGCTGCTACTTAATGGAGGGTAGATGGCACAGCAGCGGTCACCATAATTGAAAGTCAGAGGTGGGCGTTGAAAGCATGCACCATCTTCACAGGGTGTGCCATTGCACATCACCGGCTCTGACTCAAGGGAGTAATGGGTGAAAAGAACTCCTGTCTGCAGGATGATGCTGCAACCCTGAAGAAACTGAACCACCACCATCTATGGTACTCACACAACAAGGCAAGAAGTAGATGGGGTAAGTCTCAGAGGTTGGGTGAAGTGGCTGGGCTTCAACAACAGAAGGGGGCTTTTGGGAAGGAACAGGAGGTTAAAGTCCATATATAAAAAAAAAGATTGCAAAAGCATGGGAACGATATACTGAATTATGTCTCAGTTTTCAGAGTTATCCAGCTGGTATCGGGCTCTTTAAAGGGAACATCAAAAAAATACTGTAATTAAAATCAACTATTGCTGGTGTTTTCTGTTCATTATTGAAATGCTGTTAACATACTGGAAGCTATTATGTTTGCATTCTGCATGCTGTTTCCAACTGTGTTTCATGCTTTCAAATAGGTGCTTCCTGCCTGTAACTAGGAGAAATTTACACACACACTCGCTCACTCACACACATATATGCATGCCTTGCGCTCACTTGCTTTCAGCCTCGCTCACTCACTAACTCACTCACACTGTGAGGCTTGATCGTATATCTTCAAAGCCTGATGATGTCTGCTAGCTGGATAATGGGCAGAAACCAATGTTAGTAGTGAGCTTTTCTCCTTTGAACTCCAAGATGTTTACACCCATTGGCCAGATTGGCATGTACAGTACACACCTACAGCCCCTACGCTACAGTAACAATATGTTCACTTTGCGCATGTGTACAAGCAAGCGTAAGTGTGTCTTGCTTATGTATTATAGTGGTGCGGCAGCACCACTATAGTTAGGATTGAGTAGGCAGTTTAATGTTAAACCCCTAACTTTGCACTTTAATAGTTTTGCCACCATTCAATGGATTTGCACAAAATTTTGCAGGCACAGTCTCAGGGGCAAGGTCTCTTGACCAGTCAAGTTTTCTTTGATCAGTTGTGCAGATTCCAAGCTCCTGATAGTGAAAAAGTGTTGTTTTTTTTTGGCTGTTTTGTTGTCATCGCCTAGCACCCAGACAGTTTGGGATTTTGCTCTGAAATTTCCAGGGTAGAAAGGCCTTGGACCAGAGTAATGCCTTTCACTAGTTTGGTAAAACAATATTAATCTATTCAAAGTTATAAGGATTTGAAATTTTGGTTCTGAGCATACTCAGTGTGGCCTTTTGGATAGCTGATACAAAAAGAATTTGGCCCATACAAAAAAGGATTTTGTTTCATATGGGGTAATCATTTTTCATGAAAAAAACATTTTTCATATGGCCACCATCTTGTTTCCATTAAAAAAAAACTAAAATCCCATAAAATGGTATCATACCAGCACATGTGTCTTGCTAATCAGGACCCCATCAGGTGGATGCTGCAGTTACGTTTTGGAAAAATTACCCTGAAATTTTTTAACATATTTAAATTTGTTTTGTGAGACAATTTTCTTTTTGTATGGCCTACGAAACAAGAATCAGCCATACAAACAAAATTGCCTTCATATGAAAAAAATTTGGACTTAGAATTATTTTTCCTGTGAAGGAATCTCTTTGTGAGATTGTGTCATACTCATGAAAAGATGCCTTCATATGAAAAAGAATGAAAAAAAAACTGACTTTTTTCAAATTCTTTTTTTGTATGCAGGCATCTTTTTAGTGAGTATGACACAATCTATGCAGAAAGATGCCTTCAAATGAAGAAAGAATTTGGACTTCTTTTTTCACATTTTTTGATGAATGAATCTTTTGTGGAGATTGTGTCGATCTCCACGTAAAAAGATTCCTTCACATGAAAAAAGAATTTGGATTTAGGTTTTTTACATTCTTTTTCATGTGAAGGATCCTTTTGTGAAATTGTGTTGTTCTCACAAAAAATTCCTTCATACTGAAAAAGAATTTGGACTTAATTTTGTTTTCCATATTTCAACTTTAACAAGACATAACTTGATCAATGTTTGCAGTTAAGGGACAATCAGTATATCAAAAGAAATGTCTTAGTGAGTACTACAAGCCTAATACATAACCACTCCCCAAATTTTAGGGTCCATGTAAAAACATTAAAATGAAAAGTCAAAATTCCACTGGATAACATTACAACTTTAACAAGCCATAAGTCCATCAACAATTGGAGTTAAGGGACGATGTATATATATATGTGTGTGTGTGTGTGTGTGTGTGTGTGTGTGTGTGTGTGTATATGTGTGTTCCAATATATATATATATATATGTATATATATATATATATATATATATATATATATGTGTGTATATATATATATATATATATATATATATCTCCATGAGTAGTACAACACTATCACACAATCACTCCTTAAATGATGATGCAGTTTGCACTGCACCCCACAATTACCTCTAATCTTCACCATGGTGCCAAATCCACCAATGAAAGTCTGATCATCATAAAAGTGCACCAAAGATGTATCTACTCTTCTATTACAACTATAGCAAATTTCACAGCAAACCGACAAAATTTCCAAACTTATGGGTAAAAAACGAGAAAGACATTTTTGCCCCATGTAATTAAGCACTGGGAGTTAAGCGGAACACTTAATATATTTTCCCTTTGAAGTGAGCCCCACAAAATGTCTTACAACCAAGTACATAAATAGCTTTTTGGAGTGCATTTATGGAGGGATTGAAGCACAGGGCCCCAAATGGATGTGTTCACATAGGTCGAGAAAGGCGTGCATGAGAAAATACGATTATGCTGTCTCAAAAATAAGGAAATTCTTTTCAAAAATTTCATTAATGCACCAGTTAGAGGTTCAGATTAAACCAACAAAAGTAGGTAAATGGAGTTAGGGTTTCTAACCCTATTACCCCCACCCACCCTGCAAGCAGCAAAGGGAAAAGCACTACAGTTTTGCCTATCCTGAGTAATCACAAATCAGGCTTAGGGTCTTTCTTGGGGTTACCAACCTAGCACTCCCCCTTTCTCTTACAGTCTGCACAGCTGAGCTTATCTGCTGATGGAATGGGGCAGTGTTGGGCTGATAACCCAAGGAAGACCAGGCCTGATTGCAAAGACTCAGGATAGGCAAAATAATGTATTTTCCTTTTTGCTGGTGTAGGAGTTAGGATGGGGAGTTAGAGTTTCTAACTTAACACCACAGTTCTTTACTTTTGTCTATTTCTATCTGAGCCCTAACTGGTGCACTAACAATATTTTTGCAAAGAATTTCCATATATATATATATATATGACATACATACATGGCTGGTCTGTGTGGCTTAAACAGGGCACCGTGCTATTTTTATATTAACAGATGTCCTATTTAAGATCCCCGGAGTTTCAGTGATTAGTTCCTTTACATCATTTCAATACTTTCAGTAGTTAATTTAGGACAGTGACAAAATAAAGTTTCAAAAGTTTTTGGGCTATCAAGTAAATTATCTGTTAGCCCTTTGGCTAAGAGTATCATTGCATATCATTGAAGTGTTAGCTAATCAATCTCTGGATCTATATAGAATAACCAAGGTAGTGGGGGTGACGGAGTTTATATCATAATTTCATGCTAACAGTTGTGTTGTGCTCCTTATATGGTTGGTCCTTGCTTGGTCTTTTCAAGGCAACATTAATTTAGCGTTTAGTCTCTGGCAACTGTGTGCCTTTTCGGTAGAGTATTTATTATGTTCAAATAAGAGTTCTCAATCTGTGGACATGTTGGAAAATGCAGAAATTAATTTTTGGGCTTAGAATATTTTTAGAACATAATACCCCAGTGTAAAGAGACACTATAGTCCTTGAGATTATCTAATTGATTTGACTGACAAGTTTGTGCATGCTTTGTTAGCAATAACCCATGACAGGGTATGGGGTTATACATATTTAATCCTAGTCTACGCTAATTATACTTGGCTGCCATTCACGCTTTGCTCTGGGCTGAAGATAATGAGTCCTGATGGCTGTTTTCTCTACACCTTCTTTGTTTCCGATGACCTGCTGGTTATGTGTTACTTTCTCTCTGTCCCCAAAGCCGTGATGTGTCACGGATCTGTGCAGTGTTTTACTCTGTGGCCACTACTGTCTTGCTGTCCTGCTGTCTCTGTCACACACTGCTTTACTGTCACCAACCCCCACTGCTTGCAGCCAGTCCAGCAACTTTCACTGCAGCAAGCCACACCGTCTAGGTTGACTGGCCCTGTATATTATTCCCTGTCATTCTCTGATCACTCTTCCACAGCGCACTGAACTGCTGTCTCTCACTCTCTTTCCGTCTCTCTTAGTCAGCCACTCACTCACTTACCAGCATGGTGGGAGCAACATTCAGCTGCATGGCTTGCCAAAACACCATACTTAGGAGTAGCTCTTCATCTGGTGGGGTGGGGTGAGGGGTACAGGGAACTTTAATCGCGGATACAACTTGAAACCCTTCATACTGTACTTATACCCTCACTCTGAGGAGGTGTTTCAACATGGGTCGATCATGCACACTACACTGCATCTGCACCAAGCAGCATGTTTCATCAGGACTGTTACTGGCTGTGGCACAGTGGTATTACGTTGGGGAGGCAGCCCCAGAGCACATCGCTGTCTTCCAGTTTAAATGGCTGCCTTTCTGTTTCAGTTTTGAAGCAGCTAAGAAGTCCTGACTCTGCCTAGGGATATAATTCAGGAGCTTCACAGATAAAATAGGAGATTTAATCCACGGTCACCTGATGCTCTTGCACCGACAGGATTAGATTGCTTTTCCAACCCATGTTATAATTTACTATACCCTGTTTGTGTTATATAAAGCAAGGTAGCTCTATTAACAAACTCTATGCTGCTATATTTCTGGTTAGCGTTTAGTTGTTAAAACTGAGTATTGCTTTTGTGATCCATGACAATATTGTGAAGTCTATTAGCTTTACACTAAATGTTTGCAAAGCAGTGCCATTGGGACATCTCTGTAAATGAGATCCTCTTACCATGAGCCTGTTTGTGCCATGAGTGTGTTATTTTGATAACAGGATTGCAGTAGTAGGTTTCTATGTTCTAATTTAAGAGCATGTTATGATTGACTATACATTTATTTTTGTTTGTTTATGGTTTTAGGCAATATCATGGCATTTAGCCCTGGCAAGCAAGAAAATTGATTTAGTTGGTGACTGCCATTCTAGCAGTTGTTTCTGCCTTGTGTTGTGTCTTGCTCTGTGTGAATCTGCTTTCAGATAACTATTTCATTCTACTTTCTAAAAACTTGATGATATAGGTGTTCACTTCTACACTTTCTGCTGTGTATTTTTAATTAATCACATTTTGCACGCTTACTTAATATACACTACGCACTTGCGCTTTGTTTTCACGCCTCTCACCAAAAGTATTTAAATGGAGAAGAGTGTGCAGGTACAGAGCTTACGCTCTGAAGAAGGTGGGGTTTACTCACTGAAACATAAGCACGTTTGGCCTCTGATCATGATACCCTTGTAGTTTATGTACCGCTGATGCTCCTTGAATGTACTCCCATGTTTAATTAAAGTTTGTACTACATAGAGATGTTGCCTACTGGGAATTCTTCTGCCTATTGTGGTCCCTGGGATCTCACTTCCTGAGTGGATCTGCTACTAAATTTAGATGCTATGCTGCTCTGGACGTATGCACTCAGCATCTCAGGTCGTGACTACTTAAAAGGGTGAGCTCTGAAACAACTCTTTTTTCTGTTATAAGTCTATGGGTATGTCAGCCCTGCCACAGAAAAACACTGGCACTTCACAAAGTACAGTGACTGCTCTTTTCTGAAAAGCAGCAGGCGTGTGATGTAAAATAAACTATCCTTACAGTGACAGCTGGAGGAACTCATCAGAACTGTGCAGTAATTTGAACCGTTCACTTCCCTTTCATTTCCTTGGCTTGCAGCAGGTCATTTTATATTATTAGCAAACATCTTCCAGTATTGCTTTTTATCAGGTAAAGATATTCAGACAGTGGAAGGCAAAGCTGGAACACTGAGTCTAGTTTCTTTGTCACTGACTGATGACAAGCAGTGGCGAGTGAGGGAGCTCAGCCTAAGTAATGCCTCACACACGCATGTGCACACACACACACACACACACACACACACACACACACACACACACACACACACGCACACCTCTTCTAGAGGCCAAATAAGCCAAGACACTGAATTCTCCTTGTTACAATATTTTAGAGCTTGCTGTGAAAAGACCAGGCCAAATATTGGCAACAGGTGCTTGTGATTGAGCACTGGAGTCAAATATATAGTTAGCCACCATTCAGGATATAACACAGCAGGTTCAGTGGCCTATCAGAACATCTGGTGGCCCCCTATCCCTGGCTGTCTATTTTCATTTGCCTACAGTGTCTCAACAGGGTCACATCAGACTGAGACATCTATATTTGTTTTGCAGTCACACCAAGGAGTAATTTGTTGACACTGGAGGACCGGCTGATCTTCCCTTGTCAATCTTCACCATTCATTACTGCTTGGGTAGTGCAGGAGGTGCGCACCCGTCTGGGAGATTTTTTTTTGAGTCAGCTCAGCAGCGCCCATGAAAGCGATGTGTTGCGTCATGTGCGGCGCATTAGGTGCCGATACTCCTCCTCCATCTCAGTTCTGTTTCTCCCGCCATTGAGGCTCCACCTGCTGCACGGTTAGGATTTTCAGTACTAGGCCTAGTTGTTGTTTCATCGACGCCGCTCCAGACTTCTTCTTCTTCCTGCTTTTTCTCGACGTCACTCAGTAAGACCGTTTCTTTCTCTTCTCTTATTCGGACGATGCTAAGAGCTGTGCTTTGTTTTTGCCTTAATTGTTTCACATCGTGTCAGGTTTTGGGCAAACACAAGCTCAAGGCAGGCCGTGCCCCTATGCCAATGCTCCTGTGGCTGTCATTTTTCCGTCACGGACTGGCATGATGTTTGTCTCCATTGCTTGGGACCCAACATAATATGGATGTGTGTGGCGCCTGTTTCTCGATGGACCATTCGTCCTGGAAGTTCGAGCATTCAAGATCGGCAAGGCTCCGCTGACTTTTGGGGCGGTGCCACTCCAGGATTCCCAGGTAAGGTATCTAGACCCTTCGTCCAGGTCCTCTCTCAGGCTTATATGATCTGAGGAGGAGGCCACCTCATCTTCTCTTGCCGAAGAGGAGGCCTCTTTTGCAGTGTCAGAGGAATGCCAAGGTCCCTCCTGGGGCGCGGCGGGACACCTCAGCAGTCACTTCCTGGAGGTGCAGGCTCCTCCAGTGTCGAGGCCCAGGTCTGTTGGGCCCGGCATTGGTGGACCCTCGATGCTGCCTTTCAGCGCCATTTCAGATCCCAGCACCGCTCGTGGTGCGGTGATTGAGATGGCGCCATTTGATGCCGTGTTGGCTCTCGCGCCACCTGCAGTGCCGTGGGCCTGGTCGGTTCTTCTAGCGGTGCAGAGTTAGGTCCCGGCACCAAGGGCGGTGCCATGGGTCTGGCCGGCACCACTGGGGAGTCAGGGCCAGGTCTCTGCATTGCGGGGTCTGGGGTTGTGCGGCGCCGCTGCTGGCACGGCACCGTTCACAGTGCCGTTCACTGGGACCCCAGGGGTGGCCAGTATTGTGGTCAGATGGTCTCTTCCTCTCTCGGAGGAGGATGATTCGATGTGGACCTGTCCTGGCACCCTGACTCTTGAGTCAGGGTCTCTGGTGGGATGGGTGCTAGGTGGCCCAGTCGCCTATTCCTCTGTCTCCACTGCTGTCCTCCTGAGGCTTCCCAGACTCGGGGTGGTCTGGGGTCCCTGGAGGTGGATGGCATGGAGGTGGAGGGAGGGCTCTCCCTCCTAGGGGTTGTGGCAGCTGCTGATCCCGTGCTGTTGCACCCCAAGGGTGGGGGTCGCTGGGATCGAGGAGGAGGTGTTCTTGGAGTCGGGGTCGAGACAGGGTTCAGGTGTCTTGGTCTTCACCTGCCACCCTCGGGGCAGGTGAGGAGCTGTTGCACGGGCCCGTCTTTCCCTTCGAGCCACAGGGACCCCTCTGGTGGCATTGCTGTGGCTGCCCTTCTGGACCCATGCAGCCCCAGGTTCGTCACAGGAGGATCCCTACTAGGCTCTTCCAGGCTTTGCATCCCCAGGGTTCCGTTCTGTGACCTGATTTGTTGTCAGTATTCCTCCAGCTTGGGCCCCATTCCTTGGATTTCAGAGCCTCAGTAGAGGGACAGTTGCCTCACTGTAGGTGCCCCTCTCCCATTCCTGTGCAGCCACCCTCCTCTCTCCCAGGCCATGTTGGTCCTATGTGGCCCATTATCCTGGGAGGCGTTCAGAGAGCTCTGGGGTCTTCCCCTCATATGTTAGATACATGCATGAGCAGGTGTTTCGCCTATCCCCACCACCGCAGGAGTCCTCTGGACATTTAGCTCTCCATCATCCTCATCTCCCTCCTTCTCGG
This sequence comes from Neoceratodus forsteri, assembly GCA_016271365.2. Classification (NCBI taxonomy): domain Eukaryota; kingdom Metazoa; phylum Chordata; order Ceratodontiformes; family Ceratodontidae; genus Neoceratodus; species Neoceratodus forsteri. Next base: position 127,747,767 of record JADMNL010000024.1, read on the forward strand.
AGGGAGAGGAACCACTGCTCATCTCTCCTCGATGCTGATTTCACTGAATATCAGTGATTCCTTTCGAGGATGGTGAGGGATCTTGCATCTCTTTTGTCAGGCGAGACAATGCGAACAGGAGAAGCGTGAATTCCTCAGTGAATTCAGTGCTCAGCACTTGGTGATACTTTTCTGGCCTATTCCCTTCCAGAAGTCATCTGTCTGTTCCTGGCAGTAGCAACGCCCATCTTCAGCCCGGCAGACTGCAGAAGAAGGTATTGTGCCCCATTGAGTCTCTAGATACTCTCTCAACCTGCCTTTGGGATTGGCATACCTAGAAACTCCCTCCAGGTGCCACTGCCTGGTACACCATCCACCAGACTTAGATTCCCTACAATTTGACTGGTGGGAAGAGAAGTGTTCTCTTCCTCTTATGCGAGTTGTGCATTGCATCACATCAGGCTCACCATGCCTGCCTACAGTAGGCATTTGTGGTCGATGCTTTCCCAAATCTTAGCATCAATGCTTGATATGGAGCAAACCAGACAAGCTATTGCCCTCTCTGTTATAGGCTTGGAGCTGGCAAGACACCAAGCAAGGGCATCTTATGATGCCAATGAGGTGCTTCAGGCTTGCAGGGACAGTGATCTGTATTAGGCGGACGGCATGGCTTTGTCTATCAAGGTTGTCACCTCTGGCCCAGCGTGGGGTGATTCGCTCCACTTTCTGGGGACCCGTCTCTTTTCCTCAGAGCTGGGAGACTTCTGCAGGGGCTTCCTCCATCTCCCCATCCTCGGGGGACACCTCCTAGCTTTCCTCTGCCAGGCTTCTCACTTGATTAGCTCAGGGTCTTCCCTTCTGTTTCCCACCAACGGAGGCTGGGGTCTTGCTTCCTCAGGGTTTCTTTACCCCCGCCCTGGGATGGAGCTTGGTACTCACCCAAGCAGTAATGAATGGTGAAGATTGACATGGGAAGATATGAAAATTCATTCCTACCGTAATTCTTGATCTTCTCTTGTATCTTCACCATCCATTCTGATACCCACCCACCTTCCCTCAGTGGCCTCCTTCTGGTGTCTCCTCCTCCCTTCTCGTTCCTCTCCTTCCTTTGGTCTTTATGCAAAAAAACCTATCCTGGTTTCCGTTCTTCTTGGATGGATCTTTTTCCTCAAGGTAAAGGGGCAGGTAGGACTTTTCTCCTATCCTGAGGGAACTCTTTCTGACTGCCCTAGGGGTGACCTCTGGGCTCCTTAGCCATGTTGTTTAGTTCACAGCTGAAGAGACCATCCCTCTCTTGGCTTGCACTCCTAAATTAGGTTCCCCTGGCGGGCATCATTTAATTGTCAGCTTCTTCTGGTTAGTGCTTCTGCACTTCTTAACCTTTAACTGCTGCCCTTGCCTTGCCTTCAGAGAGTCTGATTGAGTTCCCTTTATCCTTCACACAAGCTGCCTTTTGTAGGGTCTAACCCTACCCACACTTCGGTGTTAGCACTTAACAAGGTGCTAAGGGCTTACCCCATAGTTAGGGTGCTCTCCTTCCGGAACATATTTCTGTCCGGGCAGTCTGTAAACTCTCAGCTAGAGTGTGAGGGGTTTGGGATGATGAGAATAGAGAATCTGCCCTTTGTGACCAATCTATACAAGAGGTTCGGTTGAACCTTTTCTAGCTCCTAGTAGGAGGGATTCTTGTTCCTTGGTTTTGGTTCCGAGCTTATAACCCTCTCCACCAATATATCTATGGGCAGTGTTCTCCCTCTCAACATCCCTTCTTTCTTCTCTTCTTCTTCTTCTTCTTCTTCTTCCTTTTCTCTTTATCTGTTTCTCCCCAGAACCGCCCCCAGATGGGAGGCCCTGCGGTCCCTTAGGGTAGGTATTCTCTCTTCTATCTGTCCTCTACGGCTTATTCCTTCTTCAGTTTATATCCTTTCCTTTTCTGTCCCTCGGCTCTCTTGCCTCCTCTCCCCTTTTTTCCTTTAACCTTTGTTTCACCTCTCCGGCTGCCAGAACTGAGATGGAGGAGGTCTGTGGCACCTAACGGCCGCCTTTCATGCATGACGCGAGTCAGCTCTCCTCATGGTGGTACCATTGAGCCACCAAAATCTCCTGTAGCGGAAAGGCTACTTCTGGCACTACCTAAGCAGTAATGAATGGTGAAGATACAAGAGAAGATCAAGAATTACGGTAGGTACATAATTTTCATTTTTCTTTCCAGGAAGTCTGAAACAAAGGATTCCTGACAGAAGACTGTTGGGCTACCATCACTAATCGTTGGTAGCCAAGCTGTATTCTTCAGTCTTAAATAACCATAGCATTCAGCCCCTAGACTGTTACAGGATGCATAGACAGCTAGTAGAATAGTAGTGAACTCTGTTACAGAATTAATTCTTGTCTGTTACCTCACTCAGTCTGTTTTCATCCTCTGAATGTGCCTTATAGGCATATTTTTCTGAACGGTTATTACAACTGTGCTAAGCTTTACATTAAAACTATGTTATCATGTTGTGCAAAGTGTGTTATTGTACTGAAACTGCATGCATAGTAATGTATCCACAGTAATGTGTGCTGATGTTGCTCCTTCCCAGTCCCTTTTGGTATGGTTTATACCAGAAGGAGGCAAACTTGATACAGAAAAGAAATCGTAGCAAAATGCTTAATGTCAGAGTTCAGATGTTTTGTGGATCACATACTGGTAGTACAGGTGTGCTAACTCAATTGTCATTTGGGGTTAAATAGTGGGGTTGTAGCCTGCTCTGTGGGACTGAGTGATGGGGACTGCTCTGGGGTATCACATAATAACAGCAAGGTTTTGGCAAACCACTTTGGCGAACCGGGAAATGGCTACTACATTAATAGGCGCAAAGTACAAAGAGCAAGCAGGAAAGAAATAGCGAAAATAGTGTATCTGACTACCTCAATATCAAAGGTGCAGCTCAGTGCAGCAGTCCTAGAAATGGAGGGGGTGCAGGGGCCCAACCCCTCACATAAAAATCAAGTAATTAAGTGAGCACACCTGTACACCTGTGTGACTGTATGTAAATATGTGCTGTTGTCCCACCCGATACCCTTGCAGTCATTGGCACTATCATGATGTTATTGAGCATCTGGTGGAGGTTGTGATGGAGTATGGGAAAAGGTTTCTACATGACTACCTCAGTGGTTTGGCTTTTACCTGTCAACTGCATGTTTAGGGATGCGGTCACTGTTTAGGGAGCGTTGCTATCAATTGTATGCTCTATTTTTGCAGTAAGCTATCTAAGCGTCGCCATTTTGACCCGTAGCCTTTTGAGACACCGTATTCACGTGGAATCCTGCTCTGACAACTGGTAATCTTGCTTCAAGCCCTTGACATCAGGAGCAGAGACCGGCAGGGAGGGAGAAGAGTCTCCATCAGGACGGTCTCCTCCCAGGGAGAGAGGAATGGGTGTCCATCAGGATGCTGTCCTCCCAGGAGAGGGGAGATGTGCACAGCTCAGAGAGTGGCACCTAGAGGCTGCGTGAGGCCTGCGCTGGTGTGGATAACCATGTGCCAGTGTGCCCTGCCCCTGGGTGCTAATGGGGGTGCATTCCAAGTGTGGAGGGGATGGGCAGTGAGAACAGGAGAAAATGCCAGCCTAGGAATCCTTGTTTGATGGCCTTCCTGTGCGCTCTTCCATGCCACCCTATCCTCATTGGTGGCACCTCCATTACACAGGCTCTGGTGCCGATAATGTCTTTGCCAATGCAATTCTTCCTCTCCTTCACCCCATAAGAGGAAACAAACCTAGGTACCAGAGGGGACACACTGGGATCTGTCAGAGGATGGTGCTGATGAGAGTGAGTCCAGCAGGCAGAGGACTGACACAATGTGGGACTTAAAAAGTGAGGCTGGACTTCCTGTTCCACCTGGCACCCAGGGAGACATGCTGTGAATCAGCTCCCACCATTGATCAGCAGACTCTACTGTAAATGTCCCAGATCCATAAAAAACTGCAACTAGTGTCAGAGCGGATCATCAACAGGAACAATGTGAAGCAAAACAAAAATAATCACTTCTGGAGTATCTAAAGCAGCTTAATGGCAGCAGAGGCCGTGGCACCAAGGACCACAGTAAAAGCCAAGCCACTTCTATCACATTAGGTCACAATAATGAATTCAGAAAGGATGAGGGGGATGAAAATTCAAAATTACTTCCTACTGGCTCTTTTATGAGTTAGAGAAATTCAGCTCTAATATGGATCACCTAGCAAATGTGGTAGGCGAAACAGCAAAAGTCCTGGTTGAGGTGGCACAGAGAATGGCAGACCTCAGATGGGGTTGATGGAGGTGATAGACATCATCGACATGCCTGACTTAGACCTGAGATTCCTGTACCAGTGGGTGCTCACTGAAAAAATAGATGATTTCGAGCTCTGCTCCCTTCTAGACAACCTATGTATACCTATGGATTAATGGACTCCCAGAGGCATACAGAAATTGGCACTATGGAGAGTTCCTTGAATTGTTCCTAAAGGAACTCCTGAACTGGCCCACAGAAGAACCACTGAAAACAGCCCACGTCCACAGTGCGCTAGTGAAAAAAAACACAGACCCCAAGACCAAGCCCCAATCCATTGTGCTATTGTGCTAGAATTTTTAACCATTAAATTGAAACAAAAATCCTGCCTATGGCCTGTGGAAAGAAAGAAATCATATTTGATGGTCACTGACTATTTTTGATCACTGTTTAACCCCAATGACTCTGCAAAATGCAAACCCCTCCTGGCCATTAAGAAACACCTTGCAACCAAGAACATTAAAATGCACCTCTTGGCTCCAGCACAGTTCAAGATCTTCCAACCGACGTGCCACAATTCTTCAGAACTCTAGCCGAGGCAAAGCCATTTTAAAGGAAGTTGTGGTCCCAGTGGAACTGTATAGCCATCCTGATCCAGCCACAGAAATTCTGCTAGGCCATGCTCCCTAGAAGAAAGCCTCTCACCCTCATAAAAGAAACCGACCATCCAACCAAGTTTCTATAACTCTGGAAGTTAGACCAGGATCTGTCACCCACCAAAGCAGCAAACCCAACTCAAGAACAGTGCCAACAAAATGACTGTAATTACCTGCTTGTGTGCAAACTCTACTGCAGCTCATGGGACGGTCTGCAGTGGCTTGCAAATACTGAACTGCTATCCCTCTAATTAACGATGTATTTTTCTTGAAGGTTAATCTAAATAATGTTCTCATAAGGCGGATCAAAGGAGGATCTTCCAGGAATCAATCTTAGCCATTGATTCACACGAATGGGTACTGAGTTGAAGGTGCTTGGACCTTGCGGAGCAGAACATTTTAGGAGCGTCGCTGAAGTAGGTTGCATTCATGCATGCTACCGTGAGACTGGCTTGCAATGCATGGCTTACCTCTGCACCGCCCTCACCTGCTGCAGTTCCTTTTTCCCCACTGTCAAGTACACTTCAGTGAAGATGTTATTTACCTGCTAGAAGTCAGAACTTCATGTCTATACAACAACAGCGTTCAGTTCTTATCCGTTTAAGTGTTTAAAGGTAGTGTTTGTTATTTTGTGTCAGTTAGAGTTTATTTACACAGATATTATGTCAGTTTCTCTCAGCCCTGCTGAATAAGAGTTGATGACCATGGATGGTGACAATGATGGTAGGGTGCCTCTTCAGGCATGCTGCTTTGGCAACGGGCCATGTCCAGTCCACTTCTCACTTTGGGGAGGTTCTGACGATGGGCAGTCCTGTGTTCTGGAAGCAGGCCAGCCCCCTCGTAAACACAAAAGAAGTGGGCCCATTCCTAATCCCAGTCAGGGACCCAGCACTGCTTGGCCTCGAGTTCTTCCTCTTCCCATAGGAAGAGGAAGAAACTGTGCCACTCGAGGTCATCCGCTGTGAGGTCTGCCACAGTGTCATTGGTGTCTCAAAGCAGAAGCCCTTCCTGGCACCATTAGTATCACCAACAGCCTCTGCTCATGAGAGGTTAAGGTTTCAGGTCCAGACTCCCTCCCTGTCTTCCGGTGGGCAGCTTCACCACTGGGCAGCTCTTATGGAGCACTGGGGCACAGTGTCTGGCTGGTTTGCTCCTTCTTGCAGAGCAGGTCCCATGCCCTTCAGGGCTAGGGGCACTGGAGTCAGCCAGGACCTTCCAGTCAGGTAGAGCATCTGGCTCTGTCAATGGCCTCTGGTCCTTGCCAGTGACTGTGCTACTGCTGTCTGTTTCACTGGCCACACATTCATTCAGTGTCTCTTGACTGGCCCCAGTACCCCTGCAGTTCACTCCAGAGCTGGTAGGACCTTCAACACCACAGGTGGCCCCGGATCAATGCTGGGCTCATGACTTTCAGAGCCTGGCCCAGCACCGCCCCGGTGCCAAGGGCCCTCAGCATCAGACCCAGTCTCTCCTGTGGCACCTTCTCCGACACCAACTCCAGTTCTTCCTTTGCTGGTGTGTCCCATATTCCCTAATCTAAGGCCTGGGTTGGGAAGCCTAGGTCCAGCCCCTTCCAGACTCGCTCCCTGGGGAGGATCTGAGGGGACAAGTCTGACCTAAACTCATCAATACTAAGGACAGCAATGATGACTCCCAAGAGGACCTTTGTTTTCAGGCTCTTCTCTGCAACATGTATGCTATGCTTGCTTTTGAGTCTTCTACCATTGACCTGGAGAAACGTCTCCATCTAGAGTGGCTCATTGGGTCCACCATGCCGATTAGTCTCATACCCCTATTCCCCCTGCATTTGAGACTCTTTCAGACACAGTATGAAACAGGCCTGCATCCATCCCTCTGTAGGCAGATAGACCATCGTATACTGCCCATAGGACAGGCCAATCCCTGTTTCTCAGCCAATTGCTGATAAGATTGTCATTTTGGCCGAGAATGATAAAGCCATCCTTCCTCAGGAAGTGACTGTGCATCCTATTAATAAGGAATGACACAAGGTAAACACCATGGGGAAAAGGGCTTTCATTGCTGCTACCCTTAGCATGAGGATAGTCAGCTATCAAGGGCATTTTCTAAGTATCAGTATGCTCTTTGGACCTCTCATAAGTCTCTAGCAGAATCCTGCCCGACTCTGAGACTAAGCATAAGATTCTTCTGACTGTTACTCATGGTACTAGTCTAACAGTCATCAGCTAAAGGCAGCTATGGACACCTTTGACACTGCCTCATGCTCTCTGCTGCAGGTCTTTGTATTAGAAGACATTCCTGGCTTTAGACATCTGACTTTTCAATAGCATCCAGAAACAGGTTATGAATGCCCTCTTTGATGGCTCTTACCTATTTGGACAACAGGCAAGACAGTCTCTTGTGGCCTCTCAGAAACTTAGATGTCTCATCCTATCCCCAAAGGGGAAGGGGTGAGGCTTCTACCATAATAAGCAATCCTTTTGAGGCAAAAGTCAAGGGAGCTCAAGTCAAGTCTCAGCCTTCCCAGCTGCAAAGAAAGTACAGCCAAAGCTGAGGACCCTAAGGTGCCTAGTGCCACTCTCTAAGTGTGGCCCTGGTCCTGCCTCATCTGGCTGAGGCAGGACTCTCCTTTCCAGTAGGGGAATCACCTAACCCAATTTTACCACCAGTAGGAATCCATCACAATGGACAAGTGGGTTTTCAGAATCATCTGAGAGGGATACTTGCTGAACTTTTACGGACATCCCACTGGATTATCTTCCCAGAAAGCAACCCTTCCTATCAGCTCATATGTCTGAGCTTCTAGCACAGGAGATTATGGGCCTTCTGAACAACAGGGCAGTGGAAGTAGTGCCGGAGGTGGAGCTCAACACAGGTTTCTACTCCCATTACTTCCTCATTCCAAAGAAGTCAAGGGGTTTGCACTCCGTTCTCGATCTCAGAAACTTAAACAATTTCATGGAGTAAGCAAAGCTCAAGATGATCTTTCTGGGGAACCTGCTGCTGCTGCTCCTCAAACAGCAGAATTGGTTAGCCTCTGGATATGGCGTATGCTTATCAGCACATCCTGGTCCACCCCAGCCACCACAGATTTCTCTGCTTAATGGTACTGGGTCAGCATTATCAGTTCTGAGTCCTGCCCTTTGGCTATCCTCAGCTCCTCAAGTCTTTACAAAGTGCTTTGCCATTCTGCAGCTCACCTAAGACAACTCAGACTCCAAATTTTTTGCCATCTGGATGACTGGCTGCTAGCCAGTCTGTCCAAACAGGAGGTGGAACAAGCTGTGGCCACGGCCTCTCAGTTCCTTACCTCCATGGGAGTCCTCTTGAATCTCAAAGTAGGGAGCTTCAGCCTCTCAGAAGCTCCTTTTCTGACAGATGCCACCAGAGCCAGGGCCTTTTTTCCAGAAGACAGAAGGAAAGCAGTCCTTTAGATGGCTCATTTTATAATGGAGTGCATGTCTGTTTGAGCACACTCCATGCAGTGCATGTTAGGCCTGATAGCCTCCTCAGTGTTCATGGTGCTCTGGCCAGGTTGCACATAAGGACAACCCAGTGGATGCTCAGCATGCAGTGGTCTCCAGCAGTGCATCTTCAGTCTGGTATGCCACCTAACAGTGACATTTCTACGGCAGCATGCGTCGATATCGACTACAGTGCCATGTCGCTGTAGAAATGCCGCTGGAAGGGGCAACCACATCCCGACCCACTGCATGGGGGTTTCGGGAAAGCCCCAATGGTGAAAACAATGTCAAACTGTGGAACTCCATGTCAAGTGCAACTATGGTCAACACAGAGCTCATTACCAAATGCTGGTCACGATCTTTTTGTCATGCCGGCACATATAACCCATTCAATCTTACTCCCATCAAAGTGACAAAGCCCTCCCTTGATCACATGCATGGTGGACACAGGACAACCTCCTTAAGGTCTCCCTTCTCAGCCAGAGCCACAGGTAACCCTTACCATGGATCGTCTCTGCTGGGATGGGAAACTCATTGTCAGGGGAGGCCACGCTCAAGGAGTTTGGAGACCTGCAGGGTCTCATCTCCACATCAGTGTGTTAGAAATTAGATCAGTTCTCTATGCCTCTGTGGTCCCTTGTGGACCTTGTCAGTCACAAGACAGTATTCCTGTAGACAGACAACAAGTCTGTCATGTACTGCATCAAACAAGGGGGAGCATACTCTTACCCTTTCTGCAGAGAGGTAATGAGAATGTGGAGTGTTGTCTAGAACAAAGTGTTCTGATCCAGGCAGTCTACTTACCAGGAACTCAGAACATTCTGACCAGTGAACTCAGTTGAACAGACACTGACCCTCACAAGAGGTCGTTAGCACCAGACATCATGCAGTCACTGTTCATGAGTGGGAACCCCAGATATGGACCTTTTGCATCCCCACTAAATGCCAAACTGCCTTGATTCTGCTCAAAAGTCCGGGACATGGTGTTTTTCATCAGGATGCATTCAGGTTGCAGTGGACAGATCTTTTCAGTAAGCATTTCTGCCAGTTCCTCTAGTTCAGAGGTACTGCTCAAGATGGAGACACAGGGAGGCAATATGATTCTAGTCACCCTGCTGGCTTTGACAGATATGGTTTCCTCTGCTCAACAGACTGTCAGTCACCACTCCAGTGGTCCTTCCTCTAATCCTCTCAGGATGGATCTTCTGACACAGGGGTCCCTGGTTCATTCCAATATGTGCTCCATTTACCTCCAGGCTTGACTCCTGAAGAGATGAGATGAACAGGTATAAGGTATCTCAAAGGGTCTCTGAGATTCTTTTGGCTGCTTGTAAACCTTCCACCAGGAAAATCTACACAGCCAAGTGGAAATAATTTTCTGTGTGGTGCTCCAAAACTCATCTGGATCCATTCCATTGCTCACCTGACAAGGTTTTGAAGTATGTTTTGGACCTTTCTGATGCAGGCTTGCAGTACTTACAGTTAAGGTCCATTTGTGTGCTGCTTCAATATACCATGAGACCATACAGAACCAGTCTCAGCTTAGCTACCTTTCTTTAAGAGGTTCTTGAAGGGCACTTTGCACAAGCCTCCAGTCAGGAAACCTGTAGCCACCTGGGATACTAATCTTGTGTTGAATATGCTCACTCCATAGGCCCTCTGAGCCAATGGCTACATGTGACCTGAAGTTCCTGACTTGGAAATAGCTTTTCTAGTGACCGTCACCTCTGCCCGCAGGAGTTTCAGAGATTCATGCATTGGTCACAGATCCTCTGTATACTGTTTTGCACAGAGACAAAGTGGTCCTCTGCACACATCTCAGGTTTTTACATAAGGCGGTGTTGGAGTTTCACCTGAATCAGCCTCTAGTGCTGCCACATACTTTCCTAACTTCCAGAATGAAGAGAAGTGCATTCTCCATTCTCTGGATGTTTAAAGAGTCCTCACATTCTACCTGGCTAGGACTAAGGACTTCCAACAGTTTAATGATCAAATGCACTGTTTTTTCCATATTTTTAATAAAAGCTTGAATTCAAGTCCCTGTATCATGATTAATGTTTCCTGAAAATATCATGCTGTTTGGTTTAGTGGTTTTCTTTAAATCGGCATCTGTTTAGGTGCTCTGCAGTAACTGAAAACAGTGAAGATTTTTCTGTCCATATCAGTGGGTTGACATCCTTCTTGTCCAGCCTGCTGCTTCAGCATTAAGTCCCTGACTGACTGGAGAAGCTGTTGCAGTTCCCAGTCAAAGCAGTCTGTCAGAGCTAATTGTTTTTGCTCAAGGTTTGTTACTAACCCATCTGGTTTGTGTTCAAATAGATTAGCTTAAAATCAATCATTCTGTTCTCATAAATAGTTGATCATCTGAGTTTCAGTGCTGAAATGACGTGGTATGAATGAAAGTCTGTGAGAAATTACCTTGTCTGTATCACAACTGTTGGCTCTTTCTCATCAAAACTCTGCATAGTTTTCTGGCTATATAACACAGGGTTGTTTAATTGATATAAAAGATCTATAGTTTGTTAATTAATAGAAGCAGTGTGACTTTGTTGTAGCCTCCATAAACAGGTTCATGTAAGAACAATTTTGTTTTATGCCAAATTGACAAACAGGTGTCTGCCACACTCTGCTATTTCAGGAACATGTACTGTATGAACTCATAAAATTCAATTCTTTGAGGGTTTCTGTGTGAAAATACATCATGTATGTGTATAACTAGAAATACTATTTGGAATCCTGATGCCCCTGTCTCCTGTCCCTCCGTTGAGACTGCTGCACCCTGCTTCCCTCTGTCCCACACCCCACAGTCAGGGCCAATGCACTCTGTTACCCCCGTTCCTGTCTCCACAGACAAGGCTGCTGTGCTCTACTAAGCCCTAGAGTCCCTGAGCATCTGCCTCCACAGTTGGGGCTGCTGCATCATGCTGCCCCAGGCCACCAAGGTGGGGCTTTTGTTGCACCCTGCTACCCACTTCCATTGCCCCAAATGGACAGGGCCACTGCACATGTGCACCCTGTCTCACAGTCAGGGCTGCTGTACCTGATGCCCCACTGTGTCCTGCACCACAGTCAAGGCTTCTACACTATTCTGTCCTCTGTCCCTGCCACCAATGTGCCCTGCTGCACCATAGAGTCTCCTGCCTCCACAATTAGGGTTGTTGCTCCATGCTGCTCCCTGCCATCAGAGACAGATCCTTTGGTATACTGCCCAAACTGCTCAAAGAAAAAACAAAAACTACTTTCATCTTGTGTTATAGGGTGGGAACAGGGGTAGCAGGGTGCAGCAGCCTCAACTGTTTGTGCAGAAGGCAACAGGGTGCAACAGCTCTGACTGTGTGGAGAAGACAGTGGGCAGCAGGTGCAGCAGCCTCAAATGGGGACAGGAGACAGGGAGCATGTGAGGAGCAGGGGAAAGGGGGCAGCAGAGTGCTGCCTCAACTAGTGGGCAGGAGCCAAGGGGGCATCAGAAATGGCATATAGTATCGCTAGTTATACACATACATAATATATTTTCACACAGAAACCCTCAAAGAACTGAATTTTGTGAGTTCACACAGTACATGTTCCTGAAATAGCTTGAGTGTGGCAGCCACCTATTTGTCAATCTGGCATACAAAACGAAAATTGTTTCACATTAACCTATTTATGGAGAGTACATCAAAGACACACTGCTTCAATGAATTAACAAACTTTAGATTTATTGTATATCTATTAAACACCCCTGTGTTATATAGCCAGAAAACAATACAGGGTTTTGATGAAAAGAACAGACAGCTGTAATACAGACAAGGTAATTTCTCACAGACATTCATTCTTACCACTTCAGTTCAGCATTGAAACTCAAATGATCAACTTTTATGACAACAGAATGATAGATTTTAAACATATTTATCTAAACACAAACCAGATGGGTTAATCACAAACTCTGAGTGAAAAAATTAGCTCTACATACTGTTCTGACTGGGAAATGCAACAGCTTATTCAGTCAATCAGGGGCTTAATTGCTAAAGCAGCAGGTTAGACAAGAATAATGTGTCATCGTTCACTGATAGGGACAGAAAAATCTTCACTGTTTTCAGTTACTGCAGAGCACATTAACAGATGCTGATTTAGAGAAAAGCATAAAACCAAACAGCATGATATTGTCAGAAAACACATCATGACACATGAGGGATTTGAATTCAAGCTTTTCTTAAATATGCACATTTGATCTTTAAACAGCTTTTATATCCTTGATCATAATGGATTGGACAGCCTGTTACAACAAAATGCATTTTTGCATGGAATTTCAGCTGTCTTCATCATTGCTATGCTATGGTGCAGGTCAGTGGAAGGCCAGGTGCATGCACACTCCACCAGAGTGGTTGCTGTGTCCTGGCAGAGATTTGCTCTGTTTCAATTGATGATATTTGCAGAGCTGCAACTTGGAGCACAGTGCATACTTTTTCAAGAATTATGACCTGGATGTCCATGCCAGGCAGCATGCCTCCTTTTGAAGGACCATCCTCAATGGACTTTTGTCCTGAGTAGCTGTGTCTCCTCACGCCCTGACTCAGAGAACCTTCATCTGAGCATGGTACTCTAACCAGTTGATGTGAATCACTGATGAAGATTGATTTCTGGGAGACATAAACATTACGTACTCAAGTAATTCTTGATCTTCTAGGAATATCTTCACCATTGATTCACATACTCATCCACCATCTCCCAGGCTCAGTCTCTCTGTTTTTGGTCTTCACTCCCAGTTCTTGGTTGGACTTTGAAGACACTTTGTTTCTGATTTTAATCTTCTTACATTGGTCACTAGGGCTATCTTATGCCTTTAGGTTAAGTGCATAAGTGTTAGTTCAATTATGCTGCACCTTCTTGGTAAAACAGGTACTGAGGAGGGTTGAGGGCCAGTGCTGAGGTAAGCCATGCAGCGTGGGCCAGATCTTCGATTGCTGTGCATGTGCGCAGCCTACCTTAGTGCCAACCCTCCTGAAAAGTTCTTGCTCCTACAGGGGTCCTAGCACCTCGGCTGAGAACCCATTGGTGTGAATCAGTGGTGAAGATATTCCTAGAAGATCAAGAATTACAGTGAGTACATCATTTTATATAAGCACCTCTTTGGGAGATTACTAGTTAAAATACTGTCACTGGTGTAGTTAGGCAGGGAAAGCTTGGTGCCTATAGGTCTGGGGTATAGGCCTGCCTGCTGCCTGCAGGGGAACCCATCCTGGGGATATAAATGGAGTGAGTGTCACCAAAAAGAGGAGAGATCCGGAGAGAGCTTGGGAAGAAGAGAGTCGGGTCGGCCTCAGAAAGTTCAGCCGAGGGCCGAGGTGGTGGTCTGTTCACCACCCTGGCCCTCCTCCCGTGAAGAATCGCAATGAATGTGCAGTGATTCAGACCGTACATGGTATGGGAGCAGTTGAGCAAGTGTTGGACCCCCTGGTGCCATTTTCATTGGGACTTGGAGCCTGTTTGAGAAGAGGAATGGAACCTGCCAAGTGCTCTCCAGCACCTTGGTTGGGGTAGGCACCGGAGGGGCTCTGAGTCAGATCTCTCACCCGTGGGTGAGTGTGGCCTGAAAGCATGTGAGTTCCTGTGGCTCGGTCTGCTATGGCAGATGGGGTCTGGGGCATGGTCTCGGGTGGCAGCCTTGATCATTGAGGGGCTTAGGGTGGCAACCTATTCCACTTTTCCCCAGACCAGAGGGATGCTGCAGTGTTTGGGCTGTTCTGGCAGTTCAGCCTGTGGAGGCACATAGAGTCCTGCATGGGGTGATGGCTGTTTGGGACCTTCAGGTGGGTGGCAGCCCACCCAAGTGCTCAGTGTGGCACTGCAGCTGGGCCCTGGTGAAAGCAGTCCTGATACTGGAATCGCTACATTAGCAGATAGTGCCTTGGGTCTTGGGATTGCCAGGTATACATGGAACTCCCTGGGATGCTTGGAGCAGGCATGTGGCATCAGTGATTGACTGGCAGGAAGGGTTTTGGTGGTACTGTATCATGCTATTTGAATAACACCGTATTGAAAAGGAAAGTGCTCCCTGTTTGAAAGCAACCCCTGTTAAGAATGCTGACAAGAAAGGGAATGGGGCAGTAGAACGTCTCATGCTGTCCGTATCTATTACACAGATTGAAAATTTAAGAAATCAAGGGAAAGATGTTAGGTAACTGGGCTGGTGGATGAAAATGTGAAATGGAACCTGAGTATATAGAGGAAGGGCTGCCAAGTTGGAAATATAAGTGTTTGAGGCCTGTTCAGCCCACACTTACCTTGCTGCTGTCAGGAAACATAGCCTTTTTGGCTCAAGGGATTTCTGTATAAAATCAAGCCAATCTGTTGGCCAAAGAGATTGCATGCAGATCTACTTTCAAGTTTGGTGCCTATAAAATGCTCCCACTGTTATCATGTACCCCCACACTCCATGGAGTGGTTCATCAAATTAATCTTTTACATTAAATCAAGTTTGTTCTGTTGATTCTGGAGTGGACATTGGCTTTACTTTATAATCACTGTTCCCTGTTCTATGCCTTTTAATGAACATTGTTCCTACATCTGTCCCCACGAAGTGAAGCAAGCACTTGCTCCCTCTGCTTGTGAAGCCATCTTGCAATACCGAAAGAACCAGGTAATGAGCATACTTATTTTTCTGGACTGTGTTTTCTGGCTGTAGAGCACTCCCTCCCATCAAGTTTCCATCTGGCATACCCCTAGACACCAGGGGTGGGGGCACACAACATGGGGCTCATCTGGGATTTGAAAATTGTTGTGGTGATCATGAAACATTATGACTGGATAACTTTTGAGGAGCTGCAGGAGGAGTTACTGGATTTTGACTCGTGGAATTTAGCATCTTCATTGCAGCACCATTTTCTGCCAGTGTGGACTGTTTAGCATACAGCTAATGTATGCATAACTTTGGGGTGATATGCCATTGGCTGGAATGGCTGGGCTGGGGCAGAGGTCACATTGCCAGGAGAGGGGCGTCATTTTGTGAGCCACAGCAAACTGCACCACAAGTGGGGAAAAATGCTAGCTAAAAGACACTTTACTTTGAGCAGTAGCAGAAAAATTGTGAGGAGCATTATAATGGCTGAAGCTTGGTGATGGGAACAGAATGGTTCTTGTTCTGGCCTCCTCCTTTCCTGGCATTGGGAGGCAGCTCAAAAGGGTGAACACAGGAGAGATGTGATTTGTCACCACTCTGGAGGACTGGTTAAAGTATTGCCTGTGTGTCTGGATTGTACCAGTAGTGGAGTGCCTCTTTCCATTCAGCCTGCTTTCCAATATCAGCCTGCATAGAGCTGGGCCACTACATCTGCTCTGCTTAGCACAGAGGCCTCTAGTTTACAAAACTGGGAAGAGATGGGTGCTGCAGCCAATGAGGATAGTTTCTGGGGAGAGAGGCATTGGCCGTCTACACAGCCATTCTCCTCCACTGGTGCCTGACCCTCCCCTAGCAGAGGAGAGGCCATGGGGTGACAGGGAGGTTCAAGTTAATGGAGCCCATGCTGAGGGCCCTCACCCCTCAGTGGCAGGCACCGTGAAGAGCAGCAGAGCACCTCCCTCCATCGCTGTGAGGGCTGCAGCTTCTCGATCTCCTCAATGTGGAAGTGGAGGAGGTCATATCCGAAGAGAGTCCAGCATGGTGGAAGACATGGAGGGAGAGGACACTGTACCTTCTCCGCTGGGGTCTGGGCCAACCCTATATGTTTGATGGTCCCTGTAGCAGCGAGATATTTCCTAGGCCTTACCATTTCCCCAGTCGGAGATACCCTGACACTGTCCCCGGCTGCGGCAGGCCTGCATGCAGTACAGAAAGGACATGGACACTCTCTGCCCAATTGAGCCCGTTACAAACAGTGTACCTCGGGAGTTAATTGCAGAAAGATGCTGCCCCAAAACTAGCGTGCGGAGCATACTGGATTGGCCTGAGCCGAGTGCTGGGTGCAATGGAGGATCGAGAAGAAAATACCCAGTTTAGAGGTATGAGGTAAAGTTATGAGGGTTAGTATGAGTCCTCATGCAAGTGATTAGCAAACTGCACTGAAACTGTTAAAATGTTTTAAATTGTTATGCCATTATCGTAGTCAGAACAGCATTCCTGTTAGCAGAGAATGAAAGAGTTTTACTACCTGTTTGCTGTTACAAATTTCTTGGTGCCTTAAATATTGGGGTGTGCATATTTTGGTACCTGTTCCTGGAAGCAAGCAACCCATGTTTGGTTTAGAGAAAAAAATTAAATTAAACTTTGGGTTGGTACCAAGTATTTAGTGGGGAGGGACATCCTTGCTCGCGGTACCTGGCAATCAGTTTGTGGGAACCAGCAGGTGGGTTACCAGAATGCCCTAGGGATAGTTTAGTGTAAGTTAAGGTAGAGTCTGGGTTGACTGTAAATGAAATTCCACCATTTTGGCGGTGCAGCGGTTAAGTGCCCTGGCCCTTGGGGGAGGGAGAGATGTGCATATCTCTCCTCTGGGTGGGTTGGTGGTGTGACCTGCTGTGTCAAGACACCAAAGGTGAGTGTTTCTGTAAGCATCCCTTCGGGAGCTTACTAGTTAACTCTCTGTCACTGGGTGTGTTAGGCAGAAGCTTGGTGCCTGTAGGTATAGGGTGTGAGCCTGCCTGCTGCCTGCAGGGGCCCATATCGGGATATAAATAGGGTGAGCATGGTGCCAAAAAGAGGAAGAGATCCAGAAAGAGCTTGGAGAGAAAAGAGTCGGGGTCGGCCCGCAAGTTCTGCCATATAGGCTGCGTGTGTTGACCGTGGGATGAGTTATTTGCCACCCCAGCCCTCCTCCCCTCAAGACCTGTGATGAATGTGCATGGTTGGGGATGTACACAGTATGACAGCAGTGCAGCAAGTGTTGAGTCCCCTGATTGCTCTGTTTGTGGGGAGCTGGAACCCATGGGAAGAGAATGGAGCCGCTAAGTGATCTCTGGCACCTTGGCTGGTGTGAGGCACAGGAGGGGTCTCATAGTTCAGATCTCTTGCCTGTGGATGAGTGTGGCATGAGGCATGTGAGTTCCTGTGGCTGGAGCCTGCTATGGCAGATGGGGTCTGGGGCGTGTCCTGGGGTGGCAGCCTGGATCAGTGAGTGGCTTAGGTGGCAACCTATTCCCTTTTCCCCGGACCAGAGAGATGGTGCAGTGTTTGACTCTTTGGCAATGTAGCCTGTGGAGACACATAGAGTTCTGCATGGGGTGATGGCAGTTTGGGACCTCAGGTGGGTGGCAGCCTGCCGAGTGTGCAGCTGAGCCCTGGGTGAAAGCAGTCCTGATACTGGAATTACTGCATAAGCGGAAAGTGCCTTGGGTCTTCAGGATTGCCAGGGATATATGGAACTCTCTGGGATGCTCGAGCAGGCATGTGGCATCAGTGGTTGGGTGGCAGGAGGGTTTTCGGTGTTACTTTACCATACTATTTGATTGACACCATATTGAAAAGGAAAGAGCTCTCTGTTTCAAAAGCAACCCCTGTTAAGAATGCTAACAAGAGGATGGAATGGGGCAATAGAAACGTCTCATGCTGTCTTGTGTCTGTTACCTCAGATTGAAGATTTAAGAAACCAAGGTGAAAGATGTTAAGTAACAGGGCTGGTGGATGAAAATGTGAAATGGAACCTGAGTATATAGAGGAAGGGCTTCCAAGTTGGAAGTATAAGTGTTTGAGGTCTGCTCAGCCCACAATTACCTTGCTGCTGTCAGGAAGCATAGCCTTTTCGGCTCAAGGGATTTCTGTATAAAATCGCTTCCATCTGTTAATCAAAGAGATTGCATGCAGATCTACTGTCAAGTTTGGTACCTATAAAATGCTCCCACTGTTATCACTTCCGGTCCCCCAATAAGTCTGCCCCTAGAGATGGTCCAGTACTGCCCTTTGAAGGGAGTTACCCTAATGACCTATGGCTGCACTGGACCCTGTCGGGTTTGTCGGTGAATGCATGAGTCCAGGCAATCTCGTGTTAGCTTATAATAAGGCTGTGGGAGATGCCCTGGACAAGATTGCTCCTGTTCGTGTTCGACCCCTCACCCCTTACCAAGGAACCTCTGGTTTGATGGCTCCTTGAAGGAGTTGAGGCGAGTTGGTTGAAGGCTGGAAGAACTTGGCAAAAGTCTGGCCTTGATGCTGACGGAAGCAGCTGACAGTACATTATGACGGCTATCAGCTAGAAATCACCAGTAAGAAGGCAGAATTCCTGTCCAGGAGATTTCTACTGCAGAATCGACCTAGCTCAGCTTTTCTGGACCATTGACAGATTGTGCAATCCAATCTGTCTTCAGCCCAGAAGCTTTTTCTCAGCTGAAATGAGAGGAGTTTGTGATTCTTCACAGATAAGGTTGCCAGCATCAGGTCTAGCATTGGCATAGTCTCTCCCTGAGGGAGTTGTGGTGATGGCAGGATGTGGTATGCACTCGGTCTCTGGTCAGATTTCGCTGGCCAGAATTCACGGATATTGTGACGATTATCCAGACAATGTGCCCAACCAGTTGTAGTTCGATCCGGGCCCAACACCCTCTTATTGGGATGTTGATACTATCTGCCCGATCCTTGCTGAAATTGTCTGGTGGTCCTTGGAGACTGGGGTCTTTCCAGAACCCCTAAAGGAGGTGGTCATTCGACCACTCCTTAAGAAATCCCTGCCTGGATCCGGACTGCCCAGCTAACTACTGACCTATCGCTAACACTGCCATTTGCTGGTAAGGTTAATGAAAGGTGGTTCGCTACAACTGGATGATCATCTTACAACTCACGAGATCTATGATACTCTCCAGTCCGATTTAGGAAGAAGCATAGCATGGAGACTGCACTGGTCCGAGTATTGAATGACCTCCTGATGGCTAGAGATCGAAAGGCATGTACCATTCTGGTCCTTCTAGATCTCTCTGCAGCATTGACACTGTAGACCATGGTGTGCTGTTGGAGCACCTGCAGCTGCTTTGTGGTCTGTCTGGTACAGTCCTCAAATGGTTCCATTCTTTCCTAGCACACAGGCTTCAGAGAGTTGCCACGAATTTACTCCCCTGGCACTTATTCCCTGTCTTCTTGAGGTGCATAAGACTCCATTTTGGCCCCCATGTTGTTTGCAGTGTATATGCTATCATTGGAGATATCATCAGGCGATACAGTTTGAGTTTTCACTGCTATGCAGATGATACTCCACTGTGTATGTCTTTTCTGCCGGACAGGATGTTGCACTCTCCGTGCTAAACAACTGCCTTACGAGATCAGAACCTGGATGAGTAGTAGCTGGCTGAGACTGAATCCGGATAAGACTGAAGTGCTGGTTGTGGACTGATCGTCCGGGGCGGTATGAGCTGGTCAGGCATCAGGAATTTTGCTGATGGCATACAGCTTGCTGCTTCAGACCAGGAGCGTAACCTCAGCATTACTTTTGAAGATGGCCTGACACTACGGGTCTCAGGTGTCGCTGTTGTCAAATCCTCTTCTACCATCTGAGAAATATCACCTGGGTGGAACACTTACTTCCTCTGGATGATCTTCAACATTGGTCCACGCTTTCATCAAAACCGACTTGATTAATGCAATTCTGTCTACCTAGGGCTTCCAGGGTTGATATCCACCACTTGCAGCTAGTGCAGAATACGGCCAGCCAGACTTTGACTGGACTCCAGGTCAGTCATATTACCCCTGTGCTCCGCAAACTGCACTGGCTGCCTATTCAGTGGCGGATCACCTTTAAGGTTGGTTTGCTAACCTTCAAAGCCCCATCGTAATCAGGGACCGGTTACCTGCAAGACCACTTGATACCCTACTGGCCTCCGTCCTCTACAATCCACTGATGAGGGATTGCTAGAGATTCCCAGGTATGTTTTAAAAACATCATGTGCCCATGCATTTGCTTTTTCGCTCTAACCCTGTGGAATTCTCTACCTCAAATCATTAGAGAATGCCTGACTGTTGATAATTTTAAGAAAGAGTTGAAAACGTATTTATTTAATTTAGTCTTCCTAATGATTAATGTATTTTAGCTTCTTGTTTTAATGTTTTATCTGTAATTGGTTTTATGTACAGTGCCTTGGTTTTGAAAGGCGCTGTAGAAATAAGTTTGATTTGATTTGATGTACCCTTACACACTCCATGGGTGGTACATCAAATTAATCTTTTACATTAAATCAGTTTATACTGTTGATTCTGGACTCGACCTTGGTTTTACTTGATAAGGACTGTTCTCTGTTATGTGCCTGTTAATGAACATTGTCCCTGCAGCTATCCCTACTGAACTGAAGCCGCACCTGCTCCCTCTGCATGCAAAGCCATCTCGCAACAACCGAAGAACCAGGTAATGAGCATGTTTACTTTTCTGGACTGTGTTTTCTGGCTGTAGAGTACCCCATCCCATCAAGTTTCCATCTAGCATACACCTAGACACTGGGAGTTGGGGCTTACATTTATTTTGGGGTGTGCCAAAACTTGATTCTTGTAGGAGGAGGAGGAGGTCCACTCCAAAAGGTCAGGGTCCATCCACTGGGTATGTATAGTAGAATTGGCCTGGAGGGTGTATCTGTGCCCCAACACGGTTGTAGGCACCCAGAGAACACAGTAATGGGCTTTACCCCATGCAGCAGTCTAAATCTTGAAGTCAGGTCTGGGGGTGCTGCATGGGGAGCAGTCTGGTCGACCTCCTGCCCAATGCACGTGATGAATGATGATGTTCCAGTGGGGACACATGGTCAGCCTACATGGTTTGAGTGGTCCTGCCTCTTCCTTAACCCCTGCTGCTGAGGCAGAAGTAAGTGAGTCAGAGCTGCGCCTACCACTAGACTGTACTGTAGATTCACAAAGAGAACCAAAAGGCAAGGTAGGTGAAGAAAACATAACGTTTTGTGACAAGCTTGCCACACTGTTTAGATGGGGAGGCCTCCTCAAAGTGAGCGCAGTATGGAAGGCATGGAGTTTAGGTGGAACCTGAGGCAGGAGTGGCCACAAGCCGTGGCTTGGTAGGGCATATCTGACCAAGCACAACCATAGAACAAGAAAGCCTCCCACCCTCATCTAAGGTATCAAAGGTACTTTGCTGTCACCTTGCCTAAAAGCAAGTAGACGATCATAAGGCTGAGGGCAGAGGCAGGGTCCCAACTTGTAGGCAACATAGCACAGTACTTTGGGGTGAGTTGACTGGAAAAAGTTTCCTAGACTGTAGATATATTCTTACCCCCAGGAGTCCTTTAGCATCAGTAACTTTAGCAGTTAGCTGGCTAGGTGCAACTTCCCGAGGTATGCCTTTAAGAGAATTTTATTTAAATGAGCATTGGGCAACAGCCAATCAAAAATAGGAGGGAGAGTGAGCTGAGTGAGAGCTGTCTGAAGGCTTCAGAATTTTTCTCGCTGTACTGAGCAACATTGCCCCTGAGGTGCATCTCAACTTTCCTTGTTGACAGCCTCGTGAGCGCTTATCTGTGGTAAAGTTTTCCTCATAATCAATTTCTTTAGTGTGCTGGAGAAAGTTTTCCATTTTGTTAGTGGCATGCTATTTTTCTATTTTCAGCGAAACCGCTCTACTTTGACTTTATTTTTACTGCAGCTGTTCATTTCAATGTTATTTTTACCACGGTGCTTAATTTCACGGTTCCTCCTTTTAACCTAATTCTTGAAGGAACCATCAAATGTTTGTACTTTTGCCTTAATTTTTACCTCAGAACTCATGGGTTTTACTACAAGACAACCATTTGGGTTCAGATTTTGACAGTTGCTTGGTCAAAGAATCCCATAACTACATAAAACTGGACCCTAAATTCATGTGTCACAGGACTGCCATTGGCATTACAACAGAAACTTGCACGCATTGACTGGTATGACTGGGTTTCTATCAGACTGGCACTAGTATAGATCCCAGTACTAAAAAAAAAAAAGGGATTTTAAAGTAGACATTGTTATTTAACTGGGGCAACAGAAACCTGCACTCAGTTTTTGAGGTCTGGAACTTGGGTTCTCTTTGTTAAACTGGCACATAGCAAATAAACCTAATGATTGTTATGGCTGATTATATATTAAAGGCTACCAAAGAGATGCCATTTAAGAGTAATAACAATAAATATGTTAGCAGGGGCTGATGAAGCCTCCAGTTCCCAGCCAATAAATATAGCTTCCAAAGGGCTGATGAAGTTCCTCACAAATTACAAAATTATAAAGATGAATAAAGGAAGCACTATCAAGCTGCTATGAAGTGGTTAAAAAGAAACTCTGTCAATGAAAATGCTCCTGTTCCTCCTGGGAAAAGCCAATAGCGAGCACCAGGCATCTTAAAGAATAAAGAAAAAATGTATTCAGCCCTGTCTGAACTGGTAACATTTTGGGCAAAAGTATGGCACGTCCTTAAGACCTTACAAAGATGGGACTTAATGTTTACACAGGCTAGTATACACTTTTCCACAGTTCTCCTTCCTGCAAACTGTGAAGGTGATACAGTTGATGATGAATAATTTTATGATGCCCCTGCTTACAGGGGCTGCTAACACTCTGCCACAGTTCTCACTCCAGAGACTGTGATGGAGATACAGATGATATGAATATTTTTATGATGCCCCTGTTATGACTTTGGAGAGCCTAGAACCTTATGTATGCACTACCCTCTCTCGAGCTTCTCGCTTATCCAGGAGGATTCCCCTCTATGCTTTCATTTACCCAGAATATATTGGACACCCTGGACCTCCTTCTCAGAGTCCATCCAAGGTGAGGATGAGGATAAAAAGGATTATAGTGTAACACCCATCCAGGTATGCGTTTCCATCTTGACAGCACTACCTGGTGGGCTGGTTTCGGGAGAAATATGTCACTCGGCACGTTGGCTAGGTTTGGCTACTCTGCAACAGGGGCACCCAAGTAACTCCGGACACAGGAAGCAATAACTGTAATGTCTAATACCAGAAGTGGGATTCTAAGTGTGGCTTTTATTCACATCCAACAGAAAAACAAAGCATAGATGGACCCCAGGGGCTACACTCCTGGTAATGCAGATTTATGGAGATCAGAACACATTCACTTTCACTTTAGCCTTCAAGCTTTGAAACACACTGGGCACATAGCCGAACTTGTACTCTGCTCTGGGTCTCCCTGGCTCGGCACCCTTGCCAGCCACTTGGACTACCTTCCTTCCATGGCTCGCTATCATGCCAGCCCTTTGGACACTTTCCATTTAGCATGGAACATTTAATGGTGGCTCCTAAACCACCTATGAGCACTTCTGGCTCCATCAGTGAATCTTTCTCATTAATTCCACGTCTGGGTACTTTCCTCAGGCACTGGCCAAGTACCTGAAAGAAAACAACAGGTGTCCTAAAAGCAAACCCATAGAGGTGAATTTGGTTACTTCTGATGGAGGTCTCCACCTCTCACTCCCATAATTCATACCCGGCCATTTCTCTGGACTGTAACACCTCATTCTTGAAAACACTTTGCTGTGTAGATTCTCTTTAAATGTATTCACATTCAATCTGCTGTCTTTCCATCCCATTTG
Organism: Neoceratodus forsteri; assembly: GCA_016271365.2. Lineage (NCBI taxonomy): Eukaryota > Metazoa > Chordata > Ceratodontiformes > Ceratodontidae > Neoceratodus > Neoceratodus forsteri. The sequence continues at coordinate 127,771,567 of JADMNL010000024.1, forward strand.
TGCTGAATTTGAACATACTTAATAAGTGGCTGTGTCCATTACTCTAGACCCCCACAGAGTTAAGCAGTCCAATCCCACATCTTCCAAACTGCACTTGGCTGTCTTTCCTGACCCCACAGTAACAGTCACTTTAGTTTCATCTTGTTTCAGGTGAAAACACATTGGCCCTTTAGCAGAGCGAACTCACCCCTTGGTTGCATGTGCCCCACAGGCATTTTCTCTTCAAAGAAATCTCGTCCAGAACTTCTGGTGCCTTAGCACGAACTTAACTCAGGCAGCTTCTTTTCCCTAGCTGGACCGGGGTTGCCACTGGAAACAGGCTGATTCCTTCCCCAATCCCTGCAGGAATGGGGCCCTGAACCACTGAAAGCGGTCTCTACCACTTCACTTGGCTCTTCTTGTGTTCCTCTTCAGGTGAGAACACACACCTCTACAACAAAAATGCTCTTTGACAGAGCTTAGGACTGTGAGGGCCTGCTTACAGCAGAGCACCTCCTTCCTCTACTACAGACTGCAACAGACTCATACAGACTGACTTCAAATTCCCCAATGTTCTACTCTAACCTCCAACTGCAACATTCCAGTGTGGCTTATGCAGCTGCAACAGTTCTAAAATGATGTCATCCCTCAGTCTCAGCTGAAACTGAGAACAGAGTGAGACAGTGTGAAATCCATTTAACTGGAGTTTCACAAGCTGCCTTCCTACCTACCACTAGGTCTAACTGGGATTCTTGTAACCCGGGTAACAGGGGGTTACACTAGGGAGATGAAAGGTCTTCCACCTCCCAAAAGACTGGTCATGCCTATCTATAATGAAAAAATTATAAATAAAAATACCACAAAACTGCTTCAAACCCCACTTCTGTGGCAGAGGTTTACAATCGGGATGGAAATGATAATAAATAAATATATAATGCTGAGTGCCTGTCTGTACATCCCAGCCATGTGAGTATAGTGCAGCATGCAGTTTGTGAGAAAGCTGGGGTCTCCTTGTTCTCCTTATCACCCCGGACAAGGACTCCAGAAAATAGATTTCATAGCTAACCACAGATGCTTGTCAACATTGTTTCTTACATGTGGCTTTTTTGGGCCAAATATTAAAAAAAAAAAAAAAAAGCACTGCGGTCTATGGTGAAGGAGCGGATTGAACGCATACCTTCCCCGGAAGCTATGTAGTACCAATTCCACAGGGCAGACAACAAGTGATGCCGCCTCCAGACCATGGCCCATGCCATCTCTCTGAGGCATTTTGTCTGGCTTAGAACTACTGGTATACCCTCGGACTCCCAGTTTAAGGCCATGGACTTTCCCTCTGATTAAATCATACTGTTTGATTCCAGAACATCTGACTGCAACAAGTCCTCCTACCCCACAGAAATTCCTCCCAAGGGCAGTAGGGGCACAGGTTCTTCTCCAAGCTACCCCTTCTATCAGTACAGGGTGCTTTTAGAGGGAGGGGCAGAAGCGGCCAAAGGTGGCCATGTCTACCCAGCCAGCAGCTTCACAGTCTTAGCACTGACATTAGGGAGGGCAGACCTTATGTGTACCCAGGTGTCTAGCATCTATCCCCAACACAGGTGTTACTGTTGGGGTGGGAGATAAAACCTTCTAGCTTTGTGAATGGTGGAGAGGTCCTGGCCCACAAAAGGAAAGGGCCTCTACTCCAGGTATTTTCTGACACAAAAGACAACTGGGGAGTGGCGACTTATCTTGCTGTTAAAACCCAATTCAAGATGGTCACTCTGTTACTAATCATACAGCCTTTATAGTAGGGAGAATGGCTAGCCTCCCTGGTCCTAAAGGGCTCCTTTTTACATATACCCTTAATGAGGTTTCTCAGGCAGTTTCTCAGGTGATGGCTCACTGCGGCCCTTTGGCCTTCCTCTGCCCCAAGAGTCCTTACAAAATGCTTGGCAGTGGTAGCAGCACACCTCAGGAATCTGGGTGTCTCTAGCTACACCTAAATTGCTGATTGGCTCATAGTGCCAAAGTCTCTTGTCAGATCAAGGGTCCTTTTTCCCTTTCAGGGCTCACTTTGGAGTCTTGGGATCCCCTGGTAAATCTAAACAAAGTCTCACCTGGGATCCTCCCAGTATTCAGTAAGGATATACCTTCTTTCTGCAGGTGAGAATTCAAGCTGTCCCTCAGTGGCAAATTCCTTCATCCAGGGACAGTGAAACCAGCCAGCAGGTGCTTGACTGGGTTTGAATCGTTAACCCTCACTTGTTTAGTATATGATGTAGTCCTGAGTAAATCACATAACTTTGACATTTCCTCAGGTTATTGGGACACATGGCTTCAATGCCTGCAGTGGTCCCAGGGTTCAGATACAGGATATGACACCCACAAGCCTCCTTATAGCTTGCTGGTCTCAAAAGCAACACTTTTTCAAAGCTGAGACCTCTGACAGAGCAGTGCCACAGGCGCCTCCCTCCTGTGGTGGAGAGCACATCTGGACAATGCCTCAGTAAGTGGCACCTAGACTCTCCAAGAGTCACAATTACACATAAATCTTTTGGAACTCAGCAATCTTTCTAGCTCTGAAAGCATTTGCTCCTGTCATAAAAGGACAGACTGTACAATGTCAAACATGGCATGGGTGTTCTGATTGGCTACAAATAGCCAATCACTGCAGCCAAACATAAAATCATGCTCAAACAGACACCACTGCAATGTTTTTCACAAACGAGCAGAGTGGACCACATCAGGAATATTTTTGTTTGCAGGCTCTATAAATCTGGTCTCTTGCCTGCTCCTGGGAGTCAGCCTTTCAGCTATTCACATCCCAGGCAAGCGCAGTACTCTAGCAGTTGCTCTAAGTCACATCAGTCAAGGCTAGAGTGAATGGACTCCTGAACAAACAAGTGTTAGCCACAGTGTTCAGGCAGTGGGACACACCAGAAGTGCATCGGTTTGCCTCTCCCTCATCTTCCACCTTCTTCAGTACTGTTGCAGGCTCCAGTCCGGAACACTTCCCAGGATGCCTGGATCCTGAACTGGTCAGGGAGGCTCCTATATGCATTCCTTCCCTTTCCCCTGATACTCAGGGTATTGCTGAAACTCAGACAACAGCCTGCATCAACAAACAGATAGAGAGGTAGATACTGCTTTGGGAGATTGCAGTAATGTTATATATAGAGATGAAGATCCCAAACTCCTCCGACATATCAAGAGAAAATATCAAACCAGAAACAAACCCTGCCCTACCCAAGAAACGTTTAACAAACCCTTTAAACACACACTCACTAAGTCGAACCACATGCCAAACAACAACAGGTAATTGTATTAGGTGACTAGATCATAAAGAAATACTTAGACAGAGCAATATGTAACCCAGACAAGGAATACAGAATGTTCTCTAGCTTTGGAGGAGAAAAGATTGCAGATATTACATCTATGGTAAAACCTATATTATCTACTGCTGGTGAAAACCTGCTAGTAATTATTCACGCGGAACAAATGATATCGGGGATCACAACTATTGAAAATCAAACAAGATTTTGTTGCATTAAACAACATACTAATAGAGCGTGGTTGTACTGTCTGTATCTCTGAGATATTACTATCCCAAGAGCCACTAGTTATACTACTTCCAAAATAAAGGCCTTGAACAATGGCTCCGTAAATGGTGTTACCAATAAGGAATCAAGTGCTTAGCACATTGTGAGGAATTTGAGCACACACCTCCCTCTGCTGTTGGGATGGATGGCATTTAAGCAGAAGAGGTAGTACTATTCTGGGTCAAAAGATGACATCATACATCAATACTTATTTAAACTAACAAGGGAGACTAGAATAATATCCCAGTCTCTTATTAAAACCACTGCCAAAACAAAAACTTTACAGCAAATATTCTTACGTTTGATGCGATCAATGAACATCTCTAAGTATGCAGAATTGGAAATTTTAACCAGACTTTAGAACTGGCGATAATAGCAATTGTAGAAACATGGGGTAACTCAGAAAAGAATGGACAGCAGAACTTCCTAGTTATAAACACTACTTTAAACACAGAGAGAATTTAAAAAAGGTTGAGGGTAAGTCTTTACATAAGAAACGACATACATTCTTATGGGATAGAAACCAATATACAAACTGAAAGTGTATGGGCCTATATTCAACCAACAAATACCCAAAAACTACTCATAGGCGCATGCTACAGACCACCAACATCTGACTTACAAGCTACCAAGTTGTTAGTTGAAGAAATAAATCAATTAGCATATAAAGACATTGTACTCATACTGGGGATTTTAACTACCAACCATAAACTGGGATGCTCTTTCAGGAACTAACCATCATGAAGAACAATTTCTTTCAGTTATTATAAATCTAGGCCTTAAACAAATTATAAGGGAACCAACTAGGGAAAAACATTCTTGACCTAGCAATAACAAATCTTGAAACTCCCATACTTGATACTAAAATCTTAGCACCTTAGGAAACAGTGACTATATGTCCATATCCTTTTCTATAAAATTCTGTCTTCAACCCAAAATCAATAAAATTAAATTAAAACAATATCACAAAGTTAACTTTGATCAAATAAACTGTTCCCTAAATGAAATTAACTGGGAACAGACCCTTCTCCACTAAGCACTGATGAAGCATGGGACTTCTTAAAAGAAAAAATATCCCAACTTGAAAGAAATACGTACCTGAAAAAATAAATACAACAGTAAGGAAAGATTCCACAGTTGAGACACTAATTGCAAAAGAAAAAACTTTTCTCAAAACTCAGAAAAGCTCCACCATTTAAAATCGACTCAATACTAGTAATATATAGGAAACGCTCAAAAGTTAAAAAACAAATTATTACGGCCAAACATAACCTTGAATTCAAAATAGCTCAAACAAAGGATTGTCATAAGGCATTATACTCATACCTAAATGTAAAGAAGGGTTGTAACAAAACAATTGGGCCACTAATAATTAACAAACAAATAACAACATCTGATAAACCAACTGCAACAGAATTAAATAACTACTTTGCATCTGTTTTACTTTAAAAAACAATTCCACCAGCCATCACAGTAACATCAAACTTTGAAGCAAACAAGATCTCTGAACAGGATACTTTGACTGCATTAAACACTTTAAAAAACATTCTAGTCCGGGTCAGATAGTATATCCTCAAGATTTCTAATGGAAACAAAAATTCTCTTCTTTTACCCTAACGATAATTTATAACAAATCCCTTCAAGACTCAGTGGTACCTAAAGATTGGCATTCAGCTATAGTCACACCATCTACAAAAAGGATCACACTCTAAAACTGAAAATTACGCCCTATTAGTTTAACATCAATACCATGTAGACTAATGGAAAAATTATTAAACACAAACTAGAAAATGAAATGTTAATTCTAAGCATTAATGATGTATATCAACAGGTTTAAACCAGGTTACTCATGTACTACAACTTGAATCTCATTCTATAACTACATTAGCTATAATTTAGATTGCAACATACCGATGGGCGTTGTTTTGTTAGACTATAGTAAGGCATTTGATAAAGTTTCACATTCCATAATAATAGACAAACTTATTAGTATGGGATTCTCAACCTTGCTAGTTTCCTGGATAAACCAGTGGCTGAATAATAGAACTCAGAGAGTCAGGGTGAATGGCGCCCTGTCAGGTAATAGGGATGTGTCCAGTGGTGCCACAGGGTTCTGTGCTTGGGCCTACTCTGTGTAATTTATTCATAAGTGACATGACTATCTCATCCAGTAACATAATGGTAAAATTTGCTGATGATAACAAACTTGGGGAATGGCTGTCAATCCAAGTAATGAACACAGACTTCAAGCAGATTTAACGTTAGTGGAAAAATGGTCATGTACAAATAAAATGTACTTCAACTTGTCCAAGTGTGCAGTATTACACCTCGGAAAAATAATCTGGTTCAAACATACTATCTAAACAAAACTATCATCAGAACCTCACAAGTTGAAAAAGACCTAGGGATGGGATAGTAATTAATGACTAACTAACCCTTCAACCCACTGTACCAAGATAACGAATCAAACAAATGCACTACTTTGTAGAATCTCCAAAACATTTGTGACTAGATCTGAACATTGTCTTTTGTCCCTCTACAGATCTCACATAAGGCCCCTTTTGGATTATGGTTCACCCTTTTGAAACCCACATCTGAAATCAGATATAAATGGAATTGAGCACATTCAACGTAGGGCCACAAAGCAAATCCCACTTAACTAATTTGACTACAACACCGATTAAATAAAACAGGATTACACACATTGTCACAAAAGGCGTACCAGAGGCAACTTATTACAACTGTTTAAAATTCTTGGGAACCAGGAACAAATGAAATTATGTGGTATCAAATATTCTACTAGGAAAACTGTCTCTAGACTTCATAATAAACAGCTAGAGGTTATGAGGGCCAAAAGCAATAAAAGAATGAACTATTTTACAATTAGAACACCAAGACTGTGGAACACTTTACCACAGAATATAGTTGATTCAACAAATATCTTAACATTCCAAAAATAAATTAGACACATGGATGTTGGTCGGGATTGGGTTAACGTTCCATGTATGGAGGACAATCATGATGGGCAGCCTGCCTTCTTTTGTCCAGAACTACCAAAGTATCAGTGATTCTGGTGGCTCCCGGATTGGCCCAGGCAAAGCCTGGTACTCTACTTCCTTCTCTCACTGTCCTGCAGCAGGCCCATTAGCCTGCCACCAACTCACTCTCTGCTGACCCTTCCTCAGACAGGAGTCGTTATCCAACATACACTCTCTTTACCTCAGGGTCTGGTTCTTGAGGAATTAAGAGTTTCCATCCTCACAGTACTCTGAACAGGTCCTTAAGATACAGAGGATGGCTAAAAACAAACACTAAGAAGGCTATGCAGCCAAATGGAAAAGGTTTTCCCTCTGGTGCAAGAGCAAAAGGTTGAACCCCTTTCAGTTTCAGACCCTCAGCTACTAGATTACCTATTACACTTACAGGCATGGCTTGAAACCATCTTTCCCTCAAGCTACACCTGACGGCAGTTTAGAGCCTACCCTTCGGTAGAGATATAGAAATTTGTTTTTCTCACACCATATTTAAAGTTTTTCAAAGGCCTCTTCGCCTCCAGCCTCCAATCAGGGAGCCTGTTACTCCTTGGAGCCTGAGCCTTTGCACAGACAGGCTCATGAAACCATCCTTCAAGCCTATGTCCACTGCTCACATCAGGTTTGTAACTTGGAAAACAGCCTTCCTGGTAGCCATTTCCTCTGCCAGGAGGATTTCAGTGCTACAGGCCATGTGCACTGAGCCAAATTACATCATCCCCACAATGATAAAGTTGAGCTCAGGAAATAGGACATTTCTGCCAAAGGCAGTTTCAGAGTTCCACTTCAACCAGTCCATTACTCTACCTGTCTTCTTTACTGAGAAATCCACTCCAGGTGAGCAAAATGCAATTAATATTGTTACTTCCTTCAAATACCTAGGCATCACTCTGGACCAGCCCTTGACTTTGACCTGCATGTGCAATCCACTTGTAAATCTGTAGAAATTCGGGCCGGCCCGGGGCGCTGAGGGTTGAGCACTGGACACCACACCTCGCACCACGCCAGCTATCCGGGTTCGAGAGCGGACTTGAGCCTGAGGGGTCGGCAGGGGAGAGAAGGATCGAGCACCCAATGGCTTGCTCTCCTTCTCTGGGGTGGGATGGGATGCTTTCCCGCCGCAGTACTGCCGCCCACTGAAGAACTCGGGGTTGTCAGTGCAGCAGGAAAAGCTACTGCATTGAGTCGACACTGGCAGGGGACTGGGCGGCCATACATCTCGGCGTCAGCTTGACTCCTTGCTCCCCATTCGCCGCCAGTGTCAGGAGAAAGTGCAGAGAACAGAGGAAAAAATCCCCAGGCGGTCCTGGCGACGATCCTCCGCTCCGCTCCGCTCCCATGAAGCAAGAGAGCAGACTCTGCTGTGTGCACACCTCCTGATGTCTATGGCAAAGTAAGGGGTGGCCTTCCTACCCGCCCGGGGTTAACGGGAAAACTAATTGATAATTGAGGTAGCGTGCACTCTAGGGGCAGACTCATAGATGGATTGGATAGTGGTAGCCTGGGGATCCAAGAGATAGGAGAGTCTGGGGCAGTAGCAGGTGGATAAAAATAGAGTAAAAAAAAAATCTATAAATTCAAACTTGGCATAGCATATAAAACCAGCTATGCTCTCCACTCCCCTAGGCTGGCGCCACGGGCATCCTAAGCTCCCTCCTGACCTGTGGGTACCACCCACATCACACAGAAATCTACCACGAGATGGATGTTGCCTATAACAGCATTTGTCAATTTGGCTTCTCATCGACATGACTAAAGCACCATTGCCAGCTTTATGCTGACCTAGGCTGGCTATCACCCTCTGCAGTCAGACTACACTCTCTTGTCTCTGATTGATAGCATTATGAGGTCTCAAACTCCTATAGCTTGCCACCTTGCTGCTTCCCTAGTCATCCCCATATGATCTACGCTCAGTTGAGAAATCCCTTCTTAATGTCCCAAGATTTAAAACCTCAAAGGTGCTAGTGCCTTCTCCTACTCTGCCCCAAATTACTGGAACACTCTGCCTCCTGTGGTATGTCAGTCTCCATCACATGCCACTTTCAAAAATGACCTTAGCAAATACATATCCTTCTCTGAGACTTGCTCTTGCTTTAAACCACTATAATTGGATTCTCCTCAGCTCTTTCCCCATCTCTCCCTACTAAACCTATTACCTGATTATCACCTGTGTCTCTATCGACCCTCTCCTCCCCACTCCTCTAGCAAAAGGCCACCTCCTTGCTAAGGTAATGATTAAGTGCCTTTCGAGACTCTTAGCTACCTTATCCTCTCACTTATACCTTGGCCCCATACTGTGCCATGCACTTATATCTGAAGTGAGATGCCAATATTATCCTTCCTGCTGGTGAAACATTTGTGTCTGTCTGTTGAAATGACCTACTCAATTATATGTAACCTGTCTAAACATACTGCCTTTAAACTGCATGCTTTTGTATCATTCTAATTTTAGCTTTTGCATCTGAAAGTGTCCCTGATTCCTGTATAGACTACCCAGCTATGTAACTACTTTGTCTCACTATTTGTATGAAGTTTACTGTGATCTGTATCCTACTGCTGTAATCTGACTGTTTTTGGTATTATGTTTAACTGTACTATGCTAGCTATTGTCTGAAGTCACATCCTAACACTGCCTGTACTGTACTGTTTTCGTCTGTAACCTCTAAGTCGTGTCTGAAAATAGTTATTTCTATGGCTAATACACTCACCTGGTAAATTAAAACTAAATAAATAAAAGCTCCACAGCTTGGATCTTTTACTACCTAGAACATACTAGACAGTCCAGAAGCTCTTCCACTCAGTTGTTCCTCACTTACAGGAATGTAGACAGAGGAAGACCAGCCACCAACAGAACTATTTCTGTTGATTGGTATCTTGTATTAGATTCTGCTATGAAAGCTGGTCACCAACCTCCAGTGGGGCTCAGGACCCACTCCACCGGGCACTGCAGCCTCATTTGCAGCAGCAGGGACATTCCCTCCTGGATGTCTACAAAGCAGCTACCTGGAAATCTGTGCACACCTTTGTGAAACACTCACGGTTTGGATGTGCAGACTCAGATCTGATGCCAAATCTGGCAGGGCAGTTCTGCAGAGCCTCTTTCTAAATAGGTTCTCTGCCCACCTTCCACTGGTACTGCTCTGTAGTCTGCTAAAGTTACGATGCTAAAGGACTCCTGGAGTGAAAATTACTCACTGCAGTAATCTTCTTTCTTCCAAGTGGTCCTTTAGCAGTAATCTCCCAACCTTCCTCTCTGGTACACCTGTCGGAGAGGGCTCTTTATCATATCTCTTACCAAATTTGGAGTTTCTTATTATTTTTAACTCGTGTTATTGTTGTTTTATTTCCACTTTCATGGACATTTGCATGTTTTTTTGAATCCTGTTGATTCTTTTTGGGGCATGTGCCCTAGTTTTCCTTAGAAAAAATTCTGAACCTTCAGGCAGCTCTCACTCAGCTCAGTCCCTCTCTTGTTTTTGATTGGCTGTGCCCAAAGCTCATTGAAATAAAATTCTCTTAAAGGCATACCTCCGGGACAGTTGCACCTAGCCAGCTAACTACTAAAGTTACATGATGCTAAGGACCCCTTGGAAGAAAGATTACTGCGGTGAGTAATTTTTCTTCCAGACCAAGCTCAGGCTTTTCAATACTGGCTCAGGGCCTCTTCTAGGTATAAGGATGTCCTGTTTCAATAAGTAACCTGCACAAGTAGAAGTTTAATTCTGCCTTGTTGTGGAGGATGAGGCGTGCTGCTCCCTACTTACAAAGTGGCTATATTCACATGGTGAAACTGTCTGATCAGAAAATGGTGATGAGGTGCGGATTGGGTTGGGGGTGTACCAGGCAGCCACTAGTAATGAAACAAGGTTGGATGCTAGCCTGAGGACTCGAACTGACCTCCCTCAAATGAAATATCCCAGGTTGGGGAGGAGGAGGCTGTTAATATACATGAAAACATACACAGATAACACAGTTCCTGTTTAAAAGGCACACAAGCTGTGCTGTGTCTGGAGGAGAAAGTCAGGGGCAGCTGATAAAGCACATGAAATGTGCAAGGCTTCTTACAGGTGCCCCACCCTATGAGCAGGATTTTATCATCCTCCAGCACAGCCTCCTGAATTTAAAGCTCTTGCTAACTGCAAAAAAACAAAAGCTATAATTATCTCTCCATCCCACAATACGGGGATACCAGGGACTCCACAGATTATTACCCTCCTTAATGAACCACTAGTGCTAGTGGATAAATTTAAATATCCGGGAGTCTGGTTGGATAACAAACTCACCTTTGGTGTACATTTAAGCGAGTTAATAAAAAGCTAAGGCAGCGCCTCAATATTTTCTACCGCGACAGATGTCTACTCACCCTGGAATCTAGAAAGCAGCTGGTTCAAACAACCTTTCTTCCCTGATCAACTAATGCGACTTCCTATACAGCCATTGCCCCAAGTATATACTCCAAAAGCTGGATACACTCTTCATCGCGCACTGAGATTTGTTCTTGACTTGCCCTTTGCAGACTCACCACTGCTCATTGTACCAAGCATTAGATTGGCCATCCCTCTCCACAAGGAGGCAAATAAATGCCCTTGTGTGAGGTATTCCGGGCTTTGTCCAACAAACTACCACCTATATCTGTGACCTGTTTGAATGTTCCAAGGGTGCCCTCTGGACTAAGGAACTCCTCCTCCTTTGCCCTCCTTAAGCTACCACAGACAAGGACATGTCTTGGCTCAACTGCCATTAGCTCCTTTTTATCAGCGCTTTGGAATAACATGCAAAATTACTTAAAATCTCCCTGCTGCCCAGCCATTTTATATTTAGGGGCTGCTCTATGAAGCCTGAAAATAGTGTGTGATTGTTTCAGGTACAGCCTACCCACTCAACTGAGTCCATTAACCTCTGTAATCCTGGGCCGCTTATTTCCCCGTGTCGGCCAGCATCCCTTTAGGGCAACCTTCTCCCCCACCTCCCCCTCTCATCATTTAGCTTTGCAGGGAGCCTCATTATATTAGGCTTCCTATTTTTCTCTCTACTATTTGTCTATACCCTTCTTCCCTGCCCATCTCTATGTCCTCCTCTCCTCCTCCTCACTTGTACTCTATAAGCTACAACCTATATCGCTGCACTTTAAATGCCTATATTTGCACTTGCTTTACATGTCTGATTCATCCAAGTACTGAGTTTGTATATTGTAACTGCTTGTACCCGATGTCTACTTTTGTATGAAATGTTGTCTACTGTAAGCAAAAGTGTCCTCTGTGTCCAGGACCATCTTGAAAGTGAGCTTACTCAGTGATGTAACTGCCTGGTTAAATAAAGTTTGATTGATTGATTGATTGATTGATTGAGCATACAACAACAGACAGGCTTGTGGAGCAGATCTGCAATCTACTGAAATATTGCTCTCCTCTTGCAACAGTTTATTGTTGGTTAAACCTGTTGTCTTTGTACGGGCACTGAGCAAGGCTACATGACAGGTTATGAGCAAGGCTACATGACAGGTTAGGTATACATTTCCATAGCCAAAGTGTCAAGTTTGTTGTGCTACAGTTGGCAATGCCACTGACTTTTCTTGTTAGCTGGCAGAAAGTTTTCTAAGCTTGTGATGAAAGTCTTTCAGTAATGAAGATGTCAAGATGTAAGGATATGTTAGGAAATTCCTTGTCTACAGTAGAGTAGATGATATGTAAATGGAAGGTATTGTCTAATGAACTTGTAATGTCATGTCACTCCACAATAAAGCTGAGTTAAAAACAAAAGTGAGGCTCCTGGGAGCACAGAAGGTGGCAAAAGAAGGGGTTGCATCTGGCTAATGCTGTTGGTCTGCACCTGTAGGGAAACAAGTGTGTACTGAATGTTCACCTGCTATATGGGGTGGGGCGAGTCTTTGAGTTCAAAGGGATGGAGCTAGTCCTACAGAGTTTTATTTAGTTCAGCAGAGAGCAGCTCAGAGGCAGACAGACTGTCTGCATTGCAGCCTACATGCATGAGTGAGACAGGGCCTACCTTTTTCCAGAGTAGAGCTAAACTATAGCAGAGAGGTGCTCCTGAGGACACTGTGGATGGAGGCAAATTAGCTTTCTTAATACCATGGTAAAGCCTTACAACATTTGTGTCAGCACCAACGGCCATTTTTGTGGCTGGACACCTACTAAGCCTGCTTCAAACATGCTCAGGGCCATCTAGTAGTATTCAAGATAATGTCTTTGTATTGCAAGAAATTTTGAGGTTGGTCAGATGCAGAACTTGGTGGGTATATTTATGTTACTCGACAAGGAAAAGGCATTTGATACCTTTTCCCATATCTTTTTAGGTTTAGTGCCACTGTGGTCTCCCGATATATTTATAAAATGGGTTTCCATGATTTTTAGCTTTGCAGCTGTACAAACAAATGAGAATGGGTATCTTGGCCATTCTAGTCTTCTCTGTTGAGAGTCTGGCAGGGTGCTAGCTAGTCCTGTACTCTGAGAATTTGTTTAGACCCACCATTGCGTAAAATTGTGGCTTATTATTCATCACTGGGTTGGCACTGTCAGTTCAGACCCCACCAGTGCCTGTACTTGCTTATGTGGATAACATCTGCCTGACTGTGAGTGATGGGACCTCAGGAATTGCGACTCTAAGCTACTAGGAAGCCTTAACCTCCGTCTTCGGATCTCACATAGAAAAGCAGAATTGTTGTTTTTGCCCTGGATATGGAAGAGGCCAGGAGATAGAAACTAGAGGCATCCCATTTTTAGTACCCCAGTTAAAATTTTGAAGGTAATTTTTGGCTCTTTGAATCTTGACATCCTGCCTTGAATAATTGGCAGCTCTGGTTTTGTCTTGTAAAATAAAAGCTGCCTGTTGGAAAAATAGCAAATGCCCAAATGTAAAAGGTGCATAAGGTATGGTTAAGACCTTCCTAATTCCTCTTTTCTATGTATCGGTTGTTTTACACCCTCCTGTCCAGTTGGAAACCCCAGTCCTTAGCATTTTCTTACAGATAATTTGGAGGAGTCATCTAAATTCAGTTAAGCAGGATGTGGCTTATTTATGTGTCCCAAGGAGGCTTGAATATGGCGAATCCTTTAGCTTTTTTAATAGTACTTTTCATCATGCAAATTTCCTCCATAGATTTATCCACTGATAATTTGACTGTCCCTTGGCTCTCCAGGTCCCTGGCCACTTTTTTGGTAGTAAACTCTTTTAATTACATTTTATCAAATACAACAAAAGCATTAAAAGCTACATGAGAGGAGAAACAACTTAAAGAGACAACGTCAACTGTTTTTGCATCATATTATTTTTAGTTAAAATCTCACATTTTATAATTGCTTGTCTTCCTGATATTCATTAATGTTGCTGGTTGTTTTGTCTGCCTCCTTTCATAGTTCTAACTAAAATGCATGCTAATGGTGTAATTAAGCCAACCGTGTTTTATTTCAATCTGATCTACTCCCTATTGCATACTTCCTGTACATTAGAACACCCCAGACAGTGCGGCCACTCATGACTAATAGTCTCCTCTCCTTCCACTGCTTCACTAGTGGCCAGATTATTTGTGTGTTCCCAAGTCCAGGAAAGATGCAGTGAAGTTTATCAAGGAATGCAAATAAATATGATTTTGTGTGGTAACGCCGGAAGGTCGGCAGTCTGTTTTCACTTTTAAAAAGGAAAAAAAATCAGAAACAAAATACCAGCAAAATCAGCAGTGTCTACAGAAGGTGACCAGTCTTAATATGTGTTTTTAGACTAGAATACTTTGAGGCCTAAGGGAGCTGACAGTGTCCCTTCAAGGCAGTAGGATCAACGTTACAGTACAGGAATGCAGCACCACCTCTCCTTCATTGTTAAATCAGAGAGTCGCAAAGACAGTTTATTCTGTCCATTAGAAGCACTTCATTGTCCAAGAATCTCAGTAACTGCCCAGTGCTGAGGACACAAATTAGTCTGTAAAGCGAAGCCCATGTAGCCCCCCACCTTAGAAGCAACATTAATATCCTTTTAGAGTGTCTCTCAGTCTCTGGGATGATGCCATTTTCTATGCCTTGGAGGACTGGGTCAGCTGGTCTGCCATGGCATTCAAAGGGAGGAGTCAGTGTTCTCTGCTGAAGGGCAGAGATTCTGCTGAGTCAGAACTGGTGTGAGGCTAGTGCCTGGCACACACTGCCAGCTCCCACTACACTGTATGTCTGTCTATAGAGCTTGGCGTTGAGAATAGGTGCCTGATCATGGTGGCAGATTTCTTCTACTACCTCTGAAGGGGAGGTGGCCCTCTGCCCTGTCCATAAGGAGAAAAATCTGTCTGAAGAGAAGTTTAAGGGTCTGTATGTGAGGAAGATGAGTCAGGAGTTCTGTAGGCAAAGAATCGGAGGTGCTGTTTAAGCTTTGTTAACTGTGAAGTGACTGTGTGGCACTCTGCAGTTCCCTCCTCCCCAAGAGAGGGACAGCATCTGACATTATCCAGAATTCCTGCTAGCCAACAGGATTTACCTCAGAAAGCATTCAGTGTGGCTGATTGCCCGATTCAGAAGATGTGTGGAGCTCCGCTAAGTACCTCAGCTATGCTCTAGGTAGGTATAGGTGTTGTGGTCTCAGAAATCAAGAAAAAGTGTGTGAAATGTGGAGAAAGGATATGCTGTATGGGAGGACAGCGTGGATCACTGAATTGTGTCACAGGATAGAGTTGGTGCCAGGTCTGTGCCAACCAGTGAGTCTGTGAATTAGCCAAGTGGCTATGAAATGTCAAAAATGGACTAGAAGAAGTCCATGGAGTTCCCACTCAGTTACATGGGTGACAGACTCTGTGAGTCTATGGTCCCCTTAGCCCATACAGTGTTGACTTAAAGTACCCCACAAGGGTTAAAACCAACCCAGAAGAAAGTGACAGTTAATGGTGTATCTGTAGTGAAGTGGAAGAATAGACCATGCCAGCTGGAGAAATGGCATCTAAAACTGAGCTCAGTTTAGAACAATAAAGGATCCTGTTTGTTTAAACAACTTCTGTTTGGACATTTGATGTGTTATGTCTCCAAATTCTACTAACCCCTTTCATCCACAGCTGAACCAGCCTTGCTGTGTGCCAGTGGATGCCCAGAGTCATCTCAGTGCTCGGGAGGTCAAGAAAGTGGATTTTTTGTTTCTGGTGTGGGGCATCTCCCAGGCGACTGTACCATCTGTGATACCCCTAGACAGCTTGAGGGTGACCCTACATCCATTTAAGTTCCTGCCCTTAACGAGGCTTAAGTGTCCTGGTAATCAGGGAGTGTTCAGATAATAGACACATGCTCAAGTAAATAAGCTGGTAAAACTTGATATATATTGTGATACAAATAAAAATCTTTGAAATTCCGTATAAAGAGAAAATGCAGTTGCAAACCCCACAACGTTACAGGAATCTAGAGTTGGGTAATGAACTGTAGGCTAGCAACATCAGAAACTAGTATGTTTTTGTAAACTTTGCAAACTTTTATAACAGTTTATGAACTTCTGTAAAAGTAACAGTACTCTCCCACATGCGATTACCAAACTTAAGCTGTATAGAGGATTACCTGAACACAACCTCTTTAACTCGTGGTTCCAGGACCCACATGATTGAAAAGATACCACGATAGAGACATGAGTGCTGCCCGCTATGGTGGGATGCCCTCTGACATGAGGGTAGACAGCATAGGACCAAACTGTTATACAAAAAGTGCCAACAGCGCCATTTTGGTTGCATGCCATGCATTGCAAAAGTAAAACATTCTATGCTTCCGATGCTATATATGCCCACCCCACAGTCCCAAGTCACACACTCCTCCCTGAAAGGACCCTTTTCTGTCCAAGGCAGACTGAACCAGGCTGCCACACTGCAGTAATTTGGGCATAGCTTCCATATATCTGAAGTCATAAATGGAGTGCAAGACTGCAATAAGGCAACACAGACTCAAGAATCAGGACTCCTGGTCTGAGTCCAAAGACTCTGTACTGGTAGATCACTTCTTCCTGATCTACTCAGCCAGTTTCCTTGTGTCCATATGATTCTGAAAAAGGTACACTTTATGCCAACCCCTGTACTATACCTTCAGTCTGGTAGGGAGCAACTCCAGCCTGCAGAGGAAGGTCCTAACTCCATCAGAACCCTTTCTGCTGCTGGGTGCTGAAACTCAGGTCAGGAAAAAACAGTACTACTGAATCAGTAAGTTTTACCCCACCAGTTACTTTTATTTATTTATATAGTTTTGTTGACGGGTAAGTGCACTAGACAAATTCTGCCTATTTTCAGGCACGACCGAGGGAGTGGGATACAGATGAATGCCAACTGACCTTGAACCAGATTAAGCTGTTGGTGGTATTTTTAGTGAATGCCACGTTTGCCACCAGCAGGAGTTTGTGTCCCTCCTCATTACCACTGAAAACAATTAGTACTGGGCAGTTGGTTTCTCCAGTGATGGCTACCACCTCGGGGTGATATGGTAAATACGCCTTAAGCGTGGTGACTGTAGAGACAAAATGCCCAGTAATCATGAAGAAGGTAACTTTCAGGTTCTCACTTTCTATTTCTTTTGGCAATTCAAGCACTCTGACATTAGCAGATCTGCACACATTTTCTAATTGCTGCAGGTGGGCTTTAGTATGTTGTTTTCTTTAATGAGCGTAAGCATGTTACCAGGGTTGATTTGCTGCTTTCCCCACCTCGGTAGCATCCACTTGTGCCACATCAGCTTGTTTCTCCAGGATCGCCATACAGGAGTTAAAGTCCTACAGTTTCTTGTCTAGGCCTTTGAATTGCCACCAGCCCTGAAGCCATCTCTGGTTCTTCCAGGTTAGTTACTGCAGTAGTGAGACCCAATGCTGCCTCGTGGTTTTGGGCCCATGTTTTAGAAGCTTCTGCTCCAAGTCTGTTTTGGGGTTTTACCATCATTCTTAGTGCCCAAAGACATTGTTCAAACTCCATTACTGGTGCCGCTTATCACTAATAAAAAGTTCCAGGTCACTTTAATCAAAATAAGAAAGTTATAAGTTTCAGAGTTCATCGACCATGTGTCTGACGTGCTTGGCAGTCAGGCCACCCTCCCAGCCCCATTGTGACCTCTTCTGCCTGCTATCAGAATGGTTTTAAGTTCCTCACAGTACCCCGGTCCCATATTATATACTGGATACTTTGAAGAAAATGTTTAAATGGAAATTGTCTGTGTATGCCTCATCAGCTAAATCTAGACAGGGTCTGTGCCAATGGATAATGCCTCCTGCACTAGTATTAGGACCATAGTTTCTGTTTGCTAGATTGGGCATAGCAGAACTATGCAAACAATTGACAGACCCCAGAATTCCAGTCAGGATGTGGGATGTGTGTAGCTGAGTTGCCAAGGGCATCTTGGAGTCAAGGGAAACTATAAAACAAGCATTTGTCAATGCCCAATGTTTGCTTTCTGGCATTGGCACTGGTAGTGTAGGAGTTACAGAGCTGCAGAATAGGAATGGCAGTGAAGAACTGAACTGAAGCCAATCCCACCACCCCTTCAGAGACTGACAGGCATTGGGTGTGCCTTTGGGTTGCCAGGCATAATGGCCACGCCATTTCATCACACCCTACCCTGCAGACACCGACAAGTGTCACGGTGGTGTCCTTGGGGTCTTTGGCCCTTATGTGTACTCCCATTCCATCAGGGAAATATGGTGAGATGGGTGCGTATAAGAGAATGGGATGAACTTCCGGGCTGAAGAGTCCAAGGCACACATCGATGCCTCTCTCTGGCTGCAGGGTGTGGAATGGTATGAGCATTACAGGTGAGAATCCCAAGTCAAACCCCTGATGCCCATCATTCTCTACAGGGTGGGGCGTTATGGTCGGAAACCCTAACACCTCAGGCATGCATTGGTATTTTCACCCAAATTTTCAACATGTTTTTTGTGACCCCACCTCATGAACAGTGGCCATATCAGTTTGTTAGCTGAAAGTTGCTTTTGCACAGTGACTACGGCATTTAGCACCACAGGTACAAAACACATTCTGAACAGGATGTGAAAAATGACAGCTATACTGTTCACGGGAGGTGTAAAAATGGCAATGTTGAAAATCTGCAGTGAAAATATTAAAAACTGGTGAAGTCACGGCGTGCGTAGAAACTGTGCAACGCCCACCCGTAATGTAATTAGTTTTGGGGATTTTTACAGCAGATTGTCAACACAGGCATTTTGGGACCTTCGATCATGAACAGTGTCAATGTAATTTTCTTTATCTGTCCCGAACAATGATTTCCCACAGCGACCATGCATTTCTGCTGAAAGTGTGAAAACATGTATCGGCCATGCTGTGAAAAATGGCAGCTGTACTGTTCTTAAGGAAGTGTGGAAAAATGCTACTGGTGAAAATCTGGACTGAAAATATTACAAATTCGTGAACTTACAAGGGTGCTTGGAAACTGCCAATGCTCACTTGTAACAGTCATTCTATGGACTTTTGTCACTAAATTTTCAACATAGCCATTTTAATACCTCTGCTCATGAACAGTGTCACTGTGATTTTCTTAATCCGTCCCAAACATTGCTTTTGCACACCGACTGCACCAATCTAAGCTACATATGCGGAAACACATTTTGGGCAAGATGTGAAAAATGGCAGCTGTACTGCTCATAAGGAAGTGTAATAAAATGGCAATGTTGAAAATCTGGTGTGCAAATATTAAAAATTCGCATAAGCGGCGGCGCAGTGTAGGAACCGCTAACGTGCGCTCCTGAAACAGTCATTTTGGGGAATTTTTTCACCAGATTTTCAACATAGCCATTTTAAGGCCTCTGCTCATGAACAGTGTCACTGTGATTTTCTTAATCTGTCCCAAACATTGATTGCTTACCGACTGTGCCATTGTGCGCTACATGCAGGGAAACACATTTTGGGCTACATATGAAAAATGACAGCTGTACTGCTCATAAGGAGTGTGGTAAAATGGCAATGTTGAAAATCTGGAGTGCAAACATTATAAATTCGCAAACTTACGAGTGTAACGTAGGAACTGCGCATAACGCATGCTTGTAAAACAGTCATTTTAGAAATTGTTTCATCAAATTTTCAACATAGCCATTTTAAGACCTCTGCTCATGAACAGTGTCACTGTGATTTTCTTAATGTGTCTCATATATTGATTTCAGACACCAACTGCGCCATGCGCTACATGCGCGGAAACACATTTTGGCGAGATGTGAAAATGACAGCTATACCGCTCGTGAAAACAGTCATTTTAGGAATTTTTCACCAAATGTTTAACATAGAGGATGGTGGATGGGCAACAGTGAACAACAACACCACTGTTGTTTGCTCTCGAGTTTTCTTGGTTGTCATGAAACCTCGAGAAGTTAAAACAGTATTACTGTTTACTGTTGCCCATCCACTGTCTTTATAGTGTATGGGCAACAGTAATTTAAAAGCCGAGCTGCCGCTTCTTCAGATGCTATCTTGTAGCCACGCTTCAGACTTCTCGCCTACCAACCCTCACCCCACGAGGAACTGATCCTCGCCACAGTACAACGCTTTGCAGAAGGCGATTTTATTTAAAAAAAGAGGTCTTACTTTTCCAACCCTGTCCTGCGATGTCAAATTTGATCGAGCGATTACTGCCGTGGCGATTCTTAGCTAACGCGCGAGGTGCAAAGACATTACCTCCTGTTGTACCATAGATGTGACGACTTCACGATGGTACAAAACAGCATGACATCACAGCGATGGTACAACAAGATTGGTAAATGATAGATTTTGAGAGAATACAACATTCTACCATACACTATATCGCTTTTGAGAGCCCATCTTATGAACACTGGCACTGTTGTTTCGTTAATCAGTCCTGAAAGGTGATTTTGCGCAGTGATGAGAAATCACCCTTAGGGCCTGATTAATGCCATGACAGTTCAAGAATTCATGAGGAGGAGTCCCAAAAACTCCGTGTTGAAAATTTGGTGCCAAAATTCAAAAAATAGCGAGATATGCATTAAAGTTGAAAAAACCCTATTTACTCCATTATACAGCTTACGGCATTTCCTCAGTTCGCGGTCGGCTTTGAAGAGTGCAAAGCGTGTTCCTGGTCCACCGAAGATCATCATGCCGAGCTCCAGAGGTAAGTATGGGGTGAGGTGGGGTGTGGGGAGGCAGAGTGCACAGAGGGTGGGTGCGGGTGATCAGGAGACTGCGGAGACCGCCAAGGGAACATTTTGTTTACAGGTTGTTTTTTCTTGGTTG
This sequence comes from Neoceratodus forsteri, assembly GCA_016271365.2. NCBI lineage: Eukaryota > Metazoa > Chordata > Ceratodontiformes > Ceratodontidae > Neoceratodus > Neoceratodus forsteri. Next base: position 127,792,356 of record JADMNL010000024.1, read on the forward strand.
ATGCAGGACTTTTTGCCACGCTGGGGTGGGCTCCAAGCGTGGCAGCTGAAACTGATGATGCAGACATTTGCCACACTGGGGTGGGCTCCCAGTGAGGCAGCTGGAAAACTGTTTGGGGGCCGTGGGCCGACAGGGGACTGGGCACCCCATCGGCCATATGATCTATTGCCACGCTGGGGTGGGCTCCCAGCATGGCAGCTGGAAGAGCTGTTTGGGGGAGAGCTGGAGCCGACAGAAGTTGGGCACCCGTCGGACATACAGTGTGTGCGTGGGGTGGGGAAGCGTGTGAGCATACAATGTGCATGCATGCGTGTGGAGGGGGGGAATCTCTGCTCACTGAAGCAGAGCTCTCCTTTCAATTTGCTGGCACTGCATTTTCAACTGCTGTCATAGACAGCTGCAGTGTTCATTGGAGAACTGGGGCCGTGCCTGCAAACACAATAACTGAATTGGAAGGCGGCTGCCACACCTCGAAGGATTGAATGATGTCACTATGTTTCTTGCACATGCGTGCAAGCAAACATGAAAAGTTCTGGAAGAACATTATTGCCCTAAGGAGTCTTGCTACCAGCAGATGGTGACAATGTCACATCTGTTTTAGGCTGCGCCTTATTCAGTGGTTTTGGAGCCTGGTTCCAGATTCTGGGGAACCACTGTTTGCTGCCATCACTCATCAAGAGCTGGTCCTTGGAATTTTCCCCTGTTTGGCAGAATTATCCTCCCAGCACCTTAAGGGTTCTGTTCACTTGTATAAAATGTCAGATCTGGCAGATGAGGTACCAGTTGGTTTACATCAAAAGCTGATCACGCAGAGACGTTATTAGTCTAGGTGGTTAATACTGAAACAGGTTTTTACCCATGAGTTCAGGGTAATGACTCCAGGAATGTCATGGGGATACTGAGTGGGATTGCACTCCATTTAGTGTTACAGTGAGCACCGAGCAAGTCTTATGTAACCTCTTTTTTTGTTTCTCCTTTCTTTGTCTTTTGTTTTCCTCATTCTGTATGTTTCATGACTTGCTTTGTTGATATGGTGAATTATTTTTTTGTACAAATATTTTACTTTAAATAAATACCCTCTAATCTTTTGAGAAGTGCTATGCGATCATTAACATCCACCTGAACAGTCACCCTAACAGGCAGTGGGACCTCGGGTTAATGTCTCATCCATAAAGCAGCACCAGTGATAGCAAAGAGTCCCCAAACAGCATACTGGGGCATCAGAATAGTTTTAACCAAGGGAGAGTGCCCCTGCAGAGCTACCAAACCACTTCCTGCAGTACCGGGATTCACTGCGGGGCTCCCATCTTACCACAGACCAGGCCCGACCGGCTTAGCTTCTGAGATCTGATGGGATCAGGCTCCGGGATAGAAAAGCTGCAGGCCTATAACTTGCTGATAACTAGCAGTTAATTGACACAGCAACCACCAGACGAACATCCGAAAGCTAAGTGGTGAACAGATTTCAGGATTTGTAAGCTGAACAGTAGTTAAATGCTTTGACCAAATTGAATGGACATTGAGAACAAGTGCTTCAAATCTGGAGGTCTAGGCCGCCCTGATGGCCCAGTGGTGGCTAATCACACCATCATGCAGGTGACCTGGGTTCAGAGTGGACTCAGGTCACCTCATTGAGGCCAGGCCAGGCTGAGATTGCTGCTGCTGCTTGGCGTTGTGCTTCAGTCGGTAAGGGCTGACAGCGAGGGCCAGTGCCACAGTGACCCCTGCGGCTGAGCGAGGGAGTTTCCTATTACCGTGGGGACATGGTGATGTTCAATGCTGACAGACATCACTCATGCCAGGAAGTGGAGGGAGGGATTGAGGGGAAAAATCTGGGACAAAAGCATATGTGTGCAGCCATCTATATGTCAGTCAGCGGTACCCTTGGGTCCAGCTCTGTGTAGATTATCATCAGCTTGGATGGTGGGGGGACAATTAACAGGGCTGAGAGGACACCAGCAGTACAGCAAGACCTGAAGAGAAAAATGAGAAAATACGAAGGCTCAGAGGACCAAACAGCAAGACTGAAAAATAATAATTATCTGCAGGATATTTTGCTAAGTTGTGCCTAAATTAAATTTTAGCTGGACTCAGAAAACTAATCTGCATATTTTAGTCAGACATAATTATCTGCCATTAGTGTTTTAAGTTTAAATAATGGGGTTATTTAGGAATTATATTCATTTTGAAACTACAGTATATGTTTAAATGAGTTAAGCAACTGCAGTTAACTAACTCAATCATTATGTAGTGGCTCACTGCAAACTCAAAGTGCTGCTTGGATTAGGCATTGAATACAAAGCTGAACATCTCATGGGTGTGGAAAACAGAGTCAGTGGAATCCAACATAGGGTAAACCCAAAGAGTAACTACTGCCAGGGTGGGACGCCATCCTTGCTGCGATACGCTACCACCTAGGGAGGTGACGCCAGGTGGCAGTGCAGTTAGGTGCCAAGTGGGCGGGAAGGAAGCCAGCCGGGGACCTGTATTGTGCACACATTGCATACGGATGTGTGCTGGTACCTCTCATGCGTCCAGCGTCCACCAGTGGTACCTAATGGAAAAAATGAAAAAAACAGCCTTGGTGCTGGCTTCCTGGGGACCCTGGTATATTTGGGCGCCCTGTCTCCTCACCCTCCTCCCACTGACATGCTGCACATTCACTTTCCACCCGTCCTCCCCAGGAGGGGCTAAAGTCAGGGCTCAATGGAGGAAGGCAGGTGTAGGTGGAGGCCAACTGGGAGGTGCCAGAGAGTTCCGGGAACAGAGTGGGGCATAAAAAAGAACAGTAAGCACTGTATGTTTGAAAACTACATGTATATAGGTAGCGATGCTTCTAAAGCAGAGAAAATTTTATTTATTTATTTAGCTTTTGTTAACCAGGTAAGTACACTAGACAAACACATGCCTATTTTCAAAGTACGACCAGGTGAGCACAGGAAATCAAAAAACATACAGAGTACAATTTGAAGCAAGTAGGGCAGATACACGGATGTCAGGAGAAGCATAACATACATAGTAAGATATCTCACTAAAATGAACATATAGAAGAACTTAACAGTTTCTAATGTAAACTTAAAGCCTTTTGATAGGAATATTTTGCAGCTGGGGATTCAGGGGATATATATCAGAACAGGGATGCGCTAGCCTGTTAAATGTTAACTAATTTGCATGTTGTAAGTTTGGGGTGCCATGTTAGTCTCAAGGAAATCTAGTATCCTTTTGCTGTGATAATACCTTTATTAGACTAACTGAAGAATTTCTACACAAGCTTTTGAGACCTCCCAAATCCCTTCATTGTGTGCAGGCAAAACCAACCAGCATTTCAGAATATATATGTAACCCCTAGGTGGCGCTTATCCCATATGCTACTACCCCTGCCTGCTTGGCTAGTAGCAGGTTAAGGGTCCTAGGTTCTGCAACGGGTGCCCCCACCTGGAGGTCATGGTGGGTAGTGGTCAAACTAACCTGGGCACAGCTCTCCGGACACTGTAACCCCCTCTTTCCCTCCTAGTGGCCTGAGCAATATCGATAATCACTTTCACAGTATCCCTTGTACACCATACAAGCACCACTCTGTCTGCACTCACCACCAGGGCTGGTTCCTCGGCTCAACCCGGAACCCCATAAAACAAGGTTATGCACAGCAAATAGCAACAGTACAGTACTCTTGGCACAAACTCGAACCACAGTCAGGTTAAATGCAGAAAAATCAGATCTGATTTATTCAGGAGACTTGAACGAGGAAGGGGCATAATCAGGTTAATTGGCTTAAAGGCTATATTAATCAAACAGTTATGCATGCGCTTTAAGACCCCACACAGTCACACCTCTGGGTACCCAGGTAGGAGGAGACGATGGGCTAGCAAGGAACGTTGCAGCTGGTTGGGGCCCTGTGATGGAAGAAAGCAACATACACAGCACACACTATTTGTAAATTGGAGCTGGAGGGCTCAGTTCGGAAAAGAAAAAGCAACCAATCAGATGATAACACTTTAGATTTAGCTGTTGTTGCAGCGAGCTACCCTGATGTTTACTCACGATACCCAATACTGGACACAGGAAGGACTAAATCGAGATTGCAGGTTGTTGAGCTGGAGTGCCCAGAGAAGCGGAGCCCACATGAATCACCGAGGCATCGTTCATGTTCAAGTGTTGAGCGGGGGTTATTCCCAGGCAGGTCTCTCATCGATGGCTTTCTTGTGCCACGGGTAGTTGGGCTGGGCCAGTGTGGCAAGGCCCAGGCCCAATGGAGATAATTTTGGATTCAGTCCATGGGGCTGGATGCAGCTTCCAGCAAGCAGAATACAGTTCAGACCACAGTAGGGAACCAAATTGTGACCCACTAGCAGCACAAAAGCACATTTACACATAAGGAAATTCTAATGCAGCTTCCAGCAAGCAGAACACAGTTCAAACCACAGTGGGGAACCAAATCACGACCCACTACAAGCACACAACACATTCACATGTAAGAAATTCCAATATACCAGGCAAAAGGCTCTCCGTCGCAATTAGAGAGTCTCTGCACAATCTGGGAGTTCAGAGTGGCTGGAAGTCCTGACAGGCCAGTTGCATTCAGTAAATCTTGGTCTTCTTCAGGTTAAAACCTGGTCACAGTCCAGTGGCTTAACTCGTTCTCACAACTCGGATACAGTCCAAATAAACTCTATTTTCCCTCTCAGGGATAGCAGGCAGACATGCAGGCCAAACTCAGGCCTTTCCACAGTTCTCCCATGCGAATCCACACCGAGCTGCTGCTTGAATATTTGAAGCTGTTATCGCTTCACTTCCCAACTCAGAACTGAAACTAGCTGCAAGCAGCTTGGAAATTTCTCCAAGATCCAAAAGGTTCAGTTGGCTGATCTGTCTGTCAGTCACAACAAGGGCTCCCTCGAGGTTATTTTAGGTGCCAAAATGCAAAAACTGCAATTCCTACAGGTTTTGGCCCCACCAAGCCCTGTAGGCAGGCTCCATTTTAGAGTCCCATATGTACTAGATTGGCCCATTTCAGCAGTCCAGGACCAAGTTGATGGAAACAAACAGAACTGTCCATGCTGCAGAGAAGGCAGGTTAGAACAAACTGCAATGTTATTACTACTCTGACAAATAATCAGTAATCAAGCACATCTTCTAACAGAGCTCCTTTTAGATTAATTATGACTGCAATCCAGGCAGCTCTTAAAGAGACAGTACACAGAGGCTATATAGGCACTCTCTGGCAATCACATTTAAACTGCAAAACGCGGGACACCAGCCTGGCAGTGTGCATTTAGAGCAAGCTCAAGAAAGACTTTTGAGAACCCCCATTTGTAAGGGGTTACACCTTCCCTGCCTGGAGAAAACTTGGCGTCTGCGTCAAGTCTGTACCATCACAGTATCAAAAATACAATATAGAGAGACATATATATATATCATTAGCCTGTTACATTACTATACTTTTCAATATACTTCACATTACTACATCAATATTGACAATACTTATGCATGTTTCACACAAGTAATAGTGATTCATTTAATAACTTCTTGTACATTAAACAATGTAAGAAGGTGCCCTTCCCTATCAGCTAACTTGGGGCTGGATGGGGCAGGAGCACCATGGTGAGAGGGAGGAACAAGTAACCTGAGTTGGCTGTCAAGCTCAGTTTGGGCAGTGAGCTTGGCAAACATAAATCCTTTTGAACCACATTGAGAGGCAAATCCACTGGCCTCCTAGGGGAAACATAACTAAAAGCGTAGCACGGCTTGACAGCTCAGCCAGTCTTTCTGGGGAAGTGGCCACAGTCTCTGTACTTTCAGCACTAACTTTGGAGCTTTTGTCACTTGTGAGGGTGCCTCTGCATAGATGGGAATGTCCAAACTTGGAGCACTGTCAGCTCCTTGTTCTGTAGGCTCTGTTTCCACAAAACTTTGCTCATTATCTTCTGATGGAGGCCCAGGTTGCTCATTTTGAGGAGGCTCTGGCACAGTTAGGCTTCGTGGCACTGAATGGGGCTGTCAACACTCACATTGTTCTTCAAGTTCTGGTGTATCACCAGAGAGACTAAGACCGTCAGCCCCTTCTTCGGTAATTCACACAGTTCCACAAAACAGAGAGAGTCCACAACCTCAGACGAAATACTTTGCACTTCACTTTCAGAGAGCATTGACTCCAAGGACGAAGCTGGGGGTTAGGTAGTCCAGAAGGCCCAGCTTCATCCCCACAATTAGTCATAGGGTTACCTTGAAACAGCTGACTCAGTTCATAGGAGGAGTAATAGGCATTGTTACACTCACTTTCATCAGAGGTGGACTGACAGTCACTATCATTCTGGGCCTGCTGCGGGGGCAACCTAAATCTGTAACTCCTGGGTAGGTTGACTGTGTCTCTTTTTGCAGCAGCATGAGTCACCGGCCCAGAGGAATCAATCTCTGATGGTTCAGCCTCAATTATGACTTGGCGATAGGTAGCAAGTGGTTACGGTGCATGGTCTTGACAGATTTGGAGTTATTCTCTGGGCGCCTTGTACACTGGTAAATTATTCAACTTTCCAACTACTACATGGAGAAGATGGTGCCACCTATCAGCAATTTTGTGTTTGCCATGCAGTCCAAAATTAGCTTAACAACACACGGTCTCCAGGCCAAGCTCTTGAGCCTTTACTTTTTATCATGCCTCTTTTGTTGGCGAGATTTCTTTTGCTGGCCATTGTCTGGGTCAGTTGATAGGCATGGTTTAATTGAGCTTTCAGTTTCTGTACAAACTGTAGGTAATTTTCGGCTCAGATCCCATCTGAGAGACCCAAAAGCAGACATCAACTGGCAGTTGGGCCTCCTCCCGAACATGAGGCAGTAGGGGAGAACCCAGTAGCATCATTTTGTGCAATTGTATGCATGGACCAAGGTGCTAATCTGCTGGCTCCACTGAGGCTTGTCTTTGGGATGGAGGTACCCAGCATGTCTAGAAGGGTGCGGTTAAAATGTTCTAGTTGAAGGTCCCCTGTGGGTGATAAGTGGTGGTTCTTGACTACGCACCCCCATAGAGAGCATTTCTTTGATTAGCCGACTTTCAAAATCTCTGCCTTGGTCAGAGTGGATCCGCTGAGGGCACCATAGTGGACAAATAATTTTCCACTAGCACCTTGGCCACGGTAGAGGCCTTTTGATCTTTAGCTGGAAAAGCTGCATACTGTGTGAAATGATCCATAACCACTAACACATTGCCAATATTCTGCTGATCAGGTTCTAAACACAAAAATTCTATGCAGACCAGTTCCATGGGGGTACTGGTAGTAATATTGACAAGGGGCAGCTCTCTGAGGCAGAGCTTTCCTTTGCAGGCAATGACTGCAGGTCTTTACATGGTGCTCAACATCAGGCCCCATCTTGGGCCAGTAGAATCGAGATCGTACCAAGTCGAGTGTTCTGCAATACCAAGGTGCCCCATGTGATTGTGGAGGGACCTCTGTACCAAATCTTTAAAGGCCGTGGGCAGGACCAGTTGCTGCCTGTCTACTTGACCCACGATCCACTGTCTCTCTGTACAACAACTGATTGAGTAGCTTCAACCTGGGGCCTTCTTTAAACAATAGAGCAGTTTGCAAGTCAGGGAATGCAACTGACATCTTTCCCCATACTCAGGGCATGAAGTGTGGGCTGAATCATAGGATCTTGGGATTGAGCCCACTGAATGCTGTCATTGTCAAATTGAGGTAGTGCACTAATATCTAGAGCAGAAAAGTGGCAGCAGGCAGCTGGTATGCAGGTATCAGGAGGGCCTAAGCAATCTATAACAGTCCACTGTGTCCGCAGACATCTGTTCATCTTGGCCAAATTTTTGGCACAAGGTTTGGATGTCAGGTTCAGACAGCCTGACCCAATCACTCTTGGACACTGGCCTTCTTGACAAGGCATCAGCATCAATATGGTTCAGTCCTGGCCTGTATTCAACAGCATAGTCATAGGTTGATAGGCGGAATGCCACGGTGCCCGTGGCATCTATAACCCCAGGCTGGTATGCCATTTGTATCTGACAGCAATATCAGGTGGGCTGGGTTCAGGAGGAATAGGTCACTCGGCACAAAGGCTAGGTGTGGCTACTCTGCACAGGGGCACCAAGTAACTCCGAACACAGGAAGCAATAACTGTAATGTCCAGTACCAGAAGTGGGATTCTAAAGTGTGGCTTTATTCGCATCCAAACAGAATAAACAAAGCATAGATGGACCCCACGGGCTAAGCTTCTGGTAATGCAGATTAAAAGAGGCCAGAACACATCCTCATCACTTTAGCCTCAGGCTCTACAACACTCTGGGCACACAGCCCGGACTTGTACACTGCTTTGGTTACACACCTGGCTCGCTTCCTTGCCAGCCACTTGGACACCTTCCATACTTCATTGAAACCTTTTCTGGTTTCTCCCTAAACCACCTAAGAGCACCTTGGCTCCATCAGGGAATCCTCCTCTTAATCCCATGTCTGGTACTTTCCTCAGGCAGTGGCCAAGTACCTGAGGGAAAGCAAAAGGTGTCTCAGAGCAAATCCATAGAGGTGAATTTGGTTACTACTGATGGGGTCTCCACCTCTCACTCCCACAATTCATACCCAGCCATTTCTCTGGACAGTAAACACCTCATCCTTTAGCACTTTGCTGTGTAGAATCTTGCTTAATGTATTTCCATTCCATCTACTTGCATTGCTTCCCATTTGTACTGGACTTGAACATACTTATACGTGGCTTTGTCCATTACTCTAGACCACCCAACACAAAGTTATGCAGTTCAATCCCACTTTCTTTCTTTCCTTTGTGCTGGCCTTGAACATACTTATAAGTGGCATTGTCCATTGCTCTAGACCCCCCACTGAGTTAAGCAGTCCAATCCCACATCTTCCAACTGTACTTGGCTGTCTTTTCCTGACCCCACAGTAACAGCCCCTGTAGTTTCCTTCTGTTCAGGTGAAAACACTTGGCCCTTTTCCAGAGCGAAACTCACCCTTTGGTTGCAGGTGCCCCACAGGCATTTCCTCCACAAGGAATCTTCCTCTTAGAGCTTCTGGGTCATCAGCACAACTTGAACAGGCAGCTTCTTTCCCTTAGCTGGACCCAGTGGGTTTGCCCCTGGAAGACAGGCAACACCTTTCCCCATCCCTCAGGGATGGGGCTCTGAACTCATTGAAAGTGGTCTCCACCACTTCAATTACCAGTTCCTGTGTTCCTCTTCAGGTGGAAACACACCTTACCAAAAGTAGCTCTTAAACAGAGCTTAAAACTCTGAGAGCCTGCATGCACACTGCTGCACTACAGTCTCTCTCTCAAAATTGGCTTCAAATTCCCCAATGTTCTACTCTAACTCCAACCTGCAACATTCCAGTGTGGCTTATGCAGCTGTGACAATTCTAAAATGATGTCATCCCTCAGTCTCAGCTGAGACTGAGAACAGAGTGAGACAGTGTGAAATCCATTTAACTGGAGTTTCTGAGCTGCCTTCCCTGCCTACCACTAGGTCTTACTGGGATTCTAGTAACCCCAGGTAACAGGGGTTACACTCACCCTGGGCCAGGAAAATGACTGTCCGCAGTCATTAATCACCGCTTGAGGCCATCTCACCCCATGTGTTGACTACGGGAGGTAGCACTACCTTCTCCCCTACCATGTGCCAGCACAGGCAGACAACACTAAGGGCCTGGGGCCTTTGGCTGACACATCAGCCTCTACTCTACCCGCTGACTATGGTTACCTAGTGGCTCTGGTAGATGCCCAGAACATAGCCCTAATAAATCAGTACTACAACCCCTACTGCAGGTCAGGGCCACAGCCTGTATATCCCCCTAGCCCTCTAGGGAAAATCTGTCTGCCTCTAACTCAAATCCCAAAACAAAACAAACAGGGGACCTCCCGACCCTGGACACCATGCAACCACACACCAGGAGCTAATACCATACCTATGCATTACTCCCCACCTCCCCCACAACCATACCTGTGGAAGGAAAAGTTACACACAGTAATAACAACAACAACAGTACTTTAAAAACTACACTCTAAAGTACTAGTGAGGGACTCGATGAGTCCCTCCTCCTCTTCTTGTCTTCTCTTCTATCTTCTTCAGGAACACCTGCAAGAAAAGAAGCAACACACTCCTAATCTGCATACACAGTCTATCTAAACCCTACCATCAAAACACTGGAGAATCCCAAAAATATTTTTTAGAAAAGTAGAAAAACAGTATAAACATTAGAAAACAGTAGAAAACAATAATCATTATTTACAATACACAATATTTTGGGGATGGAGTGCCCTAAAGTCCCATCTAGTGACCACAGTCCCAAGGCAAGTCCATATAAGAGTCTCTCCTGGGCCAGAGCCGGTGAGAGCACAGTTCTATCAGGCCAAAGTCCCGAAGGGAGAGTCTTTGAAGACAGTTCAAACATCTGGAGTCTGCTAGTGTAGGGTGTGTACTGCAATGTCATAAGAATAGAAAGTCTGGACTTACCAGTCCCTTGTAGAACGACAACAGCACCAACCTGGTCCTCAGCCGAAGACTCTCCCTGGCAGCATTCTTCCGATACAGCTGGGCGGACATCTTCGGGAACAACAGGAGGGCACATCTGGAAACTGCTGGGCTGATGTCATCTCTGGAGATGAGAAACTTGGAACAGGAACAAAAGGAAAACAGCTGGTCTGATGTCATCCATTACCAGGCGATGAATCAGGATACAGCTGGGCTGGTGTCCTCTCTGGATCTGAAGTCATCTGGTGGGCCAGTCGATGGATTCTGGAAAGTCAGTACACTGTAGAACTGATGAATGTGGGGCACCTGGTCCTGGACGTCCATACTGGTGGAACAACATAGGTACTGCAATGGCTGGAGTGGCAGCACTGGCTACCACTGCTCTGCTTTCCATTTGGTAGGCATGGGCACATTCGCAGGAAGGTCTTTGCATTGTGGCCAATAGCACAACAGGTCAGGTGCTTGAATTATACCATCTGGGCGCACATAATTCACACTGTGAAAGGTTTCATGTCCCTCTCCATCCACAATTCGAACAGTGTCCATTAACAGTGTCCTGCCTCTTTTCCACTGGCTGTATTTTTCGTGAAACATTCTGTTCCTGACATGCTTGTTTGCACCAGGATGCACACATTTCATTGCTTCTGCCCAAATCCAGGACTTCCTGTTTTGTTCAATCTCCTCCCAGACTCTCCGAGGAAAGGTAGGAAAGGACATCCCATAGATTTCATTCGCCTTCCTACCAACCAGTCTCTCCTCTTTACTAGCTTTGGTCAACCTGAGACCTCTGGCCTGGCTTGGGGTGGCCAGTCCTGGTTCTGCCAGCTAGCATTCTCAAAGACACAAAAATGGATCCTCTGACTTCTTCTTGCACAGCCAGGGCAGTGGAATCACCACTCTGTTCCATGCATTCCTCTGAGGCAAGAGCTTGAGGCTGTGTACCAGTTCCTTTTCACAAGGCCACATAGCTTCCCCTCTTCTTCTTCCTCACTGAGAATCTGTGCCCAGGAGTGAGCAGTCATCCTCCTCCTGAGACTATCACACTTCTGCTGGGCGTGGTTGAAACCTCCCATTCAAAGGCCTCCCTCATCTCGTCTTCTCCTATGAGACTTGGGCTGGGCCCGCTCTCCCAGGGTCTACTGATGCTCTTCCTGATGTCTCCCTACGACTCAGAATCCGAAACATCAGCACATTGTTCTGTCTGTAAATCTGCACCATCTTGCTTTGTGCACACTCCCTGAGGGCCTTCTCCAACAGGCTCCGTCTGGTGCTGTGTGCTGCCAACTACAGATTCTTGAACTTTTGTCCATGTGGGAGCCAAACAGAATCTTGGGTGCTTTAAATAAACCATATTTCTCTAAGCACCCAGAACAGTGAGGTACCATGAAGATGTCCCTTCCAGCATTTAAGCACATCAAACATACTTGCACTGGATATCCAGGAATCGCCACATGAGGGCAGTCATCCTCCATAGTAACATCTCTCAGTGTCCCTTAACTTGTTTACTTCTACTGCTACTACAGCCCATGATCCGGGTAGCGGGCTGGTCTTGAGGCCATGACTGCAGAGAAAAACAAATAAATACTCACTGTTATTTCAAGTCCCATTTCACTGAACACTTTCTCTCTCTTTCAAAATGGCTCCTCTGCTGCTGTGTTTACATTACTACCTCACCCTGTAATGGCGGTGGCAGCACTCCTCAGCATCAACATTCTGAAATTGGGTCAAGCCACTGCGCATCAGTTTACACTCTACTGATAACTTTGCTCAAACTGCACAAACTTGCACTGTTCTTTTTCCTAGCACATTTATATGATTTACCACAGACTTTTCACTTGCTGAAGACATTGCTCTAGCTCACAGTCCCTTAAAGCCTCAGTATTTCAAGCACAGGATTGCCTGTAACTCTTGCTGCATATCTAGATACAACTCACAGTCTCTCTCATGGCTTTGAAACTTATACTGACACTGAACCTATAATTATGCTCACAGTCGATGGCTTAAAAGCTTGCTTTTGCTGGTAAAACTTAACACAGTCCTTTTTGCAAAGCGATTACACTGCTACACCAGATTCAGCTGGCTTTTGGTGAAAATCACCTGTTTGAGCAATTATTTCTGTTGGTACTCACTGTTATCAGTAGCTGTTTGCTGCTGATGGAAAACTGGCCTGCAGCCAGTCTTGGAGCCTCTGGAAAGAAGTGGTTGGCAGTCCTGCCGATTGTCCCTCTGAACACCACACTCACAGTCCAGTCGATCGAGATGTGGGTTGAGCCAATTTAAACAGAAAAGTCATTTTTTAACTTTTACAACTTTTTTTCAGTCACTGCGACGCCCTCCTGATAAGCCAGTATGCACACTCCACTCACTCTCCCTCTCGAATGCTGGGCAGTCCTGCTAGAGCTGGCTTGTGGAGGGACTGATTGAAGTCTCACCAATCACGCGACACCATGCAAATGAGCCTCTTTCCTCTCAAGTGCTCTTCTCCTCATGGCGATCATCGCGAGCAGGCAAATTTAAATTGCAAACCACACTTTTTTTTTCAACTGACTCCATGGCAGGGAGCCCATTTTAACCATTTTTCATGGCCATTAAGCACAATCAGTCTCTCAGTTCACAAGAAAGCATTTCCAACGTCAGGGCACAATTTTCCTTTTGCTACCCTAGTTTTCCACACTTTTCTTTGTCACAACAGTTTTAAAAGCTTGCAAAATGCTGTAATTTTGATGCAGGACAAGGGCATACACTCTCAGGCTTTACTGCTCCTTGGTAAACAGCTGGCATTTTAACAGCAGCACATGGACCACAGCACACAGCGGCACATTAGTTAACCTTGCTTCAGCTTTTTGGGCTACCCACTGCCAGATAGCCAAAATGCTAGCTCTTGCCCAAGCACCTTTCTTGCATTCTCCTAGATTCCAATCCCAAATCTTCCAATCCCAAATCCTCAGTGCTGCCTCCATTTTGTAACCCCAGGCCAGTATGCCGCTTTGTATCTGACAGCAATACCAGGTGGGCTGGGTTGGGGAGGAGATAGGTCACTCGCACAAAGGCTAGGTTTGGCTACTCTGCACAGGGGCATCCAAGTAGCTCCGAACACAGGAAGCAATAACTGTAATGTCCAATACCAGAAGTGAGATTCTAAAGTGTGGCTTTTATTCACATCCAAACAGAATAAACAAAAGCATAGATGGACTCCACAGGCTACACTCCTGGTAATGCAGATTAAAAAGGCCCAGAACACATCCTTATCACTTTAGCTCTCAGGCTCTACAACACACTGGGCACACAGCCGGACTTGTACACTGCTTTGGGTTACACCTCGCTCGGCTCCCTTGCCGCCCACTTGGACACCTTCCATACTTCATGGAAACCTTTTTGGTGGCTCCTAAACCACCTAAGAGCACCTCAGCTCCATCAGGGAATCCTCCTCTTTAATTCCACGTCTGGGTACTTTCCTCAGGCAGTGGCCAAGTACCTGAGGAAAGCAAAAGGTGTCTCAGAGCAAATCCGTAGAGGTGAATTTGGTTACTACTGATGGAGGTCTCCCACCTCTCGCTCCCACAATTCATACCCGCCATTTCTCTGGACAGTAAACACCTCATTCTTTAGCACTTTGCTGTGTAGATTCTTGCTAAATGTATTTCACATTCCATCTACTTGCATTGCTTCCCATTTGTACTGGACTTGAACATACTTATACGTCCTTTGTCCATTACTCTAGACCCCCACAAAGTTAAGCAGTCCAATCCCACTTTCTTTCTTTCCCTTTTGTGCTGGCCTTGAACATACTTATAAGTGGCATTGTCCATTACTCTAGACCCCCCACTGAGTTAAGCAGTCCAATCCCACATCTTCCACCTGTACTTGGCTGTCTCATCCTGACCCCACAGTAACAGTCCCTTTAGTTTCCTTCTGTTCAGGTGAAAACACTTGGCCCTTTTTCAGAGCGAACTCACCCTTTGGTTGCAGGTGCCCCACAGGCATTTCCATCACAAGGAATCTTCCTCTCAGAGCTTCTGGTGCATCAGCACAACTTGAACAGACAACTTCTTTCCCTTAGCGGATCCAGTGGGGTTTGCCCTGGAAGACAGGCAAACACCTTCCCCTCCCCTCAGGGATGGGGCTCTGAAACTCGATGAGCGGTCTCCACCCCCTCAATTACCAGTTCCTGTGATCCTCTTCAGGTGGAAACACACACCTTACCAAAAGTAGCTCTTAAACAGAGCTTAAAGCTCGAGAGCCTGCACAAACACTGCTGCACTACAGTCTCTCTCTAAGACTGCACACAGACTGGCTTCAAATTCCCCAACGTTCTACTTTAACCTCCAACTGCAACATTCCAGTGTGGCTTATGCAGCTGCCACAGTTCTAAAATGATGTCATCCCTCAGTCTCAGCTGAGACTGAGAACAGAGTGAGACAGTGTGAAATCCATTTAACTGGAGTTTCACAAGCTGCCTTCCCTGCCTATCACTAGGTCTTACTGGAATTCTAGTAACCACAGGTAACAGGGTGGTTATACGCCTAACTTAGCTGAAGCCTGTACATAGGTTAACAGGTTATTGTCTGGTCTTACCAATATCTTTGCCCCATAGAGGTAATCATGAAACTGGTCGACGATGGACCATTTTACGCAGGAACTCCAGCTTGTGCACAGGGCAGCATCGCCGACGGGTCAAGCTCTACTGGCTGGAGGCCACTGGTCTCAAACCATCCTCATGGGTTTGATACAGCACAGTTCCTAACCCTGCAGACTGGTGTCCATATGCAGCACATAGGGGCTTGTGGGGTCAGCATAGGTGAGGATGGGGGCATGGGTAGCTGGTATATGACTTTGTGAAAGGCTGCTTCACATTCGGTGTCCAAAAAGTTCACCTGTGCAGAAGTACACTTTCTGGTTCTTTAATGGCCCCTTTATGTTTGCTGCACGCATGTGCAGGAAAACAGTGCCATAATCCGAGTTTTCGAGGTGTGGCACCGTGTTCCAATGCAGACAGTGTGTTTGCAGGCGCGCCACAGTTCACCAAGTAACGCTGCAGCCGTCTATGACAGCAGTTGAAAATGCAGTGCCATACAGTTGAAAGGCAGAGCTCTGCTTCGGTGAGCAGCGAAGCTACTGCCTGTGCATGCGCTCCCACACACGCACACGCATATTTATGCGTGCTAATCGCTCCCCATACACTGTATGCCATAATGGGGTGCCCAACCTCCGCCGGCTCCTCTGCCCCCGCCCCAAACTGTGCTCCAGCTGCCACACTGGTAGCCCACCCCAGCATGGCACAAGTCCTGCATCGCCCAAGAAAAAAAGAAACCTGAAAGAGAAAACCTCCCTGCTGACTGTCCTGACCTCCGTTTCCCCACCCGCACTCCACCCCTCTGCATGGAGCAGTCGATGTGCGTATATCAATGTTTGGGACACAGTAAGAAAATCTCAGTGACACTGTTGATGAGCAGAGTATTTAAATGGCTATGTTAAAATTTGGTGAAAAAATTCCCCAAAATGACTGTTTCTGAGCATCGTTGCGCTGTTCCTATGCCGCTATAAGTTCGTGAATTTTCACTATTTTCACTCCAGATTTTCAACATTACCATTTACCATACCTCCTTATGAGCAGTACAGCTGTCATTTTCACATCTCGCCCAAACGTGTTTTCATGCATGTAGCGACAATGGCACAGTGGTGTGTGAAATCAATGTGCGAGACAGATCAAAAAATCACAGTGACACTGTTCATGAGCAGAGGTGTTACAATGGCTATGTTAAAAATTTGGTGAAAAAAAGTCCATAAAATGAATGTGTTATGAGCTACCATTACGCAGTTTCTACGCACCCTTGTAAGTTTATGGATTTCTTTAATATTTTCAGTCCAGATTTTCACCACTGGCATTTTTCCACACTTCCTTATGAACAGTACAGCTGTCATTTGTCACACCATGGCCGAATGTGTTTTCGCACTTCCAGCGCAGAAATGCGTGGTCGCTGTGGGAAATCACTGTTCGGGACAGATTAAGAAAATCACAGTGACACTGTTCATGAGCGGAGGTTCCAAAATGCCTGTGTTGACAATCTGCTGTAAAATCCCCAAACTAATTGCATTATGGGTGTGCGTTGTGCAGTTTCTACACGCTCGTGACTTCACTAGTTTTTAATATTTTCACTGCAGATTTTCAACATTGCCATTTTTCCAGCTTCCCATGAACAGTACTGCTGTCATTTTCACATCCTGTTGAAATGTGTTTCCGCACCTGTGGTGCCAAATGGCGAGTCACTGTGCAAAATCAGCTCGCTAACGAACTGATATTGCCACTGTTCATAAGGTGGGGTCAAAAAACCCATGTTGAAAATTTGGAGTGAAAATGCTAACGAACCTGAGTGAATAGGGGTTTCCCACCATAATGTCCCACCCTGTAGAGATTGACAGGCATCAGGGGTGTGATTTGGGATTCTGCCTGTAATGCTCATACCATTCCACACCCTGCAGCCAGTGAGGGCATTGGTGTGCCTTGGACTCTTCGGCCCCAAAGTTCACCCCATTCTCCTATACAGCACCCATCTCACCGTATTTCCTGATGGAATGGGGTGAGCATAAGAGCCAAAGACCCAGGCACACCGTGACACTTGTCGGTGTCTGCAGGTAGGCGTGATGAAATGGCGTGGCCATTATGCCTGGCGACCCAAAGGCACACCCCAATGCCTGTCAGTCTCTGAAGAGGTGGTGGGGTTGGCTTCAGTTCAATACTTCACTGCCATTCCTATTATGCAGCTTTCTAACTCCTACATTACCAATGCCAGCAAGCAAACATTCGGCATTGACAAATGCTTGTTTATATTTATGGTTCGTGAGGAAGGTAACCCTGGGTAAGATTCAAGAGTGGGTGAATCACCTTTGGATAGTCTTTTATGAACCGCAGTAGTAGCCACAGAATCCCAGGAAACATTGTAGTTCTTTCAAATTATGGGGCTGGGGCCAAGTAGTCAGTGATTCAACTTACTGGGATCAGTCTCTATCCTTCTGCAGATATTATGTGCCCCAAATACTTCACGGAGGTTTGAAAAACTGGCACTTGTCAATGGACAGCTTGAGGCCAAAGTCTTCCAGTCGGTCTAGGACTTTAAACAGTTGGGTCTCATGCTCCTCTAATCTTCACCCATACACAATGACATCATATAGGTATACTAGACATTCCAGCAAGTTCATATCTCCCATGATGTTCCATCAGTTGCTGAAAGATGGCAGGTGCCTGAAATCCCCTGTGGCATTCTCAGGAATTCATAGAACCCCAAAGGACAGATGAAGGCTGCTTTCTCACAGTCCTCTGGGGCCATTGGGATCTGGTAGTATCTGCTGTAAAGATCTAGTATCAAAAGCCATTTGCTCCCATTCAAACAATCTAGGCATCTTGTATATGGGGTATGGTGTATTGATCGGGATAGTCCGCGGTTCAGGGTTCGATAATCAACACACATCCTTACTGACCCATTCTTCTTACGCACAACCACAATGGGAAAGGCATATGGGCTCCTAATTCTCGTATCACACCAGCAGCGAGCATTTCCTGCAGGTGTCTCCTCACATCATATATGTCTGCTGGGCGAGACGTTGGGATCTCTCTCGAAATAGCCGGTCATCATGCAGGCATATGTGATGCTCTGCACCCTGGACACACCCCATGTCCCATTCTTTTAATGAAACACTTGGTCCCTCTGAGCGAGTTTCTTGCTAATTCTAGCCTTCCATTCAGCTGGCAACAGGGAGTCACCAAAGTCAAATAAGTCTGGGGTCACACTCTCCTTCTTACCAGAGCATTTGTTGCTGGGCAATATGGCAGTGTCGGTGCAGTGTACTGTAGCTAGAGTGCACCCTCTGTTCACCGAATCTCCCGATCTGACACATTCTGAATCTGGACCATCACTCATTTTGCACAGGTGTGGGCACGAGAAAGATGCTGGGTTTGACCAATAACCCCTCTGGCAACTTTCCATCTCCTGGTGCATTCAACATTAACATTTTGTTCTTTTACTTTCTCTTTAGGTGGACTTCTCCATGGATTGCGCACTGGGCGTTGGGTGCCAATACCAAGGAGTCAGGTTCCTTTTCCACACTATCCCACCTGGCTCATCTGGGTCCACTTCATCAGTCTCTGTTGCCAGTCATAAGCCCTTTACTAAGGTTGGAATTCTTAGGGCCTGTCCAGTCAGCTGCCCTTGTTTCTCATGGCAGAGTTGTGCTAGTCTCCCAGACGTGAGTGTTTGTTCCAATTAACAGGGGAACCTCATCATACAGTCCAGTGGGGGACACACTAGGGCCAGTGTCTCTACTTGCTTCTCTATACCAGTGACAGTTGTAGGAAAAGACAACCAGAGGCAGGCACATCCTAGTTATGGATAAGACTTGTCGCTCAGCCCCGCACATGTAGGCCTTCCAGGGGTTGTAAGGGCACATCAGATAAGTGTTTGTCATACCAGTCCTGAAACACAATGGTCACTTGTCACCGACTGTCAAGCACAGCCTGAGTAGAATACCATTCACAGCCACATTAGTCTCCATTGAAGGGCCTACTATCTTGGACCAGTCTGGAGGACAACAGCAGGGGCCTGGACAGACAATTTAGCCACAGAGGGTTTGAGTTAGGATGGCCGAAGCCTTTACTGCTGTCATTTCATGCACCCTTGACTACTGACTCATTTTCAAGCTCTCCTTGAAGCTGGTTCACCACTTTCTCTAAGTCTTCTGAGATTGGCATTCCTTCCTCATGGCCATCCTTGCTGCAATTGTAACAAATGACATGCTCTCAGGACATCCTTGGGAAAACAAAGCAGGGGATGCTGGAGCATCGATGGAAGATGTGATCTGACTTCTGCGGGTAGTGTACCATGTCTCAAAAGTTCCTTTAGGGTGGCAGTCAATTCCTTGAACTCAGCCAAGATGCCACCTTCAGTAGAGGATGCCTGAGGGTGCACCCCAACTCCCATAACAGTCATGTCCTGACAGGGCCAGGGTCTCTGTCAGCAGGGGATACCTCAGCGCAACGATCGGTTGTACTTTTCTGACTTCCTTCAGCAACTCCTCCCCACTGTTTGTCATCCATGGCGGGACACTCTTAGTGGTCTCCGGTTCGGAAGGGCCTTCGGTGCCATGATCACTTGGGCTGCACTCACCTCATAATTAGCAATCTTCCTCTTCACCTTCTACCTCCTGAAGTTCTTTTATCAAGTCACAGTAGTCAGATGGGTTACCTCTCCTATCCTGGAGCCTTAACTGGATGATCTGCAGTTTAGAATGCTTGGCATGTTGCATCATATGCCCCAATCTCACACAGCTCAAATCACTAGCGTCTACCCCACCTTTCCGGTAAGCTTTCTGCAGAGCTCTTTCTAGGTGAGTAACATATGCAGACAAACTTTCCCCCTTCCATTGTTTGGTACCTTGGAATTTCCACATCAAAGTCTCCCTGACTCAGTGCTCCCAAAATTGCCTTCAAGTACAGATAGGTACTTCTGAGCAGATGCATCAGGGTTTGTTGACCTCACAAATTTAATGGCTTCAAGGGTGGGGCCCTCAAACTTTCTATGATTCTTTTCTGCTTCTCAGCCTCTGCACACTGCCACTTTCGGGTACCAAGGGGCAACATATCGATCCTAGTCTCCCAGTCATCCTCCCCAGAGCGGGAGGGTGCCCGAGAAGATTCTCAGCCTTGTTGGAGTCGTGACTAATGGCAGGTACAGATATAGGGGCCAGCATTGGCTGCGGCACAGAAGGCAGGCAGTAACAATTGCTGGAATGGGAGGGGTGTTGGAGAAAGAATACCCCAGGTGGCAGGAACAGTTTCTTAAAGTCCTCTATGGTTTTCCTTCCTCGAGCAGCAACTACCAAATTTCTCCTCAAAAGTCTCAGATAATGGTGGGAGCTCATCCTCCCAGGGTCTTTACTGTCTTTTGTTGTCACTCTCCAGGCGGCTGGGACCCCATCTGAGGCAATAGTCTGTGGCACCTCAGAGCTGTCCACGAGTCACCACACTCCACCAAGGCTATGAAAGTTTGGGCGATCAAATCAGCCTGTCGACCCAACACCACAGGGTTTTTAAACATTCAACTTTGAAGAGTACTCCTCTACAGTGTCCTTACTGGTACCCAGGGGATATCCAGTATAAGCAGAGCATTTTGGGGTTGATCTCCTGCCCAGTACACCACCCACCAACTGGTGTACAGCCATTTCTCTGGGGTAGCCATTAATCTTTAACAATAATTCATAATTTTTGGCCACTAGAAGGCACAAAATTCCAGCGATGAGCCTCCAAGATGTAACCCTTAGGTGGCGCTATCCCACAGGCTACTACCCCTGCCTGTTTAGTTAGTAGCAGTTAAGGGGCCTAGGTTCTGCAATGGTGCCTCCCCTGAGGTCAGGGTTGGTAGTGGTCAAACTAACCTAGGCACAACCCTCCGGGACACTGTAACCCCCTCTTTCCCTCCTAGTGGCCTGAGCAATATACGATAATCACTTTCACAGTACCCTTGTACACCATACAAGCACCACATGCTTGCACTCACCACCAGGGTTGGTTCCTCGGCTCGACCTGGGGACCCCTGTAAAACAAGGTTATGCACAGCAAATAGCAACAGTACAGTACAGTACTCTTGGCACAAACTGGAACCACAGTCAGGTTAAATGCAGAAAAGTCAGATCTGATTTATTCAGGGGACTTGAACAAGGAAGGGCATAATCAGGTTGATTGGCTTAAAGCTATATTAATCAAACAGTTATGCACGCGCTAGAAGTCCCACAGTCACACCTCTGGGTACCCAGGTAGGGAGACGTTGGGCTAGCCAGGAACATTGCAGCTGGTGGGGCCTGTGATGGAAGAAAGCAACATGCAACACACACTATTTGTAATTCAGAGCTGGAGGCTCAGTTCTTGAAAGAAAAAGCAACCAGGCAATCAGATGATAACACTTTAGATTTAGCTGTTGTTGCAGGAGCTACCCTGATGTTTACTCACGATACCCAATACTGGACACAGGCAGGACGAATTTGAGACTGCAGGTTGTTGAGCTGGAGTGCCCAGAGAGCGGGTCCCACACGAATCACCAATGTCGTTCCTGTTCAAGTGTTGAGCAGGGGCTGATCCCCAGGCAGGTTTCTCATCAGTGGCTTTCTCTGTGCAGCGGGTAGTTGGGCTGGGCCAGTGTGACAAGGCCCAGGCCCAATGGAGATGATTTTGATTCGTCCATGGGGCTGGATGCAGCCTCCAGCAAGCAGAATACAGTTCAAACCACAGTGGGGAACCAAATCAGACCCACTAGCAGCACTCAGCACATTTACATGAAAGGAAATTCTAATGCAGTTTCCAGCAAGCAGAACACAATTCAAACCACAGTGGGAGACCAAACCACTATCCACTACAAGCACACAACACATTCACATATAGAAATTCCAATGTACCAAGCAAAAGGCTCTCCGGTCCCAATTACAGAGTCTCTGCACAATCCGGGAGTTCAGAGGTGGCTGGAAGTCCTGACAGGTCGATCGCATTCAGCAAATCTTTGGTCTTCTTCAGGTTAAAATCTGGTCACAGTTCAGTGACTTAAATTGTTCTCACAACTCGGATTCAGTCCAAATAAACTCTATTTTCCTCTCAGGATAGCAGGCAGACATGCAGGCCAAACTCAGGGCTTTACACAGTTCTTCCACATGAATCCACCTGGGCTGCTGCTTGAATATTTGAAGCTGTTATCTCTTCACTTTCCAACTCAGAACTTGAAACTAGCTGCAAGCAGCTTGGGAATTTCCCAAGATCCAAAGGTTCGGTTGGCTGATCTGTCTGTCAGTCACAACAATGGCTCCCCCTCCAGGTTATTTAGGCACCAAAATGCAAAAACTACAATTCCTACATTTTGACCCCACCAAGGCCCTGTAGGCAGGCTCAATTTTTTATTTATTTAGTTGTTTAACCAGGTATAGCACACTAAGCTGAAAGCTTTTTACAGGAGCGACCTGGGAGCACAAGGAGGTTAAGTGACTTGCTTAGGGTCACACAGTATGCAAGTGGAAGCTGTGGGATTCAAAGCCAGGTCTGGTCTGCTGGATGTCACCAGATTTGTAGCTCAGAGCCTTAGACCACTGCGCTATACTGCCTTAGAGTCCCAAATGTACTGATTGGCCCATTTCAGCAGTCCAGGACCAAGATGATGGAAACAAACAGAACTGTCCATGCTGCAAAGAAGGCAGGTTAGAACAAACTGCAATATTATTACTACTCTAACAAATGATCAGCAAACAAGCACATCTTCTAATAGAGCTCCCTTTAGATTAATTATGACTGCAATCCATGCAGCTCTTGAAGAGACAGTACACAGAGGCTATATAGGTACTCTCTGGCAATCACACTTAAACTACAAAAATGTAGGACACCAGCCTGGCAGTGAGCATTTAGACAAGCTCAAGGAAGACATTTTGGGAACCCCCATTTGTAGGGGTTACATATCTGAGTTGTGAACACCAGATTGCTTAGCAAAGGAGAGGGTGTACAGGAAACAATTTAATACAGTACTGGCGACGCTACCAGGCGGTGGGTCTCCTGTCACTAAAATGTGAGCAGGCAGACATGTCTGATCACTCACCTTTACTGACATGAGGCCTATCTCCTGGTGGTCTCGATACTGTACTGTATTAAATTGCTTCCACTACACCCTCTCTTTGATAAGCAATCTAGGGACTCCATAGTTTCATTTGCACGCAGACTTTCAAATTTACACTCATTTAGCCTAAACCAATGCCTGGATGTATGCATTGCATATGGGTAATATCTGTGATAGCTGTGCTGAGACACCCCTGGAAAACCAAATACAGAGATAGAGTGCCCCAGTAGGGTCTCTGAAAGTCTGGGATAAGAATAGAGGAAATATGTGAAGAGCTGGAACTAGGCTGCATATTAACCACTCAGGACCTCGTTTGGAGTCCTCCCAAAATAGTAAGGAAAAAAAGCATGCCCTATGCATATGACAGGGGATCTGGTGCAGACCAGGGCAGCTAGCCCAACACAAAGCAAAACAGCAGAGATGGCACTTTATGGCAGTCTAAAACTGTGAATGACATAATGCAAGGATGACTAAGGACATGTAGCCTATTTATTTAAAACCATATTCCATTACATAAAGGTGCGCAGCGCATTGTACAGGTCAGAAATCTGTGCTACAGAATGTGCCAGTTAAGGCTAGACTGCTAAAGCACAAAACAGCTGATTATTAGAGTTGATTCACCAAAGGCTGAAGGTACGATGTGCTAAAGGTATGCTAGAAAATGCACTGTGGTTTGCATTTGGATTTAGACGGCCATAAATATCACAACTGCACAGAAATCTCAGCCATTCTCCCAAATTAATAGAAGCTAAAAAGCTGCTTGAGGCCCCTGTGGGGTTGATTCTGATCCTGGGAGGTCGAAGGTCTATGCACTGAGTAGTGAGACAGAGTGGAGAGGGTGTAGGGAACTCTGCCAAGTCTGGTGTATAAGTATGCTTAATGGGTCTCCCACATGTGTACAGAGCTCCGTGAATAATATTTATTTCTGTTGTCCATGGAATTCAAAGAAAGCTTGCCAGGCAGGGAACCTGGGAACAACCGTAGGGTACAGTGTAAGAAGCAAGGTCAGAACTGTCAAGTGTACCATCTGCCTGTTAGGTGAGGTATGGTTCGTAGACCAGAGAGTGATAATTAATTCCGTCTGTGCTGTCTCACGGGAGGAAGCTGCTGCAGAATCATGAGAACAGTAACCTCACTTGTCATCAATCATGCTACATGCAGCCTCTGTCCTTCAATCACTAGCTAGAGTTACAGACACTTTATTTCACATCAAACTCACAGTTATTTCAGTTTCAATAAAATTACTGCTGAGAGCTCAGAACAGTCGCTTTATTGTCAAAAAAATGATAGTGACATCATCATCATCATCAGCATTTTCCTACTTTACATTCTGATTGGTTTGTACTCACAGCAGCAGCTGTAAACAAGTGTAGGGCAGGGAGGGGGAGAAGTGGAGTAAAACAGACTTACCTAGGGACAAAATAACAGTAAAGCATTTTTCAAACACAGGAAGCATTACAGTGACAATATGCTAGTTTGCTCACTATCCTCTAATGTTACCGCCGTGGTGAGGATAAAGTTCTCGGACTTTGGTCTTTGTACTTCATTCACATGCAGTCTCATTATTGCCTGGTACAGTGAGCCAACAAGCACATTACCACTTTAAATAAACACCTGACTGCATTACTGGAGACAAATATGTGGACGATGAATTCTTGCACTGCTGTTTGTTATGTTTTCAGGTTGTTAAAGATACGTCAACTCCCTCATTTGCCCCATTGTCCTACCAGTGACTAGGCACTGTGCTGTCCCCTGTAGTACCCGAGTTCCAGAGGTCAGCTACAATATTTTGTTATTTTTATTTTGAATGGTGTTACATGGTATGTGCAATCCTGGTTGAGTGTCAGCAGTTCTGATATGACAGAAATACCACCAAGGGTATTGTTAAACCTGGGCCTCAGAAGTTGGAGCCCCACATATTTTAATATGGGCCCAAAACCTTTGCTGAAATTAGATCTTTAAAACAAAGAGCTTACCCCGGCCTTTGTGGGCTTGAACATCAGATCTTTCAACATCCTAAATGTGTCTCGGTGTATCACCAGGCACCACTGATGTTAATTAAGCAATAATGCCCAACGGGTGTGTGTCGTGCTGGGATAACATCACGGCTGAGGTGGTTGGGCATGAGGCACATGAGGCGAGTCGTCCCAACAACTGAGGCATGACATTATCCCAAACGACACACCCCTGAATGGCATTATTGCTATTATCAATGGCTCATTGTTATATATAAAATAAAAATAATTTTAAAGAATGTTTTTATTAGTGTGGAAAATATTTTGATTCGAGAGAGGAGATGCAAAAAAAAACAAGATGGTGGTCCAGATCATCATCTGCATTGGTTCACAGTGCTGATACTAGACCTGTGATGTTGTTCTGGGATAACATCACGGGTCTAGCACAAGACTGACCAATCAGAGTCCAGGTTTTTTTGCCATTGTATAATTAGCTTTTATTTATTCTGTGTTTATGCCATGACTCTGGCCTGTCCTGTTCTGTCAGCTGCTCCCAGACCATCACCTGCCATCTAAGGGTACTTAACCTCTCCTTTCTGAACCTCCATGGCACCCTCCATGGTGAGGGCATCAGTGTTCCCCCACCCTCCATGGGGATTATACTTTTGTCAGATGTGTGCTAATGATCAGCAGTAAGAGTCCTGTGGAAGGTGTCCACTTTATCCTACTATTTCGTTAATCAATGCAGTTGTGTAATTAAGCAAGCCACTGATAGTTCTGCATGCCGCTGCAAATACTATGTACTGTTGAAGTCTTAATGATCCCTATATACTAATAAAGAGTTTTAGAACATTAAGCAACATCCAAATGTTTTCATCAGCTCTGAGATTTAGTAGCACTTCTTTGATTACAAGAGTAGTAGAAAGAAGGCTGACCTGGTGACTTTGAGGGCGAAAGCATTGAACACCTTACCTCCTGCCATGTCAACGACCCATATTCAGGAACAAGCATGGGTTACCAGGGGTCAGTGGGTGGGAGGGACTGAGCAACCAGGGACTGCTCTCCTGTCCTGGGGTGGGGTTGGCCATGCTGTCTTGGTCCTTGACTGCCACTGGATGAGGCCTGGTGGTAGTGCAGATGCAAGCAACTAGAGCAGGTGGGGCCATGGATCTGCAGGATGCGTGTGCCTCCACGTGCGATGTACTGATGTGACACCATGAAGCCCTGTCTGTGTCCCAGCAGTCTGTCCTGCTGCTCTGGTCTGAGACAACACTGCATATGTCTGTCTGGGGGGTGGCCTCTCCACCCTGCCACAGGGGAAATCCATGGGGTTTATGTCTCCGACTGGAGAGAGGTAAAACCGCGACCATCAGGAGTGGTGACAGGGTTGATAAGTTGCCCAAGACCTGCCACAGATGATAAAACTCCTTTGTGGAAAAAGGAGTAGTGGACAGTTAATCATGGGTACCGAGGAGTTAAAATTTGGAGGAGTGCAGAATGTCTCACTGAAAGTCAACTCTCCTGTTGGGGTTTACACCATATTACAGGAGACATTAGATCAAACAGCAGTGCAGACACTCCAAGAGGGGGAAGAACAGCCTGCTTTGTTTATTAGTACAGTTGCAGTGAACACTCTTCACAGAGCATAATCTTATTTGAGTGGAACACAGCAACAAAATTGTTTATTTGCACTTTACGGATGTGTTTGTAATAATTCCATTGTAAATCACTTCCTTGTTTTATTATGATAATTAACTTTCCCAAGAGAGGAAAAAAAACCTCATTCATCTGAAGTCTGAGACAGCGCAACAATTTAATCTGCTTTTGTTTCTGGTGGAGGCTAATGAAATTGAGAATTAGAGGAGCAGATGTTTTAATTGGGTTTCACAGGACACCTACAGATGGGAGAAAGATGACTGAAAAGGAGCAGCCTGTGCCTGTCTTTGTGATTCTGAGTCTTGCATATACAGGTGCACATTGAGGCCAGCAGGAGGTGCTGTGCATTACAGCTGCAGTCTGCCCAAGTGCACCAACGGGTTATTTAATCCCTGCCTCCCAAAAGTTTATTTTGTTTGTCCAGGGTGATGTTTAAAAACAGCTTCAGAACATATCACAGTGAACTTTACTGCGTCACTTCATATTTCAGAGCTTGGGTTACATGGAAGTTTTATGGTAGTAATTACATCATTTATTTCTTTATGTATTTCATTTTGATAACTGGGTAAGCCCACTGAACCAGCGGTCCATTTTTCATGGGTGACCCAGGATTAATTACGTACAAACAACTGAATATTCAAAACATCAAATACAGCAGGAGGAATACAGCACTGGAAACACAATTCACAAATGCCAGGCAATGGCTGGGTTAATTACTTTACATAGAGCAATATCAGTTTGTTCATATAAAACATTGCATAATTCTAGATATAAAACATTGCATAATCCTGGGCTAAAAGGACACTTAACATGAGGGAAATGAAATGTGGTAATAACAGGTGACTGTGGGCATTACCATGAAAGATGCCTACAATAAGTGCTGCACTTCATTCTCTTCTCCCTGAAGTGCATCAAAGGCACTGTCCCTCTTATTTGCACTCAAGGCTTACCTACAGTTCCTGTCGTAGATCCTTGCACTCCACTGGATTATTTGATTCGATGGTCCCACACAGAAATACAACTCATGGATCCTTCGACTTTGGTCAGAGATGCCTGGCTACGTGAAACTCCCTGCCAGAATCCCTGCACCTTTAAACTGCCCTTGCCCTCCAGGTCAAATGTCACAGAATAGTTATTTTCCAGTCTTCTCTGGGCATAAAACTTGCTGCCATCATTCCAGAGGCATAACATAGGTGGTAACAACCGTGATCGTCTCATCCCTTTACACCCTGCACCAGGTGTTACCTTGCACATGAAACTGCATTATGTCTATGTAAACATACAGTGCCTGCTACATGTTTCCTTGTCATCAGACGTTTTGCCTTAATTGGACACCATTATAAACGAGTTCTGCTCAATGGTTATCTTGAAAAAAATGAATTAAAAGTAGTTTCCTGGTAACTGCTAGTACTGTGTAATTACATACTAATGTGACCAAACTAATTAATGACATCAGCATTGCTAGGGACTCGGTCTCCAACTTCTGTGGTGTTTCTTGACCTCACAAAGTAGTCAACCTGGGCAGTGTCCTGTTCCTATGCAACACATTAACCTCCTTGGTGTCTCCTCCTGACATTTCAGGCTTGCAGACTACCTGCCGTAACTGGTAGAAAACAGCAGGGTTGACTACACTCTGCTACCACCAACATTACAGACATAGCTGTTGGTGTACCCCAAGGATACATCCTGGACCTGCCTCTCCAGTTATATAAATAGTCTCCTGTACATTGTAACTTCCTGCTGTATACAGATGATCTTGTTCTATACTATAGTGCAGCTACCGTTCCTGATATCAGACAAACCCTCTCTGCCTCCTTTGCACTTATTCAGCCTTGGATGTCAACAAACAAGCTAATTTTCAATAGCAAAAAGACAAAAGCCATACTCTTTTTCCAAGCCAAAATTCTGTGTGACCTCTTCCAGACTCTCCCTTACCTGTACTGATAGGTCCCGACTGGAGGAGGTAAGCAGTTTCAAATACCTGGGTGTGTTGCTAGACCCCTCCATGACTTCTCCCCATGCCTCCTCAATTAGCAAATCAGTAAATACTAAGCTGTAATTGGCCTTTAGGGTCATGCATTGCCTAACCCTTGCTGCCTCACTGTCCACTGCTCAGGGGTACTCTACAGTGTACTCACATTTGTGGGAAGATTGTTTCCATGACTACTGGTCTGGGAACAGCCTGGTATGAGACCAGTTTTCGAGCAACCCAGGTCTGAGACCAGTTTCAGAGCTGCCTGGTCTTAGACCAGCTTCCATGCCATTGATCTGAGACCAGTTTCACCTTCCAGCTAAACTGGTCTGGAATCAGTTATTGTCACATATGTGTCTAACCTCAGACTTGCTAGGCAGCAGCAGCAGCAGTGTCGTAGTTAGTGCACTAGGCTCTGATCCTGAAAGTCTGGGTTTGAATCTCACTTTCCCTAAAATTCTTTTGACCCCAAATTTTACTGGTGTGGTGATCCACAGCGGCATGGAGTTGGTAATAGTAAATCTACACCAAAGGGAGTTGGTGCAGGAAAAACTAAGTGCAACAAAGAAAACTCCTGTACAGTGGTGAAACTGGCCCCAGACCAGGTGGCTGAGGCTCAGAAACTGGTCTCAGACCAGGTTGCACGGAAACTGGTCTTTGATCAGTTATCAGAGGAACAAACTTCCTGCAGTGTTCTCCTACCTGGATTTACCTTTGGCCTTCTGGCATTCCTGGACGCTAGTTCAATCATCCTTTCTAAATGAGATGTGACATACAACAATGTGTGTCACTTTGGCTCCCGAACTCCGCGTACTGCCTCCTTTACATCAGACTGAGTTGGCCCTCTCCTGCTGGCCAACATTCTCCTTGCCCTGGACTGTTTTGCTTACAAACTCCTAAGGTTAGGCTCCCCAACTTCCTAGCCATCAATGTACAGCACCCACCCTGACTTACTCATCGAGATCGGTGGATGCTCAACCTCTTTCTGAGTGCAGATGTTCCATGGGCCATGGCAAACTGGCTTTGCTGTCGTTGCCCAACTTTCTGCAACTTCCTTCCCCAAACTTGCTTTGCTCTCCCAGTCACTTGATTTTCAGTAAGGTGTTAAAATACTACTCTGCCTGGCTGGCCCTTGCTCTTGCCCCTCACATGGCTAGTTGATACAACCAGCTCGCTCTAACATTGTGCACTTTCTCACTAAAGTCTTTGCTAAGTTATTGCTAATTTATTCATATCATCTGCCTCCACAGGTTGTAATAAACTCATTTTGTTCTTGTGTCACCAATAATCATTACACTTGCTGATGTTCTGTTCATGTCACTTACCCTACATCGTGCACTGTATTTATCAACAGGGGTGTGCAGGTCAACTTTTCCAGTTCTGACAAGCCGGGTCATGTCAGGCAATCAGAACCAGACCAAAACCAGAACCAAAATGCAATATATAGGAAAGAAATAATACATTCTATCTAAAAAAAAAAAATAAATAAAGTTACTGTACAGACAGTTCTGGGGCTACTTCAGTCAAAGGGCATGTGTGGACAAATGACTTAATTGTTTTACCCTTCTGTGCTACTGTGATCCCACCCAACCTATTTGAAGTTACCTAGGAGGGGAATCTATGGCCTCATCACCCCACACACTTGAATAATTCTATTTATGCAATACCTATGGGAATATAAATGGAACACAACAGTGACATTTTTGTCACCCTAGCCTGAGAGTGAGAATATCATGATATTCTCACTATCAGGCCATTAACAAAAAATATTGTCACTCTTGGTCATGGCTGGTTGGAGTCGGTAGCACAGGAGAACCCCATAGCCCTCATAGCAGGTGGCCATGCTGGGCTAGCCACTCGTAGTAACTCACAGTTACCCTGCACTTTTGTTTAGGCTCCGTTTTAATTTGTATGAACATATGTTTTATTTACTTTTTACAGTTGTTCTAACGTATTAGTTTACTAGCATTTAGAGATTTTGGGACTAAGTGTACTGTATGTCTGCTGTCTTTATTATTCGTTGTTGGAAACGCTGACAGCAGTAAAACGGATTGTAAACTGAACTGTTTAAATCATTTAAATGGTTTGCTCATTTTAACAGTGCAATGTTTTTATTTAGCTTAAATGGCTGTTTTCCTTAACATTGTTGAAACCTCCAACTGGAGTAAAACGGACTATAAACAGAACTGCCTATATTGTTTAACGGCCTGTCTACCTTAACAGTGGAATATATTTAATCAGTTTGAACTCCATTTATGAATTAACTTTACTGGCACTATCCTCTGGTTTAGGGTCAGTCAGGCCCCGTTGATTTGCTGTGAAAGAACCTCCAAAGGGTCTGATAGGGATCTGTAAGCCCTGAAGAACTGCTGGTGTCGGGATCCATTGGGCTGGAGAGAAGTGTACTCCAAAGCCGGGTGGCCTGGATGGACAGGAGAGGAGTTTTTGCAGCTTGAGCTGTTTTGAAGTTTCGTTACTGTTGGATTATTTTTGGAACTGGTAGAACTGATTGCTGTCATCTACTGGACTGAAGTATGGGTAGGAGACCAGCTGAGGGAAGTGTGAATTTTGGGTAAGTTTACTAGAGGTGGTTGCTGTTGCTGGCTAGGTCTGTGGTGGGCGCGCCAGTCTTGGGTCTGCTGGAGGGCAGATGCACGTTGCGGTGGGATCTGCTGGTGAGTGGATGCCGGGCCAGGGCTGCTGCTGCAGTCCTGACCGGTTGCAGTGACTCCTCTGGAGGCAGACGTTTTTCCTTCCTGCTGCTGGCCCTGTGTGCATAGCATTCTTGGATACTAGATTCTACTTAACATTAAGAGTTGTGCAAATCTACAAGATTTTCGGGACATCACCTAGATCCACTGGTTTGATTTATTTTTTATTTTTACTGTTTTCTTATATCTCAACTCTTGGTGAGAGCAGAGTTTGGGATTGAGAGCTTTGGCATTATTGGCCAGGGAGGTGTGAGCTTGCCTGGCCTATTCACTAAACATTTAGTACTGTTTGTTTTATTTATTGCGGAGGAGTGCGGATTATTTATACTGAGACTGAACCAGGCTTCTGCAGTTCGGGAGTTGTGAGAGGACTTCTGAATGTGGACTGGTTATGAACTGGCAGTTTTATAGGACCTAAGTTTGAACTGTTGTTTTTGTTTTATGTTTTCATTTTTGGGGTTCACACTGTTTATGCTGGGGGATAGATATTTGGCTCTTGTGTGTAAACTGAGTGGTGGTTTGAGTGGTGACTGCAGTGAGTTTTGTGGGTGTTTGGATCTCTGGTGGGGTTGTGTGAGAGGCACCCTGCTGAAGGTGTTTGTGCAAGTGTGGGGTGGTATTGGACAGTGAAATTATTTTGATTAAGTTTTGGGGCTTTATTAATTGCTTTATTTGAAATGTGCTGGGAGGGTTTAAAATGGCCAGGCATTATTCTCCCACCATGCTCAGGGATTTACACCCTGTTGACTGTCCCCATTATCAGCTGAGGGTGTATCAGAGATGTTGAGCCTTAGGGATAGTCAGGCGTTGACTGAAAAGGTGCGATCTGAGCATGGTGGGAGAATGGAGAGGGGTGGATGGATAGAGACTGTAGGGACTGGAGATGCCCTGGGACAAAATGGGGTCAGGAAAGGGGTGTCCCTGCCTGGTTCCCATACCCAAGGGCTCCACAAATAGTGGGCAGGTCTCGGATCTTCCTTGATGACCCATCCAACTCGGGAGGTATTGTGCAATGTCAGATCGATTAGGAACAAGATGGCTATTATAACTGATCTTGTTAGAACATCTAATCTGACATGCATCACTGAGACCTGGCTGGATGAGAAATACAGGCCCTCTTTTGGCATCTGCAGTTCCAGCTGGGTTCTCAGTGATACACCTCCCAAGACTGGATTGGAGGGGCGGGTGTAGCCATTATGTTTAAAATGGAACTGGGCCTTGTGGAAGTGCCAGTGGGTGCACTCGGTCCTTGAGTGTATCCTGGGAGCAGGTGTAGGGTTCAGGATACTCCTCATCTACCATCCACCCGGTGATGGGGAGAATTCCTGAAGGAGTTTGCAGACTTCATTGTCGATGTGGCTTTGGAGTCACCCAGATGGTCAATTCTGGTGACTTTCAGGCCTGGGTCGATGATGAACTCTCCTGATTGGAAATAGTCTCCTTCAGCTTATTACTATGCTGGGCCTTACACAGGTGGTTACCTCTGCTACTCATATAGGGGGTCACTCTTTGGATCTTGTGTTCCTCCTGGGGATGGAGATCATGGATCTGGGGTGGAACCAGTTGCTTGGTCAGATCATCACACTATAAGGTTCAGTTTCAGGGCACCCCAAATAGGCCTGCCCCTACAGAGATGGTCCAGTACTGCCCATTAAGGGAGTTACCCCAGAGGGCCTATCGGTGGTACTGGACCTATCAGGTCTGTCAGTGAATACATGAGTCCAGTGGGTATTGTACTGGCCTATAATAAGGTGGTGGGAGGCGCCGTCGACTCAATTGCTCCTGTTTGTGTTCGCCTACTCATTCTGTGCCCAAGGACCCCTTGGTTTGATGGGTTCTTGAAGGAGCTGAGAAGAGTGGTTCGAAGGCTAGAGAGCTTGGCAGAAATCTGGCCTTGATGCTGACAGACTTAGATTGATGGAACACTATAAGGGTTATCAATCAGCAATCACCCATAAGAAGGCAGAATTCCTGTCCGGGAGATTGCTGCTGCACAGAATTGACCAGCTCAGCTCTTCTGGACTGTGGACAGACTATGCAATCCAGTCTGTCTTCAGTCTGGAGGAGATCTTTCACAAATAAAGTGTGATGAACTTGCCGATTTTTGCAGATAAGGTTGTCAGCATCAGGTTGGGTATCAGCCCAACTCTCTATGAGGATTGCTGAGATCGGCAAGTGCCCGTTCTACCTAGTCTGACTTTAGCAGGCTGGAATTCATTGACATTGTGCAGATTGTCTGACTTTGTGACCAACCAGCTGTAGTTTGGATCAGGGCCCTCGCCACTATTAGTAGGTTGCATGAAGTTATCTGCCTGATCCTTGCTGAGGTATCTGGAGTTCCTTGGAGAAGGGGTCTTTCCTGATTCCCTCAAGGAGGCCGGTCGTTCGACCACGTCTTAAAACCTTCCTTGGATCCAGACTGTCTAGCTAACTACAGATCTGTCTCTAATCTACCGTTTGTGGGTCAGGTTATTGAGAAGGTGGTTGCGTTGCAGCTGGATGACCATCTTACAACCCACAATGTCTATGATGCTCTCAATCTAGGTTTAGGAAAAGACATAGCACCAAGACCGCCCTTGTTTGGGTTTTAAATGATCCCTAATTGCGATAGATCAAAACACCCATACTAACTTAGTCCTTCTTGATCTCTTGGTGGTGATCCACTGATGAGGATTGCTAGAAATTCCCAGGGTTCAGTTAAAAACATCTGGGGCACGTGCTTCTTCCCGCTGCCCCTATCCTGTGGAATTCTCTACCTTGTCGGTTAAGGGAATGCCTGACTGTCTTCGAGTTTTAAATCAGAGCTTAAAATTTACCTGTTTTATCAGGCTTTTGTAAAGGTTTTAGAATTTTACTGACATTATATGTTATAGTGAATGTTTATTTTACTGTACAGTGCCTTGGTACTTGAAAATTTCTTAAAAATACATTTTACTTACTTACTTACTTTCAAATAGCATTGTGTGCATCTATTTTTGTATAGACTTGTATGATGCCTTCTTTCCACTATTTGAGTCTGCTTTAATACTTTTTCATGTCTGAAATAATAAAGAGCACTCCTTTTAATACAGTGTGGACTAGGTCTTCATCAGTATTTTGAGCTGTTTTTGTCCATCAGTTGTTTATATATCATTTCTGTAGTGACTAAAATTAACTATTATGCAGCAGGCAGTGCTCTCTGATCTTACAGAACAATAGTTGTTCAAAACAGCTACAAATACTGATGAAAACCTGGTTTGAGCCATATTAAAAGGCGCTTCTTTTATTATTTCAGACATGAAAAAGTACTAAGGCAGACTCAAATTGTGGAAAGAAGGGTATCACACAATGTGAGGTAAGTGGCAATCTAAAATAGCATTAAAAGTATAGGTCAACATTTTCACCAGATTGTTGCACTGCTGCTTTAAGTTATGAGGCTATGTGGAATTTTGCAAATGTGGGCTCATAACTTTGGTAATATTCAGTATTTCTACCACAAGATTTCAACATAGCCATTTTGGTACAGTGACTCATGAATGTGACAGCTGTCATTTTTCAGCTCCTGCTCAAAATGTGTGTTTGCAACACAAAGGCTGATTTTGCAGTCCCTGAGCGACATCATCTTTAGGCCAGGAGTTGAACATTTTTCTGCCCTTCTTTATGAGGCAGGTTCATCACAAGGCTGTGTTGAAAATTTGGTGTAAGAATATTTAAAAAAAATAATTTTCAATATTTTTAACCAAGTTTCCTCTCCTGCACCCCTATCGGCTCTGGCCGAGTTTGTTTCTTATGACCATGAATTCTCTGTTAGTGTATGATCTCCATGCCAGCACAGAGAAAACCCCATAGTGTGGTAGGGTGCTCAGAGCACTCACAAATGCCTGTCTTGCTGCCCGATCCCGAAGGACAGCAGGTGGGGTTAGGTAGAGAGGAGAAGAGGTCAGCAATATTTGTTAAAGTGACGAGAGACACACAGCAGTGGCAGCAGCCACACAGGAATAGCAGAACTACAATTTTTAAATAAAGAGCACCCTGTTCACATGAACTGTCATCTTCATTTGCCTATGGCTCACAGGCCTGTGGTAGGGGCCAAAGGTCAGTGCCTGAGCTAGCCAATTAGATTATTGAGTGCTGCCAAAAGGACAGAACACAGTAAACAAGGCACATGTAACCCCTTTGTTACCGGGGTTACTAGAATCCCAGTAAGACCTAGTGGTAGGCAGGGAAGGCAGCTTGTGAAACTCCAATTAAATGGGTTTCACACTGTCTCACTCTGTCCTCAGTCACAGCTGAGACTGGAGAGATGACATCATTATAGAATTGTTACAGCTGCATGAGCCACATTTGGAATCTTCAGCTCAGAGTAGTTCTAGAACCTTGAGGAATTTGAAAGCCAGTCTTCGTTTGTCCTTGAGCAAGAAGGAAGCATCAGACTGTAGTCTGATTTTGCCTCCACACAGAAGAGTTTTCTGTGTTTCACCATTTTAAAGTGGTGGAGACTGTCCTCTCGGTCTCAGTGCCCCCTCCCTCCGGGGGTAGGAAAAAAAAGATCTCTGTGGGTTCAGGGCAGTCCCTTTTCCCACCAAGGAAAGAAGCTGCCTGAAATTACTTTGTCTGTTTGGGTATACAGAAAAGGTTAAAGGACTTCACCTGTGGGGGGACCATACAGAGCTTTGTTTATATTCAGTGAGTTAATAAATAAAGCCACACTGAAAAATCCCAATTCTGGTTCCGGACATTACAGTTATTGCTTTCTTTAGTTGGATTTACTTGGGTGCCCCTGTGTAGAGTAGTCAAACCTAGGCCTCTTGTGCCAAGTAGCCTCATCCTTCCCGAACCCATAGATATACACTCCCCACCAGGTATTGCTGCCAAATGCCAACAGCATGCCACCTGTCATTGTTTTGGTAAAGGACAGGGGTGGGAGAGTTACAAAAATGAGGCACCGCTTGGGATTTGTTTGGGAAGGAAGGTGCTTGGGCAAGCAGGCTAGCGTTTTAGCTATCTGGCAGTCGGTAACCCAAAAAGTTGAAACAATTTCCCTAGTGTGTGCTGTGTGCTGTGAATCTTGTGCTGCTGTTTAAAAATGCCAACTGTTTACCAAGGAGCTGTAAAGCCAAAGTGTGTGTCCTTGTCCTGCATCAACATAGTTTACAGCGTTTGTCAGTTTTAAAATAAAGTTCTGTGAAGGAAAGTGTGGAAAACTAGGGGTAGCAACAGAGAAATTATGCCCTGGACGTTTGAAATGCTTTTAAAATAAAGTTTCTGTGAAGGAAAGTGTAGAAAACTAAGGGGTAGCAACAGAGAAATTATCCCTGGATGTTGGAAATGCTTTCTGTGCAATACTAGAGACTGCAGAGTTAATGGCAATGTTACATGGTTGAAATGGGCTCCGCCGTGAGTCAGTTAGGAAAAAAAAAAAAAAGTGCATCTTTTTCAGTTTTGTGCCTGCTTTTCAGTGATCGCCGTGAGGAGGAGCCCTCGTGAGAAGAAGAGGCTCATTTGCATGGCGTCGTGTGGTTGGTCAGTTTGCCATTAGTCCGCCCTCAGCCAGTTCTTCAGAGTCTGCTTCAGCATTGAGAGGAGACAGAGTAGTGTGTGTACTGGCAGTGGAGGAGGCGTTGGAAGTGTTCAAAGCGCTGTAAACAGTGAAAAGTGACTTTTCTAGTTCAAAATCGGGCTCAACCGCTTATCGGTCGTGGGATCAGTGAATTGTGTGATTAATACTACGATGCGGAGACTGCCTGCCCGTTTGAAATCTGAGGCCGTCAAAATCTGGCTGCAGGCGTTTTCCTCTATCGCAGCAATCTGCTACATAACAGTGAGTAAGCGATTTAAAACTGCTCAAATCAGTGATTTTCAGTAATGCCATATAAAATGTGAGTGCAGCTGTATAGTCGCTTTGCAAGTAGCGATTATGTGATATCCTGCTAGCAAGTGCAAGTCTGTAAAGCCATTAAATGTGAGCATAGCAATGAAAGTAACCTCAGTTTAAAGTTTGCAGCCAGAGAGAGACTGTGGGTTGTAAAATAAGTGCAACGCTAGTAGAAACAGCAATCCTGTGCTGAAACCTGAAGTTTTAAAAGGACTGTGATTAAATAAATGTTGCCAGCATGTGAAAAGTCCAAGAAAATCCTGTAAATGTGAGAACAGCCAGAAAAGAGCAAGTTGTGCAGTTTGAAATAAAAGTTAATAGTAGCTGATGTAAATCGAGTGCGCAGTGTGCTTGGCCCAGAGTCTGAATGTTGATGCACAGGAGTGCTGCCGCCACCATTACAGGATGGGGTAGTAAAGTAAACACAGCAGCAGAGGAGCCATTTAAAGCTACAGAGTGTGTTCATTTAAAGTGGAACTTTCAGTTACAGTGAACTTTTGTTTGTTTTCTGCAGTTATGGCCTCAGGACCAGCTGTTACCGGATCATGCCGGGTTGCAGTAACAGCAGCAGTAAATAGATTGAGAGACATTGAAAATTGGTGCTATAGAGGGCAACTCCTCCTGATGTGGCAATTCCTAATTATCCAGTGCGTGTATGCCAGATGTGCTTGAGTGCTGGAAGGGATGTCTTTATGATTCCCCACTGTGCTGGTTGTCTACAAAAATATGAGCTTGATAAAGTGCCTCAAATTCGTTTGGCTCCCACATGGACACAACTTCAAGAATCTGCAGTTGGCAGCACACAGCATCAGGCGGAGCCTGTGGAGGAAGTCCCTGGGGAGTGTGGCATAAAGTTAGACAGTGCAGAATTAGAGACTGAATCTGAAGTTGAAGTTTTGGATGCTGGATCTCAGAAGGCAAGTTCAGAAGCATCAATAGACTCCTTGGTGGGGGCCTAGCCCAAGTCTCGAAGGTGAAGATGAGATGCGGAGGCCGTTAAATGGGAGGTGTCGACCTCCGCTCCTAGTGATGAATGGATAGTCTCGGGGTGAGAACTACTGCTCACTCTTGGGCTCAGATCCTCAGTGAAGAGGAAGATGAGGAGGAACCTAAGTGGCCTTGTGAGATAGGAGCGGTACACAGCCTCAAGATCTTGCCTCGGAGGAATGTGTTCAAAAGGTGGTGATGCCACTGCCCTGTCTTCACCAGAAGAAAAAGTCAGGGATCCATTTTTAATTTCATTGAGGATCGAAGCTGGCAGAACCAGGACTGGCCACCCCAAGCCAGGCCAGCGGTCTCAGATTGACCAAAGCAAGTAAAGAGGAGAGACTGGTTCAGTAGAAAGGCCAATGAAATCTTTGGTATGACCTTTCCTACCTTTCCACGGAGAGTCTGGGAGGAGATTGAGAACTGCAGGAAATCCTGGATCTGGGATGAAGCAATGAAACATGTGCATCCTGGGGCTAACCAGCATGTAAAGAATAGACTGTTCCACGAAAAGTATACACAGTGGAAGAGAGGCAGGACACTGTTTATGGACAGAGTGAGAATTGTGGACGGAGAGGGATGCAAGTCTCCCACTGTGTGAATTATGTGTGTCCAAGATGGAGTAATAATTCAAGCCCCTGACCCCTCTACTATTGGCCTCAATGCAAGGACCTCCCGGAAATTAAGCCTGAGCCTACTAAATGGAGAGCCGAGCAGTGGTAGTCAATACTGCCACATCTGAACTGTGAAGTACCTTTATGAACTGCCAAAATGAATAAACAAAAATCGGGCCCCATTCTTCAGTCTACAGTAAACTGTCTGCAATCACCAACTGCCTACTGGTACCACCAGATGACTTCAGATCCAGAGGACACCAGCCCAGCTGTTTCCTGTTCATCGCCTGGTAATCGGATGACCTCGGACCAGCTGTTTCTCTTTTTGTTCCTGTTCTAAGGTTCCTTCTCCAGTTATGACATCAGCCCTGCTGTTTCCAGATGTACTCCTGTGGGTTCCGGAAGATGTCCGCCCAGCTGTATCAGAAGAAATGCTGCCAGGAGAGTCTTGGCAGGGACCAGGTTGGTGACGTTGAGTACTTCAAGAGGCTGGTGAGTCAAAATCTCTTTTTATTGTATCTTTATGACATTGCAATACACACCTTACACTACAGACTTCAAACAGTGTGTGAACTGTCCACAAAGACTCTCCCTTCAGGATTATGGCCTTAAAGACTATGTTCATGGGGCTCCGGCCCAGGAGAGACTCTAATGGACTGGCCTTCGGACCTTGTAGTCACTAGTGGGACATTTAGGGCACTCCATCACCCAAAAAAGTGTATTGTTATCAATGTCATTTCTGTACTTAGTGTATATACTGTCTTTTCTACTTTTCTAAAAAAAAAAATTTTTTTTCTTTTGGGATTGTTTAGTGTTTTTGTTTATCCTGTATGGTAAGGGTTGTGGTTGTGGTTGTGTTGTTGTAGTCATCGTTATTTAGGTAGATCGTAAATGCAGATTAGGGTGTTTTGTTTTTGTTGTTTTTGTCTTTTCTACAGGTGTTCTTGGAAGAAAGAAGAGAAGACAAGAAGAGGAGGAGGGGCTCATCGGAGTTCCTCATTTCAGTGCTTATGTTTAGAAATTAAAGTACTGTTGTGTTCCTAATGTTGTAGATGCAGGCTGACAAAGGTCGGGAGGTCCCCGGTTTATTTTTATTTGGGATGTTATGTAGAGGCAGATAGGTTTTCCCTAGAGGGTTGGGGGATAGACAGGCTGTGGTCCTGGAACGGCGTAGGATTTCAGTGCTGATCTATCAGGGCTATGCTCTGGACAGTTCTACCAGAGCCACTAGGTGTCCATAGTAAGTGGACAGAGTAGAGGCTAAAATGTCAGCTATAGGCCTCCTAGGCCCTTGGTGTTGCCTACCCTGTGCTCATACCACACGGTAAGGAGGGCCTGTTCACCCCCCCTCACTTGAGTAGCACATAGGGTGGGATGGCCTGAGGCCGGGTGCATAATGACTGGGGACAGTCATTTTCCTGGTCATATGGAGTGTAACCCTTTGTTACCCGGTTACTAGAATCCCAGTAAGACCTAGTGGTAGGCTGGGAAGGGCAGCTTGTGAAACTCCAATTAAATGGGTTTCACACTGTCTCACTCTGTCCTCAGTCACAGCTGAGACTGGAGAGATTACATCATTATAGAATTGTTACAGTTGCATGAGCCACATTTGGAATCTTCAGCTCAGAGTAGTTCTAGAACCTTGGGAATTTGAAAAGCCAGTCTTCCGTTTGTCCTTGAGCAAGAAGGAAGCATCAGACTGTAGTTTGAGTTTTGCCTCCACACAGAAGGAAGTTTTCTGTGTTTCACCATTCTTTAAGTGGTGGAGACCGTCCCCTCGGTCTTCAGTGCCCCTCCCTCCGAGGGGAAAAAGTCTCTGTGGGTTCCAGGGGCAATCCCCTTTTCCCACCAAGGAAAGAAGCTGCCTGAAATTACTTTGTCTGTTTGGGTATACAGAAAAGGTTAAAGGACTTCGCCTGTGGGGGACCATACAGAGCTTTGTTTATGTTCAGTGAGTTAATAAATAAAGCCACACTGAAAAATCCAATTCTGGTTCTGGACATTACAGTTATTGCTTCCTGTAGTTGGATTTACTTGGGTGCCCCTGTGCAGAGTAGTCAAACCTAGGCCTCTTGTGCCAAGTAGCCTCATCCTTCCCTGAACCGTGATATACACTCCCACAGGTATTGCTGCCAAATGCCAACAGCATGCCACCTGTCGTTGTTTTGGTAAAAGGACAGGGAGGGAGGTACACACACAAATAGCACCTCCTCAAATTGCTTGTGTACCCAGCATCCATGAACTGTCTGTGTATGAACCGACCATTGACAGAACACCTTTGGACACTGTCTGTAACTTCACTGGACATGAGTGCTAAATTAAATGTTCTTAATGATTTATCAAAAGGATTTAAAATACTGTGCTTAATGGACATTCAAGCACTTTAAGCTGTAACAAGTGAATTTTGAGTTTGTGCGGAGAATGCTCAACTCAGTTTTTGTCTCATTCCATAGTGTGTTGTACTCTAATTTTCTGAGGCAGTTTAGTTTGGTGAGCGATTGTAGCACCCCTCATTCAAGTGGTATACAGAGAGTTCCCGGTTGGGAAGTGGAGGTTTATGCAAAGCCAGGGACCTGACTACAGCTCCAGCGAGCAGGTTATGTTTACACCATCAACATAATACTAGGTCTGAAGAAAACGTGGTGATGACATTGAAACGTTAGGGTGTGGCTGCAACGTGTCCTGTAAACATGGTTATGTTTGGTTCATAGCTTTTGGAGCAGCTCATAGTGTTCTCACAGTTCTGGTCACTTAGCTGAAGCATCGTATAATGGCACTTTGTGTGAGTACAAAAGTTATTGCTGTTGTGGAACGCATTCTAAAAGCTGCCTGTAAAGAAATGCATTTGAACACACTGGTTTGGAGTACTGCTAGATGTGGTATATACAAAACTGTTTCAATGAATAAGTCTACCTGCTTACTATTTGCACATTGAAATTTGCCTAAAGTGAAATCTCTTGGGTACTCACTCACATCTTGGATTGCTGCTGTGTAGTCAGCGTGTTTCTGTTACTGAGCCTCTGGGGTATTGTGCACCTTCCATTTGAAATGGAGCTACTGATGTGTGTTGTTGACAACACTGGGTGAACTGGTGAAAACTAGTGCAGGACCTTGACAAACAAATTGATGCTCTGTGCCCCAGGGTAGCCTTTCTGGAATCCCTGAATCGATATGCTGGATCAATCTTTGTGCAAGGATCGGAGGCATCAGTACTGAAACTGATGGATGCCACCATGCCTTATCAAAGAGAACTCTCTCCTTTGACAATGACTGAAAACAGTGAAAAATCAGACGTGATAATGAAATGTTTGAGTAGCTGGCCTTACTGAAATGGCAGAAGGGAGGACAGTGTGAACTTTGCCAGAGCACTTTTGCCATGGATCTTGAAGTTGGCAGAGAACAATCCTCCATTATCCATTGAAAATGCTTTTAGGATAATGATGATGAAGGCAGCAGCAGTGACTACAACACCAAGAACTTTATGGCGGTATGA
This sequence comes from Neoceratodus forsteri, assembly GCA_016271365.2. Taxonomy (NCBI): domain Eukaryota; kingdom Metazoa; phylum Chordata; order Ceratodontiformes; family Ceratodontidae; genus Neoceratodus; species Neoceratodus forsteri. The sequence continues at coordinate 127,834,719 of JADMNL010000024.1, forward strand.
GCAGGTATTGGGGATAGAGACAACATTCTGGCCATTGCACAGAGAAAGAGGGACATGAAATATGGCACGGATAATCTCATGCTATTCCCTGATCTTTCATATAACATGAGAGTGCTGAAAAGCATTTGACAGCATTTATAGCCGTCTTCATCAGCTCAGGATCCACCATCTGCTGCTTCTGCCCACTAAACTTCGCTTCACATGGAATGACCACCATTATCTATTTTCTAAGCCCAAAAAGTCGAGAATCTGGTCACTCATATTGAAGCCACGCTGGCAGCCACAGACAGCAGTGAAGATTCATTAGAGGATGAGTGAAGGACTCTTTTGGGAGCATAGCTTCATCAGGTTTGCACAGACACTTAGGGCCAGATATTCAAAACTTAACTCAGGTGCTAAGGGGTGTTTGCCTGTGCTAACCAGGTTTACATCCAATTTATAGGTGGGATCTATATTCATACACCTTTAGAGCGTGGAAAAACCTGTTAGCGCCAAGGCCAAGTTACTGCTGCACCCATGCAAATGAGGAAGACATCTTCTGCATACAGGTGCAACAGCAAATTTAGAGGTTTGTATAGGCAGTAAATGCCACCTGAATGGCGCATGTTATTGTCTTTGCAAACCCCGACTCAGCAGGTGCAAAACCCTGGTGACAGGCAAAGTACTGCAGCTGCCCACCCCTGCCCCTGAACCTATCCCATGGAAGCATTGATGTCCCTGGTGTCTAGTGACACCCTCCGATCGCCTGCTACAGTAGCTGTAAACACTTCCCTGGTGTCTAGTGGCACCTCCCCAGCCTCTGATCAGCCACTGCTGTGTTATTAAATCCATCCCTGGTGTCTAGTGGCAGTCACCCACCCTTTGATCAGCCGCCGCCAGGTTCTTAAGGCTGTCCTTGGTGTCTAGAGGCAACCCGCACCCTCTGATCACTCATCCCTGTAAATGTCATGTGTTCTCATGGTGTCAGTGGTAACTCTCACCCATCAAACACCTGTCTCCACATCACCCATCACCCTGGTGGCTAGCAGTCCCTCTATCCCACTGCCTGCACTGAGTACACCACCTGTCCACCCCGTCACCTCATTGTCCAGTGCTGCATGGGGATCTGATATGGTGACTGGCACAGCCTCCTTTCACCACCTTTGTAGACAGTACATGTGCTGCCTATACAGTACACAGTCTGTGCACTCCCTGTCATGCCATACAGTGGCTGGCCAAAGTGGTGAGGAGGAGGTTTGTGCTGGCCGCAGTATCGGATCCCCACATGGCACCAGACAGTGAGATGGTGGGGATGTAAGGGTGGTGTGCTCAGAGTGAAGTGGGAGACCACTAGCCACCTGGGTGATAGGTGACACAGGGCCAGGTGCTTGGTGGGTGGGGGTACCAGGTGGACACCAAGGAACATCTAAAACACTTACAAAAGAGGAGTGATTGTAGGGTGAGGTGTGCCACTAGACACCAGGGACAGCTTTAATAACATGGTGGCAGCCAATCAGAGGGTGGGGTGCCACAAGACACCAGAGAAGCATTTACTGCTATGGTGACAGCCAATCAGAGGGTGTGTGGGGTGATTCTAGTCCCCAGGAAAAACCTCAACAATTATGAGGACTGGTGTCAGAGGGCAGGATACCCCTAGACACCAGGGAACTGCTGAACACTTAGGGAGATGGGTGCTCAGAGGGCACAGAGTGCCACTAGACACCAGGGACAGCTTTAATAACATGGTAGCAGCCAACTGGTGGGTGGGGGGTGCCACAAGACATCAGAGAAGTGTTTACTGCTCATGGTGGCAGCCAATTAGTGGGTGTGTGGGCATCACTAGACAGCAAAGACCACTTTAATAACAAGGCAGTGGCCGATCAGAGGGTGGGGTGGGGTACTGCTAGACACCAGGGAAAACCTCAGCAATTATGGGGACTGGTGTTGGAGGTGGGGATGCCCTTAGACACCAGGGAACTGCTGAACACTTACGGGATGGGTGCTCAGAGGCGTGAGATGCCACTAGACACCAGGGACATCTTCACAATTACGGTGGCCAGTGATTGGCGGGTGGGGTGTTACTGGACACCAGGGAGGCCATGTACATTGCAGGTTATAATCATTTAGAGTGGGGAGAACTTGCAGACACCAGGGACATCACTGCTTCCATGGGCTAGGTCTGGGGGTGGGCAGCTGCAGTGCCTTTGCCTGTCACTAGGGTTTTGCACCCTGCTGAGTCGGGGTTTGCAAAGACAACAACATACTCCCATTCAGATGGCATTTACTGCCTATACAACCTCTAAATTTGCTGCTGCACCTGTATGCAGGAGATGTAAGTCCTCATTTGCATGGGTGCAGCAGTAGCTTGGCCCTTGGGCGCTAACAGGTTTTCCCACACTCTAAAGGTGTATGAATATAGATCCCACCCACAAATTGGATGCAAAACCTGGTTAGCACAGGCAAACACCCCTTAGCACCTGGGCTAAGTTTTGAATATCTGGCCCTAAGTGTCCTGTGCAAACCTGATGTAGCTTATGCACCCAAAACAGTCCTTCACTCATCCTCTAATGAATCTTCACTGCTGTTTGTGGCTGCCAGCGTGGCTTCAATATGAGTGACCAGATTCTGACTTTTTGGGCTTAGAAAATAGTTAATGGTGGGCCATTCCATGTGAAACGAAGTTTAGCAGGTGTGTGGGTGCCACTAGACAGCAAGAACTGCTTTAATAACAAGGCAGTGGCCGATCAGAGGGTGGGGTGGGGTGCTTCTAGTCCCAGAGAAACCTCAACAATTATGGGGACTGGTGTCAGAGGCGTCACCACTGTTGGTGTATTTTTTACGTCTTTTGGGGTATTTTCTACAATAACATGTTGTCACTGATCTCATGATTGTTATAACTATTAGTCCATTTATACCACTAAGTGAGCTGAATATTTCTGTTTTTAAAAATCGAGCTCTGTGATTGGTCGGATTTTCTGACATCATCAATTCTGAATTTAATTGGTATAAAGGGATCGTTTTAGATGCAGGCACCATCCCTGATGAAGCTTTTTTGTCAAAGCACCTGGGAACCTGCAGCATGAATCTTTTGTTGTGCCTTTCACTATTCTATTCAACGTGTGTGCCTGAAACATTAGACTAAATCCTTATTTAGCATTCAAGCAAGGACTTGTATTTTTTACAACCGTCACTGGAGGAAAGTGACTCTCTGGGCTCTGGGTGTACAGTGATGATTTTTTGTTGATGTTTCAGTTAGGGATCGCAGCCCTCACCTGCACCACCCTAGCTCTGTAGTGCATCACCATTTGGTCATATTGATCCTCACTGTTGCCATGCTTGCTCTATGCTTATTCACGTCACTATTTCCATTAACCAGTCAGGCGCACTGGTGCAGAAAGAGCATGGTGACTGGAAACTTAGTTTCAAGATGGAGGTGCTGCTCTTATCCTAAACTACTCACTTCATTTTGGTGCCAAAACCTCAATTTGTTATCTGTATTTACTTTATTTGTTTTATTTTTATTTATGATAAAAGTTTTCATAGTTGCCGCTTTGTTCATTTTGGGATAATTTCTGGTCATCCTGTGTGATCACATCTTATGGATCCAGCTGGCATTCCTGATGGGAGAGAGTGTTTCTTGTGCATGTACTAGATGAGGTCAATGAATTCAGCACCTTTTTTATAGTCTTTATTTTTCAAGTCAGTATTACAGCAAATACATTTGTACAGCAGTTTCATTGTATAAGATATACATATACAGTAGAAATTCATATGATACAGGACACTATAACCTGCTTTTAACATTTATAAAACCACTTCAGCCATATAATGTCCATTAACTATGTATAATTGATTACTAGATACATGGGGAAAGAGAGCGCTGGTACCAAGGATTTATCTTGTCAGAGAATAAATGAATCATCCAATGGGAAATATAGAGACCCAAGGCCTCCAATATAATTCAAACTGGGGGATACGATGAGCTCTTTTAGCAAAGAGTCGTTCCAGGTTATAGATCTCTGACACTATGGAGTGCCAATGAGATAGAGTAGGGATTGTGGGCTTCGCCATAAGCGGGTAATCACCTTCTTAGCTGCAGCTAAGTATAAATAGAGTTTGCTCTTTTTGGAGGTACTAAACCCTCTTCCCCAATATATAACAGGATCGTTAGATGTGTTAAAACTAAATCTAGTCAATTAATAATTGAAGGCTCCTGGCTATTTCTTTCCAGTATTAGGAAACTTTTGGGCACAAACAAAAAATGTGGGAGGCATTAGTCCTCACCTGCCCACATTCTCTTCAACACATTCAGGGTTTCCAGGTAGAAATTTAGCCAGTTTGTCAGGAGACATAAAGAAATGCATGCAACACTTCCAAATATATTCAAGCCAATAGGGAGCTGAAGAAGCCTTCATTGACAGAATAATTGGCTCCAGCCATTTATCATATGTAATCTGAGTATTTAATTCTTTATTCCACTTAGTTAAAACATTCTCAGTATTTTGCTTCCAATTTTCCCTCAAGGCTGTATATAGGTGGCCAATTAATTGTGTTGGAAGTTTTCCTTAATTGCCTCTATAATCAGATTCATGAGAGTGGGCTTCGGGGAAGGAAGAACCATTCAGTGGGGCCCAGATCCATTAGATATGAGTGTACCTGCAGAAATCTGAGTGATGTGTAAAGGGAGTCGAATCTAGACTGCAGGGGGCGAAAGTCTTCACCCATGTATATCTAAAATTGGTAAAGCATTGAGGCCTAATTTATGCCACTCCTCATACTGTAAGTATGGACTTGTCTGGCTGCTATGAACTGTTTTCCTTAGTCACCAGTCGGAAGTATGGAGACAATATGGCAGAGTGGTTTAAGGCTCTGAGCTGCAAATCTGGAGACCTGGGTTTGAATCCTACAGCCCCCACTTGCATACTGTGTGACCCTGAGCAAGTCACTTAACTTCTCCGTGCTCCCAGGTTGCACCTGCAAACAAGCTTTCAGCTTAGTGTGTCTCACCTGGTAAAATAATTAGTAAAAAAAAAAAGATCTGCAAGTTCGGCTGACCTGAGCTCATACCATATTTTTAATATATTATGAGTCCCCAAGTAAAGTCCCTTAAACATGGAATGGAATCTAATGGAAGAACAAAACAGGAATATGTCATAAAGATCATTCAGGGTAAATTCTATTAATTTCCACAGAGGCATTATATATCTATTAAGCCATATAAGAAGGACCTTAGATATCACGGCTCTGTGGTATTCTTTAAATTAGGAAGGTTTAAACCTCCTTTGGCAATAGGTAATTGTAAGGATGACCACTTTATCCTTGGGTTTTCCACACCCAGACAAACCTGGAGAATATTCTGTACCAAGAAGAAAATATAATCTGGATGGAATTAAGGGTAAAGTTTGAAAATATATAGGATCTTTGGAAACACCGTCATTCGAATAGTCTGAATCGCTGATGAAATGATAAGTGCAGGTGTGCCCACTCCCATTAGTTATTCTATGGCTATAGTCACAGGCTCCAAATTCAAGAGCTCTAAAATTCCAAATCTTTGGGAATAATGACTCCTGATATCGAATCCTGTTATTTTGCCATCTAGCAGGTAATAGAGTACTCAGAGCCTGAGATGGAACAAAGTTGAGAGGTAAAATCTCTGTCTTTTGAATATTAATTTTATATCCAGCAACTTCGAAAACCTCTGTATCACTGCTAGTGTGGCGTGACCGAGCTTTCTGGATCTAATAGAGTCAGCAGTATATTGTTCACATATAATGAGAGAGTAAATTCTCTTAAGCCTAGAAGTATCCCATGAATGTCAGCATTTCACCTAATGGCCTCTGCCAGTGGTTCAATATACAAGCGAACAGAAGTGGCGAAAGTAGGCAACCCTGCCTTGTCCCCTGCCTAAATGTATCCTATCTGATAGCTGGCCATTCACCTTGATATCGCCTTTGGAGAAGCATATACTCTCTGCAGCAGGAAATAGGTTCCCTGGAAACCCAAACTCAGACAGGATCTTCCAGAGGAAACACCGCTAACCGGTCGAATGCTTTGTCAGCATCCAAACTGATCAAGGTCACTGGGATATTTCTCTGATTCACATAATCAAGGAGATGCACTGTCCTTTGGATATTATCCGAAGTTTCTCAGTTTTGGATGAACCTGATTGATCTGAATTCACTAGCTCGGGAATCAGTTCCTCTATTCTATGAGTCCATATAGACATAAATAACTTATAATCCATATTGAGTATGGATCTCGGTGTACATGAGGTAACTAAATCTGGGGTTTATCCTGTTTCAACACCAGAGATATATTAATATAATCCCAAGGGGGTTCCTCCTTCTGTATCTCCTGAAATGTCTTAACCAATGCAGGGGCGATCTGTTTGTAGAAGGTTTTATACCACTCTGTGGGCATTCCTGGGGCCTGGGGTTTTAACGTTTTACTATCTGTCACCACTCTTTTAAGTTCTTCTAACCTAATCAGGGCCTTCAGTCTCTCTGCCAAATCTTCTGGAATACGGGAAGAGTGAAGGTGGAAAAACTCCTCCAAATTAACCGGGTCAGTAAGACAGGGCAGTATATACTGTAGCTAGGAATAATAATTCTTAAAGCAGGCTTTTATCTGCTCCATATGAGTTACTCGGGTATTAGATGTTAAGTCAGTTAAGTGTGAAATGTGTGTGTCTGTCCTCTGTGTCTCCTAGCCAGGTTCTGAGCCCCTTTTGGGCCTCCCTCAAACCTATAAATTTCAGATAAAACAAAGCCTGTTGTGTTTCTCATCTAAGAGCTTTTGCAGACTAGCCTTTGTTTGCTTCATTTGTATCCTAATCTCTTCAGTTACAGGAACATGGGCCTGTAGGTCTCTCAATTCACCATGAAGCCTAGTATATTGTCTTTCCCAGGTTTTTCCTAGCCGCTGCATGAGCTATGATCTCTCCTCGAATCACAACCTTGAGTGTGTCCCATAGCATAAATGTGAAACTTCCCTCCTGAGTTTTCCATGATTACCTGAGCAATTTTAACTTTGAAACAGTCTATAAAGGCTCCATCTCTTAAAAATGAGGTATTCAGATGCCACCCAGTGGACTTTTAGAAATTTTAAAGTCTAATTTTAAGAATGGGGGAATGATCAGAAAGGAATCTAGGACCAATTGTCAGGTCTTGTAAGTAATCTGTATGTTCCCAGGTAATAAAAAAATAGTCAATCTGGAATGTGAGGAGAATAAAATGTATATCCCTAGTCGATGGATAGAAAAACCTCCAGACATCCGTCATGGCCACTGCTTCTATGTTGGTCGAAATATTTCAGTGCTGGGAAAGATCTATGTTTATGAGGAGGATGAATCTAAATGGGGGTTCAAGGTAAGATTAAGATCACCACCCATAATCAAACATCCCTGAAGATTGTCTATTAATCTGTCAAAGAATCGTTTCAATACTGCTGAGGCATCATTGGAGAGAAGTACACATTTACCAGTGTTATCTGCTTCCTGAACAATGTCCCTTGAGATCACGTGGTGTTCCTGAGGATCAGTGAGCTGTGAGGATAGGTGAAAAGGTGAGGTCCGAGGAATCATAATTGCTACCCCGTCGTTTCCTTATGGAAAGATGAAGCATAGACCTGATACCGCCCTCTCCTGCTAATTTAAAGTGTTCAGTGTCTGTCAAATGGGTCTCCTGTAAATATATGACATCAGGTAAATGTTTCCTTAGGTATTGGAAGAGTCTTGCTTGTTTGATCGGGTTATTCAACCCATTTATATTAAGGGACAACCGCTAATTATTTGGGTCACCATTATAGAAGACAATTCTGCGATAGGACCTTCCCCTTGTACCCCAAATTCAGCACCTTTTGTTACTTTTAAAAGAGTTTATGTTCGGATTATGGCTATGTTAAAATCTATGTGGCATGTTGCTCCCGCGTTATGGATGATAAGTGGGTTAGGGTCAGTAGCATGTTTGTTTCATGCTCTGCACTTGAGTTTTCCCCTTATAAGCAGTTGCTGATTGTTTAAAATGAAAAAATAATGGTGTTGTCTTCAACTTATCTGGCATCAGTCCAGCCCCCAATCTCTGATGCACTGTAAAGGCCAAATCAGTTTTGAATCTCTCCACAGTCACTGGTGTTGTCCATTGACTCATAGACGTCAGTCAGACTCAACCTCTGATGCACTGTAAAGTGTTCTTCAGGTTAAAATCCCTTCACAGCCACTTGTAAGATCTAGCTCCTTACCACGCATCAGTCGAGCCCCAAACTGTAGTGAACAGTGAAGTGCATTTCAGACTCAGATCCCTCCTCAACTGATGGTGCTGTCCATCGACTTACCATGCATCAGTACAAACCAATCCCATAATGCACAGTGAAGTGAATTTCATGTTCAAAACCCTCCACATCCACTGGTGTAGCCCATCAATTCATATGACATCAGTTCAGCCCCAATCTCTGATGCACTGTATTCTTCAGGCTCAAATCACTCCACAGCCACTTGTAAAATCTATCTCTTATCATGCATCAGTCGAGCCCCAAACTGTAGTGAACAGTGAAGTGAATTCAGGTTCAGATCACTCCACAACCAATGGTGTTGTCCATTGACTGATCTGGTGTCAATCCAGCCCCAACCTCTACTGCACTGTAAAGTGCTGTTTAGGTTCAAATCCACAGAGTCACTGATTTAGTCCATCTGTTCACCAGTCTTCAGTCCAGCCTTTATCTCTGACACTCTGTGATGTGCATTACTGTTATAGATCCTTCTCAGTTATCATGGTGTAGTCCATTGTGCACATCAAGATTCATTCCAACACTACCCTCAGATGCACTGTAATGTTCTACTCAAGTTCGAATCATTCCACAACCACTGGTTTAGTCCCTTGTGCTCATAATGCTTCAGATCAGCCCTTACCTCTGATGCACTGTGATATGATCAGTGCCAGTGTATGACTTATACAGTCCATTCAAATGAAACACATTTTATAGTACACATATGCGCCAATGAGCATCTCTTCATGGTGCAGGCATATACCCAAACTCCTTCCCACCCACACAGTGCACCATACTGAATGCTGCAACATATCACATGTGTATGCAGGCAAACCATGTGAACACAGCACATAGTACACAACCTTTAGAGGTGCCCATGTCATCACCCTGTATGTGTACCCACAATGTCTCTGCTTGGCATATGAACACCATTACCAGGTGCAGGCAGCCCCACCTGCTTCCCTACAACTGAGTATACCCCAAGGATGGGTGCCAATTCATGACACAAAATGACTGCAGTGCCTACGAGCATCATTCCTGGCAGTGACACACCCATCCCTTCCCATTAAACAGTATACCCCAAATTACCAGTGCCTTTTCAGCAGTTTCATCATCCGACCTATCGTATACCTAATGTATCTACAGTGACTGTTAGCACCATTATTACATGCATATAGCCCCTCTCATTTCCCAGAACATATGAAGTGAATCTGAGCATGTATTATGAATGCAGGACACCCCCGCCACTAACACACAGTGCTTCATCATTCAGTCATTCCCTCACCTTACAAAATCCCATAATACAACCCCAAAAAATAAACTATGCCAGGAAATTAAATAATGCAAGATTTATGTAACATGATGTTTACTGAAGGCTGTGAACCTTTACATGAACAACATCATGCTTTATTTACAGTATGATAAACAAACAGCACCAATAAAATACAGTTCTTTACTTATTGAAGATTTTATTACAAAATAAAATAAAATAGTTTATTTCAATGAAATTACACATTTTAACTACTGCAAATATGCAATTCACTAAAATGTATCCATTTCCTGTGTCCAGCTCACTGACCTACACTGGAAGTGTTCTTCCTATTTCCATCACTTGACCTCACAAAGCACTTCTTTCTTCCTGTATCACTTCCTGATATGTCCTTCTAAGGTGATGTGTAAATATGTTGTTACTAAACTGGGGAAAAAAAAAAAAATTGATAATCAGATTCAAAACTAAAATCAGTGGGTAAGAAGAATTAAACACTGCAAAAATTCTAACCAGTGGAGTGGAACAAAAACTCAAACTGTAATAACAAGAGATTCAGATACTGACTTCTGATTAAAAATTGTAAAAAAACGCAAAATTTATATTTAGACAATGACAGTTGTTTGTTGTATATATTTAACAATTTTAACTAACAGTTTTACAGAAATTTAATATTTTTGCATGACTAAATAAACAGAGCATAATTATATTTAGATAAAGTCATCAGAATTTATTAAAATATGAAAACAACCTTACACAACATTAAATACAGTTAAATAGACATTACCAAACCTCACTAATTTCAAAAACTTTTGTCCTGAAAAACTTTTCTTTTACAGTTTTAAAATTGGATGTATGGTTTTAAGATATGTAGGTTTAAGCACACTGTGTTTGTATGAATGCTGATCTAAAACCCTTCAGGAACACATGTATAGTGTATGGTCAAATGCTGTTCATGGAAATTCATGCCTGGAAAGCGTTGTTGTCCTACACTCGATTAACGTCCACGATCTTGTTGTGCTGCACCAGTGCGTCACGGTGCAGCACAACAAGATCGAATACATCTGGCATGCGTAATAGAGTGCACACGGCAACACAGAAGCAAGCTTTGGCGGCAGACACAGAAGTAAGCTTTTTTTCACCAAATGTTCACACGAAGTACTGCTTATGGTTGCCCATACACTATAAAAGATTGTGTATGAGCAATCATACACAAACAAGGAAGTTAGTGCGATCTGAGGTTTCGTGGTAACGGACCTCTCGAAATACGCCTCGAGGTTCCAGGTTACCACTTAACCTCTCGATCACAACTGCCTTGTTGTGCATGCTTGCTCATACACAATCCTCTATGTTCTAGCAGCAGGCAGAGGGTACCTGAACATTCTAAGTGACAATAGGATAGAATAGTTAAAATACAGCTTCTACTGGGAAAATGGTTTGCAAATCCAGTGCAGTTCTCCTTTAAATCACTTTGTAAACCTGAGACAGTAAAGGGGAGGGGATTGGAAATCTTTAAAAATGAGAGTAAAGTTGATTTACGGTATCAGAAATGGTGGATTTTCTACACTGACTGCTACATGTCTCTCTTGTATTCTACCATTCACCTTGCCATGTGGCATCAGTTCAACATGAACTTTCTTTTGTGAATGGGCTGAGAGACTCTGTTGCGTGACTGATCACTATTGGCAACAAAATATCTCATTGGTATTGCTTATTATGCAATGTTTTTCAAATTGCATATATGTTTTCTTGTTCCTGGTTATGTGAACAGGATATTAAATAGAAGTTATAGTGTTCTCTCCTATAGATGGGCAATGTACTGTTAAATGAAGTTATAAATTCTGGGGCTTTCTGTTTGTAGAAGCGTATCTGGAAGGTAGTAAGTATTTTTCCCTCGGGTCTGAGGAAAATTTGGTTAGATATATATTGTCCTTTGAAGCAAAGGGATCTATAGGACTTAGAGTCAAAATGGTAAAGGTCAGTGTTGGCCAAGTCCTGTGCATATTTCCTAGTTCTTTCTCTGGTTGTTTGCATATTCAAGATGTCATAGTGTTAACAATTTAGTAAGTAATCCCTCCATGTTGTAGCTCTTGGGTGGGGGTTGCCGCCGCAATGTAAAAGAACAGGGCACTCTTCGCAAGAGTAGAGGACATTCCTGGTGTCTTGACCATGGTCCCCTTCCCATAAACTGGATCATGCAATTGTCCATGCTGTGTGTGGGTGATGATGTGTGATATGGCTGCCACTACACATTCAGTCACTTCACTACCAGTCTAGCATTTCTTGTAAAGCGCTTTTGGGATACATTGTATATAAAAGCGCTATATAAATGCTGATTCTTCTTCTTTGTAAGAGAATGCAAAACTGTAAAATGGCATACTGTTATCCCTCCCCTACTCTCAGTGCCTACATCTACCCCCGCCCTATCCTGAGCGTCTAATAAGGCCTGCTTTTACCCTTATTTTTAGTGTACTGATTGTAATGACTGCTGTAATTGTACCCTTCATAAGTATTCCTGTACCTATTTGTTATCCTGATTGTGTCTTACTGAATTTCTTACACTTGCCAATATCAACCATTCTCTTTTTTTTTGTGAACTTTCTTTCTGCTTCTCTCTGCCTAGAACTCCCTCTAGTGGCACACTCACCTGCCACCATCTACCACGTGTCAGAAACTGTTCTCTGGGGATCGGGGACAGACGCGCCTCTCCCACCTGATTCAGCGACCTGGGAGCGCCATTCATCGCTGGACCCAGGTGGGTCGGAGGGACCGGAGAGTTGGAGGAACCAGCCCAACATTGGGTGTGTGACTGGAGGTCCTGGAGGGTGCCATTGCCTATCTGGAGGGTTTTATCCAGTTGTTGCCTGTGCGTGAAGGTACAGCTGGCACCCTGCTCACGCCAGCACGTTCCTGCACCTAGGTAATAGGCACCTGCGCCACCAATCCCAAGCATGTCCCCATGCAGCCCACTACTCTCCCCAGTTCTGCAGGGGTCACCAGTGTTACGAGGAAGAACCCACTCACCCCAGGAGAAAGCTTTCCTCTGGACACTCAGTCCTGCTCCTCCCTGCCGACCCCCAACTACCCGAGTTCACTTCCAAAACCGGGTCGCCAGCGTGGTGTGAGGTGTGGCATCCAGCGTCTCAGTCCTCAGCACCACTGGGCCATCATGTCAACCATTCTCAATGTATTCGGTGCATGCGTATCACTTACTGTGCCATCTTCATGGCCCGTGGCGTGCCTGAAAATGGTCCTGGGATCAGCACACTTACCTGGTAAACAAACAAATAAATAATTAATGTATCTATTGTAAGGTGTTTCTTGCAAATACTGATAAAAATAAAAAATAACAAAAACATGGTAGCACCATCCTGATACACCCACATTATGAATTTAGCATCTACATTCAACAGGTAACTTCAGCAGAAGAGGGTTTTAATGATTGTGAGTGACATCCATCTTTAATAATGTGAGTCAGTAATTACAAAATTAGCCACAAAAGCTATTTTAACAATATCTGAGAACACTGAAAATACACTAAGCATGACTCTAAGGATGACAAAATATATTTTTCCAGAAAACAATATTATGATTTTGTTTTGCTGACTAGCAAATACTGCTGCTTTAAGATTCTGTGTGGTACACATACACCGAACTGGCAGCACTCTGTGATCCAGGAAGACATAGTACCACATAATAGAGTGGAAGCTGCCTCTGTCTTGGTAGGAATTAAGCTCAGCCAGCTAGAGGCCATCCAGTTCATAGTCTCTTGCAGGTGTTGCTCCAGCACTGAGACCAATGCGTGCCTATCAGATGTAATGGATGGGTACAGCTAAGTATCATCTACAAGCAGTGAAAACTCACACTGTACCATCGAATGACCCATCACAGTGGTACAATGCATACTGTGAATCACATGGGGGCCAAACTGACCTTGTAGAACCCACAGCTGACCACAGCTGGCTGCAATAAGAAAGTGATCTGCCCTCAGGAATGGTTCAAATAACTCAGCACTCACCCAGTGAGTCCTTTGTATTCTGCAAGGCAATTAATCAGCACACCATGATCCATGGTACAAAATGCTGATGAAAAGTTGAGAGAACGACAAAAGAGCATTCACCCTTTCTTTCATCAGGAGCAGGTCATTAAACACCTTTATGAGCATGGCCTCTGTACTGTGATGAGGCCAGAAACCTGACTGAAATGGCTAGTACTAGTTGAATTTCTCAAGGTATTCCTCAAGCAGCATCACCAACACCTTCTCGATAACCCTCCCCAAATGGAAGATTCAAAAATGGTCTGTAGTTCATGAACACCTCTTGGTCCAGAAATGGCTTCTTCAGGAGGGTCCCACCTAGGCTTTTTTAAGAGTCTCAGGAAAACATCCCTCAAAATGAAACACAGGACATTTCTGTGACCGCTGGTCCCAGGGACTTGCAGCCAGTCCACCAACAGCCTCGTGAGATCCTGGATCTGACTCACAGCTGGTGGGATGCAGAGCTGGGACCACCTTGAGCCCATCACTTGCAGAACCTGGCTGAAACTTATTTCAGACAATTGGAGTGCCCTGGCACCTGTCCTTATGGGTACTGCTGCTGATAGGCCACCTGAAGTGAATCCAGCCTTACTGATGAAGTATGAAAAGGACTGTCAGTCTCCAGGTGAAATACCGGCTCTTGATATCACACCTAATACTATCAGGCAGAAACCATTAGAATGGCAAACTGAAAAACAGAAATCAAGTCGTAAAGAAAAAAGTAACATTGTGCTACCTTTAGCAATTCATAACATTTCCTGCCTGCTGTTTTATGCTGTAAGCTCTTTAGAGGCCGTTGCAGGGCTTTAGTGCTTGGGACCAGGGGTTATCTTGCCAAAGGTCAGTCTAAGGGAGGTCAGCCCCCTCCTCATACACCTTATTGCTGAGACTTGTCCTAGTAAAGGATTCTGTCACCTGTGGCCCTGTGTGATTGCCTGCTTTTGGATAGGTGACGAAATGCCCAGTGTTGGGTAAATAGAATCACTGAGGATTTGCCTTTGGAAAGATTTCTACATAGCACCGGCACAGTAGCACACTGATAGAGCTACCACCTGCTACACTGGTGACACAGATTTGGGAAAGGACTTGGATTGCATCGGGGTCAGGTGGGAAAGTGAGGACAGAGTGTCCTATGGACTGCTCTCCTCTCCTGTCTTGGGGAAGGAGGGCAGGTCACACTGCTACTGCTTGCCACCAAGTGGAGGACTAGTGGCAGCACAGCAGGAGTAGCAAGTTGGGGAGGGGCTCCATCAGACACCTGTGGGAGTGCATGCCTCTGCACCACCCATGGCACATCATTGCATGACGCGTAGTTCAAGTGAGGAAAGTGGTGGAAAGCTCCGGACAAACACGGCGGTGCTCCAGTTCATCCAAGGCTCTTCACCACCAACTAGGCACTTCCTCTGGGAGTGATCTATGGTAATGCTTCTGAGGGGCCTGGCCAGCCTCGTGAGCCCTAAAGAAGGTGGGTGATGCAAGCTGGGTGGACAATGTGGTGAACATGTGGGCAACAGTTTCTAGGAAAAAATTTCTGCATGGCATGCGCTGCTGCAATTCTGGAACCACAGGAAGTCCGCTGGTCCAGGGTTCAGCTGTTCAGCACTGAGCTCACCGTGGAGGATGCTCCAAAGTGACCGCCATTAAAGAGCCAGTATATTGCCGAAAACTATTAGTTTTTAAAAGCAGTCAGCTATCACCTTTTTATCTGAGGTACTTTTCTTTTCCTTTGATTAATTAGAAGATTTTTACCTTATGTTAGTAGATCTAATATATGTGAACAGCACTCTTCCTGGCAGCTAACATATCTTGCTCTGTTCTTCCTATTGCACCATCAGCATTGTGATCTCACTGTGACATCACAGCTTCTCTGGAAGAATCACTCAGCAGCTGCCAGGTCAATCACCTGTGATGTCTCAGGTGGTGAGGTCACAGCGCTGATGATGTAGTGGGAAGATTAGATATGTCAGCTGCCAGGGCAGGGTGCTATTCCACACATCCAGCATAATAGTATCACGCAGAAAACTTTTAATGAGCAAAAGGAAAAAGAAAATACTACTGAAATAAAAGTTACAACTGACTACTTAAAGTTTATAATATTCCCTGCCTGCTATTTTGGTTCCACTGCCTCTTTAAATCCAGGTTACATAAACCAGGGTAATGTAAAGGATGTTGAAGGTTTACATCTGGTAACAAATGGTGACAATTTGGAAAGAAATAAACCTAACTGTTCTAAACATTAAATGACATTAAAAAGGCTAATTAAAGAGCTAGTGGAACCAACAATTACAGACAGGAAAATTCAACAAATTTCAAGAAGTAGTCAGGTATAGCTTTTTTTCTGTAGCAGTGTTTTTCGTTTTCTTTTACTCATTAGAAGTTTTTTGAAGTGATACTATTATGCTGGATGTGTGGAACAGCACTCTGCTTGCAGCTGACATATCTAGCTCTGTTCCTCCCACACGATGTCAGCAGCACTGTGACCTCACTGCCAGTGACAGCCGTGAGGTGACTGACCTGGCAGCTGTTGAGTGGCTCTTCCTGAGCAGCTGTGATGTCACAGTTAGTGAGGTCACACTGCTGAGGAAGTAATTGGAAGAACACAGCTAGACATGTCAGCTGCCAGACAGAGTGCTGTTCCACACATCACACCTTCTCACATCAGGTATAAAATCTTCTCATTAACAATAGGGAAAAGAAAAAGTACATCATATGTAAAGGTTATAGTTAACTGCTTTTAGAAATGAATATCACTTCTAGGCAGTACACAAGCTCTTTAAGGGGAGTAGGACAACCTAATTTGTTTTGTCCTAGTCTGGATCCTGCTTCAGACCTGGTTCTAGTCCAGTATGGAACATGTATGTGTTTTGACAAACTAGAGTAAATCAGAGTCAATCAGAACCTGTTGGAAAAAGATCAGAATCAGAACCAGGTCACAGCAGACACTCCCATCCCTAAATAAGGTGCAGAACGTGTAAGCTACTAAGCTGAAGACCCTACTAAAATACAGGGCATCATTTAGGGGTAGCCAGAGGTTGCAACTGAGACCCCTATGATTATTTTGCAACCCTATAAACTCCTAAAACGAGGTCACCTTGGGGTCTGATCTTAAAAATGTGGAAGGTTGAGGATCTTTGCAATGCCTATGATTCTGTGGAAATAAAGCTTTGCAACCCTATGATTTTAATGAAATGATACCCTGCTTAAATTTGTTCAGAGTAAAGCAGATGAGAGTTAGTCATTATCTGATTCTCTAGGTGCCATGTTTTAATCACATGAAGAACATAATTCGTGATCATCAGCTTAGTAATTTTTCTTGCAGTAGTGCTCTTTATTTCACCCAGACCAGCCCCATCATCAGAGACCAACCTCCGCCCCATCATCCCAGCCCCATACAGACTCACCGTCCAACTCCAGACCTCCCATGGCTTACCCCTCATGGTGTGGGCGGTGGCATGAACAGGCTCCTCATACTGGAGACATACTGTAGAGCCAGGTGTGGGACCTGCAGTGGTCAGTTCCATTATGTGTACCAGCCTTGTTTTTCTCCTCCTTATACATTCTCCAGGAGGGTGGACATGCAGTGCCCACACAAAGCGTGGAGTGCTCAATTAAAATAAATTGAATCACCCATTTGGGCAAAGTGTTGAAGTGCTGCCGTGGCTCTCATCGCAAATGTGCAAGCTGGTGGCTGCACATGCGTGGAATAGCGCCTATGGTGCTTCAAAGTTTAAAAGCCACTCATTGCAGCTATATATCAACTCTCTTCCATGTGCTCCGACCCTCTAGGCAGCTAATCGGGTCTGCAGCCACATGGGAGAGCAAGAAGGAGCATTAAATAAATTTTGATGTGACATATAATGGCATCTGTACGTTTAAATGCATCTAGTGCTGCTCTGTGAATGGAGCCTGCCTGCCTCCTGAGAGACTGTGTTTTCAGAGACAGCAACAGGCAGAGGAAACCTCATGAACACCCCTCTCTGCCACCGAACATTAGGGGCAAAGGGGCTATTAATGGACTCTGGGGCAATGAGAATTAAAATTAAACTGTTTGGCTGCAACAGAACTCTAAAGTTAGGACATAATATAAACTGTTTTGCAAGTAGCCATCTTGATGCCTTTGACCCCTGCATCAGCCAGTTTGCACCCTATGAGACTAAAAAGGACTGCAGCTATGGCTCCTGGGTAAGGGCAAGGACAATGTCTTGGCACCAGATCAATTAACTAACAGGGCATCAAGTGAGCCCAATGAATATTAATTTTCAAGTGGACAACTGTATCAGCCAATCAAGAGCTGCCCTGAGTCCCTGAGACCCTGAGAACAGAAACTGTTCAGTTCAGTTCGGCTGTCGCCCTCCTGAGGGAGGGGTGCTCTGATTCTTTGCTCCATGATGTTGCTGCAGGCGTGACGGAAGCCTGCCTGGGGCTTGCACAGCTACCAGCTCAGAGGCCCTGCATTTGCCTTCTATAATGCTTAGAAGGAGGTGTTTCAGAATTAAAGGATGATTTCCTGTTCAGAGGCAAGAAAGCTGTCGAGAGGTTCCCAAAGGAGAGGAAGGCTCTCTGTGATCATTGAGTGAAGAAGGAGACCTACCAGTGGGGCTTGCATAGCTGCTAGCCCAGTAGGTGCTCTACGTTGCCCTGTATGCCTTCCAAGGGCTGGAAGGGTGTCGACAGAATGAAAGTGTGTTTGCTGGCCAGAGTTAAGGAAGTTTCCAGGGAAGAAACTGCCTGTGATGTATCAGAGAAGTATGAGGGCACTACTTGGAGTTTTGCACAGCCAGGAGCCAAGGAAGCCTGCTTGTCATTTCCTGTAGATGGAAAGTGAAGTGGGAAGATTTACTCTTCTGTTTAAGACTGAATCTGTGAAGTGAAGATCCTCATACCTGAGCATTTAAAGCTTATGCTGAAGAACTGCTTCCTGCTAGTGTCCTGTGGGAAACCCAGAGACTGTGTCCCATAGGAATGAAAGCTATGCTGCAAGCTGGCAGTGTGGCTGAAGCCATTTACAGCTGGATGTTCTGAGTACCAGAGCGGTGACTACCTTCCAAGGTCAGCCTGGGGAGTCAGCCAGTAATGTCCCCACTAGGCATTACCTATGCATCTCCCTCTGAGGGTTCATGCCTGGATGTTGGGGTTGAGGCGTGCGGTCCTGATCCCCAGTACTGGTCTCTCTGGTTGTGATGCCACCAATAGGATGACAAGCTGGCAGAGAAGCTGAGAGTACCAGTCTGCTAAAGCCACAAGAGCCTGCTGCAGAGAAGGCTCAAGCTGCAAGAAAGGCAGAGAGGAGGCCCAAAGCTGCAATATGTCTGCTGCTCGTCTCCAGCAGTCTGAGTGAGCAAAGTTCTTCTGACTCAGATACCCCAGATCTACGGTCTGAAGAACCACCAGCCTGATAGGCCAAGAGACTGTTCGTCAAACCATGAGTAACTCAGGGCTTGTCCTGCATCTGGGAGCTGCAAACAGCTGCCATCATATGTTGCCAAGTCTCAACAGTCAAATAGTAGTTGCCACCAAAGTTCTGAGTTTAACTGCTCAGGTAGAAGTTCAGGTTTCATTAACCAGCTGTTGCAACAATGCAGAAAATGCTTGAATCTAAATTGTTGTTAACGTGCACCAACACCGCCAATCAGGCCTGCAACTAGGAAATGGGAAATTTTTAACCAGGAAAGGCACACTAAGCTGGAGTTTGTTTCTAGTGCGGCCTGGGAGCACAAGGAAATTACGTGACTTGCTCAAGGTCACACAGTATACGAGTGGAGGTTGATGGGATTCAAACCCAGGTCTGCAGGCTTACAGCTCAGTGCCTTTAATCACTATGCTATACTAGACAGGCAGCTAGAGCAGATGGAGGTGAGTGGCAGAGATTCTGGCCTGGATATTCAAGGTATGGATGCAGGACTTGAGGCAGTTGCTCAACGCTGCTGCATCTTTTCTAAACTAACCCACACATGTCTGCAGGCTATTTTTAAATATTTCTCCACATTTGTGATAATTGACAAAAAAAAAAGAAGGCGATGTCGTAATTCTGATGCCTGTGGCACTTTTGATACACATATTTTAGCGGTTGGGACAAGAAGTTATACCACCTTTTGTGGTCCAACAATCTCGTGAGTAGGTACCATAAGTACAGTTAAATCATGCCTCAATTGGCTGAAAATCTAGCCCTCTGTTTTCATGAAAATTTTCTTCTGATAACTGGCAGAGAACACCAGGACAAAGGAGCTGCTGTTGTGACTGGCCTTCTCTACTGGGTCTATATTGCCTTCCTTCCCTCCACCCCACCCCCAAGCCAGTTCTACTTTTATAGGCACATGATTTGACTGACAACAGGAACTTCCTGTTTCAGAGCAGGAAGTGAGCGATCACAGAGCCACAAAGACTCACCATCCTAGAAGGACAAGAGTAGCTCTCTTTCTCCCAGCTGCTGGAGGTCTGCGTCTGAGCAAAGTAAGAGACTACTGAGAAGTATAGGATCTTCTTGTCTCAGAACTGGAAGATCAGGAGCTTAAAGGACACAGAAGCAGTAAAGTAGGGGGAGGAAAAATAAATAAATAAACAGAGGAAAGAGTAAGTATTCCAAACAACAGTGAAGGGACCAGAAATAAGACATGATGGGAGTGGTGCAGTGCAGTGGCTGTGGAGCAGCAGTCTTCCGGAAGACATTCTGGAGGATGCAGTGTTGTCCCATCTGCAGGCACCTCTGGGCTGAGGAGGAGGTTGCTCATCTTCAGACTGAGTTGGCCAGGATTTGTGGGACCCCCTCTCCCTTTCAGGGACCACCAGGAGCCACTACCGTTGTCCCAGAGCTTGTCAAGAAACGAGGCCGGTTGGACCACAGTGGGCTCAGGGAGGTGAGGTGGTGGAACAGAGGTGCATCCTTCCAGCTGTACCTCTCCACAATTCATATGCCGTTCTGGCAAAGTGTGGTTCCTTTATGGAGGTACCCACAGTGGAGACCAAGGAGGATGCTGGGAACCTCCACAAGGAGACCCACAGGAGGGTGGCATGGGACCCCACAGGGAAGGAAATAATTCCTGGTGGGGGACTTCATTGTTAGTGTAACCAGGGTGTGGGTTTCTAAAGTGGGGGCTTTTTTACTTCAACACAAGAATACAAAGCAAGATGGACCCCACGAGGCTACATTCACTGGTTATGCAGATCTAGAGATCAGAACACATCTTCTTCATCATCACACAACCCTCAGATTTTGAACATACTGGGCTCTCACGCCGAACTGGTACTCTCTCTCTCTCTCGGATTCCCTGGCATGGCCCTCAGCCAGCACTGGTACACTCTCCATATGTCATGGATTTTCTGTTGGTGGCTCCCTCAACCACCCATGCACACTTCCTAGCTCTAAAGGGAAAACACACATCCTTAATCTCACATCTTGGTACTTTCTGCAGACACTGGCCAAGTGCCTGGGAGAAAGCTATATGTGCCCAAAGTGAATCCGAGAGGTAAATCTGGTTACTCCAGATGGGGTTTCCCACCTCTTGTCCCAAAATCCATACCCAGCCATTCATTTGGAGTCAACACCTTTCCTTTTGAAACTCTCTGTTTGTAGAATGCTATTTCGAAATGTATATCACATTTAACATTCTGCTTTCTAGGTAACTGGTGTTCTGACTTGCAATGTTCTTTAAGTGGCTATGTCCATCCCTGTAGACCCCCACTGATTAGATGCATTTCAAGCCATACACATCTTGGCTGTCCTTTCCTGACCCCACAGTAGCAGATACTTTACACAGCTGTCTCGGTGAACTCATGGGCTCTGTGGCAGAGCAGACTCACCATGGTTCGCAGGTGCCCAGAGGCTTCTCTCACAGGAAAAAACACTTCTGGTACCTCAGCACAAATCTTCTCTTCATACAGCTTTCCTTCTTCCAGCAGGGCCAGGAATTGCCCCTGAAAAGTTGGTCCTTGTCCCCATCCCTCTAGGGATGGGGCACTGAACAAACCGAGGAATGGTCTCAACCACTTCTCTTAGTTTTCTTCTGTGTCCTTCTCTAGGGTGAGAGCACACACCCTGCTACTGTGGTAGCTCTATTACAGAGCTGGGCTATTTTTTATTTATTTTATTTTTATTTATTTAGCTTTTGTTGACGGGTAAGTGCACTAGACAAATCCTGCCTATTTTCAGGCACGACCGGGGGAAGGGTACAGATGAATGGCAACTGACCGTGAACCAGATTAAGCTGTTGGTGGTATTTTTAGTGAATGAGGAAATTTGGCCAGGACACAGGAAATTCCCTACTCTTTCGATAAGTGCCATGGTATCTTTAACATCCACCTGAACTACCACCAATCCAGGCAGATGGGACCTCGGTTTAACGTCTCATCCGAGACGGCACCTCAAATGCAGCACCCTCTCATGCTGCATTACAGTGTCAGTACTGGGATATTAACAAGTGCCAGATGTGGGAACTGAACCCACAGCCCTCTGATCTCCCGGCTTCAGGCGAGTGTGCTACCTACTGAGCCACTGACACTGCTAAGAGTGCTATGAGGGGCTGCCAACTGCAGCGCACCTCCTCCCTCCACTGAGTCTCCCAGTAGACTACTACTGACTCACTATAGACTGACTTTGAAAAAAAACAAAGTTCTAACCTAACTCCCAGCTGCAACATTCCACTGTGGCTTATGCTGCTGTGAGAATTCTATATGATGTCATCCCTCCAGCTCAGCTGAAACTGAGGACAGAGTGAGACAGTGTGAAACCCATTTAACTGGTGTTTCACAAGCTGCCTTTCCTGCCTGCCACTAGATCTAAGTGGATTCTAGTAGCCCGGGTGACAGGGGGTTACACCCATCCTTGACCAGGAAAATGATTGTCCGTAGTCATTACTTTCCGGCCCAGGCCATCTTACCCTATGTGTTGACTACGGGAGGTAGCGCTACCTTCTCCCCTACCATGTGCCAGCACAGGCAGACAACACTAAAGGCTCAGAGGCCATTGGCTGACACATCATCCTCTACTCTACGATCTTTCTATGGTTACCTAGTGGCCCTGGTAGAATTGGCCAGAGCATAGCCCTAATAGATCAGTACTGCGCCCCTACTGCAGGTCAGAACCACAGCCTGTCTATCCCCCCTAGCCCTCTAGGAAAACCTATCTGACCATAACCCAAATTTACCCAAAAACACAGAGAACTGCCCCAACCCTGTACACCTGCAACCAAAACACAAGGAGCTAATACTATACCCTCTGTATTACTCCCACACTCCCCACAACCATACCTGTGGAAGGAAAAGTTAAACACAGTACACAACAACACTGCACTTTAAACACTTCTACTTTTAAAGCACATGAAGGACTCCGCTGAGTTCCTCTTCCTCTTCTTTCTTCTCTTCTTGTCTTCTTCAGGAACACCTATGAGAGAAAAGACAAACAACCCTAATCTGCAAACACAGTACTAACTAACCCCTACCATCAAAACACTGGAGAATCCCAAAATTTATATTTTTCTTTAGAAAGGTAGAAAAAACAATAGAAACAGTAAAACAGTAGAAAACAATAACATCATTTACAGTACATTAACTGGGGATGGAAGGCCTAAAAGTCCCATCTAGTGACAACAATGCCCGAAGCAAGTCCAATAAAGAGTCTCTCTGGGCTGCAGCCGGTGAAGCACAGTTCTAGCAGGCTGAAATCCCAAAGGGAGAGTCTTTGAGGACAGTTCAAACATCTAGAGTCTGCTAGTGTAGGGTGTGTACTGCAATGTCATTAGAATAGAAAAGTCTGGACTTGCCAGTCCCTTG
This sequence comes from Neoceratodus forsteri, assembly GCA_016271365.2. Classification (NCBI taxonomy): domain Eukaryota; kingdom Metazoa; phylum Chordata; order Ceratodontiformes; family Ceratodontidae; genus Neoceratodus; species Neoceratodus forsteri. Next base: position 127,858,028 of record JADMNL010000024.1, read on the forward strand.
TAGAATGAAAAACATTACAACACCTGGTTCTCCAGCGAAGACTCTCCCTGGCAGCATTCTTCTGATACAGCTGGGTGGACATCTTCTGGAAAATGACAGGATGGAACATCTGGAAACTGCTGGGCTGATATCATCTAGGAGAAGGAACCTTGGAACAGGAAAAAGAAAACAGCTGGTCTGAAGTCATCCGGAATCCCAGGCGATGAATCAGGATACAGCTGGGCTGGTGTCCTCTCTGGATATGAAGTCATCTGGGAGGCCAATCGATGGAATCTGGAAAGCCAGTACACTGCAAGACTGATGAATGTGGGGCACCTGGTTCCTGGAATACCAGATTAGTGGAACAACATAGGTACGGCAATGGCTAGATGGCAGCACTGGCTACCACTGCTCTGCTCTCCACTTAGTAGGCATGGGCACATTCACAGGGTGGTCTTTGCATTGTGGTCTATAGCACAATGGGTCAGGTGCAGGAATTATTACCGTCTTAGCACTCATAATTCACACTATGAAAGGTTTCATGTCCCTCTCCATCCACAATTGAACAGTGTCAATAAACAGGGTCCTTCCCACTTTCCGCTGGCTGAATTTTAATTGTAACACTCTATTTTTGACATGTCTGTTTGCACCAGGGTGCACATGTTTCATGCCTCTTCTATTATCCAGGATTTCCTGCTTTTCAGTCTCCTCCCAGACTCTCTGAGGAAAGGTAGGAAAGGATATCCCATAGATTCCATCGCTTTCCTACAAACCAATCTTTCCTCTTTACTACACTTGGTCAACTTGCGACCTCTGGCCTGGCTTGGGGCAGCCAGTCCTGGTTCTGCCAGCTACGCATACTCAATGCAATGTAGAATGTATCTTTGACTCCTCCTTGTGGGGACAGGGCTATGGAGTCCTACTCTCTTCTACTGTCTGTTCCTCCGAGGCAAGAGCTTGAGGCTATGGATCTGTACCTTCTTTACAAAGCCACATAGGTTCTCCCTCATCTTCTTCTTCCTCACTAAGAAGCTGTGCCCAGGAGTGAGCAGTTGTCCTCACTCCTGAGACTGTCCACTCTTCGCTGGGCACGGAGGTTGATACCTCCCATTCAAGGTCTCCCTCATCTCATCTTCTCCTATGAGACTTGGACTAGGCCCCTCTCCAAGGATCTACTGATGCTCCCTCCGAAATGTCTCTCTGGGACCCGGACTTGGACACATCAATACTTTCTTCTGTCTGTAAATCTGCACCATCTTGTTTCATGCCACACTCTGATGAGTCTCCCCATCAGGCTCTGCCTGGTGCTGTGTGCTCCAACTGCAGATTCTTGAAGCTTTGTCCAGGTGGGAGCCAAGCAAATCTTGGGTGCTTTAGTCAAGTCATATTTCTCTAGTCACCCAGAACAGTGAGGAACCATGAAGGCGTCCCTTCCAGCATTTAAACATCACATATACTCGTACTGGATATCCAGAAATCGCCACATGAGGAAGCAGTCGTCCCCCATAGTAACATCTCTCAATATCTTTCAACTTGTTAACTTCTTCTACTATCATAGCCCGGGCATGATCCGGTAACGGGCTGGTCCGAAGCCATGACTGCAGAGAAAACAAACAAATGCTCACTGTTATTTCAAGTCCCACTTTGTTGAAAACTTTTACAAAATGGCTCCCTTGCTGCTGTGTTTACTTTGCTACCCCACCCTGTAATGGCAGCGGCAGCACTCTGGCACATTAACGTTCTGTTCACTGACTCAAGCCACTGCGCATCCGTTTACACACTGTACTGATAAAGTTCACTCAAACTGCATAAATTGCACTGCTTGCTCTCTTACCACATTTATATGATTTTATTGGACTTTTCATTTGCTTTTAATCACTGTTCTAGCTTAAAGTCTCCTTAAGCCACGGTATTTCATTGCATAGATTGCCTGCATTTTTCATTGCATTTCTCATGCAACTCACAGTCTCTCACTGGCTTTGAAAATTATACTGTTGCTGAACCTATAATTATGCTCACTGTCTAATGCTCTGAATTCTTGTTTAGCTGATTAAGCTTGACACTGTCCTTCTTTGCAAACGATCACACTGCTACACACAGATTCACCTGGCTTTAGATTAAAATCACACAGTTTGAGCTGATTTTCAGGATGGTACTCACGTAATCAGTAGCTTGTTGTTGTGATGTAAAACGTAGCCTACAGCCAATCTTGGAGGCCTCTGGATGGAAGCAGGCTGGCAGTCCTGCTGATTGTCCCTCTGAACACCACACTCTCTGTCCAGATGATCGCTATGCGGGTTGAGCCCGATTTTAAACAGAAAAGTCCGATTTTACTAATTTTACAGTGTTTTCAGTCACGCAACACTTCTCCTTTCAAGCCTGCTTGCACACTTCTCTCTCTCCTCTCGAACACTGTGCAGTCACTTTAGAGCTGACTTGGGGGGCGGGAATGATTACCAATCTCACCAATCACTTGGCGCCATGCAAATGAGCTCTCTCTCTTCTCGTGCTCTTGCTTCCTCAAGGCAATCATCAAGCAGGCAAAATTTAAGCTGCAACCAGTACTTTTTTCAACTGTAGTCCTCAAGGAGCACCATTTCGACCATTTATCATGGCATTTTACTCAGCGACTACTCTTAGTCCATAACACAAGCACTTCCAACTTCTAGGGCACAAATTTCTCTTTGTTTCCACAGTTTTCCATACTTTTCCTGTCACACACATCACTTTTAAAAGCTGGCAAACGTAATTATGATGCAGGACAAGGGTATACACACTGGCCTTTACTGCTCATTGGTAAACAATTGGCACAATTACAGCATCACATAGACAGCAGCACATAGCGGCACATTTAGTTGGCAATGCTTCCAGATTTTAGGCTACCTACTGCCAGACAGCCAAAGCGCTAGCCACTATCCGAGCAACCTTTCTTGCGTTTTTCTCCCAAATTGCAAGCCAGATCCCAGTGGTCGCCCAATTTGTAACCAGGGTGTGGGTTTCTAAAGTGGGCTTTTATTCACTTCAACACAAGAATACAAAGCAAGAGACTCCCACGGGCTACACTCACTGGTTATGCAGATTTATAGAGGTCAAAATACATCTTCTTCATCGTCACACAACCCTCAGGTTTTGAACACACTGGGCTCTCACGCCTAAACTGGTACTCTCCGTCTCTTGGATTCCCTGGCATGGCCCTCGGCCAAGCACTGGTACCTCCTCATATGTCATGGATTTTCTGTTGGTGGCTCCCTCAACCACCCATGAGCACTTCCTAGCTCTAAAGGGAAAAACACACATCCTTAATCCCATGTCTGTGTACTTTCTGCAGACACTGGCCAAGTGCCTGGGAGAAAGCTATAGGTGTCCAAAGTGAATCCGTAGAGGTAAATCTGGTTACTCCAGATTGGGGTCTCCACCTCTTGTCCCAAAATCCATACCTGGACCTTCATTTGGAGTCAACACCTTTCCTTTGAAACTCTCTGTTTGTAGAATGCTATCTTGAAATGTATATCACATTTAACATTCTGTTTTCTAGGCAACTGGTGTCCTGACTTGCAGTGTTCTTTAAGTGGCTATGTCCATCCCTGTAGACCCCTCTGATTAGATGCATTTCAAACCATACACATAACTTAAAGTATTGTACTTGGCTGTCCTTTCTTGACCCCACAGTAGCAGATACTTTACACAACTGTCTCAGTGAACACATGGGCTCTGTGGCAGAGCAGACTCACCATGGTTCACAGGTGCCCCAGGGCTTCTCTCACAGGAAAAACACACTTCTGGTACCTCAGCACAAAACTCTCTTCATGCAGCTTTCCTTCTTCCAGCAGGGCCAGGGATTGCCCCTGGAAAGCTGGTCCTTGTTCCCCTCATCCATCTAGGGATGGGGCACTGGAAAAAACGGGAATGGTCTCAACCACTTCTCTTAGTTTTCTTCTGTGTCCTTCTCTAGGGCAAGAACACACACCCTACTACTGTGGTAGCTCTATTACAGAGCTGGGCTATGAGGGGCTGCCAACTGCAGCGCACCTTCTCCCTCCACTGAGTATCCCAGTAGACTACTACTGACTCACTACAGACTGACTTTGAAAAACCCCAACATTCTAACCTAACTCCCAGCTGCAACATTCCACTGTGGCTTATGCTGCTGCGAGAATTCTATATAATATCATCCCTCCAGCTCAGCTGAAAATGAGGACAGAGTGAGACAGTGTGAAACCCATTTAACTGGTGTTTCATAAGCTGCCTTTTCCTGCCTGCCACTAGATCTAAGTGGGATTCTAGTAACCCGGGTGACAGGGGTTACATCAGGAAGGTAGAACTGGGGAGGAAGGAGAGGGAGGTAAAGTGCCTGCCTCGTGCCATGGCTTGGAGGGACAGGGAGCGAATCCTCAGGATCACTGGAGCAGCTGCACAGAGGAGGGAGCTGGATGTCATTGTCCATCTAAGGACACATGACCTGGCAAAGAAAGGATCAGAGCAGTGCAGGAAGAGTTTATGGAGTTGGGGAGGGACCTTAGACAAGTAGCATACGGTAACCTTCTTGGAGGTGCTGCCTGGCTCTGGCGTGGGTGAGGCTAGGTGCTCCGCACCATGGGATTCAATCAGTGGTTAAAAACTGGTGCAGAGCTCAGGGATTTGGCTTCATTGGGGACTGGGGGTCCATCTGGAGTGATGCAGACCTATACTGGTGTGATGGTCTGCATCTGTCCAGGAAGGGAACCAGGATCCTAGGTGATAGGTTTAAATGCATCATTGGCAAGCATTTAAACTAGCTGAGGGGCACTGGAAAGGAGCAGGAAATCCTAACCCCCAAAAAATCAGGGTAGTAAGTGAGGTAAACACCAAGATAGAGATGTCGATAGGGAGAAGGGCAGGGTAAATGGAGAAAGTGACAAAGGCAATAAGGACAGGGATAGGGCAAGGGGTAAGGCCATCAGGAAATGGAGGGCAGTGGTACCAATGCCCGTAGTCTGGCAACAAACTCCTGAACGGGTGGCCTTAATGGAAGAGGGATGCCTGGATATCGTAGCAATCATAGAAACATGGTACACAGAGAACCATGACTGGGATGTTAACATACCTGGGTACCCAACCTACAGGAGAGACAGGGAGAGGAGAGAGGAGAAGAGGGAAGGGATAGCTCTCTATGTAAGAGAAGGGATAAAAGCAACTGAACAAAAGAGTAAATAGGGAGGAGAGGAGGCACTGTGGGTCACCTTAGAGACTGGAAATGGCACCACAATCCGTACAGGGGTTGTATGCAGACCCCCATGTCAGTGGGAGGGAATGGACAAGGATATGATAGAAGGCATTCTTAGGATGGCAGAAAGGGAGATACTGTTGATGGGAGACCTGAATATGCCAGATGTTAACTGGAGCACATTTGCTGCAGCCACATCCAAGAGCAGGGCCATTCTCGATGCCCTACAGGTGGCATGCCTCAGACAGCTAGTTTGGAACCCACTCGTGAGGAACAATCTTGGACCTCGTACTCTGAAGTGGGGACAGTGAGAGGATCTGAGAACTAGAAGTGGGTAGCCATCTGGGAACAAGTGACCACCAAACAGTGTGGTTCACGATAAACTCAGCTACAGAGTCAAGCCATACAAAAGTGAGGGTACTGGACTTCAGGAGGGCTGACTTGCGCAAGATGGGAGAGTGCCTTAGAAAAGCACTAGCAAACAGGCTAGAAGGAGGGGTGGAGCAACAATGGGGAAACATCAAACTGCCATCACAGAGGCAACAAGCCTTTGTGTGAAGCAAATAAGCACATCAAAATGAAAGAAAAGCCACTATGATTTTCAAAAGAGGTGGCGGGGAAGGTCAGGAGAAAAAGATAGCATTCAGGAAGTATTAGAAACACAGAAGGAGCAAGACAGAGAGCTGTACCAGTTAAGGCAGAAGGAAGCAGGGAGGAAGTCAGAATAGCAAGGCCCAAACTGAGGAAAAGATGGCCAACTCAGTTAAGAAGGGGATAAAATCTTTTATAGGTACAGCAGGGAGTGTAGAAAGACAAAGGAGGGATAGTGAGGCTGAATAGAATGGACGGTGGGTGGGCAGAGTAGGGACAGTGAAAAGCAGGGATACTGAATGAATATTTCTGCTCAGTATTCACAAAAGAGAGGAGGGGAAGAGCCTAATCCAATTAACAGAAGCACTCTGGATAGGGGTCGATCCCAGTCCTTTCACAGAAGAAAGGGTTCTGAAAGAACTCCTAAAACTGAAGGTGGACAAAGCAATGGGGCCAATGGAATTCACCCCAGAATTCTAAAAAGAATTAAGAGGAGAACTAGTGAAACCACTGACTATCCTTTTAACAAATCATGAGAGGATGGTGTGGTACCTGAGGACTGGAGGATGGTGGTTGTGATTCCCTTCACAAAAATGGGACCAAGACAGAGGCAGAAAACAACAGACCTGTCAGTTTGATCTCTGTGGTAGGGAAAGTGATGGAATCACTTCTGAAGGAAAGAATTGTTGAGTACCTAGAGGCTAGTGGGGCATAGGATCCAAGGCAGCCTTGGTTCACAGCGGAAGGTCATGTCAGACAAATCTAATTGATTTCCTTGACTGGGTGACCAAAGTAGTTGACCAGGGATGGGCTGTGGACATAGCCAACCTAGCCTTTAGCTAGGCATTTGACACAGTCCCACACAAAGATTAATAGTCAAATTAACCAGCCTGGGAGTGGGTCCCAGGGTGGTAGCCTGGGTAAAACATTGGCTGGACAACAAGATACAGAGGTAATTGTAAATGGAGTCCACTCTGAAGAAAGAGGGGTTACTAGTGGGGTACCGCAGGGTTCAGTACTGGGTCCAGTCCTTTTAATGTCTTTATATGTGACATTGCATAGGGACTGGAAGGAAAAGTATGCCTTTTGCAGATGACACAAAGATCTACAACAGGGTTGATACACAAGGAGGCGTGGGAAGGATGAGAAGGGATTTGGCAAGGTTGGAGGAATGGTCAAAAGTATGGCAGCTTGGATTCAATGCAAAGTGCAAAATAATGTACCTGGGAAACAAAACCCAGTGGAAGATTACACAATGGGGGAGGGGAGGTAGTAACAACAACAAAAATGGAAAGGGACCTGGGGTAATCATATCAGATGACCTTAAGGTTAGCAAGCAATGTGAGAAGGCAGCAGAGAGGGCTGGGGGATACTGGGATGTATAGGGAGAGGCATCACCAGCAGAAACAGGAAGTTGCTATCTGTCTGTACAGACAGTTGATGAGACCCCATCTGGAGTACTGTGTCCAGTTCTGGAGACCCCATCTCCACAAGGAATTAGACAGCATAGAGGCAGTCCAGAGAAGGGCAACTAAAATGGTGCAGGGTCTTAAGAGAAGCCATAAGAGGAGAGACTAAAGGAGCTTAATATGTATACCCTTGAGGAAAGGAGGGAGTGGAGGACATGATAGAAACTTTTAGGTAGCTCAGTGGAATCAACAAAGTCCAAGAGGATAGCATCTTTCAGAAAAGAGATGTGCAAGAACAAGGGGACACAATTTAAAGATAGAGGGCGGCTCAGGGCAATGTGAGGAAGTATTTTTCACAGAGAGGGTGGTGGACACATGGAACAGCCTTCCTGAGGAGGTTGTGGGGTCTAAAACTGTGGGAGAATTTAAGAATGCATGGGACAGACATAAGGCAATTTTGTGGTGGGGTAGGAAGAAATAGGCTGATGGTTAACTAGGATCTGCAGCTTATCCTGTAGGTAGGGAAATGGGCAGACTAGGTGTGCCAAGCGGTCCTATCTGCCGTCAAAGTCTATGTTTCTGAATTATGAAAATGAAGGAAGGCAAATGTCAAGAAATTTTAGATAAATATGTAGACCTGCATAACTTATCTGCCGTGCGGAACTGGCACACATGGGGGCACGTTAGGCACATGGGTGCAATACAGGTATCATCATCACTGTCGTACACTGGCTCTTGGATGGTGCTGCATTTGAAGTACCAGTATCATTACTGTGCATTTCAGTTCTCTGGTGAGTGGTTTGGCTCTGGACCTTTGGTCTCCTTACCACTGGGCATTCAGTTTTATTTGTGGGGTCAGGCAAAATCTCTCCAGTGGGTAGAGATAGTTTCTGTGAACAATCTTTTCTAGGCCTCTACTGTGTTCCTGATGAATCTTATAAACTGGCAAGGCTGACGTTTGTTTCACTGCTGTACAGTATATGATTCTGGCCCAATGATCTTGTATCTTATGCTTCCCTGCAGACCCAAGTTCCTCAAGAGGACATAGTCTCCCACTTGCAACACCTGGTGCTGAACTCTTGTCATATCTGTTTTACTAGACTGTTTTTAGCTGCTGCCTCAGAGGTGAGTTGGTATGCTTTTGCAATTGTCGACGTAATCACTTGGTGTATGTAGCCCCTCCCCAAATTCGGGGCTTACCTTGAGTGTCTCCGTGGGCTCCTTTGATGCCCACTGCCTGGCAGACAACCAGGAAGAAGACTTAAATTTACGTTTAGTACTGCTGTGTTGTTGTCTTGCATGTATGTACAGATACATGCCTTCGCTGTCCCTTTAAGTGCTCCAGCAGTGTGTACAGTGTAGATAGCAAAGGCTGGGTCCGAGTACTATAACACTCATGACCAGCCAGACTCTTCCTGATTGGCTCCACCCTGCAATTGCTAATAGTGCAGAGGAGCCCAGCTTGTAATATAAATATTTAAACTTAGAGTGTTGCTTAAAATAAATAAGCTGTTGTATAATTGCCTGCATTGACTCACCGATGGGAGCCGCCATCTTTGGGTCTGGACTTCCTGTTTGGACCAGTCAGAGCTAAGGGGTCCTCGAGGGGCCTAATTGCAATGCCTGCTGGGTGAAACTGTGAACTTTCTTGTTGGTACCTAAATTGACCAATGAAGATCCTCGAACTGTGATTGACAGCAAGGGTAGCCAGCCAGAATCCAGGAATCCCGATCTTCAGACAGGACTGTGTTGAAAAGTTCAGTTGTTGTGTAGTTGGAGTCTGCTCGAGCCACTAAGAAGATGCGTCTGTGAGAACTAAGGAACAGTGCAGGAAGCGGCTTGTACTTGCCTTCTGTGGACCTGCTCTGTTCCAAACGAGGATTGACTGAATCCAGGACTGCTTAAAACAGAAAAGAAGCAGAATGTGTGGTTTCTGTAGCCCAGTGCTAGAATTGGGAAACACGCCTTAAACCGTGAGGAACAGAGTTGTTTTCAGTCACCTCAGGGTCATACAAGCACCAGAGTGGAGAGTGCTCAGGGACTCCTGATTTGTTATTGGAGCCAATTTCTGTGGAGAGATCTCCGGCTAGTATTCAAGTGGAGAAGTTCGTCAGTGGGTTTTCTGCTTTTCTGGAATTTCATCTGGGAGAACGCCCAGCAAGGAAACAAACCACTAAAAGACATTTTACAGCATGGACTGTTGCCATCCGTGGCCCAGCCAGACTGTTCTGGTACCACCAGCAGCACCACATCCTGGTGAGAGACCAGCTTTGGGAATCAGCCCCTGCGATGCAGCTGCTACTTGAATTGTGTACGTGCAGGAAAGTCCTTGAAGCAGTGGTGAGTTGTGTTGGCCTGGTCCTCCCCAGCAGCTTGAAAAGCCACAGGTCTTGGATGTCACCAGTGCCTTGTTCCATCTGTCTGGGTACAGTGGTACAAGTTAGCATTAATACACACTCTGAAGGTGGCATCTAATGGGGAGTTAATGCATGGTTGGGACCGTTGTGGGCGACCGAAAGTGCCTACAATGGGCCAACCATGCATTAACTCCCTTAGATGCCACCTTCAGAGTCGATAATGTGCTTGTAACATGGTCTTCCTATCAGTTTGGAAGTGACATGTGTTTCTACTACTGCAATAAAATAGATGATGACACTATTGAAGTTCTACAGTTCAGTTTACTGTTACTTTTAACACTTCATGCTATACTCTCTTACATACATATACTGTATGGGCCAGATATTCAAAGGGTTGCGCCATGCGCAACAGGGTTCTTGCATGCTCAAGTCCTAAATTTGCAATATTCAGCAGGAGGCAGTTTCGCCACTGAAAACAGGCTGAGCAACAGCGCGTTGCAAATGAATGCATGCTCAACTGGAGGGAGGAACCATGCATAAACTGCACAGCCCGATATTCAGCTGGGCTGTGCAGAGTTGTGCAGGCAACCCCAACCTGAGCCTGCAGGACTTTGAGCCAAAAAAGGCTAAGTCGAGGGCCACCACAGGTGAGCTGCTGTGTTGCAGGCGCCAACACAGCAGCTGCCACCTGTGGCTGGCCTAACTCAGTCCCTGTGCCCCTCCGCAGTCCGATGCGGGCATAGTACTCCCCCACCAGCCCGATCGCGGGCATCAATAGTGGCTCCCCTCCCGTTCACATCCCTGGTGGTCCAGTGGACCGAAATGCCCGATCGCGGGCGGTATGTTTAATAACCCCCTCCCGTTCATATCCCTGGTGGTCCAGTGGACCGAAATGCCCGATCGCAGGCACTAAGTAAATTGAAACCCTCCCTTGTGCCCGCGCGGGCAGAAAGTAAATCGAAACCCCTCCCTTGTGCCCGATCGCGGGCAGAAAGTAAATCGAAACCCTCCCTTGTGCCCGATCGTGGGCAGAATGTAATTGAACCCCCTGAACATGTCCCGTGTGCCCGATCGCGGGCAGTAAGTAAAGTGACCCCCACCGAACATCTCCCTGGTGGTCCAGTGGACCGAAATGCCGATCGCGGGCAGAATGTAAATTGAACCCCCAAACATCTCCTGGTGGCTGGTGTCCCCACCCACCCACCCATGAAGCCCCACCACCCGCTCTCCCCGGCGGCGGCGGGCGGCAGCATCCCACCCGCCTGCCGCCCGCCCGCCCGTCGACTGACTGCCGGTAAGGCCTACCGCCATTGGTGCAGAGCAAGAGCCAATGGGCATGCAGCCCATACCGTTATGACAGTCAGTTTGTGAATGAATGAATGTATTCATTCCTGGTATGAACTGTGTCATATACGGCATAGCTCTGCCCGATAACTCTTGCCTGACGCTGTCAAGCGTGCCGCGAACTTTGATCGGCCGGCGGGGCGGCAAGCGGTGGATGCTACCCGCCAGCTGCCGGGGAGGCGGGGTGGTGAGACCAAGTGGTAGGTGAGGTGGGGGGAGACACCAGCTACCAGGAGATGTTTGGAAGTATTACATTCTGCCGCAAATCAGTCCTGGACCACCAGGGATGTGAGCAGGGAGGGAGGTGGGGAGCCACATTGCTGCCAGCGATCGGGCTGCTGGTGCGTCCGGTCCCCAACGGCTGCTGCCTGGCAGGGCGCCAGGTGCAAGTCCTCAGGGATTGGCGCACCTACATGCTAATGGCATGCAAATGGGGCCATAATCAGATGCAAATGGCCCCCTGCGCCTGCATGAATTATGGCCCCATTTGCATGTCACCTTTGAATATCGCGTGATTTTGCGATGGCGTAATGGTACTGGGCCACCGAAGTTGAATGCTCCACCTCTGACAACTTGCGGTGGCGCAAGTTCCACTGCGCCATGCACAGTGGTTGGTTGGGTTGATATTCAAAGGAGTGCTCAATAGCGCAACCCTTTGAATATCACCCAGGCCACACCCCCTGCAACTATTTTGCGCAGCGCAGGCTTGCGCTCAGAATGACGAGTTTGAATATCCAGCCCTATGTGTTTTGGATACTTTGGCACACTGCTACATTCCTCTATTGCTTAACGATTGGTGTACTTTTTTAACATTTCTAACGCTGTTTGTTATGCTTGTTGGAGGACCGCCATTGTGTCGTTTACTGCTTTGCCCTCAGCTATCCTGTCTCATTTACATACAGCTTTTTCTGCTTTCTGCCCGTATCATGAATTTTCACCTGCCGTGTTCTCTTTGCACTAGTCACTGCATTTCACATCTTACATTTGCCCAGTCTCTTCTTGGTTTTCACTCTGCATTGATTCTGCTGCATAATTGATGTTCACTGTCCCATATACGGCGAACGTCTCAAACTTAAATGTGCTTCTGGTTGCTCGCTTTCTCCCTCTGTGTTCCTTGGCTCGCATCCCATCTGCCTCACTCCTTCTCTGACAGGTTCCTGATTTATGTCTCCGTCCAGCTATTGTATGCTATCTGCTTCTCACTATTTGTATTTCTGGTATTCTGCTACTTGTTCCATTTTCTTGTGTTTCTGTCTCCTGCTCTTGCCCAGTATTCTCCGTCTCCTGCATTGTCTACCTCCTATCGCCTTGTCTTCTCTTTCTACTCCGCTGCCTGCTACTTGGCACATCTAGCCATTTCTTGATCGTTGCCAAAATTCTCTTGTGCCCATTGCTCCGTAACTGTGTTTCCACATAAGCTGAACATTGCTATCGTTTATCCATTTCTACCTCCTTCTCCTTCACTACTGCACTTTCTCTTCTACTGTGCATCTGTTCTACTTGTCCTAATAATCGTTTAGCCTACCTACTGGCTATTCCTAAACTTGATTTTTACATTTTGTTACATTTCGTTTTGTTCCACACTGCTACTTTTTTCACCTCTGGCTGCTTCGTATTTTCACAGCAACACGGCATTATCGTGCCATAATGCCGTGTTGCTCATGTACTCGATGCCTTTCCACCACTTATTTTCCTCCTTTTGTGTCCCTTCATTTTGCCATGTTACAAACCAGGGTAACTCCTGCAACTAAGCAATCAATTAAACTATGGTACCATCTAATTCTGTTTGCCAGTTTAAAGTGCTTCAATGTGACTGGGCCATCCGCAGGGGTACAATTGGTCCCACAGTTTTGCAAGTGTGTTGCCTATGTTTAATCACCTTTCTTTCCACCAAGGGGCTCAACACAGCTGCAATGCCGACCAACCCACAGTACCGTGTCAGGCATGCCTGTTTCCATTCTTTATGCCCAGTGCTTGCATGAACTGTGTGAATCCAGGGACTGATTTCTAACAGTAATTTAACTCTGCTCATTACAAGTATTGCATAATAACTCAGATTCTTGACCCTTCCTTGTTAAGTCCGTAAATAAACTTGATTTCCTGTTTACCGTTTAACCTGGCTGTGAGCATATTATTGCTTGGGTTAGAGTGCTACGTTATATGCTGAATAACCCAAAAGTGTATGGTTGCATTGAAACTGTCTCTTACAGGAGAACACAGGGTAAAACCAAGGATCCAGACCTGGTTGATAAGTGGTTAGAGCGTGAGCAAATCATTAATGTATGCACAGAGTTATATGTTAACTGCTAAGAACTGCAATTACCAAATTGAGAGTATAAGGTCACTAGGTGGGATTGTGGGTGGTATTAGCTTCCCAGAGGCTGTACCTATTGTAGTAATTACCCACTTAAGCACTACTCTTGGTGGAGACACTATAATTGTAGCACTACTGATGGTAGGAAGACCCCAGTACCAGTTAGTCAAGAACCCAGGCCCCTCAACCTGCAGTTAGGAAGGCAGGCAGGGTAGTAGCCCTTGGTGTAATGGTGCCAGGATTACATCTGTGGAGGCACTGCTGGGATTACTGCCCCTCTAGTGGCCAAAATGCAAAATTGCAACTACTATTTGTATAAGCTATTGTAAAATGGAAACACTTTCTGGGCCCAAATTTGAGATCCGCCCACAAAATGGCTGTGCACGCTTGTTGGAGTGGTGTGAAGCCGAAGAGATTTGATCCCCACCATGCTTTAATATTATTAGATATTTCTCTGGGTAACAGTAAAGCCACCATAGAGAGGTGGTCAGTAAAGTTTTTTTCCCATATGTACTTTTTCCCTAGCCGCTGCAGACCTGTCAGGGTTTATGACTCCTCTCTCAGAGGATACATCCTTCAGCCCCTATGATTGCCTCATTCATCCATCCCTCCAAATTCCCCGTGGATTCCCCTCCACAGCAGGACTAGGACAAGGAGTGCCAGTATACTCCCGATGCGTCAAATCTGGTATCAGGGGCGGACTTGCCAGAGTGATCAGACCATCATGGGTCTTGTTGAGTCCTGGATATTTCTGCCATTTTCTCCCTCACCCACGTCCATGCAATGGGCAGGAGGCTGTCTCCATCTCCACGGAGGCAGTCAATCACCTGGACATGGGCCATCACCTCTACATGGCTGCGTGCCTGTGCTGCCTTTAATCACTGCTGGGTGTCGGTCGACAGTGCACAACACAAATCCCCGACCCTAAAGAAGGATAGCAGTCCTCCCAGATGCTCAATCCTTCCTCCCTATGCCGACCCTGAACAACCAGAGTCCATTTCGAACCAGGGTCACGGCGTGGCACAAGGTGTGGCATCAGCACCTCAGCCCTCCAGTGCCACAGACCAGCTGATGGTAAGTAAGTTAAGTGTCTGGGTAAAGTCACTGTGCAGGGCAAAATGCTGATTTATTGCTCAGACTATAGTGGCCTTGGTTGAGTGTACCCCATTCTTATGTCTGAGGGTCAGAGGGTTATCACTATGTATGGTGGAGCATCCACACCTGGGGTCACCCGAGCTGAATGGTTAAAGTTGAAGTTGGGAAAACTCTTAGCAACTGAGGAACAGACATTTAAGGATTTAAAAAGAGCAATAGAGAGTCCTGGGGACGACCCTGATAAACCCTCTCAACCCCTCGCCTGTACCTGTGCCTACATCACCCACACTTTCCCCGTAGTGGTACCCTTGGTCAATCTTAACTCATACTGCAAGCTTAGACTGTTCTCTGCACTGTTCCACACACCCAGGGAGGATGACTTAGAGACTTGGATGGACTATGCCTCCACCTGGTCCAAGAGTGGCAGTGTGCGGAAGGTAAGAAATGAAAGAAACTTATGGAAGTTTGGGGGCCCTGCACTTGATGCCATCAGATTTTTAAGGTCTGCAGCCCCTGATGCTTCTGCCAACGAATATCTGTCTGCTTTAGAAGGTGTTTTGGAAGTACTGAATCAGGTGAAGACCTGATATGGAAATTCAAGTCCACCAAACAGTGGAAAATGAACGTTTGTCTGCTTATGTGACCTGACTAAAGAGGGCCCTTCAGAAAGCACACTGTAAGGTGGAGTGCAAGCAAGTGACTTACACAGAGCGAGGTTAGAGCATATCCTCAGTCAGCTTGGTACTCCAGTGTACCAATGCCTAAACTGAAGTTTCAGGATCATAAAAATAATCCCCTGCATACTGCTTGCTCATGAAAGAGATCAGAGAAGCTGAGAATGAAGATGAGTATTGGGACCCTGATCGGGTGCTGCCGAACTGCACCAACTTCTGAGAAGTCTGCTAAAAAGGACAATGCTCTTGATGATCAGCAGTTTGTAGATCTATTGAAAGAATTGAGGGAACTGAAAAGCTAGTGCACAAACTGCTGTGGACATGATTAAAGGTCAGACTGTTCAAGCTAATGCTGCTGAAGCTGTAGGTGAAGCTCAGCCTACTGTGAAAGGTGCCAGTGTTCAAGTCCCTGAGAGACTATCAGATGGTGATATGCTAAAAGTGATGAGGGAACTGAGACCTTTGGTATGAGATCTTGCCCAGTCATGTCACCAGCCTGCATTCTGAAAAGGTCCATTGGAGCTGATTCTGAGCCTAGCCCCAAGGATGAGTACAAGTCTGGTCTCTGTGAGAGCCGTAAACAGGTGGAAGATCTTACTCGAACTCCTAACTCTAGAGCAAATGTATTCTGCTACCATTGTCGAGAGGATGGGCACGACCCTCAACTGTAATTCGCTCCTGTATGCCGACAATCTTGTTATTTAACACAGTGATAAGTCTTTCGCTCAGGTCTCTTCTGTCCTCACCCAGAGCTATGGCAGTGCCCATAGCTGGTTCACATCCAACCTGTTAATGGGAAAAAACAAAACCATGCTCTTTGCATCTAAATGCCACCTCGCTAAAATTAAAAGTTCAAGCTTGTCCCTCAAATACTATCCCAGATGGTACTGTCCTGGAAGACTTTGCCTCTTTCAAATACCTGGGGGTAACACTTGAACTGGCATTAACCTTCTCGGACCACATCAACACTGTGGTCCACAGGGTCAGTCAAAAACTAGGGTTCACCTACCGTCTACATCACTTACTAACCCCAGAGGCTTATATAGCTATAGTTCAGGGTAGCCTGCTTCCTAGCATTGATTACTACTCCCCATCTATTCTCATGCAGCTTCTGCACTCAGAACCAGGCTTACTTTCATATATAATAGTGCTTGCTGCTTTGCTCTCATGGCTCTATTCTCAACCCCTCATTGCGACTTCTATAGAGCCCTAGGCTGGCTACCACTCCAGGACTGCTTTGACTTTGCTCATGGTTGCATAGTGGATAGTACCATCAGGGTGGTAATGTGTACCATCTCTCTTCCTTACTCAAGGTCAGAAACCTACCCAGAAACTATTCTCATCCACTGCCCCTCCTCGAGGTACCGAGGGTC
Organism: Neoceratodus forsteri; assembly: GCA_016271365.2. Taxonomy (NCBI): domain Eukaryota; kingdom Metazoa; phylum Chordata; order Ceratodontiformes; family Ceratodontidae; genus Neoceratodus; species Neoceratodus forsteri. The sequence goes on from JADMNL010000024.1 coordinate 127,874,367, forward strand.
TCTACCAACATGAGAGGGAAAGCCTTATCAGTTGCAGCCCCTACACTGTGGAATGGGATCCCTGCACCCCTCCTTTCATCTAACACCCATACTGCCTTTAAATCTCTCTTCAAAACCTGGCTTATGGATATGACTGCTGCTCTTGCCCAGCAGGTAGCCCCTCCCTCACACACAGCAACCTAATCACCACACTAACTTGACTTCTGGTTATTAGTCCCTTGTGTCATGTCTCCTCCCTCTCCCTGTGACTCTGTAAGTTGTGTTGACTAATGGGGGAGGGAGACTGTTATACTCTACTATGTCTTGAACAGTAAACCACCGGTAATCTATCTCCTGTACCCTGCATACCAATATTCCTGTATGTAAATAAGTTGACTTCTGTGTTTTATCAATATTTTGCCCATGATTGTACTGTTGTTTACGTTTACCATCCAGTATGTAAATAAGTTGACTTCTGTATTTTTATTAATGGTGTGCCTTATGATTGTACTGTTTTTCACCTTTGGTGTCTTTTATGGCCCGGTCATGCCTGAAAACAGTCCTCGGATCACTACATTATACCCAGTTACCAAATAAATAAATAAATAAACATGTCAATCCCTGAAGATTTGCAGAGAGTAACAGCCAAGCTGTTCAACCAGGTCAGATAAAGCAATATAAAACCTCAGTCCAAACCTCCTTACAAGTCTTACGTAGCAATGTCTGCAGTTACCCGTCCTAAAACAATGCTCCTCCTGATGAGGCGGAAATGGTGGGACCCTCTATGGAGACTACTGTACATGTAGATGGCATCCTGGCCCAAACGAGTATTAGACAGTGGATCTCAGGGTACGATAATATTTAAAGATTAGTATGATCGGCACCTATCTGACCATCCTCTACAGCCCCTTGATGGACTACATGTGAGAGTTAAGTGAAGTCATATTCCTATCTTGGTTTTATTCGAGTGTGGCTTTCTTTCCCCTCCTCTGTGACAGGTGAAAGACCCCATGGAGATCTGGCCTTAGTGTGTCCCCCAGCCTGTATGATGGGATTCCAGTTCTGACTGGCACTAAGCACATATGTTCGGCTGTCTTTGCTCAAATGTGTCAAAAAGACAAGAACAAGTGACAGGGAGAGCTCTACACATCCATGCCATGGTACAAAAGGCATATGAGATGCAAATACACCAGAAGAAGGTGACAAAGTTGAGCCCATGGGATTTGTCTGGAAAAAGGACCCTTCAGTCTTGTCCTTCCTCCAAATGCACAGTGCAGTGTCAGTGGAGAGGTACGTATGCTCAAGGATGTGACCGATAAGATACTCATGCTGGATTCCCAGAAGAAGGATGGCTACCTGACGGACTTCTGGTTAAACCTAGTGTGCTTCCTGTTCATGCTCATGCCTATGCTAGGAGAGTTGTGGTCCAGATCTGTAACGTTACTGACTGAGACATCAAAGTCACTCGAGGATGCACCCTGCCCAAAGTATACTGCACAAATAGTGCTGTGTTGCCATCTAAGTGCCACAAAGGGGACGATGGTGAAGTGTCACCTGACATGTTTGACTTTGGAGAGTCATCCATTCCTGATGGATGGAGGGAAAATCAGTCAAAAGTTGGCCAAAAGGAACAAAGTATTCTCTCTAAAAGAGTGGGACATAGGTTGTGTTACTGGTGCTGAACATTACATTTGGCTTCACGACAAGAGACATTTCAGAGAGAGATATCACACCAGTTAGCTCCTGCTGATATTGATGATGATGTCAGTCACCACCAACAAGACATGTTAGCAGCTGGAATTATCCAGGAGTCATGCAGCCCTTATGCCTCTCCGATTGTGGTGGTTTGTAAGAAAAATGGTTCTGTCCATATGTGTGTTGATTACAGGACCCTTAACAAAAGAACCTGATCAGTACACAATGCCTCGCATACAGGATGCCCTAGACTGTCTAAATGGGAGTAAATGGTTCTCTGTCCTCGACTTGTGAAGTGGATACTATCAAATCCCAATGGCTCCTGAAGACAGGAGAAAACTGCATTCATTTGTGCTCTGGGTATCTCGAATTCCTCCACATGCCCCAAGGCATATCTGGTGCACCACAACCTTTCAAAGATTAATGGAGCATGCAGTGGGTGATATCAGTCTGTTGGAGTGTCTTGTCTACCTCAGTGACGTCATAGTTTCAACAAAACACTCAAGGAGCATGAGGCCCACTTATTCAAAGTATTGGACAGACTTGAAGAGTTCGGCAAAGTTGTCAATTGACAAATGTTAATTCTTTCAGAGCTCCGTAAAATCGTAGGCCACATTGTGTCCTCTGAAGGTATTCAGACTGATCCTAGTAAAGTGGAAGTACTGACCACTTGGCCAAAGCCCAACAACTTAAAGGAGCTGCAGAGATTTTTGGATTTTTGTGGTTACTATCATCGCTTCCTCAAAGACTTCACCAAGGTAATCCAACCATTGCTAAGCTTGACACAAGGAAATCACCCACTCACCAGAAGTTCAAGAAAAGCACTGTTAAAGAGAGTGACAAGACCTACTTTAAGCCTCATGAGTTATTTGGGCAGTGATGGACCCCAGACTGTGATTTAATGTTTCAAGAGATTATTACTAGCTCACTCATGCCAGTACTTGCCTATGCTGATCCGTCTAAGCCATATGTACTTCACACAGATGCCAGCCTAAACAGCCTAGGAGTCATGCTCTACCGGATACACAGAGGACTCGCCCAGTGGCATTTGTGAGCCAAAGTCTGACATCATCAGAAAAAACTACCCAGTTCACAAATTGGAGTTTCTTGCTCTCAAGTGGGCCATCGTAAAAATCTTGGTTAGAACAGATAACAATCCATTAACCTATGTTCAGACCTCTGCCAAGTTAGAGGCTATGGGACACGGATGGCTCTCGGCTTTATCTACTTTATGACTATGCAGTAGAATACTGGCCTGGTTTAAACCATATCGACACCAGTGCTCTCTCCAGAAGACCTGCCTCCAACCAAGAGTGGGTATGCATGTCAGAGCATTCCGTGAATGCACTGTGCCATAAGTTTGATAGAGATGAAACTCCCTCTACAGAGACTGTAAACTGCCTAGCTGATTGTTTAGCACTGCCTGATACATGCTTACCAGTGGCATACTGCAACTTTGCAGAATTAGACCTAAGTGCATTGCCCCAGCTAACTCCAGCTGACCTTCAGAAAGAACAGTATCATGACTCCTTGTCAGACCAGTTGTAACTGCTTTATAGAAAGGGGAAGATGTCTTCAAAATGTGGTTGAGTGATCCCAAAACCATATTACTGTTTTGAGAAGGCCTAAACTTAAATTACGAAAGATTGTTGTATTGAGAATTAACAGACAGTCAAGGGAAGTTGTGAAGAAGCAACTAATATCGCCCCAGAGTTCAAAGACGTGGTCTTAAAAGCCCTCCATGATCAAATGGGGCATTCAGGTAGTGAAAGGACTCTGGACTTGGCCCATACACATTTCACTGGCCAAGATGGGTATGGATATCGAGCAATACATTAAAACCTGCAGCTGATGTCTTCAACGGAAGGCTCAACCTCAAAAGGCAGCTCCACTGATTAACATAACTACTATTGCACCAATGGAACTAGTATGCATTGATTTCCTAAGCCTGGAGCCTGATTCAAAAACATTGGAAATGTACAAGTCATCACCAATCATTTTACAAGATATGCTCAGGCCTATCTGACTAAAGACAAAAGACTGCCACTGTAGCTAAAGTCCTTGTGGAGCAATGCTTTGTACACTATGGTGCTCCCCAGAGAATACTTTCTGATCAGGGCTGGGACTTTGAAGTCATCTCATAAAAGAACTCTTATCCGTCTGGGTGTGAGAAAATCCAGTGTCACTCCCTACCATCCACAAGGAGATCCACAGCCTGAAAGGTTTATAGGACTTTGCTTGATATGCTTAGTACTCTGCATCCAAAGGACAAACTGAGTGGAGCCAACAAATAAGTACCCTTGTGCATGCCTATAATTGCACAAAGAACAAAGCAACAGGCTTTTCCCCTATCATCTCATGTTTGGACATGAAGCTTGCCACCAGTAGATATCTGTTTTGCAGTTTTGCCAGATGGGGCTCAGTCAGACAACTATCTGTAGTATGTAAAGAAACTCAAAGCACAACTCAATCATGCATACCAGCTTGCCAATACAATGGCTGCAAAGAAAAACTTAGCTAACCAAGTTTGGCATGACAGAAGAGTCAAAGCTCAAGAGCTAAAAGCTGGAGATCATATATTAATGAGAAATCTAGGTTTCCAAGGGAAGCATAAAATAGCTGACTGCTGGAGTCACATACCCTATGTAGTAATCAACAAGTTGAATGACCTGCCAGTATACAAGGTGAGCTCAGAAGGAGATCCTCGTGCTATAAAGACAATCCACCAGATCTGTCAATTGGACAGTCATTGGCACTGCACTTCAAATCGACGGCTTCTAACTGGTCGGTTACCCGATCTGCTACTCATAAGCAACAGTCAAGTCAGCCTCCTGCTGCTTAACAGCCAGAACCTTCTGTTACAGGTGATGTAGTTAATGATTATGCTGATTCTGAAGCTAATGACAATGAATATGGAGCTGTTTACTAGCCCTGCTTTGAACTAGCTCAGCTGTTCCAAAGAATCACTCCTTACAGTGTTGTAGATAGTGTCAACAGTCCAGTAATACCAGATTATCCTGCTCTTTCAACTGAACCGGTACCCTGAAAGTGAAGTTCAAAGTGTGACCTCTGAAATAGCTGACTCCTTATGGTTGGTGGAATTGTCTGAGATTGAAATGGTTGATTTTGATCCAGAAGATAGTAAACCTACTAGTGAATCTTCAAGTGATGCTGAAGTAAGTGGGCCTAGTGAACTAGATTGTGTACTAGGAAGTGTTGCTTCCCTGCAGATGCTAACTATGTGTAGGATGTCTCAAACTTTGTTGAAATACTTCTTTCAGGTGAACCTGAGTCTTAAGAATCAGAAAGTTCACGTGCTACACCAACTACAAGTAATATCTCCAGTTCTGAATCTCAAGAGAGTGCAGTGGTACCCCTTTAGTCCGAAGCTATCTTATTGCTGGACAATGAGCCGGAGAAGCTAACCCAAATGCTGATGCTGAAAGACCTGTGCCAAATACCTCACGCCAAGATGTTTGGACAGAACTATAAAGCCTGTGATTTGACTCACTTATGACTTACCAGGAAAGCCTGTAGACCTGCCCATGAATGTAGTTCATAAAGGGGTATATGTTACAGTGAATTCCCTGCCCAAACTAGTGTTTACTGCATCCTCTAAGGTGATAATTAAACCTTCCACACAGTATTCTTGGGGTCACCACTATGGAGTTAAAGGGATCAGTTGAAAAGTGCCCAATATCTGTTTACACTAAACAAATGTTCAAGAGGGTTCAGAAGGTCAAATGTCATTTCCTGTGTTTCAATGGGAACCAGTTAAATGCGAATGTCATGACTAAAAGTATAACTGTGGAAACTACGCAGTTGCTAGCAAAATGTCATTTGGTGTAAAGCCATGGTATAATGTGTATAGTTGCTTCATGCCTGTGCAGGTTTTGTATATACTAATGTAAAGTCTAGACTTGTATATAACAAAGGCCTTATTAGATATAGTTATTTGTATTAATACACTTGATGCAGATGCCAAGTTTCCTGGGCAGGGGCGTGTAGCCCCCAAATTTGGGAGCTTACCTTGAGTGTCTCCTGGGTTCCTTTGATGCCCATTGCCTGGCAGACATTCAGTAAGGGACTTAAATACAGTACATGTCTAGTACTGCTGCCCTGTTGCTCTGTGTGTGTGTGTGTACAGATCCTTCCCTCTTCACTGTCCCTTTAAGTGCACCAGCAGTGTGTACATAGCCTGGGCTGGGTCCAAATGCTATAATGCTTGTGACCAGCCAGGCTGTTCCCTGATTAGCTCCACCCTGCAGTTGTTAATAGTGCAGAGGGCCTAACTATAATATAAATATTTAAACTTAGAGTGTTGTTCTTTAAAATAAATATGCTGTTTATAACTGCCAGCATCAACTCCCCAATGGGAGCTGCCATCTTTGGTCCTAGACTTTCAGTTTGGACCAGTCAGAGCTAAAGGGTCCTCGAGGGGCCTAATAGCAATGCCTGCTGGGTGAAACTGTGAACTTTCTTATTGGTGCCTAAATTGACCATTGAGGATCCTCAAACTGTGTTTGACAGCAAGGGTAGCCAACCGAAATACAGGAATCCTGATCTTCAGATAGAACTGTGTTGAAAAGTTCAGTTGTTGTGTTGTTGGAGTCTGCATGAGCCACTGAGAAGGAGCTCCTGTGAGAGCTAAGGAACAGTGCAGGGAAAGCGGCCTGTACTTGCCTTCTGTGGAACCGCTTGGTTCCAAAAGGGATTGATTGAATCCAGGCCTGCTTAAGGCAGAAAAGAAGCAGACTGTATGGTTTCTGTGGCCCAGTGCTAGAACTGGGAAACCGGCTTAAACCATGAGGAACAGAGCTGTTTTCCAGTCACTTCAGAGTGATACAAGCACCAGTGTGGAGAGTGCTCAGGGAATTCTGCTTTGTTATTGGAGCCAATTTCTGTGGAGAGAGTCTCTGGACAGTATTCAAGTGGATTAGTTCATCTGTGGGTTTTCAGCTTTTCTGGAACTTCAGCTGGGTGAACCCCACAAGGAAACAAACTGCTAAAAGACATTTTACAGGCTGGGCCTATGCCATCTGTGGCCCAGCCAGACTGTTTCTGTACAACCGGCAGTACCATCCTGGCGACACACAAGCCTTGGGGAATCAGCTCCTGTGATGCAGCTACGTGCAAGTTGTGGCCACCTACAGAGAAAGGCCTTGAAGCAGAGGTTAGTTGTGTCGGCTCCAGTCCCCACCAGCAGCTAGAAAGAGCCACAGGTCTTGGATGTTGCCAGCGTCTTGTTCCATCTATCTGGGTACAGTGAGTACAAAGCAGGGTAGCTCCTGCACTAAGCAATCAATTAAATTATGATACCATCTAATTCTGTTAGCCAGTTTAAAGTGTTCACAGGTGACTAGGCCATCTGGCCAGGAGTGAGCCAGAGTTTTATAAGTGTGTTGCCTATGTTTAATCACCTTTCTTTCCACCAAGAGCCCCAACACAGCTGCAACACCAGCCAACCCATGGCACTGTGTCCGTATCCCTGTTTCCATTCTGGATACCCAGTGTTTGAATGAACTGTATGAATCCAGGGACTGATTTCTAACAATAATTTAACTCTGCTCATTGTAAATAGTGCTGTAATAACTCATATTCTCACCCCTTCCTTATTACGTCCCTAAATAAACCTGACTTACTGTTTCACGTTTAACCTGGACCATGAGCATATTATTACTTGGTTAAGTGCTCGTCATATGCTGAATAACTTAAAAGTGTATGGTTGCATTGAAACTGCCTCTTACAGGGAACACAGGGTGCAAACCAAAGATCCAGATCTGGTTTGGTAAGTGGTTAGAGTGTGAGCATATCATTAAGTGTGCACAGAGTTATATGTTAACTGCTAGAAATGCAGTTACCAAATTGAGAATATAAGGTCACTAGGCAGGATCGTGGGTGGCATTAGCTTCCCAGAGGGCTGTACCTATTATAATAATTACCAACTTAAGCACTACTCTGGGTGGAGGCACCATAACTGTAGCACTACTACTGGTAGGGAGACCCGGTACCAGTTAGTTAAGAACCCAGGCCCCTCAACCTGCAGTTAGGAAGGCAGGCAGGGGTAGTAGCCCTTGGTATAATGGCACCAGGGTTACACCTACTCTAGGTACATCTCTTCAGATGCCCCATCCACTGAGACTTCAAAACATAAGTCTGGGGTGGCGTGCCTCTCTGCCAAACATTATGTAGAAAGGCAACCTTTGGGTGGCGTCATTTTGCATGCAGTTGTAGGCATGTGCAAGTGAAGCTTACTTCCTGGCTTCAGCTGGATTTCTAAGTGGGGCCCAAGGTGCCCAACATATCAAGCAGTGTTCTGTTAAAACATTCTGACTAGGGATCCCCTGCGGGTGATAAGGTGTTATACGGGATGGGTTGCAGGACATTCTTTAACAAGTGTACTTTCAAAGTCTTGTCCTTTGTCTAAATGGATCCTTTCAAGGATGCTATAATGATTACTTATTATTGTAGTACTTTCACAGCAACGGTCCTTTCCTGATCTTTAGAGGGTTTCACTTGGGCATATTGTGTATTGTGGTCAGTAATCACCAGGATGTTGCCAATGTTCTTACTATAAGGCTCCAAGGAAAGGAAGTCCATGCTCTTTAGCTCCAATGGTCTGCTGTTTTGAAATTTGCTAAAGGGGCAGCTCTCTTCAGTAGTCTTTCTTTTTATATACCTGAGGCAAGTTTTGCAGTGTTTCTCAATGTCTTTTTGTCATCTTGGGCCAATAGAACTGGGCTGTCACTAGGTCCAGTATGTGGTCAAATCCCAGGTGACCCATGTAATCATGCAAGGGCTTAATAATCAAGTTCCTGTACTTCCAGGGTAGCTCAGTCATCTTCTAGGAACTTAGGATGGGCACTGTCCTGGCTAGTTCATATTAATAGTCCATCTTTGGTGACAACCTGCTCACTTCCTCATTAACAGTGGGACATTGAAGTGGGTTATGGATACTTGATCTGTGCCATGTCCTTTCTCTAATGCACATATTACCCCTGTAATGCACAGCCTTCTATCTGAAAATGTTTTAGTTCTGGCGGCTTGGCTGGAGCAAAGATGACAGGTCCAGGCCAATGAAATTGAGGTATGTGGCTGGAATGGCATGTGGGAAGACTTTCAGCATCTTAGTGACCCTGTGGGTGTTTGCAGGAGTGAATGCGATCAGAGGTGTCGAACTTGCAACATGTTGCCTTTACTGCAGTACTTGAATGTTTTGTGCTTGAGTTTGACTGCTCAGTGCAGAAATGTCTTGAAACGTCAGTGTCAATATTGCTCTTGCCATTGAGATATTCTAAGCTGTTGTAAGTTTATAAGGCAGATAACCACTGATGTCCAGCTGCATCTCATTTTGCTGTGATGTTCATATAAGTGAGAGGGTTGTTGTCAGTCCTCACTGTGAAGTGGGCGCCATACAAATAATCATGGAACTTCTCAGTGACTGCCCACTTGATGGCCGAGAATTTGAGCTTGTGCATAGGATACAGCTTCTCAGATGGGCTCAAACTGTGACTGGTGAATGCTATGGAGTAAAATCCTTCTGGGTGCTCCTGGTGCGTGTCAGCTCCCAGACCACTTAAACTGGCATTGGTATGCAATTTGTAGGGTTTAGTGGGGTCTGCAAATGCTAGCATTGGCTCCTCACTCAGGTGTTTGATATTCTCTATGAAGTTTGTTTCACATTGTTCTGTCCATCTGTCACCAAAAGGTTCATTTATTTTCCAGTACTCCTTGGAGGAATTGCCTCTTCTGGAATGGTCTTTCTTCTTATTGGTAGATGGGTACCCTGGGTGAGGTTGTTCAGAGGGTGGACAATCATACAGCAATTTTCACAAATTTCCTGTAGTATCCACAAAACGTGAGACATGACTGCAGGGCCTTGAGATTGTTTGGCCTGAGCCACATAATAAGGGCATCTGCTTTGGCTGGGTCTGTCTGTACACTGTATACAGAAATGATGTGGCCCATGTATTTGACCGAGGGCTGGCAAAACTGGTACTTGTCAGTGGACACTTTCAGGCTGAACTCTTCCAACCTGTACAACACTTTCATAAGTCTGGTTTCATATTTCTCCAGCATCCTTCCAAACTCTATCAAGCCATCAAGATATACAAGTACTTCCCACAGGTGCATGTCTCCTACTGGTTTCTCCATCAGTCTCTGAAATGTAGCTACAGTAGGGCAACAGATATTCCTTGGGGATCCTCTCAAACTAGTAGAACTCAGAGAACAGATGAAGACTATTTTCTTTTGTCTTCTTCTACCATGGGTAATCTGATAGTAGCCACTGTGCAGGTCCAGTACTGAGAACCATCTCGCCCTGTCCAGGCTAGCCAGGGCATTTTCCACTTGTGTTTGGTTTGCCAGGCCCTCGTCATGATCGCTGGACATTCAAATCTCCTGCTTCTTGTAAGAACCCTCTCATCTCCTTCTGTTCTCCCCATTCCTCTCATCTTACCCTGCCCATGTCCTCTTCTTGCCTTGGCCTTCAAGGCACCCCTCCTACTATTCTTGAACTTCCAAATCAACTCCCCTTTACACTATCTTTCAGCTGTTGCCCTCCTCCTGCTTATTCCTCAGTTGAAATTGTAAGCTATTTCTCTATGCTACGTTGTATCCTTTATGTGATGACACATATACCAACGCTATTATTTTGGAGCCTGATCCTTCCTGTTATGACTCATTCCATTATCTGTTTAGTTGACTGCATTATTCTACACGATGTTTTATATGCCATTGTTACTGTTTGCTTGTACTACTAGCTCTTGTTATGTTAGTCATTCTGCTGTTATCTATGTTTAAATGGCTAAAAATAAGCTATTCTGTCTTGCTGTCATGCACTTCTGAAAAGCTTTTCTGTATGTTTTGCCTTTTCTCTCCTGGGTCATGCCTGAAAATAGTCATTTTTGGCTAGTGCACTTACCGGTAAACAAAACTAAATAAATAAAAAATTAAAGTTTACTGGTCAGGCAGTGTCTTCTTAGAAACATAGAATTTGACGGCAGATAAGGACCACTTGGCCCACCTAGTCTGCCCATTTTCCTACCTAACAGATAAGCTGCAGATCCTAGTTAACCAACAGCTTACTTCCTCTTACCCCCACTAGGACTGCCTTATGCCTGTCCCATGCATTCTTAAGTCCCCACTGTTCTTGACTCCACGACCTCTTCAGGGAGGCTGTTCCATGCATCCACAACCTCTCAGTGAAAAATACTTCCTCACATTACCTCTGAGCCGCCCCCTTCTATCTTCAAATTGTGCCCCCTTGTTCTTGCACATCTCTTTTCGGGAAGATGCTACCCTCTTGGACTTTGTTAATTCCTTGAGGTGCTTGAAGTTTCTATCATGTCCCTCTCTCCTTCTTTCCTCAGGGTATACATATTAGCTCCTTTAGTCTTTCTTCGTATGTCTTCTGGTGCAGACCCTGCACCATTTAGATCCCTCCTCTGGACAGCCTCCACTCTGTCTATGTCTTTGGAGATGGGGTCTCCAGAACTGCACACAGTACTCAGATGGGGTCTCACCAACTGTCTGTACAGAGGGATAACAACTTCCTGTTTTCTACTATTGATGCCTCTTCCTATGCATCCCAGTATCTCCCCAGCCTTCCTTACTGCCTTCTCACATTGCTTGCCCACCTTTAGGTCATCTGATATAATTACCCCCAGGTCCTTTCTATTTTACTGTTGTCAGTATCTCATCCCCCATTGTGTATGCTTCCCTGGGTTTTGTTTCCCATGTGCATTACCTTGCACTTCTTTGTATTGAATCTGAGCTGCCATACATTTGACCATTCCTCCAACCTTGCCAAGTCCCTTCTCATCCTTTCCACTCCATCTTGTGTATCAACCCTGTTGCAGATCTTTTGTCATCTGCAAAGAGACATACTTTTCCTTCCAGTTCCTCTGCAATGTCACATATAAAGACATTAAAAGGACTGGTCCCAGTACTGAACCTCTGCGGTACCCACTAGTAACCCTCCTTTCTTCACTGTGTACTCCATTTACTACTACCCTTTGCGTCCTGTTGTCTAGCCAATTTTTTATCCAGGCTACCACCTGGGGACCCACTCAAGGCTGGCTATCTTGTGAATTAATCTTTTGTGTGGGACTGTATCAAATGCCTTGCTAAAATCTAGGTAGGCCATGTCCACAGCCCCTCCTGGTCTACTACTTTGGTCACCCAGTCAAAGAAATCTATTAGATTCGTCTGACACGACCTTCCCATCGTGAATCCATGCTGCCTTGGGTCCTGTGCCCCACTGGCCTCTAGGTACTCAACAATTCTTTCCTTCAGAAGTGATTCCATTATTTTCCCTACCACTGAGGTCAAACTAACTGGTCTGTAGTTTCCTGCCTCTGTCCTGCTCCCACTTTTGTGAAGAGGAATCACATTTGCCCTCCTCCAGTCCTCGGGTACCACCCATCCTCCCATGATTTGTTAAAGAGAGTAGTCAGCGGTGTCACTAGTTCTACCCTTAGTTCTTTTAGAATTCTTGGGTGAATCCCATCAGGCCCCATTGCTTTGTCCACCTTCAATTTTAATAGTTCTTTCAGAACCCTTTCTTCTGTAAATGGACTGGTATCGACCCCTGTCTTCAGAGTGTTTCTCTTGTTTGGTTTAGGTAACTCCCCTCCTCTTCCTTTATGAATACTGAGCAGAAATATTTGTTCAGTATCCCAGCTTTTCACTGTCACCCTCTACCCACATTCCCTCCCCTTTATTAAGCTTCAGTATCCCTCCTTTGGTCTTTCTTGGCTCCCTAATGTACCTATAAAGGTCTTATCCCCTTCTTAACAGAATTGGCTATCCTTTCCTCGGTTTGGGCCTTTGCTATTCTGACTGCCTTCCCAGCCTCTTTCTGCTTTAACTGATAAAGGTCTCTGTCCTGCTCTGCTGCGTTTCCTTATATTTCTTGAATGCTGTCCTTTTCTCCTTAACTTTCCCTGCCAACTCTTTTGAGAACCATAGAGTTTTCCTTCGTTGTGTTTTCTTGTTCAATGTAGTGGTAGTCAATGCACATCAAATGGCACGTTTTCTTTCTAGCCACCACAATGGGTGACATGTAAGGACTGCTGGGTTCCTTAATAATCTCCACTGCCAGTAGCTCCTGGAGATGGTGCCAGACATTTTCTGTGTCCCAGGGCCAGTCTCAGGACCTCTCTCAGAAAGGGTGGTAGTCTTCAAATCAAATATGGTGCTGTTCTCCACAGATGCATCCCATGTCCCAGTTGTGCAACAAAAACACTTTCTGGCATTTGGCTAGCTTGTTACTCAGGCTTCACCAGTAGTGATCAGATATGGACAAGTCCCCAAAGTCAAACAGTTTAGGGTCCAATCTCGGTGGCGGTGGCTACTATAGGGTCCCTCCTTTCACACTGTCGGCATGAAAATATGTGCCAGCACTCAGCCCTTCCTTAAGATGACAGGCTTCTCCATCTCATTCTTCCTCTAACAGTCTCGTCTGACCCAGGAGGTAGCAGGTGGTGGCATTACTCCTCTCTGGACCATCAGTCCTTCTGGTAGGATGTGCTCAACAGGTGCATTGATGAGTGGAAGTCCAGCTGGCTGACAATTGAACTTGGCTATACTGACCACTCGGCTGGCCAATTGGGTGGCAAGACCATGTCTTTATGGTCAAGTCACCAAATCACACCAATGGGTTCGTCTGTAAGCACAGACTTTGGGCCATGAAGTTTCAAGGTCACCCTCTTCACTACTGCTTGTAAAGGTGGACTCTGTAAGCTTTGTGCTTCTCCTCTCTCTGGCACATTTAGGCCAGCTTCCCAAACATGTCCACATTGGTTCCAGTTAACACAGGGTGTCATCCATGGCCTTTGATTCAGCACAGATCAGTGCTGTGGCATCAGTTTTGTGTGGCACTTCGTTTGCCCCTCTGGAAACTAAAATTGCACAACACAGTAACCGTTATAAGGATAAATGGTGTCACTCAGGCCCCACAGGAGAGCCCTTTCAAGGGCTTGAGAGGCAGGTGTTTTAAGCGGCTATTGTAGAAAGCTTGATGAATAATGATAACTTGTCATTCACTGTCAAGCAGCGTTACAGGGTTGTCCTCCTACAAAAATCTAAACATCTGCTCTGGGGCCCAGTTGCTCTGAAGGCAGGTTGCTCCTTCGAGGATTGCACCCTCATGTGAAATGTCCATTGTCCCACAATGATAACAGAACATTCCTTCTCTGGGCAGTGTTGAGTGTTGTGGTCTGACTCACTGGGAAGAAGAAGTATTCAGTGGGCATCTATGTTCAAGTAACAAGGAATTGGTCTGTGGTTGAAATGCCTGCACCATCTGTAAGGCCGTCCTTACACTCTGAGTTCTTTGAGCTCAGTACCCGGTTCAGGGAGGTCACTTGATTCTTTGCAGCTATAAACTTGTGACTGCAGGGTGTAGCTTTCCTGTAGGTGCTCATATGGAATCGGCAATGTCCTCCTGCGCTTTTTTTGTTTGTTTTGAAAGTTTGGGAATCTGCTCTGCAGTTGTTCAATCTGAGGGATATCAAGATCCATTAGGATTGCACAGCTCCTCTCAAAATCTGGTTCAGTCTCATCTGTGCAGTCTGAGCAGGGTAACTCTTCCAGCTTCAGCAATTTTTGGATCACCATCTCCACTCAGGTTGTATAATGCAACAGTTTTCACCCTCTCTTTGCATGGTGGCCCCGGTTGAAAATTAGATCCTCCTTCTGTTCAGCTGCTCCCAAAGTACTCTTGAGCATGGCAAGATGATTGCTTATGGTACAGATCAGTTGGCTGGCATTTAAGGAAGGGTGACATCCAAAGCCATACCTCTCAGACTCTCCACAATTCTTTTACATTTTCATCACTGGAGCATTTCTACACTTGTTCCAACTGTGTGACCTGGCTCGTCCAGCTTTCATAGTCATCCTTCCCGCCAGAGTAGGAATGGCTCATAAGAAAGTATGCACTCTCTTGTACTGTTCATGAGGTGCAATCAATCGAAGTCCAGTCCGGTCCACAACCTTGGGTACACCAGGTGGCACTGCCTGTGTTGGTTCTTCTTCCTTGAATAATGCTTTCGCATCTTTGACAGTCTTTCCCTCAGCTGCCAAGACCAATTTGACTTTCTCTGTCAGTCCATTAGCTGTACTGGAGAGAGGGGGTCGAACAACAGAATACTCCCCTGCCAAACACGTTCCATACACCTTCAGAACAATCCAGTTTGATCGTGGTGGGCAACCTGCTCAAGTCAATTTCTGGTTCATTCTCTATTAAAGCAGTTGTGCTTTGTGTGGCATGGTCATACTTTGTACCATGCACTTTCAAATGCCCAAACATTGTGGAGTGTCGGTTCTCCAACATAATGTCCTTTCAGTACCATCAGGGATCCCGTGACTAAATTGCCTTTTCAGGTTCCAGCATTCCCCTCAGCACTAGTCTTTTAGCCCTTGGAACTCCATGACAGTTTTCAAAACTTTGGGGGGCATTAAATTTTTCCAAAGTCAGATTGTGGGAACACCCTTATGGGCCAGAAACCCCAGCAGTGCCTCCAGTGTAAAGCAGGCAACACCTCCTGATGCACAGTGCCTCCACCTGGGGTAACAATATGAGATACCTAGCAACTGAAACACAGAGTTACCACCCCTAGAGTAATATTAAACTACCCACACAATCCCTCCCACAAGCCAGGTGACTCTACAAGCATTGACAACCCTTACATCATAAAATGCAATTTTATCCAAACAGTTTATGTAAAACAGAGGGTACAGAGAGGACAAGGGGTAGGAAGAAAAACTTGAAGCAATGGGTAGCACTCTATAATCTAAATGCAACAACAAACAGTTCAGTACAATAACAGTTAATGCTTTACCCACCACTCTGCCCACCCCATCAGTCCTTGAACCCCAAATGCAGGTGCACCGACTTAATTCCACCAAAGTTCATGGGTGAGAGATCTGTCAAATGTAGGTACCACACTGAAGCGCAGGTGCTGCAGCAGGATGGAGCTCAGTGGTTCACTTAAACAGCTGAAAGGAAATTGCTTTTAAAACACTGTTGCGGAACACAAAATATGAACTGGTACCACTTGGAACAAAGGGCCCTTATTTATATCACGGTGATATGGGTGGGCAAAATGTCCTTAATAGATCTTTTGTCGGGGCTTCTTGCAAAGGCACAGTCCTGCTCAGGACTTCTCCCTCCTCCTAGCACAATACTTTTCCTTCCAGTTGCAGGTCAGACTCTGAGGTTTACCTCCATGGTTCTGGTGCCTCACACCATACCTCTGGTACAGCAGAATACTGGATGCAGTGCTTCTGGCTGGAATACTGCTTTCCCAGGATAACTGGTGGTCTCTCTCTGCTGCTCATCTCTCTTGGTTTGTATCACTGAAGTTTGAGACATGGATGCAGGTGGGTGCTTGGTCTTGCCCTTGAAGATTAGATGGAGCTGATACCCCAGAAGAGAAAATCTGTGGAAGGGCCAGAAAACACAACTCCCAGATGTCTCTTAAACTGTAGTCAGTTTACAAGCACTCTCTTTTGGGATCCCAACTCTTCTTGCCTGCCAGACTACAGTCTCAGACAGACAGAGCAACTGGCCCACACCTGGAGACTTAGTCACTCACCTGTGGGTCTCTCTCAACTGCCACAATCTTTCAAAAACAGTTCTGCTAGAGTCGGATGAAACTCATTGCCTGATTGGTCAGGCAGGTTCCATTAGAATGTTCCTGGCTCATGTTGATCACTGTGGGCTCAGCATTCTATGGTCCAGAGAGTCTGACCTATGACCCCTTTCCACGGGTCTCTGGGTTGCTGACTGTCTGTGAGGTTGCCATCTTTGTTTACATTCCCCCTTGAACTTTGGCAGGATGCTTCTAGTCTAGTAACAGTCCCACAGGGTGAGATTAACTTGTCCAGGCCCAGTTGCCATCCTGGGACCAGGGCCGGGTTTACTGCCTTAGGCATACAGCCCATTTACAGTCAGGAGCTGTGTTTGGGTGGGAGGTGGCCATCTGAGCTGCTCTGCCTTTTTATGTGCATGTCACCACTGTTTTCCTTTCCCTCCCTGATGCTTTCCTAGGTACTAGGAAACTTCTGTCCCTATTCCCAGTTGTGCAGTCAGAGCTTGGTCCCAGCTCTGCTTGCTCTCCTGGAGTCAGGACAGTCCATAGAAGTGGGCACATGGCTGATTTCACATTTGGAGCACCAACTCTGTTTTGGCACATACTGCGCATGCGTGTCAGCCACCATCGCTGCTGTGCTCCAGGAAGTCCCTTTCCTTAGTCCTCTTCAGCTCCTGGGCTGGAAACAAACAGCTGTCTTTTCTTATTTAATGTCCTTTGCCTTGACCTGCTGAACACTGGGGAGGGCCCAAGGCCAGGGGTGCCAAGCAGCAATGGCCAGCGAGTTTGACAGTGGAGCCCTGGTTAAAGTCCTACCTGGGCTTCCATCAGAGTTCTCCACTGATGCCCTGCCAGTCCCAGTAAGACCCAAGGGACCGGAGGTTGAAGAGCCAGGCCAGGGAATGGTGGACACTTGAGGAAAGCACCAGATTTGGGGAGGGACACACTCCCCTGCAAGACTCTTGGTATCCTCACCAAGACATTGTCCATACTGTCCACTTGCATTACTGGTGTTGAACTCTTGTCATATATATTTATATAAGTCCTCTAGCGCAGTGCATTTATTTTGTAAGCACTACTCAGGCTAGCCTAGGTTGGGAGAAAACATTTGCTCAGCATCATGGCTAGGTTTGTACTTCTGGTTAGGGGCACCCAAGTAACTCCAATCACAGGAAGCAATAACTGAAAATGTCCAAACCAGGAATGGGATTCTAGAGTGTGGCTTTTATTCACATACACACAGGAATAACAAAGAAAAATGGACCCCCACAGGGCTACACTCACTGGAAATGCAGGTTTACAGGGGACAGAGCACATCTTCTTCACTACGAAAACCCTCAGGTCCTGAACACAACTGGGTTCACTAGCCCGAACTGGTACTCTTACTCTTGGATTCCCTGGCATGGCACCCCAGCCAGGACTAGGACACTTTTCCATATGGCATGGAGTTTGGTGGTGGCTGCCTAAACCACCCATGAGCACTTTCTAGCTCTAAAGGGAAAACATCCTTAATCCCACATCTGGGTACTTTCTGCAGACACTGGCCAAGTGCCTGGGAGAATGCTATAGGTGCCCAAAGTGAACCGGAGAGGTAAACCTGGTTACTCCAGATGGGGGCCTCCATCTCTTGCTCCCAAATCTATACTCATTCATTTGGATCTACACCTTTCTTGAACTCTCTGGTTGTAGATGCTGTCTCGAAATGTAAATCACATTTAACATTCTGCTCTGTATTTAACTGGTGTCCTGACTTGAAAAGTTCTGTAAGTGGCTATGTCCATCTTCCTAGACCCCCACTATTTTAGATGCTTACAAGCCATACATAAAATTAAAAGTACTGTGCTTAGCTAGTCTTCTTCTGACTCCACAGTAGGCAATTACTTTTACACAACTTTGTCCTGGTGAAACATCGGGCTCTATTACAGAGCAGACTCACCGTGGTATGCAGGTGCCCCAGGGCTTCTTCCCACAAAACACAAATTCTCTGGTACCTCAGTACAAACTCTTCTGTCAGGCAGCTTTTCCCTTTCCAAGCAGAGCCAGAGGATTGCCCGGAAATGCTGTCCCCCCATCCCTCCAGGGATGCGGCACTGAAACAACACAGGAGTGGTCTCTACCACTTTCTGCTGGTTTCTTCTGTGTTCTTCTGTAGGGTGAGAACACGCTACCCACCTTCTGGTGTAGCTCTGTAGTAGAGTTAGGCTCTGAGGGCTGCCAACTGCAGCACACCTCCTACTTCTCTGGACTCTGGCTCAAGACTGACTTGAATTCCCCAATGTTCTACAGCTAACCCCTGCTGCAGCATTCCAGTGTGGCTTATGCTGCTGTGAGAATTCTATGGTGATGTCATCCCTCCAGCTCAGCTGAGACTGAGGACAGAGTGAGACAGTGTGAAACCCATTTAACTGGTGTCTCACAGGCTGCCTTTCCCTGCCTGCCACTAGTTCTAAGTGGGATTCTAGTAACCTCCGGCGACAAGGGGTTACATTTTGTTTGTGCAACTGTTTTTAACTGCTGCCTCAGAGGTGAAGTGGTATGCTTTTGCAATTGTTGATGTAATCACTTGATGTACTCTAGGTAGATCTCTTCAGATGCCCATCCACTGAGACTCGAAAACATAGGTCTAGGGGTAGCCATGCCTCTCTGCCAAACATTATGTAGAAAGGTGACCTTTTGTGGCTTCATTTTGTGTGTGCAGTTGTAGGCATGTACAAATGAGCTTACTTCCTGGCTTCAGCTGGATTTCTGAGTGGGGTCCAAGGTGTCCAACATATCAAGCAGTGTTCTGATAAAACATTCTGACTGAGGATCCCCCTACGGGTGATAAGGTGTTATCACGGGATGGGTTGCAAGGCATTCTTTAACAAGTGTACTTTCAAAGTCTTGTCCTTTGTCTAAATGGATCCTTTGAGGATGTAATAACAATTTACATATTATTGTAGTACTTTCACAAAGGTCATTTCCTGATCTTTAGTGGGGTTTGCTTGGGCATATTGTGTGTAGTGGTCAGTTATCAACAGGATATTGACAATGTTTTGCTATAAAGCTACAAGGAAAGGAAGTCTCAGCTCTTTAGCTCCAATGGTCCACTGGCTTTGAAATTTACTAAAGGGGCAGCTCTCTTTGGTAGAGTCTTTCTTTTTATATTCCTGAGGCAAGTTTTGCAGTGTTTCTCAATGTTTTTTGTCATCTTGGGCCAATAGAACTGGGCTCTCACTAGGTCCAGTGTGTGGTCAAACCCAGGTGACCCATGTAATCATGTAAGGGTTTAATGACCACTTTCCTGTACTTCCAGGGCAGAATCAATTATCTTCTAGGAACTTACAATGGGCACTGTCCTGGCTAGTTCATATCAATAGTCCATCTTTGAGTGACAACCTGCTCCACTTCCTCATTAACAGTGGGACATTGGGGTGAGTTACGGATACTTGATCTGTGCCATGTCCTTTCTCTAATGCACATATTACTTCCTGTAATACACAGCCTTCTCTTTGAAAATGTTTTAGTTCTGGCCGGCTTGGCTGGAGCAAAGATGACAGGTCCAAGCCAATGAAATTGAAGTATGTGGCTGGAATGTAATGTGGGAGACTTCAGCATCTTAGTTGACCCTGTGGGTGTTTGCAGGAGTAGTGCGATCAGGGGTGTCGAACTTTCAGCATGTTGCCTTTACTACGGTACCAGAAAGTTTTGTGCTCGAGTTTGACTGCTCAGTGCAGGAATGTCTTGATAATGCATCAGTGTCAATATTGCTTTTGCCACTGCGATATTCTAAGCTGTTGTTGTAAGTCAATAAAGTAGATAACCACCGATGTCCAGCTGCATCTCACTTTGCTGTGGTGTTCATATAAGTGAGAGGGTTGTTGTCAGTCCTCACTGTGAAGTGGGCACCATACAAATAATCATGGAACTTCTCAGTGACTGCCTACTTGATGGCCGAGTTCAAGCTTGTGCACAGGATACAGCTTCTCAGATGGGCTGAAACTGTGACTGGTGAATGCCATGGGAAAAATCCTTCTGGGTGCTCCTGGTATGTGATGGCTCCCAGACCATAACTGGCATCTGTATGCAATATGTAGGATTTGGTGGGGTCTGCAAATGCTAGCATGGGCTCCTCACTCAGGTGTTTGATAATCTCTATGAAGGCTGTTTCATATGGCTCTGTCCATATGTCACTAAAAGTTTGCATGTTTTCCAGTATTCTTTAGAAATTGTCCCTTCCAGAATGGTCTTTCTTCTTGTTTGTAGATGGGTACCCTGGGTGAGGTCGTTCAGAGGGTGGACAATCATGAGCAATTTTTCACAGACTTCCTGTAGTATCCACAAAACCTGAAGAATGACTGCAGGGCCTTGAGATTGTTTGGCCTGAGCCAGTAATAATGAAACATCTGCTTTGGCTGTGTCTATCTGTACACCATATGCAGGAATGGTGTTGCCACGTATTTCACTGAGGGCTTGCAAAACCGACACTTGTCAGTGGATGCTTTCAGGCTGAACTCTTCCAACCTGTCCAACACTTTCATAAGTCTGGTTTCATGTTCCTCCAACATCCTTCCAAACACTATCAAATCATCAAGATGTACAAGTACTTCCTGCAGGTGCATGTCTCCTACTGCTTTCTCCATCAGTCTCTGAACTGCAGATACAGTAGGGCGCATATATTTCTTGGGGATCCTCTCAAACTGGTAGAACTCCGAGAGCTGATGAAGGCTGTTTTCTCTTTATCTTCCTCTGCCATGGGGATCTGATAGTAGTCACTGCACGGGTCCAGTACCAAGAACCATCTACTCCCTGTCAGGCTAGCCAGGGCATCTTCCACTCGAGGCTGAGTTTACTGGTCAGGCAGTGTCTTCTTGTTCAATGTGTGGTAGTTGATGCACATCCAAATGGCACTGTTTTTCTTTCTAGCCACCACAATGGGTGGCGTGTAAGGACTCCTTGATTCCTTTATAATCTCCAACACCAATAGCACTTGGAGATGGTGCCAGACATTTTCCCAGGAGCCAATCTCCGGGATCTCCTTGGAAAGGATGGAAGTCTTTAAGTCAGATATGGTGCTGTTCTCCGCTGATGCATCCCATGTCCTAGTCTTGCAACAAAAGCACTTTCTGACATTTGACTAGCTTGTTACTCAGGCTCCACCAGTAGTGATCAGGTATGGGAGTCCCAAAAGTCAAACAGTTAGGGTCAATCTGAGTGGCAGGGACTACTATAGGATCCACTCCTGTCACCTGTCTACATTAAAAATATGTACCAGCACTTGGCTCTTCCTTAAGATGACTGGCTTCTCCATCTCATTCTTCACCCTAACAGTCACTCATCTGATGCAGGAGGGAGCATCACTCCTCTCTGGACTATCAGTCCTTCTGGTAGGCTGTGTTCAGCTGTAGCGTTAATGATGAGTGGAAGTCCAGCTGACTGATGCATGAACTTGGCTATACTGATCACTCAGCACAGTGAATTGGGTGGCAAGACCATGTCTTTACATTCAACTTGCTGAATCACACCAATGGGTTCATCTGTAAGTGCAGGCTTTGGGGCATCGGGTTTCAAGCTCACCCTCTTCACTATTGCTTGTAAAGGTGGACTCTAAGCTTTGTGCTATGCATCACTCTTGCACGTTTAGGCCAGCTTCCCAAACATGTCCTCACTGGTTCCAGTTAACACAGGGGTGTCATCCATGGCCTTTGATTCAGCACAGATCAGTGCTGTGGCATCAGTTTTGTGTGGCACTTCCTTGCCCCTCTGGGAACTAAAATTGCACAACACTTATAGCGGTCCTTAAGGATAACTGGTGTCAGTCCACCCCACAGGAAGAGAGCCCTTTCAAGGGCTTGAGAGGCAGGTGTTTTAAGCCATTGTAGAAAGCATAATGAATAATGGCAACTTGTGATCCATTGTCAAGCAGTGCATTACAGGGTTGTCCTCCAACAAAAATCTGAACATCTGCTTTGGGGCCCAGTAGCTCTGAAGGGGGTTGCTCTTTAGAAGGATTGCAGGGTCAGTTCATTTCACAGAGCATTGTACTGTTGGAGACCATGGTCATTCCACACTGGGCTCTGCTTTCATTTCCTGCTGCTGTTGGAGTTTTCTCCATCTGTGGTCCACAAGCTGCTGGTTCTCAGGCCAGCCACACCCTTGTGTGAAATGCCCATCTTCCCCACAATGATAACAGAACAGTCCTTCTATGGGCAGTGTTGAGTGTTGCGGTCTGACTCACTGGGAAGAAGAAGGATTCAGTGGGCATCCATGTTCAGGTAACAAGGAATTGGTCTGTGGTTGAAATGCCTGCACTAGCTATAAGGCCTTCATACACTCTGAGTTCTTTGAGCTCAGTACCTGGATCCGGGACATCACTTGATACTTTGCAGCTATCAACTTGTGACTGCAGGGTGTAGCTTTCCCTGTAGGTGCACATGGAATCAGCAATGTCCTCCTCGCTCCTTGTCCCTTACTTCTAGTGTAGCTATAAGTTTGGGAATCTGTTCTGTGGTCTCTCAACCTGAGAGATATCAAGATCCATTAGGAATATACAGTTCCTCTCAAAATCTGATCAAGTCTCATCTGTGCAGTCTGAGCAGGGTACCGTAACTCCTCCAGCTTCAGCAATTTTTGGATCACCATCTCCACTTGGGTTGTATAATGCAACAACTTTTCTCCCTCTCTTTACATGGTGGCCCCAGTTCAAAATTAGATCCTTCTTCCATTCAGTGCTCCCAAAGTACTCTTGAGCTTGTAAGGTGATCGTTTATGTACAGTTCTGTAGTGCCCCAAAGTAAGGGGTAAGGCATGGGGCACCACAGTATAAAACTGGAGGGATTTAGACTGCCCCAGGGTCCCGGTGGTGTTGTGGGGCATTGGATGTTGTGTTCTGCAGTCCCTTGCAGCATTTCCACCCCAGAATCGTCAGCCAGGGCACAGTGTTGTTTTATAAAAAAAGTTTCTCTTCTCTCTGCTGCCTGCTCCATTTCACCCCCCTCCCAGAGCAGGCAGCATGAGGTGGGCATCCACGCACTGGGACCACTGTCTCTGGCCAGCGCATGGTGCCCAGTTGGAGGTGGCACAGGCTCTGGGTTCTGGAACTAGAACCCGAGCACCTTTTCAGTGGGAGAACTGTTCCTCTAGAGTTTTTGCTGGGCTGTTGGTGGAAGGACCGTGAGAGTGCGCGGGGACCTGGGCTTACCTGGTGTGTGTTGAAGCTGGTCCCGTCAACTTGCGTGGTGACCTCCTCCATCCAGCAAGAAGACTGCTGCTCCTGTAGTGCCGATCCGCTTTGCAGTCGAGTCAGCAGTTAGTTCCTCGAAAGAAGATACTGTCCCTCTTGGCGTTGTGGGCTCTGTTTAGCCCTGTTTATTTTGTTTCCCTGTGTGTTCCGGTCCCTCATCGGTGGCAGACAAGAACTGCATCACAATGAAAAAGTTGTCGGCCCTCAGAAGGCCCCTGCTGTCCACTGCTTGCCTGCCTTCTTCTCCTTCAGTTCCACCCACTGGTAGAAGACATCCCACTTCCCTAAGCAGCTCCCTTGACCCTGGGCCAGGGTGGTGAGTCAGGTGGCAGCAAAGTAAAGTGCTGACCCGTAAAAAAAAACATTTTAAATTGTTTAGTACTTATGGCGCAGGATAGGAACAGGAGGAAGGGCCAGCAATTCATTTCAATATTCGGAGTGACACCACTAGTAGTGCCTGGCCATAGATACCTATAGGGGATCTGCTAAATATTCATGAGGGGTGGAATAAAGGTGGGACTAGGAGGGAGAATTGATGGAAAGGCTTAAAGTAGGCCTACAGAATTAAAAGGGAAAAGTGTGGCCCCAGGTAATAAAAGGCGAGATAGGCCCAAAAGCTTGAGGACCACTCAGTCTCAGAGTGCCTAGAGAGGGCCCAGCTGCAGTTGACCCCAGGTCATAAAAGGGCAATGTAGTCCCAGGATTGTAAGGGGTAGCAAAGGGTCCCAGCTCTAGAAGGGCAGCCTTAGGCCGCTATGAACAGAGGGTTGCAAGGCCCCACATTGAGAGAGGGTAAAAGGGGCAGCCTGGGGATGACAGTGATTAAAGGGGCAGCACAGGGCCCAAGCATTTCAACAAGGCTCTGCAAGTAGGCCCACTGGTTCACGACAGGAAGGGAGACCCAAAGAAGAAAAAGGGCATTTATCCCAAGGTTGGTTGGGGTAGCCAGATCCTGGTACAAAAGGATCTTCATGTACAGTACTTTTGGGAAGGATCAGAAAAGAAAGGTGCTTAGCACACAATGGCTATTTAGTGACTGTCAAGTACTGAAAATGTGTATCTGAACTGTTGTGTTGATTGCAAAGTACCAAGACTGTGTTGTTACTGGAATTATGGTTATTTGCCCTGCAATTAATAATTGCCATGGAATTTGGTTATTTGCTCCACATAATTAATAATTGCCCTGGAACTGTGGTTATTTGCCTGCAATGAATAATTGCCCTGGAACTTTGGTTATTGCCCTACAATTAATAATTGCCCTGTAACTTTGGTTATTTGCCCTGAAAAGAACAGTCATCCCAGATCCTGGTAATTTGCGCCTGTTCATGGCAAACCAACACTGCAAAAGAACAGTTGCCCCAGATCCTGGTAATTTTTCCTTTTGCTGGCAAATTACCCCAGCAACAAACAGTTCTCTTGGTGTAGTGTGAAAGTGTATCTGCCAGCTCAAGTGTTGCCAGCATATGTGTATAGACTCAATCTTCTGCCATGATACTGCTCCATGGTGTTGTCTGCCATTCCTCTCTGATTGGTCTCTACCTGGAGGACAGTCCTTCAATATCTCTCTTCTCCAGAAAGTACCCACCCAGAAGATCATTGACTTTGTTCCTGTCATCCGCTGAAGTCGAGTTAGCGAAGTCAAGAATGTAAAACCCTGCAAATTGCACCTGCCATTTCTTGTTTTCCTCAGTTTGAAGTCAAGTACACGAAGTCCCAGTGCATTACTTCTGCTATTCCAGTATCATCTCTTGGTTCCTGATCCAGATGTCCCAAAGTTGGCTGCCCTCAGAAGAGTGTCGTTATCCTAGAAGAACTTTGTCTGCATCCCTAGGTCATTCACGAGGTTAGTACTTCAAAGCCCAGTCGGGACATGTCCTCCATTTTATTGTTTTGTTCCAGTTTCCTGTGTTGACACTTCAGAATTATCCATCTTCACATCAGATTCTTCTGGTTCCTGGTTGTATCAAATTGCCACAGCATCGTCCAGTCCTTGGTAATCCTCCAGTGGGTTCATCATCAAGTATCTTCCTTGTTCTCTTCCATCCTTGGCGGCCCTAAAATGGATTTTGGCCAGGGAGCTTTCTTCATCTAGTTTGATTCTGATAGCCCTCCAGTGGGCTCATCCCAGGAACCAGTTCCTTGTTCCTTATTGCCAGCAGCCTTGGAAGAGTGGGTTTTATGCCGAGTAACATATGGTCTGCCTAAAAAACTCACCACCCAAGTGGCCTTAGCTAGGTCTGTGCTGGGTCCAATATCTAGTGTCCTAGAAATTCCTTATCCATATATCTGTAGCTACCAACTCTACTCGACAGTGTGCATGAAGACTTCAGCGACGACTGGACTCTGTATTGACTTTGCATGTATATTGCTGTAATTGACCTGAGTCAGGATTGTAAGGTCATTCAAGGGGTAGCCATTGTATACCCGATCGCTGAGGCAGTACTGAAGGGGACATAGAGTTATTGGGAGGTCTAAACCTCACTTTCAGATTCTTGATGATATTGGGAATGCAGGTAATCACAGACACATTGCATTAGAGTAATAAACAAGTTTATTACTACCAAGGGATAAATCACAGTTGCCCTAAGCAATTCTTACCATCTGAACAGGAGCCAGTGCTAAGCATTCCCTACACCTCGAGGTTTCTCTGTTGTCACTTGGGGTCTCTCGGGTCTCCGAGGTGTAAGGCTTGTGCATTACATTATATACCTATGATAATTACTATGGTTACCAAAAGATAGAAACATTTCTAGTTACAGAGATGAGCTCTATTGGCTAAATTAGAGGTGGCTCCATGGTCCAAGATAACATTATACAATTCTGTAAAGTCATCAGTTTGAGAACAAAAGAGTTCTTATACAGAGTCTTACATAACTCAGTGTAGTGGTACAAATCACCAAAGGTGGCAATGCTGTCTTACATATTATAATTACTTCAAGGACACAGGTGTCTTGGCATCTGACAAGTAAGAAATACACAGAAAATACATGGCAGAATATATGTATTAACAAGCAAAGTGTATTACAACAATATGCATTCATATCCTGACATTTACTCTTATACAGTAGATGCCCTTAGCCCTAAATATTAGTATAACATATACCTAAATGCTAGCTGTCTATGGTGTACCTCTGAGGGTACAAATTAGGGTGCAGGGACCTCTGTAACATTCCCCTTGTTGCCTCCAAGGGCAACACAGGCAGATCTAGGGAAAGGACAGGAGCAGTGGTCGTTTACAATCCCGACACGCAAGCCTTGTAAAGGAACTTGAGCTGCTCACGGTGTTGGCATAGTGTGCGCTATAGGCAGCAAAGCATAATAATGAGAATGAAAATTAAAAATGCTTGTATAATAACAAAACCTTTAAAGTAATCTCTAACCAGGTGTTAGTTAATGCATTACTCATATCTCCATCATTCATCAAAGCGAGAACAGCTTCATTGGCTTTGGTCATATTACTGCTGATGTGGATGAGGTGTGTGTCTTCCTGTCTAAAAGTGATTTCAATGTAAGTGTGAGTGGGTCTATGTGTACATTAAAATATGGCAAGTATTCAGACAGTGTGAGTAGATAATCAAGCGTTACCATCAATAATGTCTGCATCCAGAAGGGATGGGGTTATAACAGTATGTCCAATAACAGTCTTCTGGTGGGGAACAAAACAGAAATTGGGGTAATCAATAGCACAGGTAACAGATCCATATGTGTAGGATTTATAATTCGTGACTCATGGTACTAGCCATCAGAATTATACTGTGACGCACAGTAGGAAGTCTCCACTTTGCAATTGGACAGGGCAGGTGTGTAGGTCATCTTGAAATCCATGTTGACAGGCGATGAACCTCTTCACGATAGGATTGGTAGAGCTTATCCGGAGGCAAAGTTGAGTCAAAGTCGGATTGCCATTCGCAGTGATGTCATAATCCATAGTGAAAGTCCAATCACTGCTGTCTGGAGGTAACCACAAACAGGTTGAATAACATCAAATACATCACATCGACACAAGTAAATATATTGCTTTTTCACACAGCAGTCCGTTAATGAGAGCCACCCAGGCATCCAGAAAAGAATGGTAAACCAGTAGAGGCAGTAGATCCAGGCGTTCTCTGTAGATGTCTTCATCCAAATGCCCAATTGAGTGAACTAGTGCAAGCTTGTCGAACAAGGCAGTAGTGGGATCAAAGCGTGGTAAAGAGACAGTGAAGGAAACAAACATGGTATCTGTTATGGAACATTTCTTAGCCGTGAAACAAGGACCAGTATTAAGGTGTCTGGTCACAAACCCCAAATTCCTAGCTGTGAGAGAGGAATAGTTAAAGTCTGTTGCATACACATGGAAACACAGCTAGTGGTTTTACATCTTGGACAATACCATTTGGAGATCGTCTATCATGTATAATGTCAGGTATTCTTCCATATTCTAGATCACGGAAGAGGTTGTTGATGGTAGTGATAATGTAGGAGCCATAAGCAGAGCAGAGTATCTCTCTAGCAATGTATTGTTTATCTGCTTCTTTGTTGTTCTGTTGTATGGGTGCATTAATCTTATCTTTAGAATCAGTGAATGCCTTAGCAGTGTCGTGCATGTTGTATACAGTGTATCTTTCTTCCTGACTAAGGCCATCCACACCATGCAATAATGGGGTAGAATGTTGTTGACCAAACCAGTGAAGAATTTGGCAGAATGACTTTTGATAGCAGCAATGTCTGCTTTGTTCCGAACAGACATAGCCATACCAAAAGGCCTGTGACGGTACCTGTTGCACCTGTAACATCAGAACTGTCAACTTCCGTCTATTACGTTCATGAGCTAGATTGTTAGGAGGGGCTTCCTCCTGAAGTTGCCTCGGTGTTCATTAGAATGGACCTCGGCAATAGGGTCTTGCGTATGAATCTGAAATGCAGTTAAACTATCAAGCAATAACGTACTATAAAATGCTGATGTATTAGTATTGTGACACATACCAAACTCTTTCATATTCCAGTAAGTAGATTAAACAAAACAGGTATATGCATGAACTGTAAGTTATTAATCAAAGAACCTGGGAGGGCAGTGGCTGTTAGATCACTACAGGGACCAGGGGTATGCTTGGACATTCAAAAGCTGCTTGTTAGTGGGTGGTAACACAGAGAGGTACATGGCTGCAGAAGCCATGTGGTGTATAACACAAATTTCCGAGCAGAATCTCTGGACAAAGAATTACAGTAAGAAGGATCTATTAAGGCAGTTATGTTGTACAAACCAGAATGTCTTAATGCAGTTTGTAACAAGGACAGTGAGCCATTTGGGGATAATTTAGCATTGGGCCAACCTTGGAAAGTTCCTTTGGAGTTTGGCCACAGGGAGAAATTGTCCTTGTGATGTGGTTTGCCACTCAATTTGAAGGTAGATTTATCAGGAGCAACAACCGAGGCAGTGAGGTAAGCATCGGAACCTTCCTGGACAGTGATCATACTATTTGGTATATTGATGGATACTCCCTCTGGAGAGGTGCTGGAGGATTGAGGTGTCATAGAAGGTCGGTACTGTGCCTTGGATGCAAGAGACAACTCTTGAGAGGAGGAAATAATGGAACAAGATAGCCATCTAGGCAATGTATCTGAAAAGGAAGATCAAAGATTAGTATGTTAGTACTATTCCGCCCAGTGGGGTGAGGAAAAGTAATTTAAGCTCCTTTATACAGTTTCAGATGGTTTGCATGTAACCATTTGTCAGTCAACTTGTTGTTGTGGAGGAGTCTAACTTGATAGACTGCAGGACTGAGCTTGTTGACAATAGGGTATGGGCCTTCCACTTATTGGAGAAGGGTGGGTGGGATGTGCAAATCAGGTACCATTACCTGATCTCCAACTTGCCAATCCACTTCTTGTGTGTGTTTGTCAAACTGTATTTTGGATTGTTGCTGGGCCTTGCCCATGCAATTTTCAACATCGTGTGTGTGTATGAGGTCTTTTCTGAGTTTTTCCACATATTGGTCCACAGACACACGGTCCACGGTGGGGTGTGCAGGTCAAACAACAGGTATTCAGATAATCTCATCTGTCTACCAGCCATCACCTCAAAGGGTATGAGCTGGGTGGTGGCTGAGGTGTGCCCCTAATTGCCATAAGGAATAACGGCAATAGGGAATCCCAGGTTTTGGGATTGTCCTCAATGAATTGGAAGCATTTGCTTAATCTGTCTGTTGGCTCTCTACTTGACCTGAGGATTGAGGGTGGTAAGGTATGTGGAACTTCTGCTGAACTCCAAGGAGTTCAAGGGATTCTTTCATCAACTCACCTGTAAAACTGGTTTCTTTGTCAGAATCTACCTTGAGAGGTAGACCCACCTGGAGAAATCTGTTCCACCAGGATTTTGGCAGTAGTTTTCGCTGTGCATGTCTTAGTGGGAAAAGCTTCTACCCACTTAGAGAAGAGGTCAGTTACCACAAGAGCATGCTTGTTATTCCTGCTGGTGTTGGTCAGAGGGCCAATGAAATCAATTTGAATGGCATGCCAAGGGCCAGGATGTCGTTGTGGTAAAAGTTTGGCATTTCTTTTGGTAGGGATGGGGTTGTTTTTTGCAAACAAGACAGTTGTCTATGTATTGTTTAACATCGTTGGTGATGCCAGCCAGGCACCAGCTTTGAGTCATTGGAGGGTATTTTCTGCTCCTGGTGTCCACCAGTAGGAGTGTCATGCACTTGGTGCAAAATTCAGGTCTTAAACGTCTGGGGACTACCCACAACTTAGTGGTAGAGTCATCTTGTTGGAACCAAATGAGCTTGTCATCTGGTGACAAGCGCCTAACTACCTTCATGCCTCCGATAAAGGTTGTGTGTGGGAAGTTTCTCTTCAGTACCTTTGTCAAGGAATCTGAACACCTCTTTGAGTTCAGTGTCAAGCTGCTGGGCTGCGGAGAGGTCCAAGGGGAAAAAGGTTCAGGTTTGTTCCTGAGTGCTGCAATATTTACAGCTGCATTAGCCCTGGATGGTCCATCATCCAGGCGTCCCCCCTCGGGACCCTTTCTTAGCAAGGGTGTCTGCTGTGTCATTGAAGGCATGATAGGGGTCATGGAGAAGTGGGCTTTAACCTTGTGTACATAGAGTTTGTGTGCAAATTTTTGTGCCAGTGAATGTATGTATATTACCAATTCCTTGTACTTCACTGGGCTGCCATCAGAGGAGAGGAAGAGTTTTTCTGCCAGAAGGAAGAAATTCTGTAAGGAACAACAAACCGAGTTAGAGTCTGTAAAGATGATGGTATCCTCGGTTCCATGCTGGATGAACTCGGGGCACAGGCCACGCTGCCATCTCTGCATACTGTGATGATGCTACACTACAGCACTTCAATATTTTGACAGTGTTCACATAAGGGTAAATCACCAAAATACCTATCTCTGCAATTTGTTCTCCTGACAGTAGGATGCTGAACCATCAGTAAAGACATGGCACAAGAAGTATTATCAAGTATTTGTGGCGTGGCAGGAGAAAGGACCTGGATCAGGAAGATCAGGTGACTGTGTGTACAGTCATGGGGTTCTCCTGGAAAGGAGGCCATGAGCTAACATAGATGGAACTTTAGTTGGTTGTACCTGTATGTCTCTGTTCTGGAGAAGAAGTGACCAGTGCATCAGTCTGGTGTTAGAGACTGACCCATCCTTCACTCTGTCTGAGAGCAGGAGGTTGGTTGGGTGTGGTTGGTGTTAATGATCAGTGGTGAGTACCCAATGATATACAGGAAGTGCTTGACAGCCCAGTAGGTGGCCAGAAGGTTCCTTTCACAAAGGCCATACTTCTGTTCCACTGGGGTCAAGAGCTGTGAGGCTTCGCAATGGGTCTCAAGTACCATGCACCTTCTGGGCCAGCACTGTTGACATGGCAATGTCAGAGGTGGCACATTCAGATGAAATGGTAGTGCTGGGGTGGAGGCCAAGACCTGCTTCAGTGACGTCACAGCATGGGTGTGTATAGGGCTCCAAGTCCATGGTACATCCTTTTTGAGTAATTCATACAGAGGAGCAGCTTTCTGAGCAAAATCACAAATGAAGTCTCTGAATAGTTTACCATACCTAGGAACCTTTGAAGAGTTGCCACACTGGTAGGTAATGGCAAGTCTTGCAATCCTGTACCTTCCTCCAGGTAGGATTTCGACCTTGGTCAGTTATTTTCAGACCCAGAAAGAGTATTTCTTTCTGACACAGCTGTCTTTTGCTGGATTACATTTAGGCCTGCTTTCTGAATGAGAGTCAATAGTTTGTCCAAGAGATCCGAGTGTTGTTCCTGTGTGGCTGTTGCCAGCAACAGATCGTCCACATATTGTAAGAGACATTGGGGGTAGAGAAACTCTCGAGGGTGTCCATCACGTGGAGATGGAATAGGGATGGACTGTTATGGAATCCTTGTGGCAAGCAAGTCCATGTGTACTGTCTTCCTTCAAAGGTGAAGGCAAACTTATATTGACTCTTAGGGCCAATGGCAATGACCAAAAACCATTGGCGATGTCCAGGGCACTGAACCTTTTCAAGTCAGGAGTCATAAGTCGTAGCACATCTGGTGCTGATGCCACAGTCGGGGAACAACTGGGGTGACCTGATTCTGTTTCCTGTAGTCAATAGTAAGTCTCCAGTCGCCTGTGGGTTTCTTCATGGGCCATACTGGGAGTTTGCAGTGAAACACAAGTTCTGATTACTCCTTGCTTGAGGAGTGACTTGATCGTTTCTGTGAGGAAGGCAAGGCCTCAGTTGGGAAAGGATATTGCCTTTGCCTCTCATGTGCTGGGCCTGGCACTTCAATGACGTGTGCATTCTACCACAGTCATGCTTGTTGGTTGCAACGCTTCCAAATGTCATTGCAAAATAGGTGGAACTTTTGGAAAGTTTGTGATTCTTGAACAAATCTATGACATCATACTCTTTGTCACTGGAGATATCATTGCCACAATATGTGAATTAGGAATCAAAATGATATGATATTGACCTGAATCTGTATCAGTAGCATGTTAGCTAAATCCACCACACAGCTGCTTGGTGCAAGAAATCGATCCCTATAATACTAGGATGATCATGCAATACCATTAGTTGGAAAGTATGTGAGGCCTTTAAGTGGCCTAGCTCTACTGGTAAGCGGTGAGAGCGGTATGCAGGTAGCCTAGTACCATCAACTCCTGACATGTTGGTCCTCCGTCCGGTGGACCAGGGATGTCGGTGTTCATCATGTAGCACAGATACAGCAGCACCTGTATCTAGCAAAACTACTAATGGCGGCCCCCGACCTCGGCCTCGGTGCAGGCCTTCTGTTTGTATCCAAGACTAGCTTGTTTACAATCCGGACTGGGGCCTGTAATTGTCAATCCGTACTGCCGGAAGCATGTAGAGGTTGGGCCTGACTCATGTGAATCACTTCACCGTGTTGTACTGATGCTATATAGGGAGGAGCTTCTGGGTTCAGATTGGTCTGAGGCCTGCACCGCGGTGTCCCCATGGCGGTTGTGGCCTGGGTTGCGGTTGCAGCCGCAAGGGGCCTGACGGGACAGCATCCGCCACAGAGCGCACTTGTCCCAGGAGCTCTCAAAATTTCTGATTTTCTTCAACTATCTCCCTATAGAAGGACCCGTTCTCTGTTGTGGTTTACCTCTACCCTTATGCTTCCTGTTCTTATGCCAATTCTGGTTCCCACCCTGCTGTTGTTGATGTGGTTGTTGTTGATGGGCCTGTTGGGGTGTTGATTATCAGCTGGAGGGCTGGCTGATGTTGGGCCTGTTGGCGTTGAGCCTGCCTTCCACTGTGCAGTGTGTCGTGGCCTCGGGACAGGTTCCATGGTGGCTACCTTTTGGAACCGGAGCCCAGATCATGGATATAGAGTTGGTACACTCTCTCGGTTTCCGAAGGATGTCGGCAAACCTATCCATATTAGGGTAGGTGGTTGGCTTTACCTTTTCTCTTACTGCGGAATCATGTTCCTAAGGAACAGGGTATTATATTCAATAAGATCTACATCGAAGCTTCTTGTGCCAGGTGTTTTCCTGCTCGTGTAGGCCATCCAAAGTCTCTGGTGGTAAGTCGCTGGACTTTCTTTTGCATTCTGCTTCACAGGGTATGCAAGCATCACTCCTACTACACCTGGGCTTTAAGCAGAAATTAGCTCAGCTGCAACCTCGTCAAGGTAGCGTTCCCATCCTGGCGAACAGCATCGGGGAGTTTGGCCCACAAACCAGGATCAATGGTCTGGCGTGGTATTTGGACCTGATATTCTGCAGCGAGGCTAAGCATCCTGCATTTAGAGCTCATCTTCTCCATGTGACAGCTGGAGGTTGTCAGACAGATTCATCCGACCAATGCTGTCAGCAATTTGCTGAACAGAGCAGGCCATTTGTAGAGGATTAGTGGGTCAATCAGGCAAAGGTATATTGTCTCGAATGCCGTCCAAGGCAGTACAGAGCTTCAGCTTCAGCCACAGTGCAGACAATACCTTCCTGAGTGCAAGCCTCTTGGAAAAGCTGCCTAATCTGGGTTTAATTTACTCCTCTCAGGAAGAGGTATGTTGCCTATCACAGTTTCAATCATGGTTTCTATCTCTTGCCTGTCTTCCACATTAATAACGGCTACCGATGCCGTGGGACCAAACTTGGGCCTGCTCCCCCCCATCATGGGGAGCCTTCATGTTGGCGTCTCCCATGATAAGCGTCTAATGTCGCGGCGTGTGACATAGGAGTTAGAGGCGGGACCCACCATGCTGTGGATGGCTGGGTGTCGAATCTGAGCCATAGTAGGGGCGTGACTGGGCGTTGTATTGTGAAACGTCATCATCAGATAACTCCCTTCTGATGACGAATGAAAGGCAGAGCTACGCCTCCCATTGTTTTAACATGTTCAGCCAGAACCTCTCACTGATGGCACAGTTTCGCCATCTTAGTTCAACATGCATTGTGACTCACACTTGCAACATCCATATCAACCTCATCTTGCTTTTGCTTTTGCAGCACTCTGCGTGGCGCTCAATTCACGATTGTCCCTGTAAGCCACTTCTAAATCATTACGTACCTGGTTTATCTCATCCTGCAGCTCACCCATTTCGTCACTCAACTGAGCATTCGCAGCACTCAACAAATCATTCATTTGGACTGCCTGACTCTTATCCTGTCTCAAACTTTCACACTCCTGCTTTAACATACATATTTCCTGCTCACCAGGTTGAGCTGATTATGATGCAATAGTGAATCCTTTTCATTCGCAGAGTTTGGAGTTCAGACTCCAAGTTCTGCTGCAGTCTTATACACTCTGTTTCCTGCAAACCCATCTGTTGCTTAAGAGATTAAATCTGCAGATCAAGGGTTCGAAACCTCACTTGGAGGCTTCCAAAGCAGCGTGAGGCATGACCATCAACCCTTTAGCATGCCGCTTGTTGGTTGACTGTCTCGTCTTTGCATACTGGTTTGAAATCCCCAGTATAGGGTTGTCAGTTTGACTTGCGTCCGTACAAAGTCAGCCCATCCTCCCTGGGAGGCAAGGAAGTTCGAGACAGCGAGTCTCAGTTCTGCACAGATATCTGATACTGTGACCATTGTGTGGAGGAGCGAAATTCAAACTGTGAAAAGACAGCGTGCTGCGTGTTGATCCACAGCATGAGTACTCTAAACACAGCTGTGCTACTGTATTAGTTGCAGGCTTGCAATTCAAAACTGCTATGGAGTGGGTCAAGACAGCATTGACCACACCCAAAAGTCAGCCAGACTTTGCAAGTTACTACAAACTGGTTTTAAAGCGGGAGAGGTGATACAGGAATGTACACCTACTATCCCGTGGAAAGGAAAAAGTTCAAGCAACAAGTGAAACTTACAAACACCAAATATCGCCTGCACATGGTCGCCAATTTGTTGGGAGGTCTAAACCTCACTTTCAGATTCCTGGCGATATTGGGAATGCAAGTAATCACAGACACGTTGCATTAGAGGTAATAAACAAGTTTATTACTACCAAGGGATAAATCATAGTTGCCCTAAGCAGTTCTCACCGAAGTACAAACCGGGAGCCAATGCTAAGCGTTCCCCACCTTGAGGTTTCTCTGTTGTCTCTTGGGGTCTCTGGGTCTCGGTGTAAGGCTTGTGCATTACATTGTATACCTATGATAATTACTATAGTTACCAAAAGCTAGAAACGTTTCTAGTTACAGAGATGAGCCCTATTGGCTAAATTAGAGGTGGCTCCACGGTCCAAGATAACATTATACAATTCTGTAAAGTCATCAGTTTGAGAACAAAGAGTTCTTATACAGAGTCTTACATAACTCAGTGTAGTGGTACAAATCACCAAAAGGTGGCAATGCCGTCTTACATATTATAATTACTCCAAGGACACAGGTGTCTTGGCATCTGACAAGTAAGAAATACAGAAAATACATGGCAGAATATATGTATTAGCAAGCAAAATGTATTACAACAATATGCATTCATATCCTGACATCTACTCTTAATACGGTAGATGCCATTAGCCCTAAATATTAGTGTAACATATAACTAAATGCTAGCTGTCTCGGTGTACCTCTGAGGGTACCAATTAGGGTGCAGGGACCTCGTGTAACAGAGTATTGTACTGCTGTATCTATAATTAATTCTAAGAAGTAACATAGAGTACAGTGGCACTAGGCCGAGGTGCACCTCAGAACATTTATTCTCTTTAGCATACAATTTAGGTACTTGATTCTAAAACTTGCATTCTCAGAGGGTCAGTACTGATTTAGTTGTTAAGCAGTGTGGTATAAGTGATTGTTCATGTTCCCCAGTGTTATGTTTACCCCTCCTGTGACCATGTCATCCTACCTGTCGTTAAATAAAGCCCAGCGACATCAAACTCATCGAGGCCTCCTTCCTCTCCTTGTTAGATAAATTTAATCTATCCTAACTTATTCGGACCTCAGTGCTCATCACCATTGCTGAAGCAGAGCACCACAGTTCAGTTGTCTGGCATGTAAGGAACATGAAATCCCAAGCCATACCTCTCAGGCTCTCCACAATTCTTTTACATTTTCATCATTGGAACATTTCCACACTTGTTCCATCTATGTGACCTGGTTCATTCAGCTTTCATAGTCATCTTTCCTTGCAGGAGTAGGAATAGCACTTGAGAATGTACACAGTCTCTTGTACTGTTCATAGGGTGCAACCAAATATGAAGTCCAGTCGGTCCCACACCCTGGGTCTGCCAGGCGGCACTGCCTGTGTTGGTTTTCTTCCTTGAAGAACGCTTTTGCATCTTTGACAGTCTTTCCCTGCTGCCAGGACCAATTTGACTTTCTCCATCCAGTCCATTTGCTGTACTGGAGGGAGAGGGGTCAGACAGCAGACTATACCCCTGCCCAGGTTCAGTACACCTTCAGAATGTTCTGGTTTGCGGTGACAGGTAACTTGCTCACGTCAATTTCTGGATTACTCTCACTAAAGCAGTTGTGCTTTTGTGGCACGGTCATACTTCATACCATGCACTTTCAAACTGCCCAAACATTGTAAAGTATCTGGGTACTCCAAAATAACGGCCCTTTCAGTACCTTCAGGTATCCCTGTGAACAGAATTGCCTTTTTCAGGTCCAGGTGTTCCTTTCAGCATGTCTTCTTTTAACTCTTGGAACTCCATGACAATTTTCAAAACTTGTTGGGTGGGGCACTAAACCTTTTTGTCAAAGTGTGTGTGGAACACCCTCGTGGGCAGAAACCACAGTGATGTCTCCAGTGTAAAGTTGGCAAATTATCTGCCATACTGGGACCCTCGGGTTCACTTATCCACACCTCCCAAGGGGACGGCCTGGGTCCATTAAAGGGTGTGCTACACTGGAGTGAAGTGGCATAGTGCCTCCTCCTGGGGTAATGATATGAGGTATCTGGCAACTGAAACACATGGTTACCACCCGCTGGAAGTAATCTTAAACTACCCACACAGTCCCTCCCCAAGGCTAGTTACTCTAAATGACTGTCCCACACCATAAATGCAATTTTATCCAACCAGTTTATATAAAAGGGAGAATATCGAGAGGACAAGGGTAGCAAGGAGAATGGCTTGAGTTTTCACTGCTATGCAGATGATACTAAACTGTACATGTCCTGTTTGCTAGGCCAAAATGCTGCCATTTCGGTCTTTAACAACTGTCTAGCCGAAATCCAGGACTGGATGAATGTGAGTTGGCTGCGGTTGAATCCAGAGAAACCGGTGTTGGTTGTGGACCCAGGTCGCGGGAGGCGGTTTGTTGGCAGGATCACCCTCGAGTTTATGGCTTGGGGTGTTCAGCTAACTACCTCAGACCGAGTGCGGAACCTGGGCGTTGTGTTTGGTGACTGTTTGACACTTAAGTCTCAGGTGTCGGCAGTTGTCAAAGCCTCTTTTACCATCTGAGGAACATCGCCTGGGTGAAGCACCTGGTTCCTCTGACGATCTTCCTACTTTGGTCACGTAGCCGTTACCTCCGCCTTGACTACTGCAACACCTTTTATCTTGGGCTACTGGGGTTGATATTCGCTGCCCGTACAGTGTAGAATGCCGGTGCCAGGCTATTGACTGGTTCCCCTTTCAGGGCCAGGCTTTCATAACGCCTGTACCCACGGACTGCACTGGCTGCCAGTACGCTGGCAAATCACCTTCAAGGTCGGTTTGCTGACCTATAAGGTCCTACACAATCAGGGACCTGGTTACCTGAAAGATCTCCTTTGTCCCTACTGTCCTCCCGCTCTCTCCGATCCACTGGCCGAGGATTGATGGAAATTCCAGGGTTCGTTTAAATACATCTGGGACCAGATCTTTTAGTTTTATGGCCCCAACCCTGTGGAATTCTCTACCTCGTCAGGTGCGAGATGCCCGACTGTCCAAAGTTTTAAGGGGAGAAAAACATTTCTTTTAGCCATGCATATAGTGATTTTAATGTTGCCGTTTGGAAACATTTTAACATTGTTTAATTATTTAATGATTTTTATTATGTTATGTACAGGCACTTTGGTTTTGGAAGGAGCCTTTTACAAATAAAGCCTGATTTGATTTTATCTGATTTGAATGGTGTAGCACTCTATTTATAGTCTAAATGCAACAACAAACAATTCAGTACAATAACAGGTTTTAAATCTACAATCACTCACTGAGCAGTGCTATGTGATGTCTGAAAGCCATGTGACAGTGTCAGTTGTTCAACTTAGTGCCTAAATCAACTTGTCAGCTTGTCAGTAAACTGTATTTAGCAGTAGCCACAATGCATGATCTGTGCACTGTTTGGAGGAAGGAAAGGTGGTAATTGTAGTCCTGGTGAGCCCCAGAAACTACAGAGCCATTGAGGGCAAGTGTGTTGGAGCCTTTGGATTTGTTTTTTAAAGTGCTATTAGCCAACATTTTATACCCACAGGGTGTTTTAGTGAGTTTTCTGAACTTAAATAATTGTGTGGGACAGTTTTAAAACAAACAGCAACCAGTCTGCAGTGACCTCAGAGAGTGTGTCCAGGTCAAACTATACTTAAGTGATGCTCCCTGCGAGCTGGGCAAGCATGGGTGGGGTGAGCAGAAGACGTGCGAAGACACATGCAAGACGAGCACGTTCTGTGTGTGTCTGCTGTGGACACCGTGGATTCGGCCAAATGTCTGCAGGATTATTTCAAAGCCAGGGTAAGGAAGTGTTGACTCTATTCAGTACCGCAATTGAGGTGCACCCTACTACTCCTGCCAGGTTACAAGATATAGAAAGGAATTAAGTAATAAATAAACACTCATGCAGAATAAACACCCCCAAAAAATCATAAAAAATATACTCAAGTTAAGTTTGCTTCTGTTGATACAGTCAGACCTGATTAATCCATAAGCATTTGTGATTCCCAAATTTGTTACGTAATACAAATCTACGTAGTAACCAGACAGCGACTAGATAATGGATTTTTTCAAAATTTATTACTGTAGAAAACTAACGATTCAGAATACAGTACAGTGCATGTGTTAAATGTACATTCCAGTACTACAGTTCATGACTTTTCAGTACAAAATATGCTTCAATAATGTTTAAAATAATCCAAGCTGATTAAAGATAAAGGTGCACATAAGCAGTGACTTCTAAAATGTTGCATTGAGTTAAATCTAAAATGATAACATAAGCAGTCACAGCATTAGACATCGCTATTCATCACTGTTCAAAAACATAAAAACATAATTAACAACATAAGCAGTCACAGAACACTAGCATAAGCAGATGGGAACAAGCTTGACAGCTTGGCCGAGTAGCAGAACCATGGGGTCGGTCAGGATCTAGAAGTATGTGGGACAGCACTGTAATCTTTCTTTTCTTTTTCTTTACAGAATCGGGCAGAGTTATAGCTTGTAGAAGAGCAGAACAATGGGCACATCATGACAGGGCTACAGCTTGCAGAGTACTTTAATCTTTTTTCAGGACCTGGTAGCAGAATAAGAACTGAGGGATAAGCGGTAAGTCTGGGTAGCAGAACCATGTGGTCGGTCAGATTGGGCAGAGCAGATCGGGATCAGAATGAATGGATTTGTGAGCAAGACGTATGAACCTGTGAGCAGAATGAGGGTGTAATGGGTAAGGCTGCATAGCAGCTCTGTCTTCCACAAACAACACTGTATTCTTGCCATCTTAATCACTATACCTTTTTGCAACATTATTTTTTCCCCAACTTTAGTCTCTGGTCTCCAATCAGCTACACGTGTTTCAGTTGGCTCCACAACTGTTGAATACTTTTCATTTGGATTATTTTATTGCCACTTGCCAGTTGCCTCCATGCAGTTCCTCAACTCTCACTCAGGATCGAGGAGCACTTTTTTACAGGAACTGGCAGAGCAGATCGGGCTGGATTGAGCACTTCAGAACCAAGGAACACTTATTTTACAGGAACAAGCGGATTGGGGAGCACTTCAATCAATCAATCAGTCAAAATCTTTATTTAATCAGGCGAACATCATTGGCGTAGCTCATTTACAAGATGGACCTGAGTGGTCAAGAAGTGCAAGTATTATTCATAGACAATAATAACATAAACAATAGTACAATGACATAAAGTGCTAATATAGAACAATATACATATATACAAAGGCACATTAAAATCTTTTAACCTGTAAGAAAAGGAGGCAATGGGTATAGCAGGCATAATATATAAATTATAGGTCCTAATTGGCTTTTATGAGAGTATATCCGGTGACTGGGATAAAGAAGTAGAACTAGCATAATGGAACACGGAAAAGGGGTGGGGTAGGTAGGGTCGGGGATTAGGCCTTGTGAAAGCAATTGCAGAGTTCTGGGAATAGGGTGGAGAATAATCTTTTGAAGGATGTTAAAGGTAAGAGTCTATTTAGCTTCATGGTTTTGGAGTGAATTCCATGCAACTGCAAGTGAGTAGCTGATAGCGCCTCCCAGATTGGGTGCAGGCATTGGGGACCTTTAGTATGATAAGTTTGCTGATCCTTAAGTTGTATGGCCTGAAGTAATTTGGGTAAAACAGTCTGTGATATAGGTGGGTAGTTTGCCTGATAAAGCTTTGAATATCTAAATTGCAGCATTCCTATTTCTTCTGTGTTGTAATGATGTCCGGTTAACTGCCTTATAAAGGAAGCAGTGATGGGTGCTGGAGAAGGTCAGTAATAAATCTGATGGACCTGTGGTATAGGGTGTCCAGCTTATTTAAGAGGGAGTGAACAATGGCCATAGAGAAAGTCAGCATAGTCAATGAGGGATAGGAAAGATGCCTGGATTAATCTTTTTGGAGTCTCTGTTGAGGTAGTGCTTTATTCTAAAAATAGACCAAGCCTTTGTCTCAGTTTTTTAGTAGCTCCTCAATATGGACAGAATAGTCAAGCTTGTTATCAATCAGACTCCAAGGTATTTGAAGTTATCAGCGAATTGCAGCTTCTCTCAAGTAAGGTGGATAGTTGTAGGGTGGTGGGTGATGGGGTAGTGGCAGAACAACTCTTTGTGGCAAAGAACATAGCTTTTGTTTTTTGGCATTTAGAAGTAGCTTTTTATCCAGTAGATTGTGTTGCAGGATGGAGAATTCAGATTGTAGCAGTTCACAGGCTTTAGGTAATGAAGGATTGCTGACATATAATACAGTATCATCAGCAAACAGATGAATGTTGGATTGAGTGAGGTTGGCATCAATATTATTAATATAAATGGCAAAGAGGATGGGGCCAAGAATAGAGCCTT
The DNA here is from genome assembly GCA_016271365.2 of Neoceratodus forsteri. Lineage (NCBI taxonomy): Eukaryota > Metazoa > Chordata > Ceratodontiformes > Ceratodontidae > Neoceratodus > Neoceratodus forsteri. Next base: position 127,916,015 of record JADMNL010000024.1, read on the forward strand.
GCGGTACCTCTTAGCAGTGGTTTTAAGGTGGATAGGTAATTTCCATTTTACCAGTTGTGACCTATCTGATAGGTAGCACTTGAACCAGTTGAGTGAGGAGAATCCAGCCCTAGTGAGCCAAGGGAGGTGATTAATGATTCATGATCCACTATGTCAAATGCTTTACTCAAATCCAGGAACACAGCACAGGTACTGTTCTTCTTATCCATGGCAATCTGCCAATCGTTGGTTACTTTGGCTAGGGCCAAAATGGTGCTATGCCTTGATCTAAAACCTGATTGTGCTGAATTTAGGAGGTTATTGTTATCCAGGTAGACCCTTAATTGTGAGTTTACTAACTTTTCGAGCATCTTGGATAGTACTGATAGGATGGAAATGGGCCTGTAATTATTGAGGTCCATGGGATCCTGAGATTTAAGTAATGGAACTACTTGAGCTGTTTTCCAAGTGGAGGAATGGATCCAGTGGTGAGGAAAGATTGAAGAGATGAGTGAGGGGCAGATAAGGCGTGTGATGCAATTTTAAGGAAGTAGGGATCCAGGAGTCTGTACCTGCACTCTTAGAAGTATCTAAATTAGAGAAGAGGTCTTCCACTTCTTTCAAGGATATTGGGTTGAAGGAAAAGTTGATGTAGCCTTTTGTCCCACAGTGGATTGAAGGTTCAAGGAAGATCTCAGGAGATTTGCAGGTGATGAGTCAAATACTAGGCCAGCTGTGGTGAAGTGGTCATTGAAGGTATTTAGGATTTCTTGTTTGCCTGTAATTTCTGTATCATTTAGTAGCAGTTTGGAAGTTAAGGCAGGGTAGAGTTTTGGCCCAGAATTCCTTTTATAGTTCCCCAGAGTCTGGTTGGGTTATTATAGGAGGCATCCAATTCAGCTGTATAATAGGCAGCTTTGGCAGTTCTTATTTGTTTTGTACATGAATTTCTTGCTTTTCTGAAATTTAGCCAGTCTCTGGTATCCTTTGTTTTTCTTGCCTTTTCCACAGTTTGTCCCTGGTTAACAAGGCTGCTTTAAGATCAGTGGTGAACCAAGGGCAGGATCTTGCTTTAGTTCTGATACTGGTGATTGGTGCATGAATATTGAGAGCATTAGTGATAATGTCCTTTAAGGTCTGGAGAGCTGTTTCAACTGGAGGTTATGGTAGAAATCTTGCCAGTATATTGTATTACTCAAGTCATGGAGGTATCCTGGGATGTTGAACTTCTTTTTGACCTTTTGAGGACAAATTCTGTAGGGTTGGGTGGTTTGAGTGTAGATCTTATGCCAGCTATAGGACAATGATCACTTACATCATTCGGTAGTACTCCTGCATGCGTATATAAGTGAGGCTTGTTTACCAACATAATATCCAGGAGTGAGCTGTTGCTAGGGTTTTAGGTTAACCTGGTTGGGTCTTTAATTAGTTGTGTAAAGCCATAGGTGTCACAAAAGGTTACCAATGATGCAGATACATTAGATAGCCAGTTTAAATTCAAATCACCAAGGATGAGGGTATCTTCAGGGCCTAGATTGATTATTGACTCCAGGTGAGATAGTAGTTTGAGGCCTGCAGAGGGGCCTATAGCAGCCAATTTAAATGAAGACAAGTTAGGAAGGGATATTTTGATTGACAAACATTCAAATTCCTTTGGTTCGATGTGTTGATGAGGCAGGTAGCAGAGATGGTGTTCTTAATGTATATGGCCACCCCACCACCCCTGGAAGGGCGATCTGCTCTGAAGAGCTGATAGTTGGGAAGGTTTACAACACTGTCTTTTGTTGAAGGTCTGAGCCAAGATTCAGAGATGACCAGCAAGTCAGGCAGAGTATGTGCCACCCAAGCCTGTATTAAGGAGAATTTTTAGAGGCTGCAGGCATTGAAATGTAGGAAGCTTAGGCCATTTATGGAGGATAGATCAGCAGGGGAAAAGAAACTTTCAATGGGGCCAGGATTTATTTCAATAGTACCAATGCAGATCAGAAGGAAGAAGATTAATTTGAGGAGGGCACCAGGGACAGGGATAGTGAGTGGTCAGAGCGTTTCCTCTTAATCCTGGGTGCCTGCTGTGTGATGGAGATGGTCCTGATATATAGATGCAATTTTATCATAGCATAATAATCTGCTGGACAGGCATAGTGGGTTAATATAAAGCCAGGATACATGTAAGGTACTAGGGAGTGTTGAATTGTTAGAGTGGCCTTAAGTGGGATACCCCAGGGTTTACAGTGTAAGAGTGGTTCGAGGTGAATAAGGAATCTGTGGTTGTCCATTGTGGATGGCAGAAGTGGGCAGATCGTATTCACTAACTTATTCATCATGACAATGGGTATATCATAGATATCATAAAGGATTGGGGAGATGAGAGGCTCAGGAGCAAAAGGAAGCAAAGTAGCATTGTGGAGGTTAGGTATGGGTTAAGGGAGGAAGGGAAATAGATGTGGGCGTGGATTAAGAAATGGCGGGAGAAAGTGTATAAAAGAATCAACCGAGAGGGGGAGAGGCGGGCAAAATTTTGCGGATTTGCCCGTACACCTTTCGCTGCTTCACCCGCCTCCTGGTTCCTTTGGTCGGCTGGTGGTCTCCGCCGCCCGCTGTCGGCTCAGAGCCCCTTCTGTGGCTGGAACTGGAGGGCTGTGCTGGCTGCAAGGCAGGGGACAGAGGAGAAGGCAGTGAGGAAGCTACTTTATTGCAGGCAATGTGCAATTAGGTGCAAAAGATCAGAATCTGCACAACAAAAGACTGGGAGGGTTCGGGGGTTAGGCGCCTAAGTGTCTAGCCCACACAGATTACCAAAAAGACTGAATCACTAGCAAACATCACATCTATACAATGTTTAAATTGGCCACAATTTCAAGTTAAACAGCTCTTTTAGGATTAATTAACAAGAGTTACAGCTAACAGAAAATCCCAGCCAGAATAGTGTTGCAGAGTCCAGCTAAAGTCAATGGGAAAGGCGCACCAATCGGAAGCAAAGGCAGAGTCAGCGGTCGCTTTCTGATTGGTTGCAGCATTTCCCGTACCTTTCTCGCTGCTTCACCCGGCCTTCTGGTTCCCTTGGTCGGCTGGTGGTCGCCGCCGCCTGCTGTCCGGCTCGAGCCCCTTCTGTGGCTGGAACTGGAGGGCTGTGCCGGCTTTCTCGCTGCTTCACCCGCCTCCTGGTTCCTTTGGTCGGCTGGTGGTCACCCTGGCCTGCTGTCGGCTTGAGCCCTTCTGTGGCTGGAACTGGAGGGCTGTGCCGCTTTCTCGCTGCTTCACCCGGCCTCCTGGTTCCCTTGGTCGGCTGGTGGTCGCCGCCCGGCCCACTGTCGCCTCGGAGCCCCTTCTGTGGCTGGAACTGGAGGCTGTGCCGGCTTTCTTGCTGCTTCACCCGGCCTCCTGGTTCCCTTGGTCAGCTGGTGGTCACCGCCCGGCCACGCTGTCAGCTCGGGCCCCTTCTGTGGCTGGAACTGGAGGGCTGTGCCGCTCTCGCTGCTTCACCCGCCTCCTGGTTCCCTTTGGTCGGCTGGTGGTTGCCGCCGCCCGCTGTCAGCTCAGAGCCCCTTCTGTGGCTGGAACTGGAGGCTGTGCCAAGGACTTCAGGACCAAGGGACACTTATTTTTTATAGGAACAGGCAGATCGGGGAACAGAACGAGTGGGCCTAGGAGCAGAACAAAGGGTAAGGTGTAACCAAAGAATCATGGGGACAGCACTGTAATCTTTATACTCAATGAAAAGATTATTAAAAACACTTTATTAAAATGTATTCTACTTTACCAAAAGGGCAGCAGAGCAAGAGAATACAATTGGTAGTTAAGAGGCATTGCATTCAGCTGAGGTAACACGCCAGAGGATTAGCGGGGATTAAGAACTTTTCCAATGATCACTTCTTTAAGAAATTTTAGCACCTCCACCTGAACTTATTAAAACGGATTAAAGAGGCCACAAACAATGGGAACTAATAAGCCTGGTTACAGAGAACTGCAACGGATTCAGAATCTCAGGTTTACGTTTTAAAGAGGTCATTAACCTGAGAAAAATCTGTTTGCAGTGTTTTCATTTGAATGTCAGACATACGGACTAATGAGGTGTGGATTAAACAGGTCTGACTGTATAAGCATCGTTCCCCTTGAAGAGTTACCCTAGCATGACTTAAAACATGGCAGACCCTAATGGACACTTGCTAGACATCTTATGTAGTACTGGATCAGCCTTTAAATGTGTTATTTGCAATATGTATATCTCAGAAGAACATCTGAACATACGAAGAAGCCAGCAGAAGAAGGCCATTTGGTCTATCAAGTCTGCTCGTATTGCAGGGTTCACAGCATGAGCTACTGTCCCTGCCCTCCCTCCTCCCCACTCCACCCATCCTCCCTACCCATGATCCTTACTTCCCCTATGCCTATCCTAGCCTTTCTTAAAGCTGCCCACTGTTTTCAATTAAATTACCTCTTCCGACAACGCATTCCAAGTGTCCACCACCCTCTCTGTGAAGAAGTTGATATGAGGAACACAGATTCCAAGTGTAACAAGTGCCATGAGATTGATCTATTAAAAATGAATTGGCATCCATTAAACTACTACTGGTGGCTAAGGAACTTCCAAATAGAATGCAGATGGAGAAAAGATAGAAAACTAGGGAAGATGTAGAAATTACAGAACAGGAAGTAAAGAAGTTGAACCATCACGAAGGGAGTGGGCAGAAATCAGCAAGGAAAAAACAAGAAAAGAAGGAAAGCACTAGGAAGCAATAGTATAGAACTATCAAATAGGTACACAGTGCTGGCAGCACCAAGCTACCTCTGAATATCAAGATACATATAACGAAATACCTAGTACATATAGTACTGAGGAAGTAAGAGAGCTGAACTCTAGCAGAGTTTTAGTTATGGGCGATTCTATTCCAAGAGGGTCCGATTCAGTCATTTGTCAGCCTGATAAATCTAATAGGAAGTTAATTGCCTTCCAGGCAGTAGGATTAATGATGTTAAGACTTGTCTGAACGAACTATTCACTAAGAAGAAAAATATTCCAAAATCGCTAATGCTGGAAAAAATCATGAGAAAGATATTGCAAGTGAGGTACAGAAAGTGGAAAATATGATTCAAAACAGTGGCACAACTGCAATAATATCTGGAATACTGCCGCTCATGAAATGTCACCTGAAAAACAGAACTATCCAGAGGATAAATGCTAGATTGCCCTATAAATGTGATCTGTCAGGCATGGTGTTCTTGGACACATGGGCCCTGTTTCACGGGAAAGCCCACCTATATGGACGAGATGGAGTACACTTAAACTAGACAGGCAAAAATATCTTAGGAAGATTAATGACAAATAAATTACCTCATAAAAAATAAAAACATAGGAAGGACATTTAAAGGAATCCATATGTTTCCTTATGAAATCACTGTAAAGTTTACTAGGAGGATCCAGTATGTAAATTGATGGGTTATATTTATAAAATGTTTTCAGTAAGGCAGAAAACACATTTAAAACTGTAATGTGGAGGCATCCATTTTGTGGACTGGAAGGGTGCTGTGATGTCACTGCCTCACTAGCTGTAATAGTATGCAGTTAGCAGGTTAAAACAAACTGCTCTTACAGACAGAGAGCCTGTTCTATCATGAAGAGAAGCACTGGATTCTTTTCTTGCACTCTGCCAAACATAAAATCCGGTGTTCATCAGAATATAATAGAATCCTGACAACACAGTCAAACTGTTCTCACCTGTGCACTGCACACTGTTAACACTGGTGAGGCAGTGACATCATCACTGCACCCTTCCTGTCCACAAAATGGATGCCTTCATATCCCTATTAAAAGCATTTTCTGCCTTACTGAAAACATTTTCTAAATATAACCCAGCAATTTACATACTGGATCCTCATAGTAACCTTTTACAATCATTTCATAAGAAAAGTATGGATTCCCTTTAAGCTGAAAGGTGAGGAGGGCACAATATTATAAAATGTGGCCTAAAGGTATTACTAATAAATGTCAGGAGCCTAACTAGTAACAAGCATTTATCAATACGAATGTTTGCTTGCATGGTATATGTTGCTGGGTAGATGTGTCAAGAGACATCTGATTTAAGAAGTGCAACTGATAAACTGATGTTGAATAAATCAAAAACATAATAGTTTGACTTAAACTATACAATTTATTTCCATTTGTGATGGGGCAGGATTTTCATAGCTTGCTCATTACCGTGGCACTAGTGAGTTATGGTCCTGGCTCCTCACTCATAAAGATAAACTGCATATTCTGAGTATGGCCACTGTATACCCCTATGCCCCCACCAACTTGTTGCATTCTGATGCAACAAAGGCAGTCTGAGTGTACTACTTACAGGGAACCAAGAAAATATTTTACATGTTTTATTAGCGATTTAAGCAAGGTAGGCTTGCTTGAACCAGGTTATGGAATGGGCCAAATTGGAGCTGAGAAACTCGATATAATAACCTGGCCATATATTACAACTAGATTTACAAGACATTAGGAAGTAATTTGAATTCAGCATGCCTTTTATTGGGGTGCTGGTAATGTCACACAGACCTTGTGGAGGTAGCAAGGAGGAAGGAAGGACACAGCCATGCACGAAGAGTAGCCTAACCAACAGCAGATAGTGGCACATAATGGTGTCTGTCCTGGAGCATCCTGGTGTTGGGGTGGGGACGACGACTCATGGAGCCTGTGTCTGAAGATGTCACACAATGGTTCACTAAATCTGATTAAGAAAAGGAAAATATAATGCCTAATGTTGCCTGTTTTGCTCTGTGCTTGGCACTAAACCTGTCTCCCTGATGGTCTGAACCCAAAATGAAGAAAAGAGCACTGCAGCCATGGGAATCCAACACATAACCTGGTCCAGACACCTTTATATGCAATAGTGAATAATAAAATTATTATGATGTCACAAGCAGCTGTTGCAGATGAAACACCAAATGACAAAAACAGCTTTTAATTTATTTACTGACTGACAGATCTAGATCTTGGTGACCAGGTAAGTGCCCTAGACACAAAACTTACTATTTTCAAAAGAAAGTCCTGAGATAATACTGAGTCACCAGCATGAAAAAGGCATTTCAAGTGGTGCTGCCGACTCTCCTGAGACTGCGCACAGTGAGAGTAGTAACCCGAGAGTGTGATGTGGTGCTGCCCGGCATGATGAAGTGCTTTATCTATGGAAAATATCCTCCTATGGTATAACATGCCCTCTGCTGTTTTGCCAAGTTATGTCAACCTTCTAATGTTTGTGTTCATCAGAAACATTTGGATTAAACTTGACATAAATGCCACATGGCACGCTATTCCATAAGGAAATTCTCTGTCACGTAAAGCCCTGCATTATGATAGGCATAGCCCTGTCACACTCTCCCAGGGTTACTACGCTTTGTGCATGATCTCGAGACAGTTAGCAGCAGCACTTGAAATACCTGCCTGCATGATAGCCACTGGTATTATCTTGGGGTCCATTTTGAAAATAACATTTTTTTCTTTACTACCATTTCATGGCAGCAGTGTTTTCTACCTATGACTCTGCACTTAAACTTGTTCAAAGTACTGGGAGGATATTTACCATTATTGATGGGAGTCTGGTCTGTGCCCTCATTACCAGGAGAGAAATTTCTGGGCTGGGGCTCATAGTGTGGAGTCTGGGGAAAAAGCCAGGAAGGGGGAAATAAAGGTCTCTCTGACTCCTGATGGGCAAGCTCTGAGCTTTTGGGCTGGGGTTTATAGTGCGGCATGTGGGGTATGGGAAAAAGCCAGAAACGGGCAACAAGGGTTCTTCCGACTCCTGCTGGGAAGATGCCCTGCAAAGCTTTACCATGTGCCCACTACTGTGTGGTGCTGGTAATCTGTATCTATGATGGAATTGCCTTCTGCTTCATTGCCACACCTCTGGAGGAAAGGCTGTTGGGGAGGGCACAATACACAGGGACATTTCCCAAGGCTTGGCCAGCAGTCCAATTAATGGGTCTGGTGCCATTACTAGCTGTGCAGTGTTCCTCTGTACTACTTTCTACTCACAGGACAGCATCAGCCATGATAGGTGGTCACTCCGAGGGAGCACTTTGCCACAGGGTGTGCCCAGCTACGGTGGCTGGTACTTCACCTCGGGGACCGTGGGTATTGTTACCATGGATGGAAGGGGTTGATAGAAGACAGCTGCATGCCTCAGAGAGCCATACTGAAAATCACCCACTCCAGTACTGCTATTCACAGCGGGTCTGGTGCCATTAGGACAGTGTCAGCCGTGATAGCCATTCACTCTGGTGGGAACATTGTGCCACAAAGTACGCCCCACTCTGATGGGTCTTACTGCACTTTGTGAACCATGGGTATTGTAACTATAATAATAACCATTATATCGAGGATACACCAGCTGATGATGGTGGGATTATAACAGCAACTGTCCTAATTATCACGCTGCTGTTAACCAGGTCCGACTGATGATATGTCAGTGTATAATGATGTTGCATAATTCGCTCCATTATTATCCCAATTGGAATTAAACCTAGTCTCCTGACCCTGGATATCTATTCAAAATGACAGTATGGGCATTTGTTCCCAAAAGTAAGCAAAAAGAAAAGAACAACACATCATGTTCACAAAAGTTGCTACCTAGTTACAGTGTTTGGTCACATGCAAGACAAGGACATGACAAAAGTTGCTGCATGGGTGTTTGTGGATAGCAGCTTCTTTTCCCTCCATCCTGCTGTCATTACTACCTCACCAATGAATATTTATGCACTTTGTACCAGGGAGTGGTTTGGAGTCTACTTTTGAGTGAGTGCTGTGCTCAGGAGACATGGAGCCTCTACTGCAATTTTCCCTCGGAGATGCACGCTGCCCTGGCCCTGGTGGGTTTTCTGCTTGCGGTCTGGTGGGTGGGTGGGTGGGTGAACTCCAACGGATCACTACTGTACTGCTGTCATGCTGCTAACTGTACAGTTGAGAGGGACACACAGAGAGATGTTTGCAGCTCCCATTGTCTATGTCTGTCTGTGGGGGCGGGTACTGAGAATGCCGGCAGTCTTTTCTTTCTCTCTCTGTCTTGCTCCCTCTGGTAGTGTGTGTCGAGCAATGTCATTGTGATCCAAGGGAGGGGAGAGAGACAGGAGACAGACAAAGATGTTATTGGACACATGGAGCCCTCCACTGCAATTTTGCATTTCTGAGATGCACGCTGCCCTGGGCCCTGTGGGTTTTCCTGTGTGCGGTCCAGTGGGCAGGTGGGTATTTAGACAGATGGGTTGCTGTGGTTGTGCAGTTGCAAAGCACATTGAGGAGGGAGTGGGAGGGTTTAATTGGATACCAGGATGGGACAAAGAACAGGAGGGTGGGGGCGGACAGCAGGGTGCTGGGCTGGAGAACGGAGAGGAGGGAGTGGACAGCACATAGAGGAGGGAGCGGGGTTGTTTAAAGAGCAGTAGCACAGTGCACCTCAGACTTTACCCCTCCATGCAATGATGTACATAAAGTCATGCAGCTGCTTGCTGGCCATCTTTATGGCTATGCAAATGAAAGAACTGAAGCGCTTTCATTGGAGCGGTTCATTTCTTTCAACTAAAGAATGGCTTCCACCTGTGAAACTCTGACTAGTGTCACAGTCTGGTTGTGTGCTCATTAGTCTGTCAGGGATGCACCCACTGTATAGTGCTGTGCATTGGACTGAATCCCTGACACACCCTCCGAAAATGTCGTTCTACAGCAAGATGTTTCTTGCGTACAAAGAAACATAAAAGGAAGCACTTGAAAATATGCTTGTATTGGAACAAATTCAAATATGTGGTATTACAGAAACCTGGTGGAATCAAGATAGTTGGGGTATGAATATCCCAGAGTATAAGTTATATCACTTGATAAAAAACAAATAAAGAGGAGGAGGTGTGGCACTGTAAGTAACAGATACAAATTCATGTGAAATTAATAATAAAGACACCATATCAGATAATGTGGAACAGATCTGGGTTAATATATATCCAAAGAACAGCAGAAAATCCAGGTATGTGTAGGTTACAGAGCACTGAACATGACAAGTGATGAAAATAATCTTTTTTTGAAAAACTAGAGGCCTTAGACCTGGGAGTAAGCAACCTAATAATGGGGGATTTCAACCTCCCGGATATTAACTGGGATTCCCTAACATCAGGATCTACATATGGGGAGAGACTAATTGATTTTTGGTCATAAATAACATGCAACAGATGGTCAAGGAACATACTAGGGATAGCAACACTTTAGACATAGTATGCAGTAATGTAAGTGGATACATAACAAACTGCACTGTCAGAGAGCCATTTAGCCACAGTGACCACAACATAGTCCAATTTTTCATAACTATGACATGGAAGCCTGTGACAGGTATATCTAAGGTCAAGTTCTATGCCTGGGCAGACTTCTGTAAAATAAAAAGTTACATTAGTGTATGGAGTTAGAAGCAAGAGTTTGATAATCAGAGTGTGGAAATAAAATGGGATAGGCTAACTGCAAAACTTGTGTATTGCATCAATACCTTCATTCCGGATAGAACAAAGTATAATAAAAGAGGAAAGATTCCAGTCTGGTTTGACAAGGGTATCAAAATTTAGTAAAGCTAATAATAAATATAGGAAAAAATCCAACATCTGACAACAATGCTAAATATAAGGACACATGCAAACTCTACAAACAATTAGGGAAAAAAAGAATATGAGTTCAGGCTAGCATCTGACACTAAAAACAATAAAAATATTTTTATAATTAACATAAATAGTGCAAGAAAAGGTCAGCAGACTATCGGCCCTCTTGTGGAGGATAACAAAATTATAACTGATGGGCAAGAAATGGCCTCTGTCTTTAACAAAGTTTTGCATGAATATATCAACCTAAGGCAGCTGGTAATTCATGAATATCAATAAAAAGGCACAGCATATATAATAGCTGAGCAGAAAATTAACAAATTATTATCCAGTCTTAATCCCAACAAATCCCTGGACCAGATGACCTACATCCTACTGTGTTAAAGGAACTTGCAGATATTCTAGCTGCACCAATAGCATACATTTTAATAGCTCCTTGGAAGAGGGAGCGGTGCCAACTCTTGGAAAATGCAAATGTAATACTGATACATAAAAAGGACCCAAAAAGTGACTGTACAAACTATTGACCCATCAGCTTAACCTCTGTGTTAAGTAAATTAGTGGAAGGAGTCATAAAGGACTTGATAAACATCGAACTAATACAGGTCTCGTTGATATTTTTCAGCATGGCTTTAGAGTAAGAAGGTCTTGCCTGATGACTAATTTGTTAAACTTATTTGACCCAGTGAGTGGTGCCCTGGATAAAGGGTTACCTGCGGACATACTGTATGTAGACTTCTCCGATGTATGTGATACCTTGCCCCATTAGCCAATGACAGAGAGTTAAAAGACATCAAATTAGATGATAACATAATACGGTGGGCCTCATCATGGTTGGAAGGAAGACAACAGAGGGTATGTGTGTCAGGACATTATTCTTCACTAATGTATTAGGGACCATATTGTTCAATATATACATTGGAACCTTTGATACTACCCCTGGTTGCTGGAGCTGCAAATGCCGCAGATGATGTTAAAATAGGAGCAATAGTGAATGCGAGGAGACTATATGTCTATTTCAAAATTAAATTAACAGAATTGAGACATGGGTGGGGCAGAATAAACTAGCCCTAAACATAGACAAATGTGAAATAATGCACATGGGAGAAGCAGTAAGTGTATACAGTACTCGTTGTATGGAAAGTGCCTACCAGTGACAGACAAAGAAAGTGATCTGGGTGTTGTGACTTGCAATGACCTGTCACCAGCTGAGCAGTGTAAGAAGGCAGCAAGTAAAGGTAACAAAATATGGGGCTGTATTCTTAAAAACATCAAAGTAGGGACAGTCGGTGTTGCTCCCATTGTATAAATCCTGGCAAGACCACATAGGAGCACTGCATGAAGTTCTAGTCTCCATCATATAAAAGAAAATTAAAATGTTAGAAAAGACTCAAAGGCGAGCTACCAAAACATCAGGCAGACAGCAGAAAAGCAATATGGTGAGCGATTAAAAGATCTAGGACTTTACTCTATGCAATATAGAAGACTCAGAGAGAACTACCTGACATACAGGTCATTTAAAAATGGGGATTTATGGGAGTGTACAGGATACACTAGAAATGGAATAACTAAGGAAAGTAGGTTCCGGCAGTTACAACTCAAGGGTGAATTCTTTAAAACAAATAAAAGAAAACTGGTTAAACTAGAGGGTTATCAATATCTGGAACAGACTACCTAGGGAGGTGGTTTTAAGTTGTACCTTAGAAACATTTAAATCAGAATTGGATAAGTACATGGGTAATAGCAAGTTTTCTTTTTAGGATAGAATGGTCACGTCACAATGGCCCCTGGCTCAAGTCTTGTACTTTCCTATGTTCCTATAACAGGTAATGCTTTTCCCATCACTCTACCCCCCATCAGTCCTTGAACCCCAAATTCAGATGCAGCCGACTTAATTCTCCCCAAAGGCCATGGGTGAAAGATCTGTCCAAATGTTGCAGTAGGTATTACACTGGGGACGCAGGTGCTGCAGCAGGGTGGAGCTCGGTGGTGCGCTTAAACAGTTGAAAGGAAATTACTTTTAAAACACCATTGCCAAACACAAACCTTGAACTGGTACCACTTGGAACAAAGGGACCCTTATTTTTAATCCAGTAGGATTTGAGTGGACAAACTGTCCTTAATGGATCTTCTACCTGGGCTTCTTGCAAAGGCACAGTCCTGCCCAGGACTTCTCCCTCAATCTTAGCACAATACTTTTCTTCCCAGTTGCAGATCGAACTCTGGGGTTTACTCACGAGTTCTGATGCCTTACACCATACCTCTGGTACAGCAGAATACTGGATGCAGTGCTCCTGGCTGGGATACTGCTTTCCCAGGACAACTGGTGGTCTCGCTCTGCTGCTCTTCTCTCTCAGTTTGTCTCGTTGAGGCTCGGCACAAGAATGCAGGCAGGTGCTTGGTCTTGCATTTGGAGATTAGATGGAGCTGATTCCCCAGAATGAAGAAAAGTCTGTGGGGTTTAAAACCCAGCTCCCAGATTCCTTTTGAATTGTAGTTTTATGAAAACTTTTTTTTCCAGTTCAGAAGCACTCACTTTGGGATCCCAATTCTTCTTGCCTGCCAGGCTGCAGTCTCAGACAGACAGGGGCAACTGGCCCACACCTGGACACTCAGTCACTCGCTTGAGGGTCTCTCAATTGTCACCATCTTTCAAAAACAGTTCCTCTTGAGCTGGTTGAAATTTGACACCTGATTGGTCAGGCAGGTTCCATTTGAATGTCCCTGGCTCATGCTGATCACTGTTGGGCTCAACATCAAGTGGTCCAGACAGTCTGACCTATGACCCCTTCCAGGGTCTCTGGGTTATTGGCTGTCCATGGGGTTGCCATCTTTGTTTACATTCCACCTTTAAACTTTGACAGGATGCTGCTAGTCTATTACAAAGCAGTGTAACTGACTCAGCCAGTCACAGCCCTAGATTACTGTACCTCTATCCAGCGTACAGTGTCATGTCCTCTACTCCCTGCTATCGTAAATGTACATGACCACTTCTGCATGGACAGATAAAATTGGAAATAAAAAAAAATAATTTCAAAACTACATACCTGAGAGTAAGCAGTATGCCACTGAAGTATCCCATTCAAACCCACCACCATTAACCGCTGTGTAAGTGAGGATAATGTCCTCCAAGAAGTTACCATGTATAGTGTGTGTGTGTGGGGGGCAGCAAAACTAAAACTAAATTAAACTTCTCAGATGCTTTCCTTCAGTAGAGCAGTTACACTGCTTCATAATATATTAATACCTATGGTAGCGGTGTTTCTTAAGAGATAAGAAGGTTATCTTGTGCTGGTTTGGGCCGAAAGAACCACTCAGCTTAGCTTCATGGGCCTCTCACCCAAACCAGCATGAGATAACCTTCTTATCTCATAAGACACACTGGCTACCATATAATGGCGCCAATATATAGTAACAGTTCACAGGGTGGGTCTAACTTGTCCTGGCCTCTGGTTGCTATCCTGGGGCCAGGGCTGGGTTTATTTCTTGGGCACACAACCCATTTAACAACCAGGAGCTGTTTTTGGGTGGAAGGTGGCTATCTGAGCCACTTACCCTCTTTTGCACATGCACACCACTGTTTGTTTCATTCCTAGCCACAATGCTTTCCTGGGGGCTGGGAGACCTCTGTCCCTGCTTGCCATGGCATGTTCAGAGCTTGGTCCCATCTCCTCTTACTCTCCTGGAGCTGGGGCAGTCCATAGCATGGGAAGACAGCCTGATTTCACATTTGGAGCACCGGCTCCATTTTAGTGCATACTGCATGTGCATAGCAGTCGCTATTGCTGACATTCTCCAGGAAGTCCCTTTCCCTGGCTCTCTTTGGCTCCTGGGCCAGGAAAAAACAACTGCTTTTCCTTCTTTTATGTCCTCTGTGTCACCCCTGGAACCCTGGTGAGGGCTTGAGGCCAGAGGGTGCCAAGTGCCAGCAGCCATGGAGTTGAACAGTGCAGCCCAGGTGAAAAGTCCACCAAGGCTTCCATCAGAGTACTTCACTGCTGCCCTGCTGGTCCCCAGTATATAAGTCCCAAGGGATCAGAGAGTGAAGAGTAAGGCTGGCAGGACAGTGGACACTTGAGTAAGCCCATATTAATTTTGGGGTCTTACAAATAAAAAGTGAATGAAATATGCATATTTTTTTTCATCACTATCTCTGTGGGGTCAGATGCTCCTTAGTAGAATTGATGTGGTGCCTGTCATTGAGGCACAGGTCAGAAGCATAGAAAACCAAGAGCAGTTTTACAATTCACAAGTAGCATTTATTATTTTCAAAATAATAAAAATCAAATTGTTCAGGAAAGGTATTTACAAAGGCAATACAGACAAAACAAAGTCCTTCCTCTGAGGGTATCTCTAATTCTAAATTTGAGTCTCTCTGTCTCTGACAAAAGATTGCTTCTTTCTTCTATATTAAGTCTTTGCCTGTCAATTAACTTCTGCATCCTGAGCATGTTAAGAGTCATCCTGTTCTCCACAAAATGTATTAGAACTTTGTCAATTTCTTTCCTTGCAGGTGCAATAAAATAGAATGTGGTGTCCTAGAACTAATCTCCTTTTGACATGTAACCAGGCGCCACCTCTCAGCGGCTACTACCCCTGCCTGCTTTCCTAACTGCAGGTTGAGGGCCTGGGTTCTACTGTAACTAGAACAAGGGCCTCAGGGCTAACTACACTGCTAATGACATATGCCTCCACCCAGAGTAAATTTCAAGTGAGTTAGATGTTAAGCTAGCACAATCCTCTGGGAAGTTGTACTTACCCACAGCCTCAACCAATGGACCCACACATGGAGTTGTACCAAACACTTTGCTTAGTATTCAAGCTACAATTAATAGTGAGAGCTAATAATGTGTCAATGGATGATGCCTGGCTCACTTCTGGCCCATATAGCCTAACAGCTACAGAAAAGGAGTTGTCTGTTAGTGGAAAGAAATAAAATTTAAATGCTACAAGAGTGTAGTTTTCCTTTAAAACTTTCAACTAGGCCATAAAAATAAAACTGGCTTAAATAAAAAAAAATAATCAAATGTGCTTTTCCTTGTACTCCTCTTTTACACACACATACACAAATTAAAACTACAGTACTTAATTTTAATTGCTGGAGTTTCTTTGCTAGCCATGAAAATCATCTCATCCTTACCTGCTTACCAGGGCAACCTCTACTGTTTAACCTGCTGTAGATAAAACAGAAGCCCTGACTTCATCTGAGGCCTTTTGTTGTAAATGTGTGGGGTGAACATTCTGCCAGTAGAACTAAGCTGAGATTTTAAAGCAGCAGTGCAACGAAAAGCGTTATTCCAAAAGCTAATTTTCTGCTATGGTTATGAAAAATATTGGCAGAATTGTTGATTTGGGTTTTCTGGATGCTTCCTATGCTGTGTACTGTACATTTGAATTTTTGTCTGGACTCTTACCCTCTTTGGGCCCTCAATATTATTTCAGTGCAAAATGAGGAAGCCATCTTTTTCTTGAGAAATAATTATTTTAAAACTTTCATAAAATTCTTAAATGATGATGAAAAATGAAAATGTTACCACCAAAATAAACTGGAAGAGATTTGACATCAGTTAGGAAGAAAAAGATTGGGGTCAAATTTAACCCATTTTCATTGCACTACTACTTTGAAGACATTCCCTGATGTTTCAAATTCCCATTTTTCTGATACACCCAAATAAGTCTGAGGCTATTTACTGCCATGAGCGCATTCTTAAATATATATAAGCATTATTATAAAATTATTTATCCTATTATATCATGTCCAGCTAAGAATATATACAGGATGGCAGTGAGAAAATTAGCTTTCACAGTTGTAGCCACTGGCATAATTCATGGCAATATATGTAAATGTCTGTCTGTCTTTGGTTACTCTGTTTATTTTATATTAACATCCATGTCACTCTGCATGTACTTTTGAATTGTTTGATAGCTTTCTGGCAAATGCTATTTCTTATTGGGATGTTTCAATTATTTTTTCCTGAGCCAACTACCTCTGAAACCGCAACTTTGAAAGCAAATATGACCAAAAGAAGCATAGTAATCCCTGTTATTTTCTTTTGCAATATTCACAACAGTATTCTGCATCTATCAAAAAGTTTATAGAAAATGACATGAGACTGAAATGGTTCATGCTTAACTATTTATAACATGGGCTGTGAAATGTAACTATTTCATTGGTTAAACACAGGCATGTGACAATGCATTAATCTCCGATATATGAAAGGTGAATGTGAGCTGTCTCTACTACAAATCAATACTCACGATACTACGTTGCAATCTTGTTTTTATCCAGGTTCACGCTGTGTGTGCATCAGATAACGTCTGCTGTTCCTAGTGATAGTTTGCATGAGTATTGAGCGAGCTGGTTACTGTCGGTAACGTTAAGTATTTAGCTTTCTCCACCTACCCACCCTGTGGAATACTGTCCTCTCCTGGCAGCTCCCTCACAAGTGCAGTGTGCTGATTAGCTATAGATATTTAAAGACAGCACATTGTACTTTAAATGTGTTGTCAAACATATCTGATAAAAGATGCTAGATTTGTTTTATCTAAACAGTAAAGTGAATATTGATCTTGAATAGGTGAGAAGTATTAAACAGACATGTGGTCTTCATTCTAATATTTAGTGATATATCTTTATTTTGTAGGGTACACATAGACCGGCTACTGCGTTGTGGTCTAAATGTTGAAGTCTCACTAACTTGTAAGTATCATATAGAAAGACCGGCTACTGTGTTGTGGTCTACAGATCGGCAGTTGTGGTGAGCTGCAAGCATTATGGAGTTAAAATACTTATACTTCCACATAGAATGCATGATTTGTTTTGTTGCACAACAAAATTACAGCACAGGCTAAGTATTACAATTGGATTTGTTGAAAAGTTAATCAGAACATTTTTTGTCACTGTTCCAGTTTCAGAGATACTGATTAAGCTGTGATACTTGATCCGTAACTCAAGTGTTCCATAGCAGGTCAGGTGTTAGTCTGTTAATGTTGTAAAATAAAATGTTACATTTATTCTATATTTTGAAATGCACAGTGGACTGTTACCATTACCACTTGTTATGCATTCCATAGAAACTTACACTGTATTTTTGAAGCAATCGTACATCCTTTCTTATACCACAAAGCTGAGTGGCTGTTCTGATTTGTTGATAAAATATTTATAGCGAATGAAGCAATGAGTGTTTTTTTGGTTCAAGGTTATTGGTTACACAGATTATGCATACATGAATTGTATAAGTCTGAAAAGGTGCCTAATGAAGGAAAAAATATATTAATCAGTGTGCACTCTTTGATGAGGTGTAAGGACACCTTTTAATAGTATGAAAGAAATGTGATTTAATAGCTTTTGGAAATAAATATACAATTTCTTTTCAGTCCATCTTATAAACACAATAACCCACGATAGGGTGTAGGTAAAGGTAAAGGTAAAAATTATTTTTATACAGGTAATATATATGTCATTTGGACCAATAGTCAATTAACGCCCTAGGTGTCTGGGGGACACTTGAGCCGCACTCATGCCTCACAATGCACCCAAGGTGTTGATTAATCCCCAGTAACCACACACCCTGTTGTGGGTTATTGCTTACATTAAACAATCTGACCCCTTATGGATTTTTCTGTAAAGAAGAATTATGTCTCACCATGTAACTTAAAACAAGCATTGCAACCTGTATTTTTGGTTGTGGATTTTAAATATTTAGATGACCATCATGTACTGGGCAAAAATTATGAATTTGACATGGGGTTGCTGAAACACCAGGGAATGCCCTGAATTCGATATTCTGTCCATAGTAAACATTCCCTGTATTGAATGTAGAAAAGTTAGAAAAGAAACAGGGTGGGAAAATGGAGGAACTAATTTTATGAAGGAGGAAGATCAAGAAAAAGGTAAATGGGTGTGAGTTGGGGAAAAAAATTAATGGGCAGTTAAAACTACACTGTGTTTAGTTTGCTAGGCATAATATTTGAAACTGAGATGGCATGTGGATGAGCGTTTTTAGAAAAAATCCTTACAGGAAGTCCCTCAACTTATTTTCTGTATACCTGTGTAGTTTGTAGGCATGAACAGTGATTCCCTTTCTTCATCTCCCTAATTTCATCCTAATTTAAATATAAATGAGGTTGCTTTGCTCTGTTCTGCCCTGGTGTAGAAACCTGTTTTACTCCATTGCAAAGGTCATGACCACTCATGCATGCTATAAATGTTTAATTTCTTTTATTTTTGTGCATTTCTTCACCCCAAAATAAAAACAAACTTGGACCCATTTTTAATTGCAGTAAGAGACTCAGGGTGTGCTTTGTGGTGGGATAATGGCACTTCTCGGGTGGTTGAAGGTACTCCACAATGCCTTGTGCCTCTTAACATACCCAAAGTGTGCCATTATGCCACCACAATGCACACCCTGTCATGTCTTACTGCTTAATTATATACTGGCCATAAAAATCCTGCAGCCTGAATTGCTAGCTAAAGTCTTTTCCCTTTGGTAAATCCTGCAATACCATGGCTGAAAAGGGCTGTTGTATAGCGTTTCTGTTCCATGTGTTGCACAGTGGCTCTTCTCTGGTTTTGAATGTAGGAATTTCTTACAGCACTGCTGGGAGGAACAATAGATCTTTCAAGAATCAGTCTTCACCATTGATTCATACTCATGGGTCTAGGGCCAGAAACATTGAAACTGAGAATTTGACGCAAATAAGGACCGTTTGGCCACCTAGTCTACCCATTTTTCCTACCTACTGAATCACTGCAGACCCTACTTGATCTCTGGCTTCCCCACCTTGTGTTATCACTAAGTTATGCCTCTCCATGTCTTATTGAAGCCCGTTACAGTGTTTGCCCCACCACCTCTACTGGGAGGCTGTTCCAGGCATCCACCATCCTCTCTGTGAAGAAGTACTTCCCTCACACCTCCCTGAGTCTACCCCTCCAGCTTCAAAGCATGACCCCTTGCCCTTGAACATCTTCTTTTCTGAAAATGCTTCCCTCTTAAACCTTATTTAAACCTATGAGGTATTTGAAAGTTTCTATCATAGCCCTACTCTCTCTCTCCATTCCACCAGTGTATACATTTATTTATTTATTTATTTGTTTTTGTTAACCATGGTGGACACTAGACAACCAAGTGCCTATTTTCAGAGTGCGACCAGGAGGGTTACATGAGCAGTAGCATACAGGAGTCAATTACATACAGTTGAGCAAAAACAGGATTAACAGGTAATGGATAGGCGCTAACAGTAAAGTACAAAGTAGCAAGCAGAAAACAACAGACATAACCTGAAGGAAAGGAAGCAAGGCATCGTTAGAGTTGAGTTGGGGAAAGCGGGTGTGCACAATTATGAAGTAAAGCTAAGCGAATTTAGGTGAAAAAGGCAAAATTTGGTACAATTAATTAGCTAAATTAGTGCTATCAAAGTAAGTGCATGGGAGGAAAAAACAGGTGGGGGTGGGGGGAGGCTGGGTGGAAACAGGTGAGGCAAATTAGGGAGGGAGGAGTGAGGGAGAGGATGGAGAAGGGTGAAAGATCTGAATTGTGTTGCTAGTTCAGAGGGGTAAGGTGCAGTGGGACCCTGGGAGCTCATGGTACATGAGAAGGTAGGGTGAATCTAGGAGGTACAGGGGCAAGTGGAGGAGGTTTCAGGAAGTGCCAGAGTGAGGTTTTGAAGCAGGGATGTGAGGGGCGGACCTGGTAAGGACTGGGAGCAGTTCCAGATTTTGGGGCAAAGGAGGAGAAGACCTGGTCCCCATGAGGGAGCGAGTTCTAGGGACAAGTCGATCGAGGGGCCTCTCTTGATCTCAGCTGATAGGATGGGGGGCCAGGGTTTGGAGGGGGACGAGGGCTTTCCTCATAGGACTTTTGATGCAGACCCTGCACCATTTTGGTTGCCCTCTTCAGAACTACCTCCACTCTTTCTGTGTCCTTCTGGAGATGAGATCTAGGTGAGATCTCACCAGCAGTCTGTACAGGAGTAACACCACCTTCCTCTTTCTGCTGGTGATACCCTCCCTATACACCCCAGCATCCTGCTAGCTCCCCAACTGCTGCCTGTCACACCGCCTTTAGGTTATCAGATATGATAACTCCCAGGTCTCTTTCCTGTTTGGTGGTCGTCAACACCTCTCCTACCATTTTGTACTCCGGCTCCTGGTTTCTGTGCCCCAAGTACATGATTTTGCACTTTTGCATTGAAGCCCAGTTGCCATACTCTTGAGCACTCCTCTAACCTTTTCAGATCCCTTCTTATCCCCCAGTGTCTACCTGCCTGTAGATTTTAGTGCCATCCACAAACAGGCAGACCTTTCCTCCAGCCCCTCTGCAATGTCACTAATAAAGACATTAAAGAGGACTGGTCCAGTACAGATCCCCAGGTACCCTACTGATCATCCTCCCTTTCTCGGAGTGAACTCTGCTTACCACCACCCACTGTCTCCTATCCCTTAGCCAATTTCTTACCCAGTTTACCACCTTTGGTCCCTCCTAGGCTACCTAGCCTGCTTACTAATCTCCTATGTGGACGGTGTTGAAGACCTTGCTGAAATCTAGGTGGGCTACATCCACCACTCCTCTCTGATCCAATTCTCTGGTTACCCAGTCTAAGAATTCTATTACATTTATTTTACAAGACCTTCACCCTGTGAATCCATGCTGTCTCAGGTCCTATAAGCCACTGACTTCAAGGTATTCCACTATCCTTTCCTTCAGTAGTGATTCCAGTAATTTCCCACCACCAAAGTCATGCTGCTTGAGCTGTAGTTGCCAGCCTCCTCCTTACTACCACTTTCGTGAAGTGAGACTACATCTGCCCTCCTCCAGTTCCCCAGAACCTCTCCTGTCTCCAGTGATAGGTTGAATAAGACTGTCATAGGTGCAGCTAGCACCTCTCTGAGTTCCACAGTATCCTTGGACAGACCCTGTCTGGCCCCATTGCCTTATCCACTTTCAGATTTGTGAATTCCTTTAGGGCTCTCCTCTGTAAATGGACTAGTGTTCACCTCCCTTCCTTCGATGTGCCTATCACTTTCCTGTGGCTCCTCCCTTCCCCTTCTTCTGTGAACACTGAACAAAAGTATTTGTTCAAGATGTTTGCTTTTATGGTCCCCTCCACATAATCCCACCTTCCCTTCTTAGTCTTATAATCCCTCCCTGGTCCTTCTCTTTTGCATACATTCCTAAAGGGTACTTGAAACCCACAGGAGCATTTTTCCTACAGGAGTGACAGCTACTGTCATTGCCCGCGCACCTCGCATGGTGCTGTGTGTGTGCTATTCAATAACCATCATCGGCTCTGTTATGCACCTCAGTTCTGTTCTCCCCACCACCACTGAATGCACACCATGAGCACTTCCGGTTCAACTGTTGTCGACTGAGTTTCTTCTGTGTCATGGCCAAAAATTGCTGTTTGCAGTGCCAACATTTGTTTGTTTTCTGTGATGTTAAAGTCCAAGAAAAGAAGATGGGTGCTAAGAAAAATGTCAGCCCCCAATCATACATTGTTGCTTCTGTGGGAAACCTATCGTGGCAATAGATCAACATCAGCAGAGCTGGACCTGCCTTGGCTCAGCTCATGACATGAATGTGTGAAGACTACTTCTGTGGACTGCAGTACATTAGAAATCCATGTGTTGAGTGGGGTCATCCAATCCCTACCTTCAGAGGCAGGGTCCGAACACATGAGACCAAGGTATGGTCTCTAGGCACTTACCCTGGGCCCATTCCCAGCAGTTCCTGTGCTGAGAAAGCACATGGTCCTCCTTGACCTCAGCTTGCTGGGGTGTTGAAGCCCTGGGGAGGTCTGGTGGACAGCCGTTTCCTTCTGGGAGGCTGGCTGTGCACCCCCAGTTTGTCTGCCCTGTGCAGTAGACATTCTCAGTGGTGAGGCCAAAGCTATACACTTGGTCTCGCTTCTGGACACTTTGGAGTTGTGGCCTGGTTCCACCCTGAATTTGGACATCATCTGAGGTGTCAATGAGTTGGGGGTGTTGGCCATTGGGTCCACTCCTGACACCATTCCCAGTATCAGGAAAGGGACCAGCACTGAGGCCGTGTGACATCCAGCTGCTGAGTTGCTAGTGTTGGTCTCACCTCTGTGTAGCCCTCACAGCTCTGGGGGCAGAATCAATGCCGGCCTGGCGATGGGCATGCCATAGGTCCTGGTGTTGGTTCTGGGCCCGCACCAAATGCAGTACTGGTGTCATCCTAGATTCACCACTGGTCTAAGTGCAATACCAGGTACTGGGTTGTTTCCCAACACCACTCACATTGTTGGGGTGAGGTGGACATGAGTTGGCATTGGACCTGGTACTGAGGGTGATGCCAGCAATGGGGTTGGAGGTGAACCCATGTCCAGGTCACTCTCTGGCTCTGAGCCTGGATGGCCAGGGCATGGAGTTCTCTTGGCCTGCAGGCTGAGCCCCCACTGATGAGGACCGGAGCTGGTCTGAGGGACTATACAGCACTGTTCTCCTCACCTGGGGTCTCCCCTTAGGCACTGACCTTCCGTTCCTCTTTTGTAGGTTGGCCTTGTTTGGACAGTCTTGCCAGGCCTCCTGGGTAAGGTCTTCTGAGCATCCCACAGTCCAGGTATAGGCCATGGAGCCCCTGACTTATGATTCCTCTTGGGCCTATACCACCTCTGCCAGGATGTCCAGGGATCATGGGCCCTATAGGCCAATCACCTGAAGTCAGCATGGAAGTATGGCTAGTGCCTTCTACCAGTATCATAGAAATGCTGATCAGGTCCAGTTTCAAGCTAGCCCCTGGCATCACCCACTTCCATGTCCAGTGCCTCCTCTCCATCAGTCTCCTCCTCTGAGGGCATGAAATCTTCCTTTCTGATATCCTTGGCCTCCTAGAGATTCTTGGTAGACATATTGCAGGCGCTGGACATTGGCTAACTGCTACCTGCACTACCTTGTCCTCGCAGCTGGGACTCCTAGGAGATTCCAGCAAGGATAACTGTGTCATCCCTCCTGGCTCAGATCCTTTGAGGAATGTTCAGGGCAGTCTGGAGATGTCCTTCGCATACCCTCTAGCCCCATGGGACATCCAGGAATGGTACTGCAAACCCACGGGCTCTGCAGGAGCAATGCCTCACCCCACTTCGGGTCTGAGATCATGCAGACTCTGTTGGGCCACAGTCCCTGGAATGTGGCCAACCTCCTGAAGCTGACTCAGCTCAGACAGATGCTTAGGCAGAAAGGTGTATAACTCAGCTAGCACCATGATGTGCATTGCTGCACATCAGGCACATAAGGCAGCTTACAACAAGCACCTGTGGGTGCAGGTAGGTCAACTACTAGCTGCCATGCCACACACGGAATTAGTGGACAAATCATCTGCTTTTCTGACAGAGGCCTGGAGTTGATGGCACTAGTCAAAGGCATTTTGTACGAAGCCAGTGAGGTGTCCTCCAGGCTGGTGGAACTGCAGTCTGCATTTGGGGACAGTGTGGCTTTGCCTTGCATGACTGGCACCTATGGTCTGGCAAAAGGTGCTTAACTCCTGGTTCCTGGGGGTTCACTTCTGCTGTAGGGTTAGGCAGGAGTTATTAGTGTACCCTCATGCTCATCTGTGTGACCTTGATTGGTCTTGGATCTTGCCAGGCTGCAGGAGCCCCTGCCCTCAGGTGTTCTCACCCATGCAAAGGGCTGAGGGCATCTGTTACCTCAGGGTGTACCAACTCCCTTTTTGGGACCTTTATACTCAGCCTCATGAGTATGAGTCAGTGGTGAAGACTGATCGTTGAAGATAAGAAAATTATGTACTTACTGTACTTGTTGCTCTTCCAGAATATCTTCACCATTGATTCATCCCCCCATCATCCCCACTCAGCTGAGAGCCAGGGCCTCATACAGTTCACCCTGTGGGTGCTGGCAGCAAGTCACTCTGCATACACCCCTCTGCCGTGGTCCTTTTGGTGTTTTCTTGTTTAAAAAATAAAAAGAGGCCTGGTCACTGTGATGCCATCTTCTCAAAACAAACAAACAAACACACAAACAAACAAAAACAATAACAAAAGGGAGTGGAGTGTATTTTTTCTGTGGTGTGGTAGATGGTCTCCTTCCTCCATTTTTCCTATCCTCCTTCTCCTGCCTGTGGTGTATCCCTGTTATTTGCTATATGCAATCTAACTCCACTGAGCAGATGATCTGTCTCTGGAGAGGTGCTGTGTACTTTGTTTGTTATTAGCTCCACACAGAGTACATCCCTGTGGTTGTAGGGAGAAGCAGGCATGTTCTTCTTTTCATGATAGAATTTTGGTTGATATCCCTTGTCATTTCCTTCTGTTCTTTGGTTTTGCCCACTCCAGTTGGAGCATGATGGAGGAGATAACCACATCTTGACTCCCTTGGATTGCTAGTCCTGCAGCTCCTATGCTGTTCATCTCTCTATTTTCTCCTGCCTGTCTTAAAGAAAAGAGGATTTGGTTTTACTCTCGAGTTTGCTCAAATTCTATCTGGTAGCATGGAGCTATTACTTTTGGGGTTCAATGCCATTTTTGGCATTTTGCCATCTCACTTGCAGTGTGGAGAGGTATCAATTTGGACTTCCATTTTGCTACTTCTGCCAGAAGCATCTGATCAGTGTTGCTGCCTTAGCTGTGTACTTATCACTATCCATGTAACCCCCTACAAATGGGGTTCCCAAAAGTCTTCCTTGAGCTTGCCTAAATGCTCACTGCCAGGCTGGTGTACTGCGTTTAGCAGTTTAATGTGATTACCAGAGCCTGTATAGTCTCTGTGTACTGTCTTTTAAGAGCTGCCTGATTGCAGCTTAAGTAATCTGAGAGGAGCTCTGTTGAAAGATGTAACTATTTACTGAAAATCATTTAGAGTGATAATGATATAACCTGCTTTCTTTGCAGCAAGGACTGTTTTATTTGTCTCCACTGTCTTGGTCCTGGACTGCAGATTGGACCGAGCAGTACTGGTGGGACCTAAAATGTAGCTGGACTACAGGAGCTGTCTAAATTCAAAATCTATAAGAACTGTAGCTTGGAGTGTTTTGCTTTTTTGCAACTGAAGGGGAGCTCTTGCTTTGACTGACAGCCAAATCAGACACCCAAAGTCCCCTGCTTGCAGTTTTCAGTTAGTTCTGAGCTGAGAAGTGAAATGAGAAGAGCTCAAGTGTATTTTGGGCAGCAATCCTGAGTGGATTCGCATGGGAAAACTGTGAAAGGGCTAAGTTTCGGCCTGCATGTCTGTCTGCTGCTTCTGAGAGGGAGAGAGAAATTATTTTGGACTAAATCCAAGTTTGTGTGACTAAAGTAAGCTACTGAAGTGGGCCAGGCTCAACCTGAAGAAGACCAAAGATGTTGCTGAATGTGATTGGCCTATCAGGAGTTCCAGCTACCCTAAGCTCCCGGTGTGTGCAGAGACTTTGCGATTGTGACCGGGAGCGCTTGCCTGGTATAGTAGAATTCCGTGACATGTAAATGTGCTATGAGCTGCTAGTGGGTTGTGAGTTAGTTCCCCACTGTGTGAACTGTGTTCTGCTTGCTGGAAGCTGTATCCAGCCAAAATGGACTGCATCTGAATTTGTCTCCATGCGCTGTGGGCCTTGCCAGACTGGCCCAGCCAGACTACCCGCTGCACAGAGAAGCCACCGACGAGAGACCTGCCTGGGGATCAGCTCCCTGCTCCACACTTGAACAGGAACGACGCCTGCGACTCATATGGGCCCTGCTTCTCCTGGCTTTCCAGATCAACCACCTGCAGTCTTGATTTTCGTCCAGCCTGTGTCCAGTCTTGGGTATCGTGAGTAAATACCAGGGTAGCTCCCTGCAACAACAGCTTAATCTGAGTGTGTCATCTGATTGTCTTGTTGTTTCATTTCTTTACAAACTGAGCCCTCTGGCTCCGGATTACAAATACTGTGTACTGTGCATATTGTATTTTCTATCACAGGGCCTCAACCAGCTGCGACGCGGCCAACCCTGGGCAACAGTCCTGGCTAGCCATCTTTTCTCCACCTGGGTACCCAGAGGTGGACAATGTGGGGGACTCAAAGCGCATGCATAACTGCTTGATTGATATACCTTTAAGCTAATTAACCTGATTTTCCCCTCCCTTGTTCAAGTCCCCTGAATAAATCAGATCTAGCTTTTCTTCATGTAATCTGACTGTGGTTCCAGTTTGTTCTCAAAGTACTGTACTGTTGCTATTTGCTGTGCATAACTTTGTTTTACAGGGGGTCCCCAGGGTTGAGCCAGAGGAACCAGCCCTGGTGGTAAGTGCAAACAGTGTGGGTACTGTGTGGTGTACCAGGGGTATTGTGAAAGTGATGATTGTACAGTGTTCAGACCACTAGGGGGAAAGAGGGGGTTACAGTGCCCGGAGGGCTGTGCCCAGGTTAGCTTGACCACTACCAACCCTGACCTCTGGGTGGAGCACCCGTTCCAGAACTCAGGCCCCTTAACCTGCTACTAGCCAAGCAGGCAGGGCTAGTAGCCCTTGGGATAGCACCACCCAGGGTTACAATCCACACTCTGGCTTGTGATCTGAGGCTGTGGCTCTTTTTAGACTCACTACCCTTGTGCCACCTGATAGGCCCAACCCTTAGTCTCTAAGTTGGTAGTCAGATTCTAATTGGTTATTATTTCCTCTATCCTTTGGTTGGAAGTAGCTGGTCCTCTCTTTATTTCTCTCCACTTCGTTTCTCTCTGCTGAACAGAACTGAGTGGCATCAGGAGCTGACAACAGTTATTAGCTAGCACGCAGCTCCACGTGAGGGCACAGGCGATGTTAATAGCTGACATCAGCTCCTTCCCTGCAGAAAAAGCTCTTGTGGGGTCCTAGTGTCTCTGGTCCTAGGCCCACAGATACGAATCAATGGTGAAGATATTCTGGAAGATCAACAGTTACGGTAAGTAATGCATTTTCTATTTACTCTGCCTCTGCTGTGAAATGCTAGATTGGCTTTTTAGAGTGACTTTACACTGATCACCACTGTGTTGCTTCTCATGTGATTTTTTGTTGATCTGGGCAGTTGGATATATCTGCAAGGGCATACCCTTGTGAGGTTCTCAATGTATTGTGGCTCCTTGCAGACCTTGTATCATTTTTGTGTAGTTTCAGTAAGTAACTATAGTTACCATAGCTAGCTACTGTAATATTCTTACTTTTTAGTAACTAGTAATAGTGATAGATTGCTTCCAGAAAAAAAATAACTGCAACAGTATTACTTTTTCCCTAAAATGTACTAATTACTGCAACATAAATGTTTGGAAACTGATGGAGATTCATATGAACATTAATCACTTTTTAGTAAATTGATAGTGGGAAAAAAAATTCAATTAGATGTGATAGTTTAAAGTCTCTTGAAGGAATTAACTGCAAAAGCTGATGGGATACATTTTGAATTGATGAGTATGACTACCTAACACTCGCCCCTCTCGCTAAGCCTTTGGTGATGCCAAACACTACTGTTTAGCTTTAAGAAGAACATAACAGATTTGATTGAATCCACTGTCTCGTAAATCAGTGTCACTTTACTGGGGAGACTTATGGTCAGCAGTTAACCACGAGGTAAGGACCTGAGACAATTGACTGTAGATGCTAGGCAGAGCAGAATCATCAAGCAGTGTAATTACTGCATCATTTTAAAGATTAAATGATTTCAGGGAGATGCAGGCTGTGGCTGTGGGTGGCAGAGCCAGTAAGCCTGGAAGAAGCAGGGCAGATTCAAATCACTTTCAGTGAGGTCAATTTTATAGGGCCATCAGTCTCACTAGAAACCACTGTAGCCGCTTAAGAGCATCTATGGAAAATTGAATTGTCTGGGTCAGCCACACTTAAATGAATGACCATTAAAGCAGATGACGATGGACCTTCGAAAATAACAAAGTTTGATACTCACTCCTTTTGTTTATCTCTGTTTTGGCAGCTAATAAAAGTATCTAGTATAGTGTAGTGGTTAAGAGCACTGAGCTGCTACCCTGGAGAACTGGGTTTGAATCCCATTCATCACTAACATACTGTGTGACCCTGAGCAAGTCACTTAACTTCCCTGTGCTCCCAAGATGCACCTGAAACAAGCCTTGGCAGAAATGCGTTTCCTGGATGAAAAATGTATTAATAAAAAGTCTCCAAAGTATTAATATTATGATAGAAGCATAGAAATGTAGAAGGATGCCAGATCATCAGTGCAGTGATAGCAGTACCAGTCGTGATGCCAGTGACCCGGTATGAGAAAGAGACAGCCAGCAGCAGAAGGAGGATTGAGTGCACAGTGGATGCTCTTCTTAGGGGGTGTTGTAGGCTCTGCTGTGACACCCCACAAGGGGTGACCGCAGGTGAGGTGCAAACAAGAGCTACTCCAGGGAGGACACTGCCTGATACATACTACTGGCAGTCTGAGCCAGCAGCACCTGAGGGGATGGAGTAACCGGACCACCCCCCTTCCCATGGCAACATGAAGCCACACCCACTCAACAGGCCCCGAACCACCAACCAAGGTGCTCATCTCTGCATGTATTTGAGTTCTGTTTGGGATCTACCACCTGACTGCCTGGGCATGGAGGGAGTACACCGTGGAGGAACAAGGAGATGGGGTAAGTCCAGGAAAAGGGGTGAAGAGCTGATAATGGAGAACAGATGGGATCAGTGCTGGCTAGGAGAAAGGGCATAAAATATAATTAAATAAAATATAGGATTTAAGGACAGAAAAGATCATAACTCCATGGAAGTGTGTGAAGCCCTATGATGCATTATTTCCTGAAACCGCTAGGCATTCACTTGTATTTTAAACCCAGCTTTATTCCCAGCATTTACAGCACTTCTTGGGGGGCTACTCCACCTGTCCACTACCTGCTTTGCAGACAAATACTTCCTAACATCCTTTACATTTCTTTTCTTCCAGCTTGAGATTGTGTGTCCTCTGGTGGATGAACTGCTCCTCATCTTGAACAGCTGTGTATGCGTTCACTGTCACATTCACCCTATTGTACCCCTGTAGGTATTTGAATGTTTCTATCCCTTCTGCCCTCCAGAGGGTACATATTGTAACTCATCAATCTCTCCTCCTAGGACCTATTGTGCTGCCTCTAGATCATTTGGAAGAGAGGTGGGCAAGAGGGACAAGACAAAAGATCTACAAGTTCCTCAGGTGTGGACAGGGTGCAGGATGGGAGTCCCCTTCAAATGTGTTAGAGCACCAGAACCAGAAGGCATGCAGTGAAGCGGGTGGGGAGTTTAAGAGGATGTGAGATAGTACTGCTCTACTCACTGAAAGGGTGGTAGATGCCTGGAACAGCTCTGCCAGCAGAAGTGGTGGAGTGAAAACAGTAGGGGCTTCAAGCATGTATGAGATGACATAGGGCTATATTAGTAAATAGGCAGGGGAGGAGGGACGGTCACTGGAGACCGATTAGGGTCTCATGGAGACAAACTAGGCAGGGACCATCTGGGCAGACTGGGTGGGCCAAGTGGTCCTTTCTGCGACAAATTCTATGTTTCATTGTTCTTCTCTGTATGGCTTGCAAATTATCTCTGCCCTTTCCCAGATGTGGGTTCTGGAATTACACACAATACTACACGATTGTCTACGGTGCTTTCAGTGTGTTTATTCTTCATTTATTCAAATTTGATTCTTTAGTTTTTGTGGCCCCCAGCATATTTTGGGGGCTACTATCACTCAATCCCTGCATTGCACTAAGAGAGTGTTCTGCAATGAGCCCATAGTGCAATTAGGATATATGGAGGCCCCAGAAAAGGAAGTGAGTTAGGATGGCAGGTAGTGTCCTTGCTTTCTTGGTTTGAGCCAGGAAGGGAGCTCTTCTTGCAGAAGCTTTCACATTGTTTCGGAGGTAGGTGCCTGAAAATGCCAACAGCAAAATGGCAGAGTACACTAACGGAGGTAAGGAAGACAAGAGGAGGGACTGTGAGGTTAAGAAGGGCGGGGAGATTTTGCAGAGGAAGATCAGAGAAAAAGCAGATATCCTGAACTAATGATACTTCTGCTCAGTCTCACAGCAGAGGAGAGGGGACGGACCACATAAAAGCAGTAGGAATACTGGGGGATGGAGTTGCACACAAGTTCATTCACAGAAGAAAAGTCCTGAGAGGACTTGGAAACCTGAAAGTGGATAAGGTTAAGGGGTACATTCAAGAATACTGAGGGAGCTCAGGGAGGTACTGTCTGCACCTTTGACATCCTATTCAACAACTTGCTGGAAGCAGGAGTGATTCCAGAGGACTAGAGGAGGGCAGAGATGTAGTCCTGCTTCATAAAAGGGCAGCAGGGAGGAGCCTGGCAACTATAGGCTGCTCAGTCTGACATCAGTGGAGGGAAGTTAAGGAAACAGTATTGAGAGAAAGGCAAGTTGAATATCTTGAATCCAGGGGTTGCAAGACCCGAGGCAGCATGGATTCATGGTGGGGATGGTGGTGGGGGGAGTCATGTCAGAAAACCTACTCAATTTCTTTGACTGTGTGTCCAGGGAAATAGATCACAGTGAGGAGGTGGACGTGGCCCACTTAGACTTCAGCAAGGCCTTCAACATCATACAACATTTATTTATTATTGTCTTGAATTGCAACCTTTGAGCTACGGCTCATTTACAAAGGTTACGCCAATGATAGAGCAAAGTAGGAAGGTACAAGAATACAGAGCATAGAGCAGAAACATGTGGGACATTATAAACAGGTGGTGGTGACTTGCATATACAGCTCATAATGCTTTGCATTATGGATGATATATGATTTGTATTTCTTTGAAAATTGACTTCCCCTGTAGTGCCCACTGGTAACCCTTGCCTCAGTGCTTGCACCTAAGGCTCTTTGTCTATTATGTATATAACCTGTTGTTTATTTTGTCTTGTGGAGGGAGACATGGGAGAGGCGGAAAGGAGGGTGAGGAAAACATAATAAGTGCCTGAGTACACATAGGAGGCTTATAAGGCAACTGGGCAGTTTGTGAGTGGGACCAAGGTGGTAAACTGGGTATGGAACTCGTTGATGGCTAGGAGACACAGAGGTGGTGGTAAATGGCAGTCACTGTAATGAGCGGAGACTGACCAGCAGGGTACCTCAGGGCTCAGTGCTGGGACCAGTCCTCTTCAGTGTTTTCATAAGCAACATTGCAGAACAGCTGGAGGGAACTTATGCCTGTTTGCAAATGACACCAAAATCTGCAATAGGGTCGCTAATCGGAGGGTGGAGAGAATGAGTAGAGACCTGAGAATACTTGGAGAATTGGTCAAGGGTATGGCAGCCGAATTCAATACAAAAGTGCAACGTCATGCACCTAGGCACAGAAACCCAGAGATGGTGTATACAATGTATTGACAGTCACTAGCAGGAAAGGACCTTGGGGTAATCTCTATCTGATGACCTCAAGATGGCCAGGCAGTGCAACAAGGAAGTAGACATGGCTAGTGGGATGTTGGGGTGCATAGGAGGAGGACTCACCAGCAGCAGGAGAAAGATGGTGTTATTATTGCATCGACCATTTGTGAGACCTCACCTGGTGTACTGTGTCCAGTTCTGGAGACCACATCTCAGAAAGGACATAGACAGGGTAGAGGTTGTCTAGAGGAGGGCAACTAAAATGATGTAGGGACTGCATCAGAAGCCCTATGAAGAGAGACTGAGGAATCTCAATATGTACACCATGGAAGATGGGGGGCATGATAGAGGAAATGATGCATGAAAAGAAAGGGACATGAAATGAAGCTGGAAAGGGAAAATTTAGAAGAGATCTGAGGAGTACTTCTTCACTGAAAGAGTGGTGGATGCCTGGAACAGTCTTCAGGCTGACGTGGGTGTAAAACAGTGGTGGGTTTCAAGCATGGGGGGTAAGCACAAATGAATCTTAGCTGGGAAGCGGTGGGGAGGAGCAGCTGGAGATCAGGTAGGGTCTGGTGACGGGTCCATGACAAGACCGCTTAAACAAATACATCACAGTCAATAAACAGTGCAGAGAAAATGCTGACACCCAAAACTGCACTGCACAATACAACTCTGGGAGGCGTAACTCGTGGGGGCGATTTACAATTACCAACCAGAGCATGGCAGCTTGGGGGAGCGGATTTACTATTATCAACTCCAGGCATGCGGCAACCGAGGGAGATGATTTACTATTATGAACTCCAGGTGCACGGCAACCTCAAGGGCAGGCGATTTACTATTACCAACTCCGGGCATGTGGCAACTTGGGGGTGGGGATGTCATGGGGAGCGAATGTTTCGATCGTGCTGACATGCGCTATTATATCCCATGCTCTTCTGTACATGTTGCAGTTTTCACTGATGCTATTTCCTCAGCTCGTTTCACTGCACAATTATTCTGACTTACTTTAATGGTATATCTGCAGTGACAGTATGGGCAGGAACAGATTGGGTAGACTGAGTGGGCCAAGTGGACCTTATCTGCTGACAAATTCTACGTTTCTACGAAGGCCTGGATGGGACTTGAACCCTGAGTTCCATGTCAGGAGACAGAAATCCATCCACATGCTACCCAACAAGTGGGATGGTCTCTAGTCAGAGGGATATGTTTGCTTCTTAACATGAGGTCACCAAAACCAAGGCCCACAGCAAGGAGGTCTGCAGGCCTTGGAGCAGGACCGCCATCATCAGTTAGGTGAAAGGCGCCTGGCTCCCGAACTGGCCCTGATCAACTGAATCATTGGGGAGTATGTAACCAGCAGGGCCTCTTCAGTGGCCACTGAAAGACAACAGTAGTTAGAGAGGAACTGTTTACAAACAGCAGGGCCCCTGATTGGGCCATATGTGATGTTATTTCAAGAAGAGAGACAGTGCAAGGTAGTCCTGAGTGGGATTATGCATCCTGATGACTGGGCATCCCCATCTGACCAACCTGCCAAACTCTGTCACCCACTTTCACCAGATACTTATCCCAAACTCCTTTATTCCTCTGTAGCTTGCCCCTATGGTGGGGTCCCTGGGAGTGCAACCTCCTGACGGGTCAGGATTAGGTCTGTGTGTGGGGAGTGCCTATTTGGGGGTGGAGGGCCTGCAGCAGGTTGGTTGTCATCCTGCTGCCCCAGATTTGTCCACCATTTTCTCCATGGGGTGTGCAATGGCATATGAGCCCATATCAGCATCCGGCATTAGCGTTCCGCCCGGCATCTGCCTCTGCATGTGTACCACCCAGCCTCTGCCAGGTGGTAGCCAATCACGGAGGACAAAATTCCCCTCCCCTCTCCCCAAAGGGGATAGCATCAAGTGGGATGCTCATCACTCCATCCCTGGCCAGCCCCTGTAACCCTAGTCTGTTCTCGAATCCAGGTCACTATGCTACCTGGCGAGCTGATTTCAAGGGTTCTTAAGCCTGGACCTACTGTGACATCTGTTATCAGGCAAATGAGTGACCACTAGGGAATTCACATCATACTGTAGGTAAGGCAGGGCAGGCTAGATGGGTCAGTGGACCATTTTCTGCCGATCAGTTTCTATGTTTCTACTGTATCTCTTGGGAGAGCTGCCCAGAAATGGATAAATGCTGTCTGCCATGACATGTCACAGACAACTGGAAAGAACCATCAATTGTTTTTGTGCATGTGCACTGTTTCAGTCTTCTACCTTCAGTGGGTGGGCTCCTTGTTAAGGGGTCCAGTTACAGAAGACAGTAGGGTCAAAGAAATACGGTGCAAAACACCCGAGATGTTGTTTTATTACCAGTTATGTACAGGTAATATTTTTGGATGTAGATTTTGTCAGGATACTTTGAAAAACAAACAGTGAAGAGGATGGGCTGGGAGCTTGGCTAGGAGACCTCTCACTATCTCACTGCAGGTGGACCTTATGGATCAGCCTCACAGTGCCCTCTACAGACCAGGAACTGACCCTGTCACATGGTATGGCTACCCTGCCAGTATCCCTAGGGTTTCTTCAAGTTTTGCTGTAGGCTGAGTATCCACACTCTCAGGCCTCTGCAGCTTTTCACCAGCCTGAGTCCTCTCTCTTTGGTGAATTCTGGGTGAGCAGTCTCTAGCAACCAGGTAGCCCAAACCTGACCTTTGGAGGTCAGGGCCAATCAAGGCCTCAATGATTCCTTCTTCTTTTTCTCAGGCTTTACAGGACTTTCGCCCTGTGCTTCACCTCAAGCTTGCCTCACCTTTGTCCCTTGGGTAACCAGGAACTCAGTAACTGGCATGTTTCTCCCACCTTGGCTAGCTCCTCCTCCAGGTCCACATTGCTTCTCCCTGAGGCTCCTCAGTCCAGGCTAGAGTGACTCTAACTTAACTGAACAGCCCTTGTATACTACTCAGATGTCACGTGATCTGTCAATCATATTATATAATACTAACAATTGGAGGAATACTAGGTTTACCATTCTAACAGCTGCATTATTTTCAAGGAAATATATGTAGGGCAATTGCTGCACAATGCTAACCCCTTTTCATAAGCATACACAGAAGAAAATGTATTTATGAAGAAAAATCCTTTTCAGGAAGTTCCTCCCACTAGACTAGTTACTTCCTGTCAGGACATGGCCTAGGCCTTCCCTATTTACTAATCCAGTTACTGGCCAGCCCTTCTCTAAGGGAACACCTTCCTAAGATGGGTGTAGATGCAGCAGGAGCACACACCCAGGAGCTTCTGAACTCCAAGTTTCCTGGTAAAACTTCTTTTAAAGCATACATTCTTCCTAGCACTCCCATCAAGGTTGTCCACAGCTGGCCAGGCTGCTTTCTCCTACTGCTTCACTAAACTCTGGAACTCTCTCCCTCTATCCACCTGCTCTGCCTCTTCTCTTCACTTCACTCTCTCTCTCCATGACCTCATCTCTCCCTCATGCAGTTGCACCTGCTCTCCACCCTGCTCCTCCACTTCACTATTCCCCTACCATCTCCCCTTGTCTTCTCTTCCCCATTACCCTGCTCTAGCCTCCTGCTGCCTCCACCTAGAAACCTACTGCTTAGTTGGAGCAATATGGTCTGAGTGGTTTAAGGGTCTGAGCTGCAAACCTGGAGACCTGGGTATGAATCCCATAGGTCCCACTTGCATACTGTGTGACCCTGAGCAAGTCACTTAACTTCCTTGTGCTCCCAGGTCACACCTGGAATCAAGCTTTGGCTTAGCGTGCCTCTCCTGGTTAAACAATTTCCCCTCCCACCAGTTTCCACTACCTTCACCTGTATAGTTACATAATTCTCTTAAATTGCATCCTTTGCTCTTCCAGACCTAACTTATTTGTAAAGTTGCAAATTGCTGATGACTGTTTCTTGATTGTAAATATTGTTCTGAGATTGTTATGCTTTGCCTGCCACTGCCCCTTCCCCCACGATGCATCTGGAAATGAGCTGCTACTCAGCTTAGTATGCCTTTCCTGGTGAAACTTTTGAAATAAATAATTAGATAAAAACCAACCTGTTGTAACTGTTATGTGTTTTATAGTTTATTTAGTTTTACACATCTCCTTTTCTAAATCTATCAAATATTTTCTCACGGCATGTTTTATTTCACTGGAAGCCAGCCCCAGCAGTCTTCTAAAATCAGCAGCAGCAGGCCAACAGCAGACTATTTAGCATAGACATTTTACTAGGTTTTCTGCTGAAGCTCTTATACTTGTATTTGGAGGAAGACTTCATCCTCCCTTGAGTAACCAAATTGCCAAGCTCACACTCAGAGCTTCTGCTGCAGCAAGAGAAGTTTTATTCATATTCTACGGCTGCAGGGTGGAGCTCTGCAGATGTTTTGCTAGGACAGTAGAAATAAGGAGCTCACCAGATGTGTAACAGACTTCATTTAATTGGAGTTTATAGCAATCCTCCGCTCAGCAGTCTGTTTACTGCACTATTTTTCTCTGTTAGTCAGTGTTTCTCAATGAGGAATGATGTTCAGATTTCTCAGATCAACACAGAAACACAGCTTTAGGCAGTAATTGCTCTGAAGCATTTTGGGGAGCATATAGGATAAATAGTTTTATGGATAGTGCTAATTCCACGTTTTCACAATAAAGGTGTTTTCTTAAAATTAGGGCTGTTTTATACAGAAATCGCTCTTGAAAAAGTGTAGCATGAAACAGAATGTGCCTACTACAGAGCTGATTGCATTTCTGGCAGCTCTAACTTGAGCTATCTGTTATCCTTGTCTGCAGTTAACCCTTTGCAGTTCTTATTCCAGCTCTGCTGCTGGCTTGTCTGAGCATCTTAGAAACTATAAGAAGTCCTTTGTTTGTCAGCTGCTGCTGCTGCTTTTGTAGACCTCTTTTAATGCACACTGAGCTATATTTAAAAAAAGAGATGCAAGTGCAATAGCCAGAGAAACTGTTGCTTGGCTCTTAAAAGTGAGATTTCCTATCTGCCCCGTCAACTTATTCTGCATCTTATGAGCTGAGTATAATGTTTGCTGATTACAGCGCATCATAGATTATGAATTTATGCTTTAAATCTCATTGAGCAATGTGGAATATTGCCCTTCTCCATGTGGGACAGAGGGTTTGTGAGAGGTAAAGTGAGCGTGCACCTTGTAATGTGTGACAGTTGAGAGGTATGCTGAGCTGGGCTGTTCGGGTAAATAATCCCAAAACATCCAACAATAGATCCTATGCATTTAATTAAGAGAGGGTCATTGGTGGTGCTGGGACACCATGCAATTTCTAGTGCAGAAACAGTGAACTTGGAGTCAGTGACCGTGGGGGGTTAGGTTTGAATCCCACCACTACCCCAGGTTAACTGTGCAACTTTCAGCAAGGCACTGGACATCCCAAGGCTTCCTGTGGATTCTGTGAACTTAGTTTCATGACAAGCCACACCTCACAATCTTCTGTCACTCACTGAAATGTGGGCGCATTGGATATCTGAAATGAAAGAAAATGTGAGATGCTGTCCCTCAACACATGGGACACGTGATTAAATGGAGCTATTGTACAGTCTCAGATGTGGGAGGTATGGAATAAGCCTCAACTACATCACCTGGAGGAAGAAGGAAAGGAGGGGAATCAGCTTCAACACCAACTGGAGTTAGCCGACTGTCTGCAAGTTAACCTTGCAGTCATCGTCCCGGCTCTGCTACAAAAAAAATAATAAAGAAACAAAAACAGACCCCATTAACAGCCCACCCAATCTGTCCTAATCACCCTGATCCATTGAAGTTAGCCAACTGTCTGCAAGTTAACTCCTTGCAGTCCTGCTCTAACTTGCCACTCCAGCAGTGCCACCTCTTCCTTTGCAAAGCAAAGAGCAGCTGACTTGTCATAGCAGCTTCACAAGAAGCCTTAATAATTCAGGCATCCTGGCCCTTGCCAGACTTTGATGCCTGTGAAACTTCTCAAGTCCTGGGCAAAATGTCTTTTCACACTTGTGGTGCTAAATGGTACTTGACTGAGATTTAAACATTTCACCTACCGGGTTCATGAGGTGTGGCGATAAGAAGACCGTTGAAAATTTGAGTTAAAATCTCAAAAACAAAGAAAGTTATGAAGCAATGTTGAAATTCTTCAATGTTTTCTTATAAATTTACTACTGGTATTTTTCCAGATTCAGATCCCATATTTTCAACTTAGTCTTTTAAACCCACATCATGAACAAGGCAGGTGTAATTCTTCAAACCTCCTAAACATTTTGTTTGACTACACACAGAGCAGCTCAAAGTAATTTGATAAGTATGAAATAATTTTGCAGTGCTGCTAAACCCAGGACCTCTGGGGCACCAGCAAAGCACCATGCGGGAGTGACTGCAGTACCACACTATTTTTATAGGGACCACTTACATCACATAATAGCAGAAACAATAATGGGAAAAAGATCTGAAACAGAATCCACAGCTTTTGAGTGCTTATAAAGGAATGTTTATATTTTGCTTTACAGTTAGTGGATATTGAGTAACTGGGTGTTGTCATGGAAGCAGACACACCTTCCCCCCTCCCGTGTTCTCTGCTAGGCTGCTTTGGTCTGTCTTTATAGGTAGGCTTCTCCTCCCTGTGTTCTGTGCTAGGGCTATTTTGATCTGGCTGTATACGTAGTTTCTTATATTACACTAACACACCTGGCAGTTTAGTGTAAACCTTTCAGATACCATTGAGTTTTACAGACATGCTGGACTCTGCACAAGGATGGTTTTATTAATCTAATTTACTAATCTACCTGGCAAAATGTTCTCCTTCCGTATCTCTCTCCCCCGCCTCTTCCTCTTACTTAGCACCTTGCTCTCCTTCCTGTCCTTGCAATTATTCAACACCCCAATCCCCCACCCACTCCCCCTGTGAACTATCCTACCCCTCTATCCCCTTGCTACACCTTAGCTTAGCCCCAACTCCTTTCATTATACCTGGAACCACTTCTCATTATGTCCTCCTGCCTCTCATGCCTATTCCATACTCTTACACTTTACTGTGCCTCTTTAAATTTCATCTACCTCCAGTCAGTAACCCCCATGCTCACTTAAATCAATTAACCAATCTTAGCTCACAGTACTAAGCTGCACTTCATTATTCTCTCTCTCTTACTCCTCTGCTGGTGACATTAATCCCAACCATGGACCCTCACTCAGTAATTCCCATTCCATCCACCCCTCCCTACACAGCATCCCCTTCTACCACAGCTTTACTGCCCCGTGGTCTAAAGACCCTCCACCTAAATATTCAAAGTCTCCTTCCAAAGCTTGACCTGCTACGTCCACTCATAGGATCCCTTAATCCAGACATCCTTATTGTGTCTGAGACCTAGCTAACAAACAAAATCCCAGATGCATCTATCATAGTCCCTGGTTATGTCATCACCCACCAGGACTGCACTGGCAGGGTGAGGGAGTAGCTATTTACTCCTCCTCCTCTTTCCAAACCTCTACTGTTCTATCAACCTCCGTCCCAACTGCCTATGAGCGTTAGTCATATGATTATCTCTACCCTTCCCTGTTTCAGTCTTTATTGCAGGCACTTACTGTCATCCTGGTCTACACCACTCCATAGCCACGGATCTAATTACCACAATTGGGTCCCTTACCTCCTCTGGTGAGCTCTGTTAGGTAATCTCAACCGTAACTGGTTGTCACCTACCTTAAGCAAGACTTGTGCGGACATGGCGGCCTAAACCTCGTTCCAGTTACTCACGGAATCTACCGCTAAACCATAAATCTCATCAGCACACTTTTAATAGACTGGGCCCTAACCTCCCACCCTCACAGGGTAATCCAGTCTGGCCTACTGCCTGACACTTTCAGTGATCATTATATGATCTACCTAGTTAGGAAAGTTTGCAGACCTAAGACCCCATGAACAACTAACAATCCGCTCTTACAAATCTATCGACCTTCCTCCATCTACATCAGGAGCTAATCCACGTAGACTTGATGTCTATAGCCTCAGCCCAAACCATAGATCGTGCTCTGACTTACTTCAAAGACAATTTAATCAATATCTGGAACAAACCGCCATACTGAAGCAAGTTAGAGAACATGGTAGTCATCTCCTGGATTACCCTGAACTTCTTGCATGTTAATAAGCACATGATAAAGCTTGGAAAACTCACAAATATTCTAGTCACCCTCGAGACTACTGTATCTACTGAACACTCTGAAATGCCTGCATCAAAGCCATTCAACTGGCTAAAGCTGAATATTTCAAGATCACCTTTAATGCTAACATAAACAACCCTTCAAAGTTCTGGAAGGTGGTCCACTCACTCTTTCCCCAAACTAAACCTCCACCCCCACTACTCAGAATAAATAACCAACTCATAGCTAACCAACCTACTATAGCTGCCAAATTCAATTCTTACTTTGCAACCTGTGCCTCCTCCCTGCTTGCATCCTCCTCCTACCCTTCCTACTACCCCATCCCCATCTGCTACATCCTCCAACAGCTCCCATTAGTGAGATGTTTTCCTTCTCTCCCATCTCTACAAGTGACACCCTAAGACACTTCTCTCAATAAACCCATCAAAAGGCAGCGCCCTGATGGTCTGGACCCAAAGCTACTTACCTATCTGCTCCTGCAATCTCTACCCTCTGTCTGATCTCCTCAACTTGTCCTTCCACACTGCATCTATCCCTGCATCCTGAAAATATGCAGCTGTTCTCCCTTTACCTAAGGGCAAAGATCTTTCATCTCCCAGGAACTATCACCCCATCTCACTTCTACCTACTCTGGCTAAACTTCAGAAACACATTGCTCTCTCTCAACTCTCTACCTTTCTAGATGACTCCACCTTGTTCCTCCTTTTCCAGTCTGGTTTTAGGAAGAACGATTCCACTACCAATTCCCTTCTCAGACTCACTGACTCTATCGATACTGCCATGGATAAAGGTCACATCACTTCTGCAATCTTTGTCGATCTTGCTAAGGCCTTTGACACTGTCTCCACTCCCTCCTCCTTGAAACCCTCTCATCAGCTGGCCTGTCCCTAACTGCCTGTAACTGGTTTCAAGCCTACCTGAGTAGGTAGAACTCAATCTGTTAAAATAGCTGATTCCGTCCCTGCATCTACCTATCTCCACTGGTATGCCTTAAGGCTTGGTACTTGCCCACTCTATTCTCTATTTTTCTAGAATGACCTTCCGTCAGTATGCTCCTTGTCTGCTATCCATATGTATCAGAAGATAGTACTGTTCGCCTCTGGTCTCACTACCTCCGATGTGACAACCAGATTACAGATTGACTTCAGTAGTGTTCAGCACTGGTTCAACTCACATCAAGTCTTCCTCAATGCCAAGAAGACAGTCTCAATTATCTTTGGCACTAGGCAGAGACTCTGTAGGCTACCCTCCCTTCCCTTTTTCACACCCTAGACAGGACACCACTAGAGAAACCACCTCTTTAGGTATCTGGGTGTCTGGCTTGACCAACACCTTAACTTTTCTGCACATATTGACGCTATCCTGAAAAAACTGTGCCCTAGCTTGGTGTCTACAGGAACCATAGTAGCCTACACTGCCAGTTAAGGCGATCTTGTTCAGAAAATGATACTCCCTATTTTTAACTATTGCAACATAGTCTACAGTGCTGCTCCCAAGTCTTCCCTTACCAGGTTGGATCCTCTTTCCAATGCTTTCTGTTGCTTTGCTCTCTACTCCCCTTCCCTTTAGTACTGTACATTGTACCACTGTCTGGCCTTCCTTCCTGGCGTGCAGAGCGACTCTCTCACTGTGCAAAATTCATCTCTAAATTCTGGTTTGGGACCTTTCCTCTTCACTTACTGTTCCTCTCCTTCCTCCTGCCAACTCAGATCCACTGACTCAGCACCCCAGCTGTCCCTCATCCTCCCATCCACAGGCCAGGATGTTTTCTACCATTTCCCAAAGCTCTGGAACTTGCTCCCTCCTCTGTCAGACTCTCCTCATCCTCTGTCTCACAGGCCTACATAACTTTTATTCCCTAACTGTGTTTGTTATTAGCCCCCTCTATTCCTCCCTCCATTCTGCCCTTTATTCCTTATCCACAATCCCTGACTCATCCTCCTTCCAGCACACCCTCCCTCCATCTCCTGTCTCCCTTCCACCTCTTTCTGCTGGGTCCTGTCCCCTTGAAGGGTTCTCAGCATCCTGAGGTGGTATAACCTCAACTTGTCTCCTTTATCCCCACTTCTTACCCCCTCCTGCTTCCTCTGCCTATCTAGATTACGCACCCTCATGGCTCTACCTTTTCACCTCTTATTAGCCCCTCCCTAATCCTGCCCCTCCTAATGCTAGATTACTTTAGCCATACCTAGATTACTTTAGCCAGTAGTCCTTTCCCATACCTCCTCATCTCTATTTCTGCCCAGGTCCTGTCCCCTTGCAGGGTACTCAGCATCCTGAGGGGTATAGCTTCCCAGCTGATTACCACCCCTCCATCTAATCCCCTTCCTTCCCCTTTCTCTCACCTCTGTTTCTGCTGGGCCCTGTTCCCGTGCAGGTTTCTCAGCAACCTGAGGGGCATAGCTTCCCAGCTTATTCTCTTTCTCTCCCTCTTCCTCCCCTCCCACTCCCCTCTTTTCTGTCAGGTCCTGTTCCCTTTGTAGGGTTTCTCAGCATCCTGAGGGGTATGGATTCCCAGCTGCTCATCCCCTTTCTTTACTCCCTTCTTAACCCCCCTCCTCTCACTTCTAGTCTTTGCGGGTCCTGTCCCCTTGCTGGGTTCTCTGCCTCCAGAGGGTATAGTTTTCAACTTGTCTCTTTCTCCCCCCTTCTCCTCCCCACACACACTATGGCTCTACCTTTTTCCACCTCTATTACCCCCTCTCTAATCCTATCCCTCCTCACGCTAGATTACCTTAGCCAGTAGCCCTGAAGTGGTATAGTCCCCAGCTTATCTCTTCCTCTCTCCCCTTCCTCCTCCTCATTCACAGACCTTTTCACCTTTCCCTACGGTTTCCCATAGCACAAATTAACCCTATCTTGAGCCTCCTACTTCTAACACTTAAATGGTGTTCACCATCCACTGGTTTACCAGTTCCTTGGCTACAACAATGTTTGTCATGCATATGGTTGTTACCTCGTCCTAATGTTCTGGATTGTTTTGCTCTGTACTTATACAATGTTGTATGTCTAGCATTATGTATTTACACTTTTTCAACTATGTTTTTTACTTGCTCATCCTACTCTTGTAACCCCTCCCTCAGGATGCTTCTGAAACAAGCTAGCTACAGTTCATGCTGTCTTTCCTGGTGAAATATTTTCAAATAAATAAACTATTTTCAAGCATGTTGTATTTTAAGTATCTATTATTATTAACTATTATATGTCAGTGAGGTCCAGTTGATAGCACTCTTGCCTAGGAGTCAGTTTCATAGTTACCATGTGTCAAAGTCTGACACATAGAACTTTTGTTTTAAATACAGCCTTCGCTGTGGATTTGCATTTGTGCGTTAAATTACCCAGTTGAACTGTATGTTCACAGTCTACCCTGAATGCTCTCCACACTTGGATTTTTGTGACTGTATTGAGTTTTAGCCAGCTTCCAAAGAACACTGCCCCTGCATCACAGTGCAAAAGCCTTTTTGCTTTTTTGGTGGGACATAACACTATTTATGTAGAAGTACTATGTAATCCCCCACCCCCAAAATGGAGGGCTTACCTTGGGTCATCTCCTGGGCACTGCATTGCCCTCTGCCTGCAAGGTCCAACTTGGAGTTCTGCTTTTGAACCTGGCTGGTGTCCAGTGATGTAAATAGCAGGTCCAAATATAAAGTGTTGCTGTATTTATGGTCCCTGCATGAATGTGTGAGTTAATGCTGTCGCGTACCTTTAAGAGGTTCTGCCCTATGTATACAGTACATGGCTTGTGCTGACTATGAGAGAAACAAAGCTTGTGGCTGACCAGGCAGCACTATTACAAGTCCCATTGTACAGTCACTTACTAGTGCAGATGAAACTCTGTTGAATGCTGTAAACATGTATTACTAAGTCTGAACTGTTATGTTTAAAATGAAC
This sequence comes from Neoceratodus forsteri, assembly GCA_016271365.2. Taxonomy (NCBI): domain Eukaryota; kingdom Metazoa; phylum Chordata; order Ceratodontiformes; family Ceratodontidae; genus Neoceratodus; species Neoceratodus forsteri. The sequence continues at coordinate 127,959,926 of JADMNL010000024.1, forward strand.
TTTAACATATGGGACTGTTTACATTTTACTCAGACAGCAGCCATGTTGATATTTTACCCTGCTGTTGAGCCAATCCAAATCAAGGGTCCTAATGGGTCCTTTTACTATGGTTGCTGGGAGAAACTGTGAACTGTATGCTCGAGGCCCATTTTAACCAATCAGGAGCTAGAACTGTGACTGACAGCCTGGTCGCCAACCTGATTACTGGATTCCTTTTTCAGTCAGTCGAAGAGGACTCTTAAACAGTTAGTCTGGCCTGAGCTTCCAGTGTGAGAGGAGGCTCTGTACTCAGCCGGAGAATTTGTGGAGAGGCCTGTTTACCTCTTCTCAGCATGAAATCTTGCGTGGATTGTTGGAACTTCCAAGTGCTGCAGATATTGTTTGCAAGCTCCTGAGTGGAAAGAAGAAGTGATATCTTGTGAGCTGAAATTTCTGCCTGAAGTGTGTCAGAGAATCTGACTATCGCCAAGCTGTATCTCGGGGAAAGACTCGTTTGCCTCAGAGGCTGTGGCCTGACACTGAAGTCTGGGGCCATCGACATTGTCTCCTACCAGTTTGCCAAAGGGGAGACCTGGACTGCAATTTTGCCAGCTTACATGCCAGAGACTGTGATTGCAAGCAGATAAGCTGTGTGGCTAGCTAATACTGTGCCAGAGTTTGAAACTGTGATGTAAACAACTTCTCTAAAAGACTGTTGTTGCTTTTAAGGCGTAAGCTGCTTGAAGACCAGATTGAGAAGAATGCTCCTGTGACAAAAGATCATCATGGGTTGTGTCCACTCTTGGAAGGAAGCCATGACGTGGGTGTGAGTCGTGTTAGCCCTGGTCCCTGTATGCTGGCCCTTGCCAAAAGGACGAAAACTTGCAGCCTGCAGCCTGCAGCCTAAGAACCAGAGGCTAAATCCTGTCTCGAGGTGAACCAGCCTGGCAGCAATCCCAGATCCCGAGGTCCTGGTTCTGTGAGTAACAACAGGGCTTGTCCCTGCAACCCAAAATTAAAGTGCATCTTGTCATCTGATTTACTTTTTAAGTTCACGTTGGTTTAGAATGTTTGCAGGCCATCGGGCCTGAGGATTACAAATTCCTGTGTGTTAAAGTTTGTTGATGTTGCCACAGCCAAGTGCAGAGAGAGCAATAATCTTTTAGTTATTTAAGGGCCCCAAACAGCAACTAGCCAACCATTCATGCCTGGACCAACTTATTAAATCATGGGTACCCAGATAGCAGTAACCGGACTGTCCAGGGGTTAAATGTGTTAGAAAGTTTCTGAAAACAAAAACATTGCCATAAGTTAAATCTTGAATACATCCACTTCCCTTTGTTCAAATTCCCAAATAAATCAGTTATTGTTTGAATGTTATACAGTCCATGAGTATATCATTACTAAGCACTGGTTTATTATGGGAAATCAAAAGTATGTTGATGTTATTAATAATCATCCTTTACAGGTGCACAGGGTATATTTGAGAAGTCCAGACCCTGTGGCAAGTGGTTACTGTGAGCATATATTATTAGCGCCACCATTAATTGTACTATCGAATGCTAAATAAAGTGTTTTGTGCAAATCCATGTGTGGGACCACTGGCTGGGCAGTGTGTAGATACAACATCCCAGAGGGCTGTACCAGCTTGTTATCAAACCCACTTAAAAGTCACTCTGGGTGGAGGCACCGGGCAAATAGTTCTCTTGATGGTATTAAGCCTCTATCCATCTAAACTAGAACCCAGGCCCCTCAGCCTGCATCTTGAGCAGCAGGCAGGATGGTAGCCACTGGGAGGTGGCACCGAGTTACATCTTTGGAGGCAGTGCTGGGATCGCCTGTTTACCAATTGGGCCCCACATGGAGACTGGCACCAAAATGGACAGAGTTACCAGCACTAATTTTGAGTTTCCTGCTAATAAAATGACTGTGCATTGTCTGCTTGGTTGGTGTGAGGCAGAGGGTTGACCCCAAAAGCTACGTTGCTCCTAGATATACCCTGGGCACTGATAAGGGTGCTATTGAGGGAGCTCTTACCAAAGTCAAATGCCTTGGTCGAGCTGTCATGAAGGGCTGAATTGCTGATTTGATTGCACAGACGTTAATGGCAGTAGTGGAATGCAGTAACTCAGTGGACAGTGAAAGAGTGCCCAGTGTCATTATCCCTGATGAGTCCACAGTGGTCTGGAAAGTAGTCACCATGCATAGTGTACCATCCACGCCTGGTGGTCCCCAAGATCAGAAGGATTAAAAGAAAAACTGGGGAGAGTGTTGGTTTCTGAGGGTAAACCTTTGAGGACTTGAAAGGCGTTAGACACCTCTGGAGGTACCCCTGCCCCAACAGCGGCACCTGTGCCATCAGTGAGTCTCGATTCTTATCGCAGGTTACTGAGTATTTTCTGGCACCCTCTCTACCCCCGGGAGAGAAGAAGACCTGGAATCCTGGATGAACTATGCCCTCACCCTCTTTACAAGAGTGCCAATGTACAGAGGATGAGAAAATAAAGAATTATGGAAAGTTTAAGGGCCCTGCACTTGAATCAATTTGTTTCATAAGGTCTGATAACCCTGATGCTTCTGCACAGAAGTATTTGTCTGGTCTAGAGGGTGTATTTGGTAGTACTGAATCTGGAGAAGATTTAATGTGGAAATTCAGGTCCACCAAACAGTGGAAAAGTGAACCTCTGTCTGTCTATGTAACTCGGCTGGAAAACATCGGAGAGCTCATAGGAAAGGTGGGGTATTGACTGTGATTTAAACCACATGAGACTGGACTATATTTTAAAGTCTGCTAGATTTTCCAGTGTGTTAATGTTAAAATTGAAGTTTCAAGACTGAAAGGATGACCCTTCTGCTTATTGCTGGCTCATGACAGAGATCTGAGAGACTGAAAATGAGGAACTTTGGGATCCTTATGCAGGTGCTGCCAGAGTGACTCAAACTCCTGATAAAGCAAGTGAAAAAGAGACTGTCGTTGATCCACAGCAACTCAAAGATTTACTGAAGGAACTGAGAGAGCTAAAAGCAAGTGCTCAGAGTGCTGTAGAAATGGTAAAAGGTCAGACCACTCAAATTAATGCTGCCGAGGCAGCACTGATGAAACCTAGACAATCATAAAAGGTGCAAGTGCTCAAGTCCCTAGTGGGGAAGCTAACAGTGACATGGTGAAAGAAATGGGGAAATGAGAGCTTTAGTAAGTGACCTTGCTCAATCTTTCCATCAAGGCCCATGTTGGAAAAGGCCTGGAGGGATGAATGCACTTATAGGCAGCCAGATGATTCTGTGTCCAGTCGAATAAATGTGGCAAGTTAACTGAGGAGCCTGCTCAAGCCTGGAATCCTAAGCCTGGCGTTTTCTGCTTCCACTGTGGGGAGAGTAGGTGGAAGACTAGGTTTGCTGGCAAAGGCACCTAGCTTGACCTGGGCTCTTTTCTTCTAGGTTTGCTTGTAAGGACAGAGCAAGAAATATTATCAGAGCAAGGAAAAGATTAGACTTCTTTTGGCTAGGCAAATTTACTGTGTGTTACTATTTTCTTTTGTAGTCACAGTATTTGTTATTGTTTTTACTAACATTTTACTGCTTTATTGTTCTCTGATTCAAATTGCTGTTGCAGGGCATATGTACTGCTGCATTATTACAGGGTGTGCCTACAGGTTTGTTACTGTTTTGTGCTTACAGATTACTGCTATAATCTTCTCTGATTCAAACTGTTTTTGCAAGTATACTTCTGTTACTACTTTATTTTTCCTCTGTAGCAAGGGTTTTTGCAGGGTATATCTTCTGTGAAATTATTACAGGTGGTGCTTTACAGGTGTCACCAGGGTGTGGGTTTAGGGTTTTGTAAGATGTTATTTATTTAGTGCCGGTGTCCCCATTATTATAACCCAATACCTGGTGAGCCTGGGTTTGGGAAAAAACATTAAGCTTGGCATCAGGGCTAGGTTTGTACTTCTGGACAGGGCACCCAAGTAACTCCAGACACAGGAAGCAAGAATTGTGAATGTCCAAACCAGGTGGGATTCTAAAGTGGGGCTTTTATTCACATACACACAGGAATACAAAGCAGGATGGACCCACAGAAGCTACACTCACTGGATGCACAGAACTATAAGAGGTCAAAACGCATCTTCTTCATCAGCACAACAATTTTACCCTCAGGTTTGGAACACACTGGGCTCTCAGCCTGCACTGGTAGTCTCTCTATCCTGGATTCCCTGGCATGGCCCTCAGCCAGCACTGGCACACTCTTTCCATATAACATGGAACATTTCTGCTGGTGGCTCCCTCTACCACCCATGAGCACTTCCAAGCTCTAAGGGAAAACACATATCCTAATCCCACATCTGGGTACATTCTCGAACACTGGCCAAGTGCTCGGCGAAAGCTATAGGTGCTCAAAGTGAATCCGTGAGGAAAATCTGGATTCTCCAGATGGAAGTGTCTCCCACCTTTTGTGTCCAAATTCATACCCGGCCATTCATTTGGAATCGACACCTTTCCTTGTGAACCTCTCTGTTTGTAGAATGCTATCTTGAAATGTATGTCACGTTTAACAATCTACAGTCTCTGGTAACTGGTGTCCTGACTTGTAACATTCTTTAAGTGGCTGTGTCCATCCCTGTAGACTCCCACTGATTAGATGCATTTCAAGCCATACACAAACTTAAGTACTGTCTTGGCTGTCCTTTCCTGACCCACAGTAGCAGATACTTAACACAACAGTCTCGGTGAAACATTGGCTGTCTGGCAGAGCAAACTCACCCTGGTTCACAGGTGCCCACAGGCTTCTCTCAGGAAAAACAAACATATTTCTTGGTGCCTCAGCACAAATCTTCTCTAGGCAGCTATTCTTCCTCCAGCAGGGCCAGGGAATTGCCCATGAAGAGCTGGTCTTGTTTCCCCATCCCTCTCAGTGATGAGGCATTGGAACAACTGGGGGATGGTCTCATCACTTCAAAGTACTCTTCTGTGTCCTTCTCTAGGGCAAGAACACACACACTCTATCTCTGGGTAGCTCTATGTCAGAGCTAGGCTCTGAGGGCTGCCACCTGCAGCACACCTCCTTCCTCCACTAAGTCTCCCATTAGACTACTACTAGACTCACTCTGAAACCCTAAATGTTCTAACCTAACTCCCAGCTGCAACATTCCAATGTGGCTTATGCTGCTGTGAGAATTCTATATGATGTCATCCCTCCAGCTCAGCTGAAACTGAGGACAGAGAGACAGTCTGAAACCCATTTAACTGGTGTTTCACAAGCTGCCTCCCTGCCTACCACTAGATCTAAGTGGGATTCTAATAACCCTTGGGTGACGGGGGTTACACCCACCCTTGACCAGGAATATGACTGTCCACAGTCATTACTACCTTTCCCAGGCCATCTTACCCTATGTGTTGACTATGGGAGGTAGTGCTGCCTTCTCCCTACCATGTGCCAGGCATAGGCAGGCAACACTAAGGGCCCAGAGGCCATCAGCAGATGCATCAGCCTCCACTCTATGATCTTGCTATGGATACCTAGTGGCCCTGGTAGAATTGCCCAGAGCATAGCCATAATAGATCAGTGCTGCAGCCCTTACTGCAGGTCAGGACCATAGCCTGTCTATCCCCCTAGCCTCCTCTAGGGACAACCTAACTAGCCAAAACCCGAATTACCCAAAACAGGGGAATCTCCACCCAACCTGGGACACCTGCAACCAATACACACACAAGAGCTAATACTACATCCTAGGTATTACTCCCATACTCCCCACAACCATACCTGTGGAAGGAAAAGTTAAACACAACAATCAGTAACATTACACCTTAAACACTACTACTTTTAAAGCACATAACAGACTTCGCTGAGTCCCTCTTCCTCGTCTTGCCTTCTCTTCTTGTCTTCTTCAGGAACACCTGCAAGAAAAAGACAAACAACCCCTATTCTGCAAACACAGCGCTATCTAACCCCTACCATCTAAACACTGAAGAATTCCCAAACATATTTTGTTATAAAAGTAGAAAAACAGTATAAACAGTGGAAAAACAATGACGTTATTTACAATACACATTATTGGGATGGATTGCCCTAAAGTCCCATCTAATGACAACAGTGCCTGAAGGCAAGTCCATAAAACAGTCTCTCCTGGGCCAGAGCGTGGTGAAGCACAGTTCTGGTAGGACTGTAGCCCTAAAGGGAGAGTCTTTGAGGACAGTTCAAACAGTCTGAAGTCTGATAGGTGTAGGTGTGTACTGCAGTGCCATTAAAATAGAAAAGTCTGGACTTACCAGTCCCTTGAAGAACAAAATCAATCAGAAACCTGGATTTCCAGCGAAGACTCTCCTGGCAGCATTCTTCTGATACAGCTGGCGGACATCTTCCAGAAAATGACAGGATGGCACATCTGGAAACTGCTGGGGTGATGTCATCTAGGAGATGGAACCTTGGAAACACGACAGAAACAGCTGGTCTGAAGTCATCCGAATCCGAGATGATGAATTAGGATGCAGCTGGGCTGGTGTCCTCTCTGGATATGAAGTCATCTGGTAGGTCAGTCGATGGACTCTGGAAAGCCAGTACACTGCAAGGCTGATGAATCTGGGTCACCTGGTTCCTGGAACGCCAGACTGGTGGAACAACATATGTACGGCAACAGCTCGATGGCAGCACTGGCTACCACTGCTCTGCTTTCCACTTGGTGGGCATGGGCACATTGCAGAATGTTGTCTGCACTGTGGGAAATAGCACAATGGGTCAGGTGCAAGAATTATTACCCGTCTAGGCACTCATAATTTACATTGAAGAAGGTTTAATGTCCCACTCCATCCACGATTCGAACAGTGTCTATAAACAGTGTTCTGCCCACTTTCCATTGTCTGAATTTTCTTGGAACACTTTGTCTCAGACACACCGTCTTGCACGGGATGGACAAATCTTGTGGCCTCTTCCACTATCCAGGCTTTCCTGTTTCTTTCAATCTCCTCCAGACTCTCAGAGGAAAGGTAGGAAAGGATATCCATAGATCTCATTTGCCTTCCTATGAACCAGTCTTTCCTCTTTACCACATTTGGTCAACTTGAGACCTCTGGCCTGACTTGGGGTGGCCAGTCCTGGTTCTGCCAGCTACACATACTTAATGCAATGTAAAATGGATCTTTGACTCCTCCTTGTGGGGACAGGGCTGTGGAGCCACCGCTCTCTTTTCATTATCTCCTCTGAGGCAAGAGCTCGAGGCTGTGGATCTGCACCTTCTTCATAAGGCCACATTGGTTCCCCTCATCCTCTTCCTCACAGAGGATCTGAGACCAGGAGTGAGCAGTCGTCCTCACTCCTGAGACTATCCACTCCTCACTGGGCATGGAGGTCGACACCTCCCATTCAAGGTCTCCCTCATCTCATCTTCTCCTATGAGACTTGGCTAGGCCCCTCTCTCCAAGGGTCTTCTGATGCTCCCTCCACTATGTCTCTGCAACCCGGACTCAGATACATCAGTACTTTGTTCTGTCTGTAGCTCTGCACCTCCTGCTTCATGCCACACTCTACTGAGCCTCCTCCAGCAGGCTTTACCTGGTGCTGTGTGCTGCCAACTGCAGGTTCTTGAATCTTTGTCCATGTTGGAGCCAAACGAATATCGGTGCTTTGATTAAGCCATGTCTCTCTAGGCACCCAGAACAGTGAGAAACTATAAAGACATCCCTTCCAGCCTTTAAGCACATTATTTACACTCTTACTGGATATCCAGGAATTGACACATGAGGAGGCAACCATCCCTGTAGTAACATCTCTCAATATCTTTCAATCTGTTTACTTCTTCTACTATCATAGCCGGGCATGATCTGGGTTATGGCTGATCCGAAGCCATGACTGCAGAGAAAACAAAAGCTCACTGTTATCTCAAGTCCCACTCTTTTAGAAAACTTTTACAAATGGCTCTCTTGCTGCTGTGTTTACTTTACTACCCCACCTGTAATGGCGGTGGCAGCACTCTTGCGCATCACTGTTCTGTTTCTGACTCAAGCCTCTGCACATCCGATTACACCTCCACTGATTAAGTTCCTCAAACTAATTAACTACATTGTCTGTTCTCTTAGCACATTTATATGATTTCTACTGGACTTTCTATTTGCTGTAAATCACTGTTGTTGCTTAAAATCCCTAAAACCACAGTATTTCATCACACAGGATTGCCTGTAATTCTTGCTGCATCTTTCACACAACTCACAGTCTCTCACATGGCTTTGAAAATTATACTGTTGCTGAACCCACAATTATGATACAGTCCTTCTTTGCAAATTGATTGCACTGCTACACATAGATTCAGCTGGCTTTAGTTAAAATCACACAGTTTGAGTTGTTTTTGTTGGTACTCACTTAATCAGTAGCTGGTTGTTGTGATGGAAAATATTCGGTCTACAGCCAGTCTTGGAGGCCTCTGGAATAAAGGCGCTGCGTCCTGCCGATTGTCCCTCTGAACACCTCGCTCTCTTTCCAGGCAGATCGGAATCGGGTTGAGCCCGATTTAAACGAAAAAGTCTGATTTTACTACTTTTATAACATTTTCTGTCACTGCAACGCTCCTCCTGGCAAGCCAGTTCGTACACTACTCTCTCTCTCCTCTCGAACACTGTGCAGTCACTGTAGAGCTAGCTTAGGGCTGGACTGATTGCACTCTCACAATCGGCGCCATGCAAATGAGCCTGCCTCTTCTTGTGCTCTTCTCCTCCATGGCGATCGTTGAGCAGGCAAAATTTAAACTGCAAACCACACTTACGTTTTTCAACTGTAGCTCCTTGAGGAGCACCATTTCAACCATTTTTCATGGCATTTCACTTAGCGACTTTCTCTGTCCATACAACAAGCACTTCCAACATCTAGTGCACAAATCTCTGTTTGTCTCCCACAGTTTTCCACACTTTTCTTGTCACACAACACTTTAAAAGCTGGCAAATGTTATAAAAGCTGGCAAATGTTATAACTTTGATGCAGGACAAGGGCATACACTCTTGGGCTTTACTGCTCCTCAGTCAACTGGTGGCACAATTACAGCAGCACATGAACAGCAGCAGCACACAGCAGGACATTCAGGTGGCATTGCTTCTACTTTTGGGCTACCTACTGCCAGACAGCCAAACGCTAGCCCTAATCTGAGCAAATATTTTGTTCTCTCCCAGGTTCCAAACCCAAATCCTCAGCGGTACCTCCATTTTGTCACCAGGGTGTGGATTTAGGGTTTTGTAAGATGTTATTTATTTAGCGCCTGGTGCCTCCATTATTATAACCCATTACCTGGTGAGCCTGGGTTTGGGGAGAAAACATTCACCTGGCATCAGGGCTAGGTTTGTATTCTGGACAGGGGCACCCAAGTAACTCGGACACAGGAAGCAAGAACTGTGAATGTCCAAACCAGGAGTGGGATTGTAAAGTGGGGCTTTTATTCATTTACACACATGAATATAAAGCAGGATGGACCCCCATGGGCTACACTCACTGGATGTACAGAGCTATAGGGGTCTGAACACATCTTCTTCATCATCACAACAACTTTTACCCTCAGGTTCGGAACACACTCCCAAACTGGTACTTTATTCTATCCTGGATTCCCTGGCATGGCCCTTGGCCAGCACTGGCACACATTTTCCATATGGCATGGAACATTTCTGCTGGTGGCTTCCTCTGCTACCATGAGCACTTCCAAGCTCTAAGGGCAAAACACATATCCTAATCCCACGTCTGGGTATTTTCTGTGAACACTGGCCAAGTGCCCAGAATAAAGCTATAGGTGCCCAAAAGTAAATCTGTAGAGGTAAATCTGGATTCTCCAGATGGAGGGTCTCCCACCTTTGTCCCCAAATTTATACCCAGTCATTTATTTGGAATTGACACCTTTCCTTGTGAACCTCTCTGTTTGTAGAATGCTATCTCGAAATGTATGTCACATTTAGCAATCTACAGTCTCTGGTAACTGGTGTCCTGACTTGTAACATTCTTTAAGTGGCTGTGTCCATCCTGTAGACCCCCACTGATTAGATGCATTTGAAGCCATACACAAACTTAAGTACTGTACTTGGCTGTCCTTTCCTGACCCACAGTAGCAGATACTTAACACAACAGTCTCGGTGAAACATTGGCTGTCTGGCAGAGCAAACTCACCCTGGTTTGCAGGTGCCCACAGGCTTCTCTCAGGAAAAACAAACGTATTTCTTGGTGCCTCAGCACAAATCTTCTCTAGGCAGCTATTCTTCCTCCAGCAGGGCCAGGGGAATTGCCCTGAAGAGCTGGTCTTGTTTCCCCCATCCCTCTCAGTGATGGGGCACTGGGTACAACTGGGGGATGGTCTCAACCACTTCAAAAGTACTCTTCTGTGTCCTTCTCTAGGGGCGAACACACCCTCTATCTCTGGGTAACTCTATGTCAGAGCTAGGCTCTGAGGGCTGCCACCTGCAGCACACCTCCTTCCTCCACTAAGTCTCCACTAGACTACTACTAGACTCGCTCTGGAAACCCCAAACATTCTAACCTAACTCCCAGCTGCAACATTCCAATGTGGTTTATGCTGCTGTGAGAATTCTATATGATGTCATCCCTCCAGCTCAGCTGAGACTGAGGACAGAGTGAGACAGTGTGAAACCCATTTAACTGGTGTTTCACAAGCTGCCTTCCTTGCTTGCCACTAGAGCTAAGTGGGATTCTAGTAATGCCGGGTGACGGGGGTTACACAGGTTTTATAGTTTATCTATCATTAGGCTAAGCTTTCAGGGCTACTACATTTGTTGTTGGTTGATTGTTTCTGCTCTTACCTCCTTGTTTCTTTCATCTATGATTCTTCTTTTTCAGCAGGGAAGGGCCCAGCCACCCACCCCATCCCCAACCACCTCATTCTCACACTTTTTATAGGGTAGCACAGTTGTGAAATTTCCTCTAGCAAAGCAGGAAGGAGGATCAGAGGTATCCACACAGTGACCTCACTTACAGGAGCACAAGTAATTTTATTTGTTATAACAAGTTAGACAAAAACAAACAAAACAAAAATCAAACTTTGCTTTCATTTTCCTCCTTCTAATTACTCGGACCAGGTTATAAACCTAGCAACTCATCTGGAATGGATATTATGAACTGCAGGTACTGCAGGACACTTTTCAAAGGGCAGTTATACAGGATTTGGGACGCTGTCCTACATGCTGGACCATTAGAGATCTAAGGGCTCAGCTCCAGGCAGCATGGGCAGAGATTGCACACCTCACATCCATATTCAGGAGGAAATATATTAAAGAACTACCCACCATTTCCCCAACATCCAACTGAAGCACCTCGACCGCAGAGTGTAGTTGGTCGGAGAGGTTGGCAGCTGATTAGGAGGGCAAATATGGTGCCCCATCACTCAATGCTCTCTAATGTTTCACCTTCATAAACCATATGAAAACTACAAACAGGTATCTGCCTCTATCTCTGAAATCAAACAAAGGGCAGAGGACACTGCAGAGCAGGACACTGCAGCACAGGAGCTAGCACAATAAAGCTCACCCAAAACAGGGACCAAATCAAAAAAGCAAAAAGAAAATTCATAACACTTCTGATCATAGGAGACTCCATGATTTGGGAGTTGATACCTACCTCCAGCCGGGGTAATGGTCAGATGTCTCCCAGGTACATCATCGTGGAGAAACACTGACCGTATTACTAAAATCATGCAGGAAGCAGGAGAAAACATCAAAGTCCTGGTACATAGGGACTAATGATCTCACCAGCTGGTCCATTGTGGAGACCAAGGAACACCTGACCAGGCTGGGAGACAAACTGTCATCCATTTCATCTGGCATCTCCTTCTCTGAGATCCTGCCAGTCTGAGAGAGGAGGCAGATGGACAGAAGGTCAGGGAAGGGAGATAGGGAGCTAAACATGTGGCTAAGGGGCTGGTGACAGGAAAAAGGAGACACATTTGTAGGTAACTGGCAACAGTTTTGGGAGCAAAGTTCTTTAAATTTGATGGACTGCATCTGACTAAGGAGGAGTCAGTGCATTGGGGCAGAAGTTTGGCGTCTTTGCAGAATATTTAAACTAGCAAATGGGGAGAGGGTGCAGCACCGATACATTGAAAGGAAGAACACCCCTCCCCTCAGCTAGTGATCAAACAGGGTTCAGCATGTTTGTAGTTCATTTGCATCACCAGGTAAGGAGAAAGGTCCGGCTCCCCATACGATGCACAGGAAACACTAGACCTTGCTAACACTTCACACAGCAAAATCTGGTCAATGGAAAATCATAACACAAATGCCCGCAGTCTGGGAAACAAGATCCCAGACCTGCAGGCAACAATGACAGAGGCTAAACTGGACATAGTAGCCATTAGCAAGACATGGTTCACCAGTAACCACACTTGGGAAGTTTCAGTACCTGGCTATATACTGTTCAGAAGAGACCGAGGTGCAAAAAGGGGGGTGGTCCTTTATGTCAATGAAAATATCAAAGCTGCAAAATTCAGAATACACATAAGGAGTCAGAAGAACTGTGGGTCACCCTGGAAACAGGAAATGGGACAGCCATATGAACTGGGGTTGTGTACAGGCCTCAGACCAGGGGAGAACAGGCACATTACTGTTAGAAGATATACAAAACATGACAGCTAAAGGGAGATTATTTTAATGGGAGAACATGCCAGATACAGATTGGTCAATACCAGCAGGAACATTCACCAGAACTAGACACATAGTGGATTCCTGCAAGGGAGGGCTTCAAACAACTGGCACAACAACCACATGAGACAGGGCTATCCTAGATCTAGTACTGACTAACAGGAAAAGATCACAGATCTCCAGGCGGAAGGTCACCTGGGGTCAGTGTCCATCACATAGTATGGTTCAATTTGGCCACTAAAACTAATCATCCCATTCAAGGCAAAAATATGGGGCTTCAGAGGAGCTGTCTTTGATAAGATGGCCAACAGAGTTAAGCTAGCCCTGGCAAGAAGAAATACAGTTGAGGGGTACAGGCAAAGTGGGCAAGCATTAGGGATGCAATACTTGAAGCAACATCCCATTGTGTTACGAGAAAGGCAAGTGCAAAGAAGGAGGAAACCACTTGGTTCTCAAAAATAGTAGCAGTAAGGTCAGAGCCAAAGGCTGACCTTCAGGAAATATAAAGGGAATGCAGTGGGATGAAGATAGGGAGGCATATCAAACTTCCCTAAGGGAAGCAGGAAGGCAGTAAAGCAGGCAAAGGTCCAAGCCGAGGAAACACTAGCATGAACAGTAAAAGAAGAATACATGACTTTCCATAGATACATTAGTGAAAGGAGAAAGCCCAGAGGGTATTGCTAAGATCAAAGGGATAAGGAGGAGTGTGGAGGAGAACCAGGAAAAGCATCTATCCTAAATAGATACTTCTGCTCAGGATTTACTGAGGAGAAGGTAGGGCAGAGCCCACAGCTCAGCACCATGGACACAGGAGGAGGTAGGTGTGCACTAGTCCCTTCACAAAGAAAGGGTCCTACAAGAGCTCACTAAGCTCAGGGTGGACAAGGCAAAGGGACCTGATGGCATATATCCCAGGGTACTAAAGGAGCTAAGGTGGAACTAGCAGAGCCATTATCAGAACTGTTTAGTGAGTCTCTGAGCACAGGAGAGGTCCCAGAAGACTGGGAGAAAGGCTCATGTGATCCCGCTCCACAAGAGTTGTAGCAGGGAGGAGGCAGGAACTACAGACCAGTCAGTCTTACCTCAGTAGTGGGAATGATTATGGAGGCACTCCTTAAGAAAGGATAGTTCAACACCTGGAATCCATAGGAGCACAAGATCCAAGACAGCATGGGTTTACAACAGGAAGGTCCTGTCAAACTTATCTCATAGATTTCTTTGACTGGGTAACCAGAGTGGTGGACCAAGGGGTGCAGTTGATGTCCCTTACCTTGACTTCAGCAAGGCTTCAATACTGTTCCACATGGAAGATTGATTAATAAGCTGGGTAGGCTTGGGGTGGGTCAGTGGTTGGTCAACTGGGTGGCAAACTGGTTGGCAGGCAGAAAACAGACAGTGGTGGTAACGGTATACTGTCAGAAGAGATGCAAGTCACAAGTGGGGTACCTCAGGATCAGTCCTGGAGCCAGTCCTCTTCAATGTCTTCATCAGTGACATTGCAGATGGACTGGAGGAAAGGTTTGTCTGTTTGCAGATGTCACCAAGATCTGCAACAGAGTAGATGATCCATATAGTGTGGGCAGAATGAGAAGAGATCTGGATGAACTGGCAAAATGGTTGGAAGAGTGGCAACTGGGGTTTAACGCAAGAAGTGCAAGATCATGCACACAGGAAGAGAAACCTGAAGCCACCTATAGGTTGGAAGGAGTTGATGGCACAACAAGGGAAGAAAGAGACTTGGGCATCATCATCATCACAGATGACCTGAAATCATCCAAGCAGACCATTAAAGCAGTAGGTAAGTCTAGAGGGATGTTGGGGTGTATTAGTAGGGGTATTGCAAGTCATACAAGGGAGGTAATAATCCCTCTTTACAAGACATTGGTTAGGTCCATCTGGAGTACTGTGTGCAGTACTGGAGGCTGCATCTACACAAGGACATTAACAAAATGGAGGCAGTCTGAGAAGGGCAACCAAAATGGTGCAGGGACTGCATCAGAAAACATATGAGGACAGATTAACGGAACTCAGTATGTATACCCTAGAGCAAAGGAGGAGAGAGGTGATATGATTGAAACATTCAAACACCTTAAGGGCATTAACAAGATGAAAGAGTCTAACATACTTCAATATAAGAAAAATAGCAAGACAAGAGGACACAGCATGAGATTAGAGGAGGCTGATTAAAGGGTAATGTGAGGAAGTTCTGTTCCACAGAAGGGTGGTGGATGTTTGGAATGGCCTGCCTCAGGAAATGGTGGATATGAATACAGTGCAGGGCTTCAAACAGGCATGGGATAGGCATAAGGAGTAATACAGATGGTATGACTAGATGAGGCCATTGATAGAGTACAGGCCTATGGCACATTCATAAGGTAGAAAAATGGGCAGACTGGATGGGCCTTGCAGTCCTTATCTGCCATCAACTCTATGTTTCTGTGTAAGATGGCCACACCAAAGGGCATGCCAGTCCCTGAAGATTTGTGAAAGTATCTATCAAGCTGCTCAACCAAGTTAGACAGAGCAATATAAAGCCTTCAGCTAAGTCTTCATACAAGCCTTATGTTGCAAAATCCACAGTTAAGGAACCTGTTAATACCTCTCCGACTGGGTAGAGTTGATACGTCCCTCTATGGAGACTACTGTTTATGTTGAAGGAATCCCTGCCAGAGGCAGTACTAGACAGTGGGTCTCAAGTAACCATAATTTTCAAAGACTGGTATGATTAGCACTGTCTCATTATCCATTGCAACCGCTTGATGGACTACATGTGTGGGGCTGAGTGATAAATCATACCCATATCTTGGTTATCTTAAAGTGTGGCTTTCCTTCCATCTTCTGTTGCAGGTGTGGGAGATCCTGTAGAGATGTTAGCACTGGTGTGCCCGCCTTCTGGACTGTATGATGGCATACCTGTGTTGATTGGCACCAATGCCCTCATGTTTGGTCACCTTTCCCAACTGTGCCAAGAGAGACAACATAAAAGAACTGGTAGAGCATTGTACATCTGTGTTGTGATGAAGAAGGCATATGAACTTCAAAGCAGCATAAAGAGGAAGATAAAGATGAACCTGTGGGCATCATATGGAAAAAGACCCTTCTGCTATCATGCTTCCTCCAAATGCTGAATGCAGTATCAGTGGAGAGGTTCGGCTGAGAAAGATGTGACCAACCAGATACTCATGCTAGATGCTCCTGAAGAAGGTAAACTGCGGAGGGTTATTGACCAACCTCTACATGTCCCCATACTAGCTCCATGCCCATGAGTTGTCCAGGTACAGAACGTCACCGACAGAGATATTAAGGTTCATAGAGGATGCACCTGGCCAAAGTCTACTGTGCTGACACTGCTGTGTTGCCTACTAGGAATAAAAATGGAGAAGAATGTGAAGTGTCTGCAGATATGTTTGATTTTGAAGATTTGCCCATCCTGGATGGCTGGAGAACCGGATCAGTAGAAAGTTGGCTCAGAGAACTAAGGTATTCTCCCTTAAAGAGTGGGACGTTGGATGTGTCATGGGGTTCTGAGCATCACATTTTTCTTCACGATTAACACCCCTTTCATGAGAGATCTATAAGATTAGCACCTGCTGACATAGATGATGTGAGGCACTACCTGCAAGAAATGCTGACTGCTGGAATAATACAGGAGTCCTGAAGTCCTTATGCCTCTCCCATCATACTAGTAAAAAGAAAAATGGCACAGTAAGAATGTACGTGGACTACAGGACACTCAATTAAAGAACCATTCAGGCCAGTATACTATACCACACATACAAGATGCCCTGGATTGCTTAAATGGGAGCAAGGGTTTTCTGTTCTCAATTTATGGAGTGGGTACTATCAAATCCCAATGGCCCTGAAGATAGGGAAAAGACTGCTTTTATTTGTCCTTGATTTTACGAGTTCCTCAGAATGCCACAGGAATCTTGGGTGTGCTTGCAACATTTCAAAGACTCATGGAGTGTGCAGTGGGTGACATGAATCTTCTCAAATGTCTGGTGTTTCTTGATGATGTCATAGTTTTATGAAGACACTAGAAGAACATGAAGCTTGGCTGTTTAAAGTACTTGACCGACTGGAAGAATTCAGTCTAAAATTGTCTATAGTCAAATGTCAGTTTTTCCAGAGTTCCGTAAAATATGTGGGACACATTGTGTCTTCTCAAGGTTCAGATAGATCCTAGCAAGATAGAAGATTTAACTGACTGGCCAAAGCCCAACAACCTTAAAGAGCTGCAAAGATTCCTAGGATTTTGCAGTTACTACCACCAATTTATCAAAGACTACACCACATTGTACATCCTCTGCTAAATCTAACTCAAGGGTACCCCTACTCACAAAAAAATATAAGACAAATTGTGCCCAAGAGACTGTTAAAACCTATTTTAAACCCCATGAACCTTTTGACCAAAGATGGACCACTAGTTGTGATGCTGCTTTTGAAGAAGTCAACTACCATTTAACCGATGCTCCTGTGTTGGTCTATGCTGATCCTTCCAAACCTTATGTGCTTCATACAGATGCCAGCCTAAGTGGCCTGGGGCTATGCTTTATCAAGAATACCTTGAGGGGTTACACCCAGTAGCTTTTGCCAGCAGAAGTTTGTCGCCTTCAGAAAATAACTACCCAGTTCACAAATTACCAGTAGAATTCTTAGCACTCAAGTGGACCATCGTGGAACAATCCCATAAATATTTGTGTGGAGCTAAAATTCTGGTGAGAACTGACAATAATCCATTAACATACGTCCAGACTTCAGCCAAGTTAGAAGTTACAGGACACAGATGGCTTTCAGCCCTCTCTACTTATGATTATACTGTTGAGTATCATCCAGGATTAAATCATATTGATGCAGATGCTCTTTCCGTGGACCTGTTTCAGATTCCAAATGGGTGCATATTTCTGAGCAATCAGTAAAAGCCTTGTGTCACAAGTTTGAAGAAGATGCGCCATCTCCTGTAGAAAATGTTGACCACCTGTTGGATTATCTTGGACCACTTGACACCTGTGTACCAGTAGCCTACTGTAACCTTGTTGCTCTAGATTTAAGTTCTCTGCCTCAGTTAACCAAAGCTGACTTGCAGAGAGAACAACTGTGACCCTATGATGAGGAAAGTCATTTCTGTCTTAAAGCAAGGAGGTGATATCTCTAAATTGTGGTCCACTGATCCCAACACTAGTTTGTTGCTGTGCAAATGGCCCAGACTCAAGTTGTGAGAACAATTATTGTACAGAGAGGTAACTAATGACCAACGTGAAATTGTTAAAAGACAACTAACTAGTGTTGTCATCAAGTTTAAAATTGTTGTGCTCAAAGCCCTGCACAATAATATGGGGCATTTGGGGAGTGAGAGAACTCTGGACTTGGTCCAGTCACGTTTCTACTGGCCCAGCATGGGCCCAGATGTTGAGCAATACTGCAAAACTTGCAGCAGATGCATACAAAGAAAAGCCCATCCACAAAGAGCAGCCCCATTGGTTAACAAAGTGACAAGTGCTCCAATGGAACTTGCTTGCATAGACTTCCTTAGTCTGGAGCCAGATTCTAAAACATTTCAAATGTCTTGGTTCTCACTGACCATTTTACAAGGTATGCTCAGGCCTATCCTCAAGGCCCAAAATCCTCTACAGTTGCTAAAATTTTGGTGAAGCCCTTTGTACATTATGGTGAGCCTCAATGCGTACATTCTGACCAGGGCAGATATTTTGAGAAGACTAATTAAAGAACAGATATCTCTCTGGCGTGTCAGAAAAACTGGAACTACACCATACCATACCATACACAAGGAGATCCCCAGCCAGAGAGATTTAATTGCACATTGCTGGATATGCTGAGCAACTTGACCTAAGAAAAGAGCAAGTGGAGTTAACAAATTAGTGCCTTGGTGCATGCCTATAATTGTACAAAAAATGACACCACTGGTTTCTTGCCTTATAATCTCATGTTTGGCAGAGAAGTCGCATCCTGTAGATGTATGTTTTGACATTTCTCCTGATGGTACCAAGTCTGAAAACTATCTTCAGTATGTCAAAAGCTAAAAGAACAGTTAAACCATGTGTATCAGCTAGCAACCACTATGGCTGCAAAAGAAATTTAGCCAATAAAGTTTGCCATTACAAGCGGGTCAAGCAACAGGAACTCAAGCCAGGTGATCATGTGCCAATGTGAAATCTCAGATTTCTAGGCAAGCATAAAATAGCTGACCATTGGGGACACACACCCAAATTATAACTGCCAAGTTGGATGATCTCCCAGTGTATAAAGTGCGATCAGAAGGGGACACTTGAATTATTAAACAATTTCACAGGAATCACCTTCTGCCTGTTGGTCAAATAGTGCTGAATGAAGTGCAAGAATCTGAGGCTCCTAGATGCCCTGTAACTAGGTCTGCTACATGTAAAAGCCACCCTGTCAATCAACTCCTGTTGTTCAGTCCACTGCTCCAGTAAATGATGAAGCTAATGCCCATGATGTTAATTCTGAAAGTGATGATGAGGAGTTTACTGTGACCTACTATCCATCACCTGAACCTGCAAGATTATTTCAAGGGTTTCCTTCTGCTACATAGCCATGCCCCTGAAAATCCAGTGGTTTCTAACAATGCTAACCCATCTGTTACGCCTGACTCACCAGATAGCAATGTCAGCAGTATAAATTCTGAAATCAATGATTCTCTTTGTTTGGGGAGTTAACTGAACCAAGTGCTGAACTCAGTGAATATGTTAGTGAATCAGAAAGTGAAATGTTATTAGATGGGTTAAACAAACTGTTTCATTCAGAGGAGAGTGTTGCTGTCCGTAAGACCACCAACTGTATTTTGGATGGTTCCAACTCTGTAAATATACCTCTCATAGATGAAGATGAGCCTAAAGAGCCTGAGCCTGAGAGTGATAGTGATGTTCAAGACCAAGGGCCCAAAATTGATAATGACAATCAAGAGAGTGCAGTGGTATCCATTTCTTCAGAACCTGTTTCATTGGCGGACAGTGGACTGGGAGTCTCGACCCGAATGCTGAAGCAGAAGTGCAAGTGTGAATGCTAACTTTGCCAAGTCACTCAGAAAGACTTGTAAACCCGTGATAAGGCTCATGTATGACACTCCAGGAAAGCCTGTCAATCTGCCCGTGAATGCTGTTCACAAAGGAATGTATGTTACAGCCAACTTCCTGCCAGAATTATGTTCACTGCTTCCTCCCAAACCAAAACCTCCACCCAGTATAGAAGGAGCTATTCAGATGGGAAAAGGGATCAAATGAATCTTACTGATAAGATCACTCAGAAGGTTTAACAACTGTAACTTGAAGCTTTAAAATATCAATCTAACCCCATGTGATAAAAAAAAGAATTCTTAATGAGTGACAGTTAAGTTTAAAGTGTCATAACCATGTTCTTAAGTACTGTGGAATATCCTAATGTTTAAGGTAAAATCTAATTTAATAGCATGCTATATTGTGAATAGTTACTTTATGTCTATGCAGATATTGTTAGAGTACTATGTTGCTAGGACTTGTACATATTGAAATGTTAATATAGAGATTGCCAGTTCTTTTATAGACTTGATGCAGATGCCAAGATTCCTGGGCAGGGTGAGTGTGGGCACTCGCACTCCCTGGGCACTGCGTTGCCCTCTACCTGGAAGAGGTCCCGCTTGGAGTTCTGCCCTTGAATGTGGCTGGTGTCCAGTGATGTTAATAGTGGGTTCAGATGTAAAGTGTTGCTGTATTTTTGGTCCTTGTATGAATGTGAAATGACGTTACATTGTACCTTTAAGAGGTTAAACCCTGTATATACAGTGCATGGCCTAGACTGGGTCCAAGAGAAACAAAGTTCGTGACCAGCTAGGCAACACTCCTAAAGTCCCATTGTACAGTTTCTACTAGTGCAGATGAAACTCTGTTGAATGCCGCAAACATTTATTACTAAATCTGAACTGTTATGTTTAAAATTAACTTTAATGTCTGGGACTGTTTAGATTTTACTCAGACAGCAACCATGTTGATATTTTTATCCTGCAGTTGAGCCACCAAGGGGTCCTAATGGATTCTTTTACTATGGTTGTTGGGAGAAACTGTGAACTGTATGCTTGGCACCCATTTTAATCAATCAGGATGCTAGAACTAACTGTGACTGACAGCCTGGGCAGTCAACCAGATTACTGGATTCCTTTTCAGTCAATCAGAAGAGACTCTTAAACAGTTATCTGGCCTGAGCTTCCAGTATGAGAGGAGGCTCTGTACTCAGCCTGGAGAATTTGGGGAGAGGCCTGTTTACCCTCCTCAGCCTGAAATCCTGAGTGAATTGTTGAACTGCCAAGTGCTGCAGATATCGATTGCACGCTCCTGAGTGGAGAGAAGAAGTGACATCTTCTGACCTGAAAATTTACCTGAAGTATGTCAGAGAATCTGACCATCGCCAAGCTATATCTTGGGAAAGACTTGTTTGCCTCAGAGACTGCAGCCTGAAACTGAAGTCTGGGGCCATTGACATTGTCTCCTACCAGTTTGCCAAAAGGGAGACTTGACTGCAATTTTGCCAGTTTACATGCCAGAGACTGCAGATTGCAAGCAGGTAAGCTGTGTGACCTAGCTAATACTGTGCCAGAGTTTGAAACTGTGATGCCAAACAACTTCTCTAAAATACTGTTGCTGCTTTTAAAGTGTAAGCTGCTTGAAGACCAGATTGAGGAGTCCGCTCTGCAACAAAGATCATTGTGGGTTGTGGCCACCCTTGGAAGGGAAGCTGTGACGTGGGTGTGAGTTGTGTTAGCCCTGGTCCCTGTATGCTGGTCCTTGCCAAAAGGATGAAAACCTGCAACCTAAGAACCAGCGATCCAAATCTGTCTCGAGGTGAACCAGCCTGGCAGCAATCTCAGATCCCAAGGTCCTGGTTCTGTGAGTAACAGCAGGGCTTGTCTCTGCAACCCAAAATTAAAAGTGCTTCTCGTCATCTGATTTGCTTTTTAAGTTCATGTTGGTGTTTAGAAGTTTGCAGGCCATTGGGCCTGAGGATTACAAATTCCTGTGTGTTAAAGTTTGTTGATGTTGCTACAGCCAAGTGCAAAAAAGCAATATAGAGATTACTGGATAGGCAACTATGCACAACCTAGTGTTGTGTTATCAGGGGTTCTGATTCCTGTGACCTTGAGAGCGAAGCTCAAGAGGTCCTAGGGAATCAGAACCCCTAAGGGTATTAACACACACTGGTTGGGCATAGAGTTGCCCATCCAGTATTTTTATAGTGTATAGTCTCAAAGAAATGTAGTTTTTTTTTTGTTTGTTTTGAGGAGAAAGAAGCATTTTGCTGCCGTTAAAAGCTTGGTTTCCAGAGCACCTGCGTGGTTGCTAGAGAGCAAACGTGCCGTATCTAGTCTGCAGGTTGCTACTGGTCAGCAGTCGCACCTGGGAGGGACTTTTAAAAAATAAACATAGGCGTTTCTATGTCTCGCTAAGCGAGAGGACTGTGAACAGAGGAAATTTAGACATAAGGTCTTACTTTGTAGCTCTGTAGATATGAGGTACTGTAACTATTCTCGGTCATGTTCCATTTTTGTGCTATGCCTTGTATGACTGCTTCTTGTATGTCTTGTGTTCATTGGCCACCTTTGAAAAGCCGCTGCCATAGTGAAAATGGTGTTAACTGTTTGAATAGCGTGAGGTAGCTGCAGCCAAAGGCTGGTGGTTTGATTAGAATGTAGTCGTGGCCCTCTAGAGCTTTTCCAAATGTTGTTGTACTACACTGTAGTACAATCACGTTCTATGACCTTTGAACTGTGGTACAACAACATTTTGAAAGCTCTGATTTCTATGCACAACAACACCTTACTATACAAGACAAGTAGAGGAAATGTGACAGGCATTTACCCTTTAATCTACATTGCCAAGCTTTACAGAAAGAGATGTTTAATGTCCAGAGAAATGGCTGGGTATGAATTGTGGAGCGAGAGGTGGGAGACTCTCCATCAGTAGTAACCAAGTTCACCTCTACGGACTTGCTCTGTGGCACTTTTACTTTCTCTCAGGTACTTGGCCAGTGCCTGAGGAAAGTACCCAGATGTGGGATTAAAGGAAGTTTCCTTATGGAGTTGAAGGCTCTAAGGTGGTTTAGGAGCCACCAGAAAATGTTTCCATGACAAATGGAAGGTGTTTGATGGTCGTAGGGGAGCTGAGCCAGAGAACCGAGAATAGTGTACAAGTTTGGGCTGTGTACCCAAAGCAATGTGCAAGTCGGGGCTGTGTGCCTGGTGGGTTCAGAGCCTGAGGGCTGAAGTGTTGAGGAAGTGTTCTGATTCTTTTAATCTGCATTACCAGAAGTGTAGCCCCGTGAAGTCCGTCTATGCTTTGTTTTGTTCTGCTTGGATGTGAATAAAGCCACACTTTAGAATCCCATTCCTGGTTCTGGACATTACAGTTATTGCTTCCTGTGTTTGGATTTACTTGGATGCCCCTGTGCAGAGTAGCCAAACCTAGGCCCCCTGTGCCGAGTAACCTCATCCTCCCGAACCCAGTCCCCACCTGGTACTGCTGTCAGATTCAAACAGCATACCACCTATCATTTGCAAAAGGCAGGGGTGGGGTTACATCAGTAACAGAGACATGGTGGGACCCAGATTCAACCTGGATGAAAGACATACGGCTTTAAATTATACCAAAAGATAGATTTCACAAAAGGAGGTGGTGTATGTCTTTATATTAAAGACACAATTCATTCACATGAATACCCACGTACTTCACCAACGGAAAATATATTGGTAGCCATTCAGTTTCAGGGACACCTACAACTAATTTTGGGTACATGTTATTGCCCACCATCCTCTGATTCAGAATATACAACACATTAATACAGGACATCAGCTACATGACTAATAAAGGTGATATCCTGATCCTGGAGACTTTAACATGCCATCCATAAATTGGTTTACTACTAACGGCACAACAGCTGTCGAAAAACTTTTTTTCAATAATCAATGAATTAGTGCTTGAGCAAATTGTTCAAAACCCACTAGAGGGTGCAATATATTATGACGTGTGATTACCAATATTGAGGACAAAGTCTAAATCTTTCAATATGAGACCCACTTAGGGAATAGTGACCACCATACCATTGTATTTGATCTACAGTATGAATCTAGCATAATAGTTAATAATGCTCAGGTGTATAACTACCACAAAGCCAACTTTGAGGCAAAAACAACAGCCTTAAAAATACCCCATGGAAACAATTTTATCACCTTTAACCCTGGAAGACTCTTGGGTATTTGTTAAAAACAAGATAATAGACCTAGAAAAGCTTATATTCCAGCCCGGATAAAATATAACAATAAAGATAAAATTCCTTTGTGGTTAAATAATGATATTCAGGAAAATCAAACAGAAGAAAACCTATTTACTCATTTAAAAATACACAACAGACACAAATGAACTCATACTGGGACAATACAGAACTGCCGTTAAAGAACTAAAAGGATTATCAGGAAGGCAAAATGCAACCTTGAGTTCCGTATAGTCCATTTCAAAGATAATCACAATCCCTATTTTCTTATCTCAATAGTAAAAAGACAGTAATAGACAAATTGGGCCATTGACCAATGGCACAAACACCATTACATCTGATAGAGAAACAGCTGACACATTTAACACCTATTTTGCATCAACATTCTCAAATCATACAGTCATAATTAATACAAATACTATTATATCAAGTTCTACTGAAAATAACCACACCATAACTATTTCTGAAGTAATTTCCTTGTTAAAAATGTAAAACCAAATACCAGCTGTGGACCAGACTTAATTAATCCTAGATTTTTGGTTGAAACAGCTGAAAATATTGCCACCACTTTCCATTATTTTTATAAATCATTAGCGAAAGATCCGTTCCATCTGATTGAATAGCTGCTTCAGTTGTGCCTATACTTAACAAACATTTGTCAATGCGAATGTTGATTCGTTGATGTGTTGAGCTCAGCTCACTGCCCCTCTGTCACACACTCAGTCTGTTTCTCCTGGTGCTGCAGGCTGCTTTGTTGTACTGGGCTCCTGCCTACATTGGCACCTAGTTCTGCCCACTAAGAAATCCACAGCTGTCCCGACAGAGCTGCGTTGAGGTGGCTCACCTCTCTCACTCGCTCATTCTGTTTCTCCTCCCGCTGCAGGCTGCCCTTTGTACTGTTCTCCTGTTTGTGTTGGTGGCTTTTTCGGCCCACAAAGAAATCTGCAGCAGTCCCAACACAGGTCTGTTGAACCTGCTGACTCCTCTGTCTCACTCACTGCCTGCTTTCTCCCGCGCTGCAGGCTGGCCTTTGTACTGGGCTCCTGCCTGCATTGCCACCTTTTCTGCCAGCAAAGAAATCTGCAGCAGTCACGATAGAGCTCCATTGAGCTTGCTCACTCCCCTCTCTCATTCGCTCATTGTGTTTCTCCCGGCACTGCAGGCTGTCACTTTTTGTACTGGGCTCCTGCCCATTGGCACCTGTTTCTGCCCACAAAGAAATCCACAGCTGTCCCGACAGAGCTCCGTTGGCGTCACTCACTGCCCGTGTCACTCACTCATTCTGTTTCTCCTGGCGCTGCAGCCTGCCTTTTGTACTGGGCTCCGCCACTGTTGGTGCCTTTTTCTGCCCACAAACAACTCTGCAGCAGTCCGCAAAGCTCCATTGAGCTCACTCACTCCCTTCTCTCACTCGCTCATTCCGTTTCTGCTGGCACTGCAGGCTGCCCTTTTCTATTGAGCTCCTGCCCTGCGTTGCAGCCTTCCTCTGCCCACAAAGAAATTTGCAGCAATTACAATGCAGCTCAGTTGGGCTCGCTCCTCCCTCTCTCACTCACTCATTCTGGTTTTCCCGCCACTGCAGGCTGCCATTTGTACTGGGCCCCTGCATGCATTGCTGCCTTTTCTGCCCACAAACAAATCTGCAGCAGTCCCATCAGAGTCTCGCTGAGCTCACTCACTCCCCTCCCTCACTCGCTCATTCTGTGTCTCCTGCTGCTGCAGGCTTCCCTTTGTACTGGGCTTCTGCCTGCGTTGCCACCTTTTTCTGCCCCAAAGAAATCTGCAGCAGTCACGATGGAGCTCCATTGAGCTTGCTCACTCCCCTCTCTCATTCGCTCATTGTGTTTCTCCCAGCACTGCAGGCTGTCCTTTGTACTGGGCTCCTGCCTGCATTGGAACCTGTTTCTGCCCACAAAGAAATCCACAGCTGTCCCGACAGAGCTCCGTTGGCGCGCTCACTGCCCCGTGTCACTCACTCATTCTGTTTCTCCTGGCGCTGCAGCTGCCCTTTGTACTGGGCTCCTGCCACTGTTGGTGCCTTTTTTTGCCCACAAACAACTCTGCAGCAGTCCCGACAAAGCTCCATTGAGCTCACTCCTCCCCTTCTCTCACTCGCTCATTCCGTTTCTGCTTGCACTGCAGGCTGCCCTTTTCTATTGAGCTCCTGCCTGCGTTGTCGCCTTCTTCTGCCCACAAAGAAATTTGTAGCACTACAATACAGCTCAGTTGAGCTCGCTCACTCCCCTCTCTCACTCACTCATTCTGGTTTTCCGCCACTGCAGGCTGCCATTTTGTACTGGGCCCTGCATGCATTGCGCCTTTTTTGCCCACAAACAAATCTGCAGCAGTCCCATCAGAGCTCCGTTGAGCTCACTCCTCCCCTCCTCACTCGCTCATTCTGTGTCTCCTGCGCTGCAGGCTTCCCTTTGTACTGGGCTTCTGCCTGCGTTGCCACCTTTTTCTGCCCGCAGGAAATCTGCAGCAGTCAAATAGAGAGTCCGTGAGGTCGCCACTACTGCTCAGTCACTGGCTCATTCTGTTTCTCTTGGCGCCTGCAGGCTGTGCTTTTGTACGGGACGCCTGGCTGCATTGGCAAATCTGTCTGTCCACAAAGAAATCCGCAGCTGTCCCAAAAGAACCTCGCTGAGGTCGCCGGTCTCTCTCTCTCTCTCTTATGCGCTCATTCTGTTTGTCCTGGCGCTGCAAGCTGCCCTTTGTATGGAGCTCCTGCCTGCATTGGTGCCTTTTTCTGCCCACAAAGACATCCGCAGCGGTCCTGATAGAGCTCTGTTGAGCTCACTCAGTCCCCTGTCTCACCTGCCTGCTGTTGCTTCCCACCGCTGCAGGCTGCCTTTGTACTGGGCCCTTGCCTGCATTGACGCCTTTTCGCCCACAACAAATCTGCAGCAAAGTCCTGGATAGCCCAGTGAGTTTGCTCACTCCCTCCCTCACTCACTCTCTGTTCTATTTCTCCTAGTGCTGCAGGCTGCCCTTGTACTGGCCTCTTGCACTGGGGTCTTTTCTGCTCACAAACAAATCTGCAGCAGTCCCGACAGAGTCAGTGCTGAGCTCGGGTCACTCCCCCTCACTGCTTGATCTTAATCTGTCCCAAACACTGATTCTCACAGTGACCGTGCAGTTCTCCGCAGGAGTGCAAAACATATTTTAGCCAGGATGTGGAAAATGGCAGCTGTACTGTTCATAAGGAGGGTGAAAAATGCCACTGTTGAAAATGTGGCGCAAAAATATTACAAATTAAGGGAAGTTACAAGGTGCGGAAACAGTTCAACGCGACGCTTGTAACACAGTCATGTAATGGAGTTTCATCACCAAATTTTCAACATAGGGATTTTAGGACCTCTGCTCATGAACTCTGCCACTGTCATTGTCTTAATGTGTCCCTAACACTGATTTCCCACAGTGACTATGTTATTCTCGCCAGGACTGTGAAAACACATTTCGTCAGGATGTAAAATGACAGCTGTACTGCTCATAAGGAGGTGTGAAAAAATGCCACTGTTGAAAATCTGTCATGACAATATTACAAATCCATGGTTAGCAGTGCAAAGTGCGCAACACACACTTGTAACACAGTCATTTGATGGGCTATCATCACCACATTTTCAACATAGGCACTTTAGACCTCTGCTCATGAACAGTAGCACTGTCATTTTCTTAATCTGTACCAACAGTGATTTCCACAGCAACCGCCATATTGTGCACCAGAAGTGCAAAACACATTTTGGCCAGGATGAGAAAAATGACAGCTGTACTGTTCATAAGTAGGTGTTGGAAAATGGTAATTTTGAAAATCTGTGGTGAAATATTATACTTAGCGGAGTTACGAGTGTGCGTGCAAACTGCGAACACACACTCAAACAATATTTTATGGAGGTCACTACCAAATTTTCAACATACATTTTTAGGACATCTACTCATGAATAGTGTCACTGTCATTTTCTAATCTGTCCCAAACATGGATTTCCACAGTGACTTCGTTATTCTGTGCCGGAAGTAAACACATTTCAGCCAGGATGTGAACAATGACAGCTATGTTGTTCACAAGGAAGTGTGAAAAATGTCAATTTTGAAAATCTGGCATGAAAATATTGTAAATTC
This sequence comes from Neoceratodus forsteri, assembly GCA_016271365.2. NCBI lineage: Eukaryota > Metazoa > Chordata > Ceratodontiformes > Ceratodontidae > Neoceratodus > Neoceratodus forsteri. Next base: position 127,987,904 of record JADMNL010000024.1, read on the forward strand.
AAATTGTGAGCGTGTGTAGCAATTTAGAGCATGCTCGTAAACAGTCATTTTTGGATTTTTTCCACCAGATTTGGTAACATAGAATACTGATGGGCACTTATGCATAACCAGTGTGTTGTGTTACAGAGGGTTTCTGATTCCTGGTGACGCCGAGAGGTCCCATGGAATCAGAAACCCGAGGTGGCACAACACACTGGTTGGGCATAGAGTTGCCCATCCAGTATTTTTATAGTGTATAGTATCACTATAAGAAAAGTTTCGAGGAGAAAAAAACTGGGCAGCTTGTTTAAAAGGTATGGTTACCAGAGCCTTTAGCGTTGTTAGAGAAGAGAGCGTCTAATGATGGAACTGCTATTGGCTGCAGTCGGCATATGGTGAGGGGTTTCAGGAAAAAAACATGGTGGCTGGATGTCTTGCTAAGCGAGATGAATGTTACTAGTATTACACGCAGCACTTAAACATTTTTTTACATTAAAATACATTATCTCTGAACTGCAGAAAATACGCTTGAAGCCAGAGAACTTGGATGCAGTGTTTGTTTACACTGTTGTCATTAACGCTTGAAAGACCGCCGCTACACTGCCTCATTGCTTTGCAGTTTACTCCAGTCGGTAACGTGGCAGGTCTAGTTCAATACGCAAGTTAGCCTCACAGAGCAGCGTGAGGACCTTCTAGAGTTGTAAAAATGTTGTTGTACTACAGTGTGGTATTATCAATGCCCATGACCTTTGAACTGTAGTACAACAACATTTTGAAAGAGATGGATTTCATACACAATCACTACGCACTATACACTATATAGGCTTTTTAGAGCCCGCCCATGAACACTGGCACTGTTTCCATTGATTAGCACCAAAAGGTGATTCCACACAGTGACTATGAAATCACCTTGGGGAGATTAACGCCATGACCATTTGAGAATTCATGAGGAGGGGTCCCAAAATCCCCATGTTGAAAATTTGGTGCCAAAATTCCAAAATGACTGAGATATGCATTAAAGTTGAAAAACCCTGTTTCTACCATTATACAGCTTACATTTCCTCAGTTCGCAGTTGGCTTTGAAGAGTGCAGACGTGTTCCCGGTTCACGAGGTCGTCGTGCTGGACTCTGGAGGTGAGTATGGGGTGAGGAGGTGTGGGGAGGCAGATGCGCAGTGGGTGGGCGCGGGTTGTGGGTGGGGGCAGGGGAGACCGCCGGGGACAGTTTCCTTTTACAGGGAAAAAAAGATGTCACGCCCGTGATTGCAGCGGCTGATTTGTCTCAAGTTGGTGGCAAGTTCAAACTAGTGTCAGCAGCAGCTTGCCATGGCATTGGAGGAAGTGGATAGCCTTGCAGGCTGTGGGGCATTGGCTACAACAGTGTCGCACCTCCACAACCTGCTTCTAAGAAAGTTGTCCCAATATGTTTCTTGTGCTGTGCGCAATCAACATAAAAGGGTAACCATTCCATAGTGTGTAATTATCGCCTCATCAGCCTTACTTCCATCTCATATAAAGTAATGGAAAAATTATTAAAGGCATATTAGAGGCAGAAATGCAAACTCTAGGCATTATCGACCACTCACAACATGGGTTCAAGCAAGGCTTTTCTTGCACTACCAATTTAATAGCTTTTACAATACTGTCAACCAAGAACTAGACAATAAGATTCCCATGCATGTCATCCTCCTGGATTATAGCAAAGCATTTGGTAAGGTTACTCACAATATTCTCCTAGCTACAGTAAGCTAACAGACCTAGGTTTTTCTTGCAACATAATAAATGGATCAATTGCTGGTTAGCCAACAGGACCCAGCATGTTAGGATCAACGGTGCCTATTCCAGTAATATGGGTGTGACCAGTGGTGTGCCCAGAGATCGGTTCTAGACCCAGTACTGTTTAATATTTTCATCTCAAACATGCAGATTAGCTCCAAGAACATACTTTTGAAATTTTCAGATGATACAAAGTTAGGTGGTCGGGTGGATTCTGACTATAATATGGACTTATTAGTAAATGACCTCTTGGTATTAGAGCATTGGGCACAGAAAACAAAATGACATTCAATACAGACAAATGTTCTGTTCTCCACTTAGGTTACAATAACCCCAAACAAACTCATACTCTATACAATATTATCATTAAATATTCAATATGTGAAAGTGACTTGGGCATCCTGATAGATGACAAATTATCCTCCTCCTCCTTCAATCACTGTAATCATGTAGCTAAAACTGCTAATTCACTACTTAGACGCATTAACCGTACATTTATATCTAAGACAGAGGAATGTATTATCCATTGTTTCAAGCATACATCAGACCATATACAGATTATGGGTCACCAGTATGGAGTCCATTCATGGTCAGGGACATTCAAGTGATTGAAAGAGTTCAGAGAAGGGCAACAAAATGGTGCCCCATTTAGCATCACTACCATATCCAGAGAGGCTTCAAAACAAACCTACATTCACTGGAGTTTAGGAGCTCCAAAGTGATCTTCTGTTCTTATATAAAATTCTCAAATCACCCTCTCTGATGGACAAATATGATATTGTTAAAACACGAAGAAAAATAGTACTAGACTTCACAATCAACAACTAATGGTGTGTAAAGCAAAACGAACAGGAGGCTTCATTTCTTCTCGGTAAGAACACCAAGGCTCTGGAACCAGCTACCACAAGAGCTAGTAGACTGTAATACCTTTGAATCCTTTAAAAAGGATGTAGATCATTGGCTGTCCAAAAACTACAACAAATAGTAATTTCCCACACATGTGGAGGACAATCAGGATAGGCTTCATGGCTTCCTTTTGTCCTCACTTACCTAGTATACCTAGTAAACATCAACTTACATAATTTGTGATCTGAGCAAGTCACTTAGCCTCCTGTACTCCTGAGAGGCACCTGGAAGTGAGCTTGGCTCAGTGTGCCTTTCCCAATCACAATTTATTAGGGCAAGAAGGAATTGCAGTGAGGAAAGAGTATATAGAAACAGCTCAAAATATGACACATAGAGTTATAAATAGGGATATAAGACAAACTTAATAAAGAAAGTGGAACAAGAAGTAAGAGCTACTACACGACAGCAATTTTGAACAAAACTACAAATAACACTATGGTGGATCAAAGAATAGTTTTTCAACTTCTTACAGTAATTTAAATCATAAGATTAAATCAATTATTAATAATAACTGGCAATTGCTACAGTTAGGAACATATCAGAACAAGAGATTTATGCAGAAACCTCTTTTTTCAACACGGAAGAACCCTACCATAAAAGATAGATTGGTGCATACACAGCATTATAAAAGCACCACAAAGAAAAACAGTTGCTTTTGGGACCATTAGCACCAGGGAATGTACCCTGTGGACACTGTTTCCAATGCAGAAACACCAGCAAAAAGTATTTTTCAGAGGATCCTTATACAAATCGAAATTTTGGATTCAACACATTGCATCACATGCAAAGTCACCATGTAGTTTATCTGCTCCAATGCCCTTGTGATAAACTTTATGTTGGAAAGACAATTCAAGAATTGTGAAATCAAATAAGTCAACATAAGAGTGACATACGACTTAAAGTGGAAATATCTTCAGTGCAAGACATTATTCTGAAGCAGGACATACAGCAGTATCCTGCGTTTTGGGGTCTGGAACTTGTACAGAACCAAATAATGGTACATAATTTTGGGACTTGAAACTAAGAAAACGAGATATTTTGATTCACACTCTTAATAGCACGACCCATCTTTTGGACTTAATGATGAATGTGAATGGAGTCTTTATTTTTGAAGAAAATGTCATACTGTTTTGAGTAGAATCTCCCCACCCTTCAGATGTTCTCCAATTAGGTCCCTGTCTGAATCACTTTGCACAGCACCTTTATATAACTATTGTTATTATTTTGATTTCATTGTGGAGTGGTGGGACTCAAACATATCACACTTCATAAAAAATTAGAACTCATAGATACATAGATACATAGATACATAGACAGTGTCGGCAGATAAGGGCCTATGGCCCACCCAGTCTGCCCATTTGAGCTTGTAGTTCAGTTTGTTTTCCTAGAAGTCTGTTTCCCCTTACCCCTGACCTCTAGAATTCCTTTATGTCTATCCCATGCATTCTTAAATCCTGTGATTGTTTCAGCCCCACCACTTCCTCTGGCAGGGTGTTCCACTTGTCCACCACCTGTCTGTGAAGAAATTCTTTCTCATGTTTCCTCTGAATCGTCCTCCCTCCAACTTCATCCCATGCCCTCTAGTCCTGGAACATCTTTTTCGCTTAAAATAGTGTTTTCCTGCACCCTGTTCCTCCCTGTAAGATACTTGTATGTCTCTATCATATCCTCTCCCTCCTCTTCTCCAGGGAGCATATGTTCAGTTCCTTCAACCTGTCTTCATAGGACTTGTGATGCAATCCATGCACCATCTTTGTTGCCCTCCTCTGAACCTTCTCTACCCTATGTCCTTACAGTATGGTCTCCAGAACTGTACACTGTACTCCAGGTGGGGCCTCACTAGTGTCTTGTATGGCGGAATTATGACCTCCTTTTCCTGCTGGTGATGCCCTGCCTATACATCCCAGCATCCTATTTGCTTTACCTGCTGCCTTGTCACACTGTTTCCCTACCTTGAGGTCATCAGAGATGATAACCCCAAGATCCCTTTCCTGCTTGGTATGCTATATCCTCACCCCAACTGGATATATTGTGCCAGGGTTTTGGTGCCTATATGCATTATCTTGCACTTCTTTGCATTGAATTTCAACTGCCAAACCCCTGACCCATTCTTCAAGTTTCTGCAGGTCGCTTCTCATTCTGTCTACACCCTCTGGTGTGTCTACTGTGTTACAGAGCTTTGTGTCATCAGCGAACAGTGAAATTCTGCCTTCTAGGTCCTGCGAATGTCACTGATGAAGATGTTGAATAGGACCGGTCCCAGCACTGATCCCTGTGGTACCCCACTGGTCATTCTTCCCTCTGTGGAGTGACAGCCATTTACCACCACCCTCTGTGTCCTGCCACCCAGCCAGTTACCTACCCACCACACTACTGTCCTGCCCACACCCATATTCCCCAGTTTGTGTAATAGTCTTCTATGTGGCACAGTGTCAAGGCCTTGCTGAAGTCCAGATAGGCCATGTCCACTGCCCTCCCTGATCCACCTCCCTAGTCACCCAGTCAAAAATTCAACGAGGTTGGTCTGACATGACCTCCCTGGTGAAACCATGCTGCCTTGGGTCCTGGTAGTCCATTGACAACCAGATGTTCCACAATCTCTCCTCCAGTAGTGCTTCCATGATCTTTCCCCACTACCGAGGTGAGGCTGACTGGTCTGTAGTTCCCTCGCTTCCTCTTTGTTCCCACTTTTGTATAAGGGGACTACATCTGCTGTCCTCCAGTCTTTGGGTACCTCCCTGTTTCCAGTGATCGGCTAAACAGGATAGCCAGAGGTTCAGCCACCACCTCTCTTAGTTCTTTAAGGACCCTGGGGTGCACCCGTCTGGCCCCATTGCTTTATCAACTCTTATTACTTCCAGTTCCTTCAGGACCCTTTCTCGTGTAAAGGGACTTGTGTCCATTCTGCACCATTCTCACCCTTGTACTCCTTTAGACCCATTACCCCTCTTCCTCAGTAAGGACTGAGCAGAAATACCTGTTCAATATGTCAGCTTTACTGTTGTCATCCTCCACGCGGCTCCCATCCTCCCCTTCAGTCTCACTATCCCTCCCTTTGTCTTTCTTTTTCACTTATGTACCTGTAAAGGTTTTGTCCCCTTTACCCACTGATTTTGCAATGTGTTCTTCTGTCTGAGCTTTGGCTTCCCTTACTGACTTCCCTGCCTCCCTTTGCTTCTCCTGGTACTTCTCCCTATCCCTTCTGCCTGTGTCTTTTGTATTGCCTGAATGCAATCTTTTGGCTTTCACTTTCTTTGCTACCTCTTTGGAAAACCATAATGGTCTCCTCTTCCTTTTCCTCTTGCTAACCTGCTTAATGCATAATTCTGTTGTTCTTATAATCCCCATTTTAAATACTGCCCACTGTTCCTCAACCCCTGATTCCTGTCCCATTCCTCTTAATGCCTCTTTCAGGTATCTCTTCATTTTCCCAAAGTCTTCCCCTAAAATCCAGGATACGTGTTTTGTGTGGTTTGGTTCTGCTCTTCTGTGATTTCAAACCACAATGACTGGTGGTCACTGTTACCAGGTGCTCCCCACTGTTACCCCCATCACACTGTCCCTGTTTGTGAGCACAAGGTCCAGTATTGCCTTCTGCCGAGTTGGTTCCATGACCAGTTGCTTGAGGAAGGCACCCTGAAGGAGTCCAGGATAAATCTGCTCTAGTTGATACTGCTGCTGGGATGCTCCAGTCCACATCTGGAATATTGAAGTCTCAACCAGTACTACCTCACCTTTGTCTGCCATCCTTTGGATGCTAGCATCAGCTCCCTATCTGTTTCTTCCTCCTGGGCTGGTGGTCTATAGACCACACCTGTGCGGATGGCTGTCCCCATTTTCCTTTCCAGCTTAACCTTCCTTCAGTACACTGTTGAAGTATCCTCCTCTACACTGCCTTTCCTGGATATCCAGCCTCAGTCCAGAACACTGGTCTGAAGACATCAGTCTATTACAAACCCACTGACTCTCACAGTTTCCTCCTCCATAGCTCCTTCCATCCAAACATGTCAAGAATGGCCTGCCTTATTCACAGTTTCTTAGACTTGTCAGGTTATGCAGTGAAGAGGATGATTTTGCTGAGCAGACCCAAATAATGCATAGTTTTTTATTAACAGGGGATACCCTAAAAGCACAGTGGACAGAGCACTCTCCGGGTCAGTAACATGCCCCGTAACCTTGACCCCGCAGGAGGGATACTGTCACACAAGAACAACTGCGAATTCCACTAGTTCTTCCTTTCCATCAGAGCACATCTTCTCTTCACAGGATCATCACTAGTAACTTTCCCATTTTGCAAACTGACCCTAACATTGGTGCTTCCTTTACAGAACCACCTATTGCCTCCTACCACCAGCCACCTAACTCGCAATCTCCTGGTAAAAGCAGCCTACCCACTCCTAACAGTTCCTCCCCCAGGTACCAAACCTTCAACAGGGCTCCACACCTGTAAATTTATTTCCAGTGTAACTGAGATTCGGGGCCTACAGGTGTTTTACATCACCAAGGAGTTCTCATGCACCTCCACTAATGTAGTGTACTGTATTCTTTGCAGGAGGTGTTCAGCTATTTACATCGGAGAAACTGGTAGGCGCCTTTGCTGACCGTTTAGGAACATTACAGAGCAGTCATGGTGAAACTGCTAAACCCATTGTATCCCACTTTATCTCCAGGGACCACAATGTCAATGACCTTTCTGTTTGTGTCCTTCAGCAGGGCTTCCGGATCCTAACCATAGAAATACATGGAAGCCAAGCTGATCATCCGCCTTGGCTCCCAGCAGCCCTCTGGTTTAAAATGATAGACTTATTTTCCACTAACATCTTTCAGCCATCCCTTTTTTTCCCTAAAGTCAATTTGTTTTGTACTGATTTATTTTTCATTTTCACCATATGTCCCCGCTTTCTGTCTCCTTCTCACACATTTGTCACCTTTCAGCCTTCTTACAAGGCCGGTTAATCAGTCTCTACCTGGGAACTTCCCAGCTCTCTCTCTCCCATTATGTTTTATCTTTCCCATCATCACCTTTTTGTTTCACAGATTTTCTCTTAATCTTACCATTTATCACTTCTTCTCCTTAGCCTCCCCTTCTTCTTTCTCCACATATATATCTCTCTCATTTTACCTCTCCTCTACACTAACTTGTTTTTTCTCTTTTAGATATTTCCTGAAGAAGACCTAAGGCCTAAACGTAGATTTTAACTCTATTTTCTATTTTCAGCATGCATTTAATATAACCATTTTGTCATGATTTATATAATACATGACATTATATCATGAGTTAGAGAAATCCCACAGTTCCGGCGCTGGGTAATTTGCTTGCAACCATTTCTCAACTTTGTGGTCTTACTATCATTTATAGTCTAGGCATGTCTTGTTTCTGGAGCCCCAGTTTGTTTGTTTGATGTAGCTTGCAGTCATGAGGCATGATTAGAGGCCACAATAAGGAGGAGTGGGTTGGCTTTTCAAACTAAGCAACATCAGACCAAGATTAGGTGACCCAACCATGAATGAAACAACCCCAGATCCAAGATCAAGAATTTTCGGAAGTTGAGGCTCAGTTCCATGGTACTTATTTCAAGCCTTATTTTGTAGTTCCCACCTCCATAGAGAACAGTTACATGTCATGTCAAACCCATTATAGAATATAAATAAAATATATACCATATTTCACCAAATATCAGCCTCCTTCAAACAGAAGCTGCCCTCAGATGAAAGCCACAGGTCGTAATGAATATTTTAATAAAATAAAAAACTCAAATAAAGCCAATCTTCAATTGGGTTGAAGTCATGTCAGATAACCTCTGTAGGTGGGACTCTTTATGACTTTTATCTCTGTTAATATGATTGTTATGATATTTTTTTTAATTTTTGATCTTAGTTCATGTTCATTGTGTTTATTTTGCTATGAAGAAGACCAGTAACAATATAATTGATCATATTTAGGATATGTAATATTTTCTTTCACACTTAAATAGGATTTTGCAATACAAGCCATCCTCAAATACAAGCCTCCTTGAATACAAGCTGCAGGTCAAAATAAAAAGTCTAATAGAAGTTTCATCTTCTATTCGGTGAAATAAGGTACACACATATTTAGCGGCAAAGAAAGCCAGTGACCAGAGCTGTGCGGATTGTGAAATTTCTGTCAGTGGAATCTGTGTGGAATGAGAATTCCACATCTGAAAATGCTTTTTGGGATTTCTTTTAAATTCCACAGAATTCTGAGAAGTATTTCTACATAAACCTCTAAATAACTTTCCATGGATTATGGAAAAGGAGTCAGCAGTTTACATAAATTGCAGATTACTAATCCTTGAAAAACATGCCGCTTTCAGAAATTCTATGGAGTTAGTGGGATTTTCAGTAATTCTGCAGAATTTCATTCCATCAGAATCTGAGAATTCTACACCCAGCACCTATCAGGTGTCAGTTGAGCTCCTCTGTCCACTGCTGTAGCTCAGTGGCAATACCTTGTTGCCCTGTTTTATTCAAAGTCTTTGTCTAGTTGAGTTTGACAGTTACTGTATTGTAATATATGGATACTCAAAATAATAGTATCCAAAAAATCCTCATAATACCAATGTTTCAATCCAATGATAGTATTACGAGATCTCATAATACAATTGTTGGATCAAAATGTTAGCATTATGAAATCAAACAGCCAGCATGTGCACCACAGCAATTGCACACAGCTAAGCACAAACCAGCCTTTACTGTAACCATCATACAGTAAAAGCCAATTGGCTTTTCAGGAAAAATGCCCCAAGGGCTTTCTAAGAAAAATAGGGGAGGTCAGCAGTAGCTGAAGTCAGCCAGTAAACTCTCTTCACGGTTGCTTGCTTACATGCCCTCAGGTCCAAGGGCAGGCAGCAGTGGGATGCAGTCGGAGCTGGTATACCATTAGAACAGCAATTGAATATTGTCACCACAATTAGGGTATCTCAACAAGGGCGACAATGACAGTGGTGATCTTGATTTTAGATTGCTCCTCAATCATGCCCCTTGCACCCACACGGTTTCTGCCCTCCAGAGCATGCCTGCCCCAGAGAAGATTATATTTAGTTGTGGGGTGCGCAAAAGCCAACTGCTTCCTGGGAGGGTGCTTTGCACTGTAACTCCAAGAAGACATAATGCCTGGTGCTGTAATGGCAGGCAACATGTTGCCTGAACTGTAATTGACATTGGCAACATAGTTTTGCACCTACATGGGTGAACCATTGAAGACACCAGCTGAAAGCTGCAGCTTTGATCCATATGTTACAAAAAAAGATTAAGGAGGTAGTATTTCTAGCTATAATACCATCTCAATGTCTTCTGTCAACATGCTGGAACCTCTCGAGTTTCTCTGTCAAGGTTCAACTATCACCAGAATCTATCAATGGTATTATAGCCTTGTAATACACACTGCCTTATCTATTATTCTAGTTGTAATACATGGATTATAAAAATAATACTACTGAAACCTATACAATAAATTTCCTGTAATACCATCGTTGGAAGCGATCAATAGTATTATGAGATCTTGTAATACTATCAATGCAGCTCCAACGATGGTATTACAAGCAACATTAACCTCATGCCATGCAATGCTTCAGCTGAGCACAAGCTGACTTTTACTGTAACCATCATGCACATGCAACACAGCCCCACGTTTTGTTACAATGCCCTACCTTTTCAGGGCAGGGACCCCCAAAACCAATGCCCAATACATGGCATGCAATTTGCTCTTGGCAGAATTAAACAAATAGTACCACCCCTAGCATTGCAGTATACCAGGCTCACTATCTAGAGGACTGGGGGTGCTACAGAAACAACATTTCTATTTCCTCCAGGTCTGGGAGAGGATGCCAGGCATCTGCTAGACCCTAACTTTGAGTGGGCCCAATAACACTTGACATGAGAAGCAATAATTTGTATGTCCACAGCTGTAACTGGGATTGTGCAGTATGGCTTTATTCACAGATGTTGCTCAAGCAAAAGTGGCCCCAAAGGCTTGTCATTGCAAACACAGTGACTTTTCTTTTGCAGAACAACAACAGGGCTAGGCAGAAATATTTTCCACACAGACCATTTTCCAGAAACTCAGTTTTCCCTTCCCTGAGGATCTCTACAGTCTCTCTCTCTCTCTCTCTCTCTCTCTCTAAGTGCAGTCCTGTGGGTGTGCCACACACTTACATTTCCAAACACATTTTCATTTCTCCAAAGTGTATACCTGTGGGATGTTCTGCACACTTAAAATTCCTCCTAGCGCTAACCTTTGCCCAGGAAGCCTGGTGCCCATCCATGAACCAGTTAGCCCAGCTTGAAACTTCAGATGGGAGTCCGCCCACCCTTTACCCCAACCAGCCTCTACCATTCCTTCAGGGTTACACCAAATGAGCCTCCAATCCCCACTGAATTGCTAAAGACTCCCATCTTCAAATGTTCAGGCTCAGCACATTTGTGGTGAGTAAAAGGTCCTTACCAGTGTCCTCTAGCCTACTCTGGGCATGTAAACCTCGGACAACTCCCTACTTTAAAATTCACATTCAGCACCTTTGTGGTGAAAGGATCCTGATCAGTGTGATCTAGCCTACTCTGGGCACACACACCTCAGACAACTTCCTAAGAGAACAGTCTGTTGTCTCTGTACTCACAGACTTGCTGCTCCTTCCTCACAGACATGGAAAAACAAAAGGCACCTATTTCCTCCCTGGTAGCTTGTCAGATCCTCAAATTTTCTTCCCTTAGGCAGTTAACACCATAGACCTTAGGGATTGCGCCTGGATCCACAAACTGCAGTCTGTCTCACTGTCCCTGGAATGAAACTACAGAGTCCTGCAGGTGAACGGTTTCCACCACTTCACTGACAAACTGAGGATTTAACTTCACTAGGGTGAGAAATGACCAGGACTCCTTTTCAGAGCCCCACTGGCAGACTTTCTGCCACTCTGGCTGCCGACACAGACTAGCTGCTGAACATTCTAAGCTCCCCAAAGCAGCTGACTTCAAAAGTGGTTATGCTGCTGCAAGAGTTCTAAATGACATAATCATCTTCTACCCAGTCTAGCTGTGTAAACAATGATGTCATTACTGAAAGCCTCTAATGAACTCCCACCACCTTCCTTTACTTCTGCCTAAGGCTAACACTGATGGGATTCTAGTAACCCCAGGGACTTGCTGGTTACACACAGTAAATGCGCCAACTCTTTTCAACTAAAGAAACCACAACATTAACTAAATTGCACAAAATGGAGAAAAAAATGAAAATGAGGAGAGAATCCGACTTGTTTATTTATTATTTATTTATGTAAGGCCGATCTCCTGCCTTTTTGCAAAACAACAGGTGGTACTCTGTTGAAGCTGACAGCAGTACCTGGTGGGGACTGGGTTTTGGGGAGGACTAGGTTACTTTCGGCACAGGGGGCCTAGGTTTGACTACTCTGCAGGGGCACCCAAGTAAATCCAGTTGAGAGCAATAACTATAATGTCCAAAACCAGAATGGGATTCTAAAGTGTGGCTTTTATTCACATCCAAACTGAACAAACAAAGCATAGACGGACCCCCAGGGCTACATTCCTGGTAATGCAGATAAGAAATACAGAACACTTCTTCACTATTTCAGCCCTCAGGCTCTGAACCCACCAGGCACACAGCCTGGACTTGCATGCAGCTTTGGGTACACAGCCCGACTTGTACACTAATTTGGGTTTCCCGGCCCAGCTCCCCTACCGCCTCTCGATCCCGTCCATATGGCAGTGAACCAAATTTTCTGTTGGTGGCTCCCCAAACCACCTTAGAGCCTTCGACTCTTAAGGGAAATTTTCCTTCAATCCCATGTCTGGTACTTCCTCAGCACTGTCCAAGTGCCTGAGGCAAAGTAGAAATCTACAGAGCAAATCCATAGAGGTGGACCTGGTTACTAAAGATGGGGGTTCTCCCACCTCCAGCTCCCACAATCCATACCTGGCCATTTCTCTGGACATTAAACAACTCTTTTGAAAACTTGACAATGTAGATTAAAGGTAGACGATAGCACATCTCCTCTACATGTCTTGACTTTCCCTTGTGCTGGACTTGAACATACTTTTACTTTGGCTAAGCCTATTCCTCTAGGCCTCCCACTAGTTCAGCAGTCCAATCCCCACTTTAACACAGTTCAGGTGAAACATAGGCCCTTTGAAAAAGCAGAATTCACCCTTTGGTTGCAGGTGCCCCACAGGCGAATCTTGACAGCTTCTTGTGCACAACACATTTCAGAAAAATAGGCAGCTTCTTCTCTAGCAGGAACCAGGGGTTGCCCCTGGAATAACAGGCAACCTTCACCCCATCCCCTGAGGGATGGGGCACGAGACCAGTATCAGTGGTCTTCACCACTTCAAGAACAGCTTACTGTGTTCCTCTTTAGCGGAAACACACACCTTTCCCTAGAAGTAGCTCTATATCAGAGCTTAGGTTCCAAGAGCCTGTGCACAGACTGCTGTGCTCCTCTCTTCAAGACTGCTCACACAACTCTGCCCACTGACTGTTCAAAAACTCCCAACATTTCTAACCTAACTCCCATCTGCAGATTCCAACGTGGCTCATACAGCTGCAACAGTTCTATGGTGATGTCATCCCTCAGTCTCAGCTGAGACTGAGAACAGAGTGAGACAGTGTGAAATCCATTTAACTGGAGTTTCACAAGCTGCCTTCCGGCCTACCACTAGGTCTTACTGGGATTCTAGTAATCCCGGTAACAGGGGTTACACTTATTAGAATGTTGGATAAATACCTTTGAACCAATGGCTCTTTTACAAAGGTTCCACATCAGTATACAAAGAATAGAAGTACAGTGTATATAAGATTACAGGCAAGCAGTTTGAATACAAAATTCAGTACATAGTATACATGGTCCAAAAACTACAGGTAATATAAATGACAGTTAGAACAACACAATCAAGCATATATTTAAGAATGATGAGTCACAACAGACAATATTTACATGAATTAAAGCTGCCAGGAGGGCATTGTCAAAGGAAAGATAGAGTGGAAAACAGTTGCTGCCAGTTGTGCCAGGTAGCGAGGAAAGTGAAAGAGAGAATGGGCGTAGAGGGGTAACTGGGAGGGAGGTAGAAGGAGAGGTGGGTCGAGGCAAGGATCAGGGAACAAGTGCAACAGTGGGTGGGATGAGAAGATTAGAAAAGGGAGAGAGGAAGGGAGTTGAAGGAGGGTAGAGAGGAAGTATGTGGACCAGGGCTGGGGAGAGACAGAGGTAGATATGGGGGGGAGGGGTGGCAGGCAGAGGTAGTTATAGAAGAGGGTGTGAAGAACAGAAGAGACTGCCAGGAAGGTTAGGAGAAACAGTCATAGGTGGCTCTGGACACGAGCATTTGACGTAGCTTGTGTTTGAATGAGCAGAGGGTACCTAAGTTGATGAGTTCGCTGCCCAGGAGTTAAACATCTTAGGGCTCTACCTGCAAAAGACCCCACTGGTCTGGGCTGTGTGACAGTGGGGAACAGTTAGAGAATAGTTGTCAGAGATTCTTGTGTAATAGGGTGGTTGGCTGGGCTTAAGACAGACTGAACCCCAGGGGCATGAGTCCCAATTACTTTTTGCTAGTAGGCTGGTTTGGAAAGTAATCCTTCCCTGAAGCTGTAGCCAGTTTGACTGTTCGTAGAGGTCTCAGGTATGTGGCGGTGCAGCACCAGTAAGGAGTCTGCAGGCTCTATTCAGTGCTGTAATGATTGCATTAGTGCTTTAGCTGTGGCTGCTCTGTAGATAACAAGTCCATAATCAATGATGGAGACAATAGAGCTGTGTATTGCTAGCTTAAGGGTGTCAGGTGTCAGGCAGTGTGCATGTTTATAGAGAAGGCCTATACAGATATTTATGGATTTCACAACTGAATCGATATGGCTGGAGAAGGACAGAGTAGGGTCCGGGTTATACCAAGGTATTTGAAAGTCTAGCGACTGGTCCAGGGTAACATCAGAGCTGTTTTTGATAGCCAACTGTTGGTGTTTATGTTTGTTATGTGTGCCATGGAACAGCATAGTCTTTGTTTTTTTAATTTAGCACTAGTTTCTGTGAGACGAACCAGGCCTCAACTTGCGTGAAACTTTCCTTCAGTTGTTTCTCCAAGAGGGAGGGGTCAGAATTCTTAAAGAAAATCACTGCGTCCATCAGCATACAGAATAATGTTTTCATCACAGAAGGGAGATTGTTCAGGAAGATGCTGAAAGAAGAGGGCCCAGTATTGACCCTTTAGGAACACCAGCCGGAAAGGTAGTTTGGAGGGAGAAAGTCACCAATCTTAACTTGTTGTGACCAGTTGGAGAGATAACTGTGGAACCATTGTAGAGAATCATGAGAGAGCCCTAAGTTGCCAGGTTGTTCCAGTAGTAATGGATGGTTGACTGTATCGAAGGCCTTTGAGAGGTCTATAAAGGTGGCCCCAGCAAGTTGTCCTTGGTCTAATGCTAGATGAATGTGGCCTGTAAATTCAAGGAGGGCAGAGGTGGTGCTATGTCCTTTCTGAAAGCTTGTGTTGCTGTGGGTATTGCAAGTCATATTTCTCCAAGTACTCCACCAATTGGTCTGCAATGATTTTTTCAAGAGCTTTGGATAAAGGGGTTTGGATGGAAATGGGCCTGTAGTTACAGTGTAATGCTCTATCCCCAGACTTGTGTGTATTGGGGTCACCAGGGCAGACTTCCACTTGGCGGGAACTGGGAGAGCATGAGGACAGGTTAATAATCTTAGTAAGAGGGTGCAGGACATCAGTCAGGTGAGGCGATGAGCTTCAAGTCAGGGTGTCCCCACTTGATCTGGATTTTCCGAGCACTTGAGGAGGTATTTTTGGCACCCTTTCAGTAACTGCCGTGAAATAGAAATGTGAATGATTTGAATCCTGAGTCCATTGATATTGGGAGGCCATGGTTTGGTTGGTGTCAAAGAAGTTAGAGGAAGCACATGGCTGAGGTCAGTGAATGCCAGATTGAAAGTATTGGCAATTGTGGTGGGGTCCAGGGTGTTGCCATCAACTTTAGCATATTAGAGTTGCTTTGGACTTTTTCCCTATAACTTCAGAGAGACTTTGCCAGAATTTCCTTCCATCCTGGACTTGGATCCATATATTACAAACATAACAGATGGAGAACTGTGATTTCTTGGTGATGGCCATAATACCATCTCAAGGTTCTGGGGACATGTTGGAACCTCTTAAGCTTCACTGTCCAGGTTCACATTTCCCCAGAACCTCTCGATAGCATTTATAGCCTCATAATGCACAGTCCTGTATATATTGTTCTATTTATTGTATACAGTTGTCTCTTGTTATGCATTATACTGTATAGGTAGGATTTGCTATGTATGGAGCTGCATACACTATAAAATGTGGTTGTGATGCAGTAATGGTGTAACTATTGCAGCATAACAACATTTTGTTGTGTTATCACAGTCATGTCATACAACAATGATGGCATGGGTCACAGTGAATGGAAAATAAGGCATTACGATTGGACTGAGCAGCATCATGATCAGGGTGACCATTACAGAAAACAACACACTATTTTTGTTCAGTGTTGGGAGGTGAGGGGGATGAGGGCATAATAAAGAAGTCAATGTTGGGTCCAAGAAGGTTCTATGTCATAGCGGTGATCACGGAATAGTAATAAGCCATTTGGGCAGAAAGTGTACATCGCGAAAATGAATTATGGCGATGTACACTCATAGCGACTAGAAAACCGTGACTGGTTTTCTATGTTATATGGGGGCTGTCCCCACAGCCCCTACTAAGCATTCCTCAACTCCAGGGGGTGCATGTTGTGGGGAGTAAAACTTAAAAAGAATGAAAACTCTGACCCACACAAAAACGATCACACCAGAACCGAACCCGACACCCTCCCAACCCCAACCTGCCACCTACCCACCACTGCACATGGCCAGCTCAAGCAGCACTGCTGCACTACACCCGACATACTCTCCCACCCCTTCCGCCCATTATGCAATGTGGTACCCCACATGCGTGTATATATAGTGACATCCTGTCGCTGCACTCGCCTACCCTGTATCTGGTTGCTACCTGCCAGATAGCCTTTTTGAAATCGCCAATTGTGGTCGCCTTGTTCACTGGATACCGCCCAAGAGAGCAGCAGTGTGATTGGTAGGAGGGGAGAGTAATTCAGCAGTGCGGTGTGGCATTGGTTAGTGTGGTGGTGTGCGGTATTGCTTATATCAGCAGCATGATCAGGGCAGCAGCAGCACAGAAGAAAATATACTAGAATGCAGCACCAAAAATAAAGTCCTGCTGAAAAAACACTAATCATTGGGGAGCTGTGCTAGTTTGCCTATACACTATGTAGAATAAGTATGGACAACCATACACTCCAAACCATTTCCTCCTTGGAGTTGCCATAATGACAGGCACATGGCCACCCCTCAGTGGGAACACAGCCTTGTTGTGTATGGTTGCTCATACATTTTCTGTATGTAGTATTTTCTGATACCACATGCTCTGTCAGTCTACCCCAAGTATTCATTAGTCCTCCTGGACCTTTGCTGATTCACATTTGTTTTCTGTGTTATATAAAATTAGAGATGTGCCTTTAGACCTTCCAATTAAACAAAATGATTTTGAAAAAAAATAGGTTATGGGGGATAATCAGCATGAATCGCAAGTCAGATTTGTTTAACTTCATACAGCTGCTTTGGTCAGTCAAGTATGAAGTCATTTAAGCATTATTTTAAATAATCTACATTTTATGAAGTCATTAACTCATGATTTTTGACAATCTAATTTTTATGAAAACAGTAAAATATTATTTTACATATTTTATGCTTGTAATGTTTTTAGGTGACAGTATCGCAAGGTAAAGATGCAAATTACCAGGTTCACTCATTCATTTTAAATACATTTGATAATAATTACACTGGACAAAGATGCAGCTGGTTGTAGGCATACATACTGTATATATACAGTCAAAGTCCAGCATCCCTCACCATCATATGCCACAAAGGGTCTGCAGTTCATTCAAACCATTTTTCATTTCCTTTTTCTAGTTCATACCTTAGTTAAAATGGGGAGGGGGCATATTAGGTGCCAGATTTCTGCTGTAACATGATATGCCTAACACCACTTTTAAGGTAACCCTTACCTGCCAAGACCTACTCTTCCTAGATGTCAAATAAGAATTTGCTCCTTGTGAGTAAAAGTATTGCGTTTTCCATTTGATTGTCAGTACTGCCCTCAGAGCTCTCTCCTTCAATTTATATTTAGTACCTTAGCTAACCAGACTCATCTGTGTTACCAGAAGAGGAACAAGCTGCTAGAAGAGGACCTTTCTCCCTTTCAAGCAGCAGTACAATGAAACGGTTTTTCAAAATAAGCTAGTTTAGGATACAAGTAATAAAAATATTAGCATACTGGTCAAATCTACTTTCTAGGTACCCCTATGCTGTGCACCATGAGGCTTATTCTTCAGTCCTACTCTTGCCAGGTCTACAATGGTATTTTTATTTTATATATTTATTTATTTGAATATTCGAAAATAACCTTTGAGTAAGCACTCTTTACAAAGGTTCCACGTTAAAACACAAAACACACAATACAGACTTGATTTTTTCAATAAATAAGATTACAAGCATGTAGTTTCTTCAGGAACATGAGTCTTACGGTGGGATGTAGAAGATTCAAGCAACAACATTAAAAGACTACAGCATGGAATTCATGTGGTGCAGCCCCGCAGTACCTTGTTGAATTATGGCATTGAGTTCAAAATGTAGAAGAATCAGGCAAGAACATGAGAAGATTACAAGAGAGTTCAAGTAGCTAGTCTCTAGGAGGGCCTTGTCAGATAATAGCATTGAGAGAGAGAGGAATGGACAAATCTTACGTGAGAAGAGGGTAACAGGAGGGCAACAGAAAGGTGAGTGGAGATGTACTGTTGTATGGGAGGGTGGAGAATTAGAAATACCGCAGTCAAAGATATAGCAGTGTCTGGAGGAGGGGGATTGGACGAGGGGCAGAGAGGCAGAGACAGTTATGGGAGGTGAGGGGGGCACAGGAAGAGAGAGAGAGGAGGGAGGGAGAGAGTAAGAAGAGAGAGAGAGAGAGAGAGAGGAGGGGGAGGAGAGGAGAAAGAAGAGAGAGACAGAGAGGTAGTGAGAGAGGACAGAGAGATAGAGAGAGGAAAGAGAGGTATAACATGTGGAAAGGGCATGAGAGCGAGGGAGAGGAGAGAGAGACAGAGAGAGGGAAAGAGAGAGAGAGAGAGAGAGAGAGAGAGAGAGAGAGAGAGAGAAAGAGAGAGCGAGAGAGAGAAGAGAGAGAGGACAATAATAAATGTAATGGAAGTGGATGGAGCTGGAGGGTAGCACCGGGAGAGAGGGTCAGTGAGTCAGGGGGTGGACTGGGTTGAAGGCCATGGGGATGTCCCAGAGTACAGTGAGCAGGTGTACTTGAAGAGTAGATCAATTATGGCATTCACATATGCTCCTGCTTAATAGAAACTGCTTCAGTTCCGATTTAAGGGCCCGGAGGTTTACAGTGTTTAGTGTAGCTGCTGGAACCTCATTAACCCAGAGTCGAGCTCTGTAGGAGAAAGAGCATTGTCCCAGAGCAGTCCTATGAAATGGGACACTTAGCGGTTAGGCCCATACTCCAGGTGTTGTACTTGAATTGGCTACCGTTATCACCTCAGAGATGCAAGGTGGGGTCTGGCTGAGCATGGCCTTCCTCCTCGGAGGCAGGTTTGGTATCTGATTCTGTTACAGAGGGATAGCAGGTTGGATTGCTCATAAAGTGCCAAGTGTGCGTGGGTGATCCGCATTTAGTAGTAACCTGCACGCCTTTGTTTAGGGCTGTAACTACCCTCTTGAGTGCCGTATCCCAATGCTCTTGAAAACAGTCTTCAACAAGGCTACACAGAAGCAGAGAGATGGTTTAATAATCACAAACTAGTGCTAAACTACAAAAAACTAAGTTCAGCTGTTTTCGTTCTCTCAGAATAAGTTTAAGGCCCATCAACTCACTATCACCATCAACCACGGAGATGTTCTTGAGCAAACTCAGCTTTTCAAATACCTAGAGTCTAACCCTGGATTGTCACCTTACCTTTGTGCCTCACATTGAAAATGTTGCCAGAGATGTTAATACCGAATTGAGCTCCTCTTCAGACACAGACAGAGTCTTGCCCAAGAAGCCCTGAAGGTTGCAGTTCACAGCTCAGTCCTCTCGATCATTGATTTTATGGTCTAATCATATACTGTGCTGCAACCTCCACATCTCTTAAATGACTCACGGTGGCCCTGAACAAAGCTTGTAGGTTAGTCATGGGTGCTGTGCGCCTCACTCATACCTGTGAGTTGTATGCTCAATCTGGCTGTCTCCAACTAAATAACAGGATCAAATATCAAACCTGCCTCCTGTCCAAAAAGCTCTACTTGGATTACTACCCTCGAGCATTGGTTGCCTGCTAAACAAATCCCCTAAGACCCAACACACACGCATCAGTTTCTGACTCCTTCTAGTATCCCACTGTTGGACTGCTCAATACCAGCGATCCTTTCAATACAGAGCCCCACCTGTGGTTTAATGATCTAAGTGTAGCCCCTGGGGGCTATCCCAAGGGCTACTACCCTGCCTGCTCTAACCGTAGCAGGGTGAGGGGCCCAGATCCATTGGCGGGTGCCTCCACCCAGAGGTCGGGGTTAGGACAGTCGAGGTTGACTTGGTCACAGCCCTCTGGTTGCTGCAACCCCTTTCTTCCCACTAGTGGCCCACACAGGTCAATTCCAGTGCCCTTACCATACACTACCCCCGGTTTGATCCAGTCAGCTCTCTCCGGTACCCCTAGGAAGTAAGGTACCGTTACACCACATTCAATGTGCAGTATTTCACCATTAATACACAGAAGCCAGTGTACTTTTGCAAAACAGACAATCTGATTTATTGAGAGGGGGAATAACAAGGACCAGGGGAATCAGGGTGATTAGCTTACCACTACAATATATGAAAATCTACCTATGGCTCTGTGCACTGGCCTAACCTATTAATTGCTGTCTATGGGTACCTAGCCCTAATGGCTAGTTCCTCGATGCAGCTGGTTGGGGCCCTGCACAAGCGAGATTTAATTCCTGAGAAGATCAGATGGAGCCAGTAAGCTCAATTAGTGCAGTCAGCAATATAACGAAATGATTTTGCCTTTGTTTGTAAGCTTTAACAGGAACTACCCAGATCCAGTACTCACAACTCCAGCAGATAACCACCTTCACCACTGGCAGGGCTGAGCCTGAGCTTCAAAGGTCTCCTCACGCATTTATATGGAAAACAACAGAGGGTACCATACCAGGTAGCTGCTTCCAGGACCCAACCAAACTCACAGCAAATGCGAGGCGTTTCACTGCAGCTTCAACGTCCTGACAGACCGAGCGATTCAACAGATTCTCCAGTCCTCTTCAGGTGAAGCCTGTAGGTAGCTGTACTTGTACTCAGCCTCCTCTGACCGCAAGCCTGTGGATTTAATTCGGGGTCGCTGGCAGTATAAACGTCCGCCTCAGGCCTTTCACGCGCTCCTGTGCTACTACTGAACGGCACAGAAGCTCAGGAGCTCCCTTCCTCCTTCACAGTCACAACGCCTGCCTCACAGCATGGGGCATCCTCACAGCTCGGCACTACCCGATTTCATTGGCTGGTCACACATGCCAGTCACTTACTCTAGTCCTTAGTGGTGCAAAACCATGACCCATAATGCCACATCCAGGGATTACAAGCTGTGTCCCAATTGGTCAGCTGGCTCCAGCCAGAGTCCTGATTCCTGGTTGGTCATCTCCATGCCAGTGCCAATACCCTTAGCTACCATTGTACTCCTTGTTACACAGTCCGGGTCCAATATGGAGGAGCACAACACAAAGTCCCAGCTGCAACAAAACGTTAGGCAACTGCCATGTTACCAATTCTATACATATCCCAGGGGACAACTGCATCCTTCACATGGGCCCTTAGTGCTCCTAGCGACTGCAAAATGGAGCGATTAGACAGCAGTCCAGGGTGGGACTCGAGCAGAGAACCCCAGTCTCCTATGTGAACCAGTAAAGCCTGCGAACAGGCAGCTGTTAAAGAGACAGTACCAGAGGCTTCAAAAGCACTCACAACTCCCACATCTAACGGCTTTTTACTTGGGCCCACCAGCCAGGCATGGAGCATTTAAGCAAGCTCCAGGAAAGGCTCCAAGGAACCCCCATAGTAGGGGGTTACATAAGCAACCAACTGAGATGTCTTTCTAGTCTGTCCCAATTTAAACTTATGCTTCGTCAGCATCTCCTAACCGAAAGCACTTGTGATTGTTACACCTAGTTTCCCACTCTGCAGACACCCTTATGCCACTTTTTCACTCTCTGAGGCTCTTACTTGGCTTCCTGTTTTGTTTCACCTCTCCTGACAGAACTTCCCCTTTCCCCGCCACCTCCTCCCTCACCTCACCCCTCCTTGCTCTTATCCCACTGACCCTCCTTCCTGGACCTGTCCAGGCCCTCTGGTTCCCACTCTCCTTATCTTCTTCCCTTCATCCACCCTCCTTTTCTCCTCTTTACCCCTTCTCCCACCTTAGCCTCCCTCCCTCTCACCCTACGACAAGGCCTCTGGCTGCCATATTTTTCCTTCTCTGTCTGGACTCTGCCCTCTCATCTCCCCGACCCCTTCCTTACTCTTCCTCCCCCCACCTCTGATTAGCAATGTTGCTTCAAATGTACCCTCATGGTTTTCTATGCTTGCTTGTAATCTTGAGTGTGTAGCGCCTGTTCCCACTTAGTTACCAGTTGACTTGATGTGCTCCGATGACACCATGAATGTTGTCTATACCTCCTAACCTTATTGTAACCCTTACCTTGATGTGGAATCTTTGTAAATGAGCTGCCCCTAGCTCAAAGGTATTTGTAATCCAAGATTTAAATAAATAAATAGTATCAGTGGCCCTCCATAAACCACAAGCCCATAATCTACAATGGATAGAATGGACCTGAAGCTGGAGAGCCAGATGGTGTTTGGTAAAAGGCTTTTCCTGTGCCTAAACAGGACACCCAGTTTGATGTTCATGTGCTGCTAAAAGGAGAGGGTGTCATCAATCAAGACCCCAAATGTGGTGGGTTTTTTTTGGAAAAACTAACTTAAAACATTTATAAAATACTCAGATTTTGGTGGAACTAGAAAATCTTACCACCAACTAAACTTGGAAGATGCCTGGAATCTTTGATAGCTAAAAAATGGTAGGGTCCAATTTTGCCCAATTTCATTGCACTGCTGCTTTAATCATTTATGCAAATCACATAGTAAAATTGTTTTTTCCCATAAAAATTTTTCTGTCTTAGGCACTCATCATCAGTGATATATCCTGTACAGGCCTGGTGTCCCCCGTCCCGCCTTTCTTGGTCCAGCTGCCACCTGATGGCACTCATGACTTCCTCTCTGTGGGTAGGAGTTCCTGGGTGAGGGCCTCCTCCAAGTGGACAGGATCCAGTGTCAGGAGTGCTAGGACCCAGGGAGCCAGGGACATCAGCCGTCATGTAGATAGTCGGGAGATTTTATCTCTGTCCCCCTCCCATCCTCGTTCCTCCCTGGTGTGGGCAGAGCCTCGAATGTATGCAGCAATAGCAAACTTCTCTGTCCCACCAACAGGAGTTGCTGTGGCACTGGGTGCCCAACTTCATTCCCGATGGCAGCACACCAGCTGCCGTGGTCCAGGCCCACCTTCCGATGGGGTGACGGTGTTTGCTCCCAAATCTGGGTCGCATATTAGTTTTAACTACATTTGATGATAATTGTATTTGAGTGGGCTGCTGAGTAGTAGGAGCAAACTAATATTTACAACCAGGATAGAGGCCAACTGAAGGAGCAGTTGCGCTTCTGCCCCCCAAGCCAGTGACCCAGGTTTGGGAACAGACAAGCTTTTCAGTGGGCTGGCAGGTTGAGGGAGGATCGAGCACCCAATGGCAGCCTCCTTCCTCGGAGAGGGGGGACACCAGTTCCACTGCCCCCACCAGCTGTCACATGACCGACACAGCTTGCCACCCACCCACCCACCCAATGGGTTCTCTGCAAGCAGTGGATAACTGGTAAGTCCGTGAGAAGGCCGTGATGGGGCTGGTGAGGGGGGTTCATTGGGCAGACTCAGAGGAGGATAAAGTATTGATTAAAAAAACAGGAAACCTCGGATAGAGGCTGTTCCAGTGGTGCAATGTGCCACTGCATAAGGCCGACCCAGTGGTGTGGAAGGCTGAGGTGCTGGCTCCTTACCTCCTGCTACACTGGTGACCCGAGATCAGGAATGGATGTGGGCCACTGTAAGTTGGCGAGGGAGGAAGGACTAAGCGTCCCAATGGACAGCTCTCCTCCCTTGGGGGGTATTGTGACCCGCTGCTGTCCACCACCTGGAGGTGTCCAGGTGGTAACACAGCCTGGGCACACATCGCAACCAATCAAGGGCATTTGAGGATGTCTCCACGGAGGTGGAGCTCGTTGTTATGCCATTGCACGCTCTGCTGTTTGCCAGGAGAAACAAAACCTTGAAAAGTCTATGTACCCTTTGTTGTATGTATGTGACGGCCTCCAGGGCTCCTGGGTCCTACTCATGTGGAACCCTACTGGTGAGACAGCAGGGGAGTGGCATATGGGACTGGGGACCTCAGTACGGTGCCTGATGGTAGGAGTAGGTGGCAGCGGGTGGGCAAAAGCTCTCTAAAAAAAAAATGGCGTGCTGCCATGCAGGTGACCTGAGTTCAGAAAGAGCTCAGTCACTGTGCTTGAGGCAGCTGTCCTAGGCAACTGCTGCACAGTGTGCCTTGACCGGAGAGGATCGACGGTGGAGCCTGGAGCCATGGCAACCCATGTGGCTGGGCCAAGGAGCTTGCTTCTGCCACAGGCCTGTGGTGAGTGTGCAAGGCCATAGTCGGTGCTGATGTTGGGAGAAGGGGCCAAAAATCGAAAACCCACTTCCGTCCATATGATGGTCTGGGCCTCAGCAGCTCCTGGGTCCTAGCACCTACTGGCTCTGGATCCTGTTATACACAGTGGACTGCCTAAGTGGAGACAGCCCTTCCCAGAGTTCCTGCCACCGAGTGTGAGCTATGGGGGTAACTGGTGGGTTAGTACAAAGGTCTGCAAGCTCAACCCCTGTATTTACAATACAACTTGGTAAAATTAGTGGGGTGGCTCCTGATGTGTGACCAAGCAAAAGCATTTCGTTAAAGTACAAGGCACTCCCCCACAATTTTGCTGCATTAAAGCCTGTACTTTTTAGAATAACTCCAATGTTCTTTCATACATTTCAGAGGGTTCTTGGTTCTCATTATCCAGCTGAACCATGATTAAGCCTGACCACTTGGCAAAGTGACTACCTCCACTGGTCAGGTAACTGGTGAGGTTACCAGAGTCTGGGGAGCCTGCAACTAACAGACCTGATGGGGTACCTCTCGGGATCAGAGTATATGCCAAGAGGACACAAAGTGACCAGGGAGAAAAAATGCGATAGAAATGATGGAATATATGGCTTGATGTTGCTGGCTGGAGGTGCACTGCACCACTATACGAGATCACGGGTTCAGTCCCAAGCTCACTTCTCTGCACCAAGTTGGTGGAGTTTGAAGTGCATGCCAACTCTAGAGGGAGGGTTTACAGTACCCTGCTCAATAAGCACCACCTGCAGGTGGGAGGCAGGTACTTCCTTGATGCTGTGGTCGGCCATGTAGTGTCGACAGTTCTTAACCTCCAGGTTGGTACTATAGGCAAGCACAAGTTACATGCATGGGGAGGGAGTGCCCCAGAAAATAAGAAACATGCTGGTGTGAGCCGCATAAAGACTGGTGCACTTGGGTCCTGCTGTCTTTTATTGGCCACTCTGATCCCACGGAGGCTTTTCACTGCAGCAGCTGGAGCAACAGCATACTACTTGGCTGTGGTCAGACCCCATCATGGGACAGGAGAAGGAGGTAAGTGCCAGAGACACAGAGGGACAAGACTGGACCTGACCAGCCAGAAAGGAGCCACAACAGAGATAGTAAAATTATAGTTTCAAAAATACATACAGTCTAGAATGGTGCAGGACTTCATGGTTATCAAAGAGTTTTAGAGCTACTAGCACCAAAAATATCAGGCAGAAAGTAATTTTTATGTTTGCTTACGCATGTGCAAGAAACATAGTGCCATCATCCGAGATTTGGAGGTGTGTCACCCCTCTTCCAATTCAGTCAGTGTGTTGGCAGGCGTGGCCCTGTAAGCCAATGCATGCTGGAGCTCTATGACAAGCTCCAAAATGCAGTGGCATACAGTTGAAAGGGGAGCTACGCTTCGGTGAGCAGCAATAAGATATTGCCTGCTCATGCACAACTCCCCTACACACACACACACACACACACACACATGCACGCATGCTGCGTGCTGCCCCGCACACGTATGGCCGGCGGGGTGCCCAATCCCCGTGAGGCTTGTGCTGCGCTCCCCAAAGCCTTCCACATGCCACGCTGGGTGCCCACCCCAGTGTGGCAACTCATATGAATAGCCGACGGGGTGCCCAATCACCTGTCGGCTCCACTGTCTCACCCCAGTACTGGGTGCCACGCTGAGAGCCCACCCAGTGTGGCAACTGATCATATAGCCAACAGGGTGCCCAATCCCCGTCGGTTCCACGCCCCCCAGCCGTCCTTGTGCCATGCTGGGAGCCCACCCCAGCGTGGCAAGCGTCCCACGTCGTCTTTTTTTTTACCTGCAAAATAAAAATGGTCCCACGGCGCTTCTCCCAGCCACCCTCCACAGCCGCACCCACTCACGCACCCTGCCCACACACACCCCACCCCGCCTTCACCTCCGGAGCTCAGCCTAACGATCTTGGTGGACCGGGAACACGTCTGCACTCTTCAAAGCCGACCGCGAACTGAGAATGCCGTAAGCTGTATAATGGGCCAGATAGGGGTTTTTCAACTTTTTGCATATCTCAGGCATTTTTGGAATTTTGCACCAATTTTCAACATGGGGTTTTGGGACCCCTTCTCATGAGTGATGTCACTGTCATGGCGTTATTAGGGCCGAGGATGATTTAGCGATCACTGCATAAAGTCACCCTTTGGGCCTGAATAACGCCATGACACATCATCGAAGGATCGAAACATGTTGAGACCTCATAAAATTCAAAAAAAACTTGTTCTGGCGTGCGTGCGCGGTTCGCATGAGCTCATAAGTTCGTGAATTTTCAATATTTTCCTCCAGATTTTCAACATTGCCATTTTACCACCTTCTTATGAGTAGTACAGCTGTCATTTTCACATCTCACCAAAGCGTATTTCTGCCCATATAGCGCACAATGGCGCGAGTCGGTATCACGAGATCAGTATGCGGGACAAATTAAGATAATCACAGTGACACTGTTCATGAGCTGAGATCTTAAAATGGCTACTTTGAAAATTTGGTGAAATAATTCAGAAATGACTGTTTCTGACGTGCATTGTACGGTTCCTCACGCGCTTCGTAAGTTCATAATTTTCAATATTTTCACTCCAGATTTTCAACATTGTCATTTTACTACACCTTCTTATGAGCAGTACAGCTGTCATTTTCACATCTCACCCAAAATGTGTTTCTGCCTATAGCGCTGTCGTGGCTGATCGGTGTGCAAAATCAATGTCTGCGGGACAAATTAAAGAAAGTCACAGTGACACTGTTCATGAGCAAGTCTTAAAATGGCTATGTTGAAAATTTGGTGAAAAAATTCCTAAAAATGACTGTTTCTGACGTGCGTTGCACAGTTCCTATGCATGCTCGTAAGTTTAGAATTTAATATTTTCCTCCAGATTTTCAACATTGCCATTTTATTACACTTCCTTATGAACAGTACAGCTGCCATTTTTCATATATGGCCCAAAATGTGTTTTCGCACATGTAGCGCACAATGGTGCTGTTGGTGTCGCTAAAGCAATGTTTAGGACAGTTAAAAAATCACAGTTACACTGTTTATGAGCAGAGGTCTTAAAATGGCTATGTTGAAAATTTGGTGACAAAAATCCATAAAATGACTGTGATTACGAGTGAGCATTGCAGCAGTTTCCACACACCCTCGTAAGTTCATGACTTTGTAATATTTTCAGTCAGATTTTCACCAGTGGCATTTTCCACACTTCTTTATGAACAGTACAGCTGTCATTTTTCACAACATGGCTGAAGTGTGTTTCACACTTTCAAGCGCAGAGATCAGTGTAATTAAGCTGCGGAAATCATTGTTCGGCACAGATAAAGAAAATCACAGTGACACTGTTTCATGATCGGAGCACCAAAATGCCTGAGTTGACAATCTGCTGTAAAAATCCCCAACCTAATTATATTACAATTGTGCGTTGCAGAGTTTCTATGTATGCTAGTGA
The DNA here is from genome assembly GCA_016271365.2 of Neoceratodus forsteri. Taxonomy (NCBI): domain Eukaryota; kingdom Metazoa; phylum Chordata; order Ceratodontiformes; family Ceratodontidae; genus Neoceratodus; species Neoceratodus forsteri. The sequence continues at coordinate 128,015,928 of JADMNL010000024.1, forward strand.
CTTCACCATTTTTTAATATTTTACTGCAGATTTGCAACATTGCCATTTTACACCTCCCCATGAACAGTATAGCTGTCATTTTTACATCCTGTTCGAATGTTTTGCACCTGTGGTGCTAAATGACAGATAGCTGTGCATAAGCAGCTTTCGGCTAACAAACTGATATTCCCCTGTTCATGAGGTGGGTCAAAAAAAACATGTTGAAAATTTGGGTGAAAATACCAGAGAATACCTGAGGTATTGGGTTTTCCAACCATAGCAGCCCAACCCTGTAGAGAATGACAGGCATCAGGGGTGTGACTTGGGATTCTTGCCTGTAATGCTCATACCATTCCACCCTGCAGTCAGTGAGAGGCATCGGTATGCCTTGGACTCTTGACCTCATCCCATTCTCTATGCACCCATCTCACTGTATTTCCTAATGAAATGGGAGTGCGCATAAAGACCAAAGACCCCAAGAACACAGTGACACTTGACAGGTGTCTGCAGGGTGGGGTGTGGTGAAATGGCGTGGCCGTTATGCCTGATGACCCAAACACACACCCAATGCCTGTCACTCTCTGCAGGGGTGGTGGTGGGGTTGGCTTCAGTTCAATACTTCACTGCCATTCCTATTCGCAGCTCTGTAACTTCTACACTACCACTGCCAATGCCAGCAAGCAAACATTCGGCATTGACAAGCGGCTTGTTAAAGTAGTCAGTTGTTACTTTTATTTCTGAAGTATTTTTATGTTCACGCGGCGCATGCGAGAGGCGTTTTGGAGAGAGTAGCACGCGGGGTGTGCCTCTCCCATCAATGCACTGCTCCCTTGGCAGGCGTGGCGATCCTGCACTAATGGGTGCAGGGCTCTGTATGACAGCGGTGTTCCTCTGCTTCAAAGGAAGCACCGCTGCCATACTGGCGCCGTCATCATGCCATCCCGTCGGCGTCCGCGCTCCCCATCTTGCGTCATGCCCGCCCCCAAAGCTTTGGTGCCCGCTGGGAAGCCCACCCAGCGTGGCAGCGTGTTGCCGGCGGGGTGCCCAATCCCCGTCGGGTCCCAGCCCCCAAGCCATCCTGCTGCCAGCTGAGGCCCACCCCAGCGTGGCAAATTCCTTTCTTTTGCAGATGGGGTGCCCAATCCCCCGTCGGCTCCTCTGCCCCTCCAGCGTACTTTGCCGACGGGGTGCCGATACACCGTTAACTCTCACCTCAGCCATCTTCTGCCATGCTGAGCCCACTAGCGTGGCAAATGTCCCATGTAGTCTGTTTTTGTTTAAAACCTGTAAAATAAAAAAAGCGGTCCCACAGCGTGTCTCCCAACCCACCTCCCACAACCCGCACCACCCTGCGCTCCCAGCCTCCCCACCCCCCCTCACATACTTGCCTCTGGACTCTGGCGCGGCGATCTTGGTGGACGGGGAACACGTCTGCGCTCTTCAAAGGTGACCGTGAACTGAGGAAATGCCGTAAGCTGTATAATGGGCTAGATGGGGGTTTCAACTTATTGCATATCTCAGTCATTTTTTGGAATTTTGCACCAAATTTTCAACATCGGGTTTTGGGACCCCTTCTCATGGTGATGTCACTGTCATGGCGTTATTTGGGCGAAGGGTGATTTATGGGCACTGCGCGGTCACTGTCTTGAAATCACCCTTTGAGCCGCGATAACTCCATGATGACATCATTCATGAAGGGGTCTAAGCCTATTAATTTGTCTAGTGAAAATGACTGTTTTCTGGCGTGCATTAACGGTTCCTCGCTGCGCGCTTGTAAGTTCCACAATTTTCAATATTTTCACTCCAGATTTTCAACATTGCCATTTTATCACACCTTCTTATGAGTTGTACAGCTGTCATTTTACATCTCATCAAAACGTGTTTCCGCCATGTAGCGCACAATGGTGCAGTCGTTGTCTGCGAAATCAATGTATGGAACACATAAGAAAATCACAGTGACACTGTTCATGAGCAGAGGTCTTAAATAGCTATGTTGAAAATTTGGTGAAAAATTCCTAAAATGACTGTTTCTGACGTGCGTTGTGCAGTTCCTTGCGCTCAACGTTTGTGAATTTTCAATATTTGCACTCCAGATTTTCAACATTGCCATTTTACCACACCTCCTCATGAGCAGTATAGCTGTCATTTTCACATCCTGCCCAAAATGTGTTTCTGCCCATGTAGCGCACAATGGTGCAGTCGGTGTGCGAACTCAATGTATGGGACACATTAAGAAAATCACAGTGACACTGATCATGAGCAGAGGTCTTAAAATGGCTGTGCTGAAATTTGGAGAAAAATTCCTAAAATGACTGTTTCTGAGTCTGCGTTGCCCAGTTCCTCACATGCGACTTCGTAAGTTCTGCGAAAATTCAATATTTCACTCCAGATTTTCAACATTGCCATTTTACCACACCTCCTTATGAGCACTGCAGCTGTCATTTTCACATCTTGCCCAAAACGCGTGTTTCCGCCCATATGCAGCACAATGGCACAGTCGGTGTAAAGTAACTCAGTGTATGGGACAAATTAAGAAAATCACAGTGTCACTTGTTCATGAGCAGAGGTCTTGAAATGGCTATGTTGAAAATTTGGCGAAAAAATTCCTACAAATAACTGTTTTACTGGCGTGCGTTGTGCAGTTCACGCTGCCTCGTAAGTTCGCAATTTCCATTATTTTCATTCCAGATTTTCAACATTGCCATTTTACCACACCTCCTTATGAGCAGTACAGCTGTCATTTTTGCACATCCTGCCCAAAACGTCTTTCCGCCTATGTAGTGCACAATGGCGCAGTCGGTATGCGAAATCGAGTGTATGGGACACAGTAAGAAAATCACAGTGACACTGTTCATTAGCAGAGGTTTTAAAATGTCAATATTGAAAATTGGTGAAAAAATTCCTAAAATGACTGTTTCTGACGTCCGTTGCACAGTTCCACGTACACTTTGTAGGTTGCGAATTTTCAATATTTCCACTCCAGATTTTCAACATTGGCATTTTACCACACCTCCTTATGAGCAGTACAGCTGTCATTTTCACATCCTGCCCAAAAGCGTGTTTCCGCCCATGTAGCGCACAATGGGCGCGGTCGATTGTCTTGAAATCAATGTATGGACACATTAAGAAAATCACAGTGATACTGATCATGAGCAGAGGTCTTAAATGGCTGTGTTGAAAATGTGGTGAAAAATTCTAAAATGACTGTTTTAGTAGTGTGCTATGCAGTTCTACACGCACGTTCGCAAGTTTGCGAATTTTCAATATTTTCACTCCAGATTTTCACCATTGCTATTTTACCACACCTCCTCATGAGCAGTACAGCTGTCATTTTTCACATCCTGCCCAAAGCGTGTTTCCACCATGTAGCGCACAATGGCACAATCCGTTGTCGCGAACTTAATGTATGGGACACATTAAGAAAATCACAGTAACACTGTTCATGAGCAGAGGTCTTAAAATGGCGTGTTGAAAATTTGGTGACAAAATTCCTAGAAATGACTGTTTTACAGTGTTCATTGTGCAGTTCCTATGCACTCTCAAGTTTCAGAATTTTCAATATTTTTACTCCACATTTTCAACAGTGCCATTTTACCACACCTCCTTATGAGCACTGCAGCTGTCATTTTTCACATCTTGCCCAAACGCTGTTTCCGCCTACAGCGCTACAATGGCACAGTCGCTGTGTGAACTCAGTGTATGGGAGACATTAAGAAAATCACAGTGTCACTGTTCATGAGCAGAGATCTTAAAATGGCTATGTTGAAAATTTGGTGAACAAATTTCTAAAATAACTGTTTTAGGCGTGCATTGTGCAGTTCCTCGCATGCTTGTAAGTTTGCGAATGTTCAATATTTTCACTCCAGATTTTCAACATTGACATTTTACCACACCTCCTTATGAGCAGTACAGCTGTCATTTTCACATCCTGCCCAAAACGTGTTTCGCCCATGTAGTGCACAATGGTGCAGTCAGTGTGCAAAATCAATGTATGGCACACAGTAAGACAATCACAGTTACACTGTTCATTAGCAGAGGTTTTAAAATACCAGTGTTGACAATTTGGTGAAAAATTCTAACAATGACTGTTTTACAAGCGTGCATTGCACAGTTCCACCACGTTCCTAGGTTTGCGAATTTTCAATATTTCCACTCCAGATTTTCAACATTGCCATTTTACCACATTCCTTATGAGCAGTACAGCTGTCATTTTCACATCCTGCCCAAAACGTGTTTCCGCCTATGTAGCGCACAGTGGGGGTAACAAAAGGTCATGCTGATAATTTATTGTGCAAATACCAGCAATCGCAGAGGGCATTAGGGTAAAGCACCATACATGCCGAACACCACTGCAAATACCTGCAAGTGACGTTCAGCATTGACAAATGCTTGTTGTTTTTCCATTTGCTCATTAAAGGTTTTCTACCTTATAATATTTGGTGTGATATGAAGAACAGTACTTTACTTGGAGATTGGCATATCTTGTTCTGTTTCTTCATACCTCATCAGCACTGTGACCTCACTCTTTGTGACATCACAAGTAGCTGACCTGGCCACAGGTGACTAGCTCTTCTTGGCCATTTGTGATGTCATAGACAGTGAGGTCATAGAGCTGATGAGTTATGGAGAGGAATGGAACTAGCAGTGTCCATGTCTAGGCAGAGTACTGATCCATGTATCACACCAAGCATTGTTAGGTAAAAACATTTTCTAATGATCAGAAAGGATAAGAAAACAAGCATTTGTCAATGCCGGATATTGCTTGCTGGTATTAGCATTGGAAATGCAGGAGTTAGACAGATGCAGAGTAGGAATGGCAGTAAGTATTGAACTTCATGCCAACCCACCTCCACCCTGCAGAGATGGACAGGCATTGGGGCATGCGTTTGGTTGTTGCCCATAACGTTCATGCCATTTCACCTCACCCTATCCTGCAGACACTGACAAGTGTTGAGGTGCGCCTTGGGTGTTCGGCTTTACAGTCACCCCACTCCATAAGGAGATATTCTGAAATGGGTGTAATATAGAATGGGGTGAACTGGGGGCCAAAGAGTCAAGGCACAGCTCGATGCCTGTCAGTGGGTGCAGGTGGAGATGGGGTTGGAATGGCATGAGCATTATAGTCGGCAATTCAAAGGCACACCTCTGATGCCTGTCGGTGTGTTACAGGGTGGGACGTTATGGTTAGAAACAGTAATGCCCTGGACATGTGTTGGTATTTGCAGCACAAATTTTCAACATGCCATTTTATGGCCCCACCTCATGAGAGCATTTGGGAGCTCTTCTCATGAACAGTTGCACTGTGATTTTGTCAATGTGTCCCAAAATTTGAGTTTCCGCGACCGTGCCATTGTGCACCAGATGTACGAATACACAGATTGGGCAGGATGTGAAGAATGACAGTTTACCATTCATAGGGAGGTGTGAAGAGATGGCAATGTTGAAAATCTGTAGTGAAAGTATTAACAATGCTTAAACTTCCGAGCGACGTAGAAACTGTGCAATGCATCAGTCTAACACAGTCATTTTGTGGAATTATTTCACCAAATTTTCAACATAGGCATTTTGTGACTTCTGCTCATGAACACTGTCACTATGATTTTCTTAATCTGTCCCGAACATTGATTTCCTACATCAACCGCAGTATTCTATAGCCACATGTGTAAATGCATATTTCGGGCAGGATGTGAAAATGACAGCTATACTGTTCATAAGGAGGTCTGAAAAATGCCAGTGTTGAAAATCTGGAGGAAAATACTACAAATTTGCGAAGTTATGAGGGTGCGTGGAAACTGCATCACGCACGCTTGTAACACAGTCATTTTATGGACGTTTGTCACCAAATTTTCAACATAGGCATGTTAGGACCTCTGCTCATGAACAGAGTCACTGTGATTTTACATAGGAACATACATACAAACATATGAACATACGAATATGCCAGCAGAACACACCAATCGGTCTATGTAAGTCTGCCCGAGTGTGCAGCTAGCACCCTAGATTGCAGCTACCCCAGCCTCCTCCCTCAGTTCCTCCCCACTTGTCCCAGCTCCTGCCCCGTCTCTTCTTCTTGCTTTATCCCTCCTCCTCAAAGCTATTGACTGTCCTACATATTACCACTCCTCTGGCGCGCGATTCCAACTAGACACCACCCTCTCAGAGAAGTAGCCTCCTCATTTCCCTCTTAACGTCCCCTTTCAACCTTAGTCCGTGCCCCCTCGTCTGTCTTCCACTCCTCAGTTTAAACACCCCTTTGGTGCTAGGTTTATTTACCCCACAGGTATTTAAATGTCAGTCACATCCTCCTATCCCTCCTCTCCTCCAGTGTGTACATGTTCAGCTCCTTCAGTCTAACATCATATTCCTTTCCTTCCATCCCTTTAACATTTCTGTTGCCCTCCTTGCACCCCCTGCAGTAACTTTATATCTTTCCTCAGTTATGGCCTCCAGTATTGCACATAGTACTCTAGGTGCGGTCTGACCAATGATCTGTAGAGAGGTAGGATCACATCCCTGTGTCTGGATGAGAACCATCTTGCGATGCACCCAGCATCCGTTTGCCTTCGCTGCTGTTCTTGTACAGTGGGCTGAGTTATTCATGCTCCCAGTTACCAACACCCCTAGGTCCTTCTCCTCCTTTCTGATCCCCAACCAATAGTCCCTCTTCTGGTTCTTAGCCCTGAAGTGCATCACCTTACTCTTCTTTGCATTCAGTCCTAGCTGCCACTGCACCGACTATGTCTCTAGTTTGGTTTTGTCCCCCTGCAGTTTTTCCCATCCGTCCTCTTCATCCACCACCTTCCCAATTTGGTATAATGTACAAACAGACTAACCTTACTCCCACTCAGAGTGCTATATCAGAGATAAAGAGCCCATATAGCACTGGGCCCAGCACTGACCCTGCAGCGCCCGCTTGTCACTGCTCTGGGTGCTGAGCTCCCCACCACCACCTCTGCACCCTCCTGTAACTAGTTCTCTATCCATTTAGTCAGCTTTCTTCCCACCCACTGCCATCAGCTTCCCCCAGTCTCCCTTGAGGCACTGTATCAAAGGCCTTACTGAAGTCCGTACAGGACATATGCCGCATGGCCCCTTGTACAACTCCCTTGTCACCCAGTCACAGTACTCTATTAGGTTGGTTTGACAAGACCTCCCTGAGATGAACCTGTTTTGCCGCCCATCTTGGAGCCATTACTGTCTAGGAATGCCACCAGCTTCTCCTTAAGTGTCACCTCGTAAGCTTGCCCACTATGGACGTGAGACTTCACCGGCCAAATTTCCTGGCTCTCCCTAGGCCCACTCTGTCACATGGGCCATCCTCCAGTCCTGGGCACACACCCAGTTTCCAGGAGCTGTTGAACAGTTCTGTCAGCGGCTCAGCCAACAGCTCCGCCATCTCCCTCGGCATCCTGGGGTGGATGGCATCGGGACTTGGTGCCTTGTCCACCCTTACTGCCCTCAGCCCCTCTAGCAACATACTTACTGTGATCACTTTGTCCGTCACCTTCTCCCCTTTCCCACCCCCAGCCCATTCTGGTAGTGGGCCATCCCTCTCCTTAGTGAAAATGGGTAGAAGTACTCATTTAGAATTTCCACTTGCTCCTCCTTTTCCACCCAATCCCTCCCTGCTTTATCCTCACAATATGCTCCTTGCACTTCCTCTTTTCCTGACATACCTAAAAAGTCCTTTTCTCTCCCTTTATGCCCTGTGTGGAACTTAATTGCCTGGAGGCCTTAGCTTTTTCGCCCTCCTGGCAACCTCTCTTGACCAACTCCTGAAAGCCTCCTTATCCTCTTCCTTCCCTGTTCGCCTGTACTTCCGGTATGCCACTGTCTTTGCCCTCACCCCTTGCACCACTTCCTTTTCAGCCAGCATAGTTTCTTGCCTCTGCTCTTCTTACTCCTGGCCCTGGTGCAGGCTACTGTAGGCCTCTGTTAGCCCAGTCTTTATGACTCCCCACTTTCGTTCTGCATCCATCCCCGGCCTTATATCCTGGAGACTCCCTTGCAGTATTGCTCCCATCCCCCAAAGTCCACCCAAATTAAGTCCACCACCTTACCCATGCCTCCTGTCTCCTGCCCAGCGTAAAATGAGCCACACTGTTTGGTGGTCGCTACCTGCTAGTGGGTCCTCCCACCCTTACCTCCTCACTGACTCCCCATTTGCCAGTACTAGGTCCAGAGTGCTACCAAGCCTTGTAGGCCCACTTACCAATTGCATTTGAAGGCTGTCCTGGAATGCCTCAAGGAGCACCTGCTCCCTGGTACTGCTAGTGGCCGGGGTGCTCCATTTAGCCTGTGGTAGGTTAAAATCCCCACTATCACCACACTACCCCTTCTACACACACTCCTAATCTGCTCTACCATCCAGAGTCCAGGCTGCACCCAAAGTGCCTCTGTCTCCTCTCCTCTCCTCTCCTCCCTCATCCCTTATGTATTTAATTCCCTCCTCTCATACAAGTGCAACCCCCGGTCCCTGCTGATAACCTGTATTCCAGGATTGCCAAGCCCCAATCATGGTACTCTGTGGCCCAAGTCTCTGTCACTGCAGCAATGTCCACCTTCCCTCTGAAAGGAGCACCTGAAGCTCTGCAGTTTTGTTCCCCAGGCTTCTTGCGTTGAGAGAGACCACCTTCCACCCATACCCTCCTTCTCCTGACTCTTCTCCTCCTTGGCCTGTGTCCCTCCTCCCGTAGTCTGCACCCTTTCTCCTCCTTATTCTTACCGGCTGGTGGTGCCTTCTGTATTACCTCAGACCACTGTGCCCGCTCCTCCCAGGGATACTACACCTCCTCTTTACCTATACCTGGGGGTGAGCTCATTAGGCTCCCCTGTCTGGACCTTTCCACTAACCTCAATCTTTTGGCCACCCCCACTAGTTTAAATCCACCTTAGTAGAGCTATACCTCCTAATCCTGCCTTTAATATTCCCTCCCCATCCTGCTCATGTGCACCGTGTCCTCTGCCTACAAGTCACTATTTCCCCAGACCCTACCCCAGTTAGTCAACAACCCATAATTTTTGGTGTGGTACCAATCCCTCAGCCCTCGTTGAACTCCTCAATCCTACCCTTCCCCCATGCTTGCATGGTGCAGGAGTACCTCCGAGAATGCCACGACTCCCCCACCCCCTCACACTAGCTGCCCAACTACTCAAACCTACATCTCACTACTTCCACAGTCTCCCGCCAAGTTGTTTGTACCCACAAGCAACAGTAAATGATGAGGTTTCTTCCTCCCTCGCTGCACCTTGAGCAGTGCCTGCCCTGCCCTCCTGCAGTCAACCTCGGGATACCTTCAACCCAAATACTGCTGTGCCTTTCTCCCTTCCGCCCATCTCACCTTTCAGAATAGAATCCTATAGGATGAGTACCCACCGTTCCTTAACCCTTTTCTCTTCTAATGCCCTTCCACCACCCCAGTATTTGATCTTCCTGCCCCTTACCCCGCCAGCTGCACCCGCTGTGACTTCTGTATCTGTACCCCTACTTCCACCTCACCCCTTTTCTTTGCCTTATTCCTCCCATCCCCTTGAACCCTTCCCAGCCTGACTACTTCCTACTGGGCTTCCATGTCAACCTCCCTCCTCCCTGCTGATTTCCAACCTCTTCTATCCTCGCTGTTGTCGATTTAGGACCCCATTCCTTCTACCCTTATAGTGATGCCCCTCCCATCCTTCCCCCTTTCCATAGCCTTCGCTCCTCCAGTCACCACCCTCCTTCCTTACTAGCCCCCTCTACCGTTTCATCCTCGTTATCTCTTCCCTAGCTGTTGCCATCCCTCTCATGCCCTGCTTGTCCTCTCCCCCTTCAGTGTGTTCCTGCTCCCCTCTCTCTGTCATAGCAGAGGCTTGAATCTATTCCTAGTCTATACTCCTCCTACATCTCTTTCTCATATCGGTTCCCCCTCCAACTTGTTCCCTCCATGCCACACCTGGTCCTTCCTTCCCTACCAGCAGCCATCTGCTCTCTCCCTGGTACTCCTCGTGGTCTCTTCTTCCCCAACAGGAGCCCCCTGCCTCGGCAACCCTCCTTCTCCTCTCTTCTCTGCTACTGCCTCTGATACTGGGGTTGGTTTCAGTCCCTAGTTGTTCTTCCTCTGTCCCCCTTGCCATCCCCTATTCCCCAGCCAGGATGCCTACCATACTCATCTGCCTGCCACTTAGACTCCTCCCTAACCTCCACAGTTCCTCCCTCAAACTAGCCAGTCATCTACAGATCATACACCCCCCATCCTCCAAGCCCAGTCCAGGATCATCACGGACCCACACCCTGCACACACCCACCACCCTTCCAAAGATGCTCACGTATTGACATGAACTTGTACCCCATTTTGGCCCCCATCTTATGTTCAGGGCTCTTACTCCCAGGTTCTGTACCCTACTACAACTGTTAGCCCCTATTTACTCAAATTCCTGTTCCTCCCCACACTAGTCCTCCTACTGGCCCCTTGCTGACCGGAGTAATTCAGTCTCAAATCTCATCTGTTAGATACTGTATTACTGTAGCAATCCTAAAGCCTCCTTGTCCATTTTTCACCTGTAGCTACCATACTTTTGTTCTCAGCTCTTGTATAGTTTCACTTAGCCCAGTTAGAAATCCTGTTGCACTCCAAGTGTAACCCCCTGCAAATGGGGGTTCCCAAAGACTTCAGGAGCTTGCTTGAATGCTCCAAGCCTGAATGGCGTTTGAAATTTAAGCCATTTATCAGTGAGTGTTTTAGAACCTCTGGTACTGTCTCTTTAAGAGCTGTCTGCTTGCAGACATAATTAGTTGTATGGGGACTGTGTGTTTCTTTGATTGAGTACCACTCAAGCTGCTGCCAATTCACTTCATTTTGCAGTCACTAGAGTGCAAAGGGAACCTATCTGAAAGATGTAACTGTTTGCCAGAAATTATTTAGTAATAATGAAATTACAGTTTGTCTAACCTGCTTTCTTTGCAGTCAGAACTGTGTCTCTAGTTCCCCATTCTAGTTTTGAACTGCTGAACTGGACCAATCAGTGTGGGGTAAGCTAGCTCTAAAATGGTGCCTTGGACGAATCAGAACTTGGACTCATAATCTGAGCCAGCCACAAGAGGATTGTATGGGCAGTGACTCTGGGAGATGTAGTTTAGACTTCAGTGCCTTTTGGACCAACAGCAGCAGTCTATTGTGAGTGACAGCCAATCCAGTCAAGAACTGGGAGGAACTCAAAGGAAGTGCCGGTTTTGTCGGTTGGAGTTTCAGTTGAGCTTTGGCAGTGAAGAAGAAGGAGCCCTGTGCTTTTCAGTGTGCAGTTTTAGTCAAAAACGTGTGTAAGGCCCAGAGTTCCAGTCTGCAGCTTGTGTAACAGCTTGTTAGGACTGAATCCGTCTTGTGAAGAATCAAAGGATCTCTGAAGAGTAGAAACCAGGCTCACCCTGTGAAGACTGGAGGAATTGCTGAAAATTGCACTCGGTCTGTCAGGAACTGAATCTGCTGTGTGTTCTCCGGGTATTGTGCAGTAATTGCGATCGGGATACAGATGCAGCCTGCCTGGTATAGTGCTTTCTTTTATATGGATGTGTGAAGAGGTTTGTGTAACAGAGAGCCCCTGCTGACATTGAAGGACCCTATCTTATTTGGAGGTCGTGAGTACCTAATTCAGGGTCGCTCCCTGTTGAATTGCCACATTAAATCCAAATGGAATTACTGTACTGCTGACTGTTTAATTCTCCTTTTCTCTGTGTGAAAGGGCCCTACCAGCTGCCACGGTTTGGACTAGCCACTGGGGCTTGGGTACCCAGGGACAGTAACTGATAGGGATAGGCCTGTGCACAGAGCCATAAGTAGATTATTAGAGTGATAAGCTAATTAACCTGATTTCCCTGTCCTTGTTATATCCCTAAATAAATCAGAGCTGCTTTTTCAGCAAAGTTATACTGCCTGAGGTATTTGTCTATGTTAAAGTACTGTACTGTGATTGTTGCACTGTATCTCATTTCACAGGAGGTCCCAGTGCCGGAACCAGACCTGGGGTAAGTGTATACTGTGAAGGTAATTCTGATATATTGTGTGGGCCACTAGTGGGAAGAAGGGGGTTGCAGTGTCCCAGAGGGCTGTGACCAAGTTAGTTTAACTATTGCAAACCCTGACCTCTGGGTGGAGGCACACGCCATTGGATCCAGGCCCCTCAACCTGTTAGTGGCAAATCAGGCAGGGTAGTAGCCCCTGGGATAGCGCCATCTAGGGGTTACAAGTATTACTCAGCTCAGTTAGTAAAATAAACAGAACAAATAAATACTGTATAGCAGGAAATATTAGCTTTCAGTTTATTTTCTATATTAGCTTAACTGACAAAGCGCTAAAATAAGCTGATCGCTAACATTACAGGAGCAGAGTGCTATAATTGGACATGAAGCTGATGCGCTAATTCAACAGGACACTAAATAGTACTGCACCCCCACGCACTAAATAAAGAGGCGCTAATGTAAGCTGCTATACAGTATGTATTAGTACAGCAATCATAACAGTATAGCTCAGTACTTGGCTCAGTCAGAGAAATAAATAGAACAACTAAATCTAAATTATTACAACACTCCTCAAAGTATCCAAGTATATTTGTCTCCACCCCAGAGACCCTGCTGTAATATAGGACCACAGAGGACCCTGGGCGCGAAGGTGGTCAACTTTAAAGTCCCAACAGAGCTCCATTGAGCTGCTCACTCCCCTCTCTCACTCACTTGTTCTGTTTCTCCCGCACTGCAGGCTACCCTTTGTACTGGGCCCTGCCTGCATTGGCACCTTTTTCTGCCCACAAAGAAATCTGCAGCAGTCCCAACAGAGCTCCGCTGATCTTGCTCACTCCCCTCTCTCACTCGCTTGTTCTGTTTCTCCAGCGCTGCAGGCTGCCCTTTTACTGGTCTCCTGCCTGTGTTGGCACCTTTCTGCCCACAAAGTTCACAGGTGTCCTGACAGAGCTCCGTTGAGCTCGCTCACTCCCCCTCTCACTTCGCTCATTCTGTTTCTCCCAGCGCTGCAGGCTGCCCTTTTGTACTGGGCTCCTGCCTGCATTGGCGCATTTTTCTGCCCACAAAGAAATCTGCAGCAGTCTCAGAGAGCTCAGTTGAGCTCTGCTCACTCTCTCTCACTAGCTCGATCTTAATCTATCCCAAACTCTAATTTCCACAGTGGCCACGCTTATTCTGGGCCAGAAGAGCAAAACACATTTTGTTGAGAAGTGAAAAATGACAGCTGTATTTTTCATAAGCAGGTGTGAAAAATGCCAGTGTTGAAAATCTGGTAAAATATTACAAATTTGTGAAGTTACAAGGGTATGTGGAAACTGCACAAGCTTGTAACACAGTCATTTTATGGACTTTTGTCACCAAATTTTCAACATAGGCATTTTAGGACCTCTGCTCATGAACAGTATCACTGTCATTTTCTCAATCTATCCAACTGATTTCCCACAGCGACCGTGCTATTCTCGCCAAGTGCAAAACACATTTTGGCCATGATGTGTAAAATGACAGCTGTACTGTTTATAATGAGTGTTGAAAATCTGGGTGGAAATATTACAAATTCGCGAACTTGACGTGCGGTGGAAACTATGCAATGCGCTCATAAAACAGTAATTTTTAGTTTTTTCACCAAATTTGCAACATAGGTTTTTGAGAGCCCACCTCATGAACAGTGGCACTGTCATTTCATTAATCAGTCCCAAAGGTCATTCCGCGCAGTGATTGCAAAATTACCTTTCCAGACTGAATAATGCCATGACAGTGGCTGAATTCTTGAGGAGGGTCCCAATAACCCCATGTTGAAAATTTGGTGCCAAAATTCACAAAAATGCCTGAGATATGCACCAAAGTTGAAAAACCCTATTTATGCCACTATACAGTTTACGCCATTTCTTCAGTTCACGGTCAGCTTTAAAGAGTGCAGATGTGTTCCCGGTCCACGAAGATCGTCGCGCTGGGCTCCGAGTAAGTATGAGTGAGGGTATGTGTGGGGATGCAGGAGTGCGCAGAGGATGGGCGCAGATTGGGGAGGGCCACCAGACTCAAGAGGGACCGTTTCTGTTTACAGGTTTAAAGAAAAAAAAATGGAAAACATTGTGGGATTTTTTTTAACAGGGACATTTGGCACACTGAGGTGAGCTCCCAGCGTGCCGCCTGAATGTTTTTTTGGGGGGCTGTAGCCGACGGGGGATTAGGCACCCTGTCCAGCACCACAACAAATTTTGGGAAATTATGCCGACGGGGAGTGGGCTCCATCGCACCGAGATTGGGAAGGGTGGGACTGAATCCCACGGGATTGGGGCCCCATCAGCAAGAAAAACTGTTTGAGGGTGCATGATGCCGAGGATTGTGTACCCCTTGGCACACAACAAGTGGGGAGGTTACAGCATGCTGACAGGAGTGGGCTCCCGTCGGCAAATGTGCCTGGGTTGAGGCATGTGGACGGCAAGGTACCGCCCCTGCAATGATTGGTCGTCCTCATTGCAGCAAAATGGCTGACGCTGCAATTACGAGGTGGCCCTGATTGCAGCAGTGAAAATGTTTCAACTTGGTGGTATTTCTGCAGAACCAGTGTCATCAGGATACTGGGCCTGCATTAGTCCTCAGTGCCAAGCCCCAAATGCAGTGCCCCGTTGACTGCCACAGTGCTGCACCTCTACAACCTGCTTCTCTACTAAGATGCTGCATAAAGTTTCTTGCCCGTGCGCACAAGCAAACATAAAATCAATTCAGATTTAGAAGTTAATTTTTTAAAGCTATTATTAATTTCAGACAGTATGCTATCTCTTTTTTATGTAACTAACGTTTTCTGTGCCTGTCTTAACATCACCCTGGTTGGACCCAGCTCCATCCCCAGCATTCTTACCTTTACAGAGAAACATAGAATTTGTTGGCAGACAAGGACCACCCAGTCTGCCCAGATGTTCCTTGCCTAATCTACATCTGTAGACACTAACTGGTCTCCAGCGACTCACCCTCCTCCTTGTATGTTTTCTAATATACTCCTATATTTATCCCATGCATACTTGAAGCCTCCACTGCTTTCACCTCCACCACTTCTTCTGGAGAAGTATTTACTCATGTCTCTTTTAAACTCCCCTGCCCAGGTTAACTGCATGCCTTCTGGTCCTGGTGCTCTTACCCATTTGAAAAAGACCCCCTCCATGCACCCTGTTCCTCCTGTGAGGTGCTTGTAGGTCTCTATCATATCCCTCTTGCTCTCCTCTCTTCCAGGGCATACATGTTGAGATACGTCAGTCTTTCCTCGTAAGGCTTCTTGTGCAACCTCTTCACCATTTTAGTTGCCCTCCTTTGAACTGCCTCCCTTCTGTCTATGCTCTTTTTGAGGTGTGGCCTCCAAAACTGGATGCACTACTCAAGGTGGGGCCTCACCAGGGAGCGATACAGTGGCACCACCACATCCCTCTTCCTGCTGAGATACCCTCCTATGGACCCAGCATCCCACTAGCTCTATCCACTGCTTTGTCGCATTGTCCTGTCACTTTGAGGTTGTCAGATATGATAACCTGAAGGTGGAATCCTGTGATATGGGCAAGTCAAATTGAATGACTCAATATGAGAGACTCAATTTGATTGCCAGTAATAAACAGAGTGGGAAAGGATAGTGAGGGTGGTAACAGCGAGTGTCAGGGACAAGAATCACGAAAGAGAATATGGGGGACTGTGAGAGGGAGATGTAGTTAAACGGTATATGGAGGTAGTTTGGCCAGGCAGTTTCCAGTTGGCCATTTGGCATAGAGGTAGGAGTGTATGCCTGCGGTGTGAGAGGCTCTGGGTTTGAGATAGCTGTGTGCATAAAATTTTATTTTCTGCTGTTTGGGACTTATTTTTTTTCTGTGTTTCTGATCTTCTGAGTTACTGGTGTATGGTCTCCCCATCTGCAGGTTAACCTACCCCAAACGTTCTCTCCCTGATGACCTATAACTCTCCCTCCCCAATAGCCCCCCTCCCGAAGTTTCCCTTGTACCTCAGTGTCAGGCCTCCTGGAGTTGATTATAATTATGATGGTGGGTGTGGGGCATAGCCCTCCTGCATAAAAAATGTAGTTAATATCATCCTGGAGGATGGTGCCAGTTGTCACTCTTTGTTTTCGGTGTAGTAGATGTCGCGTTTTTTGATTTGGTGATGTGCACTTGCTCATGTTGAGTTCGCGATTGTACTGTCACTCATATTGCATGGAACCCCGAAGGTCCCTTCTCCTGTTTAGAGACTGTCAGTACCTTCTCCCCACCCTCCCAGGTTCCTATACCCTAGGTGCATGATTTAGCACTTTTTGGTATTGAACCTGAGCTAATGTGTTTTGACCACTCCTCAAGTTTCCAAAGGTACCTGTGCATTCTTCCACACCTTCTTGAGTGTCCACCCTGTTTCAGATTTTGGTATCATCTGCAAAGCCATACCTTCCCTTCCACATCTTCTGCAGTGTCACTAATGAACACTGTGAAGAGAACTGGTCCCAGTACTGAGCTATGTGGCACCCTGCTGGTCACTCTCCCATCATTAGAGTGAGTGCCTTTAACCACCACCCTCTTCTTCATTTCCGTTAATGAGCTTCTAACCCAGTTCGTCACTTTGGATCCCATGCCTAGGCTGCTTAGTTTCTTTATCAGCCTCTTGGGTGGCACAGTGTCAAGGACCTTGCTAAAGTCCAGACAGGCCATGTCCACTGCCCTCCCTGATCCATTTCCCTGGTCCCTAGTCAAAGAAATCTATCATGTTCATTTGGCATGACCTCCCCTGAGAATCCATGCTGCCTGTGGTCTTGCAACCCATTGGACTGAAGATACTCAACCAATTTTCTTTCAATAGGGTTTCCATTAATTTTTCCCACCACTGAAGTAAGACTGATCATCCTATAGTTCATAGCCACCTCCTGCTGCCATTCTTAGGTAGAGGATCACGTCAACTGTTTTCAGTTCTCCAGAACCATGCCTGTTTTCAGTGAGCTCTTGAATAAGACTGTCAGTGGTGCAGCAAGCACCTCCCGAGTTCCTTTAGTAGCCATGGGTTATTCCGTCTGATCCATAGCTTTGTCACCTTTTGAGCTGCTTGTCCTTTCAGGATTCTTTTCTTTGAAAAGGACTTGTGTCCACCTCCCTTCTCCTCTGTTTCTGCCACTCCCTGGTGGTCTGTCCCCCTACTCTCCATTGTGAAGACTGAGAAGTACCTGTTCAGGATGGAAGCTGTTTCTTGGTCCTCTTTTGCATAGTCTTGTCCTTCTGTCCATCTAATCCTCACTATCCCTCCCTTGCTTTCCTCTTCTCACTTATGTATCTAAAAATAGTCTCATCTCCTTTAGCTGCACCTTTGACTATCCTTTCCTCTGCCTTCACCTTTCCTCCCTCACCATATTTTCTGCTTCCCTCGGTTTTACTTGGTATGCTGCCCTGTCCTTCTCTCTGTGTTTCCTTATACCTCTTTAATGCCACATTTTTCACTCTCAACCTTGGTCAATCCCTTAGATAATCATAACGGTTTATTTTACCTTTTGCTTTTACTCACTTCCTTCACACAGAGGTTAGTTGCTTTAATTATGTCCTCCATATTTTCCCCTACTGTGTCTCTACGCCTCCTAGCAAGCCCCCTATGAGGCAGTTTCTGAGGCGTTATCCATTTGTTTAAAAGCATCCTCCTAACGTCCAGGACCCTCATTCTCATGTGGTTTGCCTCTGTTCATGTCTTTATGTTGAAGCACTCTTTGCAGTGATCACTGGTACCCAATGAACTGCACACTGTGACATCTGCATTGGTGTCCCTGTTTGTAAGCACCAGATCCTGCACTGCCCCTTCCCTACTAGGTTCTTTGACTAGCTGCCTGAGAAAGCTCCTTGTAGGGAGCCAAGGAGCCCTGCTCCTTGCTGAAACCACCATTGGAAGGCTGTACTCTACATCTGGCAGACTGAAGTCACCAACTAGCAGCACCTCCCTTTACTTGCCATCCTGATGATGGCTTCCCAAGTGCCTTATCCAACTCCTCTCCTGTGCTGGAGGTCTGTATAGTACCCCAGTATGGATAGTGGCCCTAGAGCCTGTCTCCAGGATGACCCACAGCATGTCCAGTCCTTCCTTTTCCTCCAGGTGCCCCTGTGCCTCCATGGCCTGGATTCCCTCCCTCACATATAATGCAATCCCTTGTCCTCCTGGCCTTCACCCTGTCTCTCCTGAGCAGAAGAAGCCCGGTATGACCATTTCTAGTCGTGGTGCTCAGTGCACACGCAACTCTGTATAGCCACAAATCTAGGGCATTTTCTGCCATGATGGCTTCCAAGTCAAATTGTTTCCAAGGCTCTGTGCATTACACACATGGCCCTCCACACCTTACTTCCCTGTATGTTTCCCTGTTTCACCCTTCCTGCCTCTGCTGTACCTTAATTTTCCCTACCCCTTCCCTTTTTACCTTCACCATTCCTTGTCTCCTTCAATCCTTTATTCTTGCTTACTTGATTTAAACCCCTCTTTTCCTCTGCTTTGTCTCCATCCCTGCCTTCTTGTGCCCCTGTCCTAGGGGAGTTTTCTCCCTTGGGGCCTCCCTTCCTAATGCCCATTATCTGAGGGAGCAATTTTTCCTGCCTTGATTCTCTCCCCAGATAGTTAAATTCTCATCCAAGTAGCATTGAAACCTCCCACCAAGTACTGTGGTCCCTTCCTGGAAAGATGCAGGCTGTCTCCCTTATAGAGGCCCATATTTTCCAGGCTGGCTTCAGTCTCCAGTGTAGCCAAAGACCTCCACCATGCACTATGCCGTCAACTAGTTGTTGAATAACCTGGTATGTAGTGCCTTGCATCTCCTCAACCATACATAGTTAACACTTTGGCAAAAGCCACGCGTTTGCCACCTGCTCGAGCCCTCCTCAGATCCCTGAAATTACCCTACACCATTCCTACCTTGTCCTTGCCAGGTCATTTGTCCCCAGATTGACAATGATGTCTAGCTCCCATAGCGATCCTCTGGATATGTTCTCCATCCTCTACACCAAAGCACCTGTCAGGCACACCATCTGCCTATCTCTTCCTCTCCCCTAGCAATAGGAGTCCCCACCAGCAGCTGCTTCTTCCTCATCAGGGCCTCTTCCTCCTTTCTTAGGGCCTCTCCTTCTGAGAACCCCTATTTACCCCTCCCACTGTGATTAGTGCCTCCACTCAGCTGCCCATCATGCCAGTATGGCAAAGGAGTTTGCAGTGGTATAGACTGAGGTGTGCACCTTCCACCATCTCCACCCTTCTGCAGCCCACCAAGGTACATCTGCTCTGCCTAGTCATCCTCTGGGTGAACAGAGACAGCCTTGATAGCCCCTGGGTGTGCAGAAGGTCCTGTATATTCTTGCCAGTTTGGCCAGGGTCCAGCAACCTCTGCCCACAGACCAGCGCGGTGAGTACATATGGGGAAGCTCCTCAGTCTCCAGGTGTCCCAAAAGACTACAGACCTACAACTATTGCAGTACACTACTCATGATCTTTCCTTGCTTAGCCTAGTGTCTATTAAAGTTCTGCTCTACCCTTCTACCTCCTTCCTACTCCCTTGTACTCTTACCTCCCCTTTTGTATCTCTAAAACTGTTTTGTTACCCTACTCTGAGATAGTGTGTCTTCTGCGTTCCTTTTATAACCCTCCTACTTGTTCCTACCTTTGCCTGGATGTCTACTGCTCCTTACACGGTTGTACTATGGCTGCAAGCTATAGATTTTCCAAAGCAATCTTCACCATTTATTACTGTATGGGTCTGTGCTGGACGTGCTAAGACCCTGTTGGAGCTATAAGAGCTTCAAAAGCTCAGAGCTAGGGGGCTGACACATGACGTGGTGCTCATGGAATGGCTGGTAACTGACTCCGCCCTCTGCTTCTCTCATTTCTGTTCTGGACGCCATCAAAACCGCACTCCTTGGGAGCTTTCACCATATTGAACTGTATCACTTAGTCCATCGCCACCAGCTTGACACTGTAATCCTCTTTTGTCTTTCTGGCACTGCTTCTTTTTCTCCGTCCTATTTTTATGGTGCGGGCTCTATTTTTACTCATTTTGTTATTTTTGCTTCTGTAGTCATGTTGGGTTCCCAGGTGCCTAAGAAGAAGGACAAGTCCAAAAGAAGATGGATATTCCCCTATGTGTTGGTGGCCCTGTGGGAGACTTATGTCCATCTGGACCATCATGACACCTGCGGGCCTGCCTCAAAGACAACCACACCATGGACTACTGTGACTCCTGCTTTTCAATGGGACTACCACACACTCAGACTCCATGCAATGTGGTGGGGTCGTTGCCCCCTCCTTTGGAGGTAGACATCACATGAGGGACTCCAAGGTATGGTCCCTGGGCTTTTCCCTTGAGCCTTTATTACACATACTGAGGAGATCTGGCTCTTCTAGTCCTTACCTTGCCGAGATGGAGGCTGGGGAGGGCTGTGGGACAGTCGACTGCCTCTGGGGTCAGTTGCACACCTCCCAGTCTGTGGCCCCTTGGGCAACAGATGCTCCCCTACTGATGTCAGAGCTGTTCCTTGGGCATATACTGGTGAGCACCCTGGGGTTGTGGTTTGGCATCCTTTTGACTCCTGCCATCAAGGTCAGTGCTGGTGAACAAAGCGTGCTGACAGCGCATGCCGGGTCCTCTCCTGTCACTGTTTGCGATGTCAGAGAGGAAAATCCTTGGAGTCTGAAGCCCTGTGGCGATCTTCTGGATCTTGTCCCTGGTGGTCAGATGACCCAGGACATGAGAGATAGATCCTGACAGGTTGCCGTGCTCTGACAAGGAACGTTTTTTCAGGGCCTAGTTCTAGGCCTCCGTCGAGCTTAGGCGTCATCATTGGAGCTGCTCTTCAGTCAGGTGCTGGTTGTGGCAGTGTCTCTTTTGTCTTCTGGCACCACTTGCAGTGCCAGTACCAGCTCTGGCACTGATTCTGGTTCTGGGAGGAAGGTCGGTGCTGGATGCAGTGCCAAGCAGGGACCTAGCACCTTTCTCGGTGCTGGGAAGGATTGCAGTGCTGCACATGGTGCCAGGATGAGTTCTGGCACCATCTGTGGTGCCATCACTCCTTCAGCTTTTTCGGCTAGTGTGGGGCCTGTTGTTAGGCCCAGCTCAGGGGCAGAACCCTCAGGTGAGATAGGGGCTGGTAAGTCTCATTCAGTGGCTTGCTCTGAATCCAGAGTATGTGGTGGCTCTGGCAGGAGTCTTAGTGCTGATTCAAATTCTCTGGCCTCTCTGGAACTGTCTGGGCCTGTTGCAGGTGGGGATAGGGGCGCTCTGTGGGACATCAACAGCTTCAGTCTCTGCATGGGGTTCCCCAAGAGCACCACCTAGATCGCTCCTCCACAGTTGAGTGTTCTCTGGTGGATGAGGTTTGCCAGGCCCTCTCATTGACGGTCCCTTGTATGCTCTTGTAGCCCTGGCAGAGAACCTGGTCTAGTCTACCATGACCCTCTTTCACCTCCTTCTCCTCCTCCTCCTCCTCCTCTGCCCTTCTCCTGCTGCTGTCCCTGGCATTTCAGGTCCCTTTGGGCTCCCTGTCCTGGGACCAATTCGAGCATCAGCGAAATTACCTTTCCCATTACCTCAGGGCACTAGCCCAGGCTATTTTCCAGCCTGAGACCCGTGCCACCACCCCTGAGTCCCGCTCCTCATCATCCTCATGTAACCCCCTACAAATGGGGTTCCCAAAGAGTCTTCCTTGAGCTTGCCTAAATGCTCACTTCCAGGTTGGTGTCCTGCGTTTAGCAGTTTAAATGTGATTGCCAGAGAGTGCCTGTATAGCTTCTGTGTACTGTCTCTTTAAGAGCTGCCTGGATTGCAGTCATAATTAATCAGAGAAGGAGCTCTGTTGAAAGATGTAACTATTTGCTGAAAATCATTTAGAGTGATAATGATAATGTAGTTTGTCTAACCTGCTTTCTTTGCAGCAAGGACTGTTTTGTTTATCCCCACCACTTTGGCCCAGGACTGTGGAATTGGACCAATCAGTACTGGTGGGACCTAAATGGAGCCAGACTACAGGAGCTGTCTGGAGCCAAGAATCTGTAAATTGCAGTTTTCGTCTTGTGGTGCCTTTTGCACCTGAAGGGTGAGCTCCTGTTGTGACTGACAGATGAATCAGCCAACCAAACCTTTTGCATCTTGGGGAAATTCCAAGGCTTGCTGCAGTTTGAGTCAGATCTCAGTTGGGAGTTGGAGAGCAAGAGCTTGAGACAGTCAAGCAGCCATCTGAGTAGTTTTGCATGGGAGAACTGTGGAAAGGCCTGAGTTGTGGCCTGCATGTCTGCCTGCTGCCCAAGAGGAGAGAGAAATTATTTTGGACTAAATCCAAGTTTGAGAGAATGAAGTAAGCCACTGATTTTTACCAGGCTCATACCTGAAGAAGACCAAGATTTTGCTGAATGCGATCGGCCTGTCGGGATTTCCAGCTGCTTTTGAATCCCGGTTTGTGCAGAGACTTTGCGATCATGACGGAGAGCAGTTTGCCTGGTACAGTAGAGTTTCCTACATGTAAATGTGCTGTGTATTGAAAGTGGGTCGTGATTTAGTTCCCCACTGTGTGAACTGTGTTCGGCTTGCTGGTATCGTAGAATCCTTTACATGTAAATGCGCTGTGTATTGACAGTGGGTCAAGATTTGGTTCCCCACTGTGTGAACTGTATTCTGCTTGCTGGAAGCTGTATCAGCCAAAGCGGACTGTATCCAATTTGTCTCCATTTGGCCTGGGCCTTGCCACAGTGGCCCAGCCAGACTACCCGCTGCACAGAGAAAACCATCAACGAGAGACCTGCCTGGGATCATCCCCTGCTCCATGCTTGAACAGGAATGGCGCCTCAGTGATTCGTTGTGGGCCCTGCTTCTCCTGGCACTCCAGATTAACCACCTGCTGTCTCGATTTTCATCCAGCCTGTGTCCAGTCTTGGGTATCTTGAGTAATCATCAGTAGCTCCCTGCAACAACAGCCTAATCTAAAAGTGTGTCATCTGATTGTCTTGTTGTTTTCTTTTCACGAACTGAGCCCTCAGGCTCAGATTACAAATAGTGTGTGTTGTGCATGTTGATTTCTTCCATCACAGGGCCCCAACCAGCTGCAACGTTCTGCTAGCCACCATTCTCCATCTGGGTACCCAGAGTGTGTGACTGTTTATGGACCCTAGTACATGCATAACTGTTTGATTGATACAGCCTTTAAGCAAATTAACCTGATTATGCCCCTCCTTGTTCAAGTCCCTTAAATAAATCAGATCTAACTCTTTTTGCATTTACCCTGACTGTGGTTCCAGTTTGTGCAAGTACTGTACTGCTATTATTCCAGTGTGCCATGTGCAACACCTCTACAAATGGGGGTTCCCAAAAAGTCTTCCTTGAGCTTGCCTAAATGCTTACTGTCAGGCTGGTGTCCTGCATTTTAGCAGTTTAAATGTGATTGCCAGAGAGTGCCTGTATAGCCTCTGTGAACTGTCTCTTTAAGAGCTGCCTGGATTGCAGTCATAATTAATCTGAGCTGGAGCTCTGTTAGAAGATGTACTTGTTTGCTAATCATTTGTTAGAGTAATAATAATATTGCAGTTTGTTCTATCCTGCCTTCTTTGCAGCATGGGCAGTTCTGTTTGTTTCCATCATCTTGGTGCTGGACTGCAGAATGGGCCAATCAGTACATTGGGACTCTAAAATGGAGCCTGCCTACAGGGCTTGGTGGGGCCAAAACTTGTACAATTGTAGTTTTGGGCTTTTGGCGCCTAAAATAACCTGGAGGGACCCTTGTTGTGGTGACAGACAGATCAGCCAGCCAAACATTTTGGATCTTGGGAAAGTCCTACACTACTTGCAGTTTCAGTTAGAGCTGAGTTGGGAAGTGAAGAAGTAACAGCTCAAGATAATTCGAGCAGCAATCCATAGTGGAAAGGCTTGAGTTTGGCCTGCATGCCTGCCTGCTGTTCCTGAGAGGAACTTGTATTTTTCGGACTGAATCCGAACTTGGAGAACAAATTAAGCCACTGAATTGTGACCAGGCTTTAACTGAAGAAGACTGAAGATTTGCTGATTGCAATCGGCCTGTCAGGACTTCCAGTTACCTCTGAACTCCCAGATTGTGCAGAGACTCTGTAATTGCGACGGAGAGCCATTTGCTTGGTACAGTGGAATTTCCTTACATGTGAATGTGCTGTGTGCTTATAGTGGGTCGTGATTTGGTTCCCCACTGTGTGTCTGAACTGTGTTTTGCTTGCTGGAGGCTTTATCCAGCTCCATGGACTGAATCCGTATCCATTTCCATTTGCCTGGGCCCTGTTACACTGGCCCAGCTAGAATACCTGCACCGAAAAGTCATCGACGAGAGACGGCCTGGGGATCAGCCCCCTGCTCAGCGCCTTGAACAGGAATGACGCCTTGGTGATTCATGTGGGCCCTGCTTTCCAGGCACTCCAGCTCAACAGCCTGCAGTCTCAATTTCATCCTGCCTATGTCCAGTATTGGGTATCATGAGTAAACATCAGGGTAGCTCCCTGCAACAACAGCTAAATCTTAAAGTGCTGTCATCTGATTGTCTTGTTGCCTTTTCTTTCACGAACTGAGCCCCCGGCTCCGGATTACAAATAGTGTGTGTTGTGCATGTTGTTTTCTTCCATCACAGGGCCCCAACCAGCTGCAATGTTCCTACTAGCCCACTGTTTTCCTACCATGGCCCAGAATGTGTGACTGTGTAGGGACTCTGAACTGCATGCCTAACTGTCTGATTAATATAGCTTTTAAGCAAATCAGCCTGATTCGCCACTCTGTTGTTCAAGTACCCTGAATAAATCAGATTTAACTTTGTTTGCATTTAACCTGACTGTGGATCCAGTTTGTGCCAAGAGTATTGTACTGTTGTTATTGCTGTGCTTAACCTTGTTTTACAGGGGTCCCCAGGTCAAGCTAGAGGAACCAGCCCTGGGTGGTAAGTGCAAACAGTGTGGGTAATTGTCTGATGAATAAGGATCATTGTGAAAGTGATTATTGTGTACTGTTCAGGCCACTAGAAGGAGAAAGGGGTTACAGTGTCCCGGAGGGTTGTGCCCAGGGCAGCTTGACCACTATCAAGCCTGACCTCCAGGTGGAGACACCCATATTCAGAACCTAGGCCCCTTAACCTGCAACTAGCCAAGCAGGCAGGGGTAGTAGCCTGGGATAGTGCCACCTAGGGTTACACTCATCTTCCTCCTCTGAGGAAGAGGACACTTCCTTCATGTCTCCTCAGATGCTGAGTACCCTTGCTACCAACAGTTCCTTTTGGAGATGATGAGGGAGCTGCAAATCAACCATTTTTCAGGCTGAAGTCCTCCATGTCTGATGCTGTCCTTCCTTGGGAGTACAGTCATGGCTCTATAGTCATATCCCCATGCCAAGGCCGCTGCGGAGGCATCTAGAGATGTATGTCTCTATCCCTCTGCCCCTCTCCAACCCCTAGGGATGCCCAGAGCAGGTATTGCAAAACCGTGGGCTCTCCATGAGCCATGCCTCACCCCTCTTCAGGGATGCAGCTCCTGAGACACCCCTCTGGGCATAGCGCCCATTGTATGACCATTCTCCAGAGTCACAATCTGCAGTGTTTGATGCTTGGAGTCAGAGTCTTCTCATAGAAACATAGACTCTGTTGGCAGATAAGGACCATAGCCCACCTAATCTACCCATTTTCCTACTCACTGCACAGCCTAGATCCTATTTGATCTCGGCTCTCCTGCTCTGCACATCTCCAGGGTACCCTTATGTCTATCCCATGCATTTCTGAACCTCTGTATTGTTTTCACCCCCACCACTTCTGCTGGAAGGCTGTTCCCAGGCTCTACCACCCTTTCAGTGAAAAAGTACTTCCTAACATTGCCTTGAGCCTTCCACCCCTCAGCCTCATATCATGCCCCTTGTTCTTGTGCAGAGTTGTCTCTGAAATATGCTTTCCACTTATACCTTGTTTATTCCCTAAAGGTACTTGAAAGTCTCTATTATATCTCCTCTCCTCCTTTCCTCCAGTGAATAGATATTAAGGTCCTTAAGTCTTTCCTCTTAGGGCTTCCGTGCAATCCATGTACCATCTTCATTGCCCTTCTCTGGACTGCCTCTATTTTGTCAATGTCCTTCTGAGATGTGGTCTCCAGAACTGGATACAGTACTCAGCTGAGGCCTCAGCAGTGATCTGTACAGTGGCATCGCATACCTCTTTCCTCCTGCTTGTTATGCCCTCCTATGCACCTCAACATTCTGTTTGCTCTCCCACTGCCTTTCACATTGTTTGGTCACCTTCAGGTCATCAGATATGATAACCCTTAGGTCTCTCTCCTGGCTTGTGGTGGCCAGAATTTCCCCACCATCCTGTACTCCTCCTTGGATTCCTGTGACCCAGGTGCATGATCTTGCATTTTAGCATTGAAACTCAACTGCCAGACACCTGACCACTCCTCTAATAGGCTTAGGGCCTTTCTCATTTTCAACCCTCTGGTGTATCCAGTCTGTTGCAAATCTTGGTGTCATCTGGGAAGAGGCACACCTTTCCCTCAGACATTCTGCAATGTCGCTAATGAAGACACTGAATAGGAATGGCCCCAGCAATGGCCCCTGTGGCACCCTTGGTCACCTCCTCTCCTCAGATTTCATGCCATTTACCACCTCCTCTGATTCCTGTCCCTTAGCCAGTTCCCAACCCACTTTACCACTGTAGGACCCACTCTCAGGCTCCCAGTTCATTTAGCAAGCTTCTGTGGGACAGTGTTGAGGACTTGCTGAAATCCAGGTAGGCCACATCCACCACCCCTCCCTTATCTATCACCCTGGTTACCCAGTCACAGAAATCTATAGATTTGTCTGACAGGACCTTCCTGCTGAGAATCCTTGCTGCTTTGAATCCTGTGCCCGCTATCCTCCAGAAGCGTCTCAATCCTCTCCTTAAGTAAAGACTCTATTAGTTTCCCCACTACTGAGGACAGGCTTTAGGCCTGTAATTTCCTGTCTCCTCTCTGGTTCCACTCTTGTGAAGAGGACCACATCTACCCTCCTCCAGTCCTCGGGTACCTCCCCGTCTCTAGTGATGCATTGAAAATGGCAGCCAATGGTTCCGCCAGCACTTCCCGAGTTCCTTTATTATTCTGGGGTGCATCCCATCTGGCCTCATTGCCTCATCTGCTTTTATTTTCTGAGTTCTTCTAAGACTCTTTCCACCATGAATGGGCTGGTGTCTGCCTCTCTCCCTGAATACCCTCTTAATGAGTCTCGGTCCCTCACTCTCCCCTTCCTGGTGAAAACTAGAACAAGTATTTGCTCCATAATTCAGCCTTTTCTAGGTCATCTACCCTGTGCCCTCCTTCCTTCTTCAGCCTAATGATCCCAATTCTGGTCTTTTTCTCTTGCTAATGTATCTGAAGAAGGTCTTGTCACCTTTCTTAATAGCCTTGGCTGTACCTTCCTCTGTCTGTGCTTTAGCCCTTCTAATTATTTTCCCAGATTCCTCTGATTCTTCAGATATTGTTCTCTGTCCTCATCCTTTTGTGTTTTCTTGTATCTCCTGAAGGCTCTTTTCTTTTCCCTTACTTTCTTGGCCACTACCTTCGAGAACCATAATGGCCTTTTCTTTCTTTTACTCTTGCTGTGTATTTTGACACAGTGACCTGTTACTTCTGTTATGACTCTCTTGAGTCTAGACCACTGTTTTTCCACATCTCCCCGGCACCTTCCATTGCTAGGGGTTTTTGAGATTTCTACCCATCTTCTTAAAGTTAACCTTCCTGAAATCTAGGACCTGTATCCTTGTATGGCTTGCCTCCGCCACTGTGGCTACCTTAAACCACAAGTTTCCTACAGCACGCACCCTGTTATGCATCTCAGCACACCAGGAGCACCAGCTGATCTATGGCAGGCACCCAAGGGTTGGCACTGGGACAACTCCTAGAGTCTTTTCCAGATTTTGAGACAACCAGACAGGCTATGCGTCTTTCTGCTCAGGGTCTAGAGATGGTGAGGCACCAAGTGAGGGCATCTTATGAAGCCAATGAGGGTGGCCTACAGGATGGTGGGAACAGCAGTCTGCATTTGGTGGACGGACATGGCTTCATCTCTCTCAGTTGTCATTATTGGACCAGGTAGGATGATCACCTCAGGATTCAAGGGGCCAATTTCTTTTCCTGCAGGGCCAGGCATGAGCTTGTTGTATGCCTTCCTGATCCCAGGCCATGGCAGCCTCTGCCTGTCTCTGACCAGTCTCGGCCTCGCCAGGCCCATAAGGGGTCGAGACAACTTTTCCCTCAGGGTGAGCCAACACCACCCTCGGGTGGTAAGCTTGCACTCAGACAGTGTTGGAATAATACTTCCAGAGGTACCAGGGCCCTAAAATATTTGGATCAGGGACCATCTGCGGCTGATTCAAATCGGTGCATAACACATTCCAGTGGGTCAGATGGAAGGCACACTGCACTAAACACTACTCCTAGTTTATGTATCCATGTTTTCTTAGTAAAATAAGTATACAGTGTAAAGCCTTGAGCCAAAGCTCATTTCTAGGTGTGATCTGGGAGAGAAAACAATGGGATTGCAAGCCAAAAGAATAAAAGTTACAATGCACAGTTAATTATTCATTTACTGTATATATTTACTCATTTATTTATTTGAGGGTAGGGAGGTGGTGGAGAACCGTGCAATCTAACAAGGTGCAATAAATACAAAACAATGACAACTGTAGAAGAAGCAAATACCAG
Source organism: Neoceratodus forsteri (assembly GCA_016271365.2). Taxonomy (NCBI): domain Eukaryota; kingdom Metazoa; phylum Chordata; order Ceratodontiformes; family Ceratodontidae; genus Neoceratodus; species Neoceratodus forsteri. The sequence goes on from JADMNL010000024.1 coordinate 128,044,591, forward strand.
GTGCAGAGAAATACATTACAATCAGGTGCATGAAGTGAAACAAATTTTCAAATGTACAAAAGCAATACACATATGGAGAAGGAACAGTACTGTAAATTGATATGGGTGGATGGGGGACAACTACACAGGCAAATGTGGGGCAGGAGAGAGCCATGGCTGGAGGGTGGTGGTCAACAGCTTTTGACATGATAGAGTATACCAAGAGAAAACAAAGAAAATGCAGTTGCAAATTGAGTAACATGTACTATACAGCAGCACAGACCTACAACATTTAAATTATACAGCTATGCTTCTTCATTTAAAATGCAGCTGCTGGCCTGGTGTACTGCTTCTGGAATACATACATGCTTCCCATGAACATATGGGCTGGGATATTCAAAGGGGTTGCACTGGCACAACCCTAATGCCTCCTGTGGGATATTGAGAAGGCTGCCTGGTGCAGTGCAACTCCCGATGCGCCCGGGTGCACTGTAAGTGTATGCAGCGCAGATGCAGGGCGTGCAATGCATATGTGGCACATCGATATTCAGCCGGGATGTCGCGGTGCACTATGCCAGTGCTCCCCGCATTGCGCGCGCATAGAGGTCTCAAAGTTGAACCCGTGTACATGGGAGCAACTCCTGGCCACCCACAGGTGGGCTGTCGTGTGCAGGGCACCACACAGGCAGCCGCCAGTTGTGGGTGGCAACCGCCACCCAGAACACCATCCACAAGCACACACATCCCTGGTAGTTCTAGTGCCCCATGTCTCCGTTCGCTGGAATCCGGCTGCCAAGTTATGCCCTGGTAGTCTAATGGACCCCCAGCCCATTGCCATGATGCGGCATGGCACCAGAAAACAATTCCCTGGTGATCTAGCGTGCCCCCCCCTCCCTCCACACACCACCCATGCCCCACCATGCCCCTCGTTCATCGCTGGGTGGCTGCAACCCCACCGCATACCGCCCAGCCACCTGGCGAATGACAGGTACAATATGGACTTGCAGGGCATACTGTACTAGACAGTCCCAAATATGTTAATGAAGTCATTTACATATTTGGGACTGTCTAGTACAGTATGCCCTTGCAAGCCCATACTGTACCTGTCATTCGGGCAACTGGGCATTATGCAGGAGGGTTGCAGCTACTCCGCCTATGATGGGGGGAGCAGGTGGGCAAGGGTGCTGTGTGGGTGGGAGGGTGGTAAGGCACCACTAGATCACCAGGGAATTGTTTTGGTGCCATGCCACGATTAGGCAAATGGGTGGGGTTCCAATAGACTACCAGGGTATTAACTTGGCGCCATATTATGGCGCATCGGAGACATGGGAGGGAGGGGGATTCCACTAGGACCACCAGGGCAAGGTTACCATTATGGTACTTGGGGACTTGGGAGGGAGGGCCACTAGACCAGGGAGTGTGCCTCACATTTCCGCATTTGGCGGTTACAGGCGAGGTTGCCGGGATCCCCACCACATGTCATGCTGGGCAGGGCGCCAGGCGCAAGTCGCCGGGCAGCCCTGAGCAAGTCATGCAAATGGGGCCATAATGACATGCTAATGGCCCCATTTGTGCCTTGCATGGCTTATGGCCTAATTTGCATGCCCCCAGCTGAATATTCGGGTGATGCACCTAAGCGCAACTGCACTTGGCTGGCGCATCTCTGTGCTCCTCTCTGTGGCTTGTGCTGGCGCGGTGCCACTGCTCCATGCACTGTCTGTGCTGCACTTACCATATTCAGCGGTGCTGAGCCATGGTGCAGCACCGTTGAATATCGCCCTGATCCTGGCCAAGGCGCAGCCAGTTGCGCTAAGCCCAGGCCCTGCACCCTGCCAGGTGCAGTCTGAATAGCTGGCCCATTGTATTCATGACAATGAATTCTTGTATACTGCACTTGATTTGCCTACACACCTGTAACCTAATCTAAAATCTGATCACAGCTTTAAAAGCTCTGTATGTACTGTACTTAAATGTCAGTGTACCTGACTGAATCCTTTGACAATAGGTTTTGATAATGCCAAGCATTTTCTATAACTGAAAATAGACCTTAAAGACAGAGTATCTGCACTGCAACCATCCAGGAAAAGTGAAGACTCATTGTCAAAAATGCTTTTCAATAATGATTCACTGCAATCCTGGATCTTCTTCTGGTTTTACTTTTAAAGTACTGCCGCACTGGTCCAAGCTGCAACTCCTTCAGCTTATACTTTAAAACTATTGCACTGATCTGTACTTCATGCTGTTGCCTACAGCTGATGAGCTCTAATACAAGCAAAATCAGTTAGGTCCTGTAGTACTGGCCGGAATAACCTCAAACCAGTCTGCACTGAATCCACAGGTGACTGGCAAAAATGTAAACAGTAACAGTTGCAAAACACAACAAAGACTTGGAGCAAGTATAGATGTTCCACAGACTGTCTGACAGACTGTGCCACTTCTTTAACTTCTTCTGCCAAAGTTCAGAACTAAACAGGCCTGCTACAGCAGCATACATGCACTGCACAAGAAACAAGCATTTGTCAATGCGAATATTGCTTGCTTGTATGTGCTGTTTAGGTGTTTGAAGTGATAGTTCCATGCCTTCCTCCCAAGACATCCACTGTGTCTTTCCGTTCAGTATTCACAGAAGAGTGGAGGGCAAGGGCACAGCAGTACAGCAGTTGCCAAGGGGTGAAGAGGTGGACAATAGTCCATTCAAAGGCAAAAGAGTCCTGCAGGAGCTCACTAAATTGAAGGTGGACAAAGCAATGGAACCAGATGGCATACGCTCAAGGATATTAAGAGAACTGCGAAGGAGATAGCAGTACCTCTGGCAGCCATGTTCACTGAGTCATTCAACATGAGTGAATTGGAGGAGGACATGTGGTCCCTCTACACAAGTCCGGCAGCAGGGAGGAGGAGGGAACAATAGGCTATTCAGCCTCACCTGAGTAGTGGGGAAGATCATGGAGACATTGCTTAAAGAAAGGATAGTGGGGCATCTAGAAGCCATTGGAGCCCAGGACCATAGACAACATGGATTCACAGTGGGGACATCATGTCAGACAAATCTGGTTGATTTCTTTGAATGGGTGACAAAGGAAGTGAATCAGGGTGGGGCAGTGGACAACGCTACCTTGATTTCAGCAAAGCCTTTGACACCATCCCATATAGGAGGCTGATAAACTAGCTGGGTAGGCTGGGCATGGGGAAAGGGTGGTAAGCTGGGTTAGAAACTGGCTAACAGACAGGAGGCAGAAGTGGTGATAAATGGTGTGCAGTCTAGAGAGAGGGTCACCAGAGGGGTGCTGCAGGATCGGTCCTTGGGCCAGTCCTGTTCGATGTCTTCATTAGTAACATTGCAGAATGTCTGAAGGAATTTTTCACCAAATTTTCAACATAGCTATTTTAAGACCTCTGCTCATGAATAGTGTCACTGTGATTTTCTTAATGTGTCCCAAACATTGATCTGACACCGAATGCGCCATTGTGCGCTACATGCACGGAAACACATTTTGGGCGACATGTGAAAAATGACAGCTGTACTGCTCATAGGAGGTGGTAGAATGGCAATGTTGAAAATCTGGAGTAAATATTAAAAATTTGCAAACTTAATGAGTGCGTGAGAACTGCGCACCGTACACTCGTAAAACAGTCATTTTAGGATTTTTTCACCAAATTTTCAACATAGCTATTTTAAGACCTTTGCTCATGATCAGTGTCACTGTGATTTTCTTAATGTGTCCCATACATTGATTTCGCGACACAGACTGCGCCATTATGCGCTACATGTTTGCATGCATGCAAACACATTTTGGGTGTGATGTGAAAAATGACAGCTATACTGCTCATAAGGAGGTGTGGTAAAATGGCAATGTTGAAAATCTGGAATGAAAATATTGAAAATTCGATGAACTTCCTACGAGCGCGTGGGATCAAGCGCAACAAATGCTCATGAAACAGTCATTTTTGGGAATTTTTTCACCCAGTTTTCAACATAGCCATTTTAAGACCTCTGCTCATGAACAGTGTCACTGTGATTTTCATAATCTGTCCCAAACATTGATTGCGCACACCGACTAGCGCCATTGTGCGCCATGCATACAAACACATTTTGGGTGGCGTGAAAAATGACAGCTGTACTGCTCATAAGGAGGTGTAGTAAAATAGCAATGCTGAGTATTTGGAGTGAAAATATTAAAAAATTAATAATTCTGGGCGTGCGTAGGAACCTCACAACGCAACTTCTGTAAAACAGTCATTTTTAGGAATGTTTTCATCAAATTTTCAACATAGCCATTTTAAGACCTTTGCTCATGATCAGTGTCACTGTAATTTTCTTAATGTGTCCCATACATTGATTTCGCACACTGACTGCGCCATTGTGCGCTACATGCATTGCAAACACATTTGGGTGCAATGTGAAAAATGACAGCTATACTGCTCATAAGAAGTTGTGGTAAAATGGCAATGTTGAAAATCTAGATTGCAAATATTAAAAATTTGCGAACCCTCTGATGATCGTATAGGAACTGTGCAATGCACATCAGAAAAAAGTCATTTTTAGGATTTTTCACCAAATTTACAACATAGGCTTTTGAGAACCTACCTTATGAACACTGGCACTGTCATTTCGTTAATCAGTCCCGAAAGATGATTTCGCCGGTGACCGTGAAATCACCCTTCGGGCCTGATTAATGCCATGACAGTGACAGAATTCATGAGGAGGGTCCCAAAAACCCCATGTTGAAAATTTGGTGCAAAATCCAAAAATGCCTGAGATATGCAGCAAAGTTGAAAAACCCTATCTATCCCATTATACAGCTTACGGCATTTCCTCAGTTCGCGGTCGGCTTTGAAGAGTGCAGACGTGTTCCCAGTCCACCAAGATCGTTGCACTGAGGTCCAGAGGTAAGTATGGGGTGAGGGGTGTGGGGAGGCAGGTGAGCAGTGGGTGGGTGCGGGTTGTGGGAGGGGCAGGAGAAGCGCAGAAGGACAGTTTTTTGTATTTACAGGTTTTTTTTTAATAAGGCACGAGGGATGTTTGCCACGCTGGGGTGGGCTCCCAGTGTGGCAGCTGGAAAAACTATTTGGGGGGCTGGAGCCAACGGGGATTGGGAACCCCTGTCGGCCATAACACATTTGCCACACTGGGGTGGGTTCCCAGCTTGGCACCTGGATGCTTTGGGGGCATGGGGCGAAGGGATTAGGCACCCCATCGGCCATAACAAATTTTGCCACGCTAGGGTGGGCTCCAGCGTGGCACCTGGAACTTTGGGGGGACAGCAGGCCGGCGGGGTGGGCACCCCGTTGGCCGTACAGTGTGCGGGAGGGGGGAAGGCACATGAGCACGCAGTATGCGTGCATGCGTGTATGTGTGTGGAGGGGAGCTCTGCTCACTGAAGGAGCTCTCCTTCAACTGTATGACCACTGCATTTTCAACTGCTGTCATAGACAGCTGCAACAGTGATTGAGGAACCGAGGCCGCCTGCAAACACACTGACTGAATTGGAAGATGGGTGCCACACCTCCAAATACTCGGATGATGGCACTATATGTTTCTTGCACATGCGTGCAAGCAACATAAAAAGCCTATGCTAGTGAAAGAGCTCCTGGTGACCGTCTGCTATCTGAAATAAGCTGTGTTGAATAATAACAGTGAAACAGCGAGCAACAGAAATGTCATTTCAGTGTTCTCTCTCTCTCTACAGCTCTCATCATACTTAAGCAATGAGGCACGACAGGCGTTGTTGCACTACATTTACCCATGGTCAGGGGCGTTGTAAGGCACATTGCAAAACAAAGACTCTAAAAGTTTTCAAACACACAAATATTATAATAAAATGTTGCTAAATAATGCAGAATAGTCCTTCCACAGATGTGTGTCACCTGTCAGTCACTCATCTTTTGTAATATTCAGTACACTGTATGATTGTACACCGTGGAATAGAAGAATTCAAAGCTTTGCATTATTTCAGTAGTAGAATGCTCCCCCCCCCATACACACAGAATGGTGACATGGAATACACAAATTAAAATTCCTCAGGGTTCCACTGGCACACACACACACAGTCCTCAGGTGGAGCCACAACCTTAATGTTATCAGTTGCCTGGTAAGAGCAGGGAGTTCTTTCTCAAACTGGTGAGGATGGGAGGGATTTTCATGGTCATCAAAACACCAGCATAAATGACAAGCATCTGTGATAGACACGGTTTGTCTTATCTTGTCTGTCTGCTGTTCCTTTAAAACTGCCCCACCATGCCTCCTATAGTCATAGTGATACTTCTATAAATGAGTACAACCATTCCATAATGAGAGCCAGTTTATGAAAGAAAGGCAGGCAGGGGCTGGGGGATGGAATGTTCAACAAGCATTACACAGCAATACTTGTAGCCAATCAGCATCAAGAAATCTCCCTACCCATTTTGTAAAACAAGTACATTACCCTGTCATCTTGGAAAAAGATTATCCCTCAGCTTAGAGCTTGGAGGGGCTGATTTCAAGGGCCTGGCATGGCTTAGATTGACCAGAATCCCATGTACAACTTGCTTGATGCAGAGAAAAACCTTGCACAACTGAAAATGTTATTTTTAGCATTTTGTTTGGTATTGGTGGGTTGACTGTTTTGCCAGGTATATTTTGCAAAGCAAAATGCTATTTTTAGTACTGTCAGATGTAGCAATTTTTTTCACTTTGTCTTTTTATTGAAATTTGAGTATATAAGAAAGCACATCTTATACAGTAAAAGACTATCCTCCATGTAAGGTATAAAATATCACTTAACAAAACACAGTATTTAGGGTAAATATATTGGAGAAGCCTTACATGCATGTATTGATAATAAAACACAAACCTAGACAGGATGTAAGTGGAGAGCAGAAGGGTTACAATCAATAGGGTATTATAAGATCGAAATAGTAACCATGTATGAAATACATGCTAGGGCAGGCTATGGCAAGGCATTCAGTAAATTGCAAAAAGTGATAAATGGTAATATGAACAATGTTCAGTAATGGAGAGGTGAAGATAAGAAAAGTGTGCAAGGAAAGAAAGAAGAGAGAAAAAGCAAGGAAGAAGGAAGGAGAGAGGCAAAAACAGGGAAGAAGGGAAAAAGAGGAGAAATCTGAGCACAAAAGTTTCGAGAAAACCTAATCTGAGAGCAAAATAAGCATGAGGGCTAAATATCCTAAGAATTAGGGTCTAGAAGAGCTAGGTTCATGTACTTGAAGTAATCCTGCTAACATCTGTCATATACAGTGAGTCAGTTATGAGTAACATGAGATAATCGGTATAGAGAGGCATAATGAGAGAGGCTTTGAAGAATATCTGAAAGAGAAGGCACCAGAGTTGATTTCCATTTCATAAGAATCAGACGTTTGACCAGAAGAGAAAGTATGTCTAGCCATCTAAAATGTGCATGAGAGAGAGAGAGCTATTGGGGATAAGGATGCCTAGAAGGAATAGCTTGAGTCAAAGGTAGTTTTGTCCTGTTACTCTGGAGGCAAGTAAACAAACTTTATGCCAGAGCTTATTAATGGGAGCGTTAAGATCACAAGATGTAAGTAGATCCTTGCTGGCCAAATTGCAGTGCCGGGCAATTATTATTATTTAATAGGCCCATTCATTGAAGCACAGAGGGGTTCTATACAAGGATGTAGGATTTTAGTTTGCATTAAAGAACTATGGGCATCTTTAAAGGTATTATGTCAATACGCCAACAATTACTCCATTGTGCGTCTGAAATATTGTAGTTAAGAAGAATACTCCATTTATTTTTGGCCTGTATAGACTGATCAGGTAGATTATCAATAATGTCTTTGTAAATGGAGCTATTTAATGTTACTGATAAATTAGTCCAGTGCTAGATGTATGGTTTAGAAGTGTATGCCTATACACTAAACTAGAGAGAGAGTTATAAGCTGCCCGAATTTGTAAAAACTCCAGAAGTCCTGTTTAGGAAGTTTCCATGTGACCTGTAAGTCTGAGAATGATCTAAGAGTGAGTGATGTTTATCTTAGAATGATCTACCTCATTCTAATACTCCTTACCTCCCTAGGGGTGCTAAATGCCCCTGGCGAGCTATTCTTATGCCCCCATTTATCTGCCTGCAACACCACTTCTCCCTGCCCCTCCTCCCCCTCTGCCTTCACTCACCCAATCTGCTCCTCTATTTATCTCCGTCTGATGGGCACCTTCTCACTCACCCCCGCCCCTTATGCATCTTATCGTGTTTGCATTCCCTGTCTGTGCTACCTCTTTCTATCCCCTGTACCACTACACCCCCATCCCCCTACCCCAGTCGGAAACTTTCCTTCTGCCACTTACTCCCAAGAGCAGCACTCCTCCTCCTGCTCCTGACTGGTAACATTCATCCCAACCTTGACCTGCAACACTGGCCCCCCCTTGAACTCTCTGACTTCAGATCACATCTATGAACATTTGTAGCCTCCCTTAAAACTGGACTCTCTACACTGCTGGGTGATGGTTCATAAACCAGATGTGGTTGCCTTGGTTGAAACCTGGCTGTCTGATTCCACCTCTAACTCCCAGGTCTCTCTCCTGGCTACACCCTCCACCGCTGAACCGGCCGGTAGAAGAGGTGGGGATGTGCCTTCTATGTAAAGGACCTCTCATTGGTCTAGCCCTCCCTCCCTGACCTTGATCATAAGGCCCAGGCCCTAACACTAAAGCTATCTCCCGACCCTCTAGGGGTCCTATCTTTCTGACTACAGCTCATACCTCCAAAGAACCAAACTCAGGCACTGGGCCCACTAATTGACTATCTCACCTCCTTACCCAACCCTCTGACCAGATCCTGGTGGGTGACTTGAACATTAATTGGCTTTGCCCTCATCCTCCTCTCTTCCCGGTGAGGCTTTTACTGCTATTGATCTAAACCAACTAGTCTCCCAGCCTACTAGAATTAACCCAGAAGGGGCTCTAGCACACTCCTAGATGTGGTCCTCACTAACAGACCAAGCAGCATCCACAATATCCAAATACTCCTGACTGCCTTAGTGACCACTCCCCTGTTCTCTCCAACTGGGTTACTTCTCTGCCAAGCCCTCTGTTCAAACCACCTTTCAGAGGTGGCTTAGACCTGGTGGGTTAAAGACCTAAAGCATTACCTTGCACATGCAGACTGGTCTCCATTGCTAAACTCACCTAACATTGACAAGGCGCTGGCCTTCTTTGTCAACACCTTCAACACTGCCTGTGACATCTTCACACCTATAACTGCGCAGTAGGTCTAAAGTAAGACATGCCCCTGGGTCACCCCTGCCCGTGACTGCTTTTTAAGCAGCGGACAACCTGTGGCACCTTGCTGTTGCAACTGGCCGCCCTGCAGACAGACAGACCTATGCTGCGGCTTGGAACAGGTGCACCTGGGCTATCCATAAAGCAGAGGCTGAGTACTATCAAGCCTTCCTTACCACCTCTTGGGAACCCCAGATCCTTCTGGGACAACGTCAAGCAGCTGAATGGTCACTCCCGGTCCCCCCTCCTTCACTTCTTAACATCAATGGTACTGTCTCCTCTGATCCTGCCCTCATTGCCACTCACCTCAATAACTCCTTTACTGATCTTAGCCCAGTGCTCCTGGCAATTTCTTCAGTCCTCCACCCCAGGTCTGCACCATCCATCACCGCCCTTGTTCCACCTCATTGTGTCACCACAAGAGGTCAGGCCATACCTGCTTAAAGCCTTAAAAGGGTAACACCATCAGTAACGACTCCCTAGATCCCTGTCTCCTACATCAGGTCCTGGACCAGGTCATCTCACCTATCACCTGCATCTTTAACAAATCCTCTGTCTCGGACAATTTCCGCTGTCTGAGGGTCGCCACAGTTACCCCTATCCACAAAGGTGGCGACAGGACTCTTCCAAGTAACTACCAGCCTATCTCAATCCTGCCCCCTCTCAAGGCCTTAGAGAAATTGTGGCCACTCAAATCTCTGGCTACCTCTCTAAATACAATGTTCTCTGCCCTGAGCAACATGGGTTCAGAGCTGGTCATAGTACCAATACAGCTCTCCTGGAGATCGCCAACTTCCTCCACACATCTTTGGACTCTGGCTCCATGGCTGGTGCGTATTCATTGACCTGTCTAATGCCTTTGATACCGTATTGCATCCTCTCCTGTTAACCACTCTCAACCACCTAGGCTTTGCCACTGGTCCGGTCTCCTGGTGCGCCAGCTATCTCAGCCAGCTCTCAATCTGTGAAAGTTAGTGGAACTCTCCAGCACCTGCTCTATCCACTCTGGAGTCCCCAGGGCTCTATTCTTGGACCCTACTCTCTCTCCCTCTTCCTCAACGCTTCCTAGCAAATGTGGAAGTAAGATCTTACTCTCGCTGAAGATGCAGTACTCGCCGCTTCTGCAGTAACCCCATTTCGCTCCAGAATTCTCTTCAGCTAGCTTACGACTCCACTGAAACCTGGTTCACTGAGCACCGACTCATAATCAACCTAAAGAAAACAAAACCATGCTCTTCTCCCACCCCAAAAATAAGTCCAGCAATTTTCCTCTCACTGTCCACTCCACCTCAATATTCCCATCGAACGAGTGCAGTCCTATAAATATCTTGGAATAATCTTTGACCCTGCCCTCTCCTTCCATGGCCCCATTTCCACTTGAACTCTGCCACCAACTCACGGTTGGGCATTCTTTACCGCACAAAAATGCCTCCCTTCGACGCCCTCTGCTTGGCTGTCACCTCCTCTGTCATATCACTCACTCCACTACGGCCTTCCGTCTATGGGCTGCAGATCAGACGGCTCTGAGCAAGGTTCGCTTACACTTAACAAAGCCTGCAGACTTATAACCGTGCGCCAGACTTACCTACACCTGTCTGCTGTACTCCTTGGCTTCCCTACTCAGCCTGGATGAGCGGCTCATGTACCAAACATGCCAACTCACCTTTAAAGCCCTCCATGGCCTATCCCCACTGGCTTATCTGACTCAATCCACCAAGCTAATCCAACTGTGAACACCCGCAGCTCATCCAAAACAACTCTGGTCATTCCAAGAGCTAGGACTTCAATGCCAAAGGGTTCCTCACAGAGCGTCCACCTGGTATAACTCCTCCCTGCTGCTATCTCTGACTCTCCCTCATTAGCATGCTTTAAACGCAGCCTCAGAAATCACCTGCTCATCTCACGCAGATGCCGCTGCCGCTAAAGTGTAAAAAAAAAAAAAAAAAACTCCCCCTCTGACAATGCTCACCGAGCTGCACTCCCCCTTCCTACCACCTCCTTTCCTACCCACTCTTCCTCCCTGGCCTCCCCTTCCTTCTGCTTCCCAGCCCTACTCCCCTCTTACCCCCCATCCTCCCTACCTCTCTCCCCACTAACCCTATTTTAGCTTATATCCTCATATGTATTGGAACCAACTGTAACCTTGAATGAAACTTACTTTGAACCTGTATTATCTATTGTCTCTATGCCACTGTCTGTGTCTCTATGTGACGAGTACCTTTGTAAATGAGCCCCTGGCTCAAAGGTTGTTAAACTGATGTTTAAATAAAATAAAATTAATAAAGAGTGAGTGAATTCTGGTCCAAGATATCTCCGAGAAAAATGCCTTTGTTCCTCCATTGACAGACAATTGGGTGATCTTCTAGAGTGAGCAGTGGATTGCCCATAAGGTGGCATAAAACCAGGGTGTTGGATTGGATTTCAGTAATTTGTGGGTTAGTTTCAATAAAGAACAGAGGATGATCTAGTTGGGTGAGATTTTAGTTTAGAGGAAATGGATTAAAATGAAGGAAGTGGAACTCCTCCGGCACAATGCGGATTCCATTGCAGCCCATAATGGTGAGTGAGGGAGGGTTTCTGAAACCATTTAATAGTTTGGGCCATTCGGAAAGCCCAGACATAGCCTTTGAACCAGGGGAGTCCGAATCCCCTTTTTCCAATGTGATAGAAGTTTGTTGCAGTTAAATCTCGGTGGTTTCCATCCCAGATAAAGTTATCTATTAATTTATCAATTTTAGCAAAATAGGAGGATGGTAAGACTAAAGGAATATTGGCAAAGAGGTAAAAGAATCTTGGGAGAAATGGACATCTTAATGACTGCAATTTTCCCCATGAAAGAGAGATTAAAAGGCTTCCATCTGTCCAGAATTGTTTTGATGTTATCAAATAAGGGGTTACAGTTAATGTCCCATATCTTCCCTAAGTTACTAGTAATTTTGATTCCTAGATATGTTATACCCTGTGGTGACCAGTGGAATCCAAGAGGTATGTTCATAAAGGCTTCACGGTGGTCATTAAGGGCATAGTTTGTGATTTGCCATAATTCAAAGCAAGGCCAGAAATTTTAGTAAAATTATTAAGCAAATCAACCAACAGGGCCCAGCCTCATTCAGGTTTTCAAGTAAGATTAAGAGGTCATCCACGTAGGAGAGAGAAAGATATCTTGGAATTGCTCACAGGTATGCCCATAATTCCAGAAGATTGATGTAGACAAGCAGTCAGGGGTCTCCATGGCTAAAATAAACAGGGAAGATGACAGGATAGCCTTTGTCTAGTTCCCTTGCTAGAGGAAAGTAAGAGGAAAGGGTGGAATTAGTAAGTACTTTAGCAACAGAGGAGTTATATAATAGCTTGATCCAGGAGCAAAAGGTATGAGAAAGACTGAAATAAGATAAAACTTGATGAAGGTAGTCCCAGTTTAAGGAATCAAAGGCCTTCTAAATCAATAGCTATGGCTGCAGCTGGTGTCTTGAGGATTTGGCTTTGTGAAATAAATTAAATAAGGAACGTAGGTGATCAGAACCAGATCTATGTTTAATAAAACCAGTTTACTGAACAATGAGTTAGCTTGGGAATCAAGGTTCAAGTTGAGAAGTTAGTAGTTTAGCAAATATTTTCTCATCCGTGTTTAATAAAGAGATAGGCCTGTAACTTGCGGTGAGTAGGGTCTTTTCTTTCTTGGGGACTAGGGTTATGATTGCTTGGTGCAAGATGGGAAGCTTGCAGTATTGGAAGCTTCTTGATAAACATTAAGAAGGGACATAAGATGTCGGAAAACATTTTATAGAAATCGACAGGAATCCGTCACCCCAGGAGTTGCTGGATTTCAAGGAAGAACAAAGCTTTCTGGATTTCCTGAAGAGAGAAGGGTTCATCTAAAGAATTTGTTTCAAGAGTAGAAAGATGAGGAAGATGTAAGATTTAAGGAACTTTTGAATTTGTAAAGTAGATGGAGGATTTGTGTTAAGAGTATCGTTTTTGATAAAAGTTTTTATGATACGGTTTATAGAGGGGTTGTCAGAGTGAACGTACCCTGTTTATCTTTTAGGCTTAGGATGTGGCCATTCCATTTGTTGTGCTTTAAGAGAGGAGTTTCCATTTTATCGTCGTGTTCCCAAAACTTATATTTAAGTTTAAACAAGGCCAGTTCGTTTTTACGAGAAATTAATTTGTTAATTTTAACTCTAAGTTGAAGAATTTCAAGATGAAATTGAGAATCAGGACAGTGCTTATTAGAAGAAAAGTATAAATTCTCTTTAGCCTAAGAGATTTTTCCAAGTCAGCCAGCTGTTGTTCCCTACTCTTTCCTATGTGCAGCATAACTGATAATTTTCCCTCGAATCATAGCTTTAAAAGCTTCCTACAGAGGACATAGAAGATTAGGTCGGTGATTGTGAAAGAGAAAGTCCTGAATTTGTGCTTTGATCATGGGTAAGAAATTGGGATCCTTGAGAAGGAGAGGGTCCAGCCGCCAGTAAGAAGATTTAGATACTAATGGGACCCACAAAAGTTGCAATTTGACAGGGAATGGTCCAAATTATGATGGGAGAGATGGATGAATTAATATTTTTTTCCATTATAACAGGAGAGGCTAACCAGTAGTCAATTCTACTGTATGTCTTATGTAGAGAGGAGCAAAGTAAATTCTCGATCACAGGGGTGAAGGAGGCGCCATACATCAGCTAATCCAACATCTTCCATTAGTAATGAGAGGGCTTCTGTAGTGAGGCTACTTCTGTCAATGCTGACTTCTAAAGCTAAGTTAAGATCCTCAAGAATAACTGGTGTATTATCAGTGTTAAAGGATAGAATCTGTTGAGCTAAATTGTGAAAAACTCCAGGGAATCGTAATTGGGTGCATAGACATTAACAAGCAGAAGAAGACCAGAGTTGGTATTCAGTTTGACCATCATCCATCTGCCATCAGTATCGGAAACAGAGTTTACAAGGGACCATTTGAGACTCTTATGAATGAGAATAGCAACTCTCATTTTTTGAGGTATAGGATGATTCGTAGATTTGACCCACCCAATCTTTTTAAGTCTATGAACATCCTCTACTAATAATTTTTTCTTGATGGAAAGCAATTTGTGTTTTATGTTTTTGAGATGTGAAAGAATTTGCTTCCTTACAAGGAGAATTAAGTACCTTCACATTCCATGTATATAAAAGTATGTCTCATATTGTTAGTGTTAAAGAAAGGAATAATCACTGGAGTGTGAAGGGACAAATAAACGAGGCAGAGGATGATTAGAATACAATATAGAGAGCTTACGATATGCAGAGAGCGGCAGGAACATTCAAGCCAAAAAAGTGAGATGTATGATATATGAGTAGCACAGATAGCTTTTTAAGGTTAGCATAGAGATGGGGAAGGAGAACAGTCATTAACAACAACAACAATACTAGTAAGCTAAATAACAAAGAAAACGTTTTATGGGTGTGAGGAGATATGAGTCGGCCAACTGGCTAGCGACTCTCTCACCACACTCTGGGGCATTGATGTGGGGTGGAGATTAGGAGGACCGTTATAAATATTGGCCCAAACCTAAGTCTGATCCCGTAATATAATAAAGTAAGTATTCCTGATAAGCTAAACTGAAAGGAATAATACCAAGAAAGGCAGGGACTGTAATAACCTCAGCTTAATTCTAAGCTAACAGGACAAGGCATAAGGATAAAGCTAAACACCAGAACTTATTTATAAACATTAGTAGTAATAGTACAAGATATACCAACTCAAATAACAGTAACTTAAAGAACTGTATATGAGATGCCAGTACAGCCTTGACATAGAGCAAGGAATTCAGGGAGCCAGGTGGAATGCAAATGAACAAATATAAAGGAAAAGTAGATCATTATCACAGTAGAGTGACTCTGAGTATACTTGAGTGCAACAGAATAAGTACCTAATAAATACAATATTGAGGGGAAAGAAAAAAGGAAGGTCAATTTAAGCCCTTACAC
Organism: Neoceratodus forsteri; assembly: GCA_016271365.2. Classification (NCBI taxonomy): domain Eukaryota; kingdom Metazoa; phylum Chordata; order Ceratodontiformes; family Ceratodontidae; genus Neoceratodus; species Neoceratodus forsteri. The sequence goes on from JADMNL010000024.1 coordinate 128,059,775, forward strand.
CCTGAGCCAAATGCAAATCGGATTATGTGGAGAGGTATAGGCTTCGTGATAACTGTAGACAGAAGAGACAGTCATAGTAAAGATCAGCTCTGATTACTCGAAAATCACCTAAATAGGTGTTATATGGGGTGACTAGGTCTAGAAGACTAGACTCAGTGAGCCCCAAAACAGGAGGGACCACACCGCAGTGGATTTCTATAATATCTATAGGCTTGAGTAAAATAAGGAGCATAAGGAAGATGTAGATTGACAATCCTTTGCAACAGTACACCAAACATAGCCCACCTTTTGAGTGCTAATGATAGTTCCATATTATAAACAGGAGGTAGTAAGAATAATGGAGCGTGGGAAAGGGATAGATTAAATGTAGTTGCCAATAATACTTAAGAACCTGTCATCAGGAGAGGGAAGGGTGAATTGCCTTGTAATATATAATAATTCACATATGAAAAAGAAAAGGCAATAATCAGGATGCATACCGATTGAAGAAATGCAACTGCACAGCCAAAAAGACTGCAAACCTGATGCACTGCTAAACTGGAAAGTAAAAGGCTAGATACAGAGAGCCTGTTTAGTGAGGTAATGTATAAGATCTAACACTAAAATAATGAGTTAGAAAAGCATCGCTGATATACCAAAGTTCCTTGAAAACCTTTAAGCTGCTCGCTTAAACACTGCAACAAAAATAAATTGATTGCACTGTGATGTACAGCCTTTGCTTTCTGCACCGCTGGTAGTGAAAGCAACCAGGTAGCATAGACTGTAGAGCGGGTGGCTAGGCAGAAAAGTGTACTGGCACTCCCTTTAAGTATCCTGGAAGCAAAACCTACCAAGATATAGCAACTGTGACCATATTACTGACCATATAAGCTCATGACACCTTAGATTTATTAGCACGATTGTGACTATTGATGTTCTTGCTTTTGGTCTTTGCCCTACATTTATTTTTGAGCAACTCTAAAGATTTGAGGGGAACTTGCAAAAACTTCTGCCGATGAAGTATCAGCAGAAATACATCCCTGAGGTACAGGGCCCAAGTTAGAGATGTTCGTCTGAAATGTTCTGGGAAAGATCCTCCTGCGAGAGTGCATGTCATCCTCCAAGAGAGCAAACTTATTGCTCAAGGGAATAGAGGGTTGATTTGAAGGTGAGAGGCTACAGCTTGCGGTGTTTGGGGTGAAACCTTGCTACAACAGCATGAAAGTCTTGAAGAATAATGCCCTGACAGAAGCTTCTCTTGCAGCCGTGCTGATTGCCTTGAAGTCAAATAATTTGGCGTTGCTGCTTGGGGATGTAGCGTTTGAACAGCCATGTAAAATAAATCTGTGCAAGCCGCTTGAAACTGTGGAAAAGGTTGGAAAAACAAACAGGCCCAGATATTCAAATTGCGCCAGGCTGTGGCGCAAGCTTGGGCGCAGCTCAACTTGGCTGAGCAGGGTGTGGACCAGGCGATATTCAACGGAGCTGCGCCATGGCTCACCAGCATTGAATACAGCACCTGGCCTCCCAAGTGTGCATGGCACAGTGGCACTGCACCAGCACAAGTGGCCAGAGTGGAGCATGGGGATGCGCTAGCGCAAGTTCCATTGCTTATGCACAGCAACAGCGATATTCAAAACTTGACATGCAAATGGGGCCATAATGTATGCAAAGTGCAAATGGGCCATTTGCATGTCATTATGGTCTCATTTGCATGTAGATGCGCCCGATCCTCGACGACTTGCGCCTGGCACTGCCAGGTAGCAGCCAGGGGACCGACACCCCTGCAGCCGCAATGTGCTCCACAGCCCGATCGCGGGCATTTGTAGTACAAAAATAACTATGTCCATTATCCTGGTGGTCCAGTGGACCACTGACTGCCGATCGCGGGCATCTGTATAAAGAAAGACATAAGTCCTATATCCCTGGTGGTCCAGTGGACGCTATCTGCCCGATCGCGGGCATCTGTATAAAGAAAGACATAAGTCCTATATTCCTGGTGGTCCAGTGGACCGGCTATCTGCCCGATCGTGGGCATTTGTAATTAAAATAGCAATATTTCCTATATCCCTGGTGGTCTAGGGTACCCCCCTCCCACCTGCCCACTGAGCCCCACTGCCCCGCTCTCCCCGGTCAGCGGCGGGCGGCAGCACCCACCCACCTGCCGCCCGCCGCCCCTTGACTGACACGTCGACCTGACCTTGCCCGTGGTTTCCAGTGTGAGCCAATGGGCGTACAACTATACTGTACTACACATTCCAGATATGTGAATTCATTCCTTTTGAATATCTGGAGCCACAGTCTTTGAACATTGTGTGCATGCCAAATTGCAGCTCTGCAAGGTACCTCCTTATGCAGCTTTGTATGAGCACATGCACAGTTATTCAGTTTTGAAAATCTGGCCCAAGGTTCATTATTAATGTGCTGTACCTGTATGTTGTTGAGGCACAGGTCAGGAAGCATAGAGAAAACCAGGAGCAGTTGTAAAATTCCACAAAACTGTTTATTTGTAGTAACATAACATACAATAAAATAAACCTGTTCAGATATGCAGAAGCAAAATAAAATCTCTTGTAAAAATCTCCTTGCAGCTCAGCTTAGCTGTTTTTATAACTCTTCCAACCCCATCTTTTGCAAGCATCCTGTCCTTTGTAAATTTGAAGCCACTAGAACATTGAGAACTTCCTGAGGTCCCTCCAGCCTTTGCAAAAGGCTCAGGCATTTGTACTCAAATAACCTCTGACTTTTTACAGTTATCTCAAATTATAAACACATATACATTTCAACAGCAACACTAAACATTTTCTAAACAAAGAGATCCCAATATCAGTTTACTCCATACATTGATTCTCATATATTTATATTAGCTGACATAGATATACAAGGAGGAAAAACAGACAGCAAGAAAACAGAGACAGTGAGAGGCAAAGACTTGCGAGACTGTTCGGGTTGATCAAGTCTGAAGCTTCACAGGAAAATTTGGTTGCGCAGCAGACAGAGAAGAGAGAAAAGGGAAGAATACAGATCCTTGCATTTAAATACTTTCTCCAAAACAAATGGGACAGGGTCCTATGCTACTCTGTCACACTGTATCTTCAATGTACATGGCTTGGGTAGCTCTAATTATCCTTTCTCTCCCAAAGAGCACTAAATGCATCACATAAAAATTCTAAAAATAGAAACCAACTTTCACAGGCCCATCAAAAGTAAAGCAACAGAACATTAGGAGAGTAGTTCTAATATCAAAATGAATTATTTTGCATTTCTACTGCTGACATTCCATGTATCACCTGCACGTTTTCTCACAAAGTCTCTGGTGCCCACAGGCTGGTAGCTAGAGTACACTTACTAGATCAGCAAACTTTTGTCTCCTTTCACAGGACAAACAGGAATAGTGTCTTTCTCCAAAAGGTATCCTAGAAACATAGAAACATAGACTTTGATGGCAGATAAGGACCGCTTGACCCACCTAGTCTGCCCATTTCCTACCTACAGGATAAGCCACAGATCCTAGTTAACCAACAGCCTACTTCTTCCTACCCCCACAAAAATTGCCTTATGTCTGTCCCATGTATTTTTGAATTCCCCACTGTTTTAGACCCCACAACCTCCTCAGGAAGGCTGTTCCATGCATCCACTACCCTGTCTGTGAAAAATACTTCCTCACAGTGCCCCTGAACTGCCCCCATCTTTAAATTGTGTCCCTTGTTCTTGCATGTCTCTTTTTCTGAAAGATGCTACCCTCTTGGACTTTGTTGATTCCACTGAGGTACTTAAACATTTCTATCATGTTCCCCTCTCCTCCTTTCCTCAAGGGTATACATATTAAGCTCTTTTAGTCTCTCCTCATATGGCTTCTCTTGCAGACCCTGCACCATTCTAGTTGCCCTCCTCTGGACTGCCTTTATCCTGTCTATGTCCCGGCGGAGATGGGGTCTCCAGAACTGGACACAGTACTCCAGATGGGGTCTCACCAACTGTCTGTACAGAGGATAACAACTTCCTGTTTTCTGCTGGTGATGCCTCCCTATGCATCCCAGTATACCCCCAGTTCTCCCTACTGCCTTCTCATTGCTTGCTAACCTTAAGGTCATCTGATATGATTACCCCCAGGTCCCTTCCTTTTTGTTTTGTTACTACCCCTCCATTGTGTAATCTTCCCTGGGTTTTGTTTCCCAGGTGCATTATTTTGCACTTCTTGCATTGAATCCCAGCTGCCATACTTCTGACCATTCCTCCAACCTTGCCAAGTCCCTTCTCATCCTTTCCATGCCTCGTTGTGTATCAACCCTGTTGCAGATCTTTGTGTCATCTGCAAAGAGGCATACTTTTCCTTCCAGTCCCTCTGCAATGTCACTTACAAAGACATTAAAAAGGACTGGACCCAGTACTGAACCCTGCGGTACCCCACTAGTAACCCCTCTTTCTTCAAGTGGACTCCATTTACAATTACCTTCTGTGTCCTGTTGTCCAGCCAATGTTTTACCAGGCTACCACCCTGGGACCCACTCCCAGGCTGGTTAATTTGACTATTAATCTTTTGTGTGGGACTGTGTCAAATGCCTTGCTAAAGTCTAGGTAGGCCATGTCCACAGCCCCTCCTGGTCTACTACTTTGGTCACCCAGTCAAAGAAATACAATTAGATTCATCTGACATGACCTTCCTGCTGTGAACCCATGCTGCCTTGGGTCCTGTGCCCCACTGGCCTCTAGGTACTCAACAATTCTTTCCCTCAGAAGTGATTCTATCACTTTTCCTACCACAGAGGTCAAACTGACAGGTCTGTAGTTTCCTGCCGCTGTCTTGGTCACACTTTGTGAAGGAATCACATCTGCCTTCCTCCAGTCCTCAGGTACTACACCATCCTCCCATGATTTTTAAAAGGGTAGTCAGTGGTTTCACTAGTTCTCCCTTAATTTTTAGAATTCTGTGGTGAATTCCATCAGGCCCCATTGCTTTGTCCACCTTCAGTTTTAGGAGTTCTTTCAGAACCCTTTCTTCTGTGAAAGGACTGGGATCAACCCCCATCCAGAGTGCTTTTGTTCATTGGATTAGGCACCTCCCCTCCTCTTTGTGAATACTGAGCAGAAATATTCATTCAGTATCCCTGCTTTTTCACTATCCCCTCTGCCCACCCACCATTCATTCTATTCAGTCTCACTATCCCTCCTTTGTATTTCTATGCTCCTGATGTACCTGTAAAGGTTCTATCCCCTTCTTAACTAAGTAGGCTATCCTTTCTTCAGTTTGGGCCTTGCTATTCTGACTTCCTCCCTGCCCTTCTGCCTTAACTGCGTACAGCTGTCCTTCTGCTCCTTCTGTGTTTCCTTATACTTCCTGGATGCTATCTTTTTCTCCCTGACTTTCCCACCACCTCTTTTGAGAACCATAGTGGCTTTTTCTTTCATTTTGATTTGTTTATTTGTTTCACACAAAGGCTTGTTGCCTCTGTGATGGCAGTTTTGATGATTCCCCATTGTTGCTCCACCCTCCTTCTAGCCTGTTTGCTAGTGCTTTTCTGAGGCACTCTCCCATCTTGCCAAAGTCAGCCCTCTTAAGTCCATTGCCCTCACTTTTGTATGGCTTGACTCTGTAGCTGAGTTTAACATGAACCACACTGTTTGATGGTCACTTGTTCCCAGATGGCAACCCACTTCTAGATCTGAGATCTTCTCACTGTCCCCATTTGAGAGTATGAGGTCTAAGATTGCTCCCTCATGAGTGGATTCGAAATTAGCTGTCTGAGGCATGCCACCTTTGGGGCATCGAGAATGGCCCTGCTCTTGGATGTGGCTGCAGCAAGTGTGCTCCAGTTAACATCTGGCATATTCAGGTCTCCCATCAACAGTATCTCCCCTTCTCTGCCATCCTAAGAATGTCTTCTATCATATCCTTGTCCATTCCCTCCCCTGACCTGGGGGTCTGTATACAACCCCTGTGCGGATTGTGGTGCCACTTCCAGTCTCAGGTGACCTCAATGCCTCCTCTCCTCCCTGTTTACTCTTTTGTTCAGTTGCTTTTATCCCTTCCTTTACATAGAGAGCTACTCCTCCCTCTTCTCCCTTCCTGTCTCTCCTGTAGGTTATGTACCCTGGTATGTTAACATCCCAGTCATGGTTCTCTGTGTACCATGTTTCTGTGACTACTACAATATCCAGGCATCCCTCTTCCATCAAAGCCACCAGTTCAGGAGCTTGTTGCCCAGACTATGGGCATTGGTACTCATTATCCTCCATTTCCTGATGGCCTTACTCCTTTTGCTCCATTCCTATCCTTCTTGCCTTTGTCACTTTCTCCATTTACCCCTGCCCTTCTTCCTAGTGACATCTCTATGTTGGTGTTCACTGCACTTACTACCATGACTTTTTGGGGGTTAGGATTTCTCTGCTCCTTTCCAGTGCCTCCCCTTGGATAGTTTAAATACTTGCCAATGAGGCATTTAAACCTATCACCTAGGATCCTGGTTCCCCTCCTGGACAGATGCAGCCCATCATGCCAGTATAGGCTTGCATCACTCCAGGTGGAACCCAGTCCCAATGAAGCCAAATCCCTGAACTCTGCACCAGTCTTTCAACCACTGATTGAATCCCATGGTGTGAAGCACCCTAGCCTCTCTATGCCATGGACAGGCAGCACCTCCAAGAAGGTTACTGTGCGTATACTTGTCTCAAGGCCCCTCCCCAATTCCACAAACTCTTCCTGTGCTGCTCTGATCCCTTTCTTAGCCAGGTCATTTCTCCATAGGTGGACAATGACATCCAGCTCTCTCCCTGTGCAGCTGCTCTGGCAATCCTGAGGATTTGCTCCCTGTCCCTCAAGCCATGGTGCCAGGCAGGCACCTTACCTCCTCTCCCTTCCTCCCCAGTTCTACCTGCCTAACAATGGAGTCCCCACCAGGAGTTGTTTCCTTCCCTGTGTCCCATGCCACCTCATGGGTCTCCTTTGTGGAGGTTCCCAGCATCCTCCTTGGTCTCCACTGTGGGTGCCTCCATGAGGAACCACACTTTGCCAGAATGGCATAGAAATTTTGGAGAGGTACAGCTGGAGGGATGCGCCTCTGTTCCACCACCCTCACCATCCCTGAGCCCACTGTGGTCCAACCGCTCCTCTTTCTTGGCAACCCTGAGGCAACAGCAGTGGCTCTGGTGGTCCCTGGATGGAAGAGGAGGTCCCACAAATCCTGGCCAACTCCACCTGGAGATGAGCAACCTCTCCCTCAGCCCAGAGAGGTGCCTGCAGTTGGGACTACACCGCATCCTCCAGAACATCTCCCAGAAGACTACTGCTCCACAGCCACTGCACTGCACCACTCCAATCATGTCTTATTTCTGGCTCCTTCACTATTGTTTGGAATCCTTATTCTTTCCTTTGTTTTTTTCCACTTCTCTCTCTACTTACTTACTGCCTCTGTGCCCTTTAAGCTCCTGATTGTCCTGTTCTGAGACAAGAGGATCCTATATTTCCAGTAGATCCCTTACTTGCTTAGAGGCAGACCTCCAGCAGCTAGAGGGGCCGGAGGCTACTCTTGCCCTTCTGGGATGGTGGGTCTTTGGTGGCTCTGTGATCACTCACTTCCTGCTCCCAAACAGGAAGTTCCTGTTGTCAGTCAAATCCTGTGCCTATAAAAGTAGAACTAGCTTTGGGTGGGAAGGTGGGCAATATAGTTTTAGAAGAGTTCTACTTCTTTAGTCCCAGTAGAGAAGTCCAGTCACACAGCACTCCTTCCTTCTGGTGTCTCTGCCAAGCCTCTGACATAATCTTTTTAAGGCAGTGTTTAAATCTAGTTTCCTTCTAGCTAAGCCACTCCCCTACTTACTAGATCTTTCTACAAGTAATTTAAACTGCACAGCAATCAAGCCCCTTCAGCCACCTGAGATTTACACCTAGATAACTGTTCAGATAACCACTTTAACTAACTGAGACAAACACACTCATTTTTTTGTTTGTTTTTACCCTAAATTAAAGGTCCCAGTAGAAGAGTTCTACTTCTTTAGTCCCAGTAGAGAAGTCCAGTCACACAACACTCCTCCCTTCTGGTGTCCTCTGCCAAGCCTCCTTCTGACACAATTGCAACAGTTCTGGTTTTATACCTTCAAAGCTGAAAACCTGTGGCAGTTTTCTTCAAGCTGCTAACAGTGCTGTTCTCTCTTTGAGAACTAATCCCTGACCCTTCCATCTCAAAAGCCATCATTCACTGCCCTCCTCTTAGAGTTGACTGAAAGAGGACCAAGGAGCATTTTGTCATATTCCAGTCTGATAGTACTGAAAATATGTCCTCTTAATTAACTGCACCTGTGACTTTTCACCTTTAAAATAATGAATCCCAGTCTGTTCTCAGACAGAAGGAGTGTCTGTTTATCTCTGGTATTGGTGCCAGCTCTAGAGAAGTGGGACATAATTTTTCTTACAGAATTCACAAACATCTTGTATTTATATTGCTTAATGATGCATTTAACTGTTTTTAGGATCTTAACCCATTACTGTCTTGCTTTCCACTGCAGTAATAGCCTTGCATAGATTCCTTTCTCAAAGTTGCTCTTGTTAGGTCTGAGGATTAACCTGCAGGTTCCTAGTGAAGAAAGAGGTACTGGGGACAAAACCCAGGCCCTGGTGCACAGATTTATTTTTCAGCTACTGGGGCTCCTTGATTAATTTCCAGGGCTTGGCCTGGCAGATATCTTAGCTAATTCCAGCAGTGCACTCAGATTCATACAGTAATGAATGGTTAAGACTGATTCTTAAAGACGGAAAATTATTTACGACTGGAATTCCTGATCTTCCTGAATATCTTCACCATTCATTAGTGCAACTGCCCACCATCCCCTGCTATGGCAGACATCTGGGAAGCTCACCTGCCTCTTTCTTCTTCCATTCTTCTTTCTTCCCTCCTTGGGATAAAAACAGGGGCATGGCTTTGTTAGGTGGCGCTTTTCTAAAACATTTAGGCAGTGGATAGTTTACTTAGGAGGCCTCTTTGTTTCACCTACTATCCAAAAGAAGAGTTTTTTGGGAGTAGATGGTCTTCTTAGGAGGCCTCTTTGTTATGTCTCTTAGCTAAAAAGAAAAAACTCTAGGGAGTAAATGGTCTCTTAGGAGGCCTCTTTGTTTTTCCTCTAGCTAACAATAACAAAAAACAAAACAAAAAAAGAGCTAAAAACAAAGGGGCAGCTAAGGGTCACAGCTTTTAATCCTTAGCATAGTAGTCATCCCCTTCCTGTCCTCTCAACAGGTCCTCTGTCTTTTGCCAGCTTTGACAGCCTGCTCCCCATTTCTCCCTTATTTCCCTCTCTATGGGGTGGGAATTTCTTACCAAAAATAAAGGGGAGGAGGAGGAGGAGGAAGGAATACAGGGCAAAACCTGAGGGATATCGTTGGGAAAACTCAAGAGTTTTTACCTTCCTCTTTTAGTGGGGCTCTCTCAGTGGTTAGTTTAGCTGCTTTGTTAGCTTTAGCTATATATACCAGTGGTGCACCTGCCATTTCTAGGTGGTGGATTGCTCCTATACTACTCTTGGGGAGAATGACAAAGGTGGTGTAACTGCCATACAATGTCTTGGGAGAGGTGCTAAACTGAGTCCCTGTGAGCTCTCTGACCAGTTTAGCATTTGGATCTTATTTATTTATTTATTTTATTAAATTCTAGGATTACAAATACCTTTGAGCAGGAACTGCTCATTTACAAAGGTTCCACGTCAAAGGATGTAGGCTAACATACATACAAATGTCAACAATGGTTACAGTCTTAAAACACAAAGATGACTGAGCATTAATTATACAGTCAAAAATGGAGAGAGACAACATAAGCCAGCTTCTGACAATTTTCAGGGTGAACAGTATATAGTTAGTATAGGGTAGGGAGGAGTCAGGAAGAAGTGAGGCAAGCTATAGGGCCATTGTCGGAGGGAAGAGGTGGGTGGCAAAAGTGTGAGGTGGAGGGGTGGAGGCCCATGCATGAAAGTGCCAGTTGAGAGGGAGGGGTGGGTGAGGCAGGGGTGTGTGGGGAGTAGGGGTGAGGTGGGATCTTCTCCTCACTTATTCCTCCCCTTTGCAAGGTGCCTGCTGTATTTGTTACTCTTAAGCTTAGGTGCCCGAGTTCCTGAGGCAACTTTTTGTTGGCACACTTTGGCTACCGAGGAAATGTTGATCCTGTTACTCCTTCCCTTATAGAAATTTCTTTCCTCCTGCCTGTATTGTTCTTGTCATTCCCATGGGGTCCAGTGCCTCTGTGACAGACCCATCGAGTAATGAATGGTGAAGATATTCTGGAAGATCAAGAATTATGGTGAGTATGTAATTTGAATTTACCTGCTCCTTAGCTGTTTATCAAAGCATGTAGCAAGCAGATCATATGTTTCCTCCTACTTTAATCTGGTGTCCCACCTATACAGTCTCCTGCAGACTGTCTGTGTATGGCCTGCAGATGCTTCTAAGGCAGATGCTCCACTCCTGCTCTCTGCCACTTATGTAAAGGGACACAGGTGTGATGGGACACACTGGGTGTTGCTCTTTTATCTCACCTTCCTGCTGTCCCCGATTGCCTGTACCCACTAAGCCTCTTGCAGCTCCACCCCTTATCACTCATTTGATTACAGGGCTTCTTAATCTGCTTACCTGCAAGATTAATTTCCTGAGCTATGTTCTGTACACTACCTGTTGCAAAGGTAAAGAAAAGACTAAAAGTGCCCTAAAACACTGACTAAAATCTTTCCTCCACCTACTCACTTACACTGCTGCTATAAGTAATACAGAGACATAGAATTTACAGCAGATAAGGACTGCTTGGCCCATCCAGTCTGCCCTTTTCTCCCTACTACACTATTAACACAAACTGTGCCTGATATACAGTTGTTTCTCTCTCTCTCTTCCCTTTCCACAATGATTCCTTGTGCTTATCCCATGCATTCTTAAACCCCACCACTGTTTTTGCCCCCACTACCAACCCTGGAAGGCTGTTTCAGGAATCTACATTCTTTCTGTGAAGAAATACTTCCTCACATCTCTTCTGAATCTACCCCTCCAGCTTCATAGCATATTCCTTGTTCTTGAACACCTTTTCTTCTGAAAAATACTCCCTTCCTGTACCTTATTTACCCCATGAGGTATTTAATGGTCTCTATCATATCTCCCATCTCATTCCTCTGTTCCAGGGTGTACATACTGAGGTCCTTTAGCATGGAGAGAGAATATGAATGTATACTGTACCTCTAGCTTTAAGCTGGCTGCTTACTCTCCTCTCTGTCAGCAGTTCCAGCTTGGGGGCTTTCAACTGCATGAGCTTCCCCTTAAGGTGGGCTCAACTTTGCTGGAACCAACCTTCTACCTTCCACAGGCTATGGAGACACAGGTTCCTGAGTGTCCCCATAGCGGACAGTAGCCAGGATCAGGGCCTAAGTTCACTGAGGATCATGGTGCATGGGACAGTTTTCCTCTCGGCACACCCACAGAACCTCGCTGCACAAGGAAGCCCTAGCAGGCGCATGCAAGAGTGCATCCCACAAGTCCTGTCTGATGTTCTCTCTCCCACTTGTTGCCTAGCTGTACTGCCACATGTGGTTACCAGGTGGCAGTATTGTAGGGCAGCAACAGCCCTCCCACAGGAAGAGAGTGTCCTTTGAGATGCTCAGTCTTCCTCCCCATGGACCCAGCAGTCCTAGCTCATTCTGAAGTAGTTGTGCCACCATTGCACTGATAACCCAGTGAACACTAGCTCTTTCAATAACTTGCAGACCTTTTGTGGCAGCACTTTCTGGGAGGGAACTAGACTTTGATTACAGAGCAATGCTGCCTATCATGTTGAAAATAAAAAATTCAAGGGCCCAGACTGGGTCTGCTTAGACCCTGTTCTGACCCTACAGCTTTGGGGCAGGCAGGTTCTCATTAGCCTGTCTGTCTGACCTGGTCTTGCACTCATCCCTGGTTAAAATGTCTTTGTGTAGGCCACTGAATATTCTGAGACCTCAGTGCTCTATATTAACGAATTACCCTGTAAACCACTCCGTGATAAAGGTCACATGACAGGCACTAAACAAGTATCTCTGAACAGTTAGTGGCTTAGTAGATAGTGGACAGGAAGACTGGAAAGTCATGGGTTCTAGTCCCACCCCAGGAACTTGGCTGATACTCAGTACTGACCCTGTAGGCAGAACTGGGGAACGCCACAGGGTTGAGGTGCCATGCTATGGATGAGTCATTAAACTGAGGTCCCTTTGCTCTGCTCTGGTGGCTGTCCAAATGGAAGTTAAGATTCTGTGGCACTTACTGTAAGGGTAGGAGAGTCTCTTCAGTGTCCTGGCTCATATTTCTGCAGTCAGTAAAACAGATCCATGTAATCTGCCCCATAGAACTCACCTGGTAGTGAACTCTTTCTCAATATGCTTTTCTTCATCAAAACTGACCAATGAAACCATAAACCTTTACAACACATTACATTAGCACATGCTGATTACATTGAAGCGTCAGCATTTCTGTCTGAGCTGCAACTCTCTTGTGTGTACTCTGACTGGGGCCTACTGCAATCCAGTTTTGCTGAAATAATTAAAATACTGTAATTACCTCTGTGCTGCATGCAAAGGACCCCAGGAGAGCTTTCATTTTATTAAACATGCTTAAAATGAGTGCTTTTCAGGACACACAACAGCTTCGGTTTGTTTTTGAAATATAGCACAAAAAGAGGGTCTGATTTAAAATAGTCACAAGTCAAACAAGGCCATCCTCTCAGTGCAGTTGCAGAGCTTCCACTTGCAATGCCAGTGACCTGGGTTTGAAACGGTCAGGGTCCATCTGGAGTGGCTGGGCAGAGGAATGTTTAGCATCCTAGAGGATACTCCTTTCATGGGGGAGGGAAATGGATTCTTGTTGCTTTACTGCCTCCCAGTGTCCACAGGAGAGGTACAGCTGGTTGCCATACAACATGCAGGGGGCCTTAAGACATCTGCTGTATGGTGGGACAACACAAGAAGTACCCCCACCAGTGCAACATGACATCCCTCTTCATACTTGCAGGCTCCACAGCCACTGATCTAGTGGGCAGCATCTCCCCAGTGTCCAGCTGAGGGATTTCTGGAGGGAGGGCTACCTCAAAGGCAGGCCCTACTATGGATGCGGGCAAGCCATGGAGTGACACAAGGAGAGACAGTAAGTCCAGGGACAAGGTAGGGTGCTGGAACTGGCATGCAGTTGGAGGACCAGAGAAGGGCACTCAAGGCTAGGCAGGAGCCAGAAGTACCAAGTTGAAGAAAAAGTCAAAACATTTAGTGGCTTAACTGTGATTCTGCTGTGCCTTTGAGACCAAGGGGATTTCAAGTACTTTGACGCAGATGCAGTTCCCAATTTTGTTTTATGTCTGCTTCCAAATATGTGCACCAAAATGTTTGACTGCTCTGACAGTTTACAAGCTTTTGGCAAACAGGATGCATGCATCATTTTCATGATGCACATGTCATTTTATTTGTGCAAATTGCAGCAACTGCAACCAAACATCAGATCCAGTTTTATCGTAAGATGCGTAACTGAGCTAAAAGGTTGTAACAAAGCCCCAGCGCATTTCTGAAGATTCAGTACAAAGCATCTACTAAAATAAAATGTAGCTAAAATACCAAACATTTGTATAAGTTGCATTTAACTTTAATAATTTCTTTGGAGGGCAGCTTCATCTCAGTAGGCTCTGTTCAGTATTGGGGCAAGGCACACACTACATACATGTACCCTGACTGTGGTATTCTGCACTTGTGGAGATGGGTGCACCTCGCCATGCGTGATGTTGGTGCACCTATCCATGACCCCACTCCACACGTGTATTGGAGTGTGTCAGGGATTGGGGTGGCAGGATGCAGGCAGTGGACACAGGCAGACATCCAATTGAATGCCTGTCTTTCTGGCTGACTAGATCCTCTGATTAATGCAGAGCATGGACTGTGGGTACCAGCATATGGCACCCTACAATTACCAGTAATGCACCACTGGTAGCCTTATGTGGCCACAGCACATCCTGAGGGTGTTTGGCTGCAGGGTAGGGGTGGTCACTTACCTTGCTGGGTCATCAGCTACTGGGTGGAGAGGGTGCATAGTGACTACTGAAGGGTGCCAGCAGGCATAGCCTTTGCCCTCCATGGCACTCTGTGCTGTCATTAAAGACATGGAGCCTGGTCCTGCCCTCGGTCACAACCTTCTTGACAGGGCTGGCATATGATGCTACCCACAGCTGGGAGCTGACATGCATAAGGGATGCATGCCCTTTTATACATGCTGCGGGGTCCAGTTGGACACCCGCTGTGTGGCTTTGTAGCTTAGAGATCCCTACTCACAGAAGCATAGTGCACAGAGCCCAATATAAGTTGTTTAAATATTTCACATTAACAAGTACTTAATCACTTTTGTTTCCAAAAATATCTGATTGCCCCAACAAACCTCACAACTGCTATGTCGAAGGAATCAAAGTCCATCTCTATGGTAAACACCATCAGTTTATAACAAGTGCCCCATGAAATCTACCAAAATATGTGAATGCATCCTTAGTCGAGATGCAACTAATTAAAATTTCACTAGCAATGCTGGGGAGGAGTTGGAACTTTCTCACTAGATAGTGTAATGGACTTTACAACTTTGCCCACGTTTTAAACAAATAAAAGCCTCTTTTAATAATTACAGTAATTCTTCCCTTGCCCACTATGTAAAACATCTTAGACCCCTTGCAAATAGACCTGATGTGTAAAATTAATTTTCCAATTTCCCTCAACCCTGCCATCTGTTGGTATCCACGTCCCTCCTCCTTCTCTCTCACAGTCCCGTAAAATTAATTTATTAAAATTGTAAGAAATGCCATAAAGTCTTTACCCTAACCCACACTAAATTAGTAACCACCCCTTCCCCACCACTCTGTCAACCCCTGACTGTCATTCAGCTGACAATCCACCACCTGCACTCTAACATCCAAGCTTTCATCCCCCAACCCCTCAAGTTTAAAAGATATTATTGGCACCTATAAAAAATTACAAAATGTTTGGAACTGCAGTCCCTTGGAAAAGTGGTGTGTTCTCTTCAGTATTCAATACACAAATGAATGAACGAATGAACGAATGAATGAATAATGACATGTTTTATAGTAACGACTGACTGGCTGAGGAGAGAGGTTGGGTGCTAGGTGGTAGGGTGTGAGGTTGTCAGCTGAATTATAGAGTCAGGGGTTGATGGAGTGAGTGAGGTGGAGGAGAGTTGAATGCTATGGGGTAGGGGGCAGGCTTTCTGCTGAATTATGGAATTGGATGATTTTTGGGGTGGGGAGGGTGCATGGAGGTTGGGTGCATATGAGGTAGGGTGGGAGGTTTTCAGCTGAATAATGGAGTCA
The DNA here is from genome assembly GCA_016271365.2 of Neoceratodus forsteri. Lineage (NCBI taxonomy): Eukaryota > Metazoa > Chordata > Ceratodontiformes > Ceratodontidae > Neoceratodus > Neoceratodus forsteri. The sequence continues at coordinate 128,075,098 of JADMNL010000024.1, forward strand.
GGAGTTTGAGGTGGAGGGAGTGTGGATGGAGGTTGGATCTGGGGTAGAGTTGAGAGGTTGATGGGGTGAGAAAGGGTGGAGGGCAGTTGGGTGCTAGAGTGGGGTAGGGTGAGAGTCGTCCGCTGGAGTGTAGGAGTCGGGAACTTGATGGGCTGAGGGAGGGCATAGGAGTTTGGGTGTTATGGGAGTTGGGTGTGAGACTGTCAGCTGAATTATGAAGTTGGGAGGTTTAATTTGGTGAGGAGGGCAGAGGAGGTTGAATGCTATGGAGTGAGGTTTTCAGCTGAATTATGGAGTTGGAAGCTTTGATGGGGAGAGGAGGGAGGAAGGTGGTTGGATGCAATGTGCGGTAAGGTGGAAGATTGTCAGCTGAATTATTAATTGGAGTTGGGTGGTTTGACAGGGTGGGGAGGGTGGAGGGAGGTTGGGTGTTACAGGGGATTGGGTGGGAGGTTGTCAGCTGAATTATGGAGTGAGGTGGTTTGACAGGGCGGAAAGGGTGATGGGAAATTGGGTGCTATGGGGTAGGGTGGGAGGTTGTCAGCTTAATTATGTAGTCTTGGGGTTAGACGGGGATGGCAGAGGAGGTTGCTATTGGGGTAGGATGGGGGTTGTCAGCTGCATTATGGAGTCGGGGAGATTGATGGTGAGAGGGAGGCTGAAGGAAGGTTGGATGATTTGGGGTTGGGCGGGAGGTTGTCAGCTGAATTATGGAGTGTTGTGGTTTGATGTGGTGAGGGAGATTGGATGTTAGAGAGGATTGGATGTGAAGTTGTCAGTTGAATTATAAAGGGTGGTTGGATGCTATGTGGCGTAGGGTGGGAGACTGACAGCTAAGTTATGGAGATGGGGGCTTTGATGGGGTGAGGGAGGGTGGAGGGTGGTTGGATGCTATGTGGGGTAGGGTGGGAGGCTGTCAGCTGAATTATGAAGTTCGGGACTTTGATGGGGTAAGGGAGGGTGGAGGGTAGTTGGATGCTCTGTGGGGTACAGTGGGAGGCTGTCAGCTGAATTATGGAGTGGGGAAGGCAGAGGACATTGGGTGTTGGGGTAGGATGGAAGGTTGTCAGCTGAATTATAGAGTTGGGGGTTTTGATGGGTTGAGAGACAGTGGAGGAAGGTTGGATGGGGTATGGTGGGAGATTGTCAGCTGAATTATGGAGTGGGGCTTTGATAGGGAGGAGGAGTGAGGCTGGGTGCTGGGGTAGGGTGGGAGGTTGTCAACTGAATAATGGAGTTGGGGGTTGATGGGGTTGAGGGAGGGTTGAGGGAGGTTGTACCATGTAGGATAGGGAGGAGATTGTCAGCTGAATTATAGAGTTGGGAGGGTTTGATAGATTGAAATAGGGTGGAAGGAGGTTAGATGATATGGGGTAGGTGGGAGATTGTCAGCTAAATTATGGAGTCAGTGGGTTAGACAGGATGGGGAGGGCAGAGGAGATTGGGTGTTAGGGAATAAGGTGGGAGATTATCAGCTGAATTACAGAGTCAGGTAGTTTTAGGGGTAGGGGATGGTGAAGGAGGTTGGGTGCTATGAGGGGTGAGGGTATGAGGTTGTCAACTGAATTATGGAGTCAGAGGTTTGATGTGGGTGAGGAGGGTGAAGGAAGATTGGATGCTATGGGTGGTAGGGTTGGAGGTTGTCAGCTGAAATATGGAGTCTGATGGGGTGTGGAAGGTGGAGGAGATTGGGTGCCATGGGGTAGGTGTGATTTTGTCAGCTGAATTATGGAGTCAGGAGTTTGATGGGGTGAGGGAGGGCAGAGGGAGGTTCAGTGATATGGGGCAGGGTAGGGTAGGAGGCTGTCAGCGAATTAGAGATTTGGGGGCTTTGATGTGTTGACAGAAGGAGGGAGGTTGAATGCTATGGGGGTAGGGTGGAGGTTGTCAGCTGAATTATGGAGTTGGGTGCTTTGATAGGGTGAGGGAGATTGGAAGGTAATTGGATGCTCTGTGGGGTAGGGTGGAAGGTTGTCGGCTAAAATATGGAGTTGGAAGTTTGATGGGTTGAGTGAGGGTGGACAGAGGTTGGTTGTTACAAGTGGCATAGATTTGGAGGTTGTCAGCTGAATTACGGAGTCCAGGGGGTTTGATGGGTTGAGGGAGAGTGGCTGGAGGTTGGATACTAAGAGGGTGTAGGATGCAAGGTTATCAGATGAATTCTGGAGTTGGGAGTTTGAGGGATGAGGAAAGGCAGAAGGAGGTTGGGTGTTCTGGGGTGTATGGTGGGAAGCTGCCAGCTGAATTATGGAGTCAGGCTGTTTGGAGTGAGGGAGGGCAGAGGAGATTGGTTGTTAGATGAATTATGAGTCACAGGTTTGATGGACTGAGAGAAGTGTAAGGAGGTTGGGTGGTATTGGGGTAGGGTGGGAGTCTGTCACTGATTTATGGAGTCGGGTTTGAGAGAGAGGGCACAGGAGGTTGGATGTTATGGGAGATAGAGTGGGAGGTTGGCAACTGAATTATGGAGTCAGGGGTTTGACAGGATGGGGAGAGTGGAGGGAGGGTGGATGCTATGGGGTCTAAGGTGGGAGGTTGCAGGTGAATTATGGAGTCGCGGGGTTGATGGGGTGAGGAAGGCAGAGGAGGTTGTGTGCTCTTGGGGGTAGGGTGAGAGACATCAGCTGAAATATGGAGTTAGAGGTTTGATGGGGTGAGGAAGGGCAGAGGAGATTGGGTGCTGTGGGAGTAGGGGTAGGAGGTTGTCAGCTGAAGTATGGAGTTTGGAGTTTGATGAGGCGAGGATGGTGGAGGAAGGTTGGGTACTATGGGGTAGGGTGAGAGGTTGGCAGATGAATTATGGAGCTGGGGGTTGATGGGGTGATGGGTTAATGAAGGGATATTGTGTGTTAAGGGCAGGGTGGGAGGTTGTCACCCAAATAATAGAGTTGGGAGGTTGATGGGGTGAGGAGGGTGGAGAGGTTGGGTGCTTGGTGGGTAGGGTGGAGCTTGTAATCTGAATTTTGCAGTTGGGGGCTCTGACTGGATGGGGGGAGGTTGGATGCTGTGGGACATAGAGTGGAAGGTTGTCAGCTGAATTTAGCAGTCAGTGGGGCTCTGACAGGGTTGGGGAGGAGTCTGGATGATATGGGACATAGGGGTCGGAGGTTGTCAGCTGAATTTTGGAGTCTGGGGTTTTGATGAGGTGAGGATGGTGACGAGAGGTGGGTGATAGAGGTGGTAGGGTGGGATATTGTCAGCTGAGAGTTAGGTGAGTTTGATTTGCTGAGAGGGGCAGAAAGAGGTTGGATGTAATGGTGGGCAGGGTGGGAGGTTGTCAGTTGAGTTATGGTGCCTGGGGTTTGATGGGGTAGTGGGAGGGTGGAGGTCTTGTTGCTATGGGGTTAGGGTGGCAGGTTGTCAGCTGAATTATGGAGTCAGTGAGTTTTATGGGGTGAGGGAGGGCAGAGGGAGGTTCAATACTATGAGGTAGGGTAGGAGGCTGTCAGCTGAATTATGGGTTTGGGGGCTTTGATGGGATGATGGAAGGCAGAAAGAGGTTAATGCGATGGGGGTAGGGTGGGAGGTTGTCAGCTCAATTATGGAGTTGAGAGGCTGAAGGGGTGAGGGAGGATGGAAGGTAGTTGGATGCTCTGTGGGGCAGGGTGGAAGGTTGTCAGCTAAAATATGGAGTTGGGAGTTTGATCGGGTGAGTGAGGGTGGAAGGAGGTTGGTTGCAGTGTTAGTTAGGATTACTTTTCTATTACTTTCTATTACGTTTGGAAATTTGTTCCAGGAAGCTCTGTGCAGTCACTAGCAGGATGGAGAAGTACTAGAAAAGTAATACACCTTACAATTATAGTTACTTATTTATTTTATACAAAAACAATAAATAACTGTAACAGATTACTTTTTGAATGTAATAGGTTAGTTACTTTCAAATAAATGTAGATAGTTACAGTTACATATTTCTTTTGTATACAGAGACTTAAGTAATTGTACACTGCAGGTGTATTACTTTCCAGTACTTCTCCATCCTTGCTAGTGACTGCAGGCAATTCCTGGAACAAGTTTCCAAAAGTAATGATTGGATTGGAGGGAGAGTGAGGAGGTTGGATGCTATGTGGGTGCAGGGTGAGAAGTTATCAGATGAATTCTGGAGTCGGGGTTTGATGGGATGAGGAAGGAATAGGGAGGTTGGGTGTTCTGGGGTGTTCAGTGGGAAGCTGTCAGCTGAATTATGGAGTCGGGTGTTTGGGGTGAGGGAGGCAGAGTGAGATTGGATACTATGGGTGTAGGGTGTGAAGTTGTTAGATGAATTATGGGTCGCTAGGTTTGATGGAGTGAGAGAGGGGAAGGAGGTTGGGTGATATTGGGGTAGGGTGGGAGGCTGTCATTGAATTATGGAGTCAGGGGTTTGGAGGGAGAGCAGAGAGAGCATAGGGAGGTTGGATGCTATGGGAGGTAGACTGGGAGGTTGTCAACTGAATTATGGAGTCAGGGGTTTGACAGGATGGGGAGAGTTGAGGAGGGTGGATACTACGGGAGTGCAGTGTGGAGGTTGCAGGTGAATTATGGAGTCAGTTGGTTGATGGGTTGAGGAAGGGCAGGGGAGGTTGTGTGCTGTGTGGGTAGAATGGGAGATTGTCAGCTGAAGTATGGAATTGGAGTTTGATGACACGAGGAGGGTGGAGGAAGGTTGGGTACTACGAGGGGTAGGGTGGGAGGTTGGCAGCTGAATTATGGAGCTGGGGGATTAACGGAGTGATGGGCTACAAAGGATATTGTGTGTTGGGGCAGGGTGGGAAGTTGTCACCTGAATTAAAGTTTAAAGGTTGGTGGGGTGAGGGAGGGTGGAGAGAGGTTGGGTGCTTGAGGGGTAGGGTGAGGCGTGTCAACTGAATTTTGCAGTTGGGGCTCTGACTGGGTGGGGAGGAGGTTGGATGCTATGGGACATAGGGTGGGAGGTTGTCAGCTGAATTCTGCAGTCAGGGGACTCTGATGGGGTGGGAGAGGAGAATGGGTGCTATAGGACATAGGGTGGGAGGTTGTCAGCTGAATTTTGGAGTCTGGGGTTTTTGATGGGGTGAGGATAGTGAAGGAGGTGGGTGATAGAGGTGGTAGGGTGGGATGTTGTCAGCTGAATTATGGAGTTGGGGTGGGTTTGATTGGCTGAGAGGGCAGAGGAGGTTGGATGTAATGGTGGGTAGGGTGTGAGGTTGTCAGCTGAGTTACAGAGTGGGGTTTCATGGGGTGGTAGGAGCGTGGAGGGGTGTTGCTATGGGGTTAGGGTGGGAAGTTGCTGAATTATGGGGTTGGGAGGTTTGATGATGTGAGGGAGGGCAGAATGAAGTTAGATGCAAAGTGGGTAGGGTTGGAACTGTCAGCTGCATTATGGAGTTGGGGGTTTGATGGAGTCAGGAGGGTGGATGGAGGTTGGGTACAATGAGGGTAGGGTGTGAGGTTGTTAGCTGAATTATGGAGTCTGGGGCTTAATGAGGTGAGGAAGGGCAGAGGAGGTCGGGTGTTAGAAGGGGTAAGGTTGGAGGTTATCAGCTGATATATGGTGTTAGGGGTTTGACGTGGTTAGTGGAGGTGTAGTTACTCATGTAGCACAGGTGGGAGAATGGATTTTTGGCATTTATTATTTTTATTTGACTTTTATTCAAGATTCTAAGCTAAATAATACAATACAGTTTTTCTAAGAGGATAATTCATTAACTTATGAAATGAAAGACTTTGAACATAAAAAGTCAATACTAAAACCATATATGGCACAATACCCACGTCAGAAATCATTCAATACATTCATTGAACAGAATTCATAAAGTTGTACTGATGCTTTTTAAAGAAATATAGAGATGCAAAATGTCAGAGGGTATACATTTGGGAGATTGTAGGCAGTTAAAACATGGGACCCAGATACAACAAATGCTGTTAGCATGCCTTCTACCTATCGGGCAGCCCTCTATTTATGACTTTTTAAAGTAATGACACATCGGGTGATATGTTACTCTTACCATACCACGATTGCAGCCAGAAATAAAAACAAAGTTTTGGAGGATGTTGATACTAAAATGTACTGCATCCTGGTTTGCTGGAGAAGAATGCAACCATGGGTTTCTTTTCCTAAATCACATGGCTTTGAAATCTTCTTGGTCTATGAGAATACAGGAAATTCCCTTCCCATTGTATGAAGGAACTATGCAGAATGCTGCTCATCCAAAGGAAACAATGCAGAGCCAGGTTACATCTTTATCATTTATTCAAGTGTAACCCCCTGTTACCGGGTTACTAGAACCCTAGTAAGACCTAGTGGCAGGCAGGGACAGGTAGCTAGTGAAACTCCAGTTAAATGGATTTCACTATGTCTTGCTCTGTTTTCAATCTCTGCTGAGCTGGAGCGATGATATCATTTAGCACTGTCACAGCTGCATAAGCCACACTGGAATGTTGCAGTTGGAGGTTAGAGTAGAATGTTGGGGAATTTGAAGTCAGTCTGTTCCAGTCTGGAAGGATGTGCTCTACTGTAAGCAGGCCCTCAGAGTTCTTAAGCTCTGCCAAAAGAACTATTTTTTTTTTTATAGAGGTGTGTTCTCACCTGGAGAGGAAACAAGAAGAGCCAACTGAAGTGGTAGAGACCGTTTTCAGTAGTTCAGGGCTGTAGGGATGGGGAAGGAATCAGCCTGTTTCCAGGGCAAATCCTGGTCCGGCTAGGAAACAAGAAGCTGCCTGAGTTTAAGTTAGTGCTGAGGCACCAGAGTTCTGTCGAGATTCCTTTGGAAGATACAATGCCTGTGGGGCACTTGCAACCAAGGGGTGAGTCTAGCTTTGCTAAGGGCCAATGTGTTTCACCTGAGACAAGATTAAACTAAAGTGACTGTTACTGTGGGGTCAGGAAAAGACAGCCAAGTACAGTTTGGAAGATGTGGGGATTGGACTGCTTAACTCTGTGGGGGTCTAGAGTAATGGACACAGCCACTTTTTAAGTATGTTCAAGTTCAACACAAATGGGATGGAAAACAGTAGATTGGATGTGGCATACATTTGATGAGAATCTACATAGCAAAGTGTTTTAAGGATGAGGTGTTACAGTCCAGAGAAATGCCTGGGTATGAGTTATGGGAGTGAGAGGTGGGAGACCCCCATCAGTAGTAACCAAATCACCTCTACGGGTTTGCTTTGGGACACCTGTTGCTTTCTCTCAGGTACTTGGCCAGTGCCTGAGGAAAGTACCCAGACGTAGGATTAATGAGGAAGATTACCTGATGGAGCCAGAAGTGCTCATAGGTGGTTTAGGGAGCCACCAGTAAATGTTCCATGCTATATGGAAAGTGTCCAAAGGGCTGGCAATGGAGCCGAGCCAGGAAACCGAAAAGAGTTGAGTTAGGGCAGAGTGCCCAGAGAGTTTCGAGACCTGGGGTTTCAGTGTAAAGAGGATGTGTTCTGATCTCCATATATCTGCATTACCAGGAGTGTAGCCCGTGGGGTCCATCTATGCTTTGTTATTCTGTTAGATGTGAATAAAGCCACACTTTAGAATCCCAACTTCTGGTATTGGACATCACTGTTATTGCTTCCTGTATCCGGAGTTACTTGGGTGCCCTGACTAGAAGTCAAACCTAGCCAAAATACCAAGCAACAGTTTTCTCCCGAGCCCAGGTCCCAGGTAGGGGTTACATGTGGAGGCACCGCACAGTGCTAATAACACAAAATACCACAACCCGACCCTAGGGTAACCTACGATTACACAAGTACAGTTAAATATGAATCCTTTGCAAATACTGTATCAATATAATTTCTGAAAATATGTACATTATAAGCAACTATACATCAGAAACTATTTCTATCCTTCAATAAGAAAAGAAAAAAAAGAATCTGTGCTCTGAATTTGACAATTTTAGAGCCTCAGCCAATATCCATTTAAAATCTTGATTTCTGGTGAGACAGTGGCCTAACCTATAAACATTTTATTTTATATTACAACCCGAGCTGAAGTTTAAATCAGGGTTTTTCTACAGGAAGACATTTTATTTTACACTTCATGCTAAAGGTCATTAGTTTAGTCTACATTTTTATTCTCAAGTATAGTGCTGGAATATATAAAATATGTAGAATGTCAAGTCTTCAGAACTTGACTCAGTCTGCCACTCTACTAGCAGATTTATAAGTGATGTGCCTCATCAAAACAAAGATTGTGATCTGTATCAGTTGGTGCGCTGGCCTTCATTACTTGCACCGTAATATCAGCACGGTATCTTTCCATTTACAAATCACTTATTGGACAAATTCCATCCCACTGGCAGAATTTATCAGTCTTTCCATCTTCTTCTTGTCACCTGAGACCCAGTTCCTTTGTAAAAAAACAAAAAACTTGTCCCTATACTGATGACTGCTGTTGGTCATTATTCAGTTGCTAGCTGTGCTGTGAGAGATAGAATTTTCTTCTGGAAACAACAAAAGATGGCTGTCTGGAGTAGTGCTTCCACTGCTGTTATAGACTTGATTAATTGTTTATGGGTGGATGTGCTGGGTTTTATGATGCTGAGTTGTATAGTATGTTTGACTCATCTTTTTTTTTTAATATTGTTTGTGTTCCTCTAACCACAGGCTAGGACCTCCATCAGCTACTTCCAAGTGTTCTCTCTCTCTATCTCTCTCTCTCAGATCCTGCCAGACCAACCTAATTGAATACTATGACTGGGTTATGAGGAACTGGATAGAAGCCATGCAGTGGATGTGCTCTATTCAGACTTCAGCAAGGCCTTTGATTCAGTGCCTCATGGGAGGCTGGGGGAGTTACAACATATGTGGGGACAGGGACAAAGATGGTAAACTGGATTGTGAACTGGCTGAAGGAGTCAGCAACAGGTGGTGGTGGGGCACTGTCTTCTCCAAGGGCAGTGACAAGCGGGGTGCCACAGGGCTCAGTCCTGGGTCCGGTGTTGTTTGGGTTATTCATATCGGATATCTCACATGGGGTTAGAAGCAAGATCAGTCTGTTTGCAGATGATACCAAGATAGGGGCAATGGTGGATGACATAGAGGGTGGCAGGGCTACAGGAAGACCTGATCAAACTGGAGGAGTGGTTGGAAAAGTGGCAATTGGGCTTCAATGAAGAAGTGCAGGTTATGCACTTGGAGCAAGGAACCTAGGGATCAGCTACCAGTTGGGAGGGTCCAGATAGAGGTCACAGAGGAGAAGGACCTAGGGGTGATCATAATGGGTAATATTAACAGCTCAGCTCAGTGCAGAAAGGTGGCAGTTAAGGCCAACAAGATGCTAGGGTGTATTGTGAAAAGAATCTCATCCAGAAATAGGGATGCGATCCTGCCACTGTACAGGTCACTAGTCAGGCCACATATGGAGTACTGCATGCAGTTCTGGCACCCTTTTCTGAAGAAGGATATCAGATTGCTGGGGGTGCAGCATAGGTAACTAAGATGATCCAGGGCTGGAGGGCAAAACCTATGGAGAGGCTGAATGAGTTGAATATGTACATCCTGGAGGACAGGAGGATCGAGAGATATGATTGAGGCCTTCAAATATTTGAAGGGATTAACAAAATGGGCACAGAAGGGGATATTTAAGATGAGGAGAAAGGGACACCAGAGGGCATGGTCTCAGGTTGGAGGGTGAAGATATTGGAAAGAGATGAGGAGGCATTTTTCACAGAGAGGGTGGTGGAGAAATGGAACACTCTACCCAAGGAGGAGGTATCCTGTAGCACAGTGGGCAGTTATAAAAGGACATGGGACAGGGTGCAAGGGGGTTAAGGAAAGGGGAGAGGAGGGTGGGGCAGCTGAAATATAAGGGTGCTAGCTCGCATTCGAGCAGACTTACTTGATAGACCATAAGGCCTGTTTCTACTGGCAGATTCATATGTTCATATGTTCCTCCCTAACAAGATGCTGCTGCTACTACTGCTGGTCCCCACACCCACCTGCGACATACACCTGTCCCCGCCCAGCTTACCCCTGGGGCTGGGTACACTTTCAGCCACTTCTGTATTTCTTCCCGCGGTCATCTGGCCACCTGGGGTGATGTGAAGATGTGGGTCTAATCCAGGATTGCCGCAGCCAGGGCCTGGTGTGGGAGTGGCAGCTGGTGGAGCATCACCTGCCCTGCGCTGTGCGCACTGTTTTCACATTTTCTCCTGCCACTCCACCAGGACAGTGCATTGGGATTAACTGCTAGTAAGGCCAGATGCAGCCAACCTATGAGCCCACTGCAGTGGTCCCGTCTTCCATCCGCCTATCCCTGCACTGCCACCTCTGGTTGTCTAGCTGGCAGTAGGCAGTGGGATGCAATACCCTCCTTCCCTGGAGGAGGAGACCATCCTATGGGATGCTTGATCCTCCTCCATCTGGCTGTCCCTCCGATGGCCCAGTCTCGTTTCTGAACTGAGGTCTTTGGCATCTCGATTGTAGCACTACCACTACACCAGCATGTTTGACTAATCTTGAGGTATCTAACAGTAACCACTGAAGCATATGAGCATATTGGCCGTTTACTATATTACATGATATTTTGTTCTTGATTTTATCTGATTTAAATAGTTCTTTAATTATTTTTATAACTATTATTATTACTATTCCATAACTACACTATAACTGCATTGTAGTTGCTATGTAGTTACATGCAACAAACATGTAACTACAGTGTAATGAACTCTGTTGCATGTAATTAATGATTACCTACCCTGCAGTTACATTGAAACTGACACTTAAATGTGACCACCATTTTCTTATAGTGCTGCAGTAGCTCTGCTACAGTTAGGGCTCAGTAGGGTGTTTAATGTTAAACCCTTAACTTTGCACATTAATAACTTTGTCCTGTTCAATGGAATTGAACAAAATTCTACATGCACAGTGTGTGTGTGTGTGTGTGTGTGGGGGGTCTCTTCATTTGGAAAGTTTTGTTCCGGTTGGATGTGTGGATTTCAAGCTCCAGATAGTGGCAAAACAGGAAAATCTGTTTTTGCTTTTTTTTTTACTTTTACATACAGTCCAGGCAGTTTGGAATTTTGTTCTGAAATGTTCAGCACAGAAAGCTTGCCCTAGAATAGTGCCTTTAATTTGTTTAGTGAAAATATTAATCTGTTCCCAAGTTATAAGAATTTTAAATTTAAATTCTGAGCATGCTCAGTATGGTTTTCAGATAGATATTTGATACAAAAATGAATTTCTGCTCATGAAAGAAGATTCTTGTTTAGTGGGATGAAATTCTTTTGTGAAAAAAAATTATCATTTCAATGGCAGACATCTTAGTCCCTTAAAAATTTTTTTTGAAAATCCATAAAAATGATGCCCTGAGAGACACTGCATGAATCAAGCTAAACAGGAGCTGTTTAGCTCAATTCTGGAGTTAGTTTTTTTTTTAAAGATTCCAAAATGTGTTTTGAGATATCCCAAAATCCTTAGCAAGGCTTGTTTCATGAGTTGATTTTCTTGTTTTCTGAGGCTCATGAAAGAGGAAAAGGGCCTCACAAAACAGGATTTTGGACTTGGCTTTTCAGTCTCTTGTTTTATCAGAAGGCATTTTGTTTTGTGAGCTGACAAAGTCTCACTAAATAAGAAGGTGACATCACGAAACAAGATTTTGACTTTTTCACATTCTTCTTGTTTCATGAGAAGTTATCTTCTTTGTAAGCTCATGAAAATCTCACAAAACAAGATTTTGAACTTATTTTTTCATATTCTTGTTTTATGAGAAGGCAGCTTGTTTTGTGAGCTCACAAAATCTTAAGAAACAAGAAGTGTCGTCACAAAACAAGATTTTGGACTTTTTTTCAGAATCTAGTTTCGTTAGCCAGCAGTCATTTGTGAGCCCTCATGTCTTTGAAAATTTCAAAGCCAAATTGTTAACATGTGCTTTTTATGACCCTACCACATGAACAATTGTGGAAACATATTTGACACATGATCAAAAAGTTGCATCTGTAGCAACACAGAACTGCAGGGCCCTTCAGTACACAGATGGACTCCTGCACATCTGCATCTGCAGCAACACAGAAGTGCAAGGCTCAGAAGGCCTCCTGCCCACATGGATGCCTCAGTTGGCACATGGCCCAGAGGGTCCTGCACTTCTAGATGCATGGAGCACAGGACCCTGCATTTCTGAAGTCAGATGGATGTGTTTACATAGGTTCCAAAGGCACCTGCATGAATGAGGATACAATTCTACTGCCTCAAAAGAAGGGCATTCACTGCCAAAAACTGCATTAATGCACCAGTTAGGGTTAAGCTTAAAGCAACAAAAGTAGGGAAATGTGGGATTAGGGTGTCCATTCCCAACCCCAAGCAGCAAAAGGAAAATATATTAGGGTTTTGGCTCTGAGTCTTGGTGTATCAATGGTCGAGTCTTCCTTAAGATTATCAGTCCTAATGGTCACCCCTCCTCCTCAGCCTGTAACCCCTCTCTGAATCACAAGGTACAGCTCCAAGCCACTGCCTCATACTCAAGCAGTCTTCAAAGGTACAGAAGTATGTCTTGCCACATGCTGCCGTGCCTGAAGAAAGCAGATTATGTCTGAGTGATGCTGTTTGCTAACCCTTAGAATAAACATAAGGATGTGCCTCTTACTATTCTTAATAGCCACTGCTAGCCACTGGAGCAGGTCATTAACTTTAAGTACCTCGGCATCACCCTAGACCCCTCCCTTCCTCGCCTGCCAGGAGCATATCAATCTGGTCTGCAAAGCTGTAAATACTAGAATTGGCCTACTCTACAGGCACAGGTCATGTTTTACTGTTGATGCCCTCTAGCTGGTCATTACTGGCTCTGTCCTTTCCATTGTAGACTATGGAATAGTGATCTATGGCAATGCAAATGACACCACGCTAAATAGGATAAAGGTCACCCTGAATAAAGCTTGTCACTTAGTAAATGGACATAGGTTCACCCACACCTATGACCTCTATCAACAAGCAAACTAGTTGAATTTTATAGGAAGCTTCAATACTATACCTGTCTACTAGCACTAGAGTTTACCCTTAGTCCCTCACGACCCTCTGCCCAGCGACTCCTCACTGTCACACCTGCTCCTCATGCAACTAAAGGTCCACTAAAGCCTCCTTGCTTATCCCATTTTGCAGAACAGCTCATGGAGAGTGTGCTTTTATGTACAGGGCTCCTCTCTGGTTAAATCATCTGCCTCCTGAGGTTCTGTCTGAAAAACAAATAGGCCCGTTTAAACTTAAACTATGGTAACACCTACTATCTTTAAAAGCTGTGACTGTTCTAGCACCACTACCCTCTCTCCATGTGTGCCTCCTGTAAAATTCTCTTACTCTATGTTCCCCTGTCATTATCTTTCCTCTACCTATCTCTGCCTTTCTACCCACTGCTCTCCCTATCTTCTCCTCCTTTTTGACCTCCCAGCTCACCCTTTCTTCTCCCTTCCCTCTACTTCCTACAGTTTCTCCTATCCCTCCCTCGCCTCCCAATAAGCTACTAATAGGTTCCCCAGTCTCCCCTTCCCAGTTACCTGCTACCTCCTCCTAAACATGTGACAAGGTCCCATGGACTGCCTCTTCTTGTACCTAGGCCCCTTGACATGCTCTCTTTTCCACTGTGTCTTCCCTGTTTATTGTTTCACAGTATTTGGTATGTACTACCTAATATTTGTCTGCATAACCCTGTATAATGCCTCTCTACTAGTACTTATTCTGTATCTTGCACTGTTTTTATTGTATTCTAGCACTGTAATCGCTTTGTAAACTTGCACTGTAGCACTTTGTTAACTTTTGACATGGCGCCTTTGTAAATGGGTCTCTGGCATAAGAGTTTGTAATTCCGATATTTTAACAAATAAATAAATACATAGCTAAACATCTGACCTTGTTTGCTCAGGGTGGCGGTGAGCATTAGGGTTGACAACCCCAAGGAAAATCAACCACTGATTCACCAAGACTCAGGAGAGCCATAACCCTAATTTTTTTCCTTTTGCTGCTTGAGGTGGTGGAGGGAGTTAGGGTTGGAAATTCTAGCATACATTTCTGTAATTTTGTTGCTTTAGGCTGAACCCTAATTGGTGCATTAACGTGTTTTTGCAATTAATTATAGAGTGCGATGTGCCCCTATAATTCGGTTGAAGTGAGAGGTTCTATGTTAAACCTAACTTTGTACCATAATAGCTTTGGCAGCTTTTGATGAAATTAGCTAAAATTTTGCTTGTGTCGTCTAGGAGGCAAGGTCTAAATCTGTGGAAAGTTTTGTGATGGCGACTTGGCGGTTTCTGAGATCTGCATATGTCATTTTCCTGGAGACATCTAATTGTTTTCCTATACTTAACATGGGATTTGGGTTTACTCTCACCTAAAGCCTCCATGGAATGGTATTTTCTTTCCAAACTTTTCAGGGTAGAAGTGTGCTGTGCCAGGGTAGTGCCTTTTAAAGGTTCCATGAAAAATATTACACAGTTCCAGAATCATAAACACTTTTTTGTTCTGTTCTGAGCATGCACAGTAGTATTTTGGGATAATGTTCTGATCGACACCAAAAATTCTGTGCTGCAAGAGCATTTTGGTTTCTCCCACTTGCTTCTCATAGCACATGTTTTGCATAATGAAAGCTGCCATCTTGTTTTCTTCCTTGAACTAAAAACATGGAAAATTCATACAAATTATGTAATCTTAAAAACAAACACCTGAACCTAGCTAAACAGGACCAGTTTGTTTTTAAAATAATGGCCAGAGATACCTTTTCTGGGCACCCCAAAATCCAGGGTTCCCACATTAGTGAGAGGAGCCCTTCACCCTTGTTCTCTGTATGACAACAGTGGTACTTTATTGAATGTTGAAGCATGGCTGGAAGTGATGCTGCTGGCTTCAGCTGAAGGAGTGAGCTGGCAATCCCTTGTTGCCTATCTCTCTGTGTCTGTCTTTCTCTCTCTCTCTGTCTCTGTCTGTCCATCTGACTGTCTGTCTATCTACAACATTTGTTAAGTGGACTGGGGTGCCCACCCTGGTTCTGATTCTCTCCCCCTCCCTCAGGTCCTCTGCCCACCATTCCCAATGTTTTATTTTTATTTTATAAATAAGTGGACTGGAATGCCCACCCCGCACTCCTTCTGTTTCCTCCCTCCCTCCAGTTCGCCCACCTGCCCTTTCCGGTGTTTACTTTTTTCAATATAAGCAGACCAGGCTTCCCACCCCTGTACTGCTTCTCTGGAACCCTCCTCCAGGTCACTGTTCCCCAAAGAGTAGCCCAACATTGGGTGCCCAATGCCCAGTGTTAGAATGTCAACTGTAATAAAGAAAACAGTCCCTTGATAATTTTTTATAAAACCTGTAAAAGAAAATGGTCCCTCGCCAATCTGACACCCCACCCCACCCTAACCTCCCACTCGGACACCACCCCACACCACCCACACCTCACTCAGCTGAACATGTTCCATGGTATAGATCCACTCTGTAACTAAAGACACGTCTTGCTTCTAGAACTGGCAACTGCAATATGAGAAAATAAGTTAAGTGTGTAATATGTTTTAATGGGGTTTGAATTTTATTCATAATTTTGTCATTTTGCATATTTTACACGCATTCAACATGCTTTTTGGGACCCCCCACCTTATGACCAATTGCAATAGAATTATGCAAATCTGACCTGAAAGGTGATTTTGTGATCACTGCAAAATCAACTTTCAGGAGGATTTGAAAATTTTGCTGCCCTTGTTCATGTGATGTAGTGGTCATTCGAAAGCTATGTTGAACATTTGGGTCAAAATATATAAACGTTACAAGTCAGTGTGTGTAGAAAGTTTTCTTCACTTGTCCATAACTTTGGTAAGTTTCAATATTTTGTCCCATAATTTTCAACATAACCATTATTTCACAGCACTTAATGAATGTGACAGCTGTTGTTTTTAAACCCTGACTAAAATGTGTTTTGCTCCTGTGGTGTGAAATGACGCTTTGTGGGGATGTGAAAATTTCACCTACCAGGTTCATGAAGTGGGGTAATAGAAGGCTATGTTGAAAATTTTGTGTAAAATATGGTGAAATGCCCAGATTATGGCTGAATGTTGCACTATTTCAATGTTCACTCATAACTTTGCTCGTTTTCAATATTTTAAATCCAATCTTTCAATATAGCGTTTTTCACATCACATCATAAATGTGACAGGTGTCATTTTTTAAATCCTGGGTGAGCCGTGTAACCAGTGTGTAGAAGGAAGAGACTGAGATGGATGACTGACTCGTGCTCTGTGATCTTGTAGAGGAAGATTCGGAAGCAGGGGAATAAAAAGCTTTTAGTTTTTTAAAACAGGTATGCCACATGTACCTGAATTTTCTTCCCTTTCCAGTCGAACTTGTTGTGGTCCTCTGTTCCATGTGTTCTGCCTGTTGTTTCTATGTCTTGCAGAGGGCCAGTTGTTGGCCCAGATGGTGGGCTCCTGAAGAAACAGAGAGCCGAGGCCGGACACGGGCTGAACTGTCCCGAGCCGACCTGAGGGGCAAGCTGACCTAAGTGTGCAATGGGAGCAAGTATTGTGCCCAAAGATAAGCCGAGGAGGTGAGGTGGTAAGGAGACATGTGGAGACTGAGATAGCTTGGTGAATTTCTGGCAGATCTTTTAATTGGGGGCAGATGGTCTGCAGTTCCTTAAAAAATTGTAAAACACAAAAGTTGAAAAATATTCAGAAAAGAGTTTGTGTTTACCACAGAAGCTGTTCAGAGCGGTGTTCAATGGGCTAGAACTGCACTGATTTTCAGAGATAATATTCTCTAAGTTAATGGACAAGGATATTTGGCTATTTTGATATTCTGAAAAAGTCTGGAAAATTTTCTGAAAATTTTTGGGAGCTAGGATGTATATGGGCCTCGTTTAGCCCATTTAGACCACTTTGTCCATAGGTGTTATGTACATGTGTGTGGATTAATGTTCTTGTGATTTTATGTTTTAAAAAGAAAAACGTTTTATTTTTATGTAGTACATTATGCGATCTTGCTAACTCTGTTAACCCAGCTAACCCTGTTATATTATTTATAACTTATATTTATATTTATAGCCATTTATAGCTATATATTTGCCTTTTTAGCCACTGTCATTGCTTATTTTTATTTTTTGATATAATTGAAAGGAGAGGTTTAAAATATTTTATTTGCTGCTCCAAGCTTGTATTTTGAATTAGTAGGATCATCTGTGGGATTTCAGTTAGTAGGATCACTTGTGGAATAATCACTCCATGCTTGTTTTAAGTTTAAGCTTGTCAGTTGTAATTAGTGGGAACACCTGTAGGGTAATAGAATAATTAGAAAGCACGTAGAGTGTGAGGCTGATTTAATTGAAGCCCAAAGAGGGTGCGTGAGGTGTATTTGTTGAGCGAAGAACTGCAGATGGCTGGTAGCTAGCAGCAAGTAGTAAGCCGCTAGTAGGCATTAGATAGATGCTGAAGAGTGTGCAGAAAAACCGATACTACGCTCCAAACTATGAGACTCTAACTCGGGTAGTATAAAGTGAGTTTTGGTGATACACCTGAGCTATTTTGTCTGCACCTTATCTGCAACAGTGGTGAATATCTGACAGTCCTAAAGCACCATAGAGGTGGGAAAACACTGTGTTTGGATTGTATAGTGGAGAGAATACCTCTGGTGCTATGGTTTTATACTGGTATTGTTTTGCTTTGTTTTGAATGATATTGGTACATTGTACTGAAGCTTGTATCCTTTTATCCCTCTTCTCTTTTTGTGTAGTGGAGAAAAAAGATTTGTTGCTGTTTGACCCCACTGAATTTGGGAGGTATAAACAGGAGCATGTACTCTGACAGGATCCAAGAGGGATACCATAGTCAAGACTGATTTAAGGGTTCATCGTGAAGTAATTTTTTGAGCCAGTGTTGTTTGGGTTGCAGAAGTTTGATGTAACTCTTATTAGAAAGAAGTGTGTGCCAAGTTTCACAGGACTTATGAAATTGGACATTTTAGCTGGTCCATATTGTATGTATTTTGTAATGCTTAGATAGTTGTGCATTTTGGAAGAACGTATACTGTTTTTGACTGAGAACAAAATCAAGAAAAAACTGCATGATTTAGAAAAGTAAAGTTTTTAAGTGCCTTAGAAATTAGAGAAAAGCTGCAATTAGGTTGCAATTAAGTAGCAATTAGGTTGCAACTAAGTTGCAATTAAGGTCCAACACAGGCTTTAATTGTAGTCTGAGTAACAAGTGTTGGGTGAGTGCTGTAGAGGTTGTAGAACAGGTTGATAGGTGTTTTAAGGATGAATGCTGTGGAACAAAAATGCAGAAAAGGACAGAAAGAAAAGCAAAGGTAAAAGAAGAGTTAACACAAAAGCTAAGAAAAGGCAGATTCAAACAAAATTACACAGTTTCTAAATTAACAAGAAGAACATATGGGGTGGGATATTCAAAGAGGTTGCACACTCAACCCACTGATGCTACCCTGGCCACGATATTCAAAAGGGGATGTTGTGCCACACAGATCCCTGATGCGCTGGGGCACACCAATAATGAATGCGGTGCAAGTGCGGGGGGCATGCCATGCATATTCCGCGCACATCCTGATATTCAGCCTGGGATGCGCGCATGCTGGTGCAACCCCTACTTATGTCACACACTGGTGCTCAAAGTTGAGCCACAAAGAAATAGGAGCAGGGCCGGCCACCTACAGGTGAGCTGCCATATTGCAGGTGCAACACGGCAGTCACCAGCTGTGGATAGCCACCTGTGCCCTGTGCCAGGGTCCGTCAGCATTACGCCCCCATGCCCGATCACAGGCAGCAGAAATAAATAAAGAAGTCCAATATCCCTGGTGGTCCAGTGGACCACTTCCATTCGATCATGGGCAGTAGTAAAATAAAATAAAATAAGTCCTATATCCTGGTGGTCCAGCGGACTGCTTCCATCAATCTCGGGCAGTAGTACAAGTTAATGACATCCTGTATCCCTGGTGGTCCAGTGGACCACTTCTGTCTGATCATGGGCAGTAGTAAGATAAAATAAGTCCTATATCCCTGGTGGTCCAGTGGACTGCTTCCATCCTGATCACAGGCAGTAGTACAAGTTAATGATGTCCTATATCACTAGTGGTCCAGTGGACTGCTTCCATCCCGATCATGGGCAGTAGTAAAATAAAATAAGTCCCATATCCTGGTGGTCCAGTGGACCGCTTCCAGCCGATCACGGGCATATGTATGCTGAAGCAGTTTAAAATAACCCTGGTGGTCCGGCAGTACCCACCTCCCCACCTGCCCACTGGGCCCCACCACCTCCCCAGTCAGCAGTGGGCGGCAGCTCCCTCCCTTCAGCCACCTGCTGACTGACTGCACCAATGCGGCTGTGCCCCATGTCCATGGCGTGGGCCAATGGGCATACAGACCATACCGCGTACTACACAGTCCTGATATGTGAATGGATCCATTCACATATTTGGACTGTTAGTATAGTATGGTCTGCATACCCGTGACCCATGCTGTGGACCAATGGATACAGCTGTACTGTGTGCAGTCAGTCAGCGGGCGGCCAGGTGGCTGGAGGGTGGAGCTGCTGCCTGCCACTGGACCGGGGAGCAGGGTGGTGGGGCTCAGTATGGTGGGGAGGGGGTACCGCTGGACCACCAGGGCTATTTTAAACTGCTTCAGCATACATATGCCTGCATTATTGAATATGGTCCACTGGACCACCAGGATATAGGACATATTTTATAGTACTACTGCCTGTGATCAGGATGGAAGCAGTCCACTGGACTCAGGATATAGGACAATATTTATTATTACATATGCCCATGATTGGGCATTGTGGCACTTTGCTGGGCTGTGCATTGGGTGTCAGTCCCGACAGCTGCAGTCTGGCAGGGCACCAGGTGCAAGTCACTGGGGATCAGTGCACCCACATGCAAATGGGGCCATAATGGCGTGCTAATGATCAAGCTCGCCTATGCGTGCATTATGGCCCATTGCATATCCACCACTGAATATCGTGGTTCCTGCACCTAGCATGCCACATTGCCATATTCAACATTGCTGAGCCATGGTGCAGCACCATTGAATATCACCCACCACACTCCTGGCGCATCCCAGTTGTGCTGCACCTGCCTTGCGCCCCTGCCTGGTGTATGTCTGAATATCCCACCCATAGAGTTAAGAGGGAATAGAGGATAGTAAGGAAGAAGTTTGATCCCAAAATGACATCATCCTCAGTAAGAACACAGAATGAGGTGAATTTTATTAGGAATATGGAAGAAGAAATAGAAAAGGTGGAAATAACCAAGGGGAGAATAAAACAAGTGTTACTGTCCTGAATTACATATTTCTGATTTGGTTAACATGGAGGGTATAGTGAAGATAATGATAATGTTGATGTTAATGTCAATTTAGTAACTAATGATACTTTGTTAGTCAATAAAGGAAAACCAAATCCAAGGAATGAAAGCATGACTAATGAGCCAATTGGTTTAATAAGTCCAATTCATAGAATGGAAAAGCACAGTGGCAAGAGGTACATACTTAGAAAAGTATGAATCTTTTCTGACACCCTATATTAGAGATTATCATATTAATGCCTCAATAAGTCATGAAACAGGAAAGCAAATTCACCATATGGAAGAAAGAGACACAAGATAAGGCCACTTCAGTAGCTGATAAAATTATTATTGATGATGAAGAATGGGGTAGCTCTGGCCATACTAGTAATAATGGTATGGAAGCTGGAGAAGGAATGAATCAGTGCTTAGAATTCTCTTAGATTAAAAAGAACAACACTTTAGCAATGTCCAGCTCTTGAAATTGATTACCCTTTTTGAGTTTTTCTGGATTTTATGTAGATAATAAAAATAAATGTGAATATGTGGGAAAAGGTAAAATGCAAGTAACTGATGACGCTGTTTAACTAAAGAAGAGGTGGATGTAAGCAAAAGCCATAACTGGTCTAGTGAATTAAATAATGTGGAAAATATAGTAAAAGTAAATGAAAATAGAAACAAAGACAATAAAACAATAACTGAGGAATTGCTGAAAATGAAATAAAAGAAATAGATCTTTTAGTTAAAGATCTAAAGTGAAGGAAAAGACAGATTAAGGAAGTAATGGACAACAGAAAGGAAAAGAGGAAGACAGGGTAAGATCTATAACAGATAGGAAAGTACAGTCAAAGGAAAGTAGCAAGGCAGGATGGACTGAGTGGTAAAAAGGATGACAAGAAAAAGTGGTAAAGGAAAAGAAGGTTGAGTTATTAACAGAGAAAAAGATGAGATTTAGCGAAAGGACTGAAAAGGAAAAACAAGTTAAAAGTGATGAGGCAATAGAAAAACAAAAGAATGATAGAATAGCTAAGGTGATTTATTACCTACAATATTTGTGAATGGGTTGCGAAATCAAGAAATGAGAATAACTATACATTGAAGCTAGCAGTTTATAATGTGCTTAAAGGCATATTGGGCATAAAGTGAACTGTCATGATCTTAAGTCGTCCTATCGATACAAAGCCAGCCCGGCTAAAGGCTGGATTGTGTAGTACTAAAGATGGGGATAAAAGGAGAAAGATATTGGCAAGTAAAGAGAAATTTACAAAAATAGGGTTTCACTCAACATTACCATAAGGGAAAGTCAAAAATACAGACAAAATAGGATGGTAAGAATATTAAAGGGACAGTGTGTGATGACATAAGAAAAAATAAGGATGCAAATAGTTATAAAAACCAAGGATAACAGCATATATGACACCAGTTGAGGTAGTGCATAATATAGGAAGTGAGGAAGAAGCAGTATTTAACAAAAGAGGTAGGAGACAACTGGGAGTAGGATTAACAGATCAGATATATTAGAGCTAGATGAGCAAGAGAGGAGAGTGGTGTACTGGAAGATGTAGACTCAGTGAGCCTTGTTAGTAGCAAGAGCACGCTAAGTTTACAGGAAGAAACTAATTCACCAGAGTCAGACAGTACAGGAAATATCTTATAAAGCTGCTTAGCTGGAATGTGGTGGGGCTGAAGAAAAATTATTAGATAAAGAATGCCATGCATGGATGAAAACATTTTCTATATTACTATTATAAGTAACCTGGTTAAAAGGAACTTACATTATTGAATGGCTTTACCTTATGGTCAGTAGCTGCCACAAGGTTAAAAGATTTGGACACCAGAAGGTGGTCTAACGATCTTGGTAGATATTTCACTGAAATGTAGTTATAGAGGTTAGTGCTGCCTCTGAATATTTTATGCACAGTGTTATAGTAAATGATGAGTGTATGAGGGCACTCTATATTATCTATATACCCCAAATTAAAGTTACAAGAATATAAGTCGGTGTTGAATCTGATAGGAAACAGTCTAGAGTCAGTCAAAGGAAGATTTATAGGCATTAAAATCATAATAGCAGGTTTTATTTATTTATTTTTATTTTATTTAAACAGCAGTTTGGAAAACCTTTGAGCCATAGACTCATTTACAAAGGTACCTTGTCACAGTAAGACAAACGAAAATGTACAATATAACAGTACAACACAGTATAACAGTAACTTAAGACATAGATACAAACAAGCTGGTACAGGTAGGATTGATTTAATGCACATGTGAGAATACGATAGAAGAACAGTCACACGATTGGCGTCTTGATGATGCCATGAATATATCGGTAAGAAATTCAAGAGATAAGGCTGTATCTAATGAAGGTAAGAGTGTTATGCAATTTTGTGAGAGATACAGCTTTAGGCTGTTAAATGGGAGAACTAAAGGTGTTTGGATGGGAGAATTCTCATTTTGACAAAAATGGGTGAGTGTTCTAGATCTATGCATGGTTGAAGCCACTGATTATAATTTGGTAGAGATGTTTAAAGTAATGGGACTTTGGGATAGTGACCATTTCCCTCTTACATGTAATTTAAATATAAATCTAAGAGTAAGGAAAAAGATATATGTGTAGAACATCAGGCAGATATGCATATGTGTATTATGTATGGTAAACGGATTAAATTGAATGGATATACAAAACAGATAATGGACAATTATAAAGTATATTAAATAAAATTACATCTAATAATATAGGGATAGGGGATGGTAGGATTGAGATGAATGACAAATTAATAACTATGGACACTTTACCGTTAAGTGAACAGAAAGATAAAAAAATAGGCGTCCGGAGTAGAACACCTATGGTTTGATAAGAACTGTCTTATATTGAGGAATGAAATTAAAAAGTGGGAAAAAATAAGAATAAAACAACCGTTCGGTAGAGCGTTTTCAAGGCTTTTAAGCTGCTGAAAACAGAATATAGATTGTAATAAGGAGGAAAAGGCAAATTATAAAAATAGACTTTGGGAAGAACTGCAAGTTAGTATAGCTAATAAAGATATGATGTTGTTTTGCCCTTTGGTTGCCTTTGGGTGTAATAAGGATAATGTGCAATATAATATTGTAGGTATGATCCCTGAAGATACATGGATTAAACATTTTAATAATATTTATGAATTAGTGACTAAAGAGTGCAATGTGAATAAGCTGGTTAAAGAAAGCTTAAAGATTATGACTAATAACACCACTTTTGTCTTTGGTCTTGAAGAAGTTAAAAATGTAATTAATGCACAAAAAGAGCAAGGCTGCTGGGGAGATGGCGTTCCTGTGGAGTTATTACATAATAACTTAGAATTATGGGCTAGTATTCTTATACAAGTTTTAATGATATAAATACCTCTCTTTTGTTACCCAAAGCTTGGAATAAGGGAATAATTGTACCTTTTTAAACAAGGAGACAAACAGGACCGAAATGTTACCGTCCTATAACTTTGTTGCTTATAACACAGAAAATATACTCCCGACTGATTTTAGAAAGGTTGTTCACTTGGGTAGAAAAATGAGTGTATATCAAAATTCCAGTGTGGATTTAGGAAAGAGTGTGGAACTATGGACTTGGTGTTCACATTTAACTACCTAACTGATAATTATGCGAGTAACAAAAAAAGAGCTTTGCATGTTGGCTTCATAGATATTAAATCGGCATTTGACCAAGTATATAGATGCAAATTGTGGGATATCTTGGACACTTTGAAAATTGACTAACATTTGCTGACTATCTTAAAATGCTGCATGCAAATACCATAGCAAATATTAGGTATGGTTGAGATGGGGCATTGTCTAAGAAATTAAAATCTCTTGCAGTGTGAAACAAGGATGCCTGTTGACACCACCTCTATTTAATTTATATATAGAAACATTGATCAGTAACATTAAGCTGATTGTTACCTTTACGCCTAAGATAAATAAAGTGTTAATTCAAATACTTTTATACTCAGATGATGCAATAGTGATTTCACAAATGCCTTTAGGTTTACAAAACAATATTAAATATTATGAAGTCATTGAAGGTCCTAGGTTTTGGAACTGAATGTGAGTAAATCAAAATCATGGTGCTTGGTCAAAGAATGGGAATGGCAGTAAACACTGGGTAATAGGAAATAGTAAAATTGAGGAAGTAACAGAGTATAGATACTTGGGGTAATTATTCACAAGAAAGTATCATAGATACAGCACTTAACTGAGGTCAAGGCCAATGCATATAAAACCTTTGTTGCAATTAGAAGTTTTGCTCATACATTTGCAGATAAATCATTTGCAGCTTTAAAGAAACCATTTGATAGTAAGTGTATATGCCAACTGCTTTATGTGAGTGAAATATGGGGACTTTATATGGACAAACAGAATGTAGAGGTGATACAGAACTAATTTTGAGAACAACATTGAATTTACCTAAAGATTGTCCTGTTAGTTTTATAAAAGTAGAAACAGGACACTTCCCATAAAAACAAAAATTTAATCCATGCCACAAAATGGCTAAGTAAAATACTAAAAATGAAGGAGAATAAGCTTCCAAAGATGCACTGGAATGATTTTATAAATAAAAAGTGAAAATGGGTTAAATATTGGTTGATTTGTGAGGTTGAATGAGGTGTTGTCAAAACTAGCTTTGTGGAATTTTGGAATGGGAATGTGGTTAATAATATTGACTCATTTGTGAATGAGGTAACTGCAAGGCTAAAAGATATTGCAATGCAAGAGGATATGGTGATTGATATGCTGGGGCTATACTCTAGTATTAAAATAAATGGGGGTACTAGAGGTACCTAACAAAATCTGAACATTTAAAACATAGGAATTTGCTGTGTATGATAAGATTGGCCAGCTTGGGCAACATTTTCAACTTACATCAAACTTTATGGTATGAGTATAGAAAAGTGTAAATGTGTTACCAAAAGGATTTAGAAAATTGTGCATGTATTATCTGAAAGTGTAATATGGCAAGAAAAAGAAGAAATGGCTCAATCCATTAATTGATCGACAGGGTGATGATTTTATCAAGATATCGTTAAGCTTGAATGATATCAAGTATATATATGGGTTAGCAAGATTTTTTACACTAAAACTTAATTTAAGTGCAATAAGATTTATATTCTATGTACATTGTCTGATATTTAAGAAGGCCAATGTTTATTTGTATTTATATTGTGACTTTTGGATGTAACAAACATGCGTTTATACAGTCCTTTTAATCCAATCAGTAAAGAATCTGAATCTGAATCTGTGTGTAACCACCCATCTGTGTTAGACTAGAAAGGTAGTTGGGCAGCTGGTAGAGAGTCTATTAGAAGCTGTCTACAGTCCTCTCATTGTTTTCCTAGCTAGGTTGAGTGAAAATGAGGTCATTTAGAACTCTTACAGCAACATGATCCACATTTGAATCAGCTGCAGGGGACAGCTTTAGAATCATGAAGACATGTTTTAGAGGTGGGTGGTGGTGTATGTGCCCAAGAAAAGGCTAGATTGTACTTCTCAGGACCCCAGTATCACCACAACTATGTGCTAAATGTAAAAGTTTAAATGTGTGGTTGCCTTTTGCAATCCATAGGGGACTTGAAGGATCCAATGTGTGTTCCTGGAGGGAATGGCAGAGGCTGGCTGGGGCCAGGGTGGGCAGAACCTCATCTAAAACTCTAGACAGGGCTAACTGGTTACCTGAAAGGCACAAGGTTACCCTGCAGGTGTTAACTTAGCTCATCTTATCAGGAGGAATGTAATGTATTAAGTGTGTGGAAACCCCATGTAACAGACACTTTTGGAAATTAAGTCTAGAGATCCCTGGGAAAGAGGGATGAACTGTTCGTTGTTGGGAAAAAGTAGATATGTAATGCCAATACTGCCTGTTCTGGAGAAAACAAAGTTCTTGTGAAGAGTTGTGTTTCTGTGAAGTACAGTACCCAAACTTGGGAGAACACCCATTTCTGCCTACCATCTTTGTTCAGATAATGAAGCTATACCATACAATCCCAATTTGCTGGTGTGGACATTCCATCTGTGCTTCCAAGAGTGAATTGTTTGTGGGCCCCTCAGACAGGAGACATAGCATAGCCCTAGCACCTCTCTCCCAGAACTTGGTGTAAATGTAAATTTTATTTTGTGCTCTAACCCCCAACCTCTTAGATGCCAAAACAGGTATTTACCCTAATGCCAGGGGTGGTACCTTTGTTTATGCTAACTTGTGGTTTGTTGCCTTGTCTGTGGTACAAGTTAGGTGGGCTCCTGGTTGCAAGATGCTGCTCTCAGCTGGGGTAAGGGTTGCAAAATTGGGGCTCATCCAAAGATCTTGGGGCAGTGGAAAAAAGTTGCCCTGCCAGTGCAAATGCTGAGGGTATGTATGTGGTCTTTTCTGTCTGGTGGTGGTGCACCATAATAGGAATCATTGTGAGGAAAAGTTAAACTGTGCCAAGGAAAATGCCATCCAAGGATTTACTGCTTGTATTTTCTGTGGAGAAAATTTGATGTTTGAGTGCTTGTGGAAAAGCGTGATGTCAAAGACTGCTGTGCTGAGCAATGTGTACCCTGTCAAAGAAAGTGCTTAAAAACTGTAAAAATACAAAGATTTTCAAGTTCTAATGTAATTGTGGACAAAAACATTTGTGCCTAACATTACAGAAAGTTTCAAGTGATTGTGGATTATACTGGTGGAGTCACTAGAGGAATTATACAAAAACTGTGCCAAAATTGCCTAAGAGCACTTCAGCCTATTGAAATTCAAACTGTGAAAAAAAGTTTGTTTTGTAGTTTAAATTTGCCTGCTTTACAACTCTTGTGAAGGAGGTGAGCAGGAGAGAGTGAGAACAGCTCATTAGCATGGCGTCATGTGATTGGTCCACACAGCTAAGTCCTGCCCATTGCTTGGGTTCCTGCTCTGAGGAAGTGTTTGAGGAGGAGAGAGAGAAGCATGCAAGGAGTACAGACTGCAGTGGCAGGGTGAGCTTTGCATTGGTTGGACTTTGGAGTTTTGCTGTTAAAACTGTTGAGACTCAGATCTAAGCGTCTCCCAGTTAAGCGTCTGCTATAGTGAGTGGCGCAGTGTGTGTGGTGCCATTTATCAGGCTTGACAGCCCACACAACTCAACTGTACCTCAAATTAGCAGGAAGGCCACAAAACCATTGGAGGAACCAGCTACTTCTGTAAGTACCACATGCAGCAAAGCAAAGACTATGGGCATTGTGTGTGCAAAGTAAAGATCTAGTGCTAAAGTCAGTGAGTTTGAGCAAAGTAAATAAAATTAGGGCAAAATGACTGAACCAAGTAGCTGTGGCTAGTAGCAATCAACTAAGCTTTGTGTAACTGGGCAGTACTAGGCAAAGTTGCTGTGAGTGTGTGTGCAAAGATTTAAATGACTGTGCTGAACTAAATATGATTTTCCTAAGTCAAGTTGCAAGTGTTGTGCATAGTGAGGCCTATACATGAATGTGCAGAGTGGCTGTGTGCCGTGGATCCATGGCATGTAGCCACTCCACACCCATTGTGCCCTACATGCGGGATCCTCAAATGGGGTATGCAGCCCCTACGCACCGATCCCCCAGCTGCATGGACTGCAACTTGCACAGTGGGAGGGCGGGGTGTGCCAGCACTATGTGCCATGCACAAAGATGCATAGTGCCATCCACAGGGGACAGAACAGTCTGCAGGGTACAGCAGGGAGGACCCTGTTGTAACTGCTGTACATGCAGTCATGCACAAGCCCCATCAGTCCAGGAGGACTGTCCCAGTCCAATACACACTGTGCCCCAGCATCCAGCAGCACCGTGCCTCCCACCCAACCCAGCACACATCTGTGGCCATCCTGATACAGCAGACCCCCTACATGCACAAGGAGGTACCAGCCCCATGAATACAGTAGACCCCCACACACACACACCACAGACCCCTATGCCCCAGCCCCATATATGTACACACACCCCACGACTGGTTCAATGTGCCCCTGTAGCAGGTCCCTGACAAATCTGCTACTCGCCACATGCACTGGGGCAACTATGGACAACCCCTGCCACTGTCCATCTGACTGCAGGCCACATGTGGTGGATATGAGATGCCATCCCTGTATACCCTCTGTCTCCCAATCCCTGTCCCCTGACCCACAGTGATGTGCGGTCCCACCCCCACAGCACGACCACCCCATCCTGTACCTGTATAGTCGGTGCCATGGCCCAGATGGCCAGCAGCACAGCCCTCTGTACACCTTTATGGCTGCCCGGCCATCCAAGTGATACTGAACGTGTCCCTATAAATGAACTGTGACCAGCTCCCAGCATCACTTAGATGGCGGTGGCCGCATGGAGGTGTGGAGGGTGTGCCACTGGCCGCTGGGCCGCAGCACTGACTATAAAAGTATGGGGGAGGGGTGGTTGATGCTGTGGAGTGGGGCGAATCACAACCACCATTGCTGGGACTGGGTAACCAGTGCTGGGAACTGGTGTGTGGGACCTGGGCACATGTGTGCATTGTGGGGGTCTTGTTAGTCACCGGGGACAGGCTGCAGTGGGTGTAGAAGGGTCTGTCATGCAGTGCACTGGGGAAGGGTGCAGCCAAGTGTGGGGGTGGGGTGCTGCTGGTGCTCTACAGGGACAGGGGCAGTCATGTGTGTGGGGCTTGCTGTACAGGTGCCAGGGGTGCCTTGTGTTGGGGGTACAGCAGTGTGGCAGGTTGCTGCACTCTCCCAGGGGCTCAGCCAGGGTCTTCTGCCCTGCAGTGCATTGCCACGCGGGTTCAGGTATCCACCTGGTGCTATTCACACACCTGGACCCGCACCTTCTTGCAGTAGGGATCCACTTTGGGACCCAGGAGGACATCTGATTGGATGCCTGCCTGGGTCCATGACTCTGCCCCGCCACCCTGTGGAGTCCTGCATGCTGGTGGCAGAGCCACAGACAGGTGGCAACCATTAATGAATCATGGCTGGTGCGCACCTGTTCACAGGTGCAGAGCTATGCAGGCAGGATATGCACCTCTGGCACCTGATTCCTGCCTGGTAGTGCAAAGGCCTCAGTAAAAGTAAATTGCTGACAAAGAACCAAATGCAGCAAGAGCTGTGTGGTTATGATGCAGAAAGTTTCAGTGGCCATGTTGGGCATAGTCCAAAGAAATGTAAACAAACAATGAGCGCCATGTTGGGGCAGGGTTCTAATGGTAAAACAACAGAGCATGTGCAATAGTTTGAGAACAAAATGCAAATCAGGCAGGAGTTTAGCACAGAAACTGAGAGATACATTTTCAGTTCAAATGCCAGAACTAGTGTGCTAGTGCATAGAGAGCAGAACAGTAACCTTGGACTTGTGTATTGTTTTTGCAGAGCAAAATGGCTAGCAAAAGACAGGGTATCCTCTCCATGCCATGATCCGGATACCCCAGCAAGAAAGAGAGTTGGAACAATGTGGAAAATTGTGTTGATGTGAAGGAGCACCAGGAAATGTTGCACCTCCTAACTTCTCAGCAAATGCGTGTGTGATCTGCATGAGAACTGGAAGAGATGTTTTGATGATTCCTCACTGCAAAGACTGTAGAAAACAGTGTGGAATGTGTGTGAAAAGTGGTGCTGTACAAACCAATACAAAAACAATGTGTCAGGCTCTGATGTGGACTCTGTGTGAGGGCCCAACCTGTGCATTATAAAAGCAACTGCATGCAGGCAAGAGGATCCAGAGGTGCTTGTGAGAGAATCTTTTGAGGATGTGACTGAAAGAGATTCACAGTGGCAGGCATAGATGGTCTTTTGACCCCAGAAAAGGTTGAAAGGAACCATCCAGAGACTGAGTCCATGGATCCATGGGCAGCAGGCCCAAGTCCGAGTTTGACTGGAGAGCATGAAATAGAAGATGCATTTCACTGGGAGGCAATTGCCTCAGAACATAGTGAGGAGTAGACTGTGTCTGGAGCTGAAACAGCTATCATCTCCTGGGCAGAGCAAGTAAAAGAAGAGAGGCGTGAACAAGTTAGTAAGGTAACTAGTAGTGAGAGTGGGCTACCAGTGGCTCTAACTGCAAGGATGCCATTGAGACTGTACATGGCTCAAAATAATTGGCAGGAAGTACGAGGATAGACTGCTTTTCCCCTGTTTGAAACATTCAAAACTGGCTTGACCAGGTCAGGCCACCCCAAGCCAGGCTGTTGGGTTGAGTCTGCCCAAAAGCAGCAAGAGGAATGCCTGATCAGACACAGGGCTGAGGCAGAGTATGGACTAAAGTATCCATTTTCAAAAGATGAATATTGGAAGACCATAGAGGAATGGTTGCTGGAAGAAGCCAGAGCTTCTATTAAACCTGACAAGTGTATGTTCTAACGCATCAAAATGTGTCATGACAAGTTAAAGTTGTGGAGACTAGGTCACACCCTTCATTTTTATTCTGTCCGAGTTACTGACAGAACTGGAAATGAGACAGTCCACACTAAAGAATTGTTCATCCTGATAAGACAGTGATTTATGTTCCTCATCCCAAGTGGTACTACTCTGAGTGCCACCACCAACAAGTGCCAGCTTGAAAGAAAGCAACACCGGAAGAGATACAGCATGGTGGGTTCACCACCCAGCTCTGCAGGCAATCGCTGAAGAAAGAGATCCAAGGCCAAAGTCAGCATCCCCTGGGAGCAACTTGTCAGTGACCTACCCCTGGAAGCAACATGTCAGAGTCCCGCCTAGTAGCAACACGTCAGCATCCCACCACTGGGAGCAACACATCAGCGTCTCGCCATGGGAGCAAAATGTCAACATTCCCCCATTGGAGCAACTAGAGATATTGTGCCTGCAGTTTTCCTCCTTGAACAGCAGCAACCAGGTCCAGAAGTGGCATGAAAGAGTTTAATCTGAGATTTGTCTTCAGCTGAAGATGGAGAAGAGATCCAGACCAGATACAGAGAGTTGATCCAGATAGTCAACCTGCATGTTTGAACTTGTAAGCTAGATCATCCTCTTGCTTTTTTATGTTATGATTGTGCCACTTCAATAGGATCTGTTCGTTAAACTGTTTGGTCCACAACACTTCTGGATCTGGACTACAGCTTCCAGCAGGCCTCGCGCCTACTTCAAGAACAGTTCTAAGAAGGATTCAGCCTATAAAGACTATTCTTGAATGTGGGTGCCTTGTGCACTCAGAACATTTACTTTTAGAGCCAGGACTTTGAAGGACTCCCTCCT
The DNA here is from genome assembly GCA_016271365.2 of Neoceratodus forsteri. Classification (NCBI taxonomy): domain Eukaryota; kingdom Metazoa; phylum Chordata; order Ceratodontiformes; family Ceratodontidae; genus Neoceratodus; species Neoceratodus forsteri. The sequence continues at coordinate 128,106,483 of JADMNL010000024.1, forward strand.
CAAAATATTTTGTATGTGTTATTTTGGCACTTTATACTGCCTTTTGTAGAAAATCATTTAAAAATCTCTGTGGGATGGGATGGTATCTGCTGGTGGGAGGTTTGGTTACTGTTTTTCTTGCAGGTTGTTTCCTGTTTGCAGGATGTTTTCTTTTAGAGGTGCACCTGAGAGAAGAAAAGAAGACAAGAAGAGGATATTTAGGGCTCAATGAAGTCCTCCTTTTAGAGTGTTAGGGTGTTTTAAAATATTTAACTAGGAAATGTTAACCATTTTTTCCTTCCATGCTTTGAGTGTGTAGTACTGGGGTTTGGAAAATGCATAGCAATGCTTGTATGTATGTTTCTAAAGCAGTACATAGTGTAAAGTGTGAAATGTGTGTGAATATAGGTTACACCGTGGGTAGTATAGGTTATATAGCTTTTCCTAGATGGCTAGGGGATAGACAGGCCAGTGGTCCTTATATGGATAGGGGTCACCAGTGCTGTTCTGTCAGAGCATGCTTCAGGCAGTCTCTTGGAGCCAATGAAAGATTCCCAAGATAGTTTGTCAGGTAGGAGCTGAAGTTGCTTCAGTGGGCTTCTGTTCTCTGGTGCAACCTGCCTATGCCTTGGCACGGGAGGAGTGAGCCTGGCCACCTCACCCCTAGGGTGCCCAGAGGTTGTATGGCCTGTGTTGCAGACCAAAGCTCTTGCTGCAGACAGCAAAGTTCATCTGTTGGTGATGAGTGTAACCACCCAGCCCTGTGGTTACCAGAATCCCATCAGTGTTAGACTAGGAAGGTAGTGGGCAGCTAGTAGAGAGTTTATTAGAAGCTCTCTACAGACCTGTCATTGCCACCTAGTGAGGTAAGAGAAATGAGTGAGGTCATTTAGAACTCTCACAGCAGCATGATCCACATTTTAATCAGTTGCAGGGGAACAGCTTTAGAATCTTGGAGTTAGTTGGTAGTAGTCAGCAGTAGAGTACAGTAGTCTTCTGAGGGAGGTGCCTGCCAGCCTGTCCTGGGCTGGGTGAAGGACCTCTGGTCATTTTCTCACCCTAGTGAGTGAGACAATGGTCTTTCTCCAAGGAGAGGTGGAGATCGTCAGCAGGACCTCAGTGGGTCATTTCTGTGAATGTTTAGTGGGAATGAGAAATTCAGTAGTACCAAGGGCAATCCCTGAGAGACTAGAAGATTGTCCCGCTGCCCAGAGCAAAGACTAAGAGAGTCTCAGTGTTCAAAAGCTATGGAATTGACAGTGCATAAATGGGTCTGCACTCTGTTATGGGCTGGGTTTCAGAAGCATTAAACTGTGCTGCTGCTGCGGTGGCATTTAGCATTTCTGAAATCATTCAATATGAATTCAATATTGTGCTTCAATGCATATGCATGAGGCCCTCAGTTCCATAAGCGCAGCACAATATTTCACTCAATGGCACTGCTGATATGTGTCCTTTGAATATGGGCACTCCCCGACAGCTGGCGCTATTCCAGGTCAGCGCATCACAAACCCAGTTTGTCCCTTGCTAACCTTTTGAAAACTTGGCCCTTTAATTCATATCAAGCATTTGTCAGTGCTGAATGTTTGTTTGCTTGTGTTTGCTGTCTAGATGTTTGGCATTAATAGAGCAGAGGTGATAATTACATAGAAACATAGATGTTGTCGCAGATAAGGACCTCTTGGCCCACCTAGTCTGCCCAGTTTCCCTGCCTACTGTGCCACTGCAGACCCTATTTGCTCTCCAGTCATCTCCTCCCTTTGCTCTTACTACCAAGGTTCCCTTGTATCTGTCCCATGCATGCTTGAATCTGTCACTGTTTTGGCACCCACCACCTTCACTGGCTGGCTGTTCCAGGCATCCACCACTCACTCTGTGAAGAAGTATTCTCACATTTCCTCTGAGCCTCCCTCCAACTATATAGAGTGACCCTGTCCTTGAGCTTCTTTTCTATGGAAAATGCTACCATTCTGTACCTTATTAATACCTGTTAGGTATTTGAATGTTTCTATTATATCCCCTTCCCTCCTCTACTCCTGAGAGTACATATTAGAAGAAGAAGAATCAGCATTTATATAGCGCTTTTCATACACAGTATCCCAAAGTGCTTTACAAGCAATGCTAGACTGCTATATTAAGTTCCTTGAGTCTCTTCTCATAGGGCTTTTGATGCAGGCCTCTTTTGTACCACCTCCACCTTATCAATGTCCTTCTGGAGGTGGGGCCACCAGTACTAAAGGTGGGGTCTTACCAGTTATATGTACTGGGGAATATTATCTCCTTCCTCCCACTGGTGATACCCTCCTATGCACCTGAGCATCTTGCTAACCTTTCCCACTGCCTCATCACACTGCTTGGCTACCTTCAGGTCATGAAAATGATTACCCAGGTCCTTTTCCTATTTGGTGGTTGCCAGTACTTCCCTCCCAATTGGTACATAGCCCTTGGGTTTCTGTGCTTCAAGTGCTTGATTTTGCACTTTTGCATTGAAACAGAGCTGCCAAACCCTTGACCATTCTTCTTTTCAAATCATCTCTTATTTTTCCACCCCCATTGTAGCTGTTCTGGTGCAGATTTTGCGTCATCCATGAACAGGTATACTTTCCCTTCTAGCCCTTCTGCAATGTCACTAATAAAGACATTGAAGAGGACGAACTAGTACTGAACCCTGAGGCACCCTGCTGGTCACCTTGCCTTCTCGAGAGTGGACACCATTTACCACCACCCTCTGATTCCTATACCCTACCAACTTTTGCCCAGTTTATAACTTTCTGATCCACTCCCAGACAGGCCAGCTTGTTCACCAGTCTTCTAAATGGAATGGTGTTGGAGCCCCACTGAAATCCAGGTAAGCCACAACTACCGCTCCTCCTGATCCACTACCCTGGTCACCCAGTTGAAGAATTCAATCAGATTTGTCTGGCAAGACCTTCTCCCTGTGAAACCATGTTGCCTTGGATCCTGTAATCCACTGGTTACAAGGTATACCACTATCCTTTCCTTCAGTAGTGTTTCCATTACTTTCCCACTACCAAAGTCAGGCTGACAGGGCTGTAATTTCGACTCCTCCCTGTTCCCACTTTTGTGAAGTGGGACCACATATACCCTCCTCCAGTCCCTTGGGACCTCCTCTGTTTTTAATGATAAGTTGAACAGAGTTGTTAGAGGTGCAGTCAGCACCTCTTTGAACTCCCTCAGTATCCTGGGGTGTACCTCATCAGGTCCCATTGCCTTGTCTACTTTATTTTTGCTTTATTTCTTTATGCTCCTCATCCCCTCAGCCAGTCACTCCTTTGGGCTGCCTGGACTTCCCAGCTCACCAATCACCCGTTGCCATTCTCACTGTCCCTCACACTGTGGCTAGCTGACCCAATGCTTGTCCCTTTGTGGGGGTCCCATGGGGTGAGGTACCAGGAGGAGAGTTTGCCCAGAGGTGTTCCTTTGACACTTAGCGCGCACACAGCTAGAGATCGGCTTGGACACTTCTGGGCTGCATGGCGGTGGAGGGACCGGTTGCTGTCATCCTGTCGGCCAAGGGCATTTTCATTTTCTGCTCCAACCCACCCACCTCTTTCACAGTGGTCCAGCAGCAGCAGCAGCAGCAGCAGCATCATCCTGGGGGTCAGGGCATTCTGCAGCATGTCGAGGCCACACACACGCCAAAAAACAGCAACCATAAACCACCACCAGGAGCTGCCGAACAGTGATGAGACTGACCCCCAGGAGGAAGCATCCATAGGACACTCTAAACTCCCTCCCTGCTGGTCTCTGCTCCTGTCAACAGGTTTCAGGCACAAACCCAGGTTGCTAGCATGCCGTGTGAACACCCATCACTTGGCGCCATGCAGCCAGCTCCTTGTCTACATTTAATTGTTCTAATACCTTGAGGACTTTCTCCTCTGTAAAAGGACTGTTGTTCACCTCCCTACCATTTATGCCTTGTCCCTTATCTTTGGCCTGTCATCTACCCCTTCTTCTCTAAATACTGATAAGTATTTGTTCAATATGTCTGCCTTTTTTGGTCCTCCTCCTGCATAAACTCTTTCTTCCCTTTTATCCTTACTATCACCTTTGGTCTTCCCTTCTCGCTTATATATTTAAAGAAAGTTTTATCCCTTCTTTTACTGATTGGTCAATTTTCTCCTCTGTTTGTGCCTTTGTGAATCTAATTGCCTTCTCTTCCTCCTTTGTTTCTCTTGGTAGTTTTTCCTATCCTCCTCCTTCTGTGTCTTTTGTACTTTCTAAATGCTATTTTTTTGCTCTTACTTTTTCTGCTATGTCTTTAGAGAACCACAGCAGTCTTTTATCTCTTGCTCTTGTTCACCTGCCTGACACAGAGATTTGTTGCTCTACAATGCCCCCCATTTTTTTGCTCATAGTTCCTTGACTGACTCCAGATCCTCTATCCCTGCCAGGATGTCCCTGAGGCATTCTCCCATTTCCCTGAAATCAGCCCTCCTGAAGTCCAGGCCCCTCACCTTAGTGCATCTCAGTTCTGGCCCAGTCCTTATGTTGAACCCACACTGTATGGTGGTTCAATATAACAATTAACAAAATAATAACATGAGAGTAGTATAAATTCATATACAGTGTAAGCCGCTTAATGCGGTCACATTTGTGTGCACCGGCAATGTGCACGGTATGCAATCTCATGATTACCGGCAGATGGTGTTGTGTGATAAAAGTAGTTGTTTTGTGTCGTTTCTGTTTGTGTGCTGTGTGCACATACTGCATTGTGCTTTTTGGGAAGGGGTGGTTGGTAAATACAAATCTTTATTTAGTTATTTTCAGTGTTGCGGAGGGGGTTGGGTTAAAAGCAGAATCTGTACTTGTGTGCTTGGTGTGCTTTTCAGTTCTGCTGACCTGCAGTCTTCAAGTGAAAAACTATCAATAGTCATCTGCTTAACAGCATTTTCAGCATACTCACTGAAGTTGCACTCCATGCCTTCTATCATTTGCCAGTCTGGTTTAACATCAATTATTTGCTCCATTGCTCGTCTTAAAGTTAGGAGTGCAACACACATCTTTGTAGCTGTCTACTGGTGTTAACTCTGGCTCAGTGTCCTCAAGTTCATCGTCCACCTCACAGTGGCTCTGACTGTCAGGGGCTCTTACAATGTTTAGAAGCTCTGACATCTCATCATTTCCTGTGGCTCTTTGTCAACTTCTCCGATTCGGCAAGGTGGTCAAATTCAACTTCTGTTAGTTCTGTTGGTGGAGGAATAAGTTCCTGAACTGTTGTCGCTGTGGTTAGGAGAGGAACAGACTATTGACACCTAATTTAGCTTAACTGAGCTGAATTGGCATTTCCTAGCAACAGAATATTACTAAATTAAGTTGGTTACCTTTGGTTACCATTGCCAGGATCAGGGTTGTAACTTATTAGCAGCAAAGTGCTTCACAAACTGTCCGTGTTTGCTGGTAAATAAGGTCTGCATTAAGCAGTGATTTATCAATGTATCGCACTGTATGGTGGTTCAATATAACAATTAACAAAGTAATAACATGACAGTAGTATAAATTCATTTACTGTATCCTATCAAATGTTAAATTTCAGCCAATCAGTGTGTGCCATGTTATTTGACAGGTGGGCATGGTCTAAAATGGACCAATCTGAATCATCCCCATGTTGCACCATAAGTCCCTCCTCAAATGCTGGAAGTCCTGCCTCCAACCCCAGAAGTTATGCATGCTCAAACCTGGAAGTGATGCAATGCTACCCATTTCCATGCCCCTAAGTCCTTCTTCCTCCTCCATCCCTACCCCTCAAACCCTGCCATGCCAGTATATCTTGAACCTGAGTCCCTCCTCCTCTATCACCCCTCATCCCTTGAACCCCTGTCTTGCCATCCTAGCTCGAACCAAGTTCCCCATTCTCCTCATCCTCCATCACTGCTCCATAAACACCTGCCCCACGGTCCTGGCTCAAACCTGAGTCCTCCTCCTCCTTGTCCACACTCCACCCTGGAACCCCATCCCACCATCCCACCATGACAGGTGGGTATGGTCTAAAATGAACCAATCAGAATAGTCCCGTGGTTGTGCTGGGAGTCCCACCCCAACCCCGAAGTCATGCATCAACCAGAAGTGAGCACCATCCTTTTCCATGCCTTTGTGTCCTCTTCCTCCTTCCTCCCACCCCAAACCCCTGCCATGCAATCCTAGCTTGAACCTGAGTCCCCTCCTCCTCCTCCTCCTCTCCTCCTCCATCATCCCCACCACTTGACCCAGCAGCTATGCCAACCTAGCTCGACAGAGTCCCTCCTCCTCCTCCATCCCCTGCCCCTCAAATCCCTGTCCCACCATCCTAGCTTGAACCAAGTCCCCAATTCTCCTCCTCCTCCATCACTGCCCCATAAACACCTGTCCTGCCATCTTGGCTTGAACCTGAGTCCCTCCTTCTCCTCCTCCTCCTCCATCCCCTTCAAACTCCTGTCCCACTGTCCTAGCTTGAACCTGAATCCTCCTCCTCCTCCTCCATCCCCCACCACTTGAAGCTCTGTCCCACCATCCTGGCTTGAACCCGAGTCCCTCTTCCTCCATCCCCTCAAACCCCAGTCCCACCATCCTAGCTTGAACCCAAACCCTACTCCTCCTCCTCCATCCCCCACCCTTGAACCCCTGTCCCATCATCCTGGCTTGAACCTGGTCCTCCTCCTCCCCATCCCCCTCAAACCCCTGTCCCACCACCCTAGCTTGAACCTGAATCCCTCCTCCTCCTCCATCCCTGCCCCTTGAACCTCTGTCCTGCTGTCCTAGCTTGAATGCGTCAATCTTCCTCTATCCCTGCCCCGAACCCCAAGTCCTCCTCCCTTGCCCCACACCCACCTACCTTGCACCCATGCCTCCCTCCTCTCCCCCTCCCCAAGGCTGTTAAGGCCATGTGGTTTTATTTATTGCCCACTGTTGGACTTGGGGTATAAGTGCAGGGGAATAAGTGCTTTTTAATTTACAATTTTGTGCATTCCCCATTTCTCCCCTGATCTCAGGACCCCAGCAGACATGCATGTGGAGGCACACACGCCATTGCGCCGCTTGGCCCTCTTCCACTTCACCCCTGGCAATCACCTGCTACCCCTTCTGCTACCCATCCCATCGGACCTCCACCCAATGGGAGTGGAACTATGGACGGTAGCGCAACCTCCCTGGGAGAGAGAGCTGCCTATCAGTGGCTCAATCCTGCTTCCTCCCTCCTGTGCCAGCTCTCTGATGACAAAGGTCATTCCTGAACCGAGTCGCCAGCATGGCCTGAGGTAAAATTTTCAGTGCCTCAGCCCTCAGCACCACCGGGCGGCAGGTGTAAGTGTTTTTGACTCAGGTGGTTTCCTGGAATGTAGTATTTAGGAGGCTGCATCACTGTGAAGACACTTTGAATCTCAGAGATCTGGTTGGAGACTGTGGTTTCAGCCCCACAGAGGAAGCTATCTGACCGTGTAAGCACCCTTCTGTGTTAAAAAGGTTGCCCATGTATATACATATACAGCCATAATCTGCCTACGACCTACTTGTAAATGATTTCATCACCAGGCCAAGACACCACTGTAAACTATTGTGTGTGTGTGTGTGTGTGTGTGTGTGTGTATGTGTCTGTCTCAGGAATGTGTTGTTATATAAAATTATAGTCTGAAAGCAGAAAAGAATGAAATATTTTTTAGGAAAGCTTAGGCATACTTATAATTTAATACAGTGAGTAATTATAAACCCTCCATCCCATTTAAAAATGAAATATTTTTGTGTGAAAAAGCCTTTGCAAGATGGAAATTCTATAGGTTATGTTTTGTGTGAAGAAAGCATTGCAAGACATGAAACATCAGTTGCTATGTTTTATCTTGTGTGAACAGTTAGCAGAAGAATGAGGGTTTTGTTACACTGGAACTCATTAGAGGAAAATGCTTCAGTCTATGTGATGAAGACAAGAGTGTGAGTGTGGCGTGCGTGTGATGTGCATGTATTGCATGTCGTGTGTGATTTCTTTTAGCATCCTTGGGAAGTCGACAAGATTTGAGCTAGTCAGAGGCTGAAAGCCTGGCTACTGCTCATTTGCAGTAGGGTCCCTGTTCAAAGAGACAATTTTGTAGAAAAAGTCAGGGTTTTACCTGTCATAAATACTGAATAAAATTACAGCATACCAAAACTATTACATTTTAAATACTAAAGTGTGTAGCCTTTTTGCAGATGAAAAAGCATTTTAAAAAGCACATTTTAATACTGAGAAGTACATACCTTTTGATACTAAGATCTAGCCTCGTGCAGCATGAGAAAGTTTGTCTCTCTCTCTTAGAATTATTTCAAATCCTGTGTCTCTACTAAATGAGGGTGCAGTAGACAGCCCCTTCCAACATCTGTGCCGAAGGGTTGAACAAAAGCCAGCACACTGTTGTGTAGCCTTTTATATCCTTTTGAGGTGGGGCTACTAGAGGAAAGCCTACCCACAAAGTCTTATATAAACCCTGTGGTTGGTGTTTATGGCATAGTTTTGAGACTTGTCAAATCTATTTTATAGAATTTGTGTAGGTTATCCAAAAACATTAATGAAGATATTCCTCTAATGGAACAGGCTGTCATGCCAACAAATGAAAATTCCCTAGATGAGAAGCTGGGAGAGAAGATGTCTATTGGGGCCCCAACCCAAGCCCATGTATGTGTACTACATAAGGTGTGAAAAGAATGCCCACTCAAGCCTTGTTGGCGGAAGGGTTTGTGACATCAAACAGAATCCTGCTGCACATTTTGATGAATCAGAAAAGACTAAAGTTGATTGTTCTAGCGAACAGCCACAGATGCAAGACCTAGAAGAGATACTAACATGTGATTCTGGTGCAGAGAAAGATGTGAAGGGTGAGACACAGCCAGAAGAAATATCAGAGAAAGTTGTGAAAAGGAAGTCTAAGAGAAGGCAAGACAGAGCCAAAAGCAGCCTCCGCCAAGAGGTAGATCATGATGCTGAAACTGTCATGACCAGTGAGCCGCATGAGCTAAGAAAGAAAGATAAGAACACACAATAGGTTAAGAAGAAGAAGATAAAAAAGACTTGCCTTGTAGAGGTAGATTCATGTGTGTTTCAAGCATTAAAAATGTGGGGTAGAGACATGTGTACATAGTGTAACTGAACAGATTAGTTAGCAACAGAACAAGATCTTAACTATAATGAGTCACAGGACCAATGCTGTTTTTCTTTTGCTTTTATTAGAGTGATGGATTTCAATGGATCAGTAGTCATATTCGGACAGCATCGATACAAGAATCTCCACAAACCTACTTCTTGATTGCGTGTTGCTGTTTTAAAGATACAGACATAGTTATTAATGAGATGTGTCAGGGCCAGTATGTTATAAATACAGAGAGATGGAATGTTGCAAAACAAGTCAGAACATGCAGCTATTACAACACAACTGTCTTCTTCTACTGAGATTAGACAGGGTCCCTCATGTGAAAAACCAGGCATTAGTATTAAGCCCTCCAAAACTGACCACAATATGTATTGTAAGTATGTTATGTACCATACCATTTGTGGCATGATTGCAGTGATAGAGAGGGTGATACATTGTGAAATGGTTGGTGCCTGTCCTGGGTGTGTGAGCAGAGAGATGACCTAGTCAGAAAAAAACATACTTATATCTTTAATGAATTGATAACTAGAGAAGCATACGGAAATCTTTCTGAAGCTGTACATATAAGGCAACTCATGCCTGTCATTTTAGCAATTGCTATGAAGCAGCAGGGGTTAAACACGACCAACGAAACCCTAGAAACTATAAGTTACATTTTAAATGATGTGAAAGGAGCTGATGATCCCATGTGGTTACTTATACATATGTTATAACAGACAGATGGAGAGATTAGAAAAGAGGCCAGATGTCTGGTCAGTAAAGGCTCCTTTAATTTCTAAAAGACATTCAGGGACCTTGTTAAATTTCTAAAAATTCAGCAGTCCTGTTGTGAAAAAATCATTTACCCACTGATCTGTTACAGATTATGTGTAAACATTTTGGAATCAGAGCATTATAGTTTATTTTACAGTGAGTCATGCAGAATACAGAGTACATACAAAGACTTATGTATCTGTTCATATGCCACTACCGTGATTCTTCAATATTTAGTGCAGATGAATTTGAAATATGCCTTTGTGACATACATGTTGCCACATACATGCCCCCAGAAATGTGGGAGGATGTAGGTAAATATATGAAAGAATCTGAGTTGTCACTTTAGAAAATGTTAGGCTGTTTGCAACTGTGTTTCTGGATGACCTCAAATGTCTTTGTGGGCTTCGTTTAATGATTATCGTAGCCATGTGTGTGTCTACTATGAAACAGAAAAACAATGTTATATTGCTCACACTGTAAAAGTAGCTTCTCAGCTTGTTATGCTGTTCCATACATTCAAAGGATACTAAAATATCACACTGTATGTTTTCAGAGTATCAACACGAAGCACCCTGTCAGTGCGTCCAGTTACTTACTTATGTACTAGTAAGACACATATGAAACAACCTACTTTAAATCACCTAAAGGACAAGCACCATGTGTACTTTATAGACAGGCAAAGATATTTTGACTTTCTCCTGGAGGGAGCCAGAAAGAAACCATTTTTTATTTTTATTTTTTATTTTATTGAAATCCAGGATTACAATACCTTTGAGCAGGAACTGCTCATTTACAAAGGTTCCACGTCAAGGAATTGGGGTATACTACAGGCCAACATAATAACACATAGTTACACAATAACAAGTAAGAGACTGAGGCTTAGGAAATTCCAGTAATTCAAAATGTGCCAAATGTTAGGTAGCATGACATAACCAGCCAAGGGCAATCTTGGAAATAAGCACTGCAGGTGAGAGGGAAGGGGTATGAGGCAGGAAGGCCATTGTTGGAGGGTAGAGGACGAGGGTAAGATCTCTAAGGGAGGGAGAGGAGGGATAGAAGTCAGGAAATGCCCTGGGGAGGAAAGGAAGAGGGGGCAAGGGGTAGGCAGGTAGAAGGGGCAAGTGGAGAGATAGCTGCCAAGACTGAAGTGGAGGGCAGTGAACGGTGGGCCCCGATTAGGCGAGGCAGTCACAATGACTAGTTGAAATGAGATGAAGTCGGAGTTGTCTCTTAAAGGGCCAAGAGCAGCAGCAGTAAAGGTTTCTTTGTTGAGTATTGTACCACTGTGTGGTGCTCTGTGGGCAAGGTCCTCTGGCCCATAGTAGTCCGGCATCTGGGGACAAGGAAGGTTAGTTGTTGTGAACTTCTAGTTCTCTGGGTGCTGTGGTGGTCAATAAGTAGCTTTTCAATGCCTGGGGCATGACCCCGAGGAGGACTTTTTGGCTAAGAGGCAGGTTTGATACTGTATCCGGCTGATGAGAGGTAGCCATCCTGCCTGAGTGTACAGGTCACAAGTGTGTGTAAGTCGATCAGCCCCAGTTAGCAGCCTGCATGCTTTGTTGAGTGCAACTGTAATTCCATGGAAGGCAGAGGCAGAGCCATAAATTGCTAGCCTGAATCGATGATGGAGGTGACAGAGCTGTTGATAGCCAACCAGAGAGTGTCAGGAGTCATGCAGTGTTTGTGCCTGTAGAGCAGGCCTATACGGATGTTGGTGGCTTTGGTGACAGAATCTATGTGCCGATGGTAGGGACAGTGAGCTGTCCAATGTGACACCTAGGTATTTAAAATCAGAAATGTGTTCAAGTAAGGTCCCTGTTTGGTTTAGGATGGTGAGGTCACAGGATTTGTACTTGCTCCTGGCATTGTAGAAGGTCATAACCTTTGTTTGCTGTAGTTCATGACCAGTTTGTGTGACTTGAACCATTCTCGATGAGCATGAATTCAAGCTGTAATTGTTTCTCGAGGAGCTCTGCATTTTGGTGGTTGGTGAACATGACTGCATCATCGGTACAGAGCAGTAATTTCTGGTGGCAGACACTGGGAAGGTCGTTGAGGAAGAGGCTGAAGAGTAGCCCCAGGATGGACCCTTGTGGGACCCCTGAAAGGACTGGCTTTTCTTCCGAGGTAACACTGGCAATCCTAACCCACTGGACCTCTCCCCCAGGTAGCTTGAAAACCAGAGCAGTGCTTCATTGGAGAGCCCAATGTTTGATAATCGCTTGAGTAGGTGGGTGGTTCACAGTATCAAAGGCTTTCATAGGGATGATGAATACTGCCCCTACACAGTTTCCTTAATCAAGTGTGGTATGGATGAAGCCTGTGAATTCTAATAGTGCAGTGGTGGTACTATGCCCTTTTCGGAAACGTGTTGCTCAGGATACGGATGTCGATTTTTCCAGGTACTTGACTAATTAGTCTGAGGCGATGCGCCCAGGGCCTTAGACAATGGAGGGAGGATGGAGATAGGTCTGTAGTTGGAGTGCAGTGATTTGTCTCCACTTTTGTGTACTGGTGTGATGGTCGCCTGTTTCCAGCGAGATGGGAACTGGGACATCCTTAGTGATAGGTTGAGGACCTTTGTCTGGGGTTCAAGGACTTCTTCAAGGACAAGTGTTAACAACTTCAGGTCAAGGAGTCACCGCTGTAGCCTGCATTGTGGATAGCCTTCTGAATATAGGTTCTGGCTTCATGCACTAGGATATCCTTGAAGTAGAATTGTGGGGCAGGGTGTAGGAGAGGAGTTGCAGGAGGGTTACTACAGAGGGGCATCAAAGAAATTAGAAGGAGGACACTATCCAAGTTGGAGAATGCATTGTTAAAGGTGTTGGTGATGGTGCACAGGTCAGTTGTTGGTGTTCCATTTATGTTGAGCATTGTGGGTGGTGACTTAGGGTCCTTGCCTGTAGGGTCTTTCAAGTTACTCCAAAATTTTTTCCATCACCCCAGAAGTTGGAGAGAGCTTCCTTGAAGTATTTGCTTTTGGCTCTCTAACTGCCCGCTGCACTCATTTCTGGCAGCTTTATATTTATGAATATCCCCAGGTTTGGATGTTGCATGGGCACAGTGCCAGAGATGATCCTATGTTTGAGTAAAGTGATTAGATCGGGGTTATCCAAGGGTTAGCTCTGCCCCCGACCTTCCAGCTTTGAGAGGTGCAAAGATATTGCAGGCCGCAGTGAAGTGGCTGATGAAAAGGTCTAAGGCTTTTGTTTACATCAATGGCAGAGTCGATTGGTGTCCAGTCCAGGTGGCTTAGGTGTGTCTTTAGTAGCTCAAGGTACCCCCTGCTTTTAACACTCTGGTGTGGATTATTTTAGAGGGGCTTAATGAATTTGTTTGTCCAGGTACATGTGACCGGTGTGTGGTCACTGATCCCATCAGGAGCACTGAGACTTTTGAGATTCATTCAGGGTGATTAGTTAGGATCCAGTCCAGAAGTGTTCACGACCCTGTCCTGTAGTTGCATCTGGTGGGGGTGGTAACAAGCTGGGTGAGGTTCTGTGACGTGACAGCATCCTTGTAGTTTCTGGCCTCCAGCGATAGCCAATTTATGTTGAAGTCACCTAGTACTATGAGTTCAGAGTTATGATGTAATCCCTGTAGGCTTTCCAATATGCTCATAAATCCATTGTGCTGATCTTTAGGGGGTAGGTACACGGAGAAACACATGGTTATTTTAAGCAAGAGTGTGCTACTCTTGAGAAAGCAATGAAAGATACTGCTATAGAGTTTGAGCATATTTCTAGCTCTCCTCCCTTCCCCAAATTGCTCCCCATTACTGGCCTCCTTGATCTCTCACAGAATGTAAGGGACCCCAAATGCTCTCAATATGTCCTCTCCACCTACCCCCAGGGGCTTGTATCCCTCATCTACTCCCTTTCCCCACCATCCTTCCACCTCACCCTCCCTCCTCTCCCCCTTTTCTTTCATGTAAGCACTTGTTTATTTATTAACCTGGCACTTATTATTGTCCACTCTTTCTACATATTATGCACATCACTGTTTTAACACTGTTTGTAACACCTACCTTACAACTGTATGTTAATGTTGATCTAATTTGTATGTAACTTGAACACGACTCTTCCCCTCCCCACTTCACCTCTCCCTCTCCCTTTTCTTTCATGTAAGCACTTGTTTACTTATTAACTGGGCACTTATTATTGTCCACTCTTTCTACCTATTATGCATAACACTGTTGTAACACTGCTTGGAACACCTGCCTTACAACTGTATGTCAATGTTGATTTTGTAACTTGACTGTTTAATGTTTCACCCTATTATATCCCTTCCCCAGGTCACACAGGAGACGAGTGACTTGTCGCTCAGTGTACCTTTCTGGTGAAACATTTCAATAAATAAATAGTCCTTACAATGTGCTAAACATTTTTGGTTTTATCTTTATTGCTATTGATCTTCTACTGTTTAGTCTGCAGAATGGGAGAGTGAGTATGTCATCACATCTATCATGAATGTATCGCTTTTGTTGTATTTAATAAAAATGATTTAGCACTCATTTTCCTGAATAAAAAAGTGACACACTAATCTGCATAATGAGTATTATGATGAACTTTCAGATGATATGTAATCACATGTTCCCAATATTTCAGACAGTCTTGCAGGCTACCATGTTATATGTGATAAAAGGAATTGTAAAGGACCCTCTATATGTTGTAAAGAACACTGCATTAGACATATCCTCTGAAGCATCATTGACTCTGCTGGCAGAAAGGACAGTGACTCTGATTAAATATATACCCCCACTTTGTGGCATATGTATACTGATGTAATGGATGAAAAAACACACAGCCATATGTAGTGTGGATGACATCGCTCATGCTGCAATAGTATCCCTCAGAGAGCACCATGCTTTTTTGAGTGGTGTATGGCACATGTGTGTACTTTGTACCCACCTCATCACCTGGGGGAAGTGGTCAAGACCATGCCTGTTTGAAACACGGTACCAAAAGTTACTGTCTGTGGGTATCTTTAAGGTGGAATGTAAGAACTAATCTTTGGTGGGGGAATTTGGATTCACAGCATGTGCCTTAGACTGCTAGTGTAGAAACATGATAATATGTAATCATTGCCTGCCTGCTATGTGTTACAGGTCATATAAGCATTTTTAAAATACTGTTATGCCTTTTGTATATTGCCACAATATGTATCAGTTTGTGTATTGCAATGCTTACTGTGTGTTACAGTGCATATAAACTCTTTAAAATACAGTTATGACTTTTCAATGTATAAATAAAATATAATCACACATTGCACTTTATGGTTGTCATAGATTTTTTAAGGAATAAAAGAGCAAACACTTTATTTTACTGGTGACAAGAATTTTGCTAGCTAACAGATGTATTAGGTGGCTGACGAAAGAAGATGACTGATCAACTGCTCCAGAATATATATTTTAATGCAAAAAGTGGGTAGTTTCACAAGTGTGATTCAGTTACAGTATATAAGGCTGCAAAAAATTGATAAGGGTGTCACCGGAAAGGTGTTGCAGAATGGCTTGTGAAACAGGACTCTATATACGCTACACAAAGCAGAAGGGTCTGATTTAAGAGAATCCTGTCATTGTTTCTGACATAGACAGACAACGCAGGCTGATTTAGTGGGTATAAGTCAATATGCAAAGTACAATAATGGGTTTAAATACATCCTGATATACATCAATGTGCTGTCCAAGCATGCCTGGGTAATGACTTTAAAAACAAATCTGGCAAGGCAGTGATGCAGGCCTTTAAACTATTTTAAAAGCAGACACACACCTCAGAAGTTGCAGACTGATCAGGGTAAAGAGTTTCTAAATGCCTCCTTAAAGATCCTATTAAAACAACAAAATAATATACCATTTTGTGACAAATAATGAAGTTAAGGCTGGCATTATAGAAAGTTTTAACATAACTTTAAAGTCACGCATATGGCATTATTTTACAGCCCAGAATAGGTGGAAATATACTGATGTATTGCCTGGCCTGGTGCACAGCTATAAGCATACTTATCACAGAAGCATTAAATGCAGGCCTGTGGGTATTAACCCTTCAATGCCCTGGGTGTATGGAAGACCCTCTACACAATACTGTTCTTGGCAAAAATGAAAAGGTACCCTTCAGAAAGGTGATCACATGAGAATATCTAAGCTGAAAGGGGTGTTTGAAAAGGGATATGAACAGACATATACAAATTAAATATTTATTGTGACAGAGGTCTTAAAACACATAGATCTACCTATAAGCCAAAAGACTATCAGTGGGAAGACATCAAAGGTACTTTTTATGCAGAGGAGTTGCAGAAAATTTAATCAGATGAGGACAGAGTGTATCGGTGAAATCTTGGCAGAAAAAAGCGTGGAAGAAAAACTTAGTATCTGATAAAGTGGAAGGGTGACCTGATAAATTCAACAGCTGGGTTGAGGCAACACAGGTTCAGGACAATAGAAGAAAATAAGACTCAAAATGTTCAAAAATAGCTTTTATATTACCTTGCCCAGCAATTGGTATGATGTTTTGCCAATAATACCATATCTCTTTTACAGTAAAAGTTGCCACAGGCGCTTGAACTACCGAGGGAATGGGAATTGGGGCTAACAGAAATTCAGTACCTCCATACCTGGGACAACGTGCCTGCAAACAAAAACAGATTCAATATGCTCTGTCAACATCTAAACATAGCACACAGTACAATACCACCAACCGGCACTTATACTGAGTCAGAAATGTTTAAAATTCCAATGGCTATTATCATGACATGCCATGTCTTAGCAGTCAAATCAATAAAAGCATATTTGAAGCCAATGAACTACCTGTGGCTTTGGAATAACAAGCCATCTGGAGAGAAATAAGCACTGACAGCGACATCAAATGCATTCTATCATGCAAGGGCAATTACAGTACCTTTTGGGTTTTAGCACACTCGATGCAGGTATAGGAAAGACTATAGCAAAGAACCCTATAGATATCAATGGGGCTTTTACACATTATATATCTACACTGACATAACACATGAAATAATGGGCTACAGTCTAATGCCTTTGCTGAGAAGCATACCTGTGAGGGCGAGACAATGACATAGTGACCTTAACCTATAATAAACCCACTACCGAGCAGTCAGTAAATATCAGATTGATGCAGTCACTATTTAAATAAAGAATGATCAAAACAAACCTGTTTCATTTCAGTTTGGAAAGGTGATCATGAAGTTGCATTTCTTCCCCAGAGAGTACTTTAAAATTTAAGCAAGTATGGTGATTGTTTGACATGATGGGGACCCTGCCTTGTACAGAAGCTATTACAAGGCACAGGCAGGATATGGCCTTCCGGGCTTTCTTGGACTTCCTACTATGTATGGTTCTGGTATGGGGTATATTTCATAGTCTGTTTAGAAAAGCAGCTCCATTTTTAAGAAGGGTTCAAAATTGCCAACCCAAATCTACAAATGGCTGCTAAAAATGTCACAAAGGATGTTGTGGGGCATGTGACTAGTGCTGTTACTCAAAAGATGTCAGGGGAGATAAGCCCACTAAGGGTGGTTTAGGGCTGATTGTGGTCAAGAGAGGTAGAAAGAGAAAGCACAGAGTACCCCATTTGCTTCTCATCCGATCTTCCTGCTACTTTAAAAGGCATGTTTCAAAATGCTAAGCGTCACCTAAAAGAAAGAAGTCAAAGTTCAAAAGACCTTCAAGGGCGTAAAAACAGATCTGTTCTAAAAACAAAGCATGGCCTTTGTGCACTGCAGGTTGGAAGAATGCACAAAATCAGAACTGGACTTGCTTGCCATTGCTCCCACACAGATAAGCATTGAAAAAAGCATTTATGTCGAGATACCTCCTTGGCTGCCCTGTCAGAAACCTCACTGATTGAATTTTATATAGCGGGGAATGGTGAAGACTATTTGGAGCTAAACAACATGCTTCTTTACCTGGTTTGCAAAATCACTGAAGCAGATGGTGGAGATATACCTGCAGCAGCCAAGGTGGGCCTCATAAACTACTCAGTGGCCATTTTCAGCCAGCTGGATATGGCTGTCAGGGATCACTCATCAGTCAGAGCAATAACTGTTACCCCTACAGGGCTATCATAGCATCTGTGCGAACTTCAGTGAAGAGACCCTTTCTACCCAATTCAAGGCAGGGTTATTTTACAAAGACACCCAGGGAAACATGAAATCACAGACAGAGCTGGTGACAATGTAGGGTTTAATAAAAGAAGCTGTTTGCACATCTCAGTGTAAGGGTAGAGTTTTCCAAGAGAAATTGATGCTGAATGGTGTGGATATTAAAATCAAACTGATGCATAACAGAGACAGTTTTGTCTGATGAGAGGAGCAGCTGTGCCTTATAAGCTAAAAATCATGGCTGCCTCTCTGTTTGTCAAAGGGTAAAGTGACCCTGGTGTTTTTCTGGGACCCTGAAGCCCTGCTGACCTCCAATGCTAAATACCCTATAGACAGAGTGGGGATGAAGTGTTCAGCTTCCCTTCAGGAAGCAGGGTCTGCAACCAAGATAATTTGTTTTTTGGGACAGTTACCAAAATGATGGATTTGTTGACAATGATGCTTTTAGTGGTTCCTACACTAAAACCCCTTCAACTTTAAACATTACAACATTAATTTTGTGGCTCTGTATCTGAACGGTGAATAAATCCATGCTAAGCCTCTCCAGCCTGACTTTAGAAATGGAAATGCTGCGGAGAATATTTTAATCTAGTCAAGCAGCAGTTATATATATATATATATATATATACTGTATATATGTGTGTGTGTGTGTGTGTGAAAGATTGCCCCTTATTGTCAACTATCAGGAATTCACTCAAGGGTACACTCTGTTTGCTTTTGATCTGACTCTGGACCAAGAATGTGCTGATCATTATTCCCTGATTAAAATGGGGAACCTCAGAGCAGAAATCAGATTTGCAGAACCGTTCCTCATACAGTTGATCTCATTGTCTATGCTGTGTTTGATAATGTCATTGAAATAAACAAGAAGAAATGTCATTTTGATTATATGTGATAAACCATAAAGATAAACACAAAGCAGCTGGAAGAAATTGTAACCAATGACCCCATGTCTGTGACTGTTTTCTGGTCATATTTCCTATGATCTGCTACCTAAGGAGAGTGAGATATCTCCCCACTGCACTAGTTATGAATACTGACCCCCCATGGCCTCCTGGACAACACGGTTAGCTGCATACATTTCAGAAAATGGGTCTGGGGAGTTCTTTGACAGCTACGGTTTTCATCCTGATAATAACTATACACAAATGACTGAGGATTTTTAAACAGAAATGCAAAGACCATCCTATATCAAAACACACAGTTGCATGATATCTTCTCTACCACCTGCAGGTTTCACTGCATCTTTTCTTACACCACAGATGTAAAGATTTTCTTATGGCCAAATTCTAAAATGTATTCTAATGATTTGCTCAAAAATGATGCCATGGTAACTAGTTGTATACGTTTTCTTTGTATGGACAACATTCTCTGCAGTTCCTTTCATGGAACCAAGAATTTGGAGTTTGACTCGTCTTAGGTGATTTCAGAAATGTGACCATAAACTTATCATTATAGTACCCACGGTTCTGAAACCATGAAGTGACATAGTCAAAACTAAAAATTATTGGTTCCATGAAAGGAACTGCACAGAATGTTGTCCACACAAAGAAAACATTACAAAACACAATCTACAGCTTCAGCTTTCATTCAGGCACAGATAACTAGGGATTCTTTAGATGTATAAATATAATTTATGAAAATAGAGACATTTCAAACAGCTGCACATAAGTAATTAATTCCTGTCCCTTTAAATTAGACATGACAAAAGATAAACAAGGTGGTCTGGTCTAGTATTTCATTTAATTGGCATAGTGGTTTGCAAAAATGAGGCTGTTTAGAAGTGCAACAGAAGTTATGCCAAACAAATGTAAATATCTCTAAAAGTATATGAGTTACACATAACAAACCAGTATGGAAGTTGTTCAGGACAAAATGACCTTTCAAATGAGCCTATTCTTTAAGCTGCACTAATTATATTTTTAAACTATGGCCATCTGATTACCTGACTTTTCATTTCTTCACAATTTTCACCTTTCGGATGGCTATAGTTAAAGAAATCTAATTATTTCACATTAGTGACTACCCTCATTTGAAAGGTCATTTTGTTTTGAACAACTATCATGTTGATTGTGTATTGGTAACTTGTATACTTCTCTGAGATATTTACATTTGTTTGGCATAATTCCTACTGTGTTCACTCAGAGACAGAAAAACTTGACACTGTTTGGAAGACCATAATTTACAAAATATAAAGAATTCAGATTAGTGACTACCCTCATTTGAAAGGCCATTTTGTCCTAAACAACTTTCACACTGGTTGTTTTGTGTAGCTTGAATAGCTTTAAATATATTTAGATTTGTTTGGAATGTGTGCACATTTGGTATCAGAGAAGAGCAGCTTGGAGTTCTGTGTCCATCATTCTAAACAGAAAAGAGTATGTTTAACTGCTCATAAGTAATCAATTCCTGTCCACTTTAAATTAAGCATCGCAAGACATAAACAAGGTGGTCAGGTCTTGTATTTCATTTAACTGGCATAGTGGTTTGCAAAAATGAGGCTGTTTAGAAGTGCAACAGGAGTTATGCCAAACAAATGTAAATATCTCTAAATGTACATGAGTTACACACACAAACACTATGAAAGTTGTTCAGGACAGATATACCTTTCAAATGAACCTATTCATTTAGCTGCACTAATTGCATTTTTAAACTATGGCCATCTGATTACCTGACTTTTGATTTTCATAGGAGTTATGCCAAACAAATGTAACTATCTCTAAAAGTATACTAGTTACACATAAACAACCCATATAAAAGTAGTTCAGGACAAATACACCTTTCAATGAACCTATTCATTAAGCTGCATTAATTATATATTTGAAACTATGGCCATCTGATTACCTGAATTTTCATTCTTCTTCTTCACAATGTTCACCTTTCAGATGGCTATATTTAAAAACCTAATTCAGATTAGTGACTACCTCATTTGAAAGATCATTGTGTCCTGAACAACTTTCATGTTGGCTGTGTATTGGTAACTTGTATACTTTCTGAGATATTTACATTTGTTTGACATGACTCTACTGTGTTCACTCAGAGAGAAAAACATGAGGTTGTTTGGAAGACCATATTTTACAAAATATAAAGAATTCAGATTAGTGACTCCCTCATGTGAAAGGCCTTTTGTCCTGAACAACTTTCATGCTGGTTGTTTTGTGTAATAATAAAATAATAATAAATTTATTTATAAAGCGCCTTTCAACTTACCAAAGGCTGAACACAATAAAACATAACATGAAATATAAATCCAATAATACATATACATAAAATCATAACACAATATCATCAAACATTAAAATCAATTAATAAATATGAAATCAGATCTCAACACAGTGAAAATTAACCTATGAATCCAGGAAGGCCATTCATACAGATGAGTTTTCAAATTATTCTTGAATTCCTTCATGGAGGTGCACTCCCGTAACCGACATGATAGAGAATTCCAAAGTGGGTGCAACATGAGAAAATGCTCTGCTGCGGAAGATTTTAAACTCACTCTTGGAATCTCTAACAACCCTCGTATGCCAGTGGAGCGATCAGCCGGGGTAGTAAGGCACCAGGAGTTCTTTCAGATAGGCCGGACCTGATTGTGAAGGGCTTTAAAAGTCAATAAAATGACTTTAAAGGTGATTCGCCACCATATAGGAAGTCAGTGCAGTTTGCATAGCACCGGGTGATATGACAGGACCTACTTGTCCCAGTCAGAACCCAGGCTGCAGCGTTCTGCACCAGCTGTAGGTAATGGATTTCAACCCCAGAAATCCCAAAGTATAGGGCGTTGCAGTAGTCCAAATGTGAGAACACAAAGGCACGGACCAATGTTGGCAAAGAGTTAGATGGAACAAGGTGCCCAACCCTGGTGATATTCCTAAGATGGTAAAAGGAAGTCCTGACAATGGCTGACACTTGAGACTGTAAGGTCAGCCTGTCATCTAAGACAATCCCAATGCTCGCACCCATTCAGAAGTCGGAGTGACACGCCGCCAAGAAAAATTCCAGAGGCGTGCCATCACGTGACCTCTCTATCTGACTACCGGGTCCACGACCAGAACCTCTGTCTTCTCTGAGTTCAACTTTAACCAACTAGAATCCATCCAATCCTGGATTTCTTCCAGACAGTTGTTAAACACCACGAGACCTCCATCCTGGTCGGGTGCAAAGACAGGTATAGCTTGGTATCATCTGCATAGCAGTGAATCCTCAGCCCATACCATCTTATAATGTCTCCAAGGGCAGCATGTACATTGCAAATAACATGGATGATAGCACAGAACCCTGGGCACCCCACACAACAGACTTGGGCCAGAAGAAAAGACTCCGACACCACTCTTTGTGATCTCTCAGTAAGGAATGAGGTGAACCATTGTAAAACAGTTCCCGACATTCCACAAATTTACCTCAGGCATGCTATCAGCACCAGGTGATCCAGTGTCAAAGCTGATGAGAGATCAAGGAGACCCAGAATGGAGCGTCTCTTTTGATCTCTGCCCTCAGAAGATCATTAAGCACCTGAACCAGCGCAGTCTGGTGCTATGTCTTTATGAAAACCGGATTGGAAGGATTCGTAGATATTATGGATGGTTAAATGGTCTTCCAATGGCTGCCACTCATTTTCTCAATAACCATCCCAATAAAGGGAAGGTTAGAGATAGGTCTGTAGTTTGAGAAGTGTCTAGGTCCAAGGTAGCTTTCTTCAGGAGAGGTGTCACCACTGCCTCTTTCAGGGAGCTAGGAAACTCACCTGATTCCAGGGAGCACCAGGACTGGACCGATGATATCAATACAACCCAAAATTAGGGAGTTGGTCCAGGATCCAAACTACAACTTGTGGGACACACTATGGATGATCTGCATAATATCCATGAACTCAGGTCGACCAAAGGAACTCCAAGAGAATTGGGATGTTGTGAACTCATATTGTTCTATGACATCACCCTTAGAGATTGCCGGACTCAAGTCCGCCCTGATGTCAGCCACTTTAGTTGCAAAGTAATGAGTGAGCTTCTCACACTCTAATTGCGAAAAGGTTTTTCGAACTTGCAGACAGGCTGTTGCACAGTCTGTCTATAGTCCAAAACAGCTGAGCCAGTCAATTCTGAGCAACTGCAATCTCTCTGGACAGGAATTCTGCCTTCTTATGGGTGATTGCAGATTGATAGATTGAATAATGTTCCATCAATCTAAGGCGGTCGATCTCAAGGGCGGACTTGCACTAACATCGCTCTAATCTTCACCCCTGTCTCCACATCTCCCTCAATGCCCCATCAAACCAAGGGGACCTGGGGTAAAGGGATAAGGGTGCTCACAAACAGGAGCACAAGATCCAGGGCGCTGTAATGGTCACATTATAGGCTGACACCAGCTTCTCTGGATTACTGTTCGCCAACACAGGGGATGATAGGTCAAGGACTGCCGCAAGGCCTTGGGAAGTAATATTCTGTAATAGGCCGTACCTGACCATCTCCACAGGTGAAGGCCTTCTCAGGGGTGCAAAATTGAACCTCACGTGTAGTGGTCTGACCAGACGACTGGTTCCACCCCACGCTTGGATGAATCTATCCCTAAGAGGAAGACTAAATCCAGAGAGTGCCCAGATTTTTGAGTAGCAGTGAATTACCTGTGTAAGGTCCAAAAAGACATTAATTGGAGGAAGTGATTACCAAATTGCGAGAGTTCATCGTCGATCCTGGTGTTGAAGTCACCCAGACCCATCAATCTGGGCAACTCAAACAACATGTCGATGACGAAATCTGTTACTTCCTGTAAGAAGCTGCTTCCATCTCCGGGTGGACGGTAGATGAGAATGATTCAAACGCCTACACCCGCTACTACTGTGCACTGAAAGGACTGAGCCTCACTCACTACTACATTCGTGAGGCCCAATTCAGTCTTGAAACAGACTGCAACCCCTCCCCTGCAGTCCAATCTCGGGTGGTGTATCACCGAGTACCCAACCGAGTCATGGCCTCCAATATGGAGCCTGAATTTTCATCCAGCCAGGTCTCGTGATGCAAGCTAAGTCAGCCAAGCCAACAAGATCGCATAATGGTGGTCTTATTCCTGACAGACCTGGCATTGCATAACACCCCAAGTTGGACAAACCTCGGAGGCTGTCAGGCCAATCTGCCTACTAAATTCAGTAGTACCCTTGGTATGGGCACCAGACATGGTAAACCATGATTTGGGTTCCATTTCACCCCAGGGTGCCTTCTGACTTAATAACCCGATATGGTGGCCCTCTGTTCATCCTCTCCTGTTTGCACACCCCGGCCTCCTCACCTCCCATGAACAATCCCCAATGCTCTACAGCACTGGTAAGTATCAAATTGTAGGGAGGAGTATAAAAGGGTGGAAGGCGTGAAGAGAGGAGGATGAATAGCGCACTCACCATGGGGACTGAAGGCCAGCACATGTCACTGCTTAAACAAAATAAAACAAAACAATAAATCCTAAACACTAAAATAATCAATTTTAATAACATAAAATTAACCAAACAATCCCAAACATAACCAAAACAAAATTAAATAAACAAAAAAACCTCACCCACAGAAAACCGAGTCTGACTGGACTGAAGACTCACAAATAAAATAAAATAAAATAAAATAAAAACAAAAACAAACAAAAATTAAAATATATAAATAAAATAAATATAAATGTAGATGTAAGGGTTCTCCACCACCCCTGCAACCAAAAAGAAATAAAAGAAAATAATTTACCCCAGCTCTCTCACAGCCAGGGAGAGAGAAGGAAAGAAAGAATACCTTGGCACTCTCACTGCAAGATATAAAATAATAACAAATCAAAATCAATTTAAACTTTAAACAAATAAATAATGTATCTCTTGCCCCGTCCTCTCACAACCCAGGAGAGGGTGCAATCCAAATTAAATTAATGGATGCAAGGTCCTCTCACCACCTTCGAATGTCCAAAGTAAAAGTCTTCAAATAGCCAGGCACAGAAATGGATTAACTGCTGGTTTAAAGTCAACAAAACACATATAGGTCATTCCAGAAGCTATCCAGAGTCCAGGTCCAAAAATCAAGCAGATCGTGATTTGAATAAGGCCCTTACCCCAGCTGGGCAACCACACATAAAAAGTGGAACCAATACAACACCCAAAATCAGGCCACAACAGTGGATCAACTTGGGGTCTAGGGGCAGAGACCCCCAGTCAATTCCTTGACCAAAAGGTTCCCAAATGCCCTACATACCACAAATCAGGTGAGGCCCAGCAGGAGGAAACATCCCAAATCGATATTAAGGAAAAGTCACTTCACCTCGAAATCACAACAAGTTTAACAAGTTCCTCACTTTTCCCAAAGTCACAGGGCATAGTACCTTGAATAGTTTTAAAGATATTTAGATTTGTTTGGAATGTGTGCACATTTGGTCTCAGAGAAAAGCAGCTTGAGTTCTGTGTCCATCATTCTAAACAGAAAGAAGGGAGTATTTCAATATTTCTTTAACTGCCACAGTGATTTGCAGTTATAGAAGGATACACTGAAAAGCCCAAAAATGTATTCCACGGTAATCTCATTTTTCTAGCTTAAGCAAAATGGCTGTAGGCTCTGCCCACAACCATACAAATGCACATAAAGTGTGATATACCACAGAGGTAGAATTATAACATGCAGAAATATAAGTACCTTTTGAAAAACATGAGTTACATTGAATATGCAGTAGGATTATAACATTCATCAGTATAAGCACCTTTTTGTAAAAAACATGATTACATATTTGAATATGAGGTAGGCTAACACACAGCAATATGAACACTTTGTAAAAACATGCTTGTATATTGAATATGAGGTAGATGGCTAATATAGGCAGTACTCATCAGTCACTGAGGTATGTAATATCACATTTATGCATAGAGACAGCATTTAAGTTTTATATAGGGATCCACACAGGTTTTTAGAAGTCTGTAGTCTTTTGGGGCTACTGGCCATTTGCTAACAGGAGAGGGCTTGGGAGCTTTGCAACAGCTGTTTTCAGGCTTTTCACATAGTCTCTGTTTGCTGAATGACCAAAGATAGAGGTGGGTATGTTAGCCTCTGTGATTGCATGCACAAAGACCCCCAGCCCTTTGTCTTTCTGTGGTCAGGACTGTGTGTGTGTAGCAGTTGCTGCCCTTGCTAAATCGACCATGTGAGATCCAGAAACAACACTGCCTTTGTACATCCGTATTCTCTTACCATTCCAAAAAGGATATCATTGTTCTTTGCCATATGCTTCACTAATTGTTGGGCATTATTTTAAACCTGTGAGAAACACGATTTAAAATGTCTTTTTCCATAGGACTTGGGGCCAAAACTGTCTCAGCAGCAGCAGCAGCAGCAGCAGCAGGAAATTCCTGAGGCACTGTCTCAGCATCAGGCATGATAAAGTTAAACTGGTTATAGATTGTTCTCCTTACCTTATATATGTCAGAAACCTTGCAAAACAGTAGAGTACAGTTTGGTTTTGTCATAGTTTGATAAATCAATAAGGGATAGTATCATCTCATTTCAGCATCCAAGCTATAAGTTACAAGCTTCCTCAAGTCTGTATCAGGAGGGCTTGTTTTAATATGATCCAGCTGTTGCTGAGGTACCAAATACAATTTCTGAGTAAAATCCATTATCTGTTAGCCAGCAATCCAGTTACAGTATCAGAGGAAAAGCAATTCTGAGCAGGGTTCCTATAAAACCACCTGCCTGGTTTACAATCTTTTTTTTTCTTTTAAAGGCACTTTTTTTGTTTCTTAAGGTTTTAATGACTCTCCCCTTTTTCAGAAAAGCTAGCTTTTTAGCCAACAACAGAATATTTCCTTTGAAAGTATTTAACACTGTCTCATCTATAGCTGATATCAAATCATCAGAGGCTGAACATAAAAATAGCTCTTCTTAAACTGAGAGGTCCTTTTACCAGTAACTTTAGGACAGATAGATTTCTTTGCAGTCTTTTAGACATAATGACAATACTGTATCATGCATTTTAGAACCAGAATATGTTTTTTCAAGACATATACCACTGGCCAGTCAAGGGAAACAACCCACTCCATAGCCTATATGCATCTGGTATATTGGATCTTAAATCAACCAACAAATAGCCATAAGGCTTTCTTGTGGCATCTTCAAAAGCTTCTAAAAATATTTTGTCTGACTGGGGTGCATCTGCTAGCCAGAATCATGATCTGCAGCTTGTCCCTTTGGTTTTAAACAGGACCATGTATTTGGCATTTTGTGTGATGGTCCTGCTTTTTTGCCTCAACAGAACACATTCTGGACAATTAAAAATATTGTCAACTGTTTATGATGGCTGTGCTTGGTAAACCCATACTCGACTTCACTATTTTGACAGGCAGAGTCCATTAAGTCATCTATAGCAACAAAATGTACCTTTCCAGGGGTAAGAGATTATCGTCAGCTAGTGATGCTGGTAGCCCCTCCACAAATTTAATCTGAGGACCTTTAACAAACGTTCATTATGCAAAGGTTGCCAACAGCTGTAAAACCAGACTATGTTTTCAGATATGTGTGCTAAAGTGGTATCAGAATGTTTCAACAACTATTTTATGAAGAAGCTCTGCTCACTATTAGTGGGGCCAGCCAGCAGACAATTAAAGGACTGCTACAACCTGATATCCATTTTTTCTCTCAGTCAGTACCTGTAAGGAAGTGTTTTGAAATTGGCTTGTAAAACTCACTTGTTATAAATCACTCTCTGGGTCTTGGAAGCGTTCTTGTTTCAAGGGACCACTGCTTTTGTTTCTAACAATGCTGGGTTGCCTCATGGTGATTTCTTTAGATGTCTCTGACACTGTGTAATCAAAGGCCAGGTCCTTCAGACTTTCAAAATTAATGTGTTCACTGTTAGCTACATTAAGGGTAAAACCTTTGACTTTAAGAACAATTCATCCTCCAGACAAATGGTATCCACAAGGTTTGGGGCCTGCAGACATAAACTTGGTAATGTGTTCATCTGCAGGAAGCTTGCTGGTCAGCTTCCTAAATAGTCTCCTAGAGGTGGGTTCTAGTCACCCCATCTGGACACAAAAATGACAGAGTCAGTGTCATGATAAAGGCACCTGTCCTGTAACTTATCTAGCAGTTTGTAGAGTTCCACTTTTGCATATGCGGTGGTGAAACTAGCTAAGAATATGTTGATATTATTAGAATTTGGGTAGTGGTCTTTGGTGTATTTCTAGCATAAAACATGCTGTTTCATCATCAGTAAAACAACATGAGGCAATATCATAGTAGGGGCAAACAAATGCTGAAATAGCTCACTGGGGTCTGATACTAAGCTCATGGTGGGCAAATTAACTCTCTGCCCAAATTTACCCAAAGAGAATTTAAAACAGTTTAGATATCTGTCTCTTTGCAGGGTTAACAGCTATGTCAGCAGGGTTCAAATGTACATTTTTCTTTCAAAAATACTGCTGTATGTACCTGACTTTATCTGCTTCATTTTTACCCATGAAAGGAAACCAGACACCTCTTATTGCCTTATAGATGCAGTTTGATGTAGTCTGCAAACAGCTCTGTGCATGACTCTTTAAAATGCCAAACATAAATTTTATGATCTTGTAACCTTTTTGCAGTGCCAAGTTTAATTCCATGGTACAGTAGGTACCTGTCAGTGCCCTTTGTTCATCATTGTGTGTGCACAGTGTCATCTGAAGTTTTTCCTTCACGCACACACGACATAATGTGGACACAAGTTTTTTCCAATCCTGGATGGTAGCACTGGAAAAAAGAAGCTCTAGGAGGTAAAGCTTTTACTTTTGCCAAACAAAGTACTGAGTGAGGTCATCAAAATTTTCATAAATGATATCAGGATGACTGGGATACTGTTTGGTTTTGTTAACAAATAGGTAGAGGCTGGTAAATCATAATAGTAGATTTTCTCATCAGGCTGTGTCTTATAGTACAGGCAGATGGCATTTGTTCTCTCCCAGACAGCGACTCTCAGGATCCAGTGGTTGGGGTAGTTCCTGTCCCTCAAAAATCATTTAGCCCCTGATCTGTTGCCAACATTTCTTTCCACTCATGTTCCCACAGAATCCTAACAGCAAACCCTTGCTTTTTTAAAAATGAAATTTGTGCATGGTTCTAGTGTATAAATGCCCAACTCTAGTCCCGGTCATGTGATTCTTGTCTATGTCACCGTAATAGATGTTGCAGCCATGAAGTAAACACCTTGAATTCAAAGACAGTGGGCATTCCATTCACTACTGCAAAACCATCTAGAAAATATAGTCCTACTTTAAAATCACCAATCGGAGAGTGTGCTGAATAGAAATGTTTTCTTTCTCAGCTATGTACATTAACCACTGAATTGCAGGTGTGAGAATCATTCTTGCTGACTGTGGTAGTTATCTGGGGGAGACCTGTGAGGGTGCATTCTTTCAGAAATAAAAATATGCACATTGCCATGCAGACTGATCCTATGGTGGTATATTGAAGGGATCTAAACAGACTATTACATACTCTGCTGTGTCACCATCTCACTATTTTAAACCCATCTGGCTGTCAAGCTCGCACTTCTTTCCTAAATCTGTCACAGGCTTTTTGAAGAATTTCAACATCTGACAATAGTAGCAAAGCTTTTTTTCAGATCAAATTCTGTATGTTGGTTGGCTAGGTACCACTGCATAAACACTGATTTCTCACTAGGCATCATATAATCCATGCCATAAAATTTAGCATTGGGCAGGGGACCTACATAATGTTCATTGGCCTTGGTGTTAAAAAATATGGAAAGTACCTTTAGTGATCTCATTCTCAAATCCGAGTGCACCAGGAAGTTTTGCAAGCATAAAAGGCATAAAGGACAATGAGTCAATGAATCTAATGTGCAGGTCGGATACCAGTCACACACAACCATTTTCTTCCTGGGTGAGTAACTTGATGTCAATTTTTCCTTGACTAGCTGGTTGACAATAAAATAACTGTCATAGCCTTTGGCATTGTGGGCTATAAATTTGTATTACTTTAACAGTGCATCTATAAAATTTCTGACAAAATCTTTACACTATCATTCTCTTTAAATTCCCAGGCTCTCTTCCCATCTAATTGCTTAGCAAACACAAAATTTGGGGGTGTGTATGCCACTTTCTTGTCTGGCCTCAGAATCAAACACAATATATTTCTCACATATCTACACATCTGTGAGCATTGCCATGTAACAGAAATGCTCGTTAGCAGTCATTAGAGACCCACATCTGGCACACTGGATCAATTTACAGGCATGAGCCCCCTTGTAAAAAGCAAAACATTCTTCGTATAGTTTAATTGCTTCACAAGGACAGTAACTACATTAGCTTTTGCCAAATGTCTGTCTAGACAAGCTGAGGATCTACAAATCTTTTTACAATGGGGGCATGATGCAGTGTTAGTTTTCTGTTTGAAACAGTCTGGATCACAACACACTTTGCACAATAGGCCACTGGAATGATTGTTTTGTGACTAAATGCTGCATGGCAAAATTCACAGAGATACCTAGCCCAGATTAATTTCTTCACATTTGTGACACCATAGTAAGGACTGTCATGCAGTAATACAAACAGTGTTTTAGGAAAGCTCCTGGACCCCATACTAAATGTCTTCCAAGCTCCTGATTATGATATAGAACCTTAATTCTGACTCCTAAAAACTGTTCAAAGTGTGGTACATCACTAAAGTGACAGGGGTTTGCTCTGACAAACCTAGTTCAGTGTGGAATATTTTAGCCTTATCAAGCAACTGATTGTCTGTATAGTGCTTGGGGCTTAGCAGTGCAATGACAGAGACAGCAAAACACAAAGCATTATCTCTATTGTTTAAATCAATCAAGTATTGTCTCTTTTGTCTATGATTTTATTATATAGAACAGAACTCAGTGTACGCCTGGCACCCAGCCCCTCCCTCTTTGTTTCTTATGGTCATTACTATGAGTTGCAAAGATTCATCAGCAATTACTTCTGCATTAATCTGCAACATGTCAGCTATGTGATCTAAGAAGGTAGTGGCATTTAACGCTTCAGGGCACATTCTCCTTGAGAACAGGGGTGATTTAAAGAGCCAGCATTCAAACGCAAATTAGATGAAGTCTTTGTGGCCTCATTGTGAGATCACATGGTCTAATAGTTCTTGTATGGCTTGGTGTATTGCTCTGATGGCCTGGCTACATGATTCTAGCCTGTCAAGATTGCTGAAGAGAAATCTCTCATGAAATTCAACAGCTCTAAAGCTCTGTAATATTCTTTCATATTGCTATATTCTTTCTCAAAAACTGCAGGGGTTGCTTGTTTTCTAATTCATCATCATCTTGCTGATTTTCATCAAGCTGCAATTTTTCTAATTCAACATCTTGCTGAGAAACAGCAGCATGCTATGATGCCTTATGATGTAACATTTTCCTGGCATGCTTTACTTTCTTTCTCAAATGTTCTCTGATTCTTTTATTTTTTACCCTTTTTGAGGTGTGGGCCATCTATTATTTTTTGCATTTTTTTTTTAGCACGGACCTCTTTTCACTTAGCCTGTGAGATTTTCTGTCCCTTCACCATTTTCTTGACACTTGCAGTTCTAGGGCCTTGACCCTTTTATAGTAACCTCCAGGTGGCACTATCCCAAGGGCTACTACCCCTGCCTGACTGACTACTGACAGGTTGAGGGGCCCTAGGTCCAGTGGCAGGTGCCTCCACCCAGAGGCCGGGTTAGATCAGTCAAATATGACCTGGTCACAGCCCTCTGGGTCACTGCAACCCCCTTCTTCCCACTAGTGTTTCACCAGCAATTCCCACACTATCGCTATGACTTACACTTACCCCGAGGTCAGATGGCCAACTTGGTGCTGAGAACCCTGTAGTAAAATAAGGTGCAGTTATACAACAACTCATGCACAAAAGGGTAGCAGAAACACGCAGTTCAAATGGTATACCTTGCAACAACAAATCTGATTTATTAAGGGAAGTAACAAGGATGGAGGAGATCAGGTTGATTAGCTTAACACTCTAATATCTTCATCTATCTATCTATCTATCTATCTATCTATCTATCTATCTATCTATCTATCATCTATCTATATCTATACATAGGGCACTCTGCACAGGCCAGACCTATAAGTCACTGTCTCTGGGTACCCAGGCAATAGAAGGCTAGCCTATTCAGTGTAGCTGGTTGGGGCCCTGATGCAGAAAACAAGCATTTGATACCTAAATGGATTAAGCAGAGCCAGCAGGCTCAGTTCGTACAGCCAGTGGAGCAGCCAGACAAATCTTGCCCTCACAATGAACATCTGACAGGAGCTACCTGATTTAGTACTCACGACTCCTGCAGAAAGATCGCTGTCACACCACTGCAGGACCGAGCCTGAGATCCAAACACTTCTCCACATTTATATATGAAGAGCAGAGGGTACCATACCAGGCAGCTGCTTTATACTCCCGATTGCTTCACTGCAATAACTGGCCAAATGGACGCAGCTTCACATGTCCTGACAGACTGAGCGATTGAAGCAGATTCTCCAGTCCTCCAGGGTGAGCCTGGTAGGTAACTGTAAATGAACAGCCTCTTCTGCCTGCACTCCTCCATGGATCTTGTCCGCTCCTTGTGGTAATGCTACGCCTGACTTCTTGGCCTGCCACACACGCTTCCTGTGCAAAGACTTCCACAGAGCAGGAGCCAGAGCTCCTTCTACCTTCACGATCACCAATGACTCTGCCCCTCCAGGACAGTTGCAGGGCAGTTTCCTCTCACTCCACAGGGCTTCAGTTGGCTGCTTTGTTTTGTCAGTCACTGCATACACCCTCTATTGGTGCAAAAGGTGCCAGGGTCCAAAGTACACTTCCCAGGAGCACCTGCCATATATTTCCTTCAGGCAGGCTCCCAGTGGGAGTCCAAATTCTGATTGGCTCCAGCGGTCTCCATTTTAAGCCCCTTTCCCAATTGGCCCATCTCATCAGTTCGGTCCAAAATGGAGGGTCTGAACACACAGAGTCCCAGCTGCAAATAAGGCCGTTAAACAAACTACATTTTTGTGATGGCACTACATATTTTCCAGCAAACAGTTACATCTTTTAACCAAGCTCCCTCTGCTCTCTCAGCGACTGCAGAAATGGAGCGATTCAAACAACAACTTGAGTGGGATTCGAGCAGTAAACCCACAGTCCCCCCTCACAAACCAATAAAGCCTGCAAGCAGGCAGCTCTTAAGAGACAGTACCAGAGGCTCTGAAAGCACTCACAGCACCCACATTTAAGCGACATACGCCCGAGCGCCAGTGAGACAGGAAGCACTTAGGCAAGCTCCGGCAAGGCTTTTAGGAACCCCC
The DNA here is from genome assembly GCA_016271365.2 of Neoceratodus forsteri. NCBI lineage: Eukaryota > Metazoa > Chordata > Ceratodontiformes > Ceratodontidae > Neoceratodus > Neoceratodus forsteri. The sequence continues at coordinate 128,139,749 of JADMNL010000024.1, forward strand.
CATTTGTAGGGGGTTATATACATTTCTGTAAGCTGCACAGCCTGTTTCATCTCTGAGCTTGAGTACTTGGCCACACATAACATTGAAAATACAACATTTATCACAGTACCTTTAAAAGGCAGTTTTTAAAAGACACCTACTAGATTCATTATTCTGTAATTTGTTTTAATCAATCAAACCTTCAAACAAGGCTCCAGCTATAACAGGAAGCAACTTGATGCTAAATTTAATGCTTCAATCTCTTCTCTTGGAACCTGGGCTGAGATGCTGCTGTGTCTGGGACCCTGAGCTTGCCGATGGTTGTACACTTTGCTCAAATTAAAACAAAGGTTATTTTGTTCACTACTGACAGCAGAAACCCCAAATGTCTCTGATCTCCTTCACAAATATCTCCTCTGTTCCTGAAGCATAACTCTCAACTGTTGACAAAAAACAAAAACAAACAAACAAAAAACCACCCGTCACTAATTTATTTCCAACATTATATGGTAAATACCAGATCTAAAACCTGCAACCATTTTTAACAAGCATCTACACTAAAGACATATCAAGACAGCACCAAAGAGATAAACAGCAGCCTTTTTAACATACATCTAAACTACTATTGTCCAGAGAAAGTAACCAGACGTGGGATTAGATGGAAGAATTTCCTTATGGAGCCTGTATGTGCTCATGGGTGGTTTAGGAGCCACCAAGAAATGTTCCATGCCATATGGAAAGTGGTCCTGTTGCTGGCTGGATGTGCCATGCAGGGAAGTAGTCCAAGGTTGGTCAGATGTGCCAGGCCAAGGAAATCCAGAGAAGAGTACAAGTGCAGGCTGAGTGCCCAGTGTGTTTCTAAACCTGAGGGTTACAGTGTGTAGAAGATGTGTTCTGATCTCCATATATCTGCATTACCAGTAGTGTAGCCCCATGGAGGTCCATCTATGCTTTATTGTTCAGTTGTGTTGTGAATAAAAGCCACACTCCAGAATCCCACTCCTGGTTTGGGCATTGCAGTTATTGCTTCCTGTGTCTGGAGTTACTTGGGTGCCCTGACTAGAAGTCAAACCTAGCCAAAATACCAAGCAACGGTTTTCCCCAAACCCCAGGTCCCAGGTAGGGGTTACATATGGAGGCAATGCACAGTGCTAATAACACAAAATACCATCAACCCGACCCCTAGGGTTACATCAGTATTTATGATAGGTAAAACCCTGACTTTTTCTATAAAATTGTCTCTTTGAACAGGGACCTTACTGCAAACAAGCAGTAGCCAGGCTTTCAGCCTCTGACTAGCTCAAATCTTGTTGGCTACTCAAGGATGCTAAAGGAAATCACACACATGCCGCACACACACACACACACACACACACACACACACTCTCTGTCTTTCATCACATAGACTGAAGCATTTTCTGCACTAACGAGTTCCAGTGTGTAACAAAACCTTCATTCTTCTGCCAGTTGTTCACATGAGATAGAACATAGTAACAGATGTTTCATGTCTTGCAATGCTTTCTCACACAAAACATCACATATAGAATTTCCGTCTTGCAAAGACAAAACATTTCATTTTTTAAAATGGGTGGAGGGTTTTATAATTACTCACTGTATTAAATTATAAATATGCCTAAGTTTTCCTAAAAATATTTCATTCTTTTCTGCTGATGTAGGCTATAATTTTATATAAATAAGATCTGCCAAAGCTGCCTATTATAGAGCTGAATTGGATGCCTCCTATAATAACCCAACCAGGCTCTGGGGAACTATAAAGGTATCTTGGGCCAAAACTCTACTCCTGCCTTAACCTGCAAACTGCTACTAAATAACACAGAAATTACGGACAAACAAGAAATCCTAAATACCTTCAATGACCACTTCACCACAGCTGGACTAGCATTTGACTCTTCACCTGCAAATCTCCTGAGATCTTCCTTGAACCTTCAATCCACCGTGGGTCAAAAGGCTACATCAACCTTCTCCTTCAACCCAATATCCTTGAAAGAAGTGGAAGATCTCCTCTCCAATTTAGATACTTCAAAAGTGCAGGTACAGACTCCTGGACCCTTACTTCCTCAAGATTGCATCTCAAGTCTTATCTGCCCCCCTCACTCATCTCTTCAATCTTTCCTCACCACTGGATCCATTCCTCCACTTGGAAAACAGCCCAAGTAGTTCCTTTACTCAAATCTCAGGATCCCATGGACCTCAATAATTACAGGCCCATTTCCATCCTATCAGTTCTATCCAAGATGCTCGAAAAGTTAGTAAACTCACAATTAAGGGCCTACCTGGATAACAATAACCTCCTAAATACAGCACAATCAGGATTTAGATCAAGGCATAGCACCATTTCGGCCCTAGTCAAAGTAACCAACGACTGGCAGATTGCTATGGATAAGAAGAACAGTATCTGTGCTGTGTTCCTGGATTTGAGCAAAGCATTTGACACAGTGGACCATGAATCATTAATCACCTCCCTTGGCTCACTAGGGTTGGATTCCCTTCACTCAATTGGTTCAAGTGCTATCTATCAGATAGGTCACAACTGGTAAAAAATAGAAACTACCTATCCACCTTAAAACCACTGTTAAGAGGTGTACCATAGAGGCTCTATTCTTGGCCCCATCCTCTTGCCATCTATATTAATAATATTGATGCCAACCTCGCAATCCAACATCCATCTGTTTGCTGATGATACTGTATTATATGTTAGCAATCCTTCATTATCTAAAGCCTGTGAACTGCTACAATCTGAATTTTCCATCCTACAACACAACCTACTAGATAAAAAACTACTTCTAAATGCCAAAAACAAAAGCTATGTTCTTTACCTCAAAGAGTTGCTCTGCCACTACCCCACCATCCACCACCCTACAACTAACCACCTTACTTGGAGAGAAGCTGGAATTCGTTGATAACTTCAAATACCTTGGAGTCTGGATTGATAACAAGCTTGACTATTCTGTCCATATTGAGGAGCTACTAAAGAAACTGAGACAAAGGCTTGGTTTATTTTTAGAATAAAGCACTACCTCAACAGAGACTCCAAAAAGATTAATCCAGGCGTCATTCCTATCCCTCATTGACTATGCTGACTTTCTGTACGGACGTTCACCCCTCTTAAATAAACTGACACCCTATACCACAGGTCCATCAGATTCATTACTGACCTTCCTTCAGCACCCATCATTGCTCCCTTTATAAGGCAGTTAACTGGACATCATTACAACACAGAAGAATAGGAATGCTGCAATTTGGTTATTCAAAGCCTTATCAGGCAAGCTACCTACCTATATCTCAGACTGTTTTACTCAAATTATTTCTAGGCCATACAACCTAAGGATCAGCAAAATTATCATTCTTAAGGTCCCCAATGTCTGCACCCAGTTTGGGAGGGCTGCTATCAGCTACTCACTAGCAATTGTTTGGAATTCACCCAAAACCATGAAGCTAAATAACCTCCTACCCTTAATATCCTTCAAAAGATTATTCACCACCCTATTCCCAGAACTCTGCAACTGCTTCCACAAGGCCTAAACCCCGGCCCTACCTACCCCTTCTTCTTTTTCGTGTTCCTATATGCTGATAAAACTCCCGTTTCCAGTCCCAAGATTCACCCTCAAAATGCCTGCTAGGTCCTATAATCTACATATTACTCCTGATGTGTCCATTGCTTTCTGTCTCACAGATTAATAGTTTTAATGTGTCGTATATGTATATTGTTATATATTAGCACTTATGTCATTGTATACTGTTTATGTTACCACTGTCATTGTATTACTGTTTATGCTACCCTCGTCAATGTATTAACACTTGCACTTCTTGACCACTCAGGTCCATCTTGTAAATGAGCTATGCTCAATGATGTTCACCTGATTAAATAAAGATTTTGATTGACTGATTGATGGTTTTGATATAATGACACATCCCTGAGACACACGCACACACACACACTCACACATGTTTAAAGCAGTGTCTTGACCTCAGTGATGAACTCATTTACAAGTAGGTCCTGGGTAGATTATGGCTGTATATGTATATACATGGAACAACCTTTTTAAAATATAAGGGGTGTCTACACAGTCAGATGGTTTTCTCTGTGGGGTTGAACCACAGTCTCCAAACAGATCTCTGAGATTCAAAGTGTCTGCACAGTGACACAGACTCCTAAATACTGCATTCCAGAATCCCCAAGTCAAAAGCACTTATACCCCTGCACTTACACCTCCAGACCAACAAGGGCAAATAAATAAACCACACAGCCCTTGGGGAAGGGGTGCATAGGAGGGAGGGTGGATGCAAAGTAGGTGGTATTGGGGCAAGGGGAGGAAGACTTGGGGCTCGAGAGGTGGTAATGGAGGAGCAAGGACTCAAGTTCGAGCTAGGATGGTGGGACAGGAGTTCAAGGGGTGGGAATGGAGGAGAAGAAGGAGGAGGAGGGACTCAGGTTCAAGCTAGGATGGTGGGACAGAGGTTTGAGGGGCGGAGCATGGGTGAGGAGGAGGAGGAGGGACTCAGTTTGGAACCAGGATGGTGGGACAGGGGTTCAAGGGGTGGGATGGAGGAGGAGGAGGGGGCTTGGGTTTGAACTAGGATAACAGGTCAGGGGTTCGAGGGTGGGGATGGAGAAGGAGGAGGGACTCGGGTTCAAGCTAGGATTGTGTGGCAGGGGTTTGAAGGGTGGGATGGAGGAGGAAGAGGAGGAGGAGGAGGAGGACTTAGACGATAGAAAAGGGTGATGTTGTGTCACTTCTGAGTTTGAGCACGATGTACTCTAGGGTTGGAGGTGGGATGTCCGCGTTTGAGGAAAGACTTCTGGCACAACACAAGGATGATTCTGATTGGTCCATTTTAGGACTCGCCCACCTATCAAATGACGTGGAGCACAATGATTGGCTGAAAAAAGTCAATGTTCGTTTCAGACTTTTTTCAATTTTGACCTGAAATATTCAACGTAGTCTTTTATTACACCACCTTATGAACACATCTACTCTTTTATGAAATGCTGTCTAAAATGTCTTTTGAGGCACAAGTGTGGAAAGTCATTATGGGTGGGATTTGAAGCATGACATGTCATGTTCATAACGTGAGATACAAAATGGCTATGTTGAAAATCTGGGGTCACAATTTGGAAAAATAGCAAAGCTAGGAGTAAACATTTTGAAGAATTTCAATGTTTTTATAGAGGATGAAGGATAGGCACCCGCTAATAACAATGCTGTGTTGTTCCTTGAGAGGCTGTCATAACAACCTTGAGAGCGAAGCCGAGAGGTATACAGTTGGCATAATAACCGCAAGGACACAGCTTTGTTAGTTAAATTGGTGTCCATCCATTGTCTTTTTATAGTGTATGGGCACCAGGTAAATGAAATTTGTCCTTACTTTTTCCATTTTTTTGCCTTGCACCGCTCTCCTTCAGGGTCATCTCTCACCGCTGCAGCCTGTTAGTTGAAATGTGGAAGAGAGACGCACATGTACAAAGTCGCTGATGTTGTTATGCTTTCATTGTGACGCACTCAAGAGGGTATAATAACCTTCTGAGATCACAACGATAGCATATCAAGGATAGGAATTCCTGAATTCGTTCTTATAACCCTTTCCCATACATTATATATAGAATAGTGGATGGCGACCACCCACTCTAAGGCTGTGTTTCCATCGACAGTGTTGATGATATCATAGAGACCTCATGAGTAAAGCTCATGAGGTATCACTGATGTCCTCAACTGCCTGAGATGGAAATGCAGTCTTAGTTGTGGATGGGTTACCATCCACTATTTTATATAGTATATGGTTCCCCAAATCCTTACAAGAAAAACCCTTCTATTTCACAAGGTTTCATACCATGTATTCACAGTCCTGCTTGGTCCCAGCAGCTCAGTTGGCTTGGTGTGGTCCCGCTTATGCTCCCGATCCTATGAAGGTTCTTGGCCGCAGTTATCCGCTCCTGACCGTACCAACACATTCTTGGTGGTAGTTACTTTTAAAAAATGGGAAATGGACAAATTCATGCAGTTTGGAAACAGGGAGCTGACTACTGCAATCCATGTCCAAATTGGACTGGTGAAGTGCTGCTAAATGGCGCTGCCATGTTAGCTTTATTTTTTTCGAGACCACGGTTTCCTCCAATCAGGTGGCAGGACAAGGCTAAAAGTTGTACCATTGATGTGACATCAGAATGATGGTACAACAACTTTTTAGCTTTGAACTGTCCAACAATAAAATTTAGAAAGCCACGGATTTTCTTGTACAAGCTTCTAACCATACACTATAATGTATTTATAGTGTATGGGAGAGCTTTGCTGTTCACTGAATTCCATCAAAAGATAGAGTTGTTATACCATCAATGTGATGTAATATTGCCTTGTACCAACCTTGAGTATGTCACATCGATGGTACAACAACATAGAACATCCCAGTGCATGTGTATAAGCAGCACTCAGCGCGTGGATGACAGATCTATTGCATCATGGGGATATGGCGAAGCAGAGATTTTTTTAAACGAAGACAGCAGCACTGATGAAATGACACAGTCTGGATATTTGGCATTGGTGGGTAGCGTCATATTTTATTGAAAGACTTTAGTCTGTGGTAGTTGGAGAATGTGGACTGAGTGGGGCTTCTTCTTGTCATGGGGGAGGGAATGAACAACAGCACAATTGTTACAGCCATGATCAAGAAATATTTTGATGATGCCCATACACTATACAAGACAATGTGTGGGTATCAGCTAATAATATTGCTGAATTACTTTCTTGAGGTTACCAGGCAACAGTAAACCTCTCAAGCTTCGCTTCTTTGAGGTTTACACAGTTGCCATAGTAACTCTTAAGTGAATACAGCATTGTTGTTAACTGATGCCCATACATTATCCTCTATACCTAGGATAGTTGGGGATGCTAATATAGGGGGAGAATATGCAGGGATTTGTTTTTCGTTTAAATAAGAAAACTATACAATAGCCCAGATGTGAGATTTCAATTATGGCCACATATTTTAATGAAAAAACAACAAAAAAAGATATGTCTGATTGCCTAAAGTACATTGAAAATGTTACATACTATGTAGTGGTTTGGTGTCTGAGAAAGTCAGATTTAGTATAAAAGAAACGTTTCTCTTAATAAGGAAGAGCTGGAGAATGTATTTGTTTGATCTTAAATTCATCATGGTATCTGATATAAACAGCCTTGGTGTTCAGACTACCTGGAACAAGTTTGCAAATAGCCTTGAAACCAGTTGTAAACAGCCTTGTTTTTCCAGACAGCCTGGAGTCTGGGAAAGGGTATATAACCCCCGAAAGTAGCTGTGCAGAGCCTGGGATTTTCTTTCTGCATGAAGCATGAGAGAGGGAAGGACGTGCAGTTTGCATGTCCTCAAAGCATCTGGAGCACAATGAGAAAAGGATCCCAGCAATGTTATGTGATCCTGACAGTTGCATCCTGATAAATGCTATGTAATGATTCATTTAAATGCTATGTAATGGGCGTTTACTTACCTGGTAAAGGTGATTGTGTTGGTTGACATCCATGGCACTCAGACATTACCTCATGGATTTTAGCCCACCTGATAGGCTAGTGATGCACATGACTCTAGGATCAAATTTCTAGTATATCCAGGTCCCAGAAACCCCTGCTCTTCAGTTCAAATCTTCCATAGCTGAAATCAAGGTTAGTAGAGTGCAGAGAAATGCAAAGGAAAACAATATCAATAGTATGTGAAATGATGCTAGTAATAACGTATCTTAGTGGCCAACAGGCCGGATTTTATTATCCCTATTATTTACAATCTAATCTCGACCCCATTGGGCTTGACTGTAACTTTCAATGTAGCATATCCCTCCTAAGCCTAGTCTTGATTGGAATGGACTTCCAGTCCTGGTCACTCTGAGCACTCTGTTGGAGGGTTTGAGTGCCATGGATGTCAACTCAACACAATCACCTTTACCAGGTGAGTAAACACCCATTGTGATTGGTTGACCATCCATGGCACTCAGGATATTACTCATGGGTAGATAAGAAGCAGTGTAGTACCCAAGGAGGAACAGAGTGGTCTATGAGTGAGAGGATGAAGTCACTGCTAGGAGGATCTGAGTGGCAAAAGTGGGCTGTATGGCATACAGGTGCTCGAGCCTGTAGTGTCTGGTGAACGTATGCAGGAGCTCCATGTAGCCGCCTTGCATATGTCCTCAGAGGACACATTTGCCCTTTCTGCCCAGGATGTGGCGACTGCCCTAGTGGAATGAGCCTTGATACCCTGAGGTGGTATCATCTGTTTTGCTAGGTAAGCTTCTGAATGGTTCTCTTAGCCATCCGCGATCGTGGACTTGAGGCTGCCTTGCCTTGCCTTTATCCCCTGTGACAACAAACAATCTTTCTGTTTTACGGAGGGCAGCGCCCTGGCTATGTAGACGGAGAGGGTGAGGCCAACATCCAGGTGATGCGGTATCAACCGACTGTCCTGTTGTGTGTCTGCTGGAAAGGTGGGCAGCTCAATGGGCTGTTCCTGTGGAAGGCAGTGGGTACCTTTGGTTGGAAAGCTGAGACTGTTCAGAAACGGACTCCCTGGGGAGTGAAAACAGTATAGAGTTCTCTGCACAATAGTGCCCCTAGCCTCTGATCTGTCTGGCCGAGCAGATGGCAACCAGGAAGCACGTCTTGAGGCCGACCCAGAATAGGTCTACCTCGTGAAGTGGCTCGAAAGGAGCTGAGCTGAGACAGTCGAGCACCAGTGGGAGATCCCATGGTGCGATGGTTGGTCGATTTTAGGTCGGAGTACCTCCACTGCTTTTAGAAGCACAGGCATCGGGTGTGCTCCCGGCTGTACCCCCAATGGGCCCCTGTGGCGCCTTATTGCAGAGTTGTACTCTGAGAGAAGAGTGGGCCAGGCCCTTGTCTACTCCCTGTTGTAGAAATAGCAAGATGGTAGACATGTCTGTCTGTTCGGTTCCTTACCTCTTTTCCGACACCACTTCGAGAATATAGACCATTGTCTACCGTGAGTGGAAGTGGTGGATGCCTGTCTAGACCGTAATATGGTTGAAATGACGGAGTCATGGTAGCCTGCCTCCATTAGTCTCCTCCTTTCAGGAGCCAGGCCGTGAGCTTCAGTGTCCGTGGGGCGGGTGAACCAATGGGCCCTGTGAGAACATATCCGCTTGTAAGGCAACCTGAGGCTGGCTAAGGACATCTCGAGTACTGTGGTGAACCATGTCCTTCGTGGCAAGTAGGGAGCCACTAGTATGATGGTACAGCGAGATGCCGGATCTTGGCTCAAATACCTGGGGAATTAGGAAGGGGTGGAACACACGCATGTTCCCGAGACCATGGTTGAGATAGGGCCGGTTCCCTGGGAAAGACCCTCCCTGAACTGTGAGTAAAAGTCCTGACCTGTGTGTTCTTCAGCGTTGCCATGAGATCCTGGGTATGGGTGCCCATGTTCTCTGGATCATCTGGAAGAGATGGAGGTGTAACCGCCATTCCCTGGGTGAACCTGTTGCCTGCTGAGCCAATCCGTGCGCATGTTGGGTTTTCCTGCGAGGTGTACTGCGCCTACATGGCTGAGGTTGGTCTGAGACCAATTGAGGACTGAAGTCACCTCCCTCAGAATGGCTCTGCTCAGGTGCTGCCCTGTTTTGCGATATAGGCCACTGTTACCTGGTTGTCGGAGCATATCAGAACCGACTGGCCCGTATATGAAGGGTTTGAAGGCTTCGAGAGCATGGGATATGGCTCTCATCTCCAGGATGTTGATGGATAATTTGGTTTCCATCGGTGACCATAGGCCTTGAGCTGTTGAGCCACCCAGGCACGCTCCCCAGACAGACAGGCTTGTGTCCATCTCTATTGTGGCTGTAGGAGGCCTCCAGGGGACCCCTGGTGAGGTTCGATTTACTGTCCACCATGCTAGTGAGTGTATCACTGATGGTGGTGCAGGACAATGACCTGCAGGTTGTACTCGCTCGTGCACCCTATTGGGCGATTATGTCTGAAGCGGTCGCATGTGCCACCTGGCCCAGGGTATGAGGTCTATGCATGATGACATGCACCCTAACAGCTGGGCTATGCATCCCATAGTTGTCTGATGGTGGGCTCTCATGTGATGGGCCAGCGCTATCAGGTTGATAACCCTTGTCTGAGAGGGTTTTGCCCATCCCTGGGACGAGTTGATTAAGCCCCCAGGTGCTCGATCTGCTGAGTGGGTGCGAGATGGCTCTTTGTCCGGTTCACTACCCAGCTGTGTTCCTCGAGTGCCTGTAGGCGTCGCAGTGTTTGTAGGTGCCCGGTCCTTGAACGTGCTTGAATGAGCCAGTCGCCCAAGTAGGGTATGATATCCAGCCCCTGTTCCCTGAGCTTGGCCACGAGGACTATGGAGACCTTGGTGAACACTCTCTGTGCTGAGGTGAGGCCGAAAGGCAAAGCCTGATACTGGTAATGGTGGCCCAAGATGTGGGATCTGAGGAATTGCCTGTGTCTTTGTATGATAGGGATGTGGAGATATCGTCCTTTAAGTCTATGGACGCCAGGTAGTCGCCACCCAGACGCTATGTAGAGTTGATCGTATGGTCTCCATTTTGAATCTGTGGCACACCACATGCTCATTGAGGTGTTTTAGATCTAGAATGGGCTGAGTTCTCCTGACTTCTTGGGCACGAGGAAGAAGATTGAGTAGATCCTAGCTTCTGCTCGTGCATGGGACGGGCTGGATGGCTCTGTTCTGCAGTAGTTCCAACAAGATATGTTGGACCTGATGTGGGGTTGTCTTTCTTTTGGCTAATGGGGAGGATACAAACCTGTGGGAGATTGGGCGTGGGACAGCTCTATGGAGTACCCCTTGTGACCACCTCTCGGACCCACCTGTCCGAGGTTGTGTTGAACCATCGGTGTTTGAACAATGACAGTCTTTGCCCCACAGTGGGTACGATCCCTGACTCCGAAAGGTCGTGGGAATGTAGTCATTGCTGTTTCCCTGTATCCTCTACCTCTTCCCCAAATTTTTGGCCATGGGCTCTGAAGGAGGACGGTTGGTAAGCTTGTGAGTATGGGCTACAGTAACTGTGGGATGCACCTCTGCCTCAAAAGGAACTGTTTTGTGGTGGTGTGTCCCTGCGGGTTGGTATAGTCTGTTCCTACCGCAACCTCCGCCTTGAGGAGGTGAGGTAGTATCTGGTTTTGCTCTTAAGGAGGTCTCTTCCTCCTCCTTTTGTTTTAGGTAGTCCTGTAGCCCTTCCCCAAAAACATGCTTCCCTTCATAGGTAAATTTTGCAATAGAGTCTTAGATTCATTGTCAGCATCCCACAACTTCAGCCACAATGCCTCCTGGCTCGATTAGTGATAGCTGTGGCTCTGGCGTAGACGAGGGTGTCTACTGCCATGTCAGCCAGGTATTTTGCCGCATCTAAGGTGCACTCTAAGAGCTCTGCCTCTCTGGACTTTGGGTTGGCTTGCTCTTGGAGTTCTCGAGCCAGCGGATTTGTGCTCGAGCTGTGTAGATGGCAGTCGTGGCAGCTTTATGTGCGGTGCCTCGATCTCAAATGCCCTCTTTAGCATGTCCTCCACCTTCTTATCCATTGGATCTTTGAGAGCTATTGTGCTGCATGGTAAGATTGTTTTCACTGAGGGCCGCCACTTGGGGGTCGATGGTGGAGCTTGCACCAGATATCAGATTTTCCTCTTGAACTGGATACATTCTGTCCAGGTTTTTCCTGTTTGGCATTCTGCCTGGTTCTGTGGATTGCCACCCTTGCTGAAAACATCCTCAATAGCTAGGCATACTGGGAAGGTCTCTGAGGTGGACACTTTCTGCTGTATCATGGGGTCAAGTTTGGACTCGGGCTTACTCTCCTCGATGTCGAACCCCATAGTGGCCTTGAAAATTTTCATGAGACCTGGAACCGTGTCAAATGAACACAACTTTGAAGTGAGTGATGGTGTAGTCTGAGGTTCTGTGTCCTCTTCTGCTCTGTGTCCACCCATCCTCTTCCTCTGGGATATCCTTATCCTCTCCGGGGTCGGGTGAAGGTTCTCTGGTACGGTATCCTCGTGATCCAGATGCTCTTCCGGTTGCCCCCGCCTTGTCTGGTTCCGAAGCACCGGTATTATTCTATGCTGTGTGAAGGATTCAAGTTTTCCATTATCTTCAGCATGAAATTCTGCTGGCTTTCCATCATTGCGACTGTGGCCTGTTGATTTTGAATCAGGAGGGAGCCAGGGTCCATCCATGTGGTCCGCTGGGTCCCCGGATTGCTGGGTCCCATGGCTGGAGTTTCCTCCTTGGATAAATCATCGTGGAGTCGGTAGACAGGTGGAACAAAGGGGCCGGAGTTTGGGGGCAAGAGAGTAGCGTTGCAAGAGGAACACTTCTTGGCCTTGACCATCTGGTGAGAGAAGAAGAAGGCAAGCCTGTGATTAGTGCTAGTGCAATGCACTGCGGGGATCTTCCATCCCTTATTAATTAGTATCTAAGGCAAGCATGGCCCTCGATTCTTTTGAGGGGATGGGTTTACTGCTCTATTCCCTGGTTGCTATGACAGCGTCTTGGGGTCGCTGTGGGAGGGACCCCATGCGTGATGGAAGACTGGTTGTCGCTATAGGGAGGAACTCCAGCATATATGTGAGCACATGGTTCGCTGTAGGAGGGACCCATGGAGCAATGGAATTGAGGTTCCTGTAAAGGTAGAGTACTCCAACACCAGGGTCGCTATGGGAGGACCCAAGTGTAAGGAGGGAAGAAAGGACCTGTCTTGGTTGTCAAATAGGGGTTGCTGTGGGAGAGTCCCTCATGGTGCAGACTTGGTGAGTCTTGCCCTTAATGGAAAATCCCTTGTCTCCGGGGTGTATGTGGTGGAGGAATACCTGGAGAGCCCAGATTACCGGGGAGCAGGCAGGTAATGACCCCGCCAGCCACCCTCGGGCCAGAGGGGCCTCGCAAATGCAGAGCTAGAAAAAGGCTTCTCCCAAAAGGGATACTCGCCCAGGGTCAGGATGGAGCCTGAGGAAAAAACGCCAGTGGCTCCCACCCCTCTCCCACTGTAGAAATGTGGGCCACTAGGATCTGAACCACAGACTTCTGGTATGCTGAGATGCGCCTGAAAAATGGGGGGCTTTGAGGAGAGCTGCTCCATGAGGAGTAGGCAGCCGTCTCTGAGAAGCTGGGCCCCTGAGGAGCATGCAGAATGGCCCAAGCAGGGCGAGTGACGCCCCCCAAGGAGGCCTCGGGTCCGCGGAGGTTGGAGGGAATGCCTCCCAAGCCAGAGAGAGGTAGGCACGGCCCTGGAGAAGGGCTTGAGGCAGGAACCAGATCAGTCACTCGGGGAAGGGCGTGGTGCACATGGAGTGGTAGGCCAGAGGCCTGCAGGCATCGCCAGGCAGGGTCTAGGAGCGTGGACACGAGGGAGGTAGCCAGCGCTCTTATTCTGAGCATGAACAAAGGGAAGAGGGTGAGGTCACAGGAAGAGGACCTCTGAAGGCGGGGGTGCCCACTGGCGAGCTGCGCCAGGAATACCTCGAGGGCCAAGGGGTTGGGGGAGGCCACGCCGAGAGGCGTGATGGAACAGCAATGTCTCTAGCTAGATAGACCTCGTAAGTGGTCTTTCTTTAGGATTACGGAATGCGTGAGCTAGCGCGATTCAACAACAGAAAACATTTTACCAGATAAGGGAAAACAATTTTAAAACGCACTTTCGCAACATCTCTGAAATCAACATGATAGAAACATACTGTTCACTGAGAAAACATTAGAGATTGCACTGAACATGAAATACAGGCTAGAAGTCTGATTTAACAAGTTAGGAAATATATTTATTTGCTGTTTCTGCAGGGTTCAGAATCCCTGATTTCAAATAAAAATATTTTCTTATACAGCTCAAATGGTCAAAGCTATAAACTGAGCAAGCATAAAACCACATTGCTGGCTTTTTCTACTACCCTGGATTAGGGCTGCATTTGTGAAACAGCAATATCTCAAAACATAATAACACATTCCAGATAATTATAAGCTCAGAGGCCTACCTTTCTGTGTGGAGCAGACAGGGATCCCTGGTGTGCTTGTTGCCTGATCAGATGCACGATTTGAACTGGGGAGAGCAGGGTTTCTGAGACCTGGATATACTAGAAATTTGATCCTAGAGTTATGTGCATCACTAGCCTATCAGGTGGGCTAAAACCCATGAGGTAATGTCTGGAGTGCCATGGATGGTCAACCAATCACAATGATTTATTTTCTTTCATTTATTTTTATTTCCTTGTGTCTTTCAGTTTTGGAACCTTGTTGAAATAAAATCATGCAGCAAGTATGTTGTATTTTATACAGACTGAATCAGCGTCTTATCTTTATCACCCATACCCTAGGACAAAACCAGCATGAAGACTGTTTTATTTTGTTAATGTGTGCTATGTTACAGCATTGTGTGCTGCTGATTGTTCAATGCCAGCCAGACCATGCTTCTCTTTCTTCTGACTGCACTCATTGACAGACTCAGGTATCTTTAGCATATCAAATAACCTGATGAAACAGTTGACTGTCTTTATATATTATGGTGTGTTCTTCTTCATGGTGGGTATTGTTTGTCCTTTTTTATACATATTTCTAGTTGTCATTTTATTTTTTGTTCTATTTATTTATTGTTTTGCTCCCAGTTTCTGGCTTTGTAAAGGCTGTACCGTCATTCAGCACCAATGTGACCTGATGGCCTGTCATGCAGTGTGGTGGTGGTGGGTTTTATTCTTTTGTCATCATTCCCCAGGTTCCTGTCCCCAGAGTGTGAAGATGTGGCATGCAGTGATGCCAATGGCGGTGCTGTGCATGTTTCCATGTATAGCACATTGGGCATCTGCCACAATGCTCCCCCGGCCTCCATGTGTGGTCCAGTGCCAACCTCCAGCCTTCACTAGGGGTTAGGTGAGCACCGGCTGCCACAACTCACCCACCCCCACCCGAAAGAGGAGAGTGGACTATGGTTTGCTGAATCCTTCTCAGTTCTGCCCTCCAGTGACTCAGGTTCATTCTCGAACCTGGGTTGCGGTGTCATTAGGGTGAACTATATGCATAGATGTACCTGGACTGCCTGTTTCATATTGCTAATGTATACAGTATATGAACATACGAAAATGCCAGCAGATACAGACCAGATGGTCTATCAAGTCTGCTCAACTGTGCAGCTAACAGTCCATTACACAGCGGCTGCCCCTCCCACCTCTACCCTTTTGTCTGAATTCCTTCCTGTGCTTGCTGGCATCCCTCTCCCTGTGTCCCCTTTGTGGCCTTACCCTGACCTTGTCCCATCCTCTTAAAGCTGTCCACCAACTTTATGGACACCACCTCTTCGGCAGTGCATTCCAATTTGACACCACACTTTCCATGAAATAATGCCTTCTCATTTCCTCCTGTATCTTCCATCCTCCAATCTCAGACTATGCCTCTCGTGTCCCTCCACCCTTATATTTAGAATTCCTCCATACCAGTCTTGTTTAAGCATTTCATATGTTTAAAGGTTTCTATCATGTCCCTCTATCCCTTCTCTCCTCCAGGCAGTACATGTTGAGATCCTCTGCCTCTTCTCATAGGGTTTGTCTTCCAGTCCTAGGATAATCCTAGTTGCCCTGTCTTGGACTGCCTTCAGCAATTTAACATCCTTCTTTAAGTAAAGGCACGAGGAACTGCACACAGTACTCCAGGTGAGGCCTCACCAATGACCTGCACCATGGCGGTATTGGTCATAATCTTGCATGCTTAATAGCATACAACATTATGGTTTACCCAGTACAGAGCTGAACAGTGAGCGAATGGTGCAATACAGTGTATACTGCTGTACTCGGTATTGCACCATTCTCACTCTCCCAGGCAGAGGATAAGACCTCTGCTAGGATAGGGTTCTGCCGACCAACTGCTGTAGCTCAACAGACTGAGCCACAGCAGCAGGGAACTCCAGGCAGTGCTTCTGGGACTGGGTTTAATTCCTGGTCCCAGAAACTTTTATTTTACAATTTTGTGTGCTACCTGACTTGAACCCCCCGAGTTGAGAAATCTATAGTGGGGTTGTAAAAGTGCCCCCCATAACAGGGTGTGGGTGGCAGAGCCCCCACAGAAAACATAGAAACATAGAAGTTGATGGTAGATAAGGACCGTAAGGCCTATCCAGTCTGCCCATTTCTTTTCTACCTTATAAATGTGCCATTGGCCTTTGCTCTGTCAGTGGCCTATCTATTCATACTCATTTGTATTGCTCCTTATGCCTATCCCATGCCTGTTTGAAGCCCTGCACTGTATTCATAGCTACCACTTCTTGAGGTAGGCCATTCCATGCATCCACCACCTTTCTGTGAAAAAGAATTTCCTCACATTCCCCTTAATCGGCCCCTCTAATCTCATGCTGTGTCCTCTTGTCCTGCTATTTTTCTTATATTTAAACATGTTAGACTCTTTCACCTTGTTAATGCCCTAAAGGTGTTTGAATGCCTCGATCATATCACCTCTCCCTCCTTTGCTCAAGGGTATATATATTGAGCTCTGTTTATCTGTCCTCATATGTCTTCAGATGCAGTCCCTGCACCATTTTGTTGCCTTCTCTGGACTGCCTCAATTTGGTTAATGTCCTTGTGAAGGTGTGGCCTCCAATACTGCATGCAGTACTCCAGATGGGGCCTAACCAGTGTCTTGTAAAGAGGGATTATTACCTCCCTCTACGACTTGTGATACCCCTACTAATACACCCTAACACCCCCCTAGCCTTACCTACTGCTTTAGAGGTCTGCTTGATGATTTCAGGTCATCAGTGATGATGATGCCCAAGTCTCTCTTCCTTGTGACTGCTAGCAACTCCCTCCCAACCTATAGGTGGCTTCAGGGTTTCTCTTCCTATGTGCATGATCTTGCACTTCTTTGCATTAAATCCCAGTTGCCACTCTTCTGACCATTTTGCTAGTTTATCCAGATCTCTTCTCATTCTGCCCACCCCATCTGATCATCTACTCTGTTGCAGATCTTGGTGTCATCTGCAAACAGACAAGCCTTACCCTCTAGTCCATCTGCAAGGTCACTAATGAAGATGTTGAAGAGGACTGCCAGGACTGATCCCTGAGGTACCCCACTTGTGACTTGCATCTCTTCTGACTGTATACCATTTACCACCACTCTCTGTTTTTCTGTCCGTCAACCAGTTGCCACCAGTAAAGAGATATGCCGCATGGCAAGAATCGCTCAGTATTGGCAGTGTGATCTTGCCATGTGCATTGTATTGTGCGATGTTATGACCCCCGTGCTCCACAGTGGCAGGATTACCTCCCACTCCTGGAGGTGATTCCCTGGCTATACACCCCAACATCTTATTAGCTGCTCACTGCTGCTTTCCTGCACTGCGCCTGAGAGGTTCATTTGCCCTGTTATTATCACCCTAAGATCTTTCTCCTTCTATAGTGGCTAACTGTGCCCACCCCCAAGCTGATAACAATTCCTTGGGTTCTTTGCTCCTAGTGCATGACCTTTCACTTCTTTGCATTGAACACCAGTTGCCGTGTGTCTGACCAGTGTTCAGCTTAGCTAGATCATCCTTTGGCCCCTGCCACTGTTCTGTGTCATCCACTATTGCACCGATTTTGTGTCATCTGTAAAAAGTCTGATCTTATTCTTGATTTCATGTGAGATGTCGGCAATAAAATGCCAAACAACATTGGGCCCAGTACCAAGCCTTGTGGTACTCTGCTGGTTACAACCTTTGGAGTTGAGAGTCCCTCCCACAACTACCCTCTGCTGCCTGTCCTGCAGCCAGTTCCTGACCCAATCCAATATCTTCTCCCCAGTTTCTTGGTATCCTAATTTGCTAATCAGCCCCCAATGTGGTACAGAATCAAAGACCTTCCTGAAGTCCAGGTACAGGACATCCCTTGACGAAGTCCCAATTGTGGGATAAAGCACTGGGACAACGCCTGTCATGGTCTGTATAACAGCAACTGTCTTGAAATAAAGCTTTGGAACTACAGCCCAGAGTTTGAGCTGTGTTATCATCACTGAGTGCCACTTTCTTTTGCAGTCATTCCATTTTGGAGGGTGAACCCGCCTCCCAGCTGGGCACCCACTGGAATTCCTGAGATGCACCTCTACTTCTATGTCCTACAAGACACCCACTGCCTGGCTCCTGTCTAGTGCCCTAGTCATCCAGTCATAAAGTCAACCATGTTGGTCTGACAGGATCAACCAGAGACAAACCCATGTTGCCTGATGTGCTGGAGACCATTCACTTCAAGAAAGGTTACCAGTCATTCAGTTCCAGAATGGTTTACCAGCCTTTCCTTAAGGATAGCCTCCATTAGCTTCCTCACAATGGATGTAAGGCTGACTGGCCTATAGTTGCTTGCTTCATCCTTGGGTCCACTTTGTGGAGGGGCCACCACGTGCACCATCTGCCAGTCCTGGAGTATGCACCCTGTTCTGTGAGGTATTGAACAAGTCAGCTAGTGGCTGTACCAGGACCTCCGCCAATTCCTTCAGAACTCTGGGGTGTATGCCATCTGGGCCAGGCACTTTATCCACCTGCAGGGCCTTTAGGCCTTCCAGTACCCTGCTTGCTGGGATTTCCCATAATTTAATCCTGCCCCCTGTGTCCACCCCCATACCCTGTGGTATTGACCCTGCCTCTCCCTGGTAAACACTGAGCAGAAGTAGTCACCGAGCACTTCTGCCTGATCCACCCACTTCTATTCCCACCTCCATCTTTCTTGCTCCTTATAATGTTTCCTTGCAGTTCCTTCTCTCCCTTATGTACCTGAAGAAATCCTTCTCCCCTTTTCGATACCTTACGCCAGCCTGAGTTCCCTTGAAGCCTTGGCAGCCTGAACTGCTCTGCTCACTTCTCTTGGTTTCTTCAGGTACTTCTCCTATCCTCCCCGTTTGGAGCTCTTAAATTTTCTGAAGGCTACTCTTTCACCCTCACCTTTTCTAACACCTCCTGCTTCATCAACGCAGCTTCTTGAACCTGGCCTTTTGCTTTGGATCCTGTGCAAGAGGTAGTGGCCTCTGTTAGCTCAGTCTTGATAATATCCCATTTCTGGTGTGCATCCATGCTGCAGTGGATGCTGGCTTAGTGTTGTGCCACTATGTCCCTCATCCTACCTAAGGCAGCCTGCTTGAAGTCCAACATCTTTGTTCCTGTTCCTGCAGCCTCCTTGCCCATGCTAGGTGAGAACCACACTTTGTGGTGGTCACTCCTGCCAGTGGATCCTCCTCCTTCAGCCCCTGATGAGTGCCCCATTAGTCAGCACAAGGACTATTAGCTGACAACCTTATCAAGTTATCAAGTACAGAGTAGCTCTTCAAAGTTATGGACCAGTCTTGATCCCATTCCTGCCCCCAACCAACTCCTCCCTAAACACAGTACTACTTTCTGTCAATGTGTCCCACATCATCTCTCATCCATAAATCATCTCTTTCTGCAACCATACCCATTCTCATAGGTAGGAGTATCACCAGCAGAAAGAAGAAGGAGGAGGTGTTGCCTTTGTATAGATTGCTGGTAAGACCCCACCCTGAGCACTGTGTCCAGTTCTGGAGACCACATCTCTGGAAGGACCGAGACAGAGAGGAAGCAGTCCAGTTCTGAGGAGGACAACTAAAATAGTGGAGGGTCTGCATTAAAAGCTCTACAAGGAGAGACTAAATGACCTCAATATGTACACTCTGGAACAGAGGAGGGAAAGGGGATATGACAGAGACCTTTAAATACCTCACAGGAGAAAATAAGGTAAAGGGAGGGAAGTACTTTCAGAAGAAAAGGTGCTCAAGAAGAAGGGGACATGCTATGAAGCTGGAGTAAGTAGATTCAGGAGAGTGTGAGGAATACTCACAGAAATAGTGGTGGATTCCTGGAACAGTCTTCCTGAGGAGGTGGTGGGGGTGAAAACAGTGACAGTGTTCAAGAATGC
Organism: Neoceratodus forsteri; assembly: GCA_016271365.2. NCBI lineage: Eukaryota > Metazoa > Chordata > Ceratodontiformes > Ceratodontidae > Neoceratodus > Neoceratodus forsteri. Next base: position 128,159,644 of record JADMNL010000024.1, read on the forward strand.
ATACGATAAGCACCAGGTAATAAGTGGAAAGGAAGGGGAGAGAGAAAGAACTGTAGATTGGGCATGGTCTGCGGTAATAATTTAGGTAGGGAGAAATGGGCTGACTGAATGGACCAAGCAGCCCTTATCTGCCATCGAGTCTATGTTTCTGTGAATTCTTTCCTATAATACTCCTACTCCATACAACTACTGACATGTGCCTATTCACAGCACAGTAACCCACATGTGACAGCATCTTGCAGAATGTGAACGGATCTCTGCAACCACCGCCCACCTCTGCCCACCACTCTATACTTGTGCACATAAGCATTATTGAGTTGTTGTGGGCCTGTTGATGGTGTTCAAGTTTGGGTAGGGGGGTTGATGGGACTGAATATGTCAGATGATATTCTCATCTTTCTGAGAGTGAGTTCTGTCCGTTGTGTCTCTTTCTGCAACCATACCCATTTTCAAATGTGAGTGCATAACATGGGTATTAGAAGAGCCATAAGCTACACATCTATTCACCACAGTGAACTCTTTTTTGATTGCAATACATTGGGATGCGAGTAATAGCACAATAACATAAGAACATAGAAGCATAGAATTTGTTTGCAGATAAGGACTGCTTGGCCACCTAGTCTGCCCATTTTTCCCTGTTTATACTGTCTTGCACACCTCACCTGATCTCCCGCTACACCCCACCTGCTTTCTTATTAAAATTTCCTTGGGGACCCTTCCAGCTCCTCCAGCAGCCACCTGATTGGCCCACATCTCTGAGCTGAATGGTGATTGGATGCCACTGACTTTCCGGCCCTGCCATTGGCTGACTTACAAATCCTTGCTATCTGTTGCTAGCCTGGGGTGCAGTTTTCCTGGTACCTGATTTAGAATTGCATTTTTATATTTTTGACCCACCCCAACCCTGGCAGCTATCGTATGCCTAAGCACCGCCTCCCCACCTCTCTCCGTTCCTACTGGCTGCATATTACCCTCCTCTCAATTCAAGATATTATGCCGTGACGGCCTCTAGAGGGATCTCTGCAAAGTTGATCTTTCCAGCTCCTACCATGGTGTTAAGTCTATCATTGCTTACTTGCTACAGGCTAAGGCTTCCTGGCTAAAATGCACAAGCCTGCCCTGAGTGTCCTACTCCACCTTCTTATCCTTCTTTTCTACCCAGTCACACTGGAAACCCTAACTCCAACAAAGAACAACCTCACATTGCTGACTTTGGCTCCTTCTTCCACTACCACAAGCGTGGCACTACTGGAAATTTCTTAGCATGAATAAGGGGCTATGGTCCCCTTTATGACCCGTCCTCACCGTCATGACTTGGTGTCGTATAGTGTGCAAGCTCATAATGCTGCACTCACTGATCCCATACTCTTCCTTACTTTAAGCAAGAAAGGGAAAAGGAAAATGAGCTCCACACCAAAAGGACCGCTTAAACTCTCATCTAAGCTGTTATGAGAATACCTCCTTAGAATCGCCCTTTTTTTGCTTCTACTTGCTGGCAACATCCATCCTAACCCTGGACCAGCTGGGCAGACCCTAACAGGTGCTCACCATAAACAGGGTACTATAAATCTGGTACAATCAACATTTGTAGTCTTTTGTGCAAAATCAACATCCTCAAAGTCTGGGTGCACAGCATGATCCTGATATCCTGTCAGTTGTTGAAACCTGGTTGTCCCCAAAATACCTGACACAGCAGTAGCCCTGCCTGGTTATGCCCATACTCAGACTGGATAGGTCATTCAAACATGGAGGTGGCTGTGCCATCTACCTAAAAACTTACAAAAGGGCTGGCCTGGCCTGCTGTTGACCTAGGATGCCCCACCCAAGTACTGCAATTAAAGTGCTCCTGGGGATCATTACAAAACACTCATGGTATATTCAGTCTACATCCCCTAAAGACCCAACCGCAGACCTCAACAACATACTGGACTATCTCCTGTCCAAACCGCATCACTGAGACAATACTTTTGGGAGATTTCAATACAAATTGGCTGTCACCGATCATTGGTCCTATAAAGGATGCATTATCTACCCTTCACCTCACTCAGTTTGTCAGCTCCCCAACCAGAATAAACTATAAGACTGGAACAAGCACCACCCTGGACGGGAAAATCTCCAATCACCCGGATCACATCTCTAATGTAACCATTCACCCGGCCTCCTTTAGTGACCACTCCCCATCTCCTGCAGCTGTCCAACAAATTTCATACCCCTCATCCCAAACTGTCTACAATACAGTGCTAAAAGGTCACCTTGATCTCTTAAAACAACAGCTACACTACTAGGACTGGTCTCTACTGGACTCCACAGACGGCATCAATGCAGCGTTCAAACACTTCATTAATGTCTTCAATGCTGCCTGTGATGTTCATGACCCATTTAAAAGGATCAAGGTTCATGGCACAGTACATCCCTGGATTACTCCTGAAATCCTCACTGGCATGAAACAAAGGGACAGTCTATGGCATCAAGTCAAGGCCTCTGGTAAACAACAGGACCTGCAAGCATATAAAGCCACTAAAATGCCTGCACATGGGCTATTCAACAAGTGAAAAGTAAACACCATAGGGAGCTGCTTACTGACGCATGGGGACAGCAGAAAATTCTGGTCAAACATCATTGGTATCACAGGCAAAGACCCAAAAGTATCACCTCAGTGCTAAACCTGATGGGTTGCCCACCCTGGACCCGCTTAAAATTGCAAATGCTTTTAATGATGCTTCACTAATTTGAGCAGCGTCCTTCCACATGACTTCTTTGATAATACCCCTGCAAACACAGCTAGTCACTACATGGACAAGACCCTGATCATCCCCCTTTCTACTTTAAAAGGCCTCAGTAACCCAGGTTAGATAACACCTGATTAAATTACTGGGAAAATCTAGACACAGTGGCGACTCTCTAGACTTAAAACTTATTGCACTCACCTCAGATGAAGTACCACTACCCATAACGAAGATCCTTAACCTCTCTTTAATCCTGTCACAATTCCACAGGTATGGAAAACAGCACCTGTGTCCCCAGTACATAAAACTGGTGATTGGCCTTGCTTTACAACTATAGACCCTATATCAATCCTCCCTCTCCTATCCAAATTGCTGGAACATATTTTAGCCAATCAGCTTGTGGACTACCATGAAAATACTCCATCCAAAGTCTGCAACAGCACAGCTTTAGGAAACGGCACAGCACCACCACTGCTCTACTTGAATTTACCAGTTTCATTCAACAACTCTTTGACCAACGTAATCTGGTAGGAGCAGCCTTCATTGATCTAACAAAGGCTTTTGACACAGCTAATCACCAGCTGCTCCTAGGTCAACTAACTAAAATTGACCTTTCTAGTGATATGCCTAAATGGTTCAGAAGCTATCTTGGAGATAGGCGCCAGTGGGTGAAAATAGCTAATGTCACCTCAAACCAACAGGTCGTCAGATCTGGAGTACCCCAATGCTCAATACTGGATCCACTCCTGTTCAGTATCTTTCTGAAAACTTGCCATCAGCATGTCACCAACGGACCCTCCTTTATGGTGATAACATGGTCGTCTTTGCAAGTCACATGACCTTAGCCTGCTTGAAAGCAAGCTCTAACGTGGCTTTGAGGAACTTGAGCAATGGTTTAGTACACAAATTAGTACTAAACTATAAGAAAACAAAGGTTTTGTTATTTTGTCCTCTCACAATAAGTACAAGTCTCATCATCTTATGATTAGAAATAACCTAGGAGCCCCTTCAAACAAATCCAGCACTTTAAGTACCTAGGTGTAACCCTGGACAGTCATCTCACTTATGTGCCTCATATCGAGAATGTTGCCAGGGTGGTCAACATTAGGATTGGTCTCCTGTATAGATACAGACAGTGTCTGACTTCAGAAGCTCTCAAACTTGCAATTTACAGTTTTGTACTGTCAGTAATTGATTATGGCCTGGTCATATATGGAGCTGCTACCGTTACCTCACTCAGAAGACTAACTGTCTCGCTGAACAAGGTGTGTAGACTTTACAAGGGTGCTGTCATCTTACTCACACATATGAGCCTAACGCAATCTGGGTGGCTTCAACTCAGTGGTAGGATCAAATACCAAACTTGCTTGCTTACTAAAAAGCAATCCTTGGGCTTTTGCTCCAGGAGTGGGATGTCTTTTGAACAAATCTCTCAAGACCCAACACACTCGCAGCTCAACAGCTGAACACCTTCTTGTTCCTGGATGCCAGACTGCCCAATGCCAGCAATCCTTTATATATAGGGCACCTCTCTGGTACAATGGACTGCACCATGAACTAACCAACCTACCCAAACTTGGCCAGTTCAAGCATATACTACGGCAGCATCTCACAACTGAAAGCCACTGTGATTGTACTCCCTAATCCTATGTATACCTTCCCTCATCCCTCCCCAGCTGCGCTCCACCACACCTTAATTTCAGCTCGAGTTTATTTAAAGAAGACCTATGGCTGCACCACTTCCCCTGCCTTTCCTCAACTCCTCCCCATTTCTTCCCCCTCTCGCTCTCTAATCCTTCCCCTTTTTTCCCTTCTCCCACTCTCTGTTTCCTTCCTACCCCAGTTCTTGCCACATCTTCTTCTCTTGCCCCATCTTCCTTTATATTCCACCTCAGCAACTTTGACAAAGCCGTGGGTTGCTACAATCCTACCTATGATTCTTTAAAATCCTACTTCCACCCTTCTTCTCCCTATCACATTTATAAAATTCCCTTTCTCTCTCTTTTATTTTTTTTGCTGTTTACCATGATGTATGATTTATTGTCAGTATTTGCTAGTAACGCAATTGTTAGCTTCTCCTTTGTCTGTTTGTAAACCCCCAACTGACTTGGAACCTTTGTAAATGAACTGTGTTTAGCTGAAAGGTACTCTGTAATCCGAGATTGAATAAATAAAAATAAATATTTCTTTGTGTCTATCCCATGCATGCTTGAAGCCCACCACTATTTTCTCCCACTGCCTCTGCTGGAAGGCTGTTCCAGGAATTCACTAGTTTTTCAGTATTTACTCACATCCCTCCAAAATTTTCTTTCCCTTCCAGCTTCATTGCATGCTCCTTGTTCTTGTGCATTTTCTACTCTGAAAAATATCCTCTCCTATACCTTATTCACCTTATGAGGTATTTATAGGCTTCTATCTTGCCCCCTTCTGGGATGTGCCATCGAGACCCCTTAGTCTCTCCTCCCAGGGCTTCTGATGCAGCCCTTGCACCGTTTCAGTTGTCCTCCTCTGGACAGCCGCTACCCTGTCTATGTCTTTTCTGAGATGTGGTCTCCAGAACTGGACACAGTACTCCAGGTGGGGTCTCACCATTGATATATATATATGTATATATACAGTGGCAACACCACCTCTCTTCTGCTGGTGATACCTCTCCATATGCACCCTAGCAACCCCTGACCCTACCAACTGCCTTGTTGAACTGCCTCACTACTAGCAATTATTTTAAAAGCACTGAAGGAAAATGCTAATTTATGTTATTTTTTCCAGATTGATTAGGTAATTCTCAGTAACTCTCTATGTCACACTTGAGGCTAATGAAAGAATAAATATGCAAGTTTCTTTACATACACAAAATATAGCAGTACAATGCTTTATGTAACATTCAGCCACTAACATAATTATTATTCAGTGACAGTAAGAATAAGGTAACTGTGATTTACAGTATCAGTGCAAAATAATTCAAAGAATCCTTTAAAATATATGGAATTTATAAATCTTGACCTTGTTAACACAACGTGCACATATCACTTTGACAGATGACAGCAGGGCACACAGTATGACATCCCAAAATGAGAATGACACATACTCTGATAAGCCTTATACCACAGCTATAAATACACTTGCAAATCACTGAAAATGACTGAAAAAGAGAAATGTTTCACTATCAAGATATTACAGTATAAAATTTCTACATATATGATGTAAATAAATCACGAGCCATGTAGACTAGATGGGGTACATATGATATCATTACTTTGATATATGTCAAAAGGACAGTGTGACATACAAAAAGCGTGAGTGATAGATAGGCTGATAAGCCTTGCAATAAAGCCCGAGGCAGAGGTTTAATGCCAGAAAATGCACCCCAAAAAACTCTTTACATGTCAGACTATGAAAACTGCACTGACACGGTGTGCAGAAATTTATGCAGGACTTGATACTGCACTGTATGATTGAGGTGCCTGGCATCCACATGATACAGAATGACTGTTACTGCTTCAAGAAAGTTAGCCAAGCTGCTCCATCTTGAGGACTCTTGTTACCCTACCTGACATTAGTGCATCATGAGAGCAGGAATGGCAACACTACAGTGCAGCGGGAACGTAAGATTAGATTGGTGGTGCTTAAAATGAAAAAGCTATAGTAAAAATACAGCTATTTTAAAACTGAGCACAGATTCCAAAATAGAAGGAAAAGCCCTAAAGCAAAACAGACTACATTCAAACTTGTGTCAGCAGCTTTTCAAGAACAGCATCAGGCACTTTCCCAACCTTATGTCACTCATGAGGGTCTGAGCATTGTAAATGTGCATAGTGGTGAGTGAAATGTGCATTCAGGCATGTTACAAAAAGTGGATTAAAATGATTTACATTTTTTTTTAAACTACATTGCAAAATGACTAGTTGCTGGCAAAGGCAGGAGGGAAGTTAATGAAAACAAAGGTAAGGAAGTCTTGCAGCACGTCTGTACTGATTTATTTCTTTATTATAACATTTGCTAAGAGTGCCAGCTACTGCATTATGGGCAGACACTGTAGCAGCAGGGAGAATCACGAAAATAATGAGCAGAGGGAGAGCGGTAATGGAGAGGCATAGGAGAGGTGTTCTCTGTTTGCTGGCTGGCCATAGGAACAGATTGCTGTTTTGAACTACATGAACTTTCCACCCATCAAACAGAGAAACTGTCAGGATTAGCTTGGATGATCATTGATCTGTCACTAATGAGCCCAATGCAGCTTGAGCTGCACTGGACTAGACAGTGACACACCTCTGAAATCCATTCTGGTAACAAGATGCTTGCTTCCCACTGCACCCACAAGCAAACATAAAAACAAATAACAAAACAAAACTGGATGCTCTAAACCTGCCTGTTTCAAGTTAAAGCCATGCCTGAGCTGCTTGTTGCTGAATAAGAGTGTCTCACATACAGGGAATAAAAAGAGCTCTGATTGGCGGCGGTGCCCTCTCAACCTATAATTAACACACCAGCAATGCAAATTTAAATATTTATCCAAGCATATATTCAGAACCACATTACAACTTCTTGTGATGTGTTGGGACTCCAGGAGAAGCAGGGCAGATGGAGTCCCTCTAGAGGAATGCCCCACTCTTTTCCTTACATGTGTAACGTGCCTCCCTCCACCTCTCTCATGTAGAATGGTGTTAGAATAGTGTAGACAGCATATAGTGAACAAAGGGTTAAGATTTCCAGTAAACTTCAGGGAGGAGCTTGGGATTATAAAAGGGGAGTAGTTGTATTTGGATAGTGCTCTGCTGGGCAGATAGTGTTCTGAGGGATCCTAGCACTGTCTGACAGATAGCCCTGCTATCTGGATTTCACTCATCCAACCCAAACCAGTATCTTGGATCCCCACTTGGATTTTGAAGATCTGAGGTCATACAGGTCAGATGTCTGGTTCCAGGGGTCAGAGTTTTGGATGTGAACCTCAGATGGTCGGGATCCATTGGGATCCAACCATCAGATCCTCAGTTCTGATCAGACCCATTCTTGGGATCTGAGGAGATTGACTCCATGGTCAGATGTCATCAATATCCATGGCATCTGACATCCAGCTAAAATGATGGTATCCCCTACTATCTGACCTTGGCAGACACTATCAGAGCATCACTAATGGGGGAGCAGTGAATATTTTGGTTGTTGGTCCTTGGGGATCTTTGTGAGAGGAGGGTTCCTCTGGGGGGCGGACTCAAGGACCAGGGAGCATTGTGCTTGTACCCTTGTGAGGATGCCTTAGAATGAGCTAGCACAGAGCCAGACAAAAGCTGTTGTGCAGCACCAGAATGGCAAAGAACCGATAGGGACCATGGGGTCTTCAGTATGTCCACACCTTTGTATCTGAAGTAACTGGTGGGGACCATACCAGTGAACCAAGGGGTTCCTGCTTGGCATTGCAATACGTCAGAAATGATAGACCAAATAGCCTTCTTCTGCTGGCTTCTTCATATGTTTGTATGTTGTGAAGATGCTGGTGTCCACAACTTTCAGATGTGGAAAAGTAAACCTGAGTGGGAATGATTGATATATGATTGACTGCACCCCAATACCTGACAGCCTGTTATGATAGAGACAGCTGCCATAGCACCAGATAGGAAAATGCTGTATCGATAGGTGCTGCAGAACCATGAAGGAAAGTATCTGAACCAGAGTGTGGACATGGGTGCCATCGCACCACAAAGTATCAATGTGAGAAGTGTATGAGCACAGTTATTAGTAAAGGTTATTTTGATACACCATAATCATGACTCTGGCCTGGTGTGTGAGCCAACTCACTTTTCCCAGGCAGTGGAGGTGGATTGAGAAGAAGAATTTTGAAGATGTGGGTCATCTGGTGAACAGATGCATGCCATATAATCTCCTTGGGCAAGACCAGACAGGAGCCAGCAAGGAATTGAGGTCATGAGAGGAAAGGACCCATGCCACAGCACAGCACTTGGTAAGTCATCCCACTCTCAAACCCGTTGATGCCAAAATACAATGGTTGTGGTGTGCACCCTCCCTGAGAGTCTTGTACCATTGTTCTAAGAACCCTAGACCATGGAGGAGGGCTCACACAAAATTAAAGGGTTAAGATATTGGGCCCAAGGTTGCCAGGAATCTGCTGAACAGAATCAGATTTGTCGGTTCCACCTGATTTTTGGATTTAGGATTTTCACAATTGTAGTCCAAAATCCTAATTCCTAAACTGAATCCTAAAACCTATTTTTATACAGAAATTTAGGATTTAGGATTTCAAATCCAATCAATTCCAATGTTTAGGATTTGAATCAGAATCAGATTAGGATCTGAAAGCTCCTAAATTTCAAATCTACAAAATTGGATTGGAATCGGTCCAGTCCAAGCATCCCCAGTGAGCATCATCAGTTTGGTGTTAAGGAATGTTTCCATAGAGTTAGTTTCACGTAACAGTTTTTATATTAAAAACACAGCTATTGCAGTACAATGCATATAAAACTGTGATGCCAGCATGTTGGTTTTTTTTTTTTTTCAAGTTGGCAATGCACTCACAACTCACATTCTCTTGTTTTTAGTAAACCTACTGAAGCAACTTTTGTCAAATGTGTCTGCACCTCAACAGGACTACATCCATAGCCGTCCACAATACAGTGCAAAACTGAGTCCCAGCTTCTAAGCAGTAGGATTGCAATGCTTTTCCCTGGATCCAGCAACGCTTATGCACCTTAATGACAAACATTAACGCAACTCATTGGTGTGACAGCTTAATGTGAATTGTACTGTATATGTCAAAAACACTAAAAGTTGAGCACACACACCTCTAGTAACAAGGCACCAGTCTAGATACAAAATAAAACTTTTATTAACACATGCCAATCACCTGACACGTTTCAGATGAAAATAATATCCTTTCTCAAAGATGAATCACCAATAGTGAAACAGTCCCTTATATACACAGATCCATCACCACCAACCAATAAACTTTAATTACAATCAAACTGTGATAGGTTAAAATATATGAAAATAATTAACTATAAAACACATGTTAAATACATAAAAACTAATTTAAATATCTCAACTATAATGTTCTTAAATCATCTATTTGTTACTTCACAATAATACAAAGATAAGTTATGTTATCAGTCAGAAGGAAATAAGTGTGTGGGGAATTGCAATGTCTTATTAGGAAAATCCAATTCGCAACTTACTATTTCTAAAACCCAATCCAATTTCTTATCAGAGCAAATAGAAAAAAAGCGAAAGGGGGAGAAAGATAAAAAATTTTGAACACACACAACTTAGTTCAGAGAGTCCCTAGCATAGAAAAACAGTGATACTTATTTTCCAAAAAAGACTATACATTTATAATTTTAACATTCTTATGAAGTCTCATAACTGCTTCGCTATAAATAACTAAGTTGGGAGAACTCTATCGTAAGAAAGGCAGCAAAACTCATTTTCACACTTGAGACTCTACATTTATAATTATAACATACTTCTATATTTTCGTAGCTGCCATACTATAAGTACAATTCAAAATCATTGCACATTCATATTTAGAACCGTGCTGCATTTGTACCAGAGCAAAACTAATAAATAACCACATAAAGGGAAAATGGGTTATTTTAAAACCACTGCTGCTCAACATAAATGTTCCTAATAATACATAATGCCCAATCATACAACCACTGTAACCATTACTTTCTACTGATTGAATTCCCAGCATTTATAACTACCTAAAGATGATAAACTTTTAACTAATCAGTCGTTTTTGTTTAACCTTTTCTGTTTGAGAAATGGTTTCAGTTCAAACCCACATTTAACCCTTTATTTCTAGTTGCATTCAGATTGATAATCCAAAATGCTTCTCGCTTAAGTAACAGGTCATTAAAATCTCCCCCTCATGGTTTCCGTTTGCACTTTATCAATGCCAATGAAATTAAATACATGTCCCTTATTCCCTTGTGTTGTAGCTATATGAGCAGCTGAGGCATAAATCTGCTTTCTGAATAGCTGTCAGATGTTCTCTAACTCTGGTTTTGAAATTTTGTTTTGTCTTTCCACATAAAAACTGCTGCAGCTGCAAAGTGCCATGTAAATGATTCCCTCAGTATTGCAATTAATAAACTGCCGATCTCAAAATTTCATTCTACATTGCTACAAGAGAATTCCTTACATTGCTTTATCACAGAACAGATCTTGCAATTTTTACAAGAATAGCATCCTACTATATTTCTCTGTAACCATGTTTCTGTTCCTTTAATAGGTGCCACAAAATGACTATGTACCAATCTATCGCCCAAAGTGCTTGCTCTCCTATATGCCATTCTAGGTGGCATATTGGTTATCTCTTTCAAACCTGTGTCTATAGATAAAACTTTCCAATGAGTATTAATAATTTTTCTATCTCCCTAGCTTGTGTTGAGAAGGTAGTTACAAAATTAAACCTCTTTCTGATTTTTTCAACACTTTCCTTATTACCATTTAGTAATTCTCTTCTATCTACTTTTGCCGCATTCCTCTCCCTTCTTGAATACTTTTAAGACTATAACCTCTTGCAGAAAGTCACTTTGTCAGTTCGTTAGCTCCTTCTTGAATCCTGCTACTTAGCTGCAGTTGTGGCAAGTTCTTAAGAATTGACCTTTAGGTATATTCATAATCGTATGTCTCGGTGGCAACTCTCTGCTCGTAAAATAGTATTTCCATCTGTGGGTTTTCTATAAATCTCAGTCTTAAGCCCCAAATTATCTAATTTATGTATTTTAAATCTAAAAACAGATGCTATCTTTAGAAGCTGTATAAGTAAATTTAAGATTCAGATTAGTGCTTTCCAAAAATTAACAAACTGTCTTAATTCTTCAATGTTCCCTCAGACAAAAATAAATAGATCTATAAACCTTTTCCACACTCTGATTTTATCTAGATATCTATTTTGTACTGGGTCAAATACAACACCATTTTCCCAAGCCCCCATATATAAGTTCAGCAATGGTGGGGCACATCTGCCCTCATAGCAGTCCCTTTAATCTGTAGAAACATTTCCTTGTTAAATAAAAAAAACATTGTCCTTTAACACAATTTCTAACAGTTTCAAAATAAATGTGGTGCTTGGTTTTCTGTCTCTGATCGCTGATTTAAAAGATAGCAGCTGCATCAAAGGCACCTTCATGCGGAATGTTAGAGTATAACGCCTCAACATCCATCAGTCACTAAAACATCCTCATTTCTCAACAACATATCTTGTACAAGTCGTAGTACATCTGTCGATCCTTAAGATATGATGGTAATAAATATCATAAATATAAATGGAAATTGGATGGGTTTTAGAAATAGTAAGTTGTGAATTGGATTTTCCTAATAAGACATTGCAATTCCTCCCAACCCACTTATTTCCTTCTGACTGATAATATAACTTATCTTTGTATAATTTGTGAAGTAACAAATAGATGATTTAAGAACATTATAGTTGTGATATTTAAATGAGTTTTTATGTATTTAACATGTGTTTTTAAAGTTAATTATTTTCATATATTTTAACCTATCACAGTTTGATTGTAATTAAAGCCATACCAGGGTCCAGAGTGGACTTTACAGTGATGAGTCAATGTTGTCACTGTCAACGACACCACTGCAAAGTTATTGCTGTGATGATGACATATCATTCCAAGGTAGCTGTGAATACTGATAACACATCTGAGGCTGGCTGTATTAAAAGAAACACTCCTTTCAATTATTTCATATCTTAAATCACATGCTAAAGCAGACTCAACTTGTGAAACAAAAAGCATTTTACAAGACAGGAGAAAAGTGGTAATCTAAAATAGAATAAAAAGTTATAGGATCAAAATATTCATTGTAACTTGTGCTGCTGCTGCTTTTGGGACAGTACATTGTCAGGCTTGACTGTGCCTCCCCTGGAACTGGTTGGGGCCTCTCCAGGGAGGCTGACCTCACTATTTGGGAAATCCTGGCCTAAATAATACAGTGAGAAGTCACAGGAATCAGTTTTCAATATACAGAAAATCAGTCCTACTTTACCACAGGATTAGGATACATTGATGATGAGGAGTAAATGCATTAAACAAAGTAAAAAAAGTCATTACAGTTTTGCAATACAAGAAATGGGGGGGTGAGGGTGTAATTAATTGCCATAAACTCATCCCTGCTCCACTGACAACATAAAATTTTGAAGAAAAAAGCAATAGGGGGGCATTCAGAGGCAGAAAGAGGTGGGGAAAAACAGGAGATGCATGGGTTTGGACAGCTTTGATCCTGCACCCCAGATTGAGAAGTGAACATGGTAGACAACTATGCAGTAAAACAGCAGCTCATATGCAATCTAAGTTGTTGTAGTATGCTAGTGATGTACAAGAGGGTACAGCAACCTTTGGACATCACTACTATATAGTACAACAACTCTGGATTGTTGTTAATTTCAATACATAACTGCACTGTCCCATATACCGTATGAATTTGCAGTGGGGACGGAAATGTATACACTAAGAAGGCACAGTAAACAGCTTAGATTTAGTAAGCAATGATACCTGACAAGGTGGGCTGTATTGGACTATACCAGACCACCCCAGGCGTAATGAGGCCCAACACCACAGGTGGAGGGCCTTATACTCCTGGAAGGTCTGGTATAACCAATATTGCCCACTCTAGAGGGTTGACAGTTATTTTTGTTTTACGCTTCTACAGGCAGTATATCTTTATCCTCTCAGGTACCACTGCTGTTCAACACCCCCACACCCCATCTATGTTTGTTTTCAGAAACCAAAGTCTAACCTTGTGCTCTGCTATCTTGCTTCCTTTTTATCTATTGTGCTGAGTCACTGTCGATAACTAGCAGAGAGACTGTGTATTACTGAAGATATCAAGTATACTACTGGCGTGGGTAGGGTGGCTGTATATGATCAGGACCTAGGATGGAGCAAGATACACAAGCACCAGGTTACTTTTTTATTTAATATTGAAGCTTATTTACTTATATTTATGGGCAGGAAAAGAGCCATCGTGAATGATGAAATAGCACAAGGCTAGCGCTAAAATGAACACGCTGATGGTTTACTTTAAAAAAATACAAATAATTTTTCTGAACATTTTTATAGGTTATTTTAAATTATTTGGGTAGCAGAGCTGTTTGGGCCGCGGTGATTGTGCTCAATGAATGTGGTGGTGGTGGTGGTGGTGGGGGGTTGTTGATTCACTACTGAGGCAACAAATGTCTGCCGGTAAAGTTTTAACATTGTTAGGCACAGTGATATCTCTTGCAGGACTGCTTTTGGGGTATGGCACTTGTTTTTACCCATACATTGTTGAGAAATAAATGCATGCTCACAGATAGATATTAACCAATCAGAACACTGTATTTTTAAGCCCATTTTCTAAATCAATATAAAAATAATAACAGGAAGATGCTTTTCACCTAGGGAGTGGCTAACTTTTGGAACAATCTTCCCTATGATGTTGTGAATAGTAAAGATCTTTCTCAAGGAAATCTCTTGCAGCAGGTCACACCTACAGGAATGTTCCAGCTGCAGGCATAATTTCCATTCAGATGATTTGTTAGCAGTCGACTTTGAACTGCCCCTGACTATACCACATGTTGTGTCCTGGTATGTATAAAAGAGGGCGGTCTCAGATGCTTCTCAGTTTTTCTAACCATGACCTGCATGCTACATGTTTATTTATTGAAATGTTTCACCAGGAAGGCACACTGAACAAGAAGTTGCTCTGCCTCCCAGTGTGACCTGGGGAAGGGGTACAGGAGTCTATATACAAAAATACAAAATAAGCAGTACAATGAACACATAGTACAGGAAACAGTTCATGAAGCTAGCGGTTATTACAGAGGATCTAAATGCATAGAGTAAATTGTGCATAACAATAACTGCACTGCTTATAGGTGTGAGATTTACAAACATAAGTGCAATAGTAAATTAAGGGTATAAACCTTGAGTGGAGAAGGGAGCTAGAGACAGGTTGGGGTTATGTTAGGATAGTGAAAGCAGGTACAGTTTGAGGAAAGGAAATTATGGAGGGTGGTGGAGAGGAAATGAAGGGAGGATGAGTGCCAAATTTGTTGGGGAGGGCGATCCAGATTTTGGGAATGCAGTGTTTTGCTGGCTTCGACTGACTCACAGTGTGGTGCAACGAGGGACAGGGTCCATGCGCTTTGACAACCTTAAAGAATGAGCGGAGGGGGGTAGAGAGGGAGGAGGATAGGTAAGGAAGCAGAGAGCCAAGCCAGTATTTAGAGACTAATTTAGTGCAGTGGGAGAGATGCCTCTCGTAAGTGAGGGAAAGAGAGTGATAGAGATCACAGTGGTGAGTATGCACAGGAGAGTCAAGGGTGAAATGACAGAAGAGTTGAAAAGAAGGTCCAATCTGGATAGGGGTGGATTTAGGAGTGGCACTGTAGACTACATCACAGTAGTCAAAGATAAGGAGGAGGATCATCTTTGGACAGTTGCCGCCTGGCCGTAAGATGGATGCAATTATGGTTCCTATAAAGGGCACCAAGCTTGATGCACAGTTTTTCAGGACAGCGTCGACATGACCAGAGAAGTTGAAGTGTTGGTCCAGACAAACCCCAAGATATCTAAATGAGGAGGTCTCTCAAGCTGTGTCCCATCCAGGGTGTGGAGAGTGGGCAGAATAGGAGCCTAGCGAGTCTCTGCCTTGTACCGAAGGTCATGGAGGTGCTTCTCTTGGCATTTAAGAAGAGTTGATGGGAGGCAAGCCAGTGCTGACTCTTGTTGCAGTCAAGCTGGCTTCCACATCTGAGGGAGACTGGCAGGAGGTGAACAAGACTGTCGTCAGTGTACGGTGGATGTAGGAGGAGGAGGAGCAAGCTGATGGTACGCCATTTAGAAATATAGAGAAATGAAGGGGCCCCAACACTGAACCCTGCAGCACTCCGGTGTGTATTTGGCATGGAAGGGAGTATGAGTTGGTGATTCTAACTGATTGTGTCCTCCCAGTGAGGTAGGTCCTGAACCAGTTAGTCGCAGATGGTGAGAGGCCAGCTGCAGAGGAGGAGAAGCAGGGTGTGGAAACTGTGTCAAAGGCCTTGGCAAGGTTGACAAAATGGCAGTGGTGATCAGGCCATTGTCCATTCCAGTGAGGACATTCTCCATCCAGAGTCTAGCTTTAGTTGATGATGAAAAGCTCTCTGACCATTTCCTCACGGTGTTCCCAGTTTCATCGTTCCTTTCCCCATGTCATCTTCAGATCCTCTGTTCCATAAGTGTACTTGTTGCCAGAAGATCATGACTGAGGACCTACATGAAGTCTGTGTCAGGTGTTTAGGTCTTGCACATGATACCCTTGCTTGTGTCTTGTGTCAGTGGTTTAATAAGGCCACCAAACATCGACAACTCCAGCAGCTTCGAGTATATCATGGAGTAAAAGTTGCCCTCCTGGAACAGGAACATCGCTTGAAGTCCAGGGAGTCCTCGTCCTCCTCCTCTGGGTCCCACCATTCAGGTTGGGACCACCCGTCGATGGTGCAGGCTGACACTCAGGAGAAACCTAAGAAACACTCTAGCAAAAGTAAACATACTGCTCCTGTCTCCTCTCCATCGACTGACTAGTCTGCCTTCTTCCTCCTGCTTCCAGAGCAGGAACTGCTTAAAACTAAAGTAGTTTTGGTGGCCCTTTCAGAGGCAGTTACCATGTCATCTTCTACTCCATTGATGACCTCTGGCCATTCTTCTACCTGCTTGTCGATGGCTCCTCTTTGATGACCTCTTCAGGTATTTCTAAACTGCAGCTTCCACCGCTGCCACCCTCATCGCAGGAGCTTCATTATTGTCCATCAATGGCTACTTTGAGCTCATCGATGGCCCTTTCTACTAGGGCTAGTCAGGACATTCTGAACCCTTCATTGATAGCTCTTTGTCGACCATCCTGGGTTATTTTGTGCACCCTTCATTGCTGACTAGATTGGTACCTCACGCAAATCCAATCTGTTCTATTGTACCTATACAATTGGTTCATACTGCTCTGATTACTACTTCTCCTCAGATTGCTATGGTGGATGTTCAAGCTTTGGTCAATACTATTATAGACCTCACAAAGTCCACACCTCCCTCTCAGTGGGGTGTTTCATTGGTGCCAGTCTCTGTGCCTTCTAGACATTCCTCTGTCTCTAGAACCACCAGCTCCACTCCAGCTTCTCTGGGCCCATTAACTGGGACCTTGATATGGAGGACCCTTATTTACAGGAGTGGGATGCTGAGGATCAAATGGATGATATAGATCAAGAACCAGCCTCCCTTTCTCTGTTTCTTCAGCCTCCTCCATCCAGGATGAAACTCCTCTTGCCCTTCCGTGTTCCCTCCTGATGATCCTAGTTTTTCCGATATCATGTTACATCTTCAGAAGACTTTTGGCTTCCAGGAGACAGAGAAAAACACCTCCAGGTGGAAATTGGCCAGTTATATGGGTCTCCCAGACTGCACATCTCTGGTCATACCCCCATTGGACGCCTATGAAGATGCAATCATGGTGGCTTGGCAAAAGCCTGTTACTATCCCCATGGCTCCTCATAAGGCTGACTGGACCTACCAGGCCCCACTGGAACATCCTTATTTACTTTCCCACCACAGGCAGACTCTGTGGTCATTAATGCTGCTCATGATAGGTCAGTACGACCAAAACATCTTAGCGCCTAGCCTCCTGATAAATAATTTATTTATTTATTAAATTCTCAGATTACAAATACCTTTGAGCAGAAACTGCTCATTTACAAAGGTTCCACGTCAAAGGATGAGGGTCAACATACATACAGAGGTAGTAAAAGAATGCACAATAAACAACCAAATCAACTAAAAGAAAAATAAAGATACTCAGTTATAACATACTTTGAGATAATATTCATAAACGAGCAGCTTGAGTAGGCAGCTGGCTGCGGTAACAATAAGAGATAGAGAGCACCATAGGCAGTTAGTTTTGCAGGCATGCGACCGGAAGAGGAAGTTGGCAGGCTAATGGGCCACTGTCCAATGGTGGTGGAAAATGTCTTGTACCAGTGGAGATGTGAAGCAGGAAAGGAGTCACAAGGAAGGCCCAGTGCCAGAGGGAATGAGACTGGGAAAGGGCAGGCTGTGAGACATGAGTGAGCTGGGAGGTGTTTAGAGATCTCTGTTCAACAAAGCAGTCACATTGAGTGGTAGAGGTGAGGTAAAGTTTGAGATTCCTTTTGAAGGGTCCAAGTGTAGTATAGGAAAGTGCTTTTTATTGAGGGAATTGAACCATTGAGCGGCTCTATAGATAAAGAACCGCTGACCCATGGAGGTACGACATCTGGGAACCTGAAAGGTTAGAGATTGGGCACCACGTGTTTGTTGAGTACCACTGTAGGTAGTAAGGAGTGAGCTAACACCAGGTGGCATGAGACCAAGGAGAATCTTTTGGTAAGTAAACAGGTCTGGTATTGTATTCTGCTGGTAGGGGTAGCCAGCTGGCCTGTGCATAGAGGTCACAGGTGTGAGTTTGTCGGGCTGCACCTGTCAGTAGTCTACAGGCTTTGTTGAGAGCAACTGAAATCCTGCAGAGGGCACTTGTTGGGGCAGAGCCATAGATGGCAAGGCAGTAGTCAATGATAGAGGTGACAGAGCTGTAGATGGCTAGTTTAAGGGCATCTGCAGGCATACAGTGCTTGTGTTTGTGTAGTAGTCTAATCGATATATTGGCGGTCTTGGCAACAGTGTAATATGCCGAGTGTGGGAGAGGGTACTATCCAGGGTAATACCAAGGTACTTGAACTCCTTGACATGTTCGAGTGGGGTTCCCAGTGTGGTTCTTGATGGTGAGGGACAGAGAGTTGTGCCTGCTCTGTCGGTTACAGAAGGACATGGCTTTAGTCTTGCTGTGGTTCAGGACAAGTTTATGAGAATTGAACCAGTCTTTGATGCGATTGAAGTCGAGCTGCAGCTGGATTCAAGGACTGTAATGTCATGGTGGCTGGAAAGCAGGACTGCATTGTCTGCTGATAGTAATATTTTTGGTGGCAGGCACTGGGAGATTGTTGATGAAGAGGAGAGAGTAGAGGGCCCAGAATAGACCCCTGGGGGACTCAGAGTGGACGGTTTCTCATCCAAAGAGATCCTGCAATTCTTACACGTTGGATACGATTATCAAGGTAGCTGGTGAACCATGGAAGGGCATCGCTGGAGATCCCAATGGAGGACAGTTGCTTGAGCATTAGGGGGTGGTTAACTGTGAATGCCTTGGTAAGGTCTATAAATACTGCACCTCCACAATTCCCTTTGTCAAGCATGGCATGGATGAAGGTTGTAAATTCCAGTAGTGCAGTGGTGGTGCTGTGCCCTTTTCTGAAGCCATGCTGCTCTGGGCACTGTACATTGTACTTATCCAGGAATTCAACTAGTTGGTCCGACACTATTCGCTCCACGCTTTGGATAGTGGGGGAAGGAGTGAGATAGGTCTGTAATTGGTGTGCAGTGTCCTATCTCTGCTTTTGTGAACCGTGTGACAGTGGCTTTCTTCCAGAGAGAGGGAAATGGCCCAATCTAACGAGAGATTAAAGATCTTTGTAAGTGGTTTAAGATTTCATCGAGGACTTGTGCCAGCAGTTTCAGGTCAAGGGGTCACCACTGTACCCTTGTTTGCTGATGGCCTTTTGAATGTATTTTCTAGCTACTTGTGGTGGGACCTTTAAAAAACTTTGGGGTTATACGCTCTAGTTGGGGGTAACTTGGGAGGAGCTGGAGGGAGGTTGTCAAAAAAATTTGGTGGAAGGACACTGTCCAGGTTTGTAAATGCATTATTAAAAGTGCTGGTGATGATAGCTAGGTCGAGTGTAGGAGTGCCATGAAGGTTGAGCATAGTGGGTGGTGCTTTAGGATCCTTGCCTGTGAGTTCTTTCATGTTGTTCCAGAATTTGTTTCCCTGGCCCCAAGAGTTGGTCAGAGCCTCTTTGTAATAGCTGCGTTTAGCATTCCGTATTCTTGAGTGCAATCATTTCTGTCTGCTTTGTATAATTGTATGTTTACTTGTGTTGGAGTTGCACGAGCACAATGCCAGAGGTGGTCTCTGTGCTTGAGCAGAGTTAAAGGTCAGTAGTAACCCAGGGCTGGTCTGTCCCTTTGACCTTCATCTTTTCACTGGTGCATAGATGTCACAGGCTTCATTGAAACGTTTGATAAATAGGTCCAGAGCTTTGTTTGTGTCATTGAGGGAGTCAAGCACTGCCCAGTTCAGCCTGGTTAGATGGGATTTTAACAGCTGGAGGTGCCTTGTTTGATAACCCTGGCATAGATAAGCTTGGGAGGGGCTTGTGGTATTTGTTTGACCAGGAGCAGATGACAGGCGAGTGGTCACTTATTGTATCCAGGAGTACAGAAACATTGGAGATGTGTTCAGGGTGGTTAGATAGAATCCAGTCTAGAGCGTAAGGGAGCCTGTCCTATAGTTACACCTAGTGGGGGCATTGACCAGTTGAGTGAGATGATGCTGCGGCTGCATCCTTATAGGTAGCGGCCTCAGTGGAGAGCCAGTTAATGCTAAAATCACCCATGATTATGGTTTCAGAATTATGTTGCTGGACCCTAGATATTCCATGATGCTATGAAGCCAGCAGCCTGGTCTCTTGGGGTAGGTAAACCGAGATGACAGTGAGTTCCTTGTTATGTGCACCAAGGAGGATTTTGATTGTGAGGACCTGAGAGGGGTTGCTCAGGCTGGGGATGGGATGATGTGACCCATAAGGGTATTCTTAAGATAGATGGCAACCCCACAGTTTAGCAATCCTGTCTTGCCTGAAAATGCAGTGCCAGGGATAGAGACTGAGGTATCAGGGATTTTAGGGTTTAGCCATGTTTCCACAACTGAGAGGACATCAGGGTTGTTCTGTAGGATCCATGTTTGGAGGAGTCAAGTTTGTTGAGGATGCTGCAGGCATTGATGGATGCCATGGTGAGTGTCCCTGTCCTTCTGCTTGGTGCCACTGCTGGCTGCCCAGGTGGTCCTGGGTTGGGGTGAACATTTCCTGAGCAGCAGCAGCATAAGGAGAATTTGTAGGAGAAAGGATTTCAGCATCTTGTAGATACCTGGTGGTTAAGTCATAAGCCAAAGAAATTATCAACAGCTGAGGTCCAGAGTCACAGAATGTGTTAGAATTCCTGCAGGTGATGAACTGTGCCTGCGCATATGCAGGATGGAAATCCTTTTGTCTGCATGCTTCTTTGTCATTCAAAGAGGTTGTTGAAAAGCCCATATACAGATCATGGAGCAGGTCAGACAAAAATGTGGATTCAAGCAGACCTAGAGTCACTGAGTTTGTCAGACTTAATTGCTTGACTTATGTTTTGCTTGGGATAGCTTCCAAAAGTTGATTTTTAAATGAAAATGCAGATACCTGGTTGTGATGTTTTGCAGAAATCCAGTTCAGAAGACTTTCACGGATGTAGTGAGCAAGAATGGTGTAGTTACTCCAAGCAGAAAACCATGTAAATCCACAAAACTAAGCTACAGACACAGACAAGCAGCCACTACAAACATACCTCCAGCATGGCCATTTCATCACCCCCTTGAATCACAGAAGCTTGATACGATGGGAAAAAGCATGTACACTTCTCTCTTCCTCTATGACCCTCTGTGAATCCTAAACTATATGGGTCATCTACTTAAATATCAAGAGAGATTTCATATGCACTCAGTTCTCTAGTCAATCCCTCCTGGATGCTGTTCCTAAAGAGGACCTTATTACTAAATTAACTACTGCCTCGGCTGTAGGCCATCACCTTTGAGGGCAGTCTATGATGCTGTTGACTCCACAGCGAGAGCTTCATCAGCTGGTATTTGTCTGAGAGACAGCCTGGCTAAGGGTTTTGGTTGACCCCGGAAGTACAGCAGTCCATCTTAAATGCACCTTTTAAAGGTGACAAATTGTTTGGGTCTCAGACCAAGACATGCTGATTCTCTTACAGGCCTTGGGTCATACCCTACAATCAGTGCACTCCCTCTGTCGTACCCAGTCAAACCTTATTTCCCAGGCCTGTCAACAGACAGAGGTCTGCTCCCAGACAGCAGCCTAATAACATATGAAAAGCTCAAATTTCCCCCTGCCAGTACGATGGGCTAATCCATAAGCTACCTGTTACGTCCTTTCTGTCCCCACAGGGACAGCCTACGCCTGAAGGTCCTCCCTCACCCGGAATTCAAGGCCCATCCCATGGCTGTCTGAGGCAAATTTTTCCTACATGTCCAGGGTTTTCAAAGTATCACCTCAGATGTATGTGGGTCCTTCAGTTGATACAATCAGGTCACACCTTGGAGTTATAGTAGATTCATTCTGCTCCTTATGCCCCAGGGCCTCTCATTACCCCGACCAGGAATCAGCTCTGGCGAGAAATACAAGCCCCTCTGACAAAAAGCATAGAACCCATTCCCCTTCCCCAGAGGAGCAAGGGTTCTACTCCCATTTTTTTCTGGTCCCAAAATGGACGGGAGATTCGTAAGATTCAGATCTCAGACTTCTCAATCTCTATATCGAGTGCAAAAGTTCAGAATGGTAACCCTTCAAACACTCCTGCCTCTTCTGAACATGTGGATTGGCTTTGTTCTTGGGATATGAAGGACGCCTACCTCCAGATCTGAATATGCCAGATGTTAACTGGAGCACATTTACTGCAGCCACATCCAAGAGCAGGACCATTCTCAATGTCCTACAGGGGCATGCCTCAGACAGCTAGTTTGGAACCCACCATGAGGGAGCAATCTTAGACCTCGTGCTCTCAAATGGGAACAGTGAGAGGATCTCAGATCTAGAAGTGGGTTGCCATCTGGGAACAAGTGACCATCAAACAGTGTGGTTCACATTAAACTCAGCTACAGAGTCAAGCCATAAAAAGTGAGATACTGGACTTCAGGAGGCTGACTTTGGCAAGATGGGAGAGTGCCTCAGAAAAGCACTAGCAAACCAGCTAGAAGGAGGGGTGGAGCTACAATGGGGAATAATCAGAACTGCCATCACAGAGGCAACAAGCCTTTGTGTGAAGCAAATAAACAAATCAAAATGAAAGAAAAAGCCACTATGGTTCTCAAAAGAGGTGACAGGAAAGTCAGGAGAAAAAGATAGTATTCAGGAAGTATAAAGAAACACAGAAGAAGCAGGACAGAGAGCTGTACCAGTTAAGGCAGAAGGAAGCAGGGAGATAAGTCAGAACAGCAAAGGCCCAAACTGAGGAAAAGATAGCCAACTCGGTTAAGAAGGATAAAACCTTTTATAGGTACATCAGGAGTGTAGTAAGACAAAGGAGGGATAGTGAGGCTGAATAGAATGAACGGTGGGTGGCAGAGGGTCAGTGAAAAGCAGAGATACTGAACGAATATTTCTGCTCAGTATTCACAAAAGGGAGGAGGTGCCAAATTCAATTAACAGAAACACTCTTGATAGAGTGGTAGATCAGTCCTTTCACAGAAGAAAGGGTTCTGAAAGAACTCCTAAAACTGAAGTGGACAAAGCAATGGGGCCTGATGGAATTCACCCCAGAATTCTAAAAAGAATTAAGGGAGAACTACTGAAACCACTGACTACCCTTTTAACAAATCATGGGAGGATGGTGTTGTACCCAAAGACTGGAGGAAGGTGGATGTGATTCCCTTCACAAAAGTAGGAGCAGGACAGAGGCAGGAAACTACAGACCTGTCAGTTTGACCTCTGTGGTAGGAAAGTGATGGAATCACTTCTGAAGGAAAGAATTGTTGAGTACCTAGAGGCCAGGTGGGCACAGAACCCAAGACAGCATGGGTTCACAGTGGGAAGATCATGTCAGATGAATGTAATTGATTTCTTGACTGGGAGACCAAAGTAGTAGACCAGGGAGGGCTGTCGACATGGCCTACCTAGACTTTAGCAAGGCATTTGACAAAATCCTCACAAAAGATTAAGAGTCAAATTAACCAGCCTGGGAGCGGGTTCCAGGGTGGTAGCCTGGCAAAACATTTTCTGGACAACAGGACACAGAAGGTAATTGTAAATGGAGTCCACTCTGAAGAAGAGGGGTTACTAGTGGGTGCAGCAGGATTCAGTACTGGGTCCAGTCCTTTTAATGTCTTTATAAGTGACATTGCAGAAGACTGGAAGGAAGAGTATGCCTCTTGCAGATGACACAAAATCTGCAACAGGGTTGATACACAAGGAGGTGTGGAAAGGATGAGAAGGGACTTGGCAAGTTGGAGGAATGGTCAGAAGTATGGCAGCTTGGTTCAATGCAAAGAAGTGCAAAATAATGCACCTGGGAAACAAAAACCCAGAGGAAGATTACACAATGGGGAGGTAGTAACAACAAAAAAAAGAAAGGATCTGAGGGTAATCATATCAGATGATCTTAAGGTTAACAAGCAATGTGGGAAGGCAGTAGGAGGCTGGGGGTATACTAGGATGCATAGGGAGAGACATCACCAGCAGAAATCAGGAAGTTGTTATCCATCTGTACAGACAGTTGGTGAGACCCCATCAGGAGTACTGCATCCAGTTCTGGAGACCCCATTTCTGCAAGGACATAGACAGGATGGAGGCAGTCCAGAGGAGGGCAACTAAAATGGTGCAGGGTCTGCAAGAGAAGCCATATGAGGAGAGACTAAAGGAGCTTAATATGTATATTCTTGAGGAAAGGAGGAGAGGAAGACATGATAGAAACTTTTAAGTACCTCAGTGGAATCAACAAAAGTCCAAGAGGGTGGCATCTTTCAGAAAAAGCGGCGTGCAAGAACAAGGGGACACAATTTAAAGATGGGGCAGTTCAGGGGCAATGTGAGGAAGTATTTTTTCACAGAGAGAGTAGTGGATGCATGTAACAGCCTTCCTGAGGAGGTTGAGGGGTCTAAAACAGTGGGGAATTCAAGAATGCATGGGACAGACATAAGGCAATTCTTGTGGGGGTAGGAAGAAACTAGGCTGCTGGTGAACTAGGATCTGCAGCTCATCCTGTAGGTAGGGAAATAGGCAGACTGGGTGGGCCAAGCGGTTCTTATCTGCCATCAAAGTCTATTTTCTATGTTTCTATATCATGATTCACCCTGCTCACAGATAGTTTCTCTGCTTCTGTTTTCAGAGTCATCATCAATTCAGAGCCCTTCTTTTGGTCTGTTTCTCGGCCCCTTGAGTCTTCATAAAGAGTTGGGAGGAATCCGTGAAGCCAGGGAGGAAGCTGTGGCCATCACTGCCAATGGGAAGCAGGAGGTCACCTAGAGGGCAGCAGAAGAAGAAGAAGCCTGCTTTTTAGGGCAAAAGAGCTGCGGAGCTGGGTCTAGGGAAGCCAGCCAGGAAGAAGGGTAGAGAGTTCTGAGAGAGCAGGTGGCCTTAAAAGGACTGCCAGATGCTGCTCTCACTACAGTGTCAGGAGGAATCAATGGAGCCAGGAAGGAAGCCATGGCTGTTGCTGCCAACGATAAGCAAGAGGTCACCCAGAGGAGCAGCAGAAGAAGGAGCCTGCTTTTGTCCCACCAGCCTCCTGGCCCTGACCTTTATTAAATGCTCCTGGGTGGAGGAGGAGCAAGTGAATAAGAGAGAGCAAACCAGGCCAAGTAGGATCGAGGTGGGGTGCTGCCATCTAGAGGCCAGGGCTCTGTGCACAGAGCAGTAAACAAGCCAGAAGGAGCTGATCACTACTTGGACTACAAGCTGACGGTAAGACTGTTCTTTGGCAATACTGTTGTGGGGGGTGAATAAAGAGGCACAACATCTCAGTCTCTAGTGGTTAAAAAAAATGTAGATGGTACTGCTTTAGACTTCTGAGGTGGATAGTGGTATGGTATCTATTGGTTTGCAAGTACAGTTGATATTGCATTTAGTAAGGTCTGGGTGAGTAGGTAACCAGGTAGGTAATCTAAGTTTCGACTCTACTTTCTTAGCCTGGGTTGCTAGATAAAACTATATTTTCTAGATAGTATTGTTTAAGAATGGGTAGAATAGTGGGCTGCAATGGATGTGGGGTGGCAGTTTGGATGAACATTTTGTGGAAGCTGGAGGTGTCAATCTGTCACAGGCTGAGGACCTCAAGAAAGAAGTGCTGTGGCTTGGTAGGGAGTTGGAGGATGGGGGTGGGGGAAGGGCCTAAGACAGGAGAGCCTCTCCAGGGAGAATCATGACACAACATGGGAGGTATATTGATTCAAGAGGGGTGAGGAGGAGGTGAGAGCATAACGGGCAAGGGCCTAGCACTGGAGGGAATGCTCAAGTCAGGAGGGAGGAACCAAGGCACAGCACTGCAGGGGGGCAGGAAATAGGTTTACAGTACTAGCAACATTAGTGGAGGAGGAGGGGTGCAAGATACTCAGGAGGGAAAAGGGAGGAAGTGCACAATGGACGGTAGCCGGACTGAGGTGTGGTAGGGTGAAGGGGACACAGGAGGCACAGCAGGTTGGACAGTCAAATGAAGGAGGGATGCGGGGAGTGGAGCAGGGTGGATAGAAAAGATGTGATCAGCATAGCAGAGGTGGGGGAAGACTGATAGGGGAAGGGCAGTGGGAACAGGACGGGGAATGTGCAGGAGGAGGAGTTGGGAAAGAGAGAAACAGGGACAGATGGGGAATCATGTGCAGGAGGAGGAGACAGGGAGGAGAGGTATGATGGCAGGGACAGGAGGGGAAATATGTGCTGGAGGAGGAGGCAGGCAGGAGGAAAATGGAAACAGGGACAAATGAGGGAAGTATGTGCTAGTGGAGAAAAGTCAGACAGGAGAGGAACAGGAGAGGAAGCAGGCAGATGGAAATATGGGGAATACTAGTATTGAGGGATTCAATGCTTAGGGGGTAAGGTGGGGTAGCAAGGGAAAAAGCATAGTCATTATATGGGTGGAGGCCATGCCAGGATGACAGCTGAAAGTGGGTCAATCAGACCTAAAATATGTGAGAAGGGAAAGGGAAAGTCCTCATTTAATTGTACATCTAGGGACAAACTATCTGGCTGACAGCATATTAGAGGTAGTCCAAAGGAGGTTTGAGGAGCTGGGAACTTTATGTGAGGGAGGGTAGATCAGTAACTTTTTGACGTATTGTCAGTGCCCAAGGTGAGCACGACTAGAAAACAAAGGATCAGGGAATTTAATGAATGGTTAGGTGAAATGGTGTCACACCAAAGGGTACGAGTTAATGGGAGGGTGGGGACAGATCTGGGAGGACAGCAATCTATACGCTAGGATAGACTGCACCTAAATGAAGAAGGCAAGAAGATGCTAAAATGGAAGTTTGGGGAGTACATTGAGGCAGCTGGTCATTTAAAGTAGGAGATTGGGGTGGCAGATGAAGGGAGGCATACAGTTGCCACGAGATGGGAAGCAGAGCAGGATTACCCCCAGAACAAGGCGATGTACTAGGTAGAAGCAGAGGGATGCTGGAAGAGGAGGGCAGAGGGTTGGGGAAGGAAAGGTGAAGGGGTGGAAGGTGGTCACCATGAATGTAAGGAGCCTAGGGATAAAATGAATGATCTACAGGTACTCATGGTGAAAGGAGAGGTGGACATGGCAGCAATCACAGAAACATGGGCCACCGAATACCATGACTGGGACCTGGTGGTCTCTGGGTACAGAATATTCTATAAGGATAGGAAAACAGGAGGGTGGCATTATACATAAGGAGGGGTTAAAGTGAGCTAGGGAGGAGGAGGAGGAAGAAACAGAGTCATTATGGCTGCTAATCCACTATTCTAGGAATAGGACTCTCCGGTTGGGAGTGGTGTACAGGCCACCCTCCTAGTCAGAGGAATTGGATAAGGAACTTGGGAGGCAGATTAAAGGCATACAGCAAGGAGAGCATGGTGGTTGTGGGAGACTTCAACCTGCTGGGGCAGACTAGGGAATCCCAGCCACCAGCAGTAAAGGAACAGGTACTACAGGACGTCTTCAGGAAAGCTTCCTGACACGGATGGTCAAAGAACCCGACCGGGGGCACCCTAGACCTAGTGCTCACAAATGGGGAATTTGTGAGGGCTATCAAGGTAGACAAACCACTAGTGGGGAGTGATCATCACTCAGTATGGTTCCGAGTTGATTATGGGCAAGAGTAGGTGGCAACCAACATGAAGGTGCTGGATTTCAGGTGGGCAGATTTTGCAAAGATGGGGGAGGTAGTGAGTGGGTACCTGGCAGGATCCAGCCTATCATGGGCATGGACCAGAGATGGGAGCTTATAAGGAAGGGATACTGGAGGCTACCAAGTCCTGTAGCAGGACTCAGAGTAAAAGGCAGGGCAAAAAGCCAATCTGGCTGTGCAGAGGGTTGTGGAAAGGTGAGGAAAAAAGGTGGCCTTTAGGAGATGCAGGAAATCGGGAGGGGAAGATTGGGAGGAGTACCTACAGGAGGCAAGGGAAGTGACAAGGGCAGTAAGAAGAGCAAAGTCACCAAGAGATAAGGCTGGTGCAAGGCATAAAGAGTGGGGTGAAGAGCTTCTTCAGGTACATCGGGAGAAAAGGAGCTGTAAAACAGATAGTAGGGATTAAGAAGGACGGGATGTGTAGAGAAGGGAGGGAAAATGCGGAAGTTCTCAATGACTACTTCTGCTCTGTATTTAAGAAGGAGAGAGAGTGTACCCAATAGGAATGGGGGAGCAGGTAAGGCTGGGGAGGATTGATGGACAGGAGATCATAGAAGCTAGAGTCCTGAGGGACTGAAAATGATGAGGGTGGAGAAGGCACCAGTCCAGATGGCATTCATCTCAGGGTATTGAAGGAGCTAGCAAAGATCCCGGCAGGGTTCTTGGTAGGCCTATTTAATGCCTCACTGAATTCAGGATGCATACCCATGGACTGGAAGTCACTGGAAGTGAAAGCTTTTAAACTAGCCAAGGGGAGGTGCTGATAAGAGGCAGGAAATTTCAAGCCTCCCCACAAAACATAGCAGGAGTAGTAAGGTAAACACTGAGGTACAGAGCTCAACAGAAGGCAGGACAGGGTAAATGGAAAAAGACAAGGGCAATAAGAGCAGGGATAGGGAAAAAAAGAGGATAAAGCCAACATTAAATGGAGGCAATGAGTACCAATGCCCGTAGTCTGGGAAACAAGCTTCTGAGCTAGTAGCCCTGATGGAAGATGAAAAATTGGATATTGTGGCAGTCATGGAAACATGGTACATGGAGAACTATGACTGGGATGTCAACATACAACATACAATGTACACAGTCTACAGAAGCGACAGGGAGGGTAAAAGAGGAGGTGGAGTAGCTCTATACATAAGGGAAGAGATCAAAGCTACAGAACTAAAAAGTAAAGGGGAGGACAAGAGGCATTCTGGGTCACCTTGGAGACAGGAAATGGCATCACAATCCACACAGGGTTGTATACAGACCCCGTCTCAAGGGAGGAAACGGACAAGGAAATGATAGAGACATTCTCAAAATGGCTGAAAAGGGGAGATACTGTTGAGGGGACCTGAATATGCCAGATGTTAACTGGATAACATGTACTGCAACCACGTCCAAGAACAGGGTCATTCTTGATGCCCTGCAGTGGGCCTTAGACAGCTAGTGTTGGAACCCACTCTGGAGGAGCAATACTGAACCTGGTACTCTCAAATGGAGAGAGGATCACAAATTTAGAAGTCAGTAGACATCTGGGAACAAGTGACCACTGCACAGTGTGCTTCACAATAAGCACAACCATGGAGACAAGCCATACAAAACAAGGATACTGGACTTTAGAAGGGCCGACTTTGGCAAAATGGGTGAATACCTGAGGAATGCACTACCAAATGGCCGAAAAGGAGGGTGGAAGAACAATGGAGAAAATCAAAACTGCTATCATACAGGCAACAAGCCTTTGTGGGACAAATAAGAAAACAAAGCAGAGTAAAAAACACTATGGTTCTCAAAAGAGGTGGCAGGGAAGGTTAAGGAGAAAAGCTGCATTCAGAAAGTATAAGGAATCACAGAAGGAGCATGACAGGAACTGTATCAATTAACGAGAAAGAAGTTGGAAGGCAGTCAGAATAGCAAAGGCCTAAACTGAGGAAAAAATAGCCAACTCAGTTAAGAAGGGGATAAAACCTTTTATAGGTACATTAGGGAGCATAGAAAGTTTAAGGGAGGAATAGTGAAGATTAATAAAGGAGAGGGGAGGTGGGCAGAGGGAGACAGTGAAAGGCAGAGATACTGAATGAATACTTTTGCTCAGTATTCACCAAGAAGATGAGGAGGAGCAGTTACCTAAACCAGACAACAGAAGCACTCTGGGTAGGGGTTGACACCAGTCCATTTACAGAAGAAAGTGTCCTGAAAGAACTCCTAAAACTCAAGGTGGACAAAGCAATGGGGCCTGATGGGATTCACCCCAGAATCGTAAAGAACTAAGGAGGACCTAGTGACACCACTGACCACACTTTTAACAAATCATGGCAGGATGGGGTGGTATCTGAGGACTGGAGGAGGGCAGATGTGATTCCCCTTCACAAAGAGGAGCAAGGCAGAAACAGGAAACACAGACCTGTACGCTTGACCTCAGTGGTAGGAAAATGATGGAATCACTTCTGAAAGAAAGAATTGTTGAGTACTTAGAGGCCAGCAGGGCACAGGACCCAAAGCAACATGGATTTACAGAAGGAAGGTCATGTCAGATGAATCTAATTGATTTCTTTGACAGGG
Source organism: Neoceratodus forsteri (assembly GCA_016271365.2). Classification (NCBI taxonomy): domain Eukaryota; kingdom Metazoa; phylum Chordata; order Ceratodontiformes; family Ceratodontidae; genus Neoceratodus; species Neoceratodus forsteri. The sequence continues at coordinate 128,189,952 of JADMNL010000024.1, forward strand.
TGACCAAAGTAATAGACCAGGGAGGGGTGTGGATATGGCCTACCTAGACTTTAGCAAGGCATTTGACACAGTCCCACACAAAAGACTAATAATCAAGTTAGCCAGCCTGGGAGTGAGTTCTAGGGTGGTAGCCTGGGTAGCAAACTGGCTGCACAACAGGACAAAGAAGGTAATAGTGAATGGAACACATTCTGAAGAAAGGGGTTACTAGTGGAGTACCTCAGGGCTCAGTATTGGGTCCAGTCCTCTTTAACATCTTCATAGCTGACATTGCAGAGGGTCTGAGGGAAAGGTATGCCTCTTGCAGATGACACAAAGATCTGTAACAGAGTTGATAACAAGGGGGGTAGAAAGGATGAGAAGGGACTTGTCAAGGTCGGAGGAATGGTCAGACATATGACAACTTAGATTCAATGCAAAGAAGTGCAAAGTAATGCATCTGGGAAACAAAAACCCAGGAGAAGAGTACACAATAGCAGGGAGGTACTAACAACAATAAAAATGGAAAGGGACTTGGGGTAGTCATATCAAATGACTTAAAGGTGGGCACGCAATGTGAGAAGTCAGTAAGGAGAGCAGGGGATACTGGGATGCATAGGAAGGGCATCACAAGTAGAAAAAGGAAGTGGTTATCCCTCTGTACAGACAGTTGGTGAGACCCCATCTGGAATACTGTGTGCAGTTTGGAGACCCCATCTACTGCAAGGACATAGACAGGATGGAAGCAGTTCAGAGGAGGGCAACTAAAATGGTGCAGGGTCTGCATCAGAAACCATATGAAGAGAGACTGAGAAAGCTTAATATGTATACCCTTGATGAAAGGAGGGACAGGGGACATGATAGAAACTTTCAAGTACCTCAAGGGAATCAACAAAGTCCAGGAGGGTAGCATCTTTCAGAAAAGAGATGTGTAAGAACAAGGGGCACAATTTAAGGATAGAGGGGATGGCTCAGGGTTAATGTGAGGAAATTTTTTTCACGGAGAGAGTGGTGGATGCATGGAACTGCCTTCCTGAGGAGGTTGTTGGGTCTAAAACAGTGGGGAATTCAAACATGCATGGGACAGACATAAGGCAATTGTAGTGGGGTTGCAGGAAGTAGGCTGTTGGTTAACTAGAATCTGCAGCTTATCCAATAGGAAGGGAAATGGGCAGACTGGGTGGGCCAAGTGTTCCTTATCTGCTGTCAAAGTCTATGTTTCTATGTTTCTGTGTAAGTTGGCTCATGTGGTTCCCCTGCATAAAGTGGTCCCAAAGGTGAACCAGGGAATTATAGACCGTGAGCCTCATGTCCATCATGGGAAGCTAATGGAAACAATCCTGAAGGAGAGGCTGGTGTTCCTACTGGAGTACGATGGGCTTGTAGGACAGCAAGAAGAATGGCTTTGTCACAGGCAGATCCTGCCAAACCAACCTGGTAGATTACTATGACTGGGTAACTAGGCAGATGGACAAAGGCCATGCAGAGGATGTCTCTACCTGGACTTCCAGCAAGCATCTGATTTGGTGCCACATGGGAGACTAGGAATAAAACTTGAAGGCACAGGGGTGGGCAGGACCTAAAATGGTGGGATGGGTAACAAACTGACTGCAGGGAAAGCAGCAGAGGATGGTGGTGGAAGGGAACTCTCATCCCGAAGGCAGTAATGGCGGGTCCCACAGGCTTTAGTGCTGGGACCAGTGTTATTTGGGGTATTTATTTCAGACATTTCCATGGGAATCAAGAGCAGGATCAGCTTGTTTGCCAAGGGTGTCAGGGTCTGTAGGAAGATCTGAATAAGCTGGAGACTTGGTTGACACTTGGCAGCTGGAGTTCAATGAGAAAAATGTAACATACTGCATTTTGGAGCAAAAATCCAAGAAGAAGCTACCAACTGGGGGTGCAGCTGGTGGAGACTGAGGAGAATGATCTGGGGTGGTCATCATGGGATCAATCAACTCAGCACAGTGTAGAATGGCAGCAGCAATGGCCAACAAGATGCTGGGTTGCATAGCAAGGGGAATAACGTCAAGAAGGGGAGGTGATTCTGCCACTGTATAGATCACTGGTTAGACCTCATCTCGAATACTATGTGCAGTTCTAGAGTCAGTACCTGAAAAGAACATTCAGTTGCTGGAAGAGGAGCAGCGCAGAGCAACTAAGATGATCCAGGGGCTGGAGGACTTACCATATGAGAGTAGGCTAAAGGAATTGGACATGTACTGCCAGAGGAGAGGAGAGGAGGGACAGAGAGGATATGATCAAGACATTTAAGTACATGAGAGGGATAAAGAAGACTGGTATGGAGGGGCTCTTCAGGGCAAGAGTAGGGAGGGACACTTGAGGACATGACATGAAATTGGAGGGGAAGGTTCAGAAGGGAAATGAGAAGACACTTTTTCATGGAGAAGGTGGTGGCAGGGTGGAACACATTACCAGCAGAGGTAGTAGCCTGTAAAATGGTGGTCTGCTTCAAAAGGGCTGGACAGGACAAGAGGGAGGATAAGGGGGGTGAGGAGGGAGGGTAGCTGTGGAATAGGGCTACTAGCTGTATAATCAAGCAGACCCGAGTAGACCAAATGGCGTCTTTTTGCTGGCAAATCTCTATGTCGCATGTTCATAAGGGAAATGCCTTGTGATGGTAGCCACTGCCCTCCACAGGAGAGGCCTCTACGCCTTTCTCTACCTGGATGATTGACTTCTAAAGGCTCTGTCCAGTGCTCAGCTGGTATCAAGATTATCCCAAACACTTTAAATGTTTTCCTCTGTAGGAATCACGATCAGCATATCAAAATCCAAAATGGATTATACCCAATGTTGTCAATGCATAGGGGCTGTCCTAAACACTCCATGGGTTTGCTTTTCTACTCAGAGACTGAGCAGACAAACTGATTATACTGGCATCTCAGATGAGCCGATGGTCATTATGTCTTGACTCAGGACTACCTCTGCCTCTTTGGTCATATGGCAATTATGGCATATGGCATTCTGACCGTCCCTCATGCCAGACTACACATAAGAGTCCTTGGATGCTGAGGGTCCAATGGACCAAAGGTCAAATGATTTTGAAGCTCAAGTGCTGATTTCATCCTCAGTACTCAGTGAACTGTAATGGTGGATGTGTCTAGATCTTCTTCTGTGCGGGGTTCCGCTCCAGACTCCCATTCCATGCCTCATTCTGACCACTGATGCTTCCCCACATGGTTGGGGAGCCCATCTGGTGGATGATCAAACCCAAGAGAACTGGAACAATCTGGAAGCACACTTACACAGCAATATTCTAGTGATCAAGGCAGTCCTGTATGCTCTACAGGCTTTGAGACCCTTCTTCCCAGGGTTGTCTACAGATTCAATCTGACAGCTCCACGGTTGTTCATTATCTGAACAAAAAGTGGCACCCATTCTAATCTCTTATGCAGGAATCAATGAGAGTGTGGAATTGGGCAATCCAAAGAGCGATACATCTAACGGTGGTTCATATCCTAGGAATCACAAACACCTGGCAGATGCACTAGCAGATCCAGAATTCAAAACATGAATGTGAGATTCTCCAGGAAGTTCTGGATGACATATTCCTCCACTAGGGTCCACCAGACGTGGACTTATTCACCTCGCCACACAATGCCAAACTGCCTCACGATTGCTCACTCGAGCCAGGTCCTGGAACTTTATGGCTGGATGCATTATCTTGTTCCTGGACAGGAAGATTTCTTTACAGCTTCCTTTTCATACAGAGGGTTCTACTCAAACTTCTCAGGGACAAGGCTTCCATGATCCTCATTTTGCCTCTATGACTGAGACAGGTCTGGTTCCCATTGTTACAGCAACTGACTGTCCAGGGCCCGCTACCACATCCCATTTGCTCTGCCCTGCTAACTCAGGCCAGGGGCACCCTTCTTCATCCCAGCCTTTGCTCCTTGCATCCGCATGCCTTGTTCCTGAGGACATACCCTCTCCCAGTTTCAGGTCTCTCCCAGGTGGCAGAGGTTCTCTGTATGGCCTGTAACCTAACTACCCATTCTTTCTATTCTATGAAATGGAAGCGGTTTTTGATCTGGCCTAAAGATCAGGACTTAGATCCGTATACTTGTCCACCACAGTGCATACTGGACTATTTACTCTCCCTGTCTGATGGAGGTCTCAAATATTCTTCTGTCAAAGTCCATTTATCGGATATTTCACATTTCCTATTTTAGTGAAAGACAAATCTCTGACCCAATTGCAAGTGATGAAGGCCTTTTGAAATGTATCTTCCATCTCCGCCCCTATTCAGGACTCAGTCCTCCATGGGACTTCAATTTTGTTCTTGAAAAACTTACATTAAGTCCTTTTGAACTGGCAACCTCTTGTGAGCTGTGCTTTCTCTTCTGGAAAACTCTTTTTAGTTGCGATTACATTTGGTAGAGCATTTCAGAATTGCAGGCACTGATGTGCTAAGAACCCTACTGTGTATTATGTGCAGTCTATGAATCCAGGGGAGACCCTGCTCCATACATTAGATGGGCATATAAATTTACGATATTACCTTCTTTGCACCAAGCAATTGCTAAATCAGAGCCACTTTTTTGTTTCTTTCACCTCCTGGAAAAGAGGGAATTCCTGTTTCTACAGTGCTTGTCCAATTTAGTTGGCCAACTGCATTAGTTTTTGTTATAATAATACAGTAAGTCACTCCTGGGGTGATAAAGCCTCACCCATGAGAGGTATGGCAGCCTCAGTGGTATGCTTTAGAGGCATGTTAGCAACTGACATTTCTGAAGCAGCTACTGGTCCACTGTACATACCTTTCACTAACCATTACTGCCTGGACATTGCATCCAAAATGAGCCAGTTTTGGCCAGGTTGTGCTTCAGGGACTATTGTCCTAAATTCATACATAATTTTTCTCTCGCTGCCTCCCAACTGCTGGGAACTCATTCCTATAAATGTGACCTGCTGCAAGAGATTTCCTCAAGGAAGATAGAACAGTTGCTTAAAAACTTACTGTGACAGTAGATCTTCTAGAGTATCTTCTTGCAGCAGGTCATGCTGCCCTCCCTCCATCTCCTTGCTTCCTTGCTTCATGAGGGTGACATGCTCCTACTCTCTACAAAACATTTTTAAGGGGTCCTTTTCTCCTCAGTTCCTCAGAGGACCGCTGACTCATATCTTCATATACGGTCGCTGAGGTAGAAAAGAACCGATGAGCATCTGGGACTGCCCCTTTAGATGTACTCAGGACACAACACGTGGTGTTGTCAGAGTGGTCCCAGGTCAACTACTAACAAATCATCTGGATGGAAATGATGCTCATGGGTTGAACATTCCTATAAGTGTGACCTGCTGCAAGAGATTCTCTCAAAGATCTACTGTTACAGTAAGTTCTTACGCAACTGTACTTTACAGACACTTTTAAGAAAGAGCTAGATAAATAGATGGATAAAGGAAATTGCAAAGGTTAGTTAAAAGAGACAGACAAGAACGGACAAATTCATCTAATTCTCTCTAAAACCTGAGTGTCAACCTGAGTATAAATATAAAAAATCAGACCATTAGGTAGCTGTTAAGTCTAAACTCCATGTGACAAATAGCACAAAAGTATTTTAATATAAGACTAAAAATCATGATAAATCAAGAAAACAAAATTTAGAGATTGTCCATTTTATATCCCTAAAAGTTAATTTCTAATCATTATAAGGTAAAAGAACATTTAGAATATTATAGTTGATTATAGATTTTATATATATATATATATATATATATATATGTATATATATATATATATATATATATATATACACACATATATGCAGTAGTATACACGTATAGAAACAGGCAAAGAAAGACCAATGGCCCATCCAGTCTGCCAGAGTTCCCTACTGACCCTGGGACTTACTGTCCCTCCAGGGTCCTTGCCTCCCATCCTTCCCCCATTCTCCTCCCAGTTTGTGCCACCCTTGAGGCCACACTGTATCCTTCATTCTATCCCAACTGTACTTGAAACCATCAACAGTTTTAGCAGCCATCACTTTGGTGGAAGATTGCTCTACAGCTCCATCACCCTTTCTGTAAAATAATACTTTTCATGTACTTTCCTGAACCTATCTCCTGTCAGTTTCACTCATGTCCACGTGACAGCAAACTAGTATTTAAGCTAAACCATGTCCCATAGATCATCTTGCCATTCTCTTTAGGAACTTGGAGGTCTCTAGCATATCTCCCTCTCCTTCTTGTCTGCAGTGAGTACATGTTCAGTGCCTTGAGGCGCTCCTCATAGGGACCTCCCCTGTTGGCCCTGAGATCATTTTGTTACCTTGCACTGCACCGCCTCCAGCCTATCCCTATCCTGCCTGAGGTGAGGGCTCCAGAACTGGGCACAGTATTCTTGGTGTGGCCTCACTAAGGATCTATATAGGGGAAGTATTACCTCTTCCTTCTGCTGTCAGTACCTCCCGATACATCCTAACATCCTATTCGCTTTGCTGTATGCCTTGTTGTGCTGAGTTGATTGTTTGAGGGAGCCCCTGATGATAATGAGGGAGGCACTGACAACTCCAAGGTCCTGTTCCTCAGCTAGTGTTGTCACACCCCACCCATCCAGTACTCTGTGCTAAGTTATAGTTCATTCACCAAAGTTGGCTGTAATTCCATCTTTCCATGGATGCTCGGATATCCTTATCTGAATCAGTGGGGAGCAGGAAGATGTCAATCCGAGGTTATGGAGTAACACGCTCTCAGGTATTCTACTAATTGGTCTGTATTAATAAAGGATGTTTGTCTTGCCATCCTTCACGAATTTAATGTTGGCTGCAGGCAGCAGAGAGAATTTGTCTCCAGTTTCCAAACCTTCTTCTGAATAGGGTAAGAATGATAATCTCCTCTGTTGGCTGGATATGAAAAGTCTGAAACAGAACCAGTCCATGGGACTTATATTCCAGTGCGCCTTTGATTTTTGCTAATTTTATTTTACTAATAAAGCAGTGCATGATAGCAGTGACAATTTTGACCTATACTTTTTATTCTATTTAGAATGCCCCATATCTCCTGACTTCTTGATTTTTTTTTTTGCCACGTTGAGTCTGCTTTTACACTTATTTTTACAGCTGAAATAATAAAAGGCACTCTCCTTTTAATATGGCTTGGACCAGGTTTGCTTTATTAAATAATAAACAACATCAATGCAGGAGGACCAGGTTTTCATTAGTATTCTTGGCTGTTTTTGAATACCCATTGTTTAAGATTAATTTTCTTGTGACTATAATGCACTAGCACGCAGCAGATAGTGCTCACTGACCTTATAGGGCAACAGGTGCACAGAAACAGCTGAGAATACTGATGAAAACCTGGTTCAAGCTATATTAAAGGAGCTCTCATTTTATTATTTCAGATGTGAAAAAGTGCTTAAGCAGACTCAAAATGGGGAAAGAAGGGTATAGAAACATAGAAAACAAGCATTTGTCAATGCTGAACATTCACTTGCAGGTATTTGCAATGGTGTTTGGTACTGTTAGTGACTTCAGAGGGTGAGGAGGCAGCAGTAAAAGCAGCGGGTGCTGCATGGTGGAAGCTGCATCAGAAATGCAGCAAGGAGCTACTAGTCAGAGAAGCTGCTCCTGCTGGCCTTATTGGACTGGGAGAGAGTTTTCAGGGTTGGGCTGGTAGCACAGGGGCCCGCCAGGAAATGGAGACGTGAGCTTTGTTACCAATTATGGTATGCCATAATTTATGAACTGTAGCCTGAATTTTACTGACCTGGCATACTGTAGCCCCAAAAGCAGCAAAATACACATATTCCAATTATTTTACAATATTAAATAGAGGTTTATAATCATTTCATACAGGTGGTGTCCTATTAATAGCACAGGAACAGTATGAGTAGCTGATAGCACAAACATATACTGGTTTGCTCTTTATAGCCCCTACTCTCAGGTGCAGAGGGTCTATGCGCCTACATATCTGAGACACACAGACCCTCCCCACTGTGCCCCTGAGCCCAAGTGAGTTCTCCAAGTGAGTGCACTGCTGGCACACACCCGATCCCTGGCCAGCTGGCAAGTTCTGTGAGGCGGTGGTCCGGGGCAGTGTTTGTGCTCCATGCTATTCATGAAAGCGTGGAGTGCTGGGTGAGGAGGGTGCAGGCTACACTTTCCATGGACAGATATAGCTGGGATGTGCCCCCCAGGTTGCCGATGCCATCTGCAGGAGCTGTAGGGCCACGGATAACCCCCAACTTGCTGCCTTAGCCCATGGATTGTACATGGTGGGCTGGGACAGCTGACTGGGCACCTGTCTGCCCTGATGCTGCAGCTGCACTGCAGCCACCTGACTTTGTGGTGACCCAGGGTGCAGGAGATCCAGTGGCAGACCAGGTCCGGGCATCCATTGGATGTCCACCATGTCTGTGGACGTGCCCCCATGTGGAAGGGGCCATGCGGTGGCCAGTGGCTGAGAATATGATTACCCTCACAGCAGTCCATGGGTGCAGACCTCCGAGGGCATTATACGTGCCTGCAGTATGTGCTTCCGCCCCTTGGAGAACAGCCGTCTGTATTTATATGCTGTGCTATGATTTATGGACAGAACAGAGTACTCTGCTGTTACAGGTTAGAAAATGAAGTGGACATTGTGCATAGGGTTATAACATTTAATACACATATTTTCAAAGGTAGAGAGTAGAAAACAGGTGCTACTTTTTGGAATCTCTACACAGTATATTACGAAGTTAGTTGAAACTCTGACCTGTTATTACTTCAAGGACTGTTAGTTTTCAACCCTAAAACAAATGTGAACACTCTCCCAGCTAGATGCAACAGTCATAATGAAACTGCTTGATTTGTTTGAGATTTAGTACTAGCTTCAGATCATGTAACTGAACTAGAAATGAGAGATTGTAAGCAGGGGACTTTACAGCACTTTAACTGACTTGCATGGTAAAATGGTATATATTTACCTAGTGCAACATGGCCTTATCCTGACATGCTGAAGGCCTCTGATTATTGATAGTTTCGCCACATGATCTGAAGCTCTCAGGCAGCTAAAACTGCCTCCAGCTAGTACTAAATCTAAATCAAGCAGCTTAATTATGAATGTTGCATATAGCTGGTAATGTGTTCACATTTGTTTGCAACACCTGTTTTCTGCCCTCAGACTCAACCTTTGAAAACCTATGTATTAAATTATGTATGTTCTTGAAAAGTTCATTGTTTTCTTGCAGTATTTTCCACTGATTAACAGAGGTGTAGATGAGTTAAAATGCTATATTCCAAATAAAAATAGACTGTGTCAGCCAAATCAGAGTTTTGTGGATGCAAAACTGAGGCATGTTTCCTATACTGGAGAGAACCTTGACTGGAACAGTCTCCAAACATGAGCAATCTGCACTAGCTCCAAACAGCTGTAAGGGACAGAGAAGAGGCAGTTTTGAAGCAGCACAGCATCTGCATGTGGGAAAGAAGGAGGATGCCGCAGCTGCTCTAATCTCATCACCGATCACCCCTTTGTGCTTAGCTCACAAGTCACAAATCTGATAAAAAACCCACAGGGTAAATAAAAATAAAGAGTGCTCCAGTTGGTTTTAGATGCCACATGCAAACTCACACTCACCATAGGACCCCGCCATACCATGCCACGGTCGATCATTCCAATTCTGGGACTATTTTCTTACTCCAAAATGAATTTAACTCATTACCACCTTGGACGAGAGGTTGTTACGCCACTCACATGCCACAGGCCCATGCTACTGGATCTGGCACCACTGAGATTGCTCACTGGTCTCTTCCAACTATTTCTCCTACCATTTCAAAGTGGGGTTGGACCACAAGTCGCGAGTCCAGTGGCTCCAACCACACAGGTGTGGCACTCTGGAGGGTTTGGCTCTTTGTTAGCCATGTTACAATCAGCAAGCCACAAATGGATTAAGTATGGTCTGGCATGATCACAAGCAAATATTGAGTTTCAATGGAGCGCTCAGGGAATGCACCGGGAGTAACTGTGCCACAACACAAACATGGCCTACTCTCCTTACTCTCACTGACACACAAAAGATGCCTCCATTTTCCCGGTTCTGGTTGACTTTCTGTCGCCCATTGCTGTGCTTGCCCTATCCCTGGGATTCCTCTGCTTCCTGCAGTGTCTTACGGCACTACGCTGACAGTCTCAGAGATGAAGAAAGGAGCTGTGATTACTGCGGGAATAACCAGAGGAAAAGCTCCACACAATGCACATTCACTCTTCCACTTTCTCCCAGTGTGTGTGCGAATGACTTAGACACTGTTTACAGGTCTGCCTACAGGGAATCACCAGAGAACACAAATCCTTACTTGCAGCACTGTCCTCTGTCTCTCTCTGAGGACAATGTGAACGGGCTGTACTCCCGCTACCCCTGCTGCCATGATCCCTCTGCTGCCCCAGCTGTCTATGTGCACAAGGGATGGTCCACTGCTGCACTTGAATATCTCCATAGTCTCTTTTTCCCTTCCCATGGAGATGACAACCAGCAGCACAGTTTTGCAAAGTGCTCCATAGCAGCCAGATTTAGCAAGGGAATAATGTTTCTCCATTTTCTACATATAATGTAGTAATGGAGACTTCAGTACACAGCATGGTTGTTTATGGAACTGTGTGGCTATTTTAAAATAAAACATAGTGCTTGCTAGGTGGGTATCCTGCATGCACTGTTTCAATGCGGGGGACAGGCAGACATGGTGTCATATGGGGCACAATTATGAAGCATTCACCCTGCAAATGAGTAATGAGCACCTCACTTAGCTACATTACTATTTTGGACACCGATTACAATCCACATCATGTTCTGCATATCCTTATGCCATTAATATTGTGAAAGCTGTTCGTGACCATTTTTAATGTGAGGGTGGTGGTGAAGGGAGGGTTCCAAGTAACGTAGTGCCTACAATCCCTGGCTGCATACACGCCATTCAGATTTTTACTGATAAGACTTGACACAGCCCCTGTGATTGTAAGATAGCTGGTAAAAGTGTATATGCAGTCGGGGATTGTAGGCACTTTACAATTAGTTGGAACCCTCCTTCGCCATGACCTTTATGTAAAAAAATGGTCACAAACAGCTTTCAGAATATTAATGGCATAGGGATACACAGAAAATTATGTGGATTGTAATTGGCATCCAAAAATAGTAATGTAGCTAAGGAGGTGCTCATCACTCATTTGCAGTGTGAATGCCTCATAACTGCGCCTCTTTATGAAGCTATGTCTTCCCATCTCCCTCCCCTGCCCAGCACTTAAAAAATGCAAACCTACTTGCAGTACTGTCTTCTCTCTCTCTCTCTCTCTCCAAGGATGGCATGTAAGCTTTACTCCTGCTACCACTGCTGCCTTAATCCCTCTGCTCCCCAGCTGTCTATAAGCAGTGCAAGTCACGAGACACAATAGCTCTCCAGCAACAGGTACCCTACCCACCTCTGCGATCGTGACAGTGACCTGTTTTGTCTGCACCTCCTGCTCAAGTAATATCCCAGCACCAGCAGTCGGAGGATAATGAGTGTTCATGATAATGACACACTGTCGTGTGTGTCTCTCTCTCTGTTCTCTGTCTCTCTCTCTCTCGCTGAGCTAGGGCTGTCTTCAGAAAATGCTCCGGTTCATTTTGCGGTCACTGCACGCATTTGGAGGATTGCTTCTTTCATGGGGGGGCAGAGACACAGACACAGAGTATTGTCCATGTCAAGCGTGCTATGGTGAGGATTTTGTTCTCTGTGCCCCTGTGTGCAATGCGGTGTGCTATGCGCCATCACCACTGTACTCTTTCTGTGTTTCTGAATTTAGCTTTCTCAGTGAGCTGAGTCCCAGGCTGAGTCTGTGTCTCTGTCTCTTTGCTGAGCTGGGGCTGTCTTAACAAAGTTCTCTGGTACATATGCAGTATTGTGGTCACTGTGGGATTGGGAGGTGATTGCAGCTGTTTCACGGGAGGGGGCCGAGACAAACATGTGGTGAGAATGGCAAACGTCACCGGTGCACTGCTTGGTTCCCTCTCTCGTGCATGTCTCTCTGCCACAGTGATATCAGCTCCCTGTGTCCCTGTACAACATGTACATCCCAAATGGTTCTGATCTGTATGCCACAGTTCTCTGCAGCAGCAACCATGGATGAATTGCTGGTGGGGACACTGAGTGCTGGATTCTTGGAGGTCCATGGGTGAGTGGGAGAGCAGTCAGAGTGACGAGGGAAAATAATTAATGGTGTGGGAAAATAATTACATTGTTGTGTGGCAAAAGTTAAGGACAGGCAAGAGCACAGTGACAGATTGGGAGGAGTTTGGAGGAAAGTACTTGGAAGTTGTAGCATGGTAACAATGACAGCCATGAACATCAGTGGCTGGTATGGGTAGTGCACGAGCAAAGGAGCAAGGACTGGGGAGAGAGTGTGTGGTGAGCTGTAGGATGCACTACGGAAAGAAATGAAGTGCCTCATTGAAGTGGTTTGTTTCTTTTAATTTGAGAATTTGCCACATCAGCAAAGCTGAACTAGTGTCATGACCAGAGTGCCTGGTCATTGGTGTACATTGCCAAGCCCATTGCAGTTGCAGCTGTAATTGTCTTGGCAGTAACTCACCTCTCAAATGCCATATAAGATGCAAGACATTCTTGTGCAAGCGCAAGTGAATATAAAATGGCAGAAGGAGACCAAGGGTCCATCTAGTCTACCCATGTGTTCCTTGGACCTTCTCAGATCCCAGGTCCTAATCCCTTCTGCCTAATGCCTGCTACTGATCCAGTTGCTTCTGATGTGCTTTAGCCTTGTCCCACCCCAGCTTGAATGACGCCATGGACTTTGCTTCCACTACCTCCAGCTGGCAGTTTATTCCATGGCTCCATGGCACTTTGTGTAAAATAGTGTTTCCTAAGCTCCTCTTGAAGCTCCCCCAGCTTCCACTCATGCCTCTAGTATAAAAGTCAGAGACTCTGCTGAACAGGTCCGAGGTGGCACCTTATTTATTCCTCTCAGGAATTTGTATGTTTCAATCATGTCTCCTCCTCCCTCCTTGTCTCCAGTCAGAACATATTTAAGGCTTCCAGATCGCCTCGATGAGTGCCCTTGAGCTCTTGGATCATTTTGGTCGCTCTTCTCTGAACAGCCTCCAACCTGTTTATATCCTTTTGAGATGTGGATTCCAAACTTGACACAGTACTTCAGATAGGGCCTTACCGGGTCTGTAGAGTGGCAGTATTACTTTCCTTCTTCTGTCGAATCTCCTCTCTATGCATTCCAGCATTTTGCTGGCTTTGTATTAACCTTGTTACATTGGCTTGTCTGTTTAAGGGTACTGCTTATGACAACACCTGGGTCCCGTTCTTGCCAGGTCTACAGTGCCTTTTCTATGCCTAATGTGGTGCCCATCTTTTTCTTGAGAAAAATGTAACTTACAAACATAAAACATTAAAATTTTGGCAAAACTAGAAAATATTAACACCAAATAAAACTGGAAGATGCCTGGAATCTTACAGTGAAAAAAGTAGGTCAAATGTTTCCCAATTTCGCTGCACTGTCCTAGTCTGAGTCAAAAGCCAAAATGGCCAAGACAGTGGATTTCACCATGACACACTGGATCTTGTTAATTTTAATCAGACAAAAGAACTTTTCCAAGATGTGGGATTTATCTAGGGGAGGTCAAACGAGATATAAGAACTTCTTAACAAACAATCTTTAATTGATGAAAAGCCCTTATCTAGTGTAACTGGTGATCCCACAATTCTCAAATTATGATATTGCAACTGTCTTTCTGTGTTTTCGGCTTCCTGGATATATTATCATTTCTTAAATTATGCTCGGACAGTGGTCTCCCCTAAAATTCTGTACCTATTTTGTCCACTTTAATATTCATCTCTGAAACCTTTTTCTCTCTCATGTTTTCCTCTCCTTCATCAATTTTTGTTCATTTTATAAAAAATCTGTTTTCTGTGAGAGGGCTTCAAAGCGCTGGTCACAGCAGTCAATCCAAGTGACAACTTTATCAAGTGATCTGCCCAGGATTCGAAAGCATGTATTCTTTCTTTTACTGCTGCACAAACTCTGGGTCTGCAGCTCCAGTGAAGAGGATTGTTTCATTGGGAGTAGTTCTTGGGAAAATTGCAGGGTGATAAATCAGTAGTCAGGTAGCAAACCTCCATTTCACCATAAGGAGAATGCAGTTTCATTTTTGCCACTGGAATCGTGTATCCCGTGCATTAGTACCTGTGGTCCCCAGGTGGTGGTAGAGCAGTGAGACACGATACTCTACCTCCCAGGGAGGAGAATGTCCTGTGGGATGCTTGATCCCCTCTCACTGGCCAGACCTCCACTCGCCCAGGCTCTTTCCCGAACCCAAGTCATCAGCGTTATGAGTGGTAGCACTACTGCTGCACTGATGGGCCAGTAAAGCCAGAACCTTCTGGTTTTAATTCACACCTACTGGTATAGTACAAGTTGTTTGTCTTGAGCGAGAACTTGAAAATTTCAAAGCTCAGTCAACGTGTTAAATATGTTGCAGAACTGAGCTAGCCAGGAGCTCAGGTGCAGAGCTGTTCAATGATCCACCATCCCACTTGTCCCCTTAAATAAATTTTTAACATGTTATTTTAGATGGGTGTTCTTGCTCAGGGTCACACAGCAAGCAAGGATCTCTATGGGAGACAGAACAATGAATGCTCTGCAAATTCAGTGGTCCCAGTAGAAATTCATTTAGTAACTTAAGCATTTGCAGCTAAGGATTTATTCAACGAATATTGAACAAACCATCCATGAGAAAACAAGCCGCACAGAAGCAAAAGGTACCTCAATGTGTTCGTATCACATGACCTCTCCGCAGAGAGGTGAAACTCACTCTCACATGGCTTTTATGTATCTTAATCTTTTTTTGTTTTTCCTCTTTATCTCTGTTACATGGATGCCCCCATTGCCACTTACCAGACAGATGTCCCTTGACTGTCCATAGCCATAGTCACCCCCATGGGGGTAGGAAGGGTAGGAGGACCACCTCCTATAGGATATGCAGTTTAGGCCACCTTGAGACATCCTGGTTGAGGCTGGGTTGCTGAATATATCAGGCTGCTAGTCCCTGGTGGCAGAGACTAATCCCCCGTCCCTTGGCAGTGCGGGTGGTGATGTCATGATGTGTATATGCATGAGGTGCCTCACATCAATGCCAATAGCTACTCCTTCTATGAGTGGTTCTCTAGCAGCACTACCGGATGTGGTCCCCAGATGGCAATGTAATGGTGGAAGAAGCAGCTCACCCTCCCAAGAGTCCTCTGTGAGCAATATGGGCAATGAGTGAGCAATCTGGGCAGTGCGTGAGCAAGCTTGGCAGTGTTGCAGTACAGGCTAGGCAGGTGTGACAAGTTCGGCCAAGGAAGACAGTGGTCTGGAAGACATCCTCATAGAATAGCAGGTACATGGTCACAACACAGCAAGCAACTTACTTAAAGGCTTAATCATACACTGTGGAGTGCTGGCTCACACGCTTGTAATGGAGGCTCTGTCCAGACTGAGGTGGAAGGCATTTTGTAACTGGGTACAAGATAAAGAGATTGATTGTGATGTAGACCTTATCAACAGCAAGCTCCAGGAATGTCAAACGCGTATCAAACAATGATTCAATAAGCCTAACAGCAGCACTTTCCCAACTCGGTGATGCCCTCAAAATGTACAGGATGCATTGCACAGATTCCCAATTTTGGAAAAGCAACTTCCCAAACATTTGCATTCTGGGATGATTACATTGAAATGGTTAACATCCTAATGCACCATTAGAGCAGAATGTAAAGCAACTGGGACCTACATCTTGCAGTGGTTGTAAAGATGCTGCCACTATTTTTTCCTTTGACCACACCAACTCTGCCCGCTGGTATGTGTGTACATCAGTGATATGACACTTCTGCCAGATTGTGCCCCCAAAGCTCATGAGCAGTTTGTGCAAGGAAATCATGCTATAGCTCTGTCTAGAAATAAATTCAGCAAAGTCTGGACAGACATGGCACTTGAACAAACAGTAAACTGTGACAGTAAAGCAAAAGGGGTATAGTGAGTTTCACTTTGAAACCAGGAGCCTTAGCTGGATGGTTCATCACTGCTCATGAGTGCTTAGCTATACCAACTTTCATGAAGATAATGTGTGATATGGTAGACTCAGATGTTTCACAAGGGAAACACAAGGAGGTTGCACCATGTTGCATGCAACAAGATAAGGAGATGTAAATAAGGTTGTTAACACAATCACAGATTCCATGACAAACCCATTTGATTTCAATGCTGACTTGATAGCACTCACTAACATTGCAACTGGCATTGTTGCACCAGTAGAAGTTGTCACCAAGTTTGTTACTGTAAATGATACAAGAATCAAAGCAATGAAGCAGTTTGTGAAGACAGACTAAAGTCAAATACCACTAGATTCTTTGAACCACTGCACAAGCTCCACATCAAGACATTTGCATCTCTAGCAAGAAAATCAAATTGAAAGTTAGTAGTGATGAGACAGTGGCTATCAATGCAGATAGGGAGTTGTTTAGCCATCTTGTAGTAGCTGCACAAACAAGAGAGATTGATCTGAAGAAAGTTTTACACATGAGTTTTCCACAGTTCCATACGCTCTAGCACACTCTGATGGTACCCTGAACAAAACTGCAGAGTAAACTATTGCTTGAATTAGAAAACGAAGCAGAGTCAATGTATCAACTGACAGCATCCAACATGCCCACAGCTTGGATGGCATGAGCTGTTACAGTAGCAGCCACAGACACTGCCAGATATTTCCTCGAAATTTCTGTGATATTTCGTGAAATATCTCCTGCTTTTCCACAGTAGGGCAGCAGAAAGAAACTTTTCAGAAATGTTGTGAAATATCTGGAAATAGCTGGCAATGTCTCTGGCTACTACTGTATGCAAATGGTCGCACAAGGAGGTGCAAATAGCTTTGGAGAACTTGCTGAATTGGTCTCTAGAATAGTATGCCAGACTGTACAAAGTTAGGAGAGCTGTAAAGAGTAGATATCGCCTTTGATCGATACAATGTCAAGATTCAATTAAAGCTCTTGAGCATGCACTAAGTTAATCCTCACAAAGCAATGAAGTCAAAACCATGGTCCCAAATGTCTATCCTAATGCAGTGGAGTAAGTTCATCAGAAATCCTAAGAATAAAGAACATCTGGTAAAATTCCTGTCAGAATCATGGTGTGATGTGGTAGAAACTTTACTTGGCCTGTATCAGAAAATGGTTATTGCAGGTGGAATCAAGGATGGCCTCATTGCTCACGTTGTCACTTCAGATGGAGTTGTAGACCAAGAAGATCTATTCTCATCGTACTCTAGAAGTAGATACTTGGCTTCTACTTCAATGTTGTACATGCTTCACAAGAATACCCTCGTGTAGTGGTGCAGCCTCCAGACACTGATGTTGCAGTTCTCTGTGTACATTTTATTTACAAGTTGGAAGCAACTCAACAGCTTTGATTTCATACTGATGTGAAGGATAAAAGCCAGTTTATGTCAACCCACACCATAGCAGCTGAACCTGGCCAACAACTATGCAGAATGTTGCCAGCAGTACACACACTGAATGGGTGTGATTCAACCAGCAGTCTTGCAAGGGTTGGCAAACTAAAAGCCATGGAAGCTTGTCAGGAAGAATCCACACAAATTTAGAAGCCTTACTCAGTATGGCACTATGGTGGATATACCTCTTGCACAGTTGAAATCAGTAGAACTTCTGATAACCCCTCTATGACAGAGACTAACTCAACGAATGAAAATGGTGTGCAATATAAGCTTTTCTGTTGCAAACAGGCCCGGAACAAAGCCCTCCCCGACTTCTAATAGTATTCTGCAACATATCAAGTGTTAAATTACCAGACCCTTATTTGGAACCATGCCCTGGAGGCTTTGCTTGACATCCCATCCCCAACTGGAAATGGCCAGCATCATGACAAGGATGGACACATTCCTCCAAAACTAGTGACACACACCTGCCCCAAGCACTCATGGAACTCATTACATGTGGGTATAAAAAGTCAAGTGTGAGCGCAACTGTAGTTGTTCCAGGCAGAGCAAGGCGTGAACTCAGGCTTGCTTTGTACTGGGGAGAGGACTGTTATAATCCTCATAAAGTTGCCAGTGTGGATCCAGAGGAGCCTGATACTACAGATGATTCACACTTAGACACTTAGACATGTAGCATATGACAAATACATTGAAAAGGCTAGGCACACACACACACACACAATGTCATAGTGCCCATCGCTGAGAGGGAGTACACTGGATGTTAATGTTCTGCTAGCACCATGGTGTGCCATTCTATACCTGGCTTCTATTGAAATCAATAAGGTATTTAAAACTTGTGTGTCTATGAATAATCTGTGCATTTATCAATACAAACCACAAGGCCAACATTCTTTAAGTAATGAGCCTTATTAATAAACTGTGTCAAAGAAACCTTTTGTATGACTCAAATTTGTTTTTGTCTTTTAAAATAAATTGTTTAAATCCCATTTTATTGGTAATTTATATTTTCAAACTTGTCTTGACAACTTTAGTACATTTTGTGGCCCTTTCACTTGTGCAAAATGTTGTTTTGACATGGGTACAAAAAATCTTGTATTGGCATACCTTGCTACCACTTTACAAGACTACATCCACCCTAGAAAAGTACCTAAGGGACACGTCTATCAAAAACATAGTTGTTGCTTTCTGTAGGAGGTGGGGGTGCTATGCTGCCAAAATGTTCAGGCCTGGGCCCCCAGACTATGTGCAGTGTGTAAGCAAACTGGAAAATTTGTGAGCAATTTGGGCAGTTTATGAACAAGTTGGGTAGTGTTTGGGCAAAGTGGGTAGTGTGTGTGAGCAAGCCTGGTAGTTTGTGAGTAAGCAGGTCAGTTTCTGAGCAAGCTGAGCGGTTTGTGAAACAAGCTAGCAGAGTGTGAAAACTGGGCAGGCTGTGGGCAAGTTTGGCCATGTTTGTGCATACAGTGCAAGCTGGGCAGTTTGTGAGAGGTGGGCAGTGTGTGTGCAAGCTGAGCAGTTTGTGAGCAAGCTGGGCAATGTGTGAACAAGCTGGTCAGTGTTTGTGCAAGTTGGGCAGTGTACAAGCAAGATGGGCAGTGTGTGCAAGCTGAGTAGTGTGTGTATAAGCTGGGCAGTTTTGTGTTTAAGCTGGGCAGTGTGTGAAAGTTTGGCAGTGTGAGTTCAAGCTGGTCAGTGTGTGTGCAAGCTGGGCAGTTTTCAAGGCACAGATTCTTTAGAGCTGCAGCACAAACTGCAGTATTGGTACAAGAAGTGCAAATGACCCTACTCATACTGGAAGTCACCGACACCTCATCACCATAGCATTTACATATCATTGTCAAGGCACACTGCATCTCTCACCTAATGGAGGCTGTGGGCTGCATGATAGAAAAAAGTTGTCTACTGAAGATCCACAACTGAGATGCGAGACAGGAGGATGCAGCGATCTTTGGTTAGAGGGAATACATCTATTGCTGAGTTTAGAGGCCAGCATGACAGTTGTAATATGCTCATTCAAGGGCCACTACATCAGTATGCCATTATTCTGAGGTCCAATGACTGTGGTGATTTTCAGTCATGGTACTCCTCCATCCATCAACAATACTGCAGAGAACTCCATTACAAGGATCCGTCAATCTCTTGGAATCACCACGCATCATAACTGGCATTTAACGGTGTAACTGGAATCCCAGAGACCAGGTACTACAAGCCTCACTTGTGGTTATGGAACTGACCAGGGTTTTTGTTTGTGCCTGAGCACTGGGCTAACTGCAAGGTCCCTAGAGGCTGCTGTTGATACTGCAGCAGCCAGAGTCAGGGCTGCTGCAACCACCATATCAGAAGTGCAGGTGAATGTCTCACTAGCAACTTTGGCACCCACTGCTGATTCTTTTTGATGTAAAAATGTGTGTTGTGTGGAGTGTTTGGGGAGACCAGGAGAGACTTTCCTGTCTTCCTGATCCCAACTGTGGAAGTACTGTCCTTTCAAAGGGAAAGTGCAAGACATGGGAGACCTGATCCTGCAGTTCCTGTCAGCACATCAAACGCACTTGATGCCTGTTTTAAAATCTAACGGCAGTGAAAGCAATTAAAGATGATCATACTGGGAAAGAAGCATGAGGCTTAAGTAGCAGCTCTCAACACTGATTGCTTATGCAGTTAAATTCTTGATTTGTATAACCAGTCAGCATCACCCCTCCCCTGCCAGTAAGGGAACACTCCAGGGTAGCCATGCCCTTCCTAGAGCATACAAGAAGGCTTCCAGGATGGTTCAAGGCAGTTTGAAGTTTACTGGAGGGTCAGGAGAGCTCCCCAAGAGGAATGTACTGAAGAAGCTCCAGGGAAAAGCTTTCTTGGGACCTGCAGAGGCAGCTAGGGGAACATGGCCACCAGAGGCACTGCCTGCCTGGCAGCCATTTTAGGGTTAAGAGCTATATAGCCAGGCAATACAGCTGAGTCAGGCGACTAACCAAGGGGACTGGCACCATGAAGCAGCTTTCTTAAGAGGCCTGCAAAGGTACAAGTAAGGCCTTCTGTGTGTTCCAGGCTTGTGGTTGCCAATATCTTCCTCATAGAAACACAGAAACATAAAATTTGCTGGCAGATAAGGAAGCTTTGCCCACCTAGTCAGCCCATTTTCCCTGCCTACGGTATCACTGCAGATCCTAGTAGATCTTTGGCCCATTCACCCACCAACCTTTCCCTTTCCCCTAGATTCCCTTATGTCTTGTCTCACATTCTTGAACACCACCACTGTTTTGCCTCCACCACTTCCTGGAAGACTGTTACAGGCATCCACCACTCTTTTGGTGGAGAAATACTTTCTTGCACCTCTCCTCAATTTAACCTGCTCAGCTTTACAGCATGCCCTGGTTAGTGACTTTACACCCACAGAGCCTTTACAAACTCTGAAAGTGCTGGTGCTGCAGTATTTTACTAAAAGTGCACCTAAACAAGTATTCTGATCATTTTTAAACCCTCTTCTGCTTCCTGACTGTGCCCTATAGGTTTGTGTTGATCACATGACCTAGTCTGCTTTCAGTCCACCTCCATCCGACCTCCAACCTTTTGTCCTGCTCGGTCCTGTTGAGGTCAAGGCAAGATCTAAACCTGATGGCAAAACATGACACAGGAACAGGTGTTGCAGAACAAAGGTTTACTACCCACTACATATAAAAGGATAGCTTACCATAGCTGGGAGTCCAGAACCTCTTAACACCCAGTGTCAGGAAAAACAAAGTGAAAAACAGTATTACAAAGTTATGTACTCAGAGATAACATGGTCCATCACCTGGTAATGTGCTGATCTGCACAGTAGAAAAGCTAAAGAAAACATTTCTATTGGTGGGTAAGGTGGGCAGCTTGCACCAAAGGCCATTAGATTTTGCACAAACATGGCGATAAGCAGTTATGCTGACTAACATTACTTTTGGTTACAGTGGAGTGATTCATAGCATATGCCGATCATAGCATTATGGCTAATAACTGTAGGTGGTGCACTAATACCACAAATATAACTCCACACAATACATCACAGCAAGCATAAGTAAATACTAATATCCCTTATCCCTTATACTGTAAGATGGTGGTCCACATTAGGGACTGTAGGTCAGACAGGTCTACATATCCTCCCCTCATTTCCTGAATAAAGAGGTGTCACAACAAGGGTAAGTAAGTTGGTAACAGTCTCAGTTACAGTTCAGCTGATTGAGCAGTGTATAGAAACTTCAATTGTGTACAATGTTGTTTGAGCATGTGTCTTAAACAGCATAAGGTAACAATCATGAAAAATATCAAGAAGCCTTGAATAATAACAAAACCTTTGAAAATAATTTCCAACCAGATGTTGGAGACAGCAATACTAAGATCACCATCATGAAATAAGTCATTCAAAGAATCACCTGCCTTGGAAATGTTGCTGTTAATATGGATGAGGTGTGTATCTTTCCATTCTAACAAGGCACAAAGATTCAGGGTGAGAGGTCGATATGCACATTAAACACTGGTAAATAATGTGCAATAGCAGTCAGATAATCAGGGTCACTATCTATATAATCTGGTTCTGGGGTTAGAACAGGGTAATAACCATATGGCCAATGACAGTGCATGTCTGAGGTACAAAACAGAAGTTGGGCATAGTGATGTTACTCATGGAAGATCCATAGGAGAAGGACTTGTGGTTGGTCACAATGCAGTATTGTACATCAGAGTTGTAGGAAACTCGAACTTGAAGAAGTCGCCACTTGGTGAGCTGGACAGGGCAGGTGAAGAAGGCATTTGTCATTCTGCTGGTGTCATCAAACTTCTCTTGAGGCAAAAGTGACGCTTGGCTTGTTGAAAGGAGATATGGTATTAACAGTCTCATTGGCAAAGAGGTCATTATCAAATGTATATGACCAGTCCGAGAGCTTGGAGAGTAACCACAAACAGACTTGATTACATCAAAGACATCACATCTGCACAAATAATGGTAACATCATTTGGCACAACAGTCAGTATGTGAGGCTACTCAGGCGTCCAGTTGAGGATGGAAAACCAGCAAAGGAGGTAAGTCAATCCGCTATCAATAGATGCTGCCCTCTAGTTGGACCACAGAGTGGATATTCACCAGTTAAAAACTGAAGCATCTTTGTCGAAGAGTGGAAGGGACACTGTGAAGGTTACATACATAGTATCTCACAGAGCACACTGGTATGTATCATAGAAGGGTCCTCTATTCAGATGTGAGTCACATAGCCTAAGTTCTGTGCAGTGGCTAAGAAAGGACACGGTCCTATCCATGCACTTACAATAAGGGCAATAAAATTTAGCCATACATCTGTCATAGATCAAATCTGGGATCCACCCTGATTCCAGATCTCAGAAGAGATTGGTGATAGTAGTGATTACAAAATTACCATAAGCTTAATAAATGATTTCCTGCTATGTGTTGCTCTGAGGCTTCTATATTATTTTGAAAGATCAATTTGTTGAGTGTGTTTTGGGTCTCATTGAATAAAAGTGCAATATCATGCATGTTATACACTCTGAATATTTCCTCTTGTAAAATACCATCTAGACCATGTAACATAGACTGCATCACATTCTGACCTAATTGATTATTGACATTTTTGGTTTGACTCTGAATTTTAGCCAAGGCGGCTCAGTTCCAG
The DNA here is from genome assembly GCA_016271365.2 of Neoceratodus forsteri. Lineage (NCBI taxonomy): Eukaryota > Metazoa > Chordata > Ceratodontiformes > Ceratodontidae > Neoceratodus > Neoceratodus forsteri. Next base: position 128,213,073 of record JADMNL010000024.1, read on the forward strand.
ATTGACATTCCTATGAAAGATAAACCTATAACGGCACTTGTTGCACCTGTCATGTCAGTAAATCCCATGGCCTGCTTTGACTGATGTGAGTGGCATATCCCTCGATGTTCTGTAGTGTGGAGCCCAGCTACAGATTCTTGTGCATGTGCTTGATATGCTGCCATTAAATCTAACAACATAACAGTATGAAATTTGGAGACATTTGTCAAGGAACAGTGACCAACTGTGCCACGCTCCTGTGTGTAAGGTTTAAAACAACAGGAACATGCATAAATTGAATATTATTAATGAGACTCCCAGGAACAGAAGTTGTGGCCAGGCCACTGAGTGGGCCTGACTCCATCGTGGACATTGCAAAGGGTCATCCTTTGCTATTGGAAGTGCTGTAAGGAAAAGAGCAGCAGTTGCAATGGAAATGGTTAGAACAAAATTGATAATGGTGGTATTAGGGAATCTAGTGCAAAGGTCTGGATTCATCATGGCTGTAAGGTTGTAGAGACTCTATGTTGCTGTTGGATTTGGCGATGTGCAAAGTTCCACTGGGGCAAAATACGGGTATTGGGCCAGTCTTGGAAAGTTCCTTTGGAGAGGCGGCTACTGGGATCTGTTGTCCATTTGAGTTACTAATCTTCCATTCTATTAGTAGAGAGGATTGCTTTGGAGATACCACCATGGCATTAAGATATGCATCTTTTTCTTCACGAACAGTGACAGTTGTGGATGGGAGGTCGATCGCTGCACCTTTATTCAGGGTGGTGGCGTGAAAGGCCAGGAGGAAGTAGTTGATATCCCCAGGGTTCAGGATATGAGAAAGCGTTTGGCCTTCTCGGGAGTCATTTTGTGGGGAGTTCTTGCACACTTGCCAACGTGCATGGCAGAAGGTAGTTGGAAAAAATTATAATTTTACTAAAAGAAGAAAACAAAAGGTAAACTCACAGGTCTCCCTACCCCAGCTTGGGAAGGATCATTAACACTTTTGTACAGTTTCAGTTGATTGGCATGGTACCATTTGTCAAGGGGCTTCTTGCAGTCTGTGATCCACACTTGGCAGGCAGCAGGGCTCAATTTGTTGATGATAAACAGGGGCCCACCCATTTGTTTGCAAACGGGTGGGCTGGGGTGAGAATTTCAGTACCATTAATTGGTCTTCTGCTTGCCAATTGACTTCTTTGACTTTCTTGTCAAAGTACATTGTGGACTGCTGCTGGGTTTGGCCCAGATTCTGAGCAGCAAACAGATGGGGTCTGTATCATATTATCTTTCAGCTGCACGGCATAAGTGTCTGCCAGCACTCTGTCTGCTGTGGAGCATTTAGATCAATCCACAGGTGTTTGGTTAGTCTCATTTGCCTGCTGGTCATCACCTTGAAAGGTGTACATTGGGTTGCTGCAGCTGGGGTAGCTCTGACTGCTATTAGGAGTAAGGGCAACAAAGTGTCCCAACCTTTAGCATTTTGGTTTGCAAATTTACACAACATGAGCTTAATCTGTCTATTGGCTCTCTCTACCTGTCCTGATGACTGAGGATGGTATGCAAGGGTAACTTCTGACTAACTTCCAGTAACAGCAAACATTCTTGTATCAACTCACCTGTAAAACTAGATCCTTGGTTAAAGTCTACCTTGAAAGATTGTCCCTCCTGGTAAATACCTGATCTACCAGGATTTTGGCAGTAGCTTTTTCCGTGTTTGCTTGACATCGGAAGGCTTCTACCCATTTTGAGAAGAGGTCAGTAATCACAAGTGCATACTTGTTGTTCTTGCTGGTGGTAGGCAAGGGTTCAATGAAATCAATTTGGATTGCATTCAGGGCTTGGATTGTCTCTGGGGTAGCAATGTGGCCTTTTTCTTGTCAGGAATTCAGGTGTTCTTAGCACAAGTGATGCAATTGTCCACGTAATGTTGGATGTCTGCTGTCATACCAGGCCACCAGCCTTCAGTTTCCAATCTCTGCAAAGTTTTGTCTACCCTTCGGTGCCCACCTGTAGGGATATCATGGACTTGATGGATGAATTCAGGTCAAAGTATTTTGGGAATAACCCAAAGTTTTTGATCACCAGAGTGGTACAAGACCAGCTTCTGGTCTGCAGAGAGATTAAGGTTGTCTGACTGTCTTTGAATGGGTTATTCAAAGACATCTCTTTCTCTGTGCCCTTGGAGAGTATTCATATACCTCATTCATCTCTGAAACTGCCATCTGTACTGCAGTGAGATCCAGAGGGACTACTTTGGTCTTCTTGTTCACAGCCACAATGTGTGGCCCAGTAGGGGACTGCAGAGCCCATATCCCCCAAACACCATCCTTGGCTAAGGTGTCTGCTTGATCATTGTACTCATGGAAAGGTTTGGCACTGGAGTGGCCTTAACCTTATGTATGTACAGCCTGTAAGAAATTGCTCAGCAAGGCTGACAATGTGTATGAACAGGTGCCTGTATTTCACAGGGTGCTTCTGAAGAGGCAAATCATGGGTCTTCCAAAAGGGAAGAAATTCAGTCAGAGAGCTGCACACCCAGGAGGAATCAGAAAAATGATGGTGCCCTCTTTTCCTTCATAGATGAGTTCCAGCTCACATGCTACTGCAGCAAGTTCAGTGTACTGGGAATATCTGATGGTGTACTCTTGACACCTCAAAGGTGTCACCTGCTTGGTACAGGACCAGGACCCCAAAGCCTGCAATTTGTTTTCCTTCATGGTATGAGGAGGATCCATCTGTAAAGATGTGGCAGAATACATGGTCTTTTAGAATGAGCTCAGTGGCTTGCAGGAATAGACCTGGTTATGGTAGGGTGGGAGGATCTATACCACACTCATATAGCTCTCCTTGGTAAAGGAGGCCATGTACCAAAATGGAGGGCACTTTGGCAGGAAGCACAGTGATGTCTCGATCCTGTGGAGGAGAGACCAATGGGTGAGTCTAGTATTAGACACATTTCTGTCCTTGATTCTGTCTGTCAGGATGAAATTGGTAGGGGTATGGTTGGTGTGCAACACAATGGGAGAACTCTATGAAGTAGGGAAGTGTTTGATGGCCAAAAGGTCATCAAGAGGTTCCTCTCACAGAGAGTACTTCTGCTCCACAAGGGAGAGCATCTGGGAGGCATAGGCAATAGGTCTGAGGGTGATATTTGCCTTTTATGCAAGGACTGCTGACATGCCCACTTCAGAGGTGTGGTTTCCAGATGGAATGGCAGCTCTGGGTTAGGGGCTGACCAAAGCTGGAGAGGAGACCAAAGCCTTGTTCAAAGAAGTGACAGCAGATGTGTGTTGTGATCCCCACTGCCAGGGACATCTTTCTTTGAAGCTCATACAGGGTATGGCCTTTTGTGCAAAATGGCAAATGAAGTCCCTGGAGTAGTTGACCATATCCAGGAAATGTCTCAGAGTAGCCACGCTGGTGGGTAGTGACAAATCTTGAATGCCCTGGACCTTGTCCAGTGTAGGGCTCCTGCCTTCAGCAGTGATCCGCAGACCCAGTAAGTTCTGGGAGGCACAGTGTACCTTTGTAGGGTTGCATGAGGCCGGCCCTCTGTAGGAGTCAGGAGCTCATCTAGATGCTCCAGGTGTTTCTCCAGACCTGTGGTGGCCAGAAGAAGATCATCCACATAGTGCAAGAGGCATTCTGGTGGAGAAGCCCTGTTTGGCATCCCTCATATGGATGTAGAACATGGAGAGACTGTTGTGGAATCTTTGTGGGAGATGGTTCCACGTGTACTGAAGTCCTTCAAAGGTGAAGGCAAACTTATATTAGCTCTCAGGAGTCAAAGGGAGTGGCTAGAAACCATTGGAGATGTATAGGGTACTAAATCATTTGTGTTCAAGTTTTAGAAGTTTGAGTTCATTTGGGGAAGATGCCACGGTAGGTGCATAACTGGGGGTGACTTTTAAGTCAACTGTAGTCACAGTGAGCCTCAACTGTTGTTGGAGCTCTTCAGTGGCCAAATGGGGAGCTGACTGTGGATACACAGGATCTGATGACCTCTTGCTTCAAAGGGAAATGACAGTTGCCCTTAAAGGGGCATTGCTGCTGCAGGAAATGGATATTCTCTCTGACAAGGTGGTTTATCACCAGTGGCCTGTATGAGAGTGTCCATCCTTCTACAGTCATGTTTGTATTTTGCAAAGGCCTCCTGGTGCCTTTGCAAAATTGGTTCAATTAGGAATAGCTTATGGTGTTGGAACATGAGGATGATGTCACACTTGCATCATTGGCCTTTACTGCTGCTACCACATGAGTCAGAAATGAGAAGCATATGACAGTGGTCAGGTATCTGGAGAAATAGCCTGTTGGCTAAATCTATTATGCAGCCATGGTGTGAGAGAAAGTCTGTTCCCAGGATGCTCTGATGATGACGTAATATCATGGAATCAAAGCAGTGTGTCACCTCAAAAGTACTGATGATGACTGGTAATGGTTTGGACTAGTAGGTTGTGACCACAGTCCTCTCGAAGGTCTGGTGAAAGTAGGCTACTCTGTCAACCAAGGAGAAAGCTGTGGGTCATCCTGGTGCAGCACTGAAACTTTGGCACCTGTGTCCAGTGCTTCTACACAGGGACATCCAGTATCATCAGTAGCCAAAGTGGTGATGATGAACTGGAGCCTTACACCGTCAGTCTGATTCACTTTGCTTCTGTTCACCATGGGGCCTATCTTGTGAAGCATCTGTACAACTGTAGTGCAGAGACTTGCTATGCTGTCCTCCTCAGGCTCCTCATCCAGTGGAGGTGCGGATGGGATGGCTGCCACTTGCTTGGCAGGGATGGCTGCCATTAGTGATTGGACTTTGGCCTTAAACTCCCAAAGCTGGTTGTTTTCTTCTGCCAACTCCTGGTATGAAGAGCAGGACCACTTTTTGTCTGTTATTCCTTTTCCTTTCTGCTAGTTCAGTCTCTGTTGATACCACTGCTTGTTCTTGTTCTGCCCCCTTCTGGTAGGAGGGCTTATCCTGCTAGGAATCCTTGGATTTCCTTCCACCACTTACTGGGTGGATGGCTTGGTGCCATACTGCACCACGGCCACTTCGCTCTTTTGAACCTGAGCCCAGGTCCCACGGTAGATTTGGTATGCACCTTCCAATTATTTCATGATAGTCTGGAAGCAGTCCTTTCTGGGAATACCACTGTTTCAACCTTCTCATGGAGGTCTGGTTGCATGTTCTTCAAGAACAAGCTTTTGTACTCAATCAAATCTCGGCTTGCAGCTTCATTGGACAATTCCTTGCCCATTGAATAGGAAAGCCACAAATGACTGTTGCACTGTGCCAGCACCTCCTTGGAGGATTGCTTTATCAAAGTGGTTAGCATCACACTGACCAAGATGGGATTGTGTGCTGCCAGAAGGCTAGCTGTGACTCGTCAAACTCTCGTTGATGTCACTGCATACCATTTCCAGTGGCTTGGCCCACAACATGGGATCAATGGTTTGTTTCAAAACCCGATCTCTGTGTTCGCTGGGAGGCTGAGCATTTTACATTAGCTTTGTACCTTTTCCAGATGACAAGAAGATTGTCACCATTGGCTATGTGTCCTACTTTGTCCGTGATAGTCTGGATGGCTTTGCAGGCTGCAGAGCATTCGGGCGGCTCTGTATTCCCGGTCATGGAGTTGATGACCGCTTGCCATAGCATTTGCTATGCCCTGAAGGAGAGCCTGCTGTTGCACATCCTTCTTCAACAGATTGGCCATAGCTTGCTGGATCACCATGGACTGTACCTCAGAGACTCTGGCCTTTGTGACCACTTGTTCGATCAAGGCATCCACTTTGCCCTTGTCTTGCTTACTAAAGATGGCTATTGGAGATGAGGCCTCCATCCTTGGCATCCCAAGGTATGCCATCTGGATCACACCATCATCGCTGTCATCATCCTCCAATGATGCCAGCTCAATGGACGGGATATGGTAGAGTTTTCATGTGACCTTTCAGGATTGCCAACTACTGATGTAATTTCATCATCTTGTATTTACTCATCAGATGATTTACTCAGCCTTTGTACTGTCCCTTACTGACATGCTCTGTACATGGCGCTAACTTTGCGATTTTCCTGATCTCCCTGTCCAATGTTTCCTGGCATCTTCCCAACTCATCATACAACTCCTCATTCTCACTCTGCAACATATCAGTCATACCAGTAAAAAATCATTCAACTGTAATGCATGCTTTTTATCCTGCTGCTGCCTTTCACAATCCTCTCTCAATATAAAAGCCTCTCTGTCTCTGTCCTGTACAGCACAATGCAGTTCATTCTGAGTCAATCAATCAAATGTTTATTGTCATTTGGTTAAAACCATTACAACATGAAAAGCTTTAAACACATCTAGAACATGTTGCCATAATATAAAACAGTCACAGTTTCAGAAACTAAACAATAATCAAATCTCACATCTCTATTAACAGAACCGAGTACTTTATCTTGGCTAATGAGCATACTAATAAGCATGCTCCCAGCTTGACATAATATCAATATTTCAACAGAGGATAATTATAAATTCATTGCATTTGTAAACCTCTTATATTCAGATACAGTTATTTAAGGCTCTGATAACTCAGGAATCTGAAATGTAATCTGTCAGACTAAAATTACAAAGAACATGACATTACAGTTATTAAAATGTAAGAGATATGTAAAATAAAAGACAAATTATTTTAAGCAAATATGAACTTCAGACATATAACAATTGATTGTGACAAAGCGGCTCAACATCTGGAAGTACATAGATACATAGATACATAGACAGTGTTGGCAGATAAGGGCCTATGGCCCACCTAGTCTCGCCCATTTGAGCTTGAAAGTTCAGTTTGTTTTCCTAGAAGTCTATTTCCCTTACCCCTGACCTCTAGAATTCCTTTATGTCTATCCCATGCATTCTAAATCCTGTGATTGTTTCAGCTCCCACCACTTCCTCTGGCAGGGTGTTCCACTTGTCCACCACCCGTTCTGTGAAGAAATTCTTTCTCATGTTTCCTCTGAATCGTCCTCCTCCAACTTCATCCCATGCCCTCTAGTCCCTGACACATCTTTTTCGCTTAAAAATAGTGTTTTCCTGCACCTGTTCCTCCCTGTAAGATACTTGTATGTCTCTATCATATCCCCTCTCCCTCCTCTCCTCCAGGAGTACATGTTCAGTTCCTTCAACCTGTCTTCATAGGACTTGTGATGCAACCCATGCACAATCTTTGTTGCCCTCCTCTGAACCTTCTCTACCCTGTCTATGTCCTTATGTAGGTATGGTCTCCAGAACTGTACACTTTACTCCAGGTGAGGCCTCACTAGTGTCTTGTATAGTGGAATTATGACCTCCTTTTCCTGCTGGTGATGCCCTGCCTATACATCCCAGCATCCTATTTGCTTTACTGAAGTCCTCATTTAACAGTTTGATGATCAAGACAATGACAGCCACAACCATGAATCCCAGGAGAATCAACAGCTTCACTCAAGCCCCAATAATAATGAACAGTCATGAAGTCCATTGAGTTGATAAGACAGTTCAATTCAGTTACCATATGTCAGAAGCGAGCCTAACGTGAAAGATGTAATACCGACTCCTTTCACAAAGAAGGAATAATCTCCCTTATTCCGGAATCCCAAACCTCAGCACAAGTTTATCATAATGAAGCCCTCGGGTCTGACATCAATGAAATATCAATAATTTCAAGCGCTCCAATTGGCAGTAAAATCTACCGTCCAAGTGGCATACGATGTCATTACTATTTGTAGAAACAAGAGAACATGATTTAATAAACATTTTTATGCCCATTTAGATGGCCAACACAAATTTTCCTTGTATATTTTACAGGGCATGAAAGGAAACTTGTGAAAATCTATACATTAAAAGGAACACCATAAAAACACAGTATAAATTTTAAACTGGCATCAGAAAACAAGCATTAACGGGAGTGTCTTTGTTGCTATTATCAATGAAAAGGAATCAATAATGAGCTTTATAAGAATATGAGTCCATAATCACTTCAAACAACGTTCATATGGGACTACTAGGTAGTTTAACCTTTCAGATTTTATATTCTTAGGTGAGCCTATTAACATTCTTGCAAGGAAACCCTCTATGGAGCTACAGCAGTCTGTTTCTATCTTTTCCCAACTCCCATTATAGCATTAATGAGTGCTTTCCCTAGGATATCCATTATGATTTCCACATCAGGGGCTTTATCACCGTATAGCTCCCTTTCCAACACTAAAGACAGGCAAACCTGAGTTTAGTTTTGCCTCCTCCTTTTCTTTGATTTAAGGGAAGAGAATGCCAAAAGTTTCGTGAAGCAATCTGCCCTCCATACTCCACCAAAGCCAATGAATCCTCCTCTTCATCGATTCAGTTCATCTCCATTTTAAGTACTAAAAGGACTGCAAAGACAAATAAGAAAAAGCACTCCTCTAAATGCAGCAAAATACGCTTGCCATGCATATATGAGACCCCTGACCCTTAGGCAACAATGGCATACTTGCTATAAACTTTTAACAAGCTTATCAACACGTGAAGTAGTTCCACATTTTTCCATCTCCTTTGGGATGCTCTCGGTCATTTCTCTGTAGCAAGCAGCTCAGTTTTTCCCCAAAACTCCTGGGGAACTCACAGGGCATTGTCATTTATTTTTCTGAGGCACACATGTAATTATGCAATTATGCATCATATCGTTTCACCACTTCCCTCAACCAGAACCAAACTGTTCGAATAAATGAGACGCATGTAAAGCAAAAACATTTAAATAAATTAACAGTCTCTAAAAGAGCATTTGAACTGTAAAACAACAGCAATGTGTCTCGTATCTACGTATCCCAATTAATAAAGCAATCGGGCCATCATGAACACAAAAGGCCGAAAGTATGCAATCACTTGAGCAAATATACTTGCCATACATATATAGGACCCGACCCTTAGGCAACAATGGCATACTTGCTATAAGCTTTTAACAAACTTATCAACAAGTAGAATGTTTCCACATTTTCCATATCCTTTGGGATGCTCCTTGGTCGTTCTCTCTGTAGCAAGCAGCTCAGTTTTCCCCAAAAATCCTGGGGAACTCACAGGGCATTGTCATTTATTTTTCTGAGGCACACATGTAATTAAGCAATTACCATCATGTTGCTTCACCACTTCCCTCATCCAGACCAGAAACCACTCTGAATAAGCAAGGGCGCATGTAAAGCAAAAACGCACTAAATAAATTAACAGTCTCTAAAGAGCATTTGAACTGTAAAACAACAGCAATGCATCTTGTATCTTGTATCCCAATTAATAAAAGCAATTGGGCTATCATGAACACAAAAAAATGAAAGTAAGCAATTATTCAGCTAAAGAGTCATCAGGTGTCTCTCAACTGCCATAAGCCAAAATGCCAAAAATAAGCGAGTAGTTCGACTAAATTGCCTGAAGGCTCCCAGCAACATAAAATCACTTACGAAGCTCAATTAAACAAGTAGATTCAGAGTTTCATTCATGAATAAAATAAAAGAGCCTTCAGTAAGTAACTTTTGAGCCAAAAACTAGACTGAGGGCCAGAGACAGTGGGATGCGAGCAGCCTGCAGCCATCTTACGTCCCGCCCTCTCACAGTAGCCACTAGGAAGCTGAGTCCTCATTTTGAGTCTCATTTCTGAGCTTTAGGAGTTTTGTTCCAACTCCCTCTATTGTTTCCCCATCTCTTGGGACTTGGAACCCAGTTCCTTTGTCAGAGCTAGGACCTCTGTTTCCCTCTCTGGAGGGCAGCGTGCAGGGTGGCAGCCATCATGCCCTTTTGGTCATGTTTCTTGACTGTAGGTTTGGTCTCAAATACAGTGTGCACACATACTGTATTGGATGACCGTGCACCTTCATGTCCAGCATAAAATCGCCCCAATCTCCATGGGAGATTAGACAGTTTGAGACATCTAACTTGAGCTCAGTGCTAATGGCCATTCTGGAAGGTTCCCTTTCCTGAATTAGCCATGAGTCCAAGGTGTATTGATCAACCTTGTGCTGTACAGCCAGACAGTTACACATTTGAGTTATGCAATCCCATGGACCAATGCTGCTGTTGAATGAGGGGACATAGGCTTGGACAAATTCACGATTCCCAGTCTAGTTCGTGGTGCAGAGGGCCTGAAAGATCATCCATATGGGTTGAACAGGAGGGCATAGGTTCAAACACCTTCATTATTTCCAATGACTGTTCGTCTACGCACCTTTTTGTACTGGTCTGGTTTTGTCCAGTCAGGCCCATGCCACGTCGCCATTTGTTGGGGTCAAGGCAGGACCGAAACCTGATGGTAAAACATGACACAGGGACAGGTGCTGCAGAACAAAAGATTTATTACCCAATATGTATAAAAGGGCAGCTTACCACAGCTGGGAGTCCGGAACCTCTGAACATCTGGTGTCATTAACAGGAAAACTCAGTGAAAACAGTATTACATGAAGTTATATACTCAGAGATAACAAGGTCCATTACCTGGTAGGTGGTCATCTACATAGTAGAAAAGGTAAACAAAGCATTTCTATTGGTGGCTAAGGTGGCAGCTTGTACCCAAGGCTGTTAGGTTTTGAATGTACAATGCAATAAGCAATTATGCTGACTAACACTACTATTTGGTTACAATGGGTGATTCATAGAATATGCTGATCATAGCATTATGGCTAATAACTGTAGATGGCATGCTAAGACCATAAATATAACTCTACATAATACATCGTAGCAAGCATAAGTAAATACTAATATCCCTTATACTGTAAGATGATGGTCACATTAGGGACTGTAGGTCAGGCAAGTCTACAGTCCTGCAAAACTCAAACCAAGATTAAGGTTAGTAGTTTTACACTCCCAGAGCCTTACAGACCCTAAAGTGCTGGCATTGCAGTATTTTAGTAAAAGCACACCACTGTTCATGGGAATGCTAAGAGGCTGTACCACCCTGAAAAGGAGTTGCACCAGTTTAAGGTTTGCCTTGCAGGGACGCATAAAGGATTTTGGAGGAGGGAGGAGGTGTAACCAGCCTCTCTCTTCATCTGGTTTGAGGCTTGTTACTGGAGAGCACTTTCGAAGGGTTAGGCCTAACCCTAAGAGATGTTCTCTGTTGGCCCAACTTGGAGAAAGGATGTTAGGAGTTTGTACCTTAAGCTCCTGACTTAGTTAGCAGTAGGAAACCCAGGCATGAATATTCAGGGCCCTGCCCTTTAGGCATGAATATTCGGCCCTGCCCTTCAGGCATGAATATTCAGGGCCTTGCCCTTCCTCCTTTACACTATAAAAGGAAGGCAAACCAGCTCAGTGGAAGGAAGTGCTGAGGCACTGAGCTTCTCACCTCCTGCCATGCTGGTGACCCAGGTTTGGAAACAGGTGCAGGTCACTCAGGAGTGGGCCATGGGATGTAGGATTGAGTGTCCCAAGGACAGCCCTCCCTCCTCATGGAGGGTTTCATGCATCCTGCTAAGCAGCTTCCATCTGGAGGTTCTAGGTGGCAGTGCAGCAGGACACAAGGAGAGTATCCCATCTGCTTGACTTCAGGGGACATCTCAGTGAAGGTGGAGCTTGCACAATTCATCATTACGCGTGCCATGAGCTGAGGAAAGCGAAGGAAACCCCCTGACTGGAGGGATGACAGGCCCAATGCCCCCGCGGTCCCACATCAGTGACTGGGCTCCTGGTCTGACTGGACAATGGGTAAATCCCAGAGAAGACTGATAGTGTTGCCCGGATAGTGCTTTTGTGGATCCAATTATCCTCCATTGGATAGTGTTGCTATCTGACCTAGAATCCGGCCAATGAATCTGAGGTCAGATCCATCAGATCAACCTTGGATAATTAGATTCGGTGGGTGGATCCATCAGATCCAACCTCAGATAGTTTGATCCTATGGGAATACATCGGATCCACTCTAGGATAGTTGGATCTTATTGTGAGATCCACTGATCCAGGTTGGCTCCACAGATACCTTGGATACTTTTAGTGGATTCTAGGAGGTCAGATGCTTGGTTGTATGTCTATGCCATCTGAGGCTATCAATATCTGACCAAAATGATGGTATCCAACCTGATAGGAGACTATCCAAGCAATGCTAAAGTTGGATGATGAGGCTGGGGGGTTAGTTGGTAGCAAGGAAATAAACTACTGATTACAAAAAAAAAGGGAAGGCAAGCTGAGAGGAACAGCATGAGAGTCCAACCATCCTAGATGCAAGTAAGCCAAATGGGTCTGGCAGCCTCAGGGATGGTGGCAGGGTTCCTGTATCAGGTGGCACTGATCGCCTCTAACAAGGTCTTTGGATGCTCAGGGCCCAGTCAGTGTCCTGCATAGAAGAACCCCAAGAGCTCTGGTTTAGAGGAGGTAGACTGCAACCAGTGTTCAGCCTTGAGGAGAAACAGGAAGATTACAACCTGATGGCATGAAGGAAGTAGGAAGGGCCAACCCTCACTGAGGTCGCCGTGATCCTTGTGAACCCACTCCCATCATCTGTATACAAGGGAGAGAAAGAGAGAGAGAGAGAGCATGTAAGTTAACCTTCATTGACATTGTTCTGAAGGAGATAAAGGCCTATTCAGTAATCATGCAACCCCTGGGAAGTGCCCCAAATGAATGTCATCAGGTGAGGAGGCTTGATAAAATTGGGGTTGACAAGTTAATAGGGTGGGTCTCTGCATGGGAGTCTGTTTCTTTGAGCCACTAGGGCTGTCAGCGTAGTTGCTGAAGGAGAGCCAACTGCAGCTGGACCAACTTTAATATTCACTGGTGCAGATCATAATTCTGATGTACTACATTGATTCATTTGGTAGTCACTTGCTGACCCAGGAAGACATGCACAGGCACATTTTGCCCCCGGATAGTGCTCATCCTGCCTGGAGGTGCCACCATGAATAGTTCTTCAGAGAACCAGGGCTCCAGGTGCCTCGAAAAATGGCAGCTAGGTTAATGGAAATGAATGTAACAGCAGCAGCAGCAGAGCCCCTTTAGTGCAAAGTGAGAGAATCCTGGTAATGAATGTAGGAACAGTGTAGTGCAGTGGGAGTGGGACATGCTTATGGTACTGGAATATGGAAAATTGTAATAGCAAGATGAACTGAAAGGCGAGGTAACTAGAAGTTATGTGGGCTAACACATCATCAAAGAGATTGCTTTTACAACATCAGAGTGGCTAAAGCTTGGAATACACTACCACAGGACCTAATAAAGCTAGATAACTTTAATTCATGTAAGATTGGACTCGACAGGCGGCTTTCATCAAACTATCATAAAGATTAATTGTCCACATTTAAGTGGGGACATTCACGATGGGCCTTTGGCCTTCTTTTGTCCAACTGCACAAAAGTAACCAAAGTAACCAAAGTAATGCCCTCCTTTGGCTGTGTGACATTGTTTCAGCTTGATAAAATGCTTTCTGCTTGATCCCAGTTCCCTAGCATGGACCTGGGGTTGTGAGTAGTTTCCCGTGTATTTTTCTTTATTTATTTCTGTTTAACCAGAAGGGTGGACTGGATCAAAACAATCTGTTTTCAGTCATGCCTGGGAATGAGGGTTACAACAGAAGGAAGTGAATACATGTCACAATACAAAATGCAATACTAAATACAGAAAATATGAAAATACATTTAAAAGCAAAACAGACAATATTCTTATGTACACAGTGTATTTACAACAACCACTCCACCTTACTTGTGGTCACAACTGCATAGGTACAGTATTTGTCTGCAGTTTGTCACACAGGCTCAGTTTAAGAACAGAACATTTGCAAAGGGTCTAAGAACTGTTGAAATAGTTGATTTAGTGTCATTGGACCATAAGTAGTGGATGAACATTCTGCAGTTTTGGTTCTAGCAAACTCTTCTTGCATACTGCTTGACTGATAATTGTTGTAATGATTTAACCATATTGGACAAATGATAACTTCTGAGTACATGTTGTAGAGAAAAAAGCACACTCACCCTGCACACAGGATGCAACAGCAAAAACTTAGGATTCACCTAGTTTAATAAAGCCATAAAAGTTAGACAAGCACTACCACACCACAGAGATCATGCCTCGTCTTACGTTTTCACCTCCCCTGGAGGCTCATCAGAGAATAAATCAAAGCATTACAAAAAAAACTCTTAAGTACCTTGTAATAAGGAACATGTGACAACATCCACCAATAAAAAATACAGTGTCATCAAATCAAATAATGCTAAACACTTTACTTAAAGCACATTATTAACACATTTGTCAAATTTAGAAAGAAGAAGTCTTTTCAAATGCTAGAGCATTATTAGAACCTGTTATTTATATCTCAAACTTTGACTGCCCCTTATTAATAGACAATTTCTGATGTTGTGGCAAATGTCTCCCACCAACCTGACCAAGGCCATCACCATTCTGTAATCCTTCCTGAATCCATACTGTCAGTCAAAAGCAAATTATTAGCTTCTAGGTATTTGAACAATTGCTAAAAAAATGCTTCTCAAGTAATTAAGATAATACAGGTTAGACTGAGATTGGTCTATAGCTTGTCATGATTTCTCTGTCACCTATTTTAAAATGAGAGTTGCCACTGCATTCTTCCAACAGATAGGTACACAATTTCTTCCAAATAGAACAAGCACCAGGATTAGTGGTGCTACTAGGATCTTAGTACATTACAAAATTATATACAGCAGCACCCACTCACCGAGAGATGGTAGAATTTGTTGCTTACTCAAAATTAATTTATTGCAGGATGATAATTTCACCAGAAGTTCACCAAATGTAAGAAGAGGAACATAGCAGTGAAAACACCACCACTCCTTACGTTTCACCCCCACACATGGGGGTTTCATCAGATGAATGCAAAGAGCTAACATATGATGTGATATCATCAGTGTCATCATATGCTTAGCAAGGAGGGGCTTCTGATTAATCGAGGAGGAGAAAGGAGTCTGGCAGTACTGAGAAATGATATTTTAATGAAAAATCATCACAAACAATGAATTCTGCAACACTACATAGCTTCTGCAATGGGATGCAAGCCTTACACAAAATTCCTTGCTAGTGGAATTGCAGAATTCAAGGGCCTTGCTTATAACAACCTCCATCATACAATTCTGTGTTGATCACATGGTCTTATATCATAACCAAGACTAAAACTGTGACCATAAATTAATTTGAGCCTTTTGCTTGAGTAATTTTGTGATGCATGGTGACTGACCATTGCTCTTTCAGGTCTATAAATAGTCTTTGGGTCCCAAGAGATCTGGGGATCCCTGGGCATGTCCCCAGTAAGGGAGTCCTGCCCTCAATATTACAGAAGGTTGATTCATACCCCTGCCTCCATGGAGGATGCGGCTCACCTAGGTGGGGATTGCTGTCCAGCATGTGCACATTATGCATGGGTATGAACATATTGGGGTCCTCCAGTCTGGGGTGAGACTTAGCACTGTGGCTGAGGAATGGGACCTTGGAGTTATCATAGCAAGGTTCACTGTTTTTCGTTTTTACCGGAAAACCGCAAAATTCGAATTAGGGCTGCCTGAAACCGGTAAAACGAAGATTTCTGGAATCTGGCATTTTCTATCAGATCAGTAAATCTACAAAAAGTCTGTTTTTCTCTTAATTCCTTCCTGTACTGTTTTTAGTTTGCTTTATTTAATGCTCTGTATATTAAGCCTTCTTTAATTCTAGTTATTTATATACATACTAAAAGAATGATAACAGAATCGGTAAAATCGGAAATTAGAGTAACAATCACCGGTGAAATTCAGGAATTTTAAGTCTTGAAAACGGAATTTAATTGTTTTAATCACGTAAATCAGTGGCCTTGATCATCAGTGCCTCCATCAAACAATTGAGTCAGTGCAACAAGACATATTGCTTTGTGAGTAAGATGCTAGGATGTATCAGGAGGGTATTGATGACAGAAAGAGGTAATACTTCCTCAGTATACTGTATATCCTAATAGCCACACAAGTACTGCACCCAGTTCTGGATTCCTCACCTCAGGAGGCTAGAGGTAGGCTGGAGATGGTGCAGTGCAGAGTAGTAAAATGATTCAGGGTCAACAGGGCAGGTCCCATGAGGAGTACCTCAAGGCACCGAACATGTACTCGGAGACCAGAAGTGAGAGGAGAGATGTGATAGAGACCTTCAAGTTCCTAAAAGGAATTAATAAGGTGTGGGGAAATATTTAGCTTGAATACTAGTTCTTGGTAACATGGCTATGAGTGGAAACTGACAGGAAATAGGCTCAGAAAGGACACAAGGAAGTATTATTTATGGGACGGGGTGGAGCCATGAAACAGTCTGCCTGCTGAAATGGTGGGTGCTAAAACTGTTGGTGGGTCTCAAGCACAATTGGGATAGAATGAAGGGTATAGTGGTTGCTCAGGCAGTAGAAGCTGGGAGGAATGGGGGGGAGGATGAGGAGGGCTAAGACCCTGGAGGAAAAGTAGGTCCCAGGGCTAAATAAGGAACTTAGGAAGACTGGAAGAACCATGGGTCTTTTCCTGCTGTCATTGTCTATGTTTCTACTTTTAATACTTTCACCCACTAGCTTGTACCCTGATTTTAAGAATTTGGGAAGCAGACTCATACACCTCCTTTGCACCCTCCATGGAGCTGAATAGTTAACAGATTATATGGAACTAGTGTTATATCAGGGTGTCTTCATTAATACTTGAAGGTATGTAAAGCTACATCAGTCGTATGGCAAAATCCCTGTCCTATATGTTTTGTATGGTGCTAAGACATGACCCCTATGCATTCAAAGAAACAGAGTAAATGTTGGCAACATAAAGGTCGGCTCATCTTGCCTAGTCAGTGCAAGCCTTTTCTAGTTATGGGACTGTTCTTAACTATCTGTAAGGTGCAGCCCCATCAAAGTGAGTGATGTCTGTTATATGTTGTTCTGGGACTCTCTGTGCACCATCATCTGGGCTCCTAAGATGCAGGTCTGCCTCGCTCTTTATGTGAAAGTGTTGGGACCATGGAGGTATCTGTGACTGGCTTCTCTGGCCTCATCCTGGAACATTAAATTTGGATGTACCCTGTAGGTGAGTAAGATAATCCTACCATAAATTAAGTGACACCAGATCATTTCACCCCAAGGCCTGGTGACTCCACCCATTACTTCTCCCCTCCAACCACTGGACTTCACCCATACACAGCTCTGCTCCACATATCAAATACCCTCCCTGGTTAGAAGAGATACATTATTCTTTTCATGCCCAGGAAGAGAAGTCTTGGCAAAATGGCCCCTGTCTGTCTGTCTGTCCTCCTATCCTCTCCTTACCACTTTCCTGCCCCTCCTCAGACTTTACAGAGGCTGCTTCTGCTAATCTGTGATACTCCAACATTACTCATGCTACACCCCTAACTATTTGGCTCATGCTTACCCAGAATTATGTACAGTTGCTTAGGGAGGGGTGCTTTAGGGTGTCTACAGACACCACCTCCTTTCTCGCTTCCAGATGTTAGGCATTGCTATCTCTTTTTATGTATTTATTTGAAAATTGTTGACTGGGAGAGGCACATGGAGCAAAATCTCATTTCCAGGTGTGACCGGGGAGGAGAACAGAGGAAGGAACTGCAGCACAATGCATAGATGTAAAACTGTGGAACAGTATTTGATAAAAGGTTTTTCAAAATTATGATAAATGCAGAAATCATGTGTGCTGGAATAAAGTGCAATACAGCTTAAAGAACATCTAACAAGTGCACAGTTAGATGTGGCATTAATCTCATGAACAAGAACACTGTTGGCAACAAGGATTGACCTGAAAAGAGCAAGTTGTTCTCTGACATTGTTAATGAGGAGAAGACTGTAGTTGTGTGGTAGTGAACATTGTATGAGTGGTGACCCATCTGGCCACCAACTTGGGCAACCAGCCTGCGATCATGCCTTAGTGACCAGTGCTCAATGTTTGTTCCATTGTTGGTCCTCGTTAAATATTTGTTACCCATTTTTATGTTTTCTCACCAAAGGCAGAGCAAACATATTAGTATCACATGACAGAGGGCCTTTTGGGGTGCCCTCCTCAACCTATCACAGCCCTAGAATTATAAATCTCAGTCCAAATTCTGCCCTCTTCACCAGCTGTTTTGCTCCTTCCAAAGCACTTGGCCAATCACAGTGCTGGAAAATGCAAAGAAGAAACTCATGTGTTCATTGTGTTTCTTTAATATTCCTAGGAACATTTCTTGTTCTTATATTTGCCCTTGTGCTTGTGCACAAAGCAAACATTTTGTATGATAGTGGGTTTTGAGAGGTGTGTCACTGTCGGTCCAGTGCAGGGCAGTCTGTGAAGGGCTCATCAGTGTCAGACCAATCATCAGCCAGGTTGATCATGACACTCTTCTGGTCTTGCTGGTGGAAACTTTGTGTAGTTGAAAGGAAAGAACTGGACTAATTATAGGAGCTCTTTCTTTTGATTTGCATAATGCTGCCCAGCAAGCAGAGCTGATCAGTGTCCTAATCAGTCTGCTGTGTTCCCCTCAGTATAACCTGAAATAAAAAACTGTCCCTCAATCCATTTCCACCCTTTCTTCTTTATTTTCTGATACCGGTGCCCAATCCCCAATGTTGACTACAACCCCCAATCCCACCTGTTTTCATTATGCTATTCAAGGAGCCCACACCCATGCTGCCAAACATAGCACTGACACTGGGGTGCCCAATCCTCAGTGACAATACCTGAAATATAGAAACAGTCCCTCACAGACTTTTCTTATTTGTATACACCCTGTAAAAATAAAACCATCCATCGATGTCTGTTGCTGCTGCCACCATTACCTCCACCCACCAGACCCTCCCACTCTACACCCCAATCCCTTAATTACATACTGGGGGTCCAATGCTGTAATCCTCTTTGGACCAGAAATTTGTCTTCACTCTTCAACACAGGACTGGGAACTGTGGAAATCAGGTATTCAGTTCAATGTATTTCAATAGGTAATGAACTTGTCCTCATAACTTCATACTTTTGAATAATTATTTTCCCAGATTGTCAACATAGCCTTTTTGGGACACCACCTCATGAACAGTGCAGTGAAATGATGGAAATCCATCCTAAAAGTGATTTTGCACTTGCTGCACAAAATCTCCTTTCAGGCAGTATTTATAAATTTTCTCCATCCTTGTTCATGCGGTGGGGTCATAGAAAAGCTATGTTGAAAATTTGGAAAAATATTTAAAACAGCAAAGTTATGAGCATCCGTTGGAAAAATTTCAATGAACACTCGTAACTTTGGGAAATTTCAATATTTTCACCCCAAATTTTACATATAGCCATTGAATGTGACAGCTGACATTTCTGAAATCCTAGCCAAAATGCATTGTCACACTTGTGGTGTGAAATCACCTTTTGGGCAGGATTTTAATATTTTCTCCACCCTTGTTCATGAGGTGCGGTCGGTCAGAAGACTATGTTGAAAATTTGGGGTAAAATCTTACAAACAATAAAGTTATGAGTGTACTATAATATTTTTCAATGTGCACTTGTAACTTTCATAATTTTAATATTTGCCCTAAATTTTCAACAGAGTCATTTTTCACACCGCCTCATGAATGCGACAAATGCCATTTTAAATCATAGCCAAATTTGTTTTCACACTTGTGGTGTGAAATCACCATTGGGCAGAATTTAGTTTCCTCTGCTCTTGTTCATGAGGTGGCGGTCATAGAAAGGCTACATGGGTTATAAGAAGGCGATGTTGAAAAAGGGAAGTCGGTGGAAGGCGACAGGATGGCGTACATAACATCACACTGAGAAGCAGCTCCCTGACTCACTCCCTGATATTTTTGAAATATCAGCTATCACGCAAGTTTATGACTGAAGTTAAATGTTTTCAGCAAATAAACAACCTTTGGAAAATGCATCTAAAAATTTTCACCGCTGACAGGATTATGATGCTGCAAAAGATATGAGAAGCAAATAAGTGACTAGCAGACTCACAGGAAAGCTAGTGAAGCAACGTCAGAGGTTCTTACTAAGTGTCAAACAGCCCAGAACTTCATAAGTGAGAGCAGCAATTACTACATTTGGAAAAACAAAACACAAGATCCATTGTATAACCCCCCAAAAAAACCTGGCAAATCATTAATTTATTTGGTTTTGTTTACGGTAAGTACACTAGACAACAATGTTGCCTATATTCAGGCACGACCTGGGAGAGCACAGACAGGTGAGACCAGAGTCAACATTAAAGAGTATTTCATGATGCAGCATGAGGTGAAAACAAACATTTGAACAGTAAACAGCCAGGTACAGTCATTATCAGTGATGACAAAGAGAAACAGATAACATTCCATTAATTATTTTCATCTGATGATACATCAATGACTAAATTGAAGCGACAAACAGCAAACAAAACTTAAATGAAGTAGCATTATAACAATAGAATTTCTGCTGGATGTGGGAAACTTTCAGATTTGGAGACCAGCAGGAAATCAGTAAGTGCCATAGGAGGAGAACATGCTGGGAGAGAGGCTCAAGTTACAGCACAAGAGCAGCAGTCGGATTCCAATAGGTGTGCCCGAAGACCCAGTTTAAAGGCCTTGTGGGATTTGGAGAGTTTGATGTGGGAGGGAATGGAGCTCAGGAGTGGGGCAGATATGGTGAAGGATCGTTCTCCTTTTTTGTGAGATATCTGGAATTTCAAGTTGGGTTTGAGCAGATGCCCTGAGGAGGTATGCTTGGGAGGCTGAGTTAATAGTTTGGCAAGGTATTTAGGGGACCCTGTTCTGATCATATTATCAATTGTACAGCCCACAGAATAGTGTCTGAGTGAGTCTGGGGAGAGCCAATTTAGTTTTGAGTAGAGCAGGCAATGATGGGTAAGTCTGTGAGGAGAGAGCAAATCTGCATATACTGTTATAGCAGGTGCTCCATTTCTGGAGCACTCCTTTGCTAGCTTTTAAGGTAAACCTGAGAGCAATATGTCAGAGCAGGGGGAGGAGAAATCCTTTATGCTAATAGCAAGCTGGGCAGCAGCATTGAGGAGGACCTAATTTTAAAGGCAAGACCAAGTTTTAAGTAAACTGTCTTACATGTAGCCGCAATGTGGAGGTTAAAGTCAAGAGATGGGTTGAGAGTGACTCCTAGGTACCTGAAGGAGGTAATGAATTAAGAGGAGTCATCTAGAGAATGTATCAATAAGTCTGGACTAAGAGATCTGATTCTTGAGGGGCCAAAAAGCATAGTTGCGTTTTCTTAGCATTCATTAAGAGTCTGTTCTGTAGTAACCACTGCTGCAAGCAGTTGAAGTCTGCTTGAAGATGTGTTCTTACTGATTAGGGATCTTTACCACTGGAGAGAAGCACCATGTCATCAGCATAAAGGATTAACGAGGAGGAGCAGGGAAGGGAGGGCAAGTTGTTAATGAAAAGGGAGAAAAATAGTGGGCCAAGAATAGATCCTTGGGGGACTCCAACAGAGGTAGGGGAAAGATTTGAGATGGCGGATTCAATTTGGACAAATTGCAACCTCCCTGAAAGGTAGCTATCAGAACCAGGAGACAGTCGACAGGTCAAAGCCAAGGTGGGACAGTTTGGAAAGTAGCAGAGAGTGATTCACAAGGTCAAATGCTTTGTGAGATCAATAAATATGGCCCCAGTGAGCAGGCTCTTATCCATCGCTGTAAGGACTGCATTTGTCAGCTGAAGTAGGGCAGTTGTGGTGCTGTGTCCTGTTGGAATCCGTGCTGGGTAGGGGATATAAGGTTGTGAAGGTGCAGGTAATTTGTGACCTGAGTAGCAATGGTAGAGAGAATGGCAATTGGTCTATAGTTTGACATATTTTGGTATCTCCTTTTTGTGAACAGGGATAACGCGGCGTTTTTCCACAATGTTGGTACCATTTGGGTTATGTAAGATTAAAGATTCTTGCAATAGGAACAGCAAAGGCAGGGCTGCCTGCTTCAAGAAGCTTGGCAGTAGTCCATCGGGGCAGCAGATCCATAGGTGGATACTGATTTGAGGAGTGACAGCACTTTGGTGGAGGAGACTAATGTGAGATGAAAAGGGTTTCATGTGAAAGTTGCACCTCAGGAGGAGGTGAAAGAGGTTGTTGAATTTCTCAGCGATTTGGAGAGATCCGAGAATTGTGCATTAAGAGCATTAGCAATAGTAGGTAACGATTACAGTTTGCGTCATTCAGTGTCATGTCGGTAATGGCAGTCTTGGGCCTTTGGCCAATGAAATTTTGATGTGGTTCCAAAAACTCCTGGTATCAGCCGCTGAAGATTGGAGAAGCTTAAGGCAGTATATCTTTAGCCTTCTGAATATCTTTTTGCAGGCATTTCTCAGTTGTCTATAGATTAACCCAGTCTTCTGATTGTTGGGACTTCTTTGCCAAGTTCCAGGCCTTGTCTCTTTTATCATGGCTTGAAGGAGGTCTTTTTTTAAGCCATTTATTAGGAGCCCTGAGATGCCTTTTTTCAGAGGGATGTGCAGATCCTGAAGGGCCAGAAGCTGAGACATCAGGTATTCAAGTGCTGTGTTTACATTATCAGTGTGACAGATGGGAGACCAGTCTATATTATAATATCCTCGAAAAGTGCACTTTGGTTTAGTTTGGCAAAATCAAAATTGAATGATTCTTGGGGGTTAAGTCAGTGGCCATTCCAGATACAGAACTTAGGCAGGTGATCACTAATAGAATCCGAAAAGGTCCCTGCAGCAATTATTTTATTTGCTCTATTTGTAGCCATCCAGTCCAGGAGAGATTGGTGCTCCTAGCTGGAAGAGATGCGGTAGGGCTAGAGATAAGTTGAGCGAGGTTAAGTCGGGCGAGAGCTTCAGTAAATGTACGCATGACTCCTGATAGGTCTAGGTTGAAGTCTCCCATTAGTATGACTTCAGATCTGCCCTTTTCAGATAATCCAAGAGCCCATTTAAGCCAGGAGAGCCCCCTTTGGAGGATTGTAGGCACAGATCAGATTTAGCCTTTTATCACCCCCTAGTTGTAGAACCATATGCAGAGCTTCACAGTGATTTGTTATCCAAGACTGGAGTACAGAGACATTGAGATGCTCTTTATAATAATTAAATGTGCTTTCTGTCTCAAATGGCTACTCACTTATTTCATTCCAAGGAGGAGTGGGGGTCTCTTAGTCTTTCAAATCAGAGCTCTGGTGTGAATTAAGCTCAGCCACTAGTCGACAAGGTGGATCTCCCATTGGCTGAGGACCTATTCTGAAAATGCTAACTGCCAAAGTTGGCTGCCTTTAAAATATACTGCCCTGCTGCTTGGTTGGCTCACTTTAAATAAGGTGCATTCCCCAGCCAGTGTACTGGTCATTGATGCACTAACTATTTGGCTCACTTTAAATAAGGTGCAGAACCCACTCAATATACTGGTTGTCAATGGAGAGCCAGCTAATGGAGGCACCCTTAAATCTCCTGAACATAAATGAAACCAAACTTAACTGCTCAACCCATGCAGTATCACACATATTACATTGCCTTTCTCATTGGGGTGCTACTGGTTATGGCATACAGTCAAACAAAAACATTTTCCAATTTTTTTTGGGGGAGGTGTGTACTACATCTTTTGCTTTGTTTTAACTGTATCCCATAATGAGGACAGGCACATGTGCATGTTAGGTGGGGGGGCATCTGTGACTGAGCAGAGTCCAGGGTGAAGTAATAGACAGTGAAAATAAGGCAGATTGGACCAAATGTTTTGAGAGGTGGACCTGACAGTGGGCAACACAGGAAACCACTGTAAAGGAGATGTTGCAGATTAACCATAGAACCATAGAATGTGTTAGCACAAAGCGACCACTAGGCCCATCTAGTCTGCCCTATTTTTCTTGCCTATTACTACACCCTGACTCTATTCAGTCACAGATGCCCCCACTTTCTTCTATGTACATATATGTGCCTATCCCACACATGCTTGAAGTTCCCCACTGCCTTCACCCCACCACACCTCTACTGGCAGGCTGTTCCAGGCATGCACCATCCTTTCTGTGAATAAGTATTTCCTCAAATCCCTCTTAAACTTCCCTCACTAAAGCTTCATAGCATGCTCCCAAGTTCTGGTGCTCTTCTTCTGAAAGAGACTATCCTCCTGCACTTTGTGCACCCCGTGAGGAACTTATAGGTCTCAGTCATGTCCCTTCTCACTCTTCTGTCTTCCGGGAGTGCATGTTGAGCTCCCAGCCACTCCTTATATAGGTTCTCATGCAACCTCACACCATTTGGTAGCCCTCCTCCGGACTGTTTCCACTCTGTTAATGTCCTTGTGGTTCCTCTGTGGTCTGGTTGGTGGGCGCCAGATGTTTAGCATCATGGTTGCTACTGTAGGGCAGCAATTTCATTTGCATGTTAGGCCGCAGCCACATGGCTGTTGTCCTGGATGGCACTGAACTGTACACCACAGTGTACCTGTGTATCTTTGAGGTCACCTGGGACAAAGGGATCCAAAGGTGACTTGAGGTAAGCAGCATGGAGAGAAAATAAAATAATGTTTGCCATAGCACATTTTATATCCAAGTGAACAACTATGATCTGTTTCTGTGGGTATAATACATCACACCTCACAATTATTTAACTGGACTCATGATACTGAATCACAAATAATAATAAAAAAAAATTTAAAGAATTACAAGTAGTACTACTAATTCTTTTACCCAGATTGCTGAAAAGGGTCTCACAGGAAGGTGGTGCTTCCAGACCAGGTGAGCAATACAAAGGGAAAGGTCACGCACTCACCATCTCATTCAATAACCATTCCAGGCTGTGGTGGAGTTAGGCTACACCCTCAGCTGTGACTGATGAACCACTTTTCTATCTCCTTATTTTCTAGCAACAGTTAATGCTTTTCTCTTTGCTTTTCTTCTCCCCCACCCTAGGTTGGCCACCTAGCGTAGCTCTTTACTGTCCCTACTAAACTTCCTACTAGTTCTCTCTTTTCATTATTTTTCCATTTCCATCCATCCAGTCCCTGGAATGATGCCAAACAGCTGGAGAGGTGTTGTGTAAGTACATAAGTGCATTTTGTGTACAAAAGGCATGAAGGCTATTTTGGATGGGAATGAATGCAGTTAGTAAAACCTTTTTAAGGGAAGGGATTCAGAAGTCATATAGAACAATAATGATGTCATGATTGGTACAGTTGTAGGAAATCCTTGGGGTATTTTCATAAATTCACACTATAGACTTGTTAATGTATAAGGTTTTATGTATGAGAATGTGGTATGCTTTATAAAAGTGCTTAGTCACTCTGGATCAGAGATAAAGAAAGTCAATATCTGTGGAGATATACACTGTACCTTTAACTGAACCAGGAAATACCCTGAAACAACCCCCTTGGTTTTGAAACAACATGTTCAGACATGAAACAGCATGTCCAGACATGTAAATAGAAAAGGGCTCAGTCAGGTGACCCTACCAAAAATATATAAAATCTCTAAACTGACTTCACTTTAGTTCAGTCCAGTAGGGCTCAGCCCTGAGAGAGGAGCAGAGGTTCTACTGTTTGTGCAGACAAGCTGTTAAATGCAGATGAGAAGGGTCTTAGGAGCTCTAAGATCCAGGACTGTATTTAAGGAGAAACTACTGTTTATTTATTTATTTATTTTTGTTAACTGGTAAGCACCATAGCCAAGACATGACTATTTTCAGGCATGACCCAGGAGATTACAGTGGGTAGGAGAACTTAGAGAAATATACATTTGCCATACATACATTTTGTCAAAACAGGGAAATGACTACATTGAATACAGCAGAAGAACAAAATTACACAATATAAGCAGGGAAGAATACATACATTTTGATTTTAGAAGTTAGTCAAAGATGCAGAGATTTCACAAGTGCTGGCATGCGTGGCAAAAGGAAAAGCAGTAACATATCTTAGTGACTAAACTTATTCCTTTTATCAAAACACAGGGTTATGAGCAGTTAGACACAGATAACAAAGCATACCACATAAGTGCTTATGGTCTCAGTTAGAAGAGGTAGAACAGCGAAATAGTATGTAGCAGTTAGGGATATGAAGGAGAGGAGATTGATGATGGGTTCAAGGGGTTTGAAGCAGGTACAGGAGACATGTTAAATAGGAAGGAGTGAAGATTACTTTTAAACAGGGTATGTGTAGGGGTTTCTAACCTCAAGAGGCAGGGAGTTCCATAGTTTGGCTGCTGAGTAAGAAAAAGGCAAGTGTGCCTTTGTTAGATTTACATCTTGGTATTTTCAAAAATGCTTTATTGGCTGAGCAGAGGCCATGGGAGGGGCAGCAGAGTTAATAGGGAGGCCAGCGAGACTGGATGTTGGTTCTGTTGACATTATCGGTCAGTGATCCAAGAGCAGAATATGAGCATCGGAAAGGGCAGCCAGTTTAGATCAGTGTAAAGCAAACAATGGTGTTTCAATTCAGGGAGAAGCTGAGGCATACCTACATATGCTCTTGTAGGTGATATCCCACCTTAGGAGAGTTGCAGATGCATTGAGATAAGTGACTACCCCATAAGATAAAGATGGGAGTAAGATCCCTGAGCTATGGCTAATCTTGCTGGCTGTGTTAGGATGTAGCTGGTTTATAGGCTACACCAATTTTGGCATTAACTGATTTACAAGTAAGCGTAATATGCTTGTCAAAGTTAAGATTCTCAACAAGTAGTACTCCTAGATATTTAAATGAGCGGACTGAATCCAGAGTCATCCCATCCTGCCCTGTGACTTTAAAGATCCCAGTTGTTATTTAATTTAGATGCAGAGCCAAACAGCATCATAACCATTCTTTCAGCATTAAGGATGAGCTTGTGTTGGAAGAGCCATGATTGAATAGATTTGAAAGAAGTAGTGAGGGTGAAGTTGATATGGTGTATAGTTTTATCACTACAGTATAAGACCAGGTCATCCACATACAGTATTGGTGGGCATTCGGGGATGTACTGTATGTGAGATATTAGTAATAAAAATAGAGAAGAAGGGGACCTAGTATTGGTCCCTGAGGAACACCTAGGTTAATGGTCATCAAGCTGGAGACAGCGAGTTAAATCTAACAGACTGAGGTTCTATCACGTACATAGTTATTGAACCAGTTTGAGAGACACCAAGGGCTAGAGACTATCTAAAAGAAGAGATGATCAACAAGGTCAAAAGTCTTTGTGAGGTCAATGAAAACAGCCTCGTGAGGTGTCCATTATCAACAGCAGTTAGAGTATCATTTACCAGATGGAGCAATGCCATGGTAGCACTATGCCCTTTGCAAAATCCATATTGGATAGGCAAAGAAGGTTATACGTCATCATAAATTAGGGGACCTGGGTTGATACTAACTTTTCCATTATTTTGCACAATACTGAAAATACAGCTATCGGTCGAGTTAGTTATTTCCTATTATTACCTTTCTTATAGACCAGAGTGATTCTGGCCATCTTCCAGATAGCAGGGACAACACCATTGCAGAGAGAGGTGAAAATCCTTGCTAATGGCTGGCAATGAAAGGCTGCAAGTTTAAGAAGTTTAGGTTCGATTCCTTCCGAGCCAATGCTAGTGTTGTCAGATATGGTATTGAGCAGACCCAGGACATCTGATTTGGATATTGCCTTAAGATGGAACAGGGGTAAAGTAGAGTAGGGTGTAGTGGCTGGGTAGAGAAAGAGACTGACCCTGGGGAAAGACAGATGTAAAGCTAGACAGGTCAGAGAAATGCTTATTGAACTCTTCTCATGATGGTCCCAGGGTTGTTGCAGTGGACCCTTTTAATGATCATTTTGTCAGTTAGTTGTGCTTTCTTTGTGCCTAGGAATGATCTGACATGTGCCCAGAATTTTCTAGGGTCATCTGATGCTTCAAGCAGAAGACCCTAATAATATGTGCTTTTAGCAAGTCTGCTCCACTTTTACAGTCACTTCTCTGAGTCCTGTAGGTGTGGTAGTCAGCTGTATGCCCTTATTTTCTAAAACATTTCTAGCTCTCATCTCTGATGTGCTAAGCAGTCAGAAGATCTTTGTGCAGCCACTTAGTAGGTGTCACATGCACCCGTCCGGGTCACAAGGGAGTATGTCTATTCTGGACTTCACTAAATTTGTCTAGAAAGTAGTCAAGAGCTGTTTGTGCATTCTGGAACTGTGAAATATAAGACCAGTCAATAGTCGAGACTTCATACAAGAAGTTCACCTGATCCAGAGTAGCATAGTTCCTGAAAGTGAGGTGGCGTGGGGGCAGGGACTGGGAGCTGGAGTGTTGCCACACACAAAAAATAGGGTGTGATCTGATATAGCATCTAGTAGAGTGCCTCGTCCACAACCCTATCAGCTCTATTTGTTAACACCCAGTCTAGCAGTGTGCTTGACATTGCTTTAGTAGAGATCCTTGTTGACTCAGTTATAACTTGATGCAGATTGTAACTTTGGATTAGAGATAGAAGTGTGCTATGAGTTTGTCCAAGCCAGTTTAAATTCATGTCCCGAGAATAAGCACTTCATTTGAGGCCTACGAGGTTTCACCATATTCTCCAGAAAGTTAGTGAAGGTAGTGAGACCTACCGGGGTGGGTTATATGCTAAGATTATGTGCAGATTTCTTGCACCAATCGTAGAAGTGCATGAATGTTTTTCACAAATGGAGGAATTAGGCTTGGCCTTCTGTACGATATTTACAGAAGCTTTAATACAGTGCCACCCCTCCTAGCTTTGTAGATATCCTGTCATTTCTAAGAAGGCTATAGTTTAGTAAAGAAAAGCTAGAGTCAGGGGTAGATGGTTTAAGCCACGTCTCAGACAGGCACAGAATGCCAGGGTTGTAGGTGGCGTACGCATCAACTCAGCAAAATTGTGCATGAGGCTCCTAATGTTTAGATGGGCTATCCGAACCCAGAGGTTGAAGCCCAGGAGACATTATTGCATGGCTGAGGGATGTAAGGGACGGGTTCAATTCCACATCTCCTGCCAGCAGTAGTGCAATCAGTATGAGATACCAGAGCTTGCGATGAATAAAAGGAGAATGCATTTTGGTTCTAGAGTAGAGTCTAAAGTCTACATAGGCAGCCACCTGGTAATAAATGAATTTTGGGATCATTAGTGGAGTGAGATTAGGGTAAACAATACGTCTAACCAGCATGTTTGAGAACTTGAATGTGTTGTTCTGTTCTATTTGACCAATTCCACTATGGGGGCATGATAGCAGGGATATTCTAGTAAGAGCAGAGCAGCAGACTGGTCAGAGAGACCAGAAAGTTATTATTACGTGCCATTGTGGCAAGTTTCAGAAATAGAAGCCACAAAAGGAAGAACACAGTAACCGTAGCCAGAAAGTATAAGAGAAACACATCCAACCTATTATGTAGAACTAGATAGCAAGCTCCGGGTTTGGAAAATGAGCACTAGAAAAGCAGACACCTCTAGTGGTGATACATGATAAAGAGCAAATGGTAAACTGGCCTGTTAGATGTCAATGATCACAATGAAACTGACAACCTGACACTATATAAGTAAATGCGAGAATGGGCGAGTGGGTGAGGAGCAGTCTTGGCGTTAAGTAGTGTTTCTTTGCAATTCTTTTTTGTTTTCATTTATTATTTGTCTAACTTTTGAAAATAAAATATCACACCACGGTGTGTTTTAAACTGTAAATTTGCCTTGTCAGAAGTTTATTCCCACACGCTGTAACACAAGCAGTAACTTTTATAGCTTAAATGACTACATTTATTAAAATAATAAAAGCAAGAATGCAGGCAACATCAGCCTGACGTGTTATGGAACTCAAGGTCCCTTTATCAAAGGCTGGAATTCTTAATGACCAAGCTGCTGATATAGTCAGTGAGACCTCTGACATCATTATGATAAATTTTAAAATCTGACAATCTCATTGGTAAATACTGGAGCACACAACACTTGTTTGAATTGTAAGGTGCATTGAATCCTTCAATCCATAACTCTTACATAATATCATACAGAACATTAAAAATACAGAATACCTACATATACTAATGTTCAAATATGATTGAGGAAGGGGAGGAAGGGAAGATGGGAAAAAGCGTGAAGATGGAACAGTAAAATTGAGAGGAACCTACCTTAATTCTATAGATATCTAATACAGCAATAAAAATCACAACAGTAGGCATATAAATACATACAATGAGTAAAATACTGAAACATAATATTGCACTTGTAAATATCTGTTTAAATAATATCATAATATAACATGGTCAAGTGAAATACTAAAGTGCCTAATATCTCAAAACATATATTGGGGAGAAAACAGGGAGGGGGTATAGAGGGATGTGGAGTAGGGAGCATTCATAGTAAAAATAAACATGCTTCATCTGTACAACATATCAAAACAGTGCTGTGCCAAGTTATTAAAAGGTACCAACTTCCTAACAGTGGACATATCCTTTTATACAGTGGTACATCATACTTTTCTGTTTTGTAAAAAGGCTGTATATCTTGTATTTAGTCCTGGTATTTTAGTTGCTCCAAGGTAACTATCCAAAAGGTTTCCTTTGGAGTGCCAGATTGTTGTAGTCTTCCCCCTTGGTTTCTACAAACCCGTTCTATTGCCTGGAAAGTGAAACAATGTTCATCATTCGAAAGCCCCAAATACAGTATGTGTGTGTGGCTGTGGCATACAAGTGCGGTCCCCTTTTTCAATTGTTCCTGGTGTGTTGTCCCACACAACTTTAAAAAACTCTTGTGGTCTTGCTTGATGATATAGTATTATTTGTAATCCTGCTTTTAAAGGTTTTTGCCTGAGTTCTAGGTTTGCAGTAAACACATATGTGGCACTTGAAGCAACCATTAGCCCCTAATTGACCAGGTCCTATTTTGAGGTTGTTGAAAATAACTATGGACCAATTCCATTTCTCCCTGTTCTGCTGATTGTGAAGTGCTACAATTGTGTTTCACTTGCAAGTATCGACCCTTTGGTATATTATCTTTAGTATGTCTGGGGTGGCAGCTTGCGACTAGAAGCAGGGTATTTCCATCTGTTTCCTTCCTGTATATTTGGGTCTCTATTTTATTATCTTTTGCCCTGTATAGTGTCAGATCCAGGAAATTAACTTCTGTAGGAATATTTCTCTATTTTGATTTCTAGCATGTGCCTCCCCATTTCAATGGTATGGCTACTATACCCTCTTTCTCTTTATCTTGATGTTGTAGTCTTCACCCCATGGTTTTCTGCAAACAGTTGAGCCAGTTGAGCATTGCCCCACAACAAATAGTAAATTTCAAACAGGGATTGATTTAAATCTCATGTACAGACATTTATGCTTGAAGTCCTTTCTTAACAATAAAAACAACATAGAAACAGAGACCAATGGAACAAACAGTGCAAATACAGACACTTAATTCAAATTAAGATCTGAATTCTGTTCAAACCCCTCTGCAGCTATAAGCATTTTTAAGGAGCTAGTGGAAGAGGAGTGGAAGAACATTTGATAATTTTTCCAATGCTAAATTTAATAACTTATTGAAAACTGAAGGGAGGCAATAGAAACATTACAAAGTGATTCAGAGCTTATGATAAAAGAGGCAGATAAGGGTATGTGTGGTTCTAATGAATCGGGAGGACTATGTGATGATGGTCATGAGATAACTAAATGATGAAGAATTCTGTACAAAATTGAAAGATGACCCAACTTGGGACTATAAATATGCCATAGAGAAACCTTAGAAAACAGTGAATGAAGGAGACACTGATGTAAAAACAAAAGCTTTTTAAATATGAAACCCCTACCAAAGCCCACTCGTATGTCCTCCCAAAATTCATAACTTTAATCAACCCCCAGGTCACCAGATAGTGAGTGGGAATGGCTCACTGACAGAACCCCTCACACAATGCATAGACTCTATATTATGACAGTTTGTTCTGGATCTTCCATCATACATGAAGGACACTAAACAAATTTTAAATGTGCTCAGTGATTAGGTTTTGGGGAAGAATTTGCTAGTGACACTGATATAGAAGCACTACACACTTGTAACCCACATGAAGGAGCACTGGATGCAGCAGTCCACTTTCAAAACTGCAGGGATAATGAGTGTACACCTTCTACTACTTTTGTGCTGAAACTGTTAAAGCGTGCTAAAAATAATGTTTTCCTGTTTAACCAACAATTATTTTTACAGAAAAGGAGACGACCATAGGCCCCACATGTACCATCCATAGCCAATTCATATGTTGGAAAATGGGAACAGGAATGCATCTTTGAGAATGGGGCCAATACATTTTGTGACAGGATAAAGTTATGGTGTCATTATATAGATGACATCATAATGGTGTACAAGGTGACAGGAGGAGCTGAGACAATGTGTGGAATTCCTGCACAATACCAATGAAAATTTGCAGTTTGCATATACCGCCAATGAAGTCAGTGTTAATTTCTTGAATTTGACACTATACAAGGCACAAGATAATAAAATGGAGACCCAAGGAAGACAGGAAGGAAACAGATGGCAATACCCTGCTTCTAGCCGCAAGCTGCCACCCCAGACATACTAAAGACAATATACCAAAGGGTCATTACTTGCAAGTGAAACACAGTTGTAGCACTTCAGAATCAGCAATACAGGGGAAATGGAACTAACATTGAGATAAAGAAAGAAGGGTATACTAGCAGTACCATTGAAATGGGAGGCACATGCTAGAAATCAAGATAGAGATACACTCCTACAGGGACAAATGAAAGAAAGGAACACCAGTTATTATTTTGTTACCACCTTCTCAGCACAGTCGCATTGCCTGGAACAGGTAATTAAAAATATTTGGCCATTTAAGTGGGGACAGAGGACTTACAGTAGTTCAATTGCAGATAGACTGCCATATATGACATGTGGTGAATCAGCACCCTGAGAGACCAACTGGTCCATAGTCATTTTCTACAAACTCAAAATGGGACCGGGCTCAATCAGGGTGCTAATGGTTGCTTCAAATGCCACAGATGCACTTACTGCAAACATATAACACAGACAAAACCTTTAGAAGCGAAATACAAATAATACCATATCATCAAACAATAACATACAACACTGCAGGCATAATATACAGTATCTGGCAACATGCACCTACGAGAACCTTTTTATGTCAGTAAAACCACAAGAGCTTTCAAAGTTCATATTGGAGGACTCCACCAAGCAATTGAAAAGGGATCACTCAGTATGTCACAGCCATACATATACTGTACTTGAGGCTTCTCCAAATGAAGAACATTGTTTCACTTTCCAGGCAATAGACAGGGTTTTCAGAAAACCAAGGGGTGGAACTACAACAATCTGGTGCTCAAAGGAAACCTTTTGGATAGTTACCCTGGAGCAATAAATTACCAGGACTAAATACCAAGCTAGACATACGGCCTTTTTACAAAAAGAAAAGCATGAAATCCAGCTGTGTAAAAAGATATGTCCACTGTTAGAAGATTGGTACCTTTTAACAACTTAGCACAGCACTGTTTTGATATGCTGTACAGATGAAGCATGTTTATTTTTGCTAAGATGCTCCCTACTCACATCCTCTATACTTCCCCTCCCCATTCTCTCCCCAATTTATGTGTTTTGAGACATTATGCACTTTAGTATTTGCTTTGAGCATGTTATGCTATGATATTATTTAGATATTTACAAGTGCAATATTATGTTTCAGTATTTTAGTCATTGTATGTATTTATATGCCTCCTGTTGTGATTTTATTACTGTATTAGGTATCTATAGAATTAGCATAGGCTCTCCCTAACTTTACTGTTCCCTCATTGTGCCTTTCCTGTCTCGCCACCCTCTCCCTTTCTTCTATCATAGCTAGACATTATTACATGTAGAGATTCTGTATTTTTCTTGTTCTGCATGATATTACTGTATGTAAGATGGTTATGGATTGAAGGATTCAATGCACCTATGATTTAAACAAGTGTGCTCCAGTATTTACCAATGAAATTGCCAGATTTTAAAATATGTCATAATGATGTCAGAGGTCTACTGATTTTATCAACAACTTGGTCATTAAAATTTCAGCCTTTAATAATGGGACCTTGAGTTCTGAAATGCATCAGGCTGATGTTGCCTGCATTCTTGCTTTTATTATTTTAATAACTGTAGTCATTTAAGCTATAAAAGTTACTGTTACCTAGAGTGGTTATTAAATGAAGTGATGAGTGGCTGACGTTTCCTCTTTTGTAATTCTTATCCCTCTCAACCTGTCAGCATTTAAATGGTGAACACAGGTCTTTAAAATGCTGAGCAAATGGCCAGATAGAATGTCATTTTAATACAAAGATGGATCACTGATGCAGTGATAAGGTTACCACCCGCGATAACAGTGATATAAGTTTGGGAATGAGCCCAGGATGTTGGCAGCTGGGAGCGGGGAGGGGGTTGGAGGATTAAGCATACCCAGGACACTTTCCTCCTCTGGGGACAGAGGAATGACAGAGTTCTCAGTTGCAATACTGCCACCTCAGTGACCACATGCAGTGATGCAGATGGAGGAGGCTGTGGGACAGAGTGTGCAGCCTGGCTCCAGGGTCCAGCCACCACACAACTTTATGCACATCATGGGGCCCTCACCATGCAATACTGCCACCTTGGTGACCACAGGTAGTGGTGCAGATGGAGAAGGCTGTAGGAGAGAAAGGATGCAGCCTGGCTCCAGAGTGTATACTACACAGCAGCATGTGCACCATGGATCCCTTGTCATGCAATACTGCCACCTCGGTGACTACAGGTAGTGATGCAGATGGAGGAAGCTGTGGGAGAGGGATGCAGCCTGGCTCCAGAGTGTAGCTACTACACAGCAGCATGTGCACCATGGATCCCTTGCCATGCAATACTGCCACCTCGGTGACTACAGGTAGTGATGCAGATGGAGGAAGCTGTGGGAGAGAGGATGCAGCCTGGCTCCAGAGTGCAACCACCACACAGATGCATCTGCACCATGGAGCCCTTGCCAGCTGCATCCTTGTTGGGGCTGGGAGGAAAAAGCAGAAAACTAAAGCCTAGCAGCATGGTATGAGTGCACTTGGGCCCCACCACTCTTGAGTGGCCTCTGTCTTCTGCACTTGCAGACTGGGAGGGGCGCTTCCCTTCCAGGCCCATTAATGGAATCCACCACAGGATGGAATGGCATGCAGACCCCATGAGGGCCGGATAGTGCCTGAGAAGGAGTTGGATGAAGCTGGATGGTTGCCAGGCAGATGTGGGCAGCTCCCTTTACCAGGGATAAAAAAACTATGCAGAACATCAGCCTATCTTCGTGAAACAAGAGTTAAAACTCTTTGTGTAATGCATACCATTGGAGAGGTAGTAATTACCATAACATCTGAAGGGAAGGGAGAGTAATCTTTTTATTTTGGGTGGAGTCATAGGAGGTGGCAGTTGCACCCCGACAGATGAGTTCCACCATAAGATGCATTCCCCTTACTGAACTGAGGTTTAAGCAAGCAGGGAATAAAGACAAGTGTGACTCCTCTCTGCTGCCCACCATCAAAAAATAATAATAATAAAAAAACACACACACACACTTTTATTTGACTGTATAAACCAATGGCAAATAAGGCAAGTACAGGATGTGATTATTTAAAACTGTGAGAACATTTTATGAAAATATCCCCACACTCTTACCTACAAATATATGTTAAAGTGATAAATTATTGGGACAAGTGTCACAAAAAATGCTCAACACATCTGGTAGACAACATGACAGGAATAAATCTGCACTGCAGCCTGCTACACATAAAATTGCCTCAGGCATTTAATGGTTGTAATGGGGGTCCATTTCTCAGCCTCTTTCTTGTTTTTTCTTTTCATTTTCATCCCTCTACCATTTTATTTTTTCTGTTTACGCCTGCCCTTGTTTTATTTTTCATTTTAGACCTGTCCCTGTTTTAATTCTTCATTTTTAGCCTCCCGTTTGTTTGTGTTTTCATTTTTCTGCCTCTCCCTTTTCCTTTTAAACCCTTCACTGCTTTCCAGGTCCCCTTTCATTTTATAGCACCCTCTCTGTTTTTTAGCCCCACCACCACCAGAAGCACTGCAGTACAGTATTATGGCACCACCCCTCCTTCATAAAGTAACACACACACACAGTTACCCAAGATTGGTTAGCTTTTAGCTGGACTCGAAAATCCACAGGACTAACCTGCAGTTGGACAGACTCACCATAACAAACACTGGTAGTGGTGGTGGGGGGAGGTCACATGGAATTGGGAGAAATGCTCCCCCTGCTAGTGAGTCTCTCTTGACAATGACAACAGCTCTGGTGGAGAAGACAACGAGAGACCTCGGAGCTTTGTCCTGCCTGATGTAATATTTTACACTACCTGTATTATATTGCACTATGAACCATGCTTATAAATAAATTCTGGTACAAATAAAACTGATGTTGCAATGAATTAAACTGCCGATACCACCAAAATGAAAATGTATATAAAAAATCTTGATGAACAACACCGTTAATTAAGCAAACTTGGTGACAAGAAAGATTGACCTCAGGTGAAATGTAATAATTACAACTATCACCAGGTACAGCATGTATCACCTTCAGAGGTCAGACTGAGAATCCTCACCACAGTCCCGAGTAGTTTATTATTTCATTATGTTCGGTCTCAATGTGTTAATTAATGTTTGCTGCACCGTCCTTATTATTACATGATTGTGCAATATATGCTGCTGTGACTGCAATCAATTCAGAGTATGATGCTATAATATATTGCAGTGCATTGCCCCATATGTCAAATATCTTGCTACCCTTCCTGATACTAACAGGCACAGCCCCATGCAAACAGAGGCATCCCTCAATTATACCTCTGCACAATTCATATGCCATTCTGGCAACGTGGTTCCTGTATGGAGGCACCCACAGTGAAGACCAAGGAGGATGCTGGGAACCTCCTACAAAGGAGACCCACAGGAGGGTGGCATGGGACCCCACAGGGAAGGAAACAACTCCTGGTGGGGAATCCATTGTTTGGAGGGTAGAACTGGGGAGGAAGGGAGAGGAGGTAAGGTGCCTGCCTTGCGCCATGGCTTGGAGGGACAGGGCGAATCCTCAGGATCGCTGGAGCAGCCTCACGGGAGGAGATGGATGTCATTGTCCACCTAGGGACAAATGTGACCTTGCTGAGAAAGGATCAGAGCAGTACAGGAAGAGTTTGTGGAGTTGGGGGAGGGCCTTGGACAAGTAGCATGCATGGTAACCTTCTTGGAGTGCTGCTGTCTATGGCATGGGTGAGGCTAGGTGCTCCACACCATGGGATTCAATCAGTGGTTGAAAACTGGTGCAGAGCTCAGGGTTTGGCTTCAGTGGGGACTGGGGTCCACCTGGAGTGATGCAGGCCTATACTGGTGTGAAGGTCTGCATCTGTCCAGGAGGAACCAGGATCCTAGGTGATAGGTTTAAATGCCTCATTGGCAAGCATTTAAACTAGCCAAGGGGAGTCACTGGAAAGGAGCAGGAAATCTAGCCCCCTCAAAAAAATCAGTGTAGTAAGTGAGGTAAACACCAAGATAGGGAGAAGAGCAGGATACATGGAGAAAATGACAAAGGCAATAAGGACAGGGATGGGGCAAAAGGGGTAAAGCCATCAAGAAACTGAGGGTAATGAGTACCAATGCCAGTAGTCTGGGCAACAAGTTCCCTGAACTGGTGGCCTTGATGGAAGAGGGATGTCTGGTATTGTGGCAGTCACAGAAACATGGTACACAGAGAACCACGACTGAGATATTAACACATCAGGGTACACAACCTACAGGAGAGACAGAGGGAGGGAGGAGAGGGGAGGAGTAGCTCTCTATGTAAGGGAAGGGATAAAAGCAATGGAACAAAAGAGTAAACAGGGAGGAGGAGGTACTGTGGGCCACCTTAGAGCCTGGAAATGGAACCATACTCTGCACAGGGGTTGTATGCAGACCCCCATCTCAGAGGAAGGGAATGGATAAGGATATGATAGAAGACATAATTAGGATGGCAGAGAAAGGGTAGATACCATTGATGGGGAACCTGAATATGCCAGATGTTAGCTGGAGCACATTTGCTGTAGCCACATCCAAGAGCAGGGCCATTCTCAATGCCCTACAGGGGCATGCCTCAGACAGCTAGTTTTGGAACCCACTAGTGATGGAGCAATCTTAGACCTTGTACTCTCAAATGGGGACAGTGAGAGGATCTCAGATCTAGAAGTGGGTAGCCATCTGGGAACAAGTGACCACTAAACAGTGTGGTTCATGATAAACTCAGCTACAGAGTCAAGCCATACAAAAGTGAGGGGTACTGGACTTCAGGAGGGCTGACTTCAGCAAGATGGAAAGTACATTAGAAAAGCACTAGCAAACAGGTAAGAAGGAGGGTGGAGTAACAATGGGGAATCATCAAAACTGCCATCACAGAGGCAACAAGCCTTGTGTGAAGCAAATAAATCAAAATGAAAGAAAAAGCCACTATGGTTCTCAAAAGAAGTGGTGAGAAGGTTAGGAGAGAAAAGATAGCATTTAAAAGTATAAGGAAACACAGAAGGAGCAGGACAGAGAACTGTACCAGTTACGGCAGAAGGAAACAGGGAGGAAGTCAGAATGGCAAGGCCTAAACTGGGGAAAAGATAGCCAACTCGGTTAAGAAGGGATAAAACCTTTTATGGGAACATCAGGGGAGCATAGAAAGACAAAGGGAGGGATAGAGAGGCTGAATAGAATGGACAGCGGGTGGGCAGAGGGGATAGTAAAAAGCAGGGATGCGAGCGAATACTTCTGCTCAGTACTCACAAAAGAGGAGGATGGAAGGTACCTAATCCAATTAACAGAAGCACTCTGGATAGGGAGGTCAATCCCAGTCCTTTCACAGAAGAAAGGGTTCTGAAAGAACTCCTAAAGCTGAAGGTGGCAAAGCAATGGGGCCTGGACGGATTCACCCCAGAATTTTCAAAGAATTAAGGGAGAACTAGTGACACCACTGACTACCATTTTAACAAATCATGGGAGGATGGTGTGGTACCTGAGGACTGGAGGAAGGTGAATGTGATTTTCCTTCACAAAAGTGGGAGCAAGACAGAGGCAGGAAACTACAGACCTGTCAGTTTGACCTATGTGGTAGGGAAAGTGATGGAATCACTTCTGAAGAAATAATTGCTGAGTACCTAGATGCCAGTGGGGCGGGACCCAAGGCAGCATGGGTTCACAGCAGGAAGGTCATGTCAGATGAATCTAATCGATTTCTTTGACTGGTGACCAAAGTAGTAGACCAGGGAGGGCTGTAGACATGGACCACCTAGACTTTAGCAAGGCATTTGACACAGTCCCACACAAAAGATTAAAAACAAATTAATCAGCCTGGGAGTGGGTCCCAGGGTGGTAGCCTGGTAAAACATTGGCTGGACAACAGAACACAGAAGGTAATTGTAAAGGTCACTCCGAAGAAAGGCGTTACAGTGGGGTACCGCAGGGTTCAGTACTGGTACAGTCATTTTAATGTCTTCATAAGTGACATTGCAGAGGGACTGAAGGAAAAGTATGCTTCTTTGCAGATGAGACAAAGATCTGCAACAGGGTTGATACACAAGGAGGCGTGAAAAAGATGAGAAGGGACTTGGCAAGGTTAGAGGAATGGTCAGAGGTATGGCAGCTTGGATTCAATGCAAAGAAGTGCAAAATAATGCACCTGTTAAACAAAACTCAGGAAGAGCACACAATGGGGAGGTAGTAACAACAACAAAAATGGAAAAGGACCTGGGGTTAATCACAACAGATGACCTTAAAGTTGGCAAGCAATGTGAGAAGGCAGTAGAGAGGTTGGGGGATACTGGGATGTATAGGGAGAGCATCACCAGCAGAAAACAGGAAGTTGCTATCCCTCTGTACAGACAGTTGGTGAGACCCCATCTAGGTACTGCATCCAGTTCTGGAGACCCCATCTCTGCAAGGACATAAACAGAATGGGGGCAGTCAAGGAGGGCAACTAAAATGTTGCAGGGTCTGCAAGAGAAGCCATATGAGGAGAGACTAAAGGAGCTTAATATATGTGCCCTTGAGGAAAGGGGGGGGATGACATGATAGAAACTTTTAAGTACCTCAGTGGAATCAACAAAACTCAAAAGGGTAGCATCTTTCAGAAAAAGAGATGTGCATGAACAAGGGACACAATTTGAAGATGGGGGACAGCTCAGGGGCAATGTGAGGAAGTATTTTTTCGCAGAGAGGGTGGTGGACGTATGTAACAGCCTTCCTGAGGAGGTTGTGGGGTCTAAAACTGTGGGAAAATTTAAGACTGCATGGGACAGACATAAGGCAATTCTTGTGGGGTAGGAGAAATAGGTTGTTGGTTAACTAGGATCTGCAGCTTATCCTGTAGGTAGGGAAATAGGCAGACTAGGTGTGCAAGCAGTCCTTATCTGCCGTCAAAGTCTATGTTTCTATGTTTAATTGGAAGGAACTATTCCTGCTTGAAACAGACCACTTTGTACACATAATCATTCTGCATTGCAACCCACAATGTGGACACATTCAATATTCATATTAACCTGCAAACCCATGTTTTATTGTGGGGTCACCTACCTCTGTTCATTTTCTAAGAGTTTCCCAAGTTTGTGATTGAAAAGTGTGACAGCAGCTCCACTGAAAGAATCACATGGCAGGGACAGCCTGGCTAAAACTTATATTTCTGGGAAAATATTGTCAGCTGGTGACTTTCTGGCCACTGTGAGAGCCAGGCTTCATTCAAGCGGGTGCCGCTGGCAACAGCCCCTCAATCATGTTTTGTAAAGTTCTTTCCCCCTTTTCTTTCTCCTACCCAGTGCAAGTCCTGATTGCTTTTCCCACAGATTGCTTTTGAATATGAGTTTTCTTTCTCCAGCTTGATCTCTCTGATCAAGGCATTTCCTTCTTTTCCTGCAGAGGAAGCCATAACTGAAGTTTACATCAGAGAAACTGGATAGCACCAGTTTCTCTGGTGAATTCAGTTATGGTTTAAATACTATTTTAAACCAATGAGAAATATTTCTGTTTTTTTATGCATGATCTGGGAGTTAATAGTATGTGATTTTTCTGGGTGACTGTCATAAACTTCTGAGGAAGGACTTGGTTGGTTCAAAAGCTAAAGCACTTTGTTCTTTTTGTAACATATGTGTTGGTCCAAGAAAAGATATCAAACCATTTTCTTCCGGATCTGTTCTTACAAGGATCAATATGGCAGCTAAACAATTTGTTTTTCACCTAGCAAGCAGTGAGTAGTGTTATGACCCGGTGGCCTGGTCATTGGTTTACACAGCTGAGCCCATACTGAGACCCTTCCAGACTGAGCTGCAATGGGCCTCGGCAGTAACACACCTCTGAAATGCCTTTCCTTGTAACAAAACATTTTCTTTCACAAGTGCAAGCAAATGTAACAAACTCTGGAGCAGAGCCGATACAGCTGTTAAAAGCTTTTAGGAGCAGCAAGAGCACTGAAAAAATATGTGGTGCTCTCAACGCACCAGAGTCAGCCATAACCAATACTGTAGCGATTACAGTATTGCACATGTGTGATATGAATGCACAATTTAAGTCGGCGCCGACATGTTGCACACAGCGGATGTCACTTCTGTAATCTCAGAAAAGAAAAGTAGTGTGCTGGGAAGGGTTGTGCTTATACAGCCCATGAAGGAGAAAATGCTGCATAAACAGAATCATTGGAAACTATGCCGGAGCACTGTGGCAGCACTCCAGACAGTGGTCCGGCCATGTGCTTCCAAGTGCTTTTATACAAATCTGATGATGGCATAACGTTTGTGGAGTTTGGCCCATGCAGTCATAAAAATCTGACTGCTATTTATCACTTCAGAAGGCAGATTATTGCAAATGTCTAACGTCCTTGTGTAATAAATCTTATGCTTGCTTGTTTTAAAATTGTTTGACCTCATTTGTTGTTCATGTCCCCTTACTTTTGTTCCATTCTTAAATTTTAAATTTAATTCTTCCATTAGATCCTCCTTGTTAATGATTTTGTACATCATTCCTCCCAATACGCCTGTTCTGCAGGTTTTTTAACCCTACTCCCTCCTCAACTCCTTTATAGGACCCTTGACCTCCTTGCCTGTACTTCCACTTTGGGAGGCTGTCTTCTCTATCACTTTCCAAACATTAGGAACTCCCTCCTTTAGATATTGGTGCTGCCCGTCTACTCATTCATTGTCCTATTTTCTTTGACACTATATGTCCCCATCCTGCAATTGCTCTGACCCATCTCCTTCATTACCCCTCCCTGTCCTCTCTTCTGTTCTGGTTCCACTCTCTGCTCCCTTCTACCTCCCTGGGCATACTGATGGCCTATAGCACTAGCTGGGTTTACATCAAGTAGTGTTCATACCCTTAGTGGTCCACTCCTGGGAGTCAGGCTTGCCTCCCTCTTCCTCTTCCTCCTCTTTAATTCTTCCCTTTCATAATTTCCTTACCACCTCCTCCCATCCCCTTTTGTTTCCAATCCTCCCCAACCTTTCCTCAAATTAGCCATACCCACCTCTTCTGTGCCAGTATTCTGTTCCCATTTATCCCTTACCACTCCCCATTATCCTGCCAATCCCCTTGCGGGTGTGTATTCTGGACGGGTGAAGGCTCACCAAATCTCAACCATCTCACTCCCATCCCCTATTCTGACAAGGTTTCTCATTTATTTATTTATTTATTGCATTTTGTTGACTGGATAGGCCCACGAGACTAAAGACCCTTTTTCAGGGGCAACTGGTGGTGGTGGGGGACTAAGATAATAACCAACTGAAATTGAACCAGATTAAGCTATTGGTAGTATTTTTTTAGTGAATGGGGAAATTTGGCTAGGACACTGGGGAAATTTCCCTACTCTCAGCAGGGGGGAACCGTTGACCATCAGGACGGACAGTTCTTTAGGGCTGCTGACAGTGATGGATGTATGGGAGGCTGGGAGTTGGTCTGCTCTTCTGCCTCCAGGCACAAGAGACCGGTGAATTTTATGATGCTGCAGGGCATCTGGATAGAGCTCAACAGAATGAGTCAATTAAAATATAGGCATAGCTATTTCACAGAGTCAGGAGCTAATGGCAGTGGATGAGGTGAATACTGAAGCAGAGCTTATGGACCTTCTACAGAAGGAAGAACAGGCATTTCTAGAAAAAAAAAAGATGCACTGACCTGGCTTTTGCAGATTGCTCAGCGGTGGAGTATGCAGGATGTGCTTATTCCGGCTTGTGAGGCTGGAATTCCAAACCAGAACTTGATTCAGATGGAAGAAGGGATTTGCAGTGAGCACTCTGTTGTGCCCAGGCTACTGTTACAGTAATGCCTTCGGGTCACTACATGGAGATGGTGCTCGTTTTGACTTTACTTCAGCTGCTTGGAAGCAGACCCTTTGTCTTTGGTGATACTTTATATGTGGAGGCCCCATCTGGAATGGCACATATGGACTCTTA
Organism: Neoceratodus forsteri; assembly: GCA_016271365.2. NCBI lineage: Eukaryota > Metazoa > Chordata > Ceratodontiformes > Ceratodontidae > Neoceratodus > Neoceratodus forsteri. Next base: position 128,256,339 of record JADMNL010000024.1, read on the forward strand.
ACTGACTGACCAATGTCAGGGCCCTACAAGTGCAAGTGATACAGTTCTGCTTTCTTTCAGGACACCATGAAGCCTCTGTGACTGCAAAATTATGGGATGTTGGTTGGGCCTTTGATACCACGATGGGAAAATGGATCTCAGTATGTCCTCTATAGTCCTGCCTAGTACTGTTACACACTCTGCTGATACCCTCCCTGTGACTCCACTGCATGGTACAGTTATTGCTTCTGATTCTGAGATGGAAGCACTTAGCTCAGGAGTTGACATCCCTTTGACTTTGTCTACTGATTTATTGCTGACTCAAAATACCAGCTTGTCATTTTGGAGAAACCTATGTCAGAGGCTCCTACTACATTTGCTGGTATTATTACTCCAAGAAAGGGCCCTATTGCCTCTACATCTGAGACTGCTGTTCCACCTTGCAGTCCCTGCCCAGACCCCTCGGCCTGTATTGGTCAGGTCTTATGCTTCATTGTTTCATTCTCCAACCCTACCTGCTAAGCGACACAATGCGGTTCATCTGCATTATAAAGGGGGATTGGAAATCCACCTCGACAGGGTCTATGTGGCTCGTACCTATTGAAAGGCTCTATGGGCTTCAATGCAGCTGAGATTTATGCACTGATGCATGTCTCCAGCGAAACTACTTCGATGTGAGTTTCAGACTTGGGCTTGGTTTAGAAAATTCTGGAAAATATCAAGAACTTAAACTTTCTCCCTTCTGGACACCTTTTGAAGTCACCCTCTGACTAAACCTGCATTTTGTACTGTAGCGGTTCTTTTCTGGAATGAGGGGGTCAGTATGACGGACCTAGTTTGCTGGTTGAAACAGCGCTGTACTGTTCAGGGGACCCCAGAAGCCATTTCCAACATGGAAAATATTTGGACTGGGGTTGGAGGATCCATGTAGTCCTTACTACCATGCACACTGGACTGCAACACATTACCAATAGTTTTTATTTGGGTAGGGATTGGGAGTGCTTTTACAGTGGCCAGCCTAAAGCCTGCTATAGATGTGATTCGTCCACTCATCTTAGCAGTATGTGTGACACTCTGAAATGTACATCTTGTAATGCTCTTGGTCACACAAGTGGGCACTGCGCTAACAGTTTGGTGTGCAGTTTGTGTTCAGACTTGGGTCACTTGTATGCTGCCTGTCCTAAAGCAGCACATGACCAGGAACATCAGGTTGATGAGGAGGAACAAAGTTTGCTGATAGCTGTGGCCCAGAGAGAGATGGCCAAGAAAGCCCCTAGGGCTCCCAGGCAGGAGAGGCTTGCTACATCTCCTCTGTTCCACACCCCTAGGGATTATGGACCTTACTCACTACTCTCACAGGTTCCATGGGTCTTGCAGGCTGTTGCTTCAGTCAGTCCCATGGACCCCACTCGATGGTCAGTGGCGCATTATTACAACCACTGGATGTTCCTGTAGTTTCTCAAGAGGTGTTGATGGACCGTCTGCTGTGCCCATCAAAGGAGACTATGCCTCCTCCCTGTTTTCAAAATCCTTTGGTATAGATTGGATGGTCCTGCATGAGATGGTGCAGGAAGGCAGGAAACCTTCACCCCTAAGCTAATTAAGACCTCAGATTTGTCGGCCTCTAACAGGTTTGACATTCTACACCAGCATGCTGATTTATCTGGGAATGACTCGGATGAATCCACTCTTAGTTCTTCCATTCCTGAACAGGGTACTGATCGGGATGCTATTCCTGCTGACAACCTGTGACCCTTGCAGGCAGAGGATGAGAAAGACCCATACCTAAGGAAAAAGAAAAAATCCTGAAATGTGAAGGGAAATCTAAACAGCCCCTTGATTGGGAGCGGCCTTGATTTGTACCCTTCATTTTGGCACAGATTATGGCTGCTCGTTCCTTTTTCTCCTGTAATGTTAATAGCATCAAATCACACAGGAAAAGAGCAGCTACTTTTTCTAATTTAATTTCTAGGGACAGGGTATCTTTTTACAGGATACAAGGCTTAACATACTTCCTGATGTCTCCAAAGGGTCAAGGAATGATATGTCGGGCCTCCTAACTGGTCAATTGGCAAGGATGCTTGCTCTGGAGTGGTATTGTGTTTCATGACATACAGTTTTAACTTTTGAAGTTGGTTGATCTGTATCCTGGAAGGATTCTTATTTTAGATATAAGCATTGCAGGACTATTATACAGGTTGATCAATATTTATTAGCTCCGACCAAAGCTGACCGAATTGCATTGTTTAATGTGATTCAACCATATTTGTTTACACCTCATACTTTGATTTTAACTGTGGTTTGGGATTAACAGACGGGCAGAACTGCTAGGACACAAAGATATATTGTGATTTGTCTTGTCTTACCAATATTATCAGAATTGCAACTTTGAAGGGCGCTTATTTTTGTTTCATTCCAGATACAACCCACCTTTTCTAAGGCCCCTTACCACTCATATATATTTTTCTTTATTCCCCAGTGCATGATAGTATGATCAATTATTATAACAGAGTCAGTGGAATTCTCAGACCATAAAATCCTTTTTTATAAATAAGTAGGCACAATCCTATAGAGTTTGGGACAGGACTATGGAGGTTTTTTCCTGCTCAGTTGGAACAAGTTCAGCTGGTTTCCAATCTCAAGCACTTCCTTGTAGCTAGGAAATTGGTTTTGGTGTTCTATGATTCTCTGGTTCAGTGGTGGGAAGATACAAAAAAATGATTTGATTACATTGTTAAAGATGGAAGGTAAGAGGATAGAGATACCATTCATTGGAATTATTTGCAAAACAGGAAACAGCTTCAGAAATGTATTTCCTTTAGTGTCACCACAGGTTTAAACTATTCAGTTCAAATAACGACTGTTAAACTTGCAATGTTTGGATTCCATTCTGCACAGGTGGACTGGCTCAAGAAACAGCAGGAATATGGGACGCAGGAAAAGTGGCTGTTGTCTGTCCTATGACTCCTGCCTATCCAAAGTGGCACAAAAGTCCATGAATGGTCTCTGATGGATCAACACTTTGTAGAAATCAACCAAGGGCATTTTGGGTGTTCTTACTAAACATTCCTCAGCAGTGTTATCCACAGAACGAATTGGGCCCACTGGTCCCAGACAGTTTTGACAGTTTGGTTTTACCTTACTGCAAACATGCAGTACTTCAATCTCTGGTGGCGGATATCTCACCAGCGACGGTCAGTGATGCTATATGAACACTACCAGTGGGCAGGGCACCAGGTCAGGTTGGCTTTCCCAGTGATATTTTCTGCCTCAAGGGGCAGGACTTGGCGATGGAATTGGCTGGGGTTTTAATGCCATTCTACAATCTACAGAGGTTGCATTGGACATTTCTAAGGGTACACTTATTTTTTGTTCAAAAAGGTGATGAGCCCAAGATTGATAATTGGAGACCCATTAGTCTTCTGAATTGTGACTGTAAGGTACTGGCCAAGATCCTCCACCAGGCTTTCTAGAACTGCTGGATATTTGCTTCGTCCAGCTCAATTTTGTTTGGTAAAAGAAAGGGTGACAGACAATCTGATTCTTCTCCGAGAACTTTTTGAAATGGGTAGACAACATAAGATGAAAGGCCTGGTTTTGGCTTTGGACCAAAAACAGGCCTTGATCTGATGAACTAGTTGTATCTCAGGTTTGTGCTTGCTTCCTATGGCATACCTAGTGTATTTATAGATTGGCTCCGTTGTTTTATATAAGGTTGCCACAGTTATGCCATGGTAAATGGTTGGGTGGAGCTGATACTTCCTATTAAAACTGAGGGTAAGACAGGGGTACCCTTTAAGCCCTCTTTTGTACATATTTAGTATTGATCCTCTTCGTCATCAGCTCAACAGCTTACCTACCTACCATCTGGCCATTACGGTGTCTTGATGGAGTGGCTCCTTTTCAGGCTACTACTTAAGCTGATGACCTCGGTCTCATGGTTTTGGACATCCCTTCTACTGAGGAGGCTCTCTGAGTGTGTCATGAATTTGGGGAGTTCTCGGGGCTTCTCTCAACCTTCAGAAATGACATGGCAAATGGTTGGGGACGAATGGTGCCGCTGTCCCAGCTGTTATGGATGTCACTTTTTAGTTACTCCATTAGGATTTTGACAATACTGTTTGAGGAGGTACCCATGGTTGACCTGAATTGGTCTTTGAAACTGGAGCAGGGAAAATCTCTGGTGGCCCAATGGAATACTCACAAAATGACTAAGAAAAAGAGGTTATATTTAGTAAAAACATTTTACTTCCCCTTTTTTGCATTTAAGTTATATTTTCCACCTCCCAGACACTATGAAGCTACCTTTACAGTATTTTCTTCCAGGCAGTGTGGGGGCAGACGACTGAATCCTATCAGATGGAATGTCCTTTACCTACCTATAGATCATGGAGGTTTAGGGATGGTGAACCCCTTGTTTTCTTTTATTCTATTTTTATAATCACTAACCTTAAGCCATTATTGATTCACAGGGAAATGTTGGACTTCAATATTTTTCACTCATGTTGCCCATGGTTTAGACACTGGGATATGGGCCAATTGAGGGGAATGGGGTTACCAGTCAGACAGCACCGCATGTCTGGCAGGTATTTTGAAACTAAAGGCATGGTGCATCACTAGCTGGATGGTTTTGACTTGACATAGAACATTTGATATGATCACATTATTGTAGACTTTTTTCAAGACCCTGCTGTTTTTTCTAAATGTTCCTCAGCCTCTTTGTCCTCTTTCCAGACTATGCTTAAGAACAGAAGAATTCCCCTCATGTCTAAGACAACCATTGGCTCTGTTGTCACGAGCGTTTAAATGTAAAAGAATCAGAAACACAAGCAATTGGTAGATAGAATGTGCAGTAGGCGGTTGTATGCTCAATTGGAATTATCAACATCTTTTTTTGCCTGTTCTTACATATCAACTTTTGGACCTTTATAGCCACACATTGGAAGGCCCTTATTTCCAAACCTTGAGTTATGCAGTTCTAATTTATGGAGCTTTTGGGTCTGCTTCGAGTCTGTGGGATCCCAGTACTTTGTAGGTTATTTTGTCATCATTCATTGGCATATCTGGAACTCCAGATGCCTTTATACAATACTTTGCAGCAGAAGGATTTAGACTTTCGGGCTATGGCAAACAACATGGTTTTGGATCTTAAGAGGGTTTACTGGAATGAACTCAAAAGTAACCAGGGTTCCAATGTTAGAGTAAAGTGAAGAAATCTTCCTTGGATCACTGACTCTGATGTTCATGTTACATGATTTTCCCCTTTCCTTTTTCTTTTCTTTTCTGTAGGTTTTCCAAGGTGGATATTCCTCTATGGACCATACATTGTATAATTGGTCAGATATTATTTTATATTCCTTCCTCTATTGCTTGTTTGGTTGCTTTCACAGTTCTCCAGGAAAACTTTTGTGTACATATGCGAATATTTTGGTTAACTGCTTTTTTTTTTTTTGTTTTGGGTGACTTCAGCCTCTTTTATTTCATAGTTTGTTGTTTAGTGTTCAGTGCTCATTCTTTCACTTGTGGATTAAATTTGTACAGTTTAAGGTATTTCAGTACTGCATTTGGGGGCTTGGAACACTTATTTTTCTTATGGAGTTTCGTTTTTGGTCACTGTTTTTATTTGGTGAAGTATACTTATTGTATGATTTCTTCCTCTAATAAACACCCCTACTCTTGTCAGTAGTGGGGTTGTTGAACCTATGACTGATTACCCAGATGATGGCCATTTCACTGATGTACCTGCAGGAGAGCAGATCTCCTTCCTGCAGGTTCAGCACAGGAGATATGAAAGTTGAAATGGAATCAGATATGCTGATGCTAATGGAGGAGGGCTTTAGTGCAGAAATTGCGCCAGAGCAGAGAAGACATCTATTGCACCTGCAAACTTCTGAGGCTAATAATGAAAGCTCTAACCTAAAAGTGATGCGAACCTATGGAGAATGAAGCGCCAGTACAGCACAGTAAGGACAATGCAGGAAGGAATAATGATACAGGTTCATCAAAGGAACGCTTGATAAGCAACCAATGCCCTCTGACAGCATTGCTAGAGAACAGAGCCAACTATGGAGAAAGCAGAACAGAAAAGCGGATCAAGCTACAAAACATATCTGCAACAGGACCAAATGTAAGTGACACAAACTGTACAAACGCTAAGTGTGTGAATGTAGAAACAGAAAAATGAGTGAAGTAAATGCTCGAAAAGGACAGTTGGGCTGCATATAGAAATCACACAGAGGGAGAGAATTTGGTAGCGGGAGAAGGGAGTTCAATGAAATATGCCAATAAAGGGCTTAGAATAGGCAGACAGGAAGAAATAAGGACAGAACAGGGAAAACACCCTGGACAGTGGAAAAGTGCTGTCAGGTGCAGGATGGAAAAAATCTGAAACTGGGAAATGGTTAGCAAATCTGGACTATCAGCCAGGCCCAAAAACTATGGGAAGGAAAACAAAAAGCTGTCAAAAGAGTGTTCTTTTGCCACTACCTTGATTTGGACTTACATTCAGAAGATGTAGTGATTAGCCAAAACAAAGATAATTTTAATCCTGCCCCCTTCTGAAGGTGCAAGTACTGGGGACAGTGAAACTGACAGTGGTGTCTAAACTCATTCTTGGGGAGACAGAGTGGAACAGGAACCTCCACAACAGGGTCGAATAACTACATTGCAGGCACCACAATTATGGACACAGTTTAGAAAGAAAAAACACATTTTTCAGAATGCTATGCCAGAGCAAGAAAAAATGCTGTTCGCCTGTAACATGTAGGAGGCCTCATTCACCCCTGGATAGACTTTATGTGGGAAGAACCCTGATAAAAGATCATGAATTTCTTCTCAAATTAGATATATCGTTGATTCATGCATCTGGGGATACCATATTAGACATTAGTTTTAAGACACCAGTGGACCTGGACAGATTCTAGGCAACCTATGAAAAGTGAGGTACACAGCCCTGTGGCTCCCTTTCAAGCAATCCCACTCACTAAGCCAGCTATAAAGCAAGTAATAATTATTTTAGAAATGAAGGCATTAATGTACACGATATAAAACACTGGCTACAACAAAATGTGATCTGTTGGGGAACTTATCCCGATTTTAGATGACGAACACATATGGACTGGGTGGGTGGAATTTAAGGTCAAATTGAGGATGAGTGCTCAAGAACCTAGACATTTACCTAGTTCTTTTTTTGGGAAGAGACAGAGGCCATTGTTTTTATCCCAGCCAACGGAAATCTTGTTTCAAGTGTAGGGCACTATCACATCTTAGTAATGCATGTGACCGAGTGAAATGCAGTTTGTGCTTGGAGTTTGGGCTGTGATTGCACAATGTAACAATGAGTTACGTTGTAATTTATGTGAAGAAATAAGACATGTCTATAGGAACTGCGAATGGGCTACTCATAATAGAACAGACCGCACAGACCAGGAGGTAATACTTACAACGCACAGAAAACAAGCAATGAAAAACTTGGAAGATACTGGAAAACAAGCACAAACAGAACATAGACTGGTAAATGAAGAGCAGGTTACAGTGTTGAATGGCAGCCCACAGCAACCTCCCTCCCCTACCCCATCAGATACAAAGGATGGATGTAGAAGAATGTGAGATTAATGATGAACTTCCTGAACCTGGACCTTCTGATCAAGAGATACAAGAAGCAACAGAACCTATACAGGAACAAGGAACTGACCTTGATATTATTATAATGCTCCCCTGAAATAGTCACAGCGGTATCAAAAAGAGAGGACTAAAGAAAACAAATCCAAAGGCAAATTACCAACAACCTCAATGTCTCCACAATCTAGTGTGCTGATCAACAAGTATGGAATTCTGCATCCACAGAAATCTGAAGGAGAGTCAGAGACTTCCCAGCAACTTATCTGGAATGGATATCATTAACTGTAGGTACTGTGAACACTTTTCAGAAGGGCAGTTTTACAGGATTTAGGGCACTATCCTACATGCTGGGCCATTGGAGATCTAAGGGCTCAGCTCCAGGCAGCATGGGCAGAGACTGCGCACCTCAAATTGCATATTCAAGAGGAAATATATTATAGGATCACCCACCATTTCCCCAACATCTAACAGAAGCACCTCGACCACAGAGGGTAGTTGGTCCGGGAGGTTGGCAGGTGGTTGGAGAGCCAAATCAGGTGCCCCATCACTTTCGGTGCTCTCAACATATTACCTCCAAAACCATATAAAAACTACAAACAGGTATCTTCCTCTATCTCCGAAATCAAACAAAGGGACAAAGGACACTGCAGAGCAGGACACTGCAGCACAGGAGCTAGCACAACAAAACTCACCCAAAACAGGAACCAAAACAAAAAGGCAAAAGGAAATCAAAGAACTTCTGATCATAGGAGACCCATGATCTGGGGAGTTGATACTTATCTCCAGCCAGAGGTAATGGTCGGATGTCTCCCAGGTACATCAGCGTGGAGAGACACTGACCATTGCTAAAATTGTTCAGGAAGCAGGAGAAAACATTGACATCCTGGTACACATAGGGGACTAACGATCTTGCCAGCCAGTCAGTTGTGGAGACCAAGGAACACATGACAGGCTGGGTGACAAACTATCATCCATTTCATCCAGCATCTCCTTCTCTAAGATCCTGCCAGTCTGGGAGAGGGCAGATGGACGGAAGGTCAGAGAAGGGAGATGGGGAGCTAAACATGTGGCTCAAAGGCTGTTGCCAGGAGAAAGGACACAAATTTGTAGGGAACTGGCAAGTTTTGGGAGCGAAGTTCTTTAAATTTGATGGACTGCATCTGACTAAGGAGGAAGTCAGTGCATTGGGCAGAAGTTTGATGTCTTTGCAGACTATTTAAACTAGCAAATGGGGAGAGGGTGCAGCACCCCATACGATACACATAGAAACACGGACTTCACCAACAACTAACACGCCAATCTGGCCAATGGAAAATCATGAACCACAAATGCTGCAGTCTGGAAAACAAGATCCCAGACCTGCAGGCAATAATGACAGAGGCTAAACTGGACATAGTAGCAATTAGCGAGACGTGGTTTACCAGTAACCACACTTGGGAGACTTCAGTACCTGGCTATGTACTGTTTAGAAGAGACCGAGGTGCAAAGGGGGTGGAGTGGCCCTGTATGTCAATGAAAATATCAAAGCTACAGAAATTCCAGAATACACATAAAGAACCAGAAGAACTGTGGGTCACCCTGAAAACAAAAATGGGACAACAATATGAACTGGGGTTGTCTACAGGCCCAGACACATTATTGTTAGAAGATATACAAAACATGACAGCAAAGGGAGGTTCTGATAATGGGAGACTTCAACATGCCAGATAAAGATTAAGGGAGTCAGGTACAACTTTGAGCCAGGGGCTCTTTACAAAGGTTCCACATCATGTTACTTGAAACATTAGGACAGGCAGTGTATTGTGCAAAAGAGAAATAAACATAGCAGCCAGAGGGCTTTGTCAATTACCAAAACATCACAATTGTAAATCCCTTCTATAACAATTTAAACAATATGGATTCATATAGGTAGCCATCCGACAGAGGAGGTGATGCCAGAGGCTGGTGTAAAGAGGAGAAAGAGAGGTAGTGGGGTGGGTCAGGGGCAGGGTCAGCGAGGAGGTGTGGAGGGAGTAGAGGAGGAGGGAAGTGTGGGGCATGGGTGGGGGAATAAGCCATTTAGGTGTAGCAGTCAAAGGAGGCACAAGGGATGAGGTATTGATGCAGGCTGAGCTTAAAGGCACCCAGGGTTGCTTTGCTGGTAACTTCTGCTGGCAGGGTGTTGAACCAGGAGGGACTCTAAAAAGAAGGATCGTTGGCCTTGGGTAGTCCTGCAAAGGGAACAATGAAGGAGAGGTTGTTTGAATTCCTGGTTTGTCGTGGCCACTATATGGTCTCAGCAGTGCCTGTGATCCAGGGGTAGTAGGTCCAATGTTTGCTTTTTGCTAGGATGCAGGTTTGATATTTAATTTTGCCAGATAGTTGGAGCCAGTTTGTGTGTTTGTAGATCTCACAGGTGTGTGTAAAGCGGTTTGCAGATGTTTGGAACAACATGCCTTGTTTAGTGCCGTGGCAATGCGTTGGAGAGCTGTGTCAATGGCAGACCTGTAGATCATAAGCCCAAAGTCTATTATAGAGATTACTGAACTGTGAATGGCAGTGCTTAGGACTTCATCCATGAGGCAGTTCTTATGTCTATAGAGCAGGCCTATGTGGGTATTCACAGTTTTGCTACATACAGTAGTTGATATGTTCAGAGTATCCAAGTGTTGGGTCAAGAATCACCCCAAAATATTTAAATAGATGTACTTGTTCAAGTGTGGCCCTTTGCTGTTTGAGATAGAGAGGTCTCTGTTTTATGTTTGCTGTGGGTACCATGGAACAGCACTGATTTGGTTTTGCTGTAGTTAAGAATAAGCTTGTGGAGTTAAGCCATGCCTCTACATCAGTGAAGTTTCTTGTAGTAGCAACTGAAGAAAGGAGGGTCAGAGTGGGAGGTGAAGATGACAGCATCATGGCATACAGTAGGATTTTTCTGAGCAAGATGAAGGGAGGCTGTTTAGGAAAATGCTGAAAAGCATAGGATCCAGGATGGATCCTTGTGGGACTCTGATTGGACCAAGAGGTGTGTTGAGAGGATTCAACAATTTTACCTGCTGTGTTCGGTCACTGAGGTAGCTTTGAAACCAAAGAGTTGTGTCTGGAGATAAACCTGTTAGAGATAGTTGTTGAAGCAGTAGTGAATGGTTGATGGTGTCAAATGCATTAGTTAGGTCGATGAAGGTGGCACCAACGAGATCCCTTGGTCCAGGGCATTGTGGATGCAAGAGGTAAGCTCTAGGAGTGCCGTGGTCATGCTGTGGCCCTTGTGAAATCTGTGTTGTTCTTGACATGTCAGGTTATACTTAGTAAGGTATTCTATCAGTTGGTTGGCAGCTATTCTCTCCAGCGCTTTTGAGAGAGGGGAGAATGGAGATTGGTCTATAGTTGCTTGTAACAGATTTATCGCCACTTTTGTGGATAGGTGTCACCATCACCGATTTCCATTTTTGGGGAACTGTGAGAGCATGAATGATTTGTTAAGGATTTTGGTGAGGGGGTCAGGACTTCATCAAGGGTAAGAGCGAGGAGTTTCAGGTCGAGGGAGTCGCTGCTTGATCTAGACTTCCCAAGTACTGAAGGAGGAACTTTTTGTGATGTCCTTGGAGACGGCTTTGAAGTAGTATGGTGATTCCCTCCAAATTTCTGATTTTGACTGAGTTAATGGTATCTTGAGGAGATCAAAGAAAGTTGGCGGTAAAATATGGCTAAGGTTGGTAAATGCTGCATTAAAGGCATTTGCCACAGTGATATGATCTGTGATGATGTGGCCATTTAGGTGGACCATAGCGGGTGGGACTTCTGTTTTTCCAGTTAGTTCCGTTAGGTTGGCCCAAAACTTATTTCCATCTTTCCAAGAGTTTGCTAGCACTCTTTTGTAGTAGTTGGCCTTTTCATTTTGAATCGCATGGGTGCAGGCATTTCTTGCAGCTTTGAAGGCTTGAGTGTCTACCCTGTTTCTGGTCAACTAACATGTTGCCAGAGTGATCCCTGGCCTTCATTTGCTCAAGGAGACCAAGGTTGATCAAGGGTTGTTAACACTTTTAATCTTGTATTTCATGAAGGATGCATGTGCATCACAGGCTGTGTTAAGCTTTGGATAAAGTAGTCAAGTGCAGTGTCCACGTCTGGGCTGCATCAATAGGTGACCAGTCATGATCTCATAGGCATGTTTTTAGCAGCCAGGTGGTCAGGTAGTAGTTTTCTGCTGTTGATGATTTTAGGGGTGTCTTAATGAATTTGTTGGACCATGAGAGTAGGACTGGTGAGTGGTCGCTATACAGTCGGGGAGAATTACTGTATTAGTAATGTGTTCAGGCGGTCTGTAAGAACCAAGTCCAGAAGCGTCATGGACCTGTTCTGTAGTTTACTCAGGTGGGTGTTTTAACCATTTGGAAGAAATTAGCAGCTGTCAAGGCATCTTTATACTTATGTGCACTGGGGAAGACTAGTTTACATTAAAGTCCCCAAGAAAGATAGTTTCAGATTTCTGATCTAGGGAGTGAATGACATTCAGTCTGGGTTCAATCCTTGGTTGGTAAGTTTGGAAGTATGTAGAATGATGTCACTGTCAGTGTTTATGGTGGGTCCCCAGACGTATTTTTGTGGCAAGAACCTGGATGTCACTCACAGGGTGAGGTATAGCTAGGGTGTGCCTGATTAGAGTGTCCTTTAGGTACAGGCCACAGCCTCCCCCTTCTTGGAGCATCTGTCTTGCCTGAAAATGGCATAACCCGGATTGTTATTGCAGTGTCGGGGTATTAGGTGATAGCCATGTCTCGATTACTGATATTATATCTGGGTTGTGGAGTGTGACCCAGGCAGTGAGAAGACCCAGCTTTTGAGGAGGCTGCAGATATTGATGGTAACCAGGTGGAGCCCCCAGACCTGTCAGCACCACAGGGACTAGACTGTTGGGGGCCAGGGTTTAGGTGGACGTTACCTGAGATGAGGATCAGCATCAGAATTAGGGACTTTATGAGAGTTTTGATACACTTCTTTTGTCCCGTACTGTTACTGTATTAGGAGCCTCTTTAAAGGGATAGTGATTTGAGTGAGAGGAACCTGTTAATAGTAGAGATGCCGAGGAGCATGGGAACATGTGTTCTTGATGGGAGAGCCATCCATAGGTGAAGCGGTCTGGGTGGTGTGTTTTGGGCGAGAGTTAGGGAGTAGGTGTACATGATCAATCCTTGGGATGAATAATGGAATTCAATGGAGAGGTCGGTGGTATTTTGGGTGACAGTATAGCAGCCCTTCCAGAGTAGATGATTAGACTGAGAATAATAAGCAGGCTCATTTGTAGGAAAGTGGTTCCCATACTTAAGCGAGAGAGAGAGGTCATAATTATTGCACTCTGGGGCAGAAGGTATGGGCTTTTAGGAGGAGGTGGGATAAGTCTACTGATAGCTAATAAGAGCAGAGTAGTTGAGTACTAGGTGGTACCCTTGGGGGATTTAATTGAGGTCGGGGACATGGTGGGCGGCCGTGGCTGGCAGTAGCCTGTAGAGTGAGCTAGAAAGGCAGGGCGGAGTTTAAGTGTATTTAAACAGGACCAGAATGGTGGGTAGGCTGAAAAAATCAGGCAGCTAGGGCTCCCGTCCTGGAGGTAATCAGTCCCTGAGGGCAAGTCCATATCTGAACTTCTGTGAGGGGCTGGTGGCTTCAGACCTGGACTGCGGATGGCAGTCTGGCAGGTTGGATTCGTCAGAGAACCATGGCTGTGGCTGTCAGACTACCTGAGCTTCTGTGAGGAGCTGGTGGCTTCAGACCTGGACTGCGGATGGCAGTCTGGCAGGTTGGATTCATCAGAGAACCATGGCTGTGGCTGTCAGACTACCTGAGCTTCTGTGAGGGGCTGGTGGCTTCAGACTACCAGCAGGAACATCTGCCAGAACTAGACACATGATGAATTCCTGCGGGGAGGGCCTCAAACAACTGGTACAACAACCCACAAGAGACAGGGCTATCCTAGATCTAATACTGACTAACAGGGAAAGGATCACAGATCTCCAGGCAGAAGGTCACCTGGGGCCAGTGACCATCACATGGTATGGTTCAATTTGGCCACTAGAATTAAATCATCCCATTCCAAGGCAAAATATGGGACTTCAGAGGAGCTGATTTTGATAAGATGGCCAACAGAGTTAGGCTAGCCCTGGCAAAAGAAATACAGGTGAGAGTGTACAGGCAAAGGGCAAGCATTAGGATACAATACTTGAAGCAACATCCCATTGTGTTAGAGAGAAAGGAAGTGCAAAGAAGAAGGAAACCACTTTGGTCCTCAAAAACAGTAGCAGAAAGGTCAGAGCCAAAAGGCTGGCCTTCAGGAAATATAAGGGAACACAACGGATGAAGACAGGGAGGATACCAAACTTCCCTAAGGGAAGCAGGGAAGGCAGTAAGGCAGGCAACGTCCCAAACCAAGGAAACACTAGCAAAAACAGTAAAGAAGGTGACAAGACTTTCTATAAATACATTAGTGAAAGGAGAAAGTCCAGAGGGTATTGCTAAGATCAAAGGAGATAAGGGGATGTGTGAGGAGGAGGACCATGCAAAAGCATCTATCCTAAATAGATGCTTCTGGTCAGTATTTATTGAAGAGAAGGTAGGGCAGGGTGCAAGCTCAGCACCTTGGATACAGGGGAGGGAGGTGTGCACTAGTCCCTTCACAAAAGGAAGGGTCCTACAAGAGCTCGATGAGCTCAGGGTGGACAAGGCAATGAGACCTGATGGCATACATCCCAGGGTACTAAAGGAGCTAAGGGTAGAACTAGCAGAGCCATTATCAGAACTGTTTAGTGAGTCTCTAAGCACAGGAGAGGTCCCAGAAGACTGGAAAAGGGCTCATGTGATCCTGCTCCACAAGAGTGGTAGCAAGGAGGAGGCAGGGAACTACAGACTAGTCAGTCTTACCTCAGTAGTGGGCAAGATTATGGAGGCACTCCTTAAGGAAAGGATAGTGCAACACCTGGAATCAATAGGAGCACAGGATCCAAGACAGCATGGGTTTACTGAGGAAGGTCCTGTCAAACTAATCTCATAGATTTCTTTGACTGGGTAACCAGAGTGGTGGACCAAGGGGAGTAGTTGATGTCACCTACCTTGACTTCAGCAAAGCTTTTGATTCTGTTTGACATAGAAGATTGATTAATAAGCTGGGAGGCTCAGGGTGGGTCAGAAGTTGGTCAACTGGTGGCAAACTGGTTGTCGGGAGGAAAACAGAAAGTGGTGGTAAATGGTATACAGTCAGAGAGATGCAAGTCACAAGTGGGTACCTCAGGGATCAGTTCTGGGCTCGTCCTCTTCAATATCTTCATCAGTGACATTGCAGATGGACTGGAGGGTAAGGTTTGTCTGTTTGCAGATGACACCAAGATCTGCAACAGAGTAGATGATCCAGATGAGGTGGGCAGAATGAAAAGAGATCTGGATAAACTAGCAAAATGGTCAGAAGAGTGGCAATTAGGGTTTAATGCAAAGAAGTGCAAGATCATGCACATAGGGAAGAGAAACCCTGAAGCCGCCTATAGTCTGGGAGGAGTTGCTGGCAGTCACAATGGAAGAAAGAGACTTGGGCATCATCATCACCGATGACCTGAAATCATCCAAGCAGACCACTAAAGCAGTAGGTAAGGCTAGGAGGATGTTGGGGTGTATTAGTAGGGTATCACCATCGGAAGAGGGAGGCATAATCCCTCTTTACAAGACACTGGTTAGGCTCTCATCTGGAGTACTGTGTTCAGTACTGGAGGCCACAGCTTCACAAGTACATTAACCAAATTGAGGCAGTCCAGAGAAAAGCAACAAAATGGTGCAGGGACTGCATTAGAAAACATATGAGGACAGATTAACGGAGCTCAATATGTATACCCTGAAGCAAAGGAGGGAGAGGTGATATGATCAAAACATTCAAACACCTTAAGGGCATTAACAAGGTGAAAGAGTCTAACATGTTTCAATATAAGAAAAATAGCAGAACAAGAGGACAAAGCATGAGATTAGAGGGAGGCTGATTAAGGGGTAATGTGAGGAAGTTCTTTTCACAGAAATTGTGGTGGATGCATGGAATGGCCTACCTCAGGAAGTGGTGGATATGAATACAGTGCAGGGATTCAAACAGGCATGGGATAGGCATAAGGGAGTAATACAGATGAGTATGAATAGATAGGTTATTGACAGAGCAAAGGCCTATGGCACATTTATAAGGTAGAAAGAAATGAGGCAGACTGAATGGGCCTTGCGGTCTTATCTGCTAGTCAACTTCTATGTTTTTATGTTTCCTCTACCTTTTCTTCAGAGCATGGGGTAACCTTGGACTCTGAAGATGATCAGCTGCAGAACAAGTACAAGCTGCTAGGGTAAAACACAAACAGTTGGGGCCCTAACTAAGAAGGTAGAAGATTGGAAAAATCGAAAGTATAAAGAAAAACTTTTTCCTTCCTTATGACTGCTTCACACACATATAAGGTTGCTACCTTAAATGTGAATAGCATTAGAACCCCAGGAGAAGAGTGGTCACCTTTGCTATTTTAAAAGACCTAGATATTGACTTATGTTTTCTTCAGGACACTTGGTTAGCCACAAACAGTGACATTCCTGCAGCTAGTAAATTATGGTGTTGGGGTCCTTCCTTTTATCCATATGGGACAAGAATGCTGTGGAGAGTATGCATTCTTTTTTAAGGGATATGATTATACTATTTCAAGAGTAGTTGACATATGCCCACGTAGGGCATTACTGCTTGATGTTTTCACAATAATACAGCATGGAAAAACATTAATTTATATGCCCCTCAAACAAAGAAAGAAAGAATAGATTTACTGAATTTAGTAAAACCATATTTATTCACATCCCAGTTTGTATTATGGGCAGGTGATTTCAACTGTGTGCAAGACATAAAAGATAGAGGGCTAAAACTGATAAACAATTCTAGATTCTAGAGCCCTTAATAAAATTGTGGAACAAGGGGCTTAAAGACATATAGGACCATACATACTACAGGAGGGTATGCATTTTATAAGAGTAAACTAGCGATCCACATATATTTAATTTTTCTACAGCTTCCTTACAGACATTAAGAGCTCATACTATTCCTGTAGAAAATTTGGACCATTTATTAGTTTTAATACACATTTCTCTTACAAAGGAAATTCCAAAGGGTAAGGGTACTGGAAATTGAATGCTACCCTGTTGGAAAACCAGGAATTAGAGAACAGATTATAGAACTGTTAAATTCTAGAAAATCAATAGCCTGTCTGGATGATGATTTAAGTAGATGGTGGGACATCACTAACAGAGAGAAATAAACAAGCATTTGTCAATGCCGACTGTTGTCTCGCTGGCATTGGTAGTGTAGGAGTTAGAGATGCATAATAGGAATGGCAGTGAAGTACTGAACTGACACAAGTCCCTCCACCCTGCAGAGACTGACAAGCGTTAGGGTGTGCCTTTGGGTCATCAGCTATAACGCCATGCCATTTTACCTCACTCTACCCTGTAGGCACTGACAAGTGTCGTGGTGTGCTTTGGGGTCTTTGGGCCTTATACTTACCCCATTCCATAAGGAAATACGCTGAGATGGTGCAGTATAGGAGAATGGGGTGAACCTTCAGGATGAACACTCCAAGGTACACCTCGGTGCCTGTCACTGGCTGCAGGGTGGGGAGGGGTAGAATGGCGTGGCATTACAGCCTATGATCCCAAGCCACACCCCTGATGCCACCAGCAGTCTCTACAAGTGGGAGTGTTACAGTTGGAAACCTAATGTCATGAAGGCATTTGTTGGTATTTTCACTCCAAATTTTCAACATAGGCTTTTGTGACCCCACCTCATGAAGAGCAGCACAATCAGTTTGTTAGCTGAAAGGTGGTTTTGCACAGCTGCTATGCCATTTGGTTACACAGGGATGAAAACACATTTTGGGCAGGATGTGAAAATGACAACAGTATTGTTCATGAGGAGGTGTAAAAAAATGGCAATGTTGAAAATCTGGAGTTAAAATATTAAAAAATTGGTGAAGTCATGAGCATGCAGAAACTACGCAACACACATCCGTAACCCAATTATTTTTAGGATTTTTTAGCCACATTTTCAACACAGGCATTCGGGACCTCCCCTCATGAACAGCGGTGCTGCGATTTTGTGAATCTGTCCCAAAGTTGATTTTCCACAACAACCGCCATTATCATGAAGTGCGGAAACAAAATGACAGCTGTACTGTTCATAGGAGGTGTGAAAAAATGCCAGTGTTGAAAATCTGGCATGCAAATATTACAAATTTGTGAAGTCACAAGGTGCGTGAAAACTGCGCAATGCACGCTTGTATCACAGTCATTTTATGGACTTTCTTCCAAATTTTTAACATAGGCATTTAGGAACTCTGTTCATGAACAGTGTCACCGTCATTTTCTCAAACTGTTTCAAAACTGATTTTGCACAGCGACCATGCTATTCTGCACAGGCTGTGTGAAAACACATTTTGAGCCAGGTTATGTAAAATGACAGCTGCACTGTTCATAAGGAGGTGTGGAAAAATGCAAATTTTGAAAATCTGGAGTGAAAATATTACAGATTCATGAAGTTATGAGCGTGCATGGAAACTGCACAATGCACACTTATAAAACAGCCATTTTTTGCTTTGTTTCACCAAATTTGCAACATAGGCTTTTTGAGAGCCCCATCATGAACAGTAGTATGCGTTGTTTCTTTAATCAGTCCGGAAAGGTGATTCCACGCAGTGACTTCAAAATCACCTTTCAGGACTAAATCTTCTCATGACAGTGACTGAATTAATGAGGAGGGGCCCCAATAAACCCATGTTGAAAATTTGGTGCAAATATTCCCAAATGCCTGAGATATGCACCAAAGTGGAAAAAACCCTATTTATGCCATTATCGACTTACGGCATTTCTTCAGTTCATGGTTGGCTTTGAAGAGTGCAGAGGCATTCCCGGTCCTCGAAGATCATCGTGCCAGACTCCGGAGGTAAGTATGGGGTGAGGGTGTGGGGAGGCTGGATGCACAGAGGGTGGTGCAGGTTGGGGAGGAGCAGGACAGACCTGAGGACCGTTTTTCTTTTACAGGTAAAAAAAACATTGTGGGACATTTATTTTACAGGGGCATTTGGCACAATGGGGTGATCTCTCAGTGTGCCACCTGAGTGTTGGGGGACTAGCTAATGGGGGATTGGGCACCCCATTGGCACATAACAAATGGGGGTGCATTATGCTGATGAGTGGACTCCATTGGCACATAAACTGGGTCAGGCCATGCCGACAGGGATTGGTACCCCTGAAGTTGGCATTGTGGCCGCCATGTTTAATGTAATGCTTCACCAGGAAGGCACGTTGAGAGGTGCTGCTGCGTATGACGAGCTTTGCTGTCATTGCAGCAGACCTTTCCTTAGATGTGCTCACCACATTATATATTCCTGGTGCAGTGCCTGCATGTTGGCTTATTGGGGAATGAGGGATGCATCTACTGATGCGTGCCCTGCATTAGCCAACAGTGAAGCGCCTCCAAATCTGCTACTAGTGCAAGATGTTGGCCTTGCAAGTGTAAGCCAACATAAAAATGGTTACAAGCATTAGCAGGAAAAAGCACACTGAGCAATACAAAACATATTTAACCCTTAGAGCTCAGTTTTTAAAATACCGTCATTAGTAAATGAGGGCTATGGGGCCCTTGCAGACCAAGTTAAAACAATTAAAACTAACATGGAAAGTTTACAATATTGAAAAGCCACATCTTTACTATATTTATTTTATTTATTTTATTTAGTTTTGTTGACTGGGTAGAGTGCACTAGACATACTGTATCCTGCCTATTTTCAGGCATGACCGAGGAGGATACAGATGAATGTCAAGTGACCTTGAACCAGATTAAGCTGTTGGTGGTATTTTTAGCGAATGAGGGAAATTTGGCCAGGACATTGAGGACATTCCCCTACTCTTTTGATAAGTGCCATGGGATCATTAACATCCACCTGAACTACCACCAATCCAGGCAGATGGGACCTCGGTTTAACGTCTCATCTGAAGGCGGCACCCTCAGAGTGCAGCACCCTCTCATGCTGCACTACAGTGTCAGTACTGGGATATAAATCAAGTGCCAGATGTGGGAACGGAACCCATAGCCCTCTGATCTCCTGGCCTCAGAGGCGACTCTGCTACCTACTGAGCCACTGACACTAATACAGAACAGGTATACCAGGTAAATCAACAACTGATGATATATTTGAGAACTGTAAAAGAGTGCATCAAAACTATCATAAATTGATAAATCAGGAAGGGGTAATAGTAGATACATAGAAATAAATTATGGATGTGAGAACAACATATAGAAAACAATGTTTTCTGATCCAAACATCACAGCAGAACAGGTTTGGAAAGTGGTAAAAGATCTAAAATACCTGAGATACCAGAGGAAATTATGCAAAATGTGACCTTACCTGTAACATCAGAGGAAGTGGAAAATGCTATTGGGACTTTAAATAATAACACTACACTAGAGATAGATAGCTTGACATCAGAATTTTATAAAACTTTTAAAGGGACATAACTGACATTTTAGTAACAGTTTTCAATACTGTATTAGATACTGGAAGCATAGCACCCCAATTAGGTCTATCTGCACAAATATTTCTGCATTAAAAAACAGGAAGAACTGAAAAACTGGAGGCCACTGGCTATTATGAATATGGATTTAAAGATTCTCATGAAAATCTTAAACGATAGATTGGTTATAGCTGCACCTTATGTTATAGAACAATGTCAGTCATGCACAGTAAAGGGTAGAAGTATCAAGACAATATTCTGCTTATAAGAGGGTTGTCAAATGGGAGTACAAAATAAATTGGATGGATAAGTAATAAGTCTAGATTAGGAGCAGGCCTTTGATAAGGTCTATTATGTATATTTAAAAGTAGTACTAAAAGATACGGTATACCTGAACATTTTGTAGATTGGATCACAGGTGTTTATAGGATCCCAATAGTGAATGGTCATCTAGGAAACATGGTGAAAATAAACAGGGGGTTAAACAGGGCTGCCCTATGAGCCTTATATTATATGTATTCTGTATAGATCCCTATTAAAATTAATAAATCAAAATGAGAAAATTGGAAAAGTGAAATTAGCAAACAGAGATAGCCTTATAGAAATCTATAACATACTTGAGATGATTTATGCCTCATTTTGCCAAATATTCCTTCACGGCATATGCCCTAAAATGGTGGACCAGTTTTCAGTATTAACCAGAACAAGTATAAATCATGCAAAAAGTACAGGGTATAGATTGAGTGATAATACAGAACAAAAGCCAGAAATACAGAGAATACAAATTTCTGATTCCTCAATAAGAATTTTGGGCATAGCCTTTGGTAAAGGAGAAATGGCAACTGTAAACTGGACAGAAAACTTAGAGATAGGTGCAAATAAAGTTATGATTTGGAGAACATGGCAGCAGACTAAAAAATGGCAATAGTTAAAACTTTTTGCTCCCATTATTTACTTACCTAAGTGTTGTGTTTCCTCCTTCAACTACCTTAGACACAACAATACTGGGTCTAGTGTTTCAACTAATTTGGGGAATATCTTAAACCCAATTAAAGAGAAATACTGTATAATCCTTACAAAGAAGGAGGGATACATTTATTAAATCAAATCAGCTTCTTTTATAGCTTACTTTTCATGCAAATATAATGAAGTTCCAACCCTCCTCTAATGTAGAATGAAAAAGTGGCAGCACACTGCTTAGTACCAACCTTACATTTATGGATGTAGTCACCTCAAAAAGTAAAACAAATACACAAATGCCAAAATATTTTTACCTGTCATTGAAAAAATACAAAGTGGAAATTGATGGTTACGCAGGCATTATATCCAGACAGGAAAAAATACTTGCTACAGTACAAGGACAAGGATATAATATACAGCCTGAATATAAAAGAGTGCACCCAGGAAATAATTTTAGAATGGAAAATTACTTAATTGATAAAAGAATACGCCCACAAATATGGGACACTGTTTGGCTGTGCAGTCATGGGAGGTTGAGGGTTAAAGGAAATGTGAAACACAAGATACTAGAAGAAAGAGGGTGCCCTAGACTAACACATCATCAAAAGAAGAAACTCTAGAACATGTTCTCATACAATGTCCTCATGCTCAGCAAGTATGGAATGAACTTAGTATTAAATGGAATAATGACTGTTGGAATAAAGTGACATATGAAGACATAATTATGGGCTATTCAGAGAATTGAAAGGTATTGAAGAAGGGATGTTATGAATATTTTTACGTGTATTACATTTATGATGTGGCAAGTAAGATGTAAATTTGTGATTCAACAATTACATATTGCTCCCAGAATAACAGTACAGATGACAGAAAAAGAAATAAGTTCAATATGGAAATATGAAATACGAACTGTAGCTATAGCAACTGTTAAAACACAGTGGAAAGGAATGTCTGAAGATATTCAAAAACTATAATCTGGTCTAAAGTTTGAATGACAGGATGGAGGTACTACATTAATATTTTAGTTAGGTTTTTCTGTTTAGGAAATATTGCTTTTGAAGTTTGTGAACAGAAAATGGATTTAGAATATAGAATATTATTTGTAACAGCTGTGATTTTATTTTGTGGTTTAATAAAAATTCCCCTACTCTTTCTGCAGTGGGTGTTATCGCTCTGCAGGAGGATGGAGGAACAGTCAGGACCAAGCTATGATAGGGAAGGTTGTGTTCCAGGAACTCTGTTGATACTACTTGTTCATGATCTGGTTCCACAAACCAGAAGCGGTGTTATCGCTGAAGGAATGGAAGTCGAGAAGTCAACACCAGATAGGACCACTACCAATAATTTTTATATCCTGAAGCACACCCATTATCTGACAAAATGGATACTACTATGGCAGAAGAATGTTTCAAATCTGATTTGGAAAAAGAAAGTGCAACTCTTGAAATTATGTCAGTGGCTGAGATGGAATATAAGGTACATAAATCCAAATTGGAGGATGAAAAAAAACTGAAAGTGATTAGCGGCAAGCCCACTGCAGGAAAATAGTAAACGCTTACCAGTGGGTACAGAGGCTGGTACTTTACCAGATATTTCACTTGGGACTGATCTACTGACAGAGGTGCCTTGCCCTTTGGATGAAAATATAGATTTGAGTGGTACTCCATCTGACTGAATGCCTGGAGCAGTGTTGCAACAAGTCGGATGGCTGCATCAAAATAATGAATGGATCCCAGACCCAGCTATTCCCATTCCAGGGACACCAGAGAGACAAATAGTGGGAAACATAGCCGTAATAGCAATGCGCCTGATCTTCCATGGCCTCCACTTGACAGGAGTCGAAACAGTACAGATGCAGCAGCTGCAGCTGTGCGAACTGAAGGAGAGGTGAGTAAGAAAGTCATTGTGCCAGACGCCACCTGCTATACTGAGACAGGGCCTGCACCGGATTTATCGAGAGAGCTTCTTCGGCTTTTCAGTATCATATCACTCTTTTGATTTAGGAGAAAAGAAGAGTGATGGCTACACTGTTGGCAAATAATGTTCTTTACTTGATATAACTGAAGCAAATAACAAGCATTTGTCAATGCCGAATGTTGTCTTGTTGGCATTGGCATTGGTAGTGCAGGAGTTAGAGAGATGCATAATGGGAATTGCAATAAAGTATGGAACTGATGCAAACCCACCCCACCCTGCAGAGACTGACAGACACTGAGATGTGCCTTTGGGTCATTGGCCATCACATTCATGCCATTTCACCTCACCTGACCCTGCAGACTCTGACAAGTGTCAGCGTTGTGCCTTGGGTCCTTGGGCCTTACAGTTAGCCCATTCCATAAGGAAATATGTTGAGATGGGTGCAGTATAGGAGAATGGGGGAACTTTGGGGCTGAAGAGTACAAGACACACATTGATGCCTGTCAGTGGCTGCAGGGAGGGGTGGGGTGGAATGGCATGAGCATTACATCCTACAATCCAAAGTCATACCCTGACACCTGTCAGTCTCTACAGGGTGGGACATTATGGTTAGATACCCAATGTCTCGAGCGTTGAGTTGGTATTTGCACTACAAATTTCCAACATGGGCTTTTTGTGACTCTATCTCATGAAAGCATTTGGGACCTCTGCTTATGAACAGTAGCACTGTGATTTTGTAAATCTGTCCCAGGCGTTGATTTCCACACCAACAGCCATTCTAGCCAGATGTGCAAAATACATTTTGGGCAGGATGTGAAACATGGCAGCTATACTGTTCATGAGGAGGTGTGAAAAAAATGGCAATGTTGAAAATCTGGAGTAGAAAATATTAAAAATTCTCGATTCTGACGTGCGTGGGAACTGCACATAATGCACTAAGTAACACAGTCATTTTGTGGAATTTTTCACCAAATTTTCAGCATAGACTTTTTGGGAGCCTGCCTTATGAACAGTGACACTGTCATTTCATGAATCAGTCCCAGAAGGTGATTCCATGCAGTGACCACAAAATCACCTTTTGGGACAGAATAACAACATGACAGTGATGAGTTCATGAGGTGGGGTCCTAAGAACCCCATGTTGAAAATTTGGTGCCAAAAGTCACAAAATGGCAGAGGTATCCACCTAAATTGACCCTCCCATTTATGTAATTATACAGTTTACGACATTTCTTCAGTTCGCGGTTGGTTTGAAGAGTGCAGACATGTTCCAGCTCCACCAAAGATCACTGCACCATGCTCTGGAGGTAATTATGCGGCGAGGTGGGTTTGGGAGATGGGGTGTGCAGAGGGTGGGTGCAGTTTAGGGGAGGATGCACCACAGACAATGAGGGACCGCTTTCTTGTTTACAGGTAAAAAAAAAAAAAACTTTGTGGGAAAGTTTTCTGTTTTACAGGTAGATTTTGCATGCCGGGTGGGCTCCCAGTGTGCCACCTGGGTGTTTTGGGAGGGCTGGAGCCATCGGGGATTGGACACCCTATCAGCAAGAAACAGGTCTGTGTTTGGGAGGGGCATGATGCCGAGGGATTGGGCACCCCTCAGCAGACAAATGAACCTACATGGACATCATGCCGATGGGGATTGGGCCCCACCAGCAAATGAACTGGGAGGGGGCATGCCGACAGGATTGGGCACCCTGATGTCGGCTTTCAGGTGGGACTGTGAGAGGTGGATGGTGACAGCCACCACCATGTTTATTGAACTGTTACCCAGGCAAGCCATGCCTGCATTGTTGGGTCACTCCCTCATTGCAGCAGCAAATTGTTTCAAGTTGGTGGCATGCTTTTGCAGCGCTGTCATAGACAGTATGCTATTTCATTGATGCCACAGAGCCCAGCCCCAAAAAGCAGTGGAGCCATTTTCCACAACACAACCGCACCTCCAAAATCTGCTACTCAAAGCTATCACAATATGTTGTTTGCCCTTGCACTCAAGACAACACAAAAATGGAGAAATTTCAAAAGATCAAGACATTAATCAAAAACTAAGAAGTCATCGCTGGACTTTTCCAGAAACCTGTGGAGGCAGCCAAACACAGGTTTGCAGTCTGTCTCAGACACAAAACCCACAATAAAAACTGTAACTATCCTCTTTTGTAATGATGGGGTTAATGTTAATGATGTGATTTTTGGTGGAGAAATGATGCACAAACTTTGGAGACCCAACCTGATTATGGATGATAATGGGTTCTGGACTGGTGGTTGGAC
Source organism: Neoceratodus forsteri (assembly GCA_016271365.2). NCBI lineage: Eukaryota > Metazoa > Chordata > Ceratodontiformes > Ceratodontidae > Neoceratodus > Neoceratodus forsteri. The sequence goes on from JADMNL010000024.1 coordinate 128,281,619, forward strand.
ATTCCGGGCCCAATTAAAGTAAACAGATTTGGGCATTCGACATTTATCAAGTTGTTTTTCCTGAGGAGGGACAAAGGTATTCTTTTTACCCTAGACAACCTAAAAGCTGCTACAGATGTGGGTCTTTAGTCCATTTAACATATGATAAAGTTAAATGCTTCCAATGTGGGTACCTGGTCACACAGCAACACAATGCACAGCTCCCCAGAATGTAATCTGTGTGGGGCGATGAGCACTAGTTCAGCTCATGCCCCTGGGCAGCTCATAATTCAGACAATGGTAAAGAACATGATTATTATTTGCACTTAGCAAAAATTCCTTTTGACATTCTGAAGGAGAACACTGGAGGCAGGCCTCCTGTGAGACAAAGGGCAGGGGTACAGCATGGGAGCTGGGGCCTTTTCTGATAAGAATTTAAGACCTGATTACATCTAGGCCCTTCGAGCTGACCCCATTCTGTGCAAATTGCACAGAATCAACAGCTTACACCACAGAGAACAGAGACAGATCTGTGTGACCCCACCTGCATGACAACCATAGCATTAAAATGGGAGAAGACCCTGCACTACAGAAGGAAGCTGAACAGGATGGACTCTGCATTTCCTTCCATGGAGAATAGTTCCAGAATGGGAGACAGTGCAAGATGAATTCCCTGCCCTCACCTAATACGACATCTGGTGAACAGGTGGAGTTTATGGATTTGGACCAGAATGATCCCACTGGAAATGGAAATTTACAGGAATCCCAGCCTTGGCCACTGTTCAGGCTTATGCATCCCTCTTCCATTACAGAACAGATTTAGGCCTTTCAATCTTGGGGTGACATGGTGGAAGAACAGGAATCAGATACTTCTTCCCAACCCACTCAACCCACCTTAAGGACAGAATTACAGGCACCTATACCTTCTCATGACAAACTTCAAGGGAGAAAAAAGGATTACCAAATCGGTGTAACAAAACAGTGACACGCATAAGATCCTACCTTTTAGGTTGGCGAGCCTTAATGTGAATAGCATAAAGTCAAACACAAAAGAACTGCGACCTTTGCCATCTTACAACAGCTAATGTTTTATGTGTTTTTTACAGGACACTTGGTTACATTCTGTAGAGGAGACACAAGTGGCCTCTAGGATTGGCACTGGGGACCTCTTTGGTACATTGGAATGGAAGCTTGCTGTGGGGTGGTTTCTTTACCACGCCAAGCATAGTAGTTCATAGAATGTTAGAGATTGGACCAGGGCATGCTCTACTGATGGATGTTATATTACATGATCTGCCATGCAGGCTAATAAACGTATATGGGCCCCAGACAAAGGCGGTTGGATAGAGCTATTGACGAAAATTCAACCCATTTTATGTACAAGTAGACAGATTTTTTGGTGGGGATTTTAGTATAAATTTGAAACCACAGGGAAAGCTACAATATACCATAAAGTATATTGTGATAGCTCCTTTTAAATAAAATGCTGCCTCAAGCAGCCTTGATAGACTTTCGTTACTTAAAGGGGAGGCACATAAACCTACCTTTTATAAGGGAATACTTTCATCCAGGGTAGACTTTATTTTTGTGAAGAAATCATTACCAGTGTTTTCCACCATGAATATCCCTATTGAAACTTTAGACCATACACTCACTGAGGTTAGTGTGTCATTGTTATGACCCAGAGAGGCTGGTGATGGCTACTGGAGACTGAATACCAGTCTGCTATTAGATCCACCATTAAAAAAGAGTTGGTGTACGTAGTAGAAGATAGGAAATCTACTTTGATTCTTTATGACACAATTAGTCAGTGGTGGAGGATGTAAAGCTTAGTATTAGTGGGTTATTTTTCAGCAGAAATCCTTACTGAAGTCTAAAACAACATGTCATAAATATATGGATCTTCAGAAAATTTACAGTCCAATTTCCACACGAAATGCTTTACACATTAATTTAACCACGGAGATACAGCTAGTTAAAACAGAAATGATTCAGTATCATTATGATAGACTAACATCTTTAGAAAATGAGCAAACATTTGGAACACAGGGAAAAAGGAACAAACGAGCCCTTTCCTGGATTGTCAGAATAGAGTGCTAAAGAAGCAAATTGAACAGTTAGTTTTACCCCAGGGCATGTATTTTTGGATAATATGGGCATAATGGGATATTTGAAATCACACATTTGGTAATCCTTTGGAACACCAGCACCGAATCCAAAGTTTACGGACTATTTATTGCAAGCAGCTAATTTACCAGCATTGAACTCATCCCTTTCTTGCTCTCCAGGCCACAGAACTACAAGCGGTAATCCAAGCCATGCAAAATGGAGTATCCCCAGCATCAGACAGCTTACTGGGTGAGCTTTATAAAGTGTTTATAAAGAGATCCCATCTCTGCAAAGTGGAGACCCCATCACCACAAAGACATAGACAGAGTGGAGGCTGTTCAGAGGAGGGCAACCAAAATCGTCCAGGGTCTGCACCAGAAGACATAAGAGGAGAGACTGAAACAGCTTAATATGTATACCCTTGAGAAAAGGAGGGGACATGATAGAAACTTTCAAGTATCTCAAGGAATTAACAAAGTACAAGAAGGTAATATCTTTCAGCAGAAGAGATGTGCAAGAACAAGGGCACAATTTGAAGATAGAGGGGGACAGCTCAGAGGTAATGTTAGAAAGTATTTTTAACAGAGAGGGTTGTGGATGCATTAAGCATCCTTCCTGAGAAGGTTGTGGAGTCAGAAACAGTGGGAGGATTCAAGAATGCATGGGACAGGCATAAGACAATTCTAGCAGGGGTAGGAGGAAGCAAGCTGTTAATTAACTAGAATCTGCAGCTTATCCATCAGGTAGGAAATGGGCAGACTAGGTGGGCCAAGTGGTCCTTATCTACCATCAAATTCTATGTTTCTATGTTGTGGAAATTAATGCCTGAGGAGTTATTAGCTCTCTACAATTCATTTATAATAGATGACAGCTTACCGACTCAAATGTATGAAGGCCTTATGATTTTTTATATAAAACAGGTACACCCTCAGACATTAATAATTGGTGCTCCACACCTTTATTGAATATGGACTTCAAGATTTTTGCCAAATTATTAGGTAATAGATTATCAAAAGTAATGGATAATTTAATTCATCCCAACCAATTCAGTTCTGTCCCCATGAGTAAAATTATGGGCGCTTTAATCCTACTACGAGAAATAACAGCAACAGAGGAACAGGGAGAACTCAGAACCAGCTGTCAGGGTTTGTCATCAGTTTAGACCAGGCCAAAGCCATTGACAGGGTGTTGCATGAATTCTTATGGTAATACATGTTGGTGTATGGCATACTCACAGACTTTGTACACTGGATACAAATATGCTATGCACTGGCATATGTCAAACCTTATGAGAATAGAAGAATAGAGAATAGATGTTGTATTGATAGAGGGTGCAACAAGGATGCCCTAAGCCCACTACTTTACATCTTGACGTTAGACCCGATAGTGCATTATGCAGGCATCCCCTTATAAAGGGAATTCCACGTGGCATCATTTCAGAAATAAAGCTTATAGTTTATGCGGATGATCTCTGTCTCTTAATGGAAAATGAACAGTCAACTCATCAAGCGTGTACTTTATTAAATGCCCTGCTTACTGAGACAGGAGCCAAACCAAATATGTCAAAAGCAAATGCTGTATAGTGATATAAAGGTATCAGGAATACAGATTTCCAATACGCCTTGTAAAATCTTGAGAATATATTTTGGGGTTGGGAGACATGGCCCAGTATAATTAGGAACAAAGTTTAACTAAGGGAAGGAAAAAGTGGCCCACTGGCACTGTGGAATCTATAAATGGAAGAAGGTATACATTATTAAAAACTTTTAATGCCAGTATTTATGTTTTAAGCTACGTTTCCTGCTTTTTTCCTGCTTTTGGGGTAGTAGACTGAACCTCATTAAGCGGAACATTCTTTATAAGGATTTTAAAGAAGGGGAGTTAATATGCCACACTCCATAGTGTTCTTTTTATGACCTTCTTTACGTGAACATTCTCCCATTTATAAAAGGGGTATACATGTTTGGACACAATGGACTACTACATTTATACAAGGCATCCTTAAAGAGCGGCAGGAAGGAAATTTATGCATAAAACAAATGCTGCTTTAGGCCTTCCATGATGTGGGAAGGGTTTTTAATAATATAAAAAATGGAACCTTGCTTACAACACAGTTTTAAATTCCTAGGAAACTAATGTATGTGGATAGATTGCTAGGCTGTTTTGAGAATACCCTTTTCTAGGTTCTCTAAAGTACATTAAGACAGCATATCGTCACTTTTAATGGACGAGAACTCGGAAAATGTGAATGTCATCTGGTTGGGGTACATGGCAAAATAAATGTAAAGGGCAACAAGAAACTCAAAGCGCTGAAAGACAGATATTGCCCTAGAACCAGTTGTACCACTCAAATTGAAACCATGGATTACCTGTATTTTAGGTGCCTCACATTATAGAGTTCTGGATCTGGTGAAGGAGAGATGGAAAATTAGGATTTTCTCCTCTAGAACCAGATAACCTTTATTATGGGATATTTCCTGTTGCAGGACATAATTATGATGTTAGCACCAAGTGTATTTTCATGGTATATTGTCTATACTGGATATGGATTATCCCATGTAGATTTGTTCTGCAACAACAAGAGATCCCAGTGGGGAGCTGTTCACTATTATTGTGAATGACTTAAAGCAGTTATGTAACACAGAATTTAACACTCATGGCATGGGAAAATGGATAACATACTGGCACAAGTTTGACTGGTTAAAATAGGATTTGTAGACACCATTGTTTTTCCAACTGGGGTTACTGAATTGTCCCCAATAGGATGCTAGAATTTTCAGGTTGAGAAAGGATTTTTTCCTGCATAATCCAGCGAAAATAAAATAAGTTTCCCTACTGTAAGAGGGTGTGAGGAGAGACTCGACTATTTTGTATGATTTATTCTATGACTTTATTTTCAGGATGCAATTGTTTTTCAAATGCTTATAAATATGGTTTGGACATTTTCTTTGAAGGAAAACATATTTCTCCTATTACCTCAGTATGAGAAAGGTGATTACTGCATGGTACTTCACTAACATTTTGATGTTTTCATTTATGAGTTTTAATTTCATAGAAAACAAAGCGTTATTTGTGAGATGGGGTAGTATGTATTCATTCTGATTTACTTTCTGGTTTCCTCATTTTGTACAGGATTTGTTTTATTTATGATTTATCAGTTTCAAGTAAAAATATAGAATGTAATGCTGATTTATTTTCCTCCTTTTTCTGATCTATTTTATATGCTGAATAGCGGTATTGTATGTATATCTTGAAAAAATGTCCCCATCTCTAGTAGTGAGGAAGGAGGAGGGGTCTGTTTTCAATAATTATTACTCAGATTTAGGGTTGATATATGATGAAATGCTTAGTTATGTTTCCTTTTCATTTTTATGATTTAGTGTTACATAACATCAGTTTGTATGGTTTTTCTTTAGTTCTAAATATATAGGTGTATGCTTATATACTTATGTTTTGGTTTTAAATTTTGTTTCAATATGATTTTGTGTGATGTAACACTATTTGACTATATTTACTTTAAAGTTTTAATAAAAATGCCACAACTCATAGGTAGGGGCGTTGTCCTGTAGGTGTTGGTCATGGAGGAGCCTACTGTGAATCTGGAGTTGGAAGGAGCAGTCACATATCTGAAACCTCAGCGGTTGCAGGAGATGCCACAAGTGAGGTTACAGCGATAGATAATAATCACAGTCAGCAGTCAGGAGAAGATATGGAGTTTACCACAGAAGAAAAGAATCTTAGGGCAGAAATGGAACAGTAATCATTTCATTTGCAGTCACAGAGGGAGCAACCATAGAAGAAGTACACAAAGACAAAACAACATGTGGCCAGAAGAAAGAAAGGAAACATCTCACTGGTAACTCACCGGTGTGGAGCAATCTAGACCGAGGTCTTTGTTTTGTAGTAACCTGAGGAACCCCAACAATGGAAGAGGAAACTACCCGGAATGCTACGATGTCGCACCAGGTCAAAAGTGAGGATCAGTGGACACCAGGGCAAGTTCTATGCAAAGCAGGATGGATGCAAGATGCTATGGGAGGTTGGTAGTTGATCAGACTACACACACACAGCGCCAATGAGCCAGGAGTCAGGACCAATTGAAACAGCATCAGTGTCTGACACAGGACTTTTGGTATTCACCAGGAGACAGAACCAAAGGAAACAGGTAGGATTTCTTTTCCCCTAGGGAGTCTTAGCAGGAGATTTTTATGATGCATCTCAAGGGAAATGAGTGACACAAATAGGCCCAATAGGGAGAGTGGGTAGAAGAGAATGTTCCTCTCAAACAACCACAGGAACATAAACAAAAGATGAATGCTTGATTGTTTGCAAAACCAGTTGAACTAGCAAAATGGAGGAACGTGTACGTTTGAGATACTTGGGGTGTGGGAGGTATCAGATAGACTTTATGTGGGAGAGTCCTACTGAAATAATCACTTGGTTTTACCCCATCCAAAGTATATATTTGATACATGCTCGGGAGCACATTCGATATGATCTTCAGAACCTCAGAGGTTCTAGATAGATTTTGGGTGAAATATATGACTCTGAAAACCAGCCCATTATGGTCACCATTTCAAATCATTCCTCTTTCTAAACAGGCGTGAGATATTACAGTATTATTCAGAAATGAGGAGGTTAATATCACTATCATCATATGCTGGCTGGAAAGAATTGTGAGGTACAGGGCACCCCAGAGCCAATTCTGGATGATGAAGGTTTCTGGGTGGGATTGGCAGATAAAAGTTAAGTTACAATAGGAAGACAATGACTTTCAACACTTTCCAACTGTTTTTACATTGGCAGGGACAAGGGTTTATATTTTACCCCAGACAACCTAAACAATGTTATCGGTGTCAGTCAATCCACCACATCCGTTCCTCATAGATACATAGACAGTGTCGGCAGATAAGGGCCTATGGCCCACCCAGTCTGCCCATTTGAGCTCAGAAGTTCAGTTTATGTTTTTCTTGAAGTCTGTTGCCCTCACCCCTGACCTCCAGAATTCCTTTATGTCTATCCCATGCATTCTTAAATCCCATGATTGTTTCAGCCCCCACCACCTCCTCTGGCAGGGTGTTCCTCTTGTCCACCACCAGTTCTGTGAAGAAATTCTTCCTCACGTTTCCTCTGAATTGTCCTCCTCCAACTTCATCCATGCCCTCTAGTCCTGGAACATCTTTTCACTTAAAAATAGTGTATTCCTGCACCCTGTTCCTCCCCTGTAAGATACCTGCATGTCTCTATCATATCCCTCCTCCTCCTCTCCTCCAGGGAGTACATATTCAGTTCCTTCAACCTGTCCTCATAGGATTTGTGATGCAATCCATGCACCATCTTTATTGCCCTCCTCGAACCTTCTCTACCCTGTCTATGTCCTTACTTAGGTAAGGTCTCCAGAACTGTACACTGTACTCCAGTGTGGCCTCACTAGTGTCTTGTATAGTGGAATTATGACCTCCCTTTTCCTGCTGGTGATGCCCCTGCCTATGCATCCCAGCATCCTATTTGCTTTACCTGCTGCCTTGTCACACTGTTCTTCTACCTTGAGGTCATCAAAGATGATAACCCCAAGATCCCTTTCCTGCTTGGTGCATGCTATATCCTCACCCCCAAATGATATATTGTAGCTGGGTTTTTGTGCCCATATGCATTATCTTGCACTTCTTTGCATTGAATTTCAACTGCCAAACCCTGACCATTCTTCAAGTTTCTGCAGGTCCCTTCTCATTCTGTCTACACCCTCTGGTGTGTCTACTCTGTTACAGAGCTTTGTGTCATCAGTGAACAGTGAAATTCTGCCTTCTAGGTCCTGCGCAGTGTCACTGATGAAGATGTTGAATAGGACCAGTCCCAGCACTGATCCCTGTGGTACCCCACTGGTCACTCTTCCCATGAAGTGACAGCCATTTACCACCACCCTCTGTGTCCTACCACCCAGCCAGTTACCTATCCACCACACTACTGTCCTGCCCACACCCATATTCCTCAGTTTGTGTAATAGTCTTCTATGTGGCACAGTGTCAAAGGCCTTGCTGAAGTCCAGATAGGCCATGTCCACTGCCCCTCCCTGATCCACCTCCCTAGTCACCCAGTCAAAAATTCAACGAGGCTGGTCTGACATGACCTCCCCTGGTGAAACCATACTGCCTTGGGTCTCCTGTAGTCCGTTCCACCAATATCTCCTTCAGTAGTGCTTCCATGATCTTCCCACTACCGAGGTGAGGCTGACTGGTCTGTAGTTCCCTGCCTCTCTTTGTTCCCACTTTTGTATAAGAGGAATACATCTGCTATCCTCCAGTCTTTGGGTACCTCCCTGTTTCCAGTGATCGGCTAAACAAGATAGCCAGAGGTTCAGCCACCACCTCTCTTAGTTCTTTAAGGACCCTGGGTGCACTCCATCTGGCCCCATTGTTTTATCAACTCTTATTACTTCCAGCTCCTTCAGGACCCTTTCTCGTGTAAAGGGACTTGTGTCCATTTCTGCACCATTCTCACCCCTTGTACTCCCTTCAGACCCATTACCCTCCTCTTCCTCAGTAAAGACTGAGCAGAAATACCTATTCAATATGTCAGCTTTACTGTTGTCATCCTCCACGACGCCCCATCCTCCCCTTCAGTCTCACTATCCCTCCCTTTGCCTTTCTTTTTCACTATATACCTGTAAAAGGCTTTGTCCCCTCTACCCACTGATTTTGCAATGTGTTCTTCTGTCTGACAAATGTGATAAAATTCAGTGTAACCAATGGGGAAATGGGGCATTCAGGGTTCCAGTGTGAAAACTCTCAAATGTAACTTATGTGATGAAGGTGGACACACCTTCACAGACTGCCACTGGACTGCACACAACACTGAAGGTGCAGACTTTGGTGTACAAGATTTTTATATTTTAAGGCAGCCAAAGCAGCAACTGATTTTCAGTACCATGCAACATCTTCTAGACCCATGCCCTAAAGAAGGAAAGATACTAGGAATAATACAAGGCCCCAGACAACAACACCACATGAGGAGGTAACCCCACCACAGCATGGGGCTCCGCCTGAGTTCTGTTGAGATTGAGACCAAGGTACTTCTGTTGCCACTACCTTTCCACATATGGAAGGTCTTGTTATGCCTCCACCCTCTACCCCCACCCCCAGAAACAGAGGCTCATCCATCATTCCAGACAGAACAACAGAAAGGTAAATCAGTGACTAAAACATTGGACAACACAGAGGCTACTGATACAGTTATCACATCCAGCAAGTATGAGGTACTTCAAGAGGCCTGGACGATGAGGAATTGACTCAGATATAGCCTCCAAATTGTTGTCTCAGAAGGATACTATTTCAGACACAGAAATGGTTTTGACCCAACCTATGCTGGAAAAAAAAAAAGAACTGGATGGGTCCCAGGGGCTTAAGGAAAAACTCTAGGAAAACTAACCTCCAACTTAAAACACTAAGTGTCCTGATGCAGGACGGTATGAGCTAGAATGCTTAAACACCAGTAGCATCAGAACAGAGAAAACAGCTTGCTACATTTGAAATTTTCTCAAAGAATGATTATGATTTGGTGTTTTCCAGGATACACATTTATATGATAGGATGATTTTGTTACAGCTAAAATGCCTGGATTTGAGGACCCAGTTATTGGTTGGGGAGGAGGAGAAATTGTATGCAGTGGGGTTGGGATCTGTTTTTAGATTCCCAATTTTAGTGTCCCAGTTAGTAGATATTCTACCAAGTAGAGCCCTATTGTTAGATGTTTCACCAAAAGATAAAATTTAGACTTATTAACATTTATGCCCTCAGAGTAAAACAGATAGAGTAGAACTTTTACAATTGATACGGTCCTATCTTTACACTAACAACAGTGTTTTGTTTGGAGGGACTTCAACATTAACAGGTTCTGATCAGATAGGTGTGCAAAATCTAGCAAGCTTTATTGTGATTAGAATTTTTGAACGGTCTTTAGAACAGGCAGGTTTATGTGATTTTTTGATGCCACTGCTCCTGCACCCAACAGTTTTTTCAGGGAATAGGGCTCTAGGATAGACTATTGGTTTATTACTCCTACATTACAATTATAGGGAACCCAAAGATAAATTTAGGTGGCAACATCAGACCATGGGTTATTGAACTTACCATTTCCAACTTTCAGAGCACCACTAAGGGGCCTGGCTATTGGAAATTAAACTTATTACTACTTGTAGATCCTATGGTTATGGAAGGGTTAAATGTTATTTTGGAAGCAAGACAATCAGTCTTCTTTCTTTACAAATCAAACAAACTTGGTGGGAGGACAGTAAACAAAATTTAGTGACCTTTTTTCAAACAATCCGGAGAATTTTAGGTAAACACAAGAAAGACAAGTACAACACACAAAGAGCCCAGCTACAAAATGCCAGGCTCAAATAAATAAAGGATAATATGTTAACCCTGTATATCTGAATCCTATTAAACAGGCATTAACTCAAACTCAGTGTGAATGAATGAAAACCCTAGAGCGGGAGCAAAGATTTGGCACAAAGGACAACCAGGGACACACAAATCCATTTGATAATTGTTCTAGACAAAGAGAAAAATAATTTAAGAGCTTAGTTAATCAGGATGGGGTTAGAGTAACAGCACAACATGATATTATAACTGAAGTACAGAACCACATTTCTCAAACTTTACGGTGGACCCAACTTTGACAGAAGTGGAAAATGACAGTTGGTTAAATGCTTTGTACATTAAAGAAGATTCCAGAACAATTTTTATTTCGCTAGTGGCTCCTAACTCCCAGACAGAACTTCAGTTGGTAACGCATAACTTAAAACGGATCTGCACCAGGAGCGATGGTCTTCCGAATGAATTATATCCACTTATTTTACAAAAATTAGGAATTTATTCAAATGTTGAATAGTAGCCTTGAACAAGGACAACTTCCAGAAAGTATAGTATGGGATTATTGATATTACTATATAAAGCAGGGGACAGGGAAGATTTTAATAATTGGAGACCTATCACATTATTAAATGCAAATAGTAAAATATTAGCAAAAATCTTAGGGGATGGAATGGCGGGCATTTTGGAAAATATAATCCATCCTATGCAATTTTGTTCTGTCCAGAGAAAAGTATAACAGATGCCCTTACAGTATATTACTTAGGAAATTATGGACAGAGGTTCTATGGGAAACTTATAGGACATTAGTTAGTCTGGACTAGGCAAAGCCTTTGATAAGGTTTCACATAACTACATGTGCAAATGTTTACTAAAATGTCAATTTCCTGGGCCTTTTATTGGCTGGCTGAAAACTTATTATAAAAGTGCAGTGGTAGCTTATGTCAATGGGTGGGTGGGACAGAGAGGAGGTCACTAGAGGTATGAGGCAGGGTGCCTCCTCAGCCCCATATTGTATATATTGACATTGCAACCATTACTATGTAGAATAAATGACTGACAATATTAGAGGATATTCCGAATAGTGAAGATAAGGAAATTAAAACTATTGCCTATGCTGATGACATTTGTTTTCTTTAGTAGGTGTACCTTCTAGTGGAGCTATGGAAGCATTGGCTGTGGACGTCACAAAGGGAACTGGAGCTTCACTTAATTTGAATAAAAGTAAGTGTTTACAAATTGGGTTTAAACACACTACACACACACACACGTGCATATCATGGGGTACAGCTTACTAAGACTCCTTGTAAAATTTTAGGAATATTTTGGACAAGGTGAAATGGATTACTATAACTCGAGAGCCTCTTATCAGAGGCAAGGTACAAAGTATAATATTGGAACAGGTGAAGAATGGCAAATATATACATGGTGAAAACCTTTTGATTTGAATATTCTTGCATTTATGTAGAATATTTCCTATTCCAAAACAGAGACTACTTTATATAGTATATTGCTGGCCATCTGGGGTAGCAGACCTAACTCTATTAAAAGGAATATCCTATATAGGGATGTAAAAGAGGGAGGGAGGGATAAGATGATAAACCCTATTTCCTTTTACTTCATCATATTCTGTTATACTAATATAAAACTGTTGTTACAGGAATCAGAACATACAAAAATAGTACTATGGACTAGTTGGGTGAGAGACCAAATGGAAGACTGGCTAACAAGGTGGGAATTGGATAAGCTTATTTCAAAGCAAAATCTATCCAAGCATTACCAGGTATTTCCATACTTGTTTTGGTAAATTAAAATTATGGAGCATACAGAGATCAACAGTCAAAAACCTATCAAGGAAAGAATTTTACAGACATGTACAGGGCTTCACTTTCCAAGAAGAGCCGGAGTTCATGAAAAGACATCAACACGAGGTCCAACAAACACAGGCAATGCTGACACAACCTAAGGTCCCACACTATATGTGGGATACCTTATGGCTAGGGGCAATCAAAGAGTAAATGTAAAAGAAACCTTAAACATAAAGGGTTAGAAGAAATTATGTGCCCTAGAGGGGAGGATTGCTTTACGTTGTGGAAACGACAGAACACCTCTTTTTCTCATGCCCATATGTAACCAATTGTTGGGCTTTATTATTTATTAAATGGCCAAAGTCTCCCTTTTGTTTTTAAATATGGATATTCTTTTATTAGGAATTCTTCCGAGAGCATGGCAGAACTATGATGCAGGAACAATGCATGTGATTTTGGGTATATCAAATATCATATTTGGCAGGCTCATTGTAAATGGTCTCTGCAGAAACATTATATGATTGTGAAACAGCTTTTGGTCTCTCCATGACAATGTTATTGCATATAGGAAAAAGAAAAATCTTGGTTTCAATGGAAGTCTATAAACAAAGATGGAAACACACAAATTGGTTGGATACAGGATGAGGTATACATGTGATCCAGCATGAGGCACATTTATTATGATTTTGCTGAAGTCTGATATATACATTCCCATACTGTTTGGGGTAAGGTGAGGGAAATGTGTACAGGATGTAGGCATTATCATGCTTTTTAATGTTTTAAGGTTTTCCGATACAGGCTTAAATAGATTTTCTAGAGGGACACAGTATGAATTAATACTTATATTGCTTTAGGAGTATGTATTTTTCCTAGGTAGTATGAATGTACTATATTTTATTGAGCTGAAGTTTGAACTCTGCATTCCTACTCTAGGGTGGAGGACGGGGGATTGATTGAATTGTATGAATTAAAACGTATTTATTTTAGTATATGGGTTCTTGTTTTATGGTCCAAGCTAGATCATGTTTCAATGTCTTCAGAAGGATATATGTATAGCTTCTTATTTTGCTTTAATGGTTTCTGTTTCTTTAACCAAATCATTGTAATGTATTTTCTTTTTTGTGCACTCTATTTATTTATCTATATCTTTGGGGCATCTCTCAGGTTCCCATACACAGCTCCTTGGCTCCACGCCCGCCTGAACCGCTCTCCGTATATACTGCATCAGATTCAGGATTCTGGGCTCTCCTGCCCCATGGAGAGCCCCAGAATCCCTAGGGAGAACTGGAGGAACGGCCGACTTTGGATGTGTGCCAGGACTACTGATGGTTGCCATTGCCTCACCCAACAATAGGGTTTTTCCTTGGTTTTCACCCTGGAGCTTGGATGTGATGATGTCCAGCTCAGCATGTGCATGATCCCATGCACACCTGAAGGATGTCTGCCGTACCTCCAATCCCCTGCATTCTGCTGCCCAGCACTGCAATACTCCCAGCCTCTGCCAGAGGCTGCTAGTGCATCAGGATGTGGAAACTCCTCCCCAGGGAAGGACAGCAGTCCTAGGGATGCACGATCCTTTCCCATCCCCACCAACCCCCAATGATCCATGATCGGCTCCCTGGACCTGGGTCACCAGCATGGCACAGGTGTGGCATTCAGCACCTCAACCCTCAGTGCCACTGGCCGCATTACTTTAATGTTTTCCAACTTTCTTTATACCATTTGTATTAAGTATTGTATGAAAAATCTTTCAGTTTGAATAAAAATGACCCTACTGACCAGTAGGAGAATCACTGTCAGCAAGATGGCAGCTCAGGTGACAGAGGAGCCAGATACTCTGCAGCAGCGTGGGGGAGTCGTCTTCTGCCCCAGCTGCATTTTGCAAGGATGTCACAGATTTTACAGAGAAACAGATGGAGTCCTCAGATCTACAGAGACTGGAGTCGGACTTTATTGATTCTGAGATGGACGTAGAGGCTGCCAAACAGCAGCTGGATCAGGAATTGCAAGAGAGAAAAGCAGCCCTACTTAAGCTTCTAGCAGAAGATGAGAAGAAATGCAGGAACCGCAAAGCAGAACTGTGGCAGAAAAAGGAATGAGAGATACATATTTTAAACAACACTTCCTGATGGATGATATTACCAAACAGGGTGGTGCCCACCAAACACCAGACACAAGCACTTCATCGGCATCTGGCAATTAGCTGATACAACTGTCTCAGCCCCTGCACAGAAAACATGCAATCAGCTGGTGAGAGGCTTCATGCTGCCTTTGGTTTACATAAGTTACCTGGCACAATGGGCTCTGCAGGAGGTGGGGTGGTGCAGACAGACTCAGGGAAATGGATACCAGATTTATCCTGGATGCCTTCAGAGACTCAGGAGACAAGGTCTGCAACACTTTTGGAAGACTCCTCTAAGCCTGAGGTCAGCTGGTCTCAGACTGATATGGGCAAGGAGAACCTTTTAGAAGGGCAAGAGGCAAGCATTTCAGGAATGGATAGAGCTATCATTTCTGATATTCCTGATAATGCACCTGAACCTGCTCTGCATGAGCAGACTGCTGTGGAAAGTGGAGGGCCTAACCAGATAGAGACACAAACCTTGAGTCATTCAACCTCCCTTCAGAGCCCCTGAATGTCCTAGATTTGCTGACTTGTTTGACAAGACTGAACCGCTCCACTAATGAACGCAGTCCACCTTCATTAGAAAGGAGGCCTGGAGTTGCTCCTGATAGGGCACATGTGGGAGGAAGTTAATTAAGGAGTCACTGGGTTTTCCCTCCAGTGGATATTTTCACCTTATACACATCTCTGGAGAAGATAATTAAATAGAAACAGAGAAAGCATGAAACATAGAGTTTGATGGCAGATAAGGACCACTTGGGCCACCCAATCTGCCCATTTCCTTACCTACTGGATAAGCTGCAGATCCTAGTCAACCAACAGCCTACTTCCTCCTACCCCCACTATAATTGTCTTATGTCTGTCCCATGCATTCTTAGATTTCCCCCACTGTTTTTGACTTCACGACTTCCTCTGGGAGGAGGGTGAGTTAAAACTTCTGGTTCCATGCTTTTATGTTCATAGCTATGACCCTGTGGAATTCTCTGCCTCATCAGATTCAAGAGTGGAGGACCATGGAGAGCTTTAAGAAAGCTTTGAAGACCTATTTTTCTGCCAGGCCTTTGGTCATTCTATATAATATCCTGCTTCCATCTGTATCTATAGCTTACTGATTGGAATCGGTTAGCTATTGTTTTATCTGTTTTAAACAGTTTTAAAGATTTGTACAGCACTTTGGTTTTATATATTGTGCTTTATAAATAAAGTTTATTATTATTATTATTATTATTTTTAGATTTAATTCCCACAGCTGCTAGAAAGATTCTGGTGGAAATACCTGTATACTTGAAGTTAAATTTTCTCCACTGTGGACTCCCTTCCTGGCTAGACCTCTCATGAAACCATTAATTATAGTGGTTACCATTATATTCTGGAATGAGGGGGTCCATGTACAGGATATGTTGCACTAAGCTAAAACAAAAAGTGAAGTGCTGAGTCCCCAGAGGCTATATTAGATTCAGAACTTTTTGGATGGGAGGGTGGAAGTTAAGGTTAAATTAAAAGTACCCTTGAAGGCCCTCACTTACCAAATACATTATTCATTTGGAAAGGACAGATGAGTATGCTTCTATCTGGGGCAACCCAAGCATGTTTTAAATGTAGCTCCAGAAGGTATCTTTCCATCATCTGCGACTAACCCAGATACAACATATGTGGAGAATATGGACATATCGCCATCATCGCACAAATCAAGCAAAGAGTAATTTGTGTGAAGAAATTAATCATGTGTTTCAAAATTGTCCCTGGGCAGCACATAACAAAACAAACAACATGGACAAGGGTGTTTTAATAATGAAGGCCCAACAGTCTGCTCAGATTATAGAGGACGCTACAACCCTAGGCCAGAATGGGCCCATGATACTCCACAGACTGCTCCCACCCAGCAACATGGACCTCCATCTCAAAGGGTGGGCTCCTTCCTCTGCCTGCCTGGGAAAAGTCTATGAGCCAGGGGTTGAACACTGCCTCCATGCCAAGCCAAATTCCAAGGCCTAAAATCTTTAGAGGATGCCATACCTGGACCAGCTGGTATGCCTCCACCACAATCCTGGTTTGTAGTACCCCAAAACAACAGCCTCCCTATTAAAACCTGGACAAACCTGATGCCACTATAGAGATGGAAAACCCTTTGAAACTCTTGCTCCAAAAGATCGGGGAGAACGTGACATGAAGTGTATAGAATCATATCCTTTTATGGATCCTTCTAACCCATTACAGCCAGATCCACCCCTGGAGTTGGTAAAAAGAAGAACGGCAGAAAAATAATCCACTTTCTACAGTAAATGGATGTGCTACTATAACAACTTTAAATGTCCACAGCCTAAAGGATGGGCTGAAAGAAAGGGATTATTTCAACTCTTTAAATCTAACACAATGGATATCATTTTTGTACAAGAAACTTGGTTGAAATCTCTCCAGGACATTAAAATCTGCCAGAAGGACTGGGTATGGGGCCATCCTTTCGGTCTTATGGTACAGACAATGCAGCTGGGGTGGACACTCTCTTCTGTGGGACCAAGTTCAGTTTCACCGGTTAATAGATTTAATTCCAGGATGCATCCTGATTTTGGATGGAGCCTAGGACAATTGTCTTAGTTGTGTCATCAACATATATGGTCCTAGGACTAATGCAGAGAGAGTTCAAACTCTGGAACAAATTCAACCCTTTCTAGCTACTGTGAGGGTAATTGTCTTTGGGGCAATTTTAATTGTAGTTTAACTGATTGACAAGGTAGAGCAATCGACAGATAAATATATTGTGATACCCATGCTCTGAACAAATGTGCTGCAAATGCTGGTTTACAGAATTGTTTTTCTAAACTTGGCAGAGGGCCCACTTTGTGTATCAAACAGGAGACCATTCAACTCAAATTGACTATATATTTTCCCCACAGTTTCAGGTTTTGCAAAGAGTGATCCTTTCAATAGAGTTTTCTGATCATTTAATGGTCAAAACGATAGTTGCTGGTCTATTTACCCCCTTAAAACATGCTTCATACTGAAGTTAAATATATAAGTACTCCACAATGCAGAAATACTAGCATATCTGAAATACTGTACCTTTTAAGATTAGATTATTGGTTCAGGTTTTTATAAGGATTTTGGGTCCTGGTGGTTAGACACAAAAAAGAAATTAGAATTGGCTGAAAAAATGTGGCAAATCTAAGGCCCAGAATCAATTAATTATATATATTAAATTGAGGAATCAATTATTACAGTTGCAAACTGTAGTTTATTCTAGGTTAGACCTCTCTGACCAACTTACCCACCTAAGAACATAAATGAAATCCTTCCAGTATAATCGGGCATCTACTCTATATGCTGAATTGACATATGGGACTCAGAGAACCCCATTTTAGACCCCTATGCGGCATGCAAAAGAAAGTAGATGCTTCTACTTTTACATGTCTTAAGAATAACCAGGGGTCTTAAGATCTTCCCCAACATGGGCTGTCAATGGTACAATAATATTCAACACACTTTAGTAGGCCAGATACTTGGTAAAGATAGTAGACAAACATATTTATTCAACATAAACTTAAGACCTAATACACAGACTGGCCAGACATTAAAATGGCCCCTATTTCAGACTCTGAGGTGGCAGAAGTAATTTAAACTAAAGGGCCATAAGCCCCTGGAAGTGATGGTTGTGACGTAGACAACCAGCTCTGAGTGCTCGAGTGCTGTATTAATTTTTTATTACATATAAAATATGTGATGGGAAACTCAGTTTGAGAAAGCTACTGTCTTACTGGAACTGACACATCAAGACCCTCAGGGATAAGTTCAAAGGACAGGAGGTATTTTAAACTGCAGAGATATGGGGTGCAATTACCTTGTCAATTTGCTTTCATCCCAGGAAATAAGATTAGCCATTCATAATGCCCTCAGGGAGATTTTTGACTTGCATGGTTACCAGGAAGGACTTGTGGGGAGGGCGTCGGAGAGAGGCCAGAATGGACATTGAAGAGGTTTGATGTCTGAGCCAGGCAGGACCCAGATGAATTTGGAAGGTCCAAAATACATTTCCGGGAACCCTTGAATTACATCAGAAAGACCTGAGGTGTAGATTCTAAGGTCCAGACGGGATTAAAGAGGCTAATACACTTTTGCTTTGACTACAGTGACTTAGATCAAAGAAACTTTTGAGATGTATGTGTAGCACAGCACAAACCAGTTCTGACCAGTTAACCTGTGGAGAGGAAAGTCAGTGAGGTCATGTCATATGTTTTTAAATATTTTATTTGGAGACTCTGTATTGTAAAATATAGAGTTTGATACACCAAGGCGGAGTTAGTGACCTCATGAGAAGGCTGGCTCAGAAGTGTGTTTAACTGCTGAAAGAACATGACAGAGGGACACAAGAAGATATTTCTGACTGAGATAAGAGAGACCCTAAAAGCACTGAAGAAAGTAAGCATTAATTATACCAGTCTGAAGTTATAAATTGTAGGAACTGTACTTTTGACCTGTTTGTTTTAAGGCTGTATGTGTTGGGATATATATATTTGTTCTGTAATTATTGTTCTGTTTTGATATTTTTAAAGTAAAGATATTGTTTTACAAACTAAACTGCATGGAGTGCCTTTGACATTTCTTTTTATTTTAAGTGGAGCTTTTAAAGGTTATAGTAACACTGTGTATGGGCTTATTGTATACCAAACCTGGAGATGGATAGAGTTCTATAAAGTCTTGCATAGAATTCTAAGGGTTCATTTGAAGACCTGGTTGGTGCCCATAGGCAAAGATATCTGGCCCTCCAAGACAGAATTATCTGAGCCTGATAATTGGGCACGCTAACAAGAGGTTATCAGTTTGAATCCCTTCAGAGCTTGAGACTAAGGTGACTTGAACCACAAAACAAACAAGAGGGTTACCTTGTCTGTTCACTGTACACAAATCATATGCTCAGAGGTTGGCACTTTGGGAGTAGAAGGTTGACCGGCTTGAGCGAGATTGTGACAATGGTCTTCCAAATTAGTTTTATAGAGCCTTTAAAATTGAACTAGCTGAAATTCTGAGTCAGGTTTTATGACATGTTCATGCATAACAGAATTTCCACAGATTTTTCAGATGGTGTCATAACTTTTATTTATAAGGCTGGAGACACAACATTGGTCTTCAATTGGAGACCCATTTGTTTGCTAAACTTGGATTTCAAGATTCTTGCTTTTTATTGCAGGCTAGATTAAGGAGAATGACAGAGTCTAGGATTCATGAAGCGCAAACTTGTGGTATCTCAAATCGCAAGATACATCATAGCTTTTGCTTCTCAGAGATACTACTACTAATTATTGTGTGCATAATCAGATTTTGAGTTTTTGATTTCCCTAGACCAACAGAAAGCTTTCAACATGGAAAATCATGATTATCTCTTCAATGTCCTAGCCATTATAACATTCTAGCAGATCTCATAAACTGGATAAAACTATTGTATGCTAATGCTAATATGTTTTATATGTTGTCAGGCTCTAAATCTTCCTAATTTATGGTCCGGAGATGGGTAAGGCAGGGATGCCCCTCAGCTCTTTACTATATTTTTGCTATAGACCCCTCAGTTAGGAAAATCCATAGAAATAAGGCTATCTCAGGTATAAGGTGGGCCACAGTTCAGGATATTTGTAAAATGACTGCTTATGCAGACAATATGTGCTTACTTCTTAAAGTTCACCAGAGTGTTCAGCAGCTTCTGCAAGAAGTTGAGATGTCTACTGAAGTGTCAGAGGCCTCTCTAAATAAAATATAAATGTAAGTGCCTAGCGCTTGGGTACTCTCAGGCTGATGCACCTGATCCTCCAGGTATAGCAGGAATCCCAATGGTGTTCCCTTAAAAGTCTAGGTATTCAGTTTGGTTCTGAGAAAACAAATGCTTTGAACTGGGAGACTGCTTTGAACATTTGCGAATATAAGGTAGAGCACTGGAAACACTGGCCACTTTCTAAATTCTAGAGTATGCATATCATCAAACAATTTTTGATCCCTAGTTTACTGTATTTCAGCACAGTTTTTCCCTACTCTGCACAATATGAGACTAAACCTTTGAACATTTTCTTTCATATGATATAGGGAAGCAGACTTAACCTAATAAAATGTCAATATACTTATCTTAGTAGAGCCACGGGAGGCATTGGTATGATTACCCAGTGTTTTTTCACCACATGTTTTTGGTCAGCTATGCTTCTGTTTGGCTTTCAACCACCAGCCTTGCTAGTACAGAAATGGTTTTATACAGTAAATGTCTCTTGGTTCACGAAATGGGTAGAAGAACCTGTTAAATGTATGAAATATCTTAATATCCCTCTGTATATAAAATCAGCTATTCAAAAATACAGAAGTGGCATGTCACAAAATCTGATATAGTGTCTAAATATAGAAAATTGTTATATACCCAGATATTGGCACTTACCGCCCTACGGAACTGTTTTTTATGTTTGCTTGCGTGGATGTGCAAGAAACATTTTAGCGGCAGCTTGCTGCAGAAGCAGGTTGTGGAGGTGGGGCAGTGTGGCGGCCAATGCCACTTTCTGCATTTGAGGCTTGGTCCTGTTTATTCAGTGCAGTGGCACTGCTGCTGACACTAGTTCAGCAAGCGTGCCACAAACTTCAAAGAAATTGGCCGCTGCAATGATGGAGTGCCCTGTCATTGCAGGGCATGCATGAAGCACCGCCACTGCAATGAGGGAGTGCCTCATCATTGCAGGGTGTGCCCTGCCTGCCCACACATATTCTGTTGCACCCCACTCCTCCCTTGTCCATTGCAGGAGCAGGAGTGCAACTAAATCCTTCCGCTTCCTCCCACTGCATGCTGTCCACCCCACTCCCTCTGTTCCCTATCCAGGCACCCATCCTACTCTGTAATTAAACCCTTCCACTGTGCACTATCCACTCACCTCCTTCCGCTCCTCTCCCGCAACCAAAACCAAGTAAACCCTCCCACTCCCTCCCACTGCATGCTCTCCACCCCACTCCTCTGTTCCCATTCAGACACCCATCCCGCTCTGTAATTAAACCCTACAACTGCGTGTTGTCCGCCCGCTAACCGCTGCTCCTCCTGGCAACCAACAGCAAGTAAACCCTTCCATTATCCACGCTTTCCAATTTTTGTAGTTAGATATATAACATTAAAGCAGGTGAGGTTTCAAAATACTGTACTTGGCAGTGCCTGACTTCTAGTTGCTGACAAGACAAACTTTATTCAGTCAGCTTCCCACATCAATTCTGATCACCATATCCATACAGTGCCGTATTCACTGGCATATAAAAAGTAAGTAACAAAATTAAAAGTTGTTCCACATAGGGTGAGAAGTGAATACTGAGCCATTGCAATCAGAATACAGTTTGCCTGTGAAGTAACATACCAGTATTTACATTAACTGACTGAGACAGAAAAAATCATCGAATGCTATACATATGTATTATGGTCAGCACTTGAAAAAGAAAAGGAATTTAGTAGGCTAAAGACTTAGTTATTTAACGTGTTGCATACTCCACTTATGCAGGTCCTGAGCCCCAAGATCATAACTTTCACACAAATAAACACCACAGACAGCAAATGTTGGAAAGTTTTAATTGAACATTGATATGATAGTACAAACTATGGGATGGGGAGGTAAATTATTTAACAATTGACAGTTAGATAAATTCACTTTTAAGTGTCAGGGCAGAGGAGATTTACACCAGCTGTACCTTGTAACAGCAGTTGTTTTGTATTTGGGTCAAACATTTAATTTATTACTTGATTTTCACTCAGTGCTTAGTAATATCAGGCTAAATAAAATGTGGCAGCTATTACAACAAAACACTAACTCGTGTTCAACATGTAAGCTCTGGATTGTTTACTTCACTTAATATTTCCAGCCTCAGATTAAAACATGCTTGCAATCAATGCATTCATTGATTACGCTTTGTCATTAGGAGAGACTACTATTAGGAAGCTCTCTGAAAGAGCAAAGAATCATCATCAGCATTTACTCTTTCCAGCATGTTACAAAAAGGGTATTTTTAAATTACTACTTGATAAAACAATCCTCATTTTAAAACTACTTCCCTTTATTCATCTGAACTCAGATTTATTCGTCTGATACTTACCTAAAAGAGAGGCCATCTCTGCAACATTGTCCAGTTTTCTTTTGACAGATGCATAACAGTTTTTGGGAATGGCGGTGGGGTCAGAGGGGTTGAGAGGATGAATTCACTATTTGAATGACTTCTCGGTAGGTTGGGGCTATATTTCTCCAGCTCTTGTGACTGCCTCCCCTAACTTCCCTCTCCCATTCGAGCTCACCCCTCTGATTTCTTGACAAAGCCATGAGCTGCTCTAGTCCCTTTTCAGCTGCCACTCGCCTATCCTCTCTCCCTTCCACCTAGATTCCTTCTAGGTTTATGAAATGACCCTTACATGTGTTACTCATGTATATTATTACTGTGATGCCATACCTGAACTGATGAATATTATTTTATGCCCATTCCTTAAATGTTGTATGCTCTTGTTTAACATGTTTTGTACTCTCCTGACATGGAACCTTTGTAAAAGAGCCATGGCTCAAAGGTATTGTAATCCTAGATTTTAATAAACAAATAAATAAATATAGGAGAGATGGAGTTTGATGTGTGGATGTGGGAAGTACCACAAATAAAAAGATGATTTTTTTTATCTGGCCATAAAATTTGGGGGTGGGTGGGGGTGTCTTATGCATGGTATGGCAGAGTGGAACTATTTCTCGAACATTGGTTGGTTGCTTAGAAAATGTAGTTTGATACTGCTGCCTTATTGGTTGTATCACTGCACTTACCTCTTAACAGCTACAAATTGTGTACAGCACAATGTACTGTACATCTTATTCAATATCAGCAGCAGCATGCTGATGGGCTGGTGTCACTTTCAGGTGTCTGACACTGAGGGATTACTCCTAATCCTAATAACCATTAGCCCACCATAGTAAATTTTTAGGGGTGGAGGAAAGGGTGGGATCTAGAGCTGCAGCTGACTCTAAGGCTGGTGAGAAGGAGCTGCTGTTCCTCAGCTGTGGAGATCAAGTCATCAGTCCACTCCTTGTGTAGATATCCACGATTGAGGCAGCAATGAGTGTTGGGCAGGCTGGCACTGTCTGAATCTGGTCACTCAAGTTACACCGTGTGCTACACTGAGGCGAGAAACCTAAACCATGGGGACACAGCTCCTGGTTTCAAAAGTTGTGAATGACACTTACAGATACACTGCAAGCTCATTGGTCCACAGTCTGGGCCAATGAGCTTGCAGCACATACTATAATCGTTCAGCTGGCAGCCATGGAGGTATGCTGCCCATGGATGACCGGGTTGGCTGGGTGGGCTGGAGGTCCTGTGTGGGTGGGGGGTGAGGGACCACTAGACTACCAGGGACTGATATTGGTCTTGTTTTTCAGTGATCAGGATACGGGGTACCAGTAGACTATCAGAGAAAATAAAATCATGTATTCTGGGCAATCGAGGTTACGGATTTGGAGGGTTATAGTACTGGACTGCCAGGATCTTCACATTTTATTATTCCAGTGATCGGGGTTATGGGATGGGGAGGGGGTACCACTGGACCACTAGGGAATTTGTGGGTGCTTTAGTATGGTGTTCTGAGGGGTGGAAGTGACCCATGGCTGGTGGCTGCTGTGTTGCACAATTCACTACAGTGGCCCATCTGTGGGGGCTGCCAGTTGAGCCATTAACGGGCTCAACTTTGTGCTGAGGTATGCAGCACATCTCGGGATGTGCCACCAGATGCACCACATATCCTGGGCTGAATAGTGGGATGTGCCACATATGCATGGACTCACCCCTGGAGATGTGCTGCATACATTATGTTTGTACCCTGGAGCAGCAGGAATTGTGCTGCACAATTCCCCATTTGAATATTACCCGGGGTGCATTTCTGGGGTTGCAGTGGCATAACTCAGTTGCGCCAGTCACAACCCTCTGAATATTTCAGCCGATATATAAAGTGGGATATCACCTACTATATTGCATATGTTGTTTTGCACTGGCAACAACATCACTTATGCATCGTTGTAATTTATATACTGTCTTGGGCTGGCTATCACCTCAAGCACTGCACATGTTTAATCTATGATTTCTAGCAGACATTGCTCTAATTCACTCTCGAAAAATGCACTATTATAGTGCAAAATGTCCGTAGTTCTTTGTACTGCTTTATCATCTCTTTAAACTGTCTGTCATACTTACTCAGTAAACAGACACTTTTTCAACTGGGAGAACTTTCCATTTCCCAACAACACTGTGACCATTTTCTTAAGTTACATTTGTTTTCTCCAGTGCTACTTTGAATCAGATGCATGGTGTGTGCCACCCCTTCCCTCTGTCTCAGTGTATTTCTTTGTGTGTGGGATGCAATGGAGGGTGGGGAGAAGTGGTTTGAAGGATTAGGATTTGGGCATGGCAAATTCTTCTTCTGATGAGCTTTTTAATGGCTTCTTAATGATACATTGTTTCATGAGACCATGCCTGGGATAACGCTCCCAAGAGCTCACTGCTAACACATTTCCCTTTATCCTGCACTGCTTGGTACCCCTTGGTAGATCACTCAAAGCCTCTCCCAAATAGGGGTGCACTTTTAAATTCATGCCCACACTGGCTCAGGGCTACAAGGAACTCCCAAATGCACCTCTTAAAGGACTTAATCTAGGATGCCAGCCACAATATAGTGATTTCTATTGTAACAGACCTTGTGTGCAGCTATGCCCAGCATCAGGTTCCTCATGAATAAAGATATCCAGATACTGCTGTCACAATGTCCTGAGTTGCAGCAATTTGTAAATGCTTAGCCTTACTTGGTGTCACTGCATTTAAATGTAAAACTGTGAATCATTATTTTAGCCTTTGAAGCCCTCGCCCATCACCAAGCTGCCTGCCAAGTACCAGCTCAGTTAATAAGGAGTTCTAGCCTCCATCTATCCCTCCACCCACTAAAAATCCCACGACCTAGCATCCTTCCTTAAAAAACATAAAGCTGTGTGGCTGCTGGGTGCCTATATTATGAGCATGAGAGTTAGTGCAGGAGTACAGCATGTATGCACTGTGGGGTAATGGTTAGAGTACAGGCCTCGAAACCAAGAAATTGCAGGTTTATGCCCAGCTAAAGCCAAAAACTCCTGGTATGATCTTGGGCAAGTCACCCCCCACCCATAGCACCACTGAAACATGAGATAGGCTTGGACCCTGTTGGAATTATTTTAAATGCAATTGTGTGTACATGGCACTTTACAGCATCATTCTGCAGTGCCTGTTCTTTTACTTTGCATGTCACATTACCTCCTACCTACTTTACTTTCTTTATATTTATGAAACTTTATGAGATATAAAAGAAGTATTTACATAGTTATAAACAAATCATTTACATTATGTTTTACAGCCGTTATGTTCTAATGAAGGGAAATTAGTCCTGAAATGTTAACAAATAAGGATTATGGATTAAATATATGGGAGCATTAAATTGTCTTTGATTTGGAAGAAAAATTAAAAGAAAAGTGGTTTTGAAACTGAATCGCAGCTTTTTCATTGAGGTAGAATATCGTTACACCCACACCATTTTGTAATTCTGAGGCAGACTGCCCAGTGATGAAATGTCCCCTCCCAATTAACTCTGAAATATAGAAAAGGAACCCTGAAGAACTGGATACATTCATTTTAAGTGCTACATTACCTCCTAGTGCCTCCTGTCCAACCAGCTGCAGAAAAGAGTAGAAGCAGGTCCTCACTGGAAATGAGAAGTGACATTTCTGCTGGGCTATCCTGGATAATTAAATTGCTAAATAAAAGTTAACTGCCCAGATCTTATACTGCTGCTAACTGCACACAATTTACATTTTCAATAATTCCTCTTTCAGGAGAGAAAGCCACTGTGAAAATGTGCATGTACTTTTTAGAAATTAATGTTTATTGGGATAATATTTTTACTACCTTGTAATTGAAAGTGACTGCATTAAATGTAAGATTTTTCATCTCAAGTTGGCAAGCTGCTTTTTAGGGATACCCATAGCTTTTCTATGTTTGATTGCGAACATGCGCAAGAAACATGTTGTGGCAGTTGCTGCAGAAGCAGGTTGTGGAGGCGCAGCACTGTGGGCGAACAATGCCACCACTGCATTTGGGGGCTTGGCCCTGTTTATCCAGTGCAGTGGCACACTGCTGCTGACACTAGTTCAGCAAGCATACCACCAACTTCAAAGAAATTAGCTGCTGCAATGAGGGAGTGCCTGTCATTGCAGGGTGCCTGAAAGACACTGGCCGCTGCAATGAGGGAACACCTCATTATTGCAGGGTTTGCCTTGCCTGCCGAGACATTTCTGTTCACCCCACTCCCTCTGTTGACATTGTGGAAGCAGGAGTGCAAGTAAACCTCCTGCTTCCTCCCACTGCTGTCCACCCTGCCCTCTGTTCCCCATCCCAGGCACCCATCGCACAGCTGTGGTAAACCCTCCTGTCCCTCCCACTGCATGCTGTCCATCCTGCTCCCTCCATTCCCCCATCCCAGCAACCATAGTGCACGTGAACCCTCCTGCTCCCTCCCACTGCATCCTGTCCACCCTACTCCTTCGTTCCCAGTCACGCACATGGTAAACCCTCCCACTCCCTCCCACTGCGTGCTGTCTTCCCCGCCTCCACCCATTCCCCATCCTGGCAACCGAGAGCAAGTAAATCCTCCCGCCCCCATTGCATCCTGCCTGTCAGCTCCCTCTGTTCCCAGTCCTGGCACGTATGTAAACCCTCCCTCCACCCACTGCATGCTGTCCACCCCACCCTCTGTTCTCGATCCCAGCATGTAATTAGACCCTCCCAGCGACAAGTCGGCGTGCATTCTTCTTCCTTGTTAAACATGTTTTCTTTGTCTCTTGCCTTGCCTCCTCTGATCAGTTGGGTGACCAGCTCACTCGCTTTCACTTGAGCAGTTCTTTGATTACGTGTAAAGGGTCTTATTATTTGTTCCCTAAACAGTGTATGTCAGTGTAGTATAGGCACCCCAGTACGATTCTGCATTTTATTGTTCAGTTGTCAGTCAAATAAAACGTATACCTCCTCCATGTATTATTACTTGCTGGTCCCACTAATGCCCAACATTTCTCTGGCTGTCCCACTGTGCAGTGCCTTGACCTTCATATGTTATTACATCATTAGGCAGTATTCGTGAACAAAACACACTGTCAGCATTTGACAAAGTACTGTTTTTGCAGTCTGTGCCATCTATCTAAATCTGCATGTATTTTTATACAGAATATGTCCTCTGATAAAGACATCCTGGACTCAGCTTTCTTTTGCAACCCTTATTGTTTGCGTAGTCATTCTTGCTAATTAAGTTTCACAAGCTAGATAGAGTCAGGCAGAAAACACACTAAACACTTCAACACTGTCTAAACCACAGTGTTACTTTGCAGTCGGAGTGCGATGATCATAAAAACAAGTGACAGAAAATATTTGTAATAAAAGAGATAAAATATGGGGCGGGGGTCATTAGTGCTAATAGATTGGACTGGTGCTCACTTACTAAATTGGACCTGTAAATAAAAAAAATCCTTGGGATGGCTAGTCTCAAACTGAAATAGCACAGACTGCAAGTAAATTACCTCACAGTGTGGGAAGTTAAGACAGGTTTATTGCATATCACAAGGATAAAAAATTCCATAGCCAAAGTCAATAGGATAGCGAAACAACTACAGCCCTAAGATAATAACATGAATATATGTCCGCATCACATATATGGGGGGCAACTTCTAGGTATGCATACAACACTTTATGGCTGCCTGGCTAAGTTTACTTACAGCGTGTGAAGTTAAGACAGGTTTATTGCATATCACAAGGATAAAAAATCCCATAGCCAAAATCAACAGGATAGCTAAAACAATTACAGCCCTAAGATAATAACATGAATATATGTCCACACCACATATAGGAGCAACTTCTGGGTATGCATACTACACTTTATGGCTGCCTGGCCAAGTTTAAAACTTTGGGAGCACCATATATAGTGTCAAGGTATGTTCCTTTATTCTCTTTCAGTTGTAGTACTGTTGCCTTATTTTAAATACCTCCTACAGACTTTGACTATGGAATTTTTATCTGCGTTGTGATATGTAACAAACCTGTCTTAACTTCACACACTGTCAGGTAAGTCTGTTCATTTTAGTTATTATAGAGGCACAAACAGGAGGATTCAGGTAATAAATGTAGTCTTTGACACTTTATTTTGGGACTAGCCATTCCACGGGTTTGCTCCAGATGAGGAACTGAAGGGTGAGAGGCAGTGGCCACCCCATCACTTTTGGCCCAAAGGAGAGTGCCTAAATAAAAAAAAGTAATGCAAGTGCAGGGCTAGCACTGCAGAAGCTGCAGTGAGAAAGTCATGCTGCTGCCCCCTCCCAAGAACAAAACAGACGTGTCTGACTGTCTGGTATTAACTTGTCTGATGTCTGATCTCATCTCTACAGTGTCTGGGATGGGTCAAGAAGCATCAAGACTCAAGCAAGTGTGTGCAAACACTGTGGAATAGTCATTACCTTAACAAATAACAGAATGACTTAATTTGCTTTTAAATTGAAATAATTTTTAATCCTAAATGTAGGCTAGCTCGTTCACCTAGTCCCATTATTAAATTATGTATTACAACATGTGCACACCCTGCCCCCAACCTGCAAGCCTGGGACAGACTGTCCTGTCCTCTTTGAATGTGCCGCCTCCCACTCTGCTGCCCACAGAAACCAAAAAGTGCCAAACTGTAATGCTTTCCTTGCCTTGCTGTCTCCAGACTCAGAGGTATCAAGTGCTTGTGAAGTACAGTCATTAACATAACTACTGTCTGTGATTCCTCTCCATTCCAGCCTTCCAGCTGTACCTGCATCCAGCTAACCTAAGCACCCAGCCCAAGACAGTGCACACCTCTTTGGGAATGGGGTCAGGGACTTCTTTGATGTGCCCCTCCTGTGCTAACACCTCCACCTTTGCTGCAAAACCGGTGTAGTATCAAATCATGCTACCTGTCAGAATTTGCTATACAATACACATGTGCAGACAAGGGTAGCAAATTCTGACAGGTAGCACAATTTGATACTACACTGGACTCCCATCCTCACCATGGCACTGCAATGGACTGTGACTTTTGCCTTTCTGAATCTTCAGTTAAGTTGCTTGAGTGGCTTGGATAATTTGATGCACTTAGTAGGTAAGGAATGGGCAGTCTGGCAGCAGACTTGACACTTGGTTGGGGGCTCTGTTTAATATAAAAATGAAACTGAATCTGTGTTGTGTCTGTGTTGTGAAAAGTTGCCGATCCTGGGCTTTTGGTTCACTGACTCTCCTTTCCTTCGGCATATAATTTGCTAAACATAAGCATTGCTGCATTGGCTCTGGATTACTACATATTTGCCTGTTGCCTCTATGATCTTTTTTCTGGGTGCCTGCTTGGAAGAAGTTGAGGTTGGACCATCGGAGCGGAGGTCGGAGGTGAGGTCACCCTGGAATAAAAATTAGCTAGCCCAATCTGTGAGTGAGGGTTTCCTAATCCCAGCCCAAATTCTGATCCAGCTCCTATGTCGTTGGCTTGCTTCCTTGGCTGAATGCCTGCTCACTTGACTGAGCCTGCCCTAAGCAAGTTAAAGAATAAAATAAATAATAAATGAAACACCAAGCCCTGTGCTCAGTGAGCTGAGCTTCAATGGACCCTACTCGTCCAGCTCAGCCTGCCAGTGTAGTAGTTAGTATTTCTGCTCACTGCTCAGCTCACTTAGTCAGTGCTTGGCATTTTATTTTGTTTATTATTTATTTTTTTATTCATTTATGAGTGTCAGCAGTCCCTCACTAGTCACAGACAGTTCGAGATTGACCCGTCCACTACCAGCCGCCCAAAGCCCAAGGCTGAATCCTCATAGCAGCGTAAGTGGATCTGATGGGCCAGGTGAGATTCTACACAGTACCAGTACACAGGACAGGTTCTGAATCGGCAGCCGTCAACTGGCCCTCAAGGACTGGAAATTGTGGAAGCTGTTCCCTTCTCAGTTCCTACCCTGTTGGTAGTCTCTACACCAGTATGGTTATAATCAGGAGTAGGACTGCAAAAAAAATGTTAAAAATAACAACAAATAAAACAAAAACAAGCAAACAAGGAAGTGGAGGTTGTAGGACTTAAATCCAGGTCTACTAGATGTACTAAGCTCAGCCACAGCTAGTCATTACCAACCCATCTTCTCTACACTACCAGCCCCTGAGCCCCATGCTTGCCTTGCTTGCTTGTGCCCGATTCCCATTTCCAAGGACAGGTCCATTTCTCAGTTCCTGTGTTTCTCTTTACTCCCTAGATACTGCTATTTGAAAATGCTTATTTATGCAGCCTCCCACTCGGATGGGGGTAAGGATCTCTTTTTGGGTTGGGGGGCCTTGGAAGCAGGTACCAAAACTGCTCTCTAAGGACATAAGAATAAGACAGTTGAAACTTACTTAAGTTACAAACTCAGTTTCTGTCTTTAGATACAATCTGAATTACCAAAATTAAATAAAGTAAAAAATTACTTTTACAGCCATCTAATTTAAGGTACATACAGAACGTATATTGGTACAAACACTGTTTGCTGGTTTTGTTCTGGCCCAA
The DNA here is from genome assembly GCA_016271365.2 of Neoceratodus forsteri. NCBI lineage: Eukaryota > Metazoa > Chordata > Ceratodontiformes > Ceratodontidae > Neoceratodus > Neoceratodus forsteri. The sequence continues at coordinate 128,312,630 of JADMNL010000024.1, forward strand.
CAACAACAACAAAAGTATTGATAATGTCCTTAAAAGCAGTTTCAGTTCAAATAATATCACCGCATATACAGTAATACTAAGACCGTAGCATGCTATAGTACTGGCACATAAAAAAGGTATTAATGGAACTGATAAAAACGAGGACAGAAAATATTTGCAAAAAAAAGAGACAAAGAAAATATGGGGGGTCATTAGCGCTAATAGATAGGACTAGTGCTCATTTATTAAAATTGGTCCAGTAAAGACAAACTTGAGATGGCTACTCCCAAATTGAAGTAGCACAGACTGCAAGTAAAACCAAATCCTCCTACTTGTGTCTTAAAATAAACAGGCTTATCACACAGTGTGAATTTAGGACAAGTTTATTGCATATCACAAGGAAGATAAACAAGCATTTGTCAATGCGAATGTTGCTTGCTTGTATGTGCTGTTTAGGTATTTGAAGTCATTGGAGTGCAAATATTGAAAATTCGTGAACTTACAAGTGTGTGTGCAGGGCTGCGCAACGGACGCCAGAAACAGTCATTTTAGGAATTTTTCACCAAATTTTCAACATAGCTATTTACGACCTCTGCTCATGAACAGTGTCACTGTGATTTTCTTAATGTGTCCCATACATTGATTTCAACACCGACTGCGCCATTGTGCGCAACTATGGGCGGAAACACGCTTGGGAAAGATGTGAAAATGACAGCTGTACTGCTCATAAGGAGGTGTGGAAAATGGCAGTGTTGAAAATCTGGAGTAAAATATTGAAAATTTGCAAACTTACGAAGCGTGACGTAGGAACTGCGCAATGTACTGTAAAACAGTAATTTTAGGAATTTCTTTACCAAATTTTCAACATAGCCATTTTAAGACCTCTGCTCACGAACAGTGTCACTGTGATTTTCTTAATGTGTCCCATACATTGATTTCAAGATATCGACTACGCCATTGTGCGCTACATGTGTGAAAACACATTTTGGGCAAAATGACAGCTGTACTTCTCATAAGGAGGTGTGGTAAAATGGCAATGTTGAAAATCTGGAGTGAAAATATTGAAAATTCACAAACTTATGAGCGTGTGTAGGAACTGCATGCAACACTTAGTAAAACAGTCATTTTAGGAATTTTTCACCAAATTTTCAACATTGGCTTTTGAGAGCCCACCTTATGATCACTGGCACTGTCATTTGTTAATCAGACTCTAAAAGGTGATTTTGTGCGCAGTGACTCAAGAAATCACCCTTCAGGCCCGATTAGTGCCAAGGACAGTGCAAGAATTCATGAGGAGGGGTCCCAAAACCCCATGTTGAAAATCTGGGCCCAAAATTCTCAAAATGCCTGAGATATGCAACAAAGTTGAAAAAACCCTATTTATTCCATTATACAGCTTACCGGCATTTCCTCAGTTCGGGGTCGGCTTTGAAGAGTGCAGAGCGTGTTCCTGGTCCACCGATGATCGTTGCGCCGAGCTCCGGAGGTAAGTATGGGGTGGGGGATGTGGGGAGGTAGGGTGCGCGGTGGGTGGGTGCGGGTTTTGGCAGGAGCAGAGGCGAGGGAACATTTTCTTGGTTGCAGGTTTTTTTTTAATTCAGACAGACGACGTCTGCCACGCTGGGGTGGGCTCCCAGCGTAGCAGGAAAGGCTGTTTGGGGCTGGAGCTGACGAGGATTGGGCACCCTGTCAGCTATAACAGGATTTGCCACACTGGGGTGGGCTCCCAGCGTGACACCTGGAAACATTTTTTTGAGGCGTGCAGTCATGGAGCCAACAGGCGATTGGCACCCCAGTTAGCTTCTATACGCGCTGGTGGGCGCCAGCGTGGCACCTGGCCAGCTTTTGTGGGGAAGCGTGAGCTGACGGGGGATTGGCAACCCTGGCCGGCCATACAGTGTGTGCGTGGGGAGGAGCGATCACCACTCAATGGCGTGCTGTGTGTGTGGGGAGAGCTCTGCTCACTGAAGCAGAGCTCTCCTTTCTACTGTATACTCACTGCATTTTCCTGCTGTCATAGACAGCCACAGCAGTCATTGGAGAAATCGCGGCGCACCTGCAAACTCACTGACTGAATTGAAGGATCGGGTGCCACACTCCAAAACTCGGATGATGGCACTATGTTTTTGCACATGCGGCAAGCAACATAAAAATCACATAGCCAAGTCAATAGTACAGCAAAACAACTACAGCCGTAAAATAAAGAATATATGCCACACTACATATAGGTACAATGAATAAGTATGCATACTACACTTTATGGCTGCCTGGCCAAGTTTAAACTTTGGGAGCACTATATATAGTGTCACAGTATGTTTTTATTCTCTTTCAGTGGTAGTACTGTCACCTTATTTTGAAGTTAAACATTTTCATTGATGTACATAAATACTACTGTCGCCTTATTTTAAATACCTCCTACTGACTTCCACTATGGAATTTTTATTCTGCGTTGTGACATGTCACATACCTGTCTTAACTTCATGCACTGTCATGTAAGCCCATTCATTTTAATTATTTGAAGGCAGAAACAGAAGGATTTGGGTAATACTTGTAGTCTTTGCCACTTTATTTTGGAATTAGCCATCCCTGGGTTTGATCATGGAAAACGGGGGTGCAAGCCCCCAAAAAAGCCAAGATAAAAACTGAACTTCAGGCAGCATTTAGGTTAAGTATAAAAATATCGCATACTAATTCTCAGATTGATGCCCTCTGATACAAGAATGTATCATAAGCCTGTTGTGAAGTACTTGGGCACTACTGCTGAGTTTCCTATTAAAATAGTTTCCTTGTAAAATAAACGTTTGCACTGGGTGGCATCAGTCTATGAATTCCTAAGCTGACTTTTCTTTGTGCTTCAATTGAGTGCTGCCTATGTTTTGTTTTCCTAATTGTAACTGTAGGTAGGGTTTAGTACTGGCTAATGGAGACTGCAGCCAGTAAAAAGAAATCTAATAAACAGACGAGCTCAGTAGTCACGACAACGCACCACTGCTCAGGGCGTGGCATGGCCAGCAATGCAAACAGTGGCAAAATAAGAATGGAACACAAGAAAATGGGGCACAATACAAGGCAGGCAAAATATGATTTTTGTTGCAAATGATGACACTAAACCACACAAATATTGCCCTTACAACACCTTTTATTATTCAATGCAAGCACAAAATAAGTAACAAATAAAATCTGCGGTTCTATGATGCAGGTTCGACAAGAAAAACATTGGCCAGCATTACAGCACCAGGTCTCGTGCTGACAGTGATTTGCAGTCAGCATGGAGCCGCAGCATCAATGTGCTTTTTACTTTAAGATCCTAACTCAAGGTTGGGTTAGTTCGTGAAGGGGATGCAAGTCGGGGAAAGGTTATTTTGGTCCCAGCGGCACTTACGCAGCGACTTGGTGCTGTTTTCGACGATCGACGATGTCACTGTAGAAATGTCGCTGTGCAGGGGCCATACCTGCTCGGGCTGCTTGAATCTGCAGCAGACTCTGAGTGGACTAGGAGGAGCAGGACCAGCATAGCTGCCACACTATACAGAATACTTTTGTAACAGGAGTAACAAGACAAAATCTTTTTGTGATAGTAGTAGACACTGCAGGTAATGGATTACCTTCAATAAACACACACTCTCCCTCCCTGGAAATAAAGGTCACTGGAATTATTTATCCAAATAACTGGGGCAGGTTACAGTCCGAGCTGTGAATGAGCATAGGGCATTTAGCAGACCTGGGTTCTGATTCTACAAGTCTCACTGGCATACTTCGTGACTCTGAGCAAATCCCTTAACTTCCCCAGTACTCCTGAGTCATCCTTTGAATCAAGCACTTGTACCCAGTGGGTCAGAATTATGGTTACTAAAGAATTAAAAAGAAAGATAATATGTGAACTTTTTTGCATAGTCTTCAAGCATGGAAAATGGTCTGATGTTTACTTCACCTTCCTGGTTATAACCAAGCAGAAAGACATGGCAGGGTGGCTTTGAACTGAGATACTATAAGTACCCATCCAGCAGCATAGTAAGGCCAGAAACCACAACTTCAGGGATTTACAGCACCTGGAAGGTGTTATCATAGTCTAAATCCAACACTGTGTATCTTCTTGCACTTTGTTTAGGTCTCGTATTATATTATTTTCATAGAGCATGAGGTGTCATATAAAATATCGAGTAATAATATTTCTCCACACAAGTGTAGGTTCAGTCATTATCCACAGTTTTACATTGTTAGCTTTGACAAAATCAGAATACAGCACTCATCATTTTATATTATAAGTTCCATTCTGTACACCAGTCAAACAGTTGTCATATAAATATCTTATTGCACTTATAAAATGGGTAAAAAGGCAGCTTAAAACATGAAAAGAACAACAAAACTAACACAAAAAGGTTTGGATTTAAAAGTCAAATAGTTTCCACTGATACACCTGTCACTAGGGGGTGGCAGTGATTTGTTTCTGCAACTGCCTTTTAGGTTCTTCCTTGAGATGCCTCCTGCTCCCCTCCACTCTCCTTTGGCATCTGTCCTGCTACAGCATGTCCATAACAGGTTCCTGCTGCCTGCCCTGTGAAGCGGTATGTCTGTGCTGCCACCATGGTGGTCTTTCAGGAGAGAGAAGTCGTGCGGCAGGCAGGCAAAATCAGGTGGTTGAGAACAACATACAGCAAGCATAGAAACACAGAACACAACATTTGTCAGCAGAACAGAACAAGTAGGGCCATAGGGTCTGCCTTATTGTTCCCTGCCTATTCCAACACCTTCAACCCTATTTGTCCTTCCACCTCCCATTCCTCTACTTAACATGCCTAAGTGCCTATCTCAGACATACTTGACACTCTCCACTGTTTTGCCTTCACCACTTCTTTAACAGGCAGTTCCAGGCATCCACCACCTTTTCTGTGAAGAAGTGTTTCCTCACATCCTCTTTAAGTCCCTCCCAGGTTCAATGCCTGCTCCATGTTCTGGTGCTTTTCCTCCTCTGATAGACTGCCCATCTGTACCTTGTTCACCCCTGTGAGTACCATAGGTCTCAATTATGTACTCTTACTTGCCTCCTCTCCTCTCCTCTCCTGAGGGCCGCAAGAATGGGTAGCACTGATGGGGATGGCTGCTGAAGGAGAAGAAAGTATACTAAATAAACAAATGTCAACAGACACCTATTATGCAGCAATGTCTTGAAGCTTTATCAAAATAATACCTGAAAAGTCCATGACATGTAATTAACTTTTACATCATTCTGAATAAGGCTACAGTTCAGTAAAGACTTAAAATGCTGTAGACAGTAACAAATTAAGGCAGCAGTATTTCAACCACTCCTTGCCAGTTTGCAATCTCCCTGCACAAGTAAATATTTATTTTGCTTCTGAGTGGTCACCTATTAATGATGCTTCTGCAGTTCGCTTTTGTTTGTGTGCGCATGCACAAGAAACATGTTGTGGCAGATTGCTGGAGAAGCAGGCCAGGAGGTGTCACTGTTATGGCCAATGCCGCCACTGCGTTGGGGCTTGTCTGTGTAGCACCAATTAATGAGCACGCTTGGCACGTAGTAGTTTGCAAACATGCCACCAACTTGAAAGAATTTTGCCACTGCAATCAGTGAGTGCCTGCGTCATTGCAGCATCAACCTCTCGCTCCGCTTTGAATATGTTGCATGCAGATGAGAAGCTGACACTGCTGAGGCAGTCCCTGTTTGTTGCAGCAATAGTATCTTTGTAGCATCATGTTTTACGGCATGGCACAACATCAGGAGGAGCAACAGGAGGCTAAAGCAGCTATAACATGGGGCAATAGATAGACAGACACAATCGTTGGAATTCAACCTTGACTGTTCGTTAATGACTGTTAATGAACAGTGAATTTGGGGTGGCATAATCTATCTGGTGCTACGGAACTTGTTCACTGTTTAGGAGTAGATGTATTTTATTGCCACCATTAAAATGGCAGTAAGCGAGCTGTAAATTGTAGCCAACCTGCATAGAACTGTAGTTGTAACTATTCATGCTATGTGTGACAAAGTCACTAGTTTCTGATAGACAAGCATTGGGATTTATTTGCTCAGTGTGATCTCACCAGGTTTAACCCACCCACCTGCTCAATGGAGCTCAATTCACCTGCACACACTGTCACTCCACTGGCATGCATTTAATATGCCTCGAACATAGTCGCAGTGTATAGTTTCAAAATGCATTCTCCATGTCTTGGTACAGCCCCATGCTGCTGTTGCTGTTATTACCAGCATGCTAATATCACCACAATTTCAAGAGCCCCCACCCCATCATGACCTGTGGGAATGGTGCCTGTAGTTCATGAGGCGAGTGACTAAATGTGCCTGTGCACGCAGCAGTCTCAATGATGGTCCCGGACTCAGAGTGCTGGGAAAGGTTGGTCACCGCCTCGTCCGGTGCTCATTGCTTAGGAACCAGAACAGCGCAATAACGAGCCACACTGTCAGAAGAGCAGGGCAAATACATGGGTCTCTTGCTGGTTTCCTCATCAGTTTCTTAACACAGCATGGCACTCCCAGAATTTCTGTCATCCCACGGCTGCAGACTCAATGAACACCAGAAATCGTACTGAGTGCTCAGCATGCTAACGTATGTGTGTGCTCCACTGTATTTGTTGCTGCTTTAGTGATTGTGTTAAAGTGTATGCCTCTGTTCCAGTTTTGTGCTGTTTTGTTTTGATGTGCACTTAGGAAACGCATCCTGCACAACTGGCTGAATTACTAGTCTCAAACAGCGATGCTACTATATTATATGACAGGTGCTTCTGTTATATATATATATATATGTATATGATATATGAATATGACGGTACCATCTCCTTGCCCTTCCACTGTTCTAGTTCTGACTGTGATTACTGTGCTACATGTTTTGTTGCCCTACTTCTTGTTCCTCAGATCTCCTGGTGGCAGAATACATAATAAAGTTCCACAGTTGGCATCAAATTGTTATACATTTGTCTTATTTACAAACAGCAGAATTACCTCAGTTTGCCCCATGTTATGTAACAATAACCCACTCCTGGATACGTGGTTGATGGGGTTGGTCACACCGGTGCATTGTGAGCGTTCCCAATAACTGCACACCCTGTCATGGGTTATTGTTTACTTATAACATGGGTTTCTGAAACTGTGGAACCCCATTGGTCCACTCAGTGTGTGCGGCCATGCATTAATCCACAGTATGAGCACACTTGATGTGAGTAGTTGTGGTGGCATGATCCCTGCTCACAACCCACACTTGTTTATGGGCCAGCCAGAGCAACAGTCAGTGGCAGCCATTTAATTTCCCTGCTAAGTGTGACAAGCAAAGTGTGCAGTACTGTGAATGCTACTGCATGTTTCCAGCAACCCATGTTATAAGTTAGAAGTGGAGTGTCCCAGCAGCTACATGATGTCCCACCTACTGCAGATCTCCTACTTTTGCTCATAGTGTCACCTGTTCTCTGCAAAGTGACCGAGAGAGAGAGAGAGAGAGAGAGATGTCACAGCCACCTGCCCCATGGATCTCGTGCTTTTTCCCTTAGGTTTGTCTCTGCCACTCACTCACCCATGCCGCAGACCTCCATGGCCCAAGCCCAAAGTGAAACCAGAGTACACAGGAGCAACATGAATGGCAGGCACTGTGTCAAATGTTTCACCCCCACCACACACACACACACACACACGCACACACACACACACACACACACACACACACACACACACACGGTGTCCAGTGTCAGAGAAGCTTGTCTCTCATTGTGCCCACAGTGTCCAGCTGAGGAATGCTCCCCAGCAAAGAATTCAGAGCCACAGGGCAGTCTGTCACCTGACAACAGTGCTTGTGTGCAGTCCTCCCTGCCACTGTCCAGTCCCCATCTTGTGGTCAACCCATAGTGCTGGACAATCTGTGACTGCTAACACCGTTGCAGTGGGAGGTGGAGGAGAGAGTGAGGTAGTAACAGGAAAGAGCTCCCTTTGTTTGTGTTATCAGGGGTAGAAATGGGCAGAAGATGAGGCACAAATGGTGACCAGGACAGCAGCGTGGGAGAGCACTTGCAGGTGCACCAGTTATAGAAATCAGAGAAAGAGTGAAAGCAGTCACCAAAACTGACCTCTGTACCTCTAGAAGAGAAGTGCAAGGAAGGGCCAAGCAGCAATCTGTCTTCCCCACAGAGGCAATGAGCAGTGGGAGGTGTAAGTGAAGCACAGACTTGACAAGACAGCTGCTTTTTCCCCGTGTCGCTGTGTGGTGCCTCATCCAGTGGTGGCCGCCATGAATGGAGAAGTGTAGCCACCCCACCCCACATGTTCCAACAGAGGCACCGAGCAATGGGAGGTATAGTGGCAGTGGAGCTGGAGCAGGCAAGTGTTCTTTCCAGATCTTGGTGTGTCTGTGTGTGATCATCATGTGTCCGGAGCCTGTCAGTGAGATCCGTGCCTACTTGAACCCCCAGAGCAACAGGGCCAGCCACAGTGAGGGACATTCGGGTGGTATGCCCACTGAGCTGCTCCTTGTCAGGCGCATAGCACATCAGCAGCAGGGTTGAACACAGGCAGGCATGGTCGGAGGGAACAAGATAGTGACTGAGGTATACCACAGGGCTTTGGAGAATCAGTTCACTGTGTCTCTGTGCCAAAATTTATCAGGATATATAGAAACATAGAAACATAGAATCTGACGGCAGATAAGGACCGCTTGGCCCACCCAGTCTGCCCATTTCCCTACCTAATGGATAAGCTGCAGATCCTAGTTAACCAGCAACCTACTTCTTTCTACCCCCACCCCTAGAATTGCCTTATGGCTGTCCCATGCATACTTGAATTCAACCACTGTTTTGACTCCACAACCTCCTCCGGAAGGCCGTTCCATGCATCCACAACCTCTCTGTGAAAAATACTTCCTTACATTACCTCTGAGCCGCCCCCTCTATCTTCAAATTGTGCCCCTTGTTCTTGCACTTCTTTTTGAAAGATGCTACCCTCTTGGACTTTGTTGATTCCCTTGGTGTACTAGAAAGTTTCTATCATGTCCCCCTCTCCCTCCTTTCCTCGAGGCTATTCATGTTAAGCTCCTTTAGTCTCTCTTCATATGTCTTCTGGTGCAGACCCTGCACCATTTTGGATACCCTCCTCTGAACAGCTTCCATCTTGTCTATGTCCTTGTGGAGACTGGGTCTCCAGAACTGCCTACAGTACTCAGATGGGGTCTCACCAGCTGTCTGTACAGAGGAATCTACTTCCTGTTTTCTACTGGTGATGCCTCTCCCTATGCATCCCAGTATCCCCCAGCCCTCCTTACTGCCCTCTCACATTGCTTGCCCACCTTTAAGTCATCTGATATGACTACTCCCAGGTCCCTTTCCATTTTTGTTGTTGTTAGTATCTCACCCCCATTGTGACTCTTCCCTGGGTTTTGTTTTCCAGGTGCATTACCTTGCACTTCTTAGCATTGAATCTAAGCTGCCATACATTTGACCATTCCTCTAACCTTGCCAAGTCCCTTCTCATCCTTTCCACCCCACCTTGTGCATCAACTCTGCTGCAGATCTTTTGTGTCATCTGCAAAGAGACATATTTTCCTTCAGTCCCTCTGCAATGTCCAACTACAAAGACATTGAAGAGGACTGGTCCTAATACTGGAACCCTGTGGCACCCCACTAGTAACCCCTTCTTCAGAGTGGACTCCATTTACTATTACTCTGTGTCCTATTCTCCAGCCAATTCTTTACCCAGGCTATCATCTGGGACCCACTCCCAGGCTGGCTAACTTGTCTATTAATCTTTTGTGGGACTGAGTCAAATGCCTTGCTAAAGTCTAGGTAGGCCATGTCCACAGCCCCTCCCTGATCTACTGCTTTGGTCACCCAGTCAAAAAATCTATTAGGTTCATCTGGCATGACCTTCCGCTGTGAATCTATGCTGCCTTGGGTCCTGTGCCCCTCTGGCCTCTAGGTACTCGCCTATTCTTTCCTTCAGAAGTGATTCCATCATTTTTCCTATCACTGAGGTTAAACTAAGGTGTGTAGTTTCCTGCTTCTGCCCTGCTCTCACTTTTGTGAAGGGAATCACATCTGCCCCTCCAGTCCTCAGGTACCACCCCATCCTCCCATGATTTGTTAAAGAGGTAGTCAGTGGTGTCACTAGTTCTACCCTTAGTTCTTTTAGAATTCTGGGATGAATCCCATCAGGCCCCATTGCTTTGTCCACCTTCAGTTTTAAGAGTTCTTTCAGAACCCTTTCTTCTGTAAATGGGCTGGTATCAACTTCTGTATCCAGAGTGTTTCTATTGTTTGTTTTAGGTACCTCCCTCTCTTCATTTGTAAATACTGAGCAAAATATTTGTTTAGTATCTCCCTTTTCACAGTCACCCTCTGCCCACCCCTCCCCTTTATTAAGCCTCACTATCCCTCCCTTAGTCTTCCTTAGCCCCTGATGTACCTAAAAGGTTTATCCCCTTCTTAACTGAGTTGGTTATCTTTCCTAAGTTCAGACTTTGCTGTTCTGACTCCTTCCAAGCTTCCTTTTGCTTTAACTGATACAATTCTCTGTCCTGCTCCTTCTGTGATTCCTTGTACTTTCTGGAATATGCAGCACTAACATACTAACATACTAAATGACAGCAGAATAGGCCCAAAGGTCTATTGAGTCTGCTCGAGAATCAGCACCCTGAAGGGGCACCACAACCATTCTCATGACTTCTCACCCCATCCCTTCCCCAGCCAGGGTTCCCACCCTGACCAGCAGTCCCCTCTTCACCTCCCTCCTGTGCCTGTCCCAGCCCCTCTTGAACCCCTCCACCGTAGACACCTCCACCAGTTCACCAGGCAGTTGCATTCCATGTCTCCACCACCCTCTGCGGAAGTAGCGTCTCTCTTCTCCCGTAAGTCTTCCTCCTCCAACCTCCAACAATGCCCTAGTGAACTCCCCACCTTCCTCTGAAAAATCCCATGTAAACTAACCTTGTTCAACCCTTTTAAATACTTGAACACCTCGATCATGTCCCCTGTCCCTCCTGTCCTCCAGCAAGAACAGGTCCAGCTCCTCAAGCCTCCCATCATAAGTCCTGTCCCCAGACCCCGGATCATCCTGATTGCCCTCCTCTGGACCCTATCCAGTACTTGAATGTCTTTTCTAGGTGTGGGTGCCAAACCTGCATGCAGTATTCGAGATGCAACCTAAATGACAATTGTACACGGTAAAATCACCTCCTACTTCTTGAGATGATCCCCTGGCAATACAGCCCAGCATTTTATTTGCCCTGGCAGTGGCCCTCTCACGCTATTCCAAGTTATTCATTTTGGCATCCACCAGGACCCCTAAGTTCTTCTTCCCATTTGACACCTGCAATGTCCCCCCTCCAGGTGTATACCTGACCGGTTTTCATTTCCCAGGAGAAGCACCCAGCATTTAGCTGTGTTAAACCCTCAGCCCCCAGGTACATGACCATCCCTCTAGAGCACCCAGGTCCTCCTGTAGGTCCACCTTACCCTCCACCCCATACATCACCGCACCCAGCTTGGACTCATTGTACTCCTGATAACCACCCTGATGTCAGAGATGTAGGCATTAAACAGGAGCAGACCCAGAACTGAGCCCTGTGGGACCCCACTGATGACCTCTCTGGAGGAGAGACTACCCTACCACTACCGCTGGGTATGCAGATAGCCATGCTATCCACCCACCTGACCATCTGTTCCCCACCCCCATCCTCCACAGCTTATCCAGCAGGCCTTTGTGGGGACAGAGTCAAATGCCTTGCTGAAGTCCAGAAAGATGACGTTGACAGGCCTACCCTGGTGAAGGTTAGTTTGACATGATCTCCCCTCCGACAAAGCCATGCTGACGATCATCCAGAGACCCCTGTTCCTCCAGGAACACCCCCAGCCTCTCTTTACTAGGGACTCCATCAGCTTACCCACCACTAATGTTAGACTGACTGGCCCTGTAATTGCTTCGCTCCTCCCTCGTGCCTCCCTTGTGGATGGGCCTGTGTGCTTCCATCCAATCCCTCGGTGCCCTCCCTGTCTACAGAGAGACATTAAAAGGGCCACCAGTAGCTTGGCCAGGACATCAGCCACTTCCCACAGCACCCTTGGGTGGATTCCATCAGGACCCGGAGATTTGTCCTTCCTTAGTGTCCGGAGGGCCTCCCACCCTAACAATGGGTATCTCCCCATCTATGCTACCAAACCCCTCCTCCAATCCTGCATCCTCCAATGTGAGTTGGTTTACCTCCCCCCTGTGACTAGAGGTACCCCCTGCTGTGAGGGCCCTGTCCCATCCATCCTCTGTGCCCTGCATCCTGTGACTCCTCGCTGCCTTTTGTGAAACAGACACAAACTATTCATTGAGCACCTCCGTCTGATCCCCCACCTCTCTGCCTGCACCTGCCCTGTAGCCAATCTGCCCTCTACTCTCCTCCTCCTCCTCCTCCTCCTCTCCCCAATGTACCAAAAGAAACCTTTTCCCCTTCCTGATCCCTTGTGCCAGTTTCTTGCCATCGCTGCCTTGGCCCCTCACCACCCTAGTAACCTGTCTGGATGTGAGAATACACTCATCCCTATCTAAAACCCTTGTGATCTCTTGAATCTACAGTAGGCTGCCCTCTTTCTCTCACCACCTCCTCCACCCCCTGGTCCACCAGCATGGCCTCCTAGATCTACCTCCCTTGTGTCTCACCCTTACACAGGCCCTGGTTGTCTCCTGTAGTCCTCCTCTGATGATTTTCCACTTACTGTCTACATCCATTCCCTGTTGAATCCCAGCCAAGTGTCCCTGGATATGTGACCCATGCTCACAAAGTCTGCCCCTCTGAAGTCAGCCAGTCAAGTTTTTGTATGATCCTCCCCTTCCAGGTGTAGAGCAAACCAAACCATGTCATGGTCATTTCCAGCCAATGGGTCTCCCACCTCGAGCTCCTGAACTAGGTCACCGTCATCCAGAACAACATCTAGATGTGGCCACTCTGTGTCGGGTCAACGGAAAGCCTCCTGAAAGGCATCCAACAGCTTCTGCTTCTAGAAACCGGGATGTCATGGTCCCCAGCCAGTCGCTGGTATGTTTGGGTCCCCTAACATCACCACCCCTTCCCTTCAACACCACAATGGCCCTTAAGTTAATTAGCAGATGATCCTCCAACTCATCAGCCAGCCCTGGGGTCAGTAGATCACCCACATATTGACCGTCCCTGCCCCTCCGGGTCCTCAAGGTGGCCTCAAGGTCTCCACGCTGTCATCCATTTCTCTACTTTGCATAATTGTATGCCATCCTGGACAAACAATGCCTCTCCCCACCCACCACTCTATCATTTCTAAGCCCAGTATACCCGATGAGGTTAAGGTCCCAGTCATGCCTGCGGTGGCTCATGTTTCAGTGACAGCCGCCACATCTATTTGCCCCTCCACCAGCATAGCCTGGAGCTCCGGCATCTTGTTGCCCAAGCTCCTGGCATTTATCAAACCACCCTCCAAACCCCACCCTTGTCCTCATTCTGCACTCCAGAGACTACATTCCTCTCTGCCCATGATGACCCAGGTCCACATTTCGTTGCCCCATTGTGGGGATCACTAAGGGTCTGCCTCCATCCCCTCCTCCCCTTCACAAGTTTAAACCATGTCTGCCCTGTATGAAATTTGTCAGTTTTGTTTCAGAACCTCCTTCCCTCCCTGGTTGAGGTGAAGCCTATCCCTTGCATACAATCCCTTGTCTTCCCTAGGTTGCCCCCAATCCCCTACTACCCCATATTCCTGAGCTTCGCCCCCATGTCCTCAGCCACTTGTTCACCTCCAAAATGTGTATTTCTGTAGTTGTCTGTGTCACAGATGTTGACTATGGAGGAGGCCTGTGGCTACAGTGCACAGTATGCTAGTTTTTGCCATTGTCATCAGCTACAGTCAATCAGACATGTACACAGCAGTAGGCATCCAAAGACAGAGGTAGGAAAAGACAAACACAGGGAAAGGACAGCAGCAGGCAGGCAGCATGTGTGGCAGCACTTCTGGTATTGAAGTGTTGCTGATGTGCTGGGGTTTGGGGGCCAGCACAGTGAGGGTGCAGCAAGTGAAGGTCAGCATATTCTGCACAATAAATGTCACAAATGCTGTCAATATTGAATGTGTGACATTTGTATGTGCACAGTAGTAGTGAGAAATGCAATCTATGTTGGGGACTGTTTTGCAGGGTGGCAGGATACAGTCCTTTTCTGCTCTTTGACAGTCACAAAAGGCATTTATGTGCCTCTTTTTCATAATTTTCAGACATAACCCATGTTATAAGTACAATAACCCACTCCAGGCTGTGTGCTCTTATGGGGATTAATGCACCGGGTGCTGCGAGGACACTCAGCCTGTGGCCTCATGCCTCATAACTCACCTGGGTGTGTGTTAATCCCCAACAACACCACACCCTGTCATAGGTTATTGCTTACTTACTACACAGGACTGACTACTTAGAGCAGAGTGTCACGGAAGATAACATTTAAAGCACGCATAGAGACAGAGCCGCACAGCAGCTCCATTCAAGCGGGGGGGAGATGAACACCATACCAGCAAGTCACTGCTCAGCAGTACAGAGGTAGGGGGAAGGAAAGCTGTAGCACTAGCAACTTCACGATGCTGCCACCTTGCCCCCACCCTTTACAGACTGATAGGCATTGGGGTGTCTGGCTTAGGGTCTTCAGCCATAATGCTCATGCTATTACACCTCACCTCCACCATGGGCCACTGACAGGCATTGAGGTCTGCCTTGGGGTCTTCAGCCCTAACGTTCATCCCATTCTCCTATACTGCACCTGTCTCACCTTATTTCCTTATGGAATGGGGTGAGTGTAAGGACCAAGACCCAAAAGCACACCATGACACTTTTAGTGTCTGTGGGGTGGGGCGAGGAGGTGGAGTGGCATGAGTCGTTATGGTCTAATAATCCAAAGGGCACACCCCAAAGCCTGTCAGTCTTTTGTAGGGTGTGGGGTTGGCATTGGTGCAATACTTCACTGCCATTCCTATTTTGCATCTCTTTAACTCCTGCAGTACCAATGCCAATACCAGCAAGCAAACATTCAGCATTGACAGATACTTGTTAAAATTGCCCCCTCATAAAACTCAGATAACACTGAGACAGTTGCAATATTTAAGAATTCCCTTACGTATGTGGGATGTTTTATGGTTGCGTACATATGGTAGACTTTCAGTTAAAGGGAACCATAAGCATACATCAATTGAAGAGCGGTATTGCCCTTATCCTGAATATCAACAGATAGAAGAAACAATAGAACACTTTTGTTGACGTGTTATTTTGTAATGCCGTTATGGCCTTCTTGGTGAATAGATTGTCTTTTCCATAGCTTAAGAGACTCACTTATAGTCAGATAGTTTTCAGTGATTTCTTGTGCAGCCTTGGAAAATATAATAATGAGACCCTATCGGCCCTTTTTGCTTGCATTAAATTTTATTTATGGCAAGCAAGAGTTGTCTGGTCCAACAGCAGCAGAGAGTTACCTATATTACAACAGCAAAGCAATGTGAAATGCGTGAAAGAGATATATGACAAAGATGTGGTATTACACCCATGATGCAAAGTACAGATGTGGTGGAAGGGTTTTTTTTTCTGAAATTTAAGTATTATTGTTGTATGACTTTCTAATTTTCACAACCTTTCTCTGTGCAGCAATAGTCTACTGTTCATGTTTGTAAACTTTGTGAATTGTACAGATTGATATGTCCCAAATAAAACTCCCCTACTCTCCTGTGGAAACCCTGTCAGCCATTTCCAAGATGGCGGATGGTGAGGAGGATGAGGAGAGAGCTAGAGGTCTCATAATTTCTGAGACTACGCTGATTTCACAAGAAAAATCAATGTCTGTTTGTTCAGGGAGCAACAGCCTATGGATTGTGAAGAAATTAGAAAAGAACAAGGTACTGCATCATTTCCAAAGAAAATATATGAAATATTGAGAATAATCCTTCTGAAATGGATTTATCAGACAAAGCTATAATATGGAGAAACACAGTAAAGATATCCTGGATCCACAGGAGGAACTCTAAGAAATGCTCTGGTCATGCCTAAAGCCTTTTATTGAAATTATTGCAAGAAGAAACCGCCCTGAATGGTGAAGTTACAGTGTCAACAGAAAATATGGCTGTAGCTTCACAATTTATCATACCATCGCAATTTTCAGAAGCAGATGCAAATTTAACTGGAGAAAAACACATATGCACTCATCCATCAGTTTAACTTCTTTAAAGGTAACATTTTAGAAAATATTATTAAAGATCTTATTTTGGACTCCTCCATCAAACTGGGTTATCTGACCCTCTTCAACATGGGTTCACAAATCCAGATCTTGCCAAACGATTTACTGACTTTTACGTAAAAGGTCACTGGTGAGTTGATCGGGGCAATCCTGTGGACTCTGTGTTCCTGGATTTTGCCAAAGCATTTGATAAATTACCACACTTGGAGCTCATAGACACCCTGAGAGTTTTCAAACTAAAACTAACATTGTTAACTGGATTGCTAATTGGTTGGATGGAAGAAAACAGAGAGTCATTATAAACGGAGAATAGTCCAAATGGACCCCTGTCACAAGTGGGATCCCTCAAGGGTCTGTTTTGGGCCCCTCTTTTAACATTTATGTTTCCACTCTCACCATTGACAACCCCAATATATGGATGTTAAAATTTGCTGATGACTGCTGTATCGGTACCATCGTGAACAACACATTAGACAGTACTGCTCTCCAGCTAGTTTTGGATAGCATATTGTTGGTCCTGCACTAAACAGCTATCCCTGAACACTGCCAAGTGCAAAATTATGCACCTAGGAATACATAACAAACACCATAAATATAAATTAGGAATGACACTCTACTTGAAACTAATCAAGAAAAGATTTAGGAATCATTGTCAGCCCTGATTTGAAATTCAGATCCCACTGTAGAATACAAATTAACAAAGCTAACCAAAATCTAAACTGTATTTTTAGACATATATCTAGTCGCAGGAGTGAGGTGTTGCTCCTTTGTACATTGCTTTGGTTAGGCAGCACCTGCAATACTGTGCCCAGGTGTGGTCTCCGTACTGCAGGGAGGACATCTTAAGGATCAAGAAAGTACAGTGCAGATTCACTAGAGCCATTTCTGGGATGGGAGACATGACATACGAGGATAGGCTGAGACTGATAAACAAGTACCAGCTCCAGTATAGAAGACTGAGAGGAGATATGTGTCTCACTTTTAGAGTAGTAAGTGACCCCACCCTTAGTAATGAACTGGGATTAACAATTAGTGAAAACAGGGTCAGTAGTAGGAGACACTCTTAACACTTACTTCTGGGCAAATGGAATACCTTGCATAGAAAGAACTGGTTTAACCACAGGGTTGTCCCAATATGGAATCACCTCTCAGCCGAAATTGTAGATAGCCCTAATATGGACTCCTTTAAACTTAATTTGGATCTAGGAATTGGAGATAAAGCCAAATTTTGTCTACATTGATTGTACTTGGCAAGCATCACGGATGTCTGTCCGTAACAGTTTGTAACACCTATGATACATATGATACCAGAACCAAGGGTGTCCTTAGAGCTTTGGCACAGACGCACAGAGGAAGGACAGAAAATGCCCTGATGTGGCTCTTCGTGCTGCTGGCTGGCAGCAAGTACCAGATGGGAGACATTGGACTTCCTTGGGGCCAGTAACAGCTAAAGAAATCATACCAGGCACTTTGGGGAAAAATGGCAGAACAATGAAGAGGAAACCTTGGGCTTACCACCACGAGGAAAAACATTATCCCGGAACAAGATTAAATCAGCAGCAGGTCAGCAAAATAATCCACAGGTTCCTGCCTCTAAAGCATTGCCAATTTGCAACAAACATTTCACAAGACCAGAAATGTGGGCAAATATACGGGTGCCATACCAAAGGAACCCCTTCTGGCACACAGCAGGTGCCAGGCAATGGAATGGCAGCTCAGGAGGCTGAAAAAGTCTCTGAATTGAATACAAATGAAACAGAATAAAATCCAAGCCAAATCCTTTAGGATGGATGATTTGTTTAAAATGTGGGGAACCTGCTCAGAGAAGGAATGCTGTCCCTTAAAATTTAATGGAGAGGCTGCCAGTGCCCGAATAGAAAGGTGGTTTTACACCAGATGCTAAAGGACATGATGGGTATTGCAGCAGCTGAACAATCTGCTTTTATACATGTTAAGGGAGAGTAGTTTATGACATAAGTTTTAAAATGTTACTTCTTTAGAAAAATTTTGGCAGAAGTACCCAGGGTGAAGGATAACCCATTATGGGCACCATTTTTCCAGATTCCCTTAACAAAGCCTACTCTGAAAACTATTACTTTGTTATTTTGGAATTAAGAGTGAGCATAGCAGATGTACAGTATTGGCTTAGGCAAAGATGTGAAATCATGGATAGACCTACCCCTATTCTAGATGAGGATTATGTCTGGACTGGGGGTTGGAAGGTAAAAGTAAAATTAAGACAGAGTGAGGCAGGAATAGCACACCTCCCAGGAGATTCCACACAGGAGAGAACGAGGTCTGTGTTTTTACCAGGACAGCCAAAAATCTGTCACAAGTGTGGAGCCCACACACACCTTAGTTCCATATGTGACAAGCCCTGATGCAAATTATATTTAGATTACGGGCATGTAAGTTTGGAATGCCCAAATCCTTTTAAGTGCAACCTCTGTGATGAGGCTGGACATTCTTATAGGCTGTGCCCTGGGCAGACCACAATAGGATGGATCGGGTCCCTCAAGATCAAGAGCAATTGATTACAGAATCCCAGGTGAAAGCACAGTTAGCGGGTCTTCCTACTCTTGGGGTGAAGACAGAGGCACAGTCCCAGACCTTGCATTCAGAGGGAAATGAGGAGATAACATTGCAAAGGGAACACATTCTTCATCCCAAGATGTGCTAGTTCACAAACAGTGCAGGACATCTCTGAATAAGATAAGACTACCCCAAGGCTACTCCTTGGTCTTCACCTAGAGAGACCATGCCCCCAGCAAGGGACTCATAAGGTTTCAGTAAAATCTACTAGATGGGGTTGAGGGCACCGTAGGACAGAACAAGTTCCTTCTAGATTGCAAGTAGTTGTCATGAATCACTTCTAAGCTTTGGCCATAAGGAAGCAATGGGGGACACGGATGAGGAAGTGGAGGACTCTGACACATCCTCAGTGGTTTTTCAAAATGGATATTTCTTCTGACTCTGAAAACGAGTCTTCTATTTAAAAAAGGGTAAAAAGTCATGTAAGGGAAACAAGCTGAACATGGATGAAGTGCCTTTTTTCTCCCAAAGTGTTTAAATGATGGTTAACTTTTGCATTTCCATTCTTACATTAAACACATGTAACATAAAGTCATATAAAAACATCTAATGACATTACAAATTGTGCAAAATCTTTCAGGGAATATCTTTCTTTTGTAAGACACAAGGCTGAAAACAACTGTAGAAATCTCGCAGGCAAAAACAATTACGGCCAGCTGGCGTCTTCTACTGGTCACAAGGAATGGATTTATGTGATGTGGTGGTTATTCTTTTAAGGGTTTTGATTTTACAGTTAATAGAATCGTAGAAATCAGTAAAGGCAGAGCTTTAATGCTAGATGTCACCTATAAATCTCAAAAGCTTTGTTTAATTAATGTTGAAGCAAACTATTATATGAATAATATCAATTTGAAAAACAGCTGATGAAAAAGATCTAGGGTTATTATATCTAACAAGCAAACCTATGATAAGCATTGCTCAAACCAGATAGCTAAGGCTAACCGAATCTTTTGGATGATAAAAAAATGTTTAAAGTAGGAAGCCAATGTTATTATGCCCTATATCGATCCTATATCAGGCCACTATTAGATTATGGAAGCCCACTGTGAGGTCCTATTAAAGGAGGTAACATGGATAACATTGAAAAATTCAGAGACAAAGAACAAAGATAATTTATGACTGCAGGAATTTATCATACATGGATAGGCTTTCAAAGCTGAACTTCATGTCTCTTCATTTGAGAAGGATCGGGAGACATGTTACTGTGTCATAACATAATGCAGGACATGAGCATTTTCACTGATCTGAATCTTAATTTAAAAATCACCATGAAGGTACAAAGGACATCCTTTGCAGTTACAACATATTTAAATTTAACACAGAAAAAGAAGAGCTTTTTTCACTCAGCGAGTTGTTAACCCCTGGAATAGTCTCCCAAACAAGTTGTCTTGAACAAAGACAAATATCAATTTAAGAGTAACCTTGATAAATACGTATTAAGTGGAAATACTCCACTTATTACAGATAGAATAGGAGTGCATATGGGCCAACAGCCTTCTTATGCTCCTGAACCTTAGTATGAACCCTGGTCTATGCCACCCAAAGCAATGCCACACGATCGGAACTTTAAAAAAAATCTAACCCTTTACATACAGGAAGATATGTATTTTTGGTGGTGATTTAAATTGAGGCCTCACCACAGAGGATTGGGGTGGAACCACAACTAAATTGTTTGGAGATACAAACTGTTTACAATCAATGCTAACTACAGCAGGTCTTAAGGGTGGGTACAAAGAATTGCACCCATTAGGGCAAAACTTATTTTCAGGGAATCCTGGTTACCAGGACAGATTTTATTTTATTTCTCAAAACCTTTTGTTCTTCAGGCTAGCACCATTCCATGCGAAACCTCAGACCACTTAGTGGTGGCTTTATCCTGTTGTACAAAAAAGGAGTTATAACAAAACCATTCATTCCAGATGGAAATTAAATAACTCATTGTTAGGAGAATCTTGGATCAAGAAATCAGGGGAAGACTTGCTAAAGGCATGGATTTTGGCAATGGATGCCTATGAAAATTTAACAGATTGGTGGCTAGACACAAAGAAAGACTTGGTATCCTTTCTCTTCTTTTTTCATTATGTATTTTATGTCTTTTTTCCCATTTTCGCCTGCCCCAGTCCCAGACATGCATGTGTGTATGTAGAGGCAAGTGTACGCTGTGTTTCAAGATGCCCTCCTGACTTTCTTCCCTCCCACCTGCACAGCTACTGGACCTCCACCTGGTGGCAGTGGAATTATAGAGGGTGACAGCCACCCTAGGAGAAGAGAGCTGCCATTAGGTGCTCAATCCTGCTCCACCCTCGGTTCCACCATTGGAATGCCCCTGTTTGAGTGCTCCTGTCATTAGGGCACCAGAGATTTAAATTTGAATCCCTTTGGGAACTGCACCCTGCACCCCCTGTGTGTGAGGCTGTGCCCCCATGTCCCCCTAACTAAATATACTAACTCCAGGGGTGGACCTTGGTAAAGTGCAGCAAATTCAGACTTTTAACACCCTATTGATGGGTGCACTCAGACATGGCTGGAAAGGCTGCCCATCCCCTGTGCCAGCACCCCAATGACCCTAGCTCGTTCCCAAACCCGAGTCACCAGTGTAGTGTGAGGTGCAGCATCCAGGGCCTCAACTCTCAGCACCACCAGGCTGGTTGGTATCCTTTTAAATCCTCAGCCCAGAAGAAGCACCAAAATGCTTGTTTCACATTTTTACTCGCTACTCAGAGCGACTGCCGAATGGCAGAAATGGAGCCTGATAGCCAAGGTACCAGCACTATTCAGTGAGTATCTCTTAAGACAGAGGCAGCAATCCACTACTGGGTTAGCCCGTTGATGCTTCACGTCAACTGCCCCACCCACCCTCTCACCCTGGTCCGTCCTTAAATATATATACCTGACTATGAGTCATGTGACCAGTCATATTACCCATCCATCTGTTTCAATCTGCCCACTCCCCATTAGCACCTTATACTGTTCTCCCACTAGATGTCACTGCAGGCACAGCCCTCTAGTTCTTGCCCACTTCCCATTAGCTCTCAATACTGACAGTATTCTGACCTCCTACTAGGTGTCACTGTGGTGCATGCATACTTCCTCACCCAGCCACCACTCCTCCAGAAAGCCACCCCAAAATCACATGAACTGCCCTCTTAAGGCTCGCTCTCCCATCCTCCTCCTCACCAATCTTTGTTGCAACTTGCAATTTCCCCAGCCCTTCCCCTGCATCCCTAGTCTCCAAACTTGGCTCCTCATTTCACAATCATTTTCCAGCGAGCTCCTCTTACTGGAGGATTTCAGCATTAACTGGCTGTCCCCACAAGCTAAGCCAACCATCCAGGAGATTGGGGCCCTCAACTTAACATGCACAGATTGGTAAATAAGTAGCCCATTCACCAAATGTATGTATATAATGAAAATGTTTTTTTTATTTCAAAAATATATTTATGCAACAGGTGTCTGAATAAATCTGCACTGATAAATCCATTTATCTGTGCTACTATGTGAATACATTTATTTATGCAATAGTGGACATAAATCTATGTGATAACTCTGAGCTACTATGTGATAAATTCAAAATTTTACATTTATACACATAATAGACACATCATCACAGATTATACACATAGTAGATATGTCACAATCACTCTGGAACTTATTTAGAATGTTCAGCCTCAGTACCAGTACTAACTATATTCAAACGCAAATAACTTTAAAATGAAAAAGATAGTATAGTACTGTGAGCATGAAAGTTGTTCAGCACAGAATTATCTACAAAGTGAGTGGTATTTCATTTATAGATACCCTATAGTTTTTATAATTCGCAAAAGAGCAAAGAATGCTATTTTGTTCAGTTTGTTGACAAACATAAGCAAAAAAGACAATCAAAAGTAAATGTCCTTGCTCTGACAGAAAGCATCCCTATTGCATAATAAAATATACAATGGTGAGCTGTCAGACAAATGATTCATCTACACTTGTGCTGTTTGACCTCAGACAGCTCACTCATGGCTTACACCACTCGTGAGGTTACCCGAGGTCAAACAGCACTTCTGTGTAGATAAATCATTTATCTGACAGCTCACCATTGTATATCCCATATTTATGCAATAGGTGTGGAACCAAAAGCATTGCATAAACATTTATTTCCACATATGTGGGATAAATCTAACCACCCTCGATGTATCCCCATATGTGATATAAATGCAAACAGTCAATTAAAGCTTTTTATTCACTTTGACAAACAAAGGTGAATAACTTTAAAACGAAAAATGATAGCATAGTACTGTGAGCACGAAAATGTTCAGGACAAAAATATCTACAAAATGAGTGGTGTTTCATTTATAGATACTTTTTAGGTTTTTATAGTTAGCAAAAACAGCATAAAATCCAATTTTCTTTTCACTTTTCAGACAAACAAATGTAAATAACTTTAAAATGAAAAATGATAGCATGACACTGTGAGCACGAAAATGTTCAGCACAAAAATATCTGCAAAGTGAGTGGTGTTTCATTCATAGATACCTTTTAGTTTTTTCATAATTAGCAAAAACAGCATAAAATCCTATTTTCTTTTCACTTTTTCGACAAAGAAATGTGAATAACTTTAAAACAAAATTATAGTATGGTACTGTGAGCACGAAAAATGTTCAGCACAAAACTATTTACAAAATGAGTGGTGTTTCATTAATAAATACCTTTTAGTTTTTTATAATTAGCAAAAAACAGCATAAAATTAAATTTTTGTTTAACTTTTCGACAAACAAATGTGAATAACTTTAAAACAAAAAGGTAACATGGTACTTTGACCATGACATTTGTTCAACAAGAAGTTCTTACAAAATGAGTGGTGTTTCATTTAATAACAACCACCATGCTAGGTGGACATACACTAGAAAGTTAACTGAAAGTCCCATGAATTATCATTTTAAAAAAGAAGATAAACAGTCAAAATCAAATATTCCTGTACTGATAAGAAGCATCCATATTGCATAAATGAAATATACAATGGTGAGCAGTCAGATAAATGATTTATCTACACTTGTGTTGTTTGACCTTGGACACCTCACTCATGTCTTACGCCACTCATGAAGTTACCGAGGTCAAACAGCATTTGTGTAGATAAATCATTTATCTAAAGCTCACTATTGTATATCTCATATTTATCAACATAGTAACTACATCATCACCCATTTATCCACACAGTAACTACATCACTAACTACCACCACCTGTGCTGCTCTTCTTACCAGCACTGTCTCCCAGTTTCACATTCACCTCCTCACAGTGCTCTTAAATGCCAAGCTATCACAGTCCCAAACACTCACAAAATGCACACCCTAACCAACCCTCCCCAAACTGGAACCACATTTTAAATGAAAACACTCTTAAGAAAAAGCAATTTTTCTCTTTCTCAGCACAGCAATCCTGCAAACCAAACACAGCAACCAGGCACTGAGAAAAAAACCTGAAAAGGAACTTAACTAAAAAAAAATATGACAAACCAGAACCCCAAAAAATCCTGTTGCATAAATCAAATATGCAAGGTGCCATGAATAACAAAGTTATTTGTGCGGTTGCCAAAGTGACCACTACGTAACCCTCACTGGTAGCTTCACCACTCGTAAGGTTACTCAGGTCACAGGCAACTGTACAAATATCTTTGTTATCCCACAGGCACCCCTGCATATCCTCTTTATATATTGTATAGGTGATATAGTCAAATAATGCAGACATTTTGGATCAGACTCTTTCATCAGTGCTTGTCTGTACCACACCTTGCAAACAACAAAAATATATATACATATAAGTCTTAGTACTTCATTATTCAAAAACATAGAAACATTTAGAAATATTTAATTAGGTTCACTAATAAATCTCACCATATCAAAAGAATCATCACCAGATTGTATATGCAGCATGTACTAATTATTTAACAGAAAATTATAAATATACTACTGTTCATCTCACAATAATTATTTCAATTGTAAAGCAACAATATTCAGAGAGCAGTCTTGTGTTCTCACATTTTTAAACCATATTCTGACTCCTTTTGTTTTAGGTAATAAATCCAGTTTTCTAAAGACAAATAAGTAAAGACCGGCTTAGGTATATGTTATATCTCTTCCTTAAATATGTCTATCCATTCATCCATTAATTCTGTTCCTTGAATTCACAACACAAAATGTGTAGTACCTTGTATAAACATCTTTTTCTCCACAACCTGGTTTCTGTAAATAACACAAACCAAATCTCAATATCATAATTTTCAATTTTTCTAATATTTATTAAAATAGATGCTCAGAAGCAACTCAAGAATGTATAAATAAAGAGAAAAGGATACAGTTACGGTATTGAAATTTGGTTTGTGTTATTGATCTTTAGTTATGATTGGTAGTGACTCTCACTTATTTAGCCTTTTTCTTTGTAGAGAGGTTGGCTGGAATGGACTTTCTCCAGATTTTGATGGAGGCATTTACTAAAGGGCCTGATCCAGAGATCCACCACATCGGGCAGCCACACCCACATTGATTTCACTGATCGAGAGGCATTCTTAACCAAGGAACTATTAAGGTGATACATAATACTATATCAATGCATATACATCAGGACTTTAGTGGGAATTATACAGATACAGGACTTTGGGACTACCTTGCATTTTCACATCATGTTGAACTTTGGTGAACTTGATCAGGTAACTGACAAATAGTCAGTACCTCTTCCCATTTCAGATGTGGACAAAGATTTTCTCACCCCAGGAACAAGAGAGGATCTAGTATACCAGGGAAACAATTCCAGAGGTGACAGTAGATACACAAGAACCAGGACCCTCAGGCACCGTAGGAGCAGAAAGAGGTACAGAGTTAGGCGACAGAAGAAGAGGAAAGAAACAACCAGAGAATTTACCAGAGGTCAGCGCCACTAGGTCTCAAGTTCAGAGAACATACTAGTATATAATATCTCTAAAAGATCTTTGACTGATCTAGAAATTGAGGTACTTTCTAAAGTGTTATCTTTTGCCTTCATAATCGTATTAATGAATTCAATTAAAACTGGATTTAAATATATTCTTTAGGAAGGTGAGACTCAGGTATTTTTTGACAGCCAACCAGAAACACTTTGGGATACACAAACACAGATAAAGAAAATGGAACTGCACTTTCAATTCACCTTTACCCCCATTATACTACATCAGATAGAAACTTCCATAAGTTTAGTAAATAGAGACATAGACAATCTATTAAAAAAA
The DNA here is from genome assembly GCA_016271365.2 of Neoceratodus forsteri. NCBI lineage: Eukaryota > Metazoa > Chordata > Ceratodontiformes > Ceratodontidae > Neoceratodus > Neoceratodus forsteri. The sequence continues at coordinate 128,338,669 of JADMNL010000024.1, forward strand.
GAAAGCAATATCGATAGGAGGACTAACTACAACCTTACTGCTAACCAATTTGGAGCACTCAAAAACTTGGAAAATGACTCCAATATAGTTATTAAGAGTGCAGGTAGGAGGAGCAATGGTAATTCTGGATTATACTCATTACAGGAATATGTGCACCACACTTTTGGGGGACCATAAAATTATCTGAGATTAGATAAGGATCCCACGGTTAATGTTCAAGAATTGGTTAAAACCTTACTAACTACTTCATATGATAAACAATGGATTACAGAGTGGAAAAGAGATGCCTTGTATAGACAAACTCCATCAATACCACTATTTTATACTCTGCAAAAATACATAAGAACCTCAGAGATCCAACAGGCAGACCTACAGTGTCTGGTATGAATTCTATTCTGGAACCTGTTTCTATTTTTGTTGATTACCATATTAGACCAATAGAAGAGAATACAAAATCATAAAGGATTCATCAGATATTATTAAGGTTATAGAGATAGAGAATGAAACAGACTTAGATATATTTATTTTTTGTCCACTCTCTTTCTTGCCTCCCAACCGAACTCTCTCGACTACCTCACTCGCTGTGACCACTGTACCACCCACTGTGTTCTCTGCCATCTTCAAGGACATTATGACTCCCGGGGACATGGGGCTACAGCCCCAGGGAGATCGAAGGGGTAGTGGCGGAGAACCAGTAATGGGCATGTGGCAGCAGTGGCACTGAAGGAGCCATCACCTATCCGGCAGGAGGGCTTTTTCCTTAGTCTCTCTGTGCTCCTCCCTCCTCCCTCCCTGCATGGTGCATGTCCGTTCGGCACACGGCAACCCTACCAACATTGGGCCATGCCGATCACGTGCTGTCTAGTGCACAGCAGCACCCCGGTCTCCACCAGGGGCTGCTGGTGCACCGACATCCCAGAACCCTCCTCCCAGGATAGGAGAATAGCCGGGAGGTGCTCAATCTGATCCTGCCCCTGCCGACCCCCAGCACCGAGCTCGCTCCCGAACCTGGGTCGTCATGGCATGAGGTGTGGCATCCAGCGCCTCAACCTCAGTGCCACCAGGTCGGTCACAGACTTAGATATTGCAAACTGTATACTTGTAACCTGGGATTTGAATGACTTATAACATCCATCCTCCACCAACTTGAATGTGAAGCTCTTAAACTTACATTAGATAAAGAAAGAAGAGAAGAAAATCCCTAATGAACTAATTAAAAATGGCAGAAATCGTTCTTTCACAGAACTATTTTAAATTTGAAAAATACTTTTATCTACAGATTCGAGGAACAGCCATGGGGTCCAGTATGGACCCATCTTATGCTAACATCTATATGAACCATTTTGAAACACAATTTACATGGAGCAATTTAAATCCATTTTTGAGTAAAATAAGGACTGAGAATGTTTTATCAATGACATTCTTGTCATTTGGACAGGAACGGTTGAGGACTTAGAAACCTTCAACATGTATCTGAACAAATGTACTGACCATTTGGTCTTCATTATGAACTACAGTACAGAAGAAACCCCACATCTAGATTTGCTAATCTATAAAGACAATAACACTCTAGCAATGAGACTCTATAGAAAGCCAACAGATAAAATGCAGTATTACATGCAAGCAGTTTTCACCCTAAAAACGAGTAGATTCCATCCCATTTGGACAGATGGCAAGGGCAAAGAGAAACTGTACAGACCCAGTAGAATTTGACAGAGTGAAAGGTGACATGATTAAGAGGTTTCAGGATAGAGGCTATCATGACTCTGTCTTGCAGGCAGACAGTGCCAGAATTGTCACTCATGACAGAACAGACCGACTTACGGCAACACCAAAGGTAACTGGGGCTAAAACCTAGCAAAATAGTGTTTGCCACTATGTACAATGATGTATTTTTTAAATTAGGATCATAGTCAATAAACACTGGGATGTTTTACAGGCAACACCAGTGGGGCATATGTCTTTAACCATAAACCTATGACAGTAGCGAAGAGAAAATAATGATTGGTGACAGACTAGTCAGTACAAATCACAAGGTACCTGATGCTAAACCTCAGCATTTCTTAAGTGCAGTAGATATAAAAGGTAATTTCCAATGCAGTCACTGTGTACATTGCCACAATACTTATAAAATTAAGAAGATAAGGAACACAGCAAGGGATGAGTTCATCCATGTAGGAGCAACCAACCAAGCTGTGTGTGACAGATCTATGTGATAACGGCGATCACAGAACAGCAATTGCCGTTAGGGTGAATGCACATCAGCAAAAAATGTTGGCGATATAGTTCCCGGCACAGTAAAAGGGTGCAGGGACTTACAATTCAAATGTTAATGCAGGGTCTGCCCCTCATACACTCACATGGGGGCTTTGCTCTTGCACCCCTACTGAAGGATTCTTAACTCCAGGGGGTGCATGTCGGTAGGCAAAGAAAACAACATTTTGGGCCAGGTGCAACAGAAGGTACCTGCGCCGCCCCGAACCTGGCACCCTGTAGCTCAGCCCTGTACCCACCCACCCACCATGCCATGGGAGCAGCTCACCACTGCACCACCCCTCACAATCCCTCCCTCCCTTGCTGTGTGTGCTCGCTCCTCCTCCGCATGCATATAAATGTAGTGACAGGATGTTGCTACATGCGCGACTCACTCATCTGGTCACCCTCCTGGTCGCTGATGTGAGAGGTGCCGTAATTGAGTCACTGTTTTGGTAGGGGCCCGATCGCAGTCGCCAAATTACGGTATACTGTGTGTAACTGGGCAGTATTAAGCAAAGTCACTGAGAGTGTGTGTCAAAGATTTAATAGACTGTGCTGAAGTAAATATTGTTTTCCTGAAGTCAAGTTGCAAGTGTTGTGCAGAATAGGAGAAAATCGCTATGGCACAGAACCAGATTCAGCCAGAGAAGTGTGGTTATGATGCAGAAAAGTTTTAATGGCCATGTTGGGGCATAGTCCAAAGCAATGTAAACAAATACCAAGATGCCATGTTGGGGCAGGTATTTAATGGTAAAAAACAAACAGTGAATGTGCAAAAGTTTGAGAACAAAATGCAAATCAGGCAGGATTTTCAGGACAGAAAACAAGAGAGACATTTCCAGTTCAAAAGTGAGAACAGTGTGCTAGTGCATATGCATAGAGAGCAGATCCGTAACCTTGGACTCAGTGTATTGTTTTGCAGAGCAAAATGGCTAGCAAAAGACAGGGTATCCTCTCCATGCCATGATCTGGGTAGCCCAGCAAGAAAGAGAGTCGGAACAATATGAGAAATTGTATGGATATGAAGGAGCACCAGGAAATGTTGCACCTCCTAACTTCTCAGTAAATTTGTGTGTGATCTGCCTGAGAACTGGAAGAGATGTTTTGATGATTCCTCGCTGCAAAGACTGTAGAAAACAGTATGGCATGTGTGTGAAAAGTGGTACTGTGCAAGCCAATACAAAAACAATGTGTCAGGCTCTGACATGGACTCTGTATGAGGGCCCAACCTGTGCATTAGAAAGCAACTGCATGCAGGCAGGAAAAACCAGAGGCACTTGTGAGAGAATCTTTCGAGGTGTGACCCAGAGCAACAGTGGCAGGCAGAGATGGTCTTTGACCCCAGAAAAGGCTGAAAGGACCAGCCAAAGACTGAGTCCATGGGTTCATGGGCAGTAGGCCCAAGTCTGAGTTTGATTGGAGAGGATGAAATAGAAGATGCCTTACACTGAGGCAGCTGCCTCAGAACATACTGAGGAATAGACTGTGTTGGGGCTGAAACAGCTATCAGCTCCTGGGCAGAGCAAGAAGAACAAGAAGAAACTGAACAAGATAGTAAGGCAACTGGTAGCGAGAATGGGCTACCAGTGGCCCTAACTGAGAGTGAGCCACCAGAGACTGTACAGGGTTCAAAAAGAATTGGTAACAAGTACAGGGATGGACTGCTTTTCCTGTTTGGCACATTCAAGACTGGCTTGACTAGGTCTGGCCTCCCGAGTCAGTCTGCTGGTTTAAGTCTGCCCAAAGCAGCAAAGAGGAATGCCTGGCCAGATGCAGGGCTGAGGCAGAGTATGGACTAAAGTATCCATTTTCTAAAAGATGGATGTGGGAAGCAGTTGAGGACCATGGAGAGGAATGGTTGCTGGAAAAAGGCGAGCTACCATTAAATCTAATTGCATATGTTCACAGGCATCAAAATTATTCAAGACAGACTAAAGTTGAGGAGACTAGGTTGTACCCTCCATCTTGATTCTGTCCGAGTTACTGACAAAACTGGAAATGAGACAGTCCACACTAAAAGAATTGTTCATCCTCATAAGACAGTAATTTATGGTCCTCATCCCAAGTGGTACTACCCTTGAGTGCCACTACCAGCATGTGCCAGCCTGAAGAAAGCAACATTGGAAGAGATGCAGCATGGTAGGTCCAGCACCCAAATCTGCTGGCAGTGGGCGAAGAAAGAGATCTGAACGCCAACGTCAGTGTCCCCATGGGAGCAATACATCAGCATCCCTCCTAGGAGCAACATGTCAGCATCCTCCATGGGAGCAACATGTTAGCATCTCCTGGGAGCAACTAGAGATATTGTGCCTACAGTTTTTCCTTGTGTAGCACCCCAATGGTTGCTACACAGTCCAGCAGGAAGGACCTGAGAGGGAAAGGTTAACCCGCCACCCACCTCAGACACAGCCAGCTGGCTTGCTGACCAAGCTAGCTGTCTGACCACTTCCTGTCCTGGTCCCCCCTTCCCTCCTGCACTTTTCCCAGGCTTCTGCCTTTGTCCTGGCTAGGCCAGAGCTCCGTGCGCCTAAAGGGGCCATAAATCAGCCCAAGGGCTGATCTAGGCCCCAGGGACCCAATCACCTGGCCAGAGGCCAAGTCCACCACCAGGCTAGAAAAGGGTCTCCCCTGCTGGCCGGAGGCAGTTCTGGACTAGGTGGCTAACAGAGTTGAGACAAGGGACAGACGCCCAGAGGCTTACCTGAAGCTCTGGTCTGTAGCTCCTTGGTGGCTGCTCCTCTGTAGCCAGGGGTCCTTCAGGGTCTTCAACAACAGCAGCAGCAGCAGCAATCTTCCAGCCTGAAGGGGTCCAGCAGTCCTCCAGTCAAGCAGCAGCAGTCAGTTCCCTATAGTGAGTCCCTCTAGTTGTCTACCCCTGGGTTTAAGGCTTGGTTGGGTATTGGGATGGGGTGCCTTGGGGTGGATTCCAGAGTGGTACTGTGCCCAGTGTGGAGGGTGGGTCTCCCTTTTCCCCTCAGTCTGCTGGCATTAGGGCCGGCTGCCAACCGCAGGCAATCTCTTGTCAGTTATTTTTTCTTCTTCCCTAATTCCTCTGCACTGGTCTCCTGAAGTGGGTGGAACTCCCCACACCCTTTCCCAACCCAGGCAGAGTTCTGTCTGGCATTCGGTGGCAGGGAGGGCATTGATTTTGTTTACTCTCTTCCCTGCTCCTCTGTTTCCCTTGCCTCTCAATCTCCTGAGCAGTGCATATAGTGTCACAGCGGCTGCGGACCTGGTTCCATGGTGCGGCAGTCCATGTCGCATCGGGAGGGAGGGAGTGGTTTGAAGCCGGACCGCAGTGTGTCACTGCAACCTGCATCTGGGTGGGAAAGGCCACACCTGCTCCTAGGTGCTGCCCAGTGGTGGTTCAGGGTGACCAAGATGTTAGGAAAGAGCCCAGCTCCTGGCCCCAACACTAGCACCACCAATGATTGAAGTGGACCCAGGTCCAGAGGTAGGCAGGCAGCAAGCCCAAAATTTATTATACTTGGTGTTGGAAGCACTGGAGAGGGAGAAACAGGGACATGTGGGCAGGGCACCCACCGATAAAAGGAACAGAAGAGCACCATGGAGCATGAGCCCCAGGATAGCTGGTGTTGGCGCCAAGTCAGCTCCAGTCAGAGTGGGTCAAAGTAAAAAAAGAGGAGAAGACTGGGTGGGAGGGATTCAAAATTTGGTGCCACAGGGCAGGGTAGGGCTAAAGGCACAGGCCCTTCTGTGTATGCCTAGTGGGCAGAACTAAGCCATAGGTTCTGCACAAGAGGCTACAGCCCTAAGATTAATATTCATGAAGGGCGGAGCTCAGGCTGGGCCTACTGCATAGTCCACTTGTCACCCCCTCACACCGATGCAATAGTGTGAGCCAGCCTTGGCAATTCCCTGGCTGACCTGCTGAGCTAAAAGGATTCCTTTCGAACTTAAAGGGCCAGTGCCCCATTTCAGAGGGAGTTCTCCAGAGGCCCTCGCCCTTTCCCTGGGAGCCCCAACACCTCTAGTTGGCCATCCTGTTTTCCCCTGGACTGCTTGGGGATGGCTGGGCTAACATGTGGACTGAAGAGATGGTCAGGCCTGTATTGTGCTGCCTGCCCCCAGACCCTGACTGGAGATAGACCCAGTCCCTGGTACAGAAAAAAGGGATTATTGTGTACTTGCTGTGTTTGATGTCTTCCTGGGTTGCACCCTGGGATGTTATTGACCTCAACTAACTAAACAATTTGCGACAGGGCCTGAACTGCCTGCCCTGCACCCACCAAAGTCACCTATCCAAGTCAGGGCTGAACTTGCCTGCCCTGCACCTTGACCAGTTGGTTCCTGAACTGTTCTGGAGGGCTCGAACTGCCTGCCCAATCACCAACTGCATCAAGCCACATCAGTTCTCTCTCTTCCCCAGTCTGAGCTGTTGCCATGGGGAGTGGATGGACAGCCAAACTGTGGTAGTCCCACCACCCAACTAATTGCCCTATGAAGACTGCAATGCCTGCACCCCTGAGTTCAGGGGTCATCCACCTTCCACCAGCCAAACATCTAGTGCCTCCCGCCCAGTGTGCCAGCAACCTCTGAAGATGACAAAAGACTGCATTAGCCAGCATTGTGGTAGTCAGTTCCTCCCAGTATAGTCAGCTTAGGAGTCACCCTGGTTCATGACAGTGAGGTTCCTCCACAGTACGCTAATAGGAAATTGCCCCATTTTGGTTTTGCTTTCTTGAGGTGGTCATGGCTCACTTTCCCGGCTGGGCAGCAACTCATCAGGAGCCTTCCAGAGGACCCACCATCATCACTGAAGGACATCGCCTCGACCATCCTCCAACTTCTCATCATCTGCATACCATCCTCCAACCTCTCATCACCTGCATTTTCAGCTTTGGACCAGCCTTTCATCCTCATCAACTCCTTCATCTTATTCATCCTCATCCTCATCTCCACCTTGTTGTCCTCAGCCCTCCTGCCAACCAATAAGACAGATCAGCCACTAAGGTACTGTACCAATTCTTCAAGCTAGCTAGCAATCACCTGCTCGCATCGAAAAGACTGTTCCTCCAACTGGACTGTCAGACTTTAACTGGTGCTATCTAATTATCCTTGGCCAAGGTGGTTGGGTATCGATAGATTATTATTAATGACGTCTGCAGACATAGGGCACTAGGTGACCCTGTTAGAGGTATACCACGATTGATAGTATATCATGACTGTTTACCCCTACAGTTACTCCTTTAGACCTGTATAATTGCCTTCTACTGCTAACACTGTTTTGTGCATGACAATCACTTAACCCATTATTTTCCAGCAGAACCAGTGGCTGCTACCAATAAAAGCTATCTGTTTGTACCCGGAACCATTATGCCTGCCTCTCCTTGACCAGTAGAGATGAACCACCCAATAGAGTCCAGTCACCACAACTTGATCAGCAGCAACCAGGTCTAGGGGTGGTCTGGAAGAGCTTTTTCCAAAGATTTGTCTTCAGCTGAAGGTGAAGAGATCCAGCCCAGATCCAGAGAGGTGATGCAGATAGTGAACCTGCACTTCAGGAACTGGAAGACAAGATTTTCCTCTTTATGTTATGACTGTGCTCATAAGAGGATCTGTCCTTTAAACTGTTTGGTCCAAAGATTGCTGGATCTGGACTACAGTTTTCAGCAGGCCTCGAGCCTATGTCAAGAACAGCTCTAAGAAGACTTCGCCCGTAAAGACTATTCTTGAAAGTCAGTGCTTCTTGCACTTGGGGCATTTACTCTTAGAGCTGTGACTTTGAAGGACTCCTCCTTCCAAATGTTTTGTATGTGTCTATTTAGGTACTTTTATATTGCCTTTGTAGAAAATCCTTTAAAAAATATTTTGGGATTGTGTGGTATCTGCTGGTGGGAGGTTTGGTTACTGTTTTTTTTGTTGGATGTGTTTTTGAATGTTTTCTTTTACAGGTGCACCTGAAGAAGAAAAGAAGACAAGAGGATGTTTTGGGCTCACAGAGTCCTTCTTAGAGTGGTTTAGGTTTTAAAATGTGTTAACTAGGAAATATTAAACAGTTTTGCTTTTCAGGTTTACAATGTGTAGTACTGGGGTTTGGGAAATGCATAGCAATGCCTTATGTATGTTTCTAAAGCAGTAAACAATTGTGAAATGTGAAAAGATGTGGGTAGCATAGGTTAGATAGCTTTTCCCTCTAGGGCTATGGGGATAGATAGGTTGGTGGTACTGATCTGGATAGGGATCACCAGTGCTGTCTGTTACATGTTTCAGGCAGTATCTTGGAGCCACTGAAAGAGTCCTAAGATAGTTTGTCAGGTAGAGTTGAAGCTTATTCAGTGGGCCTCTGTTCTTGGTGCAAACTGCCTAGGTCTCGGCATAGGTAGAGGTGAGCCTGGCCACCTCACCCCGTAGGGTTCCCAGAGGTTGGATGGCCTGTGTTGCAAACCAAAGCCCTTGTTGTGACAGTAGGATTTGTCTGTTGGCGATGAGTGTAATCACCCAGTCCCCTGGGGTTACTGGAATCCCATCAGTGTTAAACTAGGAAGGTAGTGGGAAGCTGGTAGAGAGTTTATTAGAAGCTCTTTACAGACATCTCATCATTCACCTAGCTAGGCTGGGTGAGAAATTAGTGAGGTCATTTAGAACTCTCATAGCAGCATAAGCTTTCTGCTTGGCTGTCAGGGGAACAGTTTAAAATCTTGAGTTTAGTTGAGTGGAGAGTCTGAGTGTGGGAGTCCAGCAGAGCAGTAGTGTTCAGAGGAAAAGGTTCCTGCCAGCCTTCCTTGGGCTGGGTGAAGGACCTCTGGTCATTTTCTCACCCAAGTGAGTGAAAAACAGCATTACCACAAGAAGTGGTGGAGACCTGTAGTTCTAGGACCTTGGTGGGTCATGTCTGTGATAGTCAAATGAGACTGAGAAATCCGTGGGTCCAAGGGGCAATGCCATGAGGACTAGAAGATTGTCTAGCTGCCCAGAGCAGAGACTAAGAGAGAGTCTCAGTGGTAAAAGCTATGGAATTGGATGGAAGAAAAGGTTTTCTTCAAAGGTCTGATGTCTGTAACAAAGAGACAAACAAACCATGAGTACAGCAATATGGACATGTTTTAGGGAGTCAGCTGGTGGTGTATGTGCCCAGAGGCAAGGCTAGATTACACCACTTAGGACCCCAGCTCTCACCACAACTATGTGCTGAATGTAAAAGTTTAAATGTGTGAATGCCTTTAGTAATATGAGGGGTATTGAAGGATCCAATTTGTGCTCCTGGAGGGAATGGCAGAGGATGGCTGGGGCCAGGATGGGCAGAACCTCATCAAAACTTAAGTCAGGGCTAACTGGTTACCTGAAAGGCACAAGGTTACCCTGCAGGTGTTAACTGAGTCCATCTCATCAGGAAGAATGTGAATGTATTAAGTATGTGGAAACCACCACGTAAAAGACACTGAAAATTAAGTCCCTGAGATTCCTGGAAAAGACGGATGGACAGTTGTGTTTGGGGAAAAAGAAATGCAGAGATGCCAATACTGTTTGCCCTGGAGAAAGGAAAGTGCTTGTCAAGAGTTGTGTTTCTAGAAAGTACAGAATCCAAACTTGGGGACCACCCATTTCTGTCTTTCCATCTTTGTTCAGAAAATAAAGCCATACCATACAACCCCATTTTCTGGTAGTGGACATTTCTATATGTGAGTCCAAGAGTGAATTTGTATGCACCTCCTCAGCTAGGAGACATAGCATAGCCCTAGCATCTCTCTCCCAGAACTCAGTGTAAATATAAATGTTTATTTTGCACTCTAACTCCCTGACCTCTTACATACCGAGCGGGTATTTACCCTAAAGCCAGGAGGGTACCTCTGTGTATTCCAACTTGTGGTTTGTTGCCTTGTCTGTGGTACAGGTTGAGGGGTCCTGGTTGCAAGATACCACTCTTGGCCAGGGTAAGGTTGACATGTACACAGCGATAAGCAATTATGCTGAGATTCATAGCATTACAGCTAATAGCTGCAGGTGGCATGCTAAAACCACAAATATAACACTGCATAGCACATACAAACATACATATGAAGAAGCCAGCAGAAGCAGGCCATTTGGTCTATCTAGTCTGCTGTACTGCAGGGTACACAGCTTGAGCTACTGTCTCTGCCCTCCCTCCCACACCTCCCATCCTTCATACCCATGATCCTTACCTTCCCTGCGATGCCTAGCCCAGCCTATCTTAAAGCTACCCACTGTCTTCAATGAGACCACCTCTTCCAGCAGCACATTCCAAGTGTTCACCACCCTGTCTGTGAAGAAGTGCTTCCTGACCTCCCTCCTAAACCTCCTATCCTCCAGCTTAAGACTGTGCCCCTCGTATTATGGTTGCCACTCAGCTTAAAGAGACTCTCCTTATCCACCTTATTTACCCCTTTCAAGTACTTGAAGGTCCCAGTCATGTCCTCTCTCTCACCTATCTTCCAGGAGTACATGTTCCGTGCCCTCAATCCCTCTTCATATGCCTTACCCTGCTGACCCACTATCATCTTTGTAGTCCTCCTCTGGACCTTCTCCAGCAGGTTAATGTCCTTTTTAAGGTGTGGGCACCAGTACTGAACCCGATACTCTAGATGAGGCCTTACCAGAGACCTGTACGAGAGCAGTATAACCTCCTCTCTCCTACTACTGATACCTCGAGATCGCATCCTAGCATCTTGTTTGCCTTTGCTGCTGCTTTCTTGCACTACGTGAGTGCTTCTGGTCACTAGTGATCATCACTAACAGGTCCTTCTCCGATGCAGATATTCAGTACATATATGATGTATAGTACATTATATATTATATATATATATATATCTATATATATATATCTATATATAAATATATGTAATAGATAAACCACTCTGAAGTGTGCAGTCACGCTCTGATATATACTCGCCTTGGTGTGTGATATTTATACACATGAGGCTGCAGGCCGAGTGCTAACCACCCAAGGCGTGCGATATCAGAGCATGACTGCACACCTCAGAGTGGTTTATCTATCTTATAAAATGTCAAAATTGTTGGAGGTAAAAGTGCAGGTGTTCGGTCATGCTGTGATATATGCACGGTCATGTGATGTGTTCCAACAAATCAGCAGACATAATTTTTCCTACCCATTTTATAAATATATCTATCTATCTATCTATCTATCTATCTATCTATCTATCTATCTATATATAGTGCTACCATAGTTAGGTTGAGTACCCATTTAGGTTAAATGGTGAAAGTTTGCACCTTAATAACTTTGACACGTTCACGGATTTGCCTGAAAATTGGCAGGCTTGGGGGCGTAACCATAGGTCTTGGGATCTACCAACTTTTATACTGGTCAGATATATGGCTGTGGAGTTATTAAACGACATTCCGGGGCACATTTACTTTTTTTGCGCATTCTTTGCTTACACACCTACAGATCCCGACCAGTCCAAAACTTGGGAATGTGCAGCTTAGGTGCCTGATGTGCTTCTTGAAGATTTCATGAAAAAATATTCAACGGTTCCAAAGTTATTCAATAAACAAGTTTCCCATTATAGTCAATGGGAAAAAGTTAAAATATTTGACAGTGTCGCAAATGAGTTTTAGTGTCGCTAAATGACCCCTGTAGTGTCGTGAGTCAGCCATTTATTTTTCAGTTAGTGGTCACAGAAATGCTTGACATTTAAATTTGGGACCCTTTAGGGACACAATTATTTTGTGTTTACCTAGTCGAGCCCTGAGGATGCTAGCCGTGTCTTTATTTTGGGCTAAAACACCCCAGAAATGTTTTCAAAATTTTGGAAAAAGTAGTGTCAAGTAGTGTCGCACTTACACACTGTCGAACTTTTTGCCAAAGGTGTAGCAAATCACAACATTACTTTTCAACACTATGGCCAAAATGACAGGAATTGTTTGCCACCCTGCTGCAAAAGAACGGTTTGGTCTTTTGGGCTGAAATTTGAGGGAAGGCAGCCAACATCCCACAGATGAGCCTTTTGCTGGTTTGGTGACAAAATATAGCAGGAATGCAAAGTTACAATACTCTGAAGTTGATGTTTTCCCATAGACTAACATTGCGGCATCAGCCGCGCCTTTCCTGGGCCCGTATCTCGAAATGGAGTAAGATATGGACTTTCGTCGCAAAATGATTAGCCCCCTGAAGGGCCTGCACTCTCACCACCACATTCCATTCACTATTTATTCTCCTCATTCTCACAAAGAAGGAAATTCATGCAAAAAACTCTGTTTAATGCATCAGCTAGGGTTGTTCCACAACGACAAAAGTAAGGAAATTCGATGTTAGGGTTGAAACCCTTCCTTGCCCCACCCCACCCCCAACTGGCATCAGGGTGTGCATTGGGGTCATCGGTCCTGTTACCCCCATTCTCCTATACTTCACCACCTCAGCTTCTTTACACATGGGATGAGATGGGATGAGAGTTAGGACTAGGTTCTTATACTAGGAGATAGAATGGGAATAGGCATATTTTGCCCATTTTACCATTCCCATATAGTGGGCTCAATGTTTTTACTTTAAACATGTCAGTTGGTCTATTTCCTTTGAATATGTCAAAACTGTTGCTCAAAATGACATATTCCAGTAGGGCATTCCATACTCTTGCTGTTCTATGTAAAAATGAATAGTATTTAATGTTAGTTTTGCAGTGTCTAATTTTATTTGTAATTTATGTGCTCTTAATACCTCCGGTTTTCTATAAGCATTATATCCATTTCATTTATTAGATCTGGATCTTTCATAATTTTAAATAATTGCAATAAATCCCTCTTTTCTCCTGTTTTCCAGACTAAACAAGCCCAATTTCTTTAATCTATCTTCATAACTGTCTTTTTTCATAGACCATATTGTTTTTTTAAAGGTTCTTTGTATTCTTTCTATCCTAGTTAATTCTCCTTTTGTAATATGACTCCACAAGGATGAAATATAATCTGTGTGTGGTCCAATGAATGTTCTATACAATGGGAGTAGACATTCTTTGATCGCTTATAAAATTCTGTTTAATGTTTCTAATCATGAAGTTAGTTTTCCTAATTACATCTGATCTCTAAGGCCTAAACGTCATTCCTTCATCTATTAGTATCCCACAATCTTTTCCTTGTATATCGATTCAATTTCTTGATTGTTCAAATAATAAATGTGCTTGGGGTTCTTTTTCCCAGATGCAATACTTTGCATTTTCTATGCCAAAAGGCATCTTATTGTCTAAAGCTCATAGCTCCAGTTTTTTAAATCCTCTTAGATTTTGAATACTTTTCCTGTCGCTCATCTGCCCTTCCAGTTTTACATCATCAGCAAACTTAACTAAGATATTTTTATGTTCTAATGCATGTCCCCAAATATAATGAAAATAATATAGGACCCAACACTGACCCCTGTGGCACCCCACTCATTACATCAGATGACCTGGAATATATACCCCTAATTCTGACTGTTTGTTTTCTATCCACCAGCACAGATGGATCCTCACTACCCATAGTGAGCTCTATCAAATATTTGGGGTAACACTTGACCCCAACTTGACATGGGTAATCATATCCTTAACATCTGCAGGGTGGCAAACTGCAAACTGGGTCTGGCCTATAGGGCCAAGTATAACCTACACCAGCGGCCAGGCATGCCCAAGCAAAGGGTGTGCTCCTTCCCTCCCTCAGCTATGGGCTGCACCTATTTTCTCGCTCTCCAAAGACACATCTCACCCAGTGGTACACTGCATACAATAACATTTGTCATTTTGCCTTGGCTGCCCCCTGACTCACCCACCATTGTGAGCTATATGAGAAACTCTGCTGGCTCTCACCAGCTAGATACCTGATTTTGGTTTGGGATGCCTCTCTGGGAAAGTGATCAGAACTAGCACCCCCAGGGGCTTGCCCAGCTTCTGCCTAAACTGAATCCCACCCCTACCAACTTAGGTCTCTCACATCAGGGATGCTCAAAGTCCCTCCCTACCCAGACCCTCATGGGGATAGGGACTTTGCCATAAGTGCACCCAGACTCTGGAATCCATTGCCTGTGGATATCCGAGCTGCCCCCTCCTATCTAAGTTTTCGAAATTCCCTGTGGGGTTTCCTAAAACTAGCATCAGAGTCTGACTGCCCCAAACCTCCCTAGAGTAAAGTGTCAAATTGTTTTGTCTGAACCTCCCAGGGTGTCTCCATTGAATTCCTGGAGATATTTTCCCCATTGTATCAATGACTTCTGACTACTCCTGCCTAAAAAGCCTTGGGAATTTTTACACCATTACTGCTCCACGGTCATAGGCTAACCATGACATATTTGCATCTTGGTCACTTGGTAGAAACTTGTACTACCAAGTGTTTCTGTTTCTGTCTAACATGTGCATATTTAGAAAAATATGATGAGCTGTATATACCGTCTGTGATCCAACTAGCCTAGGGGTGTATACAACAATGTTATAAGTTATATTATGACCAATCCAGTCCTTGAGCTATGCTCCACTCCTATGTATGATGACCTGTATACATCTGTCAGTTGAACTAGCTAGTCTAGAGTGTATAATCTGAAATGTGCTTACTACTGTATGTTTCCCAGCGTCAAATGATGTATTTCCCACATGTTTGTTTACTGTGACAAAAACTGTACTCTCTTTGCCATGTCTCCTTGACTGTTGTTCTCATGTTGTACTCTCCTGGTCATTCCTGAAAATAGGCATGATACTTGTCTAGTGTACTTACCGGTAAACAAAAGCTAAATAAATAAAATAAATAAATATTCCATAGCCAATTTTGTATCCATTCAATCAGTCTATTATCAATACCCAAAGCTCTCATTTTATGAATGAGCTGATTATGAGGTACCTTGTCGAATGATTTTTGGAAATCCAACAGAAAAACATCCACTGAATTATTTTCATGTAATTTTTTATTTATTTGTTCATAGAATACAAGTTGCTTTGTTTGACATGATCTATTTTTTTAAACCCGTATGTCTTTTTGTCATTTATATTTAATTCTTTAAGATTGCATTCTAATTTATCCTTTAGAAATGTTTCATCTATTTTACACAAAATTGCAGTCAGACTAACTGGTCGATAGCTAGTTACTGATGAGTTTGCTCCTTTCCATTTATACAATGGGGTTACAATTGCTTTCTCCAATCTTCAGGTACCTCTCCTGTAGAAAATGACTGGTTGAATAAATATGTCAGTGGGCCCGCTATGTATTCCCTTACTCTCTTAGTAGCCTAGGGTGAACTGATCAGGTCCTGCTGATTTATAGGGTTTTAGTTCAGACAACAGTTTTACTAACTGGTCCTTACCAATGTTCAAGTCTAGAATCTTATTACTTTCTTGTCTTAGTTCTATTTTATCATGCTTTTTCCTATCATAGACTTAAAAAAAAATACTTGTTCAATTCTTCTGCCATCTTTGCTGTGTCTACCACTTCTTCATCTCCTATAATTAATGGCCCTATCTGTGTTGTGGATTTACTGTTTTGTTGTTATTAATGTAGGAATAAAACCCTTTCCATTATTGTTTCTATAAACTAGATTCCATTCTAATCTCCTTCTTTCTGTTCTTATTGTTTTTATTTCCTCAAAATCTTTCTATACTTTATATTGGTCTCATGATCTTTTAGTTTTCTCATTTTTATAGGATCTTTTTTACTTTACATAACTTTATGATTCTGTTTGTACACCACATTGATTTCGTTCTTCTTTCTGATAAAGCTTTTTTTTTTGGGGGATATACAGTTTTTCCAAATCAAACAATTTCTGTTTAAATACTTCCCAGATGTGTTCTACATTCTTTCCTCTAAACTTTTCTTTCCAATTCCAATCCACTAATTCCTTTTTTTATTATATTACATTTTGCCTTATTATAATCTCTTATGGTAGTATTTCCTTTTTCACACACTGGCTGATATTTTAAATAACATTGTACTATACTATGAGCACTACTGCCCAAATTTTCAACAGTGCTTAATTTGGTTAGTACATTTTCTTTATTTGTCATTACCCAGTCCAGTATATTTTCCTCCTCTTGTGGGCTTATATGCCAACTGATGTAGGCCCATCTCTTCCATCATGTATATGTACCTTTTATGTATTGCATTGTTATTAGTTGCTGTTACCCAGTTTATATCTGGTAAATTAAAGTCTCCTGTGATTATTATGTCTTCCTTATTGCTATTTGTCTAATTTCAGCATTTATCAATTCATCATGGCTTTTACTTGTGTTAGGTGGTCGATAATATAAACCCAACAGTAACTTTTTTGAGTTTGTGCAATTTGCAAAGCTAACCATATGTATTCTATCTCATCATTTTGATCATATTTCTTGTACAATGAACTTTTATTCCTTGATTTATGTAGACTGATATGCCTCGTCTTTTTCTTTTCTTTATTTTGAAAATAGCTTGTATCCTTCTATTTCCTATTCCATAATAATTATTTCCCACCAGGTTTCAGTAAGACAGCATATATCAACACCTTCTAGTTTTAGCCTTGTCTCTAGATCTACTTTTTTTATTGTGTTTACACTCTTGCATTCAAGGACCATATTTTTAATCCTTTATATATTTTTTTATTTTTTTAACAGTTGGATTAATGTTCTTTTTTAATAAACTTTCTCTCGGATTCTCTTTCTTATTTTCTTTATTTTTCCCCTCCCCAGGATGCTCAGTTTAAATGTAAGTCTATTACTTTTTATTTCTATCCCCAACTTTCTGCTGCTCTTTTTACTTAGATGTAAACCATCAGTGCAGAATAAACCTGGATCATTGACAAAATTCTCCCAATGGCAATTGCATCCTATACCCTCTTGAAATGTCCAGCACCTCAACCAGTTGTTTACATCCTTTATTTTCTTTTGATCTTTTTTTCAATTTTCTCTTGGTACTGGAGTTATTTCAGAGAAAGAATATTACACCCTAATTTCCTGGCTTCTCTTTTATGTTCCTGTGCTCTTGCTTAATCCTTCTATCTCTTGGTGTCTTTTATTATTTACCCCAAGATGTAAGATTAATACGTTGTCCGTAGACTTATCTTCTATAATATTTGACAACATTCTGTATAGCCCTAATTTTGCCACAGAAAAATAACTTGTTGTAATTCGTTCTTTGTTCCTCTTGATGTATGCATATCTGTATATTTAAGTATTGAGTTGCCCAAGACATAAGCACATTTGTCCATTCTTCTGATGTGTTATATAGTTTTTATTTTCTATTTCCCTGTTGTCCACCTCAATATTCTTTGTTCTCTCATTATCAGTCTTGGGTGGTGTATTTGCCATCTGGTTTCCCATATCACTCTGCTGATGAATGAGTGTATCGATAATCTCCTCATTGACCGGTATATTACTCTCAGAAACAATTTCTTATTTCCTATCAAACTTTCAGCCCCTCTCTTGTGTGAGACTTGCAAATCTAGCACTATATTTTCTTCATGATATTTTGTTTTGTCATGTAAGACTCCACCCCTTGTAAAAACATCATCCTCTGTGCCCATTCCATCCATTTCTAGGTTTGCCTTTGCATCTAAATCAATTAACTGCTCATATTTATTAGTAGTGTTTAAAGTAAATCTCATAGCCCTTCTTCCTTTTTAAATTTCCTTGTTTTACTTGCCAGTCTTCTCATCTAAGTTCCTGTCCTTTTTTAATCCTTTGGGTTACAGGTCCAGTATTTATCTTTCCATTTTTTTGGCTATGTAGTCTCCATTGTCTGCTTGAATCAATTCTTATTGCTGAATGAAAGTCAGTTTCATTTCTAGAGCTGTGTTTATTTGTCTGAGTTCTCTTATAAGTATGCATTCTTTACAGGTGTATATTAAAACTTCATTTGCTACTTCTGTAGAAATTTTCTTACAGATAATACATCTTAGGCCTAATTCACTCCCCTCTAATCTTACTATATTTGTGTCCATACTTTTGCTACTTATGTTTTTGTTTGTCTCACTTGTATTTGTCCCTGGGAGCAGTTGTGTGGTCTTTGTAAGTTTCAATATGTCTACTAACAGATATTCCTTATAATGTGACTTAAATTCTCCTTATGAATTTTAATTGTAGTTTTTATGCCTTTTGACTTTCACTAACCCTTCCTTATTGTTGTTCGATGTTTCTTCACTATTCTTTGTCGCTGTTTATTTAGTTGTTCTTATGGACCTGCAGATATATACTCTTTCTGTTTCCCTGCTTCCCTGTTCGATGCCGCCAGATGCCTCTGGCCTCGCCCGTGTTGCCTCCACCACAGCCAACTCACTGCTAAAGCCAAGCATTGAGTAGCTGTAATGAGCCACATCACCCATTCCTATGGCAATGCTCACTTTTAGTACAAAAGAAAAGGAGCTAGTAATAAAGACAAGGAGCTACCCTGCAGGGCCAAACAATGTTTATGTTCTGCCTTTAAAAGGCAACCCAGCCAAACACTCAAGGGGCTTAAGTAGCTTCCTTAAAGCACTGAAACAGTGCCTGTTTGAGTTCCTATCCCTCATGAAATGGGGGTCAGGAGCACCTCCACGCAGGTACAAACACCCTTGTTTAGTCCCACGATAAAAGCCTTGCAGCACCTAAGTGCTTCTCAGTGCCCAGACTGGTGAAATTCTCCTGCTGCTTCACCTCACATGCTCACTAGAGCTGAGCATTAGTAGCTGTAGTGAGCCACGTCACCTGTTGCTATGGCAATGCTCAATTTTAGTACAAAAGAAAAGGAGCTAGTAAAAGACAAGAAGCTACCTCCTGTGGGCCAAACAATGTTTATGTGCTGCCTTTAAAAGGCAATCCAGCCAAATACTCAAGGGCTTAACCAGCTTCCTTGAAGCACTGAAACAGTGCCTGTTTGAGTTCCCTATCCTCATGAAACAGGGGTCAGGAGCACCTCCATGCAGGTACAACACCCTTGTTTAGTCTCACAATAAAAGCCTTGCAGCACCTAGTGCTTCTCAGTGCCCAGACTGGTGTAATTCTTCTGCTGCTTCATTTCATATTTATAATTATTTTACACACACACACACACACACACACACACACATATATATATATATACACACACACATATACCGTATGTATGTATATATAGGGATATATGAAAAGTAGGATTGGGATTTGAAAACATTCTCACTCCTGCAGAGTCAGCTCTGTATTCTCATGAGTGCTGAATGCACAAGTGAGAATGAACAGCTCACTCTGCAGGACTGAGAATATTTTCCATATACCACGATCTGCACATCATGTCTGCGAGTTATACCATGAGGGTAAGAGCTTTGGGAAATCTTTTCTGTTTCTGTGTGTTTCTGCTCATTCTGTGTGTGACATGAGTGTGCGTGTGTATATATATGTGTGTGTGTGTGTTATTTTGAATGGACTGGAGTCAGAAACAGAATGGGACACTGGTGAGTGTGTCTTGCAAAGCTAATTGAGTAAATTGTAGGTTTCAGTGAGAAGGAGAAACTGTTGCAGGTAGCACTGAGAAGGAAACTGTTTGTGAAGGAGTTTCATTTAGAATTCAGGTTGTTTTGAAGCTGAGATCAGCACAGTAATGGGTTAGGAGTATTAGAAACGTAATGGGACAAGGTGAGTGTTTTGCAAAGCTAATTGATGAAGCTGCAGCTTCAGTGAGAAACAGAAACTGTTTTCTGAAGTAGTTTCATTTAGAATGCAAGCTGCAGTATAGATATCTCTATCTTGAGACATCAGCAGAGTGTGGATAAATGGCATTTATCCTCACTCTGCTGATGTCATCAGGATTTATCTTCACTCCAGTGGAAATAACACAGGATATTCTACTGAGAAAGCTCTCACAGGTGTATATATATATATATATATATATATATATATATATATATATATATAAATGATAGTACATCTTAGCAAGCATGAGTAAATACTGATATTCCTTATACTGTAAGATGTTGGTCCACATTAGGGACTGTAGGTTAGGCAGGTCTACATATTCCTCCCTTGTTTCCTGAATAAAGAGGCAATACAGCAAGGGTAAGTTGATTGGTTATAGTCCAGCTGAACGAGCAGTGTGAAGAAACTCCAGTTGTGCATGATGTTGTTTGAGCATGCATCTTAAATAGCATAAGGTAACAATCATAAAACATATCAAGAAAACTTGAATGATAACATAACCTTTAAAAGTAATTTCCAGTCAAGTGTTGGACAAAGCTGTACTTTGATCACCATCTTGAAAAAAGTCATTCAAAGAACCACCTGCCTTGATAATGTTGCTGCTAATATGGATAAGGTGTATATCCTTTCTTTCTTACAAGGCTGTAAGATCAGGGTGAGAGGATCGATATGCACATTAAACTCTGGTAAATACTGTGCAATAGCATTCAGATAGTCAGGGTCATAGAAACACATACTTTGTCAGCAGATAAGGACCGCTTGGCCCACCTAGTCTGCCCATTTCCTTCCTTTTGTTAAGCTGCAGATAGCCAGCAGCCTACTCTCCCTACCCACACTATAATTGTCTTATGTTGGTCCCATGCATACTTGAATTCCCCACTGTTTTTGAACCCACAACCTCCTCAGGAAGGCTGTTCCTTGCATCCACCATTCTTTCTGTGAAAAATACTTTCTCACGTTGCCCCTGAGCTGTTCCCCTTTATATTCAAATTGTGCCCCTTGTTCTTGTGCACCTCTTTTTCTGAAATATGCTACCCTCTTGGAATTTGTTGATTCCCTTGAGGTACCTGAAAGTTTCTATCATATCCCCTCTCTCCTCCTTTCCTCAAGGTAATACATATTAAGCTCTTTAGTCTCTTCATATGGCTTCTGGTGCAGACTCTGCACCATTTTGTTTCCTCCTCTGCACTGACTCCATCCTATCTATATCCTTTGGAGATGGGGTCTCCAGAATTGCACGAGTACTCCAGATGAGGTCTCACCAACTGTAAAGAGGGATAACAACTTCCTGCTTTATACTGGTGATGCCTCTCCCTGCATCCCAGAATCCTCCCACTGCCTTCTCACATTGCTTGCCTTCCTTAAGGTCATCTGATATGAGTACCCCAGGTCTCTTTCCATTTTTATTGTTGTTAGTACCGCCCCCTTTGTGTACTTTTCCCCGGTTTTTGTTTCCCAGGTACATTACTTTGCCTTCTTTGCATTGAAACTAAGCTGCCATACTCTTGACCATTGCTCCAACCTTTGCCAAGTCCCTTCTCATCCTTTCTACCCCTTCCCCTTGTGTATCAACCTTGTTGCAGATCTTTGTGTCATCTGCAAAGAGGCACACTTTTCCTTCCAGCCACTCTGCAATGTCACTTATAAAGACATTAAAGAGTACCGGTCCCAGTATTGAACCCTGTGGTACCCCACTAGTAACTCTTCTTTCTCCTGAGTGTGCTCCATTTACTATTACCTCTGCATCCTGTTGTCCAGCCAATTTGTTACCCAGGCTACCACACTGGGACCCATACCCAGGCTGGCTAACTTGTTTATTAATCTTTGTGTGGTATGGTGTCAAATGCCTTGATAAAGTCTAAGTAGGCCATATCTACAGCCCCTCCCTGGTCTACTACTTTGGTCACCCAGTCAAAGAAATCTGACATGACCTTCCTGCTGTGAATCCAGGCTGCCTCTGGTTCTGTGCCCCGCTGGCCTCTAGATACTAGACAATTCTTTATTTCACAAGTGATTCCATCATTTTACGCTACCACTGAGGTCAAACTAACAGGTCTGTAGTTTCCTGCCTCTGCCTTGCTCCCACTCTTGTGAAGGGGAATCACATCCGCCTTCCTCCAGTTCTCAGGTACCACCATCCTCCCATGATTTGTTAAAAGGGTAGTCAGTGGTGTCACTAGGTCTCCCTTAGTTCTTTTAGAATTCTGGGTGAATCCGTCAGGTCCCATTACCTTATTCACCTTAAGTATTGAGAGTTCACTCAGGATCCTTTCTTCTGTGAATGGACTGATATCAACCCCTTCCCAGAGTGCTTCTCTTGTTTGGTTTAGGTACCTCCTCCTCTTCTTCTTTAGTAAATACTGAGCAAAAGTATTTGTTCAGTATCTTTGCCATCTGACTGTCACTGTCTGCCCACCCCTCCCTGTTATTAAGCCTCACTATCCCTCCCTTGGTCTTTCTTTGCTCCTAACATATCCATAAAAGTTTTTATCCCCTTCTTAACTGAGCTGGCTATCTTTTCCTCGGTTTGGGCCTTTGATCATCTGACTGACTTTCCTGCTTCTCTCTGCATTAACTGATACAGGTCTCTGTCCTGCTCCTTCTGTGATTCTTTATACTTCCTGAATGCTATATTTTCTCCCTAACCTTCCTTGTCACCTCTTTTGAGAACCATAGTGGTTTTCTACTTCATTTTGTTTTCCTCAGTTCTCTTGCTCAACTATGCTGTGGCCCACAGCTGGTTATCAAAAACCTCCACTTAGTAAATGCCAAGAAAAAACTAAATCCATGCTGTTCAGCTCTAAGCCCTTTCTGGCCAAAACTAAAACCATGCCCCTCACGATTCTCTTCCCAGATGGCCCAGCCCTGGAGGATGTCAACACCTACAAATACTTAGGAGTACTGCTCAACCCTCCCTCACCTTCACTGAGCATGCAAATTCCCTTGTCAGAAGGTTCCATCAAATGTTAGGTGCCGCCTATAGATTCAGTCAATCACTTACCCCTGAAGCCAGACTAGCCATTGTCCAGGGTAATCTTCTCCCTATTCTTGACTACTGCTCCCCTTATGGCAGGACCTCAGCTACTGCCATGTTAAACTCTCCGCTGCCTACAACAGCACCTGTAACTTTGCTTTATTGGCCCGTTTCTCCACCCACTATTGTACCCTCTATAATACCCTTGGATGGCTACTGCCATAAGGTCACTTTGACCTAGCCCTCTGCTGCATGGTAGACAATGTCATCCACACAGCTCCAGAATCCTCCCTAACTGCCCTTCTGAAAACCAGAATGCTCCTATGCAACCTCTGCTCTAATGGTACTCCCCTTTAGCTGTTCCTAGGGTATCCACCAACATGGGTAGCAGAGCCTGGTCTGCAGCTGCCCCTTGCTGTGGAACAAACTACTGGCTGAACTATGTTCCATTGACACACACTCCAGTTTCAAGTCCCGCCTTAAAGTCTGGTTCCTGGCAACTCATCTCGTCGCTGCTCCCTGGGGTCTGACACCAACCCACACTAGTCAACTACTCCAGCCCAGGTGTTACCATTCACCCACACTAGTCAACTCCCTGCCTACAACTGTTATATCATATTTTTCGTAGTAATATTTGACTTCCTTGCCTGTACATATTGTATATATTTTTTACTGAGTATTCTTAGACATTTGCTCACTGGACAATGTAGTTAACATTGTACAATGTGCCTATGATTTGTTTGTTTTGTACCAAATCCCTCATGTCCAATATTGAAACCTTGTATTCACTGTTCTCAAATGGACCTATGGCTCAAACCTGTATATTGTGCTTACTATTGTTGCTTATATCAAATCTGTTTCATGAGCATTACTGTTATCTTGTACTCCACTGTCACCCTGCGCCATGTGTTATGGTCCAGGTCGTGCCTGAAAATGGTCCCAGGGATCAGTGCCTCACCCAGTTATCAAAGTCATAAATAAATAAATAAATAAAATGTGCAGACCCAGAAAGGAAATTTCTGGTAGGCACAATTGCACCTTGTGCTGGTTGCACTTGAGGTCTGCCCTCTGTAGAAGTGTTAAGAGCTTATCTAGAAGCTCCAGGTGTTTTCCCAGGCCTGTAGTGGCCAGTAGAAGATCAACCACATACTGTAAGAGGCATTCTGGTGTGGAGAAACTGCATATGGCATCCCTCATATGGATGTGGAAGAAGGAGGGCTGTTGTGGTATCCTTGTGGGAGGAAGTTCCACATGTACTGACACTCTTCAAAGGTGAAGGCAAACTTGTATTGGCTCAGGACCAAAGGCAGGACCAGAAACCATTGGAGATGTCTATTGTACTGAACCACTTGTGTTCTGGTTTCGAAGTTTGAGCATATCTGGGGCAGATGCCATGGTGGGTACACAACTGGGGGAGACTTGGTTAAATCACCTGTAGCCAATGGTGAGCCTCCAACTGTTGTTAGGCTTCTTTATTGGCCAGAAGGGGAGTTGACTGTGACACACAGGACCTAATGACCCCTTGCTTTAAAAGTTAATCAATAGTTGCCCTCAAAGAGGGTATTGCCTCTGCAGGAAATAGATACTGTCTCTGACAGGGTGGTTCATCACCAGTGACTTGAATGAGAACGTCCATCCCACACAATCATGTTTGTGTTTGGCAAAGGCCTCTTGGTGCCTTTGCAAATTGATTTAAGTTAAGGCAATAGCTCATGGTGCTGGAGCATGAGGATGATGTCATACCCATGTCATTGGCCTTCATTGCAGTCACACATGCAAGTCAGAAATGAGAAGCATGTGGCACTGGCCAGGAATCTAGAGCAATAGCCTGTTGGCTAAATCTACCATGCAGCCATGGCATGAGAGGAAGTCTATTCCCAAGATGCTCTGGTGATGATGTAGTATCATGAGGTCAAAGGTGTGTCACTTCAAAGGTACCAATGACTACTGGTATTGGCTTGGACTGGTATGTTGTAATGACAGTCCCCTCAAAGGTCTAGGTGGAAGTGAACTTCCTGTTGACCAATGGGATAGCTTAGGTTGTCTTGGTGCAGCACTGAAACTGTGGCGCCTGTCTAGAAGTAACTTGTGCTGGTGGTCACAACCAAGCGCTTCTACAGAGACATCCAGAATCACCGGTTGCCAAAGTGGTGATGATGTGAACTGGAGCCTGACACTGTCAGTCTAATTCACTTTGCTTCTGGTCACATGAGTGGTCTATCTCTCAAAGCATTTGTACCACTTCGGAGTATGGAGACTTATACCGCTCACCCTCATTGGATTCCTCCAGTGGAGGGGTGGAAGTGATGGCTGCCATGGTTCTTGTTGGAATTGCTGCTGTTAGCAACTGGACTTTGGCCTTAAGCTCTTGAAGCAGGTTGTTTTCCTTGGCTACTCCCAGTATGAAGGGCTTGACCACTGGTTTTGGCCGTTATTCCCTTTCATTCTGCTGGCTTGGCTTCTGCCGATACCTCTGTTTGTTCTTGTTTGATCCTCCTCAATTTTGGTAGGGGGCTTATCTTGTTGGGAATCCTTGGAGTTCCCTTCCACCCCATACTGTGTGGATGGCTCGGTGCTGTTCTGCACTGTGGCTACTTTTGCCTTTTGAACCTGAGCCCAGGTCCCACATGTAAATTTGGTACATGTTTTCCACTCTATCCATGATGCCATGATGTTTGAAGCGGTCCCTTCGGGACTACTGCTGTCTCAATCTTCTCATGAAGGGGCTGCATATTTTTCAAGAACAGACTTGTGTACTCAATTGAGTCTCGGTCTGCAGCTTCATTGGCCAACTCTTTGCCTGCTGCATAGGCAAGCCACAAATGGCTATCATACTTGTCCAGTGGCTCTTTGGCAAACTGCTTTAATGGATGGGCTAGCATCAAGCTGACCATAGTGAGACTGTGTGCCACCAGGAGACTGGCTGCAACTATGTCAAATTCTGCCTTGATGTCACTACATAGTGCTTTGGGCAGCTTGACCCACAACTTGGGTCTACAGTTTGTTTCAAAACCTGGACTCTATGCTCAGCTAGGAGTCTGAGCATTTCATATTGGCCGCACCTTTTCCAAATGGCAACTAAATTTGTTGCCAGAGGCTATGCGCCTACTTTTTCTGCGATAATCTGGATGGCTTGTGTGGATTGCAGAGCATTCAAGGTGGACCTTGTATGCCCTTTCATGGACTTGATGACCACCTCAGTCAGAGTGCTCACCACGCCCTGAAGGAGGGTCTGTTGTTCCATCTTCTTCTTCAACATGTCGGCAGTGGCTTGCCAGATTGCCACGGACTATGCTTCAGAGACTCCAGCCTTCATGACTGCTTGCTCAATCAGGGCCTCCACTTTGCCCTTGTCTTTCTTACTCAAGACAGCTACCAGTGGTGGGCGAGGCCTCACTCTCCAGCATCCCAAGGACCACCATCTTGTATCTGGCTGTCATTGCTTTCATCTTCTCAATGATGCCAGGTTGGTAGGCAGGGGATACGGCATAGCCTTCACATGACACTTCAGGGTTGCCAGCTGCTGACATAATTTCATCATCTTGGTTCTATGAATGATTTACTCTGCCTTTGTACTGTCCCTTATAGATATGCTCCTGTAAAACTCTATATGCAGCATTCACTTAGTGATTTTCCCTGATCTCCTGTCCAGTGCTTCCTGGCATCTTCTCAGCTCATCATACAACTCCTCATTCTGACTCTGCAATGTATCATTCATACCAGTAAGCAAATCATTCACATGTAATGCATGCTTCTTATCCTGCAGAAACCTTTCACAATCCTCTCTCAATCTAACAAACTCTCTGTCTTTTTCCTGTACAGTACAATGCAGTTCATTCTGAGCCTCATTTCTGAGCTTTTGATTTCTTGTTCCAACTCTCTCATGCTCGCACATTTCTCAGGACTTGGAGCCCAGTTCTTTCTCAGAGCTAGGACCTCTGTTTCCACTGCCTGTAGTGCAGCATTCAGGGTGGCAACCATTACATCCTTTTGGTCATGTTTCTTAATTGTAGGTTTGGTCTCTGAACACAGCATGCAAACATACTGTATCGGATGACCATGCAACTTTGCATGCAGTGTGAAGTCGTCCTGACCTCCATAGGAGGTTAGAAAGTTTGAGACGTCTAACCTGAGATCAGTGCTAATGGCCATTTTGGAAGGTTCCCCTTTCCCTGCACTAGCCGAGTCCAAGGCATATTAATCCACCTTGTGCTGTACAGCTAGGCAGTTACACATTTGGGATACAGAATCCCACAGACCAATGCCACTAGTGAATGAGGGGCGTGGTTCAAGCACCTTCGGATTCCCAGTCCGTTTGTGGTGTGCAACACCTGAAAGATCATTCATATGGGTTGAATGGGTGAGCTAAGTTTGAGTACCTTCGTGATTCCTTTGCCCATTTGTCTGCACAACATTTTTGTACTGGTCCGGTTCTGTCCAATCAGGTCTGTGTCACGGTCGCCATTTGTTGGAGTTGAGTCAGGATCTAAACCTGATGGCAAACATGACACAGGGACAGGTGTTGCAGAACAAAGGTTTATTACCCAAAACATGTAAAAGGGCAGCTTACCATAGTTGGGAGTCCGGAACCTCTGAACAACCCAGTGTTGTCACAGGAAAACTCAGAGAACAATACTTTTACACAAAATTATATACTCAGAGATAAAAGGGTTCATTGCCTGGTAATGTGCTCATCTGCATAGTAGAGAAGCTAAATAAAGCATTTCTATTGGTGGGTAAGGGGAAGTTCACACCAAGGCCGTTAGGTTTGCACGCACAGCGATAAGCAATTATGCTGACTAAAACTACTTTTGAGTTACGATGATTGATTCATAAGAATATGCTGATCATAGCATTATGGCTAATAGCTGCAGGTGGCATGCTAAGACCACAAATAGAACACTGAATAGTATATCATAGCAAGTATGAATAAATACTGATACTGTAAGATGGTGATCCATATTAGGGACTGTGGGTCAGGCAGGTCTACACCACCCACTCTTCATACATTATAAATCACTTTGGATTTAGGTCCCATCCCAATTTGAACTATATCCACAAAGGGGTGCTTACATGACTGTGTGTTGCTCAATGGTCCTGCTCTGTACATGTGAGACTTCCAGCATCAATAGCCCTATTGTGTGTTCCTGCCCACTCCTGATCTCTTACCGCGGTGTTCCTACATCTGTGGCCCAGTCTGGGTAGGCACAGGCTGGGCATGTGCCCCATTCTTGAAACATTTTGCAGGTTTCCACATTTATTGTAAGTATACACATGGAATTTGAGGCAAGATTTAGCAAACACAGCATAAGTCATGATATATTTTCATATCAAAATCTCCATACATAGAATGCTGCTTTGAGAGAGGCATAACTGCGTGACACATTTGCATGATTACCACTGGCCTTCAATATGATCTTGGGCAGTTGGCTGCACAAAATGTCTGCCTCCCTGCTAGCCCTAACCTTACATCTTGGGGCTCTGTTTTGATTTCCTAAGTTTTGTTTACCAGCTGTACAGGGCAGAAGTTTCCCTTCACCTTCTGTCTTCAGTAATCTTTGTAAAAGCAAGCCCATAGTTCTCCTTTAAGATATGAAACAGCTTATGTAAAGTAAGAGCTATAATGGAATACAGTAATGCTGAACCAATATAATGCAGTACAAACAATTTATGATGGTTATAATAATATATTACATTTCAGCGGTCACTAACTAAAAGCAATAAATGTTACAGTGAATATTTCCATACTGAATGCAGCTGCTTATTAACAACACCAACATCTAGCACAAGATAAAGAAGCCTGTTTAATTCATCAGTGCAACATCAGGTACATTGAGGTCAGGTGGCTGCTGCTCGGTCTCAGGTTATTGGGAGGAGTTCCAACTGTATAAGCCATTAAAAGCAAAACTTTGTCTTTCTATGTTAGCATGTACTGGGGTGGTGGGAGGAAGGCAAATCCGATGCCCACAGAGGAACGGAGATCAAGCCACCAGATATTGACAAGATCATTAAGGTAGTTTGAGATGGCACAGATACTCATGCATCAGTTATGATGGGCGATGTTGCCTGCAGTCTTTTAGTGGAGTACACACAATCTACTATAAACTAGGCAGTGGTCAGTGTCCCTAGGTGCAGATGGAATCTTGCAATTCTGTTATAGACCATCTTATTTGGGAATGTGCGATTATGCAGCAGTTACATACAAAAAGTCACCATAATCATTAAGGTGCAAGATGGCAGCATTCATGATATGCTTTCTTATCTGTAGGGTGAGGAAGTAGACATGTCTGCATAGGTAGCACAGTTGTAGCACAGGATCTGTTCTAATCAGCTTATGTTGACATTCCAACTCAAGTTGGCATCCAGTCAAATATCAAGACATTTATAGCTAGATACCTGTTTCAGATTTCCAAAGGCCGCAGTTCGATTTCAAGTCGTGCATGTGTCAAACACAAATGAGCCAAAATGTTTAATTTGCTAGTGTCAAAATATTGTTACATTTGTGATGGTTTACCTGCTGTAAGGCAAACAAATGATGCCTGCATTATTTCGTGAGTGAGAACCGCAGTAATTGAGCCAGAACATTAGACCACCTGTTAGGGACCCTCAGAGGTGCTGATTTGGAGAGAGCTGCGCTGTTTCTTAGCTTTGGTTTGGAGCCAAAAGCATAAATTGAATCTTCCTGTGTCACCAATCTTAGCATATCTTGAGTCTTGTTTAGTCACCAATCCACAGCTAGCCAGGAACTGCTGCACAGCATCAAACCTAGCCTGTATATTAGTTCTGATTAGTTTTGAGAGTGGCTAGGTACTGCCAATATTTGAAATAATATATTTTAAATATTCTATTTTTTTTTGCTTTATCGATTTTATGCATAGAAAGCATGCATATCAACAGCGGTGGAAGATGAAACATACAATCAATGAGGTGGTCTCATGAAAAGTAATAGGACTACTACTTCCAGATTGTCCATTTTAAGCATGCAGTGGGACACAGTGTGGTCTCGTGGTTAGAGCAACAGCCTGGGAACTAATAGATTCCAGGTGCAACTCCTGTTAGAGCCATATTCATGTTGCATCCTCAGGCAAGTTGCCAAACCTCTCAGGGCTCCAGGTCATGCAAGGTGCAGAAATGTGTAGAACCAGGACCCCACTGGAAACAAGGTGCTGCATCTCAACTTTGTAACTACACTCTAACCATATTGTAATGCAATGTAGTTACATGCAACAAACATGTAACTACAGTGTAATTACCTCTGCTATATGCAATTAATGATTTCCTACACCACAGTTACACTGAAACTGACACTTTAAAAATAAAATGTGACCTAAATCATTTCTCTTTCAAACATTTTTCTTTGCATACTATTGCCATTTCAACAGTTATATCACTGTTTATAAACTTGGAAATATAAATATGGAAGATGGTAAATTAACCTAAATAGACTGGGTAAAAATTCAAAGCAATGTGAACCTCTGCTCACTGGGCTCGCCGGAAGCAGCTTATTTCCCTTCCTACTATTTATTTATTAAAAGAGATTTACCAGGAAATGCATACTGAGCCTTAAAGCTCATTTCCAGATGTGTCCGGGGAGCGGTGGGAATAATACGTAGTATAAGCAAAGTGCAGTAATCTGATAAGCAAAAGGCACAGCTATGTACAGTATATATGGTAACATAAATGGCAAATTGCTAAACAAGAAAGATAGATAAGAAAGGAGGAGAAAAGAAGGGTAGGGAGTGGGAGGAGGGAAATGATGTAAGATAGTGCTAATAGATTGAGGTAGTAGTGAAGGGGAGAGAGGGATATAGGGAGGAAAAGGGTTGAAGGGAGGAAGGAAGGTAGTGGAAGGAGGGGAGGAAAAGGAGAGGAAAAGGGAACAGGAAGAGTGCAGAGGTTGAAACATTTAGTAGTAGTAGTAGCAGTCAGAGTCGGGTAAGTTACTTTTAAAAAGTAATCAGCTACAGTTACTGATTACTCGGTCATAAAAAGTAATTAGTAACTAACTGTAGTATATTACTTTCCATATTACTTTATATTACTTTTGATAACTTGGTGATGTTCATTCATTCAACATGTTTATATGCTCAGGAAACTTTAAAAACAAAAAGTAACAAGCATTTGTCAATGCCGAATGTTTGCTTGCTGGCATTAGCAGTGGAAATGCAGGAATTAGACAGATGCAGTACAGGAATGACAGTAAAGTACTGAACTGATGCCCACTCCACCCCAACCCTGCAGAGATGGACAGGCATTGGGGTGTGGCTTTGGGTCATCGCCCATATGGTCATGACATTTCACCTCACCCTACCCCTGCAGATACTGACAAGGGTTGAGGCGCACTTTGGGGTGTTTTGGCTTTACATTCACTCATTCCATACGGAAACACACTGAAATGGGTGCAGTATAGGAGAAAGGAGGAACTCTGGGGCTAAAGGGTCCAAGGCACACCTCGATGCCTGTCACTGGCTGCAGGGTGAGGGTGGAATGGCATGAGCATTACTGTCGACAATCCCAAGTCACACCCTTACGCTTGTCAGTTCCTACAGGGCAGGATGTTATGGTATTTTTACTCCAAGTTTTCAACATGGGCTTTTTGTGACCCCACCGCATGAACAGTGACACAGCCAGTTCATTAGCTGAAATGTGATTTTGCACAGCGATCGCTCCATTTGGCCACAGGTGCAAAACACATTTAAACAGAATGTGAAAATGACAGCTGTACTGTTCATGAGGAGGTGTAAAAATGACAATGTTGAAAATCTGGAGATAAAATATAAAAAACTGACGAAGGCACAAGCGTGTAGAGAAACTGTGCAACGACAACCTATAATGTAATTAGTTTGGGGATTTTTACAGATTTTTCAACATAGGCATTTTGGGACCTCTGCTCATGAACAGTGTCACTGTGATTTTCTTAATTGTCCCAAACACTGATTTCCCACAGCGACTGGGCTATTCTGCCGGAAGTGCAAAACACATTTTGGCCAGGGTATGAAAAAGATGAAGCTGTACTTGTAGAAAATGACAGCTGTACTGTTCATAAAGGTAGAAAATGCCAATGTTGAAAATCTGGACTGAAAATATTACAAATTTGTGAATTTACGAGGGTGCGTGGAAACTGCACAATGCACGTCGAATACAGTCATTTTAAGGACTTTGTCACCAGATTTTCAACATAGCCATTTTCAGATCTCTGCTCGTGAACAGTGTCAATGTGATTTTCTTAATCTGTCTTGAACATTGATTTCGCACACACTGACTGTGCCATTGTGCACTACATGTGCGAAAATACATTTTGGGAGATGTGAACAATGACAGCTGTACTGTTCATAAGGAGGTATGGTAAAATGGCAATGCTGAATTCTTGAAGCAACGAGCGTGCATAGAACTGCGAACGACGCTAGTATAACAGTCATTTTTAGGAATATTTTCACCAAATTTCAACATAGGGTTTTGGGGCCTACCTCATGAAAAGTGACATTGTCTTTCGTTAATTAGTGCTGAAAGGTGATTCCATGCAGTGACCACGTAATCACCTTTTGGGACTGAATAACCAGATGACAGTGACTGAATTCTATGAGGTGGATGCACAGAGGAAGCGTGGGTTTGGGGGCAAGAGAATCAATGAGGGACTGTTTTCTTTTGTTACAGGTTTTTTTAAAAAGACAACTTGGGACTTTGCCACACTGGGGTGGGCTCCCAGCGTGGCACCTGGAAGTTTGTTTGGGGGCAGTGGAGCCAATGGGGTATTGGGCACCCCATTGGCCATGCAGTGTGGGGGAGCACATGATGACACAAGACTTTTGCCACACTGGGGTGGGCACCCAGTGTGGCACCTGAAGTTTGCTTTTTGGGGCACTTGAGCCGATGGGGATTGGGGCACCTGTTGACATACAGTGTGCTTGGGGGTGAGTGTGCATGTGCTGAGGGGATTGGGCACCCCCAGCACACACAAATGGGAGGGGGCATCATGCCGGAGAGGCAGTGCATGCAGCTGAAAAACAACTGCTGTAATTTGTATAATTTGCATACTGCCGAAGTACCAGCAGTATGCAAATTGCCTACATGTTATCACCGCTGATTGTAGTGATCTTTTCTTCAACTGTATGCCACCGTATCTGAACTGCTGTCATAGACAGCTCGGACATTCATTGGCGCCTCTGCTGTCGCACCTAGTAAAACAATCAGGGCACTGGAAGCAGGGTGCCACACCAATGAAAACTCGTATGGTGGCACTATGTTTCTTGCACATGCATGCAAGCAAACATAAAGAGTACTATGCACACCAATAAGCAATGTTTGTGAACTTGAGAATATGCTGATGGACATCAGAAGTAGGTGGGTTGAGAATAAGTGGGTAGAAATTAAGGGTGTAATACTGAAGTGTCACAGAAGTGTACAAAATGTTAAACAGCATTTGTCAATGCCAAAAGTTTGCTTGCTGGCATTGGCATTGGTAGTGTAGGAGTTAGAGAGCTGCATAGTAGGAATGGCAGTGATGTATTGAACTGAAACCAACCCCACCACTGCCCTGCAGAGAGTGACAGGCATTGGGATATGCCTTTGGGTCATCAGGCTTAATGACCACGCCATTTTGCCACACCCTACTCTGCAGACACTGAGAAGTGTCACGGTGTGCCTTGGGGTCTTTGGCCCTTATGTTCACCCCATTTCATCAGGAAATATGATGAGATGGGTGCAGCGAGAGAATGGGGTGAACTTTTGGGGCTGAAGAGTCCAAGACACACCTCCATGCCTCTCACTGGCTGCAGGTGTGATTAGGGGTGGAATGGTATAAGCATTACAGGTGACAATCCCAAGTCACACCCTGATGCCTGTCAGTCTCTACAGGGTGAGGTGTTATGGTTGCAAAACCTATCGCCTCAGGCACTTGTTGGTATTTTCACTCCAAATTTTCAACATGGGTTTTTGTGACCTCCACGTTATGAACAGTGGCAATATCCGCTCGTTAGCTGAAAGCTGATTTTGCAGAGTGACTACGGATTTGGCACCACAGTTGTGAAAACACATTTCAAACAGGATGTGAAAAATGACAGCTGTACTGTTCATGGGGAGGTGTAGCAAATGGTAATGCTGAAAATCTGCAGTGAAAATAGTAAAAAACTGGTGAAGTCAATGAGCGTGTGAGAAAGTGTACAACGCACACCCATAATGTAATTAGTTTGGGGATTTTTAACAGCAGATTGTCAACACAGGCATTTTGGGACCTCCGCTCATGAACAGTGTCACTGTGATTTCCTTAATCTGTCCCAAACAATGATTTCCCACAGGGACCACGCATTTCTGCGCTGAAAGTGTGAAAACACATTCTCCATGTTGTGAAAATGACAGCTGTACTGTTCATAAGGAAGTGTGGAAAACCCAGTGGTGAAAATCTGGACTGAAAATATTACAATTTCATAAACTTACGAGGGTGCATGGAAACTGCACAATGCTCGCTTGTAACAGTCATTTTATGGACTTTTGTCACAAATTTTCAACATAGCCATTTTAAGACCTCTGCTCACGAACAGTGTCACTGTGATTTTCTTAATCGGTCCTCAACATTGATTTCACACACCGACTGCACCATTGTGTGCTACATGTGTGAAATACATTTTGGGCAAGATGTGAAAATGACAACTGTACTGCTCATTAGGAGGTGAGGCAAAATGGCAATGTTGAAAATCTGGACTGCAAATATTAAAAATTCACAAACTATGAGCTGCGTAGGAACTGCTAATGAACGCACATACTGTAAAACAGTATTTTTAGAGTTTTTTCACTAAATTTGCAACATAGGCTTTTTGAGAGTCCACCTTATGAACACTGGCACTGTTGTTTCATTAATCAGTCCCAAAGGGTAATTTCATGCAGTGGCTGTGAAATCACCCCTTCGGCCCTATTAACACCATGACAGTGACAGAATTCATGAGGAGGGTCTCAAAACCCCATGTTGAAAATTTGGTGCCAAAATTCCCAAATGCTTCAGATATGCATCAAAGTTGAAAAACCTATTTATTGCATTATACAGCTTACCGGCATTTCCTCCATTTGCGGTCGGCTTTGAAGAGTGCAGAGCGTGTTCCCAGTCCACGAAGATTGTCGTGCTGGAGGTAAGTATAGGTGAGGGAGGGGTGTAGGGAGTCAGGGTGCACAGAGGTGGTGCAGGTTGCGGTGGGGGCCAGGAGTCGCCGAGGGACCATTTTGTTTTCAGGATTTTTTTTCTGGAAGATGATGTGGACATTTGCCATGCTGGGGTGAGCTCCAACGTGGCAGCTGGAAGGCTGTTGGGGGTCCAGGAGCTGACGGGGATTGGGCACCCCACACATATCAATTTTGCCACGCTGTGGGGGTGGGGAGAGAGTACTCAGTTATCTGAAAGTGCTCACTGAAGTGGCTCTCTCCGCTCAACTGTACGGCACTGCATTTTCAACTGCTGTCACAGACAGCTGCAGCATTCATTGGTGAACTGTGGCTATGCCTGCAAACACAGTGAGGGAATTGAAGACAGGGTGCCACACCTCCAGAAACTCGGATGATGGCACTGTGTTTCTTGCATATGCGCAAGCAAACATAAAAATATAATAAGATACTGAAAACACTGAATGAGTGGTGTGTTACTTTATTTTATTGTTTCTTAGTAAAATAAGGTGAGGAGAATCAATTTGCACCAGGTTGTCCTGTAGACCAGAACAGAGTGTTCATAATAAAATAACATGAACAGAGAATGCATGGTACATCAGATTGCATCACGCCCTGTCAGATTGGTACAGATGTCTCTTGTTATTGTCTCCAAGTTTAAGTTTTTATTACCATGTTATAACATTGCAGAAAAGCAAAGATAACTGTATAAGTAATTTGTATAACATCAGAGGATAACATTTTTCCATGTGCATAAAACAGATCAACACAAACAGAATAAACTGATGATGGCACTATCAGATGGCATTATAGTTATTTATTCTATTAAAGGAGGATAGTCATCAGTAAGACTCCTATATCTTTGGGTTGGGGCATAGAATGTATAGTAAAACTTGCAGCACTTGCTATACACGACAGAAAGTTATAAATTGCAATGCTATCTAACCCACACCACAAGCATCATCCTAACATTGCTTGAGCCTTTGCCATACCAGTCCAGAATACTGATATTCTCCAGAATACTGCTATTCCCAGTATGTTTTGTTGCAGCGTAAAAGTAGCTGTACTTCAAAGTTTTCATCAGCAAGTCTGGTTCTTCTAGCTGTCAGGACCTGTCCACCAACATTAAACAATCTTTCTACAGGTGCACTAGATTGTAGTGCAGTATTGCAATGCATGAATATTTTTTTTTTTATTATTGGGAATAGTTATAAAGTTTCAAGTGTTTTATTGGTGTCATTTAGGTACTGCTCCACCTCATGAAGAACTCCACCCTAGTAGGTTGCTGGTTTTCTTTAAATTTGAAGAAGTCATCATCATCATCCTTATGGTTGTCTTCAGGCAATGATCTTCCATGAACAATATCTTCCTGATGTGACAGCAACAGCATTTTATTTAAGGCATGTTTTTAGCTGCACAGGCTTCTTCCTCATTCCCAATCCATCTAAGCTGGAACTGTGGTAAACTGATGCTTGCTAGAATCAATTCCCTCTGCTCAAAGCTAGTACCAAAGTGAGTGCCCACACCTTTCACAATTACATCAAGAAGTGGCGATGCATAACGAATCGCGTCTCATATCAAGCAACTTCTTTTTAAAGCCACCAATGTTGGAAGAAAATATCCCATGTAGCATTCTGTTTCTCACTGCAGAATATCCAGTGCGATTGCTAAAGGCTGCATTACTTTGCAGTACTCAACCAAGAAAGTGATGTCATTTGTTCTAAAGCTTAGTGAGGCCAAGTTCATCGCAGATGTTATGCAGGTTATCTTCATCTTTTTCGACAACGGATCTGATTTTTTCCACAGCTCTGTAGTAAGAAATCCACCTTGTGTCATTAGGAACAACCAGTTTGGTACCAATGCTTTCTGAAACAGTGTCACTTGTTTGTGCACTTCGTGTACTTTGTTCCAGAGAGCTGAGCATTTGGCCATTAAAGGCGGTAAATCTTATTGTAGGCAAGATTTGATGTAGCAGATTCCATATTCTTCATTGTTATTAAGTTCAGGTATGAGCTGCACAGCGTTGATGTGAAGGAAGGTTGTAAGTATCTTCCATGCCTTCATCCCCATCATCTATCATCCTGCATACATCATTGAAACTTACTACATCCCCGACTGTGTCATCATCTTCACCAACATGGCTGCTATTTCCCCTGCCTGTTGCTGGTCATCGCCATCATCATCATCATCATCATCATCATTTTCTTCATCCTGAATCACAGTGGCAGTGATGGGTGTGGTATTATCAGGGCCAAACTCCTGAAATGCTTTTACAAAGTTTGTTCCATTGTCAGTGACAGTTTTAGCAACCTTGTCTTGAATGCGTGTATTCCAAGTGAACTTGTTCTCATTTTGATGCAATAACATCATGTGTGTCTTCCTTTTATGTGCATGCATGCCAGTGCTGCAGACTTTCTCACCATCATTTTAGGATCAATCCAATGTGCTGTCACACCTTGTTAGCTTCTATTATATGATGTCCAAATGTCAGGAGTAGTACAAATGTGGCATACATTGCTGAAGTCAGAAATCAAGTTCGATTTCATGTTTTGGAACATCTTATCAGTTCTGTCTGTCAGTGTTTTCATGTCATAACTTTTTAGTGGGCTGTAGACCAGTAACTAACTTTACAAATGAAGGCTGTTCAACAACACTGAATGACTGTAGGTCTTCAACTACAAACTGAATAATAAGTTTGTCAACACAAGCTTGACTGACAAGGAACTCTTTGTAGATCCAAATAATTGTTGTTGGAGAAACATTTCTTTATTTTAATGAATGATGGTGATGATGCCAATGAGTTTCCACTGCCTCTTGAGCTACAAAACTCATCTTCCACCTCGTCTTCCTCTCCTGTATCCTTTTCTGAGTAAGGGAGCATAGCTGGATTATAATTTTGACTGCTGTATTGTGCAATAATTTTTTGAATGTCTCTACAGATGTAGGATAGATATGTTCCATATGTTTTTTTAAGTTTGACATATTGTTTTAGAGGTTGACAGAAGCTTTTACTTTTAGGCATACATAGTTTACACTGAACTGAAATATTTTACCCTTCTCAAATTTTATATCTAAAACTCACCCAAATACCACTTTTGAAAACAGACACATTCTGGCATTAGACTCAGTAGAGCTAATGGCGTGTATGCTGTTGAATAAGGAAGTGTACAGGATGGATGAAGAAGAGGGAGGAGGACCCATTTTGACTTGGTTTAAGTTGAACAGCGCCTTTGCCTACTGCTTCATTTTGTGTTGCAGACATGTTAATTAAGGAATATGCCAGTGTTGAAAATGTAAATAAAAATATGTATATTCAATCCTAAATTGCAAATTAACTCTGGTTCAGGAGATTTTGTTTTGCTTGTGTCTTTTTTTTCTTATTTAGGTACTGGTTTCATGATTTAGCTACTTGATACAAAACCCAGAATGTTTTTTAAATTATGTACAGCACTCTTAACTATTAGCTTTCTCATACACCTGTAGTTTACAAATCTTCAAGAATAAAACACAGCAATCTTCAACATATTCAGAAGATTGGTCTGACAGCTTATATGATTGTAGAAGTCAAATGTTTGTTAGTGTATGAAAAAGTAGAATTTGAAAATTAGATCAATAACGTTATTTAGTTTGTTTTAGTGCCTATACCTCCTAGTCTCAGCCTGAAGTAGTGCTTAAACTGATGTGCTTCTTCTGTTCTGATGTCTGCATTGCTGAAGATAGTGGTGAGATGGTGGATACATTCAGAGCCGGTTTAAACCTAATGGCACCCCAAGCAGAAATACTTGTGGTGCCCCCTACACTGCTTCACATCACCCCATCTTCCCTTCTTTCCCAATCCACATCCAAAAGTTATAAAATTCTATGAATGTAAGGATGATGACAACAAGAAAAAATTACTTAATATAGTAATCTTGTTTCTTCCACAGTATTCTTCTGTATTCCTAACTCTCTGCAGTCAGCCTCCTAAGTAGAACTGCCCAGAGATAGAACATTATACAAATGATAAAACCTATCACTGGCTCATGTCACTTATCGAAACTTCTGCCC
Source organism: Neoceratodus forsteri (assembly GCA_016271365.2). NCBI lineage: Eukaryota > Metazoa > Chordata > Ceratodontiformes > Ceratodontidae > Neoceratodus > Neoceratodus forsteri. Next base: position 128,377,654 of record JADMNL010000024.1, read on the forward strand.
TTATCAGCTGCAATGTTCCACCAACGTATCAGATATCTAAGAAGCCTGCAAGGCGATTTTAATTATAATTATACTGTATCTATCTATCTATCTATCTATCTAGAACAAAACTATTCTGTCTAGTAGAAACTACAAATATTAACATAAACCCAACAACCCTCTGAATGCCAGAATCACCTGGAAAAGAAGGGAAGGAAAAACTCCACCCATTAGGATTTAAACAATGTATGTCAGTGTTTGGGACTCATATTTAAAAGCTCAGTTAGGAGTACAGAGGTTTTGGTTCTGGAAGGAGGCAGGTGAGAGAGTTAGAAATATAGAAGAACACCCTGGAAGAAACAAGATTACTATGGTAAGTAATTTTTTCTTCTCACCCCAGGTATTCTTCTATATTCCTAACTCTCTGCAGACTTCAAAGCAGTACCTTTGGAAGCGGCACAGAACCTACTTTTTTGGAAAGAGGCTTTGCAGGATTGCTGTGCCAAACTGTCATCGCTTCTGGATTAAGTGTCTAGGCTATAGTGGTTAGTAAAGGTGTGTACTGTCCTCCAGGTAGCTGCTTTACAGATCTCCACTAATAAAACATCTCTGACTGCTGCCATGTTTGCAGCGTGCCCTATTGAAATGAGCCTCTCGGCCCTGCTGGGGCTCCTTGCCAACTTTCAAATAGCAAAACTGAATGCACTGGATTATTCAGTGAGAAGTGGACTCTTTGAAGCTGGGTTACCTTTACCCACATCCTCATAAGTCAGGAACAACTGTTTGTCTTGCCCATGATCTCTGGTGTGGATCATGTAGTAACTTAATGCCCTCTTGACATCCAGACTTTGAGTCTGCGCTCACTTGAACTAGTATGTTCAGTGAAGAAGACTGTCATGGTAATGGACTGGTTCAAATGAAAGTCAGAGACCACCATGGGGAGAAATTTTCTATTTGTTCATGATACTACCTTGTCTCTGAAAGAAAGATAATCCTTCTAGACACACAAGACCTGAAGCTTACTAATTCTTCTAGCTGAGGTGATAGCAACCAGAAAAAGAGTTTTTCAGGTAACATACTTTAGGTTTGCTGAAGCCATGGGCTCAAATGGGGCCTCATGAGCTGGGTAATGCATATGTTCAGGTCCCATGCTGGTCCTAGTTCCCTAATAGGTGGGTGGAAATGGCACAGACCTTCAAAAACTTTTGAAAATGGGACTAGATGCCATGGAGGTGCTCCTCCCAGCAGAAATGTAAGCATATATTGAGGCTAAATGCACTTTCAGGGATGTATGTTGCAGACCCTGAGAGTGTAAGTAGGTAAGATAATCCAGGACAGCTGGTATCCCCACGTGAGAGGGGAGGTACCTTTGGGAGCACGCCAAACAGAGAACCTCTTCCATTTTGAAGTATAGGTCTTCTTAGTAGAAGGCTTCCTGTAGCCCTTCAGGATATCCAGGACACTTAGAGTGTGCAACCTTAAGTCCTCAAGAGCCATGTTTGAGTTGAAGAGATCTGAAGTTCGGTACAGGATCCTGCCCTGATGGGAGATCAGCAGGTTGTGCCTCCTGGGTAGATGTATTGGTTTAGCTACAGACATGGAGAATCATAGAGGATACCACGGCTGTCTGGCCCACTCTGGTGCTATCAAGATCATTGATGCAGGTTGTGACCCAAGTTTGATCAGAACTCTGAAAATGAGAGAAAAGGAAAACATATAGCTTCTTCCTGACCAGTCCATTGTCAAAGCATCCAGTGGGATTGTACACCTGGCTGGTAGTCTACAGCAGAAAAGAGGTAGATGATGATTCGAGGGATGCAAAGAGATCTATCTCTGGTGTGCCCCACCTTCTGAACACTGCCTCCAGTATCTGCTTGTTGATGGACCACTTGTGGTGGGCCGGATGATTCTGCTCAGAGCATCTGCTAGGGTACTGTCTTTCTCTGGCACATGAATGGCCTGTAGGGAGGCCTTCAGTGTGTAAGCCAAACTCCAGATCTTCACTGCTTCAATATACAGGGGCCTGACCTTGTCCCCCTTGCTTGTTTATGCAGTACACTGTTGTGGTGTTGTCTGTCCTGACCTGCACCACTTTTCCTTACAGTAGTGGTGCACATGCCTTCAGTGCCAGGGACACTGCCCTCAGCTCCAACAGATTTATATGCTAGAATGACTTGCGCTGGACCAGGTTCCATGAGTGGTGTGTTCTCCTGTGGGCACCCCACCCTAACAGGGAGGTGTCGGTTGCAAGAATGGCTGATAGGGTTTTCCATTGAAAGGATACCCCTCCTGAAGTTGTCTGCTTCCTTCCACCACTGAAGGGCTTACAGCAATGTTCTTGTTACTGGAATTGGTTTTGAAAGAGTGTCTTTCCTTTGGCACCAATGTGCACCAAGGTGAAACTGTATGTCTCTTATTTGGAACCTGGCACCCAAAACTGTGCCTGTTGTTGCAGCCATGTGTCCCAGAAGCTGCAAAATTGTCTTGCTGGCTTTTGGCCTGTTCAGCCTGAAAGAAGCCACTATTTGCCAGATGCGTTGCACTCTGTCCTGAGGGAGGAAAGCTCTTCCTCTAAGGCATTCATTTCTGCTCCTATGAAGTGCAGAACCTGTACTGGAGTGAGAACAGATTTCTCCTGATTTACCAGGAACTCTAGTGAGTGTAACAGGTTTAGTGTTACCTGCAGGTGATCTTGCACATGCCTGGGTGAGCTTCCACCACCAGCCAATTATCGAGATGGGAAGACTGATAAACCTAACCTTCTTAGTTGTGCCACCACCACTGCCAGATGCTTTGCAAATACCCTTGGGGCTGGGGAGAGACTGAAGAGTAGGGTTGAAAACTGGTAATGTCCTGATGGAAGTCTGAATCTGAGATATTTTCTGTGAGATTCTCTTATGGAATATAGAAATAGGCATCTTTCAGATCCAGAGATGCTAGTCAATCTCCTTCTGAATGACTGGCAGAATAACTGCCAATGTGACCATCTTGAACTTCGGCTTTACTAAGTACTTGTTCAGTAGACTGAGTTCTGGAATAGGTCACCACTCACATTTTCTTTTTGGTGAAAGTATCTTGAGTAGAAACCCTTCCTTCTGCTGAGTTGGAACATGTTCTACTGCTTTTAACAGGAAGAGACTTTGAACCTCCTTCTCCAATAGTTTCTTTTCCAAGAGGGAAGCTGGTTTTGAACACTCTTGTTCTCAAGAGAGGAATTACTTGAAACTTAGGGGCAGACCCTGACTCACCACATCCAGGACCCACTTGTCTGTGGTAATGGACTCCCAAGCCTGGAATAGTGAGCCAGCCTGCCCTTACTGGGATACTGGCCGGGGAGATGGCCTTGGCCACTGAGTCAGAGATTCTGTTTTGCTTGGGGATGGGCCTGGGTAGTCTGAATCCCTCCCAGAGCCCCTTACTTCTGTCTCTGAACTACTTCATCTGCTGTGGATATTGCTGATATGGAGAGACAGCCTGGGCTTGATTAAAAGGTCTGGTGTAGGCTGCTCCATCTATGCCTCCCTTCTGTATGACCTGTAGGAGAAGGAGGGTCTCCTTGTCGAGTTGCTCTTATAGGTGGCCTTGTACTCATCCACCTCTTCATATAAGCCTCAGTTTTTGGCCAAATATTGAATGATTCTCCACAGGAAAATCCATAGCCTTGGTTTGGGTATCCTTGTAAGATTAGTGGTACTAAACCAGGCCAACCTCCTAAGAGCTATGGTAATTGTCATCCATCTGGAAGCAGTATCACGGCCATCTGCTGCCATCTGAAGTTGGTATTTTGCTGCTTCTAGCCCAAACCTGGCTATCTCAGCCAAATCATCTGAGAGGCCCGAAGGAGCCTTATCTACCATGGAAATCCTGACTGCCTCAGTGACTTTTGATACTATGCAGAATAAGCCTGGTAAATAGCCTGTCTGACTCCTGTGAGGATGCCAGGTAGCCCTTTTGGCCGTACTACCTATTTTGCATTAATCTTTCTCAGGTGGGGTGTGATGCCACTGTCACCCTTTCCTTCTCACAGGCTGCTTGCTGGATTATCTCTTGATGGTCAGGGTGAGGAAGAGGAACAAAGCCCCTGTCTGTCCAGCTGGTACTTTTTCTGCCTTCTTGTCCTGGGGGACAGAATTTGGAGTTTGCAAAACCTTAAACAAGTCTTTTTGAAAACTTGTTGATAGGAATTAATATCTTCTTTGTGGGTGTTAACCCCATCATTTCATATTTGGCATCTTCCTCATCCTCTGTAACCTCTGTGGTAGCCAAATCAAGGGCTTCCACTATTTCCTTATGAAGGGAAAATGAGAGGAAAAATCCTCTGCTCTAGGACGAGACCCAAATTCCTGTTCAGGTGAGATCTCAGCCTCAATAGATTCACCCTCATTTACTTCAGGCAAATCATACTCCTCAAACTGCATCTGCTCCTGGGATGGAGTTGGGACAGAAGAAGATCCAACTGGGACTTGAACCAGTGTTGGAGGAGTTGGAGCAGGTATAAGATCCTGCAAAGCCTGTATGGCTTTCAGGCCTGGGAAATCTCTTCTGAGGATGGCAGGCTGTGAGGCACAGATGACACCCCTTGGTTTCTCAGTCAGGGGTTCAACATGCTTTGTTTTCTTTATCTTTTGGGTAGGAACTGGGGAGTCAGCCAGTTCACCCACCTTTACTGGAAGCTGCATCACCCTTGTCGCAGGCATAAGTTTATAAACCCTTCTTCCCCAACTGGCCTGACCACGGGCATAAGTGAATAATCCTCTCCACTTGCCCGATCAGGCATAAGTGAAAAAAAACACCCCACCATTCGATCGCTGGCAGAAAAGAGTTCAACCCCTAAGAACATATCCCTGGTGGTCCAGTGGACCGCATGCCCGATGGCAGGAAGAAAAGAGTTCAAACTCCCCCAATGACCACCTACCCTGGTGATCTAGTGGCCTCTACCCTCTACCCACGGAGCTCCACCCACCCCGCCTCCCCGCCAGCCGCAGGCGGTAGCATCCCACCCACCCCTGCCGCCGCTAACTGACTGCTCGGGTAGAGCTGCATGCCCATTGATTCAGAGTAAGAGCTACTGGTGTAGCACTAATATGAAGGCAGTCCAGATATGTGAATGAATTCTGTCAATTTATTCATATATCAGACTGCTCAGACTGGTGGTGTACGCCCATTGGCTTCCTGCTCTGAACCAATGGGCATGCAGCCTCACTGGGCAGTCAGTCAGTGGGCAGCAGGGAGGCAGGCTGGTGGGATGCTGCCGCCCACCGACTGATGGGGGAGCGGGCGGGGGCCTGTGGGTGGGTGGGTGGGGTAAAGGCCCACTAGATCACCACAGGGTAGGTGGGTCCTTGGGGTTTGAACTCTTTTCTGCCCACGATCGGCTTCACGGTCCACTGGACCACCAGGGATATGTTCTTGGGGATTGAACTCTTTCTCGCCCATGATCGGGCTATAGTGGGGGTGTTTTTTTTTTCACTTATGCCCGCTGCTGGGCCAGTCGGGTGGGGGTTTTAAACTTATGCCCACGATCGGGCCAGTCAGGGGTGAGGGATTTTTTCACTTATGCCCGATCAGGCTGCAGGGCATCAGTCTCGACAGCTGCTGCCTGGCAGGCGCCAGGCGCAAGTCCTCGGGATCGGCACACCTGCATGCTAATGGCATGCAAATGGGGCTATAAATAGATGCAAATGGCCCCCCGCTTTGCATGTAATTATGGCCCCATTTGCATGTCACCTTTGAATATCGGAATTTGCACATGGCGCAATGGAACTTGCACCACTGCATCCTGAATGTTCCACTCTGACCACTTGCGGTGGCACGTTCCACTGCACCATGCACAGTGGCTGTGGCCGGGGGTGATATTCGACGGAGTTGCTCAATAGTGCAACTCCGCTGAATATCGCCCGCCACACCCCCTCGCAATTATTTTGTGCAGCTGTGCTTAGCGCACAGAATAGCGCAGTTTGAATATCCAGCCCACTAAGTCCAGATCCTGTTGAAGAGTATTTATTTGATCTAAGCTGGCATATAACCCACCAATTTTAATGTTGTCAGCATACTTAATTGTATCAGAACTACATAATGTCATTATGTCAGCAATAAATAATTGAAATAAACATGGCCCAAAAATGGAGCCCTGTGGCACACCACTAGTCACATCACCCACATGTGAACATGTACCGTTGATCAGGACTTGCTGTGACCTATGTGATAACCAATTTGCTATCCACAATATAATATTAGTGTTTATTTTGAAAGAACTGAGTTTATGTAGCAAGGCCCAGTGTGGAAGTAAATCAAAAGCCTTGCTAAAATTGATGTAAACTACATCATATGGCAATTTGTTATCGAGGTTCAAACTAATCTTCTCATAAAACATAACAAATTGGTAAGGCAACTGCGACTTTTTTAAAACCATGCTGCTCATTATCAGAGGTATTCAATATTGGAAATATTAAATGCTTAATCAACTCTCTAATATTTTACACATTGGGGATGTAAGGCTAATAGACCTATAATTTTCCCAATTGTTTCTTGGACCTTTTATAAATGGGTATAACACAAGCAGACTTCCAACTATTAGGGACAAAATTATGATTGATGCAATACTCAATAATAACCTGAGGGAAATGACAAGCTATCAGCCAAAAGATACAAAAGGTGACCAGAGATATCATCAGGTGAAACACTTACTTTTACCTTTATGAGATATTAATTTAGAATGAATATCAGAGACAAAAATGGAAATTGAACAATCTGAAGGAATATTAATATTACCAATACTACTAATATTTTGGGTTTTTGAAAATATTACAGAAATTGCGTGTTGAAAAGGTTGGCCATGTCCAATGGATCATGTATTAAAGTGCCATTGTCAAAAGTGGTCCCACCTGACACAGGGTTTTTTCATGGAGTTGATATAAGCACAAAAGCACTTTGAATTATCCTTACTAGCATTGAATAGATCCAGAAGCAAATGATTTGATACCTTTAATGGACCACATAGATGTAACAACAAGAACAAAGTGCTCTAGCTTTCGGACCAACCAGTCCTTCTTCAGAAGCTCATGACAGTTGTTTAGAAAATACAATACTTATCAGCTAGATAATGCAGAGAAAAACAGAAAAAATCCACATTGGTTTAAAATACTCATTTAAAAAAAAAAAAAAAAAAAACAGAAGATGATGTCAGAAGTTAAACAGTACAACTGCCCTCAGTCCGAATGAACCTTAGTTAAGATGTGCTTGGTGCAACAAACAAAGAATCCTACTGCACATAAATTTAATTGACATAAGATAACACTGCTGTTGGGCCTTTATTTAGCTTGAGAATACAGCTGGTGACATGTCTAGCTAGGTTTTACACATCACACAGTGTGCACTGATGTTTTTAGACAACTTTACTGGTATTCTTGTCTTTAACGATACATTGTAATTTCATGAGCCCTATAACTATCTTAGTTTGTCTTAAGCTGGTGGGGTTGCTTTTCAGTAATCACATCCTTATACTGACTGTGACACTCATGGCTTGATTTGGGAGTTATCTGCTTCAGCAGTGTTATCTTATGTCAATTAAATTTATGTGCAGTAGGATTCTTTGTTTGTTGCACCAAGCACATCTTAACCCAAGGTTCATCTGGACTGAGGGCAGTATTGTACTGTTTAACTTCTCTGACATCATCTTCTGTTTTTTTTTTTTTTAAATGAGTATTTTAAATCAATGGGGATTTTTTCTGTTTTCTCTGCATTATCTAGCTGTTATAAGTATTGTATTTTCTAAACAACTGCCATGAGCTTCTGAAGAAGGACTGGTGGTCCGAAGCTAGAGCACTTTGTTCTTGTTGTTACATCTATGTTGGTCCATTAAAAGGTATCAAATCATTTGCTTCTGGATCTATTCTTGCAAGGACCAATACGGCAACTACTAAATCAAGATTTCAACATGGAAGATACCGGAATCACCGTAGAATATGGCAGTTACATAACATCAAGAAGAAATTGGCACGCCAGACAGTGACATCTATTTTCTAACCCAGTGCAAGAGGAGAAACATTATCCCTAAAGGTCTTACTATTTGGAATCCATTAAGAAATACAAACAATTCTACTTATGCAGAACAACTTTGTCATAGGACCTCTGAGAAACTGAGAAATCACAGGATTCGCATGTCATATGCCCAAAAGTTGTTCTTAACAAAAGTTTGCTGAAATTGTAACCACTCTGGAAAGGGTGTCTGGGGAACCTATTCAAGGCATCTTAGCGAGATACACATTAACTACCAAAGGACCTTAAGAAAAGCCATGCTTGTGAAAAATAGGAAATTAGATGCCCTTCAACATACCATACTTCCTAACAACCATGAAGCACATAATGGAGTCACTGAACAACAACACAATACTGATGGGCACCTTTCAGTTGTTAATTTGTCCAACCACACACTGACTACTGGAGAACTGAATGTACTTTCAAAGGGCTTCACTTTCTGCCCAACAAAACCACTGGATAACATACTGTTTTGTGGTGAACTAGAGGAGTACTCCGAGATTGAGACTTAAAGAATTCTTTCATGGCAGGGAAGAAATCACTGGTAGTGAAGACAGTGCAAACAGCAATAATGTAATGGATAAGAAAGGAATCTGATTTTACCCCTCAAGTGGGCGAATAAAAAAACTAGACAATTATATTAATTGTTTCCGCCAACAAGTCAGTGGTCAGATCCTTACCAGGCAAAAACAAACCCATTATAACCTCTCTCCACTGGAACGGAGAGCTATAGGGACACTGAAATCAAAACCACAACATTGTCATCAAAAAGCTGATAAAGGTTCTGCAGTGGTGATTTTAAACAGAGAAGACTATATTACTGAAGCTAATAGACAGCTAACAGATCTTACATACTACAGAGAACTGGAGAGGACCCCACTACAAGATATAAAGATGAACTATGTGACTTAACTAAAACTTTTCCTGACCATGTCCGAAAGAAACTAGCTCACCTCATTCCTGCTGAACCAAAGCCAGGGACATTCTACATGCTGCCTAAAATACATAAACCTGGCAATCCAGGAGACCCATAGTCTCTGGTAATGGTACCTTGACTGAGGGGATCTCAGGGTTTGTAGAGACCATTTTGAAACCGCTGGTTATGGAAAGAGACAGTTATATCCAGGACACTACGCACTTGTTGGGTACTTTCTTGGTTATAAGGATTTACCACCTGATACCATTTTAGTGACAATGGATGTAACATCCTCACACTAATATTCCACACACAGATGGCATTGCAGCATGCCTTAAATACATACGTGAGAAAGGACCTGACCAAAACATCAACCCTGGAGTGGTGGGGAACTTATGGAATTCATTTTGACACATAACAACTTCAACTTCAATGGTAAACATTATGTTCAAACTATGGAACAGCAATGGGCACCAAAATGGCTCCACAGTATGCTAACCTCTTTATGGCTGACTTGGAGGAGGATTTTAAGGCAGTATTCCCACAAACCACTGGCTTATTTCCGTTACATTGATGATTTGTTTATCATCTGGACGGAAGGCACAGATGCACTCAAAGATTTTCATCACAAACTTAACAATCTCCACCCTACTATAAAGCTTACCTTGGAGTACTCTACCACCAAGGTTAACTTTCTGGACACCACAGTCATCATTAGGATGGAACCTTACATACATGTATTTACAGGAAGCCAACAGACAGACAGAGATACCTGCACAGGAAAAGTAACCACCCTAATCATACAAAAAATCTGTCATATACAGTCAAGCACTTCGTTGTCAACGTATTTGTTCAAATGAGGATGACAGAGATACACATTTGGCTATGTTGAAAACACCTTTATGGAGCAGGGACACTCTTCCAGGGAAATTGACAGGATAACAGAACGGGCAACGTATACCAAGACAACTACTTCAATATAAAGAAAAGACAGCTACAGAAAGAATACCCTTGGTAGTCACATATCATCCAGACCTTGAACGCTCATGCAGATTATTAAAGATCTCCACCCAATATTTAGTGAGGATGACACCCTTAATTGTATTTTTAGGAACTCCCACTACTATCTTTTAAACAACCGCCAAATTTATCCAGCCTAATTATTAGGAGCAAACTTTCACCGAACAGAATACTATGTCACACAATGGCACACGACCCTGCAATCAATGCCCCTGCAAGACTTGTGGGCTAATTTCTACCTCAGACTGTGTGGTTACATCACAAAACAGACAATTCCAGGTGCATGGGAGTTATACATGCATGTCACGATATGTTTATTTCATTCAGTGCAAGAGATGTCCACAAACAGGTTATGTAGGAGAGACACGCCAACAGCTCCGCACTAGGATGAACTCACACAGGCATACTATTACAGCAAGGAAGACTGAAAACCAGTGGGCATCATTCTCCCAGCCTGACCACTCAGTCTCAGATATGTCAGTAATGGTCTTAAAAGGAAATCTCAAAACACACAACAGAGACGAGCTTTTAAGATTAAACTTATTTTACATCTCAATATGGTAGCAGATGGGATGAACTTGATATTGGCTTTATGGGACACTACAGAAATTAACATCCACAGACCTTTTCTTCTTCAAGCTGACATATTATAGGACTTCAGCTATGTGAGATGTGGATGTGTGTATGTATGTGTGTGGGTATGTGCTGTGAGGTATGTGATATAATAGATGGGGCTTGCTGTCACATTGAGGTAAGTCTCTATTTAGCTTTATGGAGGTATAATGTGTTACTATTTTTCATTTCACACAACAAATTTCTCCTTACTTTTATCTTTGCCTGTGTGTGTGTGGGGGATTGATTCCATTGCACCATATTCAGTTTACCCAGCCTGCTAGTGTACATACAGGAGTGTTATCTTATACTGTTATATATAATTTTGTAACTCTGTACATATTGGGATGTGTGATCTCATTTGCTTGGGGTCCTGCAATATCTTTTTACATTAGGCTAATATTGTAGTAATTTACTCAGAATTTCATTACAAGTTGTATTCCTTTGAGAACAATTACAGTGACTGAAGTTAATATAGGTTCACTAGAGAGAGATTGAGAGGTGTGTGTGTGTGTGTGTGTGTCTGTCTGTCTGTGGGGACAGAGAGAGAGAGAGAAAAGGAGGGGAGAGAGAGAGAGACAACATCTGTTATAGATCTCCCACCCACATTATTGTGATGTGGGTGGGTTAGGTTGTACTGTTTGTATGAGCAGGAGGAGATAAATTACTTTTTATCTCTTTTCAGATTCCCTAGACACTTGTGGTACATGTAGTTGCTAATTCTCAGTATATATTGACATCAGTACATATCAGGATGCATGGTCTGAATTCCTTGAGGTTCCTCTACTAGAGTTTTTTGTTTAACACTAATATTATCAATTTATATTTATATTATCATTTATATAGTCCTGAGGTTTTGTAATTTCTTGGGCCTTTATTTAGCTTGAGAATACAGCTGGGTGACATGTCTAGCTAGGTTTTTATACATCACACAGTGTGCACTGATGTTTTTAGACAACTTTACTGGTATTCTTGTCTTTAATGCATACATTGTAATTTCATGAGCCCTATAACTATCTTAGTTTGTCTTTGTTGGGGGGTTACTTTCAGTAATCACATCCTTATACTGACTGTGACACTATGGCTTGATTTGGGAGTTATCTGCTTCAGCAGTGTTATCTTATGTCAATTAAATTTATGTGCAGTAGGATTCTTATTTTGTTGCACTAAGCACATCTTAACCCAAGGTTAATTCGGACTGAGGGCAGTATTGTACTGTTTAACTTCTCTGACATCATCTTCTGTTTTTTTTTTTTTTTTAAATGAGTATTTTAAACCAATGGGGATTTTTTCTGTTTTTCTCTGCATTATCTAGCTGTTATAAGTATTGTATTTTCTAAACAACTGCCATGAGCTTCTGAAGAAGGACTGGTTGGTCCGAAGCTAGAGCACTTTGTTCTTGTTGTTACATCTATGTTGGTCCATTAAAAGGTATCAAATCATTTGCTTCTGGATCTATTCTTGCAAGGACCAATACGGCAACTACTAAATCAAGATTCCTTACTAGCATTGGAAGCCAATCTCAGTTCCCACGCCTTTTTAGCTCTACGGATACTATTCTCACACTTTTTGAGATAGAAAAATGTACTCTTATTAGAATGATTCTGTGATTTTAAATAGGTGGAATAACATCTTCTTTTATTTTTAATAAGTTTAGCTATAGTGCTATTCATCCATTTAGGTTTAGGTTTACTACACCTAGATTTTACCCTAAAGGGAATATGATGATCAAGTTCAATAATTGTACTATATAATGTATCATAATAATTCTCAATACTCCCTGAATTAAAGATGGAAACCCAATCTACCTTATCTATCTTATCTTTAATTGTTGATATATTAGCTTTTTCGCATATTATATGATATATTTTTAATGATTAGAACAACAGAATGTTCCAATATAAACCTAACACAACAATGATCCCTGTTCCCAATTGAAGCAGAATCAACAACATTTTTGACCAACAAGTTTTTGCTGTTTAAGACAATGTCAAGAATCTTATTTCCGAGGGGAGGTCACCCTTGCACCAGATTACACTGTTGAGGCATGTTAACCATTTTTTACCTGCACTAGAGGTTGCTGTTAATTACTGCCATTCGATATCACTCTGATTAAAGTCCCTGTAACAATGACATCACCTAGGGCATATGATGTTTCAATTTCAAATATAAATGTATCTAGAAGTTCCATAGTAGAACTAGGGGATGGAAGTAAACCTCAGTAATAACATGATGACTTTTATTTATCATACGCTTTATCCAAACGGACTTCTGTATTGTAGCAGATGAGGGTTGCCAATCTTGGTTACCCACTAAGATCTAATATCATATCCCTGCTTGCTGTCCCAAAACATGTACATGACTTGACTGTCAAGTTGGTTGAGCCGATCGCAGCCATCTCGCAAGATGCACCAGGTGGCTACCACCACATGGGTTTGCTGATGAGGGCTACCAACTCTCCCATTAGTTGGTAGCCTTCATTAGGCTACCTTGAATGGCACCAACTGCCTGGCACATGCAAGATGGCCACAGGGCTCAGCCAACATGACCGCTGGCACTGGACTTTTGTAATTATATAGCTATTACAATGGTAAAGAAAACATTTACTTTAATGCTAGCAGCCCTAATTGGGAATTTCTGCAGCAACTGCTGCCATTTGGGCAGTAGCCTTTGTTTTCCTTTAATGACCCAGAACTGTCCAATACAGCGATATGATTTATCGACTGCAGGTCACATGCAAGTCCAGGAGTGCAGTGCTGAGTTGTTCATCCACTTGAAAGACATGCAGCTCCTCCAAAACCAGTCCTTACTACAGTACGCTTTCTTGTCTTCTCTTGATAATATAAAAGAACTAGTACAAGAAAGAATTAATTGACTCTGTAGACCAATAAAACTGGGTCTGTCAAATTTGTAATAGCCATTAATCAAGATATGGAGCAATTCCTCTACTGTTGCCTTCACACCCTCCTGCCTCTCATTGCATTCCCCTTCCTTCTTAATTTTCCAACACTGGGGTGCCCAATCCCTGATGCTGGCTTGTACCCCACCCTGTTCGTTTCATCAGTGCAATGCACTGGGAGCCAACCCCTGATGCTGCCAAACATAACACCGACACAGGGATGCCCAATCCCACTGTTGGTACCTGAAATAAAGAAACCATCCCTCAGTCCCTCCACCCCTTCCTTCCTAATTTTCCAGCACCAGGATGCCCAATCCCTGTTGCTGGCTAGTACTCCCATCCCACCCCTTTCACTGTGCTATACCAAGGAGCTCCCCTGGTGCTGCCAAACATAACACCAACACTGGGATGCCCAGTCCCTGTGTCATAGGTTTCATAGGTTGATACAGAGCTTTTGGAGAACATGGTCCATTTGATTCACTGATATTGTTTTAGAATACCAAATATGCTCTTACTAATTAGGTAAGTGTGGAGCTTATTTTTGAATTCATTCATGGTTTTACTGGCCACCACCTCGATTGGGAGTCCATTCCAGATCTTAGTTACCCTCACAGTAAACCATTGCTTTCTCCTATGTGTTAAATCTCCCCACTTAACTGCAATGGATGGGCTCTGGTACTATATATCCATTCCGTAAGTGACAAGCCTAGCTGCTCCCACATTAGTACATCGGTAAGGGCCCCAAAATCAAGCACATGTCACCACACAGTCTATGAAACTCCAGTGAATACATTCCCAAATTTTGTAGCCGATGCTCACAGTCTTGACCCTGGACTTTTTATTCTCCATGTTACCCTCTCTGAACCTTCTCCAAGGCCTTGGTATCACTCTTTGCCCTGGTGCCTAGAACTGGGCACAATACTCCATGGGCACACCAATGAGGGTGTAAAGGGGAGCAAGACCTCCTATTTCTACTTTTTATATGCTTGTGGATACAGTACTGAATACTACTGGCTTTTTGATGACCTGATTACAATGCATCCTAAAGTTAAGATCATTACTGACTCTTATGCCAAGGTCTCTCTCGTCATGGACTACCCTTAATACACTGCCCCAGCCTATATTGGAACGAGATTATTTTTTCCTAAATGCATCACTGTACATTTATCGATGTTAAATACTGACTTCTTATCCAGAGCCCATGTTTCCAATTCTGCCAGGGCTGCTTGCAAAATGTCTGCATCCTTATGGTTGCTAACTGAAAAGCCGATATGAGTATCGCGGCAAATTTAGAAAGCCACACATCTGACTGAGTGTTCATTGAAGAAATATACAGATTAAAAAGACATGGACCCAAGATAGAGCCCTGGGGACCCCACTGGTCACATCTGCCCACCCTGAGAATTTCCCCTTGATGCAGACCCTATGTTTCCTTCCTTCAACCATGCATCAATCCAATGGGATATATTCCTTGTACTCCCAGTTCGATTAGGGCATTGACCAGTTCACCATGCAGAACCTTATTGAAAGCTTTGTAAAATCCAAAAGATAACATCGACAGACTTTCCTTCATCTAAGGCTTTACCATAAAACTCTAAAAGATTCATTTGGCATGACTTTCCCTTGGTGAACCCCATGTTGTGTGGTATCTACATCACCTGTCAAGAGTTGGTATTCTGTGATATATTCCTTAATAATACCCTGAAGGATTTTTCCTAGAACTGAAGTCAAACTAATCAATCTCTAATTCCCAACCTCCTGCCTCGATCCCTTTTTGTAAATAGGAACAACCACTGCCTGTCTCCATGCCTCCAGGACCTCCCTTCATCCAGTGATTTCTGAAAAGACATGTAACTGGTCCTGCCAAGAGCTCTGCCAGTTCCTTAATCACTCTTGGGTGCATACCATCAGGGCCCTGTGCCTTATTCTGGTCTAGCTTTTAAGTTTTATTTTCACATCCGAGGTATTAAGTATGAGACTAGAAACAGATGAACAATTATTGTGATGATTTTTGGTTGTTAGTGACCCTTGATTAAAAACAGAGGAGAAATAACTGTTGCACTGTTCCTCCATTTCCTGGTTATCTGATATTAGTTTCCCATCAGGGCCTTTAAAATGGCCTATTGTTCCATTACCTCCTTTTATTGTTAATATATGAGTAAAATGACTTAGAATTGCCCTGCACTTTAGTTGCTAGTTTATACTCATATTTGTTTTTGGCCAACTTTATGCTCCTCTCGCAGCCTTTAGGCAGTTTTTGTATCTAGCCCAACAAGATCTGTCTCCTCCAGTTTGGCTTTTTCTAAGCTTTATTCTTTTCTTTATTGCCTTCCTGACTGACGGAGTCAGCCATGGGGAAGGGATTTTGGGGGCCTATTATATCTATTTATAGTGGTACATATTTTGTACCAAGCTATTAATTGTAGTAGTTAACTTACCCACATAATTTGTAGTGGTTCATTGCCAAATTCCATTTTACAGTTCCAATTGGTCAGATCCTTCTTATACCATCAAAATCTGCCTTATTGTATGTATAAATTATTGTACTGCCAGTGTCATTGCCCAGTGAACCCGTGTAGTTAAAAGTAACCATAGAGTAATCACTGGAACCCAAAGGGGCCAAAACTGTGCAATTTGGAATCATACTACCAAGATTGCTCAGGACCAAATCCAGGATATGGGTACCCCTAATACTACTTAGCATAAACCAGTCCAAGCCTGCCAAGTTGAACACTTCTAAATAACTAGACTCTATTGGGGTATCAGCTTTAATGTATCCCAGTTAATCCCGGGAGATTTAAATCACCTAATAATATGACATTCTCTGCTAGTGTCAGCTGATTGGTAAAGTCTAATAGTAGGGAGTCCTAAAAGCAGCAGTAGAATGTGGTCTATACACCAGTCCTATACTGATTTTAGCTGTGTTTGGTGGGGATATTTTTATCTGCAATATTTCAGTGTTCCCCATTTGGAAGTATCTATACATTCTGAGATGATATTATCAGAAATGTACAGCACCACTCCCTGCCCTTGGACTGAATCCTATCTCAGTACCTGAAATAAAGAAAACCTTCCCTCATAGTTCTTTTTTTATTTTGTGCACCCTGTAAAAGAGAAAACTATCCATTGACATCTATTGCCACCACTGGCCCAACACTACTGCAGCCCTCCCCACCAGTTCTCCATGTCGGTGTGACATCCATCATGTCAACCGACATCACAGCAACAAAAAATGCTGACAGCGACGATGTCTCCGCAATCATGCCACCTTACCACCATTGTGGCAAAGCACCAGAGCACATCCTGGCTGTTTACGGAGGGATTTGACCTCTTACCCCCAACACCCCCAAAATATATAATCATCTCCAGGTTGGAGGTATAGGTGGAAAAGAGCACAACACCCCTGGGGTGGCAATACAGCAGGTGCTGCAAAATCCCAATTGATGGAATGACTGTCGATCAAGTTGCAGTGCACACATTGCTGCTGAGGTAAAGGTTTCACTGCTCTGAAGGCACCCCCACTCCTTACTTATCTACCAGGAGTTCAATGCCGTAATCCTCTAGACTGGAGACACATCTTCACTCATCCATGCCAGATAGGAAACTGAGGAAATCAGGTATGCTGGGCTAGCTGCACAAATGAGCAGACTTGATAGACCGTGAGGTTTCTGCTGGCATTTTATATGTTTGTATGTGGTCCAATGTATTCCAGTGGGTTTTGAACGTGTCCTCGTGACTTTGTCACTTTTTATATTTTTTCCTAAATTTTCAACATGGCCTTATTGGGACCCCAGCTCATGAACAAGGGTGGTGAAATTATGCTAATCTGTCCCTAAAGGAGATTTAGTGATCACTGTGCGAAATCACCTGTTGGGCAGGATTTGGCAATTTTTCATTCCTTGTTCATGAGGTGTCATAAGAAAGTTATGTTGAAAATTTTGATAAAATATAAAAACAAAACAACAAAGGTATGATGGTACATTGACATTTTTCAATGCATGCTTGTAACTTTGATAGTTTTCAATATTTTCACCCCAAATTTTTAAACATAATACTTTTGCACCTCAATTCTCATGAACACACAACTGCCATTTTTTCAAATTCTGGCCATAATGTGTTTCATACTTGTGTGGTATGCTATCATCTTTCAGGGAGGATTTGAACATTTTCTCACCCTTGTTCATGAGGTGGGGTCATAAGAAGGCTTGTTGAAAATGTTGGGATAAACATATTAAAAACACAACTTTATGAGCTTACATTGAACGTTTTCTACACACGCTTGTAACTTTAGTGATTTTCAATATTCTGACTCCAAATTTTAACATAGCCATTGTTTATACCACCTCATGAATGTGACAACTATCATTTTCAAACCTTGGCCAAACAGTGTTTTCATACTTGTAGCACGAAATGACATTTCAGTCACTATTTCATAAATGACACTTGTCATGTTGAGAAGAAGTGGTCATAAAAGTCTGTGGAAAATGTTGGGTCAAAATATGAATAAACAGCTAAGTTATAAAGAAACATTGAATTGTTCCAATATTTACTCATAGCTTTATTTTTACAGATTTTGGCCCTTAATGTTTTAACATATCCTTGTGTTACCCACCTCCTGAACATGACAGGTGTCCTTTTCCAAATCCCTCCAAAACTTATTTTTCAGTCACACAGCAAAATCACCTGCAATGGGATTAAAAATTTCTCTGCCTTGATCATAACCTCAGGTCATAAAAGACTGTTGGAAATTTGGGATCAAAATGTGGGAGCCCACTGAAAATTAGATACTGTCTCTTACCTGGCCTATCCTGGTAAATACAATCTAAAATGTGTAAAAGCAGGACACTACTGAAATGAGATATTGCATCTCATCCGGTCTATCCTGGGTAAATATATAGTAAAATGTGTTCAAGTAAGACTTGGTACAACAGCAGTGCAAGCTGTGAACATTCAGGATTGACAAATGCTTGTTTTATTTTATTTTAGATTGCTTCTTATCTCCTGTCTTATGGATAACCCTTTTCCCATTTTGAGTCTGCCTCAGCACCTTATTTCACATATGCACTAATAAAAGGAATGCCCTTTTAATGTGGTTGTCCCCAGGTTTTCATTGGTATTCTCAGTTGTTTTTGAACACCCATTGTTTAACATCACTTTTCTTGTGACTAAAATGAACTAGCATGAAACAGACATGGCTTCCTGACTTCAAGGTTGTAAAAAGGGCTAAAACAGACTCAAATTGGGGAAAAAGAGATATTGTACAAGACAAAAGATAAGAATTGAATTAAAATAGAATAAAAGGTACAGGTTAAAAGTTTCACCAGTTGTCACTGCTGCTTAGTGTCACATTTAAGGCTGGTTCACTGAAGATTTTGCCGGTGACAGGTTTCTCCTCCTTAGTGTCAAAGTCTGTTATAAAATGGGCCATGAAAATCCTGTAACTGCATTGGTTGAAACATATCACATGACCACTATATATTTTTTTGACAACTGCACAGCTCACCTGAGCTACATATTTTCTAACAAAGAAAAGTCCATTTTAGAAGTGGGATACCACACTTAAGGGTGTGCAGTCATAAGGAATATTGTACATCTGAATTGTTGTGGCACTCAGCTACACCTCATACCTTTACAAAATGTACTGGTACCACTTCCCATTCAACAGTGGCTACAGCAATTTCCCCAAATGTGATGCTTACTGGCCTGTCAGCACATGGATGTGAGCGACCTGAAATTTGTGGGGCGTGAGCCCAGGATGTTTGGTCCAGTTAGTGTGACACAGGACACTCTCCTTTCTGGGAGGGAAGGGAGTGCTCTTTACAATACTGTCACCTGGAGTACTGCAGGTGGTGGTGTAGCTGAAGAATCCCATGAAGTCGGATGCAGACTGACTCAATGCAAGGCCAGCACTGCACAGCCATAGCCAGCTGCATCCAAAGGGCAGGAGAAATCCAGTAGTGACTCCTCCCAACATGCAGAGGTATGAATCCGCACCTTCAGGTCCCGTTGCTGGTTCCGTGACACATAAGATGGGTCAGAGCAAGGTCATGGTTGATGATGTTCAATAGAACCCACCATGGAAGAAATGCCTTCTAACAAGGAAATATCCTCCATGGACCCCTCCACGGGTGGAACCAGGTAAGCAGCAGAGATGGGAGGGATAGGGCTGAGAGGCAGCCTGGTAAAGGTGGGCAGCATTGGAGATGGGGGATGCCTAAAAATATTGCTGCAACTGCCAGATGGCAGGAGATGAGAACTATGGATCCTCTTTTGTCCTTTTTCATCTAGCAGTTCACACTAACCTGGGTACGATACCATCAGCCATCTCTAGATAGATGTTTTCCTGTTCTGGGATAGAATAGGAACTTTATTTATACAGTGCTTTCCAGAGCTCAAAGCACTTTACAGTATAAATATAATCATGAATTACAAATAAAACATAACAAGCAGTAAATCCTAATACAGGAGTATAAATTAAGCTCATGCATATTTCCCCAAATTGGTAGAGCCAACAGACTCCTAAGAAGGCCTGTCTAAACAGTCAGGTCTTTAGTTTTGATTTAAAACTTTCCACTGAAGAGGAAGAATGGATGGAAATTGGAGAGTATTCCAGAGTCTTGGTGCAGCTACTGAAAATGATTGGTCCCAGTAGATTTTAATCTTGCTGCTGGGACAAATCAAAGCCCCTGGGTGTACGAAAGGAAGAACTCTGGCGCTCCAATAATCCTCCTGATGGGTTGTCAGTAATTCCTTGATGTAGAATAACAGGGCAGTTCTAGATGTATAATTCCAGTCACCACCTGTTTGCTATTGTCTGGGGCTCAGTGGTGGTAGTTCTGCCTCTGAGTTGGTAGATCAGAAGGTGGTGGGTTCAAACCCACACCAGTCACTTGGGCTGATACCTCAGTATTACACTACATTGCTGTTGGGAGGGGGGTGAAGGTGTAATTACATTATTTATTTACTTATTTAGTGATTTGGAAAAGACCTTTGAGTGCAAGCTCTTTCACAAAGGTTCCACATCACAGATTGCAAAACAAAGTACAATAGGAGAAAGCAAAGGTACATCACAATGAACGATACAGCTTGGAGTCAGAACTTACAGAATAACTCAAAACATAGGTACAAGTTAAAATAACATGAATAACACTTTATGAGGGTGTGGGGGATAAGCATGCAAAGTGCCTTGTCAGTAGTTCAGAAGGATGGGGATAACTAGCAGTGGGGTGAAGAAAGGAGGTACGAGAAGAGAGAGAGGTATGTACATGTGTTGAGGTGAAGGGTGGGAAGAAGGGTGATAAGGTATAGGGAGAAATGATGGGGTGAGGGGAGGTTGAGTGAGAAGACATGCTAGAGTAAACAGTGGGGTGTAAGGGGCATGGTCAGGCAGCCTGCATTAGTACTGACTGTAAGGAAAACTCACAGAACTGCGAGTTGGGGTGGGTGGGTGCCGAAGGAGCATGATGCAAACTGATCGCTGAGGCAAGCCATGAAAAGGACAGAGGGAGGGGTTACCTGATACCTGCCTAGTGCTTGCTGGGGGCAGAGAGAGCAGGTGTGGCTGGACTCAGGGACAGGTGCACTTAGAGAGTGTTATTAGGTGCTGTTTGAGGTCAGTTTTGAATTGTGCTGGACAATTGGTGGCTAAGATGTGCCAGGAGTTCATTCATCCATGGGGGGCCCAGAGGCAAATGCACGTTGCCCAAGTGAGGTGCAACAGAAGGGATAGCCAAGGCCCTCTAGTCCTCCCTCTGGTGACCTGTAACAAGTTGGTACCTTGATCAAATTGCCTACACAAGGTGATGTTTACCCAATAGAACCTTTTTCCCTAGGATGTGTCTGGAATTTGACCCTGTTTCTTAATGACAACCAATTTGCACATTCGTACAGTGTACAGGTGTGAGTGCCATGCTCAGCACCCAGGGTGAGTCTGCAAGCTTTGTTGAGTGCAGTCGAACCCTTTTGAGCACTGTATCCATTGCTACCCCATAGACCACTAGTTCATAGTCAGTAGTAGCTATAATTGAACTATGGACTGAGAGGTGGAGGTCCCCCGGAGAGAGGTATTGCCTGTGCCTGTACAGGACACTAATCTTGGTATTGACTGTCTTGACCAGAGAGTCAATATGGTGTGCAAATGTGAGGGTATCATCTATTATGACCCCAGATACTTGAACAAGTGAACGTGTTCCAGCGGCTCACAGCACGAGTTGGAGATAATGAGGGGTGGTGCTTATTTTTGTTGTGGGGCTGGACATAAGCATGACCTTGGTCTTCTTGTAGTTTAGTAGGAGCTTATGAATACAGAACCAGTCACTGAGTTTGGAAAAGGAGTTCTGCAGCTCAGACTGTATTGGTATTTGTTTCATATATTAATTATTTTTCTTTATTACAGCCAAGCCCTCTCAACAGGCCAAATCTGGCTGTCCAAGACTGAGTACTTCCAAGCCTCATCACTGCCACAGACTCAACTAGCAACTTACCCCATGGCTTATCCCCATGGTGGCAAACTGGGGCACCCCAAATCCCTACTTACTTGACCGAATCTGGTGGTCTTGGCTGGTGGATGGCACGGGCCCCAAGAGCATTGCTAACGCCATGGCAGGCCTGTGCATGTTCTGTTTTTCCTAGGACACTGGCAGAGTGGGACACACATGCACACAGTTACATGACAGTGCAGGGAGCCAGCTGGCATCATCCCACTCAGGGTGCTCTTGCCTGCACTACCACCTGGGTCCAACAGGTGGCAGCATTTCTGCAGAGTTGGCTGCTCATCCACCCCAGAAGAGGAATGCAGAGCATCCTGTGGAATGTTTGAGCCTACCATCCCTTGATAACCTAAATTCATTTCAACAAGCCAGCTCAACTGATGAGATGTCAATGCAGCAAGCCTTTCGGCACCATACAATTCTGCTTAAAGTTGAACCAGCATGCTATTCTGTGGTGATTTGCATATGCAGCCCATGATGCTTTGCATTGTGTGGGCATGTGTGTTTGTATTTTCTTGAAACTTGGCTTCCCAGCCAAATGCCCTTTGAATAACCCTTGCCTCAGTGTTTTGCACAGAGGTTCTTTTGTCTTTCAAATATTTGTTAGATTGCTAAATATTTAATCATATAGTTTTTTAGCAAAACTGTAGTTGTAACATCCTTAGATTTATCATTAGTGAATTTTTAATATTCTCAAATATTTTTAAGACAGCTTTTAAAGCTAATTTTCTAATTAATGACTCAATTCAATAAAGATGGTTGTCACTTGCAATTTTAAAAATCTGTTCTGCTAAGGTTACTTGTTGAATGTATGTACTAGAGTCTTACTGTGGCTGTATTAGGATGAAGGGGCCACATGGTTCTGATGGTAAACAGAACAGAACTGTATCATGTTATTTCATTTTTCATCTCGGCATGGCCCAGGAACGGAACTTTTAAACACATAAAAATCTCAAAACTTTGTTCAGGGATGAAAGAAAATGAAAACAGAAAACATTATTGCTGAAAAACTACATGGTGACTAACTAAATGCTGCTTTAAACTGAAGGTTCTTCTGTCCATCTTTTGTCCATGTCAAAGTTAAGGATCCTGTGGCACTTTTTTTAACCTATGTTTTTGTTCCCTCCCGCTGTCACCTGGGATATACTCTGTTAATCGTCTTCCCAGGCTTGAACCAGACAAACTGAACTGAGTAGAGGTGAGAGGGGTGGATGGAATGCTGCACGCTGCTGTTTTGTGGAAATTCAGTAGCAGATTCTTATTTTTGCCAGTATTCTACCTAGAGCAGGTATGCCATCTATGCCAAAATAATGCTTTCCAGTTTATCTTGTGGGTTCCATCGACTTGGTTGGATGTTTCAATATACATTCTCCTTACCCCTAGGAGGAAAGCCAAAGGTGGCGGTGGGACCGACGGTGTGGAGAGGCCTTGGAAGGCATGAGTATAGAGACGACCCCAGAAAAGATACGTCAAGAAGGAAAGTCAATGTTAAAGCTACTAATCCTGTTTATGCTGCTAATGTTATAATACTACAAATGCTATCTTTCTTTTAACTAACTCTGGGCATAGTTCGTTATCAAAATGCTAGTTTTCATGAGACTGTGAAAATCGAGGAGTGTTGTATGAGTTGTATGCGTGCTTGAGTATTTTCTCCGCTTTGTGTTAACTCTCAGCTAATTTTCACTGTGTGGTTTATCTTTATGCATTTGTTTATTTTGGCTTTTTAAAGTAGATAAAGGAAGTATATATTTCTAATTGTTTAAATTGTTTACATTTTTTTAAAGATTAATACCTACTTCTGCTTCTGCTGTTACGATTGGCTCTCAAAATCACATGTCCTTTTTGTATATATGCACCTGTGTGGCTTCTCTTCTTTAGATCTGCCTTTCGTGAATGGGTGCAGCTACTCGGTCTTATCTGCATGGTTTTATGTACATGGTTTATGCCGTGTGCCCTTTCTCTGGAGATTTTAGTTTTTTAATTCTCTTGCTATGAAAGTTAAGGTAGGATAATCTGCTCTTATTGTTCTTTTAACGACAGCAGTTTTTATTAGCTTCATTTGCTTTGTTAATTTTAGAATCCCTTCTGTTGTTTCTTTGTATTTATTAATGGTCCCTGATTGCATTTTTTTCCTATTTCTCTTGGGTTATTTATCATTTTGTATTTTGTAAATACCTGACTCCCACCTGGTATACCCCTGATGTTCGCCATTTGATTATATTGGGAGGAACAAACTTCAAATGGAGAAGATTTAAAGGACAATCTGGCCCATGCTTGAAAAATGAAACAAGCCATTTTAGCCATTTGTTTTTCTGATAGGAAACAGGCCCTGCAGGCCCAAATCAAATTGGCAGATATTTCTAATGTGTCTAATGTGGTTAAAGTCGATATGGAAAAGCAGCACAAAGACATAAATCGGATGCTGCATCTATGAGACAATCCAAAATTACAGACCACTTGAAATGTATTAACAGTCATGAGAAATTTCTACTCCTGTAACTCAACATAATACCAACCTAATGACATCTTGGGACTCCTTTGCTGCCATGGATTGTAATACTCCTATTAAAACTGTTAGTTAGTTATTTATCACATTGTAATACTGAGTTATTATAGCCATCTTCATTAATTTTCCCATACTCAGAATGTTTCCATTGCTTCTAATGTCTTTAATGTTCCCAATAGTAAGTTCAAAGATTTAAAATGAACAACTCTACTAATATTGCTAATAATAACAATGATGTTAAGATGATGGGTGATTTTGTGAATGAACATAGCAGGAGAAGCAGGCATTATGTGATGGATGCTCTGGGTTCCCTTCTGATATTTCATTAACAGCTCCTGTAACTGATAGTTTGTTAGAGAGTTTATTGGGTTCTGATACACTGGAATCTCTAGAATTTTCCAGAAAAATAGCAGCTTTAGAAAAATCAGAAAGCAAATCAGGACGTAGTTTATACAATTCCAAGCCCTCGTCTAGGATAAATGATAACCATAATGCTATCTCAGCAGACCTTCAAACAATTAAGGGCCTGAAGATGCTTGATACACCAAATATACATCTTAATAGATCTCAAGCTATAATGAATGATCCAGTGGTAGATTCAGGATTTGCTGGCTCCCTATAAGGGCATCAGGGTTTGAATTTACCTTAAGTAACAACTTGATTGATTTTGTGATAATAATAAATACCTCACATCTCTGAATAATGATTTGTTACATATGCTCAAATCTACTTTTTCAGTGAATGTACTCATTATGGAGCAATTAATAGCAATTAAAGAAGATATGGAGACGGCTAAAGTTGGTTTATTTAATAATCAGATTTCCATTGAAAATATAAATAATAAGATGGAAAATTCCATTGCCCTCTGGAGAAATCAGTTTCTATCCCAATCCTTGATGAAGAGGGGTTGTGTCTAGGATATAGGGATCAGTTTTCTATATTAATTATTCCAGATACTCCCAAAATATCTAAAACAACTAAAAATGGGGGAACAAAAGGGGAAGAGAAAAAAACCTAAACAATGATGGTAGTTTGGGAGGTAGTGGTGGTAGTAGTCCCTTAGTAACCCAAAATAGTTTTCAGGATGATGGAGGTAGTAGTGGAGATCCTTTAATATTCAATAATAGTTTTCAGGATAATGGAGGTAATTTGCAGGTTAATAAGGCCAATAAGGCTTATACTGCAGTAGTTAAGACAGTATCTAAGACTACCAGATGGATAAATCTGATGTGGGAAAATAATTTCTGGCCAGAGCCAGGACCCCCCATATAGATCCAATCAAGATTCCTTAAATGTTATTAATAATCTGGAGAGAATTTGGAGATAAGTTTAAATAAATTGGAAAAGAAATTGGAAATTTCCTGACTGAGTGCTCAGTGACTGTAAAGGTCTAACTGAAACATCAGACAGGAATAACGTCCATCCAATGCAAATAATCAGGCAGAGTGGTAACAATTACAATTTTAATGATTTGGTAAAGACAGACCATATTAGGGCAGACTCTCTTCAATTAAGAGCTGAGATAAATATAGGTAATAAGGAAATAGGAAGGCAACTTACCTAGAATTAGTTTAAAGGGACCCTCTTGTTGGATACAAGGATCTGATTTAGAACTTAAAAAGCAATTAGTTGTTTTATTTAGGATCAATATGGGAGTTTCTATGACAGAATTGGATATACAAAGTGTTAAGCTCTGTGATGATGAAGCTAATGTTTCTGTCTGTGATATTGTTTTATTCTCACCAAGACTAGCCAATGATATTTGGTATAATGGTGA
This sequence comes from Neoceratodus forsteri, assembly GCA_016271365.2. Lineage (NCBI taxonomy): Eukaryota > Metazoa > Chordata > Ceratodontiformes > Ceratodontidae > Neoceratodus > Neoceratodus forsteri. The sequence continues at coordinate 128,403,889 of JADMNL010000024.1, forward strand.
AACCTTGCAGGTCTTAGGACTATATGTGAACTTTGAGAACAGAAATCTTTTTCCTAAAGAGCTACTGAGGGAAACAATTCTCCACTGTTTGGCTTAGTATTTTTGGCATCCCTGAAATTCAAATGAAACTAATAAGGTAATTAAAGGGAGTGTTATGTAATCATTTTAATAATATATTAGGAATACCCTTGGTAGGGATAGGATTTTGGAAGTGAGTAGAAGTTCAAATGGTAGTCAGATAGATATATTAATAAAGGATTCACAAATGGATGATTTAATAGAAACAAAAGAAGCATCTTGGATAAAATGGGTTTTCATATGGTAAGGTGGGAGGAGATTCGGACAAACTCTGTATTAAATAAGCGGAGAGAGCCTAACATTGCTGCAAATTGCCAAATTAGTACATCTAATAAATTCTGAATTCTGGTAGATGAATTGAATGACTTGAATTGGATCTTACAAGCTTTTTAATGAGTGTCTCTACACAAATAATTGATGGGATTCCCTTAGTTCTCTCCTGTAATATTGCTGGTTGGCAGACTAAAGTAGCAGATAATTACTGGGTTTATTTTGTAATTCAGTTTGAAATCTTATGTTTTAAGAAACTTGCGTGGGCTTGATGACTTAATTAATATAAATGGGTATATAACATTTTCTCATCATGGCTGTAAGGGACAAACTGTGGTAGGAATTCAGCTGGGATTGCTACACTTTGTAGAATGTGTCTGATTCAAAGGTAAAGGCTTTATGCATTATGCCAAATCTCATTTCTGATTATATTAAAAATTAAAACAGAATATGATAATTGTGAATGTATATTTCCCACTACATGGTTCAGTGCATTATAGCAATGGATTATGGCTGATATTAAAAAATGAGATAACGAAATATAACTGAATTTTTCCCAATACAAATATTTTGGTTATAGGGATTTTAATGCCAGAATAGGTATATTTGATGGATACACAGATAATTCTCTATTTATATATGACTCTTATTACCATTTCTCAACTAGAGCCTCTGAGGATCCAGTTGTTAATAAATCGGTAAGATCTTAATTGAATTAATTTTGGAATTGGATTTATATCCTCTAAATGGCCGAATTCATGGAGATGAAATAGAACTTCATGTATGCCAAAGCCCATAATAAAACATTACTTCATTTGGCTCTCTGGTCAGGTGAAGTTAAATTTTGGTCTTCTCTGTGTATCCCAAGTAGAGCTGAAAGTGACCACTTTCCTTACTACTATACACTGAAGAGTGGGATACTGTGAACAATAATGTGTCATTTGGGTTCCACTTGAAATAAGAATTATGAAACAAATTAGATGGGATGGCTACTTAGAAGGGAATATAAGAGGACAGATCTCATTATATGATAACGATTGAGTAAAGCAAAGACTCAATTCAAGATGTAGTAGCACTGTGAGATTTGGTGGAAAATTGCTTAAAGATCTGAGGACAAAAATCTATAGGGAAGTAATGATATCCCAGTTCAGAAAAATTCAAACTTGGTTTGACCAGGAATGCTTTTTTAAAAGGAATTAAGGAAAATAATAAGACATGCAAGATTACAAAGGAATGTGCAATTAATCGAACAGGTTAAAATGAAGAAAAAGGAATATAAACAAACGTTAAAAAATAGGAGGAGGGAATTTCAAAGAACAAAATGGTCTCTTATGCTTGAGACTATTAGAAGGAAAAATGATAAGGGTTTTGACAGCATGTTGCTCAACGTTCTATAAGTAGTAAAATCAATGCAGACTGTTATATATCAGAATCACACTGGAATGATTATTTTGGGACGATATTCTATGATCCAGATATATGTGAGTCGAAGTGATTGTCCAAAATATAAGTTGTCAGTTTAAAATTACCATTAAAGATGTATATTTTGTGATATATGCTATGAAATCCAATAAGGCCCTGGGATAAATAAAATATCAGCAGAAGTTTATCAATGTAATGCCCGCTTCTGGAGCAGAATATTCTGTTCTTGTTTTAACAAATAGATAGAAGTTCTTTCCTTCCCTTATTCTTGGAAAGGAGCAGTAATTATACCCATACATAAAGGGAGACATGGGTGACCCCACTATGTATCATCCTATCAGTTTGTTAGACGTAAGTCTTAAAATGTTTACACATATTATTTTAAATCATTTAAAACTTCAAATTCAATTAACAGGAGGATTCAGCAAGGCACAACTGGGTTTTTGCAGTGGGTCTTCAACAAGAGACAGCTGTTTTATTTTGAATCATTTAATTCATAAATATGTCAAAATTAGAAAGCAAAATTATATGCAGTATTTATTGATCTGTCTGCTGCCTTTGATGTGGTTTGTAGATCACAACGTTGGGCTATTATGTATGAAGAGGATTAGACAAGGCATTAATTTCAATAATTTCTGAACTTTATAATAATACTTGGGCACAGATCAGATATACTAGTGTGGAAGAAACAGCTACTCCTATTCAAACTAACTGTGGGTAAGACAAGGTTGTCTATTAGCCCCACTTTGTTTAACTTGTATATAGACCCTGTAATTAGGTTAGAACAAAGTAATTTAGACAGCCCAAAGGTAAATCAGAGGCGATTTCCATCTTGGCCTATGCTGATGACCTAGTAATGATTTCTCTGACTAAAAAGATCTCCAAAGACAAATAAATGTTCTACAAGGGAGCATTGAGGATCTGAAATTAAAAATAAATCTAATCAAAACCAACACTATAACTTTTGGCTCTAATATTGTCAAATCCCATTTTAAATTTAGTAAATATAATTTAGATGCAACAAAACAGTATACATATTTGGGTTTAATTTTACAAATAATGTCGTATGAAAACAGCAAAGAGATATGATATATAATAAAATAAAAACTATAGAATGGGTTAAAGAAATGGAATTACTCTTATAGGGGCTTCTCAGATAACCCATTACTGAGAGCTATTAAAGCTACAAGTTGGACACAGATGTCTTGTGCATCTGAAATTTGGATTGTAAGGATGCAGAACAATACATGACCCCAGTTTATAAGATTTTATGTTCAGAAATAAATTCCCCAGTCCTGTCCAGCAGTATATCTGTGAACAGAACTTGGACTGATCAATGTAAATGCACTTACAGAAGGTAGAAAATTAATATATTGGTTTACATTTAACAAGAACTGATAAAGATAATTTAGTTAAGCAGTGTTTTCTAGAACAACTACTGTGGTTTAAAAATGATTGTGGGGAGAAGTGTTGGTTGCAGGATCGTTACAAGAAATTAGATCAATATGGGTTAATACTCTTAAAATCATATTTTGTAAGGAATATTAAAATAAATAATTATTACAAATCTTTCATCCAAAATAAGGTGAATGAATATTGGAAAAACAGGACTTACATAATATACATCTATCCAGACACTCTAATTGGTATGCTTCTAACTCTAAAGATATAGACCCAGATATTCAAACTAGCGCCAGGCTGCGGTGCAAGCCTGGGTGCAGCTCAACTTCATTAGCAGGGGTGTGGCCTGGGCGAGATTCCAACGGAGCTGCACTATGGGCAGCAGCTTTGAATATCACACCCTGGCCACCCACCCCCACTGTGCATGGCGCAGTGGCACTGCGCCAGTGCAAGTGGCCAGAATGGAGCATGGAGATGCACTAGTACAAGTGCCATTGCGCCATGCACAGCACCTCACGATATTCAAAAGCGGACATGCAAATGGGGCCATAATTTATGCAAGGTGCACAGGGGCCATTTGCATCTCATTCACGGCCCCATTTTTACGCCATTAACATGCAGGTGCGCCGATCCTGACGACTTGCCTGGTGCCCTGCCAGAGCAGCACCCGTCGGGGACGATGCCCCCTGCAGCCCAATCGTGGGCATCCGTGTAAAAGAAAAAAATCCAATATCCCTGGTGGTCCAGTGGACCTCTATATGCCATCGCGGGTATCGATATAGTACCCCCATGTCCAATATTCCTGGTGGTCCAGTGGACCTCATCGCCACCTGATCGCGGGCATCTGTAACACATAAAATACCCTACTACCCTGGTGGTCAGTGCGTACCCCTCCCACCTGCCCACTGAGCCCCACGCCCCGCCCCACCCCCGTCAGCTGGCGGGGGGCAGTACCCACCCACCTGCTGCCCTGCGCCTGCCGACTGACAGCTCGGTGAGGGCATGCCCATTGGTTCACAGCGTGAGCCAATGAGCGTGCAGCTATACGTGACTACTCAGTCCAGATATGTGAATGAATCATTTACTTATCTGGACTGGTGACATTAATGGTTGCACACCCATTGGCTCATGCTGTGAACCAATGGGCGCAACCCTACCGAGCTGTCAGTCAGTGGCAGCGGGCAGCAGGCGGGTGGGGTGCTGCCACCCGCCGCTGCTGGGAGGGAGGCGGGCAGTGGGGCTCAGTGGGTGGGTGGGGAGGGGTACACTAGACCACCAGGGTAGTAGGGGTATTTTATGTGTTACAGATGCCTGCGATCGGTGGTGATCGGTCCACTGGACCACCAGGGATATTGGACGTGGGGTACTATACTGATGCCCGCGATCGGCACATAGAGGTCCACTGGACTACCAATGGATATTGGACGGGGTATTTTGCTCCAGAGATGCCCATGATGGGGCATGGGGTGCTGCCAGGTGCAGCAGGAATTGTGGCCACCCACAGGTGGCAGTTGCCGTGTTGCACCCTGCAATGCGCAGCTCACCTGTGGTGGCCATCACTGTTCCTTTTTTTGGCTTAACTTTGTGCAGGTGCAGGTAGGGGTTGCGTATGAATGACTCTGCACATCCGGGCTGAATATCGGGCTGTGCAGGTTATGCATGGGCACGCCCCCCACCTGTGCCAGCATACATTACTGATGCGGCTCTGGCGCAAGCAAGTTGTGTGGGCGACTTTTCCCTTTTGAATATCGTGCTGGGCGCATTGTGGGTTGTGTATGGCAGGCACGTTATATGTGCAACCTTTGAATATCTGGGTATAATGTATAGGAATTACTGGGATATATTAGAAAATAAGGTAGATAGAAATATCTTCTTTAAAGCCAGATTAGAACTTTTGAAAATAATATCCTGATAACTAGATACTATAAACTCCCAAAGGAGTATGAATTATGTGACTGTAATATGGGAATAAGAGAGGATCTTAATCATGTTCTATGGCAATGTCCTTGGTACACTTGAATTCAACAGTATTGGCAAGATTCATATATCAACTGGCATGAAATAACAAATAGTGAACTTACACTCATTGTCATGAACACAAGTAATGAAATCACTGTCAAGAGAATTGTAAATTATCTCAAATATGCTTTCAAAATTAGGAAAAAAAACAGAGAGATGTTGTTGTTGATATAATGAATTAGAATTTTCATATTGGAATTGATTTCTTTTATTTAAGCTTTAGCATAGTCAGCCATGCTAGGAGAAATTGGTTGATTTAGTTGTTCAGATTGTACAATATGCAATTTATATATCCCTTGTCTAAAAGTGAAATTATTTTTTTGGGGGATAATATAGATTAAATGTATTAATCATGCTGCTTTATTGTAGACTAATGTGAAACTGCTGTCATATTTATACTTTTATATGGTGAAAGATGTGTTTTGAATACTTTTATTATGAGATTTATATATTCATTACTCAACCACTGTGAGTGTTGAATTTAAGGAGATTTTATGGTAAGATATATGTAATTTATATAATGTGCTTGTTTTGTCTTTTTTGTAATGGCCATGTATGGCTAAACAATAAACTGATATTACTACTACGCTGTTAATCTGGGATATATACCCTGTGAATCTAGGAAATAACCTGTTAATCTGGAATATATTCTGTTGAGGTGATTCACCATCATCTGGATTTAAGTTTTTCCTTACCCTGTTTCTTCCTCCTCCTCCTGCTCCTCCCAGGAGTGGCCATGCCTTTCAGCCTCCACATTGCAGCGAACCCTTGTGGAAGGAGAAAGCTCCTGGCCCACCTGGAAGTGTTGCTGCACACTGGAACCTGCAGCCAGACCTCCCCAACCAAGGCACAGTGCCCTCCGGCAACTGCCTGCAGCCTGACCTGCTTATTGACATTGTGGCAAGAGTTTGATCTCAAACTCCAGTCGACTGCAAGGCAGTGTCACATGCTGCCACTAGGCCAGTAGGGAGACCCACTGAAGTGAAAGATTGAGGAGATATCCTCAGGGTTCTGGCCAACATTCCCTCTCTCCATCACACAGGCACTAATATGAGCTGTGTGTTGGTCCATCTCTGTTGACTGTCCCGTGGAATTAAATATCCCGTGGTACTTTTTTGAAAGAATGGGGAGATATCCTCAGTGTTCAGGCAATATTCCTCTCCATCACACAGGATCTAATTTAATACACCTGTGTGTGTTGCCCATTTCTGGTGACTGTCCAGGTGGAAGTTATAGATCCCATGGCACTTTTTGAAAGAGTAAGGGCAGTATCCTTGGTGTTCGGGTGGGCAACATTCCCTCCATCCATGGCACAGGCTCTAATGCAATACTGAACTACTGTAATACTGCTCTTATACACTAATAAATGAACTGCAAGGAACTGTTGAACAAGAGTAGCTTATGTAGAACACAAGGTCACGAGTGTAAGCTGGAGGGGAGGTTCAGGAGGAACACGAGGAACCTGGGCATTGTACTTGACTGTAGTTTGATGCTTAAGGCTCAGGTGTCGGCTGTTGTCAAGACTTTTTATCAATTGAGGAATATCGCCCAGATTAAACTCCTGGTCCCGCCTGCTGACCTTCCAACTTTGGTTCATGCTTTGTGACCTCCTGCCTTGACTATTGCAATGCCCTCTATGTACCTGGGCTTTGTGGGTTAATATCCACCATTTGCAGCTGGTGCAGAATGCAGCCGCCAAGCTTTGACTGGCCTATCAAGAACTTGCCATGTCACACCTGTGCTCCATAACCTGCACTGGTTGCCAATACAGTGGTGGATCACCTTCAAGGTCAGTTTACTGACCTACACTACCCTATATGGATGGGGACCCTGTATCTGCAAGGTCTTCTTTGTCCTTATTGCCCCCTCTGCTCACTCTGCTCCTCTGATGAGGGATTGCTAGAGGTTCCATGTGTTTGATTAAAGTCCTAGGGGCCAGTTCGTTTGCTTTTATGGCCCCCATCCTGTGGAACTCTCTACTTCATCAGATCGTGAGTGCCCTACCGTCGAGATCTTTAAATCTGCTCTTAAAACTCATCTGTTTGATATGGCTTTCCTGATTTTGATTAATTGTTTCTTTTTAATAATTCTAGGATTTTACTGTAATTGTCTGTATTTATATTATAGTTTTAGGATTATTTAATTGTACAAACGCTTTGATCTTTTTGAATTGCTCTTTCTATAAATAAGCGGTTGATTGATTATTTTACAGAGAGAGTGGTTGAGCTATTGAACACTGCCAGCAGAGACAGTGGGCATCCAAACCATTAATGGTTTCAAACATGGTTGGGATAGAATTAAGAGTTTAGTAGTTTCTCGAGGAGGGTAGTAGTACAACAAGGAGCAAGGAGGTGTATGGTGTGACAAAGACCCCATACTGACAAAGGTCTTGGGGTATGATAAGGTGCAATGGGCAGATGTGATGAATCATTGATCTTTTTCTGCTGTCATTGTCTATGTTTCTGTGTAATATAGCTATGTGTTTTGCATAAGCATGATTAAAAACTCCTGACTTTTCAGGGGAGAACTTTGTAAAATATCATCACTAGTCCTTACTGCAGTTCATATTTCATATATTTTCTGTGCATACCTTTGCTTTTGGAACTCTGTTGATTGACATGAAAACAGTGTCTCTGCACACAAGATTTTTTTCTCTGGCTACTTTATCAACACCTGGCCTCATAATCCATGGCTTTTGATATAATATAGTTGCTGTAGAAATGATGATTATGCTCAAGATCCCTGAAATTAGTGATTTCACAGCCATGGAATGTCCCAGAGAACTTGTAGTTTGTCATAGAATATATGCAGTGCTATGTAATTCCTTGTGCTTATGATAGTTCATTAAAAATACAGTATTCTTACATAATGACGTCATTGTTTACTCAGCTAGCCTGAGTGGGGATGATTATGCCATTTAGAACTCTCACAGCAACATAATCATTTCTGGGTCAGCTGTTCAGGGATGTTTAGAATGTTCAGTCAGTCTGAGTTTGGAGTTCAGCAGTGACAGTCAGAGTGGCAGGAGGTCTACCAGTTGGTGCTCTGTCCCTGAGAGCCCTGTGTTTCTCACCCTAGTTTGGATTACATCCCCAGCTCCCAGTGAAGTGGTGGAGACCTTTCTTTAACAGGATTCCTTGATTTGCACCGGGAGAAGTGAGACGGACTGCTAGTTCAGTGGATCCAAGGGACAATCCCTGAAGGTCCTAGTGTGTATAGCTGCCTTTGAGTAGGACTTTGTGTGAGAATTTCTGATAAGCTACCATGGAAAAGAGTACTTTCTGGTAGTTTCTATGCCTAAAGAGGGAGCAACTAACCTGTGAGTACAGAATGGGAGAAAAATTCTCAATTTAGGAGGTTGTCTGCGGTGTGTATGCCCAAGATAAGGCTAGATCACACCGGCCAGGACTCCTGTTTACCTAAGTGTGTTAATCTGAAGTAAAGTTTGGAGTCTTTAGCAATTCAGTGAGGATAGAAGGCTTCTGTGGTGTAACCTGAAGGAATCACAGAGACTGTCGGTTGAGGCAAAGGTGGGAGGAACACCATCTGAAGTCTATAGGCAAGGTTAACTGGTTTGTTGAAAGGCACCAGGTTTCCATGAGCAAGGCCATTGCTGCAGGAGAATGTTCTGTGTGTGTGGTTCAATCCACAAAAGTACACTCATTGGGAAATAGAAGCTGTTCTGAGTGTGTGGCAACATTCCATGAACATACACTCTTGGGAAATGGAAATGTTCGGGTGTGTGGTCAAATCCACGTGCATACACCATGGGAAAGAGAAAGGATTTGTTTCTGTGGAAAATTGCACTGCCTAGCAAAGAGTGTCTGGAAAAGAATGTACTTGTTTGCCTTGACCAACCATTGGGGTCCACTTTGTTCTTTAGTAACATCTGTGAATAAAGCCGTACTGCACAATCCCAGCTGCTGCATTGGATAATCTGATCATTGCTTCTGTGTGGAATTAATGGAACCCTCAGCAGTTAGGTCTAGCACACACCTAGCATCCTCTCCCTGAACCTGGTTGTTTTACAGAGGTTCATTTTGGTATTGTACCCCAACCCTCTTCCTTTAGACAATGAGCCTGGTATACACTCTAAAGCTAGGATGGTACCAATCTGAGTATTTATGCCAAAAGTAAATGGTATGCCATATGTGGTACTAGTTCTTTTAATGAGGGGTGCCAAATAGCCAAACATGGTGTGGGGTTACATATATACTTCAGGCTCTCCGTAAATGTGTTTTATCTTCCATTGAGGTGGAAAAAGTGCCTGACAAATTTCTGGAGCTATTCAGCTGGGTGAGCTTTTCCCAGAAGATTCTGTTGGACCAGGGCACCAACTTTATGTCTACCCTAATGATTAGTCTATAGGGGTATGCCACGCTGGCAGAGCACCATGTGGATACAGCATCCCAGGCCTTGCTGAGGCAGCCACCTTATGGGGTCCCTGAGGGAGTGAAACATGCCATTGAGGGTGAGATAAAGGACATTATGGCTCTTAGATTAATGCAGGTGTTTGGCAGTCCCTGGGCATCCCCTGTGGTACTGATCCCCAAGAAGGATGGGACCACAAGATTCTGTGTTGAATAGCACAGGCTCAATAGCTGCATGGAGTTGGATGTGTATCCCATGCCCAGAATGGATGAGGTCCTAAAGAGGTTTTGGGGAGCCATGTACCTGACCATGATAGACCTGACAAAGGGCTATTGGCAGGTACCCTGAAGCCAGTAAGAAGTTGACCTTCATCACTCTATTTGGCCTATTCAAATTTTAAGTAATGCCATTTGGGATGAAGAATGTGACAGCAAACTTTGAATAGCTCATGGACCTCATTCTGTCTGGGGTAGGAGACTTTCTGCTGACATGCATGGATTTCATTGTCATCTACTGCCAGACATGGGAAGATCACATCAGCCACATGATAAAGGTGCTTCACTGACTGAAGGTTGCAGGGCTGACAGTCAAGGCAGAAAAGTGCCAAAATGGGATGGCATAGGGGTCTTACCTTGGGCACAGGTTAGGAATGGGTACATCTGGTCTGAGCCAGTAAAATTGATGCTATTCAGGGATGACCCATGCCCACCACAGACAGAAAGATATGGCATTCCTAGGGATGGCAAGGACTACCTAAGGTTTGTGCCAAACTTTAGCAGTATGGTCAAACCTCTGTGAGATCTCATCAGGAAGAAAAAGCCAGACAAAGTTCAGTGGATGGATCACTGTGAGAGAGCATTCTACCACCTAAAGGATATATTGTGTTGGTCACCTCATCTTGTGAGCCCTGGCTATTCTCTAAAGTTTACTGTGCATGCAGATGCATCCAGTCATGGGTGAGGGCAGTTCTGAGTCAGGTCACACACACAGGAGAAACACTCAGTAGTGTGCCTCAGGAGGAACCTGCTGCCAAAAGAGGAGGCCTGCAAGCGCAATTGAAAAAAGTGTCTGGGTGTAGTCTGGACTCTGCAGAAGTTGAAGCCATATTTGTATGGGAAGGAGTTCATGCTGATCACTGACTACAACCCCTCATGTGTCTCCACAGGACCAGTGAACAACATCCAGAATTGTTACCATGGAGCCTGTTGCTGCTGTCCTGCAATATGGACATCAGATATCACAGTGGGTATCATCAGAGGGTTAGTACCCTGGAGGAACAGTAGTTTCAGGGATTATAGGGAACTTGGGCAGATTGGATGGACCTCTGGTCTTTTCTGTCGTCATTGTCAATGTTTCTGTGTTTCATCATGACAATGTGAATGCTTTGTCCAGGCAGTAACCAGTAGCTGGGCAAAGGGGTGCCATAAACAAATTAAATAAATGAACAAGTGAGAAAACAGAGGTTTGTCAGGTAAACCCATGTGTTAACATGAAAAATATATTTTGGGTTGCCAAAAGATGCTCTTTTATTTTCCTGAGGAGGGAGATGTGACACAATGCAGTATGTTGTTTTTTTCTTTTATATTTCTCTGTAAAATAAGTTAGCAGGTTTGGGGACCCCCTTTATCACATGGTTAAGAGGCTTCTTTCAAAGGTCCTAATAACCTGAAAATCAGTTATTACGGCATTTGATTTAACTCTTAGCTCAGTCTAGTCCTTGCACAACATGATTGGCCTCTATTCCATGAGTGGACACGCTGAATACTTCCAGAAACATAGTCCGTCTGCTTCTGTTTGCAGATGACCTGCTACAGCAAGGGAGAGTTTCTTCTTGTAAGTTTCTCCAAATTGTTTATTTATTCTTTTTAAAATTTATTTGGTTGATCCTGCCTTTTAAACTTTGAAAATGTATTTGGTTGATCCTGCGCTACACTGGATTCGGACGGAAACCACGAGTCCAACCCAGCGATCACCAGAAGGACTGTGCCTGACTTCTGAACTCGACAAATGCGGTTCAACACTTTTTTCGTTTCAAAGACAAAAGAAAAAGGAAAAACACAACACAAAACAATGACCTTATTGGACAGGGAGACTGTGTGTGTTTTGTGTGTCCTGTGTCACAGAATTCCCTGCACCAGTAATTATAAAAATGTCCATACACCTGTGTGTCGTTAAAGACACCTCGATGTGATAACCTCATAAACCTCTCGAGCTTCACTCTCAAGTTTATGGGCCATCTCATACCTCGTGTGTAAAACAAATCCATAACACACAGTTGCATAGCCATTATTCTCTATTTTATATACTTCATGCTCTCAGTGACTATTTTTAAAGCTATATATAACATGGGGTAAGAGGCAAGTCTGTGATCTGTTTCTGAAGAGACAGGCTATTAAACTGTCCAAAGCACTTCTGTACCTAACACAGGGTAGGTGAAAGAGTGGTCTTAGCTGAGACAAAAGAGTTGGGTCATGTGTTCTTTGAGAAAGGTCACTGTACTGTGTGATCAGTGTCTGTGGGGGAATTCTGACCCAAATATCCCTGAGTGAGAGTCAAGCTGGGAGGTGGCAGCATATCGAGGTGACATTTGAGGTATCTGAAGGGTTGTGATACCTGTAGCACAGTGCGGATTGAGTTTGAGGAGGACCAGAGTGTGACACTGTTACTGTCTACAGGCCCTGCACTGCAGTATTAGTATCCAACTCATTGCTTTGAAAAATACTTTGGGATACAGTGTGTATAAATGGCACTATATGAAACCAAATGTTATCCCATTCTATGATCTCTGCACTTCCAGTTTCTAATTCATTGCTTTGTACAGCACTTTGAGATGCAGTATGAATGGCAGTATTTAAAACCGAATTCTATCTCATTCTACATTCCCTGCACTACCAATATGTAACTCAGTACTTTGTAAAGCACTTAAAGATATAGTGCGTGTGAAAGGCAATGGCACTATATAAATCCAGTTTCAATTCTATACTGTTCTACAGTTCCTACACTACCTACCAGCATCTAACTCACTGCATTGTAGAACTATTTCTGATACAGTGTGTATGAAAAGTGCTAAATTCAAATTCTATTCTATTCTTCAGTCCCTGCTCTACCAGTATCTAACTTGTTGCTTTGTAAAGCACATTAGGATACAGTGTAGGAAAGATACTATATAAATACAAATTTTAGACTATTCTACAGCCCCTGCAGTACCACTGTCTAACTCATTGATTTGTAAAGCACTTTGGAATACAGTGTGTATAAAGGGCACTATATGAATCCAAATTATATTCCACTCTGCAGACCCTGCACTGCTATTATCTAATTAATTGCTTTGTAAAATACTTTGAGATTTCGTGTGTATGAAAGGTGCTATAAGAAAACAAGTTTGAGACTTCTAGACTCCCTGCACTGCCAGCATCTAACGTGTGACTTTTTAAAATCCTTTGGAATACGGGACCACGTGATGCAAGGAACCTGCTAGCCGCTTCATTCTACTGCTCCAGCCACCGACCTAAATCAAACTAAAATTTTGCCTTCAACAACAGCTGTGGCAATCTAAAACAGAACCAGAACACAGTTAAAGTGCTCTACTTGCCATCACTGGGTTTTTAAAACCTATGGAGATCGAAATTAAGACATCTCAGCTGAGGCATACTCTTCTGAATACCCCAGAGACGGCTGCTAAAAAACTCAAAGGCCTCTCCTATGACTGACTCCCAGACCACAGCAGGAGAACACCAGAACAGGAACCACTTATCCTATCACGTTTCCTGGAAGAGTTTCGTCCCTTTCAGCAGGAGCTTAAAGCCATCACAACTGAACTCAAATCCCTTTCACATGAGATGGATGGTATCTCCCAACGAACTTCGGACAATGAAACCCACATCCATTCATTGGAAAAGCAAGCAGCCAAAGTAGATCCAGAGCTGGCAACTGCAAGGCAGAGGATCTCTAAGCTTGAGTTAAAGGTGGAGGACCTTGAAGGATGCAGCCGTAGGAACAATGCGGTCCTCATCGGGCTGCCTGAAAAGAGGAAGGTCTCGACACTATTATGTTTAATCAGAAATTTTGGAAATGGTGGCGGGCCTGTCTCCATCTGGCCCAAAATACATCATTGAGCATGCTCATTGCTCCCTCCGTCCTATCCTTTCTCAGGGGCCCAAGCACCCCATCATCTTTCATTTTCTCAACTTTCTTGAAAGGTACCACGTCTTAATCAAGGTTCGGATATATAGGATCTGTGATGGGAAGGGTCACAAATTAGAATTGCTCAGGATAAGTCTGCTATAGTATGCCAAAGGAGAGCAGTATTTCATCCACTAATAACAAAGCTAATTGCTGCCAGAATAAAATTCAAAATGAGTTACCCAGCATGGCTTCAAGTTCTCACAGCGGGTAAGTGGGTTTCATATGAAGACCTTGAAACAGCCATAGCGGGTCTCAAATCTGCTTTCCCTGACCTCTTCTGAGATCCTTTAGAGGAACTTAGCTCAGAGTATGGCTGCAGTTAAATATTTTCTTCCTGTGAGTTTTTGATATGGCTGCATCATCTAATTGCCTGCTAGATGAACCTATCCTAACTTCCTGACTCTTTTTCTGACTCCTCTTATGCACTCTGGCCCTGTAAATGCTCCCTTACAACCACAATCTTATGTGCCTTACCTTTTAAGCAACCAATCGTCATGGTGATGGCTCCTTTGAATTAGAGGAAGGCCAGGCTTTTGGTCATCAGCGGTGATACATGACTTTCTTCTGCATTGCTGAAAATGCGATGCAACTCTTCAGTGTGTGCCTGATCGTGTAGTAGTCTTGCGATCTGTGCAGTGAGTGCAAACTGTCTTTCTGCCACTTGAGGAACTAGTTTCCACTTCGAGGTCACCACAGTACAGTAAATCAGGACAAATGCCTTGCAAACTCTAGCTCTGTTGTTTTGATGTAAATTATAATGCTAATTTACAACGACTGTTTGTAGTTATGCTCATTCTTATTTTAAACTTCAAGTTTATAGCTATTTGGAGCCTAAAGCTTATTTTACTGATAAGTGAATTCATTTACTCAAGACCTTTGGCTCTGACAGGCTCCTCTGTTAAAACAGTTATTGACTATCTGTGGGTTTAATCCTTGACCTCGCTGGAGAATACACCCTGCAGCTCAGGGGTGACAATTTATAATACTGAGCCTTAATTAACGGCTTTTGCCAGGTTGTCTATAGTTTGTTAATTTCAGGGCAATGGCTCCTTTTCCCCACTCAGGCTTCCATTGGACTGACTCAGTGAGGGGCTTTAAAACCTCCAGTTTCTGGCTCTTTATTTTATATGAAATTGGGGTCAAGTGAGGTTTTTTCCAGAATTGATTGTAATAGTTTGTTCTGCCAATGTTTTGGAAAATGCTTTTCTGACATACAGTAAGTGTTAATTTGTGTTTGTTTGAGATCAGACAGTTCATAATATATGGTTAAGGAGTTTGGTTAAACATATGCATGAGGGGTTGGGTGGCTGGGGAGGAGGCTTGATATGGGTGAGCTGCAGATAATAGATAGACAGATAGATAAAATGTTTATTTTTGACAGGAGTTAATCATTAATACTGTTCTGCCCTATTTACAAGATTGTCCTGTGTAGATTATGGTTACAAGGTACAACATTTGGACATGGTTCCTAAATAATAATACAACAACAAAATTTAATCACAATACGTAATACAATAACAAATAAGGACACGTTCAAATTTCTAATAATGGTCCATGACAGCAAGGGTGGGTGGGGTGGGAAGACCATGTGCTGTCCTTAGGTCTAATTAAAGATTATATTCAAACATTGAGGGATTCATGGGGATCAGCGAGTTGGGATCTGGGGTTGGTTTTGGCATGGTTGCTAATTATTCAGCGTGCTCTGAGATAAGCATGCCAGCTGCTTATATGGAATTATACATTTTATCCATCTTGAAAGAGATGGCTAAGATCCTATCTTTGCCATGTGGAATGTTAAGGGACATGCCACAAGACTAAACAATATAAGCTCATAAAACACCTACACCTCTTGAAAGCCAATATTTCTTTTATTCAAGAGTCCCACTTTCTTAATTCTGAGGCACTTAAATTAAGGAGACACTACATTAGGCAGGTCTTTTCTGCTGGATGCAGTACACAGACTTGCAGGATGATGGTCCTGATAGCAAGATCAGTCCCTTTTAAGCCCACTCAGATTGTTAATGACCCTCAAGGCAGATATTTATTCATTAAAGGTGTGTTGCATACTACGGAGCTTCTGTTGGGCAGTGTATATGGGCCTAACGTGACTCCCCCATTTTTTTCGTGCAGCTCTTAAACATTCTAACTCCCTTCCTAAACCTCCCATTAATCATCGGTGGAGACTGAAATCTGCTGTTTGACCCATCCCTTGACTGCTCTGACAATTTATGTAAGGCTTATCCCCTGCACAAAGAGCCCTAAGGGACTTAATGGACCATTAGGCCTTTGTGACATTTGGAGAACTCTTCATTCCACACTCCGACAATACACATATACTTTCCCAGTGCATAAGACCTCCTCTCAGATTGATTATATTTTCCTCTCCCACTCCTTGCTCCCAGGGGTATCCTATTCAGAGATCCAGCCAGGTTCCCCATCAGCCCACTCCCTAGTAACTTGCAACCTTTCTTTCTCATCCCTGCCAAAGTCTGGTGGGTGCTAGAGGTTGAACAACCAGATCCTAAAAGATCCGGGAGTGACCCAGTACATATCAGACCACATCACACATTTTATATCTGTCAACTGTGGCTCTACTGGTAAGAGGGATGTTGAATGGTGCGCCCTGAAGGCATATTTGCAGGGGCTATTGATAGGGTTGGCTTCCTCTCTGACAAAAAGAGAAATGAGCATTCATTATCTCTCCTTTCCCAAATCAGAAACATGGAATCCCATCTCTCCCTCAATCTTCCGACCAGTTCAGACAAGATCTTATGAGATTAAAGGATGCTTATTCTGAGCTTCTGTGAGAAAAGCAGAATACACTATTTTAAGGCTAAGGCAAGTCATACCGACCAATGGAGAAAGCTGGTCGCCTACTGGCTTTTAGGATTAAACAGCAGGAGTCTTCCAGACTTATTGCAGCCATATCCTCCTGAAGGATGGTTCCCCAAAAACATCTCCAGTGGATGTCATGGCTGAATTCACCAAGTATTATAGACAATTGTACAGCCCTATGCATGATCCCCCAGTCTCACATGGGATACCTACAAAATACTAAGCTTCCTTCCCTCTCAGAAGTGCAAACTCACACCCTCCTATCTCCCATATCAGAAGCAGAAATACTCAAGGTGATCAGGGATCTCCTTCTGAAAAAACCTAGGATCAGAGGGTTTTACCTCCAATTTCTATAAAACCTTTTCAGAACTACTTGCCCCTTTGCTTCAGTCCTTTTGAATATATTATCTTGGCCAGAGAGGTTGATCACTCCTTTTTGAAGCTCTGGTTATCTTGTTCCCAAACCCGCAAACAGTTAGATCTGGTTACAAGCTATAGGCCGATATCTCTTCTTAATCAAGATATTAAAATACTGGCAAAGATTTTAGCAGAATGTATTAATCAGGTCCTTCCCAGTCTTGTCGGGATGGAACAAGTATGATTTATGAAAGGTAGGTCCTTGTAGACCATCTGTGTACCCTGGCTCACGTCTTCTCAGTGTCCAGAGATGCCAATTTTCTGACTGCGCTGGTTTCTCTGGATGCCGAGAAGGCATTCAACAGAGTAAATTGGAACTATCTCTTCAAAACTCTACACGCTTTTGGTTTTCCTGACAAGTTTCTACAGTAGATCCATGCTTTTACAACTCTCCTGCTCGCATCTATTGCAATGGACAACTCTCAGAGTTATTCCCATTGCATTCAGGCACCAGACAAAGCTGCCCCTTTGTCTCCTCTCCTTTTAATTTATACTTAGAACCTCTAGTACGGAGGCTAGTAGAATGTCCACGGATTCAGGGAATCCCTATTGAGGGACATGAGGTTAAAGTTTTTGCCTATGCAGATGATCTCCTTCTCCAAATAGCACATCCAACCACCTCTGTCCTCCAATGTCAGAAATCATTAAGGAATTCAGTAGCTTGTCTACTTATAAGTTAAACATTGATAAGACGGTCATATTCTCCTTAAACCATAAAATGTTTAAATCTGAAATTACTGCACTTGGACTTGATTGGGAACTTAACTCTCTTAGATATTTAGGGATTAATCTTACTAGAACTGAATCACATCTCAAAAAGTAAACTTGGACTCTCTTCTCACACAAACACTCAGGATCTCAATAGATAGTCTCTCCTTCCCTTTCTTCTGGGGTAGGATCAACTTAATAACAAGAATTTGTCAATGCCGAATGTTGCTTGCTTGTATGTGCTGTTTAGGTATTTGGAAGTGACAGTTTCATGCCTTCCTCCCAAGACATCCACTGTGTCTTTCCGTTCAGTATTCACAGAAGTGGGAGGGCAAGGGCCACAACAGTACAGCAGTTGCCAAAAGGGTGAAGAGGTGGACAAAAGAGTCCTGCAGGAGCTCACTAAATTGAAAGGTAGACAAAGCGATGGAACCAGATACACGCCCCAAGGATATTAACAGAACTGCTTAAGGGAGATAGCAGTACCTCTGGCAGCCATGTTCACTGGAGTCATTCAACATGAGTGAATTGGAGGAGGGCACATGTGGTCCCTCTACACAAGTCCGCAGCAGGGAGGAGGCAGGGAACAATAGGCCATTCAGCCTCACCTCAGTAGTGGGAAGATCATGGAGACATTGCTTAAAAAGGATAGTGGGGCATGTAGATACCATCGAACCCAGGACCATAGACAACATGGATTCACAGTGGGGACATCATGTCAGATAAATCTGGTTGATTTATTTGACTGGGTGACAAAGGCAGTGAATCAGGGTGGGGCAGCGGACAACGCTACCTTGATTTCAGCAAAGCCTTTGACACCATCCCATATGGAGGCTGATAAACTAGCTGGGTAGGCTGGACATGGGGAAAGGTGGTAAACTGGGTTAGAAACTGGCTAACAGACAGGAGGCAGAGAGTGGTGGTAAATGGTATGCAGTCTAGGGAGAGAGGGGCGACCAGTGGGGTGCTGCAGGATCGGTCCGAGGCTAGTTCTGTTCAATGTCTTCATTAGTAATATTGCAGAACATCTGAAGGATTTTTCACCAAATTTTCAACATAGCCATTTTAAGACCTCTGCTCATGAACAGTGTCACTGTGATTTTCTTAATTTGTCCGTTACATTGATTTCGCACACCGACTACTCGCCATTCTGTGCTACATGGGTGGAAACACGTTTTGGGTGAGATGTGAAAAATGACAGCTGAACTACTCATAAGAAGGTGTGGTAAAATGGCAATGTTGAAAATCTGGAGTGAAAATGTTGAAAATTAGCGAACTTACAAGTGTGCATAGGAACTGTACAACGACGCTTGTAAAACAGTCATTTTGGAATATTTTCACCAAATTTTTCAACATAGTCATTTTAAGACCTTTGCTCATGAACAGTGTCACTGTGATTTTCTTAATTTATCCTGTACATTGATTTCGCATTAACTATCATAAAGCCATTGTGCGCTACATGGGCGGAACACGTTTTGGGTGAGATGTGAAAAAATGATAGCTGTACTGTTTATAAGAAGGTGTGGCAAAATGGCAATGTTGGAAATCTGGAGGAAAATATTGAAAATTCGCGACCTGACATGAGCCATGAGGAACTGTACAATGCACGCCAGAACAGTCATTGTTAGGAATTTTTTCACCAAATTTTCAACATAGCCATTTTAAGACCTCTGCTCATGAACAGTGTCACTGTGATTTTCTTAATTTGTCCCTGCATATTGATTTCACTTAACCGACTGCGCCATTCTGCGCCATAGGGTAGAAACACATGTTGGGTGAGATGTGAAAATGATAGCTGTACTGTTTATAAGAAGGTGTGGCAAAATGGCAATGTTGGAAATCTCGGTGAAAATATTGAAATTTCGCGAACTACGAGCCTGCATAGGAACTGCATAACGCCGCGCTTGTAAAACAGTCATTTTGGAATTTTGGCACAAATTTTCAACATGGGGTTTTGGGACCCTTCTCATGAATGATGTCATTGTCATGGCAGTATTCAGGCCCGAAGGGTGATTTCACAGTCACTGCAGAAAATCACCCTTCAGGCCTGAATAACGCCATGACAGTTACATCATTCATGAGAAGGGGTCCCAAAATCCCATGTTGAAAATTTGGTGCAAAATTCCTAAAAATGCCTGAGATATTCAGCAGAGTTGAAACCCCTATCTAGCCCATTATACAGCTTACCGGCATTTCCTCAGTTCGCGGTCGGCTTTGAAGAGTGCAGACGTGTTCCTGGTCCACCAAGATAGTCGCGCCGGAGTCTGGAAGTATGGAGTGAGGGGGGTGGGGAGGCTGGGAGTGCAGTGGGTGGGTGCGGTTGTGGGAGGGGTTGGGAGACGCCAGCAGGACCGTTTTCATTTTACAGGTTTTAAAAGAAAATGACTACATGGGACGTTTGCCACACTGGGGTGAGCTCCCAGCATGGCACAAGGACATTGGAGTGTTTAGCCGATGGGGATTGGGCACCCCTGTCGGCCATGGCATTTGTTGCCACGCTGGGGTGGGCTCCCAGCGTGACACCTACTACTGGGGGGCGCAGCTCAGCCGGCGGGGAATGGGCACCCGTCGGCTATACAGTCGTGCAGGGGTGCACATCTGCGTGTCTGTGTGGGGAAGCTGCATGAGCAGCCAATATCTTATCGGTGCTCACTGAGCGTAGCTCCCCTTTCAACAGAGTGCCACTGCATTTTGGAGCGTGTCATAGACAGCTCCAAAAATGCATTGGCATTACAGGGCCGCGCGCCTGCCAGCACACTGACTGAATTGGAGGAGGAGGAGGTGACACACCTCCGAAATCTCCGATGATGGCACTATGTTTCTTGCACATGCGCAAGCAACATAAAATGAATGTCTTTCCAAGACTTTTCTATCCCTCAACCTTCTTAACTTATGGTTTCACTCTTCCTGGTTTAAAAGTACACATTCTCATCACTGATTTTATTTGGGCAGGTAAGAAGCCTCGAATAGCTTATAACAAATTAGCTGCACCCAAAAGCATAGAGGGGTTATGTCTCCCTCATGTAGCCATCTACTATTGGGTTAGTCAGATGAATAAATACCTAAGGTGGTCACTTCTAGAAACAGACCAAAATTTACTCTCCCTACATCCCTGCTTGGCTTAATATTGAGCTAGCTCAAACCATTCCCAGGTCTCTCTCCTGCTTCTCTCCTATACACAAAGCCCATGTTTCTTCCCTGCAGCTCTGGGATTCCCCAATTGGTGCCTCTTTCAAGATCCATACCCAGCTTTGTGCCTTTCTCAAATATAACAACACCCATTACACCACCCAACCCCTTATAGGTAATCCTAATCTCAAAATTGCTGGTAAGGTGCTCCCATCCTCGTGGCTCCTCAGTTATCTTCCCTCCAGCTTAAACACTTTATCAGTGATAATGAAACTTGGCTCACCTTGGCAGATATTATAGCCAAACTAGTTTTTCCAGTCATCATGTTTTTCAAAATTGTCCAAATTCGGCACTTACTAAGCAGGAGTATTTGGTCCCAGTCCTGCCCAGCAACTTTACAGTTTACCCAAGATTTAAGTCCCTTAACGGGTCTCCCACATGCTGTATCCAAAATTTATGGTCTCATGTTTGACTGGGGTGGCTCAGGTTACATCGGTCCATCATCCTATTGGGCACCTCACTTCCCAGATTTGTTACTAAACTGGCCTATTTTATGGAATGGCTGCCACAAATTCATAAAGCAGGATAGGCTTCACCTCATGCAATTCCACATTCTTCACAATCTCTATTATTCACCAGAGAGGTTAGCCAAATCAACTCTACAATTTCCCTCTCTGTACACAATGCCACCAAGCTGATGGCACACTTCTCCATATTTTCTTGAGCTGCCCCTCGGTAGCCCCATTGTGGTCTGATATCAAACAAAAGGCATTCCTCTTCTAGGTTTAAATCATCATCATCATCACCATCAAATCTTTATTTATTCAGGCGAGCATCATTGGCGCAAGGCTCATTTACTTAGATGGACCTGATAAGGTCAAGGTTCAACAATTGATACACAACAGATACATCATACACTTATATAAAACAGTTATACATACAGGGGAAAAAACGTTTATAAACAGTGATGTACAGTAAATTCACATGATAAAAATCGGTTACAGGAAAGTTAAGCTAATATTTACAGTATATACAGTGTATACATATCCCAGTGGAGGGCCATGGCAAACACACAGCAAAATGTAATACTAGGATGGTGGAAGGTATTACTGGTGCCATAAGATAAGGTGTCTGCCTGGGAGGGAGAACTGAAGAACAAAGATTATGCCATATATGGTGAATTTCTGGGAGGAGATTGTGAGATGACAAAGCTAGCTCTAGCAATAGCAACTGCATTTCTCTGTGAAGAAAACTGTACAACGCTGTTTAAAGGATGCAATTGGAATAATATTGGACAGTTTTAGGGATTTTGTAGGTGTTCCATGCTATAGCTAGAGAATAGCTGATTGCTGCCCTCCCTAGTCGAGTGTTGAATTTGGACAATTTGAACAGGATGATGTTGTTGCTTCTTAGGGTATAGGAGCTAGGAATGGTCTGAGTGAAGCAGTCCAGAATATAGTTTGGAAGTTTTTTGATAACGCTCTGTAAATCCATAGAGCTGCATTTCTGTTCCTTCTGAGGTGTAGGGAAACCCATCCAACTGCAGCATAAAGTGAGCAATGATGGGTATTAGATGGCAGATCTGTTATGAATCTTATTGCTGTATGGTATAAGGTATCCAACTTGTGCAGGTAGGAGATGGGGCAGTGACTATAAAGGAAGCCTGCATAGTCAACAACTGAGAGAAAAATGGCCTGGACTAACCTCATCTTTGAATCTCTGTTTAGGAAGGGTTTTAACCTATAGAAAAGGCCAAGCCTTTGGCAAAGCTTTTAGCAGTTCTTCTAAATGATGAGTGAAGTCAAGTCTGCTGTCAATCCACACACCTAAATATTTGAATTTTTCTACATACTCCAGATTTTCTCCAAGTATAGTGCATAGCTGGGGAAGAATGATTGAAGAGCAGGTGTTGGTGGAGCTTTGATTTAGAACATCATTGCTTTAGTTTTCTTTGCATTCAACAGAAGCTTTTTCTCAAGTAGCTGACATTGTAACAAGGAGACTTCTGCTTGTAGGATTTCACGGGCAGCTGCAGAAGAAGGGTTGCTGACATACAAAACAGTGTCATCAGCAAAGAGGTGTACAGTGGATTTGGTGAGGTTGAATCAATATTATTTATATAGATGGCAAAAGGATAGGACCCAGGATAGAACCTTGGGGACTCCTCTTAACAGTGGTTTTAATGGGGATAAGTCACCTTCAGCTAAATGACTTGTAGATTCTGCTATAATCTGCCTCCTGGTAGATTACACCGAGGTGAAGGTACTAAGCGTAAATTCCATATGGGTCTCATATCCATGTCAGTCTAAAAACTGGTATTAAGGCACTGGAAGGACACCAATGAGATTACCTATACTGAATGGTTGCATGAACTGCTAACCAGTCTTAGAACAGAAAGAATGGTCACCAGTCTCCTGAATCGATTAGCAAGATTTGAGAAGATTTGGGGTCCTCTTTATTCTCAGTATGCCTTACCATCTGTCTGATATTGTTGCTTATCTCTAATCTGTATTTATTTAACAGAGTCCTAACCATGCAGGGTTAAGGGTGGGGGGTGAAAAGAGCTGGGATGGGGGCGGGTGGTTCCTCTAACACCGATATGTATAACCTGTACTTTTTTCCTGGGGTCATGGAACTGTAATTTTTAAAACTTCAGTAAACTTTGAATTAAAATAAAAAATAATGAGGAATACAGTTTGAATGAAAGGGGTATATAAATCACAATTCTGTTCTTTCTACATTCACTGCAATACCTGTATCTAACATATTGTTTTGTAAAGCATTTAAAATACAGTGTGTATGAAAGACACTATATAAAATCAAATTCCATTCTATTCTACAGTTGCTTCACTACAGTATCTAACTCATAGCTTTGTGAAGCACTTTTGAATATAAGATGTATGAAAAGGTACTATATAAATACAAATGATATTCTATTCTATTCTATTCTATTCTACAGTCCCTGCACTACCAGTATCTAATGCATTGCTTTGTAAAGCATTTTGAGATACAGCTTGAATGAAAGTGTTTATATAAATCCATATTCTATTCTATTCTATTCTATTCTATTTAGGCAATAAACCATGACAGGTGTGGGTTATGCTGGATTTATCCATGCCTGGCAGTTTCGTTCACGAGGTTGTAGGCTGAGTGACAAAACCTCACCAGGTGTGGATAAATCCCAGCATAACCACACCCTGAGTGGTTTATTGCAATTATACAATGATCCTTATAGGTAAAATGCAAATACTTTGGTGGGAAATGTTTTATTTTTGTTGAAATTTTGAAAAATACTGTAGATATTCCTCCACGGAAAAAAATAAAGTCCTAGACCTCTATTACTTTGAATACAGGTGTATTTCAGTGAAAATATTAAAGAAAGAGATGCAGCCCCATCTGCACATGTGCAGCAGCCTGTTGAGTGACAAGCGAAATGCACTGGGAGCTGTCTTTTAAAAAAAAAATTTTTCATTTGTGCTTAATGGATTTATAAATTACGCAGCATGGCAGCAGTATGGGGGAGTGTTACAGAATGAAGAGTGACCGCAACGGAGGTTGGAGGGAGCGGGAAGGAACAACCATCATGAGTGGAAGTCCTGAGTTTCATACTACTTTTCATCATCTTATTTCGGAGATAATTTCCTTCTTGTTAGGCAGGGTTGCGTATACATGTTACCACACTTCAGGTTGATCTCTGCTCCCATTTGGAAGACACACTTTTTCTTTTTAAAGTTTTCCTGGACTGTACCAAAGTAGAGCAGTGATAGTAGTTGTCATTCCCGTTCAGCTAAACTAATATTTTAACATTTTGATCAGTGCTGGACTGGAAAAGTGTTTTGAATTAAAATGAGCACTAGAAGTTATGGAAATCATGGCGAAAAACTGAGCCATGATACTGGACACGTGCCCATAGGTTGCATGCCCAGTACCATGGCTCCACTTTTCAGCAGTGATTTCAATAACTTCCAGCCCTCGTTTTAATTCTGAAACACTTTCCCTGTTCAGCATTGGTCATAGTATTCAAATATTTTTTATCTGAACGGGATGGTTCCAGGCATGTACAGTGTCCTGGTGACCACACTATAGTGGCAGGCGTGGTCAGTTGGAGAGGTTCAGTACATTTGGTATTGGAGTGATTTCTAGTGTGGCACTACAGATTCTGCTGACTGGCACCTTTTCCTTGGATAATGTCAACATTTACCAGGGCTGGGAGATGCTAGTTAGGCAATCAGATTTTAGATTCTGAGACCCCATTGTATAATCTATTCTATCCTATTCTGTTTGGTACTGTTCTATTTTACTCTTTCCTTCCCTTCCTTTGCAAAACACCTTGGTATACAGCATAAGAAAAGTGTCACTGTATATACAGCCAAATGCAGTAGTTATCATGCTGTATCCTCAAGTAATAGTGTGTGATTTTCAAAAAGACCTGCCCAGAATCAGTCTGCCTGTAATTACGGCAAGTGGCATACATCTGCATCTGTCTGGACATGCTAGACCACATTTCCCACTGTCTGGCCAAATTTTATTTATTTGAAAGCGTGTACAAGGCTGGAAGGTTATTGAAATAACATTGTCATCTTTACAAGAACATTCAATCAAAATAAATAGCTCAAACATCCAACAAGTTATGAGAACAATACAACATTACAAAGTGCTACTAGATCATGCACAGCAAGTGCAACTGTTACTTAATTTCATTCATATTGTGTTGTAGAATGGATATAGGTGGTAAACTTTTCCTCGACTCTATAGTTATCTAGGCCTGGAGAGTGGCAGATGTTATTCTGCTTACAAAGAGGAGGACGAGGAACATGTGGGGAACCAAAGTCAGTCCCACCCCTATCAAAGAGAAGCTGATGGAGACACAGGTTAAAGAAGACCATGGACTACCTGAGAGCAACAGTCTCCAGGATAGTAAACTGCACAGGTTCATGGCAGGGAAGTCCTGTCAGATGAACCTGATAGTTTTCTTTGATCGGGTAATGAAGGACTTAGATAGGGGCCACACCATTGATTTGCTCTATTTTGACATCAGCAAGGCTTTCAACTCAGTGCTACAAAACACTTGCAGAAGAAGATGGAGGATCTGGATTTGGCTAAGGACATAGCTAACTGGTTAGAAAACTGGCTAAAGGGGAGGCAGCAGAGGGATGTGGGCATGGGGTCAAATCAGAGGCAAGAGAGGTCTTGAGTGGGGTGCCACAGAGATCTGTCCTGGGCCTGGTTCTCTTCAATATGTTCATTAGTGACACTGGAGAACTTATCATGGGCAGGTTGTTTTTCTCCACAGATGGCACTAAGCCTGATGGGGAGGTGCATAGTGATGAGAGGATATGGGAAATGTAGAGTGACTTACAAAAACTAGAGAGGTGGTCTAGGTTTGGCAGTTGACATTCAGTGTCAAAAGTGGCAGGTAATGCACTTAGGGAACAAGAACTCCAGGACAGAGTATTGTTGGTGGGGTGAGACTTAGCACTATTTATTTATTTTATTTATTTAGCATTTGTTAACCAGGTAGGTACACTAGACAAAACTTTGCCTATTTTTGGTATGACCCTGGAAAGTACAGGAAAATTTACATACAAAACACATTTTGGACAACATGGTACATAATAGTGGGAGGATTACAAGTCATAGGACAACATGGTACAAGTTAGGCAATACACAAATGTCACACATAGAACATCTTAATTTAGAAAACACAAATGCAGGCTGAGGAATGTGACCCAGGAGTTATCAGCGACACCCTAAAGCAATGGAGCCAGTGCAACAAGACCTATACTAAGGCAAGCAGGATGCTGGGGTGTATAGGGAAGGGTACTGATAAAGGAGGAAGAAGGTAATACTACCCTTTATAGAACTTTAGTGAGACCACACCTACAGTACTGTATCAAGTTTTGAGAACCTTCACCTCAGGAAAGATGGGGGACAGGTTAGAGATGGTGCAGCGCAGGGTAACAAAAATGATTCAGGGCCAACAGGGCAGGTCTCACGAGGAGTGCCTCAAGGCACTGAAATGTACTCACTGGAGACCAGATGGGAGAGGGGGAGATATGATAGAGATCTTCAAGTTCCTAAAAGATTAAACAAGGTGAACTGTGAGGAACTACTTAGCTTAAATGCTAGTTCGAGGTCATGAGGACATGAGTGGATCCTGACAGAAGAGAGGTTGAGGAGGGACATAAGGAAGTATTATTTTGCAGAAAGGGTGGTGGAGCTGTGGAACAGTCTACCAGCCAAAGTGGTGGACATTAAAACAATTGATAGTTTCAAGCATGGTTGGGACAGAGTGAAGGGAAAAAGTGGTCACTTGGAGGCGACAAGATAAGGAGGAGAATAGAGGGTGGAGGGAGAGCTAGGATCTTGTATGGGCAGTGGGTCCCAGGGTTTAATAGGAATCTTGCAGACTGAATGGACCATTGGTCTTTTTCTGCTGTCATTGTCTATGTTTCTATGGCTTAGATCCAAGGCATTCCAAGCAAGTGGAGCAGAAAGGAAAATAAGGCTTTGCCAAAATTAGTTTTGACTTTGGAAAGTGAACAGGACCAACATTTTACATCTCTAAGCTGATATTTACAGGAAGCAAAATTCAATTTATGGGTCAAGTTAAGGAGCTGTGAGGTTATGCATTGCTTTATAAATTTATTTTAACTAGAGTTCCAAAGAGGGCCAGTTTAGATGTTAAAGCATTTCACAATGATTGGTCAAGAAGCTGAACAGGTGCCTGTCTGATATCATCTATGGCCTCTAGTTGGTCGAGGTTGAATCCAGACAAGATCGAAGTGTTGCTGGTTGATACTGGTTCTCAGGGGTTGGCAGGGTGGGAGGGATTTGGCTGGTTTACAACTGAATGCCTATCCTCTCATAACCAGATACATTAAGATACATTAAGAGTCTATGTGCCACCATGGATCGTAAGCTGACACTGGAAAATCAGGTGGTGGTCCATGTTTGCTTTTTCCATCTTAGGAACACCATCTAGATCAAACTCTGTCTGGATCCTGAGGACATTACAACACTAGTGCTTGCCTTTGTTACAATGAGGTTGGACTATTGTAATGCTCTATACCTTAGGTTATCAGGAGGGTAGACAGGTCGGCTACAGCTGGTGCAAAATGCCACAGCCAGGTTAATAGCTGGAGTTTCTCACTCTGAGCATATCTCCCTTCTCCTGATACTGTGGATGTTGCAGTGGTTGCAAGTGAGGTGATGTGTCACCTTCAAGAAAAGTTGCTAACATTTAAAGTGCTACATAAGTTGGGCCTGGGCTGCCTGAGGGAGCTTCTATGCTCCTGGCTGCATTCTCTGCTGATCTGGGGTGTGTCTCTAACAGTCCCCAGATCATAACAGAAGAAGTTGGGTAACCAGACATTTGTGGTGGCAGCACCACTATTATTGAATATGTTGCCCCACAATTTAAGGAAGGACCCTCAGTTGAGAGTTAAAAGAGTGCTGAAATGCTACCTTTTCAAACTGGCTTTTCCTGATTAGTTCTAGCAGTCCCCTGATGTCAGACTGACCTCCAGATTAATTTTTGGGTTTACTTATTAATATTTATTATAATATATGTGCCTGAATTGATGGTAGGTTATTACATAAGTAATGTTTTAAAGCAACAGTGCAAGGACATTCGGCAAAAAATGTTACCCTACTTTTTTCACTATAAAAGATTCCAGGCATCTTCCAGTTTAATTTGGGGGTAACATTTTCTAGTTCCACCAAATGTACAATATATACCTCTATATATCTTAATTTAGTTTTTCTCAGGAAAAATATGGTCACTAAGTTTGGCTTAGAAATAGCATTGTGGAGCTTACCTGGTAAGGGTAAGGAATGAGTAAATTAAAAATTCCTGAATATGGGTATTTTAGCATCTGAAAGATTGGGGCTTGAGCCCCAAGCCCCAATCCCCCACACACAGTAAAAAACAAACCAATGAGCAAGAAGTCAGTTTTAGAATTGGAAATATTTCATTAGGGGCCAATAAAAAAGATTCAAAACTTCCAGCCCCTTTGTGTCCACCCCAGGTGACCCCTGCTCATGGGTGCACAGCATATGAGGTACCTAGAAAACAGATTTGACAGGTATGCTAATGTTTTATTCTCTGTAGCTGAAACTGGCTTTTTGGAAAAAATATTTTGTTGCATTGCTGCTTTAATGCAGCTATGTTGTTGTAGGATGTTGAGAACTAAAGCTACCTACTTAATTATTAACATAAAACACAGTAATGCATCAAGAATGGAAGTTGCATCTATTTTGTAAGCCAGTTGCTGCAAGCTTGAAATATGGATGCACATTTGGGCACAAATTTGGATATAGTTGCATTCATTGGATGACAATTCAGATGCAGATGGGTATGGAGCCCACGGTTATGTCTACATCTGCCACATTTGAAACTTTGTCCCTCTGTGTCTGCACAGTCAGTGACACGCATGCATATGTCTTGCCAGTTTTAACTTTTACCATGAATAAGTTTTGTTACTTTCAGAAAGAGAAAACATCAGGAATAATGTATGGCAACCACACACAGCAAGCTTGTGTTTCCATTGAAAGGTTTAGGCAAAAGCATATGGACCTCAAGAGTGATGTTCAACAGATCCATGCTGTTATTTCAGCTCTGAGATGGAAACACAGGGTGAGTTTACAAAGTTGTATGTCTAACATCAATGGCAAGCAAATAAAAGTATGTTAATAAATGTTCTCAGTATTATATATCCAGACATCACTGGTTTTCTACTGCACAATCCATCATCTGATCCAGATCTGATCAGAGTACATGGGGATTATGCTTGCCCATATACTCTTTTTTACAATGTAGGGTTTAGTAAAATATTACTGTAGTAGTTTCTTTGTCTCTATGTGGCACTTTAGTAAAGCAGGTCATATTATTTTCCAGTAATAATACTGATAGGCATAACTCTGCCTCTAGTACCTTATTCTATTATTGCCTGTGTTTTGCTGTGTAAATTAGTGTTGTTCCTGACAGTCCCAATGAGAATGAGTGAGAGGTAAAGAGAAAGAAAAAGCACCATGCTAGTGGGAGTGTTGTGGACTGTCATGGTGCCACAAAAAACAGCAGACACTACACTGAGTGGTGCTGGCTGCAAAGCACTACTTTTGGGTTTGGGAAGGAGTAAAGCTTAACATGTAAACTTTGGTACATTATTTTCACAAAATAATGTTGTGATTCACCTAATAGGACCACACACTTATGAACAGATAAGGTAAGAGGGGAAGCTGGCAAATCACTGTAATGTTAGTGACTGATATGCCAAAACAAAATGAAAGCATATGGGCAGGCGGCAGTCAGTGTGAGCAGGGCACAGATGCTCTGATTGTAGAACATGCACAACAACTTTTGAGAGTCATGAGTTCCATGCACAATTACCTCATTTACATAGCTAGGTAAGCCAGTTCCAGCTCTCAAGTAGTGAGAATTGATGCAGTTGTGCTCAAGAAATAAGAAATGTAAACCCGATCGGACTACTAACCTGGTTGTTTTCCCAATCCAGTTATGAGTATGCAGTTGGACAGAACTGATGCTTGCAGACTGGGTGTGCGAGCCTTATGTAAACTGATGTGCTAAAATGGATTGATTCCTGACTGCATGCAAATTAGCGATGCATTCCAATGTGCATGTGTGTGTGCCTCGGTTGTAGCTGTTCGTGCTGGTACAATTTCTTCTGACATGATTTTTTGTAGATAGGGTTTTGAGTGAGATTAGTATTTAACATGGCAGGAAGTGATGGCGGGCCATGGTGTGAGCAAGAGACATTATGTTTTATTAATATTTCGAAAGATTTAAACATTATGAGTGAGCTTGATGGGTGTAAGGGAAGGCACTCAGACCTTTATAGGACTGCAGTGGAAAGGTTAAGTGAGGCAGCATTTGTAAGAAGTGAAGTGCAGTTAAGATGGAAATGGAAGGCACTTAGAGGCTAATTTTATAAAGCAAAAAGGGTCATGAACAAAAGTGGAGCTGGTGGTATTTCCATCTTCCCATTTTAACATATTAAATGATATATTAGGAAATTGTCTCCTTCAGAGCATCCAGGTAGTGGGCTAGACATAGGTTTGCAGACGCTGGTGCCAGCTGCAATCCTGTGGTACCAAACGTAATGGATTCAGAAACTATGCACAGTGCTAACGAAGACAGTTAGTTATTAGTAAATATAGGAAATATAATTAATAAAGCTATTAATAAACATTTTAAAGATTTAAAAGTACTACGCATATAAATTGTCAGTCAAGAGACAAAGTGATATGGTTGTCAGTGAACTTTATTGTTTTGCACACTTTTGGTTTTACTATACCATTTGCCACATTAGATCTCCCCAATAGAGGTTTTTCAAAATGTTTTTTATATTTTAATTTTTTTGTATGCATGATGGACACAAGGTTTATAACAGTCCACATATAAATTTACAAAAGTTGTATGTCTAACATCAATGGCAAGCAAATAAAAGTATGTTAATAAATGTTCTCAGTATTATACAGTATATCCAGACATCACTGGTTTTCTACTGCACAATCCATCATCTGATCCAATTCTGATGTGCGATTGACTGTTTGTCTTCATTAACCTCTGCATATGGCAATGTTCCCTATATATGAGGGGTTATCTCTCATTTGCATTGGAACCACTGTATTTTATTTGCTGTCACCAAGGTCGGACTGGGGTACAGAGAGCCAACTTGGAAAGAAGATACAAGGGCCCACCTGGAAAATCAATAGAGGAAGACCCAGGTTGACACACTCATATCAATATTCCACTCAATCTGATACACTAGCTCTGTGTTTGCATCTTACATTTATCAACAGTGTCCAGATACCCCATTTAATTAGAAAAAGATAAATGCAAAAAAATGCAAAAGTTTTCAGAGTTCAGAAGGTAACCACTTACCCAACTGAGGGGCCACCTGGAAATTTCCAGGTATCCAGGTGGGCCAGTCCGACTCCTGTCTGTCACACTGCCAATGTTGCGCTATGCATTGTTGCCTTGGCAGTATAGCCTAGAGGTTAGAGTAAAGAAGTATGAATGAGCTTGATACATCCAGCAGACCTCGGCTTAGTCCCACAATCTCCACTTGCATGCTGTGTGATTCTAAGCAAGTCACTAAACCACCTCAGTGCTAACAGCACCTGTACCTAGTGGGTCTTACCCTGTTACCAAAGAATAAATAAATAATATGGCAACTATCCCGAATGATTGCGCTATGCAAGGGCAGTGTGGTGCTAACTGTGTTAGGGATAGTAATACCTCATTGTTAAAACCTTAATGTTAAACTTTTAGTCAGAATGAAAACTATAATGAAGTATGACTGGTACAGTACATGTAATAGAAATGCAACATATCATATATACATATTATTATGTTGATTAATTCAGGTCTTCATATTACAAATGAAGATTCTGAAAAGGCGTTGCTTCAAATTTGACAATTCAGGAAGCCTATGCACAGACATAATAAATGAAGAACAAGGTATTATTTTATGTCATAACTTTTTCAGAAATCTTTGTAATTGTTGTAAGAAGTATGTGCATTTTGATAGTAAGACAATGGCATAATCCTCAATGTTGTACTGATAAATCAGATGGACAGTGGGCGGATTTGCTCATTTGCAATGGGTGGCAGTATAGCTTAGAGGTTAGAGTAACAAGCTATTATTGAGCTTGGTACATCCAGCTTCCAGCAACCACCACTTGCTTACTGTGTAAGTCACTTAACCTCCCAGTGTTCCCAGGTCTCCCTGAAAGCAGGCACTTGTGCCTAGAGGGTCTTACCTGGTTGCCAAAGACTTTAAAAATTGCATGCTCTGAAGCCTCTCTTTGTGCTACTGCCTCTGGAACAGTAAGCATTTATTACCGGGCCAGCTTTAGAGTTTTGAGGGTACACAGAGAGAAACATCATGGGGCCATTATCCAACCCAATTTGTCCACATCTTGCACTCTGTCATATATGCTTAACATTTTACTTTCGATATAATCAATTCCATATTTGATTTTTCTTCAGGGAGGCAGCAGTATTAGTCTTTGGTGCCCTTCTATGCATCCAATCTAAGTATGTTTATTAGCATTTAATTTACTAGGCTGTAACTTGAGGAGTCATTTTATAATGTTTTGAAATAACATCAGAAGGCTACAGAAAGCCCAGTGATGCCTTGTATTGCTGTATTATTTTAAAATGACAGGGTTCAGTGATGTATAAAACTGGCTATATTTATTATTGAAACATTACAGTGACCTAGTTAATTTTCATTTGCTTTATATGTTTAATGTTTTATTAAACAGGCAGTTCTGTTGAACAGCAGCAGCTCAAAAAAAAAAAAAACAACACGTGGAATAGCTGGCAGAATAACAAATGTTATGACAGAGTGGTCAAAAGAGCACCATGAATTTTTATTATCGCTGGAAGAATGATGACACCAGTGGATGGAGAGAGAGAGAGAGAATGGCAATCAAGACAGGAATGGAAGGAAAAATTGATGACCTTTTTGTAAAAGAGAGTGGAAAAATAGAAGGCAGTTAAGGATTTGATCAATTGGTGTCTAGTGTAATGAGCGTGTTTTATTGAGCATCTCAATAACAGCGTGTCAATAAAATTGCCCGTGGAAGAGTGACTGTTGCACAAATAGTGAGGAGTAGGTAAGAGCAAGTGTAGCAGTGAGCTGCACTCATTAGAAGAAGATAAGAGGAGTAGTTTGGCCAAACCTTGCCGAGCTGGCTATTTTGTATAGTGGCTAGAGCCACTGTCTATGGAATTTGGGTCCTGGTGCGGAAAGAATCTTTTTCATCCTGTTTTTTTTTTTTTTAAATTCACTGCCCCTGGAGTTGGTAATCTTTAGTTGCAGGGTGCAGTGGGCTTGCCTCCCACAAAGGGTGCAGGGGTACAGTCCCCGATAAAAAGTTTGTTTTGTTTAAAGTTATCAACTGTTATGGTTTATGCTGGTTGATCTAATGTTGTTTGCGCTAGTGACTTGGGGCGGTTTTCAGTCGCTCTTTTGGTCGGCGACATAAAAAACTCACCCTTGTCACATAAAACCGACCAATTTAGTCAGTAACATAAACAATACACATTTACACTCCTAGTCCTCACAACATTCCATAAATACACTTCAAACCTACACGCCACTGCAGTCCATACAACTTAGTTATGATAACTCTCAGCAGGAGTGGAGAGGAAGTTCAAGACCTGTGTGGTACAGGACAAATATCTTACGCTGATTTGAGTCTAAAGAATTTGTAATTATTTTTTATCCTATGACAAAATGTACTTTTACCTACCTAAGTTAATGTTTTTCTTTGCTACTTACACTGTTGCTCTTTTAAGTAGTACTAGTAGACTTCCTACAGTTAATGATTTCACTGGGCTTCACACAGGTTATTTCCTCCTCGACCCATATTGGTGGTCGTTCACTGGATTGGTGTTCCTTCTGGGGATGGAGATATCCGACTTGGTGGTGGAACCAGTCGGATGGTCGGACCATCACTTCATTGGGTTCAGTTTTATGGCCACCCTTGTAGGCCAGCCCCTACGAGAGATGGCCCGGTATCGCCTTCTAAGGGCTGTTTCCCCTAATGACCTGATGGCGGTGCTGGACCCATCGGGCTTACCGAGAGATTGCATGGATCCAGGAGAGCTGGTACTTGCCTATAATAAGGCGGTGGCAGGGACCCTGGATTCCATTGCTCCTGTTCGTGTTCGTCCCTCCTCACTCTTTCGACCCAAGTCTCCTTGGTTTGATGAGACTTTGAGGGAGTTGAGGAGAGTTGGACGAAGGTTGGTGAGGTGCTGGCGGAGGTCGGGTCAGGATTGTGACAGACTTAGCTTGATGGATCACTATGTGATCTATCAATCAGCAATCTCTCATAAGAAGGCAGAATTCCTGTCCAGAGAGATTGCTGCTGCACAGAATAGCCAGCTCAGCTCTTCCGGACTGTGGACAGATTGTGCAATCCAGTCTGTCTGCAACCCAGAAGAGCGTTTCTCAAGAACGGTGTGAGGAGTTTGCTCTATTCTTTTCAGATAAGGTTGCCACAATCAGATCGGATATCCATCTAACCCTCTCTAATGGGAGTAGTGATGGTCGGCAGGAGATGTCGGATACCCAGTTTGTGTGTCTGACTTCGCCTCCCCACAATCGATGAAATTGTGATGATCATACAATTATTGTGTCCGACCAACTGTAGTTTGATCCGGCCCCACACGTCTCTTAGTGGGGTGTGTGGATAAAATCGCCCTGGCCTTGCTGAGATAGTCTGAGGTCCTTGAGAGAGGGATTTTTCCAAATCCTCTAAAGGAGGCTGTGGTCCAGCCCATGCTTAAGAAGTCCTCCTTGACCCGGACTGCCTGGCAACCACAGGTCTGTTCTCTAACTTACCCTTTGTGGGTAAAGTTATTGAGAAGGTGGTTGCATTGCAGTTAGATGATCATTTGACCAGCCACAATCTCTACGATTCTCTCAGTCTGGATTTAGAAAAAGACATAGTACCGAGACAGTTCTGGTTCGGTTGCTAAATGACCTCCTAATAGCGAGAAATCGAAGATCTCATTCCATTCTGGTCCTTCTAGATCTCTGCAGCATTTGATACTGTGGACCATGGTGTGCTATTGGAACGCTTGTGGTCTATCTGTGGACTGTCTGGTACAGTCCTCAGTTGGTTTTGATCTTACCTGAGGGTAGGACTCAGAGAGTGGTGTCCTGGATCTTTCCTCGACATCATTCTCCTATCCTGTGGGGTACCGTAGGGTTCCATTTTGGCACCCATTTTGTTTGCAGTATATATGCTGCCATTAGGAGTGATTATTAGGTGGTATGGTCTGAGTTTTCACTGCTATGCAGATGATACTCAGCTGTACATGCCCTTTGTGCCCGCCAAGATGCAGCCTTTTCGGTCTTTAATAACTGTCTTGCTGAAATCCAGGACTGGATGAATGTGAGTTGGCTGAGGTTGAACCCTGATAAAACTGAGGTATTGGCTGTGGGCCAGGATCGCCGGAGGCGGGTTTATTAGCTGGATCACCCTCGGGTCTATGGCTCAGGGGTATCCCACTAATTACTTCAGACTAGTCGGAATCTGGGCGTTGTATTTGATGACTGCTTACATTTAAACCCCAGGTGTCAGCAGTTGTCAAAACCTCTTTTACCATCTGAGGAACATCGCCGGTGAAGCACCTGGTTCCCCAGATGATCTGCTCACTTTGGTCCACGCCTTCTACCTCCCGCCTTGACTACTGCAACTCACTTACCTAGGGCTTCCTGGGGTTGAGATTAGCCGCCTGCAGCTGGTGCAGAATGCGGCTGCCAGGCTGTTGACGGGCTCATCTAGGTCCAGTCATATAACTCTGTGCTCCGTGGTTCGCACTGGTTGCCAGTTTGCTGGGCGAATCACCTTCAGGTTGGTTTGCTGGACCTATAAGGCCCTACATGATCAGGGACCTGTTTACCTGAAAGATCTCCTTCACCCTACTGTCCCTCCCGCCTCTCCGATCCACTGATGAGGGATTGCTAGAGATTCCCAGGGTTCGCTTAAAAACCTCAGGGGCCAGATCTTTTAGTTTTATAGCCCCAACCCTGTGGAATTCTCTACCTCGTCAGGTGCGGACAGCCCAACTGTCCAAAGTTTTAAAGAATCTTTAAAGACTCACCTCTTTAGCAAAGCATATAATGATTTTTAATATTGTTGTTTATTCTATTTTAATTGTTTTATCTAGATTGTACAGGCGCCTTTGGTTTTAGAAAGGCGCTTATATAAATAAATAAAGATTGAGATTGAGATTGATTACTAATGCAGTGAACTTGATTTCCTGGTATGATATGTGACACTCTGCATCCACATTCAAAGCCTGATTAATTATTACAGCAAATACGAGTGGCTGAAAAGTTTATTCATCTTTAGTGGAAAAATGAAAATATCAAATTCTGCATTTAGATAAAAGATAAGAACATAAAAGTGACATTATTAATTATAGTTGATAGGCTACCTTGATCTGCAATGTACTAACATGTTGCAAATTGTTATCCTGATTAACTGTTTATATGTTTTAGATATTTTAATTCCTCAGAAATACTGCTAAATGTTGCAGTCAGTAATAAACATATTGTTTCTTTGTTACTTAGTCTTCTTATCTCACACAGTTTTGAGTTCTGAAGCATAAATTCTTCAAAATACAGCAGTGCATAACGCAGTAATATACTGTTATTAACTACCAATGTAAATTGCTTATATGTGTAATGAAACAAAAGAGTTTAACCTTATCCAAAACATTATATATAACAGGAGTTCATGCTATAAAATAAAGTTATTGTTTAATAAAAGTTGAAACATTTTTAACGTTATAAAACATTGCATGTAAACAATGGATCTATTGTATGACAACAAATTGAGATATATTTTAGTGTGGCCTCCTAATGTAACATGAAATGGCTGAGTATTCAGAAGGCATAAAAAACGATTAAAATACTTTTAACTAATAATTTTAACAGGATATGAAGACATGGTTATATAACTACCACAGCAAGTGCTGTATGTTAGCATTCTGAAAGTACACAGTTCCTTTTTAATTACATGTATTTAATTTTCTAATAAGAATTTACAGTATTTATTGAAAAACTGTGTCATCTCCATATGTAGTTTGTTAAACTATTTATGTAGCAGTATACACTGCAAAGTTGACACAAACTCTACATATCAGGTTTTATGTATTTCACATATTTTTATTACTCTGACAATTAGGATTTCCGTACTGGGAAATTTGTAGCCATGTAATGCATCAAATGCTCTCTAATAGCTGCAGCATTGGACCCGCATGTTGTGATGCTGGTGCATTAGGCTGTGGGAATTCTCTTAGTTTGAATGACAGTTTCCATTCACCTTGTATGTGTAACTTCTTTCCTGCTTTCACAGAAGTTTGCAGTGCCTAGCGTGTTATTATAACATATGGAGCAAGTGTGAAGTCAAAGTCAAATCTTTTTAGTAAGGCTCGCAGCATCCTTTCAGTCTGCCAAAGGCTCCTGATTTTGGATATACTGGTTGCCCATATGTGTTCCAAGGTGTCGCTGTTATTCCCTTCCATTAGTTCAGCCTGAATAGTATCAGAAATATACAGGGCTGTCCCATGTCCTGCTTTTCCTATTCTCTCACTGCTATGGACACATAACTTTTGGATCCATAGTGCAGGCCAAGGCACTGGTCCATGTCACAGTAGAAACATGGCTCACAGTGTGCTACCTCCCCTTGTTCCATGTAGGCACCAGTCATGTACAGGACAGGTCCAGTCAGCATATATAGGTAATGGTACCTCTCCAGATGTGCCTTATAGCATACATGGACAGGCAGACAGGGAGCAGGTACTGCTGGATGCCTTCCAGGACAACTTCCTGCTGCAAATGGTCAGTGAACCAACCAGGTTAGAGAATACCCTTGACCTTGAGCTGGCAAATGGGGACTTTGTGAGAGAACTTACAGTGAAGGAACTGCTGTCAGGGAGTGACCACCACTCAGTATGGCTCACATTGGATAAGAGCAAGGAAGGAGTGGAATCTGGCACAAGAGTGCTGGACTTCAGGAGAGCTGACTTTGGGAGGATGGGGAAGTGGTAAAAGGGTACCTGGCCAGAATTCAATCTAGTATGGACACTAACCAGAGGTGGAGCTCATAAAGCTGGGGATAGTGGAGGCAACCAAAACCTGCTGCAAGGCCCAGAGCAAGAAGGCTAGGGCTAAGAAACTGAGCTGGTTGAGCAAGGAGGTCATGGAAAAGGTAAGGAGGAAAAGAACTGCCTTTAGGAAGTACAAGAAAACAGGAGAGTGGAAGACAGGGAGGAGTACTTGGTGGAATTGAAGGAGGTGACAAGGGCAGTAAGGGGAGCCAAGGCATCTATGGAACTCAGGCTGGCACAAAGCATTAAGAAGGAGAGAAGGACTTCTTTAGATACAGTGGGGAGAAACGAGCTGTAAGGACCACATAGTAAGGATTAGGAAGGAGGGGGTTGGGTGGAAGCAGGGTGCGATAAGGCAGAAGCACTAAATGAGTACTTCTGCTCAGTATTTACTAAAGAGAAGAGGGGTGACACCCAAGGGAGAGAAATGGCAGAAACAGGGGGAAAGGGGTGATAGATGGGAAATCATGGAGGGCAGAGTTCAGGAAGGTTTGAAGGCACTGAGGGTAGATAAGGCGCCAGGCCCAGATGGCATCCACCCCAGGGTACCGAAGGAGCTGGCAGAGGTCCTTGCAGGATCTTTGGCAGACCTATTTAATGCCTCACTACATTCGAGGTGTGCCTCAGGACTGGAGGATGGCTCATGTGGTGCTCCTCCACAAGAGTGGCCCCAAGGATGAACCGGAAACTACAGACCAGTGAGCCTCACATCTATCGTGGGTAAGCTAATGGAGACTATCCTGAAGGAGAGGCTGGTGGCCCTCCTAGAGGCCAAAGGACTACAGGACAGCAGACAGCATGGTTTCATATGGGGCAGATCCTGACAAATCAACCTGGTGGAGTTCTATGACTGGGTAACTAGGCATCTGGACAGGGCCATGCAGTGGATGTCCTGTATCTGGACTTCAGTAAGGCATTCACTCGGTGCTGCACAGAAAGCTGGGAAGTAAGTTCAGAGGCACAGGGGCAGGTGCAAACTGGTGAGATAGGTAGGAACTGGCTTCAGGATAGGCAACAGAGGGTGGTGGTGGTGGGTGGGGAGCTCTCACACCCAAGGGTAGTGATGAGCCGTGTTCCACAGGGCTCAGTGTTGGGACCAGTGTTGTTTGGGATATTCATTGCAGACATATCATTGGACATCAAGAGCAAGATCAGTCTGTTTGCTGATAATATCAAGGTAGGAGCAGTGGTGGATGACCTAGGGGATGGCAGGGGTTGCAGGATGATCTGGCAAAGCTTGAAACCTGGTCAGACACCTGGCAACTGGGCTTTAATGCCAAAAGTGCAAGGTGCTGCATTTTAGGATGAAGAATCCAAGGAGGAGTTACCAGCTGGGGGAGTGCAGCTAGCCCAGACAGAGGAGGAGAAGGATCTGGGGTGCTCATTAGAGGGTCAGTGAACAACTCGCACAATGTAGGAAGGCAGCTGCAAAGGCCAACAAAATGCTGGGTTGTATTGCAAGGGGTATATCCTCGAGGAGGGAGGAGGTGATTCTGCCACTGTATAGGTCATTAGTTAGACGCACCTGGAGTACTGCATACAGTACTAGCACCCGTGATCTGAAGAGGGACATTAAGTTACTGGAGGGGTGCAGTGCAGAGGCGAAAAGATGATCAAGGGCTGGGGAACTTATCATACAAGAGGAGGCTGAGGGAGTTGAACATGAACTCACTGGAGGAGAGGAGGACAGGGGAACATGATTGAAACCTTTAAGTACATGAAAGGAATAAACAAGACAGGTACAGAGGGGCTGTTCAAAGTAAGGGAGGGAGGGACACCAGGGGCCATGATATGAGACTGGAGGAAGGAAGGTTCAGGAGGGAGATGAGGAGACACTTTATTACAGAGAGGGTGGTGGTTTGGTGGAATGCGTTTCCTGCAGAAGTGGTATCCAGTAGAACAGTGGACTGCTTCAAAATGGGATGGGACAGGACAAGGGAGGGTCAATGAAGTGGAAGGGTGGAAGGGAGGGGCAGCTGCAGAATAAGGGGTGTTAGCTGCACATTTGAGCAGACTTCATAGACCTCTAGGCCTTTATTGGCTGGCAAGTTTCGTATGTTCATATGTTCATACTAGGCCCACGCAGACTCCACTGGTCTATTGGTATGGCTAGACACTGGGTGGCACCATATCACAGTAGCCCATTGCTCACACCCTCACTGGGGTTCCATAACCAGTGGCATGGTGACCACACTGTGGCAACCTGTTCACAGCACTGTGTTGCTGGCCCTTTCTTTCCCAAATTGAATAAACTTTACTGAGAAGAGCAAAACAAACTGGACACCAAAATGTACACATAACAAACTAGCCTTACCCCACCATGCACCCTGCCCTTCTTGTGCCAGTATCAAACCTCCACTACACTCGTAGCTCAACTAGGTTCAAATTCCTGGTCCCCTTCTGCCGCTCTGCACGGTGGCAGTGATCTTTTAGGTTCCAAGCCTCTTTCTGGCTCAACAACCTCCCCTGAGATCAATAACTATCCTACCCTTAGCCCTTTAAAAGTACATTACACCACCATCCCTCCTTACTAAATAGTTGCGACTGCCCTCCTTAATCCCACGGTCCCTGCCCAGCACTTATACACCCTAGCTAAAGCCTGTCTCAGCTACTCAGACCAGCCTCTGTTCCCTATGTCCCTGTCCCTGTCCCACTTATATGCCATAGCAAAAGCCTGTCTCAGCTACTCAGGCCACAGCCTTTGTCTCCAGCCCCTCCCTCCCCTTTTACTTTTTCACCTGCATTCTCCTCCCCAACCCCTTAATATGTACACCTGCCGGGACAAAGTCATTCCTCTGACTGCCTCACCCCTTCATTTAACTCTGCTTATCCTTCCCCTCCTCCAACCCCTCCCCTTTATTCCTTCTGCTCCACTTAATACCTACACCAATCAGGACAATGTCATATCTCTGACTGCCGCACCCTTCATTTAACTCTGCTGTTCTCTCATCCATTCCCTCCCTCCAATCCCTGCCCCTCCATTAATTTCTCTTAGCTGCTTCCCTTCCCATCCCCAGGTGATTTCTACCTTGACCTCTTTTTGACTTTTGCCTGTACTCCTTAATGTCCTCCCCTGACCTCCTGCCTCCTTTCTTGGCTTATCTCATAAATAGTTGTTTTAACCATTTCCTGCCTTACTCCTTAATTGTTATCCAACCTTTTCTATAGCTTACCCTCAAGCGTGATGAAATGAAAATAGTTGTAGGTACTTGAAGCTTCGCTGTTAATGTTATCACCATATTATCAGCTATGTTCACTATTTGTTATCCTGTACTGTATTTCCTGTACTGTTTGTATTTTGATGCAGAACCTTTGTAAGAAAACCTCCAGTATAAAGGTATTTAATCCTAGTTATAAATAAATAAATAAATAAAAAATAAATAGGCAGACCATCTGAGGTGTACAAATAAAAATTGTCAAGAACATTTGCATAAAAAAAATGAAACTGCCAAAGTGAACAAAATCCCTTTTAAACAAACCTCTGCCCTCCCCCAA
Organism: Neoceratodus forsteri; assembly: GCA_016271365.2. Taxonomy (NCBI): domain Eukaryota; kingdom Metazoa; phylum Chordata; order Ceratodontiformes; family Ceratodontidae; genus Neoceratodus; species Neoceratodus forsteri. Next base: position 128,445,884 of record JADMNL010000024.1, read on the forward strand.
AATCATGAACCTCCCATCCCCCACCTCTCTTGGAAGAAAATCAAGAGGAACTGTTAGTTGTGGGAGTTGATCTGATCACAGTGACAGGAATCAGCTAAGAAAACTCAAAATATAATAAGCTGAGTGGAGATCTTGTATACTGAAGAAACCCATATAGTAGGCACCTAAATGCAGAAATGACACAGCACTATAGGAAACCTTATCAGGACAGTGGCCTCCCACCATCCCCAACCTGGAGTAAACCTGAAGAAGGGCAATAGGGAGTGATCCAGTTGCCACGCTTGAAAGAATTCAGAGAGTTAACAAGACAAATAATGGTTCCCATATTTTCTTATACCTATCTAAATGATCTGCTAGGTTAGCAATTGTTCTTTTGGCTTGTAAAGCAAACAGGATCTCCTATGTCGCTCAGTAAAAGTGGGTATCGTTTGGTCACACCAGTGTCTGAGTATCACTTTTTGGCACAGGCCGAGATCAATGCCATGTGGTACCTTTAGTTTCCAATAAGGTCTTTAGTAATATCGCCCAACAAACATGTAGACGGATTAAATTTAGTGTGCAAACCCAGCAGGGGATCCGGACTTTGTTCAATGGAATTCCAGAATGGAATGGCTTTTTCACAGGCCCAAAGAATATGAAAAGATCGCTAACCACCTTAGTACATCTAGAACACATATCTGTGGGAGTTTACCTATTCTATGCAATTTTACTGAGATATAGAAAAGATTATGTAAAGCTTGAATTGCATAAAAGCGTATTTATCCCACTTTATAAATTTGTAAGTATTCTTCCAAATGAGAAACTAATTACGTGGCCCTTCTGAATCAGTAACAGCTTGATCCCAGCAATAAAGCAGATCTCCTTTTTGTCTGCAAAAGCATCACACAATTTAGAATAAAAATATGAAATAGAGTGTGATGAGGCTGAATAGACAAACATGGCAATGATCTGTAACCCATAAGATTTCTGCCATTGCACAGACCTGCAATGTATAACAAGTATATGGGATAACTGATAAAATTTGAAACTGAAGGTAGGGGGCCAGTTAAATCTGCTCTGGCCTCCAAAAATGTAACCAATTTGCCCTGATCCAATAGGTGTTCCACTGATGGTACAGGCTCGGAAGATCAAAAGATCTAGTCAATATATGGCCACCAATCTTAAAGTTCAGGTTCCCACGAGGGGTTTTGTAATATCTGTTTGGGGTCGACCTTAAAAAGTACACAGCTGTCTATGAGTTTTCACAGCGGATTCTAATGGAGTATCTTTTAGGAGGAAGGGGCCTGTTTTTGGGAGCTATATAGCAGTGAGACAAGATTGAGTCCTAACTGGGAACAATAATATCTGTTGATTTCCAACCATTGTGGGGAATATACCGGAGTCTGGTCCACCGGAGCTGGTTTATACCATAATGAAATTTTTGAGCAATGGTTAGCCGGGTAATATAAAATATATTAGGGACTTGATATCCCCTCTAGACTTAGAATGCATTAATTTACTTAAGGTCTTATGGGTGGTTTGTGCTTCCATAAAAACGCAGACATTAAATGATGTATCTGGGAGAACCAAATCTGCGGTAGTGCTTGTGTGAGCATCTGCAATGGGTACAGTAGGCATGGGAGAACATTTATTTTTAAAATACTCAAACAACCCCATAGCGATATGGGTAAGAGGGACCAGTGATCCAGGTCAGCCTTTATGTAATTGACAGTTGAGTCTAAGTTAAATTGTCTCATTTTAGTGGGAGAGGTGTGTAAATAAATCCCTAGGTATTTAAGCTTGTCCCTAATCCACACTAGGCGAGAGGATCCACACTCGCTTGCATTGTGACCACATTTAAAGGCATGATCTCTGTCTTCGCTATGTTTAACTTGTAATTAGAGAATTGCCCAAAATGGGATATCTGTGCCAGTTCCACAGTGAGGGAGACGCCTGGATGGGTGATGTGTAACAGAATGTCATCAGCATACACTGATAATGTGTATTCATACGGACCAATCATTATGCCAGAAATCAGAGTCGAGGAGTTGATTTTTCTAATTAGGGTTCTAGAAACAGATTAAAAGAAAAGGAGAAAGTGGGCACCCTTGTCGAAGTGCCCTGATACAAATTGAACCTCTGAGAGGACCCTGTTGCAAAGAACCTTCGCTGATGGGCAGGTGTACAGTATTCAATCCATTGAATAAATGCCAGAGGGATATTATATTTGAGCAACAGATGGAAAAGATATTCCCGACACCCTATCAAAGGCTTTTCCACATCCAGGGATGCCAGGACTACAGGGTAAGGGAACTCTGGATGCGAAATAAGGTGGAAAGTTCTGCAAATGGTCAGATGATAACCTGCCAGATACAAAACCCACCTATTCCACACTGACAAGATGTCGCAAGACCTGGTTTTGCCGGGTTGTCAGAAATTTGGCAAATATTTTGAGATCAACATTTATCAAGGAGATGGGTCTGTAGTTGCTTGCCAGTAGTGGGTCCCTGCCAGGTTTGGGTAGAACAACTATAAGGGCCTCAGTGAGGGAAAGATCTGAGAAATTATGAGTGGAAATATAGATAAACAAGTTAAGCAAGATGGAGACAAGTATAGGTTTAAATTTTGATAAAAATTAGGGGTGTTTCTGTCCAGTCTGAGCAACTTGTCAGGAGACAGAGTATCTATGGCATCACTTATTTCTTGTGCAGTCAAATGTTTTTCCAAAATTCTGATGGAGTGTCTCTTAAATGTGGAAGGGCAACTCCTGCCAGAAAGTCCTCAAAGAAGAGCCAGAAAATGGCATTGGAGAGGGGTATACAGGTTCTGTTAGTAAGATCAGACGTGATCTACAATATCTCTAGGGGTAGTGATCAAGCGGCCTGTATCAGTACGAATGGAAGGAATTATCTTATCGGCAGTTTGGGAGTGTAGCAGTAATGCTAGCAGCTTGCCAGCTTTTCACCTTGGTCAAAATACTTTGCTCTAGTATGTAATATCATATGTTCTGCCCTCTCCCCATAAGTTGGTTATATTTGGCCCATAGCAATTTTAAACGAACCTATTCCGAGGAAGAGGAGTCCAAGGCAAGGTGAGTCACTAAGGAGTGGATTTGTGCCAACAGGTTGGAGAGTTCTTGCATAGAAGTTTTTTCCGCTTTGAGGCTGGGTTTAATCAATTCCCCTGAGAACACATTTAAAGGCGGTGCAGAGCATATCATACTTGTCAACTGAAGGAGTATTTATGTCCAAAAAGAAGAGATAAAATGCTGGATATGCTGTACCAGATCTGAAACTTTCAACAGTTGATTATTTAACCTCCAGGTCTCTCTCTCTCCACTGTGGCTTAGAGGTTAACCTGGCTAAGAACAGGGTGGTAGTCCGAAATGACCTTGGCACTTTAACAACAAACTAGTACATGAGAGAGTGCTCAAACCCCAAAAGAAAGTAATCTGTTCTTGAATACGATGTATGAGGGATAGAATAGAAAGAGTATTCCTGTAACTGGAGATGAAGGACTCTTCACAGCTCAATGAGTCCTAGAGAGTCCAACAAATCTTGTAAGGCCAGTTACTCAGGGAAAAAGCCTGATGGGAATGACCAGATCTATCTAGGGTATTTGTTGAGAACCATATTCTAATCTCTGTCTAAGAGCATTGAGATGGAGACCCAGGGCATTAAGTTTTCATATATTAGCAAAAAGCTAGGGTCATCGCTGTTTGGGCTGTATATTGAACCCAGAAGAACCTTCGAATGACCAAGTAAGGCACAGAGGAAAAGAAATCGCCCTAGGGGTCACTAATTTTGTGCAACAAGTGAAATGGGACCCTCCTGGCCAAAGGATGGCAACCCCTTTCTTATGGAATCTGTACCTGAGCCAAAGCTTGACCCACCCAGGAGCGCTGAAGCAGTGATACCTGGGTGGGAGCAAGGTGGGTTTCTTACAAAAGGCTACAGCAGCTTGTAGCTTACCCAGATGGAGGAGAATTTTGGATCTTTTCAGCAGGGATCGAGCTCCTTTTATATTCCATGAGCAAAACAAAAATTAGTGCCATACCCATCAGCAATAACATGCAAACTATATAGCTGCAATTCCAAAAGTGAAAAAGAAAAAACTTTATGAAAGATGAATACCCTCTTCCAAGAGGATGGCATCCCCATTTCCCCAAAATGACTAAAATCCCAAACCCACAAAATCAGATCAGCCCCTCCCCTTCCGAGCCCCAACTTCTTTATTATCAAAACCCAAATAATCCAAAGAAAATAAAGTCCCCTCCGCCATCCCTTGATTGTCTTGGTGCATGACTACCAAGGCAGACGATGTCACCTTCATCCAGCCCCACTCCCCATCCTGATCCAGGCAATGGCTGTTTAAGATTAATAGTCCCAAAGCAAACTATCACTAAACTGGCATGGCTCAAAGGCTATAACCGAACAGTAGGCCAAATGCCAGGAAAAAAAAATTACCGGTAAGGCATTTAAAGTAAAAGCTCTCATGAGACCTCAATGGAGGCTTATCCTGATCTCAAAACCAGGTGGATATTATAACCCTAGGTAAGATAGTCAAAATTAAGTGCAACCATGCCTTTAGATTCTTCCATCCCCAGAAAAGCAGGGAACGAAGCAATAAAAGTGAAACTGAAAAGCTACCATGAACCCCAGTAACAATAACACTGAGAAAAGCATATACGCAGCATTATGCAAACAAGAACTATTCTAAAGCCTGTGGAGCCTTAATTATAGTGCAGCACATAAAACGCCAGTGATTAGCAAAAGAAACTCAGATGATGACACAATATACTGTACATGGAAAAATAAACACAGCAGATAAGAACCAAGAACAGCAGTCTGCAGCGTGTATAACTAAAAAGGCATCTCCCTCAATAAATAAGCATCCCATCTCATATTGGTTTCAAGAGACAAAGCTGTTGATAATTTGCAATCAAGTTACAATACTTCCGTCAAGAACAGCCGGCATTGTACATCTCACATTGTAGCAGTACAGTCATCGATGAGATCAGGTGGCATACAATGCTTGTTCAAGAAGGAGACTCTGACCTGAGATTGAAATAAAATCTAGCCGGATAAAAGTTTGACTCACCAGCCTGTTTCAATCCATACCTGGGTTTTCCAGAGAGAATTGTCAGATGTAAGATAGCCCAAAGATTGTATACAGTGGACATATCCAGGAGTTAGAGCCAGGGGAGTTTGCAGTTTACAAAGGAGGAGGTAGAAATTGAGGGTAACCAAACCTGATTGGTGGCTTGTGGAGTGAGGAAACAAAAAGGGTTTGTCACAGACACTGTCTCTGTTCCTTCAGCTGGTGGTAAGTAATGGGATCCTGAAGAGATCTCAACATTATCCTCTAGAAAAACCGTCGAGAACAGGGAGGACAGTCCGTATCTAGGGCAACCAGGTGGAAGAGATAGCTGGGTGTAGTAAGTATGTACTAGTCCCACACAGTCAGTGAATCCTGCTAAATAAAGGACTCAAGAGGCAGCTGATCTCAATGTCTGCAGAAATCACCAGGTAGAAATGAAAAAGTGATTAGATAGGTAAGCCCCCAGCTAAGTACCATGTTAACCATTAATGCTCCAAGCTGATTCTTTGTTATTCTCAGCAGTTCTTGACTAGGTCATGGAGTAGATCCTTCAAGGCAGCAGATGCCTGTTCAGCAGTCTCCCATGATCTCCAGGAGTCTCCTATTTGGACTTGCAGACATGCAAAGTATTGCACCGAAATCTGAGCCTAGCTGCTAGAATTTTAGAGACAATGGGATGGTACGCTGTGTGTCTCTGTCTGACCATAGCGGCATATCCTGAACAACACGGAGCTTCCGCCCTTCGTGAGCAAAAATTCCTTCATCTCTCACTTTCCCCAAAAGGTGCTGTTTGTCAAGAAAATTCTGGAATTTAAAGATGAAGGGTTTTGGAGGGGACTTGTCTGGAGGTGGGGCGCAGAGCCCTATGAGCCCACTCTATGATATAAGTAGTCCCATTCAGAGAGGGGCCAGCTAATTTAAGGCATAATTTTTGATCAAACAAGATAGGAGACCTGCCCTCAGCATTTCAGGTAGACTGAGTACCACGATGTTGTATCGCTGATCATGGCCTTCTAGGTCTTCAGAGCTTAGATTCCATTATGGCTAACTTTTTATTTGAGAGCTGCAACATTGGTGTCTAAATGGTCCTTCCACTTAATTGAAAACATTTTGGCTTCATTGTCGTCAACCCATCTACCTAGATCAGACAAGTCAGAACAGAGAGATTTAAGCTCCTAGTCAAGTCTTGTAAGGCTTCCTTTATAAGGGTAAACTCCACTAGAAACTTCTCCTCCGATAATGGTGTGGTGCCCAGAGTAGTAGTAGGGCTTTGTCCAGCCCTAAAGCTTGGGCCTTGGACCATTTGGATTGCTTATCAGGCAGAATGTGCCAGGGCAGTGCAGAGCACATTTTGGCATCCATTACTTCTGAATTTTCCACTGTGTTGAAGTCCCTGACAGTGGTAAGGTAATCTCAGTCCAAGTAACTGCAAAAGAAATAAGTAAAATTATCATTTTATAAGGATTATTAAGATGAGGAGCAGGAGCCAGAGAAAGGAGTTTTCACCCAAACCTAGACATCACGTGATTCCATTGCTGGCCCTTTAAGGGCCACATTGCCAGTATGTGAGCTGGATGCATTGGCATGCCCTGACATAATTTATTTATTTATTTTTATTTATTTAAATTTTGGAGACTGGGGGCCCCTGAGACAGTCAAGTCCCTTTTTCAGGGGCGACCGGGAACCAAATGTTCCAAGCATAAGAAAACAGTACAGATAATTATGTACAAATATCATTGAACAGTTACATACATTCATGAACTAGACTAGCCATCCCATTCATTGGGAGACAGTACAAATTACAGATGTCAATTGCAACATAGGTGAACAAACAGTAAGGTTGATACAAACATACAATATAATCGTAGTAGAGTCAGTTAGTACATAAGTGCAGAGTACAGACAACTTGGCTGTGTACAGACTCATAGCCCTAGACATTGATCATACACACCAGAAGAGTATAGGCAAGCAGGTGGAGAAGTTTAGAGAAGATTAGGTACAGTTCCCATTACAGACAGGAGGCTTGTAAAATATTTCCTATATTGTCTTTTGAAGAGAGTAATGATCTTGCATGAGAGTAGTGAGTGTGGGAGGTCATTCCACTTTTGTGGTGCTGTGAAGGAGAGGGATCTTCTTCCAACAGTTAGATGAGTTATCCTGAAAGACTGACAAGTGCAATGGTGGTGGAAGGAGTGAGGAAGGGGACCAACCAGGAGGATGTGGTGGGTGTTAGTACTGTCCTACCAAGATGACAAGGGGACACCTGGAACCTGGCTATCAGTGTACCATGTCTTATAGGTAGTAGGAATACACTGTACTGAACATGTGTGGTGTTACTCATGGCATGCTCCATGCTTATAGCGCAAAGGACTACCATAGTAGGCTCCAGTACATCGCCCTGCCAAAACAAGAGAGGCTGGATGGGAACAAGCAGATAGTGGTGGCCTGTCCAGTGCACATGGACCTGTGGATTCCTGAGAGGCTGCTACTGTTGGGCTGGAAATACAAAGATGATGTAGGGTCTACTTGGCCATGTCGGAGCCCTAGAGGTAGGTACATATGTGCTTCATGCCCTCTGTGCTGGTGAGGGCTGCCCATCTACATGCCTGTGTGTGTTGCATGTCCTTTTGTGTGATGCCCACCTATACCTGTGTATACCACTCATACATATCCCTGTGTTCTTCTCATAGCAGGCATACCATGGACTTCTTCAATGCCTCAACCCAAGGGAGAGGGAATTCAGTGCCACCACACTCCCAGGGTCCAGTTGTGGCTTCCTGGATGAAGACTAGGAAAGATTGGGCTGAGATCTGGGATATCTGTTCAGCTGCACAGTTCCATGCTTTGCCACTGTTTAGTTCTTTTGCTGTCTTGCTCTCTTTGACAATTACAGGTCTTATGCAGACAGTCTGTGTCCGTGTGGTGTGTCTGGCCATCAACATCATGCTGATGGCTGCAGCAGGATAGAACAGGCCAGGTGTAATGGGGAGGCACACTAGGGGCCACATTGTGTGCTGCCATGACCTGCCAGGAGGGCCAGGCTGTGTGTTGCATGCCATGCCTGGGGCAGGCTGTGTGCTGTTGTGCTATGCTGGGGGCTGCATGCTGCTGTGTCAAGTTGAGGGGGCATGCTGTGAACTACCATGTCAGGGGTACAGGTTGTGTGCTGCCATGCTATGCATCAGGGGCAGGCTGTGTGCCACAGTGTGATGCCAAGGGAGGTCAGAATGTGTGTTGCAGTGCTTTGAATAAGCCTGTAACCAGTCTTTAGGAGCACTACGTAGGAAGATATCAATATAAGTGACATTTATTTAAATAAGGTTTGAAATAATTGTTTTATAGAAGGGATCTTTAAGGTTTCCTGTTAAGTGCCATGGCAGTTTCTGAGCATTTCCCAATATTTTTTAACATTTAGATTATCCATTCGGAAATATGCCTTATCAATTTGTATGTACATATAAGCTTAAATGTTACTATTTGCAAGGGAGCCGAGCCATTTACAAGTGAAAACGGTATCATGTTTCTAGGGAAAACACTTAGGCAGGAAAATGTCTGTAGTACAAGAAGGGAGCTTTATAGCAACTGAGTTCTGTATCACAAAAGTTTCATATATCTTACGTAAACAGTATCCATAACAAAATGTTAATCCCTTCCTTTCCACCAGTACAGATCACATGGTTGCTGTGACAACAGCAGCCAAGAGGAATATATGTCAAACAAGAGTGCCAGAATGGTGTCCAAATTTTTGATTAACATGGAACAAAATATATATTACCAAAGAGTGCAATGAAAAATGTTTTTCCCAAAAAGCTAGTTTCAGCTTCAGATAAGAAAAATTTTAGCACACCTGTCAAATGTACCTGTCTCAGTACCTCCTCTGCTGTGTACCATGAGGCTTTTTATTTCTCGATCCTAATCCTTATCAGATCTACACAGAAACATAGAAGTTGCTGGCAGATAAGGAATACTTGGCACACCTGGTCTGCCTTAAATTCCTACCTTTAGTGCCACCAGAGACCCTACTTGGACTCTGGCTTACACCCTCTCTTGCTTCTAAGATTCCCTTATGTCTATCCTATGCATTCTTAAATCCTGTGACCATTCTAGCCTCCCCACTTCCTCTGGGAGGCTGTTCCACGTCCACCACCCTCTCTGTGAAGAAGTACTTCCTCACGTTTCCTCTGAGCTCCACTCCTCCAACTTCATATTGTGACCCTTGTCCTTCAGCATCTTTTCTTTGAAATGCTCCCTTCCTGTACCTAGTTTATTCCTACGAGGTATTTGAATGTCTCTGTCATATACCCCCGTTTCCTCCTGTCTTCTAGGGAGTACATATTTAAATCCTTAAGCTTTTCTTCAGAGGGCTTCTGTTGCAGGCCCTGCACCATTTTGGTTGACCTCCTTTGCACCGCCCACCCTATCTATGTCCTTCTGGAGATGGGGCCTCCAGAACTGTACACAATACTTGAGGTGGGGTCTTCCAATGATCTATACAGTGGTATTGTTACTTCCCTCTTCTACTGGTGATACCCCTCCCTATGCATCCGAGCATACCACTAGTCTTTCCCACTGCCTAGTCACACTGTCTAGCTACCTTCAGGTCATCAGAAATGATAACCCCCAGGTATCTTTCTTTTGTGACTTCATTGATACGTTGCTCCTGGGTTTTGTCCCTAAGTGCATGATTTTGCACTTTTTGCATTGAATCTTAGCTGCCAAACTTGAGGTAATTTTCTCATCTTCTTCAGATCTCCTCATTCTTTTCAACCCATCCTGGTGTGTTTACTCTGTTGCAGATTTTGTGTCATCCACAAATTGGTATATTTTCCTCCAGTCCTTCTGCAATGTCACTAATAAAAACATTGAAGAGGACTGGGCCTAATACTGATCCCTGTAGCACCCGCTAGTCACCTTGCCTTCCCAGAGTGCACCCCATTTACCACCACTCTTTGGCTCCTACCACTAAGCCAAATCTCCACCCATTTTACTATTTTAGGACCTAATCCTAGGCTACTCAGTTTGTCTACCAGCCTTCTGTGTAGAATGGTGTTGTAGGCATTGCTGAATTCCAGATAGGCCACGTCAACTGTCCCTCCCAGGTCCACTTCTTTTGTTACCCAGTCAAAGAATTCAATTAGGTCTAACAGGACCTCCTCCCTGTGAATCCATGTTGCCTTGGATCCTGTAGACTGCTGGTAAAAAGGTATTCTCCATCCTTTCCTTCAGTAGTGATTCCATTGCTTTGCCCACTACTGATGGTACAATCCTATTTCTGTGCAAAAGGTGGTGGCCATCTTTTATTTGTTGAGAAAAAATAAATTAAAATATTTATTAAATACTCAAATGTTGGTGGAATTAGAAAACTGTATCACCAAATAAAACTGGAAGATGCCTGTAATCTTTTATAGTGAAAAAGGTAGGCTGACATTTTTGATCTAATTTCACTGCACTGCTTTCATTTATAATTATTATAATATTTAATTATGCAGAACTTAATTACAAACATTACTGTACATACTGGTGTATGTACTTTGTTTTACAAATGGAAATAATTATATAACGATTATAATAACACGAGCATATGAAGATGTTAGCAGAATAAGGCTTTTGGGCAATTGAGTCTGTTTGTATTGAGAGTCCCTAGTGCCAGCTAAGGACTCTACACCCCCAAACCAACCCCTCTTTCTGGCTACTCTTCTCTTGATCCTGACTCTCCCTGTAATGCCCCAAAGAAGGTGCCCCAGTAAGGTGTCCCAGCCCAGGTGATGCTAGCAGTTTGACTTGGCAGGGGCCCCCAGAAGTAAACTGCTGCCTGCAGATTAAAACTTTTTCACCCTTTGTCAGCCTGATCTAGCAAAGTGGCATAAGTCAGTGCCACTCTTATACCCAGCTCATGCTGGACTGTTGCTTGTCCCAGCATTGCAAGGGAATTGGCGTCCCCAAACATGGGGGGCCTTGGAATTGTGACCAGTTGCAGCCATTAGAGAGAGGAGAGTTCAGCTGTAGTGAAGAGTGCAGCCAGGAGTGCTATCAGATGTTCTGAAGAAAAGAGAAGAGCCGTGGCCTGAGGGAGAAAGGTGTGCAGGAAACAGTGTCAGAGAGGGCTTACCTGCTGTCCTCCTTTCATCCATCCACCAGTCAGCCATGTCCCCACTGTTGTGGCAGTCCCCAGCAGTGCGGCAGTCTCTAGTGGTGTCGGGCAGTTCTAGCAGTCAGCAGTCACGTGTGGGCTCCATTCGCCTGTTTGTTATTTTATTAGTTTAAAAAAAGTTGTTCAGTCCTTTGGTGGCGGTATTTTGAAGCAGGGCCACATTGGAGGAGAAAGCGCCAGCAAAGAGATCACATCTGGTCGAGCAGAGTGACCAGCAGCAACAAGGCCCACAGGAACAGCACCTCTCACCTGCCTGCAGTCAGCATACCGCCCACCTCTCCTCCTGTCCTCCACTCTCCCCAGGTCAGGGTGGTGAGTCAGTGGCAACACCATCAGGCAGGTGTTGTCCACCAGAATTAATTATTTAAATAGACAAAAAAAAAGCAACTGTTTCTAGCACCTAGTGTGCAGCAAAGGATGACCATGGCAAAAAAGAGGTCAGGGCAAGACATGCTAAGGGACACCCTGAGGGTAGGCTTTATGTAAATTTATTAAAATAGGCTCCAGCAAGAGAGTAGAAGGAAGGAGTGGGCTCTGTGATAAGAGGCTCCCATAGGCAGAGCAAAAGGGCAGGCAGGTCCCATTTAAATTTAATTCAACAGTAAAGGCTCCAGCCAGGAGCAGGGCAGAGCAAAGCCCCAGTTTATGGTTAGTTAGCTCCAAGTGGGCTACTGCACAAAAGCTAGCAATCCCAACACTTTTTTAATTATTGGAATAAATAAGCACCAAGTGGGTAAGGTATGGCAAAGCAAACTCCATAACACAGAAAGGCTAGTGCTCCAGGGTGACAAGGGTGGGCTAGTAGTCAGGTAGCCACCAGTAGCCCAAGCCAAGAGCTAGTGTTTAAAATTGTAAAATGTTGATAATTTAAATGCACAGTGTATTGGCTCCAGTCAGGAACAAGGGAAGGGAGTGGACCAGACAGTTAACCACCTCAGGAGAACAGGTGCCTTGGCCTAGCTAAGTGTTAGTAACCTGTAAAACTGTGTAACTGACTCAGAGCCCTGCTAACAAGGGAGGGGCAGTTAGCATGGGACTCCTAGCACATAGGCTAGTCAGCCAGTCCTTGACCAACAGAGTGGAGCTACTGTATAACTCAAGCAAATGCCTGTGGGAGGAAGGATGTGCCAGGGTCCTCACATAGCTAGGTATATCCAGCATTTAGTCAGGCTTCCCTTGTTTAATAACTGTCATATTGCAACTGTTCTATAGTGACTGTAATGAACATAGAACAAACATTTTACAGTGATAGTACAGAACTGAATGCAAACTGTTGTGAAGGGCAAAAACTGTAACTGGTCCAAGTCTGTATTTAAAGGGACAGTGCCCAAAGTCAGTGCATGGTCTGAAACTGTGAATTTGCCCAACATACAACAAATCTGCCCTACTTGCATTGAGTTTGCCCTATTTACTCTGAAGACTGTTTGGATTGCCCCAACATTACCCTGTATGCTATAGAATTCATGTTATAAAACTGCTCTGCATGTTATTAAATGGCCCTACATGTTATTGGACTACCCTGCCTATTGCCTACTTAAGCAATAATGCCCGACAGGGTGTGTCTTGTGCTGGGATAATTACGCCTCAGGTGGTTGTGCATGAGGCCAAGTGCGTCTAATGCCTGAGGTGTGACTCTATCCCAGAATACACCCTGAGGGTATTATTGCTATTATACATGGCCTGTTGTAATAATAAAAAAAAAAAAAAAATTTTAAGGAATATTTTTGTTAGTGTGGAAGAAAATTTTTGTTTCTTAAGAGAAGATGCAGAAAAGAGTATATCCTAGTTGTCCAAGAGGTCATGTACATTGGTTCACAGTGCTGAGACTAGACCCGTGATGTTGTGCTGGGATAACATCACGGGTCCAGTCCCAGACTGACTAATCAGAGGCCAGAACTCTTTCTTGCCATTGTATAATATCCTTTTCATGGTTGCTCAACCAAAGACTGCCAATACCAGCAGCCGCTATGTGAAAGTCAGCCTGTGCAAAGACTAAATTGGACTTCTACCTAGCTGCATGCTCCAGACTATTCCACCCAGCTGCATTTTGACAATTTGGCCAGTCATCAGAATAGGAATAGCATAGTCAGCTAAGGAACTCCCTGTCACTTGATTTCATCAGATTCTTCGGTCCAGTTCCTCCCTAACAGTAAGCTAGGTAGTGCAACGAACTGCACTGGTTTACAGATAGGGATCTGATGCCCAGTGGGTTGGGGTTTTTGTTCCAGGTCTTTAGTTCTCTAGAGGTTCTCCAGCAAAAGTGTTCCAGACTTCAGTTCTTCAGTTGCTCAAACCTCTTTCCATGGTCAGTGGTGATGGCCCAGAGGTGTTTCAGATTTCAGTTCTTCAGCCTTCAGTTCCTCACATCTCTTCCTGGGATTAGTGGTGATGCCCAAAGGCATTCCAGTTATTCAGTCTTCAGTTCTTCAAATCTCTTCCAGAGGCCAGTGGCAATGACCGAAGGTGTTCCAGCTCTTCAGCGTTTAATTTCTTCAGTTTCACATCTTTTCCAGGGACAGTTATAACAGCTTGGAGCTCTTTTCTTTTCACAAGTGCTTGAAATGTAAGTATCCTCTTCTTTCCTAGAGTCTGTTGTAACAGCCGGTGGTCCTCTGTGGAATACAAGTGTGTTTTAAAGGCTATCAGGACTCAAAATGAACATTCCTGGACGTGAAAGTTCTATCATGTAGGCAAACAGGCAAAGAACCACCTTATCCTCAAGTTGGTTTATGTCTTTTCACCCAAGAGACAGACTACCACCCTCTCTGTTCTTGGTTCACTGCACCTGGTATATTCAGTACATAGATACATAGATACATAGACAGTGTTGGCAGATAAGGGCCTATGACCCACCCAGTCTGCCCATTTGAGCTTGTAAGTTCAGTTTATGTTTTCCTAGAAGTCTGTTGCCTCTACCCTGACCTCCAGAATTCCTTTATGTCTATCCCATGCATTCTTAAATCCATGATTGTTTCAGCCCCACCACTTCCTCTGGCAGGGTGTTCCACTTGTCCAGCACCCGCTCTGTGAAGAAATTCTTCCTCACGTTTCTCTGAATCGCCCTCCTCCAACTTCATCCCATGCCTCTAGTCCTGGAACATCTTTTTCGCTTAAAATAGTGTATTCCTGCACCCTGTTCCTCCCTGTAAGATACTTGTATGTCTCTATCATATCCCTCTCTCCCTCCTCTCCTCCAGGGAGTACATGTTCAGTTCCTTCAACCTGTCCTCATAGGACTTGTGATGCAATCCATGCACCATCTTTGTTGCCCTCCTCTGAACCTTCTCTACCCTGTCTATGTCCTTACGAGGTAAGGTCTCCAGAACTGTACACTGTACTCCAGGTGGGGCCTCACTAGTGTCTTGTATAGTGGAATTATGACCTCCCTTTTCCTGCTGGTGATGCCCTGCCAATGCATCCCAGCATCCTATTTGCTTTACCTGCTGCCTTGTCACACTGTTTCCCTACCTTGAGGTCATCAGAGATGATAACCCCAAGATCCCTTTCCTGCTTGGTGCATGCTATATCCTCACCCCCAACTGATATATTGTGCCAGGGTTTTTGTGCCCCATATGCATTATCTTGCACTTCTTTGCATTGAATTTCAACTGCCAAATCCCTGACCATTCTTCAAGTTTCTGTAGGTCTCTCCTCATTCTGTCTACACCCTCTGGTGTATCTTCTCTGTTACAGAGCTTTGTGTCATCGGGAACAGTGAAATTCTGCCTTCTAGGTCCCGCGTAATGTCACTGATGAAGATGTTGAATAGGACCAGTCCCAGCACTGATCCCTGTGGTACCCCACTGGTCACTCTTCCCTCTGTGGAGTGACAGCCATTTACCACCACCCTCTGTGTCCTGCCACCCAGCCAGTTACCTACCCACCACACTAAAAATTCAACGAGTTGGTCTGACATGATCTCCCCTGGTGAAACCATGCTGCCTTGGGTCCTGTAGTCCATTGACAACCAGGTGTTCCACCAAGCTCTCCTTCAGTAGTGCTTCCATGATCTTCCCCACTACCGAGGTGAGGCTGACTGGTCTGTAGTTCCCCGCCTCTTTTGTTCCCACTTTTGTATAAGGGACTACATCTGCTGTCCTCCAGTCTTTGGGTACCTCCCTGTTTCCAGTGATTGGCTGAACAGGATAGCCAGAGGTTCAGCCACCACCTCTCTTAGTTCTTTAAGGACCCTGGGTGTACTTCATCTGGCCCCATTGCTTTATCAACTCTTATTACTTCCAGTTCCTTCTGGACCTTTCTCGAGTAAAGGGACTTGTGTCCATTTCTGCACCATTCTCACCCCTTGTACTCCCTTCAGACCCATTACCCTCCTCTTCCTCAGTAAAGACTAAGCAGAAATACCTGTTCAATATGTCAGCTTTACTGTTGTCATCCTCCACGCGGCCCCATCCTCCCCTTCAGTCTCACTATCCTCCCTTTGTCTTTCTTTTTTCACTTATGTACCTGTAAAGGTTTTGTCCCTCTACCCACTGATTTTGCAATGTGTTCTTCTGTCTGAGCTTTGGCTTCCCTTACTGACCTCCCTGCCTCCCTTTGCTTCTCCTGGTACTCTCTCTATCCCCTTCTGCCTGTGTCTGGGTATGTGTGTCAGACAGATCAGTTTGTCTCTCATTCCTGATCAAAGACTTGGTTCACTTCATCCCCATTACCCTGTCCCAACCTCTTCTGAAGCTCTCCACTGTTTCAGGTGACACCACTACCTCGGGAAGCCCATTCCACTCTTCTACCATGCACTCCATGAAGAAACGCCTTGTTTCCTCTC
This sequence comes from Neoceratodus forsteri, assembly GCA_016271365.2. NCBI lineage: Eukaryota > Metazoa > Chordata > Ceratodontiformes > Ceratodontidae > Neoceratodus > Neoceratodus forsteri. Next base: position 128,461,897 of record JADMNL010000024.1, read on the forward strand.
TAAACCCTTCTCCCTCTAACTTAAGACAATGCTCCCCAGTGTTTTTGTTCCCACTGAATCTGAAGACACTCTCTCTCATTCTATTCTGTTAATCTATACATAAAGATAAGTCAACTATTGCAGTATTTATGTTTATAATACATTTATTTATTATATTAATTACATTAAATTTAGACCTCTGATGGCCTACATCTTAACCTCTCCATTTCTTAAGATACACCAATATTTTAAAACTATGTTATTTTTTTCCAATTGTATATGACTATTCTAATGTTTTGCACTTGCTGAGTACAATATGTGCAAGCCAAGAAATGATGGTACTTCTTCCTCATAATATATACTTTTCAGTGTCTTGTCTTGCATTTCATTAATATTGTGACATAAGAAATGATAAGTGGAAATTGCTTTCTGTAACCAGTCATACTTATGACTATGTAATAACATTTTTCTGGAAGAACTTTAATATCCGTTGGACTGTTTTGAATGCTAACAGTGATATATTCAATGTTTCCAGCATTTATTGCCCAATTAATCTGTATACTTTTAGGATTAATTTTCAAACAGTCAAGGCTCATTTACCATTTCTTTTTTTAATAGCAATAGTTTTATTAACATAACTTGCTTCTTCATATTTCTAAATGTTTTGGCAGTCTGCAAACTTTCACAACATTGTTTTGGAACTGGGTCAGTAAATAACAAAAGCGGTGTATCTTTTATCAAAAGTCTGTATTTCTAATATTTGCACGGTGGAGTTTTGGCTGTTCTGGGCCTTGAGGAGACAAGTTGCGTAATTCAAAGTGCAATTGATTTGGCTAATCCTGCAATGAAGATAACAAGTTGGACTTTGACAGCAGAAGGGAGGAGGTGAGTCAGTCCTGTACAGGGCTGTGGTGAAACCACATCTCAAGTACTGTGCCCAGTTCTGGAGTCTGCTCCTGACAAAGGACTGGGATGGGCTGAGGCAGTGCAGAGAAGGATCACTGTGATGATCCAGGGGTGACATGGGAGGACATACTGTATGAAGAATGACTTAAGGACCTCAACATGTACTTGCTGGAGGACAGAGCGGAGAGGGAAAATAAGATAGAAATCTATACATTTTGTTGTGCACACTAGGCACTGAGTTTAAAATGTTTAAAAAATGTTTCGAAACCAGTCATTAGCATGGTTGTTGGAGCATCCACACTGCACTCTGACAACCATGCTTGCCCAAGTGAGTTCCCAGGCATGATTGCAGTACTAGCACAAAATCATTGTGGGTGCCACAATGCATGATGGAATGTTCACAAGTGGGCTGTCTAACAGAACAGGAGGAATAACATAGGCAGAAACGGGAGTACACTGGGAGCACAACCATGTTGGTTATATATTTTTATGTTTGCTTGCACGATGCGTGAGAAACATTATGTGGCAGCTAGGAGAGAAGCAGGTTGTGGAGGTGCAACACTATGGTGGTCAATGCTGGCACTGCATTGTTGGGCTTGGCAGTGCTTGGCCAATGTAGGGCCAGTGTCTTGATGACACTGGTTCTGCAGAGTGCCACCAAGTTGTAATGATTTTGCTACTGCAATCAGGGGCCACCTCGTCATTGCAGCATCAGCCATTCTGCTGCAACGAGGGAGCGACCTGTCATTGCAGGGTGGTACCTGCCTGGTGTAACATTAGCAGGAATGTGGCAGCTTGTGCCACCACCTCGGAGGCACATAGAAAGCCGAAGGGTGCCCATTCCCTGTTGACATGCCCTCGACCCAGTTCATTTGCCGATGTGGGGCCACTCCCGTTGGCAAGCTCCGCCCATTTCAGTTGTGTGCGGGGGTTCCCAATCCCCTAGGCATTATCGTCCCCCATTTCTGTGCTGATGGGGACCCAATCCCGTCGCTCACAGTCTCCTCCCAATTCCAGTTGCCGTTGGGGAGCCTACTCTTCATTGGCATAATGGCCCCAGTGCTTGCATGCCTGTGCTGAGGGAGTGCCCAATTCTTCTTGGCATCATGCACCCCCCAGCGGTTTCTGTGCTGATGGGGGCTAAGTCCCCATCGGCTTTAGTCCCCCTCCCCACAAATGCAGGTGGTACACTGATAGCACACTCCAGTGTACCAAACACACCTGTGGAAAAGGAAACCAACTCGCTGTCCGTTTGCTTTTTTTTACTTAAAATGAGAAACCATCCTCGAAGTGTTCGATGCCCTCCCCAACCCGTGCCCACCCTCTACATACTCTGCCTCCTCACCCCCTCACCACACTTACCTCCATAACAGGCACAATGATCTTTGGTGGACTGGGAACATGTCTGCACTCTTCAAAAGCCGACCGTGAACTGAAGAAATGCGGTAAGTTGTATAATGGCATAAATAGGGTTTTCAACTTTTTGCATATCTTGGGCATTTTAGAATTTTGGCACCAGATTTTCAACATTGTGTTATTGGGACCCCTCCTCATGATTTCAGTCACTGTCATGGCGTTTCACTCCTGAAAGGTGATTTTGTGGTCACTGGTGGAATCACCTTTTGGGACCATTAATGAACAACAGTGCCACTGTTCATGAGGTGGGCTCTCAAAAAGCCTAGGTTGCAAATTTGGTGTAAAATAAAAAATTACTGTTTTATGAGTGTGCATTGAGCAGTTTCCACGCATGCTCGTAACTGCGAATTTGTGATTTTTCACTCCAGATTTTCAACATTGCCATTTTACCACACCTCCTTATGAACAGTACAGCTGTCATTTTACACATCCTTGTAAAATGTGTTTCGCACTTCCGCTCAGAATAGCGTGGTCACTGTGGGAAATCAGTGTTTGGACAGATTAAGAAGATATCAGTGACACTGTTCATGAGCAGAGGTTCTAAAATGCCTATGTTGAAAATTTAGTGATGAAAGTCCATAAAATGACTGTGTTACCAGTGTATTGCGCAGTTTCCACGCACCTTGTAACTTCACAAATTTGTATTATTTTAATGCCAGATTTTCATCACTGGCATTTTTCACCTTCTTATGAAAAGTACAGCTGTCATTTTTCACATCCTGGCCAAAATGTGTTTGCACGCTTTTGGCGCAGAATAGCGCAGTCACTGTGGGAAATCAGTGTTTGGGGCAGATTAAGAACGAGCGAAGTGAGAGAGGGGAGTGAAGCAAGCTCAATGGAGCTCTGCGGGACTGCTGAAGATTTCTTTGTGAGCTAAAAAAGGCACCAATGCAGGCAGGAGCCCAGTACAAAGGACAGCCTGCAGCACCAGGAGAAACAGAATGAGCGAGTGAGAGAGGGGGTGAACGAGTTCAGCGGAGCTCTGCCGGGACTTTACAGTTGCTCAGCCTTCCACCCAGGGTCCTGTGTGGTCTATATTCAGCATGGTGTCTGGGGTGGAGACAAAGCAATGACTGGATACTTTCAGGATTGTTGTAATAATACATATTTATTTGTTCTGTTTATTTCTCTAACTGAACTGAGTAATACTTGGAATGCAATAATTTCTAACTGGGCTAAGTGAAACTATAAGAGGGCTGAGAACAAAATGTATGGTAGCTGAGGGTGAAAAATGGACAAGGAGGCTGTAGGATTGTTACAGTAATACAGTATCAAATGGATGAGATTTGAGACTGAATTAACCTTGTTGGCAAGGGCAGTAGGAGGACTAGTGTGGGAAACAAGAATTTGAGTAAATAGCAGCCTAAGAGTTGTCGAGGGGTACACAAACTGGGAGTAAAAGCCCGTAACATAAGATGGGGCAAATGGGACAAGTGCCACATGTCAATAGGGTGGGCATCTTTGGAAGGGTGGTGGGGTGTACAGGGTGTGGGCCTGCCATGATCCTGGACTGGGCTTGGAAGATGGGGGTGTATGGTCTGTATACAACTGGCTAGTTTGAGGGAGGAACTGTGGAGGCTAGTGAGGAGTCTAAGTGGAAGGGCAGATGAGTATGGTAGGCATCCTGGCCTGGGGGAATAGGGATGGCAAGGGGATGGGGAAGAACAACTAGGGACTGAAACCAACCCCAGTACCAGAGGCACTAGCAGAAAAGAGAGGAGAAGGGAGGGTGCCTGAGGCAAGGGGGAGGCTCCTGATGGGGAGGAAAAGACCATGAGGAGTACCGGGAGAGAGCAGATGGCTGCGGGTAGGGAGGACCAGAGGTGGGATCAGTGGAGGCATGGGGGAACAAGTAGGAGGGGAACCGATAGGGAGAAGATGTAGGAGGGCATCGACTAGGAATAGATTTGAGCCTCTGCTATGGGAGAGAGAGGGGAGCAGGAACATACTGAGGGGGAAGACAAGCAGGGCATGAGAGGGATGGCAACAGGTAAGGAAGAGATAGTGAGGATGAAAGCGTAGAAGGGGCTAGTAAGGAAGGAAGGAAGGGGTGACTGGAGGAGAGAAGGCTATGGGAAGAGGGAAGGATGGGAGGGGCATCACTATCGGGGTTGAAGGGAATGGAATCTCTAAATCGACAACAATGGGGATAGGAGGGGCTGGAAATCAGCAGGGGTGGAGGGAGATCAACATGTGAGCCCAGTAGGAAGTAGTCAGGCGGGGAAGGGGTTTAAGGATGGGAGGAATAAGGCAGAGAAAGGGTGAAGCAGAAGTAAGAGGCGAGATACAGAAGTCACAGAGGGTGCAGCTGGTGGGGTGAGGGCAGGAAAGAAGCGACTACTGGGGTGGTGAAAGGGGCATTAGAAGGGAAAGGGTAGGGACAGGGATACTCACCTGGTGGATTCTATACTGAAAGGGTGAGATGGGGTGGAAGGGAGGAAAGGCACAGCCGTGTTTGGGTTGAAGCTGTCCCGGGTTGACTGTAGGAGGGGCAGGGCAGGCACTGCTCAAGTGTGCAGTGAGGGGAGGAAGAAACCTCATTTAGTGTTGCATGTGGGTGGAAACGACTTGGTGGGAGAGACTGTGGAAGTAGTGAGGGTGAGTTTTGAGTAGTTGGGTACACAGTGAGAGGGTGGGAGTTAGTGGCATTCTTGGAGGTACTCCCGGCACCATGTGGAAGCACGGGAGGAAGAGTAGGATTGAGGAGTTCAACGAGTGGCTGAGGGATTGGTGCCACACCAAAAATTATGGGTTAGTGACTAACTGGGGTATGGTCTGGGGAATAGCGACTTGTAAAGGGGGACAGGCTACACTTGAGAGGGAGGCGAGTATTAAAGGTGGGATTAGAGGTTAATTTCTACCAAGGTGGATTTAAACTAGTTGGGGGTGGCCAAAAGACTGAGGTTGGTAGAAAGATCCAGACAGGGGAGCTAATGAGCTCACCCCCTAGATATAGGTAAAGGCAGAGGTGTAGTAACCCTGGGAGAGGGTGGGCAGAATGGTCTGAGTGTAATACAGAAGGCACCACCACCCAGTAAGAATAAGGAGGAGAAAGGTGCAGACTACCTGGAGGAGGGACACAGGCCAAGGAGCAGAGTGAGGAGAAGGAGGGTATGGGTGGAAGGTGGACCTCTCAACGCAAGAAGCCTGGGGAACAAAACTGCAGAGCTTCAGGCACTCCTTGCGAGGGAAAGTGGACATTACTGCAGTGATAGAGACTTGGGCCACAGAGTACTATGATTGCGACTTGGCAATCCCGGGATACAGGATATACAGGAGGGACTGGGGGTTGGAAGGGGTTTGCACTATGTGTGAGGAAGGGATAAAATGCATAAGGAGCGAGGGGAGAAGAGAGAGAGGACAGCGGCACATTGGGTGCAGCTTCTGGACTCAAGGGCAGAAAGCTGAGGCTGGGAGTGGTGTGCAGACCACTAGCCCAATGGGGAACTAGATGGGGAGTTCAGAGCAGATAAGGAGGTGTGTAGAAGGGGAGTGTGGTGATAGTGGGGGATTTTAACCTACCAGGGGTTGACTGGAGCATCCGACCACTAGCAGTACCAGGAAGCAGGTACTCCTTGATGCATTCCAGGATGACCTTCTGACATAATTGGTAAGTGGGCCTACAAGGCTTGGTAGCACTCTGGACCTAGTACTGGCAAATGGGGAGGTGGTGAGGGAGGTAAGGGTGGAGGACCCACTAGTGGGTAGTGACCACCAAACAGTGTGGCTCATTCTCACGCTGGTCAGGAGACAGGAGGCATGGGCACTAAGGTGGTGGACTTTGGGAGGATGGAAGCAATACTGCAAGGGAGACTCCAGGATATAAGGCCGGGATGGATGCAGAACAAAGTGGGGAGTTATAAAGACTGGGCTAACAGAGGCCACAGTAGCCTGCACCAGGGCCAGGAGTAAGAAGGGCAGAGCCAAGAAACCATGCTGTCTGAACAAGGAACTGCTGCAAGGGGTGAGGGCAAAGGGCTGCATACCGTCAGTACAGGAGAACAGAAAGGGAGGATAAGGAGACTTACGGGGTTGGTCAAGGGAGGTGGCCAGGAAGGTGAAAAAGCAAAGGCCTCAAGGAATTAAAGTTAGCACAGGGCATAAAGGGAGGGGAAAAGGACTTTTGTAGGCATGTCAGGTAAAGAGGAAGTGCAAGGAACATATTGTGAGGATAAGCGGGGAGGGATTAGGTGGAAGGGGAGGAGCAAGCAGAAATTCTAAATCAGTACTTCTGCTCCATTTTCACTAAGGAGAGGGATGGTCCACTACCAGCATGGGCTGGGGGTGGAGAAAGGAGGAGAGGAGGTGACGGACAGAGTGATCACAGGGGTAGAGTGCTAGAGGGCTGAGTGCAGTAAGGGTAGACAAGGAACCAGGTCCCAATGGCATCCACCCAGGGTGTTAAGAGATGGTGGAGCTGTTGGCTGAGCAACACCTCCTGGAAATGGGTGTGTGCCCAGGAATGGAGGGTGGCCCAGTGGTGCCCATACACAAAAGTGGGCCTAGGGAGGAGCCAGGAAATTATCGGCCGGTCAGTCTGCGTCCATAGTGAGTAAGCTTTTGGAGGTGATACTGAAGGAGAGGTTGGTGGCATTCCTAGAGAGTAATGGCTCCAAGATGGGTGGCAACAAGGGTTCATCTCAGGAGGTCTTGTCAAACCAACCTAATACAGTATTATGACTGGGTGACAAGGGAGTTGGACAGGGGCCATGCAGTACATGTCCTGTACTTGGACTTCAGAAGACATTTGATGCAGTGTCTCATGGGAGACTGGGGGAAGCTGATGACAGTGGGGAGGGAAGGTGACTAAATGGATAGACAACTGGTTACAAGGGGATGGTGCATAGGGTGGTGGTGATGGGGAGCTCTCGGCATCCAGAGCAGTGACAAGCGGGATGCTGCAGGGTTCAGTGCTGGGCCCAGTGCTATTTGGGCTCTTTATCTCTGATATAGCACATGGATTGGGGAGCAGGGTTAGTCTGTTTGCAGATGATACCAAATTGGGGTGGTGGTGGACGAAGAGGACGGATGTGAAAAACTGCAGGGGAACCTAACCAAACTAGAGACATGGTCGGTGGATTGTCAGCTAGGATACAATGCAAAGAAGTGTAAGGTGATGCACTTCGGGGCTAAGAACCAGAAGGACTATTAGTTGGGGAGGGGTGAGGTTGGGGTCACAGAGGAGCAGAACAATCTAGGGGTGTTGGTAACTGGGAGCATGAACAACTCGGACAAGTGCAGGAGAGCACCAGCGAAGGCAAACAGGATGCTGGGTGCATTGCAAGGGAGTTCTCATCCAGATACAGGGATGTGATCCTATCGCTCTACAGATCATTGGTCAGACCACATCTGGAGTACTGTTTGCAATACTGAGGCCATACCTGAGGAGAGAGAGAGAGATAAAGTTACTGGTGGGGGTGCAAAGGAGGGAAACAAAAATGTTAAAGGGGATGGAAGGAAAGGCATATGAAGTTAGGCTGAAGGAGCTGAACATGTACACACTGGAGGAGAGGAGGGATGGGGATATGATTGAATCATTTAAATACCTGAAGGGGTAAATAAACCTAGCACCTAGGGGTGTTTAAAGTGAGGATTGGAAGAGAGATGAGGGGCATAGACTAAGGTTGGAAGGGTGACGTTTCAAGAGGGAAATGAGGAGGCACTACTTCACTGAGAGGGTGGTGTCTAGTTGGAATGCACTGCCAAAGGTGGTGGTAACATGTAGGACAGTCAATAGCTTTAAGAAGGAGGGATAAAGAAAGAGGAAGAGTTAGGGGCAGGGGCTGGGACAAGCGGAGAGGAACTGAGGGGAGGAGACTGGGGCAGCTGCAATCTAGGGTGCTAGCTGCACACTCAGGCAGACTTAGATAGACAGATTGGTCTGTTCTGCTGGCAGATTTGTATGTCCGTGTATGTAAAATCACAGTGACTCTGTTCATGAGCAGAGGTCCTAAAATGCCTGTGTTGAAAATTTGGTGACAAATGCCCATAAAATGATTGTGTTACAAGCATGTGTTGTGCAGTTTCCATGCACCCTCATAACTTCACAAATCTGTAGTATTTTCCTCCGATTTTCAACATTGGCATTTTTCAGACCTGCTTTTGAACATTACAGATGTAATTTTTCACATCCTGCCCAAATATGCATTTACATATCTGGCACAGAATAGCGTGGTTGCTGTAGGAAATCAATGTTCAGGACAGATTAAGAAAATCATGCTGACAGTACTCATGAGCAGAGGTCATAAAATGCCTATGTTGAACATTTGATTAAATAATTCCACTAAATGACTGTGTTACACGCATGTGTTGAGCAGTTTCAACGTACGCTGGAAGTTTGAGCATTTTTATATTTTCACTACAGATTTTCAACATTGCCATGTCTTCACACCTCCCTATGAATGGTACAGCTGTCATTCTTCACATCCTGCCCCATCTGTGTTTTCATGCACCTGGGCACAATGGCACAGTCACTGTGGGAACTCAAAGTTTGGGACACATTGACAAAATCACAGTGCCACTGTTCATGAGAAGTCCTAAATGCTTTCATGAGGTGGGGGTTACAAAAGGCCATGTTTAAAATTTGTACTGCAAATACCAACAAAGGCCCAGGGGTTAGGGTTTCTAACCATAACGTCCCACCCTATACAGATTCACAGGCATCAGGGGTGTGCCTTTGGATTGCCGACTGTAATGCTCATGCCATTCCACCCCCATCCTCCACCCTGCAGTCAGTGACAGGCATCAGTATGCCTTGGACTCTTCGCCCCAGAGTTCACCTCATTCTCCTATATTGCACCCATTTCAGCAAATGTCCTTAAGAAGTGGGGTGACTGTAAAGTCGAACACCCTAAGGAACACCTCAACACTTGTCTGTGTCTGCAGGACAGGTTGAGGTGAAATGGCATGAACGTAATGGGCAACAACCCAAACGCATACCCCAATGCCTGTCCATCTCTGCAGGGTCGGTGGGGTTGGCGTGAAGTTCACTCTTCATAGCCATTCCTTCTCTGCATCTGTCTTAAGTCCTACATTTCCAGTGCTAATACCAGCAAACAAACATCTAGCATTGACAAATGCTTGTTTTATTATTATATTGCAGGCTACAATCAAGTTTTGTTTAAACATGGTTGCTTTAACCCATGTTACAGTGCAGATGGCATCCACACTACTGTTAACATGGATTAAGGCAACAGTGTTCTTCTAAAACCATGCTAAAGACTACCTCCTAGTAGCATTTTAGCACAGTTGTAGATGGTTTTAGCCCTGTTACAGTGTGTACACTAACTGTGTTCGAAGGGCTTAAAATGGTTTAAGGCAGTCAAACCATTTTATGTTCCCTGGTGTGTACAGGGCCTGAGAGAGACAAATAGAGTGGGTAGAGGCACTTATTCCCCAGGAATGAAATGAAAGCAAGATTTCTAGGTGACAATGATTGGAAATGAGGTTAGAAGAGATGTCAGGAAGTTCTTCTTTAATGAGAAGGTAGTAGAGCAGTATAATGTAATTTGTTACTAAATTGTACAATGAATGAAATCAATATGTGTAACTCTAATTCAGTGACTTGTATTCTGTGACCTAAATTTGTTATGTTGCCCTCCATGTGATGAGGTACCTTTGGAAATGAGCCTCTGGTTCAAAGGTTGTATACTGATTTTTACAAATAAATAAAAATAAATAAATAAATAGGCTGCCCAATCAAGTGGTGGAGACAGGGACAATCAGTGGGTTTCAGGTGGGTGAGACAGATACAGGGATAGTAAGAACTTAGAGGACAGCAGAGTGGGTGGAGGCTTGTCTGGCAAGGTGCCATGACTAGAGAACTTCACATGATTGATAGCCATTACAGGGCAGACATGACTGACAATTAGTATTCTTCTGCCATCAACATCTATGTATGTATGTATTTAAAGCAGCAGTGCAATGAAAATGTTGTTCCAAAAAGCTAACTTCAGCTATAGTTAAGAAAAATATTAGCACACCTGTCAAATTTACTTGTCTAAGTACCTCATCTTGAGACTTTTTTATTTTCTGGATCTTGACCCTGCCAGGTCTAAAATGCTATTTCCATGCAAAATGTGATGGCCAACTTTTTTTCTTGAGAAAAATACTCAGTTCAACCCCTGATGCTGTCTAACCCTCCACTCCAACAAAGAGGATGTGACACTTGGTCCCACCACCGAGTGCTGCCAAACAAGAAACCAACACTGGGGCCTAATCTCAGTACTGGGACCTGAATAAAGGAAACTGTCCCTTGTAGTCAGACCATCCTAAGTAGTCTTTTTTCCGCTGTCAGCACTCACCCCTACACCTCTCACTTCCTATCCACTGAACTCCTCCAATGACCAGTACGCTCTGCTGCTCCAGAGCCTGACTGCAAACTGACTAATACAAGGAGAGTTCAGTTATTGACTTTTCAATATGTTTTGGACATTTACTCATAAACTTTGTTATTTTTAGGTGATAACTGCATAGTGGCAATGTGTGCTCTTTTCTTACGTTTAGTTTAGTTTAGTCAAGTTCAAAGGCACATTTAGTGCAATTGATTCAGCTGCACAGTGTCCTTGATGATGTCAAGTGATAGGGTTGTTAGGTCCTGGTGTAAGGTTTGAGAGTTACACAAGCCTGGGTTTGATCCCTAGTGTGGGACACATTTTCATTCTCACAATTTTGTAGTATGAGAGAAATTGATAGATGCCCTTGCTGATGTTAGTGATAAGAGTTTGAGCAACGTCTGAAGTTTTATATTGCTAATAACTTGAAAAGTTCCAGCTGAGGCATTCCGGTTTGAATACTACTTGGAAACATTACTTCAAATTGCCAGACTAGTGCATTACTAAATGTGTGTGTGTGTGTGTGGGCGGGGCTATGATCCCCAGTGTGGGACATTTTTCCATCTCCTCAGTTTCTGTAGTATGAGAGAAATTGTTTGATGTTATTGCTGATGTTTAGTGATAGAGGTTTAGTAAGATGTGAAGTTCTATATTGCTGATAACTTGAAAATTTCCACCTCATACTTTGAGGTTTGAATGCAGCTTGGGAAACATTACTCAAACTGACAGGCTGGTGCATTATTAAATCCACTGCAGCTGATGGGGGATCTGCACTCAATACTGGATCTCCTTTGCCACGGCATGCATTTCCTGTCAATGTGCTTTAGTACAGCAGTAGAGCTACAGACTACCAAGCAGTAGTAGGTAGGGGATCTGCATTTGAGCCCCAGTGTGGGGCAGTTTTTTCTCATTTTACTCAGTTTCTGTAGTATGAGAGTATTTGTTTGACATTGTTACTGATGTTAGTGATAGAGTTTCAGCAACATGTGAAGTTCCATATTGCTGCTAACCTGAACCTTTCTAGCTGAGACTTTGAGGTTTGAATGCAACTTGGGAATATTATTTCATATTGCTCTGTGTGTGTGTGTGTGTATGGGGGGTGGTCTGTACTAAGTGCTGAATGTCCTTTGCCTTAGCATGCATTTCCTGTCACAAAGCCTTTGTACAGTGGTACAGCTACAGGCTACCAAGCAGTAGAGTGTAAGAGGCCTGGGTTTGAACCATGCTGGGACATTTTTTTCATTCTCACTACAATTTTTGTAGTGTGAGAGAAAATTGTCAGATACCCTTTGCTGATGTTAGTGATGGAGTTTCAGCAAAGTTTGAATTTCCATATTGCTGATAATTTGAAAAGTTCTAGCTGAGACTTCAGATTTGTATGCAGCTTGGGAAACATTAGATGTCCTTGCCATAGCATGTATCTCCTGTCAATATGCATGCAGTGGTAGAGCTGTAGACTACTAAACAGTAGGGGTGGGGTATAGGTTCAATACCCAGTGTGGGGCATTTTTTTCATTCTTACTCAGTTTCTGTAGTGTGAGAGAAATTGTCTGATGTCATAGCTGATGTTATAAAATTGCATGAGGAAATCTAGAAATCTCATTGGCCAAGAGACATCAGCTGATCATACATTAAGACTGTATATATGCACAGTCATCCTGGTCCTAAACCACATCACACAATAAGCAAATCAGTGCTCCTACAACCAGATCTATCTTCCTTCAGTCTCCCTATATCCAGAACTGATTTTCCATCACAAGCATGGCTGTTACTTTACACTGTAAAAACCTTCAGTTGGGCCCTAAAAATAAAACTACCTTAAAAAATAAAACAAATGAATTAAATAGAAAATAAAGCATGAGTCTGGGTGTGTAATGAGAATTTACATAAACCCTGAAAGCGAGCTTCGAGGATTTATCGTAGCATCAAACCCCAAGGGTGTGTGTAATTCGAGTTACACACAGAACCCATATTTTATAGTCGGGTTTCTCTTTTCCCCTCAGCAATTATATAAAAAAAAAAGGCTGCTGTGCCACCGCAGTCCGATCACGCCATGGCGTGCAGTCAGCTTTCACTTTTATTTTAAACTATTGTGCAAGATTCAGTTTCACTTTAATATAAATCATATATTCTAGTTAATAAGGTTGATGACAAAATCGATCTTTCAATGTAGAATATTATGAATTTCTACTTTAAAGTCTGAATTTACAGCACCTTCTCTGTATGAGCAGTACTTTTCCATGAGGGATGGATGAGGAATAGATCGATTTTTGAGGGTAGAATGAGGGATGTCTCTTGTATCTAGGGACAGATGAGAGGTATGCCATCATGTGTCCTCTATCTGTCTTGAATATTGCTGGTGGTTTACTGTTCCTGGTGCCCTGATCACCTGTCCTGTACCTTTCTTGATTCTCCCTGGTGGTCTAGTGGTTCCCCTCCCATAACAGTATCTGACCCACTCCCAACCCACCCACTCAGGACCCTCTCCTCACCGTCCTCACCAAGGTCACCTAAGATGAGCTTTGACAATAGTGATGGCAACTGACACAATCCTCCGCTCATCACCTTGATTGTACGCTATCTGACTGTCCATGAGCAATCATGAGTATTGTAGAGACAGCTGTTTCCACTGTACTCATGGTCACTCACTGACAGTCAGAAGGCTTTTCACAGTATTCATGACTGTTCACTGACTAGTCAAAGTGGTGAGCAGAGGGCTGTGCACTCCCATCACTATTACCATAGTTATGCTTTGGTGACTGGGTGCTATTGCGTTTCTACTGTGCTGCATCCATTGGGATCCTGTGGCCCATATTCAGTCTGGAGCTGTGTCAGAGCAGCACATAGTCACTGTGCACTGCACCACATGACCCCATGTTCAGACAGCATGCTCCCATTGGAACCACTCCGAGTAGCATCTAATGGGAAATTAATGCATGGTTGGCCTGTTATAGGCACTTGGCCTGTGGCCTCATGCCACAACGGTCCCAACCATGCATTAATTCCCCATTAGATGCCACCTTCAATCATGGTTTAATGCTTACGTGATTTGACCAGACTTGTGAATTTATCTTGTAAAATGGATTGTTGACCAGTGCCCAGTGTAGTTTCTGCCCTCAACACAGCAATGATACACAGTAACCATAATGCCCAGTAGCAAAATGCACAGTTACAGTAATTTTATTTATTTATTAAGATCTAGGATTACAAATACCTTTGAATCAATAGTTTGTTTACAAAAGTTCCATGTCAAAAGCAAACATACAGTCAGTAACAATGCAGAGCAAATCATACAAAATACAAGGAAATGTGAGTTACACAGGGACTTGAACTGCAGACAAGAACAGGTTCAGATAAAACATTGGGGCAACATCAAATTGCAAAGGGGTGGAGGTGAGGGTAAGAGGCAGTTGAAAAACTGTTGGAAAGTACAAGTAGGTAATTTGCAAGATGTGCAAATGTGATAGTAGATAAGCTGGAAGAGTGGGAGAGGGAAGAGAGGAAGGGAGAAGAAAGGGTAGGTATGGGTGAATAGAGTGGGAGAAGAGGGAGGTGAAAAAGGTGGAAGAGTAGGGTGGGAGGGAGAGAATGGGTAGACACTGACCAGGAGAGGACAGGAGCCTAGGGGTGAGGGGTGCAAAAACACAAAGGGAAAGCAAGGGAAAAGAGGAGGGCAGTCGGGGGTGAAAGGGAGGGATAGAGTAAGATGTCGGAAGGGGTGTAGGGAAACGTGGGGTGGTGGTGAGATAGAGGCAGGAAGAAAAAATGGAGGGAAGGGGTAAAAGGAAAGGTAAGGTGAGAAAAAAAATAATACACAGCAGCAGTACTGCACAATAACAATAATACACAGTAGCACAAAATTAATCAGTTATATTATCTAATAGATGCTCTAACAGTTTGAATGGGTTTCCCTTTCTGAAAATAGAATTAGGTGGATCTCAAGTGGATCCTTTTGGAGATCTTGCTCCAGTGGGCTAAAGCAGCAGCATCTGTTGTAGAAAAAAATGTGTTCTGTACTTCTTTAGTAATAATGAAGGTTATCAATAACAGCAATATGTCCAACTTTCTTTTCATTTTATTTCAGGGGTAGTGATTTTGGGTTTTACATTTATTGTGTCCACCTCAACACTAACGCAGACACTGCCTTGATGAGATTCAGAAACAACGTGTACTGAGCATTAGCTTCAGGGTTCATGGACCTCACCAATGCATTTGACCTTGATGACCATGAATTGCTGGCTCATGCTTTAGCCTATCTCAATTTTTCCTCTGAAGTCACCAAATGGTACAAAAACTATCTGATACCCACTTAGATTTTTGTCAAGTCTGTTTTGGGGTCACTTGGGGATCTAGTCTTGGTCTCCTAATTTTCCTATTTTCTTAAACTCTCTGCCAAATGCCTGCCCTTCTACCAAAACTATCTTGTATGCCAGTGATGCAGTCATTTTAGGGCTGCATGGGTGGAGCCATGCAAACATATTGTTATGGCGTAGGAGAGAGAAGGGACTCTGGAAGCACATGACTGGATACCTAAACTGTGTTCTTTTACTGAGTGTTTTGAGTGGAACTGAACCAAATCTCTCTGCCTCCTCTCCATTTATCACAGTGATGTTTCTTTGTCCTCCCCCACCCCACCTCTGCTTGCACTACACTGCATTATTTCCTTCCTTCTGGCTCAAAATAACTGACTTGTTATAGCAGTAGTCCTGAACTGTTAAGACTTCTATTGTCAGTTTGGCAGTGGCACCTCCTCCAATGAGCACTGTCTGCTTAGTTGACACTTTTAGCAGTATAGGGTAAAATAGTAGCCAGGGTACATGCAGAAGATGAATGGCAGTGGAGGTAATGACTAGGGAAATGTAATTTGCCTTTCAAAATAGCTGGCTGGACAGACTGGCTGTTCAACAGCTTTGCAGAAGCAGGGTTAAAACTTGGCAGGGCACCCCAGCACCTCAGGCTGTGTAGTGTGCTCTTCTTTCAACACTGACACAGCATGTCTGCTCGAGGAGTTTGCTGTGTGTGAGCTGTGAGTGAGTAAAATTCACTAAGCATAAACTTGCAAGTTATTGAGCCAGCACAATGTGTGTGTGTGTGGGGGGGATGTTGCCCTGCTCACACTTCCATTTGTGTGATTGAGTACTGTCAAATTGTTTACATAATAGTCAAGTGCCACTTATGTCTCTTCTTACTGCTTAGGGAAGGGGCCCATACTGAGGAATATCCAGTGAAGTACTTTAGTAAGAATTTGTGGCAGACTAGGCTACTCGAAGAGCCGTTCTTTCTCTTACTCTCTCACAGTCTCACTGTCCCTTTCCCTCTGGCCTCATCTATGCCCATTACTGTAGTTTGAGATGTGCCTGGTACCAGAACAGTACCCAGACAAAAGTAAAAGAAAATTATGTCCCTGACACGTTATGGTCCACAGTGGACCAGTACCATCATGTTTGTCTAACACCACTGAGAAAATTAAAAAGCTAAGGCGAGATCCTTTTAAATACAAAGATGGTAAGGGGACTATCATTTTGGCTCTGTAACAGAGTGGATAGACAGTTTCAATTTTGACCGGGCAGGAAAGGGTAAATGTAGGGGTGGATTTCATCATGCCTTGGAAGTTCTCCCAGAAGCCCGGCCTTCAATGCCTTTAGCAAGAAGGCTATGCTCACATGAGCATGTTGGCATCTTGCTCAATGGCGTGGGATGGTTTTGAAAAATGAAACACGGATTTGGGATTAGCTATCAAGTCGATCCTCAAGGAAACTAAAGTAAGCCCTTACATAGCAAAAGAGCTAAAAATTTGTTTGTACATATGAGAAGCTAAGGAGCTTGTTATAATTTTATTTGTCAACACAGAAAGGAAGTAAAAGAAAGAAACTTTTTCTGGCTTACAAGTTAAAGTCACAAGTAAAAATGATACTTGAAGTGCTACAAAGTAATTTATAACTACTCCTATATATTATGTGATGCTAAGAACAACTGAGGTTTTGAAATACTGAGGGTTGATAGTGTGATGTTTGGTTTCAGGCATTGAATCAGAGAAATGTCTTAAGGACCCATCGAAGCGAAGAATGAGCTAGGAATTGATTGTTTATAGAGGTTGTTCCCACTCATGAATGTATATACTACCTTCATGGTGACAATATTATTATTATTTCAGGAAGGATATGAGACAGCAATACTAATATATTGTTTTAATTAAATTTTCAGCCAGTGTACTGTGCTACTGTAATGTCTGATGAAGGGACATGGTGGTCCTGAAACGTAACACAATGGTTGCTAGATAAAAAGAGTCCGAAAAAATTTACAAAGGCTGATTCTATGTGAAAACATTTGTAAGAATGAAAAACCTATATGAAAATGTCAATGGATTATAATATAATTATGTTGGAGAAACTAATGGGACGTTAAAATAAGAAAGTTCTCTAAATGGAAGTCTGTCTATTGTATTTGGGGGTTGATGGCCACATTGTTTCTTAATGATTTAGTTCACTAGTTCCTTTCGTGGCAACCCTCCCTCCCACTTGATTTTATAATAAAAGGGAACCGAGAAAACATTCATTCTAAACTTGTTCTTTTAACAAGCATAGGTTTGTAACTCTGTTACTATGTGCATACTAATCTGACACCAGGAGAACCATCGATTTTATTTACAAAGCAGGAATTGTAGTGTCAATGAAGAATCTCTCAGGGGTCAGGTACTTTAGTGGGTTTCTGGTTTGGAGCAGTTCAGAAACACAAAGCTAGACAGGATCTGTAAGGCTGGAAGATACCTACTGACCCCTCATACTGCGGATATTCACCCCACAGATGGGCGTTTCTGACCTGGGACAAATTTGCCATAGAAAGTGGCAGAAAACCAAGGAAACTTGCAGTACTGTGTGTGTGAATGATAGTGTTTTAAAAACTTCTGCAGAGCTGACAAAGTTGCACTTATATACTGCAGTATGTGTGGATGTGTATGGCACCCCCATCTAGTTTAAAGCTAGCCTTTGCCAACCATGACATGGTTTGAATTTCAGGAATATTCATTTTCATTGCACAAATACACCGAAGAGCAAGATGACATGAAACATCACCTCTGAGGAGACAGCCACATGCTGCGACTCTGTTGAAACCTTATGAATGTAAACTAGACCACAGGCGAATCCCTTTCCTTTAAAATTTGTAACTGAAGAGTATTTTCGTTTTTAAATACTTGTTACCTCAGTTGCCATACTGTTGTGTGCATGTTTGTAATAACAAGCCTAACATATCTGAATATTGCTGTGAGATGCAGGGTCCACATATCTCCCTTAAGAGACTGGGGATTGGTGTGTCTGTCAGAACGGTGGTGTGATAGTGATAGTGATGATGGCACAATGTTCACATCTCAGTGGGTGCAGAAATGAGAAAATCATAACTCACAAACCTGGTTCCATGCGTCTTTTAGACTTAACGTTTCCCAGTGTGGGAGAATATTTGTGTGTGTATTGGTTACTGTTTCTTACTGGCTTTTCCCAGTACAATGAAGAAATATTAACTTTTGCCAAGAAAGTATATTTTAATAACTGCTTTATGCAGCCATTATGCAGTTAAACTACTGTCATATTTTGCCAGCAGGCACACAGGATTTAATATCTTTAACCATGTCAGCCTCTTGCCCACCTTGTACGTAATGCTCATAAGTGTCAAAGCACATTTTCCTTGGCTAACATTTCAAGCTCTGCTACAATAGCTGTGTCCAGTGATATGGTGGAATATTCATTGCCAGTACTGACTGTAGCATTCCTCTGTCTACAAAGCCTTAATTTAATAGCATAGCTATGAGAGTTCTGTATTTTCTGTCCACACTGCAACATTCTGTAACTCCAGTAAAATCTCTGTTTGACCATCTACAATTGCAATAAGTATGTAGTTTGGCTAACTGAAAACAAACAAACAAAAAAAAAAAAAACAAGAAAATTTAATAAGCATCCTTTGCTAATTAAAACATAAATAAAATAAAAATACATATTTTGACTACTTAGAATTATGTTTTGGCACATAGATAGATTTTACTTGGTAGTGAAAGTGTCTACCTAACAAAAAAAACAAAAAACTTTTAGCATAAAGTAACTAAGTAAGGATATAGTGCACCTTATTTGAGGTTCCTTTGGGGTCCTGCTTTTACCATTTTTCCAATGTATTTACCTACAGCATCTGATTTCCAGTGGGGTCCTGCTTTTACCCATTTTTCCAATGTATTTACCTACAACATCTCATTACCAGTGGGGTGTTGCTTTTATCCATTTTTCCAATGTATTTACCTACAACATTTCATTTCAGTGGGTTCTGCTGTTACCATTTTTTCCAATGTATTTACCTCCAACATCTCATTTCCAGTGGGGCCCTGCTTTTACACATTTTTCCAGTGTAGTTGTCTACAATATCTCATTTCCAGTGGTGTCCTGCTTTTACCCATTTTTTCAATGTATTTACATACAATATCTCATGTTCACTGGGGTCCTGTTTTTATCCATGTTTTCTAATGTATTACCTACACCATCTTATTTCTAGTGGGGTCCCGCTTTGCCAGTTTTCTAATGTAGTTACCTACAACATCTCATTCCAGTGCTGCCTGCTTTAACCAATTTTTTCAGTATATTTACCTACAACATCTCTTTTCCAGTAAGATCTTGCTTTACCCGTTTTCCAATGTATTAACCTACAACATCTCTTTTCTAGTGGGGTCCTGCTTTAATCCATTTTAATGTATTTACCTACAGTATCTCATTTCCAGTGTGGCCCTGTGTTTACCCATTTTTTCAGTGTATTTACCTACAGCATCTCATTTCCAGTGGGGTCCTTGTAAACAGGGCTGGGTAGTCAGGATAACATATCAGGCAGACGCTTGAAATTAGTACATAAAAATGTCAGATGGCATTTGTCATTTTATTTTCTTCATAAAATGGAAGAATGTACAGAAATCAAATAAAAATTGAGTTAGATACTTCACTTAGAAACAAAAATAAGCAATTTAAATAGCATAAACCACTGCTTTAGTTTAACAGGAACTAAAGGCTTTTCCTCAGCCCAGCCAGTAATTGCTAGTGTGTGCCCACACTGGAAGGGGAGGAGGAGGAGGAGGGGAGGAGGGAAAGGGAGGAGAGGGGAGGGGGAAGGGGAGAGGATGAGGATGATGATGATGATGATGATTCTTCCTCCAGCAACTGCCTACTGGCTCCCTATCTAACTTAAGTCACCCCTGGTGATGAACTTTATACATTTGTAGGCATAACATTACAGTCAGGTGATCAGATACTCAACCTATTATCCTTTATTTCCCTGTCTTATATTGGTGTCATAGCATGGCTATCTGCTTGGGCACAACATTCTTTAACATACATTGTAAATCATATACAAAGGAAGTCCCTCTATATCATACAAAAGACTTAATTATAGTAGGGTAACTCATTATGGATTCAAGCCCTCCTTCTGTAGTGACATCATCAGGTAGGGTCTTATAAATACAGGCTGTTTGAGGACAGCCAGCCCTACAGAGAACCCTTACAAACTCAGGAGCTGGGTTTCTGGGCCTGCTTTTCCTGGCCCACCAGACTACCAACTTGCTACACAGCACAACCCAGGAATAACAGGTAAACACAGCCTATGTTGTTATTTAACTCATTATCTCCCTGAGTGGCCATTTATGTCGTGAACAATGGATACTGTGGACTTCATATGGAGCTATTGGAGTAATGAGTTAAGAAGAACTAGGCTTTTAGGGACACCACTATAGCCTTTGCTTAAGCCCTTTTAATAATTATCTTGCTTGTTCACTGTGTGCTTTTGGAACAGCAAGCTGTTTATGTGAGGGGGACTGCCTGGCTTTAAAAGGCACAGGACATGCACTTTATTATTTCTGTGTGTCGTGCCTTGTCTTTAATACTGGCAATTCCACTCTGGCAAATGGAAAGATTTTTATATTGCACAAAAGGACCAGCAATTTCCATATAACTGGCATTTAAAACAAACCTGGTAAGGACAGTCTGTATTTATTTTTCTATTTTTAGACAGATGGTGTCTCAAGTAGAAGAAACATATGCCCCACTTATTTTGTATCTGCTGCTGTCTAGTACAACTGCAGGACACACACAGTCTAGACTAAAAGATCCAGCTGTCATGGATGTCGATGGCTGCAACGTCAAGCCATCGCTTCATTCTCATTTTGGCCTCAGACAATACTGGGCCAGTTTCATTGCTTTTTCTTATTTAAAAGAAGACTTGAATTTGGCAGCTTTCCTAGCTGCAGCTTTATTTTATATGCAGGGGCTCTCCCATTATTGCTCACACTGCACAGTTATTTTTGTTCCATCTCTGTAGCCCCAGTTACAACACCTCTGGAGCTGATATTTCTTTACAAAATCCTTAATTCAGGTATGAGACACTACAGGGCATCTTTTATACCCATGCCAGTAGTGTCCTAATGCTGCACTATCTTTTTCATCTTGTCATGTTGTGTGGTAGTCTACTATGCTTCAGAGCATGCCTTTGCTCCAAAGCACTCTTACAATATTCCAGGGGTACCAGTGTATTCTGCAATGCACTAACATAATTTCCACTTGCAAGCTATACATAACAGGCCCCCAGGGTTGTAATAATATAGGGATAGTAAAGATAGAGAGATTTGTCAGGTTGGCCACCCTGACAAGAAGTATTAGGAAAGAGCTAAAAGAAGTATAGATGAGATTGGGGATCATGTGATGCCTTCGATCTGAGAGGATGCTCATCGGCTCAGCTCTCCTCCCTAATCTACAGAAACTTCAATTTGGCAATCTTGAGGAGAAATCAGCTATTTTTCTCCCATAAACAACAATTACTGACCTCAGAGGTCTATGAAATACTCAGAGCCGGAGTAAGTATCAGTAGACATACCCGATAATGGAAGTTGAAATGCATCAGGCCCTCCCGGCCTGGATGCCTCCTCAGACACCAGACAAATCTGCTAAGATGTCTAAAAACACAGGCTGCGACATCCAACAAACCTAATTCTGGATCTACCAGCTCTAGTCCCTGTTGAAGGATAAATTATTCGATGAGATGGCCTCCATCAAGGAAGTTTTCTGGAATTTGCTTCAGACCTAAAAGATATTCAAACTGAACTGAAGGAAACTAACAGAAAAATTTCCGATATATCGCACCCACTTCCTCCTTGGAAAATTGGCAAACAAGGGTTGAGCCTGACATGGTAGCACTGAGTCAAAGATAAACATATTAGAGCTTAAAATGGAAGATTTTGAGGGAAGCAATAGACACAACAATATAGTAATCTTTTGCTTACCTGCAGAAGGAGAAGGATCCTCCGCTGTTCTCATCATTCAGAAACTCCTAATGAAGATGGCAACCCTCCACCACACACCATGGTCTACCAGGTGTAATGGGCACACCAATTGCTAAAACTGCGACCCCATCCAGTGCCAAGCCTAGACCCGTATTATTAGCCTGCTCAGTTATGTGGATTGGCAGCATGTCCTGGCAAAACCAAGGAGCTGCAGGAGATATGCTGGGAGGATGCCCAACTCTGTTTCTCACCAGATCTGCCAGTAGCTACCCGCAGAAATGAGCAGAATACCATGCTTCTATTACTAAATTGATTGCTGTGAGAGATTCAATTCCAGATGAACTACCGGCTAAATTTTTCATTCAACATCAACGCAGTTGAGAAGCCTTTGAAAGCACCTAACAAGCTGCAAAGGTGCTTCCTGCCATGTTCCTGACTTGTTTACACATTGCTGAGCCCAAATATGTGGGTTCACTGTCAGGAATTCCTACAAGTCTGTTGAAGATTATTGTGAATGTCTAATCTGCTAAACTTCTGGGACTCACTTGTGTGTTATTTACCTTTGTTTTCCCAGCACTGGTATTTATTGCCTTCCTCCTCGAGGTCCCTGTTATGGCACTTTTATTTCCAAATAGGACAATCTGCCCCTCAACTACCACTCCATCTCCTCCTGATTGTACTCTGAACATTTTCTTCTTGTGGATGAGCAACTGTCTTCTTCTTTCCTGTCATCTGCCATTTGTTTACGGGTACAGGACTATAAAGCTGCTATTTCATCTCCTGGCTTGAGATCTGTCTCCTTCCCTCTCAACAGTGTGAGATGTTAGCAACTTTAACGTATGCACTATCACACAGGATTACTGCTCGAATGTGAATATGGAGCAGTACTCTTGGAGACTTGTGTGCAGTAGTATACCATTCTGGGACTTGGGACTTTTCCTAGCTATTTCTCCTCCCTTCATCTCTTTTAAATTTCCTCCCTTCCCTTTTTGTTTTTCCTTTCCCTCCACAAATTTTCCTTACTTGTTTTCTTTTTATGTCACTATATAAATTGGGCATGTGGGGCCTGGCCCTGGCTTTATCAAATTACCAAGTTGCATTGTATACCTGAACATAACTATTTGAGCCACCATATTATGGATAAAGTCTGTATATTATTTAATATAATACCCTTCCCTCCCTCCCCTTACCTCCCTTTTTTGTCTCTTGTTGCTTAAAACCGTTCTGATGTGTTGAAAGGCGCTGATGTTTCCATTGAGTGCCACCTGTTGTGACATTCAGTTGATAGTTTAATTGCTATTTTACAGCTTATTACACTATAGCTCAGTACCTTATAAGGCTGTGGATTAAAGGTCTGATCAGTTCCTAATTTGGTTGCAGAACCTGGATTATAAGACTGGAGTTCTCTCTCAGGAAAGTTAATTAAGTTCTAAATAATTGGGTTGGTTAAACACTTTTTTGGAGGATGGGGATGGTGGGTTGGGTTGGTCTGTCCTGGGTGGAACAGTCATGTCATGGCAAATGGGGATGGAGCTCCACCTTCTTACCCCTACTTGGGGTTTTGTCAGATGGTCACCGATCTTGCTTCTGTGGGGCTCAGGATTATATGTTTTGATAATTTCTTTTTGGGGGGTCAGGGATGGGCTGGAGGGTTTGTTAGATTACAGGGGAAGTGTGCTGCCACAAGCTGTAGGGTCCTTGTTAGTAACTCCTTTTCTGGGTCTCACTCATCTGGGGATTTAGGGTTTTACCCCCATCACATAAATAAATATGTCCAGTTATCATTTCTGTACATGGAATATTAAAGGGGCACAAACCCCAGCTAAATGAATGAAGGTATTACTACATCTTTGTAAAATACAGGCTGATGTGGTCTTCTTACAGGAGACACACCTGCTACCCACCCAGGTGCTCTACTTCCATAGGCTCTGGGTGGGGCAAATGTTTGGCTCTGGGTTCAATTCTCATAAAGGAGAACTGCCATCCTAATTGCCTGTCAATTCCTTTTCACCTTCTGCAAGAAAATTTCTGATTTGGAAGGCTGTTATATCATTTTAAGGGCCATTCTGGGTCACTCTGAGGTTATCCTTGGTTTTATGTATGAACCTAACTCCGATGACCCAAATTTCTTCTGAGCCTAATGACTACACTAGCTCCCTGGTCCACTATTCCAATTATTCTCAGAGGAGACTGGAATCAAGTTGTTTCCAATAATCTTGATAGATCAAGCCAGTCTAGATTATCCTTGTCCCCAGGACAAAAAGCCTTGCAGGAACTCATGCATTCAGTTGGCCTGGCAGTTCCCTGGAGAATTACTTATCCAAACAGGAAAGAATACTCTTTCCACTCACTAGTTCATCACTCATTTTCCTTTATTGACTACTTTCTAGTGAGCGGACCGACTTCTGGGTGACATCCGTCTTCTAGTCATCTAACGTTTTCTCTGATCATCATATTGCCCAATTATTTCTAGATATTACATCTAACATCCAAAGAGATAGGATCTGGAGGATTAATAAACAAATCCTAAAATCTGAAGACCAGATACACCACCTACAATCCTTTATTTCTAATTTCATGATGGATAATTCTCCTCCATGCCTAAAACTGACATTCTATGGGGCTCACTAAAATGTACCCTAAGGAGAATTAATACGCTGAGCATCAAAATGTAAAAACAAAGGGAACAGGCCTATCCTCCCTAATGACCAAATTACAAGTGTAGAAACAAATCTGACTGCCTTATCTCGTGAAGAGGACTGGGAGAAAGCTGAGTTCCTCCGGGCTCAATATAATCAGTTATTGGCTGAAAAGCTGAATTTCTCATGCTTAGATCCAGATAACCTATTCTGATCAAGGGAAAGAGCAGGAAAACTGTTAGTTCTTCGAATTAGGTCTCAAATATCTGATAGGATTATTACTTCCCTTCAGTCCTCTACAGGCACTATCCTCACCTCATCCAAGGATATTTATGAAGCCTTTCAGGATTTTTACAAATCTTTATATACCCCACCAACTTTTCTTTTTCTCAACAAAGGTCGACTCCTTCCTTAGTGATATCACTCTCCTACGTTGTCTGAAGTGCAATTCTCTAATCTGAAAACTCCCATTACCGTTGAAGAAATACTGGAAGCTATTGATTCACTTTCATTGGACAAATCCCTGGGTCCAGATGGATTCTCATCTAACTTCTATAAAGCATTCAAAACCACCAAAGCACCTATTCTTCAGGACATATTTCATTATATCTGCAAAATGGAATCTCTGACACTTTTCTAACCCAGGCCATCATTGTGGTCCTCCTAAACCTTTGCTGGAGCTGGAAGGATACTGCTTTCTTCAACTGCGAGCTGTGTGAGAAATTCTATATTGACTTGATATCTGCAACAAGCGTGCACTTTTGCTTAATTCTGTGGGAGGTGAAACTAACTACCCTTGGTAATTGCTTTTATTCACATATTTATTTAGGGTTTAACCAAGAAGGGGCTTGTAAACTCTGTTTATCTTGTTAGTAACTTCAGAAGGATTTAAATACTGCATTTGGGTAGGTCCTTGGAGGTAGCTAGATTGTCTACTAGGATTTGCTGACAGTTAAACTATTTTTAAATTTCAGGTGGCTGAGCAGTTGAAAAAGAAACTTGCAAACTCTGCTTATCTTGGAAGTAACCTCATAAGTGTTTAAATACTTCATTCTGGTTGTCCCTTGGGGTAGCTGGATTGACTACTAGGCTTTTGGGACTGAAACTATTTTAAAAATTTACTGGTGCGTGGAGTTTGTGATAGTTAAACTCTTTTTAAACAGAGTTACTGGGGTTAAGGAGTGGTCACAGAAAAACCTGCAGTGTGAAACAGGAAAAGGCGGTCTTTCAAGCAACAGAGGGTGGTGGATTAAGGTTTACGTTTTTGTTACAATTCTTAAGATTTTCAGTGCAGGAAGAGTTTAAAGCACAGCTGACTTATTTTGGGGCGGACAGCTCTCAGAGCACAAACCACCAGGCCTGTTTTGGGGCTGGGAAGGTTTACTCTGTGTCTGACTTGGATGTGTGGATTTTTCTCTGATTGATTAGCAGGGTATTTCTCTATCAAATTGTTGTGTAGGGCATCTTCCTGACAGGAAGGCACTCATTGCAGCAGTGGGTCAGAGCTTCTAGCTGATTGTTTTGTGAGGGCACAGTTTAAGCCCAACCCTTCCCACTTACCCACCCACCCCTGGAAATAGTTCCTTTATACCTGGGGTTCTGACATCATTTCCTCAAGAGTGCAAGGCATATATCAATGTCATAGCCTCTCTAGAATACAACACTGAAAATATACGCATACACATTGTATAATATATATATATATATTCTATATAACAAACCAATCACACAAAAAAAAATGTGGGGAGTAGTGCAATGTAATGGCTGTGGGGCAGCAGTCTTCCGGGAGTCTTTCTGGAGGCTGAGATGCTGCCCTATTTACAATAACTGTCTGCCCTGAGGGAGAAGTTGCCCATCTTCAGGCCACACTGGACAGTAGATTAGGGACCTCCCCAGGCCACAATGAACAGTAGGAAGGGAACCTCCCCATCCAGGGAGCACCAGAACCACCACCACTACCTCAGAGGTTGCAAAGAAAGCACAGCAGTTGGACCACAGTGGGCTCAGGCAGGATGAGGATGGTGAAACAGAGGCACACCCAGTCACATGTTACACACCACAATCCATCACCATTCTGGGGAGCATAGCTCCCTATAGATACACCCAGAGAGGAGACTAAGGAGGCTGAGGACAACTGTCACAAGGGAGGCCCACAGGAAGGAGGCAGAGGACACCACAAGGAAAGGAAGCAGCTCCTGGTGGGGGACTCAATTATTAGGGATAGAACTGGGAGAAGCTGGGAAATCTGAAGTAAGGTGCCTGCCTGGTGCCATGGCTTGGAGGGACAGGAAGCGCATCCTCAGGATCACAACAACAGCTGCAAGAGGATTCTGAGCTGGGCGTGAATTGTCCACCTAGGGACAAATGACTTGGCTCATCATGAGGTTAGGCAGTGCAGGAGGACATTGCAGAGTTGGGGAGGGCCTAAGACAAGTAGCAAACACAGTATCCTTCTCAGAGGTGCTGCCTGTCAAAGGCATGGGGAGGCGAGGTAATGGCACCATGCAGTTTAATGAATGGTTGAAAAAATGGTGCGGAGCACAGGGTTTAGCTTCATTGGGGACTGGGGTTCCACCTGGAGACACACCAGCCTATACTGGCAGGATGGTCTGCATCTGTCCAGGAAGGGAACAAGTCTTTTGAGCAATCGGTTTAAATGCTTCATTGGCAAGCTTTTAAACTAGTCAGTGGGGAGGCACTGACAAGCAGCAGAAAAATCCCAGCCTCTCCCTACAAAACAGGGTACTAAATGAGAAAAAGATCAAGGTAGAATGGTCAGTGGGGATGCTGCAACAGAAGGTAAGGCCATCAAAATGGAGAGCAATGAGTACCAATGCCCGTAGTCTAGGTAACAAGCTTCCTGAATTAGTGGCCTTGATGGAGGAGGAACATCTGGATATCGTGGCAGTCACAGAAACATGGTACACACAAAACCATGACTGGGACGTAAACATACCAGGATACACTATCTACAGGAGGGACAGGGAGGGTAAAGAGGGGAGGAGTAGTTCTTTACATAAGGGAAGGAATAAAAGCAACAGAACAAAAGGGTAAACAGGGAGGAGAAGAAGCACTGTGGGTAAATTTGGAGACAGGCAATGGCACCACAATCCGCACAGGGTTGATACAGACCTCTTCTCAGGGGAGGAAATGGACAAGGAAATGATAGAAAGTATACTTAGAATGGCAGAAAAAGGGAGATATTGCTGATGGGTGATCTGAATATGCCAGATGTTAACTGGAGCGCAGTTGCAGCTGCCACTTCGAAAGTGCAGTTATTCTAGATGCCCTACAGAGTGTAGACAACTAGTACTGGAGCCCACTCGAGAGAGGGAGCAATATTAGACTTGATACTCTCGAATGGAGATGGAGAGAGATCACAGATGTAAGTGGGTAGCCATCTGGGAACTAGCGACCATCGAACAGTATGGTTCACAATAAAAACACAGCAATAGAGTCAAGCCATACAAAGACAAAGTACTGGACTTTAGGAGGGCTGACTTTGCCAAAATGGGTGAGTGCCTAAAGGAATGCACTTGCAAATGGGCAGGAAGGAGGGTGGAAGAACAATGGGAATAATAAAACTGCCATCACAGAGGTTACGAGCCTTTGTGTGAAGCAAATAAACAAAACAAGACGATGTAAGAAACCACTATGGTTCTCAAAGGAAGTGGCAGTGAAGGTTCAAGAAAAGAAAGCATTCAGGAAGTACAAGGAATCTGCAGCAGGAGCAGGACAGAGAACTGTATCAGTTAAAGCAAAAAGGAGGCTGGGAAGGCAGTCAGAACAGAAAGGCCCAAACTGAGGAAAAGATAGCCAACTCAGTTAAGAAGAATAAAACCTTTATAGGTACATCAGGGAGCAAAGGAAGACCAAGGAGGGATAGTGAGGCTAATAAAGGGAGGAGGATGGGCAGAGGAGAATGTGAAAGGCAGAGATACTAAACAAATATTTTTGCTCAGTATTTACAAAGGAAGAGGAGTACATAAAACAAACAGTAGTAACACTCTGGATACAGAAGTTGATACCAGCCCATTTACAGAAGAAAGGGTTCTGAAAGAACTCTTTAAACTGAAGGTGAGACAAAGCAATGGGGCCTGATGGGATTCATCCCAGAATTCTAAAAGAACTAAGGGTAGAACTAGTGACACCACTGACTACCCTCTTTAACAAATCATGGGAGGATGGGGTGGTACCGAGGACTGGAGGAGGGCAGATGTGATTCCCTTCACAAAAGTGGGAGCAAGGCAGAAGCAGGAAACTATAGACCTGTTAGTTTAACCTCAGTGATAGGGAAAATTATGGAATCACTTCTAAAGGAAAGAATTGTCGAGTATCTAGAGGCCAGAGGGGCACAAGACCCTAGGCAGCATGGATTCACAGTGGGAAGGTCATTGCCAGACGAATCTGATAGATTTCTTTGACTGGGTGACCAAAGTAGTAGATCAGGGAGGGCTGTGGACATGGCCTACCTAGACTTTAGCAAGGCATTTGACACAGTCCCACACAAAAGATTAATATATAAGTTAGCCAGCCTGGGAGTGGGTCCCAAGATGACAGCCTGGGTAAAGAATTGGCTGGAGAATAGGACACAGAGGTAATAGTAAATGGAGTCCACTCAGAAGAAAGGAGGGTTACTAGCGGGTACCGCAGGGTTCAATAATAGGACCAGTCCTCTTCAATGTCTTTATAAGTGACATTGCAGAAGGACTGGAAGGAAAATATGTCTCTTTGCAGATGACATTAAGATCTGCAACAGAGTTGATGCACAGGTGGGGTGGAAAGGATGAGAAGGAACTTGGCAAGGTTAGAGGAATGGTCAAATGTATGGCAGCTTAGATTCCAATGCTAAGAAGTGCAGGTAATGCACCTGGGAAACAAAACCCAGGGAAGAGTACACAATGGGGGTGAGATACTAACAACAACAAAAATGGAAAGGGACCTGGGGTAGTCATATCAGATGACCTAAAGGTGGGCAAGCAATGTGAGAAGGCAGCAAGGAGGGTTGGGGATACTGGGATGCATAGGAGAGGCATCACCAGTAGAAAACAGGAAGTTATTATCCTCTGTACAGACAGCTGGTGAGACCCCATCTGGAGTACTGTGCAGTTCTGGAGACCCAATCTCTGCAAAGACATAGACAGGATGGAAGCTGTCCAGAGGAGGCAACTAAAATGGTGCAGGGTCTGCACGGAGGACATATGAAGAGAGACTTAAGGAGCTTAATATGTATAGCCTCAAGGAAAGGAGGGAGAGGGGGGACATGATAGAAACTTTCAAGTACCTCAAGGAATCAACAAAGTCCAAGAGGGTAGCATCTTTCAAAAAGAGGTGTGCAAGAACAAGAGGGCACAATTTGAAGATAGAGGCGGCTCAGAGGTAATTTAAGGAAGTATTTTTCACAGAGAGGGTTGTGGATGCATGGAATGGCCTTCCGAGGAGGTTGTGGAGTCAAAATCAGTGGTGGAATTCAAGCATGCATGGGATAGTCATAAGGCAATTCTGGGGGTGGGGTAGAAAGAAGTAGGCTGCTGGTTAACTAGGATCTGCAGCTTATCCAGTAGGTAGGAATGGGCAGACTGGGTGGGCCAAGCGGTCCTTATCTGTCAAATTCTATGTTTCTATGTTTCTATGTTTCTATGTTTCTAAGAACCTCTATTTGTCCACAATTATTGACCCATCTCTTATTAATGTAGATCTTAAAATATTAGCCAAGATTCTAGCCTCAAGACTGGGCCGTGTATGGGACTCCTTGGTTAGTGCAGAGCAAGTAGGTTTTGTTGAGGGATGCCGCTCCTCTGATCATCTTAGAAAACTGATATCTTTTTTTCTGCATCCAAGGATTCCCCAAACTTGGCTGCCCTGGTATCCTTGGATGCAGAAAACAATTGACAGGGTGTCCTGGGAAAATCTATTTCCATACTTCCTAAGACAGGTATCCCTTGGGAATTCTTAACTTGGGTTAAAGTACTCTATTCCTCCTCCTCAGGATGGGTGCAATTTAATGGGGTACTTTCCACTCTTTCCCCTACAAAGGGCACCCATCAAGGCTGTCCCCTCTCACCTTATTTATTCAATCTTTTCTAGAACCTCGATAAGGAAATTAAACTTCTCCCTGTTAGTTTTGGCATTAAAATAGGAAACTCAGAATACAAACTTTCCACGTATGCAGACAACATACTACTGCATATCTTTTCACCTTCTCAATCTCTCCCTGCAGCACTAACAATAATCCTCAGTTTAGTATGATCTCTAATTACAAACTGAATCTTGAAAAAACAAAGTCTTTCCCTTAATAACAACTTTCAGAGATCAGAAATTAGTAACATGGGTCTACAGTGGCGATCAGACAAAGTCAAATATTTGGGCATCCTCCTCCTTTCTTCTCCTAAGATAATGAAAACACTTAATCTCAATGCCATCGTAAGTACCATAAAGGATGACATCAAATGTTGATCTCTAGTACCTCTTTCCCTGTCGGCCACATGAGCATTGTAAAATGAACATCTTACGCCGATACTTTATTCATTGCAAATGTATAACTGGGCCCTGCCACACTCCTGGTTTGCTCAAGTTCACAAAATTATTACTTCCTTTTTGTGGGCGGAAAAGAACAAGGAGAAGTTATAGTAAACTCACTCATCAGAAGATTGATGGGGCCTACAAGCTCCCAATTTCTACATATATTATTTGGCCATACACCTAACTAGAATGAGGTACTGGTTACTCTCCTCAACCTACTCTGGCTCCTCTTATTCCTCTCTCTGGCTAGAAATTGAAAAGTCCTTATGTCTTACACATGATTTGAACACAAGGCTCTTCCTTTTCTTTGGAAAGAAACTCCTTAGTGGGTTGAAAGACTCTCCAATAGGCTGCCTCCTGTCCACACAATCCCAACTTAACACTCTTCTTAAAGTTTCGGGGCCAGAGATGTAGCACAACCTATCTTCAACAACCCAAATTTCTCCATCTCGGTAAACCAATTAAGTTCAACCTTTTTGGCCTAATACGGAATTGAGAGTGGGTGAACTAGTTAATAATCACAAACTGATGCACTTCCAGGAGGATTCCTCCTCTACAACTGGTCTCCTATCCATGTATTTAAATATCTCCAGATCTCCCATTTGCTGCTGCAAAAGTTTGGCACTGGACCTAGACTAATATTTTATCGGCTACCTGACCTCAGATTTACCGCCTCACATCCTCTCAATTGATAACCCATGCTTACAAGTTTTACAAACCACAATGACTGGGCTAGAAGGTCAAAGAAGTTACTGGTGGGACCAAACCCTATCAAATACTACATCCCCAGAAACTGGTTTGAAAATCTGAAAACACGTCTATAGATACCTTAAATGGGATAGATATAGATACATGCAGGTTCAGATTAATCATAACTTGTACACCCGGTTAATCTATGCAGGATGGGTCTGCTGCCCTCAATCTTTGTGGCAATTGTTCACAGCTTCGGGGACCTGTTGCATATGTTATGGTCATGTGATAAGGTCTCTTCATTCCGAACAGCATCAAATCTCGTCTGGACCTGTTGTTGTCTCGCTCCTGATAAGTTCACCCCAGAAATTTGTATTCTAGGGACTATGATAGATAAATAAGCTGGGTAGGCTCGGGTGGGTCAGAAGTTGGTCAACTGGGTGGCAAACTGGTTGACGGGCAGAAAACAGAGAGTGGTGGTAAATGGTATACAGTTAGAAGAGATGCAAGTCACAAGTGGGGTACCTCAGGGATCAGTCCTTGGGCCAGTCCTCTTCAATATCTTCATTAGTGACCTTGCAGATGGACTAGAGGGTAAGGCTTGTCTGTTTGCAGATGACACCAAGATCTGCAACAGAGTAAATGATCCAGATGGGGTGGGCAGAATGAGAAGAGATCTGGATAAACTAGCAAAATGGTCAGAAGAGTGGCAACTGAGAATTAATGCAAAGAAGTGCAAGATCATGCACATAGGGAAGAGAAACCCTGAAGCCACCTATAGGCTGGGAGGGAGTTGCTGGCAGTCACAAAGGAAGAAAGAGACTTGGGCATCATCATCATCAACACCGATGACCTGAAATCATCCAAGCAGACCTCTAAAGCAGTAGGAAAGGCTAGGGGATGTTAGGGTGTATTAGTAGAGGTATCTAAAGTCATAAGAGGAGGTAATAATCCCTCTTTACAAGACACTAGTTAAGCCCCATCTGGAGTACTGCGTGCAGAACTGGAGGCCACACCTTCACAAGGACAGTAACCAAATTGAGGCAGTCCAGAGAACGGCAATCAAATGGTGCAGGGACTACATCAGAAGATGTATGAGGACAGATTAACGGAGCTCAATATGTATACCCTTGAGCAAAGGAGAGAAAGGTGATATGATTGAGACATTCAAACACCTTAAGGGCATTAACAAGGTAAAAGAGTCTAACATGTTCAAATATAAGAAAAATAGCAGGACAAGAGGACACAGTATGAGATTAGAGGGAGGCTGATTAGGGGTAATGTCAGGAAATTCTTTTTCACAGAAAGGGTGGTGGATGCATGGAACAGCCTACCTCAGGAAGTGGTGGCTATGAATACAGTGCAGGGCTTCAAACAGGCATGGATAGGCATAAGGAGCAATACAGATGAGTATGAATAGATAGGCCACTGATAGAGCAAAGGCAGATGGCATATTTATAAGGTAGAAAAGAAATGGGCAGACTGGATGGGCCTTGCGATCCTTATCTGCAATCAACTTCTATGTTTCTATGTTTCTATGTGAATCTGCAAGGCTGTACTCAAAAAGCCTACATGGCTTTAATTTCAGCCTGTACCAAAAAGTACTGCTCAGGCACTGGATCGATGTACTGACACCTTCCCATTCTGAGTGGTTTAGAGAAATCATGTTTGCCCTTCAGGCAGAATGGGTTATTGCTGGGAGGACTAATAAAATAGAAAAATGTAAACAAGTTTGGGATCCTCTCTTTAGTCTGTCGATAGCTCAGTCTACTCCAACTTCTTCTGTTATTGGTGCCCTGCTTAATACAACCCTTTATCTTCGCAGTTTGGTCAAGACTTCCTCCAGTTAATGATGTCATTGGGCTTCACAGGTTATTTCCTCTCGACCCATATTGGTGGTCATTCATTGGATTTGGTGTTCCTTCTGGGGATGGAGATATCCGATTTGGTGGTGGAACGGTTGGATGGTCTGACCATCACTCCATTAGGTTCAGTTTTGGGGCCACCTTGTAGGCCGACCCCTCGAGGAGATGGTCGGTATCGCCCTTTAAGGGTGTCTTCCCTGATGGTCTGATGGTGGTGCTAGACCAATCGAGTTTACCGAGGAGATTGCATGGATCCAGGTGAGCTGGTACTTGCCTATAATGAGGCGGTGGCAGGGGCCCTGGATTCCATTGCTCCTGTTTGTGTTAGTCCTCTCACCCTTTGACCTAAGTCTCCTTGGTTTTATGAGACTTTGAGGGAGTTGAGGAGAGTTGGATGAAGGCTGGAGAGGTGCTGGCGGAGGTCGGGCCAAGTTGTGACAAACTTAGATTGATGGATCACTACGTGTCCTATCAATCAGCAATCTCGTAAGAAGGCAGAATTCCTGTCCAGAGAGATTGCTGCTGCACAGAATAGACCAGCTCAGCTCTTCAGGACTGTGGACAGATTGTGCAATCCAATCTGTCTGCAGTCCAGAAGAATGTTTTCTCAAGAACGGTGTGAGGAGTTTGCTCTATTCTTTTCAGATAAGGTTGCCACAATTAGATCAGACATCCATCAAACTCTCTCCAACGGAGTGGTGATGGTCGGCAGGAGATGTCGGACACCCAGTTTGAGTGGTCTGACTTCAGCCTTCCTACAGTTGAGGAAATTGTGATGATCATACAATTGTTGCGTCCGACCAACTGTAGTTTGATCCAGACCCCACACGCCTCTTAGTGGGTGTGTGGATAAAATTGCCCCATCCTAGCTGAGATAATCTGTAGGTCCTTGGAGATGGGGATTTTTCCAAATCCTCTTAAAGGAGGCGGTGGTTCAGCCTATCCTTAAGAAATCCTCCTTGGATCCGGACTGTCTGGCAAACTACAGGCCTGTCTCTAACACCCTTTGTTGGTAAAGTTATTGAGAAGGTGGTTGCTCTGCAGTTGAATGATCATTTGACCAGCCACAATCTCTAGACTCTCTCCAGTCAGGTTCGGAAAAGACGCAAATACCGAGACAGTGTTGATTCGGTGCTAAATGACCTCCTAATAGCGAGAGATCGAAGATCACGTTCCATTCTGGTCCTTCTTGATCTCTCTGCAGCATTTGATACTGTAGACCATGGTGTGCTATTGGAACACCTGCGGTCTATCTGTGGACTGTCTGGTACAGTCCTCAGTTGGTTTCGATCTTACCTCGAGGGTAGGACCAGAGAGTGGTGTCTGGGATTTTTCCTCAGCATCAGTCTCCCTATCCTGTGAGGACCGCAGGGTTCCATTTTGGCACCCATGTTGTTTGCAGTATATATGTTGCCTTTAGGAGTGATTATTAGGCAGTATGGTCGAGTTTTCACTGCTATGCAGATGATACTCAGCTGTACATGTCCTTTGCGCCGGTCATGATACTGCCTTGTCGGTTTTAATAACTGTCTTGCTGAAATCCAGGACTGGATGAATGTGAGTTGGCTGAGGTTGAATCCTGTTAAAACTGAGGTGTTGGTTGTGGGCCAGGATCACCGGAGGTGGGTTTATTGGTTGGATCACCCTCGGGTTTATGGCTCGAGGATACTCCGCTAAATACCTCAGACGGGTGCGGAATCTGGGCGTTGTATTTGCGACCACTTGAAATTTAAATTCCAGGTGTCAGCGGTTGTCAAAACCTCTTTTACCATCTGAGGAACATCGCCGGGTGAAACACCTGGTTCCCTGATGATCTGCCAACTTTATGTTCACGCTTCGCTACTTCCCGCTGACTATTGCAACTCGCCTACCTAGGGCTTCCTGGGGTTGAGATTCGCCGTCTGCAGCTAGTGCAGAAATGCGGGCAGCCAGGCTGTTGACTGGTTCTTCCAGGGCAGTCATATAACGCCAGTGCTCCGTGGTCTGCACTGGTTGCCAGTTTACTGGCGAATCACCTTAAGGTCGGTTTGCTGACCTATAAGGCCCTACATGATCAGGGACCGTTTACCTGAAAGATCTCCTTCATCCCTATTGTCCCCCGCTCTCTCCGATCCACTGACGAGGATTGCTAGAGATTCCCAGGGTTCGCTTTAAAACCTCAGGAGCTAGATCTTTAGTTTTATGGCTCCAACCCTGTGGAATTCTCTACCTCGTCACAGGTGCGGAAAGCCCTACTGTCCATAGTTTTAAAGAATCTTTTGAAGACTCACCTTTTTAAGAAAGCATACAATGATTTTAAATTGGTGTTTGTTGTACTTGTAATTGTTTGTTTAGTATTATATTTTATTGAAATTGTTTTATCTAGTATTGTACAGGCGCCTTGGTTTTAGAAAGGCACCTTAAACAAATAAATAAAGATTGAGATTGAGATTGAGATAAGATATAATTTGGCCTACACCCAGAAATTATCCTAGATGTATCCTTGTGGCAGGTGGGAGAGGCGGGTGTGGGGTTGAGGAGGAGCTGTGAGGAGTGGGGGAGGGAGGGGTACAGGCATCGGCTCATTACCTTGTTGGTCAATTGCTATATACTTTTGCTGATTCATACTGTCTCTAGTTTGTGTGCTTATAGCCATTCATCTACAACCTGTTCCATGGATGCCTGTATTATGTACAAAGACATCACTAAAGTATATTTAATAAAAACAAAAAAGAAGTATAGATAAGAACAGAGTGAGAGAAATATGTGTGGGGAGAAAACTGGCATCTCATTTTTATGGCTGTGGAGGAGCCTACAGCCATATTGCTATCAGTAGCTTGAAAATTGAGTATTGTGGAACACATTTTGGACTTTTCAATGTATCCTTCCACATCTACAAATCACTATGGCAACTAAAATAAAATAATCCCTCCTTTCTGTTTAGAATGTTGGAGACAGCTTGCTAAATATTGATTGCCTCTTAAATTGGAGACTTGTTTAACCCTTTGAAATGCAACAGCTTACGTAGCTTGTACATTTAAATGCCTAGCATTTGAACATTTTTGCTATTAACTTCAGTTGGGCATGAATATCTTTCAAGAAAGATTCATATCTCAGAAAGGTTACTCTTTCCCAGAAAATGTATAAAGATTTACACTGTTTTTAACCTCTCAAGACCTATCTGATAAAATGCCAGTTCTTCAGTGAACTACCCAGACTAAATACATAAATTTCTTTTTAATAGAAAGGGTTGCACCTGCTTCCCAAACATAACAGATAAGAGCTAATGAGATCTCTTATAGTAAGTGTGTGTTTGTGTTTGGAGGAGGGTAGAGAAACAGTCAAACTCCTGGCAAAGGAGACCTCATCTAAGGAATTAACTGCTGACAAACCATGGTTGAGAAATTCATCTGTATAATTATCTGATTCCTTATGTTCTCATGTGGAGTTATAAAAGTCCAAACGACTGAGAAAGAAATTTGTAGGGTACAACAGTTGAGTTTTTCTTGTGTTCTGGACCTCCAACCCTAGGCTGTGGAACATAAATGTATTGCTTGTGGTTGGAATGAACAATCTAAACAGTAAGAAGGTCTGAACAGTAATATTTTAATTTACAGTATTAGTAATGTAATCCTGCATAATTTCTATAAATAAATTTGAGGTCTGATAAGAATGTAGCCAGGGTATGTGTTAACTTGCTTTGATCTTTCACAACATGTAGTAGTAGTAGTAATAAATATTTTATTCTGAAAATTCAAAAGGATAGCCCATTGAGCTGAGGCTCATTTTCAATGAGGTCCCAATGTATAAACTAAATATTAACACAGAATATGTACATAAATGCAAGCATAGCAAATATAATATACCACCTGTATCAAAAACACAGTACTGTACATGACAGACATGTAGATGTTTTTCAATTAATTACAACAAACTTCAGGCATTTCAACACTTTTTACAAGCCAAGATCGTATTTGATGCAAGATGGAGGAGATATTGACTTGTTATATAATGTGCTATTTTTGAGAATGAAAGAGATCATGCCATTTATTAGAGGAAAATGATTGTTTAGATTCAGCGATACATAGGCACTGTCAGTAGATAAGGGCATATGGCCCATACAGTCTGCCCATTTTAGCTTGTAAATTCCCTTTATGTTTTTCCTATATTATTATTTTTATGTTTTTGGAAGCTTCATGTAGGCTTGATATTATTCCTGAAATGTCAGAGAGATCGTGGGAGAACTTGCAAGACAATGATATAACTATACCATTTACAAAATTCCTGATCAAACAACTGGAAACAGAAAACTGTTTTCTGTCATTTTATAATATGATGTACTGAGTGTGCATTTACTGAGTTGCTGGATCAGGGCCTTGAAGAAAATAATAAAATTTACTTAACTCATTCAAGATTCCATCAGGTGGACAGACAAAAGTCTATGAGAATTTGTCTGAAAGCTAACAACTGTAAGATGCAAAAATAACATTTGTATACATATATGTCTCTATTTGCAATAAATTTGTTTTCAGATATAATTAGTATCTTTTGAAAGATTGTCTGACTTGTGATTACTAATTTTGAGTATAGTTCATGAAGTAATGAGTGTGCAACAGGGCACATCCAATGCTTCTAGGGCTGAAGCAGGCCCAGACTACCAGCAGCCGACTCTGACCATCCCCAGCAGCCTGCAGCCTGAAGTTTTGCTCTAAGGTCATGGGGCACACCTGATGCTTCTAGGACTGAAAGTGGAGGCTTAGACTACCAGCAGCCGACTCTGGCCATCCCCAGCAGCCTGCAGCCTGAGATCGTGCTCTAAGGTATGGCTCCCTCAGTCTGTAGCACTGCTGGGATTGAATTTTGGTGTTGGAATCCTGATTGGCTGCCGTGTCTCAAGCCCGCCAGGATAGACTTTACTGGTGATCCTCACTCCTCACAGCCACTCGGGACAGTATATATCTGGCTAAAGGATTTTTGATAATCGAGATTACATTGCAAGTTTACAGCTGCTGCATAGTATAAAATTCTGAGGGACTCTAATGTTGTATTGTTAACTGTACAGCCATTATTTCAAGAGGAAATCTGAATTTCTTGTCGCTGTTTGTTTAACTCTGGGTCCTAAGTTTTAAGATTCTGGGCCGTGGGAACTCTCAGATCTTGCCTGAATTCCTGCTGTTCCTAGGATATCTCACTCCCCTTAGCTGCCCATTAAATTTATTTAATTCCACCACCGCTTGAACTGCCCCTGACCCCCCATTCGGAGACCGTGTCACCTCTCTCCTAAGCGCCCTCACACTCTTTTGTCTACTTTTGAATATTCCCCTGGCCACTGATTTGCAGCCAATTTTAACCCTCAGTTTCTCCTTGATCATTCCCATAGGTGGCGGGCACACCCAATGCTTCTAGGACCAAATATGGAGGCCCAGACTACCAGCAGCTGACTGTGGCCATCCCCAGCAACTTGCAGCCTGAGATCCTGCTCTAAGGTATGGCTCCCTTGATCTGTAGCACCGATGGGATTGAATTTTGATGCTAAAATCCTGATTGGCTGCCACAAGCAGTGCTCATACAGTGATTGGCGCGCTCAAGCCCAGCCAGGATAGACTTTGCTGGTGCTCCTCACTCCTCACAGCCACTCTGGGACAGTATATTTTTTTCCCATCGCCCTGACCCCAGCCTCTATTAAATAGTCAGTAGTCACGCCCACGCTTGCTACTTCCACCCACTTCAGCTATGAACTGCTAACGGCCTCTTAAAGCTGTACTGCCTCTTTGTTTCCCCAAGAATAGTGGTTAACTGTACAGCCTCACCTTTGGCACCAGTGTGTCAGGCTTGATGACTGAATCAAGCTGCCATGTCCCCTATCAAAGGTGCAATCCTATTTCTTCTCCTTACTATCTGGTTTAGTACAGCCAGCACCAGATGCCTAGCTGGCAGCTACTATCCATGTGAACCACTACTAGGGGAGTACAGCTGGTAAGCACTTTCAGAAACTGCCTTACATGGCTTTGGTCAGTGACCCACTCGGTCTCACCCTATAACATGGGTGGCCATATGCACTCCCCTAGCATAGGGAGTAATGGTTAGCCATACCCTAATAATTAAACCGGTGTCCAACCACCTGAACCACCTAAGACCTCAGAGGTGGAAGGTATGAGCTAAATTTAGCATAAACCTCTCTGCCAGAAAGGTCATCTTTATGCTCCTGCTCCTCTCTGGCAACATCCACTCGAACCCAGGCCACTCACTTCAATGGGACCTGGTGTTCAAAAATTAAAGGCCTAAAATAGCCTCTACTGAACATCTGCAGTTTAACCACAAAATTTGTCCAACTGCAGGCATGGATGGCCTCCATACTCCTGACATCCTGTTTCTTATGGAGCCCTGGTTGTCTAGTAGGATTAAAGATAGTGAAGGTGCCCTCACAGGCTTCCAAGCATACAGGATTGATAGAATAGGCAAGAGAGGTGGGGATGCCTCATCTATGCCAGGGACTCTCTGCAGTGCTCTGTCCTCCCTGAAACTAGGGTGGCTGAGGACCATGAGATAAAAGTAATAAAAGCACAGGTCAGACAGAATGGCAAAACTCTCATCCTTGCCATGATCTACCTATCCCAAGAAAAGCCACAGCACCCTCCCAAAGGGATGGGCTCGTCATTACTGGGGACTTCAATATAAACTGGGATGGATAGAGGCTGCCCTTTCAGGGATTTGATAGCCACCTTCAACCTGACACAACTTGTCACCTGCCCCACCAGGCAGAACTATAAGACAGGAAACAGCACCTGTAGACTGGGTCCTAGCAAGCTCACCATCCTAGATCTATGAGATCAAGGTTCTCCCCAGGCACGCTAAGTGACCACTCCCCAATCACCTTCCTGTGGTCTAATAAATTTACCAAAAGCCCACCCATCTTCATAGAAAGCAGGGTCTTGAGGAAGGGTAAACTTGGAACCCTCAATAGTCCCTTGCCCTACATGACTGGACTCCTATCAACCTAGTGCCTACCCTTGATTAGGCCCTCAGTTACTTCATTAGGGCTTTAGCTCCATCTGTGACATCTATGCCCTGCTCACAAAAAGAAAAATTAGGGGGCAGGCAAATGGCTATGTAACTCCCCTGTTATCTGGGGTTACTAGAATCCCAGTAAGATCTAGTGGCAGGCAGGAAGGCAGCTTGTGAAATTCCAGTTAAATGGGTTTCACACTGTCTCACTCTGTTCTCAGTCTCAGCTGAGACTGAGGGATGACATCATTTAGAACTGTCGCAGCTGCATAAGCACACTGGAATGCTGCAGCTAGGAAGTTAGAATAGAATACTAGGAATTTGAAGTGAGTCAGTTGTAGTTCAGTAGTGGGTTCAGTAGAGAGAAGGGTGTGCTAAAGCTTTAGGCACTCAGAGCCCTTAGCTCTGCTAAGGAGCTATATTTTTGTTGAGGTGTGTGCCTCACCTGAAGAGGAACACAAGAAGAGCCTGTGGGGATGGGGAAGGATTCAGCCTGCTTCCAGGGCAATCCTGGCCCAGCTACAGGAAGAAGAAGCTGCCTGTGAGGATTTGTGCTGAGGCACTATATGTTTTTGTGAGATTTCTTTGAGAGAGAAAAAACCTGTAGTGCACCTGCAACTAAAGGGTGAGTTTGCTCTGCTAAAGGCCAATATGTTTTCACCTGGGACGATGTGAATTTAAGTGACTGTTACTGTGGGGTCAGGAAAGACAGCCAAGTACAGTTAAGTTGTGGGAATTGGACTGCTTAACTATGTGGGGTCTAGAGAAATGGACACAGTCACTCTTTAAATATGTTTCAAGTTCAGCACATATTGGGATGGAAGAAACGGCAGAGTAAATATGAAATACATTTAAGGAGAATCTACAAAGTAAAGTGTTTTCAGAGATGAGGTGTTAAAGTTCAGAGGAATAGCCGGGTATGATTTATGGGAGCAAGAGGTGGGAGATCCCCATCTGGTGCGACCAGAGTCACCCTCTATGGGTTTGCTTTGAGATACCTGTTTGCTTTCTCTCAGGTACTTGGCCAGTGCATGAGGAAAGTACCCAGACGTGGGACTGATGATGAAGGTTCCCTGATAGAGCCAGGAGAGCTTGTGTGGTATGGGGACACAAATAATTATCCATGATAAATGGGAGCTAGTCCAAGGGCTGGCAAGGGAGCTGAGTCAGAGAAACCAGAGAAGAGTCAAGTTTGGGCAGGTGCCCTGAGTGTCTCTATACCCAAGGGTTTAAAGTTTAGAAGATGAATGTCTGTCTCAAGAGAAATCTGCATTGCCAGGTGTGTAGCCTGTGGGGGTCCATCTATGATTTATTGTTCCCTTTTGTTGTGAATAAAAGCCACACTTTAGAATCCCAACTACTGTTTTGGACATTTCAGTTATTGCTTCCTGTGTTTGGATTTATTTGGGACCCCTGTGCAGAGTAGCCAAACCTAATCACCATGCCAGTGATACCTTTCTCCCCAAGTTTCAACTTATAAAAATGGAGGCACCATCATAAGACCCAGGCCCCTCAACCTGTTCACTAGCCACATAGGTAGGGGTAGTAGCCCTCTCAGTTTAGCGCCAACTGGGGTTACAGCTGGATTGATGGGGAGCTCCTCTTCCACCTGAAAGAAATGGACAAACTCTGGGAGAAGGCCAGAAACACAGGTAGCAACCATGACTACCAGTGCTACAGAACGGCCAGGAACCACTGCACCAAGCTAATCCAGCTCACCAAAGCCAACTACCATAAGGCACAAGCTTAGCAATTCTTGGGGTGAAGAGAAAGATTCTGGGATAACCTCAAAGTATCCTTGGAAAGGAGGATAAGAAGCACCCCAAGCTGCTCAGTATCAGTAACACTCCCACTACAGATCCTCTAGCTATTACAG
Organism: Neoceratodus forsteri; assembly: GCA_016271365.2. Classification (NCBI taxonomy): domain Eukaryota; kingdom Metazoa; phylum Chordata; order Ceratodontiformes; family Ceratodontidae; genus Neoceratodus; species Neoceratodus forsteri. The sequence continues at coordinate 128,504,403 of JADMNL010000024.1, forward strand.
GGCCTTCAATAAGGCCTTCACCGATCTTACCCCAGTGCTACCATCTGCCTACTTCCAACCTGATCTGAACCATCCCAACAATGTATCTCCCGAGTGTTCTCATCCGACCTTCTACTTTAAAAGGGTGGCGGTGAAGGAGGCCCTAACTATGGTTGAGAAAGTACTAGATAAGACCAGACTGGGCAGTGATGGGATAGACGTGAAACTGTTATCCCTCACCCTGGACATTCTTATAGTGCCCATTACCATGCTGTACAACAAGTCCCTGGCCCTTCCTCAGTTCCGGTGGTTTAAAAGCAGGCCCTAGTCACACCTGTGCATAAGGGAGGCAACAAGTCTTTGGTAGCCAACTACAGACCCATCTCGATCCTCTCCCCTGTCCAAGGCATTGGAAAGATTGTAGTGGTCAACTCATCGACTACCTCAATAAGTGTAATCTGCTATGCTCTGACCAGCATGGTTTCAGACAAAATCACAGCACCACCACTGCCCTGCTGGACAACATGGACTACGCACATAAGGCCCTGAAGAAAACAAACTGGTGGAGTCTGTCTTCATTGACTTCACCAAAGCCTTTGACACAGTCAGCCACCCCTGTTTCTGACACAACTGCTAAACATGGGTGTGGTGCCCAATGCCCTTGCTGGTTCCAGGACTACCCGACACTGAGAAATCAATGTCACAAATTGGGCAAACAGTATCCAGCGCAAGAGAGGTATCATTGGGGTACCCCAGGGATCAGTACTGGGCCCCTACTCTTCAGCCTCTTCTTAAATTACCTTCCCACAGCCTGCGGCAACAAACTCATACTACATGCAGATGATACTGTGCTCATGGGCAGCAGCACGTCTTTGCTGCCCTTCAATATGAGCTGCAGAACTCCTTCTCAAACTCGAGGACATGTTCTGTAGTCATATGTTGCTACTTAACTACAAGAAGACCAGGACCATGCTTATATCCAGCCCCCACAATGGAAATAAGCACCACCCCTCATCATCTCCAACTCTTGCAGTGAGCTGCTGGAACAAGTCCACTTGTTCAAGTATCTGGGGTCACAATAGATAATACCTTCACATTTGCTCACCATATTGACTCTCTGGTAAGAGACAGTCAATACCAAGATTAGTGTCCTGTACAGGAACAGGCAATACCTCTCCCTGGGGCCTTCCACCTCACAGTCCACAGCTCCATCTTATCACACATCGACTATGGACTACTGGTCTATGGGGTGGTGATGGATACATCACTCAAGAGGGTTCAGACTGCCTCAACAAAGCCTGCAGACTCACCCTGGATGCTGAGCAAGCATACACACCTGTCCTCTGTATGAATATGCTAATTGGCTATCATTAAGAAACAGGGACAAATTCCAGACTTGCATCCTAGGAAGAAGCCTCTATTGGGTAAAACACTGCCTTGTGTAGGTAATCTGATTGAGGTGGCCAACTCATTACAGGCCACCAGGGGAGATTAGAGGGACCATGGCTATTCCTTCCATCGCACCTTGCTTGGGCAATTTGCATTTGCATACGGGCCCCACTGTGGATGAATGAACTCCTGGGCACCTCCTTGCCACCCAGTGGTCTGGCCCAGTACAAACTGACATCAAACAGCACCTAATAACACTCTCTAAGTGGACCTGCCTTTAAGTCCAGCCACACTGCACTCTCTGCCCCACAGCTAGCACTAGTCTGGCCTCAGGTACCTCATTCCCTCTCATGACTAGCCTCAGCAATCAGCTGCATCATGCTTTCTTAGGCACCCCACCCCACCTTCCCCTCCCACTGCCAGCTATCCCCATCCCTCTTAACCACTGATAAGGCAGTTTATGGCTGCCTATTCCCCCACCCCACCTCATGAAGTGTCTTTTCTTGTGCTATTAACTGCCTATGCTTTCTGAGTTACCTATATACCTATATTTTGAGTCATTCTGTTAGTTCTGAATCCAAGTTGTATCATTCATTGTGTTGCACATCTACTTTCTCCTGTCGTACTTTGTTTTACAATCTATGACATGGAACCTTTGTAAAAGAGCTTATGCTCAAAGGTATTTACCGAATAAATAAAAATAAAAAATAAAAGATATTTGTTATTTCATATAGTCCCCCTTGTATACTACATGCCATGTAAATCAAAATCATTCCAAGGCCATCTTGACATGTAATACAGAGCTCTTTTCCTGATAAAAGGCTGCTGATATAATAAATAAAGAACAAAGTCATAAATAAGGAACCAGTGGCTTATGGAAAATCTACATGGATTTATACAGGATTTGATTCTGCCATCAGGGAAACACAGGAAAAATGAGGGCTTCTTACAGGAAATGGTTATTTGGATCTGGGAGCACTGAATATTTTTATCCTATCTTTTGTATCCTGGATAGGGCAGGGGAGATGCTACATAGAGAATAATGCATATGTAGGGAGTTGATGTGAGTTTTTCACACACCAAGTTGTGTGATAATATGAAACCTCTAGAGCGAAGCTCAAGAGGTTTTAGTATTATCACACAACAAGGGTGTGAAAACTTCATTTCACCCCTACATATGTTTATTTTATAATAACTGGCACTAAAACAAATTCAATAGAAGTATTACCCCTACGAGGAGGCAGCGGGACAACGCTCATACTTCCTTATAGTAGGTACGCGCACCGTTATTCAAAGACTGACATCACATAACGTAAGTAGCGTGGGAGCGTGCTCTACTAGTAAGGAAGTAGGGAGCATTTTGAGCAGCGGGTCTCCGTGTTGGTTTTACTAAATAAATACATGTTGAACACATACAGATTTGTAAACCAGAGGGTAAGCTAAAGAATTAATGTAAAATGGTTATGCTTTCTTATTTAGATCTGTGAGTTTGAATCTATTTACTTTGGAATACGAGTGTTGCAGGCTTCTTGGCCTTGAGACTGTAAAATCGTATCAACCACAGGTTGATACAACTTTTTCGTATCAACCTGCGGGTTGATATGACTTTTACAGTTCTCGAAACGGGTTGCTAACATGGATCACCAGTTATTATATCTCATTGTCACAAAGATGTTTATTTACACATTTTTGCACTGTATTTACTCAGGATGTCCCAGATTAGATGCAATATCTTGTTTTCAGTGGGGTCATGATTTTACCATTTTTATAATGTATTTATTTAGGGTACCTAGTCCAGGCCCCATATTCAAAGTTGATGACAGCACATCCCAGCAGAAAGAGCCACACAACTCCAACTATGCGCTGCAGTCCGATATTCAAAACCGCATGGGATGTGACAGTCACAAGGAATGGGCCAGCACACACAAATGGTATGCCGTGCAAGTCGAGGAGGAATTCCTATGCATATGCTGTGCTGTGTCATATTTCAGTGGGAATGAGCCCTCACAGTCCAGAGCACTGCGCCCACAGTTAGGCCATGAATAGCTGACCTAACTGGGCCAGCAACTCACAGGTGCACAGCAGCTCTGGCAGCCTAGGTGGACTAGAGATACCTCCTTTCCATCCCCAATCTATCCAATTCCATCCCTGAAGAGCTCCATAGTGTAAGCTCCCATACCCGATCGCACCAGAGGAAACCATGGTCCATATCCATAGCATAGAGGACCCCCACCCACTGTCCCTGCACGCAGACATCCTCACTCTTCCCATACTCGACCTGGCAAAGACTGGCCCCTGCCCTCCACACCCTGCTATAGCTATCCATTGACTGCACTGATCCTGGGCTGGGGACCTGCACTCTGGAATGACCCAACTGGCTATACTGCATTGGGACACCATGCAAGCTTGGAACACCAGTGTAAGCAGCCATGTGTATGTCCCTGGAGGAATTCACATCCTCCAATGCATGCCTTGCTGATGCTGTATCTTCCTGTTGTTGTACATTGCTGCAAGTCCACACTCTCCCCCATTCCCTGTGTAACATGCCACCCTCTAGACTGCTGAGGTATCCCGGTGCCATGGGGTGTGGTACCTGTAATGCCATTTGCAGTGTATGCTTCAGGCTATGGATAGTTCATCCGCAGTTCCCCAGTTGTACAAATGAATGGGAGGTCAGCTGTAACATGCCTGTTTTGGGACCTGTGTGAGTGGGTACAGCATCGGCCATCAGTTGCACTGAATGGCATCAGGATGATGGATCCACATGCGAGTACCTGAGATGTGTGCACTGGGCATTATCACCCACACAGCTCATACCTATGTATAACACATTCCAGCATCCTACTGCAAGTGCTCACCACCCGCTGCTACAGTGGTACAATCCCATCACAGAGTTAGTCATCACAATGGGATAGACTGGGGGCAGGGAGGGTGTCTATACACTGTTGAGGGGACGGGGCCACTACACTATGAACATGAACTGTTGGTGTATTCAGGTTCAATCAGGGATGGCATCAGGGTCCCTACAGTATGGAAACAACAGAGCCTGGACTCCAATATGATCAGGGCTGGTGGAATGGGTGGGGGGTGCCACTTTACCACCAGAGACTTCAGGACTGTCCCATATGGGAGCGATTGGGGCTGGGGCTTAGGGGCGAGAGCTGCTCTGGCATTCATCCTCATACCAACATGCAAATGGGCTGGTAATGAGCATGCATAAGGCCCCTTTGAACCCTGCATGCTCAATTAGTTTATTTGCATTCCTGGCTGAATATCACTCATGGGGACTGCAGTGCATACTGGTATGTGCCAAGCATTCCCCTGGAAGGTATTCATTTGGGGTCACCCTGGATGCACCTGACTTGGCAGCCGCCTGCACTGTGACTTCCATCCAGGGTCACGCTTTCAACGAGTACAGTATGCTCACCCTGTACTGGTGGTGCATTCTCTTTGATTATTGTATCAGTGCCGACTGGAGCACCCTCTTTGTGCAATGCATCTTTCTGCTCGTGCATTGGTCTGGCACTAATATGTCCCCTAGATGTAAAATATTGTTTAACTGAGTTCTGATTTTACACAATGCAGCATAATATTGTGTAGATGTAGAGCCCCATTGAAAATAAGATGCCATTTCTTCTGTGAACTATCCAGGCTAAATATATAGCAATCAGCAGGCATAGTCTAGGAAAACACATTGTAAAATTGTGTAAAGGAAGACCACATTGAAACTGCCTCTCTACAGATCTGCATTGTGCAAATTCTTTAGAAATAATGGGTAAAAGCATCCCAAATGCTCTCCACATCCAAATTGGCCCTGACCAGAGTTTGTTTTATTATTGTCAGAGGCAACAGTAATACTGATGTCAGATACCCTCCTTAGACCCTAGGAGGGTTGGAGCTCACCCCACCCACTCTCAGAAGCTCCACCTCAGAGACTCTTAAACTAATGGCATCTTAATTCCTATCAGCAAAAAACAGATGCCATTCATTTCCCTGTGGCATTAGGCACTTTATGGGTGGGAGGAGACAGAGAAGACCTCGTCTTCCTACCAGGGCACTCACCCATGCCAGAGGTCACCCTGTTGCAGTCTTGTGTTTACTCATTTTTCAATGTATTTACCTATATCTCATTTCCTATGGGATCTTGCTTTTCCCATTTTTCCCAACGTATTTACCTACAACATTTCATTTCCACAGGGTCCTGCTTTTACCCATTGTTTTCAAAATATTTACCTACAACATCTCATGTCCAAATAACACAAACTTGGAGGAGCACTTGAATAAATAACATATAAAGTAAATAAATCAGCACACACTGCTAAGGTGCAAATGCATGGAGCTCCAGCGGCTACAGCTACTCTGGCGCTTGTGGTCTTCTCAGTTGGGGTCCTGCTTTTACCCATTTTTTCTAGTGTATGTTCTTACAACATCTCATGTCCACTGGGGTCCTGCTTTTACCCATTTTATCCACTGTATTTACCTACAACATCTAATTTCCAATGATGTCCTGCTTTTACCATTTTTTCAATATATTTACCTACATCTCATTTCCAGTAAGATATTGCTTTTACCCATTTTCCAATGTGTTTACCTACAACATCTCATTTCAGTGGGGTCCCACTTTACACCATCTTTTCAGTATATTTCCTGACAGCATCTCATTTCCAGTTGGGTCCTGTGTTTACCCATTTTTCAATGAATTTACCTACAACATCTGGTTTCCAGTGGGGTCCTGTTTTTATCCATGTTTTCTAATGTATTTACCACACCATCTTATTTCTAGTGGGTCCCGCTTTTGCTAATTTTTCCAATGTAGTTACCTACAACATCTCATTTCCAGTAGTGTCCTGCTTTTATGAATTTTTCCAATGTATTTACCTACAACATTTCATGTCCACTGGGGTCTTGCTTTTACTAATTTCTTTCTAATGTCTTTATCTACAACATCTCATTTCTATTGGGGTCCTGCTTTTAGCCATTTTTTCCAATGTATTTACATACAACATCTCATTTCAGTGGGGTCCTGCTTTTACCCATTTTCAAAGTATTTACCTAAAACATATCATTTCTAGCTGTTACTCATTTTTTCCAATGTATTTACCTACAACATTGTGATGTTTTGGTATTTGGTTTGCCATGGGACCCTTACCTTCTCCAATATTCTGCTTTCCCATCAGTTGCTTCTGCAATGGTCACCTTGGTACTGAATGAACTGAGTTGGATGCATAAAATAATAAACAGAATTAGTTTTTATTCAGGATCATAAGCAGAGACATCTCATCAGCACGAGGTACAACTCAGACTGACAGAACAGGAAATTGTGGTGTTCTAAGCCCTGCTGGAAAATAATTAGCATATCATGTGACCAAACTCTGGCTGTGACATTAATGTTCTTAGTTAAAGAGGCGGCAGCTAATCTTAAACCCCATGCTTAAGCTGTACTCCAAATCACCCCAGGACTGTAAATGTGAGTACCACTTGAACATGTAAGAGTATTGCTATGCATTAAACAACAGTAAGAAACCTTTTAAACATTAATATAAACATTTATCAGCATCACCGAGTAAATTATTAAGAAGTCTTTTGATTGATTGATTGAAAACCACAATACATTGCTGCAGGGGAGGGGAGGGAGGGAGGAAAGAATCTGGACTACACTGGTGGTCAGTCAGTGAAGTGCCAGGGGAGGGGGACACCATAGCACCGGAGGCTTGGCCATGCCACAAGCGCTAAAGTGTGGGGAAGGGAAAGGAAAGAGAGCGAAAGGAGAGCAGCAAGATTTACCCACTGCACTGTAATCATATGAAGTATTGCAAACCACAATTATGTCTAACCCTAGGAGACAACAAAATGGTTAGTGCAAAGGCAGTAAATTATGTAAACAGTAGATACAACAATTAAGTGGATTACGAAAATGCAAGAATAAATAAGCATACAGAGTTATAAAGCAGACAAGAATTGACCAACTGAATCCAATGTTAAAGTTCAGTTTTTGTGACTTTTACAGTCAGTTGGAATGGACCTGTGTGTGGACTGGACCATTTCCTGACAGGACGGGATCAGGTCAGAAAAAGGGACCCAGGAGTTATGCACGCTGTCATAACCACATCATTATACTCCGATAAGTCCAGGATCCGTCGGCATACCTTTGGCGCAGTATCTTCTCGATCTGATATACTGAGAGTTCTGAGAAGAAGATGCATCAGCAAATCATTGAAAAGTTCCTGAGTCCATCAGGATGAGTTGGCATAAGAGGATCAGGCTGAAGATTGTCAGGACCATGGGGTGGTGGAGGAACTGGTCGAAATTGCCTGCAGGAAGTTCAGTTTCTGAAAGTATAGCAGGTTCAAGTACAGCTTCATTACTTGGGGGACTGGGATCATCAGGGAGGGTATGATTCAGGTACCCATGTTTCAGTCTGTTGATGTGGATTTTATTGTGTACCAGTTTTCCATTGGACTTGTGGCACAAGTGAACATGAACAGGAGGAAGCTTTTCCACATTATAGAAGGGACCAGTCCTGGGGTGAAGCAGTTTTGGTGGCCCCTGGAATAAGGATAGGTCGGTACAAGTACAATGTCCCCAACAGAAAATGAAGGTTCATGTGACTTGGCTGCTGACATTTTCTGCATGGCAGATTTTCTGGCCCAATGTGTCAACTGCAGCATGTCTGGCAAGTTCAAGCTGTTCCAACATTGGAATGATGAAGCATGAAGCTGACTTTGGAACCTCTAGCAGCAAGAGATCCCTGTCCAGAGGTGTTCTTGGATGACGTCCATGGACTAGAAAAATGGTGTGTACTCTGTGTGACACGTGGACAGCCAGTTCTGAGTACACTATGCTTTTGTAATAAAAAGTGTGTTATGGACTATCTCTTGAGAGACGCTGAGACAGAATGTGAGATGACACACACACACAGGTTTTAGATACAAGGTGTTACCTGGAAGGCCAGGAGCTAATTATAGACTAGAACAGGCCTTAATCAAGGATCTCCTGTTTATCTAAGTTAAATATAGCTTTAACTGCTAAGAAATCAGTATCCATTTATGGCGTTCGAGGGAGAAACCAGGTCATGGCACACTGGTGCGAAATCATAAATGCTTTGATGTCTGTGTGAGAGGATACTGCTTATAGATGAAAGGAATTTACAGACTTGATTGGGGAAGTCAAATGGGAAAGGAGTTTCTGCTGATGTAACCTTAATTAACTTACCTTCTAATACAATAAAACATCCTGGGTATATGATTTTTAATAAACAGAAGAGGAGCTAGGTGACCTCACGCAGAGGTTGGCAAAGACAGTTTTTAAAGTATTCTGTCTTCCTTCAGAGACACTTCTATCTACACTCTGAGAAAGACACATCTTTGAGCACATTAAGCAGGTATTTAGAGAGAGACAAATCTAAGTACTGTTGTAGGAATTGCACTGTTAAACCTTGTTCTTTTAAAAGATTGTATGGTTCTTGTGATATATGGTTCTGTATTTTATGTTTTACATATTTTTATCTATTTTAGTAAAACTCTGTTTTAGAGCCTACTTAGTCTGTCTTTGAATTTCTTTCTTTAACAAGTGAAGTATATATTTATTTTATTTATTTAGTTTTTGTTAACCAGGCAGGTACACTAGACAGCATTAACTGCCTATTTTCAGGTAGGACCCGGGAGGTTACAACAAGGGTATGTAAACAATAATAGATACAAGAAAACATCATGGAAGCAAGGTAGAAGTAGAAGTCAGACATAGTACACTTATATGAATTTTCAGCAATGACAGTACATTTGCAGGAATCTACATGTAGTAACAAAATAGAAATATAAGTGCTTAAGTGGTTAAAGCTGACACCCTGCATAAGCTTGCATGGTGATACCAAACTGGAAAAAGGTAGAGTTAAATCTGAGGTCTTTTAATAAAGTTTTAAGGGTTAATTTTTGTACACTTGGTTAGATGCCCGTGAGCAAGATATCTGGCCCTTGAAGACAGAATTATCTGAACCTGTGCATTGGGTAGGCTAGCAAGAGGTTCACACTTTGAATCCCTCCAGAACTTGAGACCAAAGGTTGATTCGAATCCACAAAACAGACAGGAGGGTTACCCTGTTTCTGTTAACTGTTCACAAGACTACGCCTCAGAGGTTGGCACTTTGAGAGTAGAGGGCTGACCTGATGAGTGGGTTTGTGACACTCTGTACTGTTGAGACAAGGGCTGGTGTTGTAAGCAAATTGAATGATGGAAACAAACCGATCCCAAGTGTCGTGAGTCTCATCCAGGTACTTGGATAGTGTATTAAGAATGGTAGACATCATTCTCTCACTTTGCTCATAGCATTGTGGATGATAACTGGTTGTGTGAGTCTTTTTGATGTCAAGGGTTTGCATGTTTTCGCATAATAGTTGAAATGTAGTTAGTGCTCTGTCTGAATGCAGGTACGCACGGGTACACCTGGTTAGGTGCCCGTAGGCAAAGATATCTGGCCCCCAAAGACAGAATTATCTGAGCCTGTGCATTGGGTATGCTAGCAAGAGGTTCACAGTTTGAATCCTCCAGAACTTGAGACCAAAGGTTGATTCAAACCCACAAAACAGACATGATGACAAATGATTGTGTTGAGGAAGGCACTTAGCAGTGTGGCAGCTTTAATGTCTTTTAGGGGATTAGTTCCAATTACTTTGTTAAAACAAAAACAAGAATGTACTTGTTGCCAGAGTCAGGGCATGTAGGCAAGGAGCCACGAATGTCTGTGCTGACTCTTTGGAATGGTTCAGTGGCTACAGACATCGGAATGATGTATGCATTTCTCAGTTTGGCAGGAGGCTTTCTTTGGGAACAGGGCTGGTAGGTTTGACAAATCGGACAGTGTCTTGTTCATGTGTGGCCAAAGTGAAACCTCATCTTTTCGAGAGTTCTGTGGATTCCTATATGACCTCCGGAAAGTGGAGCGCATGAGTGGACTGAAGAACTCGGCGACTAGAGAGGCTGGCACAACTAGCTGTACGTGAGTTTTATCCATGCAATGGCCCTTGCCTTCCTTGGCCAAATGTGAAAAAGCACACTGTCATTGAGGAAGTACTGTGACATGAAGAATAGGACATCCTGGCTGTGTTTGTTTTGCTGAGGTAAAGTTCCAATCTCTAGATACATGATTATGTCTGTAAATTGAGGATCAGTTCTTTGTTGCAGTTTAAACATGGCCAGGGTGATATCAGTATTAGAGGCTATAAGAAGCTCTTGGCTGCTTGCAGTAAGTGAAGATTGATGCTTTCCTCTGTATATGTTGGTAGCAGCAAAGCAACTTGAGGTACTATAGGAGTGTCCACAGGTAGCTCATCTGTGGAGCGGAAAGGAAGAGCTTGAAGGCAGGAATTTTCATCTGGAGAGGCTGATGCAGAGGGATACCATCTCCAGCTTACAGAATTGGCATTAGAGTGAACTTGACCTGGTCAGTATTGTATCTCAGAATTGTAGCATTGCAGTATGGCAATCCATCAGGTGAACTTTCCTACTGGCTCCTTCATTTTGAACAACCATCTGAGAGCAGAGTGATCCACAACAGCTGTGAAGGAGGAGTAGGGAAGGTAACAGTCAAACTTCTTTACAGCAAAGACTACAGCTAGGCATTCTTTTTCTGTGATGCCATAGTTTTACTCAGCTGATGAAAGAGTGCCTGGCACAGGAAATGACTCATTCTGTTCTGTCTTGGATTTGACACAGCACAGTGCCCACTGCAAAGGAACTAGCATCTGTGTAGAGCTTGAATGGTTGGTCGAACCTTAGGTAGGCTAGTACGGGGAAGAAATAAGTTTTTCTTTAAAGGTTTCAAAGGCCTCTTTGCATTCAGGAGTCCATATGTCATCACATCCCTATTTGGTGAGTGCGTACAGTGGAGCTGCAATCTTGGCATACTTGCAAATGAATTTTATGTAGTAGCTAGACAAGCCCAAGAAAGCTCCAAGGTCTTTGAGGTTTGTAGGTTCTGGATAGTCTTTTACGCAGAGAGCTTATCTGGATCTGTCGAGACATCTTGTGAACTGACCACATGTCCCAGATAATGGATTTGATGCTGTGCAAGTGACACTTCTCTGAGTGAAGTTTGAGGTTGCCTTGCCTGAGACGTTGAACACCTCTTTGAGATGCTGGAGGTGCTCTTGGAAAGTTCTGCTGAAGATGATAACATTGTCAAGGTAAATTAAGCAGGATTTCCAAGACAGTCCATGTACTACAGCTTCCATGATGCACTGAAATGTGGCTGGACTATACTGAAGTTCCATAGGCAAATGTTTAAATTGGAAAAGTCCCAAGTGGCAGCACCAGGCTGTGTATGGGCATGAAACTGGATCAATAGTAACTTGGTAGAATCCACTCTGAAGGTCTAGAGTGGTGAAGTAAGCTGGTCTGGCCACATCAAGGCTCTCTAAGGCATCCTCTGTGGTAGGTAAAGGATATGCGCCCTGTACCGTGTAGGCATTGATCTTTCTGTAATCCACCACAAACCAATATCCTTTGTCTTTCTTTACCACCAGCAGGCAAGATGCACCCAGGGACTTGTAGATTCCTCAGTAATGTCCTGTTCAAGCATGTCCTTGATTAAGTCCTCCAGGACTTGTTTTTGTTGTGTTCCACTTTGTAGGCTCGCTGATAAATTGGCTTTTGGTTGGGCTGCACCTCAATGGTCTATTGCAAGATATTGCAGCATTTCAGTTTGTTATTAGGGCCAACAAAGACATCTGGGTAGTTCTCTAGGAATTCCAGAAGTTGCTGTTTCTCTGTTGGACACGCTAGACGTTTTGAGGCAGTTAGCTGCTGACTGAAGGTATCCCTTTTAAGCTGGGAGGTTGTGATGGTACTGACAGGACAAATATTAGTGGAACCAGACTGAGGCTCATACAGAAGCTGAAGCTGGTTGCCTGAAGACAGACAAACAAACTTTCTGATGTTTGCACCCTTTGATATGACCACTGGTTCATCTGTGAAGTTGCAGCATTTTGGAATACTGAGTTGCCATGCACAGCAGACAAGGTGTTCCCTGAAAGTTCAGTTCCCTGAGGTGCAGAGCTGAGGATCCTGTGATGATGCCAACAACACCTTGTGGGAGTGGTTCACCTTGAATCTTGACAATCAAAACCATCTCTGATATAGGAGGCACAGTGACTGAGTCTATAGCTGCGAGCTGCCTCCGGGGATCTAGTGAAAGTTTGTTTGAGGCAAAATCCAGGATAGCTTTGTGCACTTTGAGAGATCCAGGCTGAGAATCACACCTGGTTGTAGTTCGGCACCAGGTAGAATTTAACAGTAGCTTGTTGTGAGCCAAAGTGGAGCTTAAGATGGACCACACCTGTGACAGGTACTGTAGCAGTACTTGCTGTGATAATGAACTTTAGGTCAGCTGGAGCAACAGTAGGGACATGATGAATAGCTGGATTGTCTAGTATACTGCTGGATAATTGAGATTTCTGCTCCAGTGTCGACCAAGGCGTGCATGCACCAATTCCCAGTGGTGATAGGGACATAGTTTGCAAGGAGTGATGACCTGATGACAGGAACCTTTACTCCTTTAGGCGAGATTGTGCCTGACTTTGCAGCTGGAGGATGCTGCTTGTTTGAGTTATGAGAGTCAGTGGGGTGGTCACTTGCTTTATTTTCCTGCCCAACAAAAGCCCCTAGTTTGTTGGGCAGTGCTCGTTTCCTTATCCTGAGAGTAGTCGCGATTCTCAGGTTGATTGCACTGTGGTGGGTGGGCCTCTAGCTTTCTTGATTTCTGTAGAAGTTTTTCAGTTTGTGGCAGACTGCAGCAGTGTGAGCCCTGAATCTGCACCACTGACAGGTCACTGGTTCCTCTTGGAGGTAGGGGAGATTCAGGTCACTGTCGAGGTGGCTGCAGAACATCATCAGGAGTTGTGGGGGAAGTCGTAGTACTGGAATGTAAGCTGTTAACAGTTGACATAAGCTTGTCAATCATTCCTTGTTCCTGTTGGACACAAGTAGCAATTGCAGCCAATTGTGAGGACTGTGACTCCTGAACAGTGGCAGGCCAGAGCATGGAAATAGAGTCCTGGGCTAGCTCATGCAGCTTGGATCATGTCCATCCAGTTGGTCGATTTCTGCTGGATAACACAGGTATGAAATTGTAGAGGCAGTCCCAGGACCAAGTCTGTGATTTGATCTTTCCCTGATTTTTGCAGATGTTTACACGTGATTCAATATCCACTATAAATGTTTCCAATGATTCTGAGGGTTGCATAGTGCGCTCCACAGTTGCTGTCCTAACAACCAGGGTGGATGTGCTTGTAGGAAATGATCCTTGAAGGCAGTATAGAGGGTGGACGTGCCCCTCTTGTCTGGTCTGGAAGTGCATTGAACCACAAGATGGCAGTCCCTCTCAGGAGTAAGCACATGTCATTAGAAATTCAAGGTATCTGTCCAACCACTGAAGGAGATCCAGGCCTGAAATTGCTCAAACCAGTCGATGGCATCTTCATGGGGTAGTGCCTAGAAAGGTACTGGCTGTAAGCTGGTATGGACTGTTGAGTGTGGGGAAATAGCTTTAATATAGGTGAGGTTATCGTGAATGGCTGCATAGTGGGCGTCCCTTGGGTTGAGAGGAAGACTGAATATCGTGTAGGATAGTTTCTATTTTGAGACCCCATGATCTTGAGGCTGGTGAAAGTGGTGCCCCAGAGCTTGCAGTGCTCAAAATGGCATTGTCCTTGGACCTCAGGGTCAGAGATGAGCTGTGTGTCACTGAGCGGAAGTGTTAGGAATGAGTAGGGTGGTTGTCATGTAGAGAACGAGATGTCTTGGAAGAAATGACTTGCCAAGAGAAAAATATTTTGTAGACAAAAGTACAGTTATCTGTAAGCAGTTTTCATCAATTAATATCTTAATAAACAATGTCCACTCTATTTTGGGGCTGTATGTTATTTAAATACATTTTTATTACAAGATCAGTTATTTGGTGTACTATCTCTTTAATTGCATAGGTTTGCCATTGACTTGTACTGAATAACATTCATTTGTATGAATCGAGGTATTGGATGTGTAGCTGTAACAAGAGAGCACTACGGGGGTTGGTAAGGTCACTGCTTTTGGCACTGTAGCTCACAAAATAGATGCTCCTTGTCACGAGGTTGCGGAGCAGAGGATGAAATGGTGATTTGCCAGACTGGAGGCCTTCTACCCTTTTACACACAGAAAAATGGCAGGCTTTCCCTTCGGTGAGTGCAAAGAGCTGGGGAATGTCTGCATTTATTTGCAGTGCTTTGTTTTGGTTTATTGTGCTTTTCTTTGTTTGACTTTACTTTGCCTTCCCTCCTTTTATTTGTTGCAGTTGCCCCTGGTTGAGAGTCTGTGGCTCCGATGATTTGGTATGCTGCCCCATTTACTGATTTAATTGGGCCCTGTTTATTTGCTGCCTGTCTTTCAGGGTCCATTTGGAGGCAATATTGTGCTTGTGTTACCCTTTAGTTATTTCTTTTTTGTTCTCTGCCCCAGTGGATTTATTTACTGATGGCCCATTTGTAGCATGGCTGAGTGGAGAGCAGCAGAGATCCATGTGTGCGGTTGTCCAGGAGAAGCATTCTGTGCTGCTGGAGGGAGTGAAAGGGCTGTGGGTTGTTGGAAGGACTCCTTGTTTGTGGTCACTGAGAGTGTAGCTGGCTGGGGCACAGGCTAAAGGCCCGTTGAGGAGGAGCTGAGCCACATAGTCTATAGCGGCAGTAGAGGACACAACAACTTGCTGGTGTGGATGGAGGTGCATAGCAGCAGAATGTGGTGAGCAGGGCTGCAACGTGAGGCAGGGACTGAAACAGGTGAGGCTGCTCCGTGCTGAGTTGCAGCCGCTGGGGAGAGAAATAGGTCAGACTGGCTCCTCAAGATAATGTGAGTAAGAGCCTTCCTCCGTGGCATGTAGGACCCCAGAATAACTGTGGAGGTAGACTGAGGAGCAGTTCAGTCTGTGGAGAGGAGCCAGCTTTTGTGTTGGCCAGTGAGCGTGGTGCAGTGGAGGCATGAAGTGTAGCTGCAGGTGGGAAAAGAGCAGGCCAGGCAATGGGGAGCTCCTGGTCGATTATGGCAGCAGGATGCATATACTGTAGTTTAATTCCCTGATGGCTTGGTCTTTGTTGATGCAGAAATCCACCCTATGCAGCTGAGAGACAAAGTGGTTGAGTTTGCTGCTGGTATAGTAATTGGCAGCTCTGGAGGGTAAAGGGTTGGCACATCGAATGAAAACTGTTCAGTGTGAAGCTGCTGGCCTGCAATATAAATTACTTTTATTTTAAGCAGACTGCTGTGAGACATTTTGTAGTTTTTGTCCCTGACATTTTGTAGTCTCTGTCCCTCTGTAGCCAAACTATAAAATAAATATTCTCCAGACTGTGCATTCAGACTGTTCAGGCATACTGAGCAGCAGAGTCTCCATTCATTTATATATATATTCCTGAGGCAGATTGGCAGGAGGATTAGATATTGAGCAGGATACAGTTCAGTTTGAATCTCCTCTCTGCTGCCATGTTGATTTTTTGAGCATGCAAACAGTTCAGGCACACTTGTGAGATGACTCTGTGGTACCCAACAATCCAGATAAGCAACATGGGGTCTAGGCAGAGGAAGGGCTGCATTCTCCACCATGTGTGGCATTTTGGTATTTGGTCTGCCATGGGATCCTTACCTTCTCCAATATTCTGCTTATCCATCAGTTCCTTCTGCAATGGTTGCCTTGGTTACTGAGCAAACTGAGTCGGACACATTGAATAGTAAAACAAGAGTTAGTTTTATTCAGGATCACAAGCAGAGATATCACATCAGCACGGTACAACTCAGACTGATAGAACAGGAAACTCGGGTTTCCAAAGCCCCTGCTGGAAAATAATTAGCTTCACATGTGACCAACTCTGGCTGCAACAAAACTGTTCCTAGTTAAAGGGCAGCAGCTACTCTAAGCCCCATGCTTAACTCCTACTCCACAACATCTAATTTCCAGTGGGATCTTGCTTTTACCCATTTTTCCAATGCATTTACCTACAACATATAATTTTCTGTAAGATCTTGGTTTTACCAATTTTTTCTAATGTATTTACCTACAACATCTCATTTCCAGTTGGGTCCTACTGTTACCAATTTTCCCAATGTATTTACCTACAACATCTTATTTCCAGTGGGGTCCTGCTTTTACCCGTTTTTCAGCTGCTTGGGTAGAGCCATGCTGATGTATCACGGTGAGTAGGAGAGAGAAGGGACTCTGGAAGCATGTGACTGGATACCTAGAGTGTGGCCTTCCACTGAGTGCTTCAATTGGAGTTGGACCACATTGCTCTGCCTCCTCTACTTTCACCAGAGTGACTTCCCCCCTCCCATGCTATGTTTTCCTCTATCGCTCACTTCCCGTTCACTTCCACTTCAGCAGTACAATACCAGCAATGCTCGTTCATGGTGAGGCAAGCATATTTTTTGTAGGTAAAAGAAACAGTGTGCCAGGTGGCATTCCATTCGCTGTGCTTTACAGAGCAAACCCCAGTTATAATGGGCGCTCTAACCTATTTAAGTTTTTCACTGAAAGTTGAAGCTGTGACTCCAGGCATGCACAGAGACATGGCTTCAACTTTAAGTACAAAAAGTAAATGGGTTACATCGCTCCATTTTTTTTTTTGTAAATCTCATTTTATTAGAGAAGCTTCACAATTCATACAAAATTGACAGTCAAAATCCATTTTATATAATTCCAGTATTACTTCAGCTTTTCAGGGATACAAGCATATGGATAACAACACGTTTTATTATTATTGGCAGCATCCTTTACCTCCCTATCTCCTTCTATCTCTCCCTCATCTTTCAGTTAACTAGTTTATATTTAAGATTTTAATTTCTGAATTTTAGATCATAAAGTCATGAAATCATAATATAACCCTCCGACCTTGTTACCCGCTTCCAGTGATCCTCCCATCCACCCAGTCAGTACCTCAGGACCTACAAGGGTGATCAGTAAGAAGCCTTATTTTGGCACAAGAGGGGTCCCTGGCCATGGTATGAACGACCCATCTCCTCCACTTCAAACCACCCAACTCAGCCTGATCATTCAGGTTATAGGTCATTTTCTCAGACCTGTAGATTAGGTGGACTATCCCTCTCAATCCGAAGGGATGGAGGCTCTTCTGAAGCCACTGTTTAGTGATGGCCTTCTTCGCTGCTAGTAATAAAATATTTAATATATACTTGGCGTGAAGATCGAATAGGCCAACGGAAAGCAGTGCAGGATGAAGAATTCACCACAGTAGAGACATCCACTCGAAGAGGTCCTTTAACTCCTTATACACACCTTGTAAAAAGGTTGCAGTTTTGGGCAGGCCCAAAATATGAGAGTGGTGAGCTGTGGTTTCTCCACAAAGGCGCCAGCATGCTGCCGACGATTATCACCAAAATGAGAGGTTATTACGGGTTGGAAGAATCTTATAAGTAACTGCCATGCGTACAGCCTCCAGCAGTGAGAGCAAGTGATTCTTGATGTCATGTTTAAGAGAATCTCCCATTGCTGGAGTGAGATTTGGGAGTCCAGCTCTTCATTCCACTTTTCTATCACCCTGGGGTGTCTCCTCCACCGTTCCCAGGAGGGATTTATACACCACTGAAACTCGTGTGGAAGTCCACAGGACTTTAGTACCTGCTGAAGCATTGAATCACTGGGGGTGCATCTCAGGTGAGCGGACATTAGAGGGAGAGATTCAAAATAATGCCGGAGCTGTAGGTACCGAAAAATCTGATCAGCGTAAATGAAAGTTGCGGCTAATTTCACCAAATTCTCTGAAGTGGGGCAGCTTTGTAACTGTGAAAGCTGAAGAGGTGAGTGTGTTGCCAGGTCCGGAGCGTGTGGTCTAAGAGGGCTGGAGGAAGTCCTCTAACAGGTCAATAGGGCATAGCAAGACCAGAAGGGGGAGATCCTAGGGCTTTTCTCATCGGCGTACCAGACCTGTGTTTGGTGTTCCATCAGTAGGCCCCATGTGGGTCTGGCCATTAGGGAGGTGCTTGGAATATCACTTTTTGTGTATTCGGAAAGAGGTAACTCTCTTCTATGTCTCTGCACCTAGCTGGGGTATCACCAGTTAAGCGCTGTATATGTATGAGAGATGAGTAGCCCAATAGTAGAGTTTCATATTGGGGAATGCCAAGCCCCTTGGGATTTAGGAAGATGAAGGGTCTCTAGTTTAACTCTGGGGCATTTTCCACCCCAAATAAATTTAACTATAGCCCTGTTCCAGGCCTTGAAAAAAGTATTCGGCAAATTGAAGGTACATTTTAAAACATATAAAGGATCCTCAGAGTGTTACCATCCGGATAACCTCCACCGCTGCATCATATTTAGTGGAAGAGTATTCCATCTCTAATCCGTTTATCTGGGTCGTAACAGGGGTAGTTATTGTTTAATGTGTCTTTAATTTGATGTGAGAGGTAAATTCCTAGATATTTTAATTTAGTCAGGTCCCAGCGAAGGAATCCCTCCTGATTGCATCTGATGGGACGTAATGGAAAAGTGAGGGCATCAGTCTTGCTAGTGTTCAGCTTATACCCTGAATATGAACCCGAATTCCTCTGGAGGCGGAATACAGCAGGCACAGATCTCTCCGGGATCTGTAGGAACAACAGAATATCATCTGCGTATAGAGCTACCTGATTATCCATGTCCCCATAGCCACCCCGAAATCTCAGGAGACAGTCTAATAGCCTGTACCAAGGGTTCGATGAATATGGCGAAGAGGCCTGGCGAAGGGCAACCAATAGCGTGTACCCTATGGGGGAAGTATTCAGAATGGTGGCCAGATGTTTCAACACATGCCTTCGAGACTCATAGATTTTCCAAGAATATCGAAAAAGGGTGATGAAGCGCATGGTGGCCATTGTGGCAAATAGGAAAGACCGACGCGATCGAAGGCCTTCTCAGCATCAAGGCTGAGAAGGACGATCTCCCTCGGTTGCATCTCGTTTACCAGTCAGGGCTCTGCGTGTGTTATCTGAGGTAGATCTTGAGCTCCAGATCCCACCTGGTCAGGGTCAATCAGGCCGGTAGTACTCGGTCCAGTCGTTGAGCCAGAACTGACACAAAGTATTTGTAGTCCAGATTAAGGACTGATATCGGTCTATATGAGCTGCATTATGGCGGGTCTTTGCCAGGTTTGAGGATGACCGGAATTGTGGCATATGCCCAACTGGCAGGTGAGGATTCACCGTCAATGACCTCATTCTCGCTGCTAGAAATAGTTTACTAATGGGTTGGTGGACATCTTGTAAATTCACCCGTACCCATCAGGCCCAGGGGCTTTTGGGTTTTAGATTTAGCGATGGCCAGCACAGCTCCTCCGCTGAAATAGGTTTCACTAACTGGAGCTGCTGCTCGGGTCAAGTGTTGGCAATTTTAGGGATGTCAGGAATTGACCTGGAGATGGTATACCTGACCCTAAATCAGGTGTATACAAAGCTCTATAGTAGTGGCAAAAGACCTGAGATATCTTTTTAAATTTAGTATGACATTCTCCCGTTTCAGGGTCCCTAACCATCGCGACTGTTGCCAATTTCGTTGTCGTCGCTCCATTTTAACTAGGGCTTGCTTTGTAAAGTACTGTGAATGGAATGCCACCTGGCACACTGTTTCTTTAGCTATGGAAAAATATGTTGACTCATCATGAATGAGTGTTTCCACGAATCGGCGTCATTTTAAAGCAGAATAGCAGGCGTGATAGAGCCCCTCACTGCAGTGCTTTTATTTTATTTCTGCCTGATTTTCTAATTTTATGTGGTTGCTTTCTGTTCCATGTAAGGAGAGAGGAGAGAGTGCTTTGTGTGGTTGACAGCCATAAGAAAACTTGCCAGTGAAGGCTGTACAGCTGGCTGCCAGTAACGAGAGAGAATGTGGGGAGCCATTTCTTGCGTGCTGCCCTGTCATGGCTAAACTGAAAAACATCTCCTCAGTAGCACCTGTTTTCAAAAGATATTGGCTGGAAGGAATGAAGAGGCCAGCCAGTAGCAGGACTTCAGACCTGAAGCACAGCACAGAATAGCATTGGTGTTGCAAGTGAGTGTGCCTGTCAGCATCCAGCAGCAGCAGCTCTGAGTGGCAGGAAGGTACTTTGTACTGCAAAAGCCCTGGTCAGTGTAATACAGAGGGCAAGTGTCAGCAAGCAGTGGCAAAATAAACAAACTGTGGTCAGAGCCACAATGGCTACCATTGCAATATTAAGAATGATATGCACCTCTAGCTGCATCTGGCTTCTAACATTCTTGTGCTGAGCTTGAATGAATCCAGCCGCTCCGGTCATAGTGCTATACAAATGGTGAAAATGAAAGCTGCGGTGCAATCAGTGGAAACCGATTGCTTAGTAATACTTAGAATCAAAGGAAAAAAGACACGAAGTATGGAAACTGTAATATGTTTCTTTTTGCTTTGTTTCCAGTATTGCTAAGCAGTTAGTTCATTGATACCAATGGCAGCGTTCACTTTCGGCTTCGGATAGTGATATGGCTCTGGTGCGCTGGCATCATTCAAGCTCAGAAATGAAGTGTTTAGAAGCCAGGCTGCAGCTAAAGGTGTACCATCATTCTTAATATTGCAGTAGCAGCTGCTGTAGCTCTCACCAGAGCTCGTTTCCAATGTATTTACCTACAACATCTCATATGCAGTAAGATCTTGCTTTTACCCATTTTTTCCAGTGTATGTTCCTACAACATCTCATTTCCAGTAAGATCTTGCTTTTATCTAATTTTTCCAATGTATTTACCTACAACATCTCATTTCCAGTGGGGTCATGCTTTAACCCATTTTCCAATGTATTTACCTACAATATCTCATTTCAGTTTGGGTCCTGCTTTTACCCTTTTTCCAATGCATTTGCCTACAACATCTCATTTCCAGTGGGGTCATGCTTTAACCATTTTTCCAGTGTATTTACCTACAACATCTGGTTTCCAGTGAGGTCCTACTTTTACCCATTTTTTCTAATGTATTACCTACAACATCTCATTTCTAGTGGGGTTCTGCTTTTACCAATTTTTCCAAGTACTTACCTACAGCATCTAATTTCTAGTAGTGTCCTCCTTTTATGAATTTTTGCAATGTATTTACCTACAACATCTCATTTCCAGTGGGGTCATGCTTTAACCCATTTTTCCCAATGTTTGTACCTACAACATCTCATGTCCAGTGGGATCTTGCTTTTACCCATTTTTCCAATGTATTTACCTACAATATCTCATTTCAGTTGGGGTCTTGCTTTTACCCATTTTTTCCAGTGTATTTACCTACAACATCTGGTTTCCAGTGGGGTCCTGCTTTTATCCATTTTTTCTAATGTATTTACTTTCAACATCTAATGTCCAATGGGGTCCTGCTTTTACTCATTTTTCCCAATGTATTTACCTACAACATCTCATGTCCAGTGG
This sequence comes from Neoceratodus forsteri, assembly GCA_016271365.2. NCBI lineage: Eukaryota > Metazoa > Chordata > Ceratodontiformes > Ceratodontidae > Neoceratodus > Neoceratodus forsteri. Next base: position 128,526,186 of record JADMNL010000024.1, read on the forward strand.
GATCTTGCTTTAACCCATTTTTCTAATGTATTTACCTACAATATCTCATTTCAATTGGGGTCCTGCTTTTACCCATTTTTCAATGTATTTATGTACAACATCTCATTACCAGTAAGAACTTGTTTTACCCATTTTTCAATGCATTTGCCTACAACATCTAATTTCCAGTGGGGTCTTGCTTTTATCTATTCTTTCCAATGTATTTACCCACAACATCTCATGTCCTGTAGGATCTTGCTTTTACCCATTTTTTCCAATGCATTTATCTACAACATTTCATTCCAGTGGGGTCATGCTTTTATCTATTTTTTTCCAATGTATTTACTCACAATATCTCATGTCCTGTGGATCTTCCTTTTACCATTTTTTTCCAATGTATTTACTTTCATCATCTAATGTCCAATGGGGTCCTGCTTTTACTCATTTTTTCCCAATGTATTTACCTACAACATCTCATATCTAGTGGGATCTTGCTTTAACCCATGTTTTCCAATGTATCTACCTACAATATCTCATTTCAGTTGGGGACCTGCTTTTACCCATTTTTCAATGTATTTACATACAACATCTCATTACCAGTAAGAACTTGTTTTACCCATTTTTCCAATGCATTTACCAACAACATCTAATTTCCAGTGGGGTCTTGCTTTTATCTATTTTTCCAATGTATTTACCCACAACATCTCATGTCCTGTAGGATCTTGCTTTTATCCATTTTTTCCAATGTATTTACCTTCAACATCTAATGTCCAATGGGGTCCTGCTTTTACTCATTTTTTCCCCAATGTATTTACCTACAACATCTATGTCCAGTGTGGTCCTGCATTTACCCATTTTAAAGGCAGCATAGGCATAGCATGCTGTCTTATTGCAATAGTAGAAGAGAAAAGGGGACAGGAATACTATCATGTGTCTCTCCACAGTGCTACAGTCATGGTCCCAGCATTGGCTTTCCACTGGCCCTCCATCCACAGACCTGACAACCCCTCTCTTCCCCCTCCTGCTGTGGCACTGAAGAAATATTTCTCTACAGTTTTTAAAAATACAGGATTTGATCACCCTTTCCAAGCGTACTCTGCTGTCAGTTTCTTATCAGGCTAGCACTAGGACCTTGAGGAATTTGAGTCCTACAGGCTGAATGGATTGTAGTTCTTGAGTCAAGAGTGCAACAGGCTACATGGAACTTAGCAAAAGTAAACAGAACTGCAGGATTTTTAAAAGCACATCTAGGTAAACAAAGCTGCGGTTGGTACAAAGCACCTGAGAGACTGTAAATGCTTCTTCTTTAAAATCCCTTAGTTAAACCGCTGTGACATTACACATTCCAGAAGCTTGTTTAACAAACCATTTAAAATCAATGGCGAATGGTTTGTAGTGTTTTCACTGTATTGAGTTCTGTTCCTGGTATCTAGCAGCAGTGCAGCTGTTTGGCGCATTGATTTTATTGTGAACACTTTTAATTTTCTTCTCCTGGGTTTTAGCCTCTGAAAAGGAAGTCAAAGGAAGTCTGTTCTATGTTCAGCATCTTTCTGCCTGGTCAAACAGTGTTTTGAGGACATCATAGGGGTCAAAGTCAAAGTCAATTTTATTTAAAAGACGCCCAATCCCAAAGGCTCTGGCGCCGCACAAACTGTACAGTATGTCATACAGTATACATTACATTAAAATATCATACATATAAAACTTAATCTCAAAGCCTGCATAAATAAAAGGTCTTCAGATGACTCTTAAAGGCCTCTATAGTGGGAGGCCTCTCTCACTTCAAGCAACAACGAGTTCCAGAGAGCTGGAGCAGCAACTCAAATGATCGATCTCCTGCTGATTTCAACCTCGCTCTCGGAACTTTGAGGAGGCCACCACTAGAAGCGGAGATCCCGGACAGAGGTGGGCGGTACCAAGAGATCAGAAAGGTAACCAGGGCCCTGTCCATGTAGGGTCTTATAGGTGAGAAAGCCCACTTGAACAATATTCTCCACCTGACAGGCAGCCAGTGCAATTCGCACAATACCGGAGTGATATGACAAAACTTACTTTGTGCTACCGTTTGTCCCCACAGGAACTCTGAGTAGCATTCCAGCAGGTTAGTTCAGTAAACAACAAAGCATGCTTGCAGCTTGTTCAGAGCTGAACAGCACTGTAACTGCCATGTTTCCAGACAAGCATGCCAAAGGTTAAACAATTATCAGCCTCCTCATAAAATACTAGCACTACTACCATACAGCAGGACCATTCTGAGCTGTTCATCAGATAGATACAGGCTCCCAGAATGACACAATAAATTACATCATTAGTACAGTAGCCTTAGACTGCAGCACAATTGAGATGACCAGACACAGTGCTTTGGGTAAACTCACAATAATAGGTGACAAACTATTATTTCAAAACCAGTTTTAATAAAACAGCACAAGTGCCATGTGGAACTATGTAGTTAATGCAGCAGATGCAAAGTCTGCTTTTAAATTGCAGACATTTTATTTTTATTTATTTATTTGTGTGGCTGGTCAGTTCAAGGTATCCGGTTCGCGGTTTTGACTCGTTGACTCCGCTAAGCCATTCAGCCTTGGGCAATGTGAAATCAGCCTGAGTTGTTTGCTCCTGCATCACCAGACCAGCTGCTGTATGAGGACCACAAGGGAACCCATCCTCCTGCTTCAAGAAACATCTCCACTGCTCTTATTTCATTGGCTCATCTCCAGTGTCTGGGTACAGTGAGTAGAAATCAAGGTAGCTCCTGAGACAAGCTTTAATAATCATTGTGGTACCACCTAATATTCATTTCACTGCTAGTTTAATGGTTCAAGAGACTGGGCCATCCAGCCACTGGACACAAATAAAACTGCATGCCAAATCATCATGTCTTCTTTCAACAAGGGCTTCGGGCCCCAACAACAGCTGCAATCCTAGGCACCATTTAGGTTAGCTTGTTTTCTATCTGGATACCCAGTATATTTATAGGGCTGCAAAGTGGAACTAAATGCATGCCAGTATCCTGGCTCAAACCAGTAGGGATAAAAGCATTTGACCAGATTTGCCCCTTCCTTGTTATGCTCCCCTAAATAAACCTGACTGGTGTTGCAATGTTATATTGCCTCACGCATGTTTACTGGTGGTCTGTTACTCTGTTTGGAATATTCCTGAACATGCATGCCTGATAACCATTGTTTTCAGGGGTTCCAGGAGGTCACACTGAAGCCCAGGCCACGGTAAGTGGGAAAACTATGAGCATATCATTATTGTCAGTTAACAAATGTAACGTGAATGTTGTAAGAGATTACTGCTTGTTCCAAGGTATAGGGCCACTAGGTGGGGTAGTGGTAGGTATAGCATCCCAGAGGGCTGAAACAAATTTAATAAATACCCACTGAAACCTCACTCTGGGTGGAGGCATCAAAATGCTGTGTTTACCGTGGGTGGGCAAACCCCTGGTACTAGCTAGTTACAAACCCAGGCCCCTCAACCTGTGGATAGTAATACAGGCAGGGGTTGTAACCCTAGAAGTAGTGCTACAAGCCTGTTTAACAAGCAATGTAAAATTTACTACCCCGAGTTGCACTGGTACTAGAAGAAGGGTCCTGTTGGAAAGGGACTGGGATGTAGGTTTTCCTACTCTTAGCAGGGTGCTCAGCATTAGGGCTGGTCACTGGACAGGAATATCTATAGGCAAGGCAAGGCAAATTTTATTTTCAGGTGCCCAATCCTGAGGCTCTGGGCAACACAGACAACAGCAACACATCTATCATAATATGACAAAGGAACATAACACATTTTCCAGTCTACAAATTATCACTTTCATAAATTAAAATCAGTAAAACCAGAGGAGTATGGCATGGCCCACCCCAGGGCTTTAAGTTAGTTCTGCAGCCACTAGCCAGCAAGTCTAGTGACTGGGAAATTTTACTAGCCCCACAGACTCTTCCACTAGCCCAGCTGAAGTACTGTACTTTGATTATATTCTATAGTACAAACCTACAGGGCTAGTTAAAGGAAAGTTTTACTAGCCTAACAACAAAATCCACCAGAATTTGGCTAGTTGGCCTGTACAAGTTTCACCGCTGCACTCTCTGCAATGGATTGCCAGTACTTAAACAACTTATTTTTAAAATGTAATGACTGAGGTGTGGTCAGTTCTGGGACTGTCAGTGGCTGGTTGTCAGTGCTGTGACTGTTGAAGGCATTGCTGTAAGGGACAGACAAATACTACGACTGTTGAGGGAGGTTCAGAGGCAGTGTTGTGTTAATGGTGGGGGTCAGTAGTGAGATTGTTGTGGTTGGGGGTGTTGGTGCTTTAACGGTTGAGGGTGCAGAGTCAGTGCAGTTATTGTTAAGGGGTGGATGGTCAGTGCTGTGACTGTCAAGTGGGAGGCAGGACTGCAACTTTTTGGCAGTGGGGGAAGTGTTGTGACTGTGGGGGTGGGGATTACTGCTATGTCTGTCTGTAGAGGGTATCGGGCCTGTGACTGTCGCGATGTAGAGGGACAGTGCTTTGACTGTGGTAGTGGGTAGTGCTGTCACTGTTGGGGATGAGGATCAGCATTGTGACTGTCGGGTGGTGGCCACTGTGACTGATGGTGGAAGGAGTTAGTTCTGTGACTGTCAGGTGGGGTGGCAGTCCTGTGACCATTGTGGGTGAGGAGGCAGTGCTGTGGCTGTTGTGGACGGGGTCAGTGTGGTGACCATTAGGAGTAGTAGGTCAGTGCTGTCATTGTCAGGGATGGGAATTAGTGCTGTGACTGATGGTACGGGGTGTCAGTTCTGTGACTTTTGGGGTGAGGTGACTGTGGTGTGACTGTTGGGGATTGATGATCAGTGCTGTAGGATGGGATGGGGTGCAGAACTGTGACTAGTGCTGTTACTATGGGGAATGGGGATTAGTGCTGTGACTCTGAGGGGTGTATGGTCATTGCTGTGACTGCCAGGTTGGGGGTAAGAGAGCAGTTCTGTGACTATTGGGAATACTGAGAAAGTGTTGTGACTATCGGGGTGTGGATCAGTGCTATGACTGCCAGAGGTGGGTAGTCATTGTCAAGATTGTCAGTGGAGGTGTTAGTCCTGTGACTGTCAGTGGGGTGATACAGTCCTGTGATGGGGGTCAATCCCTGCTTGTGGGGGTGATACAGTCTTGTTACTGTGGGGGGTACAGTCCTGTGACTGTGAGGGTTTAAAACAGTCCTGTGACTGGGGGACAGTCTTGTGACTGTGGGGGTCCAATCAATGACTGTTGGGGGTTGGTCATTGTTGTGACTGATGGTGGATGGTGTCAGTACTGTAACTGTTAGAGCAGTGGTACAGTCCAGTGATTGTCGGAGGAGGGTCTGTTATGTGACTGTCAGGGATAGGGTGTCATTTATGTGACTATCAGGGTGAGAGTCATTCCTCTGACTTTTGGGAGGTCTGCTTCTGTGCAATTTTATAACTTTGAGGGACAGAAGTGTTTGCAGGAAGTTGTACACGCAGCTGGAAGGTTTTATAAGGCACCAAACTAAGTGACTGTTCGAGGGGATGTTGCAGTCCTGACAGTGTGGGGTGGTCATCAGTGCTGTGATGTACAGTGTTGTGACTGGTGTGGGGGTGGTTACTGCTGTGACTGTCTTTGGAAAGTGTCATCCATGTGACTGTCAGGGATATGGGTATAGTGCTATCATGGTTGTTGGGGTGTAGTGCTGTGATTGTTGGGAATGGGGATACGGTCTATGACTGTCAGGCATGGGTGCCCAGTGCTGTGACTGACAGTGGAGGCATCAGTCCTGTGACTGTCTGAGGGGTACAATCCTGCAACTGTCAGTGGTGGGAGGGTCAGTCCTGTAATGGTCAGGGGTCAGTGCTGTGGCTATTGTGTACATAGTGTGGAGTGGTGCACAAGTAAAGGAAAAGGCGGTGCATAAGCAAAGCAGCCAGCTTGTAATAACAAAAGAAAAGAACGCTCCAGCACTCCTAGATTCAGTGTTACATGCAAAGTGCAAGATTTATTTTCCAGCAAGATGCCTGCCATGCACCCACTTGGGCCAGCACTTCAAGCCTTCAGTAGCCCTTCCGCAGAGGACAGGTCTGAGGATTAAAATTGTGCATCTCATTCATACAGAAATGTCAAAGTGATATACACCACACACTGAAAACAACATGCAAGTCAAGGTCAAAATACAGGAACAGCTTTTCCAATGGTAACAAACATTTCATTATTCTGTTGTTTGGTGTTTTGTTTTGACACTCATGGTAGACAGTTACTGATGTTAGCATAATACTTACATTGCTTGTCTCTGTATCTTTTACTTCATTTAATTGTATACCTTTCCCTCTACAGCTATATTTTTACCTCTTACAATGTACTATACCCATTTCATCTCTCCTCTCTATTGTTCGCACTACTGTATTTACTCCATATTAACCTTCTCTTTACTTTCACAGGTCTCACAGGATGTGAGCTCCTTCCCATCAGATAAGTATTACACTGTGTCTAATCTGTCTTATCCTTCCTAGTAACTCTCTAGAACTGAGGATCCTTTGACCCCTTTCCTCTATTTTATTCTACGGTTTAAGAAATGTCATTCCTTTATGACTCCTACCTCTGGCTCCATAGAACCCTGGTAAGAGACCCTGTACATATTATCAATATTTGATAGGTTTACTGTAACAGTGCAGCTGCACCCATTATGGGAGGGTTATGTACACTGAATGTGTTAAGGTCATACATACTGCAACACTCCCCATAAAACATTTTGCTTTGCCAGTTGACTCAGGCAGGCTCTCAGCCCTATCCCTACCTCCCTGTCCATCACTCCTGTCCCAAACCACAGAGCCCAAAGTTCCCATGGATTGCCTCCCTCCCCATGATAGGGTGCCCAGAAAGGGAGAGCCATCCTTACCCCCACCCAGTCACTTACATCCACAACTGAGCCAGTCATCCAGGTGGTCATGTGGGACAGAAGTAGCTGGGTAGGGCTTTATGGAACTCTGCTTAGCCATTTCATGCTTTTTCCTTTCTTGACTTCCTGCCTTTACCTTGGGGAGCTAAAGGTCAAGTCAGCATGCCTTTCTATTCAGAGACAGGGCAGCTATGTGATGAATGTTCAGTCTGCTTTCCAACCCTGGCAACCTGGCATATTCCTGAACTTGGGTCACTGAGATGGGGGCACAAGGCACCTAGCACCCCATCCCTCCATACCACTGGACCAGACATGCCTTATACTGCAGCAAAATAATTATTTGTTACTACTGGGACAGGTGATCAGACAACAATGGTGCCACTGCACACCAGGAAATGAAGGTGGGTTGTACTTGTGGACAGCAGAGAATGTGTTAATTTTAACAGGGCCAGCAATCACTATTACTGGCTGCCAGTTTTAAACAAAATATTGAGCTGCTTGAGGTTATAAATAAGTATTTATGTATGTATGTGTGTATATATATATATATGTATCTATATATATATCTATATATATATATATATATATAAATATACATATATATTCTAGATAGATATACAAGTGACTTGCAAAAGTGTTCAACCCCTTGAAAGTTGTCAGATTTGTCTGAATGACAAATGATACATTGAGATTTTGTTCTGTGTAATATTTTATTTAAAAGACTGACCTCAAAATAATTATTTTAAAGTGACATTGGTTTTATGTTAGAAAATATTTTAAGAAAAATAAATAACTGAAATATGCTGTTTGCATAAGTATTCAACCCTTGTGCTCTGGAAGCTCCAAGTTTACACAGATGAAAAATATTGCTCTAACGAGGACACAGTTGGCTTACAATTGGCCTCACCTCTGAAACATTAAAGTAGCTCACATTTTCTGATACCTCCCAGTTTAATGACCATAGGTCAGACTGTGAATCTGAAGGAAGGGTGTGAAATGAAGACTAAAGAGCATTCTAAGGAAGTTAGAGATAAAGTAATAGACATGCATAAATTAGGAAAGGGTACAAAATAATATCCAAGTGTTTGGATATCCCAGTGTGCACTGTTGGATCAATAGTGAGGAAGTGGAGGCTGCATCACACCACCCAGACACTACCTAGACAAGGCAGCCCCTCAAAACTCAGCGTCTGAACAAGAAGGAGACTAGTGAGGGAAGCCACAGAGAGGCCAACAATCACTTTGGAAGGAGCTACAGAGTTCAGTGGCTGGAGAGGATGAAGGTGCACCAGTCAACCATATCAAGAGCTCTGCATAATACTGGCCTGTATGGGAGGGTGGCTAGAAAGAAGCCATTACTCAAAAGAACCATATCAAAGCACGTCTGGAGTTTGCCAGAAAGCATGAGAGTGACCCAGCTAAGATGTGGCACAAGGTTTTGTGGTCTGATGAGACCAAGATAGAGATTTTGGCCAAAATTCAAAGCACTATGTGTGGCGCAAACCTAACACTGCCCATGCCTCGAGAAACACCATCCCTCAGTGAAGTATGGTGGTGGCAGCATCATGCTGTGGGGATGCTTTTCATCAGCAGGACTGGGCATCTTGTTAAAATTGAAGGAAGAATGGATGGAGCAAAATACAAGGAGATACTGCAAGAGAACCTGCTTCAGTCTGCTGAAAACTGAAGCTTGGGAGAAACTTCACCTTTCAGCAGAACAATGATCCCAAGCACAAGGCCAAAGCAACACAGGAGTGGTTAAACAACAAAAGGCGAATGTCCTACAGTGGCCAAGTCAAAGTCCAGATCTCAATCTCATCGAAAATCTGTGGCACTGTTTGAAAATTGTGGTCCACAAGCATCACCCAACCAACCTTGAACAACCTGGAACAAATTCAAGAAGAATGGGCAAGAATCACTCCAGAACAGTGCAAGACTGGTAGATACTTACCCTAAAATACTTAAAGCTGTTATTGCAGCAAAAGGTGGCTCTGCCAAATACTAATGTGTAGGGGTTGAATACCTCTGCAGGCAGCATTTTCCAGTTTTAATTTTCTTTAAAAGATCTGCTGACGGATAATTAATTTTGGCTTTGACAATATACTGTTAGAGTATATGAGTTTGCAATAAAAATACTGACTGGAATAATATATGTAAGTCTCATTTGTAATCCAGACAAATCTGATAACTTTCAAGGGGTTGAATACTTTTGCAAGTATATATGTGTGTTTATATATGGGATCGTGATGGGCAGGGGTGTCATGGAGAAATATTTTCACTCCTGCAGAGTGAGCTCTGGTTACTCATGCGTTGAAGGCAAGAGTGAGAGTATCCAGAGGTCACGATGCAGGAGTGAAAATATATTTTCCATAACACAACTGCACATTATGGGCAGAATTACAGAGAAGATGCACCCAGTGCAGGGCAGTGTTCAGCAGGGGAGATGCACTGAGTGCAAATGGGCGATTCACAGAGAAGGCACAGGGAGATGCCCCCGTGCATCCCCTCTGTGAATAGCACAGGTGTGCCCAGCCCAGGACACCCCAGAGCATCCCAGGCTGCTCCAGCACACTCCATGTCAGGCTGTGAGCCCATTGGGGCAGGGCATCTCAGGATGCCCTGAACCCAAAAATGATTCACAGCCAGGGGCATGCAAATGAGGCCATTAGGCATGCATGGTACAATGGGGCCATTAGCATGCCATTATAGCCCCATTTGTATAGCACCGCTGGGATACCCCAGCAGAATGTGCCAAACTGTGTCCACCACCCTCCCTCATCCAACCCCAGCCCAAGTCATGCGCTGCCCCAGCTGCATTAAAAGTAATGAAGTTCCTCCCATGCCCCCCCCATCACGGCCGCACCCGTGGCAGTAGACATAATGGCAACCCCATGCCCTCATACATGATGCAGCACCTGGTGATTGTAGCAGTAGATGACCCCCAGCACCGCGATGATGCCGCCTCCTGGCAGCGAATGACATGATGAACCCCTCCCAGCGCAAGCCTCGGTGATGCCGCCCGCAGCAGTTTGCCAGTGCAGTCAGTCCTCCCAAAGCACCCCCAACCCACCCCTCTCCCCACCCCAGCAGGGTCCCTCTGTCGGTGGGCAGCTCAACCACCCGCATACCACCACAGCCGCCCGCCGACAGAGCTGTCTGAGAATGACAGATATTGTACAGCCTGAAGCATTGGCACCCTGCCTGAATCACCCTTGAGCACATTTTGGGATGCTCTGGCAATCCCAGATGTGTTGGCACATCCCTTCTGTGAATCCTGCCCTCTGTGTATGATTTATACAATAGGGGTTTCCAGAACTTTTATTCATTTTATCTTGTGGAATAAACAAAGAAGACTGAGGTCAAAAAAGAAACTTCTGCTAAAACAAGCTGAAACACTAATTTGCCATTTGGGATGAAGCAGGCTGTATTCAGTGGTAGTTGAGATATTCACGGATGTGAAAGGCTTTGCTCTTTTGGCTTCTTGTTAGTATGAAACTGGCTGCTGTTAGCTTGCTTTGATTCTCTGCAGGAACACAGTGTGCTTTTCTAGGGCTAGCAGGTGAGTTGCGTGGGGAACTGATATGCTCATTAGTTTCTAGGCTACTGAGGGTTTGGTGGAGTTCCTTCCTGATTGCTGTGTTAGGGAAACCTGCCTAGAGGATGATATCTACTTCAGCAGAGTCCAGCTGACTTTTCTGATTGGTCCAGATGTAATTAAGGGATCAGGATACTGATTGTTTTAGACAAGGTTTCAGCCTGACATCAGTACAGTGATAATATCTGCCTGTGAGGTAAGCACAATATATATAAATGTAAAATATTATCACACTGTGATAATATTCCTGGAAAAAAAATTGAGTGTGATTTTCACCATGATTACATCACTCTGTGTAAGATACATGGATTTATCCACTACTCATTTATCTCACCCTATTGTATATGTATATATATAAATATAATATATGGATTTCGATTTTAATATGCTACAAAAGCATAAAAAATTTGGTAATATTATCACTCCCAAGTGATAATACTGCACTTCAAGAGTGATAATACTATCGTTCAGGTCCCATAATGCTATCGCTTGGGACCTCAATGATAGTATTACCAATGAATCACAACAGGGCATGCACTTGTCAGTACCCACATATCTCCGAAATATGCCACCTGATTGGCGCTTTTATGTGGGCAGGCACAACAGTTTTAAAAACATAGCTGTCAGTCTGTCACTTACCGAGACCGAACTCGGTCCTCAGTCATTCTCCATATTTTTTCGCGATTTTACCATTACCAAGGATTTATGTGGTTGATCCTGCTGTCCCCTAATAAAAAAACAGGTAGAACTCGGTATTGCAGAAAAGCGGGTGGGAGTGGTAGTGTCACAGACAGGTGAGACTTAAGGGAGCTGAATGGGACAGACAGCGAGGCAGTGCAGCGGTCAGCCAGAACCAAGTCAGTCCTTCAGTGAACTGGCTGACTGCCCGTTAGCAAAAAAATTGAATCTCAAATCCATATATTAAAAAAATATCGATACGTGTCTGTCAATTAGCAGAGGTCACACTACCATCTCGAGTTCTGGACACATGAGACCTCTCGAGCTTCGCTCGAGGTTCATGTCCAGAACCTCTCGATGGTATTACTCCCTGGTAAAAGACACAAACCTATCCATTATTCTTCTCTCTATATATATATATATATATAGAAACATAGAAACATAGACTTTGACGGCAGATAAGGACCGCTTGGCCCTCTAGTCTGCCCATTTCCATACCTACAGGATAGGCCGTAGATCCTAGTTAACCAACAGCCTATTTCTTCCTACCCCCACAAGAATTGCCTTATGTCTCTCCCATGCATTCTTGAATTCTCCCACAGTTTTAGACCCCACAACTTCCTCAGGAAGGCTGTTCCATGCATCCACTACCCTCTCTGTGAATAATACTTCCTCACATTGCCCTGAACCGCCCTCCTTCTATCTTTAAATTGTGTCCCCTTGTTCTTGCAAGTCTCTTTTCTGAAAGATGCTACCCTCTTGGACTTTGTTGATTCCACTGAGGTACTTAAAAGTTTCTATCATGTCCCCCTCTCCTTCTTTCCTCAAGGGTACACATATTAAGCTCCTTAGTCTCTCCTCATACGGCTTCTCTTGCAGACCCTGCACCATTTTAGTTGTCCTCCTCTGGACTACCTCTATCCTGTCTATGTCCCTTGCGGAGATAGGGTCTCCAGAACTGGACACAGTACTCAGATGGGGTCTCACCAACTGTCTGTACAGAGGGATAACAACTTCCTGTTTTCTGCTGCTGATGCCTCTCCTATACAGCCCAGTATACCCCAGCCCTCCCTACTGCCTTCTCACATTGCTTACTAACCTTAGGTCTTCTGGTATGATTACCCCCGGTCCCTTTCCTTTTTGTTGTTACTACCTCCCACCCATTGTGTATTCTTCCCTGGGTTCTTGTTTCCCAGGTGCATTATTTTGCACTTCTTTGCATTGAATCCTAGCTGCCATACCTCTGACCATTCCTCCACGCTTGCCAAGTCCCTTTTCATCCTTTCCACGCCTCCTTGTGTATCAACCCTGTTGCAGATCTTGTGTCATCTGCAAAAGGCATACTTTTCCTTCCAGTCCCTCTGCAATGTCACTGATGAAGACATTAAAAGGACTGGACCCAATACTGAACCCCAGGTACCCCACTAGTAACCTCTCTTTCTTCAGAGTGGACTCCATTTACAATTACCTTCTGTGTCCTGTTGTGCAGCCAATGTTTTATCCAGGCTACCACCCTGGGACCCACTACCAGGCTGGTTAATTTGACTATTAATCTTGTGTGGACTGTGTCAAATGCCTTGCTAAAGTCTAGGTAGGCCATGTCCACAGCCCTCCCTGGTCTACTACTTTGGTCACCCAGTCAAAGAAATCTATTAGATCGTCTGACATGACCTTTCTGCTGTGAACCCATGCTGCCTTGGGTCCTGTGCTCCACTGGCCTCTAGGTACTCAACTATTCTTTCCTTCAGAAGTGACTCCATCACTTTCCCTACCACAGAGGTCAGACTGACAGGTCTGTAGTTTCCTGCCTCTGTCTTGGTCCCACTTTTGTGAAGGGGAATCACATCCGCCTTCCTCCAGTCCTCAGGTACCACACCATCCTCCCATGATTTATTAAAAGAGTAGCCAGTGGTTTCACTAGTTCCTCCCTTAATTCTTTTAGAATTCTGGGGTGAATTCCATCAGGACCTATTGCTTTGTCCACCTTCAGTTTTAGGAGTTCTTGCAGAACCCTTTCTTCTGTGAAAGGACTGGGATCGACCGTCCTATCAAGAGTGCTTCTGTTAATTGGATTAGGCACTTCCCCTCCTCTTTTGTGAATACTGAGCAGAAATATTCATTCAGTATCCCTGCTTTTTCACTGTCCCCTCTGCCCACCCCACCGTTCATTCTATTCAGCCTCATTATCCCTCCCTTGTCTTTCTACGCTCACTGATGTACCTATATATATATGTGAATATGCAGGGCTGCCTGTGGTAACTGGAGTTATCTGTACAGTAGCCTGTGACCTCGAGTAACCTCACAGGTGGCAAAGTCAGTGAGGTTTACGAGGCTACTGTACAAATAACTTGATTATCCAAGAGGTGCCCCACGTAGATTTAATTTATACAAAAGGATTTTTTGGGGGTTCACTTCTGTTATATTTTATTTTTCTTAAGTTCCTTTCCATGTTTTTCTGTGCCTGGTTGTTTTGTTTGGCTTGTAGGGTTTCTGGGCTGAGAAAGAGGAAAAATGGCTTTTTGTTTTAAGAGTGTTTTCATTTAAAATGTGGTTCTGGTTTGGGGGATTAGGGTATGTATTTTGTGAGTCTTTGGGACTATGATAGCTTGGGTTGTAAAGAGCACTGTGAGAAGGTGAAAGTGAAACTGGGAGGCAGTAGTGCTGAGCAGATAGCACAGGTGGTGGTGGTTAGTGATGTAGTACTGTGTGGATAAATGGGTGATGATGTAATCACCATGGGGTTAACTTGAAGTTATCCACATAGTGATTACATCACCACCCATTTACCACACAGTGACTCAGATAACTGAAGTTATGTGTCAGTTTTATCCTGACACCTGTTGCATACATATATAAAATTTCCTTGTAGATTGCTCCTAATCCGTAAAATTTATTTATTTACTTGATGAATTTTGTTGACCAGGTAGGACTACTGAAACTAGAAGTCCCTTTTTCTGGGGTGACCAGGGTTGGGTGCAGATGATAACCAACTGAAATTGAACCCAGTGAAGCTGTTGGTGGTATTTTACTGACTGGGGAAACTGGACAGGACACTGGGGAAATTCTCTACTGTTCAGCAGGCAGAACCTCTGGCTGTTGAAGGATGGCCTGCTCAGTTGCTGAGCTGGTAAAGATGGAGAAGGATGTACAGGTTGTCGTGAAGCGCGGTCTCCTCTGCGACAATGGATGCTACGGAGACCAAGAATTTTTTGATGCAGTTGGTGTAACCAATATGCAGATGGAAATACCTCATGCAGAGAATGAATCCACTGGGACTCCCTATGGACCATTTTACTGGAAATAAGCACCGGGAACGAGATGACGGGCACTGTACTAGGTACGAGAAAGAAATCTCCAGAGCAGCTGCCTTTCTTTTAGCTGCTGAAGAACAGAAATTTCTACTACCAAATAACAGCTTTTGGAGGCACTGGCTACAGCATTACAAAGATCTGACAATGAGGTGGACCAACTAACTCCTAGCAACAAGCCTCAAACTGGACAGGAAGACATGGAAACATCCATAGCAAGCAAAGGGCACTGACGTGGTAAGAATCCATAGCAGGTACTGTTTTTCCATCTGCATCCAATGAAACTGATGCCACAGTATTTTCTTTTTGGGACAAGTGCTGAGAAGCGAGGAATAATAACATTATCTAGACAAAAGGACTGGACCAAACAAACTTGGGTGGAGCAGGTCGAGCAGGCCGAAATGCTATGGTCAGTTGACACCACATTAAAGTCGCCGGGTGGGTGAAAACTGTAGACATGAATAAATGGATACTTGGCTTTCCCCATTACGATCTTTGGGATGAAAATGGGAAGTTCCAGTCACACTTTCCTCTTACAGACCCTAAGTGGACTCGCACTAAGCTAACTGATGTACCAGGACTGATACAATCGGGTTGGTCCCAGACTTAAACAATGCTAAGAATGCAAGTGACAACCCTCTGGAACTTTGCCTGAGTTTAACCTCACACAGAACCCCATCCTACACTTGCCCAATAATCAGCCACTGCCAAATAGAGAGCCTGGACTCGGGCTCCTACTAGAGAGGTACCACCTTCATCTGAACATTTGGAAGACGTAGCTCCCCAGGCACATCAAGAGGGCTCCACCATCCCAAACCCCTTATTGGAACCTGGTCAAAATCCCCGTATTTATGCCTCCTTTTTCAGTCTCTTGCATATGCAGCCAACAGGCATATTGCAGTTAGACTGATTTACAGGGTGGTATGGAGCTATTTCCAGATAGACAATGTTTGGCATGTACTTTATTAAAAAAGTTTACTCTTCAGTTCATCAGAAATTTATGCCTTAATCCATGTTTCTGGAGAGTCTAACTTTGATGTTAATTTTAAATTCACTAGTGGTCTTTAAAGATTTTGGGATAAGTACAATAAAGTGAAGAAGCACCCTTATGGGCCCACTTTGAGGTCATTTCTCTGACAAAACCAGCCCACAAGACTATCACAGTCCTTTTTAGGAATGAAGGGTCAGTATTACCAATTTGGTGTACTGGCTGAAACAAAGGTGCACTGTTTTAAGCCACCCAGAAGCAATATTTGATGGTGAAGACATATGTATAGGGGTGGGGAATTAAAGTAATTTTGAAATCTTCCAAAACAGGGCTGCAACACTTGCCTTATTGTGTGTTCTTAGGTAGAGATAGAGGTGTCTTATTTTATACTGGGCAACCTAAGACGTGCTACAAATATGGAAGATCAGGTCATATCAATAGCGCCTGTGATCAGCTATGCTGTACACTATGTAATGAATTGGGGCATGTAAGTGGTCAATGCAGAAACACTGTGATATGTAGCCTATGTGGCACTGTTGGGCAAACCTATTCTACCTGCCTGGAGGCGGCACATAAACAGAATACAACTGCTGTCTCAGAGGAGCAGCGACTGCTCATTTCATACCACAGAGATCCGATACCACCAAATCAGTTTCCTGGCCTCTTTCCCAAACACTCCACCGCTTGGCTCAGAGCAGCCAATTGAGACCTGTGATGAGTCTGTACCTGCCCGACTGATGATATGGCCCAGAGTGAAGATAGTGTATATGACAAACCTTTCAGATTCAGTAACAATGCCTCCCCACCATCCCTGGATGGGAAAAGGAAACAGCCAGCAGAGAAAATAGTTACTCGCCGTAGCCTAACAGATAGCCTGCCCCAAGTCCCAAAATTTCTGAGATCCCAACCTCCAATAAATACCAGGCATTACAACCATCCCCAGAAATTTCCGATGCAGAATCAGAAAGCTCCTGACCAGGGTCTGAACACCTGAGAGGGTATCAGGTTTGGAATTAGAAGGTGAACTTTCCTCACATCCACCCCAAACAGCATACTTTAAGGAAAAGGGCAAGTAAGTGCAGATCACCATAGAATATGAATCCCATCCCCTTCTGACCTCATCTGATGAACACTTCTCTGACTTGTTGTTCCATCAATGTCAGCAGTGTTAAGAATAAATTGAAACAAGTGGCAGTGTTCTCCCACCTTCACACAAAGTGGTAGAGGTGTCATATGCCACAAAATGGTGGCAAACGGGCATTTCCTGTTTGTCTGTTGGGCTAGAGAAGTGTTCGGGAGTTGCAGTCCTCTTCCATAATAGTACCGTGAGGGTTTTAAAAGTGATTGACCTTATTCCGGCCGCGCTTTGATCTTGGATTTTGTGTTCAAGGTATATATGCTTTCGATTAATCAATGTATACGTCCCCAGTCAAAAGCTGACAGATTAGGAATGTTTAAAATGTGCAACCTATCTCCATACTCCAAATTCATGGTCTGGGAGGGGTTTTAATTGTGGCCTGACTGTAGCAGATAGAGGTTGGGGAGTTGAGACATGTAAAATATTTTGTGACATGGCATGCTTGCAAAGTGTTTTGCAAATGGAGGATTTGGTTGATGCCTACAACCACATCCATTCAAAATCTGACCCCACATTTTTAGAGGGTCACATACAACCTGCATAGATTTCTATTTGCTAGTAAAATCTTACCTTTAATTTCAGCCCATGTAATCCCGGTGGAATATTCGATCATGGGGAACTTTATGTTAGATTTGGTACAGACACCTCCCAACCGTGTGGAAGAGGCTCCTGGAGACTGAACTCCTGCCTTTTATTAAAGGAGGAAGTTCTGCAACAATTGACATATTTCATTATTAGCCACAAATCTGTCTGGGGTATGTATGAGGATCCCTTACAGTGGTGGCTGGATACAAAGCAAGATCTGGTGCACCTCTTGAACTCCCTTAGTAAATGTCGCCAGGACCAAGGCTACTACAATTACCTTTTAAGCAGAAAACAACTACAACACTTGATTTCCTTAGCCCACACTATGAAACATCATTTCTCTACACAAATCACAGCTGTTAAGACACAAATGCAGCATTATCATTTTAGAGGCATGCATAATTTAAAAACATAGCAGGAATTGCACTCAGAGAAATATGGCCTTTATCTGTTCCTTCATAAATTGTAAAGACAATTCAGAGAAAAGTTTTAGAATCAGTTATAGGGCAGGATACTCTCATCAAAACGTCACACTGAGATATACTGACTGAAGTTACTAATTATACACCGTCATTATTCCAGGAAAATAAACAAAGGAATGAGCCTATGATTAATTTCTTACAACAATTTGACATACCAGACTGTCTGCCCTCAGTGTTGATGGATCTCATTAAGCCCATATCTTCTGTGGAAGTAGAATCAGCAATTGTGACATTGAACATGGGGAAAGCCCCAGCAGGATGGACTGCCATCAGAGCTTTTAAAATTTTGAGTCTTGACATTTCTGCAGAACTTGCTGACATGTATAATTTCCTGCTGGATAAGTCAGATTTCCCTTTAGAAATGGTGGGAGGGACTTTGATCTTCCTTCATAAAAAGGGAGATAAACAGGAGTTGTCAAATTGGAGGCCTATCAGTCTCCTTAACGTAGATATTAAAATATTGACACAAATTTTGAATAAATGCTTACTCGAGGTAGCTCAGCACCTTATTTCACCTGCACAGTGTACAACCATTATGAATCAATTGATTCTGCTCAGAGGATTCTTTGAGATGGATCAGATACCGATATTGAAAGGGTATGTTTTATTTTAGACCAGAAGAGTGTCTTTGATTCGATAAATCACATCTTTCTATGGTTAACATTGGAGAAATATCACATATTGGGTATCTTTATTGGTTGGATACAGAAACTTTACAAACACACAACTGCATCACCTTTGGTTAATGGTTACATGGGACCTCTTATTCCAATTAGAAAGATGTCAAGCAAGGCTGCCCTCTCAGCCCGCTAGTATACATCTTCAGCATTGATCCGCTGTTACTTATGTTAAACACAACACTTCCTAGGATCTCTGTAGCCGGGCTCTTATCCCTTTTTCAACAATGGCATATCGGATGATGTCTGCATCCTTGCCCTGATCAGCAAACAGCAACTCAGGCACTACAGATCTGCGAGGTGTATGGAAGGATCCCAGGTACATCTTTAAATAAGCAAAAGTGTGAAGGTCAGAATTGGGCGGGTCCCTACCTGGTTACAGATATTGCAGGCATTACATTAACAAGAGAACCGATGGGGATTCTCAGAATAGAATTTAGTACTTAAGATCCCATTTGTTTAATTGAGACAAGGAAGTCAGCATGGGTACAGCCATGGTTGTGAATTGGAACAAGTGGCACTTAAGTAAAGCTAAAAGGGTTTACCTGATGAAAACTTATTTATTACCTCTGTTTTTATTTTTGAGCAATATATTTTTATTCAGGCCATCTGGGACAGTCGCCTCAATCCTATTAAGAGGAATACTGTCTATTTACCAACACAATCGGGGGTTTGAATATGGTGAATCCTATTTTATTTCTTTATTGTCAATTCTTTTTCACAAACATACACCCATTGTTGGGAAATGTTTTGAGCCATGGCCAAATCTTTTATATCTGTCCATACAGCCACAGTTTTCTTCCTGGAAGGCAGGAACACTGAGGGCTGGATATTCAGAGGTGCGCCACGCGCATAGGGTTGCGCCACAAGTCTGAAATTGCACCATTCTGTGATATTCAGCAGGAGGCAGTTGCACCCCAAGTCATGCTGAGCAACAGCGCAATGCTAATGAAGGCATGCTCAACCAGAGGGAGGAACCATGCATAAACTGCACAGCCCAATATTCAGCCGGAGCTGTGCAGAGTTGTGCAGGCACAACCCCTACCTGCGCCTGCACAACTTTGAGCCCCCAAAAGGAGTAAGTCGAGGGCCACCCACAGGTGAGCTGCCACATTGCAGGGTGCAACACAGCAGCTGCCACCTGTGGGTGGCACTCCACTTGTTCCTGTGCCCCCGACTGGCCCGGATTGCTGGCATAACATGAATGAACCCCCCACTGGCCTGATCGCAGGCATAATGTGAAACCCTCCCCCACTGGCCTGATCATGGCCAGAATGGAGTTCACCCCCAAAGAGCAATATCCCTGGTGGTCTAGTGGACCGTGAAGCCCGATCACGGGCATAAGAGTCAACCTTCCCCCAAAGAGCAATATCCCTGGTGGTCCAGTGGACCACGAAACCCGATCGGGCATAAGAGTCAAACCCCCAAAGAGCAATATCCCTGGTGGTCCAGTGGCCCCCCACCCCACCACCCATGGAGCCCCAGCACCCCGCCTCCCCCGTCAGCTGGCGGGCAGCACCACCCACCCGCCTGCCACCCTACCACCCGCCAACTGACTGCTTGGTAGGGCTGCATGCCCATTGGTTCAGAGCAAGAGCCAATGGTGTGCAGCCCATACCGCATAAGGCAGTCCAGATATGTGAATGAATGAATTAGTGGTAGAAAAAGGATCCTCCTAAACTGAAGGATGTGCACTGGTTGTGCTGCCATGAGCGGTTAAATGTAAAGAGCAACCAAAAGCACCAGCAGTTGACTGAAAGGTTTTGATCCATGGCCCTGTGTGTACAGCAACCTTGGAACATGTATTCTTTTCTTGTTCCTATGTGAAACCCTTTGATCGTGATTTGTCTAACACATGGAATGAAGCTGCTTTCTTGACTGTAACATATGAATTATTGATGTATGGGGTGTATTCCCCAATGTAGGAAATAGGAAAACAGCACCTTAAATGTATTATCTGCAGTTGTGAAATGGTGTGTTTGGAATAGTAGGTGTCTTTACACCTACACAAAAAGCAAATTTCACACATTGAACTCTTGCATAACATTACTAATTAATTGTGAAATATTTATAATAATGAAGTAAAAATATGGGATGGGGAACTTTAATGCAAAACTGAAGGAATTTACCATGGATTATAGATACTGATGCACCTACTGTATTACTTGAATATTTGATGTTCATCTCTTCTTTGGACTAAGAGCTATAATAATCCACATCATATTGTTTTGTCAGATTTTGTAGTTATACAAATGTGCTTTATGTTATTTTCTGATTCTGTATGATTTTCATAAATAAACAAATTCCCCTATTCTTTTCAAGAAGTGCCATAAGATCTTTAACGCCCACCTGATCAACCACCAGACCATGCAGAAGGGACCTCGGTTTAACATCTCATCTGAAAGACGACACCTCAGGAGTGCAGCAAACCCCTCATGCTGCACTACAGTGCAAGTATTGGGATTTAACCCAGTGCCTGGTGTGGGGATAAAACCTACAGCCTTCTGATCTTCTAGCCTCAGAGGCGAGTATGCAACCTGTTGAGCTGAAAGTAGCATTATGTTGCCTTGTTGGCTCTGACCAGACTTTGTTTCTAATGTATTTACTTACAACATTTCATGGCTATATTGAACATTTGGGATGAAAATATTTAAAAATGGCAAAGCTATGAGCATATGTTGAAATGTTGCCACACACGCCATAACTTTGGTACTTTCCACTGTTTTGACCCCAAAATCTCAACATAGCCATTTTTTCACATAGGGTTGCCACCTATCCGGTTTTTGACTGGATAATCCGATTTTTGGGGTCCTTGTCCGTCATCCGGTTTTGATTAAATGCAGTCCGGTTTTGGGTCATTTTGACTGCTCATATATTCTTAAAACTGATGTATCAAATAATTCACTGTTTTGGCTGCACTAAGTTCAGGTTACAAAAAGTTGTGCTGTCACAGTCATTCAGACCTGCCTTTGTTTGTAAAACCAGACTGTATGAGAGGTGTAAAGTACGGCTATTAAGATCATTAGCAGTAAATTAACCTAATCTTTTCCACTCTGAATTTTAAGTATGGTCTTTTACTATGACAAGAAACAGCTTTACAGCTTTATATGCTTTCATCTGTTTCTTTTTGTTTGTCCTATATTCTGGTATGTTTTAGACCCATTTTGTTAAATAAATAATCTTTTATTGCCTTTATCACCATATTTGCTCTCATTTTTGTATTATCTGAACATTCCATGATATTAGCTACAGTACACTTTTACAGGTCATTCAGATAAACAGAATGGAATGGTGTGTCTGAAATTGTGGAATGTCTTAGAAATATGAAAAGAAACAGCAGTAGCTGCTGAGGTAAAGGGAACACAGTGCAGTATTAAGGGTACCACAATCATTGATAGTTAAGTTATCAAAAATTGGTCAAAGCATCAAAATACATGACTGACATGGAAAGGAAAATGTGAGTTTAACAGAGGGTTGAACAATAAGCTGTGGCTGAGCTTGGCACATCCAGCAGACCTGAGTTTGATTCCCACAGCCTCCACTTACATACTGTGTGACCCTAAGCAAGTCACTAAACCTTCCTGTGCTCCTGGGTTACTCCTGTAAAATGGGCTATGTGGCCTATGGAGTTAACCTGATTGTCAACCAATAAAATAAATGACTGAATAAATAAATCAAATAAATAACAGTATAAAATGATTTCCTATCACTAGTAATGTCTATTCCAACATTACAAATGACTTTGGAGGAGGAGCGATACACCGACAGTCATACAAAGGGTGGAGCCAGAGGCGGAGTTTGGGGTGTGGTTTCGCATCCGGTTTTCGCTCATCCAAAGGTGGTGACCCTATTTTCACATCACCTCATGAATGTGACAACTGCCATGTTTCACATCATGACCAAATGTGTTTTCGAACCTGTGGTGAGGAATGACGTCACACCGTGAAATCACCTTTCAGGCAGGTTTTGAAATTTTTCTCCACTCTTGTTCATGAGGTCGGGTCATAAGAAATGCTATGTTGAAAATATGTGGTAAAATATTATAAAAATAAAAGTTATGAGTGTACTTGACATTTTCAATGCACACTCATAACTTTGATAATTTTAAATAGACAATGTCCATTTAAAGCAACGTAGTAGCCATGTTGACTCTGATCAGAGTTTGCTAGTAAGGGCAGGGACTTGGCAACATTGAATGAAACTATTTAGCAGGATTTTGACCTTCTCCAGACCTGGTTTATAAACACTAAGATAGATCTCAATACCAAAAAAAAAAAAAAAAGTAAAACCATGGTATTTGCTGGGCTTCATAAAAAATAAATCTGCTAGTTCTTCTTTTCAAATACATGATTACATATGAACATATGAAGACGCCAGCAGAAGAAGACCATTTGGTCTATCTAGTCTGCTCATAATACAAGGTCCACAGCTTGAGCTACTGTCCCTGTGCCCCATCCTCCATCCTCACTACCCATGATTCTTACCTTCCCCATGCCTATCCCAGAATCTCTTGAAGCTGCCCACTGTCTTCAATGAGATCACCTCTTCTAGTAGCATTCAAGTGTCCTCCACCTCTCCGTGAAGTGCATCCTGATTTCCCTCTTAAATCTCTCCCTCCAGCTTAAGACTGTGGCCTCTTGTGTTGTACTTGATGATCCCAATCATATCCCCCCTCCTGTCCATCAGGAGTACATGTTTAGTGCCCTTAACCTCTCCTCATATGCCTTGCCCTGCTGACCCACTATCATCTTTGTAGCCCTCCTCTGGACCTTCTACAGCATGTTAATGTCCTTTTGAGGTGTGGTCACCAGTACTGTACTCCATACTCTAGATGTCGCTCTCTAGTGACCTGTACAAGGGCAGTATAAACTCCTCTCTCATACCATTGATCTCCTAGCTATGCATCCCAGCAGCGCTTGCCACCAGGCGCTTCTAAGGCCCTGAGGTAAAGGTTACCTCTGCTCTTCTGCTGGACTCCTGTTGTGGGGTGCTAGTCCGATGATGCTGCGTGGTCATCTGACCTGCCCTCGCCACCCAGGGGCGTGCCCTCAATTTATTGGCCCACCCTACACATCACTTCCTGCTTGCCAAATTCTAAGTCCTCACTTTCCCATTTGCAGGCTATACCTGCTAGCCACTAGAGGCCACTGTGTTTTCCATCTCCTAACATCCCAGGTGAGTTTTGAACCTGGTACCTTGTACACCAGGAGGCGGGTCACTACCACTGAACCAAAGTGGCACTAACGCTTACTGGTAGGCCTTTTACCCACTTCTTTCTATTTCTTTTCTACCTGCCTGCAGACCCCTCCTAGAAAATGCCTACCCACCTCCTACTGACTTGCCTCTCTCTCCTCCTCTTCCTGAGGCTACCATCCGATCCAGGTGTCTCTATGTCACCGCAGCTTCACCAATCTGGTGCCCCACTCTGCGCCTCTTACTCCTCCTCCTGTGCTCCTGAGTTGCCACCTTCCTTCTCTACTCTCACTATGTGCTTTAGCTACCACACCACCCCCTAGTCCCCACCCAGCTTCCTGTCCACTCCTACTGGTGACTTATCATTCTAGCCTTCCCAGCTTGTGCCACCCTGCCTCACCCCCTGTGCCCTGAAGCTCCACTACTCCTCCTAGCTTATCCGATGCAAACACACCTTCCTCCGCTCCCTGTCCAGGGTGGTACTTATCTCCTACTCCTGTCAGGTAATATACATCCTAACCCGGCCCAGCCCACAACAGCTCATCGGCTGAATCTCCTGGGCTTCATGTTGCGCCTATGAATATCTGTAGCCTTCTGAAAAATTTGACTCACTGCATTGTTGGGTCACAGTCCATAAACCTGACATTATTTCTCTAGTGGAAACTTGGCTGTCAGAATCTACCCCAGACTCCCTTGTCTCCCTCCTGGTTACTCCTTTTTGAGAGGACCGTGTTGGAAGGCGGGGTGGGGCTGTGCTAGTTATATCAAAGATTCTCTTACAGGACTAGCCCTCCTAGCCCCTGCCCTTGATTTCAGGGCTCAGGCCCTAACCCTAAAACTGACCCATGATCCCTCTAGGGGTCCCTCTATCTAACTACCGCCTTCATATCCCCAAAAATCAAGCGCTGGCTCTGGTCCCGCTAATTGAGTATCTTACCTCTACCCCATTCCTCTGATCAAATCCTTGTGGGTGATCTAAATATTAACTGGCTTAGCCCCTCATCTTCTGTTACCTGTGACTCCTTTGCAGCAATTGGTTTAACTCAACTCGTTGCCCAACCAACGAGAGTGAATCCTAGGATGGCTCAAGCACACTTCTTGATGTGGTCCTCACCAACCATCCTAACCAAATCTGCACTATCCATGTCCTTCCTGACGGACTTAGTGACCACTCCCTATACTCTTCCTGCTGGTCAACCTCCTTACCCAAACCCACAGCATGGTCCTCCCTACAGCGGCGGTTAAGACCAGGTGGGCTGAAAGGCCTAAGCAACTCCTAGCCCAAATTGATTGGTCTCCCATACAGTACGCCTTGATATTGATACTGGCTCTAACCTTTTCACCCAAACGCTAACAAGCTTGTGACATTTTCGCACCTCTAACTGTACTCCGTTTCCAAAGCACGCATGCTCCCTGGGTTACACCTCCTGCTCCAACTTCTTAAGCACAGGATGACTTATGGCACTCACACAGAAACTGGCTGCCCTGCAGACAGGCAGGCTCGTGCAGCTGCACAAAACAAATGTACCTGGGCCATCCGAAAGGCTAAGGTTGATCACTATCAGGTCTCACTCACCTCGTCCTGGGGAATGCCAGAACCTTCTGGGACAATATCAAACAACTAAATGGGAGCACACGTCCTCCCCACCCTCCCAAATCAACATTGATGGCTCTATCTCCACTGACCCAGCCCATATTGCCAACTACCTCAATACATCCTTCACAGACCTTAGTCCTGTACTCCCGAGCAACTTTTTGACCCCCCCACCTGACCCTGTTCTCACATACCCTTGGTTCCACTTACACTGGGTTACTGCCCAAGAAGTCAGACCATACCTAATCAAGGCCTTAAAGAGCAATACTACTGGCAGTGACTCCTTGGACCCCAGTCTCCTTCGTCAGGTACTGGATCTGGTTATTGCCCCAATCACCAGTCTCTTCAATAAATCTCTCTGCCTGGGGCAATTTCCCTCAGCCTGGAAAATTGCCACAGTCACACCACACAAGGGTGGTGATAGGTCCCTATCTGGTAATTATCGGCCAGTCTCTATCCTCTCACCCTCTCAAAAGCCTTAGAAAAGTAGTGTCCACTCAAATCACAGAATATCTAACCAAATACAGCATCCTCTGCCCTGAACAGCACGGACTTCCGTGCTGGTCACAGTACCAACACTGCCCTCCTTGAGTTTTCTAATTTTCTTCACTCTCCTGGATCTTGGCTCTCTGGGCGGGTGGTTTTCATTGACCTATTAAAAGCCTTCGATACTGTTTCCCATCCCTCCTGCTGGATGCCCTCAGCCACACAGGCTTTGCCACTGGGCCAGTCTCCTGGTGCTCCAGCTACCTGTCTGCCCGCTCCCAGTGTGTTAGAATTAATGGGACACTGTCCAACGCCTGCCCTATCCGCTCTGGTGTTCCCCAGGGCTCCATTCTTGGGCCTTGCTCTTTCTCTATATCTCAATAACCTGCCAGGGGCATGTGCTGGTAAACTCTTACTTTATGCAGACGATGCCGTTATCTTTGCCTCCGACCGTAAACCTATCACCCTCCAGGACTCCTTGCAATTATCTTATAATGACGCTGAAGCCTGGTTCAGAGAGCACAGACTTGTAATAAATCTTAAAAAAACAAAAACATGCTCTTTGCCCACCCCCAAAACAAAGCTAGTAGCTTTCCACTTCAGGTCTCGCCAGCTCCAAGTTCCCACCGAGCAAGTCTACTCATACAAGTACCTTGGGATATCTTTCAACCCTTCCCTCACATTCCATGCCCACATTGCTGCCCTAGCCTCAGCCTCCAATATTCGACTGGGTATCCTTTACCGCCACAAAACTGTCTCCTCTGACGCCTCCACTCATGGTCACGTCCCTCTATACTGTCCCTAGTAGATTATGACTTGCTAGTTTATAGGGCTGCTGACCAGACCTCCTAAACAAAATCCGCCACTTTAAATAAGGCATGTAGGCAATCACGGCGCTCCCAGACTAACACATACCTGCCATTTATATGCCCAGGCTATTCTGCTCAACCTAGATGAACGCCTTAGATATCAAACCTGCCTCATAACAAAAAACTCTCCTTGGTCTATCCCACCTGGGTTGACTGCCTCTATCCACCAAACAAACCCACTAGTGCAAACTCGAACCTCCTGCAAAACCACACTGATAGTACCGAGGGCAAGGACCTCCACAAGGACAAAGGGCCTACTGCTACAGAGACCCATCCTGGTATAACACCCTCCCCACCACCATCGCTGATGCTTCCACGATCTCTCATTTCAAAACCTCCTAATCACCTACTTACTACGCGGACAGCTGTGGCTGCTTCTAAGTTTACTCTTGCTCAATTGCTCTGACAAAGCTCCTCGAGTGGCTGCACCCAACCTACTACCTACCACTACCATAGGTCCCATTTCTTCTCCACATGTCTCTACAATGTTTATTTCTGTATAGTCCACCACTGTTTGCCTGATGTACAAGTTATTCTGAACCTACTTGTGCTCTGACAATCCTGTAACCTTAAAATTGTAACCATTATATGTCTTCATGTTCCTCCAAATTTTGTACTCTGTTATATTGTAAAAGCTTGTTTGTACTGTCTTTGTCCTCTCTGTGATGAGGTAACTTTGTAAATGAGTCCCTGGCTCAAAGGTTGCAAACTGATGTTTAAATAAATAAATAAATAAATAAATAAATAAATAAATCATGGATATTATAAACTGCCAGGACTTTGGGGCAATAACCTTTTATCAGCTTCTATGGGAGTGGGGTCAGTGCCAAGTGTGTATGCAATTGGCCTCACTTCTGGCTAAGCTGGCAGATGCCAGGAGCAAATAGCATACCTCAGGCAGCAAATTTCCCGAAGTGCTGCTGCCTCCCTTCCAACCATGCTTCCACAAAGGACCACAAACAGTGGGGGATGGAAGTTCGTGAGAAGGAGGGGCAATAAGGCTTCATCCATGGCACCGGGCCCTTCAAGTGCTAACAACCCATTCCAACTACAAACACGTGTATGCCTCTTGACTTAGTACAGGAAAAACCTGAGGCAGTATGGTGCAGTGGTTTAAGGCTCTGAGCTGCAAATCTGGAGATCTGGGTTTGAACCCCACAGCCCACTTGCATACTGTGTGACCCTGAGCAAGTCACTTAACTTCTTGTGCTCCCAGGTCACACCTGTAAACAATATTTCAGGTTAGTGTGCCTCTCCTGGTTAAACAATTGAAAAAAAAACTCATATCTGACAGAAGCCCTCAGGGACACCACACAATCCCAAAAAGCAAGGAGGCTGCTAAAGAGGTAGACTAAGTCCCTCATCCTGGGGATTTGATGATTAGGTGTGTCAAATCCCACAGAAATTTGGACAAAACTTGATACAAACCATTTCCATCCATTGTCTCCCTGGTGCTTCATCAGGAGAGATTCTGAGCAAATAAAAAAATCAGCAGCAAGAACACAGACATTTGTAATATAATTATTCACCTGGGACTAATGACCTGGTGAACCAGTCATTGGCTGAGGTGATAGCTAATGTCAGCAAACTTGGGGACCAACTAGGAATTTACAGCTACAGTTACCTTTTCTGAAGTTCTCCCAGTATGGGGAAAGGTGGATATCAATACCAGAGTTAGGCACAGGAAATCTTGACCTTCAACCTCGTGGCTCCACCATGCTGCAAGGAGTATGGGTTTGGATACATTGGACTATGGGATGACTTCTGGGAAAGAAGACTATTCAAAGCAGACTGCCTACACCTGAATAGGGAGAAGTGAGTGCACTGGTCAGAAAGCTGATGTGCACTTATGTCCTTTAAACTAGCAAGCAGGGAGCACGGGACAAAGGAACTCATCTCAGAACCTGCTCTAGATGGTACTTTAGAAGTAGCTCCCCAGATAGCAAAGTCCTTTCACTCAGCCATTCTTCACTATGAATGTCCGTTGAATTCCATATATGGCTCCCTTACACTTCAAAGCATTTGCAAGATGCCACACATGGGTCATCAGGGTCTCAAAGCAGGACATCAAATGCTCCTAAACCAAACCTGCAGTTCTTGGTTGTATGTAAAGCACTCAGTCTCAATGCCAGAAGCCCATGCGATAAGATTAGTGAGCTCCAGGTACTAATGGCTGAGTCCAAGTTAGACATAATAGCCATAACTGAAACTTGGGCTTCATACTGTAATGAGTAGGATAGGTAATTCCAGGCTTCTCACTCCACAGATTCTATAGGACAGGTTTGAGGGGTGGTGGGGTGGCACTATACATAAGGAGGGTATTAATGCATCTGATGTCAGTATGCAAACAAATCCAGAGGTTGAGTCCTCTGGATTCAGTTATGTACTACTTTGGGAAGAAAGTCTTTATTGGCGTAATCTATAGGCCCCCTGCACAGTTAGCCAATGCAGACAAATCCTTATTGATTAAATTAAATCTATAAATCTAAATTAAATCTATCACAGCTAAGGGAGATACTATCATCCTAGAAGACCTTAACATGTAAGATGTGAACTGATCTATTCCCATAGCCTGATCGGTTAGGAATCAATCCATAGTAGAGGCTACTCAGGACTGTCACTTGAGGCAGTTCGTATTAGAACCTACTAGACAATGCAATACTGGATCTAGTGCTTACCAACTCAGGTGTGCTGGACACCATGCTGGTAAAAGAACTGCTGGCCAACAGCATCCACAACACCATGTGGTTCTCAGTCTCTCTAGGAGCCTCGCCTCATGATTGAAGGCTGCGGTGCTGTCACAAGGGTGCCAATTTCGACTACATAAAGGATGTCAAGAATAAATTAAGTTCTATCAACTATCAGTCAGAGGAAAATGAACTTTGGACTGATATTAGGTAGGTTATCATAGAAACTTCACTAACTTCACTGTTTTTACCTTAATTCTTAACTTTTATGTAGTGATCCACAGCTCTTTTTAGACAGTTGAAGCAGTGCAGTGTGATTCATAGCTTTTTGTAGTAGCTACATTTTGGCCTGTTTAACTTGCTCATTAATACCTGTATTGTCCTTATATTCTTTCTCTGTCTGTCCCCCCTCCCCTCCCTTCCCTTACCCATAGTTGATTCCTGTCTCACCCAAGGTACCCAGGAGTCCTACCCCCAAGTTCTACTTCCCATATCAATTGGAACCCTTGCTGCCTACCTGACTGTCCTCCCTGTCTGTCCCATGCCCCGATTATCACCTCTTAAGTGCTGCAATTTTCTCCCTTCTGTCCTCACATTGATATGCAGGACACTATTGTCTGCCTTGTCTGAGTTGTTCTCACCTCCCTGCTCTCTTTCTTAGCATTCTGCCCCTGCCCCCAGCTCACTACCTTTTTTACCTGCTCTGAAATTCTCCCTCTGCTTTTTCATGGGGGAATTCCTGATACAGGTTGCTGTAGCCACTGGCTTATGCCCTTCTGCCTCAGGCCACGGCAGTCTGCTCTGGCCACCACCCACACCCCTGCCCAGCCACTTCCACCAGGTATGCCCAGTTCCAGTACCATTTGAGCTCCAGTAAGGCTTTTTCTGCCATTGGCTGCTTCCCAGACTGCACAGGGATTTGATTGGTCCACCTGTGAGTCCTGCAGCTGCCATTGGTTGCTGCACCAAGCCAAGCTAGTACAGCTCATTGGTCCCGCAGCTTGAAAAGTTAAAGTGCAGATCCGATTCTTTTATGCTCTACTTGCTGTATTTTATCCCACCCACCCTCCCCGACCTCTACTAAATGTGCATTAGCTCCTCCCTGGTTGCACCCTCGCCACTCTACTGGCTGCTGCATGAACCTATCTCATGGCTCCTCTGTACACTACTCTCCTTCAATTGGTCTCTGCAAGAACCTAGCATTTTGCTCTTCTTAACATCCTAGCTCCCTTCACATCTGTCTGGGGCTTATTCTTGAGCTTGTTTCCAACCAAGCATACAAGCCTATGTTGTCTGGGGTCTCACCTGAACTAAGCAACCGCCAGCTGCCCTTCCAACCCCACCTCTTTCTTGCCCTTCTTGTGCCTGTGCCTTTCTCTGCTCTTGTTTATGTGACTATCTTCTACCTGCCCATTTCTTATCACCACTCAGCTGTGCTTGTGCTTCAGCATGGGGTATACAATGCATCCCACAACTCTTTGGCTGGGTTGCATTATATGTTTGGTGCATATCACCCTCTCTCCCTGCGCTTTGATTCCCTGACCCCTTTTTCAGCTAAAGGTCTTTAACACATGTCCATTACCCCATCTACATATCCCTCCACCAGATGCACCATTTGTCTCTGGGACTTATGTGCCCAGATCTCCTACCGCTTCGTGTTGCACTTTCTAGGGCAAGCATCCCTGTTCTGTCCATCTCCCTTCCTTACAAGCACTTCACCTATTATGATTCTCATTTATGCATCCTTGTGCCCTGCAACACATACTTCCTCCATCAACCCTTCCTGACTCAGCCCCATAAAAGGGCAAGATCATGCTTGCTTAAATTCCTATTAAATGCACTTATAAAACTTTTCCTTTTGCTACTAATCTGTGTGTAACCCCCACAAATGGTTCCCAAAAGTCTTCCTTGAGCTTGCCTAAATGCTCACTGCCAGGCTGGTGTCCTGTGTTTTAGCAGTTTAAACGTGGTTGCCAGAGAGTGCCTGTATAGTCTCTGTGTACTGTCTTTAAGAGCTGCCTGGACTGCAGTCATAAGTAATCGGAGAGGCAGCTCTGTTGAAAGATGTAACTATTTAGGGTGGGATCTAAATGGAGCCAGACTAAAGGAGCTGTCTGGAGTCAAAATCTGTAGGAACTGTAGTTTTGGGCTTTTGCGCCTTTTTGCACCTGAAGGGGAGCCTTTGTTGTGACTGACAGACAGATCAGCCAACAAACCTTTTGGACTCTGGGAAAGTCCCAGGCTTGCTGACAGTTGAATCAGACCTAAATTGGGAGCTGAAGAAGCAACAGCTTGAGACAGTCAAGCAGTCGTCTGAGTAGTTCCGCGCGGGAGAACTGTGGAAAGGTCTGAGTTGTGGCCTGCATGTCTGCCTGCTGCCCCGAGAGAGGAGAAGAGAATTATTTCAGACTAAATCCAAGTTTGTGAGAATAAAGTTAGCCACTGATTTTTTACCAGGCTCATACCTGAAGAAGACCAAGATTTTGCTGAATGCATCGCCCATCAGGATTATCAGCTGCTTTTGAATCCGTTTGTGAAGAGACTTTAAGGGACAGGACCGAGAGTGGTTTTCCTGTTGCAGTACAATTTCCTTACATAAATGTGTGCTGTGAGTTGTTAGTGGGTCGTGGATTTGGTTCCCCACTGTGTGAACTGTGTTCTGCTTGCTGGAAGCTATATCCAGCCCAAAATGGACTGTATCCGAATTTGTCTCCATTTGGCCTGGCCTGCCACACTGGCCCAGCCATACTATCTGCTGATAAGAAAGTTCAGCGAGAGACCTGCCTGAGGATCAGCCCCTGCTCCATGCTTGAACAGGAGTGACGCCTCTGCAAATCGTGTGGGCTTGCTTCTCCTGGAACTCCAGATCAACCACCTGCAGTCTCAATTTTGCCCAGCCTGTGTCCAGTCTTGGGTATCGTGAGTAATCATCAGGGTAGCTCCTGCAAAACAGCCTAATCTAAAAGTGTGTCATCTGATTGTTTTGTTGTTTTCTTTTCATGAACTGAGCCCTCCGGCTCAGGATTACAATTAGTGTGTGTGTGGTGCTTGTTGTTTTCTTCCATCACAGGGCCCCAACCAGCTGTAACATTCCTGGCTAGCCCACCATTCTCCATCTGGGTACCCAAAGTGTGTGACTGTTTATGGACCCTGAAGTACATGCATAACTGTTTGATTGATGCAGCCTTTAGCAAATTAATCTAATTACGCCCTCCTTATTCAAGTCCCTTAAATAAATCAGATACAACTCTTTTGCATTTACCTTGACTGTGGTTTCCAGTTTGTGCAAGAGTACTGTACTGCTATTATTTGCTGTGTATAACCTTGTTTTACAGGGGTCCCCAGGGTTGAGCCAGAGGAAAGCCCTGGTGGTAAGTACAAACAGTGTGGGTACTTGTGTGGTGTATCAGGGTATTGTGAAAGTGAATATTATGCATTGTTCTGGCCACTAGTAAGGAAAGAGAGGGGTTACAGTGTCACATGGGGCTGTGCCCAGGTTAGCTTAACCACTACTAACCCTGACCTCTGTGTGGGAGGCACCCATTTCAGAACTGAGGTCCCTTAACCTGCTACTAGCCAAGCAGGCAGGGTAGTAGCCCTTGAGACAGCGCCATCTAGGGTTACATCTGAGGCTCACCGCTAGGATTTTGTGCCTTCTAGTGGCCAAAAAGATTAATGGCTACCCCAGTAGAAATGGCTGTACACCAATTAGCGGGGTGGTGTACTGGGCAGGAGATTGACCCCAAAATGCTCTACTTATACTGGATATTCCCTGAGTACCAGTAAGGACACTGTACAGAGCGTACTCTCCAAAGTTGAATGTTTAAAAACCCTGTGGTGGTGGGTCACAGGCTGATTTGATTGCCCAAACTTTCATAGCCTTAGTAGAGTGTAGTGACCTTGTGGACAGCTTTAAAGTGCCACAGACTATTGCCCCAGCAGTGGTTCCAGCTGCCTGGAGAGTGATAACAAAAGACAGTAAAGACCCCGCCATTATCTGAGACTTTGGAAGAACTTTGCTAAGTTGTTGCTGGAGGAAGGGAAAACTGTAGAGGATTGTAAGTATTCCTGCCATCTGGGGTGTTCCTTCCCAAACACCTCCTCCCATACAGCACCTGTTACTGCCCACTTTCTGCACCATGCCAATCCTGACCCCTATATCTGTATACCTGCCATTAATCATGACTTCTACGAAGGCTGAGAATCTTTTCAGGCACCTCCCCACCTCCAGGAGGAGGATAACTGGGAGACCTGGATTGACTATGTTGCCCTCTTGGTACCCGAGTGGCAGTGTGTGAGGCTGAGAAGTGGAAAAGGATCATAGAAAGTTTGAGGGGCCCCGCCTTGAAGCCATTACATTTTGAGGTCCATGAACCCTGATGCATCTGCTCAGAAGTATCTATCTGTACTTGAAGGCAACTTTGGGAGCATTGAGTCAGGGAGACTTGGATGTGGAAATTCCAAGGTACCAAGCAATAGAAGGGGAAAGTTTGTCTGATGTATGTTACTCACCCAGAAAGAGCTCTTCAGAAAGCTTACTGGAAAGGTGGGGTAGCTGCAAGTGATTTGAACTGTGTGAGATTGATGCACATACTGCAACATGCCAAGCATTCTAAACTGCAGATCATCCAGTTAAGGCTCCAGGATAGGAGAGGTAACCCACCTGATTACTGTGACTTGATAAAAGAACTCCAGGAGGTAGAAGGTGAAGAGGAGATTGTAATTATGGGGTGAGTGCAGTCCAAGTGATCATGGCACCGGAAGGCCTTCCAAATGGAGACCACCAGGAGTGTCCCACCATGGGCTAAATGGTGGGGAGGAGTCACTGAAGGAAGTCAGAAAGCACAATCGGTGTGTTCACTGAGGTATCCCCTGCTGACAGAGACCCTGGTCCCTGTCAGAACATTACTATTATGAGGGTGGGGGTGCACCTCAGGCATCCTCTACTGGGGTGGCTTCTTGGCTGAGCTCAAGGAATTGACTACCACCCTAAAGGAACTTTTGAGACATGGTACACTACCTGCAGAAGTCAGATCACAATCTCCCATCGATGCTCCAGCATCCCTGCTATGTTTTCCCAAGGATGCCCTGAGAGTGCGTCATTTGTCACAGTTGCGGCAAGGATGGCCATATGAAGAGGGAATGCCAGTCTCAGAAGGACTTAGAGACAAGTCATGAACCAGCTCAAGGAGAGCTTGGAAAATGAGTCAGTGGTCAAGGGGTGCACAAATGACCACAGTAAAGCTTTAGCGATCCTAACTCAAACCCTCTGTGGCTAAACTGTCTGTCCAGGCCCCTACTGTTGTCCTCCAGACTGGTCCAAGATAGTGGACCCTTCAGTGGAGACTAATGTGGCTGTGAATGGTATTCATACTCAGGCTGTGTTGGCAGTGGGTCACAAGTGACCATTGTATGTCAGAACTGGTATGAAAAACACTTATCTGATGTGCCCTTACAATCCCTGGAAGTCCTTCATGTGTGGGGCTAGCGACAAGTCTTATCCATATCTAGGATATACCCTCCTCTGGTTGTCTTTTCTTGCACTGTCACTGGCATAGAGAGCAAGTAGAGACACTGGCCTAGTGTGTCCCTCACCAGACTGTATGATGGGGTTCCCCTGTTAATTGGAACAAATGCCCATATGTTTGGGAGACTGGTGCAACTCTGTCATGAGAAACAAGGGCGAGGGACTGGTAGGCCGTGAGAATTCCACTCTGATCTAGAGGGCCTATGGTTTGCAACAGAAACCCGAGGAAGTAGACCAGGATGAATCAGTGGGGATTGTGTGGAAGAAGGATCCGATTCAATGATACTGGCCCTAATGCCCAGTGCACCATTCAAGGGAGGTCCACCTCTGTAAAGATGTCAAGAACAAAATGCTGATGTTGGATGAACTAGGCGATGGGAAATTTCCAGAAGGATTATTGGTCAAGCACAGCATCTTGCCTGCTGGTGCCCATGCCTATGCACAACGAGTGATGGTCCTGATTCACAATGTGTCAGATTGGGAGATCCGAGTGAACAGAGAGTGCATTATAGCTATGGTACACTGCACAGACACTGCAGTATTGCCCAGCAAGAAGCACCCTGGTGAGAAGGAGAGAGTGATCCACACTTGTTTGACTTTGGTGACTCCTGTTGCCAGCTGAATGGAGGGCTAGAATTAGCAAGAGACTTTCCCAGAGACCAAGTGTTTTCATTGAAAGAATGGGATGTGGGATGTGTCCAGGGTGTGGAGCATCACATATGCCTGCATGATGAATGGCCATTTTGAGAGAGGTCCCAACGCCTAGCCTCAGCAGGCACAGATGATGTGAGAAGACACCTACAGGAAATGCTCGCTGCTGGTGTGATACAAGAATACAGGAGCCCATATGCCTCTCCCATTGTGATTGTGCATAAGAAGAATGGGTCTGTGAAAATGTGTGTTGATTATCGAACCCTGAACTGACGGACCATCCCAGGCCAATACATTATGCCTCGTATACAAGATGCCCTGGACTGCTTGAATGGGAACAAATGGTTCTTGGTGTTGGATCTTCACAGCGGATGCTACCAGATCCCGATGGCCGGAAGACCATGAGAAAACAGCCTTCATCTGTCCATTGGTGTTCTATGAGTTTCTGAGGATGCCATAGGGATATCGGGTGCCCCAGCCACCTTTCAGTGACTGATAGAACATGCAGTGGGAGATATGAATTTGCTGGAATGTCTGGTGTACTGGGATGATGTCATTGTGTTTGGGAGCACCTTAGAGGAGCATGAAAACTGAATGTTTAAAGTCCTAGAACCGACTGGAAGACTTGACCTCAAGCTGTCTATTGACAAGTGACATTTTTTCCAAACCTCTGTGAAGTATGTGGGGCACATAGTATCTACAGAAGGGATAGAGACTAATCCCAGTAAGGTTGAAGCACTGACTACTTGGCTGCCCCATAATCTGAAAGAACTGCAATGTTTCCTGGGGTTCTGTGGTACTACCACAGGTTCATAAAGACTATTACAATTGATTCACCCACTCTTGTACCTTGCCCGGGGTTACCCTCCTACCAATCGTAATACAAAAAGGGTCCATTAAAGAACCAGAAAAGCATACTTCTGCCCAGGTGAACTCTTGCGGCCCACTGGACACCGACTTTGAAGCAGCCATCCATGAAATCATATACCAGCTCACCCCACCCCATTCTCGCTTGACAGCTGACCCAGCAAACCCAATGTGCTGCATACGGACGCTAGTCTGCAGGGTCTAGGAGTGGTGCTGCATCAAGATCATGAGGATGGCCTGAGACCAGTAGCTTTTGCCAGTAGGAGCTTGACCCCATCTGAACAAAACTACCTGTGCTTAAGTTGGAGTTCCTTGCGCTAAAATGGGTCATCATTGAGCGGTTTCATGAATACCTCTGTGGGGCAAAGATATTGGTGAAGACTGACAATAACCTGTTGACCAACGTACAGACTTCAGTTAAGTTAGATGCTACTGGGCACCAGTGGCTTCAGCATTATCAACCTATGATTATGCTGTCGAATACGAACTGGGCCTGAACCATATTGATGCTGACGCCCTATCATGAAGGCCCACTTCCAAGAGTGATTGGGTCAGGCTGTCTGAACCTGACATTCGAGCATTATGTTAAAGTTTGATAGAGATGAACAGATATCTCGGACACAGTGGACTGTTTAGTAGATTGCTTGGGCCCTTTTGACACCTGCATACCAGCTGCATATGCCACTTCTCTGCTCTAGATATCAGTGCACTCCTCAATTTGACCATGACAGCATTCAGTGGACTCAATCCCAAAATCCTATGATTCAGCCAGCACTTAATGCCCTGCGTGCGGGAAAAGATGAGTCTAAGTTACGTTCACTGACTTGCGAACTGCTTTATTGTTTAAAGAAGGCCAGAGATTGAAGTCGCTCAATCAGTTGTTGTATAGAGAGACAGTAGATTGTAGGCAAAGTAGACAAGCAACAATTAGTCCAGCCCATGGCCTTTAAAGATTTGGTATTGAGGTCCCTCCACAATTGCATGGGGCACCTTGGTATTGACAGAACCCATGACCTGAATGCGATTTCGCTCCACTGGCCCAAAATGGGGTCGATGTTGAGCACCATGTAAAGACTTGTAGTCACTGCTCAAAGAAAAGCCCTCCCTCAGAGGGCTGCCCCTTGTTAATATTACTACCAGCACTCCCAAGGAACTAGTCTGCATAGACTTCTTGTGTTTAGAACCTGATCAGTGGAACACTGGCAATGTGTTAGTGGTTATGGAGCATTTCACCGGTATGCTGAAGCTTTTCCACAAAGATCAAAAGGCATCTACTGTAGCCCACGGTGCTAGTGGAAAATGTCTTCGCCACTATGGTGCCCACCAGTGGATCCACTCTGACCAATGTAGAGTCTTTGAGAGTTGACTAATCAAAGAAATACCTCTCTATGGGGGGCGAAAGTCAAGAACCACTCCCTATCACCCACAGGACACCCTCAACCAGAATGTTTTAACTGCACCCTTCTAGACATGCTGGGCACCTTCCACCCAAAGACAAGCATAAATGGAGCCAGTAGATTAGCCATGATACACACATACAACTGCATGAAAATGATGCTACTGGATTCTCCCTACTGCCTCATGTTCGGAGAGGCCGGCTGCCAGTTGATGTCTGTTTTGGGGTCTCTCCAGATGGGGTCCAAGCCAAACTACTTGCAATATGTTCTAAAACTGAAGGCTCAATTGAACCATGCCTATCAACTGCTCCAGACAATGGCTGCCAAGAGAAATCTAGCCAACAAAGAGAGGCATGATAAAAAGTAAAGGCTCAAAAGCCTGACCTGGAGACTGTGTGTTGTTCGCAATTTAGGACTGCATAGGAAACACAAAATTGCTGATTGATGGCACCATCTTCCTATGTAGTAGTTGGAAAGTTGGACGATTTACCAGTGTACGGTGCACCCAGAATAACTCCAAAGCTGTGTCAAGACCATGCACCGTAACCACTTTGCTACTTATCGGCCAAGTCTTAATTGAGGCTGAACCCTCAGAGATTGATTCCCTGGGCCGGTGACTCGTGCTGCTGCAAGAAAGAGACAGAGTCGACCTACCCAGTGGTTACAAGTTCAAGGTTTCCCCACGGCAGGTCCAGAATGATAGTGACTGTCAGTCCACATTGGACGAAAGTGAATGTGACAATGCCTATTACCCCTCTTATGAACTGAGTCAGCTGTTTGAGGTAACCCTAATACTAATTGTGGAGATGAAGCTGGGCCTTCTGGATAGCCTTACCTTCAGTTTCATCCTTGGAGCCAATGCTCCCAGAAAGTGAAGTGCAAAGTATCACGTCTGAAGGCGCTGAGTCTCTGTGTATTGTGGAATTATATGATTTGCCTGAATGAGGGGCTGATGGCTTGAGTCCTTCTGGTGACATACCAGAATTTGAAGACCACCATGAGAGTGCTGACAACCCCGCTTCAGTGCCTCAAAGTTTGATTGTGCCTGAGCCTTCGCAAAATGAGTCAAGTGTTGTAGAAACAGAGCCTGCAGAGCAAGGAGTTAACAGTGCTCCAAGTTTGGACGTTGTCATCCAGGCAGAGGCACCCTCACAAGTAACGAGAGTCCCCAGACCAATGCTGAGAGTACAGAGACTGTAGTTGTCCCCTCAGAAAGACTGGCCAAGCTGTCAAGCCAGTAGTACACTTCAGTTATGATTCTCCGGAGGCCAGTGGACTTGCCTCCATGTAGTTCACAATGGTGTATGTTTCACCAAGCTCACTGCCCAAATTGAGCTTGATGGCCCATTCCAGGTTACTTATTCTGTCCTTCACTACAGGCCCTGCCCCATCCAGACCAAGTTAGCTGATAGGAAAGGGCCCTTCTTGTATTGTTTAAGGTAGAAGTTATTACCTGATTCAGTATAGTAATGTTCAATTTACCTGTGTGAAATATGCACGTGTTGTCAGAATGGATATAGTATTATGAAATGTAGTGAATATGTATATTAAAGTAATACGCTTATGTTAACCGATGCATGATGGTACAGACTTGACACGGATGCCAAGTTTTCTCCAGGCAGGGAAGGTGTAGCCCACTACAAATGGGGTTCCGAAAAGTCTTTCTTGAGCTTGCCTAAATGCTCACTGCCAGGCTGGTGTCCTGCGTTTTAGCAGTTTAAATGTGATTGCCAGAGAGTGCCTGTATAGCCTCTGTGTACAGTCTCTTTAAGAACTGCCTGGATTGCAGTCATAAGTAATCTGAGCAAGAGCTCTGTTGAAAGATGTAACTATTTGCTGAAAATCATTTAGCGTAATAATGATAATGTAGTTTGTCTAACCTGCCTTCTTTGCAGCAAGGACTATTTTGTTTATCTCCACTATCTTGGTCCTGGACTGCGAATTGGACCAATCAGTACTGGTGGGATCTAAAATGGAGCCTAACTACAGGAGCTGTCTGGGTCAAAACTGTAGGAATTGTAGTTTTGGGCTTTTGGCACCATTTTGCACCAGAGGGGAGCCTTTGTTGTGACTGACAGACAGATCAGTCACCCAAACCTTTGGATTCTGGGAAAGTCCCAGGCTTGCTGGCAGTTGAGTCAGATCTAAGTTGGGAGCTGAAGAAGCAACAGCTTGAGACAGTCAAGCAGCCATCTGAGTAGTTTTGCATGGGAGAACTGTGGAAAGGCCTGCATTGTGGCCTGCATGTCTGCCTGCTGCCCCGGAGGAGAGAAGATAATTATTTCGGACTAAATCCAAGTTTGTGAGAACAAAGTAAGCCACTGATTTTTACCAGGCTCACACCTGAAGAAGACCGCGAGTTTTGCTGAATGCGTCGGTCTGTCAGGATTTCCAGCTGCCTTTGACCCCCAGTTTGTGCAGAGACTTTCGATCGTGACCGAGAGCAGTTTGTCTGGAACAGTAGAATTTCCTTACATGTAAATGTGCTGTGAGTTGTTAGTGGGTGTGATTTGGTTCCCCACTGTGTGAACTGTGTTCTGCTTGCTGGAAGCTGTATCCAGACCAAAACGGACTCTATACAATTTGCCTTCATTTGTTCTGGCCTTGCCACACTGGCCCAGACAGACTACCTGCTGCATAGTGAAAGCCATTGACTTGAGACCTGCCTGGAGATCACCCCTGCTCCACACTTGAACAGGAATGATGTCTCAGTGAATCATGTGAGCCCTGCTTCTCCTGGCACTCCACATCAACCACCTGCAATCTCAGTTTTTATCCAGCCTGTGTCCAGTCTTGGTATTGTGAGTAATCATCAGGGTAGCTCCTGCAACAACAACCTAATCTAAAGTGTGCCATCTGATTATCTTGTTGTTTTCTTTTCACAAAC
Source organism: Neoceratodus forsteri (assembly GCA_016271365.2). Taxonomy (NCBI): domain Eukaryota; kingdom Metazoa; phylum Chordata; order Ceratodontiformes; family Ceratodontidae; genus Neoceratodus; species Neoceratodus forsteri. Next base: position 128,566,654 of record JADMNL010000024.1, read on the forward strand.
TGAGCCCTCTGACTCTGGATTACAATTAGTGTGTGTGGTGCACGTTGTTTCTTCCATCTCAGGGCACCAACCAGCTGCAACATTCCTGGCTAGCCCACCATTCTCCATCTGGTACCAGAGTGTGTGACTGTTTATGGACTCTGACGATGACATGCATAACTGTTTGACTGATACAGCCTTTAAGCAACTTAACCTGATTCGCCCTCTCTTGTTCAAGTCCCTTAAATAAATCAGATATAACTCTTTTACATTTACCCTGACTGTGGTTCCAGTTTGTGTAAGAGCACTGTACTGCTGTTATTTGCTGTGTATAACCTTGTTTTACAGGGGTCCCCAGGGTTGAGCCAGAGGAAAGCCCTGGTGGTAGTGTGAAACAGTGTGGGTACTTGTGTGGTGTATCAGTGGTATTGTGAAAGTGAATATTGGGTATTGTTCCAGCCACTAGTAAGAAAAGAGGGGATTACAGTGTCCCGTGGGGCTGTGGCAGTTAACTTGCACCTACCAACCCTGACCTCTGGGTGGAGGCACCCATTTCAGAACTCAGGCCCCTTAACTGCTACTAGCCAAGCAGGCAGGGTAGTAGCCCTTGGGATAGCACCACCTAGGGGTTATGTGTGCAGGCAACATTGAGCATAATCCTGGCCCCCTCTGATTACCACTCCCTCTGCTGACTAGTTTAAAGGGGCTAAGCTGATCCATATTAACACCTGTAGCTTACTAAAGAAACTTGACAGTATTCAGGCATGGTTCAACCTCGCCCCTCCTGACAGAATCCTGGTTGAGACCATCTACACTGGATTATGAAATAAATATCCCTCATTTAACATATTTAGGACCAATAGATTGGCAAGGGGTTGCCATTTATGTACAGGTTAATTTCACTGCCACCATTTTGACTCTACTTCTGTTCCCCTTGAATTTGAATGCACTACCGTAAAACTGCTCCTCCCTTCGTCAACTCCTAGTCACCTCATGGGTTGTTACAGGCCATCCTCTGCTGGGATCAAGGTGTTATGCCACTTATTTGATTTGCTAACCTCCTTATCCTCTAGAGTTATCATTATGGGTGACCTCAACATGGACTGGTTATCTACCTCTGTCAACCCCAAAGATTTATGTGGTGACTTCGACTTATCACAGCTTATTATGGAAGCCACCGACTAACATAAAAACCCTAATTACAGCACTCTGCTTGATATCAATTTGGTCAAGAAACCCCATCTTTACTCCTACTCTGGTGTGCTTTTCAATGACATCAGTGATCATTGTGTCATTGCTTGTGTTCGGACCTCCCCAAGCTTGCATCCTCCTCTAGCTATGCCCTAAGAGATCAAGACAGAGTTTTGACCTCAATGCCTTCCTCTTTGACTTACAATGCGCCTAACTGGCAGGACTTCTACCTGGCTTCTTGGGTAGTTGAAGCATATGAAGTCTTTCATAATATCATCCTAGGTTCCATTTATAAACATATGCCCTCTCAGAATTCGCACTACTAAGAAAACTTGCTTCTTTGCCCGCTGGAAAGCAGAACTGCTTCATAGGGATTCGCTCTGGAAGAGGGCTAAGAAGTCCAAACAGCTTGCGGATTGGGCAGTCTTCAGAGCTGCTAGAAACCGTGCACCAGACTGACAAGGGAGATGAAGACTAGCTACTACCACTCTGAACTTGATTTCTCTGCCAATAGCTCATCTAGAGCCTGGAAAATAGTAAAGAAGTCCAAGTCAATTCCCTCCTAAAATCTAGTCTGACACTTCTGTCACAATTAACAAGCAAGAAATCCTCGAGCTCTTCAACAACCATTTCTCCACAGCAGGTTTGGCCTTCAATACATCCCGCGCCAACAACCTCTGCACTAAATTTGCACTTCTAACACCACTTCCCAGCCACTGACTCGACTGACAAAGATAAAACTTTCTCCTTCGCAGCTGTCACAGTGAAGGAAGTTGAGGACCTCCTGCTCCAGCTGGACAGCAGGAAGAGTGCTGGTGCAGACCTGATTGAGCCTTACTTTCTTAAAATTGGCTACTATACTGTTACCCCAATAAACCATTTCTTTAACCTGTCCCTTGCCCAGGGCTCACTCCCTCCCATATGGAAAACTGGCCCACGTTATATCACTTTTCAAATCAGGCAGCACTAGTGACCTAAACAATTACCACCCTATTTCCCTACTACTTACCCTCTCTAAGCTTCTTGAAAAGGTGGTCAGCTCCCAACTAAGACAGTATATTGAGGACTCTGAACTATTAAAACCAGCCCATTCTGGCTTCCGACTTTGCAACAGTACCATCACAGCTCTTGCTAAGGTCACAAATGACTGGCTGAATGCCCTGGATGCCAGGAATTTTATGCTCTATTCCTTGACCTTAGCAAAGCATTTGATATGGTGGACCACACCCTGCTTCTGGCTGCCCTAAGGAATATTGGTGTTAAGAATCTGTCCCTTGAATGGTTCTCCAGTTACCTCACTGACCATTTCCAGCAGGTCAAGATGGGGCAACCTCTCTCCTTTGAAACCACTTCCAAGAGGGTACCCCAAGGGTCCATTCTTGGCACACTCTTGTTTGCCATTTATACAAATGACCTAAACATCCGAGTTAGATCAGCAAATATCCACTTATTTACTGATTACACTGTGCTGTATGTAGCTAGGCCGACCTTGGAACACGCATGTAGAGAACTCCAAACTGAATTCAGTCACTTATAGGTTACTCTCTTGTACTCTAAGCTACTGTTAAACACCAAGAAAATAAAGGCCATGATCTTCACCCCTCGGTGAACTCCTCCAATCTCTGCTCTGTTGGAAAGGCACCTAAACTTCTTACTTTGCTCAGTGAACCCCTGGACTACATGGAGTCCTTTAAATACCTGGAGCTGTGGATTGACTCTAAACTTTTGTTCAAAGTCCATATAGAAGAAATCTCTAGAACTCAATCAGAGGCTTGGGATCTTCTTTAGAATGAGGCATTTGCTGACACAAGGGGAAAAAGGCTGGTACAAACAATGTTTCTGGCACTTCTCAACTATGCAGACTTCTTGTATGGGCACTGCTCAAACATGGCACTTCCCAAACTAGACTCCTGTACCATCAGGTACTTAGGTAACTGGTGCCCCTATTCAAGCACCACTGTTCCCTTTACAAGAGCATGGGATGGTGCTCTCTTAGGTTCAGGAGGCATAAGAATGCTATGCTTTGGATCCATAGGCCATTACTAATAAGTTACCCCAATACATCAAGGACTGTTTACCTACCTGCAACCCTGGTGCCTTTCTGCTAAGACATCTCTCCTACACTTCCCTTTCCATACCCAAAGTTAGGACATAATTGCAGAGCAGCTATAAGCCATACCCTCCCTGTCCTCTGGAACAATGCACAAAATGCTGCAACTCGCTTCCCCAGTGCTGTTGTCCTTCAAAATCTGTTTTGCAGTCCTTCTGCAATTGCCTATAAGTAAACTGTTCTAGCTCCCCAACTTGTTTGTCTAACTCCCTATTCGGTATTTCCCCATCATTATATGTAGCTGTTCTCACCTCCCAACCCCCGTTGTCTACTCTGACATTTTAAATCTCGCTTTACTCCCTTTATTGATTTTGCCTTCTCTTGGTTTATATTGTGTGCATACCTTCATAAGTGCTATGTTACATTAGTTCTGACAACCTGCACAACAGCTGATCATTGCTAGATGTATAACCACCATGTATAGAAATTGCATAAATCTATATTCTGTTTTCTGTCTGTCAAAGTACTTGCATCTGTATTATATGCCCATCATTATATATACATTCCTTTACCTTAGGTGATTCTGATATGTTACTTGTGTACTACCTGCATTTTATCTGTCGATCTGTTTGCGACAGTACCCTTTGCTGATGTATATCTACTCCAGGTTCATCTTGTAAATGAGTTTTACTCAACGTGTTCTGCCTGGTTAAATAAAGATTTTGATTGATTGATTGATTGATTGATTAAACCAGTGGAAATCTGTTACCAAGAAATACAAATGGAAGGTACCATAGTGGTTCAATACCGATATCAAATCGGCCATTAAAACAAAGCATAAAGCCTTCCTTGACTTTAAAACATCCAAAGGATGGATTATGGAAAGAATACTCGACTAGAAGAAAGGCAACAAAAAATGATTAGAGACGCAAATTGAGTACAGAGCTTCACATAGCTACCAATATCATTACAGAAAATAAACAGTTCTTTCGCTACATCAAGGAAAAAATGTAAGAAGGCTGAAGGAATAGTCAGGCTTAAAGAAGGAGACAAAACAGTAGAGACAAAGGCAATAAGGACAGGATGGGGCAAAGGGTAAAGCCATCAAGAAATAGAGGGTAACGAGTACCAATGCCCAAAGTCTGGGCAACAAGCTGCCTGAACTGGTGGCCTTGATGGAAGAGGGATGCCTGTATATCGTGGCATTCAAAGAAACATGGTACACAGAGAATCGTGACTGGATGTTAACATACCAGGGTACACAGCCTATAGGAGAGACAGGGAGGGAGAAGAGGGGAGGAGTAGCTCTCTATGTAAGAAAGGGATAAAGCAATGGAACAAAGAGTAAGCAAGGAGGAGAGGAGGCTCTGTGGGGTCACCTTAGAGACTAGAAATGGCACCACAATCTGCACAGGGTTGTATACAGACCCCCATCTCAGGGGGAATGGACAAGGATATGATAGAAGGCATCCTTAGTATGACAGAGAAAGGGAAATACTGTTGATGGGAGACCTGAATATGCCAGATGTTAACTGGAGCACCTTTGCGCAGCCACATCCAAGAGCAGGCGATTCTCAATGCCCTACAGGGGCATGCCTCAGACAGCTAGTTTGGAACCCACTCATGAGGGAGCAATCTTGGACCTCATACTCTCAAATGGGGACAGTGAGAGGATCTCAGATCTAGAAGTTGGTAACCATCTGGGAACAAGTGACCACCAAACAGTATGGTTCACGAAAAACTCAGCTACAGAGTCAAGCCATACAAAAGTGAGGGTACTGGACTTCAGGAGGACTGACTTGGCAAGATAGAAGAGTGCCTTAGAAAAGCACTAGCAAACAGGCAAAAGAAGGGTGGAGCAACAATGGGAACCATCAAAACTGCCATCACAGAGCAACAAGCTTTTCTGTTAAGCAAATAAACAAATGAAAATGAAAGAAAAAGCCACTATGGTTCTCAAAAGAGGTTAGGAGAAAAAGATAGCATTTAGGAAGTATAAGGAAACACAGAAGGAGCAGGACAGAGAACTGTACCAGTTAAGGCAGAAGAAAGCAGGAGGGAAGTCAGAAAAGCAAAGGCCCAAACTGAGGAAAAGATAGCCAACTCGGTTAAGAAGGGGATAAAACCTTTATAGGTACATCAGGGAGCATAGAAAGACAAGGGAGGGATAGTGAGGCTGAACAGAATGAGGGTGGGTGGGCAGAGGGATAGTGAAAAAGCAGGGATACTGATCGAATACTTCTGCTCAGTATTCACAAATGAGAAGGAGGGGAGGTACCTAATCCAATTAACAGAAGTACTTTGGATAGGAAGTTGATCCCAGTCCTTTCACAGAAGAAAGGGTTCTGAAAAAGCTCCTAAAACTAAAGGTGGACAAAGCAATGGGGACTGATGGGATTCACCCAGAATTCTAAAAGAATTAAGGGAGAACTAGTGACACCACTGACTACCCTTTTAACAAATCATGGGAGGATGGTGTGGTAACTGAGGACTGGGTTGGTGGATGTGATTCCGCTTCACAAAAGTGGGAGCAAGATAGAGGCAGGAAACTACAGACCTGTCAGTTTGACCTCTGTGATAGGGAAAGTGATGGAATTGATTCTGAAGGAAAGAACTGTTGAGTACCTAGTGGTCAGTGGGGTACAGAACCCAAGGCAGCATTGGTTCACAGCAGGAAGGTCATGTCAGATGAATCTAATCAATTTCTTTGACTGGGTGACCAAAGTAGTAGACCAGGGAGGAGCTGTGGACATGGCCTACCTAGACTTTAGCAAGGCATTTGACACAGTCCCACAAAAGATTAATAAACAAATTAACCAGCCCGGTGGGGTCCAGGTAGCCTAGATAAAACATTGGCTGTACAACAGGACACAGAAGGTAATTGTAAACAGAGTCCTCGCTGAAGAAAGGGGATTACTAGTGCGGTACTGCAGGGTTCAGTACTGGTCCAGTCCTTTAATGTCTTTACAACTGACATTGCAGAGGGACTGGAAGGAAAAGTATGCCTCTTTGCAGAAGACACAAAGATCTGCAACAGGGTTGATACACAAGGAGGTGTGGAAAGGATGAGAAGGGACTTGGCAAGGTTGGAGGAATGGTCAGAGTATGGCAGCTTGGATTCACGCAAAGAAGTGCAAAATAATGCACCTGGGAAACAAAACCCAGGGGACGAGTACAATGGGGTAGTAAACAACAACAAAATGGAAAGAAACCTAGGGGTTATCATATCAGATGACCTTAAGGTTGACAAGCAATGCAGAAGGCAGTAGGAAGGGCTGGGGGATACTGGGATGTATAGGGAGAGGCATCACCAGCAGAAAACAGGAAGTTGTTATCCCTGTATACAGACAATTGGTGAGACCCCATCTGAGTACTGCATCCAGTTCTGGAGACTCCATCTCCACAAGGACATAGACAGGATGCAGGCAGTCCAGAGGAGGCACTCAAAATGGTGCAGGGTTTGCAAGAGAAGCCTTACGAGGAGAGACTAAAGGAGCTTAATATGTATACCCTTGAGGAAAGGAGGGAGAGGATATGATAGAAACTTTTAAGTACATCAGTGGAATCAGCAAAGTCCAAGAGGGTAGCATCTTTCAGAAAAGAGATGTGCAAGAACAAGGGAAACAATTTGAAGATAGAGGATGGCTCAGGGCAATGTGAAAGCATTTTCACAGAGAGGTGGTGGACACATGGAACAGCCTTCCTGAGGAGGTTGTGGGGTCTAAAACTGTGGGAGAATTCAAGAATGCATGGGACAGACATAAGGCAATTCTTGAGGAGCGTAGGAAGAAATAGGCTGTTGGTTAACTAGGATCTGCAGCTTATCCTGTAGGTAGGAAAATGGGCAGACTAGGTGTGGCCAGCGGTCCTTATATCTGCCATCAAAATCTATGTTTCTGTATTTCTATGAGGCTGTGAGGTAGAAAGCAGAGGGTGGTTGTTAATGGGGTAGGGTCAGAACTTGGGAGGTCACTATTCGGGTCCTCCAGGGCTCAGTGCTCAGCTCCCTTCTGTTAAACCTGTTCATTATTGACATTACAGTAGGAATAACTGGGAAAATACTGCTTTTCGATGATGACATGAAGCTGGGAGGTAGGGCAGACAGTGACAAGAGCATCAGTAGCCTAAAGAGGGCCTGACAAAATTAGGAAAAATGGTCAGAGGACTGGTAACTAAATTTAATGCCAAAAAATGTAGGATAATTCATGGAGGCAGAAAGAACCTGAAGGTGGATTACTGGCTTAATGGTGTCAAACTAAATGCCTCAACTGAGGAAAGGGACTTAGGTGTACAAATTATGGATAACCTCAAAATGTTCAGGCAATGTGAACTGGCATACAGTAGGGCAAGTAAAATGGGGTGCATCGGCAGAAGCTTTGCCAGAAATAAGGAAGGCATCCTGCCACTGTATAGGTCCTTGGTGAGGCTGCACTTAGAGTACTGTATGCAGTTTTGGAGCCCTCACCTCAAAAATATATAAATAAGTTGGAAATGGTACAGAGTAGAGCTACAAAAATGACAGGTGGGATGAACAGGTTGCCGTCCGAAGAGTGTTTAGTAAAGTTCAACATGTACTCCTTGGAGGACTGAAGGAAGAGGAGATATGATAAGATTTTCAAATTTCTAAAGGAATAAACAAAGTCCCTTACATGGAGCTCTTCACCAGGTCTAGTAATACCTGTATGGAGGGCATGCTTGAAAGCTCAAGGGCGGGTAATTTTAAACATGAGCTAAGAAAAACTTCTTTACTGAGTGAGTGATTGAACCGTGGAATAGATTACCACCTACAGTGGTAGAAGGAAAAACAGTCATGTCCTTCAAACTGAGTTGGGACAGAGCATGCCATCCTGAAATGCAGTGCAGGCACACAGGTACGTACCCGATAGCTACTAATTAAGCCCTGGACCTCTGCAGGGTTCCAGGATTTTACCTTAGGCAGATTAGATGCACAGTCGGTCTGCTTCTGCCGACAACTTTTCTGTTTAAATGTTTCTATATTCTGCTAATCTTTCCTTAAGTATGGTCTTCATGAGCTTGCACATGATTGAGGTCAGACAGACTGGTCTATAATTTTCTGGGTCATCCTTGGTTCCACTTTTGTGCAGGGACACACATACATTGTTCTCCAGTCCTGTGGTACCATGCTTGAGTCAGTGAACTATTAAATAGGCCTGCCAGTGGCCCTGCCATCTCCTCAGCCAGTTCCTTTAGTACCCTTGAATGTACTCTTTCCAGGTCTGGCAATTTGTCCACCTTCAGTGCTAGCAGACCCTCCCTCACTCTATCTTCCTGTATCACTACAGCTGTGTTTCCTCCCTCTGCTCCTCTTCTCCTCCTGAAGCACTGGTCCATCCTACCTGGTGAAGATGGAACAGAAGTATTCAATTAGTATCTCTGCTTTTCCCCATTATCCTCCATCCACTCCTCCCTTTCTGAGCCTAACAATCCCATCCTTCTTGTCCCTTTTCTCACTTATATAGGACCCTCTCCTCATAATTCCTTCAGCTATCTGCAGCTCTTTCTGTGTATTAGCTCACGAGCGTTCTTACTTGCCTCACAAGCCAACCTTAGGTAATTTTCCTTATCCACCTCTCTCTTGGTCTTCCTGAATTTTCTATAGGCTAACCTCTTTTCCCTTACTGCCTGGGCAACCCCAGAACTGAACCAACTGGGTGCTTTGGCTATTGTGTTCTTTCCCTGAGCCTAACCCACTCCTCTATGGCAACCAGTATTCCTTCCTTAATGATGAACCACCTTTGGTCCACCCCATATCTGCTCTGATGCCCATCAGGTGGCTCCTTAGCACTTCGCCCATCTTCCTGATGTCCAGCTCTCCTAAAATCCAAAGATGCATGTCTCATTAGGATGCTTTCCTGCCCATATCCAACTGGAACACACACTGTGCAATGGTCACTTCCACCCAGGGGCTCTTCTGACCATTATTTCTTGTACTGTACATGCTCCCCATTTGTGAGCACCAGATCAAGAACTGTTTCTGCTTTTGTTGGTTCTGTGATGCCCTGAGTCAGAACCTACTTTGCAGTCCTTCCAGGATTATCTGACAGCTAGCACATGTTGTGGATGGTATGCTCCAGTCCACCTTGGGCAGGTTGAAGTCCCCACAATTACCACCTCTCCTTTCCCCATCTTCCAATATTTGTGAGTTTAGTTCCCTGCCCTCCTCATCCTGGTTGGGTGGTCTGTAAACCATCCCTGACCCCACCTTTTTTCTTCTATTGGACTGTAACTGAACCCATAATGCCTCCACCTTTCTTTCCTCTGACTCCTCCCCGTGAAAGTTATTCCTCCTGATGTAAACTGCCACCCTCCCCTTCCAGACCACCCTGTCCTCCTGAATAGCTTATATCCAGGGATCGCAAAATCCCAATCATGGTGTGGTGTTGCCCAGGTCTTGGTTACTACTGCTATGTCCACCATCCTGTCTGCTAATAGCACCTGCAGGTCATCCATCTTGTTTCTCCGTGTGTTCAGGACACCACCCTCCACCTAGAATCTGCCTTCCCTTCCTTTCACATTTCTCCCTCTGTGTGCACTCCCCCACATACCTTGTTATATGTTCCCCTGCCCCCACACTTTGCTAGACCTCTTCAATCACTGTGGGGGGTCACTGACCTCCTCCTCCTGGAGTCTTTGGGCCTGCATGCCCTGCTCACCTCCAATAGTTTAAATTAAGTGTAGGGGTTATGTATTCCTCCATTTTCCTAGGTACTTTACCTTCAGGCCCTTCCTAGTGAGGTGTAGCCTGTCTGGTGAAAAGTACTTTTATGTTGTTTGCATGCATGCATGAAACATGTTGTGGCAGCTTTCTCCACAAGCAGGATGTGGAGGCATGGCACTGTTGCTCAATACCCCACAGCCTGCAAAGGTTTTCCCCATCCCCCAATGCCTTGGCGCGCTGCTGCTGACAGTAATTCAGCCAGCGTGCCACAACCTCTAAAAATCAGCCGCTGCAATCAGGGCCGCCTCATCATTGCGGTGCCAGCCATCTGCTGCAATGGGGGCGACCCGTCATTACAGGATGGGATGTAGAATCCCTACGATATTGTTTGTGAACATGGCGGCTGACTTGCACACGTATTCTAAACAATATTTACCCCCCACCATGTCTATTTGCCGACAGAGCCCTCCCCCATCGGCATAATATAACCCCCCTCCGGTTTTATTGTCTGCTGAATGGGTGCCCAGTCCCCACGTCTGCAGAAGGAACTCACCCACTTTTGTTGTGTCTGCCCGATGGGGTGCCCAATCCCGGCAGAAAGAAATGCTGCCCTTTTGTTGTTTGCCTATGGGGTGTCCAATCCCCGTCGGCTGCAACTGCCCAAAGCAAGACTCGGTGGCACGCTGGGATCTCACCCCAGCATGCCACATGCCCTATAAAGTTAAAAATGGTCCCACAACATTTTTTTTACCTGAAAAAGGCGTTCCCTCGTGGTCTCCTGCCCCCCTCCCACAACCCCACCCACCACTGCGCACCCTGCCCCTACACCCACCTCACCCCATACTTACCTCCAGAGCTTGGCAGATGATCTTGATGAATAAGAACACGTCTGCACTCTTCAAAGCCGACCGCAAACTGAGGAAAAAACTGTCCCTCGGCGCTTGCCCTGCCCCCAACCTGTAACCCGCACCCACCCACTGTGCACCCTGCCTCCCCACACCCCTCACCCCATACTTACCTCCAAAGCTTGGTGCGATGATCTCGTGGACCGGAACATGTCTGCACTCTTCAAAGCCAACCGCGAATCTGAGGAAATGCTGGTAAGCTGTATAATTTAATAAATAGGGTTTTCAACTTTAGTGCATATCTACGGGCATTTTTAGAATTTTTCACCAAATTTTCAACATGGGGTTTTGGGCCGAGGTCCTCTTGGCGGAATCACCTTTGGGGCTGATTAGCGAAATGACAGTGCCAGTGTTCCAGCAGGGGTGAATCTCCATATGTTGCCAAATTTGGTGGAAAAAATCCCCAAAATGACTGTTTTACAAGGTTGCCATGCTAAAGCAGTTGCTAGTGCATGCTCGTAACTTTGCAAATTTGGTAATATTTTCATGCCAGATTTTCAACATTGGCATTTTGTCATACCTCCTTGTGAGCAGTACAGCTGTCATTGTTCACATCTGGCCAAAATGTGTTTACTTCGAGTGCAGAACAAGCTCAGTCAGCTGTGGGAAATCAGTGTTCAGGACAGATTAAGAAAATGACAGTGGCACTGTTCATGAGTAGAGGTCCAAATGCCTATGTTGAAAATTTGGTAATGATACTCCATAAAATGACTGTGTTACAAAGCGTGCATTGTGCAGTTAGCCACGCTTACACTCGTAACTTCACGAATTTATAATATTTTCACTCCAGATTTTCAACATTGCCATTTTCCCAGATCTACTTATGAGCAGTACAGCTGTCATTTTTTACCATCCTGGCTGAAATGTGTTTTCGCACTTCCGGCACAGAATAGAGCGGTCACTGTGGGAAATCACTGTTCGGGGCAGATTAAGAAAATGACAGTGATACTGTTCATGAGCAGAGGTCCTAAAATGCCTATGTTGAAAATTTCATGCGATAGCCCATCAATTAACTGTGTTACAAGTGTGCGCTACATTTCTATGCACCCTTGTAACTTTGCAGATTTGTAATATTGTCACACCAGATTTTCAAAAGTGGCATTTTTCCACCTCCTTATAAGCAGTACAGGTGTCATTTTTCACATCCTGACTGAAATGTGTTTCACAGTTCCGGAGCAGAATAATGTGGTCACTGTGGGAAAACAGTGTTTGGGATAGATTAAAGAAATGACAGTGGCACTGTTTATGAGCAGAGGTCCTAAAATACCTATGTCGAAAATTTGGTGGCAACTCCATAACATGACTGTGTTACAAGCGTGCATTGAACTGTTTCCATGCACCCTTGTAACCCATAAATTGTAATATTGTCATGCCACATTTTCAACAGCGCCATTTTTCACACCTCCTTATGAACACTACAGGTGTCATTTTTCACATCCTGGCTAAAATATGTCTTTGCAGTCCTGCCAGAGAATAGCACGGTCACTCTGGGAAATCAGTGTTTGGGACAGATTAAGGTCGACCAAGTGAGAGGGGCAGTACGAGCTCAACTGAGCTCTATTGGGACACTCCAGATTTATCTGTGGGCAGACAAAGGCCCCAATGCAAGAGCCCAGTACAAAAGAGTAGCCTGCAGCACTGGGAGAAACAGAACGGAGAGCGAGTGGAGGGGAGGGAGTGAACTCACCAAAGTGCTGTCGGACTGCTGCAGATTTCTTTGTGGGCAGAAAAAGGCCAATGCAGGCAGGGGTCCAATACAAAGGCCAGCCTGCAGTGGTGGGAGAAAAGTATGAGCAAGTGAGACAGTGGGACTTAGTGAGCTCAATGGAGCTCTATCAGGACTGCTGCAGATTTCTTTGTGGGCAGAAAAAAGGTGCCAATGCAGGCACCAGCCCCGTACAAAGGGCAGCTTGCAGCGCCAGGACAAACAGAATGAGTGCATGAGAGAGAGAGACAGGCGACCTCAATGGAGCTCTGTCGGGACAGCTCAGATTTCTTTGTGGGCAGACAAAGGTGCCAGGAGCCCCATACAAAGTCGGTCCTGCAGCACCAAGAGAAACAGAACTAGCGGTGACAGAGCAGTAGTGACGAGCTCAGCGGAGGAACTCTATTGTGACTGCTGCAGATTTCTTTGTGGGCAGAAAATGTGGCAATGCAGGCAGGAGCCCAGTACAAAGGCCAGCTTGCAGCGCTGGCAGAAGAGGAATGCATGAGTGACAGAGGAGGAGTGAGCAAGCTCAATGGAGCTGTGTTGGGGCGAGCCAGATTTCATTCTGGCCAGAAAAGACGCCAGTGCAGGCAGGAGCCAGTGCAGTCTGCAGCGCCAGGAGACACAGAATGAGCGAGTGGGGGAGTCAGTGAGCTCAATGGAGCTCTGTAGGGACTGCTACAGATTTGTTTGTGGGCAGAAAAAGGCAGCAATGCACGTAGGGGCCCAGTACAAAGGGCAGCCTGTAGTGGCAGGAAAACCAGAATGAGCAAGTGAACAAGCTCAATGGAGCTGTATTGCAATTGCTGCAAAGTTCTTTGTGGGCATAAGAAGGCAGCAAGGCAGGCAGGGCCCAGTAGAAAAGGGCAACCTGCAGCGCCGGCAGAAACGGATGAGTGAGTGAGAGAAAGGGAGTGAGCAAGCTCAACGGAGCTTTGTTGGGACTGCTGCAGATTTCTTTGTGGGCAGAAAAGGCACCAACAGAGGCAGGAGTCCAGTACAAAGGGCAGCCTGCAGCGCCAGGAGAAACAGAATGAGCAAGTGAGAGAGGGAGTGAGCCACCTCAATGGAGCTCTGTTGGGACAGCTGCGGATTTCTTCCTCGGCAGAACAAGGTGCCAGCCAGCAGCAGCCCAGTACAAAAGAGCAGACTGCAGCACCAGGACAAACAGACTGAGCCAGTAACAGAGGCCACTGAGCGAGCTCAACAGACCAACGAAATCAGCATTCGGCATTGACAAATGCTTGTTTGACTACATCTCTTCCCAGTCTCCAATACAGATGAACATCTCCTGCACCATTTCTTCAGACAGTCACTAAAATTCTCTATTCTTTTCATAGCTGTGCTGGCTCTTGATACTGGTATCACCTCTGAGAAGGCCAGCAAACTTGCTTCCCCTGCAGATCTTCCTTAACTCCCAAACCTCCTTTGCATTACCTCAAACTCCTCCCCAGCTAGGTAATTGGTTTCCACATGTATAACTAAATTAGGTTTTCTCCAACCTACTGTAACCCCCACCCCCATTATTTTACAAATGACAAGTGGTATGCTGTTTGAATCTGACAGCAGTACCAGGTGGGGAGTGGGTTCGGGAAGAATAGGTCACTCGGCACAAAGGTTAGGTTTGGCTACTCTGCACAGGGGCATGCAAGTAACTCTGAACACAGGAAGCAATAACTGTAATGTCCAATGCCAGGAATGGGATTCTAAAGTGTGGCTTTTATTCACATCAAACAGAATAAACAAAGCATAGATGGACCCCAGGGCTACATTCCTGGTAATGCAGATTAAAAGAATCAAGAACACTTCTTCAACACTTCAGCCCTCAGGCTTTGAACCCACCGGCACACTGCCCGACTTGCACTCTGCTTTGGGTACACAACCCAAACTTGTACACTGATCTGGGTTTTCCTGGCTCAGTTCCCTTGCCTGCCATTTGGACACCTTCCATATGTCATGGAAACATTTTCTGGTGGCTCCTAAACCACGTAAGAGCACCTCAGCTCTATCAGGGAAGTTTTCTTTAATCCCACATCTGGGTACTTTCCTCAGGCACTGACCAAGTACCTGGGAAGTAAACGTGCCAGAAACAAATCCATAGGGGTGAATTTGGTTACTACTGATGGGGTCTGCCACCTCTTGCTTCCACTATTCATACCCGGCCATTTCTCTGGACAATAAACACATCCTACTGTAAAGCTTGACAATGTGGATTAAGGCTAAATGTATGTCACATTTCCTCTACTTGTCTTGCTTTCCCTTTGTGCTGGACTTGAACATACTTTTACTTGGCATAGCCCATTGCTCTAGGCCCCCGATTAAGCAGTCCAATCCCCACTTTCCAACAGCTCAGGTGAAAAAAGAGGCCCTCTGTCAGGCAGAACTCACCCTTTGGTTGCAGGTGCCCTTAGGCGATTCCTCCACAGGAATTTCTCTCTCAGATCTTCTGGTGCCGCAGCACAACTTGAAATAGGCAGCTTCTTCCCTTAGCCAAAACCAGGAGGTTGCCCCTGGAAGACAGGCAACCTTTCCCCTCATCCCCTCAGGAGGGGCACTTGGATCAGATACAGTGGTCTCCACCACTTCAACAATAAGTTTCTATGTCCCTCTTACGGTGGAAACACACACCTTAACAGTAGCTCTAAAACAGAGCTTAAGGCTCTGAGAGCCTGCACACAGACTGCTGTGCTGCTGTCTCTCCCAAGACTGCACACAGACTCTGTTCAAATTCCCCAACATTCTATCCTAACTTCCAACTGCAGCACTCCAGTGTGGTTCATACAGCTGTGAGAGTTCTATGGTGAAGTCATCCCTCAGTCTCAGCTGAGACTGAGAACAGAGTGAGACAGTATGAAATCCATTTAACTGGAGTTTCACAAGCTGCCTTTCCTGCCTACCACTAGGTCTTATTGGGATTCTAGTAATCCTGGGTAACAGGAGGGTTACACTGCCTTACTATTTCCTTATTCTTGGGCCCACCTTCCTGCTGTCATCCCTGGCATACAAATTGCCCTCCTGCTTGCATTTGGGTCCCTTTCCTTCCCCAGTGAATACCCTAAATATGGAGTCCCCATGATTGCCACCTTCCATCCCCTGTAACTGTGCTCCCTGTCCTTCCTTTCTTACCTTCAGTACCAGCTTCTCCCATGGCTAACTGCTCCCCACTCCCTGGTGAACTTATCTCTGCATCTACTATTTATCCTGTTTTTCCATCTCCACTCTGCCCTCTCCTTCTGATTATCTTCATATGCTTCCATTTTTCCTGCCCTCTTCCTTTCCTTTTCTCTCCTCCCCCATTCTCCACTCCATTTTGTTTTCCTCCTCTTCCCTGTCCACCCTGCCTAATTCCTCTCCCTCCCTGCACTCGTACTCTCAGCCCTGGCTCAAGACCTCCTACATCACCTCATGCTGCCCTCTCCCTCCTTCCAGACAGTGGTGCAAATCTATTCAATAAGATCCTTCAAAGTTCCTCTCCTGATGCTACCCTCACATTCCCACCTCTTCCCTTACCACTTTCCATTCCTCCACCCTGGGCTCCCTGATTCTCTGAGGAAGTGATTCTCCTGTATACTGGGTGGTCCTCCTCTCTCCCATCCCTGCCTGATGTCCTTGCTCCTGGGACCAGCCCTTGCCTTTCCCTCCACTGCTCTGCTCCTCTGACTTCCCACACCATCCTCCCCAGTTCCCATTTGAGCAGCCTTATTTCAGCCCTATGCAGCTCAGGCTGTTACACACTGGACAGCCCCCTTCCTGCACATCACCCCGGAAAGACTGCTGCCTCACAGCTAGTCAGTTTACCACTCTTCTACTTCCCTACATGTACCTATTCCCCACATCCTCCCAGCCCAGTTTCTCTCAGCCTCCAGTTATATATAAATATAACATTCAAAAATATATACATTTCTATTTCACTTTTACTATCCAAGCGTAACATCAAATCTCAATATTCTAGAACTCAGTGGCCTGCTACTTCAGATGTTCTATCAGAACTAGAACTCTATGCCAGGAAAGCTGGTTCTTAACAACAGCTTGATTCTAGCTCAGAAATATTTCCAATAAATGCCTTTTTTAAACAAGAAATCATTGGCCCAGAAAGCCCATCAAACAGTGACAAAGTCACAGAAGCACATAATCAACAGGCCACCACACAGCAATAAGCCAGTAAATCCTGGCGACAAGACAACCCCACAAAAATTACAAACAAACTGCCTAACTACTGTATATGAACAAAATGGAAACCTACACAAGATCCGATTCACCACAGAACAAACAAGCTGACAATCCTGTTCCCAACCAATGTAGAAACACACATCCCACACCTTCCTGTAGGCAACAATACCCTCCTTCTTGATCCACAAACTGTACACAAAAATATTTAAAATGAGAAAAACTATAGAAAATGCTCACTTAGCTATGGGAGCTCCACAGACATGAGTCACTCTGCTGCTGCTGCCAGCTGCCTGGCTGATCTAGGTGATTAGGATGGCACTGTGGTACAGCATGTCTCTGAGTGTAAATGCTGGCACACTATCTTTTGACACCCATGTCAACTACTTGGTCAAATAAGTACACCAAAGACTTGGTTCTCTGTATTGAGTTAAAATGTTCCTAGTACTAGAAACAAAGAGATTATTTGTCAATAGCCTTCTGTTCAGTATTATTAACTGTAAATCTCTTGTGTATGCTGCTGTTCCTACCAGGGTCCTCACCCAGGTGAGCACTATTTATAACAGTGCCTTGTTTTCTGACTGATCTTTCTGATCGTACTCACCATTGGCAACTGTATAAATCTGATGCATGTCTATCCTTAGATGATTGCTTAGTCCACAGGTCAGCAGTGTTCCTACACAAGGTGGTTCTAGGAAAAGTCCCCACTTGTGCAACTGAACTTAAATGCTCTTCTAACATGTTGGGACCATGCTCCCAGTCTAAATTCACATTCAGGATCCCTTTAGGAACATCTCTGTGAGGCAAAGAGCTTTGCCTCATCGGGCTGTTGGCCTCTACAACCTCTTGCCTCCCAGAGCACTAAGTGAGATCACATTCCTTCAGCTCCAGGCTCCAACTTCTGATTGATGATCTGCACTGTGGCTGCTTCTAATTGTTTCATATTGTCATCTACTAGTGATTCTGTCTCTGCATTTTATACTGTGCCCATTCTGTACAACTCATTACTTGTGAAAACAACCTGTCTAGCCAATCTTGTTCTCAGTATAAAAGTAGACAGACTAATATTTATTTCAGGCAGTACACTAGCAGTTTAAAACCCTCGGCAAAGGAGCACTGTTACTTTATGGTGAGTCAATACATGATGCTTGATTTGTGTTAAAATTGTTTGCTTTCCTTCTGTAAACTCCTACTGTAATTTCAAAATAAATGTGAAGCCCTAAAATCACTACTTCTAAAATGAAATGAAAAGAACAATGAACATATTGCTGTTTTTGATAGACCTCCATTATTACTAAAAAAAACAAAACTATAGGATACATATTTTCTGCTGACAAATGCTGCTGCTTTAACCCACTGGAGCAGGATTTCCAAAAGGATCCACTTGAAATCCACCTGATCCTATTTTCAAAGGGAATCTGTTCAAACTGCTATAGCATCTATTAGATAATCTATCTAAATCTGAATTTTTGCTACTGTGTATTATTGTTATTGTGTAATATTGATTCTGTGCATTACTGTAACTGTAGCGTTATTGCTACTGTGCATTATTGTTGTGTAGTATTGCTACTGCATATTACTGTAATTGTGTGTTATTGCTACCGTGTGTTATTGTCATTGTGTATTATTGCTACTGTGTAATACTGTAACTGTATTATTGCTACTGTGTATTCTTGTTGGTGTATTATTGCTACTGTGTATTACTGTATCTATGTATTAGTGTTACTGTGTATTATTGTTACTGTGTATTACTGCTACCGTTATTATTGTTGCTGCATATTATTGCTACTGTGTGTTATTGTTACCAGGTATTATTGTTACTGAGTGTTTCTGTGCATTTTGCTACTGTGTATTACTGCCACTGTCCATCATTGCTACCATGTATTTTTACTGCTGTGTATTATTGCTACCCTGTATGATTGTTACAGTGCATTATTGCTACTGTGTATTATTGCTGCTGTGTATTATTGTGTATTATTATTACTGTGCCTTATTGCTGCTGTATATTATTGCTACTGTGTATTACTAATCTTCTTTGAGGATGTCTCTTTCATCAGGCCTCACCTTTGGAACTTTTGCCACCAGGCGCTAGGACCACACAAAAACTTTTGCAAGCAGTCAGCCAGTGGCAACCCAGATGACATCAGATATCAACATATGCATAAATGTGGGTGGCCCTCCTCTCCTCAGTTCTTTTCCCACTATTGATCTGTATTCATCAGACCACTGTTCAAATGTTATTACATTTTGCTGCCATTGTATTTCCTCAGTGAAAAAAAAAAAGTAATGTTTGGTGACCTGTATGTCACTGAAAGAACCATCTAAACTTTTCTGGTACTGTGAGTGTGGGAGAAAGAATCTATGCAGGTGATTCCTAAGCCATCTTTGTCTGCTGCCAGGCCTAACCCACAATGTGAAAGTCTGAAAAATTTGTGAGGGGTTAATTATGCAAGCAGGCAATGCTGAAAAGAGCTTTGGAGAAATTTCTGCTCCAAAGTAGGTAGAAAGAATGGAGAGAGAGCTTCCATAGAAAGCAATGTTGCAGCATTGCCGACTCCGTTGGAGAGCATCAAGGTCATCAGAATCTTACGAACATATGAAGAAGCCAGCAGAAGAATGCCATTTGGTCTGTCAAGTCTGTTTGTATTGCAGGGTCCACAGCTTGAGCTAATATCCCTGCCCTCCTCCCCACTCCTCCCATCCTCCCTACCCATGTGCCTTACCTTCCTTCCCCCATGCCTATCCCAGCCCTCTTAAAGCTGCCCACTGTCTTCAACGAGATGACCTTTTCTGGCAGAGCATTCCAAGAGTCCACCACCTTTCTGTGAAGAAGTGCTTCCTGACCTACCTCATAAACATCCCACCCTCCAGCTTAAGACTGTGCCACCATGTGTTGTGGTTGCCACTCAGCTTAGAGATTCTCCTTATCTGTCTTATTTATCCCTTTCAAGTACTTGAAAGTCCCAATCATGCCCCCCTCTCTCTCCTGTCTTCCAGGAAGTACATGTTCAGTGCCTCAACCTCTCCTCATATGCCTTACCTGCTGACTCACTGTCATCTTTGTAGCCCTCCTTTGGGCCTTCTCCAGTAGGTTAATGTCCTTTTTGAGGTGTGGACACCAGTACTGAACTCCATATTCTAGATACAGCCTACCAGTGATCTGTACAAGGGCAATATAACCTCTTTTCTCCTACTACTGGATCCCCTAGATATGCATCCCAGCATCTTGTTTGCCTTTGCTGCTGCTTTCTTGCACTGTGTGAGTACTTCAGGTTACTAGTGATCATCACTCCCAGGTTCTTCTCCTCCTCTGATGCAGATATCGGACTCCACCCAGGTAGTACTCTGTCCTGGGATTCTTGGCTCCAGTATGAATAACTTTACATTTCCTGGCATTGAAGCCAAGCTGCCAGATCCTGGGCCACTTCCCAGCTTTTCCAGATCTTCCTGTAGGTTCTGTATCCCTTCAGCTGTGTCCACTCTTCAGCAGAACATGGGTGTCATTCGTGAATAGGCACATTTTGCCCTTAATGCCATCCCCAGTGTCATTGATGAAGATATTAAACAATGCCGGCCCCAGCACCAAGCCCTGCAGGACCCCACTGGTTACCTCTCTGGTGCCAGATAACTCTCCCCAACAACCACCCTCTGAGTTTTGTCCCTCAGCCAGCTATCCACCCATCTGGCCATCTTTTCACCAATCCTGAGAGATCCACCAACTTCCTGATCAACCTTTTGCCTTGTTGAAATCCAGATAGAGGCTGTCTACCACTTGGCCCCTGTCTACTGTTTTAGTGACACAGTCAAAGAAGTCAATCAGATTAATTTGGCACGAACTCCCCCTATGAACCCATACTGCCTCAATCCCGGAAACCATGCTCCTCTAGATATTCCACCAACCTTTTTTTTAGTATGTTCTCCATGAGCTTGCCTCAATAGAGGTCAGACTGACTGGTCTGTAATTCCCTGGGTCATCCTTGGGACTGCTTTGGTGGAGGGCACTACATATGCTGTTTTCCAGTCCTGCAGTACCACACCTGACTCTAGTGAACTATTAAATAGGTCTGACAGTGCCCTGCCAACTCCTCAACCAGTTCCTTTAATACTCTTGGATGTACTCTGTCTTATCTTGGGAGAAGACATCTAGGAGTCACAAACACAAGCACCAGGACAAAAGAGGGGTCCCTGGCATGCTCCTGGTTGCCCCTTCACCAGACAGGTATGACCTCCTCTTTGATGTTGTCTGCTCCAGTGGTGGTGCAGACTGCCTCCCCGACCATCAACATGACACCAAGGTCAGGTCTTGGCATTGGCACTACTGGGCCTATTATGGTTGGCACAACATTATTGACATTGGGGACTCAGACCCACCCATCGACTCTCTAATCATGCCCATCAACCAAAGGGGCTCCAATGCTCAGGCAGTTCTCATGTCTTTCTCAAAAATGATTAGATGCCTACTGTCTGGTCTTCCTGTTCCAGGGGCCCATTGATGGGGACTTCCACTAATCCCCATTCCTGCTGCAAGGAACTCCTTATGACAGCCACCTCCTATGCTGCTACCGACATTGCTGGCATGGTCCCTAATTCTAGTTGGCCCTGTCAATAACAAATATGAGTATAATCCTGATTTCATGATGCAGAATGAGGAGGATGAGGCTGAAGATTATGCTGAAAGCCAGCATATACCTGGCACTAATGATCTGCAGTCTCCACACATAGTAAAGACTCTGTGGTGAGTCTGCAGCAATACAGCTCTACTGCTGTGAGGGTGCTGGATATCAAATATTGACATAGACCAGAGCAAATATCCACACACCTTGGCTGTGTTAACAAAAAGGTTTATTGAAAAAGTTAAACATACCACCACACTTAAAATTGTATCTATGGATTTAATAGTATTTTCTACTGCAGTAGATTGAATATACTGCTTGAGGTTTTTAATATCTGTGGTGGAATATAGTGATTAACTTATATACAGCATATCTGGGTTGATGTTTTTATGTCTAAGCATTGAGCACTTATAAACTCATTATTTGTGTATGAGCACTGTCACTTTAAGAAATTGTCTACTCAAGAACCGATGTCTGTATTGTGGGACCAACCCTGATGACGTACTGAGTACGAATCTGGTTGAGTCCCTTCAGCTACAACCTGCCCGTGTTTGAGAGTGTGGTGGTAAGTTTAACTTTCATTAAAGCCTTTTGTTAACACAGCCGAGGTATGTGGATATTTGCTCTGGTCCTCAAGACTGTGGTGAACGCATCAATGTCCCTCCAGAGGACCCTACTTTTTCACTATTATGCAGAAAATGCAGACTACCATGGGTTTTGCATTTGAAGAGCAGGATTCAACTAAAAAGAACCTACTGGAGTTTCCGGAGCTCCCAGAATCTTCTGCCATTGTGGTGCCTCCTCTGCTGTCAGCCTTAGAGGATGCCACTTATGCAGCTTGGTATTGGCCAGACAGTATACCAGTTGTCCCCAGGAAAGCAGTTAAATGTAAGCTTCTTCTGGGAAACCTTTATATGCCACACAACCTGAGAGAGATTCAGTGATGATTAATGCTACCTATGACAGATCCAGGGCACCCAAACATGTCAGTTCCCTTCCTCCTGATAAGGAATTTAAGATGTTGGATGTCTTAAGTAAGTGGACTTATGTCTCTGCATCACTGGACACCCAGATTGTTAATTACCAGGCCTGTATGATAAAATATCAGAACATCCTCTGGTGGAAGCTCAAGGCTGCTGCACAGACCTTGCCTGAGGGCACTCAAAGCAAGAACTATTGAAAATGTTGACCACTGGGCTTGATGTGGGCAAGCATTTGCTTGTACAGCCTATGTGTCTGATGCTGCTGACTGGGCTGCAGCTTCTGGCATCTGTTTCAGCAGCTATTCATGGCTCAGGATGGCAGGCTTAGCCACAGATGTACAATGAACAATTCTCAATGTCCTATTTGGAGGGCAAAGTTCTTTGGGCATGATGTCCAGGAGACTCTTGATCTTCAAGCCTTGGGCAGAACTTTGAAGCTTGTACACTCCTATACCACACCAAACCTAGAGGACAGCACCCAACCCCCAGACAGCAGGATAGGGGCAAAGGAGCCGAGATCCTCTCACCGTCCCCATTTTAAAGAACCAGGTCTAAGACTGCTCCCTCCGAGTGGGTGCCGACACTAGTTGCCTGAGGCATGCCCCTGTAGGGCATTGACAATGACTCTGCTCTTGGATGTGGCTGCAGTAAATGTGCTCCAGTTAACATCTGGCATATTCAGATCCCCCATCAACAATATCTCCCTTTATCTGCCATTCTAAGTGTAACCCCTTGTTACCTGGGTTACTAGAATCCCAGTAAGACCTAGTGGTAGGCAGGGGAGGCAGCTTGTGAAACTCTAGTTAGATGGGTTTCACACTGTCTCACTCTGTTCTCAGTCTCAGCTGAGACTGAGGGATGACATCACCAATAGAACTTTCGCAGCTGTATAAGCCACATTGGAATCTGCAGCAAAGGGAGTTAGATAGAACTTTAGAATTTTAAAGTGAGAGTCTGCAGTTTGGCTTGAAGGGTGAAGTTTGTACTCAAGTGGTGGAGACCACTGTTTTGGTCTCAGTGCCCCTCCCTCCGGGGGAATGTAAAGATTCCCAGCAGATTTCTGGGGCAATCCCTTAATTCTGCTAGTGGAGGAAAACTGCCTGTTTAGTCCATGATTTATTTTGGAAGATGGAAGATTTGTGAGTTGCCTGTGGGCACCTGCAATCAAGGGTGAGTGTCTGCTCTGGCTAAAGGGCATATGTTTTTCTTCACCACTGGGACTTGTGTGAAAATCTAGGATTGAACTGCATACTGGGAAGCCTAGAGAAATAGGCCAAGCAAGTAAAAAGTAGTGTCAAATCCCAGAGTTTTGTGAGATGCAAATAATATGTAGAGGAGATGTGACAGATGTCTACCCTTAATCTACATTTAGAAGTTCAGCAAAGGAATTGTTCAGTTTTTCCAGAGAAATGGCCGGATATGGGCTGTGGGAGCTGGAGGTGGGTGGCCCACCATCTTTAGTGACCAGGTCCACCTCTCGGATTTCTTCTGTAATTTCTACTTGCCTCAGGCACTTGGCCAGTGATGGAAGTACCCAGATGTGGGATTGTAAGGAAAATTCTCTCTAAGAGTCGCAGACTCTAGTGTGAATTAATGGGAAGCCACGACAGATAATTAGTTCATTCTTCCAATGGACCGTGAATAGGATAATTGATTCATTCCTCAAATGAACCATGGATCAAGTGGCGGCAGAGGGCGGGCCAATGGGGAAAACCCCAGTAGTGTACAAGTCAGGCTGTGTACCCAAAAGCTGCGTGCAAGTCCAGGCTGTGTGCCTGGTGGGTTCAGAGCCTGAGGGGCTGGAAATGGTGATAAAGTGTTCTGTAGTCTCTAATCTGCATTACCAGGAAATGTAGCCCGTGGGGGTCCGTCTATGCTTTGTTTGTTCAGCTAGTATGTGAATAAAAGCCACACTGAAGAATCCCATTCCTGGTTCTGGACATTACAGTTATTGCTTCCTGTGTTCGGATTTACTTGGGTGCCCCTGTGCAGAGTGGCCAAACCTAGGTCCCCCTGTGCTGAGTAACCTCATCCTCCCTGGACCCAGGTCCCCACCAGGTACTGCTGTCAGCTTCAACAGCATGCCACCTGTCGTTTTGACAAAAGGCAGGGGTGAGGGGTTACATAAGGATGCCTCCATCATGTCCTTGACCACGCCCCTCCCAGAGATGGTGGTCTGTATATAACTCCTGCAGATTGTGGTGCCATTTCCTTCTCCAAGGTGACCCACAGTGCCTCCTCTCCTCCCTGTTTACCTTTAGTTCCATTGCTTTGATCCCTTCCCTTATGTAAGAGCTACTTCTCCTCCTCTTTTTTCTCAGTTGTTTAACCAGGAGAGACACACACTAAGCTGAAAGCTTGTTTACAGGTGCAACCTGGGAGCACAGGGAAGTTAAGTACTTGCTCAGGGTCACACAGTATGCAAGTGGAAGGCTGTGGGCTTCAAATCCAGGTCTCCAGATTTGCAGCTCAGAGCTCAGGAGCCTTAACCACACCACTATACTGCCTCCCTCCTTTTACCCTCCCTATCCCTCCTGTAGATTAAGTACCCTCCTTACTGTGTATTATCGTTATTGTGTATCATTGTTACAGTGTTTTATAGCTGCTGTGTATTACTGCTACTATATATTTTTGCTACAGTGTAGTATTATTGTGCATTGTTGCTGCTATGTATTATTGCTACTGTGTAATATTGCTTTTACTTTTAGAGAAACAAATTGCATTCTAGTTAATGTCCATATTGGGGTACAAATTAATACATGTAAAAAGGCTCTGGCAAATGCACAAACACAGATGTTTTGGCCTAAGGTCACCATGGCCATAGAGCCTAGTCAAGGCAAATCCCCACCCCAAATTCTCATCCAGGTAATACTTTTGGACTGAGGAAGGCTGTAAAAATGGAACCCTAAATCAATGTTTAATTCTGTGCCTCCGAAATTCTCTTCACATTATGTCCCTGTTTTGGCCTCAGCCAACTCTTCTTTCTTAGTCCAAATAAATATATTGTTAGAATTTAGACACATGCATCTCAAGGTATGAAATATGAATTTAATCATATATCATCTATGGAAGTTCTACCCATTGTGGGAATTGAACTCTTTATCTAAGCCCACGTAACCCCAACAAGGTGGTACCTTTCTGTGTGGTGTTCTCAAGCTCAGCATAGAGAAAGAACTCCATATTTCAAGTGCTTCTGACTGAAATCACCTGGAGCACCTCCACATCCAAAACTGGGCAAGCCCCACCCCCAACAGGGCACTACCATCTAACAATAGGCCATGTAATGATACCCAGGCCTGAATATTCTCTCACTACCATCTAATAACAGGCCACATAATAATATCTAGATCTATCTGTTCCCCATCTCAACACTACAACGATTCCTACGTATTCTCCCAGATCCAACATGAAAATGCCATACTCAAAATACAAGCTTCTCAAATACATCTTGACCAGGCAGCTCCTTTCACTAATACTGCTGTCTGAAATATGCATCCTAACCCAGGGCCCCTGCAGATGCCATTTATTAACAACAATAGCCCTGGGAGGCTTAAAATAGCCTCATTAACATTCAAAGCCTTCTGCCAAAGCTAGATCAACTCCAAGTCTGGTTGCTACAGCACAGACCTGACATCCTGTCTATAGCCAAAACCTGTCTCTCCACTGTGGTACCTGACAGCACTCTCCCTAAATGACTACACATTATACAGATCAGACAGGATAGGTAAACGCAGGGTGGCTGTGCTCTGTACATCTCAGATGTGCTACAATGCCAAACATTTCCTACACTATCCCTAGGGATGGTGCTCAATCAACAAGGGTTAAAATTTCACTAGGTAATAAAAAGAATTCCATTTACATCCTCTCAGTCTACATTCTGCCAAAGGAAATTGCAAGGGCTTCCAAACAGTCCTTGACTTTATTGCAAACTTGCCTAATGGCTCGAGTCATTGCTTTGGTGACTTCAATATCAACTGGCTGTCACCTGGCTCTAATGCGTAAGGATGCAGCTGCAGACATTGACCTCGCTCAAATTGTCTCCTCCCATGAGAATAAACTATTGGACCAGTACTAGCACCCTAATTGATCTTATTTTATCCAACCACCCTGACAGGATCACCGCACACCACAGTGTTACCTGATGCCCTGAGTGACCACTCACCTATCACTTGCTGCTAGTCCAATAAGATTCCTAAATATCTGTGCAGAACATCATATCAGTGGGTTCTCAAGAAAGGGCATTAGGAACATCTCCAACAATTGCCGACTAACAAGGGCATTGTTAGTCAATCAGTGCTCATGTTTCCTCACCAAATTGCCATTATAATGTAAACAATTGATCAGAAAGGTGCCGCCATAGAGTATAATGGAGTGTCCCCACGCCTCCCTAGCATCACATCATAACCTTGAGAGCGTGGGGTGGAGGGGTGGCGCCAGAAACTGTGTGAAGTCCTTGGGACCTGGTTTTCTGGATTTTATGAGCGTTTAAACTTTTATTACTGCATTATTAGGGGCAACATTCCAGGAGGAGGTTTCTGTCAGGTAATGCACCCATGTACTGGGTGCAGGGCTGAGGCTGATAAGTCTCTTTAACAACCTGTCTACCTGCAAAAGAGTTGAGCCAGATGATTCTTACCTGCTGCACTCATCTTTGATAGGAACTCTTATCCTTTTCAGGGTGATTGATTGCCCATTGATACTCACTGTGGTGAGCCTCAGTACCAACCTGTCCCTCACCGACCAGGACTTCTGCAAAGAATGCTCCAACCTTTGTCCCTGAGCCACCTCAATTCATCACAATACCATGTTGAGCTGTGCGGGATGTCGAGGGATTTATGGGATGGACCCAGTAAGGTGCCAGTGAGTTCAGAGCAGATGTAAGAGCCATATTATAATGGTCCACAGCCTTCTCAGCCCCATCAGCACATGCAGTCTTCAAATTCATGACATCTATTACCACTAGAGCTTGCTGGATCTGGGACTCCAACCTCGGTCTCTGGCAGGGCAGGTGGAGAACTTATCACTGAGCCAACAAGTAGTGACTGAATATGTTCATTTTAAGAGCACTTGACACCTCAGGAAAACTTTGAAAGCATAAGATTTGGACACAATTCAACCTACATTTCACATTAGATCTGTGTTTCTCCTCCCTGTTATTTGAGGAGTTCATACACCTATTGCTTATTCCTATCTGATGGCATAATACTCTGCTGTGACATTACATAGATTCCAATGGCAACAGACTGTAGTGTCACAGCAGAGGGTTATGACTTCATGTTGGGAATAATCTGTAAGGAAGAAGAACTCTGAGATGAAGATCCAGTTTTTGGAAACTGCCTCTGTAATAAACAGAGGGAGGAGAAATATGTGAAAGATATATGAAATACAAGCTGAATTGTGTCTAAATATCAGGTTTTCCACAGTATTTCCTGAGGCATCAGTGTCTCATCAAAGATGGTTTAACACCACAGCCTCTACAAGAAGTTTCACAGGAGGGTAAATACAAAATGTAAGATTGTGACTGACATTGAAATCCCTGGCCTTTTGTTTGCCAACATGCTGACTCGTGCAGTGCTACTAAACTGCATAGAAGAAGATGTAAGCTTCTTCGGTGCAGGAACAAAATCACATGTTTTTTGAGCAAGAAACCCAGTCTCCTGAGTTTGAAGTTTTTATTGAGAAAAATATATCAGAGTATCAATTTGTTTCTTCTAACCTGGCTGGATTCATTACTGTGACTATCAATCTAAATATAATGGCACAGGTCTGAGAGATGACTGAGCAGTAATGAAAAAGGACATAACGACCTCATAGTAAGTCTGTGGAACACAGGAGAGGGAGATAGAATAGAGATTTTCAAGTACCTTAGGGGAATAAACAGGGTACAGGTAGAAAGCATATTTCAGAGAAAACTCTGCACAAGAACAAGGGGCATGATATGAGGCTGAAGGGTGGAAGGCTCGGGGTAATGTTAGGAAGTACTTTTCACTGAGAGGGTGGACCCATGGAACAGCCTTCCAGCAGAAGTGGTGGGTCTAGAAAACAATACAGGGTTCAAAGTTCATGGATAGACATAAGGGTACCCTGGAGATGTGCAGAGCAGAAAAGCCAGGATCATATAGGATCTAGGGCTGCAGCAGTGAGTAGGAAATGGCAGACTAGGTGGGTCATATAGTCCTTATCTGCTGACAGATTCTGTGTTTCAATTTACTGTGTTTTATTCCCCTTATTTCACCTAGACAGCCCACAGTGGCCGAACCCTGCACCCGCCCAGCCACCCACATTCTCTCGGGACTTACTTCCACCACATGGTTCTTCCTGGCTTGCCTCACAGGGCCACTGGAGGGGTACAACTTCCCTGACAGACTTAGAGTTCATTCAGCATTGGTGCTGCATCGACAGTGTGGGGCATGCATCACACTGCATCATACTTGGGGCATTTCTGCTTTTTCATCCCTCATCCCCAAGTCAAGACCTGGGCCCTGTGGATGTGTGCATGTAGAGTTATGCATGCCTGCGCATGTCCATGGTGGTCTGTGTCCTTCCCACCAATGATCTGCAGCTGCAACCTCGCTGCCACACCGTGGTCACCAGATGGTGGTAAGTGCAGGCTGGCAGCACTCCCTTCCGGGAGGAGAGCATTGATTCTCCTCCCTGGTGACCCATCAATGATTCAGGCTTGTTTTTCTTAAACCTGGGTTGTTGGTGTTGTGAGCAGTAACACTAGTTCTGCTCTGTGGGCTGGCTGTGGAACTTTTTACTTACACTCAGTGTCTATTGTTAGTGCATGTTACCAGTAGTAATACAACATAAAATAACATATATTTTACATTTTCAATGAGTGTTTTTTTCATGGAGCCTTTTCCTGGTCATGTCCATTGGGAATATACTATGTTCTGGCCCATTAACCTCCCACCCTCTGAGTTCCTGCCCTTGACAACTTCCACAGTTCTCCTCCATGGTCAGGGCTCCAGAGGAGGGCTGTACTCCAACCTGAAGCAGTCCACTGTGGACCAGGTTACACTGTCTGCTGACCCTAGAATCCAGGGAGATTCTAGGGAACCCAGGCCATCATATAGATGGTCATGGGTTTTCTCCTCCATTTTCCTCCATTGGTCCCTCCCTCCTCCCCACGCAAGGGTGTAGCCTATCAAGTGACCTTGGCTGTACACAGCAGTATTATGCAGAGGGAAAAGTTCTGTTGGCCCACAGTAGGGGTTGCTGCAGTGTCACTGCATGTGGGAATAAACTTCAGACAAGGCAAATTTACAGGTTTAGAACACACCTTCAAAAATAATAAATGAAAACAAAAATAATTGCAAAGAAAATCACTACTTAACATCAGTAGTTTCTCCCATAATACAGTCCTGGATCCTGAGTATACACCTGAACTAAGACCCTTCTCATCTGCATTCAACGGCTTGTCTACAGTAGCTGTAGAACCTCTCTCTCTCTCTCTCTCGTCTCAGGGCTCAGCCTGAACTGAACTAGACTAACTAGACTGAACTGAAGTAAACTCTGTGCAAAGGTTTTTATATCTTTTGGTAGGGTCACCTGACTGAGCTCTCACATGTCTGGACATGTTTCAAACCAAGGGGAGGGATTGTGTTGGAGGATTTCCTAGTTCAGTTAAAGGTACAGTGTGTATATCCACAGATATTGACTTTATATATCTTTGATCCATAGTGACTAAGCTCTTATATACATATAACCTTATACAGTAACAGGTTTATAGTGTGAATTTGTGAAAATACTGTAAGGATTTCTTATAACTGTATTAATCATGGCTTTATTATTGTTTTATATGGATTCTGAGTCCTTTTTTCTTTAAAAATGTTTTATTAACTGTATTCATTCCTGCTATCTCAAATAGCCTTCATACTTCTTTGTACACAAAATGCACTTATGCACTTTACACAACACCTCTCAGGTGTTTGGCACCATTCAAGGACTGGATGGATGGAAATGGAAATAGAATGAAAAGAGAGAACTAGTAGGAAGTTTAGTAGGGATAGTAAAGAGCTATGCTAGGTGGCCAACCTAGGGTAGGGGGAAAAGAAGAAAAGCAAAGAGAAAAGCGTTAACTGTTCTGCAACAGAAGTTTTGGTAGCTAGGAAATAAAGAAATGGAAAAGTAATCCATCAGTCACAGCTGAGGATGTAACCTAACTCTGCCACATGTGGCACGGTCACAACAACACCCCTCATCAAAACAGTGCACTGTCGAGTGAGGACTGCTGTGGTCTGGCCTGCATCCCAATGCAGGGTCCTGAGTATACACCTGAACTCCAGTAGTGATGCGGGGTCCTGAGTGTACACCTGAACTTGAGTCACAATGCAGCATCCTGAGAGTGCACCTGAATTTGAGTAGTGATGCAGGATCCTGAGTGTACACCTGAACTCAAATTACGATGCAGGGTCCTGAGTGTACATCTGAACTCAAGTGGTGATGCTGGTCCTGTGTACACACCTGAACTCAGGTTATGATGCAGGGTCTAGAGTATACACCTGAACTTGAGTAATGATGCGGGTCCTAAGTGTACACCTGAACTCATGTAGTGATGAAGTCCTGAGTGTACACCTGAACTCACGTTACAATGGAGGGTCCTGAGTGTACATCTGAAATCAAGCCATGATGCAGGGTCCTAAGTGTACACCAAAACTCGAGTCGCAATGCAGGGTCCTGAATGTACACCTGAATTTAAGTAGTGATGCAGGGTTCTGAGTGTACACCTGAACCGAAAGCGGCGTGCAGGGTCCTGAGTGTATACCTGAACTCAAGTCATGATGCAGGGTCCTAAGTGTACACCAGAACTTGAGTTGCAATGCAGGGTCCTGAATGTACACCTGAATTTGCACGCTCACAGTAAACTACTGGGCAGTGCGATGTTCGAGCGGTAACGCCTTTTTTTTTCTCTGCTCTCATCCTTCTTCTAGCAACCAGCACCCAATCTAGACTCAGGATGTTAATCGGGTGCTGGAATCTTGAGAAAAGGGAGCAGAAGGGAAATCCTGGAAAAAGTGAATTATAACTATCCTGAGGTATACATTTGGAGTTTATGTTTTTAAAACCTTGGTAGGCAAGGTGCAGAGAAGTGCTGTAATGTAGGAGCACTTTTCATAATGATACTGATCTGCTCTGTTTTGGAATTTAGAATAGGAGTTTAAACAAGAGATACACACTCCCAAAGTGACCTCAGGTACACAGTTGTCTTTTCACTCTCTGAGCTAGAAGTTATGCTTCTATGGAGTTTTAATACTAGTAATAATAAGGTTTATGGAAAGAATTCAGCAAGAATTTACTAAGAAAAGCACTGCTGTGCTGTTTATTTATCAGTCTTGTCCAGATATACCAGAAATTGTAATGTTTGCTTAAACAACATACTGTGAGAAACACAATTGTGGTTTATTGTTTTTTGCTTAATTACTGCTTTACAGTGAAAATGAAACTGTGGGAATGCAGATAATGAACAGTAACAATGAATAACAGTCTATGACAAGAAGTTACCTATCCTGGTTGTGGTACCTCCTCCTTGAGCTTCCCAGTGTCTTTAAGAGCTAGCTGGCCCTGTTGCACAGTACTTTATACTGGCTAGTTCAAGGGGAGGAGCTCACACCAGGAAATATTGTAAAATATTAGAAAATAAGCCTGATAAATTAAATTAAAAGCATTATTGTATACAAATAAAACACAATAAGGTTTTTGCTGTAAAACGTATGTGAAAATAAGTTATTTTACAAATTAAAGATTCTTGAAGCAAGTATGGGGTTTCAGGTAAATTACCTGACCCCCACTACACACAAAAGGAGCAGCTATTTTTACCTCCTCAGATAGTGAGTGGAGAGGCTGGTAGGTGACTGACCTGTTGCTATGCTCTAGCTATTTCTGAAGAAGTGCGATTTAATGTATATTTATTTTGCTTCTGTTTATTTTGCCATGTACAGTTCGCCTTTTATTTGTCTTATCTGCTGGCTTTAATAAAATTTGCCTTGCATTTGCTTGGTTTAACCTGACAACATTTGACTCTGTGTCTATCCTTAACCAGGACTCTTTGACAATGGTGTTAGCAGTGGATTGGATTGAATTGAAGTACGGTAGTTTTCCTGCCCAGGTGGACACTGACCATACCAGTCAGCAGTTGTGGAGCAGTCTGACGATCTAGATGGGTTCTTGCCTGCACTATGGCTGATAAATTGGGAGAACCTCTCTTGACTGGGTTACCTGATACCCAGTAAAAGATATAAACTGCGAAGACAGAAGCAGAAGCTGAAGAGGAAGGGCGACTGGAGGACATCCTGAAGATGGGTCACCAGCAGAAGAACCCTCTGGGGATGTTCTGTCTGATGATATTCGAGAACATTTGCGGTGGCTTTGCATAAAACAGGTGGAAATGGACAAGAAGCATCTGTTATCCTTGAGAGCCATACAAGCCATGGGATCTTGACCTTCTTCAACTTCATCTGACCTCTAAGGACATTAAGCTGATGAAGCTGGGTGAGTCAGATGATACTGAGTCTTACTTGATGACTTTTGAAATGGTGGCCAGCAAGTGAGTGGCCGAGAGAGCAGTGGGTCATTCGACTTGCACCTTATTTGACTGGGAAAGTGCAGCTCATATAGTCATATGGATAGCCTACAGGCTAACAACTATGATGCAGTATGGCAGGAGATCCTACACCAGTATGATATAAGCCCTGAGATGTACAGACAAAGGTTCCAAACGCTTAAATATCATACTGGATAATCCAAGGGAGGCATATGTAAGACTAAATGAACTGTGTCACAAATGGTTACAGCCTGGACTTAAGAGACTTGCCCAGATACTAGAAATGATTATTCTAGAACAATTTACTAAAGCACTGCCTGGAGATGTGCAAACATGGGTGAGGAGCACCAGCCAGAAACATCGGAAAGAGCAATCTCCTTGCTGAGGACCATATTGCAGCCCGCCAAATAGACAACAAGGCTATGCTGGAACAGGTACTGGGACCGCCAGCATGGTAAGATCCAATACAAGTTATTCTACTGCTTCTGGGACTATACTGTAGCAGGGTAATCAGACTAGTAAACCAAGAAGGTCATATAATCCTGATATGATTTGTAGAGCGTGTCAGGGCCAAGGACACATTGCACGTTTCTGCCCTAAAAGAGATCCGTCCCCACACAGTTCTCTTTGCAAACTGGGGACAGTTCCTTCTCCCAGTAACTATCAGTCAGGAAATGGTCAATGGCCAAATTGACTCTGGAAGCAGACAGACCCTGGTCAGAACTGATTTGCTGGACAAAGTAACAACCGATGGGTCAAAACTGGTGTAACGTAGCACGGTGACACCCATTATTACCCTCTGTCTAACATCAAAATGACCATTAAAGGAATTGAGCGGCAGATGAATGTGGGTGTGGTTCTATATCTTCTTGTACCTGTAGTAATTGGCCATGATCATCCGGACTTTAAAATGTTTGTTACAGAACTGTATGATATCAGTGCCATAACCACCAGAGCACAAAGCAAACAAATAGAACAATGGTCAAAATTATTCCCTTTGACTCAGAACTGTATGGGGCCCCAGGAAAAGATTGGAAATCTAAGACAGAAAGAAGACTTGAGAAGACCCAATGGACTTTGAGTCAAAAGGACCTGCAGAAGGACTTACTGCAGGATAAACTGGGAAATATGTTTGGTTACAGCAAAATGTGATTCTTCTTTACATGACTTGTTTAAACAGGTGAGGAAGGATACTATTCAGGGCCTAAGTATAAAATACAAAGGGAGTGTTGTACAGCGTGTGTACACATCCAAATTCAGGGAATCCATAGAACAACTGGTAATTCCCAAGGACTATAAACAAAAACTGTTGCACTTGGCACATGATATTCCCTTATTTATTTATTTATTTATTTGGATTTTGCTAACGGGTAAGCCCACTGAGACCAGAGATCCCTTTTCAGGGGCGACCTGGAATTAGTTACATAAAAAGACATTTAGAAGCATTATTTACAGTAGTTACATAAGTTACACAAATATACATTACAACAGTATACAGGGGAAGAAATCAGGTTCACGTTAGACTCAGGCATGATTTACAGAAATTACATTAGTTCCACAGATATACATTAGCAACAGTAAACAGGGTAGAAATCAGGTTTGCATTCTGGCTCTTGTTAGAAATGACATCAAGTTACCCACCAATTAGTAGGAAATTTAGACAACAACAGAAAATTGACATCATAGGCTTGGAAGAAACATCCAGGATGAAGGAGGTTCAAAGCAGTGTGGGGAAATGAGACCAGGACTAGGGAGCTATCGGTTGCAGCCACAGATACTGAGATTGAGAAGATAAAGTTTGAGTCAGACTTGAACTGGTTAAGGGTGGGAGAGTCAGTCAAACTAGCTGGAAGGAGTTCCATAGGTGGGAGGCAGCAAATTTGAAGGAGCATTTGCCTTGGTTGGAGCGTATCCTAGGGATGTCCAGGGGGTGTATCACAGATGATAGCAAGGTTCGGATTTGTTCTTTGGGGAGAGTAGTCCACTAAGATGGGGAGGGGACCTAGGGTAGAGAACTTGAAGGCAAGGCAAGTGACAGGGTAGGCTAGTTTGTGTCAAAGAGTAGGCCAGTTAAGTTCCTTAAGTGCCTCACAATGATGCCTCCTAGAAGAGGAGTTTGTGCTAAGCGAGCCACTGATTCTAGAGTCGGAAAGTTTACTGAATTCACCTCTGGAGGAACTGCAATAGAGGGGCACCATATAGAATGTAGGGAGAAGACTGCAGCAGACAATTGCTTGGCGTGCAGCCAAGATAGAGAGTTCCCAGCCGGTAGAGGAGGCCAAGCTTTTGGTGGTGGACCAGGTTATGGAGTCAATATGGGGTCTGTAGGTCACCTCTTGGTCAAGATGGACCCCAAGGTATTTAAAGCTGGTCATGACCTCAACTCTTTTCCTTGGTTAGTGCTGATCTGAAGCAGCTGACTTCTGTCAAGGCCCAAGTGTCTAGACCCAAACAGTATGGCTTTGTTTTTTCTTCATTGAGTATAAGGGAATTCAGGAGAACCAGGCCTCAAGAGTTGAGAGACTGTCCTGCAATTGCAGAGATGACACTAGGTTGGGGGTCACTGCAGTATATGACAGTGTCATCCACATACAGAATGAGCTTGCTGAGGGGCAGTTTCTCAATATTATTGAGGAAGAGTGAAAGAGCAGGGGCCCAGGATGGAGCCCTGGGGCACCCAGCAGTGATGGGTCTGGGTCCAGACTGTGCCCTTCCAGCAGACTTTTAGGGTATGGTCACTCAGATAGCTCTCAACCAGGAGAGTGAGGTGATCCAGTCCTAGGAGCAGGAGTTTGGAGAGAAGGAGATTATGGCTGACCAAGTCAAAGGCCTTGGATAGGTCAATGAAGAGGGCGCCTCATTGGGGAGCCTTGGTCCATAGAGGAGGGATGTCCACAGTGAGCTGGATGAGAGCAGTGTCGGTGCCATGTCCCTTTCTAAAGCCATGTTGCATCAGCCATGAGAAAGTGCTGCTCAAGGTAGAATTGTAGCTGGGTAGAGACTAGTCTTTCCTGAATTTTACCAAGGGGACTAAGAAGGAAATTGGTCTATAGTTTCCCAATTTGTCTCGGGGCCCACTTTTGAAGACAGGGCGATGAGTCGCTACCTTCCACATTTTGGGACTTTTCCTTCCCAGAGTGATCTATTTATGAGTAGGGTGACAGGATGGGCGATAGCCGGGCAGCAGCCCCTCAGTAGGCGAGGTTCAAGCTGGTCATGGCCCAGGGAGGAAGAAGGGTTAATTTGCATAGGAGAGGTAGTACCTCTGACTGATTGACCAGCTTTAGGTGGAATTGAGGCCATAGGTGCACCCATGCATCACCAGAATGAAGGGTAGGCCTGGGGAGGACAGGGAGGGAGGCCCACTTGGGGTAGAGAAAGAGGCACAGAAGGCCTCAGCAACTACGGATGGGGCATTGGTCAGTGAGTCCCCACCAGGATGGAGTCCATTTGACTACTTTGGAACCCTTGATGAGTAGATTTATGTGGCCCCAGAATTTTTGGGGTCACGTAGGTGCCTAGTTTGGAGGTCATATAAGTATTGAGATTTGGCCTGTTTCAAGGATTTTTGCACTGATTTCTCAGCTCTCTGTACTTCTCCCAGTCTGCTGAGTTGCCAGTGGCTTTGTAGGTGCCCCATGCTCTGTCCCGGAGGAGCATGGTATGCTTGAGACACGGGCTCAGCCATTTATGGCATTTTCCATGTACCCTGAGCTTTTTATAGGGCATGCATATTAGATGCAGATAAGAAGGCCTGGGTGAAATATTCAAAGAGCCTCGTCAGTGTGGGGAGAGAGAGACTATAGGGGCCCAGTCAGTTTTCCTCAAATCGGAGCAGAAGTCGACTGGAGCAAACCTACTGTAATTCCTCGCCTCAATGACCTTAGCGTAATTTTTGGAGGCTTGTTGGACCAGATGCAGAAAGTAGGCGAGTGGTCACTCAAGGAGTCAGACATAATCCTGCCAACAGTATATGGCCTGGGCAGAGACTAGAATCCAGTCAATGAGAGAGTGGTTTCCAGTCTTGGGGTTTAGTCTTGTGGAGAGGTCGATGATCTGCGAAATGGAGAGCCAAGTAGTGGGCTTTAGTAGGGGAGGTGAGTAGTGATGGCCAGTGGAGACTGAAATCCCGAGGAGTATGGCCTCCCCATGGAGAAGTCCTCAAGGTGATTGGTTAGGGATTCCAAGGAGGAGGCAGCAGATTGAGGTGGGAGGTAGACACCCCTATGGTAAGGGGTTTGGCATTACCGAGGAGTATTTCTACAAACAGCATTTCAGCTAGGGATCCACTAAGGGAGGGAAATCCAGCTCCGTAGCTTGAAGGTCAGTGCTGACGTAAATAAAAACCCCTCCACCCTTTTTTTTCTACCCTGTCTTTTCTGAAAGTAATGTAACCCACTAGGTCCACTTTTGTGGGGAGGATCTGAGGCTTGAGCCAGGTTTCTGTCAAGGCTAGTATGTCAGGCTTATAGAGAGCCGCCCACGCCTCAAGGTCATGGAATTTGTGCCTTAGACTGCCAATGTTCATATGAACAAGTTTGAGCCTTTGAGTCGGCCCACAAGGGGTATGAAGGGTTGTTGAGGGAGAGATTTGGGGAGAAAGGACCTGGATTAGGTTCTATATCCACCCCAAGGGCTAAGTGGGACCTGCCCAGGTTACGGGAGGTGAATAAGGAGGGGTAAGGTCAGCCACCCATCACTCCCCTGGGGTAAGAAGGCTGTGTACTGCCTCGTGCATCTAACGTACTAACATACTATTTGCCAGCAGATTAGGCCTTACGGTCTATCGAGTCTGCTCAAACTTTAGATCCTTAGTTGGGTGCCGAGACCCTCCCATCCCTTGTGCTCCAGAAACCCGTATCATCCATCCCCACCCCTGGGACAGGACATCATCTGATACATCCACTTTCTGTGTCTGTCCCATCCTCTTGAAGCCCTCCACTGTGGATCTCTGAACTAGCTCACCAGGCAGTGCATCCAAGGGTCCACCACCCGCTCAGTGAAAACCTCCTCCTCTTTTCCCCTTACCCTTCCACCTTCCAACTTCAAACCATGCCCTCTGGTGATGCCTCCCTGCTTTAGTCTAAAGATCCCCTCCATGTTTACTCTATGTATTCCTTGAGGTACTTGAAGACCTCAATCATGTCCCCTGTCTCTCTCTCCTCCAGTGAAAACAGGCAGAGCTCCTTAAGTCTGTCCTCACGCCAAATCCCCTAGCCCTCGATCATCTTTGTTGCCCTCCTCTGTACCCTCTCTAGGAGCTGTATGTCCCTCTTTATGTGGTCTCCAGTACTGTACACAGTACTCAAGGTGTGGTCTAACCAGTCCATTATACAGCGGCAGAATCACTTCCTTGCTCCTAGAGGTGATCCCCTCACGATGCATCCCAACATCCTGTTTGCCTTGCTAGCCGCTCCTGCACTGCTCAGAGTTATTCATACATGCATCCACCATGACCCTAGGTCTTTTCCCCATTGAGGCCTCCAGCCCCCTCCCAGAGTGTACCTGTGTTTAGGTTTCCACCAAGATGCAACACCTTGCACTTGGTGATATTGAAATTTAATTTCCATGTGTGGAGCCCAACTTTCCAGGGTGTCCAGGTCCTCCAGGGCCAACCTCCTCTTCTCCCTCAACTACTGCTCCCATCTTGGAGTCATCCGCAAGAGACTCATTTCACACCTATACCCTCCCTGATGTCCGATATGTATGCATTAAACAGGATCGGACCCAG
Source organism: Neoceratodus forsteri (assembly GCA_016271365.2). Lineage (NCBI taxonomy): Eukaryota > Metazoa > Chordata > Ceratodontiformes > Ceratodontidae > Neoceratodus > Neoceratodus forsteri. The sequence goes on from JADMNL010000024.1 coordinate 128,605,206, forward strand.
GACCGAACCCTCGGTACCCCACTACCAACCTCTCTAGGGTTCGAGAGCTCCCCACAGACCACTACTCTCTGAGTGCATCCATCTAGCCAGTTTTCAATCCATCTGACCATCAAAGGTCCTACTCCTAACCCCATCAGTTTCTCCACCAGACCATTGTGGGACAGAGTCAAACACCTTGCTGAAGTCCAAGAATAATACATCCACAGGCTTACCCCTGTCCAGTTCTGATGTTACCCATTCATAGAACTCCACAAGGTTGGTTTGACATGATCTACCTGGCACAAACCCATGTTGCCGACTATCCAGACCTCCCACCTCCTCCAAGTACACCCCAATCGTTCCTTTAGTATACTCTCCATTAATTTTCCCACCACCGAGGTCAAACTGATGGGTCTATAGTTACCTGGTACTTCCTCGCCCCCTTTATGGATTGGTACCACATGTGCCTCTCGCCAATCCCTAGGTACCCTCCCTGTCTCAAGTGACCTGCTGAAAAGCTCGCCCAGGTGCAGCCAGTATGTCCGCCAATTCCCATAGTATCTCGGATGAATGCCATCTGGCCCAGGAGATTTGTCTTTCTTTAGGGCCTTGAGGGCTAACCACACCTTTTGCAGAGATAGCATCATCGTCCCCTCCACCTTACTGGCTTTTTATCTTTACCCAGATGTGACACCCCTGGGGTACCTCTCCTCTTGCTTCATTTTTGTTGCCCCTGATCCCACTTACTGATGTTTCTATCCCTTCGTGCCTTGCTTTGTAGATATCCCATCCTCCCTAGTGAACACAGAGGCAAAGTACTTGTTAAATACCTCTGCCTGGTCCCTCGCCTTTCCACCCACCCTCCTTCTGATCTCAATCTGCTGAGATGGCCCTTAGTTTTCTCCACTCCCCAATGTACCAGAAGAACCCTTTTCCCTCCATGTATCCCTGTGCCAGCCGCTGCTCTTTACTGGACTTTGCTCCTCACCATACGGGTGACTTTTCTAGATGCAAGCTGGTACATTTCCTTATCCTATCCCCTCTTGTTGTTTTATATTTTTGTAGGCCGCCTTCTTTTCTCTGACTGCTACCTGTACCTCACTGGATCACCAGCATGGTTTATGTGACCTTGCTCCCTTACGTTTCAACTTAGTGTAGATCCTGACTGCCTCATGAAGTCCCCTGCTTATGACCTCCCATCTCCTTTCCACACTTGTCATTGAGGTAATCCCCATCAAGTGATCCTTGAGAATATTTCCCATGCCCATGAAGTCTGCCCCTGAAGTCCACTGCCAGTGTCCTAGATCTCACCCCCCCATGCTTAGTTGAAACCAGACAGTATTGTGGTCGCCTCAGTCAGGGGTCTTGTACAACCATGTCCCTTACCAGATCCCCATCTGCCAGAACCACATCCAGGACATGCCCCTCCCTTGTGGGCTCCATCACATGCTGTGTTAAGAAAACATCCTGGAAGCCATCCAGCAGCCTCTGCCCTTGGCCACCTTAGAGGACATGGTTCCCCAGTTTGTACCTGGCATATTAAGGTCCCCATCAACACCACTCCTTCCCCTTTGGTCCACACTGGGCAATGATGTTGTCCAGCAAACCATCCTCTAGAACCTCACTCATCCTGGGGCCTATATGCTACACCCAGCTTGACCTTATTTCCTGCTGAGGATCGTAAAGTGACCCATAAGGCCTCCACGCTTTCCTCTGCCTCTTCTACTCCTAGCAATTTCTATGTCATCTCTAATGAACATTGCCACTCCACCCCTCTGCCCTCCTTTCTATCCTTCCTGGGCATAGTTAACCCTTGCATATTTAGGTCCCAGTCATGGTTTTGTTGTCTCACGTTCGTGACTGCCGCCACATCCACCCCCGAACAGCGTGGCCTGGAACTCTGGCAACTTGTTTCCCAAGCTCCTGGCATTTACTAACACCAACCCCACCCTTATCCCTGATTCTCTTTGTCGAACCCCACCCAGATTCCTTATACTTCCATCCTCCTCTGCTCCTCCTGAAACCTCCATCCCCAATCTGTTTACCCCTTCCCCTGCGTGGAAGGCTACTCCCCTCATCTGGAGGAGAGGGTTTTGGTCAGCCCTCCCTTATCTATCTAGCGAGGGTCCAGGTGGGTTTAGGTTTAAATTGGTCCCATATGGAGGGATCATATTGACCTTGATGACTGGAAGGAGTTTACTTGGAGAAAAGCACAGATACAAGCTGATGCTGGTATATAGCTTGGTTCAGGATTAGGTAATTAATTAAACCAGGGTTAGAGGGTAGGTATTTTGGCAGAGTCTGTAAATCTTTGAGAGGAGGCTTCTCTTGTGATAGTTAAGTATCCCAAGAGCAATAGGGAGCCTCTAGAAGAAGAAGCTGTAAAACTTACTAATGAAACAATATTGAGCTGATCAGTGAATGTCTGTGAAATAGAGGCTTCACTGTGAGGTAGTTAGTTATCCAAGAAATGACCAGGGAGTCCCTTTGTGGAGAATTGTATAACTTGCAGGATGGCAAAGTGGAGCTGATAAGTATTTTTAGCTCACGTGACCATCCCAGCAAGTATAAGTTGGAGTGCCGACCAAAGGGTGGTGGTGGGTGGTGAGGGCAGCCGGTGAAGCGGCGGGGGCAGAAACAGCAACCAGCAGCAGCCACGCAGCAGCCAGGAGGGCTCGTTGGAGCAAGCAGCGAGGGCAGCTTTTCCAGGCCTCAGGTAAGCCCTTACGAAGATTCCAGTCGGTATTCAGGCTACTTCAGGATTATTTCGGTCGGAATTGCAAGCCAGAACATAAATCAGAAGTCCTTTGATTGAAATTACCTTGTTTTCAGCGCCACTACGGGGGCAGGGGAGGCAGGTACAGAGGCCTCACGACCTCTCAGGCGGTCCCCAGATACCTGGAAGGGTAGATAATGTAGATGAGCTCGGGGTTATATAGCAGGAAAAGAGGGGAGGGTGCAGGGCCTGCTGCAGAAAACGATCAGCTAGAGGAGCCAAACAGATTGAGGACACTAACAAACGAGGGCAAGTCACAGTTTGGAAACAACTAACAATCTTTGCTACAAGGTACTCTCTGCAATAATAATTCATGCTTAAAATGTAAATCGTTAGAAATGATTATGGCTCTATGCAGAATACAGAAATTGCATTGTATAAGGCACTGTGCAGGTCTCATGCAGATAAGAACTTTAGCAAGGCATGGTACAGGTCTTGTAATAAGGCACTATTTCTAGTTGTAAGGATTTTGGCACACAGCAAGTTCTGATTGCTACACATGGAGTTTAACCATATTAAAACATTTAGGCTCCATGCAGAACTTATAAAAGGTGCTATAACTTTTAGTTTTTAAAGGCGCTATTACTGGTTTTTGTACAATCCCCTGAAATTATAATGAGCAAGAATTAATTATGTACAGTCATCCCCAGTACTAGCAGTAATTAAGGAGCGCTTCAGCCTTTAAGTAGCATTACCATTAAGGCACAAGCTGAAATTCAATTTCAAGGAGCATGCCAGCATTTTAGCAATATTACAACTTAAGGCACCGTTGGATTGATAAAAGCAGCCCAGTAGCTGCAAAATCCTTTTAAAAACAGTCTAAACATCTGCACTGACACAAAATGGCGCCTAGCAACCAACAGCAGCCCAAGAGCAGCCAGGAGGGCTTGTTTGGAGCGAGCAGCGAGGGGCAGCTCTCCCAGGCCTCATGTAAGCCTCCTTACGAAGATTCCGTCACTATTCAGGCTACTTCAGGATTGTTTCAGTCAGAATTGCAAGCCAGAACATAAATCAGAAGTCCTTTTGATCGAAATTACCTTGTTTTCAGTGTCGCTACGGGGCGGGGAGGGCAGGTACAGAGGCCCTCACGACCTCTCAGGCGGTCCCCAATACCTTGTTTTCAGCTGGCCACATGGGAAGAGACCGATCCAAGTCATCTCTACTGAGATTTTATTGACCAGGAATACATGAACAGGCGGCAAATTATTGTCAATGTTGCCAAGAGTGCCAAAAGGTGGCAACGCTAACTAAAAAGGAGAAAGTTCCTTTACAACCTCTCCCAGTGATCCCCATACCTTTTAAAAAGAATAGCCATGGATATTGCAGGTCCCTTACAAATAAGTTCTAAGGGACAACAGATTTATTTTAGTTACTTGTGATTACTTCACAAAGTATCCAGAGACTATACCTTAAGAGCAGTAACTGCAAAAAAATATAGGGATGAGTTGATAAAGCTATTCGGTAGAGTTGGAATACCGATGAAATTTTAACTGATTGTGGCAAATTTTTGTTCCAGTCTACTGAAGAGGTTATATGTAACTCTAAATGTGGGCGCCATTCATACATCTCCTTACCATCCTCAAACGGATGGATTGGTTGAAAGATTTAATCAGACCATGAAGAAGATGCTACAAAAATTTGTACAAGACAAAGAGAAATGATGGGATGAGCACTTGCCCTTCTTCGTGTTGGAATACAGAGAGGTTCCTACATCAACTGGGTTCTCTCCTTTGAATTATTGTATGAGAGAAACCCTAGGGAACCCTGGATGTTATCAAAGAGGAATGGGAGGACCATAATAGTGAAACAGCTCAAAGCACGTTACAGTACATGAACCAGTTAAGAACTAAACTCAACAGATACAGCAAAACAGCACACCAGAAGAATGTTGATAAACAAAAGGTACAGAAAGTGTACTATGATAAAGGGTGGGACTGAAGGTTTTTCAACCTGGTGACAAGGTTCTGTTACTGTTACCCAGTTCTGAAAAAAAACTGCTCATGAAATGGCAGGGTCCATATACACTGTCCTCAGGCAGACTAGCCCTGTAAATTATGAGATTGAACTACCTGATAGAAGGAAAACCAAAGGTATTTACCATGCAAACCTTTTAAAAAGATGATATCAGAGGCCCAACCCAGGACTGTATATATGCTCTCACCAGAAAGTAAATGATATGGAGATGGCATATAGTAGGCTGGAGAAACAGGGGAATTGAGGATTTAGTGATATCCTCAGTGCCAACTGCACAGCAACGTCAAGAACTAGATAGAGTTTTAAAAAATCCAGAATACTTTACCTCTACCCCTGGGAAGGCAGAGGAATACAACACCAAACTGTGGTTACTCAGGAGACCCCAGTGAGACAAAACCATATAGGATACTTGAGAAACTTCATGATGAGGTAATTCAAGAGGTAAGAAAATGCAAAAACTGGGAGTTATTGAACCATCCAGAAGTGACTGGGCCTTCCCTATGGTTATTTTCAGAAAAAGGAAGGAAGTATTAGAATCTGCCTAGACTTTTAGAAAGTTAAATACTATTTCAAGTTTGCTGCCTATCCTATGCTTAGGATAGACAACATATAATAGACAGACTTGGGAATGCTAGATATATTACTACCTTTGATTTGCCTAAAGACTATTGGCAGATTCCTCTGGATGCTGAGTCCAAAGAAAAAACAGCCTTTATAACCCCTGTTGGATTATTTCATTTTAACAAATGCCTTTTGGACGATGGTGCCTTTGTCACGTTTCAGCGGTACATGGACCATACATTACAACAACATATGGCCTATTGTGCCGCTTATCTTTATGATGTTGTGGTCTTTAATAAAACTTGGGAGAACACCTGCAACACCTTGAGGCTATATTACAAGCCGTCACTCAGGCTAACTTAACAATCAACCCAGGTAAGTGTGCTACAGGGATGAAAGAAACTAAATATCTCAGATTTTTATTGGCAATGGTCACATCAAGCCCGATGTGGGTAAAGTCAATGCCATAGCCAAAAGTCCCCGCCAGTGACCAAAACATGTGAGATCCTTTTGGGGTTAGCTGGGTATTACTAGTAATTCGTCCCAAACTTTGCCACACTAGCTATGCTCCTAACAGATCTCACCAAAAAGAATTATCCCACAAAAGTGAAATGGATCCCAACCTGTGAGGAAGCCTTCTGTAACATAAAAGCACAATTATGTGGCTCACCTGTGCTAAGAAGCCTGGACTTTTCCATGCCTTTTATGGTCCAGATGGATGCTTTAGAAACAGGTATGAGGGTTGTTTAATCACAAATATTTGAGGGTGAGGAACACCCTGTAATTTACATTAGTCGAAGTTACATGAGAGGGAGACACGCTACTCTACCATAGAGAAAGAATACCTAGCCATTAAATGGGTTTTGAGGCATTCAAGTTTTAACTGTGGGAGCTCTATTTGAGGTCATCACTGACCATAACCCACTTTGCTGGTTGCAAGTGATGAAAGATAAAAACCCTGTATAATGCACTGGTACCTGTCACTGCAACCATATAGGTTTATTATTAAACATAGAGCAAGTACCCTTAATAAAATGCAGATTTTTGTCCCGTTATGGAACTGATTTACAGTCTGGAAAGTCAGACCACGGGGTAGGTGATCATACATAGATTCAGAGATCTCAGAGATGTGTATGTATCTCTGAACCACATTTGTTTGTTTGTTTTTTATTGAGGGACCCTGTGGTGGAGCTTTGGGAGTGGGAGGGCTAAGCTCTGTCTCTCCTTGGAGAGATCTGATACTGTGTCTGACTGTATATGGCCTTAGTAGTTAGGGAAACCCTCAGATTTCATCCCCTGATTTACACCTGAGTGGGGAGGAGACTGTCACAGGGTGAAGTAAGATTTCTTCTTTTTTCTGGAACCTTTTTCCTTTCCCTGCTTTATGTCTGCTGCAGCACCCCTAAACTGTCTGCCCCTTTTCTATTTCTATCTCCTATAATTTTTCCCCTTTCCTAGTTAGGCCACCTGGGAAAGGCCTCTATACTATCCCTGCATTTCTATTTGGCTCCAGAGAAGAATAGGTCTTCCTGCCCTGAGACCCCCATAAATGAAACTTGTGATACCTAACATAGTTATGGACTGACTAGGTGTCAGTACCAGTCTGTGCAAGAAATATACTGTTTATGTAGAAACAGCTATAGAGAAAACGTCCTCCTCTTCTTTATTTTTGTACTGGGCTGTAGGTCATCAAAATCCTGAAAGACTTAAAATGTATGCGTATAAATACTTGCACAGCCCAAGACAGCCATAGAGTGGTGTATGTTCTCCTAAGCTGCAGGTTTATTCGAGTTGTGCCTGTTACAATTAAACCGTAATTATTTCCTTGCTGAAATAATGGAAAATAGTATTGAACAAGGTGCACTCATCTAGCTTTGTTTATCGCATTTGCGGTTTCTCTTGGCGAACATCATACGCCTCCGCACAGTAAGCTACTGGGCGTGTGCACGCTTGAGCGTAGCATCTTTTTGTTTATTTTTTTCCTCTCCACCTCGGCCCTTCTACTTTAGCAACCAACACCCAATCTAGACTCAGGTGTTAATCGGTGCTGGAATCTTGAGAAAGGAAGCAGAAGGGGAAATCCTGGAAAAAGTGAATTAAAACTATCCTGAGGTATACAATTGAGTTTATGTTTTTAAAACCCTGAGTAGGCAAGGTGCAGAGATGTGCTGTAGTGCAAGGAGAACTTTTCATAATGATACTGATCTGCTTTGATTTGGAATTTAGAATAGGAGTTTAAACAAAAGATACACGCTCATACCTCTCAAGTTCAGGGACATCCCTGATTTTGCCTCAAAATTTTACTCTGTCCTCCTAAAATTTGTGTTTTTGTGGCTAAAGAGTGGGGACTGTAAGCACAAAACAATGTCAAGCATTAAAGTTACAGACTTGTTCTTCTTTAGAAAATGCATTTTGCACTAAGCCCCATATTCTACCAGCTTTCTGGGGGATATCTCTAATTTTGAAGATGTGTCCCTGATTTTGGTCCTTTGTCCCTGATTTTTTAAGCCTTGTCCCTGATTTATGAGGCAGGAGGTTGAGAGGTATGTCCACGCTTCAAAAGTGACCTCAGGTACACAGTTGTCTTTTCACTCTCTGAGCTAGAAGTTATGCGTCTATATAGTTTTAATACTACTAATAATAAGGTTTATGGAAAGAATTCAGCAAGAATTTACCAAGAAAAGCACTGCTGTGCTGTTTATATATCAGTCTTGTCCAGATATACCAGAAATTGTAATGTTTGCTTAAATAACTTACTGTGAGAAACACAATTGTGGTTTATTGTTTCTTTGCTTAATTACTGCTTTACAGTGAAAATGAAACTGTGGGAATGCAGATAATGAACAGTAACAATGAATAACAGTCTATGACAAGAAGTTACCTATCCTGGTTGTGGTACCTCCTCCTTGAGCTTCTCAGTGTCTTTAAGAGCCAGCTGGCCCTGTTGCACAGTACTTTATACTGGCTAGTTCAGGGGAGGAGCCTGCACCAGGAAATATTGTAAAAATATTAGAAACTAAGCCTGATAAATTAAATGAAAAGCATTATTGTATACAAATAAAACACAATAAGGTTTTTGTTGTGAAACGTATGTGAAAATAATAATTATTTTACAAATTAAGGATTCTGAAGCAAGTGGGTGGAGTTTCAGGTAATCACCTGACCCCCACTAATATAAAAGGAGCAGCTATTCTTTACCTCCTCAGATAGTGAGTGGATAGGTTGGTGATGACTGACCTGTTGCTATGCTCTAGTTATTTTGGAGAAGTGTGTATTTAATGTATATTTATTTTGCTTCTGTTTATTTTTGCGTGTACAGTTCACCTTTTATTTGTCTTATCTGCTGGCTTTAATAAAATTTGCCTAGCATTTGTTGCTTAACCTGACAACATCTGACTCTGTGTTCTCCTTGACCACGACTCTTTGATATGTACTCGAACTTGAGTTGCAATGCAGGGTCCTGAATGTACACCTGAACCTGAGCTGTGATGCAGGGTCCTAAGTGTACACCTGAACTTGACCTGCGATGCAGGGTCCTGAATATACCTAAACTCAAGTCGCGATGCAGGGTCCTGAGAGTACTCCTGAAATTGGGCCATGATGCAGGGTCCTGAGTGTACACCTGAACTTGAATCACGTTGCAGGGTTCTGAGTGGACACCTGAACTTGAGTTGCGATGCAGGGTACTGAGTGCACACCTGAATTTGAGTCATGATGCAGGGTCCTGAGTGTACACCTGAACTCAAGTCATGATGCAGGGTATTGTGTGTACACTGGAACTCAGTTGCAATGCAAGGTTCTGCGTGTACACCTGAATTTGGTAGTGATGCAGGGTTCTGAGTGTACACTTGAAACTGAGCTGCGATGCAGGGTCCCTCCTATACACCTGAACTCTAGTCGCGATGCAGAGTCCTGAATATACACCTGAACTTGAGTTGTGATGCAGAATCCTGAGTATACACCTGAACTTGAGACACGATGCAGGGTCCTGATTATACACCTGAACTGAAGTCACAGTGCAGGGTCTTGAGTATACACCTGAACTGAGTCATAATGCAGGGCCTCAGTATACACTTGAACTTGGTCACGATGCAGGATCCTGAGTATACACCTGAACATGGACCATGATGCAGGGTCCTGAGTATGCACCTGAATTTGAGTGACAATGCAGGGTCCTGAGTATACACCTGAACTTGAGTTCTGATACAGGGTCCTGAGCATATAGCTGAACTTAAGTCATGATACAGGGTCCTGAGTATACACCTGAACTCAAGTCACAATGCAGGGTCGTGCATGTACTTCGAACTCAAGTCATGATGCAGGGTCCTGAGTGTACACCTGAACTTGAATTGTGATGCAGGATCCTGAGTACACCCCTGAACTGAAGTCATGGTGCAGGGTCCTGTGTATACACCTGAACCTGAGTCGTGATGCAGGGTCTAGAGTATACACCTGAACTCGAGTCATGATGCAAGGTCCTAAGTGTACACCTGAACTCGAGTAGTGATGCAGAGTCCTGAGTGTACATCTGAACTTGAGTTGTGATGCAGGGTCCTGAGTGCACATCTGAACTCGAGTAGTGATGCAGGGTCCTGAGTGTACTCCTGAACTTGAGTCACGATGCAGGGTCCTGAGTGTACACCTGAACTCGAGCTGTGATGCAGGGTCCTGGGTGCACATCTGAACTCAAGTAGTGATGCAGGGTCCTGAGTGTACCCTGAACTCAAGTCATGATGCAGGGTCCTGCATGTACACTGGAATTTGAGTAGCGATGCAGGGTTCTGACTGTACACCTGAACTCAAGTCTCAATGCAGGGTCCTGAGTCCAAGTGTACATCTGAATTCAAGTAGTGATGCAGGGTCCTGAGTGTACTCCTGAACCTCGAGTCGCTGTGCAGGGTCCTGAGTGTACACTGAACTTCAGCTGCAATGCAGGGTCCTGAGTGTACACCTGAACTTGAGTAGTGATGCAGGGTCCTGAGGTACACCAGAACTCGAGCTTCAGTGCAGGGTCCAGAGCCTACTCCTGAAATCGAGTCCTGATGCAGGATCCTGAGTGTACATCTGAATTCAAGTCATGATGCAGGGTCCTGAGCATACACCTGAACTCAAATCGTGATGCAGGTCTTCAGTATACACTTAAACTCAAGTTGCAATGTAGGATCCTCAGTATACACCTGAACACTAGTCATGATGCAGCATCCTGAGTACACACCTGAACTCAAGTCACAATGCAGGGTCCTGAGTATACACCTTGAACTCAAGTTACAATGCAGGGTCCTCAGTATATACCTGAACTTGGGTCACGATGTAGGGTCCTGAATATACACCTGAACTCAGTCACAATGCAGGATCCTGAGTATACATGTGAACTTGAGTAGTGATGCAGGGTCCTGAGTAAACACCTGAACTTGAGTTGTGATGCAGGGTCCTGAGTATATAGCTGAACTTGAGTCACGATGCAGGGTCATGAGTGTACTTATGAACTCAAATCATGATACAGGGTCCTGAGTACATCTGAACTTCTTGTATCGCGATGTAGGGTCCTGGGTGTATACCTGTACTTGTATCGCGTGCAGGGTCCTGGGTATACATCTGAACTTGAACTGTGATGCAGGATCCTGAGTATACCCCTGAACTCAAGTCATGGTGCAGGGACCTGAGGGTACACCTAAACTCAAGTCGAAGTGCAGGGTCCTGAGTGTACACCAAAACTTGAATTCTCAGCACGTCAGAGTAGTGTGCTGATACTGGCCTATCAGGGCAGTATTATTTCAATCTAGCCTTTTTTCATTCCTAGTTCTGACAATGGCACCCTTCCCAGCTCTTCCGCTGACCTTCTCACAGGCTTATGGGTTAACCTCCATTTACCCAGGACTGTATTGTGGTGGGTTCCATGTCAAAAGAGCACTACAAAATAATGCTGACTAAAAAAAAAAAAGAAAATAACAGCCACAAGGAAAACAGCGAGGAGCACTACAGCATGCTCCAAAACAGTGAACAGCTGTGGTAACTTTCTGCAGGGGCTCATACCGTGCACCCCCTTGTGGGGCCATGGCCCCGCACCCACTAATTAAAATAATTGTCACGGGGGATGCAATTCAGGAAAGGGAAAACTTGGGATGGGGTATTACCTCCAGGGAGATGCAAGTTGGGAGGGGAGAACGCTGGGGTCAATAACTTGGGGCACAGACAAACATGGGGGAATAAAATATTTCCATGTGGGGTGTAGAGGGAACAAGGTTGGGAGGGTGGGTAGAACAGAAATAAAAACCTCCACACAGCCAGCCTCAAACCCATGTCTGCGCCACACAGGCATTGACTGTAACCACTATGCTACACAGCCATCCCAGATCTGACCATCCAAACAACTACTTACATGCTTCAGAAACAAACTCCCTTCTCACTGACTGCTGAAACTACAGCGCTTAACGTAACATGTGCTCTAAATACAAAGCAGTTTATTTAACATCACGCATTTTGACGTTGCTCAAATTGAGTCACTCTATTCACAGGATACCTTGTGGTGGGTGGTCCGTGTTACCAGGTCTGAACATGGGGTGGTGTTGGAATGGCCCAATGCCAGACCAGGCATTTTCTTCCTTCTCTAGATTTTCTCCCCAGGGGTGATTCCATGCAATGATTCACATGCACATACATGCAATAGCAAACGTGCATGCCAAGGCATCTTACAGCAAACCCACCCCTTTCTGTGGTCTCATCGGTGCTTCTTCCTGATTTCCCCAGTGGCAGGCAAACATCAGAAGCAGTGATCCTCCCCAAGGAAGGACAGCAGTTCTTGGATGCTCAATCCTCCCCTCTTGCTGTCCCTTGACAGCCCATGCTCATTCTCCAATGCAGGTCACCAGGTGTCACAAGCTCTGCTGACAGTCTGGGTATATTTCTAAGGATTTTAACTTATACAACAACATCATGCTCTGTGCATTTACTGACATCTGCCCACTGTGACACCTGGGGCTAGATTTTCCAAGGCTTGTGAATGCACGCAGTTCCTGGGTGCATCGTACATATGGCGCCTGAGCATTCAGCAAGCTGGCAGTCGGGATTTTCTATCCCGCAGCAGATTGCTGCAAATAGCTTGGTATCAATCCCAGGTACCTTTACGGGGCTTGCACCAAATATGTTGTGCGTAGCTGCTGTAAATTGATTAAACTGTCGACATGAAAACGGCAGACATGCTCATTATGCCTACAAGTATAAAATAAAAAATAAGACACAGCTGTGGCAAAGCCTCTGGCGCATGCCAGAAAGCAAAGTGTTGTGATGCAAGCCCTGCACCACAATTTGAAAATCTGGCGCCATTATCATTACAGATCATGGAGTGTCCCTGACCAATCACTGTGCTTCCATCAGTTGCACGTGAAATATTGTTATTACCATAAGAGTACCTCACAAGCTGAGCCAATGTAACAGACTACTCACTGACCACTCACTCCATCAACATTTTAAATAAAACAAGCATTTGTCAATGTCGAATGTTTGCTTGCTGGTATTAGCATTGGAAGTGCAGGAGTTAGACAGATGCAGAGTAGGAATGGTAGTGAAGCATTGAACTCCATACCTCCACCCTGCAGAGATGGACAGACATTGGGGTGAGCCTTTGCATCGTCACCCATGATGCTCACGTTATTTCACCTCACCCTATCCAGCAGACACTGCAAGTGTTAGGTGTGCTTGTCAGGTGTTCAGCTTTTCAGTCACCCCATTCCATAAGGACATACGCTGAAATGAGTGTAGTATAGGAGAATGGGGTGAACTCCGGGCTGAAGAGTTCAAGGCACACTTCGGTGCCTGTCACTGGCTGCAGGGTGGGGTTGGGGTGGAATGGCGTGAGCATTACAGCTGGCAATCAAAGCACACCCTGATGCCAGTCAGTCTGTACAGGGTGGGATGTTATGATTAGAAACCCTAACTCCCTGGGTGTTTGTTGGTATTTGCACTACAAATTTTCAACATGGCCTTTTGTGACCCCCACCTCATGAAAGCATTTAGGGCCTCTGCTCATGAACAGTGGCACTGTGATTTTGTTAATCTGTCCTGAACATTGATTCCCACAGAGATCATTCTAGCCAGATATAAGAAACACAGTTCAGGCAGGATGTAAAATGACAGCTGTATCATTCATAGGAGGTGGAGAGATGGCAATGTTGAAAATCTGGAGGAAAACATAAAAATTCTCAAACTTACGCACGCGTGGAAACTGCACAATGCATGCTCTTAGCACGGTCATTTAGTGGAATTATTTCACCAGATTTTCAACACAGGCATTTTGTGACCTCTGCTCATGAACAGTGTCACTATGTTTTCTTAATCTGTCCGAACACTGATTTCACAGCGACAGCTCCATTGTGCACCAGATGTGTGAAACACATTTGGGCAGGATGTGAAAAAATGACAGCTGTACTGTTCATAAGGAGGTGTGCAAACATGACAATGCTGAAAATCTTGAGTGCAAATATTATAAATTCTCGAAGTTAAGTGTGCATGGGAACTGCGTCATATGTCGCTCATAATATAAGTCATTTTGTGGACTTTTTTCACCAAATTTTCAACATATGCATTTTGGGACCTCTGCTCATGAACACTGTCAGTGTGATTTTCTTAATCTGTCCCAAAACTGATTTCTGACAGCGACCATGTTATTCTGTGCCGAATGTGCAAAAACACATACAGCCATGATGTGAAAAACACAGCTGTACTGTTCATAAGGAGGTATGAAAAAATGCCAGTGTTGAAATTCTGCAGTGAAAATATTACAAATTCTCGAAGTTATGAGTGTGTAGAAACTGCACAATGCACTTTCATAAACAGTAATTTTTGGATTTTTTATAAATTTGCAACATAGGCTTTTTGGAGCCCACCTCATGAATCATGACACTGAATGTTACATTTCAGTCCTGAAAGGTGATTCCACACAGTGACTGTGAAATCATCTTCGGGACTGAATAACCAGATAACAATGATTGAATTTATGAGGTGGGGTCCCAAGAACCCCATGTTGAAAATTTGGTGCGAAATTCACAAAAATGGCGAATATCAACCTAAGTTGAATAAACCCCATTTATGCCATTACACAACTTACTGGCATTTCTTCAGTCTGGCCGGCTTTGAAGAGTGCAGATGTGTACCCGCCCACTGAAGATCATGGTGTCGGCTCGGAGGTAAGTATGGGGGGTAGGGGTGGAGGGAGGTGGGGTGCAGAGGGTGCAGGTTGGGGAGGGGGCAATGGACACAATGAGGGATGGTCTCTGTTTTCACAAGTTTAAAAAAATGTCACAAGATGGTTTTTCTACTTATAGGGACAATGGGCACGCTGGTGGGCTCCCAGCATGCCACCTGGGTGTTTGTTGGGGGGTGGAGCTGATGGAATTGGCCACCCTGTCGGCATATACAATGTGTTTGGGGGTGCATCAGACAGGGATTTGGGCACCCCCTCGGCCATAGCGAATGGGGAACATTATGCCGATGGGAATTGGACTCCCTGTCGGCAAATGAACTGGGGAGGGGCATGCTGACAGGGGATTGGGTACCCGCCAGCTTTCATGGGGTCTGTGAGAGGTGGATGATGACAGCTGCTGCCATGTTTATTGAAATGTGACACCAGACAAGGCAAGCTGCTATTTACTGCTGCAATCAGGTACTGCCCTAGCATCAAACTGTTCAGGAAAACAGCTGATTCTCCAATGATCGGGTGTTCCTTGATTGCAGTGATGAATTTCTTTCAGGTTGGTGGAACGCTTTAAAACTGCTGTCATCAACAGCATGCTCCTCTGTTTGTGCCACAGAGACCAGCCCCAAAAACACTGCCGCATTGGCCACAACACTGCCTCACCTCCACAACCCACTACTCAGCAAGCTGCCACAAAATGTTTCTTCTGGATGCGTGCAAGGAAACATAAAATATATATATATATTTTAATTTAAAGAAGTTAGCGATTTGTAATAAATGTATGGGTCTGGTTTGAGAGCCTCTTATGGATCTATGAGTGTTGCCTCTTGTGTCCTTAGACTACAGAACTGCTAACCTTGGGTTTGCAGTCTGGTTCTAATGGATGCACAAGATGATGTTCTCGTATTCAAAAGAGGCCTCAATCTGGACCCTAAACTTATAAAAGAGTCACGCTTGATTGTTACATTATTTCAGATTCATGGATATATTTCTATTTACAATTTAGTACTGAGACTTTCGCCTGGGGGTAAGGGGAACAACTCTCTCTACCTCTGGTATTTTGCATGGCAGCCTCACAATAAAGCAATTACTCAGAATTGGTTAAACAGGAGGCCCCAACGTAAGCAGAGGGAAGCAAATTATTATGCACATACAAAACATGGAAAGTTTGACTTATCAAGTTCAAAATAGAAATGAAGTTTGTGGAGAGATAGTCAAGATGGGTGGTACTGGAGGGAGAATGGGGCAGATTACTTGAGTGATGGGCCCCCATTAGTAAAAGGTTATAGTACTTGTCAGACAACCATAAAGAAATATATAGATGGTGATTAAGTGTAACCAATAATATTAGGAACCATTTGAATAAGAATTGAGGCCCCTCCTGGCAGGTCCCCTAACGTAGAGCCATGCAAGTTTGTTACTTTCATTTTAAGCCCCATGTTGCTGATTGGGACAGTTTGTTTTTCTCTTGTTTCTCAGCTAGGCCCTATTAATTGACTCTTCACATGATGAAGAAGAGGAAGAAGAATCAGCATTTATATAGTGCTTTTCATATACAGTGTATCCCAAAGCAGTTTACAAGCAGTGCTAGACTGTCAGTGATGTGGCTAAGATATGTGAGGCAGCCATATCACACATCATCACCCACACACAGCCTGGACAATTGCATGAATCGCTTTTTGGGAAGGGGAATGTTGACCAGGACACCGGAATGTCCCCTACTCTGCTAAGAATGCCCTAGGTTCTTTATTTCCACCTGGACACCCACCAGGACAACACCAGGATGGGTAGAAGGGTCCTCAGTTTAATGTCTCATCCATAGGACGTCCACCCCAGTAGTACAGCAACCCTCAATACTGCACTTGGGTGCCAGCGCTTTTAGGCATTGAGTCCAATCCCAGTGTGGGACAAGAACCCATGACCTTCTGGTCCAGAGGAGGATGTGCTACCAACTGAGCCACACTGGTAAGAATGATCATAGAAGTGTATTATCTTATTAACTGTAAGCAAATTGGAATTGTGTATATATATATATATATATATATATATATATATATATATAGATATACTTGTATGTATATATATATATATATATATATATATATATGAAGAGATGTACTAGATAAATAATTGTATGGAATTGTAATAGTTCATTTCTGAAAAGCTATGATCATTTTGTGACTGCTGACACAACCTATATCTGTATAAGCATGGAGAAATAAAGTATAAAACAAACAAACAAACAAAAAAGAGTCTCGCTTGGATGCAATGCAGGCTGTGGCCCATCCACCCAACTGCATCTGAACAGCTCTGCTGCTGTTCTCAAAGGATGCATCCCTTTTATGACAAAACCCATGATCTTTAGTAAAACAGAAAATTAACTATCCCTGGGACCTTTTGTCCATCCAGGGTCCTAGCTCTTCCCTCCCCATTCTTCTTCCGATTTTGTTGCCCTGGTGACCACTATACCCTTCACTCTGTCCTAACCATTCTTGAAACCAACAACTGTTATAGCACCCACCACCATGGCTGGTAGGCTGTTCCATGGCCTGACCACCCTTTTGTAAAACAATACTTCCTCATGTCCCTCCTGAAACTCCCTCCTCTAGGTTTCCAGTCATGACCCTGTGACCTCAGACTCATTCAAGCTAAAAGTTCCTCACAGTTCACCTTGTTTATTCCTTTTAAGAACTTGAAGGTCTCTGTCATATCTCCCCTCCCTTCCGGTCTCACAACATACCTGTTCAGTGCCTTGAGGTGCTCTTTATAAGACTGGCCCTGTTGGCCTGAATCATTTTGTTACCATGTGCTGTACCCTCTACCCTCTCCAGCCTGCCACTATCCATCGTGAGGTTAGGGCTTCAGAACTGGTTGCAGCATGCCAGGTGTAGCCTCACCAAAGATCTCTAAAGGGGTAGTATTACCTCTTTCCTCTTGTTACTAATACCTTTCCCATTATACCTCAGCATCCTACTTGACTTACCATTGTTTTGTTTTTCATCTTTCTTTTACCTCCTACACACAGGTGATGCCCAGACTCTCTCCAGTGTAGCCACTCGATCGCCGTATTCCACTCTGCCTGAAGCCTCCAGCATCCGACCTCCGACATGGGCCCATCTCCACTCCTCGTCCCCAGTCACCCGACCCTGGCTCTGAGCCCTCTGGGGTGGGACTGGCTACTCCTCTGGTGATCTATCTAGAATCCAATGGAGTGCGAGGGTGCTGGAGGGTGTCGGACGTCTGCTGGGAAGGCTCGGCATTGGGCGTGAAGGCTGATCACTGGCCAACACCTCTCCTCCTGGGTGCCGGGGATTTTCTCTTTGTTTCACTCACCAGTGCAGTCATGTAGTTGCATCAGCATGTGGAGGTGCTCTCCACCCCTCCCACTGACATCTGCCAACACCATTCCCCATTGGCTGTCCCCACCAAGGTGTGTGGTGCCCCAACCTTCACTAGCAGCCACTACCTGGTGGGGAGTCCCAGATCCTACCCAGGAGAGGAGAGGAGAGCAGTCCAATGGATGCTGATTCTCCTCCCTACTGAGCCCCCAGCGACCCGAGCTCACTCCTGAACCCGAGTCGCCGGTTGGCGCAAGGTGTGATGTTCACCCAGTACCTCAACCCTCAGCACCGCTGGGTCGGCAGGCCTTGCTACACTGGCTTGATTGCTTGAGGGTGTAACTAATTATAACTATTATTTCAGTGTCCTCAGCCAGGTGCTAAGTCTTTATTTATTTATTATTTATTTGAAAATGTTTCTACCGGGAGAGGCACTGAGCAAAACAATGTAAATCTCACGGTGCGACCTGGGGACATGGGAGGAGTACATAAAACAAACAATGGGCTGAAATTAGAGTCAAGCAATTCAAACAGTGGTTACATGGGTGAGTGGCTAGACAGACTTAAACATGTGGAGGCACTACATACTTGTGCCACAAGGAGGGTGGCATAACATGTCTGATTACATCTCACCACTGTCAATTACTCTGTCCTGGGGTTCTAATTTCCTAGGTGCATTACTTTGCATTTTTGGCATTAAATTTCAACTGCCAAACCTCAGAACACACCTCTAGCTTCTGTAAGCCACTCTGCATTTCCTGATACTGTTGTCACTCTCCACCTTCCCACAGAGCTTAGTGTCATCCGTGAAGAGACACAGCGTGCTGCAGATCGTTCTTCAATGTTGCTGATGAACATATTGAAGTGGACCAGGCACAGGACAGAGCTCTGTGGCATCTCCTTGACCTCCTCTTTTCTAATTTGCCCCTGTTGACCACAACCCTCTGCTGCCTACCCTTTGGCCAGTTTCCTACCCAGTTCACTATGTCATGGCTGCACCCAGATCCTCCATCTTCTTCAACAAGGACCTGTGGGGCACTGAGTAGAAGTTTGCAGAAGCTGAAATGGAGTAAATCCATGGCATGACCCCTATTCAGTTCCCTCATCACCCAATCAAAGAAAACTATCAGGTTCATCTGACAGGACCTCCCTGCCACAAACCCATGCTGTTTACTATCCTGGAGAACATTGCTCTCCAGGTAATCCACAGGCTCTTTCATAATCAGTGACTCCATCAGTTTCCCTACAGTGGAGGTCAGACTGACCAATCTGTAGTTCCTGCTTCTTTCTTATCCTCCCTTATGGCGGAATGACATCGCTACCCTCAGTCCTTTGGAACTATCCTCATCTGTAGTGATCAGTTGAACAGTCCTACTAGGGGTTCAGCCAGTTCTGTTGCCAGTTCCTGAGAATCCTCAGATGTAGCCCATCTGGCCCAGTGCCTTATCAATCTTTAGGGCTGCCATCCCTTTCTGGGCCCTGTCCCTTTGTAAATATTGGTTGTCTCATCTCTGGAGACCCCTTATTGGTCACTTTGATGTGACTCTCAGACAAGACCCTTCTCCTCTCCCACACGCTTAGGTTCTACTGATTCTCGCACCTTTGCAGTCCCCAAGACCATCACTCCTTGGGCAGGCAGCGTTGTCTTATCGCTTCCCAAAACTGTGGAACTCCTCCTCACCAAATCAGACACTCCTCTTTCCCTTCATCCATCTCACTCCTCCTTGCACAACTACTCACAAATTGTACATGCTCCTAGTCGTACACATCTCGTCCCACTACCACTTATACCTTATCAGTTCGTTAACTACTCTCGGACTCTTACTTGTCTATCCCTACCCCCAGCTGCATTTACTTCATCTAGCATTTTATTTGAGTTCTGCCTACATATGTCCATTTATTTTCTAAATTCTAATCTGTCTCCCATCCTTTGCTTATTTCCGTTCCCCTACTTGATAGGTAAATTATGTCAGCATGTAAATGCTTAGTGTGTTGCTCACATGAACCTCATATGTTTAAGCAATTCTCGATTTTTGCTCCTTATAACTGTATTCTCTCAGTGCACCTTGCTTACACCATTTTAGCACTTCTCCAAATTTGTTACTTTGTATAATTAAGTTCTCCTGTATATAATATAATGCACTGTTGTGACATGTACTTTCTTGTTTGTTGTACTCCTCCCCTCTCCCCAGGGCGCACCAGGAGATGAGCAACTTGTTGCTCAGTGTGCTTTTCTGATGAAACTTTTCAATAACTAAATAAATAAAAGGGTCAGTCTTCCACCCTGGTGAAAACTGAGCAAATATAATCATTAAGGATAGCAGCCGTTAGCACATCCTCTTCTATCATTCTACCCCATTCAGCACCTAATGACTCCCTCCTTTCTTTCTTTTTCCCTAATATATTGGAAGAAATGTTTTTCTCCACTCATGACCCCTTCTGCAATGCACATCTCTGTGCACACTTTTGCCTCCTAATTGCCCTCTTTGCTTCCTTATTTCTGAATATTCTTCCAATTCTTTCTCCCTGCTTCTCTTTGTACTTATAGAAGGCCTTTTCTTAGCCCCCACCACTTCCCTGACTTTTGCTGAGAACCACACTGTCTCTTGAACTTATTCCTTTTGATTACTGTTCTCAGGCATAATTTAGATGCCTCAAGAATGGCCCTCTTTATTACCCTCCAACTCTTTTCCACCTCATCTAAACTGTCTATCCTGATCAACGCTTCTCTGACCAGTTCCTTTAGCCTACTGAAGTCCACCTTAATAAACTAATTACTTCAGTTCTCGATTGGGGCTTTGTGGTTGCTAGACTGGTTAAAACAAATGGGTCATGGTCATTGTTCCCTAGTAGCTCCCCTACTCTCACCGCTCCTGCCCCTCTCCAGTTGCTAAGCACCACGCTGAGAATGGCATTCTGCTTGGTGGGTTCCTTTAATGAGTTGTACCAGGAGACAGTCCTGGAGTGCATCTAGCAAGGCCTGACGTCTGGTGCTCCTGAACATCAGAACATCCCACTTGATGTAGGGCGGGTTCAGATCACCCGTTACCAACACTTCCCCTTTGCTATCCCCTTTCAAGTTCTTCTGTGTGCTGTCTGTTCCTCTTGTCCCCTTGCCCCAGTTGTCTATAGACCACCACTAAGTGAAGCTTCTTGCCCGAGGCTGCCTTGAGTGGCAACCATGGCGACTCTGACTCACTATTGTTACCCCAAATGCACCGTCCTCCAGCATCTCAATGCCATCCCTGACATAGAGGGCTACTCCTTCTCATGTCCCAAAAATCCCCCCAGTCCTTCACAAAGTGGTACCCTTCTCCTGACACCATCCCTTCAGCCACCCATTAACCTCTCACTGCACCTCCGTACATTGTGCACCCATCATTAGGCGCCAAATCATAGTCACCCCCGAGGTCTGCCCTCGGAGTTAGGATCTAAGTAAGGGGGGAGTACAGCCCAACATGAAATGCGATTAATGACTCTATGGATTAGCACCATAATGATGGTCTCACAACAGCCGGGTACATTCCAAGGTGGAACCTTAACCTCCTCTATCTCAACCATCATACTTTGTCTTTTTCCTTCCTGCCTAATGCACAGGAGACATCAGAAAATGCCACTGAAGCTGAGTGTACTACCAATCTATCCTACAGTCTTTCAAAGTTCTGCTTCACCATGTCCACAGTCTGGTTCACTAGATCATTGGTACCCAAGAGGAGGAGATGGAGGTACCCAAGGAAGAGCAGGGAGCCAGACACTATGACAAAACTGTACATTTGAACAACCAAATCACCAAGAAAATGAATTCCACAGAACTACATATATTCTTTGTCAGGATGCAAGTTCTGCAGAAAATGTTTGGCTATGGAAACACACAATTCCAGGGTCTTGTATATTGGTCAACAAATTAATTACTTTTACTGAATAGTTCTACATACAACAGTAGTGGGGTAAAATGACAAGATAAAAAGATATCTTAGTTAATGACATCAGTAACAGCAACATATAACAATAATATTGTTGTTACAAATGGATATCTTTAAGATTATTATCATCACAGTGGAATACAAAACCAATCAGAGAACAGCTTCACAATGTTGATGACATCACAGTGTCTAGTACAGCACTGAAGCTATCTGTTAAAATCAAAGAAAACGGCAAAATCTTCAAACAAACTACAGATTTAAAAGCTATAACTTGTAAACTACAGTTGTATATATATCGAATACACACTAGCCTCACTCAAAATAGACAATGTGTTGTAACCTCCCCCATTTGGGAAGCTTAACTGAAAGCCTCTGAGTGTTCTCCTGCTGCTGCCAACATCCCCATTACCTTGCGGCATTTCAGCATTTCCCATGCCCCAGGTGTTCCTTTGCATCGTTGAGCCCTCTTGGTAATGGAGTGTATCTGTGAGCAGTTGGCATGTTTGCTTTTTTTGGGCTGCTGCTCGCACCTCAAGGGCGCACTGTGGTCTGACCGCCAGATGGGTCAAAAGTCGGGAGATGTTTCCGATGATTCCTGGGCTAGGTTAAGTTTAAAAAAGGCACCGGGACACGAAAGCAAGGAGAAAATATTTTTAAATAAATAAATAAGAGATGCCTGGAGTGCTGCTTCTGGGGCAAAAGCTAAAGTGCAAGGTCAGGGCAGTGAAGCCCTTATGAATTATTAATGAGCAAACTGTTGTGTTCTGGGGACAGTGTGTTACAGGAGCCATGACTCCCAGAGGTACAGTTTAATAACTTAAAAGTGGACATGTAAGAGAGAGACACTGTTTTAACTGCATAAAATATGTGTACAGACTCCATCTTTGGGCCTAACAGCTAATTGAGGGCCAGCATTTAACAAAGGGAATCATGGAATATTGCCAGAGATTATGGAGAATTATCTGGAACAAAATCTAGGTGCCAAAAAGCAAGCCAATTGACAGATGGGAACTGTTCAGGACAGTTTTGGCAACAATAGGATCTCTGGACCTAAGCCCCATATAAAAGGGACTAAGTGTTCAAATTAGTCAGATTTGCCCGGAAGTTCAGTGTGTGTGTGCTCTGGGGAGCCTGCCAGCTCAGAGGTTAGGCCTGTCAGGCCTAGACTTTTTCGGCTGTCAGTCCGCATGTCCAAGGTGTCCAGTCAGCCCACGCTGGTGTCGCAGCAGCAGGGGATTCGTGCAGCAACAAGCTAGAAGTAAGGATCAGCCTGCAAGCTGGCTGGAAGGACAAGGCTTATATATAAATGTGCATAGCTTGCCAAAATATTGCATAGCCAGCCAGTTCGAGACGTAAAAGTGTGCATGTTTGGCCAGTGTTGAATCAGTTAAGTGATGGCTGTTTGCTCCTGCATCCTGAGACCAGCATTTTGATGAAGACCACGAGGAACCCTTCTTCACGCTTCCACGAAATATCTGCACAGGTCTCATGTCGTCAGACTATCCTCAGGGTCTGGGTAGCATAAGTACAAACCAGGTTAGCTCCGCAACATCAGCTGTAATCATTGCGTTACATCTGATTTTCTTGTTTTGAGTTTAATGCAATGGACTGGGCCATCCGGCTCCGGATTACAAATATTTGGGTTGAGTGTATGTTAATTGTTTTCCTTCCTAAGGCCCCAACAACAGCTGCAATGCTGACCTATCCCAGGCAATGCTTCAGGCTAGCCTGTTCAACATACTGGGTACCAGGGTTGTGGGACTGTGTCAAAGGGACTTACAGTGCATTCTGAAATCAGCCTGAATCAAATCAGAGATACCAATCACTTGCTAGATTTATGCCCCACCCTTGTTCACATCCCCTGAATAAACCAGATTATTGTTTTTCACGTTTAACCTGGCTAGTGTGTACCTTATTGGTTGGGTTACTGTTATATTATGGCATTGTTGCATCATTGGTCTTATTTTTCCAGGGGTCTCCAGGGCAGTTGCAGAAGATCCAGCCCTTGTGGTAAGTGCAAGAGGTGTGAGCATATTTTTACTGTTACTTAGTGAATGTGAATGTTCTATTGTTTTACTGTTCAGGCCACTAGAAGGATTGGTGGAGGTTATAGCATGCCAAGGGCTATACCAAAGAAGATATGCTACCCCAATACCATTCCTCTGGGTGGAGGCACCCATTCACCGAGCTCAGGCCCCTCAATCTATGTAAGACACATGCAGGCAGGGTAGCAGCCCATAGGATAGCAGCACCTTGGGGTTTACAACTTGGAGGCACTGCTGGGATTAGCGCCTCTAGTGGCCGAAACAAGAATTGCAAATATACTTTTATGGCTACCACTGAAAAAATGGCTGTACATGAGTTAGTTAGTTGGTGTAGGGGCATGAAATTGACCCTCAGAATGCCTTGCTTATACTTGATATACCCTGGACACTAGCAAAGACACTATAGAGGGTGCATTTTCAAAAATTGAGTGTTTGGGAAAATATAGTAGTAAGTCAACAAGCTGACTTGACTGCCCAAGTCCTAACGGCTTTAGTGGAGTGTGGCAACCCATAGACAGTACTCAGGTGTCCAAGACTATTACCATTAATGGGTTCCTGGCCATCTGGAGGGTGGTAACTAAAATAGTGAGAACCTCTCAGAAAACAAGCTTCCACCCTTAACTGAAGGTTTTGAGGGCAAGCTTGCCAAATTGTTACTGGATGAGGGCAAACAATGGAGGACTCAAAAGGTTAATGCCTCCTGGGGTGTTCCTTCCCAACACCCATGCCAGCTCCAGTACCTGCCCCTTCACCAGCTCCAGTGCCTGCACCCACATCTGTGCCCACAGTTAGTCATGTCTCTTGCAGGCTGAGGATGTTTTCAGGCACTCTCTCTATCCCTCAGGGGAGGATGATTGGGATACATGGATAGACTATGTTGCCCTCCTGGTGCCCGAATGGCAATGTTTCAAGGCGAGAAGAGAAAAAGGTTGTGTGAAAGTTTCTGAGGTCCTGCTCTGGTCCCTATCCACACAAGTGGGCTAATAACCCAGGAGCAACTGCACAGGACTATTTGGCTGCTTTGGAAAATGTGTATGGGAGCCCAGATTCAGATGAGGATCTGTGGTAGAGGTGAAACCACTTACACTGACAAGGGCACCCTTGGTATTGATATGTACCTCGACTTGAAAAATGTTACAGGAATGCCTCAGGAAAGATAGCGTGGCCCCGACAAGTTGGATTGAATTAGGCTGGACCAGATACTTAAGTCTGTCCAATTTTCTGAATTATTGCTGCTTAAGTTATGACTTGCAGCCTGGCTGGATTCACCTCCCTCTATGATGAACTAATGAAAGAAATTGGGAGGTCGAACAAAGGCAGAGGGTGATCATGCGTGAAGTTCAAGGCGGAATATAGCACCAGATGAGCATTCAGAGACTGCTAAAGATACCCACCATGGGCTGAGTTAGTGAGAGAATTCAGGGAAGTGAAAGCTACTATATCTTCCAAGCCCCTTCCACAGATCAAGATCTCAACCCTTCTCAGAGCACATCTGCTATGGGAGTGGGGGCATGCCTGGCGCCCCCTGCTGCTGGCAGCTCAAAAATGAAATAAGTGAATTGACTGCTACAATAAAAGAATTACTGAGATGGATTGCACCACCTTCAACACCACAGAAGGAGGGGAGGTTGAACCTAGACTTTCTGTTGTCAGTGCTCCAGCTCCAGCATCAAATGTGTACTCCTCCCAACCCTCTAGTTGTGAGTGAAGAACAGCTCCTAATGCAATGTTTCAGCCAGACAGACCCAAGAAAATATAATTTGTCACAACTGTGAAAGGATGGGCATATGAAGAAAGAATGCTGGTCTGAAAGGGACCTAGAAAAGTGGTAAAAAATACAAGGGGATCTCGGAAAGCAAAGCAATTCCAGAGGGGTGCAGAAAATGACCATAGTAGAGGTTCAGGCAATCCCATATCCAATTTCTTTGTGGCTAGGTCATCTGTCCAACTTCCTGCTAATGTTCCTCCAGACTGGTCCAAATTGGTAGGCCTTCCATGGACACTACTGTACACATAGATGGATTCCGCCTCAAGCAGTCTTAGACAGCGGATCTCAAGTCACCGTAATCTTCCAAGGCTGGCATGAACAGCATTTATCTGACCACCCACTACAACCTCTCAATGGACTGCATGTTTGGAGGTTGAGTGAAATATGTACCCATATCTTGGTTTCTTAAAGTATGGCTTTCCTTTCTATCCTCTGTGGCTGGTGTAGAGATTCTGTAGAGATGCTAGCCCTGGTCTACCCTTCTACTGGATTTTACGATGGTATCCCTGTACTGAATGGCACCAATGCACACATGTTTGGGTGCCTGCCCAGTTAAGTGAAGACAGGAAGAAGAAAAAGACAGGAAGGCCCTGTGTGTTCATGCCCTGATCCAAAAGGCCTATGAGAAACAAATGCACCCCAAGAGAGTGACAAAGATGACCCTGTTGGGGTGGTTTGGAAAAAGGATCCTATTGTTATCGTTACCATCTAATGCAGAATGCAGTATTACTGGTGAAGTGAGGTTGTGAAAAGAAGTGACCAATAAAATTTTGATGCTGGATGCCCCAGATGAGGAAAATTACCTGAATGATCATGGATTAAGCCCAAAGTCCTTCTGGCTTGAGTACATGCCTGAAGAGTGGTGGTACAAATACAAAATGTTATAGGGCGAGACATCATGGTACACAGAGGATGCACTCTGGTTGAAGTCTACTGTGCTGACACTGCTGTGCTCCCTTCCAAGTGCAGAGTTGAAGAAGGGTGTGGAGGTATCACCTGACATGTTCGATTTTGGAGATTCACATATCCCAAGCAGCTGGAGAACCAGAATTAGTAAAAGCTGGCTCAGAGAACCTATGTATTCTCCCTCAAGGAATGGGATGTTGGGTGTGTAATGGGTGCTGAACACTACATTCCTTGAACGACAGAGACCCTTCAGAGAAAGGTCTAGACATTTAGCTCCGCCTGACATCGACGATTTCAGACGCCACCTTACAAGAGATGTTAGCGGCTGGCATCATACAAGAATCACACAGCCTGTATGCCTCCCCAGTTGTTGTGGTAAGCGGAAAAAGAATGGCTCTTCTTTATGTATGTTGATTACCAGACCTTAACAAAAGAACTGTGCCTGATCAGTATGCAATGCCACACATACAGGATGCACTGGACTGTCTAAATGGGACAAAATGGTTCTTCATCCTTGACCTCTGAATAACTTCTGATGACAGGGAAAAATAGCATTTATTCGTCCCTCGGGTTTCTATGAGTTCCTTCACATGCCCCAAGGTATACCAGGTGCACTGGCAAAATTTCAACGATTAATGGAGTGCACAGTGGAAGATATGAATCTCTTGAATGTCTCATTTACCTCGATGATGTCATAGTCTTTGGCAAAACCCTCGAGGAGCATGAGGCCTGCTTATTTAAAGTGTTGGACAGGCTTGAGGCGACACGGTTTTAAGTTATCCACTGACAAATGCCAGTTTTTCCAGAGCTCTGTCAAACACATGGGCCGCATTGTGTCATCAGAAGGCATGCAAACTGACTCAGTAGGTGGAAGCATTAACCAGCTGACCAAAGTCCAACAACTTGAAAGAACTTCAAAGGTTTCGTGATTCTGCAGATATTAATGCCGATTTGTCAAGGACTATACCAAAGTGATCCAGCCCCTATTAAACGGAACTCAAGGGTACCCACCTACTCACAAAAAGTTAAGAAAGGTTCTGACAGAGAGACTGAAAAATCTATTTCAGACCCAATGAGCAGTTTGACAGAGATGGAATCCAGATTGTGACACTGCTTTCGAATAAATAATCTACATATTAACTCATGCTCCTATACTCACTTATGCTGATCCATCAAAGCCATATGTATTACATACAGAGGCCAGCTTGAGTGATCTCGGAGCAATACTCTATCAAGAATACCTGCAAGGATTGTGTCCCATAGCCTTTGCTAGAAGAAGTCTGTTATTTTCTGAAAAACTGTCAAGTGCATAAATTAGAATTGATCGCCTCAAGTGGGCAATAGTTGACCAATTTCATAAATATCTGTATGGTGCTAAAATGTAGTCAAAACAGATAACAATCCATTATATCCAAACAACTGCCAAATTAGATGCTACTAGACACAGATGACTCTCTGCTATAGCAACCCATGACCATGTAGTGGAATACCGACCAGGCTAAAATCATGTTGATGCCAATGCCCTCTCACACAGACCTTTTCTGACCAACAGTGGGTGCATATTGCTGAACAATCTATAACCAGGAAGAAACCTTGTCCTCCAAAGCTGTAAACTGCCTGGCAGATTGCTTGGACCTCAGAGACTTGTATACCAGTTGCCTACTGTAATTAGCCTTAAGTTCTTTACCACAGCTGACTCCAGCTGATATCTGCAAAGCAAGGAAAAATATTTCAAAATAAATAGGCAGACACCTGCAACACTGCCTCTGGGCACAAAGGCTAAAGGCAAAGTCAGGGAGTGAAGCCCTATGATTATTAATGAGCAAATTGTTGTGTTCTGGGGGAGTGTGTTAAGGGGAGCCGCGACTCTGAGGGTACAGTTTAGTAACTTAAAAGGGGACATGTGTAGAGAGAACTGTTGGGGCTACAAGACAATGGGGGTTACAATTTATTTATTTATTTATACATTTATAGTATAGGAATTGCAACCCTTGAGTCATAGACTCATTTCAAAGGCTCCACGTAGTACAAGTGCTTAAAGAACAAGAACAACAGGTAATTACAGTTAACAATGGGAAGGGTCATGAGTCACAAGTGAGGGAGCAAACAGGTAATACAAATGTGAACACATCATACATGAGGTAATTGCCTATATAATTGGTAGCTAAACAAAACAAAAACAAAATAAAGGCAGCATTACATGCATACAGAATCTACGGATGTGCAGTGTACATACTTAGTGGGATTGCCTATACATGAGGTAGCTAACAGATGCAGCAATACAGGTTACAGTTTGATTGCAGGGTACTGCCTTGAAGGATGTTTTGCAAGGTGCAGCCTCCCAGGAGGCATTTGTCATGACCCTAAAAAAAAAAAAAAGTACTGTGCTATGAGTAGGTTAGATAGGCCTAGGGCACAGGGCCCCAGAGGCATATGAAATGTGTGCAGCCTGTCGAGACATTGTCAGTGCCAGGAGTGGCATACAGTAATAGGGCAGTACCTAGGGTAAGGCTAGCAGTCACACTGGCAGCTACGCCCTGCTAGAATATGGGCTTTAAGGGCGCCTTAAAAGGACCTAACTTGGGGTTGTGTGGCAATGGCAGGGGCAGGGCATTGTACCAAGATGGGGCTCTGAAAGGAAGGCTCTATGGGCTAATGAGGTCCTGACCTGGTACCTTCCAGATAGTTTTGGAAGCAGTGGAGTGGCCACAGGGAGGGTGGCCAACTGAAGGAGGCCATCACACCTGTTAGGGTTAAGCCCAGGTGGATTTTTTGGTGAGGAGACAGTTTGATACTGCAACCTTTCCTCTAGAGTGAGAACACTGGTGAGTGCATAGAGGGTGCAGGTGTGTGCACGCTTGTCTGCACCACATAGGAGTTGGCATGCTTTATTGATAGCTAGTTGGATTTGGAAGAGTGCTGTTGGGTCTGAGGCAGCATAGATAGCGAGTCCGTAGTCCACCAGT
Source organism: Neoceratodus forsteri (assembly GCA_016271365.2). Taxonomy (NCBI): domain Eukaryota; kingdom Metazoa; phylum Chordata; order Ceratodontiformes; family Ceratodontidae; genus Neoceratodus; species Neoceratodus forsteri. The sequence continues at coordinate 128,634,632 of JADMNL010000024.1, forward strand.
GACAGAATTGAGGACACTACGGCCAGGTGGAGCGCTTCAGGTGATAGGCAATCGTTGGCCTGTATAGGAGACCGATACGGGTATTGGTGGCTCAGGATAGCATTTTAATGTGGTCATGGAATGAGAGGTTGGTGTCGAAGGTGACCCTAGGTACTTATAGGTTTGGACCTGCTCCAGTGGGAGGAGTGAACCTGGAGAGGATATTCAGGAGATGATCCTTTGCCCTGTTTTGTCGGTGGGCAAGAGCATAGTTTTGGTCTTTTAATGTTGACAACTAGTCTGTGTTCAGCAAATCAGTTTTCTATTTGTTTGTAGGAGTCTTGGAGCAAGAGCTGAAGTGTGGAGGGATCAGGATAGGAGGTATAAAGATCTGCATCGTCCACATACAGGAGAATGTCCCCAGAGCAATATTTAGGCAAGGCATTGAGATATATGCTAAAGCAGGGGACCCAGTATGGATCCCTGGGGACACCAGAGCACACAGGCAGTGTGGAAGATAGGGTATTGTTAATTTTAACACACTGGGTTCTGGTAGACAGATATCTTGAGAACCAGGAGAGGGACCCTGGGAAACCCCAATGTGTTGTAGGGTGTTAGTAGAAGGGGTGGAAACCATGTCAAAGGCCTTAGAGAGGTATATGAACACGGCCCTGCCAGGTGTCCTTTGTCTAGCGCAGAGTGAAGTGAATTAGAAAATCGTGAGGAGCGGTAGTAGTGCTGTGACCAGCTCTGAAACCATGCTGCTCTCGCACAGTAGACTGTGTGTGAGAAGGTATTCAGTGAGCTGGTCAGCCATGATTTTTCAAGGTCTTTAGAAAGGGGGAAGAATTGAGACAGGCTGGTATGGTTTGGGAGGAGCAGTCACTGCTTTTTAGTATAGGGGTTATAGTAGCTGTTTTCCATGAAGTAGGGTACTGGCCTCAGACACAGTGACCATTTACTAGATCAGTGAGTGATGAGAGGACAGAGTCAAGTACAAGGTTTAGGATTCGCATATCAATTGCATCTTTACAGTAGTTGGAGCCACTGAGGGCTCTGGATAGGTAGTGTTTGGCTTAGGTCAGGGTAATGACTTTGAGATGGAAGGGGGCTGGAGATTTGGCACTGGTTTGGGCTGTACTGGGTCAAAAAGTTGTTTGGGAGAACTGAGCTGAGGTCAGAGAAAGTAGAGATGAGGCAGTTTGCAATGCCTAGAGGGTCAGTGGTAGGTTGTGCCATTAAAGTTAAGCTGGGAATGTGGGGAGGCGGGATTTCCCATTAAGGTCCTTAATGTTATCCCAGAACATTTGAGAGCTTTCCCAGGAGGCGGCCAGGGTGGTTCTATAGTGGTCTGCCTTGGCCTTATGTATTGCCCAGGTGCACATTTGTGGGTGGTGTTGTAAGCTTGCCTTTCCACCAGTGAGCCAGAGTCAGTGGCTCGTTGCCATAGGTTGTCTCTTTGTTTGAGCAGCTGCAGCAGTGCTGGGGTAATCCAGGGAGTGTTCGCTTCTTGGAGAATGATATGATGAAGGGTGTGAAGCATCGCAGGCATTGTTGAAAGTGCAAATGAAGTAGTTAAGGGCATCATCAATGTGCAGGCATGGGAAATAGGGACAAGTCACAGTCTGACAGGTGCTGTTGAGCTGGTGAGACTGCCAGGCCTTAACCGCGATGAGAGGTGATGTTTGGTGGAGGTTTCAGCAGTCAAAGACCAGTAAAAGAGGACTGGGGTGGTCACCCAGGAGTTGGGTAGGACCACTAGATCAGTAATAAAGTGGGGATGATTTGTAATGAGGATGTCCAATAAAGTGTGGGTTCCATTGAAGGTGTTTGTCCTAGTGGGTTGGGATAAGTTGTTTTTGGCATGTGCAGATGCAATTTGCTAGCCAGTTTATGTTGAGGTCCCCAACTAGAATCTGTTCTTCTTGTGGGAGAGGGTGGTGAGGTAGTCTGAGAGTGATTGACATGCAGATGATTGGTTAGGAGGGGATGTGGAACAGTGAGAAATAGTGGGGCTCTGGGTAGGGTCTGGTGTGAGTTTTATAGAGAGGCTTGGGCACCATTGTCCAGGGATGGTATGGCAGGGCTTGGTAATGCAGTGCATTGTTTATGTACAGGCACAGCCACCACCTCTCTTTCCCTTATGATCTTCCCTTAGGGAGGAGAAGCCAGGGATCGAGACAAAGGAGTCTGGGTTTCTTTTGGAAAGCCAGGTTTCTGTAAGGGGCCAGGATGTCGGGTTGATGCTGAACAAGCCAGCATTGCAGAGGTGCAGTTTTCTTTGGTAGGCTGCAAATATTCATTGAGGCTATCGTAGCCCTGGAGAGACTGTGGTTGGTAGTGTGCTACCGGGCCTGGATTTGGGTGTACATTGCCAGACAATAGTAGAATCAGGTAGATTGTTCTGAGGAGGGCTGCAAGATGCCTACCTTTTGTTGGGTAGTGTTGGCAGGTAGACTTAGGGGGTGAGCAGGGATAGGTATGTGAAGAAGGGCTGAGAAGGCCTGGTGTAGCAGTGGGCAGGATGGAAGTCTAGAGTGTAGCAGGGAGGGAGGGTGCCAGTGGTAGGGGGGGTGCTATAGGGGTCGACAGGGTGGTAGGGAGGCGGTGTGGGGTGGGATGTGTCTCAGCAATGGGAGTGGGCACATGATAATTGGGCTTGCTGGTTCACTGCATTGCGAGGTAAGTAAAGCCAACAGTAATAGTGTGGCTAGCCTGGGGGTTTGATGCCATAAGACATCACATTGGGATGGGGGCCTCCAAGTATGAGTGTAGGTGGGACTTATTGCCACCCTTCATTGTGGCAGTCATGGCAGCCCGCGGTAGGTCATAGCCTTCTGCAGAAGGTACCAGGTACAGAACCCAGGACAGGATTCCCTGTTAAGCACCTGCTGGCAGATAGGTTTACTGCGTGGAAACATTAGAAAGGCTAGACTGCCTCTAGTGGTGGATTGTTATAGGTTGCAGATGGGGAAATGGGTTGATTGGTTCACGCAGTCAGGAACAATCCTATATAAGGCAGAGTTGACCAAGGGTGGGAGTGGTGGGGAGCGTTAGCATTGCCAGATGCAGTCAGCCCACAGGATTCAGCACAGTCGGCTCCTGGAGTAGTGTGGCAATGAGTTCCATACCTGATTATTGTCCGTGGGGGAGGGGTGGTGGAGCCGAATATGTCTCGACCCTCGCGACCTTCGGCTGGAACAGCTGTGGAGAAACAGAGTAGGGTAAGGTTATATTTATACCTGACCGCCCACTAGTAGGTGGTGGAGGGGAGGGTTTGGGGCTGCTACTGGTTACACAGTAGCTTTAGAGCAGTTACAAGGCAGGAAGGGTGCGAGGAAATAAAATGCAAAAAAAAAAAAAGCATCTAAAACAGTGCACAGTCTCCTGAATAATTACTCCTGATTAGATACAACTGTTGGGCTCTGATCAGTTATGATCATTATATTCGGACTCAGGGCAGCTCAATAGAATTTAGCAGCGTTTAGGACATGTCTTAATCTTGAATAATGAATTCTCGGCTTAGAATATGCAGAGGTGATGCTATGTTTAGTTAGTTAAGGCAGAAAACTTTTATCAGGACTGATAGGGTATAAGCAGGCAGCTTTGTGTTTAAGGTAACAGACAGTTTTGAAATTAGATTAATGTAGTAGAAACTTTAAAAATTTAAGGTAACAGGCAGATCTGGCTATTCTTTGAGGTGCTGGCTGCACCAGGACTTTATATCTGGGAACACTGTTTGAACTGCATAAAAACTGTGTGTACAGACTCCATCTTGTGCCTATCAGCCCATTAGGGGCCAGCATTTAACAAAGGGAATTGAGGACATTGCCAGAGACTTATGGGTAATTATGTGGGACAAAAGCTAGGTGCCAAAAGCAAGCCAATTGACAGATGGGAACTGTTTAGGACAGTTTTGGCAGTCAATAGGATCTCTGGACCTAAGCCCCCATATTAAAGGGAGTAACTGCTCAAATTGGTCAGATTTGCCCAGGAGTTCAGTGTGTATGCCTCTGGGGAGCCTGCCAGCTCTCAGAGGTTAGGCCTGTCAGGTCTAGACTCTTTCGGCTGTCAGTCCACCTGTCCGAGTTGTCCAGTCACCCCAAACTGGTATGCAGCAGCAGGGCATTCATGCAGCAATCAAGCTAGAAGTAAGGATCAGCCTGCAAGCTAGCTGGAAGGACCAGAGAAGGATAAGCCTTACATATAAATGTGCATAGTTTGCCAAAGTATTGTGCAGCCAGCCAGTTCGAGACGTTACGGTGTGCATGTTTGACCAATGTTGAATCAGTTACGTATCAGCTGTTTGCTCCTGCATCCTGAGACCAGTGTTTGAGCGAAGACCATGAGGGAACCCTTCTCATGCTTCACAGAAATATCTGCGCAGGTCTCATGTTGTATTAATGTCAGGGTCTGGGTAATGTCAGTATAAAACAGGGTAGCTCCGTAACATCAGCTGTAATCATTGTGTGCCATCTGATTTTCTTGTTTTGGGTTTAATGCAATGGACTGGGCCATCCAGCTCCGGATTACAAATATTTAGGTTGAGTGTATGTTAATTGTTTTCCTTCCTAAGGGCCCCAACAACAGCTCAACGCCAACATACCTAGGCAACGCTTCAGGCTAGCCTGTTTAAGATACTGGGTACACAGGGTTGTGGGACTGTGTCAAAAGGACTTACAGTGCATGCTGAAATCAACCTAAATCAAATCAGAGATACAAATCAGTTGCTAGATTTATGCCCCACCCTTGTTCACTTCCCTGAATAAACCAGATTATTGTTTTCATGTTTAACCTGGTGTACATTTTATTGGTAGGGTTATTGCTGTATTATGGTATTGTTGCATCACTGGTCTTATTTTTCCAGGGGGTCTCCAGGGCAGTTGCAGAAGATCCAGCCCTGGTGGTAAGTGCAAGGGTGTGAGCATAATATTACTGTTACTTGGTGAATGTGAATGTTCTACTGTTTTACTGTTCAGGCCACTAAAGGGTTGATGGGAGGGGTTATAGCATCCCAAAAGCTATACCAAAGCAGCTACGCACCCCAATACCATTCCTCTGGGTGGAGACACCCGTTCACTAAGCTCAGGCCCCTCACCCTGTGTAAGATTCAGGCAGGCAGGGTAGTGACCCACAGGGACAGTGCCACCTAGGGTTACAGTGTCATCATTTCTGTGTGGGCAGGACTTGCATATTTTGAGCCAGCCCATTGCATATCTCCTGCTTGTCTTTGCATTGAAATGTGGTGACTCCTGAACTGAAATTTAATATGTGGAGCACCTCACTGTTGAAAAATACACTTTCCCTACAGGTCTCACTTCATTACAGAAACACATACTTTAACACAGTTCTGAAACTGATTTTCAAAGTTATGTGCCCGAACAACAGAGCATTATTGGCATTCCACCAGTTATGATGGTTGATCGATAGAAGGCTCATTCCAGTTTTGCAGACACAGTCAGTAAATAGTTTCAACTTAACTCAGCAGAACTCAATGTTCCAAACATGTGGACAGTCCAACGTAGCATCACAAAACTTATTCTATCATTTTGCTTCCAAGAAGTAGGGCAGTATAGTAGTTTTCATCCAATCAAATCAATCTCCATTCTTATTTATTGCATCGTTACTAGTTTTCACTAATCCTACATCAAAGTAGCACCATTTGTTAGTCAGAGAATCTGAAAAATGCTTGGTTTCTACTTTAATCAGCTTAGGGCTAGGACAGCTCATTTCTGAACCAACCAGGGGTAGTAAGATGTCGCATCTCCTTCTTACCAACATAGATTACATTTCTAACATTCAAGTAAAAGATCCCTTAGGTAACAATGACCATAATTCACTTCAATTCAATCTAATTTATGATCACCATCGCCTAGTAAACAACTTAGTATACAAAACTATGAAACGGCTAATTTTAGAGACATCACCAACCATTTAAACAACATTCACTGGGAAGAAATTCTGTCCTACCTGTCAGTGGAGGAGGCCTAGACCAGATTTAAGTCTATCCTTGCCACACTTGAAGAGTCTTATGTCCCCTCAAAAAGTACAAGAACAAGAGTAAGATTCCCATTTGGCTTAATAAATCTATTAAATCCACATCAAAATCAAAGAAAACTATTCATGAGACTTAAATCATGTAATGATGAAAATAGAGCTGAAATATACTCTAAATATAAATCAGCCTTATAACACCTAAAGGCATTGACTAAGCGCCCAAGAGAAATCTGAGTTCAGGATTGCTCATTCGAAAGACTGTCACAAAACTCTTTTCTCATACCTAAATAGTAAGAAAGGGCATACCAGGCAAATAGGTCCCTAATTATTGATAATTCTATTTAACCTCAGATAAGGACACTGCTGATTCCTTTAATAAATATTTCTGTTCTATGTTTTCCAGGAAGGTTACCCTCAGTCTTTCTACACCTACTACAGGTAGATCTAACCCATACCTCATTACAACATCTGAAATAGTCCAAGCAATAACTCGCCTTAAAAACAACCAGCCCAGGGCCTGATAACATCAACCCCAGATTTATATTAGGAGTGTCAGAAGCACTATTGCTTCCTCTATCAATCTTTAATAAATCATTAACTACAAGTTTAATCCCTCAGATTGGTTATCTGCAACAATAACACCTATATTTAAACAAGCATTTGTCAATGCAGAATGTTTGCTTGCTGGTATTACCATAGGAAGTGCAGGAGTTAGACAGATGCAGAATAGGAGTGGCAGTGAAGTATTGAACTCACGCCAATCCCACCTCCACCCTGCAGAGATGGACAAGCATTGGGGGTGCTTGTGGGTTGTTGCCCATAATGCTCACGGCATTTCACCTCACCCTATCCTGTAGTCACTGACAAGTGCTGAGGTGTGCCTTGGGGTGTTCAGCTTCACAGTCAGCCCATTTCATAAGGACATACGCTGAAATGGGTGAAGTACAGAGAATTGGGTGATGTCTGGGTTGAATAGTCCAAGGCGCACCTCGATGCCCGTCACTGGATTCAGGGTGGGGGTGGGATGGCATGAGCATTACAGCCGGTTTTCCAAAGTTACACCTCTGATGCCTGTCGGTCTGTACAGGGTGGTATGTTATGATTAGGAACCCCAATGCCCGTGTGTTGGTATTAGCACTACAAATTTTCAATATGGCCTTTTGTGACCCCCACCTCATGAAAGCATTTGGGACCTCTTCTCATGAACAGTGGCAGTGTGATTTTGTTAATGTGTCCCAACTTCGAAGTTCTACAGTGACCGTGCATATTCTGCGCCAGATGTGTGAAAACACAGATCAGGCAGGATGTGAAGAATGACAGCTGTACTATCCATAAGGAGGTGTGAAGAGATGGCAATGTTTATTTTTGCAGTTAATCTTTTCTCCTAACTCCCCTACAGCGTTTCCTCCTGCCAGGTCACCCAGCCCCATCTCCGCTCGCTGCTTACTTCTCCACTTTCCTCCATGGCTTGCCACCCATGGCGGGGCAGTGGGGATCCTCAACCCACCAGAATGGATCTGGTGTGGGGTTACTGCCAACTGCGTGAGTGGGGCCTCATGTGACGGCATTCATCATGCCGAGCATGCTGAGGAGCCATGTTTCTGATTTTCTCCCTTCCCGAGTGCGGCATGGTGACGGGGTAATGATGCCAATGGCCGAGCCGCTGCGACGCCCCATACGCGACATGCCGGGCATCTGCCCTGTAACTGCTCTACGTGAAAGCCACAGGAGCCGGTCCCTAACTTCTGCTGGGGTCAGGCATGCAGCGGACTCCGTCCCACCCTCCCAGGAGAGGAGAGGAGAGCTGACCTCAGGATGCTCAATTCTCTCCCTCCCCAGCCGACCTCTGGCGGCTCACTTGCACCATGAACATGGGTCGCTGGCATGGCAGGAGGTAAGGCATGATGCCTCAGCCCTCCACGCCACTGTGCCAGCAAGAGATGGCAATGTTGAAAATCTGCAGTAAAAATATTAAAAATGCTCAAAGTTCTGAGTGTATGTAGAAACTGTGCAACACATGCTTGTACTGCAGTCATTCACTAGAATTATTTAATCAAATTTTCAACATAGGCATTTTGTGACCTCTGCTCATGAACACTGTCACTATGATTTTCTTAATCTGTCCGAAACATTAATTTCCACGGCAACCATGCCATTGTGCACTAGATGTGCAAATGCATATTTCGGCAGGAAATGAAAATGACAGCTGTACTGTTCATAAGGAGGTGTAAAAATGCCAATGTTGAAAATCTGGAGTGAAAATATGACAAATTCATGAAATTATGTGTGTGCGTGGAAACTGCAAAGCGCATGCTCATAACAGTCATTACATGGACTTTTGTCACCAAATTTTCAACATAGGTATTTTGAGACCTCCGCTCTTGAACAGTATCACTGTGATTTTCGTAATCTGTCCCGAACACTGATTTCCCACAGCGACTGTGGCTATTCTGCACTGGAAGTGTGAAAATGCATTTCAGCCAGGATGTTGAAAATGACAACTGTACTGTTATGAGGAGGTGAAAAATACCAGTGTTGAAAATCTGGAGTGAAAATATTACAGATTCGAGAAGTTATGAGTGTGCGTGGAAACTGCTTAACACATGCTCGTAAAACAGCCATTTTTGGATTTATTTTTTTGCAGCTATTAGTTTTGCTGCCAGCTTTACATCCAGAGGGTGCCCCAGCCCTGTCTCCTGATGTCCACCATTGGGCACTGATCCGTCCCCAGGACTTGCACCTGGGGCAGGAGTTCCCCAACCCCACCGGAGACCAGATTTAAGGCCAGCGCTGTGGCAGGCCAGGAGCCAAGCCAGTGAGGCGCCCATCACACTGCTGCGGCAAGCATTTTCTTTTCCTTCCCCGAGGGGCTGGGGCATGCAATGATGCCTACGGAGTACAGCACACATGCGTCCGCACGTGTCTCCTCCAAGCAACTGCCCCAACCCTCCCTTGTCTGCAGCATGGCAGCTGTGTCCTCCAGCCTCCGCTAGGGGCAACCAGGCACCAACAGCTGAAACCTCCCTCCTGGAGAAGGAGAGCAGTCCACTGGATGCTCAATCCTTCCCGCCCTGCCGACCCCCGGTCCTCAGGCTTGCTCCCGAACACTGGTCGCCGCGCTATGCGAGGTAAGGCGACCAGTGCCTCAGCTCAGCACTAGTAGTTTTGATTTTTTTCACTACATTTCAACATAGGCTTTGTGAGAGCTTCACTCATGAACAGTGGCACTGTTGTTTGTTAATCAGTCCTGAAAGGTGATTCCATGCAGTGACTTCAAAATCACCTTTCGACTGATTAACAAAATGACAGTGCCACTGTTCAAGAGGTGGTCTCTCAAAACCTCATGTTGAAAATTTGGTGAAAAAATCCAAAATGCCTGAGATATGCACCAAAGTTGAAAAACCCTGTTTATGCCATTATACAGTTTACTGGCATTTCTTCAGTTCATGGTCTGCTTTGAAGAGTGCAGACGTGTTCCTGGTCCACAAGATCATTGCACCGGGCACTGGAGGTAAGTATGGATTGGGGATTGTGGGGAGGTGGGTGCACAGAGGGTGGGCATGGGTTGTAGGGGCCACCACACTCAAGAAGGACCGTTTTTGTTTTACAGGATTAAAAAAAAAGTAACATCGCAGGAAGGTTTCTTTTTACAGGGACATTTGGTATGCTGGGGTGGGCTCCCAGCATGTCACCAGAGTGCTGGTGGGGCTGTAGCTGACAGGGACTGGGCACCCCTTGGCACACAACTAATGGGGGACATTATGCCAGTGGGGAGTGGGCTGCACCATTGGCAAATTAACTGGGAGGCGGCATGCCTCAAATCTCTTTAATAAGTACTTTTGTTCTGTCTTCTCTCAAAATCACCTGTTAGTACATTTAAAGTTCACCACGTAGATTATCATAGGTTCTATCCAACTGACATTATACAGGCTATCAAAACTAAAAACATACTAGTCCGGACACAGAAGGTATTCATCCATGGTTTATGATCGAAACCTCTATAAATATTTCTATACTTTTGTCAATTATCTTCAACAAATCCTTACAAGAAGGCATTGTACCAAATGATTGGCGTTCAGCAATAGTTACTCCTTGATTTAAAAGGTAATAGAGGCTCTGTGCAAAATTATCGCCTGATTAGCCTGACCTCAGTGGCTGGTAAATTAATGGAACGAGTAATGAATTCTCTAATAGATCAAGATTGTAAAAATTAGGAATTTATGATTCAAATCAGCATGGGTTTACTCCTAAGCATTCCTGCACCATCAATCTGATATCTTTTACAATAATATAAGTACTCTACTAGATGTGGGTATCCCTACTGATGTCATTCTTTTGGACTTTAGTAGAGCTTTCGATAAAGTCTCACATGAAAACTCATTACTAAAATGCACAATCTAGGTTTTTCACCTGATATTGTCAACTGGACTTTAAACTGGTTGACAAATCATTCTCAGAGAGTCAGAATTAATGATATCTTGTCTGGTTCGGTAGTGTGACAAGTGGTATACCACAGGTCGGTCTTGGGACCAACATTGTTTAATCTCTTTATCAGTGATTTACAAACAGGGTCAAATAACTTCATGGTTAAATTTGCAGATGATACTAAATTGGGGCAAGGTTAATAATCAAGAAAATATTTCTGCATTAAAGAAGGATTTGGAAAAATTAACACTTTGAGCAAATGAAAATCATATGCAGTTTAATCAAGAGTAATGTTTAGTAGTGCATTTTGGTGTAAATAATCCAAAACGATATATTATATAAACGACTACCACTTCACTCATCAAATTGTGAAAAGATTTAGGATATATGTTAATAATAAACTTACATCAAATGATCACTGTGTTATAACTGCTTGCATGACCAATAGACCTTTGAGGCAAATAAAACACACTTTGTTAATTGCACTGAACAATGCTTTATTCCTTTGTATAGGGCATACATTAGACCGATATCTAGAGTATGGCTCCCTTTCTGGAATCCAAACCAAAAAAAGACATAGCAATTCTCTAACAGGTTCAAAGGAGAGTAACTAGAATGATTCCAAGATTAACAGACTTGGATTATCACAACAGATTAAAAGCTACTGGTCTCTTCTCTTCAAACTAGAAGATTAAGAGGTGATATGCTTATGGTTTTAATTTAATAAATTCACCAGATCTAATGGAAAATGTGGTCTAACACTCTCCAAAAGGAGACATGTTCCGAGACTACATAATAAACAGCTTGAAGTAAAAATTTACAAAACCAGCAAAAGGGAAACTTTTTCCAATAAGAGCATCCATTGTATGGAACACCTTGCCACAAGAATTGGTAGAGGCAACTAGTGCCACTGTCATTGAAAACAAATTAGATGTTTAGTTGAGGGATAATAGATAAATAATGTCCCACATAGTGTGGGGAACAGTCTCGATGGGCTCTGGCCTTCTGTTCTTTCATACCAAGTAATACAAATAAGTAATGCCGACGGGATTGGACAAACCCATCGACTCTGTGCAGCCGCACAGTACAAATTGTGGGGAAGGGGCTGAGACATTATGCCAACAGGGGATTGGGCACCCCATCATTTTTATTTTTAGCTTCATGGGGAAGGCCTGGGCTCAGTGCGTTCACACTGCTGTAAGCTACAGCAGTGTGAATGCGCAATACAGAAATTGAACGCAGGAATGCAAGTTCAAAGGACTGGAACCTGCGTCCATTGGTGCAGCTCCAGTCCTTGAAAAGTTGTCCTGCTCAGCCCAAACAGCTGAGAGTGAGCTACCGGAAGCCTGCCGACTGATTTGTCTGTCATTAGAAATGGAGCTCTCCATTGGGCACACCCCTGTAGAGCAATTTATAGCAATGAGTTGGTCTGCACCTGTGCGCCACGACAAACTCAATAAAAAGGGACCAAAGCAGTATTAGTACTCCTCCTATGGCCTCAAGTCTGCTGACCATGCCGTACTTCAAATACCTAGATGTAACTCTTCCAAGGGTGCCAACACTTTCGCTCATGCCACCCCAAAATACTGGAATGGACTGCCTCTTGACCTACGGCTCTCACCCACTAGTAACTCTTTTAAAAAGAATCATCGTTCTCATCTCCTCACTAATGTACAAATGTTTCAGTCCCGTTGAACATACTGGGCCAATGCACTATGCAATTCTGCTTAAAGTTGGACCAGCATAACATTCTGTGGTGATTTGCATATCCAGCCCATGATGCTTTGCATTGTGGGGCATGTGTGATTTTGCATTTTCTTGAAACTTGGCTTCCCAGCCAAATGCCCTTTGGGTAACCCTTGCCTCAGTGTTTCACAGAGGTTCTTTGTCTTTAAATAGTTTTATTTTAATGGGTTCACTACAATATATCCAAGGCACACTGCCTTAGGGGTAGCTGGTCCATTCCACTGGGGTGTCAAACAGACGAGGCATACTGATGAGTCCTGGTAGGGCCGAAACATGTGTCTATGTCTTCTGTTAGCACCCTTTGCAAACTGTGTGAGAGGCCTTTCGGCACCATGCAATTCTGCTTAAAGTTGGACCAGCATAACATTCTGTGGTGATTTGCATATGCAGCCCATGATGCTTTGCATTGTGGGGGCATGTGTGATTTGTATTTTCTTGAAACTTGGCTTCCCAGCCAAATGCCCTTTAGGGTAACCCTTGCCTCAGTGTTTGCATAGAGGTTCTTTGTCTTTAAATAGTTTTTTTATTTTAATGGGTTCACCACAATATATCCAAGGCACACTGCCTTAAGGGTAGCTGGTCCATTCCACTGGGGTGGCAAACAGATCTGAGGCATACTGATGAGTCCTGGTAGGACTGAAACATGTGTCTATGTTTTCTGTTAGCACCCCTTTGCAACTGTGAGAGGCCTTTCGGCACCATGCAATTCTGCTTAAAGTTGGACCAGCATAACATTCTGTGGTGATTTGCATATGCAGCCCATGATGCTTTGCATTGTGGGGCATGTGTGATTTTGTATTTTCTTGCAAATTCTATAAGCACCCCTATGCATGGGATTTAATGCAAAGAAGTGCAAGATCATGCATAGGGAAGAGAAACCCTGAAGACACCTATAGGCTGGGAGGGAGTTGCTGACAGTCACAAAGAAAGAAAGAGACTTGGCATCATCATCACTGATGACCTGAAATCATCCAAGCAGACCTCTAACGAGTAGGTAAGGCTAGGGGATGTTAGAGTGTATTAGTAGGGGTATCACAAGTCGTAAGAGGGAGGTAATAATCCTCTTTACAAGACACTGGTTAGGCCCATCTGGAGTACTGCATGCAGTACTGGAGACCACACCTTCACAAGGACATTAACCAAATTGAGGCAGTCCAGAAAAGGGCAACCAAACTGGTACAGGGTCTGCATCAGAAAACATATGGGGACAGATTAACAGAGCTCAATATGTATACCCTAGAGCAAAGGAGGAGAGAGGTGATATGATTGAAACATTCAAACACCTTAAGGGCATTAGCAAGGTGAAAAGAGTCTAACATGTTTCAATATAAGAAAAATAGCAGGACAAGAGGACACAGCATGAGATTAGAGGGAGGCGATTAAGGGGTAATGTGAGGAAGTTCTTTTTCACAGAAAGGGTGGTGGATCCATGGAATGGCCTTCCTCAGTAAGTGGTGGCTTGAATACAGTGCAGGGCTGCAAACAGGCATAGGATAAGTATAAGGAGCAATACAGATGAGTATGAATAGATAGGCCACTGACAGAGCAAAGGCCAATGGCACATTTATCAGGCAGAAAAGAAATAGGCAGACTGGATGGGCCTTGCAGTCCTTATCTGGTGTCAACTTCTATGTTTTTATGTTTCTATGTTGCAAGTTGCGACATGCGAGGGTGCAGTTATGCCAAGGACCCCTGCCCGATTCTGTAAGGGGCAGGGTGCCCATGGCTAAGTCCTGTGACTTCGACATTTCTACAGTTATACCAAATGAAAGGCGTATCTGAGGTGCATGTCACAAGCAGCAAGCAATGTTCCATATGGCGATGTGCCCCCAGTCCCCAAGCCTGACAAGCCTAGCAGGGCTATCGTCCCCCGTCCCTCACTGTGTTTACAGCAAAGCCCCTCTTGGCTATTGGACCCCATCCCGATCCCTATACAGTAGTATAACTAGCCCACAGAGGCAGATTCACCCCACCCAAGCCCCGATGCCAGCCGCACACAAGGCTGTGTCCTGTAAATACTGTACATTGATCCACTCCTAATTTGTAATCCCCAGTAGTCTAGTGGCCCCCACCTGGCATTGTCAAGACCACCCCGCACCCCTCTGACCCATCCCCAATAGCGACAGCTGCACACCTCTCACCACCACGGCCATTGCTGCTGACTGAGCTCTGTATGAGCATGTACTGTATATACCTGTTCATTGACTGAATGAGTTCATTCATTCATTCATTGAGCACGTATATACAGTACACACTCCACTGAGGAGCTCAGTCAGTGGCTGACCATGATGGTGAGGAGGGCTGTGCCAGTCGCTGGCTGGGATGGGTTGGGGGTGGGGTGGTCTGACAATGCCAGGTGGGGGTGGAGGCCACTAGACTACCAAGGATTACAAATTAGGGAGTGGATCCTTGTACAGTATTCATAGGACATAGCCTTGTGTGGGCGGCTGTGTCGGGCTTGAGTGGGGAGTGCAATCTGTCCCCACGGGCTAGTGATACTACTGTATAGGGATCAGGATAGGGGTCCAATAGCCCAGAGGGGCTTTACTGTGTACACAGTGGGGACTGGGGGCAGGGGGGCTGGAGACCTGTGGGACTGTTCTTACCACAGTGTTTGGGAACTCAGGGAGGGGTCCTATAGCTCTGATGGGCACCTGCAGGGGTGGGGTCCTCTAGCCCTGTAGGGCTGTCCAGTGGGTCAGAGATGGGGCTGTGGGGTGGCACATATTGGTAGATCGGGGTCGTTATACACAACCCTCGGTGGACGCAAAGTTACACCAGGTATTTGCTGGTGTAATTTTCATTGACGGATGTCCACGGGGTATCTTCTAGAACAGCACCATTGGGGACTCTGTTGCTGCCCTTCCAGAATAGGGCACAACTGTTGCCCTCAAACCACCTAGCTCCATGTGCATGGGGTTTAGGGTGTAACTGGTGGCATAAGTTCACTTGCATAAGTGCTTTGCAGAATACCGAATATCGCAACTGCTGGCATAACTTGCTACTTGCACCATTTTTTGGTGCAAGCCAGTCGCCAAGACGTAAATCCTTTGTAGAATTGGGCCCACTGGCTTCACCTACCATCACTTGTTTACACCTCCTTCCTCCCTAGTTAACCCCACTCCTGTTGCCATACTAAAATATGCTCTACCCTGTTATGTTAGGACTTGCCCTATATGACATGTATGCTGGCTAATTCCATTATTTTGTCTCTCAGTTACCTTACCTAATGTTTTAAGAATTGCTCAGTTCATTTGTACTAAGAATGGTTCAGTTTGCTATGCATTTATCGTTGTCTGGATTGTTTCTGTTCCTGCCATGTTTTCTGTACCAGTTCTGTATCTTGTCATGTATCCTGTAGCACTACTTTGTAACACTTACTTGCTTTGATTATGTTTATGTACTGTGTTCCACTACTTTGTAACCTTCGGTCGTGTCTGAAAATAGTAATTCCAATGGCTAGCACACCTTACCCAGTTAACAAAAACTAATAAATAATAAACTAAAATTATACTGTTCTATTTTCCTTAAAGCAAGCTGGGAAAGTATTTCCAAGAAGGCCAGCTGCCCATAGCCTGAACCCTCTCTGAAAGTAGATACCTCCACTGTTCTGCAGCATTGATCAACATGTGTATCGCAACAGTGGAGGCTGCAACAGTAGTGCTCTGTAGAATTTTGAAATTCCAGCAGAATGAAATTTTGTAGAACTTTTGAAATTCTGCCTAATTTTGGCAGCAATGGAATGGCAGAATTTCGTGGCAGCAAAATGCGGAATGGGTTTTTCCACAACAAATTCTGTGGATCTCAATATTCTCTGCAGAAATGGTTGCAGAGTGATTTTCTAGGGAAAAAATGCTGTTCCGTTGAATAATATTCTGCAGATCGCAGCAAGCAGAATTCTGCAGAAGCACCAGCAAAGTTCCAGTGGAAATTCTGCCTGTGGAATGGTCATTCCATGCTAATGCCACTGCAGAATTCCGTGATTCTGCACAGTACTATGTAAGAGCCTATTTAATGCTGAGACCCCCAAGTGTGGTGGAAGGTGTAATGCCTAGCACCATCAAAGGAGCATCTAGCCTTATGTAGTTAGGGCAGACCACTTTGCAGGAAATAAATGCAGCCTTTCAGAAATTGATGAGTAGGGGGCAGGACTGGAGTATGTGGGAAAGGGGTCCACATGCAAGCTGCAACTCCAGCATGTGTCAGTGTGGAGGAACCCCATCCTTGTAAGGGCCTGTAGGGTCCTGTACCACCTCTGCAGGGCTTTTAATTGAATTAGCTGGGCCTTAGGGTCCCTCTGCTGGTGTGTGCTCAATGTTGCATCCCACTGCTGGTCTGTAATAGTTATACCTAATTCCTCTTGCCATTGTGCCTGGGCCAAGGTGGTGATGGGCAAAGCTTTGCCCTACATAGCTCTGTAAATTTGACCTGCCACCCTCTGGGACATTTGAGCCAAGCCTGCAGAGGGTGTGTTTTGCCTGCTCTGTGTAATCTCATAGCACAGGAGAAATAATGGACATAACTGAAGATATAACCAGAAGTCTTACTTTGGGAGGTCACAGAGATAAGAAAGGGTAGCAAAGGAATGTTGATATATCTGCCCTTCTAGACATAAATTGTGGGCAGCCAGAATGGCTTTAGCTTTCTAGTGGCCTCCTGGTATCAATTTATGAGCATTGCCTAATAACTCATTGTCCCATAAGGGGCATATGGTGGGGGAGCTCTGGATCTGCAAAGGGAGGATACCTGCTTCCAGTATCTGTCTTGAGAGTGCAAAAGTCAGGCATTTTGATACTTCCTTGAGTCTGTTTGTGTAAAGCACTGCCTTGGGGCTATGCAGTGAGAGAAGGTGACCCTCCATAACTACCCACAGATGGGAGAACTTGGTAATAGGCATGAACCATTTGTTGTCTGAGCCATAATAAAAGCTTTGTGGTGGTTAAGCAGTGCAGCAAGCTCACCCCATCTGAGGCAATGCTGCCTAAGTTTGGATCTGCTAAACCTGGAAAGGCCCTTCCCATAAAAGGTTGCTGCCCACTAGGATGTCCAGCTTCATGAACCATTGGCTGGAGAGCTTTATCCAGAGGTGAGAGAGAAAATGGAGTACTTTTGGGGCAAATACCATTTTAATTGCAGCTATTTTGCTCATCAGACTCATGTGCAATAACCTCTGCACTCACAGTCCAGCCACAGTGACTCAGTTACTATGTTCAGGTTAGCCTTCCACATGTCTGAGATAAATGATGTCAGTTTAATCCCTGTCTTATGCCACTGCTACATTACTCCTGCAGGAGTCTGATGGGTACATGCTGAGTTGAGAGGGACACCTCTGACTTATCATGATTGATACACAGCCCAGAAACGTGAAAGATGGGGTTTTGCAATGGATTGACTGCTGATGGGACATTTGTTAGGAAGATGACAATTTCATTGGCGTAAAGCAGAGTCCTATGTTCAGCATCTCCTGCTGCAATACCCATTCGACTGGGTGGAGCCTGATGGCTTGGACCAGATGCTCAGTAGCCAAGAGGAAAAAGAGGGGGACAATGAGCATCCCTGCTGTGTGCCCTGCTTTAGAAAAAGCCATCTGAGAGAGTACTATTAGCACCCTTGCAAATGAGCTATGATACATACCCTGACTGCCCCCATAAACATGGTCCTAAATCCCATGGTTTGCATTACCCCATGTAAAAAGGATCATTCAACTGAGTCAAGGCCTTTTCAAAGTCATTTGTCAGGGCTGCAACACGAGTGGGAAAGGCTGGGGTTGAAAGTTAATGATGGAGTGAAATGGTCAGCCACCAGCCTTCCCTTAACAAAGCCCACTTGGTTGGGGTGGATGAGGAGGGAGGATACCCTTGAGGTCAGAAGCTAAAATTTTCACCAGCACTTTTGCATCTGCATAAAGCAGAGAAATGGTGTGATAACTGCCTGGAAGGGAGGAGTTCTTCCTTTCTTAGGCAGGACAGTGATGACTGCCTCCTGTAGTGTGGGTGGTAAGTGACTGGAGAGAGAGCATCCTGAAAGACTCACAGGAGGAGATACTTCTACCACCGCTGCCTGGTGCAGGTTGATTGGCAGGCCCCTCCCGTGAACTTGTGTTTATTCATGGAAGGCACTGTAGTTTTGACCTCCTTCAGAGTAACTGATGATTCCAGTGTGGTCAGCTGAGCCAGGGATATGGTGGGAAGTTGGTGATCTGAGGAATTCTTGAATGCTCTCCAACAGTGGGACCACCACTCACGTGGGGGTGGAGCAGCAAGATGGCACCAGTGCTGCTCCGCTTCTTGCTGTAAGTTCACCCTTGCTTCGATTATGCAAAGTTTTAGGGTGCCATGAATAAAACCCATATTGTTTTTAACTATTTTGTGTTCCAGCTCTGAAACTGGTTTTCTTTGTAGTTGGAAAGTTATAGGGCTGCTCTTTTTCTTGTGTGACTAGTGTTGGTCATCCATTTGTTTTGGCGTCTGTCGGTGCTACCAGAATCAGAGCTAGAGAAAGCTGTCCTGAGCTTTTTGAATCTGTTGGTAAATTTTCTGCTTTGAGCCATCATTTTTAGTTTTATTCTTAGTAACGGCTTGCTAGAAGTGGAAAGTTGTTTTTGGGGGTTTTGATATGACTCGTAATTGCCCAGTTAAGTTAAAGAATGAACATGATGAACAAGCAGAGAATATACCACTTAAAAAGATGCTGGGAGAGAATGAACACGGAGAACATGGGGACTTTGTGAGGCAAAGCATAGTCAGTGCTAAAAGGCTCTTTCTAACTTAAACAAGATATGCTACCCTTGCCTATGGGGTGAAAAGGAATTGGCTTTATCTTGTATTTGAAATTATTATGCTCAGAGGAGCGTTTTTTCTTTGTCTCCTCTTCTAGGGTTTGTGGACAGAGAAAGAGAAATTTGGATTGGTGGTTGTCCTGGGACACTAATCAAGGTGTTACTGAAGGGTCTCTTGGGGATCTACGAGGTCAGAAAGCCTCAATGATGCCCTGGAAAATGCTCTGGTAAAATGCAAGGCTGGAAAAAGATGAAGAAAAGTGTGCAGCTGTATGCTATAGGTGCCTTTGGGAGAACGCCAAAGGTTTTCCTGCACAAGAGCTATGAATCTGAGATAAGTTTAAGGTTCTTTATTTGTTCACATAAGAACGCTGTGTAAGTGACTGTGGGAACAAACCTTTATCTTAAGCTTTCCTTTTTGTGGTCTATAACTGGCAAAGACGCTCTGGATGCTTAGCAAATTGCTCTTTGAACTTAATGTTAGTGATGCCCAAATATACAGCGCACACAAATTTTATCTCACGGTACTTTAAAAACTTGTAAGGAAAAGCTGATCTAGTTTGTTAAAATGGGCATAAAGCAGGTGTGTTAATTTTGACTGGCTGTACTCTTAACTGTATGACTCATGTGAGGTATGCTGTTTGAATGGATGTCCCGACTTTTCTTTTTTTTTTTTTGGTTTTAGCTTCTCTGTGGAGCAAGAATGGAATACAAAGTTTTATATTCTGTTAGATGGTATGTTCTTGATCTGACTGGTGGGACTTCAGTTATGGAGTCTAATGTTTTTAATTGATTAGGTTATTTCTTTGAGCCCAAAGTAGGGTTCCTCACAATACTCTTATAGGACTCCTTCATGGAGCTAAATTAGATGACTCTATAAGTGGCCTGTGTATTTGTGGTGAAATGGCTCAAAGTTTTATTAAATGTTTCTGTTCATTTATAGCTCACTTACTATTGGACTCCTCTACAATAAAGAGGCGCTGCTTTTTATTTAATCTACATAAAGAAAATAACATAGTAACCATGTTTTAATATGCTGCTTTTGGATCTGATTTATCTGTGGCATTTGTGAAGTATAATTCTGTGGCAACAAGTGGTTAGTTTATAACCTGCCAAATGTATGTTTGTGTTTTATATGTGATTGGCAGAGCTCAAGGCCATCACATTTTAGGGATAATGTAGAATACATAGGTCATATTTGGTATTCAGATTTTTATTATCAGCAAAGGGACTAGTTTTGTAAATTAACATTCTGAATTATTATTATTATTCAGGAGGCCCACACAGAGATTCACGTTGGCAGATCTAAGTTAGATCTGGGGGATCACTTGGAATGCCTGTGGAAACTTGATCATTTGTTGGGTGAGCTAGGCTAAGCCTTCTTATAAATCTCTGTATTTAGTTGGCTGGGGTCCTTCGCCTTTGTCTAATTTATATAAGGAAAATAAATTGAAGGAACAGGTCAAGGAGAGAAAACTGTACACAATCAGTAATTTATGAAAACTGAGCTAAATATGCTCTTCATGACCCATTTACTCTGTGCTTATGGATTAATGTAGTCCAAAAGGTCTTTTATGTTTGATTTTGATGGACTTCAGGAATGTTTTGTGCATTGAGTAATTGTGTGGATTATGTAATTTTAAACGTTTTTAATGTGCTATGTTGTAATGATTTTTTAACCGATCAGTAATAAACCATAACAGTAACTCTACCACAGTGGTGGAGAGTTCAGCTTGACATGGAAATCGTGCATGATCTGGCTAAGGCTTTTAGCCTCCATATGCAGGTGGCCTGTAGGATCCCTCAAACCCAGGATGTACCTCTTTGCCTGCATCTTTTGGAATCTGTATGAGAGCACCTTACTCATTCGCCTCCCTCTGTCCCAGTTGTTATGGTGGGTATGGAAGAGGACCAGTTAGGCCTTCCTGGAATAGATCTAGTGCAGTTGGGTATGGAGCTGGACCACCTTGATGGGGTCTGCCTGTGGGATGGCTTTGAGGACTGTTTCTTCCTTTAGAGCTGGTTCTGTAGGTCTCCACCTTCACCTCCCTATCTTTTATTCTGTGGGCTACAAACCTTATGATCTGGTCCCTGATGTGAGCTTTTAGGGTTTCCCATAGACTAGAATTGATGACCTCCCTTGTGTTGTTATTGATCAGGAACTCCTCAATATCCAATTTGAGCCAGGGCAGAAACTTAGGGTCATTTAACAAGAGTGGGTCCAACCTCCAAAAGGAGGACCTAGGAATAGTATGGGCCTCATACCATGTGGAGGGAGACTGAGTCATGGTTTGAAATCAGGATGGGGTGGATAGTGATGTCCTGCAACACCTGAGTGGCTGGAGGGAAAGTCAGCCAAAATGCAGTCTATTACAAGACTGGTGAATCAAGGAGTGATAGGTATAGTCCCTAATGGGGGACTGGTTAGCTGTCAGCCATCTGTATGGGTATGCTCCTGCATGCCAGGTTTCAGTGTATCTTGTTATTCCTGGTAAGGTTCCTGTAAAGTCGATGAGTGGTCTAAAGCTGACTTCCACATGAGGTTAAAATCCCCACACACACACACACATGCACTGGATTAAGGCGAAGGGGTGCAAAAATCCACTAGAGCAGAGCCCACGTCCTGAAAGAGCTACTGGAGTCATCATTGGGAGCTTAGACATTCAAAGAAATGATGGGGCCCTGTGGAGCAGACATCTTACCTAACATTCACCTGTCCTCCCCATTGGTCCTGGAGTCCTCCACTTTCCAGTGCAGGGACTTGTGCCACAAAGCAACACTCCCTCTTCAAAGAAGGGGAGAATTATGAATCTTTCCTCCCACCCATTTCTGAACAAGTTTTGTAGTTTCTTTAGAAATCAGTTTGGTCTTCTGAAGGAAAGCCACCCATGCCTCAAGCCCTTTCAGATTGGAGAGAACTTGTTTTTGTTTAATTGTGGAATTGAGACCCTGACATTCCAGGTACAGTAATTAGAATGGTGTCAGCCATTGTGGAAAAGGACAGTCTGACTGCAGACTATGAGATCAGCTGAACCAAAACATCCCACCCCACCTCCCTTCCTCTGAGGTTGCAATCTCTGAGCTGCCAGGGCCCCAAGTTGTAGCACTATGGGGGCAGCATTGTTCCAAAGACCAAACAGTATGGGTGATTTGCTTAATAACATTCATGAAAGTACAATCACAGCAATTAAAAATTCAAAACACAGAGTTAATGGACTAGGGTCAGGAGGCCCAACCACAGCTTTTGGAATGCCCCTCCTCAAACACAGGAAAATAAAAGAAGAAGAAAGATCAGCATTTGTATAGTGTTTTTCATACACATTATATCCCACAGTGCTTTACAATCAGTGGGAGAGCGGTACTGAAGTAACTGAATGTGTTGTGGCAGCCATTTTGCACATCAGCACCCACCACAACTTGGACAATTGCATGAATTGGTTTTATGGGAAGGAAAATGTTGGTCAGGACATGGGAAAATCCCTACTCTTGTGAAAAGTACCTTGGGTTCTTTTACTTTCACATGGACATCCATCAGGACAGCACCAGAGATGGGCAGAAGGGACCTTGGTTTAACATCTCATCTGAAGGCTGGCACACCCTGACAGTACAGCACCTCATAATACTACCCTCAGATGCCAGTGTTTCTAGGTATGAGCCCAATCCCAGTGTGGGACAAGAACCCACAACCTTCGGCACAAGGCAGATGTGCTACCAACTGAGCCACGTTGACAAGTTAAGAGTGAATATGAAAGTGCTGACTCCACAGTACCTAGAGATTTGTACCATCAAGTCACAGGCTGTGCAAGAGACTGGAAGCCCAAGTGGCCAGTACAGGTTCTGAATTGGTCACAGCCCCAAAACACCTGTAAAAGTATCATTTGTAACCAGTGCAAATGACAGTGTAAATCAAGGACCACTACTAAAGGGCTGAGCATTTCTTTAACCTTTATATGAACAGTAGGAAACAGAGCTTGTCCAGCCTAGAGGGCCTATGTCTGTGTGGGGCTGTCTACTAGATCAAGTGCTAGGAGATAGGGAGATAGCAGTAGACAACTACCCTCACATTCTCAAGATGCTGTGAGCTGGTGCCTGTGGCCTCACTAACCCAGGTGAAAGGGGAAGTTAGCAGCCACTGTGAGACTGGGCCTGGGTGGGTTATACACTGACTTGTGGATTTAGCAGTATCAAAAAAAGCCTTGCTCTGATGCAGTGAAAGTGACCCTGTCAGAGAGTGCTACGAGGGGAAATGCCTGGGTCTGAAATGAAGCCCTCTTGTTGCAAATGATCTTACAGTTGATGAGTGCATTGTGCTGCACACCCAGTCCCCCACCTCCTTACAAACCAGTGGCATCACCAGGGTGGTTTGGGAGGGCTATAACTCCCCAATATAAGTCAAAGCCCCCAATAATTAGGGTTGCTGCCTGTCCTGGTTTTGCTGAGATCATCCCATTTCTGTGGTAATCTTTGAGTCTTCCTGGGGGACATTAAAGTATCACTTTTTGACAGTTATGCAACTTGCATAACTGTCAAAAAGCAGGACTTTAATGTCCCACAGGAAGACAACATAGTGCTAGTGCAGTTGATGCCTGAAACTGTATTGCTGGAACTAGCATTGGTCACTTAGTTACATGATGCCACAACACAGCCAATTAGCTGCTGCGCCTCTACGCACAATACCACCACAGCATCATGCCATCGCTGATACTGAGAGCGGCGCATGGCGTGGTACTCTGAGGCAAAGGCGGCAGCTTACACGTCATCATTATTTAAAATGAACTAACTTTGCATGGGAGCTGAGGTGAGAGAGACAAGAGTAAAGGTAGCAGATGCCGATGCAGAAACAGCTACAAATCTAAACATGAGTGGATCCTGAGGGAGATACTAGCAAGTGAGCACTGACACAGCTTTCATAGGACCCACCCTGAGGTAACAACTGATGGATTGGGCACTAAGTGAGCCCTTAAGGCAGAGTCTCTGACAGTGAGCGGTACCTGCTCTCGCACCCCGCACACATGCCCTTTATTGAGTGAGCAAGTCAGTGAGATCTCAGATTGGAGATGAGTGAATGTGGGCAAGTTTGTCAAATTTTAGGGTAATTGAATTTCTGAAGTGAGTCAGGTGACCATGAGAGAGGCATTCTGTTGACTAACCAGAACAAAGCCAGTAGTATTATTAACTTGTATGTATGATTAATGCCCATCTCACTACACTTAGTCCTCCTGAAAAATAAAAAGAGCCCCATTCAAGGAGCAGTAGTCCATGCAGCAGGAGTGTGACTGAAGCAGTGGCAGGCTGAGGCATGAAGCAATAAGAAACGATTGACTTTTTATTAAATGTTTGAGGTAGCTTCGAATCCTGGAGGAAAGTTTCCTGGTCAGTGAATTAACTTAAAATCAATACCTGGTTATTAAAATCCTATGAATTCAATTTGCTTTCTCTGTGGTGGTTAAAAGAGAAGGGTAATTAGTCTAAGCTTTTCATGATACTTGTAACAAAACAAAACAAAACAAAACAGTAACAGTCCATCATAAAACTGTTCCAGTATGTAAAATATTCTGCTTCTGCCATTGTTTCTGCCTGCTGGTACTGGTTTTCTTGGCTAGGGGATAAGAATGAGCTGGTTTCACAAAGGAGGTGTTTGAGTTTAAAAAGACTGAAAGCTCAATTCCATTATTTCTGCATGTACAGTATACTAAAGATGTACAGCACAGTGCAGTGTGATTTGGGAGGGTGAGCTTGTAACTGAGCTAGGGATTGACATGCACAGCTGCACTGGTGCTTATAACTAAGTGCTTAAATAACTGCTGGCACTGCCTTTGGTCTGAATTGTGTTGTCTTTCATTAAAATGCAGGTAGCTAGTGTGTTTATTTGACCAGACACTCTGGTATAGGTAGCTTGTCTGCTTATTTGGTTTTCCATACATATTCCCTCTGAATTTATTTCCCACCTCACATTGCTAGGAGATACTATCTCAGAACACTTGAAACTAGTGCATTTTTAAATTTTGTAACGAAGTGTAATGTTCAGCAAATCAATGTCTGAGTATTCTAATTTCTACTGTAAAGTCTGACTTTGCAGCATCTTCCTAATGAAGCAGAACCTTTCCATATCTTATGGGTGTGGAAAGGAGCAGTTCTAAGAGGTGAAATGTTATGTCCCTCTTAATGTGGGGAGTTCAGAAGTGTTTGTGTGTGAGCTCTTCAGAAAAAAGTATTTTAATGTCAGCTTCTGGGTTGGCCAGTAGCTCCTGTTCACCTGTAAAATGCAGGAAAGGCCACCATTTAAAAGTAAAAATATCAAAATTTTCCGGGAGCATGCCCTGGACCCCCTAGTTGGGTTAAGATTTTAACTATGGGGCATTAGCCCCCCAACTGCACAACTCTGGTGACGCCCATGTTACAAACCCACTTGTGTACACCCAGTCCTCTTGCTTACAAACCCACACATGTGGTCATGAACAGTGTCAGTGGCTCAGTAGGTACACACTCGCCTCTGAGGCCGGGAGATCAGAGGGCTGTGGGTTCAGTTCCCACATCTGGCACTTGGGTTAATATCCCAGTACTGACACTGTAGTGCAGCATGAGAGGGTGCTGCACTTCTGAGGTGTCGTCTTTCGGATGAGATGTTAAACCGAGGTCCCATCTGCCTGGATTGGTGGTAGTTCAGGTGGATGTTAAAGATGGCACTTAACGAAAGAGAAGAATTTCCCTGGTGTCCTGGCCAAATTTTCCTCCTTCACTAAAAATACCACCAAAGCTTAATTTGGTTCAAGGTCAGTTGGCATTCATCTGTATCCCCTCCCGGTCGTGCCTGAAAATAGGCAGGATTTCTCTAGTGCACTTACTTGGTCAACAAAAACTAAATAAATAAAATAAAATAAATGGATACCCCTTCTGTGGGTCAGGAGGTATCTAATTTAGACTCAAGATGTAGCCATGACTCCTCCCCAAAGGATCCCTCATAAAAATAGTAATGTAACACACTGTAATCCAGTACAATTCAGTAAAGCACTGAAACCATGGTGAAGGAAGGAACATTGTTTAACCAGGAGTAGCACACTAAGCTGAAGCTTGTTTCCAGATGCAGCCTGGGAGTACAACAAAGTTAAGTGACTTGCCCAGGATCACACAGTATGTACCTAGGCAGCTGTGGGATTCAAACCCAGGTCTCCAGCTCTGCAGCTCAGACCCTTAATCCACTGCGCTATAAGTGACTCAGGCAAAGGATATACCAGCCCCAGATCAGGCAGTGCTGTTTAAAGAGGAGACCATCACAGTCCAGATGTTAATAAGGTCTTGCTTCTGATTCATGGTTGTAGGTTTGAGAAAAAAAAAAAAAAGAAGAGTCTTCTGTGTTCCTCACCCCAGATCTTGCAGTTCTATTGCTGCAACATTAGTGGAACTGAAGATGGAGATGCAGTCGCCACTCATATGTACACAGGTTAGTGGAATCTGGGCTTGGTGGGGTAGAGGCAGGCAGCAGTGTCTTTCTGGTCAAGCATGGTCAGAGGCTTTGGGCAGCTATGGGAGATCCTGACAGTGATTTTGCTGTGGCTACTTTTGAGAGACCACTGCAGTTAAAGAGAGGAAGTTTGAGGCCCTTCTGGAGCTTCAATTGAGGAACATACCTGCTACCAGAAACTGGCTCAGCTGATCTGTCTGAGGAAGGTTCCTTTCCTTGCTCCTGCTTCTGGTGTGGAGTTGCAGTGAGTGGGGAGGATCTGGGTGGTGTTTATTTCTGCCCCCTTGTGCCCCTTCCATGGCAGTGAAAAGTTGGCTGTACTTGTCTTCCTCTGGATCATGGACATTGCAGGAAGGGTATCTCATTGTTGCCTGTACATTCTGCTGCTCAGTGGTGGGGTAGTGTCCATGCTTCAGGCTGCACTTTGTGGGGCTATCACTGGGATTTCTGTACGGGCATGGGTGCAGTATAAAGTCCTCAGCTGTAGTGGAGTATGGAAGCTGCAGAAAACTCCATTTCAGGCAATTCTTGGGATAGCTGGATGCCTCAAGCTGTAAGGGTTCCTGATCTTTAGAAGTGCCTTCTGAGCCACTGTGAAGGCCCACCACTTTTGGTAAGACTAGGGAGAAATTCTGGAAGATCTGGATGATGGTACCTGCCATTTCAGTGGGCCCCGCTGCCTTGTCAGCTGCATGATATTCCCCATGACTGGGCATCATAAGAACTTGGCCAGCATTGAACATGGTTGTTGCTCCAGTTTGGGGAGGGTCCAGGGAATGGTGCGACTGCTTGATCTCCAAGGGTGCCAGCCAGTACTGGCAGAGATACTATCGGAGCACATTTTGAGAAGAGTGTTCATGTCTCTTCCCTCCACACCCTCAGGGAAGGTCATGATCTGAAGCTTTTCTACCTTCTGCCGTTTTCCAGGTCATCCAATATTTTCACACAACTGTCAGATCATGTGATCTTTGTCCCAGAGGTGTGCAGCGATGCGGTTGGTGTAGACTTCCAGCTTCACAGCCTGGGGCTCTGTGTGGGTGACCCATTGGGAAAGGGACACTATACCTTCCACTGATCTTGTGCCACCACCTTGATGTCACTAGTTTCCATGAGAAGCTGGATAAACATGTTTCTCAATTAATTTGTTCCACAGGGGCCGCTAGTGGAGCTGCATCAGAGAGTACCATTCTCACCGAGACTAGAGGAGAGCAAGAGAACTGACCCAGTTGCCAAAATCGGTGCCACAGGAGGACAGATGAGACAGCAAAGCATAGATGCAGGTATGGTAGAACAAAGGCAATCAGTTTAGTGGATTTTCAATAGTGGATGGCTGAAGGTAGTAACTAGATGTGGTGGATTCAGGTTGAGGAAGGAGAGCTAATAAAATTAAGCTGCCATCTTGTTGGCAGTCACACCATCCCAAGATGGATCTCTTTGAGTCTAACTGGTAATTTTTTTACAGCTACCAATAACCAAAATATGAATGACATGAAATTCATCTTTTCACAACCTAAGAAAGATAATGGCTAATAATCTCACTATATGGTGTTTCCAAAGTCGTATTGTCCAGATTGAGAATAATTATCTAGTGATGTTATCCTGTATTGTTGTTATACATTATGAAAGTTTCCAATGTACCCGTTTTGGATTGCAATCCACCTCTTTACCTGTGTAACTCTTTAATTGTTTACTATTTTAACCCTTAGGCTGCCATGAGAATTAGAATGTATAGAATTCTGGATTGATATATCAGTCCATGACACAGCAAGGATTAAATATGATAGGACATGCTTTGACCACTTTTTGATAGATAGATAATCTGGCATTAGGGCACCCTCAGATCTACATATAGTTCCACTCTCCCCAACAGCTACTACTCTTTCTTTTCATATTTCTAAGACATTCCGTGACATCAGTTGTACAATTCCATGCTGTTCATCTGAATAGCCTGGACTGGTGTTATTTATGTCACAGAACGTTCAGGCAGTATGAACAGAGAGAGCAGCAACTGCTGAGAAGAGAAGAGAAGAATTCGGGTTATTATAAAGGCAGAAAATTAGGTTATTTATTTAACAAAAGGTTAAAAACATCAGAATATTAGATAGATACTAAAGAAATACATGAGGGTATCTAGAGGTGTAAAAATGTTTTCTGTCGCTTTATACCTAATAAAATTATAATGGAGAAAACATTAACAAGTTTATAAAATACATGAACAGAATTTAGCTCAGTAATATTACCTGTCCGATTTTGGTTTTAGTTTAAAAAAAGGGTTAACATCACCTTGTGGTGTGAGGCATTGATAATGACCTTTCAGTAACTCCTTGTCTACACTTCCTGTGAAAGGAAATGGAAGCTCTGCTATCCAGCCAATCACAATTCTGCTTACTATGAAGGGACATGAACTTAACAGCCAGTCACCAGTAATGTGCACACTCTGCACTTCTCAAAGAGAAAGGAAAGAGACTATAACACGTTAAAAACTGATATCCATTGAGACCTAGAGACAGAAAGGGAAGGTTAGAAAAAGGTTGAAGTTTTAATTAATCCTATTTAAATGCTGATCTGGAAAACATAGAGAGAGATAATGGCAGCTAAGAACAGAATGAGGTCTGACATCGGAGAGTGCTTGCTGCTGTTTTATCTCTCAGTCGGGATTTAGTGAGGGTACCTTAGTGTTTTGATTAAGTAAAACTGTGATATAATTGAGGCAAGGAAAACATGATGTACATGTCAGCCTTTAGAGACCCCAAGCTTGTCTTGAAGTGCTGTCTGCTTCTGACTGGCTAAACTGGTAAAAGGATCTGTCTGTCAAACAGCCGTAAATAGCAATGCAGGTTTTCAATGGTGCAGGGGCTTTTTGATAGCTGGTATGTTGACTTGTTGACAGTCCGTAAAAGAAAATCAAAACATTTAAAGAAATATAAACAATATTTTCATCTATATATTAGAGCCTTCTCTAGGTGTGGTTCTAGTTCCTTGAGGTATTGTGTCTCTCTAACACACACACACACCTTGTGCTAATATACACACACCACGCACACACACACACACACAGGTATAGATAGGTATATGTATATTTTACATGACTGGAACCTTGACCCCTAGAAAGGGCCATCAGATATTTTCCTATATCTGATAGTCCGTGATAAGCAGCCAATTAACTACAGACACTGTATCTGATATGTTATTAGCACCTTAATAACTCATGGATACCTAAGTAACACATTACAGATTAACTTATTACAACCTTAACAACACATGTAACAACCACCTTAAATAACACATGCAACAACCACCTTACTAACACATACAACCACCTTAATAACAGATAGAAAATCACCCTAAAAGCCTCACAAACTCTTATAACTACAACCCCTTACCTCCAACAGATCACAAAACAAATGCAGCTACTGTACAGAAACAAAATGCCCAATTCTACAACCTTATCAGTCACACAACACTCCCACAACACTTACCTATCAGCAATACAGCTCCTCTCTCTCCTCCAGAGCCAAGACCTCTATCCTGCTACCATTGCCTCCATGCTGTCGTAAGCTGAAGAATATGACTGTCAACCCCCATGATGCTCAGAACCACAAATATGAGGCTCCTTTACTGCTGCTCCAAACAGCCCTTCTCAACACGCAAACAGCATGTTTCTGACAACTGCTGCACCTGATTGCATACAAACGATGTTCCACACTACGAGAAACTGACTACATGTGCCATCCTGAATTACTAAAGGAAGTACTGCCCTCCACATTCCCCTACATGCAAAAAAACAGAAACATGCACAGGACACAAAAACAATCACTCCACTACACAACGGAAAAAGACTACAAAACATGCCCACACATACCACTACACTACAGAAAAGCACTGGACAAGGAAAAACACTACAACACAAAGCAAAGCCCAGAAATAGTAAAAATGTGCAAAATACCACCAACCAAGTGTAACAGACAGTATAAAGCATCTGATGGCAATGTCTGTTCACTCATAAAATATACCAAAGGGGACCCTGAAGCAGGTGAGACTTTATCTGTGGGCCTTCCCCTAATGTCTGGCAGAAGGTGGGTAGGGAGGTGACTGGCAGGGGATGGGTAAGGGGAGGGGTTAGGTTAGAGAATAGGGCTGCCCAGGAGTGGGGAAGTTTAGGTTGGGGAAGGGCAACAAGGCTATAAAAGGGCAAGGACCCTGAAGTCCAGCCTCTTTGTTCCTTCCCTTGGATGAAATTGTTCATCGAGAGTCATCATCATCAAGGGCAGAGAAATTTGTGTGTGACAGTAACAGTCGGTCTGTTTTGGTCACAGCTCAGGCTGGTGTGGTCCATGCATGTGGCCCACGTGGACACCATTTTGTTCTTAGTGTGACCATGTGTGGTCCCACACATGTGCTCCATGTGGGTTCCATCTTGGTTACTAGGTGGCCTATGCAGCCCAAGCATGCATGCCAGATGGGTGCCATCTTGTGCTACAGCAGTTTGCCATTCAGCAGCCACAAGGGAATTTCAGGAAGTGTTAGAATAGTACTCTGTCTGCAAAAAATACTGCCCAGTGGGTAAGGGATAAGGGGCAGCCTTATAGAACATGTGAATAGGAGCATAAACAGGGTCAGCCCATTGAAGGTTGTAAGGTAAAGTGTACAGAGCTCAGCAAAAAAAAGTTAAAGGGGTTAGTCTTGGTAGGAAGCTGGGCCACCATGGCATTGCACAGCCCTCCCTGGAAGTCCAGGTTTCCTGAGGTGGTCAGGACACCTAAAAAAGGAAGAAAGGTAGATAACAATAATAATAACAAGAGAAGAAGGTAACACAATTGAAGTTGCTTAAACAGGATACATCAGTAGATGCCTTTTGTCCTGATTGACTGCCCTGTTGAAGAGAAGTCACTTTTTAACTCTGCCTGGTCCTGTCTCCACAGTCCATAGTAACAAACCAGATAGCCTGAAGAATGCTGAGGGCAGTATTGCCTATACTTTATTTGGAGCAGAGTGCAAAAGTAAATTTTAAGTTATACTATACAGTAATAAAATATGGTACATACTGTATGATGTTAGCACTGTCCGAGTCCGCATGAGCATGGTGTGCTTGCCTTTTGCATTATCAGTTGATGTCGAACACGAAAGTAACCGTGGAGTGCTGAGAGTAAAAAAGAAATGAAAGCAGGTTTATTGTTTTATTTAAAAGCAGTTTTAAAAGCAGTTGATTGAGCCAGCACGCCACACCAGAAAGTAAGCACAGAGCACTGAAAGCTGACACACAGAAATGCCACGCCATGGGGTTACAGTTTGCCACAGAGACTGGCCAGGGAAAAGCTAAACAGGACTAATTCCAGCATCTAAAACAGAGGAAAACCTGGGTGGCAGAACAGCGAGCCATTTCCATGTGGTCTGAATCAGACTTGGTAGTCTAGGCTATTGATTAGATGTCATGTGACCTCATTCAGGTGCACTGCTTGACAAGTGAGAGTCAAGCAGGCAGAGAGTTGAGCTGTCCTTTGTTTCAAGGTATGTAGATAGTTTATTAGCTTTTAGAGCAATGTTTGCAGAAGGTTTTCTGATGGTTTAGTGATGTATGCATGCATGCATGTTTCTGTTGTGTGGAATCAATAATTTTGAAATATATTTTGTGTTTTTATCAGGTGTTTAATTTTTTTTTCTTGTGTGAGCCTCACTGATATGTTTTGGGTTTGGATCTGTCAGTAAGAAGTACTGTATGTTTTTTTGTCAAAATTGTTGGATGATTTCCTTTACAGTTTGTGATTCTTAAGCAATGTTGCTTGGGGGTCATGTGTTTTATGTTTGCTTGTGTGCATGCGCAAGAAACATTATCTTGACAACTTAGGAGAGAAGCAGGTTGTGGAGGTATGGCACTGTGGCAGCCAATGGAGGCACTGCATTTGGGGCTTGGCACTGGTGGACCAATGGAGGCACAGTGTGCCGATGACACTAGTTTTCAAAAGTGCCACCAAGTACAAGCGTTTTCGCTGCTGCAATGAGGACCACCTCATCATTGCAGCATCACCCATTCTGCTGCAATGAGGGAGTGACCAGTCATTGCAGAGCAGTACCTTCCCAAGTTTAATAATAAAGTAAACATGGCAGCGGATTGCCACCACCTCTCGGCCCCATGAAGCCAAATGGGGTGGCCAATCTTCCTATTTGCAGCCCCGACCCAGTTAATTTGCCAACGAGGGAGCCCTCCCCATCTGCATGATGTAACCCCTCCTATTTGTTGTATGCCAAGGGTGCCCAATCCCCTCGGCATCATCGCTCCCCAAACAAAACTGTCTTTGTTTGCCAACAGAACCCCAATCCCTGTCAGCTTCAGTCCTCTCCTGCCCAAGTTTAATTTGCCAATGGGGAGCCCACTTCCCATCAGCATAATGCCCCCAAAAACAAACAGTTGCTTTCTGCCTAGGAGGGTGCCCAATCCTCTAGACTCTTGCACCCCCCTCGGTATGTGACAGACAGGGTGCCCAATCCCCATCTGCTCAGCTCCCCAAAAGAAACAGGCAGGTGGAATGCTGGAAGCCCACCCCAGCATGCCAAATTCCCTGTTAAAGCAGAAAACTGTCCCGTGATGTTTTTTAACCTGCAAACCAGAAAACGGTATCTCGTCGAGTCGGTGGCCCTTCCTCCAACCCACACCCACCCTCTGCGCACTTACCTCCCCACACCCCCTCACCCCATACTTACCTCCAGAGGCAGCACGACGATCTTCGTGGACCAGGAACACGTCTGCAGTCTTCAAAGCCGACCCTGAACTGAAGAAATACCAGTACGCTGTATAATGGCATAAATAGGTTTTTCAACTTTGGTGCATATCTCAGGCATTTTTGGGAATGATGGCACCAAATGTTCAACGATGAGTTATTGGGACCCCTCCTCATGAATGCAGGCACTGTCATGGCATTATTCAGTCACGAAAGGTGATTTTGCATTCACTGCACAGAATCATCTTTCAGGACCAATTAATGAAATGACAGTGTCAGTGTTCATGAGGGGGGCTCTCAAAAAGTCTATGTTGCAAATTTAGTGAAAAAATCCAAGAAATGACGCTGTTTTACGGTGTGTAGTGCGGTTGCTACGCGCACTCGTAACTTCGTGAATATGCAATATTTTCACTGCAGATTTTCAACATTGTCATTTTTCCACACCTCCTTATGAACAGCACATCAGAAGTACAGCTGTCATTTTTCACATCCTGACCGAAATGTGGTTTCGCACTACCTGCGCCAGAATAAGCGGGCTGCTGTGGGAAATCAGTGTTGAGATGCATTAAGAAAATCACAGTGACACTGTTCATGAGCTGAGGTCCTAAAATGCCTATGTTGAAATTTGGTGATGAAAGTCCATAAAATGACTGTGTTACGTAGCATGCATTACGCAGTTTCCACGCATGCTCGTAACCGCAATTGTAATATTTTCACTCCAGATTTTCAACATTGGCATTTTTCCACACCACCTTATGAACAGTACAGCTGTCATTTTCACATCATGGCTTAATGTGTTTTGCACTTACGGCACAGAATAGCGTGGTCACTGTGGGCAGTGTTCAGGACAGATTAAAAATCACAGTGACACTGCTCATGAGCAGAGGTGCCAAAATGCCTATGTTGAAAATTTAGTGACAAAGTCTATGAAATGACTGTGTTATGAGTGTACATTGCGAGTTTCCACGCCCTCGTAATTACAAGCATTTGCAATATTTTCACTCCAGATTTTCAACATTGGCATTTTTCACACCTCCTTATGAAAGTACAGCTGTCACTTTTCACATCCTGCCTGAAATATGCATTTCACACCTGGCACAGAATACTGCGATAGCTGTGGGAAGTCAATGTTCAGGACAGATTAGGAAAATCATAGTGACATTGTTCATGAGCAGAGGTCACAAAATGACTATGTTGAAAATTTGATGAAAAAATTACACTAAATCACTGTATTATGCACAGTTT
This sequence comes from Neoceratodus forsteri, assembly GCA_016271365.2. Taxonomy (NCBI): domain Eukaryota; kingdom Metazoa; phylum Chordata; order Ceratodontiformes; family Ceratodontidae; genus Neoceratodus; species Neoceratodus forsteri. The sequence continues at coordinate 128,668,980 of JADMNL010000024.1, forward strand.
CCACATAAGCCCAGAAGTTCGAGTATTTTTAATATTTTCACTACAGATTTTCAATATTGCCATCTCTTCACAGCTCCCTCTGAATGGGCCCAGTTGTCATTCTTCACATCCTGCCCGATCTGTGTTTTTGGACATCTGGTGCAGAATGGCACGGTCACTATGGAAACTCAAAGTTCGGGACACATTAACAAAATCACAGTGCCACTGTTCATGAGAAGAGGTCCCAAATGCTTTCATGAGGTGGGGGTAACAAAAGGCCATGTTGAAAATTTGTAGTGTAAATACCAACAAATGGTCAGGCGTTAGGGTGTCTAACCATAATGTCCCACCTTGTACAGACTGACAGGCATCAGGGTGTGCCTTTGGATTACCGACTGCAATGCCCATGCCATTCCACCCCATCCCACCATCCTACAGTCAGTGACAGGCATCAAGGTGTGCCTTGAACTCTTTGGCCCCACAGTTCACCTCGTTCTCCTATAGTGCACCCATTTCAGTGTATGTTCTTATGGAATGGGGTGACTGTACAGCCAAACACCCCAAAGCACACCTCAACACATGTCAGTGTCTGCAAGATAGGGTGAAGTGAAATGGCATGAATGTTATAGGCAACGACCCAAATGCATACCCCAATCCCTGTCCGTCTCTCTGCAGGGTGGAGGTGGGATTGGTGTGAAGCTCAATACTTCACTGCCATTCCTAGTCTGAATCTCTCTCACTCCTGCATTTCCAATGCTAATACCAGCAAGCAAACATGCATTCAAAATTGACAAATGCTTGTTTTAATTTGCATGATTTGCTTTTGATGTTGCTGTGTTGTTGGATTTGCATCATGACCTTTTGACCCTGACTGGTTATGCTCTTGATTAATGCAACCTATCATGCTTTCTGAGCAACAGTATATGCTACGTTAACCCAGTACAGTGTGATAGACTCCTGACCAATGAGGAATCAGAACTGACCAGGAACCATTATATAAGCTTAATAACCTGAGGCTGTGAATGGACACCTTATGGCCCTGGGGTGACATCGAGCAATAGCAAGCAAGGGCAGGTTGTCTGTGATTTTGTATTTCAACTTGGCATGTGGAGGTCAAGATGCTGGAAAAAGGAAAGGCAGTGGAGAAAAGGGGACGGTGGAGTTCGAGAAGCAGCAGGAGGCTCTAGTCCAGGCAAGGGACAAGGCACAGTGGGATGCATGTTTTGCAAACTCGAGGGTTGAGTTCAAAAACCTAGAGGGAGAGGGCCTTTGGTGCTTCTGACTCCGTCAACCTCACTAATCTTGCCAAAATGGCAGGGGACAGCACCCTGACAACTGTCAATGAAAGCACAGACTAAGAAGGTACCAGCAACATAGCAGTCAGTAGTCAAGAAGCCAATGGTCTAGAAGACATCCACTAAGAAACCAGGGCAGAACAAGAGGCAGTGGTGGACATCACCAGCACCAGCCATCAGTGATCAAGGTAGGCCCAATTTTGGGAATGTAGTCCTGACCATATGAGGGCATTGTTGGTTAGCACTTTTGAGGGTAGCAGACAAAGATGGGAGCAGGTGTTGAAGAGGCCTAGGCACAGCAGAGGATGGATCATCTCCTTGTCTGGCCCAGTGGATCAGGCATGGGGCCAGGAGAGGGTGTTGCCTGCACTGAGTGCTAGGCACATCCCAATAGGGGTTGCTAGAGTCCAGTCAGTGGTCCCTCCTCCAACAGCAGGTTTTGTAAGTTTGGGAGAGCCAGTAGGGTTGCACCTTAGAGTAGATGCAGTTAGTGATCTTAGGTGGTGAATATGTGGATATTTTTGCACTTCTGAATTTACCAGGGAGCTGAGGAAGAGAAAGGAGGGAGAATGATAATGGGGTAGAAATAAAAGAAGGGTCAAATTTGCTGCACCAGAAAGAACTGGTTGGCAGCATTTACAGTCTTTGTTGGGAATGATACAGCAAGTGGCCTTGGAGAACCGAATGGTCTATGGAATTATTACAGCAAGATCATGGCCATGCATGCATAGAAGCTTGGGTATGGGTGGCTGGAATATGATGAAGAGGTTTGTTGGCAGAAGCAAGCAGATCTGATGAGGCACTGGAATGTGCTGGACATGACCCTGCTGTGGGCCATTGAGCATGGAGGAGGGGTTCAACACACTGACTATGGTTTTACAGCCAGAAGAGCCCCATCCCTAAGAGAATGCAGAAGCTTTCTCTCACGAGGAGGACTGGGACTGGATGTTGTTTTAATTACAATCAAGCATAAGGCAGAATACAAGTCGGGGGAGTTGACCAGAGTGGGGAACTCAGTTTGGAGTTAACAAAGGAGGTGGAAGGGCAAGAGGGCAGCAGCAGTTGTCTGAACTGTGAACTGCACAACCGAATGAACACAATAGACTGTGAGGCCTGTATCTGGTAGCATTTTCATATGTTCGTATGTTCATGTAAGTGCAGGGCCTGCAGCTGGCTCCATCCTTTCACACAGTGCAAACTAGGTGGTCTTATCCCAAAACATTTTGGAAGTGATGAAACTGGTCTCCCAGTGTTAATAAGGTGGATCAAACTAGGCCATGGCTGATACAGTACCAGATCAGGTAGCAGCTAATTCTTTGGTGGAAGGTTACACAGTAGGTTTTAAGATTCTGTACAAGGGCCCCTCATTGGAGTTATGATGCTGAGAATGTGAAGTCCACCAGGGAGTGACCAGACCTTGCTTGGGAGTAGATGACCAAGGAGGTGCAAGCAAGATGGATCATCACCTTGTTTTTCATCCCAACTTCACCACATTTACGAGTAGCCCTGATTAAGCTGGTTCCAAGTAGGCACCAGGTGAGTTCAGGGTGATAAACCACCTGTCTTACTCAGAGGGGATTCTGTCAATGACTACATTGACTCTTATTTTACAGTAGTGTCATAATGACTGCTTGTCAGAGCAGTCAAGGTGGTGAGGGCAGAAATAAAAGGGGCCTTGTTGATGAAGGTGGACATAGAGTCTGCATTTCACCTATTGCTATTTCATGAAGAGGACAGGGACCTACTCAGAATGAAATTTGAGGGGCAGTATTATGTAGACAGATGCAGACCCATGGGGTGCAGTGGTCTGTGTGGTGTTTTAGTGTTGCAGTACCTTTTGCATTGGATGTGTAGCCCTTTTGGTATAGGCTATATGATACAGATTCTAGGAACAATTTGCAATTAGTTTCCCCAAAAACACAGCTGTCAGAATCACAGGAAAGTGGAATTTTTTAAGATACAATACACATAAGGTAGCTGCCACACACTTACATCCGCATATACCTGTAGGGAGCCATTAGCTCACATACACACCCAGACAATCTTCAGAGAACAGTATATATAAAATTCAACTCAATTAGCTAATGCATAACATTAGTTCTTATACCCGATAGCAAATGTCTGTGGAGCTTCATACAAATCCTGGGTTGGTCAGAATTGTATGGTGTGCTTGTTTGTGCAGTAAATAATGTTACATGAAAAGGTAACATCATAGAGAACATAAAAGGAGCTAAGAAATTTAACAATGGGTATACACATAAGACAGTGTGTTGTTCATAGATGTTGCAAATGTAAAGTTGCAAACACTAACTCGTCACATCAGAAGACTGGCTGATGCTATTAGAAATGCTGAAATCAGATATCTGACTATGTTCCTAGCTGTTAGCTGGCACTAGGTGAAAGGTAACACACTAGGACTAGATCAAAGATGGACCAGAGAAAATACAGCATAAAGCAACAGAAGCCAGGTAATCATGGCAGATTATAACAAATACAGATATTGCATACTATATAATTATATAGAATAATTATTGTGTCATTATAAGGCACTCATTTCGTTAGTAATTAGTGATTACTGTAATCACAAAGTTCATGGAAAAAGTCCACGTAACTCCTATTAGTTCATAAGTCCAAAAATAGTCCAAAATAGCGTAGAAGGAGGTTCCTGGGGGCAACAGATGGTAATGATCAAAGCAGAATGGACAGAAGTAGTCTGTTATTTGGGTGACTTCTTTTTGTAGGAAAGGCTGGCTCTGGAGAGTATAGGCACCTTCTGAAGGTGTCTCAGGAGATATGTGCAGACTTTGGTGTGCTTCTGGCAAGGGCTAAGATGGAAGGGTCTTGCTCCATGCTGTCCTTTTGGGTACTGAGATTGATAAACGGGCCATGGTTTTCCGATAGCCAGTAGAAAAGTACAGGCCCTGTTGGGATTATTGGCCAAAGTGGCGGGGCATGCAAAATAACCTTGAGCAATTGTTAGGCACTCTTTCCTATAAGGTAATCCTGATGGAAGGACTTTTTGTGAAGAATGGCAAAGGATGGGGCTGAATACCAGAAACCTTGTTACAGACTCCAGGTGATAGACAGCATGAAAGAGGATATGGTGGTGGTATAGATGGCCTTTTGAATTGTTATAATGGTGTGTTGATCAGGATGATGGTCACTACCAACCAAGAAATAGAGCTCTATATGGATGTATCTAGGGCTTCGGCATAGAAGCATACTCCAAAGGAGCTGGGTGCATGGAACAGTGGCCACCAAGCTGGTAGGAAGCAGGTTTGATGAAAATATCACCCTGTTATTGTGAAGGTTAGTGGGTAGACAGATGCAACAAACACAGGTAAAGGTGTAGAATGCACTTTGCAGCATTTACTTTCAAAAATAAAAGAAAAGAAAATAGTAAACGTGGAGAAAGGAAATAGTTGGTCAGTCTTTCAGTTCAAAACAGTGCACATTCCCTCAGTGCACAACTTCCAGGCTTAGTTCCAGCCAAATAGATTCCTAGCACATGAAAACTTGCATGTTCTATGAACTGCTTCCTCCACGACAGTCAGGTCTCTACCGACTGACTCATCTGTTTTGCATCTCAGGAGGTAGGCTTTTATACCTGCCTACTGATGATGTCAGCACCATGTGAGCTGTCTGACTCACAATTCTCTAAGTAACACGGGCAGGCTGACTCATCCTAAGTAAATACAGGCAGGCTGACTCATCCTAAATAAACACAGGCAGTCTGACTCATCCTAAGTAAACACTGGTAGACTGACTCATCTGACATAAGATCATGATATTTCTTTAGAAAATAGGGTATAGTGTGTTTACACACCTGGATTATTACAGCATCTCTCTTCAATTTCCTTAAAATCAAAGTTAACCTCTAAATTGGCACAAGCCCCTCATTCAAATTAATCAAATTTTAAGGTAACTCTATAAAGAACTGGCTTTTCATCTGACTGAGCAGTTGGCTCTTCAGCTTGGGGACAGCTACAGTGTCTCTGTAGCTAGCTGCCTCTTTAGCTTCATTCCCCACCAACTCAAAGAGGAATAAAAAAACAATGGCACATGCCGTTCAGCTACACTGTAATTGGCAGTTCAACAGTGCAGCATCTTTCTTTCTTTAACAAAAGACTGCTTCTTAGACAGACTACACTGTCAGTCTGTATTTACATCATGCTAAATTTTATCACATAATACAGCTACCTGCTGGGCCATAAGAACAGGAGGGAAGAAAAGAAATAGAGTAAGCATTTGTCAATGCCGAATGTCTGATGCTTTGGAAAATGTCTGCTCCTGCATCTGGTTTATATCCTTGAGCTACTTGAATGTTTTGTGCCCTGTGCCAGACTACTCATCTTGTTAATCAGCATTCTATGTTGGTTGATGTCAAAGGCTTTCCTGAAATCAAGGTAGGTGGCGTCCACAGCCCCTCTCTGATTTACTTCTTACTGAGGCATTAGGGTTTCCATCCTAATGCCTACCCTACAACCCTGCAGATACTGACAGGCATTGGGGGTGTTTTTAGGTCATCGGCCGTAATGCTCACACCATTCCTCCTTACCCCACCATGCAAACACTGACAGGCGTCAGGTGTGCCTTAGGGTCTTTGACCATTACACTCACCCCATTCCATAAGTAAATAAGCTGAGATGGGTGCAGCATAGAAGAATGGGGTGAACATTGAGCCAAAGACCCCAGGCACCTGTGATCTCTGCCACTGGCTACAGCAGTTGGAGGTGAAATGTCAAGACATTATGGCCAATGACCCCAAGTCACCCCCCAATGCCTGTCAGCCTCTACAGGGTTGAGGGTTGGGGCATTATTTTTGAAACCCTAATGCCCCAGGTGTTTATTATATTTTCACTCCTGAGTTTCAACATGGGCTTTTGGGATCCCACCTCATGAACCGTGCACCATTTGGCCACAGGTGTGAAAACACATTTTGGGCAGCATGTGAAAAAATGACAGCTGCACTTTTCATGAGAGAGTGTAAAAAATGGCAATGTTGAAAATCTGGAGTGCAAATACAAAAATTGGTAGAAATTACGAGCATGTACGAAGAAACTGCACGCACGCCTGTAACGCAATCATTTTGGAATTTTTCACAAATTTTCAACATGAGCATTTTGGACCTCTCCTCATGAACAGTGGCACTGTGGTTTTGTTACTCTGTCCTGAAAGTTGATTTCCACAGTTACCACGCCATTCTATACAGGTGCGAAACACATTTCAGGCAGGATGTGAAAAATGACAGCTGTACTGTTCATAAGGAGGTGTGAAAAATGGCAATGTTGAAAATCTAGAGTGAACATATAAAAATTACGAAGTTACAAGCATGCGTAGAAACTGCTGAATGCACGCCATAACGCAGTCATTTTTGAATTCTTTCACCAAAATTACAACATAGGCTTTTTGGGACCTCCCTCATGAACAGTGGCACTGTGGTTTCATTAATCAGTCCTGAAAAGTGATTCTGCACAGTGACCACAAAATCACCTTTTGGGACTGAGAAAAGAAAATGACAATGCCAGTGTTCATAAGGTGGGGTCCCAAGAACCCCATGCTGAAAATTTGGGGCCAAAATTCCTAAACATGGCTGAGAAATCAACCTGTTGAACCCCCACTGACTCCCATTATACGGCTTACCTTGAAATCTTCAGTTTGCCGGGTCGCCTTGAAGAGTGCAGACATGTCACGCTCCGCAAAGATTGCTGCTCCTGATCTCTGGGGGTAAGTATGGGTGTGTGTCGGGAGGTGGGTGCTCAGTGGGAGGGTTGGGATGGGGAAGCGGACTGGGGAGATGATGGTAGAATGTTTTCTTTTTACAGGGGAAAAGAAAAAAGAAACTTGGGGACTGTTTTCTGTACTTCACAGGTAAAACAAAATACATTTAGGCACTGGGGTGGGCTCCCAGTGTGCCACAATGAGGGGCATGCTGACACAGGGACTGGGCACCCGATGTTGGCAAATATTACCGACGGGTTTTGGGGAGGGGCGCATCTGACACTGGGGTGGGCATCCCAGTGTCGGAAAAAATTAAACAATTACTGGCACACTGGCGTGGGCTCCCAGTGTGCCACATCAATGGGGAGGGTACATGCCAACATGAGGATTGGGCACCCGATGTCGGCTTTCTGTGGAGTGTGTGGCGGTGGCAGGAGCCATCACCCGCTCATTTCTTTATTGAAATGTTTCACCAGGAAAGGCACACCGAACAAACATGTTGCTCATGGAGCAAGGCCTAGGGACAGAGTGCTCAGTGGGAGGAACTTACCTGGTTGCAAGGGAGGGGAGGTGTTGCTGCAGTGATGAAACTATTCATGATTGCAGCAGCAGGTTTCTTTTAACTGCTTGGCTCTCTTTGAAGCTGCTGTCATTGACAGCTTCCCCATTCATTGGTGGCTGCAGGATGCCCGTAAAACGCCTTTTGCATTGGGTGGCAGTGACACACCTCTCATTTCCTGTTATTGTCCTAAAGCGCTTGATGCTAAGCACATCAAATGCAAAAATAGGAAATAGATTTAAGGAAGGTCAGGGGGTATGTACTGCAGGTGGTCAACCTGACAGTAGAAATAAAGATTTAGAGACAGAAGTAGAGAAAGAGGTGATGTTGCAACAGGCTTAGAGAGAGGGTAAAATATCAAGCAAAAAAATTATAATGGTCCTGAATTCATCGGAAAGGGCTTCCTCATCACAGGTAGAAGCTTTCCTGATAGTGGTGACACTATGGAAGTGGGAAACCAGTTCTGGGACAGTAAGATCATTTTCTGGACAGACAACATGGGAGTAGTACACAACATTAATGGGCAGCTAGGTGCTAAGGGGCCAATAGGGGATCTCATGAGGGTGTTTGTGTTGGAAGTGCCTGAAGTTCAATATTCAGTTTAAGGCATTGCATGGGGTGGATAATGATATCGCTGATGCTTTTTCTCACTTACAGTGGCAGAGGTTCTGGGTGCCATCACCTGAAGTAGAGTGTGATTTCCAGCCTTCCTCTAGGAATTGGTGAAACAGAACCCTAGGAGCTAATCAGGAATTCATTATCTCTGGGTACACAGGCAGCATAAGGAGGTTTTCTTTAATTTTTTTATTAACTCTATTCTCCTTGGTATGGTTGGAGATGTACCCATATCAGTCCCACTGGTTCCCATTTGGTTTCACCCCACAGTTATCCCCACTGGAATGCACCGATGGCCCAGAATATCATGGCTTGTGCCTCATGATGGAACTCCTTCGAGATACTAATCCGGTGGTCTGTGGTTTACAGGTCAATAGAGGTGGTGCTGGTAGGGATCCTAGTGTCATTCAGCTCAGTCAAGGAGTTTTCTGGCTTGAAGTAACCCTGGTGAAGGTGGATATGCAATGACACCAGTGCTTAGTCAGGTGTGCTTCTGCCTCTGATGTGTAGACATCCACCACCTCACCATTCCCAGCTGCAGCACTGGTCCCAGGCTCACCTACCTCTAGCTATCATTAGGGATCAGTATATTGCCAGACACCAGATACCTTCCTCCCTGGAGATGGCAAGCAGGCCACTGGATGCTCAGCCTCCCCTCCCCAGCCAGCCCTCTGATGACACTGGCTTAGCTCCCAAATCTGGGTTGTTGGCATTGCAAGCAGTAGAGCTACTGCTGCCCCAGTAGACTATGCCAGAAGGAGGGTTATGGGTTTCTGAAGTGCATGGCAGGCCCAAGAGTGTGTAAATGTGTGGCCAATACTGGTAGACCAGCTATGCTAGTATGTAGTTCATAAAAGTGGGATGGCTCCACACCAGGGTTAGTGAGGCAAAATCTAACAGGGATAGCCTGGGTTTTCCAAGGTCACAAAGTCGGAGGACAACACATGGACATTTCAGATTTGCAAGTCATTAGAAGGATGGGCATGAAGAACCACAAAGAGGGTTGATGGCAGATGTCCAATTAGCCCCAGTCTGTTGCAGCAAATGAGGGGAGATTGGACAGGTGTGTTCACCCCTATCAGAAGCAATGTTGCATACAGTCATTTTTTGGTATCCTTCTGTGGGGGCATTCCAAGTGTTGAATTTGTGCAGCCGAACATAGTGGCTGAAACGGAGGTAGTCTTGGCTTACAAGGAGGTGGCCTTGACAACCAAGGGTGTTTCCATGCAGATCTGGAAGAGCAAAAAGATTGAGTGACTTGCTACTGCAACATGAGGGCATCCTCAGGGACAACACAGGATGTCAGGTCAGAACTGCAGAATTACATAGCCCAGAGGCCTGGGGTGGGGGTATATTCTTCCAACTTGGAGGTGGAACTCCAGTTATAGTATTTTAGTTTCAATACATCCCTGGCAGAGCCATAAAGGGGTTGAGTTGCACTCGGCTGAGTTTAATACTCATTCTTTTGCATCGGAGCAGCCATGAATTCGAGGGCAGAATGATTGTCAGACACCTAGATACATTGAAGCAATGGAGGTTACAGGCCTTTGAGGGGACATTTGTCTGCATTTGCTTTAACTACTTGTTTACTGGCAGGTGGCAAATTCCAGATGAAGCAGGTATGGATTTGTGGACCCTCCTTTATTCATTGGGCAGCCAGAAGGGTCAAGCAGAAGCTGGGAGGTGAGAACCTCTTCCTGGACCCACAACAGCAAAGGTGCATTGGATAGGGCAAGGGGAGCAGGTGGAATGACTTCCTTTCCTGGCCGAAGCCCATTGGCATGTCCCTCCTGGAGTGTCAGTGGTCCATTTGGGGGTAAGGACTTGGGGCTGGTGAAGTGGCTGAGTTTGCTTTGCCAGATGAAAGATGACCTGTGGGTCTTACAGAACACCTGTCCTGGGGTAGTGTTGATATGGTTGCACATTTTGCAAAGACAGAAATTATGACATGCAAGAAATCCCATAGCAATGGAGAAGGCTCACAGGATGATTAACATGTCAATGCACAGCTTTATGGGCTTGATAGGTAGCATGATGATATGGCACAACAAAATCATTACTAAGTTGCCACAGCTATATGCTAGGAATGGGGTGCAACTGTCTAATTTAGGAACTGATAGGTTTCTAGCAGATATGCAAGGCCAATGCTGAACTGTTAGAGTGACTTGCTTGGGGGATGGATTGTAGTCATCCTGTGGTGGCACAGTATTCTTGCAAGTAATGTACAAGGGGAATGGGGAACCTGCTACTGACACAGACAGGTTCTTCTCAAGGCTTGTAGGAGGTGAGGCCCTGATGATGGGAAACCCTATGGACTGGTTAAGGGATAGCTTGTTTTGGTTGTGGCCTGTGTATGTAGTGCCCTCTAATGGGAGAGGGGCACATGTCAAATGACTCAGGAGCCATCCCTTATGCCTTGGAGACCATAATCCCTACAGAGGCTATGCCTCTTTAAAATGGCAGCTCCACCCAGACGGTCACCAGTGGGGTAGGTGGATGGAGATGGATGGACTGGTTGATGGTTTTGACCATCCTAAAAGGCTTGCTGACACTACCAAGCTGCACATATCATGCTATTTGTTTTAAGTTGTTTTATAAATAAATATATTGCTGTGCCCATTGTCTCAAAAGGACTGTGTATGACTCTCTGTTTAGGTAAAGGTGATAAGGGAACTACTTAGACAACAGACACCTGTGAAGGGGATCCTGGAATCTGGTGCAAATTTGTCTGTAAGCTCTTCCCTGATGCCTGGCAGAAGGTGGGTAGGAGGTGACTTGCAGGGTGATGGGGATAAAGTGAGGAGTTAGGTTAGGAGAACAGGGCTGCCCACTGGTGGGGAGGCTTCGCTTAGAGGGAGGAGCAAAGAAGGTATAAAATGGGCAGGACACTGAAGCCCATCCTCTTGTTTCTTCTCTCTGGATGAAATTCACATTTGCCCACCTGAAAAGCAGGGTCAGAAGGGCTGAGTTTTGGGTAGCGAGCCTGTTATCCCAATGTGGGGGATCACCTTGTGGATTGAGGAGGAATATTCCTGTTTGTTTGTTTTTCATGAGGGTTTCCTGTCTTTTCATCTCCTCTAACACAATAATGTTAGGTAGGAAACATAGGTATGTCACAGTCATGCAAGTATGGCAGCACAGTAGTCTAGCAAGTAGTGTACAAAGGGATAATGGGAGAACCTACTAGTGACACAGATGGGTTCCTCTCATGGATGGCAGGAGGTGAGGCTCCAATGATGGGGAGCCCTATGGGCAGGTCAGTGGATAGCTTGTTTGGATTTTGTCATGCATGTGTAACATCCTCTGATTGGCATGGGGTGCACATCACATGGCTTAGGAGTCACCCATGTGCCTCAGAGACTGTAGTCCTTCCAGAGGCTGTACACCTTTTAAAATGGCAGGTATGCCCAGAGTGTCTCTTGTGGGTAGATAGATGGACCAGTTGATGGTACTGATCATCCTAAAAAGACATACTGACACTACTGAACTGTGCACGCCATGCTACTTGTAAGTTGGATTAGAAATGAACACATACCTATGGCCATTTTCTTCAAAGCACTGTGTGTCTCTCCATACAGCTAAAGGAGCAAGGAAGCCACTAAGAAAATATTTTCATCTATCTGGTTTGTTGACTTCAAAACTAAGCAGTCATTAGAAGTCAACAAACCCAAGTAATTATGGTAGATGGTAGAAACTTTATGGGTCCAGGTGCATTTGTTATAGTGATAGAAAACATAAAAGACAGAAGAGCAGTGATTCCATGAAATCATCAGAGGGAGAGGAAGCCACTGAATTCCACAGAAAATCAACAAGGGGAGATCTTATAAAAATAGAGGGGTGAGAATTATAGTTCCACTTCAAATAGATTTGAACTACTAGCCGAGGTATCAGAACAAAATCAGGGATCTTGAAGACTTACTAGACTGTCTGGAAGAAGGTGATACTAAGGATCTGGGAACAAACCCAGTGAGGAATGGAGAACAAAATAGTATAGAGGCAGTACTGATTTAAGCAATAAGGCATGACAGGGTGTGGGTTATTGGGAGATTTACCCACACCTTGGTGAATTAATATCACCAGGCGCAGCTGAGTGACTTAACCAGACAAGAAGTGGGTAAATCCCCAATAACCCATACCCTGGGTGCCTTATTGTGATTATACAATGGACCCATGTGTAAAATAAATTTTAAATGTGTTTAAGTATGTTTTTATAAGTGCCATTTATCAGCCATGAGTTATTACAGGATATACCACGGTCATGTGATGTGTTTTGACCAACGAGGTTATAGGATTTTCATACCCCATTATGTAATAGTAGTGATACAATTCCTATAAACCAGGTGACACCTACAAATGAGGTATTAAATAACACAGCAGATGTGAGAAAGACAGGTCCTGTGAATGAACTGTAGGTAGTCAGGATTCAATAATATGTTTTACAGACAGGCATATTTGTAGGGTAGAAAGGAGTATACTGTGATAAGCTGCCTGCCAGAAGCCCAGATTAAAGATATTGGAACATTATTAAGGGTAAGCAGGAACCAACTGTAGTCATACATGTCGGTAGTAACGATATGGGTAGAAGTAGACAAAATAATATTGAAAGGCAGTTTAAAAGAGTTGGAAAAACTACTTAAGGAAAATAAATGTACAGTGGTCTTTTCAGAGATACTTCCTATATCAAGGGCAGGTGTTGCAGAAACAAGGTGATAAGATACAGAAATGGGTGGCTTAGAAGATGGTGTCAAGAAGGTTTTATCTTTCAAAGAAACTGGGATCAGTTTGCAAATAACCAGGAACTATATGCAAGGGATGGTCTACACCTTAGTCCTTAGTTGGTGCGGGACCCTTCAGGGCTAGAATTAATTTTAACATAAATCATCTTTCAAACTAATGCCAATGGGGAAGGTGGGTGGAGTAAATGACATTCTGAGTGTGTAAAGGTAAAACAAAGGTCAGAATAAAGCTAGAAGCTCCTTTAACTGCCAAAAGTGGACCTGTCTCATTGTAAATGAAAGAAATCTGTGCAACAAAAAGGAGGAATTAGAGGCAATACTTCTAAGGGATAATGTTGATTGATGTGCAGTGACAGAAACATGGTGGGAGGGAGTAAATACTTGGGGAACATCAATGAGTGGGAGCAATTTGTTTAGGAAGGATGGACTAGGATGTAAGAGTGGTGGAGTAGCCCTGTATATGCATCAAGGAATAGAATCTGTACAGGTATCGAGAAATAAATTTGAGGGTCTTGAGGTACTATGGGTGAGAATGACACCTAAGGATTCAAAGAAACTGTCTCTTGAGTAATTTATAAACCACCTAATATGACAAAGGAACAAGTCGAGTTATTATTTAGATTGTTAAGATCATTTCAACCTGAGGATGGAATATACCTTTTGTAGGTAATTTTAATATGCCGGGATAGAGTGGATTGCAAAGAAAGGGCAAACTCTGGCTAAAAAGAATTCCTTGACACCATTATATAACTCAATATAGAGCAGTTTGTAAATCAGAATACCAGGAACAAAAAATCTTAGACCTAATATTATGTAATATATATGGTGGGGTTGCCGATTGCAAGGTTTTGGAACCATTGGCAGGAAGTGATCCTAACATGGTATGGTTTAAATTAACCCTCAAAGGGATAATGGAACAAGGTAAGACCATTGTAAGATATTTTTCAATGCAGACTTTGATGGTATTAGAATGGAGTTCGTTAAATGGGATTGGGAGCATGAGTTTCAAGGTCATGAATTAGAAGAAATATGGAATATACTGAGTATCAAACTACATGAACTAGAGGAAAAAATACATTCCAGTTAAAACAAAATATGGACATAGAGGGAAATTACCACAGCAGTTAAAAAAAAAATGAAAAGGATTCTGGGCATAAAAGGTAGTTTACAGAAGGGCAAAAAAAGGAAACAACATTGCAAATTGGGATGCATAGAGAAAGCTAGTAAAACAGTGCAAGAAGGAAATAAGAAAGAGCAAAGCCACTGTGGAATTTAAACTGACAGTGATAGCTAGGATAATTATAAATCTTTATTATACAATGGGGTGAAAATCCTGAAACCTCATTGGTCAAAACACATCACATGACTGTGATAAATCCTCCAGTATACCCACTGTAAAAGTATGATATCACTATAAAACAAAAATATAAGTTGAACATTGTATAATAGCAATATACCATGGCAGGGGTGGGTATATGGGTGGATTTATCACTTCTGGTGTGGTTAAGTCACTTGGCTACGCCATGACCAAACCACACCAGGCGTGGTAAATCCGCTAATATACCCACTCTCTGTCATGGTATATTGCTTAAACAGTTACATAAATAGAAGTATAAATCATACAATAGGCCCATTACTTGTGGAGGAGGAACTTATAACAAGGAATGAGAATATGAGGACAGTTTTAATGAATATTTTGTTCCATCTATCAATGCTGTACAGAAGTTAAAGGAGAACAGTATCATGAAGGATAACACTGATATCAAGACAGATAACAACAAGTTGGTGAGTCTTTATTAGATTTAAAAGTAAATAAGGTCCAGGAACCTGATGCAATGCACCCTAGGATTATCATGGAGCTTGCAATGGAAATAACAAACCCACTAAAAGTATCTATTTGAAAGATCATTAAACACAGGCAGGGTAGTAAGTTCCTGGAGGGAGGCACATGTGATACCTATTTATAAGAAGGACTCTAGAGAAGACTACCCCAGTTATAGACCAGTGAGTTTGACATCTATCCTGGGGCTTGAAACCCTAATAATGGATGACATTGAGTTCTGTCTTGAGGAGAGCAACTTATTTGATGATACCCAACATGGGTTTAGAACATGTAGATCATGTCAGACAAATCTAATTGAGTTTTTAAACCAGTTAGTAAAGCACTGGACAGTGGAATGCCAGTTGACGTGGTGTATCTGGATTACAGCAAGGCTTTGCTACTGAGCCACATCAGGAACAAATGGAAGAAATAGCAAAGTAGGAATTAACACCAAAACAGTTCAGTGGGTAAGATCATGGTTGACAGGGAGGATCAAAGAGTAGCCATCAATGGGCATGTTTTAAGTTGGGGTAGTGTGACTAGCAGGGTGCCATAGGGATCATTGTTGGGACCTGTGCTTTTAATATTTATGTATCATTCATACAATGCACTGGGGAGCTTAGCTGAGAAAATCTGCTGATGATAGGAAGTTGGGTATGATTGCTGATAGTGAAGATGTGGTAGAGACTATGCAGAAATCTGGAAAATATAAAGGGCTGGGCAAGTAGGACTAAATTAGTATTTAACATTGAGAAATGCTATGTTATGCACTTGGGACATAATTCAAAGGCCACATATAAACTATATGGGAGAGAACTAAAAGAAACAATAGAAGAGAGAGATTTGGGAATACTGGTAAAAAACGTCTTAAAATTTGAGAACCAGTGCAGGCAAGTGGCAAAGAAAGGATGCACAGTTTTGGGTAATATTAGCAAAAATATCATAAGCAGAAACAAAGAGGCAATCCTTCTGCAGTACAGGGCCTTGGTGAGACCGCATGCTGAGTACTGAGGTCTGTTCTGGGCACCTCAAAATAAAAGGGATATTAAATTACTGGAAGGTTTACAGAGGAGGGCCACACAGATGATTAGAAATATGAGGGGCATAGGTTATGAGGAAAGACTGGAAAGGCTGGAGATGTACAGTATGGAGAAGAGTAGACTAAGAGGGGATATGTTCCTTGTTTTTAAAACTTTCCTAAGTAGTGATCTGTGGAGGTGCTTAGAGTTACAAATGAAGGTTAGTCAGTTTCCAGTAAGAAGAAATAAGTAATTAAAGGGGTAATATACAAAACCACAAGAAGGAAGGAAAGGTTTTTGCAGAAGGTGGTCTCCATGTGGAACTCATTGCCTGGTTCTGAGGTTATGAGTAAGAATATGAAAACTATTAAAGCCAGTCTAGACAAATATCTGGATGTGAATTGTATCCAAGGATACAACCATTGTTGAAATGGCGAGTGCTATAGAGGCTCCAGTAGCTTACCTGTGATTGTATATTTTATTAATCCTGTGAATCTCAGGGGCTATTAGCCCATAATACTAGTCACCTTTCAGTCTCATTGATTATTGAGCTAATTAGCCCCTTACCATCAGATAATCTCTCTGTATTATATAGAGACTATAGTTAGGGTTGAGTAGAAAAGTACTGTAATGCTAAATACAAATTTGTGTTCTTTAATAACTTTGTAACCGTCCAACAGATTTGCATGAAATTTGCATGCACAGTCTCATGGGGTAGATTTATGGATGTGCTAAATTTAATTCTGTTGGATGTGGAGATCTGGAGTTCTGGATAGAGCAAAAGAGAATTTTTCAGACTTTTTCCATAGGTTTCGCTGGGTTTTCGTCTGACACCTGTTGCGCCCAGATGGTTTTGGAACTTTGGTCTGAAATTTTGTAGGCAGAAAGGAGCTGGCCCACAGATGTGCCTTTTGCTTGTTTGGTAAAAACATATTAATCCATTCCAAAGTTATTTAATTTTGAAATTTTGAAAAATTGCTTCTGAGCATGATCAGCAAGCACTTTAAAATACCTGTATGAAATGAAGAAAGAATCCTTTTCGTATTGATGTCATCATTTTTGTAAGGAAGATCCTTTTCATTTGCCGCCGTCTGGTTTTCCATTTTGTGTAAAAAAATCAAAGCTACAAAATGAGGTTCTATGTCAGAATGGCAACTGAATGACGGCAGAGCTCGGACTGCCGACCCCACATAGGCTGGTTGTGGAAATCTAAGCTTTCTTGAGGGAGGCTTTGCCCCCACACACCCCCACTTAGGATTCTAACCTGGGGGCACACCTTGGGATGGGAGGGGACCACCAGTCAATGCACAGTGTCAGCTGTAGTTCAGTCACCATTCCACCTAGTCACGATCATTTAGTCATCGTCATCAAGGTATACCCTAAAAATGATATACTGCAGAGACACCAACACATATATCTTGCTCATTGGGGCTCTGTTGGGTGGATTCTGCAGTTAACTGTTGGAGGAATGACCCAGAAGTGTGTTTTGTAAGATTTTAAATTATTTTTCATGACTGTCTTCTGCTCTTTTTTTGCTTAACGTTTAAGTTTTAAAATCCAGAAAATGACATGTTGGAGAAAGACCAAGAGATCTGTCTTGGTCATTGGGATTCTGTTAGGTGGATTTTGCAGTTAATTGTGTAAGGAATGCCCTCAAAATGCTTTTTTAGTAATTTTACATTCTTTTCATCACTTGCTTCTTTTTCAAATGAAAGGCAGAAAATCCTTTTTCGTTTGCTGACATCTTGTTCTTCATTTTTGTTAACTTCTGACACCTATAGTGCCCAGATGGTTTGGAATTTTGGCCTGAAATTTTCAGGGTAGAAAGGGCTGGCCCACAGATGTGCTTTTGCTTGTTTGGTGTGTTACAAGTTAGTAAAAAAGGAGAACAAGGTGGTGGCAAAGGAAAAAGGATTTTCTGCCACTAATAAAGAAAAAGAAGGAGTCACAAAAAAAGAAGTAAAACCTACAAAGAAAAACATTTTGGGGCATTCCTCCATATGCTTGCATGTTCCTGGTGTCTAATAGCACCTATCACTTCCAATTGCCATCCCTGTATTTTTAACATTGCTCCCTGGTGTCTAGTGGCACCCCACCCTCTTATTACACTACCTGTATTATTAACAGGGTTCTCTGGTGTCTAGTGACAACCCCCACCCTCTGATTGCCTTTGTCATATTTGTAACATCATTCCCTGGTATCTAGAGGTATCCTCCGCCCCTTTGATTGCCATCCAAGACGAAGGTTGGAGAGGTGTTGGCGGAGATCGTGTCTGGATGGTGACAAACTTATTTTGATGGACCATTATCTGGTCTATCAATCCGCAATCTATCGTAGAGAAGGCAGAATTCCTGTCCGAGAGATTGCGGCTACAGAATAGACCAGCTCAGCTCTTCCGGATTGTGGACAGACTGTGCAATCCAGTCTGTCTTCAGCCCGGAAGAGCCTTTTCTCAAGAACGATGTGAGGAGTTTGCTCTGTTCTTTGCAGATAAGATTGCCAAAATCAGATCCAAGATCCATTTGACCCTGTCAAATGGGAGTTGTGATGGTCGGCAGGAGATGTCGGACTCCCAGTTTGTGTGGTCTGACTTCAGCCTCCCACAATCAGTGACATTGTGATGGTTACCCAATCACTGTGTCCGACCAACTGTAATTTGGACCCAGGCCCACATCTCTTAGTGGATTGTGTGGATAAAATTGGCCCAGTTCTTGCTGAGATAGTCTGGAGGTCCTTGGAGAGGGGATTTTCCAGATCCTCTTAAGGAGGCTGTGGTTAAGCCCCTTCTTAAGAAGTCCTCCTGGACCCAGACTATCTGGCCAATTACAGGCCTGTCTCTAACTTACCCTTGTGGGTAAAGTTATTGAGAAGGTGGTCGCATTACAGTTGGATGATCATCTGACCAACAACAATGTCTATGATTCTCTCAGTCTGGATTTAGGAAAAGGCATAGTACCGAGACAGCACTTGTAACGGGTACTAAATGACCTCCTAATAGTGAGAGATCAAGGACCTGTTCTATCTTGGTCCTGCTTGATCTCTCTGCAGTGTTTGACACTGTGGATCATGGTGTGCTATTGGAATGTTTGCGATCTATCTGTGAACTGTCTGGTACAGTCCTAGGGTGGTTTCGATCGTGCCTCGAGGTAGGACTCAGAGGGTGTGTCTGGAATTTTTCCTCGACATCAGTCTCCCTATCCTTGCGGGTACCACAGGGTTCCATTTTGGCACCCATGTTGTTTTGCAGTGTATATGCTGCCGTTAGAGTGATTATTGAGTGGTACGGCTTGGGTTTTCATTGCTATGCGAGATGATACCCAGCTGTACATGTCCTTTGTGCCTGGCCAGGATACTGCCTTTTCGGTCTTTAACAACTGTCTTGCTGAAATCCAAGACTGAATGAATGTGAGTTGGCTGCAGTTGAACCCTGAAAAACTGAGGTGTTGGTTGTGGACCAGGGTCGCTGTGAGGCGGGTTTGTTAGCTGGATCACCCTCGGGCTTATGGCTTGGGGTGTCCAGTTGACTATCTCAGACTGGGCGCGAACTTGGGCATTGTATTTGATGATTGTCTGACTTTTAAGTCTCAGGTGTCAGCGGTTGTCAAAACCTCTTTTCACCATCAGAGGAACATTGCCGGGTGAAGCACTTGGTTCCTCAGAGGATCTTCCAACTTTGGTCCATGCCTTCTGCTACTCCCACCTGGACTATTGCAATGGCCTATACCTAGGGCTTACGGGGTTGAACTTTGCTCTGCAGCTAGTGCAGAATCGGCAGCCAGGCTTTGACTGGCTCTTCTAGGTCCAGTCATATAATGCCTGTGCTCCAGGACTGCACTGGCTGCCAGTTTGTTGATGAATCACCTTCAAGGTCGGTTTGCTGACCTATAAGGCCCTACACAATCAGGGACCTGCTTACCTGAAAGATCTCCTGCGCCCTACTGTCCCCTCCCGCCTTCTCCGATTCACTGATGAGGGATTGCTAGAGATTCCCAGGGTTACGCTTAAAACTTCAGGGGCAAGATCTTTAGTTTTATGGCTCCCCACACACTGTGGAACTCTCTACCTCATCAGGTAACTAAAGTGTCCCACTGTCCAGAGCTTTAAGGAGCTTTGAAAACCTACCTTTAACAAAGCTTTTATGACTAATTATTTCATCTTAATCTTGTTTTAAATATTTATTGTTTTATGTAATTTGTAAAGGCACCTTGGTTTAAGAAAGGCGCTTAAATAAATAAAAATTGATTGATTGATCCCTGTATTTTTTAACGTTTTCCTGGTGTCTAGAGATGCCCCTAACCCTCTGATTGCTGTCCACATAATCATAATGCTGTAATATAGAAAAGCTTCCATATGTGCCTTTTTTTTCCTGTAAAAAGAAAATGGTTCCTCATTGATATGACCCCCTCTCTGACTTCCCACTGAGCAGCCTCCACCCTGCCAAACACAGCCCCACACACCCTCACTCACCTGAACAGGTCCTGGGGTGAAGATCCACTCTCTGATGGAAGACATGTCTTGCTGCTGGAACTGTCGACTGCATTATGAGAAACTAAAGTAAGTGCAGTTCAATGTATTTCAATAGGGTTTTCAACTTTGCTGCCTTACTTTGCCATTTTGTTCATATTTTGACACCATATTTTCAACATGGGCTTTCTAAGACTCCACCTCATGAACAATGTGGATGGAATTCTGCAAATCCATCCTGAAAGGTGATTTCATTGTCGCTTGGTGAAATCACCTTTGGGCATGATTTGAAAATTATTACCAAGGTGGGGTCATAAGAAGGTTATGTTGAAAATTTGGGAAAAGATGTAAACATGGCAATGTCATGCATATATTGACATTTTGCTATGCTGGCTCATAAGTTTAACAATGTTAAATACTTTGATTCCAAATTTTCAGCATAACCATCTTTTACGCTACCTCATGAACGTGATAGCTATTATTTTTCAAACCCTGAACAAACTGTGTTTTGCACCTGTGGCTTGCAATGGCATTGTGGTGCAGAATCATGTTTTGCAGAGATTTTAAAGTTTCATTATGGGGTGCATGAGGTGGGGTAATAAAAAGCTATACTGACAATTTTGTTCCTCTTTTACTACAAATGGCGAGGACCCAGAGGGCACTGCACTCCACAGACAAATAAGGATGCAATTATATGATCTCAAAAGTAAGGAAATCCTTTGCAAAAACTTTGTTAATGCATTAGTTAGGGTTAAAGTGACAAAAGTAGGGAAATATGGCATTAGAGTTTCCAGTTCTAACACTCCACCCCCACCCTGCAGGCAGCAACAGGAAAAACTATTACAGTTTCACCTCTTTTCCTCTTCACAAATCAGATGTGGGTGTGCCTTGGGGTTGTCAACCTAACACTCATTCCATTTAAATATGGGATATACAGCTCTTACTGGAAATATTGTCAATATTTTTGTTTGAGTGTCAATTGACCTGATAACATCATGAGTGGTGAAGCTACAAGTGATGTCATCTAGTCAACTGACACGAGAACAAACAATATCAACAATATTTCCAGTACGTGGGGTTATGATTCAATTTATGCCATACCCCCAAAAAGTGAGAAAAACAGTAAATTCTTGCCATTTTGCCAATTATAAAAATCTAAAAGAAATCTATAAATGAAACACCATGCATTTTGTAGGTATTTTTGTCCTGATCAACTTTTTTCTCAAAATACCATGCTATTATTTTTCATTTTAAAGTTATATGCATTTGTATGTTGCAAAAGTGAAAAAATTGAATTTTCTGCAGTTTTTGCTAATTATAACAAATTAAAAGGTATCTATAAATGAAACACCACTCATTTTGTAGATATTTTTGTGGTGAATAACAGCCGTAGTACCATGCTATCATTTTCATTTTAAAGTTATTCACATTTGTTTGTCGAAAAGTAAAACAAAATAACATTTTCTGCTGTTTTTGTTTATTATATAAAAAATTAAAGTCAGTCATAAATAAAACACTACTCATTCTGTAGATATTTTTGTGCTGGACAACTTTCGTTCTTGACATTACCATGCTATCATTTTTGCGTTTAAACTTATTCACATTTGTTTGTTGAAAAAGTGGAAAACAATGCATTTTTGCTGTTTTTTCACTAATTATATAAAAAATGAAAGTTACCCATAAATGAAACACCACTCATTTTGTAGATATTTTTGTGATGAACAACTTTCATGCTCACAGTACCATGGTATGATTTTTCGTTTTAAAGTTATTCGCATTTGAATACGATTTCTACTGCTACTGTGGCTAAATATGCAAATAATTTCTGAATGAGCTAATCTTTACCTACTTTGTGGATAAATTTACCTACAGTGAGGATAAATGCGATATTCTCACTGTAGGTCTGACTACCCTGAGAATATTGAAAATATTTGCCTTTTATTATCCTCACAGGTATGGTATATATATATATATATATATATATATATATATATAATTATAGGGCATTGTTGCCCCTATAGTTAGGGTTGAGTAGGCACTTTAATGTTAAACCTCAAATTCTGCACTTTAATAACATTGCAACCGTGCAATGTATTTGCACAATATTTGGTATGCACTGTCGTATGGAAGTAGATCTCTGGACATGCAGAGTTTTGTTTTGATTGGATGTATGGATTCTGAGATCCTATAGTGCAAAACCCTATTATTTGCCCTCTTTTGCACTTTTTTCATTGCTCTGCATGCAAGTGGTGTGGATTTTTGTGTGCAATTTGTATGGTAGAAAGAGTTTGTAACAAAACAAGCTTTGTGCTTGTTTCTGTTGAAAACATTAGTCCATTCCAAAGTTATTGCATTTTTAAGGTCCCATTATTTTCAATGGGAATTTCACTCTTCCAGGACAGCAGAATAGTACAAAATGGATTTTGGTCTCACAAAAAGGATTCTTTCATGAAAGGTCAACTTTTTACCAGAAAAATTCCTTTTCATGAGCTGCCATCTTGTTTTCTCTTTTTCACAAAACAAACTGTCATAACTGGCCAGGGATGTCTTCTATAGACATCCAACATGTATAATGTTCATTGGGAGCTGATAAGCTTCAGTGTGCAATTTTGTTATAGCTCCCATGCCTTCTGAAAATTTTTATTCAGTTATTTAAATCCTTTCTCGTGGCTTGCTAAAAGTTCGCACCTTTTTTCATTCCTTTTAAAAGGATTTATCCCTGTTGTCTATTTGCACCCCACCCTCTGATCCCCATATTTTCTTAAATAAATGTTCCCATTGGTGTCTAGTTGCACCCCCCCCTCCGATCCCCATATTTTATTTAATTAATTTCTCCATTGGTGCTTAGTGGTACCTCCACCCTCCCATGTCTATCCCTGATGTCTAGTGGCACCTCCACCCTTTGGTCCTCATATCTGAAATGTATTTCCCCATTGGTGGTTAGTGGCAACCCTCACCTTCCATGTCCCTCTCAACCTGAGTAAGAAAACTGTACCTCAATGTCTTTTTTAAATTTTGCAACCTGTAAATAAAAAGTCCACCATGATCACACCCGCACCACCACCCAGCCTCCGCTGTGCACCTTCCCACCCCCTTGGCCTCCCACATGCTCTCACTCATCTCAACTGGCAACACACTGAAAATCCACTCTCTGATCAAAGACGTGTCTTGCTGCTGGAACTGCGACTGCTCTCTATTATCAGAGCAGTCACTGGTTCCTGCTGCAAGATGTGTCTGTGATCAGAGTGGATTTTCAGTGTGTTGCCAGTTGAGGTAAGTGAGGGTGTGTGGAGGTGTCAAGGGGGAAGGGGAGGTGGGAGCAAAGTGGGAGGTCGGGTGGGTGATGCAGGTGATCGGCAGTGGACTGTTTTTTTATTTACAGGTTGTAAAATAAAAAAATCGAGGGATGGTTTTCTTATTTTCAGGTTGAGTGGGACATGAGAGGTTAGACACTAACCACCAATGGGGAAATACCTTTAGATATCGGGATTGGAGGGTAGTGGATGCCACTGGACACCAGGGATAGATATTATTTATTTATTTTATTTATTGAATTTTGATAACTGGGTAGGCCCACTGAGACAGAATAGTCCATTTTCAGGGGTAGCTTGAGGGAATACAAAATACAGCAACAACAAAGGTTAACAGGGAATTACACATACAAGGGCTAACAGAGCAAAAATTAACAACACAGTTCAATAAATGGGCAATACAGTAATAATACAAACATACTACAGTGGTAGTCATACAAAAGTTGCTCAGTACTGAGGTACACCTAGGTATACTGAGGCTAATTTGCATTGACTGTAATGTGATTCTGCCTCAGTATACTATATTCAATATCATGAGCAATAAAACAAATAAATCCAGGGAGCAGTAAAGGCAGAATGAAGGAAAGATGGACTAACTGAGTGAATTGCCACACCAGGGCATTACTTGGTCAGCAATAGTAGGTGCATGGAGGGGAGGCAAGAGGTGAAGTGAGAGGGACTGTTTAAACTGGGATGGAGAAGTGCTTAAGAGAATTGTGTATGGGAGGGAGTTCCACATACGAGGTGGCAGAAAAGGTAGGGGATCTCTGGCCAACTGCCAGCCTAGGTTTGGGAGCAACAAGTAGGGAGAGGGGGCACTGTAGGGGACGCTGACAGGCTTATGTGCAATGAGGTCACCAAAGCATGGGGGAAAATAATGGTGTACCAGTTTGTATACAAGGCACATAGTAGTGCACAGTAGCTTAGACTTGAAAGATAGCCATCCCAGAGATAAGAGCACATTGCAGTGGTAATGCCTAGTGTTAACCTCTAGCACAAATGTCCAACCCAAAAGTAAAGTTGTTAGAGGTGAGCAAGGATGGCGGTTTGGGCTTGGAGGAGTAGGGGTCCCCATAGGAGAGAGAGGAGAGGTAGGAGTGAGGAGGCATCTGTGTTTTGGCACAAAGCTGATGATAGCAGAGGTCAAAGGTGATAAAGGAGACCCAGCTTTGGTTGATCATCTTAGTTAGAGTGAAACATGTGTTATGAACATGAATGAAGGATCCAAGGTAACCCCTAGGTATTTGAACAATTGGACAGTTTTGAGAGCATCTCCACTGAGGGACTGTATCAAGAGAGAGTTGAGGTTGGGTCTTGGAGTCAGAATTGTACAATAACAAGTTATTTGTTTTTGTGTTGAGGACTAGATGGTTGTTCACAAACCAGTCCTCTAGTACACGTTAGTCAGAGGCCAGATTCATATTGAGCCACCCAGTCAGAGGATGAGTGGTAGAGGATGGCATTGTCAGCATATAGGTGGACTGCAGCTCCACCACAATTGTTTGGCAGGTTATTTCTAAACAGGGAAAATAGTGGCCCCAGTATGGACCCCTGTGGCACCATGTATGATAGGTCTGAAGCCTGAGAGGGCACAGACCACTTGACCCTTGAGAGTGGTCAGAGAAGTAGCTATTGAACTAAGTAAGGGCACTGTAGTCAAGACCCAGAGAGTGACGGTTCCCTGGTAAGAGATTGTGGCTGATCAGATCAAAGGTCTTTGTGAGGTCCATGAAAATGGCTCCTGTGACAAGACCTTGGTCCACTGCATTGAGTATGTCAGCTGACACTTTTATTAGGGCTGTGAGGGTACTGTGGTTCTCCTGAACCCGTGGGTAGTTAGAGAGAAGGTGATGAGACTCAAGATAGTCTTGCAGGTGGTTGTATAGAATATGCTCTAGTATTTTAGCAAGAGGACAGAGTATGGAGATTGGTCTATAGTTTTCTACTAATGTATTTGAACTGCCCCTGTGTATTGGCACAACCACTGCTACCTTCCATTTTGATGGTATGCAACCAGAAAGAAAGACTCTATTAAAAAATCTCATAATGGCGAGGCAAGGCAGATGCACCCAATACGGGGAACTTAGGCTCAGATGTGTCATAACCAGGGGAACTCTCAGGTTTGAGGTTCTGCAGCAGCTTCTGCACCTTTTGAGAGTTGCTAGCTTTAGATGAAATTCTGGATGGTTTCCAATGTCCACTGATGGGGCGGAGGTTGAGGAGAGGGAGACCAGTGTTGGCTCGAAGTGTAACGTACACTTATCCAGGTCAGTGAAGAACTCATTTATACCCTCAGCAATGGTAGGAGGCTCAGCGAGGGTGTTGCCCTGTGTATTATGACAGCTAGGAACTTTTGTGGTTTTGCCTTTGATCAGAGAGTTGATTTGTTTCAGAATTCCTTGGGGCTGCAGAGTTTATTGGTTTGTAAAGTCCTGAACTATGTCCACTTGGCTTCAGAGAGATTGATAGATATGGAAGGGTAGGGGTACCACTAAGCACCAACAGGGAAATTAATTAAAGAATATACGGGAGTGGAGGGTGGGGTGCCACTAGACACCAAGGATAAAACAAATATTATATGGGAGGGTGGAGGTTGCCACTAACCACCAATGAGGTATTATAACTTAAAACAAATATGAGGATCGGAGGGTGGGGGTGCTACTAGACACCAGGAATAGGCATGGCAGGGTGGGGGTTACCACTAATCATCAATGGGGAAATTAATTAAAGAAAATATGGGATCAGAGGGTGGGGAAGGGGTGCCACTAGACACCAGGGATAAAACACAAATTATATGGGAGGGTGGGGGTGCCACTAACCACCAATGGGGTATTATAAATGAAAACAGATATGGGAGCTGGCCCAGTGGTGCTGAGGGTTGAGGTGCTGGATGCCAAACCTCGCTGGCCATGCTGGCGACTCCTTTTCAGGAGCAAACTCGGGCACCAAGGGTCAGTAGGGGAGGGAAAGGATCGTGCGCCACAGGGCTGCTCTCCTTTCTAGAGGAAGGGCACTGGGATGCCTGGTGCTCGTGGCCCCTGGTGGAGACCAGGGTGCTGCAGAGTGCTGGACTGCACGCAGACAGCGCCGCATGATGTAGGCAGGGTTGCCATGCATCGCACCATCGGGGACATGCACCACACATGGGGGAGGTAGGAAGGACACACAAGGGGAAAAGCCCTCCAGCCAGATAGGCAACGGCGCCCACCAGTGCCACTGCCACACGCCAACGCCAGCTTCCCCGCCACTGCCCTGAGCTTTTGGGGCTGTAGCTTCCTTTTCCTGGGGAGTCCTAAGGACTTTGAAGATGGCGGGAAACACAGTGGGTGGTAGAGTGACACAGGTGAGTGAGGCAGCCTGAGAGAGTTCTGAGCCTGGAGGTGAAGAAATAGAATTAAAAAATAACAGATATGGGGAATTGAGGAGTGGGAGTGCCACTACGTTGGGCCATGGCCCTCCTGACACATACAGTCCTCCAGTTTCTCCAGTTTCCCCCAGATGACACATGCCCGCCTCCACTCCGTTCCCCTTCCTCTACTCCGTAGCTCGCTCTCTTTCCTACCCCTTCTTCTTCACCCACATCTCCCTGCTGCTGCCTTACAAGCCCTTGATCCAACAACCTGCTAAAGGCTCCTCCCCAGACGGCCTGGACCCTAAGCTCTTCTCTCTCTCTCTCTCTCTGCTCCTGCCATCACCTATCCATCTTGCTAAACCTCTCCTTTATCTCTTCTACTGTCCCAACAGCTTGGAAACACGCTACAGTTCTACCACTCCCAAAGGGGAGATCCCTCTCCCCAGCAACTACCACCCTAACTCTCTCCTTCCTACTCTGGCTAAGCTCCAGGAGCACATAGTGCTTGAACAACTCTCCTCCTACGTTACTGACTCCTCCTTTCTCACTCCATACCAAGCTGGCTTTAGAAAACACCACTTCACCACCACTTCCTGTGACGGCTGACTGACACTATTGCCAGAGGCATGGACAAAGGCCTCACAACCTCAGCTATTTCTATTGACCTGGTTAAGGCCTTCGACACAGTCTCCCACCCTATACTCCTGTCCTGCCTCAGGACCGCTGGTCTCTCCCTAATGCCTTTGAATGGTTCAAGTCCTGTCTGTCGGGCAGAACACAATCTGTCTGTATAGCTGATGCCATCACCCTCCCCTCCCCATCACCATGGGAGTCCCCAGGATCGGTACTTGGGCCTCTCCTTTTTTCAATCTTCCTCAATGATCTCCCTCAGTTTTGTTTATCATCTAACATACACATGTATGCCAATGATTCTGTACTGTTCACAACTGGCAATTCGGTCCCTGATGTCACTGCCAGGCTCCAGCTGGATTTCAACAGTGTGCAACGCTGGCTACGTGAGCACCACCTCTTTCTAAACTCAAAGAAAACAGTCTTCATGACTTTCGGTACTAGGTAGAGGTTGGCAAGGCTCTCCTCTTACCCACCTTTACACAATTGATTGGACTGTATTAGAAAACACCTCTTCCTGCCACTACCTTGGAGTTTGGCTGGATAGGAACCTAAACTTCTCCATCCGCATTAATGCTATTCTAAAGAAACTCTGGCCTAAGCTAGGGCCTCTATCATAACAGGAGTAGTAACCTCATCTGGCTAAGCGTGAACTTGTACATGAAATGATACTGCCAACTTTCGACTATTGTGATGTTGTATACGGAGCAGCCCCTCAATCCTCCTTATCCAGGCTGGAACCTTTCTTTAACTCTTCTGCAGGTTTGCCTTGGATGCCTCTGCTCTGACACACCACTGCACTCTTTACCGCTCTTTAAATTTTCCCTCACTTGTTGAGAGGAGAACATTGCACGTGGCAAAGTTTACCTCTAAATTCTGGCTAGGCTCACTCCTCTTTACCTCTCCACCTCCTTATCTGCCCCTCACCCTCCAAATACATCCTCCAATCTGATGACTCTAGCTCTCTGAATATACCTACAGAAGTACTACTTCCGCCAACGGCATTCTCCCATCGCCTACCTAAGCTCTGGAACCTACTACTGACCCAAATCCACCACTCCTCTTTAGCCTATTCTCTACATCCCTAGCAAGCTACCTAGTGATGAACTGCAACTGCACCTACCCGCAGGGCCCTGCCAAGCCATTGGTCTGTACCTCATCCTCCCTACTGCTGGGCCAAATATTCTCCCTAACCCAAACTATCCTAGCACTTTCTGCAACCTAACACTTTCTATGACCTCTCCTGTTCCACCCTTTCCCGAGTACCTTTACTATACCTCTGTCAGTCTCTCTCAAATGTATCCTAGTCTAGAAATGTTATTAGTTATTGTTGGTTGTAATTTGTACAGTCTGTCTATATGCTGTTAGCTTTTTCCTCATGTACGTATCCTGTTGTATTACTTACTGTTCCCACTTTCTTCCCCAGGACGCACTGCGGAGATGAGCTCTTGTTGCTCAGTGTAACCTTCCTGGTGAAACATTTCAATAAATAAATAAACAATAAATAAGCTAGACGCCAGGGGCGATTAATAGTAATAGGGATCAGGCACAAATGTACAAAGGAGGCAGTGTATACAGGGTACTGACAAATGTCAGAAAAATAAAACCTGGTATTACATATGCCTGGGGCGCAAGGTCTGAAGGACCTCAGCTCCACAGTAAAATAAAGATACTATTATACTATCTTAAAAAGTAAGGAAATAAGTTGCAAAACTTTATTAATGCTTCACTTAGGATCAAAGTGACAAAAGTTGTGAAATGAGGCATTAGGGGTTTCCTCGCCTTCATCCCACCCTCCCAAGCCAGGCAGGAGAGCAGGTGGGAGGTGTGCCTTGGGCTTTCAAGCCTAACGCCACCCCATTCTCATAAAATCTACACATCTGACCTTATTACACATGAAATGGGATGAGCATTAGGCTTGAGAAGCACAAGACACATCCCCACCTGCTCTCCTGCCTGCTTTGGGAGGGTGGGGTGTTAGGATTGGAAACCCTAATGCCTCATTTCCCAACTTGTCGCTTTTGACCCTAACTGTAAATATATATATGTATTATAATGGTGCGGTAGCACAACTATAGTTGAGGTTGAGCAGGCACTTTAATGTTAAACCTCAAATTGTGCACTTTAATAACTTTGCAACTGTTGAAGGGATTTGCACAAAATGTGGCACCTGCAGTCCCGTGGGGTAGATCTCTTGACATGCCAAGTTTCGTTTAGATCGGATTTGCAGATTTTGCATAGCGCATAGTGAAAAAGTGTGTTTTCACAAATTTGTGCCGATTTTCCAGTTTTCCTCAACACACTACAGCCACAATCGGTTGGAATTTTGGTCTAAAATGTTCAGGGTAGAAAGGAGTTGTCCCAAAGAACAAGACAGCATTAGTTTGGTGAAAAAATATTAATCTGATCTAAAGTTATTCAGTTTTTAAATTTTGGGTTCTGAGCATGCTCAGTTCAGTCTTTGGATAGGTGTATAAACTGCGAACAAGATTTGCCCATGAACAAGAATTTTGACATCTCACAAACAAGGATTTAAAAATCCTTGTTCATGAGAAAACATTCCTTGTTCTCGAACTGCCATCTTGTTTTTCAATTTTCCTGATAAACAAAACCTTGTAACTTGCCCCAGGAGTGTCTTCTGTGGAGATTAAAGTATGGACTTTGTTCAGGCGACACCCTCTACAAACCTATAACTTTGGTTTCCTTTAGTTTTGTCAAAAATGGCTGTTTTAAACGTTTAAAATCCTTGTTTGCCACTCGCTTCCTATCCTTGTTCATAAGGTGAGAAAATTCTTGTTCAGCGAGCTGATCCTTGTTCATGACATGTCAAAATCCTTGTTCGTGAGGGCATGACCAGATGGCCCCATCTCACTAATAAGGATTTCTGACAAACAAGAGTTCTGACACCTCATGAACAAGGATTATAAAGAATCCCTGTTTGTGAGGTATCAAAATCCTTGTTTGTGAGGTGTCAAAATCCTCATTCATAAGGGGACGACCAGATGGCCTATCTCATGAACAAGGATTTCTCACAAACAAGGATTTTGACACCTCACCTAACAAGGATTATAAAAAGGAATCCCTGTTCGTGGAGGTGTCAAATCCTTGTTCATGAGAAATCCTTGTTTGTGAGGTGTCAAAATCCATGTTCGTGAGGAGACAACCAGATGGCCCTATCTCACGTAACAAGGATCTCTCTGAACAAGGATTCTGACACCTCACATACAAGGATTCGACTTATGAACAAGGATTTTGACAGCTCAATGAACATGGATTATTAAAGGTTGCTGCTTCTTTTGTCAGTTCACTGCAAAGAAATGGTTAGGACTTTGGCTTGAAATTTTCAGGGCACAAAGGGGTTGTCCAACAGATGTGACTTACAGTATGCTGGTTTGATGTAAAATTTGCATCAGTTCCACAGTTATGGCATTCAGAAGTTAAGAAATTTCTCATAAGATTACACTGTGGTGAGCGCAGCACCTTTCAGTGGCTATATCTTGAAAATAGTTCGAGATATGGATTTTCATTAAGCATGACTTAGTATACTTTTAGGTGTACCAGTCAATAATTACAATTGCAGTGGAATTTTTTCAAGATTGCTATGGTTACTGAGATATTGCACCATTTGCAGCACAAGGGTTACTTGGAATGTGTATAGGCCTCTGCTGTATCTCTACAATTATAGGAGCCGCAGGGCCTGGAGGGCCCCTGCACCCCATGTATGGATACCATTATGCAGTAATGGGACTGCTGGGCCATCTAATATTCTGGGCCTCTGCGCTCCCACAGGGAGATGACAGCTCATTACAATGTCTGTGCACTTATGGACAGATGGGAGTAGGGCCTTATGCTCCAAAAACTGATACCATGGGAGCCGGCCCTGCACTCCCCAAATCATATAATGATAAGACTACACTTTCTCAAAAGTAAGGAAATTCATTGCAAAACACTTTGCTAATGTATCAGTTAGGGATGAAGCAACAAAAGTAGGGAAATGAGGCATTAGGATTGAGACCCTAACCCCCTCACTCTACCACCACACCCCACCCTCCTCAGACCAACGGGTGACAGAGTGTGCCTTGGGGTCATCGGGCCTAGCTCTCACTCCATTCTCCTATACTGTACTATGCCAGCTTTAACCTGGCACCTGTTGTTCTGTGAAGGTTGGGGTGGTAGGATGAGCTAGGTTAGGTCCCAACTTCTAATGCCTCATTTCCCTACTTTTGTCACTTCAACCTTCTAACTGATGCATTAGCAAAGTTTTATGCAATGAATATATATATATATATATATATATATATATATATATGTATGTATATAGTTGCAAAAAGCTGCACTAATGCACTAGTTATGGTTCAAAACATAAGTAGGGAAATGTATGCGATGGGATTCCACCCAACTCCCCACCCTCTCAAAGCAGCAAAAGACAAGACCATACAAGTAACCCAGATAGCCATCATATGGGAAGACAAACAACACACAACTATTTCCAGATAACACAAATGCGGTAGCACTAATGTGATACCTTCATGGATTTTTATGTAAGCTGCATAAGCACCCCTGTGTGTGTATGTTGTACTGCGTGCATGAGAATTGTTGTTGCAGAAGCACAGGCCCCATGGAGGCCTGTCCTTCTGTAGATAGAAGGCTTCATGGGTCTGTGCCTCTGCAGCCAGAGGTACAGTGGCACCAACTAGGATGTAACACAGTAATGCTGCAGTATATCAGAAAATGCTGCAGTATGCTGCACAGAACAGTGTAATTCAGTGTCAAGCACTTTTTATTGTAGTATTTTGTGACATGCCATTTACTTCAAGTTACGGTGTAGCTTCATGGCTGGCTCTGCTGTATTCATGCACCCTGTATGATCTGTTAGTTCATGTTTTGTTTTATGCATCTGCATAACTGAAAAACTGATACCCCTTGAACAATTTCATTGCTGAAACTATTGTGCACACATTGCAACAGTACTTCCATCTGCATAACTATAGGCTCCACAGTTCTGGCCCTGCACCAAGTGAGGAGTCCATCTGGGTGCGGAACTGCAGGACCCAGAAGGCCCTGCACTTCTGCACTAAGTGAGAGTACATCTAGTTTTGGAAGTGCAGGGCCTAGAGAGCCCTGTGCTTCCATGCAGCTACAGATGCAGATGTGCAGGGCCCTCAGGACACTGTGCCAAGTAAGGAGTCTATCTGGCTGCAGAAGCACAGGCTCCCCTCTGGGCCTTTGTATCCATGTGGCTACAGAGGCACACATGACAGGGACATTTGGGCCCTGCACCAAATGTGAAGTACATTAGACTGTGAAAATGCAGGGATTTCTGGGCCACAGATGCAGATGCTTAGTGCCCTTTAGACCCTGCACCAACTGAGGAGTTCATCTAACTGCAGAAAGCCCTGCACTTCTAAGTGGCTACAGATATAGATGCACATGGATCTTCCTTTATAGCTTTGTTGTTGTTTAATATTTTGACCCCAAGTTTTAAAAATAATGTTTTATGACCCCACCTCATCAATCAGTCAGGTGACATTTTTCAAATGCTGCCTAAAAGTTATTTTGCAGAATGACTGCAGGTTACCTTCTAGGCCAGATCTGAAAAATTTCACCTTTTGGTTCATGAGGTATGGTCAAACAAAGGCCATGTTGAAAATATGGGGTAAAAATCTTTAAAACAGCCTTGTTATAAACAAAAGTTGTTTTCTATACAAAGACAACGTTCTTTCATAAGCAGATTTTCTTCTTTTACATGGTCTCATGAAAGAAGACCAAGAAAGAAAAAATCTCACAAAAGATCACAAAAGAAGACTTGTGCTCGATTAAAGTATTCTTTCATGAGCTTCTTTTGATAAGAAAGATCATGAAACAAGAAATCCCATGAAAGAAGATCACAGAAGAATCCTGCCTCAAGAAAGAAGAAATTATTCTTTCATGAGTTTCTTCTGATATGAAAGAAGATCACAAACAAGAAATCTCATGAAAGGAGATCATGGAGGAAGAGCACGTAAACCAGAAATTACTTCTTTTGTGAGAGTCAGTTATTCTTTGTGTGTAGAGATTCATGTTTTGTGAGACTCATGAAAGAAAAAGTTTTGTTCATAAAGAAGAATCCAGAACCATCACTAACCTTTCCAACTAGATTTCAGGGATGTCCCAAAACCATATTTTGGGGTGTTTTTGAAAAAACAAACAAACTGTAGAATTGATCTAAAAGGATCTGATTTAGCTAGATGCATGGGTTTGTTTTCTTCAGGTCATCATTTTATGGATTTTACTTTCTTTTTTTTTGAAAAATGAAAAACAAGATGGTTGCCATACAAAGAAGAGTTTTTTCATGAAAGAAGAATTTTGGCTCACTTAAAGATTCTTCTTTCATGAGCCAAAAATTCTTTCTTTGCATCAGATATATAAATGAAAGACCCTATTAAGCATGCTCAGAACCTAAATTTCAGATCCTCATAATTCAAGAACCAAGTAATATTTTTTCACCAAAGCAACAAAAGGCCTCTTTAGGTAAGCCTCTTTACCCTGATTATTTAAGAACACAATTCTAAACCATCTGGGTTGTAGGTGAAAGCAAAACAAAAAACAAAACCAGACAAATCTCATGATTTTCCCACTTTTTGCACTATCCAGCTCTTGAATCCAGTCATCTGACCATCACAAAATTTGCCAGATCAAGATAACTTGTCCCTTGGACTGTGCATACAAAATTTCATGCAATTCCATTGAATGGTGTCAAAGTTCTTAAGGGCAATTTAGGGTTTAACATTAAAACCCCTTCTCAACCCTAACTATAGAGGCACCACAACTCACCACATTCCATTTCAGTCAGAAAAGCTGCATTCAGATGAATGTATCTTTTCCAATATTTTCTGACATCCATCTCTATGGTAGCACACCACAGTTTGACGTAGCAATGGCTGCCACTGTTAATATATATATATATATTGCCAAAACTACATTAATGTACACATTAGGGTTGAAGAAAGCCAAGTGGACAAGGTCAGGAAATGCAAACCGTTAGGGTTTGGGGGTCTTGGGAGTTTTGTCAAATCGGTGGTGTGGTGTTTCTTGGGATGTCAACCCTAATGCCCTCCCCTAGACCATAGCCTTCTGTCCAAAACCCAAGGGCAGCTCCAAACCAGTGCCTCATAGGCATATACTCTTTGGAGGTAGAGGAGTATGCCTCACCACTTGTAACCAACAGAATCAGTTATAGCTTTCTTCCCCTGGGCCCTGTGGGCCCTGCATGAAGCAAGAGCTCATGTTTGTTTACTCAAGCTGGGGTGGCAACCTCACACCACCAATTCACCAAGACTCTGGAGATGCCAGACTCTACTGGTTTTCATTTCCTGACTTTGTCCTCTTTGGGTTCTTCAACCCTATGCAATGAATTCTTTCTTTTGTGATAGTGGAATCATATCTTCATTCATGCAGGTCCAGACCTGCATGAACAGATTCAGATGCACAGGGATATCTGGGTACTGCGTCAAGGGAAGTGTCCATCTGGCTGTAGAAATACAGGACCCTCTAGGTAAAGAATCTGTGGGACTGTCAGTGGGGCTGCAGAAGCACAGAGCCATCTGGGACTGCACTTCAAGTGGCTACAGATGCAGATTCACAGATCCAAGAGTCCATGTGGCAGTGGAAGCGAAGACCCTATGGGCCTCTTTCTTCCATGCAGCTATAGATGAAGAGGTGCAGGGCCTCTGGGCAGTACTATGTCAAGAAAAGACTTCTCTTCACTATATGGTTACTTGTTGCCCATGCAGCCAACACTACACTATTCCCTCCAGCCATATGGCTTTGGCGTCCCCCAGTCTCAGCCCAACTCAGCTCATTGGCATGGGATCACAATGTGCTGCCCACTTGGCAAATGGCTGGCCCTACAAATAACATTTCATCATAACTTTTGTTTTACATTTTAACCTCACATTTTCAACATAATGTTTTATGACCCCTCCCCAACACAATACCCATGTCATTTATAAAATACTGCCCCAGATATAATTTCACAGAAGAAGTGAGAAACCCTTTTGGTCAGGATTTGAAAATGGTAATTGTCATGTTTATGAGATGGTGTGAAAAAATGGTTATGTTGAAAATTGTGGGTTAAAATATTGAAAATACCAAAGTTATGGAGTGAACATTGAAAAAGGTGAATGTTCGCTCATAACCTGGTCATTTTAACATATGTTTCACCAACTTTTCAGCATAGTCTTCTTATGACCCCACCTCATGAACCTGGTATGTGAAATGTTTCAAATCATGCCTGTAAGGTGTTTTGCAGAGCAACTGTAAATTCACTTTTGAGATGGATTTGAAAACCCTTACCTACCTTGTTCATAAGGTGGGGTCCTAGAAAGACCACATTAAAATGTTGGTGCAAAAACATTTAAAAATAACAAAGCTATGAGCAAAGTTCAAAACACATTGAAAATACATTGACAACACTTACATTATTTCCTCAATTTGTGGTCTCGCTTCAAGGTCTTTTTCATTGTGAGTGAAACTA
Organism: Neoceratodus forsteri; assembly: GCA_016271365.2. NCBI lineage: Eukaryota > Metazoa > Chordata > Ceratodontiformes > Ceratodontidae > Neoceratodus > Neoceratodus forsteri. The sequence continues at coordinate 128,704,998 of JADMNL010000024.1, forward strand.
AGCCAAGGGACCTTGTGTAGGTGTGTGAGTGGTGAGGTGTTGTGTGTGCTGAAATTGGGTTGGAGTCCACTTGTAATTCAGAGGAGAGGGGAGTGATCTTAGCCAGCACCAGGGTAGGCACCCTGGTGTTGATTTTCAACAAAGCTGTAATGGCTGGTGGGAATGGGCACTCACCATCGCCAGATGTTTTACTTAAAATATGGGTCAAGAGGGAGGGGATACTGGTGGTGGGACTGGACAGCCACTATCTGTACATATTGATTCAATCCACAAGAAACTGTACTCCAGGCTTGGTGCCTTTTACCACAACCATGGATGCATACCACTGTAGCTTGCAGGAAATTATGCAGAAAATTATTCTACCCATCTTTGACTACAACAATGTAGTCTACAGTGCCACTCCCAAGTCCACCTTAGCCAGACTGGACTCACTCTTCCATGCCTTCTGTCACTTTGCCTTTGACTGCCCCTACTCTACCCACCACTACTCCTCTACCAGGCCTTGGATCACCCTCACTAAATGGTCACAGACAGTCCCACTGCATAGATTGTGGCCAGATTTTGGACTCAATCCCTGCCCTCTTACCAAGCCTCTGCCCTAACAGCCCCCAAACTCCCAGCATATTAACTCAGAAACAAAGGCTCCCATGTTTTAGCCATTCCTCACATGTCTACTGGTGTTGGTCATGCAGCTTCCAGGCACAGTTTGCTAAACTATAGCACAAACTCCCAGAGAGCATTCTGCTCACCCCCACTCTCTACACTGCAACTCCCTGTTTCTAGCACACTTTCCTCCACCTGCACATGCAACTAACTTCTGACTTCACAAGACATAGCTAGTCACTTTCCATTACATCAGGATCATTCTAGAGGGCTTGCTTGCTTGTATTTTAGTGCCATTTATGTTATTGCTCATTTGTACTTGTCAGTGGATTGCTCTCACTTTTCAATACCAGGCTGCATCCCAGAATATGCTACTGCACCTGCGTGTACTCATAGCCTGAATATCTACTGTCTTGTTCCTAGTTTTGTAATTTGCTGTGCTGCACTTCTCCACTACCCTCCCCAGGACACATCTGGAATTGAGCAGTAGTCTGCTCAGCATGCCTTCCTGGTAAAATGCTTAAATAAATAAATAAATCTGATAACATTAAACATGGCAATGCAAAAGACCAAGACCGCCACGTCTGGGTGTGCTAACAGAGAAACTATGTTGGTGTCCAGATACTCCGCACCACCACCACATAAAAACACCACAACCACACAATAAAGCTCAAAATAATTGAGTTTAATACATCAGGTAGTGTGTAGATCTCTTACTGATGTATTGTGGCTTGGTCCTTTTAATCCACAGTATATGTAACAAGTCAGTACACACTTTTATTTTTATTGTTCACATAGTCACTTGTGGGTACAAAATGGCAATATCACTTTTATTTTATTTATTTATTTAGTTTTTGTTGACCGGGTAAGTGCACTAGACAAATCCTGCCTATTTTCAGGCACGACCCAGGGAGGGGATACAGATGAATGCCAACTGACCTTGAACCAGATTAAGCTGTTGGTGGTATTTTTAGTGAATGAGGGAAATTTGGCCAGGACACCGGAGAAATTCCTATTCTTTTCGACAGTGCCATGGGATCTTTAACATCCACCTGAACTACCACCAATCCAGGCAGATGGGACCGTGGTTTAACGTCTCATCCGAAAGCGGCACCTCAGAAGTGCAGCACCCTCTCATGCTGCACTACAGTGTCAGTACTGGGATATTAACCCAAGTGCCAGATGTGGGAACTTAACCCACAGACCTCTGATCTCCCAGCCTCAGAGATGAGTGTGCTACCTACTGAGCCACTGACACACTTTAAGAGTATAATTTAAAAGTGGGGTCAACCTGTGTGTTGGACCCTCCCTGAAGACGCAGTAGTGAAACCGTAGAAGTTGGTGGGGTCCTGCTTGTGTTTCCTTGTCTGCTGGTAAGAGGTCTACACACTACCTGATGCATTAAACTCAATTTTGTTTGAGCTTTGTGTGGTTGTGGTGTCTTTTATGCAGTGGGTGGTGCTGGAGTAACTGAATGCCAAAATTAACCAAGGGTCAGGAGGGAGGGTTCTTAGGAAAGGGTTTTGGTGGGTTAGCAGTGAGGCTGAAAGTGATTTCTTTCACACAGCCAGTTGATGAAAGCAATGTGAAGGGAATATGTTTTCTGAAATCCCTTTCAAAATCTGTTTCAACTTCCTTCAAACTGTTTTTTCTACTGGCTGACAAAAATGTTTGAAGGAAACCACTATTGGCTAAACTGCTAATGCAAATGTAACCACCCAGTCACATGGTGTTACTAGTATCCCATTGGTAGTTGTCTATAAGCAGGTGAAAAAGCAGCTGATAAGGAGCTCATTAAGGATTTTTACATAATGACATCATTGTTTACTCAGCTAGCCTGAATGGGGATGATTATGTCATTTAGAACTCTCGCAACAGCATAACCATTTTGAGTCAGCTGCTGTGGGAATTTTAGAATGTTCAGTTGGTGAAGTCTGGAAGTCAGAGTGGCAGGAGGTCTACCAGTTGGGGCTCTGTACCAGAGAGCCCTGTGTTTCTCACCCTAGTTTGGATTAAATCTTCAGTCAGCCAGTGAAGTGGTGGAGACCTTTTTTCAGCAGGATTTCTTGATTTCACTCAGGGAGGTTGAGGGACTACCAGTTCACTGGATCCAAGGCGCAGTCCCTGAAGGTCTTACAGTGTGTACAGCTGCCTTTGAGAAGGATATTTGTGTGAGAATTTCTGACAAGCTACCATGGAAAAGGGGTGTTTTCTGGGTTGTTTCCATGCTTAAAGGAAGGAGCAACAAATTTGTGAGTACAGATGCAGTAACTATTCTCATTATGGAGTTGGCTGAGGTGTGTGTGCCCAAGATAAGGCTAGATCACACCTGTCCAGACCCTCATACACTTTGGTGTCAAGTTTAAAGTTTGAGTCTTTAACGATTCAGTGGGGATTGGAAGCTCATTTGATGTAACCCTGAAGGAATGGTAGAGACTGTCGACTGGGGAAAAGGGTGGGAGGAATGCCATCTGCAGTTGACAAGGCAGGGCTAACTGGTTCGTTGATGGGTGCCAAGTTTCCCTTTGGCAAAGGCCATTGCCACAGGAGGATGTTCTGAGTGTGTGGTTCAATCCACAAGCATTCACCATGGGAAGAGAAATTAAATGTTTTGTGGAAAACTGTACTGCCTAGAAAAAGAGGCCTGGAAAAGGAATGTACTTGTCTGCCATGACCAACCATTGGGGGTCAACTTGTGCTTAGTAACATCTGTGGATAAAGCAATACTGCACAATCCCAGCTTCTACACTGGACATTCTGATCATTGCTTTCTGTGTGGAGTTATTGGTCAGCAGTTAGGTCTAGCATATGTCTAGCATCCTCTCCCATGGATCTGGTTATATTTACAAAGGTTCATTTTGGTAATTGTACCACCCCTTCCTTTAGATAAGAGCCTGGTATACACTCTAAAGCTAAGATTGGTGTACCAATATGAGTATTTCTGCTAAAAGTAAATGGTATGCCATATGTGAATACTAGTTTTTAATGGAGGTGCCAACTTGCCCTAAGTGGTGTGGGGTTACAAAAATGTGGGTGCTCATCTGGTATATGTTTTTGGGTAAGTGGTAAAATGCTGAGGGTATGTCTACGGTCTTCCTGTCTGGTGGTAGTGCACCCAAGCAGAAGATCATTGCAAGAAAAGCAAAGTCTGTGCCAAGGAAAATGCCATCTGAGAACATTTTGCTGCCTGTGGTTCTGTGAAAGAAAGTGAAAGATTTTCAGCTTGTCTGTGTAAACTGGAAAAATTAACTGTTGAGCTGAGCAATGATTGACTTGCCTTGCCATTTTAAGTGCTTGAGAAACTGTTAAAAGTTGCAAATTCAAAGAGAAAAGTATTTGTAGACTTTAATAACAGCAGTTTCTAAGTGCCCAGAAAGTTTCATGTGTGTACAGTAGAAACTGGGGGTCGTTAAGGAAAATGTACCAAGAACTGTGTCAAATGCCTTAAAAGTGCTTTGCCCCACTGAGATTACCAGTCGAGAAAAAAGTGACAGTTTGTTTTTAAATTTGCCTTCTGACAACCGCCATGGTAAGTGTGGCTGAGAGAGAGAGAGCTCATTTGCATGGCATTGTGTGATTGGTCCAGCGATGCCAAGCCCCACCCTTTGCCTGAGTCTCAGTATATTGTGGAGTATTCAAGAAGGAGAGTGAGCAGCGTGCTAGTTCAAGCAGCAGCAGGAGGAATCACTGAGAGAAAAGCATTCCTAAACAGTATTTTGAACTTTTCACAGTAAAACCCAGGCTCAACCCATTTTCCAACCAGAAATAGCAGTGATCGTAGTGTGTCTTGTGACCATTCCATGGGTCTGCCAGCCTGATCACCGGAAAAGCCAAACAAAACTGGAAACAGGCCATTTACCACCAACGGAGGGACTCAGTTACTGCCTCAGTAAGTACCAAGTGCAAAGTAAAGTGAACTGTGTTGCAGAAAAGTCGGAGAACTGTAAAGCAATTCAGCAAAGTAACCAAGAAAGAGTTTGTGAATTTTTAAAAGTGGACTGTGTGTGTAGTGACTGTTTCAAGAAAGAACTCCAGAGCAGTACTGAACCAACAGGTCCGGAGAAATGCAGAGACAGTATGAATGTGCTGAACTGTGCAAAAAATGTAAAACTGAAGTTGTGCCTTAAAGAGCCTCTGATGCAAAAGGCAACATTGCAGAATCCAAATAAGTATACCCCAGTAAATCTCATACCGACAACTAGATTTCTACATTACTTCATTTTGAAGTTATGAGGTATTTTGTAACCCTGATTGCACTACCTGTTTAAAACAGCCTGTGTCAGTGAAGAGCTGCTGCTGATGTCATCTCAGAATCTCACAGTCTAGTATTTCCTGTCAGCAAACTTATAGGACCTGTTTCTCCAAGTTTTAAAGATCATATGAGAGGGTTCTATGATAAAAATATTACATAAATTTGTAAGTGCCAGCTTTGGAAAGACAACATATTACGCCTATTGATTTGATGTCCTCTATACATTCAAGAAGGAAATCTGTACTTGGGTAATGTATTATCAGCTTTAGACATGAAACATAAATATCAAGTGAATGCATAATTGAAATCAAAAATGCTGAGATGTTAGAAAGTGTAGCATTATTCTGTTAAAAGATAGAATATAAGAAACTGCATATTATAAATAAGGAATAGGTTACTAGAAGGGTGATACTAATATTTGTTACTAAATCTTAGATGTAGAGACATGTGCAATAGTTTAATTATAAACATCTGAATGAGTTTACTGGTAGAAATATCAATTTAATTGTACTACTTAATTTCCCTGTATATTTACTGGAAATTGTACCTCTATGGATTTTAACAATGTAGAATGTTATATGTATATTTATGTATGCTAAACTGTATTGTGCAATATTGTGTAATGATAGTTCTGTCTTGTCAGTCAATAAACTGAACTGAACTGAAGATCATGTGCAATAGTTGTCCAAAGTAAGACAGGCAACACCATTCAAAAACATTGCTATAAAAACTATATGTTTCAGGTTTTGTAACAAGGCTGACAAAATTATATTTTATAATGCCTTTGGTGTGGTCCATTTCTCAAGGGTTGCTGGATGCTGAGTCAGCATGCCTCCAGGCTGCTGAAGCCATTTAGAGTGCTACTCTACAGTGCCTGTTAGGAAGTTGTACAGCAGCCCCTCACTATAGCGAACCCTGCTATAGCAAAACTCAGCTATAATGAATGCCTCATGTGGCTGCCGATGTTTTAGTCTTTCTGTTCTTCAGAATTCCTATCTGTGTTGGCAATCGGCTGGTGCACATGTCACTCCAGACGCCAACACCGTCCATATGCCTTATACACTGTACTGTCAGGAAAACAAAGTTAAAAACGAAAGTAAAAATATCCACATCTTAACTGTTAGCTGAGACTCTGAGTTAAAGACAGCACCTGTAACATGGACGACAGCTCAGAGAGTCCACATGCTTTACAAACACGCTCCCTCCAACCCCACCCAACTCTCATTTTACTTAGTAAATGTATGTTGTCCAGTACTGAATTTATTTTATGCATACTAGGTTCTGAATCATACTGAGGAAGTCAGATATGGTGGAGCTGGAACTGTGATCTGTGAGTTGGATGGTGGTGATTATGAAAACAGAAAGAACATCAAAAAGATCTGGAATTTGGGGAGAGGTGTTTGTTGTTGTCAGGTTTTTCTTTTGTTAATCTGTTTCTTTTTGCTTTACTATTGCCCAGTGTACTAGTCTATGTACAGATATCTGGAGTGATGAGTCTGTGAATTGGTGGGGTGGCATTTTGTAAAGGTGTGGAAGCTCTGAGCCACCGTTCCTGTTACAGGTGCTGTCTTTAACATGGAGTCTCAGCTAGCAGTTATGAAGTGGGTATTTTTGATTTTAGCTTATTTTGCTTACCTTGCAGTGTATAAGGCATATGGGAAGTGTTTGATGTGTGCAGATGACATATGCACCAGCCGACAGTAGTGCATAGTAACGTCCCACATTGTAATGAATAGGAAGCTATAACAAATACAGATTATGGCTCCCTTTAGTTCATTATAGCGAGGGTTACTGTACTGTTATTATTGTAATGTTGGTAAATTCACTGCTGTTTGTCAGTGTCTGCTTTACAATGTTTTAATAGGGACCTTTATGTGTTAATTCCTACTAGGGGTGGAAATGTTGGCTCTGGTAAAATTATCTTTTAATTTAGAATAGAACATAGATGAGCCTGAATGTACATCAAAACAGCTTAACAGGGAGAACACATTGTGCTGACTAAATTAGAAACTCTAGTAAGTTTTCAAAACAGCATTACCTCTCCCACCCATTGACAAGGAGAAGAAATAATTATTTTAAAGTGCCTTTCTTAGAAATCACTTCAATTGAATGATAGGTGTGAATGATCTTAGCCTTTCGCCACATCAGCAACTTATTAAGTGTGCAAACCTCACAACAGTGTGCTATGACCAAGCATCCAGCAACCCTGGAAAAAGGGCCACAACAAAAGGCACATAAAATATTGTCAGCTTTGTTACAAAACCTGAAACACACACAGTTTTAAAGCAATGTTTACTGACTGGTGCTCCCTGTTTTACTTGTGAAAACCATTGCACATGATTTTTGCAATTTTGGAGAAACAGGTCCTATAACCTTGCTGACAGGAATACTAGATGGTGAGGTCCTGAGACGACAAACCATAGCAGCTCTTCACCGATACAGGCTGTTTTGAACAGGTAGTGAAATCAAGGTTACAAAAAGCTCATAACTTTAAAATGAAGCAACATAGAAATCTAGTTTTCGTATGAGATTTACTGGGAGCATGCTTATTCTAATTCTGCAATGTAGCTGTTTTGACCAGATGGTGTCAGTTGCTCTTTAAGTAAAACAGTTAAATGCAAGATCAGACAAGTTACAGCTGCCATTTTGGGGTATGGTTGCAAATGTAAATAATGCAGCACCATCTTGGATTAGTGTCTCAACTGCAGAAAAGTTTCAAGTAGTTGTGCTAAAGTTGTGGAGCAAAATGCAAAAGTCAGGCAGCCTGTTAAAGAACTGTTGCAGCATGTTTAAAGCTAAATCTCAGTTTGACTGCAAAGTAGTAACATGGGACTTTATTTATTTATAGAAAATGGTCTCAAAGTTCCCCTACTACCAGCTCCATACTAGGGCATGGAGTGCACAACACGAAAAGAGTTAGCTCACTTTGCACAACTGTACAGGTGTGAATCAGCACCATCTGATGTGGCTTTGCCAAACTTTCCGTCAATGTATGCATTGTTTGTTTGAATCCAGGGAGGGATGTTCTGCTAATTGCCCATTGCACAGATTGTCGAAGCAATTTGGGGTGTGTGAAGCAGGTAGCACAGTAATAGCAAAAGCAAAAACATTCACTTAGCCCCAGCATGGACACTGCCAAGGGCCCCTGCCAGTTCAGAATAGCAGCAGGCTGGTTACAATCAGAGGGACCCCACTGAGTTTGTCAGGGAATTCTTGGAGAATGTTTGTGAGAATGCTTTGCAAGTACAGGAAGAAATGGAGTTTTCATGCCACAGAGGGTGGATTTGGATGCTGCAGATGCAGGTTCTGTGGATCCATGGGTCGAAGGCCTGAGCCCAATCCTAGTGGGTGAGGATGAGGTGAATGAAGCTCTGTGTTGGGAAGCCAGTGCCTCTGTGTGTAGTGAGGAATAGACAATTTCAGGAGCTGGGGCAAATGTCAGCTCCTGGGCAGAGCTTGTAGAACAGGAAGAAGTTGCAATAGCCATGGTGGGGCCCTGTGAATCATCACTAGCAGTGGAGCCTCCTGAGACAGAAATGGAGGAGGGCTCTAGGAACATGCCATCAAGTGCAGAGGTGGACTGCTTTTACTCTGCACTGAGTGCTAAGCTAGCTCAACCAGGATTGGCCACCCCCAAGCTGTACACCTGGGTTGGATCTAATCAAAGGCAGCAAGCAAGAATGAATAATTCGGAGATGGGCTATGGCTGAATATGGACAGACATATCCTTTCTTCTCTCAAAAGATTTGGGAGGAAATAGAGGAGAACAGGCATGCCTGGTTGTGGGAGGAAGTTAGTGCCAACCTACACCCAAATGTGAACAAATTTGTGAGAATAAAAGTATGCAGTGCAAGACTTCAGTTTTGGAAACATGGCAGAACTTTTGCTAATTGATTGAGTGCAAATCATGGACAAGGCTGGCCAGGAGACATTTTACAATGTTCCTGTGGTTTGTCCTGATTGAGAGAGAGTCTTTGCTCCACACCTGAGTGCTACTACCCATGAATGGTGACACTCATCAGTAAAGCAGGTCCAGAGAATTTAGGGCAGTGTCAGTGGCTCAGTAGGTATCACACTCGCCTCTGAGGCCAGTTCGACACTGTAGTGCAGCATGAGAGGGGTGCTGCACTTCTGAGGTGCCATCTTCGGATGAGACGTTAAACTGAGGTCCCATCTACCTGGATTGGTGGTACCAAACTATTTGTACCAACACCAATGCCATTGGCTATGGAGCACAGAGATTGAAGACTGCATTATTTTTTATAAGTATTTTGTTGCAAGACAAAAGATAGAAGGAGAAAAGTCTTGTGAGTCACAAATTTATTATTTTCCATTTCACTAGAAAAAATGTTGCCAGTAGCAGCATGGTGGCCCCAGTGTGTGTGTGTGTGTGTGGGGGGTAGGATCAGCTGGATGAAAGGCAGAGGAGGAAAACTGAGGAAGGGCTGAAGTGGCACATCTTGAGGTGAGTTTAGACAGGAGGCGGACATTAAGCCTTAATTCTTATGACATGTTGAAGGTGCCAAGAATAGCACTGTAGCATTTATGTGAGGTACAAATTAAGACTGGTAACCTACTAGTTTTGCTCAGTGCCTTGTGAGGCCCCAGTCTGCAGTCAGTTCAGAAGATGTGCCAGCCTACAAGTTAAAGGGACACTGTCAGCTCTTTTGCATCATAGTATTTCTAGCTAAAACCCCACATTTTATTATTTCTTGCCTTCTTTAAAATTAATTGATGTTGTTGTTTGTTCTTTCTTCTTCCCTTCTTAGTAGAACTGAAATTCATCATAATGGTTTAATATAATCAAACATTGTTTTGTTTCAAATTCTTGATCAACTCCAGTTGCATACTTTATGAGCATTATGAGCACCCCAAACAGTGCAGTCACTCATGATGCAATAGCCTCCTCTCTTCTCACTGCATCATGAGTGGCTAAACTGAGTTGGGTGTATTCCCAAGTCCAAGAAAGATGCAGTGGAAGTTCATCAAGGAGTGTAAACAAACATGTTTTGGTGTGGTTAACACCAGTATAGTCGATAGTCTGTTTTCCAGTTTTAAAAGAAAAATCAGAATCAAAGTACCAGCTACATCAGCAATCTTCACAGACTGTGAGCAATCATAAAATATGTTTTTTAAACTAGGGGCACTTTGAGGGTTGACAGTGTCCCTTTAATGTTTTTAAAACAGGAATCTTCAACAACGATTTATAATAGCTTTATATGTACAGTTTAAATGCCTCTTATTGTTATCACACTTTCTTCTAAAGTCCTTTGTGCCAGAGCCCAGCTTCAGCTTGTCAGGTTTCTCACCCAAAGAACAGAGAACGCAAGACCACCAGAGACACGTAACTGTGCACACATTTAAACATGTTACTGCTTTGAGCAACTAGAGATGGGAAGATGGGAGAGCAGCTTGCAGGACTGAGCAATTATTAAACAAGCATTTGTCAATGCCGAACGTTCACTTGCAGGTATCTGCAGTGTGTGGCACTTTGGCACTAAACTGCAACCTCGTGAAATGAGTGCAGCAGGTGCACTGTGATAGTGTATTGGCATACGGCAGCATGCAGTGGCATGGCTATTTCCAGACATGGTGGCATACAGTGGGTGATCAGGAAGTGAGATAGAAATTGTTTGGGTCTGGTGAGTTATGGGTAGACATCAGCAGGTAGGCCCAACCACCAGCGGCAAGGTGAACTTCTGAGGCTGTGGAAAGAATTACACAAAGGCAGCATGCTTGTTAAGTAATGCAGCAAGATTGTGCTTGGACACAGATGCAAAGCATTATTTTGTAACAGGCAGTCAATATAAGGACACCAAACAACTCATGTATCTGCACACACACACACACACACACACACACACACACACACACACACACACTTTCTGTAATCCTGCATATCTCATCAACACTGTTCTAAGTATTAGGGTGGGGGATAACTCACTTTGTCTCCTTGTCGGGGAGAGAAAAGAGGGCAAATATTTGAAGGTATTCTCACCAAAGCACTAATATTTCACTGTTTATATCTATGCTGTCATTACCACGAGACTCGGAAGAGGCAAGCAGAACGGAAAAAGTATTGTATCTTGCCTATCTATACATGTCACTGTTCCAAGACAAGACTTTTAATGACAGCTTCGGATTTTGTGAGATGCCTTTTATCTTTTGGATTTGCAATGTTAATAAAGAAACACCATTGCCTTGTACATGTTCTCCATGACAAACTGACATCTGTATCTGTCCCTATCAAAGTACAACATTAAGTACTAAGTGCACACGAAACACGTCTTAATGAGTCGGTTAAGATGCATTTGCATGCGATGTTAATCACTTGGCATTTTGGCCAGCATCTCAGTTCATTTAACTGTTATTCACTTGGCATTTTGGAAAGCATCTCAGCTGATTTAAATAACTTTGTGAACCGTTTTAAAAGTGTCTCTTGGAGAAAGGAGTGCAACTACTGTGTGGAAGGCAGCCTCTTCATCTTACACACGCTTATTGTATTTACAGTCGATTGACTGTAATTGTTGACTCTATGAAAAATTCCATCCATTTCAACACTTTGCACTGCGCTTATTATACACACGCGTACTGTAGGCGCGTTGCAAAAATCCACTGTAACTGAAGTATTCTTTTCTGGGATCCAGTCAGCTGAACGAAATGTCGAGTAGGCAATCACTAAGACAATGGGAGGACAGCAACAGGAGGAGAAAGCTTGAGGGATTTTGTTTCAGCAGGTCATACAGAGGTGTCATTATGCTAAACACACACGTTACCACCACTGATTGCAGCCAGGGCGTCATTTCAACAAAATCATAGGGTAGCAAGGTGGTGGGGGTACGATGTGGGCGGGGCCAAGGTGTGGGAGGGACCAGAGAGGTGGCATTTGTCATTGTGACATAGCGCTAGTTACCAAGTAATTTAAAATGGGTATGAATTGGATAGTAAAGTATCGTTCGCAGTCTCTCTTGTTACCATGGAGAATACAGCTGTGAGAGGGGAGAAGGACTAGCACAGCAAAGCATTTAACACACTGCATGCTATAAGTTGTAGTTTATCATATAAGCTAGTTTAAAGATCAGATTAAAGGCCCCAGATGGAAAACCACAGTTTCCATGCAGCGCATGTCGAGTCTTGATGGTTAATCATAAAGAACTGGGGGCAAGGTAAACAAAACAACATTTTACTTGCAACATTTAGCTTTTTATACTTTTACCAGACTTACTTACGAAAAAACATGCACAAAACCAAATACTGGTCATACAGCTGAGCTTGATTAAATTCGTAGAATATTTGTTTGAAATATAACACACCTGACAGCAGACACATCTATAATTTTGGACAACCATTACAGCATTACCTGCAGAGTAAATTGATCCAGCAACAAAAGCCTGTGACATATTCGGGATAAGTTTGAAAACATATTGTTTTAAACAAGTCTGCTTTTTACATATTTTATCTATTACTTTATTTCGACATGTTCTGTATTACTAAGGATAGCTGCTTGAAAATAGGATCCCTGTCCCTCAGACTTCATCTACTACTGCTGCCTGTCTTACACGAAATGTCATCATCTTCTTTATGAATCGTAAATGGTTCCATGGATCTAATATGATGCCACAGGCAGGAAATTATGACATCACATGCAGACAAGCAGCATGAGCTGATGAAAGTCTCAGTGACAAGGTTCATGTTGCTATACATATTTCCTAAGTAATAAAGAATAAGAGAAATGTACTGTATAAACAGGAATCCAGGAACTACAGCTAGAACTGGACTGATACCACAGTCTCTTTACATAGATACATAGACAGTGTCAGCAGATAAGGGCCTATGGCCCACCCAGTCTGCCCATTTGAGCCTGTAAGTTCAGTTTATGTTTTCCTAGAAGTATGTTGCCTCACCCCTGACAGTGTGGAGTCCACTAAAACCAGGCCACTCTGCCTGCTGAACTGACCACAGCATGCCAGTACCACCAACCCAATACATATTTCATTTATTCCTCTGTAGAAGCAGCTTTACTAAGATGGGAAACTACATATTTTGTGTTTCAACAAGTGTCAAATCCTGAACTTGTCTTTAAAAGGAAGAGCCCTTTAAAATATTATGACTGCAGAGAGAAGATAATTGGGAAAATAAACTGCAGCAGTTGCTGAGTCACTTCACTTAAAACTGAATGGAGTTTAATCTTCGCACACACACACACACACACAAAAAACCCAGACATGACTTCAGAAGTGAACGTTACTTAACTACCATCACCACAAAGGCAGATGGTTGGAGTGCTTGCAGAGCAGACAGCAATCCTTCCGTTTTAATACACAGGCTTCATAAATGAATAGTTTGCGGCAAAAATAATGAAGATAAACTTATAGACTCTCATGGTTTCACTGGGGGTGCAATCGCTCCACTCTGCTCAGGTGGATCATGAACTGAGAAGAGCACTGCTGATTAGCCTGCTGCGATTAACCCAGCAATCAGTTTGGGGATTAGCTGTTGTGCAGAAGGGGCAGTCTGGCAGACATGAATGTCTAAAATCAACAAGCATTTGTCAATGCCGAATGTTTGCTTGCTGGCATTGGCAGTGGTAGTGTAAAGTTACAGAGCAGCGTTATAGGAATGTTAGTGAAGTATTGAACTGAAGCTAACCCACCACCTTGCAGAGTGACAGGTATTGGGGTGTGCATTTGGGTCGTCAGGCATAACGGCCACGCCATTTCACCACACCCACTCTGCAGAGACTGACAAGTGTCACGTGTTCCTTGGGGTCTTTGGCCCTTATCGCACCCATTTCATTAGGAAAAATGGTGAGATGGGTGCGATATAAGAATGGGGTGAAGTTTGGGGCCGAAGAGTCCAAGGCATACCTCGATGCCTCTCAGTGACTGCAGGGTGTGGAATGGTATGAGCATCACAGGCAAGAATCCCAAGTCACACCCTGATTCCTGTCATTCTCTATAGGGTTGGGCAATGTAGTTGAAAAGCCTAATACCTCAGGCATTTGTTGGTATTTTAACTCCAAATTTTCAACATGCTTGTTTTGTGACCCCACCTCATGAACAGGGAGTATCAGTTTGGTAGCGGCTGCTTATGCACAGTGACTACGAGTTTAGCACCACAGGTGCAAAATATTCGAACAGGATGTAAAAAATGACAGCTGTACTCTTTCATGGGAGGTGTAAAAAATGGCTATATTTGCAAATGTGTAGTAAAAATATTTAAAAATGGTGAAGTCACAGTGTACATAGAAACTGTGCAACGCACACCCGTTATATAATTAGGTTGGGGATATTTTAGCAGATTGTCAACTCAGGCATTTTGGTGCCTCCGATCATGAACAGTGTCACTGTGATTTTCTTTATCTGTGCCGAACAATGATTTCCCACAGCGACCACGCATCTCTGCACTGAAAGTGTGAAAACACACCGGCCATGTTGTGAAAATGGCAGCTGTACTGTTCATAAGGAAGTGTTGAAAATGCCACTAGTGAAAATCTGGACTGGAAATATTACAAAGTCATGAACTAACGAGGATGCGTGGAAACTGTACTATGCTCACTGCACACAGTCATTTCATGGACTTTTGTCACCAAATTTTCAACATAGCCATTTTAATACCTCTGCTCATGAACAGTGTCACTGTGGTTTTGTTAATATGTCCCTTACATTGAGTTTGCACACCGACTGCGCCATTATGCGCTACAGAGGCGGAAACAGCGTTTTGGGCAGGATGTGAAAATGACAGCTGTACTGCTCATAAGGACGTGTGGAAAAATGGCAATGTTGGAAATCTGAGTGGAAATATTGAAAATTCGAAACCCACGAAGCGTAAGTGGGGAACTGTGCAACGCACACTCAGAAACAGCGCTTTAGGAATTCTGTCACCAAATTTTCAACATTGCCATTTTAAGATCTCTGCTCATGAACAGTGACACTGTGATTTTCTTAATGTGTCCCATATACTGAGTTCGCTGCTTGACTGCGCCATTATGCGCTTACATTAGAGGCGGAAACACGTTTGGGTGAGATGTGAAAATGACAGTTGTGCTACTCATAAGAAGGTGTGGAAAAATGGCAATGTTGAAAATCTGGAGTGGAAATATTGAAAATTCGCCAAACCTATGGCGTGCGTAAGAACTGCATAGCATGCGCTAAATAAAACAGTCATTTCTAGGAATTTTTCACCAAATTTTCAACATAGCCATTTCAAGACCTCTGCTCATGAACAGTGTCACTGTGATTTTCTTAATTTGTCCCGTACATTGATTTCACACACCGACTCACCATTCTGCGCTACAAGGCGGAAGCACATTTTGGGTGAGATGTGAAAATGACAGCTGTACTACTCATAAGATGGTGTGGTGAAATGGCAATGTTGAAAATCTGGAAGCGAAAATATTGAACTTTGGAACACACAAGTCTGCGTAGGAACTGCGCATGCGCTCGTTAAACAGTCATTTTTGGAATTTTGGCAACAAATTTTCAACATGGGGTTTTGGGCCCCTCTCATGAATGATTTCACTGTCATGGTGGTATTCAGTCCGAAGGTGATTTCACAGTCACTGCGCGGTGACTGCGCGAAATCACCCTCGAGCCCGAATAACACCATGACAATGACATCATTCATGAGAAGCGGTCCCAAAACTCCCATGTTGAAATTTGCAAAAATTCCCAAAATTCCTGAGATATGCACAAAGTTGAACCCTCCTATCTAGCCCATTATACAGCTTACGGCATTTCCTCAGTTCGCGTCGGCTTTGAAGAGTGCAGGCGTGTTCCCAGTCCACAGAGATCGTCGTGCCAGAGTCCGGAGGTAAGTATGGGGTGAGTGGGGGTGTGGGGAAGGCTGGGTGTGCAGTGGGTGGGTGCGGGTTGTGGGAGGGGTTCGGGGGAGCGCGGCCGCGGAGACCGTTTTGTTTACAGGTTAAAACTAAAAAGACTTCAATGGGACCGCTTGCCACACTGGGGTGGGCTCTCAGCGTGGCACAGGACTTTGGGCGTTCAGCCGGCGGGGATGGGCACCCCGTCGGCAACAAAAATAGGAAAAACTTCGTGGGGCGTTTGCCACGCTGGGGTGAGCTCAGCGTGGCACGAACACTTGGCGGAGGCGTTCAGCCGATGGGGATTGGGCACCCCGTCGGCAAAATCACTGATTGCCACGCTGGGGTGGGCTCTGGCGTGGCACCAGCTTCTGAGGGGAGGCGATGCAGCTCAGCCGGCGGGATTGGGCACCCGTCGGCTATCGCTGCGTCTGCGGGGGCTGGGGGAGGGCTGCCGTGAGCAGCTTCTTATCGCTGCTCACTCAAGCGCCTCCCCTTTCAACTGGAGTGCCACTGCATTTTGAGCTGCACATAGACAGCTCCAAAATGCATTGGCTTACAGGCGCGCTTCTGCCAGCACACTGCCTGAATTGGAGGAGGTGATACACCTCCGAAATCTCCGATGATGGCACTATGTTTCTTGCACATGCGTGCAAGCAAACATAAAATGGTAAACCTTCTGCTTCTTATCAGGAAGTACTTAACACAGACTACAGTGCCCTTTGGCTTTTCTGCACATTTCCAGCTATGTGACCTGACCTGTGAGTTCAGTTAGATAGGCCCAGTGTGGCTGTGCACTTCCTTCTCTGCCTGGCCCTGAAACACTGTAGGTGCCCGTACTCTTCCTAAATTACTGTTGCCTTCTTTGCCTACCTGCTTGTATTGTCTTGTTCTTCTCCTTCAGTCCTTCTACTGTTGACTCCTCTGACCGGCGATGCGTCTGCGACCATCTGACCGACTCACTGATGACTGCCTGACCCATGTGACCGGCGTGGCCAACTACTTACGTTTTGAAGCTGGCTGAATTTAAGATTTCGATTTCCCAACAAGTTAGTTACATGAATGAAGTCAAAGAAGTGCACTACTTTCCCACCTGTCCCATGCCCGCCTCTGAAGGGATACTTGGCCTGTGTTGTCTGCTCGCACTTAGACAGGCTCACTTCTCCTGCTTTTGTGACGTTCCTCGTCTACCCTATCGCACCACATCGTGACTACTTGTCCCACCCACTGGCCTTCCTCCTAGCCAATCGCGGTAGTACCAACATCCTCGACTCAATGCTATGCACACTGGGACTTGGAGTTTAAAAACGGCAGTCACTGTGTTGTTGTTGTTGTTTGTTGCTTCCCAGTCCCAGTGTGCATTTAGTGTGCCTACAGCGGTGGGCGGGCGGAGGTGGACACTGGGAGGCAAAAAAAGACTTTTATTTTTTTAAATTTGGCGGTCAGCAAGCGGCACCCAGCTCAAGAGCCCATTAAAGCCATGGCAAGGCAAGGGCAGGCAGGGGTAAGCCCTGTCATAGGGGTCACAAATTTTCATGGGGTCGTGAGTGCGACTCTGGCGACTTTAAATGTTGCCCTGGGGCTGTGGGATTCAAACCAGGTCTCCAGGTTTGCAGCTCAAAGCCTTAAACCACTGCACTATACTGCCTCAAAATGAAAAAAAAGTTTAAAAGTGAAAGTGATGCCTGCAGGAGTCCTGATCTAGCGACTCCTGCAGCGGTACATCAAAGGCTGTCATTTTCTGTTTAAAGCCATATGGCAGTTAAAGCCACTGGGGGTAAGCGCATGCTGGAGAGACAGCGCAAGGGCTGGGTAGCAGCTGTCAATGATGACTGATTATGCAAATAAAGGGCTTACTGCATAACCAGTCAGCACTGCCCACTTAGCCATCCAGTCGGGGATTATTTTTAGCAGATCCTGGTGCCCCTTTTAGTCTGTTGCTCTGCATGGTGGCAGTGGAATCTTTTCAGAGGAACAATGTCTCCCCTTATTAAAGTACTTTCCATTTCTGCCAGTGGTTGCTCCGCATGACGCACTGGGCATTCAGCTGTCAGAACAAACAACCCTACATTGTCCCCTCAGTCAGTTTAAACCTGCTACCTTTGGCTGAGGGTGGTGCCACCAAGAAAGCCTCTGGGTGACATCAGCAGACAGGTACAAAAAGCAAATTTATAGAAAATAAATGTGTTACATTAGAATAATAACTAACAACCATGTCTTTATACTTGATAACATTAGTGAGCCTGTCCTTACAGAACTACCTCCCTCTCTATGCTCATACATGATCGACGTTATACCTCATAAGGCTACGCTGGGAAGGAAAAAGGCTGTCTCCTGCTTTCAAAATGTATTGGTACCTTGTTTCAAAAGACAAACTATGAGCAAACATGGATAAACTAAGGATTATCTGGGACTAAGGTAGTTAATGGATACTAACAGCTGAACAGTGTGTGCAACTTGAGCTCAATTTGCACCAAGAATAGGTATTGTTAGCAGTAGTACTTTTCTTCTGCACATTTTAAATTGCACTGAGTTAACAAGTTTATCACTGCTACCTGGTGATTTGACACCTCATCAGCGATCACATCTAAATATACCTTTACCGTATATAAATATGCACTTCAAAAATTTTTAAAATGGCAACAACTTTTTCAATTGTTATAAAAATACTGGAAAAAATACAGCATCCGGTTTTTATCTGCAAATGCCTGACCTCTATCTATGTATTAATACTGCTGTGGTAATGCTGGCGTCTTCTGTTGAAATCAATTTGAAGATATTGGTAAAAACAAAAAAAAAAAACGTTTTACTAACCAGCGAGCCCTGAAGGAACCAGCGAGCGTCCCATGTTTTCAAAGCACGAAGGGATACCCTGTCTGCTGTACTCGCCTCGTCCACCACACGCAAAACTTCATGACTTTAGTCCCGCCCACTGGCCTTCTTATTGTCATGGTAGTACCAACCCCATCTCAATGCACACTGGGACTCTGGGACTTGAGTTTTTGGGGCGGACACTTGTCTCGGCTCTTGGGGAGGCAATTTGGCAAAAAAAGTAGTTTTTTAGATTCGTCCTGGCCAGTGGTGGCTAATGGTTAAGCAGCCCACAAGCCATGGCAGCAGGTCGCAAAGCCCTGGGTCATAGGGTCACAAAATTTCATAGGGGCCGCGAATGCACCCCCGGCGACCCCTAAATGATGCCCCGAAGGCAGCGGTGGTTTTCTTTGAACTGAAGACCACTGCTGTCATACACAGCCCCGCATCCATTGGTGCAGGACGGCCGTGCCTGCTGAACGAAGCACTGCATTACACAGGACAGTCACACTTCAAAAGTCCTATTCTCCTAAGGACGTTCCTTGCGCATTCGCGCAAGTGAATGTAAAAGAACAAGAAAGGTTGGTGATGCTATAAAACCAGAGGTCTTTCCTTTGTAAATAAACTGGAGATAAGAATGGAGAGACCAAAAGATCAACAATCATCACTGCTCATACATGTGACAGAAGCTGGCTATAATGTTAAACTGCTTTCTTTTAAGGACTAACACCATACAATTCCGACTAACAAATGGGAATGCATGTGCTGTTGGATCCGTGTTTCTAAACTATAGCCACCCTCACTGATATCAACATCTGGAGGGTATTTTTATATTTTGACTTGACAACAGAGCTGCAGCCTGCAGAACTGTTTGGTGCTCTCGCCTATAGATGTCTGTAGTCTAAACAGAAGGCTACCATGCAACAAAGGTCAGACAGAGCATCTGGACTAATAAAATGCCTACTTGTTGATAATCAAGTACACGAACATATTCTAGGAGCCTAAATATGAAAACTATACAGCTAACATCTGCTGAGATATGAGTCATGTGATGCTCTGAGCCTGATAACAGCTCTCCTCGGCTCTCCCAACCCTCACTGCAGTATCTCAATTAAAAATATAATTTTAACACCTTTATTTCACACCTACTTGCCAAGATAAGTTGCAAGGAATTCAGAGGCTCACCTGGGGACATCCAGCTTGATAGAACCGGCATGATGTCTGAAACAGAGATGCGGCAAGCTATTCCCAAGCACACCCTGCCTCAGACACCCTACAAGCAAGCTAAATGCCTTAAGGTCCAGACATCAGGCTCTGGCCACTTCTCCACTGCTACGGTGGCACCCCCCAACCGAAGACCATTTCCTCCTGGCGCTAGAACCTCTAACTTATGCCATTCAGGAGCTTACACTAGAAATAAAGACTGGTCAAATTTGGGTGTATTGGGCAAACACTCAAACGTTTTCCTTGAAACCTGAAAGGACAAGGCAGACTCCAACTCTTCAGCTATGCAGCAGAAAATAACCAAACTGGAAGCTAAACTTGAGGATTTGGAGGGGATCAGCCAGCAAAATAATTAAATTATTTTTGGGCTACCTGAAGGAGAAAGGACTACTCAATTCAATTTGCAGAAGTTCCTAGAGAGGGTAGCTGGACCCTCCCAAATGGCCCAACATACATTATAGAATGGGCACACTGCTCTCTTGCCCTAAACCTCAAGGTGGCTCACCTCCTCATCCTTTATGTTAAAATTACTAAACTTCTTAGATAAACAATTTGTCTTACAGAAGACCAGAGACCTGAAAGAGATCCTTTGGGAAGGTACTAAACTATACTTGACACAAGACCTCCTGCAGGAACCAGACAAAACACGCCACTTTTCATCTGGTGGTCACCAAATTTATAGCCTCTGAATACAGTTTAGGATGCAGTACCCTGCCCATCTCCAAGTACATATTAATGGCAAGTGGCATTCCTGTGACTCAGTGGAAACTACCAATCAAGATCTTAAAAACTCCTACCAGACTTATTTAAGAATACCTGAGCTGCACTGGACCTCTAGATGTCACACTTCAGCATCACAGTTTCTTTCAAAACAACCTGGGCTATTTCTATTATCACTAACTCACAATTACCATTCCTTCTTGAATTCATCAAAAGTGTACTGCTCATCTTGTGTGGCCTGTCTCTACTGAAGGGTACTTTGGTGGACAGCGTCGGGCCCACACACAAAGGTGAGCCCTAAGTTCTTTTTCCATTGTGGGACAATCACCGGTAATAGGACCTGCTGCTCATTTCTGTGGTCTGGACTGAGCATTGCTTCTGGGAATGGAATGAGTTAGTTCACAGTCATCTGTCACATCAACGTTGTGTGTGTGAACTACTGTGGTGATACTCGTGGATTCCTCTCCTCCTGACTTCTGACTGGGTTTTGAACCTAATCAAAGTGGAATCTTGAATGGTAGCTGGATTATGCACAGGTTTGCCTTAGGAGCTAGAGGCATATGTGGGTGAGTACCCCCATTCTGGCAGGGGTGGCACTTACATGCTGTGCTCAATCAAAGAATAGTTGAGGCATTTTTTCCTGCTCCTCCACCACATTATGGACTCAGTATTAAGACTTTACCAAGTTTTTGTTTCATAATTAATCCTTACTGGTAAAGCATGCAGTTCTACTCCTGCAGGGCCAAATTCTGCAAGACCCTCAGAACTGGGGATGCCTAATTAATGTACTTTAGTTAGTGGGTCTACCTTTCAATTTACTCTAATTGGTTATCTAGCCCCTATTGGGAGAATACCAAAGGGGTTAAGAGGTTGTCATGTCTTTCAGAAATCAAGGAAGTTTTCTTAGGGAAGGATGGGAAGGAATGGAAATAAGGGGCATAAGAAACAACTATAAAAGATGAAAGAAAGGGAAAATTAGGTTTATGTTTAGATTGTTATACATGGTTGTTGCAATTCTTTCTTTTCTCAGTTCTATTGCAGTTGCACAGGAAGGGGTAGCTGGGGACTGGGGGATGCTATGGTTGTTATGAGCCTCATACACCAATTTGCTAGAGGGTGGAGGAGGTTAGTGGGTGGGAACGATTGTGGGTAAGATGGACAGTCTTTGCTTTATATTATACTTATGGTTACTGACTTCAAGTAAGGTTTTTTTTGGTTTGTTTATTGTAATGGAGGGTGGTCATTTTTGGGTTCAGAGGTTGGGGAGGGGAGGGTACCACCGAGATAAAACTTCATTGTTGTTCTTGTTGCCATTTTATTATTTGACTGGTTGTAGGCACCTCAACTGGCCTTCTGGTCTTTCATTAACCTACATTGTATGAAATGACAGCCTATAATTTCTGCACATGGAATGTTAAAGCTGCTCAATCACTTCATAAACGAGCCAAAATTCTCCTGCAGTTGAACAAACTACAATTGACATCGCTTTCCTACGGAAACCCACTTACCCTCCTCCCAGATTCTCCTTCTTAGGAGGTCCTGGGTAGGACACATTCTTAGATGAGCCTTGATTCCTGCAAAGAGAGGGGTAGCCATTCTTATAGCTAGAATAATTCTTTCTGCTTTCTCCAGGAGATAGTAGACCTACACGGTCACTATGTCTTTATGAGAGCATTATTGGGTCACTTAGTAGTATTGGGCACAAAATATGGCCCTAACATGGATGACCCTGTTTTGTTTACTACTCTCATGTCTATCTTAGCCCCTTGCAGTGCCCTTCAATAATTCTTGGGGAGGGGACTGGAACCTGGTTCAATGCTATGAATTGGACAGGTCCGGCCATTCTCGACACACTCTTTCACCAGGGCAAGTTGTTCTCCTGGAGTTTATATGGTCGACTGGTCTGGTGGATCCCTGGAGAGCTCTTGACCCGTCTAGTCGAGAATACTCTTTCCACTCCTTCCTCATAACTCTCTCTCCAGGTTGATTTTTTCCTGCTGGAAGTAGACTATATTCTGGGGATAACTCTATGCCACTATTCAGCTAAAGTCATTTCTGACCAGCATCCTGTTTTCTCCAGTTTAACTCTCTCCTTGTCCAGAGACAAAGTGTGGATTTTGAATACCCAGTTACTCATATCTAAAGAATTACTAAAACATCTTCAATCCTTTATTTCTAACTTTATGACACTTAATTCTCCTTCTATGCCCAGGTTGGAAATCTTGTGGGAGCCCTAAAATGTGCCATTCGAGGTGAACTTATTAGATCTATCAGTAAGGCACAGAACCAGATCTCAGCCTCCCTTACCTCTTTGATATCCCAAATTAAATCCCTCAAAGAGCGCATATCACTGACCTCCCTTCAATCAGAAAAGGAATTGTTAGAGCACCTTAGATTCACAGATACACAGATGCACAAATGTGTTGACAGAGAAAAGGCCCCATGGCCCATTTAATCTGCCCAACACCCTACCTCCCCTTCTGTTATGCTTCCACCCTCTTCCCAACCCCTTGAATCTATCCCAAGCCCTCTCTTGAACCCTCCATCATTTCAGCTGCCACTACTCCCCCGTAGCTTGTTCCAGGCCTCACCACCCTCTCCATGAAAACTGCCCCTGACATTACTTCTGTATTGCCCACCTTACAGTTTGAGGCTATGTCCTCTGGTGTTTGCTCCTTCTTCAATTTGAACAAGCTATCACCCTCCACCTTATTTATTCCCTTCAGATACTTAAGGTCTCAATCGTGTTCCCTCTCCCTCCTAGTCTCCAGAGGGTACAAATTCAGTCATCTCAATCTTCTCTCATAGGGTACATCCTGCATCCCTCATGCCATTTTGGTTGCCCTTCTCTGTACCCTTTCCATCAACTCAAAATCTCTTCGTAGGTGAGGCCTCCAGAACTGTACCCCATACTCCAGATGCAGCCTGACCATGGTTCTGTATAACGGCATTAACACCTCCCTCTTCTTGCTAATAAAACCCCTCGCAATGCAGGCTAAAATTCCATTTGCCTTTCCCACAGCCCTGCTACACTGGCTGCCCAGCTTGAGGTCACGGGATACCATAATCCCCAGGTCCCTTTCTGTTTTCTTCTCCTTAATCACCACCCCAAGGGAGTAAGTTTCCCTCCTATTCCTCCTCCCCAGGTGCATCAGTGAGCACTTTTGTGCATTAAACTTCAATTTCAGATGTCAGACCACCTCTCCAGCCTCTCCAGGTCCCACCTCATGGCTGCACCCACTAGATGAAGTCACACTATTGCAGATCTTTGTATCATCTGTGAACAGGCACACCCATTCCTCCAGAACTTCCACTAGGTCACTAACATAGATGTTAAAAGTATTGGTCCTAGTACTGACCCCTGTGGCACCCCACTGGTCACTACCCATTCCCTGGAATGTGTCCCATTTACTACCATGATCTGACTCCTTTCCTTCAACCAGTTTTCCACCTACTTGGTGATCCTGAGGTCCACCCCTAGTCTGTCCAGCTTATGCACCATTCCACCATGCGGAGCGGTGTCGAAGACCTTATTGAAATCCAGATAGAGCCACGCCCACCACTCCTCCCTGGTCCATTATCTGTGTCACACCATTGAAAAACTCTATCAGGTTAGTCTGACAGGACCTTCCTTGGTGAAGCCATGCTGCCCGTCATCCTGCAAGCCATTCATCCCCAAGTATTCTATCAACCTGATCTTAAGTAGTGTTTCCATTACCTTCCCCACCACTGAGGTAAGAGTAATTTTTATTTATTTTTATTTTTATTTTAGCTTTTGTTGACCGGGTAAGTGCACTAGACAAATCCTGCCTATTTTCAGGCACGATCGGGAGGGGATACAGATGAATGCCAACTGATGTTGAACCAGATTAAACTGTTGGTGGTATTTTTAGTGAATGAGGAAATTTGGCCAGGACACGGGAAATTCCCTACTCTTTCGGGAGTGGTGCTGTCCGCTGTTTGGTGATGGAGGAGCTCAGTCAATGGAGGAGCTCAAGAGGAAGGTTGTGGAGTAAGCTCCAACCTGTGTGGAAAATGATGTGGAAGGAAAGGTGAATTACAAAACCAAGTGACGGAGACAAGTAAAATATGTAAGGAAGCTTTAAATTTTGATGAAGATAATATGGATTTAGAAGGGAAGGAATAATTAGTTCTAACAGAAGAGCTAAAAAGAAAAAGCAGTATTTGTTGGACTTAATTTCGATGGCTGAAAAGACATCAATCTTGTCAGCAAAAACTGGAAGTTGAGAAAATAAAAGAAGCGTTCTCGGCAAGTCCAATTACGAGGGAGGCAAGCGCTTTGAACAACGAGCAGAAAATGAAATCGGAAACCTGGTACTAGGAAGAGGTCTGGATTAATGCAAAGATTGGAGAACTTAAGTCCTCCTGAGCCGTGGTCACCTGGAGATGCGTTGATAAAAGCAGGTTGGATGTGGGATGGCAATAAATGGATCCCGGACCTCTAATTCCAATTCGGGGACAAGTAATGTACTGTCTTTAGGATCCCAAAGCAAAGGAAATTTAGAGGGGTCCCATCCAAATTCAGAGTGTCAAAAAGCCAAATGAGGATCGCGCTCTCAAATGGAGGCTAATGTGATTTTAGAGACGCAAGAGCGCCATGGAGAGTCCAGGAATATGCACAACAGTCGACCCAGTGGATTTAGATTTGGTGCCCTTTCCTACATCGGAGGACATATTTGAACCTACAACTGAGAAACTTCTAGCGGCTGCAAGAGGAAGGAAATATTGCACCAGCGAGCAGGGACATGGAAGAAGAACCACGAAAACTTATGCTGGACTCTTTAAGAAACCTGTGGAATCAGCTAAAGAAGATTCCTGGTAAGACTGAGGTATATTGGACAGATGGCAATATCCCTGACCGTATTTTGCGTAGGAAAAAGTTTATTAATTGACTCTATGTCTTTCTCACGAGCGAAGTCTATGCTTTAATCCACCCTCCAGGGGATCGTTATTACGATGTGAGTTTTTGTACAGGAATGTCACTGGACAAATTTTGGAGGCTTTATTATAATTTGCAAACACAGACAAATGGGAAGATTTTCAAGCAATCCCAATAACTAAACCAACTGTGAAAACTGTGACAATTTTATTTCGGAATGAAGGGTGAACATAGCAGATATTATGTTTTGGCTAGAAAAGAGGTGCTATGTGCAAGATAAACCTCGGCCTATTCTGGATACGAATGGGTTTTGGACTGGTGGGTGGACTTTTGAGTTAGATTAATCCATGATGCCGAAGGCATACAGCACTCTGCTAGTTCCTTTTTCCTGGGGAGGGACAGAGGTATTGTATTTTATGCAGGACAACCTAAAAGCTGCTTTTATGTGGGTCATTGTCCCATTTGAACACAGCTTGCAAACAAGTTCGTTGTTTTCATTGTGGAATGTTAGGCCATTTAATGTTAGAATGCACAAGTTCTCTGTGTGTAGTTTGTGTAATGAGAATGACCATGTCTTTGCAGAATGTGTATGGAGGCATGTAAACAATGAGACTTCAGATCAGGAACATCTGTTAATGCAAGCTCGCAATTCCCAAACTGAAATAGGGGACAATGAGCCAGGGATAAGGAAGAGAGAAATCGGGGAAGGGAAGGGGGTAATAGGAGTGGAAGAAGATCTAGCATAAGAACAAGAGTGGAAGGGAATGATACTTTGACACCACAAGAAGGCCTGTCGGAACCAAGTATGACGTTAGGTAATGAAGACATGTCCTCCCTTTGTAACCCCATATGGATCCCTATCGTTCTACGAGGCAGCTTGATAATGAATCGCGTCCTTGTTAATACAAAGAAAAAAATCAGCAGGGAAAGGAGTACGGGAGATAATGTTAATTTCAGAGACCCTTCTAAATCCCTTTGCCTCTGTCGAATAGATATTCTATTTTGGAAAGTTGGGGAAGCAAATGGAAGAAAGTTCTCCTATTTTAGACCAAAACCCTAATGTTTCTGGGGTAGGAGTTTCTAAACCTGTTGCTATACACCTTGGTAGACAAAAGGCCCGGAGGCAATTAAGAGAGTAACCAGGTCTAGTAATAAACCTCCCAAACCACCCCTTAGAAGCTCCTTCTTCCCTGACGTTTGTTTCTCTTAATGTGAACAGTATCAGATCTTATATAAGGCATCGCGACAACTTTTAGTATACTTTCATCCCTGAAATATGATGTATATTTGTTACAGGACATTCGTTTGTATACTTTAAAAGAGATGGAGGAAGCTAGAAATCATTGGAGGTGAGTGCGTCCTTCTGGTCATTGGGAGGATTTATGCTGTGGTTTAGGGATATGTTTTTACACTTTTGAAGTTAAACTAGTTCGGATGGTGGAAATTGAACCTGGTAGAGCAATGATGATAGACGTGGAAATTAAAATATTCAGTGTCGATAATTAATGTATATGGACCCCAGGTGAAGTCTGCAGGATAGAACTCTTGTACAAAACTGCCCTTTTTGTATAAAAAGGGTGTTGATTTTGGGAGGGACTTTAACATCAATTTTGAACAAAGAAGGAACGCGGTAAGCAGTATTACGACAAGAATTGTTTGTCCTCTATTTTATCTCAAGCAGGTTTTAAGGATACACATAGTGAGGGAAGAGATTAAATAAACCTACCTTTTCAAAGGAAATTGACTTCCGAATTGATTTTATATTTGTACCTGAGAAATTACGGATTGATGGATTAATATATATACCTATAGAAACATCAGACCATATATTAATTGGGATAAAGGTAAATGACTACCAAAACAGAAAGCATGGGCCAGGGACTTGAAATTAAATACTTCAGTTTTAAAGAACCTTCAGTTATATTAGATATAAGTATAATAATAAAGGATCTAACTTCAACCATGGGATTATATGAGGACCTAGGGAGTTAGTGGGTTCCCTAAAACAATGTTTGATTGGGTATTTCCAATATAAAGGTAGGGTGATGAGGTCAGAGTAATAGAAATTAATGAAGTTGAGAAGGATATTACAATGTTTATTATCCTCCCAAAATGAAGGGGGGGTGATTTAACTAAAGAAATAAATCAGATTAAGATACAGATGTCACATTTACAATATGACTGAATGAGATCTTTAAATCAGGAACAAAAGTTTGGGACATTGGGAAATTCACAAGTAAACCTGTTTTAGCATGTCAAATTAGATCAAATAAACGGCTATTTTCGGATTACGGACAAAAGAAGGGGTTATGGTAATTGATAATAAGGAATAATGGACTTTCTAAATGATCATGTGTTGAGCACTTTTGGGAAGGTGGTACCACCCTCCAAGTTTATACTGCAGTTATTGGAAGCCGCAAGTGTACCTAAAGTAGACTCTAGAGATAGAAATAAAATGGTAGAGGCTTTTCTGAGGAAGAAATGAGCAAGGTGATATCCACTCTGAAGAAAACACTGCACCTGGTTCGGATGGGTTACCAGGTGAAATGTATAAAATCTTGTGGGAGTTAATGCCAAGAGAATTTTTGAAGGTTTATAATTCTTTTGGAAGATATGTTATTACCTACCCAGATGTATGAGGGTCTGCTTATTTTCCTTTTAAAAAGGTGACAAGATGGAAATTAAAATTGAGACCCTTAACTCTTTTAAATGTGGATTTTAAAATCTTTTCCAAACTTTTGGGGAATAGACTGTCTTTACTGACACAGAAATGTATACATGCACAGCAATTTTGTGCTGTACCGGTAGACATCTGACTGATGCGCTTAATTCTAATTAGAGAGATTATGTCTGCAGGAAGTATTACTGCAGACAAACCAGAAGGGTACCTGGTCAGCATTGATCAATCAAAAGCATTTGATGAAGTGTCTCATGATTATCTATGGGAATGTTTGAAAGCCTATGGGATACCTACCCTTTTTGTGAACTGGATACAATTATGTTATTCTCTAGCCACGGTTATTCCTTTCGAGAATGGGTGAAGGAAACCTCAGGGTGTGTTGAAAGGTGTGAGACAAGGATGCCCTCTCAGCCCTATTTTATATATTTTTCACTTTAGACCCAGTAGTAAGGATCATATGCAGATCCCCTTAATAAGACCTATAGCTATACATGGCACTAGTTACCAAACTAGTAGCCTATGCAGATGATATCTGTTTAATATTACCAAATGGGAAGGTCATAGAAATAGCATATGAGCTACTTAAAATGTAGGAAGAATTATAGGGCCAAAATAAATGAGGATAAAACGAAATGCGTAGCTATTTCTGGATTTTCTGAGACTCAGTTAAGGTGGGAGATTTAGAATTGAGCAATCACATGTAAAATACTGGGTATTTTTTTGGAGGTAAAAAAGTGATTGGGATAACTGGCAGGAGGCTTTAAAGGAAGCCAACTTAAAAGTGTCCGCATGGAATAAGCAGAGATTAGCTAAGAAAAAGCGGATTTATTTGATTAAAACCTATCTTGTCCCTAATTTTTGTTTATGAGTAATATTTTTTTGTCCCCAAAAATTGGAAACATCCTTGATGAGGTGTTTTTTGTGGTATATGGGGCAGCGGTTGAACCCATTAAAAGGAATACATTGTATTTAGGGATTAAGGAAGGGGTCTGGGGATGGTAAATCCAATTGTGTTTTTTTCACTATTTTTTGTATAGAAATTTGATCCGATAGTGCGTAATACTTCTCAAATTTGGGTTAGTTTTATAACTCTTTATTTAAAAGGTATTTTGAAAGAATGGGAGGAGGGATGTTTTGTACATTGAACAAAGAAGACCCCCATTACAAAAAGAATGGAGGTCAGTATTTGAGTATATTAGAAAATGGGATGTAAGTTGGTCGTTGGTTAGGAATTTGAATAGAAGGATGTATAGTTTTATTATGTGTTCTGGTTTTGAAGCCCCTTTAAACATCTATCGGAGGAAGTGTCTCGGGGTTTAGGTAGTTACTTAACAAATGTTCGTATCCCGAACAGATGTGGGACACTTTATGGTTGGGAGTTCATAATAAAATTAATGTTCGTAATAATCAGAAACATAAATCTCTACAGGACAGATATTGTCCAACGGACAAATGTTTTATGCAATTGGAAACAACTGATCATTTGTATTACAGTGTTGGTATGCAGGTCAATTCTGGGATGTCCTTAAAGAAAGGTGGAAGGAAAGTTAACAATCCCACCAACAAAGGAGGGTTTGTATTATGGGTTTTTGATAAAAGAAATAGTGGGGAAAGGTATAGCTCTCTACAGGTAATCCATGTGTTATGTCTATATTGGCGATGGATTAGTAGATGTAGGTTGGTTTTACAACAGCAGTTTATAAACCCTTTTAATCTGATTATGATTATAGAATCTGAGTTAAGGAAATTAATGTTTATAGAAAATGTACAATCTCTGAAGAAATGGAAGTCTTATTAGAGAAGCTTTGAGGCTTTGATTGATTAATTTGGCGGGATAGAAAGGAAAAAGAAAAAGGAATGATAATATGAATTTAAATGTGTGATAGTTTGGTATTGTGAAAATGTAAAATGTATATGAATTGTTTTATGTTGTGTATGTTATGTTTGAATATAATAAAAATTCCTTACTCTTTCGAGAAGTGCCATGGGATCTTTTAACATCCACCTGAACTACCACCAATCCAGGCAGATGGGACCTCGGTTTAACGCCTCATCTGAAAGACTGGCACCTCAGAGTGCAGCACCCTCTCATGCTGCACTACAGTGTCCAGTACTGGGATATTAACCATAAGTGCCAGATGTGGGAACCGAACCCACAGCCCTGATCTCCCGGCCTCAGAGGCGAGTGCTGCCTGCTGAGCCACTGACACTACTTAAATGGGATGGTAGTTTTTGACCCTCATCCTTCTGCCCCCCTTATGGTGTGTGACCACCTCTGTCCTCTCCAGTCTGTTGGCACTAATCCTGTGACCAAGGACAAGTTAAACAGCCTTGCAAATGTGGCTCCAGTTCATCCTTCACCTCCTTGAGAACTCTTGGTTGTATTCCATCAGGCCCCATTGCCTTGTCCACTAAGTCTACCCAGCTCTTCCCTTACTCCGTCAGCTGTGAATTCTGCCACACCTACCTGCCTGTGGCTGTCACCCTCCCAGCCCGTCCTGGTCCCCGCCTCTCTTTCCTCCATGAAGATTGAGGTGACATAGCTATTTAATGCCTCTGCTTTTGAATCCCTTCCAGTAATGTTCCACTTCCCCTTATCCTCCCAATCCCATGCTGTGCCCTCCTCCTTTCTCCAACGTACCTAAGGAAAGTTTTGTCCCCTCCTTGCCTGCTTTGCTATCCTCTCCTCAGTGGCCTCCTTAGCCCTCCTTATCTTTGCCCTGCCTTCTTTCTTTTTCCCTGTGGGTTTCCCTGTCCTCATCCTTTTGTGTCCTCCTGTACCTCTTGAATGCTAGTCTTCTCCTTGACCCTAAAGCCAACTCTCTAGTGAACCATAGAGGTCTTTTCTGTCTTCTATTCTTTCTCACCTTTTTATACATGAGTCCATGGCTTTAAATACCCTCTCTTGATGGCTGCGCATAATTCCTCCACCACCTGCACATCCCCTATCCTCAACATTTCTTCCTAACTACCTTCCTCATTCCATGAAAGTCAGCCTTCCTGAGGTCCATTACCTTGGTTCTCATCCTAACCTCACCTGCCGCCCTCACCCTGAACATGACTGCCCTGTGGTCACTGGTGCCATACTCTTCCCCCACCTCCTCCACACTGTCCCCATTTGTGAGGACCACATCCAACAGATTTACACCCTAGTGGGCTCACTGACCTTTGCTGCAGGAATATGTTTTGAAGAGCCTCTAAGATGTCCCTGCTCCTTGCAGAGATTGCTGTCTGAGCCTCCCAGTTGATGTCGGAAGGTTTAAGTCCCCAACTAGCACAATTTCCCCTTTCCATGCCATCCTCGCTATGGATTCACAAAGTGTCTATCCCTTCCTCCCTGCATAGGAGGCCTATAGACTACCCAATGTGAGTTTTCCCCTGTCCCTGTCTAGGGTGACCCACAATATCTCTGTTCCCCTCCTCATCCTGCCCTTCCATGGTCTCAATCTTTCCTGACATATAATGCCACCCCTCCCCATTCTCCTCCGATCCTTCCTAAACAAAGCGATACCTGGGATCACCGTCTCCCAGGCATGGTGCTCAATATAATACTTTGCTGGGGAAAGGGCAGAGCATATGATATTGCACTCTGAGGTAAAATACTTTGATCAGGGGAGAAAGGTGGGAAGTTGCTTGCCCTTCTGCTTTGGTCACAAGCCATGGACAAGATTGTCCCTTCGATTTGCACTGATTCTGATTAGTTCCTTACCTCTCCTCAGGACATTGTAGAAACTTTTAGAGGGTACTATTAACAGTTATATGCTCTGCCTCTCTCCCTACAGTCAGTCTCAGTTTGAATCCTTTCTCCAGGATATAACATTCCCTAAATTGGTGGACTCCACCAGGTGATCTTGAGCCCCTTAACCCTGTCTGAGGTTTCCCAAGCAATTGATGCCCTTGCCATGGATAAGGCTCTGGTCTGGATGGATTTACCACAGATTTCTATAAAAGCCTAAAAGATCAGATAGCCCCTATTATCTTAAATACTTATAATTATATTTGTGAATATGGCCTATCTGACTTCTCCTTAACTGCAGCTTCCATTGTGATCATCCCTAAGCTGGACTGGGACCCACTTTGCTCCCTAACTACAGACCAATATCACTTATTAATGTAGATTTTAAAATACTCTCAAAGATACTGGCTGGTAGACTGGCTTAGTATGGGACCTGTTGATTAGAAGGAGCAGGTGGGGTTTGTTAAGGGTAGACTTTCAGCTGACCACCTCAGGAAAATTTAATATCTTCTCTCGGTGCCTAGGGATCTCCCCATTTCTGGGTCTTGGTATCCCTGGATGCCAGAAAGCTTTTGATAGAGTCTCCTGGGATTACTTGTTTGCTGTATTACCAAAATATGGTATTCCTGGGAATTTATGCAATGGATCAGGTACTATATTCTTCACCAGCCGCTCAGGTACTGTATAATGGCATGCTGTCTCAACCTTTTCTTTTACATTAAGGCACTAGACAGGGTTGCCCTTCTCTCCCTTTCTATTTAATTTATTTTTAGAACCCTGATCCATAAGCTTAATTCTTCACTCAAGCTACTGGTGTTTCAGTAAATAATACTGATTATAAAATATCTGTTTATGCAGATGACATATTGCTTCATGTTTCCTTTCCTGCTAACTCCCTTACCTCAGCTGTGCAGATTATCTCCCAATTTGTGCCATTTCTAATTACAAACTTAATCTTTCTAAGATGGAGATCATGCCTCTGAATAACAAAACACTTAGAGCGGATGTAGAAGACCTGGGTCTGACCTGAAGGAGAGACAAATTGAAATATTTAGGTATCTTTTTCAGTACTTCCCACAATAAGTTCAAACAATACAATCTGGACACCATTTTCTCCGTATTAAGGTTGACTTGGACCGCTGGTCATTGTTGCCTCTCTCCTTATGGGGTAGATTAAATATTATCAAAATAAACATTTTACCTCATTTATTATATCCCTTCAGATGTACAGTTGGGCCCTTCCTCAATCTTGGTTCACCCAGGTACACAGGCTTCTTGCTTACTTTTTATGGTGTGGTAAAGCAGCTTGTTGGGTGCTTTCAAAGTTAATGAGAGCCAAACAGGATGGTGGTCTACAAGTCCCTAATTTCTTTCTATAGTACTTAGCTTTACATCTTAACAGGTTATCCTATGGTTACGACCATCAGGGAGCAACTCTCACATAACCTATACTCCGCAATGGGTAGATATAGAACATTCCCTTTGCTCAGTCCATGGAATAAACATTCAGGCATTCCCTTTTACCTGGAAGTAGGTTACCCGCTTTTTGCAAGATAACCACCTTGGGTCATCTCTCCAGACTCATTCACAACTCTCCTCCCTATTGAAGATATGTCCAACTAAAGATATTCTCCAACCTCTATTTGGGAATCCTAATCTCGTATAGCGGGAGATGCTTTCTAGGTGCTCCTGGCCAGATATAGGAGTAGATAAAGTGGTTGACCTAACATTGAATTACAAAATGTTATCCTTCCAAGAAACCAGACTTTATATCATTGGTCTACCACTTCTTGTTTTAAATTTTTCCAGATATCTCATATGCTTGCACAGTTTTTGGCATAGGCCCATGGCTTAGCCCTTTAGGTTCAGTGGTTCTCCCATTACTTTCCTCAGCCCCCTTCTCATCTTAAATCATACTATTATCATTCACTACAACAAGTTTGATTGCCAATGAGGCCCTCGGGTTTATGGTTGGGACCAGACTCTTACACCCACTATACCCATCAGGAACTAGCCTCTCATCTGGATGCATTCATACCAATTTATAAAATGGAATCGATATCATCTCATTCAATTCCAAGTTATCCATAACCTTTATTACACTCTGGTGAGGTTCGTTGGATGGGTTGCTTATCTAATGACCTCTATGTTCCAGATGTGGCCAGAGACCTAGCTCTCTATACCATATACTCTGGACTTGCCATAAGATCACCCCTTTTGGAATTCAATTTGTTCTTATTTGGATCCATTCTGGGGCTCTCTGATGCCTTCCTCCCTGAAATATGTAGTGGGTGATTATTTGGGCTCCTGATTTGCAATCAAAAGGCTCACATGGCCTTGATCTTGGCATGTGCAAAGAAGGTTATTCTTTGGCACTGGCTAGACCAGGATACCCTCAGCATTTTAGAATGGTATAAGGAAATTTTAGTTTGCATTACAAACAGAGCACCTTATTGCAAGTCTGTCCGACAACTTATCCAGATATAAATGCATTTGGGAACCATTATATACACTGCTGACTGTGTAAAGGGTCAGATGGTAATCCACTGGTTTCTTTTTTCTTTCTTTTTTATGTTGATTGCGTGCATGCACAAAGCGTGTTAGGAAGCTTTCTCCACAAGCAGGTTGTGGAGGCGGCACCTGTTGTGTCCTGTGCCCCCACAGCCTGCAAAGGCTTGTCCCCATCCCCAATGCTGTGGCACGCCGCTGCTGACAGTAGTTCAGCCAGCATGTCACAACCTTCTAAAAAATCAGCTGCTGCAATCAGGGACCGCCTCATCATTGCAGCATCAGCCATCCGCTGCAATGAGGAGTGACCTG
This sequence comes from Neoceratodus forsteri, assembly GCA_016271365.2. Taxonomy (NCBI): domain Eukaryota; kingdom Metazoa; phylum Chordata; order Ceratodontiformes; family Ceratodontidae; genus Neoceratodus; species Neoceratodus forsteri. The sequence continues at coordinate 128,739,563 of JADMNL010000024.1, forward strand.
TCATTGCAGGGCGGGATATAGGATCCCTGATATTGTTTGTGAACATGGCGGTGGCTTGCAGCCATATTCCAAACAATATTATCCCCACCATGTTTATTTGCCAATGGGAAGCCCACTCCCCATTGGCATAATCTACCCTCCGGTTTATTGTCTGCTGATGCGGGTGCCCAATCCCGTCGGCAGAAGGAATCTCTCCCCTTTTGTTGTTTGCTCAGGGTGCCCAATCCCCGTCGGCTACAGCTGCCCCCAAAGCAAGACTCTGGTGTCATGCTGAGCCCACCCCAGCATGCCACATGCCCTCGTAAAGTTAAAAACGGTCCTGCAATGTTTTTGTTTTTACCTGAAAAAGGAAACAGCCCTCGTAGTCTCCCTGCCCCTCCCAAACCCACACCCACCCACTCGCACCCTCCTCCCCACACCCCTCATCCCATACTTACCTCTGGAGCTCAGCCGACAATCTTTGGTAGACTGGGAAAACGCCTGCACTCTTCAAAGGCGACCGCTTGAACTGAGGAAATGCCGGTAAGCTGTATAATGCAATAAATAGGGTTTTTTCAACTTTAGTGCATATCTCGGCATTTTTGGGAATTTTTTCACAAATTTTCAACATGGGGATTTTGGGACCCCTCCTCATGAATTCTTGAACTGTCATGGCGTTAATCGCCTCCAAAAGGTGGTCGGCGGTCACCGCGCTGGAATCATCCTTCGGGGCCACTTAACAAAATGACAGTGCCAGTGTTCATGAGGTGGGCTCAAAAAGCCTATGTTGCAAATTTGTTGGAAAAATCCAAACAATGACTGTTTTACAAGCGTGCATCATGCAGTTGATACGCACGTCAGAATTTCCGTGAATTTATAATATTTTCATGCCAGATTTTCAACTTTGGCATTTTGTCACACCTCCTTGTGAGCAGTACAGCTGTCATTGTTCACATCCTGGCCAAAATGTGTTGCGACTTCATTAGAATACCGCTGTCACTGTGGGGAAATCAGTGTTCAGGACTGATTAAGAAAATGACAGTGACACTGTTCATGAGTAGAGGTCCCTAAATGCCTATATTGAAAATTTGATAATGATACTCCATAAAATGACTGTGTTTACGCAGCTATGCAGTTGGCATGCATGTTTGTAATTTCGTGAATTTATAATATTTTCATTCCAGATTTTCAACGTTGCCATTTTCCCAGACCCACTTGTGAAAAGTACAGCTGTCAGTTTTCCCATCCTGGCCGAAATGTGTTTCGCGACTTCCAGCGCAGAATAGAGCGGGTCGCTGTGGGAAATCAGTGTTCTGGACAGATTAAGAAAATGATAGTGACACTGTTCATGAGCAGAGGTCCTAAAATCCTATTTTGAAAATTTGGTGACGAAACTCCATAACATGACTGTGTTACAAGTGTGCATTGAACTGTTTCCACGCACCCTTGTAACTTTGCAAATTTGTAATATTGTCACGCCACACTTGCAACAGTGGCATTTTTCACACCTCCTTATGAACACTACAGCTGTCATTTTTCACATCCTGGCTAAAATATGTTTTTGCACTCCTGCCGGTGAATAGCATGGTCACTGTGGAAATCAGTGTTTGGGACAGACTAAGATCGACAGAGTGGGGGGAGTGAGCGAGCTCAACTGAGCTCTGTTGGACTGACGATGGATTTGTCTGTGGGCAGACAAAGGCCCCAACACAAGAGCCCAGTACAAAAGACCAGCCTGCAGCACTGGGAGAAACTGAATGAGAGAGCGAGTGAGGGAGGGGAGTAAGCAAACTCACGAAGCACTGTCAGGACTGCTGTGGATTTCTTTGTGGGCAGAAAAAGGTGTCAATGCAGGCAGGGGCCCAGTACAAAAGGCCAGCCAGCAGTGGTGGGAGAAACAGTATGAGTGAGGAGTGAGGCGGGGACTTAGTGAGCTCAGCGGAGCTCTATCAGGACTGCTGTGGATTTCTTTGTGGGCAGAAAAAGGTGCCAATGCAGGCAGGGGCCCCATGCAAAGGGCAGCTTGCAGCCAGGACGACAAACATAATGAGCGCATGAGAGAGGGAGACTGAGCGACCTCAACGGAGCTCTGTTGGGACAGTTGCAGATTTCTTTGTGGACAGACAAAGATGCCAACGCAGCCAGAAGCCCCATACAAAAGTGCAATCTGCAGCGTCAGAGAAACAGAATGAGCGGTGACAGATCGGTAGGGAGGAGCTCAACGAAGTTGTATTGTGACTGCTGTTTATTTCTTTGTGGGCAGAAAATGCGGCAATGCAGGCAGGAGCCAGTACAAAAGGTCAATTTGCAGCGCCCAGCAGAAATGGAATGCGTGAGGACAGACAGGGAGTTAGCGAGCCCAGTGGAGCCGTGTCGGACTGCTTCAAATTTCTTTCTGGCCAGAAAAGCCACCAATGCAGGCAGTAGCCCAGTACAAAAGGGCAGTCTGCAGCACCAGGAGACACAGAATGAGCGAGAGAGGAGAGGGAGTCAGTGAGCTCAACGGAGCTCTGTTGGGACTGCTGCAGATTTGTTTGTGGTAGAAAAAAGGTAGCAATGCATGCAGGGGCCCAGTACAAAAGGGCAGCCTGCAGTGGCAGGAGAACCAGAATGAGTGGTGGCGAGCGCAACAGAGCTATATTGTAACTGCTGCAAATTTCTTTGTGGGCATAAGAGACAGCAATGCAGGCAGGAGCCAGTAGAAAGGGCAGCCTGCAGCACCGGCAGAAATGGAATGAGCGAGTGAGAGAAGGAGTGAGCAAGCTCAACTGAGCTTTGGGGGACTGCTACAGATTTCTTTGTGGGCAGAAAAAGGCACCAACAGAGGCAGGAGTCCAGTACAAAGGGCAGCCTGCAGTGCCAGGAAAGCAGAATGAGTGAGTGAGACAGGGGAGTGAGCGACCTCAACGAGCTCTGTTGGGACAGCTGTGGATTTCTTTGTGGGCAGAAAAAAGCCACCAACCCAGGCAGGAGCCCAGTACAAAAGGGCATCCTGCAGCACCAGGAGAAACAGAATGAGCAAGTGAGAGAGAGGGAGTGAGCCACTCAATGGAGCTCTGTCGGACAGCTGTGGATTTCTTCCTTGGCAGAACAAGGTGCCAATGCAGGCAGCAGCCCAGTACAAAGAGCAGCCTGCAGTATCTGGACAAACAGACTGAGCCAGTGACAGAGGGCCACTGATGGAGCTCAACAGACCAACGCAATCAACATTTGGCATTGACAAATGCTTGTTTTCTCTTTCCGTAGTTTACATGTATTTCGATTTCTTTTCTTTTTGTTTCTCTCTCCCAGTCAGTTTGGGTGCAAACAAAGATAAGATTCACCATTTACTACTCTTTTGAGCTTATTGATATTTCTTCGGTGGTTGGGGGATGGGATTGGGGGAGGTTGCTGCTTTACAATGTAAAATTTATTGTTAGTAGTCTACTTCAGTAGCAGAGTGAATGTTTAATACTCTGAATTCTCTTACCTTCTTTTTCTGTTTATATGACTCTTAGCATATTCGGTTCCTTATATGTATCGATGATCGTGTCAATTGTATATTTGCAGTGTTATTTTGTTAAATGAAGTTTATTAAATATGAAAAATAGACTGCTGAGATATCTTATATACAGCTAGTGTCTCCCACAGAACCTCATTCACTTGAAATAAATTAAAAAAAGTACAGAAAGCATTATCTCACACTGAGACAGAACAGACAGCAGCTACAGTATCTGAGAAATATGGTATAGCCACAGACAGACCCAGTTGTAAATATGACACTCTGTCTGTCTTTCTCTGTCTCTCTTTCTCAAATGAAGCAGCAGAAGCCCCAATATATGTACAGTATCACAATGGGTGATAATCTAAGGTATGTGTCTAACCTGACTTCACCAAGTGCAGCTGCAAACGCTGAAGTTCCAGTGGAAGCTCTGGGCAAAGGCATTCCTGTCTGTCCTAGCAAAAGAAAGCAAGCTAACTGACTTTTCAACAAGCAAAGCTCACTGATTTCTACTATTACACTTGGTCTCTGTCTTAACTGCTAGTGTTTTTTTTCTTTTTAGAAAAAAGTAAAATCTGAATGAACCCCATGTGACAGAATAGCTCATAATGCCAACTTAGAATAGCTTCATTCACTGCAGATTGTGCCCTAGCTTGTTTATGGGCAGATATTTATATGAGAAAGGAGGAGTTGAACCTTACAGTTATAAATGACAATCAAGAAAGATTCAGACTGACTTAGAAACATACCAACCAAACAAAATCACTGAGCTGCAGGACAGATTTTAAAGAAATAAAGTAAGAGTCACATCACAGTGAAACCATTCTGTCTGAATTCAGTAAAGGTAGGACTGGCACACTTAATATCAAAAATAGTGTTTACTCTTTTATTAATTTAGCAGCCCGTATCCATAGACTGCAGACTGTTATTTAGAAGCTTGTTAAAAGTAATGTGTTGCTTACACCAACTACAGTACAAATCATGGATTTTTTGGAAGTGATAGTACTGGTGCCTGCTGGGCTGCTAAATTAATAAAAATTTAAACAGGATTTTTAGTATTCAGTGGCTCAGTCCTACCTTTACTGAGTGCAGACAACATACATTCACTGCAGTGTAACTCTTACTCATGTTATGTATCTCTTTATTTTCTGCATCAGTATATTTCTTGCTCAGTTAGAGTGTACTGGAGGTCTGAGAACAACACCATGCTTTTTCTAGCTTGAATAATTTAAAGAAATGCCATTACCTTGGGCTTAGGGTGGTCAGTCAGTCACAGTGGAGCAATGGTTGAGCAGGCGCTACAGAGATGAGAGAGTCAGGCTGAGGAGGTACTAGCAGGCAGGAGGAACTGGGGCTGATTTTTACACATACTAATATTTTATACCCCTTCCCTTGTTGAAGGCTGATAGCGGGGTAAGCGTATACCAGACACGTGCTTTTACTGCTCTGTTAAGGCATCACTGATTGCACTTCAAAGCCCACTAGCCAGCACAAAAGTTGATTCTGCAGCATTCTCTGACCTTACGGGCCAAGCAGGTTGTTAATCTGCTCAATTGTTTGTATTCTTGGCTTTTTACTGCTCTGATCTGGGGACATAAAGCTAAATTCTCTAGCTCCTCTCCTGATTCCACTCTACAGTTGCACTTTAATGAAGAAGCTCTTGTCTGAGTGTGCTGGGAATTACGCTGCTTATGCAGTTAAAAGCAGAAGCCCAAAGTGTTGGGTGAGACATGATGAATGGCTGAAATAGCAGAGGGACAGGTTCCCCAATCCTCTCCATTGGATGCGCCCATGGTTTTGCCTACAATTGAGGATGTCCCAGGAACTTTGGTTCACCAATAGACACTCCTGAACTGGACCGTAGTGCTAGCGGGCCTTGTTCCTGTCCAAGAACGGTGTTTCAGCAGATTTTGACCTAGAGAGACTCTATGTATAGTGCCTTGGAACTCTGGACATTTCTCCTTAGAACAACAGACATTGTAGGGCTTCCGTCCCCAAAAATGTTTTTGTAAATGCTTTTATATTTTTTATTTTGAACTTTTATAGAATAAAACCCTTTAAAAAATACCTTTTGGGGATTGTGTAGTATCTGCCGTGGGAGGTTTGGTCACTGTATGGCTTACAGGTTGTGTTTGTTTGCAGAATGTGTTTTCAATGTTTTCTTTGCAGGTGTTCCTGAAAGAAGACAAGAAGAGGAATTTTAGGACTCATCGGAGTCCTCTGTAAAGTTAGCTAGGCTTTATGTAACTGTGTAATACAATGCTAACCATGTTTCTGCTTTGCAGGTGTAGAGTTTTTGTAGCTCTTAGATTTAGAAATGTACTGGCAAATGCATGTTTCTAATGTGGGCTACAGTGCTAAATGGTGTAAAATGGTTCGAGTATGGACACCTGGTAGGTTGCATTGGTGAGATAGTTTTTCCTAGAGAGCTAGAGGGAAGACAGGCTGGAGGTCCTGATCCATGGTAGGGGCCTTCAGTGCTGATCTATTAGGACATGCTTCAGGCAGTTTCTTGGAGCCACTGAAAGTTCATACAGTAGATAGTACAGTAGTAGGGTAGGAGCTGACGTTTCTTCAGCGGGCCTCTGTCCTTTAGTTTTACCTACCTGTGCCTAGCACATGGTAGGAGAGGACCTGATCAACCCTCTCTGTAGGGAGCACAGAGGTAGGGACGGCCTGGTACTGGACCATAATCTGGCTGTGGTGAGTGTAACCACCTAGTCCCCGGGGTTCCTAGAATCCCATTAATAATAGTCTGTAGACAGGTGAAAAAGCAGCTGGTAAGGAGCTCATTAAGGGCTTTTACATAATGCATCATTGTTTACTCAGCTAGCCTGAGTGGGGATGATTATGTCATTTAGAACTCTCGCAGCAGCATAACCATTTTGAGTCAGCTGCTCAGGGAAGTATAGAATGTTCAGTTGGTCTGAGTCTGGAAGTCAGAGTGGCAGGAGGTCTGCCAGTTGGGGCTCAGTCCCAGAGAGCTCTATGTTTCTCACCTAATTTTGATTAAATCTTCAGTTGCCAGTGAAGTGGTGATCTTTTCTTCAGCAAGTTCTTGATTTCACTCCAGGGGAGTGAGAAGGACTGCCAGTTCAGTGGATCCAAGGAGAAATCTCCTGAAGGTCCTAGAAGGTGTACAATTGCCTTTGAGAAGGACATTTGTGTGAGAATTTCTGACAAGCTACCATGGAAAAGGGTGTTTTCTGGGTTGTTTCCATGTCTAAAGGGAGGAGCAACAGATTAGTGAGTATAGTTGCAGTAACCGTTCTCATTAGGGAGTTGGCTGAAGTGTGTGTGCCCAAGATAAGGCTAGATCACATCTGTCAGGACCCTCATACACTTTGGTGTCAAGTTTAAACTTTAAAGTTTGAGTCTTTAACAATTCAGTGGAGTTGGTGGCTCATTTGGTGTAACCCTGAAAGAATGGCAGAGACTGCCGGTTGGGAGCAAAGGGTGGGAGGAATGCTATCTGGAGTGGACAAAGCAGGCTAACTGGTTCGTTAATGGGTGCCAGGTTTCCTGGGCAAAGGCCATTGCTGCAGGAGGATGTTATGAGTGTGTGGTTCAATCCACAAGCCTACACTCTTGGGAATGGAAATATTTTGGGTGTGTGGTTCAATCCACAAGCATACACCATGAGAAGAGAAATTAAATGTTTTATGGAAAACTGTACTGCCTAGCAAAGAGTATTTGGAAAAGGAATGTACTTGTTTTCCATGACCAACCATTGGGGTTCCACTTGTGCTTTAGTAACATCTGTGAATAATGCCATACTGCACAATTCCAGCTGCTGCACTGAACATTCTGATCATTGCTTTCTGTGTGGAGTTATTGGAGGCCCCTAAGCAGTTAGGTCTAGCATATGCCTAGCATCCTCTCCCTGGACCTGGTTGTATTTACAAAGGTTCATTTTGGTAATTGTACCTCCACCCCTTCCTTTAGATAATGAGCCTGGTATACACTCTAAAGCTAAGAGTGGTACCAATCTGAGTATTTCTGCTAAAAGTAAATGGTATGCCATATGTGGGTACTAGTTCTTGTAATGGGGGTGCTAACTTTTCGAAAGTGGTGCGAGGATTACACAAAATCTGGCTATCCTCAGAACGTTCATTTTTTAACTGAGCATGCTCAGAAAATGGCACCGCTTTTAACTTATATTTTAAAAACTAAGTTAAAAACTTCAGACTTGTGGAAGCCTGTACGGCCAGACTCTACCAAGCTTGTAAGTTTCAGTTACAAAAGAAAGTATTTTAGTTACAGTCAAACAAACAAATAAAACCTCTCTTAATTTGGGTGAATTTTAGCATCTTCTGCACCTTTGTAACTTTGCACCCCTGAACCATTTGACACAAACTGTTCAAGGTCCAGAGTCCCTGGATCAGACTCACACCTACCAAATGTTGGGCAAATCAGTTGAACGGGGCAGAGTTGTTAAGGTGCAAAAACTTTGGTTTAATATAGAAGTGCTTACTTGACCTAATTTACAGGCACTAGAGTGCCTGTATAATTGGGGTGAGGGGAGCAGATATAACCACTGAAAGCCCAACATCTCATTTTTCCCATTAATAAATATTGCTGCTCTCAGTGACATGCTCAAGGCCACATAATGCAATTTGGCTCTACTGAAGTTTGAACCTAGGATTTTCCACTTTTTCAGCTAGTGCTTCAACCAGTGAGCACAGCGCCTCTAATATGACATTATAGCTGTGAGTTAGAGGCAGCATGGTGCTGTTTCTGGAGCACAGCCTTGGGACCAAAGAGACCCAGGTTCAAATCCCACCAGAGCCACTTACTCATTATACAGTCTTGAGCAACTGACTTCAGTGCTTCAGTTCACAGAGCTGCAAAAGTGAGCAAAAGCAGGAACCCCATTGAAAATGAGTTACTGTCTCTCAGGTGGCTATCCAGGGTAAAAACACTGGGGATATTCCATAGGACACCCAGGAATAAGCTTTCTTTCCACAAAGGTGTTTCTGTCCCTCGGATGCTTGATCCTCCCTCTGTAGACAGCAAGCTGAGTCCACTTCCAAACTGAGGATGATGGCGTGGTGGCAGGTAAAGCTCCCAGTGCCTAGCCCTCCAAGCCACTGGGCCTGGCGCTCAGGAATAATGTGTTTATTCACTCTGGAATGTTACCAACAATCCTACCTGTCAATGAGTGGCAGAGTGAAGTGGATCCCATAATGCTAGGTCAGCAGTGCTGGCAACATGCCAGAGTGAATAAAAAGCTAAATCCTGGATATCCTATGGAACATTCAATTGATATCATGAGTCATACTGAAATTAACTAACGGCGAATGCCATTGTGCCGAAGCTACAGTGAAAATAACATGAGCTGTGGTGGAAATAACACGCTATTTTTCACCACAACTGAATAACATCAAAAATAGTAAGCAATAACTCACAACAGGATATGTATTTCTAGAGAATTAATGCGCTCTATGGAAACTGGAAGGCATATGAGACCAATGGCTGAATGACTTTCATTGCACCAGGTAAGTGCCTTAATTTCAAGAAACCAATGCCCTGGATTAGGTTATTGTCTTATATACTGGAAAATATTTTTTTAAATGGAAAATGTTTTATTTTCCGTAGTTAGGTTATTGCTCAGTAGAAAATGTGTGTTTGGTGACAAAGGCTGAGTGGCTTTGAATGAACCTGGGAAGTGCATTCATTTTGCAGAAACATATGCCCTGTTTTTGGCTTTTTCATTTAAAAAGTGGAAAAGTTTTTATTTTAATTAAAACGTTTTTTGTTCATCCTATTAGCCTGTTGCTAGGCAGACTAGGGTAAGTTAGTTATGAACTGTGCACTTAACAGAGGTTAATCAATTGTCAGCAGATGTGTGTAGACCATTGATGTAGCCTGGATTCTGAATGATTCTGAAGCCCATTTTACAGCTTGCACTGTTATTCCATATTCCTGTGGTGTAAGTTGTAAAACCAAACTGTATTTATGATGCAGTACATCTGAATTACGACATTTCACACATGGCAGGGTTGTGAATTAAAATGCAGTCCATGTTGTGTGCAGTATGGGGAATACTGTAAATGCTAGGAGACTGTGATTTACAATGCTATACTTCCTTTGAGGGGCTTTGTAATCCCATAAACCATGAGATCAAAGCTCAAGTGGTTTGTAAATATCATTAAAGCCCTGCAGTGAAATTATAAGCCTTGCAATATTCAATTGGAAGACTTTATATTTGGGATAATTAATGACCTGACCATAGTGTTATAGTGTTGCAACTGTCACAACATCAGCAGCACAGGAGTCAAACAGGTATTGACTGCTTCAGAGTCCTGCTGATTAGATGGAACTTTGAATGGCACAAACATTCTAAAGCAAAACAAAACTCAGAATTCACGGTTTTTACATCACAACTGTAAACTCTTGGATTTATGATCTCACAGTTGTGAATAGTAGCACAAGAGTGTGGGCTATTTGTGAATGATGAGGGCTGACCATTTGTTATAAGTGGACAGTGTTGGGAGAATTACTTTCACAAAGAAATGCTATCTCTGCTACACTAGACATGCTAAAATATTAGTAATAAGTTTCAGTTACTTAATACTTCAGGACAAAAAGTAATACGTAACTGTAATAGTAATGCATATTAATTGTTATAGCACTTGACTTTTAATTCTTTCTTGTCTGCCAATTTATATGGGACTTTTATGTAGCCAGCCATCCCCAATGTCTAGGGGTATGCTGGTGTTACTGTCTATGGGAGGGGGCCACAATAGAAACTACTTAGCTGACTTACATTTTGGTTCTTCGGGACTGAGGTGCAGGATCACTTCACGGGCGCCTGGGCTAGAAGGCAACTTGTTAATAGCACAACAAACAAAGCAGGCATCCAAAGCACAATCCCAACACAGCAGGAATGGAACATTTACTAAAAACTTGATTTACTGTATGGAATAATGTGAAATTTATACAGCTGTATCCGATGGGAAAATGTACAGCATTGGACCGGGAAGAGGTTCTGCTATCTCAATGTTCGTGAATTGCTCATATACTTAATGTCCACAATCCACAATGATGTTCATCTCACCGACCATTTCTACCACACACCATATACTCAGTTCCACTTGCTCTTCATCTAAACACAGCTACTACAACTTAATCTGGTTCAAGGTCGGTTGGCATTCATCTGTATCCCCCTCCCGGGTCGTGCCTAAAAATAGGCAGGATTTGTCTAGTGCACTTACCGGTCAACAAAACTAATAAATAAATAAACATTACAGGCAGCATTACACAATCTTTCATTTCAAGTTTCACCAGTTTCCTCACTGGCTACCACTCCATGGCAGGATCCCATCTATGTCTTCAGATTCATTGGCATCAAACTCTTGTTGTTGGACTACATTCACAAACCGGATACTGCAATCCACTCACTGAAACACTGACCACACTCTCCATGGTCAGTCCCAGAGCAACCTCACTCCTCTCATTACAGGTGGCCTGATACCTGGGAACAATCTTACTTGCTACTCCCAAAGGCCTTACAGCTGATCCTTTCACCTAAATTACTTCAACCACCCCACAGTGCTTTTCTTAGTGGATGTGAAGTCCTGTCTGGCTGTCATATCTTACACGCTCAGTTCATGCTCTGCACCAGTTTAAATTTCCTGGTGGCCACATGTGAGCCTTTGTACTTCATCTTCCCTTTCAGTCTCCCAACCCCCAGGGGTCTCCAAAGCTATGGCCGCCATGTCCTCAATGGACTTTGACTGGGCCTCCCATCTCTCAAATTGCAGAGGCGTGCAGGGAGTAGGCAATCAGCCCCATTTCCCACTTAGAACTGACCCTCAGCACGCACGCCCGCATGGACCAAAGGAGACCTGCCCCCGAGGTGCTCCCAGTCAATATCTAACCAGCTCCCATGGAGGAAGGAAAACTTTATCATTTAAGGGTTCTAGGCCCAGAAACCTGACAATGGCAAAACAGCAGTGTTTCATGGGGACCCACTGCACACTCTCCCAGTGGGATGTTACATCTCACCCCTTTTCAAGGCTTGACGCCTCAGGGGCACCCTACCATCCATCTCCTATGTCCCACAGCCAGAAGGGTATGCGCACTCCCCTTCCACCTGGTCCCAGAGAAGGTTGACTCACCACAAAGGTGGCAAACTCATACTACAAAGAAAAAGGATCCCTAGCTTGATGCTCCAAATTCGTTTGAGCTCCCTGGCCACCCACTCTCCTGGACCCTCAGGATGGTTTGCCCAAATGTCTAGTGAATGGTACTCTAGGTCTAACTATGCCAAACCAATACCCTGCCTAACTGGGATCCTGTCTTGCTATCTACCTATCTTGACACTACTCACTTTTTCAGCTGCCCAAGACACAGTTTTGACTTATATGTTTTCCCATGATCAAACATCTTTTCCCATGATTAAATTGGATACACTGACATAATACAACTGGCCCAGTGGGACTCAGAATTAAATTAACTAATGTAAACACATTATTCTTCTTTTCCCTTTTTCTAAAATAGACATGCATGATCAAACAGTAAATTTCTAACAGTCTTTCTAAGGGTACCCAAAGGGGTAAATACATGTTTAGAAAAAAAAGTGCAATGTCTTAAATAGGTCCAAGCCAATGGGCTAGTCTATTATAACAAATAAAAAAAAGAATTGATCTCACCCATCTGCAGATCTCTAGTGGGTGTTTCAACAACAGACTTTGGATGACTTCTGGTATTTCCATACTTTTACCAGGCTTCTCAGCTATGATTGTAATAGTACTGGGGGTCAGGTTTCATGCAGGGTGTCCAAATGAGTCCTAGGCTTCCACACTGTATCTCATTCTGGCTCTGTCAAAGTCCTGGGTCAAAGCATGGTTATTCATCAGGGTCAGTCTCTCATATGCGCTGGTCCCACAAATTCATTTCACCACCCTCTGGGCCTCCTGCAGTGACAAGGTAGCGCTGTAGGCATCCAAACCATGCTTTTGATAAATCTTCTGCAATATAGCCTTGTACACCCTCCTCCCTCTTTAGTTCTATGGTATCCCTGATCCGCTCTGGCAAATATGGATAATCATACTGAGGTACACTTGTCTCACCTGTCTCTAACCACCCTTTCCGCCTGGGACCAGTCCAGTAGGCTCTCATGGCGGTCTGTGGTCCTTTTCCAGGAGGAAGCCAAACACCTTCCTGGTATTGCATCTTTGTTTTTTCTCTCTCACTCTCGACGATGGGTCCCATAATAAGACCTAGTACTGGGGCCACATCTGGTGGAGGTGCTCCAGGCGATGACAAGACCTTTGAATAGCAGTCCTATGTGAGATCTCTAGATGAATCTTCCTCCCAAACTGCCTCCGCATCCATCTCTGGTTTATCTTTCCCATTTCAGAGGAAAGTGCACAAGGACAATGGGACATAACATGAGGCTGGAGGGAGGGAGGCTTAGGGGAATGCTAGGAAGTATTTTTTCACAGAGTGGGTGGTGGATCTGTGGAACAGCCTACCAGCGGAGGTGGTGGAAGCAAAAACAGTACAAGGATTCAAAAGTACATGGGATATGCATAAAGACACCCTGCTGTACAGCAGAGTGGGGGAAAGACAGTCCAAATAAGAGTAGGGATTGCCAAACCAAGTAGAAATGGGCAGACTAGGTTGGCTGTATAGTCCTTATCTGCTGACAGATTCTATGTTTCTATCTTTTTCTTTAGCAGGTTCTGTGCTACTTTCGGGATCAGGTTCTTGCCCCACAAGGAGGAGGACTTGGCAACTTGCTGGATAGAATAGCTGCAGATGGCACACCCAGAGGGTAGACCGATGAGTGGTAGGAGGGTCAGGTGGCACCAGCTGATCCATCTTATTTCCAGATGAAATAGGTCCAAAGCCCTCAGGGTCAGTAACTTTGGGGAATGGTGCCACCTTGAAGACAGGGAACTGCGGCCATAACTGCCAGTGGTTTCTTCACTTGTGCTACACTATCTTGGGGGTGGGGGTAGATTCAAACCTTTCAATGGTTTGAGCTTCTTCTCCGCTGAGTGCAGCTGGAAGGTGCCTCTCCCATCCTTCTGCAGGGTTTCCCCTCATTCAACAGGCTGCTTCAAGGGGCTTTCCCACTTTCGGGGACCAGTGGGAGAAAGTAGTCCTTGGGCATGCTGCTCAAAATCATGGCTCCTAGTGCAAACTGGAATAAGCTCATCTCTGATCCCTTATATCCACACAACGTGCATGCCTGAGAGGCAGCCAACTTTTCCACAATTTCACAGAGCCATCTGAACAGCTTCAGGGTACTTTGACCTCCCTTTCCAAGGTGTTCTCCACCATCTTGGGTGTTGGCTTTTATTAGTCCCCGAAACAATAGTAACATAGAATCATAGACTTTGATGGCAGATAAGGACTGCTTGGCCCACACAGTCTACCCATTCACCTACCTAATGGATAAGCTACGGATCCTAGTTACTCAACAATCTAGTTCCCCTACCCCCACCAGAATTGCATTATGCCAATTCCATGCATTCTTGAATTCCCCATTGTCTTTGACCCCATGACCTCCCTCAGGAAGGCTGTTCCATGCATCCACCACCATCTCCATCAAAAATACTTTCTCACGTTGCCCTGAGCCATCCCCTCTATCTTCAAATTGTGTCCCCTTGTTCTTGCACTTCTCTTTTTCTGAAAGATGCTACCCTCTTGGACGTTGTTGATTCCCTTGAGGTACTAAAGTTTCTATCATGTTCCCCTCTCCCTCCTTTCCTCAAAGGTATACATATTAAGCTCCTTCAGTCTCTCTTTGTATGGCTTCTGGTGTAAACCCTGCACCATTTTAGTTGCCCTCCTCTGGACTGCCTCCATCCTGTCTTTGTCCTTATTGAGATGTTATCTCCAGAACTGCATGCAGTACTCAGATGGGGTCTCACCAACTGTCTGTACAGAGGGATAACAACTTCCTGTTTTCTACTGGTGATGCCTCTCCTTATGCATCCCAATATACCCCAGCCCTCCTTACTGCCTTCTCACATTGCTTGCTTACCTTTAGGTCATCTGATATGACACCCCAGATCCCTTTCCATTTTGTTGTTGTTAGTACCCCACCATTGTGTACTCTTCCCTGGGTTTTCGTATCCAGGTACATTACTCTGCACTTCTTTGCATCGAATCTAAGCTGCCATACTTTTGACCATTCCTCCAACCTTGCCAAGTCCTTCTCATCCTTTCCACCCCACCTTGCGTATCAGTCCTGATGTAAATCTTTGTGTCATCTGCAAAGAGGCAAAGTTTTTCTTCCAGTCCCTCCACAATGTCACTTATAAAGACATTAAAAGGACTGAACCCAGTACTGAACCATTCAGTACCCCACTAGTAACCCACCCTTTCTTCAGACTGGGATTCCATTTACTATTACCCTCTGTGTCCTGTTGTCCAGCCAATTTTTACCCAGGCTACCACCCTGGAACCCACTCCCAGGCTGGCTAACTTGTTTATTGATCTTTGTGTGGGACTGTGTCAAATGCCTTGCTAAACTCTAGGTAGAAAATGCAAGTCTCTCACTTAAAGATGGGGTGGAAGGGCACAAAACACACACACACCTGTAGACAGATCCTTTCTGTGTATAAAAGTTTATTCTTTATTTGCATTCGCCCATAACCTCGACGTTTCACCAAACAAAATTGGCTTCACCAGGAGACGCCTTTAAATCCTTTGCATAAGACAAACCAGACTGCTCTTCTGCTTCCTTTCACAATTTCTTATATTCCTTATGTTCTTTCACATTGTTTATTTCAGCTCTAAAGTCCTGTTTACATAAAATGCCTATTTATTCTTTAGCCCCACCAAGTGGTTGCTCATGATTTCAGCGCAGCATAACTCCTGCTGTGTCGGTCGGTGAAACGTCGAGGTTATAGGCTGAATGTAAATAAAGAATACATTTTTTATACACAGAAAGGATCTGTCTACAGGTGTTGTGTGTTTGCCTCTCCGCCACATCTTTAAGTGAGAGACTTGCATTTAATTGAACACATCAGGAATGGCTGCAGTACTAATTTAAGCATACAAGGATCATTATCCATGGATTTTTCTGGATTCTTCTTGAACTATTGTGGTCTGTAAACTCTAGGTAGGCCATGTCCGCAGCCCTCCCTGGTTAACTACTTTGGTCACCCAGTCAAAGAAATCTATTAGATTCATCTGACATGCTCTTCCTGCCATGAATCCATGCTGCCTTGGGTCCTGTGCCCACTGTCCTCTAGGTATTCAACAATACTTTCTTTCCATCATTTTCCCTACCACTGGGGTCAGACTAACAGGTCTGTAGTTTCCTGCATTTGCTTTGCTCCCACTTTTGTGAAGGGATCACATCTGTCCTCCTCCAGTCCTGAAGTACCACACCATCCTCCCATGATTTGTTAAAAGGGTAGTCAGTGGTGTCATTAGTTCTCTCCTTAGTTCTTTTAGAATTCTGGGGTGAATCTGTCAGGCCCCAGTGCTTTGTCCACCTTCAGTTTTAGGAGTTCTTTCAGGACCCTTTCTTCTGTGAATGGACTGGTATCGCGCCTCCCCAATCCAGAGTACTTCTATTGATTGGTTTAGATACCTCCGCTCCTCTTCTTTTGTGAATACTGAGCAGAAGTATTCATTCAGTATCCCTGCTTTTCACTGTCACCCTCTGCCCACCCTCCCTTCCCTTTATTAAGCCTCACTATCCCTCCCTTGGTCTTTCATCACTCCCTAATGTACTCATAAAGGGTTTTATCCTCCTTCTTAACTGAGTTGGATATCTTTTCCTAGGTTTGGGCCTTCCCGCTTCCTTCTGCTTTAACTAGTACAGTTCTCTGTCCTGCTCCTTTTGTGTTTCCTTATGCTTCCTGAATGCTATCTTTTCTGCCTTACCTTCCCATACCTCTTTTGAGAACCATAGTGTTTTTTCCTTTGTTTTGATTTGTTTATTTACTTCACACAAAGGCTTGTTGTCTCTGTGATGGCAGATTTGATTTTTCCCCATTGTTCCTCCACCCCTCCTTCTTGGCCCATTTGCTAAACAGAGAAATTTGTTGGTTGCCAATCCCCAGCTCTCTCATGATTATTTCCCCTTTCCCACCTGTGCCCTATACAGTTCTGAGCACCAAGATTGATTGAGTTTAACTCTGCACTAAGGTCTTCTCTCTCTGTCCAGCAGAATGAGTAAAAGTTCTTACTGTGAGGCAGTTGAAAGAAAGTCCAGATTTAAAATAATAACTCTTGCTCTGTAAACAGCTGCTCTCTCTCCAATGACCACAAACTCATCTGAATCGGCACTCTCTAGCCAGATAGTAGGCAGTCTTCAGCCACACACACCCTATGTACACTGTGTTCAAGTCCCTTACATGTCAAAGACCTCTCGTTGGACTAGCTCTCCCAGCCCGGTCCTTGACTTCAGGGCTCAGGCCCTAACCCTAAAATTATCTCCTGATCCTCTAGGGTCCCATCTACCTGACTACAGTGTACATACCTCCAAAGAATCAAGCACAAGCACAGGGCCCACTAATCGATTATCTTACCTCCCTACCCCACTCCTCCGACCAAATCCTTGTGGGGACTTGAACATCAATTGGCTTAGCCCTTCATCCACTTCCTCCCGTGACACCTTTACAGCCATTGACCTAACCCAACTAGTCTCCCAACCCACTAGAGTGAATCCTAGAATGGGCTCTAGCACACTCCTGGATGTGGTCCTCACAAACCGCCCCTAACCCGCATCCGCAATATCCAAATCCTCCCGGACTGTCTTAGCGACCACTCCTGGTTCTCTTCTATTGGTCAACCTCCTGCCCAAACCCACAGCACAAACTACCCTTGGCGATGTCTTAGACCTGGTGGGCTGAAAGGCCTTAAGCAACCTCTAGCCCTCATAGACTGGTCCCCTATACTAAATGCCCCGGATATCGACATGGCCCATACCTTCTTTATTCACACCTTCAACTCTGCTTGTGACATTTTTGCACCCATAACTGCACCCGGTCCAAAGTAAGGCATGCCCTGGATTACCCCAACCGCCCCAACTTCTTAAGCACAGGGACAATCTATGCCACATTGCCACGAAATGGGCCGCCCAGCTGACAGGCTGGCCTATGCTGCTGCCTGAACAAATGTACATGGGCCACTGCAAAGCGAAGGCTTAGCACTATCAAGCCTCCCTCACTTCCTCATGGGGAATGCTAGGACTTTCTGGGACAACATTAAGCAGCTGAATGGTGGCACGTGTTCCCCCACCTTTGCTTATCAACATTAACGGTTCAGTCTCCTCAGGCCCTGTCCTTATTGCCAACCACCTCAACAATTCTTTCACAGACCTTAGCCCGGTGCTCCCTGATAGTTTCTTGCTCCCCCTCCTCCAGGTCTGTCCCTATTCTCCCACCCCTTGTTCTACTTGCACGAGTCACTGCCCAGGAAGTCAGACCTTACTTACTAAAGCCTTAAAGAGTAACACAATTGGCAATGACTCCCTTGATCCCAGTCTTCTCCGTCAGGTTCTGGATCTGGTTCTCTCACCAATCACCAGCCTCTTTAACAAATCCCTCTGCCTAGGGCAATTCCCTCTGCCTGGAAGATAGCTACTGTCACCCCAATACACAAGGGTGGTGACAGGACCCTCTAGCAATTTCGACCCTATCTCAATCCTCTCTCCTCTCTCTAAGGCCTTAGAAAAAATTGTGGCCACCCAAATCTCTGAATACCTCGATAAATATAGCATCCTCTGCCCAGAACAACATGGTTTCAGAGCAGGCCACAGCACCAATACTGCCCTCCTGGAGTTCTCTAACTTTCTTCACACCTCACTGGACTCTGGCTCCTCAGCAGGTGCAGTTTTCATTGACTTATCAAAGCCTTTGATACTGTCTCCCACCCCTCCTGCTAGCTACTCTTAGTCACCTAGGCTTTGACACTGGGCCTGTTTCCTGGTGCTCCAGCTACTCGTCAGCCCGCTCCCCAGCGTGTGAAAATCAACGGAAACTTTCCAGCACCTGCCCTGTCCACTCCGGAGTCCCTCAGGGCTCCATTCTTGAGCCCTTGCTCTTTCCCTTTTCTCAACTCCTGCACAGTGTATGTACTGGAAAAATCCTTCTTCACGCAGATGCTGGTGTACTCTTTGCCTCCGACCGTAATCCCATCTCACTTCAGGATTCTGTGCAGGAATCCTACAATGACGCAGAAGCCTGGTTTACTGAGCATAGGCTCATAATTAATCTAAAGAAAACCAAAACCATGCTCTTTGCCCACCCCAAAATAAATCCAGTAACTATCCTCTCGCAGTCCACTCCACCTCTAAACTCCCTATTGAGCTAGTTTACTCTTATAAATACCTAGGTATAACCTTTGACCCTGCCTCTCTTTCATGCCCACATCTCTGCCCTTGCCTCAGCCTCTAACACTCGGCTGGGTATCCTCTATCGTCACAAAACTGCCTCCCCATGGATGCCCTCCGACCTGTAGTCACATCCTCTGTTCTATCTCTGGTAGACTATGGCCTACCTGTGTAGGGTGCAGCAGACCAGACTGCCCTGCACAAGATCCGCCTCACCTTAAACAAGGCCTGCAGGCTCATAACTGGGGCTCCTAGTCTAACCCACACTTGTCGTCTTTACACCATGGCTAATCTACTCAACCTAGATGAGCGCTCAAATACCAAACCTGCCTCCTAACAAAAAATCACCCTTGGGCTATCCCCACCGGTCTGTCAACCACTATCCACCGTATAACCCTACAGTGCATACCCACATATCCAGCAAAACTGCACTGGTTATACCGAGGGTGAGAACCTCGCAAGGTCAAAGGGCTTACTCCTACAGAGCTCCCTGTTGGTATAACACCCTCCCGCCGAGTCACTGATGCTGCCTCGTTATCGTGCTTCAAAACTAGTCTTAGAAATCACGGCTCTCAACACGCAGCTGTACCTGCCTCTAAGCCTCCTCCTGGCCTCCTAGACAAGGCTCACTGAGCCGCTCTCTGACCTTCTGTCCAGCTCTACCTTTTCTTGCTACTATCTTCCCACACCTCTTCTGATACCTCCCACCCAGCCTTACCTTTATTCTTCCCACTGAATCAATCTCCATGTAACTACTGTATATTGTCTACTCTGTAAAGTGCACATATAGCCTGTTTGTATACTGTGTTTGACAAATGCCTGTATTTTTGGCTGCTTCCTAAATGTTCTCAGATTTTTTGTCTGCCTTGATGTTTGTTTCCTGCACTGTTTTGTCCTCACTGTGACGAGGTACCTTTGTAAATGAGCCTCTGGCTCAAAGGTTGTTAAACTGATGTTCTAATAAATAAAATAAATAAAAACATAGGTTGCAGCTGATTTCCCTCTATTACCATATTTCTCACATGTTCAGGCCACAGATCCCTTCTGCTAGTCCCACAAGGTATGAAATTTCATGGTCTGGTGCAAAATGCCCCAGCTTCCCAGCACTATTTTGCAGTCAACCTTTTAACAGCATAGAGTCCAAAACAGTCCACAATTCACCCAGCCACCATGGTGGGGTCAACTTGTTGCAGGAGGCAACCCAAATCCCTGATGAGACCCAGCTTGTAGTCCACCCCTCTCGGTCCAGGGTGTGCCGTGTTACTGTCCATGGGGAGGGGCCACAACAGAAACTACCAAGCTGACTTATGTTTTGATTCCTCAGGACTGAGGTGCTAGATCACTTCATGGAGCACTGGGCTAAAAAGACAGCTTGGTAAATAGCACAACAAACAAAGCAGGCATCCAAAGTACAATCCCAACACAGCTGGAATGGAACATTTACTAAGAAACTTGATTCACTCCATGCAATAATGTGAAATTTATACAGTCATATCCCATGGGAAAATGTATAGTGCTGGACCGGAGAACTCTCAGTCAGGCTTGGAGAGTGATGACAACATTTGGAGTACTGTAACTTGCTGCTTCAGATTCCAATCACAGCTGGCTATAGGGTTAATGGTCTGCTCTCCAGGTTTCTTACAAACTCAGTCTGTGGTTTGTGTTTAGATAGATTAGATTAAAATCTATCATTCTCTTCTTATAAAAGTTGCTCATTTAAGTTTCAGTGATGAACTGAAGTAGTAGAAATCTTTCTCTGTGAGAGATCAGCTTGTCTGTATCACAGCATTCAGTTCTTTCTCATCAAAACTCTGATTTTTTCTAACTATATAACACAGGGTTGTTTTATGAATATAAAATAAATCTAAATTTTGTTCATTCATAGAAATAGTTTGTCCTTGATGTAGCCTTCATAAATACATTCATATAAGAACAGGGTGCCATAGCCGTGACTGTGGGGTGGGGAAAGAGGGCAGCAGGGTGCAACAGCCCTGACTGTTTGGCCAGGAGATAGGGGCATTATCAGGGTACAGCAGCCCAAACTGTGGGACAGGTGCAGCAGCCATGCATGTTTGTGACAAGGGATGTGGGCAGCAGGGTGTAGCAAAGGATCTGACTCAGGTGGTAGGGAAGCCGAGTGCAACTGCCTCAATTGTGGCGGCACATAACAGGGTGCAGCAAATCATCTGACTTGTGGCAAGTGGCAGCATGGCAGAAGCTCTAACTATGGAGGCATTGTTTATGGCACAGCAGGCTACAGCAACCCCAACTGTGTAGACAGGAGCAGGGTGCAGCAGCCCTGGCTGTGGTGACAGTGGACAGAGGACAGCATGGTGCAGAAGCCTTGACTGTGGGGCAGGACACAGTGGGCACCAGGATGCAGCATGCCTGACTGTGAGACAGGGTGTGCATGGTGCAGCAGCCCTGCCCATCTGGGGCAATGAAGTGGATAGCAGGGTGCAGCAAAGCCCGACCTCAGGTGGCCTAGGCAGCATGGTGCAGCAGCACCAACTGTAGAGGTAGGGGACCTAGGACTCTAAGGCTTAGCAGAGCACAGCAGCCCTGACTGTGGAAACAGGAACAGGAGCAACAAGTCCAGCATCTCTGACTGTGGGAGTGGAGAGAGGGCAGCAGGGTGGAGCAACTCCAACTGTTTGGGCAGGGTGTGGCAGCTCTGATTCTTTAGGTAGAAGATGGAGGTAGCAGGTGCACAGTCCCGGACTGTGTGGGAAAGACAGTGGGCAGCAGGGTGCAGCAGCCTTGAATGTGGAGCAGAAGGCAGGGGCTTGTGGGACAGGGACAGGTGGCAGCAGAGTGCAGCTGCCTCAACTATGGGAAGAGACACTGTGCATAGCGATGCCATATAGTGTTTCAGTTTATACACATACATGATATATTTTCACAGAAACTGCCAAAGAACTGAAATTTGTGATTTCAGACAATACAAGTGCTGGAAATAGTAGTGTGTGACAGGCACCTGTTTGTCAATCTGACATGAAAAACAAATGTTCTTACATGAATGTATTTATGAAGGCTACATCAAAGACAAACTATTTCTATAAATGAATAAAATTTAGATTTATTTTATATTCATTAAACAACCCTGTGTTATATAGTTAGAAAAATCAAAGTTTTGATGAGAAAGAACTAAGCGCTGTGATACAGACAAGCTGATCTCTCACAGAAAAGATTTCCACAACTTCAGTACAGCATTGAAACTCAAATGATCAACTTTTTATAAGAAGGGAATGGTAGATTTTAAGCTAATCTATCTAAACACAAACCACAGACTGAGTTTGTAAGAAAACTGGTGAGAAAACCATTAACTCTACAGCCTGCTGTGATTGGGAATCTAAGCAGCAAGCTGCAGTACTCCAAGATGATGTCATTACTCTTCAAGCTTTACTAGAGACACAGAAATAACTCCACTGTTTTCGCCACTGTAGAGCAAGTTAACAAATGCTGATATAAAGAAAACCACAAAACCAAACAGCATGAAATTTTCAGCAAACTCTAATCATGACACAAGGACTGTAATTCAAGCTTTATTAACAATATGCAAAATCTTTGCATATGATCTTTAAAGGTCTTCCCATGCTGGCTGCATGAATATAGGGTGGAAGAGAGTTCCAAAACAATGGTACACCTGTACCAAATGCTGTGTTACCAGATTTCTTGAGACGAGAGAAGGTACAACCAGCAAGCCAACCTCAGTGGACTGTAGGGGCGGATAGGGCAGCACAGAACCAGGAGCTCTTTAGGGTAGTCAGGTGCTAAACCACATAGGGCCTTGTAGGTTAACAAGCATATCTTGAAGGTGATGTGTGAACTCACAGGCAGCTAGTACAGAGTGCACAGAACAGGAGTGACATGACCCTTCATTGAGGTACCCGTTAACATCCTGGCCTTAGCATTCTGCACTAGCTACGGTCGACGCATCAATCCTCCAGACAGCCCTAGGTAAAGGACGTTACAGTAATCAAGTCAGCTGGTAAAGAAAAAAAAAAGATGACCGTAGCCAGGTCAGTAGGCATCAAAATGGGTGGATCCTAGTGATATTCCAGAGATGGACAAATCTGGATCTAATGACGAACACCACCTGTTGTTTGAGGGTAAGACGGTCATCAAGAAATATGCCAAGATCCTTAACTGCACTAATCACCAACAGGGGTGCCCATCAACTCCTGGAATGAGCAGCCTCCCATCAGTGGAGACGCCCATGACCCGACTCATTCACTCATAACTTCTGTCTTGCTGGGGTTGAGACATAGCCAGTTGCAGACATCCAGTCACATCCTAGTCAAACACTGGCTCAGCGTACCTGAGACAGAAAGGTCACCTGGGGCACAAGACAGATACAACTGGGTATCATCTGCATAGCAGTGAAACCCCAGATTGTACCACCTAATGACCTCTCCCAGTGGCAGCATATACATGGAAAACAACAGGGGGCCAATATGGAACCCTCGGAACACACGCGGCAGTGCAAAAGTCAGAGAAAAATTCCCAAGGACTACACGCTGTGATCTTCCAGTTAAATATGAGCTAAGCCAGTGCAAACTGCCCTGGTAATGCCCATATACTTCCAAAGACAGTCCAGAAGCACCCTGTGATCCACGGGTCAAATGCTGAAGAAAGGTCCAAGAGCAACAAGATGGTAGAGTGCCCTCAGTCCCCTACAAATGAAGAGATCATGTGCCACCTGACCAGAGCTGTCTCAGTGCTGTGCTGGGGCTGAAAATCTGACTGGAGAGGTTCCTAGATGGACAGACTCTCCAGATGCTCAACCAGCTGGTCAACCATCACCTTCTCAATTAGCTTCCCAGGAAAGAAAGATTAGAGATAGGCCTATAGTTTGAGAGGACGTTAGGGTCTAAAGTTGACATTTTAAGGAGGGGTCTCACTACTGCCTCTTTCAAGGCTGTAGGAAAGACACCCTCACTTAAAACCCATTTACGATCTCCAAGAACACTAGGCCCAGGAAATACAAGCAGCTGATAATAAACCACATTGGACCTTGGTCCAGGACACAGCTGGTGGGACACAAGCTGGTAAGCACCTGAAGGACCTCATCTGTCAAAATCATCCGAAACTCACTCAAACTTGGCAGGCGAAACTTCATCAGCAGGCCAATCACCTCCAGCATAAGCTGAACCAGAGGAGGCAATACACACCCTGATAGAGGACATCATGTCGGCAAAGAAACACCCAAACTGCTTGCACTTTCTGTAGAAAATGCTGTCCCAGACTGTAGACAGGAGAGATTTAGCCAACAGTTGTCAGTGTGGAACAGTGCAGCAGAGCAATTTTTACCACAGCAATTGATCAAGACAAAAATTCAGTCTTCTTAAGATTGATTGCCCACTGATACTCCTAGTAATGGAGCCTCAGAGCCATCTTGTCCTCCTCAGAGAGTGACCTCCTCCAGGCATGTTTAACTCCACGCCCTTAGTCTTCAACCTACGCAGCTCAACACAGTACCACAATGAGCGATGTTGGAAGGCCAAGGGAATGTGAAAGGTGCAATCAGGTCCAGGGCCTCAGTCAAGGCTATATTATAAGCCTCAACGCCAGCCTCTGAATCCTGTATTAGGTGACAGCATCAGTCTGCAGTGGCTTTTTCCATATACAAAACGCCATCCAGATTAAGTAATATCTTTCAGCGGGGACTTGGTAATGCTAGTGCATGCCTTTGTCACACTGAGATTGGATTACCGAATTGCTGTTTACCTTGGGCTCTTTGCAGGGTTGTTGCATCGCCTGCAGCCTAGTGCAGAATGCTGTGGTTTGACTGATTGCTGTGGTACCCCAATCGGACATATCATAGTGGTGCTCCATGGTCTGCCCTAACATCCAATTGGGTGTTGCATTATCTTTAAAAGTTAACTGTCAGCACTAAGAGCCCTATAACCAAGTATGGGGCTGGTCCAAATTGCACTCTGTAAGAAAAACATTTTGTTTACTTACTGTTTACTGCAGTATATTAGATTGTATCACACTAATTCTGTTGACTTGCAAGCTGACATTTTCTGTAACAAAAATTCCAGAATCCTACAGCTGACATCAGAGGAGGGCTGCAGCAGTTAGAGACTCAGTAGCCTGCAGTGTATTTTGGAGCTTTAAGCTCCAGTCATATGTTTTGTTGGTTCAGCTGTTCTCTCCAGGCTAAGCACAGTCATTTGTGACTGCACTTGGTCCAGGGAGGACAGAATTTAGACTTGAAATAAGGGCATAATCAATGGTACTGGAGATGGAGATGGGTGACGTGTTGGTTGCAGCCAAGTCCTTATGGAGGGGGAGGTCCAAGGACATGAAGGTCTGGATAAGAAGCGTTTGGGAGGGGCTTTGGGGCAAACTAGCTGCTATAGGGCTGATAAAGTCCTGGCATACAGGTAAAAACACCAACATAAGAGGCAAACAACCTCGAGTAACACATCACCAGAAAGGCTTACAGTTATATTTAAATATTTTATTATGCTACAGAACAAAAATATTAAATCTGATACAATGGACATCATAAAAATATCAACAGTTCGCACTCATGCTTGGTGCTTTGACAATAAAGAAAATAACCCAATAAAGAAATAATCCTACTGAGGAAAAATTACCTGATTAGAGGAGAGAGTGGATGATCAAGAGGGCACAGCAGGTGAAATAACCTGGTAATTGTTGACATACCAGAAAAGGTAGAGGGACCAGACTCTATCCCTGACCCTCTCCAACACCCCTAGTTACATCATAGAAAGGGTGGACTGGGCATTATGGCTGCCTCTAGGAAGGAGAATGACCAAGGGTTATCATCTTCCAGCTGCTAAATTTTCTGGATAAGCTGCACATTTAAGCGAAGGCACTGGAACTCTAGATCATTGAATGGGAAGGAAATGACTGTTCATTTTCAGCAACCTTAGACCCCAGACAAGTAAATACCTACCTAAAGAGCCACATGAAGTCCAAATAGACTACACTAAAATTTTAGTAAATGGAATTTGGTGAGACTGGGCATCCCTGAGATCCTCTGCAAAGTGAACTGGACTGCAGAACTGGCTGTACAGAAAAACCCTCATGTACAGAGGTATAGCCACTAAGGGAACATTGGATGTATGACCACCAGTTGGGAATGACGATGATGTTGCACAAAGTGGACTAAATAAATGAATGGTGCAAGAGAAAGAGGAAAGCATTATTAATTGTATGATGTAGGCTTCACAACTGTCTTTTCCTTTTATTTTATATTATTGAAATGTTTAAAATATTTATTTTTTTGCAATGTTAATTTTTATGTTGATTGCGTACAGCGCAAGAAACATATTAAGCAAGCTTTGCAAGAAGCAGGTTGTGGAGGTGTGGCACTGTTGTGGCCAGTGCTCCCACAGCCTTTAAAGGCTTAGTCCGCTTCCCCAATGCTGTGGCACGCTGCTGCTGACACTAGTTCAGCCAGCATGCCACAACCGTCTAAAGTTTTAGCCACTGCAATCAGGGGCCGCCTGCGTCATCGCAGCATCATCCGCTGCAATGAGGAAGTGACCCTTCATTGCAGGGCTGTCACTAATTCCCCATCCAGCTTGCCGACGGGCAGCCCAGTCCCTGTTGGCATGTTCTCCCTCCCACTTCTTTCTGTGCAGGGGTGCCCAACCCCTAAGCTTATGTCCCCTCCTTGTTTATACCGCTGGGTGTCAACTCCCGTCGGCTATACCCCAAAAGGTTTCATTTGCGACAGGGAGCCAACTCCCGTCGGCATTATCTCCCAACAGCATTT
Source organism: Neoceratodus forsteri (assembly GCA_016271365.2). NCBI lineage: Eukaryota > Metazoa > Chordata > Ceratodontiformes > Ceratodontidae > Neoceratodus > Neoceratodus forsteri. Next base: position 128,766,089 of record JADMNL010000024.1, read on the forward strand.
GCCGACGGGTGAGCCCACTCTGCCAGCACAATCCCAAGGTTCATTTGCTGATGGGGGCTCCACTCCCATCAGCATAATACCCCCAAACACCCAGTAGACTTGTGCGAGGGGGTGCCCAATACTCCTCGGCTCTTGCGCCCCTCCTTTTTGTGCCGATGGGATGCCCAATTCCCCTGTCGGCTCACCTTTCTTTCCCAAAATACTGTGTTGACACGCTGGGAGCCCACCCCAGTGTGCCAAATGATCCAGAAAAATAAAAGTCCAGCAATGGTTTTATTCTTATATCCTGTGGAAAAAAGGCCCTCACCGTCTCCCTGCCCCCTCCACAACCCGCACCCACCTGCACACCCTGCTTCCCACCCCCTCACCCCATACTTACCTCCGGAGTCCAGCGTGGCGATCTTGGTGGACCGGGAACACGTTACACTCTTCAAAGCCGACCGCAAATTGAGGAAATGCTGGTAAGCTGTATAATGGAATAAATAGGGTTTTTCAACTTTGATGCATATCTCAGTCATTTTTTGGAATTTTGCACCAAATTTTCAACATGGCGTTTTGGGACCCCTCCTCATGAATTCTGCCATTGTCATGGCATAATCGACCCCAAGGTGATTTCGCAGTCACTGTGTGGAATCACCTTTTGGGACTAATGTGAGCAAGCAGTGCCAGTGTTCACAGGCAGGATCTCAAAAAGCCTATGTTGTAAATTTGGTGAAAGAAATCCAAAAATGACTGTTTCTTGAGCGTGCATTATGCGCAGTTGCTACGCACACTCATAACTTCACGAATTTGCAATATTTTCATGCCACATTTTCAACATTGGCATTTTCCACACTGCCTTGTGAACAGTACAGCTGTCATTCTTCACATCCTGGCCAAAATGTGTTTCGCGCTCCAGTGCAGAATAGAGCGATGCTCACGGAAATCAGTGCTTGGGACAGAATCTGAATATGACAGTGACACTGTTCATGAGCAGAGATCCTAAAATTCCTATGTTGAAAATTTGGTGCCGATACTCATAAAATGACTGTGTTACAAGCGTGCATTGTGCAGTTTACATACCTTTCGTAAGTTCAATTTATAATATTTTCACTCCAGATTTTCAACATTGACATTGTTCTGCACCTCCTTATGACCAGTACAGCTGTCATTTTCTCATCCTGCCGAATGTGTTTCTGCACTTCGGTGCAGAATAGCGTGTCGCTGTGGGAAATCCATGTTGGGACAAATTATTGAAAATGTCAGTGACACTGTTCATTAGTAGAGGTCCTAAAATGCCTATGTTGAAAATTTGGTGAAAGTCCATAAATAGTGTGCAACAAGCGTGTGCTAGCAGTTTCCATATTTCGATACCTTAACTTTTCAATATTTTCACTCCAGATTTTCCACATTGCCATTTTTCCATACCTCCTTATTAACAGTGCAGCTGTAATTTTTCACATTCTGGCGAAATGTCTTTTCATCTTCTGTCGCTGTGGGAAATCAGTGTTGGGACACATTAAGAAAATCACACTGACACTGTTCATGAGCAGAGGTCCAAAAATGCCTATGTCGAAAATTTTGTGATGAAACTCCATAACATGACTGTGTTACGGCGTGCATTGTGCAGTTTCCACGCACCCTTGTAACCCATAAATTAGTAATATTTCACTCCACATTTTCAACACTGGCATTTTCCACCTCCTTATGAACAGTACAGCTGTCATTTTTCACATCCTGGCTGAAATGTGTTTCGCTTCCAGCGCAGAATGCCGCAGTCACTGTCAGAAATCAATGTTTGGGACAGATTAGGATTGAGTGAGTGAGTGAGAGAGGAGAGACCGAGCTTAACTGAGCTCTCTCGGGACTGCTGTGGATTTCTTTGTGGGCAGGAAAAGGTGCCAACACAGGCAGGAGCCCAGCACAAAAGGGCAGTCTGCAGCTCCGGAGACACAGAACAAGCGAGTGAGTGAGCGGGAGGGAGTGAGTGAGCTCAACAGAGCTCTGCTGGGACTGCTACAGATTTCTTTGTGGGCAGAAAAAGGCAGCAATGCACACAGGGTCCCAGTACAAGGGCAGCCTACAGCGACGGAAGAAACAGAGCAGTGATTGAGAGAGGGGAGCAAGCGAGCTCAACAGAGCTCTACTGTGACTGCTGCGGATTTCTTTGTGGGCAGCCTGCAGTGCGGCAGAAACGGAATGAGCGAGTGACAGAGGGGAGTGAGTGAGTGAGGTCAACGGAGCTGTGTCGGGACTGCTGCAGATTTCTTTGTGGGCAGATAAAGGTGCCAACAGAGGCAGGAGCCCAGTACAAAAGGGCAGCTTGCAGTGCCAGGAGAACCAGAATGAACGTAAGATCGGGGAGTAGGTGACCTCAATGGAGCTCTCTCTCGTGACAGCGCAGATTTATTTGTGGGCAGAAAAGGTGCCAACGCAGGCAGGAGCCCAGTACAAAGAGCAGCCTGCAGCACCAGGAGAAACACAATGAGCAAGTGAGGGCGGGAGTGAGCAAGCTCAACTGAGCTCTATCGTGACTGCAGCAGATTTGTTTGTGGGCAGACAAAGGCGGTAATACAGGTAGGAGCCCAGTACAAAGGCCAGCCTGCATCGCTGGCAGAAACGGAATGAGCGGTGAGAGAGGGGGTGAGCAAGCTCAACAGAGCTGTGTCAGGACTGCTGCAGATTTCTTTGTGGGCAGAAAAAGGCAACAATGCACAGGGGCCCAGTACAAAAGGGCAGACTGCAAGCGGGAGAAACAGAATGAGGCAGTGGGGAGAGGCACGTGAGTGAGCTCAATGGAGCCTCTATCATGCTGCAGATTTCTTTTGTGGGTAGAAGAAGGCGGCAATGCAGGCAGGAGCCCAGTACAAAGGGCAGCCTGGGCGTGGCAGAAATGGGACAAGCAGTGAGAGTGGGAATGAGCAAGCTCAACGGAGCTCTGTTGGGACTGCTGCAGATTTGTTGTGGGCAGAAAAAGGCACCAACAGAAACAGGAGCCCAGTACAAAGGACAGCCTGCAGCTGCAAGAAGCAGAAGGAGCCGAGTGAGGCAGGGAGAGTGAACGACCTCAATGGAGCTCTATCGTAACTGCTGTGGATTTCTTTGTGGGCAGAAAAAGTGGTAACGCAGGCAGGAGCCCAGTACAAAGGCCAGCCTGCAAGCGCTGGCAGAAACAGAATGAGTGAGTGAGAGAGGTTGAGTAAGTGAACTGAACGGAGGTCTAGTGTGACTGCTGCGGATTTCTTTGTGGGCAGGAAAGGAGGTAACTCAGGTGGGAACCCAGTACAAAAGGCCATACTACAGTGCTGGCAGAAATGGAATGAGTGAGTGAGAGAGGGGTGAGTGACCTCAAGCGGAGCTGTGTCAGGACTGCTGCAGATCTCTTTGTGAGCAGAAAAAGCCGCCAACACAGGCAGGAACCCAGTACAAAGGGCAGCTGCAGCAGTGGGAGAAATAGAATGAGCGAGTGAGAGAGGGAGGAGCGGCTCAATGGAGCTCTATCATGACTGCTGCAGATTTCCTTGTGGGCAGAAGAAGACAGCAATGCAGACAGGAGCCCAGTACAAAAGGGCAGCCTGGAGCAGTGGCAGAAATGGGACAAGCGAGTGAGAGTGGGGAATGAGCAAGCTCAACTGAGCTCTGTTGGGACTGCTGCAGATTTGTTTGTGGGCAGAAAAAGGCACCAACAGAGGCAGGAGCCCAGTACAAAAGGGCAGCCTGCAGCTGCAAGAGAAACAGAATGAGAGTGAGGCAGGGGGAGTGAGCGACCTCAACGGAGCTCTATCGTAACTGCTGTGGTTCTTTGTAGGCAGAAAAGTGGCAATGCAGGCAGAGCCCAGTACAAAAGGCCAGCCTGCAGCGCTGGCAGAAACAGAATGAGTTTGTGAGAGAGAGTGGCCGAATTGAACAGAGGTCTAGCCAGCGACTGCTGTGTGATACTTGGGGCATGAAAAGGAGGCAAGCGCAGGTGGGAACCCAGTACAAAGGCCATCCTGGCGCCAGCAAAATGGAATGAGTGAGTGACAGAGAGGGAGTGAACAACCTCAACAGAGCTGTGTCAGGACTGCTGCAGATCTCTTTGTGAGCAGAAAAGCTGCCAACACAGGCAGGAACCCAGTACAAAAGGGCAGCCTGCAGCAGTGGGAGACACAGAATGAGTGAGTGAGGGAGGGGTGGTGAGCTCACTGGAGCCTATTGGGACTGCTGCAGATTTCTTTGTGGGCAGAAAAAGGCAGCAATGCACGCGGGGGCCTAGTATAAAACAGCAGCCTGCAGCAGTGGGAGAAACAGAACGAGACGAGTGAGAGGGGTGGAGTGAGCGAACTCAACGGAGCGCTGTCATAACTGCTGCAGATTTCTTTGAGGGCAGAAGAAGGCGGCAATGCAGGCAAGGAGCTCAGTACAAAAGGACAGCGTGCAGTGCCAGGAGAAACAGAATGAGTGAGTGAGACAGGTGGGTGGCGGACTCAATGAAGCTCTGTTGGGACGGCTGTGGATTTCTCTGTGGGCAAAGAAAGGTGCCAATGCAGGCAGAAGCCCAGTACAAAGGGGCAGCATGCAGCAGCGGGAGAAACAGAATGGATGAGTGAGAGAGAGAGAGAGAGAGGGGTGAGTGAGCAAGCTCAGGAGCTCTATTGTGACTGCTGCAGATTTCTTGTGGGCAGAAGAAGGTGGCAGCACAGGCAGGAGCCCAGTACAAAGGCCAGCCAGCAGCACTGGCAGAAGCGGCAGCGAGCAAGTGAGAGAGAGGGAGTGAGCAAGCTCAATGGAACTGTCTCGGGACTGCTGCAGATTTCTTTGTGGGCAGAAAAGCTGCCAATGCAGGCAGGAGCCCAGTTCAAGGTAGCCTGCAGCAGCAGGAGACACAAAATGAGCGAGTGAGTGAGGGAGGGTAGTGAGTGAGCTCAGCAGACTGGTTGGGACTGCTGGATTTCTTTGTGGGTAGAAAAAGGCAGCAATGCACCCAGGGCCCAGTACAAAGGGCAGCCTGCAGTGGCGGGAGAAACAGAGCAGCGAGTGAGAGGGGGAGTGAGTGAGCTCCAGCGGGCTCTGCTCGTGACTGCTGTGGATTTCTTTATTGGGCAGAAAGGGCAACAACGCAGGCAGGAGCACAATACAAAGGCCAGCCTGCAGCGCCGGCAGACATGGAACGAAAGCGAGTGACAGAGGGGAGTGAGCAAGCTCAATGACCTGTGTCAGGACTACTGCAGATTTCTTTGTGGGCAGAAAAGTTAACAACAGAGGCAGGAGCCCAGTACAAAAGACCATCCTGCAGTGCCAGGAGAAACAGAATGAATGAGTCAGAGATGGGCAGTGACCCACCTCTACAGAGCTCTGTCAGGACAGCTGTGGATTTCTTTGTGGACAGAAAAGAGTGCCAATGCAGGCAGGAGCCCAGTACAAAACAGCAGCCTGAAGCACCGGGAGAAACAGAATCCAGCAAGTGACAGAGGGTCACTGAGCGAGCTCAACAGACCAATGCAATCAACATGCGGGTATTGACAAATGTTTATTATTAGCATAATTGGTATATTGTTGTATGTTACAGATAGTTAATGTTACTATGTAGTTTTTTTGTGCTGTACTGCCAAATGTCTTGTCTTTATTCGTGGTTCGTTATGTTTGTAAATGGGTCATATGACCCAAACTACTTACCCGGTTACCAAATGTTAAATAAATAAATATGTAAATGAGAGCAGGATATGGTACCAATAAATATAAATAGTAAGTTGATAATGGTATTCAGACTGAGGATATTGTCACCCAGTGACAAACAGAGGATACTTGTGATTCAGAAGAATCGCAGGGTTTGTGGGAGGATCGGTCTCATCAGGATTTATCAGAAACACATATAACCCCAAATGGTGGGCTTACCTTAAGTTGTCTCCCCGGGCTCTCCTTTGCCTCCACCTGGCCAAGTTCCAGCCTTGTGTTCTGCTTTGAACCTGGGCTAATATCCAGTAATGTGAATGTAAATCCATGTAAAGTATTGCTGTGTCCATACTTCCTGTGTGAATGTGCAAATGAATGCCGTTGCACTGTATAGATTGAAGAAGCTCAGTCCCTATATGTACTGTGCATAGCCTTTGCTGAGTCCGAGTAAACTGAAGCTCATGACCAGTCACCGCACTCTTTTAGGTTCCACTCTGCAGTCATTTAATAGTGCAGAGGAACTCTATCAGATGTAAATGTTTATTTCTAAAACTAAACTGTTTGTACATAAAATGGATTTTAAAATTAGACTGTTTGCACATTTACTATCCAGCAGCCATGTTTGTTACTTTGATCTTGTCTCTCAGCTAATTGAAACTCAAGGGGTCCTAGTTTGAGTCCTTCTGCTATGACTGCTGGGAGAAATAAGGAACTGAATTCTTGGCACCCTAACAGCCCAAAGTGGTGGATTTGAACAGCTAAATCTGCAGACAGATCCTACAAGCTCCCAAAATGAAAGAGGAGTGAGTTTTATTTTAGAACTGCTGTTTTTGCCTGAACTGTACTGGAGCCTGTGGAAAATAGACAAGTGGAATTGCTGCAGAGTAAGGATCCTCCTCAGAGACTACTGCTCAAAGTTAAAGCCTGTGACTGCAGAATCTGTCTCCGGCCCTAACTGCTTTATGAGGAGACTTGACAACAAGTTTTCAGCTTACTTGCCAGTGACTGCAGACTACAAATTGGGCAAGCTGTATACTGCATTTAAAGCTGCATCAGGGACTGAATTACTTATGCAGAGCCCAGTTATTGAGATGCCTAAGAGACTATTGCTGCAACTTAAATGTGAACCATTCCAAGTCAGATTACGGAGTCAGCTACCACTGCAACATCCAGCGTGGGTTTGCAGCCACCTCGGAGATAGGCATTGACATGGGAGTGAGTTGTGTTGGCCCAGGTCCCTGTATGCTGGTCCTGTTCCAGAAGGATGAAAGATCATCATTGACATCAAGGCACAAGTCAGGAAGTATAGGAAAAACCAGGAGTAGTTGTAAAATTCACAATAAGAGTATTTATTTTCTACTAGCAGTAACATAAAAATAAAATTGTTCACTATAACTATTTACAAAGGCCAAATAATCAGAGAAGCTCCATCAGAGTTTTCCTTCAATCTCTGTGTCCCTTTTGTAAGCAATTACAGCTCTGTCTTATAAGTCCTTCCCCCTTCTTAACAAGTATCCTGTTTTTTTCTAAAGTGTTCCAGTATATTTCAGGCAGGTGCTGGCAGGAACACAATGTCCTAGAGCTGAGGCCCCTTTTCTACAGCTGTTCCAGAAAAGACATAAAATTGCACTCAGGTAACCTCTTGAGTTTCCAATAGCTTTTGCAATCATCTCAAACTAGAATGATATACATTTCAAAAATTAACACTATTCAATTTCTAAACAAAGGATCCCAATAAGTTACATTTCCACATAATAATTTGCATATATTTTATACCAGCAGATATGTAAGGAAGAAAAGACAGAAAACAGCAAGGGAAGACAGAGAGTCAGTGAGAGGCAGAGAATTGCGAGACTGTCAGGCGATCAAATCCTAGGTCCCATGAGAAAATTTGGTTGTGCAACCAGACAGACAAGAGACAGGAAGGAATAGAACAGAACAGATCCTTGCATTTAAACACGTTCCCATAACAACTGGGACAGGGTCCTATTCTACCCTTTCACAGCCACTTGCAGCCAAGAGCCCGAGGGTTGAATCCGGTTCCGGGACAAATCAACTTGACTGCACTATCTACTCAAGAGGTCATGGTACTGTCAGTAATTTCAGGGCCTGTCCCTGTGACCAATGTTAAAGTTGTTTTGCCAAGTTTGTTTTGTTCTTCAGTGGTCAGTCTGCTGTTTAACTGTTGTGTAGGCCATCAGGCCTGGGAATTACAAATTGCTTATGGTTTAAAAGTTTGCTTTTGAGTCTGCATAACGGTTAAAGAATTAAACTAACATCTATTTATTTAAGGTCCCCAACACCAGTCAACCAGCTGCAATGCGCCAGGCCTGCAACTGCTAGATTCTGGTACCCAATGACTTTCACTGACTGTCCAGGGGAACTTAATGTGTTACTTGAATGCTTTGCCAAACTAAAAGAGTGTCTTTAAATATGTTTCTGATTTACATCTCCTTGGTCAAATCCCCAAATAAATGAGGTTTATTGTTAATGTTAACACTGTCCATGAGCATATTATTACAGAATGCCAGGTTACTGTGTCTAACTGTAAAATACACTGTTATTGCTGCTAACTATTCCTTGCTGGTACCCAGTGTGAATAGCAGAAGCCAGAACCCTGTTGGTAAGTGTGGTCACTGTGAGCATATTATTCGGATTCACCACTAATTGTAATGATTGAATGCAAGGTAAACTGTTTTATGGGAATCCATGTGGGACCACTGGTTAGGGTAGTGGATTGGTACAGCATCCCAAGGGTTGTACTAGTTTGTCATCAGAACCACTTAAAAGCTACTTTGGGTGGAGGCACCACACAAATAGTTCTATTGTTGTTACTGAACCCCTTTTGACATCCAAACCAGAACCCAGGCCCCTCAACCTGTAGTGTGGCCACAGGCAAGGTAGTAGCCCATTGGGACATGGCATCAGGGCTACATATAACTGCCAAGTATGGTTGGTATGTTTATATTTTTCTTGTTTTGATTAAGAACTGAGATGCTGGGTCTAGCCAGACTGTTGCCTATGCCTGATTGTGTCACAGGTCACAGATCAGAATGTACAGGAGGTGAAGGACTACTTAAGAAGAGGAGTGAGGAATAACCTTACTATTTCACATTAATTACATAGAAACACAGACAATGACAGCAGAAAAAGACCAACGGTCCATCCAGTCTTCCAGTTCCTTATTTAGCCCTGGGATCTACTGTCACCCAGGGTAAAATTTACTATTTTGCCAGGAATCAAACCCTGATTCACTGGTTGGAAGGCAACTATACTAACCACTATAGCACCTTAAGAACTCTATACCACCTTAAGTAGTAGGTGGGTTAAAAATGTTATACTGTTGATGTTTACAGTTGTTATTGTTACTGTTTTGGGGAGGGAGCAGGTAAAGCTTTTTCCACATTTAGCAGTGATATTAGCAATGACATGCTCTGGAGTGTAGAACTAGCTGTAACCCTTCCTCAAAGGTGGGCTTAACTGCTGAGCTGTCAGGGGCCCAGGATAGATCCACTTGCAATGCCAATGGCCTCTGACCGAACTGGTGTTGGCAGTCAGGTGAAGTGGAGTTGTAGTTTCCAATTGTTTTTCTTGTTCTGTGCCCCAACAAAAGGGCTTCTGCATCTTTTACTTATTTTTTTTTTTTAACATATTTTATTGCTTTTAAACACCATAATACAGTATAGCCAAACAGAAAATTAGCAACATAATGGGATAACACAGCAGCTAATAGTAAAAAGGAAGAAATAAAAGCAGAAAGACCAACAATCCAATAAAATATAAATCCCAAGAAAAATAAATTAAAACAATTTAAACACCTCCCACCCCTACACTGTGGTGTATACAGATATCAATTCACAAGGCCATACTAAAGTATAAAAGGAAGAAAGTGAGAAGTAACACATAAGAAAAGAGGTGGCTCAGTGAAGGGATATACATATCTTTGAAAGGACATGAGAAGACAGAAAAGAGGAAATAGTGAGGGAGAGAGGCTTGTGACCCAGCTCATATACCATTATCAATTCAGATAGAGGGCATATAATTTTCCCCATTTATTCTTAAAGGAGGATTGACGGTGATTCACCTGTGCTATTAGATGTTAAACACGGTGCAAAGACATTTCATGCAGCCACTCTGTGTATGAAATAGGGCTTGGTCCTTCAATGTCTGAGTACCAATTTTTAACCGCCATTGAAATTAGGGCCATGTGGTATCTTTTCTCTCTCACCTGGATCTCAGAGTAATCACAGAAAATACAAATCACAGGGGAGAAAAGACCCTGTAGCCCCAGCTCAGGATCCAAAGTTGATTCTATTTGTCTCCATAGAGGGATACTGTGTCGCATGACCATAAGATATGCAACAGTGAACCTTCCTCTTTATTACACCTGGAGCATGTAGTAGCAGATATGCTTCATTTGAGCCAGTTTAATGGGGGTGTAATAAAGATTATGCATAATGCAGATTATGCTATCCTGTACCGATCTTGGAGGTGATATGTATATAACTCTCCATATACATTGCCAATTAACATCTTTTATTCGGGAAGAGCCTTTGCCAGATTTTAGAACTGACAGCTGATGGGGTTTTGTGGAAAGGTATAAAGTAGACCGCATAACTTAGATATATCCATGTGGTTTATTAACAGAGTAGAGATTTGCTGAAAAATTCAGCAAACTGGGAGGCTTTAGTTTTACACCCAAACGTTTTGATTAAAAGATGTTTAAGCTGAAGAATTTTAAAAGCTGCCGATGACGGCCAGCCAAACTTAAATAAAATCTCTTCCGTGGTCAGGATGTGTTCCTGTGAATAAAAATCAGCAACAGTGTGCTCAGGGAAATTGGCAACCATCTTCCAGTTATGAGTGTTACCTATTTTGAGGTTCTGGGTTGGCACATAAAGGTTGGGAAAATCTAAAGTTGGGGATACCTTGGAGATACCTAAAAAGCTGAGAAAGAACTCTTAGAGAAGTGCCAATCAGGACGGAGTGAAAAGCTTTGGGTATATTTTTCTTTAATATGTAGAAAAGAGATACTGGAGCTATTTTATGAGACACGAGCAACTCTGATTCAATTTGCAACCATAGTAGGGTGTATCCATGATAAGTAAAGAGATTCAGGTAGAGATAACCATTTCCCACATTTGTGTAAATGGGAGGCCCAGTAATAAAATAGAAAGTTGGAAGACGAAGCCCTCCGAGATCCTTAGACTGGGACAATTTAAAATAAAATCTTCTGACAGTTTTATCACGCCATATAAACGAGTTAATCCTAAGTGAATACGTTGAAAGAAGGATATCGGTAGCCACATGTCCAGCATATTTAGGGTAGAATAGTCTGGGTAAAACATTCATCTTAATAGTGTTAATTCTACCCCAGAACGAGAGTGGAAGGTTTTTCCATCTTGTTAAATCTTGCAAATACTGTGCCATAAATCCTCCAGATTAAGCTTCCGTGACAGAGTTAGATTCAAGGTAATATGAATCCCTAAATATTTAATGAAGCGTGATGTCCATTTCATACCAAATTGACTGAAGGCCGAGCTATATGTTACATGGTTAAGAGGAAAATTTCAATTTTACCAATGTTGAGTTTATAGTTCAAGTATTTGCTAAAGTTATCAATGGTAACCAGGGCTTTTTAGGAGGAACCGGATTTGAAAGGTGAAGGAGTATGTCATCGCATAAACTGAAAGTCTGGGGCACAATTACCTATGGGGATACTGGCAATTAGAGAGGAGGCATTCAGGAGCCTGATGAGGGGCTCTAAATACAGGTTAAATAGGAAGGGGAGAGTGGGCAACCCTGCCACGTGCCTGAAGAAAGGGAAAAGCCTCGGATATTACTCCATTACAGTATTCTGGCCTTGGGAGAGAGGTATAAGGCTTGGATCCATCTGATAAATAGGCTAGGAAACCCATAATTCACAGTGTGGTCCACAAGAAATTCCATTTACTCTATCAAACGCTTTTTCTGGCGTTAACGAAATTAGTGCCATTGGGACGGGACAGCTTCACCGCGCGAATAATGTATTGGAGTTTACATATGGTGGTCTGCTGGAGTTCTATGAGCCACAAAGCCAATTTGCTTGGGACTAAGTAGAGAGGTCCAGATTTGTTCTATCCTCTTAACTAGTACCTTGGCAAGGATTTTAACGTCACAATTTAACAAGAAATTGGGCGATAACTTGCTGGGAATGTGGCGGCTTATCAGGTTTGAGAAGGAGAATAATTGAAGCTTCCAATAAGGTTGGATCTTGTACTTGTCCTGAAAGCATATATTGGTATAAACGGAGCAAACTGGGTGCTAGGTCTTTAGCAAAAAGTTTATAGAAATTTGATGGTAAGCCATCAGGGCCTGGGGCCTTATCTGGTGCCAGGTCACTGATAGCAGACAAAATTTCGAGGGAAATAGGGGCGATTAAGAGGGATTGCTGCTTAGGTGAAAGAGACGTAGGGAAGATGTGGACAGATAATCCAACATCTCATTTTGAGATGGGGAAAGAGCACTCTTACTGTATAGGGAGGAAAATAATGTTTAAATACTGAGGCGATATCCCTGGGGTGAGTTTTAACAACTCAACGGGTCTTGAATGGAGGCGATTAGCCTGGAAGTTTCTAATTTCTTTAACCGTAAGGCTAGAGATGACTCGCTCTTTCTCCCTGTTCAATGTATTTTGCTCGAGTTCTTAATATGGCGAATTCAGCCTTCTCCTGCAGCAACAGGAAATACTGATTCCTTAAGTGTAGAAGTGTTTTCAGAGTGTCCGACGAGGAGGGAAGGGGAGATTGTTTGAGTGCCTTAATTTGAACTAAAGTGATGAAGCTGCAGCCTCCCTTTTCTGTTTACGGGTGGAGGTGAGTCTGATAAACCTCTCAAATAGCATTTAATGCGCACCACTCATGGTCTATTCTTGCAACAGATCCATGGTTGTGACTAAGGAATATCTGAATCAAGTCTGAAACTCTGGTAATAATATAGTCTTCTTTCAAAGTTATGTATTTAACCGCCAGACTGGATCTCTATAGAAATCTCGGTCTAACGCAATGGTCACCAAGCTGCTGCATGGTCCGATATAACAATTGGTTCTATAACAGAATCACATAGACCATGCAGCAGTGAATGACTAAGTAATATATAGTCCAACCTGGACCATGAGGAATGAAGCATGGATTGGAAGGTGAAAATACGAGTCGCAGGGTTCTGTAGCCTCCATGGGTCACATAAACCCAGCAGAGTCTAAAAGTCGGAAGCGCCTTCTGAGCAATGGAGAGAGGTTTAATGAGTGATTGGATCTATCTAAATCCTGGGTAGGGTAGTTCCAGTCTCCACCAAGTATCATTGGTAGAGACGCAGCATATCTGCAGCTTGTCTGATAAATCCAGAAAGAAATCAGGGTTCCTCCAACAGGACCATATACGCCTCAGAACCACCTCAATATGATCTAAAAGGCCATGGACTAATACATATCTCTCAAACGGATCCATGATGATTGTCTTAGCCTGAAAAGCAACTGACCGTGGATTAAGATAGCTGTTCCTCAGTCGCTGTCGACATGCCAGAAGTAAAATCTTGTCCAACCTCCTGCTCTGCTAAGCTAATAGCTTCCCAGGTAGGAGGTGGGTCTCTTGAATAAAAGAAATGTTAGCTTGTAGCAGAGCTATGTGTTTAGTATTTGAATTATTTTATTGGGTACATGAGCCCCTCTCACATTCCATGTTACAAATTTTGAAAACCATTGGCCATACATTTTCCAGTACCTCCTGTACAGCCCTTTACTAAGTAAAAAAGTACACCACAGCTCCCTCCCTGTACCCATAACCCCTCAATAGGATGAATCTGGTGCCTTATCCTCCCATAAACACTAAGTAAAAGCTTGGAACAATAAACATGTAGCACAACCTGTAAACACCATACAAAATTAACGGTAACGAGCATTAGAACACTCTTAGTCATGACTAAACTCCCCCATATTTTACCCACTGAAAACTATTTACAGCAATCACTCTACCTAAGAACCCATAACATAGACTATTCGTAACACTCTTACTCAGTAGAGATCCCTTTGGTACCCTAGTAAATGCACCCCCATAAGCCCGTTTGGGAGTGACCTGAGGTATTAACCAGTCGAAAATTGTCATATTTCTTACCCTCAAAATATCCATCATAGTAAACCTCTCTAGAGGCCATACAACCAAACCCAACATGGCGATAATTATACTGGCACTCAGGAGAGAGACTAGGTACCCCCCATACACCAGTACGCATGGTTGGCCATGTCTAACCCAGTGCTATCCCCCTACCCTCTCCCCCAGAGCCCACCTTCAACATCAACCTACAAAACACAGTAAGAAAAGGAAAAAACAACCTCCGAGAATGTAAAAGTGAAGAGTAAAATGGTAGAAACAGAGAAGAAAACACATCTCACCAAATTAATGAGTACTTGCTCTAGACCATCCATGGGACAGTAGGAAAACGAAAGGAAGAAGAAGAGAGAACAAAATGAAAAGCTTTAAATAAACTAAACAACAGCAAGAGAGCAGAACAAATAGAGGGCAGCTTGGCATCAACAGGGTTAAATGATTGGCTCGACCCACAAAGAGCAAGTTGTTTCCTGGGGACACTAGATGACAGTGGACAGATGCCAAGTTAGCGCCAAGATAAACCAGCCCCTGTAAACAACACTGCCTAAGAAAGAGTCCCTCCTTAGGTCAGTATGATGTTGCGAGATCTCCATCACGTAGGGCTCTCAGCTTTTGTCAGGTTCCGATCCTGTCGAAGTCACCACCAGGAACCATCGGATATCCCATGGGGACTGCTCCAATCCCAATAGAGTTCAGGTAAGCAGCACAGATCTAAAAAAGAAAACGGAGAAACAGAGCCTAGACAGCATAATAGAAAGAGAAGGAAGACAAAAGAAGTATAAAAGCAGCCAGTGTCTCTTCCATATATTTATATTGCATTGCTTCATGGGGCCTTGAACAGGAGGGCAGCTTTTGCTAGATCAGCTTGGGCTTGAGTGGCTGATTCATATGATTGCCACTTGCCCTCTATTGAAACCTGAAGACGGCAGGTAGGCCATCCTCAATTTGATACTGGCTGCTATCAGTTTGCTGACCACAGGATGAAATGTAGCTCTTGATGCAGTTTCAAGCTGCAAATCTTGAGTGATGTGCAGCTTTTTCCCTCCCAATGAATGACTTGCAATTCTCTGACTTTAGGAGGATATGTTGCCTTTCAAGGTAATTAAGCAGGCGGATGATCATTGGTCTAGGTGGGCTGAGGCCTCTGGTTTTGGACGTAGTGACCTATGTGCCTGCTCAATTAAGTAGGTAGGGTTGTGTGGTGAGGGCCCCACGATTTTTGTAAGGAGCGACTGTATAAAGTAATGGGAGAGGAGCCTTCAGCCCCTTCTGATAGACCAAAATTAAAATGCTGTTTCGCCTACTATGACCCTCTAAGTCCTCCATCTTCAGCTGCAGTTTAGATATTTGCTGCCTTAATTTTGTTAGCTCAGGGTCAGCCCTGTCACGCCATATTTCCAGGGAATGGGTATGTGCCTCATTGTCCATTGTTCTGATTTTAAGATCAGCCATTTCATTGCGGAGGTTTTTAAGATCAGCCGCTATGTCCGATAGTGTCTCCTTAAATGGCTGTATTTCTGAGGAAGCGCCTCTCGTTAGTGGCAGCGGAGAGAGGGCACTTGATTGTTTAGTCAAGATGCTTGCTGTTGAGGCCTCACTTTCTTGGCTTGCTTGTCAGGTGAGACTGGTGATGTATGTTTAGAAGGGCCGCTTCATCTCGGTCTCCATTCTCGACTGTTAATCTCGGCAGCAACCCAAAAGACTTTTGAGAGAGCTTCCACTGAGGTTGAAAACTGAAGTCAGGTAGGCAGGCTCTGTAAATAATACCAAAGCTGTTGATTTAAGTAGATTGTAAAGAGGGAGAGCGGGAGCTTAAGGAGCAGCTAGCCAGCCAGACACATCACGCTGATCTCTGCCGTGCCCTTGCATCTGAAGATGACTGAAGGAATCACTGATGTCACCACCATGAACTGGAGTACAAACACGGCTGGCTAGTGTTTTCAAAGTAAACGTAATGCAGCATGCAGTGGAAGAACTTGTGTAGACAGCAGCAGTTCAGTGTGAGAATGTAAATAGATGGACATTGCATTCTTGTCGATCTTGATCAGCCAAATGGAATGCACGGGGTCCTGTAAGGAACTCAGAGAACTCTGGGAGAAAGTCCACAGAGTGCTTCGGTGCCCCTTTCCAGCCACTAGGGGAGCTAGGAAAGTGACTAACAAGCATGTTAGCCAATAAGGAACTGAACTGGGAATGAACTGAGGCTGGGACCTTCCCTGCAGTAAGGAAGAGTTTCAGTCAGTTCTGCTTGGAGCGATTGGAGGAGACAGAAGTGCTGAGGAGGAGGAGGAGGAGAGCTGAGGGTCTAGCTGGGCCTCTGAGCCAGAGAACTTGGTGGTATCCTGTTCAAAGCTGCAAAGAGCTCACTCTGAACAGTGGTGTGCATGCTGTTGAATCCTGCAAAGCTGCACAATTGATCTGCTGTGTTTTTGCAAGATACTCTGCTGTAATCAGAGATAGAACTAGCCTGTTCTACCCTGCCTGGTGTGACAAAGGGAAGGGGTAGTCAGGAGCTTGTCTTTGGGTACCAGGTACCCTCAATCAAGAGAGTGCCCACTAAAGTGAGGTGAGAAGCTCTTGGTCTGGGCCCTCAGAACTTGCCACACTGCCAGGCCGCATGGAGGGAGAAAGGAGAAGCCAAGAGGGGAGAGTGACCAGGCCCAGCCCAGCATCAAGACATCTGCCTGCTGTTGTGAACATCAGTGTTAGACTGCACCAGAGGCCTGTGAGGTCACCTGCCTGAATCCATCTGAAGCTGCTTCTGCATAAATCTGGGGATGCTTGAGTACTGGTCTAGCCGGCCAGAGAGTTGCAACCAAGTTTCCACTGATTACAATTTGTGGTTTAGTTCAAGTTCCCTTTGATACAAAATTTGCTTTTGATAAAGTGCTAACCAATAAAAGTCAGTCACTCAGGGTAAACTGCAAGCTTGATTTGATTGAGTGCATCGGCAACACAAGACCCCAGGCACTGTGGCATCAGGCCTACAACTGTGTGTTTTACCCAGTAGTCAATTGAACTGCAGTTGTAAAATGAAAAGTTTAAAGTGTACTGCCAATTGTTAGAATCTACTATTGTGTCCTGGATTCCTTTCTTATGTTGCTAATGATCATACTTAAAAGGACTGGACCCAGGACTGATCCTTGTGGCCCCTATGGTGACCTTCCTCTCTTCTGATCTGATTCCATTTACCATAACCTTGTGTTGTCTCTCTTCCAACCAGTTTCTCACCCATCTGTGTCCTTGCTGTACCCTGATCCTATAGCTTCTTTGCAATTGCAATAACCTGTTCAATATCGCTGAGGCTCTTAACTCCAGATTCACTGACCTCTCCTCCTATACTGCACCTCCTGGCCTTTACCTGTCACTCTGCAGGACAACTTTAAACCTTCCAACCCATCTTTCACCCTTGCCCAGTCTCTGAGAGTGAAATCTACACTTACTTACAGTAAGTCCATCTCTCCTGCTGGATTGGCAGGGGCAGATGGACTCTACCAAAATTCCTTAGAACCGTTGCACCATCTATAGTCTCTCCAGTGACTAGACTTTTCAACCTGTCTCTTCTTACAGGACATGTCCTTCCTCTGGAAGATTGCTTGAGTTGTACCGGCTCACAAACAGGGGACACCACTAACCTGGATAACTACCGCCCTATTGTCACCCTCTCCACCCTCTCTAAAATACTGGAGAAAATTGTTGCTACCCAGGTTTCGGATTACCTGTACTCCTTCAAACTCCTCACCCCTGACCAACATGGTTTCTAACATGGGCACAGTACATCCACTGCTCTCATACAGTTTACAAATAATGTCAGACTCGCTATGGACAAAGGCTCTTCACTGGGGCTACTTTTGTTGATCTTACAAAAGTGTTTGATTTAGTTGACCACCTGCTGCTCTTATCAAAGTTGTCATCCCTAGGCTTCTCACGCCTGTCACCACCTGGTTTCAAAATTATCTTTCAAAGCAGCAACAATTTATCCAGATTGGAGATGCTAAGTCCCCTCTTGCTCCTACTTGGATCGGAGTGCCTCAGGGTTCGATTCTTGGTCCTCTCCTGTTTACAGTCTTCATAAATGACATCCTCACTGGTGCTTGCTCAGGTCTACTATGTGCAGATGATCTTGTTCTTTACTCATCCCCTCAAGCCTCTCAGAGAACAACCTGAATCTCTATAGTAACTTCAATACCTTTCAGAGCTGGCTATTGCAAAACAAGCTTGTCTTAAATAAAAATAAAACAGTGACTATGCTCTTCAGTTCAGTTTCAGAAATTCGGTCCTG
Organism: Neoceratodus forsteri; assembly: GCA_016271365.2. NCBI lineage: Eukaryota > Metazoa > Chordata > Ceratodontiformes > Ceratodontidae > Neoceratodus > Neoceratodus forsteri. The sequence continues at coordinate 128,784,143 of JADMNL010000024.1, forward strand.
CACCCAGCCATTAAGTATCAGAGCTGACGTGGCTCTTCCCTTAACACAGTTACTCTTTTAAATACCTAGGAGTAACCCTTGATCCTGCCTTGGATTTTGACCTGCACCTAGCCTCAGTTATTAAATCTGTCAATATTCAACTTGGACTGGCACATGAGGTGAGACATATCCTAACATCCATGGCGAGGATGGCCACTGCACAGGGATCCTGAGACCCAAATTGGCGTATGGGTTAATAGCCTTTCCGGCAACTACTGGAGGGCTCCTCCGAAGTGAGATGTCTGCTACAACAGCATTTGCCATTTTGCTTTGTCTTTGCCCAAACCTACTTACCGGTGCACACTGTACTCCAGTCTGGGATGGTTTACCCCTTATCCTACTGACAGTTTACTTCCTACTGTTTTATAAAGAATACAATCTCCTCCCAGATACCTGACAAACTGGCTCTACTGCTCAAACCTGTAACCTCTGCCTACCCACTGAGATCAGCTGACAAATCCTTCTTGTCCAACCGAGATGTAAACCAAAATGGGGAGAATGCTTTGTTAGCTGAGCCCCTAAACTATGGAATCTCTTCCACTAAGTCTAAGAATCTCCCTTCTCCACACAGCTTCAAACAGGAGCTTCATATGGCTCTTTTAGCTCTGAGCTCTGCTCCTGTCCTCTATCCACTCACTCCTGTACTGGTTCCTCCTAGTTGCCTACTGGCTCCAACCTCTACTGCTCTCAAACCTGCCTGGAAATCTTGTCATTTCTCTCTTCTAGCACTTACTCACTAGTTGTATGACTTATGACTGTTAGTTATTTGCACTTATATTTCTGTTTTGTTACTACATATAGATTCCTGCAAATGTACTGTAATTTGCTGAAAATTTTGTATAAGTGTACTATGTCTGACTTCTACTTGTCCCATGATGTTTTCTTGTATCTACTATTGTCTATGTACCCTTTGTTGTAATCTCCCGGTCGTGCTGAAAATAGGCAGCTATGCTGTCTAGTGTACCTACCCAGTTAACAAAACTAAATAAATAAATAAAACCTTCTGTGAGGCATCAAGTCTGAAGCCTTGCTGAAATTGAGGTAGAGTAAATCCACAGCATGGCCCTTAGCCACTACCCTCATTGCCCAGTCAAAGAATACTATCAGGTTGGTCTGACAAGGCCTCCCTGCCATGAACCCATGCTGTTTATTATCTTGCAGTCCAGTCCTTTCCAGGTAGTCCACGAGGTCCTCTTTGACTAGTGTCTCCATCAGTTTACTGACAATAGAGGGAAGACTAACAGGTCAAGTTACCTGGTTGCTCCTTGTCCCCCTTATGCAGTGGGACTATGTCTGCTACCCTCCAGTCTTTTGGAACTACCCTGTCTGAATTAAGCTATTGAATAGTCCTACAAGGGGTTCCGTTGGTTCCATTGCTAGTTCCTTGAGCACCCTCTTATGCATCAGGCCTTATCTATCTTTTGGGCTGCTAGCCCTTTCTAAACCCTTTCACTGGCAAATACGTTCTGCCTCATCTCAGGGATCCTCCCTTACAGCTGCCTTGATGCCACTATCTGGCAGAGGCCCTCTGTCTTCTCTGTAAATACAGAGCAGAAGAAGTCATTAAGAATTACTGTTTTCTGCCCATCTTCTCTACCTCCCTGTTAGCCTAGCAATCCCTCCTCCCTACTTTCTTTTTCCTCATATACAGTATCTAAAGAACTGTTTTCCCTCCCTTGATCCCTCTGCAATAGGCAGCTCTATGACTGCCTTTGCTTCTCGATCACCCTTTGGTTTACCCTATTCTCATTAGGTACTCTCTCCATTCCTTCCCATCTTGTTTTTCTTTGTATCTGGTGAGGGCCTTTTTCTGGCTCTCACTGCTTCCTTGACCTTTCCAGAGAACCATATTGATCTCTTGTACCTGTTTCTTTTGATTACTGTTCTCATGCAAGACTTTGTTGTCTCGAATATTTATTTATTTATTGAATTTTGTTAACTGGGTAGGCCCACTAGGACAGCAGGAGTCCCTTTTCACAGGTGACCCGGTATTAATTACAGAGAAAACAGTAAGACAAAGGCACATACAATATCAACTGGTAACAGTGACACATATGAATTGGCTCACACAGTGAAGGTAAATATATCTACATGTGTCAGCTTCACATAGTGAAGAAAGGTACAAGCATTAAACATAGCAAAGCGGAACTGTATTCAGAAAAGATGGCTATGCTAAAACAGTAAATCCTAGTCAAAAGAAAAACAGTGGGTGTCAGGGCCAGAGGGGCAAACAAGTATTAGGTGGGAGAGCCCATCAACAATGGCAGTTGCATTTGTTATGCTCCAGTGAGGGCCTTCAGGCCTTTCTTGAAGCGGCTGAGGGAGGAGCATTCTTGTAGATTACTAGGAGGTCATTCTATAGGAGGGATTGAGGCAGCAAATGGCCTTTACCTGAAGTGGTCCTGACTTTGGGAACCAGGAAGACTGAATGGCTTAAGGACCTAGGGACTGCCTCCAGGATTTTTCTATCAGTAAGTCTTGTAGACTTGGAGCAGCATTAATGTTCCTAAGTTTAAAGGCAAGGCACAACCAGTAGTAATGCAGCCTGCCTTCAAGTGAGGACCAGTTTAGCATTTGCAGCACTTTATAGTGGTGTTCCCTAGGGAAGCCCTTATGGCCAAAATGAGCTATGCTGTGGTATGGTGTTTTGAACTTTATGTATTCAGAGCACCTGACTGATTGGAGAACTGGAGACCCACAGAGTAGGGTAGGGGGTAGACTGCTATCTACAATGAGCTGGCGTGACTCCTTTGTAAGGAGGGGCTTAGGCGATAAAGGCGTCCAATTTTGTGCTGCAATGATTTGATCAGGTGCTCCACGGTACCTTAAAATGTGATGTCTTGGTCCATGTATACCCTGAGGTACTTGAAGGAATCAACTAAATTAAGTTAAGTTTAAGTTTATTACAGGAATACCTCAATTACAGATCTGTTGGAAAAAGATGGGGTGAGAATATCGCCTTACAGGACCTAAGCTCTTCGGCCAAAGAGGATGACTTTGGTCTTATTAAACATTGGGGACCAATTTATTTGTTAAGAACAATTTCTAATATCTGCAGGTCATTTGAGAGCAGGCTATTCAATTGGGAAGTGTCTTTAGAGCAACAATACAGTACTGCATCATCTACATACAGCAGCAAGTTTGCTCCACCAGAGTTTAACAGCACATCATTTACATAAACGGAGAAGAGAAGGGACCTAGGATAGAGCTTTGTGAGACACCATCCGGGAGAGGGCATTTATCTGACAGAGCTCCTTCCATTTAACCATTTGTGATCTATTTGTGAGGTAGTCAGAGAACCATCATAGAAACAGCCTGACAAGACCAAGGGGTTTTAACTTTGATAATAGCAGCTGGTGGTTTACCAGATCAGAAGCCTTGGTGAGGTCTATAAAGACAGCACCAGTCAGCAAACTCATGTTGGGGCCTCCCAGATATCAGTAGTCAGCTGGACTAGGGTGGTGTCTGTTCCATGGTTCTTTCTAAATCCATGTTGATTATTAGTGAGTAGACCACACTGTTTGATTTATTCTTGGAGCTGATTATAAATTATCCTTTTCAGTAATGTGTTCAGGGTGCAGAGGAGTGAGATGGGCGGTAGTTTTCTACCTGCTCTTTAGACCCACCCTTATGTACAGGAGTCACAGCGACCACTTTCCAAATGGAGGGGACATTCTCTTCTAAGAAGGCTCTATTGAACAACATGGCAATGAGGGAGGCATGGCTGGTGCTGCTAGGTTAAGGAGCTTGGGTTTAGTACTAGGCTGACATCTTCTGATACTGTAAACCTAGAATCCCCTGCAGATGACATTAGAGCAGTAGGCAGCAGTGGAGATTCAATAGCCTGCAGTGCATGTTAGAGGATGGACCCTTGACTCCCCCATCTTTCCTCCACATACCTGATGCTGTCCATTCTGGCTAGCTTCTCCCAGACCAGCTCCTTCATCCAATTGAAGTCTGCCCTTTTGAAATCTAGGACTTCAGCCTTTGATGAGGCTTACTTGTCCCAAGAGCCAGGTCAAACAATATAATTCAATAGCCTGTAGTGCATGTTAGAGAGTTTATATAATCTCTGATCTTTTGTTTTCTGGTCCCACTGTCCTCCCTGGGCTAAGGACAGTCACAGAGGGCTGCACTTAGCCCCTGGAGAAAGCAGAACCAGAAAACATCTAACCAGAGATTATAAAATCTCTAATAGCACTGCAAGCTACTGAATCTCCCACTGCTGCCTACTGCTCTGATGTCAGCTGCAGGGATTCTGGGATTTATAGTACCAGAATATGTCAGCCTAGTAGTAGCAAAATTAGTCTGAACAATCTATTATACTACAGTAAACAGTAAGTAAACCAAATTTTGCACACAAAGTGCAAAGTGGACCAACCCACAGTTGAGCATGGGGGCCCTTTGTACTGACTATTCCCCTTTAAAGGCTGCAGGACTGCACGCTACTGTCCCGCATTCATGCAAATAAAAGATTAAACTTTAGATTGCACACCGTCATGTGATTGTGTAACCTCCCCTGCTACCCGGGTTACAAGAATCCAGTTAGACCTAGTGGCAGGCAGGGAAGGCAGCTTGTAAAATGCCAGTTAAATGGATTTCACACTGTCTCACTCTGTTCTCAGTCTCAGCTGAGACTGAGGGATGACATCATTTTAGAACTGTCGAGCTGCATAAGCCACACTGGAATGTTGCAGCTGTAGGTTAGAGTAGAATGTTGGGAGGTTTTGAAGTCAATTTGTAGTAGAGTGTTGAAGAGGAGGAGGTGTGCTGCAGTTGCAGGCCCTCAGAGTCCTCAGCTCTGACAAAGAGCTATATTTTTGTTTGAGGTGTGTGTTCTCACCTGAAGAGGAACACAAGAAGAGCCAAGGAAGTGGCAGAGACTGCTTAAGTAGCTCAGGGCCCCATCCCTGTGGGGATGGGGAAGGATTCAGCCTACTTCCAGGGGCAATCCTCTGGTCTGGCTAGAGAAAGAAGAAGCTGCCTAAATCTAGGTTCATGCTGAGGCACCAGAAGCTTGTTGAGATTTCGTTGAAGAGAAATGCCTGTGGGGCACCTGCAACCAAGGGGTGAGTTTGCCTGCTAAAAGGGCCAATGTGTTTTCACCTGAGACAAGATGAAGTTAAGTGACTGTTACTGTGGGGTCAGGAAAAGACAGCCAAGTACAGTTTTGAAAGTTGTGGGAATTGGATTGCTTAGCTCTGTGGGGTCTAGAGAAACGGACACAGCCACTCATTAAGCATGTTTCAAATTCAGCACATGTGGGATGGAAGAAATAGTAGATTAAATGTGACATACATTTAAAGAGAATCTACACAGTAAAGTGTTTTCAGAGATGAGGTGTTAAAGTCCAGAGGAATGGATGGGTATGATTTATGGAGCAAGAGGTGGAGGCCCCCATCTGGCACGACCAGAGTCACCTCTACGGGTTCGCTTTTGGGACACCTGTTGCTTTCTCTCAGGTATCTAGCCAGTGCCTGAGGAAAGTACCCAGACATGGGATTGTTGAAGAAGATTCCATGTTGAAGCCAGAAATGCTCAGAGGTGGTTTAGGAGCCACTGAGAAATGATCCATGCTATATGGAAAGTAGTCTAAGGGCTGGCATGGAGAGCCGAGCCATGGAAGGTAGTCCAAGGGCTGGCAAGGGAGCCAAGCCAAGGAAACCCAGAGAAAGTACAAGTTTGGGCTGAGTGCCCAGTGTGTTTTAAAGCCTGAGGGCTACAGTGTATGAGGATGTGTTCTGATCTCCATAAATCTGCATTACCAGGAGTGTAGCTCCATGGGGGCCATCTATGCTTTGTTATTCTGTTGGTTGTGAATAAAAGCCACACTTTAGAATCCCAATCCTGGTTTGACTTTACAGTTATTGCTTCCTGTGTCCGAGTTTCTTGGGTGCCCCTGACTAGAAGTCAAACCTAACCAAAATACCGAGCAACAGTTTTCTCCTCAACCCAGGTCCCAGGTAGGGGTTACATATGGAGGCACCGCACAGCTAATAACACCAAAATACCATCAACCCGACTCCTGGGGTAACCCACTGTTACAATTGGTTAAAAAGAAGTCACATAGCAGTTTTTGTAGGAACTACTCCCCTGCTTTTACTTAACATCAGGCTAAAACAGGGTTCAAAAACTACTGACCACCATCGATGCCCATGCACATACAATACATTCTGTCTGTATTGTATGCATGTTGTCTTCAGCACCATGGTACCAGTTCCCAGTTGAAAAATCCAAGTGGAGAGAACAACAAATGGGAATAAAGTAAAATACATGTTGAGAAGCTGAGGGACACAATTTATTTAAAAAATATTTGTATTTGGCACCTGACTGACTTTTTTGTTAAACTTTATTGATTATGGCAAGAAACATATGCAATATGCAATTTCTAAGTTCCACAGCATAGTAATCATGTAACAGGAAGTCTATACAAAGAATCTAAATGCTTAGAGTAATGCCCCTCCCCCATTTGAGGCTTACCTTAAATATGCCTCCAGGTGTTCTTCCTCTGTCTCCCGGCATCCTCTGTACCCATGGCACTTACCATTTTCTCCTTGTCCCCGTGTCCCTCTGTTTGGATGAGCTCGCAGGGCTTGCAAAACCCATTTTTGTAAGTGGCTGGCATGTTTCTAAGCCTCTGTTGCACCACTGAGAAGGATGCACCGTGCATCTGACCACTGTTGCGGCCAAACAGATGGGGGTGTCTCCATGGTTCCCAAGGTGCCTAAGTTAAAATAGTCACTGGGGACACAAATCAAGGAGGAGAAAGCATTTTATAATTAAAATGATCAGGCAGATGCCTAAAGGCTGCCTCTAGGGCACCAAGAGTCAAGGGAAAAGGTCTGGGCATGGGAAGCCCTAATAAATATTCATTAGCTTTGTTGTGCTCCTGGGACAGTGTGTTACAGGAGCAGTGACTCTAATTGTACTGTTCATTTAGTTAAGAATGGACTAATTTAAGAGAGAACTGTTGGTGCTACAAGCCACTGGGGTATTTAATAAGTAAAAGTTAAACTGCTGGCTGCACCAAACGTTAATCTGTGAGGACACTATTTTGAGCCTTTTAACCAATTGGAAGCTAGGATTTAACCAAGGAGTCGTGGGACATGCCAGAGACTTGTGGGGATTAACTGGGAGAAATTTTAGGTGCCGAAAATGGAGCCAATTAACATCGGAGAACTGTTTAAGACATCTTTGGCAGCCAATGGGATTTCTGGAACTTAGCCCCATATAAAAGGGGCAACTGCTCATTTGTTCAGATTTGAGAGATTTTCCCAAGAGTTCAGTGTGTGTACCTCTGTGAGTTTTCCAGCTCAGTGTTTAGGCCTGCCAGCCCTAGACATTTTGGCCTGTCAGTCTGCGGGTCTAAGTGTCCAGTTGGCCCATGTTTGGGGTCACAGTAGCAGGGATTCATGCAGCAATCAAGCTGAAAGAAGAATCAGCCTGCAAGCTAGCTGGAGGAACCAGAGAAGGACACAGCCTTACATATAAATGTGCTTAGTTTGCCAGAGTATTTGCGCTGCCCATCAGTTTGTGACATTTGCTGTGTTTCAAGTCACTGTTTGAACTGCTCCTTCATCCCAAAGACCAACTTTTCGATGAGGACCACAAGGGAATTTTCCTTCTGCTTCATCAAGCCATCTGCACCAGGTCTTATTTCATTGGATCATCATTCCGTCTGGGTAGGTGAGTACAAACAGAGTAGCTCCTGCAACAAAGCTGCAAATCACTCGTGTGTGCCATCTAATTTGCTTGTCTGGGTCTATTGCAATGAACTGAGTCATCTGGGTCTGGATTACAGATTCTGGGTTGTTGTGGACGCTAATTGTTTTTCTTTCCTAAGGACCCCAAAACAACTGCAACACGGCCTACGGGCAATGCTGCAGGCTAGCCTGTCTTCCAAACTGGGTAACATGGTTGTGTGACTGTACCAAAGGACTGACTGTGAATGCTGTTCAGCCTGGGTTAATCAGATCTGTTAATCATCTGCTAGATTTTCGTCACGCTGTTCTCATCCCCTGAATAAATCAGATTGTTGTTTTTTATTTAACCCTGTCTAGTGTGTACCTTCTTGGTGGGATACAGTACTGTTATTGTATTAGGCTTCATTGGTCTTATTTTACAGGGGTCTCAGGGCAGTTGCAGAGGATCCAGTCCTGGTGGTAAGTGCAAGGGTGTGAGCAAGTCAGTACTGCCATATAGTACATGTGAACATTTTGTTGCTATACTGTTTAGGACACTAGAGGGGCTGGTGGAGTGTTATAGCATCCCCGAGAGTTATACCAACAGCAGTTATGCTACCCCAAGACCATACCTCTGGGTGGAGGAAACCTGTTCAACAAACTCAGGTCCCTCAACCTGTGCATAGTCACACTGGCAGGGTAGTAGCCCACAGGATAGTGCCACCTAGGGTTACATTATCACCTCTCTTACAACATAGAAAGGTATTGAGGAGACTTCCGTGTACAGGAGCAATGGTGGACGATTGTAATGGAGCTCCAGAGGGCATCAGAGCAAGGCAAGAAAACGGGCGCATTTAAAGTGATTTTTTTTTTTTCTGACTCAGTATTGGTATTTGCAGCTCACTACTATGGTAACATCTAAATCAACAAAAAACAGACTATGCCAACTTTGAGGCTCAAGAGAAGGTGGGCAATGGAAGCAATGAGGGCGCACTAGAGCACGAGCAGCTGGTACTGAATCGGGTGGCAATAAAGAACTGTCCAAAGCCCTGAGCTCTGCCCTGCCAGCTATGATCAGTAACCTGAAAACCGAGATGAGGAATGGCTTTACAAATGTTACAGCACAAATCAACCATCTGCAAAATATTCTCACCTCTCTGGCAGACACCACAGCAGCGCATGGCACTCGTCTTGATGAGCAAGAAAACAAGTTAGTGACCTGGAGGATGTGGTCACTGACTTGTCCAGATATAAAAAGAAAATAAAGAAAACATTGAGGCGCTACTCCAGAAGGTCGATGATCAGGAAAATAGAGCCTGTAGGTCTAACATCCTGTATTGCTGGACTCCCAGAAGGACTGGATGGCAGGGAAGGTGCAAGGCAGCACAGTGGTGGCTAGTGGAAAGGCATGAATGCCATGGCGGTGGCATTCGAAATTAAAGAGCCCATAGAATTGGACCACCTCCAGAGAAAAAGATAGGCCGAGGCACTATCTTATCAAACATCTGAGGTTCCCCAAGAAGGAGATGATGCTCCGCCAGAATGCAAGGTCCCATCAAAGCAGAAAATGGAAAGTGTCCATCTTCCAAAATTTCTCTTGGGACACTCAGCAGCTCTGACAAAAGTTCATGGGAGTAAAAGCAACACTGCATTTAAAAGATGAGACTTTACGCTTCTATATCCAGTGAAACTGAAAGTGATGTCCTCGGTTCTCCCCTGAATTTTTCTCAAGCCAAGAAGATGCAGAAAAATACACTGGGACTTTGATAAAGCCAATAATGACCTGAGCAGGAGAGCCAGCCCAGCTGTGGAGCAATTAGTCTGGATGTACAGCTGCTCGCCTAAAATCTGTTATAATGAAATGACCCCTGCCTGAGGACTTCCAAAAGCCCTGGTGTCTTCTCAGAGTACTCCTGTCTACAACCTCCAACTCTTTAAGTAAGTGCCCAAACCGTAGGTCTCGCAAGCGGTAACATGTGCAGTGTTTTGTGATGAATTCTTAGAGGATGGCTGTCAGGACTCTATATTATTTATATTTATTTATTGAAAATGTTTCATCAGGAAAGGCTCACTGAACAAAAAGATGCTTGTCTCATGGTGCGACCTGTGGGGAGGGTTACAGTGAGGAAGATATACATACTAAAGTTGAATTTAGAAGTAGAGCAATACAGATAATGAAACATAGTTGGGTGGGATTACATTCAAACTTGTTACATAAGGAGAACAGTACAGAACATGTTCATCAAGGACAGGGTATACATATCATGGGTACGCATCGAGGCAATACATGATTAAATAAGTGCCAGTAACAGAACTTGAGTGCCAGTAACAGAACTTGAGCGGAAGCGAGATGCACCAAGTTGACAGTAGGAATTGGAGAGCAAGATAGGGGGTAGAGGAGGAGGACTAGTAAGCACTAGGTGTGTAGGGGTGGTTTAGGTGCGTGTGGGGGAAGGGAGAGGAGTTAGTAGCTGTGAGTAAGGCTGAAGAGTGTACGTTATTTAGGAAGGAGGGAAGGGAAGGAGATATTGTTGTTGGAAGGTTGATTAGAGGCGGAGGGGCACAGTATTTATATGGGATTGATGCAAAATTGATAGTGCCACTATGACTTCAGACACTGGCCCACTGGCTCAACATGGTTTCAGGAAGAACCACAGCACTATGACTGCCCTAGCCAAATTCACTTCAGATACTTTCTCTAACATGGATGATGGTCGGCTAACAGGAGCTGTTTTCATTGATCTTACCAAGGCTTTTCACCTCGTGGATCACTCCTTGCTCCTGTTCACCCTTCAATCAATAGGTTTCTTCTCCCCATTTTAACACTGGTTCAGGAGCTATTTAACCGATAGGGACTCAGGCTGTAAAATTCAATTCTGCAATCTCTGACAGCACCACTATCAATATTGTGTACCTCAAGGCTCAATACTTGGCCCTCTTCTGTTTTCCCTGTTCATAAACAACTTACCAAGCAATATTCCAGCCTGCTCCTCTCTTCTCTACACTGATGACCTGGTCATCTATGCCAGCTCAGTAAAATATTGACCACCTAAACTTATCTCTAACCACAGCCTACAACAGCATACAAAACTGGCTAAATCCTCATCGCCTTATCCTCAACTCCAGCAAAACTAAAGCTATGCTCCTGGGCACCGTCCAAAACTTAGATCCTGCACCTCCTCATTGAAAATACTTGACCTAAATGGGACCTCTCTTGAGGTCGTCACCACATTCAGCTATCTTGGTATCTTACTTGACCAATCTCTGGACCTGAACCTTCACATTCAAACAAACCTGTAAAACTGTAAATTGTAAGCTGGGGCTGCCTACCAGAACCAGCTATATGCTAACGCTTATCAGCCAAGTTGGCCATCGCCAGAGGATCCTTTACCAACCCTAACCTACTGTGCTCCCATCCTGACTACTGCCCATAAAACAGCCTTTGCAAAATGGGACGTCACCATAACAACGTATGTCGGTATGTTTCAAGGTCTGTATACAACATCATTGTCAACTGTATAGTGACCTCGGTTGGCTCTCCCCACTACCACCAGGCTATACTATCTTGGCTGTCTATGTGAATTTATTATCAGACTAGGCCAGCCCACATCACTTGCTGAGCTACTTCATCCCACTACCTCAATCCGTGAATTAAGATCATCAGACAAATCACTATTGAGAGTCCCCATTGTCACACCTCCAAAGGAACTGGGGCTTTGGGCATGCTACCCCCAGATGTAGAACATGCTGCCACAGGATCTTAGGTACCTCATCGACTACCTATTCAAATGAGAGCTGCGATACTACCTGGCCACCTCTGACCAATGTGCCTATTTTGACCCTACCTGACAGCCTGTCCTACTTTCTCCTTTTCACTACCTTCCTCGTCCTCCCCTTGCTCACCCACTCTCCTCATGCCTTCTCCCTGTCTGTTTACACACCTTATCTACCTGTTGCTCTTTAATTACCTCTAGCTATAACTGCTCGATTAGTAGCACAGTGTTCTATACAAACCGTCTTAATGATCTGTCCAGTATCGTCTTATATGGAATAAGCCCTTACTGTTATATGTTAATGCCTTTCGCATGCTGTTATGCTGACTGAACTAGCTTTTTGCTCACCCATTGTTGTCTTTAACTGTTACATGCCCTCACTGTTCCTACAACCGGTTTGATGTGATAGAAGAGTATTGGTACAACCAGGGTCTTCGACTGTCTCCTGCCCTCCTAGCGTATTACTCCCCGGGATACCCGTGGACCCGGGACTGTTCGTCGCTCTCATGCCAGCAACGGAGCCCGCGAGGCTGGCTACATGTCCCTACTTTCAGCCGCTAAAAGCCAGTAAGATTGCCTAATTTCCCACAAAACCTCGATCAGATGCTGCTCTCATGCCCGCCAACGGAACCATGAGCCCGTTATTTGTCCTCACGCTTAGCCGCAAAGCCGTAAGATTGCCTAGACACCCTCCAAACCCCGGCTGCACACCGCCTCATGCCCGCAACAGAACCATGAGTCTGGCTGCTTGTCCCTACTTCCAGCCGCCAGCAGTAAATTGATGTAATTCCTGCGAACCCCTGCCAGGACGTAGAGCGCCTCCCTGCACCCAGCACCGACGTGAACTCACCCAGATAGCTGTAGGGGCCCGCCTCAAGCTTCGCTACCTAGTAGTCACCAGAGTTGCCCCTCCTTGCATCCCTATCTGTAGGGGTCGCCAGCCGCAAGTGCGCCCAAAGCAAATTCAGATGCCGTCATTTGAGGGCACCCTTGTGTTGCAAAACCGTAGTCGCCATAATTTTTTCCCAAACTCCTTTGTAGACTTTTATTTCACCTCCCTTTCCTCAGAGCTGCCGAGGTTCCACTGTAACCAAAGGACCAGATTTCATATTGTTTGCCCACACACCAGCAGTAATGGACCCGCCTTATGCCCCGGCTGTCTGCTATCAGGGCTGCCTGCCGTAATCGCATTCCAGGGAGCAGTGCCATGAGCCCGGCCGCTTGTTAGTACCCTGAGCTGCCAAAGCTGTATTTGTGCAACTAAGCGCATAGCCTTATTCATGATGAGGTCCTTACATTTTCATCAGACCTCCCTCCACTCCTTCTACCCTCCATCTCCGCCTCTTGAACTACGCTACCCGGAAACATAGAATTACTCTGTCCTTGTACCAGTACCCACTCTGCCTGCATATGCTATACTGAACAATGTTTTGCTTAGACTAGTGTACACTATGTTATCTTAGCCTCTTAGCTTGGCTCCTCTGTCTATACATTGTACTGCCTGTCTAATTGTATTGTATATGTTAAACATCCTCAGTATGTATCTTGTCCTGTAATCTCCTGGGTCATGCCTGAAAATAGTCACCTGCTGGCTAGTGCACTTACCGGTAAACAAAACTAAACAAAATAAATAAATAAATATTCAAACTGCGCCCCAAAAAGTGCGCGGTAGCAGGAGACAGCACAAGTCTATTGCACCCATGCATAAGAGACGCGATATTCAAAAAGAAACAGGCCAAATTGCTCCTACAGCCAATTCACTGAATAGCGCACCACCCGCGCCATAGCACAACTAGAGGGGAAGCTGAGCAGATCTGATGTGCCATAGCGCAGCAAGGGATATTCAGCTGAGCAGTCCAGAGGTGCCATAGCAGCAAGCAGGAGCCCCCAGCTGCAGAGCAATGTAACTGCACAATCAGGAGGTAGGGGCCCACCACCATGCCACAGATGGGCACAGGAACACACAGCAGAACAGACATTGTCCCCACACCCCAAGCACATCACAACCAGGGAGGGCTGGAACAACCACTGGTCTGAAGAAAGAGGGGTTACTAGTGGGGTACCACAGGGTTCAGTATTGGGTCCAGTCATTTTTAATGTCTTCATCAGTGACATTGCAGAGGGGCTGGAAGGAAAAGTATGCCTTTTGCAGTTGACACAAAGATCTGCAACAGGGTTGCTACACAAGGAGGCGGAAAGGATGAAAAGGGACTTGGCAAGGTTGGAGGAATGGTCAGAAGTATGGCAGCTAGGATTCAATTCAAAGAAGTGCAAAATAATGCACCTGGGAAACAAGAACCCAGGGGAAGAATACACAATGGGTGGGGAGGTAGTAACAACAACAAAAAGGAAAGGGACCTGGGGTAATCATATCAGATGACCTTAAGGTTAGCAAGCAATGTGAGAAGGCAGTAGGGAGGGCTGGGGGTATACTAGGATGTATAGGGAGAGGCATCAGCAGCAGAAAACAGGAAGTTGTTATCCTCTGTACAGACAGTTGGTGAGACCCCATCTGGAGTACTGTGTCCAGTTCTGGAGACCCCATCTCGCAAGGACATAGACAGGATAGAGGTAGTCCAGAGGAGGGCAACTAAAATGGTGCAGGGTCTGCAAGAGAAGCCGTATGAGGAGAGACTAAAGGAGCTTAATATGTATACCCTGGAGGAAAGAAGGAGAGGGGGACATGATAGAAACTTTAAGTACCTCAGTGGAATCAACAAAGTCCAAGAGGGTAGCATCTTTCAGAAAAGAGACTTGCAAGAACAAGGGACACAATTTAAAGATAGAAGGAGGGCGGTTCAGGGGCAATGTGAGGAAGTATTATTTCACAGAGAGGGTAGTGGATGCATGGAACAGCCTTTCTGAGGAGGTTGTGGAGTCTAAAATCTGGGAGAATTCAAGAATGCATGGGACAGACATAAGGCAATTCTTGGTGGGGGTAGGAAGAAATAGGCTGTTGGTTAACTAGAATCTGCGGCTCATCCTGTAGGTAGGGAAATGGGCAGACTAGATGGGCCTAGCGGTCCTTATCTGCCGTCAAAGTCTATGTTTTATGGTCCATGGAGACAAGCAACCAACTCACAGCCTGGCCATGGTGCCCCATCACACCTACTGGCGAGCTGGCGGCTGGCACACAAGGAAGGCAGACCACCACCCTGTGCCACCATCCCACCAGTGCACAGCACACCGTGCACCATGACCCCAGACATCCCCCATGAGCAGTGACCACACAGCAGGAAACCCCATACATGCCACCACCCCCACAGTGTCAATGCAACCCTGTGCACCACAGAACCATGCAAGCCAGCCCCACCACGAGCACTCCATCAGCAGGTTGCGGCACATGGCAATGCAACAATGGCAGACACAGTGCCACCATGCACAGTGCCCAGGTACTGCTGAGAGCCGACCATGCATTGGCACAAGAGTTGCCCCACATGGGATGGTCGTGTCCTTGACACCACCATCAGTGGTACAGCCTCTGCACAGTATTCCAGTGACACACCGGCCCACCACTGGCCACAACAGCCAGCACAGACACCCACAGTGATGCGTGGAAGCATGCACCACACTGGATGCCACACAGGGTCTGGACAGACACCCACCCATACCAAGGGCACAACAACACAGGGACACAGTAGTGGGGCAACAAAGCCCCATTGTGGGCCCATGTAAGCCGTGGTACACACAACCCGCAGTCCACCATGGCACTGGAGTACCAAACACCCCGCGCAGGCACCATGGACCCATACACCACCAGTAGTCACCTGAGCACAAGCCACAGACAGTGGGGCACATCCTGCAACACACACACAAGCCACAGCATGGAGGTGGGACAATGACCATGTTGCCCACAGTGCCACCTGAGCCAGGCATGCACCACACCAGTGACATGGGCAACCCAGCAAAGCGATTAGTACAGTGTCCACCCTGCAGGAATGCCACCACTGACATGCCAGTGGACCATGCAGGTCCTGAACAGGCATGTGTGGCTGCACAGGCCATGGACAGTCCGATGGGTGTGCCATGGACACAGAGCATCGCCATGGACCACTGCACAGTCATCCAGTGCACAGGGAACAACACACAACACAGACACTGACTGATATCTACCCCACACCATAGACACCTCCACACGGACACACACACATACCCATGACTGCACCACCCCGATGCCATGCACACCACTGCAGCTGAGCACCATAGCCCACTGCAAATCAGAGACCACCATGGTATTCAT
This sequence comes from Neoceratodus forsteri, assembly GCA_016271365.2. Taxonomy (NCBI): domain Eukaryota; kingdom Metazoa; phylum Chordata; order Ceratodontiformes; family Ceratodontidae; genus Neoceratodus; species Neoceratodus forsteri. The sequence goes on from JADMNL010000024.1 coordinate 128,799,877, forward strand.
ATAAAGTCAAATGTATTGGAAAAATAGAAAACTCAACTATGTACAAGAATAAAACTATTTACAGGTTTGTGGTGGGAGACACAAAAAGGTGGGGGTGGGTAGGGGAAGGGGTGACAAATTGGATGGGATAGGAGGGTGTGAGGTGGGTCAGAGGGGTGAGGAAGTCAGGGACCAAGGACTATTAAAGGCTCCACCATTCCTGGCTCTGGCTCTCTGGCTCTGTGTCACCGCAGAACCGACGACTCATCCAGCCTCCTCAGTATTGCCACCATCTCGCGGGCCAGATTCAGGAGCTCCCGAGGGTGTCCCGATTTCCTCAGATGTCTCACACCTAGGACAAGGAGCACAGTCAACAGGTGTGAATGCACAACCCCATACAGCCTGCCCACTGTGCATGGCATACGCCATGGGACATACCACTGTGATGGTGTGTGACCACCCGCAGTGATCACGCCCACAGGACCTGCCCACCCAGGCGCAACAGCCATGCAGAACGCTGCACACACCCACCGCCAAGTCACGCGACAGCACCACCATGGCCATCTAGTGACATGGCTATGTGGTGCAAAGACAGTGGCACAGCCATGCACCTGGCGCAAGCGATGGACCACCAGTGACGCACACCCAGACATGCATTGCCACTGGACAGTGTTGACTGTAATAAGTGGCGGTATGGCAGTGATAAAGTCAATGAATGGTGGCCATGCCCCGCTGCCCACCTTGTCACACAGCATGCAATACTAATCATGGATGTCTGGCACTCACCCACATCAGGCCGGTCAGGTGGGCATTGCTGGTCCTCGGTCCGCCTGGCTGCGGTTTCCACTCCCTCCGCTGCTCTGCCCGACTCTTGAGTTCTTCTGGCTGTGGGACAAAAAAAAGGAGAGAAGAACATCAGTACATTCCCCGAGGCAAAGTCCCTCTGCCCCAAGGAGTGTGCCCTTCCACCCAGCCAGACCCACCCGCCCTACACCCTGTGAACACCGCCACGCCAACCCATACGGTCCCTCCCTATGTGCTGGACACATACAACACTGTGACTCATATGTACAATAAAAGTCTGTTGATGGAACCCTACCTGGATGTGGCACCGTGTCTTCCTGGCAACGTGACCGCAGTTGGGCCAGTAGCCCTGCCCCTCCTGCGCAGGTCACCATAGCAGTGCCTGCACTGCTCAGCTGAACGCCCACTGCCTGTTGCCTCCTCCAGGGCAGTGGCCACCCCTGCCACACCTGGGTCCTTGCCCTATCAAGGGGCCTCCCCAAAGAGAGGCCCATGGTGTGGCTCGAACAAGGCCACCAGATTTGCCAGCTCAGTGGCAGTCCAAGGAGCAGCTCTTCTCCGCGCCACTGCAATAGCTACAGTAGGCAATATGGCGCCTCTGCAGCATGGTTCCCATGTGCAGATGCTGCGCATAGCGCTGTTATTCTTAACCGCTGGCACCACAGCTAAGAGGTGCACCTATGCCTGATGCATGGTGCCAAGGGGCAAAGGTCGGCACAGGGTCAAGGGTCTCTGGCGCAAGGCCATGCACAGCACCATCGGATGACAATGCGGTAGCACAATTGGCTGCCTGTGCGCCAGTGCCACAGCGGACTATCAGGCAGTTGGGCCATTGCACCTATGAAGGCCCATTGCCACAGCGCCATGTAGTGACCATTGCCATAGCACCACTGGCACAATGGTGGCCATGCCCCGTATTGCCTACCGCGCACAGCACGTCATCAGCATGGCAGACGCCCGCCAGCAACCCGGCATGCGAGTGAGGTGTCTACACATGCCACAGAACTGCGCCATTGGCTCAGCATGTTCAACACAACTGCACAAATGCGCAACAGCGCCGATATTCAGTCATTACAGTAAATCATCCGATCAGCTATTCAATGGCGCAGGGCACTGCAATTTGCGTTTCACTAAAGCTGTCGCTTCTCACCTCATTTGCATGGATTGCGCTATAAAGGTGCGACAATGTGCTGCAGTGGCCATAGTCAGTTACTGCAATTTATTGGTGAGTTGGATGCTGTTTGGGAGTGTGGATTCAGGGACATGCATGGGACTGCACAGTCACAGGTAACAACTGCCATTCTTACAGGCTACATAATGACTGAGCACACCTTGAGAGGAGGACAACAGTGGTGGGAGGAGGAGGAGGCAATTTTACTAAGGCTGAAACCAAGGCCCTTTCAGGCCTACCTGGATCAGAGGCACTGTCTCAGTGGATGGCGTGGCACCTCAGGCCCGTGCTGCTGCATGGGAAGAGATGGCACGTGCTGTGAACCTGCATGGCAGCCACCAGTGCTCTGTGCAGGAGTGTAAGAAGAAGATGGGCCAGACAGGAGGGAGGGTAAAGGAGAGGTGGCTGCCATCAGGGCAGCACATGCTGCAACAGGTGAGGGACAGCCGGAGGTGGTACAGCTCACCCCAGCGGAGGACAGGTTTGCTGCAGGCATGCACCAAAGTGCCATTGGCTGGAAGGTGTCTCCAGGTGGTTTCAGATCGGTGGTAGCCTCACTGCATGGTAAGTCATGGTCTGTCTGGGGGCAGGGTAGGTCACACGCAGTAACGTGACTTTGCTTTCCCTTACAGATCCTGGAGCATCTTCATGGGTCAGTGGTGGGCTTGTCCATTGCAGAAAGTTGGATGGAGTCAGAGGTGATTCATCCACCTCCACAGGTATCTGTGGATCAGTACGACAGTGGGGCCGCTCTGGCTGTCCACACTGATGTTGTTGAGACAGGTGTGGAGGAAGCCCTGCCTGTGTCCCGGCGTGCTGGTGTCCAAGGTTGCCAGCACACTGTGGCTGTGGCGGGGCAGAGTCCAGCACCAGTGATGATAACATGACCGCCTTGGCAGTGACACGTGTGTGCCACAGGATGGACACATAGCAGGGCAATTCATGCCCATGGCTGTGGGTAGTGCCGCCGTGGAGGCCTGCATGTCAGCACAGTCTCAGGCTGTGCCTGTCAGCACCAGTGGGCAGCACTGGTGTCTGTTCAGGACAGTGGGACTGTTGCAGCCACTGCAGCGCACCACTGAGCCCTGAGGTGCGGCAGCCAGATGGGCAGCATCAGCAGTCGCCCACTGGGCTTGGGGTACAGGGTTCAGCAGAGGCATCTGTGCACCACCTGTGACATGTCCAGACCTGGTCCTGGTGTGCAGCACCACCCTCAAGGGGTGCTGAACATCAGGCCCTTGCACACCCTGAGGACAGGATGCCGAGGAGGCTGATGACCTCTTGGGCGAGCACACCTGCCTACTGAGCATCAGTTCAGCAGCAGATGCAGCTTGCGACATCCGTGGATGCACTGCGTGTGTCTCTGGAGCGGGCAGAGGAGCTTGCAGCAGGGACGCCAATGATCATGCACTAATGGACCATTTGTGGAGGATGTGATCTGCTGCCTTGACAGGCATGCACAGGCGTTCATTTCTGTCATGGCCACAATGGGCACACAGTCAGATACCCATGCGTCGCATGACACCATGCAGTGCACTATCCACCCCCATTCCCGCGCATCGTGCGACTCCCACCCTGTCGGCTCTGGGTTCAGCTGTGGGCATCCCGAGCACTCCTGGTGCAGGCATGTTCAGTGTGCTGCAGACCCCTACATGGGCACAGTCGCGTCATGCAGTGGAACCCTGGGGACCATCGGTGCCAGCCCATGAGGCCAGTGGTCAGTCTGCCAGTGCTGGCGGGTCTTGGCGGCCACCCACCATCCGTGGGCCGTGGCACTGTGTCGCAGGACTGACCTGTCCCAAGCGTGGCTACTGTCTGGTGCTGCCCTGTGTGCATTGTGTGTGTCAGTGAGCAGTGCGGTGGGTACCGGCCCTGCACGCGGACACAGTCCACCTGCACACCTCGCCTGCTGTCCGCAGTCGCGTGTGCATGATGATGCCTGCATTGTGCGGTATACCAAAGTGCAATGGTGCTCAGCATCTGACATGCGCACATGGACAGGCAGGGGCGTGGTGGCCTGTGGACATGTGTGTTGCTAGGGCATGCATTCTGGGTCAGTGTGCCTTCTGCCCTCTGTGCACATTTGTTGCATTGTGTGTGTGCGTGCGTGTGTGTGTGTCCTTCGGTGGATGTTAATCCTCACCATCCCTGGCTGTGTGTGTGTGCCTCTGTGCCCTGCCACTTCTCTTGATAGCATGCACCCCAGTGTGGGTTCCTGTGTGTTTGTGGGTTGTGCCTTGGCCACTGGTGGTTGTGCATGGCCCATGACTTACCTGAGTTGGCTGAAGTGCTCCTCTGAGTGGTGTTCCTGTGCAGATGTGCCAGCCAGAGCAGTCGGGGTCCCATCGGCCAGGGGACTGCCCATCACCATCGTCACTGGGCCCCCATCGCCCCCATCACTGTCCCCTCTTTGACCTGTGCAGGCTATCCCACATCTGTTGGCCATGTTGTGCAGGATGCAGCAGGCCAGGAATATCCCACAGGCCTTTGAGGGGCTGTACTGTAGGGCACCGCCAGAGGTGTCAGGCAATGGAAACGTGCCTTCAGCATCCCAAACACCCACTTGATGACATTGTGTGGTGGCGTGTGCCTCATTGCAAGCTTTGCTGCGATGGGGTCTGAGCCGCCCGATAGAATGTGTGAGCAGCCAGGGACCGAATTGGGTATCCACTGTCACCTGTGTGTAGAGAGTGGAAGTTAGTTAGGTGATCAGCATCGCCTGCCACGGGCCATGTAGGGCCACTACCCATGGCACCTCTGGCCATGCCCCCAGGCCCTATATTTGTCCATGTGGTTTGCATACTCACTCACTAGGTGGCCAGTGGGGATGTCCTCCTCTCTAATCTGTGGCACAGTGCCGACTGGTGCCAGATGTAAGAATCATGTGCTCCCCAGGGTCGTGGCACAGACATTGATGATCGCCCTGGCCGCTGTCACCACCTGGCAGTTGATGCTGGCATAGCCCTTTCAATTTGTATGCGGCCCCTTGTGGCCGGGTGGTGTCGCGTGTAGCCACATGGGTGCAGTCTATTGCCCCTAGCATGCCAGGCATACGTGCTCCCTGTGGAACTCCTGTATGTTTGCTGTGTGCTCGCGGCTGTGCTGGAAATGGATGTACTCCTCAGCATGTGGCAGCAGTGCGCTGAGGAATTAGGTGAGGTGGCGTGGCGTGGCCAACTGGGTTTATGCCTGTGGTGTCCCCAATTGGTCTCTGGAAGGTACCGTGGCAAGCAAGCACATGCAATCTGTTACCTTGGTCTCCACTGACAGGGCATGGCTCCGTGGTGTGGGTGCCTGCATCACATCACTGCACAACTCACAGAGCCACCTCAAATTGCCCTGTTCAGGTGGTACTGGACCACAATCTCAGTATCTCTGTACAGCTCAAAGCTGGTGCTGGCTCGGTACTGTCTGCTGGGGGCATACCGCCCATGGGTCCTTCCACAGCCACGCCCCCTGCTGCCTGCCTTCTCACCCCCCTCATTACAGCCTCCATGTGGAAGGTGTCACTGGCCATGTCACTGGCTTGCATTCACCCCAGCAGCTGTTACTGTATTCCCCGCTGTCCAGGCTGCTACCTCCCTGCACGGTACACCTCCTGTGCTAGCCTCTTTTGCTGTGTGGCTCCCCACCTTCCCTGTGCCTAACTGTTCACTGTGACCTTTCTCTGGCCTGCCCTGTTCGTGCCACTTGCCCTGTCTGTGTGCCTCTGCCTCTGCCTCATGTGGCTTCCTGCAGCATTCTTGCACCTCTTCCTTGCTCCTTTTATTTTGGCTAATTTCCGATGTGGTGCAACTTCCGCTGCTCCACTGTTGCATTCGCAAAGTCTTTGAATATCACACTGCGCCATTTATGCATGGTTCCTCCCCTTAGGTTGCACATGCCTTCATTATCATTACGCTGTTGCTCAGCATGATTTGGGGCACAACTGCCTCCTGCTGAATATCGCAGAATGGCGCATTCTGGATTTGCACAGGCACAACCCTATTAGCATTGCTCAACTCTTTTTGAATATCTGGGCCACTGTATATCACAATCATGTAATGTTATCGATGTTAAAATGGCCCCTCTCAGACTACCTGATGTACTGCAGACTGCATGGTGCTCAGCTTTATGGGCATTGCATAACAGGAATAGTGTGCTTTCCTGCTATATGTAAATTCTGCCAGCTTGGAGGTTGGCCTATACCCGGTGACAGCTGAGGGAGGAGTAGAGGGGGAGCTACATGTTTTAGCCATAGGCTGCATCTTCTCACCCTCTCCTTCCTTTGTGAGTTGAAGCCCTCCTTTATGCACCTACCTTGGCGTTAAAGATTTATTCTCTATCCATGATTACCCTTGTTGCACTCTACCTGAGGTGGAATGTTTGTGGACCTGGGGTTCATTTTTGTCCATCTCTTCAACGAGACCCTAAACAACTGGGAAGAGAGAGGGGAGTTATATCCCTAGCTGGCCAATGAGGGCTTTTGTACATTTCTGGCCCCACCCATCCTTCATGAAGGAATGTCCGTGCAGCAGGATAGCAATTGAATCCCCCTGGTCCTCGAGCAGTGCCTCTAGCAGCATAGCAGGATGTGAACAGAAAACCATGCTAGATGTGCCTCTGAACTGTGAGTCAGAGAAAAAGTTATTGCATTGTGGACTGCATGATCACCTGCCTACCCCATCTCCTGACCACAGCTGGGCCATGGGTACCAGGTGGGGGGTGAAATCAAAGAGCTCCCAGAATGAAGAAGGTATGAGTTATATGCTCTGGACAAGTTTTGGAAAGGTCCCTAGTATTGTGCTCAAATACCAATGTACTGATTAATGTCCCAGATAAGCTGGAAAGGATGATACAGCTATGGGGAATATAACCAGGCACACTATGGGGTTCGTTCTGGGGAGAGCATGTAGGGCACAAGTGGCAAAAATAGCAGCTAAAATAAATATGTAGTTTGGGGGCTTGTTGGGGACATAGAACCAAACTATTATTATATAATGGAAAGCTTCTTCATGTAGACACTACGATGGTTGAATAAGAGGCTTGGGGAGGTTGATTAGAGGTGGGGAGCACAGTATTTATATGGGATTGATGCAAAATTGATAGTGGCACTATGACTTAGACACTCGGAATTACGGGCATAAAGAGGTTGATCAGATGGCACAGATACTGGGGTTAACTTGGGCCTTAATGGCTCATGGAGGTGTCCAGGATGGGGTTGTAGGTACAGAGGGCCCTGGCTGGGCCTAACCAAGTCAAACTGGCTGCTTGAGGTCAGTTTTAAAACTTGGGCAAGACTAGGGTGTCTGGCTGAGCTGTAAGTAGCTAACTGAGATTGAGGTTTACTGGGCAAAGCCTCACCTCCTAATTGCATACCCCACCTTTTGAAGGGTGGGATATGAGCAAGAATTGGTAAGTCTTAAAACATATATAACTTCAGTTGTCTTTTGCATTAGAGGGCCTCCCCCTGCCCTATGTTACCTCAGATGGGGGTGATACCACAAAGTATAGGTGTGCTCTGATGTAGGGTTGTCAGAACTAGTTCAGAAAGATTGAACCCATCACGACCCTGGTGTTCGAGTTCTAATTCAGAACTTCGAACACTAGTGGGTTCATAAGCGGGTTCTAATCTTTATGCCTTAAGAACCTGAACCGCAACGCAAGCTTGCCTAGCCCTGTCGGCTCGAAGGGACGGGAGAGAGGTTGAAGGAGCAGGATGGGATTGGGAGGCAGCACAGTGCCACAGGAGGCAGAAAGGAGGTGGAATGAGGGAAGGGTGCATGATGGCAACATGCACAAACTTGGGGGCTGAATGGTGTGGACTGCACTGGAGTCGGACTTGCGCGCTTCGTACTTCATCCCCACAGTCCGTGTTACCACCTGACCATCTGCTCTGCAGTCAGGTGGTGGATGGTAGAGAGTAAACCGCACGTGGTTGCAGCTCCATTCATTTACCCAGCCGGTGCCAAAGAGTTACTGGCTGCAGCAGCTTTGCTACTCACTGCGCTCCCTCAGTCTGGGCTAGCTCTGCTCTCTGGCTCTGGCAATTACTTGCTAATTAAAATGCGTGTTGTGTATTGGGCAAACTAAAAAATAAATAAAAAGCTAAGGGGTGGGTGGGGTGAAAACTAAACGTAGGGGCTGGTGGGGACTCAGGGTTGGGAGTGGGAACCGAGGAAAAGAAAGGGCCTGAACTTAGGAACAGTTGGTGAGAAGCTCAGCCTCAGGATGAGACGGACAGAGCGAGGAAGTTAAAGTTGCTGAGTATTTGAGTGAAACTGAGAGAATTTTATCGTAGTCTCAAACAACAGTTCAAAAACTTTATTTTCTGCGTGCGTGGTTGTTTCACACTTGGAAGAAGTAGCGAGCATCAGATGGCTGGGGAGAGGTGAAGAAATTAAAACCGATTGTGACTCGAGGAAAATTAAGTTTAACTTTAATGTGTGAGTCTTTGAGAAGTTGAAAATTTGTATTTGATGGCATTTTTTTTTTTTACTTACTACTTTATACCCTACTCCACAAAACAAAGTAAAATAATCAGGAGGACAGGGAGGGAGGGATTCTGTGGTACTGTGCTGCTGCGTTCTTCTATTCCACCCTATAAAATTCCTGATAGAACAACATCAGGCTGTTTTATTTTATTTTTTTTTACACAGTACTCCCTACTTGTGTGTTGTGTGTGTGACTCCACTACACTGTATCTCTGTACTCTCGTGTGGTGTTCCCATCACCCTGCTGTGGCTGCTGACTATGTACCCTACCCATTGTGTGTGTACTAAAGCCCATTGTTGGGCAGTCGTTTGTGGCATTATCCTTAAATACATGACAGAAGCCTAGAAATATATTTCCTGTTGGGAGAAGAGACAGAAAAATCTCTTTTCCTTGGGTTGTATATGTGTGTGTGACTCTGTCTCCTGTGGTCAGCCCATCTGCTGTGTGCCTTTTGACTGCACTGTACCCTACCCAGTGTGTGTTATCGAGAGAGGCCAGTGGCCAGTTGTCGGTGGTGGCATTATCCTTAAATACATGACAGAAGCCCAGAAATATATTTCCTTGTTGGGAGGAGAGACAGAAAAATCTCTTTTCTTGGGTTGTATATGTGTGTGTGACTCCGTCTCCGTGGTCAGCCATCTGCTGTGTGCCTTTGACTGCACTGTACCCTACAGTGTGTGTTACCGAGAGAGGCCCAGTGGCCAGTTGTCGTGGTGGCATTATCCTTAAATACATGACAGAAGCCCAGAAATATATTTCCCTGTTGGGAGGAGAGACAGAAAATCTCTTTCCTCGGTTTGTGTGTGTAACTCCGTCTCTTGTGGTCAGCCCATCACCCTGCTGCTGTGCGCCCTTCACTGCTATGCGTATGCCTTTGCCCAGCAGCCCAATCATTCTGTAAGCCCTGAGCCTGGGATCCTTTAGTTGCAAACTGTCATATTCTTCAATTACTTTCAGTCCACTGCATCACAGTGTCACATAGCCAAAATAAAATTTTGAGTTGAAGCCAGTGATCATAGATCACGTTGCTTTCTTACACAGGAATTGTGTGGGTGTATTCTCTGCAGTATACTGGTTCTGTTATGGCTGACACCAACATAGATGAAGCATCTAGTGCTGGTGTTGGAGCAGGTGTTGGTGGTAGTGGTAATCCTGGTGCTAGCAGAAATAACCAAAATGTTTCACGTGATAAAATTCAACAAACAGCAAAGAACAACAGTGAAGTGTGGTAAGGGGACCTTTTAAGAAAACCTGTACAGCTGCTGGGGTCACATGGAGGGCACCATAAGGTATGCCATTCATGCTGTTAAGATCCCTGTGACTAGCAGCAATAATGCAAGTGACAGTGAGTCCTCTCTGACTCAGACAGTAGCTCTTTGTCTCAGTCCGACACTGTTGTGTCTCATGACAATCATTACTTCCTCAACAAATCAGAATCAGGTAGTGCACTTGCAAATACATCCAGCACTGTTGACAATGAAAAGGACATATCCATTGAATCCACCACTTCTGTGTTGGCCAGCAATGAAAATCCATCAGTCTTCTGCCCACTCTTCTAGCACCAAGGAGCATGTCCGGGTTCTGTTAGGACAGGTGAAAAGACACAAACAGTCTTTAGCTATCTTCCTAGCACTCGAACAAAATCTGTCACATCTAAGGTGTGGAATTATTTCTCTGTCAGTAAAACTGATCCATGCAGAGCAATTTGTTCCCAGTGTAAACAGAGTGTAAGCCTGGTAAAGTTGTGTCATGCCTTGGCACTACAGCTCTTAAACGCCATCTGAAAAAGCATTCAGTTTTGCTTGATCATCCAAAACTCATGTCCTCCATCTTCCGACCACATGTGAGAAGGGTCAGGAATCTGAAATAGATATTGAATTGTCTGAACTTGATGCGGGCAGAACCACTGCCAGCCCTAGGATCACTGTTACCACCAATGCCAGCACCATCAGTACCAGTTGCACATCCAGTGATGGCACTGAATGTATAAGTCCTAGTCCACCATCTCCGTCATCATCTGCCCATTGAAGCACGGCGTAATAAACCAGCAGGGATATGTTGTAAACAGGTAACACTGTCTCAGGCATTTGAAAGGAAGAATACCTTTTACTAGAAATCATCCAAAGACCCTTCATCTTAATCACAGAATTGGTGAACTGTTAGCTGGAGCCCTTCTCCCATACTCTTTGGTAGATCATGAGGATTTTAGGAGCTCATGACATTAGCAGAGCCTCGTTACAATGTTCCTCATCAAAGGTACTTTTCCTATGTTGAAATACCAAACATTTATCAGGCTTTAAAAGTGACAGTGATGATGGCACTTAAAACTGCGGAGGGTGGGTTATTCATGTCACAACAGATATGTGGACCAGCACTCAAAACATAGATTACATGTCCCTTACCGCTCATTGGGTCACTTTCTTGTGCTTCTTCAAAATCAAAGACACCCCAAAAATGGCGCTGCTGCATATAAAGAAGTTTGGACAAAGTCATACTGCTGCAAACATCTTGCAGGAACTAAATGACCTCCTTGGCGGAATGGGTTTATTCTCACGGTCTAAAATGTGGCTTCATAGTAAGTGACAATGGAGCCAACATCTTGAAAGCAGCACAGGATGGAGGATTTCTGCATGCTTCTTGCTTTGCACATTGCTTACATTTAATTGTCACGGGATTTCTCAGCAATGAAACACAAGTGGATGGTATGATTGCTGTTTGCAAAAAATTGTGACTCACTTTTCGCATTCAACCAAGGCTATACCGACATTGTCCAACTGCAAAAAAACACAAGCTGCCCAGCAAAGCTGATTCAAAATGTTTCCACTCGTTGGAACTCAACGTTTATATGCTGCAGCGCCTCTTGGAGCAAAAGCAAGCTGTACATGAGTATTGCCCAGTTGCATTATTGGAGGTGGCATTATGCTGTCTGTGCTGCAGTGGAAATTAATGGAGACAGTGTGCTGCATCCTAGCTCCTTTTGAGACAGCTACAAGGACATGTCTTCTGAAGGCGCATCTGTGAGTCAGGTTATCCCACTCATGATGCTCATTTCACATCATATTAGTGTTCTAAATCTACAAATAGAAAAAGACAGATCTGAGCGCAGACAACATGTCGCCTGTATCATGGGAATCTTGTAAAGAGAATGGCGGCGCTCAAACCAATGACAAATTAGTTGCAATGACGAATCAAAACACTACATCCTTGCAACTCTCTTAGATCCCAGGTTCAAGGCTATACATCTTCCAAAACAGATGATATAGAGCAGTACAAATGTCTGTTGCTAGATGAGCTGCAGCACTCATAGGAGTCAAACACAGACTCGCACAGCACCCTCAGGTTGTCATCACCACAACATGCAGGTTCATCTTCACAAGGGATACAGAACTGGAAAAGTCACCAAACATTAACAGTAGTTGTTCCACAACTGCCACTTCTTCAACCCTTAGTAGCAAGCTAAATCTGTCGCAAAACCTTTCCCAAATTGCTGCCATACCAGCTTCTGCTGATTCCTCTTCTGAGTGGTCTCTGTCCATCATGGTAGACAGTTACCTGCAAGAACTGCCTATTCCTATTGATGCATGCCCTTTTGAATACTGGAGATCAAAAAGTCAATTTGGACAGAGCTGTATGATGAAGCCTGTAAATATCTTGGTTGTCCTGCAACAAGTGTCTCTTCAGAGCGCATGTTTAGTACAGCTGGCAATATTGTGACAGACACCAGAAATAGGTTGCTGCCAGAAAATGTACACCACGTTAACTTTTATTAAAGTTAATAAGTCAAGATTTTCATATCCCTACAGAGTATACAAACTAATCCTGAAGTGATTGATGTGGATGTTGATGGTGATGACAACTCAGATGGTGGTGGCTGGTAAATACTGTGTGGGACAGAGTCTCTCTGCACCAAAAGGAAACTTTACAGACTGTGATGACTTTGGTTGTCTCTCTCCTTCTCGATCTACTACCTTGGACTATATACCCTCAAAACTTTCACCATTTCATGGCAAACTGCTTTGTAGCTAGGGTCTAAACTAAAATCAACAAGTTTTATATACAGGCAATTTTAACATCAGTGGGAACAGGCCCAAATTTGGCATAAAGGACACTGTCACATCAATCCTTTCTGTATCATATTATTTATAGTTAAAATGTTGGTATATGTATGCATTATCTTAGAAAATTGCATGCATTTTTGCCAGTAACAATGACTGGCATTTTTTTATTCAAATGTCTTGACTGACTATGTTATGACATAATGGCCGGATATTCAAACTGCATCATTCTGGCGCAAGCCCTTGCGCTGCTCAAAATAGTTCGCAGGGGTGTGGCCTGGCGATATTCAAAGGAGTTGCGCTTTTGAGCAACTCGCTTTGAATATCACACCAGCCACAGCCACTGTGCATTACGCAGTGGAACCTGCGCCACCGCAAGTTGTCAGAGTTGAGCATTAAACTTGCGGTGGCGCAAGTACCATTGCGCCTGCGCCAAATTTCCGATATTCAAAGGTGACATGCAAATGGAGCCATAATTCATGCAAGGCGCAGAGGGGCCATTTGCATCTGATTATGGCCCCATTTGCATGCCATTAGCATGTAGGTGCGCTGATCCCGAGGACTTGCGCCTGGTCGCCCTGCCAGGCAGCAGCCGTCGGGACCGATACACTGCAGCCCGATCGTGGGCAGAATGTAAAACAACCCCCAAACATCTCCCAATGCCGGATCGCGGGCAGAATGTATACTGACAACCCCCAAAATCTCCCAATGCCCGATCGCGGGCAGAACGTATACTGACAACCCCCAAACATCTCCCAATGCCCGATCGCGGGCAGTATGTATAATGACAACCCCCAAAACATCTCCCAATGCCGATCGCGGGCAGAGCGTCTACAACCAACCCCCAAACATCTCCCAATGCCCGATCGCGGGGTATGTATAATAATAACCCCCAAACATCTCCCAATGCCCGATCGTGGGCAGAACGTGAAACAACCCCCCAGTGCCTGATCGCGGGCAGAATATAAAAAGACCCCCAACCCGAATATCTCCTTGGTGGTCCAGTGGACGAATGCCCGATCAGCGGGCAGAATGTCAGTGACAACCCCCAAACATCTCCCTGGAGTCTAGTGTCCCCCACCCACCCACCCACGAGCCCACCCGCTCCCCGGCAGCCGGGCGGGCAGCATCCCACCTGCCTGCCGCCCCGCCGCCCGCCAACTGACTGTTGGTAGGGCTGCACGCCCATTGGTGCAGAGTTACAGCCAATGGGCGGCAGCCCATACCGACATGACAGTCCAGATTTACATTCTGCCCGCGATCGGGCACTGGGGTGGTTGTTTCACGCTCTGCCCACAATCGGGCGTTGGGAGATGTTTGAAGGGGTTGTTTATGCATATACTGCTCCAGCATCGGGCATTGGGAGATGTTTGGGGGTTGTCAGAGTACGCTTCGCCCGCGACCGGGCATTGGGAGATGTTTGGGCTGGGGTTGTCGTATACGTTCTGCCGACGATCGGGCATTGGGAGATGTTTGGGGGTTGTCGGTATACATTCTGCCCGTGATCGGGCACTGGGGTTGTCGCTACATTCTGCCCGCGATCAGGCACTGGGGGGTTGTCAGTATACATTCTGCCCGCGATCGGGCATTAGGGAGATGTTTGGGTGGGGGTTCTTTTCACGTTCTGCCTGCAATCGGGCTGGTGGGGGCAAGGACTGAGTTGGGGGCCAGCCACTGGTGGCAGCTGCTGTGTTGCGCCTGCAACACAGCAGCTCACCTGTGGGTGGCCCTCAACTGATCCTTTTTTGTCCAAAGTTGTGCAGGCGCAGGTTGGGGCGCGCCAGAAGTCTCGCACAACCGACTGAATACTCGGGTTGTGCAGTTTATGCATGGTTCCTCCCCTCCTGTTGAGCATGCGTTCATTTGCATTGCGCTGTTGCTCAACCTGTTTTCAGTGGTGCAACTGCCTCCTGCTGAATATCGCAGAATGGCGCAATGTGGGACTTACGCATGCAAAACCCTGTTGCGCATGGCGCAACCCTTTGAATATCCGGGCCAATATGTTTTGCAACAGTTCCACATGCTGCTGCTGTAGTACTTGGCTTGACTTTGTTATAAAAGCTTTATTTTAAACATAGCAACTTTGATTTACTCATTTAAAACAGAAAGCAGCAAATAGCTGAGATTAGGTAATATCAGTTATTTTTCTCATAATTCATGACGATGATATATATAACTGAGTACATAAATGGCTAATGTGCCTCTTTCTTTCACTAAGGAACTATGATGCAGCTGCAGCAGGAAAACTTTTAACATATGGGTGGGTGGGTGGGCCTGTTATGTATTAAGTTGCTGGCATTAGCAAACAGAAGAAACCATAGATAAACCTATTTGTATTCCTATCAATGTCACATATGATAATTTCTCTCCCCTTATATTGAACAGTTTTTCCTTTACATGTATTTTATTACTATCTTCATTACTGGCAGCACAATAAAAAACAGGGTTTGAGTTCTACAAAGTTCTAAAAAGATTAGAACCTTAGAACTTTTCAAAAGTTCTAGACTAGAACTAGAACCCAGAACTTCAGAGGGTTCTGACAACCCTACCTGATGCCAATTGGCAAAGCAGAGTCTAAAACAGGTGGGATGAATGACTGGTTAGGCAGTCAGAAGGTGTATGGGGAGAGGAGGTGCAGAAGTTGTTTCTGACAGGGAGGGAGGAGGAGAGAGGGAGGGAAGGGGGTAATGGTTTTCCTGACAAGTTGTAGGAGCCTTCATTGTTGTGGACTCCTGGAGTTTATTCTAGTTTTGTTTACAATGTTAAAATACAGGCACATTTTATACACTTTAAGCTTACTGGCATGTGGTACACTGTAATATATGCAAATTGTTAACAAATGACAATGGCTAACAACCTTAAAATATGTTCATGGAATGTTAACAACTTAAAGTCTCATGTTAAAAGAAAGTGTATACATAATAAGGTTAAGAACTCACATGACTAGCCTGGAGGGTTCACGTATGGCTAAAAATTGGGGGAGAGTGGTATTGGTCCTATTTCAGTTCCAAGGCCCATGGAGTAGCACTGTGGCTACATCCTAGATTTCCTGGAACAATTACTAAAATTAAAAATGATAGTAGGGAAGATACTTCCTTGTCCAGATCCAGTTAAATTCGAGCCAGACCATGGCTATAGGTTCTATATATGCACTCAACATTGATAATTCAGCTTTTTATCAACAACCTCTCTGTTGAAATGGCAGCTTTCACTGGGCCCTGGATCCTTAACGGAGACTTGAACTGTGTTTTGGATATGATTATGGACGAACATCTAGATCAGGGGTAGTCTCAGTAAAGCACTCAGACACTGCTGAATCTTATGCAGTCTCATAGGCTGTTAGATGCGTGGAGATGTCTAAACCCATAGGGGTGGACTACTCCTTCTCTCATTCAGCCACAAACTATGCCAGGTTAGATCTGGTTTTGATATCACAAGAGCTGACTCAGCCGTCAGTGATGGCGGTGATAGTAAAATATGGCCCTATTTTAATATCTACCATTTCTACCTACTGCTAACATTAGAATTGACTGGGTGAGACCTCCAGGGTCTGGAAACTTGATCCTTCATTGTTGAACTATCTAGAATTTATTGACAAAGTGAAATCTTTGATAACAAATGTTTTATTAGACAACCCTGAGGGGACTTCGAAATAATAAGATGGGAGGCCATGAAAGCAGTACTTGGTGGGGGCTATCATATCAAATCGACCTATAAAAATAAACTGCTGAGGATAAATAAGAGAGAGATGGAGGTGGAAATTCCCAATTTGGAGAAATTGTATATGAACTCCCTCCCCCATACTATACCAGGACCTTCAACTGACCCAAGCAGGTGCATGCTTTGATGGGGATAATGGAGGAAGTGGCTTGCCTGGCAGATAAAAATTAAGCAAATGGGAGAAATATAATTCAGATCTCTGATGAAGAGGGTAATATGCAAGAAGGATGTGAAAATTGGGGATTGTTTTAGGAAATTTTATAAAAAATTATACACCTCGGAGGTTAACCCAACAGACGATCACATCCAAGCCTTCCTAGACAGAGCCAAACTTACACAGATTTCAGAGGAGGAAGGGTCTTGAGGCCCCAGTGGTATGGGAGGATATCTCAGCCATAACACATATGAAGAGTGGGAAAGCTCCAGGACCGGACGGTATCCTATTGATTTTTATAAAATATTTAAAAGGAGCCACTAATGTATATGATAAATGAAGCCTTCAACCTTGGGATGCTCCTCCATCAATGAGATCAGCCACAATAACCATCTTGCCCAAACCGGGAAAGATCCAACCCAACATGCCTCCTATAGGCCCATTTCACTCTTCACATCTGACTATAAAATTATGGCCAAGATTATAGCTAGTCGATTGAAAGAATACTCCCAAACCTTATCCATCATGACCAGTAGGGCTTTATTAAAGGTAGGAGGGAAAATTAAATGAGGAGAACCCTGAATATAATCTGGAGATGGGGCAGATGGGAGGTAAGAGGACCTAGCATCTTAGCCTTAGATGCTGAAAAGGCATTTGACAGAGTGGAATGGAACTATCTGTTCAGTACCCTGGAAATATTCGGCTTGGGTGACCATATAATTAAAGAATATCAGCCTTATACAATGCCTCCAGCGCTCAGGCACTGGTAAATGGGGCTCTGTCCTCTCCCTTCCAGTTAACAAGAGGACTAGGCAGGGGTGCTTCCTATCCCCTTTGCTATTTGTCATGCCCTTCAAACCCTTGGCTGCAATGATTAGGGGACCCAGGGATACATGGCCTGGAATCTGGCAGTACACACCATAAACTGGCACTCTTCGCTGATGACTTATTACTATTTCTAAAATACCCAGAACAGGAGTCAGAAAGCTACTTTCATTTATCAGACAATGTGGAGAGTTATCAGGCCATAAAATTAATTGCACCAAGAGAGAAATGCTATTATTAGGTGACATAGGAGGGGCAGCCCCCTTAACATGCAGTTAAAACTGAGACTTGTTACTTCTTTGAAATATTTAGATACCATGCTATCGAAACTCCACAAAGATTTATATAAAGAAAATTATATGACCCTCTAGCTGGTATTAAAAGGACTGTGACAGATGGGAAGGACTCCCCATGTCTTATTGGATGCATCAATTCGATAAAATTAACATATTTCCCAGATGTCTCTATCTATTTCAAAATTTTCCCATCAGGGTTCCAGAAATGTTTTTAAACAAATGGATACTGTTATAAATAAGTTCATTTGGAATGGCAAAACAGCCATAATAATAAAAAATTCTACAGCTCCCAGTGAAAAAAGGTGGCCTAGCACTACCAAATCTGAAATTCTGCTACTGGACCTCACAACTTGCTTTCTGTGGCTGGCCAGTGACGCTGAGGATTGAGGCGCTGGATGCCATACCTCGCTCCACACTGGCGACCTGAGTTTGGGGAGTGAGCTGCTCTCCTCCTGGGGGGGACAGCATGGGGTTGTCCAGCACACCAGTGGCCCCTGCTGGAGACGGGGGACCTGTAGCAGCACTGGCTGACATACACTGCTGGCTGATACATGCAGGGCTGCCATGCGCCACAGCATCAGATGGGCACCATGCTCGGGAGAGGATGTAGGATCTCGGGACTATACAAGAAAAATACACTCCCTCCCGGATGGCGTGGCCTTCCAGAGCCACCGCCACATCATTGCTGGTTCCTGCCACTGCCCTTCATTCTCCCAGGCTGTTACTCCCCAGGACCCGAGGAGGCTATGTAATGTCCTTGAAGACAGCAGCGAATACAGCGCACGGTAGAGCCGGGTTAGGAGTGAAGTGCCTGGAGAGATTTCTGGCTGGGGATGATAAATAAACACGATAAAAAAATAAAAAAAAACTTGCTTTCCTGTATAAACCCCAAAACTTCACTCTACCAACTGGAGGAAGAAGCAATCCTGGGAGGTATGTTGCAGGGCCTGTTATCTCCATCCCTCAAGAATATGACCCTGTCAAAACTAAAAACTCTTTCACCAGACGTCTTGCTAGATTATGAACAGGAGTATATAAATTCATAGGCCCCAAACCTGCCATTTCCCCAAACACTAGTCTGTGTGCAGCATTTACTGGTGCTTGTGCATATAATGTATTCCTGCATCAGACCCTGCAGAGGTGGCAGAAGTTGGGTATAAGAGTACTAGGAGACCTCTTCTATGGGGGTAATGTTAAAAGCTTTCCCAAGCTAACTCTGCAATATGGGATCCCTGACTCTGATCATCAGCAATATATTAACTTAAAACTTTTGTTCTAAGTCAGCAACTAGCACTCTCGCCTATTGAGGAAGCTCTCTACAGGCTGCAACCAGAATCCTCTGCCATCTCCTCACTCTATCGGCTGTTCCTTGGAGATATGCCTGGCCCAGCTGTTAAAGCATGAGAGAAACGGGTGATGACCTTGGGCTAGAAGTAAGTGATTACTTATGGTCTAGGACAGTTAAAAATATACATGAGTGTTCAGTCTCAAACAATCTCCGGAGAATCCAACTTAATTTTGTGCATCAGACTTACTATGCTCCACACAAACTCAGATATTCACGCCAAGTAGGTCCTCTAGTTGTTCCAAATGTCATAATAGGATTGGGAATTTCATACCTTTGTACTCACCTGCCCCAATTTCCCCTTTGGATGGAGGTACATAATACTATGCAGAAAGTGCTATCTGTTCAACTGATTCCCGGCAGAGTTAATGCTGGGAATTGGGATGATATACAGGGCCAGTGCAGACTAACTCCCAACACTTCACGAACAGACTGTGGGCAGTGGCTCTGATAAATGCCAGGAAAACTGTGGCACAGCATTGGGTTAGCACCACTCCCGAGCATAGCCCATTGGCTTAATAATTTACAAATGTGTATGAAACTTGAGAGACCCAAATGTCTGCAAATGATCATTTATCACTGTTTCAGAAAACCTGGAATCTCTCCTTAAGGCAATAGGGATAGGTCTGATATCTGGGTAAGTTGAAGGGGTACAGTATAACCTATTACAATTTGTGTCAACCCGATATTCTCATCATATTATAACACTGAGACAAAGTCTTAGTCCACATGATATGTTTTTCAGACACACTTCTCATGAATACTAACTCACCCTTCTACTATGTGACCTGTAATTTTGGAATTTAGGACTATAACTGTAGGCCTACATTACAAGCGGTATCCCATGATTTCATGATATACTACATGATTACTCCTTGTCTGACTGTGTATGTTTATGCTGATGTCTGATTTAACTATCTGAATGTACCCAATGACATGTGAATATACCTGCTTACACATGTATGTATGTAAACCATTTATGCCTGTCAATAAGCTCTGTTTACAGAAACAAAAACATAGGAAGCTATCTCCAATATAATGAACAATGCAAGACAAACACTTGTATCCAATAATGTCTCAGAAATGACCATCTGCACCTAGACTATGGACTAGAGCCCTTAAAAGTGTAATGCCAATATGTCCCTGAGTGCAACGAGTGCAACACTCTTGAAATGGTCAAAATAACCATTCAAAATTCCATGTATTTGATACTGTGTCCCAGGAATTGATTTTAAACATCCTCCACTACACTCTCCTGCTACAGCGAGTTAACCAACAAAGATCAGTGCTAGGCAACCAACCATTTAAGTACATAATACACAAGTCCTTCAATATAGAAAGAAAGGCAAAACAGCAACCTCTGAGTAATTTTCAATATCTCAGTAAATTCAGGTTAACTGATAATACAGTATGGTAAATATACACAAACAGTGACTTCTGGCATCCAACAAGGTACTGGGGACTAGCGAGTGGACTAATGGAAACTAAAGTTCCATGCTGGGTTGAGCCAGAGGGTGTATATACTATGCCTTATAAGTGCAACAAAACAGGACAGCCATCTTCAAGCTGCTGATCTTCACCAGCTACTCCCAGAAACTGCCAAAAATCACTTTACCAAGCACCGACAAACCCGGCAACTCTTTTAAGGGAGAAATACACCCCATATCAGTCCTCACCAATTGGCTACCAGTCTTACAATAAGAACATCAGGTACAGCATGTAAGGTTTACAAAACCAATTCTAATGACAACATTTCATGGCAGTTGCAATTAGCCCCTAAATATCATTCTCCCCATCCTTATTTTCTATAAGGGCAGATCGACTGTCAGTCAGCTTTTTATTTTAAGGAGTCTCTTCCCAGCCTCTGTCAGATGATTGAAAAGATAATGTCTTACCAGCGTAGGATAGTCTGAACAGGACGAAGTAAAGCATGAGAGATCCCCAATTGTCTTAGTTCAGATTAGACAGTATCAAAGGACTTTCTTCATGGTTGAGTTGCAAAGGAGAGGTCAGGAAAGTAAAAAATTATTGTGCCATCAGTAAGCTCTACTGGGCCCTTACTTTTGTGGCTTGTAGGACCTGTCCTTTGATTGTAAGTCCCGATGTGGCCAAAAATGGTGGAGGCACCAAGGATTAAGTCTATAGGCCTGTAACAGTACTCCTCTCATTGAAATTCAAGGTAGTATGCAGAAGGGAAGAAACAGACTCCATCAAATTCAGTCCCTCCACTCCTCTGGCACACCTAGTATTCTAACATTAGTGAGGTGAGCACCATTTTCAAGATGCTCCTGACGGAGATGCAACAGTTGATTTTAATTCAGCAAACCTGCAGTGGTGGTTGCAGCTTTCTCAGCCAGGCATTTTGACTGTTGGGACTCTGTGGCCACAGAGTCCAACTTCATTTCCACTGTTGTCACCCTCAGGGTGAAGCCATCTACCTTCTTATTGATTTCTTTCATAAAGGATTCCAGGTCCTTAATCACTTTGAGAACAGCTGCATTCGAGGTTCTCCTTCTGTGCCATGTGGCTGGCCTTGCTGTTGCATGTTCTGATCTCCCATGCTTTGCAGCCTGAAATGAGCAATAAAATTGTAAAAGACAGCACCTTAGATGAACTGGAGGTGATGAAAATTATACTGGTCACTATGTTTGCCAAAATAACACTTAAAACAGTCCAGAAAGAAGAAAATATGCTGCAGCAGTTGGGGCTTCTGTGAGAAACGTCTGTTGCTGTCAGCTGCTAGCCACAACTTCCTAACTGCCTTTAAAACCAATATTGGCAGCCTAATGGGGGTTCACAAGACTTGTGTGTGGACGGGATCAGTTAGGGAAACGAGGTTTACTAACAAATAGTAGTGAGAAAAAAATAATGTTACCTACTGAGAATTGATCCCAGGCTCCGGGAATACTGCTGCAATGCTCCAACCACTGAGCTACAGGCTCTTAAGGTCATCTTAATATTTGCTCAAGCATATATTGACCAGAATTGACTCATAATACACTGTTGACTTCCAACAGTTATATTGCCCTCAGCCTTTGGCTTCTGGTAATATATTGCCAGTTAGCAGTCCATCCCTTGAGGTCAACATTTTGCCACTATATACCTTATCTCTGGCCAATATTGGTATCATAATATGTTTTATATATGTTATTGATTTGCATTTTATATTGCTTTTGTATTTCATACTGTATTATGTGTTTTGTACTAGTTTTTGCCCCATGAACTTATCTGGTTAACCAAATACACATAAAACAAATATTTCTGAATATTGCTTGGCTAGAAGACTATAAGGTTTGCAGCAAAACACTTCTGAACTGATACTGCATAACTGGCCTAAAGAATACAGGGAATGGTATTTGTGGTGAATGTGGCCTTATGACCGTGGACATTTGGGTCTGCACAGGGACAGAGTTCCATGACAAAGCCGCAGGGTACTATAAAAGTGAGGGTGAATCCCTTGAAGTGACAGTTTTGATGGCAGCATTCTACCCCACCTACCACTCAAATAAAACAGCAGAAGCTAAGGTTGCAAAAAGTTCACACTGCCCTGATTTGGATCTCAGCCTGAGTTTAGCCTCTGGAAAGGGATACTACATCAGGTAGCTTTCACTGGTTCATCAGTACAGATACCGCTGCGAGCTGTCTTCCGCACTGCCAGGCATCTTAACAAGAAACTGCTGTGATGGTCTTACTGTTCTTGCCTTTTGTAATTTCCAGCAAACTTTTACTCAACAAAGCTGACCCTGATCCTGCAGTAAAGCTTTGAGTTCCAAGGTAACCCGATTCAGTTACAGTTGTGCAGAAATCTAGTTACAACACATTGTTTACTGATCCAGTTCATCTGATGTGGCTGAGACAGTTTATTTACTTATTTAGCTTTTGGTGACTAGGAAAGGAGGGAGAGACAATACTGCCTATTTTCAGCTTTCTCCAGGGTGGGGTGGGGGTTGGGTTCTAGGTGCAAACCAACTGAAATTGAACCAAATTCAGATTAATGTGTTGGTGGTATTTTTAGTGAATGGAGACACATTTGCCCAGGACATGGGGAGATTCCCCAACTCTCCTTAAGAAGTGTCATGGTAGTTTTTAAGTGCACTTGAATGACCACCAGAAAAGGCAGAAGGGACCTTGGTTTAATATACAATTTGAAGGACAGCACATCCCGATAGTACAGCATCCCCTAGTACTACACTCAATTGCCAGTTGCTGATTTCAGACAATAGAATTAGAACAGTAATACATTTAGAAGAAACGCTTTAGTATTTTGTCCCCTTCCCCAGTTTTTGTCTTTTACCTATCCCCCACCATGATGATTGGGATCACCATGACTACCTACCCTTTTCCTCCATCCAGGAGGGAGAGTGACCAGCTGCCTTCATAGCCAACACTACTGCTAACTCCTTGCTTGACCAGCAGGGGACCATGAATGTCAGGTGAACTGCACCCTCTCTCTTACAGGAGGTAAGCACCACACCTCCTAGATACCCTTGCCCCCAGTCATCTGCAATTAAGGATTCTGGGGCTCAAACATGGACTCATTCTCCTGCTGAGAGGTGTGATGTACAGTTGCTGTGCCACAGCACTACCAGTTCCATGGAGCATTTGTTTTCATCACTTTTCAGTGGGAGAAACACTTATTATGTTGGCGTTCTTGTGCAGCCAACAACTTGCAATAGTGCAGCTTTGGAGGCGCGGTCACTGTTGGGCTGAATGCAGGACATGCACCAGTAGGTGCATCCCTCATTCCCAATCAGCCTGCATTTGGAGCCACACCATGCATACATAATGTGGCGAGCACATCTAGAAAAGGTCCGCTGCAATCCGAGCAAAGTTTGTCAGATGCAGCGGACCTTCCCTGAACGTCTTCGCCGACATTGTGTATGTGATGGCCGCCAA
Organism: Neoceratodus forsteri; assembly: GCA_016271365.2. Classification (NCBI taxonomy): domain Eukaryota; kingdom Metazoa; phylum Chordata; order Ceratodontiformes; family Ceratodontidae; genus Neoceratodus; species Neoceratodus forsteri. The sequence continues at coordinate 128,823,596 of JADMNL010000024.1, forward strand.
CTGCTGACTTTGGGGTGCTCTAACTCTGCTGGCTTCCGTATGCCCCAATGTATGTGCCGATGGGGAGCCCACTCGCCAGCATAAAGCACCTCCTCCTCATTTCTTATATGCCGAGGGTGGTGCCCAATCCTCCTCAGCTCCCCCACTTTCCTTGTGTGCAGATGGTGGTGCCCAATCCCCATCGGCATAAATTAACCCCTGCATTGTGTGCTGTTGAGGTGCCCAATCCCCGTCGGCTGCAGCAACCCCACCAAACAGTTAGGTGGCATGCTGGGAGCCCACCCCAGTGTGCCAAATACCCTGTAGAAAAAAAACTGCCCAGCGATGTTTTTTTTTTTTTTTTTTTTTTTATCCCTCCTGGACGCCCCTGCACTCCCTCCTTCGGCTGTCTCAATGTCCACCAGACTCCCCACTAAGTCTGCCCAGAGTGTCTCTTTTTTTTTTTCTCAGGTGCTCCTACCTGCCTCCTTAGCACCTTATACAGCGGGTCTGCCCGTGTTGTGTCGTCTGGGTGGCGGAGCTGCCGCCATCCGGAGTGCAGAGGGTTGTTTTTCCGGTTTCTGTCCCTCCTCTCACCCCCAAGGGCTGGCTCGGGCGGGCGTGCTTACGCACGCCTGCCAAGTGCCCGGCGTCCTCCCTCGGCTCCCTGCCCTAGGAAGCCGCCGTTGCCCGAGTCAGTGCTTCCACCGGCTCTCGGCGTCGGGTGTATTAAACACCCCTGGTCCCTTCCAAAGGAGGAGAGCATCCATTGGGACGCTCGATCCTCCTTCCCCCTGCCGACCCCGACGGCAGAGTCCGTCCAACCCAGTCGCCTGGATGCGAGTGTGTGTGGGCGCCCAGCGCCAACCTCAGCACCACCGGCCGCCCCAGCGATGTTTTTCTTTCACCCTGTAACACAGAAATGGTCCCTTGTAGTCTTCTTACCCACCACCCACACCCACCACTCGCACCCTGCCTCCCCACCCCTCACCCCATACTTACCTCTGGAGTCCAGCACGGCGATCTTCAGTGGACTGGGAACACGTCTGCACTCTTCAGAGCCGTCCACGAACTGAGAAATGCCGGTAAGCTGTATAATGTAATAAATAGGGTTTTTCAACTTTGATGCATATCTCGGGCATTTTTGAATTTTGCACTAAATTTTCAACATTGGGTTTTGAGACCCATCCTCATGAATTCTGCTACTGTTATGATGTTAATTGGTCCAAAAGGTGATTTCGCACTCACCGCGCAGAATCATCTTTCGGACCGATTAACACAAGGACAGTGGCAGTGTTCATGAGGTGGGCTCTAAAAGCCTATGTTGCAAAAGTGGTGAAAATCCAAAATGGCTGTTTTACGAGCTTGCTTGGCGAGTTGCTACACACGCCAGAACTGCTGAACTGCAGTATTTCATGCCAGATTTTCAACATTGTACTTTTTCTGCACCTCCTTGTGAACAGTACAGCTATCATTTTTCACATCCTGGCCGAATGTGTTTCCTCAGACTTCTGGTGCACAATACGGGTCGCTGTGGGAAATCAGTGTTTGAGGCAGATTACGGAAATGACAGTGATACTGTTCTTGAGCAGAGGTTGTAAATGCCTATGTTGAAGATTTGGTGATGACACTATAAAATGACTGTGTTAAGAGCATGCGTTGCAGGTTTGCACACACGCCATAACGCGCATTTGTAATACTTTCACTCTGGATTTTCACCATTGGCATTTTCCACACCTCTTGATGAACAGTACAGCTGTCATTTTACATATCCTGCCTGAAATGTGTTTCCGCCGTCCAGCGAGAATAGCTGTCGCTAGTGCTAAATCACTTTTGGGACAGTTTGAGGAAATGACCATCACACTGTACATAAGCAGAGGTGCTAAAATGACTATGTTGAAAATTTGGTCCCAAAAGTCCATAAAATGACTGTGGTACAAGTATGCATCACGATTTCCATGCACCTTGTAACTCGCAAATCTGCAATATTTGCATGCCACATTTATAACACTGCCATTTTTTACACCTCCTTATGAACAGTACAGCTATCATTTTTCACACCCTACCCAAAATGTGTTTCCGCACTGCACTACCAAAGCCAATGCCAGCGAACAACATTCGGCATTGACAAATGCTTGTTTATTTAGGGTCACTAATGTCAACATTAACAGCAGAATTAAAGATGAAAAGCTATCAGTGAATGTCATTCTAAAGGAGGGCTGTCCAGAGGAAAACGTTGTGTCAAAGATATTAGTAAGTGCTTTATGGGATAAGAGATGGGGCAGTGCAGATGTTTAATTTGCCATCCTTGCACATCAGGAGTGCAGAGCAGAGGAAAACACACTCACAGAGTATAACAAAGCAGGATGCACTTCTTGAGTTCAGTTGTTGCCAAATGCTTTGAAAGTTTGGCCACAGTTAACCTACTAATCACCTGCACTGTTGTGTTTGGCTAATTCTATGCTGCGTACATTAATTGAACTCCAGTAAAAGAGACCGGATTGCACCTCCAGAACTGCAGTTTTTTATGTTTGCTTGTGTGAATGCACAAGCAAACATCTCAGGGCTACTCAGATAGAGTAGGGGCTGTGGAGGGTGTGCTGAAAGCAATCAATACAGGTGAGCCTGCAGGAGATAATGGTGTGCACACCCAATCCTGACAAGGCTCCTGCTGACACTGCTGAGCTGGCTAATGGATGGAAACTCTCACATGAAAGGATGCAGCCACACCTATCACAGTGCACCTGCATCATTTCATATTTTCTGCCCATTAGCCAGTGTCCAGCATCTACACTCCCCAGCTTGTCAATAACAATTTGCAGTGGGTGCTTAATACTGCCACTGGTATCTCTCTCCTACCTGATCCAGATTTCAAACCATATGACAGCTGGGTGCCCAATTCCGCCACCAGACAATGTTCACCTCCCCCCACACATAGCATGCAACACTGGGGTGCCACCCCAGTGCTGGCAACAATATATGTCATGACACTGGGGTGCCCGACCCCATGTCAGTCCCTGATATGAAGAAAATGGTCCCTCATTGCCATCTTTTTTGTTCTAAACCTTGTAAAAACTAAAACAGTTCCTTGACTTGTTCTGCTTCACCCTAACCATCTGGACCCCTCACCCCACCATGACCCCTCCTCTCCACACCCACTACCCAACCCCCCCTGCATTCTTCATTTACATGCAGTCCACCGCTGTGCTTAACTCTCAAGATCACCGAATGTCTTGCTGCTTCCAATGCCGACCATGAATGGACTGAAACACAGTAATACAAAATCACACATGCCCCTCAATGCAAAGCATCATGGGCTGCTATGCAAATCACCACAGAATATTATACTGGCTCAACTTTAAGCTGAAATGCATGGTGCTGAAAGCCTGTCACAGTTTGCAAAGGGTGCCAACAGAAGACATAGACACGTGTTTCAGTCCTACCCAGACTCATCAGTATGCCTCATCTGTTTGACACCCCAGTGGAATGAACCAGCTACCCTAAGATGGTCTATCTGGGTTATGTTGTGGTGAACCCAATTAAAACAAAAAGCAATTTAAAGACAAAGAACCTCTGTGCGCAAACACTGAGGCAATGGTTACCCTAAAGGGCATTTGGCTGGGAAGCCAAGTTTCAAAGAAATACAAAATCACACATGCCCCCACGATGCAAAGCGTCATGGGCTACATATGTAAATACCACAGAATATTATGCTGGTTTAACTTTAAGCAGAAATGCATGATGCTGAAAGGCCTCTCCACACAGTTTAAAAGGTGCCAACAGAAGACATAGACAAATGTTTAGTCCTACCCGGACTCATCAGTATGCCTCATCTGTTTGACACCCCAGTGGAATGAAGCAGCTGCCCTAAGATGGTCTATCTGGGTTATGTTGTGGTGAACCCAATTAAAACAAAAACTATTTAAAGACAAAGAACCTCTGTGCACAAGCACTGAGGCAATGAGGCAAGTACAAACAACAAGAACTACTGGCAGCGGATGAAGAGAGGATTAAGTGGTTAGAGGCATTGGAAGGGCAATAGAGAGAGAAATTGTTGAGGGGCAGTGAGGAGACAGGATCAATGAAGGGGAGAGGGTGGGGAGAGGAGTCAAAGTTCAATCTTGGGACGAACAGTGGGTTGTAGGGGAACAGGGTGGGGTGAGGGGAGTGAGAAGGGAGAGGAGGTAATTGATAAAACATACAAGACAAGGACCAGTAATTAACAATAACTCACAAAATTAACAAAACCTGTTGTACAATTAATTAAAATTATATAAAATGTATAAAAGGAAACATACAAAATATGCAAGGTACACAAGAATATATCTAAAATAACAGCAGCATGCCTTACTCATTAGTTATTTTCACATTGCACTTTAAATTAATGCAGAGTTCTGGAATGCCTCATGTAAGGAATTATAATAACTGGTGATCCTTGTTATCAACCCGTTTTGAGTACTGTAAAGTCGATCAACCCAAGAGGTTGATATGAAAGTCGATCAACCCGCCGGGTTGATACGACTTTACAGCCCGCGCCAAGAAGGCTGCAGCACCACATTTCAGAGTAAATAGATTCAAAAAATAACAAAACGCCAAGATTTCATAGTAGGGCACGCCCCCATGCTAGCATGTTATGTGATGTCATCTCTTGAATAACGTGGGGCGTGCCTACTAGTAAGGAAATGAGAACATTTTTGCCTCGCTTCTCCTCTTACTGTTAATTGTTCTATTGAATTGTTTTAGTGCCGGTTATTATAAAAATAAACATTATGTATGGATAGAATGGAGATTTTTACACTCATTGTGTGATAATATAGAAACCTCTCAGCTCGCTCCTCGAGGTTTACATATTATCACACAACTTGGTGTAAAAACTCCATATCAACTCCATACATATGCATTATTCTCTATATATCATTCCAAGTTTTAGCTGCTATGTATGAAAATGCTTTTGACCTTTCTAGTTTTACAGAATGGTATTGTTAATGCTAATGTATCAGCAGGCCGCATAGCTTTACATCCGTTTTTTAAACAAACAGTCTGAAATTGGGCTTTCATTCCCCATTGCGGGATGGTGAATTAAAGCCTGGGATCCCCATAGGTTTCTTACAGGGGAGGGTTCCTCTCTTCTGTGCTGAAGGTCATTAACAGTAGATAGGTAGTTTGCATTTAGTTTACTCCACCAGTCAAGTTGGGATTCAGTGGTGGCTCCTTCATTCGGTATGGCTGTGGTCTTCCCTTCACTGCTTCACAGAATTATATCCCAATCGTTTTTACACCTCCAGGCTCCAGGCCTGAGCTTTTGGGCATCTTCTGTAAGGTACCTTCAGGCAAGGGATCTCGCTCCTGTGGCATCTCTAGGGGCAGAATTCTCTTCAAGAGGGTTCTGTAGCATCGCATCTCTAAAGGGTGGTAGTTCCACCAGAACAGAGAATGTGAAAGGCAACACAAATCCAACCACAACCTCTTCTCCACTGTAGCACAAAACTACCATCTTGCACAAGCATCCTACATACTAGTCATCCACTGGATCAATGAGCTTGCAGGCTATCTAGGTTTTAGTGTGGCAGTGGGCCACTTTGCCACCCCCACCAGCAAGTACTATAAGCAGTCCACATCTAAAGCGTCCTCCGGATGCTCATTTAATTGCTCCCACCATCCACTTCCTTGTCCTCCAGTGGTTTACCTCCTCCATCTAGGCACCTTTCCTAAAGTACTTTAACCAAAGAACCTCACTCCTGTGGCACCTTTAAGAGTGGAACCCTCCTCAAAAGGGTTCCATGCCATCATATCCTGAAAATTTGGTAGTTCTTCTGGAACAGAAGAGCAGAAAAGCCACACGCATAGCTATCCTATATATCTAATCTGTCTGCAAAGGCGAGCCTCAGACAAACTTACATAGATACATAGATACATAGACAGTGTCATCAGATAAGGGCCTATGGCCCACCCAGTCTGCCCATTTGAGCATGTAAGTTCAGTTTATGTTTTCCTAGAAGTCTGCTGCCCTTACCCTGACCTCCAGAATTCCTTTATGTCTATCCATGAATTCTTAAATCCCGTGATCGTTTCAGCCCCCACCACTTCCTCTGGCAGGATGTTCCACTTGTCCACCACCCATTCTCTGAAGAAATTCTTCCTCACGCTTCTCTCTGAATCGCCCTCCTCCAACTTCATCCCATGTCCTCTAGTCCTGGAACATCTTTTGGCTTAAAATAGTGTATTCCTGCACCCTGTTCCTCCCTGTAAGATACTTGTATGTCTCTATCATATCCCTCTCCCTCCTCTCCTCCAGGGAGTACATATTCAGTTCCTTCAACCTGTCCTCATAAGACTTGTGATGCAATCCATGTACCATCTTTGTTGCCCTCCTCTGAACCTTCTCTCCTGTCTATGTCCTTAAGTAGGTAAGGTCTCCAGAACTGTACACTGTACTCCAGGTGGGCCTCACTAGTGTCTTGTATAGTGGAATCATGACCTCCCTTTTCCTGCTGGTGATGCCCTGCCTATGCAACCCAGCATCCCTATTTGCTTTACCTGCTGTCTTGTCACACTGTTTCTCTACCTTGAGCTCATCAGAGATGATAACCCCAAGATCCCTTTCCTGCTTGGCGATGCATATCCTCACCCCCAACTGATATATTTGCCAGGTGGGTTTTGTGCCCATATGCATTATCTTGCTTCTTTGCATTCAATTTCAACTGCCAACCCCTGACCATTCTTCAAGTTTCTGCAGGTCCCTTCTCATTCTGTCTACACCCTCTGGTGTGTCTACTCTGTTACAGAGCTTTGTGTCATCAGTGAACAGTGAAATTCTGCCTTCTAGGTCCTGCGCAATGTCACTGATGAAGATGTTGAATAGGACCGGTCCCAGCACTGATCCCTGTGGTACCCCACTGGTCACTCTTCCTCTGTGGAGTGACAGCCATTTACCACCACCCTCTGTGTCCTGCCGCCCAGCCAGTTACCTACCCACCACATTACTGTCCTGCCCACACCCATATTCCCCAGTTTGTGTAATAGTCTTCTATGTGGCACAGTGTCAAAGGCCTTGCTGAAGTCCAGATAGGTCATATCCACTGCCCTCCCTGATCCACCTCCCTAGTCACCCAGTCAAAAATTCAACGAGGTTGGTCTGACATGACCTCCCCAGGTGAAACCATGCTGCCTTGGGTCCTGTAGTCCATTGACAACCAGATGTTCCACCAATCTCTCCTTCAGTAGTGCTTCCATGATCTTCCCTACTACCGAGGTGAGGCTGACGGGTCTGTAGTTCCCCCTCCTCTTTGTTCCCACTTTTGTATAAGGGACTACATCTGCTGTCCTCCAGTCTTTGGGTACCTCCCTGTTTCCAGTGATCGGCTAAACAGGATAGCCAGAGGTTCAGCCACCACCTGTCTTAGTTATTTAAGGACTCTGGGTGCACCCCATCTGGCCCCATTGCTTTATCAACTCTTATTACTTCCAGTTCCTTCAGGACCCTTCTCGTGTAAAGGGACTTGTGTCCATTTCTGCACCATTCTCACCCTTGTACTCCCTTCAGACCCATTACCCTCCTCTTCCTCAGTAAAGACTGAGCAGAAATACCTGTTCAATATGTCAGCTTTACTGTTGTCATCCTCCATCGGCCCCATCCTCCCCCTTCAGTCTCACTATCCCTCCCTTTGCCATTCTTTTTCAGTTATGTACCTGTAAAGGTTTTGTCCCCTCTACCCACTGATTTTGCAATGTGTTCTTCTGTCTGAGCTTTGGCTTCCCTACTGACCTCCCTGCCTCCCTTTGCTTCTCCTGGTACTTCTCCCTGTCCCCTTCTGCTTGTGTCTTTTTGTATTGCCTGAATGCAATCTTATTGGCTTTCACTTTCTTTGCTACCTCTTTGGAAAACCATAATGGTCTCCTCTTCCTTTTCCTCTCTTGCTAACCTGCTTAATGCATAATTCTGTTGCTCTTGTAATCCCCATTTTAAATACTGCCCACTGTTCCTCAACCCCTGATTCCTGCCCCATTCCCTTAATGCCTCTTTCAAGTATCTCCCATTTCCCAAAGTCTGCCCCCTAAAATCCAGGATATGTGTTTTTGTGGTTTGGTTCTGCTCTTTCTGTGATTTCAAACCACAATGACTGGTGGTCACTGTTCCCAGGTGCTCCCCATTGTTACCCCTATCACACTGTCCCTGTTTGTGAGCACTAGGTCCAGTATTGCCTTCTGCTGAGTTGGTTCCATGATCAGTTGCTTGAGGAAGGCACCCTGAAGGAGTCCAGGATAAATCTGCTCCTAGTTGATGCTGCTGCTGGGATGCTCCAGTCCACGTCTGGAATATTGAAGTCTCCAACCAGTACTACCTCACCCTTGTCTGCCATCCTTTGGATGGCTAGCATCAGCTCCCTATCTGTTTCTTCCTCCTGGGCTGGTGGTCTATAGACCACACCTATGGGATGGCTGTCCCCATTTTCCTTTCCAGCTTAACCCACAGTATCTCCCCATTTTGTTCCTCCTGGATCTCTGTGGCCCTTATGTCATTTTTCACATACAGTGCCACCTCCTCCCTTCCTACCTGCCCTGTCTCTTCTGAATATGTTGTAGCCAGGTATGGCCATCTCCCAGTCGTGGTTATCATTACACCAGGTTTCAGTGATGGCCACAATGTCCAGGTCTGACTGCACCATGACAGCCTCCAGATCTTCCATCTTGTTGCTAAGGCTCCTGGCATTTGCACATGGCTTTCCATGATTTGACCTCCTAGACTGTTTCACTGTTCTACTCAGCCCCTTTCTTGGTTGTCCTTTATCCCTGGTTCTCCTTGTTGTCTGCCCTTCTGCTGAATTTTGCCCCTTTCTGCCTATCCACCTCTTGGCGATAATCTCCATCTTTTGCACACTGCTTTGTAGAGATAGCCCTCCTCCGGTTCACTGGTTCCACTGCTAGCTGTGGGGTGACCTAGTAGGTACCCTCCTTGCTGGCCTGCACACCCCCTTTGCTAGTATAAATGCTTGTCAATGTGGCATTTAAACTTGAGTGCTTGGATTCCTCCAGGATGGATGCAGGCCGTCAGGCTTGAACAAACCTCCATCCCTCCTGGTGGGTCCCAGTCACCAATGAATCAAACCCTTCCTCACAGCACCAGTTCTTCAACCATGAGTTAAAGTTCCTGGTGCATGCGCTCATGCTCTCCTTGCCTCTGCAGGTAGTACTTCTGAGAAAGTGACAGAAGTAGCTACTTGCTGAGACCCCTCCCAAATTTCCTAAACTCTTCCTGAACTTCCTTTGGCTCCCAATTTGCCAGGTCATTGGTACCTAGGTGGATAATGACATCCAGCTCACCCTCCCATCTTGCCTTCCCAGTGCTCCCAGGATCTTCCTTCAATCCTCCATGCCATGGCACCTGGTAGGCACCTCATCTCCCTGTCCTCCCCTCCTGTGTTCCTAGCTGGATCCCTCTTATGATGGAGTCCGCCAAGGATTCACTTCCTCCTCCTCTGGGATCCACTGCTCTCCCCACTGAGGTCACCTCCTTGGCTAACCTCCACATCCTTTCCCTCCACTTCTCTGGGTACCTCTATTTGGTTGTCCCTGTTTGCCAGTGTGGCATATGAGTTCTTGAGTGGAACAGGATCTGGGATGTGCCTCTGCCTGACCACTCTAACCCTCTCTGAGCCCACTGTCATCCAAGTGCTCCTCGTTCTCGGCATCCTTTGAGGCAGTTGCATTGGACTGGGTGATCTCTAGATAGGGGTGATGGTACTCCTGACCCAGTTACTTCCGCCCTGAGTCTGGCTACCTCATCCTGCAGTCCAGAGAGATGCATGCAGATAGAGCACCTCAGTGTCCAGAAGGTCTGCTTGAATATAGTGCCCACAGCCACTGCATTGCACCACCCCCACATTATACTGCAACTATACTGCTATTCCACTACTTGTCTGTTACTGAAGCTCTCCTAGTTCTCGTTTATTAATTTACTGTCCTAAAATCCTGCCACTGATCCTCAGATACTTTTCTTTTTAAAAAGAATAAACCAATAAATAAATAAATGAGTCAAAACACTTGTCGTGCTGAGGTGGGCTTCTTCCCATATGCCCCTCCTACTCCACACCCTTACTATCCCCTGTGTTTAGCTCCTGTCAATCAGATTTAACAGGCATATAATTAAGAGTTGGGGGAAGGGGTGAAAATTTGCAGCGATTTAAAGACAGCAAAGAAATACACCACCACTACATTTTAAATTTTCAACAGCCCAAAACAATTCTAAGTAAAGACAGCAAAGAAATTAAAGTGTAACTAAAAGCCCACAGTCTAAGTTTAAAGAAAATAGCAATTACCAGTTACTGTAAAGCACTGAATTGAATATGTTTCCTTCCCCTTCTAGCTTCTTCTGGAAAACTTGTAATGCAACCCACTTAGGAGGATGTGGTGTTAGACCTGATACTAACAAATGGAGACTGTGTTGATAATGTAGAGGTGTTGGACCACTTGGGACCAGTGACTATCGGTTGGTGAGGTTTAATGTAAGAACTGAGCCAGAACCAAACCACACCAAATGAGGGTCCTGAACTTCAGAAGGGCAGAACTTTAGAAAATAAGGGTATGCCTGAGGGTAGCCCTGGCAGAATTGGGAGAAAATGGGATGGGGGAACAGTATGTAATAAGACATAGTACTGGTAGAGCAACCAAGCTATGCATTACGAGGTCTGCAAGAACAGGAGGAGGAGGAGGAGGAAGACAATCTGGTTCACTAGGGAGGTAGTGGAAGTAGTAAGGGTGAAAAGACCAGCCTTCATTAACTACGAAGAATACAGAAGTGTGTCGGCCGGTGGGCGCTGAGGGTTGAGAGCTAGGCATACACCTCGTGCCACGCTGGCGGCCAGGGTTGAGGAGCGGACTCGGGTCGTCGGGGGTCGGCGGGGGAGGGAGGATCGAGGCGTCCCAATGGATGCTCTCCTCCCTCAGAGGGATTCTCAACCCGGTATGCGGTGGGAACACCGGCTCGAGGTTGAGGCTCCGCCACCGGAGTCCGGGGAGGGGACGCTGTTAGGGCGCTGAGGAGTGCACAGCACGCTGTTCTCTAGGACATACGTCCTGTGCCGCGTCCCAGGGGCGGGGGAAATGGGGAAACAGCGGAAAATGGCAGTCCTCAGTGTCCCTAGATGAAGACTGCTCCATCCCGAGCCCACCTAGGACAGACCCCGCTGTGCAAAGAGAAAGGAGAGAAGGTAGGGCACTCTAGGGGCAGATCCTGAAAGGGGGCTTTGGGGTACGTGCGGGTCGGAAGGAGGGGGACACTGGGGATAGAAGGAGAATAAAGAGATAACACAAAAAAAAAAAAAAGAATACAGAAGTAAGAGGATAGGAATGTTACCAAGAGAAGCAAAGGGAGGTGGGAGGGCAGTTAGGGAGCAAAGGTATTAATGGAAGAGACTATATCCAAAACAATTAAGAAAGGGGCCAAGACAGTCATTCTATTGGTACATTGGAGAAAGGATGAAAACAAAGGGAGTGATAATTAGGCTGAAGAGGGGGATCAAATAGAAGGACCAACAAAAGCAGGCGATTTGAATAGGTATTTCTGCTCAGTGTTCATGGGAGTGCAGGCCTAGAGATGCAGGACTGGGGCATAACCAGCAGAAAGGTGGACACCAGCCCCTTTATGGGGAAAGAGTTCTGAGGGAGCAAAGAAGCTAAGGGTGGACAAGGCAATGGGCCCAGATGCAGTGCACTGCAGGGTGCTAAAGGAACTCTGGGAAGAGCTGGCTGCACCCCTCATGGAGTTGCTCAACCTGTTGCTAAAGACAGGGAAGTGCCAGTGGATTGGAAAAAGTGCCTGTGGTCCCACTTCACAAAAGTGGTGATAGGGATGATGTTGGAAATTACAGGCCTGTCAGCCTAACTTCAGTAGTGGACAAGATAATGGAATCTTTGCTGAAGGAAAGATTAGTTGAATACTAGTACAAATGGCCTACTGGACCCGGACAACATGGTTTTATCAAGGGGTCCTGCCAGACAAACCAAACAGAGTTTTTGACTGGGTGACTAAAGTGGTGGACCAGGTCGAGGCGGTGGAGCGTGGCTTATCTGGACTTCAGAAAAGCCTTCACCACTGCCCCTCATAAAAGACTGATAAACAAACCACGTAACCTAGAAGTGGATCCTAAAATGCTATGGGTAGAGAACTGGCATACTGGCAGGAGTCAGAGCGTGGTGGTAAATGGGAACACTCTGGTGAGGGAGGGTAGTAAGCAGGGTGCCACAGGGTTCAGTGTTGGGGCTGATCCTCTTCAAAATCTATATTGGGGACATTGTAGAGGGGCTGGAGAGGAAGGCATGCCTATTCGTGGATGACATGAAGGTTCTGTAATAGGGTGGATATGTGGGGGTTGAAAAGATGAGGCAGAACCTTAAAAACTGGAGGAATGGTCTGAGCATGAAAGCTGGGATTCAATGCAAAAGAGTGCAGGATCATGCACATAGAGCACAAGAACCCAAGGGCAACTTACAGACTAGGAGGGAAGGTACTAACAGTCACAAAGCCGGAAAGAGAGCTGGGAATTATCATTTTGGATGACCTAAAAGAGGCTGGCAATGTGACAAGGTGGCGGGAAGGCTAGCCAGATGCTTGGATGTATAGGGAGGGTATTATAAGTAGAAAGAGGGAGATCATTTTGCCCCTGTATAAGTCACTGATGAGGCCACACCTAGAGTACTGCATCCAGTTCCGGAGGCCCCATCTGAGAAAGGATATAGACAGGGTGGAGGCAGTGCAGAGAAGGCAATTAAAATGGTGCAGGGCCTGAAGGAGAAGACCTCTGAGGAAAGACTAAAAGAATTAAATATGTATTCCATGGAGGCAAGGAGGGAGAGCAGAGACATGATTGAAACATACAAATATCTCACTGGTATAAACCCAGTACAGGAAGGAGCATCTTCCAAAGTAGGAGATGTTCCAGTACAGGGGCACAGTATGAAGCTGGAGGAGGGTTGGCTCAGGGTAATACGAGAAAATATTTTTGTCAGAGAGGGTGTTGGACACATAGAATGGCCTACTAGAGGAGGTGGTACGGGCTAAAATGATCACAGGATTCAAGAAGGAGTGAGACAGACACAAGGGTGTCCTGGAGGTAAGGAAGGTGCATTGGCATTCAGTATGTGCATCAAACCTCATATTAGGTAGGGATAAATAAGACAGAGTGGGTGGGCCAAGAGGTCCTTATCTGCCTTCAACTTCTATGTATCTACTGTATGTATATCCAACCATAACCTCTCCCATAGTGGCACACGCGCTACCATGTTGCACAAGTGCCCTACACACTTAGTCGTCCACTAGATCAGTGAACTAAAATTGAAACAGATTAATCTGTTGATGGTATTTTAGTGAAAGAGGCAAATTTTGCCATGACACTGGGGAAATTATTACTCTTTTGAGAAGTGGCACTGCATCTTTAGCATGAAACATTCATATATAGTGGCTGACATAGCTTGAAAGCCCAGGAAACGCTCTTCCAAATAAGGCATCGGGCTCATTTATAGCTGGAAACATTACATAGTGTGATGTTTTGGTGTCGGTCTGCCACTAGGACCCTTACTACTCAGGTCTGCCATCCCATCTCTCACTGCTATCCGGACCATGTAAATAATGGAGGTGGACACACAAACTAAAAGTAGAAAGGCTTTATTCCCAGCAGGTCACATCTGCACACCATGAGGCATAACCTCTGACTGACTGCTAACAGCCAGCCTACAGAGTCTTCTAGAGAGCCCCATCTACACCAGTTACATGTAACATGAGACTACTTTGCTGTGAGGGTCCTTAGAAGGGCAGCAACTAGCCTCATGCTTACGTGTACTCCATATCACCCCCAGGGTTGTGAAAGTAGATACCATTCAGACAAGCAGTAACATAACAAAAAAAAAACAGTTAAGAACTAGCAAGCATTACAACTTGTAATACAATCTTACAACATGTGAACAACATGGAAGTCCATTTAAGAAAAAAAGTCCTGTGAAGAAAAAGAGTTAATGCAGTGTATGTAGGGTCATGTACCATTAGCAAGACAGTCATGCAGAGAAACACACACGAGGACATTTACTGCAAAAGAACAATCAGGTAGAGAGGTGAGGAATACAATAAGTATCAGAATCATGAGTTACAAAAAGCTTGAGTCCTGATGGCACAAAGGTTCAAGACTTGTGTCGACTTTTCTGATTGGTAGGGATGGCATTATGGGTTACTTCAACTAGATATTGACAGGACGGTGTAAGGTCCCCAAAAGAAATCCAAGAGTTCTGAGAACTGTCAAAAGTCACACCATTTGACTCTGTAAGTCCAGGATCCATTCATAAATTTCTTGCAGAGAATTTTCTCGATGTGGGGTGTGTACAAGAGAGTCTTTAGAGGGAGATGGCTGAGAAGTCCCAGGAAGTGTATCTGGGTTAAGTCAGGTGCAGGAATATCTGGCTGTAGAGAGCTGGGAGTGTGAGGTTCTGCGTGAAGTGGTTTCAAGTTGTCAGAAGGAATTTCTGAATAGGAAAGACTAGTAGGCTCAGGTGCATCATCATTACTGGGGAGTGGTATCATCTGGGAGGGTGTTACTGTGGTACCCATGCTTCAGACGGTCAACGTGGACTTTGTTATGCACAAGCTTCCCATGAGACTTACATCGTGGGTGACATGAACAGAAGGAAGCTTTTCCACAATGTAGAAAGGACCAGTCCAATGGATCAATTTCCTTGTGGCGCCCAGAACTAAGACAGGTTTGTACAAGTAGACAGTGTGCCCCACAGGAAATGATGGTTCATGAGACTTAGCGCTGACATTTTCTGCATGACAGATTTTCTTTGTCCCAGTGTGGTTATTGCAACATGTCTGGCAAGCTCAAGTTGTTTAAGTACAGAGATGAGATATGAGGAAGCTGATTTTGGAACTTCAAGCAATGAAAGGTCCATGTCCAGTGGAGTTCTGGGATGGTGTCCATGGACCAGGAAGAATGGAGAGTACTCTGTACTATCAACACAAGGGCTTGTATTGTAAGTGAACTGAAGAAAGGAACAAAATGGTTCCAAGTGTCATGAGTTTTATCAAGGTACTTAGGAGCATACTTAGGATGGTAGACATTCTTTCACTTTGTCCATTGCATTATGGGCGATAGTTTGTTGTGTGAGTCTTTGTTATGTTGAGGAGCCTGCAAGTCTCGAACAATTGTTGAAAGATAGTTGGTGCCCCTGTCTGAATGCAGGTATGAGGGGTACCATGACAACAGACAATTGTATTGAGGAAGGCATCTGCTATAGTAGCAGCTTTGCTGTCTTTTAGGGAATTAGTTCAAGGTATTTGGTGAGGTAGTCTACAAAACAAGAATGTATTTGTTGCCAGAGTCAGTACATGTTGGTAAAGGTCCAAGAATGTCTGTGCTGACTCTTTGGAATGGTTCTATGGCTACAGGCATTGGAATGAGGTGTGCCTTCTCTGGTTTGGTGGGAGGCTTTCTCTGGGAGCAGGGCTGGCAGGACTTAAATCGGACAATGTCCTTGTTCATGTGAGGTCAAAAGAAGTGGAGCCATATCTTTTCAAGAGTTCTGTGAATCCCCATATGACCTCCTATCATGGCTTGTTGTTGCTGGACATAGATTGTAGGACAGCTATGTGTGAGGTTGAGGACCTTGGACAGTAGTAGCCTAGAACATTGCTATGGATTGTTGCACCAGTCGTGCAGCATGGATTGTGTCCATCTAGGTTGTTGGCTTCTGCTGGATCACATAAGGTCGAGTTGTGGAGAAGACCTCGGATAAAGGCTATAATTTGGTCTTTCTCTGATTTCTGCAGGCATTTGCAGCATGATCGATGTCCACTGTGAAGGTTTCTAAAGATTCTGATGGCTGCATGGTGCGCTCCCACAATTGTTGTTCTAACAACCATGGTGGAGTAGCATTGACAAAATGTTCTTTAAAAGTTGTATAAAGAATGGCACTATTCCCTTAATGTTCTAGGAACATGTGTCAGACCATGTAATGGCATTCCCTCTCAGGAGTAAGTACAAGGCTTTGGAAATACACTGTGGATCAGACCCGGTTATTAAAGGCAATCCAAGCTTGGAATTCTTGAAGCCAGGCTACTGTGTCTTCGTGAGGCAAGGCTGAGGCGGGTATTGGTTGTAGGCTGGTATGGATGGTGGACTGGGGTGAGATACTTCTTAGATATGCTAGGTCACCCTGGATGGCTTGTATAGCTGTGTTAAAGGACTGGACAACTTGCAGGATGGTTTCTATTGTATTCTTCAGGGTCGACCTGGGGGTGAAAATGGGCTGCTAGACAATTCTTGGCCATCCACTGGGTGTTGCAGCAGGAAGGTTGATTCCCAGCTGTTCTGTAATAATATTGTGGCATTCTAATGACATTGTGGTTGGGAAGTGATTCGATTGCCAGAATGAAAGTTGTAAGAATGAGATGGACTTGTCATCATGCAGGAGACAGGACGAAATGGAGTAGATGGAGTGTTGGGAAAAAAAAGTGTTGTGAGACAAAAATACAATTATTTGTTAGCAGAGTTCTTGGAATGAGGTTTGTTTTTGTTTGTTTGTTTGTTTATTTTACAATAATTTCTGATGGAAATCCATGTTGGCTGTTATTGAAATAAAGACTTTTTAATTCCAGGGATTAGTTGCAGTGTCCCTTCATTTCAATTGGGATCACCCTGCACAAAGATGGCTGCTACTGAAGTATATGGAGCATAGTCCCAATTGCAGATAGTGGTGCCCCTCACAAAGATGGCCGCTGGACCTGTAGCATAGATGTCTTGTCTAGTTTGCCATTCCCAGTATGGCTGCCAACAGGGGTAAAGGTTGCTTCCTGTTTTGCTGTTGTTAGCAGGTGGCTTATTTCAGAACAGCAGAAGAATGCAAGATGGTGATTCTGCAGTCTGTTCAAAACATAAATGGTGGGCTTTGGTTTGGTTGAGTTGCTCCCAGACTATCTAACGTATCTGCGGGGAGATTTATTGCTCCTTTCAATGTCAGAAATCTGGAATACTTTCTTCAGACAGAGTTGACAAAACAAATGTCAAAGAACCTCTGTGTGCAAGCACTGAGGCAATGGTTACCCTAAAGGGCATTTGGCCAGGAAGCCAAGTTTCAAAGAAATACAAAATCACACATGTCTCTACAATGCAAAGCATCATGGGCTGCATATGGAAATCACCACAGAATACTATGCTGGTTCAACTTTAAGCAGAAATGCATGGTGCCGAAAGGCCTTTCACAGTTTACAAAGGATGCCAACAGAAGACACAGACACGTGTTTAGGTCCTACCACGACTCAACAGTATGCCTTGTCTGTTTGACACCCCAGTGGAATGAAACAGCTACCCTACGATGGTCTATCTGGGTTATGTTGTGGTGAACCCAATTAAAACAAAAACTATTTAAAAGACAAAGAACCTCTGTGTGCAAGCACTGAGGCAATGGTTACCCCAAAGGGCATTTGGCCAGGAAGCCAAGTTTCAAAGAAATACAAAATCACACAAGTCCCTACAATGCAAAGCATCATGGGCTGCATATGCAGATCACCACAGAATACTATGCTGGTTCAACTTTAAGCAGAAATGCATGGTGCCGAAAGGCCTTTCACACAGTTGCAAAGGGTGCCAAAGAAGACATAGACACGTGTTTCGTCCTACCAGGACTCATCAGTATGCCTTGTCTGTTTGACACCCCAGTGAAATGAACCAGCTACCCTAAGATGGTCTGTCTGGGTTATGTTGTGGTGAACCCAAATGTCTGTTTCCATTCTTCAGGCAGAGCTGTGAGTCTGTGTATTGGAATGCACAGCAAGTTGAAGGCTCTGAGCTGCAAATCTGGTGACATCCAGCAGACCAGACCTGGGTTTGAATCCTCAGCTTCCACTTACATACTGTGTGACCCTGAGCAAGTCACTTAACTTTCCTGTGCTCCCAGGTCGCACCTGTAAAAACGTTCAGCTTAGTGTGCTACTCCTGGTTAAACAACTAAAATAAATAAATAAATAACAGAAAGTCATAGGTTTCTGGTTTGAGAGTTAAAGAATATGCAGTAGCTCTTGCCTGTTAAGGCGGAGCAGTTCATATGAGCACTGCTACTAGAACAGAGCTGCTGGGGAGGGGTGCAGTCTTCTTGTGGTGCCCATAGTATAGTAGTGGCAGATTTATCAGTTTACCTTGAGGAGTTCAGCACAGTCTTTAGCATGGCTGGAGGGCTCAGACAACAGTGTTAATTTCTTGGTTTCTACATCCTGGGCTGTGGCGCGGTGAGATAGAGGGCAAGAGAAGGGCTGCATTCTCCACCATGTGTGGTGTTTTGGTGTTGGTCTGCCACTAGAACCCTTACTTTCTCAGGTCTGCCATCCCATTTCTCACTGCTATCCAGACTGTGCGAATAACAGAGGCAGACACACAAAATAAAAGTAGAAAATACTTTATTCCCAGCAGGTCACATCTGCACACCATGAGGCATAGCCTCTGACTGACTGCCAACAGCCAGCCTACAGGGTCTTCTAGAGAGACCTCCTACACCCAGTTACATGTAACATGAGACTACTTGACTGTGAGTGTCCTTAGAGGGCAGCAACTAGCTCCTTGTCTAAGTGTACTCCACAATAGATATAGATTACTAAGTATGCTCAATATTACTATATTGCAGCCATTTGTAGAATGTTGTGATGCTGTTTATTCCTGAGTGACATCACAATGTTCTACAAATGGCTGCAATGTAGAATTGATTTTGAACAGACTTGGACATTTAAATCTCTATAGTGCTTCAAGCTACAGCTGACCCCAATACCTAATTTGAAAGAGCTTTACATGGGCTTACACACTGTGATGGCCTCTGGCTATGAATGTGTCCCTTTAACAGCCACCTGAGCAACCACCAGAAAAAGAAGATACCTCAGTTAAAGACTAGAACCTATGACCTTCTGGCCCAGAGGTGGATGTACTGTGCTACCAATGGAGCCACGCCAACACCCATCACCTTTGCTGTTTGTTTGAGCTAATAAATGAGCCATTTTCTTATAGCGTCCTATTGTATAGTTCATCTTGGAACCAGGTTCAGACCATAGGCAGAAGGCAGCAATTTTGTTTATTTGGTAGCAAGCATCATTTTTTTATATAATATTTTATTAATTTTCAAATGTAACACCCACATACAGGACACACCATACAATACAAAGACAAGTAAACCTGGAATACATGCAGAGTCAAAATTAAATGTACCTTGTACCATTTGTAAGCCTCAGAAACTCCAGCTGAGCAAGAACCAAAGTAGACATGCACAAAATACAGACAATACTCATTAAAATATTAAATTAAGTATCAGTGGCTCAGAAGGTAGCACGGTCATCTCTGGAGCTGGAAGATCTGTTAGTTATGGGTTCTAGCTCCACACCAGGTACTGGGAAGTACCCATAACTGACACTGTAGTGCAGTACAGAGATGGATGGGTGCTGCACAATTGAGGAGCTGTCCTTCAGATGAGATGTGAAACTGAGGTCCTTTCTATCCATCTTTGGTCACGGTCCTGGAGTAAGTAAAAGTCCCATGGCATTTATCGATGAAGAGTAGTGGAGTTCCCTGCTGTCATGGCCAACATTCCCCATCAATAACACAGGTCCATGTAACCCTCCCTAAGGAGAAACCAGGAAAAAGCTATGACAACTTAGAAGCAAGAGCCTCTGCAGCTGGGAGTAGTTACTAAATGTGTCCCAGCTTCACAGAAAGAGTTCCTCACACCCCTGAGTACGTAAGACAGGTGTTCAAGTTAAGGCACTAAGGGCCAAGGTTCTTCATTGTGCTATCATGGGTGTTGGGCATTACACCCACATGTTTTGGATACATTGACCAGTGCTGAAATCACTCTCACCAGCCCAGGGTGAGGCTCCCAGCCCTCCACTCTCATGTCCTCCATACCAAATAACATGGACACCAGGTGTACAGAACCAGCCTATCCAGCATTCTGTCCAGTTCCTGTGATGCCACCAACCAATATGGTTGCAGTTGAGAGCAGTCCCAGAAATAGTAGGTTCCACTAAGTTGCAGTGACAAGAAATTTGTCGACCGTCGGCACAGCGACAGCACACCACCACCAACTGGTGTTGTGCCATCGCTGGGGAACAAGTGTTTTCGTGGGGGCTTTGACCTATATCCCCATGCAGGGGTTTTCCCCGCACTAAAGATTTCTAACTCTGGTTGGAGTTAGTTTGGGGAGAGGCAAACACGCGGTGGCAGCAGTGTCTGAATACCTGGAGACCATCACAGCAAACTGCCAAAATGTCACTGTGATGGTCTTCATGGTATTGCATCACTGCCCATCGGTATACCGAAATAGTATGTATATGTACCAATGGCTACCTGACACCTCCTGCACATAGGTCAGATGGCCAGATTGAACCTGTGAACCACACTCGGTGGACAGTAGAGATGATGTAGAAACCTATACTGGGACTCCTTATATTTATTACACAAAGGAGGCCCATATGCAATTTAGGGTGTCCCCCAGCTCTGCTCCTAGATGGCCCTGCCTAGGTCTCTCTCCCACAACACCCAAACCACAGAAGAAAGGTTGAGCCTGCTTCTATCTTATTAACCCACTTTAGTGATCACCCCTTTAGGCAAGAGGCTGGACTGGAAATCGAGCTGTTCCAATGTATGAAGGGGCAGTGCTTCCCACTGGGTCCTACTTCAATCTTCTACTCAAGATCCATACCTATAGGTACTTGGAATGATGTGAGGCTAGTATGTCAATTTTTCCTTAGTCCTGTGAAAGGCCTAATACCTTCACTGGCATAGGTCTCCCAAATATTTCACACCTTTTCCTCCCAATCCCTAAAACCTCTGTCTTCCAGGCCAGGACCAGCCTGGTTTCCCTTCATAGGAATCAGGAAGGTGTCTTCTGACTTTGCTTTGCATCTGTGTCTAATCTCCTCCATGCTTCCAGAGTGTGTTTGACCATGGATTTAGACCCCCTGCCACACAGGTCCATTTCCTCAGGTGTCATACTAATAACCAGTGCCAGGACTCCTCCTCTTCCAGGTCAGACCAGCTGGCGCTGCCCCTTGATTAACCAAATCTTAAATATAATGTTGTTATATGGCAACATAGCCATACCATCAATATCAGGGAATCCCAACCTTCCCTGCTCAGTCCCACTTTTCAGCCTCTATATGCTCATTCTTGGCCTTTTACCTTTCCAGATAAAGGCAGGGAATCCCTTCTCCAGCCTCTTAATGTCACCCTTAATAGGGCCATGGGCAACATTTGCATCACATAATGAATTCTGGGAGGCATTCATTTTAACAAATTTATGCATCCTAGAGAAATGGGTAATGCCTGCTACCTCTCAGCTCTTTTAAGATAGTATTAAATATGGGTACTTCTTAGTTAAGTAAGAGTGGAATCCACCACCTTAAACCCGCAGGTCAGTTGTGCCTATGCCCTTGCCTAGTCCAAGTGTCATGAGTTCTGACTTATGCAGATGAAGTTTGTAGCCTGAAAATTGGGCTATCACTCACAGTAGGACTGGCATCGAGTTGTGTGGGTCTGTTTAAAGAATAAGAGATCATCAGCATACAATGTAATCTTGTGTTGATTATCTGGACAGATCCCCTCCCGTATTTCTGCTGTATAATAGATTGTGATAGCCAGTGGCTCAATTGCAAGTGCAAATAAGGGGGAGAGGACCCCCAGTAGTTCTATATGAACAAAATTCTTCCAATGAGAATGTTAACCAATATTCTGGCTTTGGGTTATGCATATACTGTAGAATCTGGACTCAGTTAATATAGTTCTCTCCCAGCCAAATCTCTCGAGCACCTTAAGCAGAGCCTCCCATTCTATATGATCAAATGCCTTCTCAGCATCCATCGCTAGCATGATTGCCATCTCTGCAAGCCAAGAGCCCCAGTGAAACATATTCAGTAACCGACTCAAGGGAATCAACAAAGTCCAAGAGGGTAGCATCTTTCAGAAAAAGAGACTTGCAAGAACAAGGGGACACAATTTAAAGATAGAAGGAGGCGGTTCAGGGGCAATGTGAGGAAGTATTATTTCACAGAGAGGGTAGTGGATGCATGGACAGCCTTCCTGAGGAAGTTGTGGGGTCTAAAACTGTGGGAGAATTCAAGAATGCATGGGACAGACATAAGGCAATTCTTGTGGGGGCAGGAAGATATAGGCTGTTGGTTAACTAGGATCTGCGGCTCATCCTGTAGGTAGGAAATGGGCAGACTAGATGGGCCTAGCGGTCCTTATCTGCCGCCAAAGTCTATGTTTCTATGTTTCTATGACTCACATTGTGATATCACAGTCGCCTTTGCAAAACCTGTCTGGTCCAGGTGCACCACCTCAGGGAATATCTGTTCAAGGCACCTAGCCAGAAACTTAGCTTTTTAAGTTTGTCTGTTTTAGGACTATGCAATTGAGCCAAGGCTCATTTACAATGACACCTCTACTTACATTACATGCATACCACAGTTACAGCTTATAAAAACATTTAGGTACAGTGCAAAACACTTCTGAAAGGAAGTCACTGTACTTAGGGTACAATATGTACAACCATTGCTATACAAATTAAGACTGCAGTCAATCAGACATATAAAATATATTTAATACTGCTGTCAGTCAGACATATACAGTATATATATTATATATATATATATATATATATATATATATATATGAGAGCAAAAAACTCCATTTAATGCATCAAGTTAGAGTTTTCCACAGCAACAAAGCGAGGAAATTCGGTGTTAGGGTTGACAGCCCCCCCTTGACCCCCACAGCTCACCTCCCCCAACTGGCATTGTGGTGTGTCCTGGGGTCGTCGACCCTAACTCACACTCCATCACATGTGTAAAGAATCTGAGGTGTAGGAAAATGGGGTGAGAGTTAGGACTGAGCGACCCCATGGCGCACTCACGATGCCAGTTGGGGGTGGCTGGGGGGTCCAAGGGGGTTTCAACCCTAACACCGAATTTCCTCACTGAGGAATGAGCAACCAGTCCTCCTACAACCAGAACTATTTTCCATCAGTCCCCTGCAACAGAACTGCTCTTCCATCACAAACATGGCTGCTACCTTTACACTGTAAAACCTTTAACTGGGCCCTAAAAATAAAACGACCTTAAATAAAAAATAAAACAAATTAATTAAATGTTTTTCCTGATCATCACACTCTGCTTACACATAAACAAATTAGAAACAGTAAGTATTATTTATAGTTTTCATTACAACTATTTCTTTACTAACAGTGAAAAATCCCCTTCTGTTTTTACCTGCTCATCAGGAAATCTCTTTTCTTGCCCTAACAATGAGATAATTGAGTCTCTGACTCTAAAATAGCCTTTGTTATCTGTGTTTAGAAATGGGCTTCTTACTTGCTGGACTCTGATTGGTCAGTACCTTAACATAGGGTACATTAACTTTCAATAGATGACCAGCAAGTAAGAAGTGCCAGTCAGCTGACAGTTGTACCTGGTGTATATCCTGCTGCCCAGCTGACCACTTCTGTCAACCAGCTGAGAATAGTGAACCTGAGATTAAAAAAGCAAACGGCTGACCAGCTGCCAATAAATTTCGACCTCATAAGCATTTTAAAGTGCCACAATGTACTTACAGAAGACAAGCAGCCAGCACAAGAACCAAAATGAAGTCATCCTGTAAAAACAAACCAGAAAAAGCAGAAGTAAGTGATCGCCTGCTTCTCTGACACATCAGCAGCTAGATACCATAGAAAATGAAAGACAGGAACACAATACAGTGAAAAATACTAAATGGGCAATCTCCGTTTTGAACAGTGACTAACTCACAATCACCTAACAATCGACTGGCAAACCATAACTTTTGAACAGTTAAATAATCTCCTCAGGTGATTCTACGCGAAAGTCTGAACAAGCAATGGCACAGATTACTCTGTAGCTGGGTATTGCGCCTTGAGGCACGAGGCATCAACTGCCATCTCGGCAGCACAGATCTCCATCAGCCTGTCAGCATAACTACAAACCCAGCTTTTAACTCCTCAGACAACGTGCTGGCAGCAGTACTGAAACAATTTAGACAAGCATTTGTCAATGCGGCAATTCGCTTGCAGGTATTTGCAGTGGTGTTTGCTTGCATGTAGTGCTTTACCCTAATACCCTGTGTGATTGCTGGTATTTACACAATAAATTTTCAGCATGACCTTTTTGTTACCCCCATTGTGTGCTACATAGGCGGAAACACATTTTGGGCAGGATGTGAAAATGACAGCTGCACTGCTCATAAGGAAGTGTGGTAAAATGGCAATGTTGAAAATCTGGAGTGGAAATATTGAAAATTTGCAAACCTCTGACGTGCGTGGGAACTGTGCAATGCACGCTCATAAAACAGTCATTGTTAGAATTTTTTCACCAAATTTTCAACATTGGCATTTTAAAACCTCTGCTAATGAACAGTGTCACTGTGATTGTCTTACTATGTGCCATACATTGATTTTGCACACCGACTCAGCCATTGTGCACTACATGGTCAGAAACACGTTTTGGGCAGGATGTGAAAAATGACAGCTGTACTGCTCATAAGGAGGTGTGGTAAAATGGCAATGTTGAAAATCTGGAGTGAAAATATTGAAAATTCGCAAACTACGGCGTGCATAGGAACTGCTGCATACGCTACGTAAAACAGTTATTTTTAGAAATTTGTTCACCAAATTTTCAACATAAACATTTAAGATCTCTGCTCATGAACAGTGACACTGTGATTTTCTTAATGTGTCCCATACACTGAGTTCACACAGCGACTGTGCCATTATGCGCTACATGGGTGGAAACACGTTTGGGCAAGATGTGAAAAATGACAGCTGCACTGCTCATAGGAGGTGTGGTAAAATGGCAATGTTGAAAATGTGGAGTGAAAATTTTGAAAATTCGCAAACTTACGAGCATGCATAGGAACTGCGCAATGAACACTCGTAAAACAGTCATTTTAAGAATTTTGTCACCAAATTTTCAACACAGCCATTTTAAGACCTCTGCTCATGAACAGTGTCACTGTGATTTTCTTAATGTGTCCCATACATTGAGTTCGCACACCAACTGAGCCATTGTATGCGCTACATGGACGGAAACATGTTTTGGGCAGGATGTGAAAATGACAGCTGTACTGCTCATGAGGAGGTGTGGTAAAATGGCAATGTTGAAAATCTGGAGTGAAAATATTGAAAATTGCAATCTTACAGATATGCGTAGGAACTGCGCAATGCAGACTCGTAAAACAGTCATTTTAGGAATTTTTCACCAAATTTTCAACACAGCCATTTTAAGACCTCTGCTCATGATCAGTGTCACTGTGATTTTCTTAATGTGTCCCTTGTTGAGTTCGCACACCAACTCGCCATTTAATAGCTACGTAAATGAAACACGTTTTAGGCAGGATGTGAAAAATGACAGCTGTACTGCTCATGAGGAGGTGGTAAAATGGCAATGTTGAAAATCTGGAGTGCAAATATGAAGTCCATGAAACATACAAGCGTGCGTAGGAACTGAGCAGCGCATGCTAGTAAAACAGTCATTTTAGGAATTTTTTCACCAAATTTTCAACATAGCCACTTAGATCTCTGCTCATGAACAATGTCACTGTGATTTTCTTAATATGTCACATACATTGATTTCCACCAACTGTGCCATTATGCGCTACATGAGCGGAAACACATTTTGGGTGAGATGTGAAAATGACAGCTATACTATTCATAAGAAGGTATGGTAAAATGGCAATGTTGAAAATCTGGAGTAGAAATATTGAAAATTCACAAACCTAAGGCGTGCATAGGAACTGCTTAGCATTTCGTAAAACAGTCATTTTGGAATTTTACCAAATTTTCAACATGGGGTTTTGGAACCCCTTCTCATGAATGATGTCACTATCATGGCGGGATTCAGGCCCAAGGGTGATTTCACGCAGTGACTGCGAAATCGCCCTTCGGGCCGAATAACGCCATGACAGTGACATCATTCATGAAGAATCCCAAACCCTGTTGGTGGTGCAAAATCAAAAATGCTAATATGCAATAAGTTGAAACCCCTATCTGGCCCATTATACAGCTTACCGGCATTTCCTCAGTTCGCGGGCTTTGAAGAAGTGCAGAGCGTGTTCCGTCCACGAAGATCGTCGTGCAAGCCCGGAGGTAAGTATGGGGTGAGAGGTGTGAACTGGAGTGCGCAGTGGGTGGGTGCGGGTTGTGGGAGGGGGACTGGGAGATGCGCCGTGGGACCGTTTTGATTTACAGGTACAAAAAAACAAACCAGGCGGCGTGGGACATTTGCCAAGCTGGGGTGGGCTCCCAGCGTGGCAGAAGGATAACAGGGGCCGTGGAGCCAGCAGAGTTGAGCACCCCGTCGGCAAACAACGTTTGCCACGCTGAGGTGGGCTCCCAGCGTGGTACCAAAGGTTTGGGGAGTGGCGTGATGCGGGGGCGATGACGCGAGGGGGCGTGCGTGATGCTGTAGCCGTATGACAGCGTGGTTTTCTTGAAGCAAAGACCATCGCTGTATACACAGCCCCGCATCCATTGGTGCAGGACCGCCACGCCTGCTCAACGAGCACTGGATTGTAAGGGAGAGGCACACCTCCAAAGTGTGCTACTCTCCCAAAAACACTCCTTGCGCAAGTTTAACGTAAAGGCACAAAAGACATGTCAAGCCACTATCCACTCAATAACCACATCAGACCCACAAAAACCAAGGAACAGCTCAGCACTAATTCAAGCCGCACCTGGTTTAGTACTTAAAATCTGGTTCGACATCCAGCTTCACATGGCCAGGCGCGAGTTGGGGGTCCGTAGCTAACCAGGGACAGCTTCACAAGCAAAGAGGATGAAAGTGGACATAAATATATAACCCTAACACATAATCAAAAGACTAAAATCACAAAGATCCACAGGAGTGTAACAAAGAAACACATGCAGCTACATTTCTGCAAGAAACGACCCGCTCTGCCCTGTTAGCTCCTTCTTAAAATACCTAGAAAATGTCTACCAACTGCAGCAAGCTTCTATCTTCATCCGAAGAGGCTGCCACAACAGATCCTCAACCAGCAACAGTACTGGTATTCCACGGAGGCCATGGGGAAAATGACTTGGGCTCCCTCATGCCTCAACTCTGCAAAGAAGCAGATTTGTCCCAGTGTTACACAAACCACAGCATTCGTGCAAACCGCAGTACAGCTGTTATCCAGAGCAAGACTTACCGACAAGGAGATCATAGCAGTCACAGGGCATCGATCAGAACAAAGTTTGGCATCATACTGGGCCCTTCAACTACTGACTAAAAATATGGAGCTCCATAATAGCAGGCCAGCAAAGTGGAACAGAAAAACATCTAATCAGGCAGCATAGCAGAACACAGATGACCAAAACCCCAGCAGCAGCAGCAGTAACAGGAGCCTGCCACTAGTGATCTCACACAGACTGCAACACAAAACATTTTCCAGCCTAGCAACTGTACTTTTAATTCACCAATAAACTTCATAACTTATCAGAAATAAATGCTACACTCAGCATGTTTCTTAAATGTTTAACAGTATTTTAAAGCATTCTGTTTACTGTATTTTAAAGCATTTTAACGTGTCCCAAAAATGGACTATTTTTCTCAACTTTTAAAACAATGTTTAAAATAAAATTATTTATTCACACAAAACTACAATTCTGTCTATTTATTTTCATCAGTTAGCCCATTTTCTAAGCGCAATAATGCCCTCCAGGGTAGGTGGTATAGGCAATACCAGACTATTGCAGGCGCTATAAGGCCCTCCGCCTGTGACGTCGGGCCTCATTACTTCCCCTGGCCAGTCCGGTATTGCCCAATACCACCCACCCTGGAGGGCATTATTGATTGCATAGAGTATGTTAGGAGCATACCATTCTACTAGAGGAAATGAGCAGAATTTTGAATCCTTGTATTTACATAGATACATAGACAGTGTCGGCAGATAAGGGCCTATGGCCCACCCAGTCATGGTATTTCATGGTAAACATTCTGGCCCAGATATTCAAAAGAGTTGAGACATGCGTAATGAGGTTTGCACCTGTGTAAGTCACGAGTGCGTCATTCTGCGATATTCAGCAGAGGCAGTTGCGCCCTCTAAATCACGCTGAGGAACAATTGCAAGGATAATGAAGGCTTGCACAGCTGAAGAGGGAGGAGCCATACATAAATGGCACAGTGCGATATTCAACAACTTGGCCATGCGCAATAGGGGAGCAAGCGGAAGTTACGCCTAGCTGAAATGAGCCAAAATAAAAGAGAGCAAGGGAGAGGCGAAGAACGCTACAGGAAGCTACATAAGAGCAAACACAGCAGGACACACTGGGCAGCAGGGACACAAGGGCCAGGCAGGAAAGGGCACCTGGAAGCAATAGCCACAGGGAAGGTGTGGGAGACATTGCAGAAGGGGAGGTACACCACACAGCAGTGAGGCAAGCACAGGCAGGTGTTCCCGGTGCAGGGAAGTAGCAGTGAGGACAGTGGGGGAATACAGTAACAGCTGCCGGAGGGGAACACAAGCCAGGGACATGGCCAGTGCCACCTTCCAGATGGAGAGTCGTTATGAGGGGTGAGAGGCGGGCAGCAGGGAGGCGTGGCTGTGGAAGAGCCCGTCGGTGGTATACCCCCAACAGGCAGTACCGAGCCCCACCAGCCTGAGCTGTACAGTGATACTGAGATTGTGGGCCGTACCACCTGAATCGGTAATTTGAGGTGGCTCTGTGAGCTGAGCTGTGCAGTGATGTGATGCAGGCACCCACACGACGGAGCCATGCCCTGTCAGTTGAGACCAAAGTGACAGCTTGCATGTGTTACTCACCACAGGTACCTTCAGAGACCAGCTGGGAACACCACAGGCATAACCCAGTCGGCCACGTCACGCCACCTCACCCAATTCCTCAGCACACTGCTGCCACATGCGTGGAGTACATCCATTTCTCCAGCACACCGGGCCGCGCCTAGCAAACATACAGGAGTTCCACAGGGTAGCACGTAATGCTGGCGTGCTGAGGGGCAATAGACTGCACCCATGTGGCCATCCGCACACCACCTGGCCCCGAGGGCCACATACATCATTGCAAGGGCTATGCCAGCATCAACTGCCAGGTGGTGCGCGTGCCAGGGCGCATAATCAATGTCTGTGCCACGCACCTGGGGAGCACATGGTGCCTTCATCTGGCACCAGTCGGCACTGTGCCACAGATTCAAGAGTGGGGCTATCCCCACTGGCCACCTAGTGGGTGAGTATGCAAACCACATGGACAATCATAGGGCCTGGGGGCATGGTCAGAGGTGACATGGGTAGTGGCCTACATGGCCGGGGCAGGGCGATGGTGATCGCCAAACTAACCTCCACCCTCTACACACAGGTGACAGTGGATACCCACTCCATCCCTGGCTGCTCACACCTTACTGGCGGCCCATGACCCAATCGCAGCAATGCTACAGTGAGGCACATGCCACCACAGGTAATGTCATCAAGTGGGTGTTCGGGATGCTGCGGCACATTTCCGTTGCCTGGACACCTCCGGTGCTACAGTACAGCCCCTCAAAGTGGGCTATTCTGGCCTATTGCATCCTGCACAACATGGCTAACAATGTGGGATAGCTGTACAGGTCGAGAGGGGACAGCGATGGGGGCGATGAGGATGCCGGTGATGATGGTGATGGGCAGCCCCCTACCCGGCTGGGACCCCGACTGCTCCACGGCTGGCACAGCTGCTGCGGAGACACCATCAGGAGGACGCTGCAGCCAACCCAGGTAAGTCATGGGGCCATGTGCAGCCAACAGTGGCTAACGCACAACCCACTAACATGCATGGACACACACCAGGGTGCATGCCATCAAGGAAGTGGCAGAGCATGGACCCACACACCCAACCAGGATGGGTGAGGTCTAACATGCTGCAGCGAATGGACACACACACACACACACACACACACACACACACACACAACGCACCAAACATGCACAAAGGGTAGGAGGCACACTGACCGAATGTCACCTAGCCACACACATGTCCACAGACCACCACGCCCACTGCCTGTCCATGTGCATGTGTCAGATGCTGAGCACCATTGCACATTGGTGTAGAGTGCAATGCAGGCATCATCATGCACAAGCAGCTGCGGACAGCAGCCGGGAGGTGTGCAGATGAACTATGTGTCCACTGCAGGGTCGGGTACCCACCTGCACTGCCCACTGAAAGACACAATGCACACAGGGCAGCACCAGCCAGTAGCCGCATTGGGAGACAGGTCAGTCATGCGACACAGTGCCCGGCCACCATGGATGCGTGGGAGGCCCCACCGAGACCCACCAGCACTGACAGGCCGACCACTGGCCTCATGGGTGACACCGATGGTCCCCAGGGGTTCCACTGCATGAGCAGCGACCGTGCTCGGCAGAGGTCTACAGCACACCGAACATGCCTGGGCTGGGCGTCCGGGATGCCCACAGCTGAACCCGGTGTCGACGGGAGGTGTCGCACGGCGCTGGGAATGGGGTGGACAGTGCACTGCGTGGTGTTCGCAATGCATGGTACATGACGTGTGCCCATTGTGGTCATGACAGCAGTGAATGGCTGTGCATGCCTGTCACTGGCAGCAGTCACATCCTCCCGCAACCGGTCCATCCCTGCCAGGATCAGAGCGGTGTCTCTGCTGTGATGCTCCTCTGCCCACTCCAGAGCCGCATAGTGCATCCACCAATGTTGCAAGTCGCATCTGCTGCTGGACTGATGCATACGGTAGGTGGGTGTGCTCATCCAAGAGGTCATCTGCCTCCTCGGCATCCTGTTCCTCAGGTGTGCACGGCCCTGATGCTCAACACACCAGGACCAGGTCTGGGCATGTCTACAGGCAGTGCACAGACGCCCGCGCTGACCCTGTACCCCAAGCCCATTGCCCGACTGCTGATGCTGCCCTCCAGCTGCCGTTCCCCAGGGCTCAGTGGTGCCGCCGCAGTGGCTGCAACAGTCCCACTGTCCTGAACACACACCAGTGCTGCCCACTGGTGCTGACAGGCACACAGCCATGGCTGTGATGTTACCTGCTGTGGGGCCATCCCGCTGCACACACATGTCACTGCCCATGCCATTGCGACATCATCATCCGCTGACGGACTCGCACCGCCCGAGTCACAGCATACTGGCATCCGTGGAGTCTGGCAAGCTGGGACATGGGAAGGGCTTCCTCCACCCTGTTACAACAACATCAGTGTGGACAGCCAGGCGGGCCCACTGTCGCACTGAGCCATGTATACCTGTGAAGGTGGATGGGCCCTCCTCCATCTCCAGCTGACTGTCCTCAGTGGACAGGCCCACCACCGCTGACCCATGTAGACACTCAGGATCTGTAAAGGAAAACAAAGGCACGTTACTGCATGTGACCTACCTGCCCTCCCCATAGACAGACCATGACTTACCGTGCAGTGATGGGCCACCACCCATCTGGAAGCCACCACCGGAACACCCTCAATGGCACAACGCTGCATGCTTCAGCAATCCTCTCCTCCTGTAGAATCAGGTGTACCACCTCTGGCTGTCCCCACCTGTCGCAGCTCATGCTGCCCTGATGGCAGCCACTTCTCCTTTATCCTCCTCCTGTCTGTGCCCATCTTCTTGCACTCCTGCACGGAGCGCTGGTGGCTGCCATGCAGGTTCACAGCACGTGCCACCTCCTCCCATGCAGCAGTACGGGCTTGGGTGTTCCCTGCCATCCGCTGAGAAAGCGCCTCCTGATCCAGGTAGACCTCAAACAGGGCATTGGTCTCGGCCTTGGTAAAATTAGGCCTCCTCCTCCTCCCACCACTGTGTTCCTCCTCTCCCACAACTTGCTCGGTCATTTTTAGCCTGTAAGAATGACAGTTATTACCTGTGACTGTGCAGTCCATGCATGTCCATAAATCCACAGTCCACACTCCCAAACAGTATGCAACTCACCAATAGACTGCAGTAACCGACTATGGCCACTGCAGCCCAATGTTGCACTTTTATAGCGCAAACCCATGCAAATGAGGTGAGGTGCAACTTAAGTGGATGCAAATTGCAATGCTGCACCATTGCATGGCTGATTAGCTGTTTTGCTTATGACGACTGAATATCGCTGTTGCGCTTTGCAATTGTGTTGAACGTGCTGAGTCAAGGCGCAGTTCTGTGACATGCATAGTACACACCTCACTGTGCATGCCGGGTTGCTGACACAGGTGTCTGCCACGCTGCTGACGTGCTGTGCGGGAAGCAATGCAGGGCACAGCCACCATTGTGCTGAGTGGCGCTAGCGATGTTCACCTACATGGCGCTGTGGTACTGGGCCATCTAGCAGGCGTACTGGGGCAACAGCTCGGTAGAGCCGCTACTGAGGTAGCACACAGGCAGTCACTTGAGCTACATGCATTGGGTTCCAATGACGCAGCGTGTCCGTGCACCAGAGACCCTTGACCTCGTGCCCGACCTTTGCCCCTAGGCACCATCGTCGAGGCATGGGTGCCACTATCGCTGTTCGGTGACAGCGCGATGAGAATAACAGCACTGTGCTCAGCAGCATCTGCGTGGGGAGCCACGCTGCAGAGTGCCATTTTGCAGACCGAGATGTGAGAATGGTGCACAGGAGGGCTGCTCAATGGAGCCAGGTTGAACTGGCCAACCTAGTGGCCATAATGGAGCCACACCATGGACCACTGTTTGGGAGGCACCCTGGACAGGTTCAGGAGCCAGGTGTGGGAAAGGTGGCCTCTGCACTGGAGAGGCCACTGGACGAGGCGGACAGCAGAGCAGTGCTGCCACATTTATGGGGACCTGCGGCAGAGGGCAAGACCTGCTAGCCCACCTGCAGAGCACGTGCAAGGAGGAGCACGGTGCCACAGCCAGGTAGGTGTTACGTCAACACACTTCTATCTTCCATATGGGTATCACGGTTGAATGTGTCCAGCACATGGGGAGGGACCATCCAGTGTTGGCTGTGGTGGTGTTATCAGGGTGTGGGGTGGGTGGGTCTGGCTGGGTGGGAGGGCACACACCTGGGGGCAGGAGGGCTTTGCTATGGGATTGTACTGATGTTCCTCTCTCCATGTTTGCACACAGGGCCGGAGGCGGCGCCTGGCACGTGAGCTGCGGTGCAATGAAGAGGACAGGGAGGCAAGGTGGGTGGAGGGTCCACAGCACCCAAGGGACCTGCCCGATGATGGTGAGTGCCATACCTCCATGATTACTATTGCATGCTGTGTAACAGAGTGGGCAGCAAGGCATGGCCGCCATCCATGACACCACTGCCATGCACACAACTTGTTACAGTCAGCACTGTCCAGTGGCAATGCATGTCTTGGAGTGTGTCGATGGTGGCTCATGCTTGCACTGGGTACATGGCTGTGCCACTGCCTTTGCACCACATAGCCATGTCACTAAATGGCCACAGTGGTGCTGTGCGTGACTTGGCCGGTGGGTGTGGCAGCATTCCGCGATGGCTGTATGCACCTGGGTGGGCAGGTCATGTGGATGTGATCAATGTGGGTGGTCACACACCATCACAGAGGTATGTCCCACGGCCATATACCATGCACAGTGGGTGGGCTGTATGGGGCTGTGCATTCACACCTATTGACTGTGTTCCCTTGTCCTAGGTGTCCACCAGCTGAACAACATCCAGGAGGCATTGCAGGAGATCCTGCATGTGGCGAGGTGTCCCTGGAGATCCTTTGCCGCATTGATCAGATTGGGGTCCGCAGGAGGCACCGGCAGAGGAGAAGCCAGAGCGGGGAGCAGGGCTCCCATTGAAGTCCCTCTGCCCTGATATCCCCTACTCCCTGGACCCACCCTCACACCCCTCCTTTCCTGTCCCATTTGTCCACCTGCCCTTACCCACCCCACCTTGTTTGTGGCCTCCCCACCTTGTATATATTGTTGTATATAGTTAACTTTTATATTTTGTTTTAATACAGATCTTTTGATATGAATACTGTGGTGGTCTCTGATTTGCAGCGGGCTATAGGTGCTCAGCTGCAGTGGTGTGCATGGCATCAGGGGTGGTGAAGTCATGGGTATGTGTGTGTGTCCGTGGGGAGGTGACTATGATGTGGGGTAGCTATTAGTCAGTGTCTGTGTTGTTTGTGTTGTGCCCTGTGCACTGGATGACTGTGTGCAGTGCTCCATGTGCGTGCTCTGTGTCCATGGGTGCCCTGTCAGCCCATCCATGGCCTGTGCTGCTGACACCGATGCATGTCTGTGACCTGCACGGTCTGCTGGCATGTCAGTGGTGGCTGTCCATGCAGGAAACCACTGTACCGTCACAATGCTGGGTTGCCTCCTGTCACTGGTGTGGTACATGTCTGCCTCGGGTGACACTGTGGCCTTCACAGTTGTTGGCCCACCTCCATGCTGTGGCTTGTGTGTGTTGCAGGGGATGTGCACCACTGTCTGTGACTTGTGCTCGGGCAAATGCTGGTGGCGTACAGGTCCACAGTGCCTCGCGGGGTGGCTGGCACTCCTGTGCCATGGAGGACTGCAGGTTGTGTGTACACAGTTTACATGGGCCCAGCTGGGGCTTGGTTGCCCGTCACTGCGTCCCTGTGTTGTTGTGCCCTTGGGTATGGGTGGGTGTCTGTCCATGCACTGTGTGGGATCGGTGTGGTGCATGCTTCCATGTACCACTGTGATGTCTGCTGCGCTGGCTGTTGTGGCCAGTGCTGGGTCAGGGTGTCATTGGGAGAGTATGCCGGTGCTGTACCACTGGTGGTGGGGTCCAGGGCATGCCATGTCCTGTGTAGGGTACCTCGTGTGCCAATGCATGGTTGGTCTCTTGGCAGTACCTCAGGGGACTGTGCATGGTGGCACTGTGTATGCCATCATTGCATCGCTGTGTGCTGCCACCTGCTGATGGGTGCTCATGGTGGGGCTGCCTTGCATGGTTCTGTGGTACACAGGGTTACATTGTCACAGTGGGGTGGTAGCATGCATGGGGTTTCCTGCAGTGGTGGACGCTGCTCCTGGGCAGGGTGTCTAGGGTCATGGTGCAGGGTGTGCTCTGCATTGGGGATAGTGTGGCATGGGGTGGTCAGCCCTCCTTGTGTGCCAGTCACAGCTTGCCAGGAGTGTGATGGGGCACCATGGGCCAGCTGTGGGTTGTTTGCTTATCTCCATGGGTCGGTGGTTATTCCAGCCCTCCCCAGTTGTTCAGTGCATGGGGTGTGTGGGACGATGTCTGTTCTGCTGTGTATTCCTCTGCCCATCTGTGGCATGGGTGGTGGCCCCTACCTCCCTGACTGTGCAGTTGCATTGCCGCCCTGTTGCTTGGGGCATCCCTGGTTGCGCTATGGCACCTCTGGACTGCTCAGCGAACATTCCTTGTTGCGCTATGGCGCATCTGACTCTTCTCAGCTTCTCCTCCTAGTTGTGCTATGGGCGCAGGTGGTGCGATATTCAGTCATTGGCTCTAGCCTCTAGGCGCAGTTTGGCGGCTTCGCTTTTGAATATCGCGACTCTTGCGCGTAGGCTAATGGACGTGTGCTTGCTCCTGCTATTGCGCACTTTTTGGGTGCAGTTTGAATATCTGGGCCTCTATGTCTTGAATGTGGGAAAAACAGAAAAAAAACAGGATGAAGAAAGTAGGCAATGCAGTAATACTTTATAAACAAAGGGAAAAGGTGGAAAACACAGTTACATAAGCAGACCCAAACTGCTCAAATACATTGCTGATGTTTATAAAGCATGTACATTTGAATCATATATAGGTGTTTTCAGGTGAAATCTACCCCTCCCACCAAAAAGGCAACCTGGCATGTTTAAAGTTTTTATTACTAACCTTTCAACTCAATCTTATAGCAGTTTCCTTGTATGAACTAGGCCACAGCACATAAGTAAACAAGCATTTGTCAATGCTGAATGTTTGCTTGTTGGTATTAGCATTGGAAATGCAGGAGTTAGATGCAGCATAGGAATGGCAGTGAAGTATTGAACTACGCTAACCCCACTCCATCCTGTAGAGATGGACAGGCATTGGGGTAAGTGCTTGGGTCGTGGCCTATGATGATCATCTCATGTCACCTCACCCTATTCTGCAGACACTGACAGGTGTTGAGGTGTGCCTTGGGGTGTTTAACTTTGCAGTCACCCCATTCCATAAGGACATACACTGAGATAGGGGCAGCATTGGACAATGGGGTAAAGTCTGGGGCGAAGAGTCCAAGGTACACCTCGATGCCTGTCAGTGGGGGTGGCATGAGCAGTACAGTCAGCAATGCAAAGGCACACCCCAGTGCCTGTCAGTCTGTACAGGGTGGGATGTTATGGTTACAAACCCTAATGCCCTGTGCACTTGTTGGTATTTGCACTACAGATTTTCAACATGGCCTTTTGTGACCCCATCTCATGAAAGCATTTGGGACCTCTTCTCATGTAGGAGTGCAGTATGATTTTGTCAATTGTCCAGAACTTTGAGTTCCAACAGCGATCATGCCATTCTCTGCCACATGTCGAAAACATAGATTGGGCAAGATGTGAAGAATGACAGCTGTACCATCCATAGGGAGGTGTGAACAGATGACAATGTTGAAAATCTGTAGTGGAATATTAAAATGCTCGCACGTCCGAGAAGATCAGTGGAAACTGTGCAACGATATGCATAACACAGTAATTTTATGGATGTTCATCACAAAATTTTCAACATAGGCATTTGAGGACCTTTGCTAATGAATAGTGTCACTGTGATTTTCTTAATGTGTCCTGAACACTAATTTCCCACAGTGACCACACTACTCTGCGCCACAAGAACAAAACTCATGCCGGTCAGGATGTGAAAATGATAGCTGTACTGTTCATTAGGAGGTGTAGAAACATGGCAATGTTGAAAATCTGGAGTGAAAATATTACACAGTTGCGAGAGTTACGAGCATCGTGGAGATGCGCAACTCACGCTCATAACACTCATTTTATGGACTTTCATCACAACATTTTCAACATAGGCATTTTAGGACCTCTGCTAATGAACACTGTCACTGTGATTTTCTTAATCTGTCCGAACACTGATTTCCCACGACTGCGCTATCCTGCGCTGGAAGTGCAAAACACATTTGGCCAGGATGTGAAAATGACAGCTGTACTTTTCAAAGGAGGTGCCAAAAATGTCAATGTTGAAAATCTGGAGAAAATATTGCACATTCGTGAAGTTACAGTGTGCATGGAAACCTGCAATGCATACTCATTTTATGGACTTTCATCACATAATTTTCAACATAGACATTTTAGGATCTCAGCTCATGAACAGTGTCACTGGGATTTTCTTCATGCATCCGAACACTGATTTCTCACAGCGACCATGCTATTCTGTGCGGAAGTAAAACACATTTTGGCCAGGATGTGAAAAATGGCATCTGTTTTGTTCATAAGGAGGTGTGGAAAAATGGCAATGCTGAAAATCTGGAGTGAAAATATTGCAAATTCACGAAGTTATGAGCATGCATAGCAACTGTACAGCGCCACGCTTGTAAAACAGTCATTTTTTATTTTTCCACCAAATTTGCAACATAGACTTTTTAGAGCCCACCTCATGAACTTTGGAACTGTCATTTTGTTAATCAAGCCCAAAGGTGATTCCGCAGTGACAGCAAAATCACCTTTGGGACTGAATAACGCATGACAGTGGCTGAATTCATGAGGAGGGGTCCTAAAAACCCATGTTGAACATTTGGTGTCAAAATTCAAAAAATGCCTAAGACATGCATCAAAGTTGAAAAACCCTATTTATGCCATTATGCAGCTTACCAGCATTTCCTCAGTTCATGGTCAGCTTTGAAGAGTGCAGACATGTTCCCAGTCCACCGCAGGCGTCGCCCCAGACTCCGGAGGTAAGTATGGGGTGAGGCGTGTGGATATGCAGGTGTGCAGAGGGTGGGTGCGGGTTGTGGGAGGGGAGGGATAATATGAGGGACCATTTTCTTTTTACAGGTTAAAAACATCACGGGACTTTTTTTCTTACAGGGCATTTGGCACATTGGGGTGGGCTCCCAGCATGCCAAGCGAGTTTTGGTGCAGGCGGCTGTAGCCGATGGGGGATTGGGCATACCCATCGGCACCAAGGGGAGCTTAAGAGCCGAGAGGATTGGGCACCCCGCACAAATCTACTGTTTTTTTGTGGGAGGGGACATTATGCCGACAGGAAGTGTGCTACCCCATCGGCAATGTGAACTGGGATGGGGACTCAAGCCAACAGGGAATGGCGCCCCGTCGGCAAACAAACACTGTTGTGGGGGCACATGCTGCTGAGGGGCATTGGACACCCCTTGGCAGTGGAGGCTGATAATATTGTGTGTGAACATGGCGGCATTTACATGTAACCCCTCTCAAGTCGGAGCTACCTGTTGCCTCCAGCAGCTATGCCTCCCGATGCATCCTGCAGTCAGCACCCACTTCTTGCTTCCCGGCCCACTCCTGGACTTCCAACAGAGCTGGGGAACAGTTTTGACTTTGTTGCTGTGCCTCCTGTGCCTGAAAGAAAGAAGTGGCCAGTGAGCCGCACACCATTGTTGCTCCTCCACGCCAAACTGCAATACAGTGGGGTGGGAGCCTGTACAGGCCGCAGAATTGTTCTGGTGCCTCAAGCACCCATTCAGAAGTGGTAGAAGTGCTGTGTGAGGAGAATCATCTCCCAGCCCCACTGGACTGCTAAAGTGGCTGGGGAACCAAAATTAAATGAAAAATAACTTTAAAGAGGCTCCCAACCCGACCCAAGCCTCATAGTAGGTTGGGATTCAGGAGATAACATGGCGCCTGTTTGGGACTACAAGAGCGGACGTTTTAATATCAGTACCTCCTGGGGTGCCTACAAAATGGAGCTAGTGACTCGCTCCTGCCCATTAAAGTGCCCCGAACCTAATGACCCACAGTAGGGACCAGAAGGGTGCTAGCCCTGCAGCCAGATGCTGCCAACTCTGTGCCAACAATAGTTCATTATTTTAGAGAAAGACTGAGCTTGTGGAGAACTGTACAAGGCGGCCATCTTTGCCAAGGTTGCTTTGG
The DNA here is from genome assembly GCA_016271365.2 of Neoceratodus forsteri. Lineage (NCBI taxonomy): Eukaryota > Metazoa > Chordata > Ceratodontiformes > Ceratodontidae > Neoceratodus > Neoceratodus forsteri. The sequence continues at coordinate 128,862,608 of JADMNL010000024.1, forward strand.
GACAGCGTGGAATCCTATTGGTAGCCGCAGTACCTCCAATCAGGACGTAGGGCTTGAGAATAATGTGGACCAGTGAGGTGTCAAGAGTCAAACCAGACATTCTGGGGTTGACAGTTTGACCCTGAGTTTTTCTGTGAGTGTTTTGAAGAAGAAACAACTGATTTTGACAGCTCCTGCTGCTGTCACAGAACAAAATTGAAGTAGTTTGTGCCAAAACAAAGGACATTGTGAACTTGTTCTTAATGGTCTGGTAAACCTCAGAGAGAGAAGGGATTAACCTCTGCCTAAATTGAACTGCTGGTATTTGGCAATCCATATATAAGTGACTGCTGGAAGGAGTCTTTTATTTGTGCTTGTGTGAGGTAACAAATCCTCAGCCTCACTGGCCCAACACAATAGACTGTAATTCTTGCCAGGGACCTTAGGTTTGAGGTACTGCCTGCCTGTTCAGCTGCCTGCCTACTGCCAAGGTGGGTGAAGACAAGTCCCTCTGAGGGGTGAAGATGATGGCTTGCCTATACCTGGCAAGGTGGGTGAAAACAAGTCCCTCTGTGTGATGAAGAGGATCATCGCTGCATTCCATGCCAGTTCACCCGTTCTTCAAAATTGCCTGAAAGGAGATGCCCCAACTCCTGCATCTCCTATTCTCCAAAAGGTCATGAGTACTGGGTTTACCCAACCAATACGTTCTAACTGTTCAGCTAGTTAGCTAGTTAACTTTCCATCTGGGCTTTCTGCATGACCTTAGCTACACCCACAACAACAGTTACAGCCAGGAAAAACTGTACTTTGGATCTGCAGCATCTTACCATTGCAATGGTGCTGCACCTAGCATCCTCTAGCCACAGGCCTGCAACTCCTCAGTTTGCACACAAGATACCGAGGAGCTCCCCTAGGAACTGTGGGGTTAACGTGCACCAGTGGGGGAGAGGGGCTGTACAGAAAATACTGGGGTGTAAATTACTGTGATGCCTGTTTATTCTATCTGATTACATTTTCATTACACAGTTACATAGATACATACATAGATACATAGACAGTGTCGGCAGATAAGGGCCTATGGCCCACCCAGTCTTCCCATTTAAGTTTGTAAGTTCAGTTTATGTTTTCCAGGAAGTTCTTGTTGAATGTTCTATTACCCTTTGCTTCCCTTGTTCCTTACCTCATTCTCCAGCCCCAAAATAACCCCCTTGTTTATTTTACTGAAATTACTGAATTATTTGCATTATTGTGTAGTGTGATATTTGCATGCTTAGAGTGATAAGTGGGAGAGGACTGTATTGCTATACCTGTTGCTAAGGGAGGCGGCTGTATTTAATTTCCTGTGGAGAAGCACCCTGGCAGTACACTGCTAGAAGAATCCCCATGGTGGAAGCACTCGCCACTTGCCAAGCCAATTGTAACCACGAACCCAGGTGCCAACCTATATACGTAGGCAGCACCACTTACAGGTGGGTGTGCAGATAAAGGAAGAGGTGGTTACAAAATTGGTGGCTACCACTGGGATTTGGGGGCTTTCAGTACCCTCTCTTTATATTGGGAATAGTCCGTATCCTCTCCAAATATCAAAAGTCATTATGGATGCATCTCATTGTGAGACTGGTGCAAAGGTGTGGGCGTTGATCTTTAAAAAGCAATTTTGTTACAAGGGATCCCTGACACAACCCCAAGGACTGTGTTAAAAGTGTCCTAGGCAGCATAAAATATTTTGGAAAAGTTATTGAATGTGGGAGGATTTACAGTTCTGCTCAGCAAGCCTACTGAGTTTTGATAGAGTGCCAAGAGGATGTTGATCCTTCCAGAGTGCCCGATCATCACTGCTGATGGAACTCCACTCCATGGGTCTTAATTACATATGTCAGCCCGGATCCTCCTGCGAGGACCCTTAAGAACCTAGTGACTTGAAAAGTTATGCTTGTGTAGCCACTGAGGGAAGTCAGTTCAAGACATTAGAGCTATGTTCGAGAAAGTGACCTGACAAAGAAGAAACCCACTAGCGAACCCTGGGTTGGAGGAGCTGAGTGGTCCCCTCCTGATTCCACCTTATGAACAGTATAGAAGACTGCATACTTTTCTGGCACTATTCACTCCTTCTGGTGAGGATGACTCTGGGAGCTGGATTAGTCAAGCCACACAGATGGTGCAAGTATGGAAATGCTCAATGATGAGAAATGCAAATGCGTAGTGGAGAGGCTGAGAGGTATGGCACTGGAGGTCATCCGATCGCTGCGAGCCAGCCAACCAGATTACACTGCTAGTGACCATCTCGCCATACTGAGAAGTTCCTATGGAGCAGTTCAGCATAAAGAAGACCTCATTTTTCAACTGGGAGCCTCCACTCAGAATGTGGGAGAGAAACTGTCCCATTACATGACCCTTGTAGAGACAATGATTCATAAAATAGTTGAAGCTGGAGGAGTGACCCTGCACAGGTTTCCCAAATGAGACTCGACCAAATCTTATGAGGTGCAGTGTATTCCCTTTGGACTCTGATAAAAGAATACCAAGCCAACCCTCCTAATTTCAGACAGCTTCCTGATGAGGTGAGAGAGGAAGAGTCACATGAAGACATTGCCAATTCATTCGAGAGCCTACGGAAAAAGCCTTATCCTTACAGCCTCAAGCTGAAAGTAGCCAAGAACAAAAGAATATCTCAGACCAGAAAACACAGGTAAAAGAACTCAATGAGTGTGTCAAAGCCATGCAGATAACACAGAGCCAACTCCTTGCCACCTGGGCATGGATGTCTGCTGAATCCTTCCTCTGATTCAAGAGTCAGTCCTCAATCCTCAACTGTACCTAGAGATGACTGGCTCTGTTATCATTGTGGGAAGATGAACATATCGCATGAGATTGTGTTAGGCCTGAGAATCAGCAGCTAGTGAACCAAAAATGGGAGAGACAGCAATAGCCACAGGGGAACGAATACAGAGCCAGTGAGGTAGCAGCCAGGGACTCTGAGATCAAACAGCTCTGTAAGATGGACCAGCCCTATCTGTCAGAAACAAGTTACCATCTGGACTGATGGGTCCCACTCTACCATAAATATTTCTATTGAGGGATGCCCATGTGAAGTCTTCCTGGACAGTGGACCACTGGTCACCATCATTTATCGATCTTTTATCAGAACTACTTAAAGCATTTGCAGCCTCTAGAGGGACTTTCTGTGTGGGGTTGAGCAATGCCAGCTACCCCTACTATGGTTACATCGCTGTGCAAATTTAATTTCCAGAGACTTTTGCTGGAGTCCCTCAAAGTATCGATGCTTTAGCCCTCATTTCTCCTGATGCCCAGATATTGGACAAAACACCGATGTTGATTGGAAAAAATGACAGTATGTTTGGTTGCCGGCTCACCTGTGCTGCAGAAGTCAGGTGAAAGAATCTACTAGACTTTATCAATTCATGCCACTGTGAGTGTTGCCCACCTAGAGTGAGACCAAGATCTGCAGCCAGCTGGATGAGATTGTTGAGTCATCAAAGAGGGGAAGGAACCTGTGACTGTACCACCTGGCGCTGAATGTGTGGTGGAAAGAACAGTGGATTGCAAGGAGTCACTGTCAGACCAAATCGTTATTGTGGAGTCACCGGAAGTGGTCTGCCAAATGGTTTGATACTCCAGCAAGGAGTGCTGCCTGGAACCAACGTGATGTTCAAGAGAATCAACATAAAGCTAAAGAATGAGACTCACAAGGATCTGATGGTGCACTCTAGTACAGTAATAGCCAATCTGTATGCAGTTGATATAATCGTGTGACATCCTCTCCAGAGAAGACTACTCGAGTGGATGAAGGGGTGTTCAATTTCAGTTCATCTCCCATTCCTGCTAAATGGAAGAATTGATTAAAGAAGGAGTTAGTAGACAGATCAGATGTATTTTCTTGCCATGAATGGGATGTGGGTTGTGCCAAGGAGAGGAGCATCATATCCACCTACATGATGATCGTCTATTTCGTGAAAGGTTGAGAAGATTGGTGCCCATGAGATATTGAAGATGTTAAAAGACATTTGCAAGAACTTCTGAAGGCAGGGATAATATCTGAATATCACAGTCCCTACACCTCGCCTATAGTGGTGGCCTGGAAAAAGAATGGTGCATTATGAATGTGCATTGACTATCGCACCCTGAGTCAGCAGACAGTGGCTGATCAATACACCATGCCTCAAGTGCAAGACGCCTTAAACAGCCTTACAGGTAATAGATTGTTTTCTGTTTTAGACTTGCTTGTGGTTACTACCAGAGACCGATGGCTGAGGAAGATAAGGAGAAGACTGTTTTATTTGTCCACTGGGATTTTACCAGTCTGAGAGGATGCCACAAGGAATATCTGGCATCCCAGCAACATTCCAGTACTTGATGGAGAAGGTGGTGGGTATATGAATCTCTTAGAAGTCTAGTTTACTTGGATGACCTGATAGTGTTTGGGAGAATACTGAAGAACATGAAACCCGACTACTCAAGGTACTGGACCGACTGAAGGAACATGGTTTGAAACTCTCCCTGGACAAGTGTCAGTTCTGCCAGACTTCCATGAAGTATGTGGGACAAATTGTTTCTGATCAAGGTATCAGTACTGATCCAGAAAAGGTGAAAGCTCTTATCACATGGCCTAGACCCACCAACTTGAAAGCACTTCAATGTTTCTAAGGATTCTGAGGGTAATATTGGAGATTTGTAAAGACTACCCTGTAGTGGTGGGGCCTTTGTTTAGACTAACTCAGGGATATCCTCCGACTCAGATGAGCAAACGTCTAGGAGCCATGAAGACCTCCCAAATGAATATTTCAAAACCAATGAATCTTTTGGGGACCGATGGTCTGATGAATGTGAGAGTGCATTTCAAGAAATGATTAGCCTCTAACAGAAGTGCCTTTGCTGACTACATCAAGCCATACACTCTTCACATTGATGCCAGCATGGGACGTTGTACTCTATCAAGAACATGACAAAAGTATGAGACCTGTTGCCTATGCCAGTTGCAGTTTGTCTCCTCTGAAAAGAACTATCCATTCCGTAGTTAGAGTTCCTTGCACTGAAATGAGCAGTGACTGATCAGTTCCATGAGTACCTATATGGAGCCAGATTTGTAGTGTTAACAGACAATAATCCACTAACATATGTGCTGTCCACTGCCAAGATGGATGCCACTGGGCATAGATGGATCGCTGCACTATCAGCTTACAATTTCAACTTGCAATAATGTCCTGGGTGAAACAACATAGATGAAGATGCTGTCCAGACGCCCCATAATGCTCCTCCCACAGAGGGCCCTGGACCTATGTTACAGAAAATGGAGTGAAAGCTGTTTGCCAAATAATGGGTGTAATGGCTGACCAACATCCTGTACAGACTGAGTTGTGGATCCGCTGGAGTACATCCTGATGCCATACCGGAGTGTACACATGATTCAACCCACTGCACAACACCTCACTGCCTCATTTATCTCCTACAGATTTAAGAAAAGCACAGCGAGTTGATCCAGTTTAAGAGACATTATTCTAGCCAAAGAAAAGGGTTTGTCTTCCTCTCAAGTCAAAGCAAATCTGCTAGATGTATCATTTCTGAGAGAGTGGGGCAAGTTTTCATTAAAGCATGGACTGTTGTTGCGTATCTCCAAAACACAAACTCAGTTTCCCAGAGAGCAACTGGTGCTGCCCAAAAATATTGCCGAATGGTTTTGCAAGCACTTCATAAAGACATGGGACAATCGAAATTGATAAGATTTTGGGCCTTGTACAAGACCGCTTCTACTGGCCCATATGGCTATGGAGGTGGAAAAGACATTGCAAAAGCTGTAATAGGTGTATCACCCATAAGACTTTACCCAAACGAGCAGTGTCTCTTGTAAACATCATCAGTAGTGGGCTGATGGACTTGGTCTGTATGGACTTCCTTTCCTTGAATCTGACTGAAAGGGGATCAGTAACATTCTAGTAGTGACTGATCACAACACCTGCTATGCAAAGCTTTTCCACAAAAGGCCAAAAAAGCAAGCGATGTGGCTAAAGTATTGTGCAAAAGTATTTTGTGCACTATGGACTCCCCAGACGACTGCACTCTGATCAAGGAGAGACTTTGAGAGTTGCCTTATCAAAGAACTCACAAGTATTATGGGCATAAAAGTCTCATACTACACCATATCACCCTCAAGGTGACCCTCAGTTGGAGCGATTCAATAGAACGCATATCAAGATGCTTGGAACATTGGATCCTAACAGAAAGCATACTGGAGCCAACAATTACCTTTCCTAGTCCATGCCTACAACTGTACTAAAAATGACTCAATGGGGTTCTCGCCTATTTCCTAATGTTCAGGAGAGAAGCAAGACTTCCAGTGGACTTATGTTTTCTGGTGTCTGCAGATGGCGCATTACCAGAAGCACTTGGAGTATACCAGGAGGCTGCAAGCACAGCTAACAGAAGCTTACCGGTGGCCCAAGAAGCAGAAGCAAGGTCCCGCCTAGCAAACAAAAACAGATATGACAAGGGGTCCAAGAACAAGCTCTTCAGCCCAGAGAATGAGTATTGATTAGAAACTTGGGGATCCCAGGCAAACACAAGATAGAGGACCGTTGGAAATCTGATCCTTATGTAATTGTGGAACAGCTTCCAAATTTGCCAGTATACAGATTAAGAATGGAAAGAGGAAACATGGTGGTTAAAACGCTGCATCGAAACCACCTATTGCTAACTGGTCAACTGTTGCCAGAAGTTGTAAATTCAGTACCTCTCTCACCTCCACAGAGACCTGTCACTAGAAATGAGACAAGGCATAGAGACACAGTCAAGTTTAATCACCAGTACCTGTTGCTCCTCTGGCGATGCAGTCTGATGTGTTCAACAGTAGTTCTAAAGATGAGAACCTTACATTTGTCCAGTACCACATCAATATCAGCCTGCACTATATCCCATGGAATTTCTACTTTCAGCTCCTGAAGGAGTAATGCAGGTCATTCAGGCCATTGAATCCCTCAGCAGTACCCTTTGTTCCAACTGACACTGGGCCCACAGTCATGAACTATGTTCCAAATGCAGGGAATGTTGAGACTCCAGTAACAAAGCCAGTCAGGACATTGAAAGATTTGAACTCCCTGTGGCTGAGTGTGCAGAACCTATTAATAATCCTGATCAAATCATTGCTGAGGAACCTGTAGTACCCCGCTCTGGTAGAGAAGTCAAGCAAAGAAAAACGTATTTATGATGTTCCTGGTGCCCCTTCTGATCTCCCCATCAATGTGATACATAAATAAGTTAATCTGCTGCCAAGACCGCTATTGCTGTCACCCTTGTGCTGCCACAAGTCACACTAGGGAGATGTACATGTAAACCATGGTGGGAAAGTAATAATTTCAGTGCATGCCCTGTGTTTTAAGAAATGCAAAGCTAATGATGGTTAGTCAGGAATCAGGTGTATTAGATAGCATGTAATGTATTGTATTACAGTGTTTGATGTTTCAGGCCATGATGAGGATGGCAAGGATTTCAGTGGGGAAGAATGTAACCCTCCTTCCAAGTCGGGAGCTTACCTGCTGCCTCCTACAGCTCCTGCATCCCAATGCCTTCTGCAATCAGCACCCACTTCTTGCTCCCCAGCCTGCTCCTGAACTTCTGACAGTACCAGGGAGCAGCTTTGACTTTGTTGCGGGTGCCTCTTGCAGCTGAAGAAAGGCAGCCAGTCAGTCACACACCAGTGTTGCTCCTTCACCCCCTAACTGTCACACAGTAGAGCAGGGAGCCTGTACAGGCCACAAAGTTATTCTGTCACCTCAAGTGCCCATTCAAAGTGGCAGAAGCATCACTTGAGGGGCCTCATCTCACCAGCCCTACGGACTGCCAAAGGGGCTGGGGAACCAAAATAAATGAAAATAATAACTTTAGAGGGCTCCCGACCTATCCAAGCCTCCAATGGATCAGGAGTCAGGAGACAACATGGCGACTGTTTGGGAGTTCATGTCCCATAATTCTTAGTGGCTGAGGATGGCCATTTTCAGTATCAGCTTCTCCTGGGAGCCCACAAAACTGAGCTAGTGACTCAGCTCCTGTCCCCTAAAGTGTCCCTGGACCTAGCGACCCTCAGTAGGGACCTGGAGGGTGCTAGCCCTGCAACCAAATGCTGCCAACTCTGTGCCAACAATATGTTTAATACTTTAGAGAGAGACTGAGCTTGTGAGAACTGTACAAGGGTGGCCATCTTTGCAAGGCTGTTTGAGGACAGCATGGGATCCTAATGGTAGCTGCAGTACCTTGAATCAGGACGTAGGACTCAAGAATAGTGTGGATCAATGAGGTGTTGAGATTCAAACCAAACATTCTGGGGTTGACAGTTTGACCCTGAGTTTTTCTGTGAGTGTTTTGAAGAAGAAACAACTGATTTTGACAGCTCCTGCTGCTGTCACAGAACAAAACTGAAGTAGTCTGTGCCAAAACAAAGGACATTCTGAACTTGTTCTTAATGGTCTGGTAATCCTCAGAGAGAGGGATTAACCTCTGCTCTAAACTGAACTGAACTGCTGGTATTTGGCAATCCAGATATCAGTGACTGCTGGAAGGAGTCTCTTATGTGTGCTTGTGTGAGGTAACAAATCCTCTGCCTCACTGGCCTGACACAGTAGACTGTAATTCCTGCCAGGGGATCTAAGCTCTGAGGTACTGCCTGCCTGTTCAGCTGCCTACCTACTGCCAAGGTGGGTGAAGACAAGTCTCTCCGAGGGGTGAAGATGATGGCTTGCCTACCCAGCAAGGTGGGTGAAAACAAGTCCCTCTGTGGGGTGAAGAGGATCATCACCTACATTCCATGCCAGTTTGCTTGTTCTTCCAAAATTGCCTGAAAAGGGGCGCCCCCAATTCCTGCATCTCCTATTCTCCAAAGGTCATGAGTACTGGGTTTACCCAGCCAAATACTTTTCTAACTGTTCAGCTAGCTAGCTAGTTAACTTTCCATCTGGGCTTCCTGCACAACCTTAGCTACACTCACAGAAACAGTTACAGCCAGGATAAACTGTACTTTGGATCTTCATCATCTTACCATTGCAATGGTGCTGTACCTAGTGTCCTCTAGCCACAGGCCTGCAACTCCTCAGTGTGCACACAAGGTACTTGGGAGCTCCCATAGGGACTGTGGTATTAACTGGTGCACTAGTGGGGAGCGGGATGTACAGAGAATACCAGGGTGTCAGTTACTGTTATGCCTGTTTATTCTGCCTGATTACATTTTATTACAAGGTTCTTGTTGAAGGTTCTATTACCCTTTGCTTCCTTGTCCCATACCTCATTTTCCAGCTCCAAAATAAACTCCCTTATTACTGAATTATTTGCATTATTGTGTAGTGTGATATTTACATGCTTAGAGTGATAAGTGGGAGGGGACTGTATATTGTTATAGCTGTTTCAGATGGAGGGGTCTGTATTTTATTTTCTGTGAGGAAGCACAATGGCAGTACGCTGCTAGAAGGATACCCATAGGTGGAGGCACCGTGCCACTTGCCAAGCTAATTATAACAACAGACCCAGGCACCAACCTATATCCTTTAGGCAGCACCACTTGTAGAGTGGTGTGCAGATAGAAGGAAGGGGTGGTTATTATACAGATGTTACAGTGCATTTATTTGATAATTTACATGTTACAGAGAAAATATTTATTTTCAACCAGCTCTACTAATAAATACTTTTACTGCAAAGTACTGTACTAGTTAACCTATTGCTGAGATATGCTATTTTATGCATTAATAGGGACTACTTTTTTCAGTTTTAGATGTTTTAGAGGTAATGTAATGTACACTCTTTTGAAAATAGTAAATACGTTTTAATCACTATCAGAGTAAATCAAACTAATTCTTTTATGATGGTGGCCAATTTTATAAGTGTGATAAGCCACTCCAGGGTGTGCATTAAAGGATTTTAATGCAGTTCTCTGGTATGTAAGGACACTCGGCCTTGACCTCATACTTAGCACCCCTGGGGTGTGCATTAAAATCCTTTAATGCACACCCTGTTGTAGCTTATTACATATATATATATATATATATATATATATATATATATATATTCATTCTCTCTCTCTACATATACAGTATATATATATATATATATTTATACAATGGGGTGAGACATATTTAAGTGAGATAAAATAAGTTATTTTCACTGCGTGAAATAAATCCTGATGACATCAGCAGAGTTAAAATTAATGCTGTTTATTACAACCTAGAAACCTTTCTGCAACAATGAGGCCCCATTGTATAAATAGGATACATGATGTGCACTCGTGTGATATGGGAAATATGTTCAGTCCTGTACAGTGACCTCTGAAACCTCACTTCGTGGCCGCCACTCATGAGTATTCAGAGGTCACTGTGAAAAAGTGAAAAATTTTCCATATCACACTCATACCATCATGTATCCCATAGATATATATATATATAGTAATAAGGTTATGTTAAACCAAACTTTTGTTTTAATAAATGCAAATCAACCAATTGAAGGTAAGGCGTTGAGCCTTGCCTCACTGCACTAGTTGTCTTTACAGTAAAGGAGGCTTAGTCCTCCAACCAAACCACCTCAGTCAGGGCACTAAGCAGCCAGGTTCAACCCCTGTATCATGTCTGTGTTTCCTGTAGATGTGTTTCAAATACTGGTTCATATTCCTTATTGTTCCATCTTTACTGGCTTGCTGGCAAACTTAACAGATGATTTTGATTTACATATTAGAACTGTATGCTATAGAGTATGTCCTTGTTCATGACGTTCAAACTCAGGTCGTCAGCATCATGGGCGGTAGTGCTACCGTTGTGCCAAGAGGCCAGCTGTTTCATATCACCATTTTTTAACTCAGCTTTATTGACAAGTTCCAGAAGGATATAATACATATATGAGTCAAGGCTTATACAGCCTTGATCAACATCTAAAAGTCCCTAACTGTGTTATACCCAGCATGTCCTCATCAAATCCAATGAATTATTTAACTAATTATTCAGACTTCTTAAAAGTGATATAAAGCAATGTTTTCATATCACCTTTAAAAGTCTGAATAAGTCTGAATAACTAGTTACAGAATTCCTTCTCAAATCTGAAGGTAAAACTCTTATGGAAAAATACTAGCGCCCTTAAGGATGTGTTTAACATCTCAGAGGATGATATGAAAACCTTCTGGGAGATCAACGATAAACATAATTTGAGTAGGCTAGATTTCTGCCATTACCTACAGCCGATATGTGTATTAAAGCCTCACTATACAACTTTTAAAACTAATTCTTATTTCAAGGACTGGGAGCAACTGTTCAAGTTAGGAAGAGGCAAAGGTGCCACGGGCAGGCTGTATAGGCTTTTTAGCACACCCTCTCAAGATCTAACTGACAAATCAACACTAAAGATGGGGAAAAAAGCTGGAGTCAGGATTAGCTTAGAAACATGGGGAAGCTATGGACAAGTGCCTGGAATTGTTCAAAAGAAATACAGGAAAGTAATTCTGTTCAAAATACTGCATTACCATTATTATACCCCTGAGGTTATGATGAAATTGGACTCCTTAGAAGGAAGCAAATGCTGGGGATATCATGAGGACAATTTAGATTTAACACATACTGTATCCTCTGGTTATGCAAAGAGTTACTCCCATGTGAATCAGAATATTAGAACTCCGTTCTAGGTTACTAAGCCAGAAAATGAATCCCAGTGCTATGATTTGCATCTTGGGTGATCTCAGAGCATTCTTAGCTTTAATAACTACGGTCAATAATGGTTTCTATCAGCATGTTTGGGCCTCAAGTGACTTATCATTTCATACTGGAGGACTCCATATGTCCCCACAAGGGTACAATATATCACAAGGCTAGTTTCTGATAATTTATGTGTTTGAACAATTTGGGACTCCTTTCTAGCTTTCTTACAGAATACTTCTGCTGGTTAAAAATTGTTATGTTATCCTTAGTACTATTTGAAATTTTCTTGTAAGTGTGATCAACCTATAGGTATATCTGTAGGATGCTACAGTAGTGTAAATAGTATGTATTTATGGATCATTTGCATGTATGCATTATAAAATTCAATAAAAATGTGCAGAGAAAAAATCAGAGAAAAGAGTCAGCACTCAGTCAAGGTCCCATATATTGTAGATTTATTCAAAACATGCCATAGTGCAATCAAACTGGTTCATAGGCTGGCTAGAAACTCTTTTATGTTTTGCTCGGTTACTCCCCAGGCTTCATCAGATAAAGCCTGGTGGGTAACTGCAAATGAAAGGAGTTTCTTAGCCAGCCTGTGAGCCAGTTCGATTGCACTAAGGCACTTTTAATAAATGTAAATATAGGGACTTGACTGGTGCTGACTTTTCTTTGCTTGTTATGGAACTGTTTTGAGCACCAGCAGCTCTCAGTGCAGTTTTCCATTGCCTTCTGGTAGAGAAAAAATGAATTCTTCCTCCTGGTAACCAGTGGAAAACAGAACAAAGGGGCATGCAATGTAGCTGGAAGGGGAAAATTTAGGAGAGATGTGAGAAGTACTTTTCACTGAAAGAGTGGTGGATGCCTGGAACAGTCTTCCAGCAGAGGTAGTGGGGAAAAAACAGTGGTGGACTTCAAGCATACAAGGGATAGGCACAGGAGAATCTTAGTTGGAAAGCAAGGGGGACAGAGAACAAATAGGGTCCGTGGTGACAGTGCTGGCAGGGGAAAATGGGCAGACTTGGTGGGTCAAGCAGTCCTGCCATCAAATTCTATGTTTCTGTATTGGTAAATCATCCTATCTCCCTTCTCCCCACCCTGGATAAACTTCAGGAACTCCTTGCTCTCTCACAGCTTCCCCTTCCTTATCCTCTCCTCCCTCTTCACTCCCTTCCAGTTTGGCTTCAGGAAGTCCTAGTCTACATCCATCTTCTTCCTCTGGCTCACTAACTCCATCCTTTCTGGTATGGACCACAGTCAGATCACGTCCACCATCTTTGTCAACTTGGCCAAAGCCTTCAACACTGTTGCCTGAACCTCCTAGAACTGTGCTGTCTGTCTCCTCAATCAGTCAGTTTCACTCCTACCTCAAGGGCAGGCCTCCAGCTGCCCATATTGAAGATAACCTATTCTTCCCACTCTCTGTCTGCTCAGGCTTGCTCCAAGGGTCCATCCTAGGCCCTATTCTTTTTCAACTTTCTGAATAACCTCTCTGCGTCGCTTCCTTTGCAGTCATTAACATGTACACAAATTACACTGCTCTTTGCCTCCGGCTCCTCTGCCCTTGATCACACTGCCCAATGGGCTGGCAGTATAGCCTAGAGGTTAGAGTAATGAGCTGTGAATGAGTTTGGTACATCCAGCAGACCAGACCTGGGTTTGTTTTCACAACCTCTACTTGCATACTGTGTGGCTCTGAGCACGTCCTTAACCACCCAGTGCTCCCAGATTGCCCTGAAAACAGGCACTTGTGCCTGAGTGGATCTTACCTAGTTACCAAAGACTAAAAAATCTCAGCTGGACTTTCACAACATCCAGTACTGGGTCTGGACAAACCAGATGTCACTCAGTGCCAAGAAAATGGTCTCCATGACCTTTGGATCTTGGCAGGAGATCCCAGGCTCACCCTCTCCTTCTTTCTACACCTTTGATGATACTGAGATTGAGACTGTCTTCTCCTTTAAGCACCTCAAGGTCTGGCTGGACTGGCATCTCAATTTCTTGGCACAGGTGGATGCCATCAACTACAAGCTCTATCCCAAAGTTGGTGAGCTCTACAGGAACAAAGCGAGTTTCCCACCTTCTGCCACCAAGAGATCGTCTACAGCATGATCTTCCCTATCTGCAACTATGGCAATATCATCTACAGTGCTGCTCCCAAGTCCACCCTTGCCAGACTAGACCCTGCTGCCACTCCTTCTGTCATTTTGCCATAGACTGTGCTCCTCATACCCACCACTACTCTTTTTACTCCTCGCTGTCCCTTCCCTTCCTTGATGCCAGATGCCTCGCTCTGTACCTCCTTCATATACAAATTTGGGCATGGCTCCCTCCTCCCTTTCCTCTCACCTCTCACCTCTCACCCCCACTCATTTTCTCCTACCTAATCTGTAACACTGTTTCTCATTTTCTGTACTCCCTCCAGGAAATCCTCTGCTGGACAAGCTACCTTCTCATAATTTTTCCTAGGCTCCGGTCCTTTCTTCCCCTGTCATTCCGCTCCACTTCTTACCACTCTTTCCTTAAATCTCTTCTTTATGACTTTCAACTCACTCCTGCAACTGTTCCAAATACCAGACCTCAGTGTTGGGCATCTACCCTCCATGCACAGCTTGCTCAAGCCCTGTTTTGCTCTGTGAGTCTCCTCCCACCACCTTCCTCCCCAGTTGTGGTATTGATGACTGCTCCTGTTGAAGTGTGATTTTATCTACCGCAGACACCCTGTTTGAATTGCATTACTTTGTGGAATATTGTTGTTTGCACAGCTGGTAATGTTTTGTAGTTTTGTACCACATTTGTTTTCAGATGTATTACTTAACACCGACTATTGTTTTTGTGCAACTGTTAATATATGTTACTCTCCCATCTTATTAGATTATCTATGCTGCTCCCCTGCCCCAGAGGGCATCTGGAAACAAGCTATTGCCAGTGCAGTATGTTCTTTTTTTGTCTTTCCTGGTAAAACTTTGAAATAAATAAAATATTAAATAAATTCTGTGTCCATGTGGCTCATTTGGCAGCACATCCACCTCTGGGCCAGAAGGTTGGGGTTCTAGTCCCACACCAGGATTGGGCTCATGCCATAAATGCTGGCACCCGTGAGCAGTACTAAGGGGATGCTGTACTGTCAGGGTCTGTCGTTGTTTAAATGAGATGTTAAATCGAGGTCCTGTCTGCCTTTTCTGGTATTTGGTCAGGTGGACATTAAAGATCACATGACACTTCTCGAAACAAGTGGGGCATTTCCCTCATGTCCTGGTCAAATTCTCCCACCCCCAAATAAGTAAATAGCACCAAGAGCTTAATCTGGTTCAATTTCAATCAGTTCCATCTGTATTCCCCTCCCCTCCTGAGTAAGGCTTAAAATAATCATTATAGCATTCCTTTCCCAATCAACAAAAACACAGAAATAAATTCACTGTTTTCACAGTGCATTTGTGCTCTACTCTGGAACTCTGAGGCCCAAGTAAGCAATTCATTGTGATGGGGTGATTTGTTTTGTGATGAGCACATGGCACAGTTACTGGCGGTATGAGATGCCTTCCTTGCATCAAGATATCACTCATAGTAGATATAAATCTGGACTTATGAAAACAAAACTCTGTATATAATACCTTTAAATATATAAATATTTTATAAACAATACCTGAAAATGGATTTTGGTGAATCTAAATGTGGGATATAGATAATATTGAGATTGGAAGTGCTAACTGTGATAGCAAGTTAACTTATACGTATACTATCTGGGTTATTATAGTCCCATTGTATACGTTCTTAATACTGACCTTAAATAGCTTTTGTGAAAAGAAATGTGAGGATCACTGCTGAGGAAAATTGAATTGTGGTGGAAAAATGAGTATGATCTATTATTCATTTCCTATTGAAAACCCACATTTTACAATTGCTTACCTTGTCTAAAATTCACTGATGTTACTGGTTGTTTTATCTGCTTCCTTTCTTATTAGAACTGAAATACATGGTAATAAAATAATTATGCCCAACCTTGTTTTGTTTCAAATCCTTGATCTACTCTTTTGCATACTTCTAAACATTTGAACACCTCCAAAACAGTGTGGCAACTCATGATGCAATTGTTTCTTCACCTCCCACTACATCATGAGTGTCTAGACTGTGTTGAGGTGTTAGGGGATCAAAGTGAAGTAAATATGCAGAGGAGTTGAACAAGGGCTGTAAACAAACACGTTTTGTGTGGTAACACCAGTATGGTGGGCAGCCTGTTCTTCACTTTTAAAAGAAAAAAGGAATCAGAATCAAAGTACCAGCCACATTATCAAATTCTACAAAATGCAAGTAACCATAAAATGAGTTTTTGAACTAAGAACAATTTGAGGCCTAAGGGTTAACACTGTCCCTTTAGAAAGAAATTATGTAAAGTGTCAATGGGTAAGGCGTATACTAGTCTGTTTTTTCACAGAATGCCATTGCCTTGCCTTAGAGTAATAGAGTAAGGCACCATATTTGGATGCATTGTGCATGGGGTTCGAATCTAGGCATGTTTGCTAACAATTTTTTATTGGCTACTCCGATGGCCCAGCTGCAGTTGGTCATGCTGCTGTGCCAAAAACCCTGGGTTTGGAGCGAGCCTAGAGACATGCCATGAGACAGGCCAATGCCGAGACAGCTGCTGTGTGTCTTGTACAACCAGTCACAGTGTGAACTACTGGGGGTGCTACTATAGGTGTTAGCTGCCCCAAACATGTCATGGTACTAGTCCAGAAATAGTAGCAGTCCTTACCATTTATTATTTATTTATCGAAATTTTGGTAACCAGGTGAGCCCACCACAACTGAGGTCCATTTTCAGGGCAATCCGGAATTAATTACAGACAATATATTCAGACAATTGACAGATGCAGTAATGACATTAGTTACAGGCAGAATATACAGACAGCAGGCAGACAGGGCAGTGCTATTTAATACATGGTATTGTGGTACATTGATAGTTCTAAGCTACAAACATCAACCATACAAGGCAAGCACAGTATACTAAAGGAACCAAAGAGTTTATTTAAAAACACAGTATCATACAGATTAAGGCACATATGAGCATTATAACAGAACATCTATACAGTCAACATGGTAAGAGGACAGCATGTTAAGTGCATCATTCAATAATAACAGGAACAATGACAACTTTCTAGTAGAAAAATTTTCAACCTTTTTACCAAAATACAGAAAACATTCTAAACTCAAAAAATGCAGTTGCCAAAAATAGTCCATTCACAAATCACAAGGAAAGTACAACACCTGATCTGCTCACAAAGCCTGGTAAGGAAAAGCACTGGGCAGTTGTACTGCTCTGGGTGGTGAATAATTTTATTATACAGTAGCTCTTCATTAAAGTTTGACAACTGTATTTTAGGGCTGTGGGTGGAGCCTACAGCCCTATTGAGATCAGATTGTAGCTCTAAAATGGCTGATCATGGAATTTCCTTTTGGACATTTGGAAGTATTCCTCCACGACTCAAAATAGTGCACTCCCTCTCTGATTTTGCTATTTGCTGCTCTATGGTAAAGGCATCTGAAGGAGAGGGATGCTACTGTATTGTACCTCTGAATATCTCAGGATATTAACAAAAAAAACTTTTGAAACTGCTGTTTCTAACCCCTCAATTGAACCTCTGCAGGGCTGCTGATTTAGCATCTTTCCAGCTCAGTCTAATAGATTTATTCTGTTTCTTTCAGCAACCTAGGGTTACTGGAATTTATTGAAGCTCTGAAACAGTCAGGCAGACTATGGTGTCAGATTACAGACAGTCCAGCTGCAACTATGTTCTACAACTCTCTCACTCCGTTACTGACAAACTTAAGTTTTACCCTTGTTCCTGTGGGCATTTAAATTTTCTTCTGTTTTTTTTTTATATTTTTATATTCAACCTTTGTATATTTGCTGTCCAGTGCTAGTGAAAGGTGGGGATGTACAACACCTCTATTTATCCATGAAATCAGGTTCACTGCTGACTTTTCTTTCAATGCTCATACAAGGTACAGTTGAAATAGCACTAGATAGTAAACTAAAGCTCTTTGTTTATCCACAGGGACAGGTACTGTGCAGCCCCCCCACTCACCCACTGTGATCAATTTAGTGTTGGTAAAAGTAGATAAAGCCCTCAGTTTATCCACAGGTACAGTACCATGTGGTGCAGGCTCAGTGCAAACTTACCCACACTGTGATTGATTTAGTGCCGGTAAATGTAGGGACTGGCACCACCTGGGCTTTAAACCTTTGGATAATCCACAGAAACAGCTTCATGTGTGGGGGGCAGGGTAAGTGATTGGTTTCCACACTGTTTGCATTTAGTCCTGGTGAATGGTGAGAGACTGCCAGAACTGGGGACTATAGCATTTGTTTATTTACAGTGACAAGTCACACACGCACGATGGATGCATGTATACACACACACACACACACACACACCAGCATGTACTCTGATTAAATAAATTAAGAGGACTGAATTAGCAGCATGCCAGTTTTGCCAATTGTGACTGAACAGCACTATACAGTACCAACAGAAAATAATAAATTGCTATCTGAAATGTTTATCCAAATTAATATTTTAGTGAAAGTATGTAAACAGTTTTTTATAAAAGATGTTTTCCATACTTGACCATTGCTTCTTAATAGTCATTTAATATTACTTCAATATGTAGTGTGCATTTTAAATATTTAACTTGTAAATACTGTTTATACTTGTTGTTCTGACCATGTCATGTACAACAGCAAAAATAATATCTTTCAAAATAAAACTCAAAAGGGAATGTGTTTGTATTGGAGATAGAGATATTGTCAATTTATAATTTGCGGTGATGTTGCTAAAATCTGGGAATGTCACATTTCCTGAAACTTTGCAAAGTTCCCCAACCTCATATCAAGTTCACTACCAATTTCTAAATATCAAAATACATTCATGCTGTGAAAACACCTTTCAGGACAAGTGAACAAAATGACACTGGCACTTTTCATGAGGAGGGTCCCAAAAGGCCATGCTGAAAATCTGGTGCAACACCTCAAAAAATGGTCAAGTTACACCTGGGCATTGCATAATTTCTACGCACATTTTAATTTTGGTCATTTGGTAGCTCTTCACAGCCCTATCAGCTCTGGCTAGAGTTTAAAAGACAAAGAACCTCAGTGCGCAAACACTGAGGCAAGGAGCTACCCAAAGGGCATTTGGCTGGGAAGCCAAGTTTCAAGAAAATACAAAATCACACATGCCACACACAATGCAAAGCATCATGGGCTGCATATACAAATCACCACAGAATGTTATGCTGGTTCAACTTTAAGCAGAATTGCATGGTGCGAAAGGCCTCTCACACAGTTTGCAAGGGTGCTAACAGATGACATAGACACGTGTTTCGTCCTACCAGGACTCATCAGTATGCCTCGTCTGTTTGACACCCCAGTGGAATGAACCAGGTACCCTAAGGCGGTCTGTCTGGGTTATGTTGTGGTGAATCCATTAAAATAAAAACTATTTAAAAGACAAAGAACTGCGCAGCAAACACTGAGGCAAGGGTTACCCCAAAGGACATTTGGCTGGGAAGACAAGTTTCAAGAAAATACAAAATCACACATGCCCACACAATGCAAAGCATCATGGGCTGCATATGCAAATCACCACAGAGTGTATGCTGGTTCAACTTTAAGCAGAATTGCATGGTGCCGAAGGCCTCCACACAGTTTGCAAAGGGTGCTAACAGATGACATAGACACGTGTTTCGTCCTACCAGAACTCATCAGTATGCCCGTCTGTTTGAAACCCCAGTGGAATGAACCAGGTACCCTAAGGCGGTCTGTCTGGGTTATGTTGTGGTATTTTAAAGAAGAAAAGAACCTCAGTGTGCAAACACTGAGGCAAGGATACCCAAAGGGCATTTGGCTGGGAAGCAAGTTTCAAGAAAATACAAAATCACACTGCCCACACAATGCAAAGCATCATAGGCTGCATTGTTTTGTTAGCAGGAGTGTCTTCTGTTTTCTGGTAAGAAGTGCTACTGTTTCTGGACTAATCCCATGCTGTGTGTCTTGGCCTGAAAGCTCGGCAGCAGGCTCTGCCACCACAGTGACCCTTGTGGCTGGACCAGAGGGCTTGCTCCTGTGGCAGGGGAAGCTGTGTGTGTATGCAAGGCTGTTAAAGGCACTGCTCATGCTGGGGGAGGACAGTGGGAAGAAATAAACCAGGAGAAAACCCAGTAGCTATTAACGGCTGAGTGCAGCCTGATTAGGGTGTATCCCTGTAAATGGAGTATCCATGCTAGATCCACTGCAGACCAGGGAGAGAAAAAGCCTCTATAGCAAAAGTATTCATTGAAACAGTGAAAAGACACGCTGGTCTGGATAGTCTGTTGAATGTAAGGGAAGGCAAGGCGAGGAGATTTTATTTCATAGCGTCCCCTAGCCCAGGGCCAAGCATGCTTTACTCACTAAAACAGGTAAAAGCCAACAGTAAGAACATGGACTACAGAAAGAAAACAATAAATACAAGTACAAAGAAACAGATAAAAGAAGCAGTTCTAAATGCTTGAGAAAAGAGATGAAACTCCACCCCTTTTTAATGCTACCACTGAAAGGTGAGCTTCTGAGGTGTAGATGGAGGGAGTTCAAATAGTTGGGTCCACCACAGAGAAAGCACTATCAGCAGACTACTTCAACCGGGATCTCGGGGCAAATAGCAACACATAAGTGGATTGAGTCAACAACCAACACTGTACCATACTAAGAGTGTAACACTTTAAGTTTCCTTAACTACACTGTAGTTACAGTGTAACTATAAGTACATTGCAACTGCAATGTAGTTATATCTAACAAACATGTAACTGCAGTGTAATTACCCCAGCTGCATGCAATTAATGACTACCTACCCGCAGGTTACATTGAAACTGACACTTAAAATAAAGCGTGACAGATCGTTTAGGTAACTAGAACCCAAACAATGTAGGGCCTTGTATGTTAACAGTGAAAAAGTTGTGTACCACCTTTCAGAATCCAGTGCAACTGCCACAGCACAGGTGTGATACGCTGTACAGTGGATGTTCTTATGATCAGCCGGCATTTGCACCAGCTACAGAGGGTGCAACAACCCTGCAGATACTCTCACATACTGCATGTATATAAGGGGTAAGAATATTTTTTCTATTTTATTCTCCTGTCACCTGGATCTTCCTGATGGCACCTAACTAGTCCTGTCACCAAGCGTCACACAGACTTACAGGTTACCCACTGTTATTTGGTGCATGGGCAGCCATTTTGGTTATGCAAGAGCCCAGTGGAAGCATGTACCAGTCTGGCCATTTCCTCTTGGATTTTCTCCCTGAGCTATTGTATAAGGGCGTGAGTGCCAGCATGTCACATGCCTGCTTTTCCCTTCTGCATGCTGTCCCACTGCACTGCCTGGTCTCCACCAGGTGGCAGTGTCTGCAGTGGAACTCGTATCCCCCTCCCGAGGAAGGAGTGCTGCTGTCAGGTGCTTGAGCTTCCTTCGCTCTACTGGCCTAGTACTAATTAAGCATTATGAAATGGGTAGGAAGAATGCTGACTTCTTTCAGCTGGGCTGTTATCCCAAGCACAATGGTCCAGCTGAAAAGTATTATGTTTAAAAATGCATAAAATGTACTAAAAATAACCCATTTGATGATGCGTATAAGGCACTCCAGGGGATGTGTTATGTAAGTAATAATACCCGACAGGGTGGCGTTATTGGGATATAACGGACTGCCCAGGGCGTAATGAGGCCCCGACGCTGCAGGCAGAGGGCCTTATAGCCCTGGAAGGTCCGTTATATCTCATAACGCCCATCCTGGAGTGTATACTAAATAATGGATTACAGATGCTATTTTTGGGAAGAAAATACAAGACAAAAATTTATATATAAAAAATAAGTAAAAACTAAGCAGAAGTAGTGTTTGTTGTAAAATAGTTCCTATGGTGTGAAGTGCTGGAATCACCACCAAGTCGCTACTCTGCATTTTGTTATAGTCTTTCAGATTAGCTTGCCCTCCTGCTTCCCTATCTGTTTGCGTCTCATACCGCGACATTCCCGATTGAAAATGGTGTCCAAGAGCGAGAGAAATCTACAGTGGTGAGTTTAGTGAGACTTAATTTTATTTAACATGATAGGGATTAGAAGTGTGGCAGAGTCAGCCACTGTTTTTAAAAGTAAGCACAGGGTTTAAGGTACGCAGCAGTGAAGGGAAGCGAAAGACTGGGAAGTTTCTATTCTACGAGAGTGGAGCGAGCTGGAAAGAATGTAAAATGGATGTTTGGTTTTTCGGTGACACAAGGGGAAGAGTGTGAGTTGGGAAGGCGGTATGAGGCTGTCTGTGACAATTAATTTAAGCAGCATGCTGGGCTTTGGGTTCGGGCTGCCGTCTGGTAGCTGAGTAATTAAATAGCGTCTGGCAAGTTTCGGTTCTAAATGATCGAGCTGGCACTTTTCAAGCGGGCCGTTGTTAAGAAATAACGGCCGGGTGCCAAACTCTTTCAGCCAATCAGGAAGCGAGTTTGAATTTACCCATTATCTAAGGTGGACTAATGGCCCTTCTCAGGTGGTAGAAGCCCACTGCTATGCCTCATGCTTCAACCCTCCCAAGGTGGGCTGTTATCCCACCATAACACATCCTCTGTCATGCCTTATTGCTTAAATAGGCATGACACGGTGTCATTATTGTAGGATAACGGCATGCCTCCTGAAGTTTATGTACATGAGAAGTGCTGTTATCCATCAGTTATGCACACCCAAAATGCCTAATTGCAATTATAAAATGGTTTCTATTTTTTTTTTATTTTAGACCCAAGTAATGCGGTTCAGAAAGTTAAGCATTTCTGACCTGTGCTGTTGTATCATAGGTATCATAGGTTATACAGAGCAAGAAGACCACAGTCCATAATGCTCACCAGTATTAATTATATCCTACTATGCATTTTTGTTTCAAATAGGTGTCCAAGTAATTTTAAAAGTATCAATATTATCACATGATGCTATTTCCACAGGTAAACTATTCCAGATTTTGCAAACTCTTATTGTAAACCAACTACTTCTTTTTTTGTTTGCACTGTTCGACTTTTAATTGCAGTGGATGTGCCCTGGTTAAGTAAATTTTGTCCCTTAATTCAAGTCCTAATAGTTCCCACAAGTTTTCATCATGTGCTGCCTTAAATACCAGACATAAGTCACCCCTCATTCTGCGGTGCTCCAATGTAAACAATCCAAGTTTATCAAGTCTAGCATGGTAATCCAAGTTTCTGACTTCAAAGATTTTTTGGTTGCTCTCTGTTGAATTTCTCCATTGATTTAATAGTGCATTTGTCCCGGGTGCCCAAAATTGGGCACAATACTCCAGATGGAGCTCACCAATGATGAGTATAATGGGAACAAGACATCACTACTTTTACTGCTGATATGTTTATTTATGCAGTGTAACATACCAGATGCCTTTTAATAATAGCATGGCAATGGAGTTTAGAGCTGAGATCACTGGAAATTCTAATACCTAGATCGCACTCATCACTAACCGATTTTAGGGGTTTTCCACCAAGGAGGTATTTGGATTTAATGTTTTTCCTTCCTAGGTGCATTACAATGCATTTATCTGTATTAAATGGCAATTTCTTCAGGGTGGCCCACTCATGTAGCTCATTTAGGGCATACTGGAGGGTATTAATATCACCAGTATTAATAATGGGGTAACCTATACATGTATCATCAGCAAACTTTGTTAACCAAACATCAGTCCTGGTTTTTAATGATGCTATGTATATATTGAACGAACGCAGACCCAGAACCGAACCCTGTGGTACACCACTAGTCACAATGTCCCAATCTGAAAAAAGCCCTTAATGCACACTCTCTGAGTGCGGCCTTTGAGCCATGATTCCACCCATCTTGATATATTCCCACCTATACCAAGATTTATCATGTCCTCGATAAGCTGACCATGAGGAACCTTATCGAAAGCCTTGAAAAATCCAGGAAAATGACATCCACCGCCTGCGCCCCTGTCCAATGCCATACTCACTCCATTATAGAAGTTCAACAGGTTAGTCTGGCATGATCTGGCCTTAACAAAACCATTCTGAGTAGGGTCAGATTCTATATTCTTACATAGATGCTCCTTTATAATTCCTTCTAATATTTTACCCAATATGGATGTCAAGCTGATGGGTCTATAGTTTGACACTTCTTGCCTGTAGCCCTTTTAAAAATTGAAACCACAGTCGCCTGTCTCCATACATCGATAACCTGGCCATCTTGTATAGATTTATTAAATAAGGCAGTAACAGGACCAGATAGAGGGATTGCTAGTTTTTAAGGATGCGGGGTGTAGACCATCTGGCCCTGCTGACTTGTAGGGGTCCAAATTTTGAAGCAGTTTTAGTACAGTACTGACATCTATTGTAAAATACCCACTCAAGATATGGTCATTGTGTTTCTTTCTAGATTCGGTTCTGGTGTTAAAAACTGATGAAAATTGCTTGTTGCACATAGTAACCATGTGTGTCTTGTCCTATACTAAGTCTCCAGAAATATTTTTAGCGGGCCAGTAGTGGAGTACACCTTTTGTTATTAATATATTTATAAAAGGATTTGTAATTAACTCCCACATTACTAGCCAGTCTTTCCTCAAGTCCCTTTAGCCTTTCTGATACTATATTTAGTCACCTTTAACTGGAATTTAAAGGTATCCCAACTTGCTTGGTTCCACATGACTTAGCTCTTTTGTAGGCTCTATTTTTATATTTAATATGTCTTTTAACAGTTTCATTCTTCCATGGCCTTTTAAGTTCGTTTTATCAGTTTTTTTAATAATTGGGATATATTTATTAGATAGTAAAGTTAACTGGCTTATCAAAATTTGCCAAATTTCAGGAAGTGAATGATCTAAAAGGAATATTGCCAGTCCCAGGATGCCAAATCCATTGTCATGCCCAGAAAGTCTGCTTTTTAAAATTATAAAGTGTTGTATTACCATGGTCTTGTCCTAAATTCTCTAAAAGTAAAATGCACAATAGAATGATCACTGGAGCCCAAAGGATGAAGCACTGAACAATTAGAGATGTGATTTCCCATGTTATGTAATACTAAATCTAATATATTGTTGCCCTGGTGTTAGTGTTGACTATTTGTTCCATATTTGCCAATAGAAACAATTGCAGATATTTGTTTTCCACAGGGGATAGAGTATACATATTCTTCCAATTTATACGGGAGATTAAAGTCACCAACCAATAGGGTGTTATTTGTGGAAGATATCTTCTCCACAAAGTCTAACAGATGAGTATCATCATCGTGTATAATTGCTGGGGACCTGTAAACTACTCCCATATTAATACATGGTGCTGAGTTGGGGAATATTTTGACACATAGTGCCTCAGTACTGGGCCACTGTATGAGTTCAATATTCTCTACGTTAATAAGACTTGATAAATACAATGCCCCCTTGGTATTACTTCTGTCTTTATGAAACAGAGTGAACCTTGAAATATTTTAGTCCCATGTGTCATCTTCATCCACCAGGTTTCTGTGACAGCACAAATGTGAATATTCAGTTGTTTCAATAATAGGATAAGTTCATCAAACTTACTCCCAAGGCTTCTTGCATTTATAACTAAGCAATTCCATTCTGGAGGGCTAAGGAGTATTACTATTACAGTTGGTATTTTAGGTGAATATTTCCCCATCTAAAACTTTAAACAATAGTCAATCTGCTGTCCTAGTCTGGTAGCAAAATGTGTTTCCCTGTCTATTCAAGTGCATACCATCCCTTGCAAAAGATTTTGGTTTAGAAAACCAGTCCATTTTTCTAAAAGTGAAACCCTCCCTTATACACCATCATTTAAACCAGCCATTTAAAGTCATAATATCCCTTTGTTTATCAATACTTGCCCTGGGTATAGGTAGGAGCCCTGAGATAATCAGCTTTCCCCTTGCCTTCTTATAGAATCCCAATTTCTTCAAAATCCTCTGAATTTGTAATAAAGATATTTTGCCAAGATCATTTATACCTGCATGAATCAGGGTAAGAGGGAAGTGGTATGTTCTTGCAGCCCTGGGAACATATCTTTTATGTGTTTTTTAATTCAATATACTTTATTAAAATTTTTTAACAGTACACAGCAGAGGTAACTGATCGGGATAAAACACAAAAACCACACATTCCCCCACCCAGCGCCCCAAGTCTGCACTCATATACAAATAAAGCTATCTGATCCAAAATATATATCTGGTACCATAAAGCAGAGAAAATAACCATACTTCACCAGACCAATGGCGATATTAAAATTTCACTAGCATCAGCAGGGACAGAAGATGCTCCCAAATCTTTTAAAATTATGATACGTGCCTCAGACTTGCTATGTCTCTCTATCTGAATTGCCAATAACATTTCACGGTACCATTTAACAATAGTAGGATGAGACTCATCCTTCCAATGTCATAACATGACTAATTTTGCCACAGCTGATATTAAGGTTATATCGCTTTACATATCTGGGGTATCCCAGGCAGGGAAAATCGCTAGCAAGCAACTCTCTGGGGTAAAAGAGGATCCAATCCAGAATAGGGTCCAGGACCAGCTGTATGGCTCTCAAAACTTCTGAGTATGCAGACATAGCCACAACATATGAAACAGTGACCCAGAGGCCAAACAGCCTAGAGGACACATAGGGGATGAGATATAACCTATATTATACAGTTTATCCGGAGAGTAATAAATATTATGTAAGATACTAAAACTGAATTAACTGGAGTTTATCCTGTTTAATAATTTATAAATCCTCCCATACTTTCTCCCAGTAAATTGTGTCCACAGGCAAGGACAACTCCTGCATCCAATAATAACATACCCCTTTAGGAGAGATGCATCTAAGCCTTGAAGGTGCTTATAAATATTAGAACTGCATCTTGGAGGGCCTTAAAAGACCATCCATTGACTGTGTTGTCCATTCTTGGTTACCTTTAAATGCACGTATAGCAGCTTTAATTTGCAAATATTTAAAAATTCCTGGGGTCTCAGTTGAAAGTGACTCCATAATACCTGAAAAGAAACTAACTCTGTACCTGGAGTAAGTCCTCCAGTTTGCAATGCTTGAGTTGCGGACAGAAGAAGGATGGTATAGGACCATGTCCAATCTGAAAGTGCCAATTATTAAAAAGTGGTTGGACCTGAGAGGTGAACCAGTTTTCTGAAAAATACAGTTGCATTTGTCAAAGAGCTTTCAGAGACCAGGCTATTGGGGCTGCTTTAAGCAGGCAGGAGACAGGAGGGTTTAGAGAATACAAGGGCATACAATGTACTTGCGCACTCTCGCATAAGCCTGCATTCAATATCAAGTCAGACTGGTACATATAGTACTCCTCTAGAGGTACCTCCGCCTTTATCAATGAGCAATCTTACTTGAGTGTTGGGCCCATAATATAAAAAAGAGAAGGAGGCAAGGCCATCCTTACAATTGGTGCAATTAACTTCAAATATGCCTTCTCATTGCCTTACCCTCCATAAGAATTTATTAAACACTCTATGTATTTGCAAGAACCAAGACTTGGGCAGGATGATTGCCCATCATACCCAATGGGTATAACAGTCTCGTAAGACATTCATTTTAAGAATATTAACCCGACCCCAAAGCAATACTGAGGGCACTCCATCCTCCAGATCAGACTGTACCAGATGCACAAGACTGGTCAAAGTAAGGTTAATCATCAAAGGAATACTCCTGGCTATTTTGATTCCCAGATATGTCAGAACCCTGGACTCCCATGACAGTCCCATGGAAGTGCACATATCTTTAGTACAGAGACAGTTTAGCAGGAATACCTTTGTTTTAGAGAGGTTCAATTTATAGGAGGATACCACTGAGAACTTATTTAACTCCTCCAGTAGAGCTGGTAACAAATTCTCAGGGTCCTCTACATGCAATAGGAGATCATCAGCATATGCTGAGATCACATACCTCTCCTTGAATTGGAATACCCTTCAACAAGGGAGAAGATGCTAATTTACATATCAAGGACTCCAAATAACAGTTAAAAGGGGGAGAGTGGGCATCCTTGGTGCCCTCTCAGAGATAAATAGGTCAAACAGACAACCGTTACACAGACCCTGGCCCTTGAGGAGGAGTATAACACTTTAACCCATTGTACAAAACCATCAGGTACTCCAAATTGCTGGAGAGTTGCAAACACGAAGCCAAGAAACCCGATCAAAGGCTTTTTCTGCATTGAGGGATACCAGGGCAGCAGGAATTCGGCATCCTCGAAGCTGTCATTAGATACATTAGCTTCTTCATATGATCTGCTGAGGCATGTCCTTGCATAAACCGACTTGTTCTCTACCAATAATCCCTCCAATTACTGGGACTAACTGATTAGCCAGTATTTTAGCAAGTTTCTTAACATCCGAATTAATAAGCGATATCGGACAATAGCTTCCAGGACATAATAAGTCCTTGTTCGGCTTTGGAATTAGGGTGATCCAGGTCATCAAAAAGCAAGGATCTCTTATTCCCTTTTGAAACCATAAGTTGAAGACATCCCTCAACAGGATGGCCAACTGAGGAAGGCAACTCTTAAAAAATTATTAGGTAGCCCATCTGGCCCGGAGCTTTATCCAGCGGCAACTGCCCGATGGCCTGCTCTATTTCAGTTAGGGTGATTGGAGCCCTAATTTCTCCACCTCTTGATGGAGTAACATGGAAGGCCGACTGAGTGCAAGTAACCTAAGATCTCCTGTTTAAGTCACCCTACCGAGTCTGCCGAGGAATACAGAGTCTCATAATACTCCCAAAGATATTGGCAATGTCTTGGGGATGAGAGACTATGTTATTACTTATAGGGGACCTCAACCTAGGAATGAATTTGGACATTTCCATCTGTCTTAATCTTAAGGCAAGGAGTTTCCTGCTTTCTCACCATCCTCTAAATACTTTAATTTAGTACGATGAATGGCCAGCTCTGCTTTTTCGCCATCAAATCATAGTAATTTGATCGCAATTGTTGGAGCCTTGCCCATTCCTGTATGGGGACATACGACTTAATCGGTTTTCCAGTTGCTGAATATCACTTAATAATTGATCCAGCACACCTCTATCCCTCTGGGCTCGGTAGCGAAATACATATAAACTCTCCCGTGTAGCACTTTTGAGGGCTGCCCATACCGAATCAATCCTATCGACTGTCCCTAAGTTAGTATTGATAAAATTGACTATAAAATCCTAAATATGTTTCAGTGTTTTGGTACATTTGAGTAACTGAGTATTAAGGCACCATCTTTTCCCTCCTGTGCTTGGAACTCAAAATATAGGCTACTCCCACTGGAGAGTGATCTGACAGCACCCTCGGAAAGATAGATGCATCTATCACTCCCGGAAGGCCAGAGGCACTCACTAACCAAAAGTCAATCTGGGAAAGAGTGGCACGTGGCGAGAGTAATAAGTATACTGCCTAGGGGTTAAGAGTATGCCACATCAACAAAACCTACCCAGAAATAAGTTCACCCAGGCCCCTCTGTGCAGGCGATAGTCCAACTCTTCTGCCATCTGGTGATCTATCTCTGAATGAAGGACTAGGTTCCAGTCTCCACCAAGGAATGTCAAGGGGGATTAGAGACTAGTAAAGGTATTAACCAAGTAAAAACCAGAGGGAGTCTGTATTAGGGCCATATATTGATGCCAACATTATTGGATAAGACTCCAACCTACCCTGTACTATGATATAACGCCCTTCCAGATCCACCATTCCCTGCACATAACAAATGGCACAGTTTTAGTACCCAATATGATAGTGCCACTGTGTTTAGTAGAGTTACTAGCACCGAACACCTGACCCACCCAACTTCTTTTAAATAGGAAATATTATCCCTCAATAGATGTGTCTCCTGCAAACAAGCAATCCCGCACGGAGCTGGAAAGGTGCTTTAAAATTATAATCCATTTCTTTTACTCTGAGCCCTTTAATATTCCAACTGATAAAATTATAAGAGCCTCTCATTCTCTATCATGAACCCCGAAACTAATAAGTGAGAGAAAGAAAATACTAGGACCACTACAAGATTTATCATATTGTCCTCTGATGCATATGATTAAGGAAAACCCCCACAATGAGCGCAGACTTAGCCCAACCCCCAAACCCCACAAAACAACAACATTAGAATTGGCATTGAAAGAAATCCCCCAAAAACCCTGCACCCCAAGGACTCCACCCCCAACTTTAACCACCTAGTAATACTGAGGAGATTGCCCTCTCCCGTGAAGAAAAAAACAAGAGATCCCCTCCCCAACACTATATATACCCATTAACTACCCCGATTCTAACAAAACCAAACTCCAACTATACAATGCGGCACTGATTGTCAATCTCACTGCTTGGCCCCAAGCAGCTCCCCCTCCCCGCTTAGTTTCATCGTGAAACCCATAACCAATTGCCTTCCTATCTTTCATGCAATGTACAATAAGAGACTTAATCCTGCCTTTTCCCCACAAAACAAATCATCGGTGTCATGAAGCGGGAAACTTTAAACTGTAAAGAAAAGTATCAAGAACACAGCACATAATCCCTGTGAAAACAAAATTCCCTTTTCAGTGCATTGCCAATCAGTCTAGTTTAGCCTCGAAAACAATCATAACTATAAGAAACACTTAACATCTTCCAACTCCCCTGCCCAGTAATTACTGTCCTTCAGCAATTCAAAGGAAATCATTTTACATAGTCACTAAATGGCGAAATGCCGTATAATACAAGAAACCGCAGATATTAACTTCCTTTACCAAATAGCACATATCAGTCCTTCCTTCTCTCAAGCCCTTGTTCACTTGAGTAGATCTGGAAAGAGCATGTGCAGATATTCAGTAGCTTGTTTAGGCGACTCACACACCACCCATTTATCCTTAGTCTTAATGTGCAAGATTGCAGGGTATTTCATTGGAAAAGGCACTCCAGTGGCTATCAACGAGATACCAGAGGATAAAAGCTCTGCCTCTTAAGCTGAACTGAGTGTGGCAAATCCTAGAGCCAATCTTAATTTACTGCCCTCCCATTGAATCTCTTGCACTTCTTTGACCTTGTTTATGATATGCATTTTGTCAAGATAGTTCAAAGCTTGAATATCAGTGGTCTGGGTGATGCACCTGGTAATGGAGGAGCGCGAGAAGCGATGTGCTCTTTCCACAACATACACTCCATTATTCGGAGAAGGACCGCTATTTTCTCACGAAACTTTTGCACAAATAGAACCAGATTAGTGCCCTCTTGCTTCTTTAGTAACCAAATATTATCAAATTATTACGTGACTGTGCCCTTCAAGATTTTCTAACTTATCCTCTAACTTCGTATCTTCTGTCTCAGTGAGGAAGAGTCCAACTCCGATTTGTCCCTCCACTTCTTTACTGATACCAGGTGGGCATCTATATCCCCAACTTGAGTGGAGAGCAAGTTTAGATTATCTCTAATTTGTTGTACATCACTAGAGATGGTGCTATAGACTCCTTCAGGGGCAGCATCATTTCCATAAACTTATCCTCGGTCAGCGCTGCAGGAGCCGTGGCGGAGGAGAGCAACTGTAAGTGCCTGCGCCTTAGGCCTCTTCACGGCCTTATCCTTCTCGGGAGAGGGTGGGGCGTATGCCTGGAGGAGCCTTCCGCATTTCTGCCTCCATTCGCTTCCTTCTCTAATCACTTCAGAAAACTTCTTTACAGCAGTGCTTTCCAAATTAGAAGCTGAAATTAAGCGATAGCAAGGCTAAATCACTCGCTTTAATGGGAACGAGGAGAGAGCACGACCGTCAGCTAAGCAGCCATCACGTGACCCCCATCTTTTATGTTGTTTATACCTGCTCCAGGAAGAGTACTAACAGTAGTATATAAATTGCGATTTTACACAAATATGATCAGTGTATCGAATATTTGAATCGCCAATCACTAAAACATCCTAGGAACATTTATTCTTCTTGTAGCCTGATCTCTAGGTACAATTTGTATTTGGGGGTTTCTCAGGTTCCACAGAGTGGATTGCATTCCTATCTAGTGCATTCCCAGATGGTAATGGGTGAGGTGTCTCAGGGTTATGTAGAGGCTCTATGTAGAGGCTCAGAGGAAGTATTTGTGCTTTGTGTAACTATAATAGGGGAGCGATCCACTGTTGGTAATACCTCACAAGAAGTCGCAGCACCAGGTGTAAGTAAGTAAGAGTCTGTCATTAAACTATTAAATCTATTTTGGTATGGATGTTGCAGCTACCCCCTATATTATGTCTGCCTTTTTCCCTTTAAACCTTTGTACAAGACACCAGTCATCTCATCCTGTTTGGCTTTTGTGCGCTCTGTTGTAATGAATAGATTAACTAAACTATCTGCTACAGAATCAATATACTCCTCAAGTTAATAATTTCATCTGAGTTTGCAAGCGATTTTGTAGTACTTTTATTTCAGCCCTCAAGGTGTTAATAATAGAGCAGTTATCACAGACAGGGTCTTTGAGAACAGCAGTAGAGTACATACCACAGCCAGTGCAGCTGTAATAAGTAGTATCCTTGTCTATAATTCAAGGGATGTGATATGCAGATAAATATTGGATGAGCCCCAGGCCCACTGGCTATGGGACACAGCTGACACATGCTGATCGCGTGTCTCTGCGTGGCGTCTCCTCGATGACGACATAAGCCCTGCGCACTGCCCTGCTCACTGCAGGGCCAAGTCTTATGTGGAAGTGACCCGGAGTGGTTACAGGGGTCACAGGAGCTGCTTTGCTAAGCAGCCCAAACAAAGCAGGATTGAGCGTGCCAGGCGTTAAAAATGTCAGCTTTGCCTGAACAAAGTGCCCAAGCACTATAGCTGAATAAGGAGACTGAATAGTAGTTCTGTAGTCCTATGCCGCCATTAGGACTACTTGTGCTCTCTGCCTACTTCCTGGATATACCAGGGTGTAGGCTCCATAAAGTTAGACTAAAATTACACTCAAAACAAGCAGTTCACAGTTTAAAAGATAACAAGGTATATTTCAGAGCCCTTAGTGCCCAGAGCTCTCAACAGTCAATTTCTGCTCACCGCTTGCTGCAGGGGCGAGTCTTATGTGTGGAAGTGACCGGAAGTGGTTACAGGGTCACAGGAGCTGCTTTTGCTAACAGCCCAAACAAAGCAGAATTGAGCATACCAGATGTTAAAAATGTCAGCTTTGCCCTGAACTAAGTGCCCAAGCACTACAGCTGAATAAGGGAGACTGAATAGTAGTTCTGTAGTCTATTCGACTTCGTAGTGCTGGGATAATAACACGTCATGTGACTGGATTGACCACTCAAGGTACAGCATTTCTCTTTCACATTCTATAATTAAGCAATAACATATGACAGGGTTGCTTTATCACAGGATATTGGCACACTTTGGGTGTGTTGTGAGGCATAGGGGTGGAAACCCGGGTGCCTTACGCACCAATGCGGTATCCATGATAAGCACGCCTTGAGCAAGTATTGTCAATTATGCACTGACTCTCAGTAAACTTAAAAAAAAGACAGAAGCAAAGGTGAAACAAATAATTTTGTTAGTGTTTTTGAACTGTGGAAGTATATTATTACATAAAATAGTCCAATGGTGGAGTCATTAATCATGTAACTGTAGTGAGTTTGCTGATACATTAGAAGCAGTCAGTTTGTGTATCTTTAATACCAGTTTCCTGTTACCAATAAATTAAAAAATACAAAATTAACTGCTGCGAATGCCCCAGTAGAGTTTAATACCTTTTAAACTATGTTAAGTAATTACTTCGATGACTTGTGTCTGAAAAACTCCAGGCAGCAAAAGCATGTCTTTATCACAAAGGTGTCTTGGAAATGCCACTGACACAAATCCTAACCTGTTATATGGCCATTTTGCTTGTGTGAAGCTGATACATCTTCAGACTGTGTTACAAAGTTTGTTTTACTCTGAACTTGTGGATGTCAGTATAATCAGAAATCATGCCCTGAAAGGCATTTAAAGCAGCTCTGTAAAAACTCATCCTAGATCAGAGCTTTGTTTTATTTAGCTTTTATTTACCAGGTAGGCACAAGTTATACCTATTTTCAAGTGCGACCAGGAGAATACGATGAGGATACAGAATCAAACAAGGTTCATGACAAAGAGAGGAGCTATGTACAGGGACACAAGAGAACAGGCCAACATGTGGTCTAGTAAACAGTGATAGGTGATATATATATATATATATAGATATATGTATTTATGTATATAAAATAAATAGTCCAGGTCATTCAACAGCAAGGGCAGTGTACGAGTGAACATTAACAGAGCCACAGAAACAATTAGTTCCTAAGTGTATAAATTAAGCAAATCACGAGTAACACAGTGTAAGTCAACTACAGAGATCATGATTAAGGTGGCTTGGGACACCCCTACACATGGAGGACAGTTTCAAGTGCTCCCACAGGAATTCTGGAGGCTCAGGTGGGCT
Organism: Neoceratodus forsteri; assembly: GCA_016271365.2. Taxonomy (NCBI): domain Eukaryota; kingdom Metazoa; phylum Chordata; order Ceratodontiformes; family Ceratodontidae; genus Neoceratodus; species Neoceratodus forsteri. Next base: position 128,896,714 of record JADMNL010000024.1, read on the forward strand.
GGGGAGGAACAAACATGGACAGAAGGAGTTCCATAGCCTAGGAGCAGTTGTAGTGAAGTCCCTATTCCATAAGGTACGGTGAAAAGAACTTTGAGCAACCCGAGATCCTGGGACCTGAGGAATAGGAGGATGGGTCAGCAGGCATGAGAAGCTGTGCAAGCCTCAGAGGGTGCCAGTTCTGATCACCTTACCCACAAAACAGCCCATCCCAAAGTTCAACTAATTAGCCAGGGAAAGCCAGCCAAGTCTGTCACATGATTCACAGCGATGGGTGAGTCGAGGGCAGCCAGGGTGAGTGACAGATATTATTGTAGGTCATGTGCCACCGGTGAGGTGGGTCTTGGAGGTCTGGGCAAACAGAAGAAGGCCGTAGTGAGGGAGCAACACGCCCTCTGGCTAGTGCCAAGCGAGCAGCAGTTGTTAGATTTTTTCTTTGCCCTGCTAGGCAAGACCCAGTTTGATTAACAGCTCTGCAAAAATTTAGGATGTGGCTCCCCAGGTCAAGTTGAGGTCAAGCATCACTCCAAGGCATTTAATGGAAGCAGTGGTTAGGAGGGAGCACCATCCGCACACCTGGCACTGACAGAGGTCAGGGAGGTCTTGATCTTAGCCGTAACCCAAATATCATGGCCTGAGTTTTTTTAAGTTAAGGACCAGCTTGTGAGATGTTACACGGACTGAATATTCTTAAAGTCCTCAGTCAGCTGTAGGTTGAGATTCCCAATGTCCGGGAGTCTGCCAGGATGACCAGATCATCTGCATAGAGGGTTGCACTACAGTTGGTTACAGTGGCGGAGATTATTAACAAATGCAGAGAGGAGGGCCCCAGAACAGATCCTTGGGGACACCAGAGGTCATTGGAGTGGGAGCAGAGGACCTTGTTGGATTTAGTCCAGCTGGGCTCTGTCCTTAGGTAATTTTCAAGCCAACTCAGGGCAGGAGGGACAGACCAAGGGACGCATCTGTGTGCCAAAGTAGTTTATGGTCCACAAAGGTCAAAGGCCTTGGATAGGTCAATGAAAATGGCTCCAGAGAGTCCCCTGGTCCATGGCCGCCTGATGAAGGATGAGACAGAGACCAGGGCGTGGATGTGCTGTACCCTTTTTGAAAGCCGTGTTGTGCAGGGGACAGCAAACTATGGGCCTGAATGTACTCAGTGAGTTGTTCAGTCTACAACTTTCTCCAGGAGTTTACTAATAGCCGATACTATGGCGATTGGCCGGTAGATGTCCAGGACTTTGGGGATGCCCTACTGAACAGGAACAATCTAGCTACCATCCAAATGTCAGGGACAACTACAGTGGCAAGGGACAGTTGAATGTGTGCCACTGGGAAGGCAATGGGAAGCACCTAGCTCCAGGAGCTTGGGCTCCATATTTATTTATTTGTTTTGTTAACCGGTAAGCACACTAGACAAGAGTGCCTATTTTCAGAGTGCGACCCAGGAGGTTACAGTACAGAGAAACAATAGTACATATACAGGGTGACATACAGGCCACGCAACTACAAGTAGGCCAGAATGGAGTACAGTACACTGCACATTGATTAGACAAGAACGATCTCACCCACACACAGGTGGGGCCAGGGAAACAGCATAAGGACAATAGTACATGTACAGATCAACAAACTAGAATACAACTACAGGCTCAAAAGTAAAAGTTCATATTGAAGCAGTAGGTGGGGAGGGGTCAGTAGCAAGATTAGCAGTGGGCAGTATAGGGCTAGAACCAGGGGAACCACTAAGGCAGAGGCGAGCATGGCAGCAGGGGTGAACTGACCAATCCAGGACAGGCCCCAGTAGGCAGGTCTGGAGATGGCGAGGACCCTCAGGAGCCCCGAGGAGGGAGAAAGAAAGGGAGGATCCAAGACAGCGTGAGTGGGGAAGAGGGTGCACACCGAGGGGACGGTGGGGCTGGGAACTGCTAGCAGGCAGGGTGGCCCGGGGCGTATAAGTGCAAGGGAGTAGAGGTTGGGGCGAGCCCTCGAGGTGGAAGAGGTGACGGGCAGCCAGAGGTGACAGCTACATGTTTCCACATGGGCAGGTGGAGGCCTTTGAGGAATTTCAGAGGGACTTTTGAAGCCAGAATGTGAAGGGCAGCACGAACGGGAGAAGGAATGGAGTTCCAAAATCTGGGTGAGGCGGGAAGGCCCGATCCGGTGAGGGCGGGTCCTGGGACTTTGCAGGCAGGAGTCGAGCTGGGCCTAAGCGATAGGCCGGAGTGCAGGGTAGTAAGGGAGGGCAAGTGCAGGGGGCAAGCAGTACGGACAATGTTGTCTACCATGCTACCAAAGACAAAAGCTCGGTGTTTGTCAGGGAGAAGCCACCCAGACGGGCATAGAGGGCACACCGATGCATGAAGGCGATGGGCTGAAGGGCAAAGCGACAGACATTGTTATATGCCGTGTCCCATTTTGCTAGGGAGGCATTCGGGACAGGCACGAACCCGACAAGCCCATAACAGAGTGTAGGTAGGAGGATCCCTGGCTATGGCGAGCCAGAGCAGCAGGAGTGAGGCAGTCCTTGGCCCTGTAGGCTAGGCCAAGCTTACAGTTTGACGCCTGCAAATGTTTCGGATATGCTCGTGAAATCAAGCTGGGGGTCAAGGGTCACTCCTAGGTACCTGGCGGAATTCAAGACAGGCAGGAGAGAGCCGCTCCCCATTTATGGTGAGGGGAGGGGCAAGAAGCAATTATTCACCCAAATACCATGACGTGTGTTTTGTCAAGATTAATGGTAAGCTTACATCCCAAGAGCCAGCCTTTGATCTGCCCAAAATCAGAATTGAGTTGGGAGTTGATGGTAGCGGGGTTCCGGGCGCTAGATAGTAATACCAGATCATCCGCATATAGAGTAGTAGACCTGAAGGTCGAACTGAGGGGAGTTTGTTTACATAGAGGGAGAACAGAATGGGCCCAAGAACAGACCCTTGGGGTACCCACATTTAACTGGGAGAGGCCCGAGAGGGCATGGTTAAAACAGGAGTATTGTCTCCCTCAAGGTAGCTGGTGAACCAGTCAAGCCTGGGAGAAGCCTTGCCCAAGTAGGGTGGAGAGAAGGAGATTATGGTCAACTCGGTCAAGGCCTTAGAGAGGTCGACAAAGATGGCCCCAGTCAGTTTTCCGTGCTGTGGCAGCTCTAACCTGGGAGGTGACCGAGAGAGCGGTGGAGGTGCTATGCCCTTCCTGAAGCCGTGCTGGGCAGGGGAGAGAACTGCATACCCTGCAGGTAATGGAGATTTGGCCAGCTACAGCTTTCTCAAGTACCTTGCTGATAGCTGGAGTATAGCAATGGGGCGGTAGTTATTTAATTCTTGGAGTCCCCATGCTTAAGCACTGGGACAACCTTAGCCACCTTCCATATCTCAGGTATGATTCCAGAGGTGAGGGAAGAGTTAAAATGTGGGTAATCGGCCGAGCGAGGTAGGCGCCCTCAGACTCAGGAGCTTAGGTTCTAGGAGATCAAACCGACCCTGAATGGTGAGAGAGCCCGGCTAGGAGAGTTAGAGTTTCTCTGGCGAGACTTGCCTCAGGTAAAAAGAAGGCCAAGAGGAGGGGGAAGGACCTGAGGATCCATGGAGGGAGGGAAGGTGAGGGGGCGGCAGTTCAGGAACAGACGGTTGAACGCTGAGGGCAATTGTCAAGGGGTTGTTGCAGTTGACCCCTCTAAGTTCATGTCAACATCCGAGTGCTTGGCGGACACACCCACCAAGCTTTTGATGTTTTCCAGAAACTCCAGGGTTGTACACTGAATTGAGCAAAGCAGATTTACAGAACTCACTCTTGGCAGTGTGTATGGCTGCCTTACAAGAGTTCCTCTGTCGTCGATTCAAGGTGATCTCGTGGTCACCAGAAATTTTATATTTGATCCAGCACTTGTCTCTCTGTTTCATGAGAGCAAGTAGTCCACCGTGCAGCCACTTGGTGACAGTGCCCTAACCCTTCTTTTAGTGAGGGAGCATGCTTATCCTGCAGGGGATGAGAATCGATAGGAAGTGGTCTAATGCAATGGTAGGGTCACTGGTGCTAAATACCCTGGCCCAGTCACTACGACATAGGTCATTCAGGTAGTCGTCAGGGATAAGTTTGGAATAATCCTGACCTGAATCAATCTACTGGGAATTTTGGGTTGTGGATCCCCATACGCAGTAGATGGGTGAGTGGTCGGAGATCGCATATGGAGAGTACCAGATTGCAGGATTTTATCCGGACGGTTGCTCAGTAACCAGTCGATTAGCGAGCCCTTGTCCCCAGGTGGAGATACGAGTGGGTCCGGAGATGGTCTGACAAAGGGCAAGGCAGGACAGAAGCAGCTCAAATAGCTTGATATTCAGCCCCAACCAGTTGAGGTTGAGATCCCCAGGATAAGGACCTCATTTGACCCAACAGTGCCCTTTAAGTGGTCAAGCAGAAAGGAGAGTCCAGGTAAGCCGCCTTGGGAGGGTTATAGGCACAGACCAGGTGCACCTTTTGGAGTTACCGAGAAGCAAAGGAGTGAATGAATTCACAACCAGTGGGGTTGGGCTGGGATAGGGATAGCAGGGATACATTTAGGTGCCCCTGAAGTACAAGAGTACTCCCCACGTTTGTTTCCAGCCCTGTCCCGCCTGATTAGGCTGTAACCCGGAATGGCACATGGAGTCAGGAGTGCCAGGCTTCAGCCAAGTTTCAAGAGTCCCAGGATGTCAGGCTCATACAGGGACACCCAGGCAGTCAGTTCTGCCAGGTTGTGTAGGATACTGCGGATATTTAAATGTGCTATTTTTATACCTTTTTTCAGCAGCCAGGCAGGGGCTGCTTGTGTGGATGGGGGCTGGGGCCCAGCGAGAAGGGTGAGGAGACCGCAGCACTGGGGAGCCATGGTCTGGTACGACTAAGCTGCAGGATAACCCAGACTTGAGAGCAGTCCAGAGAGACCAAATGACTGTTTGACAGTTGGGAGCCCAGCGGAGCCCAAGGCGCAGTGTCCAGCAAACCGGTATGAGAAGAGGATCCTGACAGGGTCCGGGGAACTCCCCGAGGTAAAGGGAGTCAAGGAGGGCTATGTACAGGGGCAGGGGTGGACACTTGAGAGAGGTCAGGGACAGCTCGGGGCAAGAGAAGTGTACCCTCATGTAGGCACATCTGAGAGCCCACCCTTATAGGACAATCAACAGTAAACAGGAGGAGGGCCTGGCTCCCAGTATTGCAAGAATGGGGTGAGGTGAGGAGAGAGTGCCTAGGTGCCACTCAGAGGGGAGGCTTGCAGGATCACGCTAAGAGGGAGAGGGAGAGAGAGAGAAGAGAGAGAGGGGAAGGAGAATAGCCCTCTAGTGGCAGGCAGCTATAGCCTGCAGATGGTAAACAGGGCTGATAGGATAAATCTGAGCACGTGATGGCAGCTGCAGCTATATATACTCGCTCACCAAGGGTGGTGGTGGGGCGGTGGGGCAGCCGGCAAAGCCAGCGGGCTAGCGCTACCACTCTTAAAGGTGAGGGCAGTGTGGGGCAGCGTGGAGTGAGACAAAGGCGGCGGGGCAACTTCACCCAACATCGGTGGAAAACAGCAGGCAAACACAGTCGGGCACCACCAGTAAGCACAGCCGCTTTGTTGGAGATTGATAGTCTTTGAGAAAAGCGAGTCAGAACCAGCTCCCTTAAGGCAGGTAAACCATCAAACTGTAGTTACCTGCAGCAGCCCACGGTAGGAGACCGCCTGGGTGGGGGGAGCAGCAGCGGCGACCGGTAAGCCGATTCCATGAGGTCCCTGTGAAAAGAAGAAAGAGAGCAGAGTGAGCACGCCTTAAATGCCCAGGGAGCGGGAAGGGTGAGGGCAGTTTGGCCACAGACAGTACAAGAAAGAGTATGGCGGGGAGGCCAGCTGCGATACCGACTGCTCCAAGGGGCTGGGGGGCTTAGGAGAAAAGTTAGGATTTAGACTCTACAAGCAAATTACGGTCAGGCTGGCTAGATACCTCGACTGAGCAGGCAAGCAAGTCAGGACAGAACAAAGCAACTGGTCCTCATAAGCATTCAGTATTATCTAGAGGACATTTTCATTCAATTGCAGTGGGCAGACAGATTATAGCAGGTAGAAGGCAGTTTACTCATTCAAATTACAGTGGGCAAACAGAAAGCAGGTAAAAGGCAAAATAAATAAAGTAAAAGGCAACACAAATAAACCTATCAGCACATGTGTGCCGGTAGAAATAAAGGAGATTAATTAAGGTCACAGTCCTTGTTCGCTAGCCTCTTCACACGCTATAGCACTCTTAAAGGTGAGGGCAGCATGGGGCAGCGTGAGTGAGACAAAGGTGGTTTGGCAACTTCACAGCGAACATCAGCCGGAAAACAGCAGGCAAACACAGTCGGGCACCACCGTAAGCACAGCCGCTTTGTTGGAGATTGATAGTCTTTGTGAAAAAGCGAGTCAGAACCAGCTCCTTATGGCAGGTAAAGCCACCAAAACTGTAGTTACCTGCAGCAGCCCAAGGTAGGAGACTCCTCGGGGGTGGGGAGCAGCAGTGGCAATCTGGTAAGCCGATTCCATGAGGCCTCCAGCAGCCCACGGGGAGACCGCCTCGGGGTGGGGGGAGCAGCAGCCAGCGATCCGTAAGCCGATTCCATGAGGCCTGCAGCAGCCCCACAGTAGGAGACCACCCGGGGCTGGGGAGCAGCAGTGGCTATCCGGTAAGCCAATCCCACAAGGCCCTTGTCGTGGCCAGCACTGAATGCGGGAGAGACCAGAGAGAAGTCTCTGTGTCTCCGTGACAGAAACAGCCCTGAGGTGGAAAACCATATGGGAGGGTTGAATCTACTGTGTAGTGGAGGCCAAGGGTCTCTGTTATTCACTCCAGCAGGGGAAGGGAGGTGCTGCTGATAAGTCCGAAAAGTAGGAATTGAAAGCATTTGCAATTGTAAGTGGATGATTACAAGTAGAACATCCAATGATCATATCAGATACCCCAGAATTAGAGGAGCCACTGATTAGGTTTTTATGTTCCTCCAGAACCTTCGTGAGGTCCCTAGCAGAGCTAAGCAGGGCAGATTTACAGTGTTCTCTTTTGCCACCCTGATGGCTTTTTGCACTTGTTTCTGAGCTTCCAGTACTGTTGAAAGATGGCCTGATCTAGCGTGCCCTTTGAAGTGAGCCCAGCACTTGTCTCTAGCCGGCATGAGGGCTAAGAGGCTCCCATGCAACCATTTTGTGGTGGACCCTCCTTACCCTCCACCTGATAATGGGGATGTTTATCCTGCAGATCACCAAAGACAGTGAGAAACTGGGTGACAGCAGTAGGGGTTATGAGCACTAGTCACCCCAGACCAGTCAGTGAACCTCAGGTCCTTCTGGAATGACACCGGATCAAACCTAGAGAAGTCTCTAACATGAATGATTTTGTGGGAATTTTGGGAGGGGACTTTCCACACACAAAATACAGGGGTGTGATCTGAGATGGAGTCAGGTAGGGTTTCAGCAGCTCTGATCCTCTTGGGACGATTTGACATAACCCAGTCCAGTAGGGAGCTAGTGTCACCTTTTTGTTGACCATCTAGTGTGCTCCTGGATGAGCTGTGTCAGGGCTAAGGCTTGCAAGTAGTAGCTCAAACTGCTTAGAATTTCCTCCGCTCCAGTTTAAGTTCACATCACCTAGGATCAGTAGCTCATTGACACCAACATTAGGATCAACAGCATCCAGGAGGTGTGTCAGCACAGGTAGACCACCCTTGGGGAGAATGCAGATGCATACAACATGTAGCTTCTTTGTATTCCCTAGTAACAGCAGAGTGTGCAGCATCTCACATGAAGACATAGAGGTCTGCTGATGAGCCACCACAGATACTTTAAGATGACTTATAGTAAATTAAGATGCCACCACCGCTTATTACCCGCCGATCCAGTCTAATAAACTCATAGCCATGGAGTGTATAGGCTGAGTCAGGGATTGAGGGTTTCAGCCAGGTCTCTGTAATGCCAAGAATGTCAGGCTTATAGTGTGCAGCCCAGGCAGTAAGATCATGCAGGTTGGGCAGGAGATCATGGATGTTAAGGTGAGTAAGTTTTATCCCCTTCCAGACTTCCATCCTGCAGGGTAAGGAGGCCAGATAGGCAGGACCAGGATTTAGCTCAATATCACTGGCCAAGACTAGTATCACCAGGAAGAGCCAGAGAAGATGCCATCAGAATGGGGTACATCTAGCTGAAGGCCTGCAGGCAGGATGTCTTCACACCAAGGAAGAACACAGGAGGCATCCGAGATCAAGGCAGCAGGTAGGGCAGGGGCAGTCTGTCATAGACTAGGAGCTTAGAGAAGGTGTAGTCGAACACCCGTGGGGAGCAGATGTACCCCAGTGGTTCCCATCCAGCTGGGAGGGGTCAGTGACCATTAGGGAGAGGAACGGGCCAGAGAGAAGGCAGATGAGGAGGATGGCACTAGCTGAGGAGGGCATGACAGCTTCCTGGTAGGCTTAGGATTCTCCATTCCAAGGTAGGGCTCAGCAACAACCAGTGACGCCCACTTCATCAGGTGACAGTAAGAGACCAGAGGGATAGCCTGGGGAGGCTTGTCAGTGCACACAGTGCTCTAGTACTGCTAATGGGAACAGAGTCAAGAAGGTGATAAGCATATAACTTAGGCAAACAGTGATTCCGAACGTTTACTGACAAATGCTCTCCCAGGAAATAACACACAGATAGGTAAGTACTTCCAGAAACCCAGATGTGATCAGGTTGTGTGAGTAGAGTAAATAAGTGAGACCAGACTCCACAAATATGGTTAACACACCTTTTCTAGGTGTGAAGTTTATTGTCCAGATGGACTATTTTTTGTAAAAGGATATTTTATATACAAAAATAAAAATATACCATATTTGGTACACATCATAACTTCAGACTTGAATAAAAATAAAACAATTTTTAGAATAAGCCAAAAGAAAACAGATATTTTTGAGCTCCTCAGAACTACCTTCCTGGTAGTTCTGCCACAGAGTAGATAACCTTCTATCACAGTTTGTACTATCCTCTGTGCTTTGAGATAACCTCTCCTCACTCACCTCAGGCTTATCTGTCTCTTCTGGGCACCAGGGAGCTTTTATACTATGTACTACTGCATCATCAGGTCAGCTGATCCGCCTTTTCTAAACAATGATCATTCCTACTCTAGTACAAACATGTAGGAGGATCAGCGTGACTGTATAGTCCAGTAGTATTACAAGATAAGAATTACACACATCTTCATTCCTTTCAATTAATTAGAGCACCATATAGTCAGTAATATATGTTAATTGTCTGTCAGCCTAATAAGTCCTCCCCATCTCACCTCAAATGACAGCTGTCACAGAGGATAAAATAGCCTCATCATGGGGGCTGGCTCCTAAGCATTCAGTTCCTTGACTGGCTGTGCTCAGGTAAGAACAATTACATTTCACAATGGCAACACAGAGGTAACACTCTTTATTTTATGTTTGGGCATCCTATTCTTCCTGAAACATTCCCATTTGATAATGAAATATTATAGCACAAAACCTTTTCAACACCAGATGCTTGGTATTTCAAGCCATCGGGAATACTTTCATTTGTGCCCTCTTTTGTTCCTTAGCAAACCTCCTTCTGCCCTTGCAGTGTTAGTGCTGCTTCAGCACTCTGCAGCCAGCGTTTCTTGTATTTTTAGCCTTTATTCCCCTCATCTAAGAGTAATGTTAACTTAGTGCCGACGCAGGAAGTAAAAGCTGGAAAAAGAAAATACACATAACCGCACGCTGCTCTCTTCTGAGTGTGAGCAGGGAGCAGTAACTCTTCTCCTCCTTATAGTAGCCTGCATCTACTGATTTCCATTATATTTCAATTTATCTCACACTGGGACACTATTTAGTTTACGCCTCTGAAAACCCAGTGCAGCTGAGAGTCCTGAGGTGCGAGTCAGGAAAGAGATTACTCACTTTCCGACTGCAGCTCCTCACTTGACACTGCAAAACTGGCTTTGTCCCATACATGCACATGGAGATGTTTCGTTTCCTCTGTTCTCCCATAGCACCTCATACTGAGAACCTAAGGCAGGTGGAGAAGTCACGCGCGGAGCGAGTCCGAAAGAGAAAACACGCTCACTTCTCCCAACTCAGCAGCTTGCCGTGAGCTTTCTCCAGCTTGCCCTGCACTTCAAGACGCACCTTCATTACGCCTGCTTTCACCACCCAAGCAGGCTGCTTCACCTATTTCTTTACAGCAACTGCAAGCAGTCTTTATTTTCACAGGGCAACCAACCACTGTTCTGATTTACTTCTTTCTATAACCTAAATAGCTGCTCATTTATGTACTATAACCCCACAGGTTTTCTAAAAGGCATAAGGGGTTTAACAACCAAAGGTGCAGCATAATTTTACTACGTTGGGCAATATCTTTGTTTATTTCTAAAGCCCCACAATGCTTTTATTAGAAGTTGGACCTTGACATGAGATAGGAAAAGAAAACACAAGAGGGGCAGGCAAGAGAGTAAAAGGTACCATTATGGGTAGCCTTCCCATAATGGCAGAGCTAGATATAATTAGTTTAGAAAGAGAAAGTTTGCTACTGCAGCAGACTTACAGGGAAAGATTTATGCCAAGAAAACCTTAAAAGGGGTACAATCTATCACACCAGAGAACTCTATTTTGCTGTTGGTAGACCAGCAACACTCTAAACAACATCATTTGTAAAGTTGGCAAGAGTAAGCAACGCACAGCCACCAGGGAAAAGAAGCAACAAGCCCCAGGCAGACAGTGTGATCTAACTGTTGAATAAAGTCAAGGCAGTTCACCCCTCCAGCTGATAGGAGCCACTTTAGAGTAAAAGTCAAAGCAGAGAAGGATTTTTCAGTTACGCCATCCAGCTAATAGGTGCAAGTCAATGAGGGAGGAGCTACTGAGTATTTAACGGGAGGAAGGAACGGGCGAGTGGGAGGGAATTTTTTGAACCCAAGGCAAGTTCAGCTTTCAGCCACAGCACCACGGTCGGGACCCCTGCAGCGGCAGGAGCTGAGTTACATCAAATTGGAGGCAGGATCCTTAATTTTAGGCCAGATAACATGACTGTAGACTTTTGAGGAGGCCCGCCAGTGCTCTGTTAAGCGGGCCAGCACCTCAACTCAAGCGATGCAGCAGACCGATGGAGGTGGGGAGGTCTCAAAGCTCAGGTCACCCATGACACCCATCCACAACGACAACAGGCAGAGTCAGTGTTTGAAACTTGCACATCAGTGGTAGCGCTAATGTGCATGATTGTTATCTCGGTTGAGATTTTTTCCTTACATAGTTTTACTGCCTTTGGGTGCTCATTTTCAGTTAAGATAGACATCTAGGAGTTTGGAATGAAATGGAATTTTGCATAAAGGTACAAATTGTTATCAGCTTCAGAGAAACAAAACGGACAAACGCAAGTTTAGGATTTGTTCGCCAGCATTCCAGAGCCACCTTCAAGATGAAGACATGCTTTTGGTGTGTGAAGTTTCTGAGAGAAGTCGTCTCAAAAAATACTTAAAATGGTTTAAAAGGTATTCAAATTGATTTGCATATGTACTGAGGCATTCATGGCAATTAATTTTTTATTCTGTTGCTAAGGTAACTGGTAAGGGGTTTGGAGTGGGTGCAGGGATATTGCTGTAGCGTCTGCTCAGGGTCTTGTTTTTAGACATTCTGTTATGGGGAATATAAGTATGGACATGGAATGCTGCCAAGCAATCAGCTTATCAAATATTTCCTGTCCAGTGCATAGTAATGTTTATGATTCTTTTCAGAACCATTTAGAGCGATACTCAGTATTATTTCCAGGCGTATGTTTCAGTCTCTTGAGTAAAGACTGGGATTTGATATGAGGATACTGGTTTGGAGCAGCTACAACTAATGAAGACATTGTGAAATATTCTTTATATAAGAAAGCACAATTAACAATTAATTTTGAAAGTATATGCAAATTGTTTATAATTTTATATATGTGGTGGGATATTTAGAAGGGTTGTGCCCGGTGTGATGTTCAAAAGGAGAAAAGTGCCTGGCATAAATCCCGATGCGCCAGTGCATCAGTAATGTATGTGGCACAAGTGGGGAGGCATGCCCATGCTGCCTCCGCACATCGATATTCAGCCCGGATGTGCTGAGCTCATGCAGGTGAAACCCATACCTGTGCCGCACACAGTTGAGCTACAACAAAGGAGCAACAGCTGGCCACCTACAGGTGAGCTGCCATATTGCAGGGTGCAACAAGGCAGCTGCCAGCTGTGAGTGCCACCTGAGCTCCGTGGCACTGTCCATCGTGGTAGTGTCCCTGATGCCTGATCGAGGGCATATGTTATAAAAATAACATTTCTATATCCATGGTGGTCCAGCGTAGCCTCACCGCCCACTGAGCCCACCACCCGCTCCCCCAGTCAGCGGCGGAGCGAGCTCCACCTGCAAGCCACCCCCCACCATGACAGACTCGCATACAGTAGGGTGTCGCCGCTTATTGGTCCATAGCGGCCACGGGCGCACATTAATAGTCCAGAAATGTGAATGGATCCATTCACATTTCTGGACCGTGTAGCACGGTACTGTTCAGATGCCCATTGGCCCATGCTGTGGACTAATGAACGACAGCCCTACTGTACACAGTCAGTCGGCGGGCTGTGGGGTGGCTTGTGGGTGGGGAGCTGCTGCCTGCTGCTGACCGGGAGGAAGTGGGGTGGTGGGCTCAGTGGGCAGGTGGGGAGGGGGTACCACTGACCATGAGGGATGGATTGGTATACTATTTTACAACTTACACCCGATTGGCTGGGAGCAGTCCACTGGACCACCAGGGATGGGATTTCATCCTTATTTCTATCGTCTGCCGTGATCGGGCTGCGAGCAGTCCACTGGACCACCAGGGATATGGGACTTTCATTTTCAATCTCTATGCCTGCGATCAGGCAGTGAGTCACTTTGCTGCTTGTGCAGGGGACATCGGTCCCCAATGGCTGCAGCCTGGCAGGGCCCAGGTGCAAGTCGCCGATCGGCGACCCTGCATGCAATGATAATGACATGCAAATGGCCCCATTTGCACCTTTGCATGCATTATGTCTCCATTTGCATGTGCACTTTTGAATATCACAGTTGATGCACCCAGAGCAACGCACTTGCGCTTACGTATCACCCTGCCCCTCTCTGGCCACTTGGCGCTTGGCAGTGCCACCGCGCCATGCACAATGTGGGTGGGCCACGGAGTGATATTCAATGGTGCTGAGCCATGGTGACGCACTACTGAATATCACCCTGTCTGCACCCTGGCACATCCCAGTTATGCTGTGCCCAGGCTTACGCCACAGCCTGGCACAGTCTGAATATCCACCCATGGTATGCACCATTTGTTATTTTTTAGAATAAATTTTTATTAAAATAAACGTAAACAATACATATTATAAATACTGATCCGCCATAACATAGCATAACATATAGCATAAGATATTTCTCATTGTTATAATGAAAAAAAAACACTGACAGGCGTTAAATCATTTCCATAATAAAAGATTATAGCTTTGCCATTCTTAGTTTAATTCATACAATGACAGAGGTTAATTACCTAAGTACCTCCTTTTAGATCACAGATATAGCATCTAAGAGAAAGATTATCAGAAATAGGAGAAGCAGCAAGGTAGAAAAGGTGAAAGTGAAGATAAATAAGATAAGAGGAAGAGAAAGTAATAATGGACATATATATATCAGAAATGATTCTATGGACAGACATTTGATCTCCTTCATTGAATGAGTGGCCCCAGTGTAACTTGGGTACAAGGTTGAGGGACTGGGTCCTATTTCTGATGTACAAGGGGTTATTTCCCAAGGTAGAACAATAAATAGTGCAGTGCCTCCACCCAGAGTAAAAATTACAAGTAGGTCTGATTTTTAGCATTACAGTCCCCTGGGATGCTGTACCATCTCACATCCCCATACAGTCATCCCACACATAGATAACCGTAAACTAAAACCCAGATTTGTAACACTTTGAATTATTGACTTAAGCTAATAATATGCTCAAGAGTCAAATTTATAAAACTGTTCCAAACAGTTTATTTTCATGGGGAGGGGTTAGGAAGGGAAATTGGATGCAGAGGTTCAAACATTTTAGTATTGGCATTAGGCAATTGGCAAGCATCAAATAATCATTTTGCATTTCTAACTCAACATATCTTTTAATGCCAGCACCCACCAGCCTTTTGATGGACCAGAATTAATGTTCTGACTGACTAGCTGCTTATATTTTAATGATTGCATAAACCCCAACTGGTATCAGTTCCCAGTCCTGATAAGGCCCCCAAATCCTATTTCTGGGTACCAGTATTAACTAGTTGCAGGCCTGATACTGGTGCAGCTGGTTGGCCAGCATTGGCACGCTTAAATAAATAAAATTGAAACATTTTACCTCTCTTTGGGTTACTCCAGCATTCTTGCTGGACTTGATACTGAAGGTAGGCTGGTGAACTTAAAACCTAGCCCAAATAGCTTAATCAATGAATTTTAGCAGATACTTGGTAACACCTATTTACAGTTCTACTCAAGTGCAGGACAATCCCTGCTTTTACTCACAGTTCTGCAGACAGTCGCAGGTGGCATTTGGACTGTAGAAAATGGGGAGACTGGACTGGCAGAACTCTAGCTCTTGAGAAGCTTGAGGTGAGTAGCAGGAACCTTGCAGCTTGAACCTTTCCTTTGCAGCAGGCTCTTGCAGCTTTAGAAGACAGGCACCTCTCTCAGCTCCTATAGCAGATGAAACTCTGGATAGACTGACATCACAATCTGGAACACAGACCAGCACAGGGACCTGGGCTGGCATGCCTCAGGCCTCCATGTCCAGGCTTGACCCCTGAGGGGAGGCACAATGGCAGTGCCTAGCTAGTGACACTACCAGGCTGATTCCCAACACTGACCTTGACAGAAAACCTCCTTTTTCCTTACTCCTTCTGGAAGCTAGACACTTCCAGATACTATTTGCATTTTCAGCCACACTGCCAGCCTAGCAGCCATGGCCCTTTCCATCAGGACATAGTCTCTGGATGCTCACAGGAGACACAGTCGCAGTGAGACTTGGGTACATACAATAGGTTCCTCCAAGGACCCTTAATCTGAGAGCAAATTGCAGACCTTTACTCGAACAGTCTCTTGATATTGGGCATAATTTTCCTCACTGTGCAATGGCTCACAACAGAAGATGGTTTCTCTTCCACTTTGAAAAAAACCTTGGCAATACTTGGGCCCCTTTTAGCTGAGACCTCATACCATTTTCTGCCCAGAGCCTTCAATGGTCATTCCTTTAGCCAAATGTCCAACACCTCTTTGTAACATTGAGTCAAATGCAGGGGAACAGACTGACTTTAGTACCTCCTTGAAACAGTGGCCACATGGCCCAAGAAGATCTCTATCTTATTTGAAATCTGATGCGATTTTTCTCCTCTGAAACCTTTAGGCAAAGCTTCTCACCGCTGGAGTGTGGATTCTTACTGCCTCTCATATACTTGCAGCTCTCTCACAGCTGAAAGTTGCTGAGCCTTGCAGCTCTCTCACAGCTGAAGTTGCAGAACAGGCTTCCTTGAACAAAGTTCCTCCAAAATGGGAAAAGGCAAAACACAGACACTGGGAACATATTGCTGCAGCACGCCTAGGCAGGCCCTCCCAAGCCTTACAGCCCCATCCTTCTGCAAGGGGCTGGACCCCCTCCCTGGAGGGCCTCCATCAAACTGAGCCCAGAACTAAAGTCTCCTAGATTTTGGGAGTTCTAGACAGCTCCTAATTGGCTGAAACAACTGTCCCTTCTTAAAATTAATATGCAACAAGCTCGATCGATGCTTGATTGGTCCTGAAAAAGGGTGCCAAGAATTTACCAAGCTTTTCCCTTTACAGTCCCAAAGTCCTTGGCAGCAATCCTGACTCTCCAATTGGCTAAAACCGGGGTCAAAAGCTGCAAACATGGCTGCAGTTACAAACAGTTTGCATGCAGTCCTCACAAGCCCCAACTTCCAAATCCTGGTGCAGCCAGAATATATAGCTTTATTTATTAATTGCCCCACAGTCTTGAAGCAGCATTAGTGCCCTGTAAAACAACTGCCAAATTTAACATTTTTATTTGGCCCACACCTGTCGCTGCTGCCAAAATCTACTGTCCACAGGCAGCAGGCAGGCTTGCTGATTCATATTCCTCATGCCTCATTAATATTCATGAGGTGGTTCCAATGAGAACGCCATTGGCGCTCTTAAATCAAATATCTGAAGGCTCCTCTTATGCTTCTCGATGTCTCCGGCCCCTTATTGCTAAACTTGGGGACCGGGACCACGGAGAGGCATCCGTTCGGTGACAGCAAGATCTGAAAACAACCATGTGTTACAGTGCATGGGTGAACCACCAGACCTACACGAAGTGCAGAACAGCACAGCGGCTCTGTGACTTGCTCCTCCAGCCCCATACTGGACTGCAAAACATGCAGGGGTTGGACAGAGGATTCAGGGACCACTGGAACTTGGGCCAGACAGAGGGGCAGGACCAGGGGATCCAGGGAATGGGATGCACTGTGTGGCCTCCAAGGGCAAATTAAAGTAAGCCCCACGGGAGAGTTACACAGGGAGTTGGTGTCTTCTGTTAAATTAGAGAAACTCTCTCATAGTTTTAAAACAGTTTACAAGGTTTCAGGAAAGTGGAAATCCTTCTTGACCATGCAATGTTCACAACTAAGATATTTAACACAGCACATTAGCTTTCCTTTCTTCCCTCGTCTATTGCTAGTATCTTCTATTGCTATGCACTCTGGGTAGTTCCTTGTGATAATTTCAATGATGTCTCAAATGTATTAATTGATGTGTGCATTTACAGTAAGATGCTTTGTTGTTATTCCTAACATACCCTGAAGCAGGTAGGGCGTTCACGGTATTACATTTGTTACCACAATAACCGTGACATGTAATACCATGGTAATCATGAATACTGCAGTAGTATGGAAGTAGTCATTTTAATTTAAAAAGTCTCAATAAACTGTTGTGTCAGGGAGAGTTGGTGCAGAAGGGACAGTTCCTAAAACACTCATAAAAATTAGTTGAGAGACCTGAAAACCACAGTGTACAGTGAGCCATGGTTACCATGGTATCATAAATCAGCCACTTCTAATACTGTGACTTTGAATACCACAGTATACTGTGAAACCTTGATACTGTGACATCCCTAGAAGCAGATCACACTATAGCTGAAACTAGTTGGTGATGTGGTGAATTTCTCATTGTTCACCTTTCCTGTATCCATGCTGTAAACAAAAGAACTGTGAAGTTTACCTTGTAGTGGTGAGTTTGCCTTAAGAGTACTGTGGATACCTGAGTAAAGAGCTATTAAAGTTTAAGTAAGGGTCGTGGCTGCAGCTCCAAAGCAGGGCTTCAGTTTTGCTTATTAGGGCACTATGACATCATTTGGGTGGGCTCATGAAAGATTACTGCAAGTGACGCAACTATTGTTTCTTTAGCTCAGCCATTATTCAGGGGTGTATCCCATCTCCCCTTAGGATTTACATGGTTTGATCTTTGCCAGGTAGCTACCAGGCGAGTCTGATATCTGCAGGTTACATCATGGTTACCGCTGATGCCATGGATCCTCCTAAGAGCACACCCCTTACTCCAGGGGCCTTTTGGTCAACTCTGAACTTAAGCATTCATTGAGCATGCTAGCCATCATCCATGGCTCTCTTCTTCCATCCTTCTCATTGTTTTCCTGGGCCTAGTCCTTTCTTCACCTTCCTCTTCCCATTTATGTACCAGAAATTGCTACCAGTTTATGTTTCAACCAACAAGACAGTTCTGCTGAAATTAAGGCTCACGTGCAATAGTACAGTATTTGCCACTTTATTTCTAATCTTCCCAGGTCAAGGCATCACTGCACTTTGCATCAGGCTGCTGGTTGCATTTCCTTGAAAGACAGATGTAATCTACGGGTGTCATGCTCCACAAAGGCATCTGGAGCATCTTCCTCCAACTGTTTCATCTTCATTCAGTAGGTCTCTCAACTCACAAGGAACCAGACCTCAAAATAGAAGGGTATACAAACCCCCTTTGTTTAAAAAACTTTTGGTCAAAGGTCTTTACTGTTTAAATCACCTACCTTTTACAATTCACTGTCAAGTGAAGTTATTAATTGTTCCAGGCCTAATAACTTTAAAGTCAGAAAATGGCCATTTACCAGACATGTCTGCACATGTTTTTGAAGGTCATCTGCACGTTATTGTTCATTAAACATTTCTATATTGTGTTTGTTGTTATGCTGCCTCAACTGTATTTTGTTTCCTGTATTTCTTTTGAATGTTTTAATATAGTACTTGTTGCTTCTGAGAACGGCATATTGCTCATCATCTTACAAGTTTAAAAAAAGATAAAAATTAAATTAAATGAATCGGACATTTGGTGTTATCCATAACTCTGACAGTTATTCTGGTTTCCAGACTCTCCATGGCTTCCATGAACCTAATCTTGCACTTCCTCAGTGCTCTGACTGCTTCTTGCTCCAGTGCCTCCTTGACTTCAATATGCTAGTTTTGCAGTTCCTTAGTGCTCTCACTGCTATCCTGGTTTCCAGACCCTCCTTGACTTCCATAATTCTAGTTTTGCAGTTTCTCAGTGCTCTGACTACTATTCCTGGCTTCCATCATTCTAATCCTGCAGTTCTTCAGTGCTCTGACTGCTATCCCGGTTTCCACACCTCAATGGCTTCCATGATTCTAATCTTGCAGTTCCTCAGTGCTCTGACTGCTATCCTGGTTTCCAGCACCTCCATGGCTTCCGTGATTCTAATATTGCAGTTCCTCAGTGCTCTGACTGCTATCCCAGTTTCCAGCCCCTCCTTAACTTCCAGGATTCTAATTTTGCAGTTCCTCAGTGCTCTGACTGCTATCCTGGTTCTAACTGCTATCCCAGTTTCCAGCCCTCCTTGACTTTCATTATTCTAATCTTGCAGTTCCTCAATGCTGCTCTATACTTCTCTCTTGCCTGGAGGCAATCTGTCTCTTTCAGGGACCATAGACCCTCTTTTTGAGTATGAACAATTCCTTTTGTCCATGTTGAGCCCATTGGGGGTGGGGTGCACCTCCTGTCCAATTTCCCTATTGCTTACAGGAAAGAAGATTTCTGTAGCTTTGTGAAGGAGTCCACGAGCCTTCAGCTGGGACCCATTTCCCACTAAGACGTTAGCAGGAGAACAGGGTGAACTGAGACCCAGCCCTGCTGCTTTCTGGCCTGACCTTTAAAGGCAAGAGTGGCACACTGGATGCATCTTGGTATTATGAGTAAAGGGTCAGAGGTTTGATTGCAGCCAAGAACAGACTTCTGACTTTGCTGACAGTATAGCCTAGAGGTTAGAGCAATGAGCTGTGAATGAGCTTGGTACAGCCAACAGATCTGAGTTTGATCCCCACAACCTCCATCTGCACACTGTGTGACCCTGAGCAAGTTGCTTAACCTCCACAGTGACCCCGGTCATCCCTGAAAACAGGTCTTTGGCCTAGTGGGCCATGCCCAATTACAAAGAATAAAAAGGGTCATAGGCACTGGCTGTATAGAAGCTTGGAAATCCCTGCAGGGAAGGGCACAAATGAGCCTCACCTGGGAGACATAAAAGTAAACTAGAAAAGCAAGAATGATTTGGGGTTTCACAGAGAGCAGGGCTTCAGTGAACTGAAGCACTGAATCAAACTAGAAATTTTTGTTTGTATTTGCTCTGCCAAAATAAAGCAGCTTTTTGTTTCATTGAACTTTGCCTGGAGTTTTTTAAGGGTTCTCCAAAAAGTTTTGGCTCACTACAACACTGTTACAAGCTTCTTCTAGCACCTTCTTCAACCAATCCCACATGTGCTATGCTATGCAGTATCAGACTCCTATCACTTCTCTGGGCCCTTGGCTGCCAGCTCCTTGCTCTTGGCAAAGTCTACCTGTAACCCCTAGATGGCGCTATCCCAGGGGCTACTACCCCTGCCTGATTTGCCACTAACAGGTTGAGGGGCCTGGATCCAATGGCAGGTGCCTCCACCCAGAGGTCAGGGTTTGCAATAGTTAAACTTACTTGGTCACAGCCCTCTGGGACACTGCAACCCCTTTCTTCCCACTAGTGGCCACACAATATATCAGAATTACCTTCACAGTATACACTTACCCCAGGACTAGTTCCGCACTGGGACCTCCTGTGAAATAAGATACAGTGCAACAATCACAGTACAGTACTTTAACATAGACAAATACCTCAGGCAGTATAACTTTGCTGAAACAAGCAGCTCTGATTTATTTAGGGGATATAACAAGGACAGGGAAATCAGGTTATTAGCTTATCACTTTACTATCTACCTATGGCTCTGTGCACAGGCCTATCCCTACCAGTTACTGTCCTGGGTACCCAAGCCCTAGTGGCTAGTCCAAACCGTGGCAGCTGGTAGGGCCCTTTCACACAGTGAAAGAAAATTAGTTTAAACAGTCAGCAGTACAGTGATTCCATTTGGATTTAATGTGGCAATTCAACAGGGAGCGACCCTGAATTAGTACTCACGACCTCCAAACAAGATAGGGTCTTTCAACGTCAGCAGGGCTAATCTTGAGCTCCACGAGACTCTTCACACATTTATATGGTAAAAAGAAAGTACCATACCAGGCAGGCTGCTTCTCTATCCCGATCGCAATTACTGCACAATACCGGGAGAACACACAGCAGATTCAGTTCCTGACAGACCGAGTGCAATTCAACAATTTCTCCAGTCTTCTACAGGGTGAGCCTGGTTTCTACTCTTCAGAGATCCTTTGATTCTTTTCACAGGACGGATTCAGTCCTAACAAGCAGTTACACAAGCTGCAGACCGGAACTCTGGGCCTTACACACGTTTTTGACTGAAACTGTGCACTGAAGGAGCACAGGGTTTCTTTCCCTTCACTCCAGAGCTAAACTGAAACTCCAACAGACAAAACCGAGCACTTCCTTTGAGTTCCTCCCAGTTCTTGACTGATTGGCTGTCACTCACAATAGACTGCTGCTGTTGGTCCAAAAGGCGCAAGTCTAAACTACATCTCCCAGAGTCACTGCCCATACAATCCTCTTGTGGCTGGCTCAGATTATGAGTCCAAGTTCTGATTCGTCCAAGGCACCATTTTAGAGCTAGCTTACCCCACACTGATTGGTCCAGTTCAGCAGTTCAAAACCAGAATGGGGAACTAGGCAGACACAGTTCTGACTGCAAAGAAAGCAGGTTAGACAAACTGTAATTTCATTATTACTGTAAATGATTTCTGGCAAACAGTTACATCTTTCAGATAGGTTCCCTTTGCACTCTAGTGACTGCAAAATGGAGTGAATTGGCAGCAGCTCGAGTGGTACTCAAACAGAGAAGCACACAGTCCCCCATACAAACTAATTATGTCTGCAAGCAGACAGCTCTTAAAGACAGTACCAGAGGCTCTAAAACACTCACTGATAAATGGCTTAAATGCAAACACCATTCAGGCTTGGAGCATTCAAGCAAGCTCCTGGAAGTCTTTTGGGAACCCCCATTTGCAGGGGTTACACTACCTTTCTAAAGTTCTGGTCCTGGTGCAGAGGGATTGTCAAGGGATTAGAGAAGCAAGCAGTAGATAAGACCAACAATGAAATCCACTCCATTAAAGCAATACCACTTCTCTCAGTGCAGTTTAACCCTGCAAGGTATATATTTTTAAATCAAGGATGGAAATGAGAAAGGAAAATTTGGACTTACTGGGATTTGAACCTCGGACCTCTGGTATGTGTTCCAGCACTCTAACCATTAAGTTACAGACCCACTGGGG
Source organism: Neoceratodus forsteri (assembly GCA_016271365.2). Classification (NCBI taxonomy): domain Eukaryota; kingdom Metazoa; phylum Chordata; order Ceratodontiformes; family Ceratodontidae; genus Neoceratodus; species Neoceratodus forsteri. The sequence goes on from JADMNL010000024.1 coordinate 128,918,494, forward strand.
CACAGCAATGAAATGTTTTGTCAGCATTAGGTAGAAGGTCATTTTACTGGATTAAATTGCTTAAAATATTAACATTTTTGCAGAGTAAGCAAGTCTTGGCTCTGTTCTCTGGAGTTGCATGTTCTGCACTCCTGGGCTACTAGTGGGTGGGCTGGGTACAGAGATGATGCACTTGATCTCCAGGCAGGAGTTCTAGATTGTGTCTTTCTCAGCACCCACTTTAGTAGAATTTGAGACTCAGCTGGGGTTTAGAGAAGACAACAGCCTATGACCCTCACTGGATGAGATTGGGTGTCAGCAGGGCTTCAGTTAGTTTTTAGGGCAGGTGAATATCAAAAATGTTCTGTCCCACCATGACAAATCCCTGTACAACCCATTAAAAATAGCTAATTATCTTAACTGCTATTTTACTGATCTCTTCTTGTCAAACAACCCTCCTCGGGGGTAGCAGCCAATGGAGTAATAAGCAGGAGAGCATTTTCTGCTCTGTGCTAAAATTAATTTGCTTAAAACTGTTTTCATTATTTTTGGGGAGGGCTAAAGACAGTGGTTCAATGTGGGAGGATGGGTCCTCCCACATCCTCTGTCAAAATCAGCCTCTCCCAGCACCGCTTAGCGTGCTTTCAAGTGCTGCTCATTTGGAGGCACTCTGGGCTCCTGCATGACTCGTGTGGCTTAGCCTTCTTGGTTTCCTGCTATTTGCTGCTGTTTCCTCCCCACCTGCTGCCTTGCTTCTTCATTTTGCTCCTGTGCCTTAATTTCCCTTTCTCCTCCCTCCTCCCCTTTGTTTTGTTTTCATCTGTTTGTGTCCTCTGCTCTGCCTTGCTGCGTTCCCTGTCTGCCTCTGTGGTGCCTATTCCCTCCATCATTCCGTTTTCTGTTTTGTTCCTTGTGCTTCTTCCTTCCATCCCTCCCTGTTTCTGCCTTCTGTTTTTGTGGTTCTCCGGTACCTCAGTCCTGTGCTCTACTCTGCTTACTTCTTTTTGGGCATTTTCTCCCTCAGAGTTACCGTTATCCTGCTCAGTGCTTCTGGGTTGTACATACTCCCATTAGCGCTTAGCTAATGCCTGCACCCAGATCACTATTGCATATGCATCAACAACCTCCCTGCTCTCAAGCTTCTATATGGTGAGCATTTTTCAATCAATCTTCGTCTGCACCATACTTTCTGTTCTGTACTGGTTCTTTCTGCCTGTCACACAGCAACATTAATTCTAACACTTGTACCTTCACTGACATGCTACAACTTAACTCCAGTCCTCTGGTGCCTACTACCTGGATTCTCTTGCTGTTTTGCTCACATCAGTTTATGCAAGGCTCCTGACTAAGTACTGCCTCACAATTTATTTTACTGATGCATTTGTTCACTGCTTTCTGCTGCATGTTCTTCCCTAAACACTCTAACCAGGATGTTAGACATTGTGTTTGGTTCACCTAATTTTATTTTCCTGATGCTTCCATTTGCTTTGCCTTTAGTTTGTGAACTTGCGCTCTTGTCTCCCAGTATATATCTTGTCCTCTCTTTGAGATGTTTTCCATCCTCCTTTCCCTGCTCCCCACTTGTTAACTACCTCCACCTTGCTTATTTTCTATTGCAACAGCTCTCCTCTACACTTTCCTTGCTCTGCCCATATCAGCAGTCTAACAGCCTGTGTCCTTAACTCTACCTTATGAGGTATTGAATGAATGTGAGCCTGTCCGGTCTCTGGGGATGGGCGTCTGTTTCAATCATTCAGTCAGTTCTATCAGTAAATCATCTATGTCAGTCATAGAGGTCTGTCATATCTGTCATATCATCAGTCATGTCATGTCATGTCAGTCTGTCAAGTCAACATTCCAACAGTCTCTGTCCCTAACTCATACCTTGTGAGGTATTTGAGTGCAGGTGGGCTTGCGTTGTCTACCAGGAAGGGAATTCTGTTTCATCCAGTCTCATTCTCCACCATTAGTCCAACGGCTTTTGTCTGTATCTCATACTTTCTGAGATATTTGAATGACTATGATCTGGCTTGGTCTCCAGGGCTAGGAGTCCTTTAGTCTGTCTCATTATTGGTCATTCCTATCAGTCGTTCATGTCAGTCAATCATATCAGTCATTCATCTCAACAGTCCAACAGCCTCCACCTCTACTACATGCCTTCTGAAGTTTTTGAGTAACAGTGGGTGTGCCATCTACCAGAGATGGGAGCCTGTTTCATTCAGTTCCAGTTATGTACCATGTTGCAGTCTATACCAGCTCTCTGACAATCTCTGTTCATAACTTCTGCCCTGTGAAGTGGTTATGAGCTCATAGGCTTACTAACCTACCGGAGATGGGGTGTTCTGTAATCACTCCTCCCCATCTGCCCTATTCTGCATAGACTACTATGCAGCATATTGACATTTGCCATCTTCTATGCTTTTGCCTCTCCTACTGCATCCACTGTACAAGATCCTGCAAAGTCCTCAGACTTCTTAACACTCTCAGCACAGCATGTCATCTTCATTGTTTACCAAATCTCTGCCTTCAATTGCACCACATGTCCTCCAGGGTCGCCTCAAATTTTTCTGCTCCACTTACAATTTACAGTGCTTTTGGTGTTCTGGACTTTGGCTACACACCTTGCTCCGGTTCCTGAAAGGTCTCCTCAAACATCTCTGGCTCATCCAGCTAGTCCAATGGCTTCACAGCCAACTACTCCTTTGCAGATTGGACCAGTTCCTGCCTTCTGGTGGACCTGCATTCCTCAGCATCCTGCACTCAGCTTTACCCAAGGAGAGAGTTGCATTCTCTCTCCACAGCTTCTACATCTCATCCTATTTGGTGTTCTGGTCTGGGTCTACGGTTCCTTCATCAGAACCTGCTCCTTCATCAAATGCTGCAACGGAAACAGCAAACAAGATGATGTGTAGAATAAGGAGAATAATATATTAAGAGATAAGGATGTGTTGTTGTCACTTTGCAGAGCATATGTTCATCCACACATGGAGTATGCACTACAGTTATGGTACCCTTATAAAAGACATATAGAGATAGACTGGGAAGGTGTAAAGGAAGTTTACTAAGTCTATAAAGGATTGGAACACAAGAATATAGTGAATGTTTACAGATGTTTAATTTGATGTCATTTGAGAGATCTTTATTCATGTATGACGTAATGCAGGATCCGATTGCTGACGGAACTGGGAATAAAGTTCAAACCATATAGTAAGGAGACAAGAGGGCATCCTTTACAAGTTGTAGGAAAAAGTTTAAACAAAATGAAAGGACATTCCTTTATACAATGAGAGTGGTGAACCCATGGAACTCATAGCCATTAGAGTGCATTGTCAGTAAAACAAGACCAGAATTTAAAAGTAAACTACATAGACATATTTTAATGGACAGCCTTCTTTATTATTACCATGACTAAGTTATAGGCGTTATCATGGGCTTGTTGCCTTCTCACTCCTTAAATATTCTAGTATGAACTCCTAGTACCTATGCTTCCTGATGACATAGTTCAACTCACCTCTTCAGTTTCCTCCTTGTCATCCTGTGGGTGAGTATTGGAGTTGCTCACAGCTTAGCCTGCCTTTGTCCTATCAGCTTCAGCTGTCAAGCAGTCTCCTGGCTATGCTCCTGTCTCTTCTGGTCCCCAAGTACTCTTCCAACACTCGATGCTCCATGTCATTGTTTCCTGTAACGTCATGCTCTGTATTCAGTGGTGCAGGATCATACCTTTGTCCATCATCTCTGCACAGAACTTTTATGGGGACTTCCACCTTCATCAGGCTCAGCTCAGTCATTCCCTCCTTCTTGTTTACTCCCATGTGTGTTGCCACTGGATGGCTTTCCATCATGAATTGCCTCATCATCAATATTCTCTGCTTCTCAGTCCTCAGTCATACCAAGCCTCCATGACTAACTCTGCCCTATGCTCATATTCCCCATGCACTAGCTCTCATCACCCATTATGGCCCCAGCTCCTGGCTGTCAAGCTGTTTGGCCTATGCATTCAATATATGTTACCAGTCATTCACCTTTGACATCTCTGTGATATGTTTGGGATGGTCTACTATTCCTGTGCAGTTCATCTGGCCTTTACATCAGCCCTTTGCTCTTCACCTTGCTCTCTGCAGTGCCAGAGCCCCAGGGATTGGGTGCTGGATAAATAAAATTTGCCTTGCCTTGCCTTTTGGCCTTCTCAATGTTTGCCACCATCCAGCAGTCCTTCATCTGTTAACTGACCTTTTCCAATAGTTTAGCCAGAATTCTACTCATGGCTATATTCTGGATCTTATCCAGCTAGTCCAGGAGATATTAGTTTCCTGCTTGAAAAGAGAATCTTCAGTTCAATGATATTCCTCAGATTCCTCAGCACAACACTGGACATAGAGTGCATGGAAACCAGGCTACCTCCATCACTGTCACAGGATATCATCTTAACAACATCCTTCGACCCGATGCTGTTGCCCGAAATGAGAACTTCTTTTCTTCCCTATGATACCTCATCTGTGTGATCCAGATAATTCCTCATCTGCTAATCCAGATAATTCCTCAATGTTGATCATTCAATTCCCTCTTCCTGACTTAGACATCATTGGTTCTGAATGACACCATTACTTTACATCCCAACTGCTCTAATTCTGATATAGCTAGTTGGGTCCATTTTCTCTCAATGGAACAGCTTTCCAGCCTACTACAAAGACCCTTCTCCTGTTTCACACTGCTGTACATCTGGTATACATCAATGCATATCCACCGCATGGCTATGCTGCTAATTTCAAGCTGTCCTGGACTGCTGCTCCTAGCCTCCAGTGTTGCATTTCAAAGATAGCTATTAACATCTCATCGTAAGACCACCTAATAGGAAATGCCACCTACTATGGGAACATTACTGATCCCTATAGTCAATCTCTATGTTCCTGTCATTCAAACCATAATGGATATTTTAATAAGGGAGGTCTTCATCCCATTTGATTATACAGACCATCTGTGGCTGACTTGGGTTCTCTGTCTTAATGTAACACCACATTGTTTTCATATTTAAGCTATGCTAAATGAATCAGCTGATTCATTATCTCAATTCTAGTTGCAGACATTTCATTACCTGCATTCTTCAGCAGTCTTAGTCAGTCTCTACTTTCTTGTCAATCAACCCATAACAGACATTTCAACAAGATAGGTCTTTGTCCCATTCAATTATATGGACCATCTGAGGCTGACTTGGATTCTCTATCTTGAATGTTACACCACCTGTTTACATATTCCAGGCTATGCTAAATGAAGCAGTGGATTCATTATCACAATTCCAACTGCAGACCTCTCATTGCCTCCATCCTTCAGCAGCCTCAGTCATGCTCCCTCCTCTTTCATCCATTGAATGCACAACTTTCACCAACAGGTCAACATTATCATGTGGGCCACCCTAGATAACTCAGTCATCAGGATGCATATGCTACAATATCAATCAATCATTCAATCACTTTATTTAACCAGGCATAAACACCATTGAGCAAGCTCATTTTCAAGGTGGTCCTGGGCATAAATACAATATAGTACATGTCATAAAATTGCAATTACAGTGGACAATGGTGCAAAAAAAAAAGAAAAACATTGTGAAGGATGCGGTCAATATGGGCCTATACATACCAGTCAACATAATTAACATGCAAAGGTACATAATGATAAGCTTTACTGAAATGAGAAGAGACAATAATCCCATATAGTCTCCACTGAGTAAGAGCTCATACCTAAATGTTAAAAATAAGGAGGTATTAAGGAATAGGGAAGAAATTGGGGTGAAAGAGTAGGCAGCCAAAAGGAGGCCAGAATAGGTAAAAGGTAGAGAATAAGCAGGGTCATCTTGGATTAAGGGAACTAGGCTTGTAGGTCCTAGGTTTCTGTTGTTAAGATATGGGGTGGATGAGATACTTAGGCGTAGGATTTGAGGAAGTGGCACCTTGAGGCTTAAGGGTCATCGGCATCGAAACAGTTTCATGATTCCTTCAGATAATCCGTTAATAGAGCTTTGAATGTGAAAATGCTTGGAAGTGAGGATAATTTTAATGAGTCTTGCATAGCGTTCCAAAGCGATGGAAGTGAGAATTGATTGCTGCTGAGCCAAGGGTAGTTTTCACTCTAGGAATCTGGAAGCAGATTAAGGAAAAGCGTCTCAGGCCATAGGAACCTTTAACCTGTTTGAAGATGTTCGAGACATATGCAGGAGGTTATCAGATAATGCTCTAAAAACCAGAGGAGAGCATTCCTTTTTCTTCTAGTTGAGAGTGAGGTCCATCCTGAAACCTGGTATAGACGACAGTGATGTGTACTACGGGTAGATTTAAGATAAATCTTAAAGCCCGGTCATAAAGAGTGTCCAGTTTGTTTAGCATCGTTGATGGGCAATGACTGTAAAGGAAGTCAGCGTAGTCCAGTATAGGTAGGAAATGTAGTTTGTACTAGTCTCATTCTGGCTTCTAACGTGAGTAGGTGTTTAATGTGATAGAATAAACCTAATCGCTGTCTTAGTTTCTTCAAGGTTTTATTTAAGTGGCACAGAAAGTTGAGCTTGTTATCCAGCCAGAACCCTAGGTATTTAAAGGTATCAACTACTTCAAGGGGTTCATCTAAGAGTGTTCGGATCTGTGATATGTGACATCCGAAGTAGACTTTGGTGAGAGAATCATTGCTTTAGTCTTTTGGCATTGAGGAGGAGCTTATGAGTGAGAAGGTTGTATTGGAGGGTGACGTAAGTCTTTCTGTAAGTACTCATGGGCCAGATCCAAGGATGAATTTGTAGTATAGAGTACAGTATCATCTGTGAATAAGTGCACATTTGCTGTGCCCAGTTTGAAGTCCAGATTATTGATGTATATTGCAGAAAGAAGGATAAGGCCCAGGATGGAGCCTTGTGGGACTCCTAAACAAAGGATTTTTGTGGGGACAGATCTCCTATGGCTTTGACTTGTTGTAACCTATTGGTTAGATAGCTAGTGAACCATTTAATGGCAGAACTATCAAGTCCGATGTTACTCAGTGCAGTAAGCATGATGGTATGATCCACAGTATCGAAGGCCTTACTTAGATCAAGGAAGAGGGCAAATACATGCTTCTTAGAGTCCAAAGGCCATTTGCCAGTCTGTAGTTACTTTGGCAAGAGCCGATATTGTACTGTGTTTGGCTCTGAAGCGGACTGAGCCGGGTTTAGCAACTTTTGTGAATCCAAATGTTCTCTAAGTTGGATGTTGACAATTTTTTCAAGTAATTTAGAGAGGAAGGATAGTATAGAAATAGGCGGTAATTGTTCAGATCACTCGGATCCCCAGTCTTCAATAATGGTAGGATGTGGGCAGTTTTCCACAAGACAGGTAGCTCACCTTGAATCAGAGAGGTGTTGAATAAGTGTGTAATGGGGCAGTCAGATAGGTATGGCCAAGTTTTAGGAAGTAAGGTTCAATACTATCTGCACCCACTCTTTTTGTATCCAGAGAAAGGAGGAGGTCCTCCACTTGCTTAGAACATAATTGTGAGGAAGCTGAAGGGGTGGGATGCAGTTGGTTATGGTTGTGATTATCAGTGAAGCCAACAGTGTAGTCTCTTGCCGGGCTAAGTTTGCTGATAGGTGAGGTGTCAAAGGCAAGCCCTGCAGTGGCAAAGTGATCATTAAGCTTTTCTAGTATATCAGCTTTGTCCGTATAGGTGGTACCATCAGACACAATTTTGTTTGGAAGGGTGTTGCAGTGGACTGACCTTGACTTCTTTGAGGATGTTCCAAAATTTGGCGGAGTTGTTTTCATTGTCTTCTAGTTCTTTTGGAAGTACCTAGCTTTTCTGACCTAATTATCTTGGTACAAGCATTCCTAGTGGTGCGGAATGCTAACCAATCAGCCTCAGGTGGGATTTCCTCACTTTTTCCACCAGTAGTCCCTATCCTAAGTGCTTTCTTCAGGATGGGAGAGAACCAGCCAGGAGTTTTATTTTTGATTTGATCAGTCTTAGTGGGGCGTGTTTGTCTATTAGCTCCAGTAAGAGGCTGTGAAAGATGTTAAATGCCTCATTAAAGGTGGGGGCTAGGTAGAAATCCTGCCAACGAATGTTGCTTAGATCTTCTAGGAAAGTGTACTGGCAGAACTTTTTCAGGCATCTTTTCAGTTTGAATTTGGAGGCCGTTTTATTTGGGAAGGATGTCTGATGCAGGCAGTAGTGCAATGGTTGCTTATATCATTGAAGAATACTCCAGTATGCGAGATAGTGTGAGGTTTGTTTACTAGGATAAGGTCCAGGAGGGTGCTGCACTCAGGTTTTTTCTGTTAGGTCTGGTTATAGCAGTCACCATTTGTAACAGACCATTAACATTGCATAGATCCTTCAATTTCTTAGAGCTGTCATCGCTCCAATTTAGATTGAAATCCCCATTAGAACTACACTCAGTATCAGCAGAGTCAAGAAGGTTTTGAAGGTGTGGCAGAAGTGCCCAGCCACCAGACGGTGGTCAGTAGCATGCTGCCATAAGGAGTGATTTCTCGCTGGAAAGTGATAATTTTAGAGCAAGGCATTCAAATTCCTTAGCTTTTGAGGTACAGTCAAAGACTGTGACTGTGAATTTGCTTTGACATATATTGCAACCTCCCTCTAGTCGGTCTATCACAGGGTAGATGATATATCTGGGTACGCTGATAGATTTGTCCAGGGTCGAGAGTGTAGCCAGGATTCAGTTATCATGAAGAATTCATGAAGATTCAGTTATGAAGAAATCAGGAGATGCATGTAGAGCCCAGGTCTGAATAGAGTCAATATGCTAAATAACTCCTCTTTCCACATACACCAATCCTCCCAGAGTTTGCTTGCTCATGTGAAACATGTTCTCACATTCCTCACTAGACATCAAGCCATGAACTTATCATACGGACTGTTAATCTTACCTCTCAGATCATGAAGAACCTAAACTCCTCATCCTCTCCCTATAGATGGCTTCATCACAAAATATCCAGACTTACTGAAGCCAGTTCCATTCAGATATCATGGTACTTCTGCCATCTCTAGCCTCTAGGGATTGCTGCATCCTGGAGAACTCTGTTCCATTATCCTCCTCTGTTAACGCTTTTAAAGATTCCAAGTTCCAGAAAAAATAAATCATACTATCCTGTCACTCCTTTCTCAAGACTAACAGATGTCATACAGGAATTTACTAGCTTATTACCAGAGCTATACCACTGACATCCAACAACGATTTAATCAACTCATATTTTTCACATATGCACAGATCTTTCCTATTCTCTCTTGATCATGGATAACCAAACACTGATGTCAACATAAAAGTTCCTGGAACTCATTAAACTCCACATCAACTTGGCCTCAACATTTACACCTCCTCAGGACTTTCTTTCGACTTGGAGCAGCTTCTTCAACATTCAAGAATATCATTTCTTCACAGATCATTAAGAGACATGGAAGATAGACTTTGACAGCCTTCAAACCAATCAGTCCTAATATAGAAGCAGAAATAATTCACACTGATAGGATCATCTCCTGTTAGTTTGCTCAGAGGACAAGCAGGTCAGTAGCCATGGGTCCTCAGAAGTTTCCTCCACAGGGATTTTTCTTCTCCTGTGTGCTACTAGCCACACTCTCCAGGAGTTGAAGGGTAATTTTGTGGGCTTTCATTCCCTACACGCAATCTAGCTTTTCTAGCAAGGGTGGAGTAGAGAAAGGCCACAATTTTACAAGTATGCACAACCATTACATTATTCACCAAATACTGAACTGCATTTCTTTACCTGTATCCAGTAGCTTTACCAGTGGTGTACCCCCAGATGAAGTTTGAAGTCTGTGACTATGGGAACCCCAAACGGAAAATGCAACAGGAAAGTGGTAAGGCAAGTCAAACCACAGAATCCTTTGTCTAACGATGGAGCCATCTGGAGCAGTGAGCAGTGCAACTGAACCATCAAATGCCTTGCTGCTCCAGGCCATTAGAGATCTTGATCAGAAGGTTGAGGGATTGTCAACAAGTTTGTAGTGCTGGAGGCATGGATAAATGGACTTGCAACTGACATTAAACAAATCTCCGATATGGCAAACACCAATTCAATTGCTATGATGGGGATTATAAAAGAAAGTAGTCTCTCAGACTAAGATTGAACATCTAGAAAATGCAGCACGTGATGTATTAATGTGCGCCTTCTGGGCCTGTTGAAGAAGTGAAGGGCAAATGTTGCCCAGTACACTATGGACTTGTTGGGCTCTTTGCTGAATTTAGATTTGAAAGTTCTTATTTTAAAGGCATACTGATTTACTTCCTGCGGTCCAATTGATCCAGAGCAATCACGGGCCTTAGTATTAACTGCACCGGATAACACACTCAGGATGTTATACTGTCGGCTGCTAAAGGGCAAAGGTAATATACACACTGTACAAGGGTCTCATTTGTACTGCTTTCCTGATTCGAAGTTACAAAACATGTAAAGAAAGGAAAGCTTTCAATGTAGTCTGAGTGGGCCTCTATTTTCTCAGGGTATCTGACAGCTTACTGTTCCTGGTCAAGCTTTGTCTGAACTACTCAGGTAAAGATTTTCTGTTTTTGTTTCCTGTGGAAGCAGGGAAAAACCTGAGAACATTCAGAAAGACTTTAACAGAGAGTATGAGCCCTGAAGAGCGGGTGAAGATTGAGGTTTTTGGGACAGACTTTGTTTTCAATATATGCATCAATAATGCCTAACAAAATGTATAAATGTGACAGTGACATGCATATGGAAGTCTTTTATCATTACATGTTACCTCACTGATTTTGATGCGGACCATATGACATTTAATAATTAGTAAAGTTAATTCCAGGGGAGGGTGACCCTTTACTCTGGCAAAAAGCTGAAGGGAAGATGGTTTCTGCCTCATGGACAACTGAAGTTCAATTCAGTTCAGTTTATTTGGAACCAGGAAAACTCCATTGAGCAAGCTCATTTACAAGGAGGTCCTGGAAGGACAATGCAATATAAGGAAGGACATCAAATACAATACACAAGAATAGTATATATAGCAAATAATTGGGTGATTGATGCATGAAAACATTACAGTGAAGAAAGGAACTAAATACTAGACAATAGGTGCTGTAGAATACATTTAGTCCAGTTAAGAGAAATTGCAAGTGAGATTAGACCTGCTAAAATATGGAAGTGCTACTGGTACTCAGAAACAAGTGCACTTGTCAGTGCAGAGAAGAGTTGATGAGGGATTTGAATGCAGACTAGGTAACTGGGCTAATAAGCATGAGTACCTCCTGGAGGTTATTTCAAAGGGCTAGGAGGGCATAACTTAAAGTAACCTTTTCATGCTATAGGATTTTACCTGAGTACATATGAACTGGTGCAGTGAAGGAAGAATTCAGAGATATAAGATGCCAATTTATCTAGTAGGGCCTTGTAAATCCAAAGTAGCATATTCTTCCATCATCTGATTTCCAGGAGGTCCATCTGACTTGGGAATGTAATAGACAGTGGTGAGTTTTCAGGGGTGCAGTAGTAATAAAGCAGATAGCTCATATGATAGAGTGCATCTAATTTGTGGAGGGAGGAAAGGGACCATTATAGGTTCATAGGTTTGGTTATCCGTCCAGCAGCTATTGGAGCTATTATGGTCCTGCCACTATCAGTGAATAAATTCCCATTTCCGTTCTCCGACATATTTGTCCAGTGCAGTTTTGAACATCTCCAAACTATCTACACCCAACCTCCTGGAAGCACATTCCAGTTGTTCACTACTCTTTGGTTAAACCACCTCCTCTCTTAGTGGTGTTATAAGCATTATTATTAGCATAGATGAAGTCCGCATAATCTATGAGAGGAAGAAATGTTGCTTGACAAGTCTTTTCCTGATATCAGGTGGGCAAAGGTTTTTGTTCCTTAAAAAAGGCAATGTTGATTTTACTTTTTGCAGATGGACTCAATGTGTTGGAGAAAGTTAGGTTATGGTCTAGCCAGAAGCCGAGGTATTTGAATTTATCAGTAATTTCTAAAGATTCTCCTAGCAGAGTTGTGATTGTGGGCAATGCTATGGATGATCTGTGGTTTAATCTGTGTGTGGGGAGTGAAGAACATGACCTTTGTTTTTTAGCATTGAGTAGGAGCTTGGCCTTAAAGAGGTTAGATTGAAGTTGATTGAATTCACTTTGCAGTCTGCAGATACTGGCTAAGGAGGGTTTTGCACTGTATAGAACAGTATCACTGGCAAAGAAGTGAGCTTTGTATTTGTAATATTGGTGTTTATGTCATTGATATAAATCATGAAAAGTAAGGATCCTAGTATTGAGCCCTGAGGGATGTCTCTGGTGAATGGGGAGAGGGAGAAGCATACACTGTCCGCTTTATTTGTTGGTGTCTATTTGTAAGATAGCTTTTGAATCAAGTTAAGACTTGTGTATCCAGAACGGTGTCGTTTGGCTTGTTAAGAAGAATGTTGTGGTCAACAGTGTCAAAGGCCTTACTTAGGTCCAGGAAAATTGCACCTGTGTGATATTTGCTATCAAGGGCAGTGAGCCAGTCATCGGTTACTTTTGCTAGTGCTGAAACCATGCTGTGTTTGGATCTAAATCCTGCTTGAGAAGGGAGAATGAGATTCAAGGATTTCAAGCATGTTTTTAGCTGGGAGTTCACTATTTTTCAAGAAGTTTACTTAGGGTGGGCACAGTGAGATGGGCCTATAATTGATTAGATCACAGGGATCACCAGACTTGAATAGTGGTATGATGTGCACGGTTTTCCATGCATCAGGAAAACTCCCTGCATGAGGGACATATTAAAAAGATGCATTATGGGAGCTGTGAGGTAATAGTGCCCTAAGTTCAGAAAAAGGATCTATTTTATTTGCTGCAGTGCTTTTCTTGATGTCTAGAGTGAGCAGGAGCTATTCTACTTGTTTAAAAGTTACAGGTTTGAAGGTAAATTTAGCATGATCCAGAGCCAGAGGGGTTCCAGTTTCAGGACTGTGAGTTGGGTTAGTTGAAAGTTTGCAGCTGGTGATTCTTTGAATGCCAGTCCTGCAGTGGCAAAGCATTTGTTTAATTCTTCTAGAATGGTAGGTTTGTCAGTGGACATTCTAGCTTGGCTGATAATTTTAGTTGGGATAGAGGGTTGTGTTTTTCCTTCTATTTGCCTCAGGGTATGCTGGATGTTTCCCTGTTGTTGGTTGCAAGTTCTAGAGTATCTAAGTAGGATTTGGTGGTTCTGACAAGACTAGTGCAAGAATTTCTTGCCTCTTGAAAGCAGTCCAGTCAGGATTTGACTGTGTATGTCTTGCTATACCCCAGAGCTTATCTCTTCAAAGTGGGCTTTCTTTAGTTCATGTGTGATCCAAAGACACATATTTTTTTTACTCTAAACTTGGTAATGGGGAATGTCTGTTAATTAGATCGACTATGGTGTTTTGAAGTAGATGTATGCTTCGTGGCTGAAGGAGCGGATAGAAGTCCCGCCAGTTAATATTGTTTAAATCGGACAGAAACGCGACAGTGTCAAACCTTCAGAAGCTCCTTTTAAAATAATTTTTGTGCTGCAGTTGGTTTGATAGAGTTCCTAAGCATGCTACCACATTATGGTTACTGATATCACTGTGGAAGACACCAGCGCTTAGAGAATTTGTGGGGTGAATTTGTGAGGATGAGGTCTAATAATGAGCTTCTTGGGCCTTCAGGATTGTTTGTGGTTTTGATAATAATGCTATTTCTGAGGTGGTGAATTTATCCATAACATAAATAGCTATCACCCCCCACGCCATTTGTCTATCTGCCCAGAATATGTTGTAAGATGGTAGTACTCGTTGTTTGTAATAGTTCCTTTCAACCATGTTTCAGTAAGGACCAATACATCAAGGGAGATATGTGATACCCAATATTGCAATAGATCTAGTTTCTTAGCCAGACTGTAGATGTTGATTGAAATAAACTTTTTTTTTTTGGTGTTATTTATTGGAGCCTCACCTTTTTGCCATCAGGCGTCCTCACCCCGCACCGACCGGGTATTAGACCCTCCCTTTCAGCCCCCATGACTTACCCTTCATGGCGGGAGTGGGGATACCTCAACCCACTAGTCTGGATACAGTTTGGGAAGTGCCCTCCGGTGGCACTGTAAGGGGGACGTCTTCATCTGAGTCAAGGACTCCATTTTACACTCTTTTCTCCCCAGCAGAGGGGCATGTAAGGGACGTCAGCAGAGGGAGCATACACACATCCACTTGCACTCCTCCAGATGTTGTCTCCATCTCCACCCCTTTTACAGCATTGGCGCACTGCCCTCCAGCCACCGCTAGGGCCAGTCGGTGCCGACCACTGGCATCCCTCTCCCTGAAGAAGGAGATCAGCCCTCAGACACTCAATCCTTCTCTAACCCTGCTGACTCCCAATGGCCCATGCTTGTTCCTGAACATGGGTCATTGGCATAACATGAGCTAAGACATCCAGCACCTCAGCCTCAGTGCCACTGGGCCGGCATTGATATAAATTTTAGACCTTTGACTAGGCAAAGTTGTAAGGGGAGGCTAGGGGGTGATATGGGTCCAGGGTTTAGCGCCATATTTCTGGAACACAATGTAAATCAGGTGTGTAATTGGTGGCTGGAGCTGACAAAGTCTTGGTGTCTTCTAACAAAGGAAGATTTAAAATGTCAAGTTAGTTGGGGTCCTGAGGGTGGAAGACAAGACTTTGCTGACAGAGTGGAGTGGAAGCACCTAGTTTTCCTTAAAGTTATATTAATATTTATACTTCTCCTCCTTTTGAAATTAGCAGAGTATTCCTGCTTCTGAATTTTAAGATGATATTTGAAGTGAGTGGGATATATGCACACAAGTCATGTCACCTGCAGGCAGCCCAGACTATGAATCCTCCAATTAAATCTGATGCTGAAGGTCTGCTATCGCTCTAACACTTGTTGACAACAATTATGTTATTCACAGTTTGCATGCTTAGTTTGTTCTGCTCTAACATAGGACTGAGTTACTTTAAAAGTTCCTATGCTAAAAGGTTTGCATTATGCTCTCAAATTAAGGGTTATGATTATTATTGACAACTATTTGTCTCAAACTCAGTGAGACTTTGCTTTCACATGATTTCTGTCATCTTTTACATCGTTCAGCACATCTTGATATTCTGAGAATGTGATTTTGCTTTTTATACATCACAATAAATGTATACAAATACACGGGTCTGCTGCAATGGCCCATTTGTATGCATTTTAGTTATACTTGGACTTTGATGGAACCCTCCATATGTGGTACTAATGGGGCACAGTTTAGATCTGGGTGTAATTGTTTGGGTTCACTGCATTGGTATAACTTTCTATACTATGCCACCACTATTGAATTTATACTGTGTATTGTCATGTAAAAAAGTCAATAAAATGCAAATTAAATTTAAAGAAAAGCCTCTGTAACCACCAAGCCATGGGATGAGGGCTCCCCACCTCATCCCTACATCATCCTTTTGATGCCCTTCTCAGCCATTATCACCAGTACAGGGTTAGACAGCATGGAATGAACTCTTATAGGCTTGTTGCCTGGCCACTGCTGCACCACCACCACTCCCACACTCTTTAACCTTTCCTCACTATTGGTTGCCTACCAGTAGTCTGAAGAAGGTTAAGGTTACACCACTGCATAAAGGTGGAGATGGACAGGTTACCATCAACTACTGGCAAGCAATTTTAAATTGTAACAGGTGGTGTGGGGACACTGCATTGCTGACCGGGTCTGCACACACCTTACTGGGTTGAGGGAGGAGGTTGCTAGACCAGGCCAAGTTGGCTAAGATTTGGGGACCTCCTTCCCCACCTGAGGGGTCACTAAGCCGCCACTGTTACCTCAGAGGATGCCAGGGAGGAGGATGAACATCTGGACTGTGGCAGCTTTGGAAGGGTGGGGGAGTGGGACAGAGGCACATTCCTCAGCTGGTACCACTACATAATTCCTACACTACTCTGGTGAGGCAGGACTGTCCAAAGGAGGCACCCACAGTAGTGGCCAGGGAGGAAGTGTGGGTCCTCCACAGTGGAGATGCCAAGAGGGGTGAAAGAGGACCCCAGATGAGGAGGATGTAACTTCTGTGGGGACTTAGTTGTGAGGTGGATAGATCTGGGGAATAGGAAAGGGGAGAGGCAGGTTAGGTGCCTACTAGAGCTGTACAGAATGAGAAAATTCCAAGTTCTTTGAATTTTGATAACATTTTGCAGAATTTCATCAGAGTATCTCAGAATTTTAAAATGTATTCATTTAGTCATTGCTCAGCCATCTATTGCTCTAGAGTTCTGATATTTGGCATGCTTACTTTCTTGGAGGAGTTCTAATGACGTACTGAACATCATGACATTAAGATGGATTGTCTTAAAATTATATGTGCTTAAAATCTGTCATTTTAAATTTTGTGGAAATTTCATGAAAACTTTTATCTACATATACCTTAGCTGTCCATCGGGCCAGAGATCTTTAATTTGGCATGATTACTTGATGATAGGAGTTCTAAAATGTGCCAAATGACACGACATTAGGATGCATCATCTCACAATGATATGTACTAAATTCTGTCATTTTATTTTTGAGGGAAATTTCATGAAAAATTGTATCTGCATATAATTCAGGCACCTTCGAGGTAGACGGTAAATTAGCATTAATAACCTTGTAATGGTTATAGAATCTTCTAAACATGGAGGGAAGTAGATTAGAGATTTTAAGTTAGAGGGGTTCAAAGTTTACTCTGTGAAAACTTTCAAAATGTGGATGTGTGTAACTTCTCTGCTCTTGCAGCATAGACTTTAACATTTGACATGCGTATTCGATGTCAGTGTATTCTAGTGTCTAACACAACTCGATAAATTAGTTTAGCAGTTTTTAATTTATAGTTGAAAAACCAAATAATTATTGGTATTTCTCAAATATTTATGGTAGCATATAGATGAAGCATCCAGAATTCTTTTGTGAATTTAACATTAACAGTGCACATATCACTACTTCATTTGATAAGCTGGGCTGAGTTTTTGCAATCCTGCTGTTCTTCTCTTGGTGACTGTTTTGTCCCCACCCCTTGGCATAGCTAGATTGATTCAGTTGAACTACAGATCTCACTGATATCCTCTTTGTTCTTTACAGTGACAAAATCCCTTGAAATGAGTCACTTACTCTTTTTCCTTTCAACCTATCTGGATGGAACAGCCAAAACTCTTCCTTCCTGAGCAAGAAATCAAAGGAATCATTACCAACTGGGGGTGCAGTTATCCCCTACTGAGGAGGAGAAAGATCTTGGGGTGATACTAACGTGGCAAATGAACCATTCAGCACAGTGCAGAAAAGCGGCAGCTAAGACTAATAAAATGCTGGGGTGCACTGCCAAAGGAATCATGTACAGGAGAGGAGAGGTCATCCTGCCACTGTACAGGTCATTGGTGGGCCATACCTTGAGTACTGCATGCAATTCTGGCACTCCTACTTAAAGAAAGATGTTAAATTTCTGGAGGGGTCCAACACACAGCAACCAGGATGATCCCCAGTATGGAGGACAAACCCTGTAAGGAGAGACACAAGGAAGCTCAATACTGTATGTACTCCCTGGAGGAACAGAGGGATAGAGGTGACATAATAGAAACCTTCAAATATATGAAAGATGTAAATAAAGATGGCACAGAGGAAATTTTAAGATTAAGGAGAGGGAGGGACAACTAGGGGCACAATCTAAAGTTGGGGTGGTAGATTCAGAAGGGAAATAAGAATGCACTATTTCATAGAGAGAGTAGTGACAGGTGGAATGCACTGCTTGAGGAGATGGTATCCTTAAAGATAGTGGGCAGTTTAAGAGGGATGGGACAAAGTCAGGGGAAGGTCGCCAATGAGGCACTGGGGAGGGGTAACAGCTAGTACGGGCATGAAATTGGATATGCGGGTAGAAGAGGGAGGAACATCTGCAGTGTAACAGACTGCTAGCTGTACACTCAAGCAGACAAGAGAGACCATCAGGCCTGTATCTGCTGGCATTCTTCATATGTTCAGTATGTCCCTGGTGCCCCAGACATTGTCTTCCCCATTACATCTTTTGAGTACCTCTAAGTCCCAGACTTAGATGTACAGCAGGCTCCCTGGATCATCAGTTTGCTGGATGTGATCCTTACATAGCCTGCATTTAGGTTGGAATTATTAAACTCTGTGTTCCCATGCTCCACCTGCAGGGTCTACCAATGATGTGCTACCCAGCTCAGCTGTCCATTTCTTGGTAAAACTATGCATCTAACTCCTCAACGTGGTGACCCCATGCACTACCTGCCTCTCATACTCCCTATCCTTTATTCTGAAGCCCCAGATAAGCCTGAGTGAATTAGCAAATCCCAGTTTTATGGAATTTTCATGAGATCCCACAATTTTCACAGACTCACAGAATTTGACTTTAAGTACAGATGTTATTTTGCAGTTTCCTACAGCAAGCAATTAAAAAATTGACACACACAATCTCCATGTAAGGTCTTAGAACCTGTCAAATGCAATGGCATTGCATTCTCTAGTTTTAAAGTTTCAGGGATTTATAAATTTGCAGTTGACATTCTTGCAAAATTTAATGTTAAAATGTTGTAAAAGTTTGACTACTTTTAGTTCAGTCCCATTTAAAGCTGTAAATGTGAACTTTGTCAGAACTGACCATGTGATATAGTAGCTTAAATATTTCAAATCTGGTTAAATTCAGATATGTTGTTTTAAAACTAGAGGAAATCACTGAAATTTAAATTTTGGCAACATGTT
Organism: Neoceratodus forsteri; assembly: GCA_016271365.2. Taxonomy (NCBI): domain Eukaryota; kingdom Metazoa; phylum Chordata; order Ceratodontiformes; family Ceratodontidae; genus Neoceratodus; species Neoceratodus forsteri. The sequence continues at coordinate 128,937,214 of JADMNL010000024.1, forward strand.
TGGTAGGCTACAACTCAGTCCCATTTGAAGATAGGAATCTGAAACTCAATGAATATTATCAAAACAATACTAAAATAATAGAAACACAAATGTTGGCAAAATGTTTGGTTACCTATGACTCAGCCTCCCTTGAAGCTTGAAAATTAAAATGTGGTGCACGTACTCATGTTGTAAGTTTCTCTAAATCCAGAAACAGTGGAGAAATCTGGATAGGAAATTTTAAAATTTGAGTGAAGTAACTGAAAATAACATTTTGATTAAATGTTTGGCCACCCATACCCCCCCCTTTCAACCTATGACTGAAATTTGGAACACTTTTGTAAGGCATTACTGACTGTCTACATACTATATTTGGTATCAGATTGATGTGTACTTTTACAATTAGAGTAAAATAACTGAAATTTCAAATTTGACAAAATGCTACAGAATTTTCTTGCAAATGTAACCCAGTCTCTTTTCTCAGCTGGCACTTCCAAAAGAACCAGTGCCTAAATCATGGCGTGCAATTTACTCTAGGTAGAATTGCTCAATTAGTACCACTTCTTGCTTTACAGTATACCAGGCTCATTGTCTAAAGGATGGGGTGAGGGTACAATACCAAAAATGAACCTCTGTGTTTGCCACCAGGTCCATGGGAGAGGATGTTACTGTAGGCGTATGCTAGACCTAACTGCTGAGGGCCCCAATAATATCTATACAGAAGCAATAGACTGAATGTCCAAAGCAGTAACTGGATTGTGCAGTATGGCTTTATTCACATATGTTAATTTAATGCACAGGTAGTCCCCTAATGGTTCATCATTGCAACACAGGTACACTCTTTTTCCGAAACACTTTGCTAGGCAGTATAGTTTTTCACGGAAACATCTCTATCCATTTTCCAAAGGTATGCTTGTGGCTGGAACCACATACTGATGCTACTTTCAAAACATTTTCTATTTCCAGGTTTGTGGCCTGAACCACATTAATTAAAATTCATCTTGGGCATTGGCTTATGCCCAGGGACTTTGGTGCCCATCAATAAACCAGTTAGCCCTGCATTGGAACTCCAGATGGCATTCCTCCCCACCCTTTGCCTCAAATATAGTCTCTGCCATTCCTTCAGGGTTAAACTAAAGAAGCCTTTAATCCCACTGAATTGCTAAAGACCCCAACTTCAACTTTAAATTCAGCACATTTGTGGTGAAAGGGGTCCTGACCAGTGTGATCTAGCCTTATCTAGGGCACACACCTCAGACAACTCCCTAAGAGAACAGTCACAAAGTCTGTACTCACAGATTAGTTGCTCCTTCATCCCACCCACAAAAAGAACAAAAGAAAGGCACCTTTCCTCTCTGGTAGCTTGTCAGATTCTACTTATTGTCCTACTTAAGGCAGCTGAAAACTTCAGGACATTCAGGGATTGCCCTTGTATCTACAAGACATTGCAGTCCCTCTCACTTCCCTGGAGTGAAACTAAGAGTCCTACAGGCAAATGGACTCCACCACTTTGAAGGCAAACCAAGGATTTTACCACCAGATTTTACCAAACTAGGGTAAGAAATGGCCAGTATTCCCTTTGCAGAGCCCCACTGGCAGACCTCATGCCACTCTGACACTCTAACTCAGATTAACCGTTAAACATTCTAAGCTTCCCTAGAGCGGTTGACTCAAGAATGCTTATGCTGCTGCAAGAGTTCTAAATGACATAATCATACTTCTCTTAGGCTAGCTGAGTAAACAATGATGTCATTCTGTTAGAAGCCTCCAGTGAGCTCCCCACCAGCTGCCTTTTCCTACCTGCCTAATACTAGTACTAATGGGATTCTAGTAACCCCATCGGACTGCGTGGTTACACCTGAAAAGGAATGTAGATTCCAGTGTACCTACCTGATACTCAAATAAATTAAATTAAATTGAATTAAATTAAAATGAATGCTACCCTTTTGCCTTTGCTTTTCAGCCACTTTTTCGAGAACCATAGCGGTCCATTTTGCTCTTGCTTATGCTCATTGTTTCACTCAGAGGTTTGTTGCCTTTACTATGCCCTTTAGCAAAGCCCACTGTCCCTCTAGTCCTCCCAGGCCATCCCCCACCAGGTAATTTCTGGGGCATTCACCCTTCTTTATAAAATCTGCTCTCCCAAAGTCCAGGACCCTTGCCCATGTGTGTCTCTAATTCTGCAGCCATCCTTATATTGAACCACAACATACGGTGATCACTGGTCCCCAGGTGGCCTCCCACCTTGACATCCATAATACTGTCCCTGTTAGGGAATTATTTTTATTTTAATGAGGACATAAGTATTCAAATACATTTGGCCACATTTTTTCCAGCAAACCACCTATAATGAGGAGTGCTACTGCGTAACAGCGAATGCTTTGAGTACTCCTAAATTACTCTCCCCTCCTCAGCCCTGATCTGATTTAAGGAGAAATGAGACTCTATAGTAAGTAGATTTGTATGCCAAAAGGTTAGTGCAGAACTTGCAGGGTGCCTCTCTTATGTTAAAACAAACTCTTTCTGAATCCCCCACCTCCTCACATCCCACGCTCTGCCCCTCTTCATCCCAAAAGATGAAAGGAGCCTGACAGGAATGAATGAATGTTTAGGATCTACAGGTATGCATCCTTTATAATAAAGTCTGTCTCAAATACAAAAAGACATAATCTTCATTTGCATCAATATATCTGCATCAAGGTTTGAGTTCATATAATGGGGTTGTTGCATAGGAGACTTGTTCCTGTACCACTGCACTCTCTTAAATCTTGTTTCCTCCTCTAAAATTGGTGGTATTGCAGTCTATAATGCATAATATTTTGTTACTGCATAATGCCCTTTATGAACAAGTGTTCTGTGAGTTATGCCCCATTTGTAAGTCACATTGTACAGCTTATAAATCCATCCACTTCCATTATCAATGTCTCACTGCATATTCTATTAGATGCCTGTTTGCAGGTAGAAGCCTAATGGTTTTGTTTTTATTGTATTCTAATTATATTTTGGTAATCACTAATTGCTGAATTTAATTCCAGGAATAGCTATCATGATCATTAACCTTCAGAATAGGCAAACTGTTTTGCAAACCCAAAATGATAGTGTGCTGCAGTTAATTAATTGATTTGGCTTCTGGTTTGTCAGATGATTGCAAGTCGCAAGTCTGTGTCACTTTTTTCATCCTCCTATAAGATCCGCTCCTGTAAACATGCAAATAATGACCCGATTTCATGCACCTAAATTGCAGTCATAATTTTAGCTACGTGCACCCTACCATTTTTTCTATTTTTATTTCTATCTGTGTGATCCTCGGTAACTTTCTTTCAATCTAGATTTCCGCTACATAGTTGTTAGAATGGAGCGCATAACTTTTGAGCTGACTGTTATCTGCATGTAAGATGTAATCCATCTTCCGTGGTTTACACATACATTGTCATTGTTCCTTCTGACTGTGCCATCTTCTTGTAAGAATGATTGCCATTAAAATCACAGCGTTATTTTTTAAAGTTTTTGTCCATAATAGTCAAGAAAAGTGTATGACATAAAGTTCCCAATAGATTGGCTGTAGTTATACAAAAATGTACATTCAGGATAACTTGATTTCACAGAATAATTAAAACTATGTGTAGCTACATCTATATTAAAATATTAATACTGTAGTTAAAATAGTTTACTTCCCAAACTTTTCTATCCCCATGATTGTAACTTTGTAATTTTAAATTTACTAATGTTTCTTTTCATAAGAACATGGAGCAAGATTTCATATTTCTTTTTATTTTTATTTAATCCACATTATTGGTTTAACACACACCCATCTTTTCCTAATTCATGTATAAGTTGTGATTATTAATTAGCACATTTCAAATAATGACAGAAAGTATTTTTAAAACAATCTGATTATACTGTTCTTTTTAAAAATAACCTCCCACTTTCCAAAAGAAATATAAAAAGTGAAAAATTAATTTCAAAATAGATCAGATATCAAATGATGGCTGTTAGCAGAGCCTAGTGAACCAATCTTTGAAGGACCTATGTTCACTAAGCAGAACTGTGTTTGATACCAGCAGCATCCACTTGTGCAAAGTGTTAATCTGAGCCACTAACTTGCCTCTCTGGTTTCCTTGAAAACTGAAACTTTGCAAAGTGGGTATTACCTGGTCTCCAAATACAAACAAAAAGACATATCCCCCCAAAAAAATCACTTGAAATGTTATAAATAATAAAACTCTATCATTGGGAAATACACACAGTTCAATTAAATTAGGTGTTGTAATCGAAATGCAATAGTGGAAGTGGTGTGTTGACATGTTGATGCAGAAGTGCCTTTTGAATTAGTATGGCCACCATGAGAGTATCTGATGAGTGACTAATTAACATTACTTAGTATCATTTTAGTATACAGTATTTTTGTGGCTTTGAAAATGTTTTAGATGTTCTTTATCTGAGAGTTGCCTTTGGGCCAATTCTATATAAAAAGACGATATGACTGAGTGTTGGTATTATAGAGATTGAGATACCCACACACCCATAGTCTGAATACACATATAAAATGAGCAAAGACTAGCTAAAACAAGTCCCTGCTAACCAGGACAACTCACAGAATTCATAAGCAACCAGTTTCTTAGTTTCCATCACAAACATGCCTTTACTCATATATAAAAAACTTCAACTAGGCCCTAAAAAGTCCATTAAATTAAATAAAGCAAGTAAATAATGTAATGTTATTTACACTCATGAGCCCGTTGCACACATACACAAATTAAAAAATCAAATACTGTTCAGAGTTTCCATTGCTGGTGTTTCTCTGATGACCATGAAAAATTCCCTCTTATAGAACTGGAGAAAATCTCCATTGATAAATGGTGTTACATCTGATAAACATCTCATGACATGTCTACTATGTGTATAAATGTGAAATCTCACATATACACACATAGCAGACACGTATCAGATATTTATCTACACAGTAGACACATCACCCTGACCACTTGGCGCCACTTTCAACTGCTTCCAACTTTAATCTTTAAACGACCATATACTCCTTCCCACAGGCTCTGTAGCACCATTTGTAAATGAATGCACCGCATCAACTATCAGCATTAGTCATGGTCCAGAAAAGACAAACTGTAGTAAGAAAGATATAATATGCTCCCCACCAAAAAACATATCTAATTGTCACCAGGAAAAGAATAAATCACTTCAGTCCTGGTTTTCAGCACCACTGCCCAAATCAAGTCAGACAGGTCCTGGAGCATGCTGCACTTTGCTGTCATCCTAAACAGGGCCATTCTTATTTTAGTTTAGTGCATGCATGTAATGTTTGGGCCATTCATGTCAATGAAGCCTCTAGCCTCCACTCCTGGACTATTCAGAGGTTATTCAGCTTTTTAAAACATATCTTGTCAGTGTCCATGGCTCAGCAAAGTGCACACTCACCTCCAAGGCCGGAAATCAGATGGCTGTGGGTTCTATCCCACACTAGGCACTTGGTTAATATCCAATACTGACACTGTAGTGCAGCATGAGGGGATGCTGCACTCCTGAGGTGCCATCTTTCAGAAGAGACATCAAACCGAGGTCTCATCTGCCTGTTCTGCTGGTTGGTCAGGTGGATGTTAAAGATCCCATGGAACTTCTCAAAAGAGTAGGAAATTTTTTATTCATAATTTAGAAGAATATATGAACAAAACAGTGTTGCTGGCCGTGGCACTGAGGTTGAGGTGCTGGTCACTACACCTCGTGCCACGCCGGCGACACGTGTTCAGGAAGCGAGCATGGGTTGTGGGGGTCGGGCGGGGAGAGGATGGATTGAGCATCCCGAGGACTGCTCTCCACCTCGAGTGGGGATTTGGGTGACCGGTGCTTGTCTGACCCCAGCAGAGGCTGGGGATTGACAGCACGCAGCTGCAGAGACAGGGAGGCAGGACATGGCGGACGCTGACTGGTGCACGACGGGAGCATGCGTGCACTCAGTCGCTGGCATCATTGCATGCCATGCCGCCGGGAGAAAAATTCCAAAAAATGGAGCCTGGCAGCACGATCGCCATTCCCGTTGCCATTCCCAGAGGACGCCTCCCTGGCATGGACCCGTTCAGGTGGGTTGAGTCGCTCCCCACCACCCTGTCGTGAAGGGTAAGTCGCGGGGAGTGCTGAAGGGATGGCACTGGAGGAACGTATGGAGGGAAACGGATTCTGAGAGAAATAAACATACAAAAAAAAAAACAGTGTTGACATCATACAAAATCATAGGAAAAATATAAATAAGGTGAAAACATAAAGCAGTATTTCATTATACATGCGATCTTATACATAAAGAAAATTATATTGAATAAACCCTCTCCCATACCCTACTAAAAGGGTAGAGGAATTTTTCAAACTTAGAAGAACATAGAGAACCAAAATAGTGTTAACACCATAGCAAATCATAAGGAAATTTATAAATAATGTGAAATCAGAAGCAGTATTACCTCATACTGGCATGTCAATACATAAAAAGGTATTAAATAAACCTCCACCCCACCCTACTAAAGGAGGAGGGAATGTGTCTTTATTGCAAAACAATCTATCACGGTAGTAAATCGTCATGCAAACAAGAAACCCAAAATTTAAGGAAATATCACATCATATTCAAGTGTCAAACACCATAGATCAGTACAAAAGAGTTATTGTGCCCCTATCCCAGATAGTCAAGTGACATTGGCAATAATCAAACAATAAGAGGTATAAAAAAACACAAAATCAAGTGATATGTGAGAAAATACAAGAAACAAAAATGATAACACAAGAGAAAAGTAATCTCAAAATTCAAAATCTTAATTGCCTAACATGTATCTCTGAAACTGTAATATATATCTGCACTGTAACAGATGAAATAAAATGTCTTTAAACCTTTTCATCCTGTATCCAGCCAATGTAGTAATTTCCAACATTTATTATACAGCAAAGTTGGTAAAAGTCTTTGTCCTTTTTCTTTAAATCAAAATGGCTACTTTAATAATCTGATATAATTGTTCTGGGGATACAAAATACTGTTATAAAGACCATCTACACTGAATTTGCCATATATAGTATTTGATATGACCTAGTATTCCATGTACAGTAAGTATGTCATAATCTAGCCAATGGTCTGGTAAAATTCCTAGCAGTAGGGTCTCATAAGTGATACCCACCAACCAAGAGTTATTACAGTATGAATCCCATAATTTTCAAAACTGTTGAATATAGGGACAAACACAAAATAAATGGTCCATAGATTCAATTTCATGTAAACAGGTTTGAGTCCTAGGACACACCCGTTCTTCAACCCTTTTGTGTGATAAATTCCCTTTAACATTAAGTTTACTGTGTAATCCTAGTCAAGTACTATCCCACATAGCGAAGCATATGTGAACCAGTAAACACTGAATTAAGCGTAAATCTGAAACAGATCTATGTACAGAATGTGGAGATTGAAAAAATACCTGCTGAAGAGATTGATAAAGTTCCTTCCGTGCAAAATGTGTAATCATAATTTTCATAACTTTCCATAGTTTGAACTTACCAAAACAGTAAAAACAATTAGGAAGCCCTTTGAATATGTTTCTGTTTGGCAATCGATACATCTGGTCGCCAGTCAGCTAGCCAGGAGAGATGACATCAAGTACTCAAGGGAACAAATACATAGAAGATTAACAAGTAATGGTTTGAGATTGACATAAATAAAAATAAAAAAGAAAGAAACTGAGTTGATCATCTGCAGACCCCTTGATTACATGGGAGGTATAAAATGTCCATTTTATGGGATTTAAATGATTACCCCAAATTGCTCCCAAAAAGGCTAGACAATATTGTTTCCAAACTTCTAGAAATGGGATAAATTGCTGCCAGATGTAAAAATACCCAATCAAAAATGTTTTCACCATATAAATCCATTTCAGTTTTGACATTTTCCACTTATTCCATTGTGCTGCTCGTATTTTTGCTTCCACTAATAATTTGTTCCAGTTAAATACTTCTACATCAGTTATTCCAAAATATATCCCTATAATAAGCACTGCTTCTCATATAACTGGGATACCCATGACAACAGAATGATGCGAGCCCTTCTCCAAGAAAAATGCACTTACTTTTAGTCCAATTAATCTGTGCACCAGTGCATTCCATGAAAGCTATCATCACCGCGATCTGTAGCTTTGCTAGACTGAACATCTGCTAGAAAGATACATACATCATCAGCATATGCAGTTATCTTTAATTCAGTAATGTCGCTATGAAAGGAAAGACCTCTAATACCAACTGTATTATTAATTTTCCACAGCAAAGGTTCCAACGTTAATATGTATAAAAAGGGCTGAGGACATCCTTGCTTCACTCCTTGCGTATGTACGGAATGTCCCCACCCAAATGGGCGACCTCTGTAGTAGCATAATATTGCCATAACCAAACAATAAACAAAGGCAGAAATCCAAATTTCAATAAACATTTCCAAATATACTGGTGTGATACCCTGTCAAAAGCTTTTAATTGATCTAAACTGAGTAAAAGCCCATAAGTTCTCCTGACCTACTTTTCTTCATCACCTCGAAGTAATATTAATGCTTCTGTAATTTTTTCCCAGGGACAGAGCAAAACTGAAATAGGCTAATAATAGAGCTTAAAACTACAGCTAGTCTATTACTTAGTAATTTGGACAAAATTTTACTATCTGAATTGAGTAAGTATTTGGCCTCCAATTTCTAAGATCTTCTTTAGACCCTGCTTTATGTAAAAATAACCAATCCTTGATTAAAGTGAACAGGAATTAAACCAGTATCTAGAATATTATTGAATAATTCCAATAATTCTTGGTGTAGTGTTTTATATATTATAGGGTACAGTTCATTCGTGGTGCCATCATAAACTGGGATTTATTCCTTGAAGTGCAGTAATTACAGTATCAAGTTCTTGCTCAGTTATTGGGCTACAAGAGGAATTTTGAGAAAGTTAGAAAGATGCAGAAGCGCACAAGATCCTAGCCACTCATCTATTTTTTCAACAGAAATGTTCAAACCTGCCCTGAAGAGCTGTTTCAAATATTTATCCAATTCCAATAAAATTTCTCTTTGTGTCTCTACAAATTCCCTGATGCAGTTTCAATCGTTTCATTTCCTTCTTTTTCTATGTGACACACACTATTCAAAAGAGTTGCAAGAACCTTTTGTACCTGAAACACCAACATTTTGTTCCACTTCAAGGGATTTACACCTGTCATATTGAATTTTAATCAAATCCTCTTTAAAGTATGCATAACCTCTTGGGACACAAATTCACCTTTATTTAGTTTAGAATAAGCCTGAAGCAATTGCTGCCATAAAGCATCATAAGATGATTGTTTATTGTATCAAAAGTCTCCCAATAGTTTGAAAATATTTTGTAACATCCAATTTCGTGTCTATCCACCATAATTGTGGAGAATCATATAAAAAGTAACAGAACTTCTTGCTGTAAGCAAGGAAGCAAATCCTTCCTAACTTCAGGTATATCCATAAGGGAAAGTTTAGTTTCCAATAACTTGGCCCTTGAGACAGAGCAGGGAAGTCTGATAAGGTAATTTGTAACATCACGTGGTCAGAAGTAGCCATAGGTACAAGTTTATGATCCACAACAACGTAAACGGGAAATAAACCAATAATCTATTCTGGACTTCATGTACACCAGAAAAGAGCTATCTGCAGGTTGAATCTTTGACATCTCCCATGCTTTCTGTAATCTGGTAATGTGCAATAAATCATTTAAATTATGAGTGTCACAATATAATTTGGTTCCTCGAGCTTCTCTATCCTTTAAGGATCTGTTAATATTAAAGTCACCTCCAAACAAAATATTTTCCTGGTAAATAGAAAAGGCTGTATTTTTACCAGTAAAGCTATTTGTTCATTTTTAACTAGGCCCATAAACATTAATTAATCTAAAGTCAGAGCTTTGAATGTAATATCCAGTAAAGCACTTTTCCAGGTGTTATATCTACAATATTTGTCACCACAATGTCAGGTCTGAAAAGGCAAATGCGTAATCCAGAACATGCTACCTCCTCCATCTCCTGACCAATAACAAGCTCCTCTAATCCAAGCTCGTGAAGCAGCCTCAAACTCATCTGTTGAATATAATCTAGTATCTTGAAAAATAATGACATCTAGCTCATAGTTGGTGAAAAAATCAAAATTAGCCAATCTTTTTCTCCGATCTAATACTAGTAGAATTAAAAGTAGCAATCCGTAGTTCATACCTCATATAATATCAGAAACTAGGCTAAAAATCCATTCATTTTTTCCTTGCACTTTTTCTGTTACACAATCTACTGCCAACCAATTTCTTTTAACCTTCTCAGTGCAAACAGGCTTAAGGCCTTGGTCTAAATCTGAGGCAGGATCCCTTTGTGATGAAGTTTGGGAAGCTGAATCAGAGTCCAGATCTTCCATAGCCAATTCCACTGGGAGAGTATCAAACTTATTGGAAATTAGATACAGTAATATTCAGAGGGTTTTCTGGGAGCTCAACATCTCCAGTAGGTTTGTTTGAGATTCAGTATGCTACAATGGAGATTTTCTGTGGATGGGGTGGGGTGGAGCCATGACTCCACAGTAGTTTGTGCAAAAGTAGGGAAACAGTCACTAATTGGGGTCCAGGGTCCTGGGCTACTATAGCTAACACTGCTGTGGTTTCACCCTTATGTGCAGATCCCTGAGTGTCTGGGACAACAGATGGACTGATTGAACCTCAGAGGTAGGTGCAGGTCAGGGCTGCCGAGGTGATTTAGGTCTATTGGACCTCTACCTGATCTAGCAGTATTAATATAAAAATCCTGCATTGCAAAATCAGCATCATCAATGTTGTGTGAAGCCAGTGGACATTCTACAAAATTGTACCCTGGTTTTTCAAAAATTACTGTTTACGCATTCACACAATCAAGCCCAGCATGTCCTAATTCCCTCATTGAAAGCATTTAATCTTATCACAGGTACTGTAGGACTAATATGTCTCAAAGACCCACATTTGTGACATCTCCTAGGTTGACTAAAATAAAAGACAAATCCTTTGTCCCTCGTAAGAAAAACTATTTGGAAGGTGTTGAAAATCATTATCCACCTGAAACAATTTCACTTTTATCCTCCACCCCTATTCCAAAACCCTTTAGAATCTAAAATAGGGTCCTGGGCACCTTGAATATCACATTTTTCTCTAGCCATTGCAAAATATTAGTAATGTTTACTTCCTCATTTCAAAACAGTACAGTGATAATTTGAAAAGATTGCTTTGTCAGAGGACCTTGAAAATGAACCCATAAAGGTTGGTTTTAAAACAGAATACTTTGCCTAAATCTTTCAAAATAGTCAATGTCCTGAAACTAATGTCAAAATGTGTTCCCCAGGGCATGGATGAGGGCATATAACTCAGTAGGGTAAAGCCAGAGACTGTTTTAATAAGACACAACCTACAAAGAATCGGTCAGGCAGTTCCTCCATGCCCCTTAGATAATGTAATCATATAGCATTTCTGCATTTAGTCATTTCAACAGGTTTATGAAATAGTTCTGCATAAGTTCATTTCCCAGCCCCATCAACATTAGGAGCTACATTTGATGCTTCAAAGTACTCCATCCTCCCTTACCTAATGCTGAGAGTCAGGCCCTGTTTCAGTAATAGATATAAGGGAGAATAGGAAGGGGTACCTGAATTTAAAGAAATGTCCTGAGATACGCACTGTTCTGTGTGCAAAGCAAGCAGTTCTTGTTCCATTTGATCCATAGTATTTTCCAAGTGAGAGAGATTCTCCGTCTGCACTGATGTAGTGTTTTCACCTGCAGTAACCTCCTTTGCCACCACCCAGGTACCATCAACCTGATGTGTCCAGCCTGCCCATAGCAAGGCCTCTTCTGCCAATCAACCAACGTCTCCTGGATGTTGCTCTTCTTGTACTGACTGTATGTGCTCCAAATTTAAAACTGGTTCCATCGAACAGTTTCCTTAGATCTCGAGTGTCTACATAAAGATTTTAAATGGAGTTCCATGTCAGTGTACGGTCCCTTGCAGCCATTTCCTTTTTTTTTCACGTAATAATTCTGTGGCTTGATCGTAATCTTGTCTAGCCAGGTTAATTCTTTCATCAAGTTGCTGTCACAAATTCAGTTCTAAATTGGCCTCCTCTGCAGCGAATCGTTTTAGATTGAATTGCCAAAAAACTAGACTGCGGCTCCCCACTATCAGCATTCAACATGCCTGCTTGGGAGACCTTGCCATCCACCTCTATCTTCATAGCTCCAACATGAATGACTGCACACACCTCCGAGACAGTGCCCCTGCCAGACAATAGGGAAAGTTTTATTGAGACAAAAATCGTACAATAATACATAAAGCATAATACAAAAAAAAGGAAAAACAGGATAAGTATGATACAATCATTCAGGTAACTGCAAAATCAAGTCAATGATCCAAGGAAGAGCTTTCCAAAGTTCCAAAAGTGTCATATCTGAGTATAGAGTACATTCATGCTCATAAATTTCTTTTTAAATCTTGTACAATCTTTTTTCGAGCTCCAAATAGGAGCAGTCCTTTTGCTGTAAAGAAAACATGCAATGTACCATCCAAAGATTCCATTTAATGCAGACAAAAACAAGGTTCAAAGTGTCCTGGTGCCATTTTGACCACTGGGGAAAAAACCCAGTATATAAGATTCACATAAGTAACCGACTGAAGCAAGGGGTATCCATGCCTGTGCCAAAAGGACCACCAATTTTGATAAAGGAACAGTCAAAAATAAATGAGGGATAGTTTCAAGTTCTGTAATACATAATAAGTGAGAACACATTCTATCTTGGGACTGCTTATGTTTATGATTTGATTTTACATTAATCTTTTATGGCATGAAAGTCAATGAAAATCCCACATTTTGGCTGGAACCCTCTTACATCTCCACAATAACAAAAGGGAAGGAAGGTGTTGACCAGGACACTTATCAAAGGGTACTGATACAGCACAAACTGTCAGGAGTAATTTCTTATACAAAACTTTATGTGACTGGTTTAATAACATCTGAACAGACACCTTCCATTGTTTGAGACATAAAACATATGTTTTACGTAAGTTGGTATACCAGCAGTTTGTCTTAACACAGTTGTGGAATTAGTTTCCATTGATGAAACCAAATCCTGCAAGAGTCATAAAACCAGGGTTCCCACCCTCTTTGGGCAGGAATCAACAAAGGCCTAAGGTTTGCAGTGAAAAAATACAAGAAAAAAATAACAAAGGGTTAACCATACAAACGCCACCCTCAGGGATAGGTAAATAAGTGATATTCTGTTTTATCGGGTTTAACCTACTACCCAAAGAGCCTGAAAAACAGGCTAAAGACAGCAATTTCTAGCTGTCATAGAATAGGGAATACATAACTAAAAAAGAAAAGTAGAGATCAAATAGTTTTTAATTAAGAAAACACGTTTCTTTTTCCCAATCTGCCTCCAGTTCCAGAAGGCCACCTGAAGTTTACCTTGTTGCAGTTTAACATTCCAGTTAAAAAAATCTGAGTCTTGTGTCCCCAAAAATTTCCAAAATGCGAATAGGGCCCTCAACTAAGCGTAACTGGCCAATATGGTTCGAGGAGGAGGTTACTGAACCGACCAATAACCAGACTTTTAGTGTAATTTAAGACAGCGCCAGAGAAGTTTCCAAAATAGAGCACTCATGGAAGAATGAAGCACTGAGGCTGCATCAGCTACAAGAAAACAAACATCATCTGCATATCAGATGCCTTGTAAGGCAAGCATAAGGCACAACTAGAAATAGCCGAATCTGAGAATTAGTATTCAACCGATGGAGCAAAACATCAAGAAAAATACATATAACAACGGGCTTAAAGGACAGCCCTGACGAACCTCTCTTTTTATGGGGATCATGGGTCCTATCCAACCATTCACTACAGGTACAACTGTAGCTGCTCTATAGAAAGCACAAATCCAGCATACCATAACATCAGGTACATGCAGAAAATGAAGTGCTTCCCATAAAAAATCATGCCTAACGCAATCAAAAGCAGCCTTCTGATCTACGGAGACAAGTCCAAGCCAGACCTGCATAGCCATGAGAAAATAATTCTTGTAAGAGAATCAAATGATCAGAAATTCTCCTTTGAGGCACAGAACAGGATTGGGTGGGATGCAAAACCACCTCTGCTATCCTCACCAAGCGCTTTACAATAATTTTCGTTAAGAGCTTAAGTAAAGTGTTCAACACACATAAAGGTATGGCAACTCTAGAGAATGGATATCACCTTTCTGTTTATAAATGTAAATCAAAGTACCCTTAGTAAATTCCAAGGGAGAGATTCACATGTTAACAGAGAATTAAACACAGATGTAGGTTCTGGGGCCAAATGGTCACCTAGACACCTTATATAAACCAGCAGGGAGACCATCCAGACCAGGAGTTCTCTGTATAGGTAATGAAGAAATAGCCAATGTCAAATCCTGCTCCGTGATAGGAGAACAAGCCTGAGTCCTAACATAGCTGTGAGGGAGCTGGGATATCAAGGCCACTATACAAAGTCGCACTGTCACCAGCCACAGCAGGAGGGGAGAAAAAAGGGCTGTAGTATACTTTGTTACAATATGACAAATCTCAGTTTGTAGAGGAACATAAGGTCCCATCTGAATTTAGAAGACACGCCATATTTTTTCAGGCGGTCTGACAGGAATTAGATTCAAAAGGACAAATAACATCATGTGTTCCAACAGTACAGAATTTATGTTGGTAAAAAGTTGTGATTGCCGAATTGGAAAGTCAACATGTCATTCTGTAGGACTTTATTTGTTGAGTAAGGTCTTGCCCTGTCATGTATGCTATGGTTAATAATGACTGAAAATGTACCTCTTCTGCAAATAGTCTAGGTATTCCCTCTACATTTTAAATGACTTTAAGTTTTAAAAAAGTGACCAGATCATGTTTGCGGTCTAACCACCACTGAACAGGATCTTTATAGCAAATAAAAACAGATTTACGGGCTTGTATGAAGGACAGAAGGGACTGCATAAACATCGGAATCTGCAACAAAGATGTGTTGAATTTCCAAATACTTGGACCTTTACGGGAAGAGACAACAGAACCAAAACCAACAGAAAGCAGCTTATGATCAGAAAACTCAACCGCTTGAACTTTGGCAGAAATAATTGGTACTGTAGTAGAGAAAACACATAATCAATAGAGTGGCTAGTTTACCCTTTTGAAGGTAGGGGTATGTTGTGTAGTAAAGGAGAGATAGGAGTCCGTTAAGTGGGTGACTCAACCAATTTACCCAATTCGTGGAATCACAAAACAGTTTCTTTGTAGCAGCAAAGGAGTTCTTATCTTGAAGACTCAGGCCACAATTAAAGTCACCAACAAACAATACCTGAAAGGAAGTGTGCAAATAAGGACGAAGCAAAGTAAATAAAGCTATGCTTCAGTTTTGATTTGAGGGTATAAATGTTTATCACCGGTAAGGACAAGACCTAATGACAAAATCTATAATAAGTGCCCTACCAAGGGCTACATCAACCAATTTTAGCAAATGGAAGTCTGGGATATTAATTAAAATTCCCAGTCCCGAACAAGAGTCCTGACCAACTGACCAAAAAGAAGGACCCAGTAACCAGTCCTGTTGTGCTTGTTGGATCTCATGTAGTATGAAGTCTTAGAAAATGGGCTTTTATTTGCTGGGTTCTGATTGGCTAATACCCTTGCCAGGAGTAGCGTTAACTTTAAATAGATGCCAGCAAAAAAAAAGTGCCAATCACCTGCCCCATCACCACCACCTAGGCGATCCATGTGCCCACCCTGCTTGTTCATTGGGCAAAACACCCAATTCAAATTGAAAATGGCACCATTTTTTATCTCACTTAGCGAGTGACACTTGTACCCGCCTCCTTACTTCAGTTCCAGCACATCCCAACGAGAAAGTGCCCCACTCCCAGAAGTACTCAAGTAAGGAAACTTTTATTATACTGTGATATTCAGTATACTAGGTACAAATAGCTGTTGTACTAAAAAAATGTTCCTTTTAAAGCACTAGCTCAACGTGTAACAAAGCACTACTCGTTCTAGCCTATCACGTGCTAACCATTGCAGGAGTAAGTCCCTGTATTGCTTGCAACAGTATCTAAGAGAGGAACATACACGCATTACCTGACTCCCAAATTAATCGGCCGGGCTACCTGCCCTGTCAGCATTCTCCCGAACTGTTCTTCACACTGCCGAGGATGCTAGCCAACCGCCCTCCCTTTCTTTGCTGCCTTTATCCAACAGTGCCTTCCAAATCACAACCGACTCTACCATCCATTCAACCCCATTAAAGCTAACCTACTATATTTAAAAAAAATTACTTGTTTTAGTAAACTGGACCAGAGTCCAGCAAGAGAACAAGATTGAAGCAACTAAAAGAAAAAGAATAGCAACTAAAGGGAGCGGACTGCAATGCCATTACACAACCCAAAAACCTTTCACTTATGCAGGTCCTGCATTCCCTCTTTGCTTCAGAGGCACATTTAAAATAAATAAATTGCACCAGTGACAGAAAGAAAAGCCAAGGACTAAGACAGAAAGATATAGACTAATGGGGGCAAGGAGACAGCACACTGACAGAGATAACAGCATCATCTATTGCCAGTAGTACAGGGACTACTTTACCAACAAAGGGAAAAATTGATTGTAGTAATTTTTATAGAACTACTTTGGTTTTATTTTGTAATCCTATAAAAAAATGACAGCCCATTTTTCTAAGTGCAATAATACCCTCAGGGTGGAAGCGGTATGGGCAATACTGGACCTTCCAGAAGCTATAAGCCCTCCGCCTGTGGTGTCGGGTCTCATTACACCCCTAGGAGGTCCAGTATTGCCTAACACCGCCTACCCTGATGGGTATTATTGCTTACTTGTATCCTGTAATAAAATTAAACCCAAAGGCAAAAGCCGTAGAAAGGAAAAAATCAATCTCCTTTTAGCTATACGCTCATACTATTTACATTAATAGTATGGCAAACGAAGGAAACATAGCACCAATAAAACAGGAAAACAGACAAACAATACATTTTAATTCCTTTTCCCAACCACCTTTCCTTTAAGTTTTACCTGGCCTTTCGCTTCCAGAAAGGCCAGTACCAAGTTGCAACCTTGAGTCAGTGGTACCGCCAGGAGAGAAGAAGCTATGGAGGAAGAGTCAGACCCACCTCCAGCGCCATCAGAAAGGGGTTGGAGAAGTTCAAAAGAATTAGATATAGGCACTGGGGGTGGGGTCCAGACCACTCACAGGAGATGGTGCAACCGAGGGTTATTTCTCAGTGACCTTCTACATTATAACACTTGTGAGCACTGGGGGAGGGGCATAGTACTTGGACCTGGTAGCAGGTCCTGAACAGGAAAATTAGACCGGCAGGATGGGGACAGGAGAAATCTCAAGCAAGGAGTCATCCGTGAGGAAACTATCTGAGGTACAGCCTCAGAGGATACAACAGGCACTGAAGCCTGCAGTAAGAGGCTGGGCTGCCTTAGGAGGAGGTACAGCCAAGGTGGTCCAGAGGCAGGGCCTTCTCGCCTGTGTAATAATAAAGCGTTGGTCCACTCCACCATTATGAAATTCCTGATTATGCACAGCCCATTCACAATTCTGAAAGGTGTGCCCTGTTCGTCACAGAGGTTACATCTACATTCATTCAAACAGTGTGCCCCTACGTAGGCCAATTCCCCACAGACGTTGCATTTCATTTTATCACATACATTACTAAGATGTGCAGGGTCACCACATCGATAGCAAGCCTTCAGCTGACCCTGGTAGAACAAGACCCCCATCTCAGTCTATAAAAAAGAGTTAGGCAGATGTACAACCCCAGAATCATTAGATTGTAACAAGACTTTAAACTTCCAGCCCCCAGTCCAAATGTTCTGGTATCCAAATGGCTTCAGGCTGTCCCTGACGTCACAACGCTGTTTCAGCCAATACAACAACATGCTCCACCTCAACTCCCCATTACGAAACAGAATAGTAATTGTCTTAAAAGTAGGTTTAGAAAGAGAATAGCCTGAAATGGAGTCCATAATGCAGTAGTCCTGAGAGAATTATACTTTGACCAGAAACTCCAAACCCTAGATGTTTGGAAACTGATGTCAAATGTGGTTTCGCCAGAGATATGAATTAACGCATATATTTCATGGGAAAAGAATTTTAAAGAATCCTTTATAAGCGTACGTGCCACACACAGACCCAATCAGGTGGCTCAGGTAACCCCGGTATGCCAAGCGTAACAACATTGTGTCTCTTAGCAGCCTGATTGGAAATTTAAAGAATGAAGAATAGAACGGGCTTGGTCCCGATATTTTTGGGGAAGGGGGGCTGGTGGTGGGGGAGCCAGAGCTTCTATAGAAGTAGTAGAAAGAGGAGCCTGAGGTGGAGAATCCTTCAGATAATCCAAGACTGGGTGCTCTGTAAGTTCAGTTCATGAGGAAACACAAGGGGTCAGTAGTAACTTTTGAAGCATCTATCTTGCTCTGTAGCTCTGGAAAATCTTCAGGGCGGGGGACCGAATGAGACGGACCAGACTTCCAACTTCCTGGGACAGTACCTGAACTCAGCCAGCACCTCTCAGCGCCGATTCAACAGTTCAGGTAGGCACTTTATTAATGTTTACTGTAGATGATTCTTGTACATGTAGGGAACTTTGTGATGAAATAGAAGCAGGTAGTGAAAGGAAACCAAATCTGTTTGTACTGCAGGTGGCAGGGAGCATTTACTGTAGATAAGTCTTGTACATGTGAGGAACTCTGTGATGTCATGAAAGCAGGTTGTGAAAAGGAAACCAAATACATTTGTACTACAGGCGGCAGGGGAGCAGGCAGTAGGGCTTCAGCTACCGACGCACAAGTCGGGTCAGAGCCTGTCACAGCAACAGGCAGTAAAGGAGACAAGTCAGGTAATCTCAAGAGCTTCCACTTGAGTGGAAGATGCATCTGTGCTAGTTGGCTCTCAGGCATTGCATATCTCTGTGCATTTTCAGTTTTGCACTAGCAAAAGCGTTACCACTGTTGCAAAAAGCTCCCGGATCTCTTGTGCTGTCAAACAGTGGTTTTCAGAATCAGATGAAGTAAAATCCTCTGGTAAGTCAACTGTAGCACGCAAGTCAGCAAGTCAGTTCCATAAGAAGTAAGCAGAGGGCTATGTATAGCATCCTTGGTATGAGCAGCATAACTTAAAGTTGTAGTAGGAACAGCAACAGGCAAAACATCAGTTGTTGGCATCAAGGTCTCCATTTGATCAGAGGTAGGAGCAGAGACCAAATCTCCTACCTCCATAGCTAACTCCTCAGAAGGCAAGGGTGTGTCCGCCATCTTGGACAGAGGTTCCCTCTGACGAGTAGGGGAATTTCCCCGTATCCTAGCCAGATTTTCCCATTCACTAAAAATACCACCAACAACTTAATCTGGTTCAATTTCAGTTGGTTACCATCTGTATACCTGGTCTGCCCTGAAAAAGTGACTTCTTTTAACACTTATTAAGCCCCAGCATTATATAAAACATTTACTTGTGTAATGGTAACCAATCATTCTACAACACATAGTGAGAACTTTATTACAACCCCACCCCGAATCACAGTACCACTGTTCATGAGCAGAGGTCCCAAATGCCTTTATGAGGTGGCAACCATAAAAGGCCATGTTGAACATTTGTAGTGCAAATACCAGCAAACGCCGGAGCATTAGGATTTCAAACCATAACATCCTACCCTGTACAAACTGACAGGCATCAGGGTGTGCCTTTGTATTGCTGGCTGTAATGCCCTCGCCATTCCACTCCCCCTCACAACCAGTGACAGGCATACAGGTATGCCTTGGATTCTTCGGCCCAGGATTCACCCCATTCTCCTATACTGCACTCATTTCAGTGTATTTCCTTATGACATGAAGTGACTGTAGAGCCGAACACCCAATGCACACCTCAACACCTGTTGGTGTCGGTGTCTGCAGGATAGGGTGAGGTGGAGTGGTGTGAGCATTATGGGCGACAACCAAAGGCACACCCCAGTGCCTGTCCATCTCTGCAGGGTGGGGCTGGGGTTGACATCACTTGATTTCACTGCCATTCCTATTCTGCTTCTGTCTAACTCATGCACTTCCTATGCTAATACCAGCAAGCAAACATTCGGCATTGACAAATGCTTGTTTAGGTATGTAACTGAAAAGAGGAAGTCCAGGGTGGGATTGTAAGTTAAAAAGGGAAGGGAGGACTGTGCTGAGAGGGACCAGGAAAAGGCAGACATCTCGAACAAAATTTTTATTTAGTGTTGATAGAGGAAGAAGGAGAGAAGAACCACAAAAAGTAACAAAAGCTTTGGAGGGAGGGAGGTGGACACTAGTCCTTTTGGGTAGAGAGTCCTGAATGAATTTGCTAATCTGAAGGTGGACAAAGCAATGGGACCAGATGGAGTGCATCCAAGGGTACTGAGAGAGCTCAGGGAAATACTAACTGCACCTCTGACAGTCCTGTTTAACAGCTTATTGGAAACAGGAGTTGTTCCAGAGGACTGGAGGAAGGTGAATGTAGTCCCACTATACAGATATGGTAGCAGAGAGGAGGATGGAAATTATAAGCCAGTCAGCCTGACATTGGTGGTGGGAAAATTAATGGAATCACTGATGAAGGAAAGGATTTTGGAATATTAAATCCAGTGGGTTATTAGGCCCAAGGCAGCATGGTTTCATAGAGGAGGTTATGTCAAACAAATCCCCGGCTGCCCACTTCTCCCAACACATGTCTCCCCTTGATACACCTGGGTCTTTTAAACTGACTATGTATGTCTCTTTGCTTGTAGCATCCACTTCAACTAATCTCTTTGCTGGACTATAATGCCTTTACCTTATAGGAATACTAAACCATGTATGTTGTTGTATCTGGTATAAATTTTACTGACTTGCTACCCTATTGTTATGTATACCCTTACTGACTGTCTTTTACCTGAACCCAAATGTATTTTACTTATCCTGTCTATTGCAGGCCTACCTGTACTGTTGTACTCTTGCATCCACTGTCTATCTTTCTGTATATAAATGCATTGTTACTTGACTTGTAATGCAGGTCCACCTTGTAAATGAGCTTGCTCAATGGTGTTCGCCTGGATAAATAAAAGAATTTGATTGATTGATTGAAATCTGATAGATTTCTTTGACTGGGTGACAAAGGAGGTTAGATCAAGGTCGGCGGTGGTTGTAGTCTACTTAGATTTCAGCAAGGCTTTGGCATCATTACATAGGAGACTAGTAAACAAGCTGGGTAGCTTAGGAATGTGTTCAAAGGTGGTAAACTGGGTAAGAAATTGGTTAGGGGACAGGCGACAGAGGGTGGTGGTAAAAGAGTTCACTTCTAGGAAGGAGGGTGACCAGTGGGGGTGCATCAGTGATCAGTGCTGGGACCAGTTCTCTTCAATGTCTTTATAAGTAACATTGCAGAGGAGCTGGAAGGAAAGTGTGCCTCTTGTGGATGACACCAAATCTGCAGTAGGATGAGCACCCGGGGAGTGGTAAGGATGAGCAGAGACCTGAAGAAAACTAGAAGAGTGGTCAAGGGTATGGCAGCTGGGGTTCAATGCAAAAAGGCAAAATAATGCACTAAGGCACAGAAACCCAGGGGCAGAGTACAAAATGGGTGGAGTGATACTGCAACCACCAAGTAGGAAAGAGGCCTGGGGATCATCACACTGGATGACTTAAGGTGGCCGAGGCAGTGTGACACGGCAGTAGGGAGGGCTAGTGGGATGCTGGGAGCATGGGGAGGGTATCACCAGCAGAAAGAGGGGTGGTGTTACCTCTGTATAGATCTCTGGTGAGACCCACCTAGAGTACTGTGTGCAGTTCTGGTGACCACATTTCATGCAGGACATAGACAGAGTGGAGGCTAACCAGAGTAGGGCAACTAAAATGGTGCATGGTCTGCATTCAAGGCCCTATAAGGAAAGACTAAAGGACCTCAATATGTACACCCTGGAACAGAGGAAGGAGAGCAGGATATGATAGAGACCTTTAAATGCCTCACAGGGGTAAATAAGGTACAGGAGGAGTATTTTCAGAAGAAAAGATGCGCAGAGCAAGGGACATGCTATAAAGCTGAAGCCCCCTCCAGCTTCATAGCATGTCCCCTTGTTTGAGCACCTTTTCTTCTGAAATACCCCTCCTGCATCTTATGTACCCCTGTGGTAGATTCAGGAGAAATGTTAGGAAGTACTTCTTCACAGAAAGAGTGGTGGATTCCTGGAACAATCTTCCAGCGGAAGTTGTGGGGACAAAGACAGCGGTGGGTTTCAAGAATTCATGGGATAGGCACAAGGGACTCCATAGTGGAAAGGAAGAGGGAGGGAGAAGAAGCAGTAGATCAAGTATGGTCCTTGGTAACAAAGTAGGTAGGGGAAAAGGGCAGCCTGCATGGGCAAGTGGTTTTATCTGCTTTCAAATTCTATGTTTCTATATGGCCCATCCCATCTGCACAGCCCAAATCTCTAGAGAGATGTATTCATGCCAAAATATCAGACCACGTGGTCCAACGTCATTCCTGTGCTCAATCTGGTCAAGCTTGTCCCAAGCATTCCATGCACACAGCATTCAAGAAATATTGGTTGCCTGGGGCTAATGCACTAAGATGATAGTGATGAGGGATGAGGTGCTTGCAAAGAGTGAATGCATCACCTTAAAGTGCATTGATGCAGTCAACCAATACTATGGAGTGTCTTAGTGCAGTTATAAAATGGCTAAATTGAGAAATAATTAAAAAAAAAAACACTAATTTATTTTGTTAAAACAAGTATTTTCTTTAGTTACAAGTAACCAGCAAAAGTAATCTCCCACCTGTGAATTATTTGTCTTTCCACACATTCAATAGATGGAATGTTTGTTAATTCTGAAATACAAGGATTCAAACTTCTGCAGAATTCTTCAGGCATAATATTCACCCTCTCACACACAAGAAGATCTTCTGCAGAGATCAAGTCTCAGTTTTTTATGAGTGGCAGGTCAGCTGCAGAGATTGCCCTGACAAGCTGGTAAGCACTTGAGAGGTTCTTCTTATCACCAAACAAACACCAGGAAATACATCTTTGAATAGTACTTCATATTTTTGTTTGTAAAAGGATCATGACAAAGAGACAGTTTAATTATTATTATTTGAATTCAAGGATTTTACTTTTGGGGCCTTGTTGAAGGTTTTCAGTGAGTAAAGTCACATTCATTTTATGGATGGCAGTCAGGGATGAGGTGTGTGTCATGAATTCTATATCTGAAATGCTAGATCCACTGCCTGAAGTTGTTCTAACCTGTGCATTTTTTTATTTCTGTTTGTACTCCCACAGCTCGGCCTGCAATCATCTGGCCACTGTCCTTCACACCCCATGTGATCCCTGTTGTCTCACTCAGGTGGGCTAACACACACAGTACCCGAGGTGGGGCCCCTACCTCTGCCGCCCAGCCTGGATCTAATGCGAGCATGATTCCTCTGGTCCAAGGTGTGTGGAGGCACAGTCATCAAGCCACCATGACTGACCATTTCCTCCATGTTTTCTCTCTTTGAGTACAGATGTCAAGGTACTACATGCCTGTCTGCCAAACTCTCTCCTTGAATAGACTGCACCTGGTGCCTGATTCCCATCAGGCTGCTGCAGAGTGGTGTGAGTTCAATCCTTCCCGAGGAGGGAGGCAGTCAGTAGATGCTCAATCCTCTCCCTCTCTGGCCGACCCCCAATGACCCGGGGCTCGCTCGAACCTGGGTCATATAGTGCAAGATGTGGGCATCCATCACTGCAATCCTCAGTGCCACCGGGCCGCTAACCTGTGCATTTCTGAAGAATCAAATATAGGGTCTCAGAACTTATTCATCCAATCAGGAAGCAGGAAATGTCCAAACCATTTTATAAAGGGTGACAAGTGATATCCATGAGGCTGTGGAGAAAGGTCACATCACAAGAGCAATTTACATTGAACTGACTAAGGCTTTCAACCTATTTTATCTTCAGTTCCCTTAGTTCAGCTAGAAGAGCTAGACAAATTGTATTTTCCTTTGCTAAAGTAACTAGTAAAATGTAGGTGCTTTGCCACACCCGTCAAGTATCTGTCTAGCTACACATTAGAAAATAGATTAGAGAAACACTGTTCCCTGATTGGTCGAGAGCACCCATGTCCCATGCGTTAGGCAACAGAGACTAGTCAATAACTAGTCTCTGTGCCTGCCTGCCATTTTACAGTTCAAACCACTGGCTATAAATGGAATGCTCAGTTTTGAAATTGGTGCCATTTTCTTTTAGCTTGCTTAGCCAGTGAGAATTCCCACCCCACACACACTGTGTGTTCTGTAAACCAAATGGTTTGGTGAAAGTTACATTTAAAGAAAATTTACTGTATAATTGAAAATGAACACTGTTGTGCCATTTATCTCACCATAGCATCCATCAAGTTCAAGCGCAGTGTATGTCATCAATCGCACTCCTTATATCAGCACAGTACATCTTCTTACAGTGTCAGTATCATCCTCAGTAAATTCAGCCCTCGCTACACATTGATCACACTGCTGACAATGGAACCATTGTGCTGCAAATGCCAGGATCGGATATTGCCTGCAACACCTGCAAGTAGACTTCATTTTTTTAAAGATAGCTACTCTGTGGTGGGGTTGGGGAGGCTGGGGAATGACAGTTGCTAAACAAAGCTATTCTCCGCACTCACTTTCACCAGTGGGGAGGTGGGTTGGGGAATAAATGTGACTAAAAAAAAAACACGCAATCTTCAAAAACAGCAGCGCTTATTACTGGCAAATTTGCAAGTAGAAGGACTGCTTTGCAAGAAAATAATTGTTTTCTTAATTTATACTCGCTTTTAATTTTTTTTATTTTTAAACATTTTTAAATATGAACAAATACACATTTTAAGTACAATAATACTCTCCAGCTTGGGTGGTATGGTCTGCACCAGCCTTTCCAGAGATATAAGGCCCTCCACCTGTGGCGTTGGGCTGTATACACCCGGGGCAATCTGGTATAGTCCAATGCCACCCACCCACCCTATAAGGTAGTACTGATTACATGAATAAATGGAATGTTGTAGCATCATGGAATTTGTCTATTTATTTAGTTTTGTTGACTGGAAAGGGAGTAGGCAATTCTGCCTATTTTCAGCCTCATCTGGGATGGAGGAAATCAGAGCAGGAATTCAAGCTTCTGTAGAATTCTAGTGGCTGAATGTTCACCTCTCCCACCCAAACACACACAATAGAAGGCCACAGGAAAGCCAGGGACTTTATTTTATCAGTGGCAGGGCAAGCAGCAGAATTTCCTTGTAGGCAAGTAAGAATGGGGGGCATGGCCTGAAAAGAAGCTCAAAAAATAATACCAAGTAGTACTTAATAGTATTTATTTATTTTTATTTGTGTATGGTATCAATCAGGGATTTCAACCGCTACTGTGTGGTTCAGCAGGTTGTTTGTTCTTGAACTTGGAGCTGGGATTCTAAATTTGGTGACAGCATTATTTATTTATTTGTGTCTTTGTTAACCGGGTAGAGCACTGGTCCAAATGATCGCTTACACGGACGCACGCGGGCCAAGATGCACGAGCAGGTAAATGATTACAGAATGATAATTGTTAAAATACAACAAATGGTAACATCAATGTACAATTCAGCAGTTATAACAAGTAGTCACAGTAATGTATGAAAGTACAAGCAGCATTCCTGGGCCAAAGGCACTAGCAGCACACTAGTGGCAGAGTGACACCAATATAGTTTCAACAGAAGATGGCAACAAGTAACAAACCAGGTAGTGACAAAGTAACAGGCAAAAATAATGAGTACAATAAAGGGATCAAGCAGTGGTAATAACAGAACAGTTCCAGTACAAGTGAGGAGCAACATATACATATAACAATATATTTATATGACAGGGTGATTCTATTTTATCCACCACCCATGAGTCAAGTCCTGGCAACCTAAACACCAGAAGATAAGATAGGAGGTGTGTGATATCAGGTCAGAGGTGAGCTAGGAGGGAGGGTGATTGCCTGCTCGGACAGGTGCAGGTGTCCCTAGCAGAAGCCAGTATTTAAGTCATGCTTAAAGTGAGATGTTTATTAATAGATTGGAGTGGGGCAGGCAGTCCGTTCCGTAGGAAGGAGCTGCAGCTGAAAGAGGCTTTACTACCCATAGCAGTGGCAGTTCTCAGAGTCTCTGGGGAGGGACAAGGAGGAAGAGAGATGCCTTGGCATAGTGCGGGGCTTAAAAAGGCAGATAAGGGGAGGCAGGACCACTCTGATGCATTTATCATGAGGCAGCCAAGAATAAAGTCAGCAACCCTTGTAAAGAGAGTCAGTTAAGGAGTGGTAAAGGTCAAGTGGTGGGTGGAGTAGGATACAGAGAGGAAAATCCAAATACTGTTGTACACGGTTGTGAATCTGGTCCAAAGGGTGGTGGACATCCATGAGTAGAAAGGGGAACAGTAGTCCATGATGGGGAAGATATCCTCTGGCAATGGCCAGTCGGGCATCAATAGTCAGGTAAGGTTTGATGCGGTAAGCCGCATCTAGTTTTTGATTTATTCTGAAAACTTCCAATTGACATGGTCAGTGAAGGAGAAGGTGGGGTCCAATGTAACTCCAAGATATTTGAAGGAGTGGATAATGTAGAGTCAGGGCCACTGGGTGGGTGGGCCTGGAGGGAGAGTTGGATTGCGTGATTTGGCTAGGTAAGGTTTCAACCAAATAGCATCATCTTTTTTCCTGCATTAACCAACATCAAACTGTCAGTGAACCAACTGTGAGTGGCTCTGTAGTTCTGAATGAGAACAGATGATAAGTGGGGAAGGGATTTGTCACTGTGGTAGATGACCAGATCATGGGCAAATAGAAGGATTCACAGGAGAGGCAACTGGAGTGAGCATGTTGACAAAATGGTGAAGAGCAGGGGTCCCAGTATAGAGCCCTGAGGAATGCCGGTAGTGACTGTTAGGGCAGGAGAGGTGCCTGGGCCAATACTGACAAATTGTGACTGGTCAAAGGTAGCTCTGAATCCAGCATGTGGTTTCTGTGGAGGAGCCAATTAGATTCAGTTTGGAGAGGAGGAGGAGTGGTTGACCAGGTCAACGCTTTTGACAAGTCCACAAATATGGGGCATGTCCTTGATCTATATTGGTATAGATATGGTTGGTAAATAGGGCCAGGACTGTTGTTGTACTGTGATTCCTGCAGAACCCGTGTTGCTGCCTTCTTAATATGTTGTGCTTGGTGAGGTATTCAGATAGCTGCCGATGTACTACTTTTGAGCAGTTTACTTAGGTGAGGAGAATGGATATAGGCCAGTAGCTGTCAGAAGAGCAGGGTCACCAGATTTGAAGATGGAATTCCTTGGCTACCTTCCATGGGAGAGGCATGGAGGAATTGTCAGAGCCAGACTGAAGATAAAGGTGAGGGTTTGGCTATTGCAGGAGTCACAATTTTGAGGAAAGCAGTGGAGAGGCCATTGGACCCTGGGCTACCCTGGTTGGACAGGCTTTGGAGTAACCAAGAGCATCCTTGTGGGAGCAGAGCTTGAAATAAAAGGGGTGAGGGTGTGAGGCTGCAGCTGGGGAAGCTTATACCGTGAGGGAGGAAAGCCCAGAGTGAGAGGGCAGACTGGTGGAGGTAGTGGGCTGTGTTATCCACGGGGAGGCGGGAGTACTGGAGGCGTCCAGCCATGAAGTGGAGGGATTCCAGTTGGGGAGTCTGCTGAGGAGGGCAGACAGGTCAGTGAATTTAAGGTTAAAAGTGTTGGCAATCTCAGTGGGTCTGTCAAGAGGCCTGTTGGGGAAATTAAGTGTATCTTGGTGTTGTTTGTGTGAGGGGTGAGTAGGGAGTTGATGGAGTCCTAGAATTTCCTGCGATTTTGTAGAAGCTTCTCTGCTGGTGGAAGCAGTAGTTCCACTTGAGGGTATGGTCAGGTACTTACCGCGAATTACATAGGTGTTGTTACTCATTCCACAGGAAAGGGAAGGTATCTGTTTGTGGGCAATCCACTTTTGATCTCTTGTTTTCATGATTGAGAGGATTAGAGTCTGTCTGCACAGATCATCTGTTCCTGAGTAAGAGAAGGAGGGATCCGCATGGACTTTGCTTTCCTGGTATTAAGTGACCCCTCTCAAAACAGTCTGACTCATCTGAGACACCTGAGCAAAATCAATCAGGGATTTACAGCCTGCTACTGTGTGGTTCAGTAGTTTGTTTGTTCTTGATCCTAGCAGTGCATTTCTTTCTATATGCTTAAACTCTGTGTTCCTAGATGGCTGAGGTTAGGGTGTCATACTGTGGGTGTCAGCATGGGACATCAGTCAGCAGGGAGACTCTGCACCCACAGTAAGGCATTAATATGTACAGCATCAGTTGTCTTGGATGTACTTTACTAAGTCATTATAGCGTAGTGTCCCTGCAATGTAACTGATGTATGATATACTGCTTGCTATTTAAGTTGTGCATTTAATTTTATGGTAGTACAGTTAAGTTCATGCTATGCATTGCTACTGTATATAACATATCAACTTGCTCAATTATGTGTAACCTCCGGTGACTTATAACAAGTTAGCACCCCATGAAATCTGGACTGCTACCCACATATTGGCATACCATTTACTTTTCAAAGGTTGGTAGCACCTTGGCATTAGGATATATACCGGCTCATTTCTAGAGGGTGAGGGTACAAAACAAAACACCTGAACCCTGTGAAAAGATTATAACCCAGGTCCAGGGTAGAACAGTAACTGGGATTGTGCAGTATGGCTTCATTTAACAGATGGAAACTAAAGCAGTAGTAGACGTCCATGGATTGGTCAAGGTAGGATGGGTACATTTCATAAACTCTCCCTGCATGCAGTACAGTTCAAGAACAAACAAAAGAACATCTTTTTCCCAGTTTCCAGTGGTGCACAGAGTGGACATTTGGCCCAAACATTTTTCTCCCATGAGTGCACATATTGTGAAACTAAACCACACACTGAGAACTCTCCTTTGAAAATAGGTAATTATGAACTCGGCCTCAGACCTAAACCTGCAGCACTGGCTCTTGCTTAGGTAAAACTGGTGCCATTTATGAACCAATAGTATACCCTGCCTTGTAAGCATCCAGATGGCATTCCTTCCACCTTTGCCCCAATTGATAGTCTCGCCATTCTTCAGGGTTACACCATTGAAACCCCATTCCCCACTGAAAAGCTAGAGGTCCCATACTTTCAATTCCTGTCACTCACTGGGGTGACCAGAGTACAAACTGCACTCTCCTGGGTGAACAGTTTACAGAAATTCACTCTCCTGGGTGAACTAGGGCACTGACAGGTGTGTTCTAGCCTTATCTATGGGCACACACACCCCAGAAATGATTCCCCAAATATGTGGATAACTTGTCTCCTTGGAACAGTACTCACAAACTAGTTGTCCCATCCATTGGGTATGGAACAGCAAAAGGCACCTCTCCTGGGTGGCAGGTCAAAACAGTCTCTCAGTTTGTTTCCAGGCAGCTGAAACACAAAGAATCTTCAGGGATTGCCCTCAAATCCATTGAGGAAACGCAGCTCCTTTCACTTCACTGGGAGTAGACATCAGGAAATTCTGCTGTAGAAAGGTCTCCACCACTTCATTGGAAGCTGGAAATTGTACTCCACACTAGGGTGAGAGTTCTGAGCCCTCAACTCAGAGCTCAACTGGCAGATCTTCTAACACTCTCACCTCCACACCCAGCTCCAACTACAGACTGAACATTCTAAGCTCCCCAGAGCAGCTGTACGCAGGAAAGGTTTATGCTGCTGCAAGAGTTCTGAATTACATAATCATCCTTCTCTCAAGCTAGCTGAGTAAACAATGATGTCATTGTGTAAGAAGCCCTAATGAGCTCCCTACCAGCTGCCTGCTACCTTTCTAGCACTAATACTGATAGGATTCTAGTAACCCCAAGGCACTGGGTTGTTACATATGTGTATCTGTTCATTTGCATTTGGGGGTTAGTTTCAATGCTTAACTGCTGTGAACTACTGTAGTACCTAACACTAAGGTCTAATGGATCTTACATTACATTTGTACCCAGTAAGTATGGATCAGTTATCTGCTCGCATATGTAGATTTATCTTATTTTAGTACCTACGTTTATATTAGTTCTTATATTTGTGCTAGTGGGTTTATCTTGATTTATTTTTCCATCCTGTTAAGGTATTTGTTAGCTTGTCCATTTTGTATTAGTTTTTAAGTCAGTTACTGCTAATCTAGTCTGAGCTTGCAGTTTACCTATTTTTTATTTGGTTTTAGTGTATTATAGCGTGCATTATTAACTAATAGTTTGAAATAAGTTAGGGTCACACAAAATTATGGAATAGGAGATACACCAATCTAGGATAAGGGTAACAAAGGATTTGAAATAGGCAAGTAAAAAACAATTACAGATGGGGTGGTAAATAGATATGCTGGGAGTGGTGCAGTACAGTGGCTGAGGCGGCAGTTTTCGAGGAGACTTTCTGCAGACTGCAGTGCTGCCCCATCTGTGTGCACTTCTGTGGGCTGGGAGGAGGTTGCTAGGCTCCAGGGCAGCTGACCAGGATTTGGGACCTCCTCCCCACTCAGAGACCACTATGTCTACCACCAATGCCTCAAAGGATGCCTAGGAGGAGGGGCGGATGGACTATGGTAGTCTCGGGAAGGGTGATGGTGGTGGGTTAGAGGCACTCTCATGGTACCACCACACAATTCCTATGCTGCATTGGCAAAGCTTGACTGTCCCATGGAGGCATCTGTGGTAGTGACCAGGGAGAATGTGGGAAATCCCATAGTGGAGTCCCCAGAGAGGGTGGCAGAGGACCCCAGAGGAGAAGAAAGCAACTCCTAGTAGAGGACTACACTGTGAAATGGATAGAGTTGGGAGCAGGAAGGGAGGGGACAGGTGCCTAACTGGCACCATGGCTTGAGGGATGGGAAGCATATCCTTAGGATAGCTAGTGAAGTAGGGACGGAAGGGGCTGGAGTCATTATCCACCTAGGGACTAATGATCTGGCTAGGGATGAGGTTAGGATAGTGCAAGAGAAGTTCAGGGAGTTGCGGAGGAGTCTTAGGCATGTAGCACACTCTGACCTTTTCTGAGGTACTGTCGGTCTATAAAAGGGGAAGATAGGGCACTTCTTGCCAGGAGCTTCAACCAGTGGTTGAAGGAGTGGTGCAGAGAGGAGGGATTTGGCTACACTGGGGACTGGGACCTAGAGGGATAAAGTCCTGTTCAGGGAGCTGGCCTGCATCCATCCAGGAGGGGAACCACAGTCCTCCATGAGAGGTTTACATTAGTGAGCATTTAAAATGGCTGAGGGGTGGTGGAAGAAGCAGGAGACATAAACTGCCCCATAAGTTGGAAGTAGGCAGAAAGTAAACCACTAAGGATTGAGATTCTCCAGTGGTACCTGTTACCAGGAAAAACATTATGGTAGAAAAGAAGAGGGCTGGGAATGAGGGCAAGGGGTAAGGAGAGAATGCAGAAGGAAACGGGGGGTTGAGAAGCAGGGTGGTAGCAGGATTTGGAAAACCATGTTTGCAAACACTGGAGTCTGGGAAACAAAAATCCAGGACCTAGTAGCCATCACTGTGAAGAATGATCTGGACATTGTCACCATTACTGAGTCATGGTGCAATAAGAACCATGATTGGGATTTAGCCATACAAGGATATACTCTGTTCAGGAAGGATCAGGTGGGTAAAAAGGGAGGAGTGGCTGTTTATGTCAGAGACAGGATAAAAGCAATAGAGATACAGGGAACACAAGGGGCGGAGGTACTGTGTGTCACCCTAGAGATGGGGAATGGAGCCGCTGTTCACATTGGCATGAGCTACAGACCTCCAGCACAGGGAATAGATGGATAAGGTCCTTATTTATCTATTTATTTATTTATTTATTTAAGAGTTTTACCAGGAAGGCACACTGAGCAGAGTACTGCCTGATTTCAGGTGCGTCCTGGGGAGGTGAAGCAGAGGAGAAAAATAAGCACAATTTATACATCCAGAGTGAAGGATATTAATAACATATGTATATACAGAGAATAGGTAGGATATTAAACAGCATATATCTACATCTACAGAATATGGGATTTTGAACAGGTGGTAATACAAGGACTCATCAGCTGAAATACATAGCACACAATTGGTACAGAGGCATTTTAAGGCAACCGTCCACAAAAAACATCAACAAGGCTGCAAGAAATGGAAGCCATCCAAAAGATGGCAAATATGGGGAAGTGCTGCTTGGGGACTTCAGTCTGCCAGATGTAGATTGGAGCATCCCAGCTGCATCTTCAGCTAGGAATGGGGACATCCTGGACTCCCTGCAGGGGGCACCCTCAGGCAACTAGTAGAGGATCCCACTCATGAGGGAGCATTATTAGACCTTGTACTCATCAGTGGGGACAGTGTTTCAGACGTCATGGTGGGTGGCCACCTGAGGAACAGTGATCACCATACGTGTGGTTCAGTGTGTGAAATGTGGCAGAAATTAACCACACAAAGACAAGGGTCCTGGACTTAAGGAAGGCCAATTTTACAATGATGGGGGAATGCCTCAGTGATGCCCTGCGGGATGGGGTGGGTGAGGACTTGGGTGGAGTGGAGGAACAGTGAGCAAAACTAAAAGCAGGAATAGTGAAGGCAACAAACCTCTGTGTCAGGTAGTTAATCAAAAGCAAGAGATAAAAGAGACTGCTGTGGTTCTCAAAGAGGTGGCTAGGAAGGCAGCAGAGAGCATTCTCGGTCTAGCTGGTCGGGTGGGGTAAGGGGAGGCTTTGCTTTCTGCTGCTGATGGCTGTGTTATATTTAATTCTTACTTTATTCATTGCTTTCATTTTGGAACAAAGGGTTTTGTTTTATTTTGTCATTCTCTTATTCTTTCAGGAACTGTGGGGTGGTAACGTGGAGTGTCGGAGCTGCAGGTGAAAGGCGGATGGGGAAATGGATATATTTTATTAAGTCTTTGTTATAGGTCTAGCTGTACAAGGGAGGCTAGTATATATCCTGGTTGGACTGTTCTGATTGTTTTTGCAGGAACCAGTGGTTTGTGGAGTGAGACCTACTCACCCAGTGCTCATCTTCATTTATAGACATAGGTTCTGCTCGGTTCTTGCCTACTTACAGGAAGAGGCGGGCATAGCAAAAAAAAGGTGAAGCAAAAGAGGAGAGAGGGAAGAGGAAAAGAAGAGAAACAAAAACAAAACAAAACTTATTTTGTGGGTGGAAGAACACAACTAATTCCCTAGGGGCTTTTGCCCACGGTGCTGTTGTGGGATCTCCTCCCAGTCACTCCACCAGGTATTGAAATGGATGGCCTCAGTCCCAGAATTTAATTTGGTGCTTTTTGTCGGCTTTGTCTTATTCCTACTTCTGCCAGCTTGAACTGTTTTTGTCTGCTTAACTAGCCTAGCACAACAGTGGCCATTGTGGGATCACTGTACTTAATTTATCTGGCGCCACAAACAAATTTTAGCATTTAATGCTTGTTTAAATCTCCGTGGCTGATGCTCAGTCTCCCAGTGGGCTTCACCAGAAACTCTGAGGTGAATTAGGCAGACTTCAGCCTTTTAATTTCACTGTACCTGTGTTTGGAACAAGCGCCGTTCCCCAGTCCCATAGAGGGCTCAAACAGTGAGTGATTATCCCGAGACTGTAGAATTAATTCTGGTGCTGCTATTACCTGCAACTGCTACAGCGGAACAATGCTCGGTAGGCTTCATCGGGCGAGATCTGACAGAGCTCTACGCTAATCTGCCTTCAGCGACCTGCTCGCTCAGCTGCATTTGCTTGGGGATTGTAAAGGGGTAAACTGTAAATGGGAGAAGAGCAACCTCAATTTGGCTTGGGTACTTTCGGGTAACTAGGTATCAGTAGTCAGCAGTAATCTTAGTCTAGAAAGAGTTTCTGGGCTTATGTAGAGATTGCTTGCATTCTGTTTTTGGTTTATGTCTTTATGTATGTTGAGAGTTTAAACTTATTTGGACTTTTGCCACTGGACTGCTATGTTGTCCCTCTAGTTACCTAGCCCAAAGGTCTGCCTTATTTTTGGATTACTGCACACAATTGTATGTTGTCATAACTGAGCCTCCAGTGGGTAACTGCTGTGTATGCTTTTCTGTATTTCCCAGCCTCCGTCCTTCTCTACCGACAATCATTGTCCGCCTGCCCTTCCATCACTGATCGAATTTCCTTTGCCTCCTACTCTCTCAGAAACTTGACCTATCTGACCCTCCCCTGTAACCTCCCACTTACCTCCCTTTTTATTTCTCTTTACAGCACCTCTAATTCCCCAGGGCTTTCTGCCCACGATGTTGTTGGGACCTCCCTCCAGTCACTACACCAGGTATTGAAAACGGACGCCTCAGCCCCAGATTTGAATTTGGCGCCTTTTTGTCGGCTTTGTCTTATTCCTACTTCTGCCAGCTTTGAACTGTTTTCGCCTGCTTAACTAGCCTAGTATAACAGTGGTCACTGTGGTTTCACTGTACTTAATTTATCTGGTGCCCACTAACACATTTTAGCATTTAATGCTTGTTTAAATCTCCTGGTGGCTGCTGCTCAGCCTCTCAGTGGGGCTTCACCAGAAACTCTGAGGTGAATTAGGCAGACTTCAGCCTTTAATTTCACGGTACCTGCATCTGAACAAGCACTGTTACCCAGTCCCATAGAGGGCTCAAACAGCAAGTGATTATCCCTGTAGACTGTAGAATTAATTTGGTGCTGCTATTACCTGCAACCGCCACAGCGGAACAACGCTTTGTAGGCACCATCAGGAGATCAGACAGAGCCTACGCTAATCTGCCTTCAGTGACCTGCTCTCTCAGCTGCATCTGCTTGGGGATTGTATACCCCGTAGCTGCTATCGCTGCTCCCCTCCCGCCTCCATACCCTCCCACCTTAGCTGTGATTCTTTATATAGGTAGTGGGTATTATGTGTGACTTGTTTTCCTTTTTCTGTCAGTCTATAGTTTCTCACCACTAGGTGTCATCTTTACTCAAAAGCCAACCAAGCTCTCTTATGGTAGTTCAGTTTTCTGTCATTCTTTCTGCACCTCTGCCTGAACCCTATAGCCTTCCTAGCAATTTCCTCCTCTACTCCTAACTTGATTACCCCTTCTTCTAAGGTTTCCTCTGGTTGGTCCATTTCTTGTTAACATCTCTGGTGCTTACTCCACACCAATATGCTAGTGTTTAGCTCTGAACCTCCTTGTGCCTTTGCTTATTGCCCCACTTGTCCTCAACTCCTATCCTCCTCACTGACACCCCCATCTGTGGTGTCTCCTTGGTAACTTTATCTACTCTAACATGATAGCTGCTGAAGGTTCCTCCTCATCATTTCCTCTAGTTTACCTTAGCTATAAACTCCTCAGGGCCCTGTTTAGGCATATGGTGAGTAGGAGGCTTACCTCCCAACTTTAGTCTCCTGTTCTATAGCACTTGCTTTTCTATGGGTCATTTCATTAACTGTCACTCTAGCTGGGGATATCAAAACTAGCCCTGGCCCCTTGGTCTCTCCTAGTCCCTCCAACCCCCGCCTCCCATATCCTTCCCCATGCTCCGGCCTGTCTCTTGTGCACCTTAACATCCATAGTTTACTTGCCAATCTCACAGAGCAGGAAGCCGGTTATGGTAAATAACCCTGATAGTCTTGTGATATCTGAAACCTGGTTAAAACCCACTGTCCTGGACAACAGCTGTACCTACCTAGATATAACATGTATCGAGCTGACTGGGCTTCCTCCAAAAGAGGGGTGGCCTTGCTCTGTATTATAAGTCTCACCTGAATGTCACTCTGATGCCATCCCCTGCCTAAACAACAGTAAGGTACTGCTCTCTCTGTCTTGTTCCTTGGGGGAGCCAAGACTTTACATATTTGGGGTATACTCTCCCTGTAATTATAACTTGGCCTTGAGGAGCTCACTGAACTGATACCTGCCTAACTAAGAACAATGAGGTGATCTATCTGGGTGACTTTAATCTGGATTGGCTTGGTCCCAACTCCTCTTCACTTGCTTCTACATTCAGCAAGGCCAACCTTAAGCAACTCATCTCTACCCACACTCGGATAACTAAGAACAACCTCAGTCACTCTCTGATTGACTGGATCCTACCAACGCAAGGAGTGCTATTCCTCTATCGGGTTCTGCCCAACACTATCAGTGACCACTGCCCTATCTACTGTATTAGGGCCCTCCTCTGTCACACCTCCTCCCAAAGTACAGTCCTTGCTAACTTTTCCAATCTGGACACCATTCGTGCTCCTTCAAGATCTAAAACAAGTCGACTGGTCCCACTGTTTTACACCAGTGACATCAACCTGGCTACTGATCACTCAATGCCACCTGCTAGCCCTACCAGCTAAACATATCCCAGTATCTATGCACAGGGTCAGAGGGAAGGTGTCCAAGTGGCTGAAGTGGCCTCCTGCAATTACTCAAGGAACATAATAGACTGTGGACCAAATGGAAAACATCCTGTGTTCAGACTGACTTTGCTGTCTGCCAGATACTACGTAACTCCTGCAAGAAGGAGATTTGGGCTGCCAAGAGTAGCTATTATGAAAACTCCTCCAGTCCTTGGCCTCTGACCCCCAAGAAGTGTTGGAGCCAGTTCAATGAAATCTTGGGAAATGCCAAACCTATGGCCCCAACGTTAAGCTAATTAATGATAACAACCCCATACCATAGCCAATGCTTTTAACTCTCTTTACTTGAATCTCCTAAAATCTTCCCTCAGGCATCTCATGGCCCCATCTTCCCTCTCTTCTGCTCCTCTGCCACTTGTCCTCTCATACTGCTCGGTTGGACATTCTCAGGTTACTCCAGTCCATTCCACTACATGGGAGCCCCGATCCTGATGGAATCAAACCATTGATACTTGGACTTGGCATCATCTCCTCGCCACCCCAATCACTAGGCTGTTCAATCTGTCCATCTGTACTGATGGTGCCTGCAGCCTAGAAGGCTGCCAGGGTTTCCTGTCTTTAAATAAGGTGACCCTAAAACCTTGCTAATTATTGGCACATAGCCTTACTACCAACCTTCAGTAAGATCTTACAGAAACT
Organism: Neoceratodus forsteri; assembly: GCA_016271365.2. Lineage (NCBI taxonomy): Eukaryota > Metazoa > Chordata > Ceratodontiformes > Ceratodontidae > Neoceratodus > Neoceratodus forsteri. Next base: position 128,974,300 of record JADMNL010000024.1, read on the forward strand.
TATTCATTGCCAGGTCTCAACTCATATATTGAACTTTAATCTTCAGTCACCTGCTCAACATGGTTTCAGGGCATTACATAGCACCAACACTGCCTCACTTTACTCACCAGCGAGGTTAAGTCCAACATGGACAATGGTTTACTTGCTGGTGCCGTGTTCATAGATCTCACCAAGGTATTTGACCTGATAAACCATCCTCTGCTCCTGCATAAACTACATTCTTTAGGCACCCTACACCCACCTATCATGGTTCAGTAGCTATCTCACTGATCGATCCCTATCCATCTCCTTTGGCAAAGTTCTCTCATCCCCAGCTACTTCTCCTGTGGCATACATCAAGGCTCCATTCTGGGACCTCTAACTCTTTTCCATCTTCATCAATGACACTCCCTCCTCCTTTCCCACTGTCAGTCCATTATGTATGCTGATGACCTAGTACTCTATGCTGCCTCTCATTCTGTCCAGACATTAACTCCCACCTGTCTTTTGCATTCCAACAGATTCAACTCTGGCTCTCCTCCAACTCACTCCTACTCAACCTACCTAAGACCCAGGCCATGCTTTTGGGTCCACTAGGAAAGTCTCTGCTAAGGCTACCAAGCTCCACATGGTTAGCTGTGATGGATCGGTAATCAAGTCTACCAGCTCCTTCAAATACCTATATGTGACTCTTGATCCTGTGTTTGATTTCTCTTCTCACATAAATGAGGTTTGCTGGTCGGTTAACATCAAGTTAGGAGCTTCCTACGTGTGTATCATTCCCTAACCCCTACTGCCAGAATCTCTGTAGCGCAGGGCATACTTCTTCCCAGACTTCTGTATGCTCTCCCCATTCTCTCACATGCCAGTGTGGGTATCCTCCATCACTGGGACACCACATATAACAACATCTGTAGATTTGCCCTCTCTGCCCTCGCCTTACCCACCGCTGGCTTCTATACTCCACATTGAACTAGCTGTCCCCAAAGCCCAGTGCTCCTTCTCTGCAGGTTGTTTTATTGACTCCATGAACAGATCCCCCGCCCTGACTGCACAAGGGCCATGCTTACCCTATGATTCAGTCCCATATTCTGAGGTCCTCTAACTCGCACCAGTTCTCTGTCCCCACTGCTCAACCAAAATGGGAAAAAGCTTTCTCCATTTCACCCCAAACTCTGGAACACTTTACGGTCACCTTAAGGGCTCTCATCTCACCCTGCCTTCAAATCTGCACCTCCAAGCACTTGACTCCTGTGTACGTACTCTAACTCCCATGAACTCTGCTTCCTGCCTTCCTTCCCAGCTCCTCTGGGTTTCCTAACTGTAATGTATTGTCTGACTGTATCAAATGTACTATTTTCCATCCCTGTGTGGATAGTTACTGCTTGTTACACTGTGACTCTCTGAGGTGGTCACTATTGGTATTCTGTTCTGACCATTTTGTATCTGTTCAGTTTCTTGTATGAATTTATTCACCTGGCTATTTGTAGGCCTGTAACTGACAACTGTTTGTATCTGTTCTTGTTGATTGTCATTGATTGTTACTGTACTGTCCCGGTCATGCTTGAAAAAGGCAGGACTAATGCCTAATGCACTTACCCATTTACCAAAAGCTAATAAATAAATAAATAGAGCATACAGAGGGACCAGGCATAGCAAAGCAACTTAAAGGGACAGGATACACACTCAGAAAAGGCAGGGCTAAGGGAGCCAGGAGGAATAGAATAAAGTTGGGTCCACGGAAAAAACAAATACAGAGGGAAAAGAATAACGCAGCAGGATATGGGAGTGATGACAATGCAGTGGATGCAGAACAGCCATATTCAGACAAACCTTCTGGACACCGAGGTGCTGCCCTATCTGCATGCACCTCTCTGGACTGAGGAAAGAGGTGGCCAGACTCAGAGTGGAAGTAATGTGGGTCAGGAATTCCCTCAACCCCAGGCAGGTACACCCAGTCCAATTCCCTTGCTTCAAAGGATGCCAAGAAGTGGAGGCACTTGCACAACAGTGGGCTCAGGGAAGGCAAGGGAGGTCAGGCACAGGCACATCCTGAGACCTATCCCACTACGCAATTCCTATGCCACACTGACAGGAAGGGACTACCAAACTGAGGCACGTGGAGTAGTGGAAAGGACAGATGTGGAGGTCAACCAGAGCGGGACCCCAATAGGGGAGCAGAGGACCCTAAAGAGGAGGAAGTAAATCCAGGTGAGGATTCAATCATGAGGGGTATGCAGCTAGGAACAGCGGAGGAGGAGGAGGAGGACAGGAAGGTGAGGTGCCTACCAGGCGCCACTGCATGGAGGGACAAGGACGAAGATCCTAGGATCACCAGGAGGGCAAGAAGGAGGGAGCTTGTCATAATTGTCCACTTAGGAACAAATGACCTGGCCAGGGAAGAACCAGAGGTAGTACAGGAGGAGTTCAGGAGACTGGGAGGGGTCTGAAGCAGGTAGCTAAATCCATCACCTTCTCAGAGGTACTACCTGTAGAGGACATGGGAGAGCATAGGAGTGTACGCACCAGGAACTTCAACACATGATTGAGGAATTGGTGTGATGAACAGTGATTTGGAGTCATTGGAGACTGGGGACCCACCTGGATGGAGGCTTATGCAGGAGAGGAACTGAGGTCCTCAATGAAAAGTTTAAATGCTACATTGCTAAGCATTTAAACTAGCCAAAGGGAGGGGACAGGATGGAAGTCAAGGATAACAGCTGTCCACCCCCAAAAGCCAGCAGATTTTCATGGAACAGGAGGGGAAATATTGCAGATAATACACTTACATGGGAGACAGAATAGAGATGACAAATGGAAAACAGACAGCAGACATAGAGTAGAAAATAAAGACAGGAAGAAAATCAGGAACAGGACAGCAGTTAAAAACATCTGAAGCCCATGTCCACAAATGCCACAAGCTTGTGTAATTAAGTGGCAGAACTGGAAGTCGTCATGTAGAGGAAGATTTGGATTTGACGGCAGTCACAGAGACATGGTTCAATGAAAACATGGAATGATAGGTTGTGATACCAGCATACGCATTATTCAGGAGGGACAGAGGGTGCAGAAATGGGGCAGTGGCACTGTATGTGAAGGACACTATTAAAACCACAGCGATACTAAGGGAAGTAAGGGAAGAGATGATATGGGTTGCACTTGAGGTGAACAGAGGGGCTATAATAAGGGCAGGGGTTATTTATAGACCTCCTGCACAAAAAAGAAAGAAGTGGACAAATATTTTTTATTTTTTAATTATTTTAGTCTTTGGTAACCAGGTAAGGCCCACTAGGCACAAGTGCTTGTTTTCAGGGGCAACCTGGGAGCATGATGAAAGCAATCTGAGAGATAACCAACCAGGATGAGAGAATACTAATGGGAGATTTCAACATGCCCAATGTGGATTGGAGCATCCCAGTGGCATCAACTAACAGGAGTAGGGAGGTCCTAGAGGAGCTACAAGGGCATTGCTAAGACAGCTCATAGAGAAACTTACATGGGAGGGGCCATACTGGACCTGGTGCGGTCAACCGGAGTCAGTGCAACCGGAGTCAAAGTGAGGGAGCACTTTGGAACACGTAATCACAAAACAGTACACTTCAAGGTGAGAACAGGGCAACAAGCATTTCACACCAAAACAAAGGCCCTAGATTTCAGGAAAGTATACTTTGGGAGTATGGGGAGGGAGTTAGCAGGGCTCTGGCAAAGATACAAAATGGGAGGGAAGAGGAAAGGTGGGCAACAATAAAGTAGGCCCTAGAGGATGCTGCAAGTCTTGTATAAAAATAGGTATCAAAGGACAAGAGAGATAGGTGCAGCTTAGGTTTTCCCAGAAAGTAGCAGAAGCTGTCAGGGCAAAAGACTAGCATTCAAAAGTACAAAACAACACGGGGAACAGGATAGAGAGGAGTATAGGAATAAAAGAAAAGAAGCAGCAAAGGAGTTTAGGGAAGCAAAAGCACTCACAGAGAAGAACATTGCAAAATGGTGAAGTAGAGGGGTAAGACATTTTACAGATATGCCAGTGAAAGGAGGAAAACAAGGCAGGAAAAGTAAGAATCAAGGGGTAGGGGGAGCCAGTGTGGAGGAGGACCAGAGGAAGGCAGACATGCTAAATAAATATTTTAGTTCAGTTTTACTGTTGAAGGGGAAGGAAATGGTCCACAGATAACAGGAAATGGAATAACTGGTGAAGGGAGGTAGACACAAGACCCTTTATTGAGGAGAGAATACTCAGGAATTGGAGAAACTAAGGGTGGACAAGGCTATGGGTCCCAACCGGATGCACCCAAGGATACTAAGAGAACTAAGGAAAGAACTGGCTGCTCCCTGGTAGCTCTGTTTGATCAGTCCTTGGAAACAGGGGTAGTACTGGGGACTGCAGGAGGGCAGATGTGGTGCCAATCCACAAGAGTGGGAGCAGGGAAGAGGCAGGGAACTACAGACCAGTGAGCCTGATGTCGGTGGTAGGGAAGGTAATGGAGACATTAATAACAGAAAGGATGGTGGACTACCTGATCAGTAATAAGTTGCAGGACCCAAGACAGTATGGTTTCACAAGTGGGAGATCCTGCCAAACTAACCTGATCAAATTCTTTGACTGGATGACATGAGCCGTGGACCAAGGGGAGCAGTGGATGTGGCCTACCTGGATTTCAGGAAGGTCTTTGACACTATCCCACACGGGAGATTAACAAGCCAAACAGACTAGGGTGGGGACAAAAGTGGTCAAATGGGTGCAGAATTGCCTAAGCAACAGGAGCCAGTGGGTGGTAGTAAATGGGGTGAGATCAGAGTAAGGGGTGGTGACAAGTGGGTACCACAAGGGTCAGTCTAGGGCCATTGCTGTTCAGTGTTTTCCTAGGAGACATTGCAGATGGACTAGAAGGGAAAGTATGCTTGTTCACAGACGACACAAGATCTGCAACAGGGTTGACACACAGGAGGGAGTGGAGAGGATGCAAAGACACTGGAATAAACTGGAGGAATGGTCAAGGGTTTAGCAGCTGGGACTTAATGCCAAAGAGTGTAAGGTCATGCATATGGGCGTGAAGAACCTAAGGGCAGCATGCCAACAAGGGGTGGCAGCAACTAATCAGGAAAGGGATCTAAGAGTCATCATAACAGTTGACCTTAAAGTGGTAAGACAGTGTGGAAGGCAGTGGGTAAGGCAAGCAGGGTGCTGGGTTGCATTGGGAAAGGAATAAGCAGCAGAAGGAGAGGTAATCTTGCCTCTCTAAAGATCACTGGTGAAGCCCCATCTCAGAAAGGACATTGACCAGGTGGAGGCAGTAGAGAAGGGCTGCCAAATGGTCCCGGCATGCATAAGAAAACTATGAGGAGAGGCTCAGAGATCTAAACATGTACTCACTAGAGCGGAGAAGGTAGAGGAGTGACATGGTAGAAACATTCAAATATGTCAAAGGGATTAATAGTGTAGAGGAGGGCAGCTTTCTGCAGAGAAGAAGGAGCACTAGGATGAGGGGCCATGAAATGAGGCAGAAAGGGGAGGCTCAGAGGCAGCATGAAGAAGTACTCTTCATGGAAAGGGTGGTTGAACCCTGGAACAGGCTACCAGAGGAAGTGGTGGGTATGGGCCTTGTGGTGGGATTCAAACATGCATGGTATAGATACAGAGGACTAGGGAGGTCAGGACAGAGAGGAAGTACAGACATAAGTCTAGCAGGACCCATACTAAAGAAGTAGGAATTAATCTGAAAATATGGCAGACTAGATGGACCAGGAGGTACTCTTCTGCTGGAAAACGATCACGATTTATGTAAGGTAAGGGTAAACAAGTTAGCATTCAGGAGGTACAAGGAGACACAGTGGGAAGAGGATAGGGAGCTGTATCAGGGAAGCAGAGAGAGGCAGGAAAGAGGTCAGGAGCGCAAAGGCACAAACGGAAGAGAAATTGCCCAGGCAGTAAAGAAAGGGGACAAGACATTGTTCAGGTATGTAAGCAAAAGGAGAAAGACCAGGGAGGGATTGTAGGGCAAGAGGGAAGGGGTAGTGTGGGAAGGGGACAAAGGAAAAGCAGGCATCCAGAATGAATACTAAAAGGAAAGGTATGCCTTTTGCAGATGACACTGAGATATGCAATAGAGTAGACACTCCAAGGGGTGGTGAAAAAATTAATAGAGATCTAAGTAATTTGAGAACTAGTCAAGAGTGTGGCAACTAATTTTAATATGAAGAAGTGCAAAATCATGCATTTAGGCACAGAAACCCAGGGTTGGAGTACAAAATGGGGGAGGGTACTGGCAACCATGAAACAGAAAAGAGATCTGGGGTACTCACCTGATGACCTAAAGGTGGTCAAACAGTGTGATAGGGCAGGGAGAAGAGCCAGTGAGATGCTAGGGTGCATAGAGAGGGGTACAGTATCACCAGCAGAAAGAGGGAGGTGGTTATACCTCTGTATAAATCTCTGGTGAGACCTCACCTAGAGTACTGTGTCCAGTTCTGGAGACCTCATCTCGGGAAGGACATAGACAGAGTAGAGGCAGTCCAGAGAAGGACAACTAAAATGGTGAAGGGTCTGCCTCAAAAGCCCTAAGAGAAGAGACTGAAGAACCTCAATATTTTACACTCTGGAGGAATGGGGGAGCGGGATATGATAGAAACTTTCAGATACCTCACTGGTATAAATAGGGTTCTAGAGGGAAGCCTTTATCAGAGAAAAAGATGCTCAAGAACAAGGGGTCATGCTATGAAGCTGGAGGGGTAGATTCAGGGGAGATGTAAGGAAGTGCTTTTCACAGAAAGACTGGTGGATCTCTGAACAGCCTCCTGAGGAGGTGGTGGGGCAAAACGGTAATGGGATTCAAGAAAGCAGGGGATAGATATAAAGGAACCTCAGTGATAAAGAAGGTGAGGGAGATCTGAGATAAAGTAGGGTGTGCGTGTGTTACAGTAGGTAGGGAAAATGGGCAGACTAGGGTGGACAAGTGGTCCTTATCTGCCATCAGACTCTATATTCCTATGTTTCTATGTGTAAGGGTGAGACTACTATAAAAGGAAAGATTTTTAATTAATTTGCTTGTTCTTTTTATTTTGAGCAAGTTTAATATTAGGCCTAAATTATTTTTTTAGTAAATAAATGTGGCAGTCATGTTTATTACTGCAATCAGGAATGTTTGAAAAGGCATTGACAATGTTAATGTGCTGTGCCCTCATTGCCAGCACTTTTTTACCTCTGTATTAGATGTGACATCAGTGCCAACCAGTTAGGATACAGGATATTTCCTACCCATAGGTACAGTAGTTGTAAACGTGCATCATTTCTACATGTTATTTGGGTATGTCCTATACTGAAATATGTTTGGAAATCAATCATTGATATTGTATCCGATACTTGCGGTGAGCATCTTTTCCTGATACTTGGGGATTTGTCTGATCTACATTTCGTGGACAGATCGCAACAACTATTGGTGTTGGAGACAGCTCAAGGACCCAAGAGAATTATTTTTCAAGGTGGAATAAGCACTTATCTCCAATGTGAATGGAATGGATTAAGTTCAGTATATGGGGAAGGGCAGATAATGAAAGAATCACTTATGACTTACTTGGAAAGGATGATTTATTAAGAATTTGGCCATCATTCCTTAGCGTGGGCATTTCCAATCAAAAAGTAGTGCATACATATATAAGAATAATAAAGTTTATATGTCTAATTGTAGTGAGAAAGAAATAAGTGACCTACTGAGAATTAAACCCAAGCCCCTGCAATACCAACCCTGGTTATAATCACTGAGCTATAGGCTCAGATGGTTTGACCTGGGGTTCCCGGACACTTGCTTTCTCAAGTATTGCAAAGCCTGCAACTAAGAATAATCAAGATGACAATTAGATGCCTGTAGCTCAGTGCTTAGAGCACCAGAATGGTATTCTGTGACCTGAGTTCAAGTCCCAGTAGGTCACATTATTTCTTTCTCACTACAGTTTGTGATTTAGATTGCTTAGCAGTAGCTAATACTGCACCAGAAAACATCCATTTGTCATCTTGATTGTTCCTAGTTGCAGGTATGCAATACCAGAGAAAGGAAGTGCATCTGGGAACCTCGGTCCAACCACGTGAGCCTGTTGCTCAGTGGTTAGAGTGCCAGAATAGTATTCTGAGGGGCCTGGGTTCAATTCCCAGTAGGTCACATTATTTCTTTCTCACTACAGTTTCTGATTTAAATTGTTTAGCAGTGGCTAATGCTGCACCAGAAGCACCTGTTAACTTTAAATGTGTGTACCCAATTGAATATTTTATGAGAAACAGACACCGAGGAATAATGACAGGCTATGTTTGATGAGCACATGGTTATTATTATTAATACACTAGAATTAAAGATTAGTTGTTTTCTTTTTAGGTATTTTATATACTAAATGATAGTGGTTATGTTCATGTTTTTATGGCAACAGTTTGAATAAAAATGATGAGTTGTAAAAAGAAAAAAGACTACCGGCATTAGCATGACAGTAGTGGTATTGCCTGCCACGCTGGTGGCCGGGTTGGGAGTGAACCTCGGTCATGAGGCTCAGTGTGGGGAGGGTGTGTGTGTGGTGAGGCGATGGAACATCCAGAGGACTGTTCTCCTATCCCGGGAGGGTGTGTAATGCTTCCTCACAGCACACCTGTTAGGCAGCCAGGAAGTCCAGTAAAGTGGGGAGCCGGCAAGGTGCTGTGTGTCACTGCATGCAAATGGAAAGGGAGAAAATGAAGGAGGAAAAAACATTCTGCCATGCAGAATTAAGATGACATGCCCACAGGCCTGGCCCCACTGACCAGGCACCCACACCAGGTCCTGCATTGGGGGCAAGTGTAAGTTCCTCCCACTACTGGTAAGACCTAGGGATGGAGCGTGTGGACTAGGGATGGCCACCAAGATGGGGAATGGCAGGACATGGGTAAAAAAAAAGAAAGAAACAACTTTAGTTCCTCCTCATGGAAGTAGACCTACTTATATATAATGGATTGCAAATTACGAGGGCACACACACACACACACACATGATTACTCTTTCTAGTCCCTTTTCAAATAAGAGTTCATTAAGGACCTTTTCCTGTTATCCTTCCTCCTGATACTTCCACGCCAAGCCTTAATCATCCTGGTAAACAGTCAGCTTGGTTCCCGCCCTGCCTTGGCTTAACTTCCACACCACTACAGTTTTCTCTCTCTGTTGTGAGGTCAGGCAATGACTTGCCCCTCAGGTCAATCACCAGTTGTCAGTATTGTTCTTATTCACCAAGTATTGCTGCCACTTCTGAGTATGTACTTGCTAGGCATTCTTACTGAGCTGCACCACACTTTATTCTCTGCATGTTCAGCTTTTGTATTTATTCTAATTTTGTACTATTTTTTTTTTACGAATGTTGTTCAAATATATTGCTACTATGTACTGTGCTACAGTTCTTCCACTGTTCCCTCTCCCAGGTTGCACCTGGAAAAGCCTTTACTCTGTGTGCATCTCCCAGTTACTAATTTTCAAATAAATGAATAAATAAATAAGTTCATTCTCTGGTGTTTCAGCAATCCCATGCTAAATTCATAACTTTTGCCCAGTACATGATTGTTATAAACATTTTAAATCCTCAACAAAAACATGGGTTGCCAGGCTTGTTTTGTTTTTTTCCACTCTGCCCGGCATGTCCCTTTCAACCCTCACAGTTCCCATAACCCAGCACCCCACCATCTCTGAACTTACCTGGGGCCACCAGTTCCTCCACAGATTGTCCCCTGTGGTGGGGCCATCAGGGTGACCCCAACCCCTCTACTGTTATGCTTAGTCCAGTGGTCCCCTGCACCCAGTAGGCAGTGTGGGGTCTGTGAGGCTCTGCAGGGTGACATCCTGCAGCCAGTAGTGTTTTCCACTCATTCCTGGTTCCCTGACCCAGGGGCACACTGTGGGGATGACAGCTGGATATGTGACGCCAAGGGCATGTTGATATCTTCCATCAGGCAGCGCCCCTGCCTGGAACTGCTGCTCCAACTTGCATCACCACCAACAGTTATGTAGATGACAGTATTGTGGCAAAGCAGTTTGTCTTCCTCCCCAGAGGAGGAGTAGAGTCTCTGCTCCATCCTCCTGCCTTTGGCTGACCCCGAGCAGCCCAGGCTCATCACTAAACCCAGGTCACTGGGCGTGGCCATGCTTGTTTTTAAGTGACATGGTGAGACTTAATTCTCTTTATAGAAAAAACGATAAGGGCTCAGATTGTTTTACATAGTTACAATATACATATTTTAGGTGTCAACATGAGGTGAAAGTTAGAGGGATGAAGCACATCATTTGTCATGATGTTTGCTTCATTTTTCCACAAATGCAAAAATAAAGAGTAAATTACCGATACTATGACACCCTCTTGTGCTGACAGTACTAAACAAGGGGAAACATTTGCATGTTTTTGTGCATAAAACCATTTCAGGCCCATGTCATTTTTATGTTTGCTTGCATGCATGTGCAAGAAACATAGTGCCATCATCTGAGTTTTTCAGAGGTGTGTCAGCATCTTCAATTCAGTCAGTGTGTTTGCAGGTGTGGTCACGGTTCTCCAATCACTGCTGGAGCTGTCTATGACAGCAGTTGAAAATGCAGTGGCATACAGCTGAAAGGGAGAGCTACGCTTCAGTGAGCAGCTCCCCCACACACATATATAGATCAACTATGTTGGTTACCTGATAGGATGGTGTAGTCTTGTCTAGCTTAGAGAGACAAGCCACACATCATTACTTTAATAAACTGTTCCTGCCACAGCAGGACCACCAGAATGTGTGGGTGCCTAACAGTCCTTACACACGCCAGCTCTCCAAAGCACACCTACATGGACTCCATGGGTTCTAATCCTCCAGAAAAATACCTCAGCATTTGATGTGAAAACTCAGACTTAGTTGTATGTGTAATTCCAAGCGTTTTCTCTTACTAGACTCTGTCAATGTGAACTCCCCGCTAAAACCTATGCAAACGAACTTGAGCGTACTGTACTACCTGCAGCTGAAGCAAAGAACAGCCAGAATGCACAAAGTAGAACATACTGCTATGCATTTCAGCAGCAGCCAATGGGGAGGTTTTCATGACTGAAGCACTTTAATGCACCTTTTAGTGCTGTCATATACACACCCTGTGTGGTAATTCACTAAACAGCACACTTAGTCTGGTAATGCAGCTTCAAAATATTTTTTTTTTCTCTGAATTGCCATGAGCTGGCATTTAGATAGAATCACACAGCTCTTCTCAGATCAGATGCTCAATGAAGTCACATCACCTTGTGACCCTAAACATCTTAGGGTTGGACATATGCCCTAACAAAATAGTGAAAACTAGGTAAAGAAAAGAAAACACAAATTCAACTGTAGCTCACAATCGAATCCACCTTTTCTCCAGGGAGTCTGAAGCCGCTAACAGCCCACCCCTGGTGTTCATGTACTCCTCCACCCACACAACATATGGCTGACGGGGTGCTGTTGCATTTTATTTCATAATTTTCTAATCCCGTTGTTGCTACCACTGATACAGTAATTCTTTTTATGGCTCAAACTGCTTGACATTAGCTGAATTATAAATGGCATCCCTGTTTGACGCTGTGGTGCGGAATATGGTGGTGCTCAAATTTTAAGCCAAGTATTACGTGCAGATATGTTGTTTTTGACTCATGTTACTTACCATTTTATACATCTATTGATTTTTTCAATTCACTTTTGCTGACAAATGTTGATCGTAGGGATTCTGGTGTCACAATTCAGTTCAGCGACGTAACATCTTAGTGCAGATGCTAAGTAACTGTTTTAAAATGCTGGAAAAGTTAACAGCCATGAAAATGCATGAACTTCTTTCTTCAGTGTCTGGAGCTGTAGTGGTGTTATTGGCAAGTACATGTCCCTTTGCTCCAGGTCTATCAGTGAGATGTCTAGTCTGTGTAATGGACAGTGGCTGTGACAGTTTTCATTTCATTACCAACAGATAAATATTCAGGGTTTTGCAATGCAACTTTGCTGGTAGCACAGTTTCATGCCCTCAGTGTCTGTCATCAGTTAGTGGTTATAACTTAACTGATGATCACAAAAGTATGAAAAGATTTGCTGCTGAGTAATGTAAATGCCAATCCACCTAAGCATCTTTAGGCTGCAAACAGAATTTGAACGATAGGATTCTGGACCGTGTATCACTCGCTGCACAGCAACGTTAATAAGTTTACACATTCTCAGGACATTGTTTCACTTGCCCGCCTCCCACTATGATCCTGGTCATCTGAAATAAACCTGACATTTAGTATCTGTTTTACATCTTGGCTCAGATAGGCAATCAACGCTGTAAGAACATAAACGGACATATAAATGGGGACTATAAGAACATGATCACCTGAAATAAACCTGACATTTTAGTATCTGTTTTACATCTTGACTCAGTTAGGCAATCAGCGCTGTAAGAACATAAATGGACATATAAATGGGGACTATAAGAACATACCGTGGGTGCTTGTGCCTTAGTCCAGCTGTGCAACATCAGCCTGAAGCTCTGGTAGGGCTTACTGTCTACTACTTTGTTCACCCCTCCATGTAGCGCTTTGCTACATCAGCCTGAAGCTCTGGTAGGGCTTACTGTCTACCACTTTGTTCACCCCCCATGTACCTGCACCATTTCACATCCTCCCTTGATCTACAGTGAGTGTATCCTCATTCATACACAACATATGCACGCACAAAAAACCCGGTCTTCAAAATTAAGATACATTTGTTATGTTTGCTTGCACGCATGTGCAAGAAACATAGGCCATCATCGGAGATTTTGGAGGTGTGTCACCCTCTTCCAATTCAGTCAGTGTGTTGGCAGGCACGGCCCTGTAAGACAATGCATGCTGGTGCTGTCTATGACAAGCTCCAAAATGCAGTGGCATACAGTTCAAAGGGAGCTACGCTTCAGTGAGCAGCGATAAGATATCGCTTGCTTGTGCGCAGCTACCCCACACACACGCACACGCAGGGCGCAGCGCCCCGCACACACACACTGTATAGCCGACGGGGTGCCTAATCCCCCATCGGCTGTGCTGCGCCCCGACCTCCAAAGTTCTTTCAATGCCACGCTGGGTACCCACCTCAGCGTGGCAACTCATGATATAGCCGACGGGGTGCCTAATTTCCATTGGCTCCACTGTCCTCACATCCCCCCGAGTACTGGGTGCCACACTGGGAGCCCACCCCAGCATGGCATTGATGCTTTGGGCGACGGCGGTGCCCACTCCCGCTGGCTGAACGCCCCCAACTATCTTGTGCCATGCTGGGAGCCCACCCCAGCATGGCAAACATCCCACGCCATCATTGGAAACAAAAGAACACCTGTAAAGAAAAACAGTCCCACGTAGTCCCCTGGCCCCCCCACAGCCCGCACTCCACCATCGCGCACCCTGCCTCCCCACACCCTGTCACCCCATACTTACCTCTGACCGGCGCGACAATCTTCGTGGACTGGGAACATGTCTGCACTCTTCAAAGCCGACCGCTAACTGAGGAAATGCTGGTAAGCTGTATAATGGGTTAGATAGGGGGTTTCAACTTTGTTGATATCTCAGGCACTTTTTGGAATTTTTGCACCAAATTTTCAACATGGGGTTTTGGACCCCTTCTCATGAATGATGTCACTGTCATGGCGTTATTCGTGCCCAAAGGGTGATTTCGCAGTTGCTGCGCAAATTACCTTTCGGGACCGATTAACGAAATGACACTGCCAGTGTTCATAAGGTGGGCTCTCAAGAAACCTGTTTTGAAAAGTTGGTGGAAAATTTCAAAAACGACTGTTTTATTAGGCCTGCTATGCAGTTCCTACGCATGCTCATAAGTTCACAAATTTTCAATATTTTCACCCAGATTTTCAACATTGCCATTTTACCACACCTTCTTATAAGCAGCACAGCTGTCATTTTCGCATCTCATCCAAAACATGTTTCCGCTCAAGTAGCATACAATGGCGCAGTCGGTGTGCTAAATCAATGTACGGGACAAATTAAGAAAATCACAGTGACACTGTTCATGAGCAGAGTTCTTAAAATGGCTATGTTGAAAATTTGGTGAAAAAATTCCAAAAATGACTTGTTTTACCAGTGTGCTTCAGTGCAGTTCCTCACGCATTGTGAAGTTTGCGAATTTCAATATTTACACTAAAGATTTTCAACATTGTCATTTTACCACACCTCCTTATGAGCAGTACAGCTGTCATTTTTTACATCTTGCCCAAAATGTGTTTCTGTCCATGTAGCTTACAATGGCGCAGTCGTGTAGCAAATCAATGTATGGGACACATTAAGAAAATCACAGTGACACTGTTCATGAGCAGAGGTCTTAAAATGGCTTTATTGAAAATTGGTGAAAACATTCCTAAAATGACTGTTTTACTAGCTGCAGGCTATGCAGTTCCTATGCATGCTCATAAGTTTGCAAATTTAATATTTTCACTCCAGATTTTCAACATTGCCATTTTATTACACTTCCTTATGAACGGTACAGCTGCCATTTTTCATATGCTGCCCAAAATGTGTTTTCGCATATGTGGCGCACAATGGTGCTGTTGGTGTGCAAAAGCAATGTTTGGGACAGATTAAGAAAATCAGTTACACTATTCATGAGCAGAGGTCTTAAATGGCTATGTTGAAAATTTGGTGACAAAAGTCCACAAAATGATTGTGTTACGAGTGAGCATTACACAGTTTCCATGCACCCTCGTAAGTTCATGACTTTGTAATATTTAAGTCCAGATTTTCACCAGTGGCATTTTCCACACTACCTTATTTACAGTACAGCTGTCATTTTCCACAACATGGTCGAAGTGATTTTCACACTTTCAGCACAGAGATGCATGGTCGCTGTGGAAAATTATTGTTCGGGACAGATAAAGAAAATCACAGTGACACTGTTTATGATCGGAGGCACCAAAATGCCTGAGTTGACAATCTGTGCAAAAAAATCCCCAACCTAATTATATTACGGGTGCGCTGCACAGTTTCTATGTATGCTCGTGACTTCACCATTTTTTAAATATTTTTACTGCAGATTTGCAACATTGCCATTTTTACACCTCCCCATGAACAGTACAGCTGTCATTTTTACATCCTGTTCGGAATGTTTTTGCACCTGTGGTGCTAAATGCCATAGTCGCTGTGCATAAGCAGCTTTCAGCTAACAAACTGATATTCCCCTGTTCATGAGGTGGGGTCACAAAACCATGTTGAACATTTGGAGTGAAAATACCAACGAATGCCTGAGGTATTAGGGTTTCCAACCATAACGCCCAACCCTGTAGAGAATGACCGGCATCAGGGTGTGACTTGGGATTCTTGCCTGTAATGCTCATACCATGCCACACCCTGCAGCCAGTGAAAGCATCGAGGTATGCCTTGGACTCTTTGGCCCAAAGTTCACCCCATTCTCTATATCGCACCATCTCAGTGTATTTCCTAATGGAATGGGTTGCATATAGGACCAAAGACCCTAAGGAGCACCATGACACTTGCCAGTGTCTGCAGGGTGGTGTACTGAAATGGCGTGGCCATTATGCCTGACAACCCAAATGCACACCCCAATGCCTGTCACTCTCGCAGGGTGGTGGTGGTTGGCTTCAGTTCAATACTTCACTGCCATTCCTATTACGCAGCTCTCGTAACTTCTACACTGCCACTGCCAATGCAGCAAGCAAACATTCGCATTGACAAATGCTTGTTATAAAACATTTTTGTAAGATATAGAATATGACTGTGAATCTAGCAAAGAAAGAAATATTAAGGGTTGCCACATTTCTTTTGGTTATATCTGCTTTCAAATTTGCAGTTTCACAGGTGGTTAACTGGGGAAAAATTAATGAAAATGACAATAACAAATAAAACTTGTCAGAAAGCTATTCAAACAATTCAGAAGTACATGCAGAACAACAAGGACATTAATATAAATCAAACAGAGCAACTAAAGACAGATAGACATGTACATAAAGCTCCTTGAATGATGACAACTGCTGCGACTGTATGAGCTAATTTTCTCACTGCCATCCTGTATATATTGTTCGCTGGACATGACATGATGAGATAAATCAGTACTCTAATAATGCTTCCATATATTTAAAAATGTACTTGTGCCAGTAAACATCCTTGAAAACTTTTTGGTGCATCAGAAAATGGGAATATGAAACACTAGGAACATCTGTAAGTATGGTATGTTTCAAGGTTCTATCCCAGGCTCCTACATTTCAAATTGTCAGTCTTTACCAACCTGTACATAGCATTTCTGAAATGATGTGCACTGTATGACACAGTTCTTTATTGAAGTGGCCTCACACTGCTCTGTGTGGAAAATTAACTCAAAACTGACTTTATGCTATTGATGCCTGACTAAACAAGAGACACCTTATTCTTAGTGCCAAAAGACCAAAGCTGAAGTCTTCAACACCCTCCACAAACCTGAAGACTGGGTACCTCCATGACCATCCACCTACACCAAGAATAACTGTGTAGCTGTTGTCCTTAAAACAGTGGGGTATGCTGGAAGTGAAATTAGAAACATTCATTTGGTGCACTATTGTGTGTGTATCGACGTCACATATTTCAAGCAATTTCATGACTTAGAACAGAGCTTAAAATGTGCAAACTGGACAAAATGGTGTTATTTCTTCAAATTGCACTTTAAAAATGTATTTTAAAATGCGCTATTTGCAGAACCAGTTGTGCAATTTGAATAACAAATCATTAGCAATTATGTCAGATTTTGCCACTAGTTGGCAAAATTGCAGAAATGTGAAAAGGGTAATTTTTGTGCTATTTTGCTGATGTAAGAAAATGTCACCCAGCTTAAGTTGGACCCACCCATCTCATATGCCAGAAGTGTGATGATGAGTACATAATTGCTTCAGTGAGTCTAAGGTTAGAAGCCATCTAAAGACTCAGGCAGTGTCTCGATTCTCTCCCAACAATGCAGTTTATGAGGCACTTTCTACTCCCTCCGCTAGATTAGGCTAATACAGTATATGGTGTCCTGTTCTGTTCCTAAAGTCACACTGCACAGGCTAGCTGTCCTGTACAAGCAGCTCTGCATGTTTAGCGCTAGAATGACTCAAGGATCCATGTTGCCTGTTGTACTGTTAAGATGACTGGCAGAGCCCTCCACCTGCAGGGCTTGCAACTGGTACATGCTCCTCCATAACTGTATCTTCTCCCCAACCCCCCGCACCTTACATCTCCATCCAGCCCTGTCCCTAGGCAAGGCACCTGTAGTTCCTGCCACTGGTACACACGCACAGCGATCCACTTCCCAACCTCTTCTCCCTGCGCCCCTCTTCAGCCCATCCTTATCCCTGTAGGGATGGAGTATCTCATCTCCCCAGAAGGAGGGAGCATCAGGGTCCATTTTGGCCTCCTCCAACCAGTAAATTCCAGTGGATTATCTCAGGCTGGGGATCAACTCCCTGAACTGTTTCTACCATTGTCAGATTTCTGTTTTAGAAAGAAAACAGTTACTGCTTGAACTGCCTTCTCACTTTGTCACGAGAAGACATGAAGAACTGAAGTGGGGCTCTTATGCAGGGGAAGATTCCAGGTACCTATTTTGTAAATAAAACAGCAATATTTGTTTGCCTTCTTATAATTTCATTTTTAGCTGTAATATATGTCTGGCAAAAACATCACTATTCAATTTAAATGATCATTTTCTTTCATTCTTGAACTGATACATGTTTATGCAATTTTAAAAGTTCTTGCACCCTTACAATGCCCTCCATGAAAAAAATTAACATCTTGCTGTGGTGTAGTGTGGTGCTAGTTACCATCCGAAACATGTGCTAGCACTATCCTAATATATCTGCAGTATAAATCCCTTATCCTCAAAGGAAGAGATTATTTATTTATTTATTTATTTTTATTTATTTGTTAATCCTTTTTCTCCCTCCCTGACTGGCTTCTCTCCCTCTACCCTCCATCTGCTTCATCTCCTGACTTCTCTTGAATTTACTTGGCTCCAGCTTTCCCCATGCCCCTCCCCTGGTGGGATGGCAAGAGAGAGCCAACATCAATCTGCCAGACCAGATCTGGTTGGAGCTATGCCAGGTCACCAGTGCAGTGCCTGGAAGGGGTCGGAGGATCTTCCTGCTAGCATGGATGACATTTTAATTCTTCCTTCCTTTACCAGGATGCAGAGGAGGTGAAGTGCAATGATGATTCCGTATGCTACATGCCAGGCATCTGCCCTGCCTTGTCCCCTGTGTGTAGTCCCAGCAGTCTGACCCCAGAAGCTACTTGGGGCCAGATGGACACCAGTCACAGCTCCTGCTCAATCCTCCTCCCTCTCTCGCTGACCCTCTGATGCCTCAAGTTTGCTTTTCACGCTTGATCATTGGCACAGCAGGTAGTGCCACAGCTAAGCCAGTTATGAATCTGAAGAGGTCAGAAATACTTTTTACAAAAGCCTTCATCATGAAATCTTTACCAGCAACAAATATTGCTGCTTTAAAGATACAAGCTCTCATGTCAAGATTTAAAATAACCAACTTTAGCTGCCCCATGATGCTGTGTGACAGATTTTCCCCCACCATTCCCCAGGGGACAGGGTGGCTCAGGACAGCATTTGAGGTCAAGGACCCTGACCACCCCTTCAGATATATAGGTGTAGAAACATGAAGGCCTGATGAAAACTGTATTATCTCCATAATCTTTTTGTTGTCCATGGAGTATCTTTTCAGGAAAGGAAGGCAAATAATAAATAGACAACTGTAAACAGTACAAGCAGGCTGGTCAAAAGGACAGTGCAGATGGGAAAATAGAAGTCATGTACAAAGGGCCATACCAGTTGAGATTCATATCACATGCTCATGGTGTAGCTTTTCAACCTATAGTGAGGTCTATAAAACCTGAAAAGAAATACAATGAATGTATGTCTGCTCCCACCCCTTCACATTCCTTCCAGCAGCTCTTCTGGCCAGTAACAGTTTAGGAATAATGAGAGCATCAGCGTCACTGATCAGAGGGCCTGATTGAATGCAACAAAGCCAGGCCGTTCACATCCCAGAAAGCACTCTGGGCAAAGTAGCCTCCAGAGCAGCACTTCATCACTCTGTCACTCTGCCCCAGCCACAGACTCCAAGGTCACTCCTGTAATATCTCCTCTCCACATCCACCATCACTCTCTGTGTCCTAAATTCCTATCTCTAGTACAATACCCTGACAGTAGACATGTCCAAGTGCTTATATTCTATAGACAGACACATGCATACATAACACATGCTTATATTCTATAGACATACCCATGCTCAAATCACACATGGATATATTTCTGTAGACACCCATGCATAAATAACACATGCTTATATTCTATAGACCACATGAGCACAGATAACACATGATTATAGTCTACAGGCACACCCAAGCACAAATCACACATGATTATATTCTACAGACACACACATGCACAAGTAACATGTGCATATATTTCTATACACACACATATGAATAAATAACACATGGTTATATTTATATACACACACACATATGCATAAATAACACATGTTTATTTTCTATAGACACACCCATGCACAGATCACACATGGTTATATTCTATAGACACACAAATGCACAAATGACACATGCTTATATTCTATAGACACACACATGCACAAATCACACATGCTGATATTTTATAGATGCACATATGCACAGATAACACATGCTAATTTTCTATAGAACACCCATGCTAAAATCACAAATGATTTTATTCTATAGACACACCCATGCACAAATCACACATTCTTATATTTATAGACATGCACATGTGCATATCACACGTGCTTATATTCTTTAGACATACACATGAACAGAAAACACATGCTTTTATTACAATAGACACACACATGCACAAATAACACATGCTTATAGTTCTACAGACCCACACATGCACAGATGACACATGCTTATATTTCTATAGTCCCACACATGCACAAATAATACATACTTAATTTCTATAGATACACATGTACAAATAACACATGCTTATATGTATAGTCACACACATATGCACAAAAACACATGCTTATGTTATCTAGATGCACACATGCACAAATAACACATGATTATGTTCTATAGGCCCACACATGCAGATGTCACACATGTTTATATTTCTAGAATGTTAGCAGTGTCAGTGGCTCAGTAGGTAGCACACTCGCCTCTGAGGCCGGGAGATCAGAGGGCTGTGGGTTCAGTTCCCACATCTGACACTTGGGTTAATTTCCCAGTACTGACACTGTAGTGCAGCATGAGAGGGTGCTGCAACTTCTGAGGTGCCGCTCTTCGGATGAGGTGTTAAACTGAGGTCCCATCTGCCTGGATTGGTGGTAGTTCAGGTGGATGTTACAGATCCCATGGCACTTATTAAAATGAGAAGGAATTTCCTGGTGTCCTGGCCAAATTTCCTTTATTCACTAAAAACACCACCAACAGCTTAATCTGTTCAAGGTCAGTTGGCATTTATCTGTATCCCTCCCCAGGTTGTGCCTGAAAATAGGCAAGATTTGTCTAGTGCACTTTCCTAGTCAACAAAAACTAAATAACATAAAATATAGACACATACATGCACAGATAACACATGCTTATTTTCTATAGACAGACACACTTGCACAAATAATATCATGCTTTATTTCTATAGACACAGATATGTGCACACATCACACATGTTTATATTCGATAGGCACAAACATGCACAGATAACACATGCTTTTTCTAGAGACACACAACTTGCACAAATAATGCATTCTTTATTTCTACAGACACACATGCACAACTCACACATGCTAATATTCTGTACACATACTCATGCACAAACATGCATGCTTATATTCTGTAGACACTCACATGCTTATATTCTATAGACACAATGCACTAATCACACGCTTATATTCTATAGACACACACATGCACAGATAACGATGCTTATTTTTATAGTCAGACACACTTGCACAAATAAAACATGCTTTTATTTCTATAGACACATGCACAAATAATGCATGCTTATTTCTATAGACGCACACATGCACAAATCACACATGCTTATACTTCTGAAGACAAACACATGCAGAAATAGTACATTCTTTTATTTCTGTAGACAAACACATGTAGAAATAACCCATGCTTATATTTCTACAGACACACACATGCACAAATAACACATATTTATATTTTTATCGACACACACACATGCATGCTTATAGATTTATAGACACGATAAACTCAAATAACACATGCTTATATTCTATAGACAGACACTTGCACAAATAACGCTTTATTCTATAGACACATGCACAAATAACACATGCTTATATTTCTATAGACACACATGCACAAATAATACATGCTTATGTTCTGTAGACACACACATGCACAGATCAATCAATCAGAATCTTTATTTATCCAGGCAGTCATCATTGAGCAGTGCTCATTTGCAAGATGGACCTGGGTGGAACATAGTCACATCTTTGTACAAGGCAGCACAAGTATTTACATTCAGGTAAAAATAGGTACAAATATAATACAGGACAAAACTAAGATGACACACAAGTTCATACAAACTTGAATAGTACAGGTAAGATACAAGGTGAAGAAAGCATGTACATACACAAAAGTAATTGAAAAGCAAGGAGAGCAGGGTTAACCAATCTAGTGCAAAGGAATATACTAGGACAGCAGAGGGGTTGAAAAGAGGGGAGGGAGGGAGGAGGGGAAGAACTAGGGGTGCAAGTATAGAACAGGGTAGGGGAAGGTAGGAGGGCTGGGGCAGAGGAAGGGAATGAAGAGAAACACTGGAGACACAGGTAGAGAGGGAAGGGCTGGGAGGTTGTCTCAACCAGAGGGTGAGGGAAGCTCCTCCCAAAGAAGGGAGACTGGAGAGAGGTTGGATGTAACGTCAATAAGAGCAATCTGGGAGGTAGGACAACTAGATCTTGGGGAGGCAAAGCAAAGTGTTGGTGCCTTATGGGCAGGTCGTGCGGGGAAGGGTACCAGGGCAGACACCAGTGCAGATCCTGGATGCATTAAGCAGTTACATGCTTCTTCAATTGTGCAGGAATATAATATCTTGAATGCAGTCAGACAGACAAAAGTGCTCAATTTGAGAGTTTTTGCAAATTGTTCCATAAGGTAGGCAGCACAAAGCTTATGGCTGCTCTGCCAAAGCGAGATTTTGCCTTAGGCACTTTAGTGTGATAAATGAGTAGCTTCTAGCACATAATTCCCTATTACACTTAGGGGTAGACAGCAGGAGATATAGTGAGGCAGTTTTTAGAGATAGCTGTAAAGGTCCAAAGTGCAGCATTCTGTCACGCTCTAAACTTGAGGGAGATCCACCCCACGGCCGCATACAGGGCACAATGATGCGTGGCAAAAGGAAGTCCTGTAATAAACCTCAAGGCTCTATGGTAAAGCATGTTCAGTTTTGCCAAGTAGGAGTTGGGACACTGGCTGTAAAGAAAATCCGCATAATCAACCAGCGATAGAAAAGTTGATTGAACCAATCGTAGCTTAGGCCTCTCTGTGAGAAATCGTTGATTTTAAGAAGAGTCCTAACCTCTGTCGGAGTTTTTAGCAAGTCCTCAATGTACTGATGAAGGCGAGTCTGGTCTAGCCATACCCCAGATACTATAAATTTTGTAACAAATTCTAATTGTTCTCCTAGGATTGTGGTAATCTGGGGAACCGACCCACTGGACACCGGGTTTGCTACATGGATGAATGGAGAGAAGAGCCTCGCTTTTGGTTTTTGCACTGAGAAGGAGCTTCTATGAGTTAGTTGGCTTTGCAAAAGATTGAATTCAGATTGGAGGTCATTGCAGGCAGCTTGAGGCACTGGGTGACTTGCATAGAGGACTGTATCAGCTACGAACAGATGAATGCTGGCATTTTAATGCAGCTGTCGATATTGTTAATGTAGATTGCAAATAGAAGGGGACCTAATATAGACCCTGAGGCACCCCTCTTGGAGAGGTTTAAGAGCAGACAGATCTCCTTCAGTTTTAACTTGCTGGAGGTGCCCTGTAAGATAGTCAGTAAACCAGCACAAGGAGGAGGAGTCCATACCTATAATTTGTAAGGAGGAAAGGAGCAGGCTATGGTTGACGGTGTTGAAGGCCTTGCTTAGAGCCAGGAAAACAGCACAGATAAAGTTTCTGTAATCAAGCTCATGCTGCCAATCATTGGTTAGTTTAGTTAGGGCCTTGATACAAATAACACAGATAACACATTATATTCTATAGACACAATGCACAAATAATACATGCTTACGTTCTGTAGACACACACATGCACAAATAACACAGATAACACATGCTTATATTCTATAGACACATGCACAAATTACACATGCTTATATCCTGTAGACACACCCATGCACAAATAGCACATGCAGATATTTCTACAGACACACACATGCACAGATAACACACGCTTATATTTTTATAGACACACACATGCACAAATAACACATACTTGTATTTCTATAGACACACATGCACAAATAATGTTCTATAGACACACACACATGCATGGATAACACATATAACACATTATAATATTCTATAGGCATACATGCATAAATAACACATGCTTATATTTTGATTGACACACACTGCAGACAAATAACATGCTTACATTTCTATAGACCCACACATGCATAAATAATACATGCTTACTACTATATTTGTTTATTTATTCAAGAGATTCACCAGGAAGGCGACAGAGCAGTAAAGCTCATTTTCAGATGTGTCCTGGATGGGGATAGGAGTACAACAAATAGATATACAGTAGGTACATTTAGTACAATGAACTAGTCAGTTGCATAGTTAATAACAGCAGCAGTGCAGTGGGTACATTATGAGATGGCAGCAAGTAGTAAGGACTGAAATAGATATGCAATGACTACATTTGGTACAATGAGATGGGCTAGATTTGAACAATAAAAGGAGCAGTGCACTAGGTATTTAGTGAACTGGACAACATATAGTTAGGACAGAAATAGAAATACAGTAAACACATTTGATACAAAGAGAGGGGTAACTTGCAAGGTTGAGCTGTAACAGTAGCAGTGCAGTAGGTACACTATGTGCTGGGCAACAGATAGTGGGCAGCAACACAGTGTGGGGTGACGGTAGGCTGCACTGTAGTACATAGAAGAGCTCTCTGGGAGTAGCTGACCATGAAATGGGTCAGATGCAGCTGGTAAGAACAATATTCAAAATGTGCATGGTACAAAAACAATAATATTGAGTTGCAGGGAGGAGAATATGGAGATGATGGTGCATACAGTGTAGTGAAAGAAAAGATAAGTGTACTAGCAGAATGGGGCAACTAAGGACTGTGACTCAGTTATCCTTGTCATTGGAAGTCTATTTGAAGGTTTAGGAATGAGGGGGCAGGAGCAACAGAGGAGTGAAGAGACAACAGGGTTTGGCAAAAGCAGATAGGTTTTGTGAAATCTCTTCAAGGAGGAGAGGAAATAGGAAGAAGTGGCATTATGGAAGGAGGCAGGGAGGGCATTCTATAATTTAGGAAAGCGGAAGGAGAAAGCTGATTGACTGGTGGAGGTAGAACGGTGGGAGACTGCAAAAGATTGGAGGTCAGAGTTTTGTAGGGAATTAGTGCATTGGGAGGTAGCGTGAACAACAGAAGATACTGTAGGTAGGAGGGAGATTACCAGACCAGAATCTGGCCATGAGAGTTACAGTGTGAGTGATGCATCTGACTCCAAGGATGGGAAAGTCAGGGCTTTATACAGGTTGCAGTGGTGAGTACGAAGGGGACAGGAAAGCAAAAAGTGAAGGAAAGAGTTGAAGAATGTGTCCAGTCTGGCCAGGGTGGTTAGGGGATGGCACTGTAGACTATATCAGCATATTCAAAGGTAGGAAGGATCATTTTTGCACACAGGCATGCAAGCCGATTGAGGGATGCAGTCCTTATTTCTATATAAGGCACCAAGTTTGGGGTGTAAGTTCTTTGAATTGCATCCATATGTGCAGAGAAACCAAATGGTGATCTAACCAGACCCCAAGATATCTAAGGTAGAAACATTTTAGATGGAGAGCCATCCAAGGTATGAAGGTGGGTAGGGACTTTAGTTTAGCAAGTCTCAGTCTTTCTGGCATTGAGGAACAACTGGTTGGATTGGAACCATTGTTGGACCGTGTTGAAATTGTCTATAAGTCTAGCCTCAGCATCAGCAGGTGAAGTGCTAGACATGTAGAGGACAGTGTCATCCACATACTTGTGGATTTGGGAAGTGGAGCAGGTTGAAGGGAGATCATTGAGGAATATAGAAAATAATATCGGGCCAAGTAGGGAGCCCTGCAGAACGTCAGTAGTGATGGCTAGAGGAGGGAGATTGAGGAGGAACTCTAACCCACTGTGATCTGCCTGAAAGATAAGATTGAAATTACGCTGTGGCTGAGGAGTTTAAACCAGCAGCATGGAGATATTTTGAGGAGGAGAGAGTGTCAAGGCTTTTGCCAGATCGACAGATATGGCCAAAGACAGTAGTAGCCACAGACATTGCCAGCTATTCGCAAAATTTTTCTGAAGTGTTTTCTTGCTGCCCCTACAGTGGAAATGCAGAGAGCAGGAGATTTCTCCAGAAATTCTCGGGAAATAGTTGGCAGTGTCTGTGGCTGCCACTATAATGTGTTCCTGATCCATATTAGAGTGTATAAAGTCAGTGAGACATAGGAGGAGGTAGTGGCAGAGTGGGACTTATAGAAGTCAGACTGGAAAAAGGTGAAAAATGAGGCAGAGTCACGGTGAGGGTAAGCTTGGTGAGGACAATGCATTCTTGTAGCTTTGCTAAAATAGGAATAAGAGAAATAGGGTGGTAGTTCCCAGGGGCAGTGGGATCACCACCTTGAGAAGTGGGATGACTATGGAGTGTTTCCGTAGAGAAAACTGAGGATAGCGTGAAGGACTGTGACAGAAATGAGAAAATGGAGTTAATGACTTGGATTTTTGGCTGGGATTTTGCTAGCAGTCTGAAAAAAACACTGGGATTACACTGCCCAGCAGCATCTAGATAAAGTGACAGCCAGTTTGTGTATCTTAGAGAAAATGATTGAGAGGGAGGAGTGCACCTACTCACACGCTCATGCAGAGTTTAAAGGGATTGGATCACTCAAATATAAACTTAAGGTTAAAATGAATATAGTTGGACACTGATAGGTGTTCAATCTGATTGGGACAATTAAATACATACATGGTAAATGGTTGGTGCATTCAAAGGGGGAACAAGAATCACATATCTCTAGAGAGAATATAAGATGCTGAAAGACAGTTATAGGGTTGTTGTTGCTCTTGGAGTGGCTGGAGAAGTTACATCTGAGAGGCCAAAATTGGAGCCTACTCTTCTAGCTAAGCATGTGGGAGCTGACAGATAGCACAGGGTCCAGTTTCTCTTATGGATAGGGAAGGGTAAGAGTAATAACAACATATCTCAGTAATAGCCTTTTCTATTTTCATGTGTTATTTAAAAACATCTGTTTACTTTTCCTGTAACAGTGTTATTCTCTTAAGTAAAATATATATATCCTGTAATGCTACTTTTTGACCTTCTGTTAAGTAAAAGCTATTTATTTACTCAACAGTTGTGGCTGCAATTTAAATTATTTCTAAGGTAATTTATGGTTTCCATTGGCTGAGACAAACTCTGTTTAGCATCTGCCACTGAGAGATACACTACCAGGCTTTGATCTGTGCAATTGAATGTTTGACCTCCCAGTTCTGTGCAAGGGGAAGATAGGTTCTGGAGGATCCAGCTGGTGGAAGCGGATACCAAAGACAGACACCTCTCTGAAAGCCAACACAGCCCAGAGAGAGAGAGAGAGAGGTGGGTTGTCACAAGGATATGTTAAGAAGAGAGGCCAGAGGGGAAGCTGTAACCTGAGCAGAAAGCTACAGCAGATTTGGGTCAAGACCATCAGGCTCTTACCCTTGTAGGGTTCAAGACTAGGAGTGCCTTTAGAGTCCCTTTGGTGAGATAGGAGGAATGAGAAAGGTGGGGTGGTGTGTGGAGAAAGGTGGATTGTCACAAATTGGTTGGCAGTGGTGGGTGACTGTGGACTTTTATCACACTGAGATATAGAGTTGGCCAGTGGAACTTTTACCTTAGCAGTTACAAAACAGGATTTTTTTTGTTTCTACTTAGCACAGTTTAGTGTAGGTTGAGAGAATGAGCTCCACAGAGTACAACTCACTTACTGTGCAACAGCTTTGTGACAAGTGCCAGGAAAAGGGGATTCAGTTTGATGGCTCTAAAACAGAAGAAGGCAGACCTCATAGCCACCCTGGTGGCACAGGACGAGAAGCAGAAGGTCCTTTGGGGTGAGTCGGGAGCTGGTGTGGCAGACCCCCAAACCAGCTTGATGCTCCTGTGACTACAGCTGTTGCTGTGAGACAAGGAGCTGGAGGCAAAAGATGGGAGTCCAAGGTGAAAAGATGGACTTTGAAACAAGAAGACTAGAAGCTGAAGTAGAGACAAGAAGATGGGAAGCAGAGAATGAACTGGAAGAAAAAGACTGTCAGACAGAGAAAAGAATGTCAGGAAAGAGAAAAAGAATGCCAGGACAGAGGGGAAGAACAACAGCATAAAATCCTGAGACAACAGCATGAAGTTAAGAGACAACAGCACGAGAAGGAGATGATGAACCTGTGCAACCAGCAAATGTGACAATGATAGAATTAATTTCCTTCATGAAGCTAAATTAATTCTAAATTGTTTCTCAGTTTAGAGAGGAAGATAATCTTGATGTATTTTTAAGGTAATTTGTATGTGAGCAGTTTCAATTGATGAAGGCTTCCTGGTCAACTAATCTCACACCCTTACTTATGGGGAGGCCTTTGCAGGCATTTAATAAAATGAGTGATGAAGACTATGTTGATTATGATAAGGTTAGAAAAGTGTTGTTAAAAAATTTTGAATTAACTCCTTAGGATTACAGAAGGAAATTTAGGGAATTAAAGAAAAGCCCAGAAGACAGTTATGTGGAATTGCAGGTTCAATTGTGTGCTTACCTTGATAGATGGGTGGAGGGGGCAAAAGGAGACACTGTGGAGCTAATCAAAGATTTGCTTGTGAGGGAACAGTTTCTTAAAATTGTACCTAAGGATCTGCATGTATGGCTCCTAAACAGGGCATGTAGCTCCTCAAAGGAGGTGGCAGCAGCTGATACATGGCATGGCTAGCAGACCATACACACAGCATAAGTCTCATGGTGGGGGGCAGCACATGTTTCTGCGGGTACCATGGGGGCAGCCCAAAAGAAACCAGCCTGCACCTGAGCCCAAAGCAGAATCCTCTGGTTCTAAAGGGACCTAAGAGACAGGGCCCAGGAAATGTCATATTTGCAATCAAGTGGGGCACTTGAGATATAACTGCCCTCAGAAAATGGTTAAGGGCAAAGGCCTGGGGAGGGGGTGATCAAAATAGCACTGGTGTGTTGGTGGGTGTGCAGCCTGAAGACCACTCTCCTCCAACATGAACATGCACCCCATTGTAGTCAATGGGACAGTAACCCAGGGACTGAGGCACACAGGCTCTTACATCTCCCTGTTGAGGCAGGATCTAATCCAGGCAGAGCAGATTGCCAGGTAATATCCCAAGATCCGGAGAGTCACAGAGCCAGCAGCCCAAATACCAATGGCTTGAGTCTTCCTGAGCTGGGAGTGGGGGCCACTGGAGAAAAGGAGGTGGGGGTCGAGAGGATCTCCTGTAAATGTGACCATGGGAATGATTTTGACCACAGGAAATCTCTAGTGCGTGTTGCAACCCGCAGCCAGGCAAAAGGGCAAGCTTCTGAGGGTGAAGAGAGGTGACTCAAGGTGGTCCAGCCCTCCCTCAGCAGCTGAGGAAGTGGTTAGCACAGGGAGGGGCTGGCTAGAAGCAGCAATCCTGAACCCCTAGTCACAAATGGAGGATCCCACAGGACTCCTTCTGAAGGGGCACTGGGAAGGGTCAGACAAGGGAGATGAGCTCTCAGTGGGACTGATTCTACTTGCAAAAACTGAGGGAAATAGCTAATAGGGCTGGAGATCCCCAGGAGGGTAACGAGTCAGTTTATTGGGACAATGGGCTGCTGTACAGAGAATATACAACAGAGGAAGGGCTAGATGGTGAGGTGCTCCAGCAGCTGGTAGTCCCTAAATTTCAATGCCAGCAGCTTTTGGCCCTTGCCCGTGATATCCCTTTTCAGGCCACTTTAGTTTATTTTTATTTTATTAGAATAAGCAGTTTTACAACCTTTGAGTCAGAGACTTGTTTACAAAGGCACCTCGTTGCAGGGTGTAAGGATGCACTTGAGTGTAAGGTGTACTAAAAAGTGGCTGACCAAAATTTTCTTCTGGCCTGGTATTGGCAAGGATGTGGCAAATTACTGTAGGACTTGTCCACAATGTCAGAGGGTGGGACAAATGGGGCAAGGCTAAGGTGGCTTTGGTGCCCTGCCCATTATTGTTGATCCTTCCAAGAGGGTAGCTGTGGACATAGTGGGGCCACTACATCCCAAGTTGCACTGGCAAGCAGTATATCCTGGTGGTAGTTGATTATGCCACAAGATACCCAGAGGCAGTGGCTCTATCATCCACTGAGGAGGAACCTGTAGCTGACACCCTGTTGGGAATATTTAGCTGGGTGGGCTTTCCCAGGAGACA
The DNA here is from genome assembly GCA_016271365.2 of Neoceratodus forsteri. Classification (NCBI taxonomy): domain Eukaryota; kingdom Metazoa; phylum Chordata; order Ceratodontiformes; family Ceratodontidae; genus Neoceratodus; species Neoceratodus forsteri. The sequence goes on from JADMNL010000024.1 coordinate 129,003,954, forward strand.
CTGACCGACCAGGGCCTTAGTTTCTTTGTGGTTAATGAGTAGTTTGTGGAGTAGTGTGGGTACAGCAACTCAAAACCTCCCCATACCATCACCAAACTAATGGTGTGGCAGGTAGCCCATGTGATGCTGGCACCTGAAGGAAGGCGCCATCCAAAATGGCGATGCATTGTGGGCGCAAAGCCCAATGGTGATTGGGGGAATAGGGAGACCGATGGTGGGTGGGCAACTGCAGCAACAGGATGTCGCTATATGTACACGCTGCTTGGGGAGCGAGTACGTGAGCGGGCTGGGAGGGGCGGAGGGATGTAGGAGGTGGCGCTGTGTTCTGCTGCCGAACTGCGCCATGGCATCGGAGTTGGCATCTGGTTGTGGTACGGGAGGTACTGCATTTTGTTGCGCCCGGCCAAAACTAGTTTTTTGCTTTGACCCCCAACATGTACCCCATAGAGTTGAGAATCCTTAGTAGTGTGCGGGGGCAACAGCCTCCACAGAAAGCAGGAATAATAAAGTCCTCAGCGCCATTCTTCTGTGTACTGAAGATGTCAGGTGGTGAAAAGTTTTCGCCGCCTGACGTCATACAATAACGTGGGTTTGCCCGGCAGTCGCCATTATCACATAGAACCAGTCTGGTGGAGTGATTTAATTCAACCCTTAAGACCATGTTAAGGACTTTGCTGACCAGCACAAGAGGGATTGGGACAAATATTTGCCTCACCGCCTATTTGCATACAAGGAAGTCCTCAGGAGTCCAAAGGGTTCTCACCTTTCGAACACCTGTTTGGCCATAGGGTGAGGGGGCCCCTAGATTTGATTCAGGATGAATGGGAGCGTGACCAGGCATCCCAAGAGAGTCTATTGTGGAGTATGTCCTGAACTTGTGGACCAGCCTTAAAGAGCTCAAGGGCTTGCTCAGGAGCACTTGGCTACTACGAACAGCATCAGAAAGTCTGGTATGACCGTGGGGCCTGAGCCAGACAATACAAGGTGGGACAGCAAGTGATGGCACTCATCCTTGTCTAACAGAATAAACTACAGGTAGCATGGAGGGCCATTCTCCATTGTCCAAAGGGTTAGTGATGTCAATTACATGATAGAGCTACTGGGCAGGAGACACAGGTGAAAGGTGTATCATGTTAACATACTGAAGCTACTATGACAGAGAGGAATTGGTCCTTGCTGTGTGCAGCACCCAGAAGAGGAAACTGAGGCTGATCCACTGGTGGACCTGCTTAGGGAGGCCCAGGTAACATCCTCCATGGACAACCTTACCCTCTCCAAACAGCAGACTCCAGCCCAGGTGCAAGAGATTCGGAGTGTGTTAAGAGAATTTGAAGACATGTTCACAAGGAAACTGGGGCACACCACGCTGACAGAGCACCAATGCGGATACTCGGGACCCAGGTGCTGCTTGAAACAGTCTCCCCACAGGGTACCCAAGCAGGTTAAGCAGATCATGAAAGAGGAGCTCAAGGAGTTGCTGGAACTTGGAGTAATCCAGGAATCTAGTATCTCCTGGCCTCTCCCATGGTATTGATCCTCAAGAAGGATGGTACCACACGATTCTGCATTGACTACCAGAGGCTTAATAGCTGCATGGAGTCTGACACCTATCCCATGCCCAGAACAGATGAGACCCTGGAGCGACTGGGGAGCCAAGTATCTAACCACAGTAGACCTAACAAAGGGCTACTGGCATGTACCTCTGACCCTGCAGCCAGGGAGAGATCAGTATTCATCATCCGTTTGACTTGTATGAATTCAAGGTAATTCCATTTGGAATGGAGAATGCAGCTGCAACCTTTCAATGGCTTGTGGATTGCATTCTGTCTGGGGCACATGAGTTTGCACTGGAATATATGGATAATATAGCCATATACAGCCAGACCTGGGAAGAGCATATCAAGAATGTGCAGCATGTATTCCGTAGGCTGAAGGACACAAGTCTGACAGTCAAGGTGGAAAAGTGTCAGATAGGGATGGCAGAAGTGTCCCACGTTGGGCACCGGGTGGGTGGCGTACTCATCTGCCCGGAACCTGCCAAGGTCAATGCCATACTGGCCTGGCTCACTCCTACCACCAAGAAACAGGTAAGGCATTTCTTGGGACAGCAGAGGTACTACCAGAGGTTTGTTCCTCGCTATAGTGATCTAGCTAAGCCCCTGGAAAGAACTAATCAAGAAGGAAAGCCGGATAAGGTGCAGTGGACAGAGGGCTGTGAGGTTGCTTTACAGGAGCTAAAAGAAGGCCTTAAGTGGCCCAGCTGTATTGGCCAGCCCCAGTTGCAGTCTAAAGTTCATTGTCTATGTGGATGCCTCAGACCATGGGCTGGGCACCATGCTGAGTCAGGTTACCCAGCAGGGGAGGAGCACCTGGTCATGTACCTCAGCTAGAGGCTTCTGCCCAGGAGGAGGCCTATGCCACAATTGAGAAAGAGTGCTTGGGAATATGTGGGCCCTTCAGAAGCTGCAGCCTTACCTATATGGGAGAGTTTACTGTGGTCACAGATCATAATCCCTGATCTGGCTTCATAGGTCAAGGGGCAAAATGGAAAACTACTACGCTGGAGTTTGGTACTACAGGCATACAACATGACCATCCTGCACCACAGTGGTAAACAAAATGCCAATGCGGATGGTTTATTTACAGATCTAACAGCATAGCTGGGTACTTTGGGCACTTCCCAACAGATGCATGAACAGCTGTGTCACTTGGGGTGGCCCAAAGGACACACCTTTACCTGGGGGAGATGTGACAGAAATGGGAAGAAGAGCCCAGTGGCGCTGAGAGTTGAGGCACTGGACACACACCACACACCACACCGCAACCCAGGTTCAGGAGGACCCAGGCCGCGGGGTCTGGCAGGGGTGAGGAAGGATTGAGTCCCATGACTGCTCTCCTTCTTCTGGGAGGGTGGAATGACACATCACGCTGCAGCAGCAACTGGCGGAGGCCAGCTGCACTACAGTGGCATGCAAGCATGGTGGGGAGACGGCGGTGTCAGCATGGATGTGCATGGATGCCATTGCATGTCCAGCTCCCAGGCGCTGAATAAGTGGAAAATAGTGAGAGCATCAGTGGCTAATGGCCATACCCTGCACCCACAGACACGGCGGGCACCTTCATCAGGGTGTGGCCAGCCCCTGAATGATGATGATGTCATGCACCAGACCAGGTCTGGGGGTGGGTGTGGCGGTCGGAGGTCGGGACCCACTTCGATGGCGATGAAAGTGTTGAAGATAAAAAGAAATGGGAAGAAGGATTAATGGCTTGTATTTTTGGCTGGGATTTTCTAGCAGTCTGAAAAAAACAGACTGGGATTCCACCACCCAGCAGCACCTAGATAAAGTGACAGCCAGGCTGCATGTCTTGGGTAAAATGACCAAGAGGGAGGAACTACCTACTCATACACTCACGAGAGTTTAAAGGATTGATCACTCAAATATAACCTTTAGGTTAAAAATGAATATAATTGGACACTGATAGTGTTCAATCTGATTGGAACAATTAAATATATACATGGTAAATAGTTGGTGCATTTAAAGGGGAACAAAACTCACCTATTCTAAGAGAGAATATAAAATGTTGAAAGACAGTTTTAGGTTGTTGTTGCTCTTGGAGTGGCTGGGGATGGGAAGTTACATCTGAGAGGCCAGAATTGGAGCCTGCTCTTCTAGCTATGTCTGTAGGAGCTGGCAGATAGCACAGGGTCCAGTTTCTCTCTATGGATAGGGAAGGGTAAGAGTAATAATAGCCTATCTCAGTAATAGCCTTTTTCCTTTGTCATCTGTTATTTAAAACATTTGTTTACTTTTCCTGTAACAGTGTTATTTGTCTTGTGTTTATTTATTTGCTTTTGGTAACCAGGTAAGTCGTTGAACCAAAAGCCTACACCTATTTTCAAAGCACAACCCGGGAGTGTACAACAGCAAGGGCAACAATAGCCAAATACTCAGAACAGTGGACCACCACGAGGGTAGCCGGACAATGGGCAGAGAAAACAAACACAGTAGGTGAGGTAATACTAAACCAACAAGGTATCTTTACAGGAGCACAGTATGACTACTTAACAGTATAGAAATTACATAAGAACTCAGAATGACTACTTAGCAGCATTTGACATGGTGAGAGCAGAAGAGACCAGGAGGGCAATTAGGGCACTTGCAGATACCAGGAGAGATCAAGTAAGAAAAAGTGCTTTTTGAAAGAGTTGTGAGATGGGGAATGCTTTATTTCAGTGGGAAGGGAGTTCCAGATCTGGGAGCACGATGGGAGAAAGCACACTCACCCATTTTAGTAGAACGAGGAGGAATGGCGAGCAGGGGAGAAGTTGAAGAACTTAGATAATGAGCTTGGGTAACTGGTTTGATCATAGCTGCAAGTGTGTCAGGCCGTGTGAACGGATAAGGAGTCAATAAGGTTACCCAGAGTGTTGGAGCGTACACCATCAGGAGACAACCAGTTCAGTGTAGAGTAAAGAAGGCAGTGATGGGTGAGACGAGGAGTCAACAGGGAAAATCTGCAGATGTTGTTGTATGGTGTCCCACTTGTGCAGATCTGCTGCATTAGCATGAGAGAAGACTGGAAGAGCATATTTCAGCCCCGGAGCAGGACCCCTGGCTACAGAGATCCGGGCTGAGGCAGTGAGTGAGTGACGTACTCCTGTATGCAGCTCTAATCTTCAGCTGACGGGTTGACAGATCTCATTGATATGCATGGTGAAGTTGAGGGTCAAGAGTCGCCCCTAAATATTTGAAGGATTTGTGTTGGTCAGTACAGATCCGTCTAGGGTATTGGACCCGCAGGTGGTGGGATTCGACATCAACATATATATGTATCCTGTAATGCTACTTTCAACCTTCTGTTAAGTAAAGAGCTATTTATTTACTCAACAGTTGTGGCTGCGATTTAAATTATTTCTAAGGTAATTTATGGTTTCCACTGGTTGAGGCAAACTCTGTTTAGCATCCGCCACCCAAGAGACACACTACCAGGCTTTGATCTGTGCAATTGCATATTTGACTTCCCAGCTCTGTGCAAGTGAGAAGGTAGGTGCTGGAGGACCCAGCTGGTGGCAGCGGATAACAAAAGACAGACAGTTCTCTGAAAGCTACACAGCCCAGAGTGAGAGTTGGGTTGTCACAAGGATACATTAAGAAGCGAGGCAAGAGGGAAGCTATAGCCTAAGGAGAGAGATAGAGCAGATTTGGATCAAGGCCATCAGTGTCTTACCCTTAGTAGGGTTCAGGGCTAGGAGTGCTTTTTAGAGCTTCATTTGGTGAGATGGGAGTGAATGAGAAAGGGGTGTGGGAGTGGTGGTGGAAAGGAAGGATTGGGAGAGGTCAGTGGGCAGAAGGCATGCAAGTGGGGAGGGGAGAGGCGTGGAGGCACAGGATGTGAAAAAGGTGTCGACTGTAGAAGCCACGGATGGTGGGTGAGAGAGTGTAACATTACCATGGGTGAGGGTTGGGATGGGAGGGTGGAGGGGAGAGAAGAGATATTTGATGACATGCCAGAACTTAGAGGGGTGGCTTAAGTTAGAGTTGAACAAGGTGGAGAAGCAATCAGACTTGGCATACCTAGAGGCCCTTGTATATGCATTTGTACATTGTCTATAGGAAGAAGGCGGAGGCGAGATTTGGTTTTCATGTAAGCCTTCCAGGCTTGGTCCCTGGCATGCATGCAGGCCATCAAATTCTGCATTAATCTAGGGAGGTGTGTGCCTCTAACTCGGTTCAGTTTAGAAGGAGCATACAGGTCCCAGATTTCCAGGAATTTCATCAGGAAGTAGTCAAGGGTGGTATCAACAGAGGATGCTGAAGAGATGGGGGACCAGTTGGTGTGGTATAAGTCATTTAGGAGGGATTTAAGTTTAGAGAGTGGAATGAGCTCAATGGGATCAATTTTGGAGGGCTTTAGACTGGTGGACTTTATGGATACAGTAGATCATATGGTGGTCACTAAGGAAGTCTGGGAGAATACCACTGTCAATTATGCAGTGAGGGTGGGACAAGATGGCCCAGTCTAACAGGGTGTGTTTGAGGGATGTGTGATTAAGACAAGCTGGATAGTGATTAGTTGAGATAAATTTAGGGAATACTTTGGTGTGGATTTTGGAATTGGCAGTAGAGTAGAGAGCCAGTTCATGTTTAGAGCACCGAATAAGTAAAGCTCTCCATCAGTGGTGTGCAAAGTGATGGTGGTGAGTCCATCAGATAAGATTGATGTAGGGAGACCGGGCAACAATAAGTGCCCACTATGAATATAGGTAATGAAAATGGAAGCCATAACTTGATGAGGAGTAGTTTGTATTGGGACGGGATGAGATAGAAAGAACAGGAGAGTATTGGAGGTGAGAGGCTACCTATATTGCAATCCCCACCCTTGCTGAGTCTGTCTTGTCTGATTAGGGTAAAACCTGGGTGGAAAGATTGGTGTTAGACATTTTATGGGATAGCCAGGTTTCTGAGAGAACCAGAACATCTGGATGTAAATCCAGCATGATTGATTGGAGGAGGGTGAGCTTGGGGAGGCGACTTCTTATATTGAGGTGAACCATTTTAAACCTTTTGGAAGAGATGTATGGAAAGGTGGGTGGGGCCAGATTGATTCAATATCTCCTGCAGAAATGAGTAGGAGGGTGATTAGTAATTTGGAGAATGAGTAGACCCACTTGGACGCTTTTGGGTTTAGAGCAGGGTGGGGGTTGGGAGGTGGTTAGAGGATGGAGGAAGAGGATTTTGTAAGGGTTTAAGATAGCTAGGAGAGATATGGATGGGAGTAAGGAAGCATGGGGCGGTAAGTGGTTGGAGCAAGATTTATGGAGAGAATAAGCGTGAGTAAGGGTGAGGGTTGGAGGGAGTGGGGGCAGGGATGGAGGGTAGAGGTCAGGGATGAGAGAAGTGCAAGGGCAATGCTATAGGGTATGATAATAATTATCATAGAGAAGATGGAAGGGCAATAGGGCACTGAGGCAGAAGTCAAGCTAGACAGAAAATAGTGATAAAATTAACTGGTCCAGTGCAGGTAGTACCACTGCCGCCACTGGATGACAAGGTATAAGAGAGAAGGAAGAGGGTTCTCACTAGTAGGCTGTGTGGCCCAGTGGATTAAGCAGCAGACAGCAAATGAGCACATGTATGGTTGACTAAGATTCAAGACCTATGCTTGGGAAGAAGAGATGGTAAGGAGAATAATGAGGAATGCCGTGAGGGCAGAAATTGAGCTAGCAAAACATTTTTAATTTGTAGGTCTTAATTGGTGTAGTTACATTCTGGCCACAGAGCCTGTCCATATTCATCGACCTGTCAAAGGCTTTTGACACTATCCACCACCACCTCCTGCTTCATCAGCTACTGAACATTGGCCTCTCCACAGAATCGTGAAATGGTTCAATAGCTATCTTGACAACAGGTCCCAATGTGTAAAATATCAGGCGTGGTCTCCGACACTAAACAGATTCGCCTCCGTGTCCCCAAGGCCCCATCCTGGGCCCACTGCTGTTCAGCCTGTTCTTCAACTCCTCCCGACTCCACCTCTCAGCAAGTTATACTCTATGCAGATGACGTGTGATTCTTGGCTCTCTCATCATGACCCAAGCCACCTGCAACAAACCCTCCAACACAGCTTCACCTCTGTTGAAAGCTGGTTCTAAAGAACATAGTTAATCTTAACCAGAAAAAAGGAAGACCATGATTTTCACCAGCCACCAAAACAAGCACAAACACCACCAACTCCCCATAAACACCTGCCTGGGACTCCTGGAGCAGGTTGACTCCTTCAGATACCTAGGAATCACCCTAGACCCACACCTGTCCTTGGAACCCATATAACCAATGTTGCTAAAACCGTGAATAATAGACTGGGCTTACTCTACTGGCTTAGTCGGTACCTGACTAAAGAGGCCCTCTTTGCTGCAGTTCAAAGCTCCATCATCTCCCAGATTGACTATGGTCTTGTCATCTATGGCACTGCCACTACCACTGCACTCAGAAGGATTACTACCACCCTAAACAAGGCCTGTCGACCATCACTGCCGAACGGCTCACACACACCTGTGACCTCTACTCACAAGCTAACTGGCTTCAACTTGACAATAGAATTCAGTACCAAACCATGTGGTTGCTAAGAAAATACAGTTGGGAACTACTCCCTCCGGGGCCTGTTCACTCCTTCAAATGAAAACCAGCTCCAGAATTACCAGGGATCAAAGCCACAACTTTTCCATATCCCTCGCTGCCGCACAGCCATTGGCCAGCGCTCATTCGCCACAGGGCACCCACTTGGTTTAATGGTCTTGCCAATGATACTATCAATACCACTGGGCTGGGGCCTTCAAATCCAGGCTCTGTAACACCTGGTCGCTCCAGCATCTGTGACTGTCATGGATAATGTCTATGCAACCCACTCTGCTACCGCTCTTTCCTATATCTAGTCCTCTACATAACGCACTTGCCCTAGTTTGGCCTCTGCCCCACATGCTCTACAGCACCTGGACAATGCCACCTTCCTGGCAGCTCCACCCCACCCCGCCTTATACTTACCTACCCCCACCTCTCTTCTCATTTTCTTACCTCCCTTGCCCTCCCATTTCTTTCTACCACCCCCATTGTCCTCTTCCTTTCCACTTTAACCTCTCCCTGTCTGTTCAAAACTAATTTAATATCCTTTACCCTTATTTGTGTAACAATTTTGTATATTGTCATGTGATACCTATGTCTTGACGTGGAACCTTTGTAAAAGAGCCCTGGGCTCAAAGGTAATTGTAATCCTAGAATTGAAATAAATAAAATAAATAAAACAGAGCAGCGAGATAAGAGATGTGGGACAAAGTGTATTCTCCAGAAGGCTGTGTGGTCCAATCCAGCAGCCTAAAGAGAAGTGAAGTTTGGTAGACCTAGGTTTGAGTCCTGGTCAAGGTAATGAAGAGGTGATAGGTAGAATGATGGGTGAATGCATGGAGGAATATATTGCAGAGCATGTAGTGATAATTTGAGGGTTAGATAGATAAAATGTTATACCATAGTACACTCTAAGGAGATAATGGGAAGTTAGGGAGATTGGGTCACGTAATAGAACTGACTGTATGGGAAGTGACGTGGCTGGGGCAGCCGCCAATCATGTGGCAGCTGGTAGCTCTAAACACTCTGAAGAGCAAGCTGGGAGAGCTCCATGCTCACTGATGATGTCTGAGGAGGGAGTGTTGCTTTCAGCCTGTAGAAAGGGATAACCAGGAGAGGAGGAGGGGCTGAGCAATGGCGACTGTCCCAAACACTGCACATTATCAGACCATAATAACTAGCACACAGCGTTAAATACAGACACAGTCCCGCAGTGAATAACACCATCCGACCAAACAAATTTCCAGTGGTCCGCCCCACAATAAAGGTATCTGCAACACCTCACAGATTCCCCAGCAGTGAAGGAGCAACCCACTGTAACCCAGGAAAAATCCCTGGTCCAACCAAGGAAAGAGTCAGCTAGTGAAGTCGTTCTGTTGCTGTCCTCCGATAAGATGAAAGGTATTACAATGTCTTTTCTAAGCACCTCCATACCTGAGGAGCAAGCTGGAAGAGGTCATGGCGCCTGGGGAGGGAGGGTTGCTTTAGCTTGAGGAGCAAGCTGGAAGAGCTCCGTGCCCACCAACAGCATCTGGGAGGGATGGTTGCTTTCAGCCTTATATTCTATAGATACACACATGCATCCATAACACATGCTTATATATATATATAGACACACATGCACAAATCACACATGCTTATATTCTATAGACCAACACATGCACAAATAATACATGCTTTTATTTCTATAGATACACAAGCACAAATAACACATGCATAGACAAATAACACAAATAACACATGCATAGACATGTATAGACACACTTATGCACAAATAACACATGCTTATATCTCTATAGCCCCACACATACAAAAATACATGCTTTTATTTCTATAGATATATATGCACAAATAACACATGCTTATTTCTAGACACACACACAAACAATCGTACATGCTTATATTACATAGACACATCCATGCAAAATCACACATGCTTATATTTTATAGACACACCCAAGCACAAATCACACATTATTATATTTCTATAGACACATCCATGCACAGATAACGATTGTTATATTTCTGTAGACACACATGCATAAATCACACATTATATTTCTGTAGACACACACATGCACAAATCACACATGCTTATATTCTATAGACACACAGACATATGCACAGATAATACATGCTCATATTCTATAGATCCACATCTACAGACACCCCACTTCCATAGATACAACACACACATATGCACACACCCACTTCCACAGGTATCTGCCACACCTATAGACATTTCTTCTCATTCCATCACCAAGGTAATTGACTTTAACAGGGCCAACTTCGTATGATAGCTGCAATACTGGGAGGCATGTGACTACCATGAGACCAGACATGATTACTCCACACGTGGAAAATAATAAAGCTCTGGCTGGTGGAGGACAGAATTTCCTGCACTGTGTAGAGGAGAAAGGCTAGGTCCACTAAGCCAAGCTGGTGGACCAAAGAAATACAGACAAGGGTGATGGAAAAAGGGCAGCCTTTAAACAATATGAGAGAACCTGTAAAGAAGCAGATAAGGAGGATTACACCAAGAGCTCCAAGGAGGTGACCAGCGTGACGCCGGGCATCCACGACAACAAAGGAGCTAAGGCTTTCAAGGGATCAAGAATGGAGGAAAAGGTTTTTTTAAACATATCAGAAAAAGGAACTGTAGGGAGTAGATTACTAGAATTATGGAAGGAGGATGGGTAGAGGAGCGAGCTAAACAGGCAGCGGTATTAAATGAATACTTCTCCTCAATTTTTACATGGGAGTGGGGGAGTCTAGTAAACAGGGGCAGGATAGGGTAGGAGGGAAGAGGTGGCTAGAGTGGTAGATGAGGGATCCCAGTGCAGGCGGTGCTAGAGGGCTCTAAGGTCTCTGCGGACAGATAAGTACTAGGACCAGATGGGATACACCCCAGGGTTCTGAATGCGCCACGGAGGACGTGATGTGCCTCTGACATGTATTCAACACATGCCTTCTATTGGGATGTGTGCCCTGGATTTGGAGGATGGCTCGAGTGGTGCCTGTCCACAAAAGTGACTCTTGGGATGAACCAGGGAATTACAGGCAAGTCAGCCTCACGCTTATTGTGAGGAAGCTAATGGAGACTATCCTGAAGGAAAGGATAGTGGCATTCCTGGAGGAGAACAATCTCCATGATGATCAACAGCATGGGTTCAGACAGGGAAGGTCTTGTCAGACCAACCTGTGGACTTTACGGCTGGGTGACTAGGGCCCTGGATGAAGGCAAGGCAGTTGATGTCCTGTATTTGGACTTCAGTAAGGCCTATGACTCAGTACCACACAGGAGGCTGGTAGGCAAGCTTGAAGGTTCTGGGGCTGGGGATAGGGTGGTCAAATGGATTGTGGAACTGGCTGGAAAACAGACAGCAGAGCATGGTAGTAAGGGAAACTATCATCACCATGGGCAGTCATCAGTGGGGTTCTGCAGGGCTCATGTTAGGACTGGTGTTATTCAACATCTACGAGCGGATATGGCAGATGGGATCCAGAGTCGAATAAGTTTGTTTGCTGATGACACCAAAATGGAAGCAGTGGTGGACGGGGGATACTGCAGAATGACCTAGAAACATTGGAGAGATGGTCATATACCTGGCAGTTGGGATTCAATGCAAAAAGTGCAGAATTGTACACTTTGGTAACAAGAATCTTGGATACAGCTACCAGCTGGGGTGTGTGTAGTTGTCAGTCTTCATCGAGGAAAAGATCGGGGGTGATGGTCACTGGTCATATGAATCATTCTGCACACTGTAGGAAGGCGGTGAAGGCCAACAAGATGCTGGTGTGTACAGCGAGTGGAATCATATCAAGGAGTGAAGAGATGGTTCTTTTTCTTTTTTTGTTATTCTTTTGGTAATCGGATAAGGCTCACTAGGCATAAGTGCCTGTTTTCAGGGCAACCCAGGAGCATTGTGGTGGTTAAGTGACTTGCTCAGAGTCACACAGTATGCAAGTGGAGGTTGGGGAATCAAACCCATGCTGGATGTACCAAGCTAATGCACAGTTCATTACTTTAACCTTTAGGCTATACTGCCAACACTTAGAGGTGGTTCTGTCACTGTACAGAGCCCTGGTGAGGCCGCACCAGGGTGCTGTTTGCAGTGCTGCCCCTTCTAAAAAGGGACATCAGACTGTTGGAGGGGTACAGAGATGGACGACCAGGATGATAAGTGGGATGAGAGATAAGCCCTCACGATGATAGGTTATGGAACCTCATCATGTACTCTCTGGAGGACAGAAGAGGTGGGCGGTATGATTGAAAACCTTCAAATACTTGAAGAGAATAAACAGGGTTAGTCACGAGAGTCTGTTTAGGTATAGAAAGGAAGGGACTACATGAGGGCATAGTCTGAAATTGGAGGGGGGGTTCAGAAGCCAGATGAAGAGGCATTTTATCACAGAGAGGGTGGTGACGGCTTGAATGCATTGCCTGAAGAACCAGTTCTGCACATATAAGTAGGGGGCTTTAAGAGGGGTGGGACAGGGTCAAGGGCAAAATCAGACCCGGGAGAGCATAGTGATAACTCACACTGTACAAGCAAGGAAGAAAGGAAAGAGGGGACTGAGGGTGCAGCAACAGAGCTCAACACTGAGAGCTGCACATTCAAGCAGACTTGATAGACCATAAGGCCTGTATCTGCTGGCATCATCGTATGTGTATATTCGGTATATATATTTATTTATTACAAAAAGATAACATTAAATTACAAGTTAAGGTTAATTATTAATGCAAAAAGTAAGGAAATGCGCATTTGGTTTTTGAATCCTAACTCTGCCTACCCACCATTCACCACCCTAATGAACTCCACTGAATTCAATGCAAAAGCACAATCCAGATTTCATACATATATTTTAACATGATAAATAAAAAACATTGCATAAGGAATACAGTTACACACCATAATGAAGCCTGCACTTGTATGTGCAGAGACACACATGCTGAGATACAGGCCTGGGGCAATGTATGAGTGCGTGACTCGGGCAGCAGCTGCACCATCATATACTGTGGCAGACCTGTAGTGAACTTTGCGAGTGGCTTCATGGGCCAGTCAAAGCAGTTGCATCACATTGCACTGTACCTGTAGTGGACTTAGGCTGGCCTGCGGTACAACGGTAGTGCTACTACTTGCAACGCCCAGTGATCTAGGTTCAGGAATGAGCTAGATTGCCAGAGGGCTGGCTGGAGGAAGATGGCTGAGTGTCCCATGGACACTCACCTCCTGGAAAAGGGAAGGAGGGAGGGCTCCTGGTCTCCACTGCAATATTGCCGCCTAGTGACCACAGGTGACAATGCAGTTTGGAGCCAGTAACAGGCAGAGGAACGTCTATATCATAGAAGACTAGGTTTGCTGGCCAAGGCACTAGCTTCACCTGAACTCTTCCTTCTAGGTTGCTTGAAAGGACAGAGCAAAGAACCTTACCAGAGCAAAGGAAAGGATTAAGACTTCTTTGGCTAGGCAGATTTACTGTGTGTGTGTGTGTGTTGTTTTATTTTGTACTCACAGGGATTGTTACTGTTTGTTGCTAACATTTTATTGCTTTATTTTTTCTGATTCAAATTGTTGCTGGGTATACCTTCTGCTTCATTATTACAAGGTGTGCCTACAGGTGTGTGCTAACAGAGTACTGCTGTAATCTTCTGATTCAAATTGTCATTTGCAAGGTATATCTTCTGTTACTGCTTTATTTTGCTCTGTAGCAAAGTATTTCTTACAGGATATCTCTTCTGTGAAATTATTACAGGTGTGCTGCTACAGGTTTTACAGTTTTATCTATCATTAGGATAAGCTTTCAAGGTTACTGCATTTGTTGTTGACTGATTGTTTCGCTCTTACCTCGTTTCTTTCATCCTGTGGTTCTTCTTTTTCGACAGGAAGGGCCCAGTCACCCACCCCACCCCCATCCCCAACCACCCACACTACACTCCTTTTATAGGGTAGCACAATCATGACATTTCCTGTGGCAAAGTAGGAAGGGGCAGATCAGTGGGGTATCCACACGGTGACCTCATTTACAGGGCACTAGTAATTCAACTTGTTATAACAAGTTATACAAAACAAACAAAACACAAAATCAAACTATTACTTGCATTTTCTTTCTTCTAATTATTCTGACCAGGTTATAAACCCAGCAAATTATCTGGAATGGATATCATTAACTGCAGGTACTGTGGAACACTTTTCAGAAGGGCAGTTTTACAGGATTTAGGACACTGTCATACATGCTGGGCCATTGGAGATCTTAGGCTCAGCTCCAGGCAGCATGGGCAGAGATTGCGCGCTCAGATTTCATATTCAAGAGGAAATGTATTATAAGAACCACCTGCCATTTCCCCAACATCCAACAGAAGCACCTCAACCGCAGAGGGTAGTTGGTCCGGAGGTTGGCAGGTAGTTAGGAGGGCAAATCAGGTGCCCCATCACCGGTGCCTCCAACATATTACCCACAAACCATATCAAAACTACAACAGGTATCTGCCTCCATCTCCAAAATCAAACAAAGGGGCAGAGGACACTGCAGCACAGGAGCCAGCACAACAAAACTTGCCCAAAACAGGAACCAAAAAAAAAAAAAAGCAAAAAGGAAATCCAAAAACTTCTGATCATAGGAGACTCCATAATTCGGGAGTTGATACCTATCTCCAGCCAGGGTAATGGTCATATGTCTCCCAGGTACATCAGCCGGCAGTCACAAGGAAGAAAGAGACTTGGGCATCATCATCACCGATGACCTGAAATCATCCAAGCAGACCTCTAAAGCAGTAGGTAAGGCTAGGGGATGTTAGGGTGTATTAGTAGGGGTATCACAAGTTGACAGAGGGAGGTAATAATCCCTCTTTACTAGACACTGATTAGGCCCCATCTGGAGTACTGCATGCAGTACTGGAGGCCACACCTTTACAAGGACATTAACCAAATTAAGGCAGTCCAGAAAAGGGCAATCAAATGGTGCAGGACTGCATCAGAAAACATATGAGAACAGATTAACGGAGCTCAATATGTATACCCCTAGAGCAAAGGAGGAGAGAGGTGATATGATTGAAACATTCAAATACCTTAAGGGCATTAACAAGGTGAAAGAGTCTAACATGTTTTAATATAAGAAAAACAGCAGGACTAGAGGACACAGCGTGAGATTAGAAGGAGACTAATTAAGGGGTAATGTGAGGAAGTTCTTTTTCACAGAAAGGGTGGTGGTGCACGGAACGGCCTACCTCAGGAAGTGGTGGATATGAACACAGTGCAGGGCTTCAAACAGGCATGGGATAGGCATAAGGGAGCAATGCGGATGAGTATGTATAGATAGGTCATTGACAGAGCAAAGGCCAATTGCACATTTATAAGGCAGAAAAAGAAATGGGCAGAGTGGATGGGCCTTGCATTCCTTATCTGCCATCAACTTCTGTGTTTCTATGTTACTTGAGTCTGACAGAATTGATAGACACTTATTGGAAGCCCTCACAGTAGTAATTCCCAAACCAGGAAAGGAGCTGGATAGAGTCACTAGCTATCACCCCATTTCCCTGATCAATTGTGATGTTAAAATTCTGGCCAAAATTTTAGTGAACAGACTTATCAAGGTCATGCCTCACATTATTCATCCGGATCAAGTAGGGTTTATGAGAGGAAGAACATCATCGGACCACCTCTGTAAGCTGTCCCATGTCGTCTTTGTGTCCAGGGACTCAGACTTTCCTTATGGGCTGTTGTCCCGGAATGCGGAGAAGGCATTCGACAGGGTGGACTGGCAATTTCTGTTTACTGTCATGCACAGACTGGAATTTCCCCCTACTTATATATGTAACCCTACCCTGTATGCAGTTTGTTTCTGACAGTTCTACCAGGTGGGCTGGGTTCGGGGAGGAATAGGCCACTTGGCACAAAGGTAAGGTTTGGCTACTCTGCACAGGGCACCTAAGTAACTCTGAACACAGGAAGCAATAACTGTAATGTCCAATACCAGAAGTGGATTCTAAAGTGTGGCTTTTATTCACATCCAAACAGAATAAACAAAGCATAGATGGACCCCACAGGGCTACACTCCTGGTAATGCAGATTAAAAAGACCAGAACACATCCTCATCACTTTAGCCCTCAGGCTTTACAACACACTGGGCACACAGCCCAGACTTATACGCTGCTTTGGGTTACACAGCCTGAACTTGTACACTGCTCTGGGTTTTCCCTGGCTCGCTCCCTTGCCAGCCACTTGGACACTTCCATACTTCATGGAAACATTTCCTGGTGGCTCCTAAACCACCTAAGAGCACCTCGGCTCCATCAGGGAATCCTCCTCTTTAATCCCATCTGGGTACTTTCCTCAGGCACTGGCCACGCATCTGAGGGAAAGCAAAAGGTGTCTCAGAGCAATCCATAGAGGTGAATTTGGTTACTACTGATGGGGTCCTCCCATCTCTCGCTCCCACAATTCATACCGGCCATTTCTCTGGATTGTAAACACCTCATCCTTTAACACTGCTGTGTAGATTCTTGCTAAATGTATTTCACATTCAATCTACTTGTCTTGCTTCCATTTGTGTTGGACTTGAACATACTTAAAATAAGTGGCATTGTCCATTACTCTAGACCCCCCACAGGTTAAGCAGTCCAATCCCACATCTTCCTTTCCATTTGTGCTGGACTTGAACATACTTATAAGTGGCTTTGTCCATTACTCTAGACCCCCACAAAGATACGCAGTCCAATCCCACATCTTCCAACTGTACTTGGGTCTTTTCCTGACCCCACAGTAACAGTCTATTTAGTTTCCTTCTGTTCAGGTGAAAACACTTGGCCCTTTTGCAGAGTGAACTCACCCTTTGGTTGCAGGTGCCCCACAGGCATTTCTCCCATCAAGGAATCTCTTACAGAGCTTCTGGTGCCTCAGCACAACTCAAACAGGCAGCTTCTTTCCTTAGCCAGACCCAGGTGGGTTGCCCCTGGAAAACAGGCAGACACTCTTCCCCATCCCCTCAGGGATGGGTCTCTGAACCATTGAGAGTGGTTTCCACCACTTCAGTTACCAGTTCCTGTATTCCTCTTCAGGTGGAAACACACACCTTGAACAAAAGTAACTCTGAAACAGAGCTTAAAACTCTGAGAGCCTGCACACACTCTGCTGTACTATAGTCTGTCACTCAGACTGCACCCAGACTGGCTTCAAATTCCTCAACGTTTACTCTAACCTCCAACTGCAGCATTCCAGTGTGGCTTATGCAGCTGCGACAGTTCTAAAATGATGTCATCCTCAGTCTCAGCTGAGACTGAGAACAGAGTGAGACAGTGTGAAATCCATTTATCTGGAGTTTCACAAGCTGCCTTCCCTGCCTACCACTAGGTCTTACTGGGATTCTAGTAACCCCAGGTAACAAGGGGTTACATATAAAATGGGTCTCAGCATTAAACAACCAACTGACTGCCCAGATTTACTGCAATGGGCTCTTCTCTTCCACCTTCCCACTGTTTTCTGCACAAGGCAGGTCTGCCCCGTATCTCACCTTCTTTTCTATATATATATATATATATATATATATATATAAAACCTCTTCTCTGCAGGGTCAGGCTCAATCCTTGGATACAGGGGTGAAGTTGTACCCAGGAATTTAAAGTGTCTGCATATCGGATGATATCCTCCTGCATCTCCAACACACCCGAGAGACTTTCCCAATGGTCTTGGAGATCATAGAGAATACAGCAAAGTATCCAACTATAAAATAAATGTAGGAAAACCATAGTCTTCCCACTCAATGGGAAATTACAGAAAGCCGATATTTCTGAAATGGGTCTTCAGTAGAGTCAACACTCACTTAAATATCTAGGTATCATACTAGCTAGGAGTGAATCCAGGATGATTCAACTTAATTTGGACTCGGTTATACAGAACATAAAACAGGTTTGGATAGATGGAGGAAACTCCCCTATCACTCAGGGATGCATACATTTAATTTAAATGAATGTCCACTCAGGTGTTCTAGCCTATTAACATGTTTAATGTGTGGCTACCCTAAAGTGGTTTGCCAAGACCCATTCGATAATCTCTGACTTCATCTGGCAGGAAAAGCACCCGCAGTTTATCATAAAATGGCTGCCCCTAAAGCTAAGGGCGGTTTACAGCTACCCCATTTCAGAATATATTATTGGCTAGCAGTGCTAGCAAATATTTAAAGTGGCTGTTAAATCCAGAGGAAGAAACTTCTTTACCCTATGTTCCCTCATGGGTGAAGTTGGAAATTGAGATGATTAGATGGGCAGGCCTTGAGCCAATTGTTCTTTATACTGCAATCAAAAAGGCCTTCCCATGGAACTAGCACTTACCTCAAAAGCCACCTCATTGAATATTAATGCTCTGCTTTGCTCCTTTATTAAATATACTCCCTGCAAAGATCAAAATCAGCCTCTTTGTCAAAACCCGAATCTGAAGATAGGGGCAAAGTGATCACTGATACTAGGGTTCCTCGCTGAGTGGGGTCAGAGTCAAAGATTTGCTGCAGGGGAGTGGTGGCTCGGTACAGTCAATACTCATACAAAACAGGGTGGGCTCTTACCAAATATTTAAGGTTTTCAAATAAGACACTTGCTGGTCCAAGTACAAGGAGGGTTTAAAACAGAAGGGATCCCAGACAGATTTTTTGAATCCTTGCCCAAGGTAGTCTGGGAACCACATTCAATGTCTAGAATATACCCTTCGCTGTTGGACCAAGCATATGTGGATCCTATGGGGACTCCTAAATACTGGAAAGAACCATTCCCAGAGTGGGCATCTAAATGGTCCATCATCTGGTGAAATACTTATAAATACATTACTCAGGACAGGCTCCTTGCGATGCAGTTTGAACTATTGAATAACATGCCCTGGAGACCAGTCAAGCTTCATAAAATAGGCGGATTCCTAGCCCTACCTGTAACAGATGTCACCAGGAGGAGGATACCCTTACATCATATATTTTGGGAATGCCTGCCAGTGAAGGTCCTCTGGAACACGATTAAATTCAAAGTGGACCCACTGTTTGGCATTGTGGCATACTTCTTACTGGAAATTTGCCTAATTGGGATTATAACAGAATTGATGTGAAGTCAAGAAGATATTATATGGCTGCCATATCCTCTTCACTCAAAAAGTGGTATTAAGACTCTGGCTTGATGACTTCCCGTTAAGTTATTCAGCATGGCTTAGGAGTTTCTGTTCAACTTGAGCATGGAGAAAATGGGAGCCAGTATGAAGAACTGCCTCCCAAAATATTCGAATTTGGGACACCTTGCACACTCCATTCCTGGTGCAAGCAAACGTCTCTTCTTCCTGATGGTTCTTGGATAGCTACTCAACATTGGGGTTTACCCAGTATAGTGGCATAATGGTAAATGTGCCTCCATAGTGACCTGCCTCAATGACTATATGTAAGGATAGGGGTCAGGGAGGGGAGCAAGTTGGGCACAAGTACTGTCACTATCTGTATCCTGATGTCATTGCACTTTGTGCAGCTTGCTTTTAACTGTGAAACAATAAACTTGAATTTCAAAAAAAAGGAAGAGGACGTCATCGCTCTGACATCCAGGCATCAGATGCACCACCTCCACAACATTCAAGGCAGGACAGAAAATGCAAAAATCCCCAACCAAGCAGGATGTTGTCCCTGCTATGTTGCGGTCCTCGCCATCAGTCAAAGCTTTCACTCTCCACCAACACTTCAGCTCTGTCCGAGGGTGGGATAGCCCATGGCAGCTCTTTCCATTGGTAGAGTAGCATCAAGTTTTACTCTACTGGCGAGTTTCTGCAAAGTGGTCAAAATTCTGATTTGCAGAGTTTTGCAAAGTTTTTCCTACCCTTGGCAACTTTGACTTCTCCCAAAATCATGAAGTTTTCCATGCAAACAGCAGAATTTCACACATGAAGTGTGGAATTTCGCATTTAGGTGGAATTCCACACTTTGCAGGTGGAATTCTGCTCTTCCCAAATCGATCCACTTTGTGAATTATGCTAAATTCACGGAGCAAATTTAACCAACTTCTGTCATCTATATCCATGGTGGTCACCCACAGGGAACAAGGAAAGTCCTGAGCTGGCAGGTGATGAGGCTGGGCAGGATGGAGGATCAAAGGAGGCCTGTCACAGTTGAGGGTAGAAAGTACACTTAATTAAAACAAAAACACCTGTAGTGGAGTTTATAAGCCATCATCACCCACATTGCCCAAAGCCTGTATCCTGTAGCCTGGTTGACCATACGGGCTCTCAAATTGTGGTACATGATACAAACAAAACAAAAAGAAACTTTGAAAAGATTTTCAGAAGCATTCCTTCGATACTACATTATAGCCAATTATTGCACCTTTAACCTAGCAAAAATGCTTTGGTTGTATATGTGAATAGCAGTCTGTAAGCTGTACCTTCTAGATGTGAGACACTGCAATAGCAGAATAATACAGTGCTCAGATATTGCAGATCTTATGCCCTTTGGATATGAAAGTCTCAAATAATGAAGTGACAAGCACTGCCTAACCTTTCACTTAATATGGGGGCTCAGTAGGTAGCACGCTTGCTTCTGGGGCTGGAAGATCCAAAGGTCATGAGTGCTAGTTCAACTCTAGATGCTTGGGGCAATATCCATAACTGACACTGTGGTGCAGCACGAAGGGGTGCTGTACAGTTGAGGTGCCATTTTTGGATGAGATTAAACCGAGGTCCCTTCTGCCCATCACTGGTCACTGTCCAGGTGGAAGTCAAGATCCCATGTCACTTATTTAAGAAGAGTAGGGAGTTTCCAGTGTCATGGCCAACATTCCCCTGTCATTAAAACAGGACCATGTCACTCACATCACCTCCCCGGCACACCTAGAATCGAGCTGTCACAGCTTAATGTGCCTTTCCTGGTCAAACACTGCTAATCAGTCAATCAGCCAATCAGGAAGCAATAATAATTCCATTTAGCTAGCCAACCTGATAAGAAAGTAGGTAGCGGTACTGCGTGTATACAGTAGTGACCCATAGAGGAGTGGACTTGGGCTGCATGGGGCCAGCTGGAGGAGGAGGAAGAGGAAGGATAGAGCACCAACGGACTTCTCTTTGGGGATTAGGGACAGGTCACCCTGCTACTTGTCTACCACCTAGCACAAGTTGGTGGCAGCACAGCTGCATGTCAACTCGGGAGGACTGCTGGCTGAATGCTAACACGTGCATGGGGTGCTCCACATGCAAGAGCACCGTGTCATTGCATGCTTGGCAACCTGAGGTAAAATGGGTGGAAATACCCTACCAGGCAGGAGGTGCTGCAGACATTCACAGGCCCCCCACCAGAGACTGGCCCCACTTTAGATTCTGGAGATTCTGGATTGTGCTGTGGAGGGGCCTGGCCAGCCTCAATGGCCCTGCCAGGAGGAGTCATCCAGGGGACTTCACCAGAGAGAGAGAGAGAGAGTAAGTCCCAGAGAAGCTGAGTGATGAGGCCAGTAGGCATCCAGGAGTGAACAACCTTGATTAAAAAAGAAACTATTTATCTAAATGGTTAGAGCTGCTGCCTCTGGGAGTTAAGGTTCCCAGCAAGGGATGGATGTGAGTTTAGCCACTGTTAACCTTTAACTGAAAAGTCATCTGGAGTCAAGTGATGAAGAAGGTTGAATTGATTTAGGCAGTAAATGAAAACTGAGAGATTGCAGGTTCAAACCCCACTCAGGCCAAACACTGCATGACCTTGGGCAAGCCACTTAACCTCCCAGTGCTCCAATCCACCCAACTGTGGAAATATGTAGCAGCAGGACCCCACTGGAAATGAGATGCTGCAGTTCATCTGGCCTATCCTGGGTTAAAAAGCTCAGTCATCTTTTTGTGTTCAGCTGAACAACAGTGGCATGTTGCCTAGGCTTTGCCTTGGGC
Organism: Neoceratodus forsteri; assembly: GCA_016271365.2. Taxonomy (NCBI): domain Eukaryota; kingdom Metazoa; phylum Chordata; order Ceratodontiformes; family Ceratodontidae; genus Neoceratodus; species Neoceratodus forsteri. The sequence continues at coordinate 129,025,948 of JADMNL010000024.1, forward strand.
TTGACCATTTAATCCAGTTTGACTGCTTACGACCAAAGACCACTGAAATGACTTTGAGATTGTGAAACACACTGTTGGCCTCCTTCCCCTCTTTGGTGAATGACATTTCCTTTGAGGATATTTGCACTGACTTGACCTGTCTCATTTTAAATGGTTGTTGGGGCATAGTAAGCTATCAGTGAATGTTCTGAGGCAACAGTACTCATTTAAAAGCACTTATACCATTACATCATACAAAACCTTAATAAAGAGAAATGAAACATGCAAATACACGGGTTGCATTAGTTATCCACTTGTTTCATATACAGCTTAAGCATGTCAATGAATATTTGTCAGGTCATCTACTAGTTTTTAATCACCTAAAGCAAATAAAAAACCTAAAAACATAAGGGCTGGAAAAATCAACAGTGTGGATACTTACAGTTTCCTGTATCATTGGGTGGCATTTCCAGTTTTTTTTTTTTTTTTTACCTCCACAGACTTAAATATGTTACTTATAATAACAATATGTGTATGTACTGCATGTGTGTACGGTATGGAAGATGAAGAAGAATTATTTACATTTGCAGTATTTGCCACTTTCTATATACACTGTATCTGAAAGTGCTTTACAAGCAATGGGCTCTGTGCACAAATGCTCACAGCATGCAACACATATCCATATGTACATATACAGGTGCAGCAGGTGCACATGTTAAGGCCAATTGGCATGCATGAACCACATGCAGCTGCATTTGTAAGTAGCCTGTGGGGAGGAGAGTGGCCACATAACAACAAGCACATCACCCCACACACACATGCATGATGGCAAATACAGCAGTTCGGCATGTGTCAGCCCTATGGCAGGTAGCACCTGTGCAGCATAGCTGCAGGATGCACTACACAGAGTGTAGTTGCCAAGAGAAGGTATACATCCCGACATTGACATGTTGACAGCAAAGTCCTCAGACGACAACAGTGCCACGTCACTGTAGGGAACCCACTGGCACCAGCACTGTCTGTAGGGGTCCTGCGACCTGCAACCCCACTCAGCTCTGACTCAGAGTTGAGAATCTAGGTGGGAGGGTGTTGGGGCAGCCCCCACGTGGGGGTCGGAGGACTAAGGCCCCAGAAGAAAACACTTGTTGCTTCTGCAAATTGGTAGTCGAATCGCAAAATTTATTTATTTGCTTTTGATAACGGTGAGTGCACTAGGCATAAAATGCCTATTTTTGGGCATGACCCGGAGGATACACGTGGAAACACATTAGTAGACATGTGACGAGAACATGAGATATGTAATATAGTGAGGAGGAGGAATAACATACAATCAATTATTTGTCAAATGCAGTCGACCTGCCGTTGCCATTGTCGGGTCATTCGACAAATATTTTGTCAATGACCCATCGTGGATCCCCAAGGGAAGAGGCACAAGCGATGCAACACACTGTCATGTAGTGGCAGTGCCCCCAAATGTAGGGGATGCCAAGCATCAAACACACTGTACGTGAAGCGGTGGTCATGTAGAGAAGTCCCCATGACAGGTGTATCCAGGGAATGCATGGGATGACAGGACATGTGAAACACACACAAAAGGGTCCCAGATGCAATCCCTGGCTGCCACAACAGGACACCTCTGCCAGTGACAGACTCCCCGGTGCACCAGAGGATGGATACCAGATGTGCCACAGACATGCTGGCAACCACCACTGCCTACCACAGTGGCACACCTGTGGACAACGGAGCAGCACACATCATCTGTGGCACTGCCATGGACCCTCACCATGGCCCCCTGCCTCCAACAGGAAACAGCATCCCCACATGGGCCACAGTCAGTGGCATCATGTCAGCAGTATCACAGGTGTTTTATTTATTTTTTTATTTATCAAGACTAGGATTACAAATACCTTGTGTTGCAGGTGTTGCAAAGCACATCTGCCCATCAAATGTCAGGGACACACATGCCAGAGAAATCATGTCTCAGGTGTGCCTAAGGGTTGCAGTGGACAGCAGAGGTGCCAGAAAGATGTCGAGTAGAAAGGGCCTGATTAAGGCATAGGCAACATAGGCCTGGGCCTAGGGCCGCTGCCTGCAGGAGGCCCTGGCAATCACCAAATATATTTGCTCTATACCCTTTCTTTCTGCTCGGGCTGCATTTCGTTTTTTGTAAAGGACTTAGTCACTGTGTAATCTAAGCAAGGCAGGGGCCAAACTGTGACATGACTGTCACCTCCCTGATTTTATGTGCAGCTGACAGATTCAGGGGACCCCGGCAGGCTAAACTTTAAGGTGTAAATAGGCCCATTTCCTTTGCTTTGCATTCCACTCCTTAGTATCCTATGTGGGAGAAGTGGCTAAAAAGATCCCTGCCCTTCAACTGGTATTCCTGATAGGGAGAGTGACTTGTGGAAATCTTAAATGGGGCTCCCTGCAGTAATCTGTTGACTGCTTGCCTCATCGTGTACATTTGAGGGGCCCTTATCATTCATATCTGAAGGACTGGAGAGCCTGTTCCAAGTTCCAGCTGATCAGAGAGGAGTCAAGAGCTGCACCACTGCTGCTACTTACAGCTTCAGGTCCGTTACTGCCAGAATCAGAGACCGGACGGATCACAAGTGACCAGAGACACATGACCACCAGTCAGGACCAGGATGGACCAGAAAAATTGTCATGATTCTCATAGAAACCCGCATACTGCTATGGTACAGTCAGGAGCAGCACCAGGCACTGACTCAGTGCAAGTGTGCAAAGTTTTACAGACTAGTATACAAGCAAGAGAGGAGGGAGATGAAGAATTGAAATGTCATCTATATCTCCACTAACGGTAAACATTCCTTCAATTTGATTTGATAAAACAAAATGAAATCTGCTTCATTTTGTTTAGGGGTGGAGGGGGTCCTGGAAAGCAATGGAAGGAGGGAGAAATGTAAAGTCAAGCAGTTTTTATACATTTAGAGAGAGAGAGAGAGAGAGAGAGGTACAGCTGAGCTGCCAGAGGTTTTCAAGGTTCAAGGTATTTTTGTATACGTACATGACCCTCTCCCTTCTCATCTTTCTCTTTGCCGTTAATACAAACTTAGCTACAAGTCCCAACCCCTTTACTGTCACTGGTCTGAAATGGTGAAATCTACGCCCAGTGAGATGCTGCTGACTGTGGTTGCCGATATCCCAAGTCACCCCACCGGGAAATGAAGCAAATAGCGGAGAGAATACTACACGGCCCCCAAGAGGGAATGCGAATGGGACTGAGAGTAGGACTGCAGGGACTGCTGATCTGAGTATCATTTTGTGTCATTTAAATGACACAATTACATACAAACAGAGCATTTTATAAAATGCTATGGAAATCTAAAAAGTGTTTCAAGGGACAGTTAAGAATATTATTCTTTCTTATTCCATCTCACTCATTTTGAAGTTCTGCCCTAGATATAGCTGTTTTCAGGGTGAACAAATGAACATATTTACGGATCCCATCAGTAAATCTTGCTGTTTATTTATTGATCTTGGCTCACTTATCAATAACAGAAATGTTTGATCCAGGGAATGATTTCTTCCAACAATCACTTGGTTTGCAAAATAAACTCTACAGTTCATGACTTCTCCAGTAAACCACCAACTTAACTCTTACATCACCCAAGACCTAGCCTTTTTCAGACATGGGTCCCTACCTATCCATCAAAACTCCCACATCCTGGTTTACACTACCTGACAGAGCAAAATGATAACACCTGGACTGCAAGTGCAAGGTGTGTGTTGGGGGAGCTTTGAATGACATTTCACATGCAAAAATATTTACCATGCAAATTGGTAATTATTTTCTAAATGATCAAAACTCAGAGTGTTATTTTCATGCTGATATTATTAGTTTTATTCATTCTGAAGCATTTTAGTTAGGTTATTTAGGTTTTATGCCACATTTTAGGGACAGTAAGAAAATATTTTTCAAGCTTTAGTAACTGAAATGCAATGGTAAAGAACGGTCACAGCAAAGGGTGCTGTCATGGTGAAGGCGCAGCTGCAGTGAGTGTGGGTCCCAGATTTCATTTGGGCCTAGGGCCCCAGGTTGCCTTAATCTGGCCGTGTCGAGGGTGTCCCGACTGCACCCTGGTCACATCTAGATGATGCCCCTGTCCCCAGCCCCCCACAGCTCACTGGTGCCCCCGACCACAGCACAGCTGCACTGCCCTGAAATAAGGACCTGGACACAGGGCTAGGCAAACCACAATTTACTGACACATTTCAAAATGAACAAAGTGCAAAGAAGCACAACAAAAGAAACATCCCATGGACAGGGTGTACATCAATAAACACATGCACTGTGCATGATCATGAATGTCTACTGCACAAGACACTGGCATGACCAATGAACTACAGCTGCATGACAGAGGATGGGGATGTGTGGGCTGCAGCTAGGTACCCCATTTTCCATGGAGTCGTCAGTGAACCCCAGCAGAGTTGTTTGTTCAGCCTCATCGATCCAACATCTGCTGGTGCAGTGGATCTCTGTAGCCCTGCAATGAGAAGAACACAGAGGAGGACAGGCATGAGTGGGATATACGTGCAGTGCCTGAAATGTGCATGTGCTACAAACACGCATCTACCATCCACAGCACCTACCTTCCAGGGCATGACCACCCTCCACATTTCACCCACCAATCCATCTGCTGCAGTACACCAAACTATTACCTGCAAGCTGCCAAGGTCTGCACCTGGACCCCTCAGAGAACTGATTGTTGCCATCATCCCTCACACTTCAATAGCGTGCTTGCCTACCAGTGTGACCTAGTTCTAAGCCATCTAATGGACTGGTAAGGAGGAGCAAGGGTGTGTCTCAGGGAGGAGAGGAGCAACAGACAATAAAGCCCCATGCTGCACATCTGCACAGAACAACAATACATCTGCTGAAGTATACAGAACTGTTACCTACAAGCCGCCCAGGTCTGCACCAGGACCCTTCAGAGAACTGATTGCTACCATCACCCCTCATGCTAAAAGAGAGTGCTTGACTGCCCAGTGACCTAGTTCCAAGCCATCCAACAGACCAGTAAGGAGGGAGCGAGGGGTGCATCTCAGAGAGGGGAGGAGGGGCTACACAAAGCCCTGCAGGTCGCACATGGCACTCAGCACTGCACAAGCTAAGTGTGCAAGCACTGCTCAGAAGAAATAAATGGACAAATACATAATCAGTATGTGAATAAAGGCTTGATAATAGTGCTAAACATTCTATTAACTACTTACAGGCCTTTAAAAAATTCTCTATTTTTTTAACTTACTAGCAGAAGTGTTTATTTATCTAGTGGTAAATCTAATCTGTGTACTACAAAAATTGTTTAGTTTCTATACTCAAATAAAACATATTTTATTTGAATCAGAGTCTGTGGAGTAGGGCAATTCTTTTGAATTAATTGTCATTTTAGTGGGGAGAGAAGTATAGGATGAAATTCACTCAACAAGATATAAATTTGTATAATTTGCCTTAAAAATTAGCTCTCTTTTTAGCCTAGTATTGGTTCTGGGCTGTGAGACTCACTCTGGCTCAGTGTGGGGAATTATTTAAACTCTCGGCAGAGTGGGTGGCTCTCAAGCCTCAGTATTTCCTTTTGTTTTTTCATTTGGGCTTTAAAATAGCACACTGACTTAATTAGGAAGCTAATAACATTAAATGCTTAAAGACCTTTTTCTAGAAACACCAGTGTTTATTTTTATAAATGGTTAGAATTTATTGATTGCTTTCAAATTTATTATATATTATTATTGTTGCATAGATTTGGTAAGATCGTTGTAAGGATTTTTGTAACTGCATCTTATATTCTCATTATGTGTTTTGGTGTATTAACATGAAAAGTGGTGTGGGAAGATGGAAATGGAACATAGGATAATAAGTTAAACTTGAAGTTGGTTGTAGAAATTAACAAGTATGACACAGGCCTATTACGTTTAGATATTTTAAGTAAATGGGAATTAAAGAGATTAGGTGCATACACAGTGACTAGGACAATGGCTCAAAATGTATTTAACCTCATATTATTGAGACTATTACAATCGGGGATATTGAGGAGAATCCAGGACTGAAGATTGCCCAGAAATGTTTAAGTGGCTCAATACCCAGGGGTTTAAAATTATGCACTTAAACATATGTAGCCTGCTCCCAAAAAACATGAATTAGAAGCTTTGGTTTCTGCTTATGACCTGGATAATGTTATGATCTCAGAGCCATGTTAAAGCCAAAGTTAGATAACAATTTATACAGCTAGCTGGATGTAATATAATTTGAAAGGATAGAACAACAAAACAGGGAAGGTTTAATAATTTATTTTAAGGTACTTGGCAATACAAAAAGTTATTATTGGTTGTATTTATAATCCACCTAAATCAAAGATACAAGGTATAGAGGAAATAGTGGATTTACTGGAGAATTATAAGAATATGGAAATGGTATTGATTGGAGATTTGAATTTAAATTGGTAAAGAATTGAACACAGTAAATATAATAAACTGCTACAAAAGTTTACCTAAAACAGCTGATAGCTGATAAATGAAGGACAAGACCCAACAATAAAACAAAAACATTTACTCTACTGGACTGGCTGCTAGTGAATAATGAAACAAACAATAAAACTGCAGGAACATTATCTAATTCAATAAGTGATCACTTACCCATATTTTATATTTGAAGTAATAAAAGGCCAAAAAGGAAGAGCAGGTTAATTAAAACTAGGCATTTACTGAAGAAAATGATCCAGTATAAAAAGACATAATTGAAGCTGATTGAAACATGCTGAAAGACGCAGATGATGTTAACACTACTGCTGAACTGTTTGTAAATCATTTGTATAAAATAATAGATAATAGAACCCTGTTAAAGAAAAAAGAGTAGGAGGAGTGAAAACAAATGGATAAATAATACACAACTAAAACTTATTAAAGAAAGAGAAATTGCTTAGCAACAGTACAAAAAATTGAACTCACAAAACAACTGTAATTACTTCAGATATTTAAGAAATAAATGCAAAAGAGATAAGAACTAAAGTGAATTTTACAATAAAGCAGGAAACAAGTTTTTTGATAAAGGGAAATTTTGGGAAAGTATAAATAACATTCTGGCTCCAAAACAAAAAAAAATTCCATATCTTGTTTAATAAATGAAACTGGGATGCTAACAGACAGTAGGAAAATAGAGAATCATTTAAACAAAACGTTACAGATTTATCTCAGTATTTAAGAAATTTTGCAGCAGTCAAACAATCTCATACAAAAATTGAGATAAGCACAAATATTCCAAAATTTACTTCAAACAAATGAAGCAGGAACTTTTTAGGTGTCTAAAAGACTGGATGAAGCTAAAGGTACAGGTCCTGACACACTAGAAGCAAAAGTATTAAAACATGTGGTCAAGAACTTGCTTACCCACTGCAGATAATATATAATAAATCCCTAACAGCCCAAGTTGTGCCTGACATATGGAAACGACATATCGTACAATCCATATTTAAAGGAGGGACACACATAATTCAAGTCATTATAGGCCCTTTTGTTATTATCTTTGATATGGAAAGTTCAAGAAAGGTTACTATATTGCCAGACCATAGACTATCCAGGGAAGTATAATGAACTTACTTGTGTACAGCATGGCTTTAGGAGTGGATGTGGCATGGTGATGGCTTTGGTCAGGTACACGAATGACCTACAGGTAATTATAGAGGAGGGGATGTATACAGGAGTGGCATGCATGGACCTGACCAAGGCCTTTGACTTAGAGGAACACTACCTGCTTGAAACTAAGTTGCACAATATCGACTTTGGGGTTCTAGTCTTGAACTGGATACACAGTTATGTAACTGGTAGAACACAAGTCCAATTAAATGGGGTCTTATCAGATTCTGTGAAAGTTTTACATATGGTACCACAGGGCTTCATTTGGGACTCTTACTTTTTATGTTGATTGCGCATGCGAAGGAAACATATGCTTAACTTTCTCCACAAGCAGGTTGTAGAGTGTGGCACTGTTGTGCCCAATGCCCCACAACCTGCGATGTCCCCATCCCCAATGCCGTGGCGTTGCTGCTGACACTAGTTCAGCCAGCGTGCCACAACCTTCTAAAAGTATCCGCTGCAATCAGGGGCCGCCTCGTCATTGCAGCGTCAGCCATCTGCTGCAATGAGGAGTGACCGTCATTGCAGGGCGGATGTGAAACCCCTGATATTGTTTGTGAAGATGGCGGCTGCTTGCCACCGAGTTCACAAACAATATAACCTCCCCACCGTGTTTACTTGTTGCCCGGCAGAGGCCCTCCCATTGGCATTCTCTACTTGTTTTGTTCCTGCCGGTGGGGTGCCCAATCCCCATTGGCATAATGAATTCCTCGTTTCTTCCTGCTGACAGGGTGCCCAATCCCCGTTGGCATATGCTCCCCGTTTTGTTTCTGCGGCGGGGTGCCCAATTCCGTCGACATAATGAACCCCCTTTTGTTCCTGCTGACAGGGTGCCCAATCCCCATCGGCTACTGTTTGTCCCAAGCTGAAGGTTCTGCTGGCACGATGGAGTCCACCCCAGCATGCCAGATACCTCTGTGAAGGAATAACAGTCCTGTGATGTCTTTTGTTTTTGTTTGTCCTGAAAAAAAACTGTCCCACGGTACCCTGCCCCAACCTGCAACCGCACCCACCACTGTGCACCTTGCCTCCCACACACCTCCCTACCCATACTTACCTCCAAGCTTGGTGCGATGATCTTCGGTGGACCGAACACGCCTGCACTCTTCAAAGCCAACCATGAACTGAGGAAATGCCGGTAAGCTGTATAATGTAATAAATAGGGTTTTTTCAACTTTAGTGCATATCTTGGGCATTTTGGGGAATTTTTCACCAAATTTTCAACATGGAGTTTTGGGACCCCTCCTCATGAATTCTTGAACTATCATGGCATTAATTGTCCCGAAGGTGGTTTCGGGTCACTGTGCAGAATCACCCTTCAGGGCCGATTAATGAAACAACAGTGCCAGTGTTCATGAGGTGGGCTCTCAAAAGCCTATATTGCAAATTTGGTGGAAAAAACAAAATGACTGTTTTACCAGTGTGCATTGCGCAGTTGCTATATGCGCTCGTAACCCATGTTACAATATTTTCCATGGATTTTCAACACTGATATTTTGTCACACCTCCTTGTGAGCAGTATAGCTGTCATTGTCCACATCCTGGACGAAATGTGTTTCGCACTTCTAGCTCAGAATAGCTCGGTCACTGTGGAAATCATTGTTCAGGACAGATTAAGAAAATGTCAATGATACTGTTCATGAGCAGAGGTCCTAAAATGCCTATGTTGAAATTTTGGTGATGATAGCCATCAATTGACTGTGTTACAGTGTTGCTTGCACTTTCCATGCACCCTTGTAACTTCAGTAGATTTGTATACATTGTCGCACCAGATTTTCAACAGTGCCATTTTTTCACACCTCCTTATAAGTGCACAGCTGCCATTTTTCACATCCTGACCTAAATGTGTTTTCACAGTTCCGGCCGCAGAATAACGTGGTCACTGTGGGAAATCAGTGTTCGGGACAGATTAAGAAAATGACAGTGGCACTGTTCATGAGCAGAGGTCCTAAAATCCTATGTTGAAAATTTGGTGACGAAGCCTGTAACATGACTGTGTTACAAGCGCATTGAACTGTTTCCATGCACTCTTGTAACTTTGCAAATTTGTAATACTGTCACGCCCACATTTTCAACAGTGGCATTTTTTCATACCTCCTTATGAACACTACAGCTGTCATTTTTCACATCATGGCTAAAATATGTTTTGCACTTCTGCCAGACAATAGCACGTCACTCTGGGACATCAGTGTTTGGGACAGATTAAGATCGACCGAGTGAGAGGGGAGGACCGAGCTCAATTGAGTTCTGTTGGGACTGCTGCAGAATTGTTTGTATTCAGACAAAGGCCCTAACACAAGAACCCAGTACAAAGGGCAACCTACAGCACTGGGAGAAACAGAACAAGAGAGTGAGTTAGGGAGAGGGAGTGAGCTAACTCACTGAAGCGCTGTCTGGACTGCTTGGTTTCTTTGTGGGCAGAAAAAGGCATCAGTACAGGCAGGGGACCAGTACAACAGGCCAGCCTGCAGCGGTTGGAGAAACAGTGCGGCGAGTGAGACAAGGGGACTTAGTGAGCCTAACGGAGCTCTATTGGGACTGCTGGGATTTCTTTGTGGGCAGAAAAAGGCGCCTAATGCAGGCAGGAGCCTCAGTACAAAGGGCAGCTTGCAGTAGCAGGACAAACAGAATGAGCGATGAGAGAGGGAGACTGAGCAACCTCAATGGAGCTCTGTCGGGACAGCTGTGGATTTCTTTGTGGACAGACAAAGGTGCCAACATAGCCAGGAGCCCTGTAGAAAAGTGCAGTCTGTGGTGCCAAGAGAAACAGAACGAAGCGGTGGCGGAGGCGTTACTGAGCGAGCTCAACAGAGCTCTAGTGTGACTGCTGCAGATTTCTTTGTGGGCAGTAATAGGCAACATGGGCAGGAGCCAGTACAAAGGCCAGCTTGCAGCGCCGCAGAAATGGAATGCGGAGTGACAGAGGGGAGTGAGCGAGCTCAGTGGAGCTGTGTCGGACTGCTTTAGACATCTTTCTGGCCAGAAAGCCAGCCAATGCAGGCAGGAGCCCAGTACAAAAGGGCAGCCCTGCAGCACCAGGAGACACAGAACCAGCAAGGTTGGGGGGAGCCAGTGAGCTCAAAGGATTTGTAATATTATTACACCAGATTTTCAACAGTGCCATTTCTTCACACCTCCTTATAAGCAGTACAGCTGTCATTTTCACATCCTGACCAAAATGTGCTTTCAAAGTTCTGGCGCAGAATAACGTGGTCACTGTGGGAAATCAGTGTTCGGGACAGATTAAGAAAATGACAGTGGCACTGTTCATGAGCAGAGGTCCTAAAATCCCTATGTTGAAAATTTTGTAGAAAGTCCATAACACTGTGTTATAAGCGTGCATTGAACTGTTTCCACGCACTCTTGTAACTCCACAAATTTGTAATACTGTCACACCACATATTCAACACTGGCATTTTTCACAACTCCTTATGAACACTACAGCTGTCATTTTTCACATCCTGGCTAAAATATGTTTTGCACTTCTGCTGGACAATAGCACGGTCACTCTGGGAAATCAGTGTTTGGCATAGATTAAGATTGACTGAGTGGGGGAGTGACTGAGTTCAACTGAGCTCTGTTGGGACTGCTGCAGATTTGTTTTGTTCAGACAAAGGCTCCAGCACAAGAGCCCAGTACAAAAGGGCAGCCTGCAGCACTGGGAGAAACAGAATGAGACAGCGGTGGGAGTGAGCAAACTCACCAAGTGCTGTCAGGACTGCTGTGGATTTGTTTGTGGGCAGAAAAGGCGTCAATACTGTCAGGGGCCCAGTACAAAAAGGCCAGCCTGCAGCGATGGGAGAAGCAGTACAAGCGAGTGAGACAAGGGGACCCAGTAAACCCAACGGAGCTCTATCAGGACTGCTGGATTTCTTTGTGGGCAGAAAAGGCGCCAAATGCAGGCAGGAACCCCTGCAAAAGGGCAGCTTGTAGCGCCAGGACAAACAGAATGAGCGACGAGAGAGGAGACTGAGCAACCTCAGGGAGCTCTGTTGGAACAGCTGTGGATTTCTTTGTGGACAGACAAAGGTGCCAATGTAGCCAGCAGCCCCATAGGAAAGCGCAGTCTGCAGCGCCAAGAGAAACAGAACGAAGCGAGTGACAGACCATTACTGAGCGAGCTCAATGGAGCTCTAGTGTGACTGCTGCAGATTTCTTTGTGGGCAGAAAATGTGGCAATGCAGGCAGGAGCCCAGTACAAAGGCCAGCTTGCAGCCACCAGAAATGGAATGCGAGAGTGACAGAGGGGAGTGAGCGAGCTCAGTGGAGCTGTTTTGAGACTGCTTCAGATTTCTTTTCCAGAAAAGCCACCAATGCAGGCAGGAGCCCAGTACAAAGGGCAGCCTGCAGCACCAGGAGGCACAGAACGAGTGAGTGAGGGAGGGGAGTCAGTGCGCTCAACTGGGCTCTGTTGGGACTGCTGCAGATTTCTTTGTGGGCAGAAAAGGCAGCAATTCATGCAGGGTCCCGTTACAAAGGGCAGCCTGCAGTGCAGGAAAACCAGAATGAGCGAGTGAGTGAGCTCAACAGAGCTGTGTTGTAACTGCTGCAAATTTCTTTGTGAGCATAAGAAGGCAACGCAGGCAGGAGCCTAGTAGAAGAAGGCAGCCTGCAACGCTGGCAGAACAGAATGAGCGAGTGAGAGAAGGGGTGAGCAAGCTCAACGGAACTTTGTCGGGAATGCTGCAGATTTCTTTGCGGGCAGAAAAAGCACCAACAGAGGCAGGTGCCCAGTACAAAAGGGGCAGCTCTGCAGCGCCAGGAGACCCAGAATGACTGAATGAAACAGGGGAGGAGCGACTCAACGGAGCTCTGTCGGGACAGCTGTGGATTTCTTTGTAGGTAGAAAAGCCACTAACACAGGCAGGAGCCCAGTGCAAAGGGCAGCCTGCAGCACCAGGAGAAACAGAATGAGCGAGTGACAGAGGGGGTGAGCCACCTCAGTGGAGCTCTGTTGGGACAGCTGCGGATTTCTTCCTCAGCAGAACAAGATGCCAATGCAGGCAGCAGACCAGTACAAAGAGCAGCCTGCAGCACCGGACAAACACACTGAGCCAGTGACACAGGGCCACTAGGTGAGCTCAACAGACCAATGCAATCAACATTCGCATTGACAAATGCTTGTTTCTTTATACATCAATGAACTCCTGATATTTGTTCTAAATTCAGCATGGTATTGTACACAGATGATGCTGCGGTTTATATGACAGATAAAGACCTGGTGAAATTAAAAATTAATTTGGAATGTTACTTTGAAAAGATGTCAAATTGGTTTATAAAGAATAGGTTCGTCATGAACCAGAAAAAAATGAAAGTCATGTTATTTTGCAACAAGTCATAACTAAATACAGTCACAGAACCCTTGGAAATTTTATGTCCGAAGGAATTAAACTGGATATGGTGACAGAATTTAAATATCTAGGAATTATTTTAGATAATCAACTAAACTTTTACCACAAATGGAAAAAGTAACTAATCAATTAAACCAGAAGTTGGGGTGCACTGTACTCAGTAAGGGATTTTACAAGATGACACAAGACGACAATAGCTCAGACATGCTTAATTCCAATTTTGAGTATGGGAATTTAATGTGGGGAGGATATCTGAAAAATAAAAAACAAAGGACTTGCCTGCACAATGCAATGTGCCGATTTGAACTCAGATCCAAAAATAGAGAACATCACTGCAATTTGTACAGTAAGCTGGACTGGCTGCCTCTTGAGCAGAAAGATAGATATCAAATATCATGCTTTGTCGACAACACACTTCACTTCACACTCTGATAACCCCATGCTAACTTTTACTGAGTGGAAACAATACAACAGACCCTTAAGATCACAAAACTCAATATCATTATTAATTCCTTTTGCAAAACAGCTAAAAACGAAAAGCTTCCAAGTTGGCATTGAACATGGAATTTTTACCAGATAATCTGCGCAACATTACAAATAGTCACAGTTTTAAAACATCCTTGAAAGCTTTACTAATACAAGATGCACGGTGCAAGTGTGTTGTAGACTGAACCTGTGTGTTTTCTATTGTTAACTTACTCCAACTGCCGACTAGTATTTTTGTGCTGTGTTGGAGTGTATGTTAAACCTACATAATTTCCATATTTGTTATGAAGATATGTGACCTTGAAAATTGTACAAACTGTATTACATCAAATCTATTGAATTGTTGTGTATTATAACATTTTGATAATGGCAAAATTACCTTGTGGGTGAATATTTAACTGTATTTGTATTTATTTGAACGTAGCTATTAGCCTGTATGATTTTAGTAACCCAAAGCCATGTGGTTCAGTGCTGTTTGCCTGGTTAACAAATAAATTCAAATTCAAAATTCAGATTTGTCTTTATAATATATTTCGATGCTCCCAATGTGCAGGCAGAAGAAATACAGCACCAGTTGTGGCCAGCATGCCTCCGCGGCACCACCAGTACTGACTCTGGCACAATTGAGCTGCTCCTGCCTGACCAGAGCCAGTTCGTCCAGATGGCCACTTTGTTCCTGTGGGAGACAAACACAAAGCAAGAGGTTACATGTACGGCCCACATGCGGAATGCACGCAGCACACACGCATTGAAGGCTGCATACTCACCTGGACAGGTTCTTCCACTTCCCATATTGTTCCCCTCAGGATTGTCCCAATAGGACCCCTTGGACACCCTCTGCTATTTTCAGGGTATTCTTTACCCTGCTGTCCTTGGGCACATTGTGATAACTGCTAACCATAGCTGCTACCATCTTGGCACCTGAATGGGATAGGTATGGCCGGTGATGCACATGCATTGTGCATCATGCAGGCATGGTCTGCCCACTCCCATTTAAAAGTGCATGGGTGCATGGAGGGCTGTGCACCATAGGTAGTTGCATTGACATCTGCACACCTGCTACCATGTTACAGGATGTGTCTAGGGATGCTAATGAATGTCCTTCTGCTGGAGGCGAAGTGGAGCATGAGCCAGGGGCAGGCCAGGTCCAAGACTGCAAGTCTTCGACCACATCGACACTTTTTCCATGTGTGACATGCACTGCATTGAGAAATTCCAGTTTGACCTTACTACCATTTCACATCTGTGCAACCTTGTATGGGACTGTTTGGCATCATGTACCCATTGGTCCCAGGTGATGTCCAGGGACACAAAGGTGCTCTGTTCACTCTCCTGCTATGTCACTGACTTATTCCAGAGGATGGCAGGGATGTCTCGGTGTCAGCCAGTCATCAATGTCCAGGGCACTGGTGCAGGTCACTGATGCTCAACTGCATCATGTGCATGACCACATCATATTACCCACAGTTGCTGCAGATGTAGGCACCACAAAACAGGCATTTTATGGCATGCCTGGCATGCCAAACATACTGGGAGTTATATACAACACCCATGCAGTGATCGTGGCACCGATGGTGAATGAGGAGGCATACAGGAACAGGAAGGGTACCACAGTATTAACTGCCAGGTAGTATGCAACGCGGCAGGTATCATCACCAATGTGTGTACCAAGTACCCCAGCTCCCACAACGATGCTTATATCTTGATAGGTCCAGAATGTGTGCCCTACTCACTGTATCTGGAGTACAGGGATGGCTGATAGGTGAGTATACCCCTGCAGCATCGGTGCCGCCATGACGCTGCCTTACCATAGGTTTTTACAATGTCAGTTCTGCACCTCTGAATAAGTAATAGCGGATGTCACTATAGTCATACCCAGAGCCCCTACTTTTCTCGGCACAGTGGGACCAAGTTCTGCGGCAAGACTACCATTTGCCGCAGAACTTCTGTGGAGGTGGTTTGTAATTTCATGAATTTCGGCACTAACAAACTACCACATCACAGTGTCAGCTTCTCATTGTGACTTCACTTTCATGGCAGTGGTTATAGCAGTCAGAATGGTGGAAAGCACAGTAACACTAGTTCAAAAAATAACAGACTTATAAAAATAATTTTATGCCTAAAAGCAAAACAAATGTCTCTCCTTAAGGTCCTAGCCTGTTGCATAAATGACATATGCAGAGGGATCTTATGTGATAAATAAGGTATTTCTATATGCATGCTCTCTATCCCACTAATGAGGTTTCCACTGTCTATCACTTACATATTTGTATGTGCTTTCTACACCACTCATGAGGTTCCCACTGTGTATCACTTATATATTTATATGCAGTCTGTAAATACATACAAATGTGTGTGTTTGTGTGGTGAGAGAGACAGAGATACTGTATGTGTGTGCGTATGTGTGTATATATGTATAATATGTTTTTTTTTATTTCCATGAACTTGCATCCTCATTCATCATTCATACAGGTCCCATTGGAAATGGAATGAGGAGTTATTGCAAAACTCATTTTCATGTCAACCTGCTTTCCTGACACACTGTGTAACACCATCAGGCCATGACATGCATGTGAACCGACTGTGAGATAGAGCTCTCCAGCCCATCACAATGTGTCCACCATGTGACAAAACACTGCACCATACCTTCCCAGGCTCCAAGCAGTGATGTGTTCCACCAATCCTTGTGCTGCCCAGCCAGCTCCCAGAGCTAATCTCTGAACCTGAGTTGCTGGCATGAAAACACAGCATGCTACCCTCTGGCCCAACAGCCATCCCTGCACACAACATTTCTCCATAACTTTTAGGTGATTCTATCAACCAATGACAATATGTAATCAATAACCCTGGCAAAAGTGTGCACAGGGCAATTATTTATTTAACAGGTCTATGCTTTAGCAGGTCTACACATTATTATGCACAGAATCAAAAAGCTGCACTGTAAATACAGACCGCTCCAGATGAGGTTCGAATCAGACACAGGAAGCTCAAACTCTGGGTGCTAAAGTGCTTCATTTTATTCAAAAACACCCTGCTTTCACATCCAGCTAAAGACCACCATCTTCCCAACACGTTTCACGCCTTGGCGCTTAATCATTGATTCTCAATGATAAAATGAAGCACTTTTAGCACCCAGAGTTTGAGTTTCCTGCGTCTGATTCTCTAACCTCATCTGGAACGGTCTGTATTTACCGTGCCGGCTTTTGATTCTGTGCATACTTTTATTTGTTCAGCCTGAGCACGGTTCTAGATGCAGACTTGTGGTTTTGTCTTAAACTACACATTATTATATTCTACTTTTCAGGGCATAATTACTTTATTTTTCTTAAAATGACAGTTAAATTCATTTTACCAGTTATTCATTTCATATGGCATCTCTATACCTTAAAGGCACAAGTAGGTTTGTACAAAATGAGGTATGGACTTAACAGGTCTGTGCTGTTGACAAGGTTTTGTTTGTTGGCCCTAGTGCAATAATTTAAGACTGAAAATTGTATTAGGCTGTAGTACAGGTTGAGCAAATATCACCATGCACGATGTGCTGTGCCACCGCTCTCTGGCAGTGGGAGCTGTGGTAGATAAGTGACTGTTCATTTCTGTTGCAGATTGCAGTAATTTCATTAGCTAATGTATGATGTTGTAGCAATGATAACATCACATTCTGAGCATATGGGGTTTGGATATAAAAGAGGGATGGGAACCAGATTCTATGGATAAACAGAAATATTAATAAAAAATCACAGAGAAGAGTGAATTCTCAGGCACCAGAAGTTCTCTGATGAGATTGCAAGTTCTGCGCGAAAATCTGCGGCCGCAAAATTTAGGGACCTTATCATACCTGATGACACAGTACCTTGAGTCACTAGTGTTGCAGAGAGGGCATACAATGATGCCCACAAGAAGATACATGCCGCCATTGAGAGAACCATAGAGATGATGAAAATAAGGTTCTGGTGCCTGAATCGGACATGTGGCACAATGATGCTTGCCCTAGTAAGGCCTTGCAAGGTGTTCAAAGCATGCGCCTATGCTGCACAACATTGTTTTGCACTGCTGGGTACCCATGCCACCGGGCACAGATAGGGAGAGTGAAGGTTGCCTGGGGTGTGCTGCTGAGACACTGACAGGACAGGCAGCATGCCATGGTGTACTTGTGAAGGGGCATTCCGCCATGGAGAGTGGGTAGGTTGGGGAGAGCACAGTGATGGAGTGCAGGACCTGAGTGCCACCCAGCCCAGGGGGGCAAGGTGTGTGGTGCTTGCATGTATGGTGGTGGAGGACTGTGACCAGGGGTATATGGGGCTATATGGTGTGGTTGTGTGGCATAAGATTGGTGCATCTGATGCACTGACATTATGCTGTGTGTGTGTGTGTGTGTGTGTGTGTGCGGTGGCTGTCATCATGGCTTCTTGTATGAATGTAATTTTAGTCTCCAGAGGACCATATGTTCACCTGCCGTGTTTCACTAGGGCCTTGCCCTCCATGTGGACAGTGGTCAGCGTGTGCCTCTGGCCCTTGCTCTGTCTGGGTGTTACCCTGGTCCACCAGTGTGTTGTTTCTGTTGGGTACCTGTAAGCTTGTGCCTGTCTCCAGGACACAGTACGTGGGGGCTTGCGGGTGCCTGTGGACTTCTGCTGGTGCCCTGGGATGCAGTAGCTGGGAGGCTGGTGGGTGCTTGCGGGTGGTGTCATGCGGCTCACCTTGGGCTCTGGGTGACTGCTGGGTGGCGGCAGGGATGACACATCTGCCGTGGCATGAAGAAGACCTGACTGATCATGCTGCTTATAGATACCAGGTGTTCTGTCAGCCTCTCAAGGAGGTTGCCCAGTCTGTCAAGACCAAGGCATACTCCATACCTCATCTGTCAGGGCTATGAGGGCCTCTGTGTTTTTGTGCTGTGCCTGCAACCTGTCCTGCTCTAGCTGCTGCACCTCTATGTAGTAGTGTGGAGGACACCACCTGTGTATCTTCTCCATGTCTGGCTGGTTGGTTGGGTGGAGGGCCCTTGTCCCAACTGTCAAATGGTGGTTCTGTGGTGGGGGTCTGTACCCTGTGCCAACCATGTGTGGCTGTTGGGTGGTAGTGTGTGTTAATTGCACTCCCATTGTGCCTTTGGCTTCTGGTGGCTCCAAGGGTAGGAGGGTGCCTGGCTGTCTATGGGATGGTATCATTATCCTCCTCCAACTCATTGACCTTCATGCCTGTGTGGCCTCCAGGTCTGCCTCCTTTCCAGTAGTGCCTCTGTATCCAGCTGTGTACCTGGGGGCAAGAAATGGGTCGTGTGCTACATACAGCAGGCCTGCTATGTGTGGTCCATGGTGTGGTACTAGCACCCTAAGGGTTACCCACCTGCACCATCCTCTGGTCCCCAGACATCTGTGAGTGGTATGTGATGCGGTGGGGCTCCATGGTGGGTGCTGTCACCCTGTTGCAGGTGTGCGCCCATGTCCCAGTGTCTATAGGGAGTAACCATGGGGGTTAGGGAGTTCTATGGCATCCGGGCCCTCCTGGCCCCCGTCCATGCATGGTGCTTCTACCTGACCCTCCACCTCCCCATGCAGGGCCACCTCAGTGAGGGTGTTCACATATCATCTCCAGGGAGATATGATGAGTACTTGTGTGGGTGGCCCACTGTTCATCTCTAGCTGTGACTGAGCGCTGGCTGCTAGCTTTTATTTGATGGCTGACCACAGGTCCCTCCATTTATGTTTGATGGCCACTAGTCTCTGTGCCTTAGGACAAGCCATGCTCATGGCAGCCTGTATGTCGATCCACAGCAGGCCTTCATCTCCACAGGTGTCATCAGGGACTGTGCCCCATGGAGGGTAGTATAATGGGCCTGTTTGTTGGACACCATGGCTGCCACCTGCCCTCCGGTGAAGTTTGTAGTGCATGACCATATCCCCAATGGGTCTGGACATGTCCATGGCATGGCCTGCCACTCTGTCCAGCAGCATCATTCCCCAGTGGTGGACCGCTGTAGGTTGTGCATGGCTCTCCCATCTACTGCCATTGCCTGCACCCTGTCTTCCTCAGTAGTAATCACTTCTGCAGGTCCACACAGAGTGGCGTGGTTGCCCATATATGGTAGGGTCATGGGATGGGTCTGCATATTCTAAAACCGCTGGGGTTGCACTTCACGTAACCTGCGCATGTCCCTTGGACATGCCCCACATCTGCATGCTCTATATGCCTGTTTCCTGCTTGGCACATTGCTGGGACGGCTTGCATGCCATGTAGCTGCATAAAGGGGTTGCATCACCTTTGAGTGCACTTTCCACCCCTTGTGCATAGAGCCCAATGAGATACTGGTAGTTAAGTGACTGTAAACATCTACTGACAGATAGTTCCTACATCAATACCCGATACACAGACTTGAACAATTACCTGAACCAGTTTTTGGAAAAGGAAATATTGGCCAGACATTGGGGAAAATCCTATTCTTGCAAAAAGTGCCATGGGGTCTTTTACATCCACCTGGACACCTGTTAGGACAACAACAGTGATGGGCAGAAGAGACTGCAGTTTAACATCTCATTTGGGTGGCACATCCCAACAGTACAGCATCCCCAAGTATACACTCAGGTGCTAGCATTTTATAATATGAGCTAATGTTCTGGTGTAGGACTAGAACACACAATCTTTTGGTCCAGAAGCAGGTGTGCTACCAAGTGAGCAACACGGACACCTATACTGAAATGTACTGAATGTATGTATATGTATGCATGTACAGTATGAATGTATGTATGTATAGACAGTATGTATGCAAGTATGTACATACATGAACATAGTCTCTATTTATGTATGTATGCATAATTGTATGTATGTGCATTATGTGGGTACAAAATGTATGGATATATGTATGTACAGTATGTATGTACACATACATAAATGAGTGTATTTACAATATGTATGCATGTGTATTTATATATGTATGCCCAGTATGTATGTATAGAATGTATGTATATATGCATGTACAGTAACTGTATACAGTGTGCATGTATGTATGGGTATGTACATACATATATGTATGCATGCACAGTATATATACATGTACAGTTTGTATGTATATGCAGTATGTACATATGTATGTATTATGCACATATGAATGTACAGTGTGTGTGTGTGTGTGTGTGTGTATATATATATATATATATATTTATTTTTATTTTATTTATTTAAAATTTGATGACTGGGAAAGGCACACTGAGCAGAGCTTCATTTCCAGGTGTGACCCGGTACAGAATGTGCAGGAAAACAGAGAGTACAAAAGGCGGGGAGTACATACATTATATACAGACATTTATACAGAAAATTTAATACTTTACAATAAAATATAAGTTAACGAAGCATAGTAAATAAATGAGGCTGGAGTGTATTCCCAGACTAGGGTATGCTGGAAGAGAATGTGAGGGGTTTCTGCTGTGTGCTGTGACCATTTGAGCATTTAAGGCAGTCTGAGGTGGGGATGAGCCTGAGGAGTTGCACAAAGCCAGAGGTTGGAGGAAGGCTATTCCAGAGAAGGGGAGATGGTACGAGAAGGCAGCTTGGCCAGTAAGAGTGTGAGGGCGGGGCAGGTGGAAGGTGCGTTGGTCTCTGTGGCGAAGAGGGCAATTTAGGAGGTGGCAGGGAAAGGTGGGAGGGAGGTAGAGGGGTATTGAGTCAAGCCAATATTTTGCTAGCGACAGAGGCGCTATGGATGGTTCTTCTGTGGGAGAGTGGGGCAATGTAGTATATGTACAGTATGTTCTGACTGTATATGTGTATGGATTTACATACTGTGCATATATGCATAATATGCATGTACATTTGTCTGTCTGTCTGTCTATCTTTGTACAGTATATATGTAATGACCGAACAGAATGTATGCATTCATATATGTGTGTATACACAGTACGTATTTACTGAGTGTATGTACTATATATATGCATGCACTGTATGTACACATCCATGTATGTGCAGTTCGTATGCACTGTATGTATGGTATATACGTATGTACTGTATATACCGTATGCATGTAGAAACAGTATGTATGCATGAATGTACAATATGCATGTACTGTATGTGCAATACATGCATACGCATGTACTTGATTTAATGTATGGAGGTGCTAGGTATGTACAGTATATATTATAAATGTATGTACGCACAGTATTTCACATGATTGATTTTATGTACAAGTTCCAGAATATATTGCTGATATTCTGCATCGTGATACTATAAGGTCTGGCCTTGGAGCTGCAGGCTGCCTTCAGTTCGAACTCCCTGAATCAAATCACATTTGTCAGGTGCCAGTGTGGTTCAGCTGGTAGCTCATCCACCTATGGGCCAGAAGGTCATGGGTTCTAGTCCCACTGCAGGATTGGGCTCATACCATGAGCACTGGCACCTGAGTGCAGTACTAGGGGCGCGGTACTGTTGGGTGCGCCCACTTTGGATGAGATGTTAACTTTGAGATCCTGTCTGTCTTTGTGTTGGTTGTTCATGTGGACATAACAGTCCCATGGCACCTCTCAAAAAGAGTAGGGTAGTGATTTGTTTGTAGAAAAGGATCAACTTTTAAATCAAGTAATATGGAGAAGATCAAAGCAAGATACCATCCTGCTACTTATTTCATAATCCTATTTCAAACAAATGTGGAAAACCCAGAATTAAGGCAAAAGAAAAATATTTGTTCTACCCTTTAAAGTTTTAGAAGAAAATGTTAGGTTATCAAGCTGGTTGATCTTTGTGGATGCATTTATAGCTATTCTCTCTGTTCACTGTTGATCAGCTGTTCCATCCAGTCTAGACTTTAAAGAGGTAGTCAGTCTCCAGCTTTCCATAAGCTGCCATATTCCTTTCAGTGCACCAATTTGTATATCTTTTGTTCAGACATCCCGGATATAATGTTCCACCATTCAGGTACTACTGGTACTGGGACCTTGTCTTGCTGGAAACGTAAACTGCACCTCACTATTCATAAATAAAATGTAATACCCGAAAAATATTCAAATCATACTTTCATGGTACCCTGTTAACTTATTTGTGAAGGAAAACATGATTACGTCTTTGTAAGTGATGGTGGAAAAAAAAGGAGTAGCCCATCTCAAGGCTAAATATTGCCAACAATGCTGTGGAAAGGGAAGGTGATAAACAGATGCTGCTGGGTTTCTAATTCTGCAGATACTTTTGTGTTGGACAGTACCTTTCTGTAAGGTGCTTATGTTTATGATTATTTTGACACCGAGGGCCAGATATTCAAACTGCGCCCAAAAAGTGTGCAATAGCAGGAGCAAGCGCAGTCTATTGCACCATGCGCAAGAGAAGTGATATTCAAAAACGGAGCAGGCCAAATTGTACCTACAGCCAACTACTGAATATCGCACTACCTGCACCATAGCGCAACTAGGGAGGGAAAGCTGAGCAAATCTGATGTGCCAGAGCCAACAAGGGATGTTCAGCTGAGCAGTCCAGAGGCGCCACAGCGCACCAGGGAGACCCCCAGCTGCAGAGCAATGTAACTGCACAATCAGGGAGTGTAGGGGCCCACCACACATGCCACAGATGGGCACACAGAACACACAGCAGAACAGACATTGTTCTCTACAGCCCAAGCACTGCACAACTGGGGAGGGCTGAACAACCACTGGCCCATGGAGACAAGCAAACAACCCACAGCCTGGCTGTGGTGCCCCATTACACCTACTGGCAAGCTGTGACTGGCACACAAGGAGGGCAGACCACCCCATGCCACACCATCCTCCCCAGTGCAGAGCACATCCTGCACCGTGACCCCAGACACCCCCCATGAGCAGTGACCACCATTGCAGGAAACCCCATGCATGCCACCACCCCACTGTGTCAATGCAGCCCCTGTGCACCACAGAACCATGCAAGCCAGCCCCACCATGAGCACCCATCAGTGGGTTGCAGCACACGGCAATGCAACAGCAGCAGACACAGTGCCACAGTCCCCCTGAGGTACTGCTGAGAGACTGACCATGCATTGGCACAAGAGGTACCCCACATGGGACAGGGCATGCCTTTGACACCACCACCAGTGGTACAGCGCCCTGCACAGTATTCCAGTGACACACCACGACCCACCACTGGCCACAACAGCCAGCACAGACACCCACAGTGGTGCGTGGAAGCATGCACCACACTGGATGCCACACAGGGTATGGACAGACACCCACACATACCCAAGGGCACACCAACACAGGGACGAGTGGTGGGGCAACAAGCCCCATTGTGGGCCCATGTAAGCCATGTACACACAACTCGCAGTCTACCATGGCACTGGAGTGCCAGCCACCCTGCACAGGCACTGTGGACCTGTACACCACCAGTAGTCACCCGGAGCACAAGCACAGACAGGGGCACATCCCCTGTAACACACACAAGGCACAGCATGGAGGTGGGACAACGACTGTGGCGCCCACAGTGCCACCGAGCCAGGTATGCACCACACCAGTGACAGGGGCAACCCAGCAGGGTGACAGGTACAGTGTCTGCCCTGCAGGGACTGCCACCACTGACATGCCAGTGGACCATACAGGTCACAGACAGGCATGTGTGTCAGCTGCACAGGCCATGGACAGGCCGATGGGTACACCATGGACACAGAGCACGCCATGGACCACTGCACACAGTCATCCAGTGCACAGGGAACAACACACACACAGACACTGACTTGATATCTACATCCACACCATAGTCACCTCTACATGGACACACACACATACCCATGACTGCACCACCCTTGATGCCATGCACACCACTGCAGCTGAGCACCTATAGCCCGCTGTAAATCAGAGACCACCACAGTATTCATATCAAAATGAAATGTATTGTACATATAAAAGTGAACTATGTACAAGAATAAAAACTATATACAAGCTTGGGGGACACAAACAAGGTGGCGGTGGGTAGGGGAAGGGGTGGACAAATGGATGGAATAGGAGAGGTGTGAGGGTGGGTCCAGGGGGGTAGGGAAGTAATGAACCGAAGGACTCCTATCGGGACTGCCGTTCGGCTCTGGGACCTCTGGCCTCTGTGTCTCTGCAGCACACCCATCGTGTCCAGCCTCCTTAGGATGTCAAGGGACTCATGGGCCAGCTGTGGGAGCTCCTGTAAGGCATCCCGAATGTCCCTGAGATGGCGCGTACCTAGGACAAGGGAGCACAGTCAATAGGGGTGTGAATGCACAACCCCATACAGCCCGTCCACTGTGCATGGCATACGGCCATGGGACATACCACTGTGATGGTGTGTGACCACCCGCAGTAATCACGCCCACAGGACCTGCCCACTCAGGCGCATACAGCCATGCAGAACGCTGCACACACCCACCGCCAAGTCATGCACAGCACCACCGTGGCCATTTAGTGACATGGCTATGTGGTACAAAAGGCAGTGGCATAGCCATGCACCTGGTGCACGCATGGATCACCAGTGACGCACACCCAGACATGCATTGCCACTGGACAGTGTTGACTGTAACAAGTTGCGTGCATGGCAGTGGTGTCAATGAATGGTGGCCATGCCCACTGCCCACCCTGTCACACAGCATGCAGTACTAATCATGGATGTATGGCACTCACCCTCATCAGGCGGTCAGGTGGGCGGTGATGGCCCTTGCCCTGCCTGGCTGCATTGTGCCCCGCCGCTCTGCCCGCAATCTGCAGATTTCATCTGGGCCTGTGGGAAAAAGGAGAGAAGAACATCAGTACATTCTCAAGCAAAGTCCCCTGCCCCAAGGTGTGTGTCCTCCCACCCAGCCAGACCCACCCACCCCACACCCTGTGAACAGCACCACGGCCAACCCCATACAGTCCCTCCCCATGTGCTGGACACATACAACACTGTGACCCATATGGACGATAAAAGTGTGTTGACGAACCCCTACCTGGACGTGGCACTGCGTCCTCCAGGCACGCCTGCAGTTGGGCCAGTAGCCCGCCCCTCCTCCGCAGGTCACCACAGTGGTGCCTGCACTGCTCTGCACTATGACCCCATCCTGTGGCCTCTTCCAGGGCAGTGGCCACCTCCTGCCACACCTGGGTCCTGGCCCTGTCCAGTGGAACCTCCCCGAGAGAAGCCATGGTGTGGCTCAGCAATGGCCACTAGATTGGCCAGCTCAATTGCTGTCCACTGTGCTGCCTGTCTTTGCGCCATTCTAGCCGCTATAGTAGGCAATATGGCACTCTGCAGCATGGCTCCCCACATGCAGATGCTGCGCAGTTCAGTGCTGCCATTCCCTATCGCGCTGTTACCGAACAGCACAATAGAGGTGCACCTATGCCTGGCGCATGGCGCCAAGGGGGCAAAGGTCGGGCACAGGGTCAAGGTCTCTGGCGCAAGGCCTCGAACAGCTCCATCAGATGACAGTGCGGTAGCGCGATTGGCTGCCTGTGTGCCAGAGCCATAGCGGACTACAGAGCAGTTGGGCCATTGCACCTATGATGGCCCAGTGCCACAGCGCCATGTAGTGACCATCGCTATAGCGCCACTGGCATAATTGTGGCCATGCCCCACATTGCCTACCGTGCACAGCACATCATTAGCATGGCAGACGCCTGCGCAGGCAACCTGGGCATGCACAGTGAGGTGTACTATGCATGTCACAGGACTGCGCCATTGGCTCAGCATGTTCAACACAATTGCGCAGTGCAACAGTGCGATATTCAGCCATCATATGCAAATCATCTAATCAGCCATTCAATGGTGCAGCACTGCAGTTTGCATCTACTTAAAGTTGCGCCTCTCCTCATTTGCATGGATTGCGCTATAAAAGTGCGACAATGTGCTGCAGTGGCCATAGTCGGTTACTGCAGTTTATTGGTGAGTTGCATGCTGTTTGGGAGTGTGGACTGTGGATTCAGGGACATGCATGGGACTACACAGTCACAGGTAACAACTGCCATTCTTACAGGCTGCATAATGACCGAGCAGGTTGTTGGAGAGGAGGAAAACAGTGGTGGGAGGAGGAAGAGGAGGCTGAACTTTACAAAGGCTGAAACCGAGGCCCTGTTCGAGGCCTACCTGGATCAGGAGCCACTGCTCAGTGGACGGCGGGGAACCCCTCAAGCCCGTGCTGCTGCATGGGAGGAGGTGGCATGTGCCATGAACCTGCATGGCAGCCACCAGGCCCGTGCAGGAGTGTAAGAAGAAGATGGGCATGGACAGGAGGAGGGTAAAGGAGAAGGTGGTTGCCATCAGGGCAGCACGTGCTGCAACAGGTGGGGACAGCCGAGGTGGTACAGCTGACCCCAGTGGAGGACAGGCTTGCTGGAAGCATGCAGCGCAGTGCCATTGAGGCTGTTCTGGGTGGTGGCTTCCAGACGGGTGGTGGCCCATCACTGCATGGTAAGTCATGGTCTGTCTATGGGGGCTGGGTAGGTCACACACAACGCTGACTTTGCTTTCCCTTACAGATCCTGAGCATCTGCATGGGTCAGCAGTGGTGGGCCTGTCCACCGCGGACAGTCGGATGGAGTTGGAGGTGGGACCATCCACCTCCACAGGTATATGTGGATCATTGTGACAGTGGGGCGGCCTGGCTGTCCACACTGATGTCGTTGTGACAGGTGTGGAGGAAGCCCTGCCTGTGTCCCAGCGTGCTTGGCATCCACAGATGCCAGCACACTGTGGCTGTGGCAGGCAGAGTCCGCACCAGTGATGATGACAGACTGTCATGGGCAGTGACACGTGTGTGCCACAGGATGGCCTCACAGCAGGGGCAATTTGGCGCCCATGGCTGTGGGGTGGTGCCGCCGTGGAGGCTCGGCGTTAGCACAGTCCCAGGCTGTGCCTGTCAGCACCAGTGGGCAGCACTGCTGTCTGTTCAGGACAGTGGGACTGTTGTGGCCACTGCGGTGGCACCACTGAGCCCTGGGGTGCGGCAGCCAGAGGGCAGCATCAGCAGTCACCCACTGGGCTTGGGGGTACAGGGTTCAGAGGCGCATCTGTGCACTGCCTGTGGACATGCTTAGACCTGGTCCTGGTGCGCAGCACCCACCCTCAAGGGGTGCTGAACATCAGGGCCTTGTACACCCTGAGGGACAGGATGCATAGGAGGCTGATGACCTCTTGGATGAGCACACCTGCCTACCGCTAGCGCCGGTCCACAGCAGCAGATGCGGTTTATGCACGCCCTGGGGGATGCACCGCGTGTGGCTCTGGAGTGGGCAGAGGAGCTGCAGCAGGGACACCGCACTGATCCTGGCAGGGATGGACAGTTTGGGAGGATGTGACCGCTGCCATTGACAGGCATGCACAGGCATTCATTGCTGTCATGGCCACAATGAACACACAGTCAGGTGCCCATCGCGGACACCACGCAGTGCACTATCCACCCCCATTCCTGGCATCGTGCAACTCCCACCCTGTCGACACCGGGTTCAGCTGTGGGCATCCCAAGCACTTCTGGTGCAGGCATGTTCCATGCTGCAGACCCTGTGCATGCACAGTCGTGGTTCACGCAGTGTAACCCCTGGGGACCATCGTGCCACCCTACGAGGCTAGTGGTCAGTCTGCCAGTGCTGGCGGGTCTCGGCGGGGCCGCCCATGCATCCATGGTGACCATGGCACTGTGTCACGTGACTGACCTGTCTCCCAGCGCGGCTACCATCTGGTGCTGCCCTGTGTGCATTGTGTGTGTCAGTGGGCATTGCATGGGTGGGTACCTGGCCCTGCGTGGACACAGTCCACCTGCACACCCTCCCGGCTGCTGACTGCAGTTGCGGTGCATGATGATGCCTGCATTGCGCTGTACACCAATGTGCAGTGGCGCTAGCATCTGACACACGATACACAGGCAGTGGCATGGTGGCCTGTGGACATGTGTGTTGCTAGGTGTGCGCTCTGGGTCGGTGTGCCTTCTGCCCTCTGTGCACGCTTTGTTGCATTGTGTGTGTGCGTATGTGTGTCCTTCGGTGTGGCATGTTAATCCTCACCCATCCCTGGTTGTGTGTGTGCCTCTGTGCCCTGCCACTTTCCTTGATGGCATGCACCCCGTGCGCGTCCATGCATGTTTGTGGGTTGTGCTTTGGCCACTGGTGGTTGCGCATGGCCCCATGACTTACCTGGGTTGGCTGAAGTGCTCCTCTGTGATGGTTTCCCGGTGCAGCTGTGCCAGCCGGAGCAGTCGTGGGTCCTGTCGGCCAAGGGGCTGCCCATCACCATAGTCACTGGCGCCCCATTGCTGTCCCCCTCTTCGACCTGTATGGCTATCCCACATTCATTGGCCATGTTGTGCAGGATGCAGCAGGCCAGGAATATCCCGCAGGCCTTTGAGGGGCTGTACTGTAGGGTGTCTGGGATACTGAAGGCACATTTCCGCTGCCTGGACACCTCTGCACTGGGTACACCTGCCTGTGCTGGCCTCTGTGCTGTGTGGCTCCTCACACCTTCCCTGTGCCTGGCTGTTCAGAGTGACCTTTCCTTGGCCTGCCCTGTTTGTGCCTCCTGCCCTGTCTGCCTCTGCCTCTGACATGTGGCTTCCTGTAGCATTCTTGCGCCTCTTCCTTGCTCCTTTTATTTTGGCTCATTTCTGCTGCTTCACTTCGCTTGCTCACTGCGCGCGGCACAAGTCTTTAAATATCACACTGCGCCATTATGCATGGTTCCTCCCCTTCGGTTGCGCATGCCTTCATTATCATTGCGCTGTTGCCCAGCATGATTTCGGGACGCAACTGCCTCCTGCTGAATATCGCAGAATGGCGCACTCGGATTTGCGCAGGCACAACCCTATTGTGCATGGCTGAACTCTTTTGAATATCTGGGCCTAAGTCTACTATGGCACTTAACCATAGCATGTCCCACATTCATTAGGAAATGCGCTTGTCCAGCAATTGTTTTTTTTTTTGCTATGGGGGATGAATGCTGAAGGCAGTCCTGCAGGCCTAAGTCTGCTGAAAAATGCAACATTATGTACAGGTCTAATCATGTTCTGCTATCTCTCTTAACTGGAATATTCCATATCATTATCTTAAAAAAACAAAAACAATTTCCAGTAATCGGGTGACGTCACATTTCACTCCGCTAATTTTCTGTTGTTCCTGATCTTGCCTAAAGCAGATTAGCCAAATGTTTTCAACTGATTGTTCTCTCTTGGAGCCATGAGAGGAGAAATAATTTCTACATATGAAAATGCTGCAAGAAAAGGCAGTAGGGTTCACCATCCCTAGACCACCATCTTCAATATCTAAATAGGTTACGTCCTTTTAATGGGATTTAGTCTAATATCCCATCAAATTTGAAAGAATATACTAGTCTGGTTTTCATGTTTTTGTGTGTGGGTGGGGGGGTAAATGTAGCTAAGGTATCAGAAAATAGGGATAAGGAACATTCTGATTGTATTAGTTGTTTTTTTGGAAAAATCCCACTGTTGCCACATAGAACCCTTTTTTTCTGCTGTTACTGTCTTTTTTTGCTTTTATTTTCCTCAGTTTTCCTGTACCAAATTTCAAGCCCAAAACAGATGCCTAGAAGTTTACTGATCTAAACTGATACTTATGGATCCTATTTCATTAAGTGTATCCTCATTAACTCCTATGGAAAGTTCTTTGCTTTTGTCTCGATTTAAAGAGGTGCCAAATACATTTCGCATTCCTGCAGTAACCAAAGAGCCTTTCTCGTGTTTTTTTATTTGTCATACAAGTTTTTATCCTGCTCCAGTAGGATGTGCATCTCATCAGCCCTGTTCCCAATCCTGTAGTTGTCTCTACACCACTTCTGGATTCCTGGTAACAGTCTCCCACAGATTCCCCCTCCCACAGTGGGGCTAGGGGGAGGCTGTGTCCTCTCTCAGACAACAAATCCAGAGGTTCCATTCAGCAGCGCTGTGGAGTGGGCTGCAGGGAGATGGGTAGGACTTCACGGGCCCATCCTCCCATTTTCCATTTTCTTCCCCTTACCAATACTGGGGCTCATACATCAGTGTGTACATGTGGAGGCATGAATGCTCATAGAAAGTCTGCCAGCGCCCACCCCTTTGTGCCACTCTTTGCTGTCCTGCCACCTGGTGGCAGTCACATGATAGAGTTAGCAGCCACCCTCCCTCGGGAGAGCAATCCATTGGACACTCAATCCTCTCCCACACCTGTGCCCTCGTGACCCAAGTCTGTTCCTGAGGCCCACTCACCGGTGTAGGAAAGAAGGCATGCACATAGCATCTCAGTCCTCTTCACCAGTAGGCTGATTCTTCTCCTGCATTTTTATCTTAAACATGTGGGCTCATGCCATCAGCGTGTGCCTTACATTATAAATATTGTGAACTTTTATTACTCGTGATACCTTTTACCTGTATATCATCTTCAAGATGTCTCACTTACTGGCTCTAGAGCAAATACATATAGCAGTGGGCTTAATGGGCACCATTGCCAAATTTCTATGAATGGGAATTGAGCCATGACCCTTAAACTTTAGAAGCAATACTGTAGCACTGGCATATAAACCCTCAATCCATTTTATAAAAGGGTATAGAACACCACAGTGCAGTAAGACAGCCAAAAGATAGCCATGCTTACTTTATCAAATGTTGTTTTCTGATCTAGCGCTAATAGATACCCTTTGGTGTTGTGCAAATTTCCTTCAGAAAAAATTCTCTAAAGGGAAATATCCACTTGTAATCGGGCCCCACCTCATTGTGAGGCAGGGCCCAATTAGCATTTTCACAAAGTGTTAATTTTTTGACTTACTGTAAGTGCAGTATGGTAATTAAGATTTTATCTGGTTAATCCCTACTGTCCTTCCCACTGGTATTTTGAAAGGAAGCACTTTAGTGGTGCATCCATTAATGTCCAGTGGCTGTCCCGAGAATGATGTGTTAGCTAGAGCAGCCGTGGGAGCGCGCATGGGTACTGTATAACTGAAGCTATTAATAGCTCCACTTTGCAATGTATATGTCTCGATGCTATGCTGAGACCAAGTATAGACTAACAGTTGATGCACACCGATTATTAGTTGCACTCTGTTATCTACTGCACAGTGCAAATGATTTTGTTTTGCACTGATTATTGTGCCCACTAAGATAATAATAGGTTTCTCTTCTTGCACCTATATTGCCTACTTACTTCACTCTCTACCAAGGATGTATCTGAAACGAGCCATGTCAGTATGCCTTCCTGGTAAAACGCTTGAAAAAATACTTCACTAGTACTTTTGTATCTGGCACTTACACTGACAATGGATATTATCATGTATAAAATCATGTTACAACAAAGGCTTAAGGTTTCTGGAACATAATAGCTTGTTGAGAGTATGTTGGAATATATCTCCAGCCAGTTGCACTTTTATCATTGTGATACACTTATTCACTTTGGGTAAACATCACTTTCATCATTATATATGCTATGTAAAGATCAAATTCTGTGTTGTAATTTTGGGGCTTTTTATTGCTTTTTTATTGTTTTTTACTTGGTAATATGTTACATTTTGACATGTAGTTGTTTCTCTAGGGTCATTGTATTATCATAGGCTCAATTCATAGACAGAATTCTGAGCAGCATTGAAGCTGGAGTTTACTGATGGACTGTTACTCTCACTCACAAAGTATGTGTCTGCAGGAGGTTTCTTCACTTGACATGTGATTTAGTGAGCAGAGAATCTTAAGTTTTTTTCTCCATTAGACTGATACATGATATAATATATGTGGGTCGAATCTCTGCCTGCTGTTATCTCTAGACAACCTTGACCTTTAAGTTTGGTTCAGCTGAAATCACACTTTAGATATTCAAGCTTCTGATGTCACTTTATTTCTGAAGGCCTGTTTTAAACCAATGAGAATTATTTATATTTTTTTGCATGATCTAAGTGTTAATAATATGGGATTTTCTAAATAACTCTCATTAAGCTTCGAAGAAGGACTTGTTGGTCTGAAAGCTAAAGCTCTTTGTTCTTTTTGTAACATCCTTTTGGTCCAATAAAAGGTATCAAATCATCTATTCTGGATTTGAAATAAATAGAATGCTAGATAGCTAGCCAGGCAGACAGATAAGCAGATAGATAAATGTACAGTATTTGTGTAAGTGCACTAATAAATGTATGTGTGATATATATATATATATATATATATATATATATATATATATATATATATACACACACATGTATGTACATATGTAAAGTATGTACATATAGTATATATGCATGAATGTACCAATGTACAGTATGTATGTATGTATATGCGATAACCCCACTGACCAATTATTTAACCAGTAGCCACATCTCTCACAGTATAGGGAAAATGTGGCTACAGGGCACAATCTAGTGGGGCCAATACTATGGCCAAAACCCAGGTCCTGGGAAGAAAACATCTGCTCAGGGCTATGCTAGGTCTGCACTTCTGGATAGGGGTACCCAAGTAACCCACACGGAAGCAATAACATAAATGTCCATACCAGGTTGGTTTCTAGAGTGTGGTTTCATTCCATAACAAAATAGGAACACAAAGCAAAGATGGACCCCAGGGTTTATACACATGGTAAATACAGACATCTGATGTACAGAACTCCAGAGTTCCCATATAGAATAAGATGATTGTAGAAATTGTGGAACTAGTCACGGTAAAAACACCAAGCAAATTTCTCAACTAGGCACACCACGGCCAGTCTTAGAAACCCAGAAGGCATAGGATTACTGTGAAAATGTGGACTAGCCACAGGTGAACACTCAGATTCTTCTGGACTTGGCACACACATCCAGTATTTGAACACTTCCCATATAGCATGGGATTAATTGTGACACACTGACCACATTGGAGCACAAAAGGCTCAACTGGAGAAAAACTCAGTCACTGGGGTAGAAGTTTCTTCAGCATTGGCCATATGCACTGACAGAAAACACAGGTGCCATTCAGAGCCTGGAGTGCTAAACTGGTCACTCCAGATGGGGGTCTCCACCTTTTGTTTCCAAATTCATACTCTGCCATCCCTCTGGAAAATGCACCTCACTTTATACCAGAAGTTACTGTTGATGCATTCTAGAAATGTATTTCACATTTAACATCAGCAAAACACATCAGGAGTCACAGGTGAAAGTTCTGCTCACATGGATGGTCACGGACTGGACTCCACTGTGGTCAACCAACTTTTAAACTTCCAAGGTGACAGGGTCCCTTTGTCAGAGAAATTCACCTTTAAGGAAACATCCATGTACAGTCGGGCCCCACCTCCATGTGAAGTGGGGCCGATTAGCCGATGCAATAGAAAAGTTAAAATAAACTTACTCACTTCTCATTTATTTGAAATTATATCTGGTTGATCCTGCGCCCCTGTTGCCCCAGCATTTTAGGATGCAGAACCCTCCCGTCGCGCCACAAGCACCATGGCTGTCCCCGTGATAGCGTTTCAGGCTGAGGAGCGGCGGGGTATCTATATACTAATATGAGACTCATTATTAAAATAGCTCCGGTTTGGAGCCTGGATTACTGTGGCATGTTTCTTATAAGCAGATGATGACCAGTACCCTGCCAGTTGATACGTGGTCTGGGTGTAGCCGAGACGCATAGATTCTAAACAGGAGCTATTTGAATATTTGGCAATACAGATACTGTATTGCCAAACATTCAAATAGCTCCGGTTTAGGAATCTATGCGTCTCCGGCTACACCGAGACCACCTATCAACTGGCAGGGTACTGGTCATCATCTGCTTATAAGAAACATGCCCATCGAATGTCCAGGCTCCAAACCGGAGCTATTTTAAAATGAGTCTCATATTAAGTATATAGATGCCCCCGCTGCTCCTCCTGAAACGCCATCACGGGACAGCCGCGTTGCTTGAGGTGCGATAGGAGGGTTCTGCATCCTAAAATGCCGGGCAACGGGGTAGGATCAACCAGATATATTTTCAAATAATTGTGAAGTAGTGTTTATTTTAGCTTTTCTATTGCATTCATAATTGGGTCCCACTTCACATGGAGGTGGGGCCCGACTGTATGTGGACGCTTCCTTTAAACCAAAAAGCAGGTACTCCTGGGCAAACTTAGAAACAACAGCTACTCACAGATCTTGACCAAAAGGCAGCTTCACAATGTCCTGGTAGGATCAGGAATTGCCCCTAACATCCTGGCAGCCTGCTCCATCCCACCTAGGATGAAGAACAAGAAATCCCTGAGATGGTTTCCACCATTTAGGTAAAGATGGAAAATGCTGTACTCCACTAGGTGAGAAAATCTGAACACTGCAGCTCTCTATCAGAGCTGCTACTACAGACTACTGCTCACACTGAGCTCTGGAACAAGACTGACTCAGAATTCTAAATTCCTACTCACAACAACTGCTGTGTGGCTTATGCTGCTGCGTAGAGTTCTAAGGTGACATCACCTCTCCAGCTCCCAGCTGAGACCAGCAGCAGAGAGGGACAGGTGAAATCCATTTACTGGCAAATAACTAGCTGCCTTCTGCCTACTACTAACTCTAATGGATTCTAGTAACCCGGGAACGGGGGGTTATATACTTATATATGAATGTAGGTATGCATGTACAGTATGTATTCAATTCAATTAATATATTGTAAAGCAAATGTATGTTCCATAAACTATGTATACTGATATATAAATTTATATCGATGTATGTACAGTATGTATGTGCTGTATGTACGGTATCTATGTACACATGTACGATTGTATGCATAGTGACACTGTACTGTATGTATGTAATGTCTCGAGTATGTTCTGCACATACTGTAATGTAATAAAACCATCTAGAGAAATTAGACCCGTTATAGTACAGCCTAGCCTACTTTATTCTAAATATCTCAAGGAAAGTCATCCCATACAAAGTTTGTGTACATATGTCTGTATGTATATACGCATATACGCATAACCTGCCAGGATGAAGCACAGTATCACAGATTCAGCCAGTGATATGTTGCACAATTATGTAGCAACCAATGAAATCTAAAGGTCATTATTTTGTTTGTCTTGCAGGAACTGTCACATCTAACTTCTAGCATTTCACCCTGGCTGATGATTCCATACAAATGTATGTTCTGTATGCATGTATGTAAGTAGATATGTACTGTATGTATGCATTATGTGTGCATGCACTGTATGTACAGCATGTATGGTCTGTATGTACAATATGTATATATTTATGTACAGCATGTGTGTATGAATGTTAATGTGTATGCTACATGGTTGGGTCCTTCAAAGGCTGCTTTAAAAAGTACCTGTTCAGCTAAGCTTATTGTTTAAGTTAGGTATTTATTTGAATGATAGCTAGTGATTACTAATTTATCCTGATAAATTCAGTACGTTTTTCTGCCTTCCTGTAAAGTGCCCAAAGCCTGTTAGATAAGACACCCTTAAAGCCACTTTAGAGGTTGGGTCCTTCAAAGGCTGCTTTAAAAGTACCTGTTCAGCTAAGCTTATTGTTTGCTAGTATTTATTTGAATGATAGCTAGTGATTACTAATTTATCCTGATAAATTCAGCATGCTTTTCTGCCTTCCTGTAAAGTGCCCAAAGCCTGTTAGATAAGACACACTAAAGCCACTTTAGCCGACCCTGCCCTCAGAGCACCCAGCAAGCATGAGGGTGAGCCGCCAGCGGTGAGGTGGCGACCCAGCGAGGCCAATCTTGGGAACCAGGAGGCCGGAGACAGCCAGCAAGCCACTCCTGCCTCGAAAGCACCCAGCAGTTTAGGTTCCCGAGCCGCAGCGGGCGGGCGCACTCACGAGCTGATCTGGGAACCAGGAGGCCGGAGAGACAGCCAGCAAGTCGACCCTGCCCTCGAGCACCCAGCAAGCGCAGGGCCCGAAAGCCAGCGGGCGGGCGGCACGCGAGGGGCCAATCTTGGGAACCAGGGAGGCCGAGAGACAGCCAGCAAGGTACGGAAAGCCGCTGACAATCGGGAGGCGAGCGCCACTCTCAGCCTTGCTTCCGATTGGTTCTGCTTCTCCATTGACTTCTGCTACAGCTTGCACTCTGAAAACTGACCGGATTAGTGGTTTTACTGTAATTTTGCCAAAAAGAGCTGTTTTACAAAATTGTTTAAAAAGTCTAGGTTAATGTTGTTTTTGTTAATGCCTAAGTGATACAGTCCTTTGGTGGGATTTCTGTTGGGCCAGACGCAAAGGCGCCCTCCCAACAGTCTTTTGTTGTGCAAAGTTTTTAGCACCTAATTGCAGAATCTTAATTACTGCAATAGTGCTTTCTGACTGTCCTCTCCTCTCTCTCTCCACTTTAGCCGACCCACCGCCTCGAGCACCTCAGCAAGCGCAGGGCTCCGAAGCCGCCAGCGATGGGCGCGACCATGAGGCCGATCTTGGGAACCAGGAGGCCGGAGACAGCCAGCAAGGTACGGAAGCCGCTGACCAATCGGGAGGCTAGCGCCACCTCAGCCTTGCTCGATTGGTCCTGCTTCTCCATTGACTTCTGCTACAGCTTGCACTTCTGAAAACTGACCGGATTAGTGGGTTTTACTGTAATTTTGCCAAAAAGAGCTGTTTTTACAAAATTGTTTAAAAGTCTAGGTTAATGATGTTTTTGTTAATGCCTAAGGATACAGTCCTTTGGTGGGATTTCTGTTGGGCCAGACGCAAAGGCGACGCCCCCCACAGTCTTTTGTTGTGCAAAGTTTTTAGCACCTAATTGCAGAATCTTTAATTACTGCAATAGTGCTTTCCTGACTGTCCTCTCCTCTGTCTCCTCCACTTTAGCCAACCTGCCCTCGAGCACCCAGCAAGCGCAGGGCTCCGGAGCCATTGGGCGCAGCGACCAAGGAGGCCGCATCTTGGGAACAAGGAGGCCGGAGAGACAGCCAGCAAGGTACGGAAAGCTGCAAATTTTGCCCGCCTCCCCTCCTGGGTGTTTCTTTTATACACACCTTCCCGCCAAATCTCATATCTCCGCTTCAGTTCACCTCCTAGCCATTAACCTAGCACCACTCCTCCTATTGCCTTTGGTACTCCTAACCCTAGCTACCAAACAACATGTTGTTGCTCGTGGCTATTGCTCCTCTGCCTTCGCCTATGTCACACCTTGATGATGATGCCGCACCAGCCCATGACCTAGTGATTAAGGCGGCTAGTCAGTCT
Source organism: Neoceratodus forsteri (assembly GCA_016271365.2). NCBI lineage: Eukaryota > Metazoa > Chordata > Ceratodontiformes > Ceratodontidae > Neoceratodus > Neoceratodus forsteri. The sequence continues at coordinate 129,063,444 of JADMNL010000024.1, forward strand.
GACCTCCCTCATGCAACCCTAGTGGATGTCCTTCACTTCCTCAATTATACATTACCGCTGCTGTACCAAAATCCTTGGAGTATCCTACAAAAAGGCTCACAACCAGTTTTGCACTTCCTATACCCCATGCTCCACTCTTGGCCCTTCAGTGCCCCCTATTTCTGTCCATCAAGCTGGTACTTTATGACAATATATCGCTTTATAAGGCAGGCCCGACATCCTCTGAATACTGGACCCTGAGTAAAAAGAGAAAGCCCTCTGTTCCTTCCTCCTATCACTTGAAGCACTCATCAAACTATTGTTCTTTCTGCTTATCTGTGCTGGCACTGTTGAAACCAATCCTGGACCCCAGAAGGCTTCACCTCACCAGCAGATCTAGTCTCCATGAAAGGCCTATGTTTTCTCCACATCAATGTATGCAGCCTTTTAAAAGTTCTCACTAATACAAGCCTGGGTTGCCCATACCCTGCCAGACTTTCTAGTATTCTCTGAAACGTGGCTTAAACCAGCAACAAATGACAGTGAAATAAGTCTACCTAATTACCAGCTTTTCAGATCAGACCGTCCATCCAGGGGTGGTGGGGTGGCCATTTATGTTAAGTCAATATCTCTGCTTCTTGCCTTAATATTTCATCTCAGCCTAAAGAATTCGAATGCCTATCCCTTAAAATATCCTTCCCAACATGACAGCCTTTCAACTGGTTGGCTGCTACAGGCCCCCTCTGCCGCCTTAAACTCCTTACCCATCTGGGGAATATAACTAAACTGGGTCCTGAGGATACCATTATTCTAGGCGATCTGAATTTTAACTGGCTATCCAATGTTTCTGCACCCCTAGTATCTTTCTGTGACTCCATGGTTTTACTCAACTAATAAACGAATCAACAAGGATTAACCCAAAAATAAAAGTAATAGCACCTTACTTGATGTTATGTTGGTTAATAAGCCCCATCTGTATTCACTGCTGGAGTGCTATTCAGTGATATAAGTGATCACTGCCTCATAGCTGGTATAAGATCTTCAATCAAGCCATCTAACCCTGCAAAATTCCTCCCAAGAAGGTCAAAAAGAACTTTAATATTGCAGAATATCTCCAAGATCTGTGTCACTCTAAATGCTGGCAAGAATTCTACCTCACAGCTTGTGGAGTTAGCACTGCAGGTGCTAAATGATATAATCTTAGGGGCCCTCACTATACATGCTCCAGTCACCAGTGTCAGAATTAAACGCAAATCTTGTCCCTGGTTCTCTGCTGAACTTAAATCTGCACTGCTTGCTAGAGACAAGCTCTGGAAAAGGGCAAGGAAGACCAAAGATCCAAACGACTGGCTACAATTCAGAAAGCCAGGAACAGCTGCACAAAAAAAGTGAGAGATGCTAAGGCTGCCTTCTATACAGCAGAGCTGGATGCCTCCTACCATAACCCAGCCAGATTCTGGGGCAATATCAAGGAATCCTAGGCAAGACTCTAGCACCTCTTTACCATCTCAAGTGAACCTTAATAATGTGATCATCATCGACAAGTATGAGATTTTAGATGCTTTCAATAATCACTCTACTACAGCAGGCCTAGCTTTTGACTCCTCTCCGCAAATCTACTGCGTTCACAACTTACTCTCCATTCTACTGAAGTTCAGAAGGCTGCCTCTACATTTTCTTTCAAGCCAATATTATTAAAACAAGTAGAAGACCTATTGCTCCATCTGGATACCACTAAAAGCGCTGGTGCAGACTCTCTGGACCCCTTCTTTCTAAAATTGCACTGCATGCCATTGCAGCCCCCAACTCACCTCTTCAACTTGTCCTTATCTACTGGTTCTATTCCTTCTTTGTGGAAGACAGCACAAGTGTTTCCCTCCTTAAAGCAGGGGACCCCATGGATCTCAACAATTACAGGCCTATTTCCATCTTACCAGTGCTGTCCAAAATGTTAGAGAAACTGGTAAGCATCCAACTAAATGACTACCTCAATGCTAACAACCTCCTTAATCCTGCTCAATCTGGGTTTAGAGCCATGTACAGCACCATTTCTGCCTTAGCAAAAGTTACAAATGACTGGCAGACTGAACTAGATAAAAAAATAATATCTGTGCTGTTATTTCTGGACTTAAGTAAAGCATTTGATACTGTGGATCATGATCTACTAATCTCCTCACTGCATTCCCTAGGCCTTGACCCAATCTCTCTTAAATGGTTCAGATGCTACCTCTCTGGTAGAATACAGCAGGTAAAAGTGAAGGCAACCTTTCTTCCTCAAAACCACTCTTAAGAGGAGTTCCTCAAGGCTGCATCCTGGGCCCTATCCTCTTGCCATCTACATCAATAACATTGATTCAGGCCTCACAAAATCTAATGTTCACCTTTTGCAGATGATACTGTCCTTTATGTAAGCAATCCATCACCAATTAAGGCCTATGATCTACTACAATCTGCATTCTCCTTACTGCAACACAAATTACTTGAAAAGAAGCTTCTATTAAATGCCAGAAGACTAAAGCTATGTTCCTTCCACCAATACTTACTCACTAACATTCTTCCCAACTTTCTACCGTTCCTTGGTGAGAGCTCTTGAATATGTAGATAAATTCAAATATCTGGGGTTTGATTGACAACAGGCTTGATTTCACCCAGCACATTGAAGAGCTCTTGAAAAACTAGACAAAGGCTTGGCCTATTCTTCAGGATCAAACATTTTCTATACAGAGAATCTAAGCAGAGACTAATCCAGGCTTCAGTTCTATCCTCCTCGACTATGCAGACTTTCTATATGGCCACTGCTCCCTGTCCTACTTAAATAAACTGGATACCTTGTACCATAGAGCTCTAAGGTTCATCACTGACCTTCCTTCGCACCTCCACTGTTCTTTGTATGCTGCAGTTGGCTGGACATCCCTACATCACAGAAGGAACAAAATGCTGCTCTTTGGATCTACAAAGCTCTGACAAATAAACTACCACCCTACATCTCAGATTGCTTCTGTTTTGTTACTCCAAGGCCATATGCCCTAAGAAGCAATAGCCTCATCATGTTGAATTTACCAAAGGCCAGTACCCGCATGGAAGGCTGCAATCAACTACTTTCTAGCACTCATCTGGAATTCTCTGCAAAAGACCTTGAAGCTTAACACTTTCATTCCTATAGCCTCCTTCAAAAGCTGTACCTAAATATTTTCCCAGAGATATGCAACTGCTTCCACAGTTCCTGCCCCTTCAGACCCCTTTTCACCCCTGCCCCATTAGTTTCCTCCCTTATCTGTTTAAGTATTCATCCATTAACATCGATCATTATTTGTCTCCTAAACCCCTATACCTTACCTTTTTCTATACTTGCTTTGGTGCCCAATATCACTGGTTAATCGCCTTGTATATATGTGCATATTATTGTATCTGCTCATTTTTTTTTTTTAAAGTCTTTGTTATTGTACTCAATCTGTATTTGTATATATGTGAGTTTATACCCTTATGTTGTTTATGACCAATCAGGTCCATCTTGTAAATGAGCTATGCTCAATGATGTTCGCCTGAATAAATAAAGATTTTGATTGATTGATTTTTGATTAAAGTTAACACTGCCTTTCCGTACTGTATTTACAGTAAATATGTATGTAAGTGTATATATGTCGTGTGAGTATGTAACCCTAGATGGCTGCTATCCCAGGGGCTACTACCCTGCCTGATTTGCCACTAACAGGTTGAGGGCCTGGATCCAATGGCGGGTGCCTCCACCCAGAGGTCAGGGTTTGCAATAGTTAAACTAACTTGGTCACAGCCCTCTGGGACACTGCAACCCCTTTCTTCCCACTAGTGGTCCACACAATATATCAGAATTACCTTCACAGTATACACTTACCCCCAGGTCTGGTTCGCACTGGGACCTCCTGTGAAATGAGATACAGTGCAACAATCACAGTACAGTACTTTAACATAGACAAATACCTCAGGCAGTATAACTTTGCTGAAACAAGCAGCTCTGATTTATTTAGGGGATATAACAAGGACAGGGGAAATCAGGTTAATTAGCTTATCACTCTAATAATCTACCTATGGCTCTGTGCACAGGCCTATCCCTATCAGTTACTGTCCCTGGGTACCCAAGCCCTAGTGGCTAGTCAAACTGTGGCAGCTGGTAGGGGCCCTTTCACACAGAGAAAAGGATAATTAAACAGTCAGCAGTACGTAATTCCATTTGGATTTAATGTGGCAATTCAACAGGAGCGACCCTGAATTAGTACTCACGACCTCCAAATAAGATAGGGTCCTTCAATGTCAGAGGGCTCACTTGAGGTACACAAACCTCTTCACACATCCATATAAAAGAAAGCACTATACCAGGCAGGCTGCATCTGTATCCCGATTGCAATTACTGCACAATACCCGGAGAACACACAGCAGATTCAGTTCCTGACAGACCGAATGCAATTTTCAGCAATTCGTCCAGTCTTCTCCACAGGGTGAGCCTGGTTTCTACTCTTCAGAGATCCTTTGATTCTTTTCACAGGACGGATTCAGTCCTAACAAGCAGTTACACGAGCTGCAGACCGAACTCTGGGCCTTACACACGTTTTTTGACTAAAACTGCACACTGAAAAAGCACAGGGCTCCTTCCTTCTTCACTGCCAAAGCTCAACTGAAACTCCAACCGACAAAACCGGGCACTTCCTTTGAGTTCCTCCCAGTTCTTGACTGGATTGGCTGTCACTCACAATAGACTGCTGCTGTTGGTCCAAAAGGCACTGAAGTCTAAACTACATCTCCCAGAGTCACTGCCCATACAATCCTCTTGTGGTTGGCTCAGATTATGAGTCCAAGTTCTGATTCGTCCAAGGCACCATTTTAGAGCTAGCTTACAAGAAACATAGAAACATAGAATTTGACGGCAGATATGGACCGCTGGCCCACCCAGTCTGCCCATTTCCTACCTACTGATAAGCTGCAGATCCTAGTTAACCAGCAGCCTACTTCTTTCTACCCCCACCCCAGAATTGCCTTATGACTATCCCATGCATGCTTGAATTCCACCACTGATTTTGACTCCACAACCTCCTCCGGAAGGCCATTCCATGCATCCACAACCTCTCTGTGAAAAATACTTCCTAAATTACCTCTGAGCCGCCCCCTCTATCTTCAAATTGTGCCCTCTTGTTCTTGCACACCTTTTTTGAAAGATGCTACCCTCTTGGACTTTGTTGATTCCTTGAGGTACTTGAAAGTTTCTATCATGTCCCCCTCTCCTCCTTTCCTCGGAGGCTATACATATTAAGCTCCTTAAGTCTCTCTTCATATGTCCTCCGGTGCAGACCCTGCACCATTTTAGTTGCCCTCCTCTGGACAGCTTCCATCCTGTCTATGTCTTTGTGGAGATTGGTCCCCAGAACTGCACACAGTACTCAGATGGGGTCTCACCAGCTGTCTGTACAGAGGGATAATAACTTCCTGTTTTCTACTGGTGATGCCTCCTATGCATCCCAGTATCCCCCAGCCCTCCTTGCTGCCTTCTACATTGCTTGCCCACCTTTAGGTCATCTGATATGACTACCCCCAGGTCCCTTTCCATTTTGTTGTTGTTAGTATTTCACCCCTATTGTGTACTCTTCCCTGGTTTTGTTTCCCAGGTGCATTACCTTCACTTCTTAGCACTGAATCTAAGCTGCCATACATTTGACCATTCCTCTAACCTTGCCAAGTCCCTTCTCATCCTTTCCACCCACCCTGTGCATCAACTCTGTTGCAGATCTTAGTGTCATCTGCAAAGAGACATATTTTTCCTTCCAGTCCTTCTGCAATGTCGCTTATAAAGACATTGAAGAGGACTGGTCCTAATATTGAACCCTCATGTACCCCGCTAGTAACCCTCCTTTCTTCTGAGTGGACCCATTTACTGTTACTTCTGTGTCCTATTCTCCAGCCAATTCTTTTACCCAGGCTGTCATCTTGGGACCCACTCCCAGGCTGGCTAACTTATATATTAATCTTTGTGTGGGACTGTGTCAAATGCCTTGTTAAAGTCTAGGTAGGCCATGTCCACAGCCCTCCCTGATCTACTACTTTGGTCACCCAGTCAAAGAAATCTATCAGATTCGCCTGGCATGACCTTCCTGCGTGAATCCATGCTGCCTAGGGTCTTGTGCCCCTCTGGCCTCTAGATACTCGACAATTCTTTCCTTTAGAAGTGATTCCATCATTTTCCTATCACTGAGGTTAAACTAACAGGTCTATAGTTTCCTGCTTCTGCCTTGCTCCCACTTTGTGAAGGGAATCACATCTGCCCTCCTCCAGTCCTCGGGTACCACCCCATCCTCCCATGATTTGTTAAAGAGGGTAGTCAGTGGTGTCACTAGTTCTACCCTTAGTTCTTTAGAATTCTGGGATGAATCCCATCAGGCCCCATTGCTTGTCCACCTTCAGTTTTAAGAGTTCTTCAGAACCCTTTCTTCTGTAAATGGGCTGGTATCAACTTCTGTATCCAGAGTGTTACTACTGTTTGTTTTATGTACCTCCCCTCTTCCTTTGTAAATACTGAGCAAAAATATTTGTTTAGTATCTCTGCCTTTTCACATTCTCCCTCTGCCCACCCTCCCTCCCTTTATTAAGCCTCACTATCCCTCCCTTGGTCTTCCTTTGCTCCCTGATGTACCTATAAAGGTTTTATTCCTCTTCTTAACTGAGTTGGCTATCTTTCCTCAGTTTGGGCCTTTGCTGTTCTGACTGCCTTCCCAGCTTCCTTTTGCTTTAACTGATACAGCTCTCTGTCCTGCTCCTGCGCGATTCCTTGTACTTCCTGAATGCTTTCTTTTCTCTTGAACCTTCACTGCCACTTCCTTTGAGAACCATAGTGGTTTCTTACATCGTCTTGTTTTGTTTATTTGTTTCACACAAAGGCTCATACCTCTGTGATGGCAGTTTTATTATTCCCCATTGTTCTTCCACCCTCCTTCCCACCCATTTGCTAGTGCATTCCTTAGGCACTCACCCATTTTGGCAAAGTCAGCCTCCTAAAGTCCAGTACTTTTGTCTTTGTATGGCTTGACTCTATTGCTGTGTTTATTGGAACTATACTGTTCGATGGTCGCTAGTTCCCAGATGGCTACCCACTTCTACATCTGTGATCCTCTCTCCATCTCCATTTGAGAGTATCAAGTCTATATTGCTCCCTCTCGAGTGGGCTCCAGTACTAGTTGTCTAAGGCATGCCCCTGTAGGGCATCTAGAATAACTGCACTCTTCAAGTGGCAGCTGCAACTGTGCTCCAGTTAACATCTGGCATATTCAGATCACCCATCAGCAATATCTCCTTTTTCTGCCATTCTAAGTATACTTCTATCATTTCCTTGTCCATTTCCTCCCCTGAGAAGGGGGTCTGTATACAACCCCAGTGCGGATTGTGGTGCCATTGCCTGTCTCCAAATTTACCCACAGTGCTTCTTCTCCTCCCTGTTTACCCTTTTGTTCTGTTGCTTTATTCCTTCCCTTATGTAAAGAACTACTCCTCCCTCTTTACCCTCCTGTCCCTCCTGTAGATAGTGTATCCTGGTATGTTTACGTCCCAGTCATGGTTTTTGTGTACCATGTTTCTGTGACTGCCACGATATCCAGATGTTCCTCCTCATCAAGGCCACTAATTCAGGAAGCTTGTTACCTAGACTACGGGCATTGGTACTCATTGCTCTCCATTTTTGATGGCCTTACCTTCTGTTGCAGCATCCCCACTGACCGTTCTACCTTGGTCTTTTCTCATTTAGTACCCTGTTTTGTAGGGAGAGGCTGGGATTTTTCTGCTGCTTGTCAGTGCCTCTCCATTGACTAGTTTAAAAGCTTGCCAATGAAGCATTTAAACCGATTGCTCAAAAGACTTGTTCCTTCCTGGACAGATGCAGACCATCCTGCCAGTATAGGCTGGTGTCCTCCAGGTGGAACCCCAGTCCCCAATGAAGCTAAACCCCTGTGCTCCGCACCATTTTTTCAACCATTCATTAAACTGCATGGTGCCAATTACCTCGCCTCCCCCATGCCTTTGACAGGCAGCACCTCTGAGAAGGATACTGTGTTTGCTACTTGTCTTAGGCCCTTCCCCAACTCTGCAATGTCCTCCTGCACTGCTCTAACCTCATGATGAGCCAAGTCATTTGTCCCTAGGTGGACAATTACGTCCAGCTCAGAATCCTTGCAGCTGTTGTTGTGATCCTGAGGATGCACTTCCTGTCCCTCAAGCCATGGCACCAGGCAGGCACCTTGCTTCAGATTTCCCAGCTCCTCCCAGTTGTATCCCCTAATAATTGAGTCCCCACCAGGAGCTGCTTCCTTTCCTTGTGGTGTCCTCTGCCTCCTTCCTGTGGGCCTCCCTTGTGACAGTTGTCCTCAGCCTCCTTAGTCTCCTCTTGGTGTATCTATAGGGGAGCTATGCTCCCCAGAATGGCTATGGATTGTGGTATGTAACATGTGACTGGGTGTGCCTGTGTTTCACCATCCTCATCCTCCCTGAGCCCACTGTGGTCCAACTGCTGTGCTTTCTTTGCAACCTCTGAGGTAGTGGTGGTGGTTCTGGTGCTCCTGGATGGGGGAGGTCCTTCCTACTGTCCATTGTGGCTGGGGAAGGTCCCTGCATTACTGTCCAGTGTGGCCTGAAGACGGGCAACTTCCTCCCTCAGGGCAGACAGTTGTCTGCAACAAGGGCAGCATCTCAGCCTCCAGAAAGACTCCCGGAAGACTGCTGCCCACAGCCATTACATTGCACTACTCCCCCATTTTTTTTTTGTGTGATTGGTTTGTAATGTAGAAATATATATTTATATTATACAATGTTTAGCTTATATTGTCAGTGCAGTGTGCTAGAGAGGATATGACAGTGACATGCACCTTGCACTCTTGAGGAATGATGTCAGAACCCCAGGTATAAAGGAACTATTTCCAGGGGTGGGTGGGGTGAGGGTGGGAAGGGTTGGGCTAAACTGTGCCTCAAAAACAATCAGCTAGAAGCTCTGACCCACTGCTGCAATGAGTGCCTTCCTGTCAGGAAGATGCCCTACACAACAATTTGATAGAGAAATACCCTGCTAATCAATCAGAGAAAATCCACACATCCAAGTCAGACACAGGTAAACCTTCCAGCCCAAACCTGCCTGGTGGTTTGTGCTCTGAGAGCTGTCCACCCCAAAATAAGTCAGCTGTGCTTTAAACTCTTCCTGCACTGAAAATCTTAAGAATTTGTAACAAAAACGTAAACCTTAATCCACCACCCTCTGTTGCTTGAAAGACCGCTCTTTCCTGTTTCACACTGCAGGTTTTTCTGTGACCACTCCTTAACCCCAGTAACTCTGTTTAAAAGAGTTTAACTATCACAAACTCCTACGCACCAGTAAATTATTTAAAATAGTTTCAGTCCCAAAAGCCTAGTAGTCAATCCAGCTACCCCAAGGGACAACCAGAATGAAGTATTTAAACACTTATGAGGTTACTTCCAAGATAAGCAGAGTTTGCAAGTTTCTTTTTCAACTGCTCAGCCACCTGAAATTTAAAAATAGTTTAACTGTCAGCAAATCCTAGTAGACAATCTAGCTACCTCCAAGGACCTACCCAAATGCAGTATTTAAATCCTTCTGAAGTTACTAACAAGATAAACAGAGTTTACAAGCCCTTCTTGGTTAAACCCTAAATAAATATGTGAATAAAAAGCAATTACCAAGGGTAGTTAGTTTCACCTCCACAGAATTAAGCAAAAGTGCACGTTTGTTGCAGATATCAAGTGCAATATAGAATTTCTCACACAGCTGCAGTTGAAGAAAGCAATATCCTTCCAGCTCCAGCAAATGTGCTTTGTGTCTTTGAAAATTGCAGCCTGTAGTGACTTATAGTAATCTGATCTAGTCTGGATATTCCACCCAGGGCAATTTGTTGCCAATGGTTATATGTAGCCCTTCCTGTTCCAATACAACCTGTTTGGTCTGAAACAATGTCCTGCCCCTAAGGCTGTCTGTGTTTCAGTTCACACTGCAGGATGTTCTGTGACCACTCCTTAACCCCAGTAACTCTGTTTAAAAGAGTTTAACTATCACAAACTCCTACGCACCAGTAAATTATTTAAAAATAGTTTCAGTCCCAAAAGCCTAGTAGTCAATCCAGCTACCCCCAAGGGACAACCAGAATGAAGTATTTAAACACTTATGAGGTTACTTCCAAGATAAGCAGAGTTTGCAAGTTTCTTTTTCAACTGCTCAGCCACCTGAAATTTAAAATAGTTTAACTGTCAGCAAATCCTAGTAGACAATCTAGCTACCTCAAGGACCTACCCAAATGCAGTATTTAAATCCTCAAGTTACTAACAAGATAAACAGAGTTTACAAGCCCCTTCTTGGTTAAACCTAAATAAATATGTGAATAAAAGCAATTACCAAGGGTAGTTAGTTTCACCTCCCACAGAATTAAGCAAAGTGCACGTTTGTTGCAGATATCAAGTGCAATATAGAATTTCTCACACAGCTCGCAGTTGAAGAAAGCAATATCCTTCCAGCTCCAGCAAACCCCACACTGATTGGTCCAGTTCAGCAGTTCAAAACCAGAATGGGAACTAGGTAGACACTGTTCTGACTGCAAAAGAAAACAGGTTAGACAAACTGTAATTTCATTATCACTCTAAATGGTTTCTGGCAAACAGTTACATCTTTCAGGTAGGTTCCTTTGCACTCCTAGTGACTGCAAAATGGAGTGAATTGCAGCAGCTTGAGTGGTACTCAATCAAAGATACACACAGTCCCCATACAAACTAATTATGTCTGCAAGCAAACAGCTCTTAAAGAGACAGTACCAGAGGCTCTAAAAACACTCACTGATAAATGGCTTAAATGCCAAACACCATTCAGGCTTGGAGCATTCAAGCAAGCTCCTGAAGTCTTTTGGGAACCCCCATTTGCAGGGGGGTTATAAGTATATATGTATGTATGTGCTATAGGTCTGTATAGCATATAAGCACATATTTATATACAGTATGTATGTAAATTATGTATAAATGTAGGAATACACAGTATGTGTGTACTGCATGTACATGATGTATGTTCTGATGTATGAGCTGTACATATGTAGAGTGTATGTACTGTATATATGTGTGCACAGTGTGCATGTATGTTTATGTGCATGTATGTATTTAAAAGAGTATGTGTGTATGTATAGTACTGTATGTATTCATCTTTGTGCAGCATATTTGTATATATGTATGTATATCACGTATGTATGAATATCTAATGTACAGTTGTATGCATACATGTATGTAGGGTATGTGTATGTCATATATAGTATGTATGTATGAACAGTATGCATGTACATTATATATGTAATGAATGTAAAGTATGTGGTCATGTATATGTATGTATGTATGCATGTACCATATGTTTTCATGTATAAATGTATGCATCTATGTACAGTATGTTTATATATATATATACTGTATATATGCACTGTATGTGTGAATATATGTATCTGTATTTGTATGTATACTATATATCTGTATGTACAGCACATATATATGCACATGTTGCATCTACATATATATGTACAGTATGTATGTACTGCATGTACAGTATGTGTGTATGTATGGGCTGCATACATGTGTTTACTATATTTATTCGTGTATTGCTCCATTTTATATACATACATGATATATGCACTTTATGTATGTATGAACTGTTTCTATGTAGTCTGTATGTACTATATATTAGGGATGGGCTACCCGTCGGGTAGCTGGAGTGGTACATCAGGTATCAGTGTTTTTGGTCTGGTAGGATAACATAGAAACATAGACAATGACGGCAGAAGGAGACCTTATGATCCATCTAGTCTGCCCATTGAAAAAGAAACTACCTCCTCCCTAGTTTTGCTTAGTGTTAAGATGCCTTTGTGTTTATCCCACGTATTTTTTAAACTTGTTACCATCTTTGCCCCACCACCTCATGGGTAAGGCTGTTCCATGTGTCTACCACCCTCTCCATCAAAAAGAACTGCCTCATATTGCCCCTAAATGTGCTCCCCTTTAGTTTCATCTCATGCATTCTAATCCTTGTGTAACTCCTGCCCTGAAACAGGTCCTGTACCTGTATATTGTTAATTCTTTTCATGTATTTGAAGGTTTCTATCATGCTCCTTACTCTCCCTCCATTGCTTGAGGGAATAAGTGTTAAGATCCCTCAACCTATCTTCATATGATTTCAGGTGCAGACTCTGTATCATTTTAGTAGCCCTCCTTTGTACCATCTCCAATCTGTCTATGTCTTTCCTCAGGTGTGGATGCCAGAACTGTACACAATGCTCCAATTGCAGTCTCACCAGTGATCGATGACGGGAGTACCACATCCCTTTTCCTGCTAGTGATTCCTTTCCTATGCATCTCAGCATGCCATTTGCTGTTAATGCAGCCTTTTCACATTGCCTGGTCATTTCAGGACATCTGTTGTAATCAACCCAGGTCCTCTCTTGCTTTGTGAGCTTCAGTCTCACCCCATAAGTATTCTTCTCCTGGGTAACCCCTCTCTTGGTGCATGACCGTACATTTCTTCATGTTGAAATACAATTACCAGGTCTTAGACCATTGTTCTGAGTTTCTTGAGGTAGGGCTTTAGCCTGTGCACCCCAAGGGTGTCAACTGTTGCATATCTTTAAATCCTCTACGAACAGACATGCTTTGCCCTCTAAACCTTCGGCTATGTTGCTAGTGAAGATGTTAAAGAGGATAGGACCCAGCACTGACCCTGAGGCACACCGCTGGTAACCTCCCTCTCCTCTGAGAGTGTGCTATTTATTAGAACCCTGGGTACTACTACTCAACCATTTTTGTACCCAGTTTGCCACCTTCTGACCCACACCCAGATTGGAAGCTTGTTCAGCAATCTTCAATGTGGAATGGAGTGAATGCCTTGCTGAAGTCTCAGGTATACCACTTCCACTGCTCCACCCATATCAACTATTTTGATCACCCAGTTGAAGAAATTTATTAGATTTGCTTGGCATGATCTTCCTGTTGTAAACCCATGTAGTATTGGATTTAATTTGGCACTCTCCCCGAGAAAAAGAAATAATTATTTCCTTGGGTAGTGCTTCCATTATTTGCCAAAATAGAGTGCGACTTACCGGCCGATAGTTTCCATAACTTCCCTACTCCCACCCTCATGGAGAGGATCACAGTAGCCCTCTTCCAATCCTCTGGTGCCACTCCCTGTTCAAACAACTGGTTAAAAAGTTCTGCCAGGTGAGACGCCAGTTTTCTCTCTCAGTTCCTGAGAATCTTAGGTGTATTCATTGAGACCCATGGCTTTGTTTATCTTAAGTTTCTCAAGTTCTTCTAGGACTCTTTCCATTATCAATAGCTCTGAATCAGTCTCTTTACCAAGGGTGCTATTATCCATCAGATTTGGACCACAGCTGTACTCTTGCTTGGTAAAACCGAGCAGAAGAAACCATTCAGTATTTCCACCTTTTCCTGTCACCATGTGCCCCCTTTGTCCCTTTCTATTTGACTATACCTCCCTTCTTCCTGCTTTCACTCATATATCTAAAGAAGGTCTTGTCTCTTCTTTTGACCTAATTAGCTATCTTTTCTTCCATTTGTGCCTTTGCCAACCTAATTTCCTTGTTTGCTTCCTTCAATTTCTCCTTGTATGTATCCTTGTCATTTCACTTCTAGTTTCTTTTATCTTCTGAAAGCTAGCCTTTCTCTCTGACCCTGGTGACACCTCTTTAGAAAACCATAGGTTTTCTTCTCCTTTTCGTTTATTCGCCTTCTCAGACATTGATTTGAGGCCTCAGTTATTGCCTTCCTGAGTCATGCCCAGCATTCTTCTACCCCCGTCCCGCTGGGCTTAGTAGGTTATGTTTAAGGCACTCCTTCATTTATTAAATCTGCTTTCCTAAAGTCAAGGACTTTAGTTTTGATCAGTTTAGTTTCCATGACCGTGCTTACCTGGAACCACACCATGCAGTGGTCGCTTGTTCCAAGGTGGTTTTCATCTGATACTTCCGTGATATTTGTGCCATCGGTGAGTAACAGGTCAAGGACAGCTTCCTCCTTGTTGAGTTCTTTAAAAGCTGCCTTAGACCTGATCCTCAAGGCTTCCAGAAAGTCCTTGCTCTTTGATGAGACTGCCATGTGGGTACTCCACTCAATGTCTGAGTAAATTGAAATCACTCATCAGTATCACCTCACCCTTATCTGTCATCCTGGGTATGGATTCTATGAGCTCCTTGTCCCTTCCAAGCCCTGCACTAGTGGTCTGTAAATCACTCCCACCCTAGTCACTGCTCCATTCCCTGCCTTGAGTGTCACCCAATATGTTCAGAATCCTTAAGGTAATTTACTACCCTACCTGACCCTAACAGTGCACTTCTACAGGTCGGGTACTATGGACACGGGTAACAGATCGAGTAATGGGTAATTTAAAAAGGGCATTTTCAGACAGCCTGTGAGGTCCTGGAACTCTTCCCAATCTCTAAGCAGGCGTTACAGGCAGCCTGTGGGGTCCTCACAGCAGTCAAGAGCACATGACACCAGCCTGACAATCTGATTGGTCAGTGCTGGTATCTGAAACTCCCCGTCTGCTATTGATCTTGCAGACCAGCTCTAGAACTTGGTGGGAGAAGGCAAGATTTGGCACTTGCTGCAACAGCGGCAAAAAAAAAAGCGTAAAACTAAAAAAAAAAAGAAAAGTTAACTCACAACTTTAGTCCATGAAGGAAGAAGAAGCAAGGTTTGGGACTGAAGAAAGGGGAATAATCAGGGCTGGGTCATCAAGTGCAGCAGCGTGAAAGGGGGAAGGTGCTCATAGCTTCTGGCAGCAGCTGTGAAAGCCATTTAGGCTGCATACACACTGTCTGTTGTTAGATGCTCTGAGCCCTGTCTGTGACATATATTCTGTGTCTCTTTGCAGTATAGTGAAGCCATTTAGTCTGTATTGCACACTGTCTGTTATTGGTGCCCTGAGCCCTGTTTGTGACATAGCTACTCTGTGTGTCTCTGCAGTATAGTGAAGGACATTTAGGCTGTATACAGTATACACACACACACACACACACACACACTGTCTGTTAGAAGCCCTGAACCCTGTCTGTGACATATATCCTGTGTCTCTCTGCAGTAAGCAAAGCTATTTAGGATGTATTGCACACTGTCAGTTACTAGTGCCCTGAGCCCAGTTTGTGACATACTGTAGCTACTCTGTGTGTCTCTGCAGTATAATGAAAGCCATTAAAGCTGTATACACACTGTCTGTTGTTGGTGCCCTGAGTTCTGTTTGTGATGTAGCTAATCTATGTGTCTCTGTTGTATAGTGAAAGCCACTTAGGCTGTATATATGCACTATCTGTAGGTGCCCTGAACCCCGCTTGTGACATATACTCTGTGTCTCTCTCTGCATAGCAAAGCCATTTAGGCTGCATTACGTACACCAGGCTACAGCCACAGCCAGGAGCAAAGGCATCCTAGATGCCCTACAGGGGGCATGCCACAAGCAACTTTTGGCATAACCCACCAGAGAAGGAGTAATATTGGACCTGGTACTCACCAGTGGGGACAGAGTCACCGATGTAATGGTGGGTAGCCCCTGGGATCCAGTGATCATCGTGACAGTGTGGTTCAATATGAGAACAGTGGAGGAGTCAAACCACACAAAGCAAGGGTCCTGAATTTCAGATGGGTCAACTTTGCAAAAATGGGGGAATGTCTCAAGGAAGCCCTGGCAGAGGAAGAAGGGGGAATGTAGAGAAACTATGGGCTACCCTTAAGGAGCCATAGCAGAGCAACAAGCCTTTGTGTTAGGCATTTAAGTAAAACAAAGAGAAAAAAAAAAACAATGGTTCTCAAAGGACATGGCGGAAGGTAAGAGAGAAAAGGCTAGCTTTCAGGAGGTAAAAGGAAACACAGAGTGGGGTAGACAGGGAACTGTATCTGGAAAAGCAGAGGGAGGTTGGGAAAGCAGGCAGGTGCACAAAGGCACAAACAGAGGAAAAACAGCTCAGCAATTAAGAAAGGAGGCAAGACCTTTTCAGGTACATTAGTGAAAGAAAGAAGACCAGGGGTGGGATTGTGAGGTTAAAAGGGAGGCGGGTGTGTGTGGAGGGGACCTAGAAAAGCAACAATCCTGAACAAATATTTTCTTCAGTATTCACAGAAGAGAAAGGAGAAGGACAACTATTGGGTGATAGGAGCACTAGTGGGAGAAGGCGGACACCAGCCCATTTATGAAGGAAGCGTCCTAAAGGAACTCGAGAATCTGAAAGGGACAAGGCTATGGGGCAGATGGGAAACTTCCCAGACTATTTAAAGAACTTAGAGAGGTGCTGGCAGAACCACTAAAAGCCCTATTCAACAAATCAGTAGAGACATGGGTGGTTCCGGGGACTGGAGGAGGGTGAATGTAGTCTCTCTCCACAAAAGTGGGAACAGGAGGAGGCTGACAACTACAGGCCAGTCAGTCTGACCTTGGTGGTGGAGAAATTAATGGAGTCACTGCTAAAGGAAAGGATTGTGATATTTCTTGAATCCAGCATAGCACAGGATCCAAGGCAGCATGGATTCACAGGGAGAAGGTCTTGTCAAACAAATCCGATGAATTTCTTTGACTGGGTGACCAGGGAGGCGGTGGATTTGACCTACCTAGATTTCAGCAAGGCCTTTGACACTGTCCCACAAAGGAGGTTGATAAATAAGTTGGGCAGCCTGGGGTGGGCCTCAAGGTGGTAAACTGGATCAGAAACTGTGAAGGGAAGGTATGCCTCTTTGCAGATGACACTAAGCTCTACAAGAAGGTCGACACTCTGTGGGGTGGAAAAAATGAGAAAGGACATAAACATGCTTGAGGAATGGTCGAGAGTATGGCAGCTAAGATTCAATGCAAAGAACTGCAAAATCATGCATTTGGGGCACATAAATCCAAGGATGGAGTACAAGATGGGGAGAAGTACTGATGGACACCTATCAAGAAAAGAACCTGGGGTAATCATATCTGATGACCTAAAGGTGATGTGAGACATCTGTGGGAGAGCCAGTGGAATGCTAGGGTGCACTGGGAGAGGTATCACCAGCAGAAAAAAGGAGGTGGTTATGCCACGGTACAGATCACTAGTGAGGCCTCATCTGGAGTACTGTGTCCAGTTCTGGAGGCTGCATCTCCAGAAGGACATAGACAAAACAGAGGCAGTCCAGAGAAGGGCAACAAAAATGGTACAAGGACTGCACTAAAAGTCATATGAGGAAAGACTAGACTCAATATGAATTCCCTGGAGGAGAAGAGAGAAAGGGTGGATATGAGAGAGACATTCAGGTACGTCAGGGATATAAAAAAGGTACAGAAGAGTAACATCTTTCAGAAAAGAAGGTGCACAAGAACAAGGTGGCATGATATGATGCTAGAGTGGTGGGGGTAGGCTCAGGGCAACGTGAGGAGGTACTTTTTCACAGAAGGAGCAGTGGATGCTTGAAACAGCCTCCTTGTGGAGATGGGGAAAAACAGTGGGGAATTCAAGAATGCATGGGAAAGACATACTAACATACTAAAATGCCAGCAGAATAGGCCTAACGGTCTTCACATCTGCTCGTTGGTCAGCCCTCACTCTGGGAGCTGACCTTGCTGCCCCTCGCCTTCTCTAGCTTCTCCATTCCCAGTTCTGGATATTCTCGCTGCATTGGATTTTGCTTTCAGAACCCTTTTCTGTACCTGTCCCACCCTCCTCTTGAACCCCTCCACCATCTCTGCCTCCACCAGTCCCCTAGGCAGTGCATTCCATGGCTCACCACCCTCTCAGTGAGTAGCACCTCCTCCTTTCTCCCTGAATCTTCCCCTCCAGCTTCCATCCATGCCTTCTAGGGCCCCTCCTCCTTCCTTGAGCACCCTGATTGCTCCTCCCTGTTTACCCCTTCATGTACCTGAAGACCTCTATCATGCCCCCTGTCCCTTCTCTCTTCCAATGTGTACATAAAAGTACTCTCCCAGTAGGAAGACAGGGTGCCATAGATCAACTAGGGTCTGCAGTAATACGTAGAGTAGGAATAGGGGCAGACTAGGTGGCTCACACGGGCCTTATCTGCTGTCATCTTCTATGTATCTATGTCTGTTAGGTGTCCCGAGCCTTGCCTGTGACATAGCTGCTCTGTCTCTCTCTCTGCAGTGTAGTGAAAACCATTTTGAGCTGTATCACACACACTGTCTGTTAGATGCCCTAAGCCCTGTCTGTGACATAACTACTCTGTATGTATCTGCAGTATAGTGAAAGCCATTTAGGCTGTATTACAAACTGCCTGTTAGGTGCCTCGGGCCCTGTCTGTGACATAGCTACTCTGTGTCTCTCTCCAGCATAGCGAAAGCCATTTAGGCTATATTACAAACTGCCTGTTAGGTGCCCCGAGCCCTGTCTGTGACATAGCTACTCTGTGTGTCTCTTTGCAGTTCAGTGAAAGTCATTTAGGCTGTATTACACACTGTCTGTTAGGTGCCCTGAGCCCTGTCTGTGACATAGCTACTGTGTGTGTGTGTTTGCAATTTAGTGAAAGCCATTTAGGCTGTATTACACAGCGTCTGTTAGGTGCCCCAAACCATGTCTGTGACATAGCTACTCTTGTCTCTGCAGTATAGTAAAAGCCATTCAGGTTATATTACACAGTGTCTGTTAGGTGCCCTGAGCCCTGTCTGTGACATAGCTACTCTGTGTATCTCTGTAGTTTAGTGAAAGCCATTTAGGCGGTATTACACACTGTATGTTAGGTGCTCTGAGCCCTGTCTGTGACATTGCTACTCTGTGTCTCTCTGCAGCATAGTGAAGGCCATTTAGTAGTAGTAGTTTTATTTATTTTGTGGGCTCTTCCTTGGAGGATCAAGGTGCCCTTACAAATATAGGACAGGCATTTCAATAGATAAAACAGAGTCATAATAAAATACCAAACATGATTAAACACATCAATAAAATTAATTTCAATACATTCCTCAAATATAACTTGCTAGCATATATAGACAGTTCTGTTTTCAGGACTCAAAAGCTTCTTGGAAAAGAAAGGTTTTTATACGCTTTTAAAATCTCAAGGGAGGTTCCTCCCAGAGGTAGTCTGGCAGGGAATTCCAGAAACCAGGGCCACAACCTCGAAAGCTTGGTCTCTGGACAATTTTAGCCTCACCTGGGCACCTCCAGGAGGGCCTCCTCTGCTGACCTAAGGGGATGACTCGGGGTGTAGGGATGCAGGAGCTCTTTCAGGTAATCCGGACCCAACCCATGTAGGGTCTTATAGGTTAAAAGACCTATTTTAAAGGAGATGGCCAACACACTGACAGCCAGTGCAGTTCACACAGAACTGGCATTATATGACTGGACCTTGAGAGACCCCATCAATAGCCAGACTGCAGCATTCTGCAGCAGCTGCAGGTACCTCAATGCATCTCCACTGACCCTGAGATGGAGTGTGCTACACTTGTCAAACCTGCAGGTGACAAACATGTGTATTAAAGTGGCCAGATCATCAGAGGAGACAAGAGACTTAATTTGGGCAATGTTGCAGAGATGGTAGAATCCAACACGGACAACAGCTGACACCTGAGAATCAAGTGTCAGCCGTCCATATCAATGCCCAAATTCTTAATCTTATGGGAGGCCTCTAGTTCAGTTGGGCTGATAAAGAGCCCTAAAGTTTCCCAGATACCCCCCCCCTCCGATGACCCGGATCCACCACCAATACTCTGGTCTTACCTGCATTGAGCCTCTACCAGTTAGATGATGTCTAAGCCGGATCTCAGCCAAGCACTTTTGCGAAAATGTCTACAGCTTCAGATCTTCCAGGAGTGATGACAAATAGAGCTGAGTATCATCAGCATAGCAATGTAAACTCAGTTCCTACCACCTAATGACCTCGCTCAGGGGCAACATGTACACTGTGAACAACATGGGAAAGGACAGAGCCTTGAGGCACTCCAGAGGCAGGGCTGTCAGGGTGGAGGAATAATTCCCTAAAATGACTCTCGGACTTTCCCCACAGGAGGGACTCAAACCAGCTGATGATCTTGCTGGTGAGTCCTACATACTCCGCAACCTGTCCAATAACACCCCATGATCCATAGTGTCAAATGCGGAGGAGGAGATCGAGGGAATACATGAATAGTTCACTCTCCTGTATCCCTCAACCTGAGCAGGTCATTCCACACCTAAATAATGCTGTCTTTGTGCTGTGCAAGGCTCTAAACCTGGACTGGAATGGTTCGTAGATCTGGAAGTCCATGAGGTTGACTCTCGAGCTGTTCCATGACCACCTTGTCCAGAACCTTCCTGAGAAAGGAAGGTTGAGACACCGATAGTTCACCAAGACATCAAGATGTTTTTTCAGCAGGGCTTCACCAGAACCTCCTTAAGAGGCTCAGGAAAACCCCGCTGTCAAAGAACTCCCGACAATCTCTGTGAACATCACACACAGGACTCGAATGCATCCAATAAGTAGATGTGTGAGCCTGGGTCCAGGTTGCAGGATATTGATTTAAGTCCTGAGACCACCCCACAGACCTCCATCACTGTAACTGGACGAAACTCCCCTAGGAAGGCCGAACACATCTGCCAACCCACGGCCCACCACTGTTGGATGCTGGGTATTCTGCTCATCAAAATCCCAGCCCTCACAGTGAACACTCTGTCCAAGAAGAATAGAGCAAACTTCTCACATTTTGAGTTGAAAATGTTCTAATGGGTTCCAGACAGGCAGGATATACTGTAATAACCTGTCTACACACCAAGAAGAACTGAGTCATCGATTCTTCCCAGCTGCAATCCCTCGACATAAAAGCTGCCTTTTTATTATTGATTACATTCTGATACTCGTCGTGATTAGACATCAGAACCAGCTTGTCCTTTTAAGACCTGGTCTTCCTCTATCACATCTCTAATCTCCTCCCCTAGGTTTTAATGTCCTCAGCTCGTTGTCAAATCAAGGCGAGCCAAGGCGTGAAACCAGAGGGCATACACGGATTGGTGCTAAATGATCCAGGGCCCCTGTGACAGCCCTATTATAGGCTGCTACAGCCTCCTCCAGACCACCACTGCATGCCTCCAGACAGACGAATGTCCAGTTCCACCAATAGTCCCTCTGGCTGAATCCCTTTTAAAGGGCAAAACCAAATCGTTTCCACAGGGGACAGGACAACTGGTGGGGTTGCTGAATTTGAATCTGATGGTGCAGTGATCTGACCAAGTAAATAATTTAGGCTGTATCACACATTGTCTGTTAGGTGCCCCGAGCCCTGACTGTGACATAGCTACTCTATGTTTCTCTGCAGTATAGTGAAAGACATTTAGGCTGTATTACACTGTCTGTTAGCCTGTAAGTGCCTTGAGCCATGTCATAGCTACATTGTATGTGACGCTCTCTGTGGCATATCAAAAGCCATGGCTGTGTCTACTATGTCTCACATTTCCCAGACTAAATCTACTAAAAGGAAATGCAGTGCTGGTGCACGTACAACTGAAGATGATGTGGACAATACAAATCCTAGCACTAATGAAGAACATACCGACAGTAATAACAATAATATCACCAGGACTGGTACTAAATGTTTTCCTGAACCAAAAGCAAAGCATTTTACCAATGAAATGATAGTAGAGTTTTGGAAAAGAACTGACAGGAGCTACTTGAAGAGGTACTGAACATTTTGCCACATGTGCCAGGAGACTTCCAGCTGCTAAAGCAGCATGCAAGGAGGGAGGCATCCTTCTCCAATATAACTCCATATACTGAGGCAGCTAATGCTGATAAAGATGGTGGTGATGGTGGGGACTGGAATGGGATAGCCCAGGCAATGTCCCACCTGATGATCACGGCACTTCCAGTTCTTTTGAATCTTGTGGCAATTATGTCAGTACTAGTTTCGATGAGAGGGTTGGAGAGGATGCCACTGTAGGACTTGAGAGGCAAGTCAGAAAGAAAAGCATATGCTAAATGTAAGAATAAGTAGACGACCAAGACTGGGAAGAAATCATATAACAATGAAATGGCAGTATAGGGTTTCCTCAAGGTCCCTTGACTGTACAAGAAATAGTGCCAGGAACAGTAGTACAAAGCATAAAGGGTAAATCTTTAGTGTGTAATTTATTTTATGATGACCCTGCAGACAACTCTCGAGCTGTATACAGTCTGTGCAAAAGAGTGTCAGCCGTGGTGGCAAATGGGACATTTTGTAACATCAGTAATGATACGACATGCAAAGGCAAAACACTCAACTGAGTGGGGTAGGACAGGGCAAGGGATAGTGTGGTTGGTATGGGCAGTAGTGGAGGTGGTGGTGACAGTGACTACAGTGACAATGAACTGGAAGCAGGAACTGACATTGAATTACTTGATGTGTCCTTGCAGTCTTCCCAGACAAACATAAATTGTTTTCTTCTGACACCATCAAGTACTGCAAAATCCTACTGTAGTACTTCACATGAGAAAGGGTGAAATGTACAGTCACCCCAAATTAAAAGTATCTCATCACTCTCATCAAGTAACACTAAAAGAAAGTGTTGTGAGGACATCAAAATTTACCTACAAGCATCCAACATGTCAGCTGTTCAACAAAGCCATTGCAGAGCTGTTGGCTTATCATAAGCTCCCTTTTGTTTTTGTTGCCCAGAAAAGTTTCCTCAAGTTCATGAACTGGATTAAGCCATGGTACACTGTTCCCTGTCAAACATATTTCTCAAAAAGGCTGTTCCACAGTGATATGACTTGGTGTGCAGTGTGGTCACTAAACAGTTGAAACTCTCTGAAATGAAGCAGACTTACATAACCATGGATATATGGTCCAACAAGCAAACAATTAACTACATGACTGTTACAGCTCATTTGGCAAGTTTTCAGTTAGAAAGTAATAATTCCTGCTCTATCATAAATAGTAGGAAGCAGGCCGAATTATGTGTCAGCACTTTTGAAGAAAACCACACTGCTGTGAATATTTTGCAGGAGCTGCAAAATCAGTTCCAGAAATAGCTTACTCAGTATTCCTTATCACCAGCGTTCATAATATCCAGTAATGGTGCCAACATAGTCAAGGCTATTAGAGATGGCAACTACCAACACATACCTTGTTTTGCACATTGTTTAAATCTTCTTATCCATGGTTTCTTAAATGGAAACAAAAATGTTGAAAACCTGTTAGGTCTTGTTAGAAAAATATGTGGCATTTCAATCACTCTGTGAAAGCTCATAAAAACCTGAAGGGGCTGCAGAGGTCAAACAACTTAATCTTACATACATTAAAACAGGAAGCTCCAGCCCACTGGAATTCAACATTTTACATGTTGGAAAGGCTTCTTGAACAGAAAAAATCTGTGCATGACAACACCATGCAGAATCAAATAGGTAAAGTAGACATCATGCTCAGTTCCAGCAGCTGGACTCTACTGGACTCTTTGGTCACCTTATTGGAGCCATTTGAGGCTGCCATACTTGATGTCAGTGCAGACAGTGTACCTCTGAGTCTAATTCTTTCTCAAATCAGATTTCTTCACATTTTCCTTGATGACGTAAAGAAAGACTTTCAGTGAAAAGACACACCACTGCTGTTATGCTGGCAGATGACTTGAGTCTGGAGTATTGACTGATCAGATAATAAATGCTATGTTTAAGAATGGCATCTATGTATTGGCTATGTTGTTAGATCACTGCTTCAAGTGGAACATTGAAGCCATCCTTCCTGCAGGGAAGACATTGAGTATGGGAGAGATCTGCTGCTAACCAAATGTGACATTGCCCTACAAACACCATTGACTGATGTACAGCAGACAAACCCTGCCGAACCATCACATTGTGCCTATGGCACAGACAATAATACATCTATCAATTCTTCACAGTCGGCAGTGTAAGCAGCGAGAGAAAGGATATGTACAGCTACTTCTCAGGCAACCTATGTTCAAGGTCAGAAAGGCAAATCACTTCTGAGTCACCTGCAACAACATGGACTGGTATCCTGTAAAGAAAGTGCAACAGATTCGTCTGCCAGACTGATAACCATCTCATGCAGAACAATGATCTTGGAGTACTTTGCAGACCATACTGTGACTGGTCTTGAGGAAGATTGTATTGGAAACAAAGAGAACAATATGACCAGATCCAACAAATCTTGTGATAGCATTACCCCAGTTGTCCACCATTAGGCGTATATTCAGAACACTTATTTAGTTCAGCTGGAGGAATAGTCACTGACCACAGAACACTGCTAAATCCTACAAATGTGGAATGGCTTACATTTCTCAAAATGATTGCTGACAATTTCCCAATTGTCCGCTTACATTCTCAAAATGATTGCTGTGATTTCCCAATTCTCACAATATGTAGATAGGTATTCTGGTTTAACAGGAGTTGTCTTGAAAACAGGGTAGTTTTACCTAACTGACAATGTACTTATCTTGTATAAAAATAAATGTTTTATTACTACTACTACAAACACTGATTTATGCAAGTCTGATCCTAAAATGAACAACAGCCGCAAACCATGATACTGAACATGATGAATAGGTTGTGTACAAAACAAATGGAACCATCATCACTGCCACTATGCCAGCCACATGTGCCACACTAGTACTACTCTTAGTTTTCCTTTGTCAGTCATCAGTTTATATTATGTATCGTTTGCTTGATGTCCACCATGAGTATAATTTTTAAAACAGCAGCAGGCTCAATCACATCGCTACCATGGAAATGCCCACCATAGGTATAATTATTAGCACAGCAGCAGGCTTGCTAAGAGAGCCTACACCTTTTCATGCCTCCCTCAGCAATGCCTGCCATGGGTATAATTTTTGAAAACAGCAGCAGGCTCACTCAGAGCAGCTGCTCCTCTTGTATTTCCTCAGCAATGCCCGCGCCATGGGTAGGATTTTGAAAACAGCAGCAGACTCACTAAGAACAACTGTGCCTCTTGTACCTGCCTCAGCAATGCCTGCTGTGGTTATAATTTTTGGAAACAGCAGCAGACTCACTAAGAGAGCCTGTGCTCTCGTACCTGCATCCGCAATGCCACCATGGATATAACGGATTGGGGCACCTAACAGACAGTGTATTAGTCCCCAAGAGAACAGTTTTACATGATTTTGTTATGGGCAGGGTCTGGGTCGGGTAGTCAGGTAGTAGAACGGGTCAGGAAGTGACTACCCAACCCAACACAACTACTCGGTTTTCATCCAGGTTTTTAGGGTACTTTTGGGTACCCACGGTTGTCTTGGTGATTGAGTGTTTTAGTACCCACCCATCCCTACTACATATATCCATGAGCAGCATGCATGTATGTGTGTGTGTGTGTCTGTGTGGATATATATATATATGTGTGTATATTTATAAAATGGGTAGGAAAAATCTGTGATGATCCAGAATCGATTAATAATATGTCACAAGACCGTGCATTATTCCACAATGTAAGTATGTAGGTACACTAGGTATGTACGGTGTATATGTGTATATATATATATATATATATATATATATGTGTGTGTTGTGTGTGTGTATATATATATAAATAATATATATGTTATAGTGGCACGGTAGCACAACCGTATTTATGGTTGGGCAGGGCTTTCTATATTAAACCACAAATTATGCACTTTAATAACTTCGCTCCCATTCAATGGATTTGCACAAAATTGTGCATGCATGGTCTTGTTGGGTAGATCTCTTGACTTGCCACTTTTTGTTCTGGTCAGATGTGTGAATTACGAGCTACAGATAGCAAATAAATGCAAAAAATCTGTTTTTTTTGCCATCATACAGTGCCCAGACAGTTTGGAATTTTGGTCTGAAACTTTCAGAGTTGAAAGTGCTTGCCTCATAAGGATTTGCTTTGGTAGTTTGCTAAAAATATTAATCCATTACAAAGTTATTAAATTTAAAAATATTGGGTTCTGAGCATGCTCAGTCTGCCTAAAAAATAGCTGCATGAAGTTTTTGTATGGGGAATCATTTTTGTGAGGTTTTCACATGTCGCCATCTTGTTTTCCTTTTTTTCTCCAAAAGAAACATAAAGTTGAAAAGCCACAAAATTGGCATAGTACTGGGGAGACCAACACATATGTTAGTTAGCAGGACACCGTTAGCTGGATTCAGCATAACTGTTGGAAAAATACACTTGAAATGTTTGTTTTTAAGATTATAAATATTTTTCTTATCACGCGATATGAAAAAGATTCTTTTCATATCACAAGCCATGAAAAACATTTAGAATATTAAAAAGAACAGTTCAAGGCCATTTCTCCAACACTTAAGTTCTGAATCTAGCTAACAGGTCCCAGTTCAAGACCAACATACATGTATTGGTCTCCCTCTATGGCACTGCCCACCCTCCGATTGTCATCCCTGTATCTTTATCTGTTTCCTTGGTGTCTTGTGGCATCACCCACTCTCCGATTGCTGCCCCATTATAATTTTATTTTCCCTGGTGTCTAGTGGTAACCCCAACCTCCAGTCGTCATCCCCATGTATTTTATTTTTCCCTGGTAACTAGTGGCATCCCCACCCTCCCATGGCCTCCTGCACATATTTAATTTATCCCTGGTGTCAAGTGGCACCCCTACCTCTGATCACATTCCTGTAATGTCCTTTCCTTTCTCTGGTGTATAGTGGCACCTGCCAGCCTGGCTTTCGCCTACTGTTATTTTTCTTTATTTGTCACTGGTGTCTACTGGTGCCCCCCATGTCTGATAGTGGTCTCCATTGTTTGTTTAGTTTCCTGGTGTCTAGTGGCACCCCCATCCTGTTTGCTGGCTGAAATAAGGAAAACAGTCCTCATTGTTTTTTTCTGTAAATAAAAAATCCTTTGCCGATTGCACCTTCCCCCACCTCCTACTCAGCACCCACCACCCTGCACTTGCCAGACCCCTCCCCACACACCTCACTCACCTGAACAGGTCCTAGGTTGAAGATCCAGTCTGCAATGGGAGACACCTCTTGTGCTGGAACTGCTAACTGCAACATGACAAACTAAGGTAAGTGTGGTTCAATGTATTTCAATGGGGTTTTCAACTTTGGTGCCTAAGTCTGGCATTTTTGCATATTTTAACACCAAATTTTCAACATATCCTTTTTGAGACCCCACATCATGAACAATATGGGTGGCATTTTATTTATTTTATTTATTAGAGTCTGGGACCCAGATATTCAAACTGCACCCAAAAGTGCGCAACAGCAGGAGCAAGCGCAAGTCCATTGCGCCCATGCATAAGAGGCGCGATATTCAAAAACTGCGCTGGCCAAGATGTGCCTACAGCGACGACTGAATATCACACCACCTGCGCCATAGCACAACTAAGGAGGGAAGCTGAGCATATCTGATGTGCCATACCGCAACAAGGGATGTTCAGCTGAGCAGTCCAGATGCACCATAGCACAACCAGGGATGCCCTCCAGCAGCAGGGCAGCAATGCAACAGCACAACCAGGGATGCAGGGACCCACCACCCATGCCACAGATGGGCAGAGGAACACACAGCAGAACAGACATCGTCCCCCACACCCCATGCACTGCACAACTGGGGAGGGCTGGAATAACCACTGGCCCATGGAGACAAGCAACCAACCCACAGCTGGGCCATGGTGCTCTATCACACCCTGGCAAGCTATGTCCGGCACACAAGGAGGGCTGACCACCCGTGCCACACCATCCCCCAATGCAGAGCACACCCTGCACCGTGACCCCAGACACCCTGCCCAGGCAGCGCCCACCAGTGCAGGATACCCATGCATGCCACCACCCCCACTGTGACAATGCAACCCTGTGCACCACAGAACCATGCAAGGCAGCCCCACCACGAGCACTCATCAGTGGGTGGTGGCAAGACCGATGCAATGACGGCGCACACAGGCCACCATGCACAGCCTCCCTGAGGCACAGCTGAGAGTCCGACCATGCGGCCGGGCACACGGCACCCC
The DNA here is from genome assembly GCA_016271365.2 of Neoceratodus forsteri. Taxonomy (NCBI): domain Eukaryota; kingdom Metazoa; phylum Chordata; order Ceratodontiformes; family Ceratodontidae; genus Neoceratodus; species Neoceratodus forsteri. Next base: position 129,091,337 of record JADMNL010000024.1, read on the forward strand.
ACACATGACAGGGCATGCCCCAGACCCCACCACCAGTGGTACAGCACCCTGCACACCCTCCCAAGGACACACCCTGACTCAGCACTGGCCACAACAGCCAGCGCAGACATCCACAGTGGTGCATGGAAGCATGCATCACACGGATGCAACACAGTGCATGGACAAACACCCACCCATACTCAAGGGCACACCAACACAGGGATGCAGTGGCGGGCAGCAAGCCCCAGCATGGGACCATGGAAACCGTGTACACGGCCAGCAGTCCTCCATAGCACAGGAGTCCCAGCCACCCTGCGCAGGCACTGTGGACCTGTACGCCACCAGCATTTTCCCGAGCACAAGTCACAGACAGTGGTACACATCCCTGCAACACACACAGCCACAGCATGGAGGTGGGACAACAACAACGGAGGCCACAGTGTCACCCAAGGCAGACATGCACCACACCAGTGACAGGAGGCAACCCAGCACTGTGAGCGGGTACAGTGGCTGCCCTGCATGGACAGCCACCACTGACATGCCAGCAGACCGTGCAGGTCACAGACATGCAAGGGTGTCAGCTGCACAGGCCATGGACGGGCTGACAGGTGCACCATGGACACAGAGCATGCACTATGGACCACTGCACACAGTCATCCAGTGCACAGGGAACAACACACACACCACAGACAGTGACTGATAGCTACTCCACACCATAGTCATTTCCCACGGACACGGACACACACATACCCATGACTGCACCACTCCTGATGCCATGCACACCACTGCAGCTGAGCACCTATAGCCCGCTGCAAATCAGAGATCACCACAGTAGTCATAGCAAAAGAATTGTATTCAAAAACATCCAACAAAACTATGTACAATTATTTACAAATGTGTGGGAGGGCCACAAACAAGGGGTGAGTAAGGGGCAGGGTGAACAAATGGTACAGGAAAGGAGGGTGTGAGGTGGGTCCACGGGGTAGGGAAATCAGGAGCAGTGTGATGATCAGTGGGAGCTCGCTCCCGCTCTGGCTGCTCCTCCTTCCATGCCGCCGCCTGACCCCAGCCTCTCAATCCTCTGCAGGATGTCCAATGACGCCTGGCAACAGTAAGGATTTCCTGCAGTGCCTCCGTGTCATGCACGGCTGCCGGACACCTAGGACAAGGGAGCAGAGTCAATAGGTGTGAATGCACAGCCCCATACAGCCCACCCACTGTGCATGGCATACGGCCGTGGGACATGCCTCTGTGATGGTGTGTGACCACCCACAGTGATCGTGTCCACAAGACCTGCCCACCCAGGAGCACACAGCCATGCGGACCACTGCACACACCACGGCCAAGTCCTGCACAGCACCACCATGGCTGTTTAGTGACATGGCTATGTGGTGCGAAGGCAGTGGCACAGCCATGTACCTGGTGCACACATGGACCACCATTGATGCACTCCCAGACATGCAGTGCCACTGGACAGTGCTGACTGTAACAAGTTGCATGCATGGCAGTGGTGTCAATGGATGGTGGCCATGCCCGCTGCCCGCCCTGTTACACAGTATGCAATAGTAATCATGCAGGTAAGGCACTCACCATCATCAGGCTGGTCCCTCTGCCACTGTGGACCTTCGCCCCTCCTGTTGTTCCAGTCCTCCAACTGGCACCTTCACTCCCTCGCCAGCCATCTCTCTTCTGGGCCTAAGGTGCAAACATGGAGAGAGGAACATCAGTATAATCCTGTAGCAAAGTACCCTGCCCCCATGTGTGCAATCCCACAAGCCAGACCCACCACCCCACACCCTGATAACACCACCACAGCCAACACGGACGGTCCCCCATGTTCCGGACACATGCAACCGTGATGCCCATATGGAAAATAAAAGTGTATGGACGTTACACCTACCTGGCCATGGCACCGTGCCTCCTGGCCCGCGTGCCTACAGGCAGGCAAGCAGGTCCGGTCCTCCGCCTCAGGTCCCATACCTGTGGCGGCACTGCTCTGCCATCCACCCCATTCCTGTGGCCTCCTCCAGGCGTCGGCCACCTCCTGCCACACCTGGCTCCTGGACCTGTCCAGGGTGCCTCCCAAACAGTGTGCCAACAAGGTCTCAACAATGGCAACCAGGTTTGCCATTTCAATCTGGCTCCACTGGGCAGCTCTCCTTCATGCCAACTCTCTTGCTCAGTAGGGTCAAAATGGCACTCTGCAGCGAGTTCCACCTATGTGCAGATGCTGCCGGTACAGCGCTGCCATTCCCTATTGTGCTGTCACCGAACAGCGATAGTGATGCAACCATGCCTGACACATGGTGCCGAGGGGGCAAAGGTCGGGCACAGGATCAAGGGTCTCTGGCGCATGGACAGCCACAGTGCGATTGGAACCCAATGCATGTAGTGCGATTGGGTGCCTGTGTGTACCTCCAGTATGGTGGCCTACTGCGCTGTTGCCCCACGCCTCGATGCCCCAGTGTCACAGCCGCCATATAGGTGAACATCGCTGTAGCGCCACTGGCACAATGGTGGCTGTGCCCTGCATTGCCTGCATCGCACAGCACATCAGCAGCGCGGCAGGTGCCTGCGTCATCAAACCGGGCATGCACAGTTAGGTGTGTACTGCGATGTCACAGAACTGCGTCCTTGGCTCAGCACGCTCAACACAATTGCACAAAGCGCAAAAGCGCGATTTTCAGCCGTCATACGCAAATCAGCTAATCAGCCATTCAATGGCGCAGCACTGCAATTGCATCAACTTAAAGTTGCGCCTCGCCTCATTTGCATGGGTTGCGCTATAAAAGTGCGACATTGACTGCATTGGCCATAGTCGGTACTGCAGTCTATTGGTGAGTTGCATGCTGTTTGGGAGTGTGTACTGTGGATTTTGGGACATGCATGGGACTGCACAGTCACAGGTAACAACTTTCATTCTCACAGGCTGAATCATGACCGAGCGAGTTGTGGAAGAAGAGAAACAGAGTTGTGGGAGGAGGGCCAAATTTCACCAAGGCCGAGACGGATGCCCTGTTTGAGGCCTACCTGGACCAGGAGCCACTTCTCAGCGGATGCCAGGGAACACCACAGACCCGTGCTGCTGCATGGGAGGAGGTGGCACGTGCTGTGAACCTGCATGGCAGCCACCAGCACTCCGTGCAGGAGTGCAAGAAGAATATGGGCACAGACAGGAGGAGGATTAAGGAGAAGGTGGCTGCCTTCAGGGCAGCATGATCTGCGACAGGTAGGGGACAGCCGGAGGTGCTCGCCTGACCCCACAGGAGGAGAGGGTTGATTGCAGCATGCAGCATTGCATCATTGAGGGTGTTCCAGGTGGTGGATTCCAGGCGGGTGGTAGCCCGTCACTGCATGGTAGGTCAGGGTCTGTCTATTGGGGGCAGGGTAGGTCACATGCAGTAGCGAGACTTTGTTTTCCTCACAGATCCTGAGCGTCTGTGTGGGTAAGCAGTGGTGGGCCTCTCACTGAGGCCAGTCAGATGGAGATGGAGGAGGCCCATCCACCTCCACAGGAATACGGCTCAGTGTGACAGTGGGCCCACCTGGGTGTCCAGACTGATGTTGTTGGAACACGTGTTTAGGAGGCCCTGCCTTTGTCCCAAGCATGCCAGCGTCCACGGATGCCAGCATGCTGTGACTCATGCTTTGGTGCCAGGTCCGTCATCGATGATGATGTCGCTAACGTCATGGGCAGTGACACGTGTGTGCCACAGGATGGCCATACAGCAGGTAACATCAGCGGCCATGGCTGTGGGTGGTGCCGCCACTGGAGGCCTGCGTGTCATTACAGTTCCAGCCTGTGCCTGTCAGCACCGGTGGGGCAGCACTGGTGTGTGTACAGGACAGTGGGACTGTTGCGGCCACTGCGGTGGCACCAGTGAGCCCTGAGGGTGGCAGCTGGAGGGTCAGCACCAGCAGTTGGCCAATAGGCTTGGGGGTACAGTGTCAGGGGCGGTGTCAGTGCACGCCTGTGGATATGCCAGGCCTGGCCCAGGGGTGCTGAGCATCAGGCCGTGCACACCCTGAGGGACAGGATGCTGAGCAGGCAGATGTCCTCTTGATGAGCACACCCACATACTGCAAGCATCAGTCCACCAGCAGATGTGGCTTGCAGCGTCAGTGGATGCACTGCGTGTGGCTCTGGAGTGGGCAGAGAGGCGTCGCAGCAGAGACACTGCTCTGCTCCTGGCAGGGATGGACTGGTTGCGGGAGGATGTGACCGCTGCCATTGACATGCAGACACAGGCATTCACTGCTGTCATGGCCACAATGGGCACACGGTTGTTGCCCATGCGCCATGAGACCACACGATGCACTGTCCACCCCGGTTCCCGCATCGTGCAACACCCTCCTTGTCGACATCAGGCTCAGCTGTGGGCATTCTGAGCACGTCTGGCACAGGCAAGTTCAGTGTGCTGCAGACCCTTGCACGAGCATGGTCACGTTCATGCAGTGGATCCCCTTGGGGACCATCGGTGCCACCCCATGAGGCCAGTGGTCAGCCTGTCAGTGCTGGCGGATCTCGGCGGGGCCACCACACATCCGTGGCAGCTGGGACACTGTGGAGCATGACTGCTGTCTCCCAACATAGTTACTGTCTGATGCTGCCCTGTGTGATTGTGGCATTCAGCCGGGCAATGCAAGGGTGGTACCGGCCCTGCATGTAGACACACAATCCATCACACACCCTACGGCTGCTGTCCACAGTTGTGTGTGCATGATGATGCCTGCATTGCACTGTACACCAATGTGCAGTGGTGCTCAGCATCTGACACATGCACAATGACAGGCAGTGGGCGTGGTGGTCTGTGGACATGTGTGTGGGTCGGGGTGGTGTTCTGGGTCGGTGTGCCTCCTACCCTTTGTGCATGTCTGGTGCATTTTGTGTGTGTGTGTGTGTGTGTGTGTGTCTGTCCGCGTACCATGTTAGACCTCACCCATCCCTGGGGTGTGTGTGGTTCCATGCTCAGCCAGTTTCCTTGATGGCATGCACCCTGGTGTGTGTCCATGCATGTTTGTGGGTTGTGTCGTAGCCACTGGTGGTTGCACATGGCCCCATGACTTACCTGGGTTGGCTGAAGTGCTCCTCCGTGATGGTGTCCCAGTGCAGCTGTGCCAGCCTGAGCAGTTGGGGTCCTGTCGCCCAAGGGGCTGCCCATCACCATTGTCACGGTGTCTACATCGTCCCCATTGCTGTCCCCTCTTCGACCTGTCAGCTATCCACATTCATTGACCATATTGTGCAGGATGCAACAGGCCAGGAATAGCTCGCAGGCCTTTGAGGGGCTGTACTGTAGAGCACTGCCGGAGGTGTCCAGGCAATGGAAGCGTGCCTTCAGCATCCGAACACCCACTCGATGACATTACGTGTGGTGGGTGGCACTCATTGTAAGCGTTGCTGAGATGGGGTCGCGGGCTGCGGTATGGTGTGAGCAGCCAGGGACGGAGTGGGTATCCACTGTTACCTGTGTGTAGAGGGTGGAGGTTAGTTTGGTGATCAGCATTGCCTTGCCGGGCCATGTCACCTCTGACCATGCTCCCCAAGGCTCTATGATTGTCCGTGTGGTTTGCATACTCACCCGCTAGATGGCCATTGGGGATATCCCACTCTGAATCTGTAGCACAGTGCGACTGGTGCCAGATGAAGGCATCGTGTGCTCCCCAGGGTGCGTGGCACAGACATTGAATATGCCCCTGGCATCGCACACCACCTGGCAGTTGATACCTAGCTTTTGCAATTTATATATGCGGCCCTCTCGGGCCAGGTGGTGCCGGATGGCCACATGGGTGCAGTCTATTGCCCCAGCACGCCAGGCATACGTGCTACCCTTGGAACTCCTGTATGTTTGCTGTGCACTCCGCTGGTTTGCTGGGGAAATGGATGTACTCTGCAGCATGTGGCAGCAGTGCGCTGGAGATATTGGGTGAGGTGGCGTGATGTGGCCGACTGGGTTATGCCTGTGGTGTTCCCAGTTGGTCTCTGGAAGGTACCCATGGCGAGCAAGCACATGCAAGCTGTCACTTTTGTCTCCACTGACAGAGCATGGCTCCGTCGTGTGGGTGCCTGCATCACATCACTGCACAGCTCACAGAGCCACCTCAAATTACCGATTCAGGCAGTACCGACCCACGATCTCCGTATCACTATACAGCTCGAAGCTGGTGCAGGCGCCGTACTGCCTGTTGGGGGCATACTGCCGATGGCCCTTCCATGGCTGCACCCCTGCTGCCCGCCTTCTCACCCCTCATTACTGCCTCCATCTGGATGGTGGCACTAGCCATGTCCCTGGCTTGTGTTCACCCCGGCAGCTGTTTCTCTGTTCCCCCACTGTCCTGGCTGCTACTTCCTCGCACCGAACACCTGACTGTGCTGGCCTCACTGCTGTGTGGCAAGTACTTCCCCTTCTGCACTGTTGCCCCCACACCCTTCCCTGAGCCTGTGGGTTCAAGGTGCCCTTTCCTGGCCTGCCCTGCCCTCGTGTCCCTCATGCCCAGTTTGAGTTGCTATAGTTCAGTCTCGTGTACCTCTCCTTGCTCCTTTTATTTTTGACTCATTTCCGCTATGGCATGCAAACTTCCGCTTGCTCCCTATTGCGCATGGCGCATGTTGTTGAATATCGCACTACGCCATTTATGCATGGTTCCTCCCCTTCAGTTGCACATACATTCATTATCTTTGCACTGTTGCTTAGAGTGATTTGGGGGCGCAACTGCCTCCGCTGAATATCGCAGAATGGTGCATTTCGGACTTCGCTGGTGCAACCCTATTGCTATGGACACTCTTTTTGAATATCTGGGCCTAGGATTACAATAAACTTTGAGCCAAGGCTCTTTTACGAAGGTTCCATGTAGGAGTCACAATCTGCCAGAAGGGTGGTTTTTGTGGTCGGTTGGCAAAAAACACCTTTGAGTAGGATTTGAAAATTCTCACAAACTTGTTCATGAGGTGGGTCATAAGAAAGGCATGCTGAAAATTTGTGGTCAAAATATACAAAATGGCAAAATTATGGACATACATTAAAATTTACATATGCTACCTTGTAACTTTTATGCTTTTAATATTATCAACCCAAATTTTCAACATAGCGTTCTTTACACCACCTCATGAATGTTGCAGCTGTCATTTTCAAATATTGGCCAAAATGTCTTTTCATACCTGTGGTGTGGAATGATACTGCGGTGAACAGAATGATGTTTGGCTGGGGTTGATCATTTTTATTACCAAACTCATGAGGTGGGGTAATAAGGTTATGTTGACAATTTGGTTGGTTCTGTCTACAAATGGAAGCTCAGGGTCTTCTGGGCCTGTGCTTCCCTAACTATTCTGTACACATCTATGGAGGGACGGAGCTCTGTCACACAAATAAGGATACGATTACACTGTCTGAAAAGTATACATGCATGGGCGTGCAGGCCCCAGATGGCCCTTGCTCACACAGGAAAACAAGTATACGATTACACTGTCTCAAAAGTAAGGACATTCTTTGCAAAAAAATTGATTTAATGCAGCATTTAGGGTTCAGGCTACTGCGACAAAAGTAGGGAAATGTGGCTTTTGGGTTTCCACAGCTAAACCACAACCCCACCACTAAATCAAATCTGCCTCTTTTAGATGAAAGCCCTGTATTCTCTGATAAGGTCACAGGAATGGCTACCCTTAGACCAGTGTATCTCACCTCTGTCTGTCTCAGCCCCACCACCCATCACAGGAAGGAAAAAGATGATATTTGCAGTGCTCTCCAAACAGTTTCACCACTAAACATTGATGCACTGGGGATGGCTGTCAGACTATGGAAGTGGAAGAGATCAGGCTGCCAGTTCCATGGAGCCAAAATGTGATTTATTCACTAAGTAAGTCCCATTCTCCAATAATTATTTGATTCGTTGACTACTGCATTGAAAGGTCAGCTATATGCTTTAAAAAACACTTTAAATTATGCCTTTGGTTCTGTCTGAGTAAGTCTACTTGTCTCTCTGCAACATTTTTAGTTGGGATGCAGGGATCTTGAAATCTGTCTTGCTCTGGGGATGGAGGTGTCATGAACCCACTCCTGGGGCCAGGTCCACTGAGCTCACAGTGCCCACCCCTAAGTGCAATCCATGGCAGGGGGACAGAAATACCCTCCAAGTGCCCATCTAGGTGCTCACCAAGTTCATGATTGAACACCTACCACGAGGTCCCAGGGCTTCAACTCTCTAATCTGGGTAAGGATGCGGTACAGTCTTAAGTCTGTAGCCAGTGAGAACTCTCCTCAGTTGCTGTACTGAGGGTGGATTAGGCATTATGAGCTCTTGGGTTTGTCCTTGTAAACCTGATTGTGTCCTCTCACGGGGTTTTGCAGCACCTAGTTCCCCTTTACAGACTCTTCCTGAGACCTGTGTATCTCCCTTACTTAAGACACCCAGATATTCCCTTTTGGATCCTAGACTTGGTAGCAATGGTGACACCTTGCACTAACTAGGTTGAGCTCGGAATTGATTAAACCTTTTACCTTTTACACACAAAATCACTCCTAGGCAGTTTTGAAAGCAACATGCTTTTACTAAATCTAAATGATTATCATTCAGACTTTACAAGCAAAAGGTTTAGAAATCTGGTTACAGTGTTTTTGCACTATATGGCATGTCTAGATAAAAAACATAATAAAATATGATTATTAATATTAGTATTATGTTGTATTACAACATTAAAAATCAATAAAATATAAGTTTAAAAAGAAATCTGGTTACAGAATAATAAAAATAAAAGGTGAAATATACGCAAAAGCACACTGTAAAATGTAACTATTTAGTGCCTATCTTGTTTGTGGAAAATTCAGAAAGTCCAGAACCAAAGAAGTTGGCAGAAGTTTCAGTCCTTCTGTAGCATTCACTGTTTCTTAGTCTGTCTCGTGTTGTGGCAGTCTTGCTTCTCTTGTGGTCAGCAACAAGTGTCCAAATGCAATGCCCTGAGCTTCTGTTTGGAGGGACTATTCATAGGCCTGGCCCCTCCAGTCTGTGGATGGCTGGTGGCCTTCTCTTTTAGGCCAGCAGGGGTCTCTCTTGCTCTTTCCCAGGTTTTAAGTGAACCATATTATTTCTCAGTTAGATTCTCTTACAATTCCAATATCCTTCCAGCTAACCAAATGTACATATACCATGACAGCTTCCTGGAACCTAAAGCACTTTTCCTTTGAAGTGTAAAGTTTATGACAGGCAAGGGCTTCCCCATCTACATGAGTTTTATGACTCTCTTCCTTTTGATTAGCTGACCAGGAAAATCCATCACTTTGAAATGGACTGTTGGTTTCCTGGATAATCAGCCTATTCTCAGTTAACATAGGAATGTCAAATATGTTGCAAGACCTTCTCTTCCTGTGATCTTTCCAGTGAACTCTGTATCCATCTGTCAAAGCTCATTCCCTGGCCTGTTTGGGAATTTTAAACATAACCAAAATCCTCTGCATGTAACCCTTTTAAAGCATAATCAGAAAAAAAACATACAAAAAAAAATATTGCCTGCAACATTATTATTTCCACAGTGGCGAATCACCACATCCCTCCTCCTTAGACTGAATTTATGGAAACACGCCCCAATCGTGTGGTAGAGTTTCCATAATTCTGTTCACTGTTCTAACTGGTGAGATAGGCCATCTCATGTCAGCGTTAGCTGAGCCGCCCAGTTGGTAATTATCATGTGAAAGGCCTGTAGGGCATACGCCATTGGAGTAGGCATCCATTTGTTTTGCCCATCTGATTTAACCACACCAGGGGTTTGTGATCAGTCTGTGCCTTAAAGCATCTCCTGTAGAGGTATGGCTCTAATTTCTTCAGGGCCCATACCAGCGCAAAGGCATTCCTTTTCAACAGTGGAGTATGTCTGCTCCTGGGAAAGTAACTTCTTGCTAAGGTACATTATTGGGTGGTCTTTTCCTGATTAAATGTCTGACTGAGGACTGCTCCAATCCCCATCTGAGGCATCTTTCTGGACTACAAACTGCTTAGGTATAATCTGGACTGGTCAACACAGGGGCACTGCACAGTGCCTCTTTAGTTGTGTGAAGGCTCATTCACAGGCTGGTTCCCAATTTACCCTTTTGGCTGTCTTTTCTTCAGCAAGCTGGATAGGGGAGCCACCAGGGTAATGTAATTGGGCACTAACTTTTGGTAGTACCATGTGGTCCTAGGCAGCTCCTAACCTGCTTCTGCATTTCAGGCATGGGCCACACCTCTATTGCCTCAATCTTTGCTTGATTAGGAAGAAACTACCCATGCCCCCACTACATGGCCTAGGTATTCCACCTCCACCATAGTCACCTGGCACTTTTCAGCCTTTATAGTGAGCTCTGCCCTCTGTATCCTGCCTGCGCTTCCTTCCGTGGGACAGGTGTTCCTTCCAGCTGGTACTGAAGATAGCAGAATCATCCAGATAAGCCACTACGTACTCTTCAGTACCATGTAACACCTGGTTGACCAACCTTTGGAAGATGGCAGGAGCATTCTTCATTCAAAAGGCATTACCAGAATTTGAATAATCCTATTGGAGTGATGAAGGCTGACCATGCTGTAGCTCTGGCAGTCAACTCCATTTGCCAGTACTCTTTCATCAAGTCAGTTGTGGTAGGTATGTTGCCCTCCAACTTGTCTAATAGTTCATCTGTCTGTGGCATTGGGTGGGTGTCAGACTGTGACTGCATTGAGTCCATGATAGTCCACACAACAGTGAGTAGTAAAAGTAAGTAAGTAAAACTTTATTTTTATACAGGAGGAAACATGTCATTTGGATCAAAGATCCAGTTTACAAGACAGCTCTGTCTACGAAAATTGTACAAAATTGCAAATGGTTTCAAAACATTCAGTAACATTGAAACAGTGGATGTAATTGAGAAAACATTATGAACTATAAGCAATACATGAGACAATAGACATAACTAATGAAAAACATATGAACAACAGACTTGACTTACTATGTTATACATACACAAAATAAATCAAGATAAAAACAGTTACATGTAAAACAAATCAGTTCATTTATGGCATGTCTAAATAATGAAAGGTCAGAAATTTCGCAGATGGGGTAGAGAGTTTATTCCAGGTAGTGGCTGCCCTTTGAACTATGGTTTTATCACCAAATTTATTTGTTCTGATCCTAGGAATGATTTTATTTTGCTGTACTGATCGAGTTAAGACCCTCTTATTGTCAATACTAGAGGGAAAAATTAGTTTTGAAATGAGATGTGAAGGAAAGAAATTTTTCATTTTGTGAATTGTTAACCACTGTCTAGTATAAACCAGTTCCAAGGGTTGCCACTCCAGGCTTGTCAATAATAAACAATGGTGTGTTCGATAATCAACCTTCAAATCATATCTTGTGATACGGTAGTAGGTTTTTGTCTAAGTGGGCTAACAATGATTTGTTAGCCGTTCTGTACACTAACTCCCCATATCTTAAGGTTGGTAAGAGCAATTGTTCAGCTAGATTCTTTCTGTCTACACTGTTTAAAAAATGGTTGTTCTCCTTGAGGCTCCATTTCTTATTTACTTTGTTTATAGTAGCTGTTATGTGATGGGTAAATGACAGATGTGGGTCAGGTCACCCTAAATAACAGTAGTGGTCAACTGTCTCCAACTTTATGGAGTTTTAGTACAAATTTCAGGCGGGTGAAGTTTTCATGTTTTTTTTAGACTTAAAATACATTAGTTTAGCCTTCTTGATGTTCATGGCAAGCTTTGATCTGGTGGACCACCCCTTAACTAAAGAAAAATATGGCTTGGGAACGAAGACTATGGGTGAGGCTGTGGGATTTTTGGATTACTCCTAAATCCAGAATGTCCGCCTTCTCCCTCCTAATGTCCTTTAGGATGGCCTCAGACACCAGTGAGGCTGTCCACCATATGAGCACTTGCATCTTCGTGTCTACATCATATGTCGCTAGGGGGTTCATCCAGGCTTGGCTGTACACAAAGGGCAAAGCCCTCCAAAACCTCCCTCACTTCCTGGGACTATTCTGGGGTCAACTGGGGTGACAGTTTGATTGCCTCCACAGATGACTCCTGTTTGCTTTCCTCTAGCAAGTCCAGTAGGGTTCTTCCTCATCTGTCTCCTCCCAGGACTACACACTGCAAATACCATGTCAGCCCTATTTGCATATGGCTTCATCATGTTAACATGGCACATCCTATGGTTATGTCTCCTGTCAGGAAGTTCCACAATATAGTTTATGTCATCAATCCGTCAGACTACCTTATATGGTCCTGCCCACTCGGCCTGCAGCTTGCCCTTCTGGACTGGAATTAGGATCATGATTTCCTGATCTGCACTGTATGAGCAAGCTCTGGCTCCATGGTCGTATCCAAACTTTTTGCTTCTGTTGGGCAGCTGACAGGTTGATTTGAGCCACTCCCATAAGCTCCTTCAGCTTCTTCCTAAACTTAAGGACATACTCCACTGTGAGAGTTCTCTGGGTGGCATGCTTGCCTTCCCAGTCCTCCTGAATCAAGTCTCACAGACCCACGTGCCCTGTGACTGTATAAGAGTTCGAAAGGAAAAACCTGGTCAACTCTTGGGACTCCTCCTGTATGCAAACAACAGGCAGAGAAGGTATTTCTCCAGTCCCTCTAATGCTGTTCAGCAAATGCTTGGAGCATTGATTTTAGGGTACCATTAAACCTTTCCATGAGCCCACTGGTTTGTGGGTGATAAGGTGTCATGTGTCTCTGCACCATCCACACTTCTCCCACAAACTCTTCATCAGGTGCGACATGAAGCTACCTCCCAGTGATAATCTCCTGTGGAAACCCAACACAGTAGAAAATCCCTAGCAAGGCATCTTCCACTTTGCTTGCCATAAGGGAGGAGAGGCGATCACCTCTGGGTATTGGGTGGCGTAATTGACCACCATCAGGATTAACTTCTTCCTGAAGGAGCTTGGGGTACTCAAGGTCCCACAATATCCATTCCTACCCTCTGGGATGGCTCCTGCACAATGGGCAGGGAATTAGGGCAGCTTTGGTTTTACTACCTGCTTTCCCTATTTGTTGCACGGTGACAAAACATGCAATATTCCTTCATGTGCTGGGTGAAGTTGGGCCAATAGAAATTCTGGGCCAATCACTGCATGGTCGTGTGATGCCCAGATGTTCGGTTCACAGGGATATCATGGCGGCCTTGAGCAACTGTTCGGCACCCTGGGAAATGACAAGCTGCCTGCCCATCACCCCTCTCTGTCCTCACATCCTGTACATACAACAGTCCAGTGTCCCAAAATACCCTATGTCTTATGTCACCTCCCTGTTTCCTGTCAGGTTCTGAACAAGTCCTCAGCCTCTCAAACTAGGATCAGTTCTCTGAGCAGCAGCAAATTCCTCACTTTTCCCCAAAGCATGGGACATGTCTCCCTCAGTTCCTAAACTGGGGTCCATACCTCTAGCATCAAGGCACTCAGAGTCACTACATCCCTAACCTTCTGACCATTGGTTACCCCTCCTCCCAGAGTAACCTTCTGTAGCTGTTTTGTGAATGGCTATTTGGGAAGTCCACCTCCCTTTCACTACTCTCCATTATCAGGAGACACAGGCTGGGAAACAGCCTCCTATTTTTCCACCGGGGCTTTTGTGGGGTTCAGGAAATTACAAGCAGCTTTAGCTGTCTGACTGTGGTGGCACACACCACCCCTGCTGTAGATTATTCTCTATAATCGCATCCATGGTGAGGTTGTCTGCCACTGCCACTTTTGCATCTCTCTCTCCCTGTCTCACCCCAGTCCAGGAGAACATTAGCTAGTGGCAGAGTTTTCTCCTCCCCACTGAACCCCTCACCATTACAAACTGATTAAGTATAAGCTGTTCAGCCCAACCAAATCCCTTTTATTAAGGTAAGAGACACCCCATGTCCCTTAACCCATGGGTCTGCACCCCATTTACAGTAACTGGGTGTATGTGCTCCCTCATGTTTATAGGCATGCTTTCAGGGATACACAGTGCACTCAACTCTGTTCAAGCACCACTTTGTCCATGCTCTGCCTTTTAGGACACTGTCTAGCAATATGCCCTGCCTGTTTACAAAACCAACAGTCATCATTTCTTTTATCAGAAATCCCTTTTTGGTAAGTTGGGGCTTCCCCTTTTGGTGGAGGCAGCAAAGTTTAGCTGCCCTGAAGGTGTGCTTTTCCTTTCAGCCCTGCCATACTTGCCCTACTTCCTTTCAGAGCAGGCCTGCTCCTGGCATAACGATCCGAGAGCTCAGCAGCTTGCTCTGCTGTTTTTAGATCTAGGTCCTCTAGCCTGGTTTTCAACTCTGCTAGGCAAGCCCAAAAGAACTGCTCTAAAAGTACAACCTCCTCAATTTTCCCTACAGGTTTGCTTCCACCCCTCCCACCAATGTTTTAAAACTGATGTTGCTTTACATAGATACATAACTTTGTGGCAAGTTCCTCAAAGCTCATGTCAGGGCTTTTTGGAGTTTCCAGAATTTAACCCTGTAGGCCTCAGGAGTCAGTTCATACTTTTAAGCAAAGCAGCTCTAAGTTTCTCATAATCTTGGCTGTCATTATTGTCCATTTGGCCTAGCGCCTCATGCCCTTTACCAGTAAGTAGCAGGAATAGCTGGAGCTGCAGGACTCCTGGGTATTTTGGCCTGGATACAGACCTTTTCAAATGAATTCAGAAATGCATACATATCCTCTCCTTTTTAAATTCAGCTATTAATTTGAATTTAACTTATACTAGCCCTGGAGTTTCAGGTTCACCCTGCCACTTACCTCCTCTGGCACTGGTCATTGGAGTCTTAGCTTCTCCAGTTCAAACTCTCTCTGGTGCTGCTTTTCTATGGCCTCTCTCTAAAGCTGCCTTTCTTGCATCTCCAGTTTCCTCATCTCCAGCTGCAGCCTGATCCCATCCAGCTCCAGCTCTGTGGTGACCTTCCCCTGGCACTGTGGCTCTGGGTTCCCTCTGGGCTCGCTGTCCTCCTTCTGGGGACTGGACATTGTGATGTCCCCTGGCCCCACACACCCAAGGTCTTGTCCTTTCAGTCACTTGCCATGACTCAAGGTTTGGGGCACCTGCTTGCTTATTGGCTGCCACGTGAGTCTCCAAGAAGTTTCTTTTTGGTTTACCACTCATACTGGACCCCTCTTTCCTGACAACTGTCTTGGGTGGTCTGCAGTGTATTCGCTGTAGTTGGAAGCCATCTTCTTCCTTCAGTACTGCTACACTTACACTGAAACCCCCAACAAAAACAACATAGAGAACTTTATACTGTAACCAGATTGTTTTGTTTTCCCAAATCACTGCCCTGTTTTGTGTGTGTGTGTGTACTGTTTTTAGTTTATCAGTCTGATACACTGGCCTTGAATCCAACCTCTATGCCTGTGCCATCAATATCTCTTGGATCCCACCATTGTACACCAGATCTGTCACAAACTCACTCCTGGGGCCAGGTCCACTGAGCTCACAGTGCCCACCCCAAATGCAATATGTGACATGAGGAACAGGAATACCCTCAAGTGTCCATCTAGAGTGCTCACCAAGTTCATGACTGAACACCTGCCATGAGGTCCCAGGGTTTCTCTCTCTAATCTGGGTAAGGATACAGTACAGTCTCAAGTCTGTAACCAGGTGAGAATGCTCCTCAGTTGTTGTACGGGGGCCCAGACATTATGACTCTTGGGTTTGTCCTTGTAAACCTGATTGTGTCCTCTCCTACGGGGTTTTGCAGCACCTAGTCCCCATTTACAGACTCCTCCTAAGACCTGTATATCTCCTTACTTAAGACACCCAGATATTCCTTTTGTTTCCTAGACTTGGTAGTGAATGATGACACCTTGCACTAACCAGGTTGGTCTCAGAACTGATTAAACCTTTTTATCTTTACACACACAAAATCACTTACAGGCAGTTTTAAAACAAAATGCTTTTACTAAATCAAAATGATTATCATACAAACTTTATAAATGAAAGGTTTAGAAATCTGGTTACCAAATAACAAAAATAAAGGTGGAAATATACATGCAAAGCGCACTGTAAAATTAGTGTCTATCTTGTTTATTGAAAATTCAGAAAGTCCAGAACCAAAGAAATTGGCAAAGTTTCAGTCCTTCTGTAGCATTCATTGGTTCTTAGTCTGTCTCTGTGTTGTGGCAGTCTTGCTTCTCTTGTGGTCAGGAACAAGTGACCAAATGCAATGCCCTGAGCTTCTGTTTGGAGGGACTATTCATAGGCCTGGCCCTTCCAGTCTGCAGATAGCTAGTGGCCTTCTCTTTTAGGCCAGCAGAGGTCTCTTTGTTCTTTCCCAGGTTTTGAGTGAACCATATTGTTTATTAGTT
The DNA here is from genome assembly GCA_016271365.2 of Neoceratodus forsteri. NCBI lineage: Eukaryota > Metazoa > Chordata > Ceratodontiformes > Ceratodontidae > Neoceratodus > Neoceratodus forsteri. Next base: position 129,107,620 of record JADMNL010000024.1, read on the forward strand.
AGATTCTCTTACAATTTCAATATCCTGCCAGCTAACCAAATGTACATATACCATGACAGTTTCCTAGAACCCAAAGCACTTTTTCTTTGAAGTGTAAAGTTTATGACAGGCAAGGGCTTCCCACATCTCCCTGAATTTTATGGCTCTCTTCCTTTTGATTAGATGACCAGGAAATCCATCACTTTGAAATGGACTGTTAGTTTCCTGGCTAATCAGCCTGTTCTCAGTTCACAGAGGAATGTCAAATATTTTACAAGACCTTTTCTCTTTCCTGTGACCTTTTCAGTGAACTCTGTGGCCTTCTATCAAAACTCATTCTCCTGGCCTGTTTGGGAATGTTAAACATAAAAATTCCTCTGCATGTAACCCTTTAAAGCATAAACAGAAAAAATATACAAAAAACATTGCCTGCAATATTATTATTTCTGAAGTGGCCAAATGCATACAGAGAGTACCAGGTCAATTTAGCACTTCAAGAACAGCATGACAATAACCACACTGTGTAAAGTGCTAAAAGCATTCAAAGCAACAGTGGTGTAATAGCGGTGAGAATTACCACTATTCCTGTTGATCTGCACTGATACCTAGAAGGGATCAAATTGTCATGTGTATGTGGTGCCTGGTCAAGCTGCTTCCATGGTGAAGTGGCTAAGGCACCAGCACATAGCAGGTTGAGAACCTGGGACCATGGTTCGGTTCCCTCAGGTCTCCTGGTGTTGCAATTTCTTTTTAAAGAAAATTCAATTTCTCCCACTCCTGAGTTTCCCCTATCCCTAAGTCCACACCCCATTGGAGTGGGTTAATTTAATTTCAGGTGGTGTCGCAGGTGAAGCTCCTCATGTCAGTGGGTGCAGGGGACTGAAACCCACTGCAGAAAACAGAAACTCCCATTATTTTCAATAGTGTGCACTTTTAGTGTTGCGGTTGGTGTTTTTACCAACCTTATTTTGCACATGTTGTTTTGTTTGTGGCATGCATTGCTACGCTGTTTTTGTTTGTTCTGATATGACCCCATACTGTCTTGGAGACTGCTGTCATCCAGACAAGATGTGTTTCTCTTGTGCTCCTGCAGGACCTTAATATTTTTACATAACAAACCTCAATCTAAACTTTACAAACCTCAACTGTAAGGTGATCACGTAGCACAATGAATATTTCCTGGTCTAAGAAGTTCAGTCTAAAGTATGGAAACCCAAAAAGGGCACTGGAGATGCCAGTAGGAAGAAGGTCCACAGGCTGTGTCCTCCAGTGGATGGAAAGCTGAGACTGCAATGGAATTGGCCAAGCCTGAGACCACCCTCTGAGATGTGCTGTAGGCAGTGAAATATTTACAGATAGCAGCATTGGTCCAGGAAATTGTAAATTTTCAGACCCATCTCATAACCTGGGAGATGTAATCTTCTAATGCAGTTGGAGAGGCCAAAGAAGCCTCAGGGGTGGCACTGCAAGTGGCTGCAGTTATTACCTGATATGAAGGGACTTGAGCTCTTTGATTTTATCTGGAGACCCTTGAGAATTTCACAAGAGCCTCCAACTTGAGGATATTGGGACTTCTGGAATCAACTGGAGGGAACACCAATGGCATTTGAAAGCAACTCTTTGAAGAACATTTTGGTTCTAAACTGGAGCTTGAAGATCCACAGAGCTTATCACATCATCCCTGCAGGTGGACACACAATCCGGACACTTCATGTATCTTTGTGGTTTTAGCAGGGATGCACAAAGGGACAGTATCATGGAGGTGGTGAGATGGGCAGGCCCACTGACATTGGATGATGGCTCAAGAATCTCCATATATCCAGACTTGAACTTTTCACTCATTCTCACCACAAATCCTTTGATGCTCTATGAGCGCCTTTAAGTCCTTGGGCATAACTCATGCACTTCAATATCTGTCATGACTCACAATAGTTTATTCCAGCAAGGTCTACCTTTTCAATGACCAGATGGTACTGGGAAACCTGTGAAAAAAATTAAAAAGGACTTTAGCAGTTCAAATCAAAATATGGAAAACAACTCAGACTGTGAACTCTAAATCACTATGATGTTATCTGTGAGTAATGACTGATTTTGACAGACTGTTGCAACTGGAGGAATTGGGTATGATGCTGTATTATTAGAGATGTTTAGAATGAGAACAGTACTGGTACTCATGGCGTGTTTCTGCTCCCTAAGATGACACGGCAAGATTGACCTCCATTTCACAGCCACTCATCCCTGTACATGTAGCATTTTGGACAACATTACCTGTAGTGTGAAGTGACTCTATGGACTATTTACAACTGTCAGTGTAGTGTAGGAAGACAAAATTCAACAAGGGTTTACTGTTGTTACTTCATTACAAATCAAATCAAGAATGTTAACAAAGTTGAAGGTTCAGGGTTTAATTTCTTCCTTTTATCTCAGGGTAGTTAACCAGAGGAGGGTGAACACTAAATAGATATTGGGATTTGTTTGATCTGTTCATTATTATCCACTGAATGAGCATTTGTAAGAGCTCCTATAGACATTGGGAGAAATGCTCAATGAATAGGTCACTTTCTTCCCCACCTGCTGTTCATTGAGCACACCAGTTTAAGAGGCTGGGTAACTCTGTAATCAACTACCCATTTGAACTAGATCCAACCTATTAAGGCAACATGTTGACTTACACTTTGCAATATTTCTGATATACAAGTATTAAAACATTTACTACTGCTGCTGTTGCTCCTTTCAGGCAACTTGTTTGCCCTGTGTTGTGTGTGTGTGTGTGTGTGTGTGTGTGTGTGTGTGTGTGTGTGTGTGTGTGTGGGCGAGGCCTTTGCCTGGTGGCCCCCCTGCGATTACCTTGCCTGGCGTGGAGACTGTAAGCTGGACTGTACCCTGCTGCACAGCAGGAGACTCGTTGTGAAGGAAAAGGCACAGTGTGGGACATTCAGCACAAAAGGACTCACTGGCTTTGCTTGCTGCCTGGGGATTGAAAATTGGTGCCATTTCAAATTGAATCCATGCCGTTACTGATTGGTTGCTCACCGCTGTGACTTCATTCGCCAGTACCAAGGTGAGAGGAGCACCCAGCGGTGGACTTATTTTCCTGTGTTGCTATGTGTGTGTGGGGGTAGCAAGGCGGCCTTTGCCTGGTGGGGCCCCCTGCGATTACCTTGCCACTGGCATGGAGACTGTAAGCTGGACTGTACCCCTGCTGCACAGCATGAGATTTGTTTGTGAGCGAAAAGGCGCGGTGTGGGACGTTCAGCACAAAGGACTCACTGGTTTTGCTCGCTGTCTGAGGATTGAAAATTTCCCGCCCACCCGTCCGTTCCTCCTCCCATTAAATGGGCTAAGCCACTCCCACCTGGGGGTTGTACTATGCTTAGAGTGGGCGATTGGCTGGTCCTACTGTCTGTCCCCTGTGAGGATCAAATTTGGGAGGGATTAATTCTGTCCTCACAACTCTAGGGGACTACTTGTATTACACTGCTGCCTTTCCCCCTTCTCTTCCATACCTACTGTTGGGGTGTTGTCTAATCCTCTGGTTGGTACAGATATTAATGGCTGATCTTTCTCTGCAGTCAGCTGTGGTCTATAAAGTTGTAGTCAATTGGGTCACTAGCCATTGGTGGCGTGTGTTTATCTTATTGTCTGCCCTTGTCTCACTGCTTTACCATGGGCGCTTGTTGAAAATTACTGTGTTGGGCTCACGAGTGTGAAGTAGGCTGCCAATGTACTCTGCTCCTGGTGCAGTGACAGCTGCAGTCTAACTGTCCTTTTGGACTGCTCCTTAGTGCCCTCAAGTAGCCTGGGGGGTCTGGTCACCCTTTCTCCCTCATTTCTCCTGGGCCCCGGTTGTATTAAGTCTGACTGCAGTGTGCATTTTAGAGCTATGGGGGCCCTGAAGCATTCCAGGAGGGGCTGTGTCAGTCCCTTCTCTAACGCCCTCGCCATAGGGCTGCTCATGGTATTGTTCCTCCTATTATCACTCTGGACTGTGCTCCCACATGGGGCAACTCGGATACTCACCAGGATTACTTGATGAGTGGGACTTTCTTTTCTAACCTAATAGCCACCAGGGACAGACTCCTGGCCCATCTGCTGCCTTAACTTGTGGTGCTTCCTGTACCCTATCAAAGTAGTTAGGTGCATTGTCCGGAGGCGTCCACTAAGATGGGCACTCCCCTCTGAGGCATTTCCTCTGGCTCCTACTGGTGACACTCATCCTGGCAGGGGATGTGGAGTTGAACCCAGGTCCTACACATCAAGCCCTCTCCTCTCCTGTGGGCTGGCAGTCAGAGAATAGCCTGAAAATAGCTCATCTTAATGTCCGTAGCCTTCTGCCCAACATGGCTGAACTCCATTCCTGGGTCACCCACTACAAGCCTGACATCCTAGGGATAACCGAATCTTGGCTTAAACCCTTGATCCCAGACTCTGCTTGTGTGCTTTCTGGCTTTGACTTCCTCAGGCAGGATCATCCAGGAAAAAGGGGGGTGGTATTCTGGTTTACCACAGGAGACACTTTAACTTGCGGTGCTGACCTGCCCTCAGCCAGAGCAGTCTTCCTGTGAGCTGTTGCACTGTTCTGCTACTTGGGAATGCAAAGAAACTGCACATTATATGTACCTATAATGCCCCCATGGAGTGTACTAGAGCTTATCCTCCTTCTTGAATCTGTTGGTTCGAGGACAGGAAACAATGAGGTAATAGTCCTAGGGGATCTTAACCTAAACTGGCTTGGAGGCAATGTCAAGCAGTATTAAACTCTGCTAGCTGGCTTCTCAATGTCCCAACTCATTTAGGAGCCCACCAGATGGTTGTCCATAGGTGGTAACAGCTCTCTCCTGGACTGGGTCCTGACAAACAGGCCTGAGCAGATTAGCTCCTCAGGTACCCTCCCGGACTCCATCTCTGACCATGCCCTGGTATACAGCATATGGAAGATCTCACCCAAGATCCCTCCCAAAATCATCCAGGTCAGGGACTTCTCCAGGTTTGACCAGGGACTTTCAGGAGGATGTCATGTTCCTTGACTGGTCTTCAGTAATGGATGCACAGAATGCTTCCTCAGCAGTCTTTCACTTCAGTAGTATCTTTGGGATGTTACAGGATAAGCATGCCCCCTCGTCAGACGGAGGGTAGGGGGCTGTCACAAAATGGTTGCATAGGAGCCTTCTTGCTCTCAGGGGCTAGAGATAAATGTTGGGCCAGTTTCAAGATCTCAGTGGACCAGACCACATTCCAACATTAAAGGAGGCTCAGGAATGAGTGCAAAAAGGCTATCAGGGTTGCCAAAGTGACTTCTGTAAGCTGCCTTGCAGACCTCAGCTAAGGACCCTAGGAACTTCTGGAGGAATATTAAAACATAGTGAGTGGCTCCTCCTCCTGTGAGGCTGCAGACATGCTCATTGATGGTGCTAGCTGTAATAATCTGCTAACCATTGCAAATGCATTCAATGCTCACTTCTTGGACCTGTCTGTGTTCACCTCACTATTTTCCTCCACTGGTCATGATAGTCCTATCCAAGTCCCTCTGCCTCAAATGGCACCTTCCCCAGTCCTCCATTCTATCTCAAGGCTGTGATAGTAAAACAAATGCAGAGATTGCTAACTGGTCTCTCACCCTTTTCTACTGCTGGCCTTGATGGCATGGAACCATGGAACTCTGCCTTGCCTCTGCCTACATTGCCTCCCTGTGGCCCATATCGTCAACCTATCCTTAGCCTCTGGGGTTATCCCAGACCTGTGGAAGGTGGCATGTGTTGTCCCTGTGCTCAAACAGGGCAACCCCAGGATCCTTGACAACTATCATCCGATTGCCATTCTGCCTGCCATCAGCAAGCTCCTTGAGAAAGTTGTGGCGGGACAACTCTTGGATTATATCCAGGCTCATGAGCTTCAGTCTCCCTCACAGCATGGCTTTCAAAAGGGCACAGCACCACCTCTGCGCTGGTCTCTGTCACTTCTTGGATAAGGGCTGCTATGGACCAGGGCAGACTCTCTGGGGCCATCTTTATTGATCTCTCTAAAGCCTTTGACCTTGTTGACCATGCCTTGCTATGCTCTCAGCTTGGGTCTTTAGGCTTATCCCTCCGGCCCTGAGTTGGTTCTCCAACTACCTTCATGGAAGGCAGCAACTGACCAAATATAGTAAGGTGCTCTCGGACGCCACCCCCATGTCCTCAGGGTCCCCAGGGTCAGTCCTTGGGCCCCTACTTTTTCCATCTTCATCAATGACCTTCCTCCTCTGTGGCCTCCTGCAGGGCTGTCCTGTATGCTGATGACCTTCTTATCCCCACTCATTCAAAGGATATTGGGGTCATTAACCACCAACGAGTGAGGGGTTTCAGGGTGTCCATTCCTGGATATCATCCACAAGCTGGTCCTAAATCTTAAAAGACCCAGGCCATGCTGTTTGGTTCCCTGGCCAAGTTAAAGGCCTCCTCTGTTCCTATGTGCCTCTCAGGTATTGATGGTACTCCTGCTGTCACCACCAATTCTGTAAAATACCTTGGGGTGACACTTGACCATAACTCGATCTTGGTCAGCATATCCAAAATGCGTGTAGAGCTGTTAACTGAAGTTGGTCTGGCTTACAGGGCAAAGAATAACCTTACTCCGGCTGCTCGCCTAGCACTGTCTAGAGGGTGTTTCTCCCATCCCTCTGTTATGGGCTCCTTTGTTTGCCAATACCTCCAAGATAAACCTCTCTAGATGGACCGTTGCCTATAATAACATCTGCTGTTTTGCTCTTGAAGTCCCTCGTCTCACTCACCACTGTGATCTGTACAGTAAGCTCAACTGGCTCTCCCCACCCAATTATTTGAATTTTGTTGTGGGCAGTTTCATGGGTAGGTACTGGGTACTGGCACCCCTGGACTGGCAGAGCTCCTTGTGCCAGCAGCCCTCGCTACCTACCCCTAAGGTCACTGGGCCCTGCTATCCTTAAGGTCCCTCCTACTCATACCAAAATGGGGACAGAGACTTTGCGTCATGTGCCTCAGACTGTGGAACTCTTTTTCTGTCCAGGTCTGACCTCCCCCAGTCAGGCCTATGCACCTCCCTGTGGAACCACTTGAAGCTCTCATCAATATGTGACTGTCTTAACCCTCCTGATTAGCCTGGTCCTCTGCATAGTATACTTGAGTGTATTCATTCCATGTATCTTGCAATGTGTAAATTTGTATATATCTGTGAATATATTGCTGGTGAAGTTGTGTCAGTGATGCTGTACCTTAGCATATTGACTATGATTACTGTCGTGACCTGAGATATCTTACTACGTATGTTATGCTTCTCCTGACATCTGTGTATCTGCCCTACTTGCTTCAAATTGTACTCTGTATGTTCTTTGATTTCCTGCACTCTCCCAGGTCATACCTGAAAATAGGCATGTGTTTGTCTAGTGTACTTACCTAGTTAACAAAAGCTAAATAAATAAATAGAGTGATAGCTCTCTGATGAAGGTAAACACCTAACTGCATAGTCACTTAACCTACTGTAGTATAATGTAGAATACATTGTAATAATGTGTATGCTGTGGTTACTGTTTGTAGAAGTCTCTTATAAAACTAATAAAAATAAAAAAAAAAAAAAATGAGATCTGCCTTGCCCACATCCTTCATCCACCATTCTGTGTTGTGGCAGTACCAATATAATACTGTCCCAGAGCAACATATAAATATTACATATTTTAAAATGTATCATCTGCACTGTCATTGTGATTCTTTTCTTTATTTCTCTGTTTGTTTCTCTCTTCCCTTATTTGGTTTCCACATTTTGCATAAATAACCTTTAGCATTGGCATTTCACTTTTTCTCTTGGCTTCATCATTTTAAGTCCTTCAGTCTATCTAGTATTCTTTCATCCGTTTCCTGCCCAAGCAATTTTTTACATAGCTGTCCCGTTCTTCTTTTCAATAATTCATATTTTTCTCCATTAGACCAGAGCTGACCAGTGAGGCTGGAACCTCCCAGCCCCATCCACAGCCACCTCTTGTGTTTAATCACATATGGATTGCAAATCCCTTTCTGTCCCAACAGGAACTTTGCTCTCTAATGTTTTTAAAATAGATAACACCCACACCATCTCATCTCAGCCCTCCATCTTGCAACCCTATCTTCAAAGTGCAGTTGAGTGGTCCTGTAGTTTTACATGTATGTCATTATCCAGGCCTACACTGTACAATAATTCCTTCCTCTCCCTCCATCAAAAGTATTATAGGTCTCCTCTTAGACATTTCTCTGTCCCCTCATAAGACAAATAAAACCCACCGTGTATATCTTAGCCTCAAAACTCACTCCACCCAGAGCCTCATCAAGTCTCTTCATTTTACAGCTGCAGTGGGCATACCCCTGCAGGCGTCTTGTGAGCACAGTAGAGAAGGAAGCTTTCGGATACCGAACAGACTTGTTAAATAGTGGAGGTGAACTGCAATCACTGTGTGTTCACCACAGTATTTTATCCATCAGTCCTGGCAGAACATGGCACTGTCTGCCATGTCCAAGAAAGGTGGACCGAGTTCTCTGCGCACACACGGTGACTCGAACTTGCGCACTGAACTCCGGCAGCATAGTGGCACAGTCTGCCATTTCAAAGATGGCTGCCAGAGTTCTCTATGCATGCCGCGGCAACTATGTATGCTCACTGGGCTCCAGTGGCCATTTTGGATATGATGGACTGTACCACTGTGCCGCCTGAGTTCAGTGCGCATGTGTAAGTCATCACATAATAGCAGGAACTCTGGCCACCATCTTGGACATGGTGAACAGTGCCATGTTCCACCTGCAATCTCAGCTGCAACTGTAGCAGCTCTGGCCAGAGTTGTTTATATTGCCACCCTTTTTGGTCCATCACTGTAGGATGATACTTTACTGCTTGCTATTACTGCTGGACCCAAATGCTGGATTCGCACCCATATTGCTTTGTGTTGGCCCTGAAAGCACTACGAAATGAGGAACAAGTATTTGGGCCCACTAGCAGTGATAGGCAAAGGCAATAGGTCATCATACAACCTTGACCATAAACAGGTGCCAATATAAAACATAAGGTTACTCAAGGGGTGTCAGGACGGGGTGGGAAGGTTTGAGGGGCTGAGATAGTTAGGGGTGAATTTTAGTCCTTATAAAACTACAAGCAGGCAGAGTAATGAGCAGAAGGAGTGGGGTCAGTCTCTGCCTAACTTACTGGGACAGTTTTGTGCAATTTCCGACTAGCTCCAAATTCTGTGGCTGGCCTTGATTTCTGTGGCAATCACCACATGCCACAGAACTGCAGAAAAACAGGGGCCTTGAAAATATGTTTGTAGCTTCTACAGAGCCCAGGCTATATACAGACACTCTTTTCAATTGTGGTGTAGGCCTTCTCTGGACAGCAACTCTCTGCTCAGGTACATAACTGAATTACATAACTGAATTTTCCTTTCCAGTGTGCATGACCTGACCCAGAACCTCACTTAGCTCATGATTGGATGCATCCGTTTGCACAATAAACTTTAGAGAATAGTCAAGGCTCAAGATCACATGAGCCTGACACAATGCCTCCTTAGGTGGCAGAACACTGTCTTACAGTGATCCATCCCTGAACATTTTCTTACAGTTTCTTTCTTTTATAATTAAAATTTAAGTTTTGCCAGAGTACAACAAACAAGACAATACAACAGAACTATGACAACCCTAAGTACAGACAGTGCAGACTTTGTTGTATACATAAAAAGAAATAAAGAGAGCTCTTATGCAAGAGTTCATTGAAGTACTCTCAATGGGGTCTATGCTCGAAGGTGAACCATCTCCATGTTGTGTATGTGAGGCACCGAGACACTCTGCACCCATTGCACACCTTGTGCGGGATGCACTAAGGGGGAGCATGCAGCTGTCATGCACTCGCAGACCACATCGTGACATGGATGGACTGGGGGCATGCCAGCACTGTACGCCGTGCCTGAAGGTGCATAGTGTTAGCTATGGGGGTGTGAAGGAGGTCGGGGACCCTGCCGCAATTAACTACGTGCCCCCAGGAACATGCCCCTCCTGTTGCCATGGATCCAGAAACAGACACTGAGCCACCCCAGCACACTAGGATAATGGCAAGGGCTGCGGCAGCTGGACAGGCAACCTGGGTGCAAGCATTCCCCAACTACCCCATATTGGCACCACAGGCCACCAAATCAACCCCTGCCTGAGACCATGGGCACAAAGTGGGTGGCCATGGTACCACATCATGTGTCTCTGTGTGCCTTCCATAAGGCATGTCCCTCCCACCACACCTACCCTGTTCCGGCAACCCCCACCCACCAGTGGTAGTCAGAGGCACTCCCTTGGCACCGACAACAACCCCATACCTGCAAAGTCAGTGCCGTGGACGGGAAGGCCAGTGGCACAGTCTTTCACACACCTTCAGCTGCTGGCCACCCAAGTACTGCTGAGAATGTGCCCTATAAATAGGGAAGCATGCTCCTAGCAGTACCTGGATGGCCAGCGGCCGAGGAGATGTGCGGAGGGCTGGGCGGGCGATTGTCAGTGCCGCAGGGGTGGGGGCACTCTGACTCACCGCTGTGGGTGGGGTTGCTGGACCAGGGATTGTTGTGTGGGTCCAGGCCATGACTGGGGTGGGCTTGCTGCACAGGTGCCGAGGTTGCCCCTATGTGTTGGTGAGGAGATGCGGCAGTGCAGTGGGTGGCACCCCAGCTCCAGGGGCTTGGCCATGTGGGATGCCACCTGGTGGGGCATAGGCACATGGGTCCAAGTGGCCTCTGGTGCCATTCATTCACCTGGACCCATGCCCTGCCACACAAGGGCCACTGTGTGGCCTGTGCTGGCATCTTGATTGGATTGGGTCTGCAACTCCTCCCCAGTCACCCTGCAGAGTCCTGTGCACCAGGAGGTGAGCCCATGGACAGGTGGTGGCCATTGGTGAATACCAGTGGCATGCACCTGTCCACAGGTGTGGAGCTGCATGGGTTGGTTATGCACCTTTGGCACATAATTCCGACCCATTGGAGTATAGGCCCCAATATACACAGCAGAGTTCACACCAAAATGGACCAGATCCTCCTCCTGTGCATCTATCCTCCAGGGCCAATGCCAGTATCAGGTCACAAAGTAGGGTGTCAGGCCATAACTTATAGAAGACATCTCTTCCATATATTTTGTCCTTTATCTACTTGATCTCTCAATGCACGTCATCCATTCCAGTAGATAGCTGGCATTAACCAGTGCAATCTATTTATCTATGATGGGGATCACTGGATGGAGCCATCTCCCAGTTATACATTTTTTGCTACTGCTAGTAATATTCCAAAAGATATTTATTCACAGCATCCTGCATTCCTTGTGGATATAGTGAAATGAGACATAGGGAGTCTGTGAAAAAAGGGCCAGTCTAAATATTTCTTGCAGTGGGAGTTCAATGCACTAATAAAGCGTCCCAGTTTGGGGCATAGCCAGAACATGTGGTAATACTTAGTTTCCATCTCATCGCACTGCCTTCAACAATGCATGTTGAGTGTTGGTTTCTGATGTATCTGTTGCACTGGCATGAGGCAGATCCTTGCCAAGCACTTCCAGGAAAACTTCCGATATTTCATGGAGGAGGATATTTTATGTATATTGGTGCAGCTTGTTTTGCCACATCTCCAGCTCAATTGGTCTCCCAGTCTCCTGGTTCCATTTTCAAAACCTTAGAGCAGGAGCTTGCCATAGTTTGAGAGGTGTGTCATAAAGCTTGGATATAAGATGTAGGGTATTATTACTCATCACAGATGTTATTAGCAACTGTATGAAGGGGTTCCTGGAGTCTGAGTGGTCCCTGTCTTAGCCACTCTGCTGAGAATGCCCTGTTTGGAAATATCTAAACCTATCCATGAGTGGAAAGACCAGATTTTCCTCACCATCTCAAAACCCTTTATCACTTGTCCCTGTAAAAGTTGAAAAGGGTACAGGAGCCCTCTATGGTACTGGGTTTTGTAACCTGTGTCCAGTTGGCCACAGCAAGTGCAAGGGGCGTGACCAAGGTAGTTGCTCTTTGAGATTGGCCTTGGTAATCTGGGTCAGTATCTCTAAGCTAGGTCTGCCAGCACCATGAGGGTTCATTTCCTAATCTCGCTGGACAGCAGAGCCAGTCTCATGTAAGGGGTGAGACCAACTTGTGATGGACTGAGTTGGCTGCTCAGACATCCTTTCAAAGTTCCAGTAGACCTACTTTCTCTTTATTCAAACAGCCAAGTCAGTCACCTTGTCGTCCCTCAATCCTTAGTTATAACCAACAAGAGCTCAGCAGGCAAGAGATTATAAAGAAATCGCTTTTGTTGAGTTTCTTATCAAATAATTGGAAGAGCAAATATTTTATCAGAAAAAGCCATCACCTTCCGTTCCCTATTTCATCATCTTCATCATTATATTTATTAAGTGCCTCTTCTCGAGGCGTGAAGTGCTGAACAAATGATTACATAAAAATAGAACATATTACATATCCATAAAAACTTACTGCATTACATAAGCCATCATATACAGAGATCTCTAATTTCTTCCAATCACAATGCAAAGTTAAAATGTGCCCTCAAATACCAGGAAAAACAGATGGAACTCAAGGTCTTTTAAAACCTCCACAAACAAGATTCAGCAAAAGGTAGGATGGCTATGAGTTCCAGAAATGAGGGTGGCTACAGAAAAAGCTCTCTCCCTAATGATTTCTAGCGAACATGTGGAACTACTAGTAGATTCTTGTCAGCAGAGTGGAGAGGCCAATCCAGAGTTTATGGATGCATGAGGTCCTTTAAGTAGTTTGGACCCAGACCCTGCAGGATCTTGAATACCATCAAGTAAATCTCGAATATTTACCTTTGCAAAGGAAGTATATAGATGTTCAACTTTATTTTGCTACCAGAGGCCGGTTTCTGAGATCAGGAGTCACCTGTGCTTTCTTCCAAATCTGACAACTGCCCATTCTATCCAGGACCGGCAGAGCCTCTCTTGAAATCCATAGGCTTTATCAGAGAAACCCATAATTTAGCGCATACAAAGCTGACCATGCCACCGCACAATGCTGGCACAGCATATTGCCACCAGAAGGACAGTAAATGTACACACCCCTTCCAGTCGGCAGGAGATTTTTCAAATGTGTCACACTTGGGGGCAGGAGATGTCTCTACAAGTTGCTAAAAAGTGGTGCAGGTAAATCTGATATTCAACAGTGCAAGCCCATTAAGTTGCAGGCAGAAAAACCCTCAAGAGCAGATATTTTTCCCCATTACATGCCAAAACAGAGGTAAAGAAAAAAAATAAAAGTTAGGTGACCTGAATTAATGGGTCCCTACTATGAAGCCCACCAGAATGAAGTGCAGAGTTTCCTGCATGACAAAATGCATTAACTCCCATAGAAACTGACTTGTTTTTGCAGTAACTCTGCTGCAGAATGCTGCAGAATTGGTTTTCATCCTGGGGGCTTCACGTATGTCCTTTTCAGTGGGCTATACTTCCTGTCCCCTTCCCCAACATTCCAGGAGAAGGGATGGAACTAGCTATAGAAAAGGTGACAAGAAATTTTCCTGTCAGGGACTTCCTGTCCTGACAGGACAACTTTCAAAACAGTTTTATTAAGATTTTATCTTTCACTTTACATGTGACACATACAACATTTACAAACAACAATAAAAACATTTTGTGTTATACAATACATATAAACATACGGAAAAGCCAGCAGAATAAGGCCATTAGGTCTGTGAGTCTGCCTGTATTGCAAGGTCCTCAGCATAAGCTACTGACCCTGCCCTCCGGACCAGCCCCTCCAGTCCGTTAGCCCCCTCTTGACCCTTATTTTCTCCATAACCATATGCCATTCCTTTTGTAGCTGCCCAGAGTTTGCAACAAAACCCCTCCTCAGGAAGGCCATTCCAGCCTGCCACCACCTTCTCCATGAAAGCGCCTCCTAGCCTCTCTCCTAAACCTCCATCCCTCCAACTTGAGGCTGTGTCCCCTTGTGTTTCGATTCCCACCAAGCTTGAAAAGACTCTCCTTGTTTATTCATTGTTTGAAATACTTTAAGGTCTCAGTCAGGTTCTCTCTCTCCCCCACCCGGGAGCACATGTTCAGAGCCCTAACCTCCTCGTACATCCTACCCTGCTGGCCCTGGTCATCTTGGTAGCCCTGCTCTGGACCATCTCCTTCAAGTTTATTCCTTTTTAGAATGTGGTGCAAAAACATTTCATAACAAGTCTGGTTTCAATTGTTGAATTAGTGAATTCAGATTATTCCATACAATCCTGAGATTGATAGCATCCTTATGAATTTCATTCTATTAGGCTATTGCAGTGCTTATAATTATATTTTTCCTTTCCATAAGTTGCTGTAACATACCTTTCATTTCCACCCTTAAAATTTTGGTTGCTACCTTGCGAGTTACCCTCATTCCATTTCTATGGAGTGCTAAGCTCCTCAATTTCACTTGTCAAGATAACAGGGTGTGCAGGTACATACTCCTCAAAATCTGACCACATTCTTCAAGTAAGTGTTAGTTTTATCTTTGCTCTCATATACTGTTTTTCCATCTCCTTACAGGGCCCTAAGCTGGAAGGGGTTCAGGGATGACAGGGCAACATTTTACCTCCACAAATTATTGTCCATAAATAAGTTTGTTTTCAATGTAATTTTCTATTCCATCTATATCACTACCATGAATTGCCACTCATGGAAATTTCCAGCGTAAATAAAAATGTTTGGGGAAAAAGTTTCAGTCCTGTTGGGCTGGAACTGCTGATACAATGCTTGCTAAGCAAACACATGTTCAATGTATTTATTTATTCATTTCACAAGTTTCACCTGGAGAGACATACTAAGCTGGTAACATCTCATTTCCAGATATGTCCTTGTGGGAAAGCAAAGGGAGGTCAATGAGGAAAATTAAGAAGAATAATACAATAATAACAATACATAGAATAATGTATGGGAACCATACACAACAAAACTGTTTTCTCGCTGAGTGGTTACCATGATGATACAGTGACCCTGAGAGCAAAACTGAAGACAGCCCTGTCATCATGGTAAACACGAAGTGGGAAAACTGTCTTGTTGTGAATACTTTCCAATACATTATTTTATATAGTATATGGGGTTAAAAAACATCTAAATGGCTTCAGTTTAAGTAATGGATTAATTTAATGAAGCAACACCTCCCATACACTCGAGGCTCACATACTGTACCTTTACTTACTGTTGCGTGGTACTTGTAGATGGGCTGCCCAGCTGGATAGCGATTATGCCTGCTGCCCTCAAACCCCCACCCCCAACTGTGCCAATTGTCTAGCTGCTGCTACCTTGTTTCTTGCTCTCACTCCTTTTATCTTCTTTAAAAAACACTATTCTCACTTTGAATTGTTTTAAAAGCTACTGACCACACGCTTCACTCTAGCGTGGCGAGAGTACGGAATGAGTAACAGCTGATCAGGATGATCGTGCTGTGATGCAGCCACTGCAGTAGAATGAAGACTCACTCTACTGTAGTAGTTACATGACTACTGCAGCAAAACAACATTTTAAAGTGTGGCTTTCCATATGCCACGTCAACCCATACTATAATACAATTATAGATGAATAAACATCATAAAACACAATTATGCAAAGACAGGGATTGCAAGTAATAAAATACATAACAGTACTTTGACAACATTTGCAATTACATAGAGAATAATGTATAGGTGTGTGTAATGAAATGTTTACACACACACACCGTGGTGTTAGATGCTACATAAACCCTGAGAGGCGAAGCTCAAAGGATTTTGCAAACATCTAACACAGAGGGTTAATGTAAACTTGAGTTTTAACACACTACCCCATGCTTTATTTTATATAATTGCTGTGTATTGTTTTTCACCACAACAGTTATCAAAAATAAGAAGACGTCTTCCTGCAGCTGCTGTGGTCTGATCAGGTTTCAACATGTTGGCGGTCAGGCGTGGCTATTGAAGACACTGTTTTTATTTTTCTTGAAGTGCCTGAAGTTTTTGGCAGTGTTTGTAGGTTTTTTTTTGAATGGGGAACAGTCTTAACTGTTGCATCATCAAAGCATGGAAGGAGGGAGAGTCTGGCGAGCCTCTCCTAGTGTCAAGGTTATAGAGGCCATCAATCTTCTGAATCCACTGGGTTACAAGACCAAAGGCAGCATGGATTCACAGAGGTCATGTCAAATGAATATGATGGATTTTGTTTGACTGGGTGACCAAGGAGTTAGATCAGGGTGGTGCGGTGGATGTGGCATACCTAGATTTCAGTAAGGCATTCAACATCATTCAACACAGGAGACTATTAAACAAGCTGGGAAACTTAGAAGTGGGCCCAAAGGTGGTGAACTGGGTAAGAAATTGATCAGGGACAAGAGAAGAGACAGAGAGTGGTAGTAAACAGAGTTCACTCTGAGGAGGGATGGTGACCAGCACGGTGCCTCAGGGCTCAGTGCTGGGTCCAATCCTCTTTAATGTCTTTATAAGCAACATTGCCGAGGAGCTGGAGGGACTGTCTGCCACTTTGCAGATGACACCAAAATCTGCAATAAAGGTGGGCGTGGAAACTATGGGGGGAGAATAGAGACCTGATGAAAGTTGAAGAGTGATCAAATGTATGGCAACTGAATTCAGTGCACAAAAACTTATAATAATGCACTTGGGGTACAGAAAACCAGGGACACAATACAAAATGGGAAAGTGGTATTTACCACTAAGCAGGAAAGAGACCTGGGTGTAATCATCTTTGATGACTTAAAGAGCTAGTGTACTGCCTGGAAATTGCCTGCAATTAATTATAACTTTCAGATGTAGTCAGCTACCCTTCTTATATCTCAAGTATTTATTCTTTTCTGCTTGCAAATTGGAAGATTTCCCACCTGGCAGTACTGGGGTGATGTGTGGAGCTGCAATCTGTCTGGAGGGGAAAAAGTCAGTTCTGTTCCTCTCACTACATCAGCACTGAAACCACACTGACTATGACATCACTAGTAACCAATGAGAACCATTTATCTCTGCCAGGTTTCACTTTCACATGAAGCAGCAGGGACACTCTCTCCTTAGTTACTGGTGATGTCACAATTTCTGCATTTTG
Organism: Neoceratodus forsteri; assembly: GCA_016271365.2. Lineage (NCBI taxonomy): Eukaryota > Metazoa > Chordata > Ceratodontiformes > Ceratodontidae > Neoceratodus > Neoceratodus forsteri. The sequence goes on from JADMNL010000024.1 coordinate 129,124,677, forward strand.
ATTGGTAGCTTGTGAAAGTCACTGCTCAGGTTGCAAGGACTGTGGTGCCTTAAGGTTTTTGGTCTCATTTCTGACGATGTAGTGGGAGGAACAGAACTGACTTTTTCCCTCCAGACAGAGTGCTGCTCCACACATCACCCGCTACTGAAGGTGGAAAATTTTCTAATTAGCAAACAGAAAATAAAAAATACTCCAGATACTGGAAGTGATAGCTGATTGCATCTGAATATTACTGTCAATTCCAAGCAGTACACTAGCTCTTTAAGGTGGACAGGCAGTGTGACAAGGCAGTAGAGAAGGCTAGTGGGATGCTCTACAGGGGTCATAATGTCACACACTTAATAGCGTACAACATTAGCGCTAACCTGGGAAACGTATGCGAAACAGTGAGTTTTGCAATACACGAATACTGCTGTAAGTGGTATTGCACCACTGCACTATCCCAGGCAGAGGATAAGACCTCTGCTGAGATCTGCTTCTTTCAAGCAGCTGCTGTAGCTCAGTGGATTAAGCCACTGCAGCATGGAACCAGGTGCTCTGTCTGCGACTGGGTTTGATTCCGGTCCGAAACTTTTATTTTTTTGCACTTTGTGCAATTTGTGTTGAACACCCCCTTGGAGTTGAGAACTCCTTATTGGGGTTCGAGGCTGTGGGGGGATGGAGCCACCAAAAAGAATTATGCCACGTGCAAGAAATCACGCCTGTATTGGCAACGTGATTTTTTGCATGTGGCATAATGTCTTGCAACATTATGACCCCATACTGTGGGATGAGGGGCGACAGAGAGAGGGTTCACCAGCAGAAGGAGGTAGGCAGTGTTGCCTCTGTATAGACTGCTGGTGAGACCTCACCTCAAATACTGTGTACAGTTCTGGAGACTACAACTCGGAAGGATCGAGACAGAGTGCAGAAATCCAGAGGAGGGGTATCCAGTGACAAGGGTGACTGTAAAGGGCTAGTACATGTGAGCCCCTGCATCATAGCTGATGCAATGTAGGCTACAAGCTAACAACGAACACAGGAATAGCGGTGTGTCAGTGTAAAAGACAATGCCTAACTCCAGAAGAGCAACACAGTGAATAGCGATTACTGCTAACGCCCAACACAGCATGGAATGCCTCCTACATGACTGGCAAAGGCGATTGTAATATGAGTGTCTAGCACAAATGGCAACTGCAATGTTAGCGAATGTCAAGCAGCGACTCCAATGCAAGCAACTGGCAATGGCGACTCCAATGTAGCGACTGGCAACAGGGTGAGTGGCAAAGGGCGTAATTAGCAATGCCTGCGAACAGCATAACGTGGAAAAAAGTGAGTCACAATAGCTCCAGTGCTACTGTGCCATCTGAGTGACCTGGGTGACTGCATCTGGACTGGTTCATTTAGAGCTGGATGGAGAGGAGGGGGCCCAGATCGGCCATGATGAATGCCGATACATCGGTCAAGAGCATGGTACACCCACTGTTCAATGTGCCGCTATGTGGTATAGTGGACTAAGCTCACATGCAATATGTGTCCCACCTCAGCAGTGCTGCGGGTGTGTGGTTGAATCCGATCATTACCGTGTGTGTATGTGTGTGTGTGTGTGTGTATACGACGTACTCTCCTACCGACCCCTATTGCTACTCTCACCATCCGTTGTCACAGAACCACTGCCACACTACTGGACTGTCAGCCTTGTGCACGCAGCTGACATATTATTTTCCCCACTATCCCACACAGATCTTCATAGCACACCAGTGGGCACGGGCACTGTTGAAACACATGCCAACATTCAGTGCAGTCCCCGGCTCAGCCTACCACATGGTGATGTCCCTGTACAAGCCTCCCCATTCTGGCACCTCCACACCAGTCCTTGTAGTACATGCCCCCCCAACCAACACAATGTTCTGTGGATTGCGCCCATGCTAACAGCAGTGCTTCCACTGTGCAACACCCAATACCTGGCATGTGGCATCTGCAGATGAGAAATGGGTTGCTCATTGGTGTACCCATGCCACTTATGGGGTGGTGGGTGTACCCTGAAATGCTTTGGCTCAACAGCCAACACTGATGGCAGCACCCATGTAATCCCACTGTCCACCCCATGGATCCTGCCCACAAATGGGGAAGCATGCCACTGGCTGCTGTCTGTCAACCACTCCTAGGCTGTGGGTGCTGCTCATGCCACAGACTGCAGTGACAAGCGGCCGAGACCACTGACTGACGATTCACCAGTACAGTACAATGGTATCAGTCCTGTTATGACTGGGACAGCACGGCACACCACTGCACGGATGCCCTACTGCCTGCCCATATGCGACTCTGCCCACACCGCCTGTGGGAGCACAACCCAGTGTTGTCAGAGGATGGCCATCGCGAGGCACTAGATGGGTCCCTACTGTACCCAAGCGGCGATGGTGTGTGTCCAGCGGGGCCCTGACTGTAGCTGTGTCAGGCGGGCAACCACGGTGGGGGTGTGAGGAGGGCTCAAGGACAACAACGTACACTGCCATCGAACATGCCGAGTTGGATCGATGCATATCGCCGGACAACACCCGACATAGTGTCAGATCCAGTGCCATATCAGGCAGGCATGCGCCACATTGGGTATACTCTAGGCATCACCTCTGAGCCAACTATGGGGAGGAGACTGGTGCTGCTAGTAATGCAGACTTCCATAACACCCATATGCTGCCATCATCCCCATGTACACTGTAACTGTACACCAGCACTGAATGGGTCACAAGGTGTTCCCATCCATGTGTGGTGGTTGGTGTAGCCCTGTGCAGGGGCACTGTTCTGAGGTCATCCCCACCCCACCTCTCGCACACCCTCATTTCTAGCAACAGGCATCCCCAACAACAACCAGTGGTTCCACTATGGGGCAGGTCACAGCATCACATACCTGCATTGCAATGGCACTGCATACCCGCTGCTTCTGTCTCTGTGGCTACCTGAAAGTCCTGCATGCTCAGTCGTACACACAGCCTGGGGCATTACCTGCACATCACTGGTTGCTCGAATTGCATGTTCCACTGGCCAGGTGTGGTTTCTCCACACTGTGCAGCATCATAAGAGCTGCGCCTGCAGTCAACAACACCAATGAAGCGCTTGCAGCATTAGTGCTTACACCTTCACTTCTGTGGGCTGTGCTGACTGACTGTGTTTTACCGTATGCCACTGTACAAGGTGCGTGCAGTCTCCGTTGCTGTGATTGCTCCTTCTGTGTGATTGTGTCATTTGGCTGCTGTTTCTTTGGCACCTGTGCATCTGACCATCCCAACGGCCCTGCCACATGCCTGGACTGTGTGCGGTCATCCTCCAGCTTGCCAACCATTGCTGCAGCATTGGATAGTGAAACTGACTCTCACCATCCAGACAATTTGTGTGTACTGTGTGCTAGGTCTGTTGAGGCCTACAGGAGCTGGTGCTGTGTTGGGTGGGAACGTTGTGCAGCCTGTGTGTACAGGGTGCTGTGTTTGTGATCTGGACTGTACTGTACCTGGTGATGTCTGTGAAATTCATATGCAGCTAGAAGGCCACCCACTGCTGCTGCATGAGGGGTTTATGTACAGGCAGGACAAAGCGCTGGCTGTGAAGACCTATTGGTGTTGCGCCGATTATCACCATGTCTGGCATGGGTGCACCGTGGAGGATCACGTGTGTGCACCATAAAGAGCCACAATCACGTGGAAGATGCTGGGGAGGTGGAAGCCCAACGTGTGGTGTGTGTGATATCAGGGAGCACGCACAAGGCAGTGTGGAGAGCACATCACAGGTTGTCGTACAGTGTACCACTGGTGTGCCACAGGCTGTAACCGGAAGTCTTCCCTGTGTCACTCCTCAAGTGCATGGTGCAGCGTGTGTGCAGGCACACCAAGGAGTCCCTGTGGCACTCCTTACAGTGGAGGAGCTTGACCTACCTGACTGGTACTGTGTGATGGATACAGGAGACAGATTCCTACTCCATGACAGTGGCAAGGCGCTGATTGGATACTGATCTTTGCTTCAACGAGTAACCTGTAACTACTGGCAGAATCCGAGGACTGGTTCATAGATGGCACCTTCAGGTGTACACCGCCACTCTTCTAGCAGGTGTACACAGTGTGTGGTGTGAAGGGGACAATGTCATACCCCCTGTATTTGTCCTCATGTGTTCCCAGCAGACTTCAACCTATGTGCATGTCTTCATCACCCTACAGGATGGATGCCCCCCATGAAGGCATGCACTGCTGTGATGGACTTTGAAAGACCGACATGGATTGGCCTGTAGTCTGTGTACCTAGATACATCTGTCCGGGGGTGTTTCTTCCATTACACAGGCGGTGGGCGCCAGGTCCAGCAGTGTTCTGCCATCCATGATATGATACGTGTAAGATGGGAGTTTGCACTGCATGTACACATGCTGCTAGCCCTTGCCTTTGTTCCTGAGGATGCAGTACTGGACCTGTATGATGAGCTGTGTGTGTTGTGTGGGACTACTTCATATGGATGGAGTGATTCTTCAATCATTGTTCAACTATTATGAGGACACGTGGCTTGGGCATCCTGTGGGCTGTGGCAGGCGCAGATGTCCACTCTTCCACACATCTTCTGGAACTGCTGTAGCAGTACCCTTGCTGGCCTTGCAAGAACGAACAACTCCGTAGGGGGTGGCACAGGGGTTTCAATACTCGTATGGGTGCCGCCCACCCACGATTTGGTGATTTATTGACTGCCTCCGGCTGAACAGAGGCTCACTGAGCTTCGTGGCAAGCAGGTTGTGTCGGGTGTGGGTACAGCACCATGCAAGAAACGTTACAAGGATCTCAACACATGTCTGGTTAGCATTGTGTCTGAATAGCATACTGCACACATTACAAATACTTGCGAGGAATTGCCTACAACTTTCAACTCCAACTGCAATGCAGTGGCTGTGGGGCAGCCATATTCAGGCAGACCTTCTGGACACTGAGGTGCTGCCCATCTACGCCATCATCTCTGGACTGCAGGGATGAGGTAGCCAGACTCAGAGCAGAAGTAAACTGGGTCAGGAGTACCATCACCCCTATCCAGAGACCACCCAGTCCAATGCAACTGCCTCAAAGGGTGCCAAGAACGAGGAGCACTTGGATGACAGTGGGCTCAGGGAGGTTAGAGCAGTCAGGCAGAGGCACATCCAGATCCTATTCCACTCAAGAACTCATATGCCACACTGGCAAACGAGGACAACCAAATAGAGGTGCCCAGAGAAGTGGAAGGAAAGGATGTGGAGGTTAGCCAAGGAGGTGACATCAGCGGGGAAAGCAGTGGATCCCAGAGGAGGAGGAAGCGAATCCTGGTGGGGACTCCATCATAAGAGGGATCCAGCTAGGAACACAGGAGGGGAGGACAGGAGGTGAGGTGCCTACCAGGTGCCACGGCATGGAGGGATGGAAGGAAGATCCTGGGGATCACTGGGAAGGCAAGACAGGAGGTGAGCTGGATGTCATTATCCACCTAGGTCTAATGACCTGGCAAATGGGGAGCAAAAGAAAGTTCAGGAAGAGTTTAGGAAATTGGGAGGGTCTCAAGCAAGTAGCTACTTCTGTCACTTTCTCAAGTACTACCTGTGAGAAGCAAGGGCGCATGGAGTGCATGCACCAGGAACTTTAACTCATGGTTGAAGAACTGGTGCAGTGAGGAAGGGTTTGGATTCATTGGTGACTGGGGACCCACCAGGAGGGATGGAGGTTTGTTAAGCCTGACGGCCTGCATCCATCCTGGAGGGAATCCAAGCACTCAATGATAAGTTTAAATGCTACATTGACAAGCATTTAAACTAGCAAAGGGTGGCAGGCCAGCAAGGAGGGTACTCACTTGCTCACCCCCACAGCTAGCAATGGAACCAGTGAACCAGAGGAGTGGCTATCTCTGCAAAGCAGTGTGCAAAAGATGGAGATTAGTGCCCAAGAGGTGGATAGGCAGAAAAGGGGCAAATTCAGCAGAAGGGCAGACAGCAAGGAGAACCAGGGATAAAGGACAACCAAGGAAGGGGCTGGAGTAGAACAGCGTAAACAGTCTAGGAGGTCAAATCATGGAAAGCCATGTGTGCAAATGCCAGTAGCCTTAGCAACAAAATTGAAGATCTGGAGGCTGTCATGGTGCAGTCAGACCTGGACATTGTGGCCATCACTGAAACCTGGTGTAATGATAACCATGACTGGAGATGGCCATACCTGGCTACAACATATTCAGAAGAGACAGAGCAGGCAGGAAGGGAGGAGGAGTAGCACTGTATGTGAAAATGACATAAGGGCCACAGAGATCCAGGAGGAACAAAATGGGGAGAGATACTGTGGGTTAAGCTGGAAAGGAAAATGGGACAGCCATCCACACAGGTGTGGTCTATAGACCACCAGTCCAGGAGGAAGAAACAGATAGGAGCTGATGCTAGCCATCCAAAGGATGGCAGACAAGAGGTGAGTAGTACTGGTTGAGACTTCAATATTCCAGGACGTGGACTGGAGCATCCCAGCAGCAGCATCAACTAGGAGCAGATTTATCCTGAACTCCCTTCAGGGTGGCTTCCTCAAGCAACTGGTCATGGAACCAACTCGGCAGAAGGCAATACTGGACCTTGTGCTCACAAACAGGGACAGTGTGATGGGGGTAACAGTGGGGAGCACCTGGGAACAGTGACCACCAGTCATTGTGGTTTGAAATCAGAAAGAGCAGAACCAAACCACACAAAACACGTATCCTGGATTTTAGGGGGCAGACTTTGGGAAAATGGGAGATACTTGAAAGAGGCATTCAGGGAATGGGACAGGAATCAGGGTTGAGGAACAGTGGGCAGTATTTAAAATGGGGATTACAAGAACAACAGAATTATGCATTAAGCAGGTTAGCAAAAGGAAAAGGAAGAGGAAGAGGAGACCATTATGGTTTTCCAAGAGGTAGTAAAGAAAGTGAAAGCCAAAAGATTGCATTCAGGCAATACAAAAGACACAGGCAGAAGGGGATAGGGAGAAGTACCAGAGAGAAGCAAGGGAGGCAGGAGGTCAGTAAGGGAAGCCAAACCTCAGACAAAAGAACACATTGCAAAATCAGTGGGTAGTGGGACAAAACTTTTACAGGTACATAAGTGAATAAAGAAAGACAAAGGGAGGGATAGTGAGACTGAAGGGAGGATGGGGGCCACGTGGAGGATGACAACAGTAAAGCTGACATATTGAACAGGTATTTCTGCTCAGTCTTTACTGAGGAAGAGGAGGTAATGGGTCTAAAGGGAGTACAAGGGGTGAGAATGGTGCAGAAATGGACACAAGTCCCTTTATACAAGAAAGGGTCCTGAAGGAACTGGAAGTACAAGAGTTGATAAAGCAATGGGGCCAGATGGGGTGCACCCTAGGGTCCTTAAAGAACTAAGAGAGGTGGTGGCTGAACCTCTGGCTATCCTGTTTAGCCGATCACTGGAAACAGGGAGGTACCCAAAGACTGGAGGACAGCAGTTGTAGTCCCTTATACAAAAGTGGGAACAAAGAGGAAGCAGGGAACTACAGACCAGTCAGCCTCACCTCGGTAGTGGGGAAGATCATGGAAGCACTACTGAAGGAGAGATTGGTGGAACATCTGGTTGTCATTGGACTACAGGACCAAAGCGCATGGTTTCACCAGGGGAGGTCATGTCAGACCAACCTTGTTGAATTTTTGACTGGGTGACTAGGGAGGTGGATCAGGGGAGGGCAGTGGACATGGCCTATCTGGACTTCAGCAAGGCCTTTGACACTGTGCCACATAGAAGACTATTACACAAACTGGGGAATATGGGTGTGGGCAGGACAGTAGTGTGGTGGGTAGGTAACTGGCTGGGTGGCAGGACGCAGAGAGTGGTGGTAAATGGCTGTCACTCCACAGAGGGAAGAGTGACCAGTGGGGTACCACAGGGATCAGTGCTGGGACGGTCCTATTCAACATCTTCATCAGTGACATTGCGCAGGACCTAGAAGGCAGAATTTCACTGTTGCTGATGACACAAAGCTCTGTAACACAGCAGACACACCAGAAGGTGTAGACAGAATGAGAAGGGACCTGCAGAAACTTGAAGAATGGTCAGGGTTTGGCAGTTGAAATTCAATGCAAAGAAGTGCAAGATAATGCATATGGGGCACAAAAACCCTGGCACAATATATCAGTTGGGGGTGAGGATATAGCATGCACAAGCAGGAAAGGGATCTTGGGGTTATCATCTCTGATGACCTCAAGGTAGGAAAACAGTGTGACAAGGCAGCAGGTAAAGCAAATAGGATGCTGGGATGTATAGGCAGGGGCATCACCAGCAGGAAAAGGGAGGTCATAATTCGCTATACAAGACACTAGTGAGGCCCCACCTGGAGTACAGTGTACAGTTCTGGAGACCATACCTATGTAAGGATATAGACAGGGTAGAGAAGGTTCAGAGGAGGGCAACAAAGATGGTGCATGGATTGCATCACAAGTCCTATGAAGACAGGTTGAAGGAACTGAACATGTACTCCCTGGAGGAGAGGAGGAGAGAGGGGATATGATAGAGACATACAAGTATCTCACAGGAGGAACAGGGTGCAGGAATACACTATTTTAAGCGAAAAATTTGTTCCAGGACTAGAGGGCATGGGATGAAGTTGGAGGGAGGATTCAGAGGAAACATGAGAAAGAATTTCTTCACAGAACGGGTGGTGGACAAGTGGAACACCTGCCAGAGGAAGTGGTGGGGCTGAAACAATCAAGGATTTAAGAATGCATGGGATAGACATAAAGGAATTCTGGAGGTCAGGGGTGAGGGCAACAGACTTCTAGGAAAACATAAACTGAACTTACAAGCTCAAATGGGCAGACTGGGTGGGCCATAGGCCCTTATCTGCCGACACTGTCTATGTATCTATGTATCTATATAACTGTAATGTTGTGGATGCATCCTTGCTGCACTGAACTCCATGCCACCCTGACGGACATTGTGCCACTGTCCATTGACATGCAGGTTAACAACACACATCTGCAGTGGCTGTCGCCCATCTTCCCTTAGTCACACATCTGTGTTCCAGGCTCAGGGCCTGATGGAGGTGTGTGGGGTGTCCCGAGCTACCCTTTCTGTTTCTGCACCTCTGGGTGAGGCTGTTACTCTGCCCAGATGGGTGTGGGGCATTGGGCTGGGTGTGGGGGGATGTCCCGAGCTACCCTTTCTATTTCTGTGCCTCTGGGTGAGGCTGTTTCTCTGCTTGGTTGGATGTGGGGCACTGGGGCTGTAGTGTGTGCCTGACCTGGCCTGTTGGAGAGTGGGGATCCCCGAGCTATCCTTTCTGTTTCTGCGCCTCTGGGTGAGGCTGTTTCCCTGCTCAGGTGGGTGTGGGGCATTGGGGTTGGTGCGGGGTATTGGGATGGGTGTGGGGAGGCAGGTGTTCCCGAGCTGCCTTTTTGTTTCTGTGCCTCTGGGTGAGGCTGCTTCCCTGCTCGGGAGGTGTGGGGCATTGGGGCTGTAGTGTGTGCCCTGACCTGGGCCTGTTGAGGGTGGGGAGTTCCAAGCTACCTTTTCTGTTTCTGCACCTCTGCGGGAGGCTCTTTCCCTCTTTCGGATGGGTGTCGGCATTGGGGTGGGTGTGCAGGGTCCCCAAGCAACCCTTTCTGTGCCTCTGGGTGAGGGCTGTTTCCCTGCTTGGGTGGGTGTGAGCATGGGACTGTAGTGTGTGCCTGACCTGGGCCTGTTGGGAGTTGGGTTCCTGAGCTACCCTTTTGGTTTCTCGCCTCTTGGTGGGGCTGTTTTCCTGTTCAGGTTGGTGTGGGGCATTGGGGTGGGTGTGTATGGGGGTGTCCCTGAGCTACTCTTTGTGTTTCTGCACCTCTGGGTAAGGCTGTTTCCCTGCTCAGGTGGGTATGTGGCATTAGGACTGTAGTGTGTGCCCTAACCTGGGCCTGTTTGGGGGGCCGTGTGTTGCTGTTCTCTGCCTCTGTACACATCCCTGGTTTGTAGTGTCCCACTCATGGCGCCTTGTGAGGCCTTATGTCAGGCTGCTCAGCTATGTGCACGGTCCACTGTCTGTGTCCAGGGCTGGCTGTCTGCGGCATGCTCTGCATGCCTGCCTTCCTAAGGCATGCTTCACCGGGCCGGATGGTGGTGTTGTGTCCTGCAGTTGCAGGCCTTTCCTTATGCTGCTGTTGGTTGTGGACACTGCTGCCTTTGTTCCCTCATGGTGCCTATGTGTGTGCCACTGCTGCATGTTGCCTGTGTGCAGGGAGGGGCATGCAGGTCATTTGGGTGTCTGCGGTGCTGCACTGTGCACATCCGTGCCCTGCTGCAGTGTCCCATACTGCGCTACACTCTACATGCCCATTCCGTTCCACTTCCATAGTCTGTGCCAGCCCTAGCCTGCTAGTGTATTGTTCCCCCTCCATTCCCCATTGGCACCCGTGTGCTGCATTTATTGCGTTGTCCTCTGAGGCACTGTGCACCACCCCAGTTCATGGAATGTATAGGTCACGGACCCTGTGACTTTGTCCATGCCCCTGATACTCACTGTTGCTACCTATTGCATAGCTGCTGGGACATGTATCCCTACCTACATTGTTCCACTGTGCTGCCCCTGGTTCTCTGTTGTTGTCACCCACCCCACATGTTCCACCAGCTTGCCCTGTGTCAGCTCTATGCACCCACCTCATGGTGGTCTTGTGTCCCCCTTCAGCATGTACTGGCCAACACCAGTGGCTTTGTGTCCTGCACCAGTCACTGAAACCATCACACCTCCACGACCAGAGTGCGGCTGTCCTTCCAGGGGTGCCTTCTTGTCTTTGTCTCTGCTCCTTGTCACACTGTCCAACTATGTGGGCATCCACCGTCCATCCACTCCTTGCTGGTGCAGCCCTGCATGGCCAAGGGAATATCGGTGGGCAGTGGTGGGTCGGCAAGCAGTGCTGCTGGTGGGACTCAGTTGGGTGAGCACATCCTGCTGGTGTTGCAGCTTTCCACACATGGATGGGTCTGTCTGTTGCCTGTCATTGGTACTGCACAGTGGGAATGGAGGGTTGCCTTGCACTGATTCTTTGTGCGGCTCGTGTGTGTGTTGGGGTGTATTTTCACCTCTGCCATGGGCTATCTCAGTGCAGGGGCATTGCGCTTCCCATGTGTTCTACCATTGTGTTTCATGGTGGGGCATGTCACAAACCTACTCAGCAGGCCAGGCCCTCTGCTCCCACAGTGCCAACCTCCGGCGCAGTCTTGTGAACAGTCAACAGAAACAGGGTAACCCTCCTGTCTGTTTTGTGGGTTCGAATCAACCTTTGGTCTCAGTTCTGGAGGGATACAAACTGTGAAACTTTTCTTAGCATACCCAATGAACTGGCTCAGATAATTCTGCTCTTGGGGGCCAGATACCTTTTGCCTCACGGGCACCTAACCTGGTGTACAAAATGAATCCTTAAAACTCTTTTAAAGACCTCGCAATATATTCTTTCCTTTTCCCAGTTTGGTAAAACCAGTAAGCTTTGTACAGAGTCAACTTTAATCATGTATGCTTCACTTGTCAAGAAAAATAAATTCAAAGGCACACCAAGTAGTCTCTAAAGTAGAGGTTTACTTCAAAATAAATAAAATGTAAAATGTAAATACAGAAGCATATATCATGAAACATACAAATCACTTAAAACAATAAGGTTTTAAAAGTGCAGATTCCTGCCACTAATATATTTAGACTTGTCTGTTCTAAGGTATCCTTATCTCACAGTGCTGTAGTTGTTTCTTTTCAGAGTTCCAACATATGTGTTAGTGGAAAACAGAATATTGTTTTAAAACTGGCTTTGCCAACCTCTTTGCATGAGGTCACCTAGCTCCTCCCTGTCAGAATATAAAAATTATACAACCAGGATGTCTTCACTCAGAAGGTAAATTAAATAAGGTTAATTTCTAAATCCTTCTTTCATCCAGAGCAACATCCTGCTTTTACAGACATCAGAGGAACATTTATGACTTTGCACTGGTGTGACACAACCTGGTTTCCTCCTCTAAACATCATAAAATGGATATATTCTATCCTGTCAGCTGTCAAGCTACAATAAAGCTAGATAAACAAGAGATGCTTAATTTAGGCCGCTTCTAGTCTGTAATTATCTCATGGCCTTCCAGGTAACGCCTTGTATCTAAAACCTGGGAAGGGTGTGTGGGTCATCCCACAGGCTGTTTCAGCATCTCTCATGAGAGACATTCCATAACACATTTTTATATACAAAATCATAGATTAATCAGAACCAGTTGTCTGAGTGTCACAGGGCACACCATGCTATCCAGGCATTCTGCTTCTGTCCACACTGCCAGGCTTGGGTGGGGAGCTTTGAGATGGTAGTGAGTTTGTGGGACCCTCTATGTCCTTTGTCCTTGTCCATTTGGTGCAGTTGGGGAGTCCAGCACACAAGGGGTTGTTCTGTTGCGGGTTACTCTTATGCTGTGTGGGATTGGCGCTGTCCTCCTGCCCCTGCACTGTGGCTTCTAGGCGTTACTGTGCAACCCCTGCCATGTTCCTCTCTTCGCTATTCTGCTAAGTTGTCATCCTGTGCATTCGTCCTCCTGGGTCCCACTTTATTGCATTTGCCCTATTTGCTGCAGATTTGTATTTGCTGTTCTAATGTGGAACAAGAGGAGGGCAACTAAAATGGTGTGGGATATATATCAAAAGTCCTATGAAAGAGAATAAGGGACATCAAATCTTTCACCCCAGAAGAGAGGAAATATGATAGAGACCTTTAAATACCTGAAGGGGTAAATACGGTGCAGGAGGGAAGCATTTTCAGAAAATAATGTGCTCAAGAGCAGGGAATGCTATGAAACTGGAGGGCATGTAGATTCAGAAGAGATGTGCGTAAGTACTTTTCACAGTAAGAGTGGTGGATTCCTGGAACAGTTTACCAGTTTACTTGGGACAAGAACAGTGGTGAGGTTCAACAAAGCATGGGACAGACATGAGGGAATCTTAAGTGGAAAGGAATGGGGGAGGAGAATTGCTAGAGATCAAGTAAGGTCTCGGTGATAGTGCAGGTAGGGACAATTGAGCAGACTGGGTGGGCCAAGCAGCCCTTATTTGCTGGCAAATTTTCTTTAGAGACAGTTTTCTTATTGGTGAGGGACAGCTGATTTGCCAGGAACCAATGCTGGATATTAATAAAGTTATTTTAGAGCCTGACCATGAGGTCAGAGGCAAAGAGCCAGAGCCAAAGAGTACCATGCTGTCTTCATACATATGGATGGACACGGAGGAGCAGGGAGTGGGGAGGTCATTCCTGAAGCTGGAGAAGAGTATTGGGTCATAAGCAGATCCTTTGGGGATGCCCAAGCTGATGGGGGGATAGGGATTCTTCAATCTGGACAGTTTGAGACCTGCCCTCAAGATAGGAACAGAACCAACTAAGGAGTCAGACAGTCCCACTGCCGTGAGCTTGTCCAGGAGGAGAGGGCGGGCAACAGTGTCAAAGCTTCCCAGCTGCAATAAGGTTACTGTTATGTGGTGTCAGTGTTCGGTAGCAACTTTTAAAGAAGTCAACTGGGGTTCTAATCCTCGCAGGGATTATAAATTACAAGCTATATAAAGTTGAAGTTGTCCTGACAGGAAAATTTCATGTCACCTTTATTTTTTTGCAATCAAAGTTTATTCAAGTTTTCAACTGTAATCACAATAAATGATTAGGACAATACAAATCCATTCAACCAATATCACAGGTTACAATAATGAAACATAGACATACATATTTTCACTTCAGTTATGTGCCATTTTATTATTCAGCACTGAACGTCAATTTGACCTAAACAGAATTACTACTGAATTCATGTACACTGGGTTCATCTTCCACCTCCTCCCTCCCCCAACCCTTCAATGCCGGATCCTTTTCCTTCCCTTCTGTTTCCCTTTATTTGTACTGAGATGCAATGTAGAAGGCTGTCCCAACATCAGGTTGAGTATATTGTTCTAATATAGAGATGTCCATAGCCTACTCTATGAATGAAAAATAGGGATGCCATTTCACTTTCAGTTTTTCTGCGGTAAACCTGATTTTGGCTGTGAGTCATACCATTGTGAGGATATTTTGCAATTATCTAGCCACCCTTCATGAAGTGGGTGGGGTGCAGATAGCCATTTCTGGGTCAATGCTTTGCAGGCTGCAGCAATCAGGATTCAGAATAAGTACTTTCTGCCCTGGTACACAGGCTCCTTCCTGGTAAACCCCAAATTAAGTATCTGAGCTGGTTTTGGGGCATCAGTTTCTAGAACTCCTCAACTGCTGCAGCCACCTTTTCCTACTAATGTTTCGGGAGGGGACTCCAGAAAATATGCTATGGGGAGAACTCCAGAAAATATGCTTATGATATGCTCTTGTGTTACAATAGCATCAGAATTTATCCAGTACAAGGCCCGTTAATATGGTGTAATTACTGTGGTTTTAAAAAACTTGCTGAGGACTTTCCATCTGTGCTCCTTTCAGCTAATGGAGGCTGAAATTTTGGAGGCCAGCTCACAGCACATCTCACAGTCTTTCTCTGACATCCTCTCCCTTGCTCTCTTCCTCCCATCTGCACTGAATTGTTAACCTTGGTGTTGTGGCTTGGGTGCACCCACCTTATACAGTTTGACACTAAGTGGGATGGGGCTGAGGCAGATATACACTTCCAACTAGTTGTCTGGTATGGCCCAGGTTTCTCCCAGCATCTGTTTATTGGTAGATGAGTTCACGTACTGAATAATTTGTAATAACAATAAAAGTAGATTGAATTCTCTTTGCAATGCTGCAAATTATTTCACTGTTTCTTCTCCCACCATGTATCCCAGACTACCCAGGCCTTGCTTCCTCCACCTTCTGTACATCAGGTCAAATCTGTCCAAGATGTAGCCTTTTGCTGCCCTAATTGGGATGAGTCTGCAAAATGCCTGAAGGGTGCTCTTCACCAAGATATTGCCACACCTGCAGCAATGTGCAGGTCCAGGGTTCTCAAGTGCCTTAATTTATTTGGCCTCTAACTGGTTGAATATCATGTCTTGGACAGTTTCTGGATCCTCTAGGGTCACCCACCCTGGGGTCCCTTCCTGCTTCAGGAAGGCATGGAGGTGTTTTGTCTGATAAGCACCATAATATCGTCACGTATTCACCTTCCTCCTATCCAGTATTAAAAGATGCCATGGAAGTTTTGGCTTTTTCCTCGCCAGATAAAAGAGGAACATCCTTTTTAATCCTGTTTCATGTCAGCAGGGTAATCAGGATTGAGAGGGATGCAAACAGATAAAGGATTCTGGGAGGAGGTTCATGCGACTACCTCCACCCTGCCAATGACTGAGAGGGGAGACGCTCCACCATTTCAGGTCCGCTCATCACAGATAATAGGAATGCATAGTTTACCTCAAAGATGTTGTCTAAATTGTTGAGAATTTGACTCCTCAGAAAATGGAATTGTTTGTCCACCCATTTAAATGGGCATGCTTTATTGAGTACCTCCGTTATTTGACCACTGAGCAGCATTATCTGTTTTCTCAGTGTTTGCCTTGCATATGAACATGTAAAGGAAGCCAGCAGATACAGCCCTGAAGGTCTATCTCGTATGCTCAATTGTGCAGTTTGTGGTTTCACCACAGCTGCCTCACTCCCTCCCTCCCCACCCCTATTCCTATCCAAGATGAGATCCCCTTGTGTCGAGTCTCCTTCGGTAGTTATTTTGCCCTTGAATCTATCCCATCCCTCTTAAACCCATCCACTGTCCTCTGTGAGACCAGCTCTCTTGGATTCTATTCCAGTCTTCCACCACCCTCTCCATGAAGTAGTTCCTCCTCAGCTCCCTCCTGAACCTTCCCTCCAGCTTCATCCAGTGTCTCTTAGTGACCCTCTCATTTTAGCCTGAACATGTGGTCAGTATCCTCCTTAGCTATTTAAAGTTCTCTATCATATCTCCCCTAGCCCTTCTGTTCTCCAGGAAGTACATGTTGAGTTCTCCAACTTCTCCTCATAAGGCTTCCTTCCATTCCCTTATCATTTTGGTTGTCCTTCTCTGGACCCCCTCCAGGAGTTTGATGTCTCTCTTTAAGTAGGTCCTGAGCCCCGATACTGTACCATACTCCTTCAATCCTGCTAAAACACTGGATGCTTTTCTCTGGGCTGCATACAAAGATGAGTTAATTGTCTTCGTAATGTGTGATATTTACCTTCTCTCCATTAACTGCAATGCCCTCAAGGGTCTGTAACTCTCTAACCCTAGTCATCAGGGGTTCGATACTCAGGGCAAACAAGATGGGTGACAGGAGGCAACCCTGAGAGGTCCTCTTGTTATCTTGATTGCCTTTGAGAACACCCCATTAACTCTCACCTGGGTGGTGGGAGCATCATATAGGGTCTTCACCCAATTTTGAAACTTTTCTCACACCTTGAAGATTTCTAAAGTTTTATGCAATAAATACCTGGAAGCAGTAGAAAGTCTTTTCAGCATTGATGATGATGACTGCCGTGGGAACTGAGCTGCCCTCTTTTGCTGACATGACATTCAGCAGTTTCCTGACATTGTCTTGGATGTGATAACCAGGTATGAAGCCTGTTTGGTCAGGATGAATGAGGGAGCTGTTGACCTCTTGAGCCTGTTGGTCAGGATTTTGTCAAAAATCTTTGAATTCTGGTTTAGCAAGGAAATGGTCCTGTAACAGCCACACACAGTGGGTTTTACCTGGTTTGAGAATTATGTAGATTATTAACTTCTGTCAGGATGGTGGGGTGTCCCCTGCTCTGGACCACTGAGAAAACCCTGTGCATAAGTGATGCAAACTCTGGGGCAAAAGCATTATAAAATTCACTCATAAGCTCATCTGTACCCAGGGATTTATTTGTGGGTAGTGTTTTGGTCACTGCCTCTATTTCTGAGATTGAAAAGTGTCTGTTCAGCTTCTCTCTTTGTTCCTCTGATGCCTCTAGGAGGATACCTTACCTAGAAAATCCTGTACCTTAGTGACATGGTCAATGCCTCTCTCCTTACTGTATAACTGTATGTAAACCTCTCCAAGCTGTGTAGCAATTGCATTGGGGTCTACTGGAGGCAGTATAGCACAGAGGTTTAGTGCTCTGAGCTGTAAACTCGGGACCTGGGTTTGAATCCCACAGTCCCCACTTGCACACTGTGTGATGCTGAGCAAGTCACTCAGCTTCCTTGTGCTCCCAAGTCACACCTGGAAACAAGCCTCGACTTATGTGCCTTTCCTGGTTATACAATTTACCCTTCCCTTCCCCTTCATGGTCCCTTTAGTCTCCCACCTTTTTTTTAAGCTTCTGGATATACAGTACCTGTCTGCCTGCCATTTTCTCAGGTGAAGGCTAGTAACCTACTCGCTCTGTCCCCATGCTTGTAGTAGGTCTGGCTGAAGTACCACATTTGGCTTTATACTTTCCACAGCTCTAATTGGTTGAGCTCATTCCTCCTGATTTGGCAAGAATATTATTTTGCATTGTTTTCTTGTGCTGGAGCTCCAGGGCCACTAGCCACTCATAGTTTGTCCTGCTTTTCTAATGCTTTTTTCTGGGCTCCATAAGCAATCAGATGGCCCTTAGTACAATGTTTAAACTGTCCCACAGTATCTTTGGACTTGAGACTTTTCAGTATTAAATTCGAGATAAATTGAGATGGCCTCTCTAACTTTAGTCCAAAACATTTTGTCATTAAAGTGGTCAGGATTTAATCACCACAGTGGTCTATCTTGTCTGTGCCCCAGCTCTAGTTGCAATTTTACTAGAGCATGATCTGAATGAGTGAAGAGTCCCACTTCACCATGCCTGACTGTGGCCTGCAGAATCTTGGAGCTGTAAAATTATTTTATATGAGACTAGCTTGTTTGGGTGAGAAGAAGGTGTAATTGTTATGGCTGGAGCTGGCGAACCTGCAGACATCTTGCTATGACATTAGAAAAAGGGAACTCTGCATACTTTCCCAATGGACTAGATAAAATTATGAGGTTTATGAGATCACTGCACTAATTAAAGTAAGCAGTCTGCTTTCTTCATTGAGCTGAGCAGTATTGTAAGCACTATTTTTTGTTTCACTGAGATCTGGCCCATCAAACTTAAAGTGCTAGCTGACTAGTGTGAAACCAGTCAAAGCTTAAAAGAAAATTGAATCCGTAGGCTGCCATTGCTGACAGAATGAGTAGGTGTAGAAATTTTGCACTGTTGTATCAGTCTGCAACACAGCAAGGTTAATACAGCTTCCAAGTTTCACATTGCAAGAGGAATGTGGTGGATCATCAGATAAAGGCTTCTGTTTTCACTCCTTGAGACGTGAGGAATGTGGTTGAGGATAAGATAAAGGTTCAGCTTAAACTTCTTGAGACTTTTAAAGTAAAACCTTTTGTTTTACTGCATTGTGGAAAGGAGGAGTAGGAGTTTGAAGAAGGTTGTGCAATAGCTACTTAAAGTCTTTTTGAGTGTGGATAGGAAGGTTAGGAATATAAAAGCAGTTGCTTAATCTATCTAATTGTGTACAACAAAGTGGGTAAGGAAATTAAGAAAATAATGTTTTGCACTGATGGGGGAGGGAGACTTGGAGGAGTGTTTGGTATCCTGCATCTGGAAGGGTGGGGGGTCACTGGTGGGCAACAACAGCAATGGGTAGGGTGGGAGGCAGCAACAACTCGGTGCACCAATCTTTCTTAAAATTGCCTGGAGTGTGGAGGATGTCTAGTGTGCAACCACATAGAGAAACTTAGAAAGGAGATTAAGGGTCTGTAGGAGAACTAAGACAGGCAAGGCAGACTGGGGTGGGTTTAGCCCAATACTGGAGGGAGGAAGAATGGGAGATGAGGAGGGCGATTAAGCCAACAGTGGTGAGGAGAGGGTCAGAAGAAGGGAAGCAGAGACAAGGGGCCCAGGCCAGGAAGAACGATTGTTGGGAAACCAGGTCAGGAGACAAAAGACAAATGGAAGGAGGAGATAGGGACTTGAGAGGAGGTGAAGAAGTGGCAAAAGTCATGGGTGGAAAGGAGAGAACAGGTTACTATGAAGAGAGAGGGAGCGGGCATTTGTGAAGGGCCTTCAGAAAACAGCTGTGCACTGCTAGAGAGGAAGAAGGTGGAGGAGGAAATGATGAAATTAGAGGGTAATTGATAAAAGCCCAGACCAAACCGAAGCAGGGGAAGTTCTGCTGGGAGAATTGCAACAGGGTCAAAGGGTGAAATAATGTGCAGGAGGAAGAAGAGGAACTGGAAATGAGAGAGGAGATGAATGGAAGCAAGCAGGGAGTAAAAGTGGTGGAATCTTAGTGCTGGGGACTCAATACTAAGAGGAGTCAAGTGGGGTAGCAAGAGGGAGAGGCATAGTCACATTTGGGTGGAGGCCATGCCAGGAATGACAGCAGAAAGGGTAGGACAATCTATTCTGAAATATGCTAGAAGGGGTAGGGACAAGCCTCATTTAATTATACATCTTGGGACAAATAACCTGGCTGATGAGACAGTAAATATAGTCCAGAGGAGGTTTGAGGAACTAGGACAATTATCTGAGGGGCAGGAAGATCAGTAACTTTTTCAGAGATTCCAGTGCCCAAGGCAAGCACAACAAGAAAGCTGAGAATAGAGGAATTTAACGGATGGCTAAGAACCTGGTGTTGTGCTAAAGGGTATGGGCTGTTGGGGGGTGGGAGGGACCTGGGAGGACAGTAGTCTCTATGCCAAGGACAGACTACACTTGAGTGAGGAGGGAAAGAAAGTGTTGGAAACAGAGGATGGAGGAGTACATAGAGGAAGTAGGGAATTTAAACTAGGAGCGGTGGGTGGCAATTGGGCAAGAGACATGCAGAGACCACAGGTTAGGAAACCATATGAGCTTACCCCATAACAGTGACAAAGGATAAATGGCAAGAACTATTGGTGATGCTAGTAAAGGAGGGCAGGATGGGGGTGTGGAAGGTGGGTTACCCTTAATGCTAGGAGCCTTGGGAGGAAAACTGCAGAGTTACAGGTGCTCATGGCAGAGGGAGAGGTGGACATTGCAGCCATCAGAAACTTGAGCCACCCAATACAATGACTGGGACCTGTCTGTACCAGGGTACAGGTTATTCGTGGGGACCGGGTGATTGGGAAAGGAGGGGTGTGGCACTATATGTGAAGGAAGGACTGAAGTGTGTAAGGAGAGGAGGAGGGAGGGTAGTACAGGTCACTTTGGATGCAAATCCTGGCTTCCAAGAATAGGATTCTTAGAATGGGAGTGGTGTACAGGCCGCCATCTCAGATGGCGAGCTAGAGAGGAACTAGCAGGACAGATCAGGAGGACCTGCGAGAAGGGTACTGTGGTGATCGTGTGGGACTTCAACATGCCAGGAGTGGACTGAGTACCCCAACAACCAGAAACAGAAGGGAGGATACTGCTGGATGCCTTCCAGGACAGCTTCCTGCTGCAAATGGTCAGTAAACCAACCAGGTTAAGGAATACCCTTGACCTTGTGCTGGCAAATGGGGACTTTGTGAGAGAACTTACAGTAGAGGAACCACTGTCAGGAGTGACCACCACTCAGTATGGCTCACATTGGATATGGACAAGGAAGGAGTGGAATCTGGCACAAGAGTGCTGGACTTCAGGAGGGCTGACTTTGGGAGGTTGGGGAAGTGGTAAAGGGTACCAGACTAGAATTCAATCTAGTATGGACATTAACCAGAGGTGGGAGCTCATAAAAGTGGGGATAGTGGAGTCGACCAAAACCTGCTGCAAGGCCCAGAGCAAGAAGGCTAGGGCTAAGAAACTGAGCTGGTTGAGCAAGAAGGTCATGGAAAAGGTAAGGAGGAAAAGAGTTGCCTTTAGGAAGTACAAGAAAACAGGAGAGGGGAGGACAGGAGGAGTACTTGGCCAGAATCGAAGGAGGTGACAAGGGCAGTAAGGGGAGCCAAGGCATCTACGGAACTCAGGCTGGCACAAGGCATTAAGAAGGGGGAGAAGGACTTCTTTAGGTACGTCAGGAGAAAAGGAGCTGTAAGGACCACATAGTAAGGATTAGAAAGGAGGGGGTTGGGTGGAGCAGGTATAAGGCAGAAGCACTAAATGAGTACTTGCTCAGTATTTACTAAAGAGAAGGGGAGGTGACACCCAAGGGGGGAGAAATGGCAGAAACAGGAGGGAGGGGTGACAGATGGGAAATCATGGAGGGCAGAATTCGGAGGGTTTGAAGGCACTGAGAGTGGATAAGGCACCAGGTCCAGATGGCATCCACTCCAGGAGTACTGAAGGAGCTGGCAGAGGTCCTTGCAGGACCTTTGGCAGACCTATTTAATGCCTCACTACATTCGGGTGTGTACCTCAGGACTGGAGGATGGATCATGTGGTGCCCTCCACAAGAGTGGCTCCAAGGATGAACCAGGAAACTACAGACCAGTGAGCCTCACATCCATCGTGGGTAAGCTAATGGAGACTATCCTGAAGGAGAGGCTGGTGGCCCTCCTAGAGGCCAAAGGACTACAGGACAGCAGACAGCATAGCTTCATAAGGGCAGAGCCTGCCAAACCAACCTGGTGGAGTTCTATGACTGGGTAACTAGGCAACTGGACAGGGGTTATGCAGTGGATGTCTGTATCTGGACTTCAGTAAGGCATTCGACTCAGTACAGCATGGAAGGCTGGGAAGTAAGTTAGTAGGCACAGGGCAGGTGCAAAGCTGGTGAGATGGGTAGGAAACTGGCTTCAGGGAAGGCAACAGAGTGTGGTGGTGGGTGGGGAGCTCTCACGCCCAAGGGTAGTGACGCGGTGTTCCACAGGGCTCAGTGTTGGGACCAGTGTTGTTTGGGATATTCATTGCAGACATATCATTGGACATCAAGAGCAAGATCAGTCTGTTTGCTGATGATACCAAGGTAGGAAGGGTGGTGGATGACTAGGGTATGGCAGAGGTTGCAGGATGATCTGGCAAAGCTTGAACCTTGTCAGACACCTGGCAACTGGGGTTTAATGCCAAAAGTGCAAGGTGCTGCATTTTGGGATGAAGAACCCAAAGAGGAGTTACCAGCTTGGGAGGTGCAGCTAGCCCAGACAGAGGAGGAGGAGAAGGATCTGGTGGTGCTCATTACAGGGTCAGTGAACAACTCGGCACAATGTAGGAAGACAGCTGCAAGGCCAACAAAATGCTGGGTTGTATTGCAAGGGTATATCCTCGAGGAGGGAGGAGGTGATTCTGCCACTGTATAGGTCATTAGTTAGACCACACCTGGAGTACTGTGTGCAGTACTGGCACTTGTATCTGAAGAGGGACATTAAGTTACTGGAGAGGGTGCAGCAGGGCGACAAAGATGATCAAGGGGCTGGGGGACTTATCATACAAGAGGAGGCTGAGGGAGTTGAACATGTACTCCCTGGAGGAGAGGAGGAACATGACTGAAACCTTTAAGTACAAGAAAGGAATAAACAAGACAGGTACAGAGGGGCTGTTCAAAGTAAGGAGGAGGAGAGGGACACCAGGGGCCATCATATGAGACTGGAGGGAGGAAGGTTCAGGAGGGAGATGAGGAGACACTTTGTTACAGAGAGGGTGGTGGCTGGGTGGAATGCGTTACCTACAGAAGTGGTATCCAGTAGAACAGTGGACTGCTTCAAAAGAGGATGGGACAGGACAAGGGGAGGGTCAATGAAGGGGAAGGGTGGAAGGAGGGGCAGCTGCAGAATGAGTGCTAACTGCACATTCGAGCAGACTTGATAGACCTCTAGGCCTTTATCTGCTGGCAAATTTTGTATGTTTGTATGTTTTGCAATGCTAAAGTACTGTGTTAATATAATCAAATGTCTGACTTTTGCAATAATTAATTTATTTTTGCATTGTGACTGTACAGTATTTGTGGCCAATGTGTCAGTGCTAAAGCAACCCTTTTGCTGACTGTGGTCCAGAGTTCTGTATCCGGGGCTTTTGTATTTCACACTGCAGGTAGCAGCAGGATTCCACTGAAAGTGAAATGCTGCAACTCATTTCAGCTGCCCTGGGTCACAGAGTTCTGTACCAGTGTCCTGCAAGTAGATGCAGATTTCCACTGAAAATGAGATGTTGCAACTCATTTGAGCTGACCTGTGTAAATAAACTGTAAACCATTTAAGGATGCTCTCTGTGATGTCAGCACCCCACCAGCTCCATATGCCCATGTTGACATCATAAATCTTCATCCTTCTCTTCTATTGAAACGACAAATTGTGTAAATAACTACCTGTGTTCACCATAAGCAAGATACTCCTGAAAATAAGATACTGCATCTCAGCTGGTTCTTTAAGGGAAAGACTGAACTGTTTTCAAACAAGGTTCCATCACATGCTTCCACAATCAGGGGATGTTTCAGCCTTTCCTGGACAAAGACTCGTTTATAATGATGCAGTCTGTTTCAATTGCAAGATGATGAAGTGTTTGCTATATTATTTTTCTAAGAGCTGGTTCTGTTTTGCAAAACCAAATGTGTACAAAGCAGTAGTCTGACTGAAAGCTGGGCTTCCAGCATGCTTAGTGCAAGTGGTCTAATTTTCCTAATAAACTGCCATTGTATCTATATGAATGAGGAGCCTTGGTAGCTATATTACAGATTATTTTCTTTTAATTATAAAAGGGTTCATTGGACAGCAAAAGCTGGTAAATTATGGTCTTTACACATTTTCTGATTTAGACATGGTACTACTGCCAGTTGTTCCATTGGTTTATGTACACATAAATGAAATATTGCTGCCTTGCATACTGTATAACTTATTTATATTATGTATCCTATGGTTTCTCATAAGTTTATTACCATATGCTGTAGTTTTATTACAAAAATAATACATTGTAAATTAAAAGAAATTGAATATTGTGTATTCTGTTCTGCTATGCCAACCAGGAAATAGGACCAGGCAGTATGCATTTAATCACCTATTTCAATTTGAACACTGAACTTATTTTCTCCTTGTCATATGAGAGTCCATAATTATATTTCAATGTAGGCAAGCTGATTTTTAAAAAGTTCAATTGTTTAACTTTGTCAAGGTGAACTACAGCTGTGGTTGCAGATACTAGTTTACTAGTGAACCGAATATGCTTTAGATGGTATAATACTGGGTAAACAGCCAAGATAATATTGTAATAATACTGTAAGTAGACATTTGAACAAGAGATCTCAAATGGGATCTGTGACAGGGTAATGTACTGGGTAGCCTCTGGAGACATTCTCAAACAGAACACTGTTCTGAGTTGTGAATGACAGCCTACAGTACACACTGCAAGTCCACTGGTCAACATGGTCTACCGATGGGCTGCGAATGGTACTGTATACTGTCATGCTCAGACAGTATAGTCAGCGAGCAACCGTGGTGGTGTCGCAGGTGGGTTGTGCTGCCACTGAGCCTATTACAGGACTGGATATGAGGTTGGGCAGGGGTGCCTATGGTTGGGGGTGGGGGTACCACTGGACCACCAGGGTACTTGGTACAGCATCACTTACACAGCAGTCTGGCCGGGATGGAGTTACTATAATTACTGGGGCTCTGCCTGCTGTATGTTCAGGGATGTGGTGCTATGGGTGGGAGGGGGTCTATTATGACACCAGGGCATTGTTAGATATGGCACGGGGTTGCCGCTACAGGCAGGAGGGAGGTTCCACTATACTACCTGTGGCCATAATGGGTGACATGGTATAGTGCTATGGGCTGGTTGGGGGTGATTGGACTGCCAGGGTGCAGGCTGCCATGCTGCTGTCTGCAGCACGGCAGCCTGCCTGTGGCCACCCACATAAGTCTAGTTTTTTGTTCTTATCTTTTGGTGGCACATCCCCAGACATGCCCTGGGGATATGCCACCAAATTGGTCTGTGAATGAGGCTGCACTCGATGCATGGGTATTCCCTTCACAGCTCCCCAGATGCGCCACATATCATTATTGGCATTGTGTGGTGCATCTGCAATGCGTTGGTGCATCGGACCCCTTTCTGAATCGCCTTTAGGTGCAAGTTGGGATCTGCGTGCATCTTGGATGTGCTGGTGCATCCCTTTTGTGAATCTTGCCCTACAAGTCCAAGAAACAATCTAACCTGCTTTTTAGTAGTTGGGATGGGGCAATCAACTGGAGCCTTTACTTTATCAATAACTACATATACATGGCCCTTCCCAACCATATCTATTTCATCTCCTACCACCCTAGGGTGCATTTCGTGTCAGTGGCTGTGAGACCTGCCTCCTTGAGTGATTGATAGACCATGGCCATACCCTGCAGGTGGCTGTCCCAATGAGGGCTAAATATGACAACACTGTCCAGGTATGCTGCTGCATATGGCCTGTGGGGACAGAGGATGTGATCCATCATTGACTGGAATATGGCCAGGGCTCCATGCAATCCAAAGGAAGCATGATAAACTAATGTAGGCCAAATGGGCTGGAAGGTCGTTTTCTCAGGGGACTCTGGAGTTAGTGGAATTTGCTATAATAACCCTTGGTCAGGTCCAGGGTAATACTGTGAAAAACAAAACTTGTAAAGTGTGCTCACAGAGTTTGGTGGTGCTCGAGCAGAGCTTGCCAACTCCTTCAAACAGACATGAATAAAGTTCAGCACACAAACTTCTGTAGAAAACCTAGTGCATATTTATTTTTGGCAGAGTGCCTGATAAGCCCAAGCCCTGCACTTCAACCCTCAGGCGGATCTTTCTTAGGGCAGATCTAAAGAGCCCACAAACGTGACACCATTTATACAATCAAATTCTAATTAATTGGACCAGTGTTATACATTTTAAAGAGAAACATACAATTCATGTGAACACATAAAAAGAAAAGAAAATACATTTGATCTGTTAGCTATACTGCTTTTGAATTATTCTAAATTTATTAAATAAGCATATTGCTATTTACTTAAAAATCTTAGTAGTAAAGTTACAGTAATAGCTTACTTCCATCAGGTAAACATTTGCACTTTGTCTTGTTTATTGCAATAAAGATAGACTTGAAAGAAAACTTTTATGCAATTAGATTTCACAGACTTATACCTAGAAAGCACACAAAAGAAACTGCTGTGATAATATTATACATAGGAGGTCAAACTTTATTGCTAAAGGTCAAACTATCTCAACTCAATTTTACAAATTTTCATGATCACTTATTGATGCTGAAGATTCATTGTAAAAAGATTAAGGCAAAGGAAGAAAATGACTTCAAGATAGAAAGTTGGGAAGAGTTTTCCTCTAGCTGTACAGGGGCTTGCTATTAATTGTCTTAATACTTTTTACGATGAACCTTCGCATCAATAAGTGGTTATGAAAATTTGTAAAATTATTGTAACTTCTACTACTAAGATTTTGAAGTAAATAGCACTATGCTTTTTTAATACATTTAGAATAATTCAAAAGCAGTATAGCTTATAGATTAAATGCATTGTCTTTTCTTTTTATGTTTTCACATGAATTGTGTTTCCTTAAATGTATAACACTGGTCCAATTAATTAGAATTCGATTGTATAAATGGTGTCAACGTCTGTGAGCTCTTTTTAGATCCATTCCTCAAGGAAGACCCGCTTGAGGGTTGAAGTGCAGGGCTTGGTCTTGGTCAGGCACTCTGCTGAAATTAAATTTGCACTAGTTTCTTCATTGACGCTCATGTGCTGAGCTTTATTCATGTTTTTACTAATGTAACAAGCCTTTCCCAGTTGATCCAAAAGTGTGTCTATCCTTGACTAGGGTATACATCGACTTGGATGCAGCATTAACTTTCCAGAAGTCTATACAAAACTGGATGGTCCTGTTTGATTTGTGACTTGCACAATGGGGCTTGACCATTCACTTGGGATTCCTCAATGATTCCCAACTCCAACATAGATTTCCTCCCATACTACCTCTTGGATTCTTTCCGGTAGTCTGTTGGCTGTTGGTGGATCCAGACATCTGGGTCTATGTCTCACAGGTGCTGGGTCACATTCGTTCATCTTGTTTTCAGGAGAATACATCCCTCAAATTCTCTACCAGCTTGGGCTTCTTGCTTTGGGTATAGTTGAGCCAGTCGTCCAGTGACTAAATGCTTAGTTCCTTTACAAGTTTAGGTGCTAAGTCCACAGTTCCATCATCAATGTCCTCATCTGTCACTAAACTTAGGGTCCCTTTAGGACCTTCTGGGTCATTGAACATATATATGTGTCCTAGGGTTTAAAAAATTAACATGGTAAATTTGATTTTCTTTTTCTTTTGGTCTGGTTGTAAGACTTCATAATAACTGGCCTCACCTTTCTAAGGACCTCTTGTGGTCCCTGTCATTTAGCTAGAGTTTACTGTCAGAGCTAGTCAACAGAATGAGTACTCTGTCTCTGGACTGAACTCCCTAACCTGGCCTTTTGGTTAAAGTGCCCTGTCTGGTTTGCTTTGTTCTTTCATTTGTAATATATACTGGAGCATGCTAGATGAACTATTACCATATCTCTTTAATGAGATCCAACATTACTCAAAGTTATCACCCATAACAGTTCAAAGGGCAAGAACCCAATGGATGACTGTGGCTCCTCCCAAATGGCAAGCATTAATTAGGGTAACAATTCATCCCAGTTTTATGGCTGTAGTGGGAGGAGCCCTGCAGATGTCTTGATATCGCAGTAGAAAAATGGAGCTAATCAGATTCCGAATGGACATCACATAATTAGGTTTGATTAGAATTACTCCGCTAGAGCAGTTTAGAGCAGTTTGGCTTTGTGTGTGCTGCTCTGCATTGTTTTGGAGTGAGAGAAACTGAAACTGTTTGATTCAATGCTTCTCATCTACATGGAGCATACTCATGCCAGCTCAAATTACAGTCAGTGGATATGGTCAGTGTAACTACGCTTATTCAGAAAAGAAAAAGTCCGCTTCCTCTCTCTCCCTTCCATGTGGTATTTAAGTTATATGGGATGTCCAGATAAAACACATGCCTAATCCCAACAAATGTGTTTTACTGAGCCTGAGAACAAATGAGTGTTGTTATCAGTTTATGAGATCTGAAACAGTTAATATGTGCATATGTGTGTGTGTGTGTGTGCGCCGCACACATGCCCCTCTATTAACCTTTCCTGGTACATTAACCTTTCCTAGTCAGCTTGCAAATGCGGCTATCTGCGGATCTACATGATAACAGTGAGCGCCTAAAGGCGATCTCCGTTATCGCTCAGTCAGAATGCCAAACACATTTTTGGTACTCAGACAACCCGTGGCACACCAGCACAATGGCGCCAGGACATATTTTACTACTTTCTGTGGAGGGCTGTGCCTCCCTCGCAGAGGGTTTTTGCTTCCTGCACCCCTACTTAAGGATTCTCAACTCCAGGGGGTGCATGTCGGTGGGGATGAAAGTAGTAAAATAAAAGGTTAGGGGCCGGTGCAATAAAATTTGCACCAATGCTCGGAACGAACCCAGTACCTCAGCCACTCCAGCCATTAACCAATCCCTGATGCCACGACGCAACTCCCCACTGGCAACCAGGCACCACTCCCTACAACCTCTCCAACCCCTCCTGTACATGCTCGCTGTGCTCGCCTCCCACCCCCCATACACGATACGTATAGTGACATCCTGTCACCTAGTTCACCCACCCTCATCCATTTGCCCTACCTTTTGGTTGCTGTGAATGGATTGCACGGGCAGGTGTTGTCAGAACGATTTGTGCCCCTTCCTCATGCGCCCGCCTCACGGGTTACCCGTAATGCTGTACATTAGCAGTGCACAGTTCAGAATGTGAAGCAGTGCATGTGTGTTAATGTGTGTGTGTGTGTATGGCACTTTGTTCTAGTCCTGCTGGTTATCATAGATACATAGAAACTGATGGCAGATGAGGACCACTTGGCCCACCCTGTCGGCTCTGTTAATCCCTGTCTAGCATGAGGCCCCATGCCCAAACTGAAATCTTGAGCTCCCTCTTGCCTCCAGGATACCCTTGTGTCTGTCATACTCTTTCTTATATTCTGTGACAATTTTAGCCCTTACCACCCTCTCTGGTAGGCTATTCTAGGCATCTATCACCTCTCCATGAAAAATATTTTCTCTATTTCCTGA
This sequence comes from Neoceratodus forsteri, assembly GCA_016271365.2. Lineage (NCBI taxonomy): Eukaryota > Metazoa > Chordata > Ceratodontiformes > Ceratodontidae > Neoceratodus > Neoceratodus forsteri. The sequence continues at coordinate 129,153,625 of JADMNL010000024.1, forward strand.
GCCTAACATCATTTTGTACCCCTTGACTTGGAGCATCTTTTACTTTGCAGGATGCTTCCTTCCTGTACTCTGTTTGTACCGGTGATGTATTTGTATATCTCAGTCATGTCCTTTCCTCCTGGGAATACATTTTTAACTCCTTTAGTCTTTCCAAATAGGACTTATCCGCAGGCCCTGCACCATTTTAGTTACCCTCCATTGCATTGCCTCCACCCTGCCTATGTTCTTTTTCAGATGGGGCCTCCAGAACTGGATGCAGTATTCCAGGTGTGGTCTCACCAGTGTCTTATAAAGGGGCAAGATTACCTCCCTCATTCTACTCATAATACCCTCCCTATATATCCATGCATCTGCCTAGTCTTTCCAGCCACCTTATCGCACTGCCTAGTTTTTCTTAGATCCTCCGAGAAGATAACTCCCAGGTCCCTTTCCTGCTTTGAAACTGTCAGTACTCCCCACCTGGTTCATACTTTGCCACTGGGTTCTCATGCCCTATGTACATGATCCTGCACTTCTTTGCACTGAATCCCAGCAGCCATTCTTCAGACCATTTCTCCAGTTGTTTTAAGGTTTTGCCTCACTCTTTCAATACTCCCTGGCATGTCCACCCTATTGCATACCTTTGTATCATCTGAGAAGAGGCATACCTTCCTCTCCAGTCCCTCTGCAGTGTCCCCAATAAAGACATTGAAGAGGACCGGCCCTAACACCGACCCTGTGGCACCCTGCTTGTCACCTCTCCTCTCCAGAGTACTCCCTGTTTACCACAACCTCTGAATCCTGCCATTCAGCCAGTTCTCCACCCCATAACTATTTTAGGATCCGCTCCTAGGCTGCGCAGTTTGTTAATCAGCCTTCTATGGGGATGGTGTTGAAGGCCTTTCTGAAGTCCAGATAGGCACCATCCACCACATCTTCCTAGTCCAGTACCTAGTTACCCAGTCATGCTGTAGATTAGTACGATGAGTTAGTGCAAAACACAGTATGTATCCTAAATACAATAAAAGTTAGGGTTAGATGTGTAAGTAATGATACTTAGGCTGATGCAGCGGATGCCCAACTGTATATGTCATTTGTCCCTGGAGCCAAAGGTTCTGCTGAAGTGCTAAATAAATGTCTGGCCAAGATTCAGGACTGGACATCCTCTAACTGGCTGAGGCTGAACCCTGACAAGATGGAGGTGCTAGTGACTGAGCCTGGTCGATGGTGTGATGGGGATACCTCTGGAGTGGTAACCTGGTTAGTCATGGGGTCTACTCTATTGACAGCTTCCCCAGGGTGAAAAATGTGGGCATCATCCTTGATGACAGGTTGACCCTGGAAGCCCAGGTGTCATCTGTCATCAAAAGTGGGTTCTACCATCTAAGGAATGTCACCTGAATTAAGCCCTGATTCCGCCAGAAGACTTGTCACTGGTACACGCCTTTGTGACTTCCAGGTTGGACTACTGTAATGCTCAGTACATCAGGGTCACTGTGGGATCCTCCCACAGCTGCAGCTAGTGCAGGACATGGCAGCCAGGCTGTTGGTGGGCCTTCAAGTCCTGCCATGTGACCTCGGGTCCAGCATGATCTGCACTGGCTGCCTGTCAAGTGGAGGATCATCTTCAAGGTGGGCTTGCTCACCTATAAGGCCTTATATGGCCTGGGCCCTGTTTACCTGACTGACCTCCTTACTCCAGCTGCCCCGTGCATTCCCTCCGCCTCCTTCACCAAGGGCCTCCTGGCAGGTCCATGGCCAGGCTGAAAACCTCAGGGATCGCTCCTTCAAGGTAGCTTGCCTGGCCATCTGAAGTCACTTCCAAAATCCTTGAGGGAGGCCCCGATGGTGGAGGCATTTAAAGGGGTCAGAAGACCTACCTTTTAATAAGGCCTTTTCTGACAGTTTTCAAATCTGATTTTATAAGTTATTGATTTAAGTGATGAAACTATATTGTTGTACTGCTTTAACCTTGTTTTATCTGTAGTGGCACCCAGAGTCTTCGGATTGGGTGTTAATATGTAAATAAAGCCTTACTTACTTACTAAATAAATGTGATATAAGGCAGTGTATGTGTGTTAGTGTGTGTGGCAATGCTTTTTGTGTGCAGACTGATATGTTATACTGGAATATATATGCATATACAGTGTATGTGTGTGTATCACAACAGTCAGAAAGTGCAATTAGGTGGCTCAGTGGTTAGTGCAAAAAACATTCTACATTCCATTCCATTCTCTAGATCAGTTTCAGCCTTATGCATGTCATTGCTGATTTAAGAGCAACTCTGTAGTCTAATAAAAGCATAAAAACACTAGATTTACACCAATTGTGTTTTAACTTTTTTATAATGTATAGAAGAACACTGTTCTGTATAGAAATCTGTTCTTTTCAAAATGCTATTGTACCACAGTTCAAAGGTCATTTAATGTGATTATACCCTTCTGTGATAGAACAGCATTCTAGAACCTCTAGAGACTATGAGGTCAGTTCCATTGTGAAAGAGACAAAACACAATGCACACATTTCACATAATACTATACACTAAAAAATAAAGGATGAGCAACTTTATGCATAACCAATGTGTTCTGCTACCTCGAGGTTTTGATTCCCACAGATCTCTCGAGCTTCACCTCAAGGTTAGAGGAATCAGAGTCCTCTGTGGCAGAACACACTGGTTGTGCATAGTTGCCTACCAGTATTCTGTATGTTTTCTAGTTATTTTTTTTTTTACTTTCCCTGATGTTGGTCTACTAACTGTTGTAGATAGTGCAATAATTATTTCACTGGATCTTTCTAAATATATATGACTCTGTTCTGCTAACCAGACAATTGCTGTTTGTGACATCACAGTCTGTTGTCATAGTGAGCACTATGATGTCATAAACAAAGGCACTGTGAAGTTAATAGGGAGAGGTAAATGTTTTCAAATGTTTCCTACACAGACTTTTTAGATGGACTACCAAAATGTGCTGTAAATCTTGGAAATTTTATTTAGATTTTGTTGACCGGTAAGTGCACTAGACAAAAGAGAAATGAATGTGAAATGAAAAGAAATGTATTCTTTAGTAAATCGTAACAGCTGAAACATCTTATTAATGAAAGCAAATGCTGAAGTGCAGAGTTGCCCTTTAAATGAGGTGTCTAGTGGCAACCCCCACCCTCCGATGTCTCTTGGAGCCTGAAAAGAAAACAGCCCTCAATGTCTTCTTTAATCTGTAAAATGTGTGCAGCTAGTGCACTGCAGTGTTATACTGGAATATAATCTGCATATATTTGTATATGTATTAGTGAGTGTATGTGTGTGAATATATCACAACAACTAGAAAGTACAGTTAGGTGACTCAGTGGTTAGTACACAAATTGCTAGTTTAAACATTTCTCACTGCCACAATACCATTATTTTGCAATCGTTTGGCTCTTGCTAAAATTTGTTTCGCTGTGGAGTTACTTTCTTTCCAGGGATCTATTAGTCCCAGTTCTGTATGCAAGATCCCAAGGGTTCTGACTGCAGTTCCAGTCCCCACCCATACTACTATGCTTACTGCTGGCAGTGTTGCCAATTTCAGAAAGGCCTTTGAAAAAAATCTGGGTTTGCCAGGATGGGGCTATATATGCAAATCACGTGTATAACTGTTGTGTCCTGTGAGGGATGCTAAAGCAATTTTTCCTTCCTGTTCACAAATGTGTATGTAACCTGCCAGGGAGGCCTCTCCTCAGAAGGATTGCCACTCCTGCCTTTTTACTGTGAAGGTATGATGCAGCTATCACTGGCCCCACCCAGCTTCATCTGAGCTTTAAATGCTCATGGGAGGATAGCTTTATTTCTTGGTGTAGGCCTATATCACAGTAATGATTTTTAAGTTCCTTAGAATTCTAGCCCTTTTACCACTGACCCCAAGCCTTTTGCATTGTAAGTACTGTATTAAAATTAACTGGTGACATTTACAAATATACTGAGGTGATAACTGAGAATCTAATACCTATTCATAAAATTACATAATACCAGTCATCCGAGGGTCACAGGTGGATGTTGAAACTTTGAATAAACTGGCCACCTTTCTCAGTGAGTGGCCCTAGTATACCACCTAATTAGCAGAACTTGCAGGTTGCCTGTAAACTTTGCATGCTTTCCATTTTGTCTGGCAAAATCATAACTGGTAGCATAGAACAACAATTATTAATCACATATAAGAATCAGAGAACATGCAAACAGTACAATAGCAGAACAAAACAGAAGTTCTGTGAACAAATCTACCCTGACAGGGTAGACACTTGAGCCATGCCCCTAAGACTAAAGTGCAGACACTATGTGTGTGAGAAGTGGTTCTGAGGAACCTTGTAGGAAAACTCTCCTCTTGGGGTTTCCTCTCAAATGCCCCCTGAAGCTGGTCACCCCATTAGTAGGATCCCCTGGGTTGCTTAAGGAATAAGGCTACTGGTGCATTCTGCCCTCAGCCTCTGCCTAGTTGTCCTTTGCCTTCCCAGGTATCTGCTGTTATGCCATGTTGCCCCAAGATTCATCTGCCCATTACAGGCCTACCTTATATCCATGCCCCTGTCATGTTTTTATATTTCTCGGGCTAGTTGCCATTGGCTGTGACATATCCCATCCCCCACAGCAGAAAAACACCCAGTCCTCCCTCACTCATGTCACCTTTATTAGCGCATCACCAAGGGGAAGCAATGAATAAAGGGTAGGTTTTAAACTGCTCCTGTTCAAAGCCTAATTATCTGCTAGTTGGCAGAAACATTTAGCAAAAGGGTATTTCTGGCACCCTTAGATTCATCCTAAGTGTATTTTTAATTTATTCAGATATCTCTAAAACATATGTGATTACTAATTTTGTAATTAATGACTGAAGTCAGTAAAGATGGCCGACACTATCAATTTTAAAACATCTCTTTTTGAGGTTACTTTAAATGACAAACCATAGGAACCGCCTGGTTGTGCTTAGGGGTTGATGCCACTGGATGCAACACTCACTCCACGCTGGCAACCCATGTTTGGAAATAAGCAGAGGTTGCTGGTGGTTGCCTCTGGGGAGGAGAAGACTGAGTATTCACGGGCTGCTGTTCTCTCCTGGTGGTGAGAGAACTGCTTACTCCTCCAAATGACTGCTACCAGATGGAGGCCTGGTGGCAGTGCGAGATGGGAGCGGCAGATGTGGGTGGTGCCGTGGGACTCCGCGAGTGTCTGTGTACTTCCACATGCACATTGATGAGCGTGCCTCAACATGGAGAAAGGCAAAATGGAAAATTAGTGGTGGTATAGGCTAGTATGAAGCCCTGCTCACTGATCCTCACCGTCGCATCACCAGGACCTGAGGTCGAGAACTGGATTTGTGTGTGTTATATATATATATTTTTTTTTTGGGAGGGGCAATAAGGAAGACATATCCGTAACAGCACAGGGGTTTCTGTTGGTGACTGCAGAATTTGGCAGCTTTTGGCACTATATATTTTGTATTTGCAAAGTTTACTGCCTTGTGCCATTTGCCTGTTGTTAGTGAGTGCTACCTTCCTGAATGACACTCTTGCAGCTTGCAGGCTGGAAACGTCTCTCAGCTTCTTTTGCAAATGCCCCTCTTGGGCTTGAAGTCATATCTCTGGAACATTCTGGAAACAGATCAGGCTGGGACCAGAGCCAGCATGCCTCAGACCCCCACATCTAGGCTATGCCCCCTCAGGGGAAGCACATATGGCAGTGACTTGGCTGGCACACTACCAGGCTGACTCCCAAACTGATCCAAGGCAGTCCCTCTTTCAAAGTTAGGCATCCGGTTGCTTTCACTCATTTTAGTATTTTAACCATTCTGCAAGCATAGCAGACATGGCCCTTTCAACACACAAGATACAGTCTTAAAACTTTGGTGCAATCCCTTGGTCTAGGGAGGACCCAAACTCTGGAACAGTCCATTACAACAAACAAATTCTCTTTCTCATTTTTAGGCAACACAGGAGCTTAAGGTGTGACCTCACCAGGATAGATGACAGAGCTTAAGGCATGGCTCCTAATCACTTAAATCACTATACTTGTCAGCAAGTTCCTTTCACTGGCACTTCTTAAAGCACAGATACTGGCCTTCTGCAAGCCAAATTACACAGCACTGTCCCTTTTGGCCAGCTGGCATTTGCAGCCCTAATTAGAACATTTGCCAAGTCCTCACGGACAACTTCTGGAAAGCTCCAACCTCAGGACACTTCCTTCCATCCCTGTAGAAACATAGAAACATAGACTTTGACGGCAGATTAGGACCGCTGGCCCATCTAGTCTGCCCATTTCCCTACAGGATAGGCCGTAGATCCTAGTTAACCAACAGCCTATTTCTTCCTACCCCCCACAAGAATCGCCTTATGTCTGTCCCATGCATTCTTGAATTCTCCTACAGTTTTAGACCCCACAACCTCCTCAGGAAGGCTGTTCCATGCATCACTACCCTCTCTGTGAAATAATACTTCCTCACATTGCCCCTGAACACCCTCCTTCTATCTTTAAATTGTGTCCCTTGTTCTTGCAAGTCTCTTTTCTGAAAGATGCTACCTCTTGGACTTTGTTGATTCCACTGAGGTACTTAAAAGTTTCTATCATGTCCCCCTTCTTTCCTCAAGGGTATACATATTAAGCTCCTTTAGTCTCTCCTCATCGGCTTCTCTTGCAGACCCTGCACCATTTAGTGCCCTCCTCTGGACTACCTCTATCCTGTCTATGTCCTTGGGAGATGGGGTCTCCAGAACTGGACACAGTACTCCAGATGGGGTCTCACCAACTGTCTGTAGAGAGGGATAACAACTTCCTGTTTTCTGCTGCTGATGCTCTCCCTATACATCCCAGTATACCCCAGCCCTCCCTACTGCATTCTCACATTGCTTGCTAACCTTAAGGTCATCTGATATGATTACCCCAGGTCCCTTTCCTTTTTTGTTGTTGTTACTACCTCCCCACTCATTGTGTATTCTTCCCTGGGTTCTTGTTTCCCAGGTGCATTATTTTGCACTTCTTTGCATTGAATCCTAGCTGCCATACTTCTGACCATTCCTCCAACCTGCCAAGTCCCTTTTCATCCTTTCCACGCCTCCTTGTGTATCAACCCTGTTGCAGATCTTTGTGTCATCTGCAAAAGGCATACTTTCTTTCAGTCCCTCTGCAATGTCACTGATGAAGACATTAAAACTCTGTAGGCACACTTAAACAATTCACGGCATGCATTTTCAGTCACCAGACCATCCACATTCATTCAAACAGTTGTCCACCCTATACTAGATGCTGATCAGATGCAGGGTGCAGACAGAACTTGAGCACCTCTTGGCTTTCATGGCTTCTTTCACCCAAGTAAGTCTCCGATTTACTTGTACTTTTAAATATTACTGACTCAGGATCTGGCATTGCAGCTTTCTATATCTGAAGTCTCAGGTTTCATCAGCACTCTCTCTGCTGAGGCAGAAGCATTATTGCAGCTCTCTCACAACTGCAGGCAGGAATTCATGCAGCTCTTTCACAGCTGAAGTTAAATTCAGAATTCTCCAACAAAACTTCTCAAATGTGGGAAGGCAAATGCCAGCCCTGGGGACAAATATCTGGCAACCCCAGGCCAGGGACTCCAATTCCTAGCAGCCACATTTCTCTTAGCAGGGACCAGAGCTCCTGTCCCCATGGAGGGGCTCCTGCTGAACTGACTCAGAATCATTCTTTTAGCAAAGGAGCCAGAGCTCCCCATGGAGGGGCTCATGCCAAACTGAACTACAGACTGAAAAATATCTGGGGTTTACGGAGCTCTCTTCAGATCTTGATTGGCTGATTCACTTGTCTGTATTAAAATGAATATTCATTAGGCTGCCTCAATGCCTGATAGGTTCCTTGTTTGGGCACCAAGATTTGTCCCTGCTTTTTCCCCACAAGTCTCTGGCATACACCTGACTTTCCAGGCTGCAAATATGGCTGTTATCATTTACAATCCCCATGCAGTCCACAGGAGTCCCAACTTTAATGATCTGGTACAGCCATTACATTTACTTTTATTTAAAATACCCTACAGTTTAGAAGCAGTTTCTGTGCCCTACGACTCTTGTATTATTTAATATTTATTTGCTTCCCTATGCCTGTTACTGCTTTCGATATTAACTGTCCCCAGGCACTAATGAGGCTCCCTTATTAATATTGCTGTGGCCCTTGTCAATATTCATAGGGCAGGGCCAATCGCTTTAGCTCTTTTATTTAAACATTGAGCAGCTACTTCTGTGGCTGCCAGACAGTCTCCGTCCCCTTACTGCCATCTGGAGCAGGTGAAGTGAGCTGAAAGGAATGACGAGAGAGATGTGAATGAGTGCTTCGATTGTCTAAATATTAGAAATCAGACTTTCAAAGTATATTCACTAGGTGGTAAGGCAGTTATTTTCCTAGATGGCTACTGTTGTTACTTTCACCAAAATGGAGAGGCAAGAGGCATGATTTTGAGAAAGGAACCAGTTTAGTAAGCAACAGACTACATGGTAGGGAACAGGAAGAAAGGGGGCACAACAGTATTAAATACTACTTCTGATATCTTACTAGTGTCCTGAGGCCTTATACTAAGAGTCTAATCTCTGGTTTAAGGATAACTGTAAAGGAATTGGCAGTAACAGCTACACTGTAAGAGTGTCCTATTTCTACTCCCTGTAAGAGGGTGGCTGTATAACAAGATTTAGCAAAATGATCAAGTGGGCTGTAACAGCCACGCTGAAAGAGTGTCCTATTTCTAATCCCATTCAGACTTTCTAAGTAAACTCCATGGTGCACCTCTAACTGTTACCTGGAGTACTCCACACTATCAATCACTCTACATACTATAGGAAGAGTGTATACGCATGGCAGATGACAGTTTGTGTACATTGGATTTTCTCTGTCGTTGAGAAGAAAGGGTAATCAAGGAATTGCTGTGACAAGAACAAGCTCAACTGGCTGTCCAGTGTAATTCTGAGGACCTTTTGGAAACTAGGGAATACGGAGAGGATTTTTAATGGACCATGTGTTCTAAGCCCATCCTACCTCTCTAGGGTCACCAGAATACAAGCACAGGACTAAGATTTCTTTGGCTAAGAACCCACTGATTGCCACCAGAATGGAAACACACAAAATCCGCCACAGCCTACTTCTGAACTGCCCAGAAGGGAAAATGATGCAAACCACCCAGCCACAGTCCACTTCTGGACTGCCAGGTAAAGGATTCAATGCAAATCACCCTGCCACAGCCCGCTTCTGGACTGCTGGATGAGAAAGACAAAGAAGATCACCCTGCCACAGCCGCTTCTAGACTGCTGGATGATAAGACAATGCAGACTCCACAGGATATAGAAGCCCGATAAGGAAGTCTCTGGACATCAGAGTACGATGGTCTTCTGAGTTCCAAGGCCAGATGAGCCAAGGGCACACTTAAAACAACAAACAGAGCATCACTCAGAGAACTGGAACCAACGATTTGGATGGTATTCCAATGTGGATGTCAAAATAAGAAAATGGACAGCAGATTCTGCACTGGGCCAAGCCATACTTGGGGAACAGTCAGTGAGTACTGACAACACGATTGGATTATCTTTGTTGAAATTCTGATGAATGGTGGCATCTCCAAATCTTCCCATAGTCTCGACTACTTCCTCTTCGTTGTGATCAGGCAATCTGGAGAGGCGTCTGCATTGCCATTAGACTTTTCTGAATGGTACTTTATGGTAAAATTGAAGTTGGTCAGCCTGAGGCCCATCGCTGCTCAACGCCTCGAGCTTTCGCTGTGTCAAGATGTGCCAAGGATTTATTATCTGTATATACAGTGAGCGAGTAGCTGTGAGGTAGTGTCCAAATTGCTCTGTTAAAGCCCGAATGAGCACTAAAACTCTAGCTTGAAGGAACTGTATCATTCATTGTTCCTTTCTGAATTCCTCAACCCTCTACTCGCATAAGCAATCGCATTTTCTCTTACCTCCTGTACTTGGGCAAGTACAGCTCCTAGGCCTTTGTTGCTAGTGTCTGTAGAGGTGGAAAGGTTTCTGATAATCCAGGTAGGCTAGTACCAGTACTGTGGTGAGCACTGTTTTAGGGTGATCAAATGCAATCTGACACTCTGACATCCAATTTACTCGACTGTGTTTGCTGACTTTACTCCCTTTGAATGGTGTAACAGTTCGTGTAAAGGGACTACTTGTTTTGAGAAATCTTTCACAAATCTATGATAATATCCAACAAATCCAAGAATTGTCTCACATCTCTGATGGTGACAGACAGGACATGGCAATTCCTTTACCAGTTTGATTTTTCTCTTTTTTTTTTTAAATACCTGTAAAGAAAAAACAGTCCCATGATCTTCCTGCCCCCCCTCCTAACCCGCACCCACCCACTGCCTGCCTGCCTCCCCTCACCCCATACTTACCTCCCGAGCATGGCGCCGGTGATCTGTGGTGGACTGGGAACGCTGGTCTGCACTCTTCAAAGCCAACCGCCAACTGAGGAAATGCCGGTAAGCTGTATAATGGGATAGATAGGGTTTTCAACTTTGTTGCATATCTCAGGCATTTTTGGAATTTTGCACCAAATTTTCAACATGGGTTTTGGGACCCTTCTCATGAGTGATGTCACTGTCATGGCGTTATTCGTGCCGAAGGGTGATTTACTTGATCACTGCGCAAAATCACCTTTTAGGCCAAATTAAAAGCGACACTGCCAGCGTTCATAAAGGTGGGCTCTCAAGAAGCCTATTTTGAGAATGTGTGGAAAAATTCCAAAAATGACTTTATTTGGCGATGCATTAAGTTCCTCCGCAGGCTAAGTCAGTTCTGTAATTTTCAATATTTTCACTCAGATTTTCAACATTGCCATTTTACCACCTTCTTATGAGTAGTACAGCTGTCATTTTCACATCTCACCCAAAACGTGTTTCATTGCATACAATGCTAGTCGGTGTGTGAAATCTAATGTGAAGGACAAATTAAGAAAATCACAGTGACACTGTTCATGAGCAGAGGTCTTAAAATGGCTATGTTGAAAATCTGGTGAAAAATTCCAAAAATGACTGTTTTTACGGTGTCGTTGTACAGTTCCTCACCTTGCCTTCGTAGAGTTCACAATTTCAATATTTTCACTCCAGATTTTCAACATTGCCATTTTACCACCTCCTTTTGAGCAGCACAGCTGTCATTTTTCACATCTTGCCCAAAATGTGTTTCTGCCCGTAGCGCACAATGGCGCAGTCAATATCTGAAATCAATGTATGGGAACATTAAGAAAATCACAGTGACACTGTTCATGAGCAGAGGTCTTAAAATTGCTATGTTGAAAATTTGGTGAAAAAATTCCTAAAATGACTGTTTCTGCGATGCGTTCCATGAAGTTCCTATGCATGCTGCCGTAAGTTTGCGAATTAATATTTTTCACTCCAGATTTTTCAACATTGCCATTTTATTACACTTCCTTATGAACAGTACAGCTGCCATTTTTCATATATCGCCCAAAATGTGTTTCGCATATGGCGCACAATGGTGCTGTTGGTGTGCTAAAGCAATGTTTAGACAGATTAAGAAAATCACAGTTACACTGTTCATGAGCAGAGGTCTTATAATGGCTATGTTGAAAATTTGGTGACAAAGTCCATAAAATGACTGTGTTATGAGTGAGCATTGTGCAGTTTCCACGCACCCTTGTAAGTTCATGACTTTGTAATATTTTCAGTTAGGTTTTCACCAGTGGCATTTCCACACTTCCTTATGAACAGTACAGCTGTCATTTTTCACAACATGGCTGAAGTGTGTTTTCACACTTTCAGCACAGAGATGCATAATAGCTGTGAGGAAATCATTGTTTGGGACAGATAAAGAAAGTCACAGTGACACTGTTCATAATCGGAGGCACCAAAATGCCTGAGTTGACAATCTGCTGTAAAAATCCCAACCTAATTATATTACAGGTGTGCATTGCACAGTTTCTATATGCTCTTCGTGACTTCACCATTTTTAAATATTTTTACTGCAGATTTGCAACATTGCCATTTTATACCTCCCCATGAACAGTACAGCTGTCATTTTACATCCTGTTTGGAATGTTTTGCACCTGTGTAGCTAAATGCTGTAGTCAGCTGTGCACAAGCAACTTTCAGCTAACAAACTGATATTCCCCCTGTTCATGGGGTGGAGGTCACAAAAAAAGCGATATTGAAAATTTGAGTGAAAATACCAAAATACCTGAGGTATGGGTTTCCATAACACCCAACCCTGTAGAGAATGACAGGCATCAGGGGTGTGACTTGGGATTCTTGCCTGTAATGCTCATACCATTCCACCCTGCAGCCAGTGAGAGGCATCGGGTGTGCCTTGGACTCTTGACCCCAAAGTTCACCCATTCTCTATCCAGCACCCATCTCATTGTATTTCTAATGGAATGGGTGCATATAAGAGACCAAAGACCCCAAGGAACACCGTGACACTTGTCAGTGTCTGCAGGGTGGGGTGTGGTGAAATAGCATGCCCATTATGCCTGGCGACCCAAAGGCACATCCCAATGCCTGTCACTCTCGCAGGTGGTGTTGGGGTTGGCTTCAGTTCAATACTTCACTGCCATTCCTATTCGCAGCTCTGTAACTTCTACTACCACTGCCAATGCCAGCAAGCAAACATTCGGCATTGACAAATGCTTGTTAGTCTGTATTTCTTTAGGCACTCAAAACCAGCACCATGTGTTTTAGGTGCTCCTTGAAAGTTTTTGAATAGTCTATAAAATCATTCAGATACAGCTCTACTGTGTCAAAATTCTCACTGCTCAAGCACTGTTCAACAAAGCTAAAACATTCCTGCACATTGCAAGGACAACAGCATCTGTGAAACCTCATACAGTCCCACTGGAGTCACAAAAGCTGTCTTTTCTTGGTCTTCTGGTGCCATGGGTCTTGCCCATATCCACTTGATAAGTCGATTGTGGAGAATAATGCTGCTGACCTTAATACTCTGAGGGCATCCTCAATGCGTGGTAATGGATAGGCATCCCAGTGCGTGACTTGGTTGAGTTTGCTTTAATCGATGCAAAATTATATCTGTCCATCTTTTTCTTGACCAACACAACTGGTGCCGCCCATGGGCTGTGACTCTGTCTTATGACATTCGCCTCTAACATTTCTTTCAGTAACTACTTGGTTGGTTGATACAAAGCAGGGGTATGGGTCTGAACTGTTCCTGAATGGGTGGGTGATTCTCTGTAGGAATGCAGTGTCTCACATTTATTGCACAGGCAAAGTCTAAGGCATAGTGAGAGAAGGCATCAGTATGTCTCTTTATTACTTCCAGCAGCTCTGACTTTTCTTCCTCTGTTGTCTTGGGATTTCCCATATCGATTTCCTGGATCCATGGCTCCACCATTGACTATATCTTCCTGTAGTGCTATGGTGGCACTGGTCAAATGGGACGTTCCTCTTCTTCCTCACCTGTGGTTACGACATCTTCCATTCGATCTTCATGAGTCGACCAATGGCCAGCTGTTTATACACTGTCACTGGCTGAGTGCCATAATTGAGCAGGTGGATGGGACTGCTCCACCCTTTACTGTGACCAGGCTCTAAGCCACCACAACTGGATCCTCTCCTTTGACCCACACTGGTTCCACTAAGACTGTATAATCTTTACCTCACAATCCTACTTTGATTCTACATCAGTATAATCTCAGCCCCAGGTTTCAGCTGTATTGGCCTTTCATCCATCACTCCACTTTTCTGGTTCCCTTTCTAATTGGAAACCGCTGATGTCACTGCAGTAGCTTAATTGTTCCTTGTAAGGCCTATTGCTCGCTCCATGGAAGTGAACTGGTTTGTTCCTCAGAACTTATATCAGGTCCTCTTGGTAATGGTGGAGCAGATTCATGCCCAAGATCACAGGTGGTAAGTTATCATCATAGAGTTTGCTGATCAGGATCCCTGGTTTGGGTGGTCAGTCCTTCCCAACTTAATATTCACCTCCATAGAGCCAATAATAGGGATATCCAGACCATTGCCAGCTACCAGTTCATCCACTTCTTAGGGAGTTGTGTTAGTTGCTGTGGCCACTGATTCCACACCTTCTACATGTGGGCCTCCCATTCACATCAAACTGGTCAGATGGCCTTCTTCTCATATTTCTGGCTCCTGTGGGTCTAGACAGGCACCACTCTGGTTCTCTTGTCATCTGGTACCTCATTTCACATCTCAAATCTTCCTGATATTCTGGAGTTCCCTCTTCATATCATGCCACATCCTTATGGACAGTTCCATCTTCAAAGACTTCTGCCTTCTCTGTTTGTTTCCTGGCTGGAGGTTCTTGGTGCAGAATCACCTATACTCTGATCTCTGTCATATCAGTAACTGTGACATCCTTTTGGTCCTCCTGAGTACTCTTGGTTCTGAGGCTCTTTTGACACCCATGCAGGTTGGCTACTTGTAACTGCAGTCCAAAAGCATACCAGATGTCCGCTAACAATTCTCTGGTCTTATCCACAACACTGCTGGAGATCCGATCTGTCACAGGGACGTTCATGTCCCAACAGCTCAATAGCTTCCTCTTTGAAATTTAGAAATTGAATGTCCAATACAGGTGACTGCCTCCTCCTGCAAGCTGCAGGAGCTGCTCTGAGCCAGTGGCTGTTCTGCACTGACCCGTCTGCCTCTCAGCCTACAACCAGGCATCCTGCCTGGTATAGGTGACTGCCTCCTCCTGCAAGCCGCAGGAGCTGCTCTGAACCCAGTGGCTGTTCTGCGTTGACCCGCCTACCTCTCAGCCTACAACCAGGTACACATTTTGAAGAGCAGCCCACAGCTACCAGTGGATTGAACATGGCACTTTGCCTTTCAGGCCATTTGGCTGCACTACTACTACTGCTTCTGAACTCTGATTAGGCATAACGCTATTCCCCTTCTTTTATTGGCTCTTGACTCTACCCTTCCTGAGCTGTCTCTTTTTAATACAAGAACTGCTAATACTGAGTTTACCAGTACCAACTGCTTTGTAATTTTTCTAGCTTTTTTTTTTTTTCATTTATAAATTATACTGCAAAGCCACTGAGGGCAACAACTCTTGAAGGTTGCAATCCTCTTCCCACTGTTCTCCTAACACTTCTCATTCTGGGTCCCTCTTACCTAAAAAATTACTACACTCTAACAAACCGTAGTCCATCACCCTACTGTTGTGCGATAGAGACCACCACAATTATGGTTATCAGAATGTCCCTTATGCCGACACTGGGCCACTGCCCCTTATAGCCACTTGCTGGGCATCCATTGTACTCGGGCCACCCAGGCTCCCTACCAGTCCTCTTACTAACCTACTTCTTGAACCCCTCAGCCCTCCCCTCAAGGGCCTTCTTCCCACACCTTCCACCCCACAAACTATCACCGACTGACACCCACACTGCCACTGCCTGTCATGCATCCCCCCACATATATTCCTACAGTCATGCGCCAGCATCAACCTCCATGCCGGATCACATTCCTATCCTTTCCAACCATTATCACCCTGGCCATCCTATGTATTACCGCTTTCTATAACTAGGCGGCAGCTATCCTTGACAATAAAGCAATGATCTTTTGCTCTCCTCAGAGTCTTTACCATACTCCTTCTAATTTCAGGAAATGTTCATCCTAACCGGGCCCATCTCACCCAGCCCTAGCCTCTCCACCACAGGCTTAGAATAGCTGCAATGAACATTTGCAGCTTACCCAAAGGTGGAAGGTTTCCATTGCTGGATACTGCAACATCAACCAGATGTGCTAGCCCTCACAGAAACCTGGATCTCCAAAAAACACCTGACTCCTTGGTCACCCTCCTGGCTTCACCCTTCACAGAGCTGAGAGAGGTGGGCAAACATGGTGGGGGTGTGCTGTGTATGTCTGTGACTCCATGATATGCCATGACCTTCCAACACCTCCACTAACCATGGTGCCCAAGCCTTATTGTTAAAACTTACTCCAGATCCCTGTAACTCTTACTGTCGCATATGTCCCCCAAGAAACCAAGCTCCTGTTGTACAATCCCTTGCTAACTACATCTCTGGCTTCCCCTCAAAGCGGAACACATCATAGTTGGAGACTTTAATGTGACTTTGCTTGCCAGTTCAGCTCCCCATGCCAAGGACACCTTCGCTGCACTGGACCTGACCCAGCTGGTCAGCCAACCTACCAGGGTGAACCCCACAAATGGCTACAGCACCCGATTGACCTTCTAATCACCAACCGTCCCCACAGAATCTCTGACCTGGTGGTCCTTCTGAACTCCCTAGCGATCACTCACCCATCCTCTTTTCCTGGTCATGTCTTCGCAGAAACCTAAACCAAACTATATTGCCTGGTGTAAGTCTCCAACCCAGAGGCCTCACAAAACTAAGAAAATACTTAACTCAATGGGATTGGTCCCCCATCTCCCGGGCCCCTACTATAGATGAAACCCATGATTATTTCACCTGTTCTTTTAATAAAGCATGTGACATCTATACCCTACTAGCAAAGTGCAATCCAAGAAGCGTAATTTCCCTGGGTCATGTCTTCACTGCTCTAACAGCTAAAGCACAGAGATGATCTTAGCATAAAGCAGTCACATTTGGGATGCAGGCGGACAGGCAATCCTTTAAATGGCTCATAACAGATGCACTTGGGCCATAAAACAGGCCAATTGGTCTACTACAACATGACCCTTGCCTCCTCCTGGGGAATACTTGGTTGTTCTGGGACAATATCAAGGAACTCAATGGCAAATCCCAGCTTCCTCCCTCCCTAGTAACTGTCAACAATGTCCCTACCACCGACACGCTGGCCACTGCCAACTGCCTCAACTTATCATTCTCTGACCATAGTGCAGTACTCCCAAATAACTTCTTCGATCCACTCTTGCAACCCTGCCCCTAACACCCAGCATCCTCCCTTCCATCTCAGGGTGATCTCTACGAATGAGGCAAGGCCTTTTCTCATTAAAGCACTCAGTGGCTCTTGCTATTGCAAAGATTCTTTTGGTATGAGAATCCTACATCTAGTACTAGATACAGTCCTCTCCCCACTGACTGACCTCATTAACCTCCTAAGTCTGGGGCAGTTCCCAGCAGCCTGGAAGACTACCACAGTCACCCCAATACTGAAAAGTGGTGACAGCACCTCCCCAATAACTACCATCTCATATCCATTCTCCACCGCTCTCGAAGCCCTCGAAAAATTATAGCCACCCAACTCACTGAGTACCTACTTGCTTCATAACCTACTTTGCAGGAGCAGCATGGCTTCAGGATCTGGGCACAGTACAACTATGGCTCTCACTGAGTTCTCTAATTTTAAAGGCCTTGATACTCTCCATCCCTACTCTAAGAACACTCTGTCACATAGGTATGTCCCAAGGACCCGTCTCCTGGTTTACCAGTTACCTTACAGCTAGATAACAATGTGTCCAAATAAACAACACCCTCTCAACCACCCTGCCAGTCTGCTCTGGGGTTCCTCAGGGCTCCATCCTCGCCCTCTTTATTCAGCATCTACCTAAACACCTTGCCCAATTCCTGCTCTGGCAACCTACTACTCTATGCAGGCGATGCGGTTCTTTTGCCTCACATCCAGATCCCACAGTATTGCAGTCCTCCCTCCAACATGCATTTAACCAGACTGAAAACTGGTTCATAGACCAAAGACTTGTGATCATATAAAAAAGACAAAGACCATGCTCTTTGCCCACTGACAGAATAAGGCCAAGAATGCACAGCTAACAATCCTCTCCCTCTCTCCTTCCTCTAGAACAGGTCCATACAGATAAATACCTGGGCCTTACAATTGATTCCAGCCTCTCCTTCCATTCACACATTGACACGCTATCATCAGCCATAAATGTCCATATAGGCCTATTGCATTGGCACAAAGGCTTGCCTACCTCTGGAAGCCCTTAATCTGGCTGTCAGCCTCAGTCCTCTCCCTAGTCAGTTATGGGCTCACTATCTACTCGACTGCTGACCACACAGCCCTTAACAAATCCACCTGGTCATAAACAAAGTGTGCAGATTCCTCTCTGTGGCAGACAAACATACCCATACTTGTACCCTATTTGCCCTGACAAATCTCTTCAACCTGGATGAAAGGCTATTTATAAAACATGCCTCCTCACAAAGAAAATACACCTGGGGCTTACTGCCTTGGGGGTTTCTGCCTCTCCCTATCCTCCACGCCTCGGTGAGACACCCACACTGCCAACCAACAGGTGTGGTCCATCCCAAGGGTTAGAACCTCCTTAGACCAAGGTCATTCCCCACAGGGCCCCAGCCTGGTACAAAAAAATCCTCTGATGTCTCCTCCATTTCCAATTAGGACCTCTCAAGTCAGCCCTCAAAGAGCACATTCTTGCTTCGTCACTGCCAATGTACCAGCTAGTGCTGGGTCATCTATCTATCATCTTCTGGGACCACCGTAGCTCCTACCGATAGGGCTACCAAACATTACCTAATAACCTTCCTTCCTCCTTGATGTATCTAATATGACGTTTTACTGTGACTGTCTCACATTGCCTACTAAACTGATGTGTAATCTGACATCATGCACTGCTAACAATTTCCTACTACCCTGTAACTGGATGCTACTGTATATTTTGAGTAATTATTGTAACTACTGTAAAGAGTGCTTGTATGTGTCTTTGTTGTAAAGAATGCTATTATGTGTCTTACTCTGTAACTATTCTGTGTCGCCTTGCTAATGTACATATTGTATAATTATTGTAACTACTGTATAGAATGCTAGAATGTGTCCTTTTCTGTAAAGAATGCTTTTGTGTGTCTCTCTCTGTAACTAATTCTGGGTCGTCCCGAAAAAGGGACCTCTGGTCTCAGTGGGCTCTACCCGTTACCAAAATACAAAAAATAAACAATGCCTCCTTTGTCTACACTCACAAGATATCTGCCTAATTCTCTCCTTCATTGTAAATATCAAACCTGTTAGTCCCTCCTCTAGCAGCAAACTTAATGTTCTCTTGAAAACTATAAAAATATAGCTCTCGCTAACACGTTCAATGCAATGTATAGCTGATCTTGATTCTGCAATATTGTATAACTAAAAAACTGTTACCTTTAGCTGCCATTCTATGTCTATGTGTATTAAGTGTTTGTATTTGTTTTTCTGACACAAGGCTTTTGTAAATGAGTCCCTGACTCAAAGGTTGTAATCCTAAAGTCTGTTAAATAAAATAAATAAATGTCCTGGTTCTGTTTGACAGCAGCTGTAGTTCTTGGCGGAGAGTCTCGCTTCACCTCTTATATAAATCTTTCTTTTAATAGTTCATCAGGGTCATGAGGATCATGGGATCCAACCTTTCAATCACCTTGAGGGCCTCTTGCAGAAGTTGAGAGCATGCGCCCGTAAAGTTTAACCAACTCTGCACCCTCAAGAAAATTCATTTTAGATCAGAAAGCATATGGGTATCAAACATTCTACATAGTCTGTTGAAGATTTGCTCACATGTGCCATTTCATGCTCTGGCCAGCACTAACTTCTCAGTTGATCTGCACTGGTGAGTTGTCCAATTAACAAATCCACTTGCTATCGCTCAGAAATCTCATTCAATCGAACACATACAGCATTTTACTTTGGAACTCTCCCAAATTGGTGGTAGACAAATCTGTAGGATCCTGGAGAACCATGGCAACCAGGGTGCACCAAAATAGTATGGCATCATAATCAAGATAAACTGTGCCCCTTCTCCAGCTCCACCCAAGGTTTCTGGCCTTCTGGATTCCATTTCTGCTAAACTGTTTCCAGCTTTGGACCCAATTAAAGTATTATGTCCGTGACGCCAGGTGAAGTGAGCGAAACGGATGATGAGAGAAAGTGAGAATGAGTGCTTCAATTGTCTAAATATTAGAAATCAGACTTTCAAAGTACATCCACTAGGTGGTAAGGCATTTCTTTTCCTAGTTGGCTACCTGTTGTTACTTTCACCAAAATGGAGAGGCAGGAGGCATGATTTGAGAAAGGAACCAGTTTATTAAGCAACAGACTACAGGGTAGGGAACAGGAAGAAAGGGGTACAACAGCAGTAAATACTACTTCTAATATCTTACTAGTGCCCTGAGGCCTTACACTAAGACCCTAATCTCCTGTATGAAAAAAGGAATTGGCTGTAACAGCTACGCTGTAAGAGTGTCCTATTTCTAATCCCTGTTCAGACTTTCTAAGTAAACCCTGAGGTGCACCTTTAACTGTTACCTGAGTACTTGACACTATCAATCACTCTACATACTATAGGAAGAGTGTATATGTATGGCAGATGACAGTTTGTTCATGTTCAGATTTTCTCTGTCTTCGAGAAGAAAGGGTAATCAAGGAATTGTTGTGACAAGAACCAACTCAACTAGCTGTCCAGTGTAATTCTGAGAACCTTTTTGGAAACTAGGGAATACGGAAAAATTTTAACAGACCATGAGTTCTCGGCCCCACCCCACCCCTCTCTAGGGTCACTGAATACAATCCTTCGACAGTCCACTTCTGGACTGCCCAGAAAGGAAAATGATGCAAACCACTGAGCCACAGTCTGCTTCTGGACTGCCAGGTAAAGATTCAATGCAAATCACCCTGTCACAGCCCACTTCTGGACTGCGGATGAGGAAGATGAAGAAGATCACCCTGCCACTGCCGCTTCTGGACTGCTGGATGAGGAAGACAAGAAGATCACCCTGCCACAGCCCACTTCTGGACTGCTGGATGATAAGATGATTTAGACTCACTGGATACAGAAGTCCCACTAAGGAAGTCTCTGGACATCAGAGTATGATAGTCTTCTGGGCTCCTACACTGGACCGAGCCAAGGGCACATGTAAAACAACAAACCGTGCAACAAAATGCGAAAAGGCGGCGGATGAGCCAAGGCACACTAAAACAGCAAACAGAGCATCATTCAGAGAACTAGAATGGATGATTGAACGGTACTCAATCAGATGTCAAAATAAGAAAACAGGTAGAGTCTGCACTGGGCCAACCGTACTTGGGGAACTGTCAGAGGAAAACAATAAACAGGGCATTGCAACTTAAGGCGTCTGCGGCACGATTCTTCCTGGAGTTGCTGTTGGCTGCTTCTAAGATACCCTGGAAGATGATTCCTGAAAGAATTGGTGAGGCGTATGGAATGCACACTGGTGAGGTGACTCTGGAGTTGCTGAGGACTTTGGTCGGTACTTTCCCCAGCAACGAAATGCTGGCACAAAGCAATTCAAAGCCAGTTCTGGCACTTATACTGTTCATAGGATGAATAGTGATGCATTAAATGTCACACTTCCTACTGTAGTGGTCAACTGCACGTCTTAATGTCAGACCACAGTAATTAAACAGGCAGTCTACTAGTCTGGGTGAACCCTAGCTTTCGGTGGACCTAACTAACAAGGGGTCCCTCTTAGCTAAATTTGGTTCTCCTGTTACTGTAGCTATACTGCAGTTGGGAATAGGTTATCTGGAAAGGTTATATACTCTAGTGTCTGACCAGGCCCCTTTGACACTTGTGGGCCTAGATGGCTAACTACGGATCCTGGATGTTGTGTTACCCTTTAAGTTCCGGCCTAGTCACCTCTTTTAACAGCAGTGGTGGGCTTAAATGGCAGGGCCCTTTAGCAACTGTGGGCTTATATGGCTGGGCCCCTTTAACAACTGTGGGCCTATATGTCTCGGTCCTTTAAATGCTGAGCCTTTACTAGGCTTCTTTAAGTACTGGGCTCTTGACTGGGCCTCTCTAAATTTGGGCAGTCTGTTCCCCTTTTAATGCTGGGCCTTTACTAGGCCAGGTAAACCTGTGGGCCTAGTTGCCCTTTTAAATAATCTGGGTTGTTCTGTGGCTGGGCCCTTTAAATCTTAGGCCTGACTGGGGGCCTTGCTGTCACTCTTTTCTCCCTGCCCCATCTTGTTCTGCCCTCCTTATGAATATTTAATTTTATTCCCAATGGGCCTTTATGCTGAGCTCCTTGGTCCCACCCCTTAATGGTGCTCGGCTGTTTTTCAGCGCCTTCTGCACTTAGACAATTATTTTATTTTTATTTAATAAAATAAAAACTCTGTAGTGGTCAGCACCTATCCAGTGGTGCTACCCGACTCACTACCCTGATCCGGGAGAAGGGCTGCTGTGGAAGGCAGGAGGCTTGCTGGAAGAGGAGGGACTTTTCTGCATGCAGGACCTGGATGACTGGGGGCGATTCGGTGCCCGACACTCCTTCTGCACCGATGCCTGCTTGGAGATGTGGACCCTCTTGGGGCACCGCTGCCAAGGGACTGAAACTTTACTTTCTAATAAAATAAAAATCAGGCTGAACAGAGCTCACACCGCACTAGGATGGAAGGAGGAGGGACTGGAGCCACCAGATTCACCGCACACTGCGTGGAGCACACGGGATCGACTCTGCATGGAGGGATGAGAGGCGGACCACAGGTAAGCTCTCTGGCAATGCTAACTGACCTGTGTCCCTCTCTCCCTTACACCCTGACCAGCTTCTTCTTTTGCTCTTTGTCAGGGCACCTGGAGCACTGCCCCTGACAGCTGCTGCGTTGGCCACCAACAAACTATTACTATTTTTAAAACATCCGTTTCTGCCAAAAGAGCCCTCCCTTGCATTTAGGACACCAAGTCCCTAGTGACCAGGGAGGCAAGCAGGAGATGGCGTGAGCTAGAGGGAGGTGGCACATGCTCGTGCCAGTGCCGGCAAGCTGCAGACAGGAAAATAAATTATAGTTTTTAAACTGCAAGGATGCAGTTTTTCAGGGGCTCCTTCAAACTTAAGCCCCAACCTGCCACTAACCACTGTGGCACCTAGGAAATGGCTGAGGAATACTGGGGAACCCCAACTTTGGGGGTATTACAGAGGACCCCACAGAGGCTGCCACTTACCGCTATGGCGTGATAAAACAAATGTTCACTTCTGCGCATCGTGGGCCACTGACTGCTCCAAGAGCAGAAAGGAACACAGCGACTAACACTTCAGCTCCTCCGGCCCCACATAGAGACTATCAGGAGAAATAGGGGCCAAATGGAGTTCAAGGCACAGGAGAGAGCGCGTACAAGCTCAGGCTTGGTGGTACACATCTAAAGAAATCGAGAATTTTCACAAGCATAAAGGAGGCAAGCGGGAGATTGGGGCAAATAAGGTATGTTCCACAGGTGGGTGGGGGTTACATGGGTGCTGTGCTATACAAATGTCAAAATACAGTACTGAGCCCGATTTCTGACATTGTGCATGACAGCGTTTGTCTCACTACTGAGGCACTGCACTCTGTGCCCCCCAGCTATAAAAGACACAGAAAGACAGAGAGAAAAGCAATGCTGTGGTGTATGTCTTGATCTCCTTCAATGCTGACTGCTCTGCTCTTTTATTACTCAGACACTGCGCAGAACCAGGACTGACATGCAGTGCTGAGACACTGAAGAGACAGTGGTTATTACGGTTCACTTGTGGTGCTGACACATTGCTGTCTCTCTCTCTCTTTCTCTCTCTCACACCACCAGGGCAGGGAACAATCTCATTACAAACTGCTGAATGCACACACCAGCAGTTGGGGTGAGAGAGAGAAAACCCCAGTGCCACACCACATGATGTCACCCACTGTCCCAGCATGGTGGTATGGAGTTATTGAGTGGTTTGTGGAGCAACGGATGCAGACACAGACTGTAGCAGTGAGGACAGAGAGTGAGGAAGGAAGTGGCAAATAGGAAAGAGCACTTCACACTTTCATCAGGGAGAGTGAGCCACAGCTGACAACACTATCAGATCTGCTGTGATAACTGTGCTTCTGACTGCCATACCACCTGCGCCCGCTGTGCTTCTCTCTCTCTCTCTCTCTCACACACATGTGCAGCTGTAGCTCAGAATAAGAGACAGCCAAGGGGAGACAGTGACCATATTCACAACATATGTATGGTATGGTGTGTGCTGTTGCCTTCTGCCTCACTGTCTGTCTGTCTCGCTATGGCACCTTTATTTCAGCACAGTCAGGGCTACTGCCTCATTTCATATATAGGTACAGTGTGTGAGGAAAAAATTTAAATACCTTTCATTGTTTGATAATGCTTTTGGGGAGTCGAGAGAAAGCAACCTTAGCAGTACTAAAGATGGAACTTATTCAGGGAATAAGCAGTCTTTAAGAAAACCTTAACAAAAGCAGGTTGCTTTACACAAGCCGCCACTCTTTTCTAGTTGAATGTCTAAAGTTGCTATTTTTAGAATGCCCCCAGCAGTTTTAAAACACTTCAGACATGAGGCCCTGTCCACTACACACCTCTGTAACGTTACAAAAGTGCCCAAACCGTTACCACAATGGTTTGCGTTTACACCTGTAACATTACAGGAGGCATGTAGAACCGCTGTGGAAACCACATAGAGTGGTTTCAACAACGGTTATGAAACTGGTCCCGCCGTGGAGTAACGCTAACGGCGGTAGTGTGGATGGCGGTAATGGTCTCCCCGCGGGACCGGAACAGCGCGAGCTGCATTAGGGATCGGGCGCCGTAACGGTCGCCCGACTCCTGATGTGTGGACCGGCAGTGCCGGTCCTGTAACGGACACCACCGAGGTGGGACGCACTGCACTCTCCCCAGCTGTAACGGATTGCATCCGTTACCGGGCCAAACGGTGTAATGTGGATAGGGCCAGAGAGGCATGGCTCGAATAATACCTTTTAAATGTATAGGTTTTTCACTATGGTACAAGGACAATACTGACTGCTCTGAGCTAATGTGAAGTACAGCTATCTCTCTCTCTGGCTGCATGATTTCTCAATGGATGGCTTTCACTTTGCTCTCTCAAACAGAGAACAAGTGCCGACGCCATCATCACAGGAGTCTCTCCATGGAACCATGGATTAAATAGGCTGCTTAATCCATTGCCACGCAGAGCCACTACACCAAGAGGGTTGTGCGTCTTTTCCCAACCCATGTTATAAGTGTATTTATTTAATAATATTGCAAGTAGTGCAAATCAACATTGAGATGCGACCCTCAACACACCTTCATAGCACTCTGCATACTGTAGAAGGCTTCATTGGGGGGCTAGGCATGAACCACCTCTTTTGGCAGCTTATTCTGGCCCTCCACCACTCTCTGCATGAAAACATATTTCCAGGTATCACTCTTAAATTTCGCCCTCCAGCTTTCTAGAGTTAACTGTGGTGCTTGTACACCCATCAATTTTGACAAACCTCTACTATCCACTTTATTTACCCCATGGAGGTATTTGTATGTTCCAGCTATGTCCCCCCTCTCCCTTCTCGCCGCTAGCATGTACATGTTTAGATCAGCCATCCTCTCTCCATAATGCTCTTTCCTGTTGTCTTATAATCATCCTTGTAGTCCTCCTCAGTACTGCCTCCAACACTCTAATTGCCTTTTAAATTGCTCTCCACAACTGCATACAGTATTCCAGGTACCTTCACTCAAAGGTGGTACTTTTGTAGCTTGTGGAACAAAATAACTTTGTTACATACATTTTGTAACTTACAGCAGCATTAAATGACAGTGGTGAACATTTTGACCTATTCTTATTTATTCTATTTTAGATTTCCCTTCTCTCCAGACTTGTTGGGCACCCTTCCTTCTCTATTTTGGGTCAGCTTTAACACTTTTCACATTTGAAATAATAAAAGAAGGGCTGCTTTAATATGGCTTGAACCAGATTTTCATCAGTATTCTTGGCTGTTTTTGCATGATCGATGTCCCCTAAGGTCAGGGAGCAGTGTTTCTAACATGCTTGTTCATTACAGTCACAAGAAAAATGATCTTAAACGTGGTGTTCAGAAATGACAGAGAACATGGAGGAAAACTTGATTCAAGCCATACATTAAAAGGAGTGCTCCTTTATTATTTCAACTGTAAAACAAAATGGTAAAGCAGACTCAAAACATGGAAAAAATGTGTATCACACAAATTAGTAGAGTGGAGGAAATCTAAAATAAAATAAAAAGCATAGGTCAACATTGTCACCGCTGTCATGCAGTGCTGCTTTAAAACTGGAAGAGAATCTAGATTTATCATGTCTGCCCCTTTCCCCATTTCATAAGCAAGGACTAAGAAGTATGCTGTGCAAACATGTACTAATTTATAGGGATTCCTACTCCCCACCCAACTACCCAGGGTAACCTGTGATTCCCAACTCACCCACCTTAGTACCCTGGTAGCCAGTGATTCTTCACTCACCCACTTTACTACCCACAGTACTCTGTGAGTCCCCACTCATCCACCTTACTACCCACGGTATCCTGTGATTCCCCACCCATCCACCCTACTACCCAGGGTACCCTGTGATTCTCCATTCACCCACCATTCTACTCAGGGTACACTGTTGATTCCCAACTCACTCACCTTAGTACCCGGTACCCTGTGATTCCCCACTCATCCACCTTACTACCCAGGGTACCCCATGTGATTCTCCACTCACCCACCATTCTACCCAGGGTACCTGTGATTCCTCACTCACCATCCTCTTCTCCCGAGTACGGTGTGATTCCCACTACCCATCCAACTAGTGGGTGTACCCCTCTGATTTGCCACTCAACCACCTTACTACCCCAGGTACCCTCTCATTCCCACCTCACACCCTCCACTACCCCCAAGTACCCTGTGATTCCCCACTCACCCACCCTACTACCTAGGGTACCTGTGACTCCCACTCACCCACCCTACTACCCAGGGTACCTTGTGATTCCCCACTCACTCCAACCTACTACCCTGGGTACCTTGTGATTCCCCACTCACCCAACCTACTACCCTGGGTACCATGTCATTCCCCACTCACCCACCTTACTATCTGGAGTACCTGTGATTCCCCACCCACCCATCCTACCACCCAGGGTTCCCTGTGATTCCCCATTCACCCATACTACTACCCGGTGCCCTGTGATTCCCATTCATCCACCCTGCACCTGGGTACCCTGTGATGCTCCACTCACCAGTCCTTCTACCTAGGATCCCTGTGAGTCTTCATTCACCTGTCCTTCTACCTAGGATACCCTGTGATTCTCCACTCACAACATTACTACCCAGGGTACCCTGCGATTCCCCACTCTACTACAGGGTACCTTGTGATTCTCCGCTCACCCATCCTACCACCCAGGGTACCCTGTGATTCCCCACTCACCCATTCTACAACTGGGGTTTTCTGTGAGTCCCCACTCACCCATCTTACTACCCATGGTACCATGTGATTTCCCACTCACCCATCCTACTACTCAGGTTACCTTGTGATCCCCCACTCACCCATCTTACTACCATGGGTACCCTGTGATTCTCCACTCACCCACCCTACCTAGCTGGGGTATCCTGTGATTCCCTACTCACTCACCCTACTACGAAAGGTATCCTGTGATTCCCCGCTCACCTATCCTACTACCCAGGGTGCCCCATGACTCCTCACTAACACCACCCTACTACCTAGGGTACTCTGTGTTTCAACCCTCACCCATCCTGCTACCCCAAGTACCCTGTGATTCCCCACTCCACCCATCCTATCCAGTTACCCTGTGATTCCCCACTTACCCATCCTGCTACCCAGGGTACCCTGTGATTCTGCACTCACCCTGCCTACTACCTAGGGTGCCCTGTGATTCTCTGCTCACCCATCCTGCTACCTTGGATATCCTATGATTCCCTACTCACCCATCCTATTACCCAGGATACTCTGTGATTACCCACTCACCCACCCTACTAGGCAAGGTACCCTGTGATTACCCACTCCCCCACTGTACTACTCAGGGTACATTGTGATTTCCTACTCACCCATCCTACTTCCCAGAGCATTTTGTGATTCACCACTCACCCATCCTACTACCCATGGGGCACTGGGTTAATATAGAGCTGCGAAACAGCGCAAGGATAACTCTGCGGACTAAAATGCAGAATGAATTCCAGCGACATGGGTATCTTAGTGATAGAAACTTACTGCTGCCCTGTCACTGACTAGGGAACTGAAGATATGGCTGAAAGGACACAGGCAGAGGTGCCTGTTGAGAGCCTCCCAGGGTGGATGACTAAGACATAAGCACCTGGCGCACTGGAAGCTGGGGATCGGGGTTTGATTCCCTGATTCACAATGATATTTTTTTTGTTTGGTCCCCATCATCACCTCCCACCTTACTTTGATGACAGGGACATCAGTGCGAGCTGGCAGGTGGCTCTGGCCCCTCTCTGCGGGCCCGATCTCTGGTCCCTGCTTCCCTGCCCAACCATCCCAGCAATCTCCCACGGGTTACTCCCCCACCCGTGGCAGGGCTGAGGGCAAAGGGTGTTGACTTCCCTCCTCCCAGAAACCAACATCTAGACTCCATGGGGCCTGCACGGGTGCTGTGGGGCCATCATGGAGCCTGCCAACTCCACTGTTTCTTCGTTTTCTCCCGCCCCTTGCCGTGGGTGCCCGTATGCGTGTGGGCCGCGCATGCAGCAACCCTCAGCACCCTCCCATTCTAGTCACCCGACTGCATTACCACTGAGCTACCACTCGGGGCAGCCCTGCAGCGGGAATGGCTAATTCCTACCAGGGAGGAGAGAGCTTGCGACGGCTGCTCAGTTCATCTCCGGCCTCCTCCCCATGAACTCCTGATGACCCACGCTCATTTCTGAACCCGGATCGCATGCGTGGCGCAGGTGTGGCATCCAGTGCCTTAATCCTCAGTGCCACCGGGTTAGCTTGATTTTTTTGTTTTTAAAAAAAGAAAAAAAACATAAGTTCAGTGCTCCCAAATTTCCCCTTTTCCCCCTCAATCCCACCCCACTCAGAGTTGGTTAATTTAGTTAGGGGGTGTGGGGAAAGGCAAAAAGAAATGTGAATGCTTCCTCTTCTTCCTCTGGTGTGCATGGTTGTTGTTTGAGTCAGTGTTTTCACCGACTCTGTTTTTCATTTGCTGTTTTGACTGTGGCATTGTTGGGCCACACCACAATGTGCGATATTATGACCCCATGCTCACCCAGGGTACCCTGTAATTCCCTACCACCCACCCTACTACCCAGGGTACCCAGTGATTCCCCACTCACCTATTCTACTACCCAAGGCACCCTGTGTTTCAAACAACATGAAGTCTTGCTATATTATGACATATGCAGTGAGTCCCAACCTTGAACTGCTCGGAGGTGAAAGAGTTAACTTTCCATGCCAGGTATGAACGCTGAGCTCGAGGCTCGGTTGAAACTCTGTCTGTTGTTCTTCAAACTCAAACCGTCAGATTCTCTACTCCTCCTCACTGAACAGTCGCTCTGGAGATTTCTCTTTCTGCTCAGTTCATTTTGTCGGTTAAAGTTTTGTTTTCTCGTTTTCGACTGAATTTGAACCGCAACTGGTCGGTTCAGACTCTGTCTGTGGTATTTGTGAGTACTAGATAGGTTTTACATTAACTTCTATTCTGTGTGGAACTTGTAAGCGGTTTATCGGTTCGGTTTGAACCGATCGGGTTTTTAAAATATCTTAATCTGTCATTTAGAGTGTGGTTACCGGTTCTTATCGGTTCTAAAAAACAGATTTTATTACGTTTTTCCACGACCCGTGACATGGTTGGGAACCGATAAGAAGGTCTTACCTGGCGGATTGCCATAAACGAGTACGTTTGGTTAGGACTGGCACTATGTCTGAGAAACCCAAAAGAAAAACCGGCCCACTGGGTTTCAACACTGCAGTGTCTGTGGGGAAGTCTTTGCCAAGGCTGACCCCACACCACCTGTGTTTATTGTCTGGAGTTTGACCACCTCAATGCAGACTGCCAGATTTGTAAAAATTTTCCTGCAGCTACCCTGGAAAGAGAGTTGGTAGGCTCAGGAAGGGGAGGCCAAAAGTCCGCTGAACGGATGGCCAGCCCGGTTCGGTTTCAACCGAACCGGAGGGACTGCTCTCTGACCAGGAGAGACTTCCTCGGCAAAGGAGATCCGACTCTGAGGAGTCAGTTCCAGCAGAAAGGACTAGGAAATCAGCTGGTGTGGAGCCAAAACTTTTCTCTCAACCACTGAAGAAACAGCCAAAGCGATTAAAATTGTCCAGTCGCTTTCCCGGTTCCGACCAAACTGGCACCGTCAAGTAAGCGTCTGGTTTGGCCGGTTCCACCGGTTCAAGAGTATGATTTAGAGGAATATTATGAACGGAGGAGGGAAGAGGAGTATGAGGAGAGTGAATGTGGATTTGAAATCTGGATGCGCCCATTGACTAGGACATCTCCCCAGACAGACCTTCAGGAGTGTCTCCTCCTAGGCTTTCTGAGTCCCTTGTCATTTTACGTTTTATAAAAAGTGGCTGAAACCCTCCAGCTCCCTATGGAGGAAGCTGTGGATGATCAAGAGAGCCTGACTATGTGGAAATGATGGATATCCCAGAGTCTAGAGACTGTCTATTCCTTTGCATAAAATATTTGGGAAACAGACAGTTAAAATTCTAAAACTCCTCACACTATACCTCCTGTGGATAAGAGAATGAACAAGAGGTACACATTGTCAGGCTCTGATATGGAGTTCCTTACACAACAATGCAGTCATGTTGGGGTAGTGCAGGCTGCAGCCTCTGACAAGGCAAATATTCCCTTGGCTTCACACCCCTGACAAGGACTCCAGGAAGATTGATGCCATGGCAAAGAAACAGTACATGGCAGCATCCTTGGGACTCAGACAGGCAAATTATATGGCTTATGTTGCTAGATATCAGAAATCCAGATGGGATACTGTTATGGCTGTAGCAAAACAGGTCCCTGGCCAGCTTGCCAAGGAGCTGGAGCAGGTGGCTGCTGATGGTATTGAGGCATCCAAGGTGCAATTCCATGCTGCAGTGGACTCTAATGATGTGTCATCAAGAGTCATGGCTACATCTGTGGCACTTTGCAGAATGGCTTGGCTCAGAAGTACTAGCCTGTCACAGGATACCCAGACTAAGGCCATGGATTTTCCTGTTGTGGGTAATTCTCTGTTTGGGGAGCAGACAGAGAATTACATGAAAAAAATGGATGAGTATAGGACCACCTATAGGAGTGCACAGGCCAAGGAAAGGCAGGCCACTCCTCAAAGGCAGCTTTCCAGGGGCAGGGGCAGGCCTTTTCATAGGCCTTTTACCAAGCCCAGGCCTCCTCTTCTGCTTATGCCCAGAGGGGTTCTTCAGAGGAGAGTCAGACTGGGTACAAGCAGGCCTGCTTCCTCCTCAGCCCAAAGCCCCTGCCAAGCAGGCACCCTGATGGGGTGCCAGGCCGATTCTCAGCTACCTATAGGGGAAGGCTGGCTTACTTTGTCCAGGACTGGAAGTCTCTGGCATCAGACAAGTGGGTCCTAGAAGTAGTAGCAGGGACTGGTTCTCAGCTTCAAAAATTTCCAAAGATGAGAACCAGATCCTTTCCACCTGCAATCCATCAGAGGCACTTGCCCTAGAGGCAGAGGTCTCTTCCCTCCTGGCTCTCAGAGCTGTGGAAAGGGTTCCACCCCTACACCAGGGCAAAGGGTTGTATTCCAGGTACTTTCTTACCCCAAAAGACAGGAGAATGGTGGCCCATCCTGGATCTCAGATATTTAAACAAGCACCTTTTAAAACCAAAATTCAAAATGGTGACTCTGGGAATTATTCTACCCTCTCTAAGGCCAGGGGACTGGCTAGCGTCCCTGGACCTCAAGGATGCCTACTTCCATATTCTTATCAGAAGCTCCCATCGAAAGTACCTCAGGTTCGAGCTGCCCTTAGGCCATTACCAGTTCAGAGCAATGCCCTTTGGCCTCACCTCTGCTCCAAGGGTATTCACAAAATGCCTGGCAGTAGCAGTTACTTCCCTAAGAAGGCAAAATTGCCATCTTCCTTACCTGGACGACTGGCTCATAGTAGGCCAGTCTCCAGACGAAGTCAAGTTACATCTACAGATAACTCAGCAACTGCTCACCTCTCTAGGTTTCCTTCTGAATCTCTCAAAGTCAGTTCTAGAGCCTGTCCAGCTCCTCACCTTCATAGGCGCAGAGCTGAACACAGAGAAAGCCAGAGCCTTCCTTCCTTTGGACAGGGCAAGGACCCTGGTCTCTCTGGCCTCCTCATTCACCCTGCAGGTCTCTCGACCAGCAAGGCATTTTCTACAGCTCCTGGGGCACAAGGCTGCTTCTGCAGCAGTAGTGCAGGGAGCAAGATTTCAGATGAGGGACATCCAGTTTCATTTGAGAGCCTTTTGGTCTCAAAGGAAAGACCCTCTAACCAAATTGATCCCAGTGACTCGAACCCTGATCCAGACCCTACAGGGGTGGCAGGATCAGAGCAATCTGAGACAAAGGGTTCCTTTTGTCACTCAGTCTCACTCCTTAATCCTTACTACAGGTGCATCCCTCTTGGGGTGGGGAGCTCACATGGGCAACCTCACTACCCAGGGATTGTGGTCCCCTCAGGAATCTCTGCTCCACATCAATCTGTTGGAAATCAGAGCAGTTTTTCTAGCACTTCAAGTTTTTCCAAGTCTGTTCAGAACAAAGTTGTACAGGTCAGAACAGACAACACCACCACAATGTGGTACATCAACAAGCAAGGGCACTCAGTCTGACCTTGTGCACGGCAATGAAGTTGTGGTCTCTGGCTTACTCCCTGAACACCTCCCTTACGGCAATTCACCTCCAGGCAAGGACAATGTCCTGGCAGATGCTCTCAGCAGGATTTCCAGGGCCATCACGAATGGTCACTGGACCCCTGGTCTTGGAAGTGATATTTGCCAGATGGGGCACCCATGAGATAGATCTTTTGCAGCCCCAGACAATCACCAACTTCCCTTTTTGCTGCAGGCCCCAGTGTTGGGCTCAGTCCCTCTGGATGCCTTAGTTCTCAATTGGGAAGGAAGTTTCTCTATGCTCCCCCTTCCCTCTCCTGTTCAAAGTGCTAGTCAAAATCAGATCTCAACCCTGCAAGATGATCCTGATTGCTCCAGATTGGGCCACACAACCCTGGTATCCACTTCTACTGTCCTTAGTAGTCCATCTTCCCTGTGTCTTCCCAGGAATCACAACCTGTTAACTTGTGCTCAGGGAGGGTTTGGTACCTGAACCTCAAATCTCTAATCTCAAGGCCTGGCTCTTGAAGAGTTAGAGTTGCTGATCCACCTCTCCCAAGGTGTAATGGATATCCTTCTAGAAAACCTTCCAACAGGGCTACTTATAATTCCAAATGGAAGAGGTTTTCCATATGGTGCTCTGGAAAGCATATTTCCCCAGAATCTGCTGATTTACCCACAGTCCTGGATTATATGGTCCACTTAAATACCTTGGGGCAGAGGCCAGATACCCTAAAAGTGCATCTGGCAGCTGTGTCTGCTCTTTATTTCAGCAGGTAAGCCCTCTTCTCTTTCAGCTCATCCTGTATTCTCAAGTTTTTCAAGGGATTGCTTCACACCAACCTCCATTCAGGGACCCTGCCCTGCCTGGGATCTTAATGTTTGCATTGCTCAGCTTATGCAACCCCCTTTGAGCCTTTGTCCTCAGCAGAGCTTAAGTACTTGACTTGGAAGACTGTGTTTGTGGTAGCCATCACTTCTGCCAGACATAAAGTGAATTACAAGCTTTATCAGTGGAGCCTGATTTTATCTCCTTTCATAGAGATAAGGTGGTCCTCAGGACTAACAGGAAGTTCTTGCCTAAGGTGGTTTCAGATTTCCACCTTAATCAATCTATATCTCTTCTAGTGTACTTCACTGACCATTCCTCCTCTGGCCGAGAGGAGGCTGCACAACAGATGTGAAAGAGCCCATAGTTACTACATAGAGCGTACCAAGGGTCACAGGTTTGACTCCCTCCAACTGTTCCTCACTTATGGTGAGGTTAGTAAAGGAAACCTGCCACTAAAAGATCCATTGCCAGGTGGATTGTCTCTTGTATCAATTCTGTTATGAAAAGCTGGGTAGGTTCCTCCCTCAGGCCTGAGGGCTCACTCTACCAGAGTACAGCTGCTTCCCAGGCTGCTGCCAGGGACATCCCTATTCTAGAGCTATGTCAAGCAGCTACCTGGAAAACAGTTCACACTTTTACCAAGCATTACTCCCCGGACATCCAGGCTAGGAGTGATGCTCAGTTTAACACAGCTGTGCTTTAGAGCCTATTTCCTAAGTAGGTTCTGTCCTCCTCCATGGAGGTACTGCTGTGTAGTCTGCATATGTCATAATATAGCAATACTTCATGTTGTTTGAAGGAAAAATTACTCACCTTAGTAATGTTGTTTCTTGTAATGGAGTCTTGCTATATTGTACCCCTCCTGCCCTCTCAGAACCTCTGTTTTTGGGATGTGGGTGGGCAGTGCAGTGTTGGCACTTAGTATGCCCACCTTGTTGTTTTCACCCCTCCTTTTTGGGGGTGACTTGGTGTTGTGTTTTTCATTTTTGGGTCTCCTGACTTGAGTCTTTGTTTTGGGACCAAAAATGTGTTCTTATGTTTAGTAGCCAGTTGGCCAGTGTAGGTTTACAGCTTCCACACAGGACCTCAGTGAGTTTAGCTCGTAAAGATCTGACGGTTTGAGTTTGAAGAACAACAGACGAGTTTCAACCGAGCTCGAGCTCAGCGTTCCATGCCTGGCATGGAAAGTTAACTCTTTCACCTCGGAGCAGTTCGAAGGTTGGGACTCACTGCGTATGTCATAATATAGCAAGACTCCATTAGAAGAAACAACATTACTAAGGTGAGTAATTTTTCTTCCCACTCACCCACCCAGTTACCCAGAGTACCAACAGACTCCCCACTCACACACGCTACTACCCAGGGTACCTTGTGATTCCCACTCACCCATCCTACTACCCAGGGTATCATGTGATTCTCCTCACTCTCCACACTACTCAGGGTACCCTGTGAGTCCCCCGTCACCCATCCTACTATGCATGGTACCCTGTGATTACCCACTCTCCCATCCTACTACCCATGGTACCCAGTGATTCCCCACTCACCCAGCCTACTATTCAGTGTGCCCTGTGATTCTCACTCACCCATCCTACTACCCTAGGTACCCTGTTATTCCCCACTCACCCATCATACTACCCAGAGACCTTGTGATGTACCCCTACCCATCCTACTGCCCGGGTATCGCTTTGATTCCCCACCTAACCACCATACCACACCAGGGAACCCTGTCATTCACCACTACCCACCCTACTATCACTGATACCCTGTAAGTTGGTGAACAGAAATGTGCTTTCAGATGCACTGTCTCTGCTAGAAGACAGTAGAAGACAGTACCTGCATTATGGTAGAATATCTTCTCACATGACTCCTGAAAACCCTTATGTGATTATGTCACCTTTGAGCTTCAGGGTGTCTCTCATCCTGCCTGAGCACATGTGCTCAGTTACCTGTTTCTGTTCAATTTACTGAGTCACGTCAGTATGTAGAAAACTGAGATCATGTGCCCTCTCAGCTTCATTTTCTCCAGATAACATACTAAGGGCCTCCAGGTTCTCCTCTCGGTTTTGTCACCCATACCCTGATCCTTTTGGTAGTGCTGCTTCACGCTCCTCTTGACTGCCTCAATGTCATTTTGTGTGAGCCCTAAGATGCATGTAGTATTCCATGATCAGGGCCTCTTGCTATGTGGCAGGATTGCCTCCCTGACCAGGGCCTTATAAAGTGACAGGATTACTTCTCCTGACCAGGTCCTTGTAAGTAGCAGGATTACCTCCATTGACCAGGGCCTTTTAAAGAGGCAGGATTACTTCCACTGACCAGGGCCTTGTAAAGTGGCAGGATTACTTCCACTGGCCAGGGCCTTGTAGTGTTAGGATTACTTTCACTGAACAGGGCCTTGTAAAGTGGCAGGATTAGTTCCCTGACCAGGTTTTGTAAAGTGTCAGGATTACTTCCCTGACCAGGGCCTTGTAAAGTGTCAGGATTACTTCCCCTACCTTGACCAGGGCCATGTAAAGTGGCAGGTTACGACCCTGACCATAGCCTTGCAGAGTGCCAGACTGTGGAGAGCTTTAAGACAGCTTTGAAGACTCACTAGTTCCACCAGACCTTTGGAGATTTTATATAATATCCTGCTTCCATTTGCATTTATAGTCTAGTGACTGTAATTGGTTGTTTACTGTTTTATCTGTTTTAATTGTTTTAAAGATTTGTACAGCACTTTGGTTTTGGATATTGTGCTTTGTAAATAAAGTTTATTATTATTATTAAAGTGGCAGGATTACTTCCCCTGACCATGGCCTTGTAAAGTGACAGGGTTACCTCCCTGAGCAGGGCCTCTTGTAAATTTGTAGGATTACTTCCTCTGACCAGGGCTTGTGCCTGTGTTTCTGCTCACTGGGGTCTGTGCATCATTGTACGGATTGCCTATTAACTTGGATTAACTTGGAGAAATCAGACAAAGTAGGCAAAAATGCCCATTTAATTGTCTCCCACTACATAGTGGGTTATCTCAACTTCCTGGTACTCAGGAGGTAATCATCCAACCTTATTTTAAACTGGTCAAATGTAGATGCTTCAACAATATGGTAAGGTAATGAATTCCATAACCTGGTAGTACGCACATTATAAAAATTCTAACGTTTGACTGTAAGTACATTAGAACTTGGATTTGCATCTTATGTGACCTAAGGTTAACCTCCTATCAATTAATTGGAAACCACAATGCTCCCATATGGTGGGGTCTTGATAATTTTGTATAATAATAACAAGTCACCCTAATTCTTCTGGTTTCCAAAGAATATAGGTTATGTATCATGGATCCATGGTGCATAGGTAATCTAAGTGATAATGCTATGCCCTGAGGTCCTGTGGACCCCAGCATGCAGCCACAGAAGGGACACATGTACCTTATGCACTGGATCCCTCGCTGATCTCATGAATACACATGAGGCCATTCTGTGGGAACTACCCATGCTCCATGCCATTCATGAAGGCGTGGAGTGCCAGGGTCACCGTTATGTGCCCCCAGATTTCAAGCCGCCGGCTAAGAGGGACACAACCACCCCACCTACCATGCTGCCCCAGTCTTCTGGGCAAACAGGGAGGGCTGGGGCAGCTCTTTAGTCACTTGAATTCAATTTGTCCCTACTTCACTGTCCACTCTGATTGGATGTCGGCCTGTGTCCTTCAATCTGCCCTCCATGCAGCAGCATGCTGGGAGGGGCAGGGCTGCCAGACAGGCACCCTGTGGAGGCTCACAGTTGTGCATACTGAGCATCAAACCCTTGTCCACGTGTGTGGAGCTATGAATACGTACCCTGCCCCCCATGGATGCATAACCCCCTTGATCATTTTGTGTTCAAAGAACTTTATCAGAACCTTTCTTCATTGTGTAAGGTTCTGACACTTATTAAATGCTGATTTTAAGTGTTATATACAGCCAAACATGTCTTTATCTAGTAAGAAACTGGTGGTGTTGGAAGAAAGACCCAAAGGAGGCTGGAGGTAATGTAGTACCACTTCAGGTTTTCTCACATTCCTGTCCCTTCACTGACAATAGCCTAAGGGTGAACACTTATGGTTAAAACAGGTATTGTACTTTCAACTAAAAGGTTCTGATAGTTCTGGTAAGGCTTGATTAGCTGTCAGAACCTTTTATGGCTTATCAGAACCTTTACAAACCTCCAACATTTGTGGTTTTCCTTCCTATTTAATTTACTGAAGAGTTAGATACAGTTCTCCCTCACTATAAAGAACATGTCTATTAAAAAACTCCCTCTTACAGTGAACACTACTGATGTCTCCATTGTTCATTAAGTAGTTATATTAATACCTTGCTATAGTGAACACCTAGCTATACTGAATTTCTCAGCTGGCTCCATAAGTGTTCACTATAGAGAAGGACCACTATATTTATATCTCAGGACTCCTGAACCTACAGGTAATCCCAATACTTCAGTCAAGAATCTTTTCATGGGCTTTCAGAATTTGAGTGACCCCAGCAAAGTTACTTTCCCATTTATTGTTGGACTCAATGGTTGGGTTGTGTGTTATGAAAATGAGTGATAATGAAATATTACGCCTTAACAAGTATACAAATGAAAATAAAATAGACTCACCAAACCAAAGGGAATTAGGGCCAGGAAGTCCATGGCAGTACCTCACCTCAAAAAACACACTGGACAGCAAGCCAGAATCTTATACTACTACAGACAATGCAGATTAAACCTTCTCATCGCACAACCACAGACGTCCACAAAGCCTGTCAGCACCATGCATGCTTCCACACATGTTGTGTCCTGCTTCCTCCCCAGCCCCATCTGCTGTCAGATTAGAAATCAGAGTAATCCCTCCCTCTGCTGTCATATGTATTACATGTATTTTTCCACTGTAGACGTTGTACCACACAAGTAAAGTATCGAGTTGTATTCAGAATTGCAGAAATTAAGTTAATGAAGTAACTTACAAATACTGCCATAGGCATATAGCATTGAGATTAAGCACTCTCGTTCCACTAACATCATAAACATGATGTACAGTGCCGTTGAAGGATCCCCAATGCTCCCACCCCACCCCACCGGTAGGCATTTCAAGGCAGGATGGAGGCAGGTGGGTGTGGGGCAGGAGAGGCATGGGGGGGGTCAAGAGGTAGGTGCTGGAAATGTAAGTAACAAAGTTGTGATGAAAAATACACTGAGTGAAAATGGAATTTTATTTTAGAGTTTGGAGCTGATGAGGCATAGGACTGCAAAGCAGTCTTGATCCTATTCTTGGTCTCAGACACACTTTTAATGAAATAAAATAAAAAATCTGAGAAACAAATAGTTCAAAAGAATTAGATGCTCTGCTTCAGAACTTTTACGTAAAACACGCAAGGCATGAAGTCGACATCTAAAAGTTAATGACATCCAATTCAGTTTTATAGAGCCTGCATCTGCAGGTCACAGCTGGAGCATCGATTGCAAAGTGAGCGCTCTGTGGTAAAAGTACATTAAGTAATCTTAGTTTGGAAGGAGAGGCGGAGGTTAAAATTGAATCTGCATAATCAAAAATGGTAATACCACTGAGGTAATAACCTAATTCTGAAAGAGCAAAGGATATTGCTTTTCTGGGTTTTCAGAGAACTGTCAGGTAGGAGCTGATTTTCCTGGGCAGAGATTCAATAAAGGGCTTAAAGAGCCCGGACACCGATGGGAGAGTGTTGAGAATGTGTACTATTTAGACACAATTATTTTTATTGATTTATTTTAGTAATTATCACCCTTGTTTCTTTATTAGCAAGAAGATCTGCATGAAAGCGAAATATTGGCTGTCTACACAGGAGAGCACCGTTATGTTTTATGACATCACAATAATTTGTCATGGAATAATTATGATGTCATAAACCAGGGATTAGAATGTTCAAGTTTCAAGTTAAAATTTTGTTCTGAAATTACAAGCAGCTGTAGAAACAATGTGCTGAAGTTTATACATTTCTTATTTCTTACTTATTGAAAATGAATCAGCAGAAGGTTAACAAGTACTACAGAATACACACTGTATATTCAGCAGATCAAGTTACACATACAGACAGAAAAAACTTTTATAGAGTACAGTGAGGATTTGTTCTGCATAGATTTCCATGCCAGCTGAAACCTTGTTGAACTACAGTTCAAGGTCATGGAACATAGCTGTACCCTTCTGAGGTACAACAAGTTTCCAGCTAGTTAGAAATCATCAAGACAGTTGGTGTTTTCACAGCAGTGTTGCGCACACAG
Source organism: Neoceratodus forsteri (assembly GCA_016271365.2). Taxonomy (NCBI): domain Eukaryota; kingdom Metazoa; phylum Chordata; order Ceratodontiformes; family Ceratodontidae; genus Neoceratodus; species Neoceratodus forsteri. The sequence goes on from JADMNL010000024.1 coordinate 129,193,170, forward strand.
CAATTAGTTCAAGTTCTGATCTGAAATCACCTGCCTGCTGAGAGGCGCTGTGAAAACATTTTGTTTTTAAACAAACAAAAAAAAAAGATACACTTAAAAATACTGGTTGGGCACCACATACCCAACAAGCCTGAGATGCCACCTCAGGTTTCTGATTACATTGGACCTCTCAAGCTTCACTCTTGAGCTCAGATGTGCTCAGAACCCTCTCTGGCAGAACAGGTAGGCTGTGCATGGTTGCCCAACCAGTATTCTCTATATAACACCAATGGAGATAAAAATGACAAGATAAAAATGATATCTTATACCTAATTCACAATATATCATGTTATCTTGTGAGCTGGGTATATCACAGATGAAATTTGCCCTGTTGGGTACATCACAATACATACTGAAACAATCAGAGGGTAGCCTTCACAATGGTGCTGATGTCCCAATAGCACTATACAGCACTGAGGTCAGTAGTTGAACTTGAAGAAACAGTTACATCATCAAACAGCTGATTCAAAAGTTATAACTAGTAAACTGATGTATAAATTGAATATGCAATGGTCCGACTCAAAATATGTAGTTTGTCATCACTTTTGAGGGGTGGGTCTTATGTAGCAATAACCCACGACTGAGTATGGTGTTATAGGGATTTAATGCATGCCTCAGGTGTGTTGAGGCCGCGAGGCCCTCACAGCATCCGAGTGTGTATTAAATCCCTATAACCCTAATTGGGTTATTGCACTTTATAACATAGGTTATAGTTTAAAACAAGAAAAACATTTTCAGAAAGGTGTTTTTTCTCCCTGTTTAAATAGGGAAAATGTTTATGTTTCCGCTAACTTGAAAAGTAGTGCCCAGAACTCATGCACATGGGATTTAATTTATGAACATACAAATGCCAAAATACACTTCTGACATGAGTTCTGACATTTGTATTCTCAGATAGTATGCATGAGTCTGTCTCCCTCTCCCTCTCTCTGCTGTGCATTGCGCGTCGCTCTGTATCTCTGTCTTTCTCATTTTCGCTTGCTGTGTGCTTGCCAGTGTGCTTTGAACTGCTCACAAGGAAACTGTGGAGAGGAACTGTCATGCTAGCCTGAGGAGGTGTCATGCTAGCCCGAAAGAACAGAAACTGGACTGCAGAGAGGGACAAATCCCTTTCAGTGACTACATGACTTTCTCTGCTCTGCCAGTTGGACAGGTACACAACTACATGAGCCAGAGGCCACAAAAAAACAAAAAAAAAACAGCCCAATGACAACTCCTGAGACAGACAGAGGACACTGCAGGAATTTTGATTTAACTGTCCCAGAGTGAGTCACACTGTCACTGTCTCTTTCTCTCTTTCACTACTCGCTACTGCTGTCTCCCTCTTTGTCTTGCTCCAGACACGCTCCTGCAATACTTCACATCATATTAGAGGTGCAAGTAATATAAGTCGCAGACTACAAACACACAAATAGCTGACTCAGACAGTGACCATAACTCACCCAATGGAACCACTCACCATGTGATCCCTCTCTCTCTCTCTCTGCCTGTCAGTGGTTGCTTCTCTAGTTATCCCTGCTCACTTGATAATTTTTACGGCTGCCATTCAGATACAGCATCCCAACAACAGTTTCTCTGAGTCACTCTGTTGAAACTGTGCATTAAAAGGAATTTAATGCACAGCCACACAGAAGCGATTCAGCTAATTAGGTAGCACGTTTTACGCAACCTATGTTATAAAACTTTATTTATTCATTCTCGGATTACAATATCTTTGAGCACATAACAGCTCTTTTACAAATGTTCCACATCAGTGGGAAGGGTGACAGACATACAACGGATGGTATTACATAAAATATTGACAAAAAGTATTTAAAATGACAATATGATATTAATATTGCAACTAAAATTAAAACTATGAATTGGTAGAAATCAAAATAACCTAATAAAGAGGCAGCCTAAGGTGCTTTATCAAGTAGGTATAGTAAGATTTGGGTGAACAAGAGTTCAAATGCGTGAAGATAAACAGTGGAAAGAAGGTGGAGAGTGAGAGGGGTGAGGTGAAAGAAGGACTGGGGAAGGAGGCAAGAAATAAGGCAGAGCCATTAGGGTGAAAGTGATCATTCGCAGAGAAAAGGGAAGAAGTAGGTACACAAGAATGTGTCAGTATACTGCTGAGGTAGTGTCACGTCAGTTAAAACAGTCACAGGAACTGTCAGCTATAAGATGCTGACAAAGTACTTTAAATGGTTCCAATTTTGGTAAGGAAGCAATATCTCTGGGCAGTGCATTAAACCATAGTGGTGCTCTATATGCAAACGATCATTGCCTTGTGTAGTCCGCATCTTGGGACAGAGAAGAGTTGGTTGACTAAGCTATGCATGTTCTGGGAGCTGCAAGTTGGGTTGAGTAAGTTTGTAACAAAGAAGGCAGGAGCTTGAGAAGTGCCTTTTTAGTTAGCAAGCAGGTTTGATAGTGAATCCTCCCATTTAGCTGAAGCCAACCTGTTTCGCATACAGTTCACAAGTGTGGGTAAGGCATGCTGCTTCAGTAAGAAGTCAACGTGTTTTATTGAGTGCCACTGATATTCTGCAGAGGGTAGTGGTGGAAGCTGAGCTGTAGATAACCAGACCATAGTCAACAATGGATACTATGGAGCTATAGATAGCTAGTATAAGTGCTTCAGGCATTATATTGTGTTTATGTCTATGGAGTAACCCTACCTTGATACTGGCAGACCTGGCAAAATTCTCAACATGCTGGGCATGTGATAGTGAGCTATCCATGGTTACCCCTAGACACTTGAAATGTTGAGTTTGTTCAAGCGAAACACCAGAGGAGTTCCTGAATGTTAGGGCACTGAATCTGTGTTTGCTGCGAACACCACTGAACAACATGACTTTCGTTTTTGTAGTTCAGAATCAGCTTGTGTTTCCTGAAACAGTCCTCCACTTCATAAAGCTGAGCTGAAGTTGGTGTTCCAGTGGTTCAGGGTCAGTGTTGCTAGTGTACATGACTGCATCATCTGCATAGAGGAGGATCTGTTGGTGACAGGAGCAAGGGAGATTGTTAAGAAAGATGTGAAAGAGAAGTGGACCCAGTATGGAGCCCTGTGGTACTCAGAGCGGACATGTTGATGGTCAGAGGTGACATTAGCTATCTTCACCCGTTGGGACCGGCATACAAGATAGCTTTTGAACCAGGACACAGCATCTGTCGAGAGACCAATTGAGGACAGTTGCTTGAGAAGTAGAGCATGGTTCACTGTATCAAAGGCCTTTGTGAGGTCTATGAAGGCACACCCAGCAATCTGCCTTGATCCAGAGATTGGTGAATGAAACCAGTGAATTCTAGCAGTGCTGTGGTAGTGCTATGTCGCTTTCTGAATCCATGTTGCTGAGGGCACTGGATCAGGTATTTTCCATGTATTCCACCAGCTGATCTGCAGCTATGCACAAGTGCCTTAGACAGAGGTGGAAGAACAGAGATAGGTCTATAGTTTGTGTGTATAATGCTGTCTCCACTGTTGTGAACAGGGTTAACAAGCCTGACTCCAGATTTGGGAGAATTGTGCCAGTCTCAGAGATTTAGAATATATGCAATGGGCACCAATATTTCTTCAATGGTAAAGGCAACCAATTTGATGTCTAAGGAATCACCACTATGCCTTGACTTCCAGTACTTTTATTAGGTATTTCCTGACCATATACAGTAAGACCTCTTTGAAGTAGAAAGGAGGTGGTGCAGGAAGAGAATCATCTGCCCACTGTTCAGTGTCTTCAGTGATGTCCTTGAAGAAGTCTGGTGGGAGGACACTGCCCAGGTCAGTGAATATATTATTAAAAGCATTGGCTATGGTCAATGGGTCAATCAAGGTAGGGGCTCCATTAATATGAAGCATGGCGGTGCAACCTTAGCATCTTTACAAGTTACATCTTTTATATTGTTCCAAAAGTTCCTACTGTCACCCCAAGTGTTAGTAAGCTGTTCCCTATGGTACTTGCTTTTTCGATGCAAATAGTCCGGATGCACTTATTCTGGCAGTTTCATATTCTTGTACATCTACATGCTTGCCAGTAGCCTTTGCACGACACCAGAGGTGATCTCTGTGATTCATCTGACTAATGAGATCAGTGGCTAACTAGAGATTGATGGTGCCTGGGATTTTCACCCTTTTCAAGGGGCATGGATATCATGAGGCTTCATTAAAGTGCCTGATGAAGTGGTCCAGAGCTATATTTATATCCTTTGTGGCATCAAGTAATGACCAGTCAATGCTACAGAGGTGTTGTTTCAGGGTTCCAGGTGTCCCTTTAGCACCCTGCTGGAAATTGTTTTGGGAGGAGGTTTATTGAATTTATTTGGCCAGTTACAGGTAATAGGGGAGTGGTGCAATTAATCAGGAGAACATTCACATTTGTGATACAGAGCTGGATGCTTGGACAGTATCCAGCTGAGAAGGGTACTTGTACCCATCTTATAATTAGCCTAGTAGGCGATGGAGCAAGCTGGTAAGGTTGAGTGCGGAGATTGCATCCTTATAGGAACCTACTTCAGGAGAATGCCAGTTGACATTGAAATCACCTATAATTATCATCTCAGCATTATGGGGCATGTTATGTTTGTAACATACTCCATCAAGCTATGGAAGCCTTTGAATTGGTCCTTAGGTGGTATGTAGATGGACATAATTGTTAGAGCTTTATGGTGGGCCCAAGTAGAACACTGATGGCTAATGCCTAGGTGACATTGTCTAGGCTGTCCATAGAGAATGTATGTCCCATGAGTGTATCTTTGATGTATATGGCACAGCCACACCCTCGTTTTGTGAATCTGTTCTGTCTAAAGATGGTATAACCAGGTATAGCAACAGCCGAGTTGGGGATCTTTGGAGAAAGTCATGTTTCCACTATGGACAGGCTGTCAGGGTTTTGCAGCATGACCCAAGCTTGGACTCTATTTATCGTACATAACAGGCTGCAGATATTGACAGAAGCCAATGCAATTGAACCAGTCTTGTTTGTGCCACTAGGTGAAGCAGATCTTGCTAGGCCAAGGTTAGGGTGCACATTTCGAGACAGTAACAACAACATTAGTATGAGTCTAAGCATGAAACCTTTCACTAGTTTGAAATTAAACTTGTGAGACTGGCATGAGTTTGAGCTCTTCCTTCTTTTATGTGCATCCTAGCTTTATAGCTCACTTGGGGCTCTGCCACTCATTAGCTATCATCCAGCCCCTTACATGTGAAGTTAAATTGCATATTTTGAGCAGACTATTACTCAAACTATTACCCCTTTTTTCCAAAGTATAACAATTGATCCATTAGAGAGACAATGTCAAGTTTTGGCAAGCATCCAGAGCAGATCAGTGCTAGGAAACAGGGATTTGGTTTTCATGCAACTGTGCTCAGTAATAAAAAGAAGGGGACTTCATTACAAAAATATATTGCATCCATCTCTTACATTTTCAAAGTTCTCCCAGTGATGTCAAGGACTCTTTAAAGCTTTACTTTGTATTACAAAAATACCCTCAGATATTTAAATCAAGAGACAATCTCTATTCAGATCAGAGGACAAACATTTCACACGTGACTATTTGTTGCCAACAGTAGTTTTCCTTAGAGTAAAACGAGATTTTAGTTGACAGAAGTAACTTTTTTGGTCAAGCAGATATAGATATTATTGAGGTCAGAGAAAGCTTTGTTTGTAGTGTAACCTCCTTGTTACCCAGGGTTACTAGAATCTCAGTAAGACCTAGTGGCAGGCAGGAAGGCAGCTTGTGAAACTCCAGTTAAATGGGTTTCACACTGTCTCACTCTGTTCTCAGTCTCAGCTGAGACTGAGGATGACATCACCAAAGAACTACTGCAGCTGCATGAGCCACATTGGACTCTGCAGCAAGGGAGTTGGAATAGGATGTTGGGAGGTTTGAACATTAGTCAGTGGTCAGTTGATGTTGGGAGCTTGCTGAGAAAGCAGCTCAACAGCTCAGTTAGGCTCTAGGAACCTCAGCCCTGACAGAGGGCTGCTTTTAAATAAAGGGTGTGTGTCTCCACCTTAAAGAGAGACACAGAAGATAATTGAAGTGGTGGAGACCGCTGTTTTGGTCTCAGTGCCCCTCCCTTCGGGATGGGGGCAGGAAAGGGTTCCCGCAGATTCCTGGGGCAACCCCTAGTTCTGCTACTAAAGGAGAAGCTGCCTATGTGTTCCAGAGTTTATTTGGGAGAACAAGAAGATTTGTGAGTCGCCTGTGGGGCACCTGCAACGTGAGGGTGAGTGTCTGCTCTTACTAAAAGGGCCTATGTTTTCACCCTGGGACTTGTGTGACAATGTGGGGATTGAACTACTATAATAGTGGAAGCTTAGCGGTATGGGCTAAGCAAACTAAAAGTATGTTCAAGTCCAGAGGTTTTGGCATGAAAATGATATGTAGAGATGACAGACGTCTACCCAGAATCTACATTTGAAAGTTTTCAGTAAAGAATTTTCAGTTTCAGAGAAATGGCGGGTATGGGCTGTGGGAGCTAGGGTGGTGGCCCCCATCATAGTGACCAGGTCCACCTCTACGGATTTCTTCTGTGGATTTCTACTTTACCTCAGGCACTTGGCCAGTGATGACGGAAGTACCCAGATGTGGGATTGTAAGGAAAATTCACTCTAGGAGTCAAGGCTCTAGTGTGGTTCGGGAGCCACAACAGGATAATTGGTTCATTCCCAAAATGGACTCGTGGATCAAGTGGCCAGCGGGGAGCTGGGCCAGTGGGAAAACCAAGTAGAGTACAAGTTGGGCTGTGTACCCAAAGCTGCATGCAAGTCCGGGCTGTGTGCCTGGTGGGTTTAGAGCCTGAGGGTTGGAAATAGTGATACAGTGTTCTGTAGTCTCTAATCTGCATTACCAGTAATGTAGCCCTATGGGGGTCCGTCTATGCTTTGTTTGTTCAGCTAGCATGTGAATAAAAGCCACACTGAAGAATCCCATTCCTGGTTCTGTACATTACAGTTACTGCTTCCTGTGTTCAGATTTACTTGGTGCCCCTGTGCAGAGTAGCCAAACCTAGGTCCCTGTGCCGAGTAACCTCATCCTCCCGAACCCAGTCCCCACCAGGTACTGCTGTCAGCTTCAATAGCATGCCACCTGTCATTTTGTTAAAAAGACAGGGTGAGGGGTTACAAAATGGAGGCACCGCTTTGGATTTTGTTCTGGGAAGGAGGGTGCTTGGGCAAGAGGCTAGCATTTTGGCTATCTGGCATTGGGTGGCCCAGAAAGCTGAAGCAATTACTAGTGTGTTGCTGTGTGCTGTGGATCTTGTGCTGCTGTTTAAAATTGCCAACTGTTTACCAAGGAGCAGTAAAGCCAAAGAGTGTGCCCTTGTCCTGCATCAAATTGTTTACAGCATTTTGCCTGCTTTTAAAATGAACTGTGGTAAAGAAAAGTGTGGAAGACTAGGGTAACAACAGGAAAATTGTGCCCTGGACATTGGAAATGCTTTAAAATGAACTGTGGTAAAGAAAAGTGTGGAAGACTAGGGGTAGCAACAGGAAAATTGTGCCCTGGACATTGGAAATGCTTTTTGGAATGAATGAGAGATTTGCAGGTGTAATGGCTATGTTAAATGGCTGAAATGGGCTCCTGACGTGGAGTCAGTTGGTAAAAAAAAAAGTTGCATTCTGCAGTTTAAATTTGCCTGCTCGACGATCGCTGTGAAGAGAAGAGCCTCGTGGGGAGAAGAGGCTCATTTGCATGGCGTTGTGTGATTGGTCAGGCTGAGATCAGTCCTGCCCTCAGCTAGCTCTACAGTGACTGCCCCAGTATTCGAGAGGAGTATGAGTGGAGTGCGTGTACTGGCTAATATAGATGTCGCTAGTGTAAAATTAAACCTTCTAAATTAACTTTCTGTTAAAATCAGGCTCAACCTTAAATCGATCGTCGGAATTGCAAGGTGGTGGTCAAGAAGACGATCGCGAGGACTGCCCGCCTGTTTCTGTTCTAGGCCTCCAAGAACTGGCTGCTGGCTGTTTTTCCCCATCACGAGCAAACTGCTACTGATAACAGTAAGTAATAACCTAAAAACTGCTCAAACAGTGATTTTCTGCCCTATGCCATATAAATGTGTGTGCAGCAGTGTAGTTGCTTTTGTAAAGTAACGACTGTGTCAAGTCCTGCCAGCAAGTTCAAGTCTGTTAGAAGCCATTGATTGTGTGCATAGTAATGAATTCAGCCTCAGTTTAAAGTTTGAAGCCAGAGAGAGACTGTGGGTTGTAGCCAATGTGCAGCACTAGTTATACAGGCAATCTGTGCTAGAAAACCCAGCTGTAAGGACTGTAGAATCAAATAAATGTTACCAGCATGTAAAAAGTCTGTGGAAAATCCTGTAAATGTGTTTAAAGTAAGAACAGAGCAAGCTGGGCAGTTTGAGCAAAAGTTATCAGTAGTTTGTGTATGCGTCAGGTGCGTAGGAGGCTTGACCCAGTTTCTGAATGTTGATGCACAGGAGTGCTGCCGTCGCCATTACATGGTGGGGTAGTAAAGTAAACACAGCAGCAGAGGAGCCATTTTACAACTAAAGAGTGTGTTCAATAAAGTGGGACTTTCAGTTACGGTGAACTTTTGTTTGTTTTCTGCTGTTATGGCCTCAGGACCAGCTCGTTACCTGGATCATGCTCTAGGTTGCAGTAATAGCAGCAGTAAATAGACTGAGGGATATTGAAAAGTGGTGCTATGGAGGACAGCTGCCTCCTCATGTGCGTGATTCCTGGATATCCAGTGCATGTGTGTCAAATATGCTTGAGAGCTGGAAGGGACGTCTTGATTCCTCACTGTGCTGGATGCCTAGAAAAATATGGCTTGTATAAAGCACCTCCTATCCGGTTGGCTTCACATGGACAAGGTCTCAGGAATCTGCAGTTGGCAGCCACAGCACCAGGCAAGCCTGTGGAGGGAAGGCTCTCGGGGACAGTGGCACATAAAGTCAGAGGGTGCAGAGTTAGAGACAGAACTCGAAGTTGAAGTTTTGGATGCTGGATTCCAAAGGAAAGTTCGGATAAAGCATCAATAGCCCCTTTGGGGGGCCTAGCCGAAGTCTTTTTAGGTTAAGATGAGATGCGGGAGGCCTTTGACTTCATTATTTTTGCCGCAAACTATTCATTTATGAAGCCTGTGTATTAAAACGGGAAGGACTGCTGTCTGCTCTGCAAGCACTCCAACCATCTGCCTTTGTGGTGATGGTAGTTAAGTAACGTTCACTTCTGAAGTCATGTCTGGGGTTTTTTTGTGTGTGTGTGTGTGTGTGTGAAGATTAAACTCCATTCAGTTTTAAGTGAAGTGACTCAGCAACTGCTGCAGTTTATTTTCCCAATTATCTTCTCTCTGCAGTCATAATATTTTAAAGGGCTCTTCCTTTTAAAGACAAGTTCAGGATTTGACACTTGTTGAAACACAAAATATGTAGTTTCCCATCTTAGTAAAGCTGCTTCTACAGAGGAATAAATGAAATATGTATTGGGTTGGTGGTACTGGCATGCTGTGGTCAGTTCAGCAGGCAGAGTGGCCTGGTTTTAGTGGACTCCACACTGTCAGGGGTAAGGGGGGCAACATACTTCTAGGAAAACATAAACTGAACTTACAGGCTCAAATGGGCAGACTGGGTGGGCCATAGGCCCTTATCTGCTGACACTGTCTATGTATCTATGTAAAGAGACTGTGGTATCAGTCCAGTTCTAGCTGTAGTTCCTGGATTCCTGTTTATACAGTACATTTCTCTTATTCTTTATTACTTAGGAAATATGTATAGCAACATGAACCTTGTCACTGAGACTTTCATCAGCTCATGCTGCTTGTCTGCATGTGATGTCATAATTTCCTGCCTGTGGCATCATATTCGTCCATGGAACCATTTACGATTCATAAAGAAGATGATGACATTTCGTGTAAGACAGGCAGCAGTAGTAGATGAAGTCTGAGGGACAGGGATCCTATTTTCAAGCAGCTATCCTTAGTAATACAGAACATGTCGAAATAAAGTAATAGATAAAATATGTAAAAAGCAGACTTGTTTAAAACAATATGTTTTCAAACTTATCCCGAATATGTCACAGGCTTTTGTTGCTGGATCAATTTACTCTGCAGGTAATGCTGTAATGGTTGTCCAAAATTATAGATGTGTCTGCTGTCAGGTGTGTTATATTTCAAACAAATATTCTACGAATTTAATCAAGCTCAGCTGTATGACCAGTATTTGGTTTTGTGCATGTTTTTTCGTAAGTAAGTCTGGTAAAAGTATAAAAAGCTAAATGTTGCAAGTAAAATGTTGTTTTGTTTACCTTGCCCCCAGTTCTTTATGATTAACCATCAAGACTCGACATGCGCTGCATGGAAACTGTGGTTTTCCATCTGGGGCCCTTTAATCTGATCTTTAAACTAGCTTATATGATAAACTACAACTTATAGCATGCAGTGTGTTAAATGCTTTGCTGTGCTAGTCCTTCTCTCCCCTCTCACAGCTGTATTCTCCATGGTAACAAGAGAGACTGCGAACGATACTTTACTATCCAATTCATACCCATTTTTAAATTACTTGGTAACTAGCGCTATGTCACAATGACAAATGCCACCCTCTCTGGTCCCTCCCACACCTTGGCCCCGCCCACATCGTACCCCCACCACCTTGCTACCCCTATGATTTTGCTGAAATGACGCCCCTGGCTGCAATCAGTGGTGGTAACGTGTGTGTTTAGCATAATGACACCTCTGTATGACCTGCTGAAACAAAATCCCTCAAGCTTTCTCCTCCTGTTGCTGTCCTCCCCATTGTCTTAGTGATTGCCTACTCGACATTTCGTTCAGCTGACTGGATCCCAGAAAAGAATACTTCAGTTACAGTGGATTTTTGCAAACGCGCCTACAGTACACGTGTGTATAATAAACGCAGTGCAAAGTGTTCGAAATGGATGGAATTTTTCATAGAGTCAACAATTACAGTCAATCGACTGTAAATACAATAGGCGTGTGTAAGATGAAGAGGCTGCCTTCCACACAGTAGTTGCACTCCTTTCTCCAAGAGACACTTTTTAAAACGGTTCACAAAGTTATTTAAATCAGCTGAGATGCTTTCCAAAATGCCAAGTGAATAACAGTTAAATGAACTGAGATGCTGGCCAAAATGCCAAGTGATTAACATCGCATGCAAATGCATCTTAACCGACTCATTAAGACGTGTTTTCGTGTGCACTTAGTACTTAATGTTGTACTTTGATAGGGACAGATACAGATGTCAGTTTGTCATGGAGAACATGTACAAGGCAATGGTGTTTCTTTATTAACATTGCAAATCCAAAAGATAAAAAGGCATCTCACAAAATGCGAAGCTGTCATTAAAAGTCTTGTCTTGGAACAGTGACATGTATAGATAGGCAAGATACAATACTTTTTCCCGTTCTTGCTTGCCTCTTCCGAGTCTCGTGGTAATGACAGCATAGATATAAACAGTGAAATATTAGTGCTTTGGTGAGAATACCTTCAAAATATTTGCCCTCTTTTCTCTCCCCCGACAAGGAGACAAAGTGAGTTATCCCCCAACCCCTAATACTTAGAACAGTGTTGATGAGATATGCAGGATTACAGAAAGTGTGTGTGTGTGTGTGTGTGTGTGTGTGTGTGTGTGTGTGTGTGTGTGCAGATACATGAGTTGTTTGGTGTCCTTATATTGACTGCCTGTTACAAAATAATGCTTTGCATCTGTGTCCAAGCACAATCTTGCTGCATTACTTAACAAGCATGCTGCCTTTGTGTAATTCTTTCCACAGCCTCAGAAGTTCACCTTGCCGCTGGTGGTTGGGCCTACCTGCTGATGTCTACCCATAACTCACCAGACCCAAACAATTTCTATCTCACTTCCCTGATCACCCACTGTATGCCACCATGTCTGGAAATAGCCATGCCACTGCATACTGCCGTATGCCAATACACTATCCCACAGTGCACCTGCTGCCTCATTTCACCGGGGTTGCAGTTTAGTGCCAAAAGTGCCACACACTGCAGATACCTGCAAGTGAACGTTCGGCATTGACAAATGCTTGTTTAATAATTGCTCAGTCCTGCAAGCTGCTCTCCCATCTTCCCATCTCTAGTTGCTCAAAGCAGTAACATGTTTAAATGTGTGCACAGTTACGTGTCTCTGGTGGTCTTGCGTTCTCTGTTCTTTGGGTGAGAAACCTGACAAGCGAAGCTGAGCGGCTCTGGCACAAAGGACTTTAGAAGAAAGTGTGATAACAATAAGAGGCATTTAAACTGTACATATAAAGCTATTATAAATCGTTGTTGAAGATTCCTGTTTTAAAAAACATTAAAGGGACACTGTCAACCCTCAAAGTGCCCCTAGTTTAAAAAAAAAAAACATATTTTATGATTGCTCACAGTCTGTGAAGATTGCTGATGTAGCTGGTACTTTGATTCTGATTTTTCTTTTTAAAACTGGAAAACAGACTATCGACTATACTGGTGTTAACCACACCAAAACATGTTTGTTTACACTCCTTGATGAACTTCCACTGCATCTTTCTTGGACTTGGGAATACACCCAACTCAGTTTAGCCACTCATGATGCAGTGAGAAGAGAGGAGGCTATTGCATCATGAGTGACTGCACTGTTTGGGGTGCTCATAATGCTCATAAAGTATGCAACTGGAGTTGATCAAGAATTTGAAACAAAACAATGTTTGATTATATTAAACCATTATGATGAATTTCAGTTCTACTAAGAAGGGAAGAAGAAAGAACAAACAACAACATCAATTAATTTTAAAGAAGGCAAGAAATAATAAAATGTGGGGTTTTAGCTAGAAATACTATGATGCAAAAAGAGCTGACAGTGTCCCTTTAACTTGTAGGCTGGCACATCTTCTGAACTGACTGCAGACTGGGGCCTCACAAGGCACTGAGCAAAACTAGTAGGTTACCAGTCTTAATTTGTACCTCACATAAATGCTACAGTGCTATTCTTGGCACCTTCAACATGTCATAAGAATTAAGGCTTAATGTCCGCCTCCTGTCTAAACTCACCTCAAGATGTGCCACTTCAGCCCTTCCTCAGTTTTCCTCCTCTGCCTTTCATCCAGCTGATCCTACCCCCCCCACACACACACACACACTGGGGCCACCATGCTGCTACTGGCAACATTTTTTTCTAGTGAAATGGAAAATAATAAATTTGTGACTCACAAGACTTTTCTCCTTCTATCTTTTGTCTTGCAACAAAATACTTATAAAAAAATAATGCAGTCTTCAATCTCTGTGCTCCATAGCCAATGGCATTGGTGTTGGTACAAATAGTTTGGTACCACCAATCCAGGTAGATGGGACCTCAGTTTAACGTCTCATCCGAAAGATGGCACCTCAGAAGTGCAGCACCCCTCTCATGCTGCACTACAGTGTCAGACTGGCCTCAGAGGCGAGTGTGATACCTACTGAGCCACTGACACTGCCCTAAATTCTCTGGACCTGCTTTACTGATGAGTGTCACCATTCATGGGTAGTAGCACTCAGGTGTGGAGCAAAGACTCTCTCTCAATCAGGACAAACCACAGGAACATTGTAAAATGTCTCCTGGCCAGCCTTGTCCATGATTTGCACTCAATCAATTAGCAAAGTTCTGCCATGTTTCCAAAACTGAAGTCTTGCACTGCATACTTTTATTCTCACAAATTTGTTCACATTTGGGTGTAGGTTGGCACTAACTTCCTCCCACAACCAGGCATGCCTGTTCTCCTCTATTTCCTCCCAAATCTTTTGAGAGAAGAAAGGATATGTCTGTCCATATTCAGCCATAGCCCATCTCCGAATTATTCATTCTTGCTTGCTGCCTTTGATTAGATCCAACCCAGGTGTACAGCTTGGGGGTGGCCAATCCTGGTTGAGCTAGCTTAACGCACTCAGTGCAGAGTAAAAGCAGTCCACCTCTGCACTTGATGGCATGTTCCTAGAGCCCTCCTCCATTTCTGTCTCAGGAGGCTCCACTGCTAGTGATGATTCACAGGGCCCCACCATGGCTATTGCAACTTCTTCCTGTTCTACAAGCTCTGCCCAGGAGCTGACATTTGCCCCAGCTCCTGAAATTGTCTATTCCTCACTACACACAGAGGCACTGGCTTCCCAACACAGAGCTTCATTCACCTCATCCTCACCCACTAGGATTGGGCTCAGGCCTTCGACCCATGGATCCACAGAACCTGCATCTGCAGCATCCAAATCCACCCTCTGTGGCATGGAAAACTCCATTTCTTCCTGTACTTGCAAAGCATTCTCACAAACATTCTCCAAGAATTCCCTGACAAACTCAGTGGGGTCCCTCTGATTGTAACCAGCCTGCTGCTATTCTGAACTGGCAGGGGCCCTTGGCAGTGTCCATGCTGGGGCTAAGTGAATGTTTTTTGCTTTTGCTATTACTGTGCTACCTGCTTCACACACCCCAAATTGCTTGCGACAATCTGTGCAATGGGCAATTAGCAGAACATCCCTCCCTGGATTCAAACAAACAATGCATACATTGACCGGAAAGTTTGGCAAAGCCACATCAGATGGTGCTGATTCACACCTGTACAGTTGTGCAAAGTGAGCTAACTCTTTTTCGTGTTGTGCACTCCATGCCCTAGTATGGAGCTGGTAGTAGGGGAACTTTGAGACCATTTTCTATAAATAAATAAAGTCCCATGTTACTACTTTGCAGTCAAACTGAGATTTAGCTTTAAACATGCTGCAACAGTTCTTTAACAGGCTGCCTGACTTTTGCATTTTGCTCCACAACTTTAGCACAACTACTTGAAACTTTTCTGCAGTTGAGACACTAATCCAAGATGGTGCTGCATTATTTACATTTGCAACCATACCCCAAAATGGCAGCTGTAACTTGTCTGATCTTGCATTTAACTGTTTTACTTAAAGAGCAACTGACACCATCTGGTCAAAACAGCTACATTGCAGAATTAGAATAAGCATGCTCCCAGTAAATCTCATACCGAAAACTAGATTTCTATGTTGCTTCATTTTAAAGTTATGAGCTTTTTTGTAACCTTGATTTCACTACCTGTTCAAAACAGCCTGTATCGGTGAAGAGCTGCTATGGTTTGTCGTCTCAGGACCTCACCATCTAGTATTCCCTGTCAGCAAGGTTATAGGACCTGTTTCTCCAAAATTGCAAAAATCATGTGCAATGGTTTTCACAAGTAAAACAGGGAGCACCAGTCAGTAAACATTGCTTTAAAAACTGTGTGTGTTTCAGGTTTTGTAACAAAGCTGACAATATTTTATGTGCCTTTTTGTTGTGGCCCTTTTTTCCAGGGTTGCTGGATGCTTGGTCATAGCACACTGTTGTGAGGTTTGCACACTTAATAAGTTGCTGATGTGGCGAAAGGCTAAGATCATTCACACCTATCATTCAATTGAAGTGATTTCTAAGAAAGGCACTTTAAAATAATTATTTCTTCTCCTTGTCAATGGGGTGGGAGAGGTAATGCTGTTTTGAAAACTTACTAGGAGTTTCTAATTTAGTCAGCACAATGTGTTCTCCCTGTTAAGCTGTTTTGATGTACATTCAGGCTCATCTATGTTCTATTCTAAATTAAAAAGATAATTTTACCAGAGCCAACATTTCCACCCCTAGTAGGAATTAACACATAAAAGGTCCCTATTAAAACATTGTAAAGCAGACACTGACAAACAGCAGTGAATTTACCAACATTACAATAATAACAGTACAGTAACCCCTCGCTATAATGAACTAAAAGGGAGCCATAATCTGTATTTGTTATAGCTTCCTATTCATTACAATGTGGGACGTTACTATGCACTACTGTCGGCTGGTGCATATGTCATCTGCACACATCAAACACTTCCCATATGCCTTATACACTGCAAGGTAAGCAAAATAAAGCTAAAATCAAAAAATACCCACTTCATAACTGCTAGCTGAGACTCCATGTTAAAGACAGCACCTGTAACAGGAACGGTGGCTCAGAGCTTCCACACCTTTTACAAAAATGCCACCCCCACCAATTCACAGACTCATCACTCCAGATATCTGTACATAGACTAGTACACTGGGCAATAGTAAAAGCAAAAAAGAAACAGATTAACAAAAAGAAAAACCTGACAACAACAAACACCTCTCCCCAAATTCCAGATCTTTTTTGATGTTCTTTCTGTTTTCATAATCACCACCATCCAACTCACAGATCACAGTTCCAGCTCCACCATATCTGACTTCCTCAGTATGATTCAGAACCTAGTATGCATAAAATAAATTCAGTACTGGACAACATACATTTACTAAGTAAAAATGAGAGTTGGGTGGGGGTTGGAGGGGGAGCGTGTTTGTAAAGCATGTGGACTCTCTGAGCTGTCGTCCATGTTACAGGTGCTGTCTTTAACTCAGAGTCTCAGCTAACAGTTAAGATGTGGATATTTTTTACTTTCGTTTTTAACTTTGTTTTCCTGACAGTACAGTGTATAAGGCATATGGACAGTGTTTGACGTCTGCGGGTGACATGTGCACCAGCCGATTGCCAGCACAGATAGGAATTCTGAAGAACAGAAAGACTAAAACATCGGCAGCCACATGAGGCATTCATTATAGCCGAGTTTTTGCTATAGCAGGGTTCGCTATAGTGAGGGGCTGCTGTACAACTTCCTAACAGGCACTGTAGAGTAGCACTCTAAATGGCTTCAGCAGCCTGGAGGCATGCTGACTCAGCATCCAGCAACCCTTGAGAAATGGACCACACCAAAAGGCATTATAAAATATAATTTTGTCAGCCTTGTTACAAAACCTGAAACATATAGTTTTTATAGCAATGTTTTTGAATGGTGTTGCCTGTCTTACTTTGGACAACTATTGCACATGATCTTCAGTTCAGTTCAGTTTATTGACTGACAAGACAGAACTATCATTACACAATATTGCACAATACAGTTTAGCATACATAAATATACATATAACATTCTACATTGTTAAAATCCATAGAGGTACAATTTCCAGTAAATATACAGGGAAATTAAGTAGTACAATTAAATTGATATTTCTACCAGTAAACTCATTCAGATGTTTATAATTAAACTATTGCACATGTCTCTACATCTAAGATTTAGTAACAAATATTAGTATCACCCTTCTAGTAACCTATTCCTTATTTATAATATGCAGTTTCTTATATTCTATCTTTTAACAGAATAATGCTACACTTTCTAACATCTCAGCATTTTTTGATTTCAATTATGCATTCACTTGATATTTATGTTTCATGTCTAAAGCTGATAATACATTACCCAAGTACAGATTTCCTTCTTGAATGTATAGAGGACATCAAATCAATAGACGTAATATGTTGTCTTTCCAAAGCTGGCACTTACAAATTTATGTAATATTTTTTATCATAGAACCCTCTCATATGATCTTTAAAACTTGGAGAAACAGGTCCTATAAGTTTGCTGACAGGAAATACTAGACTGTGAGATTCTGAGATGACATCAGCAGCAGCTCTTCACTGACACAGGCTGTTTTAAACAGGTAGTGCAATCAGGGTTACAAAATACCTCATAACTTCAAAATGAAGTAATGTAGAAATCTAGTTGTCGGTATGAGATTTACTGGGGGTATACTTATTTGGATTCTGCAATGTTGCCCTTTTTGCATCAGAGGCTCTTTAAGGCACAACTTCAGTTTTACATTTTTTGCACAGTTCAGCACATTCATACTGTCTCTGCATTTCTCCGGACCTGTTGGTTCAGTACTGCTCTGGAGTTCTTTCTTGAAACAGTCACTACACACACAGTCCACTTTTAAAAATTCACAAACTCTTTCTTGGTTACTTTGCTGAATTGCTTTACAGTTCTCCGACTTTTCTGCAACACAGTTCACTTTACTTTGCACTTGGTACTTACTGAGGCAGTAACTGAGTCCCTCCGTTGGTGGTAAATGGCCTGTTTCCAGTTTTGTTTGGCTTTTCCGGTGATCAGGCTGGCAGACCCATGGAATGGTCACAAGACACACTGCGATCACTGCTATTTCTGGTTGGAAAATGGGTTGAGCCTGGGTTTTACTGTGAAAAGTTCAAAAATACTGTTTTAGGAATGCTTTTCTCTCAGTGATTCCTCCTGCTGCTGCTTGAACTAGCACGCTGCTCACTCTCCTTCTTGAATACTCCACAATACTGAGACTCAGGCAAAGGGTGGGGCTTGGCATCGCTGGACCAATCACACAATGCCATGCAAATGAGCTCTCTCTCTCTCAGCCACACTCCCGCATGGCGGTTGTCGAGAAGGCAAATTTAAAAAGCAAACTGTCACTTTTTTTCTCGACTGGTAATCTCAGTGGGGCAAAGCACTTTTAAGGCATTTTGACACAGTTCTTGGTACATTTTCCTTAACGACCCCCCAGTTTCTACTGTACACACATGAAACTTTCTGGGCACTTAGAAACTGCTGTTATTAAAGTCTACAAATACTTTTCTCTTTGAATTTGCAACTTTTAACAGTTTCTCAAGCACTTAAAATGGCAAGGCAAGTCAATCATTGCTCAGCTCAACAGTTAATTTTTCCAGTTTACACAGACAAGCTGAAAATCTTTCACTTTCTTTCACAGAACCACAGGCAGCAAAATGTTCTCAGATGGCATTTTCCTTGGCACAGACTTTGCTTTTCTTGCAATGATCTTCTGCTTGGGTGCACTACCACCAGACAGGAAGACCGTAGACATACCCTCAGCATTTTACCACTTACCCAAAAACATATACCAGATGAGCACCCACATTTTTGTAACCCCCACACCACTTAGGGCAAGTTGGCACCCTCCATTAAAAAAACTAGTATTCACATATGGCATACCATTTACTTTTAGCAGAAATACTCATATTGGTACCAATCTTAGCTTTAGAGTGTATACCAGGCTCTTATCTAAAGGAAGGGGGTGGTACAATTACCAAAATGAACCTTTGTAAATATAACCAGATCCATGGGAGAGGATGCTAGACATATGCTAGACCTAACTGCTGACCAATAACTCCACACAGAAAGCAATGATCAGAATGTCCAGTGTAGAAGCTGGGATTGTGCAGTATTGCTTTATCCACAGATGTTACTAAAGCACAAGTTGACCCCCAATGGTTGGTCATGGCAGACAAGTACATTCCTTTTCCAGGCCTCTTTTTCTAGGCAGTACAGTTTTCCACAAAAACATTTAATTTCTCTTCCCATGGTGAATGCTTGTGGATTGAACCACACACTCAGAACATCCTCCTGTGGCAATGGCCTTTGCCAAAGGAAACTTGGCACCCATCAACGAACCAGTTAGCCCTGCCTTGTCAACTGCAGATGGCATTCCTCCCACCCTTTTCCCCAGTCGACAGTCTCTACCATTCCTTCAGGGTTACATCAAATGAGCTTCCAATCCCCACTGAATCGTTAAAGACTCAAACTTTAAACTTGACACCAAAGTGTATGAGGGGTCTGGACAGGTGTGATCTAGCCTTATCTTGGGCACACACACCTCAGCCAACTCCATAATGAGAATAGTTACTGCATCTGTACTCACAAATTTGTTGCTCCTTCCTTTAAGCATGGAAACAACCCAGAAAACACCCCTTTTCCATGGTAGCTTGTCAGAAATTCTCACACAAATATCCTTCTCAAAGGCAGCTGTACACACTGTAAGACCTTCAGGGGACTGCGCCTTGGATCCAGTGAACTGGTAGTCCCTCAACCTCCCTCTGGAGTGAAATCAAGAAATCCTGCTGAAAAAAAGGTCTCCACCACTTCACTGGCGACTGAAGATTTAATCCAAACTAGGGTGAGAAACACAGGGCTCTCTGGTACAGAGCCCCAACTGGTAGACCTCCTGCCACTCTGACTTCCAGACTTCGACCAACTGAACATTCTAAAATTCCCCACAGCAGCTGACTCAAAAATGGTTATGCTGCTGCGAGAGTTCTAAATGACATAATCATCCCCATTCAGGCTAGCTGAGTAAACAATGATGTCATTATGTAAAAATTCCCTTAATGAGCTCCTTATCAGCTGCTTTTTCACCTGCTTATAGACAACTACCAATGGGATACTAGTAACACCATGTGACTGGGTGGTTACATTTGCATTAGCAGTTTAGCCAATAGTGGTTTCCTTCAAACATTTTTGTCAGCCAGTAGAAAAAAAAACAGTTTGAAGGAAGTTGAAACAGATTTTGAAAGGGATTTCAGAAAAACATATTCCCTTCACATTGCTTTCATCAACTGGCTGTGTGAAAGAAATCACTTTCAGCCTCACTGCTAACCCACCAAAACCCCTTTCCTAAGAACCCCTCCCTCCTGACCCTTGGTTAATTTTGGCATTCAGTTACTCCAGCACCACCCACTGCATAAAAAGACACCACAACCACACAAAGCTCAAACAAAATTGAGTTTAATGCATCAGGTAGTGTGTAGACCTCTTACCAGCAGACAAGGGAAACACAAGCAGGACCCCACCAACTTCTACCGGTTTCACTACTGCGTCTTCAGGGAGGGTCCAACACACAGGTTGACCCCACTTTTAAATTATACTCTTAAAGTGTGTCAGTGGCTCAGTAGGTAGCACACTCATCTCTGAGGCTGGGAGATCAGAGGTCTGTGGGTTAAGTTCCCACATCTGGCACTTGGGTTAATATCCCAGTACTGACACTGTAGTGCAGCATGAGAGGGGTGCTGCACTTCTGAGGTGCCGTCTTTCGGATGAGACGTTAAACCACGGTCCCATCTGCCTGGATTGGTGGTAGTTCAGGTGGATGTTAAAGATCCCATGGCACTGATCGAAAAGAATAGGGGAATTTCTCCGGTGTCCTGGCCAAATTTCCCTCATTCACTAAAAATACCACCAACAGCTTAATCTGGTTCAAGGTCAGTTGGCATTCATCTGTATCCCCTTCCCCTGGGTCGTGCCTGAAAATAGGCAGGATTTGTCTAGTGCACTTACCCGGTCAACAAAAACTAAATAAATAAATAAAATAAAAGTGATATTGCCATTTTGTACCCACAAGTGACTATGTGAACAATAAAAATAAAAGTGTGTACTGACTTGTTACATATACTGTGGATTAAAAAAGGACCAAGCCACAATACATCAGTAAGAGATCTACACACTACCTGATGTATTAAACTCAATTTATTTTGAGCTTTATTGTGTGGTTGTGGTGTTTTTTATGTGGTGGGTGGTGCCGGAGTATCTGGACACCAACATAGTTTCTCTGTTAGCACACCCAGACGTGGCGGTCTTGGTCTTTTGCATTGCCATGTTTAATGTTATCAGATTTATTTATTTATTTAAGCATTTTACCAGGAAGGCATGCTGAGCAGACTACTGCTCAATTCCAGATGTGTCCTGGGGGGGAGGGTAGTGGAGAAGTGCAGCACAGCAAATTACAAAACTAGGAACAAGACAGTAGATATTCAGGCTATGAGTACACGCAGGTGCAGTAGCATATTCTGGGATGCAGCCTGGTATTGAAAAGTGAGAGCAATCCACTGACAAGTACAAATGAGCAATAACATAAATGGCACTAAAATACAAGCAAGCAAGCCCTCTAGAATGATCCTGATGTAATGGAAAGTGACTAGCTATGTCTTGTGAAGTCAGAAGTTAGTTGCATGTGCAGGTGGAGGAAAGTGTGCTAGAAACAGGGAGTTGCAGTGTAGAGTGGGGGGGTGAGCAGAATGCTCTCTGGGAGTTTGTGCTATAGTTTAGCAAACTGTGCCTGGAAGCTGCATGACCAACACCAGTAGACATGTGAGGAATGGCTAAAACATGGGAGCCTTTGTTTCTGAGTTAATATGCTGGGAGTTTGGGGGCTGTTAGGGCAGAGGCTTGGTAAGAGGGGCAGGGATTGAGTCCAAAATCTGGCCACAATCTATGCGGAGTGGGACTGTCTGTGACCATTTAGTGAGGGGTGATCCAAGGCCTGGTAGAGGGAGTAGTGGTGGGTAGAGTAGGGGCAGTCAAAGGCAAAGTGACAGAAGGCATGGAAGAGTGAGTCCAGTCTGGCTAAGGTGGACTTGGGAGTGGCACTGTAGACTACATTGTTGTAGTCAAAGATGGGTAGAATAATTTTCTGCATAATTTCCCTGCAAGCTACAGTGGTATGCATCCATGGTTGTGGTAAAAGGCACCAAGCCTGGAGTACAGTTTCTTGTGGATTGAATCAATATGTACAGATAGTGGCTGTCCAGTCCCACCACCAGTATCCCCCTCCCTCTTGACCCATATTTTAAGTAAAAACATCTGGCGATGGTGAGTGCCCATTCCCACCAGCCATTACAGCTTTGTTGAAAATCAACACCAGGGTGCCTACCCCTGGTGCTGGCTAAGATCACTCCCCCTCTCCTCTGAATTACAAGTGGACTCCAACCCAATTTCAGCACACACAACACCTCACCACTCACACACCTACACAAGGTCCCTTGGCTTAGTTTCACTCACAATGAAAAAGACCTTGAAGCGAGACCACAAATTGAGGAAATAATGTAAGTGTTGTCAATGTATTTTCAATGTGTTTTGAACTTTTGCTCATAGCTTTGTTATTTTTAAATGTTTTTGCACCAACATTTTAATGTGGTCTTTCTAGGACCCCACCTTATGAACAAGGTAGGTAAGGGTTTTCAAATCCATCTCAAAAGTGAATTTACAGTTGCTCTGCAAAAACACCTTACAGGCATGATTTGAAACATTTCACATACCAGGTTCATGAGGTGGGGTCATAAGAAGACTATGCTGAAAAGTTGGTGAAACATATGTTAAAATGACCAGGTTATGAGCGAACATTCACCTTTTTCAATGTTCACTCATAACTTTGGTAATTTTCAATATTTTAACCCACAATTTTCAACATAACCATTTTTTTCACACCATCTCATAAACATGACAATTACCATTTTTCAAATCCTGACCAAAAGGGGTTTCTCACTTCTTCTGTGAAATTATATCTGGGGCAGTATTTTATAAATGACATGGGTATTGTGTTGGGGAAGGGGGTCATAAAAACATTATGTTGAAAATGTGAGGTTAAAATGTAAAACAAAAGTTATGATGAAATGTTATTTGTAGGGCCAGCCATTTGCCAAGTGGGCAGCACATTGTGATCCCATGCCAATGAGCTGAGTTGGGCTGAGACTGGGGGGACGCCAAAGCCATATGGCTGGAGGGGGAATAGTGTAGTGTTGGCTGCATGGGCAACAAGTAACCATATAGTGAAGAGAAGTCTTTTCTTGACATAGTACTGCCCAGAGGGCCCTGCACCTCTTCATCTATAGCTGCATGGAAGAAGAGGGCCCATAGGGTCTTCGCTTCCACTGCCACATGGACTCTTGGATCTGTGAATCTGCATCTGTAGCCACTTGGAAGTGCAGTCCCCAGATGGCTCTGTGCTTCTGCAGCCCCACTGACAGTCCCACAGATTCTTTACCTAGAGGGTCCTGTATTTCTACAGCCAGATGGACACTTCCCTTGACGCAGTACCCAGATATCCCTGTGCATCTGAATCTGTTCATGCAGGTCTGGACCTGCATGAATGAAGATATGATTCCACTATCACAAAAAGAAAGAAAATTCATTGCATAGGGTTGAAGAACCCAAAGAGGACAAAGTCAGGAAATGAAAACCAGTAGAGTCTGGCATCTCCAGAGTCTTGGTGAATTGGTGGTGTGAGGTTGCCACCCCCAGCTTGAGTAAACAAACATGAGCTCTTGCTTCATGCAGGGCCCACAGGGCCCAGGGGGAAGAAAGCTATAACTGATTCTGTTGGTTACAAGTGGTGAGGCATACTCCTCTACCTCCAAAGAGTATATGCCTATGAGGCACTGGTTTGGAGCTGCACCTTGGGTTTTTGGACAGAAGGCTATGGTCTAGGGGGAGGGCATTAGGGTTGACATCCCCAAGAAACACCACACCACCGATTTGACAAAACTCCCAAGACCCCCAAACCCTAACGGTTTGCATTTCCTGACCTTGTCCACTTGGCTTTCTTCAACCCTAATGTGTACATTAATGTAGTTTTTGGCAATATATATATATATATTAACAGTGGCAGCCATTGCTACGTCAAACTGTGGTGTGCTACCATAGAGATGGATGTCAGAAAATATTGGAAAAGATACATTCATCTGAATGCAGCTTTTCTGACTGAAATTGGAATGTGGTGAGTTGTGGTGCCTCTATAGTTAGGGTTGAGAAGGGGTTTTAATGTTAAACCCCTAAATTGCCCTTAAGAACTTTGACACCATTCAATGGAATTGCATGAAATTTTGTATGCACAGTCCAAGGGGACAAGTTATCTTGATCTGGCAAATTTTGTGATGGTCAGATGACTGGATTCAAGAGCTGGATAGTGCAAAAAGTGGGAAAATCATGAGATTTGTCTGGTTTTGTTTTTTTGTTTTGCTTTCACCTACAACCCAGATGGTTTAGAATTGTGTTCTTAAATAATCAGGGTAAAAGAGGCTTACCTTAAAAGAGGCCTTTTGTTGCTTTGGTGAAAAAATATTACTTGGTTCTTGAATTATGAGGATCTGAAATTTAGGTTCTGAGCATGCTTAATAGGGTCTTTCATTTATATATCTGATGCAAAAGAAGAATTTTTGGCTCATGAAAGAAGAATCTTTCGTGAGCCAAAATTCTTCTTTCATGAGAAAAACTCTTCTTTTGTATGGCAACCATCTTGTTTTTCATTTTTCAAAAAAAAAGAAAGTAAAATCCATAAAAATGATGACCTGAAGAAAAACAAACCCATGCATCTAGCTAAATCAGATCCTTTTAGATCAATTCTACAGTTTGTTTGTTTTTTCAAAAAACACCCCAAAATATGGTTTTGGGACATCCCTGAAATCCTAGTTGGAAAGGTTAGTGATGGTTCTGGATTCTTCTTTTATGAACAAAACTTTTTCTTTCATGAGTCTCACAAAACATGAATCTCTACACACAAAAGAATAACTGACTCTCACAAAAGAAGTAATTTCTGGTTTCGTGCTCTTCCTCCATGATCTCCTTTCATGAGATTTCTTGTTTTGTGATCTTCTTTCATATCAGAAGAAACTCATGAAAGAATAATTTCTTCTTTCTTGAGGCAGGATTCTTCTGTGATCTTCTTTCATGGGATTTCTTGTTTCATGATCTTTCTTATCAAAAGAAGCTCATGAAAGAATACTTTAATCGAGCACAAGTCTTCTTTTGTGATCTTTTGTGAGATTTTTTTCTTTCTTGGTCTTCTTTCATGAGACCATGTAAAAGAAGAAAATCTGCTTATGAAAGAACGTTGTCTTTGTATAGAAAAACAACTTTTGTTTATAACAAGGCTGTTTTAAAAGATTTTTACCCCATATTTTCAACATGGCCTTTGTTTGACCATACCTCATGAACCAAAAAGGTGAAATTTTTCAGATCTGGCCTAGAAGGTAACTTCGCAGTCATTCTGCAAAATAACTTTTTAGGCAGCATTTGAAAAATGTCACCTGACTGATTGATGAGGTGGGGGTCATAAAAACATTATTTTTAAAACTTGGGGTCAAAATATTAAACAACAACAAAGCTATAAAGGAAGATCCATGTGCATCTATATCTGTAGCCACTTAGAAGTGCAGGGCTTTCTGCAGTTAGATGAACTCCTCAGTTGGTGCAGGGTCTAAAGGGCACTAAGCATCTGCATCTGTGGCCCAGAAATCCCTGCATTTTCACAGTCTAATGTACTTCACATTTGGTGCAGGGCCCAAATGTCCCTGTGCGTGTGCCTCTGTAGCCACATGGATACAAAGGCCCAGAGGGGCCTGTGCTTCTGCAGCCAGATAGACTCCTTACTTGGCACAGTGTCCTGAGGGCCCTGCACATCTGCATCTGTAGCTGCATGGAAGCACAGGGCTCTCTAGGCCCTGCACTTCCAAAACTAGATGTACTCCCTCACTTAGTGCAGAAGTGCAGGGCCTTCTGGGTCCTGCAGTTCCGCACCCAGATGGACTCCTCACTTGGTGCAGGGCCAGAACTGTGGAGCCTATAGTTATGCAGATGGAAGTACTGTTGCAATGTGTGCACAATAGTTTCAGCAATGAAATTGTTCAAGGGGGTATCAGTTTTTCAGTTATGCAGATGCATAAAACAAAACATGAACTAACAGATCATACAGGGTGCATGAATACAGCAGAGCCAGCCATGAAGCTACACCGTAACTTGAAGTAAATGGCATGTCACAAAATACTACAATAAAAAAGTGCTTGACACTGAATTACACTGTTCTGTGCAGCATACTGCAGCATTTTCTGATATACTGCAGCATTACTGTGTTACATCCTAGTTGGTGCCACTGTACCTCTGGCTGCAGAGGCACAGACCCATGAAGCCTTCTATCTACAGAAGGACAGGCCTCCATGGGGCCTGTGCTTCTGCAGCAACACATTCTCATGCACGCAGTACAACATACACACACAGGGGGTGCTTATGCAGCTTTACATAAAAATCCATGAAGGTATCACATTAGTGCTACCGCATTTGTGTTATCTGGAAATAGTTGTGTGTTGTTTGTCTTCCCATATGATGGCTATCTGGGTTACTTGTATGGTCTTGTCTTTTGCTGCTTTGAGAGGGTGGGGAGTTGGGTGGAATCCCATCGCATACATTTCCCTACTTATGTTTTGAACCATAACTAGTGCATTAGTGCAGCTTTTTGCAACTATATACATACATATATATATATATATATATATATATATATATATATTCATTGCATAAAACTTTGCTAATGCATCAGTTAGAAGGTTGAAGTGACAAAAGTAGGGAAATGAGGCATTAGAGTTGGGACCCTAACCCTAGCTCATCCTACCACCCCCAACCTTCACAGAACAACAGGTGCCAGGTTAAAGCTGGCATAGTACAGTATAGGAGAATGGAGTGAGAGCTAGGCCCGATGACCCCAAGGCACACTCTGTCACCCGTTGGTCTGAGGAGGGTGGGGGTGTGGTGGTAGAGTGAGGGGGGTTAGGGTCTCAATCCTAATGCCTCATTTCCCTACTTTTGTTGCTTCATCCCTAACTGATACATTAGCAAAGTGTTTTGCAATGAATTTCCTTACTTTTTGAGAAAGTGTAGTCTTATCATTATATGATTTGGGGAGTGCAGGGCCCGTCTCCCATGGTATCAGTTTTTTGGAGCATAAGGCCCTACTCCCATCTGTCCATAAGTGCACAGACATTGTAATGAGCTGTCATCTCCCTGTGGGAGCGCAGGGCCCAGAATATTAGATGGCCCAGCAGTCCCATTACTGCATAATGGTATCCATACATGGGAGTGCAGGGCCCTCCAGGCCCTGCGGTCCTACCTACCTATAATTGTAGAGATACAGCAGAGGCCTATACACATTCCAAGTAACCCTTGTGCTGCAAATGGTGCAATATCTCAGTAACCATAGCAATCTTGAAAAAAATTCCACTGCAATTGTAATTATTGACTGGTACACCTAAAAGTATACTAAGTCATGCTTAATGAAAAATCCATATCTCGAACTATTTTCAAGATATAGCCACTGAAAGGTGCTGCGTTCACCACAGTGTAATCTTATGAGAAATTTCTTAACTTCTGAATGCCATAACTGTGGAACTGATGCAAATTTTTACATCAAACCAGCATACTGTAAGTCACATCTGTTGGACAACCCCTTTGTGCCCTGAAAATTTCAAGCCAAAAGTCCTAACCATTTCTTTGCAGTGAACTGACAAAGAAGCAGCAACCTTTAATAATCCATGTTCGTGAGCTGTCAAAATCCTTGTTCATAAGTCGAATCCTTGTATGTGAGGTGTCAGAATCCTTGTTCATGAGAGATCCTTGTTCGTGAGATAGGGCCATCTGGTTGTCTCCTCACGAACATGGATTTTGACACCTCACAAACAAGGATTTCTCATGAACAAGGATTTTGACACCTCACGAACAGGGATTCCTTTTTATAATCCTTGTTCGTGAGGTGTCAAAATCCTTGTTTGTGAGAAATCCTTGTTCATGAGATAGGGCCATCTGGTCGTCCCCTTATGAATGAGGATTTTGACACCTCACAAACAAGGATTTTGATACCTCACAAACAGGGATTCCTTTTTATAATCCTTGTTCATGAGGTGTCAGAATCCTTGTTTGTCAGAAATCCTTATTAGTGAGATGGGGCCATCTGGTCATGCCCTCACGAACAAGGATTTTGACATGTCATGAACAAGGATCAGCTCGCGAACAAGAATTTTCTCACCTTATGAACAAGGATAGGAAGCGAGTGGCAAACAAGGATTTTAAACGTTTAAAACAGCCATTTTTTGACAAAACTAAAGGAAACCAAAGTTATAGGTTTGTAGAGGGTGTCGCCCTGAACAAAGTCCATACTTTAATCTCCACAGAAGACACTCCTGGGGCAAGTTACAAGGTTTTGTTTATCAGGAAAATTGAAAAACAAGATGGCAGTTCGAGAACAAGGAATGTTTTCTCATGAACAAGGATTTTTAAATCCTTGTTTGTGAGATGTCAAAATTCTTGTTCATGGGGCAAATCCTTGTTCGCAGTTTATACACCTATCCAAAAGACTGAACTGAGCATGCTCAGAACCCAAAATTTAAAAACTGAATAACTTTAGATCAGATTAATATTTTTTTCACCAAACTAATGCTGTCTTGTTCTTTGGGACAACTCCTTTCTACCCTGAACATTTTAGACCAAAATTCCAAACGGTGTGGCTGTAGTGTGTTGAGGAAAACTGGAAAATCGGCACAAATTTGTGAAAAACACACTTTTTTCACTATGCGCTATGCAAAATCTGCAAATCCGATCTAAACGAAACTTGGCATGTCAAGAGATCTACCCCCACGGGACTGCAGGTGCCACATTTTGTGCAAATCCCTTCAACAGTTGCAAAGTTATTAAAGTGCACAATTTGAGGTTTAACATTAAAGTGCCTGCTCAACCTCAACTATAGTTGTGCTACCGCACCATTATAATACATATATATTTACAGTTAGGGTCAAAACGACAAGTTGGGAAATGAGGCATTAGGGTTTCCAATCCTAACACCCCACCCTCCCAAAGCAGGCAGGAGAGCAGGTGGGGGATGTGTCTTGTGCTTCTCAAGCCTAATGCTCATCCCATTTCATGTGTAATAAGGTCAGATGTGTAGATTTTATGAGAATGGGGTGAGCGTTAGGCTTGAGAAGCCCAAGGCACACCTCCCACCTGCTCTCCTGCCTGGCTTGGGAGGGTGGGATGTAGGGCCGGAAACCCTAATGCCTCATTTCACAACTTTTGTCACTTTGATCCTAAGTGAAGCATTAATAAAGTTTTTTTGCAACTTATTTCCTTACTTTTTAAGATAGTATAATAGTATCTTTATTTTACTGTGGGAGCTGAGGGTCCTTCAGACCTTGCGCTCCCAGGCATATGTAATACCAGGTTTTATTTTTCTGACATTTGTCAGTACCCTGGTATACACTGCCCCCCTTTGTACATTTGTGCCTGATCCCTATTACTATTAATCGCCCCTGGCGTCTAGCTTATTTATTGTTTATTTATTTATTGAAATGTTTCACCAGGAAGGTTACACTGAGCAACAAGAGCTCATCTCACGGTACGTCCTGGGGGAAGAGAAGTGGGAACAGTAAGTAATACAACAGGATACGTACATGAGGAAAAAAGCTTAACAGCATATAGACAGACTGTACAAATTACAACCAACAATAACTAATAACATTTCTAGACTAGGATACATTTGAGAGAGACTGACAGGAGGTATAGTAAAAGGTACTCGGGAAAGGGGTGGAACAGGAGAGGTCATAGAAAGTGTTAGGTTGCAGAAAGTGCTAGGATAGTTTGGGTTAGGGGGAATATTTGGCCCAGCAGTAGGGAGGATGAGGTACAGACCAATAGCTTGGCAGGGCCCTGCGGGGTTAGGTGCAGTTGCAGTTCATCACTAGGTAGCTTGCTAGGGATGTAGAGAGAGAATAGGCTAAAGAGGAGTGGTGGATTTGGGTCAGTAGTAGGTTCCAGAGCTTAGGTAGGCGATGGGAGAATGCCGTTTGGCCGGAAGTAGTACTTCTGTAAGGTATATTCAGAGAGCTAGAGTCATCAGATTGGAGGATGTATTTGGAGGGGTGAGGGGCAGATAAGGAGGTGGAGAGGTAAGAGGGGAGTGAGCCTAGCCAGAATTTAGAGGTAAACTTTGCCACGTGCAATGTTCTCCTCTCAACAAGTGAGGGAAAATTTAAAGAGCGGTAAAGAGTGCAGTGGTGTGTCAGAGCAGAGGCATCCAAGGCAAACCTGCAGAAGGAGTTAAAGAAAGGTTCCAGCCTGGATAAGGAGGATTGAGGGGCTGCTCCGTATACAACATCACAATAGTCGAAAGTTGGCAGTATCATTTCATGTACAAGTTCACGCTTAGCCAGATGAGGGTTACTACTCCTGTTATGATAGAGGGCCCCTAGCTTAGGCCAGAGTTTCTTTAGAATAGCATTAATGCGGATGGAGAAGTTTAGGTTCCTATCCAGCCAAACTCCAAGGTAGTGGCAGGAAGAGGTGTTTTCTAATACAGTCCAATCAATTGTGTAAAAGGTGGGTAAAGAGGAGAGCCTTGCCAACCTCTACCTAGTACCGAAAGTCATGAAGACTGTTTTCTTTGAGTTTAGAAAGAGGTGGTGCTCACGTAGCCAGCGTTGCACACTGTTGAAATCCAGCTGGAGCCTGGCAGTGACATCAGGGACCGAATTGCCAGTTGTGAACAGTACAGAATCATTGGCATACATGTGTATGTTAGATGATAAACAAAACTGAGGGAGATCATTGAGGAAGATTGAAAAAAGGAGAGGCCCAAGTACCGATCCTTGGGGGACTCCCATGGTGATGGGGGAGGGGAGAGGTGATGGCATCAGCTATACAGACAGATTGTGTTCTGCCCGACAGACAGGACTTGAACCATTCAAAGGCATTAGGGGAGAGACCAGCGGTCCTGAGGCAGGACAGGAGTATAGGGTGGGAGACTGTGTCGAAGGCCTTAACCAGGTCAATAGAAATAGCTGAGGTTGTGAGGCCTTTGTCCATGCCTCTGGCAATAGTGTCAGTCAGCCGTCACAGGGAAGTGGTGGTGAAGTGGTGTTTTCTAAAGCCAGCTTGGTATGGAGTGAGAAAGGAGGAGTCAGTAACGTAGGAGGAGAGTTGTTCAAGCACTATGTGCTCCTGGAGCTTAGCCAGAGTAGGAAGGAGAGAGTTAGGGTGGTAGTTGCTAGGGGAGGAGGGATCTCCCCCTTTAGGGAGTGGTAGAACTGTAGCGTGTTTCCAAGCTGTTGGGACAGTAGAAGAGATAAAGGAGAGGTTTAGCAAGATGGATAGGTGATGGCAGGAGCAGAGAGAGAGAGAGAGAGAAGAGCTTAGGGTCCAGGCCGTCTGGGGAGGAGCCTTTAGCAGGGTTGTTGGACCGAAGGGCTTGTAAGGCAGCAGCAGGGGAGATGTGGGTGAAGAAGAAGGGGGTAGAAAGAGAGCGAGCTAGCGGAGTAGAGGAAGGGGAAACGGAGTGGAGGCGGGCATGTGTCATCTGGGGGGGAAACTGGAGAAACTGGAGGACTGCATGTGTGTCAGGAGGGCCATGGCCCAACGTAGTGGCACTCCCCACTCCTCAATTCCCCATATCTGTTATTTTTTAATTCTATTTCTTCACCTCCAGGCTCAGAACTCTCTCAGGCTGCCTCACTCACCTGTGTCACTCTACCACCCACTGTGTTTCCCGCCATCTTCAAAGTCCTTAGGACTCCCCAGGAAAAGGGAAGCTACAGCCCCAAAGAGCTCAAGGGGCAGTGGCGGGGAATGAGCGTTGGGCGTGTGGCAGTGGCACTGGTGGAGCCGTTGCCTATCTGGCTGGAGGGGGCTTTTCCCCCTTGTGTGTCCTTCCTACCTCCCCCCCCATGTGTGGTGCATGTCCCCGATGGTGCGATGCATGGCAACCCTGCCTACATCATGCGACGCTGTCTGCGTGCAGTCCAGCACTCTGCAGCACCCCTGGTCTCCACCAGGGGCCACCGGAGCACCAGGCATCCCAGTGCCCTTCCCTCTAGAAAGGAGAGCAGCCCTGTGGGCGCACGATCCTTTCCCTCCCCTGCTGACCCTTGGTGCCCGAGTTTGCTCCTGAAAAAGGGTCGCCAGCATGGCGCGAGGTTTGGCATCCAGCACCTCAACCCTCAGCACCACTGGGCCAGCTCCCATATCTGTTTTCATTTATAATACCCCATTGGTGGTTAGTGGCACCCCCCACCCTCCCATATAATTTGTGTTTTATCCCTGGTGTCTAGTGGCACCCCTTCCCCACCCTCTGATCCCCATATTTTCTTTAATTAATTTCCCCATTGATGATTAGTGGTAACCCCCACCCTGCCATGCCTATTCCTGGTGTCTAGTAGCACCCCCCACCCTCCGATCCTCATATTTGTTTTAAGTTATAATACCCTCATTGGTGGTTAGTGGCAACCCTCCACCCTCCCATATAATATTTGTTTTATCCTTGGTGTCTAGTGGCACCCCCCACCCTCCACTCCCCGTATATTCTTTAATTAATTTCCCTGTTGGTGCTTAGTGGTACCCCCTACCCTTCCATATCTATCAATCTCTCTGAAGCCAAGTGGACATAGTTCAGGACTTTACAAACCAATAAACTCTGCAGCCCCAAGGAATTCTGGAAACAAATCAACTCTCTGATCAAAGGCAAAACCACAAAAGTTCCTAGCTGTCATAATACACAGGGCAACACCCTCGCTGAGCCTCCTACCATTGCTGAGGGTATAAATGAGTTCTTCACTGACCTGGATAAGTGTACGTTACACTTCGAGCCAACACTGGTCTCCCTCTCCTCAACCTCCGCCCCATCAGTGGACATTGGAAACCATCCAGAATTTCATCTAAAGCTAGCAACTCTCAAAAGGTGCAGAAGCTGCTGCAGAACCTCAAACCTGAGAGTTCCCCTGGTTATGACACATCTGAGCCTAAGTTCCCCGTATTGGGTGCATCTGCCCTTGCCTCGCCATTATGAGATTTTTTTAATAGAGTCTTTCTTTCTGGTTGCATACCATCAAAATGGAAGGTAGCAGTGGTTGTGCCAATACACAGGGGCAGTTCAAATACATTAGTAGAAAACTATAGACCAATCTCCATACTCTGTCCTCTTGCTAAAATACTAGAGCATATTCTATACAACCACCTGCAAGACTATCTTGAGTCTCATCACCTTCTCTCTAACTACCCACACGGGTTCAGGAAGAACCACAGTACCCTCACAGCCCTAATAAAAGTGTCAGCTGACATACTCAATGCAGTGGACCAAGGTCTTGTCACAGGAGCCATTTTCATGGACCTCACAAAGACCTTTGATCTGATCAGCCACAATCTCTTACCAGGGAACCGTCACTCTCTGGGTCTTGACTACAGTGCCCTTACTTAGTTCAATAGCTACTTCTCTGACCACTCTCAAGGGGTCAAGTGGTCTGTTGCCCTCTCAGGCTTCAGACCTATTATACATGGTGTGCCACAGGGGTCCATACTGGGGCCACTATTTTCCCTGTTTAGAAATAACCTGCCAAACAATTGTGGTGGAGCTGCAGTCCACCTATATGCTGACAATGCCATCCTCTACCACTCATCCTCTGACGCTGGGTGGCTCAATATGAATCTGGCCTCTGACTAACGTGTACTAGAGGACTGGTTTGTGAACAACCATCTAGTCCTCAACACAAAAAACAAATAACTTGTTATTGTACAATTCTGACTCCAAGACCCAACCTCAACTCTCTCTCTTGATACAGTCCCTCAGTGGAGATGCTCTCAAAACTGTCCAATTGTTCAAATACCTAGGGGTTACCTTGGATCCTTCATTCATGTTCATAACACATGTTTCACTCCTAACTAAGATGATCAACCAAAAGCTGGGTCTCCTTTATCACCTTTGACCTCTGCTATCATCAGCTTTGTGCCAAAACACAGATGCCTCCTCACTCCTACCTCTCCTCTCCTCTCCTATGGGGACCCCCTACTCCTCCAAGCCCAAACCGCCATCCTTGCTCACCTCTAACAACTTTACTTTTGGGTTGGACATTTGTGCTAGAGGTTAACACTAGGCATTACCACTGCAATGTGCTCTTATCTCTGGGATGGCTATCTTTCAAGTCTAAGCTACTGTGCACTACTATGTGCCTTGTATACAAACTGGTACACCATTATTTTCCCCCATGCTTTGGTGACCTCATTGCACATAAGCCTGTCAAGCGTCCCCTACAGTCTGCCCCCTCTCCCTACTTGTTGCTCCCAAACCTAGGCTGGCAGTTGGCCAGAGATCCCCTACCTTTTCTGCCACCTCGTATGTGGAACTCCCTCCCATACACAATTCTCTTAAGCACTTCTCCATCCCAGTTTAAACAGTCCCTCTCACTTCACCTCTCTGCCTCCCCTCCATGCACCTACTATTGCTGACCAAGTAATGCCCTGGTGTGGCAATTCACTCAGTTAGTCCATCTTTCCTTCATTCTGCCTTTACTGCTCCCCTGGATTTATTTGTTTTATTGCTCATGATATTGAATATAGTATACTGAGGCAGAATCACATTACAGTCAATGCAAATTAGCCTCAGTATACCTAGGTGTACCTCAGTACTGAGCAACTTTTGTATGACTACCACTGTAGTATGTTTGTATTATTACTGTATTGCCCATTTATTGAACTGTGTTGTTAATTTTTGCTCTGTTAGCCCTTGTATGTGTAATTCCCCTGTTAACCTTTGTT
Organism: Neoceratodus forsteri; assembly: GCA_016271365.2. NCBI lineage: Eukaryota > Metazoa > Chordata > Ceratodontiformes > Ceratodontidae > Neoceratodus > Neoceratodus forsteri. The sequence continues at coordinate 129,227,973 of JADMNL010000024.1, forward strand.
GTTGCTGTATTTTGTATTCCCTCAAGCTACCCCTGAAAAATGGACTATTCTGTCTCAGTGGGCCTACCCAGTTATCAAAATTCAATAAATAAAATAAATAAATAATATCTATCCCTGGTGTCCAGTGGCATCCACTACCCTCCAATCCCGATATCCTAAAGGTATTTCCCCATTGGTGGTTAGTGGCACCCCCTAACCCTCTCATGTCCCACTCAACCTGAAAATAAGAAAACCATCCCTCGATTTTTTTTATTTTACAACCTGTAAATAAAAAAAACAGTCCACTGCCGATCACACCTGCATCACCCACCCGACCTCCCACTTTGCTCCCACCTCCCCACTTCCCCCTTGACACCTCCACACACCCTCACTTACCTCAACTGGCAACACACTGAAAATCCACTCTCTGATCACAGACACATCTTGCAGCAGGAACCAGTGACTGCTCTCTGATAATAGAGAGCAGTCGCCAGTTCCAGCAGCAAGACACGTCTTTGATCAGAGAGTGGATTTTCAGTGTGTTGCCAGTTGAGATGAGTGAGAGCATGTGGGAGGCCAAGGGGGTGGGAAGGTGCACAGCGGAGGCTGGGTGGTGGTGCGGGTGTGATCATGGTGGACTTTTTATTTACAGGTTGCAAAATTTAAAAAAAGACATTGAGGTACAGTTTTCTTACTTTCAGGTTGAGAGGGACATGGGAAGGTGAGGGTTGCCACTAACCACCAATGGGGAAATACATTTCAGATATGAGGACCAAAGGGTGGAGGTGCCACTAGACATCAGGGATAGACATGGGAGGGTGGAGGGGTACCACTAAGCACCAATGGAGAAATTAATTAAATAAAATATGGGGATCGGAGGGTGGGGGGGTGCAACTAGACACCAATGGGAACATTTATTTAAGAAAATATGGGGATCAGAGGGTGGGGGTGCAAATAGACAACAGGGATAAATCCTTTTAAAAGGAATGAAAAAGGGATTGCGAAAAAGGAACTTTTAGCAAGCCACGAGAAAGGATTTAAATAACTGAATAAAAATTTTCAGAAGGCATGGGAGCTATAACAAAATTGCACACTGAAGCTTATCAGCTCCCAATGAACATTATACATGTTTGGATGTCTATAGAAGACATCCCTGGCCAGTTATGACAGTTTGTTTTGTGAAAAAAGAGAAAACAAGATGGCAGCTCATGAAAAAGGAATTTTTTTTCTGGTAAAAAGGATTGACCTTTCATGAAAAGAATCCTTTTTTGTGAGACCAAAATCCATTTTTGTACTATTCTGCTGTCCTGGAAAGTGAAATTCCCATTGAAAATAATGGGACCTTAAAAATGCAATAACTTTGGAATGGACTAATGTTTTTTCAACAAACAAGCACAAGCTTGTTTTGTTACCAAACTCTTTCTACCATACAAATTGCACACAAAAAATCCACACCACTTGCATGCAGAGCAATGAAAAAAAGTGCAAAAAAGGGCAAATAATAAGGGTTTTGCACTATACGGATCTCAGAATCCGCACATCCAATCAAAACAAAACTCTGCATGTCCAGAGATCTACTTCCATACGACAGTGCATACCAAATATTGTGCAAATACATTGCACGGTTGCAATGTTATTAAAGTGCAGAATTTGAGGTTTAACATTAAAGTGCCTACTCAACCCTAACTATAGGGGCACGACAATGCCCCTATAATTATATATATATATATATATATATATATATATATATGCCATACCTGTGAGGATAATAAAAGGCAAATATTTTCAATATTCTCAGGGTAGTCAGACCTACAGTGAGAATATCGCATTTATCCTCACTGTAGGTAAATTTATCCACAAAGTAGGTAAAGATTAGCTCATTCAGAAATTATTTGCATATTTAGCCACAGTAGCAGTAGAAATCGTATTCAAATGCGAATAACTTTAAAACGAAAAATCATACCATGGTACTGTGAGCATGAAAGTTGTTCATCACAAAAATATCTACAAAATGAGTGGTGTTTCATTTATGGGTAACTTTCATTTTTTTATATAATTAGTGAAAAAACAGCAAAAAATGCATTGTTTTCCACTTTTTTCAACAAACAAATGTGAATAAGTTTAAAACGCAAAATGATAGCATGGTACTGCAAGAACGAAAGTTGTCCAGCACAAAAATATCTACAGAATGAGTAGTGTTTTATTTATGACTGACTTTAATTTTTTTATATAATAAACAAAAAAACAGCAGAAAATGTTATTTTGTTTTACTTTTTCGACAAACAAATGTGAATAACTTTAAAATGAAAAATGATAGCATGGTACTACGGGCTGTTGTTCACCACAAAAATATCTACAAAATGAGTGGTGTTTCATTTATAGATACCTTTTAATTTGTTATAATTAGCAAAAAAACTGCAGAAAATTCAATTTTTTTCACTTTTTGCAACATACAAATGCATATAACTTTAAAATGAAAAATAATAGCATGGTATTTTGAGAAAAAAGTTGATCAGGACAAAAATACCTACAAAATGCATGGTGTTTCATTTATAGATTTCTTTTAGATTTTTTATAATTGGCAAAAAATGGCAAGAATTTACTGTTTTTTCTCACTTTTTGGGGGGTATGGCATAAATTGAATACGCAACCCCCCGTACTGGAAATATTGTTGATATTGTTTGTTCTCGTGTCAGTTGACTAGATGACATCACTTGTAGCTTCACCACTCATGATGTTATCAGGTCAATTGACACTCAAACAAAAAATATTGACAATATTTCCAGTAAGGGCGTTGCATATCCCATATTTAAATGGAATGAGTGTTAGGGTTGACAACCCCAAGGCACACCCCACATCTGATTTGTGAAGAGGAAAAAGAGGTGAAACTGTAATAGTTTTTCCTGTTGCTGCCTGCAGGGTGGGGGTGGAGTGTTAGAACTGGAAACTCTAATGCCATATTTCCCTACTTTTGTCACTTTAACCCTAACTAATGCATTAACAAAGTTTTTTGCAAAGGATTTCCTTACTTTTTGAGATCATATAATTGCATCCTTATTTGTCTGTGGGAGTGCAGTGCCCTCTGGGTCCTGCGCTTCCATTTGTAGTAAAAGAGGAACAAAATTGTCAGTATAGCTTTTTTTATTACCCCACCTCATGCACCCCATAATGAAACTTTAAAAATCTCTGCAAAAACATGATTCTGCACCACAATGCCATTGCAAGCCACAGGTGCAAAAACACAGTTTGTTCAGGGTTTGAAAAATAATAGCTATCACGTTCATGAGGTAGCGTAAAAAGATGGTTATGCTGAAAATTTGGAATCAAAGTATTTAACATTGTTAAACTTATGAGCCAGCATAGCAAAATGTCAATATATGCACATGACATTGCCATGTTTACACATCTTTTCCCCAAATTTTCAACATAACCTTCTTATGACCCCACCTTGGTAATAATTTTCAAATCATGCCCAAAAGGTGATTTCACCAAGCGACAATGAAATCACCTTTCAGGATGGATTTGCAGAATTCCATCCACATTGTTCATGAGGTGGAGTCTTAGAAAGCCCATGTTGAAAATATGGTGTCAAAATATGAACAAAATGGCAAAGTAAGGCAGCAAAGTTGAAAACCCTATTGAAATACATTGAACTGCACTTACTTTAGTTTCTCATAATGCAGTCGACAGTTCCAGCAGCAAGACATGTCTTCCATCAGAGAGTGGATCTTCACCCCAGGACCTGTTCAGGTGAGTGAGGGTGTGTGGGGGCTGTGTTTGGCAGGGTGGAGGCTGCTCAGTGGGAAGTCAGAGAGGGGGGTCATATCAATGAGGAACCATTTTCTTTTTTACAGGAAAAAAAGGCACATATGGAAGTTTTTCTATATTACAGCATTATGATTATGTGGACAGCAATCAGAGGGTTAGGGGCATCTCTAGACACCAGGGAAAACGTTAAAAAATACAGGGATCAATCAATCAATTTTTATTTATTTAAGGCGCCTTTCTTAAACCAAGGTGCCTTTACAAATTACATAAAACAATAAATATTTAAAACAAGATTAAGATGAAATAATTAGTCATTAAAAGCTTTGTTAAAAAGGTAGGTTTTCAAAGCTCCTTTAAAGCTCTGGACAGTCGGACACTTTCGTACCTGATGAGGTAGAGAGTTCCACAGTGTCGGGGCCATAAAACTAAAAGATCTTGCCCCTGAAGTTTTTAAGCGAACCCTGGGAATCTCTAGCAATCCCTCATCAGTGAATCGGAGAGAGCGGGAGGGGGACAGTAGGGGCGCAGGAGATCTTTCAGGTAAGCAGGTCCCTGATTGTGTAGGGCCTTATAGGTCAGCAAACCGACCTTGAAGGTGATTCATCAACAAACTGGCAGCCAGTGCAGTCCTCGGAGCACAGGCATTATATGACTGGACCTAGAAGAGCCAGTCAAAAGCCTGGCTGCCGCATTCTGCACTAGCTGCAGACGGCAAAGTTCAACCCCCGTAAGCCCTAGGTATAGGCCATTGCAATAGTCCAGGTGGGAGGTAACGAAGGCATGGACCAAAGTTGGAAGATCCTCTGGAGGAACCAAGTGCTTCACCCGGGCAATGTTCCTCTGATGGTGAAAAGAGGTTTTGACAACCGCTGACACCTGAGACTTAAAAGTCAGACAATCATCAAATACAATGCCCAAGTTCCGCACCCAGTCTGAGATAGTCAACTGGACACCCCCAAGCCATAAGCCCGAGGGTGATCCAGCTAACAAACCCGCCTCACAGCGACCCTGGTCCACAACCAACACCTCAGTTTTTTCAGGGTTCAACTGCAGCCAACTCACATTCATTCAGTCTTGGATTTCAGCAAGACAGTTGTTAAAGACCGAAAAGGCAGTATCCTGGCCAGGCACAAAGGACATGTACAGCTGGGTATCATCTGCATAGCAATGAAAACCCAAGCCGTACCACCCAATAATCACTCCTAACGGCAGCATATACACTGCAAACAACATGGGTGCCAAAATGGAACCCTGTGGTACCCCGCAGGATAGGGAGACTGATGTCGAGGAAAAAATTCCAGACACCACCCTCTGAGTCCTACTCTCGAGGTACGATCGAAACCACCCTAGGACTGTACCAGACAGTTCACAGATAGATCGCAAACATTCCAATAGCACACCATGATCCACAGTGTCAAACACTGCAGAGAGATCAAGCAGGACCAAGATAGAACAGGTCCTTCGATCTCTCACTATTAGGAGGTCATTTAGTACCCGTACAAGTGCTGTCTCGGTACTATGCCTTTTCCTAAATCCAGACTGGAGAGAATCATAGACATTGTTGTTGGTCAGATGATCATCCAACTGTAATGCGACCACCTTCTCAATAACTTTACCCACAAAGGGTAAGTTAGAGACAGGCCTGTAATTGGCCAGATAGTCTGGGTCCAAGGAGGACTTCTTAAGAAGGGGCTTAACCACAGCCTCCTTAAGAGGATCTGGAAAATTCCCCCCTCTCCAAGGACCTCCAGACTATCTCAGCAAGAACTGGGCCAATTTTATCCACACAATCCACTAAGAGATGTGTGGGGCCTGGGTCCAAATTACAGTTGGTCGGACACAGTGATTGGGTAACCATCACAATGTCACTGATTGTGGGGAGGCTGAAGTCAGACCACACAAACTGGGAGTCCGACATCTCCTGCCGACCATCACAACTCCCATTTGACAGGGTCAAATGGATCTTGGATCTGATTTTGGCAATCTTATCTGCAAAGAACAGAGCAAACTCCTCACATCGTTCTTGAGAAAAGGCTCTTCCGGGCTGAAGACAGACTGGATTGCACAGTCTGTCCACAATCCGGAAGAGCTGAGCTGGTCTATTCTGTGCAGCCGCAATCTCTCTGGACAGGAATTCTGCCTTCTTACGATAGATTGCGGATTGATAGACCAGATAATGGTCCATCAAAATAAGTTTGTCACCATCCAGACACGATCTCCGCCAACACCTCTCCAACCTTCGTCCTTGGATGGCAATCAAAGGGCGGAGGATGCCTCTAGATACCAGGGAATGATGTTACAAATATGACAAAGGCAATCAGAGGGTGGGGGTTGTCACTAGACACCAGAGAACTCTGTTAATAATACAGGTAGTGTAATAAGAGGGTGGGGGTGCCACTAGACACCAGGGAGCAATGTTAAAAATACAGGGATGGCAATTGGAGAGTGATAGGTGCTATTAGACACCAGGGAACATGCAAGCATATGGAGGAATGCCCCCAAAATGTTTTTTCTTTGTAGGTTTTACTTCTTTTTTTGTGACTCGCTTCTTTTTTCGTATTAGTGGCAGAAAATCCTTTTTTCCTTTGCCACCACCTTGTTCTCCCTTTTTTTACTAACTTGTAACACACCAAACAAGCAAAAAGCACATCTGTGGGCCAGCCCCTTTCTACCCTGAAAATTTCAGGCCAAAATTCCAAACCATCTGGGCACTATAGGTGTCAGAAGTTAACAAAAAATGAAGAACAAGATGTCAGCAAACGAAAAAGGATTTTCTGCCTTTCATTTGAAAAAGAAGCAAGTGATGAAAAAGAATGTAAAAATTACCAAAAAAAAAGCATTTTGAGGGCATTCCTTACACAATTAACTGCAAAATCCACCTAACAGAATCCCAATGACCAAGACAGATCTCTTGGTCTTTCTCCAACATGTCATTTTTCTGGATTTTAAAACTTAAACGTTAAGCAAAAAAAAGAGCAGAAGACAGTCATGAAAAATAATTTAAAATCTTTACAAAAACACACTTCTGGGTCATTCCTCCAACAGTTAACTGCAGAATCCACCCAACAGAGCCCCAATGAGCAAGATATATGTGTTGGTGTCTCTGCAGTATATCATTTTTAGGGTATACCTTGATGACGATGACTAAATGATCGTGACTAGGTGGAATGGTGACTGAACTACAGCGCTGACACTGTGCATTGACTGGTGGTCCCCTCCCATCCCCAAGGTGTGCCCCCCCAGAGTTAGAATCCCTAAGTGGGGGTGTGTGGGGGGCAAAGCCTCCCTCAAGAAACTTAGATTTCCACAACCAGCGCCTATGTGGGGTCGGCGCAGTCCGAGCTGTCGCCGTCATTCAGTTGCCATTCTGACATAGAACCTCATTTTGTAGCTTTTGATTTTTTTTTTACACAAAAATGGAAAACCAGACGGCGGCAAATGAAAAAGGATCTTCCCCTTACAAAAAATGATGACATCAATACGAAAAAGGATTCTTTCTTCATTTCATACAGGTATTTTGAAGTGCTTGCTGATCATGCTCAGAAGCAATTTTTCAAAATTTCAAAATTAAATAACTTTGGAATGGATTAATATGTTTTTACCAAACAAGCAAAAGGCACATCTGTGGGCCAGCTCCTTTCTGCCTACAAAATTTCAGACCAAAGTTCCAAACCATCTGGGCGCAACAGGTGTCAGACGAAAAACCCAGCGAAACCTATGGAAAAAAGTCTGAAAAATTCTCTTTTTGCTCTATCCAGAACTCCAGATCTCCACATCCAACCGGAATTAAATTTAGCACATCCATAAATCTACCCCATGAGACTGTGCATGCAAATTTCATGCAAATCTGTTGGACGGTTACAAAGTTATTAAAGAACACAAATTTGTATTTAGCATTACAGTACTTTTCTACTCAACCCTAACTATAGTCTCGCATAATACAGAGAGATTATCTGATGGTAAGGGGGCTAATTAGCTCAATAATCAATGAGACTGAAAGGTGACTAGTATTATGGGCTAATTAGCCCCCTGAGATTCACAGGATTAATAAAAATATACAATCACAGGTAAGCTACTGGAGCCTCTATAGCACTCGCCATTTCAACAATGGTTGTATCCTTGGATACAATTCACATCCAGATATTTGTCTAGACTGGCTTTAATAGTTTTCATATTCTTACTCATAACCTCAGAACCAGGCAATGAGTTCCACATGGAGACCACCTTCTGCAAAAACCTTTCCTTCCTTCTTGTGGTTTTGTATATTACCCCCTTTAATTACTTATTTCTTCTTACTGGAAACTGACTAACCTTCATTTGTAACTCTAAGCACCTCCACAGATCACTACTTAGGAAAGTTTTAAAAACAAGGAACATATCCCCTCTTAGTCTACTCTTCTCCATACTGTACATCTCCAGCCTTTCCAGTCTTTCCTCATAACCTATGCCCCTCATATTTCTAATCATCTGTGTGGCCCTCCTCTGTAAACCTTCCAGTAATTTAATATCCCTTTTATTTTGAGGTGCCCAGAACAGACCTCAGTACTCAGCATGCGGTCTCACCAAGGCCCTGTACTGCAGAAGGATTGCCTCTTTGTTTCTGCTTATGATATTTTTTGCTAATATTACCCAAAACTGTGCATCCTTTCTTTGCCACTTGCCTGCACTGGTTCTCAAATTTTAAGACGTTTTTTACCAGTATTCCCAAATCTCTCTCTTCTATTGTTTCTTTTAGTTCTCTCCCATATAGTTTATATGTGGCCTTTGAATTATGTCCCAAGTGCATAACATAGCATTTCTCAATGTTAAATACTAATTTAGTCCTACTTGCCCAGCCCTTTATATTTTCCAGATTTCTGCGCATAGTCTCTACCACATCTTCACTATCCGCAATCATACCCAACTTCCTATCATCAGCAGATTTTCTCAGCTAAGCTCCCCCAGTGCATTGTATGAATGATACATAAATATTAAAAAGCACAGGTCCCAACAATGATCCCTATGGCACCCTGCTAGTCACACTACCCCAACTTAAAACATGCCCATTGATGGCTACTCTTTGATCCCTCCCTGTCAACCATGATCTTACCCACTGAACTGTTTTGGTGTTAATTCCTACTTTTGCTATTTCTTCCATTTGTTCCTGATGTGGCTCAGTAGCAAAAGCCTTGCTGTAATCCAGATACACCACGTCAACTGGCATTCCACTGTCCAGTGCTTTACTAACTGGTTTAAAAAACTCAATTAGATTTGTCTGACATGATCTACATGTTCTAAACCCATGTTGGGTATCATCAAATAAGTTGCTCTCCTCAAGACAGAACTCAATGTCATCCATTATTAGGGTTTCAAGCCCCAGGATAGATGTCAAACTCACTGGTCTATAACTGGGGTAGTCTTCTCTAGAGTCCTTCTTATAAATAGGTATCACATGTGCCTCCCTCCAGGAACTTACTACCCTGCCTGTGTTTAATGATCTTTCAAATAGATACTTTAGTGGGTTTGTTATTTCCATTGCAAGCTCCATGATAATCCTAGGGTGCATTGCATCAGGTTCCTGGACCTTATTTACTTTTAAATCTAATAAAAGACTCACCAACTTGTTGTTATCTGTCTTGATATCAGTGTTATCCTTCATGATACTGTTCTCCTTTAACTTCTGTACAGCATTGATAGATGGAACAAAAATATTCATTAAAACTGTCCGCCATATTCTCATTCCTTGTTATAAGTTCCTCCTCCACAAGTAATGGGCCTATTGTATGATTTATACTTCTATTTATGTAACTGTTTAAGCAATATACCATGACAGAGAGTGGGTATATTAGCGGATTTACCACGCCTGGTGTGGTTTGGTCATGAGGCGTAGCCAAGTGACTTAACCACACCAGAAGTGATAAATCCACCCATATACCCACTCCCTGCCATGGTATATTGCTATTATACAATGTTCAACTTATATTTTTGTTTTTATAGTGATATCATACTTTTACAGTGGGTATACTGGAGGATTTATCACAGTCATGTGATGTGTTTTGACCAATGAGGTTTCAGGATTTTCATACCCCATTGTATAATAAAAGATTTATAATTATCCCTAGCTATCACTGTCAGTTTAAATTCCACAGTGGCTTTGCTCTTTCTTATTTCCTTCTTGCACTGTTTTACTAGCTTTCTCTATGCATCCCAATTTGCAATGTTGTTTCCTTTTTTTTTGCCCTTCTGTAGGCTTACCTTTTATGCCCAAGAATCCTTTTCATTTTTTTTTTTTTTGGTTAACTGCTGTGGTAATTTCCCTCTATGTCCATATTTTGTTTTAACTGGAATGTATTTTTTTCCTCTAGTTCATGTAGTTTGATACTCAGTATATTCCATATTTCTTCTAATTCATGACCTTGAAACTCATGCTCCCAATCCCATTTAACGAACTCCATTCTAATACCATCAAAGTCTGCATTGAAAAAATATCTTACAATGGTCTTACCTTGTTCCATTATCCCTTTGAGGGTTAATTTAAACCATACCATGTTAGGATCACTTCCTGCCAATGGTTCCAAAACCTTGCAATCGGCAACCCCACCATATATATTACATAATATTAGGTCTAAGATTTTTTGTTCCCCTGGTATTCTGATTTACAAACTGCTCTATATTGAGTTATATAATGGTGTCAAGGAATTCTTTTTAGCCAGAGTTTGCCCTTTCTTTGCAATCCACTCTATCCCCGGCATATTAAAATTACCTACAAGGTATATTCCATCCTCAGGTTGAAATGATCTTAACAATCTAAATAATAACTCGACTTGTTCCTTTGTCATATTAGGTGGTTTATAAATTACTCCCAAGAGACAGTTTCTTTGAATCCTTAGGTGTCATTCTCACCCATAGTACCTCAAGACCCTCAAATTTATTTCTCGATACCTGTACAGATTCTATTCCTTGATGCATATACAGGGCTACTCCACCACTCTTACATCCTAGTCCATCCTTCCTAAACAAATTGCTCCCACTCATTGATGTTCCCCAAGTATTTACTCCCTCCCACCATGTTTCTGTCACTGCACATCAATCAACATTATCCCTTAGAAGTATTGCCTCTAATTCCTCCTTTTTGTTGCACAGATTTCTTTCATTTACAAGTAGACAGGTCCACTTTTGGCAGTTAAAGGAGCTTCTAGCTTTATTACGGCCTTTTGTTTTACCTTTACACACTCAGAATGTCATTTACTCCACCCACCTTCCCCATTGGCATTAGTTTGAAAGATGATTTATGTTAAAATTAATTCTAGCCCTGAAGGGTCCCGGCACCAGCTAAGGACTAAGGTGTAGACCATCCCTTGCATATAGTTCCTGGTTATTTGCAAACTGATCCCAGTTTCTTTGAAAGATAAAACCTTCTTGGGTACACCATCTTCTAAGCCACCCATTTCTGTATCTTATCACCTTGTTTCTTGCAACACCTGCCCTTGATATAGGAAGTATCTCTGAAAAGACCACTGTACATTTATTTTCCTTAAGTAGTTTTTCCAACTCTTTAAACTGCCTTTCAATATTATTTTGTCTACTTCTACCCATATCGTTACTACCGACATGTATGACTACAGTTGGTTCCTGCTTACCCCTTAATAATGTTCCAATATCTTTAATCTGGGCTTCTGGCAGGCAGCTTATCACAGTATACTCCTTTCTACCCCTACAAATATGCCTGTCTGTAAAACATATTATTGAATCCCTGACTACCTACAGTTCATTCACAGGACCTGTCTTTCTCACATCTGCTGTGTTATTTAATACCTCATTTGTAGGTGTCACCTGGTTTATAGGAATTGTATCACTACTATTACATAATGGGGTATGAAAATCCTATAACCTCGTTGGTCAAAAACACATCACATGACCGTGGTATATCCTGTAATAACTCATGGCTGATAAATGGCACTTATAAAAAACATACTTAAACACATTTAAAATTTATTTTACACATGGGTCCATTGTATAATCACAATAAGGCACTCCAGGGTATGGGTTATTGGGGGATTTACCCACTTCTTGTCTGGTTAAGTCACTCAGCTGCGCCTCGTGACACACCACTCAAGGTGTGGGTAAATCTCCCAATAACCCACACCCTGTCATGCCTTATTGCTTAAATCAGTACTGCCTCTATACTATTTTGTTCTCCATTCCTCACTGGGTTTGTTCCCAGATCCTTAGTATCACCTTCTTCCAGACAGTCTAGTAAGTCTTCAAGATCCCCCTGATTTTGTTCTGATACCTCGGCTAGTAGTTCAAATCTATTTGAAGTGGAACTATAATTCTCACCCCTCTATTTTTTATAAGATCTCCCCCTTGTTGATTTTCTGTGGAATTCAGTGGCTTCCTCTCCCTCTGATGATTTCATGGAATCACTGCTCTTCTGTCTTTTATGTTTTTCTATCACTATAACAAATGCACCTGGACCCGCAAAGTTTCTACCATCTACCATAATTACTTGGGTTTGTTGACTTCTAATGACTGCTTAGTTTTTAGAAGTCAACAAACCCGTTATTAAGGATGAAAATATTTTCTTAGTGGCTTCCTTGCTCCCTTTAGCTGTATGGAGGAGACACACAGTGCTTTGAAGAAAATGGCCATAGGTATGTGTTCATTTCTAATCCAACTTACAAGTAGCATGACGTGCACAGTTCAGTAGTGTCAGTATGTCTTTTTAGGATGATCAGTACCATCAACTGGTCCATCTATCTACCCCACAAGAGACACTCTGGGCATACCTGCCATTTTAAAAGGTGTACAGCCTCTGGAAGGACTACAGTCTCTGAGGCACATGGGTGACTCCTAAGCCATGTGATGTGCACCCCATGCCAATCAGAGGATGTTACACATGCATGACAAAATCCAAACAAGCTATCCACTGACCTGCCCATAGGGCTCCCCATCATTGGAGCCTCACCTCCTGCCATCCATGAGAGGAACCCATCTGTGTCACTAGTAGGTTCTCCCATTATCCCCTTTGTACACTACTTGCTAGACTACTGTGCTGCCATACTTGCATGACTGTGACATACCTATGTTTCCTACCTAACATTATTGTGTTAGAGGAGATGAAAAGACAGGAAACCCTCATGAAAAAAACAAACAAACAGGAATATTCCTCCTCAATCCACAAGGTGATCCCCCACATTGGGATAACAGGCTCGCTACCTAAAACTCAGCCCTTCTGACCCTGCTTTTACGAGGGTGGGCAAATGTGAATTTCATCCAGAGAGAAGAAACAAAGAGGATGGGCTTCAGTGTCCTGCCCATTTTATACCTTCTTTGCTCCTCCCCTCTAAGCGAAGCCTCCCCCACCAGTGGGCAGCCCTGTTCTCCTAACCTAACTCCTCACTTTATCCCCATCACCCTGCAAGTCACCTCCTACCCACCTTCTGCCAGGCATCAGGGGAAGAGCTTACAGACAAATTTGCACCAGATTCCAGGATCCCCCTTCACAGGTGTCTGTTGTCTAAGTAGTTCCCTTATCACCTTTACCTAAACAGAGGAGTCATACACAGTCCTTTTGAGACAATGGGCACAGCAATATATTTATTTATAAAACAACTTAAAACAAATAGCATGATATGTGCAGCTTGGTAGTGTCAGCAAGCCTTTTTAGGATGGTCAAAACCATCAACCAGTCCATCCATCTCCATCCACCTACCCCACTGGTGACCGTCTGGGTGGAGCTGCCATTTTAAAAGAGGCATAGCCTCTGTAGGGATTATGGTCTCCAAGGCATAAGGGATGGCTCCTGAGTCATTTGACATGTGCCCCTCTCCCATTAGAGGGCACTACATACACAGTACAACCAAAACAAGCTATCCTTAACCAGTCCATAGGGTTTCCCATCATCAGGGCCTCACCTCCTACAAGCCTTGAGAAGAACCTGTCTGTGTCAGTAGCAGGTTCCCCCCATTCCCCCCTTTGTACATTACTTGCAAGAATACTGTGCCACCACAGGATGACTACAATCCATCCCCCAAGCAAGTCACTCTAACAGTTCAGCATTGCGCCTTGCATATCTGCTAGAAACCTATCAGTTCCTAAATTAGACAGTTGCACCCCATTCCTAGCATATAGCTGTGGCAACTTAGTAATGATTTTGTTGTGCCATATCATCATGCTACCTATCAAGCCCATAAAGCTGTGCATTGACATGTTAATCATCCTGTGAGCCTTCTCCATTGCTATGGGATTTCTTGCATGTCATAATTTCTGTCTTTGCAAAATGTGCAACCATATCAACACTACCCCAGGACAGGTGTTCTGTAAGACCCACAGGTCATCTTTCATCTGGCAAAGCAAACTCAGCCACTTCACCAGCCCCAAGTCCTTACCCCCAAATGGACCACTGACACTCCAGGAGGGACATGCCAATGGGCTTCGGCCAGGAAAGGAAGTCATTCCACCTGCTCCCCTTGCCCTATCCAATGCACCTTTGCTGTTGTGGTCCAGGAAGAGGTTCTCACCTCCCAGCTTCTGCTTGACCCTTCTGGCTGCCCAATGAATAAAGGAGGGTCCACAAATCCATACCTGCTTCATCTGGAATTTGCCACCTGCCAGTAAACAAGTAGTTAAAGCAAATGCAGACAAATGTACCCCTCAAAGGCCTGTAACCTCCATTGCTTCAATGTATCTAGGTGTCTGACAATCATTCTGCCCCGAATTCATGGCTGCTCCGTGCAAAAAGAATGAGTATTAAACTCAGCCGAGTGCAACTCCAACCCCTTTATGGCTCTGCCAGGGATGTATTGAAACTAAAATACTATAACTGGAGTTCCACCTCCAAGTTGGAAGAATATACCCCCACCCCCAGGCCTCTGGGCTATGTAATTCTGCAGTTCTGACCTGACATCCTGTGTTGTCCCTGAGGATGCCCTCATGTTGCAGTAGCAAGTCACTCAATCTTTTTTGCTCTTCCAGATCTGCATGGAAACACCCTTGGTTGTCAAGGCCACCTCCTTGTAAGCCAAGACTACCTCCGTTTCAGCCACTATGTTCGGCTGCACAAATTCAACACTTGGAATGCCCCCACAGAAGGATACCAAAATGACTGTATGCAACATTGCTTCTGATAGGGTGAATACACCTGTACCAATTCTCCTCATTTGCTGCAACAGACTGGGGCTAATTGGACATCTGCCATCAACCTCTTTGTGGTTCTTCATGCCCATCCTTCTAATGACTTGCAAATCTGAAATGTCCATGTGTTGTCCTCCGACTTTGTGACCTTGGAAAACCCAGGCTATCCCTGTTAGATTTTGCCTCACTAACCCTGGTGTGGAGCCATCCCACTTTTATGAACTACATACTAGCATAGCTGGTCTACCAGTATTGGCCACACATTTACACACTCTGGGCCTGCCATGCACTTCAGAAACCCATAACCCTCCTTCTGGCATAGTCTACTGGGCAGCAGTAGCTCTACTGCTTGCAATGCCAACAACCCAGATTTGGGAGCTAAGCCAGTGTCATCAGAGGGCTGGCTGGGGAGGGGAGGCTGAGCATCCAGTGGCCTGCTTGCCATCTCCAGGGAGGAAGGTATCTGGTGTCTGGCAATATACTGATCCCTAATGATAGCTAGAGGTAGGTGAGCCTGGGACCAGTGCTGCAGCTGGGAATGGTGAGGTGGTGGATGTCTACACATCAGAGGCAGAAGCACACTGACTAAGCACTGGTGTCATTGCATATCCACCTTCACCAGGGTTACTTCAAGCCAGAAAACTCCTTGACTGAGCTGAATGACACTAGGATCCCTACCAGCACCACCTCTATTGACCTGTAAACCACAGACCACCGGATTAGTATCTCGAAGGAGTTCCATCATGAGGCACAAGCCATGATATTCGCCATCGGTGCATTCCAGTGGGGATAACTGTGGGGTGAAACCAAATGGGAACCAGTGGGACTGATATGGGTACATCTCCAACCATACCAAGGAGAATAGAGTTAATAAAAAAATTAAAGAAAACCTCCTTATGCTGCCTGTGTACCCAGAGATAATGAATTCCTGATTAGCTCCTAGGGTTCTGTTTCACCAATTCCTAGAGGAAGGCTGGAAATCACACTCTACTTCAGGTGATGGCACCCAGAACCTCTGCCACTGTAAGTGAGAAAAGCATCAGCGATATCATTATCCACCCCATGCAATGCCTTTAAACTGAATATTGAACTTCAGGCACTTCAACACAAACACCCTCATGAGATCCCCTATTGGCCCCTTAGCACCTAGCTGCCCATTAATGTTGTGTACTACTCCCATGTTGTCTGTCCAGAAAATGATCTTACTGTCCCAGAACTGGTTTCCCCACTTCCATAGTGTCACCACTATCAGGAAAGCTTCTACCTGTGATAGGGAAGCCCTTTCCGATGAATTCAGGACCATTATAATTTTTTTTTGCTTGATATTTTACCCTCTCTCTAAGCCTGTTGCAACATCACCTCTTTCTCTACTTCTGTCTCTAAATCTTTATTTCTACTGTCAGGTTGACCACCTGCAGTACATACCCTTTTGACCTTCCTTAAATCTATTTCCTATTTTTGCATTTGATGTGCTTGCGCATCAAACGCTTTGGGACAATAACAGGAAATGAGAGGTGTGTCACTGCCACCCAATGCAAAAGACGTTTTACCGGGCACATCCTGCAGCCACCAATGAATGGGGAAGCTGTCAATGACAGCAGCTTCAAAGAGAGCCAAGCAGTTAAAAGAAACCTGCTGCTGCAATCATGAATAGTTTCATCACTGCAGCAACACCTCCCCCTCCCTTGCAACCAGGTAAGTTCCTCCCACTGAGCACTCTGTCCCTAGGCCTTGCTCCATGAGCAACATGTTTGTTCGGTGTGCCTTTCCTGGTGAAACATTTCAATAAAGAAATGAGCGGGTGATGGCTCCTGCCACCCGCCACACACTCCACAGAAAGCCGACATCGGGGTGCCCAATCCTCATGTTGGCATGTACCCTTCCCCCATTGATGTGGCACACTGGGAGCCCACGCCAGTGTGCCAAAGTAATTGTTTAATTTTTTCCGACACTGGGATGCCCACTCCCAGTGTCAGATGCGCTCCCTCCCCCCCAAAACCCGTCGGTAATATTTGCCAACATCGGGGTGCCCAGTCCCTGTGTCAGCATGCCCCCCCTATTGTGGCACACTGGGAGCCCACCCCAGTGCCTAAATGTATTTTGTTTTACCTGTGAAGTACAGAAAACAGTCCCCAAGTTTCTTTTTCTTTTCCCCTGTAAAAAGAAAACATTCTACCATCATCTCCCCAGTCCGCTTCCCCATCCCAACCCTCCCACTGAGCACCCACCTCCCGACACACACCCATACTTACCCCCAGAGATCAGGAGCAGCAATCTTTTTCGGAGCGTGACATGTCTGCACTCTTCAAGGCGACCGGCAAACTGAAGATTTCAAGGTAAGCCGTATAATGGGAGTCAGTGGGGGTTCAACTTAGGTTGATTTCTCAGCCATGTTTAGGAATTTTGGCCCCAAATTTTCAGCATGGGGTTCTTGGGACCCCACCTTATGAACACTGGCATTGTCATTTCTTTTCTCAGTCCCAAAAGGTGATTTTGTGGTCACTGTGCAGAATCACTTTTCAGGACTGATTAATGAAACCACAGTGCCACTGTTCATGAGGGGAGGTCCCAAAAAGCCTATGTTGTAATTTTGGTGAAAGAATTCCAAAAAATGACTGCGTTATGAGCGTGCATTGCGCAGTTTCTACGCATGCTTGTAACTTCGCCAATTTTTTATATGTTCACTCTAGATTTTCAACATTGCCATTTTTCACACCTCCTTATGAACAGTACAGCTGTCATTTTTCACATCCTGCCTGAAATGTGTTTCGCACCTGTGGCGCAGAATGGCGCGGTAACTGTGGGAAATCAACTTTCAGGACAGAGTAACAAAACCACAGTGCCACTGTTCATGAGGAGAGGTCCAAAATGCTCATGTTGAAAATTTGGTGAAAAATTCCCAAAATGATTATGTTATAGTATGTGCATTATGCAGTTTCTTCGTAGATGCTCGTAATTTCTACCAATTTTTTGTATTTGCACTCCAGATTTTCAACATTGCCATTTTTTTACACCTCCTCATGAAAAGTGCAGCTGTCATTTTTTCACATGCTGCCCAAAATGTGTTTTCACACCTGTGGCGCCAAATGGCGTGCACGGTTCATGAGGTGGGATCCCAAAAAGCCCATGTTGAAACTCAGGAGTGAAAATACTAATAAACACCTGGGGCATTAGGGTTTCAAACAATAATGCCCCAACCCTCAACCCTGTAGAGGCTGACAGGCATTGGGGGGGGTGACTTGGGGTCATTGGCCATAATGTTTGACATTTCACCTCCACTCTCTGTAGCTAGTGGTAGGGATCACAGGTGCCTTGGGGTCTTTGGCCTCAATGTTCACCCCATTCTTCTATGCTGCACCCATCTCAGCTTATTTACTTATGGAATGGGGTGAGTGTAATGGTCAAAGACCCTAAGGCACACCTTGACGCCTGTCAGTGTTTGCATGGTGGGGTAAGGAGGAATGGTGTGAGCATTACGGCCGATGACCCAAAAACACCCCCAATGCCTGTCAGTATCTGCAGGGTTGGGGTAGGGGTAGGCATTAGGATTGGAAACCCTAATGCCTCAGTAAGGAAGTAAATCAGAGGGGCTGTGGACGCCACCTACCTTGATTTCAGGAAAGCTTTTGACATCAACCAACATAGAATGCTGATTAACAAGATGAGTAGTCTGGCACAGGGCACAAAACATTCAAGTAGCTCAAGGATATAAACCAGATGCAGGAGCAGACATTTTCCAAAGCATCAGACATTCGCATTGACAAATGCTTACTCTATTTCTTTTCTTCCCTCCTGTTCTTATGGCCCAGCAGGTAGCTGTATTATGTGATAAAATTTAGCATGATGTAAATACAGACTGACAGTGTAGTCTGTCTAAGAAGCAGTCTTTTGTTAAAGAAAGAAAGATGCTGCACTGTTGAACTGCCAATTACAGTGTAGCTGAACGGCATGTGCCATTGTTTTTTTTTATTCCCTCTTTTGAGTTGGTGGGGAATGAAGCTAAAAGAGGCAGCTAGCTACAGAGACACTGTAGCTGTCCCCAAGCTGAAGAGCCAACTGCTCAGTCAGATGAAAAGCCAGTTCTTTTATAGAGTTACCTTAAAATTTGATTAATTTGAATGAGGGGCTTGTGCCAATTTAGAGGTTAACTTTGATTTTAAGGAAATTGAAGAGAGATGCTGTAATAATCCAGGTGTGTAAACACACTATACCCTATTTTCTAAAGAAATATCATGATCTTATGTCAGATGAGTCAGTCTACCAGTGTTTACTTAGGATGAGTCAGACTGCCTGTGTTTATTTAGGATGAGTCAGCCTGCCTGTATTTACTTAGGATGAGTCAGCCTGCCGTGTTACTTAGAGAATTGTGAGTCAGACAGCTCACATGGTGCTGACATCATCAGTAGGCAGGTATAAAAGCCTACCTCCTGAGATGCAAAACAGATGAGTCAGTCGGTAGAGACCTGACTGTCGTGGAGGAAGCAGTTCATAGAACATGCAAGTTTTCATGTGCTAGGAATCTATTTGGCTGGAACTAAGCCTGGAAGTTGTGCACTGAGGAATTGTAACTGTTTTGAACTGAAAGACTGACCAACTATTTCCTTTCTCCACGTTTACTATTTTCTTTTCTTTTATTTTTGGAAAGTAAATGCTGCAAAGTGCATTCTACACCTTTTACCTGTGTTTGTTGCATCTGTCTACCCACTAACCTTCACAATAACAGGGTGATATTTTTCATCAAACCTGCTTCCTACCAGCTTGGTGGCCACTGTTCCATGCACCCAGCTCCTTTGAGTATGCTTCTATGCCAAGCCCTAGATACATCCATATAGAGCTCTATTTCTTGGTTGGTAGTGACCATCATCCTGATCAACACACCATTATAACAATTCAAAAAGGCCATCTATACCACCACCATATCCTCTTTCATGCTGTCTATCACCTGGAGTCTGTAACAAGGTTTCTGGTATTCAGCCCCATCCTTTGCCATTCTTCACAAAAAAAGTCCTTCCCATCAGGATTACCTTATAGGAAAGAGTGCCCTAACAATTGCTCAAGGTTATTTTGCATGCCCCCGCACTTTGGCCAATAATCCCAACAGGGCCTGTCATTTTCTACTGGCTATCGGAAACCATGGCCCGCTTATCAATCTCAGTACCCAAAAGGACAGCATGGAGCAAGACCCTTCCATCTTAGCCCCTTGCCAGAAGCACACCAAAGTCTGCACATATCTCCTGAGACACCTTCAGAAGGTGCCTATACTCTCCAGAGCCAGCCTTTCCTACAAAAAGAAGTCACCCAAATAACAGACTACTTCTGTCCATTCTGCTTTGATCATTACTCTCTGTTGCCCCAGGAACCTCCTTCTACGCTATTTTGGACTATTTTTGGACTTATGAACTAATAGGAGTTACGTGGACTTTTTCCATGAACTTTGTGATTACAGTAATCACTAATTACTAACGAAATGAGTGCCTTATAATGACACAATAATTATTCTATATAATTATATAGTATGCAATATCTGTATTTGTTATAATTCTGCCATGATTACCTGGCTTCTGTTGCTTTATGCTGTATTTTTCTGGTCCATCTTTGATCTAGTCCTAGTGTGTTACCTTTCACCTAGTGCCAGCTAACAGCTAGGAACATAGTCAGATATCTGATTTCAGCATTTCTAATAGCATCAGCCAGTCTTCTGATGTGAGAGTTAGTGTTTGCAACTTTACATTTGCAACATCTATGAACAACACTGTCTTATGTGTATACCCATTGTTAAATTTCTTAGCTCCTTTTATGTTCTCTATGATGTTACCTTTTCATGTAACATTATTTACTGCACAAACAAGCACACCATACAATTCTGACCAACCCAGGATTTGTATGAAGCTCCACAGACATTTGCTATCGGGGTATAAGAACTAATGTTATGCATTAGCTAATTGAGTTGAATTTTCATATATACTGTTCTCTGAAGATTGTCTGGGTGTGTATGTGAGCTAATGGCTCCCCACAGGTATATGCGGATGTAAGTGTGTGGCAGCTTACCTTATGTGTATTGTATCTTAAAAAATTCCACTTTCCTGTGATTCTGACAGCTGTGTTTTTGGGGAAACTAATTGCAAATTGTTCCTAGAATCTGTATCATATAGCCTATACCAAAAGGGCTACACATCCAATGCAAAAGGTACTGCAACACTAAAACACCACACAGACCACTGTGCACCCATGGGTCTGCATCTGTCTACATAATACTGCCCTCAAATTTCATTCTGAGTAGGTCCCTGTCCTCTTCATGAAATAGCAATAGGTGAAATGCAGACTCTATGTCCACCTTCATCAACAAGGCCCCTTTATTTCTGCCCTCACCACCTTGACTGCTCTGACAAGCAGTCATTATGACACTACTGTAAAATAAGAGTCAATGTAGTCATTGACAGAATCCCCTCTGAGTAAGACAGGTGGTTTATCACCCTGAACTCACCTGGTGCCTACTTGGAGAACCAGCTTAATCAGGGCTACTCGTAAATGTGGTGAAGTTGGGATGAAAAACAAGGTGATGATCCATCTTGCTTGCACCTCCTTGGTCATCTACTCCCAAGCAGGTCTGGTCACTCCTGGTGGACTTCACATTCTCAGCATCACACTCCAATGAGGGGCCCTTGTACAGAATCTTAAACCTACTGTGTAACCTTCCACCAAAGAATTAGCTGCTACCTGATCTGGGTACTGTATCAGCCATGGCCTAGTTTGATCCACCCTTATTAACACTGGGAGACCAGTTTCATCACTTCCAAAAATGTTTTGGGATAAGACCACCTAGTTTGCACTGTGTGAAAGGATGGAGCCAGCTGCAGGCCCTGCACTTTACATGAACATACGAACATATGAAAATGCTACCAGATACAGGCCTCACAGTCTATTGTGTCTACTCGGTTGTGCAGTTCACAGTTCAGACAACTGCTGCTGCCCCTCTTGCCCTTCCACCTCCTTTGTTAACCCAAACTGAGTTCCCCACTCTGGTCAACTCCCCCCGACTTGTATTCTGCCTTATGCTTGATTGTAATTAAAACAACATCCAGTCCCAGTCCCTCCTCGTGAGAGAAAGCCTTGTGCATTCTCTTAGGGGATGGGGCTCTTCTGGCTGTAAAACCATAGTCAGTGTGTTGAACCCCCCTCCTCCATGCTCAATGGCCCACAGCAGGGTCATGTCCAGCACATTCCAGTGCCTCATCAGATCTGCTTGCTTCTGCCAACAAACCTCTTCATCATATTCCAGCCACCCATACCCAAGCTTCTATGCATGCATGGCCATGATCTTCTGTAATAATTCCATAGACCATTCGGTTTCCCAAGGCCACTTGCTGTATCATTCCCAATAAAGACTGTAAATGCTGCCAACCAGTTCTTTCTGGTGCAGCAAATTTGGACCCTTCTTTATTTCTACCCCATTATTTCCTCCTCCTTTCTCTTCCTCAGCTCCCTGGTAAATTCAGAAGTGCAAAAATATCCACATATTCACCACCTAAGATCACTAACTGCATCTACTCTAAGGTGCAACCCTACTGGCTCTCCCAAACTTACAAAACCTGCTGTTGGAGGAGGGACCACTGACTGGACTCTAGCAACCCCTATTGGGGATGTGCCTAGCACTCAGTGCAGGCAACACCCTCTCCTGGCCCCATGCCTGATCCACTGGGCCAGACAAGGAGATGATCCATCCCTCTGCTGTGCCTAGGCCTCTTCAACACCTGCTCCCATCTTTGTCTGCTACCCTCAAAAGTGCTAACCAACAATGCCCTCATATGGTCAGGACTACATTCCCAAAATTGGGCCTACTCTGATCACTGATGGCTGGTGCTGGTGATGTCCACCACTGCTCTTGTTCTGCCCTGGTTTCTTAGTGGATGTCTTCTAGACCATTGGCTTCTTGACTACTGACTGCTATGTTGCTGGTACCTTCTTAGTCTGTGCTTTCATTGACAGTTGTCAGGGTGCTGTCCCCTGCCATTTTGGCAAGATTAGTGAGGTTGACGAGTCAGAAGCACCAAAGGCCCCTCTCCCTCTAGGTTTTTGAACTCAACCCTCGAGTTTGCAAAACATGCATCCCACTGTGCCTTGTCCCTTGCCTGGACTAGAGCCTCCTCTGCTTCTCGAACTCCACCGTCCCCTTTCTCCACTGCCTTTCCTTTTCCAGCATCTTGACCTCCACATGCCAAGTTGAAATACAAAATCACAGACAACCTGCCCTTGCTTGCTATTGCTCGATGTCACCCCAGGGCCATAAGGTGTCCATTCACAGCCTCAGGTTATTAGCTTATATAATGGTTCCTGGTCAGTTCTGATTCCTCATTGGTCAGGAGTCTATCACACTGTACTGGGTTAACGTAGCATATACTGTTGCTCAGAAAGCATGATAGGGTTGCATTAATCAAGAGCATAACCAGTCAGGGTCAAAAAGGTCATGATGCAAATCCAACAACACAGCAACATCAAAAGCAAATCATGCAAATTAAAAACAAGCATTTGTCAATTTTGAATGCATGTTTGCTTGCTGGTATTAGCATTGGAAATGCAGGAGTGAGAGAGATTCAGACTAGGAATGGCAGTGAAGTATTGAGCTTCACACCAATCCCACCTCCACCCTGCAGAGACGGACAGGGATTGGGGTATGCATTTGGGTCGTTGCCCATAACATTCATGCCATTTCACTTCACCCTATCTTGCAGACACTGACATGTGTTGAGGTGTGCTTTGGGGTGTTTGGCTGTACAGTCACCCCATTCCATAAGAACATACACTGAAATGGGTGCACTATAGGAGAACGAGGTGAACTGTGGGGCCAAAGAGTTCAAGGCACACCTTGATGCCTGTCACTGACTGTAGGATGGTGGGATGGGGGTGGAATGGCATGGGCATTGCAGTCGGTAATCCAAAGGCACACCCCTGATGCCTGTCAGTCTGTACAAGGTGGGACATTATGGTTAGACACCCTAACGCCCTGACCATTTGTTGGTATTTACACTACAAATTTTCAACATGGCCTTTTTGTTACCCCCACCTCATGAAAGCATTTGGGACCTCTTCTCATGAACAGTGGCACTGTGATTTTGTTAATGTGTCCCGAACTTTGAGTTTCCATAGTGACCGTGCCATTCTGCACCAGATGTCCAAAAACACAGATCGGGCAGGATGTGAAGAATGACAACTGTACCATTCAGAGGGAGCTGTGAAGAGATGGCAATATTGAAAATCTGTAGTGAAAATATTAAAAATACTCGAACTTCTGGGCTTATGTGGAAACTGTGCATAATACAGTGATTTAGTGTAATTTTTTCATCAAATTTTCAACATAGTCATTTTGTGACCTCTGCTCATGAACAATGTCACTATGATTTTCCTAATCTGTCCTGAACATTGACTTCCCACAGCTATCGCAGTATTCTGTGCCAGGTGTGTAAATGCATATTTCAGGCAGGATGTGAAAAGTGACAGCTGTACTTTTCATAAGGAGGTGTGAAAAAATGCCAATGTTGAAAATCTGGAGTGAAAATATTGCAAATGCTTGTAATTACGAGGGTGCGTGGAAACTGCGCAATGTACACTCATAACACAGTCATTTCATAGACTTTTGTCACTAAATTTTCAACATAGGCATTTTGGCACCTCTGCTCATGAGCAGTGTCACTGTGATTTTTTTAATCTGTCCTGAACACTGCCCACAGTGACCACGCTATTCTGTGCCGTAAGTGCAAAAACACATTAAGCCATGATGTGAAAATGACAGCTGTACTGTTCATAAGGTGGTGTGGAAAAATGCCAATGTTGAAAATCTGGAGTGAAAATATTACAATTGGTTACGAGCATGCGTGGAAACGCGTAATGCATGCTCGTAACACAGTCATTTTATGGACTTTCATCACTAAATTTCAACATAGGCATTTTAGGACCTCAGCTCATGAACAGTGTCACTGTGATTTTCTTAATGCATCTCAACACTGATTTCCCAACAGCAGCCGCGCTTATTCTGGCGCAGGTAGTGCGTAAACCACATTTCGGTCAGGATGTGAAAAATGACAGCTGTACTTCTGATGTGCTGTTCATAAGGAGGTGTGGAAAATGACAATGTTGAAAATCTGCAGTGAAAATATTGCATATTCAATGGGTTACGAGTGCGCGTAGCAACCGCACTACACACCGTCAAAACAGCGTCATTTCTTGGATTTTTTCACTAAATTTGCAACATAGACTTTTTGAGAGCCCCCTCATGAACACTGACACTGTCATTTCATTAATTGGTCCTGAAAGATGATTCTGTGCAGTGAATGCAAAATCACCTTTCGTGACTGAATAATGCCATGACAGTGCCTGCATTCATGAGGAGGGTCCCAATAACCCTATCGTTGAACATTTGGTGCCATCATTCCAAAATGCCTGAGATATGCACCAAAGTTGAAAAACCTATTTATGCCATTATACAGCGACTGGTATTTCTTCAGTTCGCGGTCGGCTTTGAAGACTGCAGACGTGTTCCTGGTCCACCAAGATCGACGTGCCGCCTCTGGAGGTAGTAGGGTGAGGGGGTGTGGGGAGGTAGGGTGCAGAGGGTGGGTGTGGGTTGGAGGAAGGGCCACCGGACTCGACGAGATACCGTTTTCTGGTTTGCAGGTTAAAAAAAAAACATCACGGGACAGTTTTCTGCTTTAACAGGGGAATTTGGCATGCTGGGGTGGGCTTCCAGCATTCCACCTGCCTGTTTCTTTTGGGGGGGAGCTGTAGCAGATGGGGGATTGGGCACCCCTGTCGGCACATACCGAGGGGGGGTGCAAGAGTCGAGAGGGATTGGGCACCCTCCTAGGCAGAAAGCAACTGTTTGTTTTTGGGGGGGCATTATGCTGATGGGAAGTGGGCTCCCCCATTGGCAAATTAAACTTGGGCAGGGAGAGGACTGAAGCTGACAGGGATTGGGGCCCCTGTTGGCAAACAAAGACAGTTTTGTTTGGGGGGAGCGCATGATGCCGAGGGGGATTGGGCACCCCCTTGGCATACAACAAATAGGGGAGGGGTTAC
Organism: Neoceratodus forsteri; assembly: GCA_016271365.2. NCBI lineage: Eukaryota > Metazoa > Chordata > Ceratodontiformes > Ceratodontidae > Neoceratodus > Neoceratodus forsteri. The sequence continues at coordinate 129,253,905 of JADMNL010000024.1, forward strand.
ATCATGCAGATGGGGAGTGGGCTCCCTCGTTGGCAAATTAACTGGGTCGGGGGCTGCAAATAGGAAGATTGGCCACCCCATTTGGCTTCATGGGGCCGAGAGGTGGTGGCAATCCGCTGCCATGTTTACTTTATTATTAAACTTGGGAAGGTACTGCCTGCAATGACTGGTCACTCCCTCATTGCAGCAGAATGGGTGATGCTGCAATGATGAGGTGGTCCTCATTGCAGCAGCGAAAACGTTGTACTTGGTGGCACTTTTGAAAACTAGTGTCATCGGCACACTGTGCCTCCATTGTCCACCAGTGCCAAGCCCCAAATGCAGTGCCTCCATTGGCTGCCACAGTGCCATACTCCACAACCTGCTTCTCTCTGGTTGTCAAGATAATGTTTCTTGCGATGCACACAAGCAAACATAAAACACATGACCCCCCAAGCAACATTGCTTAAGAATCACAAACTGTAAAGGAAATCATCCAACAATTTTGACAAAAAAAAAACATACAGTACTTCTTACTGACAGATCCAAACCCAAAACATATCAGTGAGGCTCACACAAGAAAAAAAATTAAACACCTGATAAAAACACAAAATATATTTCAAAATTATTGATTCCACACAACAGAAACATGCATGCATGCATACATCACTAAACCATCAGAAAACCTTCTGCAAACATTGCTCTAAAAGCTAATAAACTATCTACATACCTTGAAACAAAGGACAGCTCAAACTCTCTGCCTGCTTGACTCTCACTTGTCAAGCAGTGCACCTGAATGAGGTCACATGACATCTAATCAATAGCCTAGACTACCAAGTCTGATTCAGACCACATGGAAATGGCTCGCTGTTCTGCCACTCCAGGTTTTCCTCTGTTTTAGATGCTGGAATTAGTCCTGTTTAGCTTTTCCCCTGGCCAGTCTCTGTGGCAACCGTAACCCCCATGGCGTGGCATTTCTGTGTGTCAGCTTTCAGTGCTCTGTGCTTACTTTCTGGTGTGGCGTGCTGGCTCAATCAACTGCTTTTAAAACTGCTTTTAAATAAAACAATAAACCTGCTTTCATTTCTTTTTACTCTCAGCACTCCACGGTTACTTTCGTGTTCGACATCAACTGATAATGCAAAAGGCAAGCACACCATGCTCATGCGGACTGGACAGTGCTAACATCATACAGTATGTACCATATTTTATTACTGTATAGTATAACTTAAAATTTACTTTTGCACTCTGCTCCAAATAAAGTATAGGCAATACTGCCCTCAGCATTCTTCAGGCTATCTGGTTTGTTACTATGGACTGTGGAGACAGGACCAGGCAGAGTTAAAAAAGTGACTTCTCTTCAACAGGGCAGTCAATCAGGACAAAAAGGCATCTACTGATGTATCCTGTTTAAGCAACTTCAATTGTGTTACCTTCTTCTCTTGTTATTATTATTGTTATCTACCTTTCTTCCTTTTTTTTAGGTGTCCTGACCACCTCAGGAAACCTGGACTTCCCAGGGGAGGGCTGTGCAATGCCATGGTGGCCCAGCTTCCTACCAAGACTAACCCCTTTAACTTTTTTTTTTTGCTGAGCTCTGTACACTTTACCTTACAACCTTCAATGGGCTGACCCTGTTTATGCTCCTATTCACATGTTCTATAAGGCTGCCCCCTTATCCCTTACCCACTGGGCAGTATTTTTTTGCAGACAGAGTACTATTCTAACACTTCCTGAAATTCCCTTGTGGCTGCTGAATGGCAAACTGCTGTAGCACAAGATGGCACCCATCTGGCATGCATGCTTGGGCTGCATAGGCCACCTAGTAACCAAGATGGAACCCACATGGCGCACATGTGTGGACCACACATGGTCACACTAAGAACAAAATGGTGTCCACGTGGGCCACATGCATGGACCACACCAGCCTGAGCTGTGACCAAAACAGACCGACTGTTACTGTCCACACAAATTTTCTCTGCCCTTGATGATGATGACTCTCGATGAACAATTTCATCCAAAGGGAAGGAACAAAGAGGCTGGACTTCAGGGTCCTTGCCCTTTTTATAGCCTTGTTGCCCTTCCCCAACCTAAGCTTCCCCCACTCCTGGGCAGCCCTATTCTCCTAACCTAACCCCTCCCCCTTTACCCATCCCCCTGCCAGTCACCTCCTACCCACCTTCTGCCAGACATTAGGGGAAGGGCCCACAGACAAAGTCTCACCTGCTTCCAGGGTCCCCCTTTGCAGGCTATTTTATGAGTGAACAGGACATTGCCATCAGATGCTTTATACTGTCTGTTACACTTGGTTGGTGGTATTTTTGCACATTTTTTACTATTTCTGGGCTTTGCTTTGTGTTGTAGTGTTTTTCCTTGTCCAGTGCTTTTCTGTAGTGTAGTGGTATGTGGGCATGTTTTGTAGTCTTTTTCCGTTGTGTAGTGGAGTGATTGTTTTTGTGTCAGTGTGCATGTTTCTGTTTTTTTGCATGTAGGGGGAATGTGAAGGGCAGTACTTCCTTTAGTAATTCAGGATGGCACATGTAGTCAGTTTCGGTAGTGTGGAACATCGTTTGTATGCAATCAGGTGCAGCAGTTGTCAGAAACATGCTGTTTGCGGTTGAGAAGGGCTGTTTGGAGCAGCAGTAAAAGGAGCCCTCATATTTGTGGTTCTGAGCATCATGGGGGGTTGACAGTCATATTCTTCAGCTTACGACAGCATGGAGGCAATGGTAGCAGGATAGAGGTCTTGGCTCTGGAGGAGAGAGAGGAGCTGTATTGCTGATAGGTAAGTGTTGTGGGAGTGTTGTGTGACTGATAAGGTTGTAGAATTGGGCATTTTTGTTTCTGTACAGTAGCTGCATTTGTTTTGTGATCTGTTGGAGGTAAGGGGTTGTAGTTATAAGAGTTTGTGAGGCTTTTAGGGTGATTTTCTATCTGTTATTAAGGTGGTTGTATGTGTTAGTAAGGTGGTTGTTGCATGTGTTATTTAAGGTGGTTGTTACATGTGTTGTTAAGGTTGTATAAGTTAATCTGTAATGTGTTACTTAGGTATCCATGAGTTATTAAGGTGCTAATAACATATCAGATACAGTGTCTGTAGTTAATTGGCTGCTTATCACGGACTATCAGATATAGGAAAATATCTGATGGCCCTTTCTAGGGGTCAAGGTTCCAGTCATGTAAAATATACATATACCTATCTATACCTGTGTGTGTGTGTGGGTGTGTGTTATTAGCCACAAGGTGTGTGTGTGTGTTAGAGAGACACAATACCTCAAGGAACTAGAACCACACTTAGAGAAGGCTCTAATATATAGATGAAAATATTGTTTATATTTCTTTAAATGTTTTGATTTTCTTTTACGGACTGTCAACAAGTCAACATACCAGCTATCAAAAGCCCCTGCACCATTGAAAACCTGCATTGCTATTCACGGCTGTTTGACAGACAGATCCTTTTACCAGTTTAGCCAGTCAGAAGCAGACAGCACTTCAAGACAAGCTTGGGGTCTCTAAAGGCTGACATGTACATCATGTTTTCCTTGCCTCAATTATATCACAGTTTTACTTAATCAAAACACTAAGGTACCCTCACTAAATCCTGACTGAGAGATAAACAGCAGCAAGCACTCTCCGATGTCAGACCTCATTCTGTTCTTAGCTGCCATTATCTCTCTCTATGTTTTCCAGATCAGCATTTAAATAGGATTAATTAAAACTTCAACCTTTTTCTAACCTTCCTTTCTGTCTCTAGGTCTCAATGGATATCAGTTTTTTAACGTGTTATAGTCTCTTTCCTTTCTCTTTGAGAAGTGCAGAGGTGTGCACATTACTGGTGACTGGCTGTTAAGTTCATGTCCCTTCATAGTAAGCAGAATTGTGATTGGCTGGATAGCAGAGCTTCCATTTCCTTTCACAGGAAGTGTAGACAAGGAGTTACTGAAAGGTCATTATCAATGCCTCACACCACAAGGTGATGTTAACCCTTTTTTTTAAACTAAAACCAAAATCGGACAGGTAATATTACTGAGCTAAATTCTGTTCATGTATTTTATAAACTTGTTAATGTTTTTCTCCATTATAATTTTATTAGGTATAAAGGCGACAGAAAACATTTTTTACACCTCTAGATACCCTCATGTATTTCTTTTAGTATCTATCTAATATTCTGATGTTTTTAACCTTTTTGTTAAATAAATAACCTAATTTTCTGCCTTTATAATAACCCCGAATTCTTCTCTTCTCTTCTCAGCAGTTGCTGCTCTCTCTGTTCATACTGCCTGAACGTTCTGTGACATAAATAACACCAGTCCAGGCTATTCAGATGAACAGCATGGAATTGTACAACTGATGTCACGGAATGTCTTAGAAATATGAAAAGAAAGAGTAGTAGCTGTTGGGGAGAGTGGAACTATATGTAGATCTGAGGGTGCCCTAATGCCAGATTATCTATCTATCAAAAAAGTGGTCAAAGCATGTCCTATCATATTTAATCCTTGCTGTGTCATGGACTGATATATCAATCCAGAATTCCTATACATTCTAATTCTCATGGCAGCCTAAGGGTTAAAATAGTAAACAATTAAAGAGTTACACAGGTAAAGAGGTGGATTGCAATCCAAAACGGGTACATTGGAAACTTTCATAATGTATAACAACAATACAGGATAACATCACTAGATAATTATTCTCAATCTGGACAATACGACTTTGGAAACACCATATAGTGAGATTATTAGCCATTATCTTTCTTAGGTTGTGAAAAGATGAATTTCATGTCATTCATATTTTTGGTTATTGGTAGCTGTAAAAAAAATTACCAGTTAGACTCAAAGAGATCCATCTTGGGATGGTGTGACTGCCAACAAGATGGCAGCTTAATTTTATTAGCTCTCCTTCCTCAACCTGAATCCACCACATCTAGTTACTACCTTCAGCCATCCACTATTGAAAATCCACTAAACTGATTGCCTTGTTCTACCATACCTGCATCTATGCTTTGCTGTCTCATCTGTCCTCCTGTGGCACCGATTTTGCAACTGGGTCAGTTCTCTTGCTCTCCTCTAGTCTCGTGAGAATGGTACTCTCTGATGCAGCTCCACTAGCGGCCCCTGTGGAACAAATTAATTGAGAAACATGTTTATCCAGCTTCTCATGGAAACTAGTGACATCAAGGTGGTGGCACAAGATCAGTGGAAGGTATAGTGTCCCTTTCCCAATGGGTCACCCACACAGGACCCCAGGCTGTGAAGCTGGAAGTCTACACCAACCGCATCGCTGCACACCTCTGGGACAAAGATCACATGATCTGACAGTTGTGTGAAAATATTGATGACCTGAAAACGGCAGAAGGTAGAAAAGCTTCAGATCATGACCTTCCCTGAGGGTGTGGAGGGAAGAGACATGAACACTCTTCTCCAAATGTGCTCCGATAGTACTCTGCCAGTACTGGCTGGCACCCTTGGAGATCAAGCAGTCGCATCATTCCCTGACCCTCCCCCCAAACTGGAGCAACAACCATGTTCAATGCTGGCCAAGTTCTTATGATGCCCAGTCATGGGGAATATCATGCAGCTGACAAGGCAGCGGGGCCCACTGAAATGGCAGGTACTCATCATCCAGATCTTCCAGAATTTCTCCCCTAGTCTTACCAAAAAGTGGTGGGCCTTCACAGTGGCTCAGAAGGCACTTCTAAAGATCAGGAACCCTTACAGCTTGAGGCATCCAGCTATCCCAAGAATTGCCTGAAATGGAGTTTCTGCAGCTTCCATACTCCACTACAGCTGAGGACTTTATACTGCACCCATGCCCGGTACAGAAATCCCAGTGATAGCCCCACAAAGTGCAGCCTGAAGCATGGACACTACCCCCACCACTGAGCAGCAGAATGTACAGGCAGCAATGAGATACCCTTCCTGCAATGTCCATGATCCAGAGGAAGACAAGTACAGCCAACTTTTCACTGCCATGGAAGGGGCACAAGGGGGCAGAAATAAACACCTACCCAGATCCTCCCCACTCACTGCAACTCCACACCAGAAGCAGGAGCAAGGAAAGGGAACCTTCCTCAGACAGATCAGCTGAGCCAGTTTCTGGTAGCAGGTATGTTCCTCAATTGAAGCTCCCAGAAGGGCCTCAAACTTCCTCTCTTTAACTGCAGTGGTCTCCTCAAAAGTAGCCACAGCAAAATCACTGTCAGGATCTCCCATAGCTGCCCAAAGCCTCTGACCATGCTTGACCAGAAAAGACACTGCTGCCTGCCTCTACCCCACCAAGCCCAGATTCCACTAACCTGTGTACATATGGTGGCGACTGCATCTCCATCTTCAGTTCCACTAATGTTGGCAGCAATAGAACTGCAAGATCTGGGGTGAGGAACACAGAAGACTCTTCTTTTTTTTTTTTTGCTTCCTAAACCTACAACCATGAATCAGAAGCAAGACCTTATTAACATCTGGACTGTGATGGTCCCCTCTTTAAACAGCACTGCCTGATCTGGGGGCTGGTATATCCTTTGCCTGAGTCACTATAGCGCAGTGGATTAAGGGTCTGAGCTGCAGAGCTGGAGACCTGGGTTTGAATCCCACAGCTGCCTAGGTACATACTGTGTGATCCTGGGCAAGTCACTTAACTTTGTTGTACTCCCAGGCTGCATCTGGAAACAAGCTTCAGCTTAGTGTGCTACTCCTGGTTAAACAATGTTCCCTTTCCCTTCACCATGGTTTCAGTGCTTTACTGAATTGTACTGGATTACAGTGTGTTACATTACTATTTTTATGAGGGATCCTTTGGGGGAGGAGTCATGGCTTACATCTTGAGTCTAAATTAGATACCTCCTGACCCACAGAAGGGGTATCCATTTATTTTATTTTATTTATTTAGTTTTTGTTGACCAAGTAAGTGCACTAGAGAAATCCTGCCTATTTTCAGGCACGACCCGGGGGAGGGGGATACAGATGAATGCCAACTGACCTTGAACCAAATTAAGCTGTTGGTGGTATTTTTAGTGAAGGAGGAAAATTTGGCCAGGACACCAGGGAAATTCCCCTTCTCTTTTCGTTAAGTGCCATCTTTAACATCCACCTGAACTACCACCAATCCAGGCAGATGGGACCTCGGTTTAACATCTCATCCGAAAGACGACACCTCAGAAGTGCAGCACCCCTCTCATGCTGCACTACAGTGTCAGTACTGGGATATTAACCCAAGTGCCAGATGTGGGAACTGAACCCACAGCCCTCTGATCTCCGCCTCAGAGGCGAGTGTGCTACCTACTGAGCCACTGACACTGTTCATGACCATGTGTGGGTTTGTAAGCAGAGAGTGACTGGGTGTACACAAGTGGGTTTGTAACATGAAGCGTCACCAGAGTTGTGCAGTTGGGGGCTAATGCCCCATAGTTAAAATCTTAACCCAACTAGGGGGTCCAGGGCATGCTCCCGGAAAATTTTGATATTTTTACTTTTAAATGGTGGCCTTCCTGCATTTTACAGGTGAACAGGAGCTACTCTGGCCAACCCAGAAGCTGACATTAAAATACTTTTTCTGAAGAGCTCCACACAAACACTTCTGAACTCCCCACATTAAGAGGGACATAACACATTTCACCTTCTTAGGAACTGCTCTTTCCACACCCATAAGATATGGAAAGGTTCTGCTTCATTAGGAAGATGCTGCAAAGTCAGACTTTACAGTAGAAATTAGAATACTCAGACATTGATTTGCTGAACATTACACTTCGTACAAAATTTAAAAAATGCACTAGTTTCAAGTGTTCTGAGATAGTATCTCCTAGCAATGTGAGGTGGGAAATAAATTCAGAGGGAATATGTATGGAAAACCAAATAAGCAGACAAGCTACCTATACCAGAGTGTCTGGTCAAATAAACACACTAGCTACCTGCATTTTAATGAAAGACAACACAATTCAGACCAAAGGCAGTGCCAGCAGTTATTTAAGCACTTAAGTTATAAGCACCAGTGCAGCTGTGCATGTCAATCCCTAGCTCAGTTACAAGCTCACCCTCCCAAATCACACTGCACTGTGCTGTACATCTTTAGTATACTGTACATGCAGAAATAATGGAATTGAGCTTTCAGTCTTTTAAACTCAAACACCTCCTTTGTGAAACCAGCTCATTCTTATCCCCAGCCAAGAAAACCAGTACCAGCAGGCAGAAACAATGGCAGAAGCAGAATATTTTACATACTGGAACAGTTTTATGATGGACTGTTACTGTTTTGTTTTGTTTTGTTTTGTTACAAGTATCATGAAAAGCTTAGACTAATTACCCTTCTTTTTAACCACCACAGAGAAAGCAAATTGAATTCATAGGATTTTAATAACCAGGTATTGATTTTAAGTTAATTCACTGACCAGGAAACTTTCCTCCAGGATTCCGAAGCTACCTCAAACATTTAATAAAAAGTCAATCGTTTCTTATTGCTTTCATGCCTCAGCCTGCCACTGCTTCAGTCACACTCCTGCTGCATGGACTACTGCTCCTTGAATGGGGGCTCTTTTATTTTTCAGGAGGACTAAGTGTAGTGAGATGGGCATTAATCATACATACAAGTTAATAATACTACTGGCTTTGTTCTGGTTAGTCAACAGAATGCCTCTCTCATGGTCACCTGACTCACTTCAGAAATTCAATTACCCTAAAATTTGACAAACTTGCCCACCGCCTTCACTCATCTCCAATCTGAGATCTCACTGACTTGCTCACTCAATAAAGGGCATGTACGGGGGGGGGTGCGAGAGCAGGTACCGCTCACTGTCAGAGACTCTGCCTTAAGGGCTCACTTAGTGCCCAATCCATCAGTTGTTACCTCAGGGTGGGTCCTATGAAAGCTGTGTCAGTGCTCACTTGCTAGTATCTCCCTCAGGATCCACTCATGTTTCGATTTGTAGCTGTTTCTGCATCGGCATCTGCTACCTTTACTCTTGTCTCTCTCTCACCTCCCGCTCCCATGCAAAGTTAGTTCATTTTAAATAATGATGACGTGTCGCTGCCGCCTTTGCCTCAGAGTACACGCACTTCGCGCTCGCCGCTCTCAGTATCGCGATGGCATGATGCTGTGGTGGTATTGTGCGTAGAGGAGCGCAGCAGCTAATTGGCTGTGTTGTGGCATCATGTAACTAAGTGACCAATGCTAGTTCCAGCAATACAGTTTCAGGCATCAACTGCACATAGCACCAATGTTGTCTTCCTGTGGGACATTAAAGTTTGACAGTTATGCAAGTTGCATAACTGTCAAAAAGTGATACTTTAATGTCCCCCAGGAAGACTCAAAGATTCCACAGAAATGGGATGATCTCAGCAAAACCAGGACAGGCAGCAACCCCTAATTATTGGGGGCTTTGACTTATATTGGGGAGTTATAGCCCTCCCAAACCACCCTGGTGATGCCACTGGTTTGTAAGGGAGGTGGGGGGACTGGGTGTGCAGCACAATGCACTCATCAACTGTAAGATCATTTGCAACAAGAGGGCTTCATTTCAGACCCAGGCATTTCCCCTCGTAGCACTCTCTGACAGGGTCACTTTCACTGCATCAGAGCAAGGCTTTTTTTGATACTGCAAATCCACAGTCAGTGTATAACCCACCCAGGCCCAGTCTCACAGTGGCTGCTAACTTCCCTTTTTCACCTGGGTTAGTGAGGCCACAGGCACCAGCTCACAGCATCTTGAGAATGTGAGGGTAGTTGTCTACTGCTATCTCCCTATCTCCTAGCACTTGATCTAGTAGACAGCCCACACAGACATAGGCCCTCTAGGCTGGACAAGCTCTGTTTCCTACTGTTCATATAAAGGTTAAAGAAATGCTCAGCCCTTTAGTAGTGGTCCTTGATTTACACTGTCATTTGCACTGGTTACAAATGATACTTTTACAGGTGTTTTGGGGGCTGTGACCAATTCAGAACCTGTACTGGCCACTTGGGCTTCCAGTCTCTTGCACAGCCTGTGACTTGATGGTACAAATCTCTAGGTACTGTGGGAGTCAGCACTTCTCACATATTCACTTCTTAACTTGTCAACGTGGCTCAGTTGGTAGCACATCTGCCTTGTGCCGGAAGGTTGTGGGTTCTTGTCCCACACTGGGATTGGGCTCATACCTTAGAAACACTGGCATCTGAGGGTAGTATTATGAGGTGCTGTACTGTCAGGGTGTGCCAGCCTTCAGATGAGATGTTAAACCAAGGTCCCTTCTGCCCATCTCTGGTGCTGTCCTGATGGATGTCCATGTGAAAGTAAAAGAACCCAAGGTACTTTTCACAAGAGTAGGGATTTTCCCATGTCCTGACCAACATTTTCCTTCCCATAAAACCAATTCATGCAATTGTCCAAGTTGTGGTGGGTGCTGATGTGCAAATGGCTGCCACAACACATTCAGTTCACTTCAGTACGCTCTCTCCCACTGATTGTAAAGCACTGTGGGATATAATGTTATGAAAAACACTATACAAATGCTGATCTTTCTTCTTCTTTTATTTTCCTGTGTTTGAGGAGGGGCATTCCAAAAGCTGTGGTTGGGCCTCCTGACCCTAGTCCATTAACTCTGTGTTTTGAATTTTTAATTGCTGTGATTGTACTTTCATGAATGTTATTAAGCAAATCACCCATACTGTTTGGTCTTTAGGAATGCTGCCCCCCCATAGTGCCTACAACTTGGGGCCCTGGCAGCTACGAGATTGCAACCTCAGAGGAAGGGAGGTGGGGTGGGATGTTTTGGTTCAGCTGATCTCCATAGTCTGCAGTCAGACTGTCCTTTTCCACAATGGCTGACACCATTCTAATTACTGTACCTGGAATGTCAGGGGTCTCAATTCCACAATTAAACAAAAAAACAAGTTCTCTCCAATCTGAAAGGGCTTGAGGCATGGGTGGCTTTCCTTCAGAAGACCAAACTGATTTCTAAAGAAACTACAAAACTTGTTCAGAAATGGGTGGGAGGAAAGATTCATAATTCTCCCCCTTCTTTGAAGAGGGGAGTGTTGCTTTTGTGGCACAAGTCCCTGCACTGGAAAGTGGAGGACTCCAGGACCAATGGGGAGGACAGGTGAATGTTAGGTAAGATGTCTGCTCCACAGGGCCCCATCATTTCTTTGAATGTCTAAGCTCCCAATGATGACTCCTAGTAGCTCTTTCAGGACGGGCTCTGCTCTAGTGGATTTTTGCACCCCTTCGCCTTAATCCAGTGCATGTGTGTGTGTGTGGGGGATTTTAACCTCATGTGGAAGTCAGCTTAGACCACTCATCGACTTTACAGGAACCTACCAGGAATAACAAGATACACTGAAACCTGGCATGCAGGAGCATACCCATACAGATGGCTGACAGCTAACCAGTCCCCCATTAGGGACTATACCTATCACTCCTTGATTCACCAGTCTTGTAATAGACTGCATTTTGGCTGACTTTCCCTCCAGCCACTCAGGTGTTGCAGGACATCACTATCCACCCCATCCTGATTTCAAACCATGACTCAGTCTCCCTCCACATGGTATGAGGCCCATACTATTCCTAGGTCCTCCTTTGGAGGTTGGACCCACTCTTGTTAAATGACCCTAAGTTTCTGCCCTGGCTCAAATTGGATATTGAGGAGTTCCTGATCAATAACAACACAAGGGAGGTCATCAATTCTAGTCTATGGGAAACCCTAAAAGCTCACATCAGGGACCAGATCATAAGGTTTGTAGCCCACAGAATAAAAGATAGGGAGGTGAAGGTGGAGACCTACAGAACCAGCTCTAAAAGGAAGAAACAGTCCTCAAAGCCATCCCACAGGCAGACCCCATCAAGGTGGTCCAGCTCCATACCCAACTGCACTAGATCTATTCCAGGAAGGCCTAACTGGTCCTCTTCCATACCCACCATAACAACTGGGACAGAGGGGAGCGAATGAGTAAGGTGCTCTCATACAGATTCCAAAAGATGGCAAAGAGGTACATCCTGGGTTTGAGGATCCTACAGGCCACCTGCATATGGAGGCTAAAAGCCTTAGCCAGATCATGCACGATTTCCATGTCAAGCTGAACTCTCCCACCACTGTGGTAGAGTTACTGTTATGGTTTATTACTGATCGTTAAAAATCATTACAACATAGCACATTAAAAACGTTTAAAATTACATAATTCACACAATTACTCAATGCACAAAACATTCCTGAAGTCCATCAAAATCAAACATAAAAGACCTTTTGGACTACATTAATCCATAAGCACAGAGTAAATGGGTCATGAAGAGCATATTTAGCTCAGTTTTCATAAATTACTGATTGTGTACAGTTTTCTCTCCTTGACCTGTTCCTTCAATTTATTTTCCTTATATAAATTAGACAAAGGCGAAGGACCCCAGCCAACTAAATACAGAGATTTATAAGAAGGCTTAGCCTAGCTCACCCAACAAATGATCAAGTTTCCACAGGCATTCCAGTGATCCCCCAGATCTAACTTAGATCTGCCAACGTGAATCTCTGTGTGGGCCTCCTGAATAATAATAATAATTCAGAATGTTAATTTACAAAACTAGTCCCTTTGCTGATAATAAAAATCTGAATACCAAATATGACCTATGTATTCTACATTATCCCTAAAATGTGATGGCCTTCGAGCTCTGCCAATCACATATAAAACACAAACATACATTTCGAGCAGGTTATAAACTAACCACTTGTTGCCACAGAATTATACTTCACAAATGCCACAGATAAATCAGATCCAAAAGCAGCATATTAAAACATGGTTACTATGTTATTTTCTTTATGTAGATTAAATAAAAAGCAGCGCCTCTTTATTGTAGAGGAGTCCAATAGTAAGTGAGCTATAAATGAACAGAAACATTTAATAAAACTTTGAGCCATTTCACCACAAATACACAGGCCACTTATATGAGTCATCTAATTTAGCTCCATGAAGGAGTCCTATAAGGAGTATTGTGAGGAACCCTACTTTGGGCTCAAAGAAATAACCTAATCAATTAAAAAAACATTAGACTCCATAACTGAAGTCCCACCAGTCAGATCAAGAACATACCATCTAACAGAATATAAAACTTTGTATTCCATTCTTGCTCCACAGAGAAGCTAAAACCAAGAAAAAAAAAGAAAAGTCGGGACATCCCATTCAAACAGCATACCTCACATGGAGTCATACAGTTAAGAGTACAGCCAGTCAAAATTAACACACCTGCTTTATGCCCATTTTAACAAACTAGATCAGCTTTTCCTTACAAGTTTTTAAAGTACCGTGAGATAAAATTTGTGTGCGCTGTATATTTGGGCATCACTAACATTAAGTTCAAAAGAGCAATTTGCTAAGCATCCAGAGCGTCTTTGCCAGTTATAGACCACAAAAAAGGGAAAGCTTAAGATAAAGGTTTGTTCCCACAGTCACTTACACAGCGTTCTTATGTGAACAAATAAAGAACCTTAAACTTATCTCCAGATTCATAGCTCTTGTGCGGAAAACCTTTGGCGTTCTCCCAAAGGCACCTATAGCATACAGCTGCACACTTTTCTTCATCTTTTTCCAGCCTTGCATTTTACCAGAGCATTTTTCCAGGGCATCATTGAGGCTTTCTGACCTCGTAGATCCCCAAGAGACCCTTCAGTAACACCTTGATTAGTGTCCCAGGACAACCACAATCAAATTTCTCTTTCTCCTGTCCACAAACCCTAGAAGAGGGAGACAAAGAAAAAAACGCTCCTCTGAGCATAATAATTTCAAATACAAGATAAAGCCAATTCCTTTTCACCCCATAGGCAAGGGTAGCATATCTTGTTTAAGTTAGAAAGGAGCCTTTTAGCACTGACTATGCTTTGCCTCACAAAGTCCCCATGTTCTCCGTGTTCATTCTCTCCCAGCATCTTTTAAGTGGTATATTCTCTGCTTGTTCATCATGTTCATTCTTTAACTTAACTGGGCAATTACCGAGTCATATCAAAACCCCCCAAAAAACAACTTTCCACTTCTAGCAAGCCGTTACTAAGAATAAAACTAAAAATGATGGCTCAAAGCAGAAAATTTACCAACAGATTCAAAAAGCTCAGGACAGCTTTCTCTCGCTCTGATTCTGGTAGCACCCGACAGACGCCAAAACAAATGGATGACCAACACTAGTCACACAAGAAAAAGAGCAGCCCTATAACTTTCCAACTACAAAAAGAAAACCAGTTTCCAGAGCTGGAACACAAAATAGTTAAAAACAATATGGGTTTTATTCATCGGCACCCCTAAAACTTTGCATAATCGAAGCAAGGGGTGAACTTACAGCAAGAAGCGGAGCAGTACTGGTGCCATCTTGCTGCTCCACCCCCCACGTGAGTGGTGGTCCCACTGTTGGAGAGCATTCAAGAATTCCTCAGATCACCAACTTCCCACCATATCCCTGGCTCAGCTGACCACACTGGAATCATCAGTTACTCTGAAGGAGGTCAAAACTACAGTGCCTTCCATGAATAAACACAAGTTCACGGGAGGGGGGGCCTGCCAATCAACCTGCACCAGGCAGCGGTGGTAGAAGTATCTCCTCCTGTGAGTCTTTCAGGATGCTCTCTCCTCCAGTCACTTACCACCCACACTACAGGAGGCAGTCATCACTGTCCTGCCTAAGAAAAGGAAGAACTCCTCCCTTCCAGGCAGTTATCACACCATTTCTCTGCTTTATGCAGATGCAAAAGTGCTGGTGAAAATTTTAGCTTCTGACCTCAAGGGTATCCTCCCCTCCCTCATCCACCCCAACCAAGTGGGCTTTGTTAAGGGAAGGCTGGTGGCTGACCATTTTCACTCCATCATTAACTTTCAACCCCAGCCTTTCCCACTGTGTTGCAGCCCTGACAAATGACTTTGAAAAGGCCTTTGACTCAGTTGAATGATCCTTTTACATGGGGTAATGCAAACCATGGGATTTAGGACCATGTTTATGGGGGCAGTCAGGGTATGTATCATAGCTCATTTGCAAGGGTGCTAATAGTACTCTCTCAGATGGCTTTTTCTAAAGCAGGGCCACAGCAGGGATGCTCATTGTCCCCCTCTTTTCCTCTTGGCTACTGAGCATCTGGTCCAAGCCATCAGGCTCCACCCAGTCGAATGGGTATTGCAGCAGGAGATGCTGAACATAGGACTCTGCTTTACGCCAATGAAATTGTCATCTTCCTAACAAATGTCCCATCAGCAGTCAATCCATTGCAAAACCCCATCTTTCACACGTTTCTGGGCTGTGTATCAATCATGATAAGTCAGAGGTAGTCCCTCTCAACTCAGCATGTACCCATCAGACTCCTGCAGGAGTAATGTAGCAGTGGCATAAGACAGGGATTAAACTGACATCATTTATCTCAGACATGTGGAAGGCTAACCTGAACATAGTAACTGAGTCACTGTGGCTGGACTGTGAGTGCAGAGGTTATTGCACATGAGTCTGATGAGCAAAATAGCTGCAATTAAAATGGTATTTGCCCCAAAAGTACTCCATTTTCTCTCACCTCTGATAAAGCTCTCCAGCCAATGGTTCATGAAGCTGGACATCCTAGTGGGCAGCAACCTTTTATGGGAAGGGGCCTTTCCCAGGTTTAGCAGATCCAAACTTAGGCAGCATTGCCCCAGATGGGGTGAGCTTGCTGCACTTCGTTAACCACCACAAAGCTTTTATTATGGCTCAGACAACCAAATGGTTCATGCCTATTACCAAGTTCTCCCATCTGTGGGTAGTTATGGAGGGTCACCTTCTCTCACTGCATAGCCCCAAGGCAGTGCTTTACACAAACAGACTCAAGGAAGTATCAAAATGCCTGACTTTGCACTCTCAAGACAGATACTGGAAGCAGGTATCCTCCCTTTGCAGATCCAGAGCTCCCCACCATATGCCCCTTATGGGACAATGAGTTATTAGGCAATGCTCATAAATTGATACCAGGAGGCCACTAGAAAGCTAAAGCCATTCTGGCTGCCCACAATTTATGTCTAGAAGGGCAGATATATCAACATTCCTTTGCTACCCTTTCTTATCTCTGTGACCTCCCAAAGTAAGACTTCTGGTTATATCTTCAGTTATGTCCATTATTTCTCCTGTGCTATGAGATTACACCAGAGCAGGCAAAACACACCCTCTGCAGGCTTGGCTCAAATGTCCCAGAGGAGTGGCAGGTCAAATTTACAGAGCTATGTAGGGCAAAGCTTTGCCCACTACCACCTTGGCCCAGGCACAATGGCAAGAGGAATTAGGTATAACTATTACAGACCAGCAGTGGGATGCAACATTGAGCACACACCAGCAGAGGGGACCCTAAGGCCCAGCTAATTCAATTAAAAGCCCTGCAGAGGTGGTACAGGACCCTACAGGCCCTTACAAGGATGGGGTTCCTCCACACTGACACATGCTGGAGTTGCAGCTTGCATGTGGACCCCCTTTCCCACATACTCCAGTCCTGCCCCCTACTCATCAATTTCTGAAAGGCTGCATTTATTTCCTGCAAAGTGGTCTGCCCTAACTACATAAGGCTAGATGCTCTTTGATGGTGCTAGGCATTACACCTTCCACCACACTTGGGGGGTCTCAGCATTAAATAGGCTCTTACATAGTACTGTGCAGAATCGCGGAATTCTGCGTGGCATTAGCATGGAATGACCATTCCACAGGCAGAATTTCCATTGGAACTTTGTTGGTGCTTCTGCAGAATTCTGCTTGCTACGATCTGCAGAATATTATTCAACGGAACAGCATTTTTTCCCTAGAAAATCACTCTGCAACCATTTCTGCAGAGAATATTGAGATCCACAGAATTTGTTGTGGAAAACCCATTCCGCATTTTGCTGCCACGAAATTCTGCCATTCCATTGCTGCCTAAATTAGGCAGAATTTCAAAAGTTCTACAAAATTTCATTCTGCTGGAATTTCAAAATTCTACAGAGCACTACTGTTGCAGCCTCCACTGTTGCGATACACATGTTGATCCAATGCTGCAGAACAGTGGAGGTATCTACTTTCAGAGAGGGGTTCCAGGCTATGGGGCAGCTGGCCTTCTTGGAAATACTTTCCCAGCTTGCTTTAAGGAAAATAGAACAGTATAATTTTAGTTTATTATTTATTAGTTTTTGTTAACTGGGTAAGGTGTGCTAGCCATTGGAATTACTATTTTCAGACACGACCCGGAAGGTTACAAAGTAGTGGAACACAGTACATAAACATAATCAAAGCAAGTAAGTGTTACAAAGTAGTGCTACAGGATACATGACAAGATACAGAACTGGTACAGAAAACATGGCAGGAACAGAAACAATCCAGACAACGATAAATGCATAGCAAACTGAACCATTCTTAGTACAAATGAACTGAGCATCTTAAAACATTAGGTAAGGTAACTGAGAGACAAAATAATGGAATTAGCCAGCATACATGTCATATAGGGCAAGTCCTAACATAACAGGGTAGAGCATATTTTAGTATGGCAACAGGGAGGGGTTAACTAGGGAGGAAGGAGGGTGTAAACAAGTGATGGTAGGTGAAGCCAGTGGGCCAATTTGAAAGGATTATTCCTGGCGTGACCTGACTTGCACAAAAAATGGTGCAAGTAGCAAGTTATGCCAGCAGTTGCGATATCGGTATTCTGCAAAGCACTTGATGCAAGTGAACTTATGCCACCAGTTACACCCTAAACCCCATGCGACATGGAGCTAGGTGGTTTAGGGCAACAGTTGTGCCCTATTCTGGAAGGGCAGCAACAGAGTCCCCAATGGTGCTGTTCTAGAAGATACCCCGGTGGACATCCGTCAATGAAAAATTACACCAGCAAATACCTGGTGTAACTTGCGTCCACCGGGGTTGTGTGCCAACGACCCCGATCTACCAATATGTGCCACCCCCCAGCCCCATCTCTGACCCACTAGACAGCCCTACAGGGCTAGAGGACCCCCCACACCCACTGCAGGTGCCCATCAGAGCTATAGGACCCCCTCCCTGAGTTCCCAAACACTGTGGTAAGAACAGTCCCACAGAGATAGCTCGGCCTCTGCCTTAGTCCCCACTGTGTGCACAGTAAAGAGCCTCTGGGCTGTGGACTCTTTGCTACAGTAGTATCATTCGGGTGAGGATGATTGCACTTCCTCACTGCCTCGACCAGCCGCCCAATACTGCCATTATGTCCCATGAACATTGCAGTGATCCACTCCCTCTTGTAATCCTTGGTAGTCTAGTGGCCTCCACCCTCATTCTGGCATTGTTAGATCATTCTCACTCCTTCGTCTCATCCATGAGCGGATTAGCGTCCACCTCTCACCATCATGGTCAACTACTGACTGAGCTCCTCATGAGTGTGTACTGTATATAC
This sequence comes from Neoceratodus forsteri, assembly GCA_016271365.2. Classification (NCBI taxonomy): domain Eukaryota; kingdom Metazoa; phylum Chordata; order Ceratodontiformes; family Ceratodontidae; genus Neoceratodus; species Neoceratodus forsteri. The sequence continues at coordinate 129,272,213 of JADMNL010000024.1, forward strand.
GTGCTCAATGAATGAATGAATGAACTCATTCAGTCAATGAACAGGTATATACAGTACATGCTCATACAGAGCTCAGTCAGCAGCTGGCCGTGGTGGTGAGAGGTGGCATGTGCCGGTCGCTGGCTGGGGATGGGTCAGAGGGGTGCGGGGTGGTCTGACAATGCCAGGTGGGGGCCACTAGACTACTGGGGATTACAAATTAGGGAGTGGATCAATGTACAGTATTTACAGGACACAGCCTTGTGTGCGCGGCTGGCATCGGGGCTTGGGTGGGGGGTGTAATCTGCCCTGTGGGGCTAGTTATACTACTGTATAGGGATCGGGATGGGGTCCAATAGCCAAGAGGGGCTTTGCTGTAAACACAGTGAGGGACGGGGGACGATAGCCCTCTGCAGGCTTGTCAGGCTTGGGGACTGGGGGCACATGCCATATGGAACATTGCTTGCTGCTTGTGACATGCACCTCAGATACGCCTTTCATTTGGTATAACTGTAGAAATGTCGCAAGTCACAGGACTTAGCCATGGGCACCCTGCCCCTTACAGAATCGGGCACAGGGTCCTTGGCATAACTGCACCCCTCGCATGTCGCAACTTGCAACATAGAAACATAAAAACATAGAAGTTGACACCAGATAAGGACTGCAAGGCCCATCCAGTCTGCCTATTTCTTTTTCTGCCTGATAAATGTGCCATTGGCCTTTGCTCTGTCAGTGGCCTATCTATTCATACTCATCTGTATTGCTCCCTTATACTTATCCTATGCCTGTTTGCAGCCCTGCACTGTATTCATAGCCACCACTTACTGAGGAAGGCCATTCCATGGATCCACCACCCTTTCTGTGAAAAAGAACTTCCTCACATTACCCCTTAATCGGCCTCCCTCTAATCTCATGCTGTGTCCTCTTGTCCTGCTATTTTTCTTATATTGAAACATGTTAGACTCTTTCACCTTGCTAATGCCCTTAAGGTGTTTGAATGTTTCAATCATATCACCTCTCTCCCTCCTTTGCTCTAGGGTATACATATTGAGCTCTGTTAATCTGTCCCCATATGTTTTCTTGATGCAGACCCTGTACCAGTTTGGTTGCCCTTTTCTGGACTGCCTCAATTTGGTTAATGTCCTTGTGAAGGTGTGGTCTCCAGTACTGCATGCAGTACTCCAGATGGGGCCTAACCAGTGTCTTGTAAAGAGGGATTATTACCTCCCTCTTACGACTTGTGATACCCCTACTAATACACTCTAACATCCCCCTAGCCTTACCTACTGCGTTAGAGGTCTGCTTGGATGATTTCAGGTCATCAGTGATGATGATGCCCAAGTCTCTTTCTTTCTTTGTGACTGTCAGCAACTCCCCTCCCAGCCTATAGGTGTCTTCAGGGTTTCTCTTCCCTATGCGCATGATCTTGCACTTCTTTGCATTAAATCCCATGCATAGGGGTGCTTATAGAATTTGCAAGAAAATACAAAATCACACATGCCCCCACAATGCAAAGCATCATGGGCTGCATATGCAAATCACCACAGAATGTTATGCTGGTCCAACTTTAAGCAGAATTGCATGGTGCCGAAAGGCCTCTCACAGAGTTTGCAAAGGGTGCTAACAGAAAACATAGACACATGTTTCGTCCTACCAGGACTCATCAGTATGCCTCGTCTGTTTGCCACCCCAGTGGAATGGACCAGCTACCCTTAAGGCAGTGTGCCTTGGGTATATTGTGGTGAACCCATTAAAATAAAAAACTATTTAAAAGACAAAGAACCTCTGTGCGCAAACACTGAGGCAAGGGTTACCCCAAAGGGCATTTGGCTGGGAAGCCAAGTTTCAAGAAAATACAAAATCACACATGCCCCCACAATGCAAAGCATCATGGGCTGCATATGCAAATCACCACAGAATGTTATGCTGGTCCAACTTTAAGCAGAATTGCATGGTGCCGAAAGGCCTCTCACACAGTTTGCAAAGGGTGCTAACAGAAGACATAGACACATGTTTCGTCCTACCAGGACTCATCAGTATGCCTCGTCTGTTTGACACCCCAGTGGAATGGACCAGCTACCCCTAAGGCAGTGTGCCTTGGATATATTGTAGTGAACCCATTAAAATAAAAAACTATTTAAAAGACAAAGAACCTCTGTGCGCAAACACTGAGGCAAGGGTTACCCCAAAGGGCATTTGGCTGGGAAGCCAAGTTTCAAGAAAATGCAAAATCACACATGCCCCCACAATGCAAAGCATCATGGGCTGGATATGCAAATCACCACAGAATGTTATGCTGGTCCAACTTTAAGCAGAATTGCATAGTGCATTGGCCCAGTATGTTCAACGGGGACTGAAACATTTGTACATTAGTGAGGAGATGAGAACGATGATTCTTTTTAAAAGAGTTACTAGTGGGTGAGAGCCGTAGGTCAAGAGGCAGTCCATTCCAGTATTTTGGGGTGGCATGAGCGAAAGTGTTGGCACCCTTGGAAGAGTTACATCTAGGTATTTGAAGTACGGCATGGTCAGCAGACTTGAGGCCATAGGAGGAGTACTAATACTGCTTTGGTCCCTTTTTTATTGAGTTTGTCGTGGCGCACAGGTGCAGACCAACTCATTGCTATAAATTGCTCTACAGGGGTGTGCCCAATGGAGAGCTCCATTTCTAGCGGCAGACAAATCAGTCGGCAGGCTTCCGATGGCTCACTCTCAGCTGTTTGGGCTGAGCAGGACAACTTTTCAAAGGACTGGAGCTGCACCAATAGTGACGCAGTTCCAGTCCTTGAACTTGCATTCCCTCGTGCTCAATTCTAGATTATTCACACTGCTGTAGCTTACAGCAGTGTGAACGCACTGAGCCCAGGCCTTCCCCATGAAGCTAAAAATAAAATGATGGGGTGCCCAATCCCCTGTTGGCATAATGTCTCAGCCCCCTTCCCCTTACTACTTGTACAAAGTGCTGCACAAATCGAGTGGGTTTGTCCAATCCCCGTCGGCATTACTTATTTGGTATTACTTGGTATGAAAGAACAGAAGGCCAGAGCCCATCGAGACTGTTCCCCACACTATGTGGGACATTATTTTATCTATTATCCCTCAACTAAACATCTAATTTGTTTTCAATGACAGTGGCACTAGTTGCCTCTACCAATTCTTGTGGCAAGGTGTTCCATACAATGGATGCTCTTATTGGAAAAAAGTTTCCCTTTTGCTGGTTTTGTAAATTTTTACTTCAAGCTGTTTATTATGTAGTCTCGGAACATGTCTCCTTTTGGAGAGTGTTAGACCACATTTTTCCATTAGATCTGGTGAATTTATTAAATTAAAAACCATAAGCATATCACCTCTTAATCTTCTAGTTTGAAGAGAGAAGAGACCAGTAGCTTTTAATCTGTTGTGATAATCCAAGTCTGTTAATCTTGGAATCATTCTAGTTACTCTCCTTTGAACCTGTTAGAGAATTGCTATGTCTTTTTTTTGGTTTGGATTCCAGAAAGGGGGAGCCATACTCTAGATACGGTCTAATGTATGCCCTATACAAAGGAATAAAGCATTGTTCAGTGCAATTAACAAAAGTGTGTTTTATTTGCCTCAAAGGTCTGTTGGTCATGCAAGCAGTTATAACACAGTGATCATTTGATGTAAGTTTATTATTAACATATATCCCTAAATCTTTTTCACAATTTGATGAGTGAAGTGGTAGTCCGTTTATATAATATATCGTTTTTGGATTATTTACACCAAAATGCACTACTAAACATTACTCTTGATTAAACTGCATATGATTTTCATTTGCTCAAAGTGTTAATTTTTCCAAATCCTTCTTTAATGCAGAAATATTTTCTTGATTATTAACCTTGCCCCCCAATTTAGTATCATCTGCAAATTTAACCATGAAGTTATTTGACCCTGTTTGTAAATCACTGATAAAGAGATTAAACAATGTTGGTCCCAAGACCGACCCTGTGGTATACCACTTGTCCCACTACCCAACCAGACAAGATATCATTAATTCTGACTCTCTGAGAATGATTTGTCAACCAGTTTAAAGTCCAGTTGACAATATCAGGTGAAAAACCTAGATTGTGCATTTTAGTAATGAGTTTTTCATGTGAGACTTTATCGAAAGCTCTACTAAAGTCCAAAAGAATGACATCAGTAGGGATACCCACATCTAGTAGAGTACTTATATTATTGTAAAAAGATATCAGATTGATGGTGCAGGAATGCTTGGGAGTAAACCCATGCTGATTTGAATCATAAATTCCTAATTTTTTACAATCTTGATCTATTAGAGAATTCATTACTCGTTCCATTAATTTACCAGCCACTGAGGTCAGGCTAATCAGACGATAATTTTGCACAGAGCCTCTATTACCTTTTTTAAATACGGGAGTAACTATTGCTGAACGCCAATCATTTGGTACAATGCCTTCTTGTAAGGATTTGTTGAAGATAATTGACAAAAGTATAGAAATATTTATAGAGGTTTCGATCATAAACCATGGATGAATACCTTCTGTGTCCGGACTAGTATGTTTTTTTAGTTTTTTGATAGCCTGTATAATGTCAGTTGGATAGAACCTATGATAATCTACGTGGTGAACTTTAAATGTACTAACAGGTGATTTTTGAGAGAAGACAGAACAAAAGTACTTATTAAAGAGATTTGAGGCATGCCGCCTCCCAGTTAATTTGCCAATGGTGCAGCCCACTCCCCACTGGCATAATGTCCCCCCATTAGTTGTGTGCCAAGGGGGGTGCCCAGTCCCCTGTCAGCTACAGCCCCACCAGCACTCTGGTGACATGCTGGGAGCCCACCCAGCATACCAAATGTCCCTGTAAAAAGAAAACCTTCCTGCGATGTTCTTTTTTTTAATCCTGTAAAACAAAAACGGTCCTTCTTTGAGTGTGGTGGCCCTACAACCCATGCCCACCCTCTGTGCACCCACCTCCCACAATCCCCAATCCATACTTACCTCCAGTGCCCGGTGCAATGATCTTCGGTGGACCAGGAACACGTCTGCACTCTTCAAAGCAGACCATGAACTGAAGAAATGCCAGTAAACTGTATAATGGCATAAACAGGGTTTTTTCAACTTTGGTGCATATCTCAGGCATTTTTTGGATTTTTTTCACCAAATTTTCAACATGAGGTTTTTGAGAGACCACCTCTTGAACAGTGGCACTGTCATTTTGTTAATCAGTCCCGAAAGGTGATTTTGAAGTCACTGCATGGAATCACCTTTCAGGACTGATTAACAAAACAACAGTGCCACTGTTCATGAGGTGGGCTCTCAAAAAGCCTATGTTGAAAATGTGGTGAAAAAAATCAAAACTACTAGTGCTGAGCTGAGGCACTGGTCGCCTTACCTCGCGCAACGCCGCGACCAGTGTTCGGAGCAAGCACTGGACTGGCTGGGGTCGTGGTAGGGCGGGAAGGATTGAGCATCCAGTGGACTGCTCTCCTTCTCCAGGAGGGAGGTTTCAGCTGTTGGTGCCTGGTGCCCCTAGCGGAGGCTGGAGGACACAGCTGCCATGCTGCAGACAAGGGAGGGTTGGGGGCGGTTGCTTGGCGGGGAGCACGTGCGGACGATGTGTGCTGTACTCCGTGAGGCATCATTGCATGCCCCAGCCCCTCGGGAAGGAAAAGAAAAATGCTTGCCGCAGCAGTGTGATGGGCGCCTCACTGGCTTGGCTCCTGGCCTGCCACAGCGCTGGCCTTAAATCTGGTCTCCGGTGGGGTTGGGGAACTCCGGCCCCCAGGTGCAAGTCCTGGGACGGATCAGTGCCCAATGGTGGACATCAGGAGACAGGGCTGGGGCACCTCTGGATGTAAAGCTGGCAGCAAAACTAATAGCTGCAAAAAAATAAATCCAAAAATGGCTGTTTTACGAGCATGTGTTAACAGTTTCCACGCACACTCATAACTTCTCAATCTGTAATATTTTCACTCCAGATTTTCAACACTGGTATTTTTTCACCTCCTCATGAACAGTACAGTTGTCATTTTCAACATCCTGGCTGAAATGCATTTTCACACTTCAGTGCAGAATAGCACGGTCGCTGTGGGAAATCAGTGTTCGGGACAGATTACGAAAATCACAGTGATACTGTTCAAGAGCCGGAGGTCTCAAAATACCTATGTTGAAAATTTGGTGACAAAAGTCCATGTAATGACTGTTATGAGCATGCGTTTTGCAGTTTCCACGCACACACATAATTTCATGAATTTGTCATATTTTCACTCCAGATTTTCAACATTGGCATTTTTTTACACCTCCTTATGAACAGTACAGCTGTCATTTTTCATTTCCTGCCCGAAATATGCATTTGCACATCTAGTGCACAATGGCATGGTTGCCGTGGGAAATTAATGTTTCGGACAGATTTAAGAAAATCATAGTGACAGTGTTCATGAGCAGAGGTCACAAATGCCTATGTTGAAAATTTGATTAAATAATTCTAGTGAATGACTGCAGTACAAGCATGTGTTGCACAGTTTCTACATACACTCAGAACTTTGAGCATTTTTAATATTTTTACTGCAGATTTTCAACATTGCCATCTCTTGCTGGCACAGTGGCGTGGAGGCTGAGGCATCATGCCTTACCTCCTGCCATGCCAGCGACCCATGTTCATGGTGCAAGTGAGCCGCCAGGGTCGGCTGGGGAGGGAGAGAATTGAGCATCCTGAGGTCAGCTCTCCTCTCCTCTCCTGGGGAGGGGGTGGGACGGAGTCCGCTGCATGCCTGACCCCAGCAGAAGTTAGGGACCGGCTCCTGTGGCTTTCACGTAGGGGGCAGTTACGGGGCAGATGCCCGGCATGTCACGTATGGGAGCGTGCGCGGCTCGGCCATTGGCATCATTGCACGTCACCATGCCGCACTCGGGGAAGGGGAGAAAATCAGAAACATGGCTCCTCAGCATGCTCGGCATGATGAATGCCGGTCACCGCAGGCCCCACTCCGGCAGTTGGCAGTAACCCCCACACCAGATCCATTCTGGTGGGTTGAGGGATCCCCACTGCCCCGCCATGGGTGGCAAGCCATGGAGGAAAGTGGAGAAGTAAGCAGCGAGCGGAGATGGGGCTGGGTGACCTGGCAGGAGGAAACGCTGTAGGGAGTTAGGAGAAAAGATTAACTGCAAAAATAAACATTGCCATCTCTTCACACCTCCTTATGGATAGTACAGCTGTCATTCTTCACATCCTGCCTGATCTGTGTTTTCACACATCTGGCGCAGAATACTTACGGTCACTGTCAGAACTTCGAAGTTGGGACACATTAACAAAATCACTGCCACTGTTCATGAGAAGAGGTCCCAAATGCTTTCATGAGGTGGGGGTCACAAAAAGGCCATATTGAAAATTTGTAGTGCTAATACCAACACACGCCCGGGGCATTGGGGTTCCTAATCATAACATACCACCCTGTACAGACCGACAGGCATCAGAGGTGTAACTTTGGAAAACCGGCTGTAATGCTCATGCCATCCCACCCCCACCCTGAATCCAGTGACAGGCATCGAGGTGCGCCTTGGACTATTCAACCCCAGACATCACCCAATTCTCCTGTACTTCACCCATTTCAGCGTATGTCCTTATGAAATGGGCTGACTGTGAAGCTGAACACCCCAAGGCACACCTCAGCACTTGTCAGTGACTACAGGATAGGGTGAGGTGAAATGCCGTGAGCATTATGGGCAACAACCCACAAGCACACCCCAATGCTTGTCCATCTCTGCAGGGTGGAGGTGGGATTGGCGTGAGTTCAATACTTCACTGCCACTCCTATTCTGCATCTGTCTAACTCCTGCACTTCCTATGGTAATACCAGCAAGCAAACATTCTGCATTGACAAATGCTTGTTTAAATATAGGTGTTATTGTTGCAGATAACCAATCTGAGGGGATTAAACTTGTAGTTAATGATTTATTAAAGATTGATAGAGGAAGCAATAGTGCTTCTGACACTCCTAATATAAATCTGGGGTTGATGTTATCAGGCCCTGGGCTGGTTGTTTTTAAGGCGAGTTATTGCTTGGACTATTTCAGATGTTGTAATGAGGTATGGGTTAGATCTACCTGTAGTAGGTGTAGAAAGACTGAGGGTAACCTTCCTGGAAAACATAGAACAGAAATATTTATTAAAGGAATCAGCAGTGTCCTTATCTGAGGTTAAATAGAATTATCAATAATTAGGGGACCTATTTGCCTGGTATGCCCTTTCTTACTATTTAGGTATGAGAAAAGAGTTTTGTGACAGTCTTTCGAATGAGCAATCCTGAACTCCAGATTTCTCTTGGAGCGCTTAGTCAATGCCTTTAGGTGTTATAAGGCTGATTTATATTTAGAGTATATTTCAGCTCTATTTTCATCATTACATGATTTAAGTCTCATGAATAGTTTTTCTTTGATTTTGATGTGGGATTTAATAGATTTATTAAGCCAAATGGGAATCTTACTCTTGTTCTTGTACTTTTTTGAGGGGGGACATAAGACTCTTCAAGTGTGGCAAGGATAGACTTAAATCTGGTCTAGGCCTCCTCCACTGACAGGTAGGACAGAATTTCTTCCCAGTGAATGTTGTTTAAATGGTTGGTGATGTCTCTAAAATTAGCCGTTTCATAGTTTTTGTATACTAAGTTGTTTACTGGGCGATGGTGATCATAAATTAGATTGAATTGAAGTGAATTATGGTCATTGTTACCTAAGGGATCTTTTACTTGAATGTTAGAAATGTAATCTATGTTGGTAAGAAGGAGATGCGACATCTTACTACCCCTGGTTGGTTCAGAAATGAGCTGTCCTAGCCCTAAGCTGATTAAAGTAGAAACCAAGCATTTTTCAGATTCTCTGACTAACAAATGGTGCTACTTTGATGTAGGATTAGTGAAAACTAGTAACGATGCAATAAATAAGAATGGAGATTGATTTGATTGGATGAAAACTACTATACTGCCCTACTTCTTGGAAGCAAAAATGATAGAATAAGTTTTGTGATGCTACGTTGGACTGTCCACATGTTTGGAACATTGAGTTCTGCTGAGTTAAGTTGAAACTATTTACTGACTGTGTCTGCAAAACTGGAATGAGCCTTCTATCGATCAACCATCATAACTGGTGGAATGCCAATAATGCTCTGTTGTTCGGCACATAACTTTGAAAACTCAGTCAGAACTGTGTTAAAGTATGTGTTTCTGTAATGAAGTGAGACCTGTAGGGAAAGTGTATTTTTCAACAGTGAGGTGCTCCACATATTAAATTTCAGTTCAGGAGTCACCACATTTCAATGCAAAAGACAAGCAGGAGATATGCAATGGGCTGGCTCAAAATATGCAAGTCCTGCCCACTCACAAGTGATGACACTGTAACCCCTAGGTGGCACTGTCCTATGGGTCACTACCCCTGCCTGCCTGAATCTTACACAGGGTGAGGGGCCTGAGCTTAGTGAACGGGTGTCTCCACCCAGAGGAATGGTATTGGGGTAGCGTAGCTGCTTTGGTATAGCGTTTTGGGATGCTATAACCCTCCCATCAACCCTTTTAGTGGCCTGAACAGTAAAACAGTAGAACATTCACATTCACCAAGTAACAGTAATATTATGCTCACACCCCTTGCACTTACCACCAGGGCTGGATCTTCTGCAACTGCCCTGGAGACCCCCTGGAAAAATAAGACCAGTGATGCAACAATACCATAATACAGCAATAACCCTACCAATAAGGTACACACTCGCCAGGTTAAACATGAAAAACAATAATCTGGTTTATTCAGGGGAAGTGAACAAGGGTGGGGCATAAATCTAGCAACTGATTTGTATCTCTGATTTGATTTAGGTTGATTTCAGCATGCACTGTAAGTCCTTTTGACACAGTCCCACAACCCTGTGTACCCAGTATCTTAAACAGGCTAGCCTGAAGCGTTGCCTAGGGTATGTTGGCGTTGAGCTGTTGTTGGGGCCCTTAGGAAGGAAAACAATTAACATACACTCAACCTAAATATTTGTAATCCGGAGCTGGATGGCCCAGTCCATTGCATTAAACCCAAAACAAGAAAATCAGATGGCACACAATGATTACAGCTGATGTTACAGGGAGCTACCCTGTTTTATACTGACATTACCCAGACCCTGACATTAATACAACATGAGACCTGCGCAGATATTTCGTGAAGCATGAGGGAAGGGTTCCCTCATGGTCTTCGTCAAAAACACTGGTCTCAGGATGCAGGAGCAAACAGCTGATACGTAACTGATTCAACATTGGTCAAACATGCACACCGTAACGTCTCGAACTGGCTGGCTGCACAATACTTTGGCAAACTATGCACATTTATATGTAAGGCTTATCCTTCTCTGGTCCTTCCAGCTAGCTTGCAGGCTGATCCTTACTTCTAGCTTGATTGCTGCATGAATGCCCTGCTGCTGCATACCAGTTTGGGGTGACTGGACAACTCGGACAGGTGGACTGACAGCGAAAGAGTCTAGGACCTGACAGGCCTAACCTCTGAGAGCTGGCAGGCTCCCCAGAGGCATACACACTGAACTCCTGGGCAAATCTGACCAATTTGAGCAGTTACTCCCTTTAATATGGGGGCTTAGGTCCAGAGATCCTATTGACTGCCAAACTGTCCTAAACAGTTCCCATCTGTCAATTGGCTTGCTTTTGGCACCTAGCTTTTGTCCCACATAATTACCCATAAGTCTCTGGCAATGTCCCTCAATTCCCTTTGTTAAATGCTGGCCCCCAATGGGCTGATAGGCACAAAGATGGAGTCTGTACACACAGTTTTTTATGCAGTTCAAACAGTGTTCCCAGATATAAAGTCCTGGTGCAGCCAGCACCTCAAAGAATAGCCAGATCTGCCTGTTACCTTAAATTTTTAAAGTTTCTACTACATTAATCTAATTTCAAAACTGTCTGTTACCTTAAACACAAAGCTGCCTGCTTATACCCTATCAGTCCTGATAAAAGTTTTCTGCCTTAACTAACTAAACATAGCATCACCTCTGCATATTCTAAGCCGAGAATTCATTATTCAAGATTAAGACATGTCCCCTTAAACGCTGGCTAAATTCTATTGAGCTGCCCTGAGTCCGAATATAACTGATCATAACTGATCAGAGCCCAACGGTTGTATCTAATCAGGAGTAATTATTCACGAGACTGTGCACTGTTTTAGATGCTTTTTTTTTTTTTTTTTGCATTTTATTTCCTCGCACCCTTCCTGCCTTGTAACTGCTCTAAAGCTACTGTGTAACCAGTAGCAGCCCCCAAACCCCCTCCCCTCCACCACCTACTAGTGGGCCGGTCAGGTATAAATATAACCTTACCCTACTCTGTTTCTCCACAGCTGTTCCAGCCGAAGGTCGAGAGGGTCGTAGACATATTCGCGCTCCACCACCCCTCCCCCCACGGACATAATCAGGTATGGAACTCATTGCCACACTACTCCAGGAGCGCGACTGTGCTGAATCCTGTGGGCTGACTATATCTAGCCCTGCCAACGCTCCACATCAGCTCTCTCACCGCCGCCACCACCACTCTTGGCCAACTCTACCTTACATAGGATCGTTGCTGACTGCGTGAACCAATCAACCCATTTCCCCATCTGCAACCTATAACAATCCACCACTAGAGGCAGTCTAGCCTTTCTAATGTTTCCACGCAGTAAACCTATCTGCCAGCAGGTGCTTAACAGGGAATCCTGTCCTGGGTTCTGTACCTGGTACCTTCTGCACGGAAGGCTATGACCTACCGCCGGGCTGCCATGACTGCCACAATGAAGGGTGGCAATAAGTCCCACCTACACTCATACTTGAGAGGCCCCCATCCCAATGTGATGTCTTATGGCATCAAACCCCGCAGGCTAGCCACACTATTACTGTTGGCTTTACTTACCTCGCAATGCAGTGAACCAGCAAGCCCAATTATCATGTGCCCAATCCCACTGCTGGGAACACATCTCACCCCACACCTCCTCCCTACCACCCTGTCGACCCCTATAGCACCCCCCTCCCTACCACTGGCACACCCTCCCTCCCTGCTACACTCTAGACTTCCATCCTGCCCACTGCTACACCAGGCCTTCACAGCCCTTCTTCACATACCTATCCCCTGCTCACCCCCCCTAAGTCTACCTGCCAACACTACCCAACAAAAGGTAGGCATCTTGCAGCCCTCCTCAGAACAATCTACCTGATTCTACTATTGTCTGGCAATGTACACCCAAATCCAGGCCCGGTAGCACACTACCAACCACAGTCTCTCTCAGGGCTACGCATAGCCTCAATGAATATTTGCAGCCTACCAAAGAAAACTGCACCTCTGCAATGCTGGCTTGTTCAGCATCAACCCGACATCCTGGCCCCTACAGAAACCTGGCTTTCCAAAAGAAACCCAGACTCCTTTGTCTCGATCCCTGGCTTCTCCCTCCTAAGGGAAGATCATAAGGGAAAGAGAGGTGGTGGCTGTGCCCTGTACATAAACAATGCACTGCATTACCAAGCCCTGCCGGTACCATCCCTGGACAATGGTGCCCAAGCCCTCTCTATAAAGCTCACACCAGACCCTACCCGAGCCCCACTATTTCTCACTGTTTCCTACATCCCCCCTCATAACCAATCATCTGCATGTCAATCACTCTTAGACTACCTCACCACCCTCCCCCACAAGAAGGAACAGATTCTAGTTGGGGACCGCAACATAAACTGGCTAGAAAATGCATCTGCGCATGCCGAAGGCACCTTCGTAGCATTAGATATGTCCCAACTTGTATCCCAACCCACTAGAACAAACACCTCCAATGGAACCCACACTTTATTGGACATCCTCATTACTAATCATCCACACTGTATCACTGATTTAATGGTCCTACCCAACTCCTTGAGTGACCACTCCCCAGTCCTCTTTTACTGGTCCTATAGACTGCTGAAACCTCCACCTAACATCACCTCTCATCGCCAGTTAAGGCCTGGCAGTCTCACGAAGCTCAAACAGCACCTGTCAAACTGCGACTTGTCCCCTATTTCCCATGCCTGCACATTGATGATGCCCTTAACTACTTCATTTGCACTTTCAACAATGCCTGCGATGCCTTCACACCCTTCGTCAAATCGTTCTCCAAGAAGCGGAACACTCCCTGGATTACCCCAGCACTGCTGCAGCTGCTCAAACAAAGAGACAACCTATGGCAATGAGCCATAGACTCTGGCTCGCTGGTGGAAAGGCAAGCTTACAACACTGCCTGCAAAAAGTGCATCTGGGCAATACGCAAGGCCAAGGCAGACCACTATAGAACCACCCTGGCCGCCTCCTGGGAAAGCTCTCAAATGTTCTGGGATAACATTAAGGACCTTAATGGGAAATCCCGCTCTCCCCACATTCCCAGCTTAACTTTAATGGCACAACCTCCACTGACCCTCTAGGCATTGCAAACTGCCTCATCTCTACTTTCTCTGACCTCAGCTCAGTTCTCCCAAACAACTTTTTTGACCCAGTACAGCCCAAACCAGTGCCAAATCTCCAGCCCCCCCTTCCATCTCAAAGTCATTACCCTGACCTAAGCCAAACACTACCTATCCAGAGCCCTCAGTGGCTCCAACTACTGTAAAGATGCAATTGATATGCTAATCCTAAACCTTGTACTTGACTCTGTCCTCTCATCACTCACTGATCTAGTAAATGGTCACTGTGTCTGAGGCCAGTACCCTGCTTCATGGAAAACAGCTACTATAACCCCTATACTAAAAAGCAGTGACTGCTCCTCCCCAAACCACTACCAGCCTGTCTCAATTCTTCCCCCGCTTTCTAAAGACCTTGAAAAAATCATGGCTGACCAGCTCACTGAATACCTTCTCACACACAGTCTACTGTGCAGAGAGCAGCATGGTTTCAGAGCTGGTCACAGCACTACTACCGCACTCACGGAATTTTCTAATTCACTTCACTCTGCGCTAGACAAAGGACACCTGGCAGGGGCCGTGTTCATATACCTCTCTAAGGCCTTTGACATGGTTTCCAACCCCCTTCTACTTAACACCCTACAACACATTGGGGTTTCCCAGGGTCCCCTCTCCTGGTTCTCAAGATATCTGTCTACCAGAACCCAGTGTGTTAAAATTAACAATACCCTATCTTCCACACTGCCTGTGTGCTCTGGTGTCCCCCAGGGATCCATACTGGGTCCCCTGCTTTCAGCATATATCTCAATGCCTTGCCTAAATATTGCTCTGGGGACATTCTCCTGTATGTGGACGATGCAGATCTTTATACCTCCTATCCTGATCCCTCCACACTTCAGCTCTTGCTCCAAGACTCCTACAAACAAATAGAAAACTGATTTGCTGAACACAGACTAGTTGTCAACATTAAAAAGACCAAAACTATGCTCTTTGCCCACCGACAAAACAGGGCAAAGGATCATCTCCTGAATATCCTCTCCGGTTCACTCCTCCCACTGGAGCAGGTCCAAACCTATAAGTACCTAGGGGTCACCTTCGACACCAACCTCTCATTCCATGACCACATTAAAATGCTATCCTGAGCCACCAATACCCGTATCGGTCTCCTATACAGGCACAACGATTGCCTATCACCTGAAGCGCTCCACCTGGCCGTAGTGTCCTCAATTCTGTCACTGGTGGACTACGGACTCGCTATCTATGCTGCCTCAGACCCAACAGCACTCTTCCAAATCCAACTAGCTATCAATAAAGCATGCCAACTCCTATGTGGTGCAGACAAGCGTGCACACACCTGCACCCTCTATGCACTCACCAGTGTTCTCACCTAGAGGAAAGGTTGCAGTATCAAACTGTCTCCTCACCAAAAAATCCACCTGGGCTTAACCCTAACAGGTGTGATGGCCTCCCTTCAGTTGGCCACCCTCCCTGTGGCCACTCACACTGCTTCCAAAACTATCTGGAAGGTACCAGGGTCAGGACCTCATTAGCCCATAGAGCCTTCCCTTTCAGAGCCCCATCTTGGTACAATGCCCTGCCCCCTGCCATTGCCACAACCCCCAAGTTAGGTCCTTTTAAGGCAGCCCTTAAAGCCCATATTCTAGCAGGGCGTAGCTGCCAGTGTGACTGCTAGCCTTACCCTAGGTACTGCCCTATTACTGTATGCCACTCCTGGCACTGACAATGTCTCAGACAGGCTGCACACATTTCATATGCCTCTGGGGCCCTGTGCCCTAGGCCTATCCTAACCTACTCATAGCACAGTACTTTTTTTTTTTTTTAGGGTCATGACAAATGCCTCCTGGGAGGCTGCACCTTGCAAAACATCCTTCAAGGCAGTACCCTGCAATCAAACTGTAACCTGTATTGCTGCATCTGTTAGCTACCTCATGTATAGGCAATCCCACTAAGTATGTACACTGCACATCCGTAGATTCTGTATGCATGTAATGCTGCCTTTATTTTGTTTTTTGTTTTGTTTAGCTACCAATTATATAGGCAATTACCTCATGTATGATGTGTTCACATTTGTATTACCTGTTTGCTCCCTCACTTGTATGACTCATGACCCTTCCCCATTGTTAACTGTAATTACCTGTTGTTCTTGTTCTTTGTAACGCCTTGTACTTGACGTGGAGCCTTTGGAAATGAGTCTATGACTCAAAGGGTTGCAATTCCTATACTATAAATGTATAAATAAATAAATAAATTGTAACCCCATTGTCTTGTAGCCCCAACAGTTCTCTCTTACACATGTCCCCTTTTAAGTTACTAAACTGTACCCTCAGGGAGTCGCGGCTCCCTTAACACACTGCCCCCAGAACACAACAATTTGCTCATTAATAATCATAGGGCTTCACTGCCCTGACTTTTGCCCTTTAGCCTTTGTGCCCCCAGAGGCAGTGTTGCAGGTGTCTGCCTATTTATTTTGAAATATTTTTTCCTTGCTTTGCAGATATCAGCTGGAGTCAGCTGTGGTAAAGAACTTAAGGCTAATTACAGTAGGCAACTGGTATACAAGTCTCTGGAGGTCCAAGCAATCTGCCAGGCAGTTTACAGCTTTGGAGGACAAGGTTTCTTCCTGGTTATAGATTGTTCAGCAATATGCACCCACTGTTGGTCAGAAAAAGGTCTGTGTGAGAGGGCATTGGCATCAACATGATTTTAGCCTGGTCGGTATTCCACTACATGGTCATGGGTTGCTATAGCAGAGAGTCATCTGTGTCTAGTAGCATCTAATTTGGCAGTTGTTTGGATATAATGGATTGTTATCTGTTTTGACTACATTTTAGCACCATACAGATATTTATGAAATTGGTCAACTATTGCCCACTTGAGGCGATCAATTCTAATTTATGCACTTGACAGTTTTTCAGAAAATAACAGACTTCTTCTAGCAAAGGCTATGGGACACAATCCTTGCAGGTATTCTTGATAGAGTATTGCTCGAGATCACTCAAGCTGGCCTCTGTATGTAATACATATGGCTTTGATGGATCAGCATAAGTGAGTATAGGAGCATGAGTTAATATGTAGATTATTTATTCGAAAGCAGTGTCACAATCTGGATTCCATCTCTGTCCAAACTGCTCATTGGGTCTGAAATAGATTTTTTCAGTCTCTCTGTCAGAACCTTTCTTAACTTTTTTGTGAGTAGGTGGGTACCCTTGAGTTACGTTTAATAGGGGCTGGATCACTTTGGTATAGTCCTTGACAAATCGGCATTAATATCTGCAGAATCCACGAAACCTTTGAAGTTCTTTCAAGTTGTTGGACTTTGGTCAGCTGGTTAATGCTTCCACCTTACTAGAGTCAGTTTGCATGCCTTCTGATGACACAATGCGGCCCATGTGTTTGACAGAGCTCTGGAAAAACTGGCATTTGTCAGTGGATAACTTAAAACCGGTCGCCTCAAGCCTGTCCAACACTTTAAATAAGCAGGCCTCATGCTCCTCGAGGGTTTTGCCAAAGACTATGACATCATCGAGGTAAATGAGACATTCCAAGAGATTCATATCTTCCACTGTGCACTCCATTAATCGTTGAAATTTTGCCAGTGCACCTGGTATACCTTGGGGCATGTGAAGGAACTCATAGAAACCCGAGGGACGAATAAATGCTATTTTTTCCCTGTCATCAGAAGTTATTCAGAGGTCAAGGATGAAGAACCATTTTGTCCCATTTAGACAGTCCAGTGCATCCTGTATGTGTGGCATTGCATACTGATCAGGCACAGTTCTTTTGTTAAGGGTCTGGTAATCAACATACATAAAGACAGAGCCATTCTTTTTCCGCACCACAACAACTGGGGAGGCATACAGGCTGTGTGATTCTTGTATGATGCCAGCCGCTAACATCTCTTGTAGGTGACGTCTGAAATCGTCGATGTCAGCAGGAGCTAAATGTCTAGACCTTTCTCTGAAGGGTCTCTCGTCGTGCAGGCGAATGTAGTGTTCAGCACCCATTACACACCCAACATCCCATTCCTTGAGGGAGAATACATAGGTTCTCTGAGCCAGCTTTTTACTAATTCTGGTTCTCCAGCTGCTTGGGATATGTGAATCTCCAAAATCGAACATGTCAGGTGATACCTCACACCCTTCTTCAACTCTGCACTTGGAAGGGAGCACAGCAGTGTCAGCACAGTAGACTTTAGCCAGAGTGCATCCTCTGTGTACCATGATGTCTCGCCCTATAACATTTTGTATTTGTACCACCACTCTTCAGGCATGTACTCAAGCCAGAAGGACTTTGGGCTTAATCCGCAGTCATTCAGGTAATTTTCCCCTCATCTGGGGCATCCAGCATCAAAATTTTATTGGTCACTTCTTTTCACAACCTCACTTCACCAGTAATACTGCATTCTGCATTAGGAGGTAACGTGATAACAATAGGATCCTTTTTCCAAACCACCCCAACAGGGTCATCTTTGTCACTCTCTTCGGGGTGCATTTGTTTCTCATAGGCCTTTTGGATCAGGGCATGAACACACAGGGCCCTTCCTGTCTTTTTCTTCTTCCTGTCTTCACTTAACTGGGCCAGGCACCCAAACATGTGTGCATTGGTGCCATTCAGTACAGGGATACCATCGTAAAATCCAGTAGAAGGGTAGACCAGGGCTAGCATCTCTACAGAATCTCCTACACCAGCCACAGAGGATAGAAAGGAAAGCCATACTTTTAAGAAACCAAGATATGGGTACAATATTTCACTCAACCTCCAAACATGCAGTCCATTGAGAGGTTGTAGTGGGTGGTCAGATAAATGCTGTTCATGCCAGCCTTGGAAGATTACGGTGACTTGAGATCCGCTGTCTAAGACTGCTTGAGACGGAATCCATCTATGTGTACAGTAGTGTCCATGGAAGGGCCTACCAATTTGGACCAGTCTGGAGGAACATTAGCAGGAAGTTGGACAGATGACCTAGCCACAAAGAAATTGGATATGGGATTGCCTGAACCTCTACTATGGTCATTTTCTGCACCCCTCTGGAATTGCTTTGCTTTCCGGAGCTCCCCTTGTAGTTTGTTTACCACTTTTTCTAGGTCCCTTTCAGACCAGCATTCTTTCTTCATATGCCCATCCTTTCCACAGTTGTGACAAATTATATTTTCTTGGGTCTGTCTTGGCTGAAACATTGCATTAGGAGCTGTTCTTCACTCACAACTAGAGGGTTGGGAGGAGTACACATTTGATGCTGGAGCTGGAGCACTGACAACAGAAAGTCTAGGTTCAACCTCCCCCTCCTTCTGTGGTGTTGAAGGTGGTGCAATCCATCTCAGTAATTCTTTTATTGTAGCAGTCAATTCACTTATTTCATTTTTGAGCTGCCAGCAGCAGGGGCGCCAGGCATGCCCCCACTCCCATAGCAGATGTGCTCTGAGAAGGGTTGAGATCTTGATCTGTGGAAGGGGCTTGGAAGATATAGTAGCTTTCACTTCCCTGAATTCTCTCACTAACTCAGCCCATGGTGGGTATCTTTAGCAGTCTCTGAATGCTCATCTGGTGCTATATTCCACCTTGAACTTCACCGCATGATCACCCCTCTGCCTTTGTTGACCTCCGAATTTCTTTCATTAGTTCATCATAGGAGGGAGGTGAATCCAGCCAGGCTGCAAGTCATAACTTAAGCAGCAATAATTCAGAAAATTGACAGACTAAGTATCTGGTCCAGCCTAATTCAATCCAACTTGTCGGGGCCACGCTATCTTCCTGAGGCATTCCTGTAACATTTTTTCAAGTCGAGGTACATATCAATACCAAGGGGTGCCCTTGTCAGTGTAAGTGGTTTTCACCCTCTACCACAGATCCTCATCTGAATCTGGGCTCCCATACACATTTTCCAAAGCAGCCAAATAGTCCTGTGCAGTTGCTCCTGGGTTATTAGCCCACTTGGTGTGGATAGGGACCAGAGCAGGACCTCAGAAACTTTCACACAACCTTTTTCTCTTCTCCGCCTTGAAACATTGCCATTCGGGCACCAGGAGGGCAACATAGTCTATCCATGTATCCCAATCATCCTCCCCCTGAGGGATAGAGAGAGTGCCTGAAAACATCCTCAGCCTGCGGCAAGAGACATGACTAACTGTGGGCACAGATGTGGGTGCAGGCACTGGAGCTGGTGAAGGGGCAGGTACTGGAGCTGGCATGGGTGTTGGGGAAGGAACACCCCAGGAGGCATTAATAACCTTTTGAGTCCTCCATTGTTTTGCCCTCATCCAGTAACAATTTGGCAAGCTTGCCCTCAAAACCTTCAGTTAAGGGTGGAAGCTTGTTTTCTGAGAGGTTCTCACTATTTTTAGTTACCACCCTCCAGATGGCCAGGAACCCATTAATGGTAATAGTCTTGGACACCTGAGTACTGTCTATGGGGTTGCCACACTCCACTAAAGCCGTTAGGACTTGGGCAGTCAAGTCAGCTTGTTGACTTACTACTATAATTTTTCCCAAACACTCAATTTTTGAAAATGCACCCTCTATAGTGTCTTTGCTAGTGTCCAGGGGTATATCAAGTATAAGCAAGGCATTCTGGGGGTCAATTTCATGCCCCCGTACACCAACTAACTAACTCATGTACAGCCATTTTTTTCAGTGGTAGCCATAAAAAGTATATTTGCAATTCTTGTTTCGGCCACTAGAGGGGCGCTAATCCCAGCAGTGCCTCCAAGTTGTAACCCCAAGGTGCTGCTATCCTATGGGCTGCTACCCCTGCCTGCATGTGTCTTACATAGATTGAGGGGCCTGAGCTCGGTGAATGGGTGCCTCCACCCAGAGGAATGGTATTGGGGTAGCATATCTTCTTTGGTATAGCCCTTGGCATGCTATAACCTCCACCAATCCTTCTAGTGGCCTGAACAGTAAAACAATAGAACATTCACATTCACTAAGTAACAGTAAAATATGCTCACACCTCTTGCACTTACCACAAGGGCTGGATCTTCTGCAACTGCCCTGAGACCCCTGGAAAATAAGACCAATGATGCAACAATGCCATAATATAACAGTAACCCAACCAATAAGGTACACACTAGCCAGGTTAAACGTGAAAAACAATAATCTGGTTTATTCAGGGGATGTGAACAAGGGTGGGGCATAAATCTAGCAAGTGATTGGTATCTCTGATTTGATTCAGGCTGATTTCAGAATGCACTGTAAGTCCCTTTGACACAGTCCCACAACCCTGGTACCCAGTATGTTGAACAGGCTAGCCTGAAGCATTGCCTAGGATAGGTCAGCATTGCAGCTGTTGTTGGGGCCTTGGAAGGAAAACAATTAACATACACTCAACCCAAATATTTGTAATCCGGGCCGGATGGCCCAGTCCATTGCATTAAACTCAAAACAAGAAAATCAGATGTAGCATAATGATTACAGCTGATGTTGCAGGGAGCTAACCTGGTTTGTACTTATGCTACCCAGACCCTGAGGATAGTCTGACGACATGAGACCTGTGCAGATATTTCGTGAAGCGTGAAGAAGGGTTCCCTCGTGGTCTTCATCAAAATGCTGGTCTCAGGATGCAGGAGCAAACAGCCATCACTTAACTGATTCAACACTGGCCAAACATGCACACTTTTACGTCTCGAACTGGCTGGCTATGCAATATTTTGGCAAGCTATGCACATTTATATGTAAGCCTTGTCCTTCCAGCCAGCTTGCAGGCTGATCCTTACTTCTAGCTTGATTGCTGCACGAATCCCCTGCTGCTGCGACACCAGCGTGGGCTGACTGGACACCTTGGACATGCGGACTGACAGCCGAAAAAAAGTCTAGGCCTGACAGGCCTAACCTCTGAGAGCTGGCAGGCTCCCCAGAGGCACACACACACTGAACTTCCGGGCAAATCTGACTAATTTGAACACTTAGTCCCTTTTATATGGGGCTTAGGTCCAGAGATCCTATTGGTTGCCAAAACTGTCCTGAACAGTTCCCATCTGTCAATTGGCTTGCTTTTTGGCACCTAGATTTTGTTCCAGATAATTCTCCATAAGTCTCTGGCAATATTCCATGATTCCCTTTGTTAAATGCTGGCCCTCAATTAGCTGTTAGGCCCAAAGATGGAGTCTGTACACATATTTTATGCAGTTAAAACAGTGTCTCTCTCTTACACATGTCCACTTTTAAGTTATTAAACTGTACCCTCTGGGAGTCATGGCTCCTGTAACACACTGTCCCCAGAACACAACAGTTTGCTCATTAATATTCATAAGGGCTTCACTGCCCTGACCTTTGCACTTTAGCTTTTTTGCCCCAGAAGCAGCACTCCAGGCATCTCTTATTTATTTATTTAAAAATATTTTCTCCTTGCTTTCGTGTCCCCGGTGCCTTTTTTTTAAACTTAACCTAGCCCTGGAATCATCGAAACATCTCCCGACTTTTGACCCATCTGGCGGTCAGACCACAGTGCGCCCTTGAGGTGCGAGCAGCAGCCCAAAAAAAGCAAACATGCCAACTGCTCACAGATACACTCCATTACCAGAGGGCTCAACGATGCAAAGGAACACCTGGGGCATGGGAAATGCTGAAATGCCGCAAGGTAATGGGGATGTTGGCAGCAGCAGGAGAACACTCAGAGGCTTTTAGTTAAGTTTCCCCAAATGGGGGAGGTTACAACACATTGTCTATTTTGAGTGAGGCTAGTGTGTATTCGTATATATACAACTGTAGTTACAAGTTATAGCTTTTAAATCTGTAGTTTGTTTGAAGATTTTGCCGTTTTCTTTGATTTTAACAGATAGCTTCAGTGCTGTACTAGACACTGTGATGTCATCAACATTGTGAAGCTGTTCTCTGATTGGTTTTGTATTCCACTGTGATGATAATAATCTTAAAGATATCCATTTGTAACAACAATATTATTTTATATGTTGCTGTTACTGATGTCATTAGCTAAGATATCTTTTTATCTTGTCATTTTACCCCACTACTGTTGTATGTAGAACTATTCAGTAAAAGTAATTAATTTGTTGACCAATATACAAGCCCCTGGAATTGTGTGTTTCCATGCCACAACATTTTCTACAGAACTTGCATCCTGACAAAGAATATATGTAGTTCTGTGGAATTCATTTTCTTAGTGATTTGGTTGTTCAAATGTACAGTTTTGTCATAGTGTCTGGCTCCCTGCTCTTCCTTAGGTACCTCCCATCTCCTCCTCTTGGTACCAATGATCTAGTGAACCAGACTGTGGACATTAGTAAAGCAGAACTTTGAAAGACTGTAGAAAGATTGGTAGTACACTCAGCTTCAGTGGCATTTTCTGATGTCTCCCTGTGCATTAGGCAAGAAAAAGAAAAACAATAGGCCAAAAAAAAAGTTAAATTCCACCAAAATATACAACTATTAGCAAAACCATATTATAACACTATCCACCAGCCATACAACACATAACAAAACCACCCCCCACCCAAATCCCTAACTCCAAACAACCTAAAAGTAACAAGGCCCACTCAACAATAAATACACAACATACAGATCTAAAATATACAGAAAATTATCATTACAAAAGAATAGTATAAGAAAAATACCACTTGAAACACAAAATTTTAGAACACAAAAACAACCCTCCAAAATAACATTAAAATACACAAAGCAAGTACATTAAAATAACAACAAGCCGTCAAGCCACATAATTTACCCTCCACCTAAAACACACATAGCCGTCTACAAACAACACAAAACAAGAACAAGAAACAAACAACACACAAAAAACAAGAAAAACAAAAACAAAAATAACAAGCAATCCCAAACCCACCCCACTCAAGTAAGATATTCTGATATTCCAAAACACCAAACATCAACACTTACTAAATACACTCAAAACTATCTCCTAATACAACACTCATTAAAACCCACCAAACAAAAATACCATTCTCACGTAATGCCAACACTTTAAAAATGCCAAAAATAAAAACTACAAAAAACAACCATCCAACTCCATTTATCCAAACCACGAAACTAACACCCACAAAACCCCAACAAAAACACAAAATATTAAAATTTGAAACACAATAAACTAAAAACAAGCCAGAAAGAAACATTTAATCCAAGAATAAACAATTTAAACCAAGTAGAAAAAATTTGAAAGTAACAAAAACCACATTCTTAAAACATCTAAGTATACCCACAAAAACAATAATCAAAAACAAAATTCAAAACAATGTAATTTCTCACACAAAAAAATCAAAAGTAAGTAGAAACTAAAAAAAAAGCCTTCTAAAATACAAAAAAGCAAGAGAAAAAATTAGAAAAAATATTCAAAACAAAAACAAGAAAACAGTAAAAGAAAAAAAATACACAAAATATACATTACAGAAAAATCACAAGTAAACATTTCTTCAATATATTAGAAAAAAAAAGAAAGTCATTACATTGCCAAATAAAAGCCCAAAACCATTAAAAGATATACTACTTAACTACTATCCCTGTAATTATATTTACTCAATTTTCACCAGTAGAAAAACTAGCCCTTTTATTTAATTATTGAAAATTTCATCAAACACACAAAAACAATTACTCATCTCCTAAACAAATCCTAAAGAAAAGTAATACAACAAACAAAAATACATATACAACATTACATTATATACAAGAAACAATACCAAGTAACAAAAGGAAATACTAAATAAATATAACAAAAATGCACTAAGAAAGGGGTCCCTCTTAGCTAAATTTGGTTCTCCTGTTACTGTAGCTATACTGCAGTTGGGAATAGGTTATCTGGAAAGGTTATATACTCTAGTGTCTGACCAGGCCCCTTGGACACTTGTGGGCCTAGATGGCTAACTACGGATCCTGGATGTTGTGTTACCCTTTAAGTTCGAGCCTAGTCACCTCTTTTAACAGCAGTGGTGAGCTTAAATGGCAGGGCCCTTTAGCAACTGTGGGCTTATGGCTGGCCCTTTAACAACTGTGGGCCTATATGTCTCGGTCCCTTTAAATGCTGGGCCTTTACTAGGCTTCTTTAAGTACTGGGCTCTTGACTGGGCCTCTCTAAATTTGGGCAGTCTGTTGCCCTTTAATGCTGGGCCTTACTAGGCCAGGTAAACCTGTGGGCCTAGTTGCCTTTTAAATAATCTGGGTTGTTCTGTGGCTGGGCCCTTTAAATCTTAGGCCTGACTGGGGCCTTGCTGTCACTCTTTTCTCCCTGCCCCATCTTGTTCTGCCCTCCTTATGAATATTTAATTTTATTCCCAATGGGCCTTTATGCTGAGCTCCTTGGTCCCACCCATAATGGTGCTCGGCTGTTTTCAAGCGCCTTCTGCACTTAGACAATTATTTTATTTTATTTAATAAAATAAAAACTCTGTAGTGGTCAGCACCTATCCAGTGGTGCTACCCGACTCACTGCCCTGATCCGGGAAGAACGGCTGCTGTGGAAGGCAGGGAGGCTTGCTGGAAGAGGAGGGACTTTTCTGCATGCAGGACCTGGATGACTGGGGGCGATTCGGTGCCGACCTCCTTCTGCACCGATGCCTGCTTGGAGATGTGGACCCTCTTGGGGGCACCGCTGCAAGGGACTGAAACTTTACTTTCTAATAAAATAAAAAATCAGGCTGAACAGAGCTCACACCGCACTAGGATGGAAGGAGGAGGACTGGAGCCACCAGATTCACCGCACACTTCGTGGAGCACATGGGATCGACTCTGCATGGAGGGATGAGAGGCGGACCACAGGTAAGCTCTCTGGCAATGCTTCTTGACCTGTGTCCCCTCTCTCCCTTACACCCTGACCAGCTTCTTCTTTTGCTCTTTGTCGGGGCACCTGAGAGCACTTGCCTGACAGCTGCTGCCGTTGGCCACCAACAAACTATTACTATTTTTTAAAAACATCCGTTTCTGCCAAAAAGAGCCCTCCCTTGCATTTGGGACACCAAGTCCCTAGTGACCAGGGAGGCAAGCAGGTGCCCAGCGTGAGCTAGAGGGAGGTGGCACATGCTCGTGCCAGTGCCGGGCAAGCTGCAGACAGGAAAAATAAATTATAGTTTTTAAACTGCAAGGATGCAGTTTTTTTCAGGGGCTCCTTCAAACTTAAGCCCCAACCTGCCACCTAACCACTGTGGCACCTAGGAAATGGCTGAGGAATACTGGGGAACCCCAACTTTGGGGTATTACAGAGGGACCCCACAAGAGGCTGCCACTTTACCGCTATGGCAATGATAAAACAAATGTTCACTTCTGCGCATGCGTGGGCCACTGACTGCTCCAAGAGCAGAAAGGAACACAGCGACTAACACTTCAGCTCCTCCGGCCCCCACATAGAGACTATCAGGAGAAATAGGGGCCAAATGGAGGTTCAAGGCACAGGAGAGGCACGTACAAGCTCAGGCTTGGTGGTACACATCTAAGGGAAATCGGGGTACACCACAAGCATAAAGGAGGCAAACGGGAGATTGGGGCAAATAAGGTATGTTCCACAGGTGGGTGGGGGGGGGTTACATGAGTGCTGTTATGCATATACAAATGTCAAAATACAGTACTGAGCTGATTTCTGACATTGTGCATGACAGCGTTTGTCACACTGCTAAGGCACTGCACTCTGTGCCCCGCCCCAGCTATAAAAGACACAGAAAGACAGAGAGAAAAGCAATGCTGTGGTGTATGTCTTGATCTCCTTCCAATGCTGACTGCTCTGCTCTTTTATTACTCAGACACTGCGCAGAACCAGGACTGACATGCAGTGCTGAGACACTGAGAGAGACAGTGGTTATTACGGTTCACTTGTGGTGCTGACACATTGCTGTCTCTCTCTCTCTCTTTCTCTCTCTCACACCACCAGGGCAGGGAACAATCTCATTACAAACTGCTGAATGCACACACCAGCAGTTGGGGTGAGAGAGAGAAACCCCAGTGCCACACCACATGATGTCACCCACTGTCCCAGCATGGTGGTATGGAGTTATTGAGTGGTTTGTGGAGCAACGGATGCAGGAACACAGACTGTAGCAGTGAGGACAGAGAGTGAGGAAGGAAGTGGCAAATAGGGAAAGAGCACTTCACACTTTCATCGGGGAGAGTGAGCCACAGCTGACAACACTATCAGATCTGCTGTGATAACTGTGTGCTTCTGACTGCCATACCACCTGCCGCCCGCTGTGCTTCTCTCTCTCTCTCTCTCACACACATGTGCAGCTGTAGCTCAGAATAAGAGACAGCCAAGGGGAGACAGTGACCATATTCACAACATATGTATGGTATGGTGTGTGCTGTTGCCTTTCTGCCTCACTGTCTGTCTGTCTCGCTATGGCACCCTTTATTTTCAGCACAGTCAGGGCTACTGCCTCGCATTTCATATATAGGTACAGTGTGTGAGGAGAAAAATTTAAATACCTTTCATTGTTTGATAATGCTTTTGGGGAGTCGAGAGAGAAGCAACCTTAGCAGTACTAAAGATGGAACTTATTCAGGGGAATAAGCAGTCTTTAAGAAAACCTTAACAAAAGCAGGTTGCTTTACACAAGCCGCCACTCTTTTCTAGTTGAATGTCTAAAGTTGCTATTTTTAGAATGCCCCCCCCCAGCAGTTTTTAAAACACTTCAGACATAGAGGCCCTGTCCACACTACACCTCTGTAACGTTACAAAGTGCCCAAACCGTTACCACAATGGTTTGCGTTTACACCTGTAACATTACAGGAGGCATTTTCGTAACCGTTGTGGAAACCACATATGAGGTGGTTTCAACAACGGTTATGAACTTAGTCCCGCCGATGTAGCGTTACGGCGGTAGTGTGGATGTGTATAGTCCCTCTGCGAGGACCGGCGCGCCGGACTGCATTATGGGATCAGGCACGCGCCGTAGCGGTCGCCGACTCCTGATAGTAATGGACCCGGCAGTGCCGGTCCTGCAGAACACCACCGAGGTGTGGGCCGCACTGCACTCTCCCCAGCTGTAACGGATTGCATCCGTTACCGGGCCAAACGGTGTAATGTGGATCAGGGCCAGAGGCATGGCTCAATAATACCTTTTAAATGTATAGGTTTTTCACTATGGTACAAGGACAATACTGACTGCTCTGAGCTAATTGAAGTACAGCTATCTCTCTCTCTGGCTGCTGATTTCTCAATGGATGGCTTTCACTTTTGCTCTCTCAAACAGAGAACAAGTTCCGACGCCACATCACAGGAGTCTCTCCATGGAACCATGGATTAAATAGGCTGCTTTAATCCATTGCCACGCAGACCACTACACCAAGAGGGTTGTCGTCTTTCCCAACCCATGTTATAAGTGTATTTATTTAATAATATTGCAAGTAGTGCAAATCAACATTGAGATGCGACCCTCAACACACCTTCATAGCACTCTGCATACTGTAGAGAGGCTTCATTGGGGGGCTAGGCATGAACCACCTCTTTTGGCAGCTTATTCTGGCCCTCCACCACTCTCTGCATGAAAACATATTTCCAGGTATCACTCTTAAATTTAGCCCTCCAGCTTTCTAGAGTTAACTGTGGTGCTTGTACACCCTCAATTTTGACAAACCTCTACTATCCACTTTATTTACCCCATGGAGGTATTTGTATGTTCCAGCTATGTCCCCCCTCTCCCTTCTCGCCGCTAGCATGTACATGTTTAGATCAGCCATCCTCTCTCCATACGTTCTTTCCTGTTGTCTTATAATCATCCTTGTAGTCCTCCTCAGTACTGCCTCCAACACTCTAATTGCCTTTTAAATTCGCTCTCCACAACTGCATACAGTATTCCAGGTACCTTCACTCAAAGGTGGTACTTTTGTAGCTTGTGGAACAAAATAACTTTGTTACATACATTTTGTAACTTACAGCAGCATTAAATGACAGTGGTGAACATTTTGACCTATTCTTATTTATTCTATTTTAGATTTCCCCTTCTCTCCAGACTTGTTGGGCACCCTTCCTTCTCTATTTTGGGTCAGCTTTAACACTTTTCACATTTGAAATAATAAAAGAAGGGCTGCTTTAATATGGCTTGAACCAGATTTCATCAGTATTCTTGGCTGTTTTGCATGATCGATGTCCCCTAAGGTCAGGGAGCAGTGTTTCTAACATGCTTGTTCATTACAGTCACAAGAAAAATGATCTTAAACGTGGTGTTCAGAAATGACAGAGAACATGGAGGAAAACTTGATTCAAGCCATACATTAAAAGAGTGCTCTTTATTATTTCAACTGTAAAACAAAATGGTAAAGCAGACTCAAAACATGGAAAAAATGTGTATCACACAAATTAGTAGAGTGGAGGAAATCTAAAATAAAATAAAAACATAGGTCAACATTGTCACCGCTGTCATGCAGTGCTGCTTTAAACTGGAAGAGAATCTAGATTTATCATGTCTGCCCCTTTCCCCATTTCATAAGCAAGGACTAAGAAGTATGCTGTGCAAACATGTACTAATTTATAGGGATTCCCTACTCCCCCACCCAACTACCCAGGGTAACCTGTGATTCCCAACTCACCCACCTTAGTACCCTGGTAGCCAGTGATTCTTCACTCACCCACTTTACTACCCACAGTACTCTGTGAGTCCCCACTCATCCACCTTACTACCCACGGTATCCTTGATTCCCACCCATCCACCCTACTACCCAGGGTACCCTGTGATTCTCCATTCACCCACCATTCTACTCAGGGTACACTGTGATTCCCAACTCACTCACCTTAGTACCCCGGTACCCTGTGATTCCCCACTCATCCACCTTACTACCCAGGGTACCCTGTGATTCCCCACTCACCCACCATTCTACCCAGGGTACTCTGTGATTCCTCACTCACCCATCCTCTTCTCCGAGTACGGTGTGATTCCCCACTTACCCATCCAACTAGTGGGTGTACCCTGTGATTTGCCACTCAACCACCTTACTACCCCAGGTACCCTCTCATTCCCACCTCACACCCTCCACTACCCCAAGTACCCTGTGATTCCCCACTCACCCACCCTACTACCTAGGGTACCCTGTGACTCCCCACTCACCCACCCTACTACCCAGGGTACCTTGTGATTCCCCACTCACTCCAACCTACTACCCTGGGTACCTTGTGATTCCCCACTCACCCAACCTACTACCCTGGGTACCATGTCATCCCCACTCACCCACCTTACTATCTGGAGTACCCTGTGATTCCCCACCCACCCATCCTACCACCCAGGGTTCCCTGTGATTCCCCATTCACCCATACTACTACCCCGGTACCCTGTGATTCCCCATTCATCCACCCTGCTAACCTGGGTACCCTGTGATGCTCCACTCACCAGTCCTTCTACCTAGGATACCCTGTGAGTCTTCATTCACCTGTCCTTCTACCTAGGATACCCTGTGATTCTCCACTCACCAACATTACTACCCAGGGTACCCTGCGATTCCCCACTCTACTACACAGGGTACCTTGTGATTCTCCGCTCACCCATCCTACCACCCAGGGTACCCTGTGATTCCCCACTCACCCATTCTACAACTGAGGGTTTTCTGTGAGTCCCCACTCACCCATCTTACTACCCATGGTACCATGTGATTTCCCACTCACCCATCCTACTACTCAGGTTACCTTGTGATCCCCCACTCACCCATCTTACTACCATGGGTACCCTGTGATTCTCCACTCACCCACCCTACCTAGCTGGGGTATCCTGTGATTCCCTACTCACTCACCCTACTAAGAAAGGTATCCTGTGATTCCCCGCTACCTATCCTACTACCCAGGGTACCCCATGACTCCTCACTAACCCACCTACTACCTAGGGTACTCTGTGTTTCAACCCTCACCCATCCTGCTACCCCAAGTACCCTGTGATTCCCCACTCCACCCATCCTATCCAGTTACCCTGTGATTCCCCACTTACCCATCCTGCTACCCAGGGTACCCTGTGATTCTGCACTCACCCTGCTACCTAGGGTACCCTGTGATTCTCTGCTCACCCATCCTGCTACCTTGGATACCCTATGATTCCCTACTCACCCATCCTATTACCCAGGATACTCTGTGATTACCCACTCACCCACCCTACTAGGCAAGGTACCCTGTGATTACCACTCCCCCACTGTACTACTCAGGGTACATTGTGATTTCCTACTCACCCATCCTACTTCCCAGAGCATTTTGTGATTCACCACTCACCCATCCTACTACCCATGGGGCACTGGGTTAATATAGAGCTGCCGAAACAGCGCAAGGATAACTGCACGGACTAAAATGCAGAATGAATTCCAGCGACATGGGTATCTTAGTGATAGGAAACTACTGCTGCCCCTGTCACTGACTAGGAACTGAAGATATGGCTGAAAAGGACACAGGCAAAGTGCCTGTTAGAGCCACTCCCAGGGTGGAGTGACTAAGACATAAGCACCTGGCGCACTGGAGAGCTGGGGATCGGGGTTTGATTCCCTGATTCACAATGATATTTTTTTTTTGTTTGGTCCCCATCATCACCTCCCCACCTTACTTTGATGACAGGGACACATGAGCGGAGCTGGCAGGTGGCTCTGGCCCCCCCTCTGCGGGGCCCGATCTCTGGTCCCTGCTTCCCTGCGCCCAACCATCCCAGCAATCTCCCACGGGTTACTCCCCCCCACCCGTGGCAGGGCTGAGGGCAAAGGGTGTTGACTTCCCTCCTCCCAGAAACCAACATCTAGACTCCATGGGGCCTGCACGGGTGCTGTGGGGCCATCATGGAGCCTGCCAACTCCACTGTTTCTTCGTTTTCTCCCGCCCCTTGCCGTGGGTGCCCGTATGCGTGTGGGCTGCGCATGCAGCAACCCTCAGCACCCTCCCATTCTAGTCACCGACTGCATTACCACTGAGCTACCACTCGGGCAGCCCTGCAGCGGAATGGCTAATTCCCTACCAGGGAGGAGAGAGCTTTGCGACGGCTGCTCAGTTCATCTCCCGGCCTCCTCCCCCATGAACTCCTGATGACCCACGCTCATTTCTGAACCCGGATCGCATGCGTGACGCAAGGTGTGGCATCCAGTGCCTTAATCCTCAGTGCCACCGGGTTAGCCGTTATTTTTTTGTTTTTAAAAAAAAAAAAAAAACATAAGTTCAGTGCTCCCAAATTTCCCCTTTTCCCCCTCAATCCCCACCCCACTCAGAGTTGGTTAATTTAGTTAGGGGTGTGTGGGGAAGGCAACAAAGAAATGTGAATGCTTCCTCTTTCTTCCTCTGGTGTGCATGGTTGTTGTTTGAGTCAGTGTTTTCACCGACTCTGTTTTTTCATTTTGCTGTTTTGACTGTGGCATTGTTGGGCCACACTATTCTACGTATGATATTATGACCCCATGCCTACCCAGGGTACCCTGTAATTCCCTACTCACCCACCCTACTACCCAGGGTACCCAGTGATTCCCCACTCACCTATTCTACTACCCAAGGCACCCTGTGTTTCAAACAACATGAAGTCTTGCTATATTATGACATATGCAGTGAGTCCCAACCTTCGAACTGCTCCGGAGGTGAAAGAGTTAACTTTCCATGCCAGGTATGAAACGCTGAGCTCGAGCTCGGTTGAAACTCTGTCTGTTGTTCTTCAAACTCAAACCGTCAGATTCTCTACTCCTCCTCACTGAACAGTCGCTCTGGAGATTTCTCTTTCTGCTCAGTTCATTTTGTCGGTTAAAGTTTTGTTTTTCTCGGTTTTCGACTGAATTTGAACCGCAACTGGTCGGTTCAGACTCTGTCTGTGGTATTTGTGAGTACTAGATAGGTTTTACATTAACTTCTATTCTGTGTGGAACTTGTAAACGGTTTATCGGTTCGGTTTGAACCGATCGGGTTGTTTAAAATATCTTAATCTGTCATTTAGAGTGTGGTTACCGGTTCTTATCGGTTCTAAAAAAAACAGATTTTATTACGTTTTTTTCCACGACCCGTGACATGGTTGGGAACCGATAAGAAGGTCTTACCTGGCGGATTGCCATAAACGGGTACGTTTGGTTAGGACTGGCACTATGTCTGAGAAACCCAAAAGAAAAACCCGGCCCACTGGGTTTCAACACTGCAGTGTCTGTGGGGAAGTCTTTGCCAAGGCTGACCCCCACACCACCTGTGTTTATTGTCTGGAGTTTGACCACCTCAATGCAGACTGCCAGATTTGTAAAAATTTTCCTGCAGCTACCCTGGAAAAGAGAGTTGGTAGGCTCAGGAAGGGAGGCCAAAAGTCCGCTGAACGGATGGCCAGCCCGGTTCGTTTCAACCGAACCGAGGGACTGCTCTCTGACCAGGAGAGACTTCCTCGGCAAAGGAGATCCGACTCTGAGGAGTCAGTTCCAGCAGAAAGGACTAGGAAATCAGCTGGTGTGGAGCCAAAACTTTTCTCTCAACCACTGAAGAAACAGCCAAAGCGATTAAAATTGTCCAGTACTTTCCCGGTTCCGACCAAACTGGCACCGTCAAGTAAGCGTCTGGTTTGGCGGTTCCACCGGTTCAAGAGTATGATTTAGAGGAATATTATGAACGGAGGAGGGAAGAGGAGTATGAGGAGAGTGAATGTGGATTTGAAAGTCTGGATGCCCATTGACTAGGACATCTCCCCAGACAGACCTTCAGGAGTGTCTCCTCCTAGGCTTTCTGAGTCCCCTTGTCATTTTACGTTTTATAAAAAAGTGGCTGAAACCCTCCAGCTCCCTATGGAGGAAGCTGTGGATGATCAAGAAGAGCCTGACTATGTGGAAATGATGGATATCCCAGAGTCTAGGAGACTGTCTATTCCTTTGCATAAAATATTTGGGAAACAGACAGTTAAAATTCTAAAAACTCCTCACACTATACCTCCTGTGGATAAGAGAATGAACAAGAGGTACACATTGTCAGGCTCTGATATGGAGTTCCTTACACAACAATGCAGTCATGTTGGGGTAGTGCAGGCTGCAGCCTCTGACAAGGCAAATATTCCCTTGGCTTCACACCCCCCTGACAAGGACTCCAGGAAGATTGATGCCATGGCAAAGAAACAGTACATGGCAGCATCCTTGGGACTCAGACAGGCAAATTATATGGCTTATGTTGCTAGATATCAGAAATCCAGATGGGATACTGTTATGGCTGTAGCAAAACAGGTCCCTGGCCAGCTTGCCAAGGAGCTGGAGCAGGTGGCTGCTGATGGTATTGAGGCATCCAAGGTGCAATTCCATGCTGCAGTGGACTCTAATGATGTGTCATCAAGAGTCATGGCTACATCTGTGGCACTTCGCAGAATGGCTTGGCTCAGAAGTACTAGCCTGTCACAGGATACCCAGACTAAGGCCATGGATTTTCCTGTTGTGGGTAATTCTCTGTTTGGGGAGCAGACAGAGAATTACATGAAGAAAATGGATGAGTATAGGACCACCTATAGGAGTGCACAGGCCAAGGAAAGGCAGGCCACTCCTCAAAGGCAGCTTTCCAGGGGCAGGGGCAGGCCTTTTCATAGGCCTTTTTACCAAGCCCAGGCCTCCTCTTCTGCTTATGCCCAGAGGGGGTTCTTCAGAGGGAGAGTCAGACTGGGTACAAGCAGGCCTGCTTCCACTCCTCAGCCCAAAGCCCCTGCCAAGCAGGCACCCTGATGGGGTTGCCAGGGCCGATTCTCAGCTACCTATAGGGGGAAGGCTGGCTTACTTTGTCCAGGACTGGAAGTCTCTGGCATCAGACAAGTGGGTCCTAGAAGTAGTAAGCCAGGGACTGGTTCTCAGCTTCAAAAAATTTCCAAAGATGAGAACCAGATCCTTTCCACCTGCAAATCCATCAGAGGCACTTGCCCTAGAGGCAGAGGTCTCTTCCCTCCTGGCTCTCAGAGCTGTGGAAAGGGTTCCACCCCTACACCAGGGCAAAGGGTTGTATTCCAGGTACTTTCTTACCCCAAAAAAGACAGGAGAATGGCGGCCCATCCTGGATCTCAGATATTTAAACAAGCACCTTTTAAAACCAAAATTCAAAATGGTGACTCTGGGAATTATTCTACCCTCTCTAAGGCCAGGGGACTGGCTAGCGTCCCTGGACCTCAAGGATGCCTACTTCCATATTCTTATCAGAAGCTCCCATCGAAAGTACCTCAGGTTCGAGCTGCCCTTAGGCCATTACCAGTTCAGAGCAATGCCCTTTGGCCTCACCTCTGCTCCAAGGGTATTCACAAAATGCCTGGCAGTAGCAGTTACTTCCCTAAGAAGGCAAAAAATTGCCATCTTCCCTTACCTGGACGACTGGCTCATAGTAGGCCAGTCTCCAGACGAAGTCAAGTTACATCTACAGATAACTCAGCAACTGCTCACCTCTCTAGGTTTCCTTCTGAATCTCTCAAAGTCAGTTCTAGAGGCCTGTCCAGCTCCTCACCTTCATAGGCGCAGAGCTGAACACAGAGAAAGCCAGAGCCTTCCTTCCTTTGGACAGGGCAAGGACCCTGGTCTCTCTGGCCTCCTCATTCACCCTGCAGGTCTCTCGACCAGCAAGGCATTTTCTACAGCTCCTGGGCACAAGGCTGCTTCTGCAGCAGTAGTGCAGGGAGCAGATTTCAGATGAGGGACATCCAGTTTCATTTGAGAGCCTTTTGGTCTCAAAGGAAAGACCCTCTAACCAAATTGATTCCAGTGACTCGAACCCTGATCCAGACCCTACAGTGGTGGCAGGATCAGAGCAATCTGAGACAAGGGGTTCCTTTTGTCACTCAGTCTCACTCCTTAATCCTTACTACAGGTGCATCCCTCTTGGGGTGGGGAGCTCACATGGGCAACCTCACTACCCAGGGGTTGTGGTCCCCTCAGGAATCTCTGCTCCACATCAATCTGTTGGAAATCAGAGCAGTTTTTCTAGCACTTCAAGTTTTTCCAAGTCTGTTCAGAACAAAGTTGTACAGGTCAGAACAGACAACACCACCACAATGTGGTACATCAACAAGCAAGGGCACTCAGTCTCAGACCTTGTGCACGGCAATGAAGTTGTGGTCTCTGGCTTACTCCTGAACACCTCCCTTACGGCAATTCACCTCCCAGGCAAGGACAATGTCCTGGCAGATGCTCTCACAGGATTTCCAGGGCCATCACGAATGGTCACTGGACCCCTGGTCTTGAAGTGATATTTGCCAGATGGGGCACCCCGCAGATAGATCTTTTTGCAGCCCCAGACAATCACCAACTTCCCCTTTTTTGCTGCAGGCCCCCAGTGTTGGGCTCAGTCCCTCTGGATGCCTTAGTTCTCAATTGGGAAGGGAAGTTTCTCTATGCTTCCCCTTCCCTCTCCTGTTCAAAGTGCTAGTCAAAATCAGATCTCAACCCTGCAAGATGATCCTGATTGCTCCAGATTGGGCCACACAACCCTGGTATCCACTTCTACTGTCCTTAGTAGTCCATCTTCCCCTGTGTCTTCCCAGGAATCACAACCTGTTAACTTGTGCTCAGGGGAGGGTTTGGTACCTGAACCTCAAATCTCTCAATCTCAAGGCCTGGCTCTTGAAGAGTTAGAGTTTGCTGATCTACACCTCTCCCAAGGTGTAATGGATATCCTTCTAGAAAACCTTCCAACAGGGCTACTTATAATTCCAAATGGAAGAGGTTTTCCATATGGTGCTCTGGAAAGCATATTTCCCCAGAATCTGCTGATTTACCCACAGTCCTGGATTATATGGTCCACTTAAATACCTTGGGGCAGAGGCCAGATACCCTAAAAGTGCATCTGGCAGCTGTGTCTGCTTTTATTTCAGCAGGTAAGCCCTCTTCTCTTTCAGCTCATCCTGTATTCTCCAAGTTTTTCAAGGGATTGCTTCACACCAACCCTCCATTCAGGGACCCTGCCCCTGCCTGGGATCTTAATGTTTGCATTGCTCAGCTTATGCAACCCCCCTTTGAGCCTTTGTCCTCAGCAGAGCTTAAGTACTTGACTTGGAAGACTGTGTTTGTGGTAGCCATCACTTCTGCCAGACGCATAAGTGAATTACAAGCTTTATCAGTGGAGCCTGATTTTATCTCCTTTCATAGAGATAAGGTGGTCCTCAGGACTAACAGGAAGTTCTTGCCTAAGGTGGTTTCAGATTTCCACCTTAATCAATCTATATCTCTTCTAGTGTACTTCACTGACCATTCCTCCTCTGGCGAGAGGAGGCTGCACAACAGATGTGAAGAGCCCATTAGTTACTACATAGGGCGTACCAAGGGTCACAGGTTTGACTCCCTCCAACTGTTCCTCACTTATGGTGAGG
This sequence comes from Neoceratodus forsteri, assembly GCA_016271365.2. Lineage (NCBI taxonomy): Eukaryota > Metazoa > Chordata > Ceratodontiformes > Ceratodontidae > Neoceratodus > Neoceratodus forsteri. Next base: position 129,308,791 of record JADMNL010000024.1, read on the forward strand.
TTAGTAAAGGAAACCTGCCACTAAAAGATCCATTGCCAGGTGGATTGTCTCTTGTATCCAATTCTGTTAAAAAGCTGGGTAGGTTCCTCCCTCAGGCCTGAGGGCTCACTCTACCAGAGGTACAGCTGCTTCCCAGGCTGCTGCCAGGGACATCCCTATTCTAGAGCTATGTCAAGCAGCTACCTGGAAAACAGTTCACACTTTTACCAAGCATTACTCCCCGGACATCCAGGCTAGGAGTGATGCTCAGTTTGGCACAGCTGTGCTTTAGAGCCTATTTCCTAAGTAGGTTCTGTCCCTCCTCCATGGAGGTACTGCTGTGTAGTCTGCATATGTCATAATATAGCAATACTTCATGTTGTTTGAAGGAAAAATTACTCACCTTAGTAATGTTGTTTCTTGTAATGGAGTCTTGCTATATTATGACCCCGCCTGCCCCTCTCAGAACCTCTGTTTTTGGGATGTGGGTGGGCAGTGCAGTGTTGGCACTTAGTAGATGCCCACCTTGTTGTTTTCACCCCTCCTTTTTGGGGGTGACTTGGTGTTGTGTTTTTCATTTTTTGGGTCTCCTGACTTGAGTCTTTGTTTTGGGACCAAAAAATGTGTTCTTATGTTTAGTAGCCAGTTGGCCAGTGTAGGTTTACAGCTTCCACACAGGACCTCAGTGAGTTTAGCTCGTAAAGATCTGACGGTTTGAGTTTGAAGAACAACAGACAGAGTTTCAACCGAGCTCGAGCTCAGCGTTCCATGCCTGGCATGGAAAGTTAACTCTTTCACCTCCGGAGCAGTTCGAAGGTTGGGACTCACTGCGTATGTCATAATATAGCAAGACTCCATTAGAAGAAACAACATTACTAAGGTGAGTAATTTTTTCTTCCCACTCACCCACCCAGTTACCCAGAGTACCAACAGACTCCCCACTCACACACGCTACTACCCAGGGTACCTTGTGATTCCACACTCACCCATCCTACTACCCAGGGTATCATGTGATTCCTCACTCACTCTCCACACTACTCAGGGTACCCTGTGAGTCCCCCGTCACCCATCCTACTATGCATGGTACCCTGTGATTACCCACTCTCCCATCCTACTACCCATGGTACCCAGTGATTCCCCACTCACCCAGCCTACTATTCAGTGTGCCCTGTGATTCTCACTCACCCATCCTACTACCCTAGGTACCCTGTTATTCCCCACTCACCCATCATACTACCCAGAGTACCTTGTGATACCCCACTTACCCATCCTACTGCCCGGGGTATCGTTTGATTCCCCACCTAACCACCATACCACACAGGGAACCCTGTCATTCACCACTCACCCACCCTACTATCACTGATACCCTGTAAGTTGGTGAACAGAAATGTGCCTTCAGATGCACTGTCTCTGCTAGAAGACAGTAGAAGACAGTACCTGCATTATGGTAGAATATCTTCCTCACATGACTCCTGAAAACCCTTATGTGATTATGTCACCTTTGAGCTTCAGGGTGTCTCCTCATCCTGCCTGAGCACATGTGCTCAGTTACCTGTTTCTGTTCAATTTTACTGAGTCACGTCAGTATGTAGAAAACTGAGATCATGTGCCCTCTCAGCTTCATTTTCTCCAGATAACATACTAAGGGCCTCCAGGTTCTCCTCTCGGTTTTTGTCACCCATACCCCTGATCCTTTTGGTAGTGCTGCTTCACGCTCCTCTTGACTGCCTCAATGTCATTTTTGTATTGACGAGCCCTAAGATGCATGTAGTATTCCATGATCAGGGCCTCTTGCTAAGTGGCAGGATTGCCTCCCCTGACCAGGGCCTTATAAAGTGACAGGATTACTTCTCCTGACCAGGTCCTTGTAAAGTAGCAGGATTACCTCCATTGACCAGGGCCTTTTAAAGAGGCAGGATTACTTCCACTGACCAGGGCCTTGTAAAGTGGCAGGATTACTTCCACTGGCCAGGGCCTTGTAGTGTTAGGATTACTTTCACTGAACAGGGCCTTGTAAAGTGGCAGGATTAGTTCCCCTGACCAGGGTTTTGTAAAGTGTCAGGATTACTTCCCCTGACCAGGGCCTTGTAAAGTGTCAGGATTACTTCCCCTACCTTGACCAGGGCCATGTAAAGTGGCAGGTTACGACCCTGACCATAGCTGCAGAGTGCCAGACTGTGGAGAGCTTTAAGACAGCTTTGAAGACTCACTAGTTCCATGCCAGACCTTTGGAGATTTTATATAATATCCTGCTTCCATTTGCATTTATAGTCTAGTGACTGTAATTGGTTGTTTACTGTTTTATCTGTTTTAATTGTTTTAAAGATTTGTACAGCACTTTGGTTTTGGAATATTGTGCTTTGTAAATAAAGTTTATTATTATTATTAAAGTGGCAGGATTACTTCCTGACCATGGCCTTGTAAAGTGACAGGGTTACCTCCCTGAGCAGGGCCTCTTGTAAATTTGTAGGATTACTTCCTCTGACCAGGGCTTGTGCCTGTGTTTCTGCTCACTGGGGTCTGTGCATCATTGTACGGATTGCCTATTAACTTGGATTAACTTGGAGAAATCAGACAAAGTAGGCAAAATGCCCATTTAATTGTCTCCCACTACATAGTGGGTTATCTCAACTTCCTGGTACTCAGGAGGTAATCATCCACCTTATTTTAAACTGGTCAAATGTAGATGCTTCAACAATATGGTAAGGTAATGAATTCCATAACCTGGTAGTACGCACATTATAAAAATTCTAACGTTTGACTGTAAGTACATTAGAACTTGGATTTGCATCTTATGTGACCTAGGTTAACCTCCTATCAATTAATTGGAAACCACAATGCTCCCATATGGTGGGGTCTTGATAATTTTGTATAATAATAACAAGTCACCCCTAATTCTTCTGGTTTCCAAAGAATATAGGTTATGTATCATGGATCCATGGTGCATAGGTAATCCTAAGTGATAATGCTATGCCCTGAGGGTCCTGTGGACCCCAGCATGCATGCACAGAAGGGACACATGTACCTTATGCACTGGATCCCCTCGCTGATCTCGCAGATACACATGAGGCCATTCTGTGGGGAGCCTACCCATGCTCCATGCCATTCATGAAGGCGTGGAGTGCCAGGGTCACCGCTATGTGCCTCCCAGATTCCCTCAGCCGCCGCTAAGAGGGACACAACCACCCCACCTACCATGCTGCCCCAGTCTTCTGGGCAAACAGGGAGGGCTGGGGCAGCTCTTTAGTCACTTGAATTCAATTTGTCCCTACTTCACTGTCCACTCTGATTGGATGTCGGCCTGTGTCCTTCAATCTGCCCTCCATGCAGCAGCATGCTGGGGAAGGGGCAGGGCTGCAGACAGGCACCCTGTGGAGGCTCACAGTTGTGCATACTGAGCATCAAACCCTTGTCCACGTGTGTGGAGCTATGAGTACGTACCCTGCCCCCCATGGATGCATAACCCCCCTTGATCATTTTTGTGTTCAAGAACTTTATCAGAACCTTTCTTCATTGTGTAAGGTTCTGACACTTATTAAAATGCTGATTTTTAAGTGTTATATACAGCCCAAACATGTCTTTATCTAGTAAGAAAACTGGTGGTGTTGGAAGAAAGACCCAAAAGGAGGCTGGAGGTAATGTAGTACCACTTCAGGTTTTTCTCACATTCCTGTCCCTTCACTGACAATAGCCTAAGGGTGAACACTTATGGTTAAAACAGGTATTGTACTTTCAACTAAAAGGTTCTGATAGTTCTGGTAAGGCTTGATTAGCTGTCAGAACCTTTTATGGCTTATCAGAACCTTTACAAACCTCCGAACATTTGTGGTTTTCCCTTCCCTATTTAATTTACTGAAGAGTTAGATACAGTTCTCCTCACTATAAAGAACATGTCTATTAAAAACTCCCTCTTACAGTGAACACTACTGATGTCTCCATTGTTCATTAAGTAGTTATATTAATACCTTGCTATAGTGAACACCTAGCTATACTGATTTCTCAGCTGGCTCCATAAGTGTTCACTATAGAAGGACCACTATATTTATATCTCAGGACTCCTGAACCTACAGGTAATCCCAATACTTCAGTCAAGAATCTTTTCATGGGCTTTCAGAATTTGAGTGACCCCAGCAAAGTTACTTTCCCATTTATTGTTCGGACTCAATGGTTGGGTTGTGTGTTATGAAAATGAGTGATAATGAAATATTACGCCTTAACAAGTATACAAATGAAAATAAAATAGACTCACCAAACCAAAGGGAATTAGGGCCAGGAAGTCCATGGCAGTACCTCACCTCCAAAAAACACACTGGACAGCAAGCCAGAATCTTATACTACTACAGACAATGCAGATTAAACCTTCTCATCGCTTAACCACAGACGTCCACAAAGCCTGTCAGCACCATGCATGCTTCCACACATGTTGTGTCCTGCTTCCTCCCCAGCCCCATCTGCTGTCAGATTAGAAATCAGAGTAATCCCTCCCCTCTGCTGTCATATGTATTACATGTATTTTTCCACTGTAGACGTTGTACCACACAAGTAAAGTATCGATTTGTATTCAGAATTGCAGAAATTAAGTTAATGAAGTAACTTACAAATACTGCCATAGGCATATAGCATTGAGATTAAGCACTCTCGTTCACTAACATCATAAACATGATGTACAGTGCCGATGAAGGATCCCCAATGCTCCCACCCCACCCCACCGGTAGGCATTTCAAGGCAGGATGGAGGCAGGTGGGTGTGGGGCAGGAGAGGCATGGGGGGGGTCAAGAGGTAGGTGCTGGAAATGTAAGTAACAAAGTTGTGATGAAAAATACACTGAGTGAAAATGGAATTTTATTTTAGAGTTTGGAGCTGATGAGGCATAGGACTGCAAAGCAGTCTTGATCCTATTCTTGGTCTCAGACACACTTTTAATGAAATAAAATAAAAACTGAGAAACAAATAGTTCAAAAGAATTAGATGCTCTGCTTCAGAACTTTTAGTAAAACACATGAGCATGAAGTCGACATCTAAAAGTTAATGACATCCAATTCAGTTTTTATAGAGCCTGCATCTGCAGGTCACAGCTGGAGCATCGATTGCAAAGTGAGCGGCTCTGTGGTAAAGTACATTAAGTAATCTTAGTTTGGAAGGAGAGGCGGAGGTTAAAATTGAATCTGCATAATCAAAAAATGGTAATACCACTGAGGTAATAACCTAATTCTGAAAGAGCAAAGGATATTGCTTTTCTGGGTTTTCCAGAGAACTGTCAGGTAGGAGCTGATTTTCCTGGGCAAGGATTCAATAAAGGGCTTAAAGAGCCCCGGACACCAGTGGGAGAGTGTTGAGAATGTGTACTATTTAGACACAATTATTTTATTGATTTATTTTAGTAATTATCACCCTTGTTTCTTTATTAGCAAGAAGATCTGCATGAAACGAAATATTGGCTGTCTACACAGGAGAGCACCGTTATGTTTTATGACATCACAATAATTTGTCATGGAATAATTATGATGTCATAAACCAGGGATTAGAATGTTCAAGTTTCAAGTTAAAATTTTGTTCTGAAATTACAAGCAGCTGTAGAAACAATGTGCTGAAGTTTATACATTTCTTATTTCTTACTTATTGAAAATGAATCAGCAGAAGGTTAACAAGTACTACAGAATACACACTGTATATTCAGCAGATCAAGTTACACATACAGACAGAAAAAAACTTTTATAGAGTACAGTGAGGATTTGTTCTGCATAGATTTCCATGCCAGCTGAAACCTTGTTGAACTACAGTTCAAAGGTCATGGAACATAGCTGTACCCTTCTGAGGTACAACAAGTTTCCAGCTAGTTAGAAATCATCAAGACAGTTGGTGTTTTTCACAGCAGTGTTGCGCACACAGCAATTAGTTCAAGTTCTGATCTGAAATCACCTGCCTGCTGAGAGAGCGCTGTGAAAACATTTTTGTTTTTTTAAACAAACAAAAAAAAAAGATACACTTAAAAAATACTGGTTGGGCAACCACATACCCAACAAGCCTGAGATGCCACCTCAGGTTTCTGATTACATTGGACCTCTCAAGCTTCACTCTTGAGCTCAGATGTGCTCAGAACCCCTCTCTGGCAGAACAGGTAGGCTGTGCATGGTTGCCCACCAGTATTCTCTCTTACCAATGGAGATAAAATGACAAGATAAAAATGATATCTTATACCTAATTCACAATATATCATGTTATCTTGTGAGCTGGGTATGTCACAGATGAAAATTTGCCCTGTTGGGTACATCACAATACATACTGAAACAATCAGAGGGTAGCCTTCACAATGGTGCTGATGTCCCAATAGCACTATACAGCACTGAGGTCAGTAGTTGAACTTGAAGAGAAACAGTTACATCATCAAACAGCTGATTCAAAAGTTATAACTAGTAAACTGATGTATAAATTGAATATGCAATGGTCCGACTCAAAATATGTAGTTTGTCATCACTTTTGAGGGGTGGGTCTTATTAGCAATAACCCACGACTGAGTATGGTGTTATAGGGATTTAATGCATGCCTCAGGTGTGTTGTGAGGCCGCGAGGCCCTCACAGCATCCGAGTGTGTATTAAATCCTATAATATACCTAGGTAAGTTATTACTACTCTTTATAGAGTTATGTTTAAAACAAGAAAAAACATTTTCAGAAAGGTGTTTTTCTCCCTGTTTAAATAGGGAAAATGTTTATGTTTCCGCTAACTTGAAAAGTAGTGCCCAGAACTCATGCACATGGGATTTAATTTATGAACATACAAATGCCAAAATACACTTCTGACATGAGTTCTGACATTTGTATTCTCAGATAGTATGCATGAGTCTGTCTCCCTCTCCCTCTCTCTGCTGTGCATTCTTGCGCTGCTCTGTATCTCTGTCTTTCTCATTTTCGCTTGCTGTGTGCTTGCCAGTGTGCTTTGAACTGCTCACAAGGAAACTGTGGAGAGGAACTGTCATGCTAGCCTGAGGAGGTGTCATGCTAGCCCGAAAGAACAGAAACTGGACTGCAGAGAGGGACAAATCCCTTTCAGTGACTACATGACTTTTCTCTGCTCTGCCAGTTGGACAGGTACACAACTACATGAGCCAGAGGCCACAAAAAAAAAAAAAAACAGCCAATGACAACTCCTGAGACAGACAGAGGACACTGCAGGAATTTTGATTTAACTGTCCCAGAGTGAGTCACACTGTCACTGTCTCTTTCTCTCTTTCACTACTCGCTACTGCTGTCTCCCTCTTTGTCTTGCTCCAGACACGCTCCTGCAATACTTCACATCATATTGGGGGGTGCAAGTAATATAAGTGCGGGCTACAAACACACAAATAGCTGACTCAGACAGTGACCATAACTCACCCAATGGAACCACTCACCATGTGATCCCGTCTCTCTCTCTCTCTGCCTGTCAGTGGTTGCTTCTCTAGTTATCCCTGCTCACTTGATAATTTTTACACGGCTGCCATTCAGATACAGCATCCCAACAACAGTTTCTCTGAGTCACTCTGTGAAACTGTGCATTAAAAAGGGAATTTAATGCACAGCCACACAGAAGCGATTCAGCTAATTAGTAGCACGTTTTAGAACCTATGTTATAAAACTTTATTTATTCATTCTCGGATTACAATATCTTTGAGCACATAACAGCTCTTTTACAAATGTTCCACATCAGTGGGAAGGGTGACAGACATACAACGGATGGTATTACATAAAATATTGACAAAAAAGTATTTAAAATGACAATATGATATTAATATTGCAACTAAAATTAAAACTATGAATTGGTAGGAAATCAAAAATAACCTAATAAAAGGGGGCAGCCTAAGGTGCTTTATCAAGTAGGTATAGTAAGATTTGGGTGAACAAGAGTTCAAGTACGTGAAGATAAACAGTGGAAAGAAGGTGGAGAGTGAGAGGGGTGAGGTGAAAGAAGGACTGGGGAAGGAGGCAAGAAATAAGGCAGAGCCATTAGGGTGAAAGTGATCATTCGCAGAGAAAAGGGAAGAAGTAGGTACACAAGAATGTGTCAGTACTGCTGAGGTAGTGTCACGTCAGTTAAAACAGTCACAGGAACTGTCAGCTATAAGATGCTGACAAAGAGTACCTTTAAATGGTTCCAATTTTGGTAAGGAAGCAATATCTCTGGGCAGTGCATTAAACCATAGTGGTGCTCTATATGCAAACGATCATTGCCCTTGTGTAGTCCGGCATCTTGGGACAGAGAAGAGTTGGTTGACTAAGCTATGCATGTTCTGGGAGCTGCAAGTTGGGTTGAGTAAGTTTGTAACAAAAGAAGGCAGGAGCTTGAGAAGTGCCTTTTTAGTTAGCAAGCAGGTTTGATAGTGAATCCTCCCATTTAGCTGAAGCCAACCTGTTTGCATACAGTTCACAAGTGTGGGTAAGGCATGCTGCTTCAGTAAGAAGTCAACGTGCTTTTATTGAGTGCCACTGATATTCTGCAGAGGGTAGTGGTGGAAGCTGAGCTGTAGATAACCAGACCATAGTCAACAATGGATACTATGGAGCTATAGATAGCTAGTATAAGTGCTTCAGGCATTATATTGTGTTTATGTCTATGGAGTAACCCTACCTTGATACTGGCAGACCTGGCAAAATTCTCAACATGCTGGGCATGTGATAGTGAGCTATCCATGGTTACCCCTAGACACTTGAAATGTTGAGTTTGTTCAAGCGAAACACCAGAGGAGTTCCTGAATGTTAGGGCACTGAATCTGTGTTTGCTGCGAACACCACTGAACAGCATGACTTTCGTTTTTTTGTAGTTCAGAATCAGCTTGTGTTTCCTGAAACAGTCCTCCACTTCCGCAAAGCTGAGCTGAAGTTGGTGTTCCAGTGGTTCAGGGTCAGTGTTGCTAGTGTACATGACTGCATCATCTGCATAGAGGAGGATCTGTTGGTGACAGGAGCAAGGGAGATTGTTAAGAAAGATGTGAAAGAGAAGTGGACCCAGTATGGAGCCTGTGGTACTCAGAGCCGGACATGTTGATGGTCAGAGGTGACATTAGCTATCTTCACCCGTTGGGACCGGCATACAAGATAGCTTTTGAACCAGGACACAGCATCTGTCGAGAGGCCAATTGAGGACAGTTGCTTGAGAAGTAGAGCATGGTTCACTGTATCAAAGGCCTTTGTGAGGTCTATGAAGGCCACACCCAGCAATCTGCCTTGATCCAGAGATTGGTGAATGAAACCAGTGAATTCTAGCAGTGCTGTGGTAGTGCTATGTCGCTTTCTGAATCCATGTTGCTGAGGGCACTGGATCAGGTATTTTTCCATGTATTCCACCAGCTGATCTGCAGCTATGCGCACAAGTGCCTTAGACAGAGGTGGAAGAACAGAGATAGGTCTATAGTTTGTGTGTATAATGCTGTCTCCACTGTTGTGAACAGGGTTAACAAGCGCTGACTTCCAGATTTGGGAGAATTGTGCCAGTCTCAGAGATTTAGAATATATGCAATGGGCACCAATATTTCTTCAATGGTAAAGGCAACCAATTTGATGTCTAAGGAATCACCACTATGCCTTGACTTCCCGAGTACTTTTATTAGGTATTTCCTGACCATATACAGTAAGACCTCTTTGAAGTAGAAAGGAGGTGGTGCAGGAAGAGAATCATCTGCCCACTGTTCAGTGTCTTCAGTGATGTCCTTGAAGAAGTCTGGTGGGAGGACACTGCCCAGGTCAGTGAATATATTATTAAAGCATTGGCTATGGTCAATGGGTCAATCAAGTAGGGGCTCCATTAATATGAAGCATGGCGGGTGCAACCTTAGCATCTTTACAAGTTACATCTTTTATATTGTTCCAAAAGTTCCTACTGTCACCCCAAGTGTTAGTAAGCTGTTCCCTATGGTACTTGCTTTTTCGATGCAAATAGTCGGATGCACTTATTCTGGCAGTTTCATATTCTTGTACATCTACATGCTTGCCAGTAGCCTTTGCACGACACCAGAGGTGATCTCTGTGATTCATCTGACTAATGAGATCAGTGGCTAACTAGAGATTGATGGTGCCTGGGATTTTCACCCTTTTCAAGGGGGCATGGATATCGCAGGCTTCATTAAAGTGCCTGATGAAGTGGTCCAGAGCTATATTTATATCCTTTGTGGCATCAAGTAATGACCAGTCAATGCTACAGAGGTGTTGTTTCAGGGGTTCCAGGTGTCCCCGCTTTAGCACCCTGCTGGAAATTGTTTTGGGAGGAGGTTTATTGAATTTATTTGGCCAGTTACAGGTAATAGGGGAGTGGTCGCTTAATGCGTCAGGGAGAACATTCACATTTGTGATACGAGCTGGATGCTTGGACAGTATCCAGCTGAGAAGGGTACTTGTACCCATCTTATAATTAGCCCTAGTAGGCGATGGAGCAAGCTGGGTAAGGTTGAGTGCGGAGATTGCATCCTTATAGGAACCTACTTCAGGAGAATGCCAGTTGACATTGAAATCACCTATAATTATCATCTCAGCATTATGGGGCATGTTATGTTTGTAACATACTCCATCAAGCTATGGAAGCCTTTGAATTGGTCCTTAGGTGGTATGTAGATGGACATAATTGTTAGAGCTTTATGGTGGGCCCCAAGTAGAACACTGATGGCTAATGCCTAGGTGACATTGTCTAGGCTGTCCATAGAGAATGTATGTCCCATGAGTGTATCTTTGATGTATATGGCACAGCACACCCTCGTTTTGTGAATCTGTTCTGTCTAAAGATGGTATAACCAGGTATAGCAACAGCCGAGTTGGGGATCTTTGGAGAAAGTCATGTTTCCACTATGGACAGGCTGTCAGGGTTTTGCAGCATGACCCAAGCTTGGACTCTATTTATCGTACATAACAGGCTGCAGATATTGACAGAAGCCAATGCAATTGAACCAGTCTTGTTTGTGCCACTAGGTGAAGCAGATCTTGCTAGGCCAAGGTTAGGGTGCACATTTCGAGACAGTAACAACAACATTAGTATGAGTCTAAGCATGAAACCTTTCACTAGTTTGAAATTAAACTTGTGAGACTGGCATGAGTTTGAGCTCTTCCTTCTTTTTATGTGCATCACAAGCTTTATAGCTCACTTGGGGCTCTGCCACTCATTAGCTATCATCCAGCCCCCTTACATGTGAAGTTAAATTGCATATTTTGAGCAGACTATTACTCAAACTATTACCCCTTTTTTCCAAAGTATAACAATTGATCCATTAGAGAAGACAATGTCAAGTTTTGGCAAGCATCCAGAGCAGATCAGTGCTAGGAAACAGGGATTTGGTTTTCATGCAACTGTGCTCAGTAATAAAAAGAAAGGGGGACTTCATTACAAAAAATATATTGCATCCATCTCTTACATTTTTCAAAGTTCTCCCAGTGATGTCAAGGACTCTTTAAAGCTTTACTTTGTATTACAAAAAATACCCTCAGATATTTAAATCAAGAGACAATCTCTATTCAGATCAGAGGACAAACATTTCACACGTGACTATTTGTTGCCAACAGTAGTTTTCCTTAGAGTAAAACGCAGATTTTAGTTGACAGAAGTAACTTTTTTTGGTCAAGCAGATATAGATATTATTGAGGTCAGAGAAAGCTTTGTTTGTAGTGTAACCTCCTTGTTACCCAGGGTTACTAGAATCTCAGTAAGACCTAGTGGCAGGCAGGGAAGGCAGCTTGTGAAACTCCAGTTAAATGGGTTTCACACTGTCTCACTCTGTTCTCAGTCTCAGCTGAGACTGAGGGATGACATCACCAAAAGAACTACTGCAGCTGCATGAGCCACATTGGACTCTGCAGCAAGGGAGTTGGAATAGGATGTTGGGAGGTTTGAACATTAGTCAGTGGTCAGTTGATGTTGGGAGCTTGCTGAGAAAGCAGCTCAACAGCTCAGTTAGGCTCTAGGAACCTCAGCCCTGACAGAGGGCTGCTTTTAAATAAAAGGGTGTGTGTCTCCACCTTAAAGAGAGACACAGAAGATAATTGAAGTGGTGGAGACCGCTGTTTGGTCTCAGTGCCCCTCCCTTCGGGATGGGGGCAGGAAAGGGTTCCTCCAGATTCCTGGGGCAACCCCTAGTTCTGCTACTAAAGGAGAAGCTGCCTATGTGTTCCAGAGTTTATTTGGGAGAACAAGAAGATTTGTGAGTCGCCTGTGGGGCACCTGCAACGTGAGGGTGAGTGTCTGCTCTTACTAAAAGGGCCTATGTTTTTCACCCTGGGACTTGTGTGACAATGTGGGGATTGAACTACTATAATAGTGGAAGCCTAGCGGTATGGGCTAAGCAAACTAAAAGTATGTTCAAGTCCAGAGGTTTTTGGCATGAAAATGATATGTAGAGATGACAGACGTCTACCCAGAATCTACATTTGAAAGTTTTCAGTAAAGGAATTGTTCAGTTTCCAGAGAAATGGCCGGGTATGGGCTGTGGGAGCTAGAGGTGGGTGGCCCCCCATCATTAGTGACCAGGTCCACCTCTACGGATTTCTTCTGTGGATTTCTACTTTACCTCAGGCACTTGGCCAGTGATGACGGAAGTACCCAGATGTGGGATTGTAAGGAAAATTCACTCTAGGAGTCGAAGGCTCTAGTGTGGTTCGGGGAGCCACAACAGGATAATTGGTTCATTCCCAAAATGGACCGTGGATCAAGTGGCCAGCGGGGGAGCTGGGCCAGTGGGGAAAACCCAAGTAGAGTACAAGTTGGGCTGTGTACCCAAAGCTGCATGCAAGTCCGGGCTGTGTGCCTGGTGGGTTTAGAGCCTGAGGGTTGGAAATAGTGATACAGTGTTCTGTAGTCTCTAATCTGCATTACCAGTAATGTAGCCCTATGGGGGTCCGTCTATGCTTTGTTTGTTCAGCTAGCATGTGAATAAAAGCCACACTGAAGAATCCCATTCCTGGTTCTGTACATTACAGTTACTGCTTCCTGTGTTCAGATTTACTTGGGTGCCCCTGTGCAGAGTAGCCAAACCTAGGTCCCTATGCCGAGTAACCTCATCCTCCCGAACCCAGTCCCCACCAGGTACTGCTGTCAGCTTCAACAGCATGCCACCTGTCATTTTGTTAAAAAGACAGGGGTGAGGGGTTACAAAAATGGAGGCACCGCTTTGGATTTTGTTCTGGGAAGGAGGGTGCTTGGGCAAGAGGCTAGCATTTTGGCTATCTGGCATTGGGTGGCCCAGAAAGCTGAAGCAATTTACTAAGTGTGTTGCTGTGTGCTGTGGATCTTGTGCTGCTGTTTAAAATTGCCAACTGTTTACCAAGGAGCAGTAAAGCCAAAGAGTGTGCCCTTGTCCTGCATCAAATTGTTTACAGCATTTTGCCTGCTTTTAAAATGAACTGTGGTAAAGAAAAGTGTGGAAGACTAGGGGTAACAACAGGAAAATTGTGCCCTGGACATTGGAAATGCTTTAAAATGAACTGTGGTAAAGAAAAGTGTGGAAGACTAGGGTAGCAACAGGAAAATTGTGCCCTGGACATTGGAAATGCTTTTGGAATGAATGAGAGATTTGCAGGTGTAATGGCTATGTTAAATGGCTGAAATGGGCTCCTGACGTGGAGTCAGTTGGTAAAGAAAAAAAGTTGCATTCTGCAGTTTAAATTTGCCTGCTCGACGATCGCTGTGGAGAGAAGAGCCCTCGGGGGGGAGAAGAGGCTCATTTGCATGGCGTTGTGTGATTGGTCAGGCTGAGATCAGTCCTGCCCCTCAGCTAGCTCTACAGTGACTGCCCCAGTATTCGAGAGGGAGTGTGAGTGGAGTGCGTGTACTGGCTAATGGAGGAGTGTCGCGGAGTGTTAAAATCGCTGTAAACCTTGTAAAAATAGACTTTCTAGTTTAAAATCAGGCTCAACCTGCTAATCGATCGTCGGAATTGCAAGTGTGGTGGTCAAGAAGACGATCGGCAGGACTGCCCGCCCGTTTCTGTTCTGAGGCCTCCAAGAACTGGCTGCAGGCTGTTTTTCCCCATCGCAGCAAACTGCTACTGATAACAGTAAGTAACAACCTAAAAACTGCTCAAACAGTGATTTTCTGCCCTATGCCATATAAATGTGTGTGCAGCAGTGTAGTTGCTTTGTAAGTAACGACTGTGTCAAGTCCTGCCAGCAAGTTCAAGTCTGTTAAGCCATTGATTGTGTGCATAGTAATGAATTCAGCCTCAGTTTAAAGTTTGAAGCCAGAGAGAGACTGTGGGTTGTAGCCAATGTGCAGCACTAGTTATACAGGCAATCCTGTGCTAGAAAACCTGAAGCTGTAAGGGACTGTGAATCAAATAAATGTTACCAGCATGTAAAAAGTCTGTGGAAAATCCTGTAAATGTGTTTAAAGTAAGAACAGAGCAAGCTGGGCAGTTTGAGCAAAAGTTATCAGTAGTTTGTGTAAATCGGGTGCGCAGAGGCTTGACCCAGTTTCTGAATGTTGATGCACAGGAGTGCTGCCGCCGCCATTACATGGTGGGGTAGTAAAGTAAACACAGCAGCAGAGGAGCCATTTTACAACTAAAGAGTGTGTTCAATAAAGTGGGACTTTCAGTTACGGTGAACTTTTGTTTGTTTTTCTGCTGTTATGGCCTCAGGACCAGCTCGTTACCTGGATCATGCTCAGGTTGCAGTAATAGCAGCAGTAAATAGACTGAGGGATATTGAAAAGTGGTGCTATGGAGGACAGCTGCCTCCTCATGTGGCGATTCCTGGATATCCAGTGCATGTGTGTCAAATATGCTTGAGAGCTGGAAGGGACGTCTTCATGATTCCTCACTGTGCTGGATGCCTAGAAAAATATGGCTTGTATAAAGCACCTCCTATCCGGTTGGCTTCCACATGGACAAAGGTTCAGGAATCTGCAGTTGGCAGCACACAGCACCAGGCAGAGCCTGTGGAGGAAGGCTCCTCGGGGGACAGTGGCACAAAGTCAGAGGGTGCAGAGTTAGAGACAGAACCCGAAGTTGAAGTTTTGGATGCTGGATTCCAAAAGGAAAGTTCGGATAAAGCATCAATAGACCCCTTGGGGGGGGCCTAGCCCAAGTCTTTTAGGCGAAGATGAGATGCGGGAGGCCTTTGAGTAGGAGGTGTCGACCTCCGCACCTGGTGATGAGTGGATAGTCTCAGGAGTGAGAATGACTGCTCACTCCTGGGCTCAGATCCTCAGTGAAGAGGAAGATGAGGGGGAACCTATGTGGCCTTGTGAAAAAGGAACGGGTACACAGCCTCAAGATCTTGCCTCGGAGGAATGCATGGAAGAAAGTGGTGATGCCACTGCCCTGGCTTTGCAAGAGGAAGAAGTCAGGGATCCATTTCTAATTTCTTTACAGAAGCATAGCTGGCAGAACCAGGACTGGCCATCTCCAAGCCAGGCCAACGGTCTCAGATTGACCAAAGCAAGTAAAGAGGAGAGACTGGTTTGTAGGAAGGCAAATGAGATCTATGGTATGACCTTTCCTACCTTTTCTTGAAAAGTCTGGGAGGAGATTGAGAACAGCAGGAACGCCTGGATCTGGGATGAAGCAATGAAAAGTGTGCATCCTGGGGCCAACAAGCATGTAAAGAACAGACTGTTTCACGAGAAGTATACCCAGTGGAAGAGAGGCAGGACACTGTTTATAGACAGAGTGCGAATAGTGGACGGAGAGGGACGTGAAATCTCCCACTGTGTGAATTATGTGTGCCCAGATGGGGTAATAATTCAAGCCCCTGACCCCCGGTACTATTGGCCTCAGTGCAAGGACCTCCCAGCAAATGTGCCCGTGCCTACTAAATGGACAGCCGAGCAGTGGTAGTCAATACTGCCACACCAGACTGTGAAGTGCCTTATTGATCCGTCAATATGGACATCCAGGACTCAGGTGCCCCACATTCATCAGTCTACAGTGTACTGGCCTTTCCAGAATCCATCGAATGGCCCACCAGATGACTTCAGATCCAGAGAGAACACCAGCCCAGTTGTATCCTGTTCATCGCCTGGTAATCGGATGACATCGGACCAGCTGTTTTCTTTTTGTTCCTGTTCTAAGGTTCCATCTCCAGAGATGACATCAGCCCAGTAGTTCCCAGATGTGCCCTCCTGTGGTTCCCGGAAGATGTCCGCCCAGCTGTATCGGAAGAAATGGTGCCAGGGAGAGTCTTCATCAGAGGTGCAGGTCAGTGCAAAATTTACATTCTACAAGGGGCTGGTAAGTCCAAACTTTTCTATCTTTATGACATTGCAGTACACACCCTACACTAGCAGACTTCAAAATGTGTGAACTGTCCGCAAAGACTCTCCCCTTCGGGACTTTGGCCTGTTAGAACTGTGCTTCACCGGCTCCGGCCCAGGAGAGACTCTTTATTGGACTAGCCTTCGGGCCTTGTGGTCACTAGTTGGGACTTTTAGGGCACTCCATCCCCCCAAAATGTGTATTGTAAATAATGTTGTTGTTTTCTAATGTAAATACTGTTTTTCTACCTTTTCTAATGAAAATCTTCTTGGGATTCTTCAGTGTTTTTATGGTAGGGGTCTAGGTAGACTGTGTATGCAGATTAGGAGTATGTGTTATCTTTCTTTTTCTTACCGGTGTTCCTGGGAAGACAGAAGAGAAGACAAGACGAGGAGGAGGGTCTCATCGGAGTTCCTCATTAGTACTTTAGTGTGTAGAAAATTAAAGTACTGTGATGTTGTTATGGTTGTTGTTAACGTATTAACCCTTTCCTTCCACAGGTGTGGTTGTGGGGGTAGGGAGGAGACAGTAAAATGGCATAAAATGTGGTATTTTAATGGTGTGTGGTTGCAGGTTGCCCAAGGTCGGGGAGGTCCCCATGTTGTTTTTGTTTTGGGGGTATTAGGTTAGAAGCAGATAGGGTTTCCCTAGAGGGTTGGGGGGATAGACAGGCTGTGGTCCTGAATGGCCATTGGGACTGCCGTGCTGATCTATCAGGGCTATGCTCTGGATAGTTCTACCAGAGCCACTGGGTGTCCATAGTAAGTGGATAGTGTAGAGGCTGATATGTCAGCTAAAGGCCTCTAGGCCCTTAGTGTTGCCTGCCTGTGCTTGCACATGGTAGGAGGGGGCCTGATCACCCCTCTCCGCAGGTAGCACATAGGGTGGGATGGCCTAAGGCCAGGTAAATAATGACTGCGGACAGTCATTTTCCTGGTCAAGGGCAAGTGTAACCCCCTTGTTACCCGGGGTTACTAGAATCCCAGTAAGACCTAGTGGTAGGCAGGGAAGGCAGCTTGTGAAACTCCACTTAAATGGGTTTCACACTATCTCACTCTGTTCTCAGTCTCAGCTGAGACTAAGGGATGACATCACCAATAGAACTATCACAGCTGCATGAACCACATTGGAATCTGCAGCAAGGGAGTTGGAATAGGTCGTTGGGAGGTTTGAACATTAGTCAGTGGTCAGTTGATGTTGGGAGCTTGCTGAGAAAGCAGCTCAGCAGCTCAGTTAGGCTCTAGGAGCCTCAGCCCTGACAGAGGGCTACTTTTAAATAAAAGGGTGTGTGTCTCCACTTTAAAGAGAGACACAGAAGATAATTGAAGTGGTGGAGACCGCTGTTTTCGGGTCTCAGTGCCCCCTCCCTTCGGGGATGGGGGGCAGGAAAGGGTTCCCTGCAGATTCCTGGGGCAACCCCCTAGTTCTGCTCCTAAAGGAGAAGCTGCCTATGTGTTCCAGAATTTATTTGGGAGAACAAGAAGATTTGTGAATTGCCTGTGGGGCACCTGCAACGTGAGGGTGAGTGTCTGCTCTTGCTAAAATGGCCTATGTTTTTCACCCTGGGACTTGTCTGACAATGTGGGGATTGAACTACTAAAATAGTGGAAGCCTAGAGTAATGGGCTAAACAAATTAAAAGTAGGTTCAAGTCCAGAGCTTGTTGGGATGAAAATGATATGTAGAGGAGATGTGACAGACGTCTACCCAGAATCTACATTTGAAAGTTCAGTAAAGGAATTGTTCAGTTTCCAGAGAAATGGCCGGGTTTGGGCTGTGGGAGCTGGAGGTGGGTGGCCCCCCATCGTTAGTGACCAGGTCCACCTCTACGGATTTCTTCTGTGGATTTCTACTTTACCTCAGGCACTTGGCCAGTGATGAGGGAAGTACCCAGACATGGGATTGTAAGGAAAATTCTCTCTAGGAGTCGAAGGCTCTAGTGTGGTTGTGGGAGCCACAACAGGATAATTGGTTCATTCCCAAAATGGACCGTGGATCAAGTGGCCGGCTGGGGAGCTGGGCCAGTGGGGAAAACCCAAGTAGAGTACAAGTCGGGCTGTGTACCCAAAGCTGCGTGCAAGTCTGGACTGTGTGCCTGGTGGGTTTAGAGCCTGAGGGCTAGAAATAGTGATAAAGTGTTCTGTAGTCTCTAATCTGCACTAATCTGCATCACCAGGAATGTAGCCCCATGGGGGTCCGTCTATGCTTTGTTTGTTCAGCTAGCATGTGAATAAAAGCCACACTGAAGAATCCCATTCCTGGTCCTGGACATTACAGTTATTGCTTCCTGTGTTTGGATTTACTTGGGTGTCCCTGTGCAGAGTAGCCAAACCTAGGCCCCCTGTGCCGAGTAACCTCATCCTCCCCAAACCCAGTCCCCACCAGGTACTGCTGTCAGCTTCAACAGCATACCACCTGTCATTTTGCTAAAAAGGCAGGGGTGAGGGGTTACAGTAGCCTGATAAATATAATTGTCATGTGAGTCTGTGCCAACAACATAAAGTACAATGTTAGCTGAAATGCATTCTTGAGCATACAATTTGTACAGAATGAGTATTGAAAGGGGACCTGGAGTCCATAAGGTACATCACAAAATCAATCAATCAATCAATCAGTCAGTCAATTTTAGTTTCATACAGTGCTTTTCCAAATGCATATTTAAAGCACCTGTGGCCTCCCCCATAATTGTGGCCTACCTGAATGGGCTCTTGTGTGGTGAACTAACTGAGTGCTGACCACAAAGATCGCCCATCTCAGCTGCGCCACCGGCGTCACCTCAAGCAGGTGGTCTGGCGAGACAACGCTGTGGTTCAAATAGGGGTGGGTGGATGGAGGCACCCGGTAAGGAGAGGCAGGAGACATTCTGGAAGTTTGATGCCCAATGGGCTTTATTCATACCACAGGGAAAGGTAGATATGGTCACAAGGGAAGAGGGGAACCAAACCAAATGTGAACAGTAAGCAACCTTCTATACTGTCTATAAGAGGTGCACCTCAGACTAAGGCCACTATCTATTAAGCTCTATACTATGCTTGCACTAAATGATTTGGTAAACAGTTTCAGAACATATATTACTCTATAATGATGTTAAACAATCACTGCAGTGAATAATGGAAACCAGTTGCAGACCCCGAGGGGCCGGGTGGAGTAACCACCTCTGAGATCCTATTGGTGTAAAAGGAAGTCCAACTTTCTCCTGCCGTCTCCGTGCACACAGCGGAAAAGTGAAGAAGCAACTGGGTAGAAGGGAGAATTGGGTTTCTACTTGGTACCAAGCTACACCTATGTGAAAACCTAGAAGAGGTTGAAGGGGATGTGAGAGATTTTTAAACAGACCCTGATTCTTCGGCCATCCCACTCTCTAAGGTTGCCAGAATACTCTAGCACAAAAGAAATGAAATCTGCTGGACTCTTCCCCAGCACAAACCCTTGACCAGGGCTGCCAAGGATGAAGGAACAAAGACTTAGCTTTGAATCCACTTGAAAGGTTGCCAAGGGCGAAGATCTACTGCAATTTCCCCAGCACAAACCGTCAACCAGGGCTGCCAAGGATGAAGAAACAAAGACTGGCTGAAGTTCCTTGACACAAACCCTCAACCAGGGCTGCCAAGGATGAAGGAGCAAGTACTTGGCATCGAATCCACTTGCAAGGATTGCCAAAGATGAAGGCACATTGAAGCTTCTTTGGTGAAAGTTCCACAGGAGGACCACCAAGATCAAGATGAATCCCAGAGGACAACACAGTGCAAGCAAGGTGAGACAAGCAGGAAGAGTGGGATGCAGGATGAAGATCAGAGCACTGTACTGCCCAGAACCAGAAAAACAACAAATCGGCAGACGCGGACACACACTGGCCATGTTGGACTTAACAATTGGCGAACGACTGGGAGTGGTGGATAAGGCTTCTTTCAGGACATTCCACTTTGAGGCTGACCAAATCACAAGGAAACCAGGAGCCAGTGGTTGCGAGTCGCACAGGATGGTGTCGATTTTGACCAATGGTGGTCAACAGGGAAGGGTGTTGCTGTGAAGTTCTTCGCTGGCTGAAGACTGCTTCGGTGGAGAATCAGCTGTTCACAACCCGACCAGGAGTGTTGCGGCAGAAGATTGAGTTCATACAGATTCAGTTGGCACTAAGAACACTGGTAAATACACTTTTCACTGCACCAAGGTGTTTAATTGTTGCTGGGGCAATTTGACAGGAGGAGGGAAAAATTGCTGGATCTGGGGCAATTGTTCATCGTGGGGCAGTTTGCCTGGAACAGGGGCAAATCACCAAA
Organism: Neoceratodus forsteri; assembly: GCA_016271365.2. Lineage (NCBI taxonomy): Eukaryota > Metazoa > Chordata > Ceratodontiformes > Ceratodontidae > Neoceratodus > Neoceratodus forsteri. Next base: position 129,329,253 of record JADMNL010000024.1, read on the forward strand.
GTCTGGTGCAATTGTTCATTGCAGGGGCAATTTGCTAGGAACAGGAGCAACTTGCTGGAACCAGGGCAATTGTCCATTGCAGGGGCAGTTTGCCAGGATCAGGGGCAAATTGCTGGAATTTGGGGTAATTGTTTGTTGCAGGGGTAATTTGCCTGAAACAGGGGCAAATCACCAAAGTCTGCAGCACTTGTTCATTGCAGGAGCAATTTGCCAGGAACAGGGGAAAATTGCTAGAATCCAAGGCAATTGTGCATTGCAGGGGCAAATAACCACAATCCTAGAGCAATTGTTCATTGCAGGGGCAAATTGCTGGAATCTGGGAAAGTGTTTGTAGCAGGGGCAAATAACCACAATCCTAGTATAACACAGTCTTGGTACTTGGCAATCAACACAACATTTCGGATACTAGTCAATACACAGTTTCATCAGCTGACAGTCACTAGATGGCAGTTGTGTGCTAAGCACCCCTTTTTCTTACTGACCCTTCACAAGAGTATACACTTGCAGGTTCCTTCTGTTACTAGGACCTGGCTTCCCCTGAATGCCCTTAGCATGATGCCTTTTTTCCCCTGACCTTCCTTGCCCTTTTTACTCTTGGGCTCCATCATCTACTATGGGCCTTCTGCTCTTGGCCCCTTTAATTACTTAGGGACTATTCCTCTGGGCCCTCTATACCAGCGGGCCTGCTTGGTTGCTTCCCCTTTGAATCTGTTGGGTCAGTCTTGCTGGGCCCCTTCCACTGGCTACTCAGCCTATGCTGCTGTGCTCTGTCCTCTACTGGGCTCCTTTAACCCGTGGTGGGCCTATTGACTGGGCCCCTTTAAAACTTCTGGGCCTTACTCTGGGCCCCTTTAAATCTTCTGGTCCTGCCTTACTGGGCCCCTTTTAACAATAAGGGGCCTGTACTAACCCCTTTTAAGCCTGGGGCCTGTATTGCCCCGTTAAGCCTAGGACCTGTATTGACCCTTTAATAGCAGTGGGCCTAATCAGGGCCCTGTCGCTCATGGGTTCAGCCCCACTAGGTTCCACCCACTTAATGAATATTGAAAGAGCCTCTATTTGGCCTGTACCTTCTGGCCCCTCCCTGGTCCCCGATAGTGCTACAGTGCTAAACAAAATAAAACTATTTCTTTTACTACTCTAGGTGGTCAGCACTCTTCTAATGTGCTGCCGATGACTCACCAACCCGGGCCTGGGTGAGCTGTTGCTGAGAGGAGGGAGGTTCTTCTGGCAGAGGGAGGGACCGTTCGCGGGGAAGGCAGGTGATGCGGCAGACAGCAGGGGGCCTTCTGAGGGCCAACGACTGGTTTGCCAACGAGATGCGCCTCTTCTCTGTTGATAACGAGAGACCAAAACACTCGGAGAACAAACAGAAAAAAAACAAATGGGGCAAAAGGAGCCCACACAGGAGCATTGAGGAGCTGGAGGAAGAGTCTTCTTTTTGGAACGACCACTGGACTCAACCGAAGAAACAATTGGATGCTCATAGGAACAGCAGTCTACTGTCTTCGCTGGCCAGAGAAGGGGAAACATCATGAAGTCAACAGAACCGGCTACACAACACCTCAGGTAAGCTGCAAGTCCCTGTTGCACTCTTGTGACCCTTTCCATTCCACAGCCCAGCTCGAACAGCCGCAGAAAAACAGCTCTCTTATTTAAAGGGTGCTCAGGGTTCTAGTTCTCAAACCCTGAGCCCGTGCCCAAAGCCAACGGCCAAAAATTCAAATGTGCACCATGCACTGGCCAGGGACAATGGTCCCAACATGTGGATGCTCACTCTCATGCTGTCTGCTCCAGGAAGGGGGGATAGAACGGAGCTGAGCAGACAGCAGAGAAACGGGAGAAAAAAAAAACCTTTTTCTTTCTTTGTCTTTCTTTCCTGACCCAGCCTGGCCCTAGTGAGAGGGGAAAACACTCGCAGGGGCCCCTGTTACCTCCCCCCTGAGCGCACACTGAAAAAACACCCCATTTCTGTAGTGCCCTCATACATTGAGGCATTATACTTGGGCCCCAGTGTACACACCCAGCCAGGCATAAATCCTTGTCTTCACCCTCCAGTCCCCCAATTTTGTCATTTGAACTGGAGGAAGACAGCAGGACTCTGTAACAGCAGTCATGCCATGGCTCCTCTCATCTTTGCAGCTACCGCCACAAAGCATGGTCTCATAATCCTGGCCCAAGAGAACTAAACTGTGGGGTGAAGGTACTAGGTAGATAAGAGTGCTGTTGGGTGCCTGGCAATTATCCTGACTCTGGGGAGAGCGAGGGGGTCAGGGGCAGGCTTCTTCTGGTGGAAGGGTGCCAGCATCAGGAACCACACATATGTGCATCAGCACTTCAGCATCAAAGGGAGAAGAGCGATAGAGACTGGCTCCACTGCTGACTCCTTTCTCTGTGTCCTTGACTCCCCACTGAGCAGAATGCAACACTGGACAATTTCCTGGCCCCAGGGCAGGAAGCAGGGTCAGGAAATATTGATTACAGCTCTTCTGGGTGCCCAAGCAGCAGGAGGCTGCAGAACAAACTACAGTACAAATGTGAATGTGATCACTGCCATGCAGTTACATAAGCCCTCTGACCCCCACGGGACTACTGGGAAGGGTCAGTGGCTCATACTGATTTTGCCCGCAAGTTGGAGCAATCCTTAGCTCAGGTTTGCAGACCAGGTATGCGAAACCTTGGAACAGGATCTCAGTGGATGGTTTCCCTTGGAACCTTTGAGGCTCAGCAGCAGAACTCTATAAGAAGGAATGGCACCTAGGATCTGGGTTCAGTCTGCATGACAGGCTGTGAGCCAGAGACTGACTGGGTACCAGTGAGCTCAAGAGGGACGGGGAGCCCTGAGTGTGCACATCTACGTGTCATCTCAGGTGTAAGGTATTCCAGCCTGAAGCACAGATGGAGACCAGAGACACATTGTAGGAGAAGGGCACATGGCCCTGAGGACTTTTTCTCCACCAGGGATATAGTCAACCAGCAGGAGAATGTCAAGAAGGCCAGCATCTGAGAGGAAAGGGTTACATAGGGCCCCCAAGAAGAAGCAGATGTAAACAATGTTTGCAGTTTACTCCTGTCAGCGGTCACTGCAGTGAGCCACTGCCAGCTAGCACTCACCCCAATTGGCAGTATCTGACACTCTAGGGTGTAGTCTTGCTGTATAGGTGGGTTGGGGGCTGTGGCCTCTGTTGCACAGCTGCATCACGACTAGCCATGTGAAGTGTGCTGAAAGGTCCTAGGCATGAAGTCGGCCATGAAGTGCAACAAAATCATCATCATCATCATCATCAAATCTTTATTTATTCAGGCGAACATCATTGAGCAAGGCTCATTTACAAGATGGACCTGATAAGGTCAAGGTTCAATAGTTGATACACAACAGATACATCTTACACTTATATAAGACAGTTATACATACAGGGGAAAATAACGTTTATAAACACAGTGATGTACAGTAAATTCACATGATAAAAAACGGTTACAGGAAAGTTAAGCTAATATTTACAGTATGTACAGTACATACATATCCCAGTGGGGGGGGCATGGCAAACACTCAACATAATGTAATACTAGGATGGTGAAGGTATTACTGGGTGCCATAAGATGGGGTGTCTGTCTGGAAGGAATATGCCATATATGGTTTGGAAGGGAGATTTGTGAGATGACAATGCTAGCTCTAGTGGTAGCAATTGCATTTCTCTTTGAAGAAGACTGTACAGTGCTGTTTAAAGGATGCAAAAGCATTATTTATTATTTAAAAGCCCCCTTTTGGTGGTTGAAATCCAGTGGCATGGCAACGCAGAATTCTACCACTGCAGGATTGTGGGGGAAGTGGAGAAAGACTGTGTTTGAACCCTGACTCCAGAACTGTAAGTAAACGTCAGGGTTTTGACTCACTGTCCTCTGACAGATAGTTAGAATGCGGGTTAAAGTTCTGGGGAGGACTGACCTTATATTTGATAGGACCAGGCAGAAGACCTGAGGAGGATTACAAACTGAGGCCCCTTTAATTTGCTTGCTTGTTTGATTTGTTGCAGTCACATTTGGAAAGTACGTTAAAGTGTCAACCTGCCCTGCTAGCAGCAACTCCCCCCTGCAGAGGTACCCCACAACTGTATTACAGCTCTCAAGCCTTGGGGGGGGTGGAGCCAGGTGCACTTGCTCTGGGATTGTGGGACTGTTGGGGGTAGCATTGTGGGGTGTGCATACAGCTCATAGTAGAAGGTTTAATTACTGATACCCCTGACTCCCATTTTTTCTCTACTGTTCCTTTTTCTTTTCCTTCCCCTCTCTTGTAACAACAGTATTAGTTTCACATTATATTTACTTGTCTGGGGGTGATTATTGCTTTACAAAGTCATTGTGGTGGGCAGGGACTGTGTGGGACAAGGCACAGTAGTAATTCCTGGGTGTCAGCCTTCAGGTATCCTTTACTGGAGGCACCATGACAGTTAAAAGAACCAAGTACCCCTCGTAGCATAAAACCAGTAACCCAGGCTGTTCCCATCAGAGAGTTCAGAGAGGAGGACCCCGAGCCAATGCTACACACTTACAATGGGCATAGGAGATGATACTGCCCCTGAAATATTGACATAGTGGCAGCTGCAGGGTAAATATGATGCAAACTATTTGTACACAAGAGAATCAAATGTAAACCCATGTCATTTTCCAAGTAGAACATGCAGTGATCTGCCAGATTGAATGCTTTTTGAAAAATATAGAAAACTTGCCCGAACACTGTTTACTTTTTCCAGTTGTTTTAAAACAATATTGAAAGACTTAGTAAGAGCAGAGATACTGATATAGCCTTTTCTTAAACAAAAAACTGACAGTTGAACAACAGGTCCTGACATTCTCAATGCTCTGTATCCTGCTGACTAACAGCTGCATTTAAGGATTATTGATGATAACAATAAGATGGCAATAGGACAGTAGCAGTTCCCAGTTCTGGGGGTAACCAGGTGAGGCCCACTGAGAGCAAATGCCTGTTTTCAAGGGCAACCCAGGAGCACTGGGGTGTTAAGGTGACTTGCTCAGAGTCACACAGTATGCCAGAGAAGGTTGTGATAATCAAACCCAGGTTTGCCAGATATACCAAGCTCATTCACAGCTTGTTACTGTAACCTTTAGGCTATACTGCCAGCCATTAAAGAAGAGAAACTCCATGGACTATTTTATTTATTTATTTATTTAAATGTTTCATCAGGATGGCACACTGAATAACAAGTTCCTTGTCTCATGGTGCAACCTGGGGGGAAGGGGTTACATAGGGTTGTGAAGGATGATCAGTTACAATAGTATGTGGGTAGTACAAACAATACAACATTGTGAGATTAAAGTTGAAACACAAGGTATTGTACAATGAACAGTAGTGGAATATTGGGCAAATTACAATACATGTCCAAAATCATACAAAAAAACATATAAACGCACCAAACAGTAATAATGCAACAGAACCATTATAGTGCATGAGTGTACCAGGAGCAGGTTTGAGATAGTATGCAAGTGCCGTTGGAGTAAAAAGGGTAGGTTGTGTACACTAGTGGCCCAGAAAGGCAGGTGGAGAAGAGAAGGGAAGAGGCAAGATGTGAATATGAGGAGAAGGGGTAGCCATTTCCTGATTCCCCCTTCAGGATGTTGAGAACCCTGCCAGGGGGGCTGTCAGGGTAGGAAGACAGAAACTGGGGCTAGGTATTAAGGAGGGTTAAAGCAGGAACAGCTGAGGGAGAGGTAATTGCGTAGGGCAGAGATAAGGGAGTAGTTGGAGGAGGAGTGTCATATTTCAGGGAGGAAGGAATTCCAGATTTTAGGGAAGCAATGGTTGAAACCAGTCTGACTGATGAGGGTTGAGCGGTGAAGGAATGTCAAGGTGTGGGCATCATTAGATCTGAGGGAGTGGGTGGGGGGAGGTGGAGTGGAGAGAGAGGATGAGAGATAGGAGAGGAGCACTCCAAACCAGAATTTGGAGGTTAGTTTGGCACAGTGTTAGACGTGTCTGTGAGACAGTGAAAGGAAGGTTAGAGAGCGATAGAGTTCACAGTGGTGGGAGCAGGAAGGGACGTCGAGAGCAAAGTGGCAGAAGGAGTTAAAGAGTGTCCAACTTGGTCAGGGAAGATTTGGGAGCAGCACCATAGACTACGTCACAGTAGTTAAAGATGGGCAGTATCATCTTCTGACAATTTCATGCTCCGCAGTCAGCGGGATACAACTATGATTCCTGTACAGAGCACCAAGCTTGGGGCAGAGTTTCTTCAGGATAGCATCAATATGCACAGAGAAGTTGAGGTGCTGGCCCAGCCAAACCCTCCGATATCTAAATGAGGAGGTGTCCTCCAGGATGGTCCCTTCAAGGGTGTGAAAGGTGGGGAAGGCCAGAAGCCTAGAGAGTCTCTGCCTGGTGCCAAAGGTCATTGAGACTGTCTTCTTGGCATTTAGAAAAAGCTGGTGAGAAGCAAACCAGAGCTGAACTTGGTTGAAGTCATGCTGTAAGCTGGTTTCCACAGCAGCAGGGTTTTTGCTGGAACTGTACAAGACAGTATAGTCAGCGCTCATGTGGATAGATGAGGATGAACAGGCTGTGGGAAGATCATTAAGGAAAATGGAGAAGAGTAAGGGACCAAGCACTGAGCCCTGAGGGACACCACTGTTGATGGGAAGTGGATGGGAGATGGAATCAAGGATTCTCACCAGTTGGGTCCTGCCAATGAGGTAGGATTTAAGCCAGTTGGTGGCTGATGGAGCAAGTCCAGCTGAGGAGAGGGAATCAAGAAACAGGGGATGGGAAACAGTTTCGAAAGCTTTGGCTAGGTCGACAAAGATGGCTGAGGTGATCAGGCCATTGTCTATCCCTGAAAGGATGGAGTCAGTAAGCCTGAGGAGGGAGGTGGTTGTTGAGTGGTTCTTCCGAAAACCAGATTGGAAGGGGATGAAGGAGGAATTAGAGTGGAAGGGTGATAGTTGAGAGAGAGAGAACTAAATGTTCTTGAAGTTTGGCAAGGGTAGGAAGGAGGGAACTGTGGTGATAGTTGCCAGGAGAGGATGTGTCATCACCCTTGGGGAGAGGAAGGAATACAGCGTGTTTCCAGGAGGAGGGTACTTGGGCAGAAATAAAGGAGAGGTTAAGGATTAGGGAGATAGGATAAGCAATTACAGGAGCAGAAAGGTAGAGAAGTTTAGGATCGAGCTCATCTGATGAGAAGCCTTTAGAGGGGTTCAGGGATAGGAGGGCACTAAGAGCTTCATCAGAGGAGATAGTAGAAAAGGAAGAAGGGGAAGGGTATGAACTGACTGAGGTAAAGGGATAAAATTAGTAGGTGGCAAGGGGTAGAGGGAATTTAGAAGAGTTGTGGTGCACGAGGTGTAGTAGGCATCAAATTCATTGGCCATGGAGCCAGGGTCGGAAATTAGGGAGTTGTTTATTTTGGGAACTGGAGGGGGAAGGGGAGAGAATGGGGCATGAACTACCCTCCAGAATTTAGATGGAGAGTTAATGTTAGTCAGGAATGAGGAGTTGAAATAATTGGTCTTACTTTCCACTTATCTCGCAGGTACTGAATCAGAAGCCAAAGGTATGTTTACAGAAGCCAACCTGCCAGCACAGTGGTAGTGCTACCATTTGCGATGCCAGTGACCCAGGTTCGGGAGCAAGCCTGGGGTGTTGGAGGGTCGGCAGGAAGACAGAAGGTTTGAGCATCTGGTGGACTACTAACCTTCTCCAGGGAGGGAGGATGGAGGGCTCCAGTGATAGGATACCTGGTGGTGGCCAGGTGGTATTGAGACAACAGCCCTCAGTACAGGGGTGGTGGAATATGGCAGACATCTGTGTGTGACACGCATGGGAGCAGGCATGCCTCCCCAAGATGTTATTGCACATGTGCTCCCATCAACGTAAAGAGGGGAGAAAGTACATTGCAGAAAAAGGAGTCACCCCTTTGGCTGGATGGAAGATGTTGCTCCGCAGCCCCCATGCCCACTGCTGGATCCTACCCTCCTGGGTCCCGGCTCCCTCTGTCCTTCACCTCTGCCTGCAGACTGTTGGATATTTGTACCGGAACACTGTAGAGCAGAAGGTGGCCCTGCCCCAAGGGTGCAAGCCAGGAAGTTGTCTGCAGGTGAGTTGCAGGTGGGTCAGAGGACCAGAGCCACAAGTAGGGAGTGTTTCAGGCAGGGTGGGAACAGGCTGGGTGTCGACTGATGGGGGTCCAGTCAGTGCCAACATGAGGGAAAACGAATGGGCAAAAAAGAGATATTTTTACAGTGCTACAGTGTGAAACATAGAAACATAGAATTTGACGGCAGATAAGGACCACTTGGCCCACCTAGTCTGCCCATTTTCCTACCTAACAAATAAGCTGCAGATCCTAGTTAACCAACATCCTACTTCCTCCTACTCCCCACTAGGACTGCCTTATGTCTGTCCCACGCATTCTTGAATTCTCCCACTGTTCTTGACTCCACAACCTCCTCAGGGAGGCTGTTCCATGCATCCATAACCCTCTCCGTGAAAAAATACTTCCTCACATTACCTCTGAGCCGTCCTCCCTCTATCTTCTAATTGTATCCCCTTGTTCTTGCACATCTCTTTTTCTGAAAGATGCTACTCTCTTGGACTTTGTTGATTCCCTTGAGGTACTTGAAAGTTTTTATGTCCCCTCTCTCCCTTCTTTCCTTAAGGGTATACATATTAAGCTCCTTTAGTCTTTCTTCGTATGTCTTCTGGTGTTCTGGAGTGGGTGGTAAATAATACCAAAGGGGTTTGATAACAAAGTTTACCCAACCAGTCTAGTCTTTTGGAGTGTTGATTCCCTCAAGCTGTTAGCTGAAATCTATAAAGTCAGCAGAGATCTAGGGAAAATAAAATGAGATATGATGTTCTGGAGGTAAAGAGCAGGCCTTGGGGGGAGGAAGTGAAGAGCCCAAACTAACTGCTATGGATACAATGAATTAATGGAATTTGTTCCCTTTACATTTGTGTCAGATATATATACTTACCTTTAATTGGCTTGTCTGTATTCCAGAGTGGGGTATCACAGCCCCCTCCTCATGCACCTAAAGGGACACTAGCAACCCTTTAGGCCTCAGACTGTCCCTAGTTTAAACAAGCATTTGTCAATGCTGAACATTCGCTTGCAGGTATTTGCATTGGTGTTTGGCATTTATGCATAATGCAGCTCCTCCCCTAGTTGTATCCATGTCCCTTTAGCATCCATATCCCAACAGAGTACCTCTCTGCAATTCCTCTTGCATTGGATCAACATTTCCTCCTCATGCTTCTTAAGTGTCTGTCTTAGGAACCCTAGCACTCTTGGTGTGCTCAAGGGTATGAGCCTGCGTGGTAACTGTGCAACCCATGCTCGTAACACAGTCATTCAGTGGAATTATTTCACTAAATTTTTAACATAGGCATTTTGTCACCTCTGGTCATGAACACTGTCACTATGATTTTCTTACTGTGTACCAAACACTGATTTCCCACAGCAGTCATGCTATTCTGCACTGGAAGTGTGAAAACCCATTTCAGCCAGGATGTGCAAAATGACAGCTGTACTGTTCATAAGGAGGTGTGGGAAAATGCAAATGTTGAAAATCTGGTGTGAAAATATGACAGATTTGCAAAGTTACGAGTGCGCGTGGAAACTGCGCAAGGCACATTCGTAAAACAGTCATGTTTTGGAATTTTGTATTGAATTTTCAACATAGGCATTTTAGGATGTCTGCTTGTGAACAGTGTCACTGTGGTTTTCTTACTCTATACCGAACATGATTTCCCACAGCGGAAGTGCGAAAACACATTTCGGCCAGGAAGTGAAAAATGACAGTTGTACTAGTGATAAGGAGATGTGGATAAATGGCAGTGTTGAAAATCTGGAGTGGAAATACTAAAAATTCATGAAGTTACAAGTGTGCGTGGAAACTGCGCAATGTACGCTCGAAACACAGCCATTGTATGGACTTTTGTCACCAAATTTTCAACATAGGCATTTTAGGACCTTGCTCATGAACAGTGTCACTGTCATTGTCTTACTCTGTAACGAACACTGATTTCCAACAGCGACTGTGCTATTTTGTGCTAGAAGCGTGAAAACACATTTTGGGCAGTATGTGAAAAATGACAGCTGCACTGTTCATAAGGAGGTGTGTAACTATGCCTATGTTGAAAATCTGCAGTGAAAATATTACAAATTCGTGACCTTATGAGTGTGCGTGGAAACTGCGCAAAGCACGCTTGTGAAACAATGATTTTTTTGGAATTTTGTTCACCAAATTTTCAACATAGACTTTTTGAGAGCCCACCTCATGAACACCAACACTGTTGTTTCATTAATCGGTCCCGAAAGGTGATTCCGCGCAATGACTGCAAAATCACCTTCTGGGACTGAATAATGCAATGACAGTGACTGAATTCATGAGGAGATATCATAATAACCCTGTGTTGAAAGTCTGGTGCCAAAATTCCCAAAAATGGCTGAGATATGCACCAAAGTTGAAAAACCCTATTTATGCCATTATACAGCTTACCGGCATTTCTTCAGTTCACAGTTCGCTTTGAAGAGTGCAGACGTGTTCCCGATCCACAAAGATAGTCGCACTGGGCTCGGAGTAAGTATGGAGTGGGGGGCGTGGGGAGGTGGGTTCCCAAAGGGTGGGCATGGCTTGATGAGGGAGCCAAGGACTCACTGAGGGTCCTTTTTGTTTTACAGGATGTAAAAAAAAAAAAGAAAACATAGGCTTTTGGTATGCTGGGGTGGGCTACCAGCATGCCAGCTAGGTGGGACGGGGTGTGGGGAGGTGGGAGCATAGAGGGTGAGTGCAGGTTGGCAGATGGGGGCGAGGGACAAAAAAAACCGACACTGCTGGCACGCTGGGGTGGGCTCCCAGCGTCCCACCTACATGTTTACTGGGGGGGGACTGGAGCCGGTGAGGAATGGGCATCCCCGCTGGCCATACAGTGTGTGTGTGTGTGTGTGGGTGGGGAAGCATGAGCATGCTGGCGTGGGCTCCCAGCATGCCAACTGGTTGTTTGTTTTTTTGGGATGGGGGGCTGCAGTTGAGGGGGATTGGGCACCCCCCCTCGGCACACAATGTGGGGGCCGTGGAGAACAGGGAGGGGGAGGACATGAGCAGAGGGAGGAACCGGGAGGACTTTGAAGCCAAGCTGTGCATGACAGCAGTTCGACTGACATGTATGCTAATTGCATACATGCTACCAACGCTGATTGCAGCGGACCTTTCGTTAGAAGTGAAGACCAACATTGCTGAACTACTGTCATACACAGCTTAGCATGTATTGATCCCCTAGGGTCGCGCCTGCTACACTGAGCACTGCATTGTGGAGGAGGGTCACACACCTCCAAAAGGCACACTGTTGCAAGATGTTCCTTGTGCATGCGCGCAAGCGATTGTAAAAACATATTTTATGATTATTTGCATTCTGTAGAATGTGCTGATCTGGCTGGTAATTTGGTCCTGACTCCTTTTTCCTTTTAAAAACTGCAAAACAGACTGCCCACCACACTAGTGTTACCGCACGAAAACAGGTTTCTTTACATTCCTTAATCAACTCCCACTGCATCTTTCCTTAACATGAGAACACAACACAATCTAGCCACTGAAGATGCAGTTTGGGGAGAGGAGACTACTGCATCCCGAGTGGCTGCACTTCTCAGGGGTGTCCCTCATGTTCAGGAAGTGAGCAGTAAGAGCAGATCAAGGATTTGAAACAAAAGCATGCATTTCAGTTCTACTAAGAAAGGAACCAGATGAAACGATCAGCACCAGTAACACCAATGACTTTGAAAGAAAGTTAGCAATCATAAAATGTGGGCTTTCAACTTGAAATAGTATGATGCAGAAATGGTTGACAATATCCCTTTAACACTACTGGGGCTCACATTCTCCATTCTCTGAGCTCCCAACATTAGCTCATATACTCCTGCAACTTCCCACCAGCAATCCATGTTATAGGTACAGTAGTAGTCAGCACCATCAGTAATTATCTCATCTGTTATGATGCGACATGAGGCGATATTGTTCTTTTTAGCTCTATGTTATCCAATGCATAGAGAGCAGCATCATTAAAATGGTAGCTTGCCAACATGGCCTGACATGGCTGAATATTTATTTATTTTTATTTAATTAGTTGTTTAACCAGGTGAGACACACTAAGCTGAAAGCTTTTTTACAGGTGCAACCTGGGAGCACAGGGAAGTTAAGTGACTTGCTCAGGGTCACACAGTATACAAGTGGAAGCTGTGGGATTCATACCCAGGTCTGGTCTGCTGGATGTCACCAGATTTGTAGCTCAGAGCCTGAAACCACTGCGCTATACTGCCTCAATATGGCAACAGATTGGTGACCACTGTAATTCTCTTACATTGCTCAAATATCTCATCTACAATTTCTGCAAGCAGTAGCATGACATTTTATATATTACATTACATGGTTTAGTACAAAAGGTCTGCCCCCCCAACACTGTCTCAGTGGTTATACCCTCTGACTCAAATCAAATCAAATCAAATCAAATCAACTTTATTTTTATAGTGCCTTTCAAAACCAAGGCGCTGTACATAAAACCAAATACATCAAATATAAATAGAATTAAAACAGGCATTTAAAACAGATCATCCATAACTAGGGAAGGCTGTGTTAAATAAATGTGTCTTTAACTCAATTTTAAATCTACCGATGGTTGGGCATTCTCTTAACCGACGAGGTAGAGCATTCCACAGGGTTGGAGCTGAAAAAGAAAAGGCACAAGAGCCAGATGTCTTCAATCGTACCCTGGGAATCTCCAGCAATCCCTCATTGGTGAATTGGAGAGGACGGAGGGGGCAGTAGAGTACTAGGAGATCTTGCAGGTAACCGGGTCCCTGATCATGTAGGGCTTTAAAGGTTAGCAAGCCAAACTTAAAGGTGATCCGCCACTGAACAGGCAGCCAGTGCAGTTCATGGAGCACAGGCGTAATATGACTGGTTCTAGAAGTCCCGGTCAAAAGCCTGGCCACCGCGTTCTGCACCAGCTGCAAGCGGCGGATATCAACCCCTGGTAGCCCTAGGTAGAGGGAATTGCAGTAATCAAGATGGGTAGTGACAAAGGCATGGACCAATGTTGGAAGATCATCCAGAGGAACCAGGTGTTTCACCCGGGTGATATTCCATAGATGATAAAAAGAGGATTTGATGACAGCTGACACCTGAGATTTTAGAGTCAGACCATCATCAAAAATAATGCCCAGGTTATGCACCTGATCTGAGGTAGTGAGCTACATACCACAAGTAACAAACCTGGTGGTTGTCCAGCCCCCAAACCCGCACCCAGATGACCTGGGTCCACTACCAGCACTTCAGTCTTATCTGGATTCAGTCTCAGCCAGCTGGAGCTCATCCAAGATCTGATCTTAGTAAGGCAATTATTTAGCATGGAGAGTGCATCATTCTGTCTGAGCAGAAAGGACATATACAGCTGAGTATCATCTGCATAGCAGTGAAAACTCAGACTATACCACCTGATGATATCTCCCAATGGCAGCATATACACTGTAAACAACATGGGGGCCAAAATGGAGCCCTGCAGCACCCCACAAGGCAGGGACTGAGCATCAGAGGAATAAATTCCAGTGGCAACTGTCTGAAACCTGCCCATGAGGTATGAATGGAATCATTTAAGGACTGTACCAGACAGCCTACAAAAAAGCCGCAGGAGCTCCAACAGCACACCATGGTCCACAGTGTCAAATGCAGCAGAGAGATCAAGAAGGACCAGAATGGTACATGCCTTTTGATCTCTGGCCATTAGGAGGTCATTCGATACCCGGCCAAGAGCAGTCTCCGTGCTATGCTTCTTCCTAAAACCAGACTGGAGAGTATCATAGACATTGTGAGTTGCAAGATGATCATCCAATTGCAGAGCAACCACCTTTTCATTAACCCTACCAACAAATGGCAGGTTAGAGATAGGCCGGTAGTTAGCTAGACAGTCTGGATCCAAAGAGGGTTTTTTAAGGAGTGGTCGAACGAACGCCTCCTTGAGGGGGTCAGGAAAGACCCCCCTCTGCAAGGATTTTGAGACAATGTCAGCAAGGATCAGGCAGATAACATCTACACATCCCACTAATAGGGGTGTAAGGTCCGGATCCAAACTACAACTGGTTGGACACAATGTTTGGACGACCTTCACAATGTCAGTGAAGGGAACGGTGGAAATCTGACCAGACAGACCGAGTGCATGCCACTTTCTGTCGACCACCGTAATTCCTCATAGGAGAGGTCAGACCGATACCAGACCTGATGCTGGCAACCTTATCCACAAAGAATCAAGTGAACTCCTCACATCTCAGCTGAGAAAAAGCTTCTCTGGGCTGGAGACGGATTGGATTGCACAATCTGTCAACAGTCCGGAAGAGCTGAGCCAGTCGATTCTGTGCGGCAGAAATCTCCCTGGATAGGAATTCTGCCTTCTTACGGATGATTTCTGATTCATAGCCATCATAATGTGCTATCAACCTAAACCTGTCAGCATCAAGTCCGGGCTTCCGCCAGACTCTCTCCATCCTTAGTCCGACTTGCCTCAACTCCTTCAAGGAGCCATCAAACCAAGGACTCCTTGGACGAAGGGTGAGAGGTCGAACACGAACAGGATCAATCTTGTCCAGAGCATCTCCCACAGCCTCATTATAGGCTATTACGAGATCATCTAGACTCATGCATTCACCCGACAAGCCCGATAGGTCCAGTACCACTGATAGGTCACTAGGGTTAACCTCCCTTAAAGGGTGGTACTGAACCATTTCCGTAGGGGCAGACCTACTAAGGGGGGCCCTGAAGCTGAACCTTATGGTGTGACGGTCAGACCAGCTGACTGGTTCCACCATTAGATCAGCAATCTCCATACCCAAAAGAAAGATCAGATCCAATGAATGACCCCCTACATGGGTTGAGGAGGTAACTACCTGTGTAAGGCCCAACATTGTCATCAGCTGGAGGAGATTTTGACCAAAATGCGAGAGTTCATCGTCGACTCAGGCATTGAAGTCTCCCAGAACTATCCATCTGGGGGACCTCAACAGCATGTTGACAATGAAGTCTGCTATCTCCTGCAGAAATTCTCCTCCGTCTTCTGGTGGACAGTAGATAAGGAGTATCCCGCAACCTACACCCTCTCCCAGGATATATTCAAAGGATCTGGTACTTCCTAATGGCACATCCACAAGGCCCAGCTCAGTCTTAAACATAATGGCCACACCCCCGCCCCTACGATCCAGCCTTGGACAGTGTATCACTGAGAACCCGGCTGGAGTTGTGGAGGCCAATACAGGGCCTGCATTTTCATCCAGCCAGGTCTCGGTGATACAAGCCAGACCAGTTGTTCCAACAAGATCAGCTATAATAGCTGTCTTATTTTTAATAGATCTGTCATTGCATAACACCGCCAAGGTAGGATGAGCTGTCAGGAAAGACCTCGGCACCTGCCCACTCATGTCGGAGCCCTTGGGTTTGGGGATAAGACAAGAATAACCTCTGTCCTGACTCCATTTCGCCCCAGGGCATCTCCTGGACCCCACAACTCCAGTCTACCCTCTTCTTTCCTGTCCCCCACGAGGTCCAGCTCCCCCTCTTCTTTTACACTTTCTAAGTATGCCCAATGCATGGCACCCAAAATAGGTGTTGGATGACAATGGGGGGCATTTAAAAGGACATAATTCCATGAGTCTGGTGGGGGAATAATGCCCAACCGTCACTAAACCTCCCCAATGCATAATAATAAAAACCAATTAAACTAAAATCAAAAACCCACCCCAAATAAAATAAAAAAGTCTAATCGTAATGACAATACTAAATTAAATACTTTCCACTCCCTCTCTCTCTCACAGAGTGTGGGGGGGGGTAGTAATGAAAAATAAAATAATAAACATAAAATAAATAAACAAATCAGAGACCTACCCACTCTCAAATAACCAGAAAATTCCTCCTCCTCTCTCTCACAGGAATGGAGGACAGATCAACAAATAAAATCCCACATGATGTCTCTCTCACAATGGGGAAAACAAATACATAAACATATAAAATAATGGAAAATACCAAAAATGAACACACATTTAAATCTAAAATAAAATAATAAAGTAAAACACTAAAACAGTAAAAAATATTTGATTTCTTAATTTGTTTATAAGTCCAGATTAGTCCAACACTTCATAGTTGCAGGCAACTTTAAACTTTTAAATCCAGGTCAGAATCATTTATCCATGTCTACACTGTGCGTTTACCAGAGTACGCCAAGCTATATCATTTCTGTACAGCAATTCACTTTGTTTGCCGCATTATTGTCATCAAACTGTTTCATGCGTCCATGACTGTCCAAACTGCATTTTCTTACATATTTGTTTAGCTTTATTAATGTGAGAATTGTTCCTTCCTTTTGTATCCCTGCATTTTTGTTTCTAAAATGGCTTGAATCAAACAAGCACTCTGATAGGTCTAAACTAGTCACATGCCTGTGCAGTAATTTCACAGTAATATCCCTCCCCCCCAAAGGTGCACCTGAAGATAAGCTGAGATTCAGCATCCTCTTCTGTCCAAAATGTTTACAATAAATAAATATCCATTAACTGC
Organism: Neoceratodus forsteri; assembly: GCA_016271365.2. Taxonomy (NCBI): domain Eukaryota; kingdom Metazoa; phylum Chordata; order Ceratodontiformes; family Ceratodontidae; genus Neoceratodus; species Neoceratodus forsteri. The sequence continues at coordinate 129,345,858 of JADMNL010000024.1, forward strand.
AAAGAAAGTTTTGTTGGTAAAAGGGAGTAAAGAAAATTTCAGTGTATCCAGAATTTCTTGGGGTCATCTCTCGAGGCTTGTAATTCAACTTAAAAAAAATCTCTGCCTTTGCTGCTTTACATTAGGCCTTGACTCATTCTGCCATAATCTGGTTAGCTGTTCAGCCTCAACACAATGTGCATTTGTTAATGGAACAAAATCATCATATATTTTTTTTAGTAATAATGTAGTTCTACCAAAAACATCAATATATCTAGTTTTTTCTTTTCATTGTGTTTCACTCCTTAACTGAGCTATGGGGCACTGCAGTTTGTAAAAGTCCCTGCTCGCTGGCCACGCCTACTTTGAATAAATTAAACATCTTGGTGTGGTGTTGTGATGGTTACCATCAGCAACGTGGACTACACTCTCCTAATACATCGTCAATATGAATCCACTATGTAAAGTCAAAAAGAAACCTAGAGGTAAGGGATTTATAACAAGCATTTGTCAATGCCGAATGTTCACTTGCAGGTATTTGCAATGGTGTTTGGTACTGGTACTGGCTTCAGAGGAGAGAGGAGGCAGCAGTGAGAGCAGTGGGTGCCACATGGTGGAAACTGCACCGTAAATGGTCTCAGGACTGATCCCTGAGGTACCCCGCTGGTCACCCCCTTCTCCCCAGATTGGATCCCATTACCACCACCCTCTGCCTCCTGTCCGTCAGCCAGTTTCTAATCCAGCTTATCCACTTGTGCTCTGTGGCCAGACAACCCATCTTGTTAATCAGCCTTCTATGTTGGATGTTGTCAAAGGCTTTGCCGAAATCAAGGTAGGTGGTGTCAACCATCCCTCCCTGATTTACTTCCTTAATGTGGCATTAGGATTTCCATCCCGAACGCCCCACTCCCACCCCCACCATGCAGAGACTGACAGGCATTGCGTGTGTGTCTTTGGGTCATCAGCCATAACACTCATGCCATTCCACCCCCACCTACACTCTGCAGACACTGACAGGCATTGTGGTGTGCCTTGGGGTCTTCAGCCCTAACGCTCACCCCATTTCATAAGGATATAAGTTGAGATGGGTGCAGTATAGGAGAGTGGGGTGAATGTTAGACCCAAAGACCCCAGGCACACCCTGATGCCGGTCACTGACTGCAGGATGGGGGTGGGGTGAAATGGAGTGAGCATTACAGCCGATGAACCCAAGGCACACCCCGATGCCTGTCAGTCTCTATAGGATGGAGGGGTTGGGCGTTATGGTTGGAAACCCTAACGCGCAGGGTGTTTGTTGGTATGTTCACTCCAGATTTTCAACTTGGGCTTTTTGGGACCCCACCTCATGAACAGTGGCACTATCATTTCATTACTCAATTCCAAAAGGTGATTTCGCTCAGCGACTGTGTCATTAGGCACCACAAGTGTGAAAATATATTTTGGGCAGGATGTGAAAAATGACAGCTGTACTGTTCATGAGGAGGTGTGGAAAAATGGCAATGTAGAAAATCTGAAGTGAAAATATAGTAAAAATTGGCGAAGTTACAAGCATGCGTAGAAATTGCACAATGCATGTTCGTAATGTGGTCATTTGGGGGATTATTTTTTTCACCAAATTATCAACTTGGGCTTTTTGGGACCTCCCCTCATAAACACTGGCACTGTCATTTTGTTAGTCGGTCCTGAAAGGTGAGTCCACACAGTGACCATGAAATCACCTTTTGGGACTCGGTAACGAAATGACAGTGCCAGTGTTCACGAGGTGGGGTCCCAAAAAGGCTATGTTGAAAGTTTTGGGCAACAATTCCAAAAAATGACTGAGATATCAACATAAGTTGAAACCCCCATTGACAGCCATTATCCGGCACTTACCTTGATTCTTCAGTTCGTGGTTCAGCTTTGAAGAGTGCAGACATGTCCCGATCCAGAGAAGATCACAGCCGCCGACCTCCGGAGGTAGGTATGGGGTAAGGGGGAGGTGGGTGCGCAGCAGGGAGGGCCGAGATGGGAGAGGGGGATTGGGAGACGACAAGGGACCATTTTCCTTTTTCAGGTATAAAAAAAAAAAAACATTGGGGGACCATTTTCTTTTTTACAGGGAACCATAAACATAGACTTTGACAGCAGATAAGGACCGCTTGTCCCACCCAGTCTGGTCATTTCTAAAGGATGGGGCATAGATATGGGGATACTGGGAGTGGTCTCCCCAGTATATCAGAATATTGGGTGGGTACAGATATGGGGACACTGGGAGTGGGCTTCCCAGTGTCCCTCAGTGGTGATGCTGTTTTTTTTTTCATTGCCGACATGGGGATTGGGCACCCCGAGGTTTGCTTTAACAGAAAGCCGCACCGCAGCTAATGTTGAGGTGGGGGGGTGGGGCAGAGAAGTGAGCACCAGAAGAAGGGAGAGAAAGCTGCACTGTGGCTACTGTTGAGTTGGGGGGGCAGAGAAGTGAGCACTGGGAGAGAAAGCCACACCACGGCTAACGTTGAAGCCTTTGGGGGGGTTCAAAGGAACGAAGACAGGGAAAGAGAATACAGCAGCTGTAACTCCAGCCATGCACATTAGTATGCACTCTAATGCACATGGCTGGAGTTCAGCTACGGAAAGAAATTAAGCACTCCCACTGGAACGGTTCATTTCTTGCAAGTCCAGCATGCGCCATGTCAGCAAAACTGAACTGCTGCCATGACCAGAGTGCCTGGTCATTGATGTATACTGCCAAGCCCACTGCAGTTTCAACTGTAATTGGTTTGGCAGTGACACACCTCTCATTTGCCGTATAGTCCCAAGACATTCCTTGCGAAAGCGCAAGTGAACATAAAAATTGCTAGTGGTAGCCATCTTGAATGAGTTGTGTCATAAATTATAACATTAGTAATAAAAGCTGTTTCAAGAACATCAGATAAAGACTAAAATATACTAATGAGAAATATAATTTAAAAAAAAACAAAAAAAACAACCTGCAATACAAAAGTCCCTAGCTGTCTGGGCCCCACCGCGCCACCACTGCACATCCGCCTCCCCACCCCCTCACCCCATACTTACCTCCGGAGTCCGACACGGCGATCTTAGGTGGACCAGGAACACGTCTGCACTCTTCAAAGCTGATCGCGAACTGAGGAAATGCCGGTAAGCTGTATAATGTAATAAATAGTTTTTTCAACTTTGCTGCATATCTCAGGCATTTTTGGAATTTTGCATCAAATTTTCAACATGGGGTTTTGGGACCCCTTCTCATGAATGCTCTCACTGTCATGGCATTAATCAGGCCGAAGGGTGATTTCATGATCACTGTGAAATCACCTTCGGCTACCGATCAATAAACGACACTACCAGTGTTCAAGGTGGGCTCTCAAAAGCCTATATTTGAAATTTGGTGGAAAATTCCTAAAAATGACTGTTTTACAAGCATGCGTGCTTGCAGTTCCTACACTGCGCTCATAAGTTCGTGAATTTCAATATTTTCACTCCAGATTTTCAACATTGTCATTTTACCACACCTCCTTATGAGCAGTATAGCTGTCATTTTTCACATCTCGCCCAAAACATGTTTCTGCCCATGCAGCGCACAATGACACAGTCGGTGTATGAAATCACTGTATGGGACACATTAAGAAAATTACAGTGACACTGTTCATGGGCAGAGATCTTAAAATGGCTATGTTGAAAATTTGGTGAAAAAAAATTCTTAAAAATGACTGTTTTACGAGCCTGCATTGCGCACTTCCTATGCACGCTCGTACGTTCGCGAATTTTCAATATTTGCACTCCACTGACTTCCAAATACCTACACAGCACATACAAGCAAGCAACAGTCAGCATTGACAGATGCTTGTTTTTTATTACTGTGCTTGAAGAATCCTCTAAGTTTTATCTTCTTGCTAGGGAAAAGTACAATTTGAAATGTTACATGCTTTCTTTCATTGTATCATAAATGTTGTTATTGTTGTATTTAGTCAAAAACACAATAAAAAGTATTGTGGAAAAAACAGGCTTTCTCGTAGGTTTTAGATAAATTTGACAGTAATAATAGTTTTTAGAAAGGCTGCTGGTTTGTGGTCATGCATATAATTAAATCAAAATCCTGCCCCTCCCACAAATGTGTTACCCAAATAACGTCTGCATGCTTAAACTGCCTTTTCCTATGTAAATTCCCCAGCAGAGTCTCAAAGGGCTAAATTGATAACAACAAAAAAGCACAATACTTCAGCTCACGTGGAGCATTTAAGAAAATCTGGGATAGAAAGAAAAACTCAAAAGGGCTGTATTGATGACAGAGAGGAAAATGCAATACTACAAATCATTATGAGTGTTTGAGAATTTTTAATAACATTGGGGGTGGTGAATGGGGTGACCTTGTAAGTTGTGCCATGCTTACTTATTTTTCAGCTGAAATATGCAAACAACGACCCCTTTTTAACTAAGGTAAGAGTAGCATAGTCATTTAAGAGGGAACCCAGGTCCCTCACAATCTGGAATTAATAAGTAGGTTATGCAGACATGTACATGTACTAACTTTTAGGTAGGGCTGGACAAAATGCATATCTTCTGCTGGAAGAATTCTGGTGAAATTCCTATTTTGCTTCTGCAAAATTTCTGGGAAGATTTCATGAAATTGTTTTCCAAAATTGAAATTTCAGTTATTTCCATCTAATTTAAAAAGTATTTGCCCAAACTGCACCAAATTTGGAATGCTGAATTTACCAATCTCCATAGAGTATACTGCTTGTTTTAGTCAGTAACTTTAAAGGTAACTGAGTTACAAGCCTCCGAATGTTTTGAAATTTTAAAATTACATTGTGAAAGTATGTAACTGCTACATTCTAAGCCCCTTTAACTTCAAAACTAGAGAATGGAATATCACCAGTTTTATTAGGTATATGGACCCTAAAAATGAGGCTGTGTGTGTCAACTCTCTAATCTTTTGTTCAAAGGCTGGCCAAGTTATAAGCAACCAAAGACTGCAAAATAACATCAGTAATTAAAGTTGAATTTCAGGAGTGAGCGTGAAAATTATGGAATTTTGTGATGCTTTTGTCAAAGTCATAGCCATACATTTTGCCCAGCCATGTATTTGAGCTGCCATTGTGGAGGAAGCTCCCTGATGAAGAGGATCTGAATCCTTGAAGCTCTAGGGCTTGCTACTCCGATCATTGGAGCTTTTGTACTTTCACATCTTCATGACCCATGAATACAATGATTAATGGCAAATGAACTGCTGGAGTGCCTGCCTCTTTGTTCTTGTGATGATATTTTACAGACCAACTGAACCCCTCCTGGAGTGTGAACCCACTCTGCTGTCAGAGTGGAGGAAGGAAAATTATGGTACAGTGGTAATAAGGTAGCATTCGTAGGAGATTTCATAGTAAAAGTACAGTGGTGCCAAGTGTCAGGTCAGTATCTTGAGTGAAGAACCATGAAGATTAATCTTGGACGTCAGTGTGCACTAGCCTGTCTTCTTGCAATATACCAACTAACCACAAGTGCTCACTGACTTAATGACTTGTGGAAGCATATGCACGTGCAGCATTGTTTCTGTACCATGCCACCTGCTGACTTATGATAACATTGCTAAAATAAATGAAGAAACAAGTTAACAGATCTGTTTAAATTCATTACAGTAACTCTAATAAATAAGACATACCAAGACTACGTCTGGAGTGTACCTATAGAGGGGAGATATACAGAGGAGTTGTGCATGTGCAACCACAGAAATGCACCCTGGAGCCATATTCAACCAATGTGAATGTGCAGCGCAAAATCCAATGCACAGATGTGCAACAGTAATGTATGCAGCAGACATACAAGGGGGCGTTCTCATGAATAAACTGCGCAATGGCATATTCAGCCGAAAAGCACAGCGCAAGTCGGAAGCAACCCACAGAATGCACCAGACAGAACTGAGCATATAAAAGGAGGCTCAAACACACACACACGGCAGATGCGCAAGCCAGAGCTAGGGACTGCGATGGATGCAGGGCCATTTGTGATGGAGGTAGTAATGAGGGGTGTGAGGAGGAGAGAGGAATACCAACGTGGCTGAGGATGGCCCATCGGTGGTATGCCCAACACAGATGGTACCATGCCCGCCTCACTTTTGAGGACTACGGTGATTCAGAGATTGTGGGCTGGTACCAGCTGAACAGGGCACTTCTGAGGCAGCTCTGTGAGCTGTGCCATGATGAGTTGCATGCACCCACCAGAAGGAGTCATGCCATGACAGTGAAGACCAAGGTGACATTGGCAATGTGCCTGCTCGCCATGGGCACCTTCCAGAAACCAGTGGGGGCAACCACTGGTATAACGCAGTCAGCCATGTCCCACCTCCTCACACAGTTCCTCAATGCCTTGCTGCCACATGCTTCAGAGTTCATACAATTCCCAAGCACACAGGCAGGTCGTACAGCAAACATGCAGGACTTCCACAGGGTGGCACACATGCCAGGCATGATTGCGGCCATAGACTGCACCCGCATGGCTATATGTATACCACCTGGCTCAGAGTGGGCCACCTACATGAATAGGAGATCCCCATGGGCCACCTGATAGGTGAGCATGGCATGGGACGGGGTAAGAGGGCAGCCGTGCAGGAGGCAAAGGCCCATGCCACACATGGTGGGAGCTGAGAGGGTGGCCAGAGGCGGCAGGGGGGAGGGAAGGGGAGCAACCTATGCTAAGTGCTAGCCTTCATGTCTTACCCACCCAGGCAACAGTGCCTACACCCTGCATCCCTGGCTGCTCACCCCCATCTGGCACCCATCCGATGCTGCAGAGGAGAGGTACAATGAGGCACTCATTGCTACGTGCAGCATCATTGAGCAGGTCTTCAGCACACTCAAAATGCGATTCCATTGCCTAGACAGGTCCGGTGGTGCCCTACAGTACAGCTCTGTGAAAACCTGTGGCCTATTCCTGGTCTGCTGCATGCTGCACAACATGGCCATTGACCGTGGGATAGCTTTCCAGGTGGATGAGGGCAACAGAAGTGATGAGGATGGGAATGAGGGGCTGGATGGGGTGTGTAGCTACCCATGCAGAGGAGGGACCCCAGGATGGCTGTACGGGCAAGGAGGTACCGGCCAAAATAGTACAGGAGCACTTCAGGAACTGCAGGTGAGTACCAGACATGCCAGCCGTGCATGCACGGACTACCACACATACACACACACACACACACACACACACACACACACACACACACATATTTGTGCACAGCCATACAGGGAGGCATGCAGGGACACCGGCACACACACAGCATGCACAGGGACCTCACAAACACACAGCCACATGCCCGCAGCATAGTGCACAGGCATGGGCACACACACACACACGTAGGCCATGCGCTGGACACAGAGCTGCCTCCAACACATCCTGCACAAGCAACACCAGCACCATCATGAGATGCACAGTGGGGCATGTGGGTGGCACAAGCAGGGGCGGTGGGCGCAGTGGCATCACGCACACACACACATGCAGCTGGACCTGACATGGATCAGAGTGAATGCACCAGCATACAGACAAGGTTAGCACAGTGCTGCCCTCATCACACCCATGCCACAAGGCCCAGCAGCACAGCATGCACACGTGGAGGATGTGCCACATGCCACACATACCCACACACATGGGTGGCCATGCCCAGGCTGTGTGGCAGCCATAGGCTGCTCAACAGCCACTGGAGGTGTACCCAACACACTTGTGGGGATAGAGGCCTGAGAACGCAGCTGAGTCCTTGCGGGCGTGAAAAGCCCTCCAAAGAGATTACTGCTGGGTGTGTCAGGGATGGCCATGTCCCAGCCCGGCATCAGCTGTGCTGGGGTCACCAGACGCCGGGTCTGTGGTATCGATGTCACACTACAGGGAGTCCTAAATGCCCTGCCATGCCCAGTGGATGTCAGCAATGCAAATCAGTGCCAATGGTACCGGCAATGTAGTCCAGTGATGTGGTTGTGGCTTCCCACAGCTGCCAGAGCTCACCTATCAGTTGGGCACGTCCAATGTCCCCACGCTCGGACAGGTGGCACAACTCTACCCACAGTGCGTGGATCTCAGCACCATGCATCGCCTGGTTGTCCATGGATGACCGCAGCAGTCTGGTGTGCTTGTCCAGCCTGTCAGCACCCTGCACATCCTGGAGCTGACACCGACCTGCTGGAGGTGTGGTGGCATGCTCTGCAACATCCCTTGCCTGGGGACGCTGCACAGGGGGTTGGGATTGTGCAGGTGCCCCATCGGCGACCCTTATGGTGTGCTGCTCGGTGGCCACTGCAGCCCATTGCCATTGCCCAACTGCCTGCTGGGCCATCCCCATGGCACCGTTGTCCATGGCAGCACCCCCCCACATCTGGTGACAGCAGTGGTGCCACATGCCACTGTGCGGCCATGGACAGGGGGCGGCTGAGTGGGTGTCGTACCGCCACCGGTGGCAGTTGCTGCCTGTGTATAGCCCTGTACCTGGGGCAGCATGTCCAGGCCCGTGCCACCCAGGATCAGTGTAATGTCATCATCTGTGTCCGACAATGCACCCTCCTGTGTCCCAGGCACAAGCATGGGTAGGGCCTCGGTGAGTGGAAGGTCCGACAGGGGGTCATCATCGCCCAGGCACAGGAGATCCAACAGCCCCCACTGCCCTGTTGCTGATGGTCACTAGCCCTGATGCCTGAGGACATGGATGGCTCTGCCTCTTTGGGTCCTATGTCAGTGGCATCCTGCAACTCAACCCTGAGGCATGATGGTGCTGGAAGACAGAAGAGCGGTATCAGTGTTGAAGATGGTAATGTGCACGCAGAGCCATGGCCATTGTACGCCAACACCGTGCTGGCATGCAACAGGGTACACCTGTGCAGCACCACAGAGCAGGGTGGACATGCCACAGGCAGTGCTCATGCTAGGCCAGCCATGGTGAACCATGTCACACCAACACATGGCTGGCATGCATGTGTCCCCCCAAGGGCTACAACACCAGTGGTGTGCTGCACAGCTGCCTGTGCCCCTGTGGACCATGCCTTGCCACTGGTGCGCTGCGCAGGCAGCACTGTGGGGCTTCCCTGCAGTGCTGCACGACCTGGACCAGGAGCCATGGTCACAGTACAGTGCCCATGCTGCTGTCCCACTGCACACGGGTGGAAAATGCCATGCACAGTGGCCCCATGTGCAGAATGTGCAGCTGCATGCCACACAAACAATGGGTATGCAGCACTGTCTTCTGTGGGCATTAATGTAGGTTACCATCTCCTTCCACCCAGTGGCATGATCCTGCAGGGTGCCAGTGGCTCTACTCAGTAGTGGCTCCCTGTTGAGGTAGGCCTTAAATAGGGCCTGCTGCTCATCCTTCATGAAGTTGGGTCTGCATTTCCATGCAGGCCCCTGCTTCTCAGCTCCCTCCATCTCAGACATGTTGCTACCTATGGATAGTCGGATTAGTGGCTTAGCAGCCCAACCTGGAACAGTGCAGCACTGACAACAAGCACAGCTATTTCACAATGTGTGTTGGTCCTTACCTCAATGGCTGCAATACCTGTCAGTGTTCTGTGCTGTATTGTGGCACTTTTATGGCTCAATGCATGCAAATGAGCAGCAGCGCAATTGTAATGAGGTCCTAATGTGCGCGACTGCACCTGGCATTGGATCATGAGGCTCTTTGCATATGCCGGGTGAACACTGTGGACTTGCGCCTTGTGCAAAACAACTGTGCCAGAGAAATTGACTGGCACATTCCCAGCACATGCATAGTGTGCTGCTGCACAGTGCGCATCTGCACCATGGGCAGCAACACATCTTGTGGTCTATCACGCAGCTGTGTACACTGCTCAATGTTCCCTTATTGTGCATGCGTCACTGTGCGCATGTCATGCATTCTGATACACTGTGCTGCCTGGCCCCATTGTGCATGCATGCCAGCTGCGCAATGCCACCGACCGTGCATTGCCTGACACTGCATGACTGGTGCGCACATGGCATTACACAGGGTCACTCAGGGCTTGGCCGTGGGTCACATGCATGACCCTGTACTCCCACCTTGCCGTGCTAAGGTGCGCATGTGCGGTACTGTGTGATAGGCCTCTACTGCACACGTGTATCGCGCATCTCAGTGCTGCACAGCCATGGTCCATAGCCCTGTACTGCACATCATATGTGTGCAGTTTCACGTGCACGCATTGTAGGCCACAGTGGTCATGGTAGCACAGCATCCAGTGATGAATGAGTATGGCAGGTTCAGAGTCCTGTTTACACCATGCACATAATTGGAGTGAGGTGGAGATGTGTATTCTGGTGGCCCTGGTGGAGCATGTTCCAGCTCAGCTGTTTGGGGCAGCCGATCTCCAGGTGCCACGGTCTCAGGTGTGGGACAAGGTGGCATCGAGGCTGGAGTGGCGTATGGATGTGCCACACATGGGAAGCTGTGCCACCACCATTATGGCAATCTACGCAGGTGGGATCCAGCGTGCCTCCAACGGCTGCAGGCCAGGGTGCACCAGGGGACTGTGCTACAGCCAGGTAGGTGTCCCCATGCACTGTGCATGCTCACATTGTCCAATAACTGTGCTGCCATGTGCGCTGCATGTGCTGCTGCATGGGGATGGCAGCAATGCTAGTGGTTGCTGCATGTCCTGCAGTGCTGCACCATGCACCTGTGCAGTGCTGTGGCCCAGGTGCCATACCCCACACATGGGTCAGTGTCCCATTCCCGTGCTGTGAAAGTGGTGTGCACAGTGTTAGTGCTGGGGGGGGCTGTGCATTGCACTCATGTCCGTTTCTGTATCTCTGTTCCATCCACAGGACCAGAGGACCGCAGAAGGGCCAGGGTGGCCACAGAACAGGCCAGGCAGCAGCGTGATGGTAGTGCTGCAGCTACACTGGTGCCTGGACAGGCAGGTGAGTGTGCATGGTATGGTGTATGGTGCATGTGTGGGACTGGGATGGTTGGTGTGGTCCAGCCAAGGTCACTGCTGCCATGCGTGGTCACTGCTTGGGGAGGTTTCTGCCTCCACCACTTATGCAGTGTTGTGCAGTGTGTGGCGACTCTGTGTACGTGGCCTCTGTGTGGTGGCACCCCATCGCTGACTCTGGTGGGGTGAGTCTGTGCGCATATCCCCCATGGAGTGTGACTGCTGCTGGGGGTATACTGACCTCCCCGAGGGGGGCCTTGTACCAGCACTGTGTGGTACACTGTGGAGGTGTGGGTGCTTGTCGCCCCTGGGGGGCCTGGCAGTCTGGCCATGGGGCGCGTCATGGTCAGCTGTTTCTATCCACCATGCACGTGCCGTTGAGGGTTCCATCCGCCGGTGGGTGCATCAGCTGTCCAGTAAGCACACGTGAGGGGGGCTTGGCCTCCTTGATGCACATCACTTATTGCCTGTTCTGTCCCTTCTCCTAGGTCAGGCTGGGTCACAGGTCTGAAGATGGAGACCAGGGCTCATCGCGGGGTGCTTGCTACCCCTCCAACACCTTGTGCGGAGGAGCATTGGCTGGACCAGTGTGCTGATCCATGTGGGAGGGCGCTATCTTGAGGCCACACAGACCCTAGTGCAGGAAGTGCACTGCCTGAAGACCATGCTGCAGCGACAGTGCCATTAGTTCGGTCTCCCATCCCTGCTGTTCTCTGGACTTCCTTCGCCCTCCTTCACTTTGGTTGTTCCACATTTCTCACCTATGTGTTTTCTCCCGGTCCCATTTCCCTTATGTCCCGCTTTGCCACTCCCTGCATTTACCCCTACCTATTTGTTTTGCGTGCCCTGTTGGCACAGCACTGCTTTTTATTGTTTTAGTAAAGCTGTTACATTTGTCCACATCTGTGTCTGTGTCTCCTTTGCAGGCAGGCTGTTGCACTGTGCTGCAGTTGTGTCATGCCCTTGGGTGTGTCCCCATCAGTCCCAGTGCTGTGCCCTTTGGGTTGTGCTGCTGTGTGCATTGGGTCCTGTATGCCATGTCCCTGTGTCTCGCGTGCCCATGGGCATTAGGTCTACTCCTGCCCTGTGCGTGGTCCACCACCTTCTGTCCCTGTCTGCCTGTGCTGCCCGGCTGTCCACCTGCCATGCTGCCCTTGACGGTGCTGGTATGCTGTGTGGTGCTGTGCCCTGTGTCTCTGCCTGTTGGAGTGCCATTTTCCCCTTGTTCCCCTGTTCATCACTGTCTCCTTTACATCAGTCCACTGTGCATGCCTGGTGCCCTTGCACCATGGCTGTGGCACTGTCCCATACGGTGCTGCCTGTCAGGGTTGTGGTGGTGGTGCACTGCCATGGGCCTGCCAAGGGTTGAGCCTTCAGGGTGGGTGAGTTGGTGTGCTTTGCGACCTGTGTTGCTGTTGGCTGACTGGCATACTCTGTTGCCCTCTGGCCATGTGCCACTGCTGTGTATCCTGGCCACTGTGCCCTTGTGGTGTGGGTCTGCCACTGCTGGCTTGGCACTCTTCTCTTGTGCTGCCATGCCTGTGGTGCCCTTTGCCTGTTCTTGCTCAGCCTGTTGTCTGCTGCATACTTGCATGCTCCTGTGCAATCCTGGTTGCTCTAGTGCATGTCTGGTTGTGTGGTGGTGCATCTTTGCTATATTCACTTTGCTTTGCACCTGCGCATGTCAGTGGTGTGTCTTTTGAATATGGCACCCATTTTCTATGGTGCATCTGCATTGCTCTGCACAGTCCATTGTGCACATACTGGGTGCACTTTTGAATATCTGGGCCTTAATGTCTATTTGCAGTATGAACAGAATGGCAACATATCCCTTAATTATGATACATACCTTTGTTATTAATTTTGTGAAACTATTAAGTCAGACCTTATTTAGGAAGGGAGATCAAACTTTGTTTTGGTGTTCAGTTTTATCAATAGCAACATGACCAAGTTTTTCATTTTTTGTCAGAATACCTACTTGCTGTATCCATTCTGCGAAAGACGGGCAATATGCATTTTCCATCTGGACACAATAAACCTCTTCAAACAAAGGGAGGCAGCTAGCAACCAAATTCAGATTGATTTGGGTGTGTAATGAACTACGGATAAATCCCCAAGTATCCAAAACATTGGATCAGCTGGCATATTAACTGTGAGAATTCACTCATAAAATAGCATCATCTCCTTCCATATTGCAGTCACCTTTGGGCAATTCCAAAGGATGTGAAGAAGATCTGCATTATTTTGATTACATCTCCACCAACACTCATCCACCCCGTTATTCATTTTAGGTATTCTAGCTGGAATGTAATAGACACTATGTATAATTTTATATTCAGTCTCCCTCTCTCTTACCTCCCTGCATGTTTTATATGCTGTGTTCCATAATCTTTCCCATACTTCAGCAAGTATAGGTGTTGCAATTATTTTTCCCCAGGAGATTCTGGAATTGGAGGCAAGGTCAATATCACTGCTGGTTAACTTTTCTATATACGATTAGCTCCTCCCTTTCCTTCTACACGTTTGAATATTTTTCCCATTCTGTCATGGATAACACATCTGACTTGTTATCTATTTGATTATTTGTGGTTTGTTGTAACTGCATACAAATCTACACATCCATCTCCCTACTGCATATTCTTCTCTAATATCTTGAAAGTTAGACATTTGGGATGTTAGAGGATCAACTATATCTTCTACTTAAAGTATTCCTTTTTTCTCCTATCCACATTTTTTAATGCATGTACTGGCAAATTTTATATCTGGGTTGTTCCACAGGGGTATGATCTTATAAACTGTATTTAACAGGGTTATATGCCTGTAATTAGCACATTCTTTATCATCTTTATCTTTCTTAATTAGTAACACCATTAATGTTTCTCTTAAAGAGGCAAGGATATGGCCTATATTAAAAGATTACTTAAGCATGACTAGTACATGGATGGAAGTTAGAGGGACGTTGGACCACATATTCAGAAGAGATGCGCAGCACATCCCTGGATGCACCGTGCATCTCCAGACTTGTGCGGGCCATCGGGGGTGTGGCCATGTTCAAAGGCCACCAATGCACCATGCACCCCTTACTGCACCACTTGTGCCTATGCAAATGAGGGGTCCCTCATGCATAAGCCGTGCATCTCAATATTCAACCCCCCCAAGCGTAACTGTGGCTGGCTGTGCCAGTGCATAGTTATGCCTCTAAAACCCTACTTTAACTATGCACAGTGTTGGGTGGTGCTCCACGCACAATCTTGGGCTGGCTACAAAGTCCTCCCCCCCCCAGGCCCAGAGCACTGTACCACTGAACAAAACAACCCCTATCCCATTTCCATAGTGTAGGGACCCCCTTCCCCAGCCCTGAGCAGTGTTAAAATAAATACTACATCCCTAATCCTGTTTCCATAGTGTAGGCCCCCCCCAGCTCAGAGCAGTGTTAAAATAAATACTACATCCCCTATCCTGTTTCCATAGTGTAGGGACCCCCCTCCCCATCCCTGAGCAGTGTTAAAATAAATACTACATCCCCAGTCCTGTTTCCATAGTGTAGGGACCCCCCAGCCCTGAGGACAGTATGAAATATAATAACCCGATCCATGTTTCCATAGTATAACGAACCCCTCTTCCAGCCCTGAACACAGTATTAAATATAGTAACCCTGATCTATGTTTCCATAGTGTAGGGACCCCCCTCCCCAGCCCCAAGCAGTGTTAAAATACATAATACATCCCCGATCCTGCTACCAAGTGTAGGTACCCCTGCCCCAGCCTTGATCCCTGCATGAAATAAGAAGACCACCGATCCCCATTCCCTGGTGCCTAGTTGTCCCTCCCACCCCATTAGGCAGTACCTCATCACCCCGCACCCCCCATCCTGACCCGTGCTGCTGACTGGCACAGCTCTTCTCACCCTGTCATGGCCAGCCACTGACTGATCAGTTACCAAGTGCGTATAGTAAATAGTACACACTCATTGGTTATTGAGATTTTAATCTATAAGAATTAATCTATATCGTTTTTGTCCACCTTACCTTTTGAAGTATCAATTTTAGTGTAATATTCTTTAAAGGCTAATTAAGACCTTTTATAACATGGCACTGGAAAATGTGACCTGCTGATTCCACAGTCACTGCAGAAATGTACTGTTGTCCCGGAGACCTTCCTCCTTGATCTCTGTCTTTGTCCTCTAGCAGTGCAGAGGCTCAGATGCAGTCTGTGTCCCTCACTCTGTCAAAATGATACAGCTACTGAATGTACCGTGTTATAAGTGAATTAACGCACTCCAGAGCATGGGTTAACTGGGCAATTAATCCTCACCTGGGTGTTTGGAAGCCAAACCCCACCCCAGGCATGGCTTAATTCTCCAGTAACCCATGCTCTGTCATGGGTTAATTCTTACATAGTAAATTCAGTGGTGAAAAGTGGAAGACTAGGTTTGCTGGCCAAGGCACCTAGCTTCAGCTGAGCTCTTTCCTTCTAGGTTGCTTGAAAGGACAGAGCAAAGAACCTTACCAGAGCAAGGGAAAGGATTAAGGCTTCTTTTGGCTAGGCAGATTTATTGTGCTGTTATTTTTATTTTTTACTCACAAGGATTGTTACTGCTTGTTGCTAACATTTTATTACTTTATTTTTCTCTGATCCAAATTGTTGTTGCTGGGTATACCTTCTGCTGCATTATTATTACAGGGTGTGCCTACAGGTGTGTGCTAACAGATTACTGATGTAATCTTCTTATTCAAATTGTCTTTTGCAAGGTATATCTTCTGTTACTGATTTATTTTTCTCTGTAGCAAAGTGTTTCTTACAGGGTATATCTTCTGTGAAATTATTACAGGTGGTGCTTTACAGGTTTTATAGTTTTCTCTATCATTAGGATAAGCTTTCAGGGCTACTGCATTTGTTGCTGGCTGATTGTTTCTGCTCTTACCTCCTTGTTTCTTTCATCCGTGGCTCTTCTTTTTCAGCAGGGTAGGGCCCAGCCACCTGCACTTACCTCCTTGTTTCTTTTGTCCATGGTTCTTCTTTTTTGGCAGGGGAAGGGCCCAGCCACCCGCTCTTACCTCCCTGTTTCTTTCATCTATGGTTCTTCTTTTTCAGCAGGGGAAGGGTCCAGTCCTCCACCCCATCCCCAACCACCCAACACAACACTCCTTTTATAGGGTAGCACAGTCATAACATTTTCTGTGGTAAAGCAAGAAGGGGCGGATCAATGGGATATCCACAAGGTGACCTCATTTACAGGGGTACTAGTAATTTAACTTGTTATAACAAGTTATACAAAAACAAACAAAACACAAAATCAAACTTTTGCTTTCATTTTGTTCCTTCTAATCACTCTGACCAGGTTATGAACCCAGCAAACTTATCTGGAATGGATATCATTAACTGCAGGTACTGTGGAACACTTTTCAGAAGGGCAGTTTTATAGGATTTAGGACACTGTCCTACATGCCGGGACATTTGAGAACTAAGGACTCAGCTCCAGGCAGCATGGGCAGAGATTGTGCGCCTCAAGTTGCATATTCAAGAGGAAATATATTATAAGAACCACCCGCCATTTCCCCAACGTCCAACAGAAGCACCTCGACCGCAGAGGGTAGTTGGTCCTGGAGGTTGGCAGGCAGTTAGGAGGGGCAAATCGGGTGCCCTATCACTCCGTGCTCTCCAACATATTACCTCCAAAAACCATCTAAAAACTGCAAACAGGTATCTGCCTCTGTCTCCAAAATCAAACAAAGGGGCAGAGGACACTGCAGAGCAGGACACTGCAGCACAGGAGCTAGCACAACAAAACTCGCCCAAAACAGGAACCAAAACATAAAAGGCAAAAAGGAAATCCAAAAAACTTCTGATCATAGGAGACTCCATGATCTGGGGAGTTGATACAGATCTCCAGCCATGGGTAATGGTCAGATGTCTCCCAGGTACATCAGCGTGGAGAGACCCTGACCATATTGCTAAAATTGTTCAGGAAGCAGGAGAAAACATTGACGTCCTGGTACACATAGGGACTAATGATCTCGCCAGCTGGTCAGTTGTGGAGACCAAGGAACACCTGACCAGGCTGGGTGACAAACTATCATCCATTTCATCCAGTATCTCCTTCTCTGAGATCCTGCCAGTCTGGGGGGGGGGAATGGACAGAAGGTCAGAGAAGGAGAGATAGGGGAGCTAAACATGTGGCTCAAGGGCTGGTGCCAGGAGAAAGGATGCAAATTTGTAGGGAACTGGCAACAGTTTGGGGAGTGAAAGTTCTTTAAATCTGATGGACTGCATTTGACTACGGAGGGAGTCAGTGCATTGGGGAAGAAGTTTGACATCTTTGCAGAATATTTATTTTATTTTATTTATTTAGTTAAAAAGGTATTTAAACTAGCAAATGGGGAGAGGGGTGCAGCACTCCATAGGTCAAATGGGAAGAACACTCCTCCACCCTCAGCTAGTGGTCAAACAGGAGTTCAGCATGTTTGCAGTTCATTTGCATCACCTGGTAAGGAAAAAGGTTTGGGTCCCCATTAGATGCACATGGGAAATGCCAGACCTCACCCAACAACTAACACACCAAAATCTGGCCAATGGAAAATCATGTACACAAATGCTCACAGTCTGGGAAACAAGATCCCAGACCTGCAGGCAATACTGACAGAGGCTAAACTGGACATAATTGCAATTAGCGAGATGTGATTTATCAGTAACCACACTTGGGAGACTTCAGTACCTGGCTATGTACTGTTCAGAAGAGACCGAGGTACAAAAAGGGGGGGGGGGTAGAGTGCCCTGTTTGTCAATGAAAATATCAAAGCTACAGAAATTCAGAATATATCTAGGAGCCAGAAGAACTGTGGGTCATCCTAGAAACAGGAAATGGGACATCCATACGAACTGGAGTTGTCTACAGGCCTCCAGACAAGGGGGAGGACATAGACACATCACTGTTAGAAGATATACAAAACATGACAGCTAAAGGGGGAGGCTCTGATAATGGAAGACTTCAACATGCCAGATACAGATAAGTCAATACCAGCAGGAACATCTGCCAGAACTAGACACATGGTGGATTCCCTGCAACGGGAGGGCAGCAAACAGTTGGTACAACAACCCACAAGAGACAGGGCTATCCTAGATCTGGTATTGACTAACAGGGAAAGGATCACAGATCTCCAGGTTGAAGGTCACCTGGGGGCCACTGACCATCTCATGGTATGGTTCAATTTGGCCACTAGAACTAAATCATCCCATTCCAAGGCAAACATTTGGGACTTCAGAAGAGCTGACTTTGATAAGATGGCCAACAGAGTTAAGCTAGCCCTGGCAAAAAGAAATACAGGTGAGGGGGTACAGGAAAAGTGGGCAAGCATTAAGGATACAATACTTGAAGCAACATCCCATTGTGTTAGAGAGAAAAGGAAGTGCAAAAGAAGAAGGAAGACACTTTGGTTCTCAAAAACAGTAGCAGAAAAGGTCAGAGCCAAAAGGCTGGCCTTCAGGAAATATAAGGGAACACAGCGGGATGAAGACAGGGAGGCATAACAAGCTTCCCTAAGGGAAGCAGGGAAGGCAGTAAGGCAGGCAAAGGCCCAAACCTAGGAAACACTAGCACAAACAGTAAAAGAAGGTGACAAGACTTTCTATAGATACGTTAGTGAAAGGAGAAAGTCCAGAGGGGGTATTGCTAAGATAAAAGGAGATAAGGGTGTGTGTCGAGAGGACCATGTAAACGCATCTATCCTAAATAGATGCTTCTGCTCAGTATTTACTGAAGAGAAGGTAGGGCAGGACCCACAGTTCAGCACCATGGACACAGGGGAGAGGGAGGTGTGCACTGTCCCGTCACAAAAGAAAGGGTCCTATACAAGAGCTCGATAAGCTCAGGGTGGACAGTGGGACCTGATGGCATACATCCCAGGGTACTAAAGGAGCTAAGGGTGGAACTAGCAGAGCATTATCAGAACTGTTTAGTGAGTCTCTGAGCACAGGAGAGGTCCCAGAAGACTGGAGAAGGGCTCATGTGATCCCGATCCACAACAGTGGTAGCAGAGAGGAGGCAGGGAACTACAGACCAGTCAGTCTTACCTCAGTAGTGGGCAAGATTATGGAGGCACTCCTTAAGGAAAGGATAGTGCAACACCTGGAATCCATAGGAGCACAAGATCCAAGACAGCATGGGTTTACAAAAGGAAGGTCCTGTCAAACTAATCTCATAGATTTCTTTGACTGGGTAACCAGAGTGGTGGACCAAGGGGGAGCAGTTGATGTCGCCTACCTTGACTTAAGCAACGCTTTCAATACTGTTTCACATAGAAGATTGATTAATAAGCAGGGTAGGCTCGGGGTGTCAGAAGTTGGTCAACTGGGTGGCAAACTGGTTGATGGGCAGAAAACAGAGGAGTGGTGGTAAACGGTATGCAGTCAGAAGAGATGCAAGTCACAAGTGGGGTACCTCAGGGATCAGTCCTGGGGCCAGTCCTCTTCAATATTTTCACCAGTGACATTGCAGATGGACTGGAGGATAAGGTTTGTCTGTTTGCAGATGACACCAAGATCTGCAACAGAGAAGATGATTCAGATGGGGTTGGCAGAATGAGAAGAGATCTGGATAAACTGGCAAAATGGTCAGAACAGTGGCAACTGGGGTTTAATACAATGAAGTGCAAGATCATGCACATAGGGAAGAGAAACCCTGAAGCCACCTATAGGCTGGGAGGGGAATTGCTGGCAGTCACAAGTGAAGAAAGAGACTTGGGCATCATCATCACCGCCGATGACCTGAAATCATCCAAGCAGACCACTAAAGCAGTAGGTAAGGCTAGGGGGATGTTGGGGTGTATTAGTAGGGGTATCACAAGTCGTAAGAGGGAGGTAATAATCCCTCTTTACAAGACACTGGTTAGGCCACATCTGGAGTACTGCATGCAGTACTGGAGGCCACACCTTCACAAGGACATTAACCAAATTGAGGCAGTCGAGAGAAGGGCAACCAAAATGTTGCAGGGACTGCATCAGAAAACATATGAGGACAGATTAACGGAGCTCAATATGTATACCCTAGAGCAAAGGAGGGAGAGAGGTGATATGATCAAAACATTAAAACACCTTCAGGGCATTAACAAGGTGAGAGTCTAACATGTTTCAATATAAGAAAAATAGCAAGACAAGAGGACAGAGCATGAGATTAGAGGGAGGCCGATTAAGGGGTAATATGAGGAAGTTATTTTTCACAGAAAGGGTGGTGGATGCAAGAAACGGCCTACCTCAGGAAGTGGTGGATATGAATACAGTGCAGGGCTTCAAAAATGCATGGGATAGGCATAAGGGAGCAATACAGATGAGTATGAATAGATAGGCCATTGACAGAGCAAAGGTTGATGGCACATTTATAAGGTAGAAAAAGAAATGGGCAGACTGGATGGGCCTTGCAGTCCTTATCTGCCGTCAACTTCTATGTTTCTATGTAAGTTACTCCTCTGGAATTCTTACAAGCAGAAATTGTTTTATTTCTTTGTTTTTTTAACATATATGCCAAAGGTTTACTGGTTTATTCACCCGCTTCCCAATATGTTTGTCTGTTTTTTGTAGTACATATTCTAGTCATCTTGATTGTAGTGTATTTATCTCATATTTGATTTTTATTAGTTTATACCACAAGTCAATTCTTGGATTCTTTTGTCTTTTATGTGTTTCCAATAATTCTTTTAGTTTATTTTGTAGTTTTTTTTAACTCTTTTGCACTTTCCTTTTTCATCATGGAACTATATCCTATAATCCTGCGTTTTATATAACATTTACATGTTTCCCATAAGATGGCTCTAGCAATATCTAGCGTGTCATTTATTTGAAAGAATTCTTTAGTTCTGTTTTAAGCTATTCCAGAAATTTGGAATTGTTAAATAAAGACAAATTAAATTTCCATCAGGGAGGCCCTAATCTAGATGGACCCATAGCTATCTGGAGTAATAGGGTAAAGTGATTTGAAATTACATTATTTAGGATTTTGGAATATACTACTTCTTTGCATAGAGTTTTGGTTATCAAGAAATAATCTACCATAGAGTAAATCACATGAGGTGCACTGCTGAATAAAATGCATAATCTGTTCCAAAGGGGTTTAATGATCTCCAGATATCTATTAGACCTATATCTTTACCCATACTTTGAATCTCTTGTTCGGTTCTCAGTTTACTTGTCGATAGTTCAGGTCTACCCATAGCTATAATAGGATCTAGTTGTATATTAAAGACCTCTTCCATAATTAGTTCTGTCTTCTGATTTTTGCTCGGTTCCATAGTCAGATTAGCAAAAAATTCCAGACAATTTTCTGTTGGGGCACATACATTACATAACAATATTTCCCTTCCTTCCATTACTCCACTGGCAATGATCCATTTTCTTTCCTTATTGTTGATAATGTTATTAGCCTGGAATGTACTATGTTTGCCTACTAGTATTGCCACTCCCCTTTTTAAATTTGTTTGCAGATGCACAAGAAACATTTTGTTACAATAAATGGCATTTGAGAGGTGTGTCACTGCCGAGCTCATTGCAGCTCAAGGTGGAAAGGATTCGGCAGTCTAGACCAATGACCACACACTGTGGTCATGACACCACTTGCTGCTTGCTGGGCAGAAACTTCGTGTAGTTGAAAGGACCAAAACTGCTCCAATCAGAGGGGGCTTTGGTCCTTTCATTTGCATGAAGTCGGTCAACAAGCAGTGATCGACTTTCAACATAAGGAGCCCGAGAGTGACTCAGTCTGTCTGTCTGTCTGTCTATCTATCTATCTATCAACGATGGGGGTGCCCACTCCTGGTACCACTTAATTCTCCCCCTCCTCTCCAGGTCACTCGCCTGCCTGCCCTTCCCGATCTTTTTAAATAGTTTTAATACATATTCAGATCAGGGTGCTCACCCCTCGGTACCGCTTCTCTTGATCCCCCCTCCAGGTCACCAGCCCCCTTCAAACATGAGCCCAACACTGGGGTGCCCAATCCCAGTGTCAGAATATCCCTGCTGTTTTTGTTGCTGTATGCCATATACAGTAGCACCCCTCATTTAGAATCACATTTATAGTTTGTGAATGAGCAAGGGTGAGTAGTCAATATTAGAAAAAGTTTGTAAATGGAGAAGTATGGCTTTCTCATTTAGTTAGCTTCCCACCAGTTACCTGCACATTGGCTGGGGACCATACCTTAATTGAATCAATTTTAGGCTGATGCACCCTATAAAGGTAAGCCATTTGAGACAGATGCAGTTTAGAGTAGGGATGCAGCTGATGGGTGGTCTACCTCAACGTTGGTAGCTGGGTGACTTCACAGCAGGGCCCTGCAGTGAATACCAAGAGACCCCCACTCCTTTTGAAATCAAAATAGTAAGTTGCCAATCCAGGCTAAAATAATGTTTATTGTTACATTTACCCTTGGTTGTGCTCTGACCTATTGTTTTTGTTGATGTAAGCATATACAGTAGCACCCCTCATTTAGAATCTCATTTATAGTTTGTGAATGAGCAAGGATGAGCAGTTAATATTGGAAAAAGTTTGCAAATAAAGAAAATGTCCTTTTTAAATCTATAAAACAAAAATGGTCTCCAAAATGCCCGCACATGCCCTCCCACCCTGCCGATCTGCCTCCCACACCTCACCTACCTACCCTGACCTCCCTCAGCACTCACCATCCAGCACCCCACACCCTCACTCACCTGCACATGTACCAGGGTGAAGATCCACTCTCCAATCGAAGACATGTCTTGCTGCTGGAACCTCCAACTTTAATATGAGAAACTAAGATAAGTGAGGTTCAATGTATTTCACTGGGGTTTTGAACTTTGATGCATAACGTTGTCATTTTTGCATAGTTTGGCCCCACATTTTCTGCATGGCCTTTTTGGGACCCCACCTCATGACCAATGGTGACAGAATTATGCAAATCAGGCCCAAAAGGTGATTTTGTGGTCTTGTTGCAAAATCACCTTTCAGGTGGGAATTGAAAATTTTCACTGCCCTTGTTCATGAGGTGGGGTCACAAGAAGACTATGTTGAAATTTTTGTGTCAAAATTTGTAAAAATGTCACAGTTATGCACATACATTTAAATTTTTCTTCGCTCACTCATAACTTTGGCAATTTTAAATATTTTGACCCCACAGTTGGGGTCAAAATGAAAAAAAAATTATAAGTGTTTAACAATCCTTGTGTGTATTACCAGTCTTCAACCCAGTGGTCATGCTTTGTGATCCTGTGCTGGTGAGTTGAGTTTGGGGGTGAGCTCAGTGACCCAGCTGGATGGGGGTGAGGGTGGGAGAATGGCACTGTTATGCAACCCCCCCCCCAGACAGGGAATGAAAAGTACAGAGTTGTCCTCATGGGCCCTGGTATCACATAGTGAAGACAATTGTCCTCTTGGCATAAGGCCTGCACCTCTCCACTCATGGGTGGCAGAGTGCCTTGTGCATTGGCTGACAGAGGCACTCTTTGCACTGTGCATCTGTATTTGTGGCCACATGAAGAGCAGGGACCACAGGGCCCTGCCCTTCCACAGCCCATCAGACAGCCCCATAAATTCTTCACATCCTTCGCTGCATGGAAGTGTGGGGCCCTGGACAGAGTCTTCCCTTGGTGCATGGCATCTGCATCTGAGCACTATCAGTACCAAACATCTGTACAGCACATACATGCAAGTAAACATTCAACATAGACAAATGCTTGTTTTACTATTAAAACAGCTATGAAATACATCTCCCACCCACTTCCTTTTACATTTATCTATTTCTTCTTTCAATAGGTGGATTTCTTGGAGAAATGCAATATCTGCTCTCATATTGCTAAGACATTGTAGTACTCTTGATCTCTTAATTAGAACCCAATAAATTCTGAGGAGTAAAATTAAAATGACTACCCACTTCTAATCGTAATACATTAAGACATATGTTAAGTTACTAGCCAGGTCTAAATTTTAAGAAATCAAGACAGATCTTAAGTATTAATTGAACCCCATTTATTTCAAGTTCAAGTTTATTTCAGGAAAACTCCATTGAGCAGGCTCATTCACAAAGAGATCCTGATTACATAAAGGTTGGTGCAAACGTGGGCAATAAAACCTATTTACATAAAGGGAGATACATACCTAGTTAAAAGAACGGAATCCGTACAAGTCAAACATACAGTCTCTACTAGATCCTAACATTTTCGCAGTGCAAAAGAGTGGCAAGATACAGCTAAGATACAATAAAGGCATGTATTGCAGCAGGAAAATTAACAGAATTACACAAAAAGCATGAGCTAATCAACAGTGAAGTAAAGGAGTACTTGGGGAGAAATTAAGGATATGAGTAAACTAAAAGTACAACAAGTGCAGCAAGGGAGGAGAAAGTGGATAGGGCAGATATACTGGAGGCAATGTTAAAGTATAAGTTAGCAAGAGAGAAAGGAAAAAAGGTAAGGAAGATGGGAAGGGAGAAAAAAGGAGATGACGGAGAGAGAGAGAGAATGGAAGCAGAGATAAGTTGACTAAAGGGGCCAGTAGTGGCCTAGGGAGAAGGAGTGGGCAGAGCTGGGGGGGGGAGAGGAAGAAGGGATGGGCAGAGCTAGTGGAGGAGGAGAGGAAGAAGGGATGGGCAGAGCTAGTGGGGGAGAGGAGGTAGAGTTGCTTAACACAGTTTGCAGAAGAGGGTAATAGGGTAGCATGGAAACAAGGAGGACTAAGTCCTCTGGCAGCTACAGAGAATGGTAAAATGCTTTGAGGCTAGTGTCTTAAAGAAGTTAATCGGGACCAGAGTGGTGAGTTTGAGCACTGCCTGAATGTGGTTCCAAGTCACAGGGAGGGCATGCACAATAAATCAAATTCCCAGTTAATACTTTCTCTGTTCCTGTTCTGTGTCTTCCCAATAAAAAAATGCATGGTAAGTACTGATTGCTATGTAACAACTGTGGTGCTAAATAGAAGTTGCATGCATCTAAGCATATTGAAGAGTTATGCATTTTTTGACCTGTTAACCTAATGAACCAATGTCACTTTAAATAAAGACTATAAAACAAAACTTTTTGTAAGTTACTACTTAACTGTTTCGAAATAACCAGCATAGAACTTGAATGCCACAGAGAAAAGCTGACTAAATACACTGACAATAAATAATTAAAAATGAAATCTGTTGCACCAGCTACATTTTCCATTACTAAACTTAAAAAAAAATATTAGTATACAGTAAGCCAAGGCTAGCAGTCAGTCACTTTGCTAAATAGCCAAAAAAAATGCCTAATAGAACCTCTATGTTTAATTATTTCACCATGAAATTTGCAGAGTTAGTTCTGGATATTTCTGAGTAAGATTTGTATGTAAATTATTATTCGTAACAATAACCATGCCATACCATGGGGGCTGACCAAACGAGCAGACACGAAAGACTGTTAGGCCTATTCTGCTGGCATTTTAGTATGTTAGTATATGTTAATACATTGAAAGTAAAGTTAGTCATATAGCAAGTCCATTTACAGAATCATGCAAGCTGTAAATCTTCGAGTTAGTTCATGCATTCGTCTTGTATCTTGTGGAGACCACATCTCTGGATGGACATAGACAGAGGGGAGGCAGTCCAGAAGAGGACAACCAAAATGGTTCGGGGTCTGCACCAAAAGCCCTACAAGGAGAGACTAAAAGGCCTCAGTATGTACACTATGGAGGAAAGGGGGGTGGGGGATATGATAGAGACTTTCAAATACCTCACAGATAGAAATAAGGTACAAGAGGGAAGCATTTGTCAGAAAAAAAGATGTTCAAGAACAAGAGTCCATGCTATGAAGTTGGATGGGGCGGTTGACTCAAGGGAAGCATGAGAAAGTACTTCTTCACAGAAAGGGTGATGGATGCATGGAACAGCCTCTCAGAGGTGGTGGTGAGGGCAAAAACTGTAACAGAATTAAAGAATGTATGGCATAGGCATAAGGGAACCTTAGTGAGTAGGAAAGGGAGGATATAGCCGGAGATCAAGTAGCGTCTGTGGTATTACAGCAGGTAGGGAAAATGGGCAGACTAGGTGGGCCAAGTGGTTCTTAACTGCCATCAAATTCTATGTATCTATGTTTCTATACTCATGTCACGCAGTATATTACAATGAACAAAATCTTTGATTATAGCGATTATTGATTTTGAGATGCCTATTTATTCAGCTGCTTGTGAATCTGCTTTAAAAAGGGTGAAAACCCTTTATAATAATACTTGTCAATTTATTACTTTAAGTTCTTGATATACACACCACTGTGTACTTTATTTGGAATTGAATTGGTTTTCCTTTGAAGCTATAGGTGTTCTTATTTTAGATTATTACTTTTTGGAGATTTTTAAAGGTCCAGTTCAGTTCACATTTAAAAAATGTCTTGCATTTTCTTTCACAGGTTATTCAACTAGGTTAGCTGGGACTGGTTGTCCAAAACCAGTTGGGGGCAGTATAGTGCAGTTGTTTAAGGCTCTAAGCTGGAGACCTGGATTTGAATCCCACAGCTCCCACTTGCATACTGTGTGACCCTCAGCTAGTCGCTTAACTTCCTTGTGCTCCCAGGTCACACAAGATTTCAGCTTAGTGTCTCTCTCCTGGTAAAAAAAAAATCATGTTTATGTTTCCTTGCGCATGTGCAAGAAACATCTTGCAGTAGAACAACATTTCAGAAGTGTGTCAGGGATGAGTCCAATGCAGAGTAAGCTACAGTGGCTTGTCCCTGACAGACTAATGAGCACGCAACCGGACTGTGACACCAGTCATTTTCACAGCTGGAAGTGTTCTCTAGTTGAAAGAAATGAAGCACTCTGATGAGAGTGCATCAGTTCTTTCATTTTCATAGAGCAGCTGAACATGTACATCATTATAAACATGAGGCTATAGCAAGCCCAGTCACAATCAGAATGCTATAAACCTGAGCTGAATCTAAATGGTGTCACATCAATTGGGTGCAGCTTACTTGGCACCCGCCATTTCGGCACCATCAATTCAGCCCAGTAGGGAGCCCCCCCCATAGTAAGTGTTAGCACTTTTAAACAGTTTACCAATTTCTTTTCTTGCTGCAGATCCTGTTACAAACTGCAGTGACCTCTCATAGCTGCTGCTGCTAGGAACCCCGTTTGCTTAAATCTCACCACTGCTATTGCTTCCCATCCTTGTGTTTACAAGTCGCCCAATTTCCCTAGCAATTTAGTTCATGTTGTCTGTCATGTTGCTGAAATGCAGCTCGTTGACGTTTGCTATAGAATTCAGCCACTCAGATCCTACCATAACTACTGCTTTCCTTCCCTGTGTAACAAGTTGCCTGATTTCACTTCTCATATTTAAACAGTCTGTCAATTTCTCCAAGAAAATGTATGATGTACCTGTAGGCCATTTCTAGTGACAGAAAAAGCTGAAGAAGCCTGTGGTTGTAAACCAGGTTAGGAAGGGCGCACTTCCTAAACCTTAACAAAGCAGCAGTGTGAATTCTCCAAGTTTTGCAAGTTTTGCTGTGAGAACAGCAGTAAAGTAGAATGAACTAGCCGCCATGGGAACCGTCGTGGGTGCCCTTGCCTTGTTGTCTCTCTTGTCCCTGTTGTCTCTCATTCTGTCACAGGACATGCATGGCTCTTGTCTTTGCCCACTGGACAAATGGTTTATGAGCACACCAAAGGGGGACCATTCTCTCTCTCTCTCTCTCTCCAGATTACCACCACAATGGGGGAAGACATGCTTTGGGAGGGCACAGGATGGATAAATCAAGTGGCAGTAACTTTGCCAGCTTTTAGTATTTGAACTTTAGTAGTGCAGCTAGTTAACACTACTATAAGTGTCAGTAACCTGGATGAGAAGTGAAATCAGGCAACTTGTTACACACAGGGAAGGGAAGTAGTAGCTGTGGTGGAATCTGAGTGGTTGAATTTTATAGCAGACAGCATTGAGCTGCATTTCAGCAACATAAACTGAATCACTAGAGAAATCGAGTAACTAGTTACACACACAGGGAAGGGAAGCAGTAACTGTGGTGGGCTCTGAGCAAGGGGGGGCGTTGTGAGCGGCCGCAGCTATGAGAACACTACCATTTGGAACAGGATCTGTGGCAAGATGAATGAGAAATACCAGTGTTAACATGGAGAATGACATTTCAGTAACAGCTCAATGCTGCTTAGCTGTTCTAGGATATATGGATGTCTGGGTGGGTGGCTGTTGGAGGGTCTAAAGTAAATGTGCTAGGCAAGGTACCAGGCAATATTATGCACATGCAGTGTCACAGATCATATCAGTACCATATCTGTGACATTTCCATGTACATAGCAGGACTGCAGTATGCATTATTTATTGTGGACTATTTTGCAAGGTGGCATGACACACTAGTTTAATTACTATTTAAAGGGGGGCAAACCC
Source organism: Neoceratodus forsteri (assembly GCA_016271365.2). Lineage (NCBI taxonomy): Eukaryota > Metazoa > Chordata > Ceratodontiformes > Ceratodontidae > Neoceratodus > Neoceratodus forsteri. Next base: position 129,374,094 of record JADMNL010000024.1, read on the forward strand.
TTTTCATGCATATTTTCCTTGTTATACACACAACGCATGTTATAAGCACAATAAGCTACTCCAGGGTATGGGGTTAAAGGTATTTAACCCATGCCTGGTACACTGTGAGGACATTTAGCCTGCAGCCTCATGCCTCAGAAAGCACCCCAGGCATGGATGAAATGCCTATAACCCCATATCCAGTCATGGCTTATTACTAACATATTATCCAGATTATCCAAGTAAGATCATCACTCTGTTGTTATACGTACGCCTGCTTGTTGATAATAAGCTTTACTTATGGACCTTGGCTCCTAATGAGGTTGTAGCCCTATGCACTATTGGAGCAGAGTGGCTATGCGCGCGTATCTGAGGCACACAGCCACTCTGCACCCTACATGCCCCCTGCATGGGATGCTCCAATTGAGCATGCAGCACCAACATGCCCGATCCACTGGCCATGCGAAGAGCAACATGCCAGGGGCAGGTGATGGCATGCCAGCACTACACGTCATGCACTAAGGTGCATAGTGCTGGCTGTGGGGGTGTGCAGGGGGTGCAGGTTACACCAGGAAGAACCCTGCCATAAGCCCCAGACACACCCTGCAAACACAGTGGGAGTCATCCGATGACAGGGCGAGTTGCCCACCCACACACTGGGGCCACTGCATACAGCTGCCCGGTGCCTTCCATCCATGCCAGCACACATCAGCCCCCCAGGACACCACCCACACAGGGGCACAGGACATGGATGCTGCCCACCCCCCCAAACAGCACCACCTGCCCACTCCCACTAACAGTGGGTTACAGTGCCTTCCCCTGCATCGCCGACTGCCATCCCCCACCCCATCCCTGTGCACCTCTCTGGTGCCATTGGAGGGCTAGCAGCATTGCCCTCCACACACCACCACAGCCGCTGGCCCTCAGACATCTGTGGGGCACGCTGCCAATGTGCACCCTGCTGCATATGGGATCCACTGTGGGTCCCGGTCCAGGCATCCAATTGGATGGCTGGCCGGCTCTGCAACTCCACCCCTGGCCGCCCTGCAGAGTCCTGCATGTCGGGGGGGGGGCAGGGCCATGGACAGGTGGTAGCCAGTGGTGAATGCTGCCAGTGTGCACCTGTCTGTGGGTGCTCAGCTACACAGGTGGGGTATACACGGATTGCGCGTAGCCCCGTCCCAATAGTGCATAGGGGCCACAATTGCATGTGGTTCTGCTATCATTACATCATCCCCTAAGGGAGACATTTTTATGCATCCCTTTTCTTCCCTCCCTTTAACACTATTCTAGATAGCATCAATGGTTTGTTTCTTAGTAGAATATCCAAATGATTTCTCTTGGGGAAAAAAGATCAGGAGGAGTTTCTATACACGTGTCATTCTTCTCTGTCTAGGATATCTTCAGGCTGTGCTTAGCATCCCTGTCATATGAGTTACTTCTACACACCTCCCTCTGAATCATACCATTTGATACCCTCTTTATGAGACCCCTCTATGTTCCCAAGTGACTGCCGATATGACAGGTGGCCGAATGCCAGTGTCCACTGCCTAACTGACTGTCATATCATATCAGTAGCCTTGCTCCTTCTGTAACTGCAATCTTTTAATAAGAGGCCTGGATAATTTGCTTCAGTATATAATTATGTTTTTATTTCTCCTTGGGCATTTGCAAGAAACATTTTGCTTTGCTTTAGAGAATGGCATATTAGAGCTGTGTCATGGACTAGCCCAATGCAAAGCAAATTTTATTGGGCTCATCCCTGACAGATCAATGACCACGCAAGCAGAGTATGACAGTGGTCACAGTTTCATGGGCGTAAACTTTGTGTTCTTGAAAGGACCAAAGTGCTCCAATGAAAGAGCACTTTGGTACTTTCATTTGTATAAAGCTGGCCAGCAAGCAGTTGAGCGGCTTTATATACATCACTTATAGGCCTGAGGCTATAGCAAGCCGAGTGACAATAGCAAGTAGGCCGATGGGTGCTGGGATTTCCACAGCCCCTGAAAATAGGTGCAAGGGCTTTGTTCACAGTCATTGTCAGCCAGGGTGTATGTTGCTCACCCATGACTGCCATTACAGTACCTGGGAATTTAGACTTATTCCACCCTATATAGCAATGCAGTCTTACTGCCTGACATATCTCCCAGTGCATCCAGATCCGACGCATTCCCTTTAACCCTGTACCAAGTTCCTGCGTTGGTCAGGCAGTGACCTTACCTGCACATAAGCAGCTAGGCCAAAAAAAAAAACATAACCATGACAGAGCCTCCAAGAGTAGTAGCGCCACAGACCTCTAGCCAATGAAGGAGACCCTCCACCCTCCACTGGACAATCAAAGCTTGCCAGCTCCATGTCCTTCTGTATAGTTGGTGAGGCTCCCGGTACCATATTGCTGTTACTGTAGCCCACGAGAGATGAGAAGTGGTGATGCACACAAAGTCTCATCTAAACTCTCCACCTCTATCTAAAGTTCTAGGACCAAGTTGTTGTGACAGCACATCCAAAACCCTCCTGCTCCCTCCCTCTGTGTGCTGTCCAACCCCCCCATTCCCTGTCCTGTTTGTTTGCTTTTTCTTTATTACTGTCCCCACCTCCCAGCTCTACCTCTCAGCACCCACTCCCTCATAAACATAACAGTGACCTGGGGGTACCCAATCCCCCAGTGTCATCACCTGCAATATAGAAAACCATCCCTCATTGCTTTGACAGAAAAACATTCATCGTTGTCTGTTGGGCTATTAGTCCCCACTACCGACCCTTCCACTCAGCACCCACCACCCCCCAAGCCCTTACTTACCTAGTGGGGGTACAATGCTATGATGTTCTCTAGACTGCACAGACATCTTCACTCTTCAATGCCAGACCATGAACTGAGGAAATCAGTTATGAGGCTCAATGTATTTCAATAGGGGTTTGAACTTAGTAGCATAACTTGGGCATTTTTAAATATTTGTGCCCCAAATGTTCAACATACCTTTTTTGGGACACCACCTCATGAACAATGCAAACAATATTAGGTAAATGTTTCATGGTCACTGCTCAAAATCACCTTTCAGGCAGGATTTGAACATTTCATTTTCTCCACCATTGTTTATGAAGTGGGGTCATAAGAAGGCTATGTTGAAAATTGGCCATAGAAATATTAAACAACAAAGAAGTTATAAGGCTATAATGTATAGTGGAACATCATTGTTCACTGAAATCTAGCGCTCTCAAAATGTTTTTCTGCTGCACTAGTGACATCTGTAGTGCAGCAGAACCAAAAAGTGATGTCCGCAGGACAGCAGAATGACTTTTCGTTCTGCTGCTGTGCGGACGTCACACATGGTGTCCTCAAGCAGCAATCTGACAGTTAGTCTTATTTTAAAAAGAAAGATGTAATATTTTTTTTTTGAGGCAACGATGTTCCACTGTACACTATACAGAACAGTGCATGCACACCATTTAACGCAGGGCTGCTCTTTCTCCTTGTTGGTACTATGACGACTGATTACCTCAAGAGCGCAGCTTGAGGGGTAATCTGTCATCATAGTACCAACTCGGTGAAAGAATAGCCCTGTTGTTAACTGGTACTCATGCACTATCCTACATATGTTGCAGTTTGCAAATGCAGACTCATAACTTTAATATACCCCTGCCACATACACCATGCAAGGAAACATTTGGCATTGACAAATGCTTGTTATAAATCTCCTGCTGGGCAGTGATGTTTTTTATATAGATTGATAAAGGATAGCAATTCCTTATCAAATGATTTTCATCTTATTTGTTCTTACAATTTATTTAAGTCAAAAGTGAAGCTTCATTTTATTGTTTCCACTGTATGTGATTGTTTTATTTGATTTCTGTATAGTATGTGTCATTTGTGTTTGTATCTGTTTTTGCACTCTGGTCCCCCATGAAAATGGGCATTTGATGGTGGTGAACTCCTTAGAAATGTCCTGAAATATCATTATTTGTTTCCCTTTCCAGATAAGAAACTGTATTTGTCTAGCCAGCCAGATTATTGTTTCTTTCTCTCAGCATTTTAAAAAATATGCTAAAATTATCCTCAATCTATTATTATGTTGTTGGGAAAATGACAAAGTCCTATGGGCTCTTTCTATTAGTAAAGGACATGTTTAAACTGTAGGATCTCTGACAGTATAGTTTGTAAGAAGGAGCACATATCATCATTTTCCATGCCTTCAGGTATACACAAAATGCACAGATTATTGTGCTTACCTGGATTTTCTATGTCCTCTGTTTTGTTAAGTAAATATTTAATCTGCTTAGCCTGCTCGAATACCATCTCTTCCAGCTTAGAGCATCATCTGACCACAAAATTCTGGTTTCTGCAGCCTCTACTCTCTCATGGGTGTTTTTTTCATCTATTTTAGGTGGGCCAAATGAATGTCTTAAAGCTGATAATTCATCTTTAATATAGTTAAACATTTCTGGGAAGTCTGGAGCAGTTTTTTTGGACTTTGTGATTATATCTGAGTCAGCGGCCGTGGCAGTTTCAATCAATCAATCAAATCTTTATTTATTCAGGCGAACATCATTGAGCACAGCTCATTTGCAAGATGGACCTGATAAGGTCAAGGTTCAATAATTGGTACATGTATAGGAAGATTTAAAACACGTATATACTTATATACAGTAATCAAGGTTCAATAATTGGTATATGTACATGAATAATTAAAACACTTATATACAGAAATCAAGAACAGAAATTGTTTAAACATAACAGGATATGGTAGGAACATATGAGATGCACTCTAGGTAAACTAGTATATACATATCAACATTGGCAGTAAACATGGCATACATTCAACATGATATACCCAAGATTCCAAAGATCCAAGGGAAGTCAATGTGGACAAAGAGAAATAGTGATTGGATGACTGAAAGAGGTGGTAATAGACTGAGACAAGTGACATGGTAGGAAGGGGTACGCATGACTAGAGCAGGGGCTGGTGCTAGAACTGGGAGGTGAAAGGCAGTGATAAGGGCTAAGGTAGGAGCCTGGAGTTAATGGGAGAAGATTATAGCCAGCGGGTGAGGTATCTGCGGAGATGAATTCTAGGGGAAGTGAATTGCCATGATATGATGGCAGCCTGAGAGGGGGAAGGAAAGAACTGCGAATAAACTAGAACTTGTGGAAGCAATTGCATTTTTCAGGAAAGAGACTTAGGTATAGATGCTTGAAGGATGCTAAGGATACCCGGTTGATCAGCTTCAAGGACTTTTGAATCGTGTTCCATGATATAGCTAGATTATAGCTGATAGCAGATCTCCCATGCCGGGGTGTTGACTTTAGGCACTTTGAGCATAATGAAATTGTAGCTTCTCAGGGCGTAGGTGCTAGCTGTGGCCTGTGCAAAGCAGTCTAATATATAGTTTGGAAGCATCTTAATCAAAATTCTGTATGTCCACACTGCAGCATTTCTGTTTCTTCTGAGATGTAGAGATGTCCAACCGACTGCTGCATAGAGAGAGCAATGGTGAGTGTTAAATGGTAGATCTGTTATGAACCTCAGAGCTCTGTGGTATAGTGTATCCAATTTGCATAGGTAGGCGATAGGGCAGTGACTATGAGAGGAAGACTGCATAGTCAATTACTGAGAGAAATGTGGCCTGGACCAACCTCATTTGGAATCTCTGTTTAGAAAGTGCCTTATTCTAAAAATAGACCAAGTCTCTGGCAAGCTTTTAAAAGTTCTTCAATATGAACTGTGAGTCAAATTTGCTATCTATCCACCCCAAATACTTGAATTTTCTACATAATCAAGACTTTCACCAAGGATAGTGGATAGCTGGGGGAGGTTGTTTAGTAATGAGGGATTTGTATGGCTTTGGGTGGAGAAAAACATTGCTTTTGTTTTCTTTGCATTTAAAAGAAGCCTTTTTCCAATAATTGATGTTGTAGTATAGAGAATTATGTTTGTAGAACTTCACAAGCTGTAGCAGGTGATGGGTTGCTGACATTTAAAACAGTGTCATCTGCGAACAAGTGTACAGTGGCTTTGGTAAGATTCGAATCAATATTGTTCATATAAGTGGCGAAAAGGATAGGGCCCAGGATAGATCCTTGTGGAACTCCTCTTAGAAGTGGTTTTAGTGGAGATAGGTCTCCTTCAGCTTTCACTTGCTGTGTTCTTCCTGTTAGGTAACACCTGAACCATGTAAGGAGGATGGAGCCAAGCCTATGGAGTGCAAGGAAGAGAGTAGCAGCTCATGGTCCACCGTATCAAATGCCTTGCTTAGATCAAGGAATACAGCACAAACGCTATTCTTTTATCCAGTTCGGTTTGCCAATCGTTTGTAACTTTAGCCAGTGCAGAAATAGTACTATGCTTAGAACGAAACCCAGATTGTGCTGGATTTAAAAGATTAGATTCTTCAAGGTAATCTCTTAATTGGATGCTTACCAGTTTTCTAGCAGCTTAGATAGTACTGGAAGGATAGAGATTGGCCTATAGTTGTTAAGGTCCATGGGGTCCCCTGATTTCAGTAGAGGAAAACTTGGGCTGTTTTCCAAGTTGCAGGAATAGAACCAGATTTTAAGGACAAGTTAAAAAGGTGTGTTAAAGGAACTGCAAGTGCATGCATTGCAATCTTTAGAAAGTAGGGGTCAAGGGAGTCAGCACCTGCACTTTTTTTTATATCCATCTGCGAGATTAGATCCTCCACTTGTTCAACAGAATCGGTTTGAAGGAGAAGGAGGATTCAACTAACTGAGATCCTGTATACTGGGAGCTTAACTGAGCATGTAGCAGATTGGCTGGAGAGGTATCAAGTGCAAGGCCAGTGGTTGTAAAATGATTATTGAATGCATCCAGTATTTCCATTCTGTCCAAGATTGTCACTTTGTTGTGGTGCATTTGAGCTGGTAGTGAAGTGCTAGGATCTTGTCCCATTATGCCCTTAATAGCGCTCCAGAACCTGGCAGGATTGTGGTATGAGGAGTCGAGTTCAGCCATGTAGTAGGCAGCCTTAGCATCCTGTACTTTCTTGGTACAGCTATTCCTGGCTTTCTTAAATATCAACCAGTCATTTGGGTTCTTAGTCTTCCTTGCCTTTTTCCAAAGCTTATCTCTCTCAAGCAGGGCTGATTTAAGGTCAGGTGAAAACCAACGACAAGATTTGTTTTAATTCGAACTCTAGTAATTGGTGCATGAGTGTTAAGGGCATCTAGTATTATGCTATTTAACACCTGATGAGCTTTTTCCACTCAGTCTGCTAGGTAGAACTCTTGCCATCTTGTAGAGTGATTTAGATCATGAAGATATGCCTCAGAGTTGAAAGTTTTCTTGGATCTCTTCAGTAGGAATTTAGCTGGGGGTGTTAGTTTACTGGATGACCTTATTCCAGCAATAAGGCAGTGGTCACTTATGTCGCTGAACAGCACTCCAGCGTGCGTGAAGAGGTGGGGTTTGTTCCCCAGCATGATGTTAATTATGTCAATTCATGATGTCAGTTTACGTTTGAACTATGGAAATGTGCTATCTGTCTTACAAAGTTAAAACTTAAAAGGACACATTCATGTTCAGTGGCAGATATAGTTTGAAAGTCCATGAAAAGTTCTTTTGATTGAAATATTGGGCATACCTGTAGCTGGAACCAGTCTAGAGATATAGATGACTGAGTCTGTGCAAAATAGCTAATTCATTAGAGCCATTCTTACAACCTTGTGATGTCAGTGACGATCAAGCAGTGCTTACCTCAATGCGATTAGGCACTGCTTGATTGTCACTGACATCACAAGGTTCTAAGAATAGCTCTAATGTAGTATTTATATTGCACAGACTCAGTCATCGATATCTCTGGACTGCTTCCAGCTACAGTTATGCCCAATACGTCAATCAAAAGAACTTTTCATGTGCTTTCAAACTATGTCTGTCACTGTACATGAATGTGTCCCTTTAAACAAAAAATAAATTAAAAAGGTATCATCTTACAGGTTCTTGCACAAGGATCAAACCTGTGTATTTTTTGTATTATTTGAGTCACGGGTAAATGTAGATGGATGTGGATAATATGTATTTGGTCAGCACCTCTGTTTCTGTGTGTCCATTCACAGTGACCACACAGCATTACCTGTTTTGCATCCATTAATTTTTTTTATCACATTTTGCCAACTAGTAATTTCTGAAACTTCCATGGTAAATTTTAACCTACTAAATCACATTTATCCAGTTTTATTCTATTCCAGACCCTATTTATTACCTTGGGTATGCATGCCAAATTTGGGGTGTATACTTGCAATAGCAGTGGAACTGCAAACATTCAAATATTTAGAACATTTTCTCACAATTTAACAGATTATTAAATTGTAAAATTATGAACTCGTGCAATTTACAGTTTACGTACCCAACTACCTCCCTATTCAGCAGTTTCTAAGACTCTTCTGAAGAAAGTATGCATATACATTTTCAGTTATCTAGCTCTGAAGCTGGCTAAGTTTTAAGCAGAGAAATATTTTCAGATATTTTCACAAAAATAATACATTGCCAGATTTGGAGCCCATATAAGTTCCACACCGCTAATCCAAAATGTCATTAACCATGGCATACCTTTAAGACACCTCACAAAAAGTAAGCATGCCAAATATCAGATCTCTAGCTGTACGAATGATTGAATTATGACCAATCAAAGAGTTTTGAACAATTCCAATAAATTTCACAAAATTCTGTGACTTTCGTGAAAATACTGCAAAAGCAGAATTTGCTAATTTCTCCCAGCCCTACTTATAGCAGATATGCAACAAGGCATTGTTGGATCGGTTTTTTTTTCCATATGAGCTATGGTGACCTCAGATAACCTTACAAGTGGCAGAGCGAGGCATAACCCCGAGTGAAGTGTCTCTGAGGTCACTACACTAAGGACAGATGAAAAATGTATCCAAACACCACCTTGTGGTATATTCTATTTGTGCAATGTCATTTGTTGTTTAGGCATTGTTTGATTGACTTACGAAGGTGCACTATTGATGATTTTAAATGAAATCTGTGGAACTATTTTGTTAATATGTTTGCATTATGCTGCTGTTTACATCAGTTATTGAATGGGAGGAACGTTGAGTTTTTTTTGATTGGTCCACATCATGCCAAAATCTAACTGTGATCTGTCAGCTGTTTCAGGGATGATAGGATAGTGACGTGTGGATTGTATGGATAAACAATTTAACAGATTATAAACTGTTTATTTTCATATAGAATGAAGAACCTGGCCAGATACATGATTTACTCTGCGTTTTATGTTTTACATACACTGTAGTAATATGGATTCCATACCTACTGTACAGTGTGATTCTTTCCGGAAAGCAGACATTTGTCCAGGCTTACTTTTAAGCCCTGTATTGTTTTCAGAGCCACAGTCTCTGTTGTTAGGCTGCTCCATGGGCTTACCACCCTCTGAGGGAAGAAGTGCTTCCTAATGTTGCTCCTGAAGTTAGCTTCAGAGCATGTGCCTGTATCCTGCAGGTACACACCGGATCATGCATCTCCAGTTGCAGCCCCTCTGTCTATTGTTCACAGTTCAGGCTGGTACAGTGTGGGCAGGTGTATTGCAAGCTTCTCCCACTGTTCATTGTCAATTTTATTTTTATTTTCAGATTTCTGGCTGAAAAAGGCATACTGAGCTGAAGCTCATTTCCAGGTGTGTCCCAGAAACACTGGGGAGGATAGATGACTTGCTCAGGGTCACACAGTATGCAAATGGCAGCTGTGAGTTTCTCACCCAGGTCTGCTGGAAGCTGACATCATCGGGGTCTGGGGAGAAAAAAGTTTCCAACAGGCCTTTAATTGAGGTGCGATTATATGTTTATATGGTTTAGGTTTTAGCGGTGAATGTTTACATGGTAATGTACTCTAGGCCAGATGGGAAGAAGGTATTAACAGTATTGTCAGGGAGGCAATGTTGCGCAGTGGTTTAAGGCTCTGAGCTGTAAATCTGGTGACATCCAGCAGACCAGACCTAGGTTTGAATCCCACAGCTTCCACTTGCATACTGTGTGACCCTGAGCAAGTCACTTAACTTCCCTGTGCTCCCAGGTTGCACCTGTCAAAAAAGCTTTCAGCTTAGTGTGCTACTCCTGGTTAAACAACTAAATATAGTACAATCAACCAATCAATTTATTTACATAGAAACATAAACAGTGACAACAGAAAAAGCCTTGAGGTCCATTGAGTCTGACCAGCCTATATAGTTGTTGCTCTTAACGTACAGCCAAACAGCAGTGCTTAAGCTGTCACTTGCCAAATTGTATTTTGATAATCATTTCTGGATTTGGCTATTTTTCTGGGGTCCTAATTGTCAAATCATAATGCTAATGGCTTCTGTGTTTGTAATCGCACGCCATGACTGTCAGACCCATGTCAGGCTGGCCAAGGAGGTGAATGGAGGGCTGTGCCAGCCACCGCTCTGTATCTTGTGATGGTGAGTGGCAATCAGGTTCAGGGGGGTTGCTGAGGTCCTCAGTGGATGGGCAGTTGGGGGGGTGGCAATCAGTCGAGGGGGTGGGAGCCACTAGACTACCAGGGATAGACATGTCAAAAGCAGGATGGGTGATTGGGGCATGGGGGAACTACTAGACTATCAGGGATATTCTTGTACAAAGCAGGATGGGTGATCAGGGTGTGAGGGGACCACTAAATTACCAAGAATATACTTTTAGAATGAAGGATGGGTTATGAGGGGTAGGGGGACCACTAAACTACCAGGGATAACTTGTACAAAGCAGAATGGTTGATTGGGGGGTGGAGACCACTAGACTACCAAGGATATACTTTAACAAAGCAGAATGGGTGATGGGGGGGACACAAGACTACCAGGGATATACTTGTACAAAGCAGAATGGCTGATTGGGGGACAATTTGGCAAGGCATTTGACACAGTCCCACACAAAAGATTAATATACAAGTTAGCCAGCCTGGGAGTGGGTCCCAAGATGACAGCCTGGGTAAAGAATTGGCTGAAGAATAGGACACAGAGAGTAATAGTAAATGGAGTCCACTCTGAAGAAAGGGGGGTTACTAGTGGGGTACCGCAGGGTTCAGTATTAGGACTGGTCTTCTTCAATATCTTTATAAGCGACATTGCAGAGGGACTGGAAGGAAAAGTATGTCTCTTTGCAGATGACACAAAGATCTGCAACAGAGTTGATGCACAAGGTGGGGTGGAAAGGATGAGAAGGGACTTGGCAAGGTTAGAGGACTGGTCAAATGTATGGCAGCTTAGATAAATGCTAAGAAGTGCAAGGTAATGCACCTGGGAAACAAAAACCCAGGGGAAGAGTACACAATGGGGGGTGAGATGCTAACAACAACAAAAATGGAAAGGGACCTGGGGGTAGTCATATCAGATGACCTAAAGGTGGGCAAGCAATGTGAGAGGGCAGCAAGGAGGGCTGGGGGGATACTGGGATGCATAGGAAAGGCATCACCAGTGGAAAACAGGAAGTTATTATCCCTCTGTACAGACAGCTGGTCAGACCCCATCTGGAGTACTGCATGCAGTTCTGGAGACCCAATCTCCCTAAAGACATAGACAGGATGGAAGCTGTCCAGAGGAGGCAACTAAAATGGTGCAGGGTCTGCAACGGAAGACATATGAGAGAGAGACTAAAGGAGCTTAATATGTATAGCCTCGAGGAAAGGAGGAGGGGGGACATGATAGAAACTTTCAGGTACCTCAAGGGAATCAACAAAGTCCAAGAGGGTAGCATCTTTCAAAAAGAGGTGTGCAAGAACAAGGGGCACAATTTGAAGATGGGGGTGGCTCAGAGGTAATTTAAGGAGTATTTTTCACAGAGAGGTTCTGGATGCATGGAACGGCCTTCTGGAGGAGGTTGTGGAGTCAAAAACAGTGGTGGAATTCAAGCATCCAAGGGACAATCATAAGGCCATTCTAGGGGGCGGGAGTAGGAAGAAGTAGGCTGCTGGTTAACTAGGATCTGCAGCTTATCCAGTAGGTAGGGAAATGGGCAGACTGGGTGGGCCAAGCGGTCCTTATCTGCCGTCAAATTCTGTGTTTCTATGTTTCTATTAAATTACCAGGGATACACTTGTACAAAGCAGAATGGGTGATAGTGGGGTGGCAGGACCACTAGACTACCAGGGATATACTTGTACAAAGCAGAACAGGTGATCGGGGAGGGGGGACCACTAGACTAACAGGGACATACTTGTCTTGTACAAACCAAGATAGTTGATTGGGGGGCCACTACACTACCAGGGATATACACGTACAAAGCAGGATGGGTGATTGGGGGTGGGGGGGCCACTAGACTACTAAAGATATGCTTATAACATACAGAATGGGTGATTGGGGGTGGGGAAACACTTGACATGGGGCAAGCAGCTGCACCAGAGATGCTCTGCCTTCAGGGTGGAGCCGCAACCTAAGTGTCAAGATAAGATGTCGTTTTTGGTGGTGATAAACAACACCGCACTGGGAGTGGTTTTGTGCCACCACAAACCTTTGAATATACTGCTGTGCCAAGTGCACGAGGGACCCCTCATTTAGATATCTGGTTAGAATAGCACTTCCTGAATCGCGCAGTATAAACCAAGCAGTCAGGCCAGTGCGAGCAGGAATAGTGATAGGAGTAGAATAGCGACCAGCAACTACAGCTACATCTTTTGCTATTCCTGCTATTTACATGGTAGGGAAGAAGGAGAAAAGTCAGGTTGCTGGCTGAGCTGCTTCCCTGGCAGAATGGGTCAAGGCATCAGTTCGACTAGCACAGATTGGGAGACCAGGGTTCTAATCCTGCTCTCTGAAATGTTACTGTTCCCCCGTAATCCAACTCTGACTGGGAGTTGATTATTTTAGTTATGAGGGGTGTGGAGGGCTGAGCCCCCTGCATCGGGAGGTGGGGAGATGGAGCTCCCCACATAAAAATTTTTTTTTTTTTACAATGGTGGTAGTCATCGCTGCGGTGTCTGACTACTACCGTTGATGCTGCTGGTGGCGACATTCTTTCCTGCCGCTGTACTGGAGAGTGCTGTCAGTACAGTGCTGTTGTGGATGACACTGTTATTGACAGTGCTCTTCAAACCTAGTTCCCTCATTTTCCTAGGCACAGTGGTGTGGCCTGTGCCTTGGCACTGCCAGGTTTGGGCAGCATTCTGGGGGCCTCTGAATATGGCTTCACTCAGAGCGCTGGTGCAAACCATGTTCGCGCTGGCACTGCCATTTGAATATGATGCCCTGCAAGTTTTAAATTTCCAGGTTATACTCTGAAACAGGGTCCCACAAACTGATAAACTTCATGATCCCTCTAGCTGTCCCTCTCGCACCCCCTGATGCCACCCTCCCTTTATCACCCTTCAGTGTCATCAAGCCCACTGTACCTGTCCTACCTGACCTATTTATTATCCCTGCCTGGACCACCTCCTTTGGCAGCCTATTCCACTGTTTCACCACCTTCTCGGTGAAGAAGAACTTCCTTATGTCCTTCTTAAACCTCCTCTGGACTCATCTCCATCCATGCCCTCTCATCATCACACTCCCATTCCACATGAACAGGTGCTGATGGCCAGCTTTGTTTATTCCCCTATGGAATTTGTATGTAACAATTATATCCCCCTCTCCCTCCTGGACTCCAGTGAGTAACTGCTGAAATCTACAAAACTTTCTTTGTGCGTCTTGCTCTGCTGCTCCTTGGCAGATTTTATTTATTTATTTATTGATTGTTGATGTTATTTGATTTATTTTTTATTTCACCTATTTATCTATTTCTTTTATTTCTTTATTTCTTTCTATATTTAAATGTTTTAACCGGAAGCTTACTGAGCTTGTCTGCAGCAGCGGCGGAGGCCTTGGGAGGTGTGCATGGAGTGGTAAAAGATACACAGTAAAGAACAGTAGTAAATACAAATGCAGGCAACATTCAATAGCTAGGCAGCAATTAAACAAAATGATACAATAAACAGTTTATAACAGTGCAGCAGGCAAAACGACTTTTACTAGTGGTAACTTTGTGGCAGGATCAGGGAGACAGCAAACATGGGCAGTATGTGACTTGAGCAGTGCTTTCTGGAAAGGGGATGAGAAGAGGTAGTAGAGTAGATGAGGGGCTCATGTGAAAAAAATAGCAATATCAGCTCAAAGAAGCTGCATGTTGTCATGTGTAAATAGCATTTTAGTAAAGAGAACTAGATTGTACCACTAATTTTACTTATTTTTATTTATTTTTGAAAGTCGCATTTACAACCTTTGAGTCAGGGATTCATTTACAAAGGCACCTCATCACAGGGAGGGTAGACATGTTTACAGTGTGAGATACAACAGTGGTAACATACAGCTGCAATACAGATAACAAAAGAACACACTATAACAGTGGTTTAAGGAATAAAATTACGTGCAGTAAATAGCAATCGTATAAAGAATAACAATAGTAGAAGTCACAACCCTGGTCATACCGGAAATACCTATCTGGAAGGGTGGGGGCAGGGGTGAGGAAAAGAAAAAAAAGGGGGGGGGGCAGTCCAACGGACATTGTCAAGGCTATGGGCCAGAAACAGGGAGGGACCCCAACATTAAGTTGATTAAGGGCAACTATAGCTTTGGGTACCAAAGAGGTGGTTATGGAGAGCAACTTTAAAGGGACCAATTTTGGTAGACTTAGTGACAGAGGGCGGGAGGGAGTTGAACCATGTGGGGGCGCGGTAGTGGAAGAACCTTTGGGCTAGGGAGGTCTTGGTACGGTGCACCAGAAAGGCAGCCTTAACTGAGCTGTAGGTGGCAACAGATGGGGATGTAAGCCGCAGGGACGCGGTAACCCCTGGTGGGGGTAGTCCTAGCAGGGACTTTTTGGCAAGTAAGCAGGTTCAGTATGGTAGGCGCTCCTCCTAGGTTAGCCGGTTGGCGGTGGAATAGAGCAGACAAGTATGGGTGTGGAGGGATGCGCTGGTCATGAGCCTGCAGGCCTTGTTTATCGAGGTCTGGATTCTGGTGAGGGCGGTATTGTCAGCTGCAGCATAGGTAGGTAGGCTGTAGTCCGCTAGGGACAGTCAGAGGGCGGTTTGGGGGAGGCACTCTCTGTGGTGATAGAGAAGGCCAATCCGAGAGTTTATGGCTGAGGACAGGGTATTGATGTGGGTGTGGAATGTAGAGCCGAGTCGAGAGGTGATGCCCGGTACCTGTGGGCGACACCTGCCGAAGGAGGTGAGTACATTACTGGGAGATGTGGGGGCATTTTGGCCGCATTCTGGTGATCGCGAAAAAAGTATAGATTTGTTTTTGAGGTTAATGACCACCAGTGGTCAAGGAACCACTTTTGGCTGGGTTGAATGTGCGCTGCAGGGATTCCTGTAGAGATGCCTGGTCAGGGTGGGAGGCAAGGAGAACTGCATCATCAGCATAGAGTAGCATATTGCCCGAGCAGGAGCTGGGGAGGGTGCTGAGAAATAGGCTGAACAGAACGGGGCCCAGGATGGAACCCTGGGGACCCCTGAGTGAACAGGCAGGGTATTGGACAGGGTGCCATTTACCTTCATGTGCTGTGATCTGGAAGAGAGGTAACTGGTAAACCAAGCCAGTGGGCAAGGGGAGAAGCCAAGTTGGTGGAGGGAGTCAAGTAGGAGGGGGTGACAGACAGTGTCAAAGGTCTCTGCGAGGTCAACGAGCACTGCACCCACAACATGACCAGAGTCGAGAGCAGAGTGGAGGTGCTGGGAGAACTCCAGGAGGGCTGTAGTGGTGCTATGTCCAGGGCAGAATCCATGTTATTCCAGACACAGCAGTTCGTATTTGGCCAGATACTCGGGCGAGCTGAATGGCCACTATTTTTTCTAGTGCTTTGGAGAGAGGGGGGAGAATGGAGATGGGCCTGAAATTGTTAGGGGAGGTTCAATCTCTACTCTTATGGATAGGGGTGATTTCTTCAATTTTCCAGGCACTGGAAAATTGACCAAGACATAATGACCAGTTTAAAAGATTGGTGAGAGGGTCTAGTACAGTATCTAGGACTAATTGGAGAATCCTGGAGTCCAGGGGATCACAGCTGAGGTTGTTGCTAGCGAAGGCTTTTTGCAGATGAGGCCTGGCTTCAAGGGGTGATATGGCAAGCAGGTAGAAAGGGGGTCGATCTGAGGTGGGGGGGGTCAAGGCAGGGATAGGGTCGAAAAGGTAGTTGGGGAGGACAGAGCTTCGATCTGAGAAAGCCATATTGAGGTACTCAGCTTTGCGGGGAGGATCAGTAGTGATGGTACCATCTATGGAGAGTAGTGATGGTGGGGGGGGAGCAGGTCTTTCCATTGAGCTCCTTCATATTGTCCCAGAAGGCACAGGATGAACCCCAAATGGATTCAAGGGTGGCTTGATAATATTCAGCCTTAGTCTGCTGTATAGCCCAGGTGCACTTGTCACGTGCTGCATTATAGGCTTGTCTGTCAGCCAGTTTGCCTGTCTCGACAGCAATATGCCAGAGATTATCTCTTTGTTTCAGTGTTTGGATGAGGGATGGGGAGATCCATGGGGCATTGTGTTTCTTGGTACGGATTCTGGTCAGGGGGGCAAAAAGGTCGCAGGCCTTGCTGAAGGCACTGGAGAAATAGGCTAGGGCAGAGTCAATATCCATTGTGAGTAGGATTGGGGACCAGTCAAGCTGGACTAGGTGCATTTTTAGCTTTCTGAGAGCCCCGGGGTGAAAGTGCCAGCGTGAGGTGACCTGGGACACTGTTTTTGGTGTTGGGGATGACCAGTGACAGAGGACAGGAGAGTGGTCACTAAGAGAATCTGGTAGTACATTAATATCCTTGATTTTATGGGGGCTGTTCGACAGAATTACATCTAGGAGGGTGCTGGAGTCACCTGACCGGTTAAATCTAGTGGGCGAGGTAACTAGTTGGGTCACATCTAGGGCAGCGAAGGAGTCCCTGATATGGGGGGCAGTGGTACTCAGCCAATTGACATTAAGGTCACCTAGGATGTGCTGCTCTGCCTTGTATGGGAGTGTGGTGAGGTAATCAGTGAGGGAGTGGACAGCTGGTCTCTGGTCCCTCAGGGGTATGTAAGATGAATGACAATTTTTGAATGCTTCAAATCCATATTCTTCACAGATAGAGAGGCTAAACTAAGGAGGGATGGGGGAGTTTTCAGGCAAAATCAGGGACAGTTGAGAAGTACTGTTAAGAGCAGAGGTAGTTGGTGTGATAAAACTGACTGACCACCAGAGTGTTTGGCACACAGGACAGAAAAAGTGTGGCGGTCAGCAGAGCGAAGTGAGTAAATAAAAGGGGGAGGGCAAGACAGGAGGGAGGAGTGGTATATAACTGGGTTGCTATAGATGTTGCCATTACTACCCCTGCTTTATGGAGGTGCACAAGGTTGAGGGGCCTGGGTTGCTTTATTCCTAGTTGGTAGGTTGTATCCAGTAGTTAAGGTAAAAAGTTAGTGCAGTGTCTCCACCCTGAGAAAAGGTTTTCATGGGCCTGGTAACAGTATGGCATAATCCTCTGGGATACAGTACCATCCCATCTCCCCATCAGGGCACTCTTCCCCTGGACCCTCCCAATGCAATAGCAAGTCCCCCACAGCATGTACTTAATCACACTAAATAAATAGTAATAGACAAGGAATTCAAACAGAAAAAAAAACAATTTTGGGGTTGCAACTCTAAATAGCGATAAAGGGCTGGTTAACAGTTGAGGTAGTTTGTGCACAGTCTGGGTGGCTGTTCAGTACCCTCTAAGGCACAGCCAGAATAACAGTTCCCTTGGGCTGAAGGCAAAGTGCCCTCATAGGTTTAGCCCTCACTGCTTGTCTATCTTTACACCACAGTGTGCAGTACATTGCCACTCCTCTGCTCTCCTGTACTGGGGAGTACTGTCCTGTTCCCCACTGGTATCAGCTTTTTAACTGTTTTAAACAAAGAGGGAGCTCCCTGTGTAGTACGTGGCACGCAGCTGCGGAACTGGCGAAGGCCCACTGTCATTGCGCATGGTCAGCTGGCAGTGTTATACTTTTTTATTTGCTGTACATTTTCCCTCTTCTGTCCTGACCTGCATCAATCAGCCCTGCCTTACACCCAGCCCCATCTCCTGTCTTCTCCTGGACTTACCCCTTCTGTGTTCCTCCCTGGCTTACTGGGACCACCAAGGGGAACCCGAACCCCGAGCTGAGTCAGAGTTCGGTGTTGGGAGAGTACCTCGGTCGTGGTGTGGGGCCTGCGATGTGATGTGTATGTCATCCTGTTCAGGTCATGGGTGTTTTCTGTTTTCTTCCCCAAATCCTCATGATGCCCATGGAGCACTCTCCACGCCTGTGCACGCTGGTGTGTCTGGCATGCACTCGAAGCACGCCAGCATCCAGCCATTCTGATCCTTGGCTCCTACCTGCACCATCACCTGTGGTCACCAAGGTGGCGGTATTGTGGTGGAGAAAAGAGCCCCCCCTTCCCAAGGTGGAGAGTGTCCCATAGGGAATGCTCAACTGACCTCCCCTCGCTGGTCCTCCAACATCTCAGGCTCATTCCCAAACCTGGGTCATCTGCATCACAAGCGGTAGCACTACCACTGTGCTGGCAGGCCGGCCCAGCGGTGCTATGCTTTTAAAAACAATATTTAGCAACTGCTTTGTGAAACAGAAACCCCAAACTCAAAGGCTGTACAGTGTGAAAGGTAAGAAAACCTTAATCTGAGGTATTTGTAAACTCCTGGCTGACTGGCCAAATCCAATAAGTGATTTCCCAAACTATTTTACTGTATCCCAGTTGCAGAGGCGTAACCCCCCTACAAATGGGGGTTCCCAAAAAGTCTTCCTTGAGCTTGCCTAAATGCTCACTGCCAGGCTGGTGTCCTCCGTTTTAGCAGTTTAACTGTGATTACCAGAGCCTGTATAGTCTCTGTGTACTGTCTCTTTTAGAGCTGCCTGATTGCAGCTCTTGTAATCTGAAGGGGGAGCTCTTGCCTTGACTGACAGCCAAATCAGTCAACCAAACCTTTTCGATCTTGGAAAAATCCTGGGCTGCTTGCAGCTTTCAGTTAGATCTAAGTTGGAAGTTGAGAAAGAAAGAGCTGAAGTAATTTTGAGCAGCAATCCTGAGTGGATTTGCATGGGAGAACTGTGAAAAGGCTGAGTTTTGGGCTTGCATGTCTGCCTGCTGCTCATGAGAGGGAGAGAAGAGAATTATTTTGGACTAAAGTTTGTGTGACTAAAGTAGGCTACTGAAGTGAACCAGGCTCAACCGGAAGAAGACCGAAGATTTTGCTGAATGCAATTGGACTGTCAGGAGTTCCAGCTACCCCTAAGCTCCCGGTGTGTGCAGAAACTTTGCGATTGTGACTGGGGAGCGCTTTGCCTGGTACAGTAGAATTCCCTTACATGTAAATGTGCTATGAGCTGCTAGTGGGTCGTGAGTTAGTTCCCCACTGTGTGAATTGTGTTCTGCTTGCTGGAAGCTGTATCCAGCTCAAAACGGACTGCATCTGAATGTGTCTCCATGAGGTCAGGGCCTTGCCAGACTGGCCCAGCCAGACTACCCACTGCACAGAGAAGCCATCGATGAGAGACCTTCCTGGGGATCAGCCCCCTGCTCCACGCTTGAACAGGAATGCTGCCTCTGCGACTCGTGTGGGCCCTACTTCTCCTGGCTTCCCAGATCAATCACCTGCAGTCTCGATTTTTGTCCAGCCTGTGTCCAGTCTTTTGTATCGTGAGTAAATACCAGGGTAGCTCCCTGCAACAACAGCTTAATCTGAGTGTGTCATCTGATTGTGTTGTTGTTTCGTTTCCTTTACTAACTGAGCCCTCTACAAATATTGTGTACTGTGCATGTTGTGTTTTCCATCACAGGGTCCCAACCAGCTGTGACGCCAGCCAACCCCAGGCAACAGTCCTGGCTAGCCCATCTCTTCTCCACCTGGGTATCCAGAGGTGTGACTGTGTGGGGGGACTCAAAGCACATGCATAACTGCTTGATTGATATAACCTTTAAGCTAATTAACCTGATCTTGCCCCTCCCTTGTTCAAGTCCCCTGAATAAATCGGATCTAACTTTTTCTGCGTGTAATCTGACTATGGTTCCAGTTTGTGCTCAAAGTACTGTACTGTTGCTATTTGCTTTGTATAACCTTGTTTCTCTAAAAAATACCACCAACAGCTTAATCTGGTTCAAGGTCAGTTGGCATTCATCTGTATCCCCCTCCCCCAGGCCGTGCCAGAAAATAGGCAGGATTTGTCTAGTGCACTTACCCGGTCAAAAAAAAATAAAAATTACAGGGTGTCCCCAGGGTTGAGCCAGAGAAACCAGCCCTGGTGGTAAGTGCAAACAGTGTTGGTACTTGTGTGGTATACCAGGGGTATTGTGAAAGTGATTACTGTACAGTGTTCAGGCCACTAGAGGGGGAAGGGGGGGTTACAGTGTCCCGGAGGGCTGTACCCAGGTTAGCTTGACCACTACCAACCCTGATCTCCAGGTGGAGGCACCCATTTCAGAACTCAGGCCCCTTAACTTGCTAATACCCAAGCGGGCAGGGGTAGTAACCCTTGGGATAGCACCACCTAGGGGTTACAGAGGCAAGCCCTGTATTTACCCTTGGTTCCTAGTCTCAGAGTGTCGTCCTCACTGTACATGGGCTGTTGACACAGTTGGCAGCGATCCTTCTCTGGCTGGTGTTCACCCTCTCTCTCTTGGTGTGGTGTCAGCACTTGATGTCAGACTTCAGCTTCTGGTGGTGTTGCAGGCGCTGGCTCAGTGTCTCTCCTACCTTCACTGGTCAGTAATCTTTCTTCCTCCTCATGGACAACACTGCCAGTGTTCCTCAATGAGTCTGTCGTCCAGAACATGTCCAGTCATCCAGTTCCATCCAGTTGGCCACAACTATCAGGTACCAGTTGTGAAGACCATGAGCACTCAGTTGCAGTTTAGACTACAGTACAGCAGGCCCCACACCGCTGACTGGGCCTCCTCCTCCTGAATCTAAACTGTGCTCCAGAGGGGCCTAGCCAGCCCTGCTATGATAAATGGGGGTGGGGGTATAATCTGTGGAGGATTCATTGGAGAGAGGGCTAAGTCCCAGAGAAAATGAGTGATAGGGCTAAGAGGTCCAGGGTTGATGAGGGCTGGTAGGTGTCTAAGACCTCCAGTGCAGGGAGAGGAAATAGACAGAGTACTAGTGGAAACCATCCACAAAATGGCAGAAAAAGGGGAGGTATTGCTGATGGGGGACCTGAACATACCAGATGTTAACTGGAACACCTGTGCTGTAGCCACTACCAGAAGCATAGACATCCTGGATGCCCTGCAGGGGGCATGCCTCAGACAGCTAGTAGTGGAGCCCATCCAGGAGGGAGCAATATTAGAACTGGTCCTCACAAATGGTGACAGAATAACAGACCTATCAGTGGGCAGCCATCTAGGGTCCAGGGATCACAACACAGT
This sequence comes from Neoceratodus forsteri, assembly GCA_016271365.2. Taxonomy (NCBI): domain Eukaryota; kingdom Metazoa; phylum Chordata; order Ceratodontiformes; family Ceratodontidae; genus Neoceratodus; species Neoceratodus forsteri. The sequence continues at coordinate 129,395,449 of JADMNL010000024.1, forward strand.
GTGGTTTAAGGTGAAGACAGGGATAGAAACAAGCCACACAAAAGTAAGGGTCATAGATTTCAAGAGGGCTGACTTTGCAAAATTAGGGGAATACTCCAAGAAAATCCTGGCAAAGGGGAGGGGGTAGAGAAACAGTGGGAAAAACTTAAAGGAGCTATAGCAGAGGCAGCAAGCCTCTATGTTAGGTTAGTAAACAAAGCAAAAAGAAAGAAAAAAATACTATGATTTTCAAAAGAAGTAGCAGGTAAGGTGATGGAAAAAACACAGGCATTCAGAAAGTACAAGGGAATGCAGAGGGAAGGGGACAGGCAACTGTATCAGGCAAAACAGAAGGAGATGGGGAAAATAATCAGGAGTGCAAAAGCACAAACTGAAGAAAGAATAACCAAATCAGTAAAAGAAGGAGATAAAACCTTTTTCAGGTATATTAGGGAAAGGAACAAGACCAAGGGAGGGAGGATTGTGAGGCTTAATTAAGGGGTGGGTGTGGAGGAAACCTAGAAAAAGGAGAAATTCTAAACTAATACTTCTGCTCAGTATTTACCAAAGAAGGGGAAGGGGGAGGGGGAGGGACCAAAAATTGGGGGTAGAAATGTACATGGAGGAGAGGTGGACACTAGTCCATTCATGGAGGAGAGAGTCCTGAAGGAACTCTTAAAACTACAAGTGGACAAGGCAATAGGGCTGGATGGGATGCATCCCAGAATACTGAAAGAGCTCCGAGAGGTACTAGGGGCACCACTAACTGCCCTATTCAACAAATCACTGGAGGAAGGAGTGGTACCAAAGTACTGGAGGATGGTGAATGTGGTACCACTGCACAAGAGTGGGAGCAAGTTGGAAGCTGGGAATTACAGGCCACTCAGTTTCACCTCAGTGGTGGGGAAAATAATGGAATCCATGCTGAAGGAAAGGATTGTGTCAAGACCCGAGGCCACATGGATTCACAGCAGGTAGATTTTGCCAAACATATCTGATAGATTTCTTTGACTGGGTAGGCAGGGTGATTGATCAGAGAGGGGCTGTAGACATGGCCTACCTAGATTTTAGCAAGACATTCAACACTGTCCCACACAGGAGGTTAGTAAACAAGTTGGGCAGTATGGGAGTGGGACTGAAGGTGGTAAATTGGGTTAGACATTGGCTGAGTGACAGGACACAGAGGGTGGTGGTAAACGTAGTCCAATCCTGGGAGAGAGGGGTGACCAGCGGGGTGCCGCAAGGCTCAGCATTAGGGCCTATCCTCTTCAATGTCTTCATTAGTGAATTTGCAGAAAGACTAGAAATGTAAGCCTCTTTGTGGACAACACCAAGATCTGCAGCAGGGTGGACACTCCAGATGGGGTGGAAAGAATGAGAAGAGACCTAGGCAAGTTAGAGGAGTGGTCAAGAGTGTGGTAGCTTAAATTCAGTGCAAAGTCTTGTACACAGGGCACAGGGAATCCTGGGGAGGAATACAGAGGAGAAATACTAATGACAACAAACTGGAAGCGACCATAACAGATGATCCAAATGTAGCCAAGCAGTGTGAAAAGGCGATGGGAGGGCGGGGATGCAGGGGTGCATGGAGAGGCATCACCAGTAGAAAGCAGGAGGTGGTCATGCCACTGTACAGAGAATTGGTGAGGCCACATCTGGAATACTGTGCTCAGTTCTGGAGACTACATCTCTAGAAGAACATAGACCAAATGGAGGCGGTCCAGAAAAGGTCAATGAAAATGGTGATGGGAATGCACAATAAACTGTATAAGGAAAAACTGAAAGACTTCAATACGTATACTCTGAAGGAAAGGGGGGTATGATAGAGACATTCAAGCACCTCAAGGGGATAAACAAGGTACAGGAGGGCAGTATCTTTCAAAAGAGGAAATGTGCAAGAACAAGAGGTCATGATATGAGGCTAGAAGGGGGAGGCTCAGGGGTAACGTAAGGAAGTACTTTTTCACAGAAACGGTGGTAGTTGCATAGAACAAACTCCCGGCACAGGTTGTGGAGACAAAAACAGTGGGTGAGTTCAAGAATGCATGGGATAGACAGAAGGCAACCCTGGTGGTAGGAAAGAGAGGGTAGGCTGTAGATCAGTTAGGATCTGCAGCTTTGGGTAGCTAGGGAAATGGGCAGACTAGGTCGGCCAGGCAGTTCTTAGCTGCCGTCACATTCTATGTTTCTATGTAAGAGTGAAAAACCTTGATTTAAAAAAAACAACAAAGCCACATATCACAGTTAAGGAATGTAATAAAGTAAAAAGAAAATGGGATATATAAACGTTTTTGCCAGAAATACATAATCACCAGAATTTGTACACTGATATTTTTTTGCTGACTAATGAAAACTGCTTCTTTAACCCCCTGGGATTTTGCTTAAAACTAATTTAGGGGCTTGACTCTACTGGGGAGATATGGCCCTCTAGAAGACCAAACTATCTGTCGCTGAAGACAAGTTACTTGTCTGGAATAATCGCTGTACTGAAATCTTTGACCAAATGTGCGTTTATTCTGTAATAGACTTGGAGATGCAGCAGCTCCAAAGATGAACCTAATATGAAAGTAGAAAAACTGGGAGCCACTATTAGCAGAGTAAGTGACAGGATGACAGTTGGACTCCTTTCACTACCAATCAAGGGAGAGAATGAGCTTCGGTCTGACAGCTACAAGAGAAATGACCTCGTTTGTTTCTCTGCCAGACATCTGATTTCTGTGAGGCGTAGCGGTTCAGGGGATGGCACTGCATGATGCTTTCTTTAGAAAAAGTGTCTGGCTGTGTGACAGCTCAGACTGCAGACTGAATATTCTCTATTTCCCTCTACGGTGCAGGCCCGAGGTTAAAGATCCTGTGTCTAGATTCCTTGCACTGACACACTCTGTTTGTAAATGGCTTTATTTTATGGAAAGTGGGGATATATAATACTGTGGAATAATTAACCCTAAGTATTAAGACCAGGCTGGATCCTTTTTTCCCTATACATTTTCTGTCCTCCTGTAACCCCTGGTCATGGTAGCACCCTCCCAGCCCCGTCACTGACCCTCTCATGGATTTTCTGGCTGTCCACTATTTGCACAGGATGTTAAGTGGTGCCCAGCCACATCAGTCATGCGGTGCCTACGTGGGGTGTCCAGTGTGGGGGGGGCAGTATTTTTGTCTGTTTTCCTCCCCTAGGGAGTTGTCGTTTCAAGTATGTGTACACACACACACACACACACACACACACACACTGGTGCCCCTGTGTGCCAGTGCCACAGATAGCCCTATCCCATGTCACTGTTCTAGCTGGTCCAGCCCTCTGCCAAGCAGAAGTCTAATACCGAGAGACAGGATCCCCATATTCCGGAAAGAGGAGAGTTGTCCCTGGGATGCTCAATACTCCCTCCCCTGATCACTCCACCCTGAGGGAGGAGAGCTGTCCTTGGGATGCTCAATCCTTCCTTCCCCACCTCCACCCCGAGGAAGGAGAACCGCCTTGGGATGCCCAATCCTCCCTCCCCCAATCACCCCACCATGAGTGTGTAGAACTGTTCTTGGGGCACTTGATCATATATCCTCCAATCCCTCCACTAATGAAGCAGGAGAGCTGTCTCTGGGACACTCAATTCTCCCTCCCCGACCCCCCCACCACAAGGGAGGAGAGCTGTCCCTGGGACACTCGATCCTATCTTCCCCCATCCCTGCACCCTGAGGGAGGAGCACTGTCCCTAGGATGCTCAATCCTCCTTCCCCTGATCCCCCCACCACAAGGGAGGAGAGCTGAACCCTGGGATGCTCAGTCCTCCTCCCCTAATACCCCCATCCATAGGGAGGAGAGCTATCCCTGGGATGCTCAATGCTCCCTCCACTGATACCCCCAACCTGAGGGAGAAGCACTGTCCCTGGGAGGCTCAGTCTTCCCTCCCCAATCCCTCACCATGAGGGAGGAAAGCTGCCCCTGGGATGCTCAATCCTTCCTTCCCTGATACCCCACCATGAGGGTGGAGAACTGTCCTTGGGACACTCAATCTTATCTCCCATGATCCCCCCACTCTGATGGAGGAGAGCTGTCCCTGGGACACTCGATCCTTTCTCTCATGATCCCACCCACCCAAGCGAGGAGGGCTGTCCCTGGAATATTGTGTCTCCCTTCCCCTGATTTCCTCACCCCACAGGAGGAGAGCTGTCACTGGGATGCTCAGTCCTCCCTCCCCTGATACCTCCACCCTGAGGGAGAAGAGCTGTCCCTGGGATGTTCAATCCTCCTTCTCTTGATACCCCCCCACCCCATGGGAGGAGAGATGTCCCTGGGATGCTTCATCCTCCCTCCCCTGATACACCCACCCTGAGGGAGGAGAGCTCTCTCTGGGATGCTCAGTCCTCCCTTCCCTCATCCCCCACCCCATGGGAGGAGAGCTGTCCCTGGATTGCTCAATCCTCCCTACCCTGAGGGAGGAGAGCTGTCCCTGGGATGCTCAGTCCTCCCTCCTCAGTCACCCCCACTCTGAAGGAAGAGAGCTGTCCCTGGGATGCACAATCCTCCCTCCCCTCATCCCCCACCTCATGGGAGGAGATCTATCTCTGGGATGCTCAATCCTCCCTCCCCTGATCATCCCAACCCGAGGGAAGAGTACTGTCCCTAGGATGCTCAATCCTCCGTCACCTGATCCCCACACACTGCGGGAGGAGATCTGTCCCTGGGATGCTCAATCCTCCCTTCCCAATCACACTCACTCTGGGGGAAGACAGAGAGAGAGAGCTGTCCCTGGGATGCTCAGTCTTCCCTCCCCCGACCCCATGGGAGGAGAACTGTCCCTGGGATGCTCAATCCTCCTCTCCTGATACCCCCACCCAGAAGGAAAAGAGCTATCCCTGTGATGCTCAGTCCTCCCTTCCCTGATCTCCCCACCCTGAGGAAGGAGAGGTGTCCCTGGGATACTCAACCCTCCCTACCCAATCCCCCGCCCCAAGGGAGGAGAGCTGTTCCTGGGATACTCAATCCTCCTACCCTGATACCCTCACCCTGAACGAGGACAGCTGTCCCTGGGATGCTCTGTCCTCCCTCCCCCCCCGATCTCCCCACCCTAAGAGAGGAGAGCTGTCCCTGGGATGCTCAATACTCCCTATCCAATCACCTGCCCCAAGGAAGGAGAACTGTTCCTGGGATGCTCAGTCCTACTTCCCCTGATACCCCACCCTGAGGGAGGAGAGCTGTCCCTGGGATGCTGTGTCTCCCCTTCCTCAATCTTCCAACCCCAAGGGAGGAGAGCTGCCACTGGGATGCCCAATCCTCCCTACCCTGGTCCCACCACCCCAAAATAGGAGAGCTGTCCCTGGAGTGCTCAATCCACCTTCCCTCCCCCAATCCCCCAACCCGAGGGAGGAGAGCTGATGCTGAGATGCCCAATTCTCCCTTCCTCGATCCCACCACCCCAAGATAGGAGAGCTGTCCCTGGGACTTTGGACCTTCCCTCCCCCAATCCTTCCATCATGAGGGAGGAGAGCAGTTCTTGGGATGCTCAATCCTCCCTTCCTCAATCCTCACCCATCCTGAGGAAGGAGAGCTATGGGATGCTGCCCCTCCCCTTATTATCTCCTCCCCACACTGGTGGAGGAGAGCTGTTCCTGGGATGCTCCATCCTCCCTCTTCTGATCCTCTGACCCTGAGCAATCTGTGCTTGTTCCCAAACATTGGTTGCTGGCGTCAAGAGCAGTGTTACTACCACTGAACTGAGCTAACCAAGTTAACTCAACACTGGGTGAGTTCTGTGACCTCGTGTGTACTCGAGGACAAAGCTCAAAAGTTCTTGATATCACAGAACCCATGAGGGATTAAAGAGCAAGTTCGTAGTAAGAATGACACAGAAGAATAGGAGCAGGGATCGGGATGCTGGTGGAGCAGCAAGAGAGGAGGCTACGTGGGAGAAGAGCCTCTCTCCCCCCCTCAGAGCTCTGGAAGACAGCTGTGAGCCATTGCTGGGGCAATGGCACTTAGGAGCACCAATCGGGTGCCTTGGAGGAGTGTGGGGGGGTGGAGCTAGAGGAGCCCACACTGTATAAAGCTCCTCCCTGCCAGGCAGCCATCCTCTTGCTGCCATTGCGCTAAGGTCATGCACCAAGGACAGCAATGAGTGGAGTCCGCCCGGAGTCACCTCACGAGACATCTGACTGCCCGGAGCCCTGGCAAGCCCACTGATTTATGGTGACTAAAATAGTGAAATTCTGTTTTCAAGACTCAAAATTCTGGGAATTGCACCAGTGATTGTTAGTCTAATTTTCTGATTTCTGACGGGTTCTACTTTCATTCTTTTAGTATGTGTATAAATAATCAGAATTAAAGAAGACTTAATATACAGAGAACTAAATGAAGCAAATTGAAAATAGTATAGGTAGCACTTATAAGAAAAATACATGTTCTGCAGATTTACTGATCCGGTATAAAGTGCCAGATTCTGCAAAATTCTGTATTTTTACTAGTGTGCAGGTAGACCAAATTCCAGAATTTTTTATTTTACTGGGTTTTCCGGTAAAATTTGAAAACCAGTGACCTTTCTTAGGGCTTTGAAGGAATTTGATAAAGCCCTGCATGACCGGGAACCCACCTACCTGCAAGACCTTCTGCGGGCCTACTGACCCAATCGTTTCCTTCGCTCCACCGAGGAGGGCCTCCTCAAGAGTCTCAGGGTTTGGCTTAAAACATCCAGTGAGTGTGCCTTTTCTGTAGCCACGTCAACCTTGTAGAACTCTCTCCCAAGAGCTTTGCGTGACACTCCCTTGGTCAAGGCTTTCAAAAGGGGGTTGAAGTTCTATCTGTTTGATAAAGCCTTTCCCTTGTATTGAGTTCACTGTTTCATGAATGTGTTTAGTACTCTGAACCTATTTTATGTGGCATCATGAATTTTATCGTTTCATTATTATACTTGTTACTGTGGATCTTATTGTACAGCACCTAGAGTCGCAAGAGATAGAGCGCTATATCAAATAAAATATTGATTAATTGATTGATTGATTGATAATGATTGGTTCTGTTGTCTTTGTTTTCTACACTGTAAGTGGTTCAATGTAATTTAATATTGCTCAATGTGCTTTTTTGTCCCTGTAGTAGGGGTGCATGTTGATTGTTGTATCTGAGTTTTGCTTGTACAATGCCTTCTGAAGTATTTGGCAGTTGATTTTAAATAAAAAATTAAAAAATAAACGCCCCTACTCTTACAATGAGTGCCATGGGATATTCAACTGAATCAACAGTGCAGCACCCCCTAGTTCTGCGCTACAGTGTCAGCAGTAGGTATTAGCCCAAATTCCTGATTTAGGGCAAGAACCCACAATTTTCCAGCTCCAGAGATGAACCAACAAATATTACCATTACAGGAGTCACATGGATTTGAACCAAGTGGCTTAATGTAGCCCCTTCCCTGCCCCATCAAGGTAGCTAAATCTGCTCGATTTTCTGGGCAAATGTGATCCAGTATTTTTCTTGTATTTGTGCCGGTCACAACCCCACTCAGCAGGTCAGGCCCTCTGCTACCACAGTGCCAACCTCCGAGCGCAGTATTGTGAACATGGTAACCCTCCTGTCTGTTTTATGGGTCCGAATTACCTTTGGTCTCAAGTTCTGGAGGGATTCAAACTGTGAACCTCTTGCTAGTGTACCCAACTGTACAGGCTCAGATAATTCTGTTCTTTGGGGAATGCCAGATATCTTTCGCCTACGGGCACCTAACTAGGTATACAAAATGAACCCTTAAAACTTCTATGAAAGACCTTAGATAAATTCTTACCTTTTCCTAGTTTGGTATACCATTAAGCTTATGAACAGTGTTGTCAAAATCTTAACCATCCATACATCACAGGCAAAAAGGAAAGACTTGGAAGACACAGGCAGTCTCTTCAAAATAAGAGGCTTTACTTGAAATGAATAAAATATGTCTGATCATGCCACCAACTGGTTTCATTTATACCTGGTAGGCAGACACCAATATGTAAAAATTGGCCCGCATGCCTCAAATCCTCTGCCAGTTTCTACCAGCATCTTCCAAGGCTCAATCCTGTGTCCATTACTTTTCTCCATCTTCTTAAACAATCTCCCATCTGCCTGCCCGCGCACATCTATCCACATGTACCCGGATGACACCATACTGTTTGCCACAGGCCCCTCGATCACTGAAGTGTCTACTGCACTCCAACAGGATTTCAACTCTGTTCAGCATTGATTCCACTCCAACCAATTGATCCTAAAAACTAAGAAAACCGTCTTGCTAACTTTCAGCTCGCCGGCTAGACTCTCCTGCCTTGCGGCTCATCCCACTTACCTTACCACGGACGGGACCCCATTACAGGCCTGTACCTCCTTCAGGTACCTAGGGGTCTGGCTCGACCAGCACCTTGACTTCTCCATACACGTTGAGTCGATTCACAAGAAGCTGCACCCTAAATTTGGCACCCTATACTGCAACAAGGGTTGCATCCCCATTTCGGCCAGGAAGAAAATTGTTCAAAAGATGATTCTCCTGTTAATAGATTATGGTGACACAGTCTATGGCTCGGCCCCCTCTCTTCTTTAGCCAGCCTGGACACACTCTTTCATTCTTTCTGCCAGTTTATCCTGGACTGTCCTCAAGAGACTCACCACTTCAGCCTCTATAGCTCGCTAGCCCTACCCTCACTACAGGCCTGGAGACAGATCCACTGCACCAGGGTCATAGCTAAATACTGGACTCAGTCCCTTCCCCCCTACCTCAAATCCGCCCTCTCGACAAAGCCTCTGTCGGTCTATGTCCTTAGGAGCACTGATTCCAGACTCCTACATATCCCTTTTATGGGTTCCTCCAAAGGCGAAGCTGCCTTCAAATACCGGTTGCCCAAAATTTGGAACACTTTGCCTTCCATCATTAGGCATACCACAAACTCTCAGAGCCTCAACTCCCTCCTCTATGCCTACTTCTCCACCAGTTATGCATGCACCTAGCGCTGCAAGCCTCCAGTTCACTTTTTAGTACCACGCACATTCCGTCCACTTGGCCTCTCCTTTTGGTCCATAGCAGTCACTGTACCTCAGTTCTGGTCATCTGCCCCCTCTATAAGGGCACGGGGTGGACCTGCTTCCCAACACTGTACCTTAGATTTATCCAAATTGCACCAACCCTTGACTCAGCTAGCCCTGCCTACTAAGGCTGCTATTTTTTCCCTCATCAGTCTAGCAATCTACCGTAATCACCTACTAGACCATACTGTATGCTAAATTATCTACTCTGTCAGCACTGCCTCTCCTCTCATAACCTGTACTGTTGTCATTTGTTGTTGTTCTATATTTATTTTTATGCATCTATTGTTTTATTTCTGTAATCCCAGTTCCTTTACCCCCAGGACGCATCTGGAATCGAGTGGCACTCCATTCAGCATGCCCTCCTGGTTAAACTCTTAAATAAATAAATAAATAAAAAATAAATAAATAAGTAAAATGTAACCACAGAACAATATATCACAAAACATACAATCACTTAAAAGAGCAAGGTAAAATACAAACATAAACTCCTACCACAATACACTTAGACTTGTCTATCTAATGTATACCTTCTTACAGTGCTAAGCTGTTGTTTCAAGAGAGTCCAAATAGGAAATGTCTCTAAGTGGAAATACAGAATACAGTTAAACTGTCTCTAAACCTGTCCCTTCCATGACGTCACCTAGCTCCTCCCTGTAAAATATAAAAAAATAATACACACAGGATGTCCCATCACTCAGAGGGTATAATAAATAAGGTGACAACAGCAAAATCTCGTTTCCCTATATGACCCTTTGATCTTGAGTCTTTCCTTTGATCTAGTGTGTTTTCCTGCTTTTTCACAGACATCACAGAACTTTTGCAACTCTGCAGTTTTCTCACCTAGCTGCAACATAGTTATTCAGCACCTGTTGAAATTAACTGCCCTTCCTGAGGACGTCATAAAATGGATATTTTAGTTCCTGGCTTCAAGCAACACAGATCCTAAACAAGGCTATAAAATGTGAGTTCTTGGAAGTTAATCACATACAGAGATCTGCTGTTTAACATATCCTGTCCTTTGAACTGAAACCTTGAGGGGGTCATCCCAGGAGCACAGGATGTCTCATGAGAGACACTCAATAACACATTTTTATATTACAAAATTATACAGCAATCAGAACAAGCTGTCCAAGTATCACAGTACCTAGTTTGCATTTGTATTTACTGTTTAGGCAAGAAGGGTTAAGTCAACCTGAAGAAAATCAGTGGAAACCAGCAGCCTTTCAAAAGAACAATTTACTAAAGCATGAAGCAGCAACCCACTAACTAATGCTTTAATTACAGTGTATGATGGCACTCAGTCAGCATGGAAATCCATGACTGGAACAGCATTGTTGTGCTGCAGTAGTGACATCAAACTACTGTAGGCACATCACTACTACAGCAGCACAACAACTTCGAATGTCCGCACGTGACTACTTCACTGAAGCCATAGCTCCAGCTGCCAACACTGGTACAAACTAAATGACATTGATGATCATTAAAGCTGCTGTTGTGTTATTTTAATTTTCAGTACTGCCTATCACCCCTCCTGTTTCAACCATTTTATCTCATTCACAGTACCATACATTATAAAAGATTGGACATAGTTCTCCATACACAAACAAGGCTGAATCTGAATCTTGAGGCACCCAAAGCAGCTTGAGACATCTTGAGCCATGCTCTCAAGGTCTCTAGTTGCCAAGGCAACCTCTCAATTTAGACACAGCCTTGTTATAGATGGAGAAGCATGCACAATCTTCTATGTCAGACGCCCCCAGTTGAAGCGACAGAGAGACACAAAATGTCAGGGGAGTCTGGCTCATCATGGCTGATAGATTATTTGTTTGTGGAGTGCTGTTTTATACTTTGAATAAACTGTACCTTTGAGTGATTGCTGGTGTGCACTGATTTCTTTCTTTTTATCATTGTAACCACATTAGTAGCCATTTTGGCAATGTCCAAAAGATGTAGTGTGCTCCTTGGTTGATAATGAATCAATCTTAATACTGAACCCTTTACTGAAAATTCCCATTAAACTGTGTCCTGGTTATTTTAATCTGGTAGTTTATAAGGTTTTAAAACTGCTGGAATGTCTCTATAAGGGCAAACATAATGCTGAATTGATTAGGGTTGCTATGATATCCATTAAACCATTTAAGATTAAGGAGAGGGAGGGACACTAGGGGGCACTATCTAAAGTTGGAGGGTGGTTGATTCAGAAGGGAAATGAGAAAGCACTATTTCTCAGAGAGAGTAGTAACAGGGTGGAATGCACTGCCTGAGGAGTTGGCATCCTTTAAGATGGTGGGCAGTTTTAAGAGGTGATGGAACAAAGTCAGGGGGAAAGTCGCCAATGAGATACAGGGGGAGGGTAAGAGATAGTATGGGCATGAAATTGGATATGTGGGTAGGAGAGGGGGAGCAGCTGCAGTGCAACAGACTGCTAGCTGCACACTTGAGCAGACAAGACAGACCATCAGGCCTGTATCTGCTGGCATTCTAAGTATGTTAGTATTCAAAAACGAATATCTCAGATATCGGAATAAATTTTGGATTTTGGATTTTTGCATAAAGCTGCTGAAAACCCGAAAGCCTTAATATTGTATTAAAAAACTTACTCCACTCATTCCAAGTCCCCCAATCCCCCACAGTATTAATTAACCCCCTCACAAACCACCCTTTAACCCCAAACTTCCATCCTCCCCTGAAGCCCCCTGTGAGCATACAGTATTAACTTTCATTATAGAGCACCACCTTATAATAAAAAATGTGTCCCCCACCAGTGCCAAATTACTAGCCTCCCACCTTGATCCACCCTGGTGCAAGCCACATAACCCCCAGTTTAGTAAACAAGCCCCCCCCCGTCCAACACACCCACTACCACCACTTCTTTCCTCCCTGCATAGCCTCCATAAGCCAAGGATATCTGAGGTCAGGTGACCAGAACAGAGATGATGACCCCACGGTTGAGCAGCTAGCTCATCATTAATCCCAAAAAGATGAATGAAATTGAGTCTAGTAACACTTGATTGGCTACAGGGGAGTAAGATTACCTGGAGCGACTAAGGGAGTTCCTAGGCACAAGAGGCTGTGTACTGTGTGAGTAGCGGTGGGCGAAGTGGCTTCAATTTGTGCCGCAGAGCGATTCGCGGAGAGAAGGTGGATTTGCGGAGTAAACTGCAGCGCAAAACGGAGTACTTCGCGTCATAGGAGGTAAAGCAAAGTCCATTGAAAATAATGACTTTGCATTAATCCGCCTTCCCCAAACCACAACTCCACAGAAATTAAGGCAAAGTACATTGAAAATAATGTACTTTGCCTCACTTCGCCTTGTTTTAAGCTCCAAAGGTGGATTTTGCAGTGATTCATGGGATTTCAGGTCACATGGGCTCTAGATTGTTCTGCACAGCCTCAGTTCGGGGTAGTGTGTGTAAGAAGCTATTGGAGACAGCCTGCTCTGAGAGCTCTCTGCGATTCAAACCTTCTAAAAGCTGTTAAAAAAGCCTTTTTGAGTAATTTTTTTTGCTGAAACTTTAGTTCATCGATTGTAGGAAACCCTCCTGTGCTCATATCATTGAGCGTTTATTGTTTATGTGTGGCTTTTGAATGTTAATGTACAACATTCATTCTGTGTACTGAGAGACAGTGGAAGTATGTTTTGGGGAGGGGCGCATCTGTGATGTATGTAGACTGAAGTAGGAGAAATAGGGAGTTCTGTTTTTTGGTTATATTTTTCTTGTATAACTGACTGTGTTAATCTACACACAGTAATATTTTCAGTAATTGTTGACATTTTTTAGCTGATTGTGTGTGTTGTGGTCTGGAGGACCTGGTGCAGCAGTGCATAATTTCAGGTTGTTTAAAATACTTTGTATATTAGCAAAGTTTTCAATTTGCTACGCGTTACTTGTAGACAAATTGTGTGAGTGTGTGTGTGGTGCGTGATATCAAATAATACACCTGTTATTGTGCCACAGTGTAATTGCAGGTGCAGCAGTGTGAACCTGCTATCCACTGCACCTGCGTGATTTTGTACTGCCATTGTGGTATCTTTTCTTGGTTTTGCACTGCTGTAATCTGCAGTAAGTGCTCCCCTCCTCTCACCGGCAAAAGATTTTCTTTTCCAGATTGGATTGTTTGTGACTTGAGAGCACCCCTGATTAGTTAAGGTGTTGTTGAACTTGTTGTAACTTTGCGTCTGTATCGCTTGTTGAAGCCACAGTTGTTTTTTTGTCTTCACATCCAGCATCCCACCCCCCCGGACCGCCACACAGAGTGAATGTTCCAAAATCTAAATTTGTTTAGAATATTCTTGGTGATCCTGCAAAATGCCCGCAAAGAGATGTGCAAGCAAAGCTGTTTCTCGCCATGGCACTGCTACCAGTGGTAAGATTGTCTGTGATCATGGTAGTAAGCAGTGGCAGAAGTGCATTGCTGATGTGAGAAAAGGTATTTCTCCTTCAGTGTTTTTTTACAGCGCAATCAGTAGCTTCACTCATAGTTGAAGGAGATGATGTTGTCCCAGCTGGTGGTGTTAGTGCAGTTGCTGGTGGTGGTATGAGTATTGCTGCCTCAAGTTCCACTTCTCACCAGTTTACTGTGTCCAAAAATATAGTGGAGTGTGAAGCAGTGCCAGTGAGTGACTGTGTAGATGATGTCATACTCCCCAGTAACATTCCAGTAACTGAACATGAGGATTCTGATCATCAGGTCAATGATAGCACACAATGTCACATTTCTTCCACTGCAGTTCAAGTCACGCATTTGCCATGCAGTGATTTACAGTGTGGTGAAAAAACTTCGGGTGATGGTGGTGCTGATGATGATGATGATGTTGCTGTGGTTGCAATATGCAGTCCACATGTCAGTATCCAAGCAGAAGATGTGGATGATATTGATGAATATGATGATGATGATGATGTCAATGACCCCTTTTGGGAACCGGAGAAAGAGAAATTCAAGGTGGTTGTGTCTGGGTCTGTTTGCACCCCCCCCCACCCTGTAAAAGGTTGTGATTTACCAGTTTCAGTTGATGATGATGACCCAGTAATAATGATAGGTAGTCGTGGTGGTCAGTTGCAGCCCAAGTGTGCCTGCCTGGAAAATCATGTCGCACCCCCCCCACTTCATGACTTAAAAAACAGAGTCCAAAAAGCAGCATTGGGGGGGCACATGTTAAAACTAGAGCATCACGATCCCTTGTTTGGGATTTTGTTGTGCAAGATGCAAATGATGAATCAGTTGCAATCTGCCAGCTTTGCCAGGTGCGTGTGAGTCGAGGTAAAAAGGGGAACCATCTGGGCATGGGGGGCAGCATACACATCTTAAGAACAGGCACATGGCACTGCGGACCCAGGACAAGATGGCAGCTAATACCTGTACCACAGTGGGGCGTTCACCCTCGTCATCAACCATAACGAGCATGATATCCCCTTCCATGACTGTAACATCAAGTAGAAAATTAAATGTGTGCAGTAGTGATGAAATAACAGCAGAGGATTACTACAGGCATGATGAGGTGGAGGAGCTGAATGATTTTGAAATCTTGTCCAGTGGTGGTGAGAGTAGCAGTTTTGGTGGTAGTGGTGGTGGTCAGTGCAGTATGTCTAGTGCAAGTGGTACATCAACCCCTGTAAATACATGTGGGAAAATAACTGCATTTCTGGGTTTGTCATCACCTGTGCAACCGTCTTCATCACACGTCCACACTCCATCCATTGCAATCCGCAGGGCAGAACCATTTGTCATCACACTCCATGTAAAACGTTTGTCAGCCCACGTTACAGAGTGTTTTTGCACATAAGCTGAAGTACCCAATCATACAGTGTCATGTGAACTTAATGCTGCTGTAGCTGAAATGCTGGCAATTGATCTTTTGCCCTTCTCCTTTGTAGAGAACTCTGGGTTCCGGCGGTTTGCTGCATGTGCCTGTCCAAAATGGAAAGTCCCATCCAGGACATACTTTTCGACCCATGCTGTCCCTGAGTTGTACTATGCTGTGTCCGACTCAGTAAGACATGCCCTATAACATTCCTCCTCTTCATTCATACATTTAAGTATGGATATGTGGAAAGTGGCAAAACAGCAGGGAGTTCATATTTGTGTATAACTGCACACTGGGCACAGGTACCGGGGGTTGTTCGTGTTGTTGGTAGTGTGAATAATCAGTGTAGCAAGGTGGAATGTTGTGGTAACAATCTTCCAGGAATTCGAGCAATGTGACCTGTTCACACACTGATGAAAACATGTTGGACGTGGTACTGACTGAAATTGACAAGTGGCTGAACCTCTGTCCCTGAGAGTTGGGTTCATAGCAAGTGACAATGGGTCAAATATGGTGAAATGCATCATGTATGGTGGCTTTTTCGGGATCCATGCATGACCCACTGTTTAAATCTTGTGGTGGAGGAGTTTTTGTAGCACCCTGATATAAAGGAAATGCTAATAGTTGCACGCCATATCTGTTCTCACTTTTCACGCTCTGCAAAGGCCTGTGACCAACTTCGGCAGCTGCAGATACAAAACAGCCTCCCACAGCACCGCTTGAAACTGGAAGTTGTCACCCGGTGGAACTCTACTTTATACATGGCAGAGAGGTTGTATGAACAATACAAAGCCATCTCAGAATATCTTGTCATGCACACTAGCCGTGACAGTTCCATGGCCTCCATGTCTATGACGACTGAACAGTGGCGCCTCATGGACTCTGTAATAACAATCTTGAGGTCTTTTGAACATGTCACAAAGGCGGTGAGTGGTGAGTCTGCCTCCATTTGTCAATCAATTCCACTGCTGCGGGTGCTGATGCAGACATTAATGAATGTACAGCATAGCTTTGATGTTGCCAGAGACAGTACTAGCAGTATGTTGCTAAAACACATGCTGACAGTATTCGACCAGAATCGTCACATCTTGAGCATTCAGCGTAGTGACAGCTTTGCAATAGCAACAATGCTGGACCCACGATACAAATGTGGAATTGCCTCAGTACTGGAGGGTGGACCTGAGCAGGTCAAAACTGTCAGTGGGCAATTGGTGCGCTTGGTTCATGGGGCACAGAAGTCACAGGCCAAGGTCAGCAAACCTCAGAAGCATAATCAGGCTAAAGGTGAACCTCGAGTAGTATCAAGCATATCCTGTAAGGGGAAGGGGACTGCAGTTCCAGGTCATTTGTCATCAACAGCGGTTAGTGTTAATCCACTTTATGAGGCTTTGTCCCAAGTCGGGATTTGTGACATAAATGATTCCGAAGAAGCGGATGATGCATCAAACACTGGACTTAGAGCAACACAGCAAATGGTTGAGTCATATGTGTCTGAAAACAGGCATCTGTCAATCACTGATGATCCCCTTTTATACTGGAGTTGAAAGGTCAGTGAATGGCCAGAGCTGACCACTGTAGCACTGAAGTACCTGACATGCCCACCCTCCAGTGTGAGTGTCGAGAGGGTATTCAGCTTAGCAGATTCAATAGCTCGGGATCATCATACAAACCTCTCTCCTGCAAATGTCAGTTTGCTGACAATAATAACAATCATTTGTCAATGCCGAATGTTTGCTTGCTGGCATTGGCATTGGTAGTGTAGGAGTTAGAGAGCTGCATAATAGGAATGGCAGTGAAGTATTGAACTGAAGCCAACCCCACCACCACCCTGCAGAGACTGACAGGCATTGGGGTGTGCCTTTGGGTCATCAGGCATAACAGCCACGTCATTTCACCGCATCCTACCTTGCAGACATCGACAAGTGTCACAGTGCGCCTTGGGATCTTTGGCCCTCATGCTCACCCCATTCCATCAGGAAATATGGTGAGATGGGTGTTGAATAGAAGAATGGAGTGAACTTTGGGGCCGAAGAGTCCAAGGTGCACCTCAATACCTCTCAATGGCTGCAGGGTGTGGAATGGTATGAGCATTACTGGCGAGAATCCCAAGTCACACCTCTGATGCCTGTCAATCTCTACAGGGTGGGGAGTTATAGTCGGAAACCCTAACGCCTCAGGCGTTCTTTGGCATTTTCACTCCAAATTTTCAACATGGGTTTTTTGTGAGCCCCACCTTATGAATAGTGGCAATATCAGTTTGTTAGCCGAAAGCTGATTTTGCACAGCGACTACGCAATTTGGCACCACAGCTGCAAAAACACATTTCGAACAGGATGTGAAAAAGGAGAGCTGTGCTGTTCATGGGGAGGTACAAGAAATGGCAACGATAAAAATCTGCAGTGAAAATATTAAAAAAACTGGTGAAGTCACAAGCGTGCGTAGAAACTGCGCAACGTACTGACTTTGAACCAGATTAAGCTGCTGGTGGTATTTTTAGTGAATGAGGGAAATTTGGCCAGGACACCAGGGAAATTCCCCTACTTCCTGCTTCCTGTGAGCAGGAGGGACCCATTTTCCTGTGGGACCGAGATGGCGGAGGAGGAGGTTTTGTGTTTGGTGAAAGGGAAGGCCTCACCTTTCATTGCATCACAAGAGGCCCTTCAAGATGGTGAAATCGAAACAGAACAAGAAGAGATTTATCATGAAGCAATGGGATTTTCAGAGGATGATCGCTACAAAGTTCCTATGTTACAAGACGCCGTATTGCAATTTACAGACCTCGCTACCTCAGGAGGAGCTCCTTGCTTTTAAAACATCTAACTCGGCTGTGCATCTGGCTACTGAAGGTTCTTATGATAAACAAAGGGGTTCTGGTGAGTCCTTCTCATTTATTTCTGTTTCTAAAAATTTGACTTTACCGCTTCAGGGAACGCAACAGGCTGGCAGTATATTTGTTGCTTCAAACAAGTACCTAGAGCCTCATACATTGTTACGTTGCCCTTTGAGTTCACAGTCTTCTGCTCAAATACAGCATGTTTAGCTATGCCTACAGATATAACAATTTGTGAGGTTGGGAAACCTAATGTGGAGGCCTGTAAGGGTGCAGATAACTTTGGGACAGTTAAGGAGCTTAGTGCAGCAGCAAAAGTAAGCGCTCAGCTGCTGCCCGCTTCAGAGACACTCCCTGTCATGATTACCTGCAAACGCTGTCAGTGGAACAGCTGCTAGAACTGTTGCAAGCGCTTCTGCAAAGCAGGATTTGTTGGAACTATTGTCTCCTACTACGCACTGTAATAGTACTAACCCTCTTAACACACAGCAGGCTGGCAGTTTTAATGTTGTTTCAAACAAGTGCCTACAGCCTTTATCATCACAGCAGTATGAAGGAAAGGATTTAAGTACTATCGACAAACAGACACTGTGGGGGAAAAATGAAAGTTATAAATCTGTAGAGGTCTTACATACTGAATCTACCTCGCTTAGTAAATCAGCAGGGTTTGTGTTTCGGCAACCAGTTACTGGGACATTTATACCTCCTACAAAGGAAGTTATTTTATCCCCTGATATTATATATCAATCCACGCCAGAATCTCAAACAGGGGTTACGCATTTCACCTTTCCAACTAGACCTCCTTTTAAACAAATTATAAAAGGAACTGAATTCTATGTGCCTAAAGCCTCTCCTCAAAGGTCTGAATCTGAGACTGTTTCTACACACTCAATATCGGAGTCCTGGTCGCCAGGGAAAGCCTTATCCGGAGCAGGATGGAAACAGGCCTTATCAGGTACCTGGGTTCCTGACCCAACATGGGAAACTGATTTTACTTTTTCTCAAAATTCACCAGTGTGGAAACCTGGTGTTCAGGCAGTTACTTCAACTAAACCCGTGGAACTTAAGATTCAGCCAGGAGGTCCGGAGCCTTCTTTTATTAACAGGCCTATGGATCAACAAGCACCTCAGCCTGAGACACTTGAAGGTACTAAGTCTGCCTCTAAAGCTATTCCACCACAAGAAGAGAGTGCTCCACCACCAGCTCAAAAGCCTCTCATGTCTGAACTTTTCTCTACAGCTAAAAGAGAGACGGCTCCAAGAAGGAATGCTGTTCGCATTCGTTATAAAGGGGGTTTGGAGAATAGACCTGATAGGTATAATGTGGGGAAAACTTTGTTAAAGGATTCACTTCATTTCTCCCCTAAGGATGTCTTTGCCTTTATAAATATATCAGGAGAAGATAATTTTGATGTAAGTTTCAGGGTCTGCACAAGCTCTTGATCTTTTTTGGGATAGATATGGGCAAGCAAAGTTGTCACCACTATGGGCTCCCTTCTTGGTGATTCCTTTAACAAAACCTTTAATAAAATGTGTGACAGTTATGTTCCGTAATGAGGGTGTGCATGTAGAAGATATTACCTTTTGGCTTTCACAGATGTGTGAAGTATTGAGTGCTCCAGATCCTATCCTAGATTCGGAACAATTTTGGACAGGGGGATGGAAGTATAAAATTAAACTCTAGACAGTCAGAATCAGGTATAGAACACATCCCTAATTCTTTCCTATTAGGAAGGGATAGAGGGGTTTGTTATTATGGGGGCAGCCTAGAGCATGCTATAAGTGTGGCTCTAGGACTCATCTATCTAGTGTGTGTGATCAGCCCCGATGTGACAACTGTGGGGAAGTGGGACATGTCACAATGCAATGTGCAAATCATTCCAGATGTGACTTATGCGAGGAATATGGACATGTGTTTAGTGAATGCCCTTGGGCAGCTAAAAACAAGGCCACTTGTATCAGTCCAGATTTGCTGATTCAAAAAGCCCAGGATGCCGCAGGTTACTCCCCCCCAACACCTCACCACCACCACCCCCTGCATCTCCTTCCCTCCCTCCCCCCCTATGGAAGGATGGGAAGGTCTAAGGCTTCCCCTTTGACACAATCATTACTTTCCAAACCACAGGTGCTTGAAAAGGCAGTAGTGGTAGCCCCTCGGAAGGTTGAACCCAGTATAAGTATCCCAGAAATTTTACAGTTGGCACCGGTTTGTTATATTGAACCTGTAGCTTCTAAACAGGAACAGGTTGCTGGTGCCCCTGTTTCTCCCCTACCTAGGCGGAGGTCCTCACGGAACTTGCCACTCAAATCTCCCCCCTTACGGTTGCTCTTGAAACAAGTAATTCTTATGCAGCATTATTTACCCCATGCGGGGGGAGACGGATATGGATTTGGGAGACTCGGATTCTCAAAAGTCCTCAGTTTCTACCATGTCTCAAATCATAGACAATTATAAAGAGGAAAAAAAGAAAGAAATAACTATGGAATACTTTTTCTAGATATTGCCACATACATTTAGTCTGGGGATCTCTGAACACCCACAGTTTGTTAAATGTTAACAAAAGACAAGCTTTGTTTCAATTAATGTATGATTTAAAAATTTCTGTCATGTTTGTAAAAGAAACCTGGATGAAGTCTATTGAACAGTTATTAGACTTTAAACGGGAATGGCCCTGGGGACCCTCTTATTGGTCGTTTGGGACTGACTGTGCGAATGGTATTGGCATTTTATTCAATTCCTTTCAGTTTTCCTTTCTTAATTTAATTGATCTTATTCCAGGCAGGGTGATGATTCTGGATGGTAAATGGCTGAATTCTACCTTCAGGTTTATTAATATCTATAACCCACAGGGTAAAGCGGATAGAGTGGCATGCATGAAAGCAGTTCAGCCTTTTTTAGTCACCACTGCAAAAGTATTATGGGGGGTGATTTTAATTGCTATTTGTATAGAACATCTCAGCAGCATAAAAAAATTTATTGTGATTCCCATGCTCTGGCTTCCATCATAAGGATAGCAGGATTAGTGAATTGTTTTTCTTACTGCACGCAGGGACCCAGCGTGTCTTTTATGAAGGGAAAATTGCATACACTTATTGATCATATGTTAGTATCTCCATCCGTACAGGTAAAGACTTTTAGTATAAAACCATGTGAATTTTCAGATCACCTTTTTTTGAATTGTTCTGTATCTTTAGGTAATTTATCAGATGGTCATAAAGGGAGATGAAAATTGAATACATCTAGTCTAGATTCTTTTCACATAAAGATAGGAATACAGGCTTTATTAAAGGCCCGTTTGTCTGTAGTTTTTTTATATACTGATATAGGAGCCTGGTGGGCAGATACCAAATTAGACCGGAGTAAGTGGTTTAAAAAACAAGGGATTTTAACTAAAGGCCACAACTTTTTAAAATATTTGTCTCTTAGGCAGCAGCTGCACAGGTGATTACCTTTTCTTATAATACCAAATTTGATTATTCAAAACAGATTAAGCAGCTGAAAAATGATATGAGACTATATCAGTATGACAGGGCCAAGACTTTGCAAGCAATTCTAGTAAACGCTACAAGCAAGACCCCATTGGGGATCCCTTTGAGGCATGCAAATCTTTAAGGGATTCATCCACTATTGATTATCTGTATAATGCAGATGGGTCACATGCCACCACATTAGAGCAGTTAAAAGACTTAATAGAACTACATTATCATTCTTAGAACCAGATTCTCCATTAAGGAGGATTCTATAGTCCACTATTTAAGCTCGGTTAACATTTCTTTGGTTTCCACTGAGGTGACTCAGTTATCTAGGCCTATTACCAAACAGGAAATCTTAGAGGTTATTAAAAAATTGAAGCCTAACATTTCCCCAGGGATAGATGGGCTCCCTAATCAGCTTTATAAAAATTTGCAGAAGAATTTAGTGATTGCTTACTACATTTATTTAATTTTTTTTTTTAGAAACTAATACTATTTTTTTCCTCCTTTACTGAAGGCCTTTTGATACACCTGTTTAAATCTGGAGATAAGGCTGATACTAAAAACTGGAGGCCTATTACTTTACTAAATACGGATTATAACATTTTTTCCAGTATTCTTAATAACAGATTGAAGGCTTATGCTGAAGGTGTAATTTCTTCATATCAATTTTGTAGTATTCCCAATAGACAGATCCAATCAGCTTTAATGATTTTAAGGGATGTCACTGAATATTTATCTTTGGCTGGAAGATCTGGATGTATTTTGATCGCTGATTTTGAGAAAGCTTTTGATAGAGTATATTTACTTTGTTTTTAGTTCTCCAAACATATGGGGTTCCTGCAAAGATAGTGGATATAATCAAACTATTATATCAACACAATACAGTTTTTCCATTCTTAAAAGGCTGTATTGCCAAAAGTTTTAGGATAAAAACAGGGGTACGTCAGGGTTGCCCCCTAAGTCCACTTTTATATGTTTTTTCTTTGGATCCCTTTTTGCAGACCTTAGTTAAAACCCCAAAATGGACAGGGATAACAGGGGATTTCTTTACAGATCAGCTTTATCTACAAGCTTATGCTGACGATTTAAATTTATATTTTGCAGATATATCTCAAATTCCTAAATTTTTAAAAGAATTTTATTCTTTTTCATTAGTTTCAAATGCAAAAATTAATCTGCAGAAGACCAAAGGCCTATTGATTGGGGCAATTGGTCCTGCTGAGATGATACAAAATGGTATCAGTATCTCTCGAACTCCACAAAAAATTTTAGGAATATTATTTGGCCCTCAACATTTGCCTGCAGAGAATTGGACTTTGGCACTAGAGAAAGTGGAAAAAAAAGTTAAGAGATGGAAACAGTGGAAATTTTCTAAATTGAAATGTATTCAGATTTTGAAACAGTTTATTTTACCTTGTTTGCAATATGTAGCAATGATTTTTCCTCTTCCACCACAGTTTGAAACAAAGACCTATATCATTTTTTTTCAGATGCTATGGGGGAATAGCTTGAATCCAGTAAAACGGCATTATACTTACTTACGGAAAAGATTAGGGGATTTAGGGATGACTGATCCTATTACATTTTTGCATTCCTTATTTTTTATAACCACTGTTAAGAGGGGACTTTTTTCAGTAGTAAGTTTAGAAAAGGGGTGGGTGGATGGATAAGGTGTTGGGAAGATATTTTCAAGCTTGGAAGATTTTAGCCCCAAAATTAAATTCCCATGTCTGTATTCCTAACTATTTTAGACCTGTAGCACAAAAATTGTATAAATGGCAAATCACTAGAGACATGATTAAGGAACTTAACACTCAGTCTCTGTATTCCTTAGTGATGGAAGCAATTCATCCGCAAGTTCCTTGTTTTAAAAATTGTCCTACTTCATTTAATACTAAAATATTGGCACATCTTAATAATACTAGATTACCTCCAGGTCAAAGGGAAACACAATGGTTGCTTTCATATGGTAGATTAAATGTTCCGGGGAATGCGAAATATAAGGCCAAAGAAGAAAGAAATTGTCCTTATATGGAATGCATAAACTTAGAAGAAACTATGGAACATTTTCTTTTACAGTGCTCATATTCTATAGGTTTGTGGAAATATTTGGCCAAGCTATGGAAGTTTTCTTGGTTACAGTTTCTTACGTGTGATATTCTGGTTTTAGGAATTTATCCATTACCTTTAGCTAGTTTTCATGAGGATACTTTATCTCTATTTTTTCACTGTATACGGTATTTTTTATGGCAAGCTAGATGTCAGTGGGTGATTTATATGAATGTTACAGCATTTAGGTTACAAATGAGCTTTAAAAAATTTATTTGCAAGATATGAAGGTGGTTTCTTTCTGTAAAGTTAATAGGTGGTGGCAGGGTTTTACTCACTTTATTAAATATAAATAATTTACTGTTCATATTAAGTTCTTAGGATTGGGTATATTGTGTTTATTTAAGGTATTATTCATTTTATTTTTCATTTTCATTTTTTTCTTCCTGTGTTACAGTGAAATACTGTATTGTTTGATATTTTGAGTTGTATTATATGTTTATTATTGCAATAAAAACTCCTCTACTCTTTTTGATAAGTGCCATGGGATCTTTAACATCCACCTGAGCTACCACCAATTCAGGCAGATGGGACCTCGGTTTAACATCTCATCCCTGATGCCTATTACAAATGCATGAACTTACGAGGGTGCATGGAAACTGCAAAATGGTCACTCCTAACACAGTCATTTGTGGACTTTTTTCACCAAATTTTTAACATAGCTATTTTAACACCTCTGCTCATGAACAGTGTCACTGTGATTTTCTTAATCTGTCCCAAACATTGATTTTGCACACCGACTGGGCCATTGAGCGCTACATGCGCAAAAACACATTTTGGGCATGATGTGAAAAATGACAGCTATACTGCTCATAAGGAGGTGTGGTAAAATGGCAATGTTGAAAATCTGGAGTGAAAATATTGAAAATTCATGAACTTACGAGCATGCATTGGAACAGCGCAACACATGCTCGTGAAAGTCATTTTTGGGAATTGTTTCACCAAATTTTCAACATAGGGTTTTTGGGGGCTTACCTCATGAACTCTGACACTGTCATTTCATAAATCAGTCCCAAATGGTGGTTCTGCGCAGTGACTGCAAAATCGCCTTTCCGGGTCGATTAACAAAATTACAGTGACAGAATTCATGAGGTGGGATCCCAAAAACTCCATGTTGAAAATTTGGTGAAAAAATTGGCACAAATGCTTGAGATATGCATCAAAGTTGAAAAAACCCTATTTATTCCATTATACAGCTTACCGGCATTTCCTCAGTTTGCGGTCGGCTTTGAAGAGTGCAGACGTATTCCCGGTCCACCAAAGATCATCGCACCAGACTCCAGAGGTAAGTATGGGGTGAGGTGGGGTGGGGAGGCAGCGGCACAGAGGGTGGGCATGGGTGGGGGTCAGGACAGTCAGCGAGGGACCATTTTTTCTTGCAGGTTATTTTTTTCTCGTAGATGATGCGGGACTTGTGCCACGCTGGGGTGGGCTCCCAGTGTGGCAGCTGGAAGGCTGCTTGGGGCAGTGGAGCTGATGGGGGATTGGGCACCCCCGTCAGCCATACAGACTATTACCACGCTGGGATGGGCTCCCAGCGTGCCACCCAGTAGTCTGTCGGGGGGGAAGCAGTGAAGCCGATGGAGATTGGATACCCCCGTCGGCCTTACGGACCATTGCCATGCTGGGGTGGGCTCCCAGTGTGGCACCTGAAACTCTGGGGGAGAGCACAGCAGAGCTGACGGGGGATTGGGCACCCCTGTCAGCCATACAGTGTGTGTGTGGGGTGGGGAGCACATGAGCATGCAATATGCTATCAACACTATCTTATCACTGCTCATTGAAGTGGGTCTCTCCCTTTCACCTGTATGCCACTGCATTTTCAACTGCTGTCATAGACAGCTGCAGCATTCATTGGTGAACTTTGGCCACGCCTGCAAACACACTGACTGAATTGGAAGACAGGGTGCCACATCTACAAAAACTTGGATGATGGCACTATGTTTCTTGCACATGTGTGCAAGCAAACATAAAAATGAATGAGAGGCTCATACCAGCTCAGACAGCAACCTCAGTATTTATACCCCAGCATAATCATGGTTTATCTGATGCTGTAGAAAGGGACCATCCTGATGGCAGTGGCAGCATGAAACAGCCTACCACTGATGCAGATGATACCACAATGGAGAAAGAATTTCCCAGTGGTCAGAATTCAGACATACAGTAGAAGACTGTGAGGGCAGCTTTCTTTCTGAGGATGATGATGAATCATGATGAGGTTAATGTTGGCAGGTTTTAAGTGGTTAAAAGGCTGTCACATTTCTTGTATGATACATGTTTTCTTTTTCCTACAGTTAAATCAGTGTCCCACTCATATTGACTCAAATTCCATATGTCATGTCACATTTATAACACAGAGCACAGTATATCCTGGACCCTGGACTACCACCACCAAGCCAGAAGGGGAAAGATCCAGATTCATTTCAGTGCTTTGCAGTAACTGCTAACTGCTATTTTTGTTTTAAACTTAGATTGTGGGCTTTTAGTGACACTATTATTTCTTTTCTGTCTTTACTTAGAATTGTTTTGGGGCTGTTGAAAATTTAAAACATAGTTTGGTGTGCTTGTAGTGGTGGTGTATTCCTTTGCTGTCTTTAATTGCTGCAAAATTTCACCCCCCCTTCCCTCCACTCTTAATTATATGCCCTGTTAAATCTGATTTACAGGAGCTAAGCACAGGGAATAGTAGGGGTTGTGGAGTAGGAGGAGCATAAGGGGGGAAAAAGCCTGCCCTTGGCACACGTGTTTTGACTCATTATTTATATATTTATTTTTTTCTTCTTTAAAGAAAAGTATCTGAGGATCAGTGGCAGGATTTTTAGGACAGTAGATTAATAAAAAGGGAACTAGGAGGGCTTAGCAACAGACAAGTACTGGAATAGCAGTATAAGTGCAGTATAATGTGGGGAGTGGTGCAATGCAGTGGCTGTGGGGCAGCCATATTCAGGCAGACCTTCTGGACACTGAAGTGCTGCCCTATCTGCATGCATTTCTCTAGTCTGCGGGATGAGGTAGCCAGACTCAGAGCAGAAGTAAACTGGGTCAGAGTACCATCACCCATGTCCAGAGACCACCCAGTCCAACGCCGCTGCCTCAAAGGATGCCGAGAACAAGGGGAACTTGGATGACAGTGGGCTCAAGGAGGGTTAGGGCAGTCAGGCAGAAGTACATCCCAGATCCTATTCCACTCCAGAACTCATATGCCACACTGGCAAATGGGGATAACCAACTAGAGATACCCAGAGAAGTGGAAGGGAGGGATGTGGAGGTCAGCCAAGGAGGTGACCTCAGTGGCAAGAACAGTGGACCCTGGGGGGGAGGAGGAGGAAGCAAATCCTGGTGGAGGACTCCATCATAAGAGGGATCCAGTTAGGATGTCAACCCCCCACCTAGAAAATGCATATATATCAGCTCACCAAGGCTACTGTATTAGTGTACACACAAAGGGCACCCTTCCATCCGATTAAGGTGATGACATCGCATTTGCAGGAATCGCAGCACACTTTGGACCAGCAACAGTTCTCTCATGGTCATCATTTCTGATGGAACACACTGAATGGATTCATGTCATCTTATCCCTCCTTCACATGGTTTGGCAAGACACTGTGCATCATGATGTCATCATCACAGTATGTTAATTTTTTGGACACAAGACAGTTGCATTTTGGGGATGCAGAAAAATTCTGGGGTCTCTGTGTGACCACTGCGCGCATGAGTGACTGCGCAATAAATTCTGGGGACTTTGCATGTGGTGTAATGCTCCCATTTTACTTCATCAGCACTTGGGAATTTTCTGGACACAAGACAGTTGCATTTTGTGTGTTATGATTGTAAGCACATAATGTCACAATTCAATTATAAATTAAAGCAGCAGGGCAACAATGTAGTGAAAATTTTGACCTAAACTTTTTTATGCTATTTTAGATTACCAGCCACTAGTTACAGTACTTCCTGACTTGCACGATACCCTTCTTTTCACAATTTGCGTATGCTTTAGTACTTTTTCTCATGTCTGAAAAAATAAAAGGAGCACTCCTTTTAATATGGCTTGGACCAGGTTTTCATCACTATTTGCAGTTATTTTTGAACAAATTTTGTTCTGTGAGGTCAGAAAACACCGCCTGCTGCATAATTGTTAATTGTACTCACAACAGAAGTGATATATAAACAACTGATGGACAAAAACAACAGAAATACTGATGAAGACCAGGTCCACACCGTATTAAAAGGAGCTCTCCTTTTATTATTTCAGACATGAAAAAAATACTAAAGCAGACTCAAATACTGGAAAGAAAGGTATCATACAAGCCAGGAGGTAAGTAAAGTGGCATTGTAAAATAGCATGAAAAAGTATAGGTCAAAATTGTCACCAGATTGTTGCACTGCTGCTTTAATGTCTATTTCAAAAAAGAAATATTTCTGGAGCCTCAGTAATGTTTACTTTGTGTCGGGACTCGTGAAGTGTTTGTCAAAAAGCAGGACTGAGCAGTGCAAGTATGCTGTGCTAAACTGCATGTGTGCCGTCAGTGTTCTTTCCTGTGTGTGCTGACATTGTCCAGCTTTGTGCAAACATATATATGGTGTGACTTGTTGCAGTATCTCAAGAATAAAGATGAAAAATAATATATGGCATGTATTTTGTTTGTACCATCAGCACTGGCGGAATAAGTGATATGATATTTTTTCAGAGGTTTTGGGTCACCGTGCACTTCAATCACTCACAGTGCACACATGACTTTGTGGTGATAATAGCACAAAAAACACATGCTCTCCTAAAAGGCATGTGTGCAGTATCTGACTAAGGTGCACTCTGGTCAGACACCACTGAAAAAATATCATATAACTTAGTCCACTGTTGATGATGATGGTGACAATAAAATATACTTTATATGGCCGGCCCGGTGGTGTTAAGGGTTGAGACACTGGATGCCACACTTCGCTCCATGCTGGTGACCTGGGTTTGGGAGCGGACTCGGGTCACTGGTGGGTCAGCTGGGGCAAGACAGGCTTGAGCGTTCCATGACAACTCGCCTTCTCCAGGGAGGGTTGAGGCTGAAGCCTGCACACTTGCCTGACTCAGAGCAGAGGCTCGGAGCACTGCAAGCCCCCAATGGTCGGGGATGGGTGGCCCCTGCACAGCGTGGACATCTGTGCCTTACGCCTTGATGTCAGGGATCGCATGCTGTAGGGGTGGGAGAAAAAGAGGAAAATAGCCTGCCATCACCGGGGAGATGGAGTTCCAGAGATGTGCCCTCAATGTGCCTTTGCCCGCCTGACGGCCCTGGACCGATGAAACATAAGTAATGGGGTGTTCGGGGCCCCGCCTCATCCCCGCTTGGGTGATAAGCCGTAGTTCCATGGGAATCCAGGGGTTGTTCTGGTAGGATGAAAGGCAGAGGGATGTCTGCCAAGGATCTCCTGATGGGTCGGGGATGGCAGGCTGGGGAAGGAGGAGAAAATAGAAATTTCAAAAAATAAAATATACGTTATATATTATTATCTCTATTCTTTATACCATAAACACTGCAACTAGTTAGCATATATATATATATATATATATATGTTTGCAAGAAGTTGGACAATGTCTGATGTCACACACAGACAGGAAACAACACTGACTGCACACATGCAATTTAGCACATTATACCTGCACTGCTCAGTCCTGCTTTTCCACAACCACTCCACAACAGAAAGTAAACATTACTGAGGCACCAGATTATAATAACAGGGCAATAAGAAGCATGTACTGTATGTATGCATGTGTGTGTATATTTAAAGGGAAGCAGTCAGTAACAGGAGCTCCTGCCCCAAAGGTTTCCACCTCCAGTTAAGTCTTTGAAGAATGTTGTGGCGTTTTCTCACACTGCAACATACTTTATTTTAATAGATAAGAATCTGTGACTCAGAAGTATGGCGGATGCTATGGGGGCTCCATTATGTGTCAAGGTACGGCAACGCATGATACTCTTCAATACAAAAGTATTGAAATGCATGGTGTGTCGCCGCACCTTTACAGATAATAGAGCCCCCATAGCATTTGCCATACTTCTGGGTCACGGACTTTTCTCTATTAAAGTAAAGTATGTTTTGGCGTGAGAAAAACACTGCAACATACTTCAAAGGCTTAACCGGAGGGTATGTCTTGCAGGGGGTAGGAGCTGCTGTTGCTGACTGCTTCCCTTTAAACTACTACTGTGGCCTTCGCTCTGTCTGTTATTAAACATAAACAAAAAACAAAATACTACAGTGGTGGGGGGGTGCCAAAAAAAAAGCTAATCGGGGATCCCCTTATGGTCCAGCAGCAGATAGAGCATCGACACAATCTATAACTGGTGTTGCTCTATCTGCTCCAACTGCTGCTGGTCAGCACCCACCCTCTTGTTATTCTCTTCCGCTACAGCCCACAAAAGTGCTATGTCTGCCTGAGTTGCAGGCATTGTGAGGGCCACTAGTGGGGGGAACACCAGGTAGATGCAGTGGTGAGGATAGTGCTGGTGACGGTACTGGAGCAACTGCTGCTGTGGCCCTCCTCAGGCTGCGATGAAGCACAACAGCAGCACCCCACTGCCACAGAAAGGCCAGTAGGTGGAGGCCTGGCTCATTCTGTGGCAGCTCACCATTCCACCTTGTGGTGGTTCAATATATGCGTGCGTTGGCCCCTGGTCCCCAGTTGTGTCCCCCGGGGGCCACGGGGCACCTGCACCCCACAAAGCAGACAGACCACAAGGCTGCTGTCCCCCCCAACACAGTTAAAAAAACTGCCAAACTGGGGAGCTGTGGGGAGAACCAGGCACAGGAGGGGGAGATGCACTGCCGGCAGCATGTTCACACACCTGGGGCTCCACCTTCTACTGTGGAGGCAGTGCTGCTGGAGCTCCTACAACTGCCACTGGTGGTAGTGGTAGTGGCGGACTTGCTGGATGTGGCACTGGTGGTGCTGCAGCTGCTGCTTCCGGACGTGGGGACGACCAAACACTCTGAACCAGTCCAACACCAAATGGCTTCAACCCCCCCATGCGTGCGCACTGCTCCTCTCCTGCCATGGGCCACATACTGTCCCTGATCCTCCATTACAAAAAAAACACTTCTTCCTTCTCCGACAAGTCCTGACTTCACATACACTCACACAACACAGGCACACACACAGTCACACACACACAAAACACACACACCAAAACTTATAAAACAAAGAAATCAGTCACCAAAAAGGAAAAAGTCAACTAACAAAACAGTACAAAAAAACTGAACAATTAGCTTTTAAAAAAGCTTTTTTGGTTTTGAATCTGATCAACTTTCAGAACAAGCAGCTAAGAACTCTCCTCTCCACAAAATGCTTCTTCTCTCTACCTCTGCAAAAGAGAAAGTGAAAGTATCTGCTTCTATGACTCACTTCCTTCTTACCTGGCTAAAGCATGTGACTTACAGTACTGTAAGGCATGTGATGTGTGGGGGGACTGTCTATATTGTTGTCATTTTGCTTTACTTCACTTTAAGGCAGAATGACAACGCAAAGTCATAACAAAGCGATGTGAGCACTTTACAATGGTCACTCCACGTAGTGCTGTGACAACGCAAAGTGGCCACTTTGCACTCACTTCACTGGCGGAATTTAATTTCACTGCATCTCTATGTGTGAGTAAAGGCCTGGCCTTTGTTCTGTGTAGGCAGGAGCCTGTGCTGGGACTTGAAAGGAGCACCCCCGAGAGAGGTGGGGCGTTGTGGTGAAGAGCATGAGGTTGCAGGCACTCAGTCTGTCTGGTCTGACTTCGACCAGGTAGCAGTAGTAGATGTCATGAGGGTCATCCAGGAGCTTTGGTTGCATCGTGATTGAGTATGTGAGCCAATTCTGGGTCCCACTACTTAGGGCATCTTGGGTGTTTAGTGACAGGGCCATTTATGGGTGTGGCTTAGAATCAGACCTGGATGCTTTTGTGTGCCACCCATGGCCAGGTATGGTGCCAGTGACACAGATAGGGAAAGCATAGTGAATCCAAGGAAAACTAAGGAAAAATGTGTTGCTCTGTGGATAAAAATAAATTCAGAATTTCTTCTCCCTCCAATGCCATTTGCCAGAACATCAGAACATCCGTCTTGTTGAGTGCCCTAAGATAATATGGCATAAAAATGTGACCATCTGAACCCACCTGGGCCTAAAAAAGTGTTTTTTGTTTTGTACAAGGACATGAAACTTCTTTAAACAGTGTGCTCTCATGGTTGAGGTAAGATACTGGAGAGAGATAGGGAGAGCATAGAGAATGCAACATGGTGTGCTGCGTATGCAGCAGCATCCATTTGAATCTGTCCATATCCACCATATTTTCAGAATTTTTAGTCACATGCAGTAAAAAGAATTTCCCTTTGTGGCACCATTGTCTACTCAATTATCCACCAATTACCCCCATCACATGTCCCCTTCAACCTGGGTTGGGTTTTCCCCCACCACATGTCCCCTTCAACTTGGGTAGGGTTTACCCCCACAACATGTCCCCTTCAACCTGAGCAGGGTACTACAACGTGCCATGTCTATTTAACATTGCCTCATACCCCAACCACCCAGCTGCCTGAAATGCTCACCTACCACCAAACAAGACCTAAAGATCTTCTTCGAGGATATCTCTTGCAGCAGGTCACACACTAGGAACCTTCATTCCATACTACTTGTTTAGAAATAGCAATGGTACTGTATTGTTATAGGAGTTAGGTATGAATTCTGAATTCTGATTTTGGTTTAAACTGTTTCATTCTGTTCTTAATAAATTCATTCTTATCAGTTACATTTAATGGACCTTTATCAGAAATACCAACAGCATTATTGTCATATCACAAATGCTCCAGTTCTTCTAGAGTCATTAGATCAATGTCAGTCCATTCCTCTATACCCATTTGATCCTTCTCATTTGACATACTGACACTGTCTTGGATGCCATCCAGCTTTGCACTTTGGTAAAGACTTCCTCCAGCTAATGTGTTCCTTGGGCCTGACACAGGTTATTACCTCTGCAGCCCATATTCGAGGCCATTTGTTGGACCTCATCTTCCTGCTGGGAATGGAGGTCTTTGACCAGATGGTGGAGCCAGTTGTATGGTCATACCACCATACTGTGAGGTTCTTGTTCGAGGCCCCCCCCAATAGACTCTCCCCTATGGAGATGGTCCAGTATCGCCCTTTAAGGGGTTTGCTCTCACAGGGTCTGATGGCGGTGCTGGATCTATCAGGCCCGATGAATGCATGCAATGAGCCGGGGAACAGGTTCTGGTCTATAATAAGATAATTGCCAAGACCCTTGACTCTATTGCACCTGTTTGTGTTCAACCCCTTACCTCATACCAGAGGTCCCCTTGGTTTGATGGGACTCTCAGGGAGCTGAGGAGGAGGGGTCGATGGTTGGAGAGGCACTGATGAAGATCTGGTCTGGGGGAGGACAAACTTTGATTGTTGGTCCATTGTAGAGACCATCAATCAGCAATCTCTTGTAAGAAGGCAGAGTTCCTGTCCAAGGAGATTGCTACACAAATCAGTAGACCAGCTCAGCTCTTTTGCGCCATGGACAGACTGTGTAATCCGGCCTATCTGCTATCCGAGTGAGTTTTTTCACAGCCAAGATGTGATGAGTTCACTGTATTCTTTGCTGATAAGATTGCCTGTATCAGATCGGAAATCCAGGCAGTGCCTTCTAGGGGGCATTGCGGTGAAAAGCATGAGGTTGCAGGCACTCAGTCTGTCTGGTCTGACTTCGACCAGGTAGCAGTAGTAGATGACATGAGGGTCATCCAGGAGCTTTGACCAACGTACTGTAGTTTGGACCCGGGACCAACACACCTCCTTATGGGGTGCGTTGATGTCATCTGCCCGGTCCTGGCAAAGATAGTCCGATGTTCTCTGGAGTTGGGGGGGGGGTTCTGAAGCTCCTGAAGAAGGTGGTTGTAAGACCCCCTTAAAAAACCTTAATTGTATGCTGACTGTCTAGCTAACTACAGACCCGTCTCTAACCTTTCCTTTGTGTGGCAGGTTATTGAGAAGGTGGTGGCCAAGCAACTGGATGCCTTTTTAATAGCCCATGACATCTATGAGCCTCTCCAGTCCAGTTTCAGATAAGGCATAGTACCAAGACTGCCCTGGTTTGGGTGCTAAATGATCTCCTGGTGGCGAAGGATCGGCGTTGATCCATTCTTGTCCTCCTTGACCTCTCGGCAGCTTTGACACCATGGACCATGGGGTACTGATGGAGCATCTGCAGGTCTGGTACAAACTGTTTTAGATCTTACCTCACCAGCAGGTCGCAATGTGTGGTATCTGGAGTTTTTTCTTCAGCACCCATGTCCCTGCTGTGTGGGGTCCCACAGGGCTCCGTCTTGTCCCCCATGTTGTTCATGGTGTACCTGCTTCCTCCAGAGGACATTATAATGTGGAATGAGCTGAGTTTTCACTGCTGTGCAGATGACACTCAGTTGTACATGTCCTTTGCACCCGAGCAGCAGGAGATGGTCTCAGTATTTAACAACTGTCTGACTGAGATTCAGGATTGGATGAGGGTGAACTGATTGAGGTTGAACCGAGACAAGACAGAGGTATTAGTGCTGGAAACTGTTCATCAGGGGGCCAGGATGCAAGCTGGTCATGCCTCAGGACTTAGGTTTGGAGACTCCCAGCTGCTTACCTCGAATCAGGTGAGGAACCTAAGCATTGTGTTGGACTGCGGCCTGATGCTTAGGTCTCAGGTGTTGGCTGTGGTCAAAACTGCTTTTTATCATCTGAGGAACATTGCCAGGGTGAAACACCTGATGCCCCCAGCTGATCTGCTGGCACTGGTGCATGCTTTTGTGATCTAGTGCCTGGATTACTGCAAAGCCCTGTACCTAGGGCTAACTGGGGGAGATCTACGCCGCCTGCAGCCAGTGCAGAATGTGAAGGCCAGGTTGCTGACTAGCTTGCCTCAGACATGCCTGTGTTGTGCTCTCTGCACTAGCTGCCAGTTAGGAGGAAGATCTTCTTCAAGATTGGTTTGCTGACCTACAAGGCCCTACACGATTAAGGGCCCGGCTACCTGAAAGACCTCCTGATTCCCTACCAACCCATCTGCTACCTGCGCTCTGCAGATGGGATTATTGGAAGTTCCCAGGATTTATTTAAAAAAATCTGGGGCCTGCGCTTTTTCTTATGTGGCACCGATCCTGTGGAACTCCCTCCCATGCTATATACGTGAGAGTCTAACAATGGACAGTTTTAAACAGGAGCTCAAGACCTTCTTGTTTGAACAGGCTTTTATGGGAAGTTAGAATATTTTTACAGATATATGATTATAAAATATATGCCGTTTGTATTGTACTATGCTGTTTCAAATTTGTTTTTTAAGAATATTAAATTGTGAAGAGTATTGAGTCACAACTGAGAAGTGCACTATATGAAATAAAGTATGGTTGATTGATTGATTGATTGATTGATTGACAGGTAGCCATCCATACTGAAGTCCAAAATGGATGCATCATTTGTGATGTCATCATTGCGAGTTTCAGCTACCAGATATAAGTCCTATCCCCCCATTTCTGGATTTCTTAAAAAGAAGTCCTTTAAGCAAAGTTTTTGAAAACATTTTTGCATGTCCGCAAATATTTTAAACTTGTTTGGTCCCAATGTCGGCACAAATAATAGTCCCTTTCTTAGCAGAGATTCCTGCGATTTTGTTAGTGTTAATGTGGCAAGGTATACGATTTACCACCCTCGTACTTTTTTGACTCTCACTGTTGATTAGTAAGTTTTCATCCTCCCCTCCTCCCACATCTTGTCCTTTTCATCTGGTTTTATTCTCTTTCTCTTTTTGAGTACCTTGTACATACTTTCTAAGTAATCCATTAATATACTCTCTTTGTATAGCTTTTTCTGACACCGAACCCCCCCTTTTTTCAGTCTTTTTTCCCCCTGCAAGAAAAGCTGATGTTTCCATATCTCTCTCTCTCTATGTAAATATATTCATTAAACAATAAAATAGTCTGTATGTATATAGAAATAAGTAATACAGACTAGTGTACATTATGAAGGAGTAATAATGTATATGTATTGAAATAAGATGTATTAGACATTGACCAAACACACATCATTTGTGTAATTACTTAAAATTATAAAATGGGTGTTAAGTTTTCTGTCTCCTGATTGGCTGAGAGGTACCAGTGGCCGTGTCCTTATCAGGGCATATTCTGCCAGCCGGCACCTCTTCAGACAGTCAGGCCACACCACAAAAGGGATATCACTGTGCCAACTTGGTGGAACTGCTTAGCTGAGCTGGAGCTGAGCCCGCCTCCCCCACAACACACTATCTCACTACCTTTTACAATGCACAGCATCCTACTGTTGGGATCATGGACAAAAAAGTGCATGCTGAAGTGTATTCTTGTCCATCATTTAAAATATAAAAATATCACTTCTTCTACTCCTGTTGAGAAAAGCGCCACCGATCCTGTGAGCGTTGAGCATGTGCCACTCCGCGTGCTAACTGTGGCCACAAACATCAGTTTAGTGCTCTGAGCTCTGCCCCCCCCCGAGTGGTGAGCATGACTGGGAGACATTTCCTGTATTAATGGCTTCTCTCGCCCATTTAAAACACACATTCAGTCACTGGGATGCACTCTCCTCAAAGCTTCCCCTTCAAAGACTCTGTGTGATGGGCTAAAAGGGAGAGACTATGGCAGCTGTAGAGGGACACCCTTACTCCCTGTAAAACCAGGAGCTCTCACGTAGTTGAAATGAAATAAACCCAAAAATGACACAAAAAAAAATTAAATGTATAAAAAATGTGTGTGTGTGTGTGTGTGTGCTCGTGCGCGGGGTTGCAGCGGACGGGAGGCAGACGCAGACAGGGGAGCTCTCACATAGTTAAAATAAAACAAAACAAAACAAAAAATGACAAAATAAAAAAAATGTATCCTGTGTGTGTGTGTGTGGGGTGACACAGACACCAACACATTGTGCAACTTCTTTACATATGCTCTCAAATACCTCCTTGACAGGGATTATTTTTCTTTTTTAGTTATATAAAGATACTTTTAAAATAACATTTTTTACAGGGGACCTATTAGTGCCTCAGGCCTCATTACACACCTGGAGTGTGCTCTTATCAGGTCATAATCCACACCTCGTCGTGTCTTGTTCCTTACCTATACCATTAGGGGTTATCTAATAAGTACCTAGGTTTGAATGTAACACGACTTAAAACATCATTGCTTTGTGAGCTCTTAAGCAACCAAACACTAACCAGTCCTTAGCCCCCTATGGAACACCCACTGGTTGAATTGCAGGGCTACTAGTGTGACTGTCTTGAAACTTGCTTGCAACCTGCACTTACTGAAAAGGAAGTTATTTGCAACTTGTACCTGCTCTGGAATAAAATATCTTCATTGTTTGGAACTCTGCATTTGTTTTGGAGTTTGTTCTGACTGGAGTGCTGACGTTATTGTTGGAGTTTGTTGTACCTTATTTTGGGCTGGCAGGCCTTGGCTTAGCACCCCAACTGCTTTTGGTTGTATGCAGGCATTTCTCCTTTTGTCTGTTCACACACTAGGAACCTCTGCCATGAGGCACTAGAATCACACAGAAGTTTTTTTTGCTAGCAGTCTGCTGGGGCTGCCCATGACAACTTCACCACATCAGTGTTCCCCTATATAGTCGTGGGTGGCCCCATGCACTCCTCAGGTCTGCAGTCCTGCTGTCGACCATTGCGCTTCGGATTTGTGAAGCACTGTCACTTCAGTCGACTGTCATTTTCCTGGAATGATAGTTCATTTGTCCTTTTCTCTCCCTAGTTTCCCACCACTTTATCCCTAAAGTGATCTCCCTTCCCCCTTCATTTATGTCCTTGGATTCCCTCTTCAGATGCTGCAATTGTGGGTAGACGATCTTTGACAAGGATCTACATGATGCCTGTGTTTGTTGCTTCGGCACTGCTCACGATGTCCAGGCCTGTGAAATCTGCAGTGGGTTTAACTGAGCTTAAGGCCTTCCTCATGGAGCAGAAGCTCACCACTCTGGAGAGGGAGCTTCAGGCCAGAGGCTTCCCCACTTCCTCGGCTCCATCCTCGGGCACCCATTTTACCAAGGCCTGGCACAAGTCATAGTTGGGAAAGAGCCACTCCTAGAGTGGTTTCAGTCGCCATGCCCTGCATTGACCATTGCAGAGTCATTGTCTGGGTTGGAGATGGCTACGGCTGCCTTTCCAGTCTTCCTAGCCACAAGGGTGGTCTTGGCAGCTTTTGCCACTGGAGCTTCTCAGTCCGGTGGTAGTTCTTCATCGATGGGTACTCCCAAAAATGATCCCCACTGCCTCTCTCGCCCTGACACAGGGGGGATGCTGGCAGTACTACCTGTCTGCTCCAGCAACGCCAGGCCCTCATCATTGGGGCTTCCTCCATTGCCCCCTCTGACATGCTTACCTCTGCTTTAGTGGGGTGTCCCTGTTGAGATTTGCATGACTCCCATCTGGAGTACTGTCCATAAGTTCACTAGACACTACAGTCTGGACATTGCTTCCAAGAGTTGGGCAAACTTCGGCCTCACTGTGTTACAGGGCCTCATTCCTTAGGCCCTGGCCTTCCTTCCTTCCTTCCTCCCTGCCAGATAGGTAGGTAAAGGTTTATTGTTGACAAGTATGTCATTACAAAATAAAATGCCAACATCCATGCAATGATATTAATATATTTACATAGCATAAAGTACATACATTTGAATAATTTAAAAACATACAGATATAGATTTATCTTGCTGTACACCGTACCACTTTACTATTGCCAGAAAATGTTTTATAAGGTTATTATTAGTAATGTCTACTTATTTATTTTTATTACTCATTCTAGTTCATGTTCTTAGATGTAGCTTCAGTTTATCCACATATTTCAAAAATGTAACTACCTTTTCCAAAATTTGTATACAGTGTGAATTTAACAAGTGTCTCATTATTTCATCTGATGTCAAATACCAATGTCCTATTATTTCTCCCAGGATCTTTTTCCTTATTTCTTCATATAAGGGACACATAAATAATATATGTTTAATATCATCTTGGCCTAAGTCACATCGGCACCTGCAACTGGAGCTGTCCCTATCCCTCTTAATTATTGCCTCCATACGTTCGATTTTGTAATATTCAAAATAATGTTATGAAAAACTGCCTTCATTTTAGATGTTTAATTTTTGACAAATATTTTTCAAACCCCAATACTTTTTTATTATGAGCCAACCATTTACTTGTTTTATAGCTTGCACATGCTTCTAGGTCATTCTGTTGTGCTGTATCACTTATTCTATTTTTAATGCAAAGTTAAATCTCTTCAAAAGGTTTAATTAATGTATATGTTATACAGTGTAACAAGCCATATGGTTTTATTAAGTTTTCTGCTATTTTTATTGAAGGGAAAATGATGCTACTACTCTTTTTTTTTTTGTTACGAGCCCTCCTATGTCCTCAAGACCCATCCGCCTGCCACCCCCATGCCCAGGCTTACCCCCCCGGGTGGGGCCACTGAGGGGGCTTCCCACTCCATAATGGACATCATGGGCAAGCCCAGAATTGCCCCCCTGGGTCAGAGCTATGAGAGCGGGACCCCCTGGCAGGCATTGGAGGCAATGGGCAGCAGAGCGGAATGGGTTATCATGCTGGAGGGCCGGTGTTTTTTATTGCTTTTGTGCCCCGGGGGGGGGACGTATGATGATGTCCAGCATCTGCTCTGCCCCCTTGATGTGCTGGCACCGGTTGCTTGTGATGCCCCCGGCCTCCACCAGGGGTCCATCACTCAGCCCCTCCCTTCCCTGGAGAAGGAAAGCAGTTCAATGAATGCTCAATCCTTCTCCCCCGGCCAGCCCTCCAACTCCCCAGGTCCATTCCCAAACCTGGGTCATCGGCGTCGCAAGCAGAAGTCTAACTACTGTGCCGGTGGGCCGGCTTATGCTTTACTCTGATAATATATTGCTTCTTCAAGGCACATTTGAGGTAGCCTTCCAGTCTCCATATTAAGTACTTTTAATCAATATGATTCACTAGCAGGAAAAGAGAAGTTATTATCCCCTTATATCAACAGCTGGTCAGACCGCATTTGGAATATGGGGTACAATTCTGGAGACCGTTCCTGAAAAGAGATGAGGAAAGGCTGGAGAGGGTGTAGAGAACAGCGACTAAGATGGTGGCTGGGCTTAGTCACTTGATATACGGAGATAGATTGAATGAACTGGGAGTGTACTCCCTGGAGCACAGAAGGGATGGGGGGATAGTGTCAGTGGCTCAGTAGGTAGCAGACTCGCCTCTGAGGCCGGGAGATCAGAGGGCTATGGGTTCAGTTCCCACATCTGGCACTTGAGTTAATATCCCAGTACTGACACTGTAGTGCAGCATGAGCGGGGTGCTGCACTTCTGAGGTGCCGTCTTTCGGATGAGACGTTAAACAGAGGTCCCATCTGCCTGGACTGGTGGTAGTTCAGGTGGATGTTAAAGATCCCATGGCACCTATTGAAAAGAGTAGGGGATTTCCCCAGTGTCCTGGCCAAATTTCCCTCATTCACTAAAATAAATACCACCAACAGTTTCATCTGGTTCAAGGTCAGTTGGCATTCATCTGTATCCCATTCCCCCAGGTCGTGCCTGAAAATAGGCAGGATTTGTCTAGTGCACTTACCCGGTCAACAAAAAATAAATATGATTGAGACCTTTAAATATATGAAGGGGATAAACAGAGAGCCAGAAGAGGGACTTTTTAAACTAAAGGGGCACAAGAGGACCAGGGGGCATACACTACAGATAGAGGGTGGTAGGTTTAGGGAAAACATCAGGAATAACTTTTTCACTGAAAGGGTGCTGGAAAAATGGAATGAGCTCCCAGAGGAGGTGATAGGGGAGGTCACCATAAGGGGCTTTAAGAGAGCATGGGACAGCCACATGGGTTTGGTATCAGAAGGGGTGAGGGGAAGAGGATGCCACAGGGAGAAGTAAGTTGTTGGAGGAAGTCCTAGCCTTCTGCTAGGTGCCTTGGCCAGACTTGATGGGCCAGGTGGTCCTTTTCTGCCATCATGTTTCTATGTTTCTGTTTCTACTCTTTTTTGAATCAGACTTTTTAATGAAAGTTGCCCCAATTCAGCATGTAATAGAGCTGAAAGTGCCCCCTGAGATAATCCCATAATCTTTTTTTATAAAAAAAAAAAAAAAAAATTAATTCATTCATTTTTCTATATTACTTGTGTTGTCTGCTCCCCAAATTTCACATCTATACAATATCTGGGCCCTAATTTTTGCATTAATAACCCTGAGGTGACGTTTCATCGAGTTTCCTCCATATTTGTAAGCAAAGCTGTTGATTGCTGGTATGGAATTCTTCGATTTTAATTCTATATCTTTAATATGTGTTTTCTATGTTAAATTACTTGTCATTGTAATAACTAAATATTTAAATTCTGCAACATGCTTTAATAATTTATTTTGTGTTCTTATAGGTTGTTTCTTTTTATTATTATAACCAAAAATCAAATCTTTAAATTGCTCTTTCTACATTTATTTTAGGACTCAGTAACAAGCCTTTTAATGCCCAGCATACTGGTAGACATTGAAACCACATCATCAGCAAAAGCTAAATAAGGGCACTCTCTATTTCCATTTCTCAGCATGTGGAAATCATCGTTACACAGTTGGATTAATATGGGGGTTTAGGAAAAGGTTAAATAAAATTGGTGACAAAATGCATCCTTGCCTCTATTATTTTGAATTTTAGCAGTCAGAATGCCTCCTTCTTTATTAAAGGAAGGCTGTCATAGACTCTTGTGCCAATCACTAGGGCTGCAGAAACGCTCGATTAGCACAACCTTTATTTTTTTTTTTCATTTTGCAGCTTGCATATGGTATGCAATTGTAGTCCTTTGTTGCCTTGCTAGTGCTGTCCTGGAAGCGCCATTCTGACAGTTCTGCCACACCGAAGACCGACTTGACCTTGTGGGCTGAGTTGGTGAGTGCGTTGGTTCTTCTGTTAGGTATGACGCCGTGATCATCGAGTATTGCCAACAAGTAAAAGAAATGTTTTGCCTGGTAGTATTGGTTGAGCTCTACCTCTAGAAACAAACCTCGTCGAAAACGGAGCAGTCTAACCTATTTAATTCTGTTAATGAAATTTGCAGCTCTGAGTTCGGGCACGCGCGGTAGCGTGGTTTGTTTCTAGAGGTAGAGCTCAGCCAATATTACCAGGCACAACGTATCTTTTTACTTTGTAAAAACATGCCCCGATCGTCACGAAGTGGTGTTCTGCACACAACAGGAAGCTAAGAAATCGAATTTGCATGCAGGTTGCGGCTCTTACCGTTACAATCCAGGACATGGCGCCTCTCACTCCAGGACATAAAATGCACATTTTAAGTGAAAGACATGTTCTACAACAGACATGAACCTCTCTCACTGCAAGTTGGCAGGTGAGTAGTGACTGGCAGGAAAATAGGGTTTATGACAGCCTTCCTTTAAATCAAATCTGGGATGTGTTGTTCCCATATTATGATTATGTGTCCCAACATGGCCTTATCCATTCCTATATTTTCTGAAGTTTGCCATAATAATTACCTATTAACACTATTGAATGCTGATTTAAGATTTATATATATACATATACACACACAATAAAATGTCTTGTCTTTTAACTTTTGTGTATTTATATACTAAATGTACTAGGATAAAGCATTGATCTATAGTTGAATGCTTGGGTAAGAAACCTGCTTGTGCTTTATCTATTAACTTATATTCCTGTACCCACTGGAGAATTCTGGTATTTACTATTCTTGCATACATTTTTTTGCGAGGTGTCGATTAAACTTCTTGGTCTATAACATGAAGGGTCAGATCTGTCTCCTTTTTTCAATAAGGGAACTATTATAGCCATTCTTCAAGAATTTGAGATGAGTCCAGTTTTATTAATATAATTAAATAACTTCTTTAGAATTAATCTCCATCTATCCCAGATGTTGCTTATTGCATCAATTGGGACACCATCTGGTCCTGGTGCCTTGTGTTTTGCGAATGCTAACATAGCTATATCTATTCCATCATAATCTATTTCCTTTTCTAATGGAACCCATTCTCCTTTATTTGAATTAGAGACATCTGTTGCATCACTTCTTGGGACCCGTTCCTAGTGTGTGACCTGCTGATAGAGATAGCCTCGAAGAAGACAGAACAGTTACATAAGAACTTACCATAATAGTAGATCTTCAAGAGAATCTCTTGCAGCAGGTCAAGCCTTCCCTCCCTCCTTCCCCCTGCATTCCTGGTCTCCCCTCCTGTTTTCCTTTCCCCAGGATAATCCACCTTTTGTTCCGAGATCCTCTATGGCTCTCCGCAGTTCCCTCATGAGCTTGTCCTTGCGGGATGGTTTCTGGCGGGAACTGAGAAGTGCATGGGGCTGCCCACAACTATATAGGGGAATGTTGATGTGGTGACATTGTCCTGGGTGTCCCCAGGCAGACTGCTAGAAAAAAAGTTTCCATGAGATCCTGGTGCCTGATGGTGAAGGTTCCTAGTGTGTGACCTGCTGCAAGAGATTCTGTTGAAGATCTACAGTTATGGTATGCTCTTATGTAACTGTTCTTTTTGCTGTCTGCCTTTCTTGCTCAGCTGATTACTTCCAGTTGGGAACTGAGAAAGAGTACCTAACCAGAATTGGAAGGGTAGGAGAAGGTTAGTGGGAAACGGCCACATGGGGCACTTTCCTTCTGAAAGATGCTTCAGTTGAGCTGAAGATGTCCAGTCTGTAGTGTTTTGAGAAGGAAAGGACTGAAGACCATGTGGCAGCAGTATGTCTTGCACAGACAATGCACCCCACCCTGCCCTAAAGTTTGCTCCCACTCTAGCAGAATGTGCCTACAGAGCCTCAGGAACTTCCACTTCCTGGGTCACATATGCCTCCTGAAGGAGCTTAAGGCCTTCCTCATGGATCATGCTGAAGAAGCTTGGCAGGGGCCGAGCAAAACGTCAGTGCATTTATTTAGCATCTTTGCCATTTGACCTTATGCTTTAGTGCTGCTGTTGTGCTTTGCACTACTTCATGTTAATAAAGGACCATGGAAACTGTTTGAGTTATGTCCTGGACCAAGTCTGTTACAACAGATGCTGAATACTTTTGTCCCTGCTGTAGCTGTTTTTTATGCAGCACCATTGCCTCATTACCTGGTGCTCTG
This sequence comes from Neoceratodus forsteri, assembly GCA_016271365.2. Classification (NCBI taxonomy): domain Eukaryota; kingdom Metazoa; phylum Chordata; order Ceratodontiformes; family Ceratodontidae; genus Neoceratodus; species Neoceratodus forsteri. The sequence continues at coordinate 129,438,860 of JADMNL010000024.1, forward strand.
GTTGTTTACACTGCTTATGCCTTCTGAATGCAAACTTGCAGCCATCTGTCAAGAGTGGCAGTGGATTCTGCCAGCCCTACCTTGTTCTGAGTGTGCATGAAAGCCAGGCAGTCTACCTCCCTGGGAGCTGAGCACCTTATTTCCACAATGTGATCTTCCTTCAGCGGACTTCAACATGGGTTTCCATGGATCAGAAGGATGCAAACTCCTGTCTGCAAGGTGGCAACAAAATGTTCTTATTACCTGCTCTTTAAGCACAGATTGTCCAATTATGGCATCATGTCCTCTCTCAAGTTTCCATAATATAGTTTCTACCTTGTTTCATATATATGACTGACATACATATGAGTAGCTCCAAACTGCTAACACCTAAAGGTAAACTCAATAACTTTGATGTATCTTTCATGGCCATTCAGAATTTAGAGAACTTCAGTGACAGTTATACAAAAGCTGACCGGTATTGCGCTATGACATAAATGTGTGTAACCCCACTGTTACCCGGGGTTACTAGAACCCTAGTTAGATCTAGTGGCAGGCAGGGACAGGCAGCTAGTGAAACTCTAGTTAAATGTATTTCACTAGGTCTTGCTGTTTTCAGTCTCTGCTGAGCTGGGGATATGACATCATTTAGAATTCTGCAATAGCATAAGCCACAAAGTAATGTTGCAGTTGAGAGTTAGGTAGAACGTTGGGGAATTTCAAAGTCAGTCTAAAGTTGATCCTTGAAGTCAACAGTCTAATCTGCAGTCTGAATCAGTCTGCTGAAGTCTGGAGTAGACTCAAGAGAGAGAGAAGGATGTAGACCCTGCAGTGCAGTGGAGGGAGGGGGTGCCCTCCCCTGCCTCAGCTCTGACACAGAGCTACCTTAGGGTGTGTTCCTCCACCATAAGAGAGGCACAAGGAACCAACTCCCAGGGGCAACCCCCTGGCCTGGGAAAAGGAAGAAGCTGCCTGATGGAGAGTGCTGGGGCACTATAGTTTTTGAGGAATAGAGATTCCTTCAGAGTTTTTGGACATCTGCAACAATGAGGGTGATGAAGCTTTGACAAAAGGCCAGTATCATTCACCAAAACAGTGAGTAAATAAGTCTCTGGGGCTGTGGGTAATTCAGGATGCCAAGTCCAGGACTTATGGAACAGTGAGATGTAATGACTGTTGTATGTGGGGGGTCTTCAAGGGAAAGACAGTTTCTGCATTACAAAGCCATGTACAGTCTGCACTATAGTAGCCAAGGAAGAGGCTTATGGAACAGTGAGATGTAATGACTGTTGTATGTGGGGGGTCTTCAAGGGAAAGACAGTTTCTGCATTACAAAGCCATGTACAGTGTGCACTATAGTAGCCAAGGAAGAGGCTTATGGAACAGTGAGATGTAGTGACTGATGTATGTGGGGGGTCTTCAGAGAAAGACAGTTACTACATTACAAAGCCATGTACAGTCTGTACTACAGTAGCCAACGATGTGTGTGTGTAAACAAAGGAATGGCTGGGTATGGGTCTATGGAATAAAAGGTGGGAGACACCCTACCTGGCGTAGCAGAGCTCACCTCTAGGGATTCGCTTTGAGACACCAGTCACCTTTCTGTCAGGTATTGGCCAGTGCCTGAAGAGGGTGCCCAGACGTTGGGATGGAGTAGAGGGTGGTAGTGTGCCACTAGTTAAAGAGTCCATGACATATGGAAGTTTAGGATCCAAGAATGGATTGTGCAAGTGTCATCACCTTATCTGCATTACAAGGAGTGTAGCCCCGTGGGGGTCCGTCTGTGCTTTTCATTCAGTGTTGTTGAATAAAGCCACACTTTAGAATCCCATCTCCTGGTATTGGACATTATGTTATTGCTTCTAGTCTCTGGATTACTTTGGGTGCCCCCGTGCAGAGTAGTCAAACCTAATCAACATGCCAAGTGACACCTTTTTCCCCAAGTTTCAACTTACTAAAAATGGAGGCACCGCGTCACAGGACCCAGGCCCCTGAACCTGTTCACCAGCCATACAGGCAGGGGTAGTAGCCCTCTCAGTTTAGCACCGACTGGGGGTTACATGTGGTAAAAGAAACACCATGGTATAATGCAGATGTGTGTGTGGGGGGGGGATGCATTGAATAACATGCATTTTTTTAATCACAACTGCAATATACAACAGTGTTTTTTTTTTTATTACTGCAACTGCATCATACTGCATTCCGGTCAACTTTTGTATAACTACCATCGTAATTTACTGGGCTGCCCGATAGCCCAGTGGGTAACACACAGCACTTCTGTGCCAGTGACCCAGATTTGGGAGTGAATTCAGGAGATGGGTCAGGCGGCAGAGTGGGCTAGGTTGGTACAGATGGGGAGAGATGGTATTGTGGTTCCACCTCTGCAGCGACCCCTGCGGTGGGCCGAGGAGCAGAGACGTCACTGTGTACAAGGTCTGATGGGGCACCACCCACCTTTGGGGAGCTGGGAGGGCTTAGGAGGAGATGAAGGGACAAAACAGAAAAAAAAATGTCTCCAGTCCATCTGTATGAAGCTGCTGTTACTCTCAGTCCCCACACTGAGTGAATCCCTATTGGCTCTGATAGTGGGGGGAGCAGCAGATGGGACTGGGAGGAAGTTGATACTCAGTCCCCACACTGTGTGGATCCCCACTGGCTCTGACAGTGGGGAGAGCAGCAGATGGGTCTGGGAGGTTGCTGGTACTCTTGGACTCCACACTGTGTGGATCCCTACTGGCTCTGACATTGGGGGAACAGAAGTTAGAGCTGGGAGGTTGCTGGTACTCTCCATCCCCACACCGTGTGGATCCCCACTGCCACTGACAGTGGGGGGGGGACAGATGGGGCTGGGAGGTTGCTGGTACTCTTAGGCCACACCATGTAAATCCCCACTGGTTCTGACAGTGGGGGAAGGAGCAGATGAGACTGGGAGGTTGCTTTACTCTCAGTCCCTGCACCATGTAGATCCCCAATAGCTCTGAGAGAGGGGGCAGTAGATGGGGCTGGGAGGTTGCTGGTACTCTCAGTCCCTGCACCATGTAGATCCCCAATAGCTCTGAGAGAGGGGGCAGTAGATGGGGCTGGGAGGTTGCTGGTACTCTCAGTCCCCACACCATGTGGATCCCCACTGGCTCTGACAGAGGGGGGAGCAGCAGATGGGGCTGGGAGGTTGCTGGTACTCTCAGTCCCCACATCGTGTGGATCCCCACTGGCTCTGACAGTGGGGGGCAGTAGATGGGGCTGGGAGGTTGCTGGTACTCTCAGTCCCCACACTGTGTGGATCCCCACTGGCTTTGACAGTGGGGAGAGGGGCAGATGGGGCTGGTAGGTTTCTGGTACTCTCAGTCCCCACACCATTTGGCTCCCCTCTGTCTCTGATAGTGGAGGGGAACAATAGATGGGGCTTGCAGGTTGCTGGTACTCTCAGTACCCACACCATTTGGATTCCCACCCTTACAAAAATGGAATATATTGCAATATATTGAAAAATATGAGCTAATGTATATCAGTACACTGGGAAATACATTGTCGCAATGTAATAAATTATATTGTATATCATGAAATATATTTTTAAATATACTGACATTCTATATTTCTAATTCATCGTATGCAAAAAATGTATTGCTATATTGAGAAATACATGGACTCAATGAAATATAATACACAGTGTATTTCAGCATATACTGAAAGAAAAAATTACTCACCTTAGTAATTGCTTTTCTTCTCATGGAGTCTTGCTATATTATGACTATATGCAGTCAGCCACTGCAGCTGAACTGCCCCGGAGAGGAAAGAGTTAACTCCAGAGAGTCTGGAGTTCCACAGCGAGAGGGTGCTATACCAAAGCTCTATCTGGCCAGTTTCAAATGAAACTGTCAGATCTTCTGAAAGCTAACACTAAGCAACAAGTCTGTGTGAAAGCTCTACACTAGCCAAGTGGCTACCTACTAGTAGGAATAACAACAATATAAACAGCAATAATAATAATAACAATGAATAATAGTATTATTAGCTTCCCCTAACAAGCACTATTAGACCCCCTTCCCAAGACTCAAGTCCAGGAAGGGGCCAACATATTACTTAAAACAGAAATACCTAATTCCCTAACCCTAAATAAAGGGGTGAAGGGAAGAACTAAAATGGCATGACACAGTGCTTGCACTAATTTGCCACCTACCCAAGTAGAAGTTCTGAGAGGGGCAGGAGGGAGGTGGTCATAATAGTAAGACTCCATGAGAAGAAAAGCAATTACTAAGGTGAGTAATTTTTCTTCAAACACCATGAAGTCTTGCTATATTATGACTATATGCAGATTACACAGCAGTACCTCCATGGAGGAGGGTCAGAACCTACTTAGGAAATAGGCTCTGAAGCACAGCGTGTGCCAAACGAGCATCTCTCCTGGACTGAATATCCAGGGAATAATGCTTGAAAAGTGTGAACTGTTTTCCAAGTAGCAGCTTGACAGATTTCCAGAATGGGAATATCTCTAGCAGCCGCTAGAGATGCAGCTGTACCCTGGTGGAGTGAGCCCTCAGTCCTGAGGGGTTCTCTACCTAGTTTTGATAACAAAATTGGATACAAGAGACAATCCACCTTGCAATTGTCCTCTTAGTGGCAGGTTTCCCTTTTCCAACCTCGCCATAGGTAAGGAAAAGTTGGAGGGATTCGAACCTGTGACCCTTGGTGCGTTCCAAATAGTAGCTTAAGGCTCTTTTGACGTCCAAGCTGTGCAGACTCCTCTCACCTGAGGAAGAATGCTCAGTGAAAAATACTGGAAGAGATGGATTGGTTCAGGTGGAAATCTGAAACCACTTTAGGCAAAAACTTTCTGTTAGTCCTGAGGACTACCTTATCTCTGTGGAAAGAGATAAAATCTTCTTCCACTGACAGGCCTGTAGTTCACTTATCGTCTGGCAGAAGTGATAGCCACTAGGAAAACAGTTTTCCAAGTCAGAAACTTGAGCTCTGCTGAGGACAGAGGCTCAAAGGGGGGTTGCATTAACTGAGCAATGCAAACATTCAGGTCCCAAGCTGGAGCTGGTTCTCAAAAAGGAGGGTTGGTGTGAAGTAACCCTTTAAAAAACTTGGAAAGCACAGGGTGAGAAGAAAAGGAAGCAGGCTTCCCTGCTGACAGAAAAGCAGAGACAGCTGCCAGATGAACCTTAAGGTAGCTGGCCTAAGGCCTAAGGAATTTAAATGGACCAAATAGTCCAGTAAAATGGGCAGATCAGCAGATTCTGGGATAATCTGCTTCTCAGAGCACCAGATGGAAAACCTTTCCACTTAGAATTGTAAGTGGCCCTAGTGGAAGGCTTCCTTGAAGCCTTTAAAATATCAAAACACCTTGAGAAAGGTGTAAGTCAGCAAATTCTAACTCCTCAAGAGCCATGCCTTGAGATGGAGGGATTTGAGGTCCGGATACCACACCTCTCCTGTGCACAGGCCAGTAAATCGTGGACTCTGGGCAAGCTCAGGGCAGGTGGACTGTCAGGACAGAAGCAGTGGGTACCAGGGCTGTCTGGCCCAATCTGGAGCAATCAGAATCACCTTGCAGGGCTGAGATCTGATTTTACTAGTACCCTGAAAGAAGGGGAAAGGGGAAAGGCATACAGGAACTTCCCTTCCAATCCAACTGAAAGGCGTCCAGGGGACTGATCCCAGCACTGGAGGCCTGCAACAAAACAGAGGAAGTTGGTGGTTGTCTGGGGCTGCGAAAGATCTATCTGAGGAGTGCCCCATCTGGCAAGACAGACCCCAGCACATGAGGATTCAGAGCCCATTAGCGATGGCCTGAGAAATCCTGCTGAGGGCATCCGCCAGGACATTGTCCTTCCCCGAGGTGAACTGCTATCAGGAGTGTAAGCCAGAGACCACAACTTCATTGCTTCGTGCACAAGGCTGATGACCGAGTGCCCCTTGCTTGTTGATGTACCACATTGTTGTGGTGTTGTCTGTCCTGACTTGAACTACTTTGTTCTGGACAGAAGCTGAAAACGCCTGAAGAGCTAAAGGACAGCTCTGAGTTCCAAAAGATTGATGTGGGCAGAGATTCCTGGGAGACCACACTCCCTGAGTGGACAGGTGCTGGGTAGAGCTCCCCCCTAACAGGGAAGCATCCGTGGTGAGGGTGAGGGGAGGAAACGGGAATGAAAGGAACCCCTTGTTTTAGATTGCTTTGATCCTGCCACCAGTGTAAGGCCAGGATCAGGGTTTGGGTCACTGGAACCAATTTGGAAAGGGGGTCCCTCCTTTGAGACCAATAGGCCCTCAAATGGAACTGAATGTCCCTCATCTGGAATCTTGCTCCTTGCACTACAGCTGTGGAAGCAGCCATGTGCCCTAGGAGTTGCAGAAAATGCCTTGCTGGTCGAGAGACCCGCAGGGTAAAGGAGGATGCCAGGGCAATTAGTCTGTCTACCCTTTCTGAGGGGAGAAATGCCCTGGCTAACTTTGTGTTCAATTCTGCACCTATGAAAGTTAGTACCTGAACTGGTTCGAGAACTGACTTTGGTAAATTCAGCAGGAATCCCAGGGAAGTGAGAAGCTGCTGGGTGACTTGCAAGTGGGATTTTACCTGATCTGGGGACTGACCCACTATGAGCCAGTCATCCAGGTAGGGAAACACAGCAATCCCTTGCCTTCTTAAATGAGTCACTACCACAGCTAGACATTTCGTGAATACCCTTGGCGCAGAGGTAAGGCCGAAGGGCATTGCCCTGAACTGATAGTGGCCTGAGGGTAGTTCGAACCTGAGGTACTTTCGGTGAGAAGGCCTGATCAGAACATGAAAATAGGCATCCTTGAGGTCCAGGGAAGCTAACCAGTCCCCTGGCCTCAGGGAAGGCAAAATCATTGTCAGGGTTAACATTTTGAACTTTGGTTTCAAAAGATGCTTGTTCAGGTACCTTAAATCTAAAATGGGCCGCCATTCTCCTGTCTTTTTTGGGGTAAGAAAGTATCTTGAGTACAGCCCCTTGCCCTGATGGCAAGGAGGGACCCTTTCTACTGCTTTGCAGTCCAAAAGAGAAGAAACCTCTGCTTCCAAAGCAAGGGCTTCTGAAGGATTTGCAGGTGGAAAATGTCTGGCTCTCATCTTCGGAAACTGTTTGAAGCTGAGAACCAGACCCTGGCCTATTACCTCCAGAACCCACCTGTCCGAAGTTAGGGACACCCAGTTCTGGCTGAAATAAACCAACCTGCCCCCCACTGGTACAGGAGAATCGGCCCTGGGCACCCCATCAGGGTGCCTGCTTGGCAATAGCCTTAGGCTGAGGGGAGGGGCGGTTTACTTGTGCCCCGTCTACCTGCCTCTAAAGAAACCCCTCTGTGCAAATGCAGAGGAGGCCTGAAATTGGTAAAAAGGCCTGTGGAAAGGCCTGCCCTTACCTCTGGGAGCGTGCCTCTGTGGAGTGGCATGCCTCTCCTTAGCCTGGGCACTTTTGTAGGTAGTTCTGTATTCATCCATCTTTTTCATATAGTTTTCTGTTTGTTCCCCAAACAGAGAATTACCCACACTGAGTATCTTGGGACAGATTAGTGCATCTGAGCCATGCCAACCTACGGAAAGCTACAGAAGTGGCCATGACCCTAGAGGAAACATCATTAACATCAACAGCAGTATGAAATTGAACTTTAGAGGCCTCAATGCCATCAGCAGCCACCTGTTCCAAGTCACTAGCCAGCTGGCCATGGGCCTGCTTGGCTAACTGCAATACTATGTCCCACCTAGATTTCTGATATCTAGCCACATAAGCCATATAATTTGCCTGCCTGAGTCCCAAAGAAGCTGCCATATACTGTTTTTTCGCCATGGCATCAATCTTCCTGGAATCCTTATCAGGAGGATGTGAGGCCAGAGGAATATTAGCCTTGTCACAGGCTGCAGCTTGTACCACACCTACATGACTACACTGCTCAGTGAGAAGTCTGTATCAGAGCCTGACAAGGTATATCTTCTGTCCATTTTTTATCTACAGGAGGGACAGAATGAGGATTTTTAAAATCTTTGTTGTTTGCTTCCTAAATGACTTATGCAAAGAATAGACAACCTCCTAGACTCTGGTATATCCATCATTTCTACATAATCAGGCTCCTCTTGCTCATCCACAGCTTCCTCTAAAGGAAGCTGGAGGGTTCTGCAACCTTTTGTAAAACATAAAATGAGAAGGGACTCAGACAGAATAGGAGGAGATTCTAAAGGTCTGTCTGGAGAAATGTCTGGTTCAATGGGCACGTCAGACCCTCCCGCCACACATGTAATGATCAAATTCGTCCTCCCTCTCCTGTGGTTCATAAAATTCTCAACATCATACTCCTGAACCACTGGCACTGAACGAACCAACCTTTTACCAACTGTAGGTGGTTCGGCAGGACCCTGAGACAGTGACTGGACAATCTGTATGGCTTTAGCTATTTCTGCAGCAGTTGGAGAGACAATTTTGGACTCCAAACCTACTGATTTCTTAGTCTTTTTCACTGAGACTGGTTCCCCTGAACCAGCCTTCCTTTGCCGAGGAAGTCTCGCCCTGGTCAGAGGGCACTCCCTCTGGTCCAGTGGGTACTGGACCGGGCTGGCCATCTGGGTCAGTGGACTTCTTGGCCTCTCGTTCCCTGAGCCGGCCCAATCTCTTTTCCAGGGTGGCTGCAGGGAAAGTTTTACACACCTGGCAGTCTGACAGGAGGTGGTCAGCCCCCAGACAATAAACACAAGTGGTGTGTGGGTCAGCCTTGGCAAAGGCTTCCCCACAGACATCACAGTGTTGAAACCCAGTGGGCCCGGTTTTTCTTTTGGGTTTCTCATACATAATGCCAGCCTAACCAAAAACTTGCCCTTTTGATGGCAGTGCCAGGCAAGACACCCTTATCGGTTCCTAACCGTGTCACGGGTATTTGAAAAAACCTATTTTAAAAGCAAGGTTTTTTCAGAACCGATAAGAACTGGGAACCGCACTCTAAAAGCCCAACCACACTTTAAAACGTTAAATTAAGCAAACCGATCGGTTCAAAACCGAACCGATAATTGAATTTCCACACAGACTTTAAATTTTCTACTTACGGTTTACCAGATAGAGCTTTTAACTGAAATGCGGTAAAATAAATACTTTTTGGCGGTTCAAATGAACCGAAAATACTCGCTTGAACCGAGAAATGAACCGATGTGAAGGAGCTGATCTCCGGAGCGACTGTTCAGTGAAGCGGAGTAAAGAATCTGACAGTTTCATTTGAAACTGGCCAGATAGAGCTTTGGTATAGCGCCCTGGCGCTGTGGAACTCCAGACTCTCTGGAGTTAACTCTTTCCTCTCCGGGGCAGTTCAGCTGCAGTGGCTGACTGCATATGGTCATAATATAGCAAGACTTCATGGTGTTTGAACTATAAATTTCTAATTAAAGAATTGTAAATGATCTAATGTATGTTAAATGTATTGAAATAATATATTCTATTAAAAAAAATTAATATATTTCAACACAGGTAAGTATTTCAATACATTAAATTGCTGAAATCCATTAAACAATATATTTCAGAAAAATATAACCATAATGTATTTCTGCCTCATGCATTGCTTGAGATCATGTCAATCTTTTTAGTAATACATTGCCTCAAATATATTATTAGTATATTTCAAAATAAATACTGCATTCCTTGTATATATTACATATATTTTTCATATATGTCACATACATTTTATATGTTACATATATTTTTTACACACGTTATATATATTTTTATGTTGTCTTGTGCCTGTGCAAGAAACATGTTGTGGTAACTTTGGAATAGCAGGTTTTGGAGGCGCGGTCGTGTTGTGGCCAGTGGCGCCACTGCTTTTTCTGGCTGGGCTCCGTGGCATGAATTAGATTGCACGCTGTCTATGACAGCAGTGCAAAAGCATGCCACCAACTTGAAACAATTTAGCCTCTGCAATGAGGGAGCACCCCCTCATTGCAGGGCATGCCTTCCGTGGTGTAACATTTCAATAAACATGGCAGGCTCGCTGCTGGCTGCTCACAGTCCCTAGAAGTCGACTTCAGAGGTGCCCAATTCCCCTTGTCGGCATATGTGGCCTCTTTAGTGTTGTGCTGGGCAAGGGGGTGCCCAATCCCTCTCAGCATCATGCCCCCGACACATAGACATGCTTGCCAACGGGGGTGCCCAATCCCCCTGTTGGCGTGTTTAACCCCCCCCAATCGCGCCGACATTTTCCTGCGCAGCCCCACCTTGATGGCCCAATTGTGTGCCACACTGGGAGGCCACCGCAGTGTGGCTAACATGGCCCCCCCCAAAAAAAACAAATGTGCCACACTGGGAGCCCACCGCAATCTGGCAAGAACCTATAAAAAAGCAGAAAACGGTCCACAGTGTTTTTTTTCTGTTATCTGAAACAAAGGAAATGGCCCCTTGACATCGGGTCCCCTGCCCCTAGCCCGCACCCACCCTCTGTGCACGCTACCTCCCCACATCCACCTTCACCCTATACTTACCTCTGGAGCCCGGAGTGACGATCTTCGGTGGACCGGGAACTTGTCTGCACTCTTCAAAGCCGACTGCGAACTGAAGAAATGCCTGTAAGCTGTATAATGGCATAAATAGGGTTTTTTCAACTTTGGTGCATTTCTTGGCCATTTTTGTGAATTTTGGCAACAAATTTTGAACATGGAGTTCTTGGGGCCCCACCTCATGAATTCAGTCACTGTCATCTCAATATTCAGTCTCGAAAGGTGATTTCACGGTCACTGCATGGAATCACATTTTGGGGCCAATTAACGAAATGACAGTGTGACTGTTCATAAGGTGGGCTCCCAAAAAGCCTATGTTGCAAATTTGGTGAAAGAATTCAAAAAAATGGACTGTGTTACGAGCATGCATTGCGCAGTTTCCACCCACGCTCATAACTTCGAGAATTTTTTATATTTTTTCTCCAGGTTTTCAACTTGCTATTTTTTCATAGCTCCTTATGAACAGTACAGCTGTCATTTTCCACATGCTGCCTGAAATGTGCTTTCTTGCATCCGGTGCACAATGGCGCAGTTGCTGTAGGAAAACAATGTTCGGGACAGAGCAAGAAAATCGCAGTAATACTGTTCATGAGCAGGCATCCCAAAATGCCTATGTTGAAAATTTGATGACAAAATTCCACAAAATGACTATGTTACGAGTGTGCATTGAGCAGTTTCCACGCACAGTCGTAACTTTGAGAATTTTTAATATTTTTACTCCATATTTTCAACTTTGCCGTTTTTGCACACCTTCTTATAAATAGTACAGCTGTCATTTTTCACATTTTGCCCGAAATGTGGTTTCACACATCTGGCTCACAATGACGCATTTGCAGTGGGAAATCAATGTTCGGGACAGATTAAGAAAATCATAGTGCCACTGTTCATGAGCAGAGGTCTCAAAATGCCTATGTTAAAAATTTGGTGAAAGAATTTTAAAAAATGACTGTGTTATGAGCGTGCATTGCGCAGTTTTCATGCACGCTCATAACTTCAAACGTTTTTAATATATACACTCCAGATTTTCAAAATTGCCATCTCTTCACACCTCCTTATGAATGGTGCAGTTGTCATTTTTCACATCCTGCCCAAGCTCTGTTTTCACACGTGGCGCAGAATGGCACATTCGCTGTGGGAAATCAACATTCTGGACAGATTAACAACATCACAGCACCTCTTCATGAACAGAGGTCCCAAATGCTTTCATGAGGTGGGGTCACAAAAAGGCCATGTTGAAAATTGGAGTGCAAATACTAACAAACACCCAGGGCATTAGGGATGCTAACCGTAATGTCCCACCCTGTACAGACTAACAGGCGTCAGAGGTGTGCCTTTGGATTGTCAGCTGAAATACTCACACCATTGCCCCCCACCCTACAGACACTGAATGGCATCAGGGTGTGCTTGGACCCTTCGGCCCCAAAGTTCACCCCTTTCTCCTATACTGCACCCTTCTCAACATACTTCCTTATGGAATGGGGTAAGCGTAAGTCCAGATGACCCAAAAGCACAACATGACACTTATCAGAGTCTGCAGAGTAGGGTGAGGTTAAATGGTATGAGCGTTCTGGCTGATGACTCAAAGGCACACCTCAATGCCTGTCACTCTCTGCAGGGTGGGGTGGGGTGGGGTTGACGTTGGTTCCATGCTTCACTGCCATTCCTATTATGCATAACTCCTGCACTATCAATGCCAAAAACTCAAAGACTACAGTCAGCATTGACAAATGCTTGTTTATATATGTTACATGTATTCTTTGTAAATGCTTAATCTTGTCCCATAACTAATTTGCATATCTCAAAAACATAGTTAATCAGCACAAATCATGATAAGTTCTAGTTTTACAATTGAGAACATTAGCTTACAGACCACAAGGAAAGGTACAAGTTATAAAGCAAGTGCATGTAGGATCTCACCCTGACCTACAAGTGAAACAAATAGTGTGGTATAAATACTAATATGAGCTCTTAACAAACAGGAGCTTGTAAGGTAAGTCTAATGTGTATGTATAAAATGTCTGTTTGAGTTAAAGCTATACTGTAAAATAATTTCACTATAAATATATCTATGGTTATTAACAAAATGAATTCCAGTTGTACAGATAAAGATACATTAAATCATAAATAATTCCTTTTTTTGGTCTAGTTAAAGAGACACTGTCAACCCCCTTAGGACTCAAAGTGTCCCTAGTTTAAACAAGCATTTGTCAATGCCGAATGTTTGCTTGCTGGTATTGGCATTGGTAGTGCAAGGGTTAAAGAGATGCATAATAGGAATGGCAGCGAAGTAGTGAACTAACGCCAGCCTCCAACTCTACCCTGCAGAGACTGACAGACATTGGGGTGTACCTTTGGGTCGGCCATAACTGGTGCAAAAAGTCTATGTTACCTTATGGTCGTGGGTTCAAGTTGGGTAAAGTTGATGTGTCAAGTAAATCACAATCATAGCAGTGAAGTAAAAAAAAAAAAAGTAACTGTAAAATTCTTTTTTTTTTATTTAAATCGTTTGCCCAAGTCCTTCAACTTCAGTGTGTGTTGTTTTATCATCTCGATGGGTCGGGGTCATTCCAGTTGCTGTGGAATGGAGGTGAAAGTTCATGCCACCTGTGGAAATGATAAGGGGTAGCTGGGGAAAGTACACTTTTAGTGGAGAGATTTTCAGCTGGTGAGTACTTCATTTCTGAATAACAAAACTATTGCACTTTGTCACTTGGCTCTGTACACTTCTTTTAAAATGGAGGTTATGCTATGAGTGAGAATCTATGTTGGAGAACAGTCTCATGATGCCACAATCTGTTTAATTGGTCTGGACTGTGACTGCTGCAGGCTTCTCGGCGTGAGACTGTAAAATTTATATCATCCCACGGGTTGATACGATTTTACTTTTTACAGTACTCGAAAATGGGTTGATAACGGGGGTCACCAGTCATTATCATGCATTTTGGTTCTAATAAACAAGGAGGCAGATAAAACAACCAGCAACATCAATGAATTTTAGAAAATGTAAGCAATCATAAATGTGGGTTTTTACCTAACAATAATATGATGCAGAAAAGGTTGACAGTGTCCCTTAAGTAAATAGTTATATTATTATCTATTACACATGTATATTACATATATTTGTAAATATAGGAAGCAACATTTGAAATGTAAGGAACAAAATGTTAAATATATTGGCAATATACCAATAACATATATTTACCATCTTTATTTCAATATATTTTGAATTTAATCAGTATATTTTGTAAAATACATAGGCCAGGTTATTCAGAAGGGTTGCGCATGGCACAACAGTGTTGCACCATCGCAACCCACTAATCTTGACACGATATTCAAGCGGGTTGTGCCTGGCACAAATCCGATGCGCTGGAGTGCGCGGGTGGGGCGTGCGCATGCATACTCCGCACATCCTGATATTCAGCCCGGGATGTGCTAAGTCCATGCATGTGCAACTCCTACTTGCGCTGCACACAGGTGAGCTAAAAAAAATAAAGGAATAATAGCTGGCCACCCACAGGTGAGCTGCTGTATTGCAAGGTGCAACACGGTAGCTGCCACCTGAGCTCTGGCTGCACCTTCATGGCGGCGCCCTCCCATGCCCGATCGTGGGCATCTGTGTAAAAGTATAAGTCTAATATCCCTGGTGGTCCAGTGGACTGCTTGCAGCCTGATCGCGGGCATCCATGTAAAATAATATGTCCAATATCCCTGGTGGTCCAGTGGACTGCTTGCAGTTCGATCACGGGCATCCATGTAAAATAACATATCCAGTATCCCTGGTGGTCCAGTGGACCGCTTGCAGCCTGATCATGGGCATCCATGTAAAATAATATGTCCAATATCCCTGGTGGTCCAGTGAACCGCTCGCTGCCCGATCATGGGCTTCAGTGTAAAATATGTCCAATATCCCTGGTGGTCCAGTGGACCGCTTGCAGCCCGATCGTGGGCTTCAGTGTAAAATAATATGTCCAGTATCCCTGGTGGTCCAGTGGACTGCTAAGCCCGATCGCGGGCATATGTAATAATAAGGAGGCTCCACGGTACCTCCCTCCCACCCGCCCACTGAGCCCCACCGCCCGCTCCCCATCAGTGGCGGGCGGCGGCATCCCAACCGCCTGTCGCCCGCTGCCCGCCCGACTGACCGTGTAGGTAAGGCTGTACTCCCATTGGTCCACACAGTGAGCCAATGCGCAGGCAGCCCGTAACTGTACTACACAGTTCAGATATGTGAATGGATATGCTGAGCGGGCAGTGGGGTTCAGTGGGCGGGTGGGGAGGGGGTTACCATGGAGCTCTCCTTATTATTACATATGCCCACGATCAGGCTGCGAGCATTCCACTGGACCACAAGGGATATTGGACATATATTTACACAGATGCCCGCGATTGGGCCGCAAGTGGTCCACTGGACCACCAGGGATGTTGGACTCTTAATTGACTCTACATATGCCTGCTATTGGGCAGTGGGGTGCATTGCCACGCTGTGCAGGAGGCATTGGTCCCCGACGGCTGCTGCCTGGCAGGGCGCCAGCCGCAAGTCGCCGGGGATCGGCACACCTGCATGCAAATGGGGCCATAATGACATGCAAAGGGCCCCATTTGCACCTTTCATACATTATGGCCCCATTTGCATGTGCACTTTTGAATATCGCGGTTGTTGCACATAGCACAACAGAACTTGCGCTAGTGCATCCCCCTGCTCCACTCTGGCCACTTGCGCTGGTGCAGTGCCACTGTGCCCTGTGCACTGCAGGTAGCCAGGGTGCGATATTCAACAATGCTGTGCCATGGTGCAGCTCCATTGAATATCACCCTGTCAACATCCCTGCACAGCCAAGTTGCACTGCGCCCAAGCTTGCGCCACAGCCTGGCGCAGTCTGAATATCTGGGCCGTAGTATACTAAAGTGGCAATACTGTGTATATTTATAGTACATTGCAATATATTTGCAAATTTTAAAATGTATAGAAATATATTGACTTTCCAATACATTACAATATATTACAAAACAAGAAGATTGGAATATATTTCACAATTTGTAAATATGTTGTTAATAATATATTTTAAAATATAATTAATTTACATAAGGGCACTGGTTTCCACAGTGGAGGGTGTAGCAGATGGGGCTGGAAGGCTACTGGCACGGTCAGTCCCCACATCGTGTGGATCCCCACTGGCTCTGACTGGTGGGGTGCAGCAGATGGGGCAGAGAGGTTGCTGGTAGTCTCAGGGAAGCACCAAGTTTTCCCGTCAGCGAAAATGCTGACCTCCCCCACAGTGACGGCACAATACCAACGCAGATATTGTGCCATCTCCTGAGTCCTTGTTTTCTGTGGGGGGCAGAGCCCCACTTATCCCGGACTCCTGGATTCCGAATCCAGGTTGGAGTTGGTCTGGCGAGGCGAAACACTGAGAAAGGTGGAGGCAAGGAAATGGACCATTACCGCGAATGTCGCCGTAATGGTCCTTTTCCTTGTTTCACCGTCAGGGTGTCGATGAAAAGGGGTGATTTGTAGTCTCAGTCTCCGCATCATGTGGATCCCTACTGGCTCTGACAGTGGTGGAGGGGGGGAAGATGGGATTGGGAGGTTGCTCATATTCCCAGCCCCCACACCATGTGGATCCTCACTGGCTCTGACAGTTGGGGGGGGGGAGTGAACAGCAAAGGGGGCTGGGAGGTTGCTGGTACACTTTGTCCTCACACCGTGTGGATCCCCACTGGCTATGACAGTGGGAATAGCAGCAGGTGGGGCTGAAAGGTTGCTAGTACTCTGTCCCCACACCATGTGGATCCCCACTGGCTCCAACAGTGGGAGGACCAGCAGATGGGGTTGGGAGCTTGCTGGTTCTCTTGGTTCCTACACCATGTGAATCCCCACTGGCTCTGACAGTGGGTGGGAGCAACAGATGGGGCTGGGAGGTTGCTGGTATTCTCAGCCCCCACACCGTCTGGAACCTCACTGGCCCTGACAATGGGTGGGGGGGGGGTGAGAAGCAAATGGGGCTGGGAGGTTGCTGGTACACTTGGTCTTCACACCATGTGGATCCCCGCTTGCTCCAACTGTGAAGGGAGCAGCAGTTGGGGCTGAGAGGTTGCTGGTACTCTTAATTCCCACATTGTGTGGATCCCCGCTGGCTCCAACAGTGGGTGGGGGGTGGAGAAGCAGATGGGTCTGGGAGCTTGCTGCTTCTCTCAGTCCCCACATCGTGTGGCTCCCCTTTGGCTCTGACAGTGCGGAGAGGAGAAGATCGGGCTGGGAGGTTGCTGATACTCTCAGTCCCCACACTATTTCGATCCCCGTTGGCTCCAACAGTTGGGGGGGATCAGATGGGGCTGGGAAATTGTTGATACTCTCAGTCCCAACACCATGTGGATCTCCACTGGCTCTGACAGTTGAGGTGCAGCAGATGGGGCTGGGAGGTTGCTGGTACTGTCAATCCCCAAACTGTGTGGAACACCACTGGCTCCAACAGTAGGGAAGCAGCAGATGGGGCTGCGAAGGTGCTGGTACTCTCAGTCCCCACACTGAGTGGATCCCCACTGGCTCTGACAGTGGGGAGAGCAGCAGAAAGGGCTGGAAGGTTGCTGATACTCTCAGTCTTCACACTGTGTGGATCCCCAGTGGCTCTGACAGTGAGAGTAGCAACAGATGGGTCTGGGAGGTTGTTGGTACTCTCAGTCCCCACACTGTGGTGCTCCCCACTGGCTCTGACAGTGGGGGATCAGCAGATGGGGCTGTGAGATTGCTGGTACTCTCAGTCCCTACACCGTGTGGATCCGCACTGGCTCTGACAGTGGGGGGAGCAGCAGATGGGCATGGAAGGTTGCTGGTACAGTACTGTCAGACCACACACCGTGTGAATCCCCACTGTCTCCAACAGTGAGGGGAGCAATAGATGGGATGGGAGGTTACTGGTCCTCTCAGATTCCACACTGTGTGGATCCCCTCTGGATCTGACAGTGGAGGGAGCAGCAGATGGTGCTGGGAGGTTGCTGGTACTCTCAGTCCCCACACTGTGTGGATCACACTGGCTCTGACAGTGGGGGAAGCAGGATATGGGGTTTGGAGGTTGCTGGTACCATCAATCCCCACACTGTGTGGATCCTTAATGGCTCTGACAGTGATGGGAGCAGCAGATGGGGCTGGGAGTTTGCTGGTACTCTTGGTCCCAACACTGTGTGGATCCCCATTGGCTCTGACAGTGGCGGGGAGGAACAGCAGATGGGTCTGGGAGGTTGCTGGTACTCTCATTTCCGACACAGTGTGGCTCCATACTAGCTCTGACCAAGGGGGGCAGCAGATGGGACTGGGATGTTGCTGACACTCTCGGTTTTGACACTGTGTGGATCCCCACTGTCTCCCACATTTGGGGGGAGGCAGGATATGAGTCTAGGAGGTTGCTGCTACTCTTGGTCCCCATATAATGTGGCTCCCCACTGACTCTGACAGTGGGTGGAGCAGCAGATGCTGTTCTGGCGTTGCTGGTACTCTCAGTCCCACACCGTGTGGATCCCCACTGGCTATGAAAGTGGGGGATCAGCAGATGGGTCTGGGAGGTTGCTGGTACTCTCAGGCCCCACATTGTATGGATCCCCACTGGCTCCGACAGGGGCTGTAGCAGCAGATGAGGCTGGGAGGTTGCTGGTACTCTCAGTCCCCACACCGTGTGGTTCTCCTGGCTCCGACAGTGGGAAGAAGCAGATGGGTCTGGGAGCTTGCTGGTACTCTCGGTCCCCACACTGTGGATCCCCACTGACTCTGACAGTGGTGGGGGTGGAGCAGTAGATGGGGCTGGGAGGTTGCTGGTATTCTCAGCCTCCACACTTCTGGATCCTCACTGGCTCCGACAGTGGGGGTGGGAGGGGGGGAGTGCACAGCAGATATGGCTGCGAGGTTGCTGGTATTCTCAACCCCACACCGCCTGGATCCTTGCTGGCTCCAACAGTGGTGGGGAATGTGCAGCAGATGGGGCTGGGAGGTTGCTGGTATACTTGGTCCTCACACCATGTGGATCCGCTTGCTCCAACAGTGGGTGGAACAACAGGGCTGGGAGGTTGGTAGTACTCTCACTTTTGACATCGTGTGTATCCCTGCTGGCTCCAACAGTGGGAGGGAAGAAGCAGATAGGGCTGGGACCTTGCTGGTACTCTCAGTCCACACATTGTGTGGCTCCCTTTGGCTCGGAGGTGTGGGGAGCAGAAGATGGGGCTGGGAAGTTGCTGATACTCTCGGTCCCCACAGCAGTGTCTATCCCCACTGGCTTTGACAGTAGGGGGAGAGGAAGATGAGGCTGTACTCTCAGTCCCCATGCTATGTTGATCCCCACTGGCTCCAACAGTGGTGGGGGATCAGATGGGGCTGGGTGGTTGCTGATACTCTCAGTCCCCACACCATATGGAGACCCACTGGCTCTGTCATTAAGGGGAGTAGCAGATGGGGCTCGAAGGTTGCTGGTACTCTCAGTCCACACACCATGTGGAAACCCACTGGCTCTGTCATTAAGGGGAGTAGCAGATGGGGCTCGAAGGTTGCTGGTACTCTCAGTCCACACACCATGTGAATGTCCACTGGCTCTGACAGTGGGAGCCCAGTAGATGGGGCTGGGAGGTTGCTGGTGCACTCAGTTCCCACACTGTGTGGCTCTCCACTGACTCTGACAGTGGGTGGGGAGCAGCAGATGGGGCTGGAGGGTTGCTTGTACCGCTGCTACCCATATTCAAGGTCACTCTCTAGATCTAGTGTTCACTCTGGGGATGGAGATCACGGGACTGGTGGTGGAACCAGTTGGGTAGTCACACCATCACTCCATAAGGTTCAATTTCGCGGCCCCCACTATGAGACCTACCTCTTTGGAGATGGTCCCGTATCGCCCTTTGAGGGGAGTTACCCCTGAGGGTCTGATGGTGGTGCTGGACCTATCGCGTTGGCCTATGGAGTGCATGGAACCAGATGCCTTAGTAGTGCACTATAATAATATGGTGCTGAGGGCACTGGATTCCATAGCACCTGTCCGTGTTCGCCCCCTCTCCCTTCGCCCTCGGTCCCCTTGGTTTGATGGGACATTGCGGGAGCTGAGGAGAGTGAGGTGAAGATTGGAACGTTGTTGGTGGAAATCTGGCCTGGAAGGTGACAGACTTAGATTGATGGCCCATTATGTGGACTATCAATAAGTAATCTCCCATAGGAAGGCAGAGTTCCTTTCCAGGGAGATAACTGCATCAAGAAACCGATCTGCTCAGCTCTTCCGGACTGTCGACAGACTGTGCAATCCAGCCTGTCTGCGGGGTTGAAGAGCTTTTTCACAAATACAGTGTGATGAGTTTGCTTGGTTCTTTGAGGATAAGGTATCATCAATCAGGTCGGAGAACCGCAGCATACATTCAAATGAGCATTGCAGTGACCGATGTGGGGTTACATGCCCTCGGTCTACCTGGATAGATTTTGACCAGCCAGTGATCATGGATATCATGACAATTGTCTAGGGCTTATGACTGACTTGCTGTAGTTTGGATCCTGGTCTTATGCACCTCCTTGTGGGGTGCATGGATGTGATCGGACCAGTCCTTGTGAGGATAGTCTGGGGTTCTTTGGATCAAGGGGTGTTCCCGGAGTCTTTAAAGGAGGCTGTCGTGACACCCCTTTTGAAGAAACCTTCCCTTGACCCTGACTGCCTCGCTAACTACAGACCGATCTCTAACCTGCCATTTTTGGGCAAGGTTATTGAGAAAGTAGTCGTGTTGTAGCTTGATGACTTTCTTACCACCCATGAAGTCTATGATCCTCTGCAGTCCGGTTTCAGGAAGAGGCATAGTACCGAGACGGCATTAGTTTGGGTACTCAATGATCTCCTAATAGTGAAAGATCAGAGGAGCCGTTCGATCTTGGTTCTCCTTGATCTCTCTGCAGCATTTGACACTGTGGACCATGGGATGTTGCTGGATCACCTGCGGCTACTCTGCAGACTGTCAGGGACAGTCCTCAGATGGTTCCACTCTTTCCTCACAAGCAGAAGTCAAAGGGTAGTTTCAGGGAATTTTTCCTCCGTTCCCTTTGTTCTGTCCTGTGGGGTGCTGCAAGGCTCTGTGCTTTCTCCCAGGTTGTTCACGGTGTTTATGCTGCCGTTGGAAGACATTATAAGGCATTATGGGCTGAGTTTTCACTGCTATGCAGATGATACTCAGCTCTATATGTCCTTTGTACCCGAACAGAATGATGCAGTATCAGTCTTTAACAACTGCCTCTCTGAGATTCAGGACTGGATGAGTGCGAACTGGTTGAAGTTAAATCCGGATAAGACTGGGGTATTGGTTGTGGACTCGGGTCATTATGTAGAGAAGTTGACTCCTGGGTTCCCCTGTGGTCTTTTATTAGGGGGTACCCAGATGAGACCTTCTGAACAGGTGCGAAATCTGGCCGTAATTTTTGACAGTGCACTGACGCTGAAGACACAGGTATTATCCACTGTCAAGTCTTCCTTTTACCATCTGAGGAATATCGCTCGGATAAAACACCTTGTTCCACATGGTGACCTTCCTGTGTTGGTCCATGCTTTTGTTTCCTCGTGTCTTGATTGTTGTAATGCTCTATATCTAGGGTTGCCAGGGATGGATCTCTGTCGCCTGCAGCTGGTGCAGAACGCAGCAGACAGGTTGTTGACTGGGTTACCAAGAACTTGCCATATCACACCTGTGCTGCGCGAACTCCACTGGCTGCCAGTGCGGTGGAAAATCACCTTCAAGGTCGTCTTGATGACCTATAAGACCCTACACAGTCAGGGACCGGGCTACCTGCAAGATCTCCTTTGTCCCTACCGCCCTCTCCGCCTACTCCGCTCCACTGGTGAGGGATTGCTAGAGACTCCCAGGGTTCATCTTCAATCATCTGGGGCCAGGGCTTTTTCCTTTATGGCCCCGACCTGATGGAACTCTCTACCTCATCAGATTAGAGCGTGCCTGTCCGTGGAGTCATTTGAGAGGTCTCTGAAAAGCCACTTATTTGCACTAGCATTTGGATAGTTTATTTTATGGTCACTTTTATTGTTTTATGTTATTATTTATTACAGTTGATGTTTTGTTCTTGTTATGTACTAGCACTTTGATTTATTGAAAAGCGCTTTACAAATAAAATTTTGATTGATTTTTTTTGATTGGTACGCTCAGTCCACACACCATGTGGATCCCCACTGGCTCTGACAGTGGGAAATAGCAGCAGATGGGGCTGAGAGGTTCCTGGTACTCTTGGCCCCCACACCATGTGGATCTCCACTTGCTCTGACAGTGGGGGTAGCAGATGGGGATGGGAGGTTGCTGGTACTCTTAGTCATTGCACAGTGTGGATCCCCACTGGCTCTGACAGTGGGGGCTGCAGATAGGGCTAGGAGGGTGCTGTTATTCTCAGGTCCCATGCTGTGTGGACCCCCTCTGGCTTGAACAATAGATGAGGGGAGGAGATGGAGTTGGAACGTTGCTGGTACTCTCAGTTCCCACACCGTCTGGATCCCCAACAGCTCTGACAGTGGGGGAGCAGCAGATGGGACTGGGAGGTTGCTGGTACTCTCGGTCCCCACACTGCATGGATCCCCACTGGTTCTAACAGTGGGGGAGGGAGGGAGCAGCAGATAGGGTTGGGAGGTTGCTGGTACTCTCGGTCCCCAAATCGTGTGAACTCCCACTGTCTCTAACAGTGGGGGAGCAGCAGATGGGACTAGGAGGTTGCTGGTACTGTCGCGCCCCACACTGTGTGGATACCCACTGGCTCTGAGTCGCGGGAGCAGCAGATGGCCTGGGAGGTGGCTGGCACTCTGAGTCCCCACACCATGCGAATCCCCACTGGCTTCAAGGGGGGGTGGGGGGCAGCAGTTGGGGCTGGGGGTCATTAGTATTCTCAGTCCCCACAGTATGTGGATCCCCACTGGCTCTGATAGTGGGGGGGAGCAGCAGATTGGGCTGGGAGGTTTCTGGTGCTCTCAGGCCAAACCCTACATTGATCCCCACTGGGTCTGACAGTGGGGGGAGCCACAGATGGGGCTGAGAGGTTGCCGGTACTCTCAGTGCCCACACCGTGTTGATCCCCTCTGGCTCCAACGGTGAGGTTAGTAGTAGATGGGGCTGGGAGGTTGCTGGTACTCTTGGCCCCCACACAGTGTGGATCCCCACTGGCTCAGAGAGTGAGGGGAGCAGCAGATTGGGCTGGGAGGTTTCTCTTATTCTCATTCCCCATACCGTGTGGCTCCCCACTGGCTCTGATAGTGGGGGGAGCTGCAGATGGGGATGGGAAGTTGCTGGTACTCTCAGTCCAAACACCTTGTGGATCCGCACTGGCTCTGACAGTAGTGGAAGCAGCAGATAGGGCTGGGAGGTTACTGGTAGACTCAGTCCTCACATTGTGTAGATCCCCACTGGCTCCTATCTTGGAGGTAGCAGCAGATGGGGCTGGGAGACTGCTGGTACAGTACTCTCAGACTCCACACTGTGTTTATCCCCAGTGTCTCCAACAGTGGGGGAAGGAGCAGATGGGGCTTGGTGGTTGCTGGTACTCTCAGTACCCTCACTGTGTGGATCCCCACTGGCTCTGACAGTTGGGGGAACAGCAGATGGGGCTGGGAGGTTTCTGGAACCGTACTCGCAGACCCCACACCATGTGGATCCCCACTGGCTCTGACAGTGGGGGTAGCAGCAAATGGGTCTGGGAGGTTGCTGGTACTCTCAGTCTCAATACCATGTGGATCACACTGGCTCTGACAGTGGGGGAGCAGCAGATGGGGCTGGAAGGTTGATGGTACTCTCCGTCCCCAAACCGCACTCTGACAGTGGGGGTAGCAGCAGATGGGTCTGGGAGGTTGCTGGAACTCTCAGTCTCAATACCATGTGGATCACACTGGCTCTGACAGTGGGGGAAGCAGCAGATGGGGCTGGGATGTTGCTGATACTCTGTGTCCCCACACTGTACGGATCCCCACTGGCTCTGATGGTGGAGGTAGCAGCAAATGGGTCTGGGAGGTTGCTGGTACTCTCAGTGCCAATACCATGTGGCTCACACTGGCTCTGACAGTGAGGGAAGCAGCATATGGTGTTTGGAGGTTGCTGGTACCCTCAGTCCTCATACCGTGTGGATCCTAACTGGATCTGACAGTGGTGGGAACAGCAGATGGGGCTGAGAGATTGCTGGTACTCTTGGTCCCAACACCGTGTGGATCCCCACTGGCTCTGACAGTTGGGGGGGGCAACAGATGTGTCTGGGAGGTTGCTGGTAGTCTCAGTTCCCATACTGTGTGGCTCCCCAATGGCTCTGACTGAGGGGGGCAGCAGATGGGTCTGGGAGGTTGCTGGAACTCTCAGTCCCCACACAGTGTGGATCTCCACTGGCTCTGATAGTGGAGAAAGCAGATAGGGGTGGGAGGTTGCTGGTACTCTCAGGCGCCATGCTGTGTGGATCCCCTCTGGCTCCAACAGTGGGGGGGGGAGCAGATGGGGCTGTGGGGTTGCTGGTGCTCTCTGTCCCCACACTGTGTTGTTCTCCACTGGCTCTTGACAGTTAGGGAATCGGCAGATGGGGCTGGGAGATTGCTGGTACTCTCAGGTTCCATACCATGTGGATCCCCACTGGCTCCGACAGTGGGGGTAGCAGATAGGGCTAGGGGCTTTCTGCTACTCTCAGGCTTCACACTGTGTGGATCCCTTCTGGCTCGAACAATAGGGAGGGGAAGGGAGGAGATGGAGACACAGTTGGAATGCTGCTGGTACTCTCATTCTCTTACCGTGTGGATCCCCAATGGCTCTGACAGTGGGGAAGCAGCAGATGGGACTGGGAGGTTGCTGGTACTCTCAGTCCCCACACTGTATGGATCCCCACTGGCTCTAACAGTGGGGGGGAGCAGCAGATAGGGTTGGGAGGTTGCTGGTACTCTTGGTCCCCAAACCGTGTGTATCCCCACTGTCTCTAAATGTGGGAGGAGGGGTGGAGCAGCAGATGGGACTGGGAAGTTGCTGGTACTGTCGAGTCCCACACTGTGTGGATACCCACTGGCTCTGAGTGGGGGACTGCATGGCCTTGGAGGTGGCTGGTACTCAGTCCCACACTATGAATCCCCACTGGCCTGGGGGCAGATGGGCTGGGCAGTTGCTGGTACTCCCGGTTCACATACCATGTGGATCCCCACTGCCTCTGACAATGAGGGGAGCAGCAGATGGGGCTGGGAGGTTGCTGGTACTCTCAGTTCACATACCATGTGGATCCCCACTGGCTCTGACAGTGGATGAGCAGAAGATGGGGCTCGGAGGTGGTTGATACTGTCAGTCCCCACATTGTGTGGATCCCCACTGCCTCTGACAATGGAGGGAGCAGCAGATGGGTCTGGGAGGTTGCTAGTATTCACAGTCCCCACACCGTGTGGCTTTCCACTGGCTCTGACAGTGGGGTGGGGGCAACAGATTCACTGAGAGGTTTCTGGTACTCTCAGACCCCACTCCGAGTGGTTCCCCACTGGATCAGCAGATGGGGCTGTGAGATTGCTGGTACTCTCAGTCCCTACACCGTGTGGATCCGCACTGGCTCTGACAGTGGGGGGAGCAGCAGATGGGCATGGAAGGTTGCTGGTACAGTACTGTCAGACCACACACCGTGTGAATCCCCACTGTCTCCAATAGTGAGGGGAGCAATAGATGGGATGGGAGGTTACTGGTCCTCTCAGATTCCACACTGTGTGGATCCCCTCTGGATCTGACAGTGGAGGGAGCAGCAGATGGTGCTGGGAGGTTGCTGGTACTCTCAGTCCCCACACTGTGTGGATCACACTGGCTCTGACAGTGGGGGAAGCAGGATATGGGGTTTGGAGGTTGCTGGTACCATCAATCCCCACACTGTGTGGATCCTTAATGGCTCTGACAGTGATGGGAGCAGCAGATGGGGCTGGGAGTTTGCTGGTACTCTTGGTCCCAACACTGTGTGGATCCCCATTGGCTCTGACAGTGGCGGGGAGGAACAGCAGATGGGTCTGGGAGGTTGCTGGTATCTCATTTCCGACACAGTGTGGCTCCATACTAGCTCTGACCAAGGGGGCAGCAGATGGGACTGGGATGTTGCTGACACCTCGGTTTTGACACTGTGTGGATCCCCACTGTCTCCCACATTTGGGGAGGCAGGATATGAGTCTAGGAGGTTGCTGCTACTCTTGGTCCCCATATAATGTGGCTCCCCACTGACTCTGACAGTGGGTGGAGCAGCAGATGCTGTTCTGACGTTGCTGGTACTCTCAGTCCCCACACGTGGGATCCCCACTGGCTATAAAGTGGGGGATCAGCAGATGGGTCTGGGAGGTTGCTGGTACTCTCAGGCCCCACATTGTATGGATCCCCACTGGCTCCGACAGGGGCTGTAGCAGCAGATGAGGCTGGGAGGTTGCTGGTACTCTCAGTCCCCACACCGTGTGGTTCTCCCTGGCTCCGACAGTGGGGGAAGAAGCAGATGGGTCTGGGAGCTTGCTGGTACTCTCGGTCCCCACACTGTGTGGATCCCCACTGACTCTGACAGTGGTGGGGGGTGGGAGCAGTAGATGGGGCTGGGAGGTTGCTGGTATTCTCAGCCTCCACACTGTCTGGATCCTCACTGGCTCCGACAGTGGGGGTGGGGTGGGGGGAGTGCACAGCAGATATGGCTGCGAGGTTGCTGGTATTCTCAACCCCACACGTCTGGATCCTTGCTGGCTCCAACAGTGGTGGGGAATGTGCAGCAGATGGGGCTGGGAGGTTGCTGGTATACTTGGTCCTCACACCATGTGGATCCCCGCTTGCTCCAACAGTGGGTGGAACAACAGGGCTGGGAGGTTGGTAGTACTCTCACTTTTGACATCGTGTGTATCCCTGCTGGCTCCAACAGTGGGAGGGGGAAGAAGCAGATAGGGCTGGGACCTTGCTGGTACTCTCAGTCCACACATTGTGTGGCTCCCCTTTGGCTCGGAGAGTGTGGGGAGCAGAAGATGGGGCTGGGAAGTTGCTGATACTCTCGGTCCCCACAGCAGTGTCTATCCCCACTGGCTTTGACAGTAGGGGGAGAGGAAGATGAGGCTGTACTCTCAGTCCCCATGCTATGTTGATCCCCACTGGCTCCAACAGTGGTGGGGGATCAGATGGGGCTGGGCGGTTGCTGATACTCTCAGTCCCCACACCATATGGAAACCCACTGGCTCTGTCATTAAGGGGAGTAGCAGATGGGGCTCGAAGGTTGCTGGTACTCTCAGTCCACACACCATGTGGAAACCCACTGGCTCTGTCATTAAGGGGAGTAGCAGATGGGGCTCGAAGGTTGCTGGTACTCTCAGTCCACACACCATGTGAATGTCCACTGGCTCTGACAGTGGGAGCCCAGTAGATGGGGCTGGGAGGTTGCTGGTGCACTCAGTTCCCACACTGTGTGCTCTCCACTGACTCTGACAGTGGGTGGGAGCAACAGATGGGGCTGGAGGGTTGCTTGTACCGCTGCTACCCATATTCAAGGTAGCTCTCTAGATCTAGTGTTCACTCTGGGGATGGAGATCACGGGACTGGTGGTGGAACCAGTTGGGTAGTCACACCATCACTCCATAAGGTTCAATTCATGGCCCCACTATGAGACCTACCTCTTTGGAGATGGTCCCGTATCGCCCTTTGAGGGAGTTACCCCTGAGGTCTGATGGTGGTGCTGGACCTACTCGGTTGCCTACAGGTGCATGGAACCAGATGCCTTAGTAGTGCACTATAATAATATGGTGCTGAGGGCACTGGATTCCATAGCACCTGTCCGTGTTGCCCCCTCTCCTTGCCCTCGGTCCCCTTGGTTTGATGGGACATTGGGGAGCTGAGGAGAGTGAGGTGAAGATGGAGCGTTGTTGGTGGAAATCTGGCCTGAAGGTGACAGACTTAGATTGATGGCCCATTATGGGACTATCAATAAGTAATCTCCCATAGGAAGGCAGAGTTCCTTTCCAGGAGATAACTGCATCAAGAAACCGATCTGCTCAGCTCTTCGGACTGTCGACAGACTGTGCAATCCAGCCTGTCTCGGGGTTGAAGAGCTTTCACAAATACAGTGTGATGAGTTTGCTTGGTTCTTTGAGGATAAGGTATCATCAATCAGGTCGGAGAACCGCAGCATACATTCAAATGAGCATTGCAGTGACCGATGTGGGGTTACATGCCCTCGGTCTACCTGGATAGATTTTGACCAGCCAGTGATCATGGATATCATGACAATTGTCTAGGGCTTATGACTGACTTGCTGTAGTTTGGATCCTGGTCTTATGCACCTCCTTGTGGGGTGCATGGATGTGATCGGACCAGTCCTTGTGAGGATAGTCTGGGGTTCTTTGGATCAAGGGGTGTTCCCGGAGTCTTTAAAGGAGGCTGTCGTGACACCCCTTTTGAAGAAACCTTCCCTTGACCCTGACTGCCTCGCTAACTACAGACCGATCTCTAACCTGCCATTTTTGGGCAAGGTTATTGAGAAAGTAGTCGTGTTGTAGCTTGATGACTTTCTTACCACCCATGAAGTCTATGATCCTCTGCAGTCCGGTTTCAGGAAGAGGCATAGTACCGAGACGGCATTAGTTTGGGTACTCAATGATCTCCTAATAGTGAAAGATCAGAGGAGCCGTTCGATCTTGGTTCTCCTTGATCTCTCTGCAGCATTTGACACTGTGGACCATGGGATGTTGCTGGATCACCTGGGCTACTCTGCAGACTGTCAGGACAGTCCTCAGATGGTTCCCTCTTTCCTCACAAGCAGAAGTCAAAGGGTAGTTTCAGGGATTTTTCCTCCGTTCCTTTGTTCTGTCCTGTGGGGTGCTGCAAGGCTCTGTGCTTTCTCCCAGGTTGTTCACGGTGTTTATGCTGCGTTGGAAGACATTATAAGGCATTATGGGCTGAGTTTTCACTGCTATGCAGATGATACTCAGCTCTATATGTCCTTTGTATCCCGAACAGAATGATGCAGTATCAGTCTTTAACAACTGCCTCTCTGAGATTCAGGACTGGATGAGTGCGAACTGGTTGAAGTTAAATCCGGATAAGACTGGGGTATTGGTTGTGGACTCGGGTCATTATGTAGAGAAGTTGACTCCTGGGTTCCCCTGTGGTCTTTTATTAGGGGGTACCCAGATGAGACCTTCTGAACAGGTGCGAAATCTGGCCGTAATTTTTGACAGTGCACTGACGCTGAAGACACAGGTATTGGCCACTGTCAAGTCTTCCTTTTACCATCTGAGGAATATCGCTCGGATAAAACACCTTGTTCCACATGGTGACCTTCCTGTGTTGGTCCATGCTTTTGTTTCCTCGTGTCTTGATTGTTGTAATGCTCTATATCTAGGGTTGCCAGGGATGGATCTCTGTCGCCTGCAGCTGGTGCAGAGCGCAGCAGACAGGTTGATGACTGGGTTACCAGAACTTGCCATATCACACCTGTGCTGCTAGCGAACTCCACTGGCTGCCAGTGCGGTGGAAAATCACCTTCAAGGTCGTCTTGATGACCTATAAGACCCTACACAGTCAGGGACCGGGCTACCTGCAAGATCTCCTTTGTCCCTACCGCCCTCTCCGCCTACTCCGCTCCACTGGTGAGGGATTGCTAGAGACTCCCAGGGTTCATCTTCAATCATCTGGGGCCAGGGCTTTTTCTTTTATGGCCCCGACCTGATGGAACTCTCTACCTCATCAGATTAGAGCGTGCCTGTCCGTGGAGTCATTTGAGAGGTCTCTGAAAAGCCACTTATTTGCACTAGCATTTGGATAGTTTATTTTATGGTCACTTTTATTGTTTTATGTTATTATTTATTACAGTTGATGTTTTGTTCTTGTTATGTACTAGCACTTTGATTTATTGAAAAGCGCTTTACAAATAAAATTTTGATTGATTTTTTTTGATTGGTACGCTCAGTCCACACACCATGTGGATCCCCACTGGCTCTGACAGTGGGAAATAGCAGCAGATGGGGCTGAGAGGTTCCTGGTACTCTTGGCCCCCACACCATGTGGATCTCCACTTGCTCTGACAGTGGGGGTAGCAGATGGGGATGGGAGGTTGCTGGTACTCTTAGTCATTGCACAGTGTGGATCCCCACTGGCTCTGACAGTGGGGGCTGCAGATAGGGCTAGGAGGGTGCTGTTATTCTCAGGTCCCATGCTGTGTGGACCCCCTCTGGCTTGAACAATAGGTGAGGGGAGGAGATGGAGTTGGAACGTTGCTGGTACTCTCAGTTCCCACACCGTCTGGATCCCCAACAGCTCTGACAGTGGGGGAGCAGCAGATGGGACTGGGAGGTTGCTGGTACTCTCGGTCCCCACACTGCATGGATCCCCACTGGTTCTAACAGTGGGGGAGGGAGGGAGCAGCAGATAGGGTTGGGAGGTTGCTGGTACTCTCGGTCCCCAAATCGTGTGAACTCCCACTGTCTCTAACAGTGGGAGCAGCAGATGGGACTAGGAGGTTGCTGGTACTGTCGCGCCCCACACTGTGTGGATACCCACTGGCTCTGAGTCGCGGGAGCAGCAGATGGCCTGGGAGGTGGCTGGCACTCTGGTCCCACACCATGCGAATCCCACTGGCTTCAAGGGGGTGGGGGCAGCAGTTGGGGCTGGGGGTCATTAGTATTCTCAGTCCCCACAGTATGTGGATCCCCACTGGCTCTGATAGTGGGGGGAGCAGCAGATTGGGCTGGGAGGTTTCTGGTGCTCTCAGGCCAAACCCTACATTGATCCCACTGGGTCTGACAGTGGGGGAGCCACAGATGGGGCTGAGAGGTTGCGGTACTCTCAATGCCCACACCGTGTTGATCCCCTCTGGCTCCAACGGTGAGGTTAGTAGTAGATGGGGCTGGGAGGTTGCTGGTACTCTTGGCCCCACAGTGTGGATCCCACTGGCTCAGAGTGAGGGGAGCAGCAGATTGGGCTGGGAGGTTTCTCTTATTCTCATTCCCCATACCGTGTGGCTCCCCACTGGCTCTGATAGTGGGGGGAGCTGCAGATGGGGATGGGAAGTTGCTGGTGGTACTCAGTCCAAACACCTTGTGGATCCGCACTGGCTCTGACAGTAGTGGAAGCAGCAGATAGGGCTGGGAGGTTACTGGTAGACTCAGTCCTCACATTGTGTAGATCCCCACTGGCTCCTATCTTGGAGGTAGCAGCAGATGGGGCTGGGAGACTGCTGGTACAGTACTCTCAGACTCCACACTGTGTTTATCCCCAGTGTCTCCAACAGTGGGGGAAGGAGCAGATGGGGCTTGGTGGTTGCTGGTACTCTCAGTACCCTCACTGTGTGGATCCCCACTGGCTCTGACAGTTGGGGGAACAGCAGATGGGGCTGGGAGGTTTCTGGAACCGTACTCGCAGACCCCACACCATGTGGATCCCCACTGGCTCTGACAGTGGGGGTAGCAGCAAATGGGTCTGGGAGGTTGCTGGTACTCTCAGTCTCAATACCATGTGGATCACACTGGCTCTGACAGTGGGGGAGCAGCAGATGGGGCTGGAAGGTTGATGGTACTCTCCGTCCCCAAACCGCATGGATCCCCACTGGCTCTGACAGTGGGGGTTGCAGCAGATGGGTCTGGGAGGTTGCTGGTACTCTCAGTCTCAATACCATGTGGATCACACTGGCTCTGACAGTGGGGGAAGCAGCAGATGGGGCTGGGATGTTGCTGATACTCTGTGTCCCCACACTGTACGGATCCCCACTGGCTCTGATGGTGGAGGTAGCAGCAAATGGGTCTGGGAGGTTGCTGGTACTCTCAGTGCCAATACCATGTGGCTCACACTGGCTCTGACAGTGAGGGAAGCAGCATATGGTGTTTGGAGGTTGCTGGTACCCTCAGTCCTCATACCGTGTGGATCCTAACTGGATCTGACAGTGGTGGGAACAGCAGATGGGCTGAGAGATTGCTGGTACTCTTGGTCCCAACACCGTGTGGATCCCCACTGGCTCTGACAGTTGGGGGGGGCAACAGATGTGTCTGGGAGGTTGCTGGTAGTCTCAGTTCCCATACTGTGTGGCTCCCCAATGGCTCTGACTGAGGGGGGCAGCAGATGGGTCTGGGAGGTTGCTGGAACTCAGTCCCACACAGTGTGGATCTCCACTGGCTCTGATAGTGGAGAAAGCAGATAGGGGTGGGAGGTTGCTGGTACTCTCAGGCGCCATGCTGTGTGGATCCCCTCTGGCTCCAACAGTGGGGGGGGGAGCAGATGGGGCTGTGGGGTTGCTGGTGCTCTCTGTCCCCACACTGTGTTGTTCTCCACTGGCTCTTGACAGTTAGGGAATCGGCAGATGGGGCTGGGAGATTGCTGGTACTCTCAGGTTCCATACCATGTGGATCCCCACTGGCTCCGACAGTGGGGGTAGCAGATAGGGCTAGGGGCTTTCTGCTACTCTCAGGCTTCACACTGTGTGGATCCCTTCTGGCTCGAACAATAGGGGAGGGGAAGGGAGGAGATGGAGACACAGTTGGAATGCTGCTGGTACTCTCATTCTCTTACCGTGTGGATCCCCAATGGCTCTGACAGTGGCAGATGGGACTGGGAGGTTGCTGGTACTCTCAGTCCCCACACTGTATGGATCCCCACTGGCTCTAACAGTGGGGGGGAGCAGCAGATAGGGTTGGGAGGTTGCTGGTACTCTTGGTCCCCAAACCGTGTGTATCCCCACTGTCTCTAAATGTGGGAGGAGGGGTGGAGCAGCAGATGGGACTGGGAAGTTGCTGGTACTGTCGAGTCCCACACTGTGTGGATACCCACTGGCTCTGAGTGGGGGGATCAGCAGATGGCCTTGGAGGTGGTTGGTACTCTCAGTCCCACACTATGCGAATCCCCACTGGCTTCGGGGCAGATGGGGCTGGGCAGTTGCTGGTACTCTCGGTTCACATACCATGTGGATCCCCACTGGCTCTGACAGTGGATGAGCAGAAGATGGGGTTCGGAGGTGGTTGATACTCTCAGTCCCCACAGTATGTGGATCCCCACTGCCTCTGACAATGAGGGGAGCAGCAGATGGGGCTGGGAGGTTGCTGGTACTCTCAGTTCACATACCATGTGGATCCCCACTGGCTCTGACAGTGGATGAGCAGAAGATGGGGCTCGGAGGTGGTTGATACTGTCAGTCCCCACATTGTGTGGATCCCCACTGCCTCTGACAATGGAGGGAGCAGCAGATGGGTCTGGGAGGTTGCTAGTATTCACAGTCCCCACACCGTGTGGCTTTCCACTGGCTCTGACAGTGGGGTGGGGGCAACAGATTCACTGAGAGGTTTCTGGTACTCTCAGACCCCACTCCGAGTGGTTCCCCACTGGATCAGCAGATGGGGCTGTGAGATTGCTGGTACTCTCAGTCCCTACACCGTGTGGATCCGCACTGGCTCTGACAGTGGGGGGAGCAGCAGATGGGCATGGAAGGTTGCTGGTACAGTACTGTCAGACCACACACCGTGTGAATCCCCACTGTCTCCAACAGTGAGGGGAGCAATAGATGGGATGGGAGGTTACTGGTCCTCTCAGATTCCACACTGTGTGGATCCCCTCTGGATCTGACAGTGGAGGGAGCAGCAGATGGTGCTGGGAGGTTGCTGGTACTCTCAGTCCCCACACTGTGTGGATCACACTGGCTCTGACAGTGGGGAAGCAGGATATGGGGTTTGGAGGTTGCTGGTACCATCAATCCCACACTGTGTGGATCCTTAATGGCTCTGACAGTGATGGGAGCAGCAGATGGGGCTGGGAGTTTGCTGGTACTCTTGGTCCCAACACTGTGTGGATCCCCATTGGCTCTGACAGTGGCGGGGAGGAACAGCAGATGGGTCTGGGAGGTTGCTGGTACTCTCATTTCCGACACAGTGTGGCTCCATACTAGCTCTGACCAAGGGGGGCAGCAGATGGGACTGGGATGTTGCTGACACTCTCGGTTTTGACACTGTGTGGATCCCCACTGTCTCCCACATTTGGGGGGAGGCAGGATATGAGTCTAGGAGGTTGCTGCTACTCTTGGTCCCCATATAATGTGGCTCCCCACTGACTCTGACAGTGGGTGGAGCAGCAGATGCTGTTCTGACGTTGCTGGTACTCTCAGTCCCCACACCGTGTGGATCCCCACTGGCTATGAAAGTGGGGGGATCAGCAGATGGGTCTGGGAGGTTGCTGGTACTCTCAGGCCCCACATTGTATGGATCCCCACTGGCTCCGACAGGGGCTGTAGCAGCAGATGAGGCTGGGAGGTTGCTGGTACTCTCAGTCCCCACACCGTGTGGTTCTCCCTGGCTCCGACAGTGGGGGAAGAAGCAGATGGGTCTGGGAGCTTGCTGGTACTCTCGGTCCCCACACTGTGTGGATCCCCACTGACTCTGACAGTGGTGGGGGTGGGAGCAGTAGATGGGGCTGGGAGGTTGCTGGTATTCTCAGCCTCCACACTGTCTGGATCCTCACTGGCTCCGACAGTGGGGGTGGGGTGGGGGAGTGCACAGCAGATATGGCTGCGAGGTTGCTGGTATTCTCAACCCCCACACCGTCTGGATCCTTGCTGGCTCCAACAGTGGTGGTGGGGGGAATGTGCAGCAGATGGGGCTGGGAGGTTGCTGGTATACTTGGTCCTCACACCATGTGGATCCCCGCTTGCTCCAACAGTGGGTGGAACAACAGGGCTGGGAGGTTGGTAGTACTCTCACTTTTGACATCGTGTGTATCCCTGCTGGCTCCAACAGTGGGAGGGGGAAGAAGCAGATAGGGCTGGGACCTTGCTGGTACTCTCAGTCCACACATTGTGTGGCTCCCTTGGCTCGGAGAGTGTGGGAGCAGAAGATGGGGCTGGGAAGTTGCTGATACTCTCGGTCCCCACAGCAGTGTCTATCCCCACTGGCTTTGACAGTAGGGGGAGAGGAAGATGAGGCTGTACTCTCAGTCCCCATGCTATGTTGATCCCCACTGGCTCCAACAGTGGTGGGGGATCAGATGGGGCTGTGCGGTTGCTGATACTCTCAGTCCCCACACCATGTGGAAACCCACTGGCTCTGTCATTAAGGGGAGTAGCAGATGGGGCTCGAAGGTTGCTGGTACTCTCAGTCCACACACCATGTGGAAACCCACTGGCTCTGTCATTAAGGGGAGTAGCAGATGGGGCTCGAAGGTTGCTGGTACTCTCAGTCCACACACCATGTGAATGTCCACTGGCTCTGACAGTGGGAGCCCAGTAGATGGGGCTGGGAGGTTGCTGGTTCTCTCAGTCCCCACACTGTGTGGCATACCTCTCAACTGTCACACATTATGAGGTACGTCACTCATTTTATCCCTCAGACATCGTCTGTCCCACATTGAGAAGGTGACATTCCGCACTGACCACTGAGACTTTTAAGCAGAAATATGTAACAATATAGATGCTAGGTTATCAATAAAGATTATTAACATTAGGGCACTTATTTCCACAGTATTTTGAGCTTGCAATGCCATGTTTGATGATGTGTCACACATTTTGTCTTCTTGTCACACATTTGGGTGATAAAAGGTTGAGAGGTATGCTGTGTGGATCCCCACTGGCTCAAACTGTGGGGGAGCAGCAGATGGGCCTGAAAAGATGCTGGTTCTCTCAGTCCCCACATCATGCGGACATGGCCCCGTGTTTACTGCGATTCAGCGGCCGAGGTGTTTGCTGCAGAAATTGTGGTCACCCGCAGAATTAGACGCCCGCCACAGAAAAACATGGAAATTGATGAAAAAAAGCAGAAAGTTGTGTGTACATTACATTTAATTATACTTAACTTTAGCGCATTGCACTGCTATATCTCCCTTTGTATGATGTTAGCAGATTAGTAGTCTTTGCCGAAGGTCACCTAATCACCTTTGCAAATGAATTACTGTACTTCCACACTTAATTTCTTGTGCTTGCATTTATGGGAGTCCATCTGAGACATGCCTACTACTATATGCTTGCAGTCAGGGTATGTACATAAGAAATGCAAGTATTTAAGTTTATATTCACATTCAGGGACCACGCAGTCCACACTGATGCTAAACTGACAAAACCCAGCTGTGCCGTGATGTTTACAGTGAGAAGTCACTTTGGTGCTGTCAGTACAGTGGAATCCACAGCTCAGATGGTGAAAAAGTGAGTGTGCTGTTGCCAGAGAACTGACAGTCCGGTAAGTTACAACTAAGAGAGGACTTGAAGCGTTTGAAATCATCAAGAACTAGGTTGTCCACACCAGTGGTTGTTAACCAGGGGTCCATGGCCCAAATGGAGTCAGTGATCGTCCGCCAGGGGGTCCACGATGCCTTGCATTTATAGTTTAATTCCCTCCTTAATATCAACCTGGCATGAGCGAGTTAGCGAAACTGCAAACTGCAGTCATCTGTTGCACACAGTGGCCCAGATATTCAAAAGAGTTGAGCCATGCGCAATAGGGTTACGCCTGCACAAGTCCGAAATGCGCCATTCTGCAATATTCAGCAGGAGGCAGTTGCACCCCCGAAATCATGCTGAGCAACAGCACAATGATAAGGAAGGCATACGCAACCGAAGGGAGAGGAACCATGCATAAACTGCACAGCCCGATATTCAGCCTGGGCCCTGCAGAATTATGCGGGCGTAAGCCCTACCTGCGCCTGCACAAAGTTGAGCCGAAAAAAAAAGGAACAAGTCGAGGGCCACCCACAGGTGAGCTGCCGCATTGCAGGCGCAACACGCAGCTGCCACCTGTGGGTGGCCTCCGACCCTGTTCCCGCCGCACCTGGTGGGTGCCCCATGCCCCGATCGCGGGCAGTAATGTACCCACCCCCGAGTAGCCCGATCTGGGTGGCATTC
This sequence comes from Neoceratodus forsteri, assembly GCA_016271365.2. Lineage (NCBI taxonomy): Eukaryota > Metazoa > Chordata > Ceratodontiformes > Ceratodontidae > Neoceratodus > Neoceratodus forsteri. The sequence continues at coordinate 129,475,135 of JADMNL010000024.1, forward strand.
CCTCACCCCCAAGTCCAAAGCCCTGGTGATCCAGTATTTACCCCACCTGCCCACGGAGCCCACCACCAAGCTCCCCCGTCAGCGGTGGCAGCACCACCCGCCTGCGCCCCGCTGCCCGCCGACTGACAGCTCGGTAGGACTGCAGGCCCATTGGTTCAGAGCATGAGCCAGTGGGCGTGCAGCCCCATACGATACAAATCAGTCGAATGTGGTTAATTCATTCATTGCATATCTGGACTGGCTGCTCTGATATAGGCTACATGCCGATAGCTCATGCTCCTAAAACTCAATAGAGATACTGCAACCAAGCTGCCAGTCAGCGGGCAGCGGGGCAACAGCGAGGTGGGGTGCTACGCCCGCCGCCTGACTGGGGGCGGGGGTGGTGGGGCTCCTGGAGTGGGGGTGGGGGCCACTAGATCACCAGGCTTTGGACTGGGGGGTGAGGGAATGCCGCCCAGTCGAGCTACTCGCGTCCACTGGACCACCAGGGATATTGGACTTTGGGGAGGTCTGATGCCCGTGATCGGGCTACTCAGGAGGTGGGGGGGAGACATACAGTTATGCCCACGATTGGGCTAATCACGGTCCACTGGACCACCAGGGATTGGAGCCCTTCATTGTCCCTTAAGGGACGTCCCACAATCGGGCTGCAGGGGGCGTTGGTCCCCGACAGCTGCTGCCTGGCAGGGCGCCAGGTGCAAGTCGTCAGGGATCGGCGCACCTGCATGCTAATGGCATGCAAATGGGGCCGTAATCAGATGCAAATGGCACCCTGTGCGCCTTGCATAAGTTATGGCCCCATTTGCATGTCACCCTTTGAATATCATTGGTGCTGTGCATGGCGCAATGGAACTTGCACCACCGCATCTCAATGCTCCACTCTGACCACTTGCGCTGGTGCAGTTCCACTGCGCCATGCACAGGGGGGTGGATAGGCGCTATATAAAGCAGTTGCGCCATAGCGCAACTCCGTTGAATATCGCCCTGGCCACACCCCTGCACAACTATTTTGAGTGGCGCAGAGGCTTGCACCACAAAATGGCGCAGTTTGAATATCTGGGCCAGTCTGTGAAATGCTCACAAACAAATGTCTCCATTAAACAGTGATCAATATAGAGCCTCTTTTGTATCCTTTATTCACAGTCTAATTACATTCCATTCAGGTGCCTATTATGCTTTTAATTGTACCATGCAGCAAATCAGTGATTCTGTGTGAATGTGTGGTAATTATTTAACGTGGATTTAAATAGCTTTTTACTGCTCCAATCTGTAAGCTTGCTTTGCTGCACAGAACCTGTCTCTGTACTCCTCGGTCTCTCCACTGGTGAACAGCTCTGATTTAAAATAAATTTATCGTTTCCTTAAGACGCGGTTTACATTGTACACTTTGTACATCTCATTGCCATTCGTTTACCGCTGTAAATTACTTACTACTGCTCCATGCTGCTCTGCTTACCTACGGTTGAAAAGCTCATTAAGAAAAGAAATTATGACAGACTCCTGTAATTGATAGCAATGCGTCTTGGTAAGCATGTCCTTTTATTTTACAAGGTTTGGGTTTGTTCATCAGGTTCCTCATACACTGGCCATCTGATGGTTAAGGTAAAATGAGTTTCGGACAATCTGGGTTTAACATTGGCTGTTGGCATGCAATATTTGTTTTTTTATTTTATGGAAATACAAAGTATTGCAGTTTTTTAGATAGTTCATTTAATTAGAATTTTGCCCTACACTAGTAATTGCTTAATTTCAGAGTTTATTCTTGGCATTTCTATAAGAGGACCTGCAGTTTCAAATTTTATTTAATGTATATTTTTTGGTCCTCCCCACTGGTTATGGAACTTCATTCCGGGAAATGTTGAGACTGGCATACTGTAGCTAAACAGTCTTCTGCAGCCAGTGCCTGTCAGTGACTCTTAAAAAACTGTAGCCAGGGCTTCAGTAAACGTGTTTATGATGGGACTGGGTCCTTCTTGGGGAGGGCAACTCAACAAAGTGCCATAGCATATGGATGATTACTTCATCCATTCTAGAACTGAAGTCCTGAAGCTCTGGAAATTCTATTCATACAGGTCAAAATGTAGCCTTTATTTGCCACTGCTATGCCTTAAGCAAGGGTAGAGGACATGTTTTGTGGTCAAGGAAATACTATCTGCACGCAATCGCTCCAAGATGGCACTGTTCATCACTGCGCAAGATCTCTGCTTTAAATTCATAGCGGAATGTGAGCATAAGCACTTTAGCCGCAGCTGCAGAATTGCCGCAAAATCTGCATTTGCCCTGCCGCAGAAAATATGATGGACTGCCAAAGAATATAGGTCCACTTTGCCGCAGTAAACACGAGGCCTTGCATGTGGATCTCAACTGGCTGTAACAATGGTGGAGCAGCAGATAGGGCTGGGAGGTTGTTGGTACTCTCAGTCTCTAAATTGGGTGGATTCCCACTGGCTCTGTCAGTGGAGGGAGTAGCAGATGGGGCTGGAAGGTTGGTGATACTCTCAGTCCCCACTGTGTGGTTCCCTACTGGCTCTGACAGCGAGTGGAGCAGCAGTTGGGGCTGTGAGGTTGATGGTACTCTCATGTCCCACACTGTGTGGATCCTCACTGGCTCTGACGGGGGGGGGGCAGCAGATGGTGCTAGGAGGTTGATGGAACTCTCAGTCCCCACACAGTGTGAATCCCCACTGGCACTGACAGTGAGGCAGCAGATAGGGCTGGGAGGTTGCTGGTACTCTCAGTCCCCACACTGCATGGCTCCCCACTGGCTCTGGCAGTGGGGGGAGCAGCAGATGGGGCTGGGAGTTTGCTGGTACTCTCAGTCCTCACACCATGTGGCTCCCCACTGGCTCTGACGGTGGGGGCAGCAGATGGGACTGGGAGTTTGCTGGTACTCTCAGGTCTTACACCGTGTTGTTCCCCACTGGCTCTGACAGTGGGGGTGCAGCAGATGGGGCTGAGAGGTTGCTGGTACTCTCAGTCCCCACATAGTGTGGATCTCCACTGGATTTGACAGTGTGGGCAGCAGATAGAGCTTGGAGGTTGCTGTTACTCTCATGCCCCACACTGTGTTGATCCCCTCTGGCTCGAGTAATAGGGGAGCGGAGGAGATGGAGTTGGAACATTGCTGGTATTCTCAGTCCCCACACTGCATGGATTCCCACTGGCTGTAACAATGGGGGGGAGCAGCAGATAGGGTTTGGAGGTTGCTAGTACTCTCGGTCTCCAAACCATGTGGATCCCCACTGTCTCTGGTGGGGGTGGGAGCAGCAGATGGGACTGGGAAGTTGCTGGTATTGTCGAGCCCCACACTGTGTGAATACCCACTGGCTCCGAGTCGGGTGAGCAGCAAAAGGCCTGGGAGGTGGTTGGTACTCTCAGTCCCCACACCATGAGAATTGCCACTGGCTTCGATGAGGGAGGTGGGGGCAGCAGATGGGGCTGAGAGTTTGCCAGTACTCTCAGTGCCTACACTGTGTGGATCCCCACTAGCTCTGACAGTGCTGGGAGCAGCAGACAGGTTTGGGAGGTTGCTGGTACTCTCGGCCCCTTCACTGTGTGGATCCCCACTGTCTCAGGGAGTGAGGGGAGCAGCAGATAGGGCTGGGAGGTTTCTGGTATTCTCAGTCCCCATACCGTGTGGGTCCCCACTGGCTCTGATGGTGGGGAGAGCTGCCGATGGGGATGGGAGGATGCTGGTACTCTCAGTCCAAACAACTTCTGGACCCGCACTGGCTCTGACAGTGGTGGAAGCAGCAAATGGGGCTGGGAGGTTACTGGTAGTCTCAGTCCCCACACCGTGTGGATCCCCACAGGCTCTGACAGTGGTGTTAGCAGCAGATGGTGCTGGGAGGTTACTGGTAGTCTCAGTCCCACACTGTGTGGATCCCAACTGGCTCCTATCTTGGGGGAAGTAGCAGATAGGGTTTGGAGGATGCTGATACTCTCTTTCACACCAGTGTGGATCCCTACTGGCTTTGACAGTGGGGAGTGGGGAAGATGAGGCTGGGAGGTTACTGTACTCTGTCCCCACACTATATTGATACCCACTGGCTCCAACAGTAAGGGGGGGATCAGATGGAGTTGGGAGGTTGCTGATACTCTCAGTTCCCACACCATATGGAACCCCACTGGCTCTGTCATTAAGGGGAGCAGCAGATGGGGCTGGAAGATTGCTGGTACGCTCAGTCCACACACCATGTGGATGTCCACTGGCTCTGATAGTGGGGGTGCAGCAGATAGGGCTGGGAGGTTGCTGGTACTCTCAGCCCCCACACCGTGTCGATCCCCACTGGCTTAAACTGTGGGGGAGCAGCAGATGGGCCTGGGAAGATGCTGGTACTCTCAGTCCCCACAACATGTGGCTCTCAACTGGCTCTGACACTGGGGGAACAGAAGATGGGGCAGGGAGGTTTCTGGTACGCTCAGTCCCCACACCATGTGGATCTCAACTGGCTCTGACAATGGGGGAGCAGCAGATGGGGCTGGAAGGTTGGTGGTACTCTCAGTCCAAACACCTTGTGGATCCGCACTGGCTCTGACAGTGTGGAAGCAGCAAATGGGGCTGGGAGGTTACTGGTAGTCTCAGTCCCCATACTGTGTGGATCCCCACAGGCTCTGACAGTGGTGGTAGCAGCAGATGGTGCTGGGAGGTTACTGGTAGTCTCAGACCCCACCGTGTGGTTCCCTACTGGCTCTGACAGTGAGTGGAGCAGCAGATGGGGCTGTGAGGTTGATGGTACTCTCATGTCCCACACTGTGTGGATCCTCACTGGCTCTGAGGGGGCAGCAGATGGTGCTAGGAGGTTGATGGAACTCTCAGTCCCCACAGTGTGAATCCCTACTGGCTCGGACAGTGGGGGCAGTAGATAGGGCTAGGAGGCTGCTGTTACTCTAAGACACCACACTGTGTGGATCCTCTCTGGCTTGAAGAATAGGGGAGGGGAGGAAATGGAGTTAGAACGTTGCTGGTACTCTTAGTCCCCACACCGTGTGGGTCCCCAATGGCTCTGACAGTGGGGGAGCAGCAGATGAGACTGGGAGGTTGCTGGTGCACTCGGTCCCCTCACCGCATGGCTCCCACTAGTTCTTACAGTGGGGGGGAGCAGCAGATAGGGTTGAGAGGTTACTGGTACTGTTGACCCCACACCATGTGGATCCCCACTTAGCGTGTTAGTGGGGGGAGCAGCAGATGGGGATTGAAGGTTGCTGGTACAGTACTCTCAAACCCCACACCATGTTTATCCCCAGTGTCTCCAACAGTGGGGGGGAGCAGCAGATGGGGCAGGGAGATTGCTGGTAATCTAAGTCCCCACACCGTGTGGATCCCCACTGGCTCGCACAGTGGGGTGGGGTGAGCAGATGGGTCTGGGAGATTGCTGGTACTCTCAGGACCCACACTGTATGGATCCCCACTGGCTCTGACAGGGGGTGTAGCAGCAGATGGGGCTGGGAGGTTAGTAGTACTCTCAGTCCCCACACTGTGTGGCTCCCCCTGGCTCTGACAGTGGGGGGACCAGCAGATGGGGCTGGGAGCTTGCTGGTACTCTCTGTCCCCATACCGTGTGGATCTCCACTGACTGACAGTGGGTCGGTGGGAGTAGCAGATGGGGTCAAGAGGTTGCTGGTATTCTCAGCCCCCACATCGTCTGGGTCCTCGCTGGCTCCGACAGTGGGGGAGGGGTAGTGCACAGCAGATGGGGCTAGGAGGGTGCTGGTACACTTGGTTCTCACACCATGTGGATCCCCGCTTGCTCCAACAGTGGGAGAGTGGCAGCTGAGGCTGGAAGGTTGGTGGTACTCTTAGTTTTGACATCGTGTAGATCTCTGCTGGCTCCAACAGTGAGGGGGTTGGGAGAAGCAGATAGGGCTGGGACCTTGCTGGTACTCTCAATCCCCACATCGTGCGGCTCCCCTTTGGCTCTGACGGTGTGGGGAGCAGCACATGGGGCTGGGAGGTTGCTGATACTCTCAGTCCCCGCACCAGTGTGGAACCCCACTGGCTTTGACGGTGGGGGGAGGGGAAGATGAGGCTGGGAGGTTACTGTACTCTCAGTCCCCATATTATGTTGATCCCCACTGGCTCCAACAGCAGGGGGGATCAGATGGGGCTGGAAGGTTGCTGATACTCTCAGCCCCTACACCATGTGGAACACCACAGGCTCTATCATTATGGAGAGCAGCAGATGGGGCTGGAAGATTGCTGGTACTCTCAGTCCCCACACCGTGTGGATGTCCACTGGCTCTGACATTGAGGGAGCAGCAGATGGTGCTGGGTAGTTGATTTAAGTCTCAGTCCCCACACAGTGTGTATCCTCTCTGCCTCTGACAGTGGGGGCAGAAGATATGGATGGGAGGTTGGTGGTAATCTCAGACCTCACACTGTGTGGATCCCCTCTGTCTCCAACAGTAGGGGAAGGGAGCAGATGGGGCTGTGAAATTGCTGGTACTCTCAGTCCCCACACCATGTTGTTCCCCACTGGCTCTGATGCTGAGGAGAGCAGCAGATGGGGCTGGGAGGTTGCTGGCACTCTCAGGTCCCACACCGTGGAAGCCCACTGCTCTGACAGTGGGGGAGCAGCAGATGGGGCTGGAAGGTTGATGGTACTCTCCGTCCCCACACCGTGTGGATCCCCCACTGGCTCTGACAGTGGGGGTAGCAGCAGATGGGGCTGGGAGGTTGCTGGTACTCTCAGTTCCCACACAGTGTGTGGATCCCCGCTGGCTCTGACAGTGGGAGCAGCAGATAGGTCTAGGAGGTTGCTGTTGCTGTCAGGCCCCACACTTCGTGGATCCCCTCTGGCTCGAAGAATAGGGGAGGGGAGGAAATGGAGTTGGAACATTGCAGGGACTCTCAGTCCCCACACCGTGTGGATCCTCACTAGCTCTAACAGTAGGGGAGGCAGCGGCAGATAGGGTTGGGAGGTTGCTGGTACTCTCGGTCCTCAAACCGTGTGGATCCTCCACTGTCTCTGCGTCACTGGGGGGGGGTGGGTAGCAGCAGATAGGACTGGGAAGTTGATGGTATTGTCGATCCCCACACCGTGTAGATTCCCACTGTGTCTGACAGTGGGGGGAGCAGCAGATGGGGGTTGAAGATTGCTGGTACAGTACTCTCAACCCCCACACCGTGTTTATCCCCAGTGTCTCCAACAGTGAGGGGAGCAGCAGATAATGCAGGGTGGTTGCTGGTAATCTCAGTCGCCATACCATGTGGATCCCCACTGGCTCTGACAGTGGGGAGAGCAGCAGATGGGACTAGGAGGTTGCTGGTACTCTTAGCGCCCACACCGTGTGAATCTCACTGGCTCTGACAGTGGAGGAAGCAGCATATGGGGTTTTGAGGTTGCTGGTACCATCAGTTCCCGCACTGTGTGGATCCTTAATGGCTCTGACAGTGGTGGGAGCAGCAGATGGGTCTGGGAGATTGCTGGTACTCTTGGTCCCAACACCGTGTGGATCCCCACTGGCATTGACCTGGGGGGAAGGGGCAGCAGATGTGTCTGGGAGGTTGCTGGTACTCTGTTTCCACCCTGTGTGGCTCTCCACTGGCTCTGACCAAGGGGAGCAGCAGATGGGGCTGGGAGATTTCTCGCAGTCTCAGTCCTGACACTGTGTAGATCCACACTGGCTTGCACAGTGGTGGGGGGGGCAGATGGGTCTGGGAGGTTGCTGGTACTCTCGGGCCCCACACTGTATGGATCTGGCTCTGACAGGGTGTATAGCAACAGATGGGGTTGAGGAGGTTGCAGTCTCAGTCCCCACACATGTTGCTCCCCTGGCTCCGGCAGTGGGGGGACCTTGGGGACCAGCAGATGGGGCTGGGAGCTTGCTGGTACTCTCTGTCCCCATACCGTGTGAATCTCCACTGACTCTGACAGTGGGTGGGTGGGAGTAGCAGATGGGGCTGGTAGGTTGCTGTTATTCTCAGCCCCCACATCATATGGATCCTCGCTGACTCTGACAGTCGGGGGGTGCACATCAGATGGGGCCGGGAGGTTGCTGGTAGACTTGGTCCTCACACCCTGTGGATCCTCGCTTTCTCCAACAGTGGGGGGAGCGGCAGTTGGGGCTGGGAGGTTGGTGGTGCTCTCATTTTCGACATCGATCCCAGCTGGCTCCAACTGTGGGCAGGAGGGGAGAAGCAGATGGGGCTGGGACCTTGCTGGTATTCTCAATCCCCACATCGTGTGGCTCCCCATTGTCTATGACAGTGTGGGGAGCAGCTGATGGGGCTGGGAGGTTGCTGATACTCTCAGTTCCCAAATTTTGTGGATCCCCACTGGCTCTGACAGAGGAAGGCAGCAGATGTGTCTGTGAAGTTTATGTCACTCTCGGTTCTGACACCGTGTGGATCCCCCAGCTCTCACAGTGAGGGGGGGGCAGCAGATGGGTCTGTGAGGGTGCTGGTACTTTCGGTCCCCATATCATGTGGCTCCCCACTAGCTCTAACAATGGGGGATCAGCAGATGGGGCTGTGGCGTTGCTGGTACTCTCAGTCCCCACTCCGTGTGGATCCCCACTGGCTGTGATAGTGGGGGGATTAGTAGATGGGGCTGGGAGGCTGCTGGTACTCTATGACCCTACACCCTGTGGATCCCCACTGGCTCTGACAGTGGGGGAAGTAGCTGATAGAGCTGGGAGGTTGCTGCTACTCTTGGTCACCACACTACGTGGATCCTCACTGGGTCTTACACTGAGGGAAGTGGCAAATTGGGTTGAGATGTTACCGGTATAAAGGCCTAATTGATGGCAAAAGTGGCAGTCGGGAGCAACCAGCTATATAAAACTAATTCTGGTCAGAGTTAATATGGCTGCTCAGGGCTTCAGCACTGTGGCAAGAGTGAGTAATAGAATGCTTGATGCTCTCACTGTACTGGAGTCTATGTGGATGATGGTGGCGCTGGCAGAAGTGGGCATGCTCAGTACTCACATGTGCAGTTTCAGTCAGAGCTGTCATCTTGTGCACGGCAGCTGTCACTTCTGCTGTTGCTGAAGAAAATATAGAGTGCCGTAGTGAAGGTGTGTTTATTTGGCCTGCAGAGGGGAAGGGCAGCATAAACATCACCAATGGACCTTTGCCAGAGCACTGTGGAAGCACACCAGACAGCGGTCCGGTCACATGCTTCCACAGTGCTCTCATAAACCTCTTGTGTTGTCATAGTGACTGCGGAGCGCCGCCCATGCAGCCATAAAAAAATAACTAGTTTACTGCCTGGTATTAATATTAAGTGGCAAACTATTACTACTTATAGCTGAAGTATTTATTCCCTTCTGCTAGTTATAAGATTTTTTTACCTGCCAATACCTGGTGTGATGTGCAAAACAGTACTCAAACTGGAGACCGACATAGCTAGTTCTGTTCCTTCTCTTACATCATCAGCCATATGATCTCACTGTCTGCGACATCACAACTGACCAAGAAGAGCCAATCACCTGGTGCCTGATCAGTTACTTGTGATGTTGCAATGAGTGAGGTCATAGTGCTGATGAGGTAAGTAGAAGAGTAGCAGAACTAAATATGCAAGTTTCCAGGTAACATACTGCACTTCAGATCATACCCAATACAACCAGGTAGAAAACCTTCCAATGAGCAAATGGAAAAAAATAAAAATATTTCAGGAATAAAAAGTAACAACTGACTACTTTTTTTTTTACTTTGGGACACCTTGCCCCATTTATACCCCCTGTACTCCCTCAGTGCTCCACTCCTTCGGGCATTGCTCATGTCCCTCCGAGGTCCTGCTACCACTGAGTCTGTCCCCTAGCATGCCCGGTTAATCCTTACTTCCTCCTCCTCCTATTTGTGGAGCACCTGCACAGCGGAGATCTGCCTGTGGGTTCTGGACCTGGATGGCTGTTTGGAGCGGCCATCATCTAGGCTCACTGAGGCTTTTTCCGCTTTTCTGTGGTTCCTAGACTCCCCCCCCAGGATGAGGACGTATGTCCAGAGAGGTGACGTGCTGATGCATGCCTTCTCCCAAGCACCTGACAGCATCCCCCCTTCCCGACTCTAGTGAACAGAGCCACCAGAACCCTGGAGAGCCTGTGCTTCCACCGGCTCTCTCGGGATGTGGGTGCACAAGGCACCCCTGGTAACCCTCCCCAGAGGGAGGAGAGCATCCATTGGGACACTCAATCCTCCCTCCCCCTGCCAACCTGTGCCAACCTGAGTCCGTTTCCGAACCCGGGTCGTCGGTGCAGCGCGAGGTGTGGTGTCCAGTGCCTCAACCCTCAGTGCCACTGGGCCGGCCCCACAACTGACTACTTTTTAAAATTATTAAAAGGGTTGCTGAAACACAGCTTCCTGATTGGTTGTAAACATTCTGTGTAGCCCATGTTTATCTTAAGTTAACATATGTGCAGGGTCTAATCAAATCCTAAACAGAGTACTGCTTAAAGGGACACTGTCAGCCTTTTACTTACTTTGTTGCCAGTATTCCCAAAGGTGCCTGCGCTCCCTGCAGCCATCTACACAGTGATTCAGTACATACGTCAGCAATGGATGTCTCCAGTTAATGTAGAGTTCTATAAATTTTATAGAAAATTGCAGTCCTGGTGGTCCGCTCTTATTTGTGGCTGCCATATGCCAAAGCACGCTCTGATTTGCAAATGGTACCAAAGGACCAGTAGGCTCATCCTTGGATGACTTCAGCCTATTTTTAACTGAGTTCAGCGAAACACTTTTTCTGATAGCACAAAGCAAGCTGAACTCAGCAAAGTATTTCTTTTTCAGAAGCGAGTGCTGTAACTTATGTAAATCACTGGCTGAAAGCTGCGCCATGATACTGAGCGTGCGTATCAGCAACCAGCACTGATGCGCATAGCTGCTACTGTGGCTGGACATTTAGACAGTGATCTACATAAGTTAGAGCACTCGTTTCTGAAAAAGAGATACTGTACTTGCTTTGTACTATCAGAAACAGTGTTTAGCTGAACTCAGTTAAAATGGACTAAACTCATCCATGGACAAGCCTACTAGCACTTCAGCGCCATATGCAAATGTGAACGAGTTTTGGCATCAGACTGATGCGAATAAGAGCAGACCGCCAGGATTGCAGTTTTCAAAAAAATAAAAAAAAATGCTATTAATTGGAGGCATGTCAGTCAGGCATTGGAGGCTGGTATATATACCGAATTGCCATGTAGACTGCTGCAGGTAGTGCAGGCACCTTTGGGAGTACAGGCAAAAAAGTAAGTAAAAGGCTAACAGTATCCCTTTAAGCAATAAGGCAAGACCAGGGGTTGAGTTAATGTTCTGTTAATCACCCCCAGGGTTGTTTTGTGGCATGAGGCATAGCTGCTCACTATTACTTGAGCTACTTTGTCTTTAAGAGGTCCTGAACACTGTTCTTCCCCTTTAAAGGGTTACTGTACTGCCTGAAATTAATTGTTAGACCGTTACATTGTGATTTTATAGTATTTTGTGATCTGTTTATAAAATTGTGGTTTTATGAGTGTCTTATATTGTATTATAATGATGATTATATTTTTTGTATGATTGTACAGCGCTTTGAAATTTGAAAGGCGCTTTAAAAATAAAATTATTATTATTATTATTTACAGCACATAAACACCTCATTGCCCAATCTGTCAGGTTCTATGTAATTTGTGAATTGTACCCTAATGAACAGTCACTCATTTTCTCTGTTTACTCCACCCCCAACTCAGGTTCACAATACCCATATGTCTGTCCCATCTCTTCTTAAATTCATTTACTGTATCAGAGCACCCCACTTCCTTTGGAAGCCTGCTTCATTTTTCCACCACCCTCTCAGTGAAATAATGCTTTCTGACATCTTTCTTGAACATACTGCCTTCCAGCTTCATAGAGTTTGACCTTGTGCTACTGGCTGCTTTAATTTTAAATAAATCCTAGTATTCCACTTTGTTTCTTCCATTTAAAAACTTAAATGTATGTCATGTCACCTCTCTCCCTTCTGTCATCCAATGTGTACAGATTCAGGTGTAATCATCTTTCTTTGTATGACTTTCCCTGTTGCCCTTTTATCAGTTTTATTACTTTCAATAACTTTTAGAAGTACATTAGTCAGCTGTCACTTCTTATATCTGAAGTTTGTTTCCCCTATTTTGCTAATCAGGTGATTTTCCTCCTGACTGTACTATGTGTGATGTGTGGAACAGCACTCTACCTGGAGGCTGACATAGTTCTCTTCCCGCCCATACATCATCACTATTCTGACCTCACTGTCTGTGACATAACTAGTTACCAAGGAGAGACTATCTCCTGCTGCTTGACTGGTAACTTGTATCACATGTAACCAATCAGGCAACAGGGTTTGGGATGTAACTACAGCTGAGAACACATTCTGATGATGTAGTGGGAGGAACAGAGATAGATATGTCCCCTTTGAGGTAAAGCACTGCTTTTCATATTACGCTCAATTCTATTAGGTAGAAAACCATCTAAAACTAGTGATGTACTAAACAATGAAAACATAGCTGTTAGTTTGTCTGGTAAACTAGCTCAATCTAATAAAATCTGGTTTCCATTTCTGTCTTGTTTAGGTAAAAAATAAAAAATACTAACTTCCAGCAGAGGAATATTTTGTGGGTTTATATTCTGTGGAGTTGTAACAGCTTTGATGACTTTCAGTGCATTTTACTTGAAATGCAGTTAAATGTAATTATTTGGAAGATTTGTTCTATGTACAGTATAATATGACTGTTAATAGCAATAGTTCCGGGCCCGATAGTCGAAACTTTGTGTATGCGCAAATGGGTGTTTGCACTTGCAAATAAGGTTTTGCGGCAGAGCACAATTTTCAAAAAGAGCTGTTGTGACCACTAACAGGGTCAGTGCATGCGCAAAACATAAAGTATGCATGTGGGCAAAGGGGGGGGCTGGGGACTGAAATACCAGTACAATCCTATATTCAGTGCAATTGTGCTGTGCAAAGAAGGTTAGCATGGTCACTTTGCGCAGCTCAAATACCACCAAACAAACCTCTATCTTACACCGGGTAACCCTAGTGGCCACCAGAGTAACTGCAGCCAACAACCAAGTTGGCCAGTGGGGGAGCACACCGGCCCTGTAGTGGTCCATGCCCCCTCGGATCACTGTCGCAAAAGTTCTGAAGCATATCCCTGGTGCCTACTGCCTCCCCCAACACAGTGTGAACAGTTGAGGAACAATGTCCCCAGTGACCCATGGTCCCCCCCTCTGCTCATCATCCCCGTAAGATGCATAAATGTCCCTGGTGTCCAGTGGTCCCTCCCACCCTCTGAGTGCCAGCCCCGTTATGACTCTGACATGCCCTTGTGCCTAGTGGACCACCCGACCCTCTGATCTCCAGCCCGTATGCCACAAACATACCATGGTATCCAGTGGTTTTCCTGGTCACCGAACACCGGCCCTGAGTGCAAAACCCCTGCACACTGGTGGTCAATGGCCCCTCCATCCTCTGATCCCTGTCTCCACAGGCTGATAACATGTCCCTGGCATGTGGTATCACCTGGTCTGCAGTCGCAGGCCCTGTGTGCATGTACACCTACAAACATTAGAGATGCACAGAATGGCCCCAGAAAAAACAGAAAACTAAATATATGTATATATAAATAAATAATGTGTGTGTGTGTGTGTGTGTGTATGTATGTATGTATATGTGTGTGTGTATGTATGTGTATATATATATATATATATATATACACGAACATATAAATACATACAATGTCCCTGGTGATCAGAGGTACCCCCTCACCCTCTGGTCCTGTAGTACTGTAAGAATATCCCCGACGTTTGCTTCTACACCCAGACAACCTCTACCTACAAAAGCAGTGGCACTGCACTGATACGGCATACTGGCAGATGGTCCTCCACTCACCAGCTCAGCTGGTTGCCCTATAACAAAGTAGGGGTATGCATCCTACATATAAGACAGGACCCGCATCCTCCGTAGGGTACTGCACAGTACAGTGGACGGGCATTCTGTGCTGTGCATAGGATGTGCACTCCCTGCTTTGTTATAGGGAGACCTGCCGAGGAGGTGAATGGAGGGCCAGCCACCTTATAAGTGCAGTGGCACCGGCACTTGTGGAAGGGGGGGTTGGATGGGTGGGGGGCCCTAGACACCAGGGTTTATGCTTATGGTGCTATGGGAAGGGGGACCGATGGGTGGGAGGTACCTCAGATCACTGGGGACATTGCTATATTTAGTTTTCTGAGGCCACTATGTGTCTCTCTACAGTTGAAGTAGGAGCAAGAACAGCCAGCACAGAGTGATCGGGTGTCAAAAAACTTTAATTCATCTTATATCTTTAAAAAAGACTTACATAAAAAGTGTCCACAGAGTGCAAAGCAGGTCAGAGTCGTGACCCTCAGTGACTTGACTGGTTTCACTCTGGAGCTTTCTCAAGACTCTTGAGAAAGCTCCAGAGTTAAACTAGTTGAGTCACTGACGGTCACAGCTCTGCACTGCTTTTGCACTATGTGGACGCTTTTTATGTAAGTCATTTTAAAGATATAAGATGAATTAAAGTTTTTTGACACCCGGTCACTCTGTGGCTGTTCTTGTGCCTGCTTGCACTGTTGTTTTAGCCAAGCACGAGTGAGCTAGAAGTGGAGCAGTGTATCTGTTTGCTGTCTCTCTAGTACAGAGGACGCATGTTCTGTGCTATGCATAGGATGTGCATTCCCTGATTTGTTATAGGGAGACCTGCCAAGGAGGTGAGTGGAGAGCCAGCCTCTGTATAAGCACAGTGGCACTGGTGCTTGTGGAAGGGGGGTTGGCTGAATGGGGGGCCCTAGACACTAGGGATTATGCTTATGGTGCTATGGGAAGGGGACCGGTAGGTGGGAGGTACCTCAGATTGCTGGGGATATTGCTGTACAGTATTTAGTTTTCTGTTTTTCTAAGGCCTTCTGTGTCTCTCTACACTTTGCAGTTGTACATGAATACAGGGCCAGTGATCGGAGACCAGGGCAGGACACTACATGCTAGTGACATGTAGGCAGCTTACAGAAATGGTGATCAGAGGATGGGGTGGGCCACAGAATACCAGAGAACTTGGCTTTTGCACACAGGGCCAGGATTCAGTGACCAGGGGGACCACTGTATGCCACAGTAAGTTTGTGGCATATGGGCTGGCAGTCAGAGGGCCGGGGAGATCCACTAGGCACTAGGGCATGTTGGAGTAATATCCAGGCTGGCGATCAGAGGGTGGGAGCAACCACAGGACACCAGGGACATTTATGAGTCTTAAGGAACACTGGTTGAAGGGAGGGGGATCCGCAGGGCACCAGGGAAAGTGTTCCACAACTGACGGGGCTGTGTTCAGAGGGGGAACACTAGGTACCAGGGAATTTGTTTCAGAACTGTTGGAACAGTGATCCGAGGGAGGGGGGCCACTGGGAACTATTGATACTCTTTTTGCAAGGTGGCACAGTGATTGTAGCGTGGAGGGCCACTAGATGACAGGGTGGTCCAGCTCATCATGGCTTGGGCACTCGGTGTGGAGGTGGCTTCATTCAAACCTGCCACTGCTACCAATGCAAATGAGTCCATAATGGGCATGGAAATGGCCCCCTAGTGCCTTTCATGCTCAATTGGCTCATTTGCATGGGTCCCTCTGAATATCGTGGCTAGCACTCTGGCACTATCCACACTGGTGGAGCTATTCCCTGCACAGCAGGTTTCCACGTCAGGGCAGTGCTACTTGACTTAGTGCTGCACTGACATGGTCCTATAGTCAGTCTGATAGTGCTGGTGTACTATCTGACAGAATAGAGCATCCTTGAACTCCTAGGTAAGGATAAGGCACAGCAAAATACTTTGCACTCCACATTGGCCCTTTTTAAATATCGGGCCTCTGATGTTCTTTATCCAGTTGTTTTTATTCCCCTTCTCCCCATTTATATCATATATTTAGATCTGTACTATGTTACCTGATATGCATAATCCATTTTCGTTATAAGCAGTGTCAGTGGCTCAGTGGGTAGCACACTCGCCTCTGAGGCCGGGAGATCAGAGGGCTGTGAGTTCAGTTCCCACATCTGGCACTTGGGTTAATATCCCAGTACTGACACTGTAGTGCAGCATGAGAGGGGTGTTGTACTTCTGAGGTGCCGTCTTTCGGATGAGACGTTAAACTGAGGTCCCATCTGCCTGGATTGGTGGTAGTTCAGGTGGATGTTAAAGATCCCATGGCACTTATCGAAAAGAGTAGGGGTAAATTGCTTCTTTATTGAAATAAAGCATGGAAAAAACACATCAAGAAAAACAGCAGCAAAAAGCACAAAAAGCTTATACAAATCAACAAAGGAACTGAACAAAAGCAAGTGATACACAGTTATCTTTTAACAAAAGCATAAAAGAGAAAGTAATCCGTCATTTAAATTTTATCATATGCTGAAACCCTTCCACCAGATTTGAACTTTCCTAGTCCCATAAATCTGAGCATCTTTTAGATATACTTTATTTAATTCACAAATAACATAGTGGCTGAAGCCTAAAAAGTTGGCTTTTTGATACAAAACCCACTGGCATCTAACACCATAAACAAAATCTAAGACATGCTAAGAAAATTTGTACAGTTGAAGTATGAAATGTAGCAAGACATGGGGTAAAGATCCCAATACTAACAATTCATAAGAAATATGTTTCAACCATGGAAGTGCCAGATAGTTGCCAAATACACCCATAGTTTAGAGGCAAAAGAACAATGAATAAAAAATGTTCCATGGTTTCTTCTTGTGCCGTACCTCTAAATAAGGACAAAACCTTTCTTCTTTCATTTTATACTTAGCTGTCCTTTAACTTGTAACCGACCATACATTATCAGCCATTACGTCTCCCACATATAGGAGGGTAAATGGGGTTATTTAATTGTGCTAACACCAGATGGGTCATAGTACCTGGGCAGTTTTAAATGGAGAATGAGGATAGATTTGAGAAATAATAGTGGAATATAGGTTTGTTGGAGAATTAATAATTTGTGATTTGGACAATTGCCACATATATAATTTCTGAACAATCGGTTTAAAGAAAAGGGAGTAGAAAAGGAAATATTAGGTTTTGGAGCCAATCCAATCCATTTCGATGAATACTTGGATAGTAAGAATTTCAACCTGCTAAATTCTGGAATATTGGGGTTAAAGTACAGTTCCAAAAAGAAAAAGCAAGAAAAAGGAAGAACAGAAAACCACAGGATCTACCATCCGACCCCTCCTTGACTTTATCCAGGTAAGTATAATACCTTTTAATGGGATTTAAGCTATTTCCCAAAAACTGAAAACTAATACTGTACAGTTTCACTTCCAGGTTAGTTGGGACAGGGTACAGAAATGCCAAATATTGTAGGCAAGGTAACAGGAATTGTTTAAAATCTGAACTCTCTTCAGTTTCGAAATTTATAATGTTTCCACCTCTGAACTTTATTATCCATTTTATTTAAAACTACAAGCCAATTCTGCTCAGGTAAATTTTGGGAACCGAACAGAACCCTAAAATGGAAATAGGTGTTGTAGTGAATGAAATAGTTCTGTGCACAAAGGGGTTAATGTATTCGCTCCTATTAACAACCCTTTAGATTTTTGAAAATTAATTTTAGCGTTTGACAAGGTGTATACCTGTGAAATAACTTAAAGAAAACTTCCAGCTGGCCTTGTTGTTTAAAAAATAAACAGATGTCATCCATAAAAACTTGTATATTTCTAAAGGAGTCAGAAAAGGGAATGTTTGGACCCTCCCAACCAGAAACCGACTGTAAATGTCTAATAAGGGGTTCTAAGGAGCAAATATATAATAAAGGTTCAGCGGACAGCCCTGCCTGACACCAGCTTTAGCGTCCAACCTTTCCCAATTTTCCCTTTAATAACTGGACAGATTATTGAATTAGAATATAAATTTTGTAAAATTGTAAGAATCTCAGGGGCATTCCTAAAAGGCCAAGGTTTGGAAAAGGAATGAATGACTAACCCTATCAAAGGCTTTTCTAAGTCTAATGATAGTAGAATACCAGTTTGTTTGCTGTGATGTAATATTTCAATAAAATCTCTAATATAACAAAGTACCAAATGTATTCGTCTTTGAGAAACACCACAGAACTGAACTGGAGAAATCACTAGAGTAGCCCAAGATTGAAGTCTGTTATTAAGCAGCATCGCAAAGATTTTATAGTCAGAATTTAACAATGTGATAGGTCTCCAGTTTTTGATCTCACTTCTATCTCCTGTTTTTTTAAAGATATAAACTTGTAACCCTTTTGTGAATGCAGGATAGATCTGTCTTCCAGAAAGAAAGGAATTAAAAACACCAACTAAACAGGGAACCAGCTCATTTGCAAAAGTTTTATAAAAGGCATTAGATAACCCATCTACCCCAGGAGACACATTAAGCTTAAGTTTAGAAATAACATCCACAATTTCTTATAAAGAAAAGGGTTCAGAAAGAACAGCTGCCATTGAGGCATCAATGACAGGGCCTGTAACACCTTTCAGAAAATCCTGAAAGACGTCAGTTTGTAAGTCTATATGAGGACCTAAATTTTGGAAATGTCGGAATATAATATGACATATCCGAAGGGTCAGTATAATACTGTGAATTAGTGACTAAACAATCTAGTGTAGAATTATCTCGTACGGTTTTACACAAACTATAGGGGTCCCCTATCACTGTTTTGGACGTGTAGTTGTTAATTAAGGCTTGCAGGGATCTGGCTCTATCATATTGAAACTTCCTCATCTGTAATTTAACATGCTTAAGTAAAGGAGGTAAATCTTCTGAAGAAGTGTTAGCTCTAGTTAATAGAGACTGTAATTTTGAACGTAATGTGAGGTAATGAAGAAAATTATCGTTCTGGGTTTTTTGTCCATAAGTTCTAAACCAATCCATGCAGTCTAGTTTAGTTTCTTCCCACCAGATCCCTAAGTCCGAATATAAACATTGCACCGATAGGCGGGCAGTTAGAATTTGAACTATAGAATGTTTGACAAAGTCATTTTGTAATGATGAGGTATTTAGTCGCCATCTACTTTTGTAGGGCTTATAATTTACTGGGGATTTCTATTGCAATTTTAAGTAGGAGATGGTCTGAAAATTCAAAAGGCTGTCTAGAAAACTGTGAAATATATATATTTTTGGAGGTGAAAAGGTAATCAATACAGGTACCAGTCTTCCCTTTATAAAATTTATTTTTAGGGAGGTTGGATTCTAAAGTATTGCAGACTCTGAGGTCTGCCTCTCTAACAACAGATTGTAAAAAGTTAGCATCACAATACATTTTTTTTCCACTAGATCTCCTGTCAGTAAGAGAACAGTTGAAATCCCCACCCCACAGTACTGGCCTGGTAGTGAGCAGAAAAGGTTGTATAGTTTTCATACACGTTATTCTGGCTGTTTTTACCTGTGGATTATAAATATTAATAAGTCTATATAGGACAGATTCAAGAAAACAGTCCACAATCAAAACCCTCCCTGGAATGCAGTCTATTAATTTATGAAGTTTAAACTGGAAGGTGGAAAAAAGAATACCAATGCCGTCAGCTTTATCCTGACCAAATGACCAATATGAAGGGCCCCAAGGCCAATCCTTTTTAAAGGCAGTAACATGTTCTTTAGAGAACATCCAAGTTTCTTGTAAAAAGCAAACAGTAATTCTAGAATTATGCAACATATGAAAAATAGCCTTTCATTTAGCTCCATTTAAAATGCTATGAACATTCAAAGAAGCCCACAGAAAACCCATATGAGTACCAAAAAAAAGAAGGAATTTATTTTATTTTTTTCTTCTTTTCTTTTTCTTTTCTTTATAAGAACCTTGGGAGGGTTCCATGGGGTCTTGGGTAGAGATTTGGGAATCGAATCCACAACATCCATTGCTGTATCCCCCCAAGAAGAAAGAAGAGAGAAGGATTAGAAGTTTCCACTGAATCTGTAACTGCATCAGGTACTGATTTCACATTCCTCATAGACCTTCTAGGAGGCAGAGAGAGGGTCAATTTGGGGGGGTTCTACGCTCTGATCTAAAGTCTTAGCAATACCACCCGATTTCACACCTGGGGCAAGCAGAAGGTCTGCAAAGCAGAACTATTCGGCTGTACAGGCCTTGACAATGATGAAGAGGAGGGGAGAACTAAATTCATTGTCACAGGAGTTACAGGTTTTCTGACATCAAGAGGGTTCCCCAGGAAAAGTGGGAGGCGAATGAGAGAGTAGGTCTTCCTGTGCTTCTGTAAAACTGTTCAGTACAATTCCCTGATACTTTGTTTTTGCAGCCACGGACATGTGTTGAATGTGTGAGAACTACCCTCGCATAAATCACATTTAGATTGGGTTAGAACATTGAATTAGTGAATGCCCAATTTGCCACAATTATCACATCTAGGACTGTCACAAACACTACACAAAGCGTCCGTGAGCCACATTTATAGCAGGCCCTTGGCTGACCACTATAAAACAAACACCTCTATCACGGCCTAGTAAGAAGGAGTTTGGGATATGCACAAAACCATGTTCATTGTAATGTAATTTGACCTTATATTTCCATCCGCCTGTCCAAAAGCCCTCTGAGTCTAAAATAGGCTCTGGATCCCCCTGTACATCACATTTATTGGACAACCAATATGTAATATCATCCACTGACACCCCTTCATTAGGAACATTACTGTAAATAAACTTGATAGCTGGTTGAGAGAGGGGAATAATCACAAACGGGGACCAAAGGGGAGAGAACTTTACCTGGGAATACCTAATCCAAAATAATTCTAACAAGGCAGCTGATCTAAAACTGACATCATAATTATCCTCTCCTGAAATATTGATGATGGCAAACACATCTCTAGGAGAAAAATGCAAGGATTCCTTAATTAAATGTCTCCCAACATAGTTTCTATTAGGCCTTTCAGCCATGCCCCCTGTATATCTAATGCGCACCGCATTCCGCCTGGGAGCGGATTCACGTTTGTTTTTTGCAAATAAGTCAGATAATAAAGGTCTTTTATCAGATACAGCATTATGAGACTCTGCAGAAACATGACTAACAGTATCATTAGAGATATTATGAACCAAATCCCTAGAGTCCGAGACCCTTTTTCAGCAGATTGAACAGGCTTTTCTGGGTTCCACTTAGGGAATGAGAGTTTATGTCAAATGAAGAATCCCAGGTTAAGTCAGCACCCATTCTCCTGAAGGAGTTTGTTTCACCCTGCTGCCATTAAAGCTGAAGCAGGAGTCCAGTCACTCTCATGAGTAGAAGAGGAAGCCAAAATATCAGAGTTAGGCATCATAGGCTGAGGAACAGAACATTTAACCCGCTGCAAAGATGTAGAAGCATTCCCATATTTCGGTCACCAAAAGAAAAACAGTTGCTTCCTCCTGTTCATTTGGCTGTTTTGATAAATAATCTGAGCAGTGGAAGAAGAAAAACAAACCCTGCTTGTTTAGTCAGTGTTGGAGCAGTTCCCACCACATACTTTTCCTGGTTTCAGTTTCTTTGTTTATCTTGCTGCAGTCCGTTTTCCCCACTTCCAACAAATCCCCCAAACTATTGGAAACAAGTAGCGCTTCAGTGCTAGGCAGGGAGACCCCCAACTGACCTGTTTTTTGTGCTGGAGCGGAAAGTTTTCGATCTTTGGAACTGCCATTGCTCCTGCAAACAGCAGAAACACCATTCTCAAGCTGAATCCTTTCCGTGTTCAGTAGCATGGCATCATCCACAGGCAGTGCAGGTCTTAAAGGGGCAACACCATCTATAGGTTTTGTACAAGAAAGTAGCTGAACAGACTTTAAAGGCAGCATTTTTACTTTTCAGGCTCTGTAGGGCTTACAGGAACTTTTGAATCCTCAGAAGAATAAGGCATCCAGAAATAACTCTGCATCTTCTAGCTCTGCTGAAGGAAAATTAACCTTGTAGAATCCTTGTCTATGGTCTCCTTCACATCTGCAGACTGAACTTGCTGTAGCTCCTCTACAGCGTCCATCTTGGAAAGCTGACCAGCACTCCTGCTGGCGGCCATGCACCATCAGAGTAGGGGAATTTCCCCTTTGTCCTGGCCAAATTTCCCTCATTCACTAAAAAATACCACCAACAGCTTAATCTGGTTCAAGGTCAGTTGGCATTCATCTGTATCCCCCTCCCCCCGGTCATGCCTGAAAATAGGCAGGATTTGTCTAGTGCACTTACCTGGTCAACAAAAACTAAATAAAAATAAAAAAATAAATGTTAAAAATCAATAAGCTTTTTAAAGTAAGAAGAACTGCAATGATAAAGGTCACACTGCCATGCTGGACTATTTAAATACCATTGAATATTTCTTAGTAAAAAAAAAATCTAATGAGCACACAGAAGAAGAAAAGCACTTCAGAAGTAAAAAGTAATAAGGAAGTGTTTCTAAAAATTACAAATATTTCCTGCCTGCTATTTTTGACACTACTAGATCTTTCATATTGATTGTGATCTGTTAGAAAGTGCTTTAAAGCACAGCATTAACCATGATGCCACTTAAAGATCCTCAGAAATATAAATTGATGAAGAGCACCAGGGTTCTGCTTCAAAGTGTTAAACATCATGTCAGCACTCTGCCTTGCAGCAGCGAGCCATGGAGCACCAGTGCCAGGGGTGGGAAACTGCGCAATTAAGCAAGAAACACAGCAGCTATATCAGGCAGTTAGCAGCCAACTGTACTAAGCTGATGCGTCAAGGACACTTAACGATCAGCTGGATAAAGGAGCATTATCAAGTTTCTTGCTGCTCTAAGCCTGGGAAAATTAATGCCAGCCAATTGTGCTGTTTAGAATTTTGATTTTTATGTATGTGACAGTGAATGCTAGCCAACGCTGGCCTAAGTACAGTATATAATGTGAACTGCGCAGCCACTGCACAGTGCCCCCAGAGCAAAGAGGCCCCAAGAATCTCACTTCTTCCTGGTTTTTGGTGTCTCTACTCAGCTAACCTCTTCATTCCTAAAGGCCATTGGACATTTAAAGTGTAGGTTGTAGCATTATCAATGCATGGAGTAATCTAAGTACCAACAGTATTGAGCGACGTCAAACTCTCATATGCAGTAGCAGGACCCCATAGGCAAAGTTCATCTGTGCTCTCCTGTGCACATTCATTAGTGTTATTTATTTACCTATTTAAAATCAGGCAACCAGGAAAGCATACTGAGTGAGGTTCGTTTCCAGGTGCAACCCAGAAGATGGGGGAAAGGGAATATAAAGGGATTAGTTTACGGTCACCAGAATGCTGATTACATAGGCAGCATGACAGAAAAAGATACAAAACATAATTCACAGCAGCAAAGAATGATGTAAAGACAGCAACTGAGAAACAAAATACAATAAAATACATACAATGATAAACTGTGCAGTGCCTGGTGAGGAAGGTAAACAGTGCTAGTAGAGCATGGGACAGGCCATGGGCATTGACAAAGTAGTCAGGAAAGGAGGAGGGGTCAAGCAGGAAGGAGAGAGGAAAGAGGTTTAGGAGAGCAGGTGACAGGGACAGGAAGGTGTAGGAAGGTGCCTTGTCTGATGTTTGATAGCAGAGACTGAGGGAACAAGGCAGAGGGAGGAGGGGAGCTTGTTCCAGATGGAGGGGAGGTGGTAGGAGAAAGCAGCTTGCCCAGCAGAGGAGAGAGGGTGAGGAAAGGAGACGGTACAAGAGTCCCTAGAGCAGAGAGAGGAAGATGAGAAGAGGGCCTGGGAGAGAAGAGAGAAATGGAAGGAGGGATGGGACCCAAACCAGTATTTGGCAATGAAAGATATGCAGTGGGACTGTTGACATGAGGCTAGTGGGAGGATGGAGAGGGGGAAGGGGAGAAATAAACTGATGGTAAAACATTTTGAATGCAATGAATGAGCAGTACTATGCTAGAAATAACACATGACATGGTGAGGTTTACTGTATAGTAGATTACCACACACTCCTGGTACATTGTGGAGCATGAGGCCACAGGCTGAGTGCATTCAACCACCCGGAAAGTGTAATGGTCTACCATAATCCACAACTTGGAGCATGTTATTATGTTTATAGAATGACTTTTTTACATATCTTAATTATGAAAATAATCATGTTTGAATGTGTTAAAAATCTAACCTTTCTACATAACATTGGTCAAATAGTCCCTCCACCTGCTGGAATTACATTGTTTTTGTGCCTTTGCTTTATGTCATTTGTCCTAACAAGCCTGCCATAGTTGTGGTTCCATTAGTTTTTGTAGTGTTGTACAGTCAGTCTCCCCTCAGTCATTCTTTATTTGAGCAATACAGAGCGGGACAGAGAGACTCACAATTTGGAAGTGGAGGGTTTTGTTTTGTGTACAGTATTCATGAATCTGAACTCATTACCTCCAATAGCTCCATATGAAGTCTGAACTATCCATTGTTTACCTGACACAAAAATGGCTGCCCAGGAGGTAAGGCGTTAATCATGATGAAGAGGAGCACACTGTAGATCGTCACTACGAGTAAAAGTGAAAATGTGAGTGCTGTTGTGCTTGTGTCTTTCAACTAGCAAACTCCCTTCACAATTGAGGACTGTCAAATAGTGCTGTTTTGCCTCATAGCCCCAAAACAGGTATTTTATGAAAATAAACTTTGATTTGTTTGTTTGGAGGGGCTGATCTGTGAATACTAGTTACAGTGTTCACTGTACAGTGTAGTTAGAGGGGGGGCATGGGTGACACATCATTTTTCACAAGACTGTTGTAGAGTGGGGACGTGCAAACAAGCTAGATACCAAGATGACTGTGCAGTGAGCATAATCCCTGCCAGGTCATGTGACTGGTTTCAGACAATGGAGATTCTGGATTTTTTTTGCCATTCTGTAAATAAATATAAATTTTATACTATTTAAGTCTGGCCACTACCAGTAATTAATCAAAGCACAAATGGTACTGAGATATGCCATGGTTCATGTCACTATGCAGCCCACACCACAACCAGGGCATGCACATGGAAAGGTAACATTATTTATTTATTTTTTGTTTATTTATTTTTTGAATTCTCAGATTACAACCTTTAAACTAAAAGCTCATTTACAGAGGTTCCACATCATTAACAGAATAATTTGAAAACAATAACAGGTGATAACATACAGAGATCATGGGTTGTACCCAGGCAAAAACATTATTGTAAATACAGCACAGACATTTGGTACAGATAGTAACACATAAATGACTATACAAGTACAAATAGTAAGAGCAAGGACTTTCCAGTGAACTGACTAAACTCAAAGAAAGGAGGGATTAGGATATTCAATGCAGGAAACTGGCAGGGCCAATTTTCTTTGTCAAGGGGTGTAGGTGGAAGGGGAAAGGATGTAGTTAATAGGAAAGCATAGAGCAGAGGGGGAGGTAGCATGAGTGGAGAGTGGGGTGGGAATAATACAAAACGTGGGATGAGATAAAGGGGAAAAAATGGGTAAGTAGCTATTCTGGGATGTTGAAGTGCCATGACTGTAGGTTCGAGCAGGACACATGATCTATTCAGGGGAAACGTGCACTCCATACGGGCTGAGAGATAAGTACGGAGGTTTGTTTTAAAAGGACCAATTTTGGGTTTGGCAATTTGGTCAGCAGGTAGAGATTTTAGCCAGAGAGGGGCCCAGTAAACAAAGGATCTCTGGCCTTGTGAGGTACGGCGGTATGAGATCTTATAAGAATTGGAATTGGTTGCCCTGGTTAGTCTAACTGTAGCTGCTGGGAAGATCACTGCCTGAACACCTTTGGGTACCAGACCAAGGGCAGCCTTTTTGTCAATGAGACATGTCTGGTAGTGAATCCTGTTTTTAAGGTAAGGTCAAGCCAGCCCGAATGCACATATAGGTCTCGTCACACCTGAGTGGTGTGGGGCACCAAGGAGTAATCTACAGGCTTTGTTCATCATGATGGCAATCCTATTGACTATGGTGTCTGAGGTCATGTTGTAAACGACAAGGCCATAGTCTATGATGGGGAAGACTGAGCAAGTTATGGCTAGCTTGAGTGTAGTTTCTTTAAGGCACTGTCTGCGTCTATAGAGATGGCCTACAGTGGGCGTCTGTTAGCAGCCATGGCAACCTGGTCAACATGTTGCGAGTATGTGAGGGAACTAGCCAGGGTGACAACAAGATATTTAAATTGTTGGACCATCTCAAGTGGCTCATTTTGCTTGTTTTTTATTGTGAGAGTGGATGATACTGTGCGCTGATGCAAATATCATTGTTTTTTTTTGTAGTTTAGCAGTAACTCAGAATTTATGAACCGGTATTCAACATTGTTGAAGTTAGCCTGCAGGTGTTGTTCCAGGGTTAAGGGAACAGGTTGGCTTGTGAACAACACTGTGTCATCCACATTAAGTAGGATTTTGTCACTGCAAGCAAGGGGGAGTTGATCTAGAAAAAGACTAAACAGCAAGGGGCCTAGGATTGATCCCTGGGGGACTCCAGTGCTCACTCACTGGCTATTGGACAGTGTGCCACCAATTTTTACTTTTTATTCCTGACCTGCTAGATAGCTCCTGAAACAGCATAATGAGTTTGGAGATATGCCTGTAATGCCTAGTTGGGTTAACAGGAGTTCATGACTGACCGTGTCGAAGGCCTTGGTGAGATCAATAAAGGTAGCTCTCACCAAGTGCACTTGATAAAAGGCATCATGAATATAACCTGTGAACAAGAGCAGAGTGGATATAGTGCTGTGCCTAGTTCTAAACCCATGTTGCTGTGGGCACAATTGGTACTTGTCAAGATAGACTATGAGTTGATCGTAGACTAGACTATCCTCTCCAAAGCTTTGGAGATTGGGGGAAGAATAGAGATGGGTCTGTAGTTTGAGTGGAGTGACCTTCCTCCACGTTTGAAGACCAGGGTTACAACTGCTTCTTTCCATAGTTTGGGTAATTTGTGTCAGCGGTGCTAAGATTTCATTGAGGGTTAGGGAGACTAGCTTCAAGTCAAGACTGTCTCCACTGCACCTTGATTTTCCAAGTATGCGCTGAAGGTACCTTTTAGCTTCTGTTTTAGAAATTACCCTAAGGTAAAAGGGTGGAGTTTGATTAGAGGGCTGGGTGATAGGAGTATCATGTGAGTCAACATTTACAGGGCATAGGTATTCAGAGGGCAGCACATTGCTTAGATCCGTGAAAGCTTTATTGAAAACATTTGTGTAACCCCCTTGTTACCCGGGGTTACTAGAATCCCAGTAAGACCTAGTGGTAGGCAGGGAAGACAGCTTGTGAAACTCCAGTTAAATGGGTTTCACACTGTCTCACTCTGTTCTCAGTCTCAGCTGAGACTGATGGATGACATCACCAATAGAACTTTCGTAGCTGCATAAGCCACATTGGAATCTGCAGCAAAGGGAGTTAGATAGAACGTTGGGAATTTTAAAGAGAGAGTCTGCAGTTTGGCTTAAAGGAGTGAAGTTTTACTCAAGTGGTGGAAACCACTGTTTTCGGGTCTCAGTGCCCCCTTCCTCTGGGGGGGAATGTAAAGATTCCCAGCAGATTCCTGGGGCAATCTCCTTAATCCTGCTAGTGGAGGAAAAGCTGCCTGTTTAGTCCAAGATTTATTTTGGAAGATGGAAGATTTGTGAGTCGCCTGTGGGGCACCTGCAACTTAAGGGTGAGTGTCTGCTCTGGCTAAAAGGGCATATGTTTTCTTCACCCTGGGACTTGTGTGAAAATCTAGGGATTGAACTACATATTGGGAAGCCTAGAGAAATGGGCCAAGCAAGTAAAAATAGTGTCAAATCCCAGAGTTTTGTGGAGATGCTAATAATGTAGAGGAGATGTGACAGACGCTCTACCCTTAATCTACATTTCAAGTTCAGCAAAGGAATTGCTCAGTTTTCCAGAGAAATGGCTGGGTATGGGCAGGGGAGCTGGAGTGGGTGGCCCCCATCTTTAGTGACCAGGTCCACCCTCACGGATTTCTTCTGTGGTTTCTACTTTGCCTCAGGCACTTGGCCAGTGATGGGGAAGTACCCAGACATGGGATTGTAAGGAAAATTTCTAGGAGTCACAGACTCTAGTGTGGTGTGGGAGCCACGACAGGATAATTGGTTCATTCTTCCAATGGACCGTGCGAATGGGATAATTGGTTCATTCTTCCAATGGACCGTGGATCAAGTGGCCAGCGGGGGAGCCGGGCCACTGGGGAAAACCCAAGTGTGTACAAGTCGGGCTGTGTACCAAAAGCTGCGTGCAAGTCCGGGCTGTGTGCCTGGTGGGTTCAGAGCCTGAGGGCTGGAAATGGTGATAAAGTTTCCTGTAGTCTCTAATCTGCATTACCAGGAAATGTAGCCCTGTAGGGGTCCGTCTATGCTTTGTTTGTTCAGCTAGTATGTGAATAAAAGCCACACTGAAGAATCCCATTCCTGGTCCTGGACATTACAGTTATTGCTTCCTGTGTTTGGATTTACTTGGGTGCCCCTGTGCAGAGTAGCCAAACCTAGGTCCCCCTGTGCCGAGTAACCTCATCCTCCCCGAACCCAGTCCCCACCAGGTACTGCTGTCAGCTTCAACAGCATGCCACCTGTCATTTTGCTAAAAAGGCAGGGGTGAGGGGTTACATTTGCAATGGTGGTAGCATCTTGAGTGATGTTCCCATTCAGGTTAAACAAGGATGGTACCAATTTATCTGGTTCACCAGTGATAGCTTTGATATTTTGCCAAAATTTACGGCCGTCACCTCAAGAATTCTCCAACTAAGTCTGAAAATGGGAGGCTTTTGCCTGGCAGATGGCCTGGGTACATTTATTCCTGGCCGCCTTGTAGTTTTGGATGTCAATTTGTGCGCTTGTACTCTTAGACCTATGCCATAGGTTATCCCTGACCTGGAGTTGCTGTAAGAGCTATGGGGTGATCCAGGACTTATGGGTCCCTTTGACCTTCCTGTTTTGGGAGCATAAATATTATAGGCATTATTAAAGATCTTGATGAAATATTCCATCACATCATCGACATCAACGGCTGCAAAGAGATTAGCCCAATTCTGCTGCTTACGATGTTGTTTTAATTGACCCAGCTGTCCCTTTCTTAAAGTCCAAGATATAGACACATTTGTTAGGAGTTTGGGTGACCTATTAGATCACTCACAGAGGATAGGAGAGTGGTCACTTAAAGAATCTGAGACCACAACTGTGCAAGTGATCCCGTCAGGGTGGTTAATTAGAAACCAATCAATTAAAGTGCTGGTCCCTGTGCGATAATTAGAGCAGGTGGGCGAGTTAACTAATTATTCTAGGTTAAGTGCAGAGATGGCGTCTCTGTAGGGGGTGGCGTCCGGAGACGGCCAATTAATGTTAAAATCCCCTAGCACTGGTACTTCAGAGTTTGGGAGCTGGTTGGAGAAGTACACATGCAGCATCCTGAAACCTTCCACTTGCTCCTTGGGAGGGATGTAAACTGAGATCAGGGTGAAATATTTACCATGCACACCGAAAATTGGTTTTAATGGTAATATATGCACGTTCTGACCAGTTTTAGCATGCGGCAGTACCCTACCCTGAAGGTGGTTCAAATGTAAATGATGCACCCACCTCCTCTTTTCCCCTTTCTATCAAGCCAGAAAGAGTTATAGCCCGAGAGTTGTATTTCATTATCTGATGTTCGAGGGGTAAGCCAGATTTCAACCAATGAGAGTACATACGGGTTATGTTGTACTACCCATGCTTGTAAGGAATCGGATTTGGATTGAAGGCTGCATATATTCATGGAGGCTGTTGAGATTTTGCCTGGCTTTGTGATACTATTAGCCTCCATTGATCTAGGGCCTTGGATGGGATGAATGTTGCCCGAAAGTAGTAGCACCAACCAAATCAGTTGAAGGGCCTGCACCTTGAATTGTTTAAGGGCATGGGAGCAGTGGCTACGAGGGGCAGTCCATTTTAATTTTTTGCCTGATAGTGGGAGTGTTAAGGTGAGTGGGGGGGGGGGATGGGGTTGCTGGTGCCTGGGTGAGATGCTAACACTACACATTTGCTGCTGCTAAAGATGAGACTTAAAACAGCAGGGACAGAAGCCGAGTTGGGGTAACTGTCTTTATAGGTTGGAGTTATGTTGTTTTTGTTTTTGAAAGGGGTAGCAAAAGGTGTGGAATGGAGCAATAGTGTAGAATACACTGCAACAATTAACCAACAAGCCTGGGGCTCCATTATTTAAACTTCCTTTAGATGAAAGAACAAGGTCCCTTTAGTGGTGGATCTTTATAATCTGTTGATGGGGAAACTGGAAGAAAAAAAATTGACGGACAACTAACAAGTGACTCACAGAAGATATATATTGGTAATGTGCAGGGTGGGGGGGAGCCTGTATCTGAGGGAGTCTTTGCTGGCTGGAGAGCATGGGTGGTAGCTTTAGCAGAGCTGGTTACACTGCAGAGGAGAAAAGAGTGAGGGGTCAGGCTGTGGAGGGAGCGCCTGGTCAGGAGCCCTCTGCTGAGAAAGGAAAAGGAAGGCACAAGTTAATATAGTCTGAAATCAGTGGGTGGGGGTCCAGACAAGTAGAGGAGACACAAGAGCAGCGGGGGAGGGGTAGGCAGGGCAGAGAGAGATTTAGGAGAAATTAGCAAGAGAAAGGAATAGCAAAGACAGTGTTTGGCTAGGCAGTTTTTTTACACACTATACACTTAGGCAGTATTAGCAATGCAGAATAGCTCTAAACAGTAACTAATAGTGGCAATATTTGCTAAAATAGCGCTATACAGTAACTAACCACTTACTGTAGCTAGGAAGTAAAAGAATAATACACTTCTTTTTAACCTAGAGGAAAGGGAAGCAAAATGTGGCCTATAACTGCCAGTAGCTGCAGTTTCCAGTGAGGCCAATAGGACAGAGGTAGCAGGTAGAAGCATCCAGTCAGGAGCAGGCAGTGTAGGGTGCCGAAGTTCAATTGGCCACTTATGGTTGCACCTTGCCTGGATCTGAGGGAGTCTTTGCTGGCTGGAGATCATGGGTGGCAGCTTTAGCAGAGCTGGACGCACTGCAGAGGAGAAGAGAGTGAGGGGTCATGCTGTGGAGGGAGTGCCCGGTCAGGGGACCTCCGCTTGTCTGGATCTGAGAGAGTCTTTGCTGGCTGGAGAGCATGAGCAGCAGCTTTAGCAGAGCTGGGTGCACTGCAGAGGAGAAGAGAGCGAGGGGTCAGGCTCTGGTCAGGGGAGGAGAAGAGAGTGAGGGATCAGGCTTCGGTCAGGGGAGGAGAAGAAAGCGAGGGGTCAGGCTCTGGTCAGAGAAGGAGAAGAAAGCAAGGGGTCAGGCTCCGGTCAGGGGAGGAGGAGAAGAGAGTGAGGGGTCAGGCTGTGGAGGAAGTGCCCTTTCAGGGACCCTCTGCTTGCCTGGATCCAAGGGAGTTTTTGCTGGCTGGAGAGCATGGGTGGCAGCTTTAGTCTTCTTTAAATCCACACCTTTAGTTTCAGGAAAGGGGAGAAACCTGTCCATGGAAAAAGCAGCCCCCAACTACAGCCAACATTTCTGTAAAACCAGGGTCAGACTGTTATAATGACTTCCCAACTGCTGACAACTTCTCTTCACCACCAGATGAATCCCATAATGATAGGCAGATGCTTTATCTTCTGCTGCCTGAGAGAAGATAGATTTAAACTCCTCTTTTAAATGCTGTAGTGAGTGACTGAAAGAGGTTAAGTAATGTCAGTGCTGATAAGAAAAGACAGACCGGAAGTACTTATTCAATATCTCTGCCTTTTCATTACTGCTTTCCACCCATCCCACCCCTTTTTATGTTTGCTTGCACGCATGTGCAAGAAACATAGTGCCATCATCGGAGATTTCGGAGGTGTGTCACCTCCTCCTCCAATTCAGGCAGTGTGCTGGCAGGCGCGGCCCCTGTAAGCCAATGCATTTTGGAGCTGTCTATGACATGCTCCAAAATGCAGTGGCATACAGTTGAAAGGGGGAGCTACGCTTGAGTGAGCAGCGATAGAAGCTGCTCATCTCCAGCCGCAGGCATGCGTGCCCCAGCGCAGTGTATAGCCGACGGGTGCCCAATCCCGCCGGCTGAACTGCATCGCTCCTCCCCCAGTAGTTGGCACCACGCTGGGAGCCCACCCCAGCGTGGCAATCTGTCATTTTGCCGAGGGGTGCCTAATCCTCGTCGGCTGAACGCCTCAAATTCTTGTGCCACGCCTGAGCTCCACCCCAGCGTGGCAAACGGTCCCACGAGGTTTTTATTTTTTTCCTTCCTTTGCCGACGGGTGCCCAATCCCCGCCGGCTGAACGCCCTCAGAGTCCTTGTGCCACGCTGGGAGCCCACCCCAGCGTGGCAAACGTCCCACGACGCCTTTTTTATTTTTTACCTGTAAGACAAAACGGTCCTGCAGTGCGTCTCCCGACCCCCACAACCGCACCACCCACTGCGCACCCAGCCTCCCCACCCCCTCACCCCATGCCTACCTCTGGACTCCGGAGCGACGATCTTGGTGGACTGGGAACACGTCTGCAGTCTTCAAAGCCGACCGCGAACTGAGAAATTCGATGAAGCTGTATAATGGGTTAGATGGGGGTTTCAACTTTATTGCATATCTCAGCCATTTTTGGGAATTTTTGCACCAAATTTTCAACATGGGGTTTTTGGGACCTCTTCTCATGAATGATGTCACTGTCATGGCGTTATTCGGGCCCGAAGAGTGATTTCG
This sequence comes from Neoceratodus forsteri, assembly GCA_016271365.2. Lineage (NCBI taxonomy): Eukaryota > Metazoa > Chordata > Ceratodontiformes > Ceratodontidae > Neoceratodus > Neoceratodus forsteri. Next base: position 129,507,721 of record JADMNL010000024.1, read on the forward strand.
CGCAGTGACTGCGAAATCACCCGACCCGAGTACGCCATGACAGTGACATCATTCATGAAAGGCCAAAACCCCATGTTAAATTGGTGACAAATAACAAAAATGACTGTTTAACGGCCTGCATTGCGCAGTTCCTACGCAGGCTCGTAAGTTCGCGAAATTTCAATATTTTCACTCCAGATTTTCAATATTGCCATTTCACCACACCTTCTTATGAGTAGTACAGCTGTCATTTTTCACATCTCACCCAAAATGTGTTTCCGTCCATGTAGCGCAGAATGGCGCAGTCAGTGTGCGAAATCAGTGTACGGGACAAATTAAGAAAATCACAGTGACACTGTTCATGAGCAGAGGTCTTGAAATGGCTATATTGAAAATTTCGTGAAAAAATTCCTAAAAATGACTGTTTTACAAGCGTCATGCTGCGAGTTCCTACGCATGCTCATAGGTTTCTAATTTTCAATATTTCCACTCCAGATTTTCAACATTGCCATTTTTCCACACCTTCTTATGAGTAGTACAGCTGTCATTTTCACATCTCACCCAAAACATGTTTCGCCCATATGGCGCATCATGGCGTTATACGAAACTCAGTGTATGGGACACATTAAGAAAATCACAGTGTCACTGTTCATGAGCAGAGATCTTAAAATGGCAATGTTGAAAATTTGGTGAAAGAATTCCTAAAAATGACTGTTTTACGAGTGTGCGTTGCACAGTTCCCACGCACGCTCGTAGGTTTGCGAATTTTCAATATTTCCACTCCAGATTTTCAACATTGCCATTTTCCACACCTCCTTATGAGCAGTACAGCTGTCATTTTTCACATCCTGCCCAACACGTGTTTCCGCCCATGTAGCGCACAATGGCGCAGTTGGTGTGCAAACTCAATGTATGGGACACATTAACAAAACCACAGTGACACTGTTCATGAGCAGAGGTCTTAAAATGGCTATGTTGAAAATTTGGTGAAAAAATTCCTAAAAATGACTTTTACGAGCGTGCGTTGCACAGTTCCTATGCATGCTCGTAAGTTTGCAAATTTAATATTTTCACTCTAGATTTTCAACATGTCCATTTTATTAAACTTCCTTATGAACAGTACAGCTGCAATTTTTCATATGTCACCCAAAATGTGTTATCGCACATGTAGCGCACAATGGTGCTGTTGGTGTGCGAAAGCAATGTTTAGGACAGATTAAGAAAATCACAGTTACACTGTTCATGAACAGAGGTCTTAAAATGGCTATGTTGAAAATTTGGTGACAAAAGTCCATAAAATGACTGTGTTACGAGTGAGCATTGTGCAGTTTCCATGCATCCTCATTAGTTCATGACTTTGTAATATTTACAGTCAAGATTTTCACTAGTGGCATTTTTCCACACTTCCTTATGAACAGTACAGCTGCCATTTTTCACAACATGGCTGAAGTGTGTTTTCACACTTGCAGTGCAGAGATGCGTGGTCGCTGTGGGAAATCATTGTTCGGCACAGATAAAGAAAATCACAGTGACACTGTTCATGATTGGAGGCACCAAAATGCCTGAGTTGACAATCTGCTATAAAAAATCCCCAACCTAATTATATTACGGTGTGCATTGCACAGTTTCTATGTACTCCGTGACTTCACCATTTTTAAATATTTTTACTACACATTTGCAACATAGCCATTTTACACCTCCCCATGAAAGAGTACAGCTGTCATTTTTACATCCTGTTCGAATATTTTGCACCTGTGGTGCTAAATGCCGTAGTCACTGTGCATAAGCAGCTCGCTACCAAACTGATATTCCCCTGTTCAGAGGTGGGGTCACAAAACAAACATGTTGAAAATTTGGAGTGAAAATACCAACGAATGCCTGAGGTATTAGGCTTTTCAACTAAATCGCCCAACCCTCTAGAGAATGACAGGAATCAGGGTGTGACTTGGGATTCTTGCCTGTGATGCTCATACCATTCCCCACCCTGCAGTCACTGAGAGGTATCGAGGTATGCCTTGGACTCTTATCCCCAAACTTCACGCATTCTCCTATATAGCACCCATCTCACCGTGTTCCCTAATGAAATGGGAGTGCGCATAAGGCCAAAGACCCCAAGAACACGTGACACTTGTCAGTCTCTGCAGAGTGGGGTGTGGTGAAATGGCGTGGCCGTTATGCCTGATGACCCAAATGCACACCCCAATGCCTGTCACTCTCTGCAGGGTGGCGGTGGGGTTGGCTTCAGTTCAATACTTCACTGCCATTCCTATTACGCAGCTCTGTAACTTCTACACTACCTCTGCCAATGCCAGCAAGCAAACATTCGGCATTGACAAATGCTTGTTTTTTTTTAATCACTTCCTTATTTCTCCTATTGCTGTGCAGCCCCCATCTGACCGACTCTCCCAGCTCCGTCACCCGGAATTACCGGGGCTTATCTTACGCCCGGTCCTGGGAGCGGTGCCTGCGGAGAGTCGGTCGCCATCCTACTGCCAGCTGTTTTTCCATTTTCTCCCCAATTAGCCGAGGGCCCCAGGAGAAGGATGCATGCGTGTGGGAGGCATGATGCCTTACAGCCCCAGTAACAGCCTCCTCCTCCTACCCGCCCATTTTTGTCCTGTAACGCCGGAAAATTCTTCTCTTGCGCGACCCATTGGCCTCCACCAGGGGGCAGCCGTGAGCTAGGGATGCCTTCCCACCTCCCCGGAGAGGAGAGCTGCCTTGGCGGCCACTCTGTCCAGCTCTGCCCTCCCCCCCGTGCTGACCTCAGACGCCCCAGGCTCGCTTCAGAACCCGGGTCGCCGGCGTGCCGTGAGGTGAGACGTCCAGCCCCTCAGCCCTCTACGCCACCGGGCTGGCTCGTCCTACCCCCTTTTTAACTTCATTATTCCTTCTTTCTTGTCTGTCTTCTCACTGATATACTGGAAGAAGGCTTTTTCTCCCTCCTTGATCCCTTCCGCAGTTTGTAACTCCTTTCTAGCCTTAGCTTGCCTGACTATCCTACTTGCTTTGTCTGTGTTTCCAAGTGTTCACAGTATATGGAAGAGGGGAAGGGAGGAAGCCCAAATCACCACTTTTAAGGAGTGATTAATTGGCTGGTGCACAGCAGAGGGGGTTCATTACATGGAGGGATGGGTTAACTTCTGGGAGGAAAGGAAGCTATACAAGGCAGATGGTCTGCACCCCGACAGGAAGAGGGCTAGAGCCTTGAGGCAAACATTTGCCACATTCATTTGGTGTAGGGAGACGGGGCAACCAGAACCTAGGGACTGGTGTACAACTGGGTGACCTGGAAAATACTCTCCATGGGAGGGGGGAAGGCAAGGACATAGGAGAGGGCCAGTATAGATCAAAGGAAGTAGGAGGGGCCCAGTGAGAAGGGGCCCAGTGAGAAGGTGGATGGCAAACACAAAAGGCACAAGACTGGGACTAGGAATCACGAGCGAAGGGGGGTAGGTACACCCAGGATGAGTCCTGGAGGGTAGCACACCCGAACATATGGAGTCTTGGTAACAAGGTGGGTGATCTCCAGGCTTCAATGTTGAAAGGAAGTCTGGATATTGTGTCGGTTACAGAAACCTGGGCCAGTTTAAATAATGAAGGGGACTGGATGGGGATTGGGCAGGAAGTATAGCCTAGAGGTTAGACTAATGAGCTGTTAATGAGCTTGGTACATCCAGCAGGCCTGTGTTTGAGTCCCACAACCTGTACTTGTATACTGTATGACTCGGACCGAGTCCGTTAACCTCACCAGTGCTCTTGGGTTACCTCTTTAAATGGGTCTTATGACTCAGTAGGCTCCACCCAGTTCCCAAAACAATAAAATAAATAGTATCAGGGCTACAGAGGGTAGGAAAATGGGTGGGGGGGGGGTATAAGCCTTCCAACCTCATGTTGGCTTACCTGAAGGGGCTACATCCCACAGAGTTCCTGTTCTGTCTCCAGTCCCCATAGCTGCTGGGATTGGGAATGGAGGGCTTCCAGTGGTCCCTGATGGGATTCAGGCCTGTGGTGCCCACTTGTTCTTCGTGGCTACAGCCACTAGCTTTCCACTCCCTGGCTCTATGTCAATAGGGGTCTGAGGTCCGATTGCTGAGGTGTGCCTCCAGGCGCTCAGGGAAAGTGTACAGTTCGAGGAGAGGCTGAGAAGTGGGAGGCCGGCAGAAAGTAAATAAAGAATATGGTCTTCCGGTGCCCTATGTGCATGTGCAGCCAGGAGATAAAATTTAAAGGAGCTGCCACTCTATTAGTGGGGGTAACTGAAAAAGGGTGCAAGAACTGGTGCCTCTGTATCAGGAGCCCTGGTGGGCTTAAGGGGGCTCCCTCAAAGTGAATAAGGGGTATCCTGGCTCCTGCAAGTCAAGCAGAGCTAGGGCCTAAAAGATTTAGCCCCGAAGGGCTTTAATTAAAAGAAATGGGGCCATGCTGGTTTGGCACAGAGATGTAAATAAACATGGCAGACCTCATAGGACTTTGACAGAACAGGGGACACTGGGAAAAGGTTGTAGGGCATCAGAAGTGCCCAGAAAGTCTGCAGTCACTCAGAAGGTAATTCTGGAAAACTTTTATAAAGGGCTGTGTTTGCCTGCCAAAGAGGGATTCTGCCTGAGAAGAGATTGGAGTGCAGGATAGACTTTTGTGGGTTCCTAGCCCAATGGCCTGCACCAAGCACCCTACAGCACGTTTGGCCCCAGCAGAAAGGAATCTACAGAATACCTTTTGCAGCAGGAAAAAAGACTTTGACTATTTTGTTGCAGGAGAGATAAGTAGAACTCTGCTGCAGAAGGAGACATTAGAAAGTTGCTGCAGGGAGAAACGTTTTGAAACTGCTGTTGAGCGAAAGAGAGAGAACCTGAAGTTTGCAGCTGGAGGAAGAAAGTTCAGAGTTGCATTGTGAGAGCTGAGACTGTAAGTTGTACATCCTGAATTGAAAAGTTTTGCAGCTATGTAAGAAAAGCCTGAGCAACCTGTGTTTCCCCCCTCAGAGGTGCAAATGTGAAAGCCTGCGGTGTGCTGCAAGAAAGAGGCCTGCAGGCACTGGGCCAGAGACTGAGCCACAGCCCAGTTGCTCTGCTGTTTCAGGAAAAGGTGTGTGCCAAGCTATGCATTCAGAGGTACCAACCTGCCCTGTCCTCAGTTCAGTGGCAAAGAAGACCCAGCAAAGAAGATGGGAAGAGGCCTGTCTGGTGAACACTGTCTACAAAGGCCTCAGAGACAAAGTTGACAAGGCTGGGCATGTGAAGACCAGCATTCTTCAACCTGTTCGTTCAGCCCCACTGTTGCTGTGGTGCACCACCAACCTGACACCTCCACTGTGCGGTTAAAGCCACTTTATTAAACCCCCTTTGAACTGCTGAACTGTACCCTGAGCTGTGGCTTGGGAAGTCTTTATTTAGCTAGCTAGCTAGGTTGAAATTATGGGGTTAGGTCCTGGGCACCCAAACCTGAAGTTTCATTGTTTTCACTGTCTAAAGTTATTTGGCCCCAATGAGAGATCCCCAGTGACATCTAAACTGCTGTGTGGTACCCACCAAAGGGACTTTAGAGCCATTTTGGGCAACTGCCATTGGGAAGCCAGGTGCGCCTGTAGATGGAAGGTGGGGATTGTGTGGGGTGAAACTGTTTCAGCAGTTGTTCATGTTGTTGTACTATTTTCCACCCTTTTTTATCTCCCCTTCCCCCAAAATAAATACTGTCAACTGTTAATGTTATATTCTGGTACTGTGGATCATTGCAAGAAGGGGGAATTGTTATAGCGTGGGGGAGGGTCTTTGGGGGGCAGCTCATGTATATTTCCTGGGGGGTGGTAACCTATAATCTGTTCACAGGTATTCCCTGCCATTGTCCCCTGGTGGAGGCACCTCACCATTACTTCTTTCCACTTGTGAGTCCAGGCCTGCCCCCTTGCAGGTGTGTGCAGAAATAACTGAGGGTTCAGAAACAGCCAAGGTGAGTCAGAGGGGCAGTTACAGCGGGCAAATAGAAATGCTGTGGATCCAACTGGCTCCACAGAAATGGAAAGTGATCTGAATGGGGGTGGTCTACAGACCCCCATATAGACAGGATAGATGAAGCATTAGGGCAGAAATAAGGAGGGTAACCAAGGGTGGGGGTTACCCTAGTGGCTGACTTCAATTTACTTGATGCTGACTTGAGCATCCTTGTAGCACAAAGTGCCTGGAGCCATGTGATGGCGGACCTCCTGCAGGATGGCGTCCTGGCAAGTAAGAGGAACACATTAGGAATGGGAACAGATTGGACGTGGTTCTAACCAGTGGTGATCGTGTGGGAGAACTTGTTGTGGAGGAGCCGCTTGGAACAAGTGACCTGTCCACAGTGAGGTCTGATCTCAGACTAAGAGCACAGAGGCAAAACACTAGAGCAATGGTGCTGGACTTCTGGAAGGCCAACTTCAGGATGATGTAAGAAGATCTCAGGACAAGCCTGGTCAGGTACTGGCAGATTGAGGGGGTAGAAAGAAAGTGGGAGTTCATAAAAGAGCAGGGTAACTGAGGTAGCTAAGGGTGTCTTAAACAGATTGTGAAGAACAAGAAGAGAAAAGGACCAGCTTGGTTCACAAGAGAGGTAAGGGAGATGGTTACAGCAAAGAGGATGGTGTTTTCCTTGAATACAAGAAATTCCAGTTGGAGGCCAGTAGGGAGAACTTTCTAAAGACTGCCAAACAGATAGATAGGCAAGGTGTAAGAATGGCAAAGCCTTTGATTGTGATTTTTTATGTTGATTGTGTACATACTCAAGAAACATGTTGCGGCAGCTTTCTCCAGAAGCAGATTGTGGAGGTGCGGCATTGTTGTGGCCAATGCCCCCACAGCCTGTAAAGGCTTGGCCCGCTTCCCCCAATGCCGTGGCATGCTGCTGCTGACACTAGTTCAGCCAGCATGCCACCAACTTGTAAAAAATTAGCCGTTGCAGTCAGGGGCTGCCTCGTCATTACAGCATCAGCCATTCGTTGCAATGAGGGAGCGACCCATCATTGCAGGGCGGGATCTTGAAACCCTGATATTGTTTGTGAACATGACGGTGGCTTGCCGCAGTGTTCACAAACAATATTAATCCCCCCACCATGTTTATTTGCTGATGGGGGCCCCAATCCCCGTCGGCTTCAGTGCCCCAATGTTTGTTATTATGTCCCCTGCTTGTCTGCCGACAGGGTGCCCAATCCTCGCCAGCATAATGTAATACCCCCTTTGTTGTGTGCTGATGGGGATGCCCAATCCCCGTTGGCTACAGCTGCCCCCAAAAAGACTCTAGTGGCATGCTGGGAGCCCACCCAGCGCACATGCCCCTGTAAAATAAAAACGGTCCCGCGATGTCTTTTTGTTTTGTTTTAACCTGTAAAAGAAACTGTCCTCGGCAGTCTCCCCTGCCCCTCCCGCAACCCGCACTCACCCAATGCGGCACCCTGCCTCCCCACACCACCTCTCAACCCATACTTACCTCCGGAGCTCAGTGCGATGATCTTCAGTGGACCGGGAACACGTCTGCACTCTTTAAAGCCGACTGTGAACTGAGGAAATGCTGGCAAGCTGTATAATGGAATAAATTGTGTTTTTTTCCAACTTTAATGCATATCTCAGTCATTTTTTTGGATTTTGGTACCAAATTATCAACATGGGTTTTTTGGGACCCCTCCTCATGAATTGTAGCACTGTCATGGCGTTAATCGGCCCTGAAAGGTGATTTCGCGGTCACTGCGCAGAAGCATCTTTCTGGGATGATTAATGAAATGGCAGTGCCAGTGTTCATGAGGTGGGCTCTCAAAAAGCCTATGTTGCAAATTTGGTGGAAAAATCCAAAAAATTACTGTTTTATGAGCATGCATTGCACAGTTGCTACGTACGCTTGTAACTTCACGAATTTGCAATATTTTCACACCAGATTTTTGACATTGGCATTTTTTCACACCTCCTTGTGAAGCTGCCTTTGTTCACACCCTGGCCAAAATGTGTTTTTGCACTTCTGGCTGGCGCAGAATAGCACGGTCGCTGTGAGAAATCAGTATTCCGGACAGATTAAGAAAATGACAGTGACACTGTTCATGAGTAGAGGTCCTAAAATGCCTATGTTGAAAATTTGGTGACGATACTCCATAAAATGACTGTGTTACGAGCGTGCGTTGTGCAGTTTGCATGCACGCTCATAACTTCGCGAATTTATAATATTTTCACTCCAGATTTTTGACATTGCCATTTTCTCACACCTACTTATGAGCAGTCCAGCTGTCATTTTTCCCATCCTGGCCGAAATGTGTTTTCGCACTTCTGGCGCAGAATAGAACGGTCACTGTGGGAAATCACTGTTTGGGACAGATTAAGAAAATGACAGCAATATTGTTCATGAGCAGAGGTCCTAAAATGCCTATGTTGAAAATTTGGTGATGATAGCCCATCAAATGACTGTGTAACAAGTGTGCATTGCGCATTTTCCACGCACCCTTGTAACTTAGCAGATTTGTAATATTGCCACACCAGATTTTCAACAGTGGCATTTTTGTACACCTCCTTATGCGCAGTACAGCTGTCATTTTTCACATCCTGACCAAAATGTGTCTTCACAGTTCTGGCGCAGAATAACGAGGTCGCTGTGGGAAATCAGTGTTCAGGACAGATTAAGAAAATGACAGTGGCACTCTTCATGAGCAGAGGTCCTAAAATCCCTATGTTGAAAATTTGGTGACGAAACTCCATAACATGACTGTGTTACAAGCATGCATTGAACTGTTTCCACGCACCCTTGTAACTTCATGAATTTGTAATATTTTCATGCCACATTTTCAACAGTGGCATTTTTTCACACCTCCTTATGAATGGCGCAGCTCTCATTTTTCACATCTTGGCTAAAATATGTTTTTGCACTCCTGCCGGAGAATAGCACAGTTGCTGTGGGAAATCAGTGTTTGGGACAGATTAAGATCGAGCAAGTGAGAGGAGGAGTGACTGAGCTCAACTGAGCTCTGTCAGGACTGCTGCAGATTTGTTTGTGGGCTGAAAAAAAACCCAACACAAGAGCCCAGTACAAAAGGGCAGCCTGCAGCACTGGAAAAAAACAGAACGAGAGAGCGAGCAAGGGAGGGGGAATGAGCGAATGCACTGGACGCTGTCAGGAATGCTGCGGATTTCTTTGTGGGCAGAAAAAGGCGTCCATGCAGGCAGGGGCCCAGTACAAAAAGCCAGCCTGCAGCGGTGGGAGAAACAGTACAAGCGAGTGAGACAGGGGGACTGAGTGAGCTCAACGGAGCTCTATTAGGACTGCTGCGGATTTCTCTGTGGGTAGGAAAAGGTGCCAATGCAGGCAGGAGCCCCGTACAAAAGGGCAGCTTGCAGCGCCAGGACAAACAGAATGAGCGAGTGAGAGAAGGTGACTGAGTGACCTCAACAGAGCTCTGTCAGGACAGCTGCCTATTTCTTTGTGGACAGACAAAGGCGCTAATGCAGCCAGGAGCCCCATACAAAAGCTCAGCCTGCAGCGCCAAGAGAAACCGAATGAGCAAGTGACAGAGCGGTAGTGAGTGAGCTCAGTGGAGCTGTATTGTGACTGCTGCAGATTTCTTCATGGGCAGAAAAAGGCGGCAATGCAGGCAGGAGCCCAGTACAAAAGGGCAGCCTGCAGTGGCGGGAGACACAGAAAGAGTGAGCGAGTGAGGGAGGGGGAGCAAGTGAACTCAATGGAGCTCTTTTGGGACTGCTGCAGATTTGTTTGTGGGCAGAAAAAGGCAGCAAAGCATGCAGGGGCCCAGTACAAAAGGGCAGCCTGCAGTGGTGGGAAAACCAGAATGATCGAGTGAGAGACTGGGAGTGAGCGAGCTCAACGGAGCTCTATTGTAACTGCTGCAAATTTCTTTCTGGGCAGAAGAAGGCTGCAATGCAGGCAGGAGCCCATTAGAAAAGGCAGCCTGCAGCACTGGAAGAAACAGAATGAGCAAGTGAGAGAAGGGGAGTGAGCGAGCTCAATGGAGCTTTGTCAGGACTGCTGCAGATTTCTTTGTGGGCAGAAAAAGGTGCCAACAGAGGCAGGAGCCCAGTACAAAAGGGCAGCCTGCAACACCAGGAGGAACAGAATGAGTGAGTGAGATGGGGGAGTGAGTGACCTCACCGGAGCCCTGTCGGGATAGCTGTGGATTTCTTTGTGGGCAGAAAAAGGTGGCAATGCAGGCAGGAGCCTAGTACTACAGGGCAGCCTGCGGCACCAGGAGAAACACAATGAGCGAGTGAGAGATGGGGAGTGAGCTAGCTCAATGGAGCTCTATCGTGACTGCTGTGGATTTTTTTGTTGGCAGAAGAAGGTGGCAACGCAGGCAGGAGCTCAGTACAAAAGGTCAGCCTGCAGCGCCGGCAGAAACGGAATGAGAGAGTGAGAGAGGGGGAGTTAGCAGGCCCAACAGACCTGTGTCAGGACTGCTGCAGATTTCTTTGTAGGCAGAAAAAGCCACCAACAGAGGCAGGAGCCCAGTACAAAAGGGAAGTCTGCAGCTCCAGGGCAAACAGAATGAGCGAGTGAGAGAGGGGGAGTGAGCCACCTCAATGGAGCTCTGTCAGGACAGCTGCGGATTTCTTAATGGGCAGAAAAAGGTGCCAATGCATGCAGGAGCCCAGTACAAAAGAGCAGCCTGCAGCACTGGGAGAAACAGACTGAGCCTGTGACAGAGAGGCAGTGAGCGAGCTCAACGGACCAGCGCAATCAACATTTGGCATTGAAAAATGCTTGTTTTACTAGTTATAACCTGTTCAACTGTGTTAATATTTACTCTCCTCTTTCTGTCCAATGTTTTCAGTGTTCAATTACCCATGATGTGGAACCATTGTAATGAGCTTGTCCTCAAAGGTGTTATTCAAAGATTTCAGTAAATAAATAAATAAAGACAGCTACAGAACTCAGGATAGTGGAAGGCATGAAGACCAATGATAAGGAATTTTCGGGTATATAAGGGAGAGAAGAAAGGGGAGAAAAACAGAATAGAAAGGCTGAAAAAGAGAGACTCCTGGGTTGAATTAGGTGACTAGAAAGATGAAATACTGAATGCATAGTTTTGCTCAGTCTTTATGGTGGGAAGTCTTTACGGTGGAAAAAAAATAACCTTTTCCTGGAATGCGGCATACAGGCCGAAGGAGAGCTGAAATGGACCAAGGGAATAATTTCTGAGGAAAGAGTGCTAAAATGGCCATTGGGATTAAAAGTGAACAAGTCACCTCATACGGATGTACAACAGCCCCGGGCATTAAAGGAACTAGGCTGTACACTGGAAGAGCCAGTGACAAACCTCTTAAACTGTTCCCTGAATATGGGACAGGTCGCAGCTGACTGGAGGGTGGCAGATGTTATCCTCCTGCATAAGAAAAGGGAGACAGAAGGCAGCTGGGGAACTACAGGCTTGTAAGCCTCACATCCAACCTGGGTAAGCTAGTGAAGTCCATCATAAAAGAGTGGCTTTTGGAATTCCTGGAGGTACAAAGTCTCCAAAATCCAAAGCAGCATGGGTTCATGAGAGGAAGAACTTGTTAGTCAAATCTCATTGAATTATTTGATAGGGTTTCACAAGACCTGGACAAGAGATAGGCCCTTGATGTCTAGCACTTGGATTTCAGTAAGGCTGTTGACTTACTGCCCCACAGTTGGCTAGTGAAGAAACTGAGAGGGGTGAAAGTATGAGTGACATAGTGACTAGGTGGTTGGGCAGCTGGCTTAGGGACTGGACTCAGAGGGTGTTCATTAATGAGGTTAGGTTGGGAGTAAAAAGGGTGATGAACGGCATTCCGCAGGAGTCGGTTCTGGGCTCAGTTCTTTTCAATGTGTGCCCATGTGACATTGGGGAAGGCATATAGTACAAGATGTCACCTTTGCTGACACCAAAATTTGCAGCAGAGTGGACAATGAGACAGGCATTCAAGAACTGAAGGAAGATCTTGCCAACATGGAGAAATGGTTTGGAGTCTGGCAGCTAAGACTTGTGAAGAAAACACCCCTAGGATCAAATAGTGGAAGGCAGGAATGCACCTGGAACACACAATGGTGAGCGATGCAAGAGTCATAATCAGCGACAGACCGAAACTCTGCACAGTGCAACAAGGCAAGCAGGATGCTCGGATGCATAGGAAGGACATTCTCAAATGGAAGAAAGGAAGTAATCTGGCCAGTGTACTGCTCACTGGTCAATCTTCTCCTGCAGTACTGTTCCCAGTTCTGGAGCCCACACCTGAAGAAAGACAGGGACTGCCTGGAGGCCATTCAAAGAAGAGCAACTAAGATGATTCATGGCCAGGAGGGAAGATCCTATGAGGAAAGGTTAGATAACCTCAACTTGTACTCTCTGGAGACTAAACAAGAGGGAAGGGCATGATTAAAACCTTCAAGCATCTCAAAGGCATCAAAAGAGTGAACTGTCAGGGGACAGTTAGGCTGAAGGAGGGAAACATCACGAGGGAACACAGTCTGAAGCTGGATAGGAGCATATTCAGAAGGGATACAAGGAAGTGCTTCCTCAAAGAAAGGGTGGGGGGCAGAGGGAACCATTTGCTGCAGGGGTTGGTTAGTGTGCAGATGGTGGCTGCATCCAAGCACAGGTGGGACAGACATGTGAGACTGGGAGGGGGGGACTCAAAAGGGGGAGTGGAAAAAGACTGCGAGGGGAGTAAGGGACTAGAGGCAGAGGGAACTGTGTAAGCAGGTTTGGTCTGGCCAAAAACAGACTGGCTCCTGGACCAAGGCGGGCACCAGACAGAAGGGATGGACCAATGATCTTTGTTTCTATCAATATGTTTATTGATATTAAAACAATCACAACATAAAACAGGAATTGTTTGTTGCTGAATCAGTCCTTGTAAAAAAAGATGAAGAAAGTGATTGATTTCATACCTTTTGTTGGACCAACAAGAGATTTACAGAATTTTAAGAGGACTGTCAGCTTTTAGCTGAATTTTTTAGTTTCTTGGCAAAACGATAGTTGTAGCCATATCTAGTACTTGATTCCACATTTAAAGTTCCTGATGAACTTAATAGTATGATTTAGCCTTTGTTTTACCTTATTTTTATATTTCCCTGACTCGAATGAATCCCCAGCAGACTGCTTGTTAAGCGTTGCACGTTGAAGATGGCGCTAAAGCACCCATAAAGTCATGTTGTTGTTTGATTTTTGTAGATCAGAGTCAAAGATATTTATGGGCCAACATTTAAAAGCATTATTAATACCTCATTTATATCGAGTCTGTAACATAAATACTTATCGTGTAATGTAAACCATGACTGGCATGCATTAGCGCCAGCGCTAACGTGCATGCCTGAAGTCACGGCTTTACATTTTGCACCTAAAAGTAGTTATGTTACAGTACTTGTTTTTATAAATGAGGTATTGTGTGGCACTTAGGATGCTGGCCCCTTCATAGAATGTCTTTGAAATACAGTGCTTGCAAAAAGTCAAACTGTGTTGCTAAAAATCTTCATTACTACTACAGGACCATGAAATGTACTGCAGTCTTTAGGGCTTCGTGGCTAAGACACTTCCCCCCCTTGTAAATAACTATACATTTCTAAAAAGACTTCAAAAACATATTCTACCTCTTGACTCTGGGCTTGATAGTGTTCGGTAAAAGTTGAGGAGCTTAACTTGCCATGAACTTGTTGTTTGTGAAAGTGTTGAATTTATTTCTCCCCTGGAATATTTTGTGAAATGGACATGGTTCTGGTGTTTTGTGTCTATTAACAATTTTAACTATGGACTTTTTAGATATTTTTTATGTTATAGTGGTGCGGTTACGCCTCTATAGTTAGGGTTGAACTGGGGTTTCTATGTTAAATGTGAAATTTTGCACTTTCATACTGTATCTTTGCAACCGTTCAATGGATGTATGAAATGTTGAATGCACAGTCTCTTGCGGTAGATCTCTGGATGTGCCAAGTTTCATTCTGGTCAGATGTGTGGTTTCTGAGATCTGGATAGTGAAAAACAATGCTTTTTCGTAGTTTTTTCCCTCCCATTTTTTTGAATGGGATTTTCTTCTAATCTGGCTACAGCCCAAATGGCTAGGAAGTTTGGTCAGAAATCTTTTAGGGTAGAAAGTGGCTGATCTACAGATGTGCCTTTTGCTGGTTTGGTAAAAAAAAATATTAATCCATTCCAAAGTTATTTAATTTTAAAATTGTTGTAAATTGGTTCTGAGCATGCTCAGTAAGCAACTCAAAATAGCTGTATGAAACAAAAAAAGAATTCCTTGCTAGTATTGATGTCATCCTTTTTCATTTCAGGGAAATCTTTTTTTCATTTGGTCACCATCTTGATTTGTGTTTTGTCAATAAATCTGAAATTGAAAAACCATATAATTTAGCTTGGGGGAGCTAACAAAACATGTAGCTTGCTTATTTGGCCCCCTTTGGCTGCATTCTGCTCTTAACTGTGCAAGGAATGCCTCTTAAATATACACCTGAGTCTCAAGTGTCAGTCCATCATCAAGGATGACACCCAGATTTTTCACCTTGGTAGATGCTACCAAGGGAATGGAGCCAAGGAATAACCCTGTTCCCATCCCAGCAGCACCCACATCCCGCCGATGACCAGGCTCAATCACTAGTACCGCCATCTTGTCAGGACTGAGTCTCAGCCAGCTAGAGGATGTCTAATCCTGAACCCTGCCCAGATGTTTATTCAGCACCTCCACATTGTTACCTATTACAGGTGCAAATGACATGTACAGCTGGGTGCCATCTACATAACAGTGAAAACCCAAGCTGTACCATCTAATGATCTTACCCAGGGGAAGCACGTACACTGCAAACAGCATAGGTGACAGGATTGAGCCCTGGGGAACTCCACCTGGCATGGGCATCGGGCAGGATGAGAAATTCCCCATCACTATCTTCTGTGTCCTGCCTGTGAGGAAGGACTCACACCAATTGATGATGGTACCAGTGAGTTCACAGGGCTCCCTTAGGTGATCCTGCAATACTATGTGGTCCACAGTGTCAAATGCTGAGGAGAGAGATTGAGGAGAACAGTATTGATTGCTCCCCCTCTAGCTCTTATCCTGAGGAGATAATTCTACACTCTGACTAATGCCATTTTGGTGCTATGCTTTGACCCAGACCCCAACTGGAAGGTCTCATAGATATCATAGGCTGCAAGGTGTGCTTCGAGCTGTAGAGGCACCACTTTATTGATAACCTTACCCCAAAAATGGGAGGTTACAGATTGGTCTATAAATCGCCAAGATGTTAGGGCTGAGAGATGGTTTCTTTTGGAGGGGGGGCTCACCAGCTCCTCTTTCAGGGTGCTGGGAAAACATCCATCTGAAAGCGAAAACCAGACAATCTTGTTGAACACTGGACTAATGGATTCAACACATCTGCGACAAGCTGGCCTATGGTAGATGGAGAGGCAACACGCTGGGTTTAAAATTCACAGAAGAAAATGTACTTTTATTGCTTCAAATGTAAGTTGTTGCTCCAGAAAAAGCATAATCAGTCAGTTCAACTTCTCCAGCTTGGTCAGGTAACATAAACGTTAACACAAAACAGTTCTATCAGGCTAACTTGACAAAGGAATCTTTGAACCACTTATGTGGGCCAGCAGTTTGTTCAATATACTAAATGGTTTGTGGGCCAGCAGTTTTGAATGCACAGTCTCAAATAAAACACAGACAGTTTCCCTTTTTGCCTAATTTGTAGGCTGTTATCAGCAATACATTCCACTCACTGTTTTTGGCCCAGCTGGCTAGACTGATCCTTTACCTCAGAACTCTCTGCTCTAGAACTGGTCTGTTCTCAGCAGCAAGTTTCAAGTTTTTCCCAAAGGCTCTCTCCAATACTTAATCATACTCCGTGGCTTTCTGCTCTGGTTCCTGTCTCACATTCCACCCTCCATCTTGCAGGGTTTTCTGCATAGGAGTCTCTGCTCCCTGAAGCAGTTTCCAGCTTCTAACTAACTCCTTGCTGGATTCTCTCTGCCTTTCAGCAATCCCTCTAATTAGCCACACCTGGAGAGCCCCCCCCCACCTGTTCATGTTGCATTCCCTGCATTTCCTCAGCCTCAAACAAGAGGTTAACCTCTTGTTTCCCAGTGTAGTGTTTACACTGTCGCAACATCCCAATAAGAGACACGTTGGGGGGCATGGCTAGCACTGGAAAATGGTGACAGTGGCTTAGCTCCCTGGACATGATTTTGTGCAATTAACACAACTAAGGTCAAACTTGAATGAGGTGTGCAAACTACTGGACTTCCTGCAGCTAAAATCTTAGAGCATTGAAAAATGCAAAAAAAAAATCAATAAAAACTGAACTTTGAGATAAGAGTCATCCAAAGATCAGTGCATGGGCTCCGAGGCCTGTATTCGCATACAAGCTCAAGTGTCTGCTGAGGAGGATAGCAGCATGTTGCAGCTCAAGAGATCCCTGGTGGGGATCCCTGCTACTCTGATAAACATGCAGGTGGAGATGAAGGTGGGTTTCGCTAGCATAACTTTACAGATTGCTCACCTTCAGTCGGTGGTTACTGGCCTGTCCAAAACCCCCGCTGATCATACCACCTGCATCAGTGAACTTGAGTAAAGAGCCAACAAGTTGGAGGATTTACTGGCCTCCATATCTAAGAACCATAAAACCTGGAAAGAGATAATGGAGGACCTACACAACCGAGTAGATGAGCAGAAAAATATATCCTGCTGCTCGAATCTCCAATTGTGGGCCTCCTGGAAGGAGCAGAGGGGCTGAATCTGGCTAAAGGCCTCCACAGATGGATAGTGGAGCACCTGAAGCTACCACCTGAAGCTGCCACCTTGAGATTGAAAGGGCCAACTGGGTAGGCCCACAGCTGAAACCAGGAGATTACCCAAGCCATTGTGTGATTAAGTACCTGTGGTACAACGATAAGGAGCTGGTCCTGAAGGCTGCCAAAACTCTTAGGCCCATTACAGTTGATAACTCCTGGGTGTCTTTGTTTCAGGATTACAGTCAGGATCTGCAATTGTGGTGCCAGAAGTTTAACGGAGTAAAATCCCGGCTGTACTCCCTTGGATGGAGCTTTGCTTTACTGTACCCGGCCAAACTCCGAGTCAACCGGCTGGGTAAAGCCCTGAAATATTTTGTGCACCATCAGGAGGCCAAGAAATGGATGGCAGAGGAGGAAGCAATGCTGAAGGGGAGCTCCCCGAATCAACCTGCTGACAAAGCGTCCAGATGAGTATCTGTTTTTCTTCTTTCTTACCTTGACTTGTGTGTGCTCCCTGGGTCCGAACTGAGGGCCCTCCAATTTGCAGGCTTCCATGTATTTTACCCTGACTGTCTGCTTCTGTCAGCCCACCCTCGCTTTGTGGTCAGGGGTGGTGGCAGATGGTGTGGTGCAGAAGTTCATCCAGGCTCCAGTTTGATCTAACAGGCCCTGTTTTTTAGCATGCATAGGAGCTCCAGGTTCTGGTGCTGGCCCGTTGACCCTTGTTTATCAAATGCATCTCCCAGTGTGGACAACTAAAGGGGACTGATCTGGGAAGAGCATGGCTGGACTTCCTATGCCACTCTTATCCAGGAAATTGTTATGTGGGAGCAGGAGATTGAAAGGGACGCACCCCCACTGGACTCAGGGGGGTCCCGCCACGCGATTGCCTGTACGTTTTGCCCACAGAGACTTTCCTTAGCATATATAGGCCTGGAAATGTCTGGGAAAATGGGTGTTGATGGGCCTAGACAGAGCAATGAAGACACACATGTTTTAGTGTGATGACAGGTGGGTCCTACCCGACTGTGTGGGACTTGCACTTGAGAGTTCAAAACCTGGGAAGGGAATTTCCCTTCCACTTTTGCATTATTTTTGCTTTTACTGTGCTGCATAACAGTTGTTTATTTTGAATGCTATTGTCCTGTAATGATGAAATCATGGGAGGTGATGGGGGGGAGTTGATGGTTTGGGGGGGATGCGACGTAGTAGCTTCCCAAGGCTGGAAGGGGGGTCTCTCCATCGACTGGGTGGGAAATCTTCAGTGCTGGATATCAGGGGGTGTGCAAGGAAGGGTGCGGAATTAGACTTAACCGCCCCTGTATTCATTTCCACCCAGAGCCTCATCCTCATCCCTTGCCATCTACGGTGATTGCCTTATGCAGCTAAGTCCATCCACAAAAGAGACCTTAGGTCTGAGGTATCCTTTATACTAGGACTTTAATATAGTGCCCAAGATAGTCTGGGATTGTACCCCATTAGATAACTATCTGGCAATAGTTTGTATGGGAGTACTGACTGGGCAAGGTTGTGTTCAGTTCAGGCCGGGGGGGGTCTTAGGACAACTTAAAGGTTATAGTGTTGAGTTATGCACATTGACATTTCTGGTTGTTATGTGTGCTTTGGGTAGTTTGGGAGACATTTGCGGAGAGGAGGGGAGCTGGGTGTGTGTGTTGGGGGGGTAACCTATGCAGGCAGGATGCAAACAGTATGTACCATGAAGTCAATGTTTTTAAATACTATATTGGGATGTGACTGGGGTCAGGCTTCAGCTGTAGAAGTGCCTTACTTCCAAAGGGACAATGATTGATACCACCAAGCTGGCCACATGGAATGTTAATGGCCATAAGTCCACTGTGAAGCACAAAAGAATTGCTGCAGAGGTCAGGAAAAATAAAATTGAAGTGGTGCTCATGCAGGAAATGCACATGTCTGGCTCTGAAGCTTCAAAAACAGCTGGGAGTCTGGGGGGGAGAGTGGATTACTTTCTACTTTTCCACCAAAGCCGGGGCGTGGCCATCTGATTTTCCCGCTGAACCAGGGTCAAGACAAATCAGACTGGGGTGTATTCTGGAGGGAGGTATGCTTTAGCAAATGTTACCTTGAAGGGGGGTTGAGCCCTCTCTGTTGGTTCAGTGTATGCTCCCAATGTCAAGGACCTGGGCTTCTTTCAACACTTAGCAGTAGACGTGGCTTCCCTACCTGGCCCGTGGATGTTGGGGGGGGGGGGATTGTAACTGTGTGAGGGATAGCATTGTTGACAGATTTAATCTGGCCCCCATTCCCACTTCCAAAAATGCTAAGGCTCTGGGTGAGTTGGAGAACACCTACCAGTTAATTAATGTTTGGCAACACCAGCACCCAACCAGTTATGAATACAGTTTCTTCTGTCACACGCACCACTCATATGCCAGGCTGTATCGGGTGCTGGTTAGTTCCTCCATTCTTCCTGATATACACCCTACAAACTACTCTCCTATATTGATATCGGATCACTCCTTCCTCACAGTAGTTTTGTCCAACCTGGGCTCCCCTGCTAGGTGTCGCACTTGGTGCCTGGACCCTCTCCTATTAAAGAATCCAGCCTTTGTGGAAGCCATGTCCACATGGATCAATGAATTTTTGTAGCACAATAACAGGGGAGACACCACCTGCAGTGCATGTGGGGAGGCTCTTAAGGCCTACATTAGGGACCAGGTGATCTCCTACTCTGCAAATGTAACCCCCTCCCCCACAAATGGGGGTTCCCAAAAAGTCTTCCTCGAGCTTGCCTAAATGCTCACTGCCAGGCTGGTGTGCTGTGTTTTAGTAGTTTAAATGTGATTGCCATAGAGTGCCTGTATAGCCTATGTGTACTGTGTTTTTAAGAGCTGCCTGGATTGTAGTCATAAGTAATCTGAGTGGGAGCTCTGTTGAAAGATGCAACTATTTGCTGAAAATCATTTAGAGTGATAATGATAATGTAGTTTGTCTAACCTGCCTTCTTTGCAGCAAGGACTGTTTTGTTTATCTCCACTATATTGGTCCTGGACTGCTGAATTGGACTAATCAGTACTGGTAGGACTTAAAATGGAGCCTGGCTACAGGAGCTGTCTGGAGTCAGAATCTGTAGGAGTTGTAGTTTTGGGCTTTTGGCGCCTTTTTGCACCTGAAGGGGGAGCTTCTGTTGTGACTGACAGATGAATCAGCCAACTGAACCTTTTGGATCTTGGGGAAATTCCCAGGCTTGCTGCAGTTTGAGCCAGATCTAAGTTGGGAGCTGAAGAAGCAAGAGCTTAATACAGTCTCTGTAGAAAGGCCTACGTTTTGGCCTGCATTCCTGCCTGCTGCCCCTGAGAGGGAGAGAAGAGAATTATTTTGGACTAATTCTAAGTTTGTGAGAACAAAGTAAGCCACTGATTTTTTTTTTTTACCAGGCTCATACCTGAAGAAGACTGAAGATTTTGATGAATGCGATCAGCCTGTCAGGATTTCCAGCTGCTTTTGAATCCCCGGTTTGTGCAGAGACTTTGTGATCATGACCGGAGAGCGGTTTGCCTGGTACAGTAGAATTTCCTTACATGTAAATGTGCCGTCTATTGAAAGTTGGTTGTGATTTGGTTCCCCACTGTGTGAACTGTGTTCTGCTTGCTGGAAGCTGTACCCAGCCCAAAATGGACTATATCCGAATTTGTCTTCATTTGGCCTGGGCCTTGCCACACTGGCCCAGCCAGACTACCCGCTGCACAGAGAAAGCCATCGACGACAGACCTGCCTGGGGATCAGCCCCCTGCTCCATGCTTGAACAGGAATGACGCCTCAGCGAATCGTGTGGGCCCTGCTTCTCCTGGCACTTCAGATCAACCACCTGCAGTCTCAATTTTTGACCAGCCTGTGTCCAGTCTTGGGCATCGTGACTAATCATCAGAGTAGCTCCCTGCAACAGAAGCCTAATCTAAAAGTGGGTCATCTGATTGTCTTTTTGTTTTCTTTTCACGAAATGAGCCCTCCGGCTCTGGATTATAAATAGTGTGTGTTGTGCATGTTGTTTTCTTCCATCACAGGGCCTCAACCAGCTGCAATGTTCCTGGCTAGCCCAATATTCTCCATCTGGGTACCCAGAGTGTGTGACTGTTTATGGACCCTGAAGTGCGTGCATAACTGTTTGACTGATACAGCCTTTAAGCAAATTGACCTGATTACGCCCCTCCCTTGTTCAAGTCCCTTAAATAAATCAGATCTAACTCCTTTTTTGCATTTACCCTGACTGTGGTTCCAGCTTGTGCAAGAGTACTGTACTGCTGTTATTTGCTGTGTATAACCTTGTTTTACAGGGGATCCCCAGGGCCAGGCCAGAGGAAAGCCCTGGTGGTAAGTGCAAACAGTGTGGGTACTTGTGTGGTGTATCAGGGGTATTGTGAAAGTGATTATTGCATATTGTTCCGGCCGCTAGTAAGGAAAGAGGGGGGGGTTACAGTATCCTGGAGGGCTGTGCCCAGGTTAGCTTGACCACTACCAACCCTGACCTCCAGGTGGAGGGACCTGTTTCAGAACTCTGGCCCTTTAACCTACTACTAGCCAAGCAGGCAGGGGTAGTAGCACTTGGGATAGTGCTACCTAGGGGTTACACAAATAAAAAGGGGGTATCTGAGAGAGAGATTGGGCTGCTCAGATGTAAGATATCTGCCTGTGAGGCTGCACATATGCAACATCCTAGCCTGGAATTATATGGGGTGGTATAGAAATTAAAATGGCATTTTAATTTATTGTGTAATGCATGGATTGAGCACTCGATATTGCTGGATCTACGACCGGTGTTCGACAGAAAGTTCGTTGAACAACCGGACAGCGAAACTGTCATGTCGATCGCATTTGCAGTTGGCAGACAGTTTCCAAGTTGGAACCTTGATTTCTTCGGTGGGGCTTTGCCCCCGAACCCCCCACATGGAGGGCTGTGACCCCTGCACCCCCCCCTTTGATTATCAACTCTGAGTCAGAGCTGATTTGGGACGGGGGTGCAAATCCCCCGAATACAGTGCCTGGGTCCAGTGACCATCTGTACAGCGACCTGGCACTGTAGTCGCTGTACTGACTGTGACTGTAATTGTGTCACTGTCAGCAGTGCATACCGATATGGTTCTCCCAAGATGGGGCATACTTTGAGGGGACAAAGAGGGGAAATACTTGGCTTGGCAGCTGCGCAAGTGGGATGGGGAGCGGACAATAGCCCAGCTCCATACCAGCTCAGGTCAAGATATCTCTGTTGCAGCCCAGATAGGGGCCGAATTTGGGGCCTTTTACAAAACATTGTATACCTCAGAGGTAACCCCTTCGGCCCAGCAATTGGATGATTTAGTTTTTAAGGCACCGATTCCTGCCTTGACATCGACTGAGGCCAGCTGTCTGGAAACACCATTGACAACAGGGAACTGTTTAAAGGATACCTAAACCATCTTTTTATACATTTTGTTTTGTAAATTACTCCATAGGCTTGTAAAGAAGAGACTGCTGTTTACATTTATCCTGAAACTACATTTATTAGAGTAGGATAAATGCAGTTTCAAAGCATTTGAAAATTGTAAACACAGCCTCTTCTGATTCAACAATCCTGCTTTCAGAATTCTAAAATGGCTTCCATGATTATGTCACCCATGACAGAGATGACAGCTGCGTTCTAGCTCTTCTAACTGTATTCAAATGTGAATAACTTAAAAATGAAAAATGATAGAATGGTACTGTGAACATGAAAGTTGTTCAGCACAAACATATCTACTCCTCTATGCCAATGATTTAGTCCTCTACCATAGTGACAACTTGCTTAAATCTATCTCGACCACCTTTTCTGTCAACTACGGTGCTGCTCACAACTGGTTCCTCTCCAACAACCTGATAGTCAATAACAAGAAGACTACGGCTATGCTCTTTGGCTTCAAACCCTTCCTGACCAATACTGCCAAAGCCAACTTATCCCTTCTGGTTCACACCCCTGCAGGTCCCCCACTTGACATTGTCCCCATTATCAAATACCTAGGTGTTACCCTCGACCCCTCTCTTACTTTTGTGGAACACATTAACAACACCATGATGAAAATCCACCGAAGACGTGGTACTGCCTACAGGCTAAAGCAACTACTGTCCATGAAATCTCACCTTGCCATCATGCTAGGCAATCTTCTGCCCCTGCTAGACTACAGTTCCCCTATCTACTCTCTCATGTACTCCTCATTGCACACCCATTTAAACTCCATTTGCAATTCCACATACTGCTTTGGGATTCAAGCTCCTTACTCCACCCACCACTGTGCTCTCTACCAGTCTCTTGGATGGCTCCCATTGCAGGGTCACTTTGACTATACCATGGGTTGTCTAATTGCAAACTCCTTCAGGAGCCACCAGTCATCACCCTACTCTACTCTTCTCTTCTCTTCTCTTCTCTTCTCTTCTCTTCTCTTCTCTTCTCTTCTCACAGACAGAGTGTTACCTAGGAGCCTCTGGGTAACCACTGTTTCCCCCACTCGAAGTGCCACATATATCTTCTTTTTTTTTCAATTTAAAGTTTATTAACATTAGTTTCCATTTTACACAAAAGGCAGATATTCATATAGAGACATAGGATACATTAGTCGTTGATTACACATGAATCTACCCCTACCCCCTTCCCTTACCGCCCATACCCTTCCCTCCCTCCATCCCCTCATCCCTTCTCTGCTAGAGCAACAACAATTATAACATCTGATTTTTAAGCATATATTAGACCTGGATTAGTCTTGAGGCAAGATGGTTCGCACCAAATATATCTCACTCTATAGTGAATATAGGGCATAGAGGGGATTCCATATTTTTGTAAACCTGTTCATTGTGTTATTCAAGTTAACAACAGCTTTTTCCGTGTGTAAATTAGCCAGGATTTCAGTTAACCATTCATTATAGGGAATTTCCAGCTGATCAAGCCAATGTCGTAATACCAGCTTCTTGACTGACATAGCTATGAATGTCATATGGTATTTCCGATTCCAGACTCTTGATTTCTGATAGATCACCCATGAGACACATTTCTGGGGTAAATAGGTCCTTAAGGCCTAAGAGGGGGTCAGAGAGTTGCTTAATGGTATTCCATAACGGGGAAACTTTAGGGCAAGACCAAAAGTTATGGTATGTTGTCCCCTCGTCTTGTTGACATCTAACACATAATGAAGCATGTTTCAAACCAAATTTGGCTAATTTACACAGTGTATAATAAGCATTATGCAGGATATATAACTGCATCAGTCTTGATATATCTTGTGTAACTATTTTGTGGCAAGTTTGCCAGGTAGCTGTCCAGTCTATGTTCTGATATGGAAAAAGATTCCCAAAGACGGGTTGGCCCAAAGCTGTTGGGGAAATTTCCAGGGATATATTGTATTGTAAATTTTGGAGATTGCTTTGGGACCTCCACTGAACTCCAATAATTCCTTACAAAAGGGGATGACTTGAGCTAACTGGGGTTTTCGACCAAAGGATTGTATTTAAATATGTTGTAGCTGGATAATCCTAAAAGTATGCCTGTGTGAGGTATCTAATTTAGCCATGATTTCTTTTAACGAGAACCATATATCATTATTTTTAACAAAGTAGGCTATGTTCAAACCCTGTAAAATAGGCAACCAAGTTAGGGGGATCAGTTTTCCATCCATTTTGAGGTGTAGGTTTCCCTCTATTGGCTGACTGGGGTCCTTAATATGGTCATATTTAAGATAATGACAAATCTGGGTATGAACCTTCAAGGATATGGAGATTGTAGAATTCTTGAGCTTTAGGGGGAGGAGGCTTTCCTTAATATGTAACAGGCCCTCAGGATTTAAACCATATGAATGTATAAGGGTTAACTCAATTTTGAGCCAAGCCAGGGCAGAATGTAAATTTTCTTGGGATAGCCACCTCAGGTATTTATTAATGTGACTCACCCAGTAATAGAGTCCCATGTGAGGGAGGCGCTAGCCCCCATTACTCTTGGGGACAGCCAGAATATGATAGGCTATTCTAGGGGATTTATTACACCAGAGAAATTTAGTGAACATGGATTGTAGCTTCTTGAACCAGGACAAAGGGAGCCAAATATTAAGCATAGAAAGGGGGTACGAGAGCTGTGGTAGGACATTCATTTTAATTCAATTTATTTTACCCCACAGTGAGGTAGGAAGTGAGGCCCATCTGTTCAAATTTTGAGAAATTGTATTAACCAGAGAGTTCAGGTTTAATTTAATAATTTGCCTGGGGTTTCTAGATAGTTCTATGCCTAGATATCTAAGGGAGTCTTGTTTCCAATTAAGTCCTAAGGGTGCTATATCTGTTTTAAAAACTTTGTGATTAAGTGGGAAAAATGTTGTTTTACTTATATTTAGTTTATAGTTGGACATTTTGCCAAAGGTATCAATGATGTCTAACATAGGGGCTATGGATGGACACGGATTGGAAAGTTAAAGGAGATCATCTGCATAAGCAGCTACTTTAATTTCACAAGGGTGAATAGAGACTCCTTGAATAGTCTGGCAATTTTGCAAATTATAAATTAGTGGTTCCAGGTAAATATTAAATAATAATGGAGACAAGGGACATCCTTGTCTGGTTCCGGAATGGGGGGTAAACTTCTCCGAGATCACTGCATTACCTGCGACCCGTGCAGTAGGGGATTTGTATAGCGTCCTGATCCACCCTGTAAAACCAGATGGGAAACCAAAGGCTTCCAAAGCTTGAAACAAGTAGTCCCAGTGCACCCTATCAAATGCCTTCTCGGTGTCAAGGGAGATTAAGGCAGCTGGGAAGGGCGCATCCCTGGACGCTGAAAAGACATGCGACAGGGTTCTTAAATGATCAGAAGAGGATCTACCCTTCATAAATCTGACCTGTTCTGGTCCTATTAGGGTATCCATTACTGTACTGAGTTGGTTGGTCAACAACTTGGTTAAAATTTTAATGTCTTGATTTATTAATGAGATGGGTCAGTAGTTGGTTACGCAGTCAGGAAATTTATCAGGTTTGGGTATCAAGGCAATCAGTGCCTCAAATAGTGTAGGGTCTATATCAACTCCAGATAGGATTTGTTGATACAGGGGAAGAAACATAGGGATTAACTGAGCCTTGAACCATGTATATCTTCTGTCATGGGCAGTCGATCTTTCTTAGTCTCTGCCCCCACCCTGTGGAATAAATTACCTGCATCCATCCACTCCTCTGCCACCCATCTGTCCTTCAAAACCAATCTGCACAACTGGCTTCTAGTTGGGTCAGACTGTAACTGCCCCCCAAGACAATACTTGATAGAGTGGATTATCAAGACGCTAGGACCTGGTGAGCTGTTGGGACAACTCCATTACTGTACATTTCTGGCCTTTTCCACTCTGTTGGTACCTTAGCTTTCTCTGCCAGCATCAATTGTCCCCAAGATAATACAAGTGGGTGCAGGCCATCGTGGCACCAGGACCTGTGTGTTGTCTTTTGGACACCTCCCCCTTCCTCCAGCTTGCCTCCCTGTTGCCCCCTAGCCTTCTCTAGCTGCATTGTACCTCACAGTACTCTCTGCTCTCCTAACCTGTTATCTCTTTGCAGTACTACTGATCCACTGTTTTGATATTCACTCAGTTCTAAGGCTCCACGATATTTCCCTATTAGATCTAAATCTCTTTGAGTCTGGTTTGCTATAAATACACCTACCTGTTCTTCTCTCCTCAGTCTGTGGGGTCGCTGCTGGTTGTGACGGCTGTATCGGGAGATGCTCCCCCCAGAAGCAAACTCTCAGGTATGGATTGCACAGTCGCTGGAACACATGCCACATGAATCAGAGCTGGTCCCAGATCACGCTTACCCCACCCGCCCCCCAATACCCTCCCACCCTTTGTTGGTGTTAGTTATGTAGCTGCAGGAGAATCTCGTGTTAGTGTAGCTGTCGTGTGACTGACGAACGTTCTAATTTCTAAGTATAGAGTTTCCCATTTGCTCCTTATTGTCTCCAGCCACTAGAGGTTGCCCTCCTTGCCTATATCCTCTGGCAACTCACTGTTCTGTTTCATTCTTAACCCTTTTTTTGCTCCTCTCCTCCTTGCTGTCCACTCTCTCCCCCCTTATCGTTCTCCTGTCTTTACTCCTGCTAATCGTGACTCCCTTACCTATACTCTCCCTTCTCTCTATTGCTCTTTTAATAGGGATACTCTCTGTTCTATCTGGTCCAGTACTGTTGACGTCACCCTACTCATCATACTCTCTGGATAACTTCTACTTCTCTAACCTCCTATCTGACCCAATACCTATACCTAATTCTCTCCCTAAATACGGGCTTGTCCTCAAACAACTGGGGTTATTTTTCAAATACATCCTGGACAGGTTCTGTATTTCCCCTGGACGTGCAACTTGGGCCTGTATTACTGTGTCTCTCTGGATCGTTACCCTATCCCTTACTCTTGCTGGGGATGTTGAGAAAAATCTGGGTCCTACTCTGGCTAATAATCCCTTCCAGTCTCTCCACTCTCATCATCTGCCCCAATCTTCTGGCCTCTTTTGCTCACATTAATGCTAGGAGCCTACTGGCCAGCCTCCCTGACCTGGAAGCGTGGACTAGTACCAACAACCCAGACATCCTAGCCTCTGAGACTTGGCTTAAGCCTTCCAGTGATGACTCCCAGTGCTCCCTCCTAGGTTATAACCTGTTACGGGTTGATCGCCCTACTTCCAAAAGAGGCAGCGGACTTGCCTCTACTATAAACTGCAACTAAACATCACTTTATTGCATGCTCCCCCTCTCACCAACTATGAAGTACTCCATTCCTTTCTACTGCTTGAGGTTATAAAGAAACTTCACATATTCTGTACATATATTCCTCCCAGAAACTCCAGGCTTGGGTTTGAGGAGTTCATGGATTATTTACTATCCGTGACTGGGAAAATGATATAATTTCAATTGACAATGCTCGCTGAGCAGCACTCTCCCCCCTAATTTCCTCCTCCCTTTAACATCCTCCTTCCCTCTCCTCTCTCCTCCCCATCCCTTCTCCCTCTTACCGTCCCCTCCTACTCTCACCCCCCTACCCTAACTCTTAACTTTTTACAATCATATGTATTTTGCCTACTGTAACCCTGAATTGTAACTTGCTTGAATCTGTATTAACTGTTGTTTATTGTTCTGCTGTCTGTTGTCCTCTATGTGACGAGGTACCTTTGTAAATGAGCCTCTGGCTCAAAGGTTATTAAACTGATGTTTAAATAAATAAAATAAATAAATAAATTTGTCTTGGATTTCAATCTGGACTGGCTCGGCCCCCTGCTCTGGCCTCCTATCCTCATTGACTAGTAAGGCTAATCTCTCACAGCTTGTTCAGGAGCCCACTAGGATCTCCCATGGAGGTACTAGTGCTACTCTTCTTGACTGGATCCTGACTAATAGAAAGGATGCCTTTACCTCTGCTGGTGTTATTCCAGATACCATAAGCGATCATTACCCTGTGTTCTGTATATGGGATACCTCTGCCCCCTCATTCCCTTCTAAACTGTTAACTTTCTCCAATTTCTCTAACCTAAATTTAGATAACTTTGTTCACGATCTTAACTTAGTCGACTGGTCCCCACTTTACAACACTGATGACATAAACATTGCCACAAACTGTTTTAACAATTCTCTACTATCGCTACAAAATAAACATATCCCTGTTACCACGAGAAGGGTTAAAGGGAAAAGCACCAAATGGCTAAAACGTCCCCTGCTCCACCTTCTGAAACTCAGGGATAAAATGTGGTCCATCTGGAAGACCTCCCGTCTTCCTACCGATTTTGATGTCTACAGATCATTACGCAACAAATGCAAAAAGGAGATTCATCTGACTAAAAGCTCCTACTACAGGAACCTCCTAAGCTCCTCCAGTACATGTCCTAAAAAGCATTGGTCTCAAATCAAGGAAATTCTTGGGACCAACGAGCCTACTACTCCCACTAATGTTTACATAAATGATGTCCACTGCAACCACCCTCTCACCATTGCCAATGCTTTCAACTCCCTCTTCTCCTCCCTACCTACTTTTGCGCCCCTTGTGCTCCCCAAGTCTTGATCTGCCCCTTCTCCAAGTTCCCCTACTTCACCTACTCTGGAGCTGGCTCAGGTCACCTACCTGGATGTTCTGCACCTACTCAAAACTGTTCCTGCAAGTGGTAGCCCTGGCCCAGATGGATTACACCCAGGGATTATCAGGCTATTTGCGGCATGGCTTGCTAGGCCTATAAACTAGGCTTTTCAACCTTTCTATTAGCACTGCCACTGTCCCCTTGATCTAGAAATTGTCTAGAACTATACCAGTCTTTAAGAAGGGTGATGCTAAACTACTGTCCAATTACCGCCCCATATCTCTACTCCCCACTCTTAGCAAGCTTCTGGAAAAACTCGTCCATTGTCAGGTCTCTGAGCACCTCCATAAGTTTAATCTTCAATCCCCCTCTGAACAAGGCTTTAGGGTGGGGCACAGTACTACCACCACACTGACCCTGCTTACGAGTGATATCAAAAGTAATGTGGATAAAGGCCTGCTCACAGGTGCTGTGTTCATTGACCTATCCAAAGCTTTTGATATGGTTCATCACCCACTTCTACTGTCCAAGTTATGAGACATGGGTGCCTCTGACTCCATACGATTTTGGTTTGGTTGCTACCTGGACAACCTCTCCCAGGCTGTTACCTACTGCAAGGTTCTCTCCTCCCCTATCTCTATTACCCGTGGTGTTCCTCAGGGTTCTATACTTGGTCCTCTTCTCTTCTCCCTCTTCCTAAATGATATTCCTAGTACTTCCCTTTGCAGCAGCCACCTCATGTACGCTGCTGATCTAGTGCCTTACCATTCTGCCAAGTCTATTGCTGACATTAACCTAAACCTCTCACACAACTTTCAATCCCTCCAATCCTGGCTCTCAGCTAACCAACAAATCCTTAACATAGGTAAGACTCAGGCTATGCTGTTCGGATCATCTAAAAAAGTGCTCTTGGAATCCTTTAAACTCCTTGTCCACAGTCAGGAAGGTAAAGCTGTCACTAACACTGGGACTTTCAAATACCTTGGGGTTACGCTTGACCCTGCCCTTGATTTTTCCTTGCATGTCAGTGAGGTGTGTTGGGCTGTTAATACCAGAATTGGCGCAGCCTATCATGTATGCCACTCACTCACCCCCTCTGCTAGGATAGCAGTAGCTAGAGGAGTGCTACTCCCTCAACTCCTTTATACCCTCCCTGTTCTCTTCAATGTCAATACTAGCATGCTCAGCAAGTGGGACACTTCCTACAACAATATCTGTAGGTTTGCCTTATCAGCTCCTCAACTTACGCATCCCTGCCTGCTCTACTCTGGCCTACACTGGCTGTCTCCCAAAGACCTCTGCTCTTACTCCCTAGGGTGCTTTGTTGACTCCCTCACCAGACCACCCAGTCCGTCATCCCTGAGAGACTTGCTTACCCCAGTCTCATGTGTCCGCTCGCTCAGGCCCTCATCCATCCCCATGTTATCAGTTCGGCCATGCACTACAAAAATTGGGGAACAGGCCTTCTCATATTTTGCCCCTAAATTCTGGAACTCCCTTCCCCCTTGGTTAAACACTCCCCCTCCCACCTCTCCTTTTAGCGTTCACTGTTCTCTCACCTATATGCACTAGGAAACTGCAACTGCAATTAACTGGGAATCCCCTTCCTATTTCTCCTATTTTTGTAGAGTTCTAGGAATTATCTATCTTGGTGTATCTAGATACTGTTATTGTATAATTTGTACTGCTTTATTATTTATATCATATATGTCCACCCAGACTGTTAGTGACTGTACCCTATGTTTTTCTTTTTATTGTTACTGTATTGTCCGGATGTCATCACTGTATTCTTTTTGTCGTACTCTCCCGGGTCGTGCCTGAAAATAGGCAGGACTGTTGCCTAGTGCACTTACCCAGTTACCAAAAGTTAATAAATAAAGTCTGAGCTTCTATGCACCTACTTATTCTAGATCACTGTCAGCTTGTATAGCTTGTATGCTGTATGTAAACTTCCATGCACCTACTAATTTAGCCTACTGCCCACTGTTACAGCAGGTAGGCATATAGACCTTGAACACTGAAACTATGCTTGTAGACCTGCTTTGTCTCCATCACATGTTAATTACCTCATCTGGAGGTATGTTACCAAATCTTGTATTATATTGTATATATTGTATTGTCTGTATTACTCTGTACTATTGCTATTTTTGTGCATCATCTCTGTTGATTGTTATTTTGCAGCCACTTCTGTAGCCCGGTTCATGTCTGAAAATGATCCAAAGGATCAGTGCACTTGCCTGGTTACCAAAGACATAAATAACTGAATTTATTTTTTATTTTATTTATTTATTTTTTATTAGCAAAAAAGGCAGCATAAAATGCATTTGTCACTTTTTCCAAAAACAAATGCAAATAACTTTAAAGCAAAAAATTATAGCGTGGTACTGTGAGCATAATATTTGTTCAGCACAAAATATCTACAAAATGAGTGGTGTTTCATTTATATATACCTTTTAGTTTATTTATAATTAGCAAAAAGATCAGGAAATCCCTTTTTTTCACTTTTCGCAACAAGCAAATGCAAATAGATTTAAAACAAAAATGACAGCATGGTACTTTGAGGACAAAAGTTGTTCAGTACAAAAATATCTACCAAATGAGCAGTGTTTCATTTATAGATACCTTTTATATTTTTCATAATCCACAAAAATTGGCAGCAAATTCAATGTTTTTTTTTTTTTTAAACTTTTTTGGAGGTATGGCACAAATGGATTATGCTACCGCCATACTGGAAATATTGTTGAGACTTTTTGTTCTCATGCTGATTGACCTGATGACATCATTTGTGGTTTCACTACTTCTGTTGTCATTGGGTCAATTGGCACTCAAAAAATATATCAACAATATTTCCAGTGGAGGGGTAGCATACTCCTGATACATTCTTTGTAAAAAAAACCTCAGTTAATGCATCAGTTTGAGTTGCTATTAAAGCGGCAACGGTATGAAAATGTGATGTTAGGGTTTTAAACACTAACTTCACATCCCCCCCCAAAACAGCCAATGGGAGAAAGGTTAGCAACCACAGACTTCCATCGTCAGGTAAGACAAACAAGAGCTTCTGTAGCTCTGGATGCACATGCACAGTTGCACACTACCTGGGAAGTGCAGTAAAACATTCCCTTAGGATCGCAATGAAAATTGTAAGCAAGGAATACCACATGACAGGATGTGATGCAATGCCAAATTACCTCATGCCCGAGGTGGGTTACGAGGCATGAGGCACAGCTGAATGCCTCCAACCAACTTCAAAGTGTGGTATATGATTCCCATAGGATCACACTGTAAATTGTAAGTAAGCACTAATATATAGCAGGGTGTGCAACAATACTAAATTGCTGTATGCTAAAAACCCTAACATCAAATTCCCATACTACTGCCGCTTTAATAGCAACTCTTTTTTTTTTATTAAATTTTGGATAAACCTTTGAGTCAGAGGCTCATTTACAGAGGTTCCACATCACAATACATTGTAGAAAAGTCTAGGAAATTAATACATTTAGGATAGACTGCAGACATTTAGTACAGAGAAAAGTTAATGCAAAAGTCAAATTAATACACTAGTCAGAGAGATAGGTATAAATGGAGTAATAGAGGGGAGATGTATGAAATATAACAGCCTACAAGTTCTGCATGACAGCATACAATTACTGCATAACATCATACAGTTACTACTTAACAGCATACAATTTTTACAGCGAGGTACACACACTGGTTACAATTGTTCCAGTTGCATGGTAAGGGATAAGTGAGAACATGTTATAATGAGCAATTCTTTCATCTAAGTGCAAGAGAGTTAGACCTCCTAAGTCCCTAGAAGAGGTAAGAAGGAAAGTGCAAGGCAGTTTGAGTTGTTAAAGACAATGTGGGGGGGGATAGGCTGAGAGTAGGGGTAGTGGGGAGATGCTGTTGGAGAGGACAGCAGGTAGACAAGAAATGAGCAAGAGTGGGGGTTAGACAGATGGTACAGTTAGAGGCAGGATGGCGAAGGCCGGGAGGTGGAGGGAGAGCTGGCATAGTCAGCAGGGAGGGGTATCGGGAGAGGAAGGGGTGCTAGAGAACATTGATTAGGTTAATGAGGGTAGGAATGATGCCTAGGTCCTGCAGTCACAACCACTGGTGGCTGCCAGTAGGGTACAAAGTTTAGACTTAAATAAACCAAGCCTAACTTCCTTCTGTAAGTCTGCACTGAGAGAGCTGAACCAGAAGGGTACATGATATTCAAAGAACTGCTGGCCTTGCATGGTATGGTGGAAGGGGACTTTGAGAGAGTGGTTATTTATGCTCCTAGTGCTTCTAGTGAAGTCAGACAGGCTGAGGAGGTTCTTGACCCCTACCAGGGTAAGTCTGAGGGTAGATTTCTTTGCCAGAAGGCACACATGATACTGTATCCTGCTAACCAAGTTTAGCCAACCAGTCTGAGTACAGTATATAAATCGCACATGTGGGTCAACCGATTTGCATCTAGAACAAGCCTACAGGCCTTATTAAGTGAAGTCTTTACTTGTCTGAGAGCTTTGGGGGTTGTAGAACCATAGACTACAATTCCATAGTTTATGACCGATAGCACTAAGCTAGTGACCGCCATTTGCAGGGCTTCATTGGTGAAGCATTGTTTGTTTCTATAGTGCAAGCCCTAATCTAGAGTTTTCTGTCTTTGCAACTTGATTGATATGCTGTGAGTATGATAGTGATCAGTCCAGTGTTACTCCAAGATATTTAAAAGAGTATACCATTTCAAGGGGGGAATTAAGCTTGTTACAGATTTTTAGTTGGAAGGATTTGTGTCTGCTATGTGGTGATGCAACTATCATGGTCTTCATCTTTTTGTAGTTTAACAGTAGCCTGGAATTTAGGAACCCTTGTTCTACTGCTGTGAAGTTGGATTGCATTTGACTTTCTAATAAACTAGGGTCGCTGTGGCTTGGAAAAAGTACATCATCATCTACTTAAAACAGTATGTTGTCTTTAACAGCCAGTGGGAGTTGACTGAGGAACAAACTAAATAGAGGAGGGCCAAGGATGGAGCCTTGGGGCACCCCTGTTAGAACTGGCCTGCTGTTGGAGAGGATATTTTGGATTTGACTCTTTGCTCTCTTTCAGAAATGTAGCTCCTGAACCAGGCAACGGAGACAGAAGAGAGACCAGTATGGGCTAATTGTTTCAGCAACAGTTCATGGTTAATAGTATCAAAGGCCTTGGTGAAGTCAATATAGGTTGCCCCCACCAAGAGCCCTCTGTTTAAGGCATTCTGAATGAAGCTGTGAACTCAACTAAAGCAGTAGAGGTACTGTGCTGCTTGTGAAAATCGTGTTGTTGCTGACACTGCAGTCGGCAGGTGTCAAGATATTCTGTCAATTGATCTGCAACAATGCACTCGGGGGCGTTAGAGAGTGGGAGAAGGATAGAAACGGGTCTATAGTTAGAGTGATTTGTTTGATCCCCAGTTTGTGAATAGGTGTGACCACTGCAGTTTTCCAGAGTTGGGAAAATTTCCCCATTGTAAGGGATAAGTTTATTATTTTGGTAAATGGAACAAGGAGAATGTCGAGGGTAAGTCCAATGAGTTTTAGGTCACGTGAATCACTGCTTGCCCTTGATTTGTCTAGTACTTTTGCCAGGTATTTTTTTTGCCTTGGCTGGGGTGATGACTTTCAGATAGAAGGGGGGTGAAGATTAGGGCTGTGTGAATACCTTTTTTTGAATATTCGACCGAATATTTGGTATTCGGGGCCAGCAAGATCGAATATTCAGCCGAATATTTTTATTCAACAAAGTAAAGTAACCCCTTCCCCCACCCTTAGACAACAACCAACCCCCACCGTTCTACAACCACTTTTGCTCTATTTTAAAAAAAGGCAGCAAATTCTTTTGAAATGACCCAGCTAACCCACCCTCCACGGCCAGCCGCCAGGGTTAATTACTATTTTAAAGTTCAAATCCTCACCATGGTCCATTCATTTCCCCGATAGTCTGTAGCTCCACCTAGAACAATATGGAAATGTAAGCAAAAGGCAGCTGGCACATGTGCTCTCATCCATGTCTGGTTGCCTTCTTGTGAAAGAAACCACTTTTGCTTTTGCGTATATAGAGAACAAGCTGATCACGTGATCAGCTTGTTCTCTATATAAGCGCAAGCCAACATGGTTTCATTCACAAAAAGGCAGCTGGACGTGGTGGAGGATGGGCTATGCTGGTTGCCTTTTGCTTACATTTACATATTGTTCTAGGTTCAGGCAGGGTGCGGGGGGAGGTGAGGGCTACTGCTGGCTATGGAGCTATGGGGGGGAGGTGAACGGACCATGGTGAGGATTTAAACTTTTAATGTAGTAATTAAACCCTGGCAGCAAGCTGTGGAGGTGGATGGGGTTGTGCCGGTCAGCTCCAAAAGAAGTTGCTGGGTTATTTTTGGTTTTTTTTACATTGTAAAAGTAGTTGGAGAACTTGGGGGGAAGGAGGGTTTTGGGTGCTGTTTGAGGGTGGGGGAAGGGGGTTATATTATTCCCCAAATACAGATGAATAGTGAGCCATTCATTATTCGGATTCCGAATAACGAATCGCTCATTATTCATGGTATTCAGGAAATAATATTCGTTATTCACACAGCTCTAGTGAAGATCTCATGTTGGTCCCTGGGTCCTGCAGAAAGGGGTTCATTCTTTAGTGGTTCAAGGATGTCTGTGGGCAGTAAGTTGCTTAGGTCTGTGAACCCCTTGTTAAACATATCTACAATGGTCTCGGGGTCCAGTGCAGGGGTTCCATCAACATTAAGAATAGCAGGAGAGGTCTTATTTGGTTTACCTGTTAGCTATTTGATGTCGTCGCTGATGCATTTGTGATGCTTATGATGTGATGAGCTAGAGGTGCTCTGTTAAGAGTGCTCTACTCTAAAGATGGTGAAAAGAGATGAGCGAGGCACCAAGGTACGAATTATGTGGATAGGATAACCGTTACCCAGACAAGGAGAGGCAGGAGTCAACTTAGTGCTTCGATGCCCACAGGGCATTTATTCCGTACCAAGGGTAGAGAGAGACACAGTCACAAGAGGGAAGAGGGGTTGCCCGAGAACAATAAGGCAATAAACAGAGAAATACTTTTATCTACCACTACTAAGGTTATTACCACAAGAATAAACTTTAGGCCTAATGCCACTCTTATTCTGACACTATTCTATACTTCAATACTCTAAATGAGGATCAGGTGACATAAGCTACTCAGAACTGTAATAGGGTAATAAGCATCACACATTTCCATAAGAGTCCAGATATTACAAGAGTCCAGAGATCCGGCGTCTTCGTGTACACCGTCGTTCTTCATTGGTAGCTACAAGGGAAGTAAAACAGAACTGTAGAACCCTAATCTCAATTCCCAGCAAGGACCTAGTTAAGGCCACTGGGGTGGTGAGAGGTTTGGTAAACAGACCATATATCTTCGGCAAAAGCCCACTCTCTCCAAGGCTGCCAGAATGTAGAACCAGAACAACTAGTTCCTGAAATAACACACTGAAAACAAAGGGTTCCTCGGCCAAAACCCACTTCCAGGGTTGTCAAGGATGAAGATAGATCAAGATCTGCGTGGCGAGGAATCCAATGGAGGACTACCATGACCTGACTGATGCTGCGGCACTCCAAGGGCCAGCTGAACTCAGAAGGAACTCGGACAGGACCAGAAACCATAAGAATCTGAAGAGATGATGGTTGACTCTGCAATCCTAGGATCAGGAACTAACACAAAACAAAGAAACGGCGGATACGTCCCGTACTGGGCTTCGACGGACTTGACTTTCGGCGAATGACCAGGTGGGGTGCAGACTAGGTTCTCCAGGATGAGCTCACTCTTCTGTAGAGGGTGACCAACTTTGGGACATCTGGAACAGGAACCATACGGAACGACTCTGGCACGGCTGTCGTGATGCGTTTCGGCGGACGTACTTTCAAGCTGTGAAAACAAGAAAACGGCGGGTACGACTTGTACGACTGGCGACGGACTCGACTTCAGCGGACGACACAAACGGATGTGATGAACTGATGGATGATCTCCCAGGAGTGAAGAATGCTGAGAGGACGTCTTCTTCTGAGTAGATACTGATTCTGAGTACGTGGTGTTACAGACCACACTATGAGACTGCAGTGTGGTAGAAGATTGAGACTGTCTTCGTACAGTAGTAAACATATAACTGAAGAATGCCCAAAGAACTGTGGAATGATACAATAATTTGCCGGAGGAGGGCAAATTATAACTTCAGGGGGTAATTATTACTGATAAGGGCCAATGTCTAGGTGCTTAGAGCAATAGTTCAGGTACTTAGGGCAATAGTTCAGGTATTTAGACCAATAGTTCAGGTACTTAGGACAATAGTTCAGGTACTTAGGGCAATAGTTCAGCATAAGCAGTACAGTAATTACAGTAGTTTCACAGTATAAGCAAATCGAGCACTCTTAGATGAACCCCTGTTCCTAAATGTAGTGTCTTCCTGAATAGGATCTCTTTCTGGACGTCGTGGCTAAGGAATCCTATAGTACCACTAGGCTGGTTTGCCCTATTCTGCTAGGCCGGGGCCTCCCTTTAGTACCACTAGGCTGGCTTGCCCTATTCCGCTAGGCCATGGCCTCCCTATAGTACCACTAGGCTGGCTTGCCCTATAGTACCACCAGGCTGGCTTGCCCTATTCCACTAGGCCGGGGCCTCCCTTTAGTACCAAGCTTTACCTTGGGCCTAATGCCCTACCTTTACCTCAGGCCTGACGCCCTACGTTATCTTGGGCCTGGTACCCCACTTTATATTGGGCCTGGTGCCCCTCCTTGAATTGGGCCTGGTGCGCCCATGTTACTTTGGGCCTGGTGCCCCACTTTAAATTGGGCCTGGTGCCCCTCTTCAAATTAGGCCTGGTGCCCCACGTTACTTTGGGCCTGGTGCCCCTCTTCAAATTAGGCCTGGTGCCCCACGTTACTTTGGGCCTGGTGCCCCACGTTACATCTGGGCCTGACTTGCCCTTTTAAATGCTCAGAGTGGCAGGGCCCCTTTAAATTTGCAGGCTCCCAGAGCCTGCTGTCATTAGTGACCGAAACCCCGCCCGAGTCCCACCCCTTATAAATATTCATAGGCCATGATAAAGGCCTTGCTTTTGACCCCTCCACAGAGCGTCGCTTCAACCCCGCCTCCTTAATTACTAGCAAAACTAAGGGTCCCTGGCGACCCGATGCCCCTATTTCAGCCCTTTCAATGTACTTTCTTTTCCCCACAAACAGAGTTTCTTTTTAAACAGGAGGTTAGCATCAAGGGTGCTGCTGACTCACCACTCTGGAGGCAGCAGGAGGATTCCAGTGCGGTAGAGAGGCAGGAGGGATGCTGGCAGAGGGAAGGAAAAATGGGCATGCAGCAGGGGGGACGACTAGGGGGTCTCCGACGTCCGAAAAGGGACTCAGCGATGCGGCGCTTCTCTGCCGCCGGCATGGGACCAGGAATTAAACTGAAAATTAATCGGGAGGCTAAAATAAATAAACAAAGGGGCTATTCAGCCCAAGATGTGGCAAATGGCCGTTTTTCATCTTCGTGGTGCCCCGATGGCACCACCAACCGCAGGACACAGCCGAAGAGGGAGTCTTCAGTGGACTGGAGGAGGGGACTCACCACCAAATCAACAGGACTGGCTTCACAACCCCAGGTAAGCCACAAGTCCCTGTTGCACTCCTGTGATCCTCTCTACTCCGCAGTTCAGCAACAACTGACCAACTGTAGAACTATTTTTTAAACTTAAACCTGCCTGGGTTCTAGATTGGCTGGAGTGGAATGCTGTGCATGAGCCTCTCAGCACAACATTCCATCCAGGCCATTGTGACATCTATTGCCATTAAAATCTGTCTTTTGACCATGCTGTAAGTGCACAGGGCACTTTTCTATTATTTACAGTGTTTCCCTTTACAAGGAGGTGAATCTTTTATTCTCAGGGGCCCCTTATCCTAGTACCCTGCTGCCTACACCTACAGCAGGTACCCTGATTGCCTGTGGACTCTTAATTTATTTATTTCATTTATTTTTCTGGAATGCTCCAACTTTGGGCATTACAGATTAACAGAGTTTCTTTTGCAAAGAATATATCAGGGATATGCTACTCTTCTACTGGAAATTTTGTTGATATTTTTTGTTCAAGCTCCTATGACCTGACGACATCACAAGTGATGTCATCAGGTCAATCAGCATGAGAACATAAAGCATTAACAATATTTCCAGTATGAATGTAGCATAATCTGTTTATTCCATACCTCCAAAAAAGTGAAAAACAATTGAATTTGCTGTCATTTTTCACTGATTTATAAAAAATCTAAAAGGTATCTATAAATGAAACACCACTCATTTAGTGGATATTTTTGTACTGAACAACTTTTGTGCTCAAAGTGCCATGCTGTCATTTTTGTTTTAAAGCAATTTGCATTTGCTTGTTGCAAAATGTGAAAAAAATAATGTTCTGCTTTTTTTGCTAATTATAAAAAAAACTAAAAGGTATATATAAATGAAACACTAATTTTGTAGATATTTTTATGCTGAATAAATGTCATGCTCACAGTATCATGCTATTTTTTGTTTTAAAGTTATTTGCATTTGGTTCTTGAAAAAGTGACAAACAGTTGCATTTTCTGCTGCTTTTTTTGCTTATTAAAAAAATATTAAAAGGTATCTATAAATGAAACATCACTTATTTTGTAAATACTTCTGTGCTGAACAAATTTAATGCTATCATTTTTTTGTTTTAAACTTATTTGCACTTGTTGAAATAGTGACAAACTGAATTTTCTGCTTCTTTTTTTTTGCTAATTAAAAAAATAACTAACTAAAATGTATGTATAAATGAAACACCACTCATTTTGTAGATATTTTTGTGCTGAACAACTTTTGTGCTCACAGTACCAGGCTATCATTTGTCATCTTAAAGTTATTCGCATTTGAAAACAGTTAGAAGAGCTAGAACACAGCTGTCAGCTCTGTCATGAGTGACATCATCATGGAAGCCATTTTAGAATTCTGAGAGTAGGATTTTTGAATCAGAAGAGGCTTTGTTTACAATTTTTTAATTCTACGAAGCTGCATTTATCCTACTTTAATAAATGCAGTTTTAGTATAAATGTAAACAACAGCCTCTCCTTTACAAGCCTATGGAGTAATTTACAAAAAAAAAGCTGTAAAAAGGATGGTTTAGGTATCCTTTAAGGCTATTAAAGTGTTGAAGGGGGGGGAGACCCCGGGGCTGGATGGCCTGCCCATTGATTTTTTTCAGAGCCTTTGCCTCTGTGCTGGTGGAGCCACTCCACAACATGCTAGCTCAAGGGCTGGAGCAGTGGGTGCTGCTCCCATCCACACAGTCAGCAATAATAACTGTGTTACCAAAGCAGGGGAAGGACCCAATAAGTGTGCATCCTATCATCCAGTTTTGCTTCTGATGGCCGATTATAAGATCCTGGCTAGGGTGGTTGCATCCTACTTGGAAACCCTGCTCCCCTCGCTGGTCCACCCTGATCAAGTGGGATTTGTGGAGGGCTGATAGGGGAAGCACAACATATGCAGGACCCTGAATATTCTACATACATGGGGTACAACATCTGCTAGGCATGATGCTGCCATCCTGGCCCTGGACGCCGAAAAGGCATTTGACCATGTGGAATGGGGGGGTATATGTTTGAGACACTGGGGCGCATGGGGCAGGGCACACAGATGCTGAGCTGGATCAGGGCCTTGTACTCCTCTCCCACAGCGCAGATTGTAGTGAATGGTGAGCTGACACCTCCCTTCTCATTAGGGAAGGGGACCCAACAGGGTTGCCCTCTGTTCCCCCCCCTCCTGTATGTCCTCTTCCTGGAGTCCCTGGCTGCAGCCATTAGGAACCATGGAGCCATCTGGGGATATCACAGGGGAGGGAAGGAGCATAAAGTGGCCCTGTATTTTATTTATTGAGAATATTGGATTACAACCTTTGAGTTAGGGACTCGTTTCCAAAGGCTCCACGTCAAGGTACAATACATAACAATAAGCAGTCATTATACAATATTACAGTGAGGGTAGGGAAAGAGATAACAACGGGGTATGAACAATATATATCAAATAGTAGGCAGTATACAATTTTACAGTGAGAGTGGGAGACAAGATAACAACAGGGTATGAACAGTGCTGTTATGATCTGCTGTTATACCTCAACAACCCAGCCCAGGATCTACCCCATGTCCATACCCTGCTCCAGGAGCAAGGTTCATTATCTGGGCATAAGATCAACTGGACTAAAAGTGAACTCCTTCCCATAGGTAGGGCAGATAGGGTAGAGTTGGCTGCGCACATCGGTGGACTGACCCAAATATCTGGGTATATACCTTTCCGCTAGACTGGGATCCCTATATGCCTTAAACTATAAACCACTGACTCTTCGACTAGCTGAAGAATGGGAGAGATGGCAGACTCTGCCTTTGTCATTGCTGGGAAGAGTAAACACAGTGAAGATGATGATCCTCCTATGGCGTATATACCTGTACCAGGCATTGCCCATCCCAGTCCCACTGATGCACTTCAGGCATATAAATTCTATATTGCATAAATTCCTGTGGAGAGGGAAGTCAGCCCAGATAAAGTGAAGTATACTTCAGCTTCTGACGCTGTGTGGGGGGGTGGCCTTCCAAGCTTCCAGCAGTATTATACAGTGGCACAACTATCCTTCCTTCCAGTGGGGGTTGGGGGAGCTGCTTCTTCTTGGTTGGCACTGGAAGAAGATAAATTTGGGGGCCCCATGTGGTCCGACTTATTGTCTGCAGCCTTGAGGTCTCGTGGGGGTAACAAAGGTGACCAATCCCTTTTCAAGGACCACCCTTATGGTGTGACTGGATGCTCACAAACATGTTGGACACCTGCTGACACAGTCTCCATATACAGACCTCATTATAGCAATGAAAAATAAGGGGCCATATACTGTCCAAATGCATCAGCGTTTAAGATGGTGACCCCTGGGAATTCACTCTACCAGCTATACTCAGGAGGTGGGCTTATTGATCTTGCCACATTAGTACAAACTAGGCATATAGACCCAGGGGATTACTTCTTGTATGACAGGGTGAGGTACAGACTAGGGGAAACTCTTGACGTGTCAAATGGATGGGCATCACCTTTTCCTTTTGAGAAAGAACTCTATAAGCCCCCAACCACGCAACAAACCAATGTTCATATTCTACTGCACCCTGATGGTAGCGGAGAGTGATGACACACACTTGGTGATTGCTAGGTGGGAGGAGGACCGATCCATAAACAATTGACCCTGCTACTTGGAAACTGGCAGCAAGACAACTGGGCACCTGTTCTCATAGCAATAAGCTCAGACAGGTTCATCTTAACTTCATGTACAGAGCATATTTACACCACAAAGGTTACACACCTTTAATTCAGAGAACCCCAGTACATGCCCAAAATGCTTGGTAGAGGAGGCGGACTTCCTATATCTCGCGTTGATCTGCCCAAGGTGGCTCCACTCTGGCATGAAGTATGTAGAATAATGAATGGAGTGTTGGGGTACAGTCCATCAAAAATCCCCCCTGGAACTCTTACTGGGAGCAGATCCATACTACCCTCAAAGCAAAACCTATGCTCCACTGTGGTCTTTAGCTTTGGTCAATGCAAAAAAAAATATAGCACAGACTTGCATGTCGGTGAATGCCCCATCCGTTGCTCAATGGGCATGCAATATGAAACAATGTCTGGCATTGGAAAAATGCAATTAACAACAAATGGGGACTATGGTGCCTTTGAACAGATTTGGACCTCCCTCCTGGGGGAAATGGAAGAGGCAAATTTCCCTTGTGAGTGCCCATGGGACTGGGCTTGCCCTTCCCCAGGTAGTATAAAGGGTATGATTCTCTGACGTCATCTTGTTTTACCATACAATAGCTGTGTCCTGAGTCAGTTAACATTCCTGTAGAATGTCTAATGTTTCTATAGACTGTTTTCACTGTAATAAGTGTATTGACACCTTCGGGGATCATTGTCTGAAATGCATATGCTGTAATTTACCTGTACCTGCATTCAATAAAAAGATTTAACAAAAAGAGAAAAAAGAGACGAGTTGGGCCTGGGTCCAGTTCACAGTACATTTGCTGCAGCTTTGAAATCACCTTGCAAACCCCTGCCGCCCCAGCTAGCCTGAACTTGCTCCAGACAATAGGAGTGCCTCTGGACATACACGACTCACCACCATGGGGCTGAAATTGCCCCATTAGAGAGATCCCAGCC
The DNA here is from genome assembly GCA_016271365.2 of Neoceratodus forsteri. Taxonomy (NCBI): domain Eukaryota; kingdom Metazoa; phylum Chordata; order Ceratodontiformes; family Ceratodontidae; genus Neoceratodus; species Neoceratodus forsteri. Next base: position 129,550,730 of record JADMNL010000024.1, read on the forward strand.
CTAATGGAGGACACCCTGTCAGAGAAGAATAGAGCAAACTCCTACTGCTGAGTGACTGAAGATGCTGATTTTGGATGCAGACAGGCAGGGTGGAGAAGCCTGTCCACAGTACAAAAAAGCAGAGCTGGTCTGTTCCTCCCTGCAGCAATCTCCCTGGACAGGAACATTGCCTTCCTATGGTTGATTTGCTCTTTGATATTCACTGTAGTGAATTCTCAAAGTCAATTTATACTCCTCAGACTGAGACCTGTGCCAACAACGCTTCAACCTCTAACCCCTGATCTTCATCTCCTTGAGAGCCCCATCAAACTATGGGGGTCTCAAGCGAGAAGAGCTGGGTCATACACAGAGAGGTGCAACAGAGTCAAACACCTTGGAAACAGCCCTATTATTGGCTGCTTCCACCTCACCCATACTTGCCACATATGCAACACTCAAACCAGATAGATCCAGTACTGCCATCAGTCCCTCTGGGGGCAACCCCTTCAAAGGGCGGTAGTGGATTATCTCCACATGAGGACTAGCGGGGGAAGGGACAAAGAGAAACCTCACTTTGCAGTGATCTGACCAAATGATCAGATCAATCATGAGGTCAGAGACCTCAAGCCCCAGCCAGAGCACTAAGTCCACAGTGTTTCCATGGCTGTGGGTCACAGAAGCAATAGCTAGTGCAGGGCCCAGCATAGTTATTGACTGGAGGAAGTCATAACCAAAATGCAAATGTTCATTGATGATCCAGGCAGTGAAGTCACCCAGAACCAACCATCTGAGCAACTCCAGCACCTTCTTGGTGATGCAGTTCACAACTTCCTGCAGCAGCTTTCCCCTTGTACCCCAGAGGCCAGTATACGAGGAGAATTCTGTAGCCTTCGCCTGGACCTCAAAGCACAGCCAAACATTCAAACAATAAAGTGGAATCCACTGGGTGAATGGAAAAGTCTTTTTTTTAAAGCTGTAATGACATACTGCCAAACAATAAGGCTTTCTGACTGACTGACTGACTGACGGTTCTGTTGATACAGAAGAAGGATACTTGTATATATTCAGAGACACAAAACAGTCTTTGAAATCCTAGTTGGGTATAAATCAGGTCCTCCCTATGGATAGAATGTGACAGCAAAAGAACCATAAATTGTCAATAGCCTAATTACCTCCATGAAAATGGACAACAGACTGTGTGTATGTGTGTGAGCTCAATATAAAAAAGAACAATGAATCCATAAAGAATAACATTTAACAAATATAACACACATGCTACTGAAATATCTAAGAGATGAAGTAAGCAATAATACCCGACAGGGTGGGCATTATTGGGAAATACCGGACCGCCCAGGGGCCTAATGAGGCCCAACGCTGCAGGCGGAGGGCCTTATAGCCCCTGGAAGGTCCGGTATTCCCCAGGAATGCCCACCCTGGAGGGTACTATTGCGTTTAGAAAACCGCCATCTTAGTAAATATTTGGGAAGTGATAAAATAAGAGACTAATTTAGTGTCAAAAAATGTCTTAAGTATTAGAAAACACTTTATTAAGAAAGTAGTGCATAGGCTGTTCCAGATCCTGTTCCTCCTCCCTCCTATCTAAAGAGCCATTCTTGTGGAGTTATTATTATTATTATTATTGAATTTTGTTGACCGGGTAGGCCCACTGGGCCCCGGAGGTCCCTTTTTCAGGGGCGACCCGGGGGTAAAAAGTAACATACAGGTAAACAGAACAGTAAAAGCAGGTAAGCAGAGCTGTAAAAATAACATACAGGTAAACAGACAGTACAAGCAGGTAAGCAGAGCTGTAAACTTGCGAATACCAAATGGTTTAACAGTGATAAACACATAGGCAAATTCCATACTGTATAACTGTGAAAGACTTAATGGCATTTACAGTATGGAAGGTGGAGAGGGAGGAGGGGCCGTGGCATAAGGTCAGTTCCTTATGCATTGGCAAGTGCTCCTGGCAGCAGGTGCTTTGAGCTTAGACCGAAGCAGGGGCTCGATTGCCTCCCCGCACTTCCAGTGGGAGTTTGTTCCAGTGGGAAGGTGCAGTAAAGCAAAGGATCTGGACCCAGCTTTAGTCTTTGTTTTGGGGACCACAAGGAGGTTTCTTCCTGAGGAACGGAGACCCTCAGGTTGGTTTTGACACTAACTAGTCCTTTGAGACTAGGGAGGTAAGGCCCAGAAGCTTAAAAGCGAGAGATAGTGTGGGGTAGATGAGGTGGGCTTCAATGACGGCCAGCTGAGCTTGGATTGAGCCTCTAGTGGTGTGTCCTAGGGTGTGATAATGTTGCAAATCGGACAATCTTATTGTATAAGGTCTGGAGCCTGCCAAGTTCTGTAGAGGCCACCTAAGAACAGGTGCCGTATAAGTGAGCTTGGGGAGAAGGACGCCAGTTGCGGCGTGCAACTCTGGCTTCAGGGATAATCTGGTCCTTTATTCTGTAGAGGATACCGAGTTTTCCATGTATGGCTTTGGTGAGTTGGTCAACATGATTTTTTAGGTGAAGCCTTGGTCCAAGGTTAGCTCTAGGTATTTAGTGGAGGTAACCACCTCAAGTTTATCACCCCTCTGGACTGCAGCTGAAGGAGCAGCGACCTCTCGGTTCCCAAGGATCTGGGCCCAAACAACATTGTTTTAGTTTTACTGGTATTTAATACCATTTTATTCTGAGTGAGCTAGTCCTCCATCTGAAGAATGTCCTCTTGGAGGGCATTCCCAGTTCTCCTAAGTTAGGGAGGCTCGGAAAATGACAGCATCGTCCGCATGTTTGATGACGCCATGTTCCCCCAGAATGTAAGTGCAGATCGCTTATAAACAAAGTGGAAGAGAAGGGGACCAAGTATTGACCCCTGAGGTACTCCTACTTTGAGCGGTGCAGACTGGGAGACATAGTCCTTCCACTTGACCCTCTGGGTCTGGCCGTAAGGTAATTAGCAAACCATCCTAGGGCATGTGCGTCCATGCCAAGAGCACACATTTTTTGTAAAAGGAGGTTGTGGTTTACCAGGTCAAATGCTTTAGACAGGTCCACGAAGACCGCGCCTGTGCTGACCCCTGAGTCATTATTGCCCAGGATATCAGCCAAAAATTTGGTTAGTGCAGTGTCCGTCCCATGCTTGACTCTGAAGCCATGCTGCGATGAAGAGATTATCTGGTGTGTTTCCAGATATTCGCGTAGTTGAGAATATACAAGCTTCTCTTGTAATTTCGCTATTGCAGACAACAGGGAGATAGGCCTGTAGTTCCCAGTAGGCTCGGTGGACCCTCCCTTGTGAATGGGGATCACTAGGGCCTGCTTCCAAGGCTCAGGGACAGACCCCTCCATAAAGGACCGGTTTATCAGCCAGGTTAGGGGCTTGGCTAAAGATGGGGCACCCTCCTTGAGGATTTGAGTCTGGATCCCATCAGGGCCTCGGTGCCTCTCGCCCACGAGGGATTTAAGGATGAGCAGAGCCTCCTTCCTAACCAGCGCAGATGAAACAGAGGCGGTCTAGTTCAAGGGCAGGTGCCTATTAGGTTCGTTCTTGTTATCTAAGGGACCCACCTTGTACGCATCCAGGTTTGTGAAGAAACCGTTTAGGGCCTCTGCGATGAGAGGCGCCTCTTCGAGTACTTGCCCGTTCACCAGGATAGGGCCGGTTGTTGATGTCGTACCTCCTTTTAGGAGTTCGTTAATGTGTGACCAGAAGTATCTAGGGTTTCCCAGGTTAACTTTTATCCCCCCAATACACCCACTTGCAGACTGAAGAAAAAAGGAGTGTGGATTTAAAAAAATTGATGTTACATTGTTTGGGCAGTTTGTAGTTATTTTTAGTTCTTCAGTTTTTTTTTTTAATTTACATGTGGTCGCCAGTGGGAACTCTGAAGCTGTGTGTTTAGGTCATGACCTTTGAACGTAGTGGAAATGGGATCCTGTATTTGATGTGAGGGAAACTTGTGAGGCACGTTTATTTATTTTTTAAAAAGAAGAGAGTGTGATTTAAAATGACTGTTTTCCTGTAATTACTGGTTTCCTGGTTTGCCACATGAAGGATGAAGCCGATGCGATTGACGGCTTCGTTGTGTTTGTAGTGAGTTGGCATCGAGATAGCACGGTCAGGAGAGTGGTGCTGTTTTACAAGAAAACTGTTTACACTCTTCTGACCACGAAGTTACCGGAATGTCTGTTCTTTTTTTTTTTTTTTAAATCTATTTACTGCTGCCTGCTACCATGGGATAGCGTATGGGGGGGGGGGCAGTAGTCTCTCGCTAAGCAAGAGAAAAACATGGCAGGGATTTTAAATTCTTTCAGGTGTCTTCGGCCAATGAGAAAGTGGGCTGGGCAGCAGAGCATAAGGATAGCTTGTGAACTGGCACTTGGACTGGCTCTTATTTTTAGCTGGGCATCTATTGAAAAATAAATGCCCAGTTTGGAGCCTGTCTCGGCCAGTCAGGTGTGAGAATTTATTCTTGCCATTTTCTAAATATTAAATAATGAATAAAGAACCTCTGGACTTATTACTACAGTACAAGTACAATGTATGCAGAAAACATTCATGTCACAAATGAGGGAAAAGGGGAAGGAAAATAAAGAAGTTACCTAATAAATTATATCAGTTGTTGCTGAGTGTGTTATTCCATTTTAAACATGCATTTGTCAATGCCGAATGTTGTCTTGCTGGCATTGGCATTGGTAGTGCAGGAGTTAGAGAGATGCAGAATAGGAATGGCAGTGAAGTATTAAACTGACACCAACCCCACCCCCACCCTGCAGAGACTGACAGGCATTGGGGTATGCCTTTGGGTCATTGTCCATAACGCTCACGCCATTTCAACTCACCCTACCCTACAGACACTGACAGGTGTAGTGGTGTGCCTTGAGGTCTTCGAGCCTTATGCTCACCCCATTCCATAAGGAAATACACTGAGATGTGTGCAGTATAGGATAATGGGGTGAATTTTTGGGCTGAAGAGTCCAAGGCACACCTTGATGCTTGTCACTGGCTGCAGGGTGTGGGTGGGGGTGGAATGGCGTGAGCATTACAGCCGACAAACCCAAGTCACACACCTGACGCTTGTCAGTCTCTACAGGGTGGGGCATTACAGCTGGAAACCCTAATGCACCAGGCGTTTGTTGGTATTTTCACTCCACATTTTCAATATGGGATTTTTGTGACCCCACCTCATGAACAGTGGCACTATCAGTCTGTTAGCCAAAAGGTGATTTTGCACAGTGACTATGCCATTTGGCGCCACAGGTGCGAAAACGCATTTTGGGCAGGATGTGAAAAATGACAGCTGTACTGTTCATGAGGAGGTATAAAAAATGGCAATGTTGAAAATCTGGAGTGAAAATATGAAAAATTGAAGTCACAAGCATGCGTAGAAACTGCACAAAGCACGCCTGTAATGCAATTATTTTGGGGATTTTTTAACCAAATTTTCAACATAGGTATTTTGGGACCTCCGCTCATGAACAGTGACACTGTGGTTTTGTTAATCTGTCCCAAAAGTTGATTTCCCACACTGATCACTGCCATTGGGTGCCAGATGTGTGAGAACACATGTTGGGCTGGATGTGAAAAATGGCAGCTGTACTGTTCATAAGGAGGAGTGAAAAAATGACAATGTTGAAAATCTGGAGTGAAAATATTAAAAATTGTCGAAGTTACAAGCGTGCGTGCAAACTGCGCAATGCATGCTCGTAGCACAGTAATTTTTTTGTAATTGTTTCATCAAATTTGCAACATAGGCTTTTTAAGGCCCCACCTCATGAACAGAGGCACTGACATTTCATTAATTGATCCTGAAAGGTAATTCCACGCAGTGACTGTGAAATCACCTTTTGGTACTGAATAATGAGATGACGGTGCATGTGTTCATGAGGTGGCATCCAAAGAACCCCATGTTGAAAATTTGGAGCAAAAATTCAAATAAATGGGTGAGATATCCACCTAAGTTGAACCCCCCCCCCCATTGATGCCATTATATAGCTTACCGGCATTTCTTCATTTTGCAGTTTGGCTTTGAGGAGTCCAGACATGTTCTTGCTCCACTGAAGATCACAGCGCCGGACCTCCAGAGGTAAGTATGAGGGTGAGGGGAGGGGTGTGGGGAGGTGGGGTGCGCAGACAGTGGATGTGGGTTGGGGGAAGGGGCACCTCAGACAACGAGGGACAGTTTTCTTTTTGTCAAGTAAAAAAAAAAAGGAACCAGACATCGTGGGACGATTTGTTGGGTATGCCACACAGTGGGGGTGGCGGGGAGGAACATGCTGACATGGTCGGCTTTGTGTGAGTGGCAGAACACCGGGGTGGGCTCCTAGTGTGCCACATAATGTGGGGGGTGGGAGACATACCGACACAGGGATACTCCCGATGTCGACTTTGTTTGGGGATTGTGTGGTGGCGGCAGGAGCCGCCGCCATGTTTATTGAAATGTTTCACTAGGAAAGGCGTGTAAGGGAAGTGTATCATCTCTGCCGCTGCATGACAAGCTTGTCTCTGATTGCAGTGGCACATTTCTTTCAAGTTGGTGGCACTTTACATAATTCTTTCATCAGTGCTAGCATACTGGTTAATTGGGGAATGAGGGATGCACCTACTAAAGCGTGCCCTGCATCCGCCAACACTGATACACCTCTCACTATGCTTCTACTACCACAAGATGTTGCTTGTGCGCACGCAAGACAACACAAAAAGGTAACCATATTTTTTTTCCAAAATCTCAGTTTTGTCTAACAATTAATAACTGATTCTTTCAGTTGAAGTTCTTCACATTTTCCCCTACCATTCAACAGTTTTATAAAATAGGTAGTGACCATCCTGACTTCTGATTGGCTGAGGCTGGCACCCATGTATTTACCTCAGCATATTGCCCAGGTACAAAAAAGTACCAGTGCCCGCCTGCCAACATCCCAAAGATCTCAGTGGACAGAGATTTAACATTTTCATTTTATAGTCAGCCATGTTTTTGTCCCCCTTACATAGTGGTCCTCAGTCACTTTCTTAATTTTGCTGCAGAAATAATTCATTTTCTGTTTGTCACGCACTCCAAAGCACTGTCCAGTGACTGCAATAAGTTTGAAAAACTTCTTTCTCCATCCCCCTCACTGAATGGTAATGACCGTCTGCCCAATGAAACATATGCTGCCGGGTCATCAATATTGGCAGCCAGGACCAAGATAATGGCAAACCAGAATGGCAGGAATCTACAACGAGGGACACATGCACAGTCATTCCTGGTCCTTAGATCAGGCAGTAAGGACCTCAAATCAAGACACCAATGTGCAAAGGCTGAGAATAGAAGACATGTTCGTGTCTTCTGTTCTCAGTATTTCAGATTTTGATAGTAAACCCCCTTATACTTAGGTCATTTTCCACCATGCTGTGCGGCAGTACTAGTCTGAGCCATGCTGAGAAAGTAAACATTGTGAGTGGCGCATTCATGTGGTGCCATGCTCATTCAAGCTGCGCCGCTCTTTGCGCTTGCTCAAAGGACCACGCACTTCCATATCGACGCTCTCCATGTCTGTTTCCTAACTCTGCCTGCCGTGCCATGTAATTTCTTTTTTTTTTTTTTTCATTTATGCATCACAATGCACCAATCCCAGCATGGCATTCTCTGAATGCTCAGCATGTCCCTTATCCAGTCACTGACTTGAAAACTTAATAACTTACTGCTTTAGTCACTAGCTTCCAAAGTGGATGTGGGCATTCAGAGGTGTTTCTTCAGGAAGGCACTGTTATGTTCACTGTATTTGCATGTTTCTTGACCTCTTATGCCTGTTTGATTTTGCATGCCTGAGCATTATGGCACCTCACTGCAATAACAACTATGAATGCCCACATCTGCGTTAGAGGTTTAAAGTCTGTTTTTACTGTTATAGCTAAAAGCTGATCAAATGTGCTTGAACTGAACTGCCTACTAAAGAAGAAAATGAGAATAGTTGTAAAGAAGTAAAAGAGAAGGAAACAAATGTGAAATCTGACTCTAAGGTTAATGACTCAAACAAGTTGTAAGATGAAAGGAATGGAGTGGAAAAGGTACAGGTATTATCTTGTGGCAAAACAGAGGCAGGAGAGTGAAATTCACAGTTACCGGGACATGGGATAGAAGAACAAAATAAGCAGAATGAAGATCAAGGTAAAGGTCAAGTTGCCAGCCTGGTGGCATGGAGGGCGAAGGCGATGACTGCTTTACTTCCTGCCATGTTGGTGACCCATGTTTGGGAATGAGCATGGGATGCCTGAGGTTGGTGGGGTGCGAGAGGATTGAGTGTCCCAGGGCTGCTCTCCTCTTCCAGGGGGTGGCCAGCCATCATGGCCCATGACTGCCACTGAGTGGAGGTCTGGTGGCAGTGCAGACTTGAGTGACTCAAAGGGTGGGAGCTGCGGAAGCATAGGATGTGTGCACCTCTGTGTGTATGTCCTGGTGCCATAGCATGGGGGAGGGACTAGAAAAGTGGAAAACTGGGGACCAGGCTTTGTGAAGCCTGGCCCGAGTTTCCATGACCTGCCCTGCCGATCAAATCTGGAGTGAATTCTGAATAAGTGTCTTCTGGGGTGCGGGGATAGCCTTACCCCAGCCTACCATGGGGGAAATCAGTGGGAAAACCAAACTCCTGACCAAAGGCAGCCATGGGACAGTCACGGTGCATGGGAAAAAAGGCTGACTAGCCAATCAGTCTGCCAACAGAAGATAAAAAACCTTTATGGAAAAAAAAATCAAAGAAAAGATCAGAAAAGTACAGGAGAAGGAGGCACTTTACATAGCACATAGAGAAACATAGAAAATTGCCGGCAGATAAGGGTCGCCTGACCCATCTAGTCTGCCCATTTTACTCTGGCTGAAGACCCTTATGTTTATCAGTTTAGCCTCTCTAATCCACATCTATGGTACCTTTATGCCTATCCCATGCATGTTTGAATCCCCCAAGTGTACTTGCCCCCACCTCCTCCCATGGCAGATTATTCCATTTATCCACCACCCTCTCGGTGAAGATGAACTTTCTCACATTACCTCTTAGTCTGCAACCCTTCAATCTCATATTGTGACTCCTCGTCCCAGTATCTCTTCTAGACTGAAACATATACCCTGTCTGTACCTTATTTATACCCTTAAGGTACTTGAAGGTCTCAATCATATCCCCACTCTCCCTTCTCTCTTCCAATGTGTACATGTTGAGTATCCCTGGTCTCTCCTCATATGTTTTGTGGTGCAAGCGCTGTAGTATCTTGATTGCCCTTCTCTGAACTGCCTTCACCTTGTCAATATCCTTACGAAGATGTGGCTTCCAGAAGTGCACACCATACTCCAGGTGAGACCTCACCAGTGTCTTGTAAAGTGGCATCACCACTTCCCTTCTCCTGCTTGTGATTCCCCTACCTATGTAGCCCAACATTCCACTAGCCCACCCTACTGCTTTTGTACACTGTTTAGCCACCTTCAGGTCATCAGAGATTATGATCCCCAAATCTCTTTCCTCCTTGGTGACTGTTAGCGCTCCTCCCCCTCCATATTGTAGCTCACTGTCATATTCTTTCAGCCCAGGTGCATGATTTTGTACTTCTTTGCATTGAGTCTCAGTTACCACAGTTCCAACCAATTTTCTAGTCTTTCAAGGTCCCTCTGCATTCTCTCCACCCCATCCAGAATGTCTACCCTATTGCAGATCTTGGTGTTGTCTGCAAATAGACAAACTTTCCCTTCCAGTCCCTCCACAATGTCACCTATGAAGACATTAAAGAGGACTGGCCCCAGGACTGATACCTGTGGTACCCCACTGGTAAATTCCCTTTCTGCTGATTCTATCCCATTTATAACCACCCTCTGCGTCCTATCCCATAACCAGTTTCTAACCCAATTGACTAACTTCAGGCCCACTCATAGGCTGGCAAACTTGTATACCAGTCTTCTGTGTGGTACTGTGTCAAAGGCCTTGCTGAAGTCAAGGTATGTGGCATCTACTACTTCCCCCTTGGTCAACCACCATTGTTACCCAGTCAAAGAAATCTATCAGATTTGTTTGATACAGTCTACCTGCTGTGAAGCCATTCTGTCTTGGATCTTGCACTCCAATGGCCTCTAGGTGGTCCACAATTCTTTCCTTGAGCAGTGCCTCAATAATCTTTCCCACCACTGAGGTGAGACTGACTGGCCTGTAGTTTCCTGCCTTCTCTCTGCTTCCACTGTTGTGAAGAGGAACAACGTATGCCCTTCTCCAGTCCTCAGGAACCACCCCAGTATTGAGTAACTCACTAAACAGGGCTGCTTGAGGTGCTGACAGCTCCATCCATAGTTCTCTTAGTATTTTAGGATATTTGCTGTCTAGGCCTTATTTTCCCTCAGTTTTTTGAGTTCCTCTAGGACCCTTTCCCCTAGTAAAGGGATTGTCCTTCGCCTCCCCCCTTCCCCATGTATCTGACATCTACTTGTGGTCCCTGACCCTCCCCTTCTTTAGTAAAAACTGAACAGAAATATTTATTCAGTATTTCCACCTTTTCCGTATCTCCCTCCACAAGCTCTCTTTCTTCACCTCTGAGCCTCACAATCCTACCCCTCAACTTCCTTTTCTCACTGATGTACCTATAGAACCTTTTATCTCCCCTTTTCACTGTCTGTGCATATCTTTCCTCGGTCTGTGCCTTTGCTCTTCTAACTGATTTTTCTGCCTCCTTCTGACAGTTTAGGTACACCTTGCTATCCTCCTCCCTTCGTGTCTCTTTGTATTTCCTGAATCCCCTCTTTTTGGCTCTTACTTTAATTGCCACTTCTTTTGAGAACCAAAGTGGTCTCCTTTTCTTCCCCTTGTTTTTAAGCTTAATGCAGTGCTTTGTTACTTCTTCTATGGCCCCCTTTAGGTGTGCCCACTGCTCCTCAACCCCTACCCCAGGCCCCCCCAGGGCTTCTCTGATGCTTCTCCTCACTCTGTCGAAATCCACCCCCCTGAAGTCCATGACCCTTGCACTTGTGTGGCTAGTCCCTGTTTTAGTTTCACAATTAAACCACACTGTGTTGTGGTTGCTGGACCCCAGGTGACCCTCCATATGGACATCTCTGACCTTATCTCTGTTTGTCCATACCAGGTCCAGTACTGCCCTCTATCTGATTGGATCCCATACTAGCTGCTGGAGGCCTGCCCCCTGTAGGGAGTCCAGGATGTCCCTGCTTCTGGCTGTGACAGAGTTTAGACATTTAACTCTGTGTATCCTTGATAGAAATCTGCCAAAAATCAGCTGAAAGACAGGACTGATCTCGCTAATTATTTTGCAGTTTGATAGAGCTGAAAAAAGGCAATATTTAGGTGTTTAATTTTTTATTAAAATCAAACTTATGTAAGAGGAGTTATCTTCAGAAGTAATTTTAGACTCTGCTGAACTTACAGGAACACTGAAGAAATGGTGACTAACTAGGGATGTTATGATACGAAATTCTGATGGTATTAAAACCATCCGAATGGAAAACTGAAGCACTACCCACTGACAAACACCACACTGAATACAAGAGCAGTGCTAAATAAGTAAAGTTTAATTCATGAAGTGTGCAGAGATCTCTCACTAAATACAGGAAACACTGGTAGGAACCCTCTGACTGGTTTCGTTCACAGCATCATCAGGGAGTGACTACCATAGTAAAATGCACCTATTTTAAACGTTACACTTAACGTGATATACACAATCTTAGACTTTCAAATATACAATCCATTTCATAAAACACCAATAGCAGTGAATAAATACAAACTGTGAATAAACACTAAAAAAAATCACAGGTAGTACAGACCCCATAAAACAGTAATAATTGGGTTTGATGGGTTCCACTGTGCCTGTAACTAAAAGATGGAATCAAAATGCTTAATACTAAATGATGTTATCAAATGTGTTAATACTTTACTATGTAGCATACTCAGCTATTACTTTTTATGGGGTCTGTACTACCTGTAATTTTTTTAGTATTTATTCATTGTTTATTTCTCATTTATCAGCACTTATTGGCGTCTTATGAAATGGATTGTATATTTAAAAGTCTATGATTGTTGTGAACGAAACAGATCAGAGTTTCTTTGGAGTCCCTACCAGTGTCTCCTGTATTTGGTGAGGGGTCTCTGCACACTTCAGGAATTAAACTTTGCTTATTTAGCATTGCTCTTCTAGCCATTGTGGTGTTCATTCAGCTGCACCTTTTCTCTTAGCATACCCAGCTGTAGAGTGACCTTGTGTGCAGTACTGGTTCTTGTTTAGCCCACCCACGGCAATTGCCAGACACACAGAGCGCCACGATTTTTGTGTGCTTTGACCTTAGTTCCCTTTTTCTGGACTTGGGCCAACAGGAACTGGGATGTCTGTCATACTAAAGGACATCCATTTCAGTGATACTGGGGGTACTTCTGCAGCCCTGTTCAGTAATGTGGGAGTGGATGATCCATTTGCAACTGATATACTCACCCCCAAATTGGATGTGACCCAAACAATTGCTAATGTTATAACAAACACTGACATTGTGATTGCCCCTCAACAATTAGAGTATGCAGCCCTGAAAGTGAGACAAAATTATTGGCATCATAGCATTCTTGAGGCTTATGTTCATGGTGGCCAGGTACCTCGCGATCTGCAGGTGATCAGATGGCCAAGATATGGACATAAATGCGCAACACTCAAATCTGGGAGGACAGTGCTGCTGAATTTAAGAACTAACCTGATTACAGCTGGCCCAGTGGCACTGAGGGTTGATGCGCTGGACACTATACCTCGTGCCACACCGGTGACTTGAATTCTGGAGTGAGATCAGATTACCATGGGTTGGCTGGAGGGGTGAGGAGTTGGATTGAGCTGCTGCAGGCAGCTCTCCTCTCCTGGGGAGGGATCAGGAGTCTCCCAGGCTTTTGGCTGCCACCGAATGGAGACTTGGTGGTAGCACAAAGCCCAATGGGAGACTCAGCATTAGGCCTGGTGGGGGGGGAAGGGGCCATCACCAGAGCCACAGGGTGCGTGCTCACTTTCACAGGCATGTACAACCATGTTCTGGGGTCCCGGGCTATGAAGAAATAAAAAATCAAGAGAATACCTGTGTCTCGCCATTGCCGAAGCAAGGCAGGAGGCAGAAACAGGAAGCAAAAAGCTAGATAAAAAAAAAAAAACAATCACCATGATTTTGTTAACTTTGAGAAGGAGCAGAAACAAATAGAAGAACAGAATCAATGAATTAAAGCCCACAAACTAACCAAGTCTGAACAGGACAGACAGGACTATTTGAAAGACCAATGGCACGATTCTTAAAAGTCGGCACAAACCATGCCGAAGGTGACTTGTGCTGATTGCCGGTGCACCAGGGACCTGTGCCTGATTCTCTGTCACATAGGGTCCCAATGTCAAAGTCCCATGGCTTGCAGCAACCAGGCACTTTGTAATGGTGTGCTGCAAGCCATGGGGTGGCTTGTGGCAAGAGTACCATGTATAGCAGCCCATGGTGGCTAGCGCCCCCCCAACTCCGATCGCCAAGTGTAAAAAAAAATTATCCCTGGTAGTCTAGGACAACCCTAGCCCTGATCCCTGAGTGTAAAATGTAAATTCCTCCTGTTAGTCTAACACCCCCCCAGCCCCAATCCCTGAATCTAATATGTCAGTTCCCCCTGGTAGTCTAGCGCCCCCCAGCAACAAAACCAGATCGCTCTGTACAATAGTAAAATAATGTCCCCAGTAGTCTAGTTCCCCCCTCAGCCCTGATTCCTGATGTTCCCAAAATCACTGAAGGGACAATCCTGGTGGTCTAGCGGTCCCCCACCCAACACCACAGCATGCAGTGCCCCACCACCCTACTTCCCCCGTCAGTGCAGCCCTTCACACAACTCCATGGCTGGTCACCAACTGAGCTATCAATGAGCACGTAAGTATGCACTCATTGATAGCTCAGTCGGTGGCCAGCCGTGGAGGTGTGCAGAGGGCTGTGCAGGTCGTCAGCTCAGGGATGGGGGGAGCAGGGTGGTGGGGCACTGCCTACAGGGGTGGGGGGACCACTAGACCACCAGGACTGTCCCTTCAATGGTTTTGGGGATATTGGGGATTGGTGCTGGGGGCTGCAAGACTACCAGGGGGAATTTACATTTTACACTAGGGGATTGGGGCTGGGGGGGTGCTAGACTACTAGGGAGACTTTACATTTTACACTTGGGGATTGGGGCTGTGGGAGTCACAGCAATTTGGCGCAGGGTTCACAACCCTCCCAGAGGGTTTCTAAGTACCCTCGGAGAAGCCAAGGCAGGTCTAATGGTACTTAGACCTTTGTTCTCTGGGAGGGGTTTGTGAATACCAAATTAGGGGATATGGAAGCCTGCATCTGCTGCAAGCCCACTAGTGCCATACCACAGCCGATTTTGTGGTGCAAGGCTGGTGCAAGCCCACTTTGATGCAGACAGTCTGTGTTTGAAGCAGGCAGTTTTTTTAAATAGCTACAGGTGCATCTTTTGATGCAAAGTGCCACTTGCACTTGAAACTTCCTCTATAGTCACTGCTCCACTCCCTACCTTCAAAAGTTGGATACCTTATACCATAGAGCAATAAGGTTCATTACAGACCTGCCATATAATACTCACCATTGTTCTCTCTATGATTCAGTTGGATGGGTTTCCCTTCATGTCAGGAGGAGCAGAAATGCAGCTCTATGGATCTACAGAGCTTTATCAAAAAACTCCTAAGCTATATCCTGACTGCTTCAACCTGACCACTCCCAGCTCCTATGCCCTAAGAAGCAACAATATCATCCTGCTCAAATTGCCCAAAGTCAGCACCAAAATAGGGAGGCAGCAATCAGCTACTCTCTAGCCATAGCATGGAACACCCTACAAAATCCCTAAAACTGTCCATTATCATTCCATTTACATCCTTCAAGCAGCACTGTACAGCCTTCTTCACAGAGAAATGCAGTTGCTACCGCTAGAGATAGAATAGTCATCCCACAAAACCTTATTCCAATCACATATGGCATATTCCTTCCAGCCAGACACAGCCAGTATATGGCACCCAATATTCCCTTCACCATCCTTGTACTCATTATGTGAGTGACTGTCATGGCCCTCATTGTGATATATATGTATTGTACATATTGTAGATGTTAGTTTAACTTTCTCTTGCCAAGCTTTAACATGTGAATTCTCTGTATATTATTGTGTTATAAATAACATTTTCTTGTTTCTGTATGTATAACTGTCTCATAAGTATGTGATGTAATTGCTGTGCACCAACTCGAACCTTGACCTTATCAGGTCCATCTTGTAAATGAGCCTTGCTCAATGATGATCGCCTGAATAAATAAAGATTTGATTGATTGATTGATTGAAAGAAAGAATTGTTGAGTACCTAGAGGCCAGTGGGGCACAGGACCCAAGGCAGCATGGATTTGCAGTGGAAAGGTCATGTCAGACAAATCTAATTGATTTCTTTGATGGGGTGACCAAAGCAGTAGACCAGGGAGGGGCTGTGGACATGGCCTATCTAGACTTTAGCAAGGCATTTGACGCAGTCCCGCACAAAAGATTAATAAACAAATTAGCCAGCCTGGGAGTGGGTCCCAGGGTGGTAGCCTCGGTAAAACACTGGTTGGACAACAGGACACAGCGGGTAATAGTAAATGGAGTCCACAGTGAAGAAAGGAGGGTTACTAGTGGGGTACCGCATGGTTCAGTACTGGTGCCGGTCCTTTTTAATGTCTTTATAACTGACATTGCAGAGAGACTGGAAGGAAAAGTATGCCTCTGTGCAGATGACACAAATATCAGCAACAGAGTTGATGCACAAGGTGGGGTGGAAAGGATGAAAAGGGACTTGGCAAGGTTGGAGGAATGGTCAAATGTATGGCAGCTTAGATTCAATACAAAGAAGTGCAAAATAATGCACCTGGGAAACAAAAACCCAGGGGAAGAGAACACAATGGGGGGTGAGATACTCACAACAACAAAAATGGAAAGGAACCTGGGGCTAATCATATCAGCAACCTAAAGGTGGGCCAGCAATGTGAGAAGGCAGTAAGGAGGGTTGGGGGGATATTGGGATGCATAGGGTGAGGCATCACCAGTAGAAAACAGGAAGTTGTTGGCCCTCTGCACAGACAGTTGGCAAGACCACATCTAGAGTACTGTGTACAGTTCTGGAGACCCCATCTTCACAAAGACATAGACAGGGTGGAGGCTGTCCAGAGCAGGGCACCCAAAATGATGCACGGTCTGCATCAAAAGACATATGAAGAAAGACTAAAGGAACTAAAGATGTATAGCCTCAAGGAAAGGAGGGAGAGGGGGGACATGATAGAAACTTTCAAATACCTCAAGAGAACCAACAAAGTCGAAAAGGGTAGCATCTTTCAGAAAAAGAGATGTGCAAAAACAAGGGGGCACAATTTGAAGATAGAAAGGGGACGGCTCAGAGGTAATGTGAGGAAGTATTTCTTCACAGAGAGGGTTGTGGATACATGGAACAGCCTTCCTGAGGAGGTCGTAGAGTCAAAAACAGTGGGGGAATTCAAGAATGCATGGGACAGACATAAGGCAATTCTAGTGGGGGTAGGAGGAAGTAGGCTGTTGGTTAACTAGGATCTGCAGCTTATCCGTTAGGTAGGGAAATGGGCAGACTAAGTGGGTCGAGTGGTCCTTATCTGCCATCAAATTCTATGGTTCTATGTTTCTTTCAGAAATCTTAATTTAAAAGTACATTTTGCTAAAAGAAATAATGAATTATCTACTGAAGAAACTGAGATCGAATCGGTATTGAATATATCAGCAGAAAAAGACACAAATTTTGTGCGCTAGTTAAGAAAACCATCAGCTTTTATGCCACCTTATTCACAAGCAGTTCTGACATTTGAGAAAGCAGTCTTTATGGAGCTGGAGAAATACCATGCTGATTCTGCAAATCTTAACTATGTCAATCTCACTACGGCAGAAAGAATGGAAATCAAAGACTTGGAGAGCAACCCACATTTAATTATTATATCTGTGGACAAGGCGGGTTCTGTGGTCCTCATGAATACTGATAATTATAAGCAGGAAATATTCAGGCAACTTGCCAGTACTGTCTTTTATGTTGGCTTGAAGTCAGATTTGACAAATGTGTTTAAAAAGGAGATTGACACTTTTTTTAATGAATATGTATAATACAGGTGCTATTTCAAAGTATACCCTTCGGTTTTTGACAGCCAGCCTCCCTGTGAGGCAGACCCTTTATATCCTACTGAAGATCCCCAAGACTTTGGTGCATCCCTCAGGATGCCCCATTGTTTTGGGCATCAGCTCTTTGATTGAGCCATTGTCAAAATTTGTCGCCCAGCATATTTATTTTTGGTTCCTAAGTTGCCATCGTACATAATGGATACTACTGGAATATTGTACATCCTGGGGGATCTCCAAATGGTAACACACTGGCTATTGGTTACTGTGGACACAGAGGCTCTTTATACCAGTGTACCTCACAATGGTGGCCCGGCGGCATTACAGTTTGGGTTGGAAAATGGTACCTCTTGTGAACATCCATGACTCTGGGCAGTGTTGGGTCAGTTACTGTTTCTATTACTTTCTATTATGTTTGGAAACTTGTTCCAGGAAGCTCTGTGCATTCATTAGCAAGGATGGAGAAGTGATAGAAAAAGTAATGCACCTTACAATTATAGTTACTTATTTCTTTTTATACAAAAACAATACAAACATAATAAATAACTATAACAGATAAAAATTTTTGAAAGTAATAGTTTAGTTACTTTCAAATAAATGTAATCAGTTACAGTTATGTATTTATTTTGTATAAAAAAAGAGATAAGTAATTGTAACTGTAAGGTGTATTACTTTTTCCAGTACTTCTCTATCCTTGCTAGTGACCGCACAGAGCTTTCTGGAACAAGTTTTTAAAAGTAATAGAAAGTAATAGAAAAAGTAACTTACCCAACACTGCCTCTGGGCATGAGTATCAGCACTGATGCTGATACGTATACCCCCGAGTCAAGGCTTTCAATTTCAGTTACACATTAAACCACCTTACACGCTCGGTTTCAACAGGTACTTACTTTTAAGTTATTATCTCACTTCCTAGTTCCAGAAAGTACACTTGGCTAATATTGGATAAAATTATCCTAACCCAACAATGCATGAGTTTGATGGCGCTCCAGTGCCATGTTGTCATGTGAACACCCCAGAGGCTCTGGTGGCTCAGAATAAAGTCAGGATGACTAGAGGTGAAATTACTATAAAAACAACATTAAATTGATCCTGTATTGCAAAAAAGGACCATAAATTGCTGTTTTCAGTCTCACAGATGGCTGTAGTCACATGTTAGTCATGTGCCAAATACCGCAGCAAAAAGATGACAGTGTCCTTTTAAAAGACCAGTTGTTTAGCAGGAACCATACGACAAAAATTATAACTTTCATCACACTGTTTGTCATGCCTGCATAATAAAAAGTATTTTAATTTTGTCTCGATGTGTCTGGTTTATTTCTTTAGTTAGTACCAATATTAGTCTTTCACCACTCCATACATATCAGCATAGCCTCCTACAGAGGCAGGGAGAATATATAGAGGCCCAACTGTCTTTAACATTTTTGGCCCATCCCCTTAACTCACATGTAAGTTTTTCAATGGGGAAAAAATTATTGGTCATTTGTTTTTGCCCAATATAGTTGCACTGCTGCTTTAAAATATGCCCAAGTAACTGCCTAACTTAAGCTACTTCACCCTCACGTATTCACTCATTTCCTGGCTTAACAGCTGACACTCTCCCCACACCTCCCCTCCTCCCCCCACACCCCCATAGGTACCTCTAGCTTGATGTGTTTCCTCTCTACTTCACCTCACTCTGTAGCTCCTGAACCCTGATTTCCACCTATTCCCCTCCTCCCTCTTTCCCCTTTTCACTGCTCCTTTTTATTTGTCTTGGCTGACCCATGTTAACCTATTAACTTTGACAAAAGTTATTCTTGACTACCTATTATCACATACTGATACATTATTGTGTTTTATCTTGGCTTTTACCCTGGTATCTATTTTTGGTTGTTATTTGCCAACTTTGACAAAGTCTGATATGATGACGGCTCTGATTGTTTTTTGTTATTTTGTTATATCCATGTCATGTTTTTGTTACATTGTTGTATTTAGC
The DNA here is from genome assembly GCA_016271365.2 of Neoceratodus forsteri. Lineage (NCBI taxonomy): Eukaryota > Metazoa > Chordata > Ceratodontiformes > Ceratodontidae > Neoceratodus > Neoceratodus forsteri. Next base: position 129,569,828 of record JADMNL010000024.1, read on the forward strand.
TAATTGGTATGACTTCTTTTGGACATGGAACCTTTGTAAATGAGTCTCTGACTCAAAGGTATGTCAAATTCTGAGACTGTAATAAATAAATTAAAATATGTGGTGAACAGATCCAGTTTGAAAGTGCTGCCCACTTAATATCTTAATATTTAATTTAATTTATTTTACCAGGAAGACACTCCATTGAGCACGGCTCATTTGCAAGGAGGTCCTGGGTAGGACAGAACAATAATTTGGAAACCAAAACACATACTTACAAGGATATTACAGCTTTAAACACACAGTAACATCTGGTAGTACAGGTTATGTAGAAGCAACTATACATGAATGTACATCGAAAAGCAACTAACTGTGAACATGGAAGAAAAAGATTGAAGAAAAATTACAGAAAAATTGATTCTGACCACAGTAACAATTAGTGACCATAGAGCATATGACAGACCTGAAATTAACAGAATTAACAGACCACTAGCAACAAGATAAATAAAAAGGAAATAATGAGACTATAATAACGGAGGAGCGTTTTCTCCCATACGAAACCCGGGTTATAATTCACTGTTATAACCCACGGGTTATAACGGCAAACATGTGCTGGGTTTCACTCGCTGCACGCACGCACCTGGCACTGCTCACACAGTCAACCAGGCACTTGCCCACAGTTGACTCTGCCACCATCACTCGGCGGTAAGTAAACGTAGAACAAAAAAACTTTTCCTCTTGGCAGCACAGTTTGAGTCCTTTGATAAATGTTACAAAAAAATAAAAACAAAAGATTTTGGCAGCCACTCCTCAGCCTCACAGACTGCTGACTGTCTTTCTTCGGGACCAGACTGTGGCTGTTTTATTTTATACAATTGCTGTGGTGAGAAAACGATCCCCAGCAATTATATAAAATAAAACATGGGGTAGTGTGTTAACTTGAGTTTTTACACTTAACCCCTCAGTGTTGAGTGCTTAAACCCCTCAGGCTTTGCTCTCAGGCTTTATGTAGCATCCAACACTGAGGGGTGTGTGTAAAAACTTGTTAAACACACAGCCCCATGCATTATTCTATATATAATAACTGGGGAGTGTTTTTTCCCCTAAGGGAAACATGGTTATAATTTGCCATTATAACCAGCTGGTTATGAAGGCAAACACGCACCGGGGTTCTCACTCTCCATGCCTGCACCAACCTCCAGTCTCCCCTGCTTCACCCACCAGTCACCACATCTTGCATTTGGCAGGGAGTTAAAAAAAAAAAAAACACAGCCGCAAAGGTGGTACAAGGGAAAGGAAGACAGGGAAACATGAGACATGGGTAATGGACACACAAATGCGCAGGAAAGCTGACAGACAACCATAAGGAGCTTCTGAAAAGGGAGGGAGCAGAGGAGAAAACAGGCAATAGAAACTGAAGGGAGGGTGGAAACACACACAAGAGCCATGGGCTAAATTTGTGTCTGAATTTAAAAAAAATGGAAAAAAAGAGGGGAAAGTTTCTAGCTGCTCCACCCTCAGACTGCACTTCATCCCAACTGGACAGCATCTGACAACAGATGTATTTTTATTTGATATAATTGCCCTGGTGAAAAAAAATGCTCCTCAGCAGTAATATAAAATAAAGGCTGGGTAGGTGTGTAAAACTCAAATTTTACACAACCCCTCGTTGTGGGATGCCTTTATAAACCCCTCCAGCTTCGCTCTCGGGGTTTATGTGGCATCCTACACCACAGGGGTGTGTAGAATTTTCATTATAACCCCCTACCCAGCCATTATTCTCTATGTTATATATACAGTGTACATTATACTGGCCAGTATAGTTAGGGTTGCATAGCCACTTCTATGTTAAACACCATATTTTGCACTTTAATAACTTTGCAACCGTTTGTCCGATCTGCCTGAAGTTTTGCATGCATTGTGTGGTACCATAGATCTCTGAATCTGGAAATTATTATTCTGGTCACATTTTCAATTGTGGAGCTGCAGAGGATTGAAAAATGTGAAAAATCCTCAACTTTTTTGAATTCTTTGCTCGTCTCTACAGCCTGAATGGTTTGTCCATCTGGTCTGAAATGCTCAGGGTATATGGGTCTGGGTCAAGGAAGTGCTTTTTGAAGATTTGATGAACAAATATTAATCGGTTCAAAAGTTATTAAACTTTAAAATGTCCCATTATAGCCTATGGAAAAAGTATATGTCCAGCTCAAAAACTTTTAAAACCTTTCGCGAAAGCAAAAAAAGCTTTTGAGCTATGCCAATTTGTTTTCAAGCTGCCGCCATCTTGTTTTCAGTCAGCGACAGACAAAAATGGCTGTAGTTCAAATCTGGCTGGGCCTAGGAAAACACTGACAGTTGTATTTACCTAGTTGGGCCCTGAGCTACACAGCACAACCTTTTTTGAGGGTACCCCTCCCCCCAAGAAATATCTTTTCTGAGACTGGCTCTCCGTAGTGTCACAAAATTGCGACAGAATGGATGTGACACTTTTGCAAATCAAGACAGTGTCATGCCCATCCTTTCTCATTTTTGCGAAAGTGTCACAATTTTGTGACACTACAACATGCACAAAAAGAGGAATTCTTTGCTACTCCACCACAGTTAAATGGCTCGGGCTTCTGGGCTGAAATGTGCAGGGTGGTAAGACCTGGGTCCACTGATGTGCCTTTTGTTGGTTTGGTCTCAAATCACTCAACACTCCTTTAGCTGCAGCATTCTGAAGTTGAAAAATTTCCCATAGGCTAACATGACGGCATCCGTGTCATGTTTCGGTGCCCGTCTCTCAAAAATGATTCGAGATAACAGATTTTTCACTCCTAGCACCTTAGTTCACCTTTAAGCGAACTAAAAATGCGTGGAAGTTTCGAAGTCATGATTACAACTGCTGTGGAATGTTTTTCATAGCTGCTACGGTTACTGAGATATTGGCAAATTAGTGTTCAGGGGTTCATTTCCATGTTTGTAGGCTTGCATTATGTCCCCGTACTTATGAGCAAGTGGGAGCACAGGGCCCGTGCTCTCACATTCGTTTACCACTACATAAATATTTTAAGCGTTAGGGGAGTGCAGGGCCCAGAGGGCCCATGCTCCCACAACCACATATCAGTTACATTACTAGACATTTACAATGATAGTGTTGTGAATTTTTTCAGTAAACTAGCAAAAGGCAACCATGGAAAACATTACTGAGATATCGGTGTCTGCACCACCTTTTGGTGCCTGTATCTGGGAAGTGGGTCAGGAAAGTGCCAGTGGTGTTTAACACTACTTTTAGTTGTGAGAAAGTACCAGTAGTGTTGCAACACTACCTCCTGTTTCACAAAAGTACCAGTAGTGTTGCAACACTTTCTTCTGTTTTGTGAAAGTACCAGTAATGTTCTGACACTACCTTTTGTTTCACTTAAGTGCCTGTGGTGTTGCAACACTACTCTTTAGTTTCATGAAAGTCGCGTATGTTGACCTATGGGAGTTTTGTGAGAGTAGCGGAATTTCACAAAATTAAAATGCCGATGAGTCAGTTTCTTTGGCATTACATAGCAAATAAATGACTAGTGATTTTTTTTTGCTGAAATTTGCAGTATGGCAAGGCCTGGCCCCACAGATGTGCCTGTAAGTGGGAGTGCAGGGCCCAGAGGGCCTGTGCTCCCACATATGCATATCATTAGGCACAAAATGGGCACTGTGAAGGGAGTGCAGGGCCTGGAGGGCCTGCACTCCCACAACCACATACCTGTTACCAGTTACATTACAATTTCTCAAAAAGAAGGGAAATTCATTGCAAAAAACTCCATTAATGCATCAGTTAGGGTTGATGGTATACCAACAAAAGTTTGGAAATTCGATGTTAGGGTTACCACCCCTACCATCCCCCCACCCTCCACACAGCACTCGACGTTGGGGTGTGCTATGGGTCAGGTCTAACTCTCACCCCATTCTCCTATGCTTCAGCATGTCAGCTTGTTTACATATGGAATGTGGTGAGAGTTGGGCCTGATGACCCAGTGGCACACCCTGGCATCGAGTGGTGTGTGGAAGGTGGAAGGGGGGTAGTAGGGGTGGTAATTCTAACATCGAATTTCCAAACTTTTGTCCATGTACTATCAACCCTAACTTATGCATTAATGGAGTTTTTTGCAATGAATATATAAATATTAATAATGCAGCATTTGGCAAATCCACAACTAAGAGCAATATGTAAAGGAGGGCTAGCAACAAGGAGAATTGAGCCTGGGTTGGGTGCTAGTGACAGATGCATTTATCTGTGTAGTATTGGTTGAGAAGAGATTGGAAAGACTGGGGGGAGACCAGGACAGGAAGCTTGATTAATTTTTAAAGGGTATTCCATGCTTTGGAGGTGGCCCAACTAAAGGCCATCCTCCCATAATTTGTGCAATACCTGGGGACATCAAGCAAGATGATGTTATGCATTCTCATCATGTAAGAGCTCAGGGACCTGATGAGAAGTAAAGAAATATATGTGGGTAGTGAGATTTGAAAAACTATAAGGGACCAGAGGTTTCAGTGTCACATTCTTATAGTATCAAGCAATGGCCATCCTATTTCCGTATAGAGAAGACAGTGATGCATTAGAGTTGGTAACTCACAGCTGTAACATAATGCTGTGTGGTAAGCACATCTAATTGACCCAGTTGTGAGGCCGTGGCGCTTCTGTAAATAATGTCTCCATAGCCTGCACAAGCATTTTTTTGTCTTCTCAGGTGAGGCAAGTCTTATTGCAAAAATAAAAATCTAATTTTTGCCTCAGCTTTTTGCAGACAGCATCTATATGTACGTTAAATGTCAACTTATCATCCACCCACATACCTAAATATTTGAAGGTGGCTACCAATTCGAGTGATTCATTGGAGAGGGTGGTGATGCTGCTTGCAGGGGGAGGTGCATTGGATTTATGGAACAGTACCATATACTTAGTTTTGGAGGCATTTAATAGGAGCTTGGATGTATGTAAGTTGAGTTGCAGGATATTAAACTCATCTTGCAGGGTCTTTAGTGCTGACTCTGGGACTGGACTTGCCGTGTGAAGTACCATTTTTTTTTTTTATTTAATATTTATTGCAGTTTCCAACATATAGTACATCATGGTCACGGTACATACAATGCAAACATGTATTTTCAGCGTATTGAAAAAGGAAAACAAAAAGAAAAAGAGAAAGAAAAAAAAAAACACCTATCCCAAACTAAGAGCCCCCCCACCTTCCCGTAGCCTCCCCCCTTATCTCCCGCCCATCGCAGGTTCGACTGCCCAGAATCATAGATTACGTGAAGTCTCTGTTCTCTGAATTTGTTGTGGTTGTGACATTCACAGAGAGTATAAAGCTAAAAGCGGGGCCCAGATTTTGTTAAATTTGCTCAGTCTGTTCTGCAAACTGACAATCATCTTCTCCGTTCTGATATTATCCAGTAATTCCTTCAACCATTCGGTATATGATATAGCTTCATTATCCTTCCAATGTCTAAGCAAAAGTTTTTTAACTGTCATAGATATAAGAGCTATGTGATATTTCCGTGTGTTTACCGGGATTTCTGAGTAATTTCCTAATAGGCAGATATCAACTGTAAACAGCTTGTCAAGTCCCAACAAAGGGTCTGCCCTTTGCTTGATTTGCAACCATAGGGGGGGCTACTTTAGAACAGTGCCAAAAAATGTGCACTAGATTGCCCTCGCCTTGGCGCATCTCGAACAAATGGCAGAAGAAGCCCTGTCGAACTTGGCTATCTTCTGAGGGGTATAGTATAAATTGTGCAGGATACGGAACTGCGTAAGTCAGAGCCTATCCTGAGTAATAAATTTATGGCATCCTTGCCAGAGTTTCTCCCAGTTAATGGGCATCTCTGGCAGAAGCGTTGTCCAATAATCAGTAGGTCCAAAAGGCCCAGGATGTATTCTACTGTATAAGACTTTGAATATTTTGGAGACTGCGTGAAGGAGGCCTGCAAATTGAATCAATTCCACCCAGAAAGGGGTAGTCCCTAGTGTCAGGGGGTTCACCCCTATAGTTTTCACCAAGATATGTCGCAATTGGAATAATTTGAATATGTTAGAGGCTGACATCCCTAGCTTTCTTAAAATGTCTGTGAATGATGCCCATTTTTGTTCTGCCCCTACCCAAAAATAGTTGAGCTTGGCTTCTCTGAGTTGTGGGATCCATAAAGGGGAGAGAACTTTCCCATCTAGTCTGATATTGGGATTGCCCATCAGAGGTTGCTCCAAGTCCGAACAATGGTTATATTTAATAACAGAGCAGAACTGGGAGTGGACCCTCACCGATATGGCAATAGGTGACCCAAGCAGTGGCTTAGGGAGGCTCTTGGGTTGCACGAAGAAAAGCGCCGAGGGAGAAAGATTGTGACAACGGATTTGTGCAGATTCTATTTGGATCCAGAGGGGTAAGTATTCGCTAGGGTATCTAGGGTCATTTGGGGTGAGCCATCTCAAGTATTTACTCGCATGGCTGGCCCAATAATAAAGGCCAACATGCGGTAGCCAGAGGCCCCATTTGCACTTTGGGTTGGCCAGCTTGTGGAAGGCTAATCGGTGCCCTTTACCTGGCCAAATAAAATTAGAAAAGATATTGTGCACTTTTTGGAACCACGATTGGGGTAACCAAATGTTCAGGAGATTAAGTGGATAAAACAGCCGAGGGAAGATATTCATTTTGATGAGGCTGACTCTGCCCCAAATCGTCAAGGGAAGAAGGGACCATCTATTTAAGTCCTGGACAATAGTGTTTAATAGGGAGTCTAGATTGTATTTATACAGAAGGGCAGTGCTTCTCGAGAAGGTAATGCCTAAATATTTCAATGACTTCCTTTCCCAGGACAGGCCTAATGCACTGATCTCATACCTCATCACTCTTTGGTTGAGAGGGAATACCACCATTTTCCCCACATTTAATTTGTAATTAGATAACAGACTATATTCTTTGATAACCTCCAGGAGATGTGAGATGGCTTTTTTGGGATATGAAATGCAGAGAAGTAAATCATCTGCATAGGCCAATACCTTGATTTCAATGCCCTGTACCGATATATCTTGAATCTTGGGGTTGGCCACCAATCTTCGAATGAGAGGCTCTAAATATAAATGAAAATGAAGTGGGGATGGGGACATCCTTGCCTCGTGCCTGAAAGCACGGGAAACCTGTCAGAGCTATACCCGTTGCATAAGACTCTGGCTGTTGGGAACTTATAGAGGGCCTGTATCCAATTTTGGAATTCTAAAGGGAGGCCGAAGGCATGTAATGTCTGGAAAAGGAAGTTCCAATCTACTCTATCAAATGCTTTCTCGGCATCCAGAGAAACCAAGGCTGCTGGGTATTCTGCATCTCTGGATGCCGAGAAAGCATGAGCCAGAGTTCGGATATGGTCACTAGCCAACCTGCCCTTCATGAAGCCCACCTGCTCCACTCCGATTAAATCTGGAAGAACTGTGCTTAGGCGATCTGCCAACAGCTTACTCAGAATCTTAATATCCTGATTGAGTAGCGATATCGGCCTGTAACCTGCCATATCTTCTGGGGTTTTACCGGGTTTTAGAATAAGTACGATTAGCGCTTCAAATAATGTGGCATCTGTACTCCTTCCATCTAAGATCTGCTGGAACATAGGGAGGAGCAAAGGGGTAAGATTCTTTGAAAACGCCTTGTAGAAATTCGATGAAAACCCATCAGGTCCAGGGGACCTGTCATTGGGGAGGCTGTCTATCACTCCCAGAATCTCCATTTCGGTTAAAGGAGCGCATAAAGCAGCTTGCTGCTCTACTGTGAGAGTGGGCAGATGTGATTCCTTTAGGTAGTGATCCAGATCCTTTCAAGAGGGGGGGGGTTCGCCATTGGTGAGTATAAAGATTGGAAGAATGTTTGGAATTCTGAAGCGATTTCTTTAGGGTCAACCATTAGTGAACCTTTATAGGACCGAATTGAGGCAATGAATCCGGCAGACTCTTGTTGCTTAACACAAGCAGCCAGAAGATGACCCGCTTTCTCCCCCCTGATCAGCGTAAGTAGCTTTCATTTTCAGAATCAAAAATTCTGTCCTCTCTCTAAGAAGCTCCATATAGGAGTCTTTGAGTTTGACCAGGTTCAATAGAGTCTGTTCCGGTGTATGAGGAGACAGATTTTTTTCTATGCCTCTAATCTGCCTAAGGAGCTGCATTAGCTCCAGCTTTCTCGATTTTTTCCTCTTTGATGCCACCCCTATTAATAGACTCCTTAGATAAGCTTTAAGGGCACCCCATTCCATATCGGGTTTACCCGTAGAATTAGAATTGACAGACAAGTATTGAGAGATATGATTATTGATGTACTTCAATATTATTGGGTCCTTTAGAAGCTGGTTATTGATTTTCCAGCGGCCGTCCCTTTTAGGAATACCTGCCAGGGAAAGTTGACATGTAACTAATGAGTGGTCAAATGGTGGTCCCGGGTGTATGGCTGAATCTACAATCCCAGATACCAGGCAATGCGAGATCATTAAAGTAATCAATCCTAGAGGATGTCTTGTGGACAGGGGAGGTGAAGGTGAAACCTCTATCTGTGGGGTGCAGTATGCGCCACACATCTCATAGTCCCACCTTATCCCATAAATCTCTTAGGGCCCTTTGAGCTGGGGACAGACCTCTGGGTTTGTTTCCTGTGCGATCCATGCTTGGGTCAAAAACTAAGTTTAGGTCTCCACCCAGAATCATTGGGGTTGTAACAAAGGGCACCAATTTGTTCATGAGTTCTACAAAGAACTCGGGAGAGTCGGAATTTGGTCCATAAATACTGCCCAATAATACCTCTAGATTATATACTCTTCCTTGGACGAGCACATACCTCCCACGGGCATCCCTAATTATGTTACTTGGCACAAAAGAGACTTTGCTCCTTATCAGAATCATGACTCCACAGCTTTGCCTTGCACCCTGAGCTGTGAATACCTGCCCTATTTGGTGCCTCCTCATCTTTAATTCTTCAGAAATCAGCAGGTGAGACTCCTGTATAAACGTGACATCCGATCTCAGCAATTGGAGGTGTTTACGCACTTGGTATTGTTTAATCTTCTGCCTAACTCCCCTCACATTCCATGAAGAAAAGGTTAAATTACTCATCATGAATTGAAACTAATCTTACGTGGTCATTCTGGGCATTCCACCAGTGGTCTTTTTCTGGTCACGACATCAATGGATTTGTCCAGAGAAACCTGGTCCGGGCTCCCCCCCTCCCTAAATACAACCATATGGCAGTTGAATATCTTGAAATCAACGTCCAGGTTAACCCCTACCCTCCCCTCCCCATCACTACTACGGACAGGAACAGCAGAACCCCTGCTATGCCCTCCCGTCCCCAGCCCTCCCAACCCATCTACTACCCCATCAACCTAAAATATTACTGAGGCCTTGGAATGGACTGTCTAATGGGGCAAGAATATAACAGAATATATTGACTAAAATATACTGTTCAAGATCCATTCCACTTCTATTGACTACTTTGGCTAAGTGCGTGCTAGTCAACTGTCATTGTGACCGTTATTTAATGGACTACAAGTCAAAATAATCATTTTTTTCCTATCCTATAGATCGGCATCATTGCTGCCCAAACCCTGATATAGTCTGCTAAGTGGCAGCCTGCCCTCGTAAAATAAAAAGGAAAAGGAGAACATAAAGTACTTGTGGAGAGAAATGAAGAGAATGCACCATTTCATGCAAGTAAAACAAAACAGACACAGTCTTATGTGTTAATGGCCAAATTCGGCTCCAATAAGCCTGAGGGCTGTCAGGTATAATTGTCCCGCATTAGACGGACGATTTCCACCGTGGCTCTTGCGATGCCATATCGTCAGCATACATTTGAACCAGTCTGAACACCTGTAATGTGACTCTAACAGGGGATTGAATCAGATCGAGAAAAAAAGTTGAAATTGCGCATTTTCAAGCTCCCCAAGCAAGGGATTAGTCCATAAACATTGAATTCTTATGTTTGACGACTTTGACAGGGAGGGTCAGCTGCGATTTACCCTGCCAGTTAACCAAATGAGGTTTGATATTTAGATTATGCCAAGCGGCTCCACCATTACGGTAGTCTGCTGCGGAAAGCTGCCTTCTAACATTCTTCAGTTCCGTGCGCCCTCTAGTGGTGACTATTGTAAAGGCTGGATGAGTACTGCAACCGAAAGCTAGCAGGGTAGACCTGTTAGAAGACAGTGTTTCGGTGGGGCATTATGAGAAGCAGGGTTCGAGAGAACTTGTCACCAATGTCCCAACGACTATATGGAATTAGCAGTGTGAGCCACAACAGTACCCTTATCTGCTCTTAACGCATCATACAACAGTTTTGAGTCTTAATAAAGGAAACCCCCTTTAAGGGAGAAAAGACAAACGTTCCTGTTGATTAATAGTCACTGGTAGTCTTTGAGACTGTCATCTCATTACCTCATAGCTCTCAGGTTTCTTTGAACAGATCGGGGAAAGCACTTTTAAGCCCTTTTGCAGTGGCGTCTGGGTCCTCGAAAGATATCCAAGATCCCAAGATCAGAACTCCCAACTTCGCTGGGTAGGTCATCCGAAATTTCACGCTGGCAGCAATTAACTTAGAAACCATAGGGTGAAATTGGGCTTCCTTTGCCTAATCGAAGCAGGCAAATCTTGCGTAATTCTAATTTTAGTGCCTTCCCAGCACACCTCCTGCAGTTCTTTTATTTTGGTGAACAAATGTTGCCGTTCTAGAAAGTTTAGGAACTTAAAAATCAGCGGGCGAGGGGGAGCACCAGACTGTGGTTTGGGGCGGAGAGCCCTGTGGGCCCGTCCGATAATGGTCGGGCGAAGAGCGGTCCGGCTAACTTTTCAACTAACTTCTGGATAAATCCTATCACATCAGTTCCTTCAGCACTTTCAGGAAGACCTATGAGGACCACGTTGTTCCTACGACTGCGGCCCTCAAGGTCTTCAATTTTCATCTCCATTTTAGCAAGCTTCTGACAGACCATCACAATCTCGGGCTCCATTTTTTCGGTTCTTTTTTCCACTGATCTAATTCTGGCTTCAGCATCTAAGGTTCTTTGCTGTAGATCCTCGACCGCATGGGTAAGAGATTTGATTTCAGCTGTTATTGTAACCATACTTTCTTTGAAAGGAGAAAACTCCTGTAGAAAATGTTGCAAAGTGAGAGGTTGCTGTTCCTCCGTAGTAGCTTCCGGAGTCGGATCATCTTCACCTCCCGAGGCCCTGGCGTTTTTCGGGGCCTTTTCCGGTGTAGCTGGAGGAGTGTGTTTTGCAGGATTTTTCTTTGACAGCATCTCCGTCTGGGAAATTAAGCTTAATATTATGAGCCCAATCCTTTCTTAGGCACGTGAGGCTCTGTTCAGATGATAGGCAGTTAGATATTTCGTTGAAATTATTGATCTTGTGGGTCAGAGGGCTGGAGCTGTGGTAGAAGGCTGCTACTTGGTGGACTGCATCATGTGATCCCTCGTGAAGTACCATGTTATCTGCATAAAAGTGGAGGTTAGCTGAAGTGATATTATGGCCCAAATCGTTGATGCATATTGTGAAAAGCAGAGGCCCCAATATGGAGCCTTCTGGCACACCTTTGTTGATTAACGCACAAATGGAACTTCGACCTTCTACCTTTAGTTGCTGGCGTCTATCTGTGAAATAGCACTTAAACCAGTTTACTATATTTGGACTTAGTCCAATACGTAGAAGCTTGCTCAGGAGGATGGAATGGTCTGCTGTGTCGAAGGCTTTGCTTAAGTCTAAAAAGAGTGCTGCAGTAGGCTGTTTATGATCCATGGCCATAAACCAGTCACTGGTAACTTTTACTAGTGCAGAGGTTGTGCTGTGCTTGGCTCTGAAACCAGATTGCATGGGTTTAATAATGGAATTTGCCTCAAGGTAGATTTTTAGCTGATCATGGATTAGTTTTTCAGACAATTTTGCCAACACTGGTAGGACAGAAATGGGTTGATAATTGTTCATTGAAGCTTTATCACCAAACTTGAAGAGTGGGAAGATATGAGCAATTTTCCATAATGTACGGACCTCACATCTTGTTGTTGAAAGATTGCATGGATGCATTATAGGTGCTGTAAGAACTAAGTAGCCCATTTTTAGGAAGACATGATCAATATTATCTGCCCCTGCATTCTTTCTGGATTTGAGGGTTTGAAGTATGTGCTCTACTTCTTTACAAGTAATCTGATGGTATAAGGGAGACCTGTAAAAAAAAAAAAAAAAAAAATTGACCACGCTATATGTAAAAGGGCTAAAAAGTTCAAAAGTGGCAACACACCAGACTACTACAAATTAAACCAACAGTCATATCAAGGTATGATTACTGTCGGGGATCAAACACACACACACACACACAGTCACTCACACAATCTATTAAAAATTGCACATCCATCTCACCACCCATCTCTCTCAAGCAGCAATTGGGCTGGGGGATACTGGGATGTATAGGGAGAGGTATCACCAGCAGAAAACAGAAAGTTGTTATCCCTCTGTACAGACAGTTGGTGAGACCCCATCTGGAGTACTGTGTCCAGTTCTGGAAACCCCATCTCCACAAGGACATAGGCAGGATGGAGGCAGTTCAGAGGAGGGCAACTAAAATGGTGCAGAGTCTGCAAGAGAAGCCATACGAGGAGAGATTAAAGGAGCTTAATATGTATTCCCTTGAGGAAAAGAGGGAAAGGGGGGACATGATAGAAATGTTTAAGTACCTCAGTGGAATCAACAAAGTCCAAGAGGGTAGCATCTTTCAGAAAAAGAGATGTGCAAGAACAAGTGGACACAATTTGAAGATAGAGGGGGGACGGCTCAGGGGCAATGTGAGGAAGTATTTTTTCACAGAGAGGGTGGTGGAAGCATGGAACAGCCTTCCTGAGGAGGTTGTGGGGTATAAAACTGTGGGAGAATTTAAGAATGCATGGGTCAGACATAAGGCAATTTTTGTGGGGGGTAGAAAGAAATAGGCTGTTGGTTAAATAGGATCTGCAGCTTATCCTCTAGGTAGGGAAATGGGCAGACTAGGTGGGCCAAGCGGTCCTTATCTGCCATCAAAGTCTATGTTTTTATGTCTCTATGTAACATTAGACTATCAATAGAGTGATGAGGTCTCCTGTACACACAAACACACAAGAAGCAACTAAATTTTGACATTCTCACGTGCACCCCTCACCACCCAACCACTGTGCAACCACAGACTTTCAGCTATCAACAAACTACTATGATTTGTAAAAAACATACACACACACACTCTCTCTTGCTGAGAGCTTCTCCAGCTTCACACAAACTCACATACCCAACACAGGCACACACACACCCTCCGATAAGAATCCATGTTATGACTATAGCACAGTATATTACCCCCCACTCTCAGCCATCAAATGGCTGTATATCAATAAAGCGATACAGACTTTACAAGCTATATATGCCCACACACACACACACAAACACACTTGAACAGAAACAGCTATTGTCCATGGCACTGCCCATTATCCTAGACAGCAGCTTCTCACTGCCCACAATCAAGACAGTAGCTGTTCAAGTATCAGACAGATGTTGTGGTTTGGCTATTTACAAATCACTGTGGACTATGTATCTTGCACGTGCGCACGCATGCACACACGCACATGGGACCATCTGTGGCAACTGTTGCGTATAGCATACATTCCACCTAACAGCATATGCACCTGTACAGTGAACACACCAACTATAGGTAATATGTTGAGAGTCTCTTCCCCTGTGTACTAGGGAGCAAGAGGTAAGATTCTTGAAGAGACGTTGTCCACCGGATCTGTACTATAAAATATAGGAAAGGGGTCACAAAGGATACTTAGTTCTTAGGGAGTAAACAGGAAGGATAGACATACAGTAATACTTATCTGGGGAAGGAGTCAGCATCCTGTCAGACCTGTTAAATTAATAAGAAAAATAGGTTAATATGGGGAAAATACAGTAGGAAGTGCAGAGACAGAGAGCGGAGAGTTACGAAAGGAGTATATTACAGCATGGGAGTAAGGAACAAGCATTTGCCAATGCCGAATGTTGTCTTGCTGGCATTGGCATTGATAGTGCAGGCGTTGGAGAGATGCATAATAGGAATGGCAGTGAAGCATAGAACTGACATCAACCCCACCCCACCCTGCAGAGAGTGACAGGCATTGGGGTGTGCCTTTGGGTCATTGACCATAACGCTCTTGCCATTTCACCTAACTCTACCCTGCAGACTCTGACAAGTGTTGCGTTGTAACTTGGAGTCATCAGGCCTAACGCTCACCCCATTTCATAAGGAATTATGTTGAGATGGATGTAGCATAGGAGAATGGGGTGAACTTTAGGGTTGAAGAGTCCAAGGCACACCTGGATGGCTGTCAGTGGCTGCAGGGTGGTGGTGGGGGTGCATTACAGCTGACAATCCAAAGGCACACCCTGATGCCTGTTAGTTTGAACAGGGTGGGACATTATGGTTAGAAACCCTAATGCTCGGGGCATTTATTGGTATTTGCACTCCAAATTTTCAACGTGGCCTTTTTGTGACCCCACCTCATGAAAGCATGTAGGACCTCTGCTCATGAACAGTGTCACTGTGATTTTTGTTGTTGTGTCCTGAATGTTGATTTCCCACAGTGACTGCGCCATTCTGCACCACATAAAAATGTCAGCTGCACCATTCATAAGTAGCTGTGAAGAGATGGCAATGTTGAAAATCTGGAGTGAAAATGTTAAAAATTCTCGAGGTTACAAGCGTGCATGAAAACTGTGCAACACACGCTCTTAACAGTCTTTTCTTGGAATTCTTTTACCAAATTTTTAGCATAGGCATTTTGGGACCTCTGCTCATGAATAATGTCAGTATGATTTTCTTAATCTGTCCCAAACTTTGATTTCCCACAGCGACTGCTCCATTGTGCGAAACCACATTTCAGGCAGGATGTGAAAAATGGCAGCTGTACCATTCATAAGAAAGTGTGCAAAAGTGGCAATGTTGAACATCTGGAGTGAAAATATTAAAAACTCTGGAACTTACGACTGTACATGGACACGGCACAACACATGCTTGTAACATAGTCATTTTGTGGAATTTTTTCACCAGCTGTTTAATATAGACATCTTGGAACCTCTGCTTATGAATAGTGTTACTGTGATATTTTTACTCTTTCTGGAACATTGTTTTCCTACAGCGACTGCATCACTGTGTGTCAGATGTGTGAAGAGACATTTTGGATAGGATGTGGAAAATGACAGCTATGCTGTTCATAAGGAGGTATGGAAAAATGGCAATGTTGAAAATCTGGAGTAAAAATATTAAAAAGTCTCAAAATTACAAGCATGTGTGGAAACTACACAAGGCACGCTTGTAACATGGTAATTTTTGTGAAATTTCTTCACCAAATTTTCAACATAGGCATTTTGGGACCTCTGCTTATGAAAAGTGTTACTGTGATTGTTTTACTGTGTTCCAAACATTGTTTTCCCACAGCGACAGCGCCACTGTGAGCTGGATGTGCGAAAACACATTTTGGGCAGTATGTGGAAAATGACAGCTGTACTGTTCATAAGGAGGTGTGAAAAAATGACAATGTTGAAAATTTGGAGTAAAAACATTAAAAATTCTCAAAGTTACAAGCATGCGTGGAAACTGTGCAACGCACGATCGTAACACAGTAATTTTTTTTTTATTTTTTCACCAAATTTGCAATATAGGCTTTTTGGGACCTCTGCTCATGAACAGTTTTACTGTGATTTTCTTACTCTGTCCTGAACATTGTTTTCCTACAGCGACTGTGCCACTGTGCGCCAGATGTGCGAAAACAAATTTCAGATAGGATGGGGAAAATGGCAGCTATGCTGTTCATAAGGAGGTATGGAAAACTGGCAATGTTGAAAATCTAGAGTAAAAATATTAAAAATTCTTAAAGTTACAAGCGTTGCGTGGAAACTGCGCAACACTTGCTCGTAACACAGTCATTTTTGGGAATTTTCTCATCAAATTTGCAACATAGGCTTTTTGGGAGCCCATCTCATGAACAATCACACTGTAATTTCATTACTCAGTCCTGAAAAGGTGATTCTGCGCATTGACTGCAAAATCACCTTTCAAGACTGAATAACGAGATGACAGTGACTGAATTCATGAGGTGGGGTCCCAATAACCTGTTGTTGAAAATTTGGTGCCAAAATTAGTAAAAATGGCCGAGATATGCACCAAAGATGAAAAAAAAACACATTTATGCCATTATACAGCTTACTGGCATTTCTTGCGCGGTCAGCTTTAAAGAGTGCAGATGTGTTTCTGGTCCACTGACGATCGTCTCACCAGGATCCGGAGGGAAGTATGGGGTGAGGGGTGTGTGGGGAGGTGGGGTGCACAGAGGGTGGCTGCGGGCTGAGGGAGGGGATGGGATGGTGAGGGACCTTTTCCTTTATTTCGGGTAACAAAAATTTAAAAATTCACCGTGGACTGTTTTTTTTTTGTTTGTTTGTTTTTTACAGGTTTGGCCACCCTGGAGTGGGCTCCCAGTGTGGTACATTTCTTTGGGGAGGCATGTTAGCCACACTGGAAGGGCTCCCAGTGTGGCACACAATCGGGGTGGGACAGTGGCAGGAAAATGGGGGGGGGGTTAACATGCTGACAGGGGGATTAGGCACCCCTGTCGGTAAGCATATTTGTGTTCAGAGGCATGATGCCGAGGGGGATTGGGCATCACCTCGGCAAACCACATCAGTAAAGGGGTCACATATGCTGATAGGGGGATTGAGCATCCCCACGTTGGCTTCCTAGGGACTGTGACACCAGGCAAGGCACGTCATGCAATGAGGGGTCGCTCCCTCACTGCAGCGGCTAAAACGTTTCAAGTTGGTGGCACATTTTCCAACTGCTGTCATAGACAGCATGCAATCTCATTTGTGCCATGAAGTCCAGCCCTAAAAAGCAGTGGTGCCACTGGCCACAACACGCATCAAGATCTCCAAAACCTGCTCTTCCACTTCATAACCCTAATATGTTGTATGCCAAAGTGCAAACAACATAAAAAGGGAACTTTAGACAAAAAGTTACAGATAGGACAAAGCAGGAAGACAGAAATATAGAAAAAGAAAATAAAGTAATAAATGGATAAGAGCCAGCCTGCCGGCACAGTGGTAGTGCTATGGCTTGCAACGCAGAAGACCCAGGTTCAGGAACAAGCCAGGACTGTCAGAGTTCCAGCTGGGAGAGGAGGAGGATCGAGTGTCCCATATGATGCTCTCTCCCTCCGGGAAGGGAGGATCTCGCATCCCATGGCTCTATCGCCATGTGGGTGACCACAGTTAGCAGTGCAGGGGATCTGCAAGTGACAGACAGGGCCATTGAAATGCACCCAACAGTTGGTTACATCAGGCCTTACTGGCAGTAAATCCCGGTGCCTGATCTTAGTGATGGAGGACGGGACGAAAACAGAAACAGCGAGCAAGGGTCATGCAGATGAAGCCTTGCAGTGACCCACTTCCACATTGGACACTAGCTGCAGCACTCATGGACCAGATCCACACCTTCACCTCTGCCTCAGGTAGCCAGATGACTGTGGGGAAGAAATGTTAAAGGCTGATAGCATACATAGCACCAAGGGGTAAGCGGGGGGGGGGAGGTAGCACAGAGGTGTGTTGCAGATGGGTGTGGGAGCTGCAGCAGAGTCTTGGAAGGAAGGGTAGCTCACTTCGGAGGAAGCAAAAGGAGGCTCTAGCTCATGATCAGAGGAACATAAAGAATATTTGGTTAAAAAAATAAAAAGAATAGAAAAATGTTGGTGGTTGGGGAAGGAGCTCACCAAAAAATCATTTATCACCCCCAGATAGCCTAGTGGCCAGTAGTTAAAAGTAGTAACCTGGGTGGGCTGCCAGAGACTCTTTTGGTCTAGTGGCCCAGCATAAATAAAATAATTTAGCATTGGTGGTCCAGGATGCTAAAGTTGTCCCATGTGGGGCAGTAATTTACATAATATCCCTAGTGAGCTAGTGGGTTGGCTTCCCTGGTGCCAATGTATTAAAATAATGTCCTTAGGGTCAACTGGTGGTCCCTGGAAAAGAGAGGAGAAAAATGTTGCTGGTGGCGGTGGTGGTGGTGGGGGTGCTCACCAAAACATCACTTATTGCCCTAGATGGCCTAGTAGCCAGCAGTTAAAAGCAGTAACGTGGGTGAGTTACTGGGGACTCTTCTGGGCTAGTGGTCCAGCACAAATAATTCAGTACTGGTGCTCCAGGGTGCTAGAGTTGTTCGATGTGGGGCCAGTAATTTAAATAGAATCATAGAAAATGTCGGCAGAAAAGGACCGTCAGGCCCACCCAGTCTGGCCAGTGTACCTTCCTAATTATTAGGATTTTGTAATTTCCTACCATCCCCCCCCAAGATCCATCAGATCTTTGTGTCTGTCCTACAATCTCTTGAATCCCCCCCCCCACAGGCCTCTCCCCACTACCCCCTCTGGCAGTCTGTTCCAGCTTTCCACCACCCTCTGTGAAGTAGAATTTTCTAATGTTTCCTCTGAACTTCCCTTCAACTATCTGCATTTCGTGCCCTCTAGTTTTCGATTGCTCTTTTAGCTGGAAGATGTCCTTCACTGGCATCCCGTTGATACCCTTTATATATCTGAAGATCTCAATCATATCTCCTCTATCCCTTCTTTGATTCAGGGAGTACATGTTTAGATCTTTCAGCCGGTTCTCGTATGACAAATGACTGCGACCCCGCACCATTTTTGTTGCCCTCCTTTGGATGTGCTACACTCTATGCACATCCTTCTTGAGGTATGGCCTCCAGAACTGGACTCCGTACTCAAGATATGGCCTGGCCAGTTGTTTGTACATGGGCATTATGACCTCCCTCCTCCTGTTAGTAATTTCTCTGCCTATACAAGCCAGCATCCTACTGGCCCCTGCCACCATCTTCTCACATTGCTTAGTCACCTTCAGGTCCTGCGAGATGATTATACCAAGATCCCTTTCCAGCTCTGTTACCTCTAGTGCATACACCCCCATCCTGTATTCTGCTCCCTGGTTCTTTCTGCCTAGGTGCATGATTTTGCACTTTTTTGAATTGAAGGACAACTGCCACTCCTTGGACCATTTCTCCAGTTTCTCCAGATCCCTGTGCATACTCTCAGTCTCCTCAGGTGTATCTACTCTATTGCATACCTTTGTGTCATCCACAAAAAGACACACTCTCCCCTCTAGTCCTTCTGCTATGTCCCCTATAAATATGTTAAATAGGAGTGACCCGAGCACCGACCCCTGCGGTACTCCACTGGTGACCATTCCCTCCGTTGAAGGTACCCCATTTACAGTTACTCTTTGCCTTCTGCCCCACAGCCAGTTCTGCATCCATCTCACTACTACTGGTCCCAGTCCAAGGCATCTCATCTAGTGCAGTGGTCTCCTGTGCTGCACGGAGTCAAACGCCTTCTTGAAATCGAGGTACCCAATATCCACAGACCCACCCCCGATCCCACCACCCTGGTAACCCAGTCAAAGAACTCTATCAAGTTTGTTTAAAATGACCTTCCCTCTGTAAACCCATGTTGATTTTGGTCCTGTAGGCCAATGGCTAATATCCCTGGTGAGCTAGTGGTTGATTTCCCTGGTGACCAATGTAACAATGTCCCTGGGTTTTAGTAGTCCCTGGGCCCTGATATTGCTTTGGTGGGCAGGGAGTTGGAGGGTGAGGAAGAGGAGGATGCACTGGGGCTGCTGCTGCAGTTAGCATGAGCAGTCACACAAAAGTGAAAGTACCAGGTTGCATTTTCTACTCCCAGCCCGTATTTAGCTCAGGCTTCAGCCTACTCTGTGTGGGTGGGAGAGGAGGGGATAGGAACTCATTGTGAGGTGAAAGAGGCAAGGGCAGAAGGGCATCCTTCCATCTGCCCCAGCAGCTGCTCCAGCTGTAAATTTAATTCCAATGACAGGGCTAGCAATCAAGATACTATGTAAGAAAACAGAGGTAGAGCCCCTTTCCTGGCTGTCTGATGCAGTCAGCTGCTGGCCTCCGCTCCACAGTTTGCACCGTTTCACTTAAACATTGAATTGGTAGTTCAACCAGTCAGAAAACATTGTGGTAATTGCTTACGAACCCAGGTCACCGGCATCACAAGCAGAAATCCAACCGCTGTGCCAGTGGGCCGGATTAGTTGTAACTTTTTATTTCTGAAGTATTTTTAAGTTCGCTATGCGCACACACACAGCAAACTTTTTGTGGTAGAGTGACTTTTGAGGGTTGTGATACTGTCTGTCTGTCTATTGCAGAGTGGTCTGCCAGGGGCTCGACAGTGTCACACCAATCATCAGCCAGGCTGATTGTGACACTGTTTTGCCTGAAACAGTGTCTACTTGAAAAGAAAAACCCACACCAATCATATTGTGGCTTTTTTCTTTCATCTGCACAACACCGCCAAGCAAACAGCTGTTTGTTGTCCTGAATCTGATCAGCCTGGCTGACATCACTGCCACTGCCAGGGTCACTTCCCACATCCTGTGGCTGTCCCACTCCTCCTTGTCCTGCAGTCCCCAAAATAGTTGCAAAAGTATAGGTGCTATCGCTCTCAAAAGCATAAGGTTGCCGCACATTCACCTGCCTAGTTGCTCGTTGAGCACTGTCACTGAGTCCTGGGAGCATGTCTGCTGGGTGGGAGAGACAGAGGGAGACAGTAGCAAGCAGAGTGAGACAAAGAAAGAGTAACAGCAGCCCGACATACCCAGCAGCATTCATTTACTTTTCTGCTGTATTGTAACTCTCTCGTGACACAGTGGATGGATGCTGCTGGCCCCCACCCTAACACAGAGGGAAGAGCACAAATCTGGGAGAGACACAGTAACAGTGCCGAGGAGTGTCCCCCGTAACAGGCCCGAAGATCTCTGGTCCCATCATGTAGTCACCACCTGCGGCTGACGGCCCTTCTCCACCACCTATGGTGCCCTGAAGGGGTGTGTCTCCAGAGTTACTTGTCCTCTGATCAGTGTCCTTCCCTAGCCAACATTGGGATGCCCAATCCCCGTGTCGGCATTCACATAGCCCCCTCAACCAGTGTGGAACACTGGGGAGCCCACTCCCAGTGTCCATAGTTGTTGTGCCCCCCAGTACTGTGGGACACTGGGGAGCCCACTCCCTGTGACACCAATATACAAATAGTTGCCAACAATGGGGTGTCCAATCCCCGTGCTGGCAGTAACCCCCTCCATCTGACCAGTGTGGAACACTGGGGAGCTCACTCCCAGTGTCCCCTTTTGTCATAAACCCCCCACTAGTGTGGGACACTGGAGAGACCACCATCAGTGTCCCCAAACATTTGCATACATTTTCCCTGTAAAAAAGAAAACCGTCCCCCAATGTGCAATTTGTTTCCTGTAAAAAAGAAAACAATCCCTCTTCATCTCCCCTGCCCCCATCCTGACCCTTCCACTGAGCACCCACCACCCCACACCCTCCCTCACCCTATACTTATCACTGGAGGTCAAGTGCTGTCATCTTTTCTGGACCAGGACATGTCTGCGCTCTTCAAAGCTGAACTGCAAACTGAAGAATCAAGGTAAGTGACATATAATGGCAGTCAGTGTAGTTTTGAACTTATGTTGATATCTCAGCCTTTTGTTTTGTTTTGTATTTTTGTACCAAATTTTCAACATGGACTTTTTGGGACCCAATCTCATGAGCACTGGCAATGTCATTTCGTTACTTGGTCTGGAAAGGTGATTTTGTGGTTGCCACATAGAATCACCTTTCTGGACCCAGTAAAGAAACAAAAATACCATTGTTCATGAGGTGGGGTCCCAAAACACCCACGTTGAAAATTTGGTGCAAAAATATGAAAAAACACCAGAGTTACACAAGCTCATTGACATTTTCCTATGCATGCATGTAACTTTGCCAATTGTCAATATTTTTCATTTGAAATTTTCAACGTACACATTTTTTTCACACCACCTCATAAACAGTATATCTTTCATTTCTCACATCCTGCCTGAAATGTGTTTCTGCATCGCTGGCACAGAATGGTGTGGTTGTTGCACAAAATCACCTTTTGGGACCGAGTAAGGAAATTACAGTATCAGTGTTCATGAGGTGGGGTCCCAAAAAGCCCATGTTTAAAATTTGTTTCAAAAATACAAAAACCACCTGAGTTACATGCGCTCGTTGACATTTTCCTATGCTTGTGCGTAACTTTACCAATTTTTTATATTCTCACTCCAAATTTTCAACATGCACATTTTTTCATACCAACTCATGAAAAGTACAGTTGTCATTTCTCACATCCTTCCCGAAATATGTGTTTGCACCAGTGGTGCAAAATGGCGTGGTCATTGTGCCAAATCACTTTTCGGGACCAAATAAGGAAATGACAGTACCAGTGTTCATGAAGTGTGGTCCCAAAAAGCCAATGTTGAAAATTTGGTGTCAGAATTTTAAAAAGTGGCTGTTATGGGCATTTCTTGCAATCTTGTTATACACGCTCGTAATGTTGGAAAATTTAAATATTTTCACCCTATATTTTCAACATTGTCTTCTTACTAACACATGTCATACACACCACAGCTGAGATTTTTCAAATCCTGGCCAAAATGTGATTTCACACCTGTGGGGTGCAATGGTATTGTGCTTGAACAAAATTATGTATTGGCAGGGATTTGAAAATGTTGTATACTGGGCACATGTGGTGAGGTGATAAGAAGGTTATGCAGAACATTTGGGGCGAAAATTATTTAGGACAACACAGTTCTGACTATTTGTTGCAGTTTTGTTCTGCCTGCTTGTAACTTTATGTGTGGAAGTACAGGGGCCAGAGGCCCCTGAGTTTCCACAGCTACATAGATATACGCATCTGTGGAGGGATGAAAGCACAAAAAGTAAGGAAATAAATTGCAAAAAATTTTGTAAATGCATCAATTAGAGTTAAAGCAACAAAACTTGGGAAATGTGGCAGTAGGGTTACCAACCCTAACACCCCACCTCCACCCTGCACAAACAAAGAGGGATCAGGGGTGGCATTGGCATCTTCAGCCCTAATTCTCACCCCATTCTCCTGTGCTGTGCCTGCCCAGGTTATTTTGTGATGAGATGTGGTGAGCATTAGAGCTGAAGATGCCAATGCCACCCCTGATCTGTCTTCATCTGTACAGGGTAGAGGTGGGATGTTAGGTTTGGTAACTCTAATGCTTTAAGAGGGGTGAGACAGGGGAAGGTCAGAACTGTATGGGTGGGCAACAACAGGGTAGTGGGGAGGGCAGCAACACAGTGTAAAGCTGATTGCTGCACACATGAGCAGACCCGATGCACCCTAGGAAGTGTATCTGCTGGCAATTTTCATATGTTCATATGTTTGTGGTTAAGAGAGAATGTGAGGCAGTTTTTGTTCACAGAGAGGGAGGTGGACACATGGAATGGTCTGCCACAGAAGCTGCTGGGAGCAAGCACTGTGGCTGGATTTAAACATGCATGGGACAGGCATAGGGGAACCATAGAGGTAAAGCAGAGGGAGGATCAGAAGCCATAATCAAGTACAGTGTGCAGACACTGACGGGCATTGGGCTAGTCCGTGACACACCTCTGAAATGGCACTCCTTGTAATAAAATGTTTCTTGTGTAGGCACAAGCAAACAGCCCAAGTGAGGATAAAACTACTCAGCAACATACAGGGAGAAGCAATAACCAGCAGTAAGCTTATCAGAACTGGCACGTACCTCGACAACCCTGGCAAACTGAAAAATCAAAAAGACAGAGCACCCAAAATAGAGAAAGAAATGCCAGATTGCCACAGATACCAGATAGAAGAAGCAAAAGCTGTGAGTCCTGCCTATCAATGTCCGATTCTGGGACACAATCTTCAGAAACTGAACCACCTTACAAACTGGCAAGGGAGCCAGATGTTGATCCTGCTCAGGCAGAAATGGAGGAAATCAAGGAAAAGGATGAAGCTCATGGTGTAATGAGGACTTTGTGACCTCCCTTGAGAAGAACGTCTCTCTTAGACTGAGCTGGGCAGCAGAAGTGGATGGAACAGCTTAGACAAAATCACAGAAGGCTGTGTCACCCAAGCAGCAAACCAAAGCACCAGGAACTGGGCGCTGATGATATGGACCTAATGCAACGAATGGAGACTTTACTAAAAGCACCCATCTGTTCTGCTAAACTGACTCCCTCCAAAACCTCCATTCCTTGATTTGGCAGTGAGAGTGCCTGTACTTTATTGGATCCTCAGGGGATGAGAGGACCTGGGGGTCCGAAGACACCTGCTACTTGAGACCCACCAATTGTTTGCACCTCAGTGGGAGGAGGTATATACAAGAACCCTTTTCTATGTATATAGTGTGGCTTACAGTTAAAGGAGAGACCATCTTTGGGATTGAAATACTTTAAATGGTGATGGGGAGTAAGGCCTTTTTAGGGCTTGTCTAGCCTATTATAAATTGGTTATTGAACTTGAAGAACCATCTAATACTAACATCTAGCCACATGAGAGGTGGCTTGGAAAGTTTTAAAAGTTCTCCTTTTCCAGCATTGGTGACAGCACTGAGAGGGCGGGGGTAGACGAATAAAACTAAAACCATTAACCAGAGAACCTTGGGATACTATAGTATTGTAAAGTCTCTTGATTATAATTATATGTTTTTAAGTAAAGGGGGGAGGAAGTTATTGGGTGTGTGGGGTTGTGAATGTAAGATTAAACTGTCAGGAGTGTTTGGAATATGTGCTGGGGTATCAGGAACATGGTCAGGCAGTACTCCTCCTCAAGACTAAAGGATCTTCATCTTGTTTATCCTCCTACGGCCCCCAGACCCTCCTTCTCTCGGAACCTCCAGGTCTGCCACTCTTCCAAGTCCATGGTGGAGTCTGCCCCTAAAGTGTGCGCCCACCTCAAGTTACTCAAGTTACTCCCGGTTAACCCTCCGGGTAGGATAAGGAAGGCCCCCTCTTACCTTTCCCTGGACCTCAGGGAAGCGTGCGCACACAGCGGAGTCTGTCCCTTTGCATCATGGAAGTGGAGCAAGGAATCATCACCTGGATTGTCTGGGGGA
This sequence comes from Neoceratodus forsteri, assembly GCA_016271365.2. Lineage (NCBI taxonomy): Eukaryota > Metazoa > Chordata > Ceratodontiformes > Ceratodontidae > Neoceratodus > Neoceratodus forsteri. The sequence continues at coordinate 129,594,849 of JADMNL010000024.1, forward strand.
TTTTTCCTCCATTGATTGATCCCTTGACGTCAGCATGCAATGAGGACCAATGAGCCAGGCGCAACCGAGACGTGCGTCTGCTCCTGTCGTCCGCCATTGTCAGCCCTCTATGCTTTCTCAACTGAGCTGGCACCTCCAGGTTCTCCAAGAAGGTGGTGGTGGAGCGGCTAGATAACCTCCCCAGCCCTCCCCAGAGAAGGAGAGCAGCCGTTGGGCACTCGATCCTTCTCTCCCCTGGCCAGCCCCTGACGGCCTAGTCCACACCCAAACCCGGGTTACCGGTGTAGAGTAAGGTATGGTGTCCAGCGCCTCAACCCTTAGTGCCTCAGGGCCGGTTCGAGCTTCATCCTTTTGAACATCCTCCACTCCCTGTGAAAGTTTATAATAGATGCTGAGCTTTCGGCATCTTGAGACGAGTGAGCGGAAGGAGCTGGGGATCCTGGAACTCTTGTGGGGGGATGGGAAAGGAGTGGGCAGATAGAGGCAGTGATAATCAGGAGATGTCCTGGGGCGAAATGGACACAGGAATGAGGTTACTGTTATCTTGTGCTCATATCCAAGGGCTCTGACTTTGTCAGGCAGGAAGTGGAGCCATCATTGGACTCTCGTCCCATTCGGGCGGTGTTAATCAATGCCAGGTCAATTAGGAATGAGACCGCAGTAATTGTGGATCTTGTTGCTTCTGTTGATCTGGCTTGTATCACTGAGACCTGTCTGGATGAAAGTGCGGGCCCAATTTTGGAGTCTGCAGTTCCGGCTGGGTTCTTGGTGATTCACCACCTGAGAGTGGACCATAGGGGCGGGTGGGGGGTTGCAGTCTGTTTTAGACAGGAACGGGACCTCAGGGAATTGCCAGTTGGATGCACTGACTCCTTTGAGTGTATAGTGGGTACAGGTGCAAGCTACAGGACCCTTCTCATCTACTGTCCACCAGGTGATGGGAGGGAGTTCCTGAAGGAGGTTGTGGACTTCATTGCCGAGTTGGTATTGGACTCTCCCAGATGGTTACTTCTGGTAGACATCAATGCCTGGGTTGACGATTAACTCTCACCATTTGGACAAAACCTCTTCCAGTTGATGGATTCATTGGGTCTGACATGGGTTATTACCTCTGCAACTCATGATGGGGAGCACACATTGGACTTGGTGTTCCATTTGGGGATGGAGATCTCCGATATGGAGGTGGAGCCAGTTGGTTGGTCTGACCATCACGCCCTGAGGTTCAGTTTCACAGCCCCCTGAAATACGTCTTCCCCTAAGGAGTTGGTGCAGTTCTGTCCTTTAAGAGGAGTTACCTCAGAAGGCCTAATGATGGAGCTGGACTTCTCGGGAGTTCCAATGGATAGCACTGAGCCAGAGCCCCTGGTGTTGGCCTATAATAGGGCTGTCGCGGGGGGTCTTGGATGTCATTGCTCCAACTCATGTTAGTTCCCTTATCCTTTGCCTGTGGACCCCCTGGTTTGATGGGGAGACCCATGAGCTGAAGAGACAGGGGCGAAGATTGGAAAGATGCTGGTGGAAAACTCGCCTGGAGGTGGACAAGCTTAGATTGTTGAATCATTATAAGATCTACCAATCAGCAATTTCCCATAAGAAGGATGAGTTCCAGGGAAATTGCTGCAGTGAGGAATAGGCCAGCTCAGCTCTTCCGGACTGTGGACAGACTATGCAATCCAGCCTGTCTCCATGCTGTTCGAGCATTGTCACAAGTACAGTGTAAGGAGTTTGTGCAATGTTTCGCTGATAAGGTGTCCACCATCAGGGATGAGATAAGCCAGTGCCTTCCCACTGGACCTTACACTGATCAATCGGGTGGTACTAATGCCCAGTTGACTTGGTTCATCATTAGCTAACCAGCAGTCATGGATATAGTGAGGATTGTCCAGACTTTGCGGCCATCTTACTGTAGTTTGGATTCTGGTTCTACTTCCCTGCTAGTGGGGTGTGTAGAAGTCATTGGCCCGGTCCTTGCTATGATAGTGGCGGGTTTCATTGGAGAGAGGGATCTTCCCATATCCCTTAAAGGAGGCAGTAGTATGCTCCTTCTGAAAAAACCCTCCCTTGATCCCGACTGCCCAGCAAACTACAGACCAGTCTCGAACTTACCCTTTGTAGGGAAAGTTATTGAGAAGGTGGTTGCTCTGCAGCTGGAGGATCATTTGCTCAGCCACAATATCTATGACCCTCTTCAGTCTGGCTTCAGGAAACGGCATAGCACCGAGACAGCCCGGGTGAGGGTACTTAATAATCTCCTGATGGTGAGAGATCGGAGAACTCATTCCATCTTGGTTCTCCTTGATCTCTCAGCAGCATTTGACACCATGAATCATGGAGTGATGCTCGAGTGCCTGTGTTTTTTCTGTGGACTGAGGGGAGCAGTTCTCAGTTGGTTTAAATCTTTCCTCGAGGGCAGATCACAGAGATTGGTGTCAGGGATTTATTCCTCATCCCCTCACTGGCTGCCCTGCAGGGTTCCACAGGGTTCTGTGTTGTCCCCCATGTTATTTGTGGTGTATATGCTTCCATTGGGGGGCATTATAAGACGGTATGGGCTGAGTTTTCATTGCTATGCTGATGATTCTCAGCTCTACATGTCTTTTGTGCCTGAACAAGAGTCTGATTCAATCACAGTGTTTAATAACTGCCTCCTGGAGATACAGAACTGGATAAGTACTAGTTGGCTTAGGTTGAACTTGAGTAAAACAGAGGTATTGGTGGTGGACCCTGGTTTTAGGACGATAGGGGCACAGGCAGGGAAGCCCTCAGGCCTATATCTTGGGGGGACCCCACTTATGGCCTTGGGCCAGGTGCATAACCTGGGCATGGTGTTTGATGAGGGCCTTACCCTGAGGGCACAGGTGTTGGCTGTAGTCAAGTCCTCCTTTTTCCATCCAAGGAATATAGCACGGGTGAAGCACCTGATCCTGCATGAAGATCTTCCTACCTTGGTCCATGCCTTTGTCACCAGTCATTTTGATTACTGCAATGCCCTTTATTTAGGGCTACCAGGAGTGGATATCTGCCACTTGCAGCTAGTGCAGAACGCGACGGCCAGGTTGTTAACTGGAATGCCCAGATCCAGTCATATAACACCTGTGCTGTGTGAACCACTCTGGCTGCCCATACAGTGGCGGATCACCTTCAAGATCGCATTGCTGACCTATAAGGCCTTACACAAGCAGGGACCTCACTACCTGAAAGAGTTCCTGTTTTCTTACTGCCCCTCACTCCAATCCTCTGACAAGGGATTGCTAGAGATTCCCAGGGTATCCCTGAAAACATCTGGAGAAAGATATTTTGCCTTCATGGCACCTACCCTGTGAAATTCTCTACCTTGTCTGATACGAGATAGCCTGACCACAGAAGGATTTAAAAAACCCTTAAAAACTCACTTGTTTAACCAGGCATTTTCGGAGAGTTACTGAATGATTTTTATTGTCTGTGTTGTGAGTTTTATTGATTTTAAATATATTGTAATTGTATGAAGTATTGTAAAGGCACCCTGAGCTCAGGAAGGGCGCCTCATATAAATACATTTTTGCTTGATTACTAAAACTGGGGATTTTTGGAATAGTAACTCAAACTGCATAAACTGGTAAAATATCTAAAAAGAACATACCGAACTGCAAAAATGTACAACACACCACTACAACTGTGGTTAAGGTATGTTTCCTTTTCTCCATTTAGGTTTCTTACCTAATTCAACAATTTTGTGAAAATGAAGAGGGAGGGGGTACTATATTTTTCCAATGGGTGGCTGCAAATAAACTAGGAAAGTCTGTAGTTTAAATTAACATTGTTCTAATACAGTATCTACCTCTTTTTTATCATAATGTTGCTTTAACTTGCTCTAACTTAATCTGGTGACATCCAGCAGACCAGACCTGGGTTTGAATCCCACAGCTTCCACTTACATACTGTGTGACCCTGAGCAAGTCATTTAACTTCCCTGTGCTCCCAGGATGCTTCTGTAAAAAAGCTTTCAGCTTAGTGTGCTACTCCTAGTTAAACAACTAAAAAAAAAAAACTTCAAGGTAAATGCCTCCTACTTGAAACAAATGCTAAGCTAAAATGAATAAACTGTCACAGTTGAGAGGCTCCATCACAAAGGTATACACCTTCCAGGGGCAGTTCCAGCACAAATGCATGAGTTTGAGTGGCTGCTTCATCATGAATATATGCACGTTCAACAGGCCACTCTTTTACAGATATGCACACATTCAAGAGGCCTCTCCTTCATGAATGTACACAAGTTCGAGCAGCTACTCCAGCAAAAATGTATTCTTAAGCACCTGCTCCTTCGCAGATGTGTACACATTTGGGCAGCTTCTCCAGCGCGAGTGTGTGACTTTCAAGCAGCTGCTTCACCATGAATATGCAGATCAGATAGTGGCTTTCACAACTGTCCCTTGAAAACAGCCCTCACTTAAATTAGTGCACAAACAGTTTGAAGAGGAGTAAAAGTGGGCACAATAGATTCCACAAAACGCTCACTTTCCAGTAATGATTGTAAAGGTTAAATAACACCAGATGAAGAGATAAGATACTTTAATAGCAGGGATAAGCACTCTCCTTTAGGTTGCAGGGTAAGCACGCTCTCCCTTAGGTTACAATAACAAATTGTGCCCTTCAAAATGTTTCCAGATGACTATCAAAGTGGCAGATAGCCCTACAAAATAAACCATTATATGATACAACCAGTAACCTTAGACATGCACATGCTTAAAAGAATAAAGACAGGAATGAAAAGAACAAGATTGTACAGGTCCACTGCTAGAGATTGTTTGGAATAGGGGTGATGACAGCCGGGGAGATGGAGAGATGCATATCAGCCTGAATGTTGATGCTTAATGGTTAGCTGTGGTGCATTGCACCAGTATAAATAAATAGCCTGATAAGTTGCAGAACCCAGTAAATCCATATACTCCAGCTTCTGAGGAGGGGCATGTCTGTCTCAGCACAGAAGCCTGAGGCCAGTGACTAATGTAAGAAGTCCGCCTGATTATTCCAGCTACATAATCAATATGTAGTATCCTCTCTCATCTTCTCTGACTCACACTACTTAGTTTTAAACTGCTAAAAATTTCCAAGCAGACTGACATAATATTTTTGCCAATAACTATTATGTGCTACTTTGTGAAGCTTTTTGCTCCTTTTTCTGCAGCCATGTAAACGTAATAAGAAGGTATGTTTTATTTTATTTATTGGAATCTTGGATAACACCTTTGAGCTAAAAGCTCATTTACAAAGGTTCCACGTCATAAGGCAATAGACAAGGTACGTAAGCATTACAAAACAGATGGGGGTATATACAGCAGGCAAGTACATTGTGGTACATACAGATACAAATTCAAGCAAGTACAGTTAAAATACATCAGGTAGGAGAGGTCAACTTTATTGTTCAGTACTAAAAGCATACCTAAGGTGGACAAGCAATTTATAGTGGTAGCTGAGCTTTAGAGCGTGCAGGTAGAGTTATGGAGGGTCAGAAGTGGTGGTGACCAAGGAGGGAAGGACAGAATAGATGAGAGCATGGGGAGGGTGGGGGCAGAGACAAAGGGGTGACAGAATAAGGGGTTGAGTAGTCAGAGGGTGGGATTGGATAGGAATCTACCAGGGTTATGTAAGTAGGTGATAGGGCAGGGCTGGGTGATGTGGGGAGAGATGGATAAGGAAAGGGTTTTAAATTGGGGGTGAGGTGAGGAGGAACTGGGAGAGGGTGAAAATTGGAGGATTAATATTTGTGAAGAGAAAGCACGTTGGCGGGGGGATAAAGAGGGAACATGGGGTAAGTGCTCAGTGGGGTCACACCAGACAGGGGAGGAAGTGGGGGGGAGATGGGTGATATGCAGGACAGATAAGCTATCAATAACAGTAGGATTATGCACAGGTGATGCAGTTGCAGTTACTAAGAGTATCCAGGTACTGCAGTAGCTTGGCCTTAAATGGGCGTAGTTTCGTTTCCTCAGTCAGCTCAACCAGGGGGCCCTGTATTCGAAGGACCCTTGCCCTAGTGAGGTCTGACGGAATGGGATAATGAGGACAGCTTTACCTGACCCCCTAGTTAATCTGGAGGAAGTGGAGTTTCTTTGCAGTTGTCTCACTCCAGGAGGAGCAAGACATAGGGTGGATTTTTTCTCTAATAAACAGACTTGGTACTAAATTCTGCTATTCAGGTTTAACCAACCAGTGCTTGAGTATAGTTTACAAGTGTGAGTTAAATGGTCCATACCCAGGACTAGTCTGCAGGCTTTATTTAAGACAATCTTGTTTCGCTTAAGTGCTGCATTGGTACCAGCTCCATAGACTACCAGTCCATAATCTATGATAGAGAGCACGGAGCTGTTAACTGAAAGCTTGATGGCACTTTCCGTGAGGCATTGCCTATGCCGGCAGAGCTAACTTAGTCTGGCACTAGCTGCCTTGGCAACATAGTCTATGTGCTGGCTGTAGGAGAGAGAGCTGTCAAGGTAGACACCAAGGTACTTAAAGGTGGTGATCATTTCGAGTGTATCAAACTTGTTATTGTAGATATTGAGGTGATGGGACTTGTGACAGTTTTGATGGGCGGCAAACAACATTGTTTTAGTCTTAGTGTAGTTGTGCAAGAGCTTAGACTGAAGGAACCATTTTTCCACAGCAGTAAAGTCATCTTGCATGCCTTTTTCTAGCTCTTCCGGAGTAGAGTGACACGTGTAGAGAACAGCATCATCTGCATATAGAAGGATCTTATTCTGGCAGACTTTGGGGAGTTCATTTAGAAACAGGCTGAACAGCAGGGGGCCCAAAATGGAACCTTGGGGCACCCCTGTGTTTACATGCTGATAGTCGGATAGAACGTCAAAACTCTTGACCTGCTGGGTCCTGTTAGAGAGGTAACTCTGGAACCAACCTAGAGAGACAGAGGATATACCAATGTTAGAGAGCTGTGTGAGAAGCAAGTCGTGGTTGATCATGTGGAAGGCCTTGGTGAGGTCGATGAAAGTGTCCCCCACCAAGAGCCCTCGGTCAAGTACTTTATGGATATGACCAGTAAACTCAACCAATGCCGTTGAAGTACTATGTGCCTTCCGAAAGCAATGCTGTTCCTGGCATTGAAGGTTGTACTTATCAAGGTACGTACCTAACTGATCACATACTATCCTCTCTAGTGCCTTGAGGGGGGCAGAATTGAGATTGGTCTGTAGTTGGCCAGGCAGGTTCTGTCCCCGCTTTTAAAGACTGGGGTGACTGTCACAAACCCACTCAGCAGGTCAGACCCTCTGCTCCCACAGTGCCAACGTCCGAGCGCAGTCTTGTGAACAGGAAACCGAAACAGGGTAACCCTCCTGTCTGTTTTGTGGGTTCAAATTAACCTTTAGTCTCAAGTCCTGGAGGGATTCAAACTGTGAATCTCTTGTTAGCATACCCAATGTACAGGCTCAGATAATTCTGCTCTTTGGGGGGCCAGATATCTTTCGCTTATGGGCACCTAACCAGGTGTACAAAATGAACCCTTTAACACTCTATTAAAGACCTCAGATAAACTCTTGCCTTTTTCCCAGTTTGGTAAAACCAGTAAGCTTTGCACTGTGTCAACTTTAATCATGTATGCTTCACTTGTCAAAAAAAAGAATTTCAAAGGCACACCAAGTAGTCTCTTTAAAATGAGATGTTTACTTAAAGATAGATAAAAATGTAAAATGTAAATACAGAACAATACATCTCAAAACGTACACTCACTTTAAAAGAATAAGGTTTAAAAGTGCAATTTCCTACCAGCCATACACTTAGATTTATCTAATGTAGTCTTCTAATCTTACAGTGCTGAAAGATGTTGTAGCTTCAGAGTCCAAACGTGTGTATCTCAAGGTCAGTCACAGCATAATTAAAACACTGTCTTGAATCTGCCTTCTCCATGATGTTACCCAGCTCCTCCTCGGTTTATTAAAAATTATACAATCAGGATGTCATATCAGAAGATAAATTAAATAGGTGACATCAGCAATACCCATTTCCCCACATGACTTCCCAATCAAGTTTGTAATTTTCCAAGTTCTTTCTTTCATCCATGAGCAGCATCCTGCTCTTCACAGACATCAAAGGAGCATTTCTGACGTAGCACCTAAGTGACATAACCTGTATTCTTCCTCTAAACGTCATAAAAGTTTATGATTTCCAGCCTAGCAACTGGCAGCTACAATTAAGCTAGATAAACAGGAGATTCTCAATTTAAGTCTCTTCTAGCCTGTATTTATCTCCTGGCTTTTAGGATGACAGCTTGTAGTTGAACCCGGGGGGGGTGGTCATCCCACAACACAGCATGTTTCAAGAGAGACATTCACGAACACAGTTTTATATTACAAAAAGCATAGATTAATCAGAACCAGCTGTCCAAGTGTCACAGTGACCACCGCAGCTTTCCAGCATTGAGGGAAAATGCCAGTGGTTAGTGAGAGATTTAGGATCCAAGTTAGAGGGGGGACTAACACATCCAGGGTGAGAGCCACAATCTTTAGGTCAAGCAAGTCCCCACTGGATCTAGTGTTCCCGAGAACTTTTTCCATGTATTTTTTTGCCTCAGTTGTAGAGATTACCTTCAGGTAGAAGGGAGGTGCTGTGTGTGTTGGAGGGATGTCGGTACAACTAATGGCGGAGCTAGGCACCCATCGGAGATAGTCTGGAGGAAGGACCCCACTAAGGTCTGTGAAGGCCTTGTTGAAGTCATCTGCGATAGTTTTGGGATCCTGAGTAATCGCACCCTCAAAGTTTATTTGAGATGGTGGTGATTTACTTGCTCTGCCTGTTAGGGTTTTTATATTGTCCCAGAATCTGCGGCTGTCATGCCAAGAGTTGTCCAGTTCACTTTTAAGGTGAAATCTTTTACAAGGTGGATGGCTTGAGTGAACTTATTATGTACTGCTTTGTATTTCTGTATGTCACAGGGGGACCCAGTGCTCTTAGCCCAGTGCCACAGGTTATCCCTGACCTCCATGAGCTCAAGGAGCTGTGGTGTGAACCATGATTTGTTGGTTCCTTTGATTTTCCTCATTTTTAGAGGAGCAAAGATGTTGCAGGCCGAGTTAAACTTGTCGATAAAGCACTTGAGCAGCATTCACTTCAGTGGCAGCGTAGACCCCTTTCCAGTCTAGCTGGCGGAGGTAGGATTTTAGTGAGGCAAGATGTCCTGCTTTTATAATTCTGGAGGTTATTGTTTTTTTTGCGGGGATCAGGATCTTGATGCTTTGTGAGGAACTTTATCAAATGCCTTTCCAAAGTCTAGTAATAAGACATCAACTGGTCTAATATTGTCGATACTAGTACCGACTGAATTGTAAAATTAAATAAGATGTGTTGCACAGGAGCAATTAGGAGTTAACCAATGCTGGAGTATATCCTCCATACCCAGACGTTATATTTCTAATTCAACTTTATTCTTAACTAGTCTTTCTAGTAACTTACAACAATCTGAGGTCAAACTAATTAGCCAATAGTTGTTAATCTTATCCATATAGAAATAATAATTAACCCCTTCCAATCTAATGGAAGTATTACAGATTTGATAGACTTATTGTACAATATTGTCACCTCCACACAGACACACACACATACCCATGACCGCACTACCCCTGAAGCCATGCACACCACTGCAGCTGAGCACCTATAGCCTGCTGCAAATCAGAGACCACCACAGTATTCATATCAAAATAACTGTATTGAAAAAACATATAAAAGTTAACTATTTACAAAATATATACAAGGTGGGGGTGAGGGCCACAAACAAAGTGGGGGTGGGTAAGGGGCAGGGGTGGACAAATGGGACAGGAAAGGAGGGGTGTGAGCATAGGTCCAGGGGGTAGGGGATTTCAGGGGCTGAGGGACTCCTAGCATGAGCGCCGCTCCCCACTCTGGCTTCGTCTCTGTCTGTGCCTCTGCAGGACCCCGGTGTCATCAATCCTGCAGAGGATGTCCAGCAATGCCCTTGCAACCTGGAGGATCTCCCGCAGCGCCTCCCTGATCTCCCAGAGATGGCGTGTACCTAGGACTAGGGAGCACAGTCAATAGGTGTGAATGCACAGCCCCATACAGCCCACCCACTGTACATGGCTTACGGCTGTGGGACATACCTCTGTGATGATGTGTGACCACCCACAGTGATCACATCCACATGACCTGCCCACCCAGGTGCATACAGCCATGCAGAATGCTGCACACACCCACCAGCCAAGTCACGCACAGCACCACCGTGGACGTCTAGTGACATGGCTACGTGGTGCAAAGGCAATGGCACAGCCATGTACCCGGTGCACACATGGACCACCATCTTTGCACTCCCAGACATGCATTGCCACTGGACAGTGCTGACTGTAACAAGTCGCGTGCATGGCAGTGGTGTCGATGGATGGTGGCCATGCCCCACTGCCCACACTGTTACACAGCATGCAATAGTAATCATGGAGTTATGGCACTCACTATCATCGGGCCGGTCCAGTGGGTGGTGAGGGCCCTCGCCCTGCCTGGCTTCCTTCTGTTCCTCCCGCCGCCGAAGATCGCGGGCAAGGTGGCGTTCCTCCAGGCCTGTGGTGCAAACATGGAGAGAGGAACATCAGTACAATCCCGTAGCAAAGTCCCCCTGCCCCCAGGTGTGTGCCCTCCCACCCAGCCAGACCCACCCACCCCACACCCTGATAACACCACCACAGCCAACCCCGGATGGTCCCTACCCCATGTGCTGGACACATACAACTGTGATACCCATATGGAAGATAAAAGTGTGTTGACATAACATCTTCCTGGCTATGGCACCGTGCCCCTCCTGGCACGTGCCTGCAAGTGGGCTAGCAGCTCCGGCTCCCTCCACCATAGGTCCCCGTACCTGTGGCGGCACTGCTCTGCACTTCTCCCCCATCCTGTGGCCTCCTCGAGTGCAGTGGCCACCTCCTTCCACACCTGGGTTCTGGACCTGTCCAGGGGTGCCTCTCCGAACAGTGGCCCATGGTGTGGCTCCACAATGGCCACTAGGTTGGCCAGCTCTATTGGTGACCACTGAGCAGCCCTCCTGTGTGCCATGCTCTCTGCTCGATTTGAAAATATGGCACTCTGCAGTGCAGCTCCCCATGTGCTGATGCTGCGTGGTACAGCGCTGCCATTCCCTATCATGCTGTCACCTAACAGCGCAATAGAGGTGCACCAATGCCTGACGCATGGCACCTAAGGGGCAAAGATCGGGCACAGGGTCAAGGGTCTCTGGCGCATGGACACACACAGCACCATTGGAACCCAATGCATGTAGCGAAATTGGCTGCCTATGTGCTACTGCCAGTAGCGGCCTGCTGTGCAGTTGCCCCAGTGCACCTTTGATGGCCCAGTGCCACAGCGCCATGTAGTTGACCATTGCTATAGTGCCACTGGCACAATGGTGGCCGTGCCCTGTATTGCCTACCGTGCACAGCACGTCAGCAGCCCGGCAGACACCTGCGTCAGCAACCCGGGCATGCGCAGTGAGGTGTGTACTATGCATGTCACAGAACTGCGCCATTGGCTCAGCACGTTCAACACAATTGTGCAAAGTGCAAAAGCGCGATATTCAGCCGTCATATGCAAATCATCTAATCAGCCATTCAATGGCGCAGCACTGCAATTTGCATTCACTTAAAGTTGCACCTCGCCTCATTTGCATGGGTTGCGCTATAAAAGTGCGACATTGGGCTGCAGTGGCCATAGTCAGTTACTGCAGTCTATTGGTGAGTTGCATGCTGTTTGGGAGTGTGGACTGTGGATTTAGGGACATGCATGGGACTGAACAGTCACGGGTAACAACTGCCATTCTTACAGGCTAAATAATGACCAAGCAAATTGTGGGAGAGGAGGAACACAGTGGTGGGAGGAGGATGAGGCCTAACTTTACCAAGGTCGAGACTGAAGCCCTGTTTGACGCCTACCTGGATCAGGAGCCACTTCTCAGCGGACGGCAGGGAACACCTCAAGCCCGTGCTGCTGCATGGGAGGAGGTGGCACGTGCTGTGAACCTGCATGGCAGCCACCAGCACTCCGTGCAGGAGTGCTAGAAAAATAGGGGCATGAACAGGAGGAGGATAAAGGAGAAGGTGGCTGCCATCAGGGCAGTACGAGCTGCAACAGGTGGGGAACAGCCGGAGGTGGTACACCTGACCCCAGAGGAGGAGAGGATTGCTGGAAGCATGCAGCATAGTGCCATTGAGGGTGTTCTGGGTGGTGGCTTCCAGACGGGTGGTGGCCCATCACTGCATGGTAAGTCATGGTCTGTCTATGGGGGGGCAGGGTAGGTCACATGCAGTAACGCGACTTTGCTTTCCCTTACAGATCCTGAGCGTCTGCATGGGTCAGCGGTGGTGGGCCTTTCCACTGAGGATAGTCAGCTGGAGATGGAGGAGGGCTCATCCACCCCCACAGGTATACGTGGCTCAGGGCAACAATGGGGCCGCCTGGCTGTCCACACTGATGTTGTTGTAACAGGTGCAGAGGAAGCCCTGCCTGTGTCCCAGCATGCTGGCATCCACAGATGCCAGCATGCTGTGCCTGGGGCCGGTGTAGAGTCCGTCACCGATGATGATGTTGCTAATGTCATGGGCAGTGACACGTCTGTGCCACGGGAAGGCCACACAGCAGGACACATCATGACCATGGCTGTGGGTGGTGCTGCCATGGAGGCCTGCGTGTCATCACAGTCCCAGCCTGTGCCTGTCAGCACCAGTGGGGCAGCACTGGTGTTTGTTCAGGACAGTGGGACTGTTGCGGCCACTGCGGCAGCACCACTGAGCCCTGGGGAGCGGCAGCCAGAGGGGCAATATCAGCAGTTGGCCAATGGGCTTGGGGGTACAGGGTTCAGTGGCGGTGTATGTGCACCACCTGTGGACATGCCCAGACCTGGTCCTGGTGCACTGCGCCCACCCTCAAGGGGTGCTGAGCATCAGGGCCGTGCACTCCCTGAGGGACAGGATGCCGAGGAGGCAGATTACCTCTTGGACAAGCACACCCACCTACTGCAAGCATCAGTCCAGCAGCAGATATGGCTTGCGACATCAGTGGATGCACTGCATGCGGCTCTAGAGCAGGCACAGGAGCGTCGCAGCAGGGACACCGCTCTGATCCTGGCAGAGATGGACTAGTTACGGGAGGATGTGACCACTGCCATTGACAGGCATGCCCAGGCATTCACTGCTGTCATGGCCACAATGGGCACACAGTTATGTGCCCATGCGTCGCGGACACCACGCAGTGCACTGTCCACCCCCTGTTCCCGGCATCATGAGACTCCCTCCCTGTCAACACCGGGTTCAGCTGTGGGCATCCCGAGCACGCCTGGCGCAGGCATGTTCGGTGTGCTGCAGACCCCTGCGCGAGCACGGTCGCGTTCACACAGTGGAACCCCGGGGGACCATCGGTGCCACCCCATGAGGCCAGTGGTCAGCCTGTCAGTGCTGGCGGGTCTCGGCGGGGCCGCCCACGCATCCGTGGTGGCTGGGGCACTGTGTTGCATGACTGACCTGTCTCCCAGTGCGACTACTATCTGGTGCTGCCCTGTGTGCATTGTGTCTTTCAGTGGGCAGTGCACGGGTGGGTACCCAGCCCTGCATGTGGACACACAGTCCACCTGCAAACCCTCCTGGCTGCTGCCCACAGTTGCGTGTGCATGATGATGCTTGCATTGCGCTGTACACCAATGTGCAATGGTGCTCAGCATCTGATACACGCACATGGACAGGCAGTGGGCGTGGTGGCCTGTGGACATGTGGGTGGCTAGGGTTGGCATTCTGGGTTGGTGTGCCTCCTGCCTTTGTGCAAGTTTGGTGCGTTGTGTGTGTGTGTGTGTGTGTGTGTGTGTGTCCATCCACGTGGCATGTTAGTCCTCACCCATCCCTGGTTGTGTGTGTGGTTCCATGCCCTGCCACTTCCCTTGACGGCATGCACCCCTGGTGTGTGTCCATGCATGTTTGTGGGTTGTGCCTTAGCCACTGTTGGCTGCACATGGCCCCATGACATACCTGGGTTGGCTGAAGTGCTCCTCTGTGATGGTGTCCCAATGCAGCTGTGCCAGCCGGATCAGTCGGGGGTCCCATCACCCAAGGGGGGCTGCCTGTCACCAGCGTCCTCATCGTCCCCATTGCTGTCCCCCTCTTCGACCTGTATGACTATCCCACATTCGTTGGCCATGTTGTGCAGGATGCAACAGGCCAGGAATAGCCCGCAGGCCTTTGAGGGGCTGTACTGTAGAGCACCAATGGAGGTGTCCAGGCAATGGAAATGTGCCTTCAGCATCCCGAACACCGACTCGATAACATTACGTGTGGTGGCGTGTGCCTCATTGTAGTGTTGCTGCGATGGGGTCGCAGGCCACCAGTAGGGTGTGAGCAGCCAGGGACGGAGTGGGTATCCACTGTCTCCTGTGTGTAGAGGGTGGAGGTTAGTTTGGTGATCAGCATCGCCCTGCCCCGGGCCATGTAGATCACTACCCATGTCACCTATGGCCATGCCCCCCCAGGCCCTATGATTGTCCATGTGGTTTGCATACTCACCCAGTAGGTGTCCAGTGGGGATGTCCCCACTCTCGAATCTGTGGCACAGTGCTGACTGGTGTCAGATGAAGGCATTGTGTGCTCCCCCAGGGTGCATGGCACAGACATTGATTATGCACCCCCTGGCATCGCACACCACCTGGTAGTTAATGCTGGCGTAGCACTTGCGATTGATGTATGCAGCCCCTTTGGGGCCAGGTGGTGTGCGGATGGCCACATGGGTGCAGTCTATTGCCCCTAGCATGCCAGGCATACGTGCTACCCTCTGGAACTCCTGCATGTTTGCTGTGTGCTCCGCCGGTGTGCTGGGGAAATGGATGTACTCCGCAGCATGTGGCAGCGGTGCACTGAAGAATTGGGTGAGGTGGCGTGACGTGGCCGACTGGGTTATGCCTGTGGTGTCCCCAGTTGGTCTCTGGAAGGTACCCGTGGCGAGCAAGCACATGCAAGCTGTCACTTTAGTCTCCACTGACAGGGCATGGCTCCGTCGTGTGGGTGCCTGCATCACATCACTGCACAGCTCACAGAGCCGCCTCAGAATTGCCCTATTCAGGTGATACCAGCCCACAATCTCAGTATCACTGTACAGCTCGAAGCTGGTGCAGGCTCGGTACTGCCTGTTGGGGGCATACTGCCGACGGGCCCTTCCACGGTCACGTCCCCCTGCCACCCGCCTTCTCGCCCCCCTCATAACGGCCTCCATCTGGAAGGTGGCACTGGCCATGTCCCTGGTTTGTGTTCGCCCCCCTGGCAGCTGTTACTGTATTCCCCCCGCTGTCCTCACTGCTACTTCCCCTGCACTGGGAACACCTGCCTGTGGTAGCCTCTGTGCTGTGTGGCACTTCCTCCTTCTGCACTGGCTGTGGCTCCCCACACCTTCCCTGTGCCTCTGTGTTCAGGGTGCCCTTTCCCTGGCCTGTCCTGTGTGTCCCTCCTGCCCTGTCTGTGTGGCTACAGTTCTGCCTCATGTGCCTTCCCTGTGTAGCATTCTTGCACTTCTCCCTTGCTCCTTTTATTTTGGCTCATTTCCGCTATGGCGCAACTTCCACTTGCTCCCCAATTGCGCATGGCACAAGTTGTTGAATATCGCACTGTGCCATTTTTGCACAGTTCCTCCCCCTTCAGTTGCGCATACCTTCATTATCATTGCGCTGTTGCTCAGCGTGATTTGGGGGGCGCAACTGCCTCCTGCTGAATATCGCAGAATGGTGCAATTTCGGACTTGCGCAGGCACAACCCTATTGCACATGGCTCAACTCTTTTGAATAGCTGGGCCCAAGTGCCATGGTATTTTCAACATTTACAAGTTTCATAAACATAAGGTATACACATAAAGGTATTTTATGACATAGTGCTATTACATACTAAATCCAATAACAATAAACACAACCTGTTTTACATACACTGGAGGTCACCACAATAACCTCCCTATATGAAGACCTGAGACGGAAAAGGAAAATTAAAGAGGGCACTATAGCATAGTCAAGAAAGGGGAAGGGTGCCCATAGGTGGCCAACCTTATGGACTAGAAATTGTAAAGGATAGATTAGGCTAAGAAATAGAAGAACTGTTGCAACAGATTTAAGAAAAGGTCACTCCTCAGTAGTGGCAGGAGCTCCCTGTCACATATCCCACACTTTAAGAGGGAAGCAGTTATTGCAGATTGCTTACCACCTTCCTTTCCCAGGAAGGGATGGAGCTTCCACCCATCCATCTTCAGATGTTCTGTCTCAGGGTTCCTATTAACAATAAACATTCTATTATAAACATAGTGGATATCATCATTCTTCACCCTGAGGCATTAACACATTTTTCAACAGAGACTAATGGTACCTTCCCATCTCCTTTTAGGGAAAGTGTGTCATATTTAACCAAAAATCTGGACATCTGTAAAGTCCAGTACCATAGAGAAACTTTCTCTGAGGTGAGTAATTACCTGCTCCAACACCACCAGATATGTTAGTTTTAAGCAGGGGCCCAGACCTAGGTTCAACCCCTCTACATAAACCCACTATGACTCTTGATTCATTTCACTTGTTACAGATATAGACACCTGAGGGTAGACACTCAAGGTGTTATCCCAGCACAGGTTCCAATCCATTTTCCACCCACTTCTCCTTTGTAGATTTTTACTCAGAAAAGAATAAAACACACATACCACCTCAGACTCCTTGTCTGCCCTTGGGTACCTCTTTCTTTGACATCAGGCCCCCCCGACCAAACATGTTAGATGTTTGCCTACAGAAAGGAACCATTGTAGAGCCACATCTGGCCTTGCCTGCAACTAACTTGACCCCTCTGTCTTACACAAAGTACCTGCAAGAATATGAAAGGAGCAATAGTAGTTTCTACTCTCCTATTTCAACCTTTTATAACCTATGAACCCAAATCCTTGGTCATCTTATCCCATGGCAGATCTCTACAGAAACCTAAAGGAAACCAAGGAACCTCCCATGCTGAATACCCTGCTGTGTTAAACAGGTTCTTAAACCTTTTAACTATGTGGAGTCTTAGTAAATATCCTTCTAATCACTGTGCTATTTTCAGCCATCTGTTACCATCTAAATCCTTGTGACATATGTGACAGTTTCCCTTTTTCCAAGGGTGAAATTTTTTTAAATGACCTCTACCCTCCTTAACTTTAACATACTGTAACAGTTTCGCAATATTAGCATTTTTAGCCTGCAGTATACCCCAGTCACTACTGCTAATAGATTTATCTGCATCAGTACAAGAAAAAAGTCCCTTCAGCCTCATAGGCTTTTTCTTGCTTGCTTGGAGTCTTCAACCCCAGCACAATATCACTAAGCACAGTCTTACCTGGGCCCTCACAGTCAAGTTCCATACTTGCATCTTCGACCTCCAACAGGTAACATCCTGTGAACACAGGAAACAAAGGACTATCCTGCTCAGTCAGGGGGTCCTCCTCAAACTGAGCCCATGAAAAATCCTCTGACTCTTTGTCCACACTCTCTGGCAGGAACTTCTCTAGCACCTGGCACCAGTGTTCCACCTCTCTGTGTAGTCAGTCTGCCTCCCGCCATTGCCCACTCATCCAGTGGATCATTCTCATCAGGGTCCTCTTGAGCACCTGGCATGGGTGTTCCACCTCTCTGCATAGTCAGTCTGCCTCCAGTCATTGCCCACTTATCCAGTAGATCATCCTCATCAGGGTCTCCACCTCCTGGATGTTGTCTCTCACACCTCAAGTCTGCGTCGACCTGCATCTCTTTATCGTCTTCAGGCTTGGCCTTCCTCCAGGCTCCCAGGTCCAGTCCAGCAGCAGCTTCTCTCCATCTGTCAGGCATGGTTCTGGGCAGAACTCCAGGGACTTTCTCCTCCGGCAACTCCCGGTGCATCAGTCCACCTGGGATATCTGGGTGATATCCACCAGAAAATGTCCCTCTTAGGCTAGCCCAGACATTTCCAGCAAGTTATCCCACTTCTCACACCAAGTCTGTGGAGGGGTTGTGGGATAACAGATGGACCTGACACTGAACTTTAGGTTCAACACACAATCTCTGTGTGATGTTTATTCAAAGTACAAGAAATAAGCTTCTGCAATACCATATTCCTTCTTCAGTATATCAGTTTGCAGCAACAGACTATGTATGTCCTTTCTCTGCACTTAGCCAGCACCTACTGACACTGATATCTGATCTAACTTACCAGTTGAGATGCAACCTCCACCCCTATGTGGGCCCCATTTGCTTGGGTAGTGGGGGCCCAAAAAGAAAAAAAAGACAAGCTATAGACAAAGAACCTCAATGCAGAATCACTGAAATAAAGGTTACCCCAAAGGGCATTGGCAACAAATCGAGTTTCAAAAAAATACAACATCATACATACTTCCATAATGCAAAGCATCATGGGGTATATGCAAATCACCATGGCATATAGACTTGTTCAGTTTACAGCAATTTACATGCATTTTAAACAGCACAACTAACTTAATTTCTGTAATAGTCACCTAGTACTTTTTACCATTATCAAAAACACCTAGTGCCATGGTATTTTCAACATTTACAGGTTTCATAAACATAAGGTATACACATCAAGGTATTTTATGACATAGTGCTATTACATACTAAATCCAACAACAGTAAACACAACCTGTTTTACATATACTGGAGGTCACCACAATAACCTCCCTGTAAGAGGACCCGAGAGGGAAAAGGAAAATTAAAGAGGTCATTGTAGCATAGTCAAGAAAGGGGAGGGGTTGCCCATAGGTGGCCAACCTTATGGACTAGAAATTGTAAAGGCTAGATTAGGCTAAGAAATAGAAGAACTGTTGCAGCAGATTTAAGAAAAGGTTGGGCCTCAATAGTGGCAGAAACTCCCTGTCACAAGCTGTCAACAGGATGTCAGTTCTTGGACACCATGCACTATTGTGTTGCACCTGCAAGGAAATTGACAAAGTTCTAATACATTTTATAAGAAACAATATTTATTTATTAAATTTTGATAATTGGGTGAGCCCACTGGGCCCAGAGAGTCCCTTTTTCAGGGGCAACCCGAGGGTTACATACAATATTACATGGGATTGTATACAACAAAATACATAACATGTGTCAGATAGATACATAACAGGGTAAACGTGGTAGCAATATAACAAACACCAATGGTAAAGGAGTTGGACTGCAGAGTATTTGCTAACACTTGGGAGTCCCTTATCTTAACAGTTGCAATTAGTGGAGGTAGTCAGGTGTGCCTTTAGCCTAGTGTGGAAGGTGTAGGGGGAGGTGGTTTCCTGAACACCTTGAGGCAGGGAGTTCCATAGGGTGGGGGTAGTAAAGGTGAATGACTTTCCACCTGCCTTAGTTCTAACCCTAGGCACCGAGAGGAGAGTCCTGTCAGTTGTACGGAGTTGCCTAGGGTTGCTCTTAATAGAGATGAGCCCAGTGAGGCTGGGTGGGGTGAGGAGTGGAGTAATTTGTAGGTGAGTCAGAGCGAGGGGTACTGAAGCCTGTCCTCCCAGGAGGGCCAGTTTAATTGGGACAGCGTGTCACAATGGTGGGTCCTCGGGCCCGTTAGTGTGGCAGAGTGGGCCACCTTATGGTACAGAACCTGTAGCTTGTTTAGCTCTAGCCTAGCTTCTCCCTGGATGACAGGGGCCGCATAGGTGATGGTGGGGAGCAGAACACTCGTGGTGATGGAGACCCAGGCCGCTGGTATCAGCTGGTCTTTCAGCCTGTAAAGGTCCTGAGTTTAGAGTGGGTAGTTTTGGTGACCTGGTCTATGTGCTTCTTGAGGGTGAAGCCCTGATCCAAGGTGAGGCCAAGGTATTTTATAGAAGGGACCACCTCGAGCCTCTTGCCTGAGGTGGTCGTCAGTTGGAGGAGCTGGCTTCTATCCCGATTGAGGGACCTGGGGCTGAACAGCATGGCCTTAGTCTTGCTCGGATTGATGACCGTTCTATTGGTGACTAGCCATTCTTCTAGGGATTCCAAGTCGTCTTGGAGCCCAGAGCAGAGCTCTCCCTTGTTGGTGGAGGGCAGGTAGAGGACTGCGTCGTCTGCATACTGTACCACTGAACTCCCGCCACAGTGGTTGCGGAGGTCATTGGTGAAGAGGAGAAGAGAAGAGGGCTGAGTATAGACCCTTGAGGCACCCCCTCAGTTAAAGGAAGAGGCTCTGACAGGGTGTCTTTCCAATTTACCCTCTGTGATCTTCCAGTTAGGTAGCTGGAGAACCACGACAGGGAGTGGCTGTCTAGTCCAACATGCCTCAATTTGGAAAGTAGCAGGTTGTGGTTGATGAGGTTGAATGCTTTGGTTAAGTCTATAAAGACTGCTCCTGTGGGGGTTCCCTTGTCCAGTTCTCTGAGTACATCTGTAGAGAACTTGATGAGAGCAGTGTCAGTCCCATGATTGGTTCTGAAGCCATGCTGTGAGGGGGCTAGTAGTTGGTGGATCTCTAGGTAGTCACGGAGTTGACCATATATCAATCTCTCTTGGATCTTACCAAGGCTACAGAGTAGGGAGATTGGCCTGTAGTTGTTGGGTGATTCCCTCATACCTACCTTATGGACAGGGATTATGTGAGCCATTTTCCATGTACCGGGGATGGCCCCTTCAAGGATGGAATGATTGAGGAACCAGGTTAGTGGCCTAGCGAGGGCTGAGTCCCCTTCCTCGAGAATTTGGGGGGGGTATGTTCTCTTAATGAGCTCAATTTAATTGGCAGGCAAAGACTTGTAAATAGAGCAGCAATGTTTTTGCTTGGGAGACTGAGACTGAAACTTGGAATTAGAGATACCCTCAGACAAAGGACTTTGTTTTCTCTGTTTGTACTGCCTTTGTAAATAGTTATAGTGAACAATTTTTATCTTACTATTATTGATAATAATAAAACGTTACTTGCAAATTTTAAAACTGCTTCTGGTTATCCTAGGCTTCCTGACCTGTGCCTAGACGACAGTCGGGTATATAAAATGAAGGTTATAGTACTCACTCCACCATATATAACAGACCCAACAATACAGGAAAATATAAAATAATAGAGCTGCATTAAAATTAAAATGTCAGTCATAAGGAATTGGGGAAGGGGCTTACATGGTTAAACCAAGTCTACCACAGTCTCAGAGAGTAACGAGAAAGGATGGACAGTCGTGCTGATGGAAGGGATACTAATGGAGTAGGCTTTGATTCAACTGCTCTTCTATACCAGATGTATCCCAGTTCCAGAAAAGGAAAATGTTGGACAGACAGTAACGTAACCCACAACTGGCAAACACAAAAGAAGAAGGGGAAATTGAAGATAGGGACAAGGGCAATATGGTCTATTTAAAGCTGATATAGTGCACAGTACAGTGTTGTTCTGTATAGAACTGGATCCCTTTTAAAATGCTGTTATACAACAGTTCAAAGGTCGTGGAATGTGATTGTACCCTTCTGTGGTACAATAGCATTCTGACACCTCTAGAGATTGTATCAGTAGTTTCATTTTGAAAGTGAAAGAACTGATGTGTGCACATTTGTTTCACACAATACTACAGGATGAGTAACTTTATGCACAACCAGTGTGTTCTGCCACCTTGGAGTTTTGAGTCCCATGGACCTCTTGAGCTTCACTCTTAGGGTCCGGGGCAATCAGAACTCCTATGTGGCAGAACACACTGGTTGTGCATAGTTGCTCTTCCAGTATTCTTTATAGCAGGTATGATCGGATATCCAACAACATCTTCTAAATTACCACAGTTGTACAATTTACATGGAAAAGCTAAGATAATATCTACCACTAACCAGAACAACCAGATGAGACAGGTAAGCATGCATTCTGCAATTACTATTCATCAGGAGAATTAACAACATAAGTTATGACAGATCTTAATGTCATAACTTGGAATGTATGAGGTATAAAACCATCCAACTAAAATAACAAAACTTCTCACTCATCTCAAATCAACTAGGTGTGACGTTATGATATTACAGGAGATACATCTCCTTTCAAAGGAATCATCAAAACCAGGACGTGACTGAATGAGGCAAGAATTCTCCAGTTCATATATTACAAAAAAGAAAGGTGTGACAATGTTAGTAAAAACAGGATGTCCCTTTGTATCAGAACATATGGCTGCTGATAAGAATGGTTGGTGGGTAATGGTAAGAGGGAAGATGTATGATTGATTGATCCTTCTGGTCAATATATATGCACCAAATGCAGATGATAATAAATTTTATCTAAGCCTCACACAGTGGAGGCAGATTTGGTGAAACCAGAAACTACAGTATTCCTAGTTGGGGAACTAAACCTAGTCTGGATCCTATGATAGACAGAACACCAACTGAAGTTGGTACACCATTTCACAAGAAAGCTACAGTAGAATAGCTTTGTATTACTTATGTGATGAAATGGACCCTATAGATGCCTGGCCTAGCTCTGGGCACCTCCAGGATGCTCTCCTCCCACTGAACGGAGAGAGTATCTTGAGTTGTAGGAATACAGGAGCTCCATCAGGTGACTCGGATTCAGCCCCAGCAGGGCCTTATAGGTCAGCAGACCTGTTTTGAAGGAGATGCACCAGTGCACCAGCAGCCAATACAGTTCACTCAGCACTGGTGAAATATGACAGAATCTTGGAAGACCCATCAGTAGCCATGCCTCAGCATTCTGCAGCAGCGACAGGTGCTGCAATGCATCCCTCTTGACCCCAAGGTAGAGCATGTTAGTAGTTGATGAAATAACTGAAATAACTATCAATCAATCTTTATTTTACCAGGTGAATCACCATTGGGCACGCTCATTTACAAGATGGACCTGGGCAAATACACATAGTCAATACAACAGCATAAAGGAGTACAAAAAGAAGAAACGTATCACCAGTTAGATGAGGGAACAGTACAACTGTCACCAATTAACACAAAAAATGTGCAATATAAACAGCATAGTAATCATCATAAGAATAAATAGACAGTATATGCAGGGAAAAATAGAGGGAGAGGGAAGGGGAGAGGATGCATACAGAGGAAGGAGTGTTGACAGAAGACCAGAGGGAGAGGATAAGAGCAGGAAACATGTACTACATCAGGTAAAACAATTGCAAGCCTCATTGAAGGATCGTGCATAAAGTATTTTGAATGTGGTAAGTTTGATTGGAGTAGCCAGTTTCATGTTTTTTTTAAGCTTATTCCAAAGTTGGGGAAGTTCATAACTGATGGAGGCTCTACCAATTATTTGACCTTGGGGAAAAATAGTGAATTGTAGGAATAACTTCTCAAGGCATAGCTACATGTGGTACAGAATGGCAAGCAGTCAGAGATATACTGCGGTAGCTTCTTAATAATTGTTCTGTAGGTCCAAAGGGCAGCATTTCTTTGCTTTCTATACTTAAAACTAGATGGCAGCAATGGAACCCATCTCTACTGGATAAAATTACGGCATTCAAGATGATGGATCTACCCTGTCTCCTCTACTTCCTCAACAACCTACCTATTCCTATCTGCCCCAAGATGTGGAGTAAAATTGATAAGCTGATCCAGTCATCTACAGTATATGGGAAGGAAAACCACCACACTTTGATAAGTGCATCCTGCATGCAGCATCCCATGAAGGAGGCTGAAACATACTCTGGTTCTGGTCATACCATCTAGCCAATGGTGTGAAACACCTTGCACTGGATAGCAGAACTGAATCTCACAACTCCCTTATGGGTACAAGCTGAAAGAGCTATAGTGCGCTGTACTCCACTAGCTGCAGCTGATACAGAGAAAGAAAAAGGTTTACATAAACTGTCTCCCACTCTTTGTTACACAGGAGCCACATGGAAAAAACATGGAACATTAAATGATTGGAATGAAATGAGGCTAGGTTCTGAGCAATGCCATGAAAAATATTGCAGAATAAAAATAGATGGTAAAATGATCCATCAATTGAATTGGGAAGTAAAAGGCATCCATAGGCCAAAAGGCGGAAATACAGTAGGAGCAGAGAGGTGCTGAGGTACCGTGGGTCACCCTGGAGACACAGAGAGGGGGCAGCTATTCACACAGGAGTGATTTAAAGATCTCCAGCATGCGGGGGGGGGGAGAGGTGGATAAAGACACGATGAAAGCAATCCAGTGGTTGGCACACAAGGGGGAGTTGTTGCCGGTAGGGGACTTCAATATACCAGACGTGAATTGGAGCCTACCAGCTGCTGCAAGTCAGAAGTAGGGACATCCTGGGCTCCTTGCAAGGGAAGTTCTTCAGGCAACTAGTTAAAGAACCCACTCATTGGGGGGCAATACTCTACCTGGTACTGACAAATGGGGACAGTGTTGCTGACGTCACAGTGGATGGCCACCTGGGGAGCAGTGATCACCATACGGTGTGGCTCAGTATAAGAACTGGGTCAAAACTGAGCCACACTCTAAAATGAAGGTTCTGGACTTCAGAAGAGCAGATTTTAAGAAAATGGGAGAATGCCTCAGGGACACCCTAGCAGTGATAGGGAAACTGGTGGGAGTCGAGGAACAATGGGCAAAAATAAAGGAGGGCAATGAAAAGGCAACAGATCTCTGTGCCAGGCAGGTTAACAAGGGTAAGAGAAAAAGGAGACCGCTATGGTTCTCTAGAGAAGTTGCAGAGAAAGTAAGGGCAAAAAAATAGCATTTAGAAGGTACAAGAAGACACGGAAGAAAGAGAATAGGGAGTTACCAGGAGAAATAAAGAGTGGCAGGGAGAGGCACTTAGGAGCCCAAAGGTCCAAAGAGAAGAGAGTATTGCCCAATCAGTGAAAAAAAAAAAATGAATACAACATTCTTTAGATATATAAGCGAGAAGAGAAAGACCAAAGGAGGAATTGTAAGGATAAAAGGGAAGGGTGGGGGGGATTGGGAGGAAGAGGACCAAAAAAGTGGACATATTGAACAATTACTTTGCTTAGTATTTACAGAGGAAAGAGCAGGTGACAGGCCTCAGATAAGGGACAAGGGCATTAAAAGAAGGGAGGTGGACACTAGTCCTTCTACAGAGGAGAGAGTCCTCAATAAACTAATGCAATTAAAAGTAAGCAATGGGACTGGATGGGGTGCACCCCAGGATACTGAAGGAGATCAAGGAGGAGTTGGCTACACCTCTGACGGCTCTGTTCAACCTGTCACTAGAAACAGGGGAGGTTTTAGGGAACTGGAGGAGGCTAGATGTGGGCCCACTACACAAAAGTGGAAATAGGGAGGAGGCAGGAAATTACAGACCTGTCAGCCTGACTTCAGTAGTACTGTAGGTAAAGTAATGGAATCACTACTGAAGGAAAGGATTGAGGATTACCTGCAACCAGTGAATTACAGGATCTGAGGCAACATGGTTTCAGTGTGGGGGGGTTGTCTTGCCAGTCAAACCTAATTTATTTTTTTGACTGGTGAACAGGGAAGTGAATCAGGCAAGAGTGGTAGATGTGGCCTACCTAAATTTCAGTAAGACCTTCAACACTGTTCCATGTAGAAGACTGGTGAGCAAGCTAGGCAACCTAGGAGTGGGTCCAACAGTAGTAAAATGGGTAAGAAGTTGGCTAAGCAATAGGAGTCAGAGGGTGGTGGTAATGGGGTCCATTCTGGAGAAGGCAAGGTGACCAGCGGGGTGCCTCAGAGAACAGTACTAGGCCTGGTACTCTTCAATGTTTTTATTAGTGGCATTACAGAAAGTATGCCTGATTGTGGATGACACAGAAATATGCAACAGAGTGGATACACCGGGGGTTGGGGTGAAAAGAATGAGGGACGATCTGAAAAAGCTGGAAGATTAGTCAAGGGAATGGCAGCTGGGTTTCAATGCAAAAAAGAACAAAATCATGCCCTTGGGGCACAGAAACCCAAGGGCAATGAATCAATTGAGCAGGAAGGTATTAATAACCGCAAAACAGGAAAGGGACCCTGGGTAATCATTTCTGATGACCTGAAAGTAGCAAAGCAGTATTATAAGTAGGGCTGTAAGAAAATCACGGGGTGCACAAGTTTTACGATTCCCATGAAAACGGCTTTTATAGTGAGCTCCATGAAAAACATTCAAGTTTTGTGTAAAAACATAGAAATTAGAAAACCAAAGTGCAGCATACATTTCTATCATCCATCCCTTGCTTGCTGACTCTCTTAATTAGCACCTCTTTGCAGAACAATCTCTCCGGTATGCTTAGTGTGCATTGCATGTCAGAGCAGCACTAAAGATTAATCACTTGTTAAGTGGTGAAGTGTTTAAGTGTTTAAAGCTTACAAAGGCACACTGAACACCTTAAGTTAACTCGGGTCTCAGGTAGATTTGTTAAGTATTAGCAGCTGCTAGCAATTACATCTGGAGTTCTTCAGCACGTACCTCAGCAAAGGCCTCCAGCTTGTCTCTTCTGTGTACTATAGTGCAGTATTGGAGGGACACTCGGGATCAGTTTCCCAGTCTTGCTACTATTCCACTTAGTATCCTTAGTGTCTCTGTACACAGTGCTAGTGTTGAGCTCTTTTCTTCAAGTATGGGGCACTGTTAACTGACAATAGAAGAAGCACTACGCCTGAAAATCTCAAAATGTATTAGTTGTTGCAGCAGAATAATGTATCTTGACAGTGCTTGTTAAAAAAAATTTTGCATAGCTTGAATGATTTTAAAATGTTTTTAAAATGTTTCAAATTTTTTTTATTATATCTACAACATTAAAACATTGAGCTAATGAGTTTTACTTTTTATACTATTGAAATACATTAAAATTGTTGCATTATATGCAAGCTGATGTGCTTCTGGTATTTCAACATTTTTCTGTGTAAAATGGATTTTTTTACCATGCAGTGCCCATGAAAATCGGCAGATTTTGCCGTGATTAAATTACAGCCCTAATTATAAGCATACTTCTCAACCTCTCAGCATTAAAAATCATTGCACTGGCCTTCAAAAATCATAGCAAATGGCCAGAATTTGTAGCATTTTCTTATTTTAAACAAGAATATGTCTACAATTAGTGGGTCCCATATAGTTAGTGATAAGGATAAGGAATGTTTCTATCAACTTAGTTTAATGGTTTAATAGTTTGTGTGTCCAGAAATAGCTCCAACATTATTAAGAACATCAGTAAATCTATGCGGAGCAAGGGTAAATTTGAGAGTGAAAATCATGGCGCTATGCAAAATTCATAGCAGTTGAGAGGTATGATTATAAGGCAGTGGGGAAGGCTAGCAGGATGCTTGGGTGCATAGGGAAGGGCATCACCAACAGAAGGAGGGAGGTAGTATTACCCCTGTATAAATCACTGGTAAGATCCCGACCTCGAGAACTGTGTCCAGTTCTAGAGGCCCCACCTCCAGAAGAACATAGATAGAGTGGAGGTGGTACAAAGGAGGGCTACCAAAATGATGCAGAGCCTGCATCAAAAGCCCTACGAGGAAAGACTTAAGGAACTAAATATGTACTCGCTAGAAGAAAGGAGGAAAAGGGGGATATGATAGAAATGTTCAAATACCTCACAGGTATTAAAAAGGTACAGGGAGGTGACATTTTCCATAGAAAAAGATGCTCCATGACAAGGGGTCGCACTATGCAGCTGGAAAGGGGGGGGTGGGGCTCAGAGGAGATGTGAGGAAATACTTCTTCCCAGAGAGTGTAGTGGACACTTGGAACAGACTCCCAACAGAGGTGGCGGGTCCTAAAATGGTAACAGAATTCAAGCATGCATGGGATAGACACATGGCAGCCTTAGAAGTAAGGCAAGGAGGGAGAAGACTGTAGATATAGTAGGGTCTGCAGTGGCACAGTTGGTAGAGAATATAGGGCAGACTAGGTGGACCAAGAGGTCCTTATCTGCTGACTTCTATGTTTCTGTGTGTATGTCCACATGCTCCAACAACTTATATGCCCAAAGACTAGAATTCTCTGATATATACAGAACTGTGGATGGACTATGGACTCCCTAGTAATAATCCTTGGGTATATCTACAATTAAGACAAGCAATAGACCCGTTGTTAGATATGACTACAAGCTAAAACAAACAGACATGCATAAAACTCTTAACACATGGGAAAGCACACCACAAAGAATAGGTAAGGCTGTCTATCGAATAGTGCAAACACACCACAAAGTGGGTCAATTGTTTGAAATATTTAGGTTTAACTGTAGAGTCAGGTATGAGTTATGAGTATCACATTTCTAATTTGGTTAAAACAGTTCATCAGCTTCTTGGAGCATTATATAGATTGAATGGATTATTAATTCCATCAACCAGGTCACTTTTGTCTCAAAGTTTTCTCCTTCCCATTGTTAGTTATGGTTTAATTTTTTATCATACTGTTAGAGGTGGGTTACTTGCAAGGGTTAAAGTTCTTTTGAACCAAATCTCACGACTCACTACTCCATTACCAATTTGGACATACATAGATACATACATAGATACATAGACAGTGTCGGCAGATAAGGGCCTATGGCCCACCCAGTCTGCCCATTTAAGTTTGTAAATTCAGTTTATGTTTTCCAGGAAGTCTGTTGCCCCTTACCCCTGACCTCCAGAATTCCTTTATGTCTATCCCATGCATTCTTAAATCCCGTGATTGTCTCAGCCCCCACCACTTCCTCTGGCAGGGTGTTCCACTTGTCCACCACCCATTCTGTGAAGAAATTCTTCCTCATGTTTCCTCTGAATCGTCCTCCCTCCAACTTCATCCCATGCCCTCTAGTCCTGGAACATCTTTTTCGCTTAAAAATAGTGCATTCCTGCACCCTGTTCCTCCCTGTAAGATGCTTGTATGTCTCTATCATATCCCCTCTCTCCCTCCTCTCCTCCAGGGAGTACATGTTCAGTGCCTTCAACCTGTCCTCATAGGACTTGTGATGCAATCCATGCACCATCTTTGTTGCCCTCCTCTGAACCTTCTCTACCCTGTCTATGTCCTTACGTAGGTAAGGTCTCCAGAACTGCACAGTGTACTCCAGGTGCGGCCTCACTAGTGTCTTGTATAGTGGAAATACCACTGTGATCTACTTAAACAAGTAGGGTGGCTACCTTTAGAGCACAGATTTAAATTTAATTTGGGTTTATTAGCAAAAATGTTAACACTGAATAAGCTTCCTACCATTGTCCAGACCTTCTTTACAAAGTATTCAAATCCTGTTTCTACTTGTCCATCTGCTCACTGTTACGTTTCTGTCCTGAAAAATGAAAACTACTACTGTCCAGAAGACTTTACTCTACAACTCACCAATATTATTCAACACAATTATGCCAAAGTTTGAATGTGCAGAAATTACAATGTCTAGATTTAGGAAGGCCTTGAGAAACTATTTATCATCAGACAGTGAATGTAAATACTCAAAGAGTTGATGTTTTTTGAGTACTTTGTCTCGTCAACCTGTTTGTATTTATAATAATTATATAATGATATGTAGCCTATGTTTTATATTAATAAGTGATATGTAAATGTATGTTTTTATGTACTCTGGTCGCCCATGAAAACAGGTCTTTGGCCCATGGGCCTACCAGATTAAATAAATCAAAGCAAGCCATCAATCTGATTGGCAACCCCACAGACTTAAATGACAACATGACCTAGGGGTAACAGTAGTGCAGGAAGACTGGGAAAAAAGATGGCATACAGGCGCAGTAGACCCCAAATGCCAGTTAAGCCAAAAGAAACTTTTTGGCAAGTGGCATAGAACACCAACAAAATTGGTTTGAAATGGGGTGCAAAGTCATAATCAATGCTGGTGATCCTCACATGCTCCAGCTAATACAGGACACATCCTAGGACAATGCCCACAACTTCAACCATTATGGTCCCATATTTGATCTGCAGCATCACCTATACTGGACAAACCAGTCAGTAGATTACCACTCTTTTAGGTTCTGGGAGACATGGCACAATTGACTTGAAAAAAGGAACAGTGCAGAAATGTTCTGCTTACTTTAGTCTTGCGGCAAAAGGTCAAATTTTAATTAAATGGAAACAACTGGATTGCCTAAGTAAGTTCAACCATCTGGGAAAGTGGGGTAACTACAATGGCATCCTTTCTGAGAATAACATATAAAGCTGGAGGGAAAGCTAGACAGTTCCAGGCCACTTGGCACCTTGGTTCAATTTTCTTAAAGGCAGTATTGGCCATAGTAATGATCAATAAAGAGCATAAATCATTTACCAAAATTTATAACTGCAATACCACATGCAGAGACTTCCTGCATGACTCTTTATGGCAGAATAGATGTTTTTTCTAATGCATGAGTATACACCACCTACATTTAAAGAAAGGCATGTAATTAATAATAACTCTCAGCACAACACAGAATCTTTTGCAATGTATGTACTAACCAATGCATTGTATATAGACATACAGGGCTGGATTTTCAAAACCCAGATGCAAGCTGCGAAAATGGCAGCTTGCACTGAGTGCGGTGTGTCTGGGAGCTTGTGCCCGAATTTCAAATCTACAGGGTCCCAGCGCCAAAGTCCAGTGGCTTGCGGCAAAGGTAGTGCTGTGCCAAATGTATGGCACACCCACCCGGAATGCCACAATGGCAGTGGAGAGTCTGTGGCCCCCACAGACAGGGGCTTGCAACTGCACACAGCACCCCCAGACACCACTGCACCTCCGGCACCTGCGCCCCAACACACACCAGTACCCTGGTGGTCTAGTGCCCCCCCTGCAAGTAGTGCCCATCACTGCACTCCCACCCGCCTCCTGTACCCTGATCCGGTGACCGGCACAGCCCTCCACAAGCCACCACAGCCAGCCGCCGAATGAGCTGTCAGTGCATGTTTGTATACTGTATACAGTACGTGCAACGACAGCTCATTCGGCAGCTGGCTGTGGTGTTGTGTGGAGGGCTGTGCTGGTCGCCAGATTGGGGTACGGGGGGTTGGAGGGCTGAGATGGGCACTACCTGTGGGGAGGGATGGCAATATGCTCAGTAGTGGGTGTTGGGGATCATGACGGGAGTGAGGGGGGGACCACTGGACCACCAGGGGTCACCCATCAGGGATAGGTCAGGGTAGGCCATACAGTGGCACATACTGTATGACCCCCCAGGAGCTATCTAAGTACCATTAGACCAGCCCCTCACTGGTCTAAGGATGCTTGGCTTTTCATTCCTCAGGGAGTCTTTGAAAATCTGGATCCAAGGGCTGTGGCAGTCTGGGTCTGCTGCAAGCCCCCTAGCACCATGCCGCAGCCACTTTGGTGATGCAAGGTGGCACTAGCACACTTTGGTGCAGGCCACCTGCTGGGTGATGCAGGCTGCCTTTGAAAATTGCACTTGGCGCAGCCCTTGGCACAAGGTGCCTTTGCATCAGACCTGTTCGATGCAAGCACTTTGTGTCAATCTAAGGCCTCTGAAATTCCAGTCCATAGTATTCAGTGCATGTAAAGCATGCATGACCAATCTGAATGTTTATTACATAATATAACAAAAGGGGAACAGCCAAATGTTTTTTAGTGCAGTATTAGCCACTGCTAAGTTATTTAAAGTACACATTTTAGTGAGAAAGAAATAATGTGACCCATGGGGATTTAAATGCATGCCCGAGAATACCGTCCGGGTTCTCTTAACCACTAAGCTGTAGGCTCACATGGCTGGGCCTGCTGTTTTCCCTTGGGCATACTTTCTTTCTCTGATGCTGCACAATCCTGCAACTTGGAACAAAGATGGCAACCAGAATAATTTGTGATTTAAATTGCTTAGCAGTGGCTAATACTGCACTAAAAAACATCTGGTTGTCATCTTTATTCCTAGTTGCAGGATTGCGCAACACCAAAGAGTTCCATGGCTCTGTTTCATGCAAAATTTACCGCATGACAAGTACTGCTGATTTGTAATAAAAAGCTAAGCCGCACTATGTCAGGATTTTGTGTAGCAGGAAATATGATTCTCAGGCAAAAGACAGGTCGGGACTACGGGGTCAGGATTTAGATTGTCAGGCAATTCAATGTTGGGATTTAGTACCTAACTCGTTTACATAAGGTAAGGGATCAAAGCAACAGAACTAAAGGGTAAACAGGGAGGGGAGGAGAGGAGGCACTGTGAGTGTCCTTGGAGACAGGAAATGGCACCACAGTCCATATGGGAGTTGTATACAGACCCCCATCTCGGGGGGGAGCAAATGGACAAGGAAATGATAAAAGGCATCCTTAGGATGAAAGAAAAAGGAGAGATATTGCTTGATGGGAGACCTGACTATGCCAGATGTTAACTGGATCACATTTGCTGCAGCCACATCCAAAATCAGGGTAATTCTTGATGCCCTACATGGGGCATGCCTCAGGCAGCTAGTGCTGGAACCCACTCGGGAGGGAGCAGTCCTAGATCTGGTACTCTCAAATGGGGACGGAGAGAGGATCTTGGATTTAGAAGTGGGTAGCCATCTGGGAACAAGTGACCACCAAACAGTGTGGTTCATGATAAACACAGCCATAGAGTCAAGCCATACTAAAGTGAGGGTACTGGACTTTAGAAGGGCTGACTTTGACAAAATTGGAGAGTACCTAAGGAATTCACTAGCAAATGGGAAGGAAGGTGGGTGGAGGAACAATGGGGAAAAATCAAAACTGCCATCACAGAGGCAACAAGCCTTTGTGTGAAGCAAACAAACAAAACAAAAGAAAAAAACACTATGGTTCTCAAAAGAGGTGGTGGGGAAGGTCAGGGAGAAAAAGATAGCAGTCAGGAAATATAAGGAATCACAGAAGGAGTGGGACAGAGAACTGTGTCAGTTAATGCAGAAGGAAGCAGGGAAGACAGTCAGAATAGCAAAGGCACAAACCAAGGAAAAAATAGCCAACTCAGTTAAGAAGGGGGATAAAATCTTTTATAGGTACATTAAGGAGCGAAGAAAGACCAAGAGAGTGATAGTGAGGCTTAATAAAGGGGAAGGGGAGGGGGGGCTGACGGTGACAGTGAAAAGGCAGAGATACTGAATGAATACTTTTGCTCAGTATTCACAAAAGAAGAGGAGGGTGAGGTACCTAAACCAAACAATAGAAGCACTCTGGATACGGGGTTGATACCAGTCCATTCACAGAAGAAAGAATCCTGAAAAATCTTCTAAAATTCAAGATGGATAAAGCAATGGGGCCTGATGGAATTCACCCCAGAATTCTAAAAGAAGTAAGGGGAGAGCTAGTGACACCACTGACTACCCTTTTTAACAAATCGTTGGAGGATGGTGTGGTACCTGAAGACTGGAGGTAGAGGGCATATGTGATTCCCTTTCACAAAAGTGGGAGTAATGCAGAGGCAGGAAACTACAGATCTGTTAGACTGACCTCAGTGGTAGGAAAAATGATGGAATCACTTCTGAAAGAAAGAATTGTTGAGTACCTAGAGGGCAGCGGGGCACAGGACCCAAGGCAGCATGGATTCACAGTGGAAAGGTCATGTCAGATGAATCTAATAGATTTCTTTGACTGGGTGACCAAAGTAGTAGACCAGGGAGGTAATGTGGATGTGGCCTACCTAGACTTTAGCAATGCATTTGACACAGCCCCACACAAAAGATTAATAAATAAGTTAGCCAGCCTGGGAGTGGGTCCCAGGGTTGTAGCCTGGGTAAAAAATTGGTTGGACAACAGGATGCAGAGGGTAATAGTAAACAGAGTCCTCTCCAAAGAAAGGGGGGTTACTAGCGGGGTACCACAGGGTTCATTATTGGGGCTGGTCCTCTTTAATGTCTTTATAGGTGACATTGCGGAGGGTCTGGAATGAAAAGTATGCCTCTGTAGATGACGCAAAGATCTGCAACAGATTTGATACACAAGGGGGGGTGTGGAAAGGATGAGATGGGACTTGGCAATGTTGGAGGAATGGTGAAAAGTATGACAGCTTAGATTCAATGCAAAGAAGTGCAAAGTAATGCACCTCGGAAACGAAAATCAAGGGGAAGAGTACACAATGGGGAAGGGGGGTACTTACAACAACAAAAATGAAAAGGGACCTGGGGGTTGTCATATCAGATGATCTAAAGGTAGGCAAGCCATGTGAGAGGGCAGTAAGGAGGGCTGGGGAAATTGGGATGCATAGGAAGAGGCATCACTAGTAGAAAACATAGACAACAGAAAGTTGTTATCCCTCTGTACAGACAGTTGGTGAGACCACATCTGGAGTACTACATGCAGTTCCGGAGACCCCATCTATGCAAGGACATAGACAGAATGGAGGAAGTCCAGAGGAGGGCACCTGAAATGGTGCAGGGTCTGAACCAGAAGCCATACGGAGAGAGACTAAAGGAGCTTAATATGTATTCCCTAGAGGAAAGGAGGGAGAGGGGGGACATGATTGAACTTTCAAGTACCTCAAGGGAATCAACAAAGTCCAAGAGGGTAGCATATTGTTGAAACTGTATGCATCCTCTGTATTTGTACTCTACTCTTGGAATTGTGTCTATTCCCCGGGTCACCCCTGGAAAAGGGACTTGACTGTCTCAGTGGGCCCACCCGGTTATCAAAATTCAAACAAACAAATCTTTCAGAAAAAGAGATATGCAAGAAGAAGGGGGTACAATTTTTTTTTCCAATTGTTTAACCAGGTGAGACACACTAAGCTGAAAGCTTGTTTACTGGTGCACTTTGAAGTTGGGGGCAGCTCAGGAGCAACATGAGGAAGTATTTTTTCACAGAGAGAGTGGTGGAAGCATGGAGCGGCCTTCCTGAGGAGGCAGTGTGGTCAAAAACAGTGGGGGAATTCAAGAATGCATGGGACAGACATAAAGCAATTCTAGTGGGGGGTTGAGAAAGTAGGCTGTTGGCTAACCAGGGTCTTTAGCTTATCCAATAGGTAGGGAGAAGGGCAGACTGGGTGGGCCAAGCAGTTCTTATCTGCTGTCAAAGTCTATTTTTCTAAGCAGATTTATAGATGTTAAATAATGGTTGTTTATTAGCTTAGTTCTGTTAACCAGTAGTACACACACACACACACACGAATATAGATGTTAAACAATGGTTGTTTATAGCTTAGTTCTGTTAACCAGGAGTACTCACACACACACACATATATATATATAATATTTCTATATATCTGAGATGTTAGGGTTGAACCCCTAACACCCCCACCACACCACCCTCCACACACACTGGCACACGCCGGGTGTGCCATGGGGTTGTGAGGCCCAACTCTCACCCCATTCCATGTGTAAACAGGTTGACATACTACAGTGATGGAGACTGGGATGAGAAAGAGTCCTCACAACCATGGCACACACCAGCGCAGTGCGGTGTGGAGGATGGGGTTGTGGGGTTAGGGCCAACCCTAATATCTCATTTCCCCATTTTTGTTGCTTTAACCCTAACTGATGCATTAGCGAAGTTTTTTGCAATGAATATACTTACTTTTTGAAAAAGTGTAATGTAACTAGTAAATGGTATGTGTTGGTGGGAGCATGGGGCTCACCAAACTGCCCATTTGTGCATAATGATATGCGTCTGGGAGCTGCTGGCCCGCTTCCCACTTACACATCAACAACGGTTCACACAGTAGCCCTATAGGCCTGAAACGGAACCCTTGTAAAACTAATTTGCCAATATATCAGTAACCATAGCAGCTATGAAAAAAATTCCACTGCCATTATAATCATGACTTTGAAACCTCCACGCAAGATGTGTGAACTAAATCTGTATCTCGCATCATTTCCAAGATACAGGCACTGAAAAGCGCTGTGGGTGCCACAATGTTCTCCTATGGGTAAAATCTCAATTTCGTAATGGCATATCTATGGAACCAATAACATTTTTTACACCTAAACAGCATAAGTCACATCTCTGACACCCCCTTTATACCCTGCAGATTTTAAGCCAAAAGACCAAACTGTTAATCTACTGTACACTGGCAACATTTTTAGAAAGTTTTTTTTTGAAAGTGTAATGTACTGGTAACTGGTATGTGTTGGTGGGAGCGTGGGCCCTCCAAGCCACTCGCTCCCACCAAGCTGCCCATTTGTGCATAACAGTATGTGTGTGTGGGACTGCGGGCCCACTTACACATAACAACGGAGCCATACAGTAACCCTATAGGGCTGAAAAGGAACCCTTGTAACACTAATTTGCCAAAATCTCAGTAACCATACAAGCTGTGAAAAAAAATTCCACTGCAGTTGTAATCATGATTTCAAAACCTCTATGCATGCTTAGTTGCAGGTAGTGAAAAATCTGTATCTCACATTTTCCGAGATACGGGCACCGAAAGTCGCTGAGGGCGCCACAATGTTATCCTATGGGAAAAATCTCAACTTACGTGATGGCATATCTATGGAACTGTATACCTTTTTTACACCTAAACAGCATAATTTACATCTCTAGGATACCCCCTTTATACCCGGAAAATTTCAAGCCAAAAGACAAAACCGTTTCTTTATAGTGTACTGGCAAAGTTTTTAAATTCCTAGTTCATGAGCTGTCAAAATCCCCATTAATGAGGTCAGTCCCCTTTCACAAGCTGTCAAAATCCCCGTTCATGAGGAATCCTTGATTGTCAGATTTTGTCCATCTGGTCTGGAAGTCACGGTCAAGGATTTTGTCAGCTGGCGAAAGGGGACTAGCTCGTGAAAGTGGATTTTGACAGCTGCGAATGGGGATTTTGTCAGCTCATGAATGAGGAATTAAAAAATCCCCTTTCATGAGCTGACAAAATCCCTTTCAGGTGTCAAAATCCCCGTCAGAGCCAATCCTTGTTCACAAGAAGGCCATCTAGTCGTGAAATGGTGATCAAGGAGTTTGTCAGCTTGCAAAAGGGATCTCATGAAGGGATTTTGTCAGCTCACAAAGGGATTCAAAAACCCAATCCCCTTTCGTGAGGTGAAAATATCCTCTTTGCAGCTGAAGTCCTTTAGAGCATTCTATTGCAAGATAGGCCATCTGGTCCCTAAGTCACGATCAAGGATTTTGCTACCTTGTGAAAGGGGATTGGCTTGCGAATGGGGATTCTGTCACCTTGGTAACGAGGATCGGAAGCGAGTCACGAACAAAGAATTTTAAAATTAAAATGACCCTTTTTTGGCCAAAACAAAGGAAACCAAATACATGGATTTGTAGAGGGCATCACCCTGAACAAAACCCATGCCTTATTTGTTCAAGAAGTCACCCGTGGGACAAACTACAACATTTTGTTGCGGGGAAAAAATGAAAACAAAATAGAGCCTCACGAACAAAGAATTTTTTCTCATGAACAGCGATTTTATAAATCCCCATTCATGAGCTGATGAAGTCCTTGATAGCGCACCCAATCCCCTTTTGCAAAACATATATATAAATCTTGGAGTGAACTGAGCATGCTCAGAACCCGAAACTTCAAAATTAAATAACTTTGGAATGGGTTAATAATTTTTCACCAAACCAATGCTGGATTGTTTTTTGACCAAACATCTTTCTACCGTGAAAACATCAGACCAAAATACCAATGATGTGGCCGCAGCATGATGGGCAAAAATCAGCAAAAAAGTGCCAAAAAAAGTGAAAAAACTCATTTTTCAGCACTTTGCTGCATGGAAACAGCAAGTCCAACTGAAACACAACTTATTAAATCAAGAGATCTACCGTTTGAGACTGCACATGCCAAATTTTGTGCAAATCCGTTGAACGATTGCAAAGTAATTAAGGTGTAAAATTTGGGGTTTAACATTAAACTGCTTACTGAACCCTAACTATACTGGCACAATCACACCAGTATATAGATATACAATATGTGTGTGTGTGTGTATATGTGTGTATCTGTGTGTATGTATGTATGCATATATATATATATATATATATATATATATATATATATTGTATAAATATATATTATAGTGGCATAGTCGTGCCACTATAGTTAGGGTTGAGCGGCCAGTTACATACTAAAGTCAGAAGTTTGTGCGTTAATAACTTTGGACCCATTCAATGGATTTGCCTGAAATTTAGTACATGCATTGGGGTGCACTAGATCTCTTGATTTGCCAAATTGCGTTTCTGTCGGAGTGCTACTGAAAAATGCAAAATTATCCATTTTTGGAGGCACCTTTTGGCATTCTTAATGTGGTCCTGCATGGCCATTGTCTGGCATACCACTCTGTGAGGTGGCTTGTTTGAAAGAGCTTTGGTGGCCGAACATGCCACTTTTTGTTTGGTGAAACAATATTAAGGCATTCAAAAGTTACGGCACTTTTAAATTCCTATTATAAGTCAATGGGAAAATTGATATGTATATCTTGCGATCAAAGAATGGGGGTTCTGGCTATCTCATCCTGCCTGGTGATTAAAGAATTTGCAGCCTCATGGTTCAAGAATTTTTGTCCCTGAGGATTTTCAAAATTCTTTGATCGTAAGGTCCGCCATTTGTTTTTTATTTTCTGATTGGAAAAACACAAATATCTCTGCTCAGTGGTTGCTTCTGAAGTAAAGCTTTGATGGGTTTTACTCAGGGGGCTCTTATCTATTGAGCCATGCCTTTGGTTTCATCCAAATCAGTCAAAAAACAGAGTTATAAGCTTTTAAAACCTTAATTCGCGGCTTGCTAACGATCTTTGATCGTGACCCTGCAAATTCTTTTATCGTGATCTTGCATTGTGACCTAAAACACTAATATCTCAGCTCAGGGGTGGGCTAGGGACACAAATGGGGGGGGGGGGTTTGTTCAGGAGGGTCCGTTCTATCGAGGCATGCCATTGATTTGGTTCAAATCGGTGAAAAATTCGCGCTTCACCATTTTTAATTCTTTGTTCATCAGCCTGCAAATTCTTTGATCGCAATCGTGCATCATGAGAGAGGGACAAGATGGCCTAATTTAAAAATCAATTTTCTCAGTCCTGGGTGTCCTAGGAAGTCAAATGAGGGTGGGTTTTACTCAGGGTGCTTCGTTCTGTCAAACCATGGTGGTGGCTTACCGCAATTCCTTCAATTTTTTGATTTATAATATTTTTAATTCTTTGATCGTGAGCCTGCAAATTCTTTGATCATGAGCTTCTGTGATCGCGATCGTGCATCGTGAGTGAGGTACGAGATGGCCCAATTTAAAAATCTATTTTCTCAGCCCAGGGGTGTATTAGGAAGTCAAATGAGGGTGGGTTTTACTAAGGGGGCTTCATTCTGTTGAACCATGATGGTGGTATACTGCAATTTCTTTAATTTTTTGATTTATATTCTTAATTCTTTGTTCATGAACCTGCAAATTCTTTGATTGTGAGCCTGCAAATTCTTTGATCGTGAGATTCTTTGATCACCATCTTTGATCGCGAGGGAGGGACAAGATGGTCAGACTTTTTATAATGGAATAGATAGGGGAATTTTAGTAATCTCTCATATTAAATATCTCGGGAATGGTTTGGTCTTTTTACTTGAAATTTGGAGGGTGTTTATGGCATGTCCTGTAGATGTGAATTATGGTGTTTACGCATTGGAGAATATTTCTTTTGAGGAGATATTGCATGATACACTTTACGTGTTGCAGACAGTGTTTTGCTTGAGGTGGTGGCTTAAAATTGATAGGGTACCTAGCCTTAGTGTCATGGATGTAGTTATCAGTTGTTGTGTGTGTTAAATGTCAACAGGTGCAGAACTGTGCCAGTCTGACAAATGGAAATCTCATATGTTAAAATGTTATATCTCAGACACGGTTTGGTCTTTTCACTTGAAATTTGGAGGGTGATGACAGCATGTCATGTGGATGAAAATTACAATGTTTCTGTGTCAGAAAAATTTTTTTTGTGCAAATATGGCGTGGTGCAGTTTATGTTCTGCGGACAGCGTATTGCTTGTGGTGGTGGCTTGAAATTGATAGGATACCTAGCCTTAGTGTCATGGATGTAGTTTTCAGTCATTGTGTGTGTTAAATGTCAACAGGTGCAGAACTGTGCCACTCTGATGAATAACAATGTCAAATTTTGATATGTCATATCTTGGACACGGTTTGGTGTTTTTACTTAAAATTTAGAGGGTGTTGACGGCATGTTCTGTAGATGTTAATAGAGGTGTTTATGTGTCAGACAATATATTTTCTATGGACATATTGTGTGGCACAGTTTACATTTTGTGGACAGCGTTTTCTATTGTTCTACTAGATTAACATTTGTTTGGTGGCTGGCCTTGCTGTTGTGAATGTACTTTTTGGTTATTGGGTGTGTAATGTGGCCTGACACTTACAAGTTGGTGGGAGCGCAGGACTTGTGCAACTTTCTACTTTTCTATTCTTTCTTAAAAAGTAAGGAAATTCTATGCAAAATTTCATTAATGCATCAGTTAGGGTTCTTTTACAGCGAAAAAAGTGAGGAAATTCGGGGTTAGGGTTGAAAGCTCCTCTTGGAACCGCCACTCCACCCCCCAACCGGCATCAGGGTGCGCGTTGGGGTCATCGGTCCTAACTCTCACCCCATTCTCCTATACCTCTGCTTCTTTACACTTGTGATGGTGTGAGAGTTAGGGCCGACGACCCCAATGCACACCCTGATGCCGGTTGGGGGGTCCAAGGGCGGCTTTCAACCCTAACCCCGAATTTCCTCACTTTTTACGCTGTAGAAGAACCCTAACTGATGCATTACATAGATACATAGATACATAGACAGTGTCAGCAGATAAGGGCCTATGGCCCACCCAGTCTGCCCATTTGAGCTTGTAAGTTCAGTTTGTTTTCCTAGAAGTCTGTTGCCCCTTACCCCTGACCTCCAGAATTCCTTTATGTCTATCCCATGCATTCTTAAATCCCGTGATTGTTTCAGCCACCACCACTTCCTCTGGCAGGGTGTTCCACTTGTCCACCACCCGTTCTATGAAGAAATTCTTCCTCACGCTTCCTCTGAATCGCTCCTCCTCCAACTTCATCCCATGCCCTCTAGTCCTGGAAACATCTTTTCACTTAAAATAGTGTATTCCTGCACCCTGTTCCTCCCTGTAAGATACTTGTATGTCTCTATCATATCCCCTCTCTCCCTCCTCTCCTCCAGGGAGTACATATTCAGTTCCTTCAACCTGTCCTCATAGGACTTGTGATGCAATCCATGTACCATCTTAGTTGCCCTCCTCTGAACCTTCTCTACCCTGTCTATGTCCTTACGTAGGTAGGGTCTCCAGAACTGTACACTGTACTCCAGGTGGGGCCTCACTAGTGTCTTGTATAGTGGAATTATGACCTCCCTTTTCCTGCTGGTGATGCCCCTGCCTATGCATCCCAGCATCCTATTTGCTTTACCTGCTGCCTTGTCACACTGTTTCCCTACCTTGAGGTCATCAGAGATGATAACCCCAAGATCCCTTTCCTGCTTCATGCATGCTATATTCACACCCCCCAACTGATATATTGTGCCAAGGTTTTTGTGCCCCATATGCATTATCTTGCACTTCTTTGCATTGAATTTCAACTGCCAAACCCCTGACCATTCTTCAATTTTCTGCAGGTCCCTTCTCATTCTGTCTATACCCTCTGATGTGTCTACTCTGTTACAGAGCTTTGTGTCATCAGCGAACAGTGAAATTATGCCTTCTAGGTCCTGCGCAATGTCACTGATGAAGATGTTGAATAGGACCAGTCCCAGCACTCATCCCTGCGGTACCCCACTGGTCACTCTTCCCTCTGTGAAGTGACAGCCATTTACCACCACCCTCTGTGTCCTGCTGCCCAGCCAGTTACCTACCCACCACACTACTGTCCTGCCCACACCCATATACCCCAGTTTGTGTAATAGTCTTCTATGTGGCACAGTGTCAAAGACCTTGCTGAAGTCCAGATAGGCCATTTCCACTGCCCTCCCCTGATCCACCTCTCTAGTCACCCAGTCAAAAAATTCAATGAGGTTGGTCTGACATGACCTCCCCCTGGTGAAACCATGCTGCCTTGGGTCCTGTAGTCCATTGACAACCAGATGTTCCACCAATTTCTTCTTCAGTAGTGCTTCCATGATCTTCCTCACTACCGAGGTGAGGCTGACTGGTCTGTAGTTCCCCACTTCCTCTTTGTTCCCACTTTTGTATAAGGGGACTACATCTGCTGTCCTCCAGTCTTTGGGTACCTCCCCTATTTCCAGTGATCGCTAAATAGGATAGCCAGAGGTTCAGCCACCACCTCTCTTGTTCTTTAAGGACCCTGGGTGCACCCCATCTGGTCCCATTGCTTTATCAACTCTTATTACTTCCAGTTCCTTCAGGACCTCTTTCTCGTATAAAGGGACTTGTGTCCATTTCTGCACCATTCTCACCCCTTGTACTCCCTTTAGACCCATTACCCTCCTCTTCCTCAGTGAAGACTAAGCAGAAATACCTGTTCAATATGTCAGCTTTACTGTTGTTATCCTCCATGCGGCCCCCATCTTCCCCGTTCAGTCTCACTATCCCTCCCTTTGCCTTTCTTTTTTCACTTATGTACCTGTAAAAGGTTTTGTCCCCTCTACCCACTGATTTTGCAATGTATTCTGTCTGAGCTTTGGCTTCCCTTACTGACCTTCCTGCCTCCCTTTGCTTATCCTGGTACTTCTCCCTATCCTCTTCTGCCCGTGTCTTTTTGTATTGCCTGAATGCAATCTTTTTGGCTTTCACTTTCTTTGCTACCTCTTTGGAAAACCATAATGGTCTCCTCTTCCTTTTCTTTTGCTAACCTGCTTAATGCATAATTCTGTTGCTCTTGTAATCCGTGATTTTAAATACTGCCCACTGTTCCTCAGCCCCTGATTCCTGCCCCATTCCCCTTAATGCCTCTTTCAAGTATCTCCCCATTTTCCCAAAGTCTGCCCCCCTAAAATCCAGGATATGTGTTTTTGTGTGGTTTGGTTCTGCTCTTTCTGTGATTTCAAACCACAATGACTGGTGGTCACTGTTCCCCAGGTGCTCCCCCACTGTTACCCCCATCACACTGTCCCTGTTTGTGAGCACAAGGTCCAGTATTGCCTTCTGCCGAGTTGGTTCCATGACCAGTTGCTTGAGGAAGGCACCCTGAAGGGAGTCCAGGATAAATCTGCTCCTAGTTGATGCTGCTGCTGGGATGCTCCAGTCCACGTCTGGAATATTGAAGTCTCCAACCAGTACTACTCCTCCTTGTCTGCCATCCTTGGATGGCTAGCATCAGCTCCTATCTGTTTCTTCCTCCTGGGCTGGTGGTCTATAGACCACACCTGTGTGGATGGCTGTCCCCATTTTCCTTTCCAGCTTAACCCACAGTATCTCTCCCCCATTTTGTTCCTCCTGGATCTCTGTGGCCCTTATGTCATTTTTCATATACAGTGCCACTCCTCCTCCCTTCCTACCTGCTCTGTCTCTTCTGAATATGTTGTAGGCAGGTATGGCCATCTCCCAGTTGTGGTTATCATTACACCAGGTTTCAGTGATGGCCACAATGTCCAGGTCTGACTGCACCATGACAGTGTCCAGATCTTCCATCTTGTTGCTAAGGCTCCTAGCATCGGCACACATGGCTTTCCATGATTTGACCTCCCTAGACTGTTTCGCTGTTCTACTCCAGCCCCTTCCTTGGTTGTCCTTTATCCCTGGTTCTCCTTGCTG
The DNA here is from genome assembly GCA_016271365.2 of Neoceratodus forsteri. Lineage (NCBI taxonomy): Eukaryota > Metazoa > Chordata > Ceratodontiformes > Ceratodontidae > Neoceratodus > Neoceratodus forsteri. The sequence continues at coordinate 129,638,265 of JADMNL010000024.1, forward strand.
TCTGCCCTTCTGCTGAATGAAGTTTTTTGCATAGAATATATAAATATATATATTCAGAGCAGTTGCGCGTGGCGTAACTTAGTTGTGCAGGTGCAAGTGTGGTACTGCGACAAGGAGCCATATTCAGAGAGAGCCAGTGCACAGCACAAAATCCATTGCACCAGTGTGCAACTATAATGAATGCAGGTGCAAGAGCAGGAGGCATTCCCATGAATATCCAGCACAGTGGCATATTCAACCATGAATCCATGGTGCAAGTGTAGAGCAAATCGAAGTTGCTCCAAGCAGACTTGTTCCTAGTAAAACAGGGCACAAGCACACAGACAGCAGTTGCGCCAAGGATGGGAGTGAGAGGAAGGGATACAGGGAGACAGACAGACAGACAGACAAGCACAAGACCAGACACAGAGGGAGGGGGACAAAGCGGTGGCATGGGAGAGGGGGGCAGAGAGAGAGGGACACACACACACACACAAAGCCTGTACCAGGGTGGCACACAGCCACCAGCAGCCAACCACCCAGGGGCACGGAGGACAGCAGGGGACATGGAGAGTGCACCCGCCCTGATGGGGGCAGTGATGAGGGGTGAGAGGCGGCAGGAGGAACAGCTATGTGGCTGACGATGGGCCCGGTGGCAGCGTGCGTGACACAGGTGGTACCATGCCTGTAGCACCGCCGGAAATCATAGTGACACTGAGAGCATGGGCTGGCACCACCTGAACAGGGCTATGCTGAGGCAGCCCTGTGAGCCTGCAGCACAGAGCTGCAGGCACCCACCAGACAGAGCCATGCTATGGCCGTGGTGATGATGATGATGCCAACATGTGTCTGCTCGCTATGAGTACCAGCCAAGGAGCAACAGAGGACACCATGGGCATCACCCCAGTGGTCACAGCCCGCCGCCCCACATAGGTCCCCACAACTGTGCTGCCATGTGCTGTGGAATGCAGCCATCACCACAGCACACAGGTGGAGCGTACAACCACTGGGTGGCATGAATGCCCAGTGTGAGTAGGGCCTGTGCCTGCACACACATGGGCAGCCACATGCCACCTGTCCTTGTGGGACTGGTGCATATCAACAGGAAGGGGTGCCCAAGCATCACCCGCCAGGTGGTGTGCAATGTCATGGGTTGCACACTAATGTCTGCGCTACACACCCGGCACAACCCTGATCTGTGCCATGGATGTGAATGTGGGGATGACCCCACAGGTCGTCTAGTGGGTGTATGTGGCACGGGCAGGGTGTGATGGTCAATGCAGCCCTGAGGGGGTGGGCAGGGTGTACATGGTGGTGTGGACACTAGGGACAGGCAAGGGGCACAGCACAGAATAGCACAGGGCTAACCATGGCATGCCCCACACCGGTGACAGTGCATACCCGCAGAGGTCCTGGCAGCATCTCCCTGGTTCATCCCACCCTGCAGTGCTGTCAGCCCCCAGTATGCAGCTGCAGCATCCACCACACCTGTCAAGGTTGCAATACCGGTACATGGCCTGTGCGGTTTAGTGGCACTTCTGTGGTGCAACGCATGCAAATGAGGTTGTGCGCAACAGTGATGACATGCTAATGCACCCCACATTGGCTGATGAGCTCATTTGCATGCAGTGTCTGAATATCAGGATATTGCACCATGCACAATGGTATTGCACCGGAGCAAGTGGCGGCGCAATTACCATGCATGTGCAGTGCTCGGACGTGCAGTGCACATGCGCACTGTGCTACCATGGTGTCAATCGAGCAGACAGCTCAACCAGGGTGCTGTATCGGCACAGCACAAGCTGTGCAGGGCTGGCAATGTGCACATTGTGCATGCTGGCATGTTCTCTATTGTGCACATGCACATTATGGGTGGGCATTGTTCCTTGGGCTATTACACTAGGCACCTGCCTTGACCCTCACTATAGGTGTCCAGCTGCCAGTGTAGACAATGCCACACCAGCCACTGAGCCTGCCCATGCGGCAGACCTTGCTCATTGTCTTGGGCATGCTTGGGGTGGTGGTGGCCCTGCAGGGCATGCTGGCAGTGGAGAGGGGTGAGGGATGGCAGGGCCAGGGTGGTTAGCCATGGCCATTGCTAGGGTTGCCCCTGTGTCCCCTATTACCCTTTTTGGGCCTTTCTCTACAGTCCCTCCCTCCCTCCCACCACACAGTCCCTGTTCCCTGTCCCCCTCCCTTGCTGTCCTCACCCGTCCCCAGCCCCTGCTGTGTCTGTACTTGGTTGTTCCATACATATCTATTGACTGGAATACCTGACTGTGCCTGTGTCTGCTTTGCAGGTGGCATGGGGTGCCATCTTGCAGTGGCCCAGTGTCCATCCATGTTGTGTGCATGTGAGGAGAGTGTGTGCCATGCTCCAGTGGCACCCTGCTGTGTGCCGTGGTTGGTCCCACTATGGTGGTGTCCTTCCCTGGGTCAGTGGCTGTGCATTTGGGTGCCCACTGGGGTGGTGGTCAGGAGTGTGTGGCAGGAGTGTACATGGTGGTGACCCACAACCATGGTCATTGGTCAGGTACCATCTGCACACTGTGTTGGGACCCCTGCTTGGCATTGTGTGGCCTGTCCCATGTGGTCTGCCATACTACCTGCCTCCTGGCATGTTCAGTGCCTGCTGTGTGAGCTTTCTGTGTGCCTGTATGGTGTGTGTGTGCTTGGCTGCATGGTCCTGGGTGTGGCCTGCTATGGTCTGGGAGGGTGGGGCACGGCCTGCAAGGGGGGCTCCCTTGGTGGCCCTCCATTGGCCATTGGTACCTCCTGTTTCCTGCTTTCTCTGCTACTGTTGTGCTCTGGGGTCAGGTTTCTGGGTGCCTGTGGGTGTCCTACTAGTGGAGGCCTCCTGTGGCCTGCCATTGTGCATCCATGGCTCTGTTCCTGGGTCTGTTCTCTGTGCCATTCCCCCCTCTGTTGCTCTGCTGCTCTGCTCCCACAGTTGTGCTGGAGCATCTCTTTTTGCACCATGGTGCAACTGTGTTTGCACCATGGTGCAACTGTGTTTGCACCATGGTGCAACTCTGCCATATCCACCCTGGTTGCGCTGGAACAGTTTGACATGTGCAACCTCTGAATATGGTTCCTGTTGCACCATGGTGCATCGGATTTGTGCTATGCCAGACTTGCGCCGGGCTTTGGTGCATTGCTGAATATCTGGGCCAGTATGTATATATATTCTCTGCAAAAGTCTTTGTTAATGCACAATTAGGGTTCCAGCGACAAAAGTTAGGAAATGCGGTCTTATGGTTTCCAACCCTAACACCCCACCCCTATCCTGACTTTCCAATTCTGACACCCCACCCCAACCGTGGCTTTCTAACCCTAACATCCCACCCCACCCTGCATGCAGGAACAGGTGTGGGGTGTGAGCCTTGAGGTTGTGAACACTAACTCTCACCCCATTCCATGAGTAAGTAACCTGAGATGGGTACAGTATAGGAGAATTTGGTGAGCATTAGGGTTCACAACCCCAAGGCACCCCCATGCCTGTTCCTGAATGCAGGGTGGGGGTAGGGTGTTATAGTTGGAAACCCAGGGTGGGGGTGGGGCTGGGGTATTATGCTGGAAACTTTAAGATCACATTTCCCAAGTTTTGTCACTGGAACCCTAATGATGCATTAACAATGTTTTGTGCAGAGAATTTCCTCACATTTTGAGAACGCATAATGATAGACTTATTTGCTTCTGGGAGCACAGGGCCACTCCCAACTATCAACGATTTTTGAGAGATTGTAATTGTATCTTTATTTCATGCCCTTCGCTCCCATCACTTCATAATCCTCTGCATATTTGCATGTGGGAGAGCAGGGCCCTCCGGGCCCTGCACTTCCATGTATGGATAAGGCCTGCACTCCCATCACTCCATAATGGTATTCATATTTGCATCTGGGAGTGCACAGTGCCATCCATCCATAATGTTTGAGATATTGTAATCGTATCCCTATTTTCATGTGGGAGCACAGGGCTTGGAGGGCCCTGCATTCCCATCAGTCCTGAATGGTATCCATATTTGAGTGTGGCCATCCATGCATTATTTTTGAGATAGTGTAGGGCCTTGTGTTCCAATGCCATAATATGCAGCCCCAAAGAAACACCTGATATTGCAATGTTCTCCTATAGAAGACACAGGAACATGTGAAACCTGTGTAATTCAACACCAAATTAATATATTTTTATGAAACCAGCAAAAGGCACATCAGTAGGGCAAGCTGTCTGCATCTTGAGAAAATTGCAAACTGTTTCTTCACAGCAGAGTGACAGAGAAATGACTCTTTACATCTCCCATTACAATGTTTTCCTATGGGAAACAAAGCAAAAATGTAACACTGCAGAACTCGAGAGCAGAGTAATATATTTTCACCAAACCAGGAAAAGGCACATCTATGTGGCAAGCCCTTTGTACCCTGAAAATTTCAAACCAGTTTTGTAACTGTGTAGTGACAAAGAAACAGCTGTCTTAAAAATCATTTTTCCCAAATTGCGAAAAAGAATCCTTTTCCACAGTTAATTTTTTCTCAAATTGCAGTAAAAGAAAATCATTTTTTACAAATTGTGAAAAAGGATCCTTTTTCGCAATTCTTTTTTTTTTTGCAATTTGCGTCAAAATAAACTCATTTATCGTAAACTGTGAAAAAAAGATCCTGTTTTGCAGCATAAGTTTTCCGCAATTTATGAAAAGGATTTCTATGGCTAAAAAAATACATTTCTGAACAACTTATTGAAAAGAATTGTGTCCCCAGAATGCAATTCTACTGACCTCAATTAGATAAACACAACTGCTGGTGTTTATTAAGCCCTCTATTTTCAAAGCAATTTAATTTTGTTTCTTTTGCTAACTGAAAACAAGATGGCAGCAGCACAAAAAAAGATTCTGCATTTGTGGCAAAATATGCCACGTTTGCAAAAAAGGATTCCTAATTTGTGATAAAGGATCCTTTTTTGAGCAGGACATCTAACTGGTCCCATAGGAAATAATGGGAAATTTTACATTGTAATAATTTTGGAATGGATAAATATGTTTTCACCATGCCTTCAAAAGGGACATTTGTGACCCAAGACCTATGTACCCTAAAAATTGCAGACCAAAATTCCACACTGGTTTTGCACAGCAACGTGACAAAGAATTTCACCAGAAGTGGTAATTTTTCACTTTTTGTGACAGTCCATATCTCTGTACGCACACATCTGACCGGAAAGAAACTTGCCACATCAAGAGATCTTTAGTCCCTAATGGTGCATGCAAAATGTCTTGTGAATCGCTTGAACAGTTGCGAAGTTATCAAAGTTCAACATTTTCAGTTTAACATAGAAGTGAAGACTGAACCCTAATATATGGGTGTTACTGCACTCCTATAAGATATGTGTGTATGTATTATAGGGGTATGGTAGTGCCCCTATAGTTAGGGTCGCTGGTGAGTTCTACATTAAGTTAGATTTATTGTTTACTTCTTGTTGGAAAATGGTTTTATGGATTTGCATAAACTTTTCAGGGTTTGTTGTGAGTGTGAGAATCTATAATTCCAGAAAGTGTCATGCATATCTATTCAGCATGTTTAGAGTTATTAAAGTGTGAAAACGTGCTTTTTCTATTGATTTAAAAGTGGTTTATTTTGTTAAACTGTTGCTGTCATCTAAAGAATAAACAATACAAATTGTTAAATGCTGAAATTTTGTGTAGTTGTTTAGGTAATTTGGGAAGGATTTCCTGGTGGGGTTGTTGTTTGAGTGTTGTGTATTTTTTACGATATTGAGTCTCAAAAATTGTACTTTTGGACTTGCCGATTGGTGCGGAAAACGGGTCTTGCACTTAACGTATCGTATGCACACAAGAGTTTGTATTTTTTGAATGGCATAGGGTACTACATATGCAGATGGTTTCTACCTTATAGAGAGTGGGAGCATGTTGAAATTATATTTTTTTGTATTGATTTCAGTAGGGTTTGTTTTATTATGTTTTTGCTCTCATCTAGAGAAGAAACTATAAATTGTTAAATGGTGAAATTGTGTGTAGTTGTTTAGGTAGCTGGGGAAGGATTTTCTTTGGGGGGTTGTTGTTTGAGTGTTGTGTATTTTTTAAGATATTTGAGTGTGAAGAAAAATCATATTTTTGGTCTTGCCGATCAATGCGGAAAATGGGGCTTGGAATTAATGTACCGCATGCACAGAAGAGTTTGTATTTTGTAGAATTCAAAAAATTATTGTATAGCCAAATTAGATCCTAGCTGACTTTGTTTACGATCAGTAGGCGGACTTTGCCCTGGGACACCTGTGTCTGTTCATTGAAACATGTAGTCTGCAGATCCTTTTTTGAAGTATACAACTGATCGCAGAGCTGATACAGTTTAATGCTGTCATCATTGTTTGCAAACGTGCAGTGTTACTCTACAAAGAGTTGTTGTATGGACCCAAAATAGTTTCAGTATAAATAATATTGTGTGCCATTCAATAGTCCAGATGCAACAGGATGAATTGCTACAATGCTGACCTGGGTCAAGAGGGGATCCATGTTGATGGCACTAGTGTCTTATATCGAAGCAATCCTTTGTGAAAAGACAATGTTTTGCGTGTTGTGTTGATGTAGCATTTGGAGTCTGGAGATGGCTTGAGAAAGAGGGTAGGTAGACAGATTTGGAATAGGATCTTGTATTCACGCCATGGGGAGGCTGGGGGACTTCACGAGATTAACATTAACAGAAGGACCATTAACATTAACAGGAGGGCCATTAACTAGAGCATAAACAGTCTGCATGATGCTGTAAACAAAGGGAAGACTAGGAGGTCAGTTAACACCACATTTTGTGTTTCAAATAAATATCTCCATTCAAGGGAGTCAAAAGCCTTGTAAATATCAAGCAAGAGGGCTATTATGAGTGATTTGTACTTGTTAGCTGTCCAGATGGTGGAAAGAAGCCTTCTGATGTCATCAGCATCCCATCTATTCCTCATGAAACCACTACAAATTCACACATCACCAAATTTAATTTATTTGCAAGTACTTCACCTAAAATGTTACATTCACTATTTAGAAGCAAAATAGGCCTGTAATTTGAACACAATGATGGATTCTTTCCTTTTTTATGTTTGTGCATGCATGCGTGCGCAGCAAACATTTTGTAACAAAGAAACACATTTCAGAGGTGTGTCACTGTTGGGTCCAATGCAGCTCAGGCTGCAGTGGGCTCGGCAATGACAGCTTAACAATCAGCCAAGCTGATCATGACATGGTTTTATGTTTGTGTGGTGGACACTTCTGGTAGTTGAACTGTTCCATTCACAGAGTGGCTGGCTCCTTTCATCTGCATAAACCTGCCCAGCTGTAGCAGCAGCAGCACTAGTGTAGTGGCACTAGTTTTTTTATTGTTGGTAGTACAGTTTCATGTGTACCCTGGGGTGATGTCCTCCATTTTAGCTGTTTTGAAGGTTTGCACCACTTCCCGCTATTGCTGCCTTTATTTCAGTACCATGTGCTCCATTTCTCCATCACGCCATGTGGATTCAGCATCCTCTGTTCTTGTACATGTCGGGTTCATGTACACATAGCACACAGTGACGTGTACACTACCAGTGTCAGGCAACCAATTTCAGTGTTTGGCTATACCATTGGCTACACTCCATCTGCCAGTAAAGAGTTAATAGTTTGTTCCCCCTCAGATCTGCTGCCATACTATATAGCAGCTGGACAGTTGGAGGGGGAACCATAGTGTCAGCATAAGTGTTTGGCCACAACTGCTGAAGAAGATAGACCATGCATGATGAGAGTAGAAGACACCAGTGTGCCATCAGCTGATTCCCAGTGAGGAAACAGAAACATAAAATTTGATTGCAGATACCCACTTGGCCCATCCAGTCTGCCCATTTCTCCCTACCTACATTATTACAGCAGACCTTGTCCGATTTACAGCCCTTTCTCCCTCCCCACTTCCTTTCCACTAAGAGTCCCTTGTGCTCATCCCATGCATTTTTGAACTCCACCGCTGTTTTCCACCTCACCACCTCTGCTGGAAGGCTTTTCCAGGAATCCACCGCTCTTTCTGCGTAGAAGTACTTCCTCACATCTCTCCCGAATCTACCCCTTCAAGCTTCATAGCATGTCCCTTTGTTCCAAAAAACCCTTTCTTCTGAAAAACACTCTCCTCCTGTATCTTATTTACCCCTCACTGAGGTATCTAAGGGTCTCTATCATATCCCCCTCTCCCTCCTCTGCTCCAGGGTGTACATATTGAAGTTGTTTATTCTCTCCTCATAGGGCTTCTGATGCAGACCCTACACCATTTTAGTTGCCCTCCTCAGGACCACCTCCACTCTGTCTATGTTCTTCCAGAGATGTGGTCTCCAGAACTGGACACAGTACTTCACAGTGGGATCTTACCAGCAGTCTATACAGAGGCAATACCACCACCCTCTTGCTGCTGGTGATACCCCTCACTATGCACCCCAGCATCCCACTCACAATCCTGACTTCCTTGTCACACTGCCTGGTCATCTTTAGGTCATCTGATCAGATTGTCCCAGGTTTCTTTCCTGTTTTGTGGTCACCAATACCACTTCACCCATTTTGTACTCCACCCCTGGGTTTCTGTGCCCTAAGTGCATTATTTTACACTTTTTTACATTGAAATCGAGCTGCCAAACCCTTGATCACTTCTCTAGTTTTCTAAGGTCTGCTCATCATTTCCACCTCCAACCACCCCCAGGAGTGTCCACCCTCTTACTGATTTTGGTATCATCCACAAAAATACAGACCTTCCCTTCCAGCTTCTCTGCAATGTCACTTATAAAGACATTAAATAGGACAGGTCCCAATACTAATTCCTGGGGTGTCCTGCTGGTCACCCTCCCTTTGTTGGAGTGAACTCCATTTACCACCACCCTCTGTTGCCTATCCCCTAATCAATTTCTTATCCAGTGTGCCACCTTTGGACCCACTCATAATCTGCCCAACTTGCTTACTAGTCTCTTATGAGGATTGATGTTGAACACTTTACTGAAATCCAGGTAGACCATGTCCCTGCTCCACCCTGCTCTAGTTCCTTGGTCACCCAGTCAAAGAAATCTATGAGATTCATTTGACATGCCCCCCACCCTGTGAAAACATGCAGCCTCAGATCTTGTAACTCACTGGATTCAAGATACTCCATAATCCTTACCTTCAGCAGTGATTCCACTAACTGTCCCACCACCAATGTTAGGCTGACTGGCCTATAATTGCCAGCTTCCTCCCTGATACCACTTTTGTGTAGTGGGACTATATCTGCTTTCCTTCAGTCCTCCGGAACCACTCATTTCCAGTGAGCTGTTAAATAGAACTCTCAGTGGTGCAGCCAGTATTTCCTTTAGCTCTCTCAATACCCTTAAATTCACCTCATCTAGCCCCATTGCTTTGTCCTCCTTCAGATTAGCAAGTCCCTTCAGGACTCTCACCTACAAAAAAAGGACTAGTGTCCACTTCCCTCCAAAGTCTTTGTTACTTTTTTGTGGTCCCTCCCCTCCCCTGTGAACACTGAACAAAGATATTTAAAATGTCTGCCTTTTCCTGGTGCTTCTCGGCACAGTTCTCCCTTCCATTTTTAACCTTGCAATCCCACCCCTGTTCTTCCTCTTTTCACTTACATGCATACCCAAACAAATTCTGGTCAGAGCCAATAGGGCTGCAGCTGAGGAATTTGGGGTAAAAATATTGTAAATTACCAAAGTTACAAGCGTACATTTGCAAAATGTAACATAGGCTCATAAATGTGTTGGTTTGTAATATTTTTACACCAAATTTTCAACATAGCCTTGTTATGACCCTGCCTCATGAAGAGGGACAGACAAAATGTTCAGCTCCTGGCTTAAAGGAATTTTTGCGCAGGGACTGTGAAATCAACTTTTGGGACGCAAAACACATTTTGGGCAGGAGTTGAAAAATGACAGGTGTCACATTCATGAGGTGCTGTAAAGAAATGGCTATGTTGAAAATTTGGAATAAAAATATTGAATATTAATAAACTTATGAGCCTGTGTTCGAAAAATTCTACGCAGACTCATAACTTGGTTGTTTTTTAATATTTTTGCACCACATTTTCAACATAGCCTTCTTATGACCCCACCTCATGGACAAGGACAGAGGGAACTGTTAACTGGTGCCCAAAAGGTGATTTTGTGCAGGGACGACAAAATTACCTTTCAGGATGTAAGAAAACATTTTGGACAGGATTTGAAAAATGACAGCTATCACAGTCATAAGGTGCTGTAGAGATATGGCTATATGTTATAAATTGGGGTAAAAATATTGAAAAGTTCCACAGTTATGAGTCTGCATTCACAAAATTCAACATAGGCTCATAACTTTGTTGTTGTTCAATATTTTTGCACCACATTTTCAACATAGCCTTCTTATGACCCCACCTCATTAACAAGGGCAGAACAAATCTGCAACACTGTCCTTGTTAATGAGTACCAAGTCCAGTATTGCCCCATCACAAGTGAGTTCACTGACTAATTGCCTGAAGAATGCCCCCTGCAGAGAGTCTTGGATGTCCCTGCTTCTAGCTGAAGCTGCTGCTGGAGGCTTCAATCTACATCTGGCAGGGTGAAGTTCCCCCACCAGCAACACCTCCCCCTTTTCTGCCATCTTGCCAAAGGCTTCCACTAGTACCTTATCTAATTCCTTCCCCTGTACTGGAGGTCTGTAGATCACTCCATGTGAATATTGACTCATTCCCCATCTCCGGGTGATGTACAGGGTACTGGTGGAATATGGCGCGCCATGGAATGCACTGCAAAAAGCGCTAATGTGTGTACAGCAACAGGGGTTTCACAGTTTACAGGAATAACTGCTACCCCCTGTTGCCACACACTCTCAATGCATGGTCGAGCTGATCTCGTGGAGGAAAGGATAGGGCACCAGCAACCAGCGGCATAAGGGACCTGGTGCCATGGTTTGGATCTCACCAGGTCACATAGAGTTGTGGCTTTTCTTTTTACTAAAAAATGCAATTTTCCCCCCTGCGGTGTTTCACCCCATCCCAAGTCCCCCCAAGTTAGTTATATTTAGTCAGGGTGGTATGGAGGGCAAAGCCCCTGTAAAAGTTAGACGGTGCTATTATTTGTAATGGTGTAGGCTTTTGTCTTGCGGGCAGCATTTTGTTTTGATCTTATTGTAGCGCAAACCATTTTGTCTGTGGCGTTTTTGGGTTGCATGGTTTCAACCTCGATATTATGACCCTGTGCCATGTTCAATACCTCTGCCTCCCCCTGTATTTCTTGTATCTCTCTCACTTTGATGCTTTCCTTCACATAAAGCACCACACACCCTCCTTTCCTTTCCACCCAGTCCTTCCTGAACAGATTATAACCTCGTATGGCCATGTCCCAGTCATGGTTTTCAGTGCACCATGATTCGGTAGTGGCAACAGTATCCAGGTCAGTTTCTGCCATGATGGCCTCAAGGTCCAGAATCTTATTTCCCTAGGCTTCTAGCATTCACACATGGCCTTCCAGATTTTGTTTCTACTCTGCTTGTTTGCCCCCTTTTCTCCTTTTTCCCTTGCTCCTCCCTGCCTTTTTTTTAATGCTCCTGTTCCTTCCCCCTTCATCTCTACCACCCTGTTTCCTTTATTAATTTGCACTCTTGGGGATTCCACTCCCCCTTGGCTTCTCCTTACTCTCTACTTCAGTCTGTGTGGGGGAGCCAGTTTCTGACTCCCAATTCCTTTCGCTACCCCCCGGCTAGTTTAAATGTGCAAAGAGGAGGAGGAGGGAGAGCACAAGAGCCTCAGCCTACAAGAGCAAGCATTTACTTCTGCGCTATCCTGTAGGACCGTGCGAATACCTTTTTTTGAATATTCAGTATTCGGTTCCCAGATATTCGGTATTCAGCTAGTGAAAATTCCTTCTTAGAGAACTGGCATACAAGTCCTTTAAATGGCTTCAGGGAGAGTAGGATGAGCTGTCATGGCACTTTGGCTTGTGCACTTGTACCACAGCTTGTCACTTGGCATTGCTGCTTCAATAGGAGGATGCAGATGTTGTGGCACTTTGGGATTGTTCACTGGTGCTACAGGGTACAGGCTGCCTTGTCCCGCTGCTGCTTCAGGAGGAGGATGCAGAGGTCATGGCACTTTGGCTTGTACACTGGTGCCACGCAGGCTGTCTTGTGCTGCTGAGGCTTCAGGAGGAGGATGCAGAATCAATGTCACTTTGGCTTGTACACTGGTGCCACTGCCACACAGGCTGTCTTGTGATGCCAAGGCTTCAGGAGGAGGAGGAGGAGGATACAGAATACGTGGCACCTTGGCTTGTACACTGGTGCCACAGGCTGTCTTGTTTGGTATGGTTCTATTGTGGAGAAGGATGCAGATGTCGTGGCACCTTGGCTCATACACTGGTGCCACAGGTTGTGTTGTGCTGCTGATGCTTTAGGAGAAAGATGCAGATGTCACAGCACTTTGGCTTGTACACTGGTGCCACTGCCACAGGCTGTCTTGTGCTACTGATGCTTCAGGAGGAGGGCAGATGTCATGTCACTTTGGTTTATACACTGGTGCAGAAGGGCAGGCTATCATGTCCCGCTGCTGTTTCTGGAGGAGGATGCACAGAAAAATAGTTCTTCATGGGCATTCCATTCAGTTTCCCATAGGATTCAACTGAAAGTATAAGAAGACATAACTGTCATTTATTGTACTTGGGTGAAAAAAACAATGTGTAATATAAGAATAAAATATGCCACACTCTTAAATAATTGTGGCCTTTAAAAAAAAACAACTATTAAAACATAATTATGTCCATAGGACAACAGTATAACTTCAATAGGCTTAACTCGGTCAATACTGGTAGTTAATTGACAATCTACATATGGACACACTCCTCTTAATGGGATTGAGTATTACAGGAAACAGACATGACAGATTGTTAACTAATTCTGTCCTTAAAACACTAATAAAAAATTATTATGCCCATATTACACGATAACTTTACCTCATTAGGCTAACATACAAATTCAAATCTTACCTTCGTAGCTGAGAGGGACGTCTGTGAGGACGGCACTCTTGCATGACGCCCATTCTGCCCATGATGTGTGGCCACAGAGATGGCTTTTAATGACTGCTATCTGTTAGGAACACATAATGAAATTAAGTGCTTCCAAATGGTCTGTACACATCCATGAAGTCTCCCTTCTCAAGTGGCCACCAGATGATTCAAAATCAGTGGTCACTGGTCAGACTGCTCTGTTTCTTCCTCTTTTTTTTTTATGTATTGCTTTTTTGGTTTTTCTCCCATCCCATTGCCTGCCCACATGCCCCGATGTGACATGCACATGTGGAGACATGTGCATGCAAGCCTTGTGGGACACCCCCACCCTGCCAGTCACAAGGTTCCACCTACGCTCGTTGCTGGGCCTTCACACAGCTATGGCAAGACTACAGATGGGCACCCCCCACCCAGGAGAGGAGAGCAGGTGCTCATTCCAACTCCCACCTCCCCACCAGCCTTGCACCCTGTGGTGACCAGAAGTCGTTCCCAAACCCAAGCCACCTACGCAGCGTGAGGTAAGGTGTCCAGCACCTCAGCCCTCCATGACACTGGGCCAGCCTACACTGTTTTATTTCAGTAATTCTCACACAAATACCACCAAACAGAAAGAAAACAATGAAATGACTGAATACTTACCTTCACAAGTCATACACGCAGTGTTTTTCAAAGAGTCCATCAGACTCATGATAAAATTCCTCCAGGGTAAAAAAAAATAAATAAAATAAACATGATTAATTTCTATCTAAGATACAGAATTACAGAAATACAGATGCATTGTTCAATCATAATTCCCAAACCCCTTCACCCAAACAAACATTAAACAATTAAAAGATTTCATACAATTTACTTACTTTTGCTGGTAGTACACAATGTGGTACCTGAAGATGAGACACATCATTCTGGCTTGGGCGGTCATCATCATCCAGACTTCTTCATAACTGTTGGTGATTTGACATGGTAAATGAATACTGGAGTGGAGACTGTTGAGGCCACACTGGTATCTGGCATATTTTAATCATGGGGAATACTGGGGAGCAAATTTCAGGCATGGGCTATGCTGGAGACTGGTGATGCCACATTGGTATTCAGCAAATTTCACATATGGGCAATACTGGAGACTGGTGATGCCACATTGGTATTCAGCTAATCTTAGGCATGGGAAATACTGGAGACTGGTGATGCCACATTGGTATTCAGCAAATTTCAGGCATGGGCAATACTGGAGACTGGTGATGCCACATTGGTATCTGGCAAATTTCAGGCATGGGCAATGCTGGAGACTGGTGATGCCACATTGGTATTCAGCAAATTTCAGGCATGGGCTATGCTGGAGACTGGTGATGCCACATTGATATTCAGCAAATTTCAGGCATGGGCAATGCTGGAGACTGGTGATGCCACACTGGTATTCAGCAAATTTCAGGCATGGGCAATGCTGGAGACTGGTGCTGCCGCACTAGTATTCAGCAAATTTCAGGCATGGGCAATGCTGGAGACTGGTGATGCCACACTGGTATTCAGCAAATTTCAGGCATGGGCAATACTGGAGACTGGTGATGCCACACTGGTATTCAGAAAATTTCAGGCATGGGCAATGCTGGAGACTGGTGATGCCACACTGGTATTCAGCAAATTTCAGGCATGGGCAATGCTGGAGACTGGTGATGCCACATTGATATTCAGCAAATTTCAGGCATGGGCAATGCTGGAGACTGGTGATGCCACACTGGTATTCAGCAAATTTCAGGCATGGGCAATGCTGAGACTGGTGATGCCACACTGGTATTCAGCAAATTTCAGGCATGGGCAATGTTGAGACTGGTGCCCGCACTGGTATTCAGCAAATTTCAGGCATGGGCAATGCTGGAGACTGGTGATGCCACACTGGTATTCAGCAAATTTCAGGCATGGGCAATACTGGAGACTGGTGATGCCACACTGGTATTCAGAAAATTTCAGGCATGGGCAATGCTGGAGACTGGTGATGCCACACTGGTATTCAGCAAATTTCAGGCATGGGAAATGTTGGAGACTAGTGATGCCACACTGGTATTCAGCAAATTTCAGGCATGGGCTATGCTGGAGACTGGTGATGCCACACTGGTATTCAGCAAATTTCAGGCATGGACAATGCTGGAGACTGGTGATGCCACATTGGTATTCAGCAAATTTCAGGCATGGGCAATACTGGAGACTGGTGATGCCACATTGGTATCTGGCAAATTTCAGGCATGGGCAATGCTGGAGACTGGTGATGCCACACTGGTATTCAGCAAATTTCAGGCATGGGCAATACTGGAGACTGGTGATGCCAAATTGGTATTCAGTAAAGTTTAGGCATGGGCAATACTGGAGACTGGTGATGCCACATTGGTATCCAGCATATTTTAGGCATGGGGATTACTGGAGAATGGGGACTGATGATGACAAACCAAATATTACTCTTGGCTGGTGCTGGTCTAAGCAACTACTTAGAATATTTACGCAAAATTATGCTGAGCATCCACCGCATCACATTTCACGGGCACTATAAATGGTTTACAAATTCATGTGATTACTAAAAAAGCACAACGCCTGACACATTTCAGATCCCAAAAGATCCTTTTTCAAAGGTAATTACAGCAAGACTGAACACTATTATATACACATACATGTTGTGACATCACAGTGACATCATAATACAAACAAACTTTACATTCATAGGATGTAATACATCCTGACCACATGATGTGCCCATGTGAAACATCCATTACCCATCCTTAGGTGCTACATATTGTTAAACAGACAATTCCAAAGGTAATACAACACAGTGTTACTAAACTGAAGCGCATAACCATTGAAAGTGCAGATGTTGAAAACATATAATATCGTATATATGCAACAGCATAGCCAACTAATCGTCTTCTATATCATAATGTACAGAAAAGCAGTGGATGGGAAAGGAGGGGAATAAAAGAGGTAAGAAGGGGGAAAAAAGACCAAAACAAAAATTAACAAGCATTTATCAATGCTGAATGTTGATTGCGTTGGTCCGTTGAGATCGCTCACTGCCCCTCTGTCACACGCTCAGTCTGTTTCTCCCAGTGCTGCAGGCTGCTCTTTTGTACTGGGCTGCTGCCTGCATTGGCACCTTTTTCTGCCCGCTATGTGATGCCACAACACTTACGTATATAAAATAGTGCTCACTCTTGCTGTAATTGCCTTCGAAATGGATCTTTTAGGATCTGAAATGCATCAGGCAATGTACTTTTTTAATAATCACATGAATTTGTAAACCACTTATGGTGTCCGTGAAATGTGAGGTGGTGGGTGCTCAGCATAATTTTGCCACAAATGACAGCATCACCAGTCATGGGGTTTTTGGAAAAAGAGCAATATTGAGTGTCATTAACATAATACCAGATGGGGTGTTGGTGCACATAGTCCACAAGTTGGCCCAGGTCAGCAGCATAAGTCAGGGGGCGTGTGTCCCATAAAAATAGCATTGTTATTAAAGTGCTATGAAATTCAATTATTCAAGACTTGTGCTTGATGTGGTAAATTGAGTTTGATGAACACAAGTTGCTCAACATGTTCAGGGTCTAATGAGCATATGTGAGGCTCCACCACATCCCCTGCAGTGCTAAACAACCTCTCTGATGGCACACTGGTTGGGGGGCAGCTCAGGTATTTCATGGGCAGCTGTGCCAAGTGAGGAGATGATTTCAGTTTTTTGGTCCAGTACTCCAGTGGGTCAACTGAGATGGGTTCAAGAACTTCTGTCAAGAAGCAATTCAAAACCTTGCTGGCCAACAGTGGGTACTGCTCATTTCATTTTCTTTGCTCTGCCTGTAGGGATGAATTGAGTTGTGCCCAGCAGTCTTCTTTCTCCATTTCTGGGGCATCCTCCACCTTCTGTTCTTGTTCTTCCAGGGCTACTTCAGTAGGCATCACATCCTTGGCACACATTGTAAAGGTGAGCTCTGAGCACAGCTGCTGATGAAACTCGTTGACATGGTGGGCAGGCATTTCAAGATGCAGTATCTTGCACTTAAACCTCGGGTCCAGCATCATTAAAAAAAACATATGGCTTAGTGGCACAAATATCCGTGAACCTGTTCCCTAATTCAGTTGTTAGATTGTGTACAAGGGCCATCACTGCAGGTGCAAGATCAGCATGGGTTGAAAATTTTTGCAGCGACTTCTTCAGTATCTGGACTGCAGAGATGGCCTGACTCAGTAGTGCAGATTCTGCATCATGTCACATGTGCTTCTTTCAAAAGGTCTAAGCACCTTTACTGTTCCATCAATAACAGACCAATCCTGGTGGCTGAGAATTCCCCCCCAATATCTGTCTCCATACTCATTTCATGGAGAACTCGCTTCTGCTCCAGTAGCCTTTGCAACATGTAGAATGTCAAAATGCACCGTGTTGACACATCTTATATCAGCCTGTGCTGTGCTGTCTGAATGCACTCTTGCACCTGCTGCAGTTGGTTTGTGGCTTTAACTGAGTTATGGAAATGGGCACAAATTTTTCTTGCTGTCTTAAGTGTTTGATCAACATCTGGTGTCTTACAGATGAATCTGGTGGTGACAAAGTCCAAAGTGTGTGCATAACAACGAATGCCCTTAAAGTGCCCATCAGACAAGGCCTGTATCATATTTGCTGCATTGTCAGTCACAATGAAACCAACACGCAGCGACGTGTCTTCAGTCCACACACGCAGCATGTCTTGCAAGAAGGCCAAAATGTTAGCGGACCGGTGATCCACAGGCATGACGGACACATTCAGAAGTGCAGACCTGCTGTGAGACATTGTGGAGCCTACACCAGGGGAATGACAGGAAGTATGTAGACCTGCACCTTCACTGCCTGTACCAATTGGGTCTGCTACACAACAATGTGCAGTCAGTGACATGTATGCATGGTTGGAGTTTGTGCTACTTCATATGTCTGTTGTGCAATGGAACACATCCCCGACTGCATTTGATAGTCACTGCAAGACTGCCTTGTGCACATTCTCATAAATGCTGGGCAAAACAGTACAGGAGAATGTTGTGCATGATGGTATCTGATACCGTGGGTGCAAATGTTGCATCAGCAGCCTAAAACCAATGTTTTCTACCATTGAAAATGGCTGAAGAGCAAGTGCAATCATTTCCTCAATTAACTGGGTGATCTGTTGTGCACATGGGTGTGACGGGTGATATTTAGTCCCTGCATGAAAGGACCACATAATGGGTGCCAAAGAAGTCAGGGACTGTAATGGGGTCTGATGTCTTTCAATGGGAGATGTGGACCGTGCAGTAGATGAATCATCAGGAGGCAAAGAGACAGCCACAGTTTGTCCTGACACAGTTTTGTGACGAACTTTCACTGGTGTAGATGGGCATGAAGAAACTGTCAGACTCACTGACATGATGACAATCACCACCACTTTGCGACTGGGAATCATCAACATGATCTGGACCCCCACCAGTACCACAAGAGGGTGTTGTCGGCATACTGTGGGGCAACACACTGGATCCTTGCAGTGACTGGCATGCTTCAGCTTCAAATGATTATTCATTGCTGTGATAGTTAGGTTAGAGACATTTTTTCCCCTGCTAATTACTGTGTGACACAGCCCACACACTGCCTTAGTTGGATAATTTTTGGATAAGCTAAAATTAAGCCACACAGCGCTTCTTACAGCCTTACTTGAGCCAGCACTTTTCGCACCAATAGGGCGGCCATGGCTACTCCTTTTTTTAACACTTTTACCACCAGCTGAACTGTGTGCTGCAACAGCACCTTGATCTTCCTCCACAACAGCTGTCTGACTTTCTTGATTACAACATTCCCTATCTTGTGTGAATGGAGGTGACACAACTCTGCTGAAGCTTAGTGTGGACTGCTTTGTTTTTTTGCTCAACTGACCATGCCTATGCTCACTTTGCTCAATACTTCTAGCACCTTTCCTCAATTTGTCTGCAGACTCTGCAGCTCTTAGGTTTTTACTAGTCAGATATGAGGCATATTCTGACTCATCCCCAAAGTCACTCATGTGGGTGTCTGTGTCATTGCCAGATGCTGTTGCTGATGGTAGCTCACTAGGGTGCGGAATATATTTGGAGCCAGAAGACTGGTCTGCAAACTTTGCATCCTCCTCATGTAATACATCATCAACCACATGAGCAGCACAACTGCTGCGTTTGGATTGCATCCTAGGGGTAGGGGTACTTATTGTCACAAACACTGTGGAAATATCTTTTGCTGCAGTATCCAGGGTCATGGCAGTAGCAACATTTACAGTGACTGCACTGGTAGTGGTTACAGTACTAGTAGCCATGGGTTCGACATTGTCACTGGAGGTACTTGCTGAAGCAGTGGTGCTGGTGGCCATAGTGGGGGACAGGGTTACAGCGACAGGGACAGCAAAAGTGGTACTGATGGCACTGGTGGCACTGGCTGATGTGCTTGTGCTACAGGTGGTCATAGAGACTGGCAGTACGCTAGTGGTGGGAAGGGGGTGAAACATCAGCAAGAGTGGCAGAAGCTAGAGGGTGACTCAAGACACTGGCTGTGGCTGCTACTTCCTCACTTGGAGCGCTGCTAAACTATAATGCCCTCCTACTACTGCCATAGAAGGCAGGGGTAGAAAATGGGTGACTGCTACTGGTGGTGGTAACAGTCAATTAGGTTACTACTACTAGAGCTTCTTTCAGCACCAAACATACTATGTGAGCTTACCGCCTTGCTAGGTGAAAAAAATATTTTGGGACTCCGCGAATGCGTTCAGATGAACATACAGTACCTTCTGATTCAGCATCACTGCTGCTTGCTGTGCTTGGCACAGGCAGGGCTGTGGACTGGCTGGGGCTAAACCAAGTTCTTTTACGAGTTTGTTTATCACCAGACATGATCAATGATACTGCTGCTGGTTAATGTTACAATCAGTAGAAGTGCTATGATTAATCAACAACACAGGCAAATATTTTTATTTATGTTATGGTATGCAACTATGTGTAACTGTGGGTGTAATATATACAACTTGAAAATAAGCCCATAACAGAACCGTACCCAACAGGCCCAACACACACACAATTCACTGTGCCACACCTGACACACTGAAAGACCCTGGAAGAAACTGATGGACAGATGTGTGACTCACTCTGCACTTACACTCAGACGCAGTGGGGAGGGGAGACTAGGTGTCAAAATACTTTCTTTTTCTAAACAAAATCAGATTGTCATTAATTTTCAGTTACGTCACAGGTAGCAACCTGTCACACTCGCACTACTGTATTTTGTGTGGATTGGAATGTTAACCACTAGGGTTGGGGGAACCGCTAAGTGGTGATGCTTATCAAACAAAACAACCCTCTGTAAACAACTGTTACTGAGCCCAGAAACAGTTCCCGAAATTATATTTATTTTTTTCTAAATACTGTAATTCTGTCACACTAGACAGAGAACTTAAGCCCGACTTTACTGAGCAAAAAAAGGGCTTTTTTCTGACACAAAATAAATCTCTTTGAACGAAAAAATTCACGCACTTTAAGAGCAGACAGATGTGTGACTCGCTCTGCGCTTGCAGCACACAGACACAGTGCGGTTGGGGAGACTAGGTGTCAGACTAATTTATTTTTCTAAACAAAATCAGATTGTCTTGAATTTTCTGTTGCACCACAGACAGCAGCCTGTCACACTCACACTACTAAATTTTTTTGTGTGGTTTGAACTTTAACACTGGGGGTGTGGGCTGGGTGCTAGTAAGCACTGAAGCGGCGATGCTGCTTAGAAGCAACCCTCTGTGAACAACTGTTACGGAGCCCAGAAACACTTCCCCAAAATTATATATATTTTATAATACTATATTAACTTTACTGAGATTTCACCTAGATTTGGTGTGGACTGGAACTTTAAGGTTAAACCGAAGGGAGGGGAGAGACTATGCACAATATGCACTGCTGTGGCAGCAGTTACTGTAGTAAAACCCTCTCTGAATTACTGTTTACTGAGCCCAGAAACAGTCACTTACCCTAAATTATTATATTATGCGATATAATTCTGTCACACTAGACAAAAAACTAAAGCCTGACCTTTACTGAGAGCAACAACGAAAGCCTCTGCTGCCACAAAATAAACAAGCATTTGTCAATGCCGAATGTTGGCTTGATGGCATTGGTAGTGCAGGAGTTAGAGAGATGCATCATAGAATGGCAGTGAAGTACTGAACTGATGCCAACCCACCCCCACCCTTAAGAGAGTGACAGGCATTAGGTGTCCCTTTGGGTGTTTGGTAGTGCAGTGCGGGAAAACATGTTGGGCAGGATGTGAAAAATGACAGCTGCACAATTCATAAGGAGGTGTAAAAAAATGCCAGTGTTGAAAATGTGGCATGTAAATATACCAAATTTGCAGAGTTACAAGGGTGTGTGGGAAATATGCAACGCACGCTTGCAACACTGCCATTTTATGGGCGTTCGACACCACATTTTTAACATAGGCATTTTAGCACCTCATGTACAGTGTCACTGTTATTTCCTCAAAGTGTCCCAAGAAGTGATTTTGCACAGTGACCACGCTATTCTGCACCGGAAGTGCGAAAACACATTTTGGGCAGGATATGTGAAATGGCGGCTGTACTGTTCATCCAGAGGTGTGGAAAAATTGGAATGGTGAAAAGCCAGAGTGAAAATATCACAAATGCACGATGGTACGAGCGTGCGTGCAATCTGCCAACGCACGCTCGTAACACAGTTATTTTATGGAGTATCATCACGAAATTTTCAACATAGGCATTTAAGGACCTGTGCTCATGAACTGTGTCACTGTCATTTTCATACTCTGGCCCAAACACTGCTTTCCCACAGCAACTGCGCTATTGTGCGCCGGAAGTGCGGAAACACATTTCGGGCAGGATGTGGAAAATGACAGCTGTACTGTTCACAAGGAGGTGTACAAAAATGACAATGCTGAAAATCTGGCATTATAATATTGCGAATGCATGAAGTTACGAGCCTGCGTAGCAACTGCACAACGCGCACTCCTAAAACAGGCATTTGTTGGATTTTTTTCCACCAAATTTGGAACATAGGCTTTTCGAGAGGCCACCTCATGAACACTGGCACTGTCATTTCATTAATGGGTCCAAAAAGGTGATTTCACGCAGTGACTGCAAAATCACCTTTCAATCAATCAATCAATCAATCAAATCTTTATTTATTCAGGAGATCATCATTGAGCAAGGCTCATTTACAAGATGGACCTGATAAGGTCAAGGTTCGAGTAGGTGCACAGCAACTACATCACATACTTATGAGACAGTTATACATACAGAAAAAAGAAAATGTTATTTATAACACAATAATATACAGAGAATTCCCATGTTAAAGCTTGGCAAGAGAAAGTTAAACTAACATCTACAATATGTACAGTACATATATATCACAATGAGGGCCAATTAACGCCATGACAGTGCTAGAATTCATGAGGAGGGGCCCCAAAAAAAGCCATGTTGAAAATTTGGTGCCAAAATTCCAAGAAATGCCCGGGATATGCAGCAAAGTTGAAAAAAACCCTATTTATTCCATTATACAGCTTACCGGCATTTCCTCAGTTCGCAGTCAGCTTTGAAGAGTGCAGACGTGTTCCCGGTCCACAGAAGATCGTTGCGCTGGACTCCGGAGGTAAGTATGGGGTGAGGAGGTTGAGGGAGGCAGGGTGTGCAGTGGGTGGGTGGTGGGGAGGGGGCATTGAGACTTCTGAGGCGGTTTTCTTTACAGGGTAAAAAAAACAGAAAAAAACATCACAGGGCAGTTTTCATTTTGCAGGGCATTTAGCATGCTGGGATGGGCTCCAGCATGCCACTAACTGTTTTTGGGGTGTAGTAGTCGACGGCAGAATGGGCACCTCATCGCCACACAACACGGGGGAGGAGTAGTAATGCCGACAGGGATTGGGCACCTCACGACAAACAAAGAAAGCAGGGGGTGTGAGCTGAGGGGATTGGGCACCCCTCTGCATTCAACATTGGGGAGTTTATGCCGACGGGGTAGGCTCCCTGTCGGCACACAAAGGCAAGCAGTGGGGTTAACGACAGGGTTAGGCACCCCTGATGTCGGCAAACATTAGCGGCCACCCACCACTGACCATGTTGAGACGTCAGCGAAGACTGCAAGAAAAGGACCGCTGCATATGACAAGCTTTGCTCGGATTGCAGTGGACCTTTTCTTAGATGTGCTCGCCCCATTATATATGCATGGTGTGGTGCCGACATGCAGGATGATTGGAGAATGAGGGACGCACCTACTGATGCGTGCCCTGCATTCGCCCAACAGCAGCTGCGCCCCCCAAATCTGCACTCTCCCAAGATGTTGACTTGCGCGCAAGCGCGGCAAGCCAACATAACAATATCTAAACCAAACCGAATCACACACTAGAGCACTGTGGAATGGATGAATGCAGTGGGGGAGGGGGCTGCAGACACAAACAGTCTTCCCTCTCTCCTCGGCTAGGCTGCAACTCCCTGTGTAACTTAGCAAAAACGCAAAAAAATCAGTAACAAAAAAGTGTCTCTAAAACTTAAGGATCACACTCCAGCAAAAAGAAACTAGTTTAACAACAAGATTCTGCAGTTTGAAAAGCTCTGAGACTGAAGCACGATCTCTCCTCTGAGAATGCTATCTCACAGTGAGGAGATCACATGATCTGCAGAGCTGAGAAGCCTCTGATTGGTCAAGGAAGCTCTACGAGACTAGGAAATCTCATTTCCCGAATACCGAATAGTCAGGTATTTGGAATGGCCATCTGAATATTTGGAATGGCCACTATTCATGGTATTCAGGAAATAATATTCAGGGTGTGCACAGCCTTACTATCCTGCTTGCAAATATGGGCTGGCTGCTGAGGCTGTGAGCCAAATCAAGGAAAAAGTAAACTTCGCTCAGCTCACTGCTACAGCTGTCCTCCCACCTGTTGACTCAGGAGTCTGG
The DNA here is from genome assembly GCA_016271365.2 of Neoceratodus forsteri. Taxonomy (NCBI): domain Eukaryota; kingdom Metazoa; phylum Chordata; order Ceratodontiformes; family Ceratodontidae; genus Neoceratodus; species Neoceratodus forsteri. The sequence continues at coordinate 129,662,232 of JADMNL010000024.1, forward strand.
AGGGATGGATCATGGCATAAACAAACCTCTTACTACAGCAGATCTAACCTAAAGAAGCATTTGTCAATGCCGAATGTTTGCTTGCTGGCATTGGCAGTGGTAGTGTAGAAGTTACAGAGCTGCGTAATAGGAATGGTAGTGAAGTATTGAACTGAAGCCAACCCCATCACCACCCTGCAGAGAGTGACAGGCATTGGGGTGTGCCTTTGGGTTGTCAGGCATAACGGCCACACCATTTCACCACACCCTATCCTGCAGACACTGCCAAGTGTCACGGTGTGCCTTGGAGTCTTTGGCTCTTATTTGCACCCCATTCCATCAGGAAATACGATGAGATGGGTGCGGTATAGGAGAATGGGGTGAACTTTGGGGCCGAAGAGTCCAAGGCATACCTCGAGGCCTCTCACTGGCTGCAGGGTGTGGAATGGTATGAGCATTACAGGCAAGAATCCCAAGTCACACCCTGATGCCTGTCATTCTCTGAGGTGGGCTGATGGTTGGAAACCCTAATACCTCAGGCATTCGTTAGTATTTTCACTCCAAATTTTCTACATGGTTTTGTGACCCCCACCTCATGAACAGTGGCATTATCAGTTTGTTAGCTGAAAGCTGCTTATGCATAGCGACTACGGCATTTAGCACCACAGGTGCAAAAACACATTCCGAACAGGATGTGAAAAATGACAGCTGTGTACTGTGCATTGGGAGGTGTAAAAAATGGCAATGTTGCAAATCTGCAGTAAAAATATTAAAAAAACTGGTGAAGTCACAAGTGTGCATAGAAACTGTGCAATGCACACCCGTAATGTAATTAGTTTGGGGATTTTTTACAGCAGATTGTCAACACAGGCATTTTGGGACCTCCGATCATGAACAGTGTCACTGTGATTTTCTTTATCTGTCCCGAACAATGATTTCCCACAGCGACCATGCATCTCTGCGCTGAAAGTGTGAAAACACATTTCACCCATGTTGTGAAAAATTACAGCTGTACTGTTCATAAGGAAGTGTAGAAAAATGCCACTGGTGAAAATCTGGACTGAAAATATTACAAAGTCATGAACTTACGAGGGTGTGTGGAAACTGCGCAATGCTCACTCGTAACACAGTCATTTATGGACTTTTGTCACCAAATTTTCAACATAGCCATTTTAAGACCTCTGTTCATGAACAGTGTAACTGTGATTTTCTTAATCTGTCCCAAACATTGCTTTCGCACACCGACTGCACCATTGTGCACTAGTAGTGTGGAAACACATTTTGGGCAACATGTGAAAAATGGCAGCTGTACTGTTCATAAGGAAGTGTAATAAAATAGCAATGTTGAAAATCTGGAGTGAAAATATTGAAAATTCTCAAACTTACTAGCGTGCGTAGGAACTGCGCAACGCACGTTCGTAAAACAGTCATTTTTAGGAATTTTTTCACCAAATTTTCAACATAGCCATTTTAAGACCTCTGCTCATGAACAGTGTCACTGTGATTTCCTTAATGTGTCCAATACATTGATTTCGCACACCAACTGCGCCATTGTGCACTACACGGGCGGAAACACATTTTGGGCAAGATGTGAAAAATGACAGCTGTACTGCTCATAAGGAAGTGTAATAAAATGGCAATGTTGAAAATCTGGAGTGAAAATATTGAAAATTTGTGAACTTACGAGCGTGCATAGGAACTGCGCAACACACGCTTGTAAAACAGTCATTTTTAGGAATTTTTCCACAACATTTCAACACAGGCTTTTTGAGAGCCCACCTTATGAACTGTGGCAGTGTCATTTCATTACTCTGTCCCAAAAGGTGATTTCGTGCAGTGACTACGAAATCACCCTTTGGGCCTGATTCATGCCATGACAGTGAGAGCATTCATGAGAAGGGATCCCAAAAACCCCATGTTGAAAATTTGGTGCAAAAATTCCAAAAAATGCCTGAGATATGCAGCAAAGTTGAAAAAACCCTATCTAGCCCATTATACAGCTTAGTGACATTTCCTCAGTTCGCGGTCGGCTTTGAAGAGTGCAGATGTGTTCCCGGTCCTCGAAGATCATTGCGCCAGAGTCCGAGGTAAGTATGGGAGTGAGGGTGTGTGTGGGGAGGCAGGGTGGGCAGTGGGTGCAGGTGCGGGTGGGGCAGAGACAGCAAGGGACTGTTTTTTTGTGTTTCAGGGTTTTTTTTTTAAAGGACAACGACGCGGACGCTTGCCACGCTTTGGGTGGGCTTCCAGCTTGCACAAGGATGGCTGTTTGGGGGCATGGAGCCGATGGGGTTGGGCACCCCGTCGGCGATAGCATCTGTTGCCATGCTGGGGTGGGCTCCCAGCGTGGCATCCTTATTCTCTGGAGACAGTGGAGCCGACAGGTTGGGCACCCCGTCGGCTATCATATGTGTAGCCACCCTGGGGTGGGCACCAACGTGGCATGTGGAACTCTATTTGAGGTGAGAGCGCAGCACAGCCGACGGGGGATTGGGCACCCCCATTGGATATACAGTGTGTGCGTGGGGGGGCGAGCATGCAGCATGCATGCGTGTGTGTGTGTGTGTGTGTGTGTGTGTGTAGGGGGAGCATGCATGAGCAGGTGATATCTTATCGCTGCTCACTGAAGCGTAGCTCCCCCTTTCAACTGTACTCCACTGCATTTTCGACTGCTGTCATAGATGGCTCCAGCAGCCATTGGAGAACTGCGGCCATGCCTGCAAACTCACTGACTGAATTGGAAGAGGGTTCCACACTTCCGAAAATTCGGTTGACGGCACAATGTTTCTTGCACATGCGTGCAAGCAAACATAAAAAGATACTGTTTCTTGTCACTGTGGGTAGGCAAAGAGGACTGGTGGACCTACCTTGCTAAGCCATTCTTTTCTTGAGCTCTCTGCTACTTTTCTTTGGCCCTCTGTCTGACCTCTCGTTATGCTGCAAAAGAAGTTGAAAAATCACCTTGAGACCTGACTGAGTTGTTCTGCCCAGCAGCCCAGTTCACTGCTAAAATAGAAAGAGCTGTAAAATCACTGGCAGCTGCAGTTGTCTTGACTGAGAATCCTGCTTCAGCCCAGTCAGTGTGACCTTCCCTGAGAAGCCCAGGTTGTCCAGCCAGTCACTGGTCTGTCCAGGGAAAACATGGGCAGTGATATTCTGCCACTCTGTGGGAGTCCAGCCAGTGACCTGAGGAAGTGCCATTTGAGGGAGCCCAGCCAGTGACCTGCTGTCCTGAGGAGCCAGAACAGTAACCTGTTGCTCTGATGAAGCCCTGCCTGGTCTCTGGGTGACCTGCCATGCTGTAGGAGTGTCTTGCCACCTTGAGAACCCAGCATCTTGCACTACAAGTGAAAAACCATGCTGACAATCACCACCAATAGCAAAAAGTGGAGGAGGAGCTGAACATATCCACAGGCAGGTACAAGAATTGTTTTGTGAATGTGATTGGTTGGAACATGGCATAAGTTGCAGTTTTGCTAAATTAAGTTGGTGGGCATGGGGGAGGGGCTGCATTGATACACTGTTGGGGGAGTGAAACCAATGTTTGTAATTTGCAATAAAATGGTGCAGCATTCATGGTGAGGAGAAATGTGCCTTTACATTCATTTATTTTATTTTGGTTTTGATTACAGGGGAAAGGAGGGCTAGACAGCACTGCCTATTTTCCAGTCTTGTCTTGATTTGCAATTTGTCTTTTTCAGCTTCCACTGTACATATCACCTGTCTTCGTTTCTATAGTTTGTGGTCCCCCTTCTTAGTTCCCTCTGGGACCCTCTGTATATGTATGTTATTATTCCTGGAATAATTCTCCTGAGCATTCAATGTATCTGTAGTCTCCCTTTCTTTTAATAACATTTCTTACATGACAATTGCCTGTTTTATAGTACTGTATATCAAACAAAGATCTGAGGATACATTGTCCAACTCCTTTCATTGTTAATAAGTGCCCTTTTGACCTTAAGCCCAGCACATTTCCCAATCATCCTGCACCCATGACCCCGTTCATACAAAAAAAATCCTCCCACTGCCAAGTAACCTTCCCACCTCCTGATCCTTCACCTGTTGCCCTGACAACATAAATAAAACACCCTCCCAGTGCCAAATATCTCATCTACCTCACGATCCTTCCCTGCGCCCCGTCTGTGAAAACAAAATACCCTCCCACTGCCAAGTATCCCACCCACCTCCCGATCCTTCCCTATGTCCAAAACAACAAAGTTATGAAGCAATGTTGAAATTCTTCAACGTTTACTAATAACTCTACAATTTTCCAGATTTTGATCCCAAATTTTCAACATAGCCTTTTTTTACTCCACCTGAGAACAAGGTAGGTGTAATTTTTCAAATCCCCTGTGAAACATGTTTTCACATGTGCTCTACAAAATCACCTTTTGGATGGGATTTTAAAAAAATTCACGTATGTTTATCATAAAGTGGGGCAATAAAAAGCCTTATGTTGAAAACATGTGGTCAAAGTTATGAAGTTACGTTAAAATTCTTCAGCATTTTCTCATAAGTTTGCTATTTTTTTAGATTTTGTCTCCAAATATTCGGCATGGCCTTTTATTACTCCACTTCATGAATAAGGCAGGTGTCATTTTTCAAATCCCTTCTGAAACATGCTTTCACCGTCACTACACAAACTCACATTTCAGACAGGATTTGAACTATTTCACTTGGTTTGATTATAAGTTGGAAACATAATAAGACTATGTTAAAAATTTGGGCGCAACATTTCAAAAAATGACAACATTATGAAGAAGCATTGAAATTCTTCAATGTTTACTCCTACCTTTGCTATTTTACCAGATGGTGACCCCACATTTTCAACATAGCCATTTCTGTACCCCACATCATGAACATGACATGTGCCATTTTTCAAACCCTGCCCAAAGATCTTTTCACACTAGTGCCACAAAATTACATTTTGGACAGGATTTCATAAATGAGACCTGTCACATTCATAAGGTGGTATAATAGAAAGATTATGCTGAACACCTGAGGTCAAGATTTAAAAGAAAAATAAACAAATCTTGACATTTTTCAATATTTACTCATAACTTTGCAATATTTTTGTACTCTTTTAACCCACATTTTAAACATACTCAAGTTTTTAATGCGCATTGAATGAATGTGGCAAGTGGCATCATCAAATCTTGGATCTCTCTGGATTCTCCCAAAATTTGGGAGGCAGTATAGCACAGTGGCTTAAGGCTCTGAGCTGCAAATCTGGTGACATCCAACAGACCAAAATGGGGTTTGAATCCCACAGTTTCCACTTAAATACTGTGTGACTCTAAGCAAGTCACTTAACTTCCCTGTGATCCCAGGTCGCTCCTGTAAAGAAGCTTTCAGTTTAGTGTGCTACTCCTGGTTAAACAACTAAATAAAAAAAAAATTCCCTTCAAAACCTGTTTTTCACGGTTGTTCCACAAAACAGTGTTTTGGGTTGCATTTCATAAATTATATCGGTCATGTTCATATGCTGGGGCAAAAACTAGTGTTTTGAAAATTCAAGGTCACAATCTAAGAAAACATCAACATTACATGTGAACCTCTGCATTTCCCAGTCATGACAATTTCAATATTATAACTTATGTTATTAAATTATCACCTCTGCACTGTCAGTGCCAAACACCCTTACAGCAAATACAAGCAAGCAAACATTTGGCATTGACAGAGACTTATTTGTGCATTAATGGGTTCCATGTCGTAATGGCACTTGAAAAAGAGCAATCACCATTAGAGCGAGTGTACATCACCGAAAAGCACAACGGGGATGTACACATGTGGGCAACATCACATCCGGCAACTGAAAATATGATTTATGCAGTGGGGGGAGGCTGTGCCTCCCGGACCCACCTAATTTAATATGACCCACTACAGGGGTATGCATGTTGGGGAAGGGGAGACAGTCCAAAAACAAATCACAGCACAAGCAACAAAATACTTCCCAGTCCTGAACCCAGCACCTGCTGCACCGAAGCTAGCCACCCTTGCCACCACACCAAATGGCTAGTTCAGCAGCAGCAGTCCACACTACTCCACACAAACCCTTCACCCTATACCTGCCCTTCTGATCACCCTTGTAACCCTCCCTCGCTCATCCCCACCTTCGTATTCTATTGCTACCCTTACAGGGTAGCTCAACAGGGTAGCACTGTAAATGAGTCGCTCTTCTGACAGTCGCTCATTTACGGTCGTTATTGTCATTGGATACCACATTAGTGTGATATTTGCCTCGACATAGTATAGTAGGTGAAAAATAGCCCTTACCAAAAACTTCTTCAAGAGTAAGAGAAAGATACTTTAAGACATCAGGGTATAGAATTTTGTAGAATTCATTTGGAAATCTGACAGCCCTGGGATGCAGGTATCAGGGAGTTTGTTAATGACAGCTTCTACTTCATGGCTTGAGACTGGATCCATTTGCTCCAGTGCCTGTTTACAAAAATAATGTAGTTTAATTTTGCTAAGATAATGTTGAATTGCTCTGATGAGATATGCAGTGTTAACGGCTTAGCAAGCTCAACCCAGGCTAATATACAAAGGTTTTATCACACTGCATGTACATTTTTCTTTAATCTTGCAGGAGTGCTCCTGGTGCGTGGCCAACTCAGAATCAAACAGTTATAGTATCAGTGCTCCCTCCATGATTGCTTGAAAGCCTACAATTCTCTTAAGCAACTTCAATTTTATTTGCTGTCTTCATTCCATCATTTTAAAAATTTTAAGGGGTTCTTGGTCTTATTATTTAGCTGGGTCATGATTAGAATTATAGAAACACAGAAACTGTTGGCAGATAAGGACCGCCTGGCCCATCTAGTCTGCCCGTAAGCCCTTGTACTGGATTACTGCTTCCAACCTATCCGTAGCTGTACCTCTATGGTTTCCCATGCCTGTCCCATACATCCACTGTGCTCATTCTCACCACCTCCTGAAGCAGACGATTCCATGCATCCACCACCCTCTCTGTGAAGAACTTCCTCGCATTCCCTCTTAACATCCGACCTTTCAGTTTCATGTTATTCACCCTCTTTCTGTGCTCCTCTTTTAATAGAAAATGTCTCCCCCTGCACCTTGTTTATTCCCTTTAAGTACTTGAATGTTTATATCATGTCCCTTCTTTCCCTCCTCTCTTCCAGCGAGTACATATTGAGGCTCCTTAATCTCTCCTCATAAATCTTGTGTTGCAAACCCTGTATCATCTCAATCACCCTTCTCTGGACTGTCTCCAGCCTGTTAATGTCCTTACGAAGGTGCTGCCTCCAGAGCTGCACACGGTACTCCATGTGAGGCCTGACCATGGTTTTATATAATGGCATCACTACCTCCCTCCTTCTGTTGGTGATACCCCTGCCTATGTACCCCAGCATGCCACTGGCCCTCCCAGCTGCCTTAGTACTCTGCGCTGACATTTTCAGGTTTTCTGAAATAGCCCCCATTTCCCTTTCCTCCTTTCTGACTGACAGCAACTCCCCCCCCCCATCCTGTAGCTTTCCCCAGGGTTTCTGTGTCCCAGGTTCATTATTTTACACTTCTTTGAACTAAACTTCAGTTGCCAGTCTTCAGACCATTTTTCAAGCTTCCCCAGGTCCCTCCTCATTTTCACCACCCCCTCTGGGATATCCACTGTGTTACAGATCTTCATATCATCTGCAAACAGGCAGACCTTTCCCTCCTGCCCCTCTGCAATGCTGCTAATGAAGATATTGAACAGGTCTGGACCCAGGACCGATCCCTAGGGCACCCCACTGGTCACCCCCTTTCCCCAGACTGCAACCCATTTACCACCACCCTCTGCCTCCTGTTTGTTAGCCAGTTTCTAATCCGCTTTACCACCCTGTTCCCCATGTCCAGACTGTCCAGCTTGTTTATCAGCCTCCTATGTGGGACGATGTCAAAGGCTTTGCTGAAATCAAGGTGGGTGATGTCCACTGCCCCACCCTGATTTACTTTCTTTGTCACCCAGTCGAATAAATCAACCAGATTTTTCTGACATGACCTCCCCACTGTGACTCCATGTCGCCTATGATCCTGGGCTCTGATGGCTTCTAGATGCCCTACAATCAAGCGCACATTTATGTGCAAATCGGAGCAGCTCATCATACCGATCTATAAAAGTTATGTACATCCTATTTTAGACTATGGGTCCCAGATATGGTCGCCTTCACTGGTTAAGGACACTAAAATAGTTGAGGGAGCACAGAGGTCACTAACCAAGATTGTATCTAGGCTTAAAAACAAAAGCTGTAATGACAGATTACTAGAAACTGGTCTCCATTATCTTGAAGCTCGGAGACAAAGAGGTGATCTACTGTTCCTCATTAAGCTACTACAGTCCCAATATCTTATGGCTGAATGTGAGTTAAAATATAGTGTAGCCAGAAGTAATCTAAGATCCCATAACAAAAAGTTAGAGATCCCTAGAGCCCTTACTGTTAAGAGAAATAGTTTTTACACCATTAGAGCCATTAAGGCATGGAATAGACTTCCACAACATGTTGTGGATATTAACAATTTTAACAACTTCAAGAACACTTTAGACAGGCTCTGTTACTCTAAACAGTTACTGGTTTAATTAGTCCACTTGTGTGGGGGAACATTCTCGATGGGCCTAGTGCCCCCTTATGTCCATCTTATTCCTAGTAATCCTTTCTTTAAGCAATGTCTCCATGATGTTCCCCACTACTAAGGTGAGGCTGACTGGCCTATAGTTCCCTGACTCCTTCTTGTTGCCAGATTTGTGTGGTGGTACCATATGTGCCCTCCTCCAATCCTCTAGTATCACCTCTGTGTGGAATGACTCAGTGAACATGGCTGCCAGAGGTTCTACTATCTCCCTTCGCAGTTCTCTTAATATTCTTTGGTGTATCTGGTTCCATCGCTTTGTCCACCTTCAATTTAGTGAGCTCCTGCAGGACTCTTTCCCCTGTGAATGGACGACTGCTCACCTCTTCACCCCCTTGGCAACTGCTGTGACCCCTGTCCCTCCCCCTCTTCTGTGAATACTAAACAGAAATATTTATTCAGTATTTCTGCCTTTTCCATGTCACCGTCCTTGCATTCCCCTTCCTTTGCCTTAAGCCTAGCAGTCAATCCCCCCTTGCTTTTCCTCCTTTTGCTGATGTACCTGAAGAATGTCTTGTCCCCTTTCTTAACTGACTGTGCTAAACCTTTCTTAGTCTGTGCCTTTGCTCTCCTTACTGCCTTTTCTGCTTCCCTTAGACACTCTCGGTACTCCTCCCGTTGATTCTCCTTATTTCCTGAACTCTTTCCTTTTTGTCCTGATCTTTTCTGCCACCTCTCTTGAGAACCACAGTGGCTTTCTCCTTCTCTTGCCTTTGGTTACCAATCTGATGCACTGGTTTGTTACTTCCAGTAAGGCTTCCTTTAGATGCTTCCACTGTTCTTCCACTCCCCCTCCTGCCCCCTTTCTCTCCAAGGCTCTTTTGATACCCCTTCCTGTTTCAGCGAAGTCAGCATTTTTGAAATTCAAAACCTTTGTCCTAGTATGACTTGAGTGAGTCTCTCTCCCTATGCTGAACCACACAATGTTGTGATCACTGGATTCTGGTTGCCCTTCTACTTGGACATCTGCAATTTGATCTCTGTTGGTCATTACTAGATCCGTAATTGCCCAGTCAGCTGCCTGAGTTCAGCCTCCTGGAGTGAATCAAGGAGGCCTCTGCTTCTGGCTGAAGCAGCTATACTGTATTCCAATCCACGTCTAGCATATTGAAATCCCCCATCAGTAAAATTTCACCTTTCATTGCCACCTCTGTATTTCCTCCACTAGCTCCCTGTCCAGTTCCTCTCCCTGTCCTGGAAGCCTGTATATCACCACTGTGCATATTGCTGTGCCATTTTCAGGTTGAAGGGTGACCCACAGTGCCTCGGTCTCCCCCTGCCTATCCTGTACCTGTGTTGCCATTATTTATTTATTTAAAAGTTTTACCAGGTAAGGCATACTGAACAGACTACCGCTCAATTCCAGATGCATCCTGGGGGTTGTTGGGGATGGGATGATACATATCAAATACAGAAATACAAAATACAGAATACAGAAATTTCACAGATTATATACAAAATATATATACAAGAATATCAACAGAATGTACACAGCAAGCAACAGAACATCTGAGTAGATAAGGCAGCAAATGGTGGTAGAAGGTGCAATGACAACTAACTGGGTCAGGGCTAAACATTTTGAGTAAACCACAGTTGGAGCAAGCTGAAGAGCTGGCCCATTCCTAGTGTGAGTCTAGACAGCATGAGCAGTTAGCGGAGACTTGCCCTTTAAGGAGGGAAATTAGTTGCCGAGAGGAGGGGGCATGCCGAATGTCCACAGGCAGGGAATTCCATAGTTTTGGTAGTCGGGCTCTAAAAGCCGACTGGCCTGCAGAGGTTGCCATGTACAGGACTTGAAGGAGCCGGGAGTCGAAATTCCTGTGTGAGTATGTAGGTGGTATTTGAGCAGTTAGGGTAGAGGTGAGGTAGGAGGGCAATAACTGAGCCAAGAATTTGGCTGTGGGTCTGTTAGAGTGGGACTGGTGCCTGTCAAAGAGCGAGGGGAGGTTAAGGGACCAGTAGAGGTCGCAGTGGTGGGTTGAGGGTGAACAGTCCAGTGCGAAATGACAGAAGGAGTTGAAAAGAAGATCTAGTCTAGCCAGGGTGGACTTAGGGGTGGCACTGTAGACTACGTCCCCATAGTCAAAAATAGGGAGGATCATTTCCTGCAATATTTACTTGAGGGCTGACAGAGGAATGCAACTACAGTTCCGGTATAATGCACCCAACCTGGGGTGCATTTTTTTAGGTTGCTTCGATATATGTAAAAAAGTCGAGGTGCTGGTCCAGCCAGACCCCTAGATATCTGAAGGAGGTACAAACTTCTAATGGGGTCCCATCTAGGGTTTTGAAAGTGGTGGAGGCAGGGAGTCGGAAGAGTCTGTGCCTCATGCCGAAGGTTAAGAAGACTGTTTTCTTGGTATTGAGAAAAAGTTGATTTGCGCGAAACCAGAGCTGAACATCATTGAAATCTTGCTGTAGTCTGGGTGCTACTTCCAGGGAGGAGGGGCCTGAGGTATACAGTACTGCATCGTATACATACATGTGAATGGATGTGTGCGGGCAGGCTGATGGCAGGTCATTAAGGAAAATGGAGAACAAAATTTGGCCAAGGACAGAGCCTTGGGGGACACCAATGGTGACAGGGAGGGAGCTGGAGGTGGATGCACCAATTCTGACTGATTGATTATACCCTTTCTGACGTACAGATCAATTCCTCTTCCCTTTTTGCCCTCCCAATCCCTCCTGAATAGAACATATCTTGGTACATTTGTTTCCCACGCATGATTAGCTGTGTACCAGGTTTCAGTCATTGCTACTATGTCCTGGCCTGCTTCAGTTATTAAGGCCTCCATGTCTGAGACTTTATTTCCAAGGCTGCATGCATTTGTCACCATGGCCTTCCAAGTTTTACTGCCTGACCTCTCTCTCTCTTCCTGTTTTTGGTTCCCTACATCTTCTCCCCTTCCTGATATTTTTCTCCTGTGTTACTGATTTCTTTCCTACCTCCTTTCTGCCCAACCCTGATGACCTTGATATCAACTGCTCTTCCTGCTCCATTGTTCTGCTTTCTCTACTATGTGGGAGTGGGTTGCCTAAGTATCCCTGCTCCTGTTGCCCTCTCCCCCGACTACAAATGACAAAGTGATCACCCCATTGGTCAAGAATTTAAACTTTAAATTTTTACATGTCAATGTGAGCTGAGGTCCCACTGTTTTCTCTCTTTTTTTGTGTGGGAACCACTCTCTGGCTTCATCTTTTATACAATGTGCTCTGACCCATAAGTGGTTTACGGGTCACCAGTGGGAAGCTTACTAATTAGGAGACAGACATACCTCTCCTGTTCTTAATGCAATGTTAAGGGTTTAGCAAGCTCAACCCTGGCTAATGTAAAAAGATTGTATCACATGCTTGTGCATTCTTCTTAAATTGTGCAGGGGTGCGACTGGTGTGTGACAAACATCAGAATCAAATAGACATTGTACCAGTCCCCCCACCCCCCAAAGTTGCTTAAAGCCTGCAATTAATTTAAGAAACTCTTTTTTTTTTTACTTTCTGTGCTCATTCCGTCATTGTAACATTTTAAGGGTTTTTTTGGTCTCATCATTTGGCCAAGTCACAATTACCCTGACCATTGATGGCAAGGTGACTCTGTCATCAGTCAGGTACCTACACTTCAGATTTTAACCTGCCAATGTGAGCAATGAGATGACTTTGCTAAATGATGAGACAGAGAACCCCTTTAAAATATTAAAGTGATGGAATGAAGACAGAAAGTAAGAAAAATGAGTTTACTTAAATTAATTGCATGCTTTCAGGCAGCTTTTGGGGGAAGCAGTGGTAATATTGAATTAATTTCTAAAATCTCTTTTAGCCAAGCTGAAAGCTGGTTTATTGACCACAGACTAGCACTGAACCTGAAAAAAATGAAAATCATGCTCTTCACCCACAACCAAAATAAATACAAAGACCTTTGTGTCCTGTCCAATAAACTCTTCCCCCTCGAACAAGTTAACGCCTTCAAATACTTTGGCATAACTTTTGACCCTGCTCTCTCCTACCATGACCATATCCATACTCTCTGCTCTGCTGTCAACTCACCAGCTGGTCTACTATACCACCACAGGGACTGCCTCCCCCCATAAGCCCTGAGGTTGGCCATATCTTCCTCTGTCCTATCCCTCACCGACTACGGCCTCCTGATCTATGGGGCTGCATACAACATTGCCCTCAACAAAATCAAATTGTTGCTGAACAAGGCCTGCTGGCTGCTCACAGGTACCAACAAGTTTACACACACCTGCACACTGTATTCCTTGGCAAATGTGCTCAACCTTGATGAGAGGCTGTGTACCAGTCCTGCCTCTTTACCAAGAAAATCATAGCAGGTTTGGCCCCCCGGGCTTGTCCATGATCACCCACCCATCCATCTCCCCCCACTTTCTCCACCCATAGCTCCTCCAAGCATTCTGTCCATGTACCCAGAGTCAGGACCTCCCTGGCTCAGAGGTCTTTTCTCCACAAAGCCCCATCCTGGTCTAACTCCCTCCCTGCTGCCCTCACCTCTGAACGAAGGATTGGGCCTTTCAATACAGCTCTCCGGCACCATCTTGTCAACTCCCACTGCTGTAAATGCCTATAGCAGAGACACATGTTCTGTCTCAGACCCCCTACGTGGGGCTTTCTCCCTACTATATTCTGCACCTTAGTTCTATGGTCTTATTGCTATTTTCTACAAGTGCTTGTTATCTTTGTGTAACCTGTAATGTTAACTTTAGCTACTACGTTGTATAGCAATTTTATACCCTTGTATATTATACATCAATTGTATCTTGTTATATGCCTGTCTACATTGTTCTATGTACTTTGACGTGGAGCCTTTGTAAATGAGTCTCTGACTCAAAGGTTTGCAATTCTGATACCATTAAATAAATAAAAATAAATAAATATTAAGATTTCCTGCTATAGATGATATTAATTTCAGGTTTAAGTGTAGTGATTTAGTGAATAGTAGTACTAAATTTATCAGGATTGGATTTACAAGGTTTACTAATAACTCCTCTTTTTCTTTAGCTTCTCTAAATTTATTTTTATTTTCTGTCATGGAAAAGTCAATGATTTTTTTCTACTCAAACCTGCTTTCAAAGTCTCCCATACTCTGCACATAGATATTTTACTATTCATATTAGTTTGGGAGCAGTCCACAGCTTCATTTTCTAACCATTTTGTGAATATTGGATCTTTCAGAAGACATGTCATCTCTAAAATCATCTAATTGGAGCATTAGGGTCCATAAGTAGTGATAAACTGTAAGAAGCATGGCCACAAACATTAATACTATCAATGTCTACTAGATAGATAGAATTACATGGGGAGGATGAAATAAATAGGTAATCATACCTACTGTAGTCATTGTGCCTATGTGAGTAAAATGTGTAATCCCTTCTACTGGAATAAACAAGTCTCCACGAGGTGGATGGTTTAAGATTGCTTATTACTAGTCCAAGTGTGTCTGAGGCTTAATTAGTTGTGTCATGGGTAGAGTTATTACTTAAACTTATCTTAGGGTCCTTCACTGTATTGAAATCACCCAAATCACAAGTTCAAACTCAATAAGATCTGTTACAAATTATTGCTCAGTGCTAGTAAATCTCATTCTTTGTTATTTAAGCAATGTGTGTGTGTGTGGTGGGGTATAGGGCAGACTAGATGGGCCAGAGGAGTCCTTTTCAGTTGTCGGATTTCTGTGATTTGGCTCTGCTCCCTAGCTGACAAAGTGGGAAGACTGCTTGGCTGTCTCCAATATAGGTGGTGCCCTGCTTGAGAATGTTAATTCTTCCAGATACCTTGGCATAACCCTTGACCCTTATCTGGACATCTCATGTCGCATCTCTAATACCTGTAAAACAGTTAATATAAAACTTGGCTTGGCACATAGAACCAAATATGCTCTCGGCCCTTCTACCTGAATTGCCTCTGCTCAGGGCATTCTTTTTTACCAGCCTTACCTAAGATACGGTCACCTACTCCTACACTTCCAAAGAAACATCAGTAAATGGGAAATTACCAGTAATAGCATCTGCCATTTTGCCCTGGCCACAAACTGACTTACACACCACTGCCAGCTTTACTCTGGGTTATTTATTTATTGAAGTCTTGGATGACACCTGTGAGCGGATGCTCATTGAGAGGTTCTATGTCAGATACATTAACACAAGAAGACACAATAGAGTTACAGTAAATTATACATACAGAGTATAAAAAAATACAACAGTACATTGGTTGCAATGACAAACAGTTACACAAATTGTGCTAAGGTATAGTACAAGGTATGCCAGCGTCCTGCGAAAGAGAGAGAGAGAGAGAGAGACAGAGGCAGACTGTTAGGGTGTGGTAGGGAGGGGCAGTGGGAGCTGGGATAGGAAGGGCAGAGAGAAAGAAAAGAGTCAAGGGGTAGGGGTGGGAAGCAAGTGCTAGGGCAAAAGGGTGTGGGAGGCAAGTGCTTGGACAAAGACTAATCTTGGCGGGTCAGGAGTTGGAAGTGCTGAGGCAGACTAAAGCTGCGGGCACAGACTAGCAGGGGCACCTACAGGTAATATTGTCAGTGAGGTGCTGACAGAATTTGCACTTAAAGAAACCAAGGGTTGTGGCTCCAACTATGTCAGGTGGTAGACCATTTGTCCACAGAGGGGCCTGGTAATCAAAGGATCACTGGGCCATAGTTATGCGGCTCCTGGGCACATGGAATACTTGTGTAATCGAGCTCCTGGTGTGCCTGGTATGTATAGGTGGTGACAGAAGGCTCAGAACTCCTTGAGAAAGTAAGTTTAGTAAGACCTTTTTGCGAGTAGGCAGGTTTGATAAAGTATTCTGTCCTTCAATTGAAGCCAGCCTGATTGCACATAAAGCTCACAGGTCTGTGTGAGTTTTGTGGCATTAGTGACCAGGTGGCAGGCTTTGTTTAAGGGTGTTAAGAGGCATTGGAGTGTTGTGTCAGTAGCGGAGCCATAGACAGGCCATAGTCAATTAAGTTGATGAGTGAACTGTTAATTGCCAAGTTCAGAGCTTCATAGGTCAAGCAATGTCTGTGCCTGTAGAGGATACCAATCCTGGTGTTAAAGGCTTTGGCTGTGATGTCAATGTGCTGTGTGTAAGACAGGGCAGTGTCCAGTGTGATTCCCAGGTACCTGAAATGGGGGACTAGTTCCAGGGTGTTACCAGAGTCATTCTGAATTGCCAGGGGATAGCCTTTTAGCTTATTTTGGGCTGTGGCAAAGAGCATGATCTTGGTCTTTTTATAGTTCATGACCAGTTTTTGCTCTTTGAACCATTTTTAATCTGCTGTGAAGCCACTCTGGAGGTCATATTCCAGCAGTGCGAGGTTGAGGTTGCTAGTAAAGATCACCACATCATCTGCGTTGAGGAGCATACGGTCATTGCAAGTAGCTGGGAGGTTGTTTAGGAAGACACTGAAGAATAACAGACTGAGTATGGATCTTTGTGGTATCCCTGATCTGACCGGTTGACTTTCTGATAGGATGTCCCCAATCTTTACTTGCTGTGATTGCAGACTAAGGTAGCTACAAAACAATGCTGCAGTTTCTAGAGCTAGCTCTATATCCAAGAGCTGTTCAAGGAGGAGGGCATGATGGACCATGTCAGATGCATTTGATAGGTCAACAAAGGCCTCCCTTTCAATGTTCCCTTTGTCAAGAGCACTATGTATGAATCTGGTAAATTTCAGGAGAGCCGTGATGGTGCTATGGCTGGCTCAGAAACCATGCTGTTCTGAGCATAGGACCTGATATTGATTGAAGTACTCCACCAGCTGGTCAGCCACAATCCTTTCAAGAGCCTTGGAGAATAGGGGGATTATAGAGATTGGCCTGTAGTTGTTTTGAAGAGACCGGTCAGCACCTTTGTGTACCAGGGTGACTGTGGCAGCTCTCCAGATTTGGGGGAATTTAGAGTGGCAGAGGAATAGATTAATTATCTTTGTCAGTGGACCAAGTACTTCATCTAATGTTAGTCGAACAAATTTTAGGTCCAGAGAGTCCCCACTGTGCCTTGATTTGCCAAGGGCCTTTTCAAGGTATTTTCTAGCAGCGGCTTTGGAGACCAGTTTGAAATGGAATAGTGGCCAGTTTGGTTGTGCTGGGGTCTTCTCACTGACCCCTGGAGCAGGAGTATTGAAGAAGTTTGTCAAGAGCACACTACTGAGATCTGATAAGGTGAGGGTCAGAGAGTTAGCGATGAGCAGAGGGTCCATAGTAGGGATGTTCTCTACATTTATCATGACTGGGGCTATTTTATGGTCCTTCCCAGTGACATCGTTTATATTTGCCCAGAACGATTTGCTACTATTCCAGGTGTTAGTGAATGCTTCCTTGTAGAATTGGCTTTTTGCCTCATGGACTGCCTTCTTGCACTCATTGCAGGCCTTTTTATACCTTTGGATGTTAGTTGGTGTGCCATGTGCCCATGCTGTTTGCCAGAGGTGGTCTCTTGCATTTAGTTGTGCCAGTAGTTCTGGGGTAATCCAGGGATTTATAGGCCCTCTGTTTTTTCTCTCTGTGATGGGAGTGTGTTTGTCACAGGACACATTGAATTTTGAGATAAAGAGATCTAGTACAGTGTCCACATCCGTGGTTCCATACAGATCCGACCAGTCCTCCTGCTTTAGGTCATCCTTTAGTTGCGGAAGGTGGCCCTTTAGGAGTAGGCAGTTTTTTATGATTCTGGCAGGGGGTTTGTGGTAGTTGTTGTTCCAGAGAAAACTGACAGGGGAGTGATCATTCAATGAGTCAAGGAGCATGGTGAAACCTGTGATGTGGGAAGGGCGGTTCGAGAGAACCCATTCCAGAAGTGTGCTGGTGCCCATCTTGTAATTGTTTCGAGTCGGCACTTCCACCAGTTGGGAGAAGTGGATTGTGGCAAGGGTATCTTTGATGGTGTTGGCAGCAGGTGAGACCCAGTTGATACTGAAGTCTCTCAACAGCATTGTTTCAGAATTTAGGCTCAGTGCACTAACGTAATCCAGTAGGTTGTTGATGCCCGGTGTGGTCTGCTTAGGTGGGATGCATATGGACAGTAGGGTGAGCACTCTGTTGTGTGCTCCAATCATTAGTTTGATGGTTAAACTGGTCATCTCTTGAAGCATCTCATTCTTTTGTTACTGGTGCCCTCACTGATTAAATTATTTTAGGACTGGCATACTTTCCTCCCTAGCTGCATTGTTGAAACCCACTGACCTGGCTTATCCCCTACAGTCTGGTGACCTGTCCCTTCTAACTTTTTTGATATAATTTTTTTATTGAATCAATAAAACATTAATGTAGCAAAAACATTTGTACAATAAAGTAACTTAAATAAAACTATATGCATATGTAGTTATATAATAGTTTAACTGTGAGGGGCAGTTAGAATAAAAATAAAGAGAACAAAGTATAAGACAAACTGTAAATATACGATGCCTCACTATAACAACATACTAGAAGACATATAAGGAATTATCAGTTTAAATTATATGTATAGTGCTGAAATACTTAAATGACATTTCTGTGTCTATATCATTAAAAAGAACAATCATTCAAATATTTGTTGTCTCTAATGTATGTCAAATGGTAAATAACATAGATACCTTCATGCTTCGTTGTCGAGGTCAACAGTCGTCATTGTATCCAGTAGGGGGAAGAATAGCCTTGTTGTGTATGGTTTCCCATACACTATCCTATATGTATTCTTCAATGCCTGTATTTTTGTAGCTGTACTCGCTGTATTTTTGTGATTGTACTCTCCCAGATCGCACCTGAAAATAGGCATTTGACTGCCTAGAATGCCTACCCTGTAAACAAAAAGCTTAATAAACAAAATCTAAATGAATTATTGTTTAGTACACTTACCCAGTTGTCAAAACCCATATAAGTAAATAAATACATTCTGCCAAGATTTCCATAAAGAATGCTGATTGGTTTTGATTTGGGGTGTAGATGTCACAGAAACCTATGCTTTTCCCTTGAAGAAAACTCGTAAGAATTTATCATCTGCCTTCGGTATCTGTAGTATGATGCCATTTCTTGAAAATAAAGTAGTTTTTCCCTTATTTCTTGCTGTTGTAGCAGTTGTAATGTACTGTATCTTTGTTACCCACTTTCTGTTTTTTTTTCTTAGCCTCATCAGGAATTAAATGAGATTCCTGTACGATTGCCACATCAGCTTTATGTGATTAAAAGGAATACTCTTATTATTACAAACTCCCCACTCACAAATCCTTAACCCCTTGATTAATCTTTTTGCATTAAAGATTCATTTTTTAAAGTGGTCCAACACTCAAAAATTTTTTTTATGGTCCACTATCTTTCAACATGGCGAGTGCTGAATGACGCCATGTTATGTTATGGTGCAGCTCTGCATCACTCGCTTGTATTGAAAACCATACAAGTGAGCGGTGTGAAGCGGCACCATAAGATGAGGTGGCACCGCCCACCACTCGCCATGTTGAATGATCACGGACCTTAGAAAATAAAAATTTTGTGAGTTGGTCCACTTTAAAAAAAATCATCTTTACCATAAAAAGCTTAATTGGGGAGTTAAGGATTTGGGGGTGGAGAGTATGCCATGATGAGAGTTTTTCTTTAATGTGAGCTAGAATCCTTTTTCTCTTTATAGGGGAGAATAACTCCTTCACATTCCATATAACAATTTTCATGACAGCCATGACCATTTTAAATGTGTAATATATTAAATGGCTATATAAAATCAGAATACTGAAAAACAGGTACCTTATTCTTTATGGTCATAATGGGGTATATGCACAAATGTATTGAATGCCTAGGCACTGCACATTTGTGGTGCATGGGCAGCCCTAAGTCAGAATGCCAAAGACCAGGGGTCCAGTGGACTCTCAGCAGCATTCATGGAAGGGTTACATGCCCCTTGCACACTTGATCCCCCAGCCTTCTCAGGGGGAAGAAATGGACAGGGAAATGATAGAAAGTATACTTAGAATGGCAGAAAAAGGGGAGATATTGCTGATGGGTGATCTGAATATGCCAGATGTTAACTGGAGTGCAGTTGCAGCTGCCACTTCCAAGAGTACAGTTATTTTAGATGCCCTACAGGGGGCATGCCTTAGACA
Organism: Neoceratodus forsteri; assembly: GCA_016271365.2. Lineage (NCBI taxonomy): Eukaryota > Metazoa > Chordata > Ceratodontiformes > Ceratodontidae > Neoceratodus > Neoceratodus forsteri. Next base: position 129,681,916 of record JADMNL010000024.1, read on the forward strand.
ACTAGTACTGGAGCCCACTCAAGAGGGAGCAATATTAGACTTGATTCTCTCAAATGGAGATGGAGAGAGGATCACAGATGTAGAAGTGGGTAGCCATCTTGGAACTAGCGACCATCGATCAGTATGGTTCTACAATAAACACAGCAATAGAGTCAAGCCATACAAAGACAAAAGTACTGGACTTTAGGAGGGTTGACTTTGCCAAAATGGGTGAGTGCCTAAGGAATGCACTAGCAAATGGGCAGGAAGGAGGGGTGGAAGAACGATGGGGAATAATAAAAACTGCCATCACAGAGGTAACGAGCCTTTGTGTGAAGCAAATAAACAAAACAAGACGATGTAAGAAACCACTATGGTTCTCAAAGGAAGTGGCAGTGAAGGTTCAAGAGAAAAAGAAAGCATTCAGGAAGTACAGGGAATCGCAGAAGGAGCAGGACAGAGAACTGTATCAGTTAAAGCAAAAGGAGGCTGGGAAGGCAGTCAGAACAGCAAAGGCCCAAACCGAGGAAAAGATAGCCAACCCAGTTAGGAAGGGGGATAAAACCTTTTATAGGTACATCAGGGAGCAAAGGAAGACCAAGGGAGGGATAGTGAGGCTTAATAAAGGGAGGGAGGGTGGGCAGAGGGAGACTGTGAAAAGGCAGAGATACTAAACAAATATTTTTGCTCAGTATTTATAAATGAAGAGGGGGAGGCACATGAAACAAACAGTAGTAACACTCTGGATACATAAGTTGATAACAGCCCATTTACAGAAGAAAGAGTTCTGAAAGAACTCTTAAAACTGAAGGTGGACAAAGCAATGGGGCCTGATGGGATTCATTCCAGAATTCTAAAAGAGCTAAGGGTAGAACTAGTGACACCACTGACTACCCTTTTTAACAAATCATGGGAGGATGGGGTGGTACCCGAGGACTGGAGGAGGGCAGATGTGATTCCCCTTCACAAAAGTGGGAGCAAGGCAGAAGCAGGAAACTACAGACCTGTTAGTTTAACCTCAGTGATAGGGAAAATGATGGAATCACTTCTGAAGGAAAGAATTGTCGAGTATCTAGAGGCCAGAGGGGCACAGGACCCTAGGCAGCATGGATTCACAGCGGGAAGGTCATGCCAGACAAATATGATAGATTTCTTTGACTGGGTGACCAAAGTAGTAGATCAGGGAGGGGCTGTGGACATGGCCTACCTAGACTTTAGCAAGGCATTTGACACAGTCCCACACAAAAGATTAATATACAAGTTAGCCAGCCTGGGAGTGGGTCCCAAGATGACAGCCTGGGTAAAGAATTGGCTGGAGAATAGGACACAGAGAGTAATAGTAAATGGAGTCCACTCAGAAGAAAGGAGGGTTAGTAGTGGGGTACCGTAGGGTTCAGTATTAGGACCGGTCCTCTTCAGTGTCTTTATATGCGACATTGCAGAAGGACTGGAAGGAAAAGTATGTCTCTTTGCAGATGACACTAAGATCTGCAACAGAGTTGATGCACAGGGTGGGGTGGAAAGGATGAGAAGGGACTTGGCAAGGTTAGAGGAATGGTCAAATGTATGGCAGCTTAGATTCAATGCTAAGAAGTGCATGGTAATGCACCTGGGAAACAAAAACCCAGGGGAAGAGTACACAGTGGGGGGTGAGATACTAACAACAACAAAAATGGAAAGGGACCTGGGGGTAGTCATATCAGATGACCTAAAGGTGGGCAAGCAATGTGAGACGGCAGCAAGGAGGGCTGGGGGGATACTGGGATGCATAGGGAGAGGCATCACCAGTAGAAAACAGGAAGTTATTATCCCTCTGTACAGACAGCTGGTGAGACCCCATCTGGAGTACTGTGTGCAGTTCTGGAGACCCAATCTCTGCAAAGACATAGACAGGATGGAAGCTGTCCAGAGGAGGGCAACTAAAATGGTGCAGGGTCTGCACCAGAAGACATATGAAGAGAGACTTAAGGAGCTTAATATGTATAGCCTCGAGGATAGGAGGGAGAGGGGGGACATGATAGAAACTTTCAAGTACCTCAAGGGAATCAACAAAGTCCAAGAGGGTAGCATCTTTCAAAAAAAGAGGTGTGCAAGAACAAGAGGGCACAATTTGAAGATAGAGGGGGGGCGGCTCAGAGGTAATTTAAGGAAGTAATTTTCACAGAGAGGGTGTGGATGCATGGAACGCCTTCCGAGGAGGTTGTGGAGTCAAAATCAGTGGTGGAATTCAAGCATGCATGGGACAGTCATAAGGCAATTCTGGGGGGTGGGGGTAAGAAGAAGTAGGCTGCTGGTTAACTAGGATCTGCAGCTTATCCAGTAGGTAGGGAAATGGGCAGACTGGGTGGGCCAAGCGGTCCTTATCTGCCGTCAAATTCTATGTTTCTATGTTTCTATAATAGTGCAGATATGCAAGAGGACAGTATGGGTGTGTGTCTTGGGGGCATGCCCACACTCCACACCATGAGTGAGGGGGACACATGATATGGCAGCAGGGACCCCACATATTCATTGCACGTCCCCTCAGATTTCACCTACCAAATGCAGCCAGAACAAACACCCTTCCTTGTCAAGTTGACCAGCCCTCTGGACCCACTAGTGGACCAAGACAGGCATCCAATTGGATGCCTACCTGTGTCCTCCAATCCACCCCTCCACAGCTATATGCAGGGGGAAGGGGCCATAGATAGACTCACAGTGGTGGCCAGTTTTCAAGCATGCTGGCCACCTCATGCCTGTCTGCAGGTGTGGAGCTATGCAGGCCAGGTATGGCCCATCTTTGATGCAAAGTCTCCCATGAGAGGAAAACTTGCATGCCTATGAGATGGTTTAATTAGATTGTTTCCAACCAGAGAGGGAGGCAGAGTGTAAGACATTCAAAAATTACAAAATAATTTAAATAGTAGAATGGTTTGTATATAAAAACCCAAACTTACAGTCCCAACAAATTAATGTAAGATGACTCTGTTACTGATCTCATGAGATATAAAAATGAAACATTTACCTGAATGACTAAAATAACAAATGAAATTGTCCTCAAAGAAAATATTGTCTAAATAGCTGTTTATAACAGCTAGTTTACACAGCATTCTAACAATAACAGTTCACAAGTAGCACGTAGAGGAATAAAAATAAGGAGATTGCTTTCAAAAGTCTATTCATGACAGCAATTATTGAGAAAAACTTTTCCTCCTTGGATGAAACAGTAGCAGATATTGAAGCCAATTTAAGCTTCATCTTCTATTGAAAAATTATTTTGGTAGATATAGACTGAGATCAAGGGATGGGGCAATAATTAGGAAAAATATAAGGGGTAGTGGGGGGTAGGGAAGGTAAAGAGGCAAGGGGATGGAAGACCAGGCTATGAAGAAGGAAAATAAAGGAATTCATCACTATAGCCATTTTAAAAATGTGTGAAAAAACTGAGATTTGATTCGAATTGACAATATGGTCAGCAGGGGCTGAGTCCTAGTCAGTAATCCCTCTGTGGATGCATATTTTACACCTTGTGATCCCAACATGCTGACCCATACTTTTTAGGACTCCACCATTTGGCTGCAAGGTACTGCAATCTTATTATGGCTTTCAGATAGAGTTACCATTGTTTTCAGGATGTGACTGATGGTTTAGGATTAAGGGCAACACAATGTATGTGGTTCCTTCCAATCCCAGCACATCAATTTGTAATCCCAAAATATTCATATAGTAATTCCATGTTATCCAAGCAAGTTCAATAAGGCTATGCCTTGTCCTTATTAATAAAACTCGTCAGTACAGAGATGAGTTATGGGAGAGGAGAACAATAGCAGTAGGGGAGGGTTAGAAAAGAGTTAGGGAGACTTAAGGGACAATAGGGAGGAGGCAGAAGGAGGGGTAGGGTAATCTGAAACCAGTGACAGCATGCTTTACATGTGCATTACATTCAAATACAGACATTGGACTCAGTTTCCAAAATACAACCAAGTTCAATTTGTTTGGAATAAGATTCAGTTATAACAGTAAGCTGGTTGATATTGAATGCTGAGTCTTTGACAAAACCAACAGTTTGTGACCACAGAGAGACAGGCATGGGATGATAATAATGGTCGAGTCTTTGGGAGAGTTGCCACTCAGCTTCCATGATTTAACTAGTTTGAACTTGAGTAATTAGTCAGGTTTTTTTTCTTAAGTACTGGGAAGCAAAGACTATTTAGCATGTAAAAATATGCCAGGGCTCTTTAAATTCTAGCATATGGTCATAATCCCTCCAGAAGCATCAATGGGTGTGTCCTGAAATACTATAAGGGGTGGTCTTGAATTGAGTCTATCACTGTCTGGGAGCAGATCCATTATGGTTGTCTGATTTCCCAGCAATGTGGCTGTGATTACATTTTGCCTGTGGAGATGCTCTGCTATGCAATTGCTGGAATCTGTTTCTTCCTCTGCTAAGGAATTTGCTTTCTTAGTGCTGCAGTGGGCAGAACCCTGCAATATTTTTATGATCACGTAGAAAAAAGCTTCACATTCCTTCTGAATGAATATGTTGGATTGCGTCACAGTCGCCTATGCGTCTATGAAGCAGTCCACCCATGTTGTCCATATCAACTGCAGCACTGCACTATTTCACAGTGCTGGTGGTCACGGCAGAACACAGCACACTCTGTCATGTCCAAGATGGGTGCCACACTGTACTGCACATGCGCTAGCAGTCGTGTGCATGCGCAGTAGCATTTGTGACTATCTTGGTCACAGTGGAGTGGGATGTGTTCTACCGTGACCACCTACTGTATTTATTATTATTTTTTTTACTATTATAAAAATTACCCCCACCTGACCCTCCCTCTCAGCACCTCCCCCCCGCAAGCACAACTGTGACACTGGGGGTGCCTAATCCCCCAGTGTCGTGATCAGGGATCTCTTACACTGAGGGTGTCAATCCCTGTGTCACGATCTGGGATCAATGGTCTTTTTTTGTGTGTTTTTCATTTTTGTTTCACCTGTAAAAAAAAAAATAAAAAAAAAACAGTCCATAGATGTCTCCATCCACATACCTGTGATGCTGGGGGTGCCCAACCCCCCAGTGTCACAATCAGGATTCATCAGTCTTGTTTTTATTTTTCACCTGTAGAAGAAAAATTATCTATTGATGTCGACCCCCACATAAGTGTGACACTGGGGGTGCCCAATCCCCCAGTGTCATGATCGGAGATTGTCAGTTTCTCATTTTTCCCACCTGCAAAACACAAAAGTCAATCAATGTCTTTTGCAGCCATTCATTAACACCCACCTGACCCTCCCACTCAGCATCTACCCCCCCACAAAATCCTTATTTACCAGTCAGGGGTCCAACGTTGTGATCTCCTCTGCACCGCAGACACATCTTCACTCTTCAAAGTTGGACCGTGAACTGAAGACACAGATATGCAATTCAATGCATTTCAATGGAGTTTTGAATTTAGTGTCATAACTTGAGCATTTTTACATATTTTTGGCTCATATTTTCAACATGCCTTCTTTGGGACCCCTCCTCATGAACGATGTCACTATCATTATGCTGATCTGTCCCAAAATGTGATTTTGTGATCCCTGTGCAAAATCACCTTTTGGGCAGTAGTTGAAAATGTGTTCTGCCCTTGTTCATGAGGTGGGGTCATAAGAAGGCTATATTTAAAATTTGGTGTATAAATATTGAAAAACAACAAAGTTATGCACCTACATTGAATTTTGCGAATGCAGGCTCATAACTTTGGGACTTTTTAATATTTTTACCCAAATTTACATCATAGCCATATCTTTACAGTACCTCATGACTGTTTTAGCTGTAATTTTTTCAAATTCTGTCCAAAATGTTTTTTTGTTTTTTTTTACATCCCAAAAGGTGATTTTGCAGTCCCTGTGTGAAATCACTTTTTGGGCAACAGTTGAAACATTTCTCTGCCCTTGTTCATGAGGTGGGTCATAAGAAGGCTATGTTGAAAATATGGTGCAAAAATATTAAAAAACAACCAAGTTATGAGCCCACATGGAATGATGTGAACACAGGCTTGTAACAGTCATTTTCAATATTTTTACCCAAAATTTACAACATAACCATATCTTTAGAGCACCTCATGAATGTGACAGCTGTCATTTTTAAAATCCTGGCCAATATGTTCTTTTACATCAAAAAGGTGATTTTGCGGTTCCTGCACAAAATCACCTATCGGCCAGGAGTTGAAAATTTTCTCTGCCCTTGTTAATGAGGTGCGGTCATAAGAAGGCTATGTTGGACATGTGTCATAAAAACATTAAAAAAACTAAAAAGTTATGAGCCTACATTGATTTTTGTGAATGCAGGCTCATAAGTTCGGCAATATTTAATGTTTTTACCCCAAATTACAACATGGCCATTTCTTTACAGCACCTCATGAATGTGACAGTGGTCATTTTTCATCTAATGCCCAGTACATGTTTTTGTGTCTTGAAAGTTGATTTCACAGTCCCTGTGCAAAAACACCTTTAAGCCAGGAGATGAACATTTTGTCTGTCCATCTTCATGAGGCAGGGTTATAACAAAGCTATGTTGAAAACTGATGCAAAAATATTACAAACTAACAAATTTATGAGCCTATGTTACATTTTGCAAATGCACGCTTGTAACTTTGTTAATTTACAATATTTTTACCCCAAATTCTTCAGCTGCAGCCCTATTGGCTCTGGCCAGAACTTATCTTGAAATGGAGTGCCATTTGTCCAGGTAGGGCTTCTGAACTTTCGGTGGTAGGGTGCTTAATTACCCAGCTTTAGTAATAGGCATTGCAGGATTATTTATTGGTAGAAAAGATTAGGCCTGTGTTGCCACACTGTTACTTGATGTAGGCACATTGGGAGAGTCCATCTTGTGATTAGAGATATTGTACAATTTTATTTACAGGTGAAGTTCTCACGAAGTAACCAACTCTGCCTCCGCAGTGCAATTTGCAAAGTTTTATCAGTACCTCTAAAATTTTCAGTTCATCTTTTTGTGACTTTGCCTGGCAATTTCGCTTGCTAGCTTCGGTTTTGGAGTGTCAAATGCAACATTTTTGAAAATGAGGCTTCCAGAGTGGTGAACAACTTGTCTCAAGGTCACATGCTTCAGCCTCTACACTCACATGGTATATATCTATATAGTGATTCTGCCTTGTTTTCACTTTTGTATTGTTAGTCAGTCAGAGAAAGGAGAAGAAGGAACCTGTCTGCAACAAAGCATTTTATTAGAGATTGAGAATCACAGTGCATTTTTTGACTGTTTTTTTTTCTTTCATGGTTTATTGATTTAGTTCTTGTGAATAGTTGTGTTCTAGTTAAACTTTATTTAGAATATATTTTGTGTACTTTTTAGACAGTTTTATTTTGCCCTTTTGTCTATAATTTCCTATCTTTCTCATTCAATCTCTTTTTTTGTTTGGTGATGTCATGGTGATAATGATGGACGGAGAGCGGGTTTGCACCCATGCCAACAGCGCCATATGCTGTGTTGACCCCCAGCACCTCCTCAGCATTCCCTCCAGCAACAGCAGCAGCATCAGCAGTGTACTCAGGGGAGCGCTGTTCAGCATGCTGCTGATCAGCAACAGCAGCAGCATCAGCAGTGTACTCAGGGGAGTGCTGTTCAGCATGCTGCTGATCAGCAACAGCAGCAGCATCAGCAGTGTACTCAGGGGAGTGCTGTTCAGCATGCTCCTGATCAGCAACAGCAGCAGCAGCATCAGCAGTGTACTCAGGGGAGTGCTGTTCAGCATGCTGCTGATCAGCAACAGGAGCAGCAGCATCAGCAGTGTACTCAGGGGAGTGCTGTTCAGCATGCTGCTGATCAGCAACAGCAGCAGCATCAGCAGTGTACTCAGGGGAGTGCTGTTCAGCATGCTGCTGATCAGCAACAGGAGCAGCAGCATCAGCAGTGTACTCAGGGGAGTGCTGTTCAGCATGCTGCTGATCAGCAACAGCAGCAGCAACAGCAACAGCATACCCAAATTCCCCTGGTTCCCCATGAGGGTCAGCAACCAGAACCTCCTATGCCCCCCCATGGAACCACCACTGCCACCAGCTCCACCCAAGCAGAGCAGCCCAACCCATCATCCTCTGTTCCTCCACCACTAGTTTGTCATGGACAGCACCACCACCTGGCCAGATCTACCCTTGTGTGGGAGTTCTTTGAAAGTGATGAAAGTGACAACAGCATTGTAAATTATCTAAGGCCAGGGTAAGGCAGGGTAAAAAAAGGAACACACTTGGGCACAGGTGGCCAGAAGACCCACCTGAAAATTCATCAAGTTGAGCAACGGGAGGAATGAGAGAAAGACATCGTGAGTGGTGGTGGGGGACCCTCCTCTGTGCCTGCAGAGGTGCTGCACAGCCAGCATTAGCAGCATGTGAGACAGGTGCAGCAGGCAAACCCCATTGAAGGGGCTGCACCAGATGTTTTGGCACTGGTAGAACCAGCAACAGCACTCACAAGGACACCATCCAGCATCAGCAAGGAGCTAGGTAGTTAACAGGAGGGAATGGGGACCTCTTATGTAGGATTATGACTATGGAGGAGAAGATGGGAAGAATCCTGGCCAACCAACAGCAGTTGTTGGAAGGGATGGTGGAGCTGCATCTGGGCAGTGTGGGTGGTGCTGCTGGCACTTCTGGGACCAGGGCCAGTGATGTTCTTTAAAAAAACTCCTCCCTTTCTTTACTTATATATAAATTCTTCTATCCTTTTTGCAAGTGTGTGTTACACAGTCTTGCTCCTTTTCTTATAAAAAAATATAAAAAAATGTATTCTTTTTCTTATAAAAAATGTTGAAAAACAATTGTACATTTCTTTACTGTTCCGCTTGTCTGTATTTATATACTATCTGCTTCGGCTCCATCTTTCATTAAAAAAAAAAACACAAAAAAAATGTTTATTTCCTATCTATAATATCTTTCATGATGCTCTTTCTCCAATTTTCATACATCACACCTTTCCTTTCCTTTCTTTCTATTTCTCACTATCTTTATCCTGCTTGTCTTCTACATGTATCCTTCTATATCTACTCCAATGTACATAATTTGTTTTAATTCCTTATGTTTCTTATTTTATGATGCTTATGAGATGGTTATTATGTTTTACCTGCTATGAAATTCAGTTCTAATTGTGTTTATGTCTCTCCACTACCCCGTCCCACCAAGATGCATCTGGAAGCGAGTTGTTACCATCTCAGTATTTCTTTTCTGGTGACATTTTTGAAATCAGTCAATCAAGTAATCAATCATTCTTTACTGAATTTTTTCTCAAATACCAGAATAAATATGTCAGGCAGCTACAGGTTAGTAGTACTGCCACTGCCACACGGTACTGCACTGTGTGTCACTGCCCCCAATAATGTTCTTTATGCATTTTGTGTTAGCTGTACATTAATCACAAAACCCGTTACTTTTTTCTCCCATGATTTGTCTCATGTGTCCAAATCTCAAGCTCTTTAGTACACACAACTGTCACACACAATATATAATTTCTAATTTCTGGAAATTCTCTTCCAAACCAGAAATCATTAATGGTGGTGATAAACTGTAGCTGCTGCTACTGCTGCTATGCTGCTTGAGTCACTGTCTTGGACAGCCTGTGTTGTCTAGTACTTTAGTACACACAACTGCGAAGCACAAAATATAAATTTCTCACTTCTGGAACTTCTCTCCCAAACCAAAAATCAGTAATGGTGGTAATAAACTGTTGCTGCTAATGTGCTATTTAAGTCACCCTCTCAGATAGTTTGTGTTGTCAAGCCCTTTAGCACACACAACTGCTAAGTACAATATATACATTTTGGACTTCTGGAATTTTTCTCCCAAACCAGAAATCAGTAATGGTGGTAATAAACTGCTGCTGCTGCTGTTACTATGCTGTTTAAGTCGCCCTTTCGGACAGTCTGTGTTGTCAAGTACTTCAGTACTACACACAGCAGCCAAGCTCAATATGTACATTTTTCACTTCTGGAAATACTCTTAACAGCTAAATAATACAAGCTGTAGCCAGAGCTGATAGGGCTGTGAAGAGCTGCCAAGTGACCAATGTTACACATGTGCATAGGAATTATTCAGTGCTCGGGTGTAACTTGGCCAGCTTTGAAGAAGATGCACCAAACTTTCAACACGGCAGTTTTGGGACCCCTGCTCATGAAGAGTGCCAGTGTCATTTTGTTCACTTGTCCCAAAAGGTGATTTCGCAGAGTGAATATGCTGTTCTGTGCCACAGGTGTGAAAATACATTTTGGACAGGTTGTGGAAAATTACAGCTGTACTGTTTTGAAAGAGGCGTGCAAAAATGGCAAGGCTAAAAATGTGGAGTGAAAATATTAAAAATTGGTGAAGTTAGGAGCGTGCATAGAAACTGCTCAATGCACTCTTAACACAGGCATTTTTGAACTTTTTCACCAGATTTGCAATATAGGCTTTTTGGGACCCCACCTCATGAACAGTGGCACTGTCATTTCATGAATCAGTCCCGAAAGGTGATTCCGCACAGCAACTGTGAAATCACCTTTCATGACCGAGGAACAAAATGACAGTGACAGTTTTCATGAGGGGGGTCCCAAGAACCTCATGTTGAAAATTTGGGGCCAAAATTCCAAAAAATGGTTGATTTATCAGCATAAGTTGAAAATCCCATTGAATGGCATTATAGCACACTTACCTTAGATTCTTCAGTTCGTGGTTTGGCTTTGAAGAGCGCAGATGTGTCCTGGTCCAGAGAAGAAGATGGTGCCGATCTCCAGAGGTAAGTATGGGGTAAGGGTGTGTGTGTGTGGGGAAGTGGGTGCTCAGTGGGAGGGTGGGGATGGGGAGGGGTGAGGTGGGATTGCAGCGATGACAAGAGACCATTTTCTTTTTTTAAAGGAAAATACAAAGAAATGAGTGCAGCAACAATGAGGGGCCATATTCTTTTTTACAGAAAACAGAAAAAGAATACATTTGGGAACACTGGGGTGGGCTCCCAGTGTGCCACATAACTGGGGGTGGTTGTACAGGATGATGACACTTGGGCACACTGGAGTGAGCTCCCAGTGTACCACTAATTGGGGGGAGTCACAAAAAAATCTTTCAGCACACTGGGGTGCACTCCCAGTGTGCCACTTGAGTTGGTGGGGGGGCACAGAATGCCACGGAGCTAGCACTGATGATGCAACTGCAGATGTGTGCAGTTGCAATGAGTGGCATCTTGCCATTCACAACATGATGGCACCAGCAGAACTGCACATGCGTGTGAGTCTCGCATGCACAGTTCATGCACCGGAATGCAGAAGTAACAGCCGAAATAGTGCAGCTGTTATTCCGTAGTGGCTGATCAAGGCAGAGGGGTTCAAGTTCCGTTGGGCTTTCAGAAGGATGCTTCCAAAAGTCCAACAGAAGGTTCCATGATCGGCCATTTTTAGAGCGGCTGAGCATTCGCAATAGTGCTGTAGGCTCCACCCACAGCCCTAAAAAAGGAGCTTCTGATGGAATTAGTTCACTTCACTTCACTGTACCCCTCTGGAGGATCTGTTTGAACCTATTCATTGGCCTCTTCCACATTTACAGCTCCATTTATGCCAAAATGATACACAAACTGGAAAGACATTAACAGGCCATTCCAGTACTTTGCACAGAAAAAGATGCAGTCTGTTGTTCTCTTTATTTAGTAGCTTTGTGACCTACCAGAAAAGGTAAGTATTTTATTAGATTTTTTTGACTGGGGGGTATAACAACCTTATTTCTAATCATTTTTGTCTTACAGTTTTTCTATTTTCAGGAATTATCACTATGGTGATGAAATCATGTTGCTGCATAGATCTAGCCTGTATCTTTTTCCGAATTTAGCAATCTTCCCAACCACGGAAGGTAAGTATGGTTGTTTTATTAATTCTAGAAAGTTTTGCAGATATCAGACTGTTTTCTGTTATTGTTGCTATGATTTCAGGTAATTTTCAGCAGGTGTCTTTTGCAATGTTGTGCAATGTTGTCCGAGTGGAGAAGATGGCTATGGCTTGATTGCTGGAGCAGGAGAATGCAGCACAGGAGATCTGTGAAGACAAGAAAAGATTATTTATACTCTACTCAAGTACCCACTGTGGTAGTGGCCACATGGTTTAACCATTGCCGACTTCCTATCTTACTATACCTGTCATCTGTGAATAAAAATGAGAAATTATTTAGCCTCTCTTTGGCCACTGTGACACACTGTGTACCTATGATAAAGGAGAACAAAAAGAAAAAGAAAAAAAGAAAATCATGGTGATACTTACCGTTACATTAGTGCTGTTGACTGATACGTGCCCCTGAGATGGTGTAAGAAGACGGCACATAACTCTTCTCTGTTTCTTGTGGGTTGTCTTTCTTTGGGACTACCTTTGCCAGTCATCTCTGTGAATGAAGGAACCTGTAGGGAGAGAAAAGGAAAGAAAGAAAAACATTTTAAAGTCTTTCTGAGTAAAGTGGAAAGCCTTTCATCCTCTGTGAGCCCGAGGACTGGAGTCACCCAGCACCAGTGAGGATAAGGATAGTGAACAACAGCAAACAGAGATAGGCCTTGCTGGAGGTGAGGTCTTGCTGCTTTGATGAGCTAGATGATTGCAGTCTTGCTTGTGTTTGCACACTTGAATCAGATGGAGATTTTTCATGTTGACAAGAGGAGGTTTTCTTGGATAGTAGCAGCTTCCCATTACTTGCAGGCAGACTGGAACTGGACTGCTGCAGTAGAGTTGTGATCGTACCATCCCCAGTATCAATTCTGGATTTTCTGCAAAATGTTTTCAGCTGCTCCACATGATGTGGATTGTCGGTTCCAAATTCAGTAGATATTTTATTTTATTTTTATTTATTTATTTAAGTCTCAGTATTAAATACCTTTGAGTCAGGGACTCATTTACAGAGGCTCCACATCAAGTGAACAGGATTACAGAAAATACAAGGAACAAGTATACAGTGTGAAATACAGTGAGGAAAATAACATTGCTTTACAGTAATATGAATAACACATAACAGGTATAAACATTTGCAATATAAATACAGATTACACACAACGTAAATCATGTAGCGGCCAAAGTTGATATTGTCATCAGGGACAAACAGGGCATACAGTAAAGTGGATAACAAACATAACAGGAATGAAATATGCACCATAAATGCTGTTACACACATCGTAAATCATGTGGCAGTCAAAGCTGACATTGTCATCAGGGGCAAACAGGGCTGACATCAGGGGCAAACAGGGCTGACATTAGGGGCAAACAGGGCTGGAGATGGAGGGAATAGGAGACACAGGGAAAATCAAGTGCTGTCACTGAAACTACTAGCAATGAGGTGCTGCCGGAGCTTTGCTTTAAAGGGCCCCAATTTAGGTTCATCCAGGAGTACATCAGGCAGGCTATTTAACCAAGTTGGTGCCCTGTACATGAATGTCTGCTGGCAGTGTGAGAGCCTACAGCGAGGGAGAATGAAAGAGGCTTTGGAGATACTTCTTGCATTTCTTGGAGTAGCAGCACATGTGATGAGCGGCTGCGAGATAGGTGGAGTGAAACCGAGAGTAATTTTCTTAGCAGGTAGGCAAGTCTGGTAGCAGAGTCTGCAATTAAGGTTTAACTAGTTAATCAGCACATATAGTTCACAAGTGTGAGGTGAGTCTGGGGGCTCTGGTAACTAGGCAGCAGGCTTTATTAAGGGCAATCTTGATTCTACTGAGGGCTGTATCTATTGCAGAGCCATAGATAACTAGTTCATAATCAATGACAGAGAGGATAGAGCTGGTTACTGCCAGCCTGAGAGCATCAGAGGTCATGCAGTGCCTATGTCTGTAGAGAGACCCAGTCCTAATGTTCATCACTTTTCATACCTGATTGATGTGCTCATGGAAGGCTAGGGAGGAGTCAAGGGTGACTCCCAGATACTTGAAGCCACTGACTTGTTCTAGTGGCTGGGGGTGGTTATTGAGGATGTGGAGGTGTGTCCCCTTATGCTTGTTATGGGGGTTAGCAAACACCATAACCTTGGTCTTTTTATAGTTAGTTATGAGTTTATGGTCAGAGAACCAGGATTCAACTTTGGTGAAACACTTTTGAAGAGTACTCTCAAGTGGAAGAGGATCAGGGTGACTTGAGTAGATGACAGCATCATCTACATAAAGAACAGGTTGCTGAAGCAGACAAGAGGGAAGGAGTTAAGGAAAAGGCTGAAGAAAAGTGGGCCCAGGAGTGAACCTTGTGGTACTCCTGCGTGGATGAGGTGGCTGGTGGAGGCAGTATCCAAGATTTTGACACGCTGTGTTCTGTCACAAAGATAGTTAGAGAACCAGGTGGTGATCCACGTAAGATTCCAATGGTGGGAAGGGTGGCTAGTAGGAGGGCGTGATTGACCATGTCAAATGCTTTTGCGAGGTCTATGTATACAGACCCTACAAGGTGACCACAATCAAGGGCTTTGTGGGTGAAGTCAGTAAATTTGAGGAGGGCAGAGGAGGTACTATGTCCCTTCCTAAAACTGTGCTGTTGGTGGCACTGAAGGTTGTATTTAGTGAGATAGTCTAATAATTGATCGGTGACAATCCTTCCTAGAGCTTTCGAGAGTGGAGGGAGGATTGATATAGGGTGGTAGTTACTCCAGGAAGCCCTATCACCACTTTTGTGGATAGGAGTTACCACCGCAGCTTTCCACTGGTGGGGGAACTGACCAAGGCAGAGGGTCTGGTAAAACAACCTGGTGAGGGGGAGTAAGACTGCATCAAGTGCCAAGTGCAAATGTTTCAGGTCCAGCATGTCACTACTGCATTTGGACTTTCCCAGGACATGCAGTAGATAGGTTTTGACTTCATTGGGGGAGACTATCCTGAAGTGGAAGGGGGGGGGGTGTTGCCAGGACCCTGAGAGGGTAGGGTGACATTAGTTAAGGGGGTATTAGAGAAATAATTGGGCAGAAGGACACCACTGAGATCTGTAAATGTGGTGTTAAAAGTGTCTGCAATGAGTTGGTGGTCTTGTGTAGTAGTGCCGGTAATGTTTAACAGGGTGGAAGGGGGGTATTGGGCTTACCGGTGAGGTCCTTTAAATTGTCCCAGAACATTCTTCCATTCCATCAGGAGGAGGAGAGGCTCTCTTGGAAGTAGGCAACTTTTTCTAGGTGAATCTTGTGGGTACATGAGTTATGGGCCATCTTATACCTCTGCCAGTCCACAGGGTTGCCTGAGGTATGGACTTTATGCCAGAGGTTGTCCCTCAATGCCATGGATTTGAGGAGTGAAGGGGTGATCCAGGGGTGGGAATTGCCTTTGATAGTCCTTTTGGTATATGTAGTGAAAATGTCACAAGCTTTGTTAAAGGTGATGATAAAGTGAGTAAGAGCTAGGTCAATGTTGGATGCTTAGTCAATTAGGGACCAGTCACTGTTGAGGAGGTATGACTGGAATTGCTTTAGCAAACCTTTTTTGAGGGTGTGGCAGTAGGCCTGCTTACCAGGGAGCTTGGGGGGAGCGGTTTAACCAGTGGCAAAGTACTGTGGCATGGTCACTAAGTGAGTCCGGTAGGACCACTATACTAGAGAGTCTTTCAGGGTGATTGGTTAGCATGAGATCTGTTAGAGAACCGTACCCAGTTCTATAGTTAACTCTGGTTGAGGAGGAAACTAATTGGGAGTGGTTTAGGGCCACTGCCGCGTCTCTGAGTGGGGCAGTATCAGGGGCCAGTCAGTTTACATTAAAGTCTCCCAGTAGGACTACCTCGGAGCCATTTGGTAGGTTAGAGACCCAGTCAAGGATAATGATGCAGCCTAGCACAGCATTTTGAGGGGGTATATAGACTGAGAGGGCAATGAGCGATTTGCCTTTGTGCCCAATTGCAGTTCTGATTGCCAGGACCTGAGCATCATGCCCTGTTATTTATTTATTTTTTTTTAGTTTTTGTTGACCGGGTAAGTGCACTAGACAATTCCTGCCTATTTTCAGACACGACCCGGGGGAAGGGGACACAGATGAATGTCAAGTGACCTTGAACCAGATTAAGCTGTTATGATAGGAGGGAGGACAGCCCTTTCAGGGTGTTGTGTAGATAGCTGACACAACCTCCTCCTCTTCCCCAGCCTGTCATCCCTAAATAGTGTGTAGCCATCCAGGGCAACAGCAGAGTCAGGAGTTTTGGGGGAGAGCCAGGTCTCAACTACTGCAAGGACATCAGGGCTATGTTGCAAGACTCAGACCTGTAGTGGGTCAATCTTTGGCAGTAGGCTATCATTAATATTAAAAGAGGCAATTAATAGAGGCAATCTTGAGGCCACCCATTTTACTAGAGGAGGGGGAAGGTAATGAAACCAGGCTAGGGTTAGGGTGGATATTGTTAGCGAGCAGGAGTAATAGTAGGCAATGCCAAGTTAATACAAATTTGAGAAGTTTTAGATTAGACAATGTACATCAGTGAATGGGTTTGAGGCAGTGAGCTGGAGGTGGCAGGGAGTGGATATGGGTTGCCAGTAGTAGTGAGGGATTGTTAGGCTGTTAGCCAGTTAAGGCTTGTGGAATCAGGAGGGTGGGCAGAAGGTATGGGGTGGTGGTGGCTGTAACAGTGTGCAACACTGGTGAGGCAATGTGTGGCTGGTGATGGGTGAGTAGGGGATTGGTACTGGGGGAGGGCAGGCTAGCACAAGAAGGAGCAGAGGTAGGACATTGTGGATAAAGGGTCCCATGACTCAGTGAGTAGAAGAGTGTTAGGGATAGGAAGGGGTAGGATTGATTACAAGCAGCTCAAGCGTAAAGTGAGAAAGAAGGTGAGGGGTAGGAAGGCTTTCTTAGGGCACGTGGAGTTTTTCCAGGGGGAGGTGAAAAGTGGGTCAGAGGTATAAGGATGACAACTGACCTGAGGAGAAGGGTGACAGATTAGATAGCGAAGTGGTAGAGTGCTAGACTATGATGCAAGAGATTAGGAGTTCAAGTCTGGGGTGGGCAAAGTGTAGAGAGCTAGAAGAAGGAGGTGTGAGAAAGGGGAGAGAAGAGTGAGTTGGACTAGGAAAAGAGCTAGAGGAAGCAGGGGGAGCAGGTAGCTAGGTGGTGAAAAGAGGAGATTTGGGCTACACAAGTCTGAACCCTGCTGGTGGCAGAATATAATCTGCATGTGGAAAACTAAGGACTTGCTTACAGGTGCTCCAAAAGTCACATGACCATAGGTGCCCTATAAAGCTAGGGAGGGTGGGTGGGGCAGTCCACACATATTATCTCACAGAGCACATTGTATTCATGTATATGAGTTTTTTAAGTCAGGGAGTTTTGTAATTGGTACCATACGGTCAAGCCAAACAGTATTTTCTAGTCGTGACAATTTTTGCATCAGTGTAGAGGTGGTGGCCCATACTGTTTGCGGCTATGTAGGACCCAAGCAGACCCGAGGAGGAGGAGGAGGAGGAGGTGCTGTGTCTTGCTGGCTGGAGCAGGCATTGTCTGTAGACATCACATTCAGGTGGTGGAGGCAGGTAATCGATTAGGCGCAAGGAAACAGCAGTACAACAGTTGGGGATGGGGAACAGTAAAATGACAGAAAACAACAGAATTAATTTGTGAATCATAAAGTAAAGGATTATACTGATGAGGTGAAAGGAGGGAAACAACACATTATTTTTTTATAAATCTACCTCATTGAGGAAGCAGCCCTCACAGTCTTTCAGACTGGAGCTGTCACCAGATGGGAATTCTCTCTCCATTACTGCTTCATCCACCTTGATGGTAGAAGACAATTTGATAATGCCAACAGCACCTTGCTGTTCATTTTCACCACCACCACCACCTTCAGGTGGTGGGAACACGGACATGATTGTCTTGTGCAGAATGTGCCCCTCATTCATTTTTTTTTGCAGTTAATCTTTTTATTGAACCACAGAGATTTTTATTTTTATGAGTATTACTTTACAAACTTGAACATTTTTCATGCATACGTGTTTGACCCAGATGTTCAAAGGTCACTCAGAAACACATTTCACTTTCAGAGTCTAGATTGGCTATTTTTTATACTTTTTATAGGAGAATGTTAACGATCTATAATCCTTGTTGCATTTGGGTTACAGGGAATAAGACATATGGTAGAGTTGAGAACCAGGGAGGGGCTACCCCCCCCAGTGGGTAAAACACAGGTATTCTTATCTGGACCAAGCCAGATCCTCCTTATTAGTTTAAAGTCATCCAATCTGGGACTTCCGATGATGTCAGCAGTGTCAGTGGCTCAGTAGGTAGCACACTCGCCTCTGAGGCCGGGAGATCAGAGGGCTGTGGGTTCAGTTCCCACATCTGGCACTTGGGTTAATATCCCAGTACTGACACTGTAGTGCAGCATGAGAGGGGTGCTGCACTTCTGAGGTGCCGTCTTTCAGATGAGACGTTAAACTGAGGTTCCATCTGCCTGGATTGGTGGTAGTTCAGGTGGATGTTAAAGATTCCATGGCACCTATCGAAAAGAGTAGGGGAATTTCCCTGGTGTCCTGGCCAAATTTCCCTCATTCACTAAAAATACCACCAACAGCTTAATCTGGTTCAAGGTCAGTTGGCATTCATCTGTATCCCCTTCCCCCGGGTTGTGCCTGAAAATAGGCAGGATTTGTCTAGTGCACTTACCCGGTCAACAAAAACTAAATAAATAAATAAAATGTCACAATGGGGGTTGCTGCTTAGTTTGGGTACTCTGGGGGCCGCTCGAGTATTACTTGTTAAAAACCAGTTAAAACGGTCTTTTTCTTCTTAAAAACAAGGAGTACTATCTATTGGCGATGACTACTCACAAAATGAGGGGGAAGCCCACCCACATTGGGCGAATTAAAAATATGATGGATCGTGAGGGGAATCGGGGCCTGCTCTCAGACTCTAGACAGGGGTCCCCAGTCTCCAGTATCACTGATTCTGATGAAAACTTTGATCTAGGAGAACAACACATGATCATTACTAAACTGGACAGTATAATCAAGACCTTACACCGGGTGGAGTCTTTCGTAGCGGACTTGCAAGCTGACATGTAAAAAGTGGAACCTCCTACTACAGCTGCTGAAAATGTGATCGGGAACCTCGCAGACTCCACTAGCCAGCATGACAAAGCTATTCTGTACCTTTTGGCACATTAAAGAGAAATACAGAATAAAATAGATGATCAGGAGAACAGAACCCGCAGAAATGACTTTCAAATTTATGGTACCCCGGAAGATCTAGAAAGTTCATTTAAAACTATGGAGGACTTTGTTACACACATCTTAAGGGACATCCTGCTAATACCAGAGAGTACCCCCCCACTGAACAAGCACACCACTCCTTGGCCCAGAAACCGAGAGATCAAGCAGCCCGACTCCGTTCCATAGTGGCTCGGATGTTGAATTATCAGGATCGCCAACTAATACTAAAAACTGCTTGGAAGATGAAGGATTTGCAGATGGATAACAAAAAAATATTCTTTGATCAGAATTTCTCTGATCTGTTACACGGCAAATGAAGACAAGTTTGAGAGATCATTAAACAAGCACAGGAAAAGAAGGTGAGAATTCAGCTTTATTACCCTGCTCGCCTCAGAATACATATGGAGAAAGGCCCACAAATGTTCGACTCTCTCAGAGAAGCAGCACCAACCTTACGGCAGTTGGGCCTACACTGTCCAGACCTATGCGCAAACATCCTGGAGTTTGAGATCTCGAGAGCAGCCTGTCACAGGGCGGAGAAGCCCAAAAGGTTTCAATTCACAACAGTTTCTTAGCCATTGCATCTGGGTCGTGATTTACAGCAAATAATAGCAAGAGATGGAGTATTTAAACAGGAAGATATGGACATTCCCAAGGGCAGTCAAACTTGAAGGGACTTTGTTCTGATGACGCAGATATCTGGGAGAGGCAAGAGGCTTCTTATCACCTTATGTTTGCAGGTGGGCCAACGCTGTCACCAAGAGGACTTCCAGGACTCAATTTAAAGGAACTGGGGACATTTTCCCTTTAGTTGGAACATGCTGGGTTTGCCCTCTATCAAAGTAACTTATAAATGGATTACCTGGACTAAATAGAAGAAAGTGGGTAAAGGGTGGGGATCGGGGGATATTGGTTTCCTCTGCACATGAGGCACTTGTTAACACTTCATTGGGTTTAAAGGGGAATTAAAGTTATGATTTATTAGACAGGTTAAATTTCTGAACTCACACTGAGGGCCCGCATATATGATGGAGATGCGGGATCCCAGGGGTGATATTCCCCCTTTTCAACCTTTCTCGTTTCCAGAGGACTCTTCCCCAATGTATTCTCTTTTCCCCACCCCCCCTTAACACTGGTTTCCCTCCTACAGTGCTGGTCAGACACAGCCTACAAAGGGCTCTGGTTCGGGCGCCCCCCCGAGCTTTGATTTCTCCATTATACACTGCAACATATAGTTGCACCTTTCGAGTGACGTCTACTACTCAAACTGATCCTTTTAGATCAGACCTGTTGAATTAACAGGTACAGTAGCATGAGCTACACAACCCTACCTCTGGGTAGGTTTCCATCTATAACACTTAGGAAGTACAAAAGACTGTGTATTACCAACTGTGTTTTTCCTGTTGTAAAGTACACTGTTGCCACTAAGAGGGTTTTATCTCCCTTTAATTGTTAGTATTGTTATGTTTACAAAAGTTAACTTTATAGAGTTACATGCATCAGTTGTGCATGATCTTGTTCATACATGGCCTACTAATGTGTCTAGAAAAAGATGTTTAAAGAAACTGATAGGGTCCGGGTGGAAAAAAAGGAATTTTGGGAAAGGATGAGGTAATATGTGGGTTGTCATTAACGGCCAATAGATGGGTTTGATAAAAGTCACTTCCCTGAATGTTAGGGTTTTAATTCACCTATTAAGTGAACAAAGATTCTTCATTATTTAAACCAACTCCAGGCTGACATCTGTTTTTTTGCAAGTGATGAGATTGTCAGAAATAGAGCATGCAAAGCTCATATGATCCTGGGTAAGTAAAGTGATTGGCTCCTCACATATCTCAGGGGGGAAAAAAGGGGTGGTGATATTAATTAGGAAGAATATACCCTTGGAAATACTGAAGGTGGACACTTTAGAAAACGGCAGAGAGGTTTTGCTTACAGGAGGTTTTTTTTCTCAGAAATTGCATCTAATCAATATTTACACCCCTAACAATGATTACCCATCATTCTATCAAAGCTTATTTAAAAACAAATTTCGGGTTTAGGAGAAGATATGATAATATTGGGTGGGGACTGGAATTGTGTTATTAACCCAAGGTTGGACCATTCCTCACAAAACAGTAAAACAAATAAGCAGGGTGATAAGAGGAGGGATGCACAAACTTGCATTATTGGACTTTTGGAGAGAACTGAATCCAATCTCAAAAGATTTTACCTTTTATTCCAACTCTAATAATTCTTAATCCCAATTAGATCATTTTTTATGTAGTAACGGGGACATGCACAAAATGACAGATTGTTCCATCCACCCCAAGGTGGTCTCAGACCATGCAGTGGTAACCCTGAGAGTACAATTGGGTGACCGGGGTAAATGAACTGCCTAGAGATTCCATTTGGCCCTTCTGGGTAGACAGGACTTCCGATATCATATAAAGGGGGCTATACAGGAATATCAGCGACCTAATAAGATGGACGAACCAGGGTTACAATGGTATTGGGATGGTCTTAAAGCAGTAATTAGAGGAGAGGTGATCTCCTACACATCCAGGTTAAAAAAGAAAAGAAAAGAAAAACAGATAGCTCTGGAATCCCTACTGGAACAATTAGGAAAAGAACATAAACAACATAGAACTAAAGAAAACTTGGCTAAATTAAATAATGTTAAGAAGGACCTCCAGAATCTTTTGGATTCTCAAATAGAGGGTAAGCTAAGGTATCTAAACCAAAAGTACTATGAATGTGGTAACAAAGCAGGTAGGCTCCTGGCCTTTAGACTACTTAAGGGTCAGGCTGATAGATCTGTAAAAAAAAAAAAAAAATGTAACCGCAGAGTGGGGAGGAATGGAAACTACCTATTTCACCTCCAAAATAGAGCAGAAGCTTTCAGGCAGTAATATTTAGACTTATATTCTAAAGCCCCAGTTGGGCTGGACTCCCTACACAGGATACAAGAGTATCTAGAGGAGATCCTACTCCCCAGGTTAGACGAAGAGACTAAATTGCAACTGGCTGCACCTGTCACATCCCAGGAGGTTATCAATACCATTAGAGATATGAAATCAGGTAAATCTCCAGGCCCAGACGGTTTTAATACTAAGTTTTACCAGACGTTTAGGACACAGTTATCCCCCTATCCTGCTCCAACTTTTTAACACCTGTACTGGGGAAGACAATTTTCCTCACTCATGGAGGTGAGCATTTATCTCGGTCATCCCCAAAATAGGTACCCCCCCCCCCAAAAAATTATGTACCTCCTATAGGCCTATATCTCTTCTTAACGTGGATTCAAACATTTTTACTAAAATATTGGCCAATAGAATAAACTCTATACTGTCAAATCTGGTTCATCCAGACCAATCAGGATTTGTTCCCAACAGGCACCTCAAAGACAACATTCGAAAATGTCTCAATATGTTACACTCAGGTAAACAGTTTAAAGGTCACCAAGTAGTTATAGCAATCGATGCAGAAAAGGCATTCGATCAGCTTAGTTGGAATTTCTTTGCATGGGGTTTTGGAGAAGTTTGGGTTTGGGGACCAATTTAGAACCTGGATTAAGGCCATCTACTCCACTTGAAACAAGACCCTGATAATGTTTGGATTGCACAGGAATCAGGAAGTGATCCAGGGATATCCCCTGCTCTAGATTTTACAGGACCATTAGGTTAAAGGGTAGGAAAATGAATAATCCCTGGATAGCACAAACATATAGGAATTGGGCGGTAGTGAGGAGGTTGGCTGGGATTGGAACCCAACTCAACAACAGGACAGTTATTACAACTTGTGCATATTTTACTCCACCCAGGTTGGACCATTCCTTCAGGGGTTGGCAGTGCCAAGGTCTGACTCGCTTTGCCCAATGTTTTTGTCAGGTCCAGCTCAGGACCTTCCACTCCTTCAGCAGGACTATTCCATACCTACATCACATGTTTTTAGATACTTATAAGTGGTCTCATTCCTACATTCTGGCACAAACACCTCCAATGTCCAGACAGACCCTCACCCATTGGAACAGGTGATTTGGCAGGCAGTAGATAACTCAAAGGAATCACATTTGATATCCCAGTTAGTATCCACATATAATAATACAGTGGCTATGACTCCTTTAACTGCACAGGGGGCCTGGAAGAGAGAAATGGGGTTGCAACTAGACACTTTAACCCGGAGGAGGATTTGGGAGGGAGGGCTCCATACTTCGGTCTCCAACACTTGGCATGAATTCAGGTGGAAGGTATTGGTTAGGTTCATTAATACTCCATCTAAGGCAAAACACTATAAGGTGGGAATCACGGAGGCCTGCTGGAGGGGTTGCGGAAGGATTGGAACCCCTTACCATATCTTTTGGGACTGCCCAAAGCTTAATCCCTTCTGGAGGGACATGGGAATTCACTTTCAAGAAATGTCAGAGCTTGATGTCCCGATTGGTTTCCCATTGATGGTGCGAGGCTCTTTTCCAATAGGCAAAAGATCCAATGCTAAAAAATACAACTAGCTGCCGCTGGTAAAGCTATCACCAGAAGATGGTTACATCCTGACCCCCAGTACTGAAGGAGTGGTTGGATATTATAAAAGATATAGCAAGGATGGAGAAAATTACAGCTGGACTTAGACTAGGGGGGACAAATATAACAGTATATGGCTACCCTTCATGCATGTGGTAGAAAAAGTGGAGGGAGTTTCGGTTTATTCACAGCAGGCCTTCCCCCAATAGTCTTTGGTCTACCCTGTTCTCAGATTAAGAGATGTGAACTTTCATTAAGCACACCCACCTGAACTCAAAATCTTGAAATCATACTGTAGATGCATTACACCAGCCATGTTTTACTCATTGTTACACATTTTTCTTTATTATTGTGGTTTTCTTTTTATTATAAGGCTTGAAAGATTAAAATTAAGTCAAAAATTGGGTGAGTTTTCTTCCCTTGTCTTATTTTTGCTTATAAAAATGCATTTGTAAAGGTGGACACTAGCATGTACTCTAGTTAGTAGAGCTAGTCAAAAGTACCAGAAGGCCTTGGCAAGAACTGCACAGTATGCTGAATCTTTCAGAATATAGAGCTGAGCCGGATTCTGCCAAACAGTGTGGAACCTATCTGGAACAAAAAGAGACATTATGAACTAATGGACTTCCAGTGCATTGTTTACCTTTCTTTATATTATGTACTGATTTGTCATTTTAAGGGCTTAAGCTATAGTCCTGATGGTCTTTATTTAATGTGTCCTACCTAAATCAACTTGAAGTTTAAAGTCATCCAATCTATCCCCATGATTTACTTGGGGGGGGGGGGGTTAGAAGGTCTTTGCTTTGGGGCTTACTTCTTGACCTACTTCTGTTTTGCACATATCCCATAAAAGGGGACCACCTTTCTTGATATTTCTGGTCTGCTTGTGCCGCAAACAAACATTCTTGTATAGGTGGCCAGCTTCTCCATTGCCTGGAGCCATTCATTAAAGATAGGGGTCTCCGAAGATCGCCACCTTTTCAGAATTAGCATTTTGACTTCTATTGATGCTTGTATCAGCCAGAGCTTCTGTTGGTAGCTGGGGGGGGGGCGGGGTTAGTGGGGTATGCCCAACAGCAGTAACCCAGGAAACAGAGGCATTCTGCACTGGAGAACCTCCTTATAGCAGTCCACCACCTTGGCCCATAGCGGCCGTATAGACTCACATTGCTAAAGAATGTGCAACAGATGAGCCCCTGGACTCTCACATCTCCAGCAGTTGTCCATCTGCATTAATAATAATATCTTTATTTTTATGGTGCCTTTCAAATGCCAAGGTGTCTAACACATTTAAAATCACAAATCAAACATCCCAGCAGCATAAATTATATCAATGATTCCATTATTAGCATAGCATTCTATCTCCGGGCAGATCTGACTTTAATGGTATACTGCAGAAGAGTTAGGAGTATTGGAGTATTCCTGGGGTGAGAATAAAGATACTGTCAGCTCCTGGCAAGGGTCCAGGAGCCAGCCATCATTTTCTTATCTGTGTGGGACTCTGCAGAAGACAGAGGCGGGCTGAAAAAGTTTAGAATCGGGGTTGCCAGGAGACTGGCCCTGACAACCCTGGGGGGACTTTTTTTTTGTATTAATGTTGAATACACTTGGCTAAATACAAATAGTGAAATCTACTGTGTTGTTGGGACAAATATTTGGGATGCTTAAAGGACAAGTAAACAGGCATAATTTAAAAATCTCAACAGAAAAATCAGAAAACATGGTGCCTTAGATTAGAAGCTCACCTTTTGAATGCTGTGCTTCATGTTACTGAAATCACAGATTAAATGCTGCTTCGTCTTGTTTAAAAAATTATAAACAAACTGGGTCTACTGTTTAACGCACTCCAACATGTACCTAAGATGGCTGCATTGTGTTTGTCCAGTGATGCCATTGGAGTGACAGTGTTCAAGCGCAAACATTTAGTGTGTATGGGGACCTATTAAATATAGTTGTTTTATTAGTTTACATTGCAATATTCACAACCACATTCTGTATCTATCAAAAAGATTTTATGAAAATGGCATGGGATTTAAATGGTTTTATGCATAAAAAATATTACAATTTCCTACATTTTTGGGACTGTTAGTTCGAGAGAGTGTCATAGTACTGGTAATTTACTCTTTATTATCTTCTAACACTTTCATAGCCTTTGGCTGTTAAAGTTGGGAAGAACTAGTATTGCTGAGGAGAGAGTGAAATGTTAACCACATGATTTAAAGCATAAGATGAATGTTTGTTTATAGGTAGTACACTTACATAGATAACAGTTACTGTATAACCCATTATTTCTGTGGTAACTTTATATCCGCTTATATCAGCGGGCAGACAATATCCGTGATATATGAATATATTGTAAAATAGAAGAACACTGCCGCTGAAACCATGTGGTGCTTTTCTGCATTTGGTAATGACGGCAATGCAATGCATGTCTGCAAGTACAGTATTGTGTAAGAATTGTGCCTCAGACTAACACTCACTCACTCATCCGCTCTTCCCATCTCTTGTTTGTAAGTTCTCCATAACACCGACACCACTTGGAGAACACCGACACTACTCAGAAAATGCTGACACACCTCCACCATGTAACCACATCGCAGTCCACGATGACATAGTTTGTTTGTTTCCTTGTTTTTCAGTTGTTAAGAAAATAAAATGATAAACTTATTTATTATGGGTTTTCTCTGTTTTGGGTGGAGAAAAAATTACTTTAGGCGCTACTATGGCGTGTAACTACTAGTGAGATGCCTTGAGGGATGGGGCAACGTAATGCTTCTAGTTCACTTTGTTACCAGGATGCCTACAGCAGAAAAACCAAAAGGGGCACTATAATCCTTTATTCATGTACTGTTTGTGGATGACTACAGGGCAACTGTTAAAAACATTAACTTTATTGAGGATGGAGTAATGAATGCTCACAGTTTAAACTTTGTTACTGGAAACTGAGACACTGTGTGGGCTTCTAGGATTCCAACCTGCCAGAATCCATTCAGGATATCCTGTTGTCTTTCTTTGATTTTCTCAAAACTTTTAACAAGCCACCCTGCATGTTTAATTTTAAGCATCTGCATCCATTAATATCCTCAGCAGCATGTCCATTCTGAAGCTGTTTTGATATGGCATCAGTATACCATGTTGTAAATTCCTGCTTCACCTCATCATCGAAGATCCTGGTCACAGTCAGGTTGAGAAGCTGAGGCAAGTCGGTACAGGATGCTGGAATGTAGATCGGTATAATGCCATGTTTCTCAACTGATGAAATTACATCCTTGGTGGTAAGCCCTCTGAAGAGATCAAATATGAGCAGAGATCTCTGGTCTTCATATAACTCCAGAGCACCTGCTCGATATACAGCAGCACGGTCTCGCTGCTTGCCCAGTGGTTGTCTGAGTGGCTTATCAGCCATCCCTTAGGAAAAGCAAAGGCAGGGTGGCAGCTGTCTGTTTCCCCTTGTATATGACCTGCGGAGGGAATAGATCACCGGTCATTGTTCAAACAAGCACTACTGGCATTTGCTGCTTGTAAAGCAAGCCTGCTGCCGCAACATGTTTTGCACCAGTGGTTTCCATCATCCACTGGCTACAAGCAAGCCCCTTGAGAGGAATTCTGGGCCTTGGGAAAAGTTCAGACTCTGGAGCCCCTATGCAGCTGCGTACAGTAGCATGCTGAGTGGCCTGGGACCCTCTTTGGTGCTGGGCCCTGGGAATTGTCCCATACTCCCCCTTTTCTCTCAAGGGCCCTGGCTACAAGAGACTAGCTGGACACCAGTCTTGTCCAGGTTTATTATCAGTGCTGGTGGAATCAGTTTCTGGCTGCAGACAGTGGTGATTCACTTTAGAAATGCACACTTCAGCTGAGGGAATTCTACCAGTGTTTATTTCTACTAGCTTTTCTCTTTGAGTACCCCATTCTACTCGGTAGTTTCCAGGACCATTGGCGGCTGAAAGAAAGTTGCCCACCATTCTCGCATAGCTGCTCCACATTGTGTGCTTTGACAGTGCCATCAGCTATTGTAGACACTGCTCTGGCATTTACCATTGCCCTCTCTGACCGAAGGCTTTTGATAATGTTTCTCAGCTCCTGCTCAGCATCCTCCAGAAGCAGCATTGGCCTGCCTCTCGGTTTAGTGGAAAGTTCCGGGGTTGATTTTGCTGGGGGTCTGCTGTCTGGCTGAGTTTTGTGAGGTACTCTTTTTTTAAAGCCATGCACCATGCTTTCATTTATTGAGGATTTGTAGTTTGAATGGTAGTAGCGGATGGCTTTCATTATGTCATTCTCCATAGCACACTTGCCGATTTCAAACCGCACAGAGCCTGAATAGGAAGCATACTCTGCATGGTGCTTTTTCGTTGGAGGACTTGAAAGTTCATTAACAACAGACTCTGCCACATTCAGTGGCATGGCTGCACTCTGGCTAAGATTTTCAGCACTAAGAGGCTCACCGCCAAGGTCTCATTTCACTGAAGGTTCTTGCTTATCCACTGTAGTAAAGGCATTTTGAAAAATGCAAAGGGAGTGCTGAGTGCTTCTGCGTTTTGTAGACTGCTGATTACTGGGGAGTTTGACTACTTACTAGCAGCTGGCTGTTATCTACCAGTCATCGCTATAAGCCCGCTAATATAAGTTTACACTAAACCATCGACTGACCCTAACCGAGTGGAAAAAAAAAGGTGCATGGAAATAAGGGGCTATACAGTACAGTATGAAGGCTAATACCAAAATTCAGAAAAAATGCAAAAAAAAGTGTTTTTAATTTTATTTTTTAAAATCATCATGAAATTTTCCATGTTATTTAAAAAGTGTATAGATGTACTTTATCCTTATGGACAAAGTATATCAATAACATTTATTTTACAAAAAAAGTTTTGTTGTGATGTAAGTATGTATATTGATATAGCTAGAAAAAACTGCCTGTCTTTGCTCTCTCCTTCTCCTCTTACCATGGACACATCTGGAAATGAGCTGATATAAGCCAAGTATGTATTTCTTGGTTAAACTTTTACATACATACATAAATAAATATCGATAAGATAATTTCTATTGTTAGATGATAATGATATAATGGTAGCACCATTTCTTAATGGCTGGACTTTAAGGTTTCATTTAAAGTAAACTGAGTTTCTTGCCGAAACAGTTCCAGAGTTAGACCTTAAAAAATATGTTTTTTACAAATGTGATAACTTTGGAACCATTAGGGCTAGAGACTTATTTTTTTTAATTGAAAGCTTGGAGTAGGCTAAGTACATATATTGTTAATATATCACTACAATGGCTATATATTGATATAAAAAAAGTGTTTCATGCCGATATAAAAAAACAAAAGGGTTCAATGAATTTTTAAAGTTCTGTCATTTTAGTATATATCAACAGGTATATGCATGTAGGAAAACAAATCTTACAGCTTTCAAAATGTAGCTACAAGTATAAAAATATCACGCGAGATTATTTTTGGAAATGGTCGGAAAATACTAGTGGTTGTTCTGTCTAAGCATAAACACATTTCTTTCTAGTTATTATATTTGTGGAAGAAAGGAAGTAAACAACATGACATGCTTCCCTTTTTCATTAACACTCATGTTAACACATTAAAACAAAGTTTTAACTATATAAAACAATCCAACCCCTAACAAATGTTTTCCATCAAGAAACGTAGACTGAGATGGCAGGAGGAGACCACTGGCCCATGATGTCTGCTCATAGTTGTTTCTGCCTTACCCCCCAGCCTAGTGCCATGATGAGGTATTCACCCCTTCCTCCCTCCTATCCCTCTCTTCTCTTCCTCCCAGGTGGGTTTATGAGGCCTTTGGCCCTTTCCCACCCAAGTTTGAACGCATTAATGATTCCCGCCCCCACAGCCTCTGACAGTAATCTGTTCCAAGGCTCCGATACTTTTTCCATGAAGAAAAACTTCCTCACTTCCTTCCTGTATTGTACTACCCACATATCTTCAACTGCACCCCCTCATAACTGCATCTCTATTTCGAACATACAGGGCCTCACAATTTAACCTATGTATACCCTTAGGAACTTGTACGTTTCTATCATGTCTCCCCTCTCCCGTCTGACTTCCTAAGAGTACAAGTTCAGGGCTTTTAGACATTCCTTGTGAGAGCTGCCCTGTTGGCCCCAAATCATTTTAGTAACCCTTCGCTGAAGAATAAGGTCTCACCATGTAACAACAAGCTACTGTACTTCCTTTCTCTCACTTCCCCTGGAGGGGGTCCAGTCAGATGTGAAGTATATATATGGGGGAGTGCCACAAGGAACAAAGTTGGGACCATTATTGTTCCTGATTACGATAAATGACATAGAACTGAGGGACTTTGTATCAAGTATGTGGATGATACCACTGTAGTTGAAACGTTTAATGAAATAAGTCACTGTACCATGCAGAATGACCTAAAAAAATTGAAGAGTGGTCAAAACTAAATTTGTTGCAGATAAACCCAGATAAAACTCAAGAAATTAAATTTGGGAAAACAAATACGTTGGATTTGCAGCCTTTATCTTTTGAGGGGTTAAGGTTAAAATGGTTGAAAGTGTAAAATTGTTGGGAATCACTATATAATGTGATAAATTTATTGGTTTTAATATTTTTACACCACAATTTCAACATAATCTTGTTATGACCCTGCCTCATGAAGAAGGGCAGAGAAAATGTTCAGCTCCTGGCCTAAAGGTGATTTCATGCAGAGACTGCAAAATCAACTTTCGGGATGCAAAAACACATTTTGGGCAGGAGTTGAAAAATGGCAGCTGTCACATTCATGAGATGCTATAAAGAAATGGCTATACTGAAAATTTGGGTTAAAAATATTGAATCTTACTAAACTTACAAGACTGTGTTTGCAAAATTCAACACAGCCTAGTACCTTTTTTTTTCAGTATTTTTACACCAAATTTATAACATAACCATCTTATGACCCTGCCTCATGAATAAGGGCAGAGAAACATTTCAACTCCTGTCTAAAAGGTGATTTCGTGAAGGGACCACAATGAAAATTACCAAAGTTATGAGCTTGCATTCGCAAAATTCAATGTAGGCTCATAACTTTGTTGTTTTTTAATATTTTTATATCCAATTTTCAGTAGAGCCTTCTTATAATCCCACCTCATGAACAAGGGCAGAGAACATTTTCAGCTCCTGTCTGAATAGTGATTTTGTGCAGGAACAACAAAATTACCTTTCAAGACAGATTTGCCTAATGTCAGTGCAATTGTTCATGAGGTGGGGTCCCAAAAAGGCATACTGAAAATCTGGGCCAAAAATCTGCTGAAACGCCCAAGTTATGCCACTAAGTTCAAAACACCATTGAAATACATTGAACTGAAAACCTGTTTCTTCAATTCATGGTCCGGCTTTGAAGAGTGAAGACATGTCTGCTCTTGAGAGGATTACGGTGTTGGACCCCAGATGGGTAAGTAAAGGCTTGTGGGGGTGCATAGTGGTGGGTGCTGAGTGTAAGGGTTTGGTGGGGGGGGGACAGTAACGGCTGCAAAATACATTGATGGATGGTTTTCTTTTACAGGGTTCAGAAAAAAGAAGAGCCCTGATCGTGACACTGAGGACTGTGCACCCCCAGTGTCACTGTTATTTTTCTGGGGGGGGGGAGAATGTTGTGTGCTGAGAGGGAGGTCAGGTGGGGGGAGAGAAATATGTATGTATATATATGGGATACATGATGTGCGGGTCGTGTGCTGTGGCGGATGTTGTCACTTCTGCAGAGTGAACTCTGGATGTCTCACAAGTGCCAAAGGCACGTGTGAGATATCCAGAGCTTACGATGCAGGAGTGTCAGTGTCCGCCGTGGCACACGATCTGCATGTCATGTATTTGATATATACAACAGGGCCAAGAGTTTCAGAAGTTTTGTTATGCTGTCTTGTATTCTGTTCTTGTGTTTGCTGATTCTGTGTGTGAGTTTTTCTGAATGGGCTGGCAGTGTTACAAACTCTGGGAGACAGATGAGTGTGTTTTGCAATGCTAAATGCGTTAGTTTTAGGTAGGAGTGAGAAACAGACTTTTGTGAAGCTGCATTCTTTAGAGGTCTGGCTGCAGTCAAGCTGAGAGCATCACAGTAATTGTAATGGGCTGAGAGGCAGAGTGTCAGAACAGCTGATACTGTTTTTAGAGGTAATTGAATTAGTTGCAGGCAGCAGTGAGGAATAGACTGTTCTGTGAAGCTGTGCTGTTTAGAATTCTGGCTGCAGTCAAGCTGAGAGTATCACAGTAATGAGCTGGAAGTTAGAGTGGGGAATAGGTGTGTTTTTCGTAATGCTGAGTTAGCTGCAGGCAGCAGTGAGACCTTTCATGTAGTGCTGCATTTGTGTCTATAGAAACACAGAATTTGACGGCAGATAAGGACCGCTTGGCCCACCCAGTCTGCCCATTTCCTTACCTAATGGATAAGCTGCAGATCCTAGTTAACCAGCAGCCTACTTCTTTCAACCCCCACCCCCTAGAATTGCCTTATGACTGTCCCATGCATGCTTGAATTCAACCACTGTTTTTGACTCCACAACCTCCT
This sequence comes from Neoceratodus forsteri, assembly GCA_016271365.2. Classification (NCBI taxonomy): domain Eukaryota; kingdom Metazoa; phylum Chordata; order Ceratodontiformes; family Ceratodontidae; genus Neoceratodus; species Neoceratodus forsteri. The sequence continues at coordinate 129,714,050 of JADMNL010000024.1, forward strand.
CTGGAAGGCCGTTCCATGCATCTCAGGGTTTTAAATAATTGATTAGCAGTTTTTTCTTGGGACAATACTAACTGTACAGAAAGCATTTATATAGGTTTTCTGTAAGTGTTATGTTTGTTAAACACAGTCAGGCAAGTGCTATGTATTTTCACAATGTTTTAAAACTTTTATGAGCAAAATGCTAATCAATTTTTAGAGTTAAATAAAACCCTGCATCTACAACCCTCTCTGTGAAAAATACTTCTTACATTACCTCTGAGCACTTCATCTTCAAATGGTGCTCCTTTGTTCTTGCACACCTCTTTTTTTTAAAAGATGCTACCTTCTTGGACTTTGTTGATTCCCTTGAGGTACTTGAAAGTTTCTATCATGTCCCCCCTCTCCCTCCTTTCCTCGAGGCTATACATATTAAGCTCCTTTAGTCTCTCTTCATACGTCTTCCGGTGCAGACCCTGCACCATTTTAGTTGTATGGTAATGTAACCCCCAAGTGGCACTGTCCCAAGGGCTACCACCCCTGCCTGCTTGACTACTGACAGGTTGAGGGGCCTAGATTCTATGGCAGGTGCCTCCACCCACAGGTCAGGGTTTGTAGTGGTTAGACTAGCTTGGTCACAGCCCTCTGGGACACTGAGACCCCCTATTATTCCCTCTAGTGGCTCACACAGTACACAGGAGTTACAGCCCCAATACCCCACATATACACACTGTTCACTCATAAAGTACCACATACACTCGAGACTGATTCTGAAGCATGTCTCTGAGGGCCCCCTGTAAAATAAGGTTAAACAACATACACAGCAAAATACAGTACTGTTTCCATAAGTACCAACACCACAGACAGTATATAGTATAATGTAACCCCTGGGTGGCGCCACCCCCCAGTGTTACACCCCTGCCTACTACCCTGGACATAGGCTAAGGGGGTTGGGTTCGCTAGCTAATAATATTTTTTAAAACCTTTGCACAGTGCCTCCACTCAGGGTGCTTTATGTGGGTGAAATGGTGCTGGGTGTAGCCCCCTGAACTGCTACACCACCCACGGTGACCAGTTACCCTCCCCAGACACGCCCCAAGACACAGCTCCCCATCTTTCAACATTTTGAATTAAAGGCTCTCTCTAATTATATGCTCACACAGGATTTCAAACAACAACAACAAGATATTTATTTTGGGGGGAATAAAGGAGCTAGGAAAGGGAAACAGGAGGAGTAGAGGATATCTTACTGTATTTACACATGTACAGAGATCATTTTGGATTTTGCTGGTGAACTCTCCAGCTGGGTAGCTACATAAATTACATTTTACCATTCGACTTAAGACATCCAGAGCCCTGATTATCTAGCTGCTGATAAATTGGATGTTAAACATAATTATTAATATTACCCACACTGGCACCAGTCCCAGATACAGCAGAAACCCCGCAATCTCATACCATACTGGTTAAACAGATACCACAGTCCAAGATGTTGCAGGCCTGATGGAGTTGTAGCTGGTCAAGGTGGCCGGCTATTAATTTGAGAGTGGGGGCAACTTGGAAATAGATTTTTGTAAAGCAGCAAATTACTATTTACAACCACAGCAGGGATTGCCCCTGCACTTTAGCAGACAAATCAGGGATTGCCCTGCACTCGAGACTTGAACATTCCAGAACAAACTGTGTGGATCTTACATCCAGAACATTCAGCACAATATTTGAAAGTCCCATCCAATGCAGTGAGAGTGATGCTTCTGTCAAGCATCCTAAACGCAGTTTAAACACGGTCACATCCAGTACTTTATATACCAAAAGGCATCCATCCAGAGTAAGTTGGCAACAATAATGTCTTCCGCTTCGAGCTGTCTGCCCCCCCGTCTCACTCACCATTGTGACCTCTATAGCAGACTAAATTGGCTCTCACCCGCTAACCACATAGACTTCGTCTTAGGGTGCTTCACCGGAAAGGTCTTTGGCACTGGCACCCCTCCAGGGCTTGTGAAATTTCTTGTCCCGTCCGTCTCCTCTTCCTACTCCCTCAGGTCCCAGGGACAGGCCCTCCTCAAGACACCGGCTACACGGACTCAGATGGGTGGGCGGGACTTTGCTGCATTCGCTCCCAGACTGTGGAACTCCTTCCCTGCCCACTTCCGCGCCACAAGCACTCACAGATGTGTCTCCGCTCTCCCTATGGAACCATCTCAACTTGCCTCAGCCTGTGGCTGCCCCAAACCCGTGTGAATTGATCCATCACAGCACTTCTCTGCTCTGGAGCTACTCCTGGACAAAAGACCAGACACCAAGAGGTTGCTAAGCTGTATGGTGTCACACCTGAAGGATTTTGATACTGTGCCCCTGGAACTGCTCTTGGCTTCCATAAGGTGTTTTTGTTGTTATGTTAATACTGTGTAATCTATGCCTTACTATGCTCGTACGCTGTGTTGAATCTGTAACATTACTGCTCTCTCCCACAAGGTGTTTATCTCTTGTTATGTTAATACTGTATAATCTATGCCTTACCATGTTTCGTATGCTGTGTTGAATCTGTAGCCTCACATGAACTGTAACATGTCTAATTTGTACAATGTCATTGTATGTACCTAAATCTATTATTCCTGTACTCTCCCGGGTCGTACCTGAAAATAGGCAATTGTCTTGTCTAGTGTACCTACCTGGTTAACAAAAGCTAAATAAATAAAAAAATAAATAAAATCACTAATATCATTATATAGTCATTCACCAAATGCTTGGTGCCATAGGTATGTTTTCAACCCCATTAACCCCATCCTTTTAAATTATACTGGGGTTCGGTACAATAAGTGCTGTATTTTATTCTGGATCATCAGGCTGCGAGGGTCCCCACAAGCTTTTTTTGCTGATGTCCAGTACTTTCTCCATTCTTCTTCGGATATTGCTACCTTTAACATTTTTTGCCATCTTTCTTTGGCTGGTGAAGAGGGGTCTTTAGCGTATCCCCTTATTAGCCTGTAAATCTGACCTGCCAACCCTCTCGAGGACTTTATCCACTTCGTCAAAGGTAAACTTTGTCCCTGAACTTTACCAGCCTTGTTACAGCCTATGCAGTCACATCCCTGTTTAATTTTACTATGATACAAGTGCCTCAACTGCAAATATTTCCAGAAATCATTTTTTGGCAACTTGTATCTAGCCTGCAAGGAGGAAAATGAGTCTAAGACATGGCCTTCCAGTGTAAAGACCTCTTTCAGCTGGCATATGTGCTTGGACTCCCAGTTATCTTATTGGAAGGGGCGGTGTTCTATGCACCAGGAAGGGTTGTTCCAGAAACAGGTATGACCTCTTGGTTTAGACAAGAGTTGCATGTCTGCCTGAATTGTTGCCATGCTGCATGTGCTGCCTTAATTGTAAGCCAAGGCTTGAGGTCATTGGGTAGGGAGACACCCAAGTATGATATGAGATTGGCTCCACCTAACACACTTGTTTCAATGTTGACCCAGGCCAGACTGTTTTGGCAGGACTCTTGGAACAGTTGACATGTCCCAGCTACCCTAAAAGCATATGCGTATTGCTGGAAATGTGTCAAGCACCACCCCCTCTATTCCACGGAGCTCTTAGCTTGGCCGTACTGTACCTTGGAATTGCTGTCTCCCATAGGAAGCTCCCTACTATTGAATCTATGCTCTCGAACCATTTCTTGGGTATTTCTATCAGGAGGTGAGATAAATAAGACTCTTGGTGCGAGCAGCATTTTGATTGCTGCTATCTTCCTGGGCATAGATAGATTCAGTTGTTTCCATCTGTCCACCTCCCTTCATAGGCTGCTGATCAGTGGTGTACAGTTTAGGGCTACCAAGTTTTGGACTTCTGGGGTTATTCTCACCCCCAGGTATTTTATTTCTCCCTTGGACCACACCAGTCCTGTATGTGAGATCATGGCTGTGGTAGTTCTGCCATTGAGGGGAAGGACCCTGTCTTACCCACATTTATCTTTAATCCTGAAATTTCTGCAAATTTGTCTAGCAGCTTAAGGATATGGGGGATACTGGTCCTCACATCCTAACATGGTGTGATAAGCACACCCTCCCCCACCTCTATCCCAAATATTCCAGGCTGCTCCCTTATGGCACATGCCAGTGGTTCTACTGCCAACATGACTAACAGGAGTGAGAGTAAACAACCTTGTCTAGTGTCCCTGTGCAAGTGGAAGGCTTCAGACAGGTTGTTGTTCGTTAAGAGTCTGGCAGAAGGCCCATTATAAAGTGTTTTAACCCAGCCTCTGAATGTAGCCCCAAGATTGAACTGCTGCAGAACAGCATGCAGAAACTCCCATTCTACAGAGTCAAATGCTTTCTCAAAGTTCACCATGACTGTGGCCACCGGGGATGGGAGAGCAGTTGCCATCTGCAGCAGTGTAACCAGGGCTCAAAGATGGTCCGCACTCCCTATACCTTTTACAAACCCCACTTGGGCTTGGATTACTAGGGATGGAGGGATGGAAGGACTTTTTCCAGATGTGCTGCAAGGGCCTTAGCCAAAATTTTGGTATCTGAATTAATCAGGGATATAGGCCTGTAACTAGCTGGCACGGAGAGGTCCTTCCCCTCCTTAGGTAATACAGTAAAATTAGCCTTCCTCATAGTTTCCAGTAGACTGTCCCACCCTAGTGCATCATGCAGCATATTTAACATTGCGGTGGCTACCTCTTCTTATACCACTTGATAGAAGTCAGCTGGGAAGATGTCTATCCCAGGTGCTTTGTGTGGTGCCATGCGGTGCATTGCGCCTATTTCTTCCCTTGTTATGGGGGCATCCATGTCCTGTTTCTGGAATAGCGAGAGCATTCAATAGGTTCAGACGTGACAAAAAGCTGCGAACATCTGTGTGTCCCACCTCACATGAGAACTATAGTGCTGTTTGTAGAATTCCAGCATCACCTTATTGACTGCCTTTGGGGATTTTTGCAGATTCCCTTTGACATCCTTCAACTGAGCTATATGCCTTTCGGTTTCTTGCATCTTCAGCCTGTATGCCAATAATTTCCCTGATTTTTCTCATTTTCCCTGTATCCATGTTTTGATCTGAATATCTGAAGTTCTTCTTTTCTAGTGGCCAGGGAGTTTAGTTGAATGTGAAGTGAGATAATTTCATATAATAGCCCCCTGTCCCTGAATTTTTTAGGGTTTTTTTTGTACACGCCCTCCTTCTGACTCAGTTGTTTCTCCAGCCTCTCTGCTTCTCCTACCCTTTTTTTCCATCTATGTGATGCAAAGTTCATTATTCTGCCCGGGATTGTAACTTTAAATGCTTCCCATATTGCTGCAGGAGAGGCAGAGCCTGCTGGGTTGTTGGAAAAATATGACTTCATTTCAGTGAGGAGCCATTTTTTGAATTCCTCTTCCTGAAGTAGCAAGGGGTCCAACTGCCTCCTGACTGATTTTGCTGCAGGAGGCCCCATTTGGACTGACATGACCAGTGGGGCATGGTCAGATATATACATTGGGGCTATGCAACCTTTTCCACCCTAGGGGTCATATGAGGGAATGTGAACCAGTAATCCAGTCTACTCAATATCCCCCTTGCCAATGAAAAATATGTGTAGTCCCTTTCTGCTGGTAGGCAAAGCCTCCATATACCTTCTAGTTGGTGCAGCATCAGCAGTTCCTTCAGAGTTTGAAGAGATCTCGTGAGCAACTCCGGTCTGGAGTTGGATCTGTCTAAAATGTAGTCCATAGCCAAGTCAACATCCCCTCCCAAGATGATATCCGGGTCATCTGTTGCTATGTCTAGCAATACCTAGGAGATCTCACTGAAAAACCCGTGGAGATCCTCATTTGGAGCATATATGTTTGCTAACAGAATTGGATCTGTGGGGGTGGACATCTTTGCCACTATCCATCTAACCTTCTTGTCTGCCTGCTGCTCTATGGCCTTCCATTTTAATTTCTCATGGCAGAGGATCGATACTCCCCTTTTCACTTTAACCGAGGTGCTGTGAGCATCCCATCCCACCCATTCCCTGGCCAGTTTCTGAGCCTCTGGCTCTGGTAACTTAGTCTTTTGAAGAAACGCCACCTGTGTTTTTAACTGTTTTAATCTGGAGAGCACATTTTTCCTCTTTATGGGAGAGTTCAGGCCCCTCACATTCCATGAGGTGGCTTTCAGTATGTTTATTCTATCCATTCTAGTTTTGGATTTCTATCATCTGTCCTAATGAATGGCCTTTTCCTATGAGAACCCGACCCTCAAGGAAATGATTCTCCAGTTCTCTCTTCCTATCTCCTTCCCCCTCCCCCTCTCCTGTCCTAATGTCCTTTGCAAGATCTATTAGCCCTATCTGTTGTGTGTCACTTGTCCGTTACCTCTGCAGTTCTTTTCCCCTTTCCAAAACAAACAGATATTCGATGTCCCCTTCCTCCATCAGTGTCCCATTGTTCCGCCTTCTTGACATATGGTCTGAACCTTAGACACTGGGGGGCATCATATAAGCACAAACTTTTATCATTAACACAGTAACCTTGAACATTATTACAACACATCTTGTTCCACCAGCTGCACTCTTTTTCCCATTTTGGAGACCCCTTCCTATAGGACCTAACTGCCACCTCTTTTCTCAGCCAATGGTTTGGGAAGTCTTCTGTGGGGGTCCTAATACTATTCATCTTCTTTGATCTTGCCTTCTCTGTCTGGCTTCTTGCCCCGATGATACGATCACTATACATTTACCTGTGATTCAGGGAACCTAAAGCTACTGAAACCCATCTGGAGGTCACCCCCTTCTGTAGATGCCCCAACCTCATCATATGGCCTGGGGGATTCAAAGAAGGCCCTTTTGTAACTAATTTTCTATTTATTTATTTTTTTAGTTATTTTTTGTGTTTTCCACTTTAGTCTTTCCTTTCCCTTGCCTTCTTCTATTCCCCTTTGGGGATCTAGGGAAACCACAAAAAACCCTCCTTGGTTTAATCACACCTGTTTATGCCTACATCCCATCATTGACTCTGGAGGTATTCTTCTTGTGGCCCATCTTGGTATCCCCTCATCCTTATGTAGGTCCGTTTGATTCCCTGTAATATTTATCTTTCTTGTGGCATTTAGTACCGCCCTATGTGAGCCTACCCCTTTCCTTGTTTCCCTTTAATTACCATCCCCTTCTAATCCCTCAGCAGTGTCTTGAGGTATTGGGGGGGTCGAGAGAACATCCCCAAAGCTGTCCCTCCTGCTGCTGCCTCTCTCTTCACTGCTTTATCCACTGGATTCCATGTGGCACCCTCTACTTAGTGTCATCTGTTACCTCAGTGGCATCCAACCCTTCCTAAATCTAGGGAGCAGTCATTGTTCCACCCGACTAAAATTAATAACTCAACTATGGAACCCCTTCAGGACCTTTAAAAAACACTTTTGCCAGCCGGGAAATTTTAATCCAACACAACTTTAGCAGTAATTCGTATCATATACCTTTGTAACTTTTATATACATTCCCCCCTGCAATTAATCTTCCACCATGGTTTCCCTTTGTCTTAGTGACCTCTGTCTACCATCTTCATAGCTTCTGGGCTGACTTCTATATAGTAGAAGTCACCGCCTTTGTCCATGATGGCCTCCCCCTGGTTTCTTTCTACCCTTACTTGCAATATTTTTTTGATTCTTGTTGCAATTTTAACCTGTATTAATTGTTATGGCATTTAGGTATTGAGCTGGTTGTTTACATTTTGTAAATAAGTGGAGCTTTTGGGCTGACTCCTATATAGTAGGAGTCACTACCTTTGTCCATGATGGCCCATGTGACTTGCTGTTACAAGGAAGCAGTCACTACCTTGTATGAAACCCTGGCAGATTCCCAAAGCCTCAGGAGTTTTTCCATCTCTTCCATGGTTGATTGTAAGCTTTGCTCTTACCACGGAAATATCGGAAGTGTCGCCATGCAATGAGGATTTAAAGAATTCCCTCTCGCTCAGTGGGATTGTCATGCACATGTGCGAGCCCCGATCGGTCTGTCGAATGAATGGGAGTCTGCTCCACATTTTCATCACAAGAGCACCAAAGTTTAGTTTAAATCCAAATTTGTAATGCAGGAGCAGGATACCATATTTGTAATCCATCAGTTTAGCCCCAACAAGTTGACTAAAGGATAGTCTTACCCTCCACACCTTCCGGGGAAATTTTACCTGCACTGGCCTGAGCTTCTTCTTCAGTGGTCTCTGCAACGCATGCTGCCCACTCCTGACACAGCGATGCCCATTCAGTCAGGGTGATCGTTGTTTGGTTTAAGTCCTGATCTTGGCAGTTGCTGTTGTTAGTGAGGTCCAGGGCTGTTGGCAAAAGTTCACAAACTGGTTCATAAAAGTGTAATACCTTTACCGGAGTATCACAAGGGGAGATGCTACTGGCATCTGACAGTTGTTGCAACCGCTGTCTGCTTCTTGATCTAGCTCTACGTGAGGATGTACACTTGCGTGCACCCTGATTATTTGTTTTCTTCACCCTCCCCCTTTGTACCTTATACCAACTTCCTCCACTTTGCCCATCATGTATGTTGTCCACTTGGATCATGGCCATTTCTTCAGGAGTCACCTCCATCTTCTGTGTTTCCCCACCACGTGGCGGTCATGATGGCTGTCATGTAGCCCTGCTTCTTCTTGAGATGTCTTGCACAAATTGCTCTGCCTCCGCTGGATTGTTGAATAGCTGGAATTCTCCGTTACACTGCACTCACAGTAATTTATTTATTTATTTTTTATTTAAACATTTGGTAACCAGGAAAGACACACTGAGCCGAGGCTCAATTCCAGGTGTGACTCGGGGGTAATGGGGAGAGAAGAGTACAAACACAAATTTACAAAGTAAGTTGCAGTTCAATGCAGTTCAGTAAACAACAGTTAGATACAGTAGTAAACAGTAATTTCAATACATGAGACATATGTATAAATAAAAAAAAAAATTAGTACGTTCTCCTCATATTGCACTTGATTAATAAGTGTTTGGGAGGACAAGAGTTTGGACTGTCAGAAGAGGTAGCAGGAGGGGCTCAAGTTTGACAGAGGCGGGGGGGTGGGATGAGTCGTAGTAGTTACTTGCAGGCAAAGTGAGAGGAGGCGTTCCTGATGGAGGGGGAAAGTTTGTTCCACAAGTAGGGGAGAAAATCAGAGAATGCAGCTTTACCTGTTGAGGAGGAAGGATGAGGGATATCTGAGTGAGGCCAGGATATTCATCAGGTACAGCTGGCATTTCACAGCTGCATAGGCTCGTCTCTTTTTTGACAACTCAGGGGGCTGGTGGAGGCAGAGACAGTGGAGGGGTTCAAGAGAGGGTGGGACGGGTACAGGGGAAGGGTTCTGGAAGCAAAACCCAGTGCAGTGAGAATATCTGGGACTGGGAAGGGAGAAGCCAGAGTGGGAGAGGGGGCAGCAAGGTCAGCTCCCAGGGTGGGGGCAAAACAAACGAGCAGACATGAAAGACCGCTAGGCCTATTCTGCTGGCATTTTAGTATGTTAGTATGTAACTCTAGGGAGTAATCTTGGTAGAGCTGAGCAGGGTGCCCCTGCCACATCATGTCCTTCCTTACCCTCACCACTCATATGTGTAATTCTTTTACAGTGTATCACAGTAATTTACAAAGAATGGGTCTGGGTCTCTCTCTCCTTGCCTGGGCTTGGGTGCCAGAGCTTGGTGTGCCCTTTCGCGTTCCACTGGGGACTCATTGTTGAGTTGTAAAATACTTGGTAGGGCATGCCGTAAAAATAGAATCATGTCCCTTCCCTCCACATCCTCAAGGAAGCCCACAATTCTGATGTTTTGCCTGCATGCCAGTTCTCCATATCGCCAGCCTTGGCAAGCAAATACTGTATATGCCCCTCATGTTCATTCAGTTGGCCCTGTTATTTGCTAGCCACAGCCTCATGGTGCTTCACTGCAGTCTCAGTATTTGACACTCAAACAGCTAGCCTATGCAGGTTTGCATTAGTTTTATTTGTTGTTTGCTTTAGCTCTGAAGCATTTTTTAGTAACTGGTTCAGCATTTGTGTGTTTTTCGTAAGTTCATTTTGCGGTGGTGTTTTGCCATGGTCAGCCATCATGCCCTTTGTCAAAGTCTGCACCAGCTGCACACCGCTGTTTCTCCCCTTCTCTCTAGAGCATATTGTACCCAAGTGCACTGCTACTTGGCCCTCACTGACGGTGCTCTCAGTTATGCCCATTGGCAGTTCCTTCACCTTTCTCAGCTTCTGCCTGGTGGATTTATGATTGGTCTTCACAACTTAGATGCCTGATGGAAACCATGTTTTTTTGGATATTTTCTTTTCCTCCAGATGTTGCCGTTCTTGTTGGATGTTTGGAATTAGGGGTCCCACAAGCTCCCTTGTTAGAGCAGACTGTCACTATCTTGGCTGCCAGGCTCCACCCCTCGCCCACCCCCATTCATTTTAATAAATGTTAGCATGCCAACATTGTTTGGTAACAGATTGGTGTACCTGTCCCACACAATGGCCTCAGCTGAACTGAATACACGCTCCACACTAACACTTGAGGGTGGGTTGCTGAGATATTTCACTGCAACCAACGTCAGTGCTGGCCATTCAGTGACCTTGCTGCTCCAGTATAGCAAGGGCTTTTAGGCAATGATAAGGTGCCTTGTGTGCACCAAATATGCATCTACCATGCATTGTACTGCTAGCAGTCCTCCTGCCTCATCAGCTTCCTCCTCCTCCTTCTCCAATTTTTCTTCCATGTCTTTAACTCCCACCTGACATAAAACATCCCAAATGGGATTTGGCATTTTTGCTTTTAACTTGCATGATTTCTCAGCCTGTTTCCCATGTGAGGTGGTGGTAACAAGACTCGGTCTCTGTGGAGTTTCATGTAGTGCCTTAGATAAATATGTCTTTAGCATCCATGTTCCATGTACCCTTCGTATTACAACATCAGTCAACTCTTGGATCTGATGATGCCCATCTTCAATTATTGATGCTAGCCCATGTTTATAGCATGGGTGCAGCATGTTGGCAATCCCAAAATCTTCAGACTGCAGAATGTTGGAAATATGTGTATTGCAGTCTAAGATGTGGAGCATGTGTTTCATTAAGGCACAACTTCCACTATCACCACCTGCCTCCAGCACTTTCTGCACATTTACCAGCATCTGTCTCAGCACACATAGTAGTGGAATGGCCTGACTGATACAGGCAGTGTCCACACTCTCTGCCTGTGTTGCATGTTGGAATGGCCTGAGAATCATGATCAGACTGTCCATTTGGTGCCAGTGTTCTGTTGTCAGAGACATGGATACTCCAGCACTGTCATGGCTTGTAGATAGCAGCAGATATTCAGATATGTCTTTAAACTGCTCGTATAACTGCTCTATCATGTACAGTGTTGAGTTCCATCTGGTGATGACATCCAGCTTCATACGGTGCTGAGGCAGTTTGTTTTGTATCTGCAGATGACGGAGCTTATTATGGGCCTTTCTAGAAAGGACAAAGTGGACAAAGATGCGACGGGCCACAGTCAACATAGCTTGATATCAGGATGGGTTAGACACTGCTGCACAATGAGACTGACAGTGTGCCAGGCATGGCACCCTGACAAACTCCCGTCACTGATGCATTTCACAACATTCGAGCCATTATCGCTTGGAATGAAACCGGCTTTCAGTAAATGGGGATGAAGTCACTCATCAATCTCAGTAAGGAACAATTCCAGCAGTTTCTCGCCCGTATGTGATCAAGATATAGTCATTGTTAGTGTGGAATGTTGGCGAATACCCAGAATGTTGCTACCACCACAACTGGGCTTAGTGCAATTTTTTCTATGCACAGAGTCAAATACTACCCCAGGTACCTGTGCCCAATGTGCAGTAAGAAACAAGTGTAGTATGAGCTACCAGCTGTTTGGCCACTGGTACACATATCCATGCTCAGATGTATGAATGGTGATGCTGAATGCTTCACGGCATGATTTACCATCTGTGGCTCTGTCCCATAGAGTTCAAGAATGTCATGTTCAGAAAACTATGTTCTTGATGGAATCATCCATTTGGGACAGTCATGGGCCATCAACATCCAAAATTCAACATTCTCAGCAAAAGAAAATGTAATAGATCAATTGCCAGCATTTTAGCAGTTGCTGCATTTAGCTCATGTGCAGTTGTATGATTGGGAGTGAATTTGGAGTGATGCTCAAGCATGCTATGCTGCGCAGGCTGTACCTTTCTTGGGGTTGGGCTACCAATTAGCTGGACTCGCTGTGGCGGTATTGCTGGGATGGTATTTAAATCCTGTGGATTCACATGTGCTGCTACTCAAGTGACACCAGTGATGTGGGGGGTTTCTGTGATGGCATAACTGTTTTTCTGACTCTAGGTGGTACTACTCAACCCACCACAACTGCTGCTATGCCCACTATTAGGCAGATCCACAGAATCCTCCTCCTCCTCCTCCTCCTCTCTGTAGTCCTCCTTACTCACTTCTCCATCTGCCTGGTCTATTACCCTGTCACTTCTGTTTGCCTTGCCTAATGATGATGATGAAGGACTGGGACCCCCTGCACTGGCTTCCATCTAGTGTTGACGTCAGAGCAACAGGTGCCTGTTATTCAGGTGTGTGTTGCCCACTGGTGCTTGGGTGGCTGCCATTTTTTCCCCTACTAACTCATGCTTGACATCGCTGACAGACAGCAACTATCTCATCAGCTGGGTCAAGTATATAAAAACCCCAGACTAGGGATTTCATAACCCTTGATTTACCATGGTGGTGGAGTGGGGCAGCTGAAGGAAAGGGGTGGAAATTTGTGTTTTTTGGGATGATTCCATAACTTCAATAACATTGGGAGGGGGGACTTTGGTAGTTGGATAACTGCAAATAATACCCCCTGCGTCATCTGAATCATCACCCTTATGCTTTTTCTCTTCAGGCTCCCATTGGGGATCCAACAAATCATTATCGGCACAGCTGCTACTGTCCTCCTCCTCCACAGGTCTGTCCTCAACATCACCATCTCCAGGCTCTCTGACCAGGTATTTGAACAAGACGCACATTTTCCAGATCTCCCACCTCTACCACTGACTCGTGTTCTACACTATCAAGCTCACCACCACCACCACCACCTGCAGCCACGGGAACACCGACAACCTCCTCCTCGGCCACTGTTCCTTGTTTACTGCTGCTTCTCTTGTCACCTCCCACATCCCCCACCAGCATGGCTGCTACAGATGTGGCAGAGACAAATTTGGGTGCATTAATGCACCACTGCCAATTACTCTTTCACTGCTACCAGCCCTGGAGCCCATAGGACACACTGCTGCAGACATAGCTTTTTTAACTGCAGCACTATTTTGCCCCACAGATTTTCGACACTTCTTGGCTGCCTCCTTTGCACCTCTCCCTTTGGTAGAGCATCTCTTTCCACTCATTCTAATATGCTAATTGTAACATTATTTGGCATGAAAAATCCACATAATGTAAATAAAGCCTGCAGTACAAATAAGTACAAGGAGCAGACAACAGCTCCCTCTAGGGAATCAGGGAAAAGCAGTGTGATCTGAAAAAATAAAACACCACAGAGATCACGACACACACAACAGGGGTAAAAGGGTTAAACAAGTTATTAACTACCAGCAGCAGACAACACCCCCCCCCCCGGAGAATCAGGGATCAGCAGCGTGGTCTGAATAAAATAGTATGTTAATAATATGTTGCGAAACAAAAAAAAAAAGATTTTTTTTAACAGAACACAGGGATTTATAAACTAACACAACAGTACAAATAAGTACCAGAAGCAGACAACACCTCCCCCTTAGGAATCTGGGATCAGCAGTGTGATCTGAAAAAACTACTACTAAAAACTACCAAAAAAGCCCTTTTTTTTTTTAAACAGAACAGGGATTAAAACATGAGGAGTAATTTAAAATTAACTATAACAAAAAGTGACAGAACATTGTCACTTTAAGAAAACTATAACTAAAGAATAACTAAAACTGCTACAGAAAGATACTGACAAAATACTTTACTTAAACCCACCAAACTAAACCACAGAAATAACAAGCATTTGTCAATGCCGAATGTTGTCTTGCTGGCATTGGCATTGGTAGTGCAGGAGTTAGAGAGATGCATAATAGGCATGGCAGGGAAGTATTGAACTGATGCCAACCCACCCCCACCCTGCAGAGACTGATAGGCATTGGGGTGTCCCTTTGGGTGTTTGGTAGTGCAGTGCGGGAAAACATTTTGGGCAGGATGTGAAAAAAGACAACTGTACAGTTCATAAGAAGGTGTAAAAAAATGCTAGTGTTGAAAATGTGGCATGTAAATATAGCAAATTTGCAAAGTTACAAGGGTGCGTGGGAAATATGCAACGCGCGCTTGCAACACTGCCATTTTATGGGCGTTCAGCAGCAAATTTTCAACATAGGCATTTTAGCACCTCTGCTCATGTACAGTGTCACTGTTATTTCCTCAAAGTGTCCCAAGAAGTGATTTCACATAGCTACCACGCTATTCTGCTACCGGAAGTGCGAAACACATTTTGGGCAGGATATGTGAAATGACGGCTGTACTGTTCATCAAGAGGAGTGCGGAAAAATGGCAATGGTGAAAATCCAGAGTGAAAATATCACAAATGCACGCGCCCGAGCGCAGCAATCTGCCAATGCACGCAGTAACTAAAGTCATTTTATGGAGTATCATTACAAAATTTTCAACATAGGCATTTTAGGACCTCTGCTCATGAACTGTGTCACTGTCATTTTCATAATCTGGCCCAAACACTGAATTCCCACAGTGACTGTGCTATTGTGCGTCGGAAGTGCGGAAACACATTTCAGGCAAGATGTGGAAAATGACAGCTGTACTATTCACAAGGAGGTGTACAAAAATGGCAATGCTGAAAATCTGGCAATAAAATATTGCGAATTCGTGAAGTTATGAGCCTGCATAGCAACTGTGCAACGCACACTTGTAAAACAGTCATTTGTTGGATTTTTTCCACCAAATTTGGAACATAGGCTTTTTGAGAGGCCACCTCATGATCACTGGCACTGTCATTTCATTAATGGGTCCCAAAAGGTGATTTTGCGCAGTGACTGTGAAATCACCTTTCGAGGCCGATTAACACCATGACAGTGATAGAATTCATGAGGAGGGGCCCCAAAAACCCCATATTGAAAATGTGGTGCCAAAATTCCAACAAATGCCCGAGATATGCAGCAAAGTTGAAAAAAACCTATTCATTCCATTATACAGCTTATCGGCATTTCCTCAGTTTGCGGTCAGCTTTGAAGAGTGCAGACGTGTTCCTGGCCCACCAGAGATCATCACGCTGGACTCCGGAAGTAAGTATGGGGTGAGGGGGTGGGAGGTGTGGGGAGGCAGGGTGTGCAGTGGGTGGGTGCAGGTGGGGGGCAGGAGACTACGAGGGACCGTTTTTATGTTACAAGGGAAGAAAAAAAAAAAATAACATCACGGGACAGTGTTTTTTTTCAGGGGACTTGGCACGCTGGGGTGGGCTCCCAGCATGCCACCTAACTGTTTTGTGGGAGAGGGGGTTGCTGCAGCCGACGGGGGATTGGGCACCCTCGTCAGCAGACAATGGGGGGTTAATTTATGCCGACAGGGATTGGGCACCCCATCGGCACACAGTGACAGCCGGGGGGGGGCAAGAGCCGAGGGGGATTGGGCACCCCCCTTGGCATATAAGAAATGTGGGAGGGGCTGATTTATGCTGACGGGGAGTGGGCTCCCCCCGTCGACACACAATGAAAGTGGGGAGGCAAGAACCAAGGGAGATTAGGCACCTCGGCATATAGGAAAAGGGCTGCTGTATGCTGATGGGAGTGGGCTCCCGTCGGCAAATGTGTGCTACCACAGTAAGCGGCAGGGATTACCAGGCACCCAAAGTCGCACATTGGCGGCTGCTGCTCATGCTGCTAATGTGGCGAACACGAGGAAGGGTCCGCTGCGCCTGACAAGCTTTGCTCGGATTGCAGCAGACCTTTCTTTAGATGTGCTTGCCACATTAGCATGCATGGTGTGGCTGCCGGCATGCAGTGTGATTGGAGAATGAGGGATGCACCTACTGATGCGTGCCCTGCATTCGCCCAACAGCGGTCGCACCTCCAAAGCTGCACTACCGCAAGATGTTGACTTGCACGCAGGCGCGGCAAGCCAACATAAAAATGAGAAATTATTTATTTTATTTGAAAGTTTGTGACTGGGAGAGGCACACTGAGCAGTGTCTCATTTCCAGGTGCGACCTGGTGGCAAGGGAAGGGGAATATCTGTACAGATGTAAACTGACTTACAGAACCAGATTAAGCTGTTGGTAGTATTTTAGTGAATGGGGGGAATTTGGCCAGGATACTGGGGAAATTCCCCTACTCTTATCCAGAAGTGCCATGGGATCTTTAACGTCCACCTAAACAACCACCAGAACAGGCAGATGGGACTTCGATTTTAATGTCTCATCTGAAAGATGGCACCTCAGGAATGCAGCACTCCCATCTTGATGCACTACAGTATCAGTATTTATCCCATATTCCCTGTGTGGGGCTAGAACCCACCACTTTCCGATCTTCTGGCCTCAGAGGCGAGTGTGCTACCTGCTGAGCCACTGACACAAATTACTCACTACAGATCAAAAATGATGAACAAGAAAGAGTGAGAAAAACCAAAATATACCACAAATCTTCTTAGACAAAAAAGCTCCGGATCCTTCTGGGCTGCCTTGCTTTACAGTACACCTATCCTCCCCCACACCATTGCTTCACAGTCTGACAAAACAGAAACCACTGCTTTAAAGTAAATAATCACCAGAAAAATAAACAAAAAAACACAAATCTAGCAGCACCAAGCCCTCTAGAACAATTTGTGAGTAATATGGATTCAAAAAGCTCAGTTTTGAGATGTATTTTAAAAGTTTTTTCTCAGACACACACAGACTTCTCTCCTTCTCTGTCTTCCGAAGACTATGCTGAAGACAGCCTCCTCCTGGCATACAGTTTGTTTCAGCAACATGTGACCTGCAATTCCATAGTACATTGCAAACTTCACCTCTGTGCCAAACTTCACTGGCGAAGTTACCAACTTCGCATTTTGCAGACTTTGCCTCTGTACCAAACTCCACTGGTGAAGTTGGCAACTTCGCATTTCACGGAGGTTTTCAGTTTTCCATGAATTTCGACTTCACACGGTGGATTAATATCTCGAAATTTGTGAATTAATCCGTGGAGCAAATGTAACCCCTAGGTGGCGCTATCCCAAGGGCTACTACCCCTGCCTGCTTGGCTAGTAGCAGGTTAAGGGGCCTGAGTTCTGAAACAGATGCCTCCACCTTGATGTCAGGATTGGTAATGGTCAAGCTAACCTGGGCACAGCCCTCCGGGACACTGTAACCCCCCTCTTTCCCCTCTAGTGGCCTGAACACTGTACAATAATCACTTTCACAATACCCCTGGTACACCACACAAGTATCCACACTGTTTGCACTTACCACCAGGGCTGGTTCCTCTGGCTCGACCCTGGGGACCCCCCTGTAAAACAAGGTTATGCACAGCAAATAGCAACAGTACAGTACTTTGAGCACAAACTGGAACCACAGTCAGATTATACGCAGAAAAAGTTAGATCTGATTTATTCAGGGGACTTGAACAAGGAAGGGGAAAAATCAGGTTAATTAGCTGAAAGGTTATATCAATCAAGCAGTTATGCATGCTCTTTGAGTCCCCCCACACAGTCACACCTCTGGGTACCCAGGTGGAGAAGAGATGGGCTAGCCAGGACTGTTGTCTGGGGTTGCAGCTGTTTGGGACCCTGTGATGGAAAATGCAACATGCACAGTACACAATATTTGTAACCCGGAGCCAGAGGGCTCAGTTCGTAAAGAAAATGAAACAACAAGACAAGATGACACACTCAGATTAAGCTGTTGTTGCAGGGAGCTACCCTGGTATTTACTCACAATACCCAAGACTGGACACAGGCTGGACGAAAATCGAGACTGCAGGTGGTTGATCTGGAATGCCAGGAGAAGCAGGGCCCACATGAGTCACAGAGGCATCGTTCCTGTTCAAGCGTGGAGCAGGGGGCTGATCCCCAGGCAGGTCTCTCGTCGATGGCTTCTCTGTGCAGTGGGTAGTCTGGCTGGGCCAGTCTGGCAAGGCCCAGACCGCATGGAGACAAATTTGGATGCAGACCGTTTTGGGCTGGATACAGCTTCCAGCAAGCAGAACACAGTTCACACAGTGGGGAACTAACTCACAACCCACAAGCAGCTCATAGCACATTTACATGTACGGGAATTCTACTGCACCAGGCAAAGCGCTCCCCAGTCACAATCGCAAAGTCTCTGCACACACTGGGAGCTTAGGGGTAGCTGGAACTCCTGACAGGCTGATCGCATTCAGCAAAATCTTTGGTCTTCTTCAGGTTGAGCCTGGCCCACTTCAGTAGCTTACTTTAGTCACACAAACTTGGATTTAGTCCAAAATAATTCTCTTCACTCCCTCTCAGGAGCAGCTGGCAGACATGCAAGCCAAAAACTCAGCCCTTTCAGTTTTCCCATGCGAATCCACTTAAGATTGCTGCCCAAAATACACCTAAGCTCTTCTCATTTCACTTCTCAGCTCAGAACTAACTGAAAACTGCCAGCAGCCCGGGACTTCCCCAAGATCCAAAAGATTCGGTTGGCTGATTTGGCTGTCAGTCAAAGCAAGAGCTTCCCCCTTCAGTTGCAAAAAAGGTGCAAAAAGTTCAAAACTACAATTCCTACAGATTTTGACTTCAGACAGCTCCTGTAGTCCGGCTACATTTTAGGTCCCACCAGAACTGTTTAGTCCAATTTGCAGTCCAGGACCAAGACAGTGGAGACAAACAAAACAGTCCTTGCTACAAAGAAAGCAGGTTAGACAAACTACACTATCATAATCACTCTAAATGATTTTCTGCAAATAGTTACATCTTTCAACAGAGCTCCCTCTCAGATTACAAGAGCTGCAATCAGGCAGCTGTTAAAGAGCCAGTACACAGAGGCTATACAGGCTCTGGTAATCACATTTAAACTGCTAAAATGCAGGACACCAGCCTGGCAGTGAGCATTTAGGCAAGCTTAAGGAAGACTTTTTGGGAACATCCATTTGTAGAGGGGTTACACAAAGCTTTCCAACGTCGCACATCACCACTTGTGATTGAGGTGGTAGTTATAGAGGGGCTTCTGATTTGTAGTTAAAATGTCAAGTCAAAATGTTTTATTGAAGGCCCGTGCTTCTGTAGGGTCAGTAAATAAATAGATTTTGCCATTACAGGAAATATTGAAAATCACAGGGTGTTTAAAAAGTATAGAATTCCCCTTTTCTGCAGGCAAATTCTCAGGCTGACAAAAAAGGCTTTTATTTTTGGATAATTTCTGATGAGAAATTCAGAGATAAAAACACATCGTGACCATACTATCATAGTACTTTTTTTTAGTCTAGCCAGGGTTGGAGTTAACTTGTCATGGGCCCCATGCACAGCAGAAACCATGGCCCCCTCCTCAAAGGTTGCCCTACACGGCGGCACACCTGAACAGTGCATTCATTTTAGCGGGAAAACAACCAAATGCCATTACTAGACCAGTGAAAATGGTGAAAATGTTTCCACCATGTCAGTTTGACAACCATATGGGTGATCGACAGTACAGCAACATGAAAATGCCGACAGCGACCATGTCACATGGCAATTGTGCCGCCCAACAGCCATCGCATCCAAAGCACCAGGGCATACTCTGACTGTTTGTGAGGGCTTTGCCCCGCACTCCAAAGAAAATAATATAATCACCTCAGGTCAGAGGTGTAGGGGGAAAGAGCGCGACACCCCGGGACGGCTACGACGGTGAGCGCTGCAAAATCACGATCATCAGAATAACTGTCGCAAGGGTTGCAGCGCTCACATTGTCATCATTGTAATGGTTTCCCTGTGCTGATGGCACACCAGTGAAAACTCAGTAGTATGTAACCCTGGTACCGTTATACCAAGGGCTACTTCCCCTATCTTGCTGGCCGAAACAAGGTTGAGGGGCCTGGGTTCTCAAAACTAACGTCAAATTGGTTCTTTCCCAAGTTAACATATTGCACAGTGCCTCCAGCCGCAGTTTACTATTTAAGTGGACTAGCTTTAACCTGGTACAACCCTCTGGGATGCTGTACCCACCCACATTACCAAGATGCCACCCCAAACATGACCCAATAACCATTTCCCCACATTAAAGCATTTTTAAATTATTAGATCTCTAAAATAATATGCTCACAAGACAAGATTATGCAGCACCTCAAACAATTTATTTATATAGGGAAGGGCTAGGGTGGGTGAATTGGAAGAGAGGTTCAGCTAGTTACAACATTTACATTTGGTAATTGGTTTGATTGGTTTAGTTCAAAACAGTCACAGGGATCATTATCAGTTTTTCACTTTACCTTTAAGTATCAATCACACAAGCACCTACCAACCTCTGAGATAGTCAGATCCCTGGCTATATATCTGGCTAGCTGCAATTAGAAAGTTAACACAGTTATAAACACTCACACTTGCACCTGTCCACAGAATCATATAGAACCTGTCAATTCTACATTTTTAACCTGGGTACCCAGTAACTAAAGTTCTCAAGGTGCAGGCCTGATGTTTGGAGCACTGTACATTGACTGGCTAGTTAGGACCCTTAAAGAAAGCAAGCAGATTAACATATGCAACACACTGGTGAAACCCAAACAATTGTGTCTGTGGCTGGATGACCAATCTATAAAAACACTTTAACTATGTGTGTCCTCTCCTTGGATGCAAGATATGGATCCTGCATTACTTACAGTTAGTAGTCACAAATGGAGGGTGCATGCCCGTGGTTTAGTGGGGGAAGAGCTCCTCCCCCACATCCTTTTTCAGCCAGCAGGCCGAACACCACCCTGCTTAGAGCGAGTCGCACTCACTGCGCTCTCTCCGTGCTGCGTGCTGGGGCTTGTCCCCCCCCCTTCCCTGACATGCTCCGCTCCTTCCTTGCTTGTTTTACCCTTTCTCTTGTTTTCTCTCCCCTGCCCACCATCCCTCCCGTGCTGTTGTTCATTTTCTTTGTTTTGTGGGGGTTTACCTTGCCTAGTTGCAGCGCTGTAGTTTGCGTCGTCTGTTGCTCACTCGGCTCCCTCAGTAGATCCCCTCTACTCGCTCCTCTGCTTGCCTGGATTGCCGCCCTGCTTGTATTTCCCTGTCACTGCCTCACGCTTGCACCTCAGCTCCTTTGGTCTACCGCACAATTCTAATTTATTCGCCGGCTGCACTTGGCTACTGCTGCAGAGTCAGAACCTCAACGCTCACTCTCACGGTTGGTGAACACTCTTTCTACTCCACTCCTCCCATGCTCAGCCAGGAGATTTTGCACTGTGCTGATTAAGCGATCATCACAACCATGCATTGTCGAACGACTCCACACACAGCTTCTACATGGTAATACTTAACCAGAGAATGTGACCTTAAGCAATTAACCAGGGCCAATGTGCATGATGCCAACTATGCAGAAAGTACTTAAATGTATCACAATTATTTATTTGGTACCGGGCTACAAATCTGCATGATTCTACCTAGCTTATGCTTTACAGAATCATCTTAGGGATAGCAGACTTGTTTAACTAAGGTGTGCTAGCCCGGGACAATGCTTAACGTACTTGCTGATTGTTATGACTTGCTGATCGCTCCCGTATCCTGGACGTCACTGGAGCTCAAAGCTCGGCTTCTCTTCATCTGCCATTTCGGGCCAAGCTTCCTACCTTCTGGCCATGCCGCATCGCTTCCATGCCTGATGGTCTATGAGGGGATATCCTACAGTACTCGACTATGCCCACTAGAGGAGCCTCAGCATTCCTATCCTTGTACTGTACTAAACTGAATAACAACCCTCAGCTACGATGCCTTTCTGTATTTTACTGACTCTAGCGAGTATGCTGTCACTGTAGTCTAACTCCAACCTGGACACCTATTTTAGGAAGCTGCAACACGATGATTCATGTTTATCTTGCCCACGCTCTAAATGCTACAGCTCACTATGTCTGTAGTGCAGGCCACCGTCCTTTGCACAGGACTTACTTACTTACTTACTGTTATCTGCTGCATTCTGCTTTGAATTAGGTTTCAAACGAGCTGTACCATATTAATTCATCAGGATTCATATCCATCTGTAGCATACAGCAACATATGCAACTTGATTCATGTCTCCCCTTTGTAGCCCCAATCAAGTGCTCACAGGCAGCACTGTTCTTCTAGTTCACCAGCTTCATTTGGTTCTTACTGCATACGTTATTTGTGCTTCCAGTTCCATGACATTAGTTAATGTATACTGGATTTTGCCATTGTATTCTGTATGTCGCAACTTACTTTGCCTCTCTCCTTACCTTCTGTCCAGGACCATATGTACTCCAATTGTGGATTACCTGCCAAATCATGACTTAGGATATTACATCACTATCCCTGGATGCTTACATTGATTCTTCACTTTGTTTTCTTTCCTCACTTTCTGGCTGACCTCCATGTGGCCCATATCCATACAGGCTAACCTTTGTGGGGCTTAGTTGCCTCTCTTTACTTATCCTACCAGCTGACCTATGTGTGGTCCAGCTGCATATGCTAGCTTACATGGGGCTAGCTGTCACTCTTTACTTACCTTACCAGCAGATCTTGCTTGGTCCAGATATATGCTAGCCTTCTTGGGTTTAACTACTACTCTAATTACTCAGGCTGACTTCAGCAGTTAACGTACCTCCTACAGTCCACCGGCTGGCCTACGTGTGGTCCGGCCGCACATCCTACACCTCATCTGGGTTTAGCTCCCTTTCACCCCCCTGGATGCTTCTACCAGGATGCTTCAATTATGGGATTCTACTACTACTACTACACTCCTCCCTGGATTCTCAACCAAGCTCTGCTCCTTCTGTTGTCCTGTAATGGTTTAAGCATTTCACCTAACCCACTTCTGTACTATCTGACTATTAAATGTGCTTGTATGCCCACTTTGCTCCTCTTAGGGGCACTGGAGGGATCCGCTAATACTATCTACACCTCCCCAATTATTGGAGCCTGGAAGTTCGACTACGTTTACTATATACATGTCTCGGCCAGCACTCGGGCCTGAAAGTTCGTATACTCTACTTTGCCTTTGCCTGCCTACCATTCTGCCAATCCTCCAGGAGCCTCACCTCCGCAATAAATCTCCATCTGGACTAGCCGGACATTCACCATTGATCCTCATCTACATCTGGACTAGTGGACATCAATATCAATTCCATTAGGATGCCTTTGCCTTGCCACGTCAGTTAATGGATTACTACTACTTCACTCCTGCCTGGACACTTAGCTAAGCCCTATCTGTCTGACTTCTATCTCAATATAACCTTGACTTAATTCTACTCTGGCGTTTCATGGTTCATTGGATCCTGTTACACATTGCTGCCTCTGACTTGACTCTCTCTCTTCATTGTTTCTATCCATGACTTAGGCACATCGATATAAGACTCGTCAGTCCTTTTCTTATATACTTTAACATCCTCGATCATCAGGAAATGACAGTCTGCAGCACTTAGCTCCTGCTGTCATGCATATGCCTCAGAATATATTTCTTCGTTGCTCGGATTTGGCTAAGCATCATGCTACCATTCATATTGCTATTTGCAATCTATCCATTACAACTTCTGTACTACGTCTGCATTGCATGCAGTTCAGCCCTATTACTCTGTCTACCACTGCTCTGCAACTTGCCTCACCCCACGGGGCCAGAGGTTCACCGCATCACACTCTGAAAGACCTACGCCACTACGGGCCCAGAGGTCCCTTGAACTTCTATTACTTCATTATACTCACCTGCTTCTATGACCTGCCTCGCCCATCAGGCCGGGGGTTTACCTGCTTCTGCTCAACACTTGCACACCCAGCTCGGGGCCTGGAGGTTTGCATATTCTACTTACATCTACCTGCAGTCATGTCTGCCAGCTTCGGAGCTCTTGTTTACTATGGACTCACATCTGGATTTGTTTAGCCATTCGTCATCTATTCTTGGATGTTTCTGTCATGCCGCTTCACTCACATGAATTACTACTGCTACACTCCTACTAGGACTTTGTTGAGCTTATCCAGAAGACTTTAAATCTCATGATTTGTGCACCAAGGCTTCTTGGACCGTGGCAACGCTACTTCATTTGACTCAGCCTCTTCAGCTATCCCCGTTTATGACTCATAAGCTCGACTGTTCAGGACTTGTCAGACTGTTCTCAACAAGTCAGTTCTAGCTACTGTACTATTCTGGCTTTGAAATGTGGATGCATTCATCACTACGCACCTATTTAGATCACCAGACAATGCTTCAATTTGTGCTGTTTCCAATTCCTCATGCTCCTCGCTGTATACCGTGCATAAATTATGATATGCTACTCTTCTGCTACTACGTCTACATCTTGCAGAGTCACTACTACTACTACTACTACTACTACTACTGACCTACGTACAGGTCCACTTCTTACCCTACTGCTCTTATTACCTGCTTCGGCCTTACAGAGCCTAGAGGTCATCATGACTAACTCATCGATTTTACAAGCTACTTCGCTCCTTGAAAGCTGGAGGTGCATCTGACTTTTGTCTACCTATTCACACTACTATCTCTACCTGCTTCCCTTACTTACTTCCCCTCTCCTGAGTGGAGGTCCCTACTGCTCCATCCTTCCTGATCATCCAGCATACACCAGTTCCTAAGCTTCATCACCATGGCCTTCTTTTGCAATACTTGCCAAGCGAAACACGACCCAATTGTCCTCCCTCTCTGGACATGGATGCTTAGCCTTTGATTCCTGGTTCTTCTCTGCAAAGTCCTCACCTGCTGGAGTGCTTCACCACTGCAACTCGTTGCTTCAACTTCATATTGACCATGGATTCCACTCTACTATCATTCCTGCCTGCACATGGATTCTCGAACTTGGAGTTTACTTGGAGGATGCTTGCTCTGTTCACCTGAAATGTCACGATTCATTACGTCTTCAGTTCTCAGTTTCTCTGGATCAGATTCTACAACTTTGGGGTTCAGATTAGCCAATTAAATTAAATTTTATTTAAGATTACTCTCCTTTAGTATGCCCAGAAGGACAGGCAGGTCAGTAGCTATGGGTCCTCAGAGGTTCCCTCCCCAAGAGGGGGTTTCCTCTCCTGAGTGCTTCTGGTCACACTCTCCAGAGTTGGAGGAGGTGATCATACTGCTACTCATTTATCTTGGGGATGTCATCCTACTCAACTCCTTCTAGCAGTCGGATACAGAACAATCATATGATATCATTATTTTTTTTGGGGGGGAGTCTCATAATACTGGACTAAGCATCCTTTCTATGGTGGGATACAGAGAAAGGACAAAAACTGTCAAATCATAACAAGTGACTCATCAGTTCAAGCATCTAAGCACCTGCATATACTATCCAGTTCATATGTACTATAATCACTGACTTGCTTATGTCTGTGCTAAAGTACCTAAGCACGAATCAGTTCATGCTACAGTACCTTGCAAGCATTGTCCTACTTACTGGTCTGGTTTCTGTATCCAAGTACAGCCTACATCATCCAGCTACAGTATGTAACATAAGCACTGAGCTCTGAACAACAGTTAATCAGCTAGATGTAATCAGGTTGTAGCCAAAGAATGAAGGTGATTACAGCAGGCGGAATCTCTGACTCTAGAAACAAGGAGATTGGCAAAAGCTTACAGCTAGGAACCAGAAACTGACTGCAGGATGGTGCAGCATTTGCAGATGGAGAACAACTCTCTTTGCTTCTCTGGCAGTTCCCCTCTCTGGGCTGGAATCACTTTGCTGGATAGACCAGACTGGGACCGGTGCCGACACGTTTCATCCCCACATCTAGGTTATCCCAGAACACATATGGAGTTCCAAGGTGGCATACTACCAGGCTGTGTCCATACCTAATCTAATGAACATGTTGCATTCAGCACATTTATTAAATCAGCACATTCATATTTTTGGAAGATGCAATAAGTTTTCACAGTTCCTTTTCCATGTGCCTCACGTGGCAGACATAGAACCTTTTCTAGTCTGCTAGAACTTTAGAACCATGGTGCATTCCCAAAGATTTTAGGGGCAAGCACCAACATTCCTGCACGGGGTGTGCAATTAGAGTCCAGGCAATGGCTCCCAAAGTGGATTCAAGACACAGTCTCTTAGGCAAACTCTCATCTTCTTTGATAGCTGATGCTGAAACTTAAAGCATAATGGTCATTACCACACTAGATTGAGCCTGAGGCTTTGGCTCACTACCCTTTCACAGACTTTGCTTGTTAGCAAACAGATGCAGTAGACTCTTTTGACCCAAACACTTACACTTGGCAGTAAATTTGTTTACTATGGCTGTCTCAGGCTCAGTAATACAATGTGCAGTCTCTTGTGGCCATCGCTGGCACTTGCAACTCCCACAGACAAAATACTGGACCTCCCAGGCAACATCAGGAAAAGCCACATGCTCTGGGTACTCCCCTTCCAGTCCTGTAGGCACATAACAAATCAGACACATTTATACATGTTAACGGACCCTTTCCTGGTCACAAGGCATTGTCCACCATTTTGGCACTTTAGTTAAAACTTAGAGTGCAGAAAGACAATTGCTAGCAGTACGCTTTCGGCTTTGCTGCTTCTTCAAAAGTTCCTCACGGTTGCACTTAGCACATCAGATACATTTAGATATGTAAATTGTAAACTGACCCTTTCCTGGTCACAAGGCATTGTCCACCCTTTTGGTGCTTTAGTTAAAGCTTAGGGTACAGACAGACAGTCACATCTTAAACTTGCTGGACTTCTCTGGCCCTTGCAGATTCTTAAACTTGTACTTGTTAGACACAGATTCACTCACTCAGATAGCTTGCAGAAATGGCTTTCTCTACCCTGAGGTTTCAGGCTTGCTTCAGCACTCTCACTGCTGAGGTCGGACATTTATGCAGTTCTTTCACAGCTGAAGATTCAGGCTGCTCCTGTTTTCCCCAAAATGTGGAAAGGTGCTGGCCAGCCCTGGAGGACAGTCTGGCAACCCCCAGGCTAGTGACTTCTGTTGCCTGCAGTCACTTTTGTCTCTCTGACAGAAGAAACCCCCTTCCCTGTGGAGGGGCTCACACTGGATCACTAGGCCCATTTGGAGCGAAGGGTCTGAGCCCCCACGCCTGTGGGGGGGGGGCTTCCTCTGGAACACACTCACACAGCTCAAAAAACTGTCTTTTATGGAGACCCTCTGGGGCTCCCTATTGGCTGAAGCTATCTATTGCTCCCACATTGATTGGCTGATCCTGTCTGTCAGTCCAAGAAATGAATATTCATTAACCTCACTCGATGCAGAATAGTCTCCCTGTTTTGGCGCCTGAAATTAGGTCCCTGCATTTTCCCCATAAGCACTTTGCAGTATCCCATGAGCTCTGGCAAAAGTCCCACAAGTCCTGGCTGGAAATCCTGGCTTCCTGATTGGCTGTTGCTGCATTGAAATGGCTGCTGAACACACAGTCCTGCAGATTCACCACAGTCCCAAATTAAAATCCTGGCACAGCCAGACTGGTCATTTAATTTAATTACTTGTCCCACAGTTCAATAGCTGCTGTTGTGTTCTTTAGATCATTGCCCAGAATAAACACTTTAGTTCCATCTTGAACCTGTCATTGCTGCCATAATCAAGTGCCCCCAGGCAACAGACAGGCATTTTATCTGAGTTTCAACATTTTAGATCTGGTGCAGTCAGGTTATTTACTTTCATTACATACATTACTGTCCCCCTGACTGATAGCTCCCTTGGTGTCCTTGGGGGTGCTACCAGCACACACATTTATTTACAATTTACAAGCGGCAGCAACCCCTGAAAACTGACAGCCCTCGGAACACTGAGCATACCTGCTCATTAATATTAATGTCAGCCCTCATTAATATTCATGATGCTAGGTCAGAAACCTCTGCGTGTGCAGCATTCTTTATCTAATTTAATTTGCGGCTCCCTCCAGGCCACCAGAGTCACTGATCCCTGCCCTGCAACTACCGGGGAACAGGACTGCTGGAGGAGCCAAAATGTTGACTACAGATGCGGTCTAAATCAAAAGCACACCAGTCACACTCTGGAGGGACCGCCAGCCTGCGTGTACTCTGACAGCCCACAATCCTTGGTTGCAAGCCCAGGAGGAGCTGGAGCAGCAAGAGAGCCACTCGGGGAATCCTGGGGCACCTTGAGAGTGCAGAAGCCGTCCACCCAGCCATGAATTGAAGGGAAGAGGTGGCAGCTCCGGAAAAACTCTAGAGGCCCACAAACAAGGGCAAACAGAAGGCTGGGGCTCTCAGGGAATTTTGGGGCACCTAGAGACCCGGAGCTGTGGTGGTGAAATCGGGGGACCTGGCAGGCATCGGAAAGCACTCCTATGGCGGGAGCAACAGGAGAATGGCAACTAAGGTAAGCCCCCATTTGGGGAGTGGCTACAAGTACAATTCACATTCACGAATTCAGACTCCCCCTAAGTGTACAGTGAATTATTCGTCTGGGTTAGTTCCTAGTCTGATTAAAAAAAAAAAAAACAATTATGAGTAAAAATAGTGGCAGGGGTAGTAAAGATACATAGTTCAGAAGGTGCCTTCAAGAGCTAAAAAAAGGTGAGACACAACCACAACATTCAAGATATTACTCATAATTAAAATTCTGGTGTCAGTTTAAATAATTTACATATATTTGCTTCTGTATAGGTTATTCACAAATTACAAGGAAGTCCTTCACCATTTAAACCCTTTAAATTGCTCTGTCCTATATCCATCCTGCATACAAAGGTGCTACCTGCACAGATAAATTGCTGTTGACTCATTCAACTTGAGGTGGCCATTTTGAATAGGATTAAGCATAGAACATTTCACCTCATCTATATGCTCTGGGAGGGAATGAGCAGAAATTCAAAATATTCTAAGATGTAGAATTAAATAAAATCACTTGTTTTCATATGGCCTGTGCTCTGATCTTGTGTCTTAATGTTTGATGATGTATCCCTCATTACGAGACCTAATGTCCCATATTATCCCACATTTCAAGTGTTTATGTCCCACATTTCAGTGACAAAAGGTTAAGAGGTATTGTGTTATTTATTGCACTATTAATTACAGAATCACTGGGTATCATTTTACAGATTTGTTACAGTCTGCTGCCCTGGGGAATAAGGATCATCTGTATGCCAAATTCAAACAAATAGATAAATGACGAAACTGAATGGAGCAGCTGAGCCTGAGCCCACTCCTGTACTTTCAGGCACTTTTCTAATCTACTTACCTGTGCCGCCACCACCATCCATATCACTGCAGCCACTTAATCTGCACTGCCGCTGACCCACGTTCACATGCTGAAGTTCTGCACCATTGCAGAGCAATGTCTGGCATTGTAGCCACCTTGCCAGCTAGTAGGGAGGGCCTAGAGTAGAGCAAGTAAAGACGCTGGTGCTGAGAGCAGAGTGGGGAAACTGTGTCCTCCTGTTGAGTAAAAAAAGATGACTTTATCACAGCCACAGCCTTGTTTCCTAAACAAAAAAAACACCCAAAGTAACACTACCGCAGCCCAGTACCACAGGCACTCAAAACACACGCACAGGCTCAGAAACTCCCAGCATCAGCGACTGCTGAGATCAGTGTGGGAAATTACACTGGCATGGACTGCAGGTAGGAGAGTGAGCAGTCAAGTGGGGCAGAACTATTCAGCCTCATGCGGGGTACCTCGGGGCTGCATTGGTGCAGGCAAAGCAGCGTGTTTACATGCTTGCAAAAATACTTGCAGCAGTATGCATTCCCACCTAAACAGGGAATGCTCTGTGCCACAACCTAGCATTCTGCAATGCTCTGGCAGCTGTTTACATTGCTGGATTTGCACTGGTGCAGCTCGTCTGCACCACTGGCAACTGTGCAAATCCAGCAGTGTAAACACACCTTTTAATAAAACAAGTACAATTCAAAAACCCTTCAGACAGTGATCCATTTCCATTTCACACATTTCAGCTGCCTTGCTGCCTGATGCCTCACAGTGCGTGCTGGCTTGCTGCCTTCATCCACGTCATTCGTGACTCTACCAGGCCCTGGCTCACATTCCCATACTTGGCCTCATCCAGTTGATCAGCAGATAACTTTTGAGACTAGGGATGGGTAGACCCGAAAATGTCCTGACCCTTATTATCAGGATCAGGACCGGGATCAGGATTCAGGCCAAAGTCCTGATTAGTTCTGATTTAAATCAGAACCTTTTGTAAAACAGTAGGAAAACTGAAAATCTGCCATAAAATTGCTTAAAACAGCACCAAGATTTATGACACAGACATGGAATTGTAAACAGCATTTCAGGAAGTGAAAATGTGAGCTTATGGCACTGATGTGTTGGCCAGTTAAATACATGGCTGCCATGTAGTTGACCTCTCTTAGTCTGTTCCCTGCCTCCACAGCGGTGCAACTGTAAACAGTCCTGTCTGACCTTAGAGGGTGTTCCCATTCCCATTTTGTAGTATGTAGTGGACATTTCACAGTATGTCATTGTTGCACTAGCTCTTTCTCTGCACAGGAGACAGCGGCAGAGCACAAAACTGCCACAGTGTGAGTTCAGGGAGGTACTGACTACTGAGTGAGCACTGAAGCTCTGTCTGTTGGCCTTGGCCGTCCCTATGCCTTCCCCCCTGCCAAGTTAATCTGTATTTTTAATTTTATTCCCCTTGGCCCTTTAGTTCTTTTTAGCTGTTTTCCTACTGCAGGTTTTAGTTAGGGCAAGTTGGGCAACAATAACAGAAGACAGTGGCTGAGCACAAAAACTGCAACAAGATACAAGTTCAGGCAGGTACTGACTACCGACTCTGAGTGAGCACTGAAACTGTGTCTGTCTGTCTGTTGGCCTTTTTTATCCCCCCCCCTTCCTCCGCCAGGCTGATCTGTAATATTCTTTTTATTTCCCTTAGCCCTTTTGCTCTTTTTAGCTAGCGTACTTCTCTCTGTCTCCCTCTGACTCCCTCCCCAATTGAGCCCTGAACATAGAAAAAGCCAGCAGACAGTCAGCCACCCAAATTCCCAGCAGCACCTTCCCATCGCTGCTTGTTCACCCACCAGCCCTAAATCAGTCCCTGGTGTCTAGTGGCAGTGGCGATGGCATGGCACCCCCCTCCTCAGATCACTGCTGCAGTGCATGTGCCTGCCTGTATTGTAAAAACAACCCCCATCCCCTATTCCCTGGAGTCTAGTGGACCTCCCTATCCTCCGAACGTGCCGACCACAAAATATACAGATATTGAGCTAGTGTCACTTCACTTCCGTGAAGTATCTAACCCCCTGAGACTGACACCAGTCCCTAACTTTGTTTTTGTGAGCATCAGAACATGCAGGGAAACACCTTCAGAGATCCTACACATTTCAAGTTTAAGAGGTTCTGAAGCTCATAGCTGAGCCTTACAACTCAAATTTTTCATTTTTCATTTTCTACTGTGCTTATTCAGGGGACTTATCACATTACTTAAATTCCAGCCTGTCTGGTTCAAGTTCTGAGCTAACTTTTGAAGGAATTCTTTTTAATAAACATTTAAATTTTTTTCCCAGTGAGCACACTCCCAAAATTTTGCAACTGGTCCAACAGTTGAAATGCAAAAAGAATGACAAAGCCAAGATCCACAGCCAAGTTGACACTGACCCATCACAAGCTGCTTAGAAGCCTGTAAAAACACTAAAGTCTGGCAAATAACTCATCATTGGTGGTCAGTATAAGAAGACCATCCTATTAAAAAACATAGCAGATAAAACCTGTGTCTCTAAACTGCGTCATATTTATTGGTGGTCAGTAGCAAAGCCGCACATTGAAGGGTCGCATTTTTTTCAGTTCCTACCTTGACTCCTGTATTTTCGGCACCAGGAGACCACTCTTGGACAAGAGACCAATGGTTATCCAGACAGTGCATGGTGCAATTGTTGAGTGGGGTTTCAGACACTTCAATTGGTCATCTCAGCTTCTCAGGGCATGATAGTGTGGTGGCAAAGCACAAAGTGGAAGCCCAGTGTCTCTTATCTATCCGTGCACATGTGATTGTGTGCCAACGTGGTCCATCCCAGTAAGTGCCCCGGAGTGCCCTGGTGACTTATGGCTGAAAGAGTGTCCCAGTGGTGGCATTACAGGTGAAAGTAAGGGGGGGGCACTAGACACACCATGGAATACATTTTTTTTTTTACTTGTTTTCATCATCTAGCCATACACGGCTGGTGGACCCAGACTCAGTACACTTGTGTAATGGATACTTATTGATCCTGGTCCACTGGGCCTCTTTGGATCATGGGGGGGTTCTGATTTTAGGCGAGTCGGTCCACCCATCCCTAGTTGAGACCTCACCCACTGAATGCTGGCCATGTGATGTCCCACCAACAAAATGCCAGCTGTGTCACACTCATTGAATGCTTACAGCCCCATGCAAACACCCCTTGCCCAGTGATGTTGATTCTGTCTCTGACTCCAACCTGTTTCACCAGGCTTCTCATGCATAGCTGCATACATGCTGCTTCAATGACCTGACTGCCTCCAGGCTGCAGCTTTTCCCCGACTTCATTGACTGCCACGTGACCTCAACCACTCTGCCACCTGGCCCGGCTCCTGCTCTGAAACCAGAGATCAGCTGAGTGATACCAACAGTCACCAACTGACCAACTGGCATTACAAAGCCCATACTTGGTGAATGGTGCTAAAATCCCAGAGCGCTGGGTGCATGTACACAATCAATGTTTCTGAATAACAGACACATAGTACCCAAAAGCAGATCAAAGGCAGTGTGGGCAGGTAGTGGGGTTAATGGTCAACATTAACATAAGGCTCAGGTTGACATCCACATCCCTTCAGAGACAGACAGACACATTAGTGAGGACAGTCACAGAACAGCAAAAAAAAATGTCACGAGCAAAAATAAGTAAATGCTTTGCATGTAGCGATGTGCATATGTGATGTAGCTATAGAGAAATATAAATTCAAGTGAGGAGTAAGTAAAAAGGGTAGACAAACTTTAGAGGATTGAGACCTTATTTTCATGCACAGTTCTTCAGTAATGACAGGAAGGAAAACTTAAAGAGGGATACTGTAAATGTAATATTAGCTGAATGGTAACTAAATGGTACATTTTGTAAAACATTTTTACTGAGGTGCATGTAGATTTTTTGCAGCTCAGATTGTATCAAAAGATTTCTACCAGCACTATGAAGATACATATTCTTTCCTGTCAGTATACAGAGTAGGGAAATCCTGCTTGCTCAATTCTTGCAAGATGACATGCATCTTTAAACACCACATTTTATACTTTCATGTTTCTTGGCTAGTGTAAGCACAGGATTTTTTCTTGCACTATTCTTGCAAACACGTAAACATTTTTTGTAAGCCTAGTGCAATAAAATAGTCATGTACTAAAATTAGTCAAGAAACATGCAAGTGTAATTATTTTGTACCACACTACAGTTTAAAGTTACAGAGTTCTTGACTACTGTTAAAACTTATGTTGTGATCTTGCAAAATCCTTGGGTCGGATTTTCAGATGCCCGCGAGTGCTGCAAGCCCTGGGTACACCACAGATATGGCACTGGGCTCATGGCAATCGAAATTGATTTTCTGTCCCTTGCAGCAATTGATGCAAGCTCGACCATCTTTTGGTGGTTGAGGTTGCATCAATACCAGGGACTGTTTTCAAGGAGCTTGTGCCCGATATTTGGTGCAGGCTGCTGTAAAGCAGGTAAACTGTCGTAACTGTGCCCAAGATTGTGAAATCAGGTGCAGTTGCAGCAAATGGGACTGGAGCAGCTGTGAGGATAAGGTGGTGAGGTGCAGGGCTTGACACAAGCCCTATTCCACCTTTCGAAAATCCAACCCCTTGAGTGTATTTGCGACAAACTTCAAGTTTATTTCAAGTTGATTGCAGAAAAACTCGGGTGAGAAAGCTCATTCACAAGGAGGTCCTAGATCATAAAAACAGTCAGGAGGCTTTGCATAAAAAGGCAACATATAAAAAGCAAGATGAAACAATATACACACAAGATTAATAAGCATCAATTCATATAAGTACATTCTAGCAAAATGAGGTACAGTAAGGTTCATGTAATACCTGGCGCAGAATTTTGGCAGTGCAAGGTAGGGATTATTAGCATAAGATAGTGAGGAGCTGAAAAAGTAGGGAGTGTACTGTGACAGGAGAGAGTAGTTAAGTAAGAAGGAGGGGTTAAAAATAACAAGCTAGAGTAGTGGATTAAGAAGGAGGGGTTGAAAATGAGAGATGAGTGGAGGAAAAGGGCCAGGGAGAGTAGGGGAAGAGGATATAGATAAAGAAGGCAAGGGTAGGAGAAGGTTTAGTGGTTTCATGTCCTGGCAGGTACAGGTTTCAGGTGAATGGTCTTAAGGATATAAAGGCCCAGGAAGAGGCTTAAAAGCAGCAAGAAAAATGACTGTTTGCACAGTCATGCAAAGAACTTACAGTAATTTTGACACTAAGTGCATTTTCTGATGTTATTTTTACAAACCATGCAAGATCAGTCATACACCTTACATTTCGTCACTAAGCGTGATCCGATATCTTGAAATCCAATCTGCGGCTTGTTTTTGGATTATCAGAGTATCTGAGTTTTGAATCAGATTCCGATCTAAGTACTTCAGCTTCTAATTTCAACTGTGAATTTTGGAATCAGATTTCGGATATCAGAATCCAAACTAGATAGGAATCCAATAAAAATTTAACTGATTAGGATTTAGGATATTCAGTAAACAAATCCTTAATCCTACCTTTTTAATCTGATTCCAATGTATCAGCATCTGAAAATTAGAATACGATCGTTCCTAATTTATTTCTACCCAACCATTTATGAAACGTATTTCCTTAAGCAAAAGATGAATTTATAGTGGGCAGTTTCATTTTTTTATGTACAAAGGCATTTGGTCACACTTTAAGTGTCAATTTAAATGAAACTGTGGGGTAGATAGTCATTAATTACATGCAACGGGGTAATTACAATGTAGTTATATGTAACTACATTGCAATTGCAATGCAGTTACACTTTAACTACAGTGTAGTTAAGGAAATTTAATGTAAAGTTTTACCAGACATTCAGTTTACCCATTTCTAGCAGGAGGCATCATGCTGTTTCCCATAGAATGTTGCGGCTCTGAGAACTTGGCTGAGAGAGAGCAGCAACAAACACACAATTTAATGCTACACTTTAACATTATTTAGTTAACATTATTTATTTAAGTATATTTTATTATGCATACACCTTATCAGTAGTGTTGCTCAGATAGTATCCAATAGAATCAGATACTGTCGGATACCACTAATTTCCTTGGATACCAGATAGCATTGGATACTGCTGATATCCAACTACTGGATCCTATCCCCTAGGATAAAATATAATACAGTGCAGCCCTCCTGAATGCATACACCTTGAGACCACCAAAAAGTATGTGTTTAAGGGGTCTATGCATTTTTCAGAGCTTGTATTCTTTTAATGGTGAACTCAACTTGCAGTATGTACCAGTGGGTTGGGTAGGGAAAAGAAATACTAGTAGCACTTAAGTGCTTCTTTGATTGGGATAAAGAGATTTGTGACATGCTGTGGCATTCATTGGCTTTGATCTGATTCCTGTGTGATGGAGGATGGGTCTGTGATTCCTGTAAAGTGCTTTGTGGCATTCTGTGCTATTCTTTGGTTTGATTTCTGTGTCAGGATGGGTGCTTCTGTGACATTCTTTTGGGTTCTTTGCTTTGAGGAAGAGTACTTTTGAGACTTGGGTTAGATGGTTAAAAGGTTGAAGTAGGTGACTAACATCACAGTTTAGGTAGAGCTGCCCATTAATAGACAATTAAGAGATAATTAGTAAGGCAGCTACAGACAGTGCCAGTAAAATTGGGCCGGTCAGATCAAACTGGAATAGCAAAACTGAGGGGAAAAGTATGCATTTAAAAGGGATCTTTTATGCATTTAACAGGTCTGTTTTCATAGGAAGTATAAGGAAAAAATCAGGATCTGGAAATTCTATGCATTTATGCGGGGTATGCGTTTATCAGGTATGCATTTAAATGAGATGCACCATACCAACCAGCCGGTGCTATTATCCATCATCCAAGGGATCTGAGGCAGAGATCCAACCATGGCTCCCACTATCCAACCATGGATCCCACTATCCAACCATGGATCCCACTATTTAACCTTGGATCCAAAATCTGAATGGAGTTCAGATAGGATCTCATATCTGGAGTTGGAAAGATGGACTATCCATTGGATCTCATTAGGATAGTCAAAAGTCCTATCTAAGCATCACTACTGAGCAAAGAAGATAACATAAAATACAGTACATTGCATGGCTTCAATATTTAACAATGAAAACTCAGGAAGGCAGGGATTAGCAAGAAACTTTATGAAACATGTAACCGGGTCGCCGAGCAGATGTTGGCTGTGGGGCTACAAACCAGGTTGAAGGCCCTGGGCTTATCAGACTCTTCAAGCTGAAGAGA
This sequence comes from Neoceratodus forsteri, assembly GCA_016271365.2. Classification (NCBI taxonomy): domain Eukaryota; kingdom Metazoa; phylum Chordata; order Ceratodontiformes; family Ceratodontidae; genus Neoceratodus; species Neoceratodus forsteri. Next base: position 129,750,530 of record JADMNL010000024.1, read on the forward strand.
GTTAGATCCAAGATAGTAGAAAAAAGTGTGGTGCCCCCTTCCAGAAAAACATATGTGGGGAAGAAGGCCGAAAAGTGCAACAGAAAACAATTCTTCTCAAGGAGGAGAGACTAGCTAGATTGAAACCCAGACCTAGAGAACCACAAACCAACTCCAATGCCTGCTAAACTACCTAATTCTTTTTACTTCACCATGGAGGTGAGGAAAAAACCTTTTCAAAAGAAGGAAACCTCTGTGGATCCAAGACCTAGGTCACCTTCCCTGCTGACTGGGGTTAGACTTCGTGACGGTGGCTACTGCAATTTAGAGATCCTATTCAGGGAGGAGCAATTTAGAGGAAGGACTCTCACTCTAGCCTTCTAACGGGAACACCATGAGAGTGCCATAAGCTGATTTCTGCAGCTAAAGGAGGTTCCCCATGAAGGAGGTTAACCTCCCCCAAAGCAGGAAGGAGGACAGCAACAACCACTGAAAGGCACTCACCTGGCTTCCAACTGAGGGGAGGCCTAGAGAAGAAGCCAAGCCCTTGAGGTGTTAGGTGTAGGAATGAAGTCCTTGATGGGAAGAGCATTTGAGTAGCTGTGCAAGCTTCACCCTTGAGAGACAGAGAAAGGGAATTTGGAGGAAACTAGTTGAACCTTAGATGGCCATAGGGAGAATAGCTGTCAAAGCTGCTGCCGACATGGTCTGCACAGCCTAAGGAGCCCCCAAGGACTAAAAGGCCCCACTCTCCAGTACCTGAAGTCTTAAAACACTACATCAAGAGGTGCTGCCCAGTCGCTCTACATGGTTAAAGTTTACCCTAGAGTGCAGGACATTCTCACATGATGGGCAGAAAATGAAGGACCTAGCCTGAATCGAAGCCCCTCTGTCAAGATGCAGACTTCATGGAGCAGAACAAGGCCATTGGCCTTAAGTGTAGAGGGCCCCTGGAAGCCATAGGTGATCATAGGCGGCATGCATCTGGAACAAGTAGGAGAGGACTGCAGGATATGATGGCAAAGCCCGATGGCCATGACACAGCATTGCAATAAAAAACACAAGTGAGATGGGCTGCTGAAGCATAGCGAGTGACTGAAAGTTTGACAGAGGCTGCATGATAGTGAGATTGAGACTGAATGATAGAGAACAAACTGGCAGATGTATGGCAACCAGATCCACGTGGAATCAATAAGCGAGGCTGAGAGAAAATAATGCACTGTTCCCAAGCACTGTCTGTGAGAGGAAACATGAACTCACTGATATACCACAGAAGTACAGGAGCAGGGCAGCTGCTGAGGTTAAACCAAGGAAGAAAAGGGTGGCCAAATGACTGGGCTCCAGGAGCTGCTGGAAGTACTGAGCACAGCTCAAAAGGTGGTTGTAATGGAAAACTTGGCAGTAAGTTTCCTGTCTCTTATAGAGGCTTGCTCATGTGATGTAGTAGAAAGCAGCAACAAATTGTACTACAGCACTGAGGAGCTGCAGAAAAGTAGAGAAGACAATGTCTTGCAAGAGTACTAGAAAGTTGGGACTACTGGAGAAAAGCCAGTCGTGCAAAGGGGCCTACTACTAGAAATGCCAGAGCATGCTACAGTATAAAGGAGTGCAGGAGAAGCAGTGAGTGAACCACTGGAGCCTGAACAGCATCCAGTGCGTGGCTGGAGGAGACCAAAGAACACAGGGAACCTGGCGGCAGCAGCCAGAGGCTGCGCACACTGAGGAGAGAGGGAGGGATGCTCAGAAGTGGCTGCATTGCAGAGGTATGGGGGGGACAGAGAGAAACATCCATGTGGCCACACAACATAAAATCTGAGTGTCCAGGGGATGTTTGGACAAGCACAGTTTTATATCACACAGAAGGGGCATGGGGTGTGTTGCCCACGGCCCCTCTGAACCACAGGCACTGTGTTTCAGTCTTTGCAAATTCTGATATCTGGTGCAGCGGTGATGGTTGCGACAGTCCAGACTGTGATTTGAAAAAAGATTTCCTCTTTAGGCATGGGACACTACTTTCATCAGCAGCATGGAGCACAGGGAAGCATCCCCTCTTCTTTCATTACTAGAAGATGCACAGAAAAAAACACTTCTACCTTGCATTTTCCAGTCTTGTGATTAGGCAAGGACCTCAAACTGAAAAGGGGGAGAAAGACAAAGAAGAAACAGAGTTAGGGAGCAGATTCAGTATTCCAAGCCTTTGCAAGTGAACATAACTTGATTCCAAAGATTTGGTTACCTGGGGTGTATGTGCTGAGCCTTGTTTATTTATGATGTAATGACCAAAATGCTTTAATTTTAGTCTTCAAAATACAGGTAAGCAGAGTAACACAGCTCCTTAACTAAAGTGATCTATGAGTGTAGGAACGTTAGAATATCTGTTTTTTACTTACTTTCTACCGCAGTACAAGAATTTATTAATTCCATGAGTTGACAGCACTGAATCATGGGTATGCAAATGAAATAGGTTGTGCAACATATCTGCCATCCCCTGAGCAGCACATATGAAAAGTAAACAGTAGCACATGTATAGAATGAAAAGTGGGTCAAGGTCAGAAATTAGGAGTTGCACAAGAAAACCCAGTAATGCCTTGCATTTTCCAGCCTTGTGATTGGGCAAAGACCTCAAAGGGAAAAAGACGAGAAAGGAGGAGATGGGTAGAATTAAGGAAGAGATTGAGTATTCTGAAGCTGTAGCTGAAGCTGGAGAAAGAGGTATGAGCCCCCAAAAGCCCCCCTCACAGTTCAGACTGATACTAATATGTTTGCATGCTTTGCAAGCGAACAAAAAGAGTCCTTAAGTGTTGTTGACATAAATATCTAGGTTAGCTAAAAAGGGTGACCAAATTCAATTCAATATCCCCATCTTATCTAACAGCAAGTAACTAATTTGATCATTAGAGGCCATTGTACACCTATTTCACCACCAATCTTCTTTTAATGTTGGAGTATTTGTGCACAAACATGTGACACACTTATACCCAAGGCACTAAGAGTGTCTAATATGAATATATTATAAATTGGAAAACTGTTTGATTTATGATGCATGAAAATAAATGAAACATTATTAAAAAAAAACAAAACAGGAGCTTCAGGAGGCCATTGTCGAATCAATGGTGATGACTGAGAATGGGAAAAACAGCCCTGATCCAGTGGCATCAGACCCAGACATGACCCAAAGTAACCAGACCCAATCTGGCTCAGTAGCACCAAACCTAGTACCCAGTCAGTGGCACCAGACCAGGGCCCGGCCCAGCAACACAAGACCCGTGCCTGGTCCAGTGTAAAGGCCCGGCCCAGTATAACCAATTCAGGCCTAGCCCAGAGGCATCAGACCCAGGCCTGGCCCAGTAGCACAAGACCCAGGACTGGCCCAGTGGCACCTGATGCTGGCCTGCTCAGTGACACTACTCAACCCAAGCCCTGTGACACCAGACCCAAGCCCAGCCGCACCAGACCTCAGTCCAGCTTAGTGACACTAGACTGTCCTGCTCAGTGACACCAGACCCAGGCCTGGTCCGGTGGCTCCAGACCACCCAGCCCAGTGGCACCATCCTTGGTAGTATGGCATGTGATTGAGACTTTGCCAAGTGAAACCAGACCTAGACTGCACTGGTGGCACCAGACACAGCCTAGTGGCACCAAACCCAGACCCAGTCCAAATGCACCAGGTCCAGGCCTGGCCTAGTAGAACCAGACCAAGGCTCATCTCAGTGGCACAAGCCCCAGATCCAGCCCAGTGGCACCAGACCCAGACTCAGCCTAGTGGCACCAGACCTAGTCTTGAGGGCACTAGACCCAGCCCTAATCCAGTAGCACCAGATCCAGACCTGGCCCTGTGGCAGCAGGCTTGACCCAGAGGCACAGGATCTGGGTCTGACTCAGTGGCATCATACCCAGATCCAGATCACTAGTACCAGATCAAACCTGGCTCAATGGCACCAGACCCAGATATGGCCCAATGGCACCAGAATAGGCCTGGCCCTGTGGCACCAGACATGACACAGTAGCACCAGTTCCAGACCTGGCCCAGAGGCACCAGACACAGGCATGGCTCAGTGGCACCAAACCCAGGCCTGGCTCAGTGGCACCAGACCCAGGCCTGACTCAGTGGCAGCAGATCCAGATCTGACCCAGTGGTGCCAGACCCAGACCTGGCTCAGTAGCACCAGACTCAGGCCTGGCACAATGGCACAAGATCCAGACCTGGCCCAGCGACACCAGACCTGGACTTGGCCCAATAGCACCAAACTCAGACCAGGCCCAGTGGAAACAGACCTAGACCTACCTGACCCAATAGAGTACATTACATAGATACATAGACAGTGTCAGCAGATAAGGGCCTATGGCCCACCCAGTCTGCCCATGTAAGTTCAGTTTATGTTTTCCAGGAAGTCTGTTGCCCCTTACCCCTGACCTCCAGAATTCCTTTATGTCTATCCCATGCATTCTTAAATCCCGTGATTGTTTCAGCCCCCACCACTTCCTCTGGCAGGGTGTTCCACTTGTCCACCACCCGTTCTGTGAAGAAATTCTTCCTCACGTTTCCTCTGAATCGTCCTCCCTCCAACTTCATCCCATGCCCTGTAGTCCTGGAACATCTTTTTCGCTTAAAAATAGTGCATTCCTGCACCCTGTTCCTCCCTGTAAGATACTTGTATGTCTCTATCATATCCCCTCTCTCCCTCCTCTCCTCCAGGGAGTACATGTTCAGTGCCTTCAACCTGTCCTCATAGGACTTGTGATGCAATCCATGCACCATCTTTGTTGCCCTCCTCTGAACCTTCTCTACCCTGTCTATGTCCTTACGTAGGTACGGTCTCCAGAACTGCACAGTGTACTCCAGGTGCGGCCTCACTAGTGTCTTGTATAGTGGAATTATGACCTCCCTTTTCCTGCTGGTAATGCCCCTGCCTATGCATCCCAGCATCCTATTTGCTTACCTGCTGCCTTGTCACACTGTTTCCCTGCCTTGAGGTCATCAGATGATAACTCCAAGATCCCTTTCCTGCTTGGTGCATGCTATATCCTCACCCCCCAACTGATATATTGTGCCAGGGTTTTTGTGCCCCATATGCATTATCTTGCACTTCTTTGCATTGAATTTCAACTGCAAACCTCTGACCATTCTTCAAGTTTCTGCAGGTCCTTCTCATTCTTTCACCCCTCTGGTGTGTCTACTCTGTTACAGAGCTTTGTGTCATCAGCGAACAGTGAAATTCTGCCTTCTAGATCCTGCGCAATGTCACTGATGAAGATATTGAATAGTACCGGTCCCAGCACTGATCCCTGTGGTACCCCACTGGTCACTCTTCCCTCTGTGGAGTGACAGCTATTTACCACCACCCTCTGTGTCCTGCTGCCCAGCCAGTTACCTACCCACCGCACTACTGTCCTGCCTACACCCATATTCCCCAGTTTGTGCAATATTCTTCTATGTGGCACAGTGTCAAAGACCTTGCTGAAGTCCAGACATTGTGCCCTCACGTGGGAGACCTCAATGCCATGAATCAACTCTTTCCCCTGGATTGGGCTGGTGGAATTCTGGAGAGCTGCAGAGGTAGAGCTCTCAGGCTCCAGTGTGTGTGTGTGTGGGGGGGAGGGGTTGTGACCGTGATCTCACTTCTTCAGCACCACCTGAAGTAGATTTGTAGCAGTATCAGATGCCATTGTTGACTGTATGAGACCCTGCCCCCCTCCCTCTTGGCTGACGTTTAGAAGACTGCCTCTAAAGATGTGGGTAGGGGATGAGTCCTAAAGAGACAGAAAAATCCGAGACACACTGGGATGATGTCTGTGTGGTCCTCATCACTAGCCCCATTCACCCCCTGAATCCTCCCAGCTTAGAGGCTGACTACTTGTAAGTACAAGGAGATCACTGCAGCTCTTTGGGAGCTGCCATGCTAGGTGGATTTCCTATGTTTGTTTTTACTAACTGTTTTCTCCCCTTTCCACTACAGCTAGCCCAACCCCTTATCCCAGCCCTGTGCCTGCCCAAGCACTCCATGGCTTACCACCTACTGGCTCGGCCACCCCAGGATCTAAAGGTAAACTTCAGTGGAGGTTGTCTGGCCTAGGTCCAAACCATGAAGAGAAGTGGCATTGGAGCAGAGCTGCCTGCATTGTAGCCTTTTTACTTTTTCTCTCCATAACTCCCAAGTCCCTGGCATGCACTTGTGTATATCTAGTCACTCAAGCATACCTGCGCATGAGACAGCCCTCCACATCCTTGAGTGTTGTTGCCATGCTCTCTGTGGCCCAGGGCTGGAGACAGCGATGCTTAATATGTCACACAACCCCTGGCCCTGCCACAAGGATTACCAGAGGGGTGGATGACTGCTTCCTCTGCCCGAGGGAATAGCGCCCACTGCCTCATGCAGTACTGGGGTTCCAGGCTCCAGAGCATGAGGACCTGAGTCCATGGTATAAATATGGATCCCGTGCATGGTGCTTCAATCTACTACAGCGGGGCCATCTGGCAGACTTATGGCAGCCTACGTTTACAACCAGAGGTCCACCGATGGAGGATGGCAAAGGTGAGCACATCTGGGAGGGGAAAAATTAGTACATTTAAAAAATATAATTAATGAATTAAATGGAATTCTGGGTTCAGTCACATACCCTGGGCCACCTAGATGGTGGTATGAACATTGGCACTGCATCCTTAGGCTGTCTCTGCCATTTTTAAATAATAACAAGATATAGATATTCAATAAGCAAAGTCTAAATACATCCAAGATTAGTTAACTATAATCCATTCCAAGCTAAAGGCTGGTGCGATAAATGTAAGGGTGTTATACTGGGGTTGTGCAAAATGTTATTTTTGCTGGTAAAAATTGTGCAAAATTGGCAAGCTGTCCTGGGCTTTGGGGAGGTAATGGGCGACCTCGTCACATCCCCCATTGAGCACCATAGGAGCTCACATGTCTAAGCATCCTCTGGATGCTCATTTTGTTGCTGTGGCAAAGCGGCTGCAGGCTTCTTGCCCACCCTCTATGTCTACTTACCCTGCCATGTGACTGCTGCCTCCAGAGTTCCTACTCCATTTGGGAGCTGTCCTGCTCCTCCTGCCTGCCGTCCACCCTGTATTGCAGCTGTTTTCTCTTCTCTGGATGCTGGGCAGCCTGCCTGCCTTCCCTCTGCACTGGCTTCTCCTCCAGGCTCCGCCACCCCTGGGTCTTGATACCCTTCTCTTTTATACTTTATGCAGCTGCTGCTGGTGCACTTTTTGGGTGTTGTCTGTCCCTTGGATTGCCCTTGGTGGGCCCTGTATTGCTTGGAGGAGTCCTTTCTTCTGTTTTTGCCACCACCATGCCTGGGCCCTGCTCTGCTCTTCTGTTGCTTCTGCCTAGTGCGACTCCTCCGTGCCTTCTACTAAGCCCCATCCATACTCCTGCCTACTTGGGGGTGCTTGCTGGGGCTGGCTGCATTTTCCTGCTTACCCTGTCTCACTGTCCCTGTCTGGGCCTCCCTGCCCCCACTTTGTGAGGTTGTTGCTGTTGTTGTGCCTTCTGTGACTCTTTGGACTTTCCTCCATATTGCTCTGTTCTTTGCCTGCTTTTTCTCCGCTGGGATTACACCCCAGTGGCCACTGGGCCTATGGCTTATTAACCACTGGCCTCACTCCCCACTGACTTCTGGGCTCATGCTCACCACTTTTTGGGATCATACCCCAATGTCCACCAGGCTTACATTCCAGTGACCACCTGGCTGCTGCCCTACCACCACTAGGCTCATGCCCAACTGATGCTCTGGCTTCGCCCCACTGATAACCTCAGAATTCAGTAACTAAGGATTCTGCAGCCTCGCACCCCCTTCCAGCATCATACAGTTACTCAACGAGCCCCTCCAGGTCTTAATATGCTTACCGTCATGGCTCTGTATCAACTGACCCTCACCTGACCTGTCACTGTGTGCAATCTTTCCTTCCAACGCTACATGCACTCCTCTTGGGATCAGTACGGGCCTAGTGTGAATAAAGTAAACTGTGGGCCTTCTTTGACTAGGACAAGTGGGAGGATTTCTCTTCTGTGCTGTAGTTCATAGGCTTAACCAGAGCTGTTTTGTAGTCTGAGCAGTAGTTCAGTTGTTTTGCAGTTCGAGCAGAGTGCAGGGGTGAAACTCTTTTCAAATGTTCCTTTGGTTATATGATTGAAACTTTGTGATACCCTCGACCTGTTGAACCCAGGAGGTATTTGGGCAGCTTGTTTGCTTGGCCCTGATTTGTGCACTGCACCTGCTATGTACATGCCCCGTCTCTACCTGTATACCTTTCTTTACTGGGACCTTGCTGCCAAACCACTGGGTGGAGCCCCAGCACTTAGGACTCTTTTAGTCATATGACTGCAAGTCTGTGACACCCACCTAGGTTTAGGCTTCCTACGAGTGTGTAGGTTGGCATTCCTCAATAGCAGATGTCAGCTCCTCGAAGGAGGCTAATTTTCCTTATTATGGGGCCAGGCCTCCTTCATCCAAGGGTGTGGCCTTCTCTCTGAGTCCTTTTAGTCATACGATATCAACTCTGTGACACCTTCGGAAGATGATCATTCCATTAGATGGATGGAATGAGTTCCTACTTCCTTCGAAGTATGCCAATTCCCTGTTCCTTGCTTGTTTACACAAAAGCTCAAGTTATTTGCATTGCCAAGTATTCCTCATCTTCTGTGCAGTCAGTTTTCAGTGTTACCTATTACACCTACACATAAAAGACAGTTGTGTGTCCTGAAGGGATGGCGACCTAAAGCCTTGGATCCCCAGGGGTTTACCCCATAGTTTTTTTTCCCTCTTCTCCATGCTGAAGGTCATTAACATTAGATAGATAGTTCACTCCACTAGTTAGGCTGTGATTCTGATGGCGGCTCTTTCATTTGGTACTGCTGTGTCCTTCCCTTGCTCCTTCGTGGAAAGTCCCTATGGTCTTCTATGCCTTCAGCATTGACTTTCTGGGCATCTTTCCTATGATGCCTTCAGCTAAGGGACCTCGCTCCCATGGCAAATCTGGGGTTGAACCCTCCTCAGTAGGGTTCCATGCCATCGTACCCTGAAAGGGTGGTGGTTCCTCCAGAACAGAGAGTGCCATGAGACCACACATAGCCACCATAACCTCTTACACCATAGCACAAACACTGTCATATTGCACATGGATCTTACACACTTAGTCATTCTCTGGGTCAGTGAATTGGCAAACCAGGGGTTCAGTGGGGCAGTGGGTGAGCTTGTCATGCTCTCCCCCCCACCAAGTGCTATAAGAGTGCACATGTCTAAGTGTCCTCTGGATGTCCATTTTGTTGCTCCCATCATCTACCTCCTTCTCCTGTGGTGGCTCACCTCTCTCCATTGGGGCATCTTCCTTAAGGTACCTTCAGTCAAGGGCCCTCACTCCTGCAGCATCTCTAGGGGTGGAACCCTCCTCAAGAGGGTTCCGCACCATTGTACCCCAAAAAGGTGGTAGTTCTTCCAGAACAGAGACCGTGAAAGGCCACACACAAGTAAGCATGAATCACCAAGAAAGGAGGGCATTTCCCAGGAATTAATGCATGGTTGGGGGGGGGCTCCTGGGAAATGTCCTTCTGTCGAAGGGATTAATGCACTTGTAACATGGGAAGTACAAGCTAGATATCACATATATTTTCTACTTTTACAGACATTAAAGATAACTTTTACACATCATTCTGTGTTAATAAACATTGCTCAAATGTGTACTTGGAACATGCTGTCTGTATCTCGAAGTGTGCATGTGCATGTTCAATACTTCAAATACATTTATGCTGTGTCTCACAACTGCCTCAATATGTAGTACATGTTTATATGTTAAACTTAGTCAGAAAATACAGATAAGCATCAAAATATCCCTACTTGTTGTGAAATGTTTCACTGTTTTCTGTTCCGTAGGTGTCTGACATTTCTGTTTTCAGATTTGCTTGATAAACATGATGCATTGTAGTCCCTGTGGTGTCATTTGCGTAGCCCGAAAGAAACATAGAGATCTACATTTTCTTTACCATTGCGATGCAGACAACTGTGTTTGGATCATTACACTTAGGATAAACACTGCCAGCAACTTTCACATCTGCCACTGTCTGCTCATGCCTCCGCTGTGTGAGGAAAGTACACAGATGATTACCGCACATTGTTGTATGAGCTAACATTGCTTGAGGTTACAGTCCACGGGACAATATTGATGGTGCCGACAATACTCACTTGTTTTTCTGATGTCTGCTCACTGTGTGGGCCAACAGTTTTAAAACTTGTATGCTTCTATGCTGAGCTACGGGAACAGGACATGTGTGCAAGGTTCTAGGTAAGTGTAGACTTTTTTCTGGCTCACCGAAACTGACTATTCACCATTCCCGTGTACAGTGCTTGGCTGGGTCAGAAGTAGGAGGGCAGATTTCTGTGCAGTACTTCCCTCTCGTGGGTGATAGCAGCTTTGTCAAACCTTGCATATCTAGGGAATTAATGCACAGTTAGAAAGTTGTCTTCTGATGTGTTTTGACAAATCAGCTTCCTTCTTTCCAGTGCTTACATTAATGCCGTGTTACAATGAACTATAACCTCTTCCACTGCAGCACAAACACCACCAAATTGCACAAGCATCCTACACACGTATTCATCTGCTTGACCAGTGAAACATTTTCGTGCAATTTCTTGTTCCCACAAAAATAATTGAATGTGGTCAAAACTGTATACAATCACTGTTCTTGTATGAAAATGCTGTTTGTGTGGAAAACAAATCCATAAACAGTTTTCACACGAGAATGACAGGTTTTCATGAATAAGTGATTTTTGTGGAATTTTGGGATCTTTGCCCATCTGTTGGTGTTAGATGTTATTATGGGGGATAATCTCTGAGGCACTCCATATTCATGACATCATGGGTTGTGTACATCTGATAGGTTGCTTGATGCACATGTGACTTGAAGAAAGTCCATCCCCCATATGAGGGGTGGGGTCTGCTCTCCTGTGGTCAGTTTTTATGTGCATCAAGACAGGTTGCAGCACACTCTGGAGCTACAGTGCGCTTCTTGTAAAGAACAATGTTTATTATAAAGAACAACTTCATTACTTAGGTAAGAAGCCACAAGGCTAAGCCATTTATTAATTTCCTACAACAAAGATCAAACAAGACCACAAGAGTATGTTTCTGCAGATATGTAATTGTTTAAAACTGCAAAACTGGCAGTCTTACAGATGTTAGCACTGCGGCTTCTACTGGCGTCGGTTGTCTAGAATAATGTTAGCTGAGAAATTGCCAGCACAGTATTCAAATTATGAACATTTGAAGTCATCTGGTGCCCATGCGTTTGGATTTGCTACACCTACCCTCTGGAATTCTCTGCTCCATCAGCTCCGGGAGGGCAGGATGGTGGGGAGTTTTAAGCAGGCACTAAAGACCTTGTTATGGGAAAAGGCGTTTCCTACTTTATTCTGATTTTATATTGTTGTATTTGAATATATGTTTGTATTTGATTTTATACTGAATGTATTTGAATATGTTTTTATGTTTGTATTTGCTGTGCAGCACCTTGAGACTTTGAAAGGTACTCAACTAAATACATTTTATTATTATTATTAACATTATCACATTGTGCAAGTATAGAGATTATTAGCTACCTGAACACTCCTGCTAGCGGTGCCAGTAACTAAAATAATGTCTGACCCACATAATTGAACACAAGGAGGCAGCATAGTACAGTGGTTTAAGGCTCTGAGCTGCAAATCTGGAGACTTGGGTTTGAATCCCACAGCCCCCACTTGCAAAAGGTACTCTCAAACTCACCAAGAAAAGTTTCCTTGCACTAGAAAATGCTTAAAATGCCTGAGCTGGATTCAGACATTACTGGAATTCAGTGGCACTAAATCAAAGCACCCACAACCACTTTGTGTTATTTTCTACCCAAAAACAGTCCTACAGAGAAAAGGAAGCTCTATGGACGAAAATGGAGCCACTCAAATGTTATTTTATGGACCCAGGTTCTCAAACAACTTCTAGCAGCATCCCATCCCCCCTACTCCTTTCTTGTTTCCAAATCTCCTGCTACATGAGAGCTGCAAGCTGACTGGCTTTCGGCTTTGGCGAGATTTCGGCCACCATCTTAGATGAGGATAAACAAACAAGATTTGACTAAATCCAACATATCTTGTAGTGGAGAATGGAGCTAGCAATTGCTTCAGCTTCTCAAGGCAGAGTCCCCTAATTTTTAACACTGACTATGAGAGAGAACTGAAGAAACATGTTTTACAGAACAAAAAATGCTTCTGCCTCAAACTGTGTTCTATTATACAAGCAGCAATGCTGATGATTCCTCCCTCAGTTGACCACAGCCAAGCCAAGGATTAGCTAAAGCATCTTGCCCCTTCCCCACCAAAGGCACATGCCTTCATTAACCCAGAGATAACCAAGGCATACAAAAAGGGCCAAAAATGATACACAGCACTGTACTATATTGGGTCAACATACAAGGAGGTTTGATTAAAATAATTATTTGGGAAATAGTGAACTTTTATAGTCATTTCTTTCACTAATATTCAGTTGTTTTTTCTCTCTTAAAGGCACAATCACATATTAATTAAGGAGCTATGTACTGTGCATGACAAAAGTAATGCATACCAATGTGAATGCATGACGTGGCCCTATTAATTTAATAAAAAAGGGCTTGAACAAGATAGTTTATCACATTTTTTTAATTTAAAGGACACTGAATGTAAAGGATGCTAACAGAGCCATGTATTGTCTGAGATCTGTCACAGATGACCAAACGGATTCCACAGCCACAGTTACTTGGAAACCCCTACCAGCGGTCCCATGAGCTCAGTACATCAGGGGCTACTACGTAATTAAAGCCTCTCATCCCTTACTTGGGCATATACTCTGAGTTCCCCTACATGCTTTTCAGGACAAGCATGCCACCTTATTAAGATGCCTGACCTGGAGCCCTGCCAGTGGCTCCAGAGTCTATACATTGTTAAATGAGCAAGTGGCCACCTTAGAATGTCTGGAGTACCCTGCCAGTGTCCCAGACTTCTAAAATACTAAGTAATGTGCCACAGTTCCCCCATTACAAGCATAGTAGCACCTGAACTGCTCACTCAAGACATCACTACACAACAGCCTCTGAAGCATTTTCTCAGTCCCTCTGTGCCTCACCTCAAAAATGACATGTTCTCTAGACCTTTTTTTATGGCACATTATGTCTTTTAAACTCGCCACCTTCTTCTATCAAAAGGTAGAGGAAACTCCTGTATAATCTACCTGACCAAAACGCCATAAACAAGTAGGTCTCATGAGGAGAAGGAGGAGGAGCACTGAGATACTAACCTAATTTGCCTATCCAGATCAGCAGCCACAAGAAAGAAAATCACAAGACTTGCTGCTGTGATCTCGGGAAATGGTCTCCACTCATTCCTTACCCATACGGGATTAAGGGTGTAGGTGGCTGCCAGACAGGAGATTGACTGAGAGTGACTGCTGCCATCTTGTGGACAGCGTAACTGTGCTCATAAACATTCAACCAGCACAAAGGGCATTTGTTAAAAGCACCAACTGATCTGCAACAGCAGACCACAATGTGAATAATTAAATACAAGGGCAACGATTTGAAAATCAATTATCAATCGGGAAAATGCATTGGGGCAGCACTATTAACACAGCTGTGGGCAAGGCAGCATAACACTGAGTCCCTCACTCACTCTAACCACATTTAAAGGGACAGTGCACACTTTAATGCACAGGCACAGCAATAGCCTGTACAGTGCAGAACATTATTAATTACTGTGCAGGGGAAGAATTAAGGGAAATACTAAATAAATAAAACAATGTACCTAAATCCCCCCCAAAAAAAACACCCTATTATGTACCTTCTGTCAGCTTACTGCAATGGCCACAACAAAGAGCTGCAGCTGAACCAAGGTTGCAGCACACCCTACATCTCCAGCATATTTAACTAAATCTAGAGACAATGGTAAGACTCATAATATTTCAGTATAAACCACATATACAAAAATTATAGGACGATTGCCACTAAATACAGGATGCTATCAAAATCCATCATTCTGGTTATCAGTTTGTGCTTATACCACTAGAATATACCTGGCAAAAAGTACAGAAAACTAATGCATGATGTATAGCTTCTGCATATATCACACCATCGGTTTACAAGGCTTTTAAGTAGAACAGTGCAAGTTACAAGTAAGGAGATTGACTACTTGGAAGCCCCTGCTAGCGGTTCCAGGAGCAAATGACCATAAAGTATACACTGGCCCTTATAATGTAAGGAGATTTGACTACCTGGATACCCCTTCTAGTGGTTCCAGGAGCAAACGTTCATAAAGTATCCACTGGGCCCTATAATGTAAGGAGATTTGACTACCTGGATACCCCTGCTAGCGGTTCCAGGAGCAAACGTACATAAAGTATCCATTGGGCCTTATAATGTAAGGAGATTTGACTACCTGGATACCCATCCTAGCAATTCCAGGAGCAAACGTCCATAAAGTATCCACTGGGCCTTATAATGTAATGAGATTTGACTACCTGGATACCCCTGCTAGCGGTTACAGGAGCAAACACTTCCTAAGGAGAGAAGAAAAAGGCTCATCTAATTACCTGTACAAGGAGAACAAGGCAAATCTCAACCTGGCACCCCTTACAGCAGTGTCTGAGTGCAGGACAGTGGCCCTACCTTCAGTCCAGGTATCCCAGTTTCTGTGTCAGGTCACCATTCAAATGGCCTCTAGCTCCATGGTAAAACCTGACCAAAATGTGGCTATCCATGACCTCCACACTACCGTTGAACCCCATACAGGGTATTTAAGGCTGCGGACCAACATGGAGCTGAACAAAATGTTTGTTTTATGGCCCCCAGGTTCATAGAAATGCCCAAACGACTCGCTCCTCTCCCCCTCGTCTTTTCCGGTCTGGCGTGGGAGCAGCCCTTTGATTGGCTCCCAACGCTCATGAGACCTCGGGCGCTTTCTTTCTGAGGGGCAAAACAGTGGGATCTCGCCATCGCGGGGATCCCGCGATAACTACCGCCTATGCCCCCAGCATGCTGAAATACAGCAACATTTCAACAAACAGGAGACAAACAGACTGTACGATTAAGCTCTAGAAAGATACCCCAAGGGAAAAGAAGATAAGATACCAAAGACCAGTCAAACAGATCCACTTATCTGCCAGCTAGACAAACATACCATTCTCATTCCTTTCGAGACAAGACAGGAACAATCACAACTACAGGCTACACTACTACAGGCAGCCATACCCACAAAAAAAACAACAAAAAACCATTGCATCAGATATCACGCTAGAAGGGTTCCCAACCAAGGTAGAGGAAACTACCCCCCCCACAGAACCCAGTTGAAATAACAACTACTACTGCTACAAGCAATACCAAAACATTTCAGTCGGTGACCGACTACTACTCTTCCCACAAGCATGGGAGCAAACCATACAAGACAGGTGGGTCCTACAAGTAATAAGACTAGGATATGTGATACAACTTTCTCACATGCCAACAAAGAACCTTCTAGTCCTATTCCCTGTGCCGAAAAACACGTTACCCTGACACAAGTCCAAACAGTACTGACAGACTTACTGCACAACAAGACCATAGACAGGGTAACACATTACAAAAAAGGGGAAAGGAGAATACTCCATATTTGACAAGGTACCCAAAAAGGGACCAGAGACCTGTGGCCTGTTCTGGACCTAAACAATTCTGTACAATTCACACCCTAGAAATGGAAACAATCAGGTCCCCCTCACGGTTATAATCTCAGGAGATTACCTAACCTCATTACATTTGTAGGACACTTACATCACACTACAAATTCCATCTATTTCACATATTGGGAAAACGATACCAATGCAAGTGTTACCATTCAACCTACCGTCAACCCCAAGTGTGCTCACGATAGTAACAATAGCATTCACAGAAAAAAAAAGAGTTAAGGGCATACAAGTAATACCCTATTGAATGACCGGCTGTTCAAGATCAGTACAGTACAACAGTCCATTCAAGAACAAATGTGGTAGTACACTGCCTACAAAATTGCAGCCATGTAATAATCTATCAAAAAGCTACCTATCATCCCTAGCCAGTCTATAGATAGTTTAGGTTCACTGATCGACATAAATCTGGGTCTCGGTGACCCAGTAAATGCCCAAGTCTGCTCAATTATTGCACAGAATACACAATTACAGAAACACAGAAATCCAGCACTTCATGCAGTTTCACAAGTACTGGGAGTAATGTCATCATTGATAGACATAGTGCCACGAGCCAAGTGCAACATGAGACCTCTCATACCATTCTTGAGCAAACAGGGCCCAGTGCATGACATAGGCTTGGCACAGACATTAACACTTTCACCCTCCCTGATGGCGCTAACATCTGCCAGACGTGGAGGAGAACTACAGGCACACTCATGCAGACCCCCACTCCTAACATTCTACACTGACAGAATATCCCTTAGACCTAGAATGTCATTCTGACCAATAGTATCATTGACAGTCCACATCAACCAAACTATTGAAATATCTGCAGAGCCCCCTCAGGGGGAAATACAAAACAACCCTCAGCTTAAAATGCTGGGTATGAAAAGTGTACTTAGCGCATATCTATCAAGGGCAGAGGAAATATACAAAACAAACTGTTTGTAATTCTGCATGGAAAAGGGAAACCAGCTTCAAAATCATTGATTGCCACGTACCTTAAAACAGCAATCACGGAACCATACAGAGTGAATAACTCGACTGCACCAAGAGATCTGAAGGCTCACTCTACCAGAGCAATTGCAACTTCCTGGGCAGAGAAAAATGGGAATACTTCAGAGGAAATCTTTAGCAGCATGTAAGGACTAGGTACAAGACAACACGTCTGACCCACCCTAGCAGAGGATTACTGCTTTTTAATGACCCATGATGTCATGAATGGGGAGTGCCTCAGAGATTATCCCCCACAATGGTAGTTTACTTACCTGGTAAAGGTGATTGTGGGGGAATACATCTCTGAGGCACTCCACATCCTGCCCAACAGACGTGTGAAAGACTCAACAAGTTTTCATACATTGTATGAATGTATGATACTCGCTATTACAAATTAGCAGGTTCAGACATCACCGACATCTATATGTATAGTGCAATAACAAAATAAAGTTACACAACAATTTTCTACCGCAAAGTGATCACTACATGTCTACACTCATTAACAGCAAAAGGTATTAACAGAGTATTATTACAGATACAGCTTTGGAATATATCAAACTGACCATAGGAGAGCAGACCCCCTCTCAGGTGGGGGATGGACTTTCGTCAAGTCACATGTGCATCAAGCAACCTATCAGGTGAACACAACCCATGATGTCATGAATGTGGAGCGCCTCAGAGATGTATTCCCCCACAAATCACCTTTACCAGGTGAGTAAACTACCATTTCTACACCTTTGTGTATTCCAGACAGTCCTTGGTCCAATGGACATTCCTGAGTGTAGAGAGCAGATGAAGGGATGAGATATATGGTTTACTGTAGGTAAGAGGCTTTTATCATACTGATACTGAAGGGTTTTGACGGGGCGGTAGGAGTGAATAAAAGTGCAGTATAGTGCAGAAAATAAAATGTGTGACAGGGCTGATCCAACCAGTAACAAATACTTCCCAGAGCCCTAAGAGGAGCTTGCCACGTGCCATCAGCTTTTATAAATGTTTTGCACACGCTCCATCAATACCTGGCAAACCTGTCCTCAGCTAGTCAGTTTCAATGCCGTCTGTTAGTAATGTGCCACTGCATCATTCAGACAGAAGCTGGCTGTAAAGTCACATCTGGCTGACGACGTAATTTAGATAAATTAGAACGGGGTGACCTTAACATTGATAAGGGATGGATGTGATTTTTTATTACAGACTAGAAAAAAAAAATGAAGATTTCATTTTGTTAGCTTTGTTCTTTAACAAGCACTGCACTCTGGACTTCTGTGGCAGCGAGGAGTGAAATTCTCCAGCCTTTCAGTGAACATAAATCTCTTTGGAAACATAAGGCAGAACAGGGCTGGATTTTAATCTTAGCCATTGTGTGGTGGCATCTGCCAGTCCCATTATCTAATGATACACAAGTCTGTCTAAAGTCCCTAATCTAGAGGGAGAAGGATTTACTCTGACTTACTGTAAGGAGAAATAGGGTCACTCAGGCGAAAAGTGATCACTGGGCTGTGACAATTTTGATGTCTGGTGTTAAAAGTCATCCAGAACAACCAAGACACAGAAACAAGTTCTTGAACACTTCCTCTTTCTTTGAGGCCCTTAATGTCATTCTGAAATGGTTTCTCTCAGATTTAGAGGGCATTGGTGGCTAATACAATAAAGGATAACATAAGATAAGGTGTGCTGTTATAAGGAAATAATGCATGCCTTGTGTGGTTGTAAGGCACAAGGTATAGTCAAGTGCTGCAACTACCCGAAAACTGCCTTATTCCCTTATAACTGGATAACCTGTAGTTTGTTATCCCATTTATAAAAAGTTTTGTTTTGTTTTATTTAATATGTAATTCAGGTCAGGTGAGTGGTTTGTCAAAGTCCTCACAAGCAGAAAACACCATCAGGGAATGATGCAGATCTAATGATAATGCTACCACTCCATAATGTGTCGTAGCAAAGTCCTGAAATTGGGGAGCACAAAAAACAGGTCACAGGCTCTCAAATGCAGAATCTCTTGAAGTTTATTCTGACAAGTAATCCTAATTATTCACTGGTGTGTCTCACTCTACAGTTCACCCTATTGTTTTCAGGGCTTCATGAGGAGATTGCCTTTTGTATGTTCTATACACATGTAAATACATATATTGAATAACTGATCATTTAACAAAATAAATAAAATTAATTTCAACCACCATGACAATTTATACAGTGACTCACTTTGCAATATACATGCTAAACATCCATAACACTACTCAAATTAGTTTGCCATATAGTCTTATAGGGGCTACGCACAAACCCAGAGCTGTGATATGCATCACCTAATAACCAAGCATAATGGTATGCATCAATATACTGTGCACACCACAGCCAGGTAGCATGCACATAGGGAACGTAGCAGCATGCATGCAGGGCACATGCGTAGCTACATGCCGACCACACTACACATGCGCCTGGTGGCATGGCTGCATAGTAGCATGCAACATACACTATGATTCCCAGGCATATGGAGAAGGACACACAGCACCATGCCATGGGGAGGGTTTCTGTCAACTGTAGGCATGTAAGACAGGCACACAAGTTGCAGCATGGAACACTCATTGTGCACAGTCCCACGGGCACAGGACATGTCTGACTCAATTGTGATGACCCGCAACACCACACAGGAATATTACCAGCCTCCTGCCATTCAAATCAGGGACAGGGCTAACAACATCAGGGACAAGTAACCAAGCTCAGGAACACAACTGAAGCAATGATAACATCAGATACAAATGCCTGCTACAACGGGTGGCCACAAATAAAAGGCATGACCTGATCAACATCCAGACTACAGCACTAATGTGTGACACAGAATGGTATGCATCAAAGCCATATGTTGTAGCTGCAGGGACAGAGGACATCCTCCAGCAAACTCATGGATGTGCCTGAAAATCAGGGACAGATGAGAAAGATGCATGCAGGAGTGAAAAAGGCAGGTGTCCACGGTGACTCTCCTCAAGCCCACAGATCCAGATGGCGGCAACACATTGCCACCCAGAATAAAGATGACAGCAGTGTGTATATAGCAAAAATATCTTTAATAAACGCAGTGTTGTTCCAGAGATAACTACCCAACAAGCTGCATCAGCCTCTGCCACACCATCCCCCCCTCTTCAGTCCTTGTTGTCCTGCGAGTCCTCGCTGGATCCCTTTGGCTTGCTGTCCATGCACCATCGCTGATCCAGGACCATCCTGCAGAGAGGGCCATGGTACCCCTGTAACAGAAGCCAAAGAGGACAGTCATGAGCGGTCTGTACATGCTAGGCCACTACTGTGCACAGCTGTCACACATGTTCTCCCGATAACACTACCAGTACATACCTTGGAGGGTTCTTTGGTGGCCCACAGCTCCCCCACATCATCTTTGTGATAAACATCCTGGGATCCCACACGCCAGGACAAAAAGAATGGGAGGTAAAGTGAAACACTCCTCTGCATGCCACCACCACTGATGCAGCACTGTCCAGCTGCTCCATGTGCTGGAGCAACATCCTATTCAGACAACCATGATAGTTCTGCAGAGACATAAGGAAAGTGGGGAAACATCACAGACACAGCACCAAACCCAATAGACATACACACAGGATCCCAGGTGATGTGCAAGATATGCTACCTGACACAAGGGTGTCCTTGGTAGGATAGGACACAATGCTGACATGATAGGACATGGACCATGGTACAAGTGTACACAGCCCTTATACTGCAAGACTGCAGAACTGTGGAGACATGGACAGAAACATTGCAGACGGGTATACCTGACATATGTATGACTGCAGGTTCAGGGGCCTGCCGTAGTTGCCCGCCCCATCCAGGTTGTCCTGGTATGCTGTGGAGCACACCCTTCCCAACTTGTAGGGGTATACCCCAAGGCATCCAGCCACTGGTACGGTTGTGGTGCAAGTGTGCTGCACAGCTGCTTCCATTGTTGCTGACATCCATAGTGTACAATGTCCATGTCACCCCACCATTGTGCTAGGACACAGCCCATTTAATGAGGGCCTTTCAGCAATGGACACTTGAACTGCAGGCAGTGCAGTGTGGATTGCGGAGCTGCGGACAGTACACAACCTGGTGCATCCACACAGGGGGTCCACAGGATGTGCCCAGGCCTACTGCTAAATGTCTTCCTGATGGAGAGCAAACAGGAGCAGGAAAGGGCTGTGAGGGCATACCCTAGGCCACTTATATTCAGGCCATGGCTAGATGTCAGGCAACCGCGGGATACATATTGCATTGAATGATTCTGCCTTGACCAAGCCACAGTCACAGGTTGTGTGACATGCTCTGTCCACAGCTGGCACCACAGACGTGGAGATCATGGGCAATGTCTGTGGAAATGAAGGTGCTGTGTTCCCTGTCCTACTATGCCACAGGGTTCTCCCAGAGGGTTGCTGGGGACATCAATGATGTCAGCCAGTTATCCATGTCCAGGGCGCTGTACCAGCTCACGGACATCCTCCAACTGCATGGTAAATGAGCACATATCATTCCTCACTAGGGTGGGCACCGTATAGACCACAAAGAAGGCCTTCCATGCCATGCATGGCATGCCCAATGTACTAGGGGAAATAGATTGTACACATGTGGATGAGGCATCATGCAGGAACTGCAAGGAGTTCCTAAGCATAAACTGCCAGCTAGTATGTGATGCGAGTGGTATCAGCACCAATGTGTGTGTCAGGTAACTTGGGTCCTGTCATGACTCCTAAATATTCGATTGTTCCAGGCTGTGTACCTTCCTTGTGACATGTTGTGGCACCACTGGATGGTTGCTAGGTGAATATGGATATACAGCAGGTGGGTCACAGGTAAGTGCAGTGCTGCAGCATGCTAACATTGCTGTTCTGTACCAACTTCCTAGGTGACAGCAAATACCCACTACAGCCATACCTGATGACTCCATTCTTGGTGGCAAATGGCACAGAGGAGGATGCGTACAATGAGGCAAGTAGGAAAACAAATGCTGTGATCGAGAGGACGTCCGAAGATGAGGTACCAGTGCCTAGATCACATTGGTGGCACAATGATGCTGTTCCCTGGGAGGGCATGCAGTGTGATCACTGCATTCGTCACGCTCAGGGCCCCATGTTTTTTGCAATTCTGCAGTTGCAGCAACTGCTGCAGAAACAAGCCCCTGCTGCAGAAACAGCATTTTTTGGTGCAGTAAAAATGTCCGACACTACTGAAAACTCTAACTTAATTGCTAAAATGATTTGTGAGCAAGCTTAAAATGGCATCAGTGTGACTTGATGGAAGCTCCATCATATGTCCATCCTCCCTGGGTTCCAGTAGTCAGTGGGACCACCCCTTTCCAATCCACTAGCACTCAGCCTTGAAGCTTATGACCATTGTGGCCTTCTACAAACACTGAGAGAACTTCAGGAAGTCTATTTCATGAGAAAGAATGGTGGTTTTATTTGCCCCCCTCCAACTCCAGCTCAGGGCTGGCTGCCTTCTCTTACCATCTCCCTCACATCTGGAACTCACCCCCATCTCCTTTCGGCTGTCTCCCTCTCTACCCTCTCTAAAACATGCTCACTCCCAATTCCTCCACACCTGTTGTACCTGCACTCTGTTCTCCTGATACGTTGTATCCTCTTACTATATCCTGCATCACCCCTCCTCTCCCTCCCTCTCATCTCTTTTCCCATTATATATATTATGGTAGCACGGTAGTGCTACCATATTTAGGGTTGAGTAGCCCTTTTAAGGTTAAAGGGTGAAACTTTGCACCTAATAACTTTTCCACTGTTCAAAGGATTTGCCTGAAATTTGGCAGGTGAGGGGCGCAATCATAGATCTTGGGATCTGCCAACTTTTATACTGGTTGGATATATGGCTGCGGAGTTATTAAGCAACATTCATGTGCGCAATTACATTTTTTTGTGAATTCTTTGCATGCACCTACAGATCACACGATTTGTGTGACTGATCCAGAAACTTCAGGGAACATGTGGTCAGGGTCCTTGATGTGCCTTTTGAAGATTTCATGAAAAAATATTGAACGGTTCAAAAGTTATTCAAAAAACAAGTTCCCATTATAAGTCAATGGGAAAAGTTAACAAAAAGTTCGACACTTTTGCAAATGCACTTTTTAGTGTCATAAATGACCCTAGTAGTGTCACAAATCTGCCATTTTTTTATCAGTTGGTGATCAGAAAAATGCTTGGCATTTAAAATTGGGACCCTCTAGGAACACAATTCTTTTTGTGTTCACCTAGTCGGACCCTCAGGATGCTAACCATGTCTTTATTTTGTGGTTAAACACCCCAGAAATATGTTTTCCAGATTTCTGGTAAAAGTAATGTCACAAAGTAGTATCACACTTGTGACAGTTTCGAAAATTTTTGTGAAAACTTTCGCAAATCACAACACTACTTTTCCAGGCTATGGCCAAAATGACAGAATTCTTTGCTACCCTGCTGCAAAAGAACGGTTTGGTCTTTTGGGCTGAAATTTGGAGAGATTGCAGCCAACATCTCACAGATGTGCCTTTTGGTAGCTTGGTGACAAAATATTGAAAGGATGCCAAGTTACAGTACTCCAAATTTGATGTTTTTCCCATAGACTAACATGGTGGCGTACACCGCGCCTTTTGGGGCTCGTATCTTGAAAATGGTGTGAGATACGGAATTGTGGGCTACGCATTTAGCGAAAATGTAGCCAGGAGACTCATGAATCATGTGAAATTTAAATGTTTTTTTCTACATCTTATGGTTCTTGTGATATAAGTAATTTAGTATTCCAACAGCTCATTTTCTGCTCTGAGGCCCATTATTATGCATACATTCTTTGTACACACTGTGTTTCTCTATGCAGCTGTTGGGCAAAACCAGGGTGTGTGCTTACGTTACTGTTACAGTTAGCATTACTACTTGCGTTTCTGTACCCGTTTGCATTACCATTCCCGTGTACCCCACTGTGTGCATTACCCTTTGCATTCTTGTTTGGTATGCGCTTGCGTTCACATTTCAGTTTCTGTTTCTTTTGGCGTTATTTCTGCTGTTAGCATTACCATTTGCATTTCCAATTGCCGACCCGTGCATGTCATGTTTGCGTTTCCTTATGTGCTTGCATCTCCTTTTGCGTCACTCTTCGCTTTTGCATCAATTTGTGCTTGCATTTCTATTTACGCTTGCTTTACCATTTACGTTTCTGTCACCATGTGCGTAACCATTAGCAGTTGCGTTTCCCACACTCTTACTGTTACTATGTCACAAAACATTTATGTAGAGCGGGGCCCAAAGGGCCTGCGTTCCCACCACCACATTCTATTCACTATTTCTACTGCACATCTTCAAAAGAAGGGAAATTAGAGGCAAAAATCTCTTTAATGCATCAGTTAGGGTTGTTCCAAAGCAAAAAGCAAGGAAATTCCGTGTTAGGGTTAAGCCCCTTAGACCCTGTGTACCCCAACCAGCATCCAGGGTGCTGTTGGGGTCGTCAATCTAACTCTCACCCATTCTCCTATAACTCCAGCTTTTTCTAATGTGATGGGGTGAGAATTAGGATCAGACGACCCCAACGTGCACCTCTATGACGCATTGGGGGTGGGGTGGAGGTTGAAGGGGGTTTTCAACCCTAACACTGAATATATATTTATATACATTGCCATCCTCTCTTTTTTTTGACACTCTGTATGTCATTTTATGTTCACATCTCTTCTTCCAATTTATGTAACTACCAATGTTAATGATTCCTCATTGTACCCTTTCCCCAGGTCTCACCTGTAAACAAGCCTTGACTCAGTGTGCCTTTTCTGGTCATCAACTTTAAATAAATCAGTCAATAAATAAATTGCAGAACTGTGGAATGAAAAAGTATTAGTAATTATTGCAGACAAAAAGAGGGAAACTTTCTGAACCTTTGTCTAATGTAAAATGGTCCAGCTGCTTTCTTGCCTCACAGTAAATCCTTACAGAGTGGGACAGAAGAAGATATGGAAGCCAAGTGGCATTGACACAAATGACATGCACAAGCAGGAGGAAGCAACTAGAGCAGTGTAGCAGCACAAACCATCACCACCAAGCTTCAAGCAAGTGGGTGGCAGGGAACCATTGGAGCAGAACTGTTTTGCAACCAGGCAGTACTGGTCTTCAAGCAACTGGGCAGGCAGGCAGGGGAGAAATTCTCAGGAGCTTAGCGGTGGTAAAGCAACACTGAGCATGTGGGAGGGAGCCATGGGACAATAAAACAGAGTGCAGTAAAAAAACAAAAAAAAACCTTTGATTTCCCCATGCCCTACATTCAGTCCAAATCGTGATACCAGAATTGCTTTGCATAGCCTTGTCTGTGCATCTGATAAAGTGCCCTAGGCTGCCTTTTCCTGAGCATTCTTTCTTGTAAACTAGATTTTATTTTGGGGCTCATTTGAGTTACCAAAGAATGTAAAGCCCATCACAGAATTGCCGCAGAATCGCTGCAGAATTGTTCATAGCCTGACTGCAGAAAGTATGAGGTCCTGTCACAGAATGTAGGTCCAGCTTACAGCGGTGAACATGGGGCCCTGGACATGCTACACAACACGGCCGTTCACAAATTGCTACCCATGCCAGACTGACAGGGTAATACCCCACAGGGCAATGAGAAGGGAGTGACTGGCAGTGCCATGGTTCTGAGACAGTGTCTGGCCATGTGGCATGCTATGCACTTGTGTAGGATCCATTCCATAGATGGGAGGACACTGCTGTGGCACCATGATGAGTCTGGTATGACCAGAGTGCCTGTTCGTGTGGGGGGGGGCTATGTGATCATTCCCGTAGCTGATGTGTGTATATTCATGTCTGTGTTCATGGAGTGTTAGAAGCTATGTATGGGGGGGGATATGTGGCTGTGGGACAGGGGTAGTGGGTGGCAATGTAATGGGGGGGTTATGTGACTGTGGGATGGGGTGTTGGTTGCTGTGTTCAGGGGGTTATGAGGCTGTGGGATTGAGGGGTGTTGGTGGCAATGTATGGGGGATTATGCGACTGTGGGATGGGGTGTTGGTTTGCTGTGTTCAGGGGATTATGTGGCTGTGGGATTGAGGGATGTTGGTGGCTATGTACAGGGGGGTTATGTGGCTATGGGATGGGGATGTTGGTGGCTGTGTATGGGGGGGTACTGTGCCTGTGATTAGTTGCCCGGGTCTGTGTACAGTAGCTTTCTGATGTTCCCCTCATGGGTCACTTCTGGCTGGCCTGTTGCCTTCAGAGGCATGTAGGTGACCGTGTGCCCAAATGCCTAATCTTGGCTGTAACTTTGCCTCCCCACATATCTGTTTATTGGGCTGTGCGTCTGGCAGCTGCTGTGGTTGGCCCTCCACTGGCACCTCTGGGATTCCTAGAATGGTGGATGCTTGTTGGCTGCTGCCTTCTGTGTGTGGTGTGAGTCCTGAGGTCCAATGGGGACTGGCTGGAGAGGTCAGCCCATGTGTGCCACAGGGCCAGCATAACTGGTAGTGGCAGGCTGGACAGAGGCATCTCTATGTGGCATAGGTCCTGAGAGGCTGGTTGGCAAAGGTTGGCTGGGGGGCATCTGGCATGGCATGGGGATGGGCATGGCCAGTGTAATGGGCACGGTTAGCAGGTGTTTGGTCAGCTGATCCAGTAGGTCACCAATGTGGTCAGTGCTGCACTATAACCCACTCACCTCTACAGTCAGGCCATTTAGTGCCTCTGTGTTCGCCCACTGGTCCTGCAGGTGGTCACGTTCCAGCTGGCGCACATTGAGGTAATAAGGTGCATTGTGCCACATGTGGAAGCCCTCCATGGCTAGCTGGGCAGGCAGTTTGAGGGGCCCTCATCCCCACTGTCACATGGCCATTGTGCATTGGGCTGGGGCCACCCCCTGTGTCCTCTGGTTGTGTGCATGTGGCAACAGGGCATACAGAATGACCATGTATGTGTGGCTGTGTCACAGTGCCATTGGTACCCTGTATTCCACCACTGGACAGCTAACTGTAATGTGCTGGGGGCTGCAGGGCTGGGTGCAGCTGCGGGTTGGCTGTCTGTGGTTGATCCTGCATGTCCTCCAGTGTCTCCACCAGAGCTTCCAGGTGTGTGTCCTCAAGTGAAAACACATCTACCACAGTGACCACTGTCTCCTGTGATGTATCAGAGGGTGAGAGTAAGGGCCATTGTTATTTGCAGCTGCACAGCTATGGGTTGTCATGTGTTCTGCTGAACACAGTGTAGTACATATACCTACACTGTCTGTTCATGTCCTGGCCTGCTTGTTACCTTGCACAGTGGGTGCTGTTTGAGCCTGGGGATTGGGCACCATCTCAGGCTCTACAAGGTGCAACACAGGGTTATTAGTATTTCCATGGTGTCCAGTATGTCCCACCTTTTGTCCCTGCAATGTACCCCATACCTGGCAATGTGTCCATGCCCTCTTCCTCCCCATGCAGGGTGATATCGGAATGGGTGTCTGCCACCATTCTCTCAATGGGGGTTAGGCTGGGTAGCTGTGTGGGTGGGCCACTGCCTATGTCTAGCTGTACCCATTTTACGGCTACCAGCTTCAATTTGACAGCCAACCGGAGGTCATGCCACTTGGGCTTAATGCCTGAGTGTCTATGCCTCTGGATCAGCTGTGTTTATGGTGGTCTAGATTTCCAGCCACAGGTGGCTTTGGTCTCAACAGGAGACTTGAGGGACTTTGCACCTTACAGCATGGCATAATTTGCCTGAATATGCAGCACCATTTCCACCACCTGCATGCCTGTAAAGTTCATGGATTGTGACTGGGTGCCACCAACTCCCTGGTGACCTCCATAACTCTGGGCGTCCCTGTCCTGTACCATTGGTCCCTTGCATTGGGCCGGGTACCCCAGGTGCAGCACTCCCATCCCCTGCTTCTGCCCATTCTCCCACATCCATCTTGGTATTCACTTTCCTGTTTACGCATGGTGTGGTGCCCATTCCCATATATAGTGGGGTTAAGAGGTGGAGCTGTGCATGTTCAGACTGTCCAGCAGTTCCTCCATGCAGTACTGCACACGTCTGTTAGTCACACCTATGCCTTGGCCTGCACTGCATGTGCATTTGTGCATAGTGTGTAGTTGTCCTGGCAGTTGGGATGCAAAGCTGCATGCCAGCAATATGACGCTTCTGGGCTCATTTTATGTGCTTTTGTGCTTAGATGCCATAATGCCTGAAAAAAAATCAGTTCCATTTTTGTTATATGTATACATAGGGCCTGATTCAAGAAAGATGATGCAGGGCTTGCATCAAGCCCTTCGTCAACCCTGATATTTGGCGCAATTGCGCTAAATGCATCTTCTGCAACTGCGCCCAAGTCAGCAATGTTTGGTGCAGTAGCAACAATTTCTTTATTTTACGGCAGCTTGAACCAAAGCTTTGGCGCATGCCCCGTAAACTGGCTTCCCAACTGGTGCACAGTTAGAGCGGGGGGAGCTGGTCTAACTTGGTGTGGCTGACACAAGAGACTTGCATAGGAGGTTGCGGCTGGCACCCTTTGGGAATTGCAGTTTGCCACACCGATTGCCGCAAGTTGGTCCTTGCAACTGACCCTCCAGCGCAAATCCCTTGCGTCACTCTAAGACCCTTCCTAAATTGAGTCCATAGACTCTTATCATAATACTTGCTTTCTATATTTGCCTTCAATGCTCACTGCCCTTCACCATTCGCTCACCGTTGTGCAGCATATTTTAAATGCTGGCCATAGACCAGCAGATCCTCTAACTCACTCTCAAATTAGCTCCTACCTGACTACAAAATTTCATAGTTTATACTGTGTATAATTCACTCACTGAGGCTGGTCTTTCTAAGAAAATAAATGTTTGCATTTCCATGGTACTTTTTAAAAATATTTGGCACTATTAAATGTTTATATCAGAATACCACTTAGTACAGTTTGCAACTCACTTATGTGATAAATGTAGCACTGCTTCCTGCTGATTGCTGGATTAATGCACTTGGGCAGAGTTATCTGACTTGAAGCCCTCTTATACTCACCGCCACGGCCTGACGTCACTGATATCATACGTGATGACATCACTCTGATGCTTGTTGGACGTACAGGGATGTCCTAGGTTGCCTAGGTAACCATACACAGTAAACCACCACCGAAGTAGTGATTACCCAGGTTGTGGCAGTGAGCATTAACTGAACCTTAGCTGTAGTGGTGCACTTTTATACACGGAATAACATTTTTTTCTATAAACATTTTTTGACATCGCTCAGACTGTTTTTCCTTATATAGGGCCTTATGCATGAAATCACATAAATTGCACCCAGAAGAGTTGTAATGTCAGTGTGCAGCTTTGTGCCCTGAACGCTGGAACAATTATGTGCTATACAAAAATGTGAGCACAGTGCAGACCAAGGCATGGGCATGGCCAATGGATGCGCACAGTGCCTTGTGGAAGGATTGCTGGACAGTATGAATATATGCATCCCCGCCCCTTGACCCCATCACATATGGGTAGGAGCTTTGGCAAGTATGTAAACAGGGAAGTGAATACCATAATGCCCCCATACCTTCCTCTTCCTGGCTCTCCACCCCCTTTTCTCCCCCACCTCCCTGATTCTCATACTACATATCTCCCCATCACCTTCCTCCCTCCCCCCCATTCCTCTACCTCCTCTACCTACCCACCCTAATTCTGGACCTCCTTGTCTACCTTCTTCTTTCTCCCCCTCTCTACTCTTCACCCTTTGCTAGGCTGCCCTTAGCCACTTGTACCAACCTGGTTCATCCCCTATTCTTGTAGGCAATATTATTTACTGCTGTTGCTGCATTTTCTGTAAATAATTCCTATGTGTATGCTCTTGTACATTCAATGTATATTACTTAATGTTTAATTTATGATATATTGTATTAAAGTGTGCCTTAATATGAGTATACATTCTCTGTAAATATTTTTACTCTGAATGGATATGTATTTCTCCCTCTTCCCTCTGCCCCAGGATACATCTGGAAACAGCTCCGTATGTCTCTCCTGGTGAAACATTTGAAATAAATAAATAAATTAGTTAAGTAAATAAATAAATGATGGATGAGGGAGAACAGGCAGTAGCAGGGGATGATGCTGCTGTGCCTGTGGTACCTAGCCCACCACCAGGGACCAATGGCAGAGGACAGGATGCTCTGAGAGGCATGGAGGTCACTGGGCATGCAGTGGTGCCTGGTCACAGTCCACGAACTTCACAGATGGGCAGGTGGCAGCCATGGTGGCAGACAGACGGGTGAACTATGCCATGCTATATGGTGCAGAGTCCCTCAGGGCACCTTCTGAGGCCAAAGCTCACCCATGGCTCGACATCCAGGCTGCTGTTAATGCAGCTGGTCCAGAGGCATGGACACTGTCAGCCATTGTACACAAGTGGTATGACCTCCAGTTGGCTGTCAAATGGAAGCTGGCAGCTGTAAAATGAGCAAAGTTAGCCACGGGCAGTGGTCCGCTCACACAGGGGCTCAGCCTAACACCCATCAAGAGGATGTTAGCTGACACCCTGTCTGACATTGCCCTGCAGAGGGAAGAGGAGGACAGGGACACAGTGCTTGGTATGATGTACATTGCAGAGACAAGGGCCAGGATACCCTGTATGCCACGGAAATGCTAATCACCCTGTTTTGTACCCTGCAGAGCCTGAGACACTGCCCAGACCCCAGACAGAGGCTGTCCCCACTGTGGAGGATGACACGTAGGCTGAAACCTGCACAGACAGCACAGATACATGTACCGTATTGTGTACCCAGCAGAACACATGACAATCCATGGTGGTGCAGCTGCAAGTAAAATCACCCATTTCTCTCACCCCCAGGTACAACACAGGAAACAGTGGTTACGGCGGAGAAGGTGTCCTCACTCAAGGACACATACCTGGAGTCTGTGGTGGAGACACTTGATGATGTTCATTACGTGTACACAGCACCCACAGACAGTCAACCCATAGCCACCCACAGCCCTGCACCACCCCATTAGCACAACCCAGTTGCAGAATACAGGCTACAGATGTACGGATGGCACTGCAACACAGCCACACATGCATGGCTGTTGTGTATGCCCTGCCACAAATGTGCTTAGCAGGTCAGGCCCTCTGCTGCCACAGTGCCAACCTCCGAGTGCAGTATTGTGAACAGGTAACAGACAGGGTAACCCTCCTGTCTGCTTGTGGGTCTGAATCACCTTTAGTCTCAAGTTCTGGAATGATTCAAACTGTGAACCTTATGCTAGCGTACCCAAATGTACAGACTCAGATAATCTGCTCTTCGGGAGGATGCCAGATTTCTTTTGCCTAAGGGCACCTAACCAGGTATCCAAAATGAACCCTTAAAACTCTATAAAATACCTTAGGTATATGATTACCTTTTCCCAGTTTAGTAACACCATCAAGCTCTGAACAGTTTTTGTCAGTCTTAACCCTCTATACGTCACATGCAAAAAGAACTTCAAAAGATATACCCAGGCAGTCTTTCAAAATAATATTTTTACTAAAATTGATAAAAATATGTAAAATGTAAACACAGATTTCGGATAAGAGTGACAGAGTGACACATGACTTGTTTGATTTCGGTGACTCCCTGTTGCCAGCTGAATGGAGAGAAAGGACCAGCGAGAAGCTTGCCCAGAGAGACCAGATGTTTTCTTTGAAGGAATGGGATGTAGGATGTGTGCAAGGAGCTGAACACCGCATCCGGCTACATGACGAAAGGCCATTTCGTGAGAGGTCTCGATGCCTGGCACCTGTTGACATAGATGATGTGAGATGACATCTGCAAGAGATGCTTGTGGTTGGGGTAATACAAGAATCCAGAAGTCCATATGTTTCACCTATCGTGATACTGAGGAAAAAGAATAGAACAGTTAGGATGTGCGTGGATCATCGCACTTTGAACCGGCGGACCAATCCAGATCAGTACACCATGCCACGCATTCAGGATGTGCTGGACTGCCTGAATGGTAATAAGTGGTTCTCGGTGTTGGACCTTCGCAGTGGGTACTATCAGATCCCGATGGCCCCAGAAGACCATGAAAAGACTGCCTTTATTTGCCCACTTGGTTTCTATGAGTTTATGAGGATGCCTCAAGGGATTTCGGGTGCTCCAGCCACTTTTCAGCACCTGATGGAGTGTGCAGTGGGGGATATGAACTTGTTAGAGTGCTTAGTATACCTGGATGATGTCATTGTGTTTGGCAGCTCACTGAAGGAACATGAAAGCAGGTTATTCAAGGTGTTGGATCGACTGGAAGATTTTGGCCTTAAATTGTCCATTGATAAGTGTCAGTTCTTTAAAACATCAGTAAAATATGTGGGATATATAGTATCCACTGAGGGCATAGAGACTGACCCCAGTAAAGTTGAGGCATTGACCACCTGGCCCCAGCCAAAAAATCTGAAGGAGCTGCAGAGATTCCTGGGTTTCTGTGGTTATTATCGGCATTTCATCAAGGACTATTCAAGAGTGATCTTCCCTTTACTTAACCTTACTCAAGGGTATCCCCCAACCCACAAAAGATACAAAAAATCAGTGCCCCTTGAGACTGAAAAAAATGTATTTCTGCCCAAATGAAGTGTTTGGGGCCCACTGGACTCCTAATTGTGAGACTGCTTTCCATGAAATCATACATCAACTTACCCATGCCCCAGTGTTGGCCTATGCTGATCCTACAAAAACGAACATCCTTCATACTGACGCTAGCTTGCAAGGGTTGGGGGCTGTGTTGTATCAGGAGCACACAAATGGCCTGAGACCAGTAGTCTTTGCCAGCAGGAGCCTAACTCCGTCAGAAAAGAACTATCCAGTGCACAAACTAGAGTTCCTAGCTTTGAAGTGGGCCATTGTTAATCAATTTCATGAGTACTTGTATGGAGCTAAGATACTGGCAAAAACTGACAATAATCCTTTGACCTATGTACAGACTTCAGCTAAGTTGGATGCCATGGGCCATAGGTGGCTCTCTGCCTTGTCTACATACGACTATGCAGTTGAATATAGAGCAGGCCTGAGCCATATAGATGCTGATACTCTCTCCCGGAGAACGGTTCCTTCGAATAATTGGGTCAGACTGTCAGAACCGGATATTTGAGCACTCTGCCAAAAGTTTGACAGGGAAGAAAAGATGTCCACAGATGCAGTGGACTGCATGGTGGATTGTTTGGGGCCATCCGAGAACTGCATACCTGCCACTTATTGCCATTTTTCTGCGTTGGACACTGGTGCTTTGCCTCAATTAAATAATGCCAGTATTCAGTGGGCTCAATCCCGAGATCCTATGATCAAAACAGCTCTAGAAGCCCTTCAAGCAAGGAAAGATGTGTCAAAATTATGCTCCACTGATCTGAGAACTGCATTGCTATATAAAGAAGGCCCTAAATTGGGAGTGAGGAATAGACTGTTATACAGAGAGACAATGGACAAAGGGGGCCAACTGGACAAGCAACAGTTAGTTTTGCCTGCTGCCTTTCGAGAGCTGGTGCTGAGGTCCCTACATAACCACATGGGACACCTCGGCATAGACAGAACCCTTGATTTAGTGAGATCTAGATTTTATTGGCCCAAAATGGGGGCTGATGTGGAACAACACATTAGAACTTGTAGTCGTTGCTTACAGCGGAAAGCTTTGCTCCAGAGTGCTGCCCCCCTTGTTAACATCACCACTAGTGCACCCATGGAGTTGGTCTGTATTGATTTTCTGAGTCTAGAGCCAGATCAAAGAAATATCGGTAATGTACTGGTGGTCACTGATCATTTCACTCGATATGCTCAAGCGTTCCCCACCAAGGATCAGAAGGCATCCACTGTGGCAAAAGTACTTACAGAAAATTTCTTTGTTCACTATGGGGACCCACAAAGAATCCATTCTGATCAAGGGCGGGACTTTGAGAGCCGCCTGATTAAAGAGATGCTTTCATTGTCGGGGGTGCGAAAGTCAAGAACCACCCCCTATCGTCCCCAGGGAGACCCCCAGCCAGAATGGTTCAACCGCACTCTGCTAGACATGTTAGGCACTCTTCAACCAAAAGACAAGCCCAGATGGAGCCAACAGATTAGCACACTGGTACATGCCTACAACTGCACCAAAAGTGATGCCACTGGGTTTTCCCCCTATCGACTAATGTTTGGAAGAGAAGCCCAATTGCCAGTAGATGTTTGCTTTGGAGTTTCTCCTGATGGGGTTTAAGCAGCTGCTCATTTACAGTATGTGCAAAAATTAAAGGCCCAATTAAACCATGCGTACCAACTGGCTCAAACCATAGCTGCCAAAAGAAATCTAGCCAATAAAGAAAGGTATGACAAAAAAGTGAAAGCCCTGGAACTCAGGGAAGGAAATCGAGTGTTGCTGAGAAGCCTAGGACTGCATGGCAAGCATAAGATTGCTGACAGATGGCATCACCTCCCTCACATTGTAGTGGGCAAACTAGATGATCTGCCTGTGTACAAAGTACGGCCTGAGAATAATTCAAAAGATGTGAAAACTATGCATAGAAATCATTTGCTGCCAACTGGGCAGATCCTGATAGAGTCTGAGCCCCCAGACAATACCCCCTCTGGACCAGTGACTAGAGCCGCTGCTAAGAAAAAATCAAGAAAGACTGCACCTACAGAAGCTAAGTTAAAGTGTCCCCCCCCCACAAGTTTCAATTGAACATGACTGTCAGTCTGTGTCAGAGGAAAGTGAGTGTAACCTTGAATATTACCCCTCTTATGAACTGAGTCAATTGTTTTGGGGCAATCCCCTAGTCAACCCAGGGGATGAAGCTGGGTCTTCTGGACTGTCTAAGCCCCCAGCTTTGTCCCTGGAGCCAATGCTCCCGGAAGCTGAAGTGCAAAGCATCAAATCAGAGGATGTGGAATCATTGTGCATGGTTGAACTGCTTGACTTTTCAGAAGAAGGGAGTGATGTACTGGAGCAAGCTGGTGATACACCAGAACCAGAACGGTGTGTTGAGTGCCCTGATAGTTCCCTGCCAGTACCAAGAGTCTCCACAGTTGATCCAAGTGTTGTGGACTCAGAAATTTTAAACCTTGGAGCTGAGAATGCCCCAAATTCTAGCCTCCCTGCCCCAAGAGAGAACCCCTTGGCAAGTGCAGACATTGCTGAAAGTGAGTCTAACCATTCAGAAACTGTGCCCGTTTCCCCCAGAAGGACTGGTTGAGAGGTGAGGCCTGTAGAACGGCTGAGTTACAAGTCCCTGGGCAGACCTGTGGACCTACCCCTCAATGTGGTTCATAAGGGAGTGTATGTAACCTCGAGCTCGCTGCCCAAACTATGCCTGGGAGATAAATCCAGACTACTTGTGTTGCCCTCTGAGTATGGTGCCCCTGTCACTTCCAGCCCCAATGTAGCTGATAGGGATGGGACCCCTTTATCCAGGTTTCATGTGCAGGAAGTAATGACCCGAGTTAAAATATTTGTGTAGATATATATATATATATATATGTGTCTATATATATTAGCAGTGTCAGTGGATCAGTAGGTAGCACACTCGCCTCTGAGGTCGGGAGATCAGAGGGCTGTGGGTTCAGTTACCACATCTGACACTTGGGTTAATATCCCAGTACTGACACTGTAGTGCAGCATGAGAGGGGTGCTGCACTTCTGAGGTGCCATCTTTCGGATGAGATGTTAAACCGAGGTCCCATCTGCCTGGATTGGTGGTAGTTCCGGTGGATGTTAAAGATCCCATGGCACTTATCGAAAAGAGTAGGGGAAAATTTTATTAAAAATAAATTGAACAAAAATTACAACAAAACATTGTATAACATACAATACATGCATTGAAAACCAATCAGTTGTTCCGTAACCAAAACAAAGTAAATGTTTTGAAACACATCATCCAATTTTATCTTTCATAAAAGGAACATTCAACCAACAAAGTTTCCATACCACTTCATTCATATGTTGTTGTTCAAAATAACACTGCTTACATAATGCATTTTCTATAATAAGGATGACAGTATCTGGGTCTTGATAAACTGGCTGCAACATCAGTTTACATCTGACTTGCCAAAGAATTAATTTGATAAATGATAAGATAAGTCTCACCATGTCAACTTGCAGATCTAGGTCTGAAAGACTAAAACCACCTACTATTTCAGGATATGTAAGACTCTTCTAATAAGGTTGATTCCATCTATTAGCCAATATTCTCCACACTTTTTGTACAAAAGGGCATGAAAGTAAAAAATGTTGCATAGTTTCTACCGTCTCAATGCAGACCTGTCTTGGACAAAAACGTTCTTCATATTTTTTATGTTTTGCATTACCTTTCACATTCAAACACCCATGGGCACTCAGCCATGTAATGTCCCATATTCTAGGTGCTAGTCTAGAATCCCTCAAAGTATCAAATACATGCATTCTAAATTGAGGCTCCATATCATGAAATTCCACTTGAAACTCAGGAATACCTTGTTGAATAGTCTTATACATTACTTTGTTTGATGATGAAGTAAGGACCTTTAAGGACACTTTCCATAATTTTAATTTCCCCAGAACAGGCCTAAAATATACACAAGGAGTTTTAACCTGGGCATGCAGAATTCCCTGCTCTTTCCATTTGGAATATACAGGTCCCAACCAATGGTCAGCAAAAGGGAGCCATATTGCTAGTTGTGGTTTAGAAATATCCAATAGATTATGGTGAAACAAAAATAGTAAAAAGAAAAAGAATAGGAATCGTCAAATTCAAGCCTCCTTTATCTATAGGAAGATACAGCACCTCTTTCTTTATTGGATTCAACCTACACCCCCAAATGATCTGAAAGACCAAACCTAACAGACATGATTCCAGATGCCATGGTAATGGATATACAGCACTGAGAAACAAAAAGATTGGCAACAGATACGTTTTAACTAGCATAACTTTCTTTTTTTTCACTAGATTCCAAGACTTCCAAATATTCACTTTAATAGCTGCTTCCTCCAATTTTTTTGACCAGTTAAACACACTATTATCCTCCTTCCCATAACAAATACCCAAATATTGGAATGGCATGTGTGATACTGTAATACCATGCCAGTCTGTGGTTCCCAGATATGACCTTCCCAAGGGATAAATTATACTCTTTTGTTTATTCAGACTAGCACCTGTGGATTTAGCAAGGTCATCCAATAAGGTCAACACCCTCAAACCTGACTGTTCATCTGCTACTACAACACAAATATCATCCGCATAAGTAGTAACTCAAATTTCTAACCCCCCCCAGTGGCAGAAGCCCCTTTACATAAGGATCTTGCTGAATAACCCTTAACAGAGGATCCAAACAACACACATACAAAAGGGGACTTAGGGGGCATCCCTGTCTTACCCCCCTAGAAATTGTGATATATTTCCCTAAATGGCCATTAACTATAGGGATAGCACTAGCACGGGAATACAAAGTAGTGATCCACCTCACAAATTGCTCAGGGATCCCATAGGACTGTAATACAAGAGAAATGTAAGAATGTGGAACTCGGTCAAAAGCCTTTTCTTGGTCCAAAGCCATTATAAACCCTTGTAAAAGTTCCTCTTTACCCTGTTCCACTAGTTCCCTTATTAATAATAAATTGTGTTGTATAGTACGACCTAGTATAGTACAGGTTTGAGCCGATGAAAGTAAGTATGGCATCAAAGGTGACAAACGAAAATGTAGAAGTTTCATTAAATTTTATAGTCTGCATTTAATAGACTTAAGGATCTCCAATTGTCCAAGCTCGTCCTCTCTCCCTTTTTGTACACCATAATTTGCACTGCTATACAAAAGTGAAAATCTACTTGCAAAGTCAGTAAAACCCAGTTGAATACAACTTTTAATAATTGAACCATCAAGTCTTTAAATGTATGATAAAATTCGGTAGGCAAACCGTCTATACCAGGTGGACTAGAAATAACTTGATCAAGCTCTTATTCAGTAATGGGCTCAGTCAAGTGCAATAACTGATCATCTGATAGGGAAGGTACTACAATGGATGAAAGCACATTTTTTGTCTGATCCGCCACTAATAAGGAAGAGGTGTACATTGACTCCAAATAGTGTGATACCGTGTTCAAAATACCAGGGCCATCTGAAACTATCTCTCCAGTGTCTGTAGTGATAGCAGACAAAAAGCGAGCATTTGCTCTCTGAGTACTAAGCTGAAAGGGATCTCCCAGGATCTCCCAGTCCTGTTTTCCCCCCGAGTGCAAATTTTATGTTTATGTAACAATGTTTTGGCCCTGTTATATTGTAACAAGAACATCTACTTTTTAATATTAAGAGCCTGTTCTGTGAGAGGGATATGTAACAAATTAATAGTTGAATAAATTTTATTCAACTGCATACGCAGCTTCAAATACTGTCTATACTGTCCCTGACCTTTTTCAACCGAGTGTTTTTGAAAGATACTTTTCAGTCCTGTTTTAGTGAGTTGCCACCAGCTGCTTGTGTTTTTCACCACCCTGCCATTGACATGCGAGCTCTAAGAAAATCCTGTATTTGGGTCTGCAAATGTTTATCAGGCAGAAGTGCCGCATTCAACTTCCAATACCCTTTCCCATACCGAGGCCCATTAACTGCACCCAATGTAATCATCAAAATAGCATGGTCAGAAATTTCCATCAGGAGTACTGTCGCTTTTTCCACCCCAATATTAGCTTTAATAAATGAAAAATCTATTCTAGTGGAAAGGGAACCACAAAAATATGTTTGCCCACCTATCTTGTGTATCATTCTATAGGCATCAATCATCTGACTTTGGGATAATAATTGGAGAAGATAGTTAGTGTCACTATACACCTTTGTTGTCTTAGCACCTCTATCCCCTATATTAACACCACAATTAAAGTCCCCCCCCCCCAAATAACTAATTTGGTAGTGAGCAAATAGGGTTTAATCAGCCCAAACAATTCTGTCCTCCCTTTCTTAGTAAGAGGGGCCAAAATATTAATTAATCTCCAGGACACATTCTCATATGTGAAGTCTACTATCAAGGCTCTCCCCATAAACACCTCAATTAATCTGGAAATATGAAAAGCGTCCCCTCTAAACAGAATGCCCACACCCTCACACACATCCATGCCATAGGAGAAAAAGGATGGCCCCCAACACCATGGTTTTTGTGCAGCGTTAATTAAAAAAAGTAGTATTTAGCCTAGTGTCTTGCGAAAGAAATATATCACAATCCATGTCTTTCAACCTTGTCAGGGCAATCAAACGTCTCTTAGGATTTTTTATGCTATTTACATTAATGGTTGAAATTCTCAACCTGGGAATGAAAGAAGTCCACATAGAAAATATGTTATAAAATCAAGGTGGCTTCTTAACCCTGGTACTTCTACAGACACGGGTTCTATAGCGGGGGGGCATCACTGACTTGGGAGCACTGCTCCTGAGCTTCCCCATCAGTATCAGAAGAGGGAGGGGCTAAGGAAGAAGCCTCAGAATCTCCACCTGGTTCAGAATCTAGAGATTGAGGTTTTAAAATCCCATATTTATTAGTCAGCTCAGTACTGTCATCTTTCCCTGAGGAGGCTTGTGTTACCTTAGGTCTGGGTTGAGATTGTTTCAGGCTCCTTTTCTTAGCCACACTTTTACCCAGAGGGGGAGGCATTTCAAAAGGAGTTTCCTCTAGTACCGGTGGGAGAGAAGTGACCTCTGTTCCAGGTGGTAAACCCTGCTCTGAAGCAGCCTCAGCTTGAGGTCCTGACCCGTTATCTGCTACACTATCTACCTGTGAAAATGGCGGGGGGGGGTCAGGGGAGGACTTGGCCTCGGTTCCGCAAGGGGTGGTTCCTGCTGCTGAGCCCTTTTTTTCAACATTTCTTTTTTCTGCGCTTCTTGTAAGATGCGATCCTGACTTTTCCTGTCAGATCGATTATGGGTAGCCCAGGGACAGGATTTATATGTATGCCCAGACTCGTAACACAAATTACATTTTAAATCAGCCTGACATTCAGAGCTATGATGACCATAGTCAAGACAGAGGTTGCACCGTAATCTATCACATGTGGAGCCTAAATGTGTAAGGGCCTCACATTTAAAACAAGCCCTAGGCTAACCCTGATAAAAACAGTGCCCTCTCTCAGAACCTAGAAAAATACTATTTGCAAGATGTACAGGCCCCAGATGATTATTCCGTAAACGTACCCGGAACACCCACCCTCCATTCCAAATGCATTCATCATCAAATATAGGTGAAGGAGCCCTGAGGACTTCACACCGCTTTTGTAAACAAAAAACAATATCATGCACTGAAACAGATTCATTAAGAGATAACACTGTCACCGATTTAATAGATGGTTTAGTCAAAGGGATAGCCTTAAAAGGCATCCATAGTTCAGTATATTTCAGGACATCTAGTTTAGACCAGAAACGATCCAAGTTTTGTGGGGTGACAAAACTGATATCATAAGTTATTGAACTAGACACATGAATAAGTGCATGGATTTCATTTGAAAAAAAAAAAACCCATAGAGTTCTTTAGTAGAGTTTTCCCCACGTAGAGACGGTGAGGTGCTAAAGTTAAACCACCCTGATATTCCTAGCGCACCGCATTTCTCTGTTGTAATGGGGGGGTGCCTGAGAAAGGATCTTTATGCCTGAAGGACTCCCAGGCTGTTTTTGCTTGCTGAAGGGGTTCAGGGGAAGGTCTTGCCTGTTGCGGGTAAGTAAGTACAGAGTCACCCCACTCCATATGCTGCTTCTCCATACTCTCAGAATCCGAGGAGGATGCATCATGACGTTCAGTATTCTGAAGCTGTTTTCCCACATCGGGCAGCTGTGGAACTGAGGGATGCTGCTCCCCATGAAGTGATGCAGGATCCACTGTATTCAACGGAGGTTGCCCTGGTATGGGACTGTGGGCCAGGTCAGGAACCCAGACCCTGGTGTCACCTCGCTTCCAGCCCGCATTGAGCAGCGAATGGTCGAGCGAGGTAACCGGCCATTTGCAAGGGGCTTGGGGAGGATCAACATCAGATCTGCCTTTATGTAAGGCAAAAGTTTTGTCCTGAATTTCCAACCTTTCAGATGTATGAACATTAGAGATACTCACAGAGGCAGTTCGCATTTCAGCCCAGCCATCCACCACACCAGAAATATCAAACTGAAGTGCGGTTGTCAATTTCCCTACATCAAAGGGCCGCTCTGTCAGAACGCTTCCCTTTGAAGTAGAAGCGTCATCCTGCTGACCTACACCACCACTTGGTTGGGGTTCTACCATAACAGACTTCACCAATTCTTCCTGAATGAGGTGTGCAGCATCTCTACGGAGGTCAGAAGTGATAATCTCACCTTGTTCTTCCATCGGAGTCGTAGGCATACAGTGAGAAGAGTTACCAGCAGTTTGCATTCCCTCTGGTCGTATCAGATGTTGATTTTGCTGCAAAATGTTATCCAACCATACAGCATCAGGGCCAAACAAACCTTCTGTAGCACAGAAAGGTGGCAAAGCTGAATCTATCATTAATTCCTCTTTTTCCAAACAGTTAAGAAGTATTTCATTGGTCTCCAAGGCTGGACCTGAAGGTAGGGAGACCTGCTCACCTCCAGGTACACTAGCAGACTGACCAGCCAACACATCCGACTCCATGGCAGCAGCTCCCCCTACTGACACAGAGTAGGGGAATTTTCCTGGTGTCCTGGCCAAATTTCCCTCATTCTCTAAAAATACCACCAACAGCTTCATCTGGTTCAAGGTCAGTTGGCATTCATCTGTATCCCCCTTCCCCGGGTCGTGCCTGAAAATAGGCAGGATTTGTCTAGTGCACTTACCCGGTCATCAAAAACTAAATAAATAAATATATATGTACTGTTGTATGATCAGCAGTAGAATGCATAATACAGTGTACGTGTATCTGTCAGAGGTTAATATGCTGATTGCTATTTGAAAAAGCATGATAGCTCAAGTGTTCTACCTAAAAGTGATTTAGGGGTATCTACTTGACGCAGATGTCAAGCTTTTCAGGCTAGGAAGGGTGTAACCCCCCTGCAAATGGGGGTTCCCAAAAGTCTCCTAGGAGCTTGCCTAAATACCCCCAGCCTGGATGGTGTTTTGGCATTTAAGCCGCTTATCATGCTGTTTGTACCAGTTAATAACACTGGCCTCTCCCCCTCTGCCATGAAATGGCTTACGGGCTAGCTGCATGGTAGAACGCAGCAGACTAGATTCAACAAAGTCCTCTCCAAGCCCTTACCGGTATCCTCTGGCATCCCCCAGGGTTCGGTCTTGGGCCCCCTCCTTTTCTCCCTCTTTATTAACCAACTTCCAACGGCTGTAACAAACTGCAGTGCCACCCTATATGCGGATGATCTGGTCATAATGGCCCACTTCCTGGACATTGTGACTCTCAACCAGTGCTTGTCCGAGGATTTTAATAATGTCCTGGCCTGGGCAACTAAACATAAACTGGTTCTAAACCTGAAAAAAATGCAGGTTATGCTATTTGGTTCAACAGCCAAAGTCAAAGCCTTGTCAGCCCCGCTTGGTATTACCAGTCTGGACGGAACTTCCCTCCCAATAGTGAACTCCGTCAAATACCTTGGGATTACACTTGACCCTCAACTCGACCTGGGGAGTCATATTTTAAATGTCTGCAGAGCAGTGAACTGCAAACTGGGCCTGGCCTACAGGGCTAAATATAACCTCACACCTGCGGCTCGTCTAGCCCTAGCGAGAGGAGTACTCCTTCCCTCCCTTAGTTACAGTCTGCACCAATTTGCTCACACCTCTGAAACTCATCTCACTTTGTGGCACACGACGTATAATAATATCTGCCGTTTTGCATGGCTGCCCCCTGTCTCATCCACCATTGTGAGCTGTATGATAAACTTTTGCTGGCTCTCTCCAGCTAAGTACCTGGACTTTGGGGTAGGGTGCCTCGCGGGTAAAGTGATTAGAACTGGCACTCCTCCAGGGCTGGCTCAGCCTCTACCACCTGCTGACCTCTCCCCCTACCAGCTCAGGTCCCAGGTTCCGGGGATGCTAAGAGTTCCCCCCAACCGAACCCTCATGGGAGGGAGGGACTTTGCTGTATGTGTCCTAGACTTTGGAACTCCTTTCCTGAGTATGTTCACTCAGCCCCCTCCCATCAGTGCTTTCGCAAATCCCTATGGGGCTTCTTGAAACAAGCCTCAGCGTGTGATTGCCCCAAGCCTCCCTAGTGCAGTGTCACCTGTCAACTGGATCTTAGTGTTTCTCATAGGTCCTGCCTGTAATACCATGCTTGTCCCCAGAATTTCAATCTCGTACCAGGGCATCTGACTGAGTTTAATATTGTCTATGACTGTATAGCTTGACTGTGTTTTAAAAATATGTTAAAATTGTCTATGACCTATTAACTGGTGATTCCAAGAACTTCACCACTGTTTGTCAGGAGTGCTCTACACGCCTCTCTACTCTGTATCATTGGATAATGTTACTCAATGTACTTCCTTGCGTTGTTGTGCTGTC
This sequence comes from Neoceratodus forsteri, assembly GCA_016271365.2. Taxonomy (NCBI): domain Eukaryota; kingdom Metazoa; phylum Chordata; order Ceratodontiformes; family Ceratodontidae; genus Neoceratodus; species Neoceratodus forsteri. Next base: position 129,793,606 of record JADMNL010000024.1, read on the forward strand.
ATGATGTATCTGTATTTTTTCTGTACCACTCTGTATCCCTATGTTGTATTCTCCCGGGTCGTTCCTGAAAATAGGCATAATACTTGTCTAGTGTACTTACCTGGTCAACAAAAGCTAAATAAATTTGTGAGTGCTTTTAGGGCCTCTGGTACTGTCTCATTAAGAGCTGTCTGCTTGCAGGCAGGATTAGTACATGGGGGGGACTGTGTGGTTCCCTGCTGGAGTCCCGTTCGAGCTGCTGACAAATTGCTCCGTTTCTGCCATCACTAAGTGGGCAGAGTGAGCACTTTTCAAAGATGTAACTGTTTGCTAGCGATCTGTTAGAGTGATAGTAGAAATGCAATTTGTCTAACCTGCCTTTCTTGCAGTTGGGACTTTGTGTGCTATGCCCCTCCATTTTGGATCCGAACTGCAGAATAGATCCATCAGGTAGAAAGGGCACCTAAAATGGAGTTTAAGCTGACCAACCAGGATCAGGACTCTCTCGGGAGCCGGCTGGCCATAAGGGATATTGCCAGTAATTCTGGAAAGTGAAGTTCTGGACTGTGGCGCCTTTTCACACCAATAGGGGGAGTTTTGAGTGATTGGCAACTGAAGCCCACCAATTGGACCGGGTGGCACCCGACTGTAATTCCCTGCCTGGTGTCTGGGAAGGCAGATCCGTTGTGACCGTGACTGGGGAAGGAGCTCCGGGCTTCTGAGCTGCAGAGTTTTCATGCGGGAAGCGCGTGTGGAGGCCTAAAGTTGGGCGGCGCATTGGACGTGGTGATTCGGACTGAATCCGCTGTTACTGAGGAAAGGAGAGGCTGAATAGTCAAGAACCAGGCTCACCCTGTAGAGGACTGGAGAAACTGCTTCATCGTGCTTGGTCTGTCAGGAAAGTGAAGTTGCATGGCGAACTCCCGGGTTGGCAGTAAGTGTGATCGGGACCTGAGAGCAGCTGCCTGTTATAGTAACTTCTTTTAAATATAAATGTGTGAGGTGTGTCCTGCTTGCAGAACCTTGTTCCCCTGCTGTGCGATGGGCATCCAGAAATCCACGCCACTCTCGGGGACAGGGTCCAGCATTAAGTTAGTGAGTGCAAATCAGAGTAGCTCCCTGCCATCTGTACCTTTAATTGCAAGTGTTTCATCTGATTTTCTCTCTTTCTTGCTATATGAACTGAGCCAACCAGCTCCGGATTACAATTGGGTAGTGTGCAAGTGTTTTTTCCATCACCAGGCCCCAACCAGTTGTACAGATCCTGGCTAGCCCCCCCCACCCTGGGTACCCAGAGAAAGTGACATCTAGGGACTCCCTGATTTCCCCCTGTCCTTGTTGCCATCCCCTAAATAAATCAGATCTGTTTGTTTCAGCAAAGTTACACTGACTAAGGTATGTGTTTATGTTAAAGTATTGTACAGTGGCTATCGTATTACAACATCTTGTTTTACAGGGGGTCCCCAAAGTCACGCTGACCGAACCAGTCCTGGGGGTAAGTGTCTCTGGTGAAGGTACTCCTGATGTATTGTGTGGGTCACTAGTAGGTGTAAAAGGGTGTCTCAGTGTCCCAGAGGGCTGTGACCATGTTAGTCGAACTACTGTAAACCCTGACCTCTGGGTGGAGGCACCTGCCATAGAACCTAGGCCCCTCAACCTGTTAGCAGTTAGGCAGGCAGAGGTAGTAGCCCTTGGGATAGCGCCACCTGGGGGTTACACTTGCAAGGCAAGACTCCATCTTAACAGTCTACCATTAGTTTTTCCCATCTGCATCAGCCAAACCAGGGGGTTGTGGTCCATTTGTGCCTCAAAATGCTGCCGGTATAAGTATGGCTCTAACTTCTTTAAGGCCCACACTATGGCAAGACACTCTTTTTCCTCAGTGGAGTAAGCCTGCTCCCTGGGAAGTAACCTTTTAACTGGGTACACTACAGGGTGATCTTTCCCTTGGTTGGATGTCTGACTCAGTACTGCCTCAATAACCACATCTGAGGCATCCGTCTGAACTATAAAGGGTCTGCTATAGTCAGGACTTGTCAACACAGGAGCACTGCACAGTGCCTCCTTCAGTCTGGTAAAGGCTTTTACACAGGCTGGTTCCCAGGTAATTTTCATAGGCATCTTTTTCTTTACCAGGTCAGATGGGGAGCAGCCAGGGCCCTGTAATTGGGTACAAATTTCCTATAGTACCCTGCAGTCCCTAGAAAACTCCTGACCTGCTACTGCATTTCTGGTCTGGGCCACGCCTTGATCACCTCTATTTTTACTTGGTTAGGACAGAGCCATCCCTGGTGTACAGTACAACATGCCCGACGTATGCCACTTCAGCCATGGCCACCTGGCACTTCTCAGCTTTGACAGTGTACCCGCCCCTCTGTATCCTGTCCAGCACTTCCCTAATGTGGGACAGATGTTCTTCCCAGCTGGCACTAAATATGGCAATGTCATCCAGGTACGCCACGGCATACTCCTCAGCACCATTTAACACGTGGTTCACCAACCTTTGAAAAGTGGCTGGGGCGTTCTTCATTCTGAAAAGCATTACTTTAAATTCAAATAAGCCTATCGGAGTGATGAAGGTCAATCTCTCCCTAGCTCTGTCAGTTAACTCTACCTGCAATACCCCTTTGTCAGGTCAATAGTCGTAAGGTAGGTCGCCCCTCCCAACTTGTCCAGGAGTTCGTCCGTTTGGGGCATCGGGTGAGTGTCTGACTTCGTGACTGCATTCAGTCCACGATAGTCCACACAGAAATGAGTAGAGCCATCTGGCATGGGCACAAGGACTACAAGTGAGGCCCAGGGGCTGTGGCATATCTGGATTACCCCTAAATCCAGCATTTCCTCCACCTCCCTCCCAATGTCCTTTTGGACAGCCTCCGACACCCGATATGCTGTCCACCGTATGGGCGTCTGTGTCCCTGTCTCCGCATCGTGCGTCGCTAAGGGGGTTAGTCCATGCTTGGTGCTAAACAGGGGGGCAAAGTCTGATAAAATCTACCTTACTTCCTGGATCTTGCCTGGGGCCAGCTGGGGAGACAATTTAACTGCCTCCACAGAGGACTCCTGCTTGCTTTCTTCCAGCAAGTCCAGAAGGGGGTCTCCTTCATCTCTCCCCTCCCCAGGACTACATACTGCAAACACCATGTCAGCCCTATTAGCATATGGATTCATCATATTGACATGGTACATTCTTTCTGTCAGTCTTCTGTCAGGTAACTCTATAGTATAGTTATCGTCATTTAATAATAATAATAATAATATCTTTATTTATTATGCGCCTTTCAGTTGTCAAGGCGCATTACAAAACTAAAAACAACAGATAAAACAGCAATAATAAATATACAGTAAAAGCCAGGCATTAACCTCATTAGTCACAGTATATCCTGCTCCATAAATAGGTCTTCAATGCCTGTTTAACCTCCCCCCCACAGTCATGCACTCCCGAAGTCGACGAGGTAGAGAATTCCAAAGGGCTGGGGCCACGTACATAAATGCACGGGCCCCTGAAGATTTTAAAACTACCCTTGGAATCTCTAGCAACCCCTCATCTGCTGAACGCAGCAATCTCACAGGGCAGTAAGGAAACAGGAGCTCTTTCAGGTAGTCTGGGCCAAGTCCAAGTAGGGCTTTATAAGTCAGTAATCAGACTTTGAAGGTGATCTGCCACTGAACTGGCAGCCAGTGCAGTTCGCGCAGCATTGGTGTGATAGGGGACATCTGAGGAGTCCCCGTCAACAACCAGACCACAGCGTTCTGCACCAGCTGCAGGCAGGGGATATCAGCCCCCTCAAGCCCAAAGTAAAGGGAGTTGCAATAATCGAGGTGCGAGGTCACAAAGGCGAGGATCAGTGTGGGAAGATCACTGGACGGAATAAGATTCTTGATCCTAGTGATGTTCCTCAGATGGTAAAAGGATAACTTAACAACAGCCGACACCTGAGATCGTAGTGTCAGCTCATCGTCAAGTATCACTCCTAGGTCCTGCACCTATTCAGAGGCTAGGAGCTGGGACCCCCCCCAGGAAATGCCCTGTGGGTTGACCAGCCCCCAATCCCCCTATCCAACAACCTGGATCCACAAACCACCTCAGTCTTCCCTTGGTTCAACCTCAGCCAGCTGGAATTCATCCAATCCTGGATTTCAGCGAGGCAGTTATTAAATACCAAGAGTGCTCCATCCTGGTCAGGTGCAAAAGACAAGTAGAGCTGGGTATCATCAGCATAGCAGTGAAACCTCAGCCCATACCATCTTACAATGTCTCCGAGGGGCAGCATATACACAGCGAACAACATGGGGGAAAGCACAGAGCCCTGAGGGACCCCACATGACAGAGAGAGAGAAGGTCAGAGGAATAAATCCCAGACACCACCCTCTGAGTTCTGCCAGTGAGGAAGGACCTAAACCATCTGAGGACTGAACTAGTCAGGCCACAGATGAACCTCAGGTGCTCCAGCAATACCCCATGGTCCACGGTGTCAAAAGGTGATGATAGATCAAGAAGCACCAAGATGGACCAGCTTTTCTAATCTCTTGCCATAAGGAGATCATTAAGCACCCGTACCAGTGTAGTACTGTGCCTCTTTTGAAAACTGGATTGGAGTGGTTCATAGATGTTATGGATGGTCAAGTGGTTCTCCAGCTGTACAGCCACTACCTTCTCAATTACCTTCCCCACAAAGGCGAGGTTAGAGATAGGTCTGTAGTTTGCCAGACAGTCTGGGTCCAGAGAAGCTTTTTTTTGAGAGGGGTGTCGCCACCGCCTCCTTTAGGGAACTAGGAAACTCACCCAACTCAAGAGAGCACCAGACTATCTGTTCCAAGACTGGGCCAATGATGTCACAACAACCCATAATCAGGGAAGTTGGGCCCGGATCTAAACTACAGCACGTAGGGCACATACCCCGGACAATCCAAATAACATCCACGATCTCCGGCTGGTCGAAGGTACTCCAGGAGAAGTGAGGGGCAGTGACCAGGCACCGATCACCAGCATCTCCCATAGAGTGAGTCTACTGGATCTCCACCCTGATGTCGGCCACCTTATTAGGAAAGAAACAAGGCAAGCTCCTCACACTCCAATTGTGAAAAGGCTCTTCAAACCTGCAGGAAAGCTGGGTTGCTTAGCCTGTCTACTGTTCGAAAGAGCTGAGCTGGTAGGTTCTGAGTGGCAGCAATCACCCCGGAGAGGAACTCTGCCTTCTTATGGGAGATTGCTGACTGGTAGAGTTGATAATGCTCTAGCAGTCTAAGATGGTCAACCTCTGGGGTGGATTTCCACCAGCAATGCTCTAACCTTCATCCTAGTCACCACAGCTCCCTCAAGGTCCCATCAAACCATGGGGACCGAGGGTGGAGGGAGAAAGGACAAACACAGATGGGAGCAACAGAATCCAGTGCTGTGGTAATGGCCTTATTATAGGCCAGAACCAAAGCCTTTGAGTTCTTGCTTGCCATAGGAAATTCTAATAGATTGAGCACCGCCGCTAGGCCATCAGGGCTCAAATCCCGTAAAGGGCGGTACCTGACTATCTCCACAGGGGTAGGCCTGTGAAGGGGGGTGCAAAAATTGAATCTCACAGTGTAGTGATCGGACCATCCGATGGGTTCCACCCCCACATCAGAGGCTTCGATCCCCAGGAGGAAAACTAAGTCAAGAGAGTGGCCGTGTTTATGAGTAGCAGAAGTAACAATCTGTGTAAGGCCCAGTGATGTCATCAACTGGAGGAAGTGTCCAAATTGCGAGAGTTCATCCTCAATCCAGGCATTGAAGTTGCCCAGGACCATCAGCCTAGACGACTCAAATGCCAGATCGACCACAAAGTCCGCTATTTCCTGAAGGAATATATTCTCATCCCTGGGTGGACGGTAGATGAGTGCTATCCTACAACCTACACCTGCTACTGTGGTACACTCAAAAGAACCATCATCCTCAGCTGGTACACTCGTGAGGCCCAATTCGGTCTTGAAACAGCCAGTAACCCCCCTCCCCTGCGGTTCAGTCTCGAGCGGTATATCACCGAATACCCGGCCGGAATCGCAGCCTCAAGTATGGGGCCAGCATTTTCATCTAGCCAGGTTTCGGTGATGCACGCCAGATCTGTTGTCCCCACAACATCTGCAATAATTGCAGTCTTGTTCTTAATAGATCTGGTGTTGCATAACACAGCTCAAGTTGGATGGACTCCTGGGCCACCCTGACCACTAGCCCACCAATAGTGGTGGTGCCCTTGGGTATGGAGACTAGACATGGAGGACCACGTTCCGGAATCCATTTCACCCTAGGGCATCTTCTGAGTTTATCTACACTGATGTGAGTGCTCCGCTCATCTGTCCTCCGATGTTTGCACCCCCCACCCCACACCCCCACCCCTACGGACAATGCCCAGTGCTCTACAGCACTGATAGATAGAAAATAATAAAGGTGGGGGGAAAAAGGGCAGAGGGCATGGAGAGCGGAGGCTGAATAGTGCATGACCTGGGGGGGGTAGATCTATAACACAATTTACCTTCCTAACTACTTTGTACGGTCCTGCCCACTCAGACTATAGCTTGTCTTTCTGGACCAGAATAAGGATCATGACTTCCTGACCCACCGTGTATGAGTGAACTCTGGCTCTGCGGTCGTACCACACTTTTTGTTTCTGTTGGCCAGCTGCCAGGTTGCTCTGGGCTGTCCCCATAAGCTCCTTCAGCCTTTCCCTAAACCTAAGGATGTACTCCACTATGGGAGTTCCCTGGGTGGCGTGTTTGCCTTCCCAGTCCTCTCGGATCAAGTCTAGGGACCCACGTACCCAGTGTCCATATAAGAACTCAAAGGGGAAAATCCTGTCAAATCTTGGGGCACCTCCCTTTACACAAATAATAGGTGGGGATGATACTTCTCCCAGTCCCTCCCATGCTGTTTAGCAAACGCTTGAAGCATTGACTTCAGGGTACCATTAAATCTTTGCACAAGCCCATTGGCTTGCGGGTGATAAGGTGTCATGCACCTCTGCACCACCCCACACTTCTCCCACAAACATTTCATCAGGTCCAACATGAAGGAACCCCCTTGATGCAGAAACCCAACACGGGAGAAAATCCCAAGTAAGGCATCTGCCACTTTGTCTGTCCTCAGTGAGGATAGGGTAACTGCCTCTGGATACCTGGTGACATAATCCACCACAGTCAGGATGAACCTCTTCCCGGAGGAGCTAGGGGTATTCAAAGGCTCCACAATATCCATTCCTACCCTCTGGAATGGCTCCTCCACTATGGGCAATGGAATTAGGGTGGCTTGGGTTTTCTTACCTGCCTTTCCTATTGCTTGACACCAGTTACAAGACCTGCAATACTCCTTCACCTGCTTGGTGAAGTTGGGCCAATAGAAATTCTGGGCCAACTGCTGCATTGTGCGTGTGATTCCCAGATGACCAGACAAGGGAATATCGTGTGCAGTCTTGAGCAACTGCTCACGGTACCCCTGTGAAACAACAAGCTGTCTGCCTATCACCCCTCCCTCTGTCTTCACAGCCTGAGAATACATCAGTCCATTTTCCCAATAAACTTTGTTTACCGTCACCTCCCTGTGCTCCATCAGAGTCTGCCCAAGCCCTTAGCTTCACTAGACTAGGGTCACTTTTCTGAGCAGCTGCAAACTCCTAAGACATTCCCAAGGCATAAGACAGGTTTCTTTCAGTCTCTAAACTAGGGTCCCTAACACTAGCGTCAGGGCACTCAGGATCACTGTCATCTCTAACCCTCTGACAATGGGTCACCACTCCTTCTTCGGAATAACCCTCCGTAGCTGTGTGGTTAACTGCTACCAGGGAAATTTCTACCCCCTTTTCATTATTCTCCAAATCAGGAGACACAGGCTGGCGAATCAGCCTCCCAGAGATTTCCACACTGGCTTCTGTGGGGTCCAGGGAACTACAGGTTCCCCTTCCCACTTGGCTATGGGTAACTACATGCACCATCCCCTGTTTGAGATTGTTGCCAAGGATGATGTCAACTGCTAATGTTTTGGCTACAGCCATCTGTTGTACAGTTCCCTGTTTCACCCGTGTAGGAGAACACTAGCGAGTGGCAATGTTTTTTCCTTACCAGTGAAGTCTTGTACAGTGACATATTTATTGGGTATAAGCTGACCAGGCTCTACCAGATCCCCTTTTACCAATGTCAGGGATGCCCCTGTGTCCCTTAACCCTTGTGTCTGTACACCATTCGCCGTGACTGGGTACATGTGTTCCCTCATGTTCACAGGCATGCTTCCAGGGACACACAAACAACCCACTTCTTTCCTAGCCCCATGTTGTGTATTGCTTGTCCTTTTGGGACACCGTCTGGCAATATGCCCAGTTTATTTACAAATCCAACATTCATTTCTTTTCTCAGAGAAATCTTTTCTCTGAAACCTGGGGCTAACTGGTTTTGGTGAAGGCAGTGAGGTTTTTAGCTGCCCTGAAGGTGCAGTTTTCCCTTTCTGTGCTGCCACGCCCACCCCATTCGCTCTCAGAGCAGATCTGCTCTTGGCATAGCGGTTTGAGAGTTCAGCAGCCTCTTGCACTGTTTTGGGATCTCGGTCCTCCAGCCAGGTTTTTAGTTCTGCTGGGCATGCCCCAAAAAACTTTTCTTTCAATGTTATCTACAGAGTTTGTTTCAATTCCTTCCCACCAACATTTTAAAAACTGACGTTGTTTCATGGCTAGCTCCTCGTAGCTGATATCAGGGCTTCTCCTGAGCTTACGGAATTTAGCTCTGTATGCTTCAGCAGTTAAATCAAACTTTTTTGACAGTGCAGCTTTAAGTTTGCTGTAATCACTGCTGTCATCATTGTCCATTTGACCCAATGCATCCCGAGCTTTCCCGGTAAGTAGCGGGGATAGCTGGAAGTTCCAGGACCCTCTAGGAATTTTAGCCTAGATACAAACTTTTTCAAAGGAATTTAAAAAGGCATCCATATCCTCCCCCTCTTTAAATTCAGCTATCAATTTGGAATTCAATTTGTAATCCAGTCCTGTAGTTCCAGTTAAACCCAAGCCACTTACCTGCTCTGGTGCTTGTGGTTGGAGTCATAACTTCTCCAGTTCATGTTGCTTCTGGTGCTCACGCTCTTCTCAATCCATCTCTCGCTGTTCACATGCCCTCTTCTCCTCTGCAGCTCGTCTCTCTCACTCTGCTTCTCTCTGTTCTCGCTCTCTCTTCTCCTATGTGGCTCTCTGGTGCTCATGCTCTTCACGGTCAACCTCTCACTGTTCTTGCTCTCTCTTCTCCTCTGCTGCTCATTTCTCTCACTCAGCATCTCTCTGGAACTCCAGCTCCATTCTGCACAACTCAATCTGCAGCCTGAGTGCTTCTGGCTCCAGAATGCTGGTAACCTTCCCCAGCTGCTGTGGCCCTTCACTGGCACTGGCCCTGCTGTCATCCTCACCGGATCTGGACATTGCAGTGGCCGTGGCCCCTCCACGCTCAAGGTTTGGTCCCTTACAGTCACAGTCTGTGACTCAATGCTCTGGGCATCTGCTGCCATCAGGGCATCTCTGAAGTTCTGCTTGGTGGCTCTCCCCTTATACAGGACTCCTCTGTCCTGGCACAACTGCCTCAAGTATCTTACAGTCTGCCCACTGTAGTTGGAAGCCATCTTCTTCCCTAACCACGGCTACTCTAACTTGCACTCTAGAAAAAGGAAAAATAAAATATGTAGGAACTTGACTGTAAGCAAAATGATATAGTTCTGTTTCCTTTTTAAAAAATAAATCACTGACCTTTGTTTGCAAGTGAGCTGTACAGTATTAAGCTGACACACTGAACAGTTAAAGCTTGTGTTACAATTTTATCCGCACCGCTGCCAACTAATCTGTCACATACTCAGCAGGTCAGGCCCTCTGCTCCCACAGTGCCAACCTCTGAGCCAGTATTGTGAACAGGTAACAGACAGGGTAACACTCCCGTGTGCTTGTGGGTCCAAATCACCTTTAGTCTCAATTTCTGGGGGGATTCCTACCTATTTTCTTTTTTCTTTTTCTAAAGTGCAAGTTAGAGTAGCCGTAGTTAGGGAAGAAGATGGCTTCCAACTACAGCAGGCACACTGTAAACTACTTGAGGCAGTTGTGCCAGGACAGAGGAGTCCTGTGTGAGGGTAGAGCCACCAAGCAGAATTTCTGGGGGAATTATGCTAATGTATCCAAATGTACAGGCTCAGATAATCTGCTCTTCAGGAGGATGCCAGATATCTTTCAACTAAGGGCAGCTAACCAGGTATCCAAAATGAACCCTTAAAACTCTCTAAAAGACCTTAGGTGTATTACCATTTCCAAGTTAAGTAACACCACCAAGCTCTGAACAGCTTTTGTCACTCTTAACCCTCTATACGTCACATGCAAAAAGAACTTCGAAGACACACCCAGGCAGTCTTTCAAAATAATATTTTTACTAAAATGGATAAAAATATGTAAAATGTAAACACAGAACACTATATCAAAAAGCATACAATCACTTAAAAGAACAAGGTCAAAGTACAAAACATAAACTCCTACCACAATACAATTAGACTTTTTCTATCTAATGTATTACCTCTTTACAATGCCTAAGTTAGATCTTGTTTCTTAAGAGCCCAAAAAGAAATGTCACTCAGTTGAAACACAGAATACAGTTTAAGACTCTGTGTTTTCACCCCTTCTATGATGTCATCTAGCTCCTCCTTTTAGAAAATAAAAATTATACAAGCAATGATCTTCCTGTCAGGAGATATTTTAAATACTGTGACTTCAGCAAAAACTCATTTCCCAGTATGACTCCTTAATTAACATCCCCTCCTTGTTCTCGAGCAGTTCCTATTCCCAGGGCACATCAAAGGATTTTTATAACTTTTCACACCATGGTGTATAACATGTTTTTCCTCTAAGACATCCTAAAAGTTTATGAGCCCTATATCCTGGCAGTTGGGTCAGTTCTAATTAAGATAAGAAAACAAAAGACCATTAATTAAGTCTATCTAGTCTTTTAATTACCTCCTGGTTTCAGGTTAATATATCCTGTAGCTTTCTGAAACCTGGGGTGGGGACCCATGGCACAGCTGCCTTATGGAGACACACTACATTTTTGTATTACAAATATCGCAGAACAATCATAACCAGCTGGCCAAGTGTCACATGCCCTACCACCACATTCACACAGCTAAGAGACACAGGGATGCCCCTGGTGTCTGCACAATGTCCATGTGACAGTGGGGATAAGGGCCCCTCAAACTGCCTGCCCAGCTGGCCAGGGAGAGCATCCATACATGGCATACTGCACATGTACTACCCACAGGTGAGCCAGCTGAAACGTGATCACCTACAGGCTCAGTGGGAGAACACAGAGGCCCTGAAGGACCTGAATATGGAGGTGAGGGGGGTGTACCATGGCATTGACCACATTGGTGACCTAGTGGCATGGCTGACTGAACACCTGTGAGCTGTGCCTGTCACACTGGCCCCAGCTGTCCTCGTGCCATGGCCAGATGCCCCAGTCAGGCAGCACCCACCAGCCCCACAGGACCTGTGTTACGCACAGATGCCCCATCCAGCTGGGTGCCACTAGTCCCCCTGGCCCCATGGCACAAATGCCCAACCCTCTCCAGCCAGCACCCACCAGCCCTCTAGGACCCATGCCTTATATGTAAGGCAGTGGCCATCCAGCACCCACAACTCCTGACATCCTGGTGGTGCTGGTGGAGGGCCAACCACAGCAGGCTTTAGATGCACAGCCTGTTAAATGGCAGTGTTGGGGAGGCAAGGTGACAGCCAATACCCAGCATTTGGGCACACAGTTGTCTGCACACCTAGGAAGACAGCAGGCCAGCAGGAACTTAGCCATGTCTGCAGCACCGCACTACTCCTATGATATGAACATCATAAACATAAAGTACACATTCAAGGACAGCATTAAACAGCCACATAACCCCCCAGTACCAGCCACAAACACCACCTGTCCCACTGCCACATATCCCATCTGTACACAGCTACAAACATCCCCTGTTCCACTGACATGTGCCCCATCTGTACACAGCCACAAACACCCTCATCCTACTACCACATACCCTACCTGTTCACAGTCACTAACACCCCATTCCACCACCAAATACCCCCTGTACACAGCCACAAACACCCTATCCCACCACCACATACTCAACCTGTACACAGTCAAAAACGCCCCATCCCACCACCACACACCTCTTCTACACAGCTACATATACCCCTGTTCCACTGCCACATAACCCCCGTACACAGCCACAAACACCCTTATCCCAGTGCCACACCCTCTTGTACACAGCCACAAACACTGTGTCCCATCACAAACCCTTCTGTACACAGCCACAGACACTGTGTTCCACTGCACCACACCCTCGTACGCATCCACACTCATCCCACCACCACACCACTTCATACACAGCCACAAACACCCTGTCCTACTGCCACATACCCCCTGTACACAGCCACAAACACCCCATCCCACTGTCACATACCCCCTGCATGCAGCCACAAACACCCCATCCCACTGTCACACCCCTTTTACACAGCCACAAACACCCTGTCCCACCACCACATACCCCTGTACACAATCACAAACACCCTGTCCCACTGCCACATACCCCCTGTACACAGCCACACTTTCCCCCTTCCCACCATCACATACCCTTCCACTGTACACAGCCACAAACATCCCCTGAATATAGACACATATATATGTAACCATCCTACCAATTTTGGGGCTTGCCTGTAGCCACATAGCTCCTGTTCAACTCTCCTCCCTTAGCACTAGGAAATGCCTGCTGTTTTTTTTCTGGTTGCCCCCATTCTTGCTGTGTCCTTTCTGGTGCCCCAGTAGCCCTCTGAATAGCCCAGGTATAATTTCAGCCCTTCTTTGCTCTAACCATTTGAACCTCGCTATCCCACTCTGTGGCTGCACTCTGGTGCTGCAGGGATTGCGCAGGTGCAAGCGGCGCCTTTGATGTTCGACCACTTGATTTTGCAGTCAAATGGGAGAGAGTTCAGTAGTCCCAGTGTCCCCACCTACTAAGTGAGATCCAGCGACTACTCCAAGGGCCCTGAGAGCCCACTTAATTAAATAATTAAAGAGATTCATGAGGCAGTAATGATCGGGACTCATAAATATTAATGAGCCCAGAGCCCCGATCGCATACATATGTATGAGGGTCTGTTCTGTCCTCAGGTCAGCAGTGTTTTTGGCAACCACCGAACAAGAAAAGTAAATGTAAATAAATAAATAATTGTAACTGCTGTGTGGGTCTTGGGGAAGAATGTTTTGAAAGGGGAAACAACTTAAAATAAATATGTTGCTCAATCCTGGCTGCACCAGTATATGTTGGGACTCAGATAGACAGCCTACCTGCTGCAAACAAGGGGCACTAAATATTGGCAGCAGCAACAGGCTAGAGACTGATGCAAATAACTAAAGCTGGGCAGTGACTTAAAGGACACTCCAGTGGCTATTGAACTGTGGGGCATTTGGGCAAATATTTAAAGTGTTCTGGCTGCACCAGGACTTTATTTGGGACTGTATTAGCTCTGCCTAAGGGACTATGTGTTCAGCAGCCATTATAAAGCAGCCACAGCCAATCAGAATGCTAGAATTTTAAAGCTAGAGCTTGTGGGACATTAGACAAAGCTCATGGGAAATTTCCAAGTGCTCAAGGGGAACTGCAGGGACTTCATTTCAGGTGCCAAAACAGTAAACCAACTGTGCATCGAGGAGGCTTAACGAATAATTTATTTTCTTGATTGACAAGTCTTCCAACCTACTGGAGGCAAAGCAACCAATAACTTCAGCAAATTGGGAGCCTCAAGAGAACCTCATGAAAGACTGAGTTTTACAGCAGATTCCAGATTTAAGGGGAGCCCCCCCACAAGGGTGGGCACTCAGGCTCCCACCCATGGAACTGGGCCTGGTGATCCAGTTAAGTCCCTCCATCCAGGAGGGGGTTTTGACTTCTTTGCAGTAAAGTTTAAAGTCATTTAGTTATTGTAGAACTTGCTAGCCTGGGGGTTGCCAGAATGTCCTCCAGGTGCTAGCCCTCCCTTCCGCGTTGGGAAAAAATGTGTACCTGCAACTTGACATCAAGCTGGCTGAGAGAGAGCTGAATCTGCCTCAGTTGTGAGAGAACTGAAGACAATAGGAGCCTTCACTGCAGAGGTTCTACTGAGAGGAGCCTGAGTGAGTACTCTTATACCCCCCAGGTGCAAGAACAAAAGAAAGTGCTTAATTGGGCTGCCAATGCCCTAGTGACTGTTGTTTATGAGACTGTTCTTTGGGTCTTCACCTTGCATCTTCTGCTCCTAAGTCTTGCCCAGCGCAGGTGGACCTAACTGCCCTAAGGGACCCAGTGAGTCCAGCTAAAATGTATAAATGTGCTGACGTGTTATCTGCTTGGAGCCTACAGGACTGGAAGGGGAGCACTCAGAAAAGGGGCTCATCATGACTTTGCCTGGGAGGTCCAGTATTTGCTAAATAGTTCGGTCAAGATGTCCAGTGGAGTTGAAGCCTTCAGCCATGTGCCACAGATGGGACTGAGACCTTAAGTCTAATTGAATTTGACTACTTTAACTTGGAAATGACTGCTTTGACTAACTACATTTGCACATGTGAATGCAAAGAAACAGGATCCCTCTAGATCTGGGAACAAGCACCCACAGATTTAAGTACTAAAGGACCAGAGCAGCTATCCTGTCCCCTAGTAGAAGGAGCTACATCTTCTATAAATGTGTTAAGCAGAGAACTAGTGACACCACTGACTACCCTTTTTAACAAATCATGGGAGGATGGTGTGGTACCCGAGGACTGGAGGAAGGCAGATGTGATTCCCTTTCACAAAACTGGGACCAAGACAGAGGCAGGAAACTACAGACCTGTCAGTTTGACCTCTGTGGTAGGGAAAGTAGTGGAATCACTTCTGAAGGAAAGAATTGTTGAGTACCAAGAAGCCAGTGGGGCACAGGACACAAGGCAGCATGGATTCACAGTGGGAAGGTCATGTCAGACGAATCTAATTGATTTTCTGGGTGACCAAAGTAGTAGACCAGGGAGGGGTGGTGGAATGGCCTACCTAGACTTTAGCAAGGCATTTGACACAGTCCCACACAAAAGATTAATAGTCAAATTAACCAGCCTGGGAGTGTGTCCCAGGGTGGTAGCCTGGGTAAAACATTGGCTGGACAACAGGACACAGAAGGTAATTGTAAATGGAGTCCACTCTGAAGAAAGAGGGGTTACTAGTGGGCTACTGCAGGGTTCAGTACTGGGTCTAGTCCTTTTTAATGTCTTCATAAGTGACATTGCAGAGGGACTGGAAGGAAAAGTATGCCTGTTTGCAGATGACACAAAGACCTGCAACAGGGTTGATACACAAGGAGGCGTGAAAAGGATGAGAAGGGACTTGGCAAGGTTGTAGGAATAGTCAGAAGTATGGCAGCTTGGATTCAATGCAGAGAAGTGCAAAATAATGCACCTGGGAAACAAAAACCCAGGGGAAGATTGCACAATGGGGGGGAGGTAGTAACAACAACAAAAATGGAAAGGGACCTGGGGATAATCATATCAGATGACCTTAAGGTTGGCAAGCAATGTGCAAAGGCAGTAGGGAGGGCTGGGGAGATACTGGGATGTATAGGGAGAGGCACCACCAACAGAAAACAGGAAGTTGTTATCCCCTGTACAGACAGTTGGTGAGACCCCATCCGGAGTACTTGTCCAGTTCTGGAGACCCCATCTCCAGAGGAAATAGACAGGATGGAGGCAGTTCAGAGTAGGGCAACTAAAATGGTGCAGGGTCTGCAAAAAGCCATATGAGGAGAGACTAAAGGAACTTAATATGTATACCCTTGGGGGGCATGATAGAAATGTTTAAGTATCTCAGTGGAATCAACAAAGTCCAAGGGGTAGCATCTTTCAGAAAAGAGATGTGCAAAAACAAGGGGACACAATTTGAAGATAGAGGGGGACGCTCAGGGGCAATGTGAGAGTATTTTTTCACAGAGAGGGTGGATGCATGGAACAGCCTTCCCGAGGAGGTTGTGGGGTCTAAAACTGTGGGAGAATTCAAGAATGCATGGGACAGACATAAGGCAGTTTTTGTGGGGGGTAGGAAGAAATAGGCTGTTGGTTAACTAGGATCTGCAGTCATTCCTGTAGGTAGGAAAATGGGTAGACTAGGTGGGCCAAGCAGTCCTTATCTGCCGTCAAAGTTTATGTTTCTATGTGTTGAATGTTCGGAAATTCTAACTGGGCTCAACTCAGTGTAACTGGTTGGTTACACCTAACCAGTGTTAAACTTGCAACATGCAGGGCACCCCCTGCATACTCCCAAAAGAATGTAAATACTTTAAATACCTAATGTTTGAAAGCCTTTCCTTAAATTCTTTCTGATCAAGCTGGCCAATGTACCACTACACCATCCACCAAGCCTGCAACTTGTAAGAACTTGCAAACATACGTGCATATGAGCATACAAATCCCACCTCCCCTCCTCTTTGTCATCCCACTGCCGCCCCCACCTGCCCCACCCTCACTCTCCTCTGTTCCCTGTCCCATGCCCTTTTAAAGCTGTTCACAGATTTACATGATACCACCCATTCTGGTAGTGCATTTCATTTTGCTACCACCCTTTCTGTGAAATAGTGTCTCCTCATTTCCCTTCTAAATCTTCCCCCCTCTATTCTTAGCCCATGCCCCCTAGTGTCCCTCCCCTCCTTAGCTTAAAGAACCCATGTGCCTCACCCTTATTGATTCCCCTCAGATACTTGAATGTCTCTATCATGTCCCCCCATCTCTTCTATTCCCCAGGGTGTACATATTCAGGTCTCCCAGCCTGCTGTCATAGTCTCTCCCCTCCATTCCACACATCCTCTTCATTGCCCTCCTCTGCACCCCCTCTAGTAGCCTGATATCACGCTTCAGGTATGGCCTCCAAAACTGCACGCAATACTCTAAGTGCAGACTTACCAGCAACCTGTAGAGGGGCAAGATCACCTCTCTTCACCTGAATGAAAACCCCCTCGCTATGCACCCCAACATTTTGCTCACTTTGCATCCGCTCTCCTGCACTGGGCAGTGTTGTTCATGGTTCCTGTTACCATTACCCCAGGTCCTTCTACTCCTCCTCAGTAATCCCCAGCTTAACCCCCCCCCACCAGTATTCTCTCCTTGGGTTCTTCACCCCGAAGTGCATAACCTTACACTTCTTTGCATTGAACCCCAGCTGTCACCTCTCTGACCACTCCTCTGACTTGCTTAGGTCCCCCTGCAGCTGTTTCCATCTCTACCCTCCATCCACCACTCCTCCCATTTTGGTGTCGTCTGCGAACCGACTTACCTTGCTCACCACAATCTACAATGTCTGATATAAAGAGCTCAAATAATACTGGTCCTAGCACAGAGCCCTGTGGCACTCCTCTCATCACCGGCTTTAGAGTTGAGAGCTCCCGTCCCACCACCACCACCACCCATTGTAGCCTCCCACTCAGCCAGCTTGTAATGCAGTTTGTCATTTTTGCCCATACCCCTACAGGAGTTAGTTTCCCCCCAAGTCACCCATGAGGCACTGAATTGAAGGCCTTGCTGAAGTCCAAGTAAAGAACATCCACTGCATGACCCTTATCCAGCTCACCTGTCACCCAGTCATAATATTGTATCAGGTTGGTTTGACAAGACTTCCCTGAAACAAACCCATGCTGCCTCACATCCTGGAGGCTGTTTTCCTCCAGGTACAACACTAGTATTTCCTTTAATATCACTTCCATGAGTTTGTACACAATGGAGGTGAGATTTACCAGATGATAATTACTCGGTTCGTTCCTTGGCCTGCTCTTGTGTAATGGCACTACATGTGCCATCCTCCAGTCCAGTGGCACACATCCTGACTCCAGTGAGGTGCTGCACAGATTCACCAGTGGCTCCACCAACACCTCTGCCATCTCCTTCAGCACCCTGGGGTGGATACCATCTGGCCCTGGTGCCTTGTCTGCCCTCAGTGCCCTCAGTCCCTCTAGGACTCTACCTTCCTCAAGTCTTCCATCTGTCGCCTCCTCTCCCTGTCCCCACCCTCCCAGCCCAAGGTGGTAGCAGTTCCCCCTTTTCTTCCATGAACATTAAACAAAAGTATTTATTCAGTGCTTCCGCTTGTTCCTCCCCCTTTTCCATCCACTCCCCACCTTTTTTACTGCTGCAGTGGGTGGAACCCTGCAGACGTTTTGCATGTACAAAAGGGCTGATGCCATGTTTTCTGTCTGTGAAACTGCCTGAAGGTGTAAATAGTCTCCTCCGCCTCATCCTCCTCCAAGAAATGCTTTCCGCCCTCAAATAAATATGCTTTCGTGTTAGTCAATGGTTGCAGAGCATTATTTTCTTTCTTAAATGGGAGGTACAAGAACTGGAACCTGAGTAGTGGGAGGCAGCATTATTTTTTTGGGGGGGAGTAAGATATACTCCCACCTCCACCCGAGAAGCTCCTAAAGATCCACCTCCAACTTTTTTTGGGGGGGGTTCATGTGGGAGGGGCATGAGGTGGACCTACTGTATCATGTTAGAACAACTGACTATCAGAGCTGCCTGGGGCATCAGCGCTAAAGGTTCAGAAGGAAAGAAAAAGTAATTAAGGAGTGCCTGAAACTACATCTTTATACAGCACCTGTGAAACTGCATCCTGAAATTTCAGCACTTGAGGAAAGCAACAGGCTCAGTGCTTTGACTCAAGTTGAAAGACCCGCAGGTTTTTCCTAAACATTTTAAATAATACTAAAGCATAAAGCCAAGCCCTTTGGATGGACTGAAGCACCAGACACTCATCTGGGACATGGACCAAGCAACAGAACAAGTTTGTGGAGTTATCAAGTTGTGGAGCCCCTGCATTTTACTAAGCACTAGGAGATCAGAACATACCTGTCAATGCCCAACATTCGCTTGCAGGTATTTGCAGTGGTGATCCATTTTTTGTACATTTAGCATGAGTTATAATTGAACATTATGAAATGTATATGGGGAAACAATCCCTCTAAGTACAAATTTTAACAAGAATTAGTGTACTGGTTTGTCTTTTTAGTTAGGTGTACAATTTCCTTGTTGCAATAATTAATTCTGATCTGCAGTACTGAAGCCAACAGGGAGGCAGTATAGCACAGTGGGTTAAGGCTCTGAGCTGCAAATGGAGACCTCCAACATCACCCCCCCTTGCTGTGTGATCCTATGCCAGTCACTTAACTTCCCTGTGCCCCCAGGTTGCACCTGTAAACAACCTTTCAGCTTAGTGTGCTACTCCTGGTTAAACAATTTGGAAAAAAAACACACAATTACTGCCTTTCATAAACTGTCATCACTTTGTTAACCCTGGCATATTAGTTATGAGCATTGCCACAAGTTGCATTTTATATTTCTCATCTGTTATAAGCCATTTTGGCTTACAGGGAGTGGCCCTCTGGTCTGATATTTCTGGTGCATCCACACACTCAAGGCATATCCACCCCCTTCACACACACACACACACACACACATCAGGATTTTTTTTAACTCTAAGCATGTCAGTACTTGGCTCTAACAGTATGGGCAAGTTGGGCATAAAAATAAAATAGAAAAAAAAGGATCAAGCAGGTGCCTTTTCCTTTGTCAGATACATTCAGACAGGAGGTTGCAAATCCTGTATGACGAGTCCATTATATGGATGTTTTCCATTTAAAACAGAAATTCTGCTATTGTCATGTCTGTAGCATCCTTTGTAGCCAGTAAACTGTCATTTACATACTGTAGGTACTGTAAATGACAGGTTGTAATTCAGAAATCCAGTCTTGATAAATTAGTTTTTTTAGCACTTCTGTAAGATTAATTTCTCTGTGATGTAGGAGTGCATAGCACAGAAATGAAAGGGTTTGCCTAATTGATTGTTGTCTGTATGAGAAGTGGGCGTGACAGTGGCACGCAAGAGTGAAGTAGTCTGTATTTCTGGTTAGTGTAGTTAAATCATTATGTCTGAGACAAAAAGTCTAACAATTGTTTCTTGGCCATTCTAGGACCTGAAGTTTAACAGTAATGTGTGAAGAGATTAAAGTCCTGTGTTTCGTGCATTTGAATAGGTTTAGTGCATTGAAGTTAAACAATATAAATATATATACATAGTGTCATGGGCACCCAAAAAGGAAGGAGATACTACTGAAATAAATGCTATTCTGATGATTTATTTATGTGTAAGATTTTAAGTGCAGTTATGCCTAGGTCACAGACACATATGCTATAAAAAGTACATTTAAGGATGGATGTATTAGTCAAAGCTTGTAGTAGCAAAATAAAGCAAGAAAAATAATACATATTTTTTTCTTTCAATTGTTTAACCAGGAGTGGCACACTAAGCTGAAAGCTTGTTTACAGGGGCAACCTGGGAGCACATGGAAGTTAAGTGACTTGCTCAGGGTCACCCAGTATGCAAGTGGGGGATGTGAGATTCAAACCCAGATCTCCAGATTTGCAGCTCAGAGCCTTAAACCACTGTGCTATACTTCCTCTCTAGTTATGGCATTCTGTTTTATGGTTCATGATGTTGGTGTAGTAAGCAGCAGTACATTGCATAGCAGGTGTAAAATGTCAACAAGTAAGTCATGCAATAGATGTACTGAGCAGTTACTGAAGCAATAAATGTATTTAGGATAGTAAAATATTTCTTTTAGAAAACTGATAAATGTGTGACATTTGCATCTCAATTTCAAGGATGTTCTTATGTGGTGTCAATGTACAATATAAAGTAGTTATAGTTTTCAAGTCGTCTGAGTAATTACTTTGCTCTACCACTGTTTCTAAATTTAAATTATTCTATGAAGGACATTACATTTATGTAACTGTCTGTAATTGTATTAAAAAGATTTACTTGTCCTTGTAATGTAATGCATTAAATGCTGTTGCTAGGTTAAGAAGTCACATAACAGCAATAGAGATGAAAACAATGGGATACATAGGAATTTGAAAAGAAGTATACATTAGCAGGAGCAGTGTCATAAGCTATCATCACAGCAGAAATTTACACAAGTAAACCAAAGAACTGATAAATACATCATCCTCCCGTAGTTAGTAATTATTTTTCATGTGCACTATTGCTCTTTATTAGATTTTGCACCAGTGTCGGGTCTTAAAAGTTTGGAATAGCTTATCCTCTTTGAGCCCCCAGATAACACACACATCTTCAAAACTAACCTAGTTTGAATTTGAAACAATATATTGCACTTGCAATGCAAGAATGACAATTAAGGTATAAGCCCACAAAGGAGTAAAATATGTCACCTGAGGAAAACTATCCCATACTGGATACTAGTGTCTGTTTTTAAAAGCTTTTTATAACCCCCCCCAAACACACACACACACACAAACACACACAGAGCTGAAGTACCCACCCAAATAGCTAGGGGAAGCTCTACATTTTTATCTATAATAAATATTTGCAAGTTTAAAATAAATATTATAATTTTCATGGGCTTAGTTGTTTAAGAAAGTAATACTCTGGTGACTATGTCAAAATCAGCAGCGTTGTCCCGTGGCTCCACTCAAACATCATGCCTGGTCAACAATAGTGGCAGGAAGTATTACAAAAAGCCACACTGGGCAGCAGGCTGCAATAAAATACAGTACATATTCTTGTATTCTTCAAATTCAAAACAAGGATTTGTCAATGCTGAACATTCACTTACAGATATTTGCAGTGGTGATCCATTTTTTATAAATGTAGCATTAATTATAACAGAAAATTATTAAATATATATGGGGAAACAGTCCCTCTAAGTACAGATTTTAACAAGAGTGAGTGTACTGGTTTGTCTTTTTAGTTAGTTGTACAATTTCCTTGTTGCAATAATTAATTCTGATCTGCAGTACTGAAGCCAATAGGGAGGAAGTATAGCACAGTCGTTTAAGGCTCTGAGCTGCAAATCTGGAGACCTGGGTTTGAATCCCATAGCCCCCCCCCTTGCATACTGTGTGACCCTGATCAAGTCACTTAACTTCCCTGTGCTCCCAGGTTGCACCTGCAAACAAGCTTTCAGCTTAGTGTGCTACTCCTGGTTAAACAATTTGGAAAAAAAAATGTTTACTGCCTTTTATAAACTGTCATCAGTTTCTTAACCCTAGCATATTAGTTATCAGCATTGCCACAAGTTGCATTTTATATCTCTCATCTGTTATGTGCCATTTTGGCTTACAGGGAGTAGCCCTCCAGCCTGCTATTTCTGGGGCATTCACATTCTATGCATATCCCTACCCCCCCACACACACAAAGACATCAGGATTTTTTTTTTAACTCTAGGCATGTCAATATTTGGCTCTAACAGTATGTGCAAGTTGGGCATAAAAATAAAATTGAAAAAAAAAAAGATTGAGCAATTGCCTTTTCCTTTGTCAGATACATGCAGACAGGAGGTCACAAATCCTGTACAAAGAGTCCATTATATGAATGTGTTCCATGTACAATAGAAATGTCGTTATTGTCATGTCTGTAGCATCCTTTGTAGCCAGTAAACTATTATTTACGTAGGTACTGTAAACAACAGGTTGTAATTCAGAAATCCAGTCTTGATAAATCTGTTGTTTCAGCAGTTCTGTAAGATTTATGTCTCTCTGATGTAAGAGTGCATAGCACAGAAATGAAAGGGTTTGCCTAACTGATTGTTGTTTGCATGAGAAGTGGGTTTGACAGTGGCATGCAAGAGTGAAGTAGTCTGTATTTCTGATTAGCATAGTTAAATCATTATGTCTGAGGCAAAAAGTCTAACAATTGTTTCTTGGCCATTCTGGGACCTGAAGTTTAACAGTAATGTGTGGAGAGAATAAAGTCTTGTGTTTTGTGCATTTGAATAGGTTTAGTGCTTTGAAATTAAAATATATAAATATATATACATTGTGTCATGGGCACCTGAAAAGGAAGGAGATACTACTGAAATAAATGCTATTCTGATGATTTATTTATTTATGTGTAAAATTTTAAATGTAGTTCTGCCTAGGTCACAGACACGTAAGTTATAAAAAGTACATTTAAGAATGGATGCATTTGTCAAAGCTTGTAGTAGCAAAATAAAGCAAGAAAAAAGAATATATTGTTTTTTTTTTCCTTTTGAATTGTTTAACCAGGAGTGGCATTTTAAGCTGAAAGCTTGTTTACAAGGGCAACCTGGGAGTATATGGAAGTTAAGGGACTTGCTCAGGGTCACCCAGTATGCAAGTGGAGGTTGTTGGATTCAATCCCAGATCTCCAGATTTGCAGCTCAGAGTCTTAAATCGCCATGCTATACTGTCTCCCTAGTTATGGCAGTCATCTGTTTTATGGTTCATGATGTTGGTGTAGTAAGCAGCAGTACATTGCATAGCAGGTGTGAAATGTCAATAAGTAGGTCATGCAATAGATGCGCTGAGCAGTTACTGAAGCAAGAAATGTATTTAGGATGGTAAAATATTCCTCTTAGAAAACTGATAAATGTGTGACATTTGCATCTCAATTTCAAGTAGTCCTTATTGGGTGTCAAGTAGTTATAGTTTTCAAGTTGTCTGAGTAATTGCTTTGTACTACCACTGTTTCTAAATTTAAATTATTCTATGAAAGACATTAAGTTTATGTAACTGTCTGTAAATGTATTAAAAACATTTACTTGTCCTTATAATGTAATGCATTAAATGCTGTTGCTAGGTTAAGAAGTCACATAACAGCAATAGAGATGAAAACAATGGGATGCATAGGAATTTGAAAAGAAGTATACATTAGCAGGAGCAGTGTCATGACTTCACCAATTTTTTTTTTGTTTCACTCCAGATTTTCAACATTACCATTTTTTTACACCTCCTCATAAACAGTACAGCTGTCATTTTTTACATCCTGTTCAGAATGTGATTTTGCATCTGTGGCGCCAAATGGCACAGTCACTGTGCAAAAATCACCTTTTAGCTAATGAACTGATAGTTTCACTGTTCATGTGGTGGGGCCACAAAAAGCCCATGTTGAAAACTTGGAGTGAAAATACCAAGAAACACTCAGTGCATTATGGTTTCTGACCATAACACCCTGCCCTGTAGGGACTGACAGGCATCAAGACTGGGACTTGGGATTGTCAACAATAATGCTCATGCCATTCCACTCCCATTCCACTGCAGCCAGTGACAGGTATTGAGGTGTGCCTTTGACTCTTCAGCCCTAAAGTTCACTCCATTCTCTTATACTGTACCCATTTCAGCGTATTTCCTTATGGAATGGGGTGAATGTAAAGTTTCAACACCCCAAGGCACACAACACTTGTCTGTGTCTGCAAGGTAGAGTGAGATGAAATGGCGTGAGCAATATGGGCAACGATCCAAAGGCACACCCGAATGTCTGTCCAACTCCGTGGGGTGGGGGTGGGGTTGGCGTCACTTCAGTACTTCACTGCCATTCCTATTCTGCCTGTCTGTCTGTCTGTTTCTCTCTCTATATGTCTATGAAATTGTCTATCTTTCTATCAATTGCATGTATCGCTATTTGTACCTATTTCTAAAACAAACCTGCATATCACATTTGCCTGCACTCTGAGCACAAACTTATGAAACTCTGCATATTTGTACTCCACTTCTGCATAGACCTCAAACTTTCCTAATATTTCCATTATCACCAGCATAACTACCTTACCCTTATCAAAAGAGTCCCCCTCTGAAAGTTACCATCACATTTTCTCTGCTAACAGTCCATCATTACACCTGAGTTCCTGACATCAACAATTTGCTTAAATATAACTTACATCATCTGATGTTTCTCTAAAAAAAAAAAAAAACTGTGTAAATAATTCCAAGGCTGAACATATGCCAGCCATTACTTTTTCATGTACTGCCACCTTCTGTACCATCATGGGGATCTGCATATGTTTCCCATGCTGCTTTGCATTATTGGGGTATGTGCAATTGTGTTTTCTTTAAAATGTGGCTGTCTGGCCAATATCATCTGGGATAACACATACCTCAGTGGCATTTGCTCTGGGTTTTTTTTGTAAACCTATACTGCTTTCTATTCCTTCCATTAAAATGTTCACCTCCATATATTTTCCTAATAATGTGTATGTCTTCCTTAGAACATAAACTAAAACAAATCTTATTACTTACAAATCATTGTGTTGTTTCTCTATACCTCCTTAACAGTTCCACACAACTTCACTAACTTCATTATGCAGCCGTGTTGTATCTGACCAGAATTTGTTTAACCTCACTGTTGTCTCCTTGCACTTCCTTTTCACCCTGATATATCTAGAAAAGTTTTTCTCCCCTCCCCATGTTAATTCCCAGCACTAATCTCAGCTCCCTCTGGGCCCTGGCTTCTCTCATTTTTCTGGTCACTTCCCTGGACCATCTTGCATACTGCTCCCTGTCCCTTTTCTTCCCCGTCCTCTTTTGGTGCGCCTCCCGTTTTGCTCTCACCACCTCCACTTCCTCACTGTTCAAAAAGCATAGTTTCCTTGTTCTGCTCCTCTTCCTCTGTGTCTTGGTGCAGGCTGCCATTGCCTCTGTAATCCCCCGTTTAATAATATCCCATTTCTGCTCTGCATCCATCTCCTGCCTTATTCCCTCCAGTTTCCACTTCAGTACCTCCCACATCCTCCCAAAGTCCGCCTCCTTGAAGTTTACCACCTGGGTTATTGATTTCTCTGGCTCCCTGCACATCATGATATTAAGCCACAGTGTTTAGTGATCGCTGTCAGCTAGTGGGTCCTCCACCCTTATTTCTCTTACTGCCTCACCATTCAACAATACCAGATCTAAAGTGTTCTTTAGCCTAGTAGGTTCACTGACCAACTGCGTCAGGAGACCCTCCTGGATTGCATCCAGGAGCACTTGCTCCCTGGCACCGGAGGTGACCGGAATGCTCCAGTCAACCCCCAGCAAGTTGAAATCCCCCACAATGACCACCTTCCCTTTTCTACATACAGTACCTTTCTGATTTGTCCCTCTAATTCCCTGTCAAGCTCCTCAGACTGGGATGGAGGCCTATATACCACCCCAAAACTCAATTTCCTACCCCTTGAGTCTAGGAACTGCAGTCAGATTGCCTCTGTTCTCCTTTCCTCCCCCTTGTCCCTTGTGCATTTGATTACATTCTTCACACAGACTGCCATCTCAACCCCCCCCCCATGGTCCTTCCTGTATAATTTGTACCCTGGGATTGCCAGATCTCAGTCCATGTGCTCGGTTGCCCACGTTTTTATGACAGCTGCAATATCCACCCTCCACACTGCCAAGAGTGCCTGTAGCTCAGCTGATTTGTTGCCTAAGCTTCTTGCATTCGGTGAGACCACCCTCCATCCTGCCCTCTTCCCTTCTCTTTATCACCCTCCATCTCCTCCCTCCCTTTCCAGCTGCCCTGAGTCCTTCCATGCTAGCCTAACTTTAAAGTACTGGGTACCCAGGTTTGAATGTTGGGATTGTGGGATTCCAATACAAATTTGGGGAACTGGTATCAGTTGTGGAAAAGCAATATTGTGTGTCATCTGATTTATTGCAATTTAGATAGCCAGGGCTCTGGTCATCTGTGTTGGCATAATGCTGATTTTCTTTTGAGTTGCACAACTGTGTATCTACCCAGCTGGAGGGTTTTCACCAGCACAAACCAAAAACCGAATGCAATGTAAATATTGTATATACTGCCTGCATAACCTCTACTCCTTTTTTCCCCATTCCTAAGCCCTGTTCCCCCTGTAAATAAATTGTTGTTTGCAGAAAATGTTGTCATGAGCATATCATTAGGAGCCAGTCAATAATTCCACCAGGTATTGAAATGTGGGAAAATGTTTAATGGGCCATGTGTTGGGGTGGCAAATGGTTATAGTGGGTGGTACAGCATCCCAGGAGTTGTACCAGGTCCCATACCAGCCCACTTAAAGCTAAACTCTGGGTGGAGGCACTGCTCAAATGTAATATCTAGGAAAAAAAAACAGTTTAATGTATTCTTGGGAACCCAGGCCCCTCAACCTCGTTAGTAGCCACCAAGGCAGGTATAGCAACTCTAGGAATAGCGCCGCCTAGGGGTTACATCTTGGATGCACCACTGGGATCTTCTCTTTACACCATGTCACACCCAGCATGCCCCCCCCCATTTGTATGTATTTGGACTCTTAAAATGGATGGTTGCCTTCTAACTAGTTGTTTAACATGTGTTTTAGCACCAAATCTTCCTGTAGGCTTGGTTGTGATTGGTTGATGATCCATGGCACTCCAGACCTTACATCATTGGTTTTAGCCCACCTGATAGGCTAGTGATGCACTTGACCCTAGGATCAAATTTCTGGTATATCCAGGTACCAGAAGCCCCTGTTCTCCAGTTCAGCTTGTGCATCTGATCAGGCAACAAGCACACCAGGAGTCCCTGTTGTTCTACTTGGAAGGTAGGCCTAATTCTTTGTTGAATCTAAGAGTTTGTATAGTTTTGTCTGCCTAATGAGTTTGGGATACTGTTCACATTTCTTTAGTCAGGGGGGATCTTCCAAGGATTACTATTAATCACCCCCCCCCGATGCTTCAGCAGATGGTGCTTCTGTGATCTAAAAGAGGAAAAGTTTGGTTAGAAGTTTTTGAATTGGCCGGGTTTTGCTGGCAGGAGAGAGAGTCTTGGAATTGCTGTTGACCCAAAAGTGTCCTCCACATTGAGTTTTTAAATATCTACTAATGGTTACAAAGAGAAGAATTTAGGCAGCAGAGCCCATGGCCTCAGTCCAGCCAGGTGGCGATGACCGATCTACAGTGATCGTAAGGTCCGTGGTACAGTGCGCGACCCATGCTGTTGTTTTTTCTACTAAGAGGTAACATTTTTATAAAGAATTCCTGTTTGCTTGGCAGATAGTTTTTTGGGGGGGATTCAATGACTGGAGTGCTTAAGGGCTCTACTGTGAGGGCCGCTTGGCCTCCTGACCTGATTGCAAACAATGGGGTGCCCCCCCTCACTCCCTCTATTGTCATGGGAGCAGCGCTAGCACTCTGCTGTGACTTGTAGGCTCCTATTTTCCATTCCCTTCGCACGATGTAGCGAACTCTTATCCTTCCTCTCTTGCTCCCCGAACCCAAAGTCTGCAGCCTGTTGCGAGGTACGCCAGGGCTACACCATGCAGTCGACTCTAGGCTGCAACCTGCATGCCAGTGTCTTCCACTTCAGCATCCGACCTGGCGGTGCAGTCTTAACCAGGCAGAGCACTCTCCCCTTAAAGAAGTCAGGGGGCAGCATTATAAAAAATGTTTTGATCCCTAACATAAGGGGATATTACACTGTTTAATGGCCTTATCTGCAGCGTGATGACTGCCCACAGCTCTCCGCTCCCAAGCGGAGATGGGTAGCATAAGAGGGGACATCTTCAGCCACATTTAAAGTTAAAATGGGGACATTTCCTAGTCGTTCTCAAGTCAAGTCCCTCTCTAAAGTGGCAGGCCTAATTGGATGCACTTGTGGCATAACAGGTCCTAGTCGTCCTCAGGCAGGCTCCTCCCTAAAGTGGCAGGCCTACTGGGCACCTTGTGGCATAACAGGGGATATCTTCAGACATCTAATTTTGAACATAGGAGCATTTGCTTCTGGTCCTAGTCGTCCTCTGGCAGGCTCCTCACTTCAGTGGTAGTCCTAGTTGGGTGCACTCTACTAAGCCCCCCTTCCCCTTCCAGTTGGCACTTTGTGGTCCCTCCCTATAGCGACCACCTCAGTCACCTCCCTTGTGTCCCTCCCTATAGTGACCCACCTTTCACATCGTTGGGCTCCTTCCTCAGCAGCCCATCTGGGCACCACCACTCCCCCTTCCCCACTACATTGCCTCCTTGGGTTGGGCTGGTTTTTCAGTTCACCTCCAGTGGGACAAACCACATGAGGTGCTAAAGGGGTCAATAAGGGCCTCTGCACCCCTATGCTTCTAAAGAGGTTTGGATATTAACAAGATAGTGGATCCGAGTACTATCTAGGGGGCTTACATTTTGGAGCCCGTTGCTGCCTCCTCCTAATGCTTCCCCTTCTCTCTTTCCACAGATGGTCAAGGCGAGGAAGTGCATGTCCTGTGGAGCTACCCTGATGCCTCATAACTCAGGTCCACTCTGCCCTGCCTGCTTCCACGACGACGATGAGATATCCCTGGAGCAATTTCCAGTTTTGGGCCCTGAGAACCCAGGGCCCAGTGGCTCTAAGTGGATGAACCCAAGGGCTATTCTCCTTCAGAACCAGCAGGCCATAGTGGCCATGATGGGAAGCCAGCAGAACTTTATGCTGAAGATCATGGAAAGACTAGAGTCCCTGACACAGCACAAGGCCCCACCCACACCGATGCCAGAACCAGAAAATCCAGGGGGGGGCCACAGGGGACTGTACAGAACCAGTCGTACCTCGCCCAGACAATCTAAACCCTGATTCTGGAGACAACAACAGAGACAAAAATCTACCAGATGAGGAGGACGGGGCAGCATCTGATGACGAGGAGATGGAGCCACAACCAGCGCCATCCCTCACCGCTAAGCTATGCTCATTCAACATGATTCCAGGCCTGATGAGAATAGTCAAGGCCACTATGAGGTTTGAAATCGAGGAGAACAAAACATTGTCGAAGCTAGACCCCATGATCCAGCAAAGGGCGCCCACCAAGGAGATATTCCCCATGTGCCCAGCAATTGACGACATTCTCAACAAGGAGTGGCAATCCACAGAACTGGGCAGAATGTCAGACAAGAGAAACCTGGCCCGCATGTACCCGGTCCAAGAGGACAAAGCCAACAGCTGCTGCACTGCTCCCCTGATCGATCCCCAGGTAGCGGCTCTCAGCAAGAAAACAGTGCTACCATGCGGCACTATATCATTAAAGGATCCCACAGATAAGAAGGTGGAAGATATGTTTAAAAAGGTGTTTGAAATTGAGGGAATGACAGCCAAAGCATCAACTACTGCCATTTATACCGCGTGTGCCCAAATTTGCTGGCTCGAGGAGCTCCTTGAGCAAGCAAACCCAAAACCAGAGAGGCAGAACTTATAGAGTGCACTCTGGATGCTGCAAAGTACCTGGTGGACATGGTGATGAACACTCTTAAACTGAACGCCAGGGCCACGGCCCTCATGAACCGTGCCAGGAGAGCACTGTGGCTTAAGTTATGGGAAGCTGACAGTGAAACTAAGGTGCTGTTGCAGAACTTACCGATGAAGGGTAAGCATGTCTTCAGGGAGGGACTGCTAGAATTTCTAAAACAGAAGGAGGAGGGCAAGGAACTCCTCAAAAACAAAAGCAGGTCCACCTATCTTCCCTCCGACAAATGGAGGTTCGGGAGGGGGGAACAAATTCTAACAGACATGCAGGGACACTCATTATCAGAACAACTCCTTTTGAGGCAGAGGAACACAAGGAGGTTACCGCAATTCCTTCAACCACAGTTACCAATCATCCTCCTTCAGAGGCCACAGAGCAAAGTTCGGAGGTAGAGGAAGAGGGAACAGAAGCAAACAACAATGACTATGTTCCCAGGTCCTCGCACGCCCGTGTGCCATGCCCAGCGGTGGACAAGAGGTTGATGCTTTTCAGACAACAGTGGTACAACACAACCTCAGACAGGTGGGTTCTAGAGGTGGTGTTGAGGGGGTACTCCATAGAACTGTCCCAGTCTCTAGTCACACACAGGTTCATAAGTTCCCCCATCACCAAAAAGAGGGCCTCCACTCATCAGGTTCAACAAATCCTGTTGGATCTGATACAGAACAGAGCTATCCAGATTGTTCCCCTTCACAAGCAGGAACAGGGAGTGTACTCCATTTTCTTCCTCGTGCCCAAGAAAATGGGGGAACTCCACCCCATTCTGGATCTCAAGCACCTAAATCAACATGTAATTTCCAGGAGGTTCAAAATGGAGACACTAAAATTGACCCTCCGCAGTGTTCAGGTGGGCGATTACCTCACCTCCATAGATCTAAAGGATGCCTAACTACACATCCCAATCAGGCCAAAACACAGGCAATACCTCTGCTTCCACATCCTGGGCCAGCATTTTCAATATCAGGTCATTCCATTCGGTCTTTCCTCGGCTCCAAGGGTGTTCACCAACGTATCGGTAGTCCTGGTGGCCAGACTCCGAGAACAAGGAGTGGATATTATCCCCTACCTGGATGACTGGCTGATATGGGCTTGGTCTAGGGAGCGGTCACATCGAGACACACAGTTGGCACTGCGGGCACTCAAAGGGCACAGATGAGTAGTGTCTGTCTGTCTGTCTGTCTGCCTGTCGGCCTGTCTGGATGGACTTCGACCAGCCAGCAATCATGGATATCATGAAGATTGTTCAAGGTCTGCAACCGACTTGCTGTAGTTTGGATCCTGGTCCTATGCGCCTCCTTATGGGATGCATGGATGCGATTGGACCAATCCTTGCGAGGATAGTCTGGGGTTCTTTGGATCAAGGGGTGTTTCCAGAGTCCCTGAAAGGGGCTGTTGTGACACCCCTTTTGAAGAAACCTTCCCTTGACCCCGACTGCCTTGCTAACTACAGACCGATCTCTAACCTGCCCTTTTTGGGCAAGGTTATTGAGAAAGTAGTTGCGTTACAGCTTGATGACTTTCTTACCACCCATGAAGTCTATGATCCTCTCCAGTCCGGTTTCAGGAAGAGCATAGTACCGAGACTGCATTAGTTCGGGTACTTAATGATCTCCTAATAGCAAGAGATCAGAAGAGCCGTTCGATCTTGGTTCTTCTTGATCTCTCTGCAGCGTTTGGCACCGTGGACCATGGGATGTTGCTGGATCGCCTGCGGCTACTTTGTGGACTGTCAGGGACAGTCCTCAGATGGTTCCATTCTTTCCTCACAGGCAGAAGTCAAAGGGTAGTTTCAGGATTTTTCTTCTGCCCCTTTGCTCTGTCTTGTGGGGTGCCGCGGGGCTCTGTGCTTTCTCCATGTTGTTCACGATTGTCACGTGCTACCGTTGGGAGACATTATAGGCGTTATGGGCTGAGTTTTCACTGCTATGCAGATGACACTCAGCTCTATATGTCCTTTGTACCCGAACAAAATGATGCTGTCTCGGTTTTTAACAACTGCCTCGCTAAGATTCAGGATTGGATGAGTGTGAACTGGTTGAGGTTAAATCCGGATAAGACTGAGGTGTTAGTCTTTGACCCGGGTCATTATGCAAAGAAGTTGACTCCTGGGGTCCCCTCTGGTCTTTTATTAGGGGATACCCAGTTGAGACCTTCTGAACAGGTGCAAAATCTGGGCGTTATTTTTGACAGTGCGCTGACACTAAAGATGCAGGTGTCGGCCACTGTCAAATCTTCCTTTTACCATCTGAGGAATATTGCCCGGATAAAACACCTTGTTCCACATGAGGACCTTCCTGTGCTGGTTCACGCTTTTGTTTCTTCCCGTCTTGATTACTGTAATGCTTTATATCTAGGGTTGCCGGGGGTAGATCTCCGTCGCCTGCAGCTGGTGCAGAACGTGGCAGCTAGGTTGCTGACAGGGCTACCAAGAACTTGTCATGTCACACCTGTGCCGCGCAAACTGCACTGGCTGCCAGTGCGATGGAGAATCACCTTCAAGGTCACATTGCTGACCTATAAGACCCTACACGGCCAGGGACCAGGCTACCTGCAAGATCTCCTTTGTCCCTATCGTCCTCTCCGCCCACTCCGCTCCACTGGCGAGGGATTGCTAGAGATTCTCAGGGTCTGTTATAAATCATCTGGGGCAAGGGCTTTTTCCTTTATGGCCCCGACCCTGTGGAATTCTCTACCTCGTCAGATTAGAGAGTGCATGTCCGTGGAAGCATTTAAGAGATCCCTGAAAAGTTATCTATTTTTGCTGGCATTTGGTTAGTTTATTTTATGGTTATTTTACTGTTCTTATGTTTTTATTTATTAGTGTTGATGTTTTATCTCTGTTTTGTATTAGCGCTTTGATTTCTTGAAAAGCGCTTTATAAATAAATTTTGATTTGATTTGATTTGATTTGATTGATTTGATAGTGAACAAGGCCAAGAGCCATCTGCTACCCATGCAACAGTTAGAACACCTGGGGGCGGAAATCAACACATCCCAAGGGTGGGAAAAACCATCCCAGAAAGGGGTGGAAAAGCTAACAGCCCTATCACGTCGGCTGAAGACCTCACACTGGCCGATCATCGGCCAAATAGCCCAGTTACTAGGTTGCATGGCATCTTGCATCAATCTGATTCCGTGGGCCATGTGGCACATGAGACCCCTACAGAATTATGTACTGACACAGGGGTCTCTAAATGAGCAGAACCTGCAGATCAGAATACCGCTACCACTTACGGTGAGACAGTCCTTAGCCTGGTGGATGGTGCGCTCAAACCTCACATAAGGGGTCCCACTCGAGGCAATGTTCGACTTCTCCATCGAGACGGACATGAGCCTACTAGGTTGGAGAGCTTGCTTGGGCACCCTATCCACCCAGGGCCAATGGACAACCTCAGATGCAAGGTTGTCCATTAACATGCTAGAAATGAGAGCAGTGTTCCATATCCTCCGAGCCTTCAGATCATCCATCACCAGTTAGTCAATATTGATCCATTCCGACAACCAGGTCATGGTGGCCTACATTGCCAAACAAGGGGGCACAAGGAGCAGAGCTATGCAGCGAGAGGTCATGAGGGTACTGGGCTGGGCCCAGACCTACCTTGCACACATCAGCACTGTTCACCTCATGGGCAAACTCAACATATGAGCAGATTGGCTCAGCCAACAACAGGTGCACCCAGGGGAGTGGCACCTCCACCCCAACCTATTTCAGTTGATACAGGAGACATGGGGACCCATATCAATGGATGTCATGGCCACAGCAGACTACGCACAGGTCAGTAAGTTCTTCTCAAGGTACAGACAACCCCACTCACAGGAAATTGATGCCCTGTCACAGCCCTGGTCTCGGGACCGGGCTTACGTATTTCCTCCCATTCCCCTACTGCCCCAAGTGCTATCCAAGATTCAGACATCGAGAAGGACCACTATACTGGTGGCATCTTATTGGCCATGGAGGGCCTGGTTTGCCACAATAATCGCCATGGCTCTGGACAAATGCAGGTTACCCTACCAGCCGGACATGCTGATGCAGGGACCCGTGACCCACCCTGCACCTGGGACGTTGAAACTCACTGCCTGGCTCCTGAGAGGAACAGACTAATGAGAGCCAGTTACCACGAGTCAGTCGTCTCTACAATGCTGCAATCCAGATGGTCCTCCACCAGCACTACTTACAGTAGGCAGTGGTCAGTATTCACAAGGTGGTGCAGAGAAAAAGGTAAGGAACCAGAGCGTGCAGACATGTCCACCAGTCTTCTGTTCCTACAACAGGGAGTAGACAAGGGGCTAGCCCATTCCTCACTCAGGGTACAACTGTCTGCCATCGGAACAGCCATTGGTTCCATTGGTGGGCATAGCCCAGGGACTCATCCAGATGTGATACGATTCCTCAAAGTAGTAGAGGTAATGCGACCCAGGGTTGGCCATCCATTGCCCCCTGGGATCAATAACTAGTGTTAGAGTCCCTCGGTGCAGCTCCGTTCGAGCCATTACATGAAGTGGATCTGTTCTGGGTGGGTCTCAAGACCTCTTTCCTAGTGACAATTTGCTCCACCTGGCGGATCAGCAAACTGGGGGCTCTTTAATGCAAAGAGCCCTAAACTGTGTTCACACCTCAAGGGGTATTCTTGTGCACGGTCCCAGCCTTCCAACTGAAGGTCGCAACGACATTCCATAGAGAACAACCCATAAAATTGCCAACCTTTTCAGGGAACACACACCAGGGGGACAAACTGATTCCACATCACCTAGATGTGGGGGCCACTCTAGCCACATATATCTCTAGAACACAGCCCTTGTGCAAGACAGAAAGATTGTTCATTGTCACCACAGGTCAGCGGCAGGGAAGGGCAGCTTCCAAGACTACCATTGCTGGTTGGCTCAGGAGAACTATTCAAGAGGCCTGCAAGGCAAAGCAACTCACCCTCCGAGGGTATTAAGGCTCATTTTATGACAGCAGTGTCCACCTCCTGTGCAGAAAGAGCTAGCGTGTCCACAGAGGACATCTGCAAAGTGGCAACCTGGACTTCAATCCATACATTTGCCAGACACTATAGACTGGATCACTTATACAAACTACAGTCTACCTTTGCCACTCAGGTTCTTGTGGCAGTCAGTTCATCCTCTCACTCACAGACCACTCTACCTCCCTCCCTAGGGTATGGTACTGCTGATTATCTACCCATGATGTAAGATCTGGAGTGCCATGGATGGTCAACCAATCACAATGGGTGTTTACTCACCTGGTAAAGGTGACTGTGTTGGTTGACATCCATGGCACTCCACAGCCCTCCCTCAGAGTGCTCAGAGTGACAAGGGATACTTTATACAGATACAGTGACTGGCCGGTGGTGGGAGAGAGTCACAGATACTGCTAAGGGCATCCAGGATGCCTGTCGTTGACCCATTGTATGGTCGAGCTTAGATTGTATTAATAGGTAAATAAAAGAAGGGCCACTCGGCCACACGCATATATGCATTCAGAGTGTGTCACTGTTTTATAAGAATTATTGTTGGTATTTGGTGGTATTACTAACCTTGATTTTTAGCTATGGAAGATTCAAACTGGAAAACAGGGGCTTCAGGGACCTGGATATACCAGAAATTTGATCCTAGGGTCAAGTGCATCACTAGCCTATCAGGTGGTCTAAAACCTGTGATGTAAGGTCTGGAGTGCCATGCATATCAACCAACACAATCACCTTTACCAGGTGGGTAAACACTCATTACTGCTGGTTCAGTAACTGTTACTGTTCCCTGTCTCCAGCATCATTGTTGCTTTCTGACTCCTTCCCTGGGGGTCACCCCTGTTAAGTCCTTGTTCAGCTACTTCTTTGTGATTTCCTGTACAATTGAATTCCCATTGTATTTTGCAGCTGTAATTGATAACTGTATGCACCTGTTTTTAGAGATGTGTTCACTGTTTGTAAACTGTACCCTCCCCGGGTCGTGCTTGAAAATAGGCAGGATTTTTACCTAATGCACTTACCCGGTTACCAAAAGTCAATAAACAAATAAATAAATAAATAGTGAGGTGTGTGCATGCCCCCTAGTGGCCAAAAGTGGAATTGCACAGAAATGTAATTTCAGAATAAAACCTTGTACAACTAAGGGTCCCCAGGGTATGCAAAATCTGATTAATGCTCACTATTGTTTTATAAAATGTTTGCTGCTTAGAATAGCATGCATTTGTCTAGACCAGAATGTTTTAAACTACCTGCCTAGTTGAAATGTAAACATTTTTAAAATGTTTTAAGTGTTTTGCAACTGCTTAGATGTTACTCAAGTGTGCCAGGCTTGACACACCCTTGGCACGAATGCTAAGGTTCGCTGCCAGGGGAGAGTGCACCCCCCTACCAATTTGGGAGCTGTCCTGTTCTGCTCTCCTCCCTTAGCGTCAGTAAATGCCTGCTGTTTTTTTTTCTGGTTGCCCCCATTTTTGCTGTGTCCTCTCAGGTGCCCTAGCATCCCTCCAAATGTGTTAGGTACTAAATCCTGTCTTAGAAAATACCACTGTGTAACATACCGCCTAAAAGATCCTGAACCGCTATTTTCTCAACTCATATGTAATCCTGAAGTACAAAATACTGCAAGGTTTAAGAAATCGGCAAATGTAGTTCCAAAGTATGTAAAAGTATGTAAAAGTAGAATGTCATCATGTGTGAAGGTTGCCTGGTGCGCTGATGAGCTGTACAAACAACGCAGATGCAAGTCTGTAATCTGGGCTACATAGGTCTCCTGGCTACCAAACCGGGCTTTCAGCAACACAACAACAATGTCTGTCCCAGGAGGAGAGTATCCAGTTTGCCAACTTGTCCTATCTCAGAAGGGATGGAATAAGCTGTGTGTGGGAGGGTACTTGCTTGTGAGTGAAAAAATTAGTGGCGAGAGGCATTACTGGCTGCTGTCAGAGCCATAAGTTACTAAACTGTGAGAAAGTACTGCGTGGTCTGCCTAGGTCTCCAGCAGAAAAAAGGTATTGCAAAAGGGAGGAAAAGTTACAGAATGTGATGACAGTTAAAGAACAAAGAAGCACATTAGATTTCCTTTGCAGTATAGCTCACAACCTCAGCATTTATTACTAAAAGTGGAACTTGTTAATTTCGATCCGTATTTTTTTTAAAGCTTACAATAAAAATCAAACTTTTAATGGAATACATTCACTGAACTGAAAACTGAATTTTCGAAGCTGCTGCTGCAATGAGTGGTGAGTTACCATTATTATCGATGTACTGATGCGGGATTTACATTTTCAGTCTTTTTTTTTCTGTATTGTGTTATTTCTGTATTTTGTTTTCGTGATTTCGTCATGCGGTATTATTTGGGGCGGGATTTAGGACGGCTCCCCCTCCGAATAGCCCCAGTGTAATTTCAGCCCTTTGGGGCTCTAACCATTTTAACCATGATCCCCTGCTCT
Organism: Neoceratodus forsteri; assembly: GCA_016271365.2. Classification (NCBI taxonomy): domain Eukaryota; kingdom Metazoa; phylum Chordata; order Ceratodontiformes; family Ceratodontidae; genus Neoceratodus; species Neoceratodus forsteri. Next base: position 129,831,052 of record JADMNL010000024.1, read on the forward strand.
GTGGCTGCACTCTGGTGCTGTGGGGATCGCGCAGGTGCAAGTGGTGCCTTTGATGTTTGACCACTCGACTTTGCAGTTGAATGGGAGAGAGTTTGGTGGTCCCGGTGTCCCCACCTACTAAGTGGGACCCGGCGACCACTCCAAGGGCCCTGAGAGCCAGATAAATTTTTTTTAGTTGTTTAACCAGGTATAGCATACCAAGCTGAAAGCTTTTTTACAGGAGCGACCTGGGAGCACAAGGAGGTTAAGTGACTTGCTCAGGGTCACACAGTATGCAAGTGGAAGCTGTGGAATTCAAACCCAGGTCTGGTCTGCTGGATGTCACCAAATTTGCAGCTCAGAGCCTTAGACCACTGCGCTATACTGCCTCCAAATTAAATAATTAAAGAGATCCACGAGGCAGTGATGATCGGGGCTCATGAGCCCAGAGCTCCGATCGCATACATATGTATGAGGGTCTGTTCTGCCCTCAGGGCAGCAGTGTTTTCGGCAATCGCTGAACAAGAAAAGTAAATGTAAATAAATAAATAATTGTAACTGCTTTGTGGGTCTTGGAGAAGAGCGTTTTGAAAGGTGAAACAAGTTAAAATAGATATTTTGCTAAATTCTGGCTGCACCAGTATACGTTGGGACTCAGACAGCCTGCCTGCTACAAACAAGGGGCACTAAATATCAGCAGCAGCAACAGGCTAGAGACTGATGCAAATAACTAAAGCTGGGCAGCAATGTACAGGACACACCAGTGGCTATTGAACTATGGGGCATTTGGGCAAATATTTTAAAGTATTCTGGCTACACCAGGACTTTATTTGGGACTATATTATATCTGTCTAAGAGACTGTGTGTTCAGCAGCCATTACAAAGCAGCCACAGCCAATCAGAAAGCTAGAATTTTAAAGCCAGGATTTGTGGGACATTAGCCAAAGCTCAGCTGATTTGTTGCCTAAGCTTCTTGCTTTCAGCAAGACCACCCTCCATCCTGCCCCTTTTCCTTTATCGCCCTCCATCTCCTCCCTTCTACTCCCTCCCTTTTCGGCTGCCCTGAGTCCTTCCCTGCTAGACTAACTTTAAAGTACTGGGTACCCAGGTTTGAATGTTGGGATTACGGGATTCCAATACAAATTTGGGGAACTGGTATCAGTTGTGGAAACGCAATATTGCGTGTCGTCTGATTTATTGCAGTTTAGATAGCCAGGGCTCTGGTCATCTGTGCTGGCATAATGCTGATTGTCTTTTGATTTGCACAACTGTGTGTCTACCCAGCTGGAGGGTTTTCACCAGCACAAACCAAAAACTGAATGCAATGAAAATATTGTATATACTGTTTGCATAACCTCTACCCTTCCCCCCATTCCTAAGCCCTGTTCCCCCTGTAAATAAATTGTTGTTCACAGAAAATGTTGTCGTGAGCATATTATTAGGAGCCAGTCAATAATTCCACCAGGTATTGAAATGTGGGAAAATGTTTATTGGGCCATGTGTTGGGGTGGAAAATGGTTATACTGGGTAGCACAGCATCCCAGGGGTTTATTCCAGGTCCCATACCAGCCCACTTAAAGCTAAACTCTGGGTGGAAGCACTGTGCAAATGTAATATCTAGGAAAAAACAGTTTAATGTAATCTTGGGAACCAAGGCCCCTCAACCTTGTTAGTGGCCACCATGGCAGGGGTAGTAACTCTAGGAATAGCGGTTACATATATACATGCAGAACAACTGCAGGAATGGTCTTCTATCTCCACCGGAGCACAGGCACTCAGGCTGTAACAAAACGCATCACAGTGCCATGATGGCGCCTCCTTTATCTACGGAATGCACCTTGCACAAGTGCATGATGTGTCACCCGGTGGCACAGTGTTTCAGGAGCATGGTGCTGGCAAATGCCCCCCCATTGCCTGATGGGATATCTTCCTATCTGTCCTGTGGCATGGGTAGCCATTTGTGCATGACCATGTTTTGCAGCATGGCACAAGCAGTGATCACTCTGCATGCTCTCCCAGGGTCAAGCATCATCATGCCACCAGTGTGAACCAAGCAATAGAACTTCATCTTCAGAAGCCCTGTAGTCACCTTGATCATGGCATGGGTCTTCCTGTGGGCCTCATTGTATGCCTCCTCCTCCTCTGTGCCGTCCCCTTCAGAAACAGAGTCATCATTTTTAGCCACAGTGAATACCTGTTATCACCTATGAAGTGGGTAAGGCACATCCACATTAGCATGCTGTGGCATTGCAGCCACCTATGTCACACCTGCTGTGTATCCATACTCACCTAGCAGCGATCCATTGGCACCACCACACACCACTAGGAGGGCACACAGCCTGGAACCACTGAAGATGTAGGAGTCATAACACGACTCAGGGAACCTGGCACACATATTGGCGATGATACCGCTTGCCTCACATACTATTTGGCAGTTTATGCTGTGGAAGCTCTTGTGGTTCCTGTATGCCGTCTCAACCATGGACGGTGCTAGGATTGCCACATGTGTACACTCTGTCTCCCCTAGTACATTGGGCATGCCATGCATGGCATGGAATGACTCCTTTATGGTATGTGTGGTGCCCTCTGTAGTGAAGAATATGTGCTCATGCGCATGCAGTAGTGGGCATCCATAACTGGTGCATGGCTCCAGACACAGATGACTGGCTGATGCCTGTGACATCCCCAGCAACCCTCTGGAAGGACCCTGTGGCATAGTAGGAGAGGGAACACAGCACCTTCATTTCCACAGACATTGCCCATGATCTCCATGTCTGTGGTGCCAGCAGTGGATGGAACATGCCCTTTATCTCCCCTATTTCCTGTCCTGGCATGTGAGATCCCTGGACATGTACTATGTAGATGATGTGGGGGAGCTGTGGGCCTTCAAGGAGCCCTCCGAGGTATGTACTGGTAGTGTTACTGGGGAATGTGTGTGACAGCTGTGCACAGAAATGGTCCTGCATGTACAGACAACTAGAGATTGTCCTCTTTGGATTTCATTATGGGAGTATCATGGCCATCTCTGTGATGGTCCTTCTCCAGCAATGGTACACAAACAGCACACCAAAGGGGTACAACAAGGACTCCCAGGATGAGGAGGACTGAAGAGGGGCGATGGAGAGGCACAGGACAGTGCAGCCCATTAGGCAATGTTCTGTGAGACATCGTTGTGTTTAATAAAGATAATTTTGCTATACACTGTTGTCTTTATTCCAGGTTGCGATGTGTTGCCACTGTCATGGTCTGTGGGCTTGGGGGGGCACCATAGACACCTGCCTATTTCGCCCCTTCGTGGTGCTGTGCCACTTTTTTTACTACCACCAAAGGTGGTTCTTTGAATATGTTTGTGTTTTGTGGATAGTCCCTTACTATTGGCCAGTGTTTGTTAAGTATACAGCATATTGCTGGTGCTTTTTCATTATACTGAGTCAAGAAAACCACCCTGATTAAGATAAATATAATAGTGGATGGGCGACCATCCACAACAAAGCTGTGTCTCCATCGAGGGAGTTGATGACATCATAGAGACTTCAAGAGCTAAGCCACTGCTTTTTATAGTATATACGGAGTGTCTGTTCAATGCCACATAATATAGTGGTAAAAGTAAGAATGTACTTACAGTTTTTAGAGAGTCCGTGGAGGCAGCAGTAGGCAGGCTCAGCTTCAAATGAGGAACTAATACTTGAATAAAACCATCTGACAGCTAAAAACAGTAACTGTCCCAATATTTAAACAGCTTTAAACTGTAACAAAAAGAAAGCAGCAGCAACAAGAAAACAACAAAAAAAAAAAGATCCAAATAAACTGAAATTAGTAACAGGATCCAACAGTTTCCCTTCATTCAGCATTGACAGTGCAGGATGTGGCTACTGGCTGTGAGTTCAGTGTGAGGGCTGACTAATGAGCTGACAAGGTAGCATTTACTGATGTACTGGGCTCCAAAATGTCAGAATGAGTTTAAGGCAGGAGTGACATTGAGGTGGAAGATAAATGTTTCTCTTTCACTACTGAAAACTCCGCTACCGATACCTGCCATGTTGGTTATTTTGGCAGTTGTGCTGCAAAGTATTTAAACTGTGATCTAAACTTTTTTTTTCTCTTCTCTGAGGTATGGCACATGCTTCTGATGACAGCTTGTTGTTGTACCATCGATCTGATGTCAGACAGATGGTACAACCGCATTTTAGCTGTCACTAAATTCCACTGTGAACAGACACTCCTTAGGTTCTTTACTGCTTCCCTCAGTGGTTTGCTCTTGTGTAATTTGGCTAATTCTTTCCTTAGCCCCGCACAGAATCTTGCAGCTATACCCCATTTGCTGGAAGTTGTTCTGCATAGTGTTCAATTCTTCGTTGCATTTCTGCTCAGTACTACAATTTTGACGGCTTCTCAGAAACTGAGACTATGGAATGCTGTTGATGAGACTCAGAATCAAAACTGTGCATACAGGATGGTATTCTGATCAGTAGGTTTCCTGTACAGAGCAGTTCATATTTTCTGATCACGGATCTGTATACTTGGGTCTAGAAAAGGGATGCAGTCCTGACTGTGTTGTATGGTGAATGTTAAATTGGGTGATCTGGTATTCACAAATCTATAAAAAGCTTCCAGCTGTTCTATATAACATCTCCAAAACAAGGATAGGTCATCAATATATCACTCAGAACATGCAGTATTATGTTGTCAAACTCAGAGCTGTCTTGTCTATTTAGAATGCTTTCCTGTTCAAATGTATGCATGTAGACATTTGCATAAGCGGGAGCCATGGTGGAGCCCATGGCTGTCCTTCACTTTTGCTCATAAAAATTCCTCTCAAATTTGAAATCATTTTTTTTCTAAAATGAAGTCTGCCAATTCTTGCAATACTACTGTACTTAGATACTGAGTGTAACACCCTCTTGACTCACCTTTGTCTGTTCTGGGGCCCTCAAGGTCCTCACCGCACTCATCTTTCAGGGGGCTGGCCTGGGTTAGGATAGGTAGGTGTAAAGTGGGGTCGTGCCTCCACCTGAGGAAGTGATAGGGAATCCCGGTAGGAAAATAGCAGGTTATCACCCCCCAAGGAAAATATGTTAGCTGCCCCCCAAACAGTTGCACACACACTCTGACAATGTCCCCCTTCTGTACATGAACACTCTTGAGCAGCAATATGAACACAATGGTATTTTATTGTAATGGGAGGGGGAAAAAGGGGAAATAAACAGCAACAACAATAACAACTGGCTAAATGATTTTGCCCCAAACAACCCCCACCTTCCACCTGTGGGTGCACCCATCTTTTCCTTGGTAGCTTCCCAGAAAGTCTATACAGAATATTTGGTGGGTATCTCACCGCAAGGCAGAATTCGACGTTGGGGTCTTTCATTGGGGCCCAACTGTAAATTCACAAATCTTAACTTGAACTTTCAGGCCTGGGCACAGCTTTAATCTTGGTGCAGTCCTGCCCAGGACTTAACCCCCCTTAAGTCTGACTAGCTAGCTAGCTACTATAGCTAGCTAAATAAAGGCTTCCTCAAAGCCACAGCCCAGGGTACTTACAGTTGAGTGGTTCAAGGGGGTGGAAGAAACTGGTCTCACGGTACTGTGCTGGTATAGGAGCTGTTGGTGTGCAAAGCAGCATGTGGATGAAGAAATGTTGAAAGATGGTCTTCACCTACCAGGCCTTTTCAATCTTCTTCCCCAGAGTCTTTGTATGCAGTGTTTACCTGGTGGGCCTCTCGACATCTTTCTTTCTGGTGGTCTCCTCTTCGGTCTGAGTACAGAGCAGGCTGGTGGTATACCCAGACTGATGCTTGGCACACACTTTTCTCCATTATAGATACTGTGGGATTAAGCTGCAACCTTTACAGTTTCTAAACTCCACTGCTCACTCTGCACTGCAGGGCTATCAGTTCTCTCTTTCTCTGGCAGCAGATCTCAGCAGTCTTTTACACTAGCTGCAGAGTCTAACCTTCTTGCACACAGCCACAGGTTCAAACCTCAGCAGCAGCTTTCCATTCTCAGCAACAAATTCACTCAGCTGCAGGTTCAAATCTCAGCAGCTACTTCCAAATTCTCAGCAGCAAACTCACTCAGATACGGGTTTAAATCTCACCCTGGGAACTTCTCACACAGTCCATTTCCGTTTCCAAGAGCTGTGCTCTTTTCTAGATGCACTGCAGCTTGTCCAGTACTGGGCCAGGCAAAGCCTTTGAGCAAACAGCCAGGCCTTCAGGGCTAGCAAGCCCAAAACAGTCTCTCTACTCGCTGCACTCTCTGGCTGCTCCCTCCAGAAACCCACATGGTGGGCAAAACAGTCCCTTTTATTAGTTTTCCAGCAGCCCCTTCTGATTGGCTGCAGCAGTTGTCCAGCTGAACAAATTTAATATTCATTTGGCATACGTGATGCCCTATTGGTCCTTCGTTTGGTCACCAAGAATTGTTCCACCTTTTACTCCCAAAAGTCCTCTGCACAAGCCTAGCTCTCTGACTTGCTGCAGTCTTCCCAGCCTCCCAACCTGCCCTCTGACCTTATTCCCAGCAATCCCCTTGCTTTTGTAGTCCATGGGGGCTGCCATGTTTGTTTACATTTTTTCCCAAATCACCTGCCCCACTTGATAAGTCTGTTACAGCCACAATAGCTTTGTTTGAACATTAATTTCTCCCAATGCCATTAGTAGCACCTCTGCACTTTACTCCAGATGCAGAGTTTCAAAGTTTAAATTAACCTCCAGCCTGTCGCTGCTGCCAAAACACTGTTCCCCTAGGCAGCAGACAGGCTCATTAATATTTAATGACCCTCATTAATATTTAAAAGGAGATCCCTCAAGTGCTTATTATTGGAGCTCTTAATATGATATAATTTCAACACTCCTCCAGTGCCTCCCCCCTGTATCCAGACTCCGATTAGCTGATCTGGGAGTCCGGGAGCATGGCGGAAGCCTTTGTTCACCATAGCAGTGGCGAGAAAACTGAAATGCGCTAGGCGCATGAGTGGACCGCCACTCGCACATTCATGTGGAAGCAGCACAACAGTTCCATGTCTTTGCTCCACCAGCCCCATTCACAATGGAAAACACATTGGGGGACAGACAGAGAGTTTGGGGCTGACCAGAACCCGGACCAAGAGGTGGTAAGGACAAGGGCAAACGGAAGCCCAGAAAATGAGGTATGCCCAGAATGGGGGTCTTACATGAGGTTCTGGTCTTGTGTCCAGTAGCACGCCCATAGTTGTGACCCCTTCCTGGCATGGGATGGAGGTGTCTAAATATTTCATATCCCTAGTAATTAGATTGATGTCATCACACCTTACAGCTTCATTGACCTCTTGTATGAGTTTTAACATGTGTGTGGTGTCTTGGATGTATGTAGGTATCTGTTCTAGTAAAGGTTGCAAGTGATGCTTCATTTATAATGGAAATTGGCTCAAAAAGGCTGCCAAGGCCCAACAATATAGGGCACCCTGGTGGGTATGTATAGTGTTTGTGCACCTTTAGAATAGAGTAAATAACTAGTGTTCTCAGGAATTGTTTGAATAATTCAATTTCCCACTCCCTGAGACAGTTGTTTCCCATTTCTTCCAATAGGCAGGTCAGTTCTCACTGTAATTCTGTTTTGGGGTCACCCTGAGTACAACATAATTCTTTGTATCTTTCAACAACTTAAGGCACATTTGTTTTTTAGTGTTCATAGTCCATAACCACAATGCCCCCTTCCTTGTCTGCTGGTTTGATTATAATAGTGTCATCCTTTAGCAGTTCATTTAAACCTGTTTGTTCCCGTCTGGTTAAATTATTCTTTGAATGGGAACAGTTATCTTTCTGTTCTAACTAAGCCCTGTATTTTTTCTCTTACTGTGTTGGCAAAAGTTTCCATTGAATGATTCCTACCTACTGGTGGGTTGTACGCTGATCTCACTGTTAAAGTCTGTTTAATGGCACTTTTTTTTATGGATCCCGAGGGGGTTCTTGACTAAGCTGTGATTTTAGATGTCCTTGTCTAAAGAATTTTTGAAGATCAGATTCTGTATCAAAGCTATTGGCTTTTTTTGTGAGAGCAAATGATAAAGCCTTGGACAAGACTCATTATCCCCCACAACCTTTCCAGTGCTCATAAATCCTCACAAATGGGTAATCCTCCACCATCCCATTGGCTGATGCATGATTGTAAATCTTTGGTCTGCTAGAGGCCAATCCCCCAGCTCTAGCCGGAGAACCCAGTTTACTTTGCGCATCTCCTGGATGTCGGTCACGATCTAAATCATTCCAACCTTAGGTAAAATTTATTTTCCCTTTTTTGTCTTTCTCTTACCTCTACCTTTTTCTAGGGTAGTCTCGTTGACAAATGAACTCGCATTGGAGCTTAGGTTCTTCCTTCCACTAACAGCGTGCCTATGTTAACTCGCTAGAGATGTGAAATTTGTTATAGCTGCTCACCACTGCAGGAGCAGAAAGCATGTGAAGCCAGACCCTCAGGTAGCATCTGTCTGCCAACCCTGATCCAGTTAGGGACCCTCTGTAGTGTCCCCAGCCATGCTGTACCGGGCAGTGATCCCTCAGGTAGCGCCTACTCCTAAGGTGCAGGCAGCAGTAAAGAGAAATGGTTTAAGCAGCAGCAGTCAGGGGCACCCCCCCCCGACTCCTCTTCATGCACAACATTATGCTGTTGCAGGACTGGTGCCCCCCCCCACGCATTAAGGCTACCATGCAAGCACCATTCTCCCCCTAGAAACGGCAGGACCCAGGATCCAGATCCCCCCAACAGACTCTCCCAGTGACTAACTCACATCTTCCTGTGCTATCGCTTGGGCAAGCAGCCCATCGGGGCTACTGATGGCTCCTTGGATCTTCCAGTGTCAGCAGCCTGGGGAATGCAGGTTTTCCAGTGCAGTGCGGAGCTCCAGGAACATGTTCGTGCCATCCAGCAGTTTCCCTTGTCTCCCCTGCACATTCCTATGTCTTCCATGTTGCCTCCTTGTCTCATGGCTTCCTGCAAGATGGCGGACCTCGCGAGACCAGTGCCCGAAGTCTCGTGGCAGCCAAACAGACATGGTGCCTCACACGAGACAGGGGTGAGAGGCGAGAGTGATTGGGAGCAACAAGGGAATAACATTTGGTTGTTCACCGAGAGGCGGGGAGTGATGTGGGCGCAAGGGGAGAACAGCTATAGATTCCCTAGCACCCAAAGAGGTATTAACCTTGCTATAGGAGCCCGAATTCCTGCAGGAGGGACAACTCATGGGAGAGGGAGTCATGGGACCAGAAGTCTCGCGAGACTGGTGGCCATCTTGAAGGGGGCTGTTATGGAGGCCGCCATTTTAGAAGGCATCACAGGGCAGATGACCACAACTACCAAGATGGCGCATGCAATAGCCAGGCAGCTTTCTATGATGCAAACTCAGTCCTTAAAGGGATGGTACACTATGACCCACTTTCCCTCACCTCCTAGGCAGACATTGTAGCTGTTGTGCTTGGCAAACAAGGAGGCAACTGAGCCATGTTCCTGATTTAGTTTTTTATCTCTCTTTCTTCCAGATCAGACAGTTCACATTGGATGGCTGCCATGCCCACCTGCCTGGAATGCAGCTTCGCTCTACCAGAGACCCATGTGGGGGAACCTTTGTATGCGGTCTGCACAGTTTTGAAGAATGGGGCCCCACATAGTCCCAGCTTGGATGTGGTCTCCACCAGGACAGAGGCGGTTCCTCCGGCAATACCACTGACCCTGAATGCCGCACAGGCAGGGCTTCTGTTTCAATAGCTAGAAAGGATGCAACAGCAGACGCAGGGGAACCCGGATACAGCCTCAAAGCATCCAGGGTCAGCTCACACCACGCAACCACCAAAGAAAAAGCCTAGGCAGGAGGAGGGGACGGAGGACATTTCTGAGGACAACGAGGCTGATCAGGAACCTGGGCAGTCTGCAGGCAGACTCTGCCAGCAGTAGGACATACCAGAGCTGCTGAAACTAATCCAAGAAGTGTTGCAGGTCCCGGATGAGCTAGAGAGACCTTGTTCCTCATCAGATCCCCTTCTTTCATCGCAGTCCAAGACAGCGGGGACTGTGTTCCCCACATACACAGCTCCTGAAACCATTCTGGACAAGGAAATGAAAGCACAGGAACCTGTGAGGATCCCAGAGAAAAATTCTGTCCGAAGATTGTATCCACTGCTCCAGGCACACCAGACCGCATGGCATATGGCCCCAAAGATGGACACTCCAGTGTTGGCCCTGGCCAGGCACACTGTCATACTGGTGGAGAGCACCACAGCTCTTAAGGATCCAATGGATGAGAAAGCCAAGGAGTCCTTGAAGAAAATCCATGAGGTCATGAGAATGGCCCTGTGAGTGGGTACAGCAGTATGGTATACTAGCTGAGCCATCTTGCACTGGGTAGAAGCCATTGCGGATGAGCTCCCAGAGTGCTCACCACTGGCCGGCTAGGCAGACTGCATGGTGCAGGCTGCCTGTTACCTCACTGATGCAGGCGTCCAACATTATGAAGTTTGGCACTAAGGCCAATGTCCTCACCAACCTCGGCAGCCGTGCCCTCTGGCTTAAGCTCTGGCAGGCGGATGCCAAATCCAAGGTGATGCTGATGAAGCTCCTGTGTAAAGGGGGCCATCTATTCGGTGATGCGCTGATCCCATGCCTATAAGATAAGGCTGAAACTAAGCAAATGGTAGATAAGAAGGACCTCTGTTTTCCTTCGGGGTGGCCATTTTGCCCCAAGTTCAGGGCCAACAGGGGTCAAGCAAAGTCCACCCAGAACAACTCAGAGAGAGGCGACACCTTCAAGGCACATTTCCAGAACAAATCCAGGTTCAGGGGAGGTTTTGGATAATGTGGAGGCTTCCACGGCAACAAAACCAGTAGAGGCTCCACAGGAAAGAGCCAATGAGATCAGGCGGGACCCGATGGACAGCCCGCCCATGGGCGGTCGTCTACAGCTGTTCGCCGATCAATGTGCCTGAATCACAACAGATACGTGGGTAAGGAAACTGGTCTCTTATGGTTACATAATAGAGTTCTCACAAAGGACAATTCCACATAGACCGATGATATTCCCAAAGCCCAACGACCCCCAGAGGCTGGCAGTGATCCAGCAGACTCTCCGAGAACTCCTCAAGAGCAATGCAATTGCACTGGTGCCACCTCAGGAGAGGAACACAGGGGTGTATTCTATGTTCTTTAATTCCCCCCAAAAAAACGGGGGGCCTATGCCCAGTTCTCAACCTCAGGTTCCTGAATAAATTTGTTGTCTACAGAAAATTCAAAATGGAAATACTCTAGTCCACACTGATGATGATTCAGCCAGGGGAATATTTAACTTCAATAGACTTAAAGGACGCTTACTTACACATTCTTATCTGACCCAGCCACCACTGTTACCTCAGGTTCCAAATCAACGGAGGTCACTTCCAATACACTTGCTTACCCTTTAGCCTAGCCTCGGCCCCAAAAGTCTTCACAAAGATGCTGGTAGTGATTGTGGTGTCCCTTCGACAGTGAGAGATACATGTCATCCCTTACCTGGATGATTGGCTCATAAGGGCCAGGTTGCCGGCTCAAGCCCAGCATGACACTGAGGCTGTGCTCAAGTGTTTGCAACAGCATGGCTGGATTGTCAACTGGAGCAAGAGTCAGGTGACCCTGGAACAGGAACTCATCCACCTGGGAGCAAAAATTAACCCCAGCGTGGGCAGAGTCTTCCCAATGGAGAACAGGGTAGCAAATCTTTTACAGCTCCTACAATCTGTCCATTCACAGCCTTGCAGGCCAGCCAGCCTGTATCTTCAGCTGTTGGGCATGATGGAATCCATGATAACAATGGTGCCTTGGGCTCACCTGCACATGCGACCACTTCAGAGGTACATCCTGGAAGTATGGGATCAGTTATTCCAGGATTTCGAGTACAGGATTGAACCCAGCCAGCAATTCCTACTGAGACTCTGTTGGTGGTTGGATTGGAGCAACTTATACAAAGGCATACCATTGTCGGCGAGCCCCACGGTAATGATTACAATGGATGCCAGCCTCACCAGCTGGGGGACTACGATGGGGCAGCATGTTACCCAAGGAAAATGGTCTGTGCGAGAGTCCTGCCTTCCCATCAATGTGCTGGAAATGCGAGCAGTGTACAGTGCCCTGCTGTTCTTCGAGTCAAGGCTGATGGGTCAGCCGGTGCTGATCCGAACAGACAATCAATCACTGTGGCTTACAAAAACAAGCAAGGAGGGACGTTCAGCAGGGCAATGCTCCATAAAGCGTTACATACCTTATGTTGGGCAGAGAACCATCAGCTGATGATCTCAGCCAGGTACCCAGCAGGAAACCTGAATTTGCAGGCCAATTGGCTAAGCCGAATAACTCTCAGCCTGGTGGAATGGCAACTCCAACTCCAGGTGTTTCAGGCTCTGGTTCACCAATGGGGACCTTTCCAGGTAGACCTGATGGCATCTTGACACAATGCCCAGCTGCCCAGTTTCCACTCCCGCCTCCCCAACAGTCAGGCCGAAGAGGTAGACACATTGGCTGCTCCGTGGACCTTTTGACGGGCATATGTCTTTCCCTCCATTCCCATAATAGCAAAAGTTCTTCTCAAGATCAGAGCCATGAGGGTGACCGTGCTGATGGTGCTACCGGACTGGCCAAGGAGATCATGGTACTCTCTACTCGGTGCAATGCTGATAGACTCACTTTAGCGACTGCCAATCAGACCGGACTTGCTGATTCAAGGACCGATCCTTCACCACAACCCCCCGGCACTCTGACTGACAGCCTGGATGTTGAAAGGTCGAGACTATTGAAGGAGGGCTACCCTCCCAGGGTGGTGGAACATCTCTTACAGTCCAGGAAAGCCTCAACAAACAAGACTTACCAGAGACATTGGCATATTTTTTGCAAATGGTGTGCTGCAAAAGGCTTGTCACCTTCAGTGGCAGGACTTCCTCAGATTCTTGATTTTCTCAATTATGGGGCTGATAAGGGCTTAGCCTAGTCCTCCTTGAGGGTCCAGGTCTCGGCCATAGCTGCAGTGAGGAGATGTCTTCCCAGGGTGGGGGACATCGGGTCACACCCAGATGTGGTTCGTTTGCTCAGGGCAGTGCAGATTGCGTCTCCTAGGACTTGCCCACTCTGCACTCCTTGGCAGCTTAATTTGGTGCTGGATGGCCTAAATAGGCATCCCTTTGCAGATAAGTCTATTTACTGGGTTACCCTGAAAACAGTGTTCCTCATAGCTATCTGCTCTGGCAGACGAATGAGCAACCTGTAAGGTCTCTCTTGCTGGGAGCCATTCCTGACTTTTCATAACGACAGAGTATCACTGATGATTGCGCCCTCATTCACTCTGAAGGTGGTTTCACAGTTTCATGTGGAACAGCCAATCCATCTACCAACCATGAGTGGGGTGCAGGGGCATGCAGAAGGGGTTCCTCATCCTTTAGACATGTCCTCTGTGCTCAAAGATTATCTATCAATGTCTGAAGGTTTTCACAGGTCCGACAGACTATTTGTGTTCTTTTCTGAAAGGATAAGAGGACACGCGGCCTCCAAAGAGGTCGTTGCCAGCTTGATCAAGGGGGCCATACTGGCATCTTATCAAGGGGCAGGTCAGGAACCACCACACGGTATAAAGGCGCATTCCACCAAGGCCTTGACGGCTTCATGGGCAGAGAGGGGAGGGGCGTCCATACAGGAAATCTGTGCGGCCTCTACCTGGTCATTGGTACACACCTTTGTGCACCATTATAGATTGGATATTGCCTCAGTGGAAAGGGCAACTTTTGGCAGAGCGGTGCTTTGGGCTGCAGCAGATTTGTTTCTGAGGGAGTGGTTTGTCCTTGTTTACCCACCCATTGGTTTTGTCTAGGCACTGTTACAAAGTCCCATTTGTGAGGATTTATAAGCACTGGAAAGGTTGCCGGGGAGAATGGTATTTACTCACCTGGTAAAGGTGATTATACCTGCAATCTTTATAATGTTCATGTTCCCTCTCATAATGGTTGAATATGATGTGCTGTGGCAGTTGGAATCACCATAGCTCGGTCACAAGGTGTTCTTTTCAGGACAGCTGACTCTTTTTCATATATTGTTGTGGTTCTGCCACTACCAGTTCTGCCGGGTCTTCTGCAAGAAGCAGGAGAGGGACGATATCGTAGTCCCTTCCTTATTCTGTATGTTATTTTCTTTTCAGCATATTTTCTATGCACTTTGTTATTTTCTCTGCGTATATCATATATGTGCAGCTGCTTCTTTTAGTGTATGCAATATATTGCTGAGCCTCACTGGCTAATTGTTATGTCTAAGTCTTTTCCACGAAGTAAAAGTCAAAGATTTTTGCTCGATCAGCCTCTTGCTGATCTGGGTCATTTATGCTTTGTTTTTTTACCATATTACCAGTCGTACTTTTGTATGTTGGGAGTATTTTTGGGAAGGCTTGTAAGCCTGAGGTTTGATTGGGTGGAGCAACTATGTCACTCCCCCATCAGGCTTTAAAATGTAGCTCACCCAGAGCCGTCCCAGGATTCATTTTTCTTTGCTGCCGGACGTGCCGTTCTCCGGTGCATCACTCTGGATTTCTGCCCGTTTCTTTCCTTGCTGTTGGGGCCAATTCTCCTTAGCTCCTCTCCTTGTCATGCGCTGCTGCCTTCTTTCATTTCTTGCCTCTTTCCCTCTGTCTTTTTATTTCCCAGCTGGCATGTACTCAATTGGCCTGCACTCGCTCTGATACCTGGGCACTGTGGGTTATGGCTGTCCTTGGGGGCCATTCTCCTCGATTTGCTGCTGGGTGCACTCTTTCTGTCGCACGCTGGAGTGCGCTATGGGGGAGCATGGTGGTGAGTAAGAGGGGAAGAGCACCTCTGTTTTCATTCTACTGCTGTGCTCTCTTCTTGCTCGCTGCCTGGGTGTGTTTTGTCTGGGCTCCAGCACACGGCCTATGGATTGCCTCCCTCTTGGCTCCGATTTGTGCCGCTGTCCATTTGCTCATTTCAACATTGCCTCCCTGGACCGACGACCCGGTCCCCTGTTGAGTTTCCCTGCTTCTCTGATCTCTAATGCTACTTGCTGTTTTCTACTCCTGCGTGTATGGCTGTGCTCGTCATTCAGTACCAGTCTTTGGGATAGCCTAGCTTATTTGGACACTGGGGCATCTGACGTGCTCGTCTCTCCTCATTCTCCCCTTCGAAGAGGATTGTTGCTCTCTTCAGTCTTTGGCTATTTGGACCTCATCACTTTCTGCCCTACTACATTACCTCACTGTTCATGCTGGTTCCCAGTGCTCTCCTGGTTGCCATGCTTGTCTCCATTCTCTCCCCTCTGTGGGACACTCTCTCTCTCTCTCTCATGGGCTTGTGATTTGGTTTCAGGTGACATTGTGTGGAATTCCTGCCATCCGTTTCCTGGCTTTGCTCATCTCTGCATCTCTACTGCCCTGCAGCTACGTACTTTTCCTTATATATTTTCGTTTGCTCTGTTTATCTTTGCATCCTATACTCTATTGCTCCTGTCTCTGTATTCTAATGTGTATATGTCCCTATGGCCGATTGACCTATTTCTTGAGCCTTCAGTGGCTTTCCATGGTCTCTTTCCCCTTTCTGTCTCCCCATTTCCATCCGGTTTTCATTTTTCTACTTCTGCCCTATTCCTTTCTCCATCCTGCAGATTGTGCTGTGCTCCTGCTTTTCACTGCTAGATGGCACCACCTCTCCTCCGCTTGCTTCACTTTCCTAAGCACCTTGGTGCCTTTTCAACTCATTTTTCGACCACGGAGTCTGCCTCCTCACATCTCTCACTTGAGCCCTCGCCTTGCCCGACCTGTGCATTTCTTTTGGGAGTTTTCCCTATCCTACCGTAATGTTCCCTACTCATTCTAGTCTCTTTAGCGCATATCTTAGCAGCCCATACATTTCCAGATTCATGAGTCTGTTTTCCTACACTCACTGTGACCTCATGGTTCATCTATTTCTTTCACTCCGTTGGTATACCTCTCATGGAATCCTATGCTTCCTCATCCATTTCCTATTGCCTGCCTCCATGGCTTCCATCCATTATTGTACATTGTCCATTACCTTCCTCCTGCTCCATGTATCAAGCTCATGACTCCAGTCTTCATTCACTATGCCTTATCCTTATAACAGCCTTCAAGGATTCACTCCACTTATGGCTTCACTCAATCATTGTCTATTGTTCATTTTTCTCCTTTCGATCGCTCAACCCAAGCATGCTCATCTCGATCGCTCGACCTGAGCATACTCTCTGGTTCCAGGCCTGCCTTCTTGGCATTGGGGTCTACTTAATTGCATCATGCTATCGTCCCTGCTACCTCGATTCGACTCTCTCTCTACTCGAGGCCATGTCTTCATGTCCGTCGCCCTTTGCTAAGGGCTAGCTGGCTGCTCTCCACCATCGTCCAAATTCATTTCCTGTCTTCTCTTCCTCATACTCACATCGATCATTCGAGCATACCTGTCATGAGGTCTTATGCTACCTCATTCACCCGCTGCACCCCTGCAGGGCTCATCATCGTCCTTCTTCCTCATCCTCAGTCTTCTCATGTTGGCCTGCTGCACTCCTGCAGCGATCATCATCAGCCTTCTTCATCCTCTGTCTTCTCATGAGTGCATTTGGATACCCTTTGCTGTGCTGACTTCTGCATGACTCTACTCCTTCCCATCGACTCCTTGGCATACCCCTCTCGGATCCCTGCTGCCTCATGTTCCTTCTTCAATTTGTGCTTTCTTTTGGGGGTTTTCGCTCTCCAGCCATCATCTCTTTTTGTTTTTGTTTTTCCTATTCAGCCATCTTCCCTACTCATATCCTTCTCTTTTATGACATACATCCTTAATTCAAACATCATCAGCCTGGAGGGAAGGCGACCTAGACCTTGGATCCCCAGATGTTTCCTCCTTAAAGGGTTTTTTTTCCTTTCCTCCATGCTGATGGTCATAATATTAGTTAGAGTTAGTGCTTTCTTAGATTAACGTGCTCTCTTAGGTTAATTAGTTAGGTTCCACTGTTGGATCATGGAGGCGGATGGTGGCCCCGGCTTTCCCCTCTCTCCTTAGGAAGTCCGTCTTAATCCTCTTCTCAGAATTCATTCATTCATTCACCATCCTCGCCTCTTCAATGCTCAACACCCAATTGGGTATTCTTTTTGGGTTTCTTCCTAAGCTACCTTTAGCCGACAGAATAATTCCCATGGCACCTATGGAGGGGACCCTCCTCTTGGGTTTCTCGCATCATAACCCTAATAGGCTGGTGTATCCCATGGATAGAGAGGCAGAAAGCCATAACATAAATCAAAGCCACAACTTAAGTCTAGTTGCACAAGCATCATCTCATTCTATTGTGTAAGCACAATTGAATGGGAACACTTGTAAGCCTGAGGTTCGATTGGATGGAGCAGCTACTGTACATCACTCCCCCATCAGGCTTTAAAATATAGCTCACCCTGGGCCGTCCCAGGATTTGTTTCTTTTTGCCCCACCATCCACCCCTCCTCCTCCAGGAGCACATCTCTCTTACCTGTGGGCTTCTTCCCAAGCTGCCTTTAGCCGGCAGAATCATTCCCATGGCACCTATGGGGGGGGGGGTATCCTCCTCTAGGGTTCCTTGCATCGTAAGCCTAATAGGGTGGTATATCCCATGAATAGAGAGGCGGAAAGCCACAACGTAAATCAAATCCACAGCGTAAGTCAAGTCACACAAGCATCATCTCATCCAGTTGCATAAGCACAATTGAACTTCTGGTTGTTTGGTTTTCTTTTCTTCTAGGGAAGTTTCATACTGGTCTCTCTGGCTGGAGTCGGGGAATTGGCCTTGAGCAGACCAAAGATTCACAATCGTGCATCGGCCAATGGGATGAAGGAGGATTACCCATTTGTGAGGATTTATGAGCACTATAAAGGTTTCAGGTATGATCACCTTTACCAGGTGAGTAAATACCATTTCTATTGAAGATAGTTCCCTTCTGCTAAGATTGAAAATGAGGACTGTGTTTGTTATTTGGGGAGTGGTTTCTTGGCCTGACGTCTCCCTTTCTGGCCCTGGTTCTGGCTCTCCTCCTGCTTGCTCTATTTTCAAATAGAAGATAGAAAATAACCTACAGTAATGTAATGTGCTTTGACTGATAAAGTTACAGGATTTTCATGGCCCAGTTTATAAAAACCCTTCACCTCTGGGTTTGAATCATAACTCTTGGGTAACGTGTTTGGCATATCTAGACAGGGCTCAGACTACAGCACTACCTTCAGAAGTCTTTGGTCCTATTCAGTCAGAAAGTAGCTCAAGAATGAATAAGCATGGGCTGACCCAAGAGTGCAGTGGTGACAGTCACCCCTTGCTAAGGCACCCTAAGGCACTGGTGTCGGCTGGCAGATAAAAGACCAGGTGCCCCATTGGGTGTGCTTCTCTGCTAGGGAGGACTGACAGCAACTCCTGTGACAGTGCTGCCACCTAGGTAATCAGAGATGGTAATGCAGTTGGGGGGGCTCATAGATGGGACAGGAGGGACACAAGTATGCAATGCATCAGGATTCCTGACACACATACACATGCACCCATGGAGTGAAACAGCAGGACAATGAATGGGGATATTTGGGGATGGCATCCCTCAACCCCCCCCCAAAGTGGGGTGCCCTAGATCCATAAGGCCCATCTATCTCCTCCTCCTACTCCACCACTTACACCACTGCACTCCAGCTAGTGCTCCCTGAGAAAATAGCAGGATAGAGGGGTCTGCTAAAGGTACTTAGCTCTGAGGCATACCCCTCTACCACTCACTTGCCTTACAAATCAGAGGTAACAAATACAGGACAAATACTCAAAACCAGGGCTGCATCTGTTATAACAGTAGGCCTAGTGAGAAATAAATTGCAGCACTTGGTCTGAAATTAGTTTGTTATTCACTTTCATATTTTCCAGTGACAGAAATGCCCAATTCAGGAAGGGCAGAGGACTTTTAGAGGCAGGATTAGTGACATCCCCTCAAAATCATGGAAACAGGAATGGTATGCTTTGGGGAAGGAAGTGGGTAGTGGTGGAGAGGAATGCTTGAGTGGTATCTACCAACAGGATGTTCTCCTTGAAGGGATGTGCAAGGGCTTGTGATGATGGGAGGTTGGCTGCTACCAACTGGAAAGGAAGAAAAACATAGGCATAAAAATAATTTGTAGGAAGAGTTTGCCTCCCTGATCCTGTAAATGGTCACAAGGTCATGAAGCCCACAACAGATTGGATGGCTAAGCAGATAAGCCAGTCTCTTCATTTATCAGCACAGGGTGAATATAATGGGTCTGGGATCCCATGTAACCTAAATCAAGCAGGTAGGGACGCTGGTTGCAGAGACCATTTTCAGGCACAAAATAAGCCATGAAGATGGAAACACAACAATACAGAAGGCACACAACACGCGCAGGGCAAAATGTATACATATTTAACAACTGGTAACAGCAGGAGAAAGAAATACAAATCCATTCAAGACATTATGAATACATAATGTAACCCGTAGATGGCACTGTCCCAAAGGCTACTACCCCCTGCCTGCGTGACTAGGCACAGTTTGAGGGGCCTGAGTTCAGTGAACATGTGCCTCCACCCGGAGGAATGATTCTGGGATAGCGTAACTGCTGTTGGTATAGCCCTCCAGGATGCTATAACCTCCCACCAACCCCTCTAGTGGCCTAAACAATATAGCAGCAAATAAACAATCACATGTACCATATGATATCACTTTTAAACCCGCACTCTGTACACTTACCACCAGGGCTGGACCAGCTGCAAAGGCCCTGGAGACCCCCTGTAAAATTAGATCCATTATACAACAGTTCAATGGCAGTACAATTCCCCCACCACAAAGGCACATGTTAGCCAGGTTAAATGCAAAAGCACAAATTCTGATTCATTCAGGGGCTTTGACAGGGGTGGGGCAATAATTTAGCAAGTGATTATTAATTCTGGTTGATTTAGGTTGAGCATGCATGCACTAAGAGTCCCTCTATCACAGTCACACATTCTGGGTACCCAGTTGTTAATGTAGGCTAGCCTGACGCGTTGCCCAGGGTAGACCGGCATTGCAGCTGTTGTTGGAGCCCTTAGGAAAGAAAACAATTACATACACATCAACCCAGAATTTGTAATTTGGAGCCGGGTGGCTCAGTTCATGATAATAAACCCAAACAAGCAAATCAGACGACACACAATGATTGCAGCTTTGTTGCAGGGAGCTACCCTGTTTAGTACTCATGCTACCCAGATCAGGAGGCAGGACTGACGAGATGAAGACCTCTGATGGTGTTCTGGTTTGCCAGGGGAAGCAGGGCCCACATGACTCACCGAGGTGGTCGCTACCTGTTTGATGGTGTTGAGCAGGGAGCCAAATCCCTGAGCAGGTCTTTCGTCGGAAATGTCTCTGCGATGGGAGCAGTAGTCTAGGCTGAGATGGTAGGGCCCAGACCAGAGCAGGCAGTTCAGATTTAGTCCATGCAAGTGCTGGAGCAGCTTCCAGCTAGCATAACACACTTGAAGGTGGGGAACCAAACTGCGACCCACACAGCACATTCAGCACACTTATAAACACAGTTCATAGTCACAGTCCGGGTAAAGTCCGGTTGCAATTTAGCAGAAGTTCTGCGCAAATCTCTCAATCTGTGATTCACTTCAGTGCCTGGCAGGCCAATCACTTCTGGAGCAAGTCTTCGGTCCCAAATTTAGGCAATGATCACTCTCTTTCTCTTCAGGCTCCAGATCTCAAGCAAAGGAATTAGATATAAGTCCAACTTTCACATTCACAGGATTTCTCACTGGAAGATGTGACGGGCAGGCCAGTGCAGCCTTCCTGACGATTCTTCCGTGTGCCTATGCAGGAGCAACTGCTCCATGGCTCGAGCTGTTCACTCTCCAAACTCTAGCTCACAACTGACTCTGCTGCAGGCAGTTCTGGGGATTTCCTGTCATATCCAAAAGATTTGGTTGGCTGAGGGAACTGTCTGTCACAACAAGGGCTCCCCCTCTAGGTCCATTTAAGAGCCAAACTTTAAAAACTACAATTCCTACAGATTTCAATCCCACAAGACCTCTGGGGACAGTCTCCATTTTAGGTCCCCTGAGATTCGATTGGTCCAACTCTGGCAGTCCAGAACCAAAATGGTGGCTCTTATGCAAAAAGTCCAAGTCCAAGCTGCAAGAGAAAGCAGGTTAAACAAACTTCTATATTATTATTAAGGCAGATAAACAGTAAATGAACACAGTTCCTAACAGAGCTCCCTCTGTGCATATAGCGACTGCAGAATGGAGCAGAAATACCACTCGCCTGGCCGGTCATGCGCCCTAAACTACTTGGACCCAGCCCAGACTAATTTCTAACACAGCATAATGACTGTATTAAAGAGACAGGCACGGAGACTTTCTATAGCACTCTTATGCAGACACATACAGCTACTGCAGACACAGGACACCATCCTGACAGTGGGTATTAGGCAGCCCAGGAAGACATCTTAGTAAACCCCAGTTTGAAGGGGGGTTACAATAATCAGCTATCAGTAACCACAGGAAGTTAAAAGTAGGTGGACAGTAGTCAAATCCGCATGTCATTTTCAACATGTTGTACCTAGCGAGGGGGTCATTAATTGATCCTTTGTAAACTTACATATGTACTTGAGGATGATTGTTACTCTACTACCCTCCTGTGGAGTATGCATTTGTAAGCTTTCCTTGCAAAATCTATTAAACATGAATTAAAACAAATCAGCATGTCATTAACAAATCAGCAAGCCGTAACTAAATCAACATTCATAAATCAGAATGTCGTCGTCAAATCAGCATGTCATAATCAAAACAGGCTGTCATAAACAAATAAGCAAGTCATAATCACATCAGAATGTCAATCAAATCATCATGGTATAATTAAAGCAGCATGCTACAAGTTTTTGGGTCCATTTGGAGGGCCTCTTATGGATATGGAAGTGTCGACTCGCACGTTCTTAGGACCAGAAGACTACAAACCAAAGGTGGGCAGTTCTGCGGTCCTATGGACACAAAAGGTGACACTCTTATATCCGCATGAGACCCTCCAAATAGATTAATAAATTTATTATAGATCACTAATTGCATTAAATGAAAAAAAAATATTTTTTAAATTTAATACAGTTAACGACATGAGTGGTCAGCGAGAAGCCTGTTACAGTGGCTCAGCGCTTCAGGTACTTTTGCGATAACAGTACCTCACGTGCAACTGAAGGGAGGGCTGTGATGAATCAGGGATCCTCCTGCAATCTATAATCAAATTACCATGACAATAAAATCAGCATTTCATAAAAAGATCAGAATGCCATATTCAGATTAGTATGCCATAATCAAATATGCATGTCATAATCAAATCAGCATGCCAGAATCAGTCTGGTGTTGGTCAGAGGACCTCAGGGCCCTCAGACACAGCTTCATATACAGGAGCTCAATCAGGAAGAGGAGTTAGTGCACTGCAAGGATTTGTTGATTAGGCATCCAAGGAAATAACCTCTGCAGGTGGGGGGGGAACCCTGTACAGGAGTGTAAGTTGCAATGGAGTGTGCAAGAGGGTGCAAACAGGGCAGAGTGGCAGTCAGTGTTATAAACTGCAATAAGCCTCCCAGTTTCTTTGCCAGTACTTTGTAGGAGGCCCTATACTGTCAAATAGAGAGAGAGAAAGGATCCTTTTTACAGAGGCTAGACAGACCTCGGTGGTAAAACACTGTTTTTGTCTATGCATAGCTCTCAGCTTTCCATTAACGCTGTGTAGACTTGGGTTACATGGTTACTGTGAGATGAGATGGAATCTAAAGTAACCACAGAGATTTTAAACATAGAAGCTTGTACGGCTGGGTCATCCTTGAGATCCACTACCTACAGGGTGGAACGGGTTGTCTAAGTTTGTGCAAGTAGCCAAATAGCATGGATATAGTCATTTCTGAAGTGAGCAGGAGCAGATTTTCAGGATCAGAAACTGTACTGATTGAAAGTCATTACTCTGGGAAAGGGCAACATCAGTCAGGGATTTAGAGCTATTTCAGGTTATTAAGTTATCAGCATCCAGTGGGGTACTGCTTCACAAGCATATTGGAGGAAGGGAGTTGATAAACAGGAAGAACAGCAGGGGGCCCTAGACAGAACCCTGGGGAACACCATACGAGACAGGGCGAAGAGGTCCAAATAGGTAGTTAACTAGGAGAACATAAGTGCATTCAGGAAGATAGCTCTGACTCCAGTGAAGCAGGGCAACAAACAAAGGGGGCTGCTATTTCCAATTGCAATGACTCTTCACTTATCACAGTTTTGAGAATGTCCCCTAATCTGAAACTAGAGACACTGGGCTTCAGACCCATTCCCCTCTGGGGAACCAGTGTCCTAGTACAAACAAGTCACTGTATCTTAGGGCTCAACTACAGTGCCAGACAGACAAGTCCTCTACATGGAAAAAAAAATAGCACTGGGGAGACAGGGACATTGTATCCCTTTGAAATTGGGAACACTGCAGTTCTGGTTAGTGAGGCAAACGGTGATGAATGGACAGAGCTCTGCACAGCACCTGTCACCAGTTAATCTTTATTAAATCATCACCTTCTTCATGGACTGTACTCCTCTGATAAAGGACTTTTTTTTTCAATTTTAATTCAGTGTTCATCCAGCTGCCAAGGAGGCTTAATGAACAGTGACAAGGATGCTAGGACTCAGTCAGCAATGAGGTCGATACCCAGGCACCAATAGCCCTGAGCTCGGTGCCCCAAACACTTAAACAGCTCTGTTTGAGCACAACATCCAGATACCAGCAGCTTTGAGCCCTATACGCAGACATCAGCAGTCCTGAACCTGATTCACAAGCAAGTCAAAGGCATCATGCTACCACCAGGAGCCGCTGAAGAATGATGCGGAGAGCAGCCTTTTTCAGGGAAAAGAGCATCCATCAGACACTGTACCCTCCCTGCCGTTCTGCGATCCTGATATCCTAGGGTCAGAGCATAAACATGCATCGCCATCATGCCAGAGTGGTGCTGTACTAAGCCCATCCCCTGTGAAAAGAGCGTCCATCAGATGTTGTGTTCCCTCCCTGCTGGCTTCTACTCCTGACGTCTCGGGCTCAGAGCTTGAACCTGTGTCACCAGCAAGCCAGAGCGGTGCTGTGCTGAGCTCACCCCCCAGGAAGAGAGGGTACATCAGATGCTATGTACCATCCCCTGCTCATGACTTCTGAGGCTTGAGTAGGAGCCTATGTTGCCAGCATGACTAAGCGGTGCTGCGCTGATCCACCCCCTGGGAGGAGAGCATTCATCAGACAGCCTGTACCATCTCTGCCAGTCTACAATCTTGACATCCTGGGCTGAGAGCATGAACCTGTGAGTCACCTGTGTACTAGAGTGGTGCTGCATTGAGACCACCTCTGTGAGAAGAGCGTCCATCTGGTGCCCGGACCTTCCCTGCCAGCCTCCGTCACCTGATGTTCGAGGTGCAGAGCATAGACATGAATCATTAGGCCTCGCCCTAGTCCCCGGAGAGAGACATCCATCAGAAACTCTGTACCCTCTCTGCTGGTCTCCACTCATGATGTCCAGGGCTCAGAGCAGGAACCAGGGTCACCAGCGGGCCAGAGCAAAACTGCACAGAGCCCCCCCCGAAGGACAGTGTCCATCAGATGCTCTGTACTCTCCTTGCCTGCCTCTGTTCCTGACATCCCAGGCTCAGAGCGTGAACTCAGGTTGCCAGCAGTGTTGCATTGAGCTCACCCCCCCAGAGGATGGTGTCCATCAGATGCTCTGTACCCTCCCTACTGGCATGCTTTCCTCATGTGGCAGGCTCGGAGCATGTATCTGTGTCACCAGCATGCTAGAGTTGTACTACATTGAGCCCACTCCCCTGAGAGAACAGCATCCATAAAGACATTTTACCTTCATAGCAGCCTCTGCTTCTGATGTACCAGGCTCAAAGCATGAACCCGTGTCACAAGCATGCCAGAGCAGTGCTGTAGTGAGCCTCCCCCAGGAGGAGAGTGTTCATCCCTCAGGTGCTCTGTTCCCTCCATGTCACCCTCCACTCCTGATGTCCAGGCTAGCAGCGGGAACTCGGGTCATCAACGTGCCAGAGTGGTGCTGCACTGAGCCAAACCTCCAGGAGGAGAACATCCATCAGATGCTCTGTATCCTCCCTGCCAGCCTCCTCTTCTAACATACCATGCTCAGAACAGGAACCCCGGTTGGCAGTGTGCCAAAGCAATGCTGCACTGAGCCCCCCCCCCGAGGAGATAATCCATCATACACTCTGTACCCTCTCTACAAGCCTCCGCTTCTGATGTCCCAGGCTCAGAACATGAACCTGTGTCAGCAATGTGCCAAAGAGGAGCTGCTCTGAACTCCCCCCAAAGAATACAGTGCCCATCAGATGCTCTGTACCCTCTATGCTGGCTTCTGCCTCCTGACGTCCTAGAGTGGGAACCTGGGTCACCAGTGTACCAGAGGTGTGCTGTGCTTAGCCCACCCAGGAGGACAACGTACATTAGACACTTTATACCCTTCCTGCCATCCTCCGCTCCTGACATCTTAGGCTCAGAGCATGAACCTGTGTCACCAGTGTGCCAGAGTGGTGCTCCACTGAGCCAACCCCCAGGGAGGAGAGTGTCCATCAGATGCTCTGCACCCCTCCCTGCCAGCCTCTGCTTCTGCCTTCTCAGGCTCAGAGTATGAACTGCTGTCACCAGCATGCCAGAGCGGTGCTGCACTGAGCCCACTCCCCAGGGAGGAGAGCGTCCATCAAATGCTCTGTACCCTCCATCAGCCTCCGGCTCCTTACATCCCAGGCTCACAGCAGGAACCTGGATAGCCAATGTGCAAGAGCAGTGCTGCACTGAGCCCACCTCCCCAGCAGGAGACAATCCATAAGTCACCCTGTACCCTCCCTGCCAGTTTTCATGCCTGACTTTCCAGGCTATGAGTGGGAACCCATGTAGCCAGCATGCCAGAGTGGCACTGGGCTAAGCCCACCCCTCCCTGGAGGAGAGTGTCCATCAGACACTCTGTACACCACCTGTCAGCCTCCACTCCTGATATCCCAGTTTCAAAGCATGAACCCGTCGCCAGTATGCCAAAGTGTTGCTGCTCTGAGCCCAAACCCCCAGGAGGACAGCATTCATCAAGCGCTCTGTATCCTCCTTTTTTGCCTCTGCCTCCTGATGTTTCAGGCCCTCAGCAGGAGCCCGTCACCACAATGACAGTGCAGTGCTGCACTGAGCTCCCCAATGCCCCTGCAAGACAGTGCCCATCAGACGCTTTGAAATCTCCCTGTGAGGTTCGCTCCTGATGTTTCCCGGGCTCAAACCATCTGACCTGGCAACACCAGTGCACACCTTTATCTCATCAAGACTGGACTACTGCAATGCTCTTTACATGGGGCTTTCCATGAGACTGATGCACCATGTGCAGCTGGTTCACAATGCGGCAGCCTGGTGGGTGGGTGGCTGGGACATCTTGTTCCAAGCACATCACTCTGGTTCTCCGTGTCCTCCACTGGCTTCCAATCAGGTGGTGTGCCAGTTTCAAGGTTTGTTTGTTAACTTACAAGGCCCTATATAGTCTGGGTCCAGGCTATCTGAAAGGGTATACCATCGAAAGAGTGAAACTAAAATCAGTAAGACCATTACAGCAACAAAATTGGCAGTTCACTGTAATGGTCTTGCGGTACCTCGACACTGCTTCTCCCAGTGTTGCGCGCCCTCCCCAAAACAACTACAACCTGGAGTTGATTGTATTAAAATCCATGGGGCAGAGCCCCCCTCATGGGGGAGTGTGGTGTAGCCCCCACAAAAAAACATTGTTTTTCTGATGATACAGTGCCGACTGTTGGCACTGTGCCGTTGCTTTAATGCCGTTCAACATATTTACTGTCGAACTTGTGTGGTGAAACCATCTGAAAGACCTGATTCCATATTGTCCTTTTCATGCCCTCAGGTCAGCTGAAGCAGTCCTCATCTCGGTCCCTCATGCGTGACTGAAATCTTCTGGTGATAGGGCTTTTGGTGTAGCAGCACCGATTTTGTGGAACGCTCTTCTCGGTGAAGTGAGGGTGACTCCCTCGCTGACCATTTGTGAATCATGTTTGAAAATGCATTTGTTTAGTTCATGTTTTGGACTAGCCTCCTAATTTTTTATGTAAATTTTAATTTGTTGTTTTAATTATTTTATCTGTCTGCTGTAAAGTGCTCAGAGCTATTTGCATTGCGCGCCATATAAATAAAATTTGACTTGACTTGAACTTGGGTCATCAGCATGCCAGAGCAGTGCTGCACTGAGCCAAACCCCCAGAATAAGAATATCTATCATACGCTCTGTACCTTCCCTGCCAGCCTCCTCTCCCGACATCCCAGGCTCAGCATGTGAGCCTGTGTCACCAGTGTGCCACAGCGAAGCTGCTCTAAGTCCCCCCCCGAAGTAGAATGTCCATCAGACACTGTGTACCCTCCCTGCTAGTCTCCCTTGCTGAACTCCTGGCCTCTGAGTGGAAACTTGGGTCACCAGCCTGCC
Organism: Neoceratodus forsteri; assembly: GCA_016271365.2. NCBI lineage: Eukaryota > Metazoa > Chordata > Ceratodontiformes > Ceratodontidae > Neoceratodus > Neoceratodus forsteri. The sequence goes on from JADMNL010000024.1 coordinate 129,858,555, forward strand.
AGTGTGTTGCTGCACTGAGCCCACCCCTCCCCAGGAGAAGAGCATCCATCAGACACTCTATACCCTCCCTGCCAGCCTTTACTCCTAACTTCCCAAGCTCACAGCATGAAGCCAAGTCACCAATGTGCCATAACAATGTTGCACTGAGCCCAACCCCTGGGAGGAGAACATCTATCAGACACTCTGCACCCTAACTGCCGGCCTCTGCTCCTGAAGCCCCATGCTCCTAGTGGGACTCTGAGTTACCCACATGCCAGAGTGGTGTTGCACTGAGTCCTCCCCTAGAGAAAAGCATCTATCAGATGCTCTGTACCACCCCGTCAGATTCTACCTCCTGATATCCCAGGCTCGGAGCGGTAACCTGGGTCACCAACATGCCAGAGCAGTGCAGCATTGAGCCCACCCCTAGGAAAAGAGCATCAACTGGAGGCTCTGTACCACCCTGTCAGCCTCCATCTTCTGATGTCTCAGGCTTGGTGCCAGAACAGATGTCACCAGCATGTCAGAGCAGTGCAGCACTGAGCTCCCAGCCTGGGAGGACAGCATCCATGTCAGTCTGCACCTTCCCTGCCGATGTTCGTGCCTGACTTCCAAGGCTCAGAATGGGAACACATGTCACCAGAGTGCCAGATTTCTGCTGCGCTAAGCCCACCCCAGAAAGAGAGTACCCATCAGACACTGTACCCTCCCTGTCAGCCTCACAAGTCTCGTAGTATGAACCGGTATCCTGTGATAAGGGCGTCCCCTATTGAGCGCTTACAAAAAGGGCAACTTAATAGCAGTACCTGTTCACAGGGCTACTGGACAGGAGGGTGAGTACCGATATAACGACATCCTGTTACTCTATGTATGCAAGCGCGTGGTGGGTGCGAGTGTGCCATGTGACGGGCGGAAGGGAAGGGAGGGTTTGTGAGGTGTAGTGCGTAGTGCGGTAGTGGGTTGCCGAGCTGGCACTGTGGCATGGTGGGTGGGTGGCAGGCTATGGTTGCGAGGGTGCTGAGTTTGGTTCTGGGTGCATATTTGTTTTGTTGCACCCCTGGCTTAATTTTGTTTTTTTTTCCCGGTATTGCAACCCCCCCAACATGCACCCCCTTGGAGTTGAGAATCCTTTAATAGGGAGGTGCGGGGGGGCACAGCCCCCTGCATAAACAAAAATATTACAAGTCCCCAGTGCCCTTTTGCCATGCGCTGGGAGTGTACATCAACGATATGTATTTTTGCCGATGTACAGTACATTTGCCCTAATGGCGATCGCCTTTCCATGATCGCTGTTATCAGATAGACCCCCTATGAACCCATATCATAAGCGTACCAGGGTGGTGCTGCACTGAAATCACTCCTCTGGGAGGAGAGTGTCCATCAGACACTTTGTACCACCCTCCCAGCCTCCGCTCCTGACAGCCTGGACTCAGAGCATAAACCTGAGTCATCAGCATGCCGCAGTGGTACTGCACTGAGCCCACCCCCTCAGAGGAGAGTGTCCATCAGATGCTCTGTACTCTCCCTGTCAGTCTCTGCTCCCAGTTTCCTAGGCTCAAAGCATGAACCAGGGCCACCAGCATGTCACATGCTGCACTGAGCCCATCCAGGAGGAGAACATCCATCAGACACTCTATACCCTCCTTGCCAGCCTCCGCTCCTGATTTCCTGGGCTCACAGCATGAACCCATGTTACCAGCATGACAGAGTGATGCTGCACTAAGCCCGCCCCATGAGAAGAATGTCCATCAGATGCTCTGTACCCACCCTGTTATCCTTCACTCCTGATGTAATGTTCTTGGACTGGGAATCCGGGTTGCAAGCATGCCAGAGAAGTGCTGCACTGAGCCCACCCTATGGGAATAGAGCCCTGATCAGACACTCTGTACCTTCCCTGCCAGCTTTGCAAGTCTCATAGCATGAACCCAGGTCATGAGCATGCCAGAGTGGTGCTGCATTGAGCTCATACTGAGCTTCCCCCTCTGGGAGGAGACAGTCCATTGGACACTTTGTACCCTCCCTCCCAGCCTCCTTTCCTGACATCCCAGGATCGGAACATGAACCTGTGTCACCAGCGTGCCACAGTGTAGCTGTTCTGAGCCCCTCCCCTTGAGTACAGTGTTCATCAGTTGCTCTGTACCCTTCCTGCTGGCCTCTACCTCCTGATGTCCCGGGTTCAGAGTGAGAACCGTGGTCACCAGCGTCCCAGAGGTGTGCTACGCTTCGTGCCTCTCCCCCGAAGAGAAGAGAGTTCATCAAGCACTCTGTGTCCACCCTTCCCATTTCTGCTACTGATGGCCCAGGTTTGGAGCAGGAGCCAGGGTCACCAGCATGCCAGAGGTATGCTGTGTTGACCCCATCCCAGTGGGGTAAGAGCTTCCATCAGCTGCTCTATACCCTCCCTGCTGGCCACCACTCCTTACATCCCAGGCTCACAGCAGGAAGCCAGGTCAGCAGTGTGCCAGAGTGAGATGTTGCACTGAGGGCCCACCTCCCAGGAGGACAGCATGCATCAGACACTCTGTGCCCTCCCTGCAGTTCTCTGCTTCTGACATCCTGGGCTCAGAGAATTGATCCAGATTGCTAGCCTGCCGGAGCAGTGCTGTACTGAGCCTACATCATTTGGAAGACAGCACCAATAAGACACTGTGCCATTACTGCTGGCCTCCATTCCTGACATACCGGTCTCAGGATGTGAACCCATGTCACCAGTGTGCTAGAACAGTACTGCACTGAGCCCACCCACTGGGAGGAGAACATCCATCTGACACTCAATCTGCACCCTCCCTCCTGGCCTCCACTTGTGATGTTCCAAGCTCAGAGGAGGAAGCTGCATCACCAGCATGCCAAAATGATTCACTAGCTGTAGACGCTATGAAGCCAGCCTTTAATTTCAGTTTTTGCACTTAAATGTAAGGACTGAGTACCCCCATGTCTAGGGATATATGGTGGCACGTCTCATCAGAAGAGCATCTGCCCAATGCCATGAAAGACTGTATCGTTACTTTTTACCTTTGGTACCTCCAGTCGGGATGAATGGGAACCAGGAATCCAATGCATATTTTAGAAGTATAATGCTAATGGGAGGTCACTCACAAACCATTGTCCACACTGAGAGCTGGAGCCTTGGATCAAGCAGAATGCATGCTTATTCACTGTACTGATGTTACACAGCTTCCAAGGGCTTTACCCTCACCACATCCAGTTCAATTCACTTTCAGCCATACTTCATCATCACTGCCATTTCAATTTCCATTAGGAATATCTGTGCTCACTATACTACACTGCACATATCCAGGTTTCCCACCATTCACTTTAAAAGAGGATCAGCTGCTGCATTAGTTGACATTTTGAGTGTCCTTGAAACCCTGGTGCTTCCAAAGCCATTTCCGCAGTGGCACTCTCAGATAGGCAAGCACTACCCTGGGGAGCTATGCCAGTGCACATCTTCTTTGCCGGTGAATGGCATCAAAGTGATTCACTTCATGAGCATTATGACCTACTCCTAACAAAACAAAGAGCTGGTCTGGCTGTATGTGCCTCCCTTCCAGCTCCATACTGATAACCCTAGTGGCCTAAAGAACTGGCTCCCATGCCTGATCCCATCCCAGGAACTTACTGACCACAACCCTTGCCAGGCCCCCTATCCTGATGGCCATCAGTTACCATTTTCATATTTTTTTTTTCTTGGGGGAGGGTTAGAAATTACTTAACAGCTTAAGCTATTTCTCCCACAGAGCAATTCAATGATGGTGCACTTATATATCTGCTCCCTCCCTTGAGTACTGTTGATGGCAGTGGGTCCAGAAGGATCCTGTCTTCTCTGTCTCTCTCTTGGCAGAATTTCTGGTAAGGTCCTCCTCGTCCTCCTACCAGCTCATGTTCTTGTGGGTTCTTCTCCTGCTCAGAAACCTCAGCTGGGTCCCAAGTCTCTGGATATCTCATTGGAGGGGACCAATTCCACCTGGACCCAGGGGCCCTGTCATCATCCCTGAGGCCTCATGTCCCCTTGGTTTGGTTGCAGCTGGAGAGAGCTCCTCACCCCCCTCCTCTCAGCCCTGAGCTTGCCTTACTGTCCTCTGTGGTAAAGCAGGAAGAGCTGAGCCATGAATTTCCATGCTCAAGCTTCCCACGTCTTGCGCTGGCAGGAAATTTCAGAGCACAAACTCCAGACAGCCTGGCTCCAAATTGAGCCACACTAGAAGAATATATCTCAGGGTCAGGTTTAACCCTTTTAGTGCTTTCTAGTAACCTGCCTTGAGCTGGATGAAGAGAGATTCTGGTTACATAAAAATAGACATATATTTCATAGGGGTGCGGTAGTGTTCCTACAGTTAGGGTTGAGTAGACTGTTTAATGTTTTCAATTTTTGCACCTCAATAACATTAACGTCATTGATGAACTAGCACAAAATTTGGCATGTGCACTCGGGCTATCAAAATCTCAAGACATGAAAAGTTATGTGACGGCATCTTGTTCGGTTTCTGAGACACAGAGTGCCAAAAAATGGGAATGAAAAACTATACTTAACATCGAGTAGAAACAGAACATGACAGCAGAAAAAGCATATTCTTTGCTGTCATCTACAGCCTAGAGGGTATGGAATTTTTTTCAGGACATTTTCAGGGTGAAGGGACCTGTGCCAAGGGTGTGCCTTGGAAGATTTTCTGAAAAAATATTATAGGGTTTCAGAGTTATAGGGATTTTTGAGTTAATCAATAATTGCGAACAGTAGAACAAAGAAAAAAAAAACTATCTCAAGTGCATATTTTCATGATTTACTTGTCATGTGGGAAAACAATAACAATCATATGGAAAAAAAAATTCCGATCGTGTTTAAAAAAAATCGATCATGACTGACACCATTTTCTTTTTTTTTAAACTCAAACATTGAAAATACATTAAAATTATATATTTTCAAAAAAACAAACACCTGAACCTAGCTAAACAGGACCCTTTAGCTAGATTCTGATATTTATTTATTGAAACTTGCCCTAAAAGTACCTTTTCTGGGCACCCCAAAATCCAGGGTGCCCAGTTTAGTAGGAGGAGCTGTTTACCTGCATTCTCTGTATGAGAACAGCAGGACATTGTTGAATACTGAAGCCACAGCTGAACTAATGCTGCTGGCTTCAGTTCAAGCAGTGAGCTAGCAATTATCTACTCTCTCTCTGTCTCTCTCCTTTGTCTGTCTGCCTGTCTGCCTATCTATCTATCTATCTATCTATCTATCTATCTATCTATCTAGCCAGCTATCTATTTCATTATTTGTTAAGTGGAATGGGGTGCCCATCTCCAGTACTGCATCTTCCTCCCCCCTCCCCTCCAGGTTGCCCAGCAACCCTTCCCAATATTTACATATTATTAACAATATTACATGAGCAGACCAGGGTTCCCAACTCTGATTCTGCTTCTTTTTGATCCCCCTTCCAGGTTGTTTATCTCTCATTCCTACGGTAAAGGTAGTGGCACTGGGGTGTCCACCTCCAGTGCTGTCAAACACTAGCCTGACACTGAAGTGCCCAATTCCAAATGTTGTAATATCACCTGAAATCAAGAAACCATCCCTTGATGGTTCTTTTAAACCAGTAAAAAAGAAAACTGTCCCTCACTGATCTCACCGCTTATACTCATCCCATTCCAACCATCCACTGATCACCCACCACCCCCACACACACCCTCACTCACCTGAACATGTCCCTCAGCATAGGTTCACTCTGTGATTGAAGGCACATCTTGCTGCTGGAACGACTGACTGCAATATGAACAACTAAGACAGGTGCAGTGTAATGTATTTCAGTAAGGGGTTTTGAACTTTGATTCATAACTTTGTAATTTTTACTTATTCTGACCCCAAATTTTCAACATCACCATTTTGGGAACCCATCTCATAACCAGTGACAGTGGAATTATGGAAATCTGGCCCAAAAGGTGATTTTGCAGTCACTTTGCAAAATCACCTTTCCAGGAAGATTTGAACATTTTCACCACCCTTATTCATGGCATAGGGTCAGAAGTAAGCTATTTTGAAAATATGAGGTCAAAATATAAAAAAATTTAAAAGTTATGAGCTTACATTGAAATTTTTCTACACTCGCTCATAACTTTGGCAATTTTAAATATTCTGACCCCAAATTTTCAACATAGCCATTTTTTTCACACCACCTCATGAACGTGGCAACTGTGATTTTTTTCAAATCCTGGCAAAAATGTGTTTTTGTACCTGTGGCGTGGAATGACATTTCGGTGATACAGAATGATATTTCAGGGGAGATTGGAAAATGTTCACCTACCGTGTTCATGAGGTTGGGTAATAAGAAAGCAATGCTAAAAATCTGTTTTAAAAATGTGGTAAAATTCCCAAGTTATGAGTGAACATTGCAATATTTAAATGTTCATTCATAACTTCGCTAATTTTCAATATTTTGTCTCCAAAATTTCAACATAGCCATTTTTCCAGTCCACCTCATGAACATGACAGATGTCATTTTTTAAATGCTGGACAAGATGTAATTTCACACTTCATGTGTGAAATGACGTTTCAGCCAATATACTATAAATGTCTCATGTCATGTTTATAAGGGGAGTCATAAAATAACTACCTTGAAAATTTCAGGTCAAAATTAAAAAAAAATATATACTGGCTCGGATATTCAGACTGCGCCGGGCAGTGGCGCAAGCCTGGGCACAGTGCAACAGGGCTGCACTGGGGCAAGCACCAGGTGATATTCAACAGTGCTGTGCCATGGCTCAGCACCGTTGAATGTGGCACAGATGGCGCACACACCACGCATGGTGCAGTGACACTGCACCAGCACAAGACACAGAATGGGAGCAGGGGGATGCGCCAGCACAAGTGCATTTGTGCTAGTCGCATCACCTGTGATATTCAATCTGGGACATGCAAATGAGGTCATAATGCATGTAAGGGGCAAATGGGGCCATTTGCATGTCATTATGACCCAATTTGCATGCAACACGCTGCTCCATGGTGAATTGCACCTGGAGCCCTGCCAAGCTGCTGCCATCAGCGATCAACACCCTGTTGGGCTATTGCAGCCCCCCCACTCCTGTACACCTGATTGCGGGCATCCGTACAATCAACAGCACTCCCTGGTGGTCTAGCGGTTCCCCCATGCCCGATCGCATGCATCTGTACACCTAACAGCACTCTCTGGTAGTCTAGCAGTGCCCTCCATGCCCCATCGTGGGCCAATGTAAATGGAACTGACATCCCTGGTGGTCTAGCGGTGACCCCCCCAGTATGCCTGTTCACGAGCTGGTGATGAAAAACCGACTGACCTGGTGGTACAGTGGTACCCCCTCCCCACCCACCCACGGAGGTCCCCACCACCCAGCACCCCCGTCATTGGTGGGTGGCAGCACCACCCGCATGCTGCCTGGTCACCTGCCGAATGACGGTATGCAGTGCGATCTGTATGTCTATGGTCCACTGCGTGGGCCTCAAAAGATACCGCTGATACAACTGCCAGGGCAGCAGCTACTGGCATCTGTATCAGATGCCACTCGTGGCCTCGGATCTTGGGGTTCACCCAGGACCTTTAAGCCAGAATCATGGACCTCCCTTTCAAGAGTTCCATCCTTTTTGGGGATGAGGCTGAAGGGCTCAGTCCTTTTTGGGGATGAAGCTGAGAAACTGATCACTTGCCTCCAACACTCTGGTAGGGCTATCTGGTCAGTCCAGAAACGCATTCATTCACATATCAGGTCCTGTGTAGTACAGTATGGTCTGCAAGCCCATTGGTCCACGCAGTGGACCAACAGGTGCACAGATCGTACTGTACGCTGTCAGTCGGTGGGCAGTGGGGTGGCATGCAGGCGGGGTGCTGTCGCTCGCCAATGACGGAGGGTGCTGGGTGGCAGGGGACCTCTGTGAGTGGGTGGGGGGGTTACCACTGGACTACCAGGTCAATCGGTTTTTCATCACCAGCCCGTGAACAGGCATACTGGGGGGGGTTACTGCTAGACCACCAGGGATGTCAGTTACTTTACATTGGCCCACAATCGGGCATGGGGGGAACCACTAGACCACCAGGGAGTGCTGTTTATTTTACGTATGTCCGCAATCAGGTGTGCAGGGCGGGGGGGCAACTAGACTACCAAGGGGTCAGGGTGCCTGTGGCCAGTGTACCTTCTGGGCTGGTGGCCACCCAAGGCTGGCAGTTGTTGTGTTGTGCCTTGCACTACAGCTGACCACCTGTGGGTGGCCAGAGTTTGATCCCATGATTTTTGGCTCAGCTTTGAGCTCTAGTGTGCGGCACATGTAGGGGTTGCGCCAGCATATGCGCCGCACACCCCGGGCTGAATATCGGGATGTGCCACATATGCATGGGCACACCCCCTGCATCTGTGCTGCATACATTACCACCGCGCCTTGGTACTGGGGTTAAAAAATAAGACTCTCACCCTTTGAATATCGCACCAGGGCACATTGAGGGCATTGTGTATGGTGCACCCTGTTGTGCCAGGCGCAACCTCTTTGAATATCCCACCCCCAGTATATATATGTATACAATTGTTAAGAAACTTTGTGTGTTGTACCAGTCTTGATCCAAGTGAGTATGTTTTGTGATCCCATGCCGGTGAGTTGAGTTTGGGGCAAGCTCAGTGATCCAGCTGGATGAGGTGAGGGTTGGTGGGATGGCGGTTATGTGATATCCCCCAGTCAGTGAGTGAAAGCTGCAGGGTTGTCCAAATGGGCCAAGGTGCCATCTAGTGAAGACAACTGTCCCATTGGCATAGGACCCTGCACCTCTGCACCCATGGGTGGCAGAGGGTCTTGTGCATTGGCTGACAGATGGACTCTTTGCCCTGTTCATCTGTATCTGCAGCCACATGGAAGCACAGGGACCAGAGGAACCTGCACTTCTGCAGCCCACCAGACAGCCCCCTGAATTCTTGACATCCCTCACTGAACTTCTGCAGTTGGCTGGAGTCTTCCCTTGGCACAGCAACCGAAGGACCCTGTACATCCCCATCTGTTCACATAAGTCACAAACAGCCCTGCATGAATGGGGATATGATCCCACTATCTCAAAAAGAAAGGACATTCTTTGCAAAGAACTGTATTAACTCACCAGTTAGGGTTCAGTTTAATGCCACAAAAGTAGGGAAATGTGGTGTTAGGGTTTCCAACCCTAAATCCCCACCCCACTCTCAAAGTAGCAAAAAGAAAAAAACATTAGAGTTTTGGGTCTCCAGAGCCTTGGTGAATTAATGGTGGGGTCTCCTTTAGGGTTCTCAGTTCTGATGCCCACTCCATTCCCTGAGAGAACAACATGAGGCATGATTTCCTTTCTTCACACAAGGTTCATTGTTTTGGCAACATGTTGTGAGACATAGTTCTCTACCTTTGAAGAGTTTATCACTATGAGGCATTGGCTTGCACCTGTAGCTTGTGCTTCAGACAGAATGCTACAGGCTGTGGGAAGGGGTGAGTATCAGGGTTAACAACCCCAAGGAAGACCTCACCACTGATTCGCCAAGGCTCTGTAGACCCAAAACCCTAATGTTTTTTCCTTTTTTTTGCTTGGGGGTGGGGGTGAGAAGTTAGGGTTGGACACCCTAACACCACATTTAACTACTTTTGTGGCGCTAACTTGAACCCTAACTGATGCAGAAACAAAGTTTTTTTTTGCCAAGAAGATAGATAGATGGATAGATAGATTGATAGGTAGATAGGTAGATAGATAGATATACTTTCTATTTATGTAATCTTCACTAGTATTAACACATCTGGGGCCAGATATTCAAATCTATGCACCTGGCGCAAACCGATTGCACAAGAATTGCACTGGAATAGCACTGACTTGCGATATTCAAAAGACCAAATAGCACCAGCGCAACCCGATAGCGCTGGCACAGCAAGATAATGTAAGCATGGGGCAAAGTGAGGGGCAGGACCATGCATACGTCTGCAGCACTATATTCAAAGCTTTAGCATGGCGCAAGGTGCAGTTGCACAACACTTAGCACGGTGCTAGTCACTGCCTATGAAAACATAGGCCTAAGTCCAGGCAAACCCAGGATAGGAGGAGTAGACACAGCAGCAACAGGGAACAAGGCTGTATGCATTCAATGAGGAGGCAGTGTGGGTGGACGGCCACCATGGGCCACTCATTATGCACAGGCACACAAACTGTGGAATGCAATGCCCCAGCATTGCTGTGAAATGTACACTCATGTAACTGATACAACTGAGTTAGAACACCACATGCAGCAACAAACGATTAGTAATGTATTGTAATGTACTGTAATGTGTACCTAATGTGATATCTGTGTATTGTGTGCTGTTGTGCATTGTATGTCTGTATTGTATACCGTTGCATCTCAGCTGCACAGTTAGTGTCTCCAGGTCATGTTTACCTGGTGAACAAGGTGATACAGAACAATATACAGGAAACATACACGGCCGAGACATGCTGCACACAGATGGCATCACCCATATCACTGTCTTCTGGAACCAGTCCTAACCCTGCCAGGCATTAGTGGGTGCCCCAGCAGTGAGTGGACACCATGGTGGTGTGTCCATGCAGCACACACCTCCAGTTCCCCCACAGGTGTACACCAACACAATCCAGCAGACACATGCTGCACTGGGGGGAATGGAGGGTGTTGAGGGAGGTTGTACAGGTGGCCAGACTGCACCACATAATGGGTACTGCTATACAGCTGGGGCCATCCACACAGTGCATATTTTCCACTGACAGTAATGCCCCTGACAGCAGTGTGCCAGTGTGGTGGTATGTGAGGTGCTCCCCCCCGAGCGCATACCTTACACTTGTCCAGGATCCCCACATACATGGACAACCATGTGTATGGTAGTGTGGGGATCCCATGCCACTGGTGCAGCACATGAAGGTCTCAGGACAATATGACTGTGGTGTCCACTGTCAGACCACACCTTCCAGCTGTGCATGTCACTGTGAGGATAGCACCAGTCACTGTTGCCTGACACACCATAGGCATTGCTGTGTACTTCACAGTATCACCTACTATGATGCTGTACCATCTGAAAAACACTGTGGTAGGTACAATTTGCCCCTGGCATTTAGCATGACCACCCATTCCTGTAGTGCTATTCACCTGGGCCACATTAGTCTTTGCATCTATGTCCATACCAAGAGTGCAGCTAATATTCTGTGAGCTGTGAGCACACATGGAATGTGGCTACCAACCTGTACTCCCAGTCAGACCTACAGGTGGAGTTGTGAGCATGGTCAGGAAAGTGGCTACCATCCTGTAATTCCAGTTGGATGTACAGGTGGAGCTGCTGTGTGCACCATGTTATAGCGCCAGGCAATCCACATGCTAAACAGGCTGTAATGAGATACCAATGTGGCTGTTTGCCCTTGGATTGCCTGAGTAGTCTCATTTGCATAACAGTTTTGAATATAGCAAACTTTAGCACTGGGCAAACAGGATTGCACCAGGCAAATGTGTCAGCGCCGTGCAAACGTGTTAGCACCGTGCAAGATTGCAATGCTCCATTACATGGTTCTGCAGTGTTTGGCCTGCACTGTTGTTTGCTGTTGTTGTGCTCCACTTCTTTGCAAGCACACATGTTGCCCACATTGTTCAGCCTTCACTCACTCCATCTCTGTATGCACTGGGCCACTGTTGCAGTTTGCACTGATCTCAGTTGCTGTATTCAGTGCTGTCTTATTTGCCAGGCTATTGTTGCACGGCGCTGTCAGCCCTGTTTGCACACCTTTGTTTGTACGCTATATTCAACTCATTTAGCCCCAGGGCTATTCCTTTGAATATGGCTTGCAAATGGTTCCGGGCTAATTTTGCCCACCGTGTAGTGCTAATTTTGTCGCGGAGCAAAGTTTTGAATATTTGGCCCCAAGTGAGAAAATAAATGGTATCATGGGCAGAGATGTATGAAATCAGTGTCCTAGGAAAGTCAGATCAGACTTGGTGGTCCTATTACTGTACTAGGAGCTAGCCCATCATAAAGAGGAACTGAACTGAACTGATAAAACTGGCAATTTTGTAGTCCAAACACATTCAAAATAAAAATAACTCACCAGTGCCTTCAAGGAAGAATCTGTTTCATGATACAAATATCCATCCTCTTTAACCGACAATGGGCTGCAGGGGAAGGGGCATTCAACTCCAAGGGTGGGCATCCTGGTGTCGGATTATACAAAAAAAGAAATAAGTAAATAAATAAACAAATAAATACACTGCCACCAGGAATTGGGGCCCCCAGTGTGCAGATACAGTTTAATAACATTGAACACAGTCAGCAGAATGGGGCTATAAGGATAGTAGCCCCATCCCTGACATATGAGTCATGACACAGCAGGGGTTGCTATACAAGACAGCTGTTACTTGTTAGTAAATGACAGCTGTGTCATATGGTGTAACTGGCTGTTGTCGCACAGAAAGTTGATTTTTTTTTTTAAATGCACATGCTCAAAAACAGAACTTTTTTCTTAAATAATTTAAAAACTGCTAGCTCCCAAAACATGAAAACCACAGAAGCACGCACCTTGGGCAAAACTATATAAAACCTGAAAGTTTCAGCTTTCAAATTCTCATATATTTTCAGTTATTGGGGGTCACAAAAAGGTCTTAACATTTTTAAAAACTGTGATTTTTAAATTTTTTGCACCTCTGTAACTTTGCCTCCACTCAACTGATCTACATGAAATTTTTAGGATCAAGAGATCCTGGCACAAAGTCTGTGCTTTCCAAATTTCATGTAAATCAGTAGGACGGGGGGGGGGAGTTATTAAGGTGCAAACTTTGGGGTTTAACATTAAAGTGCTTCCTCAACCCTAATATACAGGCACTACTGTGCCTGTATAATATCAATAAATTGCAAAAAACTGTGTTAATACTCTAGTTAAGGATAAAGCCACAAAGGCAGGGAAATGTGGTATTAAGCTTTTCAAAGCTAACACCCTATACCCACACTGCACAAACCAACAGGCATTGGGGGTGTGCTTGGAGTCATCAGCCCTAATGTTCATCCCATTCCATAAGTAAATAAGCTAAGATGTGTATAGTATAGGAGAATAGAGTGAGTGTTAGGGCTGATGACCCCAAAACACCCCCCCAATGCCTATTGGTGTGTGCAGGGTGGGTGTGGGGTGTTAGCTTTGAAAACCCTAATGCCACATTCCCTTACTTTTGTGGCTTTATCCCTAACTAGAGCATTAATGCAGTTTTTTGCAATTTATTTCCTTACTTTTTGAGATAGTATAATCGTATTCTTATTTGCCTGTGGGGCGCATGACCTTCTGGGCCTTCACTCCCATCCCTCCATAGATGCATATATATATATATATATATATATCTGTGGAAGCACAGGGCCCTCCAGGCCCTGCACTTCCAATTATAAGACAAGAGTGACCAAATTACCAGCATAGACATCTTATTACCCCATCTCATGTACTCAGTACAGAAAATTTTCAAATCTTCGCCAAAGCATAATTCTGAACAACTGCAATGCAATGCCGTGCCACAGGCATGAAAACACATTTTGGGCAGGACTTGAAAAATGACAGCTGTGATAATCATAAGGCGGGGTAATAAGAAGGTATGTTGAAAATCTGGGGTTAAAACATTAAAAATGTTCAAAACTATGAGCAGGCCCAGCGAAATTGCAACAAATGGTCATAACTTTGGCATTTTTTCATATTTTGACCCCAAATTTTCAACATAGTCTTCATATGATCTCACCTCATAAACCTCATAGCTGAACATTTTCAAATATGTGCCAAAATGTTATTCTGTGCCACAGGTGCAAAAACACACTTTGAACAGGATGTGAAAATTGACAGCTGTACTGTTCATGAAGTGGTGTGAAAAATTGACTATGCTGAAAATGTGGAGTCAAAATATTGCAAATTACCTAAGTTATGTGCGTGCATAGGAAAATGTCAACAAGCACACATAACTCAGCCATTTGTAGGAATTTTTGCACCAAATTTTCAACATGGGTTTTTTAGGACCCCACCTCATGCACACTGGTGGTGACATTTCATTATTTGGTCCTGAATGGTGATTTCACGTAGCGACCACAAAATCACCTTCCGAGCCCAGTAAACAGAACGGCAGTTGCAGCATTCATGAGGTGGGGTCCCAAAAAGGCCATGTTGAAAATTTGGTGAAAAAGTCCTAAAAATGGCAAAGTTATGACCGTAAGTTCAAAATGCCATTGAAATACATTATACAGCACTTACCTTAATTCCTCAGTTCACAATTTGACTTTGAAGAGTGCAGATGTTTTATTTATTTTTTATTTATTGAAATGTTTCACCAGGAAAGCACACTGAATAACAAGTTGCTTGTCTTCCAGTGCGACCTGGGGGAGAGGGTACAGGGAAAAGTGCTCAAGGCAAATACATGCATATGGACTATAAGTACATGAACACAATAACATGAAGTTCAACAAGGACATTAGTACATAATACCGTATGCAGCAGGGTAAATGCAGTTAATTAATTTGACAATAGAGTGTTACTCCATTGAGGGCAGATAACAAATGAGTGCAGAATCCATCTATAGTAGTGCAACTGGTTAAAAATTAAACAAAAAAACAATGGCACAGGGTCAAAATGTCGCACAGCAGAATGCCGTGCGTCTTAATCGTGTTGTGCAATTCCAGTTAATTTTCTTTTCTGTGGGGGGCTGTTCCCCTCACACCCCTGCATATGGGGGGCTGTGACGCCTGGACCCCCCCCCCCACTTAAGATTCTAACTCCAGGGGTGTCCAACACAGAAAGTGCACAGGTCCAGGTTGTGCCATAATGCCATATGCTATTAAGTGTACGACATTATGATCCAGTATGAAAACCAATTAGGGAAAGATACGAGAGAGAGAGAGAGAGAGAGAGAGAGAGAGAGAAAACAGGATTACGAAGAGAATGAGGAAGGACAGGGTCAGATTGGGGAGATGAATCACTTGCAGTAAGGTTGAGGAAAACAGGTAGTGTTTGAGGAGAACAAGTTATGCAGGGCAGTGGAGAGAGAGTGGGAGTATAAGGAATGGTGAATTTGGTGGGGCAGGGCATTCCAGATTTTAGGGAGGTGATAGGAGTAAGCAGACTGGCCTGCAAGGGTAGAGCAATGGGGGGTTGCAATGGTGCGTGAGTCAGCGGATCATAAGGAACAAGCGGGAGGGGGAGGGGTAGAGAGAGGGGAGGGGTATAGAGACAGAGGAAGTTAGATACTGAGGTAGGGAGCCAAGCCAGTATTTAGAGAAGAGTTTGGCGCAGTGGGAGAGGCACCTGTTATCAAGTGAAGGAAAGGACAGAGAGTGATAGAGATCACAGTGATCGGTACGAATAGGAGAGTTCAGGTCAAAGCAACAGAAGGAATTGAAAAAGGGCTGGGGAGATGGATCACTTGCAGTAAGGTTGAGGAAAACAGGTACAGTTTGAGGAGGCCGTTTGGCCTATGTGAGAGATAGGCCATGGGACAGTTTTCCCAAGGGTGAGAGCTCTGTGGGATTCCTTTTCTGTTCTAATAAAAGCATGGATTAGAAGCATTGTGATCTTGCTTTGAACTACTATAGACTTCTTTTTAGTGGAATCTGCGAAAAATTTGTTTAGAATTGTTTTATTTGTGGAACTGGTTAATGAAAAGTGTATTATTGTTTTATTATCCTGGATTTGTTGTTAGGGGTGATATCGTTTATATTAAAGTAGTTTTAAGAGCCATGTGTTGGGATCGAACAGCCATGGACAGGCACTACTCTCCCTCTAGGCTGAGGGACCTGCGCCCTTTTGATTGCCCCCCGTTACAGCCCGAAGTTTATAGGCGTTGCCGTGCCTTGGGGATTGTGGGGAGGAGGCGAAGAGGGAGGGGGGTACCCTCGGCTATGGGGGGTGAGCAGAGTGGGCGAATTGAGATGGTGAGATCAAGGAGATGCCCTGGGGTGAAATGGGTCCAGGATATGGGAGTGCGCTGCCTGGTTCCCATACCCAAGGGCTCCACGAATAGTGGGCACGTAGCCTGCTCCTCCAGGGCCTCTCATCCAACCCGGGCATTATTATGCAATGCCAGGTCAATAAAAAACCAAACGGCAATTATTGCTGATTTTGTGGAATCATCTGACCTGACATGCATTACCGAGACCTGGCTGGATGAAAATGCTGGCCCCATTTTGGAGTCAGCTGTTCCAGCTGGGTACTCGATAATACATCGCCCGAGGTTGGATCGTAGGGGTGGGGGGGTCGCTATTTGTTTTAAATCGAATTGGGCCTTGTAGAGGTTCCAATGGTGTCCCCTAAATCCTTTGAGTGTGACTGTGGGAGCAAGTGTGGGCTGCAGAATTCTGCTCGTTTACACGTCCACCCGTGGCGAGAAAGTTTTTCTGCAAGAAGTGCAGACTTCATTGTCGATCTGGTATTGGAGCCCTCCAGGTGGTTGGTTCTGGGGACTTTAATGCCTTGGTGTGACATGAACTCTCAGTTTGGTCAAGACTTTCTCCAACTTATGAGTTCGTTGGGCTTCACACAGGTGGTTACCGCTGCTACCCATATTCATGGTCACTCTCTGGATTTAGTGTTCACCTTGGGGATGGAGATCACTGAACTGGTGGTGGAACCAGTTGGGTGGTCTGACCACCACTCTGTAAGGTTCAATTTCGCGACCCCCCTTATGAGACCCACCCCTTTGGAGATGGTCCAGTACCGCCCTTTGAGGGGAGTCACCCCAGAGGGTCTGATGGCGGTGCTGGACCTATCGAGTTGGCCGATGGAGTGCAGGGAACCAGATGCCTTAGTAGTGCACTATAATAATATGGTGTTGAGGGCACTGGATTCCATTGCGCCTGTCCGTGTTCGCCCCCTCTCCCTCCACCCTCGATCCCTTTGGTTTGATGGGACTTTGAGGGAGTTGAGGAGGAAGGGGCGAAGATTGGAACGCTGTTGGCGGAAATCGGGCCTGGAAGATGACAAGCTTAGATTGATGGCCCATTATGCGGACTGTCAATCAGTAATCTCCCATAAGAAGACAGAATTCCTGTCCAGGGAGATTACTGCATCAAGAAACCGACCTGCTCAGCTCTTCCGGACTGTCGACAGACTGTGCAATCCAGCCTGTCTGCAGGATCGGAGAGCTTTTTCACAAATACAGTGTGATGAGTTTGCTCGGTTCTTTGATGATAAGGTGTCGTCAATCAGACTGGAGATCCACGACATGCGTTCAAACGAGCATTGCAGTGACCAACATGGGGTGACATGTCCGCGGCCTGTCTGGATGGACTTCAACCAGCCAGCAGTCATGGATATCATGAAGATTGTCCAAGGTCTGCGACCGACTTGCTGTAATTTGGATCCTGGTCCTACGCGCCTCCTTGTGGGATGCATGGATGCGATTGGACCAATCCTTGCGAGGATAGTTTGGGGTTCTTTGGATCTAGGGGTGTTTCCGGAGTCTCTGAAAGAGGCTGTTGTGACACCCCTTTTGAAAAAACCTTCCCTTGACCCCGACTGCCTTGCTAACTACAGACCGATCTCTAACCTGCCCTTTTTGGGCAAGGTTATTGAGAAAGTAGTCGCGTTACAGCTTGATGACTTTCTTACCACCCATGAAGTCTATGATCCTCTTCAGTCCGGTTTCAGGAAGAGACATAGTACTGAGACTGCATTTGTTCGGGTTCTTAATGATCTCAAATTGCAAGAGATCAGAAGAGCCGTTCGATCTTGGTTCTTCTTGATCTCTCTGCAGCATTTGACACCGTGGATCATGGGATGTTGCTGGATCGCCTGCGGCTACTTTGTGGACTGTCAGGGACAGTCCTCAGATGGTTCCACTCTTTCCTCACAGGCAGAAGTCAAAGGGCAGTCTCAGGGATTTTTTCCTCTGCCCCCCTTGCTCTGTCTTGTGGGGTGCCGCAGGGTTCAGTACTTTCTTCCATGTTGTTCACGGTGTACATGTTACCATTGGGAGACATTATAAGGCGTTATGGGCTGAGTTTTCACTGCTATGCAGATGATACTCAGCTCTATATGTCCTTTGCACCTGAACAAAATGATGCTGTCTCAATTTTCAACAACTGTCTCGCTGAAATTCAGGATTGGATGAGTGCGAACTGGCTGAGGTTAAATCCGGACAAGACTGAGGTTCTAGTTGTTGACCCTGGTCATCTTGTAAAGAAGTTGACTCCTGTGGTCTCCTCTGATCTTTTATTAGGGGATACCCAGTTGAGACCTTCTGATCAGGTGCGAAATCTGGGCGTTATTTTTGACAGTGCGCTGACACTAAAAAAGCAGGTGTCGGCCACTGTCAGATCTTCCTTTTACCATCTGAGGAATATCGCCCGGATAAAACACCTTGTTCCACGTGATGACCTTCCTGTTTTGGTTCACGCTTTTGTTTCTTCCCGTCTTGATTACTGTAATGCTTTATATCTAGGGTTGCCGGGGGTTGATCTCCGTCGCCTGCAGCTGGTGCAGAACGCGGCAGCTAGGTTGTTGACAGGGCTACCAAGAACTTGTCATGTCACACCTGTGCTGTGCAAACTGCACTGGCTGCCAGTGCGATGGAGAATCACCTTCAAGGTCGCATTGCTGACCTATAAGACCCTACATGACCAGGGACCAGCAACCTGCAAGATCTCCTTTGCCCTTATCGTCCTCTCCACCCACTCCGCTCCACTGGCGAGGGATTGCTAGAGATTCCCAGGGTTTGTTATAAATCATCTGGGGCTAGGGCTTTTTCTTTTATGGCCCCGACCCTGTGGAATTCTCTACCTCGTCAGGTTAGAGAGTGCCAGTCCGTGGAAGTATTCAAGAGATCCCTGAAAAGTTATTTATTTATGCTGGCACATGATTAGTTTATTTTATGAATATTTTATTGTTTTATGTCTTTATTTATCATGTTGATGTTTTATCTCTGTTTGTATTAGCGCTTTGATTTTTTGAAAAGCGCTTTATAAATAAAATTTGATTGATTGATTGATTGATTTGATTGATCCAATCTGGATAAGGTGGATTTGGGAGCGGCACTGTAAACATCACAGTAGTCAAAAATGTGGAGTATCATCTTTTGGACAATCTCTCGCCTGACCGCAAGAGAAATGCAATTGCAGTTCCTGTACAAAGCACCGAACTTGGGGTGCAGTTTTTTCCGGATGGCATCAATGTGTCCAAAGAAGGTGAGGTGTTGGTTCAACCAAACTCCAAGATATGTAAAAGAGGATGTATCCTCGCGCATAGTCCCATCCAGGGTGTGAAAAGTGGGCAGAGCTGGGAGCCTAGATAGTCTCTGCCTTGTGCCAAAAGTCATGGAGACTGTTTTCTTGGCATTTAAAAAGAGCTGATGAGAGGCAAGCCAGTGCTGAATCTTATTAAAGTTAAGTTGTAATCTGGCTTCCACATCAGCGGGAGAGTGGCCGGATGTAAACAAGACAGTATTGTCAGCATACATATGAATTGATGAGGAAGAGCAGGCTGTCGGTAAATCATTTAAGAAAATTGAAAAAAGCAGAGGCCCCAGCACTGAGCCCTGGGGCACTCCAGTGTTGATTTGGAGGGGAGGGGAGCAAGATTCAGCTATTTTAACTGATTGTGTGTATCCTGTTAGATAGGACTTATACCAGTTTGTTGCAGAGAGTGAGAGTCTGGCTGAGGCTAGGGATTGAAGAAGCAGTGAGTAGGAAACCATGTCAAATGCCTTGTCAAGGTTAACAAAGATGGTGGAAGTAATCAGGCCATGATCCATTTCAGAGAGGACTGAATCAATAAGCCTGAGTAGGGAGGTAGTGGTTGAATGTTTTTTCTGAACTCCAGATTGGAATGGGGTGAAGAAGATAGAGTTAGAGAGAAAGGAGGAGACTTGGGAGAGGACTAGGTGTTTCTGTAGTTTAGCAAGGGTTGGGAGCAAGGAGATAAGGTGATAGTTACCAGGGGAGGCTGAGTCATCACCCTTAGGTAGAGGAAGAATGACAGCGTGCTTCCAGGGCATGGGTACTACTGTTGTCATGAAAGAGAGATTTAAGATGTGTGAAAGAGGATAGGTAATAGCTGAGGCTGAGAGGAAGAGAAGCTTAGGATCAAGTTCATCAGGAGAGCTGCCTTTAGATGGGTTAATAGACAGCAAGGCAGTAAGGATGTCAGCAGGTGAAACCAGGGAGAAGGAGAATGGATAAGAGTCAGGATTTTGGTGGGGAACACAATTGGTGCTGTCAGAGTGGGGTACAGTGGTTGGGCAAGTGGGGAGAGAGGCTAGTAGGGTCGAGGCACACGATGTGAAATAGGAATTGAATTCCTCAACCACTGCAGCATGATCTGCTATAAGAGAGAGGTCTATATTAATTTATTTTATTTTATTTATTTTATTAGGAAAGTCGGAAGTACATCCTTTGAGCTAAAAGCTCCTTTATGAAGGATCCTCGTCATACAATAAAAAAAAAGAGGGGACACAAGACAGGTGGGAACATATGCAGCTGTGAGGCATTGTCAAAATAAACAGTATTAAATATACAAAGTATACAGGATCACAGTAATGTCAACAATATTACAGAGTTCACAAAAATTTGGAACACTAGATTATAAGGGATCTCACCCATGACAAGGAGGAAAAGTGCAAAGTCAGAAAGGTACAGGAACTGAATAATAGTGAGCAGGTAGTGGCAGCGGCACTAGGAATGAGCCTGCGTCTAACTAGGGTGTGCTGCAGAAGAAAGGTGGGAGAGAGAGTGACAAGACCCAGCAGGTTAGCCAATTGTGGACGCAGTGTTAGAGGGTTAAGGGAGGTAAATAGTGGGAGGGGTTTTAAAGGGGGGTAGGGAGACAGGAGAGACAATAGGGGAGGTAGTAGGGGAGGGAGCATAGGCAGTGGAATAGAGCATGGACAGGGGATGGGAGATGGGAGGGAGGAGAGAAGAGAGCATGAACGACCTTCTAGAATTTAGAGGTGGAGCTCAAATTTTTTTTTTTGTATAATATTTTTATTTGCTTTTCAACAAACTTCAACAGACAATCAAATACACAACTTATTCATTCTACTGCCAGTGTCATGCATTATAGTAATCAACCTTTTCACTTCATTACCAACTATGTTCCATTCCAGTTAAGCTTACTTAAATTAAATTAAATTAAATTAACTTAAATTAAATTAAAGTGAAAGTTCAACCAGTATACTCATGCTTTTTACATCCAATCCTTTTCTCATTCCTATTTTTCCTCCATCCTTTACTTCATTCCTTTTTATCTTCCCTTTTATTCTACTTGAAGCGTTTCCACTGCCCCCCTTTTTTTACTCCTTCTTTCTGCTTTCTATATACCATCTCTCTTCCTTCTTCCCTATCTCAGCTTATGAAACCTTCCCATAGTACCCAACTCTCTTCCTCTGACAGAGAGACCAAAAAAGGGGCCCATTGCCTTGTAAATCCTTCCTCCCTTCCCTCCGTCACGTAGGTTAGCCTCTCTAGCTCCAATGTCTGCAGCACCATCCTCCACCACCCTTGGACTGTCAGTGCAACTTGTGAGACCCAAGTATTCTGGATCCCATGATGGGCCAGAACATATAGTACCCTAATCCATCTAGGTAATAACGCCCATTCCTCCTCTTCTCCATCTTCCACCCCAAATAAATATCCCAAAGGATCCAATGGTAACTCCTTCCCAGCAATCTTTCCCACTCTGGATACCACATCCTGCCAATATTTCTGCAGTATCGGGCACTCCCCAAAACAGTGCATATATGTCCCCCATCCCGAACCACATCTTCAACATAAAGGTGATACTTCAGGGTGCGCCTTATGCACGATCACCAGTGGGTGGTACACCCTGTGGATAAATTTAAAATATGCCTCCTTATATTTATTGCATGCTATAATCCCAGAATGCATTGGGAGCAATAATTTCTAATTTGTATCCGTTATGCCCCTACCGAGGTCCCGTTCCCACAATTTTTTAGTTCTTAGCATTCTATCAGGAAGTATGACCTTTCCTCTCTTCACCGCCCAGCCTATAAACCCTTTCTCCTGATTTTGAGCTGCATAAATCATTACCTCCACCGGGTCCACCTTATATATCCCTTTATTCTCCTTTCCCAGACTTCCCATATATGCCCTTGTTTGTAAATAGCTGAACCTATATCTCTCACCACCTCCTACCACCTCCTGCAGTTCCTGTAATGAGCAGAACCGCCCTCCCACTAGAAGGTGCCCCAGACACCTTATTCCTTTTCACTCCCATTTCCCAAAGCCTATGTCTTCCAACCCTGGCAAGAAGTAGGGATTACCTGCCACAGGCATTAATAGTGTCTCCTTTCCTTGTGTCCAGCCTTTTCTCCTTAACGCCTTCCAGGCTAGCAGTACCTGCACTACCAGGGGGGTTGACTTCTTTTCCCATCCTATACGCCCTTAGCCCTTTACTATGGAGATATGCCATTATTTTACCCTGGGCCATTCCCTGTTCCAGTTTAACCCAGCTGGCAACCTTGGGTTTATGTACCCAATCCGTCACATATCTTTGCTGTATAGCCAAAAAATAGTTTCCCAAATCCGGGAAGTTTAAGCCCCCTTTCTCTCTATTTGCCTTTAGCCTCCCCAAACTAACCCTCAGGCACTTCCCTTTCCAAATAAAGGTAGTGAAGGCCTTCTCCAACCTGTGTACATCCTCCCCTAGACAGTCCCAGATGTAGCATCTGTAGAAAGTACAAAATCCTAGGCAGCACGTTCATTTTCATTATATTAATTCTGCCCAGCCATGACACGGGTAGCTGCATCCACCTTCTTAGATCCAGCTCAATAGTTTTTATCAATTTGGTGTAGTTTAAGTTATATAGGGACCCCAAGGATCTGCCTACCTGGACCCCTAAATATGTCAGACTCGTCCCCACCACCGTGAGTCCCCATTGTCTTACCTTACCTCATCTTTAGCCCCCTTAAACCACATTACTTCCGACTTTCCCAAATTTATTTTGCAACCTGGGAATATCCTGAACTCCTCTACCAGTGACAGAAGTGGGGGAACTGATCGCCTAGGATCCTTCATAAACAACAGCATATCATCCGCGTATAGTGCCAATTTATGTTGTGACCTCCCTTCCCCCACCCCCTGTATGCTCCCGCAGTCTCTGATTGCTACAGCCAAAGGTTCTATCGCAAGTGCAAATAATAAGAGGGAGAGCGGGCAGCCCTGCCTCGTGCCTTTTTCCAAATTAAACCTCTCCGACCTACTTCCATTTACTACTACCTGCGCCCGGGGTCGTCTATACATTGCCTTTACCCATCTCAGGAATGGTTCACCCAGACCAAACCTCCCCAATATTTCAAACAGGTAGTTCCATTCCACCCTGTCAAACACTTTTTTCTGCATCCATTGAAAGGATCCCTATATCTTCCTTTTTCCTGTTCGCTCTCCAAAATATATTAAGCAACCTTCTCATATTATGATATGACTGCCTTCCTTTAATAAACCCTGTTTGGTCCGGGTGAACTATCCCTGGGAGTGTCTCCTCCAGACTACAGGCCAGAAATTTAGCTAATATCTTCAAATCACAATTTAACAGTGAGATCGGCTGATACGAGGCACATCATTGCGGATCCTTCTCCTCCTTTGGTATGAGGCATATGGCAGCATCATAACACGTATCTGGCAAGCTAATCTCTTCCGTTTCTTCATTTTGTTGGAACACTTTACACAGCACCCTCACAGTTTAGGCCCCCATCAGTTTATAATACTCCACCTGATACCCATCCGGTCCACTAACTTTCCCCTTCTGCAATTTTTGGATAGCTTGCATCACCTCCCCCGCTGTTATTGGTTTCCCTAACTTTTCCCTCTGTGTCTGCGTGGCTTTTGGAACTTTTATCTTCCCTAGGAATTCTAGCGTCTTTTCTTTCATTCCTATATCACCTGCCTGATATAATCATTGAAAGAAGGCCCGGAAGGCCTTCTGCATTTCCTTATCCTTGCTCTGCAGGGTACCCTGATCATCTCTCACCCCCAAAATTCTGTTCATCCTCTTACCTCCCTTCATAAGGCTAACCACCATTGGCCCTGGTTTATTTCCCCATTCAAATATATATCTCTTGTTAAATAAGCCAGCTGCCCCTGCTTCTGATCTCAAGTGTGCATTCAAAGCCTCCCTCACCATGTCCAGCGTTCGGATGGTCTCCCCCTTTTCTCCACGAGCCACCCTCATTTCTAACTCCTTTAATTTATTTTCCAGCTCACTTCTTTGTGCCCTCCGTTTCCTCTTTATCCAAGATACATATTCAAAAATTGCTCCCCTCATAAACACCTTGCCTGTTTCCCAGAGTATATTTTTCGAGACCCCCTCTTTATCATTTGTTGCCATAAACAAATCTCAGCTGTCCTCCTGATGCTTCCTAAATTCCTCATTCTGAGCCATATATATGGGGAATTTCCATGAGGGGGGATCCCTGTTTCTCCCTCCCTTGTACTTTCATTACCATCACTGCGTGGTCTGAAATATGTATAGGGCTGTGTCGTGTCTCCCATACCTGAGCATACCATTCCCTCCTGGCGTAAATGTAATCTATCCATGTCCATGTTTTGTGGGGGTTCGAGTAAAAAGTATACTCCCTCACTCCTGGGCTTGACGTTCGCCATACATCTACCAAATCTAGTTCTGTCATTCCCTCTTGCCATTGTTGCATCCCCCCTGAACATTCTCCCTTTCCCTTCAGAGTGGTCCATTTTCGAGTCCATTGCCCAATTCAAGTCCCCCCATTATTAACCCTGGGAATTGCTCCTGAACCAGTAAATCCAGCAAAGAGGCATAAAATTGGTAATCATGTACCGCCGGGGCATATACCGATCCTAAGATGATCTGCTCCCCATCCAGGGATCCCAAAATAAAAATAAATCTCCCCTCCTTGGTGCCCCTAAGTACCCTCTGCACCTCCAAGTTCAGGCCTTTATGTATCAATATGGCTACTCCTCTTTTACGTACCAAGGCAGATGCCGCATAACACTTCCCCACCCATCTTCGGGCCAGTTTGGCATGCTCTACCTCTGTTAGGTGCATTTCTTGTAATAGAGCTATTTGGACTCACCCTCTTTTGAGGGCTGTCAACAGCATAGACCTCGTTACTGGATTTATAATACCTCGAACATTCCAAGTAATCACATTAAAACTTTTGCTAACAGACATTGACATATGTGTTATTTCTTTCCCTTTCACTTTCACTGTTACCACTAATAGCATGATAATCTCATAGACTTAGTTTCATTGGTTGCACTTTGTTCATACAAAAAAACAACAGTATCAAAACAATCTCAACAACATTTTAAACATATAACTTTGTACATGTTTCCCCCATCTCCCTTTCTTCCCTTGTCCACTGCCTCCCCCCAAGTCCCTACCATACCTCCTCCCCTTAACCTTTTCACTACTTGCTCCTTCCCTCTGTCCTTAATCTGATTCACTTCTCCCTCTTCCTTGCACAACTCCCCCTGTCTCTCATGTTTCAACTTTCCCTTCCTGCACTCCCACCCCTCCTTCCTCTCTTTGAGATAACCCCCATCCAAACATACCCCTCCCTTCCCTCTCCCCTTCCCTTGTTTATCTCCCCTTCCCTTAGATACTATCATTCTCCCTGACTCGAGTGTCTGCCTCATCCCCATACTGAAAGAGATGCTCCCCCGCTCTCCCTCCACAGCCAGTTTAACTTTGTTTCCCTTGCCCTGTAACTTCACCCTTTTAACTATCCCCCTTCCTTGCAGTTACCTCCAGCACTTCCTTTCCCCGCTGTTGTCACCATTCCCCCCCACTGCTGTCCTCCATGCAGCCCCTCCTTCTTTTCCAGTTTGAAGCCCTTCCCCTTCCTTTATCCCTCTGCCTACATTGGTCTCCCCCTTTGGCCTGCACCACACGGGTACTCTAAAAGGAAACGGTTGGGGTTATCAGAAAGGACAAGCAGGGAGATTAGGCAGTGCTTAAAAGCCAATGCGCCAAGCCTCTCTCCCCACCCGCCCTCCTACCTGTACCCATATGCTTTTCCAGCCAGTCTCTCTCTTCTCGAACATCTCGGGCCTTTCTCTTCACATCCGGGTATTTCTGTCGCGTAATGTTGGCTCCCGTTCCACAATGGCACTTCAAACAGCCTTCACATATGCCCCCTTCAGTTCTCTCCACCACCATCAGGACAGTCCGCCAGTCTTATCAATTTACAGTGCCCCAGTCCATTTCCACAGACAGCGGTTGAAAAATAAACTTTGCCAGTAATGACTCTTTCTCCTCCAGCACAAACTTGAACATCGATACTGCAGATCAAAACACAAACAAACGGTAGCTGCAAATACAGTCTCTCCTCCTTTGCTTAAATATCTAGACAGAGTTCCCAACTCCTTTGCTCAGTTCCTGGGCCATTCCTCAGTGCAAATATTTGCCTCAGATTCTTCACGAATTCCTCTGCTTTTTCCACCTCCCAAAAGGAGTACGTGGCCCCTTCGTGTTTTATTTTTAAAGTGTCCGGGTACACCAGGAAGTTCTCAATCTTCAGGTCTCGTAGTTGCTGCATGGACTTATTAAACAATGTCCTTCTCTTCAGCAACTGGGCCGAATATTCCTGTGACATATATAGACGATGGCCCTCATACTCCACCTTCCCCTTCTCTCTAAAAGCCTTCAGCACTAGCTCTCTGTCTTGAAAGTGGTGGAACCTAAATATTATTTGCCTCGGTGGCTGTTCTTTCATTGGCTTGGGCATCACAGCCCTATGAGCCCTCTCGAGCTTAAACTTCCCTTTTGCAGGCTGGAGGCCCAGCAAGCCAGGTAACACTCGCGCACAAAAATCCAGCGCACTCTCCCCCTCCATACCCTCTGGCAAACCTCTCAGCCTCAGATTTAATCACCTATGATAATTGTCTTGGTAATCAAAGGCTTCTTTTAAGTCGTTCAGCTCCTTTTGGAGGGCCACAACCTGCCCAGGAGTCGACAGCAGCTCATCCTCCACATGTGAGATTCTCTCCTCCATCTCCGAAATTCTACCCGCTTGCACCACCTGTTGTTCCTGGATTTCATGGAGTTTTAAGTCCAACTTCCCTTCAAGTTTTATTAAACAGGGCTGCAACGCTGCAATGACCTGCTCTGTGACTTCTCTCCCCAAAGCAGCAACCTCCGTCGCCGACAGTGATACCAGGCCACCACCATCTCCCCCTTTCTTTGCATTTTTTGCTGCAGTCCTCTTGCTCTTCGAGGCTCCCGAAGTCAGATAGTCATCCATCCTATGTTCATACATCACAGGGTATAAGTTTTCTGTACTCTCGGGCACGAGATTCGCGTCTGATCAGCTAGCTGCTCATTAGCGCCCCCCCGGAGCGCAAATTTGAGTGGAAGGTGTTGTTGAAATAAGCCTTGGCTAACCTAGTAGCCTTGGTGCACACGTTGCAGAGTTTACAGTAAGCACAGTAGTCACTTGGTAGTTTTATTGCTTTGTGTTTTTGCCATGCCTAGTCTCTTGCCCTGAGGCAGGTCAACAGTACTGGGGAGACCCAAGGGGCATGGTTTCCTCACACTCTGGCCATTTGAAAGGGGTTTGCTGATTCCAGATGGCAAGGAATTTTTCTTTAAAGTAGGCTAGAGCATTGCCCACCTGTGGCGATGGGTTTAACGGGGCCCGTCAGTGTTAGCAAGGTCATGGAGGAGAGGGGCTTTGTCAAGGAATCTATATCAGCATGTCAATAGTATTTTATGTGCAGTTTTCGGCCTGTAGACCTTCCTTACCATATAGATCAGTTGATGGTCCCTTATGGCATTCGATAGGATGCCTGATTGTATGACACAGTGTGGATGTGTCCTGATCCACAGTAGATGACAGCCTATGACCTCTGGAGATAAGTATAGGATAAGGGTGGAGTGGTGGGTGCTCAGTGGGAGGGTCAGGATGGGGGAAGGGGACTGCAGGGACAATGAGGGACCGTTTTCTTTTTTTCAGGTTAAAACAAAAGAAGAAGGGGGACGATTTTCTTCTTTACAGGTTAAAACTACTGTAAGTAAATATTTCAGAACACTGGGAGTGGGCTCCCCAGTGTCCCACACTGCTAGGAGGGCTTCTAATGCCACCACTGGGATTGGGTCCCCTAATGTCGACAAATAAGACAAGGAACTGTGGGGGAACATTTGACACTGGGAGTGGGCATCCCAGTGTCAAAGTAAATAAATAACTAAAGGTAATCAGAGGGTGGGGGGGTGCCACTAAATACAAGGGAAAGATATGGGAGGAGGGGGGGTGCTACTAGACACCAGGGATAGGGGACAGTGATCGGCTGGTGGGGGTTGCCACTAGACACAAGGGAAAAGGGTGTCAGGATGAGTTCCAGCTGCAACTGCAGAAGTTAAGAAAATCCCACTGTTCTCATACAGGGAACATGGGGGAGGTGCTCCTCTCGCTAAGCTGGGCACCCAGTATTTTGGGTACCCAGTAAATGTATCTCTGGCCAGTGTTCTTAGCAAGCATTTGTCAATGCTGAATGTTTGCTAGCTAGTATTAGCACTGGAAATGCAGGAGTTTGACAGATGCAGAGTAGGAATGGCAGTGAAGCACTGAACTTCACACCAACCCCACCTCTACCCTGCAGAAACAGACAGGCATTGGGGTATGCGTTTGGGTTGTTGCCCATAACGTTCATGCCATTTCACCTCACCCTATCCTGCAGACACTGACAAGTGTTGAGGTGTGTTGGAGTGTTCGGCTTTATGGTCACCCCTCTCCTTAAGGACTTATGCTGAAATGGGTGTAATATAGAATGGGGTGAACTGTGGGGCCGAAGTGTCCAAGGCTCAGCTCGATGCTTGTCAGTGGCTGCAGAGTGGGGGTGGGGTTGGAATGGCATGAGCATTACAGTCGGCAGTCCAAAGACACACCCCTGATGCCTTTCAGTCTATACAGGATGGGACGTTGTGGTTAGAAACTGTAATGCCCAGGGCATGTGTTGGTATTTGTAGTACAAATTTTCAGCATGGGAGATTTGTGGCCCCCACCTCATGAAAGCATTTGGGACCTCTTCTCATGAACAGTGGCACTCTAATTTTGTCAATGTGTCCCTAAATTTGAGTTTCCACAACGACCGTGCCATTGTGTGCCAGATGTACGAAAACAGAGATCAGACAGGATGTGAAGAATGACAGCTGTACCATTCATAGGGAGGTGTGACTAGATGGCAGTGTTGAAAATCTGCAGTGAAAGTATTAAAAATGCTAAAACTTCCGAGCGTACGAGGAAACTGCGCAATGCATGTGTGTAACACAGTCATTTAGTGGAATTATTTCACCAAATTTTCAACATAGGCATTTTGTGACCTCTGCTCATGAACACCGTCACTATGATTTTCTTAATCTGGCCCGAACATTGATTTCCCACATCAACCGCGGTATTCTGCACCAGATGTATAAATGCATATTTCAGGCAGGATGTGAAAAATGACAGCTGTACTGTTCATAAGGAGGTCTTAAAAAATCGCAATGTTGAAAATCTGAGTGAAAATACTACAAATTTGCGGAGTTATGAGGGTGCGTGGAAACTGTATCACGCACGCTTGTAACACAGTCATTTTATGGACATTTGTCACCAATTTTCAACATAGTCATTTTAGGACCTCTGCTCATGAACAGAGTCACTGCGATTTTACACACGAACATACAAATCTGCCAGCAGAACACACCAATCGGTCTATGTAAGTCTGGCCGATTGTGCAGCTAGCACCCTGGATTGCAGCTGCCCCAGCCTCCTCCCCCTTCCCCCAGTTCCTCTCCCGCTTGTCCCAGCCCCTGCCCCCAGACTTTTCCTCTTGCTTTATCCCATTCCTCCTTAAAGCTATTGACTGTTCTATATGTTACCACCCCCTCTGGCAGCACATTCCAACTAGACATCACCCTCTCAGAGAAGTGGTGCCTCCTTATTTCCCACTTGAAATGTCCCCCTTTCAACCTTAGTCCATGCCCGCTCATCTCTCTTCCACTCCTTCGTTTAAACACCCCTCAGTGCTAGGTTTAGTTACCCCCTCAGGTATTTAAATGCTTCAATCATATCCTCTCTATACCTCCTCTCCTCCAGTGTGTACATGTTCAGGGCCTTCAGCCTAACTTCATATTTCTTTCCTTCCATCCCCTTTAACATTTTTGTTGCCCTCCTTTGCGTCCCCTCCAGTAACTTTATATATCTCCTCAGGTATGGCCTCCAGTATTGCACATAGTACTCTAGGTGCGATCTGACCAATGATCTGTAGAGAGGTAGGATCACATCCCTGTGTCTGGATGAGAACCCACTTGCAATGCACCCCAGCAACCTGTTTGCCTTCGCTGCTTCTCTCGTGCAGTGGGCTGAGTTGTTCATGCTCCCAGTTACTAAGACCCCTAGGTCCTTCTCCTCTTCTCTGATCTGCAACCAATAGTCCCTCTTCTGGTTTTTGGCCCAGAAGTGCATCACCTTACACTTCTTTGCATTAAATCCTAGCTGCCACTCCACCGACCATGTCTCTAGTTTGGTTGGGTCCCCCTGCAGTTTTCCCCATCTGTCCTCTTTGTCCACCACCACCCTCCAGTTGGTATAATTTGAAAACAGACTAACCCTGCTCTCCAGTCCATGTGCTATATCAGAGATAAAGGCTCAAATAGCACCAGCCCAGCACTGACCCCTGAGACACCCTGCTTGTTACTACTCTGGGTGCCATGAGCTCCCCCACCACCACCACCCTCTGCATCCTCCCCTGTAACCAGTTCTCTATCCATTTAGTCAGCTTTATCCCGCCCCCACTGTCATCAGCCTCCCCCTCAGTCTCCCATGAGGCACTGTATCAAAGGCCTTACTGAAGTCCAAGTACAGGACATGTACTGCATGGCCCCTGTCCAACTTCCTTGTCACCCAGTCACAGTACTCTGTTAGGCTGGTTTGACAAGGCCTCCCTGAGATGAACTCATATTGCCGGCCATTTTGGGGGCCATTATTGTCTAGGAATGCCACCAGCCTGTCCTTCAGTATCGGCTCCATAAGCTTACCCACTATGGACGTGAGACTTACTGGCTGATAATTTCCTGTCTCCTCCCTAGGCCCACTCTTGTGCATGGGCACCACATGGGCCACCCTCCAGTCCTGGGACACACACCCCATTTCCAGGGAGGTGTTGAACAGATCTGCCAGTGGTTCAACCAACAGCTCTGCCTTCTCCCTCGGCATCCTGGGGTGGATGGCATTGGAACTTGGTGCCTTGTCCACCCTTACTGCCCTCAGCCCCTCTAGCACCCTACTTCCTGTGATCACTTTGTCCGTCACCTCCTCCCACCTTTCCCCACTGCTGCAGCCTATTCTGGTAGTGGGCCATCCCTCTCCTTAGTGAAAATGGAGTCGAAGTACTCATTTAGAATTTCCACTTGCCCCTCCCCCTTTTCCAGGCAATCCCCTCCCCGCTTTATTCTCACAATGAGTTCCTTGCAGTTCCTCTTTTCCCTGACATACCTAAAAAAGTCCTTTTCCCCTCCTTTTATGCTCTGTGCGGAACGTAATTACATGGAGGCCTTAGCTTTTTTCACCCTCTTGGCAACCTCCCTTGATGAACTCCTGAAAGCCTCCTTATCCTCTGCCTTCCCTGTTTTCCTGTACATCCGGTATGTAGCCCTCTTTGCCCTCACCCCTTGCAGCACATCCTTGTTCAGCCAGCATTTCTTGCCTCTGCTCTTCTTATTCCTGGCCCTGGTACAGGCTACTGTGGGCTCTGTTAGCCCAGTCTTTATGACTCCCCACTTTTGTTCTGCATCCATCCCCAGCCTTATATCCTGGAGTCTTCCTTGCAGTATTGCTCCCATCCTCCCAAAGTCCACCCTAATAAAGTCCATAACCTTAGTGCCCATGCCTCCTGTCTCCCTGCCCAGCATGACAACAAACTACACTGTTTGGTGGTCGCTACCTGCTAGTGGGTCCTCCACCCTTACCTCCCTCACCACCTCCTCATTTGCCAGTACTAGGTCCAGAGTGCTACTAAGCCTTGTAAGCCCACTTACCAATTGCATGAGACGGCCATTCTGGAATGCATCAAGGAGCACCTGCTCCCCGGTACTGCTAGTGACGGGGTGCTCCAGTCAACTTGTGGTAGGTTAAAATCCCCCATTATCAGTATCACCACACTCCCCCTTCTACACACCCTCCTTATCTGCTCTGCCAACTCCCCAACCAGTTCCCTGGATTGGGCTGGTGGTCTGCACACCACTCCCATCCTCAGCTTTCTGCCCTTGGAGTGCAGGAGCTGCACCCAAACTGCCTCTGTCCTCTCCTCTTCTCCTCTCCCTCATCCCTTATGCATTTAATCCCTTCCCTCACATAGAGTGCAACCCCCCCTCTTCCAGCCCCCCTCGGTCCCTCCTGTATATCTTGTATTCCGGGATTGCCAAGCCCCAATCATGGTACTCTGTGGCTCAAGTCTCTCTCACTGCAGCAATGTCCACCTTCCCTCCTGAAAGGAGCACCTGAAGCTCTGCAGTTTTGTTCCCCAGGCTTCTTGTGTTGAGAGAGATCACCTTCCACCCGTACCCCTACTTCTCCTCACTCTACTCCTCCTTGGCCTGTGTCCCTCCTCCCAGTAGTCTGCACCCTTTCTCCCCCTTATTCTTACCGAGTGGTGATGTCTTCTGTATTGCACCCAGACCACTCTGCCCGCCCCCTCCCAGGGTTACTACGCCTCTGTCTTTACTTATATCTGGGGGGTGAGCTCATTAGGCTCCCCTGTCCAGACCTTTCTACTAGCCTCAGTCTTTTGGCCACCCCCCTCATTAGTTTAAATCCACCTCAGTAGAGATATAACCCTCTAATTTTGCCTTTAATACTCCCCTCCCTTTCCTGCTCAAGTGTACCCTGTTCCCCACATACAAGTCATTATTTCCCCAGACCCTACCCCAGTTAGTCACTAACTCATAATTTTTGGTGTGGCACCAATCTCTCTGCCCCTTGTTGAACTTCTCAATCCTATCCTTTCTCCCCATGCTTGCACATGGTACGGGGAGTAACTCCGAGAATGCCAACGACTCCCTCACCCCCTCACACTGCTTGCCCAACTACTCGAACCTCCCCCTCACTACTGCCACAGTCTCCCCCTGCCAAGTCGTTTGTACCCACATGCAACAGTAAATGAGGTTTCTTCCTCCCCCTCACGGCACACTTGAGCAGTGCCTGCCCTACCCCTCCTGCAGTCAACCTGGGGATAGCTTCAACCCAAATATGGCTGTGCCTTCCCCCCTTTTGCCCCATCTCACCCCTTTCAGTATACAATCCCATAGGATGAGTACTCCCCATCCCTTAGCCCCTTTCCCTTCTAATGCCCCTTCCACTACCCCAGTATTTGATCTTCCCTGCCCCTTACCCCCGCCAGCTGCACCCTCTGTGACTTCTGTATCTGTACCCTCTACTTCTGCCTCACTCCTTTTTTCTGCCTTATTCCTCCCATCCCCCTTGAACCCCTTCCCAGCCTGACTACTTCCTATTGGGCTTCCCATGTCAACGTCCTCTCCTCCCCTGATGATTTCCAACCCCTCTCCTATCCCTGCTGTTGTTGATTTAGAGCCCCTATTCTCTTCTACCCCAATAGTAATGCCCCTCCCATCCTTCCCCCTTCCCATAGCCTTCTCTCCTCCAGTCACCACCCCTTCCTTCCTTACTAGCCCACCTTCTACCCTTTCGTCCTCACTATCTCTTCCCTTAGCTATTGCCGTCCCTCTCATGCCCTGCTTGTCCTCCCCCCTTCAGTATGTTCATGCTCCCCCTCTCTCTCTCCCATAGCAGAGGCTCAAATCTATTCCTAGTCAATACCCCTCCTACATCTCTTCCCCCTATCAGTTCCCCCCTCCTACTTGTTCCCCTCCATGCCACCCCTGTTCCCTCCCTACCCTCAGCCATCTGATCTCTCCCCTGGTACTCCTCACGGTCTCTTCCTTCCCCAACAGGAGGCTCCCCCTCTCGCCTCGGGCACCCCCTCCCTTGTCCTTTCTTTTCTGCTACTGCCTCTGATACTGGGGTTGGTTTCAGTCCCTAGCTGTTCCTCCTCCGTCCCCCCTTGCCATCCCCTGTTCCCCCCCAACCAGGATGCCTACCATACTCATCTGCCCTGCCACTTCGACTCCTCCCTAACCTCCACAGTTCCTCTCTCAAACTAGCCAGTCATCTACAGACCACACATCCACCATCCTCCAAGCCCAGTCCAGGATCATGGCGGACCCACAACCTGTACACCCTACCAGCCTTCCAAAGATGCTCGCCTTATTGACATGTGGCACCTGCCCCATTTTGGCCCCCATCTTATGTTACGGGCTCTTACTCCCAGGTTCTGTACCCTACTACAACTGTTAGGCCCCTATTTACTCAAATTCCTGCTCCTCCCCCCACACTAGTCCCCCTACTGGCCCCTTGCCGACCGGGGTAATTCAGTCTCAAATCTCATCCATTTGATACTGTATTACTGCAGCAATCGTAACGCCTCCTTGTTCGTTTTTCACCCCTCAGCTACAATACTTTTTGTTCTCAGCTCTCATATAGTTTCACTTAGCCCAGTTAGAAATCCTATTGCACTCCAAGTATTACTCAGCTTAGTTAGAGAAATAAACAAAACAACTAAATCTGTATTATTACAGCACTCCTCAAAGTATCCAATCATTGCTTGTCTCCACCGAGACCCTGCTGTAATATAGGACCACAGAGGACGTGGGCGGGAGGGTGGGCAACTCTAAAGTCCCAGCAGAGCTCCATTGAGCTCCTCACCCCCGTCTCTCACTTGCTCATTCTGTTTCTCCCAGCTGCAGGCTGCCCTTTTGTACTGGGCTCCTGCCTGCATTGGTGCCTTTTTCTGCCCACAAAGAAATCTGCAACAGTCCCGACAGAGCACCGTTGAGCTCGCTCACTCCCCCTCCCTCCCTCACTTGCTCATTCTGTTTCTCCCAGTGCTTGCAGGCTGCCCTTTTGTACTGGGCCCTGCCTGTGTTAACGCCTTTTTCTGCCCACAAAGAAATCTGCAGCAGCCATGACAGAGCTCCGTTGAGCTCTCTTACTCCCCCTCTCTCACTCGCTCATTCTGTTTCTCCCGGTGCTGCAGGCTGCCCTTTTGTTCTGGGCTCCTGCCTGTGTTGGCATTTTTTTCTGCCCACAAAGAAGTTCACAGCTGTTCCGACAGAGCTCCGTTGAGCTCACTCACTCCCCCTCTCTCACTCACTCATTCTGTTTCTCCCAGTGCTGCAGGCTGCCCTTTTGTACTGGGCTCCTGCCTCCATTGGTGCCTTTTTCTGCCCACAAAGAAATCCACAGCAGTCCTGACAGAGCTCCATTGAGCTCGCTTACTCCCCCTCCCTCCCTCACTCACTCATTCTGTTTCTCCCAGCGCTTGAAGCCTGCCCATTTGTACTGGGCTCCTGCCTGCATTGGCACTTTTTTCTGCCCACAAAGAAATCCACAGGCAGTCCCGACAGAGCTCCATTGAGCTTGCTCACTCCCCCTCTCTCACTTGCTCGATCT
This sequence comes from Neoceratodus forsteri, assembly GCA_016271365.2. Taxonomy (NCBI): domain Eukaryota; kingdom Metazoa; phylum Chordata; order Ceratodontiformes; family Ceratodontidae; genus Neoceratodus; species Neoceratodus forsteri. Next base: position 129,893,983 of record JADMNL010000024.1, read on the forward strand.
TAATCTGTCCCAAACACTGATTTCCCACAGCGACCACACTATTCTGCGCCAGAAATGCAAAAATATATTTCAGCCAGGATGTGAAAAATGACAGCTGTACTGTTCATAAGGAGGTGTGAAAAAATGCCAGTGTTGAAAATCTGACGTGACAATATTACAAATTTACAAAGTTACAAGGGTGTGGGGAAACCCCTCCGTCGGCACATACCGGCTGGGGGGAGAGTCGAGGGGGATTGGTCACCCCCTTGGCACACAGCAAACTGGGTGGGGACATTATGCCAACAGGTGACTCCCTGTCGGCAAATTGAACTGGGGGACTGGAGCCAACAGGATTGGGGCTCCCATTGGCGAATAAAGACTGGTGGGGGCATGCTGCCGGAGGGGCTGGGCACCTCCTCAGCACACAACAATGGGGGAGGGGGGTTTACAGTGTTCTGAAGGGGAGTGGGCTCCCCGTCGGCAAATGTACTGGGTCGGGGGCAGCATATGGATGGCAAGATACTGCCCTGCAATGACTGGTCGCTCCCTCATTGCAGCGAAATGGCTGATGCTGTAATGACGAGGTAGACCCTGATTGCAGTGGTGAAATAATTTTAACTTGGTGGCACTTCTGCAGAACCAGTGTCATCAAAATACTGGGCCTGCATTGGTCCACCAGTGCCAAGCCCCCAAATGCAGTGCCTCTGTTGGCTGCCATAGTGCCGCACCTCTACAACCCACTTCTCTCCTAAGCTGCCGCATTACGTTTCTTGCACATGCGTGCAAGCAAACATAAAAATAAATATAGTTCTGATGTTTTTCTATTAAAATCACAGCATTTTGTGTTTTTTCCATGTTTGTTGGTTTGTGGAAGAGGGCAACAAGATGGCAGTTGGTATGGCACAAAAAAAATGTTTGGTACCGTGCCAAAGAAGTGACCTAAATGCAAAACGAGCATTTGCAGCATCAACATTTTACTTTCACTGCAAAATGTTATCCAAAAAACCATAGTGCAGATGTGCAGGTCAGAAAACACTAACTCTGGAACCCCTTGAATTTTTTTCACCCGACCTGTCAAAGGCATTACCTTGGGACATGACACATGTGCCCTGGAAGTTTGGGGCAACAGTTCTTTTCCATATAGGCTGTAGGTGAGAGCCAAAAAAAAAAAAAAAACAATGTTAAGTATAGGAAAAAATTTAGTTTTTGTCTTAAAATGACACATGCAGATCTCAGGGTATACAGTGATGATAGCAACTGCAAATGAGCGACTGTCAAAACAATGACTCATTTACAGGGCTATCCTTTTGGGCTACCCTGTAAGGGTAGTGATGGAATGCAAAAGCGACAGTAAGGATGAGTGAGAGAGGGTGACTGAAAGGGGAGGGATAGAGAAGAGAAGGGAAGGGATAGGGAAGAGGGTTTGTGTGGGGTAGTGTGCCATGCTGCCACCAAGCTAGCCATGTGGTGTAGAGGTGAAGGTGGCTAGCTTTGGTGCAGCAGGTACTGGGTTTGGGAGTGTGAACTGGAGAAAAGTTTACTGCTGCTGTTGTTTTTTTTTTTGTCTGACTGTCTCCCCCTTCCTAACATGCACTTCCTGGAGTTGGTTATATTTAGTCAGGGTGGTGAGGGGGGGTGACGCCTCCCATGAGCGGGGGTGTGGGGGCACTGTTCCCCTGCATAAATACTCTTTTAAATTGCTGGATGTCTTTTCACCCATTAGTGTACATCGATTTCATTTTTCAAGCGATGTACCCTTGCTGTAAAAGTGATCGCTGTTTAGCGATCGCTGTTATGACATGGAGCCAGATCTCAGAAACCACACAAGCTGCCATCACAAAAATTTCCACACAGCAAGACTTTGTCTGCTAGACAACACATACACAATTTCAGCTGATTCCATCAAAGAGAGCCAAAGATATTAAGTTGCAAATAATTGAGTTTAACATTAAACAGCCTAGCCTGCCCAAACCCAACCCCAACTACAGGGGTGTTATTGCGCCCCTATAATATATAGATAGATGGATAGATAGATAGATAGATAGATAGATAGATGTATCCTTTGCAAAAAAAACTCTGTTATTGCACCATTTAGGGTTAAGATTATAGCGACAAATGTAGGGAAATGTGTTTTTAGGGTTTTCAACTCTAACCCCCCCCACACCTGAATCAGATCAGGGGTGGAGTCTTCCTTGGGGTTGTCAACCCTAAAGTTCATCCAATTGTATATACTCCTGAAGCATACACACCTGTGTCCATCACTTCTGAGCTTTCTTACTACTGCAATGGGGTGAGCTTTAGGGTTGATAACTCCAATGAACATTACACCCCTAATTTGCTTCACGTTTGGGGGGATTTAGGGTTGGAAACCCAAAAATCACATTTCCTACTTTTATAACTGCAGTCTTAACCCTACATAGTGCATTAATGGAGTTTTTTGTTGTTTTTTTGTAAAGAATGTCCTTACTTTTTGAGATAGTATAAGTTATGTCCTTATTTGCCTGTGGGAGTGTAGGGCCCTCTGGGCTCTGGGATCCCATCCCTCCATAGATCCATATATACAGTGAAGCCTACTAAGATCAAGTGCAGTGTCACAGTTTCCCTGCATGACAAAAGGGATGAACTTCAATTTAAATTATATTGTTCCCTGCAGTAACTCTAGTGCAGAATTCTTCAGAGTTGGGCTTGATCCTTGTTGCTTTGCTAGTGCAGGGCCCTGCATTTCCATTTGTTGGACAACAGCAACCAAATTGTCTACAAAGCCTTCTTATTACTCCACATCATGTGCCCAGTAAAGAAAATGTTCAAATCCCAGCCAAAATGGGATTCTGCACCACCACATCATTCCACACCACAGCCATGAAAGAAAAGTTTGGCCAAGACTTGAAAAATTACAGCTGTAACATTCATGAGGTGGTGTAAAGAAATGGCTATGTTAAAAATTTGGGGTTAAAATATTTAAAATTAACAAAGTTACGAATGAGCGTAGTAACATTTCAACATATGTGCATAACTTTGCCATTTTTACATATTTTGACCCCAAATTTTTAACATAGCCTTCTTATGACCCCACCTCATGAATAAGAGTGGTGAAAATTTTCAAATCATATCTGAAAGGTGATTTCACCAAGCAATTGAAAAATCACCTTTTGGGATGGATTTGCAGAATTTCATTGTCATTGTTCATGTGATGGGTTGTCAAAAAGGCTATGTTCCAAATTTGGTGTAAAAATATGCAAAAATGACAAAGTTATGCATCAAAGTTGAAAACCCCATTGAAATATGTTGAACAATACTTACCTTACTTTCTCAAATAGCAGTTGGCGTTTCCAGCAGCAAGACATGTCTTCCATTGGAGAGTTGATCTTCACACTTGGACTTGTTCAGTTGAGTGTGGGTGAGTGGGGGGAGTAGAGGTGTGGGATGCTGGGTGCTGAGTGGGAGGTTGGGGTGGGGTGGTCAGATCCAGGAGGAACCATTTTCTTTTTTACAGATTTGAAGAAAAAAAAAGACATAGAGGGACTGCTTTCTTCATTTTAGAAAGGACAGTGATTGGAGGGGTTGGGCGTGCCACTAGACACCAGGGAAATAGCAAATGTGAACAGGGATGGAGATTGGAGGGTGGGGGGGTGACACACGACATCAAGGAAAAATACAATAAATAGTGGTATGGTATCAGAGGGTGGGGGGTGTCACTAGACACCATGGAAAATATAAATACTTATGGGGATGAGAACTGGAGGGTAAGGGGTGCCACTAGACACCAGGGAAATATGAAACATTACAGGGACAGTGATCGGAGGTATGGGGGAGTTCCACTGGGCACCAGGGAAAGATTCCATAAGGTCAGGGACATGATCAGTGGGTGACAGGGTGACACTAGACACCGGGGAATGATTAAATAATTATGAGGATGGGAATCAGAGGGTGGGGGTGCCACTAGTCACCAGGGAACAATTAAATAATTAAGAGGATGGTGATTGGTGTGTGGGGGATGCCACTAGACACCAAGAAAAGATTACAGAAACATGTGAATGGAGCTATACAAAAATATTTGTATGACATTTTCATTCGTGCTTACATTTTCATATTGAAGTGAGTCACAAAAAAGGATTTAGATTGTAAACAAACAAAGAAAAATATCCAGGTCATTTCTCCAACAGTTAAGTGTAGAATCCACCTAGTGGAGTCCTGATGAGCAAGACTGATGTGTTGGTCTGTCAGCAGGTTATCATTTTAGCAGGTTCTGACATTTCTTTTTTTTTTAGCAAAAAAATGGAAAACAAATGGCGGCAAATGAAAATGTATATTTCCTGCATGAAAAAAGAACTGGCCCCATATGAAAAGGATTCTTTTTTTGTTTCATACAGCTATTTTTAAAGTGCTTACTGAGCATGCTCAAACCCCACATTTTTCAAATTTAATAACTTTGGAACTGATAACATTTTTTTCACCAAACCAGCAAAAGGCACATCCATGGGCCAGCTCCTTTCTACACTGAAAATTTCAGACCAAACTTCCTAACCATCTGGGTGCTACAGGTGTCTCCAAAAAACAGCAGACAAATCCCTGAAGTTTCCCTTTTTGCACTGTCTGGATCTCAGAATTCACACATTTGACCAGAACAAAACTTGGCACATCCAGAGATCTGCCCTACAAGACAGTGGATGCAGAATGTCATGCTAATGCATTGAATGGTTGTAAAGTTATTAAAGTGCAAAAATTGGGGTTTAACATTAAATACCCTACTCACCTCTAGATATAGTGGTGCTACCATGCAACTATAATACCAGAACACTTATGAAAATCCATCAACTCCATGAGAGAGGCCAGAACTCCATGATGGACTGCTTCTGCTGTCTGGCCACACTACCCCCAAATTATAGGCACCTGAATTCAGAAATGGTGCATACAGGGTACTGGGTACTAAAAGGGTAGCATATGTCTCTCTGCAGATGTCCACCACCGCCACACACACAAAAAAGGAAAAAAAATGTTTAAAGGGTAGAGTTTGATGGGGTGCTTTGATATTTTTACTGAAGGCTCTACTTGGCTTGTTCTACTGATTAGACTGCAGTGCTGGGAACTAAGGGACCCATGTTTGAATACCACAACTGCTGCTTGTTCAGTGTGTAACCTGGAGCAATTAACCTTTCTGTAATATGTTTCTGTACTTTTTGAATCTCCCCGCATGCTGAAAAAGGCAGTGACAGACATTCTTTTCCCTCCCTTATGGATTATAAAGCACCTCAGGTTACAGTTTATAGGAAAGGCACTATATAACAACCAAATGATCTTCCTTGTACCTATGAAAAGCTATAGGGACGTTAAAACCTTCATCTCTATGAAGTCTAAAACCAAAGTGGGTAACACCTGATTGTGGCTGCCTGGATGACTTATTGGGTTTCTGCTTGAGTTCTGTCCCTGCCTCATGACAGATAATGGCACTTAATTCTCACCTTTTCCATCACTCCACCACTTCACTATAGGGATAAAATGTACTGCAGTAGTCTGTCTTTTTTTTTGGGGGGGGGAGTCCAAAATGCTTTGGGCTTTCTCACCATTCAGCCCTATTCACGGTCTGCCACCTTACTGCAGCATTAAAAGAAGCAAGAAGTTGGAAGATGGGATCCTCCAGCATTTAGTGTTTGTGGGGAGGGGTGAATTATGGGGGATCAGTAGGGCTAGGCCCCCATAGTGAAGTGAGCCCTGCAGTTGCTCACGCCTTACTGACCCTGACATTAAAGTGCAGCAGGGATGAGGACACCATATGCACCCTCAGTTAATAGAATTATTTTACTAGTTATAGTTGTAACCCCCCTGCAAATGGGGGTTCCCAAAAGACTTCCAGGAGCTTGCTTGAATGCTCCAAGCCTGAATGGTGTTTGGCATTTAAGCCATTTATCAGTGAGTGTTTTTAGAACCTCTGGTACTGTCTCTTTAAGAGCTGTCTGCTTGCAGACATAATTAGTTTGTATGGGGGACTGTGTGTTTCTTTGATTGAGTACCACTCGAGCTGCTGCCAATTCACTTCATTTTTGCAGTCACTAGGAGTGCAAAGGGAACCTATGTGAAAGATGTAACTGTTTGCCAGAAATTATTTAGAGTAATAATGAAATTACAGTTTGTCTAACCTGCTTTCTTTGCAGTCAGAACTGTGTGTGCTAGTTCCCCATTCTAGTTTTGAACTGCTGAACTGGACCAATCAGTGTGGGGAAGCTAGCTCTAAAATGGTGCCTTGGACGAATCAGAACTTGGACTCATAATCTGAGCCAGCCACAAGAGGATTGTATGGGCAGTGACTCTGGGAGATGTAGTTTAGACTTCAGTGCCTTTTGGACCAACAGCAGCAGTCTATTGTGGTGACAGCCAATCCAGTCAAGAACTGGGAGGAACTCAAAGGAAGTGCCCAGTTTTGTCGGTTGGAGCTTCAGTTGAGCTTTGGCAGTGAAGAAGGAAGGAGCCCTGTGCTTTTTCAGTGTGCAGTTTTAGTCAAAAAACGTGTGTAAGGCCCAGAGTTCCGGTCTGCAGCTTGTTAGGACTGAATCCGTCCTGTGAAAAGAATCAAAGGATCTCTGAAGAGTAGAAACCAGGCTCACCCTGTAGAAGACTGAAGAATTGCTGAAAATTGCACTCGGTCTGTCAGGAACTGAATCTGCTGTGTGTTCTCCCGGGTATTGTGCAGTAATTGCGATCGGGATACAGATGCAGCCTGCCTGGTATAGTACTTTCTTTTATATGGATGTGTGAAGAGGTTTGTGTACCTCAAGTGAGCCCTGCTGACATTGAAGGACCCTATCTTATTTGGAGGTCGTGAGTACTAATTCAGGGTCACTCCCTGTTGAATTGCCACATTAAATCCAAATGGAATTACTGTACTGCTGACTGTTTAATTCTCCTTTTCTCTGTGTGAAAGGCCCCTACCAGCTGCCACGGTTTGGACTAGCCACTAGGGCTTGGGTACCCAGGGACAGTAACTGATAGGGATAGGCCTGTGCACAGAGCCATAAGTAGATTATTAGAGTGATAAGCTAATTAACCTGATTTCCCCTGTCCTTGTTATATCCCCTAAATAAATCAGAGCTGCTTGTTTCAGCAAAGTTATACTGCCTGAGGTATTTGTCTATGTTAAAGTACTGTACTGTGACTGTTGCACTGTATCTCATTTCACAGGAGGTCCCAGTGCGGAACTAGAACCTGGGGGTAAGTGTATACTGTGAAGGTAATTCTGATATATTGTGTGGGCCACTAGTGGGAAGAAGGGGTTGCAGTGTCCCAGAGGGCTGTGACCAAGTTAGTTTAACTATTGCAAACCCTGACCTCTGGGTGGAGGCACCCGCCATTGGATCCAGGCCCCTCAACCTGTTAGTGGCAAATCAGGCAGGGGTAGTAGCCCCTGGGATAGCGCCATCTAGGGGTTACATCTTGGAGGCTCACCGCTGGGATTGTGTGTCCTCTAGTGGCCATATTTACGAACCACTGTTAAGAAAAAAATGGGTACCCCGATAGAAGTGGCTGTGCACCGGCTGGTGGAGTGGTGTACTGGGGAGGAGATCGACCCCCAAAATGCTATGCTTATCCTGGACATCCCCCTGGGTATCAATACGGACACTGTGCAGGGAGTACTTTCCAAGGTGGAAGGTTTACAAAACCCTGTGGTGGTGGGTCGGCATGCTAATCTGCTCACCCACACTTTCCTGGCCCTAGTAGAGTTTAAGGATCCCATAGATAGCTCCAAAGTGCCACAGACCATTACCCAGAGGGAGCCCTCACTGCTTGGAGAGTGATAACTAAGGACAGTAAAGACCGGGGAATCAGCCCCCACCACTATCTGAAACTTTGAGGAGAAATTTGCTGAATGGTTGCTGGGAGGGGAAAACTGTGGAGGACTTGAAGAAACTATTCTTGCCACTTGAGGTGTTCCTCCCCAACACCCTCTCCTGCTCCAGTGCCCGTAATGGTGGCTGAACCAATGCAGACTCCTATTTCTGCACCTGCCATTAGTCACGACTCTTACCGAAGGTTGAGGATCTTCTCTGGCACCCTCCCACCCCAAGGGAGGATGACTGGGAGACCTGGATAGACTATGTTGCCCTCCAAGTGCTAGAATGGCAATGCTCGGGAAAGCGAAAGAGGTTAGTGAGAGCCTCAGAGGTCCTGCCCTGGCTACCATCCGTGCTAAACGGGCCAGTAACCCTGAAGCGACTGCACAGGCCTATCTTGAGGCCTTGGAGAATGTGTGTATGGGAGCCCAGATTCTGATGAGGACCTATGGTGGAGAGTAAGAAATGCACAACAGTACCAAGGGAGTTGTTGTCTGTGCATGTCTCGGCTGGAAAAATTGTTGCAAGAATGCCTCAGAAAGGGTAGTTTGCCGCGATTGAACTGGACCGAACCAGACTGGACAGAATCCTTAAGTCTGCCCCTTCTCAGAACTGCTGTTGCTTCAGTTCGCCTGGCAAATCGACTGGAATCCCCACCCTCCTATGATGAGTTAATGAGAGAAATTCGAGGAGTTGAGAAAAGGCGACCTCGGGAGGTACCTGCACCAACAGCTGTGGCTACGACCCGAGTGACTGAGGGTGACCCATCAAGTGAAGTTCAGGGGCAGAGGTTGACAGTCAATGAGTGCTCTGACAAGGAAAAAGATATGCCACAATGGGGCGAACTGTTGAGAGAGATCGAGGAATTCAAAACAGTCCCTTTGTGAAGGCCACGCCTGCAAGTACGGGCCCTGACCTATATCCGACTGCATCTGCTATGGGGATGGGGTACCCACCCATGTATCTCCTGCTGATAACAGCTCAAACTCAATTCCTTGACCATGGAAGTGGAGAAACTGACGAGATGTCTCAAATGCTTATCACACCGCAGACAGAGATGGCACCCAGGTTTCCAGTTAGTAATACCCCGCCCTGGCTCCCAGTGTGGCGCCTCGGCCAGCTCAAACTCCAGAAAGTATGTTTTGCTATAATTGTGGGAAAGATGGGCACATGAAAAGGAATGCCAGTCCCAAAGACACTGACAAAGTTGCATATAGGCTACAAGGAGAGCTTCAGAGAAGAAATCAGTGGTTAAGAGGTGCACGACATGATCCCAGTGAGGCACCAAAATGCTAATTCACGTCCTTTTGTGGCAAAGTCAGTTGCCCAGGCCCCCACTACCGCCTCTCCAGACTGGTCCAGAATAGTGGGTCCCTCCATGGAGACCACTGTAAAGGTGAATGGAGTGTCTACAAGAGCTGTATTAGACAGTGGCTCCCAAGTGACAATTATGTTCCAGGATTGGTATCAGAAGCATTTGTCAGGCGTACCCTTACAACCATTAGAAGGACTGCATGTGGGGGTTAAGTGAAGGCCTACCCTATTCGGGTATATCCGAATTTGGCTGTCTTTCCCCACCTCCGTGGCTGGAGTGGCGAACAAGTAGAGACCCTAGCCTTAGTGTGTCCCCCACTGGACTGTATGATGGTGTCCCTTTGTTGATTGGAACAAATGCTCATATGTTCGGAAGGCTGGCACAGTTGTGTTATGAAAACAGGGTCAAAGACTAGTAGAGCTTTAAGAGTTCCGGCTTTAATTAAGAAGGCCTATGAGGCACAGAGAGATGCTGAAAAAACAGAACCAGAGGAACCGGTCGGAATTGTATGGAAGAAGGATCCTGAGTCTCTGATCCTGGCGCCAAATGCCCAGTGTACCTTACAGGGAGAGGTCCGTATCAGAAAGGATGTTAAGAATAAAATATTAATGTTGGATGCACCAGGCGATGGAAAATTGCCAGAGGGACTGCTGGTCAAGCCTAGTATTTTGCCCGCTAGAGCCCATGCTTATGCCAGAAGGGTAATGGTCCAAGTTCATAATGTGTCTGAAAGAGGCATTCGAGTAAACAGAGGTTGCATCCTGGCTAATGTGCATTGTGCAGACACTGCAGTGCTACCGCAGCAAGAGTTCAGGAAGAATGACAGAGTAACGCCTGACTTGTTTGATTCGGCGACTCCCGCTGCCAGCTGAATGGAAAGTGAGGATCAGTGAGAAGCTTGCCCAGAGAGACCAGGTGTTTTCTTTAAAGGAATGGGATGTAGGATGCGTGCAAGGAGCTGAGCACAATATCCGGCTGCATGACGAAGACCATTTCGTGAGAGGTCTCGGCGCCTGGCACCTGCTGACATAGATGATGTGAGGCGGCATCTGCAAGAGATGTTAGCTGCTGGTGTAATACAAGAATCCAGAAGCCCTTATGCTTCCCCCATTGTGGTAGTGAGGAAAAAGAATGGAACAGTAAGGATGTGTGTGGATTATCGCACCTTAAACCAGGCCGGACTATCCTGATCAGTACACAATGCCCCGCATTCAGGATGCTTTGGACTGCCTAAGCGGGAGCAAGTGGTTCTCTGTGCTGGATCTCCGCGGTGGGTACTACCAGATCCCGATGGCCCCAGAGGACCGTGAGAAAACTGACCTTATCTGTCGCTTAGCTTCTATGAATTCATGAGGATGCCTCAAGGGATTTCAGGTGCCCCAGCCACTTTCAGCGATTGATGGGCGTGCAGTGGGGACATGAACTTACTAGAGTGCCTGGTATACCTAGATGATGTTATTGTGTTTGGCAGCTCACTGGAGGAACATGAGAGCAGATTATTTAAGGTATTGGACCGACTGGAGGACTTTGGCCTTAAACTGTCCATTGATAAGTGTCAATTCTTTCAAACATCAGTAAAGTATGTGGGACACATAGTATCCACCGAGGAATGAGACCGACCCAAGTAAAGTTGAGGCCTTGACCACCTGGCCAACCCAAAAATCTAAAGAACTGCAAAGATTCCTGGGATTCTGTGGTTATTATCGGTAGCTTCATCAAGGACTATTCAAAGAGTGATCCGCCCTTTACTTAACCTTACTCAAGGGTATCCCCAACCCACAAAAAATACCAAAGTCAGCGTCCTCAAGACTGAAGAGTGTATTTTCATCCGGTGAAGTATTTGGGGCCGCTTGGACTCCTGATTATGAGACTGCTTTTCATGAGATCATATATCAACTTACCCATGCTCAGTGCTGGCCTATGCTGATCCAAGAAAACCTTACGTCCTGCACACTGATGCTAGCTTGCAAGGGTTGGGGGCTGTGTTGTACCAAGAGCACGAGAATGGCCTGAGACCAGTGGCCTTTGCCAGTAGAAGCCTGACCCCATCCGAAAAGAACTATCCTGTACATAAGTTAGAGTTCCTAGCTTTGAAGTGGGCTATTGTTGACCAATTCCATGAGTACTTGTATGGGGCTAAAATACTAGTAAAAACTGACAATAATCCTTTGACCTATGTGCAGACCTCAGCTAAGTTGGATGCCACTGGCCATAGGTGGCTTTCTGCATTATCTACATATGACTATGCTCTCGAATACCGAGCAGGTCTGAACCACATAGATGCTGATGCTCTCTCCCGGAGGCCTGTTCCCCAGAATGATTGGGTCCGATTGGCAGAACCTGACATTCGGGCACTCTGCCGGAAGTTTGACAGGGAGGAACAAATGTCCACGGACGCAGTGGACTGCATGGTGGATTGCTTGGGAGCCTCTGAGAATTGCATACCTGCTGCTTATTGCCACTTTTCTGCAATAGACATTGGTGCACTGCCTCAGCTGGACAATGACAGTATTCGGCGGGCCCAATCCCGCGATCCCATGATCAAAGCAGCTTTAGAAGCCCTCTATGCAGGAAAAGATGTGTCCAAATTACGCTCCACTGATTTGAGAACTGCACTGTTATACAAAGAAGGTCCTAAGTTGAAACTGATCAATAAACTGTTATACAGAGAAACAGTAGACAGAGGGGGACAAGTAGACAAACAACAACTAGTGCTGCCCACTGCTTTTCGAGACTCAGTACTGAGGTCCTTGCACAACCACATGGGGCACCTTGGTATAGACAGAACACTTGACTTGGTGAGATCCAGATTCTATTGGCCTAAGATGAGGGAGCGTGTAGACAACACATTCGAACTTGTAGTAAACAACACAGGAAAGCTTTGCCCCAGAGACAGCTTTATAGTTAACATCACCACCAGTGGACCCATGGAGCTGGTCTGTATTGATTTTCTGAGTTTGGAGTCAGATCAAAGAAATATCAGTAATGTGCGTGGTCACTGACCATTTCACGAGATATGCCCAAGCTTTCCCCACCAAAGACCAGAAAGCATCCACTGTGGCCAAAGTACTTGTAGAAAACTTTTTGTTCACTATGGGGCTCCACAAAGAATCCATTCTGATCAAAGGAGAGACTTTGAGAGTCGTCTGATCAAAGAGATGCTTTCTCTTGAAGTGCGAAGTCCAGAACCACTCCTTACCACCCCAGGGGGACCCACAGCCTGAGCGTTTCAACCGCACTTTGCTAGATATGCTAGCACCCTGCACCCAAAGGACAAGCCTAGATGGAGCCAACAAATTAGCACCCTGGTACATGCTTATAACTGCACCAAAGTGATGCCACTGGATTCTCCCCTACCGCCTGATGTTTGGAAGAAAGCTCGACTACCAGTAGATGTGTGTTTTGGGGTCTCCTGATGGGGTTCAAGCTGACAACTATTTACAGTATGTGCAAAGTTAAAGGCCCAGCTAACTCATGCGTACCAACTGGCTCAAACCATGGCTGCCAAAAGAAATCTGGCCAACAAAGAAGGTATGATAAAAGGTGAAAGCACAGGAACTCCAGGAGGAGATCGGTATTGCTAAGAAATCTGGGACTGCATGGCAAGCACAAGATTGCTGACAGATGGCACCATCTCCTCACATTGTAGTGGGCAAACTAGATGATCTGCCAGTGTACAAAGTAAGGCCTGAGAATAATTCAAAGATGTAAAACAATGCATAGAAATCATTTACTGCCCATTGGACAAATCTTAATTGAGTCTGAGCCCTAGAAGATGCCCCTCTGGACCAGTGACCAGAGCTGCTGCTAAGAAAAGATCAAGAAAGTGTGCACCTACAGAAGCAAAGTTAAAGTGTTCCCCTCCACAAGTCCCAGTTGAGCATGACTGTCAGTCCATATCGGAAGAAAGTGAGAGTGACTTTGAATACTATCCTTCTTACGAACTGAGTCAATTGTTTCGGGGCAATCCCCTAGTCAATACTGGAGACAAAGCTGGGCCTTCTGGACTGTCTAAGCCCCAGCTTCATCCCTGGAGCCATTGCTCCCAGAAAGTGAAGTGCAAAGCATCAGATCAGATGAAATGGAATCATTGTGCATGGTTGAACTGTTTGAGTTTTCAGGGAGGAAAATGATAGATTGGGGCAGACTGGTGATACACCGAACAAGAAGAGTATTTTGAGTGCCCTGACAGTCCACTGCCAGTGTCGAAAGCTCTCCATGCGAGCCAAATGTTGTGGACTCAGAAACTGTAACTCCTGGAGCTGAAAGTGCCCCAAGTTCGCCTCTCTACCCCATGGAGACTCCCTGACAAGTGAGGACAATGCTGAAAATGAGGCTCAGAGTGCAGAGACTGTAACAGTTCCCCCTAGAAAGACTGGTCGAGCTGTAAAGCCTGTGGTGCACCTCAGTTATGATTCCTTGGGAGGCCTGTGGATTTGCCTCTCAATGTTGTCCATAAAGGGTGTATGTGTCCCCGAGCTCACTGCCCAAACTGAGCATCAGTGCTAACTCCAAGTTACTTGTGTTGCCCTCTAGTATGGTGCCTTGCCCATCCAGCCCCAAGGTAACTGATAGGAAGGGCCCCCTCTTCAGGTTTCATGTACAAGAGTAATAACTTGAGTTATGGTACAATGTGTATGTAATACTGTGTAAAGAGTGCGTACTGCAATGTTTCAGAAATGTGTTCTTGGTAAAATGATATATTGACTGATGATTACATGTGCGAGCCTAATGCAAATGTATATAGGTTGCAGTTGAAACTTATGGGGGTACTTGCTTGGCGGAATCAAGCTTTCCCAAACAGGAAGAGTGTAACCCCTGCAAATAGGGGTTCCCAAAAGACTTCAGGAGCTTGCTTGAATGCTCCAAGCCTGAATGGTGTTTGGCATTTAAGCCATTTATCAGTGAGTTTTTTAGAACCTCTGGTACTGTCTCTTTAAGAGCTGTCTGCTTGCAGACATAATTAGTTTGTATGGGGACTGTGTGTTTCTTTGATTGAGTACCACTCGAGCTGCTGCCAATTCACTTCATTTTGCAGTCACTAGGAGTGCAAAGGGAACCTATGTGAAAGATGTAACTGTTTGCCAGAAATTATTTAGAGTAATAATGAAATTACAGTTTGTCTAACCTGCTTTCTTTGCAGTCAGAACTGTGTGTGCTAGTTCCCCATTCTAGTTTTGAACTGCTGAACTGGACCAATCAGTGTGGGGAAGCTAGCTCTAAAATGGTGCCTTGGACGAATCAGAACTTGGACTCATAATCTGAGCCAGCCACAAGAGGATTGTATGGGCAGTGACTCTGGGAGATGTAGTTTAGACTTCAGTGCCTTTTGGACCAACAGCAGCAGTCTATTGTGAGTGACAGCCAATCCAGTCAAGAACTGGGAGGAACTCAAAGGAAGTGCCCAGTTTTGTCGGTTGGAGTTTCAGTTGAGCTTTGGCAGTGAAGAAGGAAGGAGCCCGGTGCTTTTTCAGTGTGCAGTTTTAGTCAAAAAACGTGTGTAAGGCCCAGAGTTCCGGTCTGCAGCTTGTTAGGACTGAATCCGTCCTGTGAAAAGAATCAAAGGATCTCTGAAGAGTAGAACCAGGCTCACCCTGTAGAAGACTGAAGAATTGCTGAAAATTGCACTCGGTCTGTCAGGAACTGAATCTGCTGTGTGTTCTCCCGGTATTGTGCAGTAATTGCATCGGATACAGATGCAGCCTGCCTGGTATAGTACTTTCTTTATATGGATGTGTGAAGAGGTTTGTGTACCTCAAGTGAGCCCTGCTGACATTGAAGGACCCTATCTTATTTGGAGGTCGTGGTACTAATTCAGGGTCACTCCCTGTTGAATTGCCACATTAAATCCAAATGGAATTACTGTACTGCTGACTGTTTAATTCTCCTTTTCTCTGTGTGAAAGGGCCCCTACCAGCTGCCACGGTTTGGACTAGCCACTAGGGCTTGGGCACCCAGGGACAGTAACTGATAGGGATAGGCCTGTGCACAGAGCCATAGGTAGATTATTAGAGTGATAAGCTAATTAACCTGATTTCCCCCTGTCCTTGTTATATCCCCCTAAATAAATCAGAGCTGCTTGTTTCAATAAAGTTATACTGCCTGAGGTATTTTTCTATGTTAAGTACTGTACTGTGACTGTTGCACTGTATCTCATTTCAGGAGGTCCCAGTGCCGGAACTAGACCTGGGGGTAAGTGTATACTGTGAAGGTAATTCTGATATATTGTGTGGGCCACTAGTGGGAAGAAAGGGGGGTTGCAGTGTCCCAGAGGGCTGTGACCAAGTTAGTTTAACTATTGCAAACCCTGACCTCTGGGTGGAGGCACCCGCCATTGGATCCAGGCCCCTCAACCTGTTAGTGGCAAATCAGGCAGGGGTAGTAGCCCCTGGGATAGCGCCATCTAGGGGTTACATAGTTATTTATAGTTAATATACCTTAGCATGGTAGGCTTGCAGATCCTAAAGCAGAAGTTAGCGGAGTACTTACACGCTAAGTACAATTTAAACTAGGTGGGGGGGCAAAGGGGTGGGCAGCCACCAGGCAAGGGGGTCCTTTGGGCCTCCTCTCATAGTTAGGCAGGAGCAGAATTCAAAAAGGGGAAGGGATGGGGGAAGGGAAAAGGCACTGAGGGGATAGGATTGTGTTGGAAGGTGGTCTCATTGAATGCTAGGAGCTTAGGTAACAGGGCAGTAGAATTGCAGACAATGATGGCGGAAGAAGAGGTGGAAATAGCCGCCATCACTGAGACATGGGCCATTCAATATCAGGACTGGGACCTAGTTATCCCAGGATTCAAGCTATACCACAGGGACAAAGATAAAGGGAAAAGGGGGGTGGCTATCTATGTTAGGGAAGAGATAATGTGTAACAGGGAGGAGTGGGAAGAAAGCAGGGCAGAAGCCTTATGGGTACAACACCAGAATTCACAGGGGAAGAAGGTTAGAATAGGGGTTGTGTATTGGCCTCTGACTCAAAAGGAGGAGATTGATAGGGAACTGGGGAGCAAATAAGGAGGCTTAGTGGCAAAGGTAGCACTGTGGTGGTTGGGGACTTCAACCTTTCAGGGGTAGATTGGAACATCCCAGCAACCTTGTGTGCCAGGGAACAGATCCCCCTGGGAGGCCTTCCTGACACAGAAGGTAACAAAGCCATCTAGGAAGAGGAACATTCTGGACCTGGTGCTGACGGACGGCGAACAAGTCCATGACATTGGGGTGGGGATCTCCTGACAGGAAGCGACCACTGCACAATGTGGTTCTCCCACAATCTAGGAAAGGAGGTAGCCACAACAAAAATTAAGGTTCTGGACTTCAAAAGGGCAGACTTTGGCAAGATGGGAAGTATACTGGAAGGGCACCTAGCTAACATCTGCCCAGACATAGATGCTGAGCAAAAATGGGCAGTCATCAAGCTGGGACTAGCAGAGGCCACTAGCACATGTGCAAAAAGCCAGAGTAAAAAAGCCAGGTTCAAAAAGCTGAGCTGGATGAAAAGGGAGGTTGTGGAGAGGGTGAGGGAAAAGAAGCCTGCATTTAGGGACTATAAAAGATCCAACCATAAAGAGAACAGGGAAAATACGTGTGGAAATCCAGAGAGGTGAGTAGAATAGCAAGGGCAGTCAAGGCATCGAGAGAACTGAGGCTGGCACAGGGGATCAAAGAAGGGGAAAAGGATTTCTTCAGGTATATACTGTAAAGAAGAAGAGAAAGAGTATGGATGAGATTGTTAGGATCAAGAATGTTGGGGGATGGGCGGAAAAGGGGGCGGAGCAGGCAGAAGTAATCAGTGAGTACTTCTGTTCAGTGTTTACCAGGGAGAGAGAGAAGGGCCCATGCCTAAGGGGAAGAGTAGATGGGTGTACGGGAGGAGGAGGTTATGGATGGGGAGATCCAGTAGGCAGGGTGATGGAGGGCCTTACGTTCCTGAGGATGGATAAGGCACCAGGGCCAAACAGAGTACATCCAAGAGTCCTGAGAGAGTTGGCAGAAGTCCTGGCAAGTCCACTGGTGGACTTATTCTACACCTCCCTGGGTACGGGATGCTTACCCAGGGACTGGAGGATGGAGCATATGGTGCCCCTCCATAAGAGTGGGTCCAGAAATGAACCAGGGAACTACAGACCGGTGAGTCTTACCGCTGTTGTAGGAAAGCTAATGGAGACTATTCTCAATGAGAAGCTAGTGAAATTTCTGGAGAAGAATGGTCTCCAGGATGGCAGATAGCATGGATTTGGGCAGATCCTTTCAGATAAACCTGGTTGACTTTTTTGATTGAGTGACGAGGGCACTGGATAAAGGCCATGCTGTGGAAGTCCTTTACCTAGACTTCAGCAAGGCCTTTGACTCGGTGCCTCATGGAAGGCTGACTAGCAAGCTATGTAATCTGGGAGCAGGGAGGAAACTGGTTAGGAGCTGGTTACAGGATATGCAGCAAAGGGTAGTTGTGGGAGGTGAGCTATTGGAGCCCAGAGCTGTAACAAGTTGGGTCCCACAGGGCTCGGTGCTAGGAGCAGTACTGTTTAACATTTTCATTGCCAACATATCAGATGGGATAAAAAATAAGATCAGCCTTTTCACAGACGACACAAAGATCTGTGTGGAAGTGGATGGGGGGAAGGCGGTAAAGTACTCCAAGAGGATTTAGTAAGACTTGAGGGCTGGTTGAACACTTGGCAACTAGGGTTCAGTGCCAAGAAGTGTAAAGTCATGCACTTGGGGGTCAGAAATCCCAGGAATAGTTACTGGGGGGAGTGCAGTTATCAACTTCAATGGAGGAGAAGGATCTGGGAGTACTAGCAATGGGGGAAATGAACCACTCAGCCCAGTACAGGAAGGCAGTGGCAAAAGTCAATAGAATGCTGGGCTGCATCACAAGAGGAGTCACCTCTAGGAGAGGGGAAGTAATCCTGCCCCTGTACAGGCCCCTGGTGAGGCCGCATTTGGAGTACTGCATGCAGTACTGGTGCCCATACTTGAAAAAGGACATCAAGTTACTGGAGATGGTACAGCGTAGGGCAACGAAAATGATCCTTGGATTGGTGGAGAAACCATATGAAGAGAGTCTGAGGGCACTCAATATGTATTCCATGGAGGATAGAAGGGGCAGAGGGGATATGATTGAGACCTTTAAGTACTGAAAGAGCATGAACAGAGTTAACATCAAGGGTATGTTTAGATTAAAAAGTGGGAGGAAAACCAGGGGACATAGTCTGAAACTGGAAGGAGGAAGATTCAGGAGGGAAATGAGGTGGCACTATTTCACTGAAAGGGTGGTTACAGAGTGGAATGTGCTGCCGGAGGAGGTGATATAATTGAGGTTCGTGACCAGCTTTAAGAGGGGGTGGGAACAGTATCAAAAGGAGGGTCCAAACTGATGGTGGACTGGGGGAAGGTTGAGAAGGAAATAGGAGGAAATACAGCAAAAGACGGAGCAAAGGGAGTGGGGCCAGCTGCAGTTTAAATGGTTGAAGTGCTACACACTCAAGCAGACTAGATAGACCATAAAGCCTGTATCTGCTGGCAATTTCGTATGTTCATATTTAATTGCACCAGCAAATGAGATATACCAAAAGGCTTTGCACCCTCGGTTCATATAATTGCACCTGCGAACGAGATACACCATGTGGTTTTTGCACCCTCAGTTCATATAATTGCACTAGTGAATGAGATACAATGAGAGGCTTTGCACCCTTAGTTCACATAATTGCACCAGTGAACGAGATACACTGAGAGGCTTTGTACCCTCAGTTCATATAATTGCACCAGCGAACAAGAGACACTGAGAGGCTTTGAACCCTCAGTTCATATAATTGCACTGGTGAACGAGATACACTGAGAGGCTTTAGTAATTTATTAGGTAGCAGATTGTCTGCACAGGGTGGGGGGGAAGCAACAGCTGGGCTAAAGGGTCTGCTCATGGCTATTGTACTGTGGCTGTAGAGGCACTGGGCTATCGTCACCCCACTGACCACACAACCTGTTATCAGGTCAGGCAACAGACAATGGGAACTGACCAGTTCACATGAAGAGAGAAACTGAGTTTTGATGTCACTGTATTGAAAATGGAGTACAGACAGTAGCCACTGTGCAACCTTACAATGTCAGGGGATGTCTATATAACCATTTCATTTTTTTCTTTTAGCTGGCAAACTGCATGTCAGTGTTTGCCAGGAGCAGCTGCCTACAACAGTATGGTAGGTGCACCACCGAGTAAAAGCAGCAGCTGCTGCCAGCAGTCCCAGTAACTGAAATACTAAGGAGTGGTGGCACTTACCTCACTGACAGCAAAGGGCAGGTAGAAGAAGCTTAGCACCAAAAAACAGGCCCAGGGTCTCATTGCATTTTTGGAATTTCATTTTATTTGAAAGCAAAATCACCATGTTCAGGAGCTGAGGCAAGGCTCCGGCACCTCCAAGATTCAGCAGCATCCCTCCGTGAAGAACTCTCGAGTGGGTGCGAACTGGATTGGGTCCTCCAATCGGCTGTTTGAAGGTGCACCCGTGCACGCTGTACTCTGCACCAAGCGAAAATTCTTGTACTGGAAGCAAGTCACAAAAAAGGATTTAAATTGTAAAAAAAAAAAAAAAAAAAATTCCAGGTCATTTCTCCAATAGTTAAGTGCAAAATCCACCAAACGGAGTCCCGATGAGCAACACTGATGTGTGATGTAATTGATGCTCAGAACCTGAGCTTTTAAAATTTAGTAAATTTAGAACAGATTAATATTTTTTCACCAGATCAACATAAGGCACATCTGTGGGCCAGCCCCTTCCAACCCTGGGCATTTCAGAACAAAATTCCAGACCGTCTGGGTGCTACAGGTGTCACCAAAAAACAGCACCCCCCCCTCGAAAATTCACTTTTTGCACTATCTGGATCATGGAATCTGCACATCCAACTGGAATGAAGCTTGGCACATCTGGAGATCTACCTTACGAGACCGCAAATGCAAAATTTCATGCAAATCCTTTGAGCGGTTGCAAAGTTATTAAAGTGCAAACATTGGTGTTTAACATTAAACACCCTACTTAACCCTAAATATAGTGGCGCTACCATGCCACTATAATATATAGAGAGAGTATGTCATATTCCCATAGTCAAACGATGAGGAGGATCAATTTTGCAACAATGTCATGTCAGATGGGAAGGGGTGATAAATGCTTTGTTCTGTCCCAAGGCACCAAGTTTAGGGAAGGGATTCTTCCGAATGGTGTCAGTATGGCGGGGGAAGTCATGATGGTTGTCAACCTACACATCCAGATATTTAAAGGAGGGGCTTCAGCAAAGTAGGCACCATCCAGGTTACTGAAGACTAAAACAAAAGAGTTCAGCTAGACTTTGCCTGGAGTCAGAAGTCATGGAAACAGTTGTCTTGGAAGAACTTGCTGGCCTTGAACCAGTGTTAGATTTTGTTCAAGTCAAGCTGAAGCTAGGCCATCAGCTCAGAGGCATTGGGACCACTTGCATACATCACTATGACATGCATGTACACATATTGATGTCTGAGGAGACACAGGCAGAGGGGAGATCATTTACAATGATGAAGAGGAGTATGGGGTGCGGAACAAAACCTTGGGGAACACCAGAGCCAATAAGTGGGTGAGTCTCTGTTAAAAAATGCTTGGGATCTTTAAGCCAGGTAGGAACCAAACCATGTTACCCGGACAGCAGAAAGAACAGCCACTGCAAGCTTATCTGGATATGGTCAGTTACTCTGTCAAAAGCCTTGGGGAGGCTGACAAAGATAGCAGAGGTGATCATAGTCAGACCCTAGTCCATTCACTGCAAAATAGAGTTGGTCAGCTTGAGGAAGGCACAAACAGTGGATTGCATTTTTCCTGAAGCCAGATAGGTATGGTCTGAGGAAGAAGTCAATCAGGAAAGAGAAAGCTGAGACACGCCAGTTCTCTTGAACTTTTTTTTTCATTTTTTATTTAAAATTTGGTGACCAGGAAAGGCACACTGAGCTGAGAGGCTCGTTTCCAGGTGCCAGCCTGGTGAATGCTACATAGAGGTTGAAATTCATTAGAAGTCACAAAATTCAGACCATTTACAGAGAGAAACAGGAGATACGATAAACATTTACAGCATGAATAACATTTCAGAACTTTACAGTTTATGTACAGAGATTAAATCTAGTGTAGGCACATTTTTTACGTAGGAGAACCTCAAGCCTTACAGGTATGAAAATCATAGCAAATAAGATCTACTAGTAAATCTGGGAAGCCTAAAGACAGCTTTAGGTCCCTATATGAGGGATATGGAGAAAACAGGGGTTGAGAAAGGGGTGCAGGGAGGAACAGGTCAGGCCAACAGAGACATGAAGAAGCAGAGGAGGGAGGATGAGGGAAACAGGTTGTGGAGGAGGGGGGACAAGTGCTAGGAAACAAAAGGGGGATGCAATGCAGGGATTAGGAGCACTGAAAGCACTTGGTGGGGGGGAGGAGGCAGAGGAGTCTTTTGAAGGATGCAATAGGGGGAGGTTAGACAGTGGTCAGAAGGAAGATTTTTCCAGAGGTGAGGGAGGCAGTATGAGAAAGTAGATTTGCCAGCAATGGAGTGAGGATAAGGGATGGAGAAGGTGCACGAGTCTCTGTGGTGAAGAGAGTATGAAGTTGATTCAGTAGGAGAGAGATGGGAGGAAAGATTGTGGGAAGGGAGCCGAGCCAGTACTTTGCAATTAGGGAGGCACAGTGGCTGCTTCTCCTGTGAGATAGGGGGATAATAGAAAGGGGAGCATAGAGGAGATAGTGGTGAGTAAGGGGAGGGGTGGCAGTGGCAAAGCGGCAGAAGGAGTTGATATGGGTGTCTAATTTGGAGAGGGAAGAGGGGGGAGTGGTGCCATAGACAACGTTGGTGTAATCCAGTACGGGCAAGATTGTTTTAAGTACTAGTTTGTGTCTAGTGTGGAGAGGAAGGCTGGCTTTGTGGTGGTATAGGACTGCAAGTTTGGGGCTGAGCTTGGTGCAGATGGAATCACTATTAGTGGAGAAGTCAAGGTGGCTGTCCAGCTAAATTCCTAGGTATTTGAAAGCAGGGACCCTCTCGAGGTGAGCCATCAAGGTGCTTATTGTGGGGAGGGGGCAGGGAGGGACACTAGCTTCTGTCTGGAGCCAAAGAACATAGTGACAGTCTTATTGGTATTGAGTTTTAGCTGGTTTGATTTGAACCACGTGGAGAATCCACTGCTGGAAAATGGGGTAATAGTTCTTTTCCTGGAGCAGTGGGTTCTCCACCATCTTGGAAGGGAAGCTGTGTTATCTGTACACAAACTAAGGATGTAGTGATAAATAAATAATTCCTGGCCCACTTTTCCTGCTCATTGATTAAATAAGACAAGAAGTGATTGTCTTTCATTTTTGGAGCCTTTGTTCTTGAACTAGCATATTTGCAGTTGAATGGCATGCTTTAGGGATTGTTTGAGATTTAAGCCTGATCCCACAAATCCACTGAATGCTCTGCATAGGCTTATTCAGTTTTCACTTGCTTTCAAATTCCCCTGCATTTGGGGTGGGCAGTGTTTCAGATCCATGCACCCCTTCTGTGACTCTCCAGAGAATCAGCTCCCTGGGTTAGTAAAATATTATAACACAGAGGTCTGTGCTCTGCTAGTCCATTTCACACTGCCTGCAATGAAGGATGAACCTAATTAAAAGAGTTTAAATTTAGTTGCCTTAGGAGAACTGGAGCAGACACTGCCTTATGGCAATTTGCTCGCTTGATTTTCAGATGAAGCCCAGTATAATTATAAAGATTGAATCTTCTGAGCTGAGATTGGCAAGGTGGGGGGGAACTAAATAAGTTAACTGAAAGCACTTGCCGAGAACAAGATTTACCAGACAGCACCCATCAGCTCAGTCTGACAGCAGGGCATTGCAGAACAGCCACAACTTATATGCTGCTCTGACCTAAATGGGTTAACTTTGACATCAGCAATGCAGTATTCATACACTGAGTGATAGCAATGAGGGGTTTAAAACACAGGTCAAACTGAACCTACTGGTACAAGAACATATGGGTCAAAAAATAATTGACAGCAGATTTTATACAGTTTAATTTCCCTTCCTGTAGATATTGTTATACAGCATGTGCATCAACCTGGACCCACTGGCAGAGTGAAGTGGGGGTCATTTCTTGGCAGGCTGCAAGTTTTGCCCTTTGGGTGCATGTTAGCACTGTCCCTGCTTGCACTGTCTTTGACTGACTGTGAGTCCTGAAACAAGCTCCCTGGGGTATTGCATTATGTCTCTTCTCTCTGCATTAACACTATCACATTCACTCTAGGTGACATGCAGCATCATTTATACACTGATAACACCACGTAGCACGACACTGATAATTTGCTCAAGGTACTTTAGCAAGAATCACAACAATGCTTCTTTTAAAATCTGTCTCTCTCTCTCTCTTCCTGAACATATAGATCCCAGCCTCAAGTAAATGTGAAGCTGGAATACTTGTCCCCTCCCATGGAAAATCTCTAGCTTAAATTGGGAGTGTTATGTTTAGCATACTGGCTTAAACTGGGAGTGTTATATTTGGGATATTGGTTTAAATTGGGAGTGTTATGTTTGATACACTGGTTTAAATTGGGAGTGTACTTTTGGTTTCATTTACCAGATTATCCCTCATTGGCAGGGTTATGTCTAGAACAAAAGTTCTTAAGGGAATCGAGCTTAAAAGTGCTTTAGCAAAACACTTTCAAAATGCAGAAATCTTAGAAACAACTATGCCAGTTAAATATGCTTCAATAATAAGTGTTCCCCTCCATTTGTGACAAATGAAGTATTTAAAGTGTGGTATTTTTCTAAGGGTATCCATACTGTAGGGGGGGGTCTACCATTCTAATATATTTAGGTCATTTGAACAACTCAAAGCCGAGTTTGGTATGTCCGATAGGCATTATTGGCAATAGATTCAGGCTAAAAATGTAATCTATAAAAAGAACTATAAATCTTTTCTTCTGGAGCCTTCATCTCTAGAAGATTTCTTTTTAGGGTTGGAATCAAATAAACATCTAATGTCAAGAATTTATAAACTATTATTGATTGGATCACCTTCACCCTTTACTCCACTCAGATTTTCCTGGAAACAAGAACTTAACAGTCCCATATCTGAAACCGATTGGTCAGCATTTATTGATTTAGAAACTTTGGGGATTAAAAATAATAAACTTCTGCAGATACATTTTAATATTTTGCAGACAGCATATCTTACCCCAGCCAGATTACATAAAATGGATAGCTCTTTACCTTTGACCTGTCATAGATGTACAAAAGCTAAGGGAACTCTTTCTCATATTACGGTATGTGTCCTAAGATTAAAATTTTCTGGGAGTGAATCTGGTCTACCTTAGGTAAGATATTAGGATATGACTTCCCTTTTGACCTGGGTATGTGATTTCTGGATACCGAATAAGATATCGGGATTATGCAAGATATCAAAAACTTTTCTGTACTATAGTATTAACGGTAGCAAAAAAAATAGTCTTAAAACATTGGAAGGACAGAGAGGCTTCCTCCTACAAGGAATTGGTAGAACATATGCTGGATAGTAATAAAGTAGATAGAGCTACATATTTGTTAGATGATGAACTCAAAAAGTATGTCCTAATTCGGTCCCCTTTTTTGAATTCTTTGGATAATCAGGCCTAAAAATTAGAAATTGGCTTATGAAGTTGGCTATGTTGATGTGTCTAAGTCTTCATGAGTAGCAGTGATGATTGAAGCACCCACGTGCTGAGCTAACAAATAAAAATAAAATTGGGAGTGTTATGTTTGGCACAGTGGTTTAAACTGGGAGTGTTATGTTTGGCATACTGGCTTAAACTGGGAATGTTATGTTTGGACCACTAACTTAAACTAGGAGTGTTATGTTTGTCCCACTAGCTTAAATTGGGAGCGTTATGTTTGGCCCGCTAGTCTAAATTGGGAGTGTTATGTTTGGCCCAGTAGCTTAAATTGGGAGTGTTATGTTTGGCATACTGGCTTAAACTGGGATTGTTATGTTTGGCACACTGACTTAAACTGGGATTGTTATGTTTGGCCCACTAGCTTAAATTGGGAGTGTTATGTTTGACCCACTAGTCTAAATTGGGAGTGTTATGTTTGGCCCACTAGCTTAAATTGGGAGTGTTCTGTTTGGCACACTGGCTTAAACTGGGATTGTTATGTTTGGCACATTGACTTAAACTGAATGTTTTGCCTTGCACATTGGTTTAAACTGGGAGTGTTATGTTTGGCCCACTAGCTTAAATTGTGAGTGTTATGTTTGGGCCACTGGCTTAAATTGAAAATGTTATGTTTGGCCCACTAGCTTAAACTGGGAGTATTATGTTTGGGCCACTGGCTTAAATCAAAAATGTTATGTTTGGCCCACTGGCATAAATTAGGAGTGAGATGTTTGGCCCAATGACTTAAATTGGAAATGTTATGTTTGGCCCATTGGCTTAAATCAGGAGTGGTATGTTACCAGGTGATGGACTTTATTGCTTGTTGCTGAATGGCAGTTCCCCCAGTGGCAGGGATCACAGAAGCAGTCCAAAGGACACACTTTAATCCCAGGGGAGGGTTTCAAATGTTTCTTGCTGAATGGCTGTCCCCCTGGTGGCAGGAGTTGGGAAGCTTTCCAAAGGACACACTCTAATTCCCGGGTGAGGGATATGAGGGACTTAATCCTCACTGAACAGTAGCTCCCCTAGTGGCAGGGGTTGAAGAGGCAGTCCTGAAGAACACATTCTTATCCCTGAGGGTGGGGCTCCAATGCCACTCGCTGAACAGCTGCCCTCTGGTGACATCAGAGAATGGAAGAAATTTTGCAAGGAACCCTCTTAGTCACACATGTGTCCACCTGTAGATGCAGAGGGACCTCTTGGTGGGAGGATATGGAATCATTGGCATCAGGCCCTGGCCCACTATGCTCTTTGGCATATGGGATGCTTGACTTCTGGGCATGTCCCAGTCTGGTTCTCCTAAGGGTATGGTAGGTGCAAGGGTTGGAAGTGGATGGTTGGTGGGCACAGGGGAGAACAATATAAAATATAAAAAATAAAGAGATAAGTGTGCCTCACCAGTAATTTGTTTTAATTCTTTTTTACCTCCTGTGGCTCTCCAGCCATAACCTCCTTTAGTGGCAACCAGTGCCACCTACCTAACCTTTAAGCTCCTCATGCCAGATCCTCTGGGATTCCAGGGCACCCAAGATACACTCTTGTACTGTCCGCGCCCTAGTTTGGTGCTGCCTATTGATCTGCTGTAGTAAAATCCTCCTACTCCAACTGCCCACAACAGATCACATCCTGGGGCCACTCCAAAGGTAGTGAGGAGTGATCATGATCAGGATGTGGAACATTGGAAAAGCATCATCTGTTCTGCTGGCACCACCCCCCCCCCTTCATGTTCTTCCCACCGACCAGGTGTGCACATGTGTCTTCACCCATACAATAATTTCTTCAAAACACCATTGTAATACCACTGGCTTGCCATTGCAATACCACTGTGATTACCTTTGTACTACCACTGGAGTTTTTATAGTATTACAGTGGATTTGTTCCAGTTCCACTGTGATACAATTGTACCACTGTCCTACCACTGTGCTAAGAACAATCGAAATGTAAACTACAATTGCAATACCAGAGTACCACTGGCTAGTACCATTGCACATTTTGTAGCCCACCATTGTGTTGCCATTGCAGTGCCATTGTGATGCAGTTGGTAAGGGCAAGTGATGGCAAAGCTGATGCACCAGAGCATGAACTCTCCCCTCCCAATGCATGCCACAGGCACCCAAAATGGAGTTGTCTCCTGTGGTCACCTAAGTGGAGGTAATGTAGTGGGATGCAAAATGCTGTCTCCCTAGAAGAGCAGGACATCCCCTAATATGTTCAATCCACCCCCCTCTGCAGGTCCACACCGAACCTGGTTCATTCTTGAACCCGAGTTCCTGGTGTCATGAGCAACACTTCACCAGGGTTAACAGCAGATGCACTCAAGTGCTGTAATTGGAGTGGGACAATCAGCATTCCAAGCCCATGTAAAGCAGAGCAAATTAAATTTGACTGTAATACAATTTGTTTACTGGCATTTTGAATAAAGGAGATTTATTTTTAATGATCTCTTTTTGGCCCCCGAGCCACCACTTACTTCTGCCATTCATGTCTTGCTGTGCATTGTTGATGAACCCTCAGCCATTTTAGCCACTCTCCCAACATCTCTGTAGGTGGGGATCCACACAGAACAGAGCCTGACTGCACCATTGACCCTCATCTAGACAGCTGGGAGCACTTCCTGTTTTGTCCAATGTTCCCTCCAGTCCTTCCCTCCACCACACATCATGATTTTATTTATTTATTTATTTATGTATTTTTTTATGTATTTATAATTTATTCATTTATTTGTAATTTTTTTGTAACAAAATGTTTTATTCAGAACATTTTGTAATACAGAGAGGAGTACAACACTAGGAAAAGGAATACAGTTGGCAGCATTTGCAGGCATATCAGACCTTATGAGCTAATGTATGAGAGTCAGCCAGCATGTAGAAATAATAACAAGCTGTATGTCTATGATGCCAGATACGCACCTGTTAAATCCTCATACTAGGAGTGAATGAAACTGTTATCAGTATATCTGTATTTCAATAGTCACAGCAGAAAACGAGAAATAATTTGATCATGTTACAAACTCTGTGTCTGTCTCCAGTTTATATAGTGTCCACTTTCTCAATGTTCCCTTAAATACTGGAAGGTGGTTCAAATACTAATATGTTTGTTTTCTAACCAAGATATATATGTATATATACAGTATATACTGTATATATATATATATATATATATATATATATATAATAAATTCATGGCAAGAAAATCTGTTTAATGCATCAGTTAGGGTTGTTCCACAGTGACAAAAGTGAGGAAATTCAGTGTTAGGGTTGCCACCCCTTGCACCCCACGCCTCCCCGTCCCCACCAACAGGCATCTGGGTGTGTGTTGGGATCATCAGCCCTAACTCTCACCCCATCCCATGTGTAAATAAGCTGAGGCAGTGCAGTATAGGAGAATGGGGTGAGAGTTAGGCTCAACTACCCCAATGCACACCCCGATGCCTGTTAGTGGGGACAGGGTGGGCGCGGAGTGCAAGGGGTGGCAACCCTAACACCAAATTTCCTCACTTTTGTTGCTGTGGAAAAACCCTAACTGTTGTATTAAACAGAGTTTTTTTACCATGAATTTCCCTTCTTTTTGAGAATGTGCACTATAAATAGTGAATGGAATGTGGTGGTGGTCCCATCATGTGATTTTTTGTCACTTCGCTGCACAAAAACTGTATGATTGACTGAAATGAAAATTGTTAAATGAAGACATATACCATGGAATGCCATGTGTCCAGAATTGTGTGTACATCCCTTCAATGGATGCACAGCGCCACGAGCAAACAATGTAACATGCACAATTCAGCAATCATAAGTGCCAGCAGCCTGAAATTTAGCACGGTGATAGATAAATTATAAATCTTTATATGTGCCAAATGGCAAGCAAATCAGACACATGGTTCAGAAGTTACTGAAGCATAATGAACGAAATTTTCATTCATCAGAGTAGCATAATTCCACACCTGTTACTGTTTTACACTTGAAACCATTGTAAGGCACCTCCGTGCCACTAGGGCTACTTATGCTATAAATTTAAAGGCAGTTGCACCATGGAGAACGCTATGTGCAAAACATTAACGGTGTCATGCAGTATCTCCACAGCAAATTATTTTCAAACATGTAATCAGCATAATTCACATCTCTAGGACATCCACTCAACACCCTCCAAATTTCATGTGAAAAGACCAAACCGTTAGAGAGATTTAACATTTGTATGTTTCTGTACCTTTAAGAAGGCTTCCCCTACAAAATGGCGGAAATTGCGGCCAAAAATGCACTAAAATGGCAGATCTCGCAGCTGAAAAGTCAGTAACTGTGAAGCGGGCCAACTTCAAGTGGCCATAACTCTGGAACGGAACAACATATTTTCACCAAACAAAAAATGGTATATTCCTTGAAAAAAGGTCTTTCTACCTGCCAAGTTTCAGACCAATCAACCACACACTGGCTGTGCTATGCATCATGGAAGACAGTGCAAAAAAATAGCAAAAATAATGTTTTGCACTGTACTATGCAAACACAAAAACACAAATGTTAATGCAAACGGTGATGGAAACTGAGGTAAAATTAAATAGTAACGCAAACGGTAACGCACATGATGACACAAATGTAAACAGTAATGCAAACGGTAAGAGAAAGTGCTGAGCTGCGCCAGATGAAGGAGTCATGTACGCGCCCAGGGTGTGTGGCACAGACATTGGTTATGCGCTCCTTGGCATCACACACCACCTGGCAGTTAATACTGGGGTAGCCCTTTCTGTTCACATATGCTACCCCCTCCAGGCCAGATGGCATGCGGATGCCCACATGGGTGCAGTCTATGGCCCCTAGCATGCCAGGCATCCATGCTACCCTATGGAACTCCTGCATGGTTGCTGTATGCTCTGCCTGTGTGCTTGGGAAGTGGATGTATTCTGCAGCATGTGGTAGCAGGGCGTTGAGGAATTGTGTGAGGAATCATGATGTGACCAACTGGGTTATGCCAGTGGTGTCCCCTGTTGGTCTCTGAAAGGTGCACGTGGCGAGCAGGCACATGACAGCTGTTACCTTCATCTCCACTGTCAGGGCATGGCTCCGTCTAGTGGGTGCCTGCATCTCCTCACTGCACAGCTCACAGAGCTGCCTCAGAATCACCCGGTTCAGGTAGTACTGGCCAATGATCTCCGTGTCAGCGTGGGTCTCAAAGCTGATGCGGGGCCGGTACCACCTGTTCCAGGTGTACCACAACGGGCCCTTCCACAGCCACGTCAGTCTGCCTCCTGCCTACTCACACTCCTCATTATGGCCTTCATCTGGAATACTGCATTGGCCATGGCCCCTGTTGCCCTGTCACCCCCTGGGTGTCCGGCTCCACTGGACCACCCGACACTGTGGGGAGGTGCCTGTTGCTCCCTCTTGCACCACCTCCCCCTGGCTGTCTGTCGCCTGCGTTCTCTGTTCCCCACCCCTGTGGGTGTCTGTGTCACTCCCTTCGGGTCTGGTGGCTCCTTCTCCCTCTTATTCTCACTCTGTCTGCCTCCCTGTCTGTCACACACTCTTTCTCTCTCTCTCGCTCTCTCTCCTTATGTCTCTCTCTGTCAGCCTGTCTGTCTGTCTCTCTCTGTCTTGCTCTCCTCTGGTGCAAGTGCCATCCCCCTGCTTGCTCCCTGTTTTTATAGGCTCAGGTCTGCTCCCTGCATCTGGCAGTTACTCCTCACTTGCTCCATAGGTCGGGGGTTGAATATCGCACTGCGTAGCATATTCATGGGTGCGCCCCCCGCCCTTGAGCATGCATTCATTATAGTTGTGCATTGGCGCACTGCTACCTGCAAAGCACAGTGGCTCCCACTGAATATCACTCTATGGCACATCTCCGCAGTTGCGCATGCGCAACTGCTTTGAATATCCAGGCCTTGGAAAACTAAACTGCTTATATCTCAGTAACCATACGACGTAGAAAAAATTTAAAATCTCATATTATTTATGGGTTTCCTGGCTAGTTTTGTACCTAGCCCCCTAGTGGGGGGGGGGGCTAAGAATTCTTCTGACAGAAAGTTCGTATCTCGAAGCGTTTTCAAATACAGGCCCCGAAAGGCACGGCGGATGCCGTAATGTTAGCCTTTGGGAAAAAGTGTCAACTTCAGAGTGCCATAACTTTGCAGCCCTCTAATGTTTTGTCACCAAACCACCATAAGGCACATCTGTGGGGTCTTGGCTTTCTTTCCTCCAAATTTCAGCCCAAAATACCAAACCATTCTTTTACAGCAGGGTAGCAAAGAGTTTCTACTATTTTGGGCATAGTGATGCAAAGTAGTGATGCAAATCTCGACCCTGTCGCAAATAAAATCATAAAAGTGTTGCATATATGGCACTACTTTGTGACACTACTTTTTACAAAAATTTTAAAAACATATTTCTGGGGTGTTTAACCCCCCCAAAAAAGACATGGCTAGCATCCTCAGGGATTGACTAGGTGAAAACAACAAGAATGATGTCCCTAGAGGGTCACAAATTTAAATGCCAAGCATTTCTTTGACCACCAACTGAAAACAAGATGGCTGATTTGCGACACTACAAGGGTCATTTGCGAAAGTAAAAAATGCATTTGCGACACTTTCACATTGTTTGTTAACTTTTCCATTGACTATAATGGGAAACTTGTTTTTTGAATAACTTTCGAACTGTTTAATATTTTTTCATGAAATCTTTGAAAGGCACATCGGGTACCTGGGATGCATGTTCCCTGAAGGTTTCGGACCAGTCACACAAACCGTGCAACCTGTAGGCGCGAGCAAAGAATACGCAAAAATACGTAATTTGTGCATTTTTTGTGTGCTCTGTAAACTGTATATCCGACCATTACGAGGCTTGGCAGATCCAGAGATCTATGGTTGCCAGACCATGCATTCCAAATTTCAGGCAAATCTGTCATACGGTGGCAAGGTTATTAAGCTGCCAAATTTCAGATTTAACCTTAAATGGGGCACTCAACCCTAACTATAGTGGCACTACCGTGCCACTATAATATCTATATATATATATATATATATATATATATATATATATCCATCCCTAACCAACCACGGTGCTGCCTTCAGTTGCACATGAGGTACTCTTATCTCATGTGCTGAGCCACTGTAATGGGCTTCTTGCTGACCACTTTATGGGTTGGGTTGGAGGGCCACTGTTGAGTATAAGATTGTCATTTCTTATGTCCCTAGGACCACAGAACTACTCACTTTTGGTTTGCAGTCCTCTGCTCATAAGAACATGCAAGGTAAAGCTCTTATATCCATAAGAGGCTCTTCAACCCTTCCTATAAACTTATACTAGAATTAATTATTTTGGTCCATTTGGGCTACTTTTGGTAGGTGGGGTTTTAGCCAGAGCTTGATCACTGCTTTCTTTGCTCCTGTGAGCAATATAAAGAGAAGGGTTAGCTGTCTCCCTTTAATTGCTATGGAGGTTGGGACAACAAACATTAACATCAATATAGGAGTAGGAGAGGCTGAGCAATCAAACATACTGTACCCTCCAAAATTTTGAAAACCACTTCCCAGAAGTGAGTTAATACTGAGCAGCCCCAAAATATTTGCACCTGCTCTGCCTGGAGTTCCTCACATGCCATTCAGCATTTACCAGCCTGTTCTCCCATGTATTTCATCTGGACAGCTAAGTTCTGAAAAAAGCATGTCTGACACTTCCACGCAAACTCCTTGAGAGAGGGGGCCACAGACAATTTATAAGCAGAGCGGGCATGTTTAAACCATTGCTTCTCCTAACAGTTGACCTGTAGGTCCTCATTCCACAACTGGAGTAACATTATGGCGGAGTCCTTAGAGTGATCCCTTAAGATGGCATATAGAGCAGAAAAGGTACACTAAACTGTAACAGCTTGTTTCCAGGTGCGTCCTGGGGGGTGGGTTACATGGACCTGTCTTATTGATGGGAAGTGTTGTCCATGACACAGGGGAAAATCCTCTACTGTTCAGTATGGAGGAGCTGCTGTCCATTTTGGCATCCAGCCAAGATGACCAACCCAGGTGTAGGTGGGAGAGGAGATGGTGATGTGACAGGAGAAATGACCTCCGTCCCTGCCATTACTTTGAGAGAGGTTCCTGACAATGTGCTGGTTGATAGTGAAAAGAATACTGTGCCTGCGCATATTGCTCCTGGTGAATTGGATACTGTTAATGAAGAAGAAATTGAGACTACAGGAACACCTGAAAATAATGACCTAGTAGATGCTGCAGTGAGTGCTGAGGAGCAGGTACTGAAACAGGGACAATGCAAGAGAAGATGTACAGATTGATAGAACTGATGGTGGAGGAAGAGGCGAGATACAATCATTAGAAAGAATACCTCCACAGCTCACAGTACACTTCAATAGAGGCAGAGATGTCAGCTGAGCCACTCACAGATGCCGCTGAAGCAAGAGCTTACATGAAAGCTGAATCATCCTGAGCTGTCAGAAGAATGCTCTGAGTGTGGAAATCCTTGATGCTTGCAGAATGCCCGAAAATAAGAGAACAGATGACCACGTCTGTGTAGTCACTGGAATGGGCTATGTTGAACACAGGGTGGAAACACACAGTAATGGAAAATGGTTGCCGGATCCTCAGGACCCGAAAGTGAGGCAAAACAGAGATGACTTCCCTGGCCCTGATACTACAAGCACTCCCAAGACTGAGACAGAGAGACTGGCAGCACTAGTAGCTGAACAGGCAAGAATAGTGAGTGCAAATGGGGCAGAAAAATCAAACCAGAACAAGGAGGGGTCAGCGGTGCCTAAAGGCTATAATAAATGAACAAAATAAACTCCATGCCTGAAGGGACTCTTAGGAAGAATGTAGAGGGTGAGTCTACACAGAGAAGTGAGGCTGATTCTGGACAGAGGGCTGTGAGGGTACCTAGACTGGACATTGAATCTGCTACTGTTTCTCCTATTCAGAGAAGCTCTGTCTATGACTCACCCTGAGTGCCCATATGAGGGGCCATCTGGTGTTCTGCCACACCAAACAACCAGGAGTCCACAGAGAGTTGACCTACCTCAGTTTAATTTATAGGCTGCTACCCAGACAGAATGTTTGAAACTGCCTGATTTGTTTCAACACAAGGGGGAACTGATGCCACGAAAAAAATGCAGTTCAATTACTTTACAAGGGTGGCTTGGAAAAACCATCTGATAGGATTTATGTTGCCAGAGTATTATCAAATGACTCCTTAAAATTATTTGCTTAACAAATGTTTGCATTAATTCATACAGGTGATTCCAACTATGATGTTAGTTTTAAGAATGTTACTGGGCATGATCGTTTTTTTGAACAGTATAACTTATTAAAGGATACCCTTCTGTGAATTCCTTTTGTGGTCATTCCCCTTAGTAAGCCTGCAGTCTGGATGATTATTGTCTTATTTAAGAATGAAAGTGTAAATATATATAAGATATTTTATTTTGGTTATAACAGCGAAGTGAAGTACTTGAGAAGCCAATTCCTATTATCAGCACTGAACAGATGCGGATACAAGTCAAGTTATACTTGTCCAACGCTGGGGTTCAATGTGGCTGTGCAACTGGTTTTGTGCTTGTGTAATGTAGAGAATCTTTAGCTGTTCACCTCTCTATCTGTGGGATATGCCACCCTGTAGGGGTACGAAGGCAAGGAACCCTGGGGGAGGGTTCCACCCCTTGAGGTGCTGCAGGAGTGATTCCCTTGGTTAAAGTTACCTTAGGATGAAGCCCATGGGAGAGAGAGGCATGCTGCTGGAGGAGGAGGGGTGGATGGAGGGGCATGGAAAAATGCCTGTAGGTGGAGTGAGGACAGCAGCCCTTAAATAGGCCAGATGGAGGTGTGGCCAGCTGCACTGCCCCCTTGAAGTATAAGCTGTAGCTTTCCAATTCAATGTGCCTGTGCAACTGGTTTTGTACTTGTGTAACATAGATAATCTTTGGCTGTTCGCTTCTCTAGCTATGGGAGATACCACCATGTAGGGGTATGATAGCAAGGAACCCTAGGGGAGGGTTCCACCCCTTGAGGTGCCGCAGGAGTGATTCCCTAGGCTAAAGGTACCTTAGGAAGACACCCCAAAAGAGTGTTGAGCAAAGCATACAAGATAGTGAACACTTATCGGGGTTGAAGACCTGTACGTAGGTTGGTTGGTAGTATGGGTTCAGTTGGTAGTATGGATCAGTTGGTCATATTGTTTGAGTAGAGTAGGCAGGAAACAACTGGTGAATAGTGACCCACTCAGAGGTCTGACTGTAAAGCCTGGAGACCTAGCTTCCTAAGGAGAAAGAGAGAGAACATCCAAAGGGGGGGAAGGGACAATTACGAGGCAGCCACCCAACTTCATCCAACAGCGGAAACCTAACAAAATTATCTAGGGACTGCAACTATACCTATCTAACATTATGACCAATGGCATGGAGGAGAGAAAAAAACCCTTTGAGGAGGAAACCTCTGGGGATCCAAGGCCTAGGTCACCTTCCCTCCAGGCTTTGGAATAGTTTTGTTTAGTGACGGCTCTGCTACTTCAATTTAGTAGACCAATCCAGGGTAAGTGCAATTTTGGAGAACACTCTCACTCTATCCCTCTAATGGGAATGCTGTGGAAGGTTGAGAGCAAACTCTACAACAATGGGCAACCAAGGAGAGAATTGACCGTCGAGGCGCTCAGCCGGCCTACCAATCTAAGAACAAACCAGGTGAACCAGAGGCGATTGTAGTGAGAATAGCTTGAAAGGGTGCCTCTGAACCCACTCAGGTAGTCAAAGGGGCCCTTCCCATGACAGTCCCACCCCTTCGCCACTGAAGTTTTAAATGCTATATTGAGAGGTGCTGTTGGTACGATTGATGACTGAAGAGCCAGGTGAGAAGGACTTCACACCAAGCTTCGCATGCTCAAAATCCAGACTTCAGGGTGCAGAGACAGACCATTGGCCACAGAGCTAGCCCTGAGTCTGGGAAGTAATGGATACAATTGGCATGTCTCCAAAATGTGGAGGGATGAGTTGTAATGAGCATGAGACCTGCACGTGGGTCGTGATGGATGATAGCAGACATGGGAAGACCTGTACGTAGGCCAGTCAAAGCACTGTGGACCCTCTTGTGGGTCTTGACTGGATGAGGGCTGACAGGGAGAGACCTGTATGTAGGTTAAGCTGAGCAGTATGGACCCTCTCATGGGTCTAGGTAAGGTAAATAGCATATTTGTCCACCACAGGAATGCATGCCGACAAAGTCCATTAGGAAGCCAAATTAGGAGTGAATTGAATTATATATCATGAGTAAGAGAACAGTGAGGCTGAGCAAAGCCCAGGGCTGATGGTTGTAGAGGAGGAGGTTGGCTATGAAGCCTGTTAAGTAGGAGGAGGCTGCAAGGCCAGTATGGTAGAAGGTGCGGTTCGAAGCACGTAAACATGATATTCTGCCAGACTTGGAAGGGAATTAGCATTGCTGGTGGTGCAAGGGACAGGAAAGCTGGGATGACTGTGTAAACCAGGTGCATATTAGGGAAGGAATGGTAGAAAGCTGGGTAGAGCCAAAAGCCCTTAGGTAGAGAGTTGCCTGGAATCACTGGTTGTGTAGTGCCATGAAGGTTATGCGGAGCAGCAGGAGGAGGCTGGGTGAGCCAAGGGCTTATACAATACACAACAAATAGGAAGTTGCTCCCACTGCCTGGGGCTGTGACGCTCGCTGTGACTCCTCAGTACCCCGCCATAGGAAAAACAAAGAAGCCACAAACATGATGCCACGACACCAAGTAGCTAATGAAAATAAGTTAAATACATGACAGCCATGAAAGCAGGATAAGGTTATCATTAGAAGCAGACTGCCAAGGGTTTGGTAAAAGTAAGGTTTGGTAAAAGTGGGGCACATCGGTAATGATTGTGGCGCAAGTGCAGGGGCGAACCCATGCATATGCGGCACATCCTGATATTCAGCCCGGGATGTGCGGTGCATAAGCAGGCACAACTCCGCCTTGCGCCGTTCTGGGGGGGGGAGATGTGCCTGGTAAAACCAGGAACAAATCCTGGCTACCCACAGGTGAGCTGCCATATTGCAGGGTGCAACACGGCAGCCGCCAGCCATGGGTGGCCACCCACCCACCCAGAACACAGTCCACATGCTCCCTGCCCAGGGAGCATTGTGCCCCCCCATTGCCTGATCATGGGCATATGTAAAAGAAATCCCTGGTGGTCCAATGGATCGCACTCCATTGCCCGATCGTGGGCAAAAGTAAAATAACTCCCTGGTGGTCCACTGGATCACTCTCCATCGCCCGATCATGGGCATATGTAAAGAAAATCCCTGGTGGTCCAGTGGAAACCCCTCCAGGGCCCGAATGCAGGCATATGTATATATGACCCCTGGTGGTCCAGTGGAAGGTTCCCCATTGCCCGATCGTGGGCATATGTGTAATTAACATCCCTGGTAGTCCAGTGGAATCCCCTCATTGCCCGATCATGGGCAAACATAGCAACTGGAGCCCTGGTGGTCCAGTGGACCCTCCCACCCACCCACCCACTGGGGTCCCCACCACCCAGCACCTCCCAGTCAGTGGTGGGCGGCAGCCCACCCGCATGCCTCCCAGCCACCCACTGACTGACAGCATACAGTACAGTCTGTCGTCTATTGGTCCCTGGCGTGGACAATGATGTCGCCCATACTGTACTAAACAGGACCGTATGTGAATGGAACGTATTCATTCACAAATTGGCCTGTGTGGTACAGTATGGGCTGCACACCCATTGGTCCATGCGGCCAAGTGCTCAATTTAAATGTGGCGAAGTTAACCAGCACAGTGGAGGGTTAGGGTGGAGAAGGAGGGTAGACTAACCTCTATTCTCCTTCAGGATGCTGTGAACCCTACAAGGGGATGGGGAACTGGAAGGAGAGGGAGTGAGAGAGGATGGTAGGGGAGGGGTGGGGTGGAGGAGAAAAGGTAGAGGATGCTGAAAACTCCACACAGAAACGGGGAACTGGCAAGAAGGTGGAGAGGGGAAGGGGAGAAGGTAGCCAAAACCTTACTCCTTTTCAGGATGCAAAGAACCTTGCAAGGGGTCGGGGAACTGGTATGAAGATGGAGTGAGGGAGGCCAGAGGATGGAGAAGGGAGGAGAAAGATATAGACAATAAAACCTACTCCCCTTCAGACAAGGTTCTCAGCCTTCAGGATGCTGAGAATCTTGCAAGGGGCAGGGAACTAGTACAAAGATTTAGCGAGAGAGGAGTTGGATGGGGAAAAGGAGGAGAGGAAAGCCACGAACCTACTCCCCCTCAGGATGGTGAGAACCATGCAAGGGGATGTGGAAATGGTAAAGTGGTGTAGAGAGGGAGAGAGGGGGGTAGAGGTAGCAGTGGAGAGAGGGAAAATTGAGGGGTGTAGATTAGCGAGGTGGGGGAAACCAGGTATATGGATGGGTAGAGAAGGGAGGGCAAGGCCAAGGGGGGGGTTGCAGAGGGGCAAGAGGGAGAGAAAGTGGAGAGCAGTAGAACTGGCACAGGGAAGATGCAGAGGTTGACAAAAGGAAGAAAGGAGGAGGATATTTGGTATAGAACAGGAGGGCATTGAAGAGACTGGAGAAAAAGAGGGGGGAAGTAGGGGATGGATTTCGGAGGATTAATTGCAGTTGCAGCAGTGAACAGTGTGCCAATTGCCAGTAGCACAGGCAAATAACCAGTTTGGGGGCAATTGACCAATTCCAGGGGCAATTGCCAGTAGCAGGGGCAAATAATCAGTTTGGGGGCTGTTGTGGGCAATAAAACACAGTTCAGGCAGTTGCAGGTTATGACAGATCAGACACAGTTTCAGCCTTATTGCCACTCTAAAATGTCCCAAATGTCCTCTTGCCTCAATGCTGGCTTGATTAGGAAACTGCTAGGCAACTCCTTCCTCAGTCGCCTCTATGGACAATCCATAGGTGTCAAATATTTAAACCCCTTCCCCACCTATGCAACCTTGGTCACTATCACGATGCTCAGAAAACCAGTGCGGTCCTCAGAATTAAACACCTGCTATCTGAGCTGCAGAACCCCCGACTAATGTGACATTAATGTGTCAAGAACTACAGTAGGGTACACTTCATAAAGCACAGGGCCTTCTCCACTTTGACCTAACTGGCTCTTTAATGTACTGGGCTTACCTTTCCCCTTTTAATTTCCTAGCCCCACTAGGCCCCTTAATATTACTGGGGTCTGCCTTGCCCCTTTAATTTCCCCCTATGGGTGCCCCCTTAAATAATGCTCAATCTTGAATAGGGCCTGGTGCCCTTAGCTCCCTCCCCCAAGGAGCTTCTTCATAAATATTTAATTTTAGACCAAAATAGGACCTATTGCCCTTACTCCGCCTCTGGGCATGGCTCACCTGTATAAATAATAATTTATTCAAATCAGCCCCGAGGCCCACCCCAATTGGCTCTCAGATGATCCCTTAGGTGCTCTAAGTGCTTTAAAACAATTTCTTTTTTTTTTTTTTTAAATAAGTTTCAGGCGATCAGCACATTTGTTCTTGTGTTGCCACCGACTCATTACCCTGGCCTGGGATGAAGACTGAAAAGGGAGGTGGGAAGTATCTGGCAGACAGAGGGACAGGTGACAGGAACTGAGGCAGGCAACTTGGGGTCTTGCAGGTCTTCTTAGCTCTCTTTCTGTCTTGGTGCTCTACACAACGCAGTTGCCACTCGGTCATGCAACAAATGGGGAGTTTTACTTTAAAAATAATAAAAGGAGCTGGATAGAGCCCACACCGCGACTGATGGAGGAACAGGACCGGGACCGCCGCACACTTAACGACTGCCGCACCACATGGGAGCTAATGTGCACCAGGAGAGATAAGAGGCAGACCACAAGTAAGCCTTTAAACTACACTTACAAACCTGTGTCCCCTCTCTCCCTCTTACCATGGCCAGTGGATGTCTCTCTGTCTTCTGGGGTGCCTGAGAGCCTCCCCATGGCTCTTTCTTGCCCACACCAACTGGTGGCGACTGACCATCCTCTTCCCTGGCCACAACTGAACTAGCTCTGCAGCCAGCATTCTGGACACCATGTCCCTGGCAAGGCTGGCTGCCCTCCAACAGCACAGCACAGCACAGGCTGAACTTTAAAGATGCTCCCTTAGCTTGCATTACTCACTCGGGGAGGGCTAGAATGGAGTGGAGCAAGCAGCCAGGGACAAGGAAGGAAAAACACTTTTTCTTTTTGTTTTATTTATTTTTACAGTTCTGCCTTACTGTCTGGCAATGGGGCACATTACTAACGGAACCCCTATACACTTCCCCTATGTCACCCCTTGATGCCCAACCTGCCCAGGGCCCAGAGGGGCACTCTTGTTACTTAAACCTTCTGTGGTGCCCCCATACTTTGGGGCACTACACATCAGGCTTGGATCTATGTGATAGTGTTGGCATACTCTTGAATAATTCAGTATGTAAAGTGACCAACTTACTAGACATACATCTGGGTAGAGCCTTAATGTTGGATGTATTGTATTATTCTACTAGGTTTCATTTTATAAATACTTAAGCACCCCAGACGAAGGCTCAACGTGAAGCCCTACAGACATATTGGCACACATCCCACATTGTAATATGGGGAAGGAACTTTAATTGTGGAACGGCTTATGAAGATCTGGGCTTACAAACACGGTTTGTGATTCTAATACATTGAAGGACATAGTAGGAACTGCATGACTGATGGATTCATACAGGTGCAAGGATTATACTGAGGGTGACACCTACTTTGGGGGGATTTACTCCACTTGGATTGATTATATTTTTGTTTCTCAAGTTGTATCTATTTTATCATTAAATACTTTGGGTTTTGAATTCTCTGATCATAGAGCAATTAAAAAATTACTTTAGCAGTAGATAGTTTGCTGCATGTA
Source organism: Neoceratodus forsteri (assembly GCA_016271365.2). Classification (NCBI taxonomy): domain Eukaryota; kingdom Metazoa; phylum Chordata; order Ceratodontiformes; family Ceratodontidae; genus Neoceratodus; species Neoceratodus forsteri. The sequence continues at coordinate 129,934,610 of JADMNL010000024.1, forward strand.
AAAAAGGGGATGGAGGCTGAACATCTCTTTGTAATATATGGGTAGCTCTTATCACCCACTGAAAGTAAGCTGTTTACAACCTTGTAATCCCATTGTCATGATATCAAAATCTTATAAACCCCTCTCATCTATGTCATGGCAGTGGGTTTACAAAACGGAATGGCAGTGTTTTTCAGTATTCTACACACCCAGCACACGATTGTTAGTGTCAGTGCAGTATTCAAATAACATTCCAATTGTCACAGTTTACTGTTACTGAGTCTAATAATCACCATATCTGATAGAGATTTTAACTCTGGTGCTATTTCGGCCCACTGTTGTTCAGTCTGTGTATCTTAATAAATTGTTTTCTTACACGATCATATGGCTATTGTGCAGATCCATTAATAAGGGAAGACTAAATTACTTGTGTTCTGGGGGAGGGGAGGGGGTAACTTTTCATGTCGAGTCCCATACACTATAAATGACAATGGCGATATACGGGTAATAACCACAGTGTAATCACCTCTCGTGGTTGCTAGTGCAATGCTAAATCTCTCAAGCTGCACTCTCGAGGTTTACTGATGCCCTAGCAACCACTCGAGGTGATTACACCATGGTTATCACCTGTACATCAGGCATTATCCTCTATATAATGCTACAGTAGGAAGGAAATTGGAAACTGTACAAGCAGCTTGGGTTTCAGTTTTGTGTTTCTATGATGATATGATATCCTGGAGGGAAGATTCTAAACAGGTCTTTGTGGGAGGGTAGTGGGTATGCAAAAGGAAAACACATCTCAAATGTTTTTATATGCTGACGATGCAGTGGTCCTCACAAGTGGACCCCTTTTTGAAAATGTACAGAAGGATTTGGCTGATGATTTCTTGGAGGTACAGAATTGGTTCTGAGCCCATGGATTGGTTTTAAATGAAAAAAAAAAGAAAATCCATGGTTTTTGCAAGTACATAACAAAGATCGATATCGGACCCTATATTGACATTATACACTGTTTATGGTACCTTGATTGAACAAGTTAAACAATTTAAGTACCTGGGTCTATTGATGGATGAGAATCTTTCCTATGAACCTCATATTCTTTATATGGTAAAGGTGACTCACCAGCGACTAGGGGCTTCATACAGGTTATCTCCTTTACTCACTGATACTACACGTTGTCTGTTGGCTCAAAGTTTTTTGCTACCATTAATTGATTTGGGGGTTTTGTTTTATTATTCTGCAAGGGAGGGTTTGTTATCCAAGGTGAAAGTGTTACTTAATTCAGTTGCTAGATTTGTAGTGAAATCCCCATTAAGGGTTCATCATTGTAATCTCTTGGAGCAAGTGGGTTGGCTTCCTTTGGACAGTAGATATAAACTTCAACTGGATATTTTGGCAAAAAAGGTGATACTTGGTAGAGTCCCTGATTGTTTCTCTCCAATTTTTAAAAAGCAGAATTCTCGAGTTAATACTCGGTCAACAGTTAAATTTTCTCTTTGCATTCCAAAAATTCGTACTTCCCTTGGACAAAGGGCTATATCCTATATGTTACCTATTTTTCTTAATATGATACAATTATCTCTTGACTGTATGAATTTTTCCCCTTGTTCTTTTAAGCGTAAGTTGAAAGAGTACTTTTTTACAGAATGTAAGTGTAAATGTTATTGAATGATAATGCTTTGATATATCAACTTGTATCTGTCTCTATTTAAGTTGTATGTATTTATAGTGTATGTAATTGTTATTTGTACACTGATCACCCATGAAAACAGGTCTTTTTTGGCCCATGGTCCTATCCGTATAAATAAATAAAACAAACAAACAAACAAACAAACAAACGTCAGGTGTCAGACTTAGCATGCAGCTGACATGGTTTTATTTGACAATGTCAATTTTTCTTAAAAATGCAAGTCTTTGAGACCATGTTACTTACAGTACAGGCAGTTCTTTGTAAGAACAGATCAGGTTAACCAGACTAAGCAAGTAAATCAGCAGTAATCTCTCTCCCTCTCTCTCTGCTTGGCACAATCAACCAGGTCTCAGCTTGAAATCTGTTTCTCTTGGAATTTCAGACTCCACTTCAGCAATGAAGTCTCCCTTATTGAGATCAAAGACAGACTGACTAGCTTTAGTTTCACAGGGCTTATATACACCTCCCCTCTGGGTCACATGATCTGCCTCACTTTCAATACACAGGTATAAAAGGCCTCATTATATGGCCAGCTGGCTTCTAAGAAGTGTAACCCCCCTACAAAATGGGGGTTCCTGAAAAGTCTTCCTTGAGCTTGCCTAAATGCTCACTGCCAGGCTGGTGTCCTACATTTTTGCAGTTTAAATGTGATTGCCAGAGAGTGCCTGTATAGCCTCTGTGTACTGTCTCTTTAAGAGCTGCCTGGATTGCAGTCATAAGCAATCTGAAAGAGAGCTCTGTTGAAAGATGTAACTATTTGCTGAGAATCATTTAGAGTGATAATGATAATGTAGTTTGTCTAACCTGCCTTGTTTGCAGCAAGGACTGTTTTGTTTATCCCCAGCACTTTGGCCTGGGACTACCGAATTGGACCAATCAGTACTGGTGTGATCTAAAATGGAGCCAGACTACAGAAGCTGTCTGGAGTCAAAATCTTTAGGAAATGTAGTTTTGGGTTTTTTCAACTTTTTGCACCTGAAGGGGGAGCCTTTGTTGTGACTGACAGGATGATCAGCCAACCAAACCTTTTGGATCTTGGGGAATTTCCCAGGCTGCTGCAGCTGGTTTCAGTTTTGAGCTGAGAAGTGAAAAAAGTAAGAGTTCAAGTGATTTTGAGCAGCAGCTCTATGTAGGTTTGCATGGGATAACTGTGAAAGGGCTGAGTTTTGGCCTGCCTGTCTGCCTGCTGTCCCTGAGAGGGAACATAGAGTTTATTTGGACTGAATCTGAGTTGTGGGGACTATTTAAGCCACTGGACTGTGACCAGGCTTTAACCTGAAGAGGACCGAAGATTTTACAGGGTGTCCCCAGGGCTGGGCCAGAGGAAAGCCCTGGTGGTAAGTGCAAACAGTATGGGTACTTTGTGTGGTATATCAGGGGTATTGTGAAAGTGATTATTGTGTATTGTTCCAGACACTAGTAAGGAAAGAGAGGCGGTTGCAATGTCCCGGAGGGCTGTGCCCAGGTTAGCTTGATCACTACCAACCCTGACCTCCGGGTGGAGGCACCTGTTTCAGAACTCTGGCCCTTTAACCTGCTACTAGCCAAGCAGGCAGGGGTAGTAGCCCTTGGGATAGCACCACCTAGGGGGTTACAGAAGCTTTCCACTTTATTTCATACTAATGTAACCTGAGGTTAATAGAATCCTATTCAGATTTAGTGTTAGGAAGATAGCAGGCAGCTGATAGGGAGCTCATTAGGGGCTTCTTACATAATGACATCATTGTTTGCTCAGCTAGCCTAAGGGAAAAATGATTAGGTCATTCAGAACTCTCACAGCAACATAAGCCACACTGTGGACAGCTGCTCTGGGGAGCTTAGAATGGTCAGTTGGTTTCAGTTAAAGCTTGAGTGAGGAGGTGAGAGTGGCAGAAGGACTGCCAGTGAGCTCTGAGGTGAGGGTCCAGGATTTCTCACCCTAGTGGAGTGTCATATCCAGCTTCCAGTGAAGTGGTGGAAACCAGTGTTACAGCAGGATTTCCTGATTCCTACTCCCAGTAGAGTGGAAGGAACTGTCTGTTCTCAGTGGACTCAAGTGGCAATCCCTTGAAGGTTGTGTGTGTGTTTCAGTTGCCTTGGAAAGGACTTTGAAAGACTATTTGATCTGCTACCCAGGAGAATGCCTTTTTCTTTTGTTGTTCCATGCCCAGTGTGCAGGACAACCATTTGTGAGTACTGTTCTAGGAGACTAGATCTCCACATAATTTAGGGGAATTGTTAGTCTGGGGTGTGTGTGCACAAAGATAAGGCTGGATCACACCTGTCAGTGCCCCTAGTTCACCCAAGTGAGTGGATTTTCTGTTAAACTGTTCACCCAAGTGAGTGCAGTTTGTTTTCTGGTCACCCCAGTGTGTGGTGAAGTTAAAGTGTGGGACCTCTAGCATTTCAGTGGGAAATGGGGGTTTCAATCGTGTAACCCTGAAGAATGGCAGAGACTGTCAGTTGGGGCCAAGGGTGGGAGGAATGCCATCTCAGTGCTTACAAGGCAGGGCTTCCTTGTTTGTAAATGGCACCAGTTACACCTGAGCAAGGGCCAAGCTGCAGGTTAAGGTGTGTGGCTGAGTTTCATTTAATTGCACCTATGCTTGAAGAGGAGCTCTGAGTGTGTGGCTTAGATTCACTAAATGACACTCATGGGAGGAAAATGTTCAGGTGTGTGGCCAGGTGTCCACTAACTGTGCCATTAGGGAAACTGGGATGAAGATTGCTCTGTTGTGTGTTCATGAACTGTACTGCATTCAAGGAGAGTTCATGAAATGTACCTCTCCTGCCTAGACTGACCCTTGGAGGTCCACTTCTGCTTTAAATTTCCATCTGTTTAATAAAGCCATACTGCATAATCCCAGTTACTGTTCTGGACATTCTGATTATTGCTTCTGGTTCTGTGGATTTACTGGGGCCTCCTCAGCAGGTTAGATTTAGCATGCCTAGCAGCCTCCACCCAAGACATAGTTTGTAATGATTACACAAGGTTCATGTTGTTTTTTTTCAGTACTCCCACCCCTGTATTCCTCTAGAAAATGAGCCAGGTATACATCCTAACACCAAGGGTGGTACCAAACCTTTTGTAAAGTAAAATGGTATGCCAGTATGTGGGTACCAGTGTTCCAGGATTTTAGTGGGGGTGTGCTAACTTGTTAAAAAGTGGCCTGGGGGTTACACTAATATAATGGACACTCAAAACAGGACACTATATCCAGGGCCCTGGGTTTTCTGTGATTCTGCAGATGTAGCCACCCATGGAATTAACTGCAGAATTTTTTGTTACCCACAGAATTAGTGGCCACCTGTGGAATTTGAGGCCGGCCGCAGAAATCGTGTCCCACCGTGGAATTTTAGGATGCAGACTGTGGATCTTACAGTTGGCCACAGTCTATCTCCAAGCACCTATGTGTCCCATTTCATTTATTTCCCCCAGACATATTTTTACATGCTGAGCAACTACGGAGCTCTCTCACAATGCACCTAATCTCGTAATATTATACTACGGGCTTTTCGTTCCTTGCAGTGAAGTTTCTCAGCTTGCTCTATGGCTGAACGAATATTTTAATGTATGTCTCTGGAGCTCTGTTTTGCTACTTTGGTCACCCCTGGATCAGACATCCCCTGACATGGTTCTCTTTCTCCCCAAAGCCACTGGCAGAAAGCAGGGGTAGCAATGGAGGCTTCAGGGCACAGAATACTGTTCCTCAAGGGAGTTGCCAGGTTCCCGTCCCTGCTCATACAATTACATAGTGATTGAAAAACAAATAAAGCAATAAAGAAATAAATACTGAGCTGTGCTCCCTGGTTTGGAGGATTCAACCCCCCCTCTGTGCTCTGGACCAACTAGCTTGCTACTAAAAAAAAAAAAAAAAAACCTGACAAGTTCCCTACATAGCTGGCTGAATATTTCAAAATATATTTATGCCCATGAACTCATAGTGGCACCATGGGGTGCTTTGTTTCCAGGTTTTCTGCCCAGCTCACTCCATAAAATATAAGTAAATTAATACGGAGCTGTGCTCCGAGGTTTGGAGGATTCAATCCCCCCACCACCACCACCAAGTAGCTTGACATTAAAAATAAAAGACAAAAAAAAAAACCTTGAACATGCTAGTTCCCTCTATGGCTGAACAAATATTTAAAAATAAATACAGTTTGTATGTATGCCCCAGAAATCTTACAGCCACGGGGCGCTTCCCTTCCCTGTCCATTGAAATTACGTTTTCCCGCCCAGAGTGGCAGCCATTAACATTGGGGCAGAACGAAGGGAATGAAATTTACAAAATAGAAAGACACGTGCAACACTGCATTTCTCCCTTGTTTTATTCAATTTTTTTTTATTTAATGTATGTCTCTGGGGCTCCATTTTGTTACTTTGGTCACCCCGGGACCAGACATCCCCTGACATGGTTCACTTTCTCCCAAAAGCCACCGGCAGAATGCAGGGGTAGCAATGGAGGCTTCAGGGCACAGAATTCCAACCAAAAACAATGCTTTACAAACCGGAGTTGCCAGCCTAGCTAAAGGAAGATCAATAGATAAACACATTATGCCCCAGTATCCTTCCTATCAGAGGACGGTTATTATATTATTTCCAAGGGGTGCTTCATTTCCCATTCAAATTACTTTGTTCCTGCCCAGGATGGCTGTTGAGGAAATGGATCAGAAACTGAATTAAAATAAATGGAATGCCCTGCTACTTGTTTTCTTGTCAAGATTATTGTGGCTTTAACAGAAGTCAGCCCTGGTGTCTGGATAAATGTGTAACAGTACAATGTTAGCCAGGGTGAGACCTTCCTGTTCATAAATCAAAAGATATATACCACAGTACAATTTATTAAGTCTCCATTACTGTCCAGGGCTGTATTCCCTGGCAGCAGCTAATAACTACAGGGCTAAATGACCACGGTGCTATTCTTTTATTGTTGGCACCATCAGGAGAACCACAGAGGGACATAACAGTGTGAGCTCTGGGGAATTCTCTTTAATCAGGGAGCTCTGCCAAAAATATAGCGATAAAACAATGTCTCACTTGGCTCCATTTTTTTATTAAAGCTTGTATGCCTTATTTTCCCCAGAGACCCACATCAAAGGAGCTAAACTCATTAGAGCCCCCACCGGCATTCTCTGGTTCTCAGTACACTTTGGATGTGCAGAAAATAAAATGCTGTATATTAAAATCTTGCCCCCCCCAAAATACAACACGAAGTCTCCATGAGTCTGACTGTCTGTGCCTGGATGATCCAGTGGCAGTACCTGAAATACATTGGTAATTGTTGCTTTGTGGGCTCATTTAAAAAAAAAAGTGTTACTTTCTGGGCCCCAGTTTAGGACACAGTCCCAGAGAACCATGAGGGTACTTACTAATGGGTAGGTTTTGGGGAAAATTATTATTTCCAAGGGGTGCTTCGTTTCCTATTTCCTGCCCAGGGTGGCTGTCAGGGACATAAGGTAGAAAGGAAATTAAAATATTACCGGAATGCCCTGCTACCTCTGTAGTCTTGTGAAAATTTTTGTGGCTCTCCTTAGCTGCATTTTCCTGATTTGTTGACCCCAGTTCCAGCTACCACTCATACTACTTTGTTCACCCCAAATACCCTGCCTGAGCCCATGATTAGCGCCAATACTGTACCCATGCCCAGAGAACCATGGATAGGCTTATAGATGGGCACAGTAGGTAGAAAAGAAGTGTGCCAAAAAGAAAGAAAGAAATACTAATAAAAACGTAACTAAACACAGAATGTGTGAATAAAAAAATACTTATTTATTTCAGGTTTATTTTTCACAGTCCATTACGGAATATTTTCAGTCCTCTCTGCCATGCCCCTATCACTGAGGTTGCCATATTGGAAGGAACATAATTTTGCCCTGAGTCCCTGGTCGGAGCCCCCCAGGTGAAAACAGGGTGTCCCTGAAAGCAATGCATGTCTGATGTCCCACTCAGCCCTGGAACCTTAGAGGCTCACAACAATTTCTGTCCGACAACCACGGAGTAATATTTATAAATAGAAAAAGAAAAAAAATATTGTCACTCCTGGTGAGCCTATGCTAACCTTTTGTTACCCAGTCTCAGGTTGGAGCTGATTTTTTTCCACTGGCATTGTGGTTGTTTTCCTGCCCAGCCTGGGAGGCTTAGAATCTTAGATTCAGTCCCTAGCACTAAGTAATTGTGACATAAATGAATTAGACAAACTAACTAGGAAAAAGTGCAAGTAGATGGGGGTGCTGCATCATACATGGGAGGAGACAGAGATACTGAGGAGGGGGGGACCCTTACCGATCGGCGGGTCTGGGGAGAGGGGGAGGCATCACTGGCAGGAGGGGGGAGGGCTAAGCAGGGAGAAGAGGTACTGGAAGTGGAAATCACAGCAGAGAGAGTGAGGGAAGCCCTCAGCTCCCTTAAGATGGAGAAAGCACCAGAGCTGGATCAATTACATCCCAGAGTGCTGAAGGAACTTGCGGATGTCCTGGTGAAACCCCTGGCGGAGCTTTTCACCATCTCTCTGAGGACAGGGTGGGTGCCCCAGGACTGGAAGGTGGCCCATATAGTGCCTATCCATAAGGGGGGATCAAGGGAGGTGGCAGAGAATTACAGGCCTGTCAGCCTGACATCGGTGGTGGGCAAGGTCATGGAGGGCATTGTCAAGGAGAGGCTAGGGGGACCTGGAAAAGTCAGGGTGCCTGGACGATAGACAGCATGGATTCATCTCGGGAAATCGTGTCAGACAAACCTTGTGGAGTTCTATGACTGGGTGACGAGTGCCTTGGACCTTGGTAGACCAGTGGACGTCCTCTTTCTAGACTTCAGCAAGGCATTTGACTCTGTTCCTCACATAGACCTGTTGGATAAGCTGGGAGAAATGGGGGTGGGGAACCAGATGATCAGATAGATAGGCAATTGGCTCCAGGACCGGACCCAGAGGGTCATAGTTGGTGGGATAGTCTCATCCCCAAAGAAGGTCATTAGTGGGGTCCCACAGGGATCAGTCCTTGGGCCCCTCCTATTCAATGCCTATGTCTCTGACATAAGGACAGGAATCAGGAGTGAGATGAGTCTCTTTGCAGATGACTCAAAACTGGGGGGTGGTGGATGGGGAGGAGGGGAGGGTGGCCCTACAGGGGGACCTGGAGGCTCTGGAAAGATGGTCTAGAAAGTGGAAGCTGAGGTTCAATGCAGGGAAATGCAAGGTATCCACCTGGGGGCCAGAAACCCGGGCCAAGTGTACACCTCTGGGGGATGCTAAGTCTCGATGGCTGAGAGGGACCTGGGGTGGTGGTGGATGTCAAAATGAACAACTCGGAGACTTCTAGGAGGGCAGCAGCCAAGGCCAACAGGATGCTGGGATGCATCTGGGATCACCTTCAGAAGGAGGGAAGTGATGCCCTCTGTATAACTGCTTGGTGAGGCCACACCTTGAGTACTGCGTGCAGTTTTGGAGGCCACACTTAAAGAGGGACATTAAACTCCTGGAGAGGGTCCAGAGGAGGGCAACCAAATGATTTGGGGGCTTGGGGACAAGACCTATGAGGAGAGGCTCAAGAACTAAATATGTATACATTGGAAGAGAGAAGGGACCTGGGGGGACATGATAGAGGTCTTCAAGTACATGAAGAGAGTAAATAGGGGAGGAACAGTCAGGGTGCTTTGAAGGAAGGAGGAGGGGCCACTAGAGGGCATGGATGGAAGCTGGAGGGGGAAGATTCAGGGGAGAAAGAAGGAGGTGCTACTTCACTGAGAGGGTGGTGGAGCCATGGAATGCACTGCCTAGGGGGCTGGTGGAGGCAGAGACGGTGGAGGGGTTCAAGAGGGGCTGGGACAGGTACATGGAAGGGTTCTGAAGCAAAACTAATGCAGCAAGAATATCCGAACTTGGAAGGGAGAAGCCAGAGAAGGCGAGGGAGAGTAGCAAGGTCAGCACCCAGGGTGGGGCTGACCAATCGAGCAGACTCAAGACTGCTAGGCTTATTCTTGCTGGCATTTTAGTATGTTAGTAAATAAAACAACAGCTCTGGATATTATTATTATTATTTTATATATATATATATATATATATATATATATATATATGTATACATATATAGATAGATATATATTAAATGTCAGCCACAGAGCCTTGCTGTTAATAAATTAGTATATATAATTAAACCTGATAAATCCCCCTGATATGGTCCATTTTTTTGGCAACCTTAGTAACCCAGCCAGTGAACCACACTGAGGGACATGTTGGAGAGCACTGGGCTCATCCTGTTAATAAATTAAACATAGGCATAGGAAATATGTTTCCTGCCCACACAGTCACAAAGGATAACAGGCTCACAAATCAAGTAGCAGTCTGTAGCACTACTCATTGTTGTGTGAAAAAATAAAAACCAGGCACCACTGAAGCACAAGGCACCAGCTCTTTGGCTTTTACTAAAAAATAAAGGTATGCTTCTTAGGGTGCCTTTTAGTAAAAATACCAATAGGGTCAGGATAGTTGTAATGGCAATTAATAAGGAAATAACAATAGGCCCAGTGGCGCTGAGGGTTGAGGTGCTGGACGCCACACCTCTCGCTACGCTGGCGACCCAGGTTCGGGAATGGACTCGGCATTGGGGTCAGGGGAGGGAGGGAGGAGGACTGAGTGTCCCAATGGTTGCTCTCCTCCTCTGGGTGGAAACCAGGGTGCTTTAGCACCTGACGCCCCTGAAGCCGCTTGGATGCACAGACTTTTGGGGCACCGGCAGCTGTACAAGAGTTGGGGAAGGGGGACACTGTTTTGCGCATTGCTGTCGGCGTGCATCAGCACGTCGTCAAGCCTGGACATCAGTCCTAAGTGCAGGCACCTCAGGGGAATGGGAGAAAAACAGGGGAAAAATGAAACACCCCTGGCCCTACGAGCAGATGAAACTAGGGGATGGGATGCCGTGGGGATCGCCCTGGTGGACAGAGTAGGAGGAGGTACAAGGCCTCCTCTGAAAGCCGTGGGAGCCAGGCAAATTACAAAAAAAAATTAAAAATAAGGAAATAACAAAATATACCAGCACCCTAGCGAGGGAATAAAAATATATTGTCACTCAAGCCTGGGCTCTCGTTTTCTCCATTCAGTTGCTTTCCGTACACATTAACAGACCTCAAAGTTTAAGAATACAGAACGAGATACTGTGCCATCCTGTGGAGCCCTGCTACTGCCATGGAAGTAGGATAATTGCCCGGGTCCTGCCCTTCGGCTTTCTGGCGCTCCTTCCTGACAAAAAATGAAATAACACACTGCAGACTTGTTTAGCTGTATTCTGGCACTGCTTTTGAGCACAGTTCTTAATGATGACCATATTGGCAGAGACCACACAATCTCTAGAAGTACCATCGGATACCTCTGCTGGGTTCACAAAGTGAATTATGAATCCACCTGTCCAGATCTCTAGACTGTAGCCCTGCTCCCTGAGATGGCACAGTAGTGAACTTTATTCTCTTATTAATGTTTTCTTTAAGATAGATATATATATATATATATATATATATACATACGTACATACATATATTAAATTATTAAGGCACTGCACAAGGGATGACATATATATGTACTATAAACTGTAATACTTATGAATACAATGCAGTACAGATGGAATATAAATATTAAATGAATTCACTGCCCTACAGATGCTGCACCAAAGTACACAGTTGCAGTCTAATAACGAAATGAAACTTCTGTGCCCTTGTTGTGAGACATACTGCCATGTCAGTAGTGATATATATGAGTACAGTATATATTGGTATGGTTATGCAGGGTTACTCTAGTGAATAGTTATGTCATCAAAGAAACCCACAACAAACAATAATTACAGAACAGGAAATGAACACCTTAAGAAAGGAACACACATAAATATTAGGAAAATAATAAAAAGTGTCTCTGAAGTGCTGTAGTCTGATTGGCTGTTATGCCAACAACTTACATTAATCCTTGTTACACTGCAATGTACAGCTTGATCAGTGTTGCACGTGGATTCTTCCTGGCAGCATTCCATGCTAAATGACTGGACTGATAACATTTTTGTTTTGAACCGCCAATCTCAAACTGTTGGTGGCACAACTCATCTATAAAAAAAAGTCTCACATGCATACGAATATATGAAATTGCCAGCCAATAAATGACCTATCAGTCTGTCTTGAGTGTGCAGCATTTAAGTCTTTCGGACTGCAGGCACCCCCCAGCCCCCCTTCCCTCCCAAGCTTTGCTTTTACACTTGTCATTCATTCCCACTCCCTGCTCCCCAATGGTTTTCCCCCTCCCTCTGAACCTGTCCTATCCTGTTGTGATATCACCTCCTCTGGCAGCGTATTCCACTCTGCCACCACCCTTTCAGTGAAATAGTGCCTACTAATTTCCCTCCTTAATCTGCCTACTCTTTTGCATTGAATCCAAGCTGCCATACTTCTGACCATTCCTCCAACCTTGCCAAGTCCCTCCTCATCCTTTCCCCCTTGTGTATCAACCCTGTTGCAGATCTTTGTGTCATCTGCAAAGAGGCATACTTTTCCTTCCAGTCCCTCTGCAATGTCACTTATAAAGACATTAAAAAGTACTGGACCCAGTACTGAACCCTGTGGTACACCACTAGTAACCCCTCTTTCTTCAGAGTGGACTCCATTTACAATTACCTTATGTGTCCTGTTGACCAGCCAATGTTAGACCCAGGCTACCACCCTGGGACCCACTGCTTTGCTACAAGAAATGCCACAACTGTGCTACCCTATAAAAGGAGTGTACAGTGAGGTAGTTGGGGAGGGTGGTGGGTGGCTGGGTGTTATTGTGCTTCGCCTCGTACTTCAGCCCACCCCAGGAGTGACGTTATTACATGATAACACAAACCTTGTCATGCCTTATTGCCAGGGCCCTGAGTTTTCCGTGATTCCGCGGGTGCAGCAAACCGCAGAAATATCCGTGGAATTTGCTGTCACCAGCGGAATTCACGGGTCGTCATGAACAAACGCCCTTTGCTGATGGGGTGCTCCAACTCTGTCAGCTCACTGTCCCCTCCAAGCTGCCTGGTGCCATGTTGGAGCCCACCCCAGCATGGCAAAAGCTTCATTTGAGTGCGGGGGTGCCCAATCCCCCATCAGCTTCATCACCCTCCAAATGTTCTGTATGCCATGCTGGGAACCCACCCCGCGAGGCAAAACTTTTTGCCGACGGGGTGCCCAACTCTCGTTGGCTTCACTGTCCCCCTGTTGCTTAGTGCCATGCTGGGAGCCCACCCCAGCATGGCAAAAGTTCCTCCTCATGTGAATAAAAAACCTGAAACAAAAAAACCTTCCATCGTTGATTCTTTGCCCCCTCCCCAACCTGCACCCACCTCTGCGTACCCACCTCCCCCACCCCCACCTCACCCCACCTCAACCCATACTTACCTCCGGGCCCAGTGCGACAATCTTTGTGGACCGGGAACACGTCTGCACTCTTCAAAGCCGACCGCAAACTGAAGAAATGCCGGTAAGCTGTATAATGGCATGAATGGATTTTTTTTCAACTTGAGTGCATATCTCAGTTATTTCTGGAATATTTTACCACCAACATGGGGTTTTAATATTTCATGAACTGTGACACTGTTATTTCGTTAATCGGTCCCAAAAGGTGGTTCTGCAGTCACTGGGCGGAACCACTTTTCCAGAATGATTAATGAAATGACAGTGTCACAGTTCATGATGTAGGCTCCTAAAAACCCTATTTTGAAAATTTGGTGAAAATATTCCCCAAAACGACAGTTGTACAAGTGTGCGTTGCATAGTTCCTACACATGCTCGTAAGTTTGAGCATTTTTAATATTTTTACTCTAGATTTTCAGTATTGCCATTTTACCACACCTCCTTATGAACAGTACAACTGGGTGTTTACTCACCTGGTAAAGGTGATTGTGTTGGTTGGCATCCATGGCACTCCAGACATTACCTCATGGGTTTTAGCCCACCTGATAAGCTAGTGATGCACATGACCCAGATCAGATTTCCAGTATATCCAGGTCCCAGAAACCCCTGCTCTCCAGTTTGAATCTTCCATAGCTGAAATAAGGTTAATTAGTACAGGAGAAAAGAAACATACAGTGCGGTTACAGTCAAGAGAGATTATTAGAAGGATAACCGGGACACAAAGGAGGCGTACCACGATGTAATGCAAAAAGAAAGCCCTGGGGCCTGTAGTTTATTCCCCTACTATTTACAGTCTAGTCTCGAACCCAGAAGCTCGACTGGTCATCTATTATAGTAACATTCACCTTATCCGTTCTCTAGTATACTTGGTGAGGACCTTTAGCCCCAGGACCGTCACTCATCACTGAGGGAGTTTGAGGTTATGGATGCCAACCAACACAATCACCTTTACCAGGTGAGTAAACACCCATTGTGATTGGTTGGCATCCATGGCACTCCAGACATTACCTCATGGGTAGATAAGAAGCAGTTAGTACTCTCGGTGGGGAGCCGAGTGACCAGGAGTGACCGTCGAGATGCTGCTGCCAGGACCTGAGTTGCAAAGGAGGGCCAAATGGCCTGGAGTTGTTCCAGCCTGTAGTGTCTGGCGAATGTGTGTATGGAGCTCCATGTGGCCGCCCTACAAATGTCCTCCGAGGATACACTGGCCCTCTCCACCCAGGAAGTGGCAACCGCTCTGGTGGAATGAGCTTTGATCCCTTGGGGTGGAGTCATCTGGTTCACCGTGTAGGCGTTCTGGATGACTCGTCTTAGCCATCCAGCGATTGTGGTTATGGAGGTGGCATAACCCCGCCTCTGCCCCTTTGAGATGACGAACAGCCTCTCTGTCTTGCGGATGGGGCGGGTTCTGGCTAAGTAGACCGAGAGGACTGATCCTACATCGAGATGGTGAGGGTCCCCGCTGTGGCCCTGCGTGGGGTCGCTTGGAAAGGTGGGCAGCTCAATGGGCTGCTCTCTGTGAAAGTTGGTAGAAACCTTCGGTTGGAAGGCTGGGACTGTTCTCAGGCTGACCCCCAGTGGTGTGAACACTGTGTATGGCTCTACGCAGGATAGGGCGCCAAGTTCCCCGATTCTTCTGGCCGAGCAGATGGCCACCAGGAAACAAGTCTTGAGGCCGACCCAGAAGAGGTATGCCTCTCAGAGTGGTTCGTATGGCGCCGATTTGAGGGACTCAAGAACCATTGGAAGGTCCCACGGGGTGATGGCTGGTCTAATCCTCGGCCGGAGGATCTCTACAGCCCTCAAGAAACGTATGGAGTCCGGGTGAGCTCCCGGAGGATACCCCTCCATGAGGCCTATGGTCACTCATGGCTGACAGTTGTACCCTGAGGGATGAGTGCCAGTCCCTGTCTACTCCCTTGCTGGAGGAATAGTAGGATGGTGGCCAGGTCGGTCTGTTCGGGTACCGACCCCATTCTCGACACCACCGAGTGAAGATGGCCCATTGTCTCTCATATGGAAGTGGTGGAGCCCGCCTGACTGAAGTAGGTGCTGATGACCGATTCATGGTACCTGCTGCCTCAGTCTTCTCCTCTCAGGAGCCAGGCCGTGAGTTTCAGGGTCCACGGGGACGGGTGGAGTACCGGCCCCTGTGCCAGCATGTCCGGGCGATAGGGTATCCGGAAGCTGGCTAGAGCCATCTCTCTGACTACTGAGAACCAGGCCCTGTGCGGCCAATAAGGGGCCACCAGGATAACCCTGATGCCTGACTCCCGAACCTTGGTTAAGACTTGAGGAATCATGGGGAGTGGCGGGAAAATGTAGGTGTTACCCCGCCTCCAGGTCTGTGACAGGGCGTCCGTTCCCTGGGAGAGGCCGTCCCTGAACCGCGAGTAGTACCTGCTGACTTGGGCGTTCTCCCAGGATGCCATGAGGTCCATGGACACGGGCCCCCATGTCGCCTGGATCATCTGGAATAGAGTCGGGTGTAACTGCCATTCTCCCGGGTGTACTTCTTGCCTGCTGAGCCAATCTGCTCGGACATTCAGCTTCCCTGCAAGATGGACTGTGCTCAGATGGGTGAGGTGTGTCTGGGCCCAGCTGAGGACCATTGCCGTTTCCCTCATCATGGCCCTGCTCCTGGTCCCACCTTGTTTTGCTATGTATGCCACCGTCACCCGATTGTCGGAGCGGATCAGGACCGACCAACTGAGTATTAGACGCCTGAAAGCCTTCAGGGCGTGGGACACGGCTCTCATCTCCAAAATGTTGATGGAGAGCTTCATCTCCGCTGGTGACCATACGCCCTGTGCTGTCGTGTCCCCCAGGCAGGCTCCCCATCCCGAGAGGCTCGCATCCATCTCTATGGAGACTGGGCGAGGGGGCTCCAGCGGGACTCCCCTGGATAGATTCCCTTCCGTTGTCCACCATGTCAAAGAGGATCTTACCACCTGGGGTAGTGGCACCACGCACTGGAGATTGTGCTCGCCGGTGCCCCCGTGACAGGACGTAGTTCTGAGTGGACGACAAGCACCTGGCCCAAGGCACGAGGTCTATGCAGGAGGCCATGCAGCCCAACAACTGGGCTATCCTCCCATCGGGTGTGGTGGCGGGCCTTCATTTTACGTACAGCTCTTAAGTTGTGAACTCGCGCTGGGACGGTTTTGCCCAACCTCGGCTGAGTTGATGAGGGCCCCAGGATGTTCGATCTGTTGAGTGGGGCTGAGGTGGCTTTTTCTCGATTCACCACCCAGCCGTGGTCCTCGAGAGCCTGCATGGCTAATTCCGTGTGTGTTCGGCCTGGTTCTCGGAGCGAGCGCGATCGAGCCAGTCATCCAGATCACGGAATGATATCTAACCCTGTTCCCTGAGTCTGGCCACCAGGGTTATGGAAACCTTGGTGAAGACTCGGGCTGATGACAGGCCGAAGGGAAGCCGCTTTGTACTGGAAGTGGTGGCCTAGAATGTGAAAGCGGAGGAATTGCCTGTGTTTCTGGATGATGGGATGTAGATAGGCGCCCTTCAGGTCGATGGACGTTAGGGAAGTCGCCACCCGGATGCATCGGAGGGTGGATCGGATGGTCTCCATCTTGAATCGGCGTGAGACCACGTGTCGGTTCAGCTGCTTCAGGTCTAGGATGGGTCTGAGCTCCCCCGATTTTTTGGGTACCAGGAAGAAGATGGAGTACATTCCCCGGCCTTGCTCTGGTACCGGTATGGGATGAATGGCCCTGTTTTGGATTAGTTCTGCCAGGATCCGCTGGACCTGATGAGGGGATGCTGTCCTCCTGGTTACGGGGGAGGAGACAAACCTGTGAGGGATATGGGCGCGGGATAGCTCTATGGCGTATCCCTTGGACACTACGTCTCGTACCCACCTGTCCGATGTGATGGTCATCCAGTGGTGGACAAAGAGGGTTAGCCTTTGCCCCACTGGTGGGTACGGATCCTGACCTCGTGTCTCTGGTAGGGGGCAGTCACTTTTGTTTTCCCCTGAAACCTCACTGACCTCCTGATCTTTGGCCCCGGTTCTGAAAGATGGGACTGGTAGTTCTGAAAGTATGGGCCACGGAAGCTGGTGGGAAAGCCTCACCTCAAAAGGAGTGGCCCTGTTGAAGTGTGTCTCATGGGGCAGGTTTGTTCCTCCAAACCTCTGTCTTGAGGAAGGTAGATAGAGAACTTGGACCTATTCCTGAGGAGGTCCCTGCACTCCTCCTTTTGCTTTAAATAATCCTGCAGTCCCTCCCCAAAAACATGCTTTCCCCATAGTGGTAAATTCTGTAACAAAGTCTTTGATTCCAGATCTGCGTCCCAAAGTTTCAACCACAGCGCTCTACGGGCCCGGTTGGTGATGGCGGTGGCCCTTGCCTGAAGGCACAGGGTGTCTACCGCCATATCAGCCAGGTATTTGGCTGCATCCAGGGTGCACTCCAATAGCTCTGCCTCCCTAGACTTAGGGGTGGCCTGCTCCTGGAGTTCCTCGAGCCAGCGGATCTGTGCCCGGGTCGTGTAGATGGCGGTGGTGGTCGCCTTAGCAGCGGTGCCCTCAATCTCAAAAGCCTTCTTGAGCATGTCCTCAATCCTTTTATCTGTAGGGTCCTTGAGAGCTATAGTGCCGCATGGGAGCATGGTCTTTTTGCTGAGGGCCGCCATTTGAGGGTCGATGGTGGGTGCCTTGCACCAAGTGTCCGATTTTTCCCCTTGTACCGGGTACATTCTGTCCAGATTTCTACGGTTCGGCATCCTGCCCGGTTCGGGGGATTGCCATTCTGTGCTGAAGATGTCCTCGATCGCTGGACATACGGGAAGGTCTCTGTGGTTGCCGCCTAAGCTGAATCATTGGATCGAGCTTCACTCAGGCTTGCCTTCTTCGGTGTCTTCGTGTTCAACCCCATGGTGGCCTTGATCATTTCATGAGCCCCGGATCGTGTCAAGGAACATAGCTTTGAGGTCAGTGAAGAGGTCGTCTGCAGTTCCATCTCCTCTGCGTCCGAGTCCGCCTCATCTTCTTCTTCCCCCGCGTCATCTCTCTCCCCGTCCTCGAGCATGCCGTCGTGTGGGACGACTGGGAGGGTGTCCTCAGGGATCGGAAGTTCCTCTGGTTGATCCCCTGTCTTGTCGGGTTCTGTGCTGGGAGGCCTTGCCCTGTTCTGGGTGAGGGATTCCAGTTTCTCCATGATTTTGAGCATAAAGTTCTGTTGGCTCTCCATCATGGCCACTGCGGCCTGCTGGTTCTGGATCAGGAGGGAGCCCGGGTCCATCCACGTAGAGTTGCTGGGTCCGGGGTTGTTGGGGGCCAGGGCGTGATCGCCCAGAGAAGAATCGTCGCCGCCCAGGAGGCAGGCAGCGAGGGGCCCGGGTTTGGGGAGGAGATTGCGCTGCACGCTGAACATTTCTTTGCCTTTACCATCTGGAATTAGAGAGAG
Source organism: Neoceratodus forsteri (assembly GCA_016271365.2). Lineage (NCBI taxonomy): Eukaryota > Metazoa > Chordata > Ceratodontiformes > Ceratodontidae > Neoceratodus > Neoceratodus forsteri. Next base: position 129,953,094 of record JADMNL010000024.1, read on the forward strand.
GTACACTTAGAATCTCACCATAACATTGCCCCCCCTTTTTTTTTTTAGGTTGTCCCCACCTGAGTCTGGACGAGCCCTGCCCCTCCGGAGGAACAGGGGAAGCGCCTGAGGTTGAGGGGTGCTGTGGGAGGACCCATGCAATGATGAGTGGTGGTCTGGTGCTGAGGTCTGCTATGGGAGGGAGCCGAGGCAACCGCGGGGGAGGCCAGATGAATAGTACCTACTGGGGTCACTATGTGAGGACCCGAGTGGTGTGGTTATCTAGATTTTTTTTTTGATGGAATTGCTGAGTGATCCACAACCCCAGAGACCAGTCCCGTGTACCAGTGATACCCCACCGGAGCGGGGCCTGGCCGGCGACTGGAGTTGGAGACGGCCTATCCAAGACCCCTGAGGATGAGCCAGAGGGGAGGGGCTCCGGTCGCTAGGCAGTCCAGGGAACGAACCCTCCGAGTGAGGAGAGTCCCAAGCCCCACGAAGCTGGTAGGTGAGGCCCACCTGTGGATACCTCGTTTTCCTTTGCCTCCCATGAGGCGATGCCTAGGAGCAGCTGGGTGAGCGCCCCTGAGAGACAGTACTCGTCTCTCTCTCTCCCTCTTCATTCCCCCACCTGGTCACACCATGAGGGGAGGAAGCGCCCCTCGAGAGGTTGATCCCTCCCCAGTTCGCCCCTCACACGGGAGGTGGAGGAATCAGCTGGCGGAGCGTCCTAGGGCTGGACGCGGAGAGCGGCCCAACCGAGGTCCAGGTGCACACGCCTGGGTGCGAGGAGAAGGAAGGCCCCAAACGAGGTCTATGGGTGCCGCTGAGCGGAGGTGGCTAGTCCCCGCCCACGGTTGAGTGGTGCCACAAGTGCCAATGGCTGCCTTGGCTTGCCCCTGGCCGACGGGAGAGATGCTAGACGGAAGAGAGGAGGCCTCTGGCGGCCTCAAGGGACCGCCACGCACTCAAGGAGGGAGGACGACCAGGCCGGACTGGCGTGGCTGGAGGAGGCCCCAACGGCCAAGGCATGAGGCCCAGGCGGGGGTTGGCTGAGTGCGGTCGCCAAGAGTGCCATAGATTTCTGAGCCCCTACCTAACAGCGTGAGGGGAAGGAGCAAATCGAAGCAGAAGGGGTACCAGGGTTAGAACGCTCTTTCTGCCCTGGACCCAAGAGAAACCTGATACACAAGCCATGGGGCTGCCATAACATTCTGCCCCACAACTATGGCTGAGCCCCGAGAAGGAACTGTAGGGCTCAGCATCCATTCCAAATAAATTTAAATAATTCTAACATTGCTTCCAACACCAGTTATGCAGACAAAGGATTCTTTATAACAAGATTAGTTCCTACCTTGCAGAGCAGACAGGGATTCCTGGTGTGCTTCTTGCCTGTTCAGATGCACGATTCAAAACTGGAAAGCAGGGGTTTCTGGGACCTGGATATACTGGAAATCTGATCTGGGTCATGTGCATCACTAGCCTATCAGGTGGGCTAAAACCCATGAGATAATGTCTGGAGTGCCATGGATGCCAACCAATCACAATGTTATTTTTCACATCTCACCCGAAATGTGTTTTCGCATAGGTAGCGCACAATGGCACGGTCGGTGTGCGAAATTAATGTTCCAGACAGATTAATAAAATCACAGTGATACTGTTCATGAGCAGAGGTCTTGAACTGGCTATGTTGAAAATTTGGTGACAAACGCCCATAAAATGACTGTGTTATGAGCGTGCATTGTGTCAGATATGGCAAAAAAAGGAAAAAAATTAAGGGTTAAAATGTGCTGCAGAATTGCTGCAGAAATTGGAGTTGAGTGCTGCAGAAGTTCTATGGCAAATGAGAACCCTGCTGCAGAACTTTGCTCTGATGTGCTGCAGAAAAATCGGGGCCCTACTTATTGCTTAAATACATAATTAATATGTGATCGGTAAATTACAAGTAAAACTAATCATATAATTTAATAATGGTCTGATTAAAGGCAGTATTTTACCAACATATTGTACATGTATTGTTGTGTTTGTCAATTCCCCCAATATGTGTTCAGGTGCAGGCCTGCACATGTTTTCAAACCTTCTCTGTGGACAGCCTGGCTTCTGCTCATGATACCTCTGGAAATGTGTGTGTGTGTGTGTGTGTGTGTCTCTGTGTCTGTGTGTTTCTTTTATATTTATATTCATAAAAAATATTGTTACATGCTACAAGTTTCAGGAGGGAGTACTACACAAATACATTCTCTATCCGCATATGTATGAATGTATGTATGTGTCTGTCTATCGCCAGTATCTATCTATCTATCTATCTATCTATCTATCTATCTATCTATCTATCTATCATCCATCTATTTATGTAACTAGCAATAACAAGCTTAATTTCCTGTGGCATGTATGAATGATGCCAGTCATTATTTATCACTCCCCAGAACACAAGTGATAGTGGTGTGCAGCAAATCTGACAGCTTTACTGGAATTGCACAAAATAACACAAAGAAGACACATATGGATTTGTGAACAGGATTTATTAGACAGCTAACATAGAAAGCTGAATACACTTTGTGTGTGTGATCAAAACACTGTTACATATTCTGGTTTACCAGCTTATTGCCTCTTGACATTCCCAGTTTCTATAAGGCAAGCATAGCACAAGAGATTATTCTGACTGTGTCTTTCTGTGTGCATCTTAAAATTACTAATGGTTTCAAGAAACAGGCTAATGTGAACACACAAACCTTGGTAACAAAGGTGAAATACTGTTTTTTCAACCGACACAATGTCTGTCTGTCTGCCTAGCTGTCATTTCGTCTGCTTCTTAAATATGGTTTTCTGACCAGATTTCTTTTTTCTTAAAACTGTTACAAAACCATCACAAGGCCACCAGATAAGCAAAATAATGATTGGCCAAATAAGCAGACTTTGCATTGGCTAACCATGTGCACACACCCACACACTTAACACCTTTTTGACTGACTGCCGGTCGTTCACACTGGATTGGCTATTCATGTGATCCAACACGATTTGATGTGGTCACAGTGGAAAAGCCAATCAGAGTGGTTTACTTAAGAATGGGGTCAGAAACATTTGCTATAAAAAGCCCAGCCTTTCCAATCAGAAAGTTAAACTACCTACCATGAGGAGGAACACCTGCAACCTGCGACATCGAGAACCTGTTTAGAAGGAAGACCACTATCAGCAATATTACTTCGCTGATTTCAACTGATTGCCAACCTTTTTCTGTAAAGAGGTAAGCAGTTTCTATACTCTTTCTTAACCCAGAAAGTAAATGTCCTGTTTATTTAGATTATTGAATTGTGTTTACCTGCATTTATTTAACTATGGAGCCTAAGGCATTTTATAAATAATAATGTTTAACTGTGGCAGTATTATAAATAGTTAGTTTGTAAAAGTACTCTTATTCACTTTGACCTTTTAGAAATAAAACTGTTTCCATAGCCAGGCTCCAATTTGTAAGTCACAAAAGTGTTGCTGGCTGTCTGCCCACCCATGCTGTGGGCATCATTCCACAGCCCAGACAGGTTAGTTTGTAAAAATTCTTTTATTCACTTTGGCATTTTAGATATAAAACTGTTTCCATAGCCAGGCTCCAATTTGTAAGTCACAAAAGTTTGTTGCTGGCTGTCTGCCCACCCATGCAGTGGGCATCATCTCACAGCACAGACAGGTTCGTTTGTAAAAGTACTTTTATTCACTTTGGCCTTCTAGAAATAAAACTGTTTCCATACACAAAAGGCATTTAACATGTACATTTAACATACATTACAACAACCATTTTCCCCTTATCACCTGCTGTGTGCTTGTGATTAAACTGTAACTTTATACAATTACTTTTATTTACATTTGTCTGGCTTGGCCTACAGGCTTTTACACTGTCTGGCAACCATGAGTTCCATGAGAAAGGGACACCTTACAGTAGCTTTAGACAGGGAGAACTAGGCCTTTTAAGGCTGGATAATCCTTACATACCGATCCCTTTTCAACCTCAGGGCACAGCCTTCCCTACTGGCCTGAGGAAATCATATTTTTGAATTCTACACAGATCTTGAGCTCAGTCTACAGTACTGACCCAGAAAGGGGGACGCGCAGGGCTCCATATTTTACTCTTTCCCTGCTGGCTAAGTGCTTGCAGTTGTTGGGGGAGAAATATGTATTTTAGTAAATTATCTTCTTTGTTTAAGCTAAATATATGTTTTTAATCCTGCTCCCATGTTTAGAGCATCTGAATTCCCTCAGCAAGCCTTTTTTTTAAATAGCAAACTCCAAGGAGTGGAGCTGATCTGTCTTTCCAGTATTCCTTCTCCTAAAATAAAAGGCAGGCAGGGATACAAACCATAAGAAAACAGCCTTTTCCTTTCTATGGCACCATTCTGAGATGTCTCTCAGCAGGGACACCTTTTATTTATATTTGACCTCCCAGTAACGAGATCACAATGCATTACAGCCATTCTGACAGATCCACTTCCCTGGGACCTGAGGGCTTGGAACTAATGGTGAGGCAGAGAAGAACAAGCATTTGTCAATGCAGAATGTTTGCTTGCTGGCATTGGCAGTGGTAGTGTAGAAGTTACAGAGCTGCGTAATAGGAATGGCAGTGAAGTATTGAACTGAAGCCAACCCCACCACCACCCTGCAGAGAGTGACAGGCATTGGGGTGTGCGTTTGGGTCGTCAGGCGTAACGGCCACGCCATTTCACCACACCCCACCCTGCAGACACTGACAAGTGTCACGGTGTTCCTTGGGGTCTTTGGGCCTTATGCGCACCCCATTTCATTAGGAAATACGGCCGAGATGGGTGCAATATAGAGAATGGGTGAACTTTAAATGGACGAGCCCAAGGCATACTCACCCTCCTCACTGGCTGCAGGGTGTGGAATGGTATGAGCATTACAAGCAAGAATCCCAAGTCACACCCCGATGCCTGTCATTCTCTCTACAGGGTTGGGCGCTATGGTTGGAAACCCTAATACCAGGCATTCGTTGGTATTTTCACTCCAAATTTTCAACATGTTTTTTGTGACCCCACCTCATGAACAGGGGAATATCAGTTTGTTAGCCGAAAGTTGCTTATGCACAGCGACTGCATTTAGCACCACAGGTGCAAAAACATTCCGAACAGGATGTAAAAAATGACAGCTGTACTGTTCATGGGGAGGTGTAAAAAATGGCAATGTTGCAAATCTGCAGTAAAAATATTAAAAAAATAGTGTAGTCACGAGCGTACATAGAAACTGTGCAACGCACACCTGTAATATAATTAGGTTGGGGATTTTTTACAGCAGATTGTCAACTCAGGCATTTTGGTGCCTCCGATCATGAACAGTGTCACTGTGATTTTCTTTATCTGTGCCGAACAATGATTTCCCACAGTGACCACGCATCTCTGCGCTGAAAGTGTGAAACCACACTTCAGCCATGTTGTGAAAAATGACAGCTGTACTGTTCATAAGGAAGTGTGGAAAATGCCACTGGTGAAAATCTGGACTGAAAATATTACAAAGTCATGAAACTTACAAGGAAGCGTGGAAACTGCGAATGCTCACCATAACACAGTCATTTTATGAACTTTTGTCACCAAATTTTCAACATAGCCATTTTAAGACCTCTGCTCATGAACAGTGTAACTGTGATTTTCTTAATCTGTCCCAAACATTGCTTTTAGCACCAACAGCACCATTGTGCGTTACATGTCGAAAACACATTTTTGGGTGACATATGAAAATGGCAGCTGTACTGTTCATAAAGGAAGTGTAATAAAATGGCAATGTTGAAAATCTGGGTGAAAATATTAAATTCGCAAACTTACGCGCATGCATAGGAACTGCGTAACGCACGCTCGTAAAACAGTCATTTTTAGGAATTTTTTCACCAAATTTTCAACATAGCCATTTTAAGACCTCTGCTCATGAACAGTGTCACTGTGATTTTCTTAATGTGTCCCATACATTGATTTTGCACATCGACTGCGCCATTGTGCGCTACATGGGCGGAAACACATTTTGGGCAAGATGTGAAAAATGACAGCTGTACTGCTCATAAGGAGGTGTGGTAAAATGGCAATGTTGAAAATCTGGAGTGAAAATATTGAAAATTCGAACTTCCATTTAGTGTGTAGGAACCATGCAATGCATCCAGAAACAGTCATTTTTAAGAATTTTTTCACCAAATTTTCAACATAGTCATTTTAAGACCTCTGCTCATGAACAGTGTCACTGTGATTTTCTTAATTTGTCCCATACATTGATTTTGCACACCAATTGCGCCATTGTGCGCTACATGGACGGAAACACATTTTGGGTGAGATGTGAAAAATGACAGCTGTGCTACTCATAAGAAGGTGCAGTAAAATGGCAATGTTGAAAATCTGGAGTGAAAATATTGAAAATTCGCAAACTTACGAGCGTGCGTAGGAACTGTACAACGCACGCTTGTAAAACAGTCATTTTTTGGAATTTTTTCACCAAATTTTCAACATAGCCATTTTAAGACCTCAGCTCATGAACAGTGTCACTGTGATTTTCTTAATTTGTCCTGTACATTGATCTCGCATACCAACTGCACCATTGTGCACTACATGGGCAGAAACACGTTTTGGGTGAGATGTGAAAAATGACAGCTGTACTACTCATAAGAAGGTGTGGTAAAATGGCAATGTTGAAAATCTGGAGTGAAAATATTGAAAATTCATGAACTTACGAGCCTCATGAGGAAATGCGCAACGCGACGTTCAGAAAAATTTGCGAATTGGATTTTGTACGTTTATTACGAATGATGTCATCGTCGTGGTGTTATTCAGGCCTGAAGGGTGATTTCATGTAGTGACTGTGAAATCACCCTTCGGCCCGAATAACGCCATGACAGTGACATCATTCATGAGAAGGGGTCCCAAAACCCATGTTGAAAATTTGGTGCAAAAATTCTCAAAAATGCCTGAGATATGCAATAAAGTTGAAAACCCCCTATCGAGCCCATTATACAGCTTAATGTCATTTCCTCAGTTCGCAGTCGGGTTTTGAAGAGGTAGACATGTTCCCGGTCCACCAAGATCATTGCACCGAGCTCCAGAGGTAAGTATGGGGTGAGGGGGTGGGAGGCAGGTGTGCAGGGTGGGTGCGGGTTGTGGGGGCTGGGAGAAGTACTGCGGGTCCATTTTTATTTTGCAGGTAAAAAAAAAGACGACGGTAGACATTTGCCACGCTGGGGTGGGCTCCCAGTGTGGCACAAGGATGGCTGGAGGGGCTGTGGAGCTGACGGGGGATTGGGCACCCCTGTCAGCCATATGATCAGTTGCCGTGCTGGGGTGGGCTCCCAGCGTGGCACCCAGTACTCGGGGGGTGAGGACAGTGGAGCCAATGGGGGATTGGGCACCCCCGTTGGCTATTCTTTGAGTTGCCACACTGGGGTGGGCACCCAGGGTGGCATGTGGAAGGCTTGGGGGCGCAGCAAGCACGACAGGGATTGGCACCCTGCCATACGTGTGTGCGGGGAGGGCAGCACGCAGTATGCGTGCATTTCTGTGTGTGGTGTAGGGGAGCTGCACATGAGCAGGCGATATCTTATCACTGCTCACTGAAGCGTAGCTCCCCCTTTCAACTGTATGCCACTGCATTTTGGAGCTTGTCATAGACAGCTCCAGCATGCATTGGCTTACAGGGGCCTTGCCTGCCAACATACTGACTGAACTGGAAGAGGGGGTGACAACCTCCGAAATCTTGGATGATGGCACTATGTTTCTTGCACATGTGCGCAAGCAAACATAAAAAGAAGAAAGAGAAACAGAATAAGAAATCACCACCAGACAGCCAGCCCAGGATGAAGCCAAGGAAAGAGAGGGAAAAGACACTGTCAGTCTTTGCAAATTTGTTTTCAAGATTTTTCAGAAAAAGCATGCAGTAATAATTATTTGCACTACCTTGACCTGTGGGCAGAGTTGCAGAAAGTAATATCTAAAACTGAAACAGAAACAATGGATTACAGTGCTCAAACTAAGGTTATACAACAAGAAAGGTGTACATTCCAGTATGGCAGGGCAAAGTCCTTACATCAGGAAATAAGGTTTGGCACCAGAATAAGAAACAGACGTTTAACCCTTTTAGAGATTGTAAGAAGAGGGTAGAGAACAGAATCTCTATAGTCTTTACAGACAGTAGCTGGACAGAAGTTCTTCAACCCAAAGGAGATGCTTGAAGTAGTAAGCAATTTGTGTTAAATTCCTTTGATACAAGTTCAGAACTAATTCTTGATTCATAATTTTTTTCCAAGTTAAATTTACCTAATCTGATGGCACAACATGCTGAAGCACTGGTAAGTCCTATTACACTGGAAGAAGTAAATAAGGCCATCACTGCTTTTAACAAGATCTAGTCAGAGCCACGACAGGTACAGTTGTGCACAATGTGCACGTATGTGCATTGTAGCTGCAATCCTCACACATGCTCATGGAGTGATCGCTGGCCATCTTGGACACAGCGGACTCTGTTGTGCATGCACAGTACTGCTGCAATATTCACACATGCGCAGTGGCCTCATGTTGGCCATCTTTAGCAGAAATGATGGGCAGCTGCAAGCTCAGATACAAGCTGGCTGAGAGAGAGAAAATAGTGCTGGAACTGGACTACTGAACGGAGACAGTGGAGTGCTTCATTCAACTGGTGGAGTGACAGTGCTGCAACTCCAACATTGCTGTTTGGTCGGATCCGGTGAGGTGAGCTGTTTTTCTTTGATAGCAAGATGGCTGCAGAGCTCTAACCCTGCAGCCATAAAAATAACACAGCACCAGGCACTGATGGTCTGGTAGCTGATTTTTACAAAATATTCAGCACAGAGCTGGCATCAGCCTTGATGGAACTCTAATTGTATGCTAGGAAGTAACAGTGTACCTGAAACTATGACCAAGGTTATATCGATGATGATCTATAAACAAAGGGAGAAATTAGAATTGGATAATTGAAGGCATTTGAGCCTACTTAACAATGATTTTAAGATTTGGGAGAAAATTTTAGCAGCTAGAGTATCTAAAGCAGCAGAACATTTAATACACCCTTAACAATACCATGTTCTGTACCAAATTGCAGGATACAGGATAATTAAATCCTGCTAAGGGAGATTTTTCAGAGAGGGAACCAGGATGTATGGCATCCGTCCTCCCTCTGAAAACTGACAACAATACAGATGCAATCTGATAATGTCAAATTAGTTTTTCAGAAAATAATAAAATGAGGGTTTCGATTCTACATGGACAGGACTTGATCATAACTAGAATGTTCTTTATCATTTGGTCATGGACAAGATTTCTTATGGGAGATATTAACTTTCCCCTGTGCCCAGCATCGAGAAAGGATGACTTTTTTTCTCAATTTAATAATCCTAAGATCCTGGTGTTTGCAAGGGATATGTTCTGCTTAGTAATCATGACAGGTTAGGTGTTACAAACTCCCATAAACATGAACAACTGGATGACAGAATATGCACACAGACAGAATGCATAAACACACTGGAAAGATAAGATCCCCCTCTTTTGACTGTTTTTGTATTTCTAGTTTTGAGGGGTTTGTAGCTAGAGAATGGAGGGAACCATGGTATCAAACACTTACATATCATAAATTAGTATTGGTATTTATTGGGGGAATTGGGTCAAATACAATCCAAGAACACTGCAGGTAATATTTGCAGTTTTGAAATACTGTATTTGGCAGGCCCACTATGCTTGGGTTCTGCAACAACACATTTTGGTATTTTGAATAATGTGGTGATCTCCTTCCGTTACTGTGTTTCAGGTCAGGAATTTATGGAAGCATTATGCATTTCTGTAAACAAAAGCACAAGGACAGACAGACCTTCAGAATTTTTATAACTGGTTATTCATTGTTTGATTATGTTGTTATCAAATTATGCCTGTGTGTGTTTTTTTAAGGGGGGTATCCTTCCTTATCAAGAATCCATTTTTTTTTTACTAATTATTGATTCTCATTTTGTTTGAATGGTCCAGTCTTTTATTATTGTTTTCTGTATTGTATTTTATACTTCTTCATTTTAAATAAAAATACCTGTACTCTTTGGAAGGGGGTGCTGTGGCTGTCTTACTGTCAGACAAGATGGCCAACCCTGGAGGTGATGGAGGAGGAGAAGGAGGTGATTATGCAGCTTTACCTTTGGAAACTGTGCCTATGGAGGGCTATGAAACCGTCTTTGGTGACATTTTACATACTACTCCAGTTGCTCAGCATAGAGTTGCGCAGTTTTAAGATAAAGTGATGGCTGTACCTGTTCCTGAAGAACTTGAAAAGATGGGCGAGCAGGGTGAAGAGACAGCATTTTCTCGGGATGACTTTGCTTTGCAAAATGGCAATGCAGCTCCAATTACTGGTGTTGCAGAATGGAGAGGTTTGCTACTTTAACGTCTAGCTAATGAAGATGCAATGCTTGCAGCAGCTGGTGCGTCCTCTGAAGGTGAAACTCCCAGCACTGATGATGTTCCAGCAGCCCCAGTAGAGCAGCGGCCAATGACAACTGTGGGACTGTCAGTGTCAAATGGCTGGATAACAGTTGAGAAGGTCGTGGCAAGTCTAACTCATGAGCGGCAGCACAGCTGGTCTACACCAGAAACACCAGTCTGTGAGTCAAATCCAATAGAGAAGTCACTGGAGGGGGTTGGCTGGTCTAAATCCCCAAAGGAAAGTGGTTCCGAGGTGATCCCTCATCGACAGTGAAAATTATGCAGGTGGGCAGACAGGTAAGCCGCTCTAATGAAAAAGATTCTGAGTTTTGGATGGGAGGTGGCTCTGTTGCTGGGCAATGCCTAGGAGTGTCTGCAGCTTGCTGAGAGCAATCACATCTGCAGCATGTAGTGCAGGTTTATAAAGTTGCTGACAAAAGTCCAGTCTGCCAGTTTTGGCAGATAACCTCCGCCTCGGGTACCTGGCACTTCAACTCAGCAGACAGCCACATCTACTTTGCCCCAACACCCTGTGTTGCCTGTTTCAGATGGTGGGACTTCAGTACCTACAGTAACAACTGATTAAGGCACCCAGCATTTACCCAGCAATTTTTACATTGAGAGAGACAGAAGGTTTTTGTTTCTATGCTGGCCAGCCAAAAACATGCCATCAGTGTGGTTCCCCAGACATCTTACTAATGCTTGTGACGGGATGACCTGCAACTTATGTATGGAACTGGGACACTCCAGCTTGTATTGTTTAAATCCAATAAAATGTAATCTGTGTGAAGACTCTGAACACTCTTACACCCAATGTCCATGGGCAGCCCACAATAAGGGTACCTTCTACGACCATGAGCAAATGGTTCAACAGGCAAAACAGGACCTCCAACAGCATAAGAGCCAGTGGCAACCACAGCCAGAGCCATCAACATCCACCAGATCTGCACAGAGGGAGAAGGAGATGGCATAATCTGATTCTGACCCTGTCCCCCCCCAACCAGGCCAGTCCCCACCACCCTGACAAATTGAGATAAGAATTTGCCAAGTGAAACTTCTGGGAAAGTTCCACTACACCTTCCTACTGTACATCAAACCAAAGGAACAGTGCCACATGACCACAACCAGATGCAGGATGAAACATAAGCATTAACTACTATGCCCCCACCTCCTCATCATGACAAGTACTTTACAGTTGTTGGAGGAAAATGTCAGAGTGCTTGGCTGTGCCCCAAATCCAAGATGGATGATGTCTTCACACAGAATAAGTTCTCAGCCCTTCAGGCTCCAGGAGAGGATTCAGGAGGCAATGAAATGGACTCTGAAACTTCTTCGGCTATGTCCTTTTAGAAGGACCTTTCGGATACTGAAGGGTCACTCTTAGATGTATCTCCCTCCAGAAAAAGGACTAAAAAGAAAAGGAGTTCCCTTTCTTATAAATAGTAAAGGCATCACCCACTCTTCTTCTCCTCTTATTAATCCTGATCAAAAAAGGTTTAAATGAGAATATCCTTATTACTTCTCTTAATGTCAGTAGCCTCAAGAATACTGTAATAAGAGCAGGCTGACTACATTTTCCACCTTGGTTGACTCAGATTCCCATATATTCCTGTTGAAAGACATTAGGCTCAAAACTATTTCTGATACACATAATGCAAAATCAGCATGAGTGTGGGGACCATTGGTTTGGTTGATGGGGGTGGGACCTGTGCTCAGGGGTAGGAAGTCTGTTTACATCCCAGGACTTTAAAGACATGAACATAATTCATATAGACCCAGGAAGAGCTTTGTCTTTAGACCTGGAATTGCATCATAATTCCATTATGTTATGGATGGTTTATGCTCCCCAAACAAAAGCCACTAGGGTTGAGGTTTTCTAGAAAATAAAACTATATTTATTCACCTCCCTGACAGTAATGTAAGGAGGATTTTAACTGCCCATGGTACCTTGAAAACAAGACAGGGCAAATGGGAAAACAAGACAGGGAAAATGGGAAAATTTCTGTGATTCCAATTTTTTTTTAAATATGATCCAGTCAGCTAATCTAAAAGATGCTTATTGGGTACAGTAGTTCATCAGAAGGGAAGGAGGGCATACTGATGTTCGAGGCATCCTTTCCTCCAGGATAGATTATCTTTTTGTGTCTGTCCATTAGATATTCAGGAGGCTAGCATGGAGGTTTCTGAAATCTCTGATCATGTGGAATTTAGGGTTCAGGTGGGGGATGATACCAAACTTAAACTGAGGAGATTTTTTCAGTCTCAGAGTGTACAGTGTGGTTCACGTTAAACTCAGCTACAGAGTCAAGCCATACAAAAGTGAGGGTACTGGACTTTAGGAGGGCTGACTTTGGCAAGATGGGAGAGTGCCTCAGAAAAGCACTAGCAAACAGGCTAGAAGGAGGTGTGGAGCAACAATGGGGAATTATCAAAACTGCCATCACAGACGCAACAAGCCTTTGTGTGAAGCAAATAAACAAATCAAAATAAAAGAAAAGCCACTATGGTTCTCAAGAGAGGTGGCTGTGAAAGTCAGGAAGAAAAGATAGCATTCCGGAAGTATAAGGAAACACAGAAGGAGCAGGACAGAGAGCTGTACCAGTTAAGGCAGAAAGAAGCAGGGAGGAAGTCAGAATAGCAAAGGCCCAAACTGAGGAAAGATAGCCAACTCAGTTAAGAAGGGGATAAAACCTTTTATAGGTACATCAGCGAGCGTAGAAAGACAAAGGGAGGGATAGTGAGGCTGAATAGAATGAATGGTGGGTGGGCAGAGGGGGACAGTGAAAAAGCAGGAATACTGAACGAATAGTTCTGCTCAGTATTCACAAAAGAGGAGGTGGAAGTGCCTAATCCAATTAACAGAAGCACTCTTGATAGGGGGGTCGATCCCAGTCCTTTCACAGAAGAAAGGGTTCTGCAAGAACCCTAAAACTGAAGGTGGACAAAGCAATGGGTCCTGATGGAATTCACCCCAGAATTCTAAAAGAATTAAGGAAGGAACTAGTGAAACCACTGGCTACTCTTTTAATAAATCATGGGAGGATGGTGTGGTACCCGAGGATTGGAGGAAGGATGATGATCCCTTCACAAAAGTGGGACCAAGACAGAGGCAGGAAACTACAGACCTGTCAGTCTGACCTCTGTGGTAGGGAAAGTGATGGAGTCACTCTGAAGGAAAGAATAGTTGAGTACCTAGAGGTCAGTGGAGCACAGGATCCAAGGCAGCATGGGTTCACAGCGGGAAGGTCATGTCAGACGAATCTAATAGATTTCTTTGACTGGGTGACAAAAGTAGTAGACCTGGGAGGGGCTGTGGACATGACCTACCTAGACTTTAGCAAGGCATTTGACACAGTCCCACACAAAAGATTGATAGTCAAATTAACCAGCCCGAGAGTGGGTCCCAGGGTGGTAGCCTGGTAAAACATTGGCTGGACAACAGGACACAGAAGGTAATTGTAAATGGAGTCCACCTTAAAGAAAGGGCGGTTACTAGTGGGCACCGCAGGGTCAGATTGGGTCCAGTCCTTTTAATGTCTTCATCAGTGACATTGCAGAGGGACTGGAAGGAAAAGTATGCCTTTTTGCAGATGACACAAAGATCTGCAACAGGGTTGATACACAAGAAGGCGTGGAAAGGATGAAAAGGGACTTAGCAAGTTTGGAGGAATGGTCAGACGTATGGCAGCTAGGATTCAATGCAAAAAAGTGCAAAATAATGCACCTGGGAAACAAGAACCCAGGAGAAGAATACACAATGGGTGGGGAGCTAGTAACAACAACAACAAAACAGGAAAGGGACCTGGGGGTAATCATATCAGATGACCTTATGGTTAGCAAGCAATGTGAGAAGGTAGTAGGGAGGGCTGGGGGTATACTGGGATGTATAGGGAGAGGCATCAGCAGCAGAAAACAGGAAGTTGTTATCCCTCTGTACAGACAGTTGGTGAGACCCCATCTGGAATACTGTGTCCAGTTCTGGAGACCCCATCTCCGCAAGGACATAGACAGGATAGAGGCAGTCCAGAGGAGGGCAACTAAAATGGTGCAGGGTCTGCAAGAGAAGCCGTATGAGGAGAGACTAAAGGAGCTTAATATGTATACCCTTGAGGAAAGAAGGAGAGGGGGGACATGATAGAAACTTTCAAGTACCTCAAGGGAATCAACAAAGTCCAAGAGGGTAGCATCTTTCAGAAAAAGAGACTTGCAAGAACAAGGGACACAATTTAAAGATAGAAGGAGGGTGTTCAGGGGCAATGTGAGGGAAGTATTATTTCACAGAGAGGGTAGTGGATGGCTGGAATAGCCTTCCTGAGGAAGTTGTGGGGTCTAAAACTGGGGGAGAATTCAAGAATGCATGGGACAGACATAAGGCAATTCTTGTGGGGGGCAGGAAGATAATGGCTGTTGGTTAACTAGGATCTGCGGCCTATCCTGTAGGTAGGGAAATTGGCAGACTAGATGGGCCTAGCGGTCCTTATCTGCCGTCAAAGTCTATGTTTCTATGTTTCTATGATGTTCCTGTTGGAAAATGGACCCTGGCAATAATTGGCTAAATACCACTCTCTTGGAAGACAAGGAGGTAGTGGTGGCCTGTAGGGCCTCTGTGGCTTCTTGCTTTGATTCCATGGTATTCTGGTGGGATGATACCAAACTTAAACTGAGGAGATTTTTTCAGTCTCAGAGTGTACAGAAGATGTTACTAGTTTAATCTGTGCTGTTGCATATATTTTTAACTTGTGTATATCCGCCTCCCCCTGAGCTGGAAGCCAGAATCCCAAACATGTTCTTTCAGCTGGTACAGGGCAGTACAATGAATCCCATGAAGAGGAAATACACTTATTTACACCTTAAGGATGGAGGCCATGCTATGATCAATTCCATTGCCTTTTTCTTTTCACTATATTTTCAACATAATATATCACAGTTGATCTCAGATTTAAGGTCCCAGATTGTTCTGCTCCTTCAGGAGTGGGTTATGCCATTTTATATCAAGTGGGCAAGGGAGAGATGGGTGGTCCTAGCTGCATGCACAGTCTCACATATACCTTTCTATATTTTGGTGGCATTAAGAAGGATAAAATCCTGGACACTGTTCCCAGATCATTTTTGATCCACCTCAAGGAAACAGGTTTATGCCACTATTATGGATAATTGTTATACAAAGCAGTTGATATTTCCTGGCAGTACAATCAAGTTACTCTAGAATTCCAGTTTACATATGGGATTCACTATGGCTCAGTAGTCATGGGAGACCAAGGGTGAGGAACTCTCACAAACAAAATCTTGCATGAAAGACACTGTCGTGGAGATAGCTGCATGAAATTCTTATTATCTCCTTTTGGGGAAAGTTTGTCTTGACTACTAGCATTATGGAATTTCTGCAGGTGACTTATGAATGTTTGGTACTGGGAGCACGTGGCTGTGTGTGGACTTGTTTTCATGAGAGCATGGGGGAGTGATTCTGGCAAATCGTAAATTCATGATCTGGCAGTTCAGATGTAGACTTGTACTACAGCAATAGTATTTGACCCAGGAGGCATTGGTTCTGACTATTTAGGGTCACGTTTGATTTTGCTATGAGAAAGATAGAACCCAATATACTTAAAGCCGGTTAAGCTCTCTCTGGAGAAACTGCCAGCATCTCCTTACTTAACTATTACTACTGTTCTCTGATGGTTATCATTTGTTTGCCATTTTTATGTTGATTGCACACATGTGCAAGAAACATATTGCGGCAGCTTGCCAGAAGCAGGTTGTGTAGGCGTGGCACTGTTGTGGCCAATGCCCCCACAGCCTTCAAAGGCTTGGCCCGCTTTCCCCAATGTGGTGGCACGCTGCTGCTGACACTAGTTCAGCCAGCGTGACACCAACTTGAAACGTTTCAGCCGCTGCAATTGGGGACTGCCTCATCATTGCAGCATCAGACATTCCACTGCAATGAGGGAGCGACCTGTCATTGCTGGGTGGAATGTTGGTACTGTAATATTGTTTGTGAACATGGTGACAACTTGCCACCGTGTTCACAAATTATATTAGTGAGCCCCCAGTGCCGAGGGGGTGTTCAGTCCCCCTCAGCAGCATGTGGCCCCCCACAACAGTGTGTGTTTGCTGACAGGGGCCCCAATCCCCATCAGCTGCAGTCCTTGCTTGAGTACAGGTTGCAGACATGGGAGCCCACTCCCCGTCAGCATAATGGCTCCCCCCACCAAAATGATTGGTTTATGCCAAGGGGGTGCCCAGTCCCCCTTGGCTCTATTCCCCCCAGCACTGAATATGTGCCGATGGGGGTGCTCAATCCCCCATCAACAACAATCCCCCAAACATTCAGGTTGCAAGCTGGGAACCCACCCAAGCATGCCCAATGCCCCTTGTGCCAATGGAGGTGCCAAATCCCCCATCAGCTACAGCCCCCAAACATTCAGGTGGCATGCTGGGAGCCCACCCCAGCATGCCCAATGCCCCTGTAAAGAAAAAAATATCCCACAATTTTTTTTTCTTGTTTAAACCTGCAAAAAAGAAAACAGTCCCTCGCAGTCTCCCTGACCCCTCCCACAACCCGTGCCCACCCACTGTGTACCCTGCATACCCACCCCTTACCCCATACTTACCTCCGGAGTCCGGCACTACAATCTCCGGTGGACCAGGAACACGTCTGCACTCTTCAAAGCCGACCGCAAACTGAGGAAATGCCGGTAAGCTGTATAATGTCATGAATAAGGCTTTTTCAACTTTTTTGTATATCTCAGGCATTTTTTGGAATTTTAGCACCACGTTTTCAACATGGGGTTATTAGGCCCCCTCCTCATGAATTCAGCCACTGTCATGGTGTTAATCGGTCCTGAAAGGTGATTTCACAGTCACTGCAAGGAATCACCTTTTTGGGACCAATTAACAAAACAACAGTGCCAGTGTTCATGTGGTGGGGTCTCAAAAAGTGCATGTTGCAAATTTGGTGGGAAAAATCTAAGAAATAACTGTTTTACGAGCATGCATTGTGCAGTTGCTACGCATGCTCGTAACTTCACCAATTTGCAATATTTTCAGTCCAAATGTTCAACATTGCCATTTTTACACCTCCTTATGAACAGTACAGCTGTCATTTTTCACATCCTGGCTGAAATGTGTTTTCACAGTTCCGGCACCGAATAGTGCGGTCACTGTGGGAAATCAGTGTTCAGGACACATTAAGAAAATCACAGTGACACTGTTCGTGAGCAGAGTCCTAAAATGCCTAAGTTGAACATTTTGTGATGAAAGTTCATAAAATGAGTGTTATGAGCATGCATTGTACAGGTTGCATGCACACCCGTAACTTTGCAACTTTGCAATATTTTCACTCCAGATTTTCAACATTGCTAGTTTTCCACACCTCCTTATGAACAGTGCAGTGGTCATTTTTCACATCCTGGCCGAAATGTGTTTTCACTCTTCCAGCGCAGAATAGCGCGGTCGCTGTGGGAAATCAGTGTTTGGGACACATTAAGAAAATCACAGTGACACTGTTCATGAGCAGAGGTCCTAAAATGCCTATGTTGAAAATTTTGTGATGAAACTCCACAAAATGACTCTGTTATGAACATGCGTTTTGCAATTTCTGTGCACCCTTGTAACTTCGCAAATTAGTGATATTTTCACGCCAGATTTTCAACACTGTTATTTTTTCACACCTCTTTGTGAACAGTACAGATGTCATTTTTCACATCCTGGGCAAAATGTGTTTTTGAGCTTCCAGCACAGAATACCGCAGTCGCTATCGGAAATCAGTGTTTGGGACAGATTAGGATCGAGCGAGTGAGAGAGGGGGAGTGACCAAGCTCAACTGAGCTCAGTCGGGACTGCTGCAGATTTCTTTGTGGGCAGAAAAAGGCAGCAACGCAGGTAGGAGCCCAGTACAAAAAGCCAGCCTGCAGCGCCGGCAGAAATGGAACAAGCGAGTGAGAGAGGGGGAATGAGCAAGCTCAACGGAACTGTATTGGGACTGCTGCACATTTATTTGTGGGCAGAAAAACCCACCAATGCAAGCAGGAGCCCAGTACAAAAGGGCAGCCTGCAGCACCGGGAGACACAGAACAAGCAAGTGAGGGGGGGGAGTGAATCAGCTTAACGGAGCTCTGTTGGGACTGCTGTGGATTTCTTTGTGGGCATAAAAAGGCAGCAACACATGCAGGGCCCAGTACAAAAGGGCAGCCTTCAGCGGCGGGAGAAACAGAGTGATAGAGGGGGCGTGAGCGAGCTCAACGGAGCTCTATTGTGACTGCTGCAGATTTCTTTGTGGGCAGAAAAAGGCAGCAATGCAGGCAGGAGCCCAGTACAACAGGGCAGCCTGCAGGGCCGGGAGACATAGAATGAGTGAGTAAGTGAGGGGGGGAGGGAGTGAGTGAGCTCAACGGAGCTCTGTTGGAACTGCTACTGATTTCTTGGTGGGCTGAAAAAGGCAGCAATGCATGCAGGGGCCCAGTACAAAAGGGTAGCCTGCAGCATTGGGAGAAACAGAGCGAGTGAGAGAAGGAGAGTGAGCGAGCTCAATGGAGCTCTATCATGACTGCTGCAGATTTGTTTGTGGGCAGAAAAAGGCGGCAATGCAGGCAGGAGCCCAGTACAAAAGGGCAGCCTGCAGCGCTGGCAGAAATGGAACAAGCGAGTGAGAGAGAGAGGGGGAGTGAGTGAGCTCAACAAAGCTCTGTCAGGACTGCTGCAGATTTCTTTGTGGGCAGAAAAAGGTGCCAACAGAGGCAGGAGCCCAGTACAAAAGGGCAGCCTGCAGCGCCAGGAGAAACAGAATGAGTGAGTGAGCGAGAGAGGGGGAGTGAGCCACCTCAACGGAGCTCTGTCAGGACAGCTGCAGATTTCTTTGTTGGCAGAAAAAGGTGCCAATGCAGGCAGGAGCCCAGTACAAAAGAGCAGCCTGCAGCACCGGGAGAAACAGAATGAGTGACTGACAGAAGGAGAATGAGTGAGCGCAATGGACCGAAGCAATCAACATTTGGCATTGACCTATGCTTGTTTTTTTTTTGGCACACTTGGTGATGTAATTTTATTTATGGTGATGTATAAATTTTGCACTATAATGTTTCCCATAAACAAATTCCCCTACTCTTCATCAATAAGTGCTATGGGATCTTTTACTCCCTCCTGGGCAGTGACCAGAAATGGGCAGATGGGACCTCAGTTTAACACTCATCTGAAGGATCACACAGGAGTGTGCATATTTATGGAACACATACAAACAGAGATGAGAAAGAAGTCCCAGCTGAGGCACTTACTTCTTTCTCACCTCTGTTTGTATGTGTTCCATAAATATACACACCACACTCCTATGTGATTGTTACAAGTAAATATTTGTGTTGCCATTGGGTTGTGCATTTGAGAAAGAGTAATGTGCTCAGGGACAGCCCAGGTTCCAGTTGTCTCAGTGGCGCAGCTGGTTAGTACAACTGGAACAATATTCCTGGTAGCCTGGGTTCAAGTCCCAGCTGAGGCACTTACTTCTTTCTCACCTCTGTTTTCATCTGTAAGATGGCACTTCAACATTGCAGTACTCTCCTCATACTGCACTACAGTGTCAGTTCTGGATATTAACCCAAGTACCTGGTGTGGGGCTAGAACCCAGGACCTTCCAATCTTCCAGCTCTGGAGGTGAGCATACTACCTACTGAGCCACTGATACTGACTAAATGGTGCCTACATCATCCTTGGATGTCACAGCATATCTGCAGTGAGTGACAAGCTCCCTGGCCCATCTGCAGGGAGTCACAGCTGTGGCAGAACTTTCCATCAACCCACCCCAACTGAGGCGCACTGCCAATTTACAATTACTTCCACCTGGCCTATCCCCTGCCATGGCGACCTGAGTATTCCCCAAAACCCCGGTCACATGTAGGTCACTGCAAGCAGAATGCAGTGGTGACACACAATTTTGGAATGTGGTGCTGATGCATAGGTTTGGAATGTGATAGTGATGCACAGGTTTAGAATGCGGCAGTGATGCACAATTTAGGAATGCGGCTGTGATGCACAATTTAAGAATGCAATGATGATGCACAATTTTGGAATGCAGCAGTCATGCACGGTTTCAGAATGTGAAAGTGATGCATAGCTTCAGAATGTAGCAGTGATGCATAATTTCAGAATGTGGTGGTGACGTACAATTTGGGAATGTGGCAGTGATGCATAGTTTCTGAATGTGGCGGTGGCACTCAGTTTCAGAATGTGGTGATGTTGCTCAGTTTTGGAATGTGGCAGTGATGCTCAATTTTAGAATGTGGTGGTGATGCACAATTTTGAAATGTGGCAGTGGCGCACAATTTCAGAATATGGCAGTGACGCACGATTTTGGAATGTGGCAGTGTTGCACAATTTTTGAATGAGGCAGTGGCACACAATTTCGGAATATAGCAGTGACACACACAATTTCGGAATGTGCCGATGACACACAATTTCAGAAAGTGGCAGTGATGCATAGTTTCAGAATGTGGCAGTGACGCACAATTTTGGAATGTGGCAATGGCAATTTTGGAATGTGGCATTGAAACACAACTTTTTGGGTATGTGCAGTATTGGAATTTGGCTGGGATGCACTATTTCAGAATGTGGCAGGGATACACAATTTGGGGATGGGGAAAGGATGTGCAATTTCAGAATGTGGCAGGGATACATCATTTTAGAATGTGGCTGGGATGCAAAATGTTGGAATGTGGTGGAGATGCGATGCACAATTTTGAAATATGGTAGGTGTATAAAATTCTGGAATGTGGCAGGGACAAGCAATTTGAGGATAATATGGTGTGCCCTGTCACATTCCAATAGCGTGCATCCCCACTATATTCCAAAATTGCCAGTCCCCACCAAACTCCTTGATGAGTGTCACTGTTGCATTCTGAGACTGATTGTTCCATCACATTTTGAGATGGCACATGCCTGTCACATTCCAAGATTGCATGTCCCCCTTCCCCAACATTTTAAAATTGTGTACTACCTTGACATTCAATGTCTTGGTTCAGTGCTGCATGCCAAAACCACCTCCTGAAGTATTCTAAAGTACAGTGCCATACATCTAAACATTCTGGATACCCAAGCACTGCAACCAACCCTACTGTATGTCACTTTATTTTTAAATGATTACTATAGCTACAGTTTCTTAAACTTTGGAGAAACAGGTTCTATAAGGTTGCTGACAGGGAGGACTAGATTGTGAGTTAAGATTACGATATCATCAGTGGCTCTTCACTGAAACTGGCTTTTTTGAACAAGTAGTGAAATCAGGGTTTTAAAATAGCTAATAACTATAAATAGAGAATAATGGATGGGGAAGGGTTGAATATGAGAATTTTATGCACACCCGAGTTGTGGGATGCTACATAAATCCCGAGGGCGAAGCCCGAGGGGTTTATCAAAGCATCCCACAATGAGGGTGTGCATTAAATTCTCATATGAAATACCCTCCCCATCTTTTATTTTTTATACTAACAGGCCAGCAATTTTTCTCCAGCAGTTTGTGAGACTGTTTGGCCCCGCCCACATACAGAATGTTGGCCAATGTGGAAGCAGCATAGTTTGATTGGCATGGCTCATGAATGTCATAACAACTAGCTGGTTGTTATGGAAAATATCAACCTGGTCAGTACATTGAGAGAAATTGCTGACCAGTTATTATATAGAGAATAATGAATAGGTAAATGTGTGTTATGGATTTTGTCACACATCCAAGGCGTGTGATGACCCATAAACCTTGAGAGTGAAGCTCAAGAGGTTTATGTGGTCACCACACACCAAGAGTGTGTGAAAAATATCCATAACATCAAACTTACCAATCCTTTATTTTTTATAATTGCTGGCATGGAGGTTTAGACTGTATTTCTTACAGCTTGAAAGAAAAAGACAGTTTTTTAGCTGGAGTGCAGTTTTATTTTTGAAGAAACTGAACTGTACATGAATAAAACACAGTTGAAAATACTGCAGTTGAAATACTTTTTGTGAAACAATGGAATGGAACAGTTTTAAGGTCTTTTCTTTGGGGAATGTCATATCAACCAGATTTTGGGTTATTATGAAGTATCATATCAACTGGATTTCGGGTTATTATTGCCTTTGGAGCATAATAACCTGAAATCTGGTTGATATGCATTTTTAACAAAACAGTAATCTGGTTAATATTTATGGTCACCAGTTATTATAACAAAGTAATGTAGAAACATATTTTTTGGTATGAAATTTATTAGGGGTATACTTATTCTAATTCTGCAATGTATCTCTTTTGGCAAGAGTCCCTCTTTAACCTTTTGTTTTTCAAATAAAGGCTGGCAAATATAACATATTATAAAATGGGAAGGAAAAATCACTTGCTCTGATTGACTGTTACCTGTGCATTAGATGGATCTAATGCACAGGTAAAAACAAGTACAGGTCAGCACTGGGTGATTTATCCCTTTTGTCATAAATGCCTATTTGGAATGTTGGCATTTCAAACGGCAGACATTTTTTATCCTCAGCTTACTTGTGCCAGTTAGGTACAAACTGTAGTTCATTTGCCATGAACACCAATCTTACAGTTAACTTTGAATTAAATTTCACAACTGAGATGGAAATCAACTTTACAACAGAACAGGAATCTGAAAATAAGTCACTAACAACAGCCATGACTGAAATGACTAATTCAGTGAGTAAAAGATATGCAAATGTTTCTGCCACAGAAATAAACAGTATAGAAGAGGGCATAAACAAGAGCAATACCATTAAGACAACTGCTTGGGCTCTAAGAGTTTTCACCAATTGGCAATTAGCCAGAAACATCATGCTAGATTGGAAGACAACCCCTGTAGAAGAGCTTAACACAATAGTCAGGCATTTTTATGCGAAGGTCCGTACTTCTAGTGGGTCAGAATATACCCTCAGCAGCTTCTCGGGGCTGCGTGCAGCTTTAAACCATCACCAGAACTCTCTTTCAGTAGGCCGAAATGTAAACCTTATTAGTGACCCCTCATTCAAATCCCGCAACACAGTTTTTGTCTCAGTAATGAAGACATATCAGAAAAATCTGAAAGATAGATCCAAACACCACGGCCCCATAACAAAAATGGACCTTGAATTTTTATGAAATTCCTCAGTCCTGTCACCGCTGCACCTGGGCTGGTCCACATAAATGTGGCTGGATATCCAGCTTTACATGACCAGGCACGGCAAAGAGGGGCTCAGAGAAATGAAAGTGGATAGCATAGTAATAAAAAAAGATCAGTCAGGACTCAAGTATGCCACATTGTCCTACAACAAGCATATTAAAACTCATCGTAACCCAACTGAAATCAATAATGAAATGTACTGTGGCTGCATGTATGAAATTCCTGTGTCTGCTCTGTGCCTCATCTCCAGCCTGAGGAAATATTTGTCCAAGCTGCCTCCTGATGTGCCATCTTTGTATTGCCACCTGAAACAGCTGCCCCAACAGTTTCTTGACTCAGCAACCACCTAGTACTCTAAAGAGCCAATGGGTGTAAGTTTTCTTTCCTCGATGATGGCCCGAATCTGCGAGGAAGCTGCACTGCCGAACCGTTATACAAATCAAAATGTTCGAGCCAAGGCAGTGCAAATAATGTCTGATGCCAGGCTCGAAAACAGGGAAATTATGTCTGTTACTGAACATAGAAGTGAGGCCAGCCTAAGGTCCTACTGGGCACCATCAATGGAAGACAGACAGTGATGGAGCAGGATTCTTGCACCAAAAAGTGGAAAAACTGAAGAAAAGCTGTCTGCTGCTGCCGGAAATACTGATCTCACAACGCAGCCCACAGTCACAGTGCCATCTACAGCCCACTGTACACGCAGCACACAGGGACCATTCAATCTTGTGAACTGCACATTCAACGGCTCCATAAACTTTAGTAACAATGAAGCAGGCAAGTGATTTTTCATTCCTTTAGCAAGTCATTACTGAAAGAACTGTTGCTGTCATGTAAAGTAAATGTTTCTAAACGTTAACTTTTTTTCTCCTCCTGCACCTATACAGTCCAGTGAAGTTATTGTCCAACTGAACCAGCAAGCAAAGAGAGTCAGTGGGTACCCTTCATATTTGTTTCACAATAGTTTGTATTGGGGTTGGTAAACGGACAGTCCAATCTTCACAAAATTCATGATTGCCAGCCTTGCACAATATTAGAATAAAAAGTTTGTTTATTGTAGTATTTCATAACACAATAATCCCCTATAAATGCCCAATGTTTCACCCGCATCAGGCTTCCTCAGGAGCAAGGATCTGTCAAACATACATAATTATATTACAGTCTTTCCAAATGGCATTACTTTATAGTATTAGCCCCCCAACTCCACTGATGGGCTCACTTGCATGCTCACCCACAAGAAGAACATTTGCTACATTAACAGGCTGTAACTTTAAAAAATTAAAATTACTTCTTTTTTCTTTTCAGCTGTTCCTTTTCTATGCACAACTTTTCCTTTTAGCACTCTGGACTCCGATCCGATTTGTTACCAGCCAGCCACCAACCTGCCCTTGTCACCAGCTATCCAGCATGATGTCTAGTCGCACACTACATTATCTTCAATTTTCCCCAAACTGCCACACATCTCGCTTTCTCTAAGAGCTGAAATAAAAAAAGAGAGAGACAAAGAAAGTGAACACCAACTCTACAATGCCATTGCCAGCTGCCTCCTATATGGACCTGACATTGGGACTCCTGGGCTCCAGTGCAGCGTTTCAGATCACTGTCGGCAAACATATGCAATTTGTTACCAGCCACTCACCCGCCCTTGTCATCAGCCATCCAATATGCTGCACAGTACGTTACCTACAACTTTCCCCAACCTGCCACAAACACTCACTTTTCCTAAGAACTGAAATTAAAAAAAAAAGAGAAAGAAAGAAAATGAACACCAACTTTAAAATGCCAGGCTAAAATGCCATTGCCAGCTGCCTCTTATACAAACTTGATGTCTGGGACTCCGGGGCTTCAGTGCAGTGTTTGAGATCACTGCTGGCAAACACAGCATCAGCCAAATACATTCAGAAAAAGACAAAAATCAACAGGATAAATTCAGTTAAGTAACAGGGCAACCAGATAATTACCGATAATTTAATATACAAAAGAAATGACACTGCACACTACAAGTTTACTGTCTTCTCAGTAAGGGACAAACAGGGCCACCATATTTTTTAAACTCTCCAACCTGCCTACCTACAACTAACAGCCAATTGGCTCATTTAATGTAGCGCAGACTCCCTAGCAATGATGTTGCTGACCCTGGCAACCAACTATGACTGCTCATGGATACCATAATACAAAATAATCCCACTTATTTTAATAAAAAAAAACACAAATTGAAGAAAAAAATAAAAAAGGAAACATTTCTTTAAACTCCATTCCTATTGCATAAATGGAATATGCAATGGAAAACTTGTGGAATAAATTATTTATCTGCACTCGAGCGGTTTGACCTTGGACACCTCACTCATGGTTTACGCCACTTGTGAGGTTACCTGAGGTCAAACTGCTCTTGTGCAGATAAATCATCCATTGCATATCCCTTGTATATATAGAGCATATCTATGACAGAGATATGTAACATATATAGGGCATGCCTGTGACATAGATACGTAACATATATGGGGGCATAGTTGTGACACAGATATGTAGCATATATGGGATATTCGGCATGCCAGTGACACATATATGTAACATATACAGGGCATACATGTGACAGAGCTATGTAACATATATGGGGCATGCCAGTGATATAGATATGTAATAGTTATGTGCATACCTGTGACAGAGATATATAACATATATGGGGAATGCCTGTGACAAAGATACGCAACATACATGGGGCATACCTGTGACATTTATTTATTATTTATTTATTTGAATTTTGTAACTGGGTGAGCCTGCTGAGACATTGCAGTCCCTTTCTCAGGGGCGGACACGGAAAGTGCAGAACATAGACAGTGACATGGCAGTAGCAGTGGATGCATTTACATCATTCACTGATTTAAAAAAAAATCATAATTTACAGATTACAAAGATATGGCAATTACAGTTGTTATATTTACATCATTCACAGATTTACAAAATTCACCATTTACAGATACACTTACATCAAATATTTAAGTAAACAGAAGGGGTCAGAGAGCGGGGATTCTTTTACATATGAGGATCAGTGAGTGGGGAAAATGTATACATAGCCTTATGAAAGCTGGACCAGGTATCAACGGAAACAGGAGCAAAGTGATGAGGCATTGAGGTGGTGTAATAGAGAGGACTGGAATTTAGCAAAGGAGGTGCAGGATAAGGTAGAGTGTGGTAGTGAGTTCCAGCTAGACACAGCTGAGAAAACAAAAGATATCCAGGCCACTGCTAACTGAGGTTTGGGCAGTACAAGAAGAGGGAGGGAGGCAGATCTAATAGCATGCAGAGGTTGCCAGAGCTGAATAAGTTCAGTAAGGCAAGGAGGGGTGTAACGGTGGACCAGTTTGTGTACTAAACTCAGTGTGGCATACTGGAGTTTGGATTCACACATTAGACAGCCCAGGGAGGAGAGGATATTGCAGTGGTGGTGATGGGCATTGACCCCTAGGCAAAGCTTCCCACCCCATGATAGACCTGTTTAAGGTGAGATAGGATGATTGTGTTAGTTGCAATTAGTAGCGGGGCACCATACATAAGGAGGGGCAGGAGGGTGGTGGCCGCAATCTTGTGGCATGAAACCGATATGAGGAAGGGTCATTTGTGGTAGAGTAGACACAGCTTTTGGTTTAGAGCTTTGGTTAGGAGGGTGAAATAAGTGTTCAGGGAAAGCAAGGAATCTAAGGTGATACTCAGATATTTAAAGGATGGGATGGATTCAAGGGCATCACCATTATGGGAGAGTATCGCAAGAGGGGGGCAGTGATGCAGTGAGGAGGAAGGATTGGAGAACAGCCTGCATTTCTTTTTTAGTGTTGAGAACTAGTTGGTTATCTAGAAATCAGCTCTCAAGAATTTGGAGGTCCGAGGTGAGTATGCTGCTGAGCCAGCCAATGTCGAATGAAGAATGGTAAACAATGGTGTCATCCACATAAAGGTGCGCAGAGGCCCCTCCGCAGTTATTTGGTAATTCATTAATGAATAGGGAAAATAATAATGGGCCCAGGATGGAACCCTGAGGAATGTCGTGGGTCATTGGTCTGAGATCCAAGAGAGAACTGGATCACTTTACCATTTGAGTGTGGCCAGTAAGATAACTTTGGAGCCAAGTTAAGGCACTAATGTCATGGCCAAGTGAGTGTAGCTACCATAGAAGGAGAGTGTGGTTGACCAAGTCAAAAGCCTTCATCAAATTGACAAAGATAGGATCAGTGGCAAAGCCCTGGTCCATAGCATGGAACAGGTCAAATGTAACTTTTATCAAGGCAGTGAGGGTACTGTGTTTTTTTTCTGAACCCGTGTTGGAACCTTGAGAGGAGGTGGTGGTGGTCCACATAATCCTGTAGATGATTATAGAGTTTATGTGCTTAGATTTTTGTCAGCTGGCAGAGGATTGAAATAGGCCTAAACTTCGTAACACTTGTGTTGGGCCCACCCTTATGAATGGGAACAACCACAGCTACCTTCCATTTATCAGGGACAGTCCCCGAGAGGAAGGATCGGTTAAACAGATCACGGACTGGGCAGGCAAGGGCTGCAGCTCCAAATTTGAGAAAGCTGGGTTCGAGGGTGCCATGACTGGGGAAGCAGTCAGCTTTTAGGTTAACAAGAAGCTGGTGAACTTCACTGAGAGTGGCAAGTTTAAGGTGAAAGGCTGGGCAAGCACCAGTGTCCACTACTGGGAGTGGGGAGGAGGGGGAAGTTGGCAAAGAGTGCGGTATATTTATGAAAGTCGGTAAAGAATTCATTAAATCCAGTGGTGATGGATGGATGGTCAGAGAGGAGAGTGCCTTGGGCAGAGATAGAGGGTGGAGCATCACAGGATTTGCCTTTGATTAGGGAGTTCATCTGCCTCCAGAATTCTTTGGGATTACAGAGATGCTCAGTTTTGGAGTGACCTGAAGTGGGTGCACTTAGCTTTCTGAATAGAATTTTTACACCTGTTCCTGAGCTGCCTACAAATTTTCCAGTCGGAGGGTAGCCTGCTTAGTTTGAAGTCTTCCAAGCCCGATTGTGAGCGGTCATGAGTTTCCTAATATCCTTTGAGAGCCATGTTGCTTTGATCCCTTTTCATCTGCATCTCTTTATGGGGGCATGAAGATCAACTATATTGGTGAAGGTGGTCATGAAAAAATCGAGGGCCTGGTTGATGTCCGGGAAAGTGTTTATTAGTCCCCAATTGTCATCTGAGATAGAGACAAAGAAAAGCACTGGGATTGAGATGGGACATATCTTGGACCAGAGTGACCTTGGGTGGAGGGTTAGGGAAGTTATTTCACCAGATACAGAAGGTAGGGGAGTGATCACTGATGTTATCAGTGTGTACACCCACAGATTTCACCTTATGGGTGCAGTTGGTGATCACCCAGTCAAGCAAGGAATGGTTGCCTAATTTTATGTTGATTTTTGTTGGGACATTGATGAGCTGAGCCAGGTTGGCATTGGCAAGAGATGCATGAATCTTGCTTGTCAGAATTGGGGTTCAGCCAGTCTATGTTAAAATTGCCACAGAGTATGAGGTCATAGTGAGGAAGGTTGTCGAGGGAGGACAGAAAGGGAGGGCAGATGGAGGCCTCTTTGGGAGGCAGGTAGGCACAACCCACTATTAATTTTTTGATGTAGCCGAGAGTCAGGGAGAGAAACAGTGACTCAGATGCATGGGGTTCAGGGGCATGGATAGGGATTTCAATGATGTCTAAGCCAATCTGGACATATATGATGACACTACCTCCCCATTTACCCAGACTGTCCTTCCTGAAGCAGTTGTAACCATGTATCGCTGTCTCATGTTGCTTAATGCTAGGCTTTAGCCAAGACTCCAATATGCCTAAAATGTCTGGAGAGTGTTGAGTAACCCATGCTTCCATTTTGGTAATCTTGGGGCACAAACTTCAGGTGTTTATATGGTCAAACTTCATTCCTTTAGGCTACTGGCCATTAACAATTGGGGGAGGTTGTTTAAACGGGGCGTATAGGGCCAGGGTTGAGTTCAATGGCTCCTGCTTGGGTTAGGAGGATGAGGAGGGGTAGGAATGGCCAGACTAAGGAGCAGAGTAGCTTCTTGGTGATACAGCCAAGAGGTGTTGATACACATAGTCTTTTCTGGAGCCAATGACCAAGATAAACAACACCACATTTGGGTAGGCAGGTAGTGAGGAGATGCATATGTATGGGTTCTGGGGCACATGCAGTGGTAGTGGGTACTCACTGCACAGGAGAGGGTGCCTCAAGGAGAGGGCAATAAGATAGTCAGCTGCACAAAGGATCAGAAGGCAGGAGATGGTAGCCAAGCAGCTTGCCTTGCACATAGCAGGTGGTCGATAGATGCCATTGCTTAAAGTACTGAACAGGAGTTAACCTAAACTGGTGGGGGGACAAGGGATTAAAGGGTCAGAGAGAAGTAGGTCAGAGTCGAGACTACTAGGACAGCCTAGTTGCTAGAGTGATAGACTACCAGGTGAAACTTAAAATAGGAGTCTAGGGTCTGAGGTTCAGATCCTGGCCTCGGTCATTTAAGTTTAAATCTCAATCCCAGCCTGGAGGGTTTTAAGGGTCTGGATGCTCTGTCAGGATTGGAACCACTGGGATGACCTAGAGGTTAGAGTAACCAGCTTCCATGTGTAACCAGACTAGATATATTGGGCAGAAGATTCAAAATCTGGACTGAGAAGATTATGTTTAAGTTCAAAATTCAAGTCAGGAAACTATAAGGCCCAGAGAGAGCTGGGTCAGAATTGAGACTGCTGGGGACAGTCTAGTGGTTGTGGTGATAGCTAGGGAAGCATAAGGGCCAGAGAGTTTAAGTTTAAATTTGAATCCCAGTCTGGAGGGTTTAAGAGCCTGGGGGCTCTATCAGGACTGGAGCCACTGGGATGGCCTAGAGGTTAGAGTAACCAGCTTCCATGGGTAACTGGACTAGATACATTGGGCAGAAGGTTTGAAACCTGGACTGAGAAGTTTATATTTAAGTTTAAAATTCAAGTCAGGGAACTATAAGGCCCAGAGAGAACTGGGTCAGAATTGAGACTGCTGGGATGGCACCTTGGTTAGAGTGATAGGCTACCATGTGGAAATAGAATAGGTATCTAGGGTTGGGGGCTTAGATCCCAGCCTGGGATGTTTAAGTTTAAATTCCAGCCTGG
Organism: Neoceratodus forsteri; assembly: GCA_016271365.2. NCBI lineage: Eukaryota > Metazoa > Chordata > Ceratodontiformes > Ceratodontidae > Neoceratodus > Neoceratodus forsteri. The sequence continues at coordinate 129,983,796 of JADMNL010000024.1, forward strand.
AGGGTTTTAAGGGACTGGGATGATCTACTGGTGAGGGTAACAAGCTTCCATGGGAAATTGGACTAGATATATAGGGCCACAGGTTCAAAACCTGGCCTGGGGAGGTTTAATTTCAAATTCAGGTCAGGGAGCTTTAATTAATCAGGACGATGTAGCAGGTAAAGATTTCAAGATGTGACAGGTATAAGTTTAAAGATAACAAAATGGTCAGAGAGGGAACAATGTGGAATAAATACTGATGAGAGTTATTAGGTGGTCATATAGTGAAAGGGTCAGGAAGGCAGACTTCAGGGCAAGAGAAGCACCTCAGAACAGGGTTCAAGACCTAGTAATGGCTAGGAGGTGAGCAAAGAGGAGAGAGGGTTAGTCCAATCAAAATAGGAAGGGTTGGAGCAGAGGGGCAGGTCTAGGTCACTTCTGTTTAAGGTGCTGAAGAGGGTTACAAAAGTTATGACAGCACCACCCAGTGGTGAGAGGATACAGGGAGAAGTGCAATCAGGAGGTGTGGAGGTGAGGGGAGCAAAGAGAGGTTGCAGAGAGGTACAGCAAAACCAGCTAGTGGCTGGAAGTTATAAGGAGCAGGAGGGGGGAGTTTAGGGTGTTAGAAAAAGGAACAACAGGAAGTCATGTGACTCCCATGAACTATAAAGGAAATGATGAGCCAGGGTGGGGCAGTCACCACAGTAGTGGTGACTGGCTAGTACACTGCAGCCTGTGCTCTCTTGATAGGATTTCTGAAGAGGTGCTCTACCTGATGTCTTGTAGGCTGCCTCCGATGTTCCTGGTGTGCTGGGAAGGGGAGGAGATACAACAAGTAACACATTTGGAGGTTACTTGCGACAGAGATATGTAACATATATGGGACATGCTTGTGTCATAGGTATGTAACCTATATGGGACATACCTGTGACAGAGATATGTAACATATATGGGTCATGCCTGTGACATAGATATGCAACACATATGGACTATTCCTGTGACATAGATGTGTTGCAGATCTGAGGCATACCTGAGACACAGATATGTAACATAGAAGGAGTACACCTGTGAAATACTTATGCAGCATACAGTACATAGGTGACACACCTGATATGTACAGTGAAGCCCACCAGGATGAAGCACAGCGTTGCAGAATTATGCAGTAGAGTTACTGCAGCAAACCATGCAATTTCAATGGGAGTTAATCTCTTTTGTCATGCAATAAACCTGTGACACTGCGCTTCATCCTGGTGGTCTGCACCGTACATGTATGATGACATAGATATGCAGCATATATGGGGCACACCTGTGATATAGATTTGTAACATATGGGGATACCTGTGACATACAGTGGTAGTTATCTCAGAGTTTCCCAACTCGAGGTACCACTGAGGCAATTTTCATTGACTGTAATGTGATCCTGCCTCATTCTGCCTCAGTATACCCAGGTGGTATGTAGCATATATGGGGAATACCTGTGACCCAGATATGTAACATACAGGAGGCATGCAGTGACAGAGATTTGTAACATATATGGGGCACACCTCTGCTATAGATAAGTAACATATTGAGCACACCTGTTAGATCAATATGTAAAATATTGTATATGGGGCATGCCTGTGATGCAGATATGTTACATATATGGGGCAAACCTGTGACATAGCTATGTAGCATATATTGGGCATGCCTGTGACATAGATATGTATTATATACAGTATGGGAATACCTGTGAGAGATATATGTAACATAAATAGGGCATGTCTGTGACATAGATGTGTAACATATATGCGGTATACATGTGGTAGAGATATGTAACATTTATGGGATATACCTGCAACATACATATGTATGGTATGTAACATACATGGGACATACCTCTGACATAGCTATGTAACATACAGTATATGGGGTTTACCTGTGACATATGCATGTAACATATATGGGGCATACCTGCAACATATGTATGAAACATCTATGAGGCATGCCTGTGACAGAGATATGCAACATATATATGGCATGCCAGTGACAGAGATGTTTAGCATATAAGGGGCATACGTGTGACATAGATATGTAATATGTATGGTGCATACCTGTGACAAAAATATATAATGTATATGGGGCATGCCTGTGACATAGATATTTAACATATATGCGTATACCTGTGAAATAGATATGTAACATATATGTGGCACACCTGTTACTTAGATATGTAACATATATGGAGCATACCTGTGACAAAAAAATGTAACCAATATGGGACAAACCTGTGACATACATATATGATGGTACATTTGGTCTAACAAATGTTCTCAACTATCTCTCCATGGTAAAAGGTAAATGTGAACTGGTTCTCATGGGAAACCTAAACCTCGACTGACTGGGTAAGTGCTCCAGCACGTATGCTTCTGAGCTGGGAAGACTCCATCTGACCCAGTTGGTTTCCTCCCCAACTAGACTGTCCCCTGGTAATGGACACCAGTCTCTTCTAGACTAGATTATCTCCAATAGACCTGATAGGATCAGTGCCATGGGCATCTTGTCTGACTCCATCAGTGTCCATTCTCTGGTCTACTGTGTCTGGAAGGCCTGCGCCCCTAAGCTCTCACCCTGTGAAATACAGTTTTGGGACTTTGCAAAGCTGGATAAGATGGCTCTTATCTCTGATCTTTGCTGAGCTGAATGGTCACCCATGTACCAGACATTGGATGCTGAGCTTGCTGCACAGCACTTCTTCTCTATGCTACAGGCTCTGCAGAACAAGCATGTTCCAATCAAAAAGCACAGAATATGAGGAACTGCCACTCAATGGCTAAGTAGTGAGCTGCTGGCCACTATCAAACTGAGAGACAAAACCTGGTACTAAGTGAAACAGACAAAGTCCTTGGTGGACTGGACCGAGTACAAAAGGCTCAGGAACTTATGCACAGCATCCATCAGAGCAGCCAGGAGTGCCTACTACCATTAACTGATTAAATCTTCTGTGACTCAGGAGGTTTCTGGAGTCACATAAACTCCATTTTGGGGAGGGACAACAATGAACTGATGATTGAAATGGTTCTGGATGGAAAAAGCTGTAATGACTCTCTCACCATCGCTAAGGCTTTCAACTCTCATTTCATTGACCTCTCCAGGTATGCAACTCCACCTGGACCAATGTCAGGGCCACCTCAGGTCACCAAGGATCTGACCAGCCCTCTTTTAACCTCCATCCTGTCACTGTTTCAGAAGTCCTGCATCTCCTGTGCTCCATTCTTCCCTATGGATCAGCTGGATCTGATGGGCTGCTACCTAAATTCTTGAGAACTATTGCCCCCCACATTGCTACCCCAGCTACACATCTATTTAACCTGTCTCTGGCTACTGGACTGGTTTCTTTCCCATGGAAGACTACCCACATTGTCCCTGTCCACATAAAGGGTGACACCATGAATATAGACAACTACTGCCCTATTGCCATCTTATTGACTCTGTCCAAAATTCTTGAGAAAATCATTGCCGCCCAGATCTCAGACCACCTGCACCTCCACAATCTTCTCTCCTCAGATCAGCATGGCTTCTGGCAGAGGCACAGTACTTCCACTACCCTCATCTGCTCACCACCGACATCCGGTTGGCTATTGCAAAGGCCTTCTCACAGGGGCTATTTTTGTGGATCTCACAAAGGCCTTTGATCTGGTGGACCACCCTCTGCTCCTTTCCAAACTGTCCACCCTTGGATTTACTCCCATGGCAACCACTTGGTTCTCCAGTTATCTCTCAGATTGTCAGCAATTTGTGCAGATCAACAATGACAAGTCTTCTCTGTCTCCCACACCTGGATTGGTGTTCCTAAAGGATCCATTTTGGGTGCCATACTCTTTTCAATTTTTGTCAATGATCTCCCCCAATGTCAGGCTCAAGTTCCACCCTCCTATATGCAGATGACATGGTGCTATACTTCAGCTCCTCTGACCTATCTGATATCAACTTGAACCTGAACCTCAACTTCAGAATCATTCAGTTGTGGCTGAAGCAAAACAAACTCATCATCAACAACAAAAATAGTTTCCATGCTCTTTGGATCTGGGCACAAAATCAGGACCTGCTCCCTAGCCCTAAACATCAGAAGATCTGATGACTCCCCACTCTGTACCATCTCCTCATTTGAATACCTAGGAGTCACCCTGGACCCAACATGGGCTTCTAACTGCATCTCTCTACCACAGTCAAAGCTGTCAACATAAAGCTGTGGTTGGAGTATAAAGGTAAACACATTCTGACAGCATCATCTATACTTAAGTTATTTTTATAACCAGGCCATCTAGAATCAAAAAGATGTCTAAAATCCTGCATTACTAGTGATTCATAAGTTAGAAAAGCTGGTGAAATGGGAGGGAATTGAAAGTAGACCCTAGGTTTTAAAAGTCACAAGTTTGTTCTTCATTTTCATTTGTTGTATATCAACATCCTGGCAAAAAGGTCCTTGTAAAGAAGAGACATCATTTTGAGCTTCATTCCATAAACTTTCCAACACATTGAAGGTCTCATCCAAATCACCAGAGTTAGAAAGTTCAAAGAACAAACTTGTGACTTTTAAACCTAGGTCTACTTTCAATCCCCACCCCCCATCCCCATTTCACCAGCTTTTCTAACTTATGAATTGCTAGTAATGCAGGATTTTAGACATCTTTTTGATTCTAGATGGCCTGGTTATAAAAATAACTTAAGTATAGATGAATCTTTGGCTTTAAAAGATATACAAAATATGAAACATGTGGAAATCAAGGAGCCAGATAAAGGAGGGAAAATTGTGATACTAAATAAAGAGCAGTATGAAAATGAAATATATAGACAATTGGATGATACCAAAAGTTATAGAAGATTACAAACTAACCCAAAAAAAGTTATTAAACAGAAATTAGACTCTTTTATGGATGAATCTGAGTTTAAGGGTTACATTAAGAGACAAGAAAATGAATTTATGTTAGTTTCCTTTCCTATAACCCCTACTATATACATGCTGCCCAAAATTCATAAGGACCAGACCAACCCACCCCCCAGGTCGACTGATCATCTCAGGAATTGGATCTCTTTCTGAAAAACATTCTGTATTGATAGATTCATATTGAAACAACTAGTTACCATCCATAGATCCTATTTAAGAGACTCTATGGATGTTCTATCACAACTTGGGGGGGGTTGGTCAGGTCCTCTGAATATATATGGCTCACTATTGATGTCACTGGCTTATATACATGTATATCACATGATCTCAGCCTTTTGGCCTTAGAGTATCATCTTAATCATAATCAAGTTGCTCATAATTTTTTCAAGGACTTTGTTCTGCAAGCAGTAGAGTTCATTTTGAATAACAACTATTTTATATTTGACACAAAATACTACCTGCAGACTACTGGAACTGCGATGGGGATCATAATGGCCCCATCGTATGCAAATTTATTCATGTCATGGTGGAAAGAAACTTGCATTTATAGTAGAAGAAGAAACCCTTTTTTGACTAATATTTACACTTGGGGGAGATTTATCGATGATCTTGTTATGTGGAAAGGTGATGCACTGTTGGCATCTCAATTTGTTAATTATATTGACATTAGAAAATGGGTAAAAACATCCTTGGGCTCTGATTGGCTGATAGGCCTCCCAAGGTGGTCGTCTATCAGACAACAGAGCCCAGTCATTAATAGTACCAGCTAAACACAAGCCCTAGTACACAGATCAAACTCCAAATAGAACGTTAGTTTTTAAAAGGTAGACATTTTTTTTCTCACTTCTCACCAACCTAGTTTGTGGCCTTCCCATGACCCCAAACTCAGTGCCATCACATCAGCCATCTAAAGCCAATAAAAAAATGCCAGAACAGTGAAATCAGTAGCAAAATTCATGGTGATTGCCTGTGATCACTATAAAACCCTCCACAGCCACCTTCTTTACCTTGTATGCTTGCCATTTCCCAAAGTCGCTCTCCCACCCCGAAAAGCCGGCAGCTCAATTGAAGTCCCCGAGCCAGCAGCAAACATAAGTGATCCCTCATATTGACGTGCTTCATGGAACTGCCTGTGCTCACTTTGATTTTTAAAATGTGCAGTGCGTGAAAGCGCGCTTCACAGAAGCTAGTCAGAAAACAGCTTACCCAAAACATAGCTGTGACTGACCATTGCAGGCACTAGTGGGGTGAGGATCTACAGTCCATGGTTGGCACAGACGAGGATCCGTAGTCCATCATTGCTGGGAGTCACGCTCACCCCATAACTTTGGGGAAAAAACAGAAAGCCTGGTGCCCACCCTGCTTCCTAATTGGTCAAACCCCCCCAATCTCATTTCAAATTTCTGCCATTTGTTTTGTATCGCTAAGCGAGACATAGTAGCCCCAAACGCTTCGTAATTAAGTGATACAAAACCACACATCATACTGATATGTGGATATTTATCTTTCATTCTTTCTTTCTTTATTTAGTGACAATGGCCTGTTCTCCCGTCTCCCATCATACCTTCTACAGCAGTATCGGACAGCGAATCGCGCTCTCTGTTCCTCCTCCCACAGGTACCACTCATTCACGCTCGTAAAACAGTTTCTTTTTGTAAAATAATTCTTTAGATGAACTACACCACACCGCAGTTATCAACAGCGCTGTGCTCATATTGAGCATATTTAAAAAAAAAACAGAAAACAGTCTAGTATTTAAGCAGTGGTCGGGGACAATGACAAATCAGCATTTCCCCAACCGTGCTTATTTCAAACAGCTGTGAATCCTACCATCTGCTCACTGTGCCCACTCTTGTCTGTAGCCACCCACTCTGAAAAACACATCTGCGGACCTTCCTATGGAAAACCCTCACTCCAGAAATAAACCATAGGGAAATACATGAAAACCATACTTGTATTCGGTTTTGGAGTGACATCAGTATTTCTCCCAACCTCGGTCATGTTACAGTGTGAAACTGCAATCTCGTGACCCCTTGCTCTAACCACTGTCTGCTAAGCTCTGTCTCCATGCTGCGCTTACACCTCAAAAAGAAACAAACAAATGTGAAGGTACTATTTTATTACAAAAAAAATGCCACAGAGTTGTATTTAAACATACAGATTTTTTTTTTAACAAATATAATATGCTGGCCCATTTTATAATTTTAAATACTAGATTTATTGCAATATTGCAATGCATTTTCAATTGTATGGACTATTTTCTGTCCTAGAGTAGAAATGTTAAATAAAAATCAACAAATTGTTTTGTAAAGTTAAAAATCTGTGTCAATATATTATTTCAAACTGTTTGCCCATTTTCTAAGTATAATAATACCCTCCAGGGTGGGCGGTGCTGGCCAATACCAGACCTTCCAGGGCCTATAAGGCCCTCCGCCTGCGGCGTCGGGCCTCATTACGCCCCTGGGCAGTCCGGTATTGGCCAATACCGCCCACCCTGTTGGGTATTATTGCTTACCTAATGATGTGGGGTTACATTTCACCTCCAACACACACATCACTGACATTTCATTCTTGGATTTAATTCTAGTGGGTATAGAAGGGCAACATATACAAAGTAGACATCTAGAAAACCCACATCTGGTAACATGGTTTTACATGCTGACAGTGCACAACCAGTACATATGACTAGAGGAGTGCCTTATGGTCAATTTGTACATATTAGAGTTAACTGTTCGAGCCTGCTTGAATTTGAAAAAGAGAGCCAATTGATGAGAACTAGATTTCTTTCTCATGGATATACAGAGGAATGCATAAATAAGGCATATAATAAAGCAAAAATCATAAGTAGACACATTGCTGAAACCTAAAAAAAAAACTACTGAAATGTCAGCTAATCAAAAACCCATTACATTTGTCACTGAACATAATAGGGTTTCAAAAAAAGTAGCAGATATTTTAATGAGACATTGGGGAGTCTTGCAGAGTGATCTGGATCTAAAAAATGTAATTGAAAATAAGCTGAGAATATCATACTATAGAGGTCGAAATTCAGCTGATTCTCTAACTAATAGTTTATATGTAAAATGCCAGGAACCTAGAACTACCTGGCTCCCCCCCAACCCTTGGGTTGTTTACGCTATGGACACTGTAATGTGTGTAAATTTTGTCAACTAGGATCAACATTTTTACATCCACATTTTGATGTAAACAACAAGAAAATACAAATCTTACATTTCATTAATTGTTTAACAACATATGTAACATATGTTGTACAATGTACTTGTCCTCTTATATACATACGAAGAACAAAAAGCATGCTACGAGAACACATGCAAGAACATGTTAGAGCTACAGTACACACAAAATTGAACCAAATATATTCATTTTGAACTATGCCACAATAAGGATGTTAGTGCATTTACCTTTATGGATGTAGACCATATAAAGGAAAATATAAGAGGGGGTGACAGTTTAAATAAATTGTCTAAACTTGAACATAAATGGATTTACACTATGCAAGCTCTGTACACATTTGGTCTGAATGACTGTTTGGATGTCACAGTGTTTCTATAGTAATGTGTATCCCAACTAGGATTTCATGATGAATTTTTGATGTATATATCTATTTGGATATATTTTTCTCTGGTGCTGTTGTTTTTGATATATTTATCTGGATACATTTCTTTCCTGTACTGTTACTTTTGTAAAGAATCTATAACATATTCCTATTTAAGTGATGCGTTAATTAATATGTACAGCATTTAAATATTCATAATAAGCTGTGTTTAGTGGCTAGCAATTTTTGATACGATTGTAATATAAGAAACATTTTAAGACTGTGCCTACACTGTTTCAGTGTTGAATGCTATTGCTAATTGAATTGAAAAATGAAATATAGTTTGATGTCATGTACTGTCACTTTAAAGATTTTTTGAATAAATACTACCAAGCCAGCATTCAAGACACACCCCCTGATGAAGATTCATGCCTTGGACTTGAAGCGCTGGGTTGTAGCCATGGGCTCTGGCTGTTTGAATCACCACCATCAGGGTTTTTACTAATTTTTGACTTGCAAGTGCTGCCTTTATTTTGTGTTCTATATGGTGCTAGTCTGGTAAGCGCTCACATGGACAGTGAGTGGGGATTTACGGTGTTTGCTGAAAACGCTCCCCTGGTCGCTATCCATGGTGCTGGTACACCACAAGGGCACCAGAATCTGGGAGGCTGGCTGAGTTGCTCCCATGGCATGGAGGGCTGGGGCACAGAGAAGCACAGTCAGAGGCATTGGAGACCATGGTTCAAATCCTGGTCTCCAGCCATTTTATACACATTGGGACTTTGTTTTCTTTTACAAGGGCCATTGAAATGGTATTCCACGGCCCCAGAAATTTAACTTGCCCCATGACCTGCTCCCCCCAGAGTAGGAATCCTTAAGTTTGGGGGTGCAGAGTCCCCCGCAAAAGAAAAATCAATGCCGTTATTGATGCTGCGCACCATGCCAATGCTATTCTTGTTGGCACTCTTTGGACCCAGTGCCCTTATTTTTTTTTCAGTTAATAGTTTTATTAGTTTTCAGTTTACCAAAAAACACACACAGAAACATGTCACATGGCAAGTACATACTGTAAGAAAACATACTGTAAGTACATAAGAAACATACTGTAGCAGCAGAGAAGGAAGTAAAACATTATATCCACAGTCATATATAATACATCATATCATGAAAGTTATGATCTTAACTGGGTTTTAGAAGGGGTATGAGGGAGTCCCTCAATCTCTGCTCCGTTCAATGCCTAAGGAGATACAAAAAAACAAAAAACAAAAAGGTGTCCGACACTGGGTTTCCCTGATATGTATTATAATAGGATGAGTGGAAAAAGAAAAAAGGGTAATAGTAGATAAGGGCGCTATAATTAATAAGACCAGTACATTGTCTGTGGCTGACTATTTCAAGCTGGGAGAGAAGTCACTTATATCTGGAGTGTCATATTAGAGAGAATCAGCAAGGGAGCTTATGGCCTAGACTCATCCTATTCCAGTCCTAGGTTTCAAATAGGCTAGAAAGGGAGCCCAACAGGCTACGTATGCAGTAGGTTTATTAAGGGTGGAGTAGGATAGTCAGTCAAGGGTAGCAAGGAGCATGAGAGCATGGTGAAGTTCTTGGATGGTGGGGATTTCCATGGATCTCCACCAACACAGTGTTAGACATTTGGCAGAGATACCCACGAGGGCCAGCCATCGAGGTTGGGAGGGTTTAAGGTAGAATCTCGCAAGAGGTAGGCCCAGGATCCATAAAAGGGGATCTGGTTGTAATTTGAGGCCTAATGTATCCATGGCAAATTGGTTCACTGCTTGCCAGAAGGGGGCCAACAGGGAGCATTGCCACACAATATGATATAAGTCCCCAGGATGGGTCTGACATCTCCAGTACAGGTTAGTATTCAAAAGCTGAGCTTTGTGTAGTACATCCAGGGTTTTGTACCAGTGGTGCATAAGTTTATTTTGGATGAGTCTACTACGAGCATCTGGATAGCACGTATGTGCCAATTTCCAACAAAGGACCCACTGAGTATCCCCTATTTCCATTTTTAATGTTTTTTCCCATTTTGTTTTAGAGGTCCCAGATTGTGAGGGAATGCTCTCTCTAATTTCTGCATAGACTCTGCTTGCTTGGCCCTTCGAGTATTTGAGCCAGATAGAGGGCTTCTGAGGGGTGGTCTCTTCAGGGGAATGGCTTTTAAGGAGTTCTGATAGGGAACTGTGGAGTTGGAGATATCTCCAGAAATCGTTCCTACTCAGATTGTATATCTGAGCCAAGGTTTGGAAGGGTTTCAGTCTGGAGCCAGTCTCATCAAGAATATCTGCCAAGATCTTGATGCCGGCTTTCTCCCGTAGAGTATCATCTTAATCATAATCAAGTTGCTCATAATTTTCCCAAGGACTTTATTCTGTAAGCAGTAGAGTTCATTTTGAATAACAATTATTTTATATTTGACAGAAAATACTACCTGCAGACTACTGGAACTGCGATGGGGACCACAATGGCCCCATCGTATGCAAATTTATTCATGTCATGGCGGAAAGAAACTTGCATTTATAGTAGAAGAAGAAACCCTTTTTTGCCTAATATTTACTCTTGGGGATCCATAAAAGGGGATCTGGTTGTAATTTGAGGCCTAATGTATCCATGGCAAATTGGTTCACTGCTTGCCAGAAGGGTGCCAACAGGGAGCATTGCCACACAATATGATATAAGTTCCTAGGATGGGTCTGATATCTCCAGTACAGGTTAGTATTCAAAAGCGCTTACTGATAGATAAAAAGCTCTTCCACTATGAACACAGTGCAAGTAGGCTAGTGCAGTCACCTGTAGGCTGGTGCAATTTTTAATCAACTTGTCCAGCTGGGTAGTGCAAAAAAAAGTTAGGGTTAGGGTTGACCCCTGCTAGGTCTCATAGCCTCCTCTGTGTTCATAGTGGAAGGGATTTTTATTTATCAGTAAGCGCTTATTATGAAAAATTGGCATGTAAAAAAGGGGGGTTGGATTATCAGGAATCTTGTTGTGCACCTTGTACCAAATATAGGTCGCCGATGCAATAGTGGGATGGGACCGTAAGAACTTAGGTACTGGGTTGTAGATTAAAAGGGGAAGGGAATGCATCTGAGCTATAGCCTGTTCCATATGGAGCCATTGCAGGGAATTAGAGTTCAGGGTAGTGAACCATTTTAAAGATTGTGCCATTGAGTATGCCCATGTGTATCCCTCAAACCACAGAAGTCCCCAGCCACTATCTTTCCACTGGGAGCGAAGTTTACCCCTACTATAGTGTGTTTTTTGTTGTCCCAGAGGAAGTTGCCCACTACAGTATCTATAGTATGGAGCCATTTTACTGGGGGGGGCTATAGGAATTTGTGAGAGTGGATAAAGTAGCTTAGGAGCTGCAATCATTTTAAGAGCAGCAATTTTCCCAGCTAGGGTGAGGTGTAACATCTTCCACCTATCTAGTTCAGTTCTGAGATTGGCAATCAGGGGACTAAGATTAAGATCCCAGAGTATAGATAGGTCAGGGGAGATCCAGATACCAAGGTACACATGAGAATCCGGGGCCCATTTGAGTCCAAGACAGGAGACTATATTTGGGGTGCAGATAGAGTTGAGGAGTAGTAGCTCAGTTTTGGATGTATTCCTCTGGAGACCGGAGATTGCTGCAAAGTTAATCAGGAGAGTAAGGAGAGCTGGGAGCGCTACAGCAGCATCTTCAACTGGGATTAGCAGATCATCAGCATACATGAGCGTGGAATATGATGTATCTCTGATGGAGATACCACAGATAATGGGATGTTGCCGAATAGTGACTGCTAAGGGCTCCACTGCTAGTATGAACAGGAGGGAGGAAGGGGCATCCTTGATGGGTGCCCCTACCAAGCTGGAAAGGGCTGGAGAAGACTGTGTTAGTCCAGACTCTGGCTGAGGGTTGGTGATGCAATGCTAGCACCTACTGCAGAAATGAAGAGCCGCAGCAGAATCTCTGCAATACCTTGTCTAAAAAGTCCCACTCCAGGGACTCAAAGGCATTCTCGAAGTCTACTGCGATGGCAGCTGCAGGGGTAGGCAGAGTCTTGGCTTGATATATAATGTTAACCAGTGATATGATGTGATCCTGGCTAAGGCATCCTGGCACAAAGCCCACTTGTGAGGGATGAATAAGAGATGGAAGAAAAGGGTTAAGCCTGGTAGCCAGGATCTTAGCGAATATTTTGCTGTCTGTTTTGATTAGGGAGATGAGGCGGTAGCTGGAGGGAGTGGTAGGATCCTTACCTTTTTTTGGGAATATGGTAATGACCGCTTCATGAAGGGTAGGAGGAAAGATGCCATTGTGCAAAGCCTCTTTGTAGACCTGAGAGAGAAGGGGGGCAATGTGTGGAGCTAGCATCTGCCATAGCTCGACCAGAAAGCTGTCCCCTCTGGGTGTCTTACCAGTATTAAGAGTGTTAATGGCCGCTATGACCTCTGCCTGAGAGTAGGCAGGTCCAGCTGCTCAGCTTGGGAAGGCAGAAGTACGGGAAGTTGGAGAGATGTGAGAAAGGTTTCCATTGTCTGCTCCGTTGAGGTTCTGGTGGATGTGTAGAGGGTCGAGTAGAATTGTTGCATAATGGCATTAATGGCGATGGGGTCAGTACAGATTAAGCCCATCTGATGCTTCATGCATGGGATTTGATGTTCAGCCTGTTGCTTGCAGAGTCTGTAGGCCAGTAGTTTGCCAGCTTTTTCACCCCCCTCCCAATAATGATGGCGTAGCCTTAAAATTGCCACTTTGGCCTTACGAGTTAGTAGGTCATTAATGGCTAAGCGAGTGGTAAGCAGGTCTCTGCACAGTGGGGAATTTGGTGCCAGGTTGGGCGATTGTTTTGCTCGAGCTTCTAAATGTTTTAGCTTGGTTTCTAGGGAAGTCAGGAGGTGCTCCCTTTTCTCCCTTCATTTAGCAACGTAACTAATGATGGCCCCTCGCAGGGTGGCTTTGAAAGCCTCCCAGTGAGTGCTGGGAGGCGTATCTTGGGAGGGATTTTCTGCTAAGAAACAAATTGTGTCTGAAGTGACCCACTGGACAAATTGGGGGACTTTAGGTAAAAGGGGTCTAGTTTCCAAATAGAGGATTTAGGAGAGGATGGGCCCCAGAGGACTTGAAGGTGCACAGGGGCATGGTTCAAAATAATTTTAGGCATAACCTTAGTGTCAACTGCGTTCTGGCCAATATCAGCTGAAACCAGCCAAAAGTCTAATCGGCTGTGAGACCCATGCACCACCAAAGTGAAGGAGTAATCTCTCGTTTTGGGGTGAAAGGTTCTCCAAATGTCAGTGAGATGTACTTCTGCAATCAATAGTTGCAGGGCTAGCTGGGCTTTGGGATGTTGTGGGGCAGAAGGAACACTGTGGTCTGACTGAGGTACTAGAACCAGGTTGAAGTCCCCTCCTAAAATAGTGGGTACAGGGTCCAGGGATATAGAGCATACCTCTTGGGTTAATGAATGAAAGAAGGAAGAACAATCTTCATTTGGGGCATAGATGCAGCCGAGAAGATTGGGGCCATCGGGGGTTTTCATTAGGGCTAGAACCTTCTGCCATAGAGGTCTGTCCATACTTGGATGACGGACCAAGCCAGAGATTTGTGGATGAGGATAGCTACTCCTCTTTTCCGGGTAGGGGAAGACGCAGATAGGACCTGTCCTACCCAATTTCTCTTCAGCATATCATGATCATGCTTTGTAAGTTTAGTTTCCTGTAGGAAGGCCAACGTAGCCCTCAGCCTTTTCAGATGAGACAGCACCTGTTTACATTTAACCGGGGTATTCAGACCCCGTACATTCCAGGTGTATGCATGAAGGTCAGCCATGATCAAGGAGAGAGGAGCACGTGCGAGTTACCATGATAGAGGTACAAAAAGTACAGGCTGAGGGTTCTGCTGGCCTTCCCTCTAGGAGCCTCCCAGTGACATCTAGATGCCTAACACAAGTGATCCATACAGAGCCCAAAAATCTAAGACAATTATAAGAAGCCCAGTTGCTACATAATATAAACCAAAAACTCGAGCAAACGGCCTGTACTGGTATTAACCTATATACAGCAGTACACAAGTACCAATTGACCTTAGTATTTGGGGGTTGATAGTTAGGACGGCAGGCAGGCCGCCAAGGCCACCAATCATCCCCTCATGGAGTTGGCTGAAGAAGTGAAGAGACAGCACTGTATAGAGCTCTGATTCGAGTACCTATCATGCAGCAGCACAAATCCATTTCTCCACATGGCCTATGGGCAAAAGAGAAAAAACCAAAAGGAAACAACAAGGGGCAATGCAGGAGACAAAGCCCATGTCCAGTGGATAGGGGCTTAGAGGAGGGGAGATAGGGAGTTACTCACCTTGTCTAGGAGGCAATCCTAAATCTATTGCTTCGTCCAAGGGTAAAGAGAGGCGATGGGAGAGTTTCAGCCCTAACCAAAATGAGAGCTGCGCATGTGACATGACTCCAGTCTGCCCCCATATACCACCCTCTTGTCAGGATAGCATTGTGAAAGGGTGAAGAGGTGTTCAGGCACAGTTCAAAACAGGCACAGTGCAGATCTCCCCCCCCATAACTGGAACATAGCAACACGGGTAACAGCTGATGCATCTGAAGCCTTAATTAGAGGGGATCGGGCCAGTGCCCAGGTCTCACCCATTAGCCCACTGTTTAAATGTGAGAAGCAGAGGGTCAGTCAAGCAAGCAGTCCAAGGAGGGTAATCAGCATACAGTTGCTGCATTAGGATCGGCAATTTCTCTGCAGCATAACATTTCAGCAGTCCAAAAAGGTCCTGGGTAGCAATGCAAACATGAACATGTTCATGGACAATGGCTGGCCACAGAGGCGAGCAGCGACATCCAGTGGTCCAACCAGGCAAAAGCCATCCAAGCCACAGACAGCACCTGGGTCAATCCCAGGAGCGAGGAGGTCAGTTAAGAGCCAACTAGGGCTCCTCTCCACCCGATGCCTGATACCACAGCCTAAAAAGGCCTAGGCAGAGTACAGAAAGAAAACAGGTACTTAGCTGTGCAGTCAGGGGGGAGATTCATCAGCTGATCAAGCCGACGGAAGAGCTGTTGATGCTGTAGTGTGCCGGTCATTGCTCGCAGAAGGGAGAAGTTGTTATTCCGTGGAGGTTTGCCGCGGGTCCGTTGCTGTGTCAGCAGACCATGTTTGGGGTTCTTCAGATGGCAAGCTCTGTGTCAGCGATTTGGCCCCTCGCGGTGCATCCTCCTGGAGCATCAGCAGCAGAGCAGACTTGTTCGGGGAGAAGTGCTGGTGAAGGCCGCCATCTTCATCATCCTGGGGAGCTCCACATACTGCCTCATGTTCGGGTGTTGTCGCCTCTCATGCTGTTGCGAAGTATGTTGCTTCCCTGGTCCTAGGAGGGAGAGGCTTCAATCGATGCAAGCGCCAGGCTGGGAGAAGTGTGGCCCAGGTCTAGTAGATTTGTCCATGCATTTGGGGGAATCAGGAGGGCTGTGGATCAGGCTGAACACTTCAGGGTCTTGGAAGTACTTAGGGAATTGCTGTCAGAGGTACTCTATAAGGCTTACCAGCATGGTGAATAGAGTAGGAGCCCCATTAATAATTAACTTCATCATGGCAGGGTAGTGTAGAGAAAAGGAGATATGATGCGCATGCAGGATCTTGCAGCAAACTGCATATACTTTCCGCTGCTCCATCAATTCCCGGGAGTAGCCTTGGAAGACATGAATGGTATTGCCATTCCAGGATAGGGAACCTTTGTCCCTTGCTGTAGCAGTGATCAGCTCCTTTTGGCGAAAGTCCAAAAAAGGAGCCAAGATGGGTTGCGGGCACTCTCCTGGTTTAGGTGGTGGGGCCAGAGAGTGATGGTCCTGCTCGATTTGCAGGACAGTAGCAGGAGGCAGGCCTAGTATATGTGGCAAGGTATTCTGCAGAAAACGAACAGTGTCCTGTTGTTCAGCCCCCCTCTGGGATGCCAATGAACCTCAGATTGTTGCGACAGCTCCGATTTTTTAAGTCATCCACTTTATCTTGGAGATAGTGTACAAGATGTGCTTTTTCCCCGAGTAGTAGCTGTGACTTCTTGTAAAACTACATCATGGGCCTTAAGATGCCTTTCCATGTGGATCATCCCTGATTCAATTGCCTGTAGAGTTTGAGTATTAGTATTTAGAGCAATAGTCATTTGGGACATCTGTGCCAGCAATTGAGTGGTTCTATTTTTGCAGGTTCAGCTGGAGCTGGAGAGAAGGACGCCATACTGTAGGACTTAGGATAGGAGAAACACCCCTAGCAAGCTGATCCACATTGATAGGAGAGAAGAAATAAGGGTGATACTGCTATGTCTGGTAAGTCCCTCTTTGAATTCTTGTATTTTCAGATGGTTATAGAGGCCCCTCATTGTAGGATGTCCAAGGATAGTAGCCTACAAGAAAGGAGCTAAGGAATTATGCTGCCATCTTGGATGAAGGCTAAGCCACCCCCCCGTGCCCTTATTTACCAGGCTACAGGCATTTAGACAGAATGCACACTAGCTTTGGTTTTTCCTGCTCACTGTGTCCCCACTTTTATGACGCCATCTGATTTGATTAGCCAGGACTGTACCTGTTTTGTCCTTGCTTTTGCCTGTTGCAGTGTGACCTGTTAACGAACTAGTAGGTGATGGGGGAGAGGCAACATTGGTGATGCAGTGGGTGCTGTTGCCCTCTCCCTTCCTCAAGTTTAAATAACTGATAAATACATTGAACTTCTGGCTGAGTGCATGGATCCCCTCCTTTATGAAGTGTTGGCCATCGAACTTGAAAAAGTCCCGCTCCCAGAAATTCCTCCAGTTAACCATGAAGTGATGGCCCTTTTCCTTACACCAGTCCTTTAGCCATGTGTTCAAGTCCTTGATCTCCTTTTTTCTGACTTTCTGCCTGCTACCCCTGCCCCCAGACAGACAGAATTTCAGAGAAGGAGACTGTGGATGAATTAGAAGACACTTTATTGGAGAGGTTTGTTAGCTGCATTTTTGTTTCATCGATCATTTGACTAGCTAAGTCATTTGTCCCTATAGGTATCAAGACATGTGCATTCTTAGCCATGTTGCTAACTATTTTTTCAATGCAGCTAGTGTCCCTCCAGGCTGATGTCCCAGGGAGGCATCTGACCGTGACCTCATAGCACCCATATTGCTGAAGTTGAGACTCTACTCCCCTTATCATAGAGTCTTCTGTGATCAGCAAGGGTCTTTTGTTGGGTTTAGTTGGTGAGCCATCCTTTGTGGTACTCATATTTGTTTTATGTTTAGAGTTAGGAATTGAGTCATCCCATGCCACTGCTAAAGGGATGGATGACTGCGGTGAATACATGTTAGAAGTAGATAGCAGCAATTCCATGCACATTTGCCCATCATGGCTACACAATGAGGAATGTGACTTATGATTCTTGACTATCTACCAACCACCTGGTTTGGTTGTTCTTGCGGTAGAGGTTGTACTGTGTGGGGTTGGTATTGTGCTGCTGGTTGATTGCTGCAGTGTTCAATTGCATGGAGTTTGGCCCTGAGGTATGATATTTCAGCTCATGTGGCATCGAGTTGCGAATGTAGATCCCTGAGTTCCCACCATGTGGCACAGTGACCAATCTTATGAGCTATCACTTTGCTGTAAAGAGTGCCACAGTGCCTACAATCTACTATATCCATGGCTGAGTTGATTGCTTACAGACAAAAAACAAGAGAAGGTCAAGTGTCTTAGTGGCATGCATTAAAAGGTAAGTAAAGGAATCGATTTTTGTTTTTATAGTTTTTTTTTGCTCCTGATGTACCTATGTGTAAGCAGGAAGTATGGGGTTGTGGAAGAAATATACAGGCGAGTCTTAGGTAGTGGAGATATAAAATAAAATGTGAGGCTCAGGACAGAATAGAGATACAGGTATTATATGTATGCCCCATCTTTGTAATTAGGAGAAGCAGGAAGGGGAAGGGCCATGTAGACCCTTCAAAGGAGAATGATCCATGGTAGGTAGGAATAGGGGGTAGGGTGCATGGGTAGATCTTTGTTTCTGTTACCTTTAAAAACAATCAGTCATGTTCTGCCTTTTAGATGTACCAAGCCATTATTACATCAGCTGCACATAAAACCAAAGTACACACAGAACTGTGTCAACAAAGTACGCACGGAACTGATAGGATAGAAAGGTAGCTTGCTGTTTTTATGTTAAGGGAGCATGGAGTAAGTGTTCCAACAGCTCCTTATGCTGAGAAAGCAGTTGCTGGCAGGGTCTGATCAGAGCGAGTGAGGGGAGAAGCCATCACAGTGGAGAAAGGGCCCAGACTGTGCACTCCAAGGAGAATTCACGAAGGTAAAACTGCTGTCAAGGAATCCCTGCTTCTGCACCTGTCAGAGTCTGCCTTCCCTCCATGATTGGTGTCACTCCAAGTTGGTGCAGCTCAGGAGATAGTAAGACTAGGGGCTGGACTGCATTTGGCACATGCCTCCTAGAGTTGCCCTTTGTGTCTGAGCTGTTGATCATCAATGCCCAGAAACATGACAAGCTGCTGGCTAAAACCAGCTGCCTCTGCCTACCCCCCTGATATCAGCTGTTATGTCATACCTTGCCATACCCAAGTGTAACACCAAAATGGGAGAAAATGCCTTCTCTGTTTTCACACTGAAATTATGGAACTCCCTACCACTGGAGCTCAGGCACTGTCAAACTCACCAGATTTTTAAACTGGAACTCTGCAAGTTACTTTTTTTTTTTACTTAGTGTACTATGATTTTTCTTCCAATGGCTTATCCCTGTCAGCTGCCATACCACCACTGATGGACCCGGCTTCTTACAAGCGCAGTGCCCCCTGGATTGCCCCCCAGAGTGAAGCCTTCAGAGTCTCCCTCAGTGCAACTCTATCGGTGCTCATTAACAGATGCACCAGGGGACCCGAAGTTCACTATGGGGTGAGAAGCACCACTCGGCATATCAGAGGCATTTTTCTCTTTGTAAGTAGGGGGTGTCAATGCAGATGTCACAAAGCAACCACATCATGCTTTCAACATGCCCCCATGGAGCTAAGCTCACAGGTGCGCTGGTTGTGGTGCATCCCATGGTCCCTCAGGAGCAGCAGACCAGAGTTGCATACTATGCTCTCTCCCACACAGAGGTGGAGTGCATGCTATGGCAGCTCAATCCACCCCCGGCTGGCCCTCGAGCATTCTGAGTCCATTCCCAAACCTGTGTTGCCTGCATCACAGCAGTAAATCTTTCTGCTATGCCAGTGGGCTGGTGAGAACTCTGCAAGTTACTTAATAGCTCAGACCAATGCTCCTGAGGGGGAGCTGACACTTTCTTGCCTGCCCCTCTTACAGCTGCCCTGGCACTTGTTCCTATCACTGAATAAGGCTCTTCCTGAGCTCTTCTCAAACCAAGTTTCCCCTGGTACATAATACTTTTTGTTGTACTATTGAATTTGTTGTTACATATGATGCCCCTGTTCTGTTTATTCCATATGTCTTCTGCCACTGTGATGTGTACATTATATATCAGTGCGTTGTTGAATAAATGTATGGCTGTTGTTCACCTGTCTTATTCATGTATTTTACTGCTGCTTTTTACCCTGTTGTATATAACCTCCTGGGTCATGCCTGAAAATAGGCAGCTCTACTGTCTAGAGCATCCACCTGGTCAACAAAAATGAAACAAATATCAGTACAACAGCAAGGCATCCTCTTGCAGTGCCAACATCCTGGGTTTGGAGATGGACTCAGGAGTTAGAGGGTCGTCCAAGGGGAGAAGGACTGAGCAACCTGGAGATGGCTCTTCTTCTCCTGGTGAAGAAGGGAAGAGTGTCCAGTGCTTTACAGACCCCTGGTGGAGGCCGGTGTACTGCCATGGCCAGCACTATCTACTGGGGGAGTGGGAGAGATGATTAGCCTCATTGCATGTCTCACCCCCTGGGGATCCACAAATCTCATAAACAAATACAGCCATCTCCCTCTATTCAACACTCCACACCTGTGCCTGATTGTTTCCCTCTGCACTGCTTGATGGTGGATACACATATTTCTACTGGCACATCCCAGTCCTATGGCCCCACCCTGGAGGGCAAGTCAGAGGGTTACTCCAGTGAAGATGCCTGCCAGAGCCCCAATGTCATGTCCACGGGTTCCAGGCAAATGAGAGCCCCACCTGGTAGGGGGTAAGCCTTGGATCAAGTTCACTGGGTAGGTCCAGGGGATTGGTCAGAGCTTGGGGTGGCAGAGGCTGATCCTGGAAGGTGCGGCAGAAAAAACATAATAAATAACAAAAACTAAAACAAAATAAATATGAGGCACACCTGTGAAATAGATAGATAACATATATTGGGCATATCTGTGACAATGATATGTAGCACATATGGGTATCCCTGTGACATAAATATGTAATATACAGTATACAGGACGCACATGTGACACAGATATGTGCATATGTGGGGCACACCGGTAACACAGATATGTAACATATACAGGGTGTAACTGTGACAGAGATATGCAACACATATGGGGTATTGCTGTGACACAGACATGTAACATATATGGATCACACCTGTGACATAAATATGTAACATATATGGGGCACATCTATGACATAGATAAGTAACATATCTGGGGCATACCTTCTACATAGATATGTAACAATTGGGACATACATGTAACATAGATATGTAGCATACATAGGACATGCCTGTGACATATATATGTCACATATAAGGGGCATACGTTTGACATAGATATGTAACACATTATGGGGCACTCCTGTGAAATAGATATGTAACATGTGGGGAATACCTGTGACCTAGATATGTAAAATATGTGGGCACAGCTGGGATACATATATGTAACATATATGGGGCATACCTCTGACATACATATGTAACATATTGGGTTCACTGTAACATATATATGTGACATATATGGGGCATAACTGTGACATACCTATGTAACAGATATGGGGTATATCTGTGACATATATATGTAATGTATATAAAGAGAACATGTGACATAAATATGTGACATATATGAAGTAAACCAGTGACATAGACAAGTGACATATATGGGTACTCGTGTGACACAGATATGTAACATACAAGGGCACACCTGTGATACAGATATGTAACATAGACTGGGCATACCTGTGATAGCAATATTTAACCTACATGGGGCATACCTGTGACAGAGACATATGACATATATGTGGCATATCTGTTTCAAAGATATGTAACATATACGGGACATACATGTGACATAGATATATAGCATAAACTTGGCATATCTCTGACAGCAATATGAAATATATATGGTGTATCTGTGTGACATAGACATACACATTTATGGATCATACCTGTGACACACAGATGTAACATATGTGGTGCATGCCATTACACATATATGTAACATATATGGGGCATATCTGTAACATAGATCTCTAGCATATGTGGGCATACCTGTGACATAGATATATAACATATATGGGGCCTGCCTGTGACACAGATATATGGGGTATACATGTGACATACACATATAACATACAAGGGGCATATCTGTGGCAGAGATATTTAACCTCTATGAGGCATACCTGTGAGATATATATTTAACATATATTCAGTGTACCTGTGAATGAGATGCGTAACACGGGGGTACACCTGTGATACAGTTATGTAACATACATAGGGCATAACAGTGACAAAGATGTGTAACATTTACAAAGAATACCTGTGACATAGATATGTAACATATATGAGGCATACCTGTGACAATATGCAACATACACGGGGCATGTTTGTGACTGAGATATGTCATATATATGGGGCCTACTTGTGCCATAGATATGTAGCATGTATGGGGCATACCTGTGACATAGATATGTAACATACATAGGGCACACCTGTGAAATAGATATGTAACATATAAGTTGCATAGCTGTGCCAGAAATATTTAACTTGAGGCCTACTTATGAGACAGATATTTAACATACATGGGCCATACCTGTGATTGAGATGTGTAACATATGAGGAATACCTCTAACATAATTATGTAACATACATGGGACGTGCTAGTAACAGAGATATGTAACATATACAGGGCATACCTATATATGTAACAGAGATATGTAACATATACAGGGCATACCTTTGACATGGATATGTAGCATATATGGGCCACAAAAGTGACATAGACATGTAAAATATGTGTCACATCTGTGACAGAGATATGTACCATATATGGGGCATACCTCTGAGATAGGTATGTAACATATGTGGTACACATATGTGACATCAATATATAACATATATGAGGCTCACTTGTCACAGAGATATGTAACATTATTGGGGCATGCCTCTGATAAAGATATGTAACATATATGGGATGCACCAGTGACATAGATATGTAACATATATAGGGTTTACCTGTGACTGAGATAAGTAATGCATCAGTAATCAGTTTGACCTCGGTGGTGGGAAAATTAATGGAGAGTATACTAAAGGAACAATTGGGGGTGTACTTGGAGGAGGTGGGAGGTCTGGATAGTCGGCAACATGGGTTTGTGCCAGGTAGATCATGTCAAACCAACCTTGTGGAGTTCTATGAATGGGTAACATCAGAACTGGACAGGGGTAAGCCTGTGGATGTATTGTTCTTGGACTTCAGCAAGGTGTTTGACTCTGTCCCCCACAATGGTCTGGTGGAGAAACTGATGGGGTTAGGAGTAGGCCCTTTGATGGTCAGATGGATTGAAAACTGGCTAGCTGGATGCACTCAGAGAGTAGTGGTCTGTGGGTAGCTCTCGAACCCTAGAGAGGTTGGTAGTGGGGTACAGCAGGGCTCAGTCCTGGGTCTGATCCTGTTTAATGCATACATATCGGACATCAGGGAGGGTATAGGGTGTGAAATGAGTCTCTTTGTGGATGACTCCAAGATGGGAGCAGTAGTTGAGGGAGAAGAGGGGAGGTTGGCCCTGCAAGGGGACCTGGACACCCTGGAAAGCTGGGCTCACACATGGAAATTAAATTTCAATATCACCAAGTGCAAGGTGTTGCATCTTGGTCGGAAACTCCCTAAACACAGGTACACCCTGGGAGGAGGCGCTGGAGGCCTCAATAGGGAAAAGACCTAGGGGTCATGGTGGATGCATGTATGAATAACTCTGAGCAGTGCAGGAGAGCGGCTAGCAAGGCAAACAGGATGTTGGGATGCATCGTAAGGGGATCACCTCTAGGAGCAAGGAAGTGATTCTGCCACTGTACAATGGACTGGTTAGACCACACCTTGAGTACTGTGTACAGTACTGGAGACCACACTTGAAGAGGGACATACAACTCCTGGAGAGGATACAGAGGAGGGCAAGAAAGATGATACAAGGGCTAGGGGATTTGACGTATGAGGACAGACTTAAGGAGCTCTGCCTGTTTTCATTGGAGGAGAGGAGAGACAGAGGGGACATGATTGAGGTCCTCAAGTACCTCAAGGGAATAAATAGGGTAAACATGGAGAGGATCTTTAGTCTAAAGCAGGGAGGTATCACCAGAGGGCATGGTTTGAAGTTGGAAGGTGGAAGGGTGAGGGGGGAAAAGAGGAGGAGGTTTTTCACTGAGAGGGTGGTGGACCCTTGGAATGCACTGCCTGGTGAGCTGGTTCAGAGATCCACAGTGGAGGGCTTCAAGAGAGGGTGGGGCAGACACAGAAAGTGGATGTATCAGATGATGACCTGTCCCAGGGGGGTGGGGATGGATGATACGGGTTTCTGGAGCACAAGGGATGGGAGGGTCTCGGCACCCAACTAAGGATCTAAGGATCTAAGGTTCGAGCAGACTCGATAGACCGTAAGGCCTAATTTTCTGGCAAATAGTATGTTATATGGGGCATACATGTGACACAAATATGTAACTTATACGGGTCATACCTCTGACATATATATGGAACATATGTGAGGCATAACTGTGACAGAGATATGCAGCATAGATGGGGCATGTCTGTGACAGAGATATGTAACATATGTAGGAAATACCTGTGACATAGATATGTAATATCTATTAGGTGTACCTGTGAGAAAGATATGTAACATATATGGGGTATGCCTGAGACATAGATACTTAACATATATGGGCAGACTGTGACATAAATATGTAACATTTGCATAACACTTGTTTGATAGATATGTACACCTGTGATATAAATATGTGCCATATACAGGACACAACTGTGACACACACATATATGGGACACACCTGTGACATATATATGTAATACATGTGGGGCATACCTGTGACCTTGATATGTTACATATATGGGTTTATCTTTGACATAGCTATATATGGGCACACCAGTGACATTGATATGTAACATATATTTTGCCATATCTCTGACATAGGTATGTAACATATATAGAGTACTCTTGTTACATAGACACATATCTTATATGGGCATACCTGTGATGTACTGTAGATATCTAACATATATGGCACATACCTGTGGCATAGGATATGTAGCATATATGAGGCATGCCTGTGACATAGATGTGTAACATATATGGGACATACCTGTGACAGAGATAAATAACACATGAGAGGCATACCTGTGACACAGATCTGTACATTTTGGGGGCATACCTGTGAGATACATATTTAACATATATGGGGCATCCTGTGAAAGAAATATATAATACATATGGGGCATACCTATGACATGGCTATGTAGCATATGTAGGGTGTACCAGTGACACTGATATCTTAAATATACAGGGCATACCTGTGAGAGAGCAGTAACAAATATGGGGCTTGCCTATGACATAGGTATGTAACATATATGGTGCACTGCTGGGACAGAAATATGTAACATATACAGAGGTATGTCCAGACATAGATATGAAACCAATATGTGGCATACCTGTGTCATGGATATATAAGATATATGGGGCATACCTGTGAAATATATGTATACCATATATGGGGCACACCCTGTGACATAGATATGCAACATATATGGAGTATCCCTGCAACATAGATATGTCACATATATGGGGTCCCCTCTAACAGATGTATGTAACATACATGGAGCATAACTGTGACATTGATATGTAATGTATATGGACAAGCCTGTGAAATACATATGCAACATACATAGGTGGCATGCGTGGGGCATAGATATGTTCATAGATGGGCAAACTTGTGACATAGATAGGTAACATATATGGGGAACACCTTTGATATAGATAAGTAACACATAGAGGGCATACCTGTCACAAAGATATATGACATAGAGGGGGCATGCCTGTGGCATAGGTATGTAACATATATTGGGCATACTTGTGACATAGATATGTAGCATATATGATGCATGCTTATGACACAGATATGTAACATATAAGGGGCACTCCTGTGACATAGATATGTAACATATGTAGGAAATACTTGTGACCTAGATATGTAATGTATGTGGTTACAGCTGGGACACACACATAGCATATATGGGGCATACCTCTGACGTACATATGTAACATATTGAGCACACAGTGACATACATATGTGATATATATGGGGCTATGTAACTGATATGGGGTATATCTGTGACATATATATATATATATATATATATATATATATATATATATGTAATGTATATGAGGAACAGCTGTGACATTGCCATGTGATATATATGAAGTGCACCAGTGACAGACAGGTGACATATATGGGTACTCATGTGACATAGATATGTAACATACAAGGGACACACCTGTGATACAGATATGTAACATAGAATGGGCATACCTGTGACAGAGATTTGTAACCTATACAGGGCATACCTGTGACATAGACATGTGGTATATCTGTGACAGAGATATGCACCATATACAGGACATACTTCTGACATAGATATATAGCATTAACCTGGCTTGTCTCTGACAGAGATAAGAAATATATATGGTGAATCTGTGTGACATAGACATACACATGTATGGGTCATACCTGTAACAGACATATGTAACATTTATTTATTTAAAGTCTAGGAATTACAACCTTTTGAGTCAGGGACTCATTTGCAAAGGCTCCATGTCACACAAAGAATGATGACAGGTACAGAGGATGACAGTGCATAGATTAAATACAATGTCATTATACAGTGCTACTACATCAAGTGTTTCAGCGGTGTGTATGGTACAAACATGGTGCATATCCATGACACAGCTATGTAAAATGCATGGGGCATATATATGACATAGCTATGTAGCATATGTGGGCATACCTGTGACACAGATATGTAACATACGTGGGCCTACCTGGGACATATACATGTAACATATAAGCTACATATCTGTGACACAGATATTTAATCTCTATGAGGCATACCTATGAGATATATATTTAACATATATTCAGCATGCCTGTGAATGAGATGTGTAAAATCATGGGGGGTATACCTGTGACATAGTTATGTAACATACATGCGGCATAACAGTAGCAGAGATTTGTAACATATACAGGGGAATACCTATGACATAGATATATAACATGTATGAGACATACCTGTGACAAAAATATGCAACATACATGGGGCATGTCTGTGACATAGATATGTAACATACATGTAGCATACCTGTAAAATAGATGTGTAACATATAAGTTGCATAGCTGCATATAAATATTTAAGTTATATGAGGCCTACATGTGAGATAGATATTTAACATACATGGGACATGCATGTGACCGAGATGTGTAAGATATGGGTAATAACTCTGACATAGTTATGTAGCATACATGGGGCATATTAGTAACAGAGATATGTACCATATATGGGGCATACCTCTGACATAGATATGTAATGTTTATGGAGCAAACGTGTGACATACATATGTAACATATATGGGGATCACCTGTCACAAAGATATGCAACATTATTGGGGCACATCTGTGACATTGATATGTAATATATATGGGGCATACCTTTGACATTGATATATAACAAATGGAACATACAAGTAACTTAGATATAAAGCATACATAAGACATGCCTGTGACATGTATATGTCACATATTAGGGGCATACATTAACATAGATATGTTACATATATGGGTCACTCCCATGACATAGATATGTGACATGTGGGGAATGTCTGTGACTTATATATGTAACATATGTGGGTGCAGCTGGGACACACATATGTAACATATATCAGACATACCTATGACATACATATGTAACATATTGGGCACACTGTGATATACATATGTGACTTATATGGGGCATACCTGTGGCATACCTATGTAAAAGACATGGGGTATGTATGTAACATATACATGCAATATATATCAGGAACACCTGTGACATAGATGTGTGACATATGTGAAGTACACAAGTGACATAGACAGGTGACATATATGGGTACTTGTGTGACATAGATATATAACATACAAGGGACACACCTTTGATATAGATATGTAACATAGACTGAGCATACCTGTGACAGAGATATGCAACCTATATGGGGCATACCTGTGACATAGACATATGGCATTTATATGGCATATCTGTGACATATATGTAACATATAAGGGACATATTTGTGACATAGATATATACCATAAACCTGATATGCCTCTGACAGAGATATGAAAAATCTGTGTGACATAGACAATACATATTTATGGGACATACCTGTGACATGCACATGTAACATGCATGGTGCATACCCATGACACAGCTATTTAACATATATAGGGCTTATATATGTAGCATAGATATGTAGCATATGTGGCATACATGTGACACAGATATGTAACGTATATGGGGCCTTCCAATGACATAGATATGTAGGCTAGATGGGACATATATGTGACATACACATGTAACATATAAGAGGCATATATTTTAAAGAGATATTTAACTTCTCTGAGGCTTCCTGTGAGATATATATTTAGCATACATTCAGCATACCTGTGAATGAGATGTATAACATAGGGGTATACCTGTGACATAGTTATGTAGCATACATGGGGCATAACAGTGACAGAGATGTGTAACATTTACAGGGAATACCTATGACATAGATATGTAACATATATGAGGCATGCCTGTGACAAACATATGCAACATACATGGAGCATGTCTGTGACAGAGATATTTAACATATATGGGGCATACCTATGAAATAGACATGTAACATATAAGTGGCATATATCTATGTCAGAAATATGTAATCTATATGAGGCCTACCTGTGAGATAGATATTTAACATACATGGAACATACCTGTGACTGAGATGTGTCACATATGGGGAATACCTCTGACATAGTTATGTAACATACATGGGGCATACCAGTAACAGAGATATGTAACGTATACAGGGCATACCTTTATATGTGACAGAGATATGTATCATATACAGGGCATACCTTTGACATAGATAAATAGCATATACAGGCCACACAGGTGACATAAACATGTCAAATATGTGAGTCTTACCTGTGATGGAGATATGTAACATATATGGGGCCTACGTGTGCCATAGATATGTAGCATGTATGGGGCATAACTGTAACATAGATATGTAACATACATGGGACATACCAGTAAAATAGATATGTAACATACAAGTTGCATAGCTGTGCCAGAAATATGTAACTTACATAAGGCCTACTTGTGAGATAGATATTTAACATACATGGGACATACCTGTGACTGAGATATGTAACATATGGGGAATACCTCTGACATAGTTATGTAACATACATGGGGCATATCAGTAACTGAGATATGCATCCTATACAGGGCATACCTTTGACATAGATATGTATGGGCCACACTAGTGACATAGACATGTAAATTATGTGAGTCATACCTGTGACAGAGATGTGTACCACATATATGGCATACCTTTGACATAGATATGTAACACATATGGAGCAAATGTGTGACATCTATATGTAAAATGTATGGGGCTCACCTTTCACAGAGATATGTAACATTGTTGGGGCATGCCTGTGACAAAGATATGTAACATATATGGGGTGTACCAGTGATGTAGATATGTAACATATATGCAGCTTACCTGTGACTGAGATAAGTAATGTATATGGGGCATACCTGTGACATAGATATGTAATATATATGGGGCATGCCTGTGACCTATATGTGGAACAAATCTGAGGCATAACTTGACAGAGATATGCAACATAGATAGGGCATGCCTGTGACAGAGATATGTAATTTATGTGGGTCATACCTGTGACATATATATGCAATATGTATTAGGCATACCTGTGAGAAAGATATGTAACATATATGGGTATGCCTGTGACATGGATACTTAACATATATGGGTATCCTGTGACATAGATATGTAACTTATATGTGACATACCTGTTAAATAGATATGTACACCTGTGACATAAGTATGTGCCATATACAGGACACACCTGTGGCACACATATATGGGGCACACCTGTGACATAGATACATTCACAGCCAGAGACATGGTCTGATATTTCTTGCAATTTCTGTGATATTTCTAGAGAAATCTCCTGCTTTCTGCACTTCCATAGTAGGGGCAGCAGAGATAAATGCTTTAGAAATTTAATGAACTATCTGGAAATATCTGACCATGTCTGTGGCTACTATGGGGCATACCTGTGATCTTGATATGTTACATATATGGGGCTTACTGCTGACATATATGTATATGGGCACACCTGTGACACAGATGTGTAATATGTATGGGACATTGGGAGTTGTGACATTGATATGTAACATATATTTGCCATATCTGTGGCACAGATATGTAACATATATAGAGCACTCTTGTTACATAGACACGTAATATATATGGGCATACCTGTTATATAGATGTGCAACATATACTGTATGGGACATACTTATGACATAGATATGTAACATATATGAGGCATGCCTGTGACATAAGTATGTAACATATGTGGGGCATACCTGTGACAGAGATAAGTAACACATATGAGGCATATCTATGACACAGATATGTACATTTAGGAGGCATACTTGTGACATATATATTTAACATATATGGACCATCCGATGACATAAATATATAACATATATGGGCATACCTATGACATGGATATGTAGCATATATGGAGCATACTGGTGACACCGATACATGAAATATATAGGGCATACCTGTGACAGAGCAGTAATATATATGGGGCATGCCTATGACATAGGTATGTAATATATATGGTGTATTGCTGTGACAGAGATATGTAACATATATGGGGTATGTCTGTGACATGGATATGAAACCTATTTGGGGCATAAGTGTGACACTGATATGAAAGATATATGGGGCATACCTGTTAAATAGATGCATGCTATATATGGGGCACACCTGTGACATAGATATGCAACATATATGGATTATTCCTGCAACATACTGTAGATGTGTCACATAAATGGGGCTCACCTCTAACAGAGATATGTAACATAAATGGGGCATACCTGTAACATAGATGTGTTGCAGATATGGGGCACACCTGTGACATAGATATGTAACATATATGGGGTATGCCTGTGACACAGATATGTAACATATATGAAGTGAGCCTGCGAAATACATATGCACCATACATAAGTGACACACCTGGGACATAGATATGTTCATATATGGGCACACTTGTGACATAGATATGTAACATATATGAGTAACACCTGTGATATAGATATAAATGAGTAACACATACTGTGCATACCTGTGACAAAGATATGTGGCATAAAGGGTGCATACCTGTGGCATAGGTATGCAACATATATTGGGCATACCTGTCACATAGATATGTAGCATATATGGGACATGCATATGACACAGATATGTAACATATATAGATGCATGCTATATATGGGGCACACCTGTGACATAGATATGCAACATATATGGATTATTCCTGCAACATACTGTAGATGTGTCACATAAATGGGGCTCACCTCTGATATAAGGGGCATGCCTGTGACATAGATATGTAACATGTATGGGCATACCTGTGACCCATCTGGGACATAGATATTTTCATATATGGACACACTTGTGACATAAATATGTAACATATATGGGGAACACCTGTAATATAGATTAGTAACACATACAGGGCATACCTGTGACAAAGATATGTGACATATATGAGGCACACCTGTGATTTAGATTTGTAACCTATATGAAGCACATCTGTGACACACACACACACACACACACACATATATATATATATTATGGGGCACACCTGTGGCATACATATGTAACATATATGGGGCATACCTGTAACATAGATATGTAATATACTGGGGCCACTCCTGTGACATAGACATGTAACATATAAGGGGCATACCTGTAACAGAGATAGTGTAACCAATACAAGGCATACCTGTGAGATAGATATTTTACATATATGGGTCATACCTGTGATTGAGATGTATAACATAGAGGATATATCTATGACAGATATATGCAACATATACAGAGCATGTCTGTGACAGTGATATCTAACATATGTGGGCCTTCCTGTGACATAGATATTTAAATACATTGGGCATACCTGTGAGATAGATATGTAACATGTAAGGCACACACCTGTGACAGAGATATGTAACCTGTAAGAGGCATACCTGTGACATACTGTATAGCAGCATATTTTAGCGCCTTCTTTATTTAGCATGGAGTAAGGTGCAGTACTATTTAGCACCCTATTGAATTAGCGCATCAGCTTCATGTCCAGTTATAGCACTAAGCTCCCTGTAATGTTAGCAATCAGCTTATTTTAGTGCTTTGTCAGTTAAGCTAATATAGTGAAAATAAACTGAAAGCTAATATTTCCTGCTATACAGTAGTTATGTAACATAAATGGGACATACCAGTGACAGAGGTACAGTATGTAACATATACAGGGCATACCTGAGACATAAACGTGTAGCATATGTGGGCCATACAAGTGCACAGACATGAAACATGTGTGGTGCATATCTGTGACAGAGATATGTAACATATATAGGACATACCTCTGACATAGATATGTACTATATATATATATGACACAATTGTGACATGAATAGTTAACATATTTGGGGCTCACCTGTGACAGACATATACAGTATGGCATGCCTGTGACATACAGTAGATATGTAACATATAGGGTATACTAGTGACATAAATATGTGACATATATGAGTGTACCCGTGAGAGTGATATATAACATATATGGGACATATCTTTGACATAGATATGTAACATTTATAACATATATGAGGCATACTTGTTACAGAGACATGCAACATTCACAGATATGCCTGTGACAGAGATATGTACCATATGTGGGTTCCATGTCATGTCATATCAGTGAAAATATTTTGGTGTCTTGCACAACAGTGAGTGCAATTCACCGAATACAAAATAACCAACACAACAACCCTGATGACTACAAAACCAACTAATAACAGCCACACAGTAAAAGTAATATTCAATATGGGGGGGTGCACCCCCGCACCCCTTGAACAAATATAATCAAATCTGGGGGTCAGACACTGAGGGAAAGTAGAAATACACAGGAGGGGGAAACAGTATGTAGGACACCACTGCATTCGGGGAACAAGTAAAAAAAAAAATATCACAGGCAACACAACACAAAAAGAAACATGTCTACAGCCAGTCCAGAACCTGCGACCATCACCACAACAGTCAACAACCCTATCCACCATGACAGGCAGACAGCTCAGCAGCAGCAGACTTTACTGCTGTATTCATCCAGCATAACACCACACCTCCCTAGCCTCCCTGTGCTTCACTCTCACTTTTTTGTTCCTCATTAATCATGATTTCCCGCAATCACCAACTTCCTCCCTCACAGCTCCAGTAGTTGACCAAATGGAGTCGCTCATTCTGCAGTCGCTCATTTTGGTTCACTAACATAACATGCTACCGATATTTGGGGCATACCTGTGGCATAGATATGTAATATGTATTGGTCATACTTGTACCTGTGAGAAAGGTATGTAATGTATGTGGGGTATGCCTGTGACAGATATTTAACATATATAGGTATATATGTGGCTGTTGTCTTCCTCGACCTGAGTAAGGCTTTGGACAAGGTTTCTCATAATGACTTGATTATTAACATAAAAACATGCATCTCAATCCCAGGCTGGTGTCATGGACTGACTCCTAGTTAAAAAAACAGAACTCAAAGTTTAGTTCTTGGAGAGGTGGCTTCAAGGTGTGTGAATGTGACTAGTGGGGTGCATCGGGGCTCTGTCCTAGGACCCTGTCTTTTCAACATTTACATTGCCTCATTGCATGCAAGTGGGGATGTATGGCTGACTAAATATGCAGACAACATCAAACCTGGGTCAGGTTGGCTCCATGGCTTCGAGTGAAAGGGTTTGCTCAACACACTGGTGACCCATGTTTGTGCCCTGAGCCCAGGTGCCAGGAGCAGAGACCAGCAGGGAGGGAATTCACAAGCATCCATTGGATACTTCCCTCCTGGGGGGGTGAGCCTGGGCTCCTGGAAGTGGATTGGGGATGAACTTGGGGGGTGTGAAGCCTCGACATGCCCTTCTGTATGTCCCCACCTCAGGATGCCATCTCTATGCAGGCTACCATGTGGGTGGGCTACAGAAAATTTGAAAATGGGCCTTCTGCCAACCAGATGAGTGCCCAGCCCACACTGCCATGAAGCCATGGACAGCCTGGACTGACCCAGTGGCAGCCTCCAGGAATATGAAGTTGCACCTGCTGGCACATCCCCCTTGAAAGAGCGGGACCCTCCTGACACAGGGATATGTTGGGTTACCCAGGGTAAGGTCACGAGACAGGGTCAGGAGATGGGGAGATGGTGGTGTGAGGTTCGAGATGGTAGCATGGTAGGGCATTGGTGCTCTGAAGTAGTGGCCGTCAGTGGTGCCAGGGAAGGAGCATAAACAAGTAAGACAAAAAAATCCTTGGTTCAGTGATTACTAGCAGAGACAGAGTTGTTAAAGTGCAGCAAGCACTAGACAGGCTAGATCATTAGGGTCACACACTTAAATTTGAATTTTATTTGGAAAAATACACTGTAATGCATTTCGGTGCATCAAATAACAGCATTTTATATGCTTGGAAGGCAGGTTTTAAAAGCACTGTCTGAAATGAGAAATTTAGGAAAATTAGTAACTAGTAACTTCAGATCCAATAGGCACTGCAAGGAGGTCACCAGGAAACCCTTCTGCATATTAGGCTGTATAAATAGACATATCTAGCAAAGATAAAGAAGAGATGTTACCACTTTACAGTGTATTAATAAGGCCACATTTTGAATATTGTGCTAATTTCTGGGCTCCTCAAATTAACAATCTCAAATGGGTCCAACGCAGAATGACAGAAGCAATAAATGGCATACAAAATCTGAGTTATGAAGATAGACTAAAAAGTTTTAACTTGCATTCCTAGAGTACTGAAGGATGAGAAGGGATCTTTGTTTGGTTTTCTGAGCACTGGACAATACAGGCTTGTGGGACAACGTAGGTCTCCAGTTAAGTACCACCATATATACTACCAGATCCCATGTGTTACAGCTAAAGGGAAATGTAAGCCATACTTTAAAAAGGGCAACCTGGTTTTCAGAAAGAGTGGTCTCACTTTGTAATAAACTCCAACCCCAAAAAGTGGGAAGTAGAACAGTTAATAAGTTTAAAACAAAGTTAGATACATATTGCACAGAGAGTGGAATTGGAGGTTACACCTTAGAAGGGTCTCAAGCATATAAGGACAATTTTGTCTATTTTGCTTGTACTACTATACACCTATGAACCTACCTGTGACATAGATATGTATCATATATGTGGCACACCTTTTACGTAGACATGTAACATCTGCAGAGCACACCTGTAACATAAATAAGTCCCGTATACAGGACACAACTGTGGCACAAACATATGGGGAACATCTGTGACATAGATATATAACATAAGTGGGGCATAACTGTGACCTTGATATGTAACATATATGAGGAATATCTTTGACATAGATATATCACATATATGGGCACATCTGTGACATAGATATGTAACATATATGGAGCACAACTGTAACATTGATATGTAACATATATTGGTTATATATATCTCATAGATATGCAACATATATAGGGCATTCCTGGTACATATATATGTAACACATATGGGGCATACCTGTGATATAGATATTTAACATCTATGGGACATACCAGTGATGAAGCTATGTAGCATATATGGGGCAAGCCTGTGACATGTATATGTAACATATATGGGGTATACATGCAACATTGGTACATGGCATATATAGGAAATACATGTGACATAGATATGTAGCATATATGAGCCATACCTGTGACAAAGATATGTAACATAGGTGGAGCATATCTGTGACAAAGATATGTAACATATATGGGGCATCCTGTGACATACATACATAGATACATAGATACATAGACAGTGTCGGCAGATAGGGGCCTATGGCCCACCCAGTCTGCCCATTTGAGCTTGTAAGTTCAGTTTGTTTTCCTAGAAGTCTGTTGCCCCTTACCCCTGACCTCCAGAATTCCTTTATGTCTATCCCATGCATTCTTAAATCCCGTGATTGTTTCAGCCCCCACCACTTCCTCTGGCAGGGTGTTCCACTTGTCCACCACCAGTTCTGTGAAGAAATTCTTCCTCACGTTTCCTCTGAATCGTCCTTCCCTCCAACTTCATCCCATGCCCTCTAGTCCTGGAACATCTTTTTCACTTAAAAATAGTGTATTCCTGCACCCTGTTCCTCCCTGTAAGATACTTGTATGTCTCTATCATATCCCCTCTCTCCCACCTCTCCTCCAGGGAGTACATGTTCAGTTCCTTCAACCTGTCTTCATAGGACTTGTGATGCAATCCATGCACCATCTTTGTTGCCCTCCTCTGAACCTTCTCTACCCTGTCTATGTCCCTTACGTAGGTATGGTCTCCAGAACTGTACACTGTACTCCAGGTGGGGCCTCACTAGTGTCTTGTATAGCGGAATTATGACCTTATTTTCCTGCTGGTGATGCCCCTGCCTATACATCCCAGCATCCTATTTGCTTTACCTGCTGCCTTGTCACACTGTTTCCTACCTTAAGGTCATCAGAGATGACAACCCCAAGATCCCTTTCCTGCTTGGTGCATGCTATATCCTCACCCCCAACTGATATATTGTGCCAGGGTTTTTGTGCCCCATATGCATTATCTTGCACTTCTTTGCATTGAATTTCAACTGCCAAATCCTGACCATTCTTCAAGTTTCTGCAGGTCCCTTCTCATTCTGTCTACACCCTCTGGTGTGTCTACTCTGTTACAGAGCTTTGTGTCATCAGCGAACAGTGAAATTCTGCCTTCTAGGTCTTGCGCAATGTCACTGATGAAGATGTTGAATAGGACCGGTCCCAGCACTGATCCCTGTGGTACCCCACTGGTCACTTTTCCCTCTATGGAGTGACAGCCATTTACCACCACCCTCTGTGTCCTGCCACCCAGCCAGTTACCTACCCACCACAATACTGTCCTGCCCACACCCATATTCCTCAGTTTGTGTAATAGTCTTCTATGTGGCACAGTGTCAAAGGCCTTGCTGAAGTCCAGATAGGCCATGTCCACTGCCCTCCCCTGATCCACCTCCCTAGTCACCCAGTCAAAAAATTCAACGAGGTTGGTCTGACATGACCTCCCTCTGGTGAAACCATGCTGCCCGGTCCTGAGTCCATTGACAACCAGATGTTCCACCAATCTCTCCTTCAGTAGTGCTTCCACGATCTTCCCACTACCGAGGTGAGGCTGACTGGTCTGTAATTCCCTGCTTCCTCTTTGTTCCCACTTTTGTATAAGGGGACTACATCTGCTGTCTTCCAGTCTTTGGGTACCTCCTGTTTCCAGTGATCAGCTAAACAGGATAGCCAGAGGTTCAGCCACCACCTCTCTTAGTTCTTTAAGGACCCCAGAGTGCACCCATCTGGCCCCATTGCTTTATCAACTCTTATTACTTCCAGTTCCTTCAGGACCCTTTTCTGTAAAGGGATTTGTGTCCATTTCTGCACCATTCTCACCCTTGTACTCCCTTCAGACCCATTACTCTCCTCTTCCTCAGTAAAGACTGAGCAGAAATACCTGTTCAAAATGTCAGCTTTACTGTTGTCATCCTCCACGCGCCCCATCCTCCCCTTCAGTCTCACTATCCTCCCTTTGTCTTCTTTTTTTCACTTATGTACCTGTAAAGGTTTTGTCCTCTACCCACTGATTTTGCAATGTGTTCTTCTGTCTGAGCTTTGGCTTCCTTACTGACCTCCCTGCCTCCCTTTGCTTCTCCTGGTACTTCTCCGTATCCCTTCTGCCTGTGTCTTTTGTATTGCCTGAATGCAATCTTTTGGCTTTCACTTTCTTTGCTACCTCTTTGAAAACCATAATGGTCTCTCTTCCTTTTCCTCTTGCTAACCTGCTTAATCCATAATTCTGTTGTTCTTGTAATCCCATTTTAAATACTGCCCACTGTTCCTCAACCCCTGATTCCTGTCCCATTCCCCTTAATGCCTCTTTCAAGTATCTCCCCATTTTCCCAAAGTCTGACCCCCTAAAATCCAGGATATGTATTTTTGTGTGGTTTGGTTCTGCTCTTTCTGTGATTTCAAACCACAATGACTGGTGGTCACTGTTTCCTAGGTGCTCCCCCACTGTTACCCCCATCACATTGTCCCTGTTTGTGAGCACAAGGTCCAGTATTGCCTTCTGCCGAGTTGGTTCCACGACCAGTTCCTTGAGGAAGGCACCCTGAAGGGAGTCCAGGATAAATCTGCTCCTAGTTGATGCTGCTGCTGGGATGCTCCAGTCCACGTTTGGAATATTGAAGTCTCCAACCAGTACTACCTCACCCTTGTCTGCCATCCTTTGGATGGCTAGCATCAGCTCCCTATCTGTTTCTTCCTCCTGGGCTGGTGGTCTATAGACCACACCTGTGCGGATGGCTGTCCCCATTTTCCTTTCCAGCTTAACCCACAGTATCTCTCCCCCATTTTGTTCCTCCTGGATCTCTGTGGCCTTATGTCATTTTTCACATACAGTGCCACTCCTCCTCCTTCCTGCCTGCTCTGTCTCTTCTGAATATGTTGTAGCCAGGTATGGTCATCTCCGGTCATGGTTATCATTACACCAGGTTTCAGTGATGGCCACAATGTCCAGGTCTGACTGTACCATGACAGCCTCAGATCTTCCATCTTGTTGCTAAGGCTCCTGGCATTTGCACACATGGCTTTCCATGATTTGACCTCCCTAGACTGTTTCACTGTTCTACTCCAGCCCTTACTTGGTTGTCATTTATCCCTGGTTCTCCTTGTTGTCTGCCCTCTGCTGAATTTTGCCCTTTTCTGCTTATCCACCTCTTGGGCACTGATCTCATCTTTTGCACACTGCTTTGCAGAGATAGCCACTCCTCTGGTTCACTGGTTCCACTGCTAGCTGTGGGGGGTGAGCAAGTAGGTACCCTCCTTGCTGGCCTGTCAAACCCCTTTGCTAGTTTAAATGCTTGTCAATGTAGCATTTAAACTTATCATTGAGTGCTTGGATTCCCCTCCAGGATGGATGCAGTCCGTTAGGCTTGAAAAAACCTCCATCCCTCCAGATGGGTCCCCAGTCACCAATGAATCCAAACCCTTCCTCACAGCACCAGTTCTTCAACCATGAGTTAAAGTTCCTGGTGCATGCTACCCTATGCCTCCCTGCCTCTCACAGGTAGTACTTCTGAGAAAGTGACAGAAGTAGCTACTTGCTTGAGACCCCTCCCCAGTTTCCTAAACTCTTCCTGAACTTCCTTTTGCTCCCCATTTTCCAGGTCATTAGTACCTAGGTGGATAATGACATCCAGCTCACCCTCCCGTCTTGCCTTCCCAGTGATCCCCAGGATCTTCCTTCCATCCCTCCATGCCGTGGCACCTGGTAGGCACCTCACCTCCCTGTCCTCCCCCTCCTGTGTTCCTAGCTGGATCCCTCTTATGATGGAGTCCCCCACCAGGATTCGCTTCCTCCTCCTCTGGGGTCCACTGCTTTCCCCGCTGAGGTCACCTCCTTGGCTAACCTCCACATCCTTTCCTTACACTTCTCTGGGTACCTCTATTTGGTTGTCCTCATTTGCCAGTGTGGCATATGAGTTCTTGAGTGGAATAGGATCTGGGATGTGCCTCTGCCTAACTGCTCTAACCCTCCCTGAGCCCACTGTCATCCAAGTGCTCCTCGTTCTCGGCATCCTTTGAGGCAGTGGCATTAGACTGGGTGGTCCCTGGATAGGGGTGATGGTACTCCTGACCCAGTTTACTTCTGCTCTGAGTCTGGCTACCTCATCCCGCAGTCCAGAGAGATACATGCAGATAGGGCAGCACCTCAGTGTCCAGAAGGTCTGCCTGAATATGGCTGCCCCACAGCCACTGCATTGCACCACTCCCCACATTATACTGCAGTTCCACTACTTGTCTGCTACTGAAGCTCTCCTAGTTCCCTTTTTATTAATTTGCTGTACTAAAAATCCTGCCACTGATCCTCAGATATTTTTTTTTTAAAGAAAAAGAAACCAATAAATAAACAAATGAGTCAAACCACTTGTCGTGCTGAGGGTGGGCTTCTTCCCCCTTATGCCCCTCCTACTTCACACCCCTTACTATACCCTGTGTTTAGCTCCTGTCAATCAGATTTAACAGGGCATATAATTAAGAGTTGGGGAAGGGGGGCGAACATTTGCAGCAATTAAAGATAGCACAGAATTACACCACCACTATGTTTTAAATTTTCAACAGCCCAAAAACAATTATAAGTAAAGACAACAACGAAAGTATAGTGTCACTAAAAGCCCACAATCTAAGTTTAAAAGAAAAATAGCAATTACCAGTTACTCTAAAGCACTGAATTGAATATGTTTCTTCCTTCCCCTTCTGGCTTCTTCTGAGAAATTAAACTCTGCTTGCTACTTTAACTCTGACTAAGCCCCACCTCCAGTTATCACGTAGCTGAGGTCAGAGGCCAGACAATTAACACCCTTCACCCAACTACAGGGCAGTCAGACAAGCCAAGATAAAATTTGCAGCAATTAAAGACAGCACAGAATTACACCACCACTATGTTTTAAATTTTCAACAGCTCAAAAACAATTATAAGTAAAGACAACAACGAAAGTATAGTGTCACTAAAAACCCGCAATCTAAGTTTAAAAGAAAAATAGCAATTACCAGTTACTCTAAAGCACTGAATTGAATATGTTTCCTTCCTTCCCCTTCTGGCTTCATATGTAACATATGTAACATCTATGGGGCATACCTACAGCACAGATATGTAACATATATAGGGCATATCAGTGACATAGATATGCAGCATATAGTTGGCATGCCTGTGACATAGCTATGTAACATTTTGTGTGGTGCACCGGTGACATAGAAATGTAACATAAACAGGGCATACATGTGACACACATATGTAACATATATGTAGCATACATACATATAGGGCATATCAGTGACATAGATATGTAACATATGTGGATCCTATGTGTGACAGAGACATGTAGCACATATAGGGCATACCTATGACAAAGATATGTAACATACATAGGGCATACCTGTGCTGTAGATATGTATAATATAAGGGTCATACTGTGACAGAGATATGTAACCAGTACAATGCATATCTGTGACATAGATCTTAAATATACATGGGACATACCTGTGATACAGATATGTAACACATATGGAGCATGCCTGTGAAATAGATATGTAACATATATGGAGCATATTTGTGACTTAGATATGCAGCATATATTTGACATGCCTGTGACATAGCTATGTAACATTTTGGGGCATTTCTGTGACTTAGATACTGTAGAATAGATTATATTTGATGTAAAATAATTATAGCTACCTGTATATTCATTTACATAACAATTGTGTTAAAATAAAATGGCACTAATTGGCCAAGCTTGCATATTTTCAATGGGCATAAATTAGGAACTAATTGCAGAGCGTGAAATTAAATTTGTGCAATTACAGCCAATTAGCACCATGCGCTAAATATAACTTGTGTGAAAATAAACAGTTCTACAGTATGTAACATACATGGGCACTTCTGTGTCATAGATTCCTTAATGTCAAGAAGACAGTTTCTATGACCTTTGGCACTAGGCAGAGACTCTCTAGGCTCTCCCCCCTACCCTCCTTCCACACCCTTGATGGGACAGTCTTTGAGGACACTTCATCCTTCAAGTATCTTGGGGTGTGGCTTGACTATCACCTCATAGAAACATAGAATGTGATGGCAGATAAGGACCGCTTGGCTCACCTAGTCTGCCCATTTTCCTACCTAACA
The DNA here is from genome assembly GCA_016271365.2 of Neoceratodus forsteri. NCBI lineage: Eukaryota > Metazoa > Chordata > Ceratodontiformes > Ceratodontidae > Neoceratodus > Neoceratodus forsteri. The sequence goes on from JADMNL010000024.1 coordinate 130,025,629, forward strand.
GATAAGCTGCAGATCCTAGTTAACCAACAGCTTACTTCCTCCTACCCCCCACTAGGACACCTTATGTCTGTCCCATGCGTTCTTGAATTCTCCCACTGTTCTTGACTCCATGACCTCCTCAGGGAGGCTGTTCCATGCATCCACAACCCTCTCTGTGAAAAAATACTTCCTCACATTACCTCTGCGCAGTCCCCCCTCTATCTTCAAATTGTGCCCCCTTGTTCTTGCACATCTCTTTTTCTGAAAGATGCTACCCTCTTGGACTTTGTTGATTCCCTTGAGGTACTTGAAAGTTTCTATCATGTCCCTCTCTCCCTTCTTTCCTCAAGGGTATACATATTAAGCTCCTTTAGTCTTTCTTCAGTATGTCTTCTGGTGCAGATCCTGCACCATTTTGGTTGCCCTCCTCTGGACAGCCTCCACTCTGTCTATGTCTTTGCGGAGATGGGGTCTCCAGAACTGCACACAGTACTCCAGATGGGGTCTCACCAACTGTCTGTACAGAGGGATAACAACTTCCTGTTTTCTACTATTGATGCCTCTCCCTATGCATCCCAGTATACCTCAACTTCTCTGGACATGTGGATGCCATCCTGAAAAAGCTGCGCCCTAAGCTAGGTGCATGATACAGGAACCATAGCTGCCTCCAGATACAGGCCCTATGTGAACTAGCACAGAAGATGATACTTCCAATTTTCAACTACTGTGACTTAATCTAAAGTGCTGTTCCTAAGTCTTCCCTATCCAGGTTGGACACCCTCTTTAACTCCTTCTATCGCTTTGCCCTAGACTCATCCCCCCACCCATCACTGTGTCCTTTATCATTCTCTGGCACTTGAAAGCCATCGTCAACTGCATTGCACAAAATTTGTGTCAAAATTTTGGATCAACTCACTACCCCTCTATATTAACTCCTCCTTCTCAGCCCTCCATCCCCTTGCCCACTCCTTCCATTCCTTTGACTTCCATCTTTTGGTGGTCCCCCACCGATCTACTGTGGTTGGTCAGGTGGCCTTCTCTCATCATCTCCCTAAATTATGGAACACACTCCCCCATCAGATTTGGCTCTCATCCTCCCCTTACTCCATCTCAACTGCTCTGCATAACTTCCTCTCTGTGAACCGTAACTGTGTCTAATTCACTGCCTCTCCTTTTATCCTATCCCAATCTTTCCCCTCCCTCCTTTACATTATTATGCCTACTCCTCCCTCCCCATTCCTCACTTCAGCCTAACCTCCATGTTTATATGTACCCTACCCGAATCTCTCCACTATTATCCACTCATTTTGCTGCTCTGTTAGGATCCATTGCTTTTATTGAATATGTTTTATAATGTCTATACTTTGTATGTGAACTTTATATTAGGACATGTAATATGAGTAAAATGACTGTCTCCCTGTAAAATTTTTGTTGCAGTTCTCGTTGGATGTACTTTCCCTCTCCCCTCTTCCCCCTGGTCACACCATGAGATGAGCAACTTGTTGCTCAGTGTGCCTTTCCTGGTGAAACATTTCAGAAAATAAATAAATAGATATGTAACATATATGGGGTACAACTGTGGCATAGATATGTAACATATAAGGGGCACACCAGTGATATAGAGACATCACACAGACAGGGCATACCTGTGACATGAATATGTAACATATATGGGACATTTCTGTGACTGAGATATGTAGCATATACATGGCATACCTGTGAGAGAGAAATTTAACGTATTCAGGGCATGCCTGAGACACAGATATGTAGCATATATAGGCCATACCATTGACATAGGTATGTAACTTATATTGGTCATAAATGTGACATAGATTTGTAATAATAATAATATAATAATATTTATTTATATAGTGCAATTCAGACTTATCAAAGCACTGTACAATAAAACAATAAAAGCAGATATAAAACAATAAAATACAATAAAACAAACATTGACAGAATTTGCAGGAGACAATATTCTTATGTACAATCCCCAAAGGCACGGTAAAACAGGTCAGTCTTTAAAGCAGTCTTAAAGCACTCCACAGTCTGGCACTCTCGAATCCGATGAGGTAGAGAATTCCACTGGGTCGGAGCTGCGTACATAAATGCTCAAGCACCTAAAGTTTTCAGTCTAACCCTGGGAACCTCTAGCAATCCCTTGTCAGCTGAGTGGAGGGGATGGAGGTGGCAGTAAGGAGCCAGAAGCTCTTGCAGGTAGCCTGGACCCTGTCCGTTTAGGGCCTTGTAGGTCAGTAAACCAACCTTGAAGGTGATCCGCCACTGTACAGGCAGCCAGTGCAGTTCATGCAGCACAGGGGTGATATAACTGGCCTGGGAAACCCCTGTCAATAACCTGTCTGCCGCATTTTGCACCAACTGCAAGCGGTGGATATCAACCCCCAGTAGCCCTACGTAGGGGGAGTTGCAGTAGTCAAGGCGCAAGGTCACAAAGGTGTGGATGAATGTTGGAAGGTCACAAGATGGAACACGGTGCTTAATCCAGGTGATGTTGCTCAGATGGTAAAAAGTGGACTCGACTACTGCTGACACCTGCCTATGCAGTGTCAGCCCCTTGTCAAAAATCACCCCCAGATTCTGCACCTGAACAGAGGGCACAAGCTGGCTGCCTCCGAGCCAAAGCCCAGAGGCAGACCCTGCCTCCACCCTCTCTTTCCTGCGACCCAGATCCAACATCTTAGTCTTATCGGGATTCAACCTTAACTAGCTGGCCCTGATCCAGTCCTGGATTTCTTTTTTTTTTTTTTTTCCATTTAATCTTTATTACAATTTCCAACATATAGCACATCATATTCACGGTACATTCCATGTAGACATGAACTTTCAGTATATACTATAAACAAAACCTACACAAAAAAAAAAGGAAGAAGGAAGCCTTTCCCTACCCTAACCAAGTGTCTCTCCCTTTCGCCCCCCTTCCCTCCTAACGCTTGCCCATCCCAGGAATAATCACCCTGAACTGTTGATTACGTAGAATCTCTACTTTCCAAATTTATTGTGGTTGTGGCGTTTACTGAGAATATAAAACTAAAAGTGGAGCCCAAATTTTGTTAAATTTACTCAATCTGTTTTGTAAACTGGCAATCATCTTCTCCAGTCTGATATTACTTAATAACTCTGCCAACCATTCAGTTTATGACATAGCTTTGTCATCTTTCCAGTGCCGAAGCACTAGTTTTTTAACTGACATAGATATAAGGGCTATGTGGTATTTCTGTGGTTTTACTGGGACCTCTGAGTAATTTCCAGCAAGCATATATCAACCGTGAACAACTTATCAAGGCCCAGCAAGGGATCTGCCTTTTGCTTGATCTGTGACCACAGGGGAGCTACTTTGGAGCATTGCCAAAATATGTGCAGTAAGTTGCCCTCACCTTGGCCACATCTCAAATAAGTGGCAGAGCATTCCTTGTCAAACTTAGATATCTTCTGAGGGGTATAATATAGGTTACGCAGGATATGGAATTGCATGAGTCGAAGCCTATCTTGCGTAATGTATTTATGGCATCCTCGCCAGAGTGTCTCCCAGTTAATGCGTGTCTCCGGCAAAAGTTTTTCCCAGTGGCCCGTAGGTCTAAAAGGCCCAGGGTATATTCTGTTGTATAGAGTTTTGAATATTTTAGAAACTGCGTGAGGGAGGCCAACAAATTGGGTCAATTCCTCCCAGAAGGGGGTAATTGCTGACATCGAGGGGTTGGTCCCTATTTCTTTCACTAGGATGTGTCGCAGTTGAAATAATTTGAATATGTTGGAGGTTGGCAGCCCTAATTTTCCTAGAATGTCTGTAGAGGAAGCCCACTTTTGTTCTGTTTCCACCCAAAAATAACTGAGCTTAGCTTCTTGGAGTTGTGGAATCCAGAGGGGGAAAAGAACTTTCCCATCTAATTTAATATTTGGATTGCCCACTAGAGGTTGCTCTAAGTCTGACCGTTGGTTATACTTAATAACTGAGCAAAGTTGGGAATGGACCCTGACCGAAATGGCAATTGGTGACTCCAGTAAAGGTTTAGGAAGGTTCTTGGGTTGTACAAAGAGAAGGGCCACTGGGGTCAGGTTATGATGGCAAATTTGTCCGGAATCTATTTGGACCCAAAGTGGTATGTATCTTTCGGGACATCTGGGATCATTTGGAGTGAGCCACCTCAAGTATTTGCTCATGTGGCTGGCCCAGTAGTAAAAGCCAACATGTGGTACTCGGAGGCCCCCTTTCAGCTTTGGGGCAGCTAACTTGTGAAATGCTAGTCTGTGCCCTTTGCCGGCCCATATAAAATTAGAAAAGATAGTGTGTACTTTTTTGAACCACGACTGAGGTAGAAGACTTGGTTTGCTGGCCAAGGCACCTAGCTTCACCTGAGCTCTTTCCTTCTAAGACTGCTTGAAAGGCAGAGTAGAGAAACTTACCAGAGCAAGGGAGAAGGATTAAGACTTAGTTTGGCTAAGCAGATTTACTGTGTGGTGGTGTTTTTATTTTTTACTCACAGGGATTGCTACTGTTTGTTGCTAACATTTCATTGCTTTATTTTTTCTCTGATTCAAATTGTTGTTGCTGGTATACCTTCTTCTGCATTATTACAAGGTGTGCTACAGGTGTGTGCTAACAGATTACTGCTGTAATCTTCTGATTCAAATTGTCTTTTGCAAGGTATATCTTCTGTTACTGCTTTATTTTTCTCTGGAGCAAAGTGTTTCTTACAGGTATATCTTCTCTGAAATTACTGTATTACAGGTGGAGCTTACATTTTGTGACTTTTTATCATTGGGCTAAGCAAAATTACTGTTTGACACTGTGTTTTATTTTATTCTTGTTTGTTGAAAAGGTTTGTTGTCTCAGAGGTGTTTCAGTCTCCTTCTCACATTGAAGGAGCTAATTGCTTTTCCTCCCACAGCTCTTCCAAAGGATTAGGTGTGTATGTGGGGGTGGAGCTGGCAAACTGTCAGTAATTTCCAACAGAAAGAAGGGTTAAAAAGTCAGGTTAGTTGATATCTTGGAGGTAGAAGACTTGGTTTGCTGGCCAAGGCACCTAGCTTCACCTGAGCTCTTTCTTCTAAGACTGCTTGAAAGGCAGAGTAGAGAAACTTACCAGAGCAAGGGAGAAGGATTAAGACTTAGTTTGGCTACAGATTACTGTGTGGTGGGTGTTTTTATTTTTTACTCACAGGGATTGCTACTGTTTGTTGCTAACATTTCATTGCTTTATTTTTCTCTGATTCAAATTGTTGTTGCTGGTATACCTTCTTCTGCATTATTACAAGGTGAGCTTACAGGTGTGTGCTAACAGATTACTGCTGTAATCTTCTGATTCAAATTGTCTTTTGCAAGGTATATCTTCTGTTACTACTTTATTTTCTCTGGAGCAAAGTGTTCTTACAGGGTATATCTTCTCTGAAATTATTACAGGTGGTGCTTTACAGGTTTTACAGTTTTATCTAACATTAGGATAAGCTTTCAGGGTTACTGCATTTGTTGTTGACTGATTGTTTCTGCTCTTACCTCCTTGTTCTTTTCGTCCGTGGTTCTTCTTTTAGGCAGGGGAAGGGCCCAGCCACCCACCCCCATCCCCAACCACCCCACGCTACACTCCTTTTATAGGGACCACAGTTGTGACATTTCCTGTGGCAGAGCAGGAAGGGGCGGATCAGTGGGGCCTCCACAAGGTGATCTCATTTACAGGGCACTAGTAATTTAACTTGTTATAACAAGTTAAACAAAGCACAATTAAACCATTACTTGCATTTTTTTTTTCCTTCTAATTACTCTGACTAGGTTACAAACCCAGCAACTTATTTGGAATGGATTTCATTAACTGCAGGTACTGTGGAACAATTTTCAGAAGGACATTCTTACAGGATTTAGGACACTGTCCTACATGCTGGGCCTTTGGAGATCTTAGGTCTCAGCTCCGGGCAGCATGGGCAGAGATTGCACGCCTCAAATTTCATATTGAAGAGGAAATACATTATAAGAACCACCCGCCATTTCCCCAGCATCCAACAGAAAAACCTCAACCGCAGAGGGTAGTTGGTCCAGGAGGTTGGCAGGTGGTTAGGAGGAGCAAATCAGGTGCCCCATCACTCTCTGCTCTCCAACACATTACCTCCAAAACCATATAAACACTACAAACAGGTATCTGCCTCTATCTCTGAAATCAAATAAAGAGGCAGAAGACACTGCAGAGCAGGACACTGCGGCACAGGAGCTAGCACAACAATACTCACCCAAATCAGGAACCAAAACTAAACTAGCACAAAGGAAATCCAAAAACTTCTGATCATAGGAGACTCCATGATTCGGGAGTTGATACCCATCTCCAGCCAGGGTGATGGTCAGATGTCTCCCAGGTACATCAGCATGGAGAGACACTGACCGATTCTAAAATTGTTCACAAAGCAGGAGAAAACATTGATGTCCTAGTACACATAGGGACTATGATTCTCCAGCCGGTCAGTTGTGGAGACCAAGGAACACCTGACTAGGCTGGGTGACAAACTATCATCTATTTCGTCTGGCATCTCCTCTCTGAGATCCTGCCAGTCTGGGAGAAGGGAGCAGATGGACGGAAGGTCAGAGAAGGAGATAGGGAGCCAAACACGTGCTCAAGACTGGTGCCAGGAAAAAGGACACAGATTTGTAGGAACTGGCAACAGTTCTGGGAGCGAAAGTTCTTTAAATTTGATGGACTGCATCTGACTAAAGAGGAGTCAGTGCATTGGGGCAGAAGTTTGATGCCTTTGCAGAATATTTAAACTAGCAATGGGGAGAGGGTGCAGCACCCCATATGTTGAATGGGAAGAACACCCTCCCCTCAGCTAGTGGTCAAACTGGAATTCAGTGTGTTTGCCATTCATTTGCATCACCAGGTAAGAAAAAAGGTTTGTGTCCCCATACGATGCACAGGGGTAATGCCAAACCTCACCCAACAACTAACACACCAAAATCTGGCCAATGGAAAATCATGTACACAAATGCTCACAGCCTGGGAAATAAGATCCCAGACCTGCAGGCTATAATGTCAGAGGCTAAACTGGACATAGTAGCAATTAGTGAGACGTGGTTTACCAGTAACCACACTTGGGAGACTTCAGTACCTGGCTATGTATTGTTCAGAAGAGACCGAGGTGCAAAAAGGGGGGGAGGAGTGCCCTGTATGTCAATGAAAATATCAAAGCTACAGAAATTCAGAATACACATAAGGAGCCAGAAGAACTGTGGGTCACCCTGGAAACAGGAAATGGGACAGCCATAAGAACTGGGGTTGTCTACAGGCCCCAGACCAGAGGGAGGACATAGACACATTACTGTTAGAAGATATACAAAACATGACAGCTAAAGGGAGGTTCTGATAATGGAGACTTCAACATGCCAGATACAGATTGGTCAATACCAGCAGGAACATCTGCCAGAACTAGACTCATAGTGGATTCCCTGCAGGGGGGCCTCAAACAACTGGTACAGCAACCCACAAGAGACAGGGCTATCCTAGATCTAGTACTGATTAACAAAGAAGGGATCACAGATCTCCAGGTAGAAGGTCACCTGGGGCCAGTGACCATCACATGGTATGGTTCAATTTGGCTACTACATCTAAATCATCCCATTCCAAGGCAAAAATATGGTACTTCAGAGGAGCTGACTTTGATAAGATGGCCAACAGAGTTAAGCTAGCCTGGCAAAAAGAAACACAGGTGAGGAGGTACAGGCAAAGTGGGCAAGCATTAAGGATACAATACTTGAAGCAACATCCCATTGTGTTAGACAGAAAAGGAAGTGCAAAGAAGAAGGAAACCACTTTGGTTCTCAAATACAGTAGCAGAAAAGGTCAGAGCCAAAAGGCTGGCCTTCAGAAATATAAGGAAACACAGCGGATGAAGATAGGGGCATACCAAACTGCCCTAAGGGAAGCAGGTAAGGCAGTAAGGCAGGCAAGTCCCAAACTGAGGAAACACTAGCACAAACAGTAAAAGAAGGTGACAAGACTTTCTATAGATACATTAGTGAAAGGAGAAAGTCCAGAGGGGTATTGCTAAGCTTAATGGAGAAAAGGGAGCATGTGAGGAGGAGGACCCTGTAAAGGCATCTATCCTAAATAGATACTTTTGCTCAGTATTCACTGAAGAGAAGGTAGGGCAGGGCCACAGCTCAGCATCATGGACACAGGGGAGGAGGTGAGCACTACTCCCTTCACAAAGAAAGGGTCCTACAAGAGCTTGCTAAGCTCAGGGTGGATAAGGCAATGGGACCTGATGGCATACATCCCAGGGTACTTAAGGAGCTAAAGGAGGAACTAGCAGAGCCATTAGCAGAATTGTTTAGTGAGTCTCTGAGCACAGGAGAGGTCCCAGAAGACTGGAGAAGGGCTCATGTGATCCCACTCCACAAGAGTGGTAGCAGGGAGGAGGCGGGAACTACAGACCGGTCAGTCTTACCTCAGTAGTGGGCAAGATTATGGAAGCACTCCTTAAGGAAAGGATAGTGCAACACCTGGAATCCATAGGGGCACAGGATCCAAGACAGCATGGGTTTACAAAGGAAGGTCCTGTCAAACTAATCTCATAGATTTCTTTGACTGGGTAACCAGAGTGGTGGACCAGGGGAGCAGTTGATGTCGCCTACCTTGACTTCAGCAAAGCTTTTGACACTGTTCCACATAGAAGATTGATAAATAAGCTAGAGTAGGCTCGGGGTGGGTCAGAAGTTGGTCAACTGGGTGGCAAACTGTTGACTGGCAGAAAACAGAGAGTGGTGGTAAATGGTATACAGTCAGAAGAGATGCAAGTCACAAGTGGGGTACTTCAGGGATCAGTCCTGGGGCCAGTCCTATTCAACATCTTCATTAGTGACCCAGCAGATGGACTAGAGGGTAAGGTTTGTCTGTTTGCAGATGACACCAAGATCTGCAACAGAGTAGATGATCCAGATGGGGTGGGCAGAATGAGAAGAGATCTGGATAAACTAGCAGAATGGTCAGAAGAGTGGCAACTGGGATTTAATGCAAAGAAGTGCAAAATCATGCACATAGGAAGAAAACCCTGAAGCCACTTATAGGCTGGGAGGGAGTTGCTAGCAGTCACAAAGGAAGAAAGAGACTTGGGCATCATCATCACTGATGACCTGAAATCATCCAAGCAGACCTCTAAAGCAGTAGGTAAGGCTAGGGGGTGTTAGGGTGTATTAGTAGGGTATCACAAGTCGTAAGAGGGAGGTAATAATCCTCTGTACAAGACATTGGTTAGGCCCCATCTGGAGTACTGCGCAGTATTGGAGGCCACACCTTCACAAGGACATTAACCAAATTGAGGCAGTCCAGAGAAGGGCAACCAAATGGTGCAGGGACTGCATCAGAAGACATATGAGGACAGATTAACGGAGCTCAATATGTATACCCTTGAGCAAAGGAGGGAGAGAGGTGTATGATCGAGACATTTAAACACCTTAAGGGCATAAACAAGGTGAAAGAGTCTAACATGTTTAAATATAAGAAAAATAGCAGGACAAGAGTACACAGCATGAGATTAGAGGAGGCCGATTAAGGGGAATGTGAGGAAATTCTTTCACAGAAAGGGTGGTAGATGCATGGAATGGCTTACCACAAGAAGTAGTGGCTATGAATACAGTGCAGGGCTTCAAACAGGCATGGGATAGGCATAAGGGAGCAATACAAATGACTATGAATAGATAGGTCACTGACATCGCAAAGGCCGATGGCACATTTATAAGGTAGAAAAAGAAATGGGCAGACTGGATGGGCCTTGTGGTCCTTATCTGCCGTCAACTTCTATGTTTCTATGTTTCTATGAGGTAGCCAGATATTTAGGAGATTGAGTGGGTAAAACAGCCGTGGGAAGATGTTCATTTTGATGAGGCTAACCCTGCCCCAAATCGTCAAGAGTAGAAGGGACCATCTATTTAGGTCATGGATAATGATGTTTAATAGGGAATCTAAGTTATATTTGCCCAGAAGGGTGCTGCTCCTCATGAGAATGACACCTAAATATTTCAATGATCTCCTGTCCCAGGATAGGCCTAATACCTTGACCTCATTTCTCATCACTCTATGGTTAAGCGGGAATACCACCGTTTTTCCCAGATTTAATTTATAATTTGATAATAGACTATAATCTTTAATAACCTCCAGAAGATGGGGGATGGCTTTATCGGGATGTGAGGTGTAGAGAAGTAGATCATCTGCATAGGCCAATACCTTGATTTCAATGCCCTGCACCGGTATTCCTAGAATCCCGGGGTCAATCACTAGCCTTCGGATGAGGGGTTCTAAATATAAATTGAAAAGCAGGGGGATAGGGGACATCCTTGTCTCGTGCCTGAGAGCACGGGGAACTTGTCAGAACTACACCTGTTGCATAAAACTCTAGCGATTGGAGATCTATAGAGGGCCTGAATCCAGTTCTGAAATTCTAAGGGGATGCCAAAGGCATGTAGTGTTCGGAAAAGGAAGTTCCAATCTACTCTATCAAATGCTTTCTCGGCATCCAGAAAGACCAGGGCAGCGGGATATTCTGCATCTCTGGACGCCGAGAAAGCATGATCCAGAGTACGAATATGATCGCTAGCCAATCTACCTTTCATAAATCCCACCTGTTCCATTCCTATCAGATCTGGGAGGACTTTGCTTAGGCGGTTTGCCAGCAGTTTGCTCAGGATTTTGACATCTGATTGAGTAACAAAATCGGTCTGTAGCTTGCCATATCTTCTGGAGTTTTACCTGGTTTTAGGATGAGGACAATTATCGCTTCCAATAACGAAGCATCTGTGCTCTTTCCGTCTAGGATCTGCTGGAACATTGGTAGAAGTAGGGGACTAGCTTTTTCACAAATATCTTGTAGAAATTTGGGGAGAACCCATCCGGTCCTGGCGATTTGTCATTAGGGAGGCTGTCTATTACTCCTAGAATCTCTGCTTCCGTTAGAGGAACACATAAAGCCGCACTCTGCTCGGTTACGAGAGTGGGAAGATGCGATTCCTTTAGATATTGGTCTAGGTCCTTGCAGGGAAGGGGGTTGTTCATCGGCGAATATAAAGATTGGTAGAATTTTTGAAATTCTGATGCAATTTCTTTGGGATCGATCACTAGGGGTCCATTATGTGATTGTATTGTGGCAATGAACCTGGCAGACTCCTGCTGCTTAACGCGAGCAGCCAGCAGATGCCCTGCTTTCTCTCCCTGATCAGTGTAAGTGGCCTTTGTTTTCAGGATCAAGTATTCTGCCCTCTCTCTGAGGAGCTCCATATAGGAGCCTTTAAGTTTAACCAGGTCTACTAGAGTCTGTTCTGATGTAGAAGGGGACAGTCTTTTTTCTATATCTCTGATCTGTTTGAGTAGCTGTACTAGTTCTTTTTCCCTCGACTTTTTCCTCCTTGAGGCCACTCCAATTAATAAACCCCTCAGGTAAGCTTTGAGTGCCCCCCATTTCATATCTGGTTTACTTGTGGAATTAACATTGACCGATTTGTATTGGGAGATCTGAGTATTAATGTAATCTACTATTGCTGGGTCTTTTAGAAGTTGGTTATTGATTTTCCAATGACCACTTCTCTCGGGGGTATCTGCTAGGAAAAGTTGACATGTCACTATTGAGTGGTCTGATGGCGGCCCCAGATGTATGGCGGAGTCGATGACCCCTGCTATCAAGCAGTGCGAGATCAAGATGTAGTCGATCCTGGAGGACGTTTTGTGTACAGGGGAAGTAAAGGTAAAACCTTTCTCTGTGGGGTGTAGTATTCGCCATATGTCACAGAGACCTATATCATCCAATAAGTCTCTTAAGGCCCTTTGAGCCGGTGTCAGACCCCCGGTCCTACTGCCTGTGCGGTCTATGTTTGAGTCGAAAGTTACGCTTAGATACCCCTAGAATCATCGGGTTTTAATAAAGGGCTTCAATTTGTTTATAAGTTCCATGAAAAAGTCAGGAGAAGCTGAGTTTGGTCCATAAATACTTCCCAGTAGTATTTCTGATTTATACAATCTTCCATGAACAAGTATGTACCTCCCATGGGTATCTCTAATTACATTATTTGGCACAAAGGGGATTTTGTTTCTTATCAGAATCATAACCCCACAGCTCTGCTTTGTTCCTTGAGCCGTGAATACTTGTCCTATTTGTTGTTTTCTCATTTTTAACTCATCTGAGATCAGGAGATGAGACTACTGTATAAATGTGATATCCGATCTCAGAAGTTGCAGATGTTTGCATACTTGATATTGTTTAGTTTTTTGTCTGACACCCTTAACGTTCCATGAGGAGATTGTTAGGTTACTCATCATAAATTAAGATTGACTTCGCATAACATTCTGAGCTCTCAAACGATGGCTTTCTCTGTCCACAACCTCACTGGGTTTAGCTTTAGAATCCTGATTTGGGCATTCCCATCCTCCCTTCCCTCCCCCATATGCCCCCATTCGATAATTGAAAGTGTTGATATCAGCCTCCAGCTTATCTTCCTACCCTCCACCTCCCCGTCATAGCTACGGTCCGTGAACAACAGAACCCTGTGCTATGCTCCTCTGTCTCCCAACCCTCTGAACCCATCCCTAACCCTATCGAGTTGAAGACTTATCGAAACCTCAATGTGGATTATTGGAGAGGTTAGGGCGTAGTTAAATGCATTCCCTTAAATCTCTTATTCCATACCCAAACTATCTCTTTGATCCCCTTCAAATCAAGATGTATAATATAATCTTATCTTGCTGATCAAAATCGCAGTGAACAGCGACACTCATGAATCACTTATATATAAAAACAAAAGGAGCAGAGAAAACACTTTAGATCCTAAATAATATTATCCTGAGTTTCTACATTCGGGGGCTCTTTAACAGTCCTTCTAAATAACAGCTAACCAGAGCCCTGTAGAGTGTACAAGATTATATGACAGCATGTATTGGCATTTTACTTAACCTCAGTGGTAATGATAGGTATTGTGGTGACCCAGAGACCGACTCCAAGCCCCGTCCCTGGGATGGTACAGGTTAAGTGAGAGCCATGAAATAAAAGACCTGTCTTTTTTATGAGATATACTGCTCTTTAAACAAGGAAATGTCTAGCCATCTACAAAGCATTGGAAATAAACAATCCCTGGTTGGGCATTTTAGATTAGTAACAATGACTTCAGGCAATTGTAAATGTCTCTGCTATGAGGTGTATAGGTACAATAAATCAATAAAATAGTCATTGGAGCTGATGTTAACCCTTACTAGGTCAGCAAACCATTAGGTCCAGGTGCTACATAGCATTTATCCCATTTAGATATAACGATCCATATCCGCAAGGGAAATGTGTGCTAAAAATAAATAAATCATAAACCTCCTGGCAAGGAGTAAGGTTAAATTCACCCATATAGAGTCTCGAATACCCTCCCTCTTGAGCCATATCAGTAGTAATTATATAAGTAATTAGGCTATGATGAATAAAGTTAGACAAGCCAGCACAACATATTGAGATGACAGTAGATAGCCAGTAATGTCCCAAAAATCAGTCTTCACCTGAATCTTCGACAAAGGGATGTTCCTCGTGGGTTCGGCGTGCCGTAATCTATTACTGCATAGATCTCTACCTTCATTTTATCAGTAAAACAGTAGCGTAAATGGCTGCTTGCGGTGTAGACTCGGATCAGGAAAATAATTGAATACGGGACATCCAGATCCCTCGATTTGCATTTTATATCCTCACAAGCCTTTCAACAACATTCTAGGGGCTTGTGCTAGATCAGGGAAAAAAAAAACAAAAAACAAGATTCTAAATTCCCTATCACCGATAGGGCTTTTGTTCTGAAGGGCCCCCTAAACCAGATCACTTTCTGCTATTGATGACCGGGTGGTCTAGATAGCACAGAGGTTCTTCATGTTAGAGAAGTGAAAAGAGCTCTTCGTCTCCTCAGAGTGAGGCAGAGTAGGCATAATTACAGGCGAAGATGGCTATCATGAAGTCAACTGAATATAAGGGATGTTTGGCATACTGGGCTCATATTATAGGGAGCTTCTCATAGTACCTTTTGTGACATCATAGCCTCCATAATTTTGGAGTAATTCGAGCCACTTTACTATGTTCCTGACATGAGGTTAGACCAGACTAGCCGGGAAAAGAAAACTGATATGTCCAGAATGAAATTGTGGTAGTGTCATTGAGTTCTCTGTGTAGAGGAGAAGTCCCACTCATTGCTACTATACACTAGACACCTTAAACAAAAAGGGCTGTGTGTTTCTTGCCCTGTTAACTGACATGATGCTGTTGGATCCTTGGTTTATACCGAGAGGCTTCGCTGCTATGTTGCTCTGCTGATGAAGGGTGCATTTTGCATTACATGGTCTTGGGCGCCCTCTAGTGTTATTATCGTGAAGATTGGGCGAAACACTGCATTCGATATCCCTTTGGACAGATTAGCCAAAAGATAATATTCTTACAGGGTGTTATGAGGGATAGTTTTTAAGGTATCTACAATCCATAACTTGGTCAGTATACCCGGTGAGCCGCGTTGAGTTATTTCAGAGTTCCTGCTCACTTACTAGCACAACAAACGGCAGCAGTGAAATTAATAACTGAGGACCCATCTCTAGGGGGGAAATCCAGTCACTCATTAAGGTTATAAACCTTGGCATACTGGTAAAGGGCATTTCGTCACCTCATGACACTCAGATTTCTTTGAATAATTCGGGGAAGGCACTTTTAAGCCCTTTTGTGGCCGAATCTGGATCTTCAAAAGACATCCAAGATCCTGAAATCATTACTCCCAACTTTGCGGGGTAGGTCACTAGAAATTTCACACTGGCAGCCAGTAACTTGGAGACCAAAGGGTGGAACTGGGCTCTTCTCTGCCTTATTGAAGCAGGCAGATCTTGCACAACTCTAATTTTGGTATCCTCCCAGCGCACTTCTTTCAGTTCTTTTATTTTGTTAAACAGATGTTGACACTCAAGAAAGTTTAGGAACTTACATATCAGTGGGCGAGGGGGGGCTCCAGGCGATGGTTTAGGGTGAAGAGCCCGATGTGCACGTTCAATAATATAAGTCGGGCCGATGGGCGATGGTCCGGCTAGTTTTTCAATCAGTTTTTGAACGAGGTTGATTACATCTGTCCCCTCAGCACCTTCTGATAGGCCTATGAGGACTGCATTGTTCCTACGACTGCTGCCCTCCAGGTCCTCGATTTTCATTTCCATTTTGGCCAGTCTTTGACGGATCGCAACTACTTCGGGGTCCAGCTTATCAGTCCTCTTCTCCACCGACTTGATTCTGGCACCGTCGTCCAGGGCTCTTTGTTGTAGATCCTCAACTGCATGGGTAAGTGATTTTATTTCTGCCATTATTGTGACCATGTCTTCTTTGAATGGGGAGAATTCTTGTAAGAAGCGTTGCAATGTGAGAGGTTGCTGTTCCTCCATAGCGGATTCCAGCGACGGGACATCTTCACCTCCTGAGGCCCTGGCTTTTTTTGGGGCCTTTTTGGGCGATGCCGGCGGAGTGTGTTTTGTAAGATTTTTCCTTGCTTGCATTTCTGTATCGGGATTCTGATCATTATGTTGTGTGCTCAGTCCTTTCCTGATCATGCATGACTCTATGTAGAGAGTAACCTGTTCAGTAGGTTGCCAAAATTGCTGTTTTATTGGGTCGGAGAGCTGGAGTAGTAGAGGAAAGCTGCTACCAGGATGACTGAATCACGTGACTCCCAGTCCTGGATTTCTATGAGGCAGCTATTAAAGACAGAGACTGCACTATCCTGGTCAGGTGCAAAAACAGGTAGAGCTGGGTACCATCTGCATAACAGTGAAACCTCAGCCCATACCATCTCACAATGTTTCACAATGGCAGCAAATACACAGAGAACAACATAGGGAACAGCACAGAGCCCTGAGGAACCCCACATGGCAGAGAGAATGAAGCTGAGGAATAAATCCCAGACGCCACTTTCTGAATTCTGCCAGTGAGGAAAGATCTAAACCAACTGAGGACCATACCTGACAGGCCACAGATGTCCCTCAGGCACTCCAGCAGCTCCCCATGGTCCACAGTGTCAAAGGATGATGAGAGATCAAGAAGGACCAAGATTGAACGGCACTTCTGATCTCTTGCAATCAGGAGATCATAGAGCACCCGAACCAGAGCAGTCTCAGTACTGTGCCTTTTCTGAAAACTGGACTAGAAGGGATCATAGATGTCATGGATGGTCAAATGGTTCTCCAGCTGTAGGGCAACTACTTGTAGCACACATGGACCATACCATGACATAGATATGTAACATATATGGGGCATATCTGTGACATACTTATGTAACATATATGGTGCACACATTTGAAAAAATATGTAGCATATACAGTGTATAGCTGTGACTAAGATATGTAACATATAGGTGGCATACCTATGACATAGATAGTTAACATGTGTAAGGGAAAATTTGTGACACAGGTAGGTAGCACATATTGGGCATGCCTGTGACTTAGATATGTACCATATATGTGGCATACCTGTGACATAGATATGTAACATATATGGGACATACCTGTGACATAGATATGTAATATTCATGGGCCACTAATGTGATATAGGTATGTAGCATATATGGGGCACACCTGTGACATAGATATGTAACAATACAGGGCATTCTTGTGGCTGAGATATGTAACATATATATGGTGTACCTGTGAGAGAGATATACGTAACATATACAGTGCATGCCTGTGACACAGACATGTAGCAAATATGGGCCATACATGTGACATATATAAGTAACATATATGGGGCATACCTGTGACAGATATGTAGCACATATGGGGCATACCTGGGACATAAATGTGTAACATATATGGGGCATACCTGTAAAATATATGTAACATATATGGTGCATACCTGTGACATAGCCATTTAACATATGTGAGGTATGTGGCATACCTATGACATAAATATGTCACATTATATGGGCCATAACTATGACATTGATATGTAACATGTATGTTCATACCTGTGCCTAGATATGTAACATATATGGGGATTACCTCTGACTTAGATATGTAGCATACATCGGGCATGTCTGTGACATAGATTTGTAGCAAAATTTTGCATATCTGTGACATAGAAATCCAACATATATGGGTATACCTATAACATAAATATGTAACATATGAGACACACCTGTGGCATAGATATATACATATAAAGGGGAACACCTCTAAGATAGTTATGTAACATATACAGGGCATACTTCTAACAGAGATATGTAACATGTACGGAGGTATAGGTGTGACAGAGATGTGCAGGGACACTATTTTACTGTGACTAAAAAAGGGTAAAATCAATTTTGCTGAATGGAAAAAACAGCATTGTCATCAATTTCTACAAAGCCAAAATCTGTTTTTGCAGGTGTTTTGTTTTATAAACTTTAACATTTTTTTCTCAGCTAACATGTATTTTAGCAGTTTTGCTGTCTACTATTATGCATCATTCCTTGTAGTTATTAAAAATAATAAACCTGTGTTATGCTTAACCTGTACCTTACTTTGATTTTGTGTCTTTTGTGTATACACAGTCCTCCCACTATTTTCAATGCCTATTCACTGCAGTGGTCTGAGTGTGTAGATCTTCAAGGTGTGTGTGTGTGTGTGTGTGTCTGACCTCATGTATGGCATCTTGAGTCGACCAACCCTAATATGTGACAGCAGAAGCACTATTGTCCCACTCTGTCAGGGATGACAGCAGGAGCAGCACTAAGACCCCCATCCTGCAGGGGTAATGGCAGCTGTAGCACTATCACCCCATCCCTGAGGGGTGGAAGTAACAGCAGCAGGAGCAGCACTATAGCCCCATCCCTCAGGTGTGACAGCAGCAGCACTATGCCTTCCTTCCCTCAGGGGTAACAGCAGCCATACTATGGCCCTCACCCTTCAGGGAAGATGGCAACAGCATTATGACCCCAATTTCTCAGGTGTGATGGCAGCATCACTATAACCTACAATCCCTTAGAGGTGATGGCAGCAGAACTATGGCCCCACTCTAGAGGGATGACGGTGGAGCAGCAGCAGCATTACAGCCCCATCCCTTAGGTGTGATGGCAGCAGCAGCATTATGGTTCCCAACTCTTAGGTGTGATGGCAGTAGCAGCACTACACCTACCATCCCTCAGGTGTGATGGCAGAAACATCACTACCATCCCAAACTCTCCGGTGTAATGGCAGCAGCAGCACTATGACCCTCATCCTTCAGGGGTGACTGCAACCTTCATGAAGCAATTAGCAAATTTTTTCCATAAGCTTGGAAATTGGCCTAGTGACTTTTTCAGTAACTTCACTGGTAACTTCACTATTAAGACAGGTGATGTCTGTTTAAAGTGAGGCTACTGGTGGTAGGTCACATGGAAACAACTCCTGAAGGTCACATGCTATTGCTCTATGTAGTGACTCATCCTTAGTTTCACTTTGCAGTCTGAATTAGTTGGTGGAAGAGGTCAAATCTTCTCTTTTTAAAAGTTTAAAAACTATCAAAAAAGCATGTTTTCCAGCTTTGTTTTGCTTGTTATTCATCTCATTTTTACTGTACAATTTGGGAGTTTTTGTTTAATTGTTGTTAGCTGTAATTTTCTTTATATAGCCACAACTATTTTTTGTGCTATTTTTCATCACTTTCTGTCTGTTTCCTTACTTTTTTTTGCATTAAAATGAGTTGGAATGATCAGGAGGAGGGGGCTGCAGCCAACAGATACGAGATGCTGTCCCTTCCATATTAAGAGAACCATGGTAACATGAGGTGAGACAGCACCACCTAACACCCCCTCTGTACAGCAGAGCACCTGCAGCAGCATGCAGTGGCACCACCAACACCAAAGGAAACACCAGTCATTGTACCACCACCAGCTTCACACCATGAGGAGGTGGAGATGCACCCTGGACCATCTTGCTCCTCCTCTTGTCAGCATCAGAAGTCCCTAGTGTGGGACTTCTTTGATAGTGACCCCACTGACAACAGTGTTATCACATGTAAATTATGTAAAACTTGTTCAGCATGGGAAATGGAGGACCATTTGGGGACAGGTGGGCAGCACACCCACCTTAGAGTGAGGCACTGCCAGAAGTGGGAGGAGCATGTCCGTAGTTGGACAAAACCTGCAGAGAGGGGTGGAGGTGGTGCCACCGCTACTGGTTCTTCTGTGCTGAAGAGTGGGACAGGTAAGAAAAATCAACATGATGGGTCAGGTGCACTGGTCCAGGAGGGAGAGGTGGAGGGGACTAGGAGTGGACTTGGATTTTGCAGGGGACAGCTGAAAGACCTGCCTCAGATCCTTGTCTTACATCCACCCATGGGGAAGTGGCATAGGCGATAGGGGAACTCTCCCAGCAAGGTGTGGGGATGAAGGAGATGTTGTAAGAGTAGCTGAGAAATGAGCAATGCATTCTTGAGGGTTTGGCAGAACTCCATAGTAGCGGTGCACCCTCTGTCTCCAGGTCATATCCTTGAATCCCTATGTGTATATTTTCTTTTATCTGGCTATCTTAGTCTTATTTGTTACACCCCAAAAATGAAAACAAAAAAATTAAAAACTTAAAAAGAAAACAGAATTATACATTCATCTTAATTTCTCTATGTCTCTCTTGATTTCTGCTACTGCCTTGTTCTACCTATTTAAATTCTGCTGTTCTCATCCATTCGAAAGAAAAACAATATAATTTCAACTCTATTATTGTCTTTCTTGTGCAAATGCACACTTCTTACACTATCACTACACTTGTTATCAAATACCAGAACAAAATTTATGTTGCTAGCCACTCCCCCCACCACAGGCTACCTTCTTGTAATTTAATGCACACAGTAGTGTACATTTTCCAGAAAAGCAAAATAGGCCAAAATTTAGTACTCCCAGAATTATGTGAACCACATGAACATTTTTACTGCTGTTACATGATGCTGAACTGTCTGTGTCACTCCCCCGCCACAGCCCTTCCCGGAATCATATGACCCTTCTGTAATCCTGCATGATCTGGTGGACAAGATGGTGATGGCTTGCTTGCTGGAGGAGAAGACAGCAGTACAGGAGGACATCTATGAAAAGAACAAAAAATAATTTAGACTGTACTCAAGTTGCTACTGTGGTGGTGACCGCACAGTAATGGTATATCCATTGTCCACTCCCATTCTTACTGTGTCCTGTCACCGGTGAATACAAATGAGAAATTATTTAGCCTCCCTTGGCCACTGCATTGACCACACAGTATATCCATTGTCTACTCTCATTCTTACTGTATCTGTTGCCTGTGAATAAAAATGAGAAATTATTTAACCTCTCTTTGGCAACTGCTGTGGCCGCATGGTATATCCATTGTCCATTCCCATTCTTACTGTACCTGTCAATCAAAATGAGAAATTATCTAGCCTTTCTTTGGTCTGCAGTAGCCGCATGGTATATCAATTGTCCACTCCCATTCTTACTGTACCTGTCAGCTGTAAATAAAAATAAGAAATTATTTCACCTCCATTGGCTACTGCAGTGCACAGTGTATCTGTTGTCCACTCCCATTCTTGCTGTACTGACACCTGTAAATAAAAATGAGAAATTATTTAGCCTCCATTTGGCCACTGTGGTGCTAAATATATTGGTTGTTCTCTCCTATTTGTACTGTACCTGTCACCTATAAATGAAAATGAGAAATTATTTAGCCTCCCTTTGGCCACTGTGGTGGCCACACAATATATCTGTTGTCCACTTTCATTCTTACTGTACCTGTCATCTATAAATAAAAATGAGAAATTATTTTGCCTCCTTTGCCCACTGTGGTGCACAGTATATTTGTTGTCCACTCCCATTCTTACTGTACTTGTCACCAGTGAATAAAAATGAGAAATTATTTAACCTCCCTCTGGTCACTGCAGTGGCCGCATGGTATATCTGTTGTCCACTCTTATTCTTACTGTACCTATCTCCAGTGAATAAAAATGAGAAATTATTTAGCCTCCCTTTGGCCACTGTGGCACAATGTGCACCCGTGAAAGAAACAAAAATCATAATGATACTTACCATAACATTAGTGCTGCTGGCCATGCTGTGTACCAGCATGACTGTGCATGCAACTGAAATGGTGAAGGAAGAGGTAAGTCATCTCTGTTTTGTACAGGTGGTCTGGCTTTGTGACTGACTTGCCACTCATTCCTGTGAATGGTGAAACCTGCAGGGAAACAAAAGAAAAGAAAGAAAAATGTTTTAGTGTCATTCTGAGTAAGACTGAAGGCCTTTCATCCTATGCAAAGCTGAGGAGTCACCACCAGTAAGGATAAGGACAGGTGGGTGGGTGGGCAGAGAGGGATAGTGAAAAAGCAGGGATACTGAACGAATACTTCTGCTCAGTATTCACAACAGAGGAGGAGGGGGAGGTGCCTAATCCAATTAACAGAAGCACTCTGGATAGGGGGATTGATCCCAATCTTTTCACAGAAGAAAGAGTTCTTAAAGAACTCTTAAAACTGAAGGTGGGCAAAGCAATGGGGCCTGATGGAATTCACCTCAGAATTCTAAAAGAATTAAGGGGAGAACTAATGACACCACTGACTACCCTTTTCAACAAATTGTGGGAGGATGGTATGGTACCTGAGGAGTGGAGGAAGGCAGATATGACTCCCCTTCACAAAAGTGGAAGCACGACAGAGGCAGAAAACTACAGACCTGTCAGTTTGACCTCTGTGGTAGGGAAAGTGATGGAATCACTTCTGAAGGAAAGAATTGTTGAGAACCTATAGGCCAGTGGGGCACAGGACCCAAGGCAGCATGGGTTCACAGTGGGAAGGTCATGACAGATGAATCTAGTTGATTTCTTTGACTGGGTGACCAAAGTAGTAGACAGGGAGGGGCTGTGGACATGGCCTACCTAGACTTTAGCAAGGCATTTGACACAGTCCCACACAAAATATTAATAATCCAATGAACCATCCTGGGAGTGGGTCCCAGGGTGGTAGCCTGGGTAAAACATTGGCTGGACAACAGGACACAGAAGGTAATTGTAAATGGAGTCCACTCTGAAGAAAGAGGGGTTACTAGTGGGGTACCGCAGGGTTCAGTACTGGGTCCAGTCCTTTTTAATGTCTTTATAAGTGACATTGCAGAGGGACTGGAAGGAAAAGTATGTCTCTTTGCAGATGACACAAAGATCTACAACAGAGTTGATACACAAGGAGGTATGGAAAGGATGAGAAGGGACTTGGCAAGGTTGGAGGAATGGTCAGAAGTATGGCAGCTTGGATTCAATGCAAAGAGGTGCAAAATAATGTACCTGAGAAACAAAATCCCAAGGGAAGATTACACAATGGGGGAGAGGTAGTAACAACAATAAAAATGGAAAGGGACCTGGGGGTAATCATATCAGATAACCTTAAGGTTTGCAAGCAATGTGAGAAGGCAGTAGGGAGGGCTGGGGGGATACTGGGATGTACAGGGAGAGGCATCACCAGCAGAAAACAGGAAGTTGTTATCCCTTTGTACTGACAGTTGGGGAGACCCCATCTGGAGTACTGCATCCAGTTCTGGAGACCCCATTTCTGCAAGGACATAGACAGGATAGAGGTAGTCCAGAGGAGGGCAACTAAAATGGTGCGGGGTCTGCAAGAGAAGTCATAGGAGGAGAGACTAAAGGAGCTTAATATGTATACCCTTGAGGAAAGGAGAGAGAGGGGAGGACATGTTAGAAACTTTTAAATATCTCAGTGGAATCAACAAAGTTCAAGAGGGTTGCATCTTTCAGAAAAAGAGATGTGCAAGAACAAGGGGACACAATTTGAAGATAGAGGGGGGACAGCTCAGGGGCAATATGAGGAAGTATTTTTTCATAGAGAGGGTAGTGGATGCATGGAACAGCCTGAGGAGGTTGTGGGGTCTAAAACTGTGGGAGAATTCAAGAATGCATAGGACAGACATAAAGGAAATCTTGTGGGGGTAGGAATAAATAGGCTGTTGGTTAACTAGGACCTGCAGCTTATCCTGTAGGTAGGGAAATGGGCAGCCTAGGTGGACCAAGTGGTCCTTATCTGCCATCAAAGTCTATGTTTCTATGAACAACAATAAAAGTGACTTACCATCACAGCAGATGAAGACAGGCCTTGCTGGAGCTGAGCTCTTGCTGCCTTGATGGGGTGGCAGGAGGGTCAGCTTGAGGGATTGCTAGTAGGCCGGTTAGTAGGAAGTCTGACTGGTAATGGCATTTATGCTGTATCAATGTGGAAGCAGTGGCCCATGCTATTTGTGGATCTGGAGGACCCAAGCAGGCCAGAGGAGGAGGAGGAGGAGGAGGCAGTGCTGTGTCTTGTTGGCTGGAGCAGGCATTGTCTTTAGGAATCACATTCATCTGGTGGAGGCAGGTAATCAATTGGATGCAGGGAAACAGCAGCACAACTGGGGAACAGTAAAATAACTGAAAATAAAATAATTATGAATCAGAAGTATTTGTCAATGCCGAACATTTGCTGCTGGTATGTACCTCTTTTTTTTTTATATTGACCTCAACTTTGGAAGATATTGTTTTAAGATTCATCTTATAGACATGACATGTACCATTCATAGTATATTGGCCAAAATGTCACTGTGCACCAGAGGTGCGAAAGCACATCTTGTCCAGGAGTTCCTTAAAATGATTCATGTCACATTTATAAGGTGGTGTGGAAAAATGACTATGTTGAAAGTTTGGAGTCAAAATATTGAACAGTAGCAAAGTTATGAATAAATGCTGAAATCATGTAACATTCGATCATAACTTGGGCATTTTATCATATTTGTACACCACATTTTCAGCATAGCCCTCTTATTACTCCACCTAATAAACTTGCTAGGTGAAAATGTTCAAATACCCACCAAAACATCATTCTGCACCACCAAAACGTCATTCCTTGCCACAGGTACGAAAACAAATTTTTGCCAGGGTATGTAAAATGACAGCTGTCACATTCATGAGGTGCTGTGAAGAAATGTTATGTTGAAAATTGGGGTCAAAATATTGAAAATGATGAGTCTGTGTTGGCAAATTTCAAAATAGGCTCATAACTTCACTGTTTTTTAATATTTTTAAGCACATTTTAAACATAGCCTTCTTATGAGCCCAGATCATGAACAATGTTGGATAACATTTTCAACTCCTGCCCAAAAGGTGATTTCACGTAGTGACCATGAAATCACCTTTCAGGACAGCTTTGCATAGTTTCACTGCCATTACCCATGAAGTGGGGTCTGAGAAAAGACATGTTGAAAATTTAAGGCAGATATATTAAAAAATGGCCAAGTTATGCCACTAAGTTCAAAACACCACTGAAATACATTGAACCACATATCCGATTTCTTCAGTTTGCAGTCCAGCTTTGAAGAGTGAAGATGTGTCTGAGGTCCAGAAAGGATTATGGTGTTGAACCCCCAGTGGGTAAGTAATGGCGTGTGTGTGTGTGTGTGTGTGTGTGTGTGTGTGTGTGTGTGTGTGGGGGGACCAGCGGTGCAATAGACATCGATGGATGGTTTTCTTTTTTACAGAGTTAAAAAAAAAACATTGAGGGATAGTTTTCTTTATTTCAGATACATTCCAATGTGGGACTGAGTTCCCCTGTGTCTGTCTTGTTGGGGAACGGGGTGGACAACCTTTTGGGGAGGGTGGGTCAAGAAAAACAGTATGGTAGTTAGAAACCCTGTACCACTTACAGAAAAAAAAATAGATAGATAGATAGATAGATAGAAAGATGGGAAGGGTGGGCTGGTGAGTGACCTAGATGGGAAGAGGAGACAGAATCATTAGCAGAGGTGAGGTCCCCACTCCAGTTACAGTAAAGGAAATATTTATAAAGATGGGAAGGAGAGACGGGCGAGCCACCTGGAGGGGACAGGGAAAAATAAGAGGTAGTGGGGGGTAAGCATTCTACTCCAGACACTGCCAGCTCTTTTTCACATTTGTATAGCCTGTGCATTCTGTGTCCTCCTGGCATTCCCTTCCCTTCCCCTCGACATTAGACTTTCTAGCTCCCACACATGCTTAAAGAGAAAATTGAGCTCGAATCTGCTGATTGCTGATACCTGTTCCTGCTTTCACCCTACCTAATGACTGATGTCTCTGGCCATACAATAGTATTTCCTCACCTCTATATAACCCTCTTACTGCCTCAGCCTGTCCCGGCTCCCTTTCCCAGCCCATATACAATCTTGCACTGCAGGCATCTCCCTTACACTTACATACACTCATATGATCTAATTTCATGGCTTGCTCTTCTCTTCCTCACTTACTGACCTTTTCCTTAATGACACCCCCTGCTCTCAATGGTTATTTCTTTGTTTTGTATTACCTGTTTTTGTTTATGTGTACCTTGTTCTGTTCATATGATATGTCACCTGATAATTTATTGTCCAAGGTCCTCTCTATTCATTGCATAGGTAGACACCTATGAACTTATGAATGGTCTACTCTGTATGTCTCTGATACATTGTATCCACTTTAACTCATTGTATAAAGCACTTTACTTTATTTGTTCTGATATATTGTATCCTCTTTAACTCATTGTCCCAATTTCCCCCCTTTTCCCTCACAAAAGACGGAGACCATTGTATGTTGTTGTGCTCAGATTGGCAATCATTTATTATATATCATAATTCCATTTTCCATCTCATCATTTTTGTTATAGTTTCTTTTACAATTGTACTTTATTGCATCCATATATCAATCTCTGATCATCCCTCTTTCTTCCTCTTCTCTCGCTTCCCCAGGTGAAAACCTGGGTGCCTTCTTCTCTTTTTCTGTTAGGTAATGGTGATAACCGAGACCGCATTTCCTCCTTCAGCTCCTTCTTCCTTTCATCCTATTCCTTCTTCTTCCCCCTCCCCCCCTTTTTTCCATTAGCTAGTCTCCAGCATACCTTGGATGACTGGCTTTCCCCTCCATTTAGGATATTGCTCTCCTCCACACTTAGGGGACCTCCTCATTCCTCCCCTTTTTTTTTATTTTCCTTTTTCTGCATGCTTCCTCCATGCTTCTATAAAACTCATAGTTTCCGTATTAAACATATCTATGGTTAAATCTGACAGGTGCATGCCATCCGACCTGTAGAAATCTGCTACCCACTCTTCCACCCCTCGCAGTATTACCTGTCTCCCCATTTTTCTTATCAGTGTACCTACCCTTCTATTCATTTTCCTTCTGGCCCTGTCTACAGCTCTATGATTGTTTTCATTCCTCCATATCCTTCTTGGGATCATATCTGACCATACTAGGCATACCTTTGACCACCACTGCTGTATTAATTCCAAGTCTTTCTTAATCTGCATATACATGTCCACCCATGGTTTTCCCCCTATGTCGTTGCCCCCTAGATGTATGATAATTAAATCTGGAACTGGTCGCCGCTCCTTCATTTCTTTTAGGGTGGGAAGCAGCTGTCCCCATCTCATCTCTCTGATGCCACGCCACACCAACCTACATTTTTTCACATCCTGGTAGAGCTGTCTTCCCCCGGCCTTTTTTTCGGCTCTCTTTTCCACCCAATAAATATAGGAGTGGCCACATATCCAGACTTCCGTTATTCTCCCTCTCCCTACAGGATTTAAACAAAATACATCTTACACCTGTTCATTGGCTCCTTTCCATTATTTAGTTCAATATCCCCCAACCCGGTTTGTATCTGCAAAAGAAATACAGATGATTTGTTAGTCTCCATACTTTAGTGCTCGAATGTATCTCTTGCAACTGGCAGACCGCCAGCGTCCTTTATCCAACATATTAGCCACTGTTTCCCCTGCTGTTGCCCACTGAGAAGCAGCCCCTATTCGTAGAGAGTGTGAGGAATAATTACCTGGGTCCTCCCCCAGAAATTGCATGTCCTTTTTAAGCATGGCTGTGACATTTTTTCCATCTCCGTGTACAAATAACTTCCCAGTTCTATCCCTTCGCTCTGCTGCGTAAGCTCACAAAGCTTTTACTGGGCACAGTGTGCCATCTCCCTGGGCCTTCAAGGTCACAGTACTGCCCTGTCTTCCCTGATCCGTCTTTGATTTCTTTATCCTGATTTGTATCTCGCTCATCCCCCAACTTATATCCCCCAGTCTAACCCCCTTTCTTCATCCACTCTGCCACGCCCTACTGCTTCGCTCACTCTCATGGCCCCAGCAAACATTACCAGATAGATCGTATGGAAAAGTTGGGCTTCATCCTTTGATTTGCAGATTGTCAGTAATGCTCCTTTTAGTCTTGCTAGCCACTGTTCCCCTAATGGTCACCTGTTGTCTGCTATTTTTTGCTTTAATCTACCCCATCCTTGCATCATCCTTCTAATTAACATTGACTTCGTCGCGTCCCTCCATCCTTTCAGGTTGCAGACCAAACTAATCCCAGCTAAATAGACCCCCATCGTTGTGTGGGCGGTTCCCTTCTCCCATTGCTCCACTGTAAATTTCCCTAACTGTTCCTCAGTAAGTGGCCTACTTACCTCCATGTGGTGTGTCGCCCTGAATGTCTTCATCACCCGCCAGGCCCCCTCATAGGCCCTCAGAGTCCTTGGAGACCATGAGCTGCAAAACAACAGTTCTGCTCCCTCTTGGCAACATCCCAGATGTTCGTTGGTATGGGTGTTTTTTGCTCCTCTGCTGTCGGTGCCAGCCTCCGGAAATGATCCAGCTGCAGACGGGAAAGGCTGTCAGCCAGGGTATTGTGTGCCTCTTCTATGTGTTTGGCTCTGAATTACATATTCAATTTTAAGGCCCTTAGCACCAACTGCTGTAGTACCTGCGTGACCATTTCTGACCTAGCTCCTCTGTTATTTAATACGTCTACTACTGCCTTGTTGTCACACCAGAATGTCACCTTCTGATTCCGCAGCTCTTCCCCCCACACCAAGGTGCAGGCCCGAAGAGGCATGATCTCCAGCAATGTTATGTCCTTTACTTTTCCCTCCCTTACCCATTCTGTAGGCCATGGTTCTGAAAACCATTTCCCTTTCAAAGAGCCCCCCATGCCCCAGCCTCCCGCTGCATCTGTATAAAGTTCGAGGTCTGTGTTATATACCCAGTCATCTTGCCAAAAGGAGCACCCATTATAGCTCCTGAGGAACTCTTCCCATACTTTAAAGTCTTCCTTAACTCCTTTTGACATGTCTACCCAGTGGTGTGGCCTGGTTACCCCTGCTGTGGCCCTAGCTAGTCGTTTTGTGAAGGTTATCCCTGGGTCAATCGCCCGGCATGCGAAGTTCAAGTGTCCCAAAACCTGTTGAACCTTCTTTAGCTGTATTCTCCTCCTACTTGTATGTATTTTAATCAGTTCCCTCAACTTGGACACCTTTTTGTCTGGCAATCTAAAGACCTCCTTTGAGGCATCTATTTCAATACCCAGAAATTCTAAAACCTTACTGGGTTCTTCAGTCTTCTCTGGTGCCAGGGGGAACCCTAATTCTCTGCATAGTTCCTGGAAACTGGTCAACATTTTTTTTGTCTCCACTTTCCCGCTGCCTATTAGAAGGAAATCTTCCAAATAGTAAATGACCGTCCTGTAACCAGTTTTTTCTTGAAATATCCACTGCAAGCAGGTGCTGAATGCTTCAAATGTGGCACATGCTATGGAACATCCCATAGGCATCGCCTTGTCAAAATAGTATTGTCCCCCTATTTTAACACCCAACAGGTCCCAGTCCTCTCTCCTAACCAGCAGCAGTCTGAAAGCAGACTCTATATCCGTTTTTGCCATCCATGCATCAGCCCTTGCTCTGATGGCTTGCACTGCTTCTTCCAATGTGGCATATGTCACTTTGCTATGCTCCTTACTGATGAAATCATTCACCGAGTCCCCTTCCGGAAATAACAAGTGGTGAATCACCCTGTACTCTCCTTGCTGCTTTTTTGGGACCAAACCCAATGGGGAAACCCTCAAATTCTGAAGAGGGGGAGTGCGCAATGGCCCTTCTACCTTCCCCACTGCTATTTCCCCATCTATTTTTTGTCTTAAAATTTCTTCTTTCCCTTTCACTGACCCCAGGTTGCTTGCCTTACTCGCCTGCCTCGGAACCCCACATTGCAATTTGAAACCCGTCTGAAAGCCTTTTTTGATCATCTCAGCTACCCTTTCATCTGGGTATCTGTCCAACCATCCTTCCCATGCCTCTATCCTATTGGGAGTTCTCTCTTCTCTACATAACTCCCCTGCCCATTTTTCTACCTTTTTCCCCAACGCCCCACCCCGTTCTTCCACTGTCCTTGCTGTTCAATAGGACTGACCCCCCTACCTGCCTGTCCTCTGCTTCTCCCCTTATTCCATGCCTGACCTATACCCTTGTCCTCCTTAAAAACTGTTGCCCCATTCCTTGTCCTCCTGCCACTTGGGTTCCTTAAACCCATGTCGATCTGCATCTGCTCACTGAATGCGATCCCCCACATTTTGAGCATGCATGACAAAAGCGGCACTGAGGCCATGAGCAGAAAGCCCTATTGTAGCCTCAGCAACATCTCTGTGGAATTGTCCCCTTTCTGACCATCTCTCCTTCTGGCATGGACTGATCTGTTACATAATCCGTCCAGAGATCTAACTGTTTTGTGTCCCACCTCACATCCCCATACGTTGCCATTCTTTGTCAAAATAATTTGTCTTAATAAATCCATCCCACCCCCCCCCTTGGCCTTCGCCGTCTTATTATCAGGGAGTAAGTGATGAGTGGGATGCCCAGCTCTGGCTTCTTCTCCATCACTATCACTGAGTAAGTGGCAAAATCTACAAACCAACCATCCCAAGTCTTTCCTTTTGTAAATTTATCCTCCTCTTTCTTCCCCAATAAAACCACGGCTGCTGCCATCTCGCTTTTCCCTATGCTCTCCGTTTCGTCATATTTTGCTGCTGCCTCTCGGCTCAATAAGGCAAAAATATCCACATATTCCCCTTTCCATATCTTCTCTTTTGTAGCCAGTGGGACATGCTCCCCTAC
Organism: Neoceratodus forsteri; assembly: GCA_016271365.2. Classification (NCBI taxonomy): domain Eukaryota; kingdom Metazoa; phylum Chordata; order Ceratodontiformes; family Ceratodontidae; genus Neoceratodus; species Neoceratodus forsteri. The sequence goes on from JADMNL010000024.1 coordinate 130,055,530, forward strand.
TCTCATTCCTGGAGTTCCTACTTCTCTTGTCCCTTTTCCTTCGTTCTCTACTCCCTTTTCCCCTTCCTTCATCAACTCTTTGTCTGATCTAATTTCTGCCACTGTTGCCTCCATCTGGCCCAAACCCCCTGTCCCAAACGCTGAAATAATTTGGCCTATGTATTCCTTTATGCTTCTACCTACTGACCCAGATACACTACCTGTGGTTCTGTCTGTTCCTGGTGGGCTGCTGTCATCGTGATGCCCTGGGCTGTCCCCTTGTGGTTGGATGACTGGCTGCCCACCTGGTTGCTGGGGAGGAACCAGGGTCTCTGTCCTGGGCTCTGCTGGGGGAACCACTATCTGGTCCAGGGGAGGTACTAATGGCACTGGCTCAGCGGGGTGCAGTGGTACTGTACTAGCCACCCTGGGAGGTACCCCCGTCAGAGGTGGGCTGTGTAATCTCCCAGCCTGCCATTTTCCTCTGCCCCCTTTTTCCATCCCTGCTTTTTGCTTCTCCCCAGAATGCCCTGGCTCCTCCTCTTCCACCATCTTCTACATCCTGTTAGCTTTATCGGCCAGCTCTACGATAGCCCTGTAGGCATCCTCTTTGGAAGGTCTGCTCTTCTTTGGCACCATGTCTCCTTCCAAGTGATATCTGCAATGACAATTGAGAAGATTTCTTTTATTAATCCCTTTCATTCATCCATCCATATGGTTAAACCCAACTTGTCTTTTGTCCCATTGTGACCCGGGTTGCTGTGCTCCATTTCTCCTCTGTGCCCCCCCAGGGCCACAAACCCTTTTGCAGCAGACTCCTCCCTCTAGGTCTTCCACTTCCCTTTTATTTATTTATATATATATATATATATATGTTTTTTTTTTACTACCCTTGCTCCTTAACATCGTGTTTTGTGCCCCAGCTCATTGCCTGATCCTCTTGGCGTGTGACGTCACGCCATGCGGCCAGGGCCTTCTCACCAGGCTTCCGGCCTGTTCCTTCCTCTGCGACCCCCCGTGACATCCTGTAGCCCTTAAAATTTGGCTCCCTCTGGGCCATCTGGCCTCACCTAATGGAGTAACTCACCAACCATCATGAATTCAAGCCCTGCCCTTATCCCTCACCATCAAGCTACCTTTTCTAGCCTCAGCAGCTCTTCCCATTCCTCGCTTTCATGGCCTGGTCCCCTGGCGTGTGACATCATGCCACACACCGTTCTTTGTCCTTGTGCCAGGCCTTTCTCGTAGGCCTCTCTGTGGCATACTAGCCATGCCCTAATGCTTGCTCCTTATTTTTTTCCCCTTCCCACTGCAGCGCTTCTCACTGCTCCCCCCACCCATTTTTGGCCAGCCATGTGGCGATACCTCCTTCCTCCCCCCACACCATGCACTTCCCTTTTCCCTACTAGGCCTCTGACTATCTTCCAGGCCCACCGCATGTCATTCTGCCCTTCCAGGCTCCAGGCAAAGCCCTGTTTGTCTTCCCATTCTGCCGCTAGGCCACAACGAACCCTACGCCTGCTGCCTTTGCTCCCTTCCAGCAGGTCGCTGTATCCTTTTCTAAATTTCTCACTCGGCAGTGAGATTCCTCCATGAGATTCTCTGTTTCCTTCCTTCATGATTCTAAAAGCACCTTACTTCCCCCAGCACTAACGGAACCAAAACCAGTCTTTTATTTATAACAAATCCGTGGTGTTCCCCAGCATCATGCAGTCCCCCTTTACCAAAACCTTTGTTACCCTCCCTTTGAAGGCCGAAGCCTTGCCTGCTTGCATCCTCCTTTTTGTCCTCACGCTGGCACTGGAAGCCAAAAACCAGCGCCTTAACTAGCAAATGCACTATAGTGTTCCCCTACATCCTGCAACAATGCAGTTCAGTTCCACCCACTTGTTCAGCTTGGCCCCTAAACGAACACTTTTTCACTGGCTGAAACCCTGCCTGCATGCGTTCTCCTTTGTCCCTCGCATCTTTGTAAATTCAACCTTCCAACATATGAAAAACGCTGGCACTGAATGCCAAAAGAACTGTCCCCTACAGATTTTTAAACAGGCTTACTTCAGCATTCTTCAGTTTTAAGAAAATTCACTCCAACAGAAATCTAATGAGCCACCACCTACAATTCTCATTAAAACCATTTTCCTCAAGTAGAGTAATACAACTGTTATATATATATATCCTTTTTTTTCTTACCTGCTGTATCCTAGTGCACAAACCTCTCAACCAATCTAATGTGCTGTAGCTTTAAGTAAATCAAAACTTCAGCAAAAAGTGACAGAACCACTCCTATGCTGTCCATTATATACCTTCCTTAGCCACTCCCCTTCCTTTTTCCTGCCTATTGTTCTGCCTTTTTGTTCCTCCCTTTCCCTTCCCCTTCCCCTTCCGAGCACGCCATCTCCAGCTTGAGGGAGGGGTGCACCTGGATAACTTGGTCTGCCCCTTAAAGGGCAAGCTCCATTGTATGTAAGCACTTGTAATTTGTTATCCTGTTAAGTTTCTGCATGTCTGTACTCTCCCAGGTTGTGCCTGAAAATAGACATTTTATGGCTAGTGCACTTACCCGGTTAACAAAAGCTAAACAAAAAAAGTAAAATTATTAATCACCACAAAATCCATAAATAAAGCAGGATGTGCCTAAATGTTACATTTTATCATTTTATTAGCTAAAATTAAATTCTGTTTGACCCAACCTAAATGGCTACCAGTGGATGCTTCCACATGTGCACATTGTTCAGCAGGGCAGAGATGTGTGAAAACTCATCCATGAGCAAGTTTTGAATTTTGTAATGGACTTGCACAAAGTACATCTTTGTATAGTACTCACTTTTCTGATACTGGCAAAGTAACTCTGTTTTAAAAATGTGTGCTGTAACTAGGTTAACTTTTTGTTTGAAAATTGAAGCCATGACTTCAGGCATGGCTAAAACTTTAATCTAGTGATTCTGATATTGTTAATTTAAGTAGTGCATTAACAAAAATGTCAACAATGAGTTTAATTCTGTTACTTTAAAGAGTCACCAATGCCACAAGAAGAACTTTGGAAAACAGAATATTTGGACACAAAGCAGCTTTAAATTTCTCATTAACCTTATATTTCTTATCCCCATTATTACTGAGGTCATATGCATGAAAACAGGACTACTGTTCCTTCAGGGTTCATCAGCTTCTATTGCTTCTTCCCAATCTGATGTCATAGTACTCTGCTTGTGACAGTACAGTTATTTCCATGGCAACAGACTGTGATGTCACAACACAGCATTATAATTTCAAGTAGGGAATAAGTTATAAAGGCAGATGAACTCTCTGGGATATAGATCTTGTTTTTGCTGGAATTTCTTTAGTAATAAATAATGAAGAGGAGAAATCCATAGAATTATATAGAAGATATATGAAATAACAGCTGAACTGTGTCTGAACATTACGTTCTTTAAAGTTTTCCTAAAGGTGTCAGCAGCTCTTTAAAAATAGCAATACCTAAAATAAGTAGATCAATCTAATTTGGCCAACGACTATGCATTTCATTTTGATCTTAGCCTTAAAGGAAATGTGATGTGATACTGGATGGAAATAGCACAAGACATTAAAAAGAGTAAAGCTGTAGTGCACACAACTAGTGCAGAAGGACTTCTTAATTGAAATGAGTCTGAATATGAAGCTGTGAGATGAAGCACTACCCTGTATGGGAACATATAGGTTGTGTTTAAACTTCATGCATAATAGTCTGTCCACCTGCATGAATCAACTCGTGCTTCTAAATGTTGGATGCACTGCCATGACCCAGAGTGCTGCCTTTAGTTACATCATTTTGTGTTTGGTTGCTTAGCAACCTTAGGTGCCATTTTGGTACATCACACATTTGTGTACTGTCATGAGCGATGGGTCACAGCGGTGTTATAAATCACAATCTTAGTTTTAGAAGCCTAACTACCAGACCATAGTAAACTAAATAAATGTTTTCCTAGGACATAATAGAGGATAAAACAAACAAAAACCTATTTTCTTGTATATGTGGTGGCTTGAATGCCAGGTCAAGTCAGGATTCACAGATTATAAATACAGGAATTAAAAGATAGTTTTTTCATTATATTATTTTAGTGAGATTTGAGGATTTAATTAATTAAAAGATGGGAAGAAGTGTTTTTTATGTGTGGAATGCTAAAGGCCTTTATGACTTAAAGAGGATAGGAAATAAAGCATGACGTTTGAACAACTAAATGCCTTGTGTCTTTATTATTAATGAAATGAGTACAGCTACAAGTTAAAAACAACATTGTGTGATTTATTCTACTTTCTTTATTTGTGATTCAACTGATTTTATCAATATGGCCAATACTGAAGCCGATTAATCTAGCTATCCAGTTTTCAGCTCAGAAAACTGAGCGTGCCATTTTGTTTTAGGACGTGCTCATTGGTGTTTCAAGCACTGAGCACTCACTTGTTCTCAGATAACTGACTTGGAGGCAAGTGAATGAAGAGCTGAGTGTTTAATCCTAAGTCTCTTTTTCCTGGCAGGGTGTGAGACTTTCTGCATGCCTTAGCAATTGCCTTCCTCTCTCATCAATCACCCTACCACACCCAACTGCACACCACATATTAGTTTCCCACTGAGCCACTTTAAGTTTAGACATTCGAGAATACAATACTGTATCGTGTACCTAAAAGAGTATATAAAGTAAAGGAGCTGACTTGAACTTATTCTCCAGAGGGTATGTCGGTAGTTACACAAAAAAAGTGCGCTCATAGATGTACAGAGCAAGGTGCTAGCCAGAACAGAAAAAGTGCGAAAAGCACAAACAGTAGAACTCCAAATTAGAGGAATGAAAATAAATGACTTACATATACAAAAGTTTATTGCCATTGAGTCTGCTTTTTAGATCCGAAAAAACATTCTGGCTTTCTTGGGCCTAATAAATGGACTCGATGGCAGTAAACTTTTGTAGGTGTAAGTAATTTATTTTTATTTCATCTCATTTGGAGTGCTTCTGTTTGTGTTTTTCTGGCATGTCAGTTAGCTGTTCAGCATGCCTGCATTCTTGCTATCCTCAGCATTTCTTTCTGCATGGCCGTCATGTCTCAGTGCTTCACTGACAGAGTGCAATAAAACAACAGCTCCACCCCAGGTAGTGTGCTCTCAAGAAAGCAATATGAGGAGCATCAAACACATTTTAGCACTACTAAGGTCAGTATAAAAAACATTTATTATTCACTTTGCATACTGGTGTTCTAACAGTTGTGGAGTTTAATGAGTGAGGCGCTAGTTGCACAAAACTGCCTGGTGTTGCAGCTTTTCACCCAGTTCTCTCAGCCAACTGCATTTGCACACTTTGCACTATTTTGCACATATTGTGTGCTTTTCATAATGACTGTAGTTTTGCTGATATTTGTTTGATGCTCTTCTCGTCTGCCAGCATGTCAGCATGTCCATCATCAGCATCTGAGAGACAGTAACGTAAACACTTTTTTTAGAAGCTCTCCAATATGGTCTCTCTCACTGCTGCTGTCTGAGGGAAGAAATACCTTACATTAGCTGTGGTGGAGTCATAGATGAAGAGACTGCTTCAGTTTATGGTAGCCTAGTAACAGGCAGCACCAGGGTTGGATTGGGTAGCAAAGGCCCACTTAGAAATGGGGTCATGGAGACCCTGATACCGACCATGGTATGCCCTAGTATACAAACTGCAGTCCGGATTTTATGGACAGTGGTATGCCCTGGCATAGTGTAGCCCCAAATGTAAATCATAAAACAACAGCATGTATTCTATTTGGAAGAAAGCTTTTCCATTACTGGTGGACCTAAGTTGTGTGCAACGAAGCAGGCAAACAAAATGTTACATAAAAGCAAGGGATTTGGGGGGCTGCTAGACCCCCAAAAGCTCTGGGCCTTTAGATGCCCTGTTGTGTATTTGGAGGTTAGTACTGAAGATAAAACACAGTTGTGTTAGGTCTCCCCCACTGCTGACTCAAGGGAAAAATTAAATATCACTAATGTCAGACTGGCCTCCGGTACCTAGAGTCTGTAACTTGGTCTGACTGGGAGCAGGTCTAGTGCTATAATTTTACTAGGGGGGGATATGTTGTTTTGGGTCGGGATCTAGGTATCCTCCCCCAGAAAACTTAAATTCTAAGTCTTCAAATTGTAATTTTAAAGGGGCAGGTTAAACTTGAATTTTATATGTTATCAATATTTAAATTCAGTGCCAGCCAGAGTTTTCTTCCTTGTTTTATCAAACGTAATTTAAATGCGGACTTGTAATATGTTTTCTAGGATTACCAACACTAGTAGACAAGTAACCAGTCTACACAGCTTTAGGTTAGATAAAAGAGTGAGGTAAACATACATTACCTGAGGCATGCTACCAGAGTGGGCACATGTTTATTTATTTTACTTATTTATTTAGTGATTTGGAAAAAGACCTTTGAGTGCAAGCTCTTTTACAAAGGTTCCACATCATGGATTGCAAAACAAAGTACAATAGGAGAAAGCAAAGGTACATCACAATGAATGACGCAGCTCAGATTCAGAACTTAACAGAAATACTCAAAACATAGGTACAAGTTAAGAAATACAAGAAAAACACTTTATGAGGGTGATGGGGGGAATAAGCAGCCACAAAGTGCCTTGTCAGTAGTTCAGTTTGATGGGGATAGTGGGTAGTGGGGTGAAGAAAGGCAGTACAAGAGAGAGGCAGGTACTGTGATGGAGGTGAAGGGTGGGGGAAGAAGGGTGATAAGATATAGGGAGAAATGGGGGGGTGAGGGAGGCTGAGCAGCGAAGACTTTCTAGAGTAAATGGTGGGGTTTGAGGGGGCATGGTAAGGCAGCCTGCATTAGTAGTGACTGTTAAGGAAACTCATGGGACTGGGAGTTGTGGGGGAAGGTGGGGTGGTGGTTGCCGGAAGGAGCATGTTGCAAACTGATTGCTGAGGCAAGTCATGAGAAAGGTCAGAGGGAGGGACATGTAACCACCACACCTGCACAGTGTCCACATACTCTCCTATGTCCCAGAGTCAAAGTATTACAAATGTACTCCCCCATCTCCTTATTCACTCTAGCCTATGTCCCAGAGTCAAAGTACTACATATGTACTCCCCCATCTCCTTATTCACTCTAAGCTATGTCCCAGAGTCAAAGTACTACATATGCACTACACCATCTCCTTATTCACTCTAGGCTATGGCACAAATAAATCAAGATAAAGCAAATTAATTTGATCTGCTATCAATTACATTGTTCCCTTAATGGTCTCACATCAGACACAGTGGTGCTTAAAAAGGTAATCTGCTGTAAACCCAACCAGCAATACAAGAGATGATAGGGACTTAGATGAGGTTTAAACCTCAGGTAGCTGTAGTTCAACTGCCAAGGTGATTCAGGCATGGCATGGACATCACTGGACTAACAGTGAACCTTCTATGTCCAGCTATCCACTTTAATTGGAGTGCTCAGAGTTCCCGATTTCCTCCTTGCTAAAACTGGGCATGGGATCAAAAACTTGAATGACTGGAGCATGGCACAGGTGAGAGGGGACAAGGCATGGGAACACCTAGTCACCAGCAGCATCAGCATGGCCAGTACAGTTGGTACACAAGTTAAAATATTAAGGAACTGTTGTGATAGGTAGCCTAAAAGTCACCCTTGGGCCAAAAAGATTTGCCAGATGCCTGCCTGCCTCAATCAGTTTGCATTGTACCCGCACCCATTACGAGCAGTATGTCCCAGTCCCGCTGCATGTACTGGCATGGTGAGTAGAAGCAGCATTTGTGTTGAACCAGAAGCCTGTCAACCATTGCATAAATGTGTTTTTTATTTTTTGGGGGCGGGGGGGTTAGTGCAGGGCAAACTTCCTTCCTGCATTCCTTCGAGTATACCATTGCAGATGTGGGGGGAGGTCTTGGATTCTGAGGCTCAGACTGGGGGACCCATTTTAGTTTTTATTTTATTCTTTCTGGTAACCAGATAAGCCTCACTAGGCACAAGTGTGTGTTTTCAGGGGTAACACAAGAGCACTCGGGTGGTTAAGTGACTTGCTCAGAGTCACACAGTATACAATTGGAGGGTGCTGGAATCAAACATAGGTCTGCTGCATGTACCAAGCTCATTCACAGCTCAGTACTCTACCTCTAGGCTATACTGTCAGCCAACATTTGGGGCTTAGACCAAAGGTGAGGACTCAAGAGACAGCTCCCTGCTGGCATAGCCATGTTCACATACAATGAAGAGGGAAGAAGTGTTCATTCAGGATCATCTAGAGTGCACACTTCTTCCAGCCCCGGCCCACCCCCATCAAGGCTGATGGCACAAAGACAAATCTGCTGGGGGGGGAAATCTGACCGGAGACAAAAGGCCATATGAACACCACTTGACAACACAGGACTGAACTAATACAGCAAAGTAAACATTTTAAAAAAGAAAAACAAACACTCCCGCTCACTAAAACAAACACTCCCACTCACTGTTCTAAATGGGCAGCAGGTCTGGCCTCCCGTCTGGCTAGGGGGCACAGCATCCCACTCCCTGGAGTCCCATTTTTTCCTCAGAATAGAAAATGTTAATTAATTCACTAGGATTCTTCGACTGGGAGATTCAACAAATGTTTTCTATTTCTCAGCACACTGCCACTGCAGCTCCACTACTTTTTGACCTCATTGACCATGCTTACTTCAGCTGGAGAGGAGAATGCTAAATCAGAGTCAGTTAGTTACTAGCAGGTCACTCTCTCTCAGAAAGGATAAGCATGTAAAATACAGAGCCCTGATCTTTGGCCAGTCTTTGAACTGCCCACCATGGCTCACACTTACGTCATAGGCTACAGGCTGACTGGTGATGACATGCCAGCCCCACTCCAAGGAAAGGAATGCCATGACAGTAGAGCGGGATTGGTTCTGAACACAAAAGGGCAGCCATTGCTTAGCAATACTAAGAAGTCCAGCAAAGTATAGCACTCCAGACCAAAGTATAAAAAACTGTAGAAAAATAACTTAGAGGACCAGCAAAACTTATGAATTCCATGTGGTATAGGCAGGGCAGGCTTTAGGGTATGTGGCACCTTAGGCAAACTTGACAGTGATGCCCCCCAAATTTGTTTTTATCTTTACCACACACACACATATGCACACACACACACACATTTTCAATGGCAGTTAACTTCCTTAGGAATAAAAAACAAACTCTAGCCAGTGCCGATAGGGCTGTGAAAAGCTACCAAATGACCAAACTTATTTTCTTGTTGGTGTCATATATTGCTGTTTAGTCATAAATTATTTCCAGTGGAAGCCAAATTCCTCTGTTTTCCTGCATAACTAATGCAAGTCTATGGGAAGAATTTCCATGTAAATGGCTCCTAATCCCTGCAAACAGAATTCCTTACCATTTAGATAAAATACCTGACATTCCCTACAAACTTAGTTAAAGGAGAAATGCACTGAACCTGTGAGTAATGTTTACTGTAGAAGCTTTTTTTCATGTAGTGGGTCCCCTTCTGTTTCTGCCCCATCTTTGCTGGCCTTTTAGTTAACAGATTGGATATTTATGGGTTACACACTGCTGCAAAGTGCCATCTAAGAATTGTATGATGTTGTTTATGTCCCAATGAACCTAAGAATTCTAAATTAGAACACAGATGCATTGTACCAACAATGTAAGTTATTGATAAGATCATATTGCTCTAAAATGGTCAATGCCAGCAGTGTGTGAATCAGAAACACTCACTGAATTTACCAAAAGGCCAGTTAAGATTAAGCAGTAACAAAATGAGAACTGGTATTTTAAAAAAATAACATCTACTTCTACAGGTAGGTAAAGGTAGGTAAAATTTTTATTCATACAAAAATGAATATGGATAACATCACTGAGCCGAAGCTCATTTACAGTGCTGTCCATTAGTTCCATACCAGTTACTCTCTACAAAAATGCATGTTTGTTGATTCAAGGCAGTTCTTCTTTGAGATATTAACAGCCCAGTCTAAATTGTTCACTATTTATGGAGCTGACAGTATAGACTAGAGGTTAGAGTAATAAGCTATAAATGGGTTTTGTACATCCAGCATTCAGACATGGGTTTGATTCCCACACCCTCCATTTTCATATTGTGTGGATCTGATTAAGTCACTTAATCTCTCAAGTGTTTCTGGAAATCTGTTATTTTTTTCCCCTTTTAGTTTAGTTTTACACTGACCTTTTGCTGCATGGGAGGGAATGTTCACTCAAACAGAGCCTCAAATTGTAAACTCTAGATAAGAGATGAGCAGTCTGCATCACATGGCCCATCCCAAAGCAGGATTGTACACACACACACACACACACACACACACACACACACACACATGCACACACATACAGACACACACACACACACACACACACACACACACTTAAAATCACTTTCCACTTGACACTTCTGACTCCAGAAACCGCAAACAAGCACAAAGCACTTCTTTTGTTCTATGTGTGCCTGGGCAGCTGGACTTAATTAACTCTGTCACACTAGTTTATGCTTACTTTTTTGTTTGTTTGTTTAAAGGGCAAGATCCTTCAGGCCAAAAAAAGTGATGAGGCTACAGCTCCCCCACCCTACAGTTCGTATGTTTGCCCATAGGAATGAAATAGCTCAGACTGCACACATTCACTGTCTGTAATCTGACACTGTAGACTACAGACATCATATAATGAGTTAATCCCTAGGTTGCTGAAAGAAATAGAATACATCTATTCAACTGAGCTGGACAGATGATAGAAACAGTAGTTTGAAAAGTTTTTTTGTTGTTAATATCCTGAGAAGTTTAGAGGCACAATACAGTAGCACAATAGCATCCCCCCTCCCTTCAGATGCCTTTAACATACAGCAACAAATAGCAAAAATCAGAGGGGGAGTGCACTATTTTGCAGCTGTGGAGGAATACATACAAATGTCTAAAAAGTTAGTTGCAGGAAAAGCTATAGTCTGATAGATGAGAAAAGGGCTGTAGGCTCTGCCTATAACCATAAAAACGGTTGTTAAACTGTCACTGTGCTTCTTCAACAAAGCCAAGCACTTGTCCACAAAAACATTTATTTGTGGTGGAATACTATAATGATGCAAAAGTTTATTTGTTACTAATCTTGCTGTGCAAACACAGACGGTACCACTGGTTATAGTATTCCAGCATATGGAGTTTTTTCCTGGGATGAATGCCTAGTTTTTTGAAGAAGCTCCATTTTCCACTATACCTGGGGAAATTGGGATCCAAAGGATTCCGATCCCTGGATATGGAATCCTACTGTCCAACTTGCACTTATGCTCCCTCATTTATTTTGCCTTAGCTAACTATCGTGAACTGTTATAATACGCCTGTTACTATAACACGTTTGCTTCTGCCTTGCTAGTATTGTGAACTGCTATAGCATGTCTGTTTATTAAAATATTTAAGTTTAGTTTATTATTATTTCGGAAGACACCTTTGAGCCAAGGCACTTTTACAAAGGTTCCACATCAGGGAAACAATACAGAACATAGTGAGGTCAATAACAAATACAGTAGTTTCAAGCAGCCATAGGCTTTGTCAGATACATTAAAGCTTTCATATGAAATTATTGTAATATGTGCAATGATTCACAGTATGTATGTAAAGGTACAGTACTTTGTGTATATTTAGTTCACCCTGTGGCAAGCAGCAATTTTAAAATCAGCTGTTAGATTGCTGGCTGTTGCTGCACATTATATACCTGTCTAAATGAAACATATGTATTGCCTGTAAACTTAAACCTTGTGTGAAACACACACCTGTAAAGTTGGAGCCCTGCAGCATTTGACAGCAGGAAGAGGGGTGTACTGCAGTCTATTCACTGCAGTACACTCGTGGAGGAAAACTCACCATTTCTTTCTGCTGGAACTCCAGCTTGATAGAAACACTGGGCACACTATTTGGGGCACATTATTATTTGTTTTACTTTGTTTTTAGAAGTGTAGCTTTGCTTACTGTACTGTGATCCTGCAGATTGGTTTCTGGGTTACGCAAACAGTATTTTAGTCCGCACTGTGGTGAGCAGGGCGAACCCGCGTGCTCGTGGCAAAGGCGAACGCTACAACACGCGTGTCGGCGTGTGTTTTGTGTGTTCTTTGGGATCCGAGGGATAGCATAGTAGCTAGGACAACAAGGCAGAAAGTAAGTAATGTCTACATAGAGCAAAGACTAAATAATAAACATTACTCAGAAATATACACATTGTTTTAAACAAACACACCTATATAGGGGCTACTAGCTTCCAAGCTAGTCACGTATCATAATTTGTGAGTTGCAGGCCTTACAAACAGACCCATGGGTGTAGTCTATATCTGGCCACTCTGATACTGAATTGCCTCCAAATTCTGTTAACAGATATAAAGTAATTGAATAACTTTAGTATATTATTGTGAACAGTTTTTTGTTTTACCCTGATATTATAAATAATAATATCTGTGACAACAAATAAAATTGACACAATTATCACCCTTGATGGGGAAATAGGGGTTAAATGCTGTACGTGTAATATGTACCTTATAACTAAAAAGGATATTCCCTTGGAACAACAGTTTAATTGTGTAAAATGTCCAACTAACTTAGACCTACAGGCAGAAATAAACTTATTCAGTAACAGATTACAGACTCTTGAGGCAAGTCAAAAAGAAATGTTAAAACATTTTGAAATGGCACAAAGTGTGCAATCCTCAATGTTGGGTCCACACACAAATGACCTATGTAAAGAACCTAATACTACCCCCACAATACCTTAATTAACCTCAGCCAACAAAGACCTTAAAACTCTATGCATCACCAAACAAAGAGTCCCATACCTCATCCTGCAGGAACCTCAAAAAAGAGGACAAGGGACGATGATGAAGAAGGTACTGAGACATGTCCAGATTGGACAACAGTCTCTACCAGGGCACCAAAGAAAGGAAGGAACGCAGAACAATTCCTTATACCAATCTCAAACAGGTTCAGCATTTTCCAAGGGGATAATGAAGGTCATAATCTAAATATTGAGGAGTTAACCCAAAATGCTTCTTACAGTACCAACATTTATTCCAAATGTGATCAATTGTACATTACTGATTAACTTGAGTGAAGAATCTAATACTACCACTATATCTCAAAACCATATACCTAATTTAGTAGAACTCGATCAACAAATGGACACTGAAGTTAAACAAGATGTGAACCACAACAAACCTAATGTTTTTGTACTAGGGGATTCTATCATTAAACATCTAGATAGAGCAATTTGTAATCCAGATAAGGAATTCAGAACCTGCTCCAGCTTTTGTGGGGCTAAGGTTGCAGAAATGACTGGTATGGCTAAAGACATATTAAAAAATGCAGGTAAAAATCCACTAGAAATCATTCATGCAGGCACAAATGATATTTCCCAAAAAACCTTAACTGAGCTTAAACATGACTATGTGGCCCTATCGAACACCCTCATTAATGTGGGTTGTATTCCATGTTTCTCTGAAATTCTTCTGATGCCCCGAGCAACTCCTGCTAAAACCCAATATATAAAACAACTAAATGAATAGTTGAGGAAATGGTGTTTCCAACAAAACATAACCTGTTTGACTCATTGGAAACAATTCTCTGACAGGAATGCCTTGTTTTGCTGGGATGGACTCCATCTAAGCCAACAGGGTAGTAGTCTTTTGGGGAAATCCCTGTTGAATTTTATTGATAACTATTTAAATTAGTTGCGGGCGGGGGGAAGAAGGAGAATGATCATCCTTCTCTAATAACTAAAACTATAACAAATCATGGCACTAAATGCAACATTGTCATGGTAAATGCTAGAAGTCTGAATAAAAAAAAATTGGCTGAATTGGCAGCTAACGCACTAATTCTGAATCTTGGGATTATTGCAGTTACAGAAACAAGGTGGGATAACAGTTCCACATGGATTCATAATATACCTAATTATAAACTGTATCACAAAAATAGACAGGGAAAACAAGGAGGAAGGGGTTGTCTGTACATTCATAATGATATTGATTCTTATCAACTCATCCAGGAAAATAATAATGATAATGAAAGTGTATGGGTAAACATCACGTTCAAGGGACATCATAATTTACTAATTGGTAATTGCTATAGACCACTTGGAGCAGATCATAGCTATAATGAATCCTTATTTAATGAAATAACTGATATGACCAACAAAGGACATATTATCATATCGGGTGACTTTAATATTCCAGGAATAAACTGGAATTCCCTTAAAGGGTCTGGTGAAATGGAAAATAACTTTATAAGCATGTTAACTAATACTGGATTGGAACAACTAATAAAACAACCTACCCATGGCAATAATATTTTGTATCTACTTATGACCAATAATGAATCAAATATAAATAATATTAAAATCACAGAACCATTAGGTAGCAATGACCATAATACTATCTTGTTTAGCATTCCTATTAAGATCATAAAAAATACAACATCAACAAAACTAATAAACTATGACAAAGCAAACTACATAGAAATAAATAAACAATCAAATAGTATAGACTGGGGTTCTGGACTCAGTCATCTAACAGTGGAAGAAGTTTGGATTTACATAAAACAAATCATATTAGACTTAGAAACTAAGTACATCCCCACTAGGAACAAATATAATAGGAAGGGTAAAATTCCACTCTGGTACTCTAAGTCAATACATAAACTAATTAAAATTAAGGAAAAATTATTAAAAAAAAATTAAACAAAATCCTAGTATATCGAATATCAAACAATACAAACAATCCATCAATATCCTAAAAAAAATTAAGAAAGCAAACTATAGATTGGAATTTAAATTAGCACACTTAAAAAATTATACTAAAGCTTTACATTCTTATTTAAAAGGTAAAAATCTGACCGTTAAAACTATAGGCCCTATTCATGAAAATGGATCATTAATTATAAATGAGCCGGACATAGCAAATAGTTTAAACAACTATTTCTGTTCAATATTTAATAAAATACCAACCACAAATACCTATTAAATCCAAGAATTAGAACCTAAATTGACAGAATAAATCTTCAAAATAACACAGGCAGATGTCTTAACAGTTCTACATACCATTAAAAAAAACAAAAATGGTCCGGGACCAGATCATATTCATCCAAGATTTTTAAGAAATACTACTTTAGCCATTGCCACTCCCTTAACTATTTTATTTAATAAATCATTATCTGACAAACAAATACCATCTGACTGGCATAAGGCTATGGTCATCCCCATATTTAAGAAGGGAAATAGGGCAGAGGATGGAAATTATCGTCCTATAAGTTTGACCTCGATGGTTTGTAAATTAATGGAGAAAATCATCAAGAAACTCCTTGAAAGTAAAATCGAGCATCTTGGTATTGAAGATAAATCACAGCATGGATTTAAAAAGGGTTACTCATGTACTACCAATTTGATCTAATTTTATAAGAATATTAGTAAGGAACTTGACCTAGGGACACCTATGGACATAATATTATTGGATTATAGTAAAGCTTTTGATCTTGTTCCCCACCACAAATTGATCAATAAACTTATCAAGTTTGGCTTTTCAGCATGGCTAATTGATTGGGACAGGGAGTGGCTATCTGATCAAACCCAACAGGTAAAAGTAAATAGATATCTATCTAATATAGGAAGAGTGACTAGTGGAGTACCTCAGGGGTTCAATTTGGACCCACTCCTATTTAACATTTATATTTCAGATATGACTATTAGTAAAAATAATATCCTTTCCAAATTCGCAGACGATACAAAAATAGGAGGTAACGTGGATAGTACTGATAACATAAAAATAAATCTCCAATGATCTGCTACAAATTGAGAAGTGGGCAATCAATAATGATATGTTAGTCAGTATTAATAAATGTAAAGTTATACATTTTGGCTTAAAAAATGCAGGTACAAACTTCTATCTTAATAACTGGCCAATTTCTAAATCAACTTGTGAGAGAGATCTAGACATCATGATTAACAACAAACTAACATCTTCTGACCACTGTATCAAAATCTGTAAACAGTCTACTAAATAGAGTAAGGAGGACATTTGTTCCCAGGAGTGAACAATGCCTTATTCCACTTTACAGGTGTTACATTCGGCCACATTTGGATTATGCTACACCATTCTGGAACCCATACCTAAAGGGGGATATAGCAATGCTGGAAAGGGTTCAGAGGAGGGCCACTAAAATGGTACACAAACTAGCAAACCTCGGCTATGCTAGTAGATTAAAAAAAAAAAAGGTCTGTTCTCACTACAATTGAGAAGATGCAGAGGTGACTTACTTCTCTTGCACAAAATCTTGAATGATAGTGATATGATGGACTTATTAGACATAAAACAAACTGAAAGACGTGCTGTGGGCAGATCGCATAACAAAATCTTGGATGTAATGTGGGCAAACACTTCTAAAAGAGATAATTCCTATAACATCAGAGTCATGAAACTCTGGAATACCCTTCCGCAAGAACTAATTGAATTGGATAATTTTAATTCTTTTAAAACAAAATTAGATGAATGGCTTCTGTCAACTACTTAACAGGGAACAAATGGCTCGCAAATTGCTGGGGGAAATCTTGATGGGCCCTTGGCCTTCTTTTGTCCTATTAAACATAAGTAAGTAAAAATATGTACAATAAAAAAACACTGTTATAATATGGTTCACTAGAATAAATTAGAAGCTGCTAGGAGAGATGGTAGATACATGTAGAGGAAGCTATGGGGAGAGACTGTAGATAATAGTGGGGAAATAAAAAGGGAAGAGATAGGAGAAAGTGGGGAGGTAAAGGTGGGAGAGACTTAGAGGGGGGGGAATTAGAGGGAAAAAGAGTAAGTTTAGTTAGGAGAAACATTTACAGGAGGCCATTGTGACAAGGTGCTGACGCAGGTAACACTTGAAAGTGCCTAGGATAGTGTCATTGGTAACAACAGGTTTACCAGGATGAGGATCTGTATGTATGTATGTATGTAAAGGAGCATTGTCCTTGGGTAGTGTGGCAGGGTGGAACAGAAAAAGTAAGATATTCTGAGCTCCTGGTTAGGTGGGGGTCAGTAAGGACTGAACCCTTGAGGATAGGAGATTTAAGGTAATCTTTTTTGCTATCATACAGGTCTGGTACTTGAGTCTGCTGAGGCGTTGGAGCCAGTTTGCTTGCTTGTAGATGTCACAGGTATGTGAGAGGTGTGGTGCAGAGGTCAGTAGACTACATGCCTTGTTAAAGGCAATGGCTATTCGTTGAAGTGCAGTGTCAGTGGCAGAGCCGTAGATCACAAGCCCATAGTCAATTATTGATATATCAGAGCTCCGAATGGCAATGCTTAGGCTTTCATTGGTGAGACAGCTCTTCTTTCTAAAGAGAAGTCCTATGTGGGTGTCCACAATCTTGGCAATGCTCTCAATGTGTTCAGAGTAAGACAAGGTGCTGTCAAGGGTATCCCCCAACTATTTAAACAGTTGAACATGTTCGAGCAATGTCCCTTCACTGTTTGTGATAGATAGACATTTGTTTTTGTTTGTTATGGATGCCATGAACATCATTGTTTTAGTTTTTTTGTGATTTAATGTGAGTTTTTGAGATTTAAACCATGTCTCCACTTGCGCAAAGCTTTTTTGCAGTTGCAATTGTAGGAGGGAGGGGTTATGGTGGGAGATGAAAATAACAGCATCGCCTTCATATAACTGGAGTCTATTAGGGCATGATGCAGGGAGATTGTTCAGAAAAATACTGAAAAGTAAGGGACCCAAGATGGATCCTTGGGGAACTCCAGAGCGAATCGGATGGAAGGGTAAGAGGGACACACCAACTCTGACCTGTTGGGTTCGGTCACTAAGGTAGCTTTGGAACCAACATGAGGCATCATCTGAGAGGCCAAGGCAAGATAATTGTTGAACTAGCAGGGAGTGGTTGACAGTGTCATACGCCTTTGTCAAATCAATGAAGGTGGCGCTGACAAGATGTCCCTGATCCAGAGCAGTATGGATGTAAGTGGTGAATTCAAGGAAAGCTGTGGTGGCACTATGTCCTTTTAGAAAACCATGCTGCTCCTGACATTTCAGGTTGTGGTTAGTAAGGTATTCTATAAGTTGATCGGCAACTATTCTCTCCAGTGCTTTGGGAATGGAGATGGGTCTGTAGTTAGAGGTTAGGGCCTCATCCTCACTTTTGTGAATTGGCATCACAACAGCAGATTTCAATATTTGGGGGCACTGAGAAAGCATTAGGGATCAATTGAGGATTTTGGTGAGTGGGGTCAGGACTTCATCAATGGTGAGGACAAGGAGTTTCAGGTCTAGGGAGTCACCACTGAATCTGGACCTCCCAAGCACTTTGAGCTTAATCTGTATTTGTTGTATCCTTACCCTGTAACTAATTGTAAATATTTGTAACATTTTTATTATGCACATAACTTGTGTTGCTCTTGTTTTGTCTCTGTATTTTTATTGTCGCTACTGTTTTGTATCGTACTTGACAGGACCTCTTTGTAAATAAACGTGCTCAGTTGAGCTTTCCTGTGAATAAACTTGAACTTGAAATAACATACATTATCAAAAATGTAAAATTGTATACTTTTTGCAAACCAGGTACCTTGACAGTCACATATCTCTTGACTAGACAAATATTTAAATAGTTAATATTTAAAGCAACCTTTACAGTCAGTTACCCTAACACAATCAGGTAGACTATTTACAAACTTAGGGGCACAGACAGCATGGCATCTCTGACCCACAAATTTTATTGGCACTGCATCCCTTAATCTGCAGTGGCCATAGACCTCAGAAAAAATGTTTAATAAAATGACAGGTTGTTTCTTATTTAAAACCTGTTATGGCATGGGTTCTGAAAATACTGTCTTCTGATTCGTACAAACAGGTCACGTGACCATTAATTAATCTCTGCTATACCCACAGTTGCATGTTCACAGGGCTTTATTTTACTGTTTCTTTAGGTAAATCTCTAACATAACATTGCCTGTGTTAGAAGAGGATTAACCCACTCCAGCATATGGGTTTACTGAGCATTAATCCATGCCTGGGTGGTTGAAGTCACTCAACTTCACCTTGTGACTCCACCCCCCCCAGGCATGGATTAATGCTCAGTAAACCCAAACCCTGTCATGGGTTAATCCCTTCATATCAGCACTATTTATCAAGGATAATGTGTGTGTGTGGGGGGTTGCAAACAGTGTGTCATACAAATAATTCTTCTGTTTTAAGCATGAGCACATTGAAGCACAAGTGGCGATTCACTAAAGCTGACTGGGACAAGATTCAGTAAGAATGTCTGCAAGCACTTCTTTATGTATAGAGTTGTGAACAAGTGGAATGCACTGCCAGAGGAATTGGTATCTGCTAAAACAATGGGGATATCACAAGGATGAGACAGGCACAAGGCATAGAAAAGATGGGGGGAGTAAGTTAAAAGGATGGTCTTAAGGGTCAGTTCAGGAGAATTAGGTAGGGTAGCAACAAGACTTGGTTGTCTGCTGAGTCTTTTTCTGCCATGCAATTCTGTGGAAGCTGGATCAGCATCATAAACCTTCAGAGAGATGTTTAGGACAACATTTATCTAACACTTAAGCTCACACCTTTGCTAGCACTACGGGGATAATAAAAACAGAGGGGCAGAGAGAGGGAGAGAAGATAAGGCATTTAGAAGGCTTGTTCACATGGGTGTTTGCTGCAGTGCTGCCCTCCAAGTCGTTCCACCTGCCAGTTTGCAAATGCTGAATGATCACCATTCAGATGACACCATTATTCACTGATGTAGAATGGTCCATTACTCAGAGCAACAGTCAGATGAGACTCAGGAGCTGATACTGTTACCATCTGGTCAGTGTAGAGCATTTGCATTTGCAAATCTCATACTGGAGCCAACCATGATAAACAATCAATAAAAAATGTTTTTTCTAAAATATCTCTTCTGGGGGACCCCTGCTACACAACAAGGCTGCCAGGAACTCCCCTTGAGGGGAAGCCCTTCATAGTCTCTGTGCCTTCCCAGTGTTTCCCCTCACATGATCCCCAGATTTATCAGAAAGCTACATTAAATGACCCCAGATATTCTTCCCTGAATCTGCACTGCTGTCATCTTTGGGCTCCTAGATGCTCCCAGGTGGCTGGGGGTAAGTGATCTGGTCTTAAAGGTCTGAATCTGATGATTGCTGGCAGGTGTGAGGTCCTTGCATGCTCCTGGCAGAAGCTCGTCAAGGGCACCGTAGCACTTCCATTGCTATAACTAAGTTCCTTCTACTGGGTTATGTAAGGCAGAGTCAGTACCAGAAAGTAGGCTTTGAGTCTGCCAGTCTGGTAACCAAGCATTTGTCTCTTGGTGGCAAAAGAAGGCTGTTACACTTTATAGCCCTACTGTATACCCACATTGATTCTAACTTTTTTTGTTTAAACACTGTATATTTATAGAATTTTCTACCCAAATCAACAATCCCACACTGACAGACCAATGACTAAATACAGTGCCTGATAATTTCCTAGATGAAGGTCCTGTGATAATAGTCTTCAAAAGATGTTTTGTGTGTGTGTGTGTGGCCTCAAGACATGATGGTGCACAGTGTGTGTATGGGGGGGTCTTGAAGAATGATGCTCAGAGAGACTGGGATAAAAGTTGGAGGCATTTCAAAATGTCTGATCTTCCCTCTGACTAAAACACCTATAGAGCACAAAGCAATGTTTGTAAAAGGAATATTCGACTAGCTAAAAGCTCATACTGTAAAAGGACTTTTCATAGATGCCACTAGGGACTTGCGTAAATTCTGGTCTCACATAAAAATCTTCCTTGGGGCCAATCATGCCCAGTCTGCTAACGATAAGACCCTCCTTGGGCTTTCTCCACCAGGATTGACCACCACCATGCGCCGCTCTGTCCCACTAGTTCATACTCGGACCTCTGGGAAAACCTCTCTTGTTATCCCTAGAGCTAGGACCTCTCACGGCCAAAGAGCCTTCAGCTTTAGGGCCCCCTCCTGGTTCAACACACTGCCCCCCTCCATCTCTGAAGCTCCAACTATATTGTGCTTCAAAACTTCCTTACGTAACCACCTTATTAACTCCGATGCTGTAACTGCCACTAGTCAAAGCCGTACTCAATACTTATGACAAAGCTTATTACTAAGCTGCTAAGGACGACATAACTCTGGTATTGTTTGCATCCATCCTACCTGTACCAGCTTGTTTGTATCTATGTCTTAATTTACTGTTATACTTATGTGTTGTACTGCTATACTGTGTATTTTGGTTTGTCTTACTGTGACAAGGTACCTTTGTAAATGAGCCTATGGCTCAAAGGTTTTCCAAACTGCTGTTTAAATAAAATAAAATAAAAATAAATAAATAAATAAAATGGAACCCACTGTAATAACCCACTCATTATTGCTAACGCGTGTAACCTCTGCTTTTCAGACATGTCTAAATATACATCTTCTTTAACTTCCACTCAGTCCTCTACCTTCCATATGGAGCTAGATTCCACCTTGTCACATCCACCTTTCCACTTCAAATCCATAACTAGAACTGATGCCCTCAAACATTTGAACACTATCTCTAATAGTACTAGCATTGGCTCTGATGGGCTTGAGCCAAGGCTACTGAAACTTGCCTCCCCCTTTATTGTGTCACCGTTGACAAAGATCTATATCCTATCTCTCCGCCACAGCACAGTCCCTGATACCTGGAAAGCTGCCAGAATTACTCCGGTTTTCAAAAAAGGAGACCCGAATGATATCTTTAATTATCGCCCGATAGCAATTCTCTCTCTCTCTCTCTCGTCAAAATTCTAGACAAACTGGTAGCAACGCAAACCATTTCCTTCCTTCTAGACAATAACCTCCTCTCTGAAATCCAACATGGCTTCCACAAAGGTCACAGTACTACAACTACACTTCTCAAATTCACAAATGATGTTATTACTGCCATGGATAATGGCTCTCTCACTGGCACAATTTTCATAGATCTAACTAAAGCGTTTGATCTTGTTGACCACCCCCTTCTCCTTGCTAATCTTTTATCTCTGGGTTTCTCTCCATGGGTTGTGGACTGGTTTGACAGCTACCCATCAAATCGTAAACAGCTTGTGAAATTTAACTCTGTTCTATCCGATCCAGCAGTCATAAACATAGATGTTCCCCAGGGGTCCACCCTTGGCCCCCTCCTATTCATAATCTTTATCAATAGGATCTCTCTGCATTCCCATGTGTGCTTATCCCTACTGTATGCAGACAACCTTGTTCTATATTGCAGCTCTAGGGATATAGCTGATATCTACCAAACACTCTTTACTGACTTCCTGACTATTCGGTCCTGGCTCTACAGTAATAAGCTTGTCTTAAACACTGGTAAAACTCAAACTATGCTTTTTGGTTCAGATGTCAAACTTAGAAACAATTCCAACAAACTATGTACCCACTTTACTGATGGCTCCCAGTTAGACACAGTTAGCTCATTTGAATACATGGGTGTGTTGCTGGATGGCTCCTTAAACTTCGATCAACACATCTCTTTGATAGGTAAATCTGTGAATGTCAAAACTGAGGTTGCTTATAAGACTAGTTATGCTCTTACTCCTTCTGCTAGATTGAGGCATTTTTCACCCTTCCCTCACCTATGGTGCTATTACTTACTTAGGCACTTCCAAAACTTCTCTACATAGATGGTAACACAACTTACAACAACATTTGCCGCTATGCCTCTGCTTCCCCTCATCGAAAGCACCACTGTCAGCTCTACACTGACCTAAAATGTCCCTCCCCATCCAACCATAGACTCATCTTTCTTGGCTCCCTGACTGATAGTGTTATTAGATCTGGAACCCCAGCATCCCTAGCCTCCATGCTGTCCTGGCAAATCACTTCCCATAGATTAAGGGCAGCTGACCAAACTCTCCTGCATATACTGAGGTGTAAAACAGCCAAGGGTGTCCATGTCTTCTCCCTTGCTGCCCCTCGCTACTAGAACTCTATACCTCTTGATATTCGTCTGGTTCCAAATCATGACCTCTTTAAAAAGCGACACCTGGATCACCCTTCCAGTTTAGCCTTGTGTACATGCTTCCATCAACTTTAAGCCCCTACTCATATCAACCACTACTTCCTTCTTGCTGCCTCTCCATCTCCCTTTGTACTTACCTGTCCTACACCTTTATTGTGTCTCTGTTCCCCTCTGCTTGTCTCTTTTGTGCTCCTGCTCCATCTGCCACTGATCCGTTTTTGCCTTCTGCAATAGGTTTTATGACTACTAGTACTTATTTGCCTTATATTATAAATGTATCTATGTAAATTGTAGTTACCTTCCTACCCAAGTTATTAATCTGAACTTGTACTGACTGTTTTGATGATATCTGTACTGTTTTCTGTTGTAAGCTGTGTGCTGTTCTGTAATTGCCATTTTTGTCATGTACTGTATATCTTGTTGTAACCTCCTGGATCATGTCTGAAAATAGGCATTTCTATGTCTAGTACACCTTCCCCGATTACCAAAAATAAACAAATAAATAAATAAATACAGTTTATAAGCATAACACCCAACATGATGTCCAGTTGTTCTGAAATATATTGATGCTGTGGGTGTGTTGGGAGGCACGAGGTGAAGTTGAGTTCCTTCAACCACCCACAAACTCCATATATTTCTACATGACCAGACGCCTTGAAGGATTGTTATAATTGCTAATAAAATAGTCATAATAAGATTAAAAATAATTAGTTGCAAGAGCTGAGCTGTCCAGTTAGGCTGAAATAACTGGACACCATGTGAGATTTCTCAGCCAATCAGATTGCTGGATTGCCATACCTGTTTTATAAATCAGTCGCAATCTCCCTCTCTCTTCCACCCCTCTCCCTTTTTCTCTCTCTATAAATACTGTATATTATCAGGTTTCAAACAATTTCAGACATCTGACTGACAGTGAACTGTCACATGGCATCTGATTATTTCAGCATAACCAGATAGCTCCTCTCTTGCAGTCAGTTATTCATTTTTAGGACTATACTATCTGAATGTAATTACCTCCTCCCCAGTGTCTTGGATGGTTACAGGCACTTGACTTTGTCCTGTTTCTCACCATGTACCCAAGGTAATGAATCATATGTTTCATCAAAACCTGATAACCTGCCTGTTGTTATTGCTTACAAATATTTATTCTTTTAGTGATTACACCTTAGGGGAAAAATAGCAAATTAAAATAAAACATAGAGTAAAAGGAAACTAACAAAAAATCATTTTAAGATGAAATGCTACATGTCTTCCTCATTTGAAAACAGTTTCACAGTGTGCTGTGATGTGTAAGAAATTATTCTGATGTGCTCATTCCATTCAACAATAAAAGATGTTTCCAAGTTTCTGCATTTCTTACATCCTAAAACATGTAGACAGTCATATCTTCAGCCACCGGCATGCTGAGGTCCCAGCTGTAGTTAGTGATGACGGATGTTATTCCCTTCGCTGCTTCAGTGGGCTTAGATGAATAGACACACACACACTTCAGATAACAGCACGAAGTGTCATCAGTCTGTCAGCTCAATATCTAACCCTTCTAAATTAGCTGATACCAACTTTCTAGCTGACTGTCTTGTCTTGTGGTAAATGTCAATTAACAGATATTCATTTTTAAAAGACCTACAGTTCTTTTTTTATGGTGTTTTTAATCTGACACAAAATTTGTGTCCATTTATGGGAGAACAGCTGATAGCTGTCAGAATCATATTTAGTCCATGCACTGAGATATCAAACAGCTTCTAATTACTGAATAAAAAAATCTCATTCATGTGATATGCAGGCAGGAACTGCTTAAGAAAATTGTTGCTACATGTGTTAAATTCAGGAAGAGATTGTCATATATTATGGGACATTTAAAGTCTGATAATACGTTACTTAGATGCCTAATCTGATAGTTGTTATTTTTGATCTGACAAAAAAGATCATTGACAGAAATAGTTCCTACCTCAAAATGAGTGTATGTTTTTTTTTAAATAGATATTCATTTTTCTAAGTAATATTGCAAGGGATAATAAAAATGTCACCCTACACCAATTTCGTCTTGGCTGTTCCCTTTCCAGAAGTTGACACTTATCTAACCTGTGGTGTGTGCAAGTAAATATTGTCCTCTGGTTTTAATAAATTACTGTTTCTCCTGAATAGCTCATATGTTCATTGTTACTTCATCCTATCTTTAAGACCTGTGATATTCGCAGTACTGTTATATGTCTGATAGATCATTCTTTTGCTGTAGTTGCTTATATGAGATGCAGTAGTAATACAAATTAAAGACCAAAGTGCACTACAATGATTTAGAAAAATCCTTTGGATTTTTGCAAAGATAAACTGATAGAAAACTATTGCCTGCTTCACCAGTTGAGTGCTATGCAGCAGTCTGGCCACAAAGCTGAATCACTCTCCATGACAACCATCAGAAAAGCAAAAAATGGTGCATATGTCCGAACAAGGAAAAAGAAATGCTAGATCATAAGCATGCCTACAGCTATTGGCATGCATTTACTGGCTGTATAAAGACTTTGCTAAATACAGTTATGCTGTACAGGTGTGACTGTCAGAAGCTTGTCTAAATAAGTGTGAAATAGACCACATATTCCTAGAGTGCTGAATCTGTCTGTCTCGTGCTAGCAGGTATTTGGCAGTCAGCACAGCTGCCCAAAACAAAATCAGTAAAAAATAAAAGAAAGAAACCACAAACACAGGTGTTTAGACATTTTTAATTATTGCAAGGATGGTACCTTATGATATCAGGCAGTGTCATAAACCACATTACCAACCAATATCCTCCCACTTTATTCATGTCACCTTTAAGCTAATTACTCTGTAATGCACCGCAAGCAACTGGTGAAGTCCAACCTTAACATTAACCGCTAGATCATGTCATAAAATCAACAATTTTTCCTCATCTTTCATCCCATCCTCTTGCTCCTGAAATATATATTAATGAACACATATGAGTGAAATCTGTCTAGCTCAGCCACCTCTGGGTGTGTGACTGTCCATCTGTCCTTTCCTTTGCCATCTGGAACTCAGGAGTATCTAGCTAGTTAGCTTGCTATACCTATATGATGAATGACTGCAAAATAATAAAATACAGTAAAATGTGCTTGCAAGAGGCTATATTTAAGGGATCGTTTGCTGTTATTAGTTCTGTCTTCCCATGATTTTTCATTGGTTTTATTGGGCGTTAAGGGCAGCTGTTCTCCGGACTGCAATCTCCTGAGTTAATGTATTATTTTTGTATTTACTTTTCTAAACAAACAAGGAAAGAACATTACACAAGTCATGACTGCAAAATAATGTAATACAATAAAAACTTGCAAGAAGCTAAATTTAAGGGACTGATTTCTCTTTCTAGTTCTGTCGTCCGAATTCTAATAATTTTTCATTGGATTTCATGGGCATCAGTCTGACTGATGCCCATGAAAACCGATGAAAAATTATTAAAATTCGGAAGACACAACTAGAAAGATCAGTCATCCTTCAGGGACAGCTGTTCTGGCCAGACCACAGTCTCCTGAGTTAATGTGTAGATTTTTTTTACTTTTCTAAACAAAGGACGGAAAGTACACCAGTGATGAAGATACTGTAATTACAATTTTAAATGGAGAAAATAAAAAAGACAATTAAAAAGCATGGCTCTGCTGATCTAAATACAGCACTGAGGGCTTACTCATCCCTGGGAGATATAAACTGAGCAACAGTGTGTTCAACTAGAAGCTGCCGCGGTGCCAGATGATCTCCGATGAGAATCAGTGCACTTTGAGGTGAGGGTGATCATCCTGTCACAGAGCTGAGTGGACCTCTTCTATGGGCAGGTAATCATCCTGGACATCAACAACACCCTGACCCTTATCTTCCCAGTACTAATGCCGGCCATTGAGGAGAACCACTCACACTAGTAGGGACCCTCTACCTCTAGCCCACAGCCACTGACCGCATCTTCAACTGCAAGGGGATCGTGCATTAAGAGCTTATGCCTTAGTCCTGACAGACAGGCGGGGGTCGGTGGGGGCCAGAGGCCAGGGAGCCACTACCGTGAAGGGCTCCCCCTACCTAGGCAAGCAGAGGAATGACTTGGAGGGCAGGCGCAGGTATTTGAGCTGCAGGTGGTGCATACTCCTGATGTGGAAAAGCAGCCTCAGCTCATTATCAAGGGGGCCCTAGACAGGGAGCAGAGGGACTCGTAGGAGCTGACCCTCAAGGTGAGGGATGGTGGGGAATCCCCCGAGCTCTTCCCAGGCTGTTTTGCAAGTCCTGATCATATTATAAAAATTGGAAGAATACCTTTAAAAGATGGGGTAGCTAGTGTTCCAGAAGACATGGCTGTGGACAGTCCAATAGTTCTTGTACAGGTATGAGATCAAGGGGAAACTCTAGCGGTTACGTGCACTGTAATAGGGATTGTCCCAGGTAAGGATTCTGAGACTGATCAAAACAAGAATATATATTTTTTTGCCTGTAACTCTCTTGAAAACAGGAGCTGCACCCTTCAACTAGGTAAATTGTTTTGTTTGAAAATTGAAGCCGTGATTTCGGACATGTGCATTAGCTTCGATGCTAATGCATATGCCAGAAGTTATGACTTCAGTTTTCAAGGACAGGCTGCTGGTGCTGACAGCTGATCAGCTGTTTGCTGACTGGCCTCATGCAAATCCAATTATGAAGCTCTCTCAGATTGGAGCGGCTCATTTGTTTCAAGTACAGGATGTTTCTGCCCTCCAGGCAGAGAGTGATGTCAGGACCACAGTGTGTGGTCATTGGTGTAGACTGGGGAGCCCATTCTTTTGTGAACTGCAATAGGCTCGGCAATGACACAGTGCTGAAATCCCCTTTCACTTGTGACAAAATGTTTGGTACTCAAGAGCAGCAAACATAATACAGTAAAGGATGCTACTGATGAGGAGAAAAATAGTAAAGAACACAGCTTTTTTTATGCTTCAACCTCATCAAGGAAGCAGCCCTCACAGTCTTTGAGATTGGAGTTATCATTACATGGGAATTCTTTTTCCATTACTGCTTCATCCACCTTGGTAGAAGGGAATTTGCTAATGTCAACAACACCTTGCTCTTTATCTTCACCGCCACCTCCACCTTCATGTGGTAGGAACATGGACATGATTGTGTTGTGTGGAATGTGCCCCTCATTCATTTTACTAAATGTTAGCATGCTAACATTTTAAGGTGACAGATTGGTGCACCTGTCCTGCACAATGGCCACAGCCGAACTGAATACCTGCTCCACACTGACTCTCAAGGGTGAGAAGCTGAGGTATTTCATTGCAACTGAGGTCAGTGCTGGCCACTCAGCAACCTTGCTACTCCAGTATAACAAGGGGTTATACTGGATGGTAAGGTGTCTTGTGTCCACCAAATATGCATCTACCATGTGTTGTGCTGCCCACAGTCCTGATGCCCTAGTGTTCCGCTGCCCACAGTCCAGTCCTGATGCCTCATCAGCCTCCTCCTCTTTTTCTTCCATGTCTTCAATTCCCACCTGGTACAAAACATCCCAAATGGGATTTGTTGAGATTTTCTCTTTTATCTTGCATGTCTTCTCAGCCTGTTTCCCATGTGAGGTAGTTGCAGCAACAGCTGGTTTCTGTGGAGTTTTATGTTGTGCCTTAGATAACTGTGACTTTAGTATCTGCGTCCTGTGTACCCTTCCTATTAGAAGGTTGGTCAACTTCTGGACCTGCTCACTCCCACCTTCAAATGTTGATAGCAGCCCACACTGATAACATGGATCCAGATTCAATGGTGGCAATCTCAAAATCTTCAGACTGCAGAACACTGGAAATATGTGTATTGCATTCTAAGATATGGAGCATGTGTTCCATTAAGGCACAACTTCCACTGTCACCACCTACCTCCAGCACTTGCTGCATATTCACCAGTGTCTGCCTTAGCACGTGTAGTAATGGAATGACTGATACAGGCAGTGTCCCCCTCACTACCTGTGTTGCATGTTTGAATGGCCTGAGAATCATGATCAGGACATCCATTTGTCATCACTGGTCTGTTGTCAGAGGCATGGACACCCCGGCACTGGCATGGCTTGTATGTAGCAGCAGATACTCAGATATGGCTTTATACTGCTCATACAAGTGCTCAATCATGTACAGTGTCAAGTTCCATCTGGTGACAACATCCAGCTTCATAGGGTGCTGAGACAGCTTGTTTAGTATCTGCAGATGCTGGAACTGGGCATAGGCCTTTCCAGAATGGGCAAAGTGGACACAGATGTGACAGGCCACAGTCAACATGGATTTGATATCAGGATGTATTAGAAACTCCTGCACAACAAGATTAAGACAGTGTGCTAGGTATGGCACCCTGACAAACCCCCAATCACTGATGCATTTCACAACATTTGAGCCATTATTGCTCACAATGGAACCTGCTTTCAGTGAATGGTGGTGAAAGTACTTGTCAGTCTCAGTAAGGAACACTTCCAGCATTTTCTGACCTGTGTGCGATTCACTTATATTCTTCACTGTCAGCGTAGCATGCTGTTGAATACCCAGAGTGTTGCTGCCACCACGATTGGGCTTAGTGCAGTTTTTCCTATGCCCAGAGTCAAATACTACTCCAGGTACTTGTGCCCAATGTGCTGTAATGCACAAGTACCAGCTATCAGCTGTTTGGCCACTGGTCCATATATCTATGCTCAGGTGAATGCATGATGATGCTGAATGCTTCAGGGCAAGGTTTACTGTCTCTGACACTGTCCCATAGAGTTCAGGAATGGCACATTTAGAATAGTATGTTCCTGATGGAATCTGCCGTTTGGGACAGGCATGTGCCATCAACCTCTGAAATACAACATTTTCAGAAAAAGAGAATGGCAATAGATCAATTGCCAGCATTTCAGCAGTTGCTGTATTTAGTTCCCATGCAGTAGCATGACTGGGAGGGAATTTGGTCTGATGCTCAAACATGCAATGCAACATAGGCTGGACCTTTCTTGGGGTTGGGCTACCAAACAGCTGGACTCATTGTAGCTGCACTAAAGCAAGAATAAAAAAAAAAAGCATCTGTAACTGGAAGGGACACAGACATGTGGGGAGTGGTGCAGCAGTCTTCCAGGAGACTGTGTTGCTGCCCTATTTGCAGGCACCTCTCTGGTCTGAGGGAGGAGGTTGTTCATCTCCATGCTGACCTGGCAAGGATTCGGGAAACCTGCTCCCCCACCCAGGGACCACCCAAGCCACTGCCACTACCTCAGAGGTTGCCAAGAAAGAGGAGTGGCTGGAACATGGTGGGCTCAGGGAGGGTGAGAGTGGTGGAACAGAGGTGCATCCCTCCAGTTGTGTCTCTCCACAATTCATTCACCACTCTGGTGATGCATGGTTCCTCTATGGAGGCACCTGCAGTGCAGACCAAGGAGGATACTGGGAACCTCCACAATGGAGACCCACAGGAGGGTGAACCAGGACCTCACAGGGGAAGGAAACAACTCCTGGGGGGGACTCAATTGTTAGGGGGTAGAACTACAGGGGGAGGAGGGAGGAAAGGAGGTAAGGTGCCTGCCCAGCACCAAGACTTGGAGGGACAGGAATTGAATCCTCAGAATCCTGGGAGAAGTGGCAATAAGGAGGGAGCTGGATGTCATTATCCACCTAGGGATGAATTACCTGGCTAAGAATAGGATCAGAGCAGTGCAACAGGAGTTTGTGGAGTTGGGGAGGGGCCTTAGACAAGTAGCACACATGGTAACTTTCTCGGAAGTGCTACCTGTCTATGGCATGGATGAGGCTAGGATACTCCACACCATGGGATTCAATGACTGGTTGAAAAGCTGGTGCAGAGCTCAGGGATTTGGCTTCATTGGGGACTGGGGCTCCACCTGGAGGGATGCAGGCCTATACAGGTGCGATGGTGTGCATCTATCCTGGGGGGGAACCAGGATACTAGGTGATAGGTTTAAATGCTTCAGTGGCAAGCATTTAAACTAGCCAAGGGGGGGAGGCACTGAAGAGGAGAAGGGAAATCCTAGCCCCCCCCAAAAAATCAGGGTAATTAGTGAGGGAAACACCATGATAGAGCAGTCTATAGGGAGAAAGGCAGGGGTAAATGGAGAAAAAGGCAAAGGCAGTAGGGACGGGATGGGGCAAAAAAAAATAATGCCATAAAAAATGGAGGGTAATGAGTACCAATGCCCATAGTCTAGGTAAAAAGCTCCCTGAAATGGTGGCCTTGATGGAAGAGGGATGCCTGGATATTGTGGCAGTCACAGAAACATGGTACACAGAGAACCATGACTGGGATGTCAACATACCAGGGTACATATCTACAGGAGGGACAGGGAGGGAAGAAGAGGAGGAGGAGTAGCTCTCTATGTAAGGGAAGGGATCAAAGCAACAGAACTAAAGGGTAAACAGGGAGGAGAAGAGGCACTGTGGGTCACCCTGGAGACTGGAAATGGCTCCACAATCTGCACAGGGGTTGTCTACAGACCCCTGTCTCAGGGGGAGGAAATGGACAAGGAAATGATAGAAGGCATTCTTGGAATGGCAGAGAAAGGGGAGATATTGCTGCTGGGGGACCTGAATATGCCAGATGTTGACTGGAGCACCTTTGCTGCAGCCACATCCAAGAGCAGGGCCATTCTCGATGCCCTACAGGCGGCATGCCTCAGACAGCTAGTTTTAGAACCCACTCAGGAGAGAGCAATCTTAGACTTGGTACTCTCAAATGGGGATGGAGAGAGGATCTCTGATCTTGAAGTGGGTAGCCATCTGGGAACAAGCGACCACCAAACAGTGTGGTTCACAATAAACTTAGCTGTAGAGTCAAGCCACACAAAAGTGAAGGTACTGGACTTCAGGAGGGCTGATTTTGTCAAAATGGGAGAGTGCCTCAGAAAAGCACTAGCAAACAGGCAAGAATGGAGCAACAATGGGGAAACATCAAAACCACCATCACAGAGGCAACAAGCCTTTGTGTGAAGCAAATAAACAAATCAAAATGAAAGAAAAAACCACTATGGTTCTCAAAAGAAGTGGCGGGGAAGGTTTGGGAGAAAAAGATAGCATTCAGGAAGTATAAGGAAACACAGAAGGAGCAGGACAGAGAACTATACCAATTAAAGCAGAAGGAAATGGGTAAGGCAGTCAGAATAGCAAAGGCCCAATCCGAGGAAAAGGTAGCCAACTCGGTTAAGAAGGGGACTAAAACCTTTTATAGGTACATTAGGGAGCAAAGAAAGACTAAGGCAGGAATACTGAGGCTGTACAAAGAGGAAGATAGAGAGTGACAGTTAAAAAGCAGGGATACTGAACAAATACTTCTGCTCAGTATTCACAGTGGAAAAGCAGGAGAAAATACTGAATCCGGTCAATAGAAGCAGTCTGGATAGGGGGGTTATTAGTCCTTTCACAGAAGAAAGGGTTCTGAAAGAACTCTTAAAACTGAAGATGGATAAAGCAATGGGGCCTGATGGGATTCACCCCAGAATTCTAAAAGAACTAACGGAAGAACTAGTAACACCACTGACTACCCTTTTTAACAAATCATGGAAGGATGGTGTGGTACCTGAGGACTGGAGGAGGGCGGATGTGATTCCCCTCCACAAAAGTGGGAGCAAGGCAGAGGCAGGAAACTACAGACCTGTCAGTTTGACCTCAGTGGTAGGGCAAATGATGGAATCACTTCTGAAGTAAGAATTGTTGAGTACCTAGAGGCCAGTGGGGCACAGGACCCAAGGCAGCATGGGTTCACAGCAGGAAGGTCATGTCAGATGAATCTAATTGATTTCTTTGACTGGGTGACCAAAGTAGTAGACCAGGGAGGGGCTATGGACATGGCCTACCTAGACTTTAGCAAGGCATTTGACTCAGTCCCACACAGAAGATTAATATACAAGTTATCCAGCCTGGGAGTGGGTCCCAAGATGATAGCCTGGGTAAAGAATTGGCTGGACAACAGGACACAGGGGATAATAGTAAATGGAGTCCACAGTGATGAAATAAGAGTTACTAGTGGGGTACTGCAGGGTTCAGTACTAGGGCTGGTCCTTTTTAATGTCTTTATAAGTGACATTGCAGAGGGACTGGAAGGGAAAGTATGCCTCTTTGCAGATGACACAAAGATCTGCAACAGGGTTGATACGCAAGGTGGGGTGGAAAGGATGAAAAGGGACTTGGCAAGGTTGGAGGAATGGTCAAATGTATGGCAGCTTAGATTCAATGCAAAGAAGTGCAAAGTAATGCACCTGGGAAACAAAAACCCAGGGGAAGAGTGCACAATGGGAGGTGAGATACTGACAACAACAAAAATGGAAAGGGACCTGGGGGTAGTCATATCAGATAACCTAAAGGTGGGCCAGCAATGTGAGAAGGCAGTAAGGAGGGCAGGGGGGATACTGGGATGCATAGGGAGAGGCATCAGCAGTAGAAAACAGGAAGTTGTTGGCCCTCTGTACAGACAGTTGGTAAGACCACATCTGGAGTACTGTGTACAGTTCTGGAGATCCCATCTCCGCAAAGACATTGACAGGGTGGAGGCTGCCCAGAGGAGGGCAACCAAAATGATGCAGGGTCTGCATCAGAAGACATATGAAGAAAGACTAAAGGAACTAAAGATGTATAGCCTTGAGGAAAGGAGGGAGAGGGGGGACATGATAGAAACTTTCAAATACCTCAAGGGAATTAACAAAGTCCAAGAGGGTAGCATCTTTCAGAAAAAGAGATGTGCAAAAACAAGGAGGCACAATTTGAAGATAGAGGGGGACGGCTCGGAGGTAATGTGAGGAAGTATTTCTTCACAGAAAGGGTAGTGGATACATGGAACAGCCTTCCTGATGAGGTTGTAGAGTCAAAAACAGTGGGGGAATTCAAGAATGCATGGGACAGACATAAGGCAATTCTAGTGGGGGGGTAGGAGGAAGTAGGCTGTTGGTTAACTAAGATCTGCAGCTTATCCGTTAGGTTGGGAAATGGGCAGACTAGGTGGGCCAAGTGGTCCTTATCTGCCATCAAATTCTATGTTTCTATGTTTCTATTGCTGGTGGGGTAGTATTTGTCTCCTGGGGATTCAACATGTGCTGCTGTTTGAATGAAACCAGCGATTCTGGGGTTTTCTGCAATGTCGTAACTGTATTTTTCCACCTCTGGGTGGTACTACTCAGTCCACCACTATGCCCATTACTAAGCAGCCCCACAGACTTCTCCTTCTTCTCCTCTCTGTAGTCCTCCTCACTCAACTCTCCCTCCACCTTGGCCACTTCTGTATGACTTGGCTAATGATGATGAGGGACAGGGACCCCTGCACTGGCTTCCTTCTGGTGTTGACGCCAGTCTAATAGGTGCCTGGTCTTTAGGTGTGTGTGTGTGTGTGTGTGTGTTGTGACAGGGTAGAATAGGATCCTGCCCCATATGTTTTGGAGAAAGTGTTCAAATGCAAGGATCTGTATTCTTTCCTTTTCTGTCTCTTCTGTCTGATTGCGCAACCAGATTTTCCTGTGAGACCTCGGACTTGATCAACCCGACCAGTCTCGCAATTCTTTACCTCTCACTGTCTCTCAGTTTTCTCTTGCTGTCTTTCTTCCTTGCATATCTATATCTGCTAAAATAAAATATATGAGAATCAATGTATGGAAATGTAGCAGATATTGGGATCACTTTTGTTTAGAAAATTGTGTTATTGTTGAAATGTATATATTTATAATTTGAGATAACTGTAAAAAACTAGAGGTTACTTGGGTGCAAATGCCTGAGCCTTTTGCAGTTCCTGTGGGGACCTCAGGAAGTTCTCAATGTTCTAGCAGCTCCTGAAAATTTACAAAGGACAGGATGCTTACAAAGGATGGGGGCTGGAAAAGAGTTATAGAAACAGCTAAGCTGAGCTGCAAGGGAGATTTTTTTATAAGATGTTTTATTTTGCTTCTGTATATAGTTATTCTGAACAGGTTTATTTTATTTTATGTTACTGCAACTACAAATAAACAGTTTTGTGGAATTTTACAACTGCTCCTGGGTTTTCTCTATGCTTCCTGACCTGTGCCTCTATAACAGATGGTTTTAGAAGTGGGATTTAAGCTGTGCATACCCTAAAACAGGAGATTTGTGAGTGGGTTCTGGACCTAGTACCAGGGAAGTACAGAGGAATTTATGGATTCTGCATCTGAAGTCCAGTCTGAGATTGTACAGCCAGCACAAGTCATGGAAAAAGAACAGGCAGTGACAGAACCTGAAAGCCTGATGGACTTTTTGAAATGGTGGGCTATACAACAAAAGAGACTTAGACACTGAGATAAAAAGAAATGTAATGGTTAGAAGCATTGAGGAGAGAAGAGATGCAGTGACAGAAGCAACAGGTGAGAGAAGAGATGCAGCGACAGGAGCAGCAATGGCTGGATGCCTTACAAGCTATCAAAGACAGAGGATCCAGCACAAATCCAGATGAGCAACAAAATGCAAGCAACCTAAAGGCCATTAAACTTACAACATTGTGTCCCTTAGATGATATTGAGGCATACCTGACAACCTTTGAAAGAGTTGCCACAGCCTGGCAGTGGCCAAAGCAGCAATGGACAATCAGACTGGTACCCTGCCTGACGGGGAAAGCCCAGCTTGCCTTCAACAATATGGACATTGCACAGTCAGAAAACTATGGCCTGGTGAAAAGTGAAATCCTGAAAAAGTGCAACATCTCCAGAGAGACCTACAGGCAGAGATTTCGATCTCTGGGGTACAACTCGGTTGACAATCCTCGAGAAGCCTTCACCCGACTCCAAGAACTCCTGATGAAGTGGATCCAACCACAGAGCAACACAGCCCCACAGATCATGACCACATTTGCCATGGAGCAATTCATCAACATCTTGCCTACAGATGTGCAGCTGTGGGTAAAGGAACACCAACCAGAGAATGGGGAAAAAGCTGTTTCTTTGGCTGAGGACTACCAAATGGCCAGACAGATGCCACAGCAGCTAGGTAACAGCTAAGCATTGGTAAGAAACTTGTTTTCCCATTTAAATTCCAATCCTGCTAAGAACTCTGGTGGGGGTAACAAATCTGTGCCAAAAGACGTTATCTGCTATAACTTTAATAAGCCAGGCCATTTTGCAAGAAACTGCCATAATAAAGAGAGTGGCACTGGAGCAGATTTGTCCTTGGCAAACTGGGATAAGTACCTAACAGATGTGAAGGTGGGGAATAAGACTGTAATGGGACTCATTGATTTGGGAAGCAGACAGACCCTAGTGCATGTTAAAGTGCTGGGAAAACACTGCGCAAAGGAACCAGGTACTGATGTCATCTACATCCATGGGGACACTCGATACTATCCCACCACCCAAGTGACTCTGACCATTAAGGGTGTGTCGCACCAAATGAAAGTGGGGGTAGTGCCAAAGTTACCTGTACCTGTGATTATTGGAAATGACTTTCCAGGATTTACTGAATTGATCAAAGGGGGAAAAATCCTGATGTTTCAGCAGCTGTGGTAACAAGAGCTAAGGCAAAGAAAATTTTAGACAGTGGGGACACTTTTCCTTTCAGTGATTTTGATTCAGATTTGTTTGAGCACAGCTCCAAGATCCATAAATCTAGGAAAGAGAGACAAAGCCTAAAGAAACTGTGGCAACAAATGACTGATGAAGATGAAGGGTTAAAATATGAAAATGCTGAAACTAAATTGATAACTGATTGTGATTTTCTTTCAGAGCAAGCTAACAATGTTTCTGTCCAAGGTTATTTCAAGCTGCTAGGAGTAAAACCAAAACAGGGTGGACCAATGTTTAAAAAATGTAATGGATTACTGTACAGAGTTTGGGTTAAACCTCAGACATAGGAACAGACAGAACAATTAGTTATACCACAGAAGTATAGAACAAAATTGTTACAGATAGCACATGATAGTCCTATGGCTGGTCACTCAGGGAGGGACTGCACCCTTGCCAGGTTGCTATATAGATTTTACTGGCCAGGAATTCATGAAGATGTTTTTACCTATTGTAATTCCTGTGCTGAGTGTCATAAAGTAGCCCTAGTCACTAGAAAAGACAAGGTGCCCCTGGTGTCCCTACCCTTGATAGATATGCCTTTTGAGAGAATTACAATGGATGTGATTGGTCCTTTAGACAAAAGTAAAAAGGGTAATAGATTTATCCTGGTAGTATGTGACTGTGCTACTCGATACCCAGAAGCAGTTCCAATGCATACTGTTACAGACCCAAATGTTGCAGCAGAGCTAGCCAAAATTTTCAGCAGAGTGGACATACCTAAAGAAATTATTACTGATCAGGGTAGTAATTTTGGTGCTGCACTGCTTAAAGAGCTGTACAGACTGCCGGGTATCACTGCCAAAAGAACCTCCCCCTATGACTCTCAGACAGACGGTCTTGTTGAGCATTTTAACCAAACCCTAAAATGCATGTTAAAAAGGTTTGTTAAAGGGGAAGGGAACGATTGGGACCACTACTTGCTTTACATACTTTTTGCTTACAGAGAAGTGCCACAGGCATCAACAGAGTTTTCACCATTTGAAATGCTATATGGTAGGCAGACAAGAGGGCCACTGGATGTGATAAAAGAAATGTGGGAAGATAACCCCACTCAGAAACAATCCATATCTTCTTATATGTGTGCCCTAAGAAAGAAGCTGGCAAAATATGTTGAAATTGCCTATAGTAATCAGGAAGAGGCTCAAAACCAGCAGAAGGTTTATTATGACTATGGGGTACAGTAAAAGAAAAAGTTTTCGAGCCAGGTGAAAAGGTTTTGCTACTGTTACCCACAACAAAAAATAAGTTGTTAATGAAGTGGCAAGGGCAAGAAAAGGTTCTTAGACGTACTGGCACTGTTAACTATGAGACTGAGACCCCTGACAGAAAAAAATCCTTCTAAGATATACCATGCTAACCTCCTTAAGAAATGGGTTGAAAAAATGGCAAAAGCTGCCTTGCTAGTTTTACCAGACTCTGCTAAGGAAAATATTGATGTAGCTTATGATAGACTAGAACAAACTGTAAATGTTGATGCTGTAAAGGTGAATGTTTCTTTAACCTCAAAACAAACTGCAGACATTCGTAATGTGCTAAAGACATTTCACAGTACTTTTACCATGGTACCAGGCCGAGCAAAAGTGGTTGAGCACATAATAGTGACAAAGAATACTCGTCCTATTAGGCAAAATTCATACAGGTTGCCAGAGAGGTTAAAAGCTGATGTGATTAAGGAAATACAAAAAAATGAAAGAATTGGGTATCATAGAGGAGTCGAGGAGAGCTTTGTCATCTCCCATAGTAACTGTAAACAAAAAAGAAGGGGGTGTTAGAATCTGCCTTGATTTCAGGAAACTTAATCAAGTGTCAGAATTTGACAGCTATCCTATCCCCAGAATAGATGATTTGGTGGACAGGCTGAGGAGTGCAAAATACATCAGTACCCTCGATCTCACCAATTTTGCTGAGTCAGCTACTCCCCTCACTGAACTCACAGAGAAACGGTACCCAAATAATGTGAAATGGACTCCAGAGTGTGATGAAGCTTTTCAAGCCATAAAGGCTGCATTACGTTCAGCACCTGTTTTAAGAAGCCCAGACTTTGGGAAACCATTTGTGCTACAGACAGATGCATCTGAGGTAGGCCTAGGTGCAGTCCTAAGCCAAAATATAGATGGGAAAGATTATCCTAGTCTGTATATAAGTAGGAAATTGCATGACAGAGAAAAAAAGATACTCCACTATCGAAAAGGAGTGTTTAGCAGCAAAGTGGTCCATGGAGTCCCTCAAATTTTATTTGTTAGAAACTGATTTTGTTCTTGTAACTGATCACAATCCCCTCTGCTGGATTAACCAGATGAAAGATAACAATTCCAGAATCACAAGGTAGTACCTGGCACTACAGCCATTTAAATTCTCTGTGATTCACAAATCTAGTAAAGAGAATAGAAATGTTGATTTTCTGTCAAGATATGTGTAACCCCCCTACAAATGGGGGTTCCCGAAAAGTCTTCCTTGAGCTTGCCTAAATGCTCACTGCCAAGCTGGTGTCCTGTGTTTTAGCAGTTTAAATGTATTGCCAGAGAGTGCCTGTATAGCCTCTGTGTACTATCTCTTTAACAGCTGCCTGGATTGCAGTTATAATTAATCTGGGAGGGGGCTAAGTGTTTCTACGCTCGAGTCCTACCCGGGCTGCCAGATTATTGCTCCATTCTGCCATCACTATTTGCACAGAGGGAGCTCTGTTATACAATGTGCTTGTTTGCTAATTATCTATTAAAGTGATACCATATTTCATCATTTTGTATCCGTGGCTACAATTACAATATTTGGTTTTAGTATACGGTTTTAATTTGAGGGCAGCTAGAAAATGAGGGCGGCTTTAAATACAAACTTACAGAAATGGCTGTCCCCTTATTCATATATTTCTCATTGTTTCCCATAAATACACAGATTCCCTGGTGTCTAGTGGCACCCCACCGGCTGATTACCATCCCGATTTCACTGGTGTCTGATGGCACCCCCCACTCGCCGATTGCCGTTACAATTTCCCTGCTGAACCGGAGAAAGGATGGCTGAGGCAAAGG
Organism: Neoceratodus forsteri; assembly: GCA_016271365.2. Taxonomy (NCBI): domain Eukaryota; kingdom Metazoa; phylum Chordata; order Ceratodontiformes; family Ceratodontidae; genus Neoceratodus; species Neoceratodus forsteri. The sequence continues at coordinate 130,095,036 of JADMNL010000024.1, forward strand.
TCCCCTAAGTATTTATTTCAGTATGCAAAGCCAGCTGGGTTTCATCTCTGGACCAGACTCTTCATGAGAAGATAAATCAATCAGCCAAGTCAACACAGGTAAATAGATAAAGAAATCACCGGAAGCAGAATGAAGAGCTGTACATGCAGCTGTACAAATAATGTGGTTAGACTTGGCCACTTTGTTCCCATCAGGGTGAGGGGAGGCTGAGGGAGCGAGTGTTGTAAAAGCATAATAATAGGCTTATAAATGAGGATGGCTTTAAAAACGATATTGGAAAATCAGTCTGGCTTTAATTTGAGGGTGGTTAGTAAATGAGGGCAGCTACAAATTATTAAATACGGTAATAATATTGCAGTTTGTTCTAACCTGTTTTCTTTGCAGCACAGACTGTTCTGTCTTCTCCGCCATCTTGGCCCGGGACTGTCAGAATGGGCCAATCAGTACATTTGGGACTCTAAAATGGAGCCTGCCGACATGGGCTTGGTGGGGCCAAAACTTATAGGAATTGTAGTTTTGGGCTTTTGGCACCTAAAATAACCTGGAGCAGGAGCCCTTGTTGTGACTGACAGACAGATCAGCCAACCAAACCTTTTAGATCTTGGGGAAAGTCCCACACTGCTTGCAGTTTCGGTTAGATCTGAGTTGGGAAGTGAAGAAGTAACAGCTTGAGACAGTTCGAGCAGCAATCCATAATGAATTCGCATGGGAGAACTGTGGAAAAGCCTGAGTTTGGCCTGCATGCCTGCCTGCTGTTCCTGAGAGGGAACTTGTGTTTTTTTCAGACTGAATCTGAACTTGGAGAGTGAATTAAGCCACTGAATTGTGACCAGGCTTTAACCTGAAGAAGACAGAAGATTTGCTGAATGCGATCGGTCTGTCAAGACTTCCAGCTACCTCTGAACTCCCGGATTGTGCAGAGACTTTATAATTGCAACAGGAGAGCCATTTGCCTGGTACAGTGGAATTTTATTTACATGTGAATGTGCTGTGTGCTTATAGTGGGTCATGATTTGGTTCCCCACTGTGTGTCTGAACTGTGTTTTGCTTGCTGGAAGCTGTATCCAGCTCCACGGACTGAATCTGTATCCATTTCCATTTGCTTGGGCCCTGCTACACTGGCCCAGCCAGAATACCTGCAACACAGAGAAAGTCATTGATGAGAGACCGGCCTGGGATCAGCCCCCTGCTCAACACTTTGAATAGGAATGACACCTTGGTGATTCGTGTGGACCCTGCTTCTCCGGACACTCCAGCTCAACAGCCTGCAGTTTCAATTTCATCCTGCCTATGTCCAGTATCGGGGGTCATAAGTAAACATCAGGGTATCTCCCTGCAACAACAGCTAAATCTAAAAGTGTTGTCATCTGATTGTCTTGTTGCCTTTTCTTTCACGAACTGAGCCCTCCGGCTCCGGATTACAGATAGTGTGCGTTGTGCATGTTGCTTGCTTCCATCACAGGGCTCCAACCAGCTGCAATATTCCTGACTAGCCCACCATTTTCCTACCTGTGTACCCAGAGTGTGTGACTGTGTAGGGACTCTGAACTGCATGCATAACTGTCTAATTAATATAGCTTTTAAGCAAATCAACCTGATTACGCCCCTCCCTTGTTCAAGTCCCCTGAATAAATCAGATTTAACTTTGTTTGCATTTAACCTGACTGTGGTTCCAGTTTGTGCCAAGAGTATGGTACTGTTGTTATTTGCTGTGCTTAACCTTGTTTTACAGGGGATCCTCACGGTCAAGCTAGAGGAACCAGCCCTGGTGGTAAGTGCAAACAGTGTGGGTAATTGCCTGGTGAATAAGGGTCATTGTGAAAGTGATTACTGTGTACTGTTCAGGCCACTAGAAGGAGAAAAGGGGGGGTTACAGTGTCCTGGAGGGCTGTGCCCAGGTCAGCTTGACCACTATCAACCCTGACCTCTGGGTGGAGGCACCCATATCAGTACCTAGGCCCCTTAACCTGCAACTAGCAAAGCAGGCAGGGGTAGTAGCCCTTGGGATAGTGCCACCTAGGGGTTACATATGGATCAGGAATTGAGAGTTCTGATGGTTGGAAAAAAACAACCTAATGTATAGATTTGAACTGTACTTTTTGCTGTACTGTTAAAAAACAAGCATTTGTCAATGCCGAATGTTTGCTTGCTGGCACTGGCATTGGTAGTGTAGAAGTTACAGAGCTGCATAATAGGAATGACAGCGAAGTATTGAACTGAAGCCAACCCCACCACCACCCTGCAGAGAGTGGCAGGCATTGGGGTGTGCCTTTGGGTCGTCGGGCATAACGACCACGCCATTTCACCACACCCTACCCTGCAGACACTGACAAGTGTCACGGTGTGCCTTGGGGTCTTTGGCCCTTATGGCGCACCCCATTCCATCAGGAAATATGGTGAGATGGGTGCGGTATAAGAGAATGGGGTGAAGTTTGAGCCCAAAGAGTCCGAGGCACACCTTGATGCCTCTCACTGGCTGCAGGGTGTGGGTGGGGTTGGAATGGTATGAGCATGACAGGCAAGAATCCCAAGTCACACCCCTGATGCCTGTCATACTCTACAGGGTGGGGCATTATGGTCGGAAACCCTAACGCCTCAGGCTTTCTTTGGTATTTTCACTCCAAATTTTCAACATGTTGTTTTTGTGACCCCCACCTCATGAACAGTGGCAATATCGGTTTGTTAGCCTAAAACTGCTTTTGCACAGCGACTATGGTATTTGGCACCACAGGTGCAAAAACACATTCCGAACAGGATGTGAAAAATGACAGAGGTACTGTTCACGGGGAGGTTTTAAAAAATGGCAATGTTGAAAATCTGCTGTGAAAATCTTAAAAAAACTGGTGAAGTCCACGAGGCGTCGTAGAAACTGTCCAGCGACACCTGTAATGTAACTAGTTTGGGGATTTTTTACAGTAGATTGTTAACACAGGCATTTTGGGATCTCCGATCACCTAACAGTGTCGGTGTGATTTTCTTTATCTGTCCCGAACAATGATTTCCCACAGCGACCACGCATCTCTGCACTGAAAGTGTGAAAACACATTTCTGCCATGTTGTGGAAATGACAGCTGTACTGTTCATAAGGAGGTGTGGAAAATGCCACTGGTGAAAATCTGGACTAAAAATATTACAAATTCATGAACCTATGAGGTGTGTGGAAACTACGCAATGCTCACTATTATAGCACAGTCATTTTATGGAGTTTTGTCACCAAATTTTCAACATAGCCATTTTAAGACCTCTACTCATGACCAGTGTCACTGTGACTTTCTTAATCTGTCCCAAACATTGTTTTAAGTAAACCGACTGTACCATTAGTGCGCTACATGTGCGGAAACACATTTTGGGCAAGATGGAAAATGGTAGCTGCACTGCTCATAAGGAAGTGTGGTAAATGGCACTGTTGAAAATCTGTGTGCAAATATTACAAATTCATAAAACTTGCCAGCGTCGTAGGAACTCTGCAATGCACACTTGTAAAACAGTAATTTTAGGAATTTTTCACACAAATTTTCAACATAGCCATTTTAAGACCTCTACTCATGAACAGTGTCACTGTGATTTTCTTAATGTGTCCCGCATACTGATTCAAGACAATCGACCACGCCATTGTGCGCCACATGGAAGGAAACACATTTTTGTTGAGATGTGAAAAATGACAGCTATACTGCTCATAAGAAGGTGTGGTAAAATGGCAATGTTGAAAATCTGGAGTGAAAATATTGAAAATTCATGAACTTACGAGCGTGCATAGGAACTACGCACTCTCGTAAAACAGTCATTTTTAGGAATTTTTCCACCAAATTTTCAAAATAGGCTTTTTGAGAGCCCACCTTATGAACACTGGCAGTGTCATTCGGTTAATCATTCGAAAGGTGATTTCCGCTCAGTGGCTGCGAAATCACCCTTTGGGCCCGAGTAACGCCATGACAGTGCAAGAATTCATGAGGAGGGGTCCCAAAACCCATGTTGAAAATTTGGTGCAAAATTCTGAAAAATGCCGAGATATGCAACAAAGTTGAAACCCCCATCTATCCCATTATACAGCTTACGGCATTTCCTCAGTTCGCGTTGGCTTTGAAGAGTGCAGACGTGTTCCCGGTCCACCAAGATCGCTCGCTGGACTCCGGAGGTGAGTATGGGGTGAGGGGGGGATGTGGGGAGGCAGGGTGTGCAGTGGGTGGGTGCGGGTTATGGGGGGGCAGGGAGACTGCGAGGGACCGTTTTTTTCTTTACAGGTTTTTTTTTTTGGGAAAAGATGATGCGGGACGTTTGCCACACTGGGGTGGGCTCCCAGCATGGCAGAAGGATGGCTGGGGGGGCGTGGAGCCGACGGGGGATTGGGCACCCCCGTTGGCCATGGCATCTGATGCCATGCTGGGGTGGGCTCCCAGCGTGGCACCCTATACTCGGGGGGGGGAGACAGTGAAGCCGACGGGGGATTGGGCACCCCCGTCAGCGACAGTATGGAGGGGGAGAGACAGTGGAGCTGGCGGGGGAATGGGCACCCCCATCGGCCATTACATCATTTTGCCATGCTGGGGTGGGCTCCCAGCATGGCACCTGGATGCTTTGGGGGTGCCTGAAGCTGACGGGATTGGGCACCCCGTCAGCTGTACAGTGTGGAGGGGGAGGGGGAAGGCACATGAGCATGCAGTGTGCATGCATGCGCACGTGTGTGGGGGAGGGGAGAGCTCTGCTCACTCAAGCGGAGCTCTCCCTTTCAACTGTATGCCACTGCATTTTCAGCTGTCATAGACAGCTGGAGCAGAGATTGGCGCTCTGCGACCGCGCCTGCAAATACACTGACTGAATTGGAAGAGGCTGACACACCTCTGGAAAACTCGTATGATGGCATTATGTTTCTTGCACATGCGTGCAACCAAACATAACAAGCATTTGTCAATGTTGAATGTTTGCTTGCTGGTATTAGCAATGAAAATGCAGGAGTTAGATGCAGAGTAGGAATGACAGTGAAGTACTGAACTTCACGCCAACCCCAACTCCAACCTGCAGAGACGGACAGGCACTGGGGTATGCGTTTGGGTTGTCACCCATAACATTCATGACATTTCACCTCACCCTGTCCTGCAGACACTGACAAGTGTTGAGGCGTGCCCTGGGGTGTTTGGCTTTACAATCACCCCACTCCATAAGGACATACGCTGAAATGGTTGCAATATAGGAGAATGGGGTGAACTCTGGGACCAAAGAGTCCAAGGCACACCTCGATGCCTGTCACTGGCTGTAGGATGGGGGAGTGGGGGTAGAATGACATCAGCATTACAGTCAACAATCCAAAGACACACCCCTGATGCCTGTCAGTCTGTATAGGGTGGGATGTTATGGTTAGAAACCCTAACGCCACGGTCGTTTGTTGGTATTTGCACTACAGATTTTCAACATGGCCTTTTCGTGACCCACCCACCTCATGAAAACATTTGGGACCTCTTCTCATGAACAGTGGCACTGTGATTTTGTCAATGTGTCCCGAACTTTGAGTTCCACAGTGACCGTGCCTTGTGCACCAGATGTACGATAACACAGATCAGGCAGGATGTGAAGAATGACAGCTGCACCATTCATAGAGAGGCATGAAGAAATGGCAATGTTGAAAATCTGTAGTGAAAATATAAAACATCCTCAAAGTTCCAAGCATACATGGAAACTGCACAACGCATGCATGTAGCAGTCATTTAGTGGAATTATTTCACCAAATTTTCCACATAGGCATTTTGTGACCTCTCATCGACACTGTCACTATGATTTTCTTAATCCGTCATGAACATTGATTTCCCACAGCAAATCAATCAATCAATCAATCAATCAAAATCTTTATTTATTCAGGCGAACATCATTGAGCATAGCTCATTTACAAGATGGACCTGAGTGGTCATAACAAAAAAGGTTACAGAGTGTATACAAAAACATGATATTGAAATAGCACAAAATACAAACATTTATGAGTGAGATAGATGTACAATTATTTACATATATATACAAGGCAAAGGACAGTAAACCAAAAACCTATTAAAGGTGAGAAACAAACAGTCTGGTAGGGATAAGGCTTGGATAATGGTACATGGGTGGGCATATATGTTTGAGGTTTGATGTGGAAAGGACCAGAGGAATGATAGAAGAATAGGGAGGAGCTTTAGAAGGGGTGGGGGAGAGAGGGGGTGTGGGGGTGTGGGGGTGTGGGAGGACTAGGCCTTGTGGAAGCAATTGCATGAATCTGGGATTAGGCTGGTGTACAGCTTTTTGAAGGATGTAAGGGGGATCAGTGTTTCCATTTTCAATGTCTTTTGGATAGAATTCCAGATAAGTGCCAGGGAATAACTGATTGCAGCTCTTCCATACCGGGTGCAGGTGATAGGAATCTTCAGCAGGATCAGTTTGTTGATCCTCAAGGTGTAGAGGCCTGGATGTGATCTGGTTGAAAGCAGTCTGAGATGTAGGAAGGAGTTTGTTTGTCAGAGCTTTGTAGATCCAGGTAGCAGCATTTTTCTTCTTCTATGTTGCAGGGATGTCCAGCTGACTGCATTGTAGAGAGAGCAATGATGGGTGCTAGAGGAAGGTCAGTAATGAATCTAATAGCTCTATGATACAGGGTGTCTAGTTTGTTTAGATGGGAGAGGAGCAATGACCATAGAGGAAGTCAGCATAATCAATGAGGGACATGAATGATGCAAGGATTAATCTTTGTTTGGAATCTTTGGTCAGGTAGTGTTTGATTCTATAGAATAGACCAAGTCTTTGTCTTAGCTTTTCAGGAGCTCTTCAACGTGGGTAGTATAGTCTAGTTTATTGTCTATCCATACTCCTAGGTATTTGAATTTGTCAACATATTCAGATTTTCACAGGATGGTAGAGAGTTGTGGGAGGGTGAATGATGGGATAGTGGAAGAACAGTTCTTGGGGCAAAGAACATAGCTTTGGTTTTCTTAGCATTTAGTAATAATTTCTTTTAATAGGTTATGCTGGAGGAGGAGAATTGAGACTGTAGGAGCTCACAGGCTTTTGATACTGAGGATCGCTCACATAAAGTACAGTGTCATCTGCAAAAGGTGGATATTAGAAGAGAGATTGGAGTCAATATTGTTGATGTAAATGGCAAAAGGATGGGACCCAGGATGGAGCCTTGCGGTACACCTCTTAGGAGTGGCTTGGGTAGATAGATCACCATCATTCTTTACCAGTTGTAGCCTTCAGAGAGATAGCATCTGAACCATTTAATAGAGAGTGAGTCAAGGCCTATGGAGTTTAGTGAGGTGATTAGAAGATCATGATCCACAGTGTCAAAGGCTTTGCTTAGATCCAGAAACACAGCACAGGTATTATTCTTTTTGTCTAGGGCAGTTTGCCAGTCATTTGTGACTTTTGCTAGTGCAGAGATGGTGCTATGCATAGATCTAAACCCAGATTGAGCTGGATTTAGGAGATTGTTGGTATCAAGGTAGGCAGTTAACTGAGAGTTTACCAGCTTCTCAAGCATCTTGGATAGTATTGGTAAGATGGAGATGGGCCTATAATTATTGAGGTCCATGGGATTACCTGCCTTAAGTAATGGAAACACTTGAGCTGTTTTCCATATTGAGGGGATAGTACCAGTGACAAGTGATAGATTGAAGAGGTGGGTGAGGGGGGCGGTTAAGGCATACAATGCTACTTTTAGAAAGTAGGGATCCAGGGAGTCTGCACCTGCACTTTTGGTGGTATCTAGTTGGAGTAGGAGGTCTTCTACTTCTTTGAACAATATTGGTTTGAATGAGAATGTGGAAGCAACCTTTGACTCTCAGTAGATTGTAGGTTTAGAGATGATCTTAATAGGTTTGCAGGAGAGGAGTGAAAGCCAGGCCAGCTGTAGTGAAATGGTCATTGCAGGCATTCAAGATATTTTGCTTGTCGGTGATTTCAATATTATTTAATTGAATTTTGGATGGTAAGACAGGGTAGAGGTTTGACCTAGGATGCCCTTTATGGTACCCCAGAACCTGGAAGGGTTGTTATAGGAGGCATCTAGTTCAGCTGTGTAGAAGGTTGCCTTGGCTTTTCTTACTTGTTTTGTGCAGGAGTTTCTGGCTTTTCTGAATTGGAGCCAGTCATTTGGGTCCTTGTCTTTCTTGCCCTTTTCCAGAGTTTGTCTCTGGCAAGCAGTCTTGATTTAAGGTTGGCAGAGAACCAGCGACAGGATTTGAGTTTGGTTCTGACACTGGTGAGGGGTGCATGTGAATTGAGGGCACTTATGATTATATCATTTAGGATTTGAAGAGCTGACTCTATTGAGGCTGTGAGATAGAATTCTTGCAACGTGTGGTGTGGCACAGATCATGGAGATATCCTGTAATATTAAAGTTCTTTTTTGACCTTCGTGGGAGGAATTTTGTAGGATTGGGTGGCTTGATTGTTGATCTAATGGCAGCTATGGGACAGTGGTCACTTATGTCACTGAGAAGTACTCCTGCATAGGGATAATGATGAGGTTTATTTACCAATATAATATCCAGGAGTGTGCTGTTGAGAGTATTCTTTGGGTTGATCCTTGTTGGTTCTTTGATTAATTGAGGAGAATCCATAGGTGTCACAGAAGGTTACCAGGGGTGCAGATGCATTAGTCAGCCAATTTAAGTTCATGTCTCCTAAGATGATGGTGTCTTCAGGGCCCAGATTAAGTATGGATCCTAAATGGGATAGGAGTTTGAGGCCTGCAGAGGGGCCTATAGCAACCAACCAGTTGAAAGGAAGATGTGTTGGGAAGGGTTATTTTAATAGACAAGCATTGAATTCCTTTGGTTGAGATGTAGAATTGAGGCAGGATGCAGAGATATTTGCGACATAGATGGCTACCCCACCGCCCCTGGATGACGGTCAGATCTGAAGAGCTGATAGTTGGGAAGGTTTATTTCACTATCTTTTGTTGCAGATTTGAGCCATGTTTCAGATATAACCAGACAGTCCGGTAGGGTGTGTCAACCCAGGTCTGTATTGATGAGAACTTTTAGGAGGCTGCAGGCATTGAAGTGAAGAAAACTCAATCCATTTATGGAGAGTTAGGTCAGTTGGAGAGATCGAGCTTTCAGTGGGTCCAGGGTTGATTCCACAGTGCCAACACAGACCAGCAGAAAGAAGATTAACTTGATGAGGGCACCAAGTGATAGGAGTAGTGAGCAGTCAGGCAGTTTTTTCTTTCTTGGGATCCAATATATAGTGGGTGATGATCCTGCTGCATGGTTATCGAGGTTTATCATAGATTGCCAGCTTAATGGACAGGCGAGGGAGTAATTGTAGTGCCAGTATGGTAGCAGGGGATAGAGGAGTTCCAAACTGGTTGTGAGCCTTTTTGGGATTCCCCAAGGATAGTGTGCAGAAGCGGTGAGTATAGAATGTATAGTTTAGGGGTATCCACTGGGGACAGTGGGGGGGCAGTGTTGAGTGGTGGCCCTAAGCACCTCGATATGGGTTCAACAGTTATCTCATCTGGATCTAAGGAAGGTGAGAAGCAAAGCAGCAGTAGTAGGTGCAGTAGCATGGTGGAGGTAGGAGGGTTAAAGAAAGTAAGATGATGTGAAGAAATTGAGCTCGGAATTGGCTGGGAGAATAGCTATGGGCGGGGATGAGATTTGGCGGGAAGGTATGTATAAAAGAAACACCCTGAAGGGTGGTGGGGGCAAAAAATTTGGCTTTCCGTACCTTTCTGCTTTCTCCCCAGCCTCCTGGTTCCTTCCCCGGCTATCAGTGGCCGCCCGCCCGCTGGTGGCTCGGAGCCCTCTGTGTGTGTGTCCTCGAGGCAGGCCGGCTAGGAGGAGGGACAGAGGAGAGGGCAATCCAGAAGAAGCACTTGCAGGCAGTGGCTTGCTAGAGGTGCTAGATTGTAAAACTTTGCACAACAAAGACTGGGAGGGTGGGGGGTTAGCCTGAGCCGTCCCTAGCCCAACACAAAATTGACCCAAAAGACTGTAATTACTATCTAAACAGGTAAGTATGCATTTCACAGAAGTACACAGTAAAACAGCAAAACAGCCTTTTTAGAAGTTAACTTTACAGTACAAACACAAGCAATCTCGACCAGTTTGGTGGTGCAAAGATACAGCAAAGTCAATGGGAGAAGGCGCACCAATCAGAGGCTGGCAAATGTCGGCGGTCGCCCTCCGATTGACTGTCTGGACTTCAGCACCTTTCAGGCTTTCTCCCCGGCCTCCTGGTTCCCTTCCAATAGCGGTGGCCGCCCGCCCTGGCGGCTGAGCCCCTCTGGTGTGTGTCCTCGAGGGCAGGCGGCTAGAAGGGAGGGAGAGGAGAGGGCAATCAGAAGAAGCACTTGCAGGCAGTGGCTTGCTAGAGGTGCTAGATTGTAAAACTTGCACAACAAAGACTGGGAGGGTGGGGGTTAGGGCGCCTGAGCCTAGCTCAACACAAATTGACCCAAAAGACTGTAATTACTATCTAAACAGGTAAGTATGCATTTACAGAAGTACACAGTAAAACAGCAAAACAGCCCTTTTTAGAAGTTAACTTTACAGTACAAACACAAGCAATCTCGACCAGTTTTGGTGGTGCAAAGATACAGCAAAGTCGTATGGGAGAAGGCGTCACCAATCAGAGGCTGGCAGTCGGCGGTCGCCTCTGGCTGTGCGGCTTCCTGCACCTTTCTGGCTTTCTCCGGGCCTCCTGGTTCCTTTGGTTATGCTGGTGGTCACTTACCGCTATGCCTCGGAGCCCCTCTGGTGTGTGTGTCTCGAGGGCAGGCCGGCAAATGCGTTGTCCTGCACCAGATGTGTAAACGCATATTTCGGGCAGGATGTGAAAAATGACGGCTGTACTGTTCATAATGAGGTCTGAAAATGGCAATGTTGAAAATCTGGTGTGAAAGTACTGCAGATTTGTGAAGTCACAAGGTGTGTGGAAACTGCACAACACTCGCTTGTAACGCAGTTATTTTATGGACGTTTGTCACCAAATTTTCAACACAGACATTTTAGGACCTCTGCTCATGAACAGAGTCATTGTGATTTTACATATGAACATACATACAAACATACGAATCTGCCAGCAGAACAGACCAATCAGTCTATCTAAGTCTGCCCGAGTGTGCAGCTGGCACCTTAGATTGCAGCTGCATCAGCCTCCTCCCCCTCAGTTCCTCCCCCACTTATCCCAGCCCCTGCCCCCTGACTCTTCCTCTTGCTTTATCCCACTCCTTCTCAAAGCTATTGACTGTCCTACATGTTACCATCCCCTCTGGCAGCACATTCCAACTAAACACCACCTCTCAGTGAAGTAGCACCTCCTCATTTCCCTCTTGAAACGTCCCTCTTTCAACCTATACTGTGCCCCCTCGTCTCTCTTCCACTCCTCAGTTTAAACACCCCCTCCGTGCTACGTTTATTAACCCCCCTCAGGTATTTAAACACTTCAATCATATCCCCCCATCTCTCCTGTCCTCCAGTGTGTACCTGTTCAGCTTCTTCAGCCTAACTTCATATTCCTTTCCTTCCATCCCCTTTAACATTTTTGTTGCCCTCCTTTGCAGCTCCTCCAGTAACTTTATACCTCTCCTCAGGTATGGCCTCCAGTACCGCACACAGTACTCTAGGTGCGGTCTGACCAATAATCTGTTGAGAGATAGGATCACATCCCTGTGTCTGGATGAGAACCCCCTTGCAATGCACACCAGCATCCTGTTTGCCTTCACTGCTGCTCTCCTGCACTGGGCTGAGTTGTTCATACTCCCAGTTACCAACACCCCTAGGTACTTCTCCTCCTCTGTGATCTGCAACTTCACACCCCCAAACCAATAATCCCTCTTCTGGTTCTTTGCCCCGAAGTGCGTCCATCACCTTACACTCCTTTGCATTGAATCCTAGCTGCCACTCCACCGACCATGTCTCTAGTTTGGTTAGATCCCCCTGCAGTTTTCCCATCCATCCTCTTTGTCCACCACTGCCCCCAATTTGGTATCATCTGCGAACAGACTAACCCTGCTCCCCACTCCATGTGCTATATCGGAGATAAAGAGCTCAAATAGGACCAGACCCAGCACTGACCCCTGCAGCACCCTGCTTGTCACTGCTCTAGGTGCAAGAGCTGCCACCACCACCACCCTCTGCACCCTCCTGTGTAACCAGTTCTCTATACATTTAGTCAGCTTTTTCCCATCCCCTCTGCCATCAGCTTCCCCCCAGTCTCCCATGAGTCACTGTATCAAAGGCCTTACTGAAGTCCAAGTACAGGACATGTACCGCATGGCCCCTGTCCAACTCCCTTGTCACCCAGTCATAATACTCTATTGGGTTGGTTTGACAAGACCTCCCTGAGACGAACCTGTGTTACCGGCCATCTTGGAGGCCATTGCTCTCTAGGAATGCCACCAGCCTCTGCTTCAGTATTGCCTCCATAAGCTTACCCACTATGGACGTGAGACTGACCATCTGATAATTTCCTGGCTCCTCGCTAGGCCCACTCTCATGTATGGGCACCACATGGGCCACCCTCCAGTCCTGGGACACACCCAATTTCCAGGGATGTGTTGAATAGATCTGCCAGTGGTTCAGCCAACAGCTCCGCCATCTCCCTTAGAACCCTGGGGTGGATGCCATCGGGACCTGATGCTTTGTCCACCCTTAGTGCCCTCAGCCCCTCTAGCACCCTACTCCCAATGATCACTTTGTCCATCACCTCCTCCCCCCCCTTTCCCCACCCCCCAGCCCATGGTGGTAGTTGACCATCCTCTCCTTAGTGAAACGGAGCAGAAGTACTCATTTAGAATTTCTGCTTGCTCCTCCCCCTTTTCCACCTAATCCGCTCCCCACTTTATCCTCACAATATGTTCCTTGCACTTCCTCTTTTCCCTGCCATACGTAAAAATGTCCTTTTCCCTTCCCTTTATGCCCTGTGCTAACCTTAATTCCCTGGAGGCCTTAGCTTTTTTCACCCTCCTGGCCACCTCCCTTGACCACCTCCCATAAGCCTCCTTATCCTCTCCCTTCCCTGTTCTCCTGTACGTCCGGTATGTAGCCCTCTTTGCCCTCACCCCTTGCAGCACTTACTTGTTCAGCTAGCATGGTTTCTTGGCTCTGATCTTCTTACTCCTGGCCCTGGTGCAGGCTACTGTGGCCTCTGTTAGCTCAGTCTTTATTACTCCCTACTTTTGTTCTGCATCCATCCCCAGCCTTATATCCTGGAGTCTCCCTTGCAGTATTGCTCCCATCCTCCCAAAGTCCAGCCTACTAAAGTCCACCACCTTAGTGCCCATGCCTCCTGCCTACCTGCCCAGCGCGAGAACGTGCCACACTGTTTGGTGGTCGCTACCTGCTAGTGGGTCCTCCACCCTTACCTCCCTCACCACCTCCCCATTTGCCAGTACTAGGACCAGAGTGCTACCAAGCCTTGTAGGCCCACTTACCAATTGCGTCAGAAGGCCCTCCTGGAATGCATCAAGGAGCACCAGCTCCCTGGTACTGCTAGTGGCCAGGGTGCTCCAGTCAACCCTTGGTAGGTTAAAATCCCCCATTATCACCACACTCCCCCCTTCTACACACCCTCCTTATCTGCTCTGCCAACTCCCCATCCATTTCCTGGATTGGGCTGGTGGTCTGTACACCACTCCCAGCCTCAGCCTCAGCTTTCTGTCCTTGGGAGTCCAGGAGCTGCACCCAAAGCACCTCTGTCCTCTCCTCTTCCCTTCTCCCTCGTCCCTTATGCATTTGATCCCTTCCCTCACATAGACTGCCACCCTCCCCTTCCAACCCCCCTGTCCCTCCTGTATATCCTGTATCCCAGAATTGCCAAGTCCTTATCATGGTACTCTGCGGCCCGCGTCTCTGTCACTGCAACAGTGTCCACCTTCCCCTCTGAAAGGAGTGCCTGAAGCTCTGCAATTTTGTTCCCCAGGCTTCTTGTGTTGAGAGACCACCTTCCACCCATACCCCTCCTTCTCCTCACTCTTCTCCTTAGCCTGTGTCCCTCCTCCCAGAAGTCCACACTGTTTCTCTTCACTATTGTTACCGGGTGGTGGTGCCTTCTGTATTACACTCACACCACTCTGCCCGCCCCCTCCCAGGGTTACTATGCCTCCGCCTTTACCTACATTTAGGGGGGTGAGCTCATTAGGCTCCCCTGTCCGGACCTTTCTATCAACCTCAGTCTTTTGGCCACCCCCCACACTAGTTTAAATCCACCTTAGCAGAGATATACCCCTCTAATCCCACCTTTAATACTCCCTTCCCCTTCCTACTCAAGTGTAGCCTGTCCCCCGCTTACAAGTCACTATTGCCCCAGACCCTACCCCAGTTAGTCACTAACACATAATTTTTGGTGTGGCACCAATCCCTCAGCCACTCGTTGAACTCCTGGATCCTACCCTTCCTCCGAATGCTTGCACACGGTACCGGGAGTACCTCCGAGAATGCCACCGACTCCCCCACTCCCTTACGCTTCCTGCCCAACTCCTAGAACCTCCCCCTCACTACTTCCACAGTATCCCTCACCAAGTCGTTTATACCCACATGCAACACTAAATGAGGTTTCTTCCTCACCCTTGCTGCAGATTTGAGCAGTGTCTGCCCTGCCCCTCCTGCAGTCAACCCGGGGATAGCTTCAACCCCTGAAATACGGCTGTGCCTTTCCCCCCTTCCACTCCATCTCACCCCTTTCAGTATAGAATCCCCCAGGACAAGTACCCCCCTGTCCCTTACTCCTGTTCCCTTCTAATGCCCCTTCCATCACCCCAGCATTCATTCTTCCCTGCCCCTTACCCCCACCAGTTGCACCCTCTGTGACTTCTGTATCTGCACCCCCTACGTCTGCCTCACCCCTTTTCTCTGCCTTATTCCTCCCATCCCACTTGAACCCCTTCCCAGCCTGATTACTTCCTACTGGGCTTCCCATGTTGACCTCCCCTCCTCCCCTGCTGATTTCCAGCCCCTCTCTTATCCCCGATGTTGTTGATTTAGAGCCCCCATTCCCTTCTACCCCAATAGTGATGCCCCTCCCATTCTTCCCCTTCCCATAGCCTTCTCCCCTTCAGTCACCCCCTCCTTCCTTACCAGCCCCACTTCTACCCTTTCGTCCTCACTATCTCTTCCCCTACCTGTTGCCATCCCTCTCATGCTTGTCCTCCCTCCTTCAGTATGTTCCTGCTCACCCTCTCTCTCCCCCATAGCAGAGGCTTGAATCTATTCCTAGTCGATACCCCTCCTACATCTCTTCCCCCTGTCAGATCCCCCCTCCTACTTGTTCCCCTACATGCGCCCTGGTCTCACCCCTGGTCCCTCCCTACCGGAAGCCAGCTGCTCTCTCCCCTGGTACTCCTCATGGTCTCTTCCTCCTCCATCAGAAGGCCTCCCTCTCGCCCTGGGCACCCCCTTCCTTCTCCTCTCTTTTCTGCTACTGCCTCTAACACTAGGGTCGGTTTCAGTCCCTAGTTATTCTTCCCCCATCCCCCCTTGCCATCCTCTATTCTCCCCCCCCCAGCCAGGATGCCTACCATATTCATCTGCCCTGCCACTTAGACTCCTCCCTAACCACCACAGTTCCTTCCTCAAACTAGCCAGTTGTCTATAGACCATACACCCCCCTGCTCCAAGCCCAGTCCAGGATCATGGCGGACCCACAACCTGTACACCCCACCACCCTTCCAAAGATGCCTGCCCTATTGACATGTGGCACCTGCCCCATTTTGGCCCCCATTCTATGTTACAGACTCTTACTCCCAGTTTCTGTACCCTGCTACAACTGTTAGGCCCTATTTACTCAAATTCCTGTTCCCCCTACACTAGTCCCCCTACTGCCCCCTTGCCGATCGGGTTAATTCAGTCTCAAATCTCATCCATTAGATACTGCAATAATGTAGTAATCCTTAAGCTTCCTTGTCCATTTTTCACTCCTCAGCTACCATACTTTTTGTTCTCAGCCCTCATAGTTTCACTTAGCCCAGTCAGAAATTGTATTGCATTCCAAGTATTACTCAGCTCAGTTAGAGAAATAAACAGAAGAAATAAACATGTCTTAATACAGCAATCCTAACAGTATAGCTCAGTACTTAGCTCAGTTAGAGAAAAAAACAGAACAACTAAATCTGTTTTATTACAGCAGTCCTAAAAGTATCCAGTCATTGCTTTGTTTCCACCGCAGAGACCCTGTTGTAATATAGGACCCCACAGGACCCTGTGCGGTTGGGTGGGCAACTCTAAAGTCCTGACAGAGCTCCATTGAGATTGCTTACTCCCCCTCTCTCACTTGTTCATTCTGTTTCCAATGGCGCTGCAGGCTGCCCATTTGTACTGGACTCCTGCCAGCGTTGGCGCTTTTTTCTGCCCACAAAGAAATGGGCAGTCCCAACAGAGCTCCACTGAGCTCGCTCACTCCCCCTCTCTCACTCACTCGTTCTGTTTCTCCCGGTGCTGCAGGCTGCCCTTTTGTACTGGGCTCCTGCCTGCATTGGCACCTTTTTCTATCCACAAAGAAATCTGCAGCAGTCCCGACTGAGCTCCGTTGACCTCGCTCACTCCCCCTCTCTCACTCGCTTGTTCTGTTTCTCCCAGTGCTGCAGGCTTCCCTTTTGTACTGGGCTTCTGCCTGCATTGGCACCTTTTTCTATCCACAATGAAATCTGCAGCAGTCCCAACAGAGCTCCGTTGACCTCGTTCACTCCCCCCTCTCACTCGCTGGTTCTGTTTCTCTTGGTGCTGCAGGCTGCCCTTTTGTACTGGGCTCCTGCCTGTGTTGGCACCTATTTCTGCCACAAAGAAATGTGCAGCAGTACCGACAGAGCTGCATTGAGCCCGCCTTGTCACTCGCTCATTCTGTTTCTCCCGTTGCTGCAGCCTGCCCTTTTGTACTGGGCTTCTGCCTGCATTGGCACCTTTTTCTGCCCACAAAGAAATCTGCAGCAGTCCCGACTGAGCTCTGTTGGGCTTGCTCACTCCCCCTCTCTCACTCGCTTATTCTGTTTCTCCCGGCGCTGCAGGCTGCCCTTTTGTACTGGGCTTCTGCTTACATTGGTGCCTTTTTCTGCCCACAAAGAAATCTACAGCAGTCCCGACAGAGCTCCGTTGAGCTCGTTGAGTCCCCTTTTCCCACTCGCTCATTCTTAATCTGCCCAAAACACTGATTTCCCACAGCGACCATGTTATTCTGCACTGGAAGTATGAAAACACATTTTGGCCAGGATGTAAAAAATGACATCTGTACTGTTCATAAGGGGGTGTGAAAAAATACCAATGTTGAAAATTTGGCATGAAAATATTACACATTTGCAAAGTTATGAGCATATGTGGAAACTGTGTGATGCATGTGCTTAACACAGTCATTTAGTGAAATTATTTCACCAAATTTTCAACATAGGCATTTTGTGACCTCTGCTCATGAACACTGCCACTATGATTTTCTTAATCTGTCCCGAACATTAATTTCCCACAGCAATTACGCTATTTTGTGCCAGATGTATAAATGCATATTTCAGGCAGGATATGAAAAATGGCAGCAATACTGTTCATAAGGAGGTGTGAAAAAATGCTGATGTTGAAAATCTGGAGTGGAAATATTACAAATCCGCAAAATTATGAGGGTGCGTGGAAACTGCACAATGTACACTCATAACACAATCATTTTGTGGCTTTTGTCACTAAATTTTCAACATAGGCATTTTAGCACCTCTGCTCATGAAGAGTGTCACTGTGATTTTCTTAATCTGTCCCGAACACTGACTTCCCACAGCGACCGAGCTATTGTGTGCCAGAAGTGAGAAAACACATTTCAGCCAGGATGCAAAAAATGACAGCTGTACTGTTCATAAGGAGGTGTGGAAAAATGGCACAATTGAAAATCTGGAGTGAAAATATTACAAATTTGTGAAGTTACGAGTGTGTGTGGAAACTGCAGAATGTATGCACGAAACACAGTTATTTTATGGACTTTCATCACCAAGTTTTCAATACAGGCATTTTAGGACCTCTGCTAATGAACAGTGACACTGTGATTTTCATAATGTGTTCCGAACACTTATTTCCCACAGCGACTGCGCTATTCTGCGCTGAAAGTGCGAAAACACATTTTGGCCAGGATGTGCAAAATGACAGCTGTACTGTTCATAAGGAGGTCTGAGAAAATGTCAATGTTGAAAGTCTGGAGTGAAATATTACAAATTTGCGAAGTTACGAACGTGCGTGAAAACTGCACAACCACCCTCGTAAAACAGTCATTTTTTTTTACTTTGATCACCAAATTTGCAACATAGGCTTTTTGAGAGCCCACCTCATGAACAGCCACACTGTCATTTCCTTAATCAGTCCCAAAAGGTGATTTCATGCAGTGACAGCAAAATCACCTTTCAGGACCAGATAACACCATGACAGTGACTGTATTCATGAGGAGGGGTCCCAATAACCCCATGTTGAAAATTTGGTAGCAAAAGTCCAAAAAATGGCTGAGATATCCACATAAGTTGAAAAAACCCTATTTATGCCATTATACAGCTTACTTGCATTTCTTCAGTTCACGGTCGGCTTTGAAGAGTGCAGACATGTTCCCTGCCCACCAAAGATTGTCGTGCTGGGCTCCGGAGGTAAGTATGGGTTGAGGCGTGGTGTGTGGAGGTGGGTGCACAGTGGGTGGGCATGGGTTGTGGGAGGGTGCACAAAAGACCATAAGGGACCGTTTTCTTTATTTCAGGGGCAAAAAATAATAAAAAGGATGTCGCGGGAAGGTTTTTTTCTTCAGGCTTCATTTGTGCACACCGTGGTGGGCTCCCAGTGTGCCGCCTGCATTTTGGGGAAGGGGGAACTTAAGCTGATGGGGATTGGGCCCCCCATCGGCAAATAAAGACTGTTTGGGGGCATGATGCTGAGGGGGATTGGGCAAGTCCTCGACACACAACAAATGGGGGACAGGGGTACATTATGCCAACAGGGAATGGGCTCCCCCGTCACCAAATGAACTGGGTCGGGGTCATGCCGACAGGGGGATTGGGCACCCTGTCAGTTGACTTTCATGGGGCTCTGAGGAAGCCACTGCCCTGTTTAGGGAAATGGCACACCAGGCAGGGTACTGCTCTGCAATGACGGGTCGCTCCCTCATTGCAGTGGAATTACTGACACTTCAGTGACGAGGTGGCCCCTCATTGCAGCAGCCAAATTGTTTCAAGTTGGTGGCACTTCTGTAGAACCAGTGTCATCAGGACACTGGGCCTGCATTGGGTACACACCGCCAAGCCTACAAATGTAGTGCTGGCATTGGCAGCCAGACTGCTGCACCTCCACAACCCGCTTCTCTCCTAAGTTGCCACATAATGTTTCTTGCACATGCGAGCAAGCAAACATAAAAAAATGGATGCAAATGTGCTTAATGTCTAACTGCAACAAGTGTTATTAGAAAATAAAGAGCTTTGGAAACCAGTTTAATAAAACAGGTTCCCTCTTAAAGAGGGGGTATATGTGACAGGGTAGAATAGGACCCTGTCCCATTTGTTTTGAAGAAAGCGTTTAAATGCAAGGATCTGCATTCTTTTCTTTTCTGTCTCTTCTGCCTGGTTGCGCAACCAAATTTTCCTGTGAGACCTCAGACTTGATCAACCCAACCAGTCTCGTAATCCTTTGCCTCTCACTGTATCTCAGTTTTCTCTTGCTGTCTTTCTTCCTTGCATATCAATATCTGCTAAAATAAAATATATGAGAATCAATGTATGGAAATGTAGTTGATAATGGGATCACTTTTGTTTAGAAAATTGTGTTACTATTGAAATGTATATATATTTGTAATTTGAGATAACTGTAAAAAGCTGGAGGTTACTTGGGTGCAAATGCCTGAGCCATTTGCAGTTGCTGTGAGGACCTCAGGAAGTTCTCAATGTCCTAGCAGCTCCTGAAATTTACAAAGGACAGGATGCTTGCAAAGGATGGGGGTTGAAAAGAGTTATAAAAACAGCTAAGTTGAGCTGCAAGGGAGGTTTTTTACCTGATATTTTATTTCACTTTTGTATATAGTTATTCTGAACAGGTTTATTTTATATTACTGCAACTACAAATAAACAGTTTTGTGGAATTTTATAACTGCTTCTGGGTTTTCTCTATGTTTCCTGACCTGTGCCTCGATGACATGTGTGTGTTGTCCACCAGTGCCTAGGTGGCTGCTCTTTTTCCCCCTACCAACTTGAGCTTGACACTGCTGACAGGTAGCGACTGTCTCATCAGTTGGGTCAAGTATATAAAAATCCCAAACTAGGGATTTTGTACCCTTTGATTTACCATGGTAGCGGAATGGGAGGTGAGGGGAAGGGGTGGAAATTTGTGTTTTTGGGATAATTTTTTAAGTCTGATACTACTGGGGGGGGGACTTCAGTAGTTGGATGACTGCAAACCCCATCCCATGCATCATCTACATCACCCCCTTACACTATTTCTCTTCAGGTTTCCATAGGGGATTCAACAAATCATCAGCAGCACAGCTGCTGATGTCCTCCTCCTCCACAGCTCTGTCTTCCTCATTATCACCATTTCCAGACTCTCTGACCCTCTCACCATCAGGAGTCTGAGTGTGGCACACATTTTTCAGCTCTCCCTCCTCAAGCACTGACTTAGGTTGCAGACTATCAGGCTCAGCACCACCACCCCCAGCATCCATGGGGACACCAACAAACTCCTCCTTGACCACTGTGCCTTCTTTGCTACTCCTCCCCTTTTCACCTCCCACATCCCCCACCAGCATGGCTGCCACACATGTGGCAGAGACAAATTTGGGCACATTAATGCCACTACCACCAAGTACTCCTTTGCTACTACCAGCCCTGGAGCTCACAGGATACGCTGCTGCAGGCATAGCTTTTTTAACTGCAGCACTATTTTGCCCCACAGAACTTGAACACTTCTTTGCTGCCACGCTGGCACATCTCCCTTTAGTAGAGTGTCTCTACCTGGGCATTCTTATATGCTTTGTAACTTGTTTGGGTATGAAAAATGACAAAATGTAAATAAAGCCTGTAATACAAATAAGTACCAGGAGCAGACAACATATCCCTCAAGGAATACAGGATCAGCAGTATGATCTGAAAAAATGAAACACCACAGGGATTAACATGACACATGACATGGGTAAAAGGGATAAGCAAGTTATTAATAACAAAGTACCACAAAAAGGTGGCAACCTAAAACCTTTCTGGAGCACCTGACATATGAAATCAAACACTTCCTATCGAGAAGTCAGGCATCACAGAGAACTGATAAAGTAGGCTCATACGATAGCTCACAATAAAAAACATTTATTATTAAAATATTTAAAATGGAACAGCAGCATTAACTACTCACTACTTCACCAATGTTTCGCATAATACTTTATGCTTTTTCAAGGCGTGGCTTAGCAGTTACCTGGGTGCCTTTTAAAGACACCTATTCAAAGATGCAGTACTCCATTTGTGTAAAGCACGTACTGGAACATAAGCCATCTACAAATAACATACACCCACCGCAAATATTTTCATGTGGAAATATTTCTGTTTTACTAATACAGACCTCTTTTGACTACAGTATATGCATATTTGCAAATCCTTAAAAGTTCCTTTGTGTGATTGTACAAGAAAGAAAAACACATAACACATAATTACTTTATATTTTATCCTTTAGAAAAGGCATCAAGCTAAAAGCTTAATTTAATCCACCATCCCCACTGGCCCTTAGGACATATTGCCATCTACTGTGCTGCAAAGGTTTATTATCCAGGTCTCCCCCACCCCCGTATGCCCAGTTTCACTTTTTCCAGTCCCTGGAATTTAAAAGCATGTACTGATCCCATTTATTGAATGTGCTTTGCCAGAGCATCAGTTTTACCATATCATGCAATACTACTCAGATGCTCAGAGATTCTAGTTTTAAATGTTCTTCTTATTTTTCCCACATAAAACTTATTGCAGTTGCACATCACCACATACATAACGTATGTCATATTGCAGTTAATGAAGTCCATATTCGTATATATTTTCCCAGTAACTGGATGTGAAAAAGTCATACCTGTCATGATGTGCTGGCAAAATGCACAATTCCCATAGGTAAATGTACCTCCCAGCAATGGATTAAAAGTTATTGTTTCCAGTTTTTTATACAAACTACGTGTCACGTAATCACCAATGATTTTTCCACATCTGTAAACCATGCGGGGGGGGGGGATTGTTTTCAAAAGTATGTCTCAGTTTCAGCTCAGTGGATAAGATGTGCTAATTTTTCTGTAGGCTTTCCCTTATGTTAAAACTCTGTGGGGTTAAATCAGATACTAAATTAATACAATTAGTATGGACAATAAACTTTTGCAGTGGGAAAGTAGATGCCAAAATGTCCTAAGGGCCAGTGGGGTTAGTGGAGTAAATTAAACTTTTAGCTTGGTGCCTTTTCTAAAGGATAAAAACTAAAGTAATCATGTGCTATGTGTTTTTATTTCTTGTACAATTGCACAAATAAACTTTTAAGGATTTGTAATGTGTGTATAGTCAAAATAGGTCTGTATTAGTAAAACAGAATATTTCCACATGAAAAATATTTGGGTGGGTGTATGTTATTTGTATATGACTTATGTTCCAGTCTGGGTTTTATACAAATGGAGTACTGTATCTTTAAATAGGTGTCTTTAAAAGGCACCCCAGTAACTGCTAAGCCACACCTAGAAAAAAACGTAAAGTATTACATGAAACGTTGGTGAAGTAGGGAGTAGTTAATGCTGCTCTTCTGTTTTAAATATTTTTACAATACATTTTTTTTATCGTGAGCTATCGTATGAGCCTACTTTAGCAGTTCTCTGTGATGCCTGACTTCTGGATGATAAGTTATTAACTACCAGTAGCACACAACACCTTCCCCTAGAGAATCAGGGATCAGCAGTGTGATCTGAAAAAAATACTATACTGAGGTGATAGTATCTAGCAAAAACAACCAAAACAAGTTTTTTTCTTTTTTTTTTGTTTAAAACACTACAGAGATTAATAAAACAACATGGCACACACAACAGGGGTAATGGGGTAAACACATTTTTATCTAGCAGCAACTGCAGACACCTCCCCTAGAGAATCAGGGATCAGCAGTGAGGTCTGAAAAAATACTACTAAAACCAACCAAAAGTTGTTTTTTCCTTTTTTTTTAATTACCACATGGATTAAAATGACAGGAGTAACAGAGGTAATTTAATAATAAGTATAAGAAAAAGTGACAGAACACCATTACATTAAGAAAAATATAACTTAAAATAACTAAAACTGCTACAGAAAGACACTGACAAAATACTTCACTTACACCCACCAAACTAAACCACAGAAATACAAATGAGAAATGACTGACTACAGATCAAAAATAATGAACAAGAAAGAGTGAAAAACCCAAACTATAACACAAATCTCCTGCTTAGTCAAAAAAGCTCTGGATCATTCTGGGCTACCTTGCTTTACAACTACCCTTCCCCACACCGCTGCTTCCAGACAGACAAAACCAAAACCTTTTCTTTAAAGTAAATAATGAGTAAAAAAATAAACAAAACAAAAAAAAAACACGAGAAATTTGCCAGCACAAGGCCCTCTAGAAAAACATTGTGAGCGATTTGCACTTAGAATGCTTGGTTTAATTGTTTTTTTTTTTCACAGACAAGCACACAAGACTCCCATTCTACTCTGTTTTCAGAAGACTGCACTGAAGACAGCCTCCTTGTGGCATGCAGCTTGTTACAGCGGCATGTGATCTCCATGCCCATTGTACATTGCAAACTTTGCCTTTGTACCACATTTTATCGGCAAAGTTCCAACTTTGCATTTCATGAAGTTATCACTGCACTGTGAACTGGAACTTCACAAGGTGAAGTAATTTCATAAAATGAGGCAAATTTGTGAATTAATTCACAAAATGAAGTTTTCCAACTTTGCACATCATTAGTAAGGTATATGGGGCATACCTGTGACACAGATATGTAATATATATGGGACATACCTGTGACACAGATATGTAACATATATGGGGCATACCTGTGACATAGATATGTAACATATAGAGGCATACCTGTGACATATATATACAGCATATATTGGACATGCCTGTGACCAAGATATTTAATATATATGGGGGATATCTGTGACATAGATATGAAATGTATATGGGGCATATTTGTTGCAGAGATATGTAACATACATGGAGCATACCTGTGACATAGATTTGTAACATATATGGGTCATACCTCTGGCAGAGATATGTAATATATATTTGGCATACCTGTGACACAGATATGTAGCATGTGTGGGGCATAACTGTGAAATAGATATGTAACATACATGGGGCATACCAGTGACATAGATATGTAGCATATATAGGGCATACCTCTGACATAGATATTTAACATATATGGGGCATATCTGTGAGATAGTTGTGTTGCATATATGGTGCATACCTGTGACATAGATATGAAACATATATGGGGTATGCCTGTGACATAGACATGTAACATATACAGAGCTTACCTGTGACAGAGCTATGTAACATATAAGGGGCATGCCTGAGACATAAATATGCAATATATATGGGGCATACCTTTGACATAGATATGTAACATATATGGGGCACACCTGTGACATAAATATGTAACATATGTGGGGTATATCTGTGACACAGACATGTAACATATATGGGATATACCGGTGACATGGGTATGCAACATATATCGGGCATACATGTGACATAGATATAGAACATATATGGAGCACACCTGTGACATAGATATGTAGCATATACAGGGCATATCTCTGACATAGCTATGTAACATATATGGGGCACACCTGTGACATAGATGTATTGTATACATGGGGCAGACTTGTGGCATAGATGATTAACATATGGGGCATACCAGTAACACCAATATGTAACATACATGGGACATACCTGCAAGATAGTTTTGTTGTATGTATGGTGCATACCTGTGACATAGATATGTAACATATATGGGACATGTCTGTGCCATGGATATGTAACCCATATGGAGCTTATCTGTGACAGAGCTATGTAACATATATGGGGCATGCCTGACAAATATGTAATATGTATGGGGCATACCTGTGACATAGATATGTAACACACAGTATATGGAGCAAGTCTCTGATATAGGTGTGCAACATATATGGGGTATACCTGTGATATAGATATGTAACATATATGGGGCACATCTGTGACAGAGATATATAACATATGTGGGGTATATATGTGACATAGATGTGTAACATATATGGGGTATACCTGTGACATAGATATGTAACATATATGGGACATGCCTGTGACACAGATATGTAACATATATGGGGCATACCTGTGACATAGATATGTAACATATAGAGGCATACATGTGACATAGGTATACAGCATATATTGGACATGCCTGTGACCTAGATATTTAACATATATGGGAGATATATGTGACATAGACGTGTAACATATATGGGGCATACCTGCACATAGATATATAATATATATGGAACACACCTGTGACATAGATATGTAACATGTACAGGGCACACCTGTGACATAGATAGTATGTAACATATATGGGTCACACCTGTGACATTTATATGTAACACATACGGGGCATACCTGTGACATAGATAGTATGTAACTTATATGGGGCACACCTATGACAGAGATGTGTAACATATACGGGGTATAACCATGACATAGTTGTGAAATATATCTTTTGCATTCCTCTTAGATAATCAGAAAAGCTTAAAGTCACAAATATTAATCCAACCCGGTGGCATGGAGGTCTGAGGCACTGGGTGCCTTACCTCCTGCCATGCCAACAACCAGGGTTTGGGAATGGATCAGGGTCTCTTGGGGGGACAGCTGGGGAAGGAGGATTGGACATCTATATACAGCTCTCCTCCTTTGGGGAGGGGGGACAGCCCATGTTGGTACTTGCTTGCCGCACAGCATGCTGCCACTTCTCAGAGGGTCAGGGGCAGGTGCTGAGTACATCTGGTGTCTTCACACTGCATACCCTTGCCAATACACATGCACTGACCTTGGGATTGGGGAAACACAGGAGTTGGGCATTTAGGGAGCCTCAGTCACCTGACCCTTCCCAGTCCATTGCCCTGGGACTCTGGCGGATCAGATCCAGACCTCAGGGGGAAGACAGATTTCTCTTTTCTAGCCCCACCATGGGGATTAGTCATGGGGGAACTGAAACAGATAAGTCCTAGTGGGGAGATGGTGGCCAGTGGGGGAAGTAGAGAGAGACTGATGAGCTAAGTCAGCATCCTGAAAGAAGGAAACAGCTCTACAGAAACAAAAAAAGTCACAATTGCTATTTGAGTTTAAGGAAGGACTTATATATTCAGGTCTTCAACAAAGGATTCCTGTGGTGAGCAGATTTCCCTTTGAGGGTAGACAAAAAATTAACTGTGCCTAAGAGTTTCTGTGAACCGTGCCCGATGACCTACAGGTGTGACTGCAAGACAGAGCATGTGTGGTAGCTTGATAAAGGAGGCTGCTCATTATGTGGCTAGCAGACTGCACATGCTGAGTAAAAACAATGGGGGAGCGACAGAAGGCAGTTTTAAGTGGACCCCGGATGGCAACCTAAGGGAAACAAGCATGTGCCTGAACCCAAAGTAAAATCTGCTGGTCCCAAAACAAAGTAGCCAGAGGAATGGAGGAGTTACATTTACCAGAAGCTAAGGCATCTGTCCTATGACTGCCTTAAAAAAATTACAAAGGGGCAAAGTGCAGGGGGAGGGGAAGGAGGTACCCACCAGCTAGTGGCCTGTACACAGAATGCAGTCCCTGCTATCTCAATTGTGTACATGCACACAGTATTATTAAATGGAAAGTTAACTCAAAGATTGAGGGACACTGGGGCCCCCATCACAGTGCTTAGGCAGGATCTAATCTACCGTATGTAGAACACATTCTGCGAGGCCAATTTTCTAAGATTTGGGGAACCACAGGGCCTGCAGCCACAGGACCAATGCCCCAGTCTTCCTGAGCTGGGAAGGTGACCTGGAGATACAGGAGCTATGAGTTGTACCCAGTCTTCCTGTGAGTGTGATTATGTGTGATGATTTCAACCACAGGGAAAATAGTGTTTGTGTAACCACCCATAATCAAGCCAAAAGACAGGCTTCTGTGAAAAGAGAGGGGGCAGTGCATCAAAAAGTCATCTCTTCCTCAGCAGCTAAGGAAGCAGCCAGTGTGGCTGGTGACTGGCTGTGTGCACAACCATGTGTGAGTCTCCTACAGGAGTGTGTTCCCTAGGAAAGGTTAGATGTGTGGAGCTTGACAGATCTCAGCAAGCTTATCTGTCTCTACCAAAACTGGGCAATTAGAAACAAGTGCTTGGAGTGACCCTGAAGGTGGTAAAAAGGATGTTTATTGGGAAAATGAAATGCAGTACAAGTGGATACCTCAGGAACAACCAGTGGAAGAGGTACTCCAGCAGCTTATAGTCCCTTGGGAATACTGAAAGCAGCTCTTGGCCCTAGTCCATGACATCTCTTTTTCAGGACACCTGGGCATAAGCCATATAAAAGGGTCACTTACAAGCATTTTTTTATTGGCCCAGTACATTCAAAGATGTGGCCACTTACTGCCGAACTTCTCTGCAGTGCCAGCAGGGGAAGGTTGGGACAAGGCTAAAGTGGCTTTGATTCCATTGTTTATAATTGATGAACCATTTAAGAGGGTGGCCATAGACATTGTGAGGCAACTAGGCAACCAGGTTGCACAGGCAAGTGATACATACAGGTAATAGTAGATTATGCAACCGGGTACCTGGAGGCTGTTGCCCTATCCTCCATAGAGGCAGTGAATGTGGCTGACAAAACTCTGGGTATATTCAGTCAAGTGGGATTTCCACAGGAGACTTTATCAGATCAGGGTACCAGATTTTATGCCTGCCCTTATGACCAGTCTGTTGGAGAAGTGTGGAGTGCGGCAACTCAGAGCCTCTCCATATGATCTCAACACTAATGGCTTGGTCGACATCTTTGATATCACTCTTCAGACCATGCAATGGGAATTCGCTGACCAACATAAGAGGAAGTGAGTCAAGTACTTACCCCATCTCTTGTTCGCGTATAGTGAGGTACCAGAGAAGTCCAGAGGATTACCACCATTTTAGATCTTGTTTGGTCACAGGGTGAGGGAGCCCTTAGAGCTGGTCCAGGATGAATGGGAGGGTAAGTTAGCTCTCTATGAGGAATCTGTTGTGGAGTACATCCTGAACTTCAGGACATGGCTCAAGCAGCTCACTGGACTTACTCTGAAGCACCTAGTCCCTGCACAGCAGAAACAAGTATAACCATGGAGCCAGAACCTGAGACTGCAAGGTCAGAGAGTGGATGTTACTCATCCCCATCTGGCAAAATAAACTGCAGGCAGCATGGGTGGGCTATACTCTAGGGTTACGAAGGTTAATAAGGCAAATTAGATGGTGGAGCTGCCCGACAGGAGGCACATATATAATGTAGCTAAAAATACAAAGAACTTCCGCACAAAATCACCAAGTCAAGGGTTACCCAAAAAGGCCATTGACAACAAAGCTAGGTTTTCAAGAAATACAAAATCATACATATCTCCATAATGCACAGCATCATGATGTGTACCATGTAAACATGATGAAGCCCTCCTACAATCTGCACTGAAGTGATCTACAGACCTCTGGCACAGGGGGAGGAGTTAGATAAGGTACTGGTCAAAACCATTAACAAAATGACAGAAAAGAGAGAGGTGCTGCTGGTGGGGAACTTCAATCTGCAGGTTGTGGATTGAAGCCTCCCAGCAGTGGTTTCAGCTAGAAACAGGGATATCCTGGACTCCCTGCAGGGTGCATTCTTCATGTAACTATTCAGTGAACCCACTCATGATGGGGCAATACTGGACCTGGTACTCACTAACAGGGATAGTGTTGCAGATGTCAAGGTGGGAGGCCACCTAGGGACCAGTGATCACCATACAGTGTGGTTCAATATAAGGACAGCTGTGGAATCAAACCATACAGATTTTATTAAGATGGGTGAATGCCTTAGGGATGACCTGGCAGGGGTGAGGACCTGGAGTGGAGGAACAGTGGGCAAAGCTAAAAAGGTACATTGTTAGGGAGATAAACATCTGCATCAAGTAAGTGAGCAAAACCAAGAGGAAAAAAAACACTATGGTTCTCAAAAGAGGTGGCGGAAAAGGTAAAGGCTAAAAGTACTGCATTCAGAAGGTATAAGAAGTGTAGGGAGGTGTATCAGGGAAAGCAGGGAAAGCAGTAAGGAGCTAGAAAGCAGAAGCTGAAGAGAGAATAGCTCCGGTGGTAACAAAAAGGAACAAGATGTTTTAGGTATGTAAATGAAAGAAAGAAGACAAGGGGAGGGATGGTTAAGGTTAAAAAAATGAAGGTGGGGATCTGTGCAGAGAGGGACCAGGAAAAGGTAGACATCCTGATCAAATACTTCTGCTAGGTGTTCACAGAGGAAGGAGAAGGGGAGGGCCACAAAAAAAGTAAGAGTAACTTTGGAGGTGGGGAAGTGGACACTAGTCCTTTTTCAGAGGAGACACCTGTGGTTGACAGCCCAGACTATTTTTTGACATTTGTTGATTATATAGGTGCTTTTGACCATGGGTTAGGGGCTGTTCTGAGCCAGGTCTTGATTACATGGGAAGAACATCCAGTGGTTGCACTACTGCTTGCAACAATGGCGACTCTGGTTTGGGAATGAGCCTGGAGCATAAGAGGGCTGGCTGGGTGAAGGTTGGATAAGCAGCCTATGGATAGCCCTCCTCCGCTGGGGTGGGAGGGCTATAAGTTACCAGTGCACGAGTGGCACCCAGTTTAGACTGGGGGTACACCAGCAGGGATGGCCCACAGTAGTGGGACATGCATGGGAGCATGCACATCTGCATGCTGATGTCATTGCATGTCCATGCCTCCAGAGGAAACCACAAGTGAACACCCTCAGGGACAGCAGCATGATGATGCTTCCTGGACACCCTCCTGAATGACACCCAAGGTGTAAGCCTCAGTTGGGACCTTTGGTTGATGTCAGTCTCAATCCCCCCAGGGACCCCTGCTGCAGGGGGCAAGCTGTAAGCCACCCAGTCTGGATGGCTTGCAAAGGATACTAGGTGGGCTAGCCCATTGACTGAACAGGAGGTATATTCCCCCTCAACTGGAGAGATAAATAGAGTTAGAAAAAAAAGAGACAGCTACCCATGGAGGAGGCCTACACCATGATTGAAGAGAATTGTCTGGGGATAGTGTGGGCACTGCAAAAGCTGAAGCCATATCTGTAAGGGAGAGAGTTTTCATTGGTCAATGGCCTCAGCACCTTAACATAGCTCCCTAGAACAAATGTGCAGCATGCCAATTTACTAAGATGGAGTCTGATGCAATAGCTATACAATTTCAGTATCCAGCACCGTTGAGGCTCCAGGACTGTCCAGGCAGTGATCTGCGGATCAAGCAGTTGGGGTAAGCAATAAAGAAAGTGACAACTGGTTATTTACCAGACTCACATGAAAAGGCGCCCCTTC
Source organism: Neoceratodus forsteri (assembly GCA_016271365.2). Taxonomy (NCBI): domain Eukaryota; kingdom Metazoa; phylum Chordata; order Ceratodontiformes; family Ceratodontidae; genus Neoceratodus; species Neoceratodus forsteri. The sequence continues at coordinate 130,125,554 of JADMNL010000024.1, forward strand.
ATATTTTGGGGGACGGGAGTTGTAACATAGACATAGATACTGTATATAACATAGATGGCGCACACATGACATAGTTGGGGAATAATTCTGACACATTCCTTTCAATGGGTCAGAAAGGGTTAAAGCTGCAAAAGATGTTAGAGTTTAAGGAAGGACACAAGCATTCAGGTTCTCTATAAAGAGCCCCTGTGGTGAACAGATTTCACTCTAGGAATGGGCACAGAATTAAAGGAAAACTACACTCTCATATCTTGTAAATTTTATTTGTTTCCATGTCAACAGACAACTATTTTCCTGTAGTTGTTGGGGCTATACATGTTAGCTTCTATTTGTTTTTAGTGCTAATGCTAGTCCCCTGTAACTATCCTGGGGTGTAGCTGTTGAAATCTCATTGTCCATGAGAGCTGGATTAGCATATAAGAACATGATATCACAGCACCCATTTATACCATGCATCTTTATGCTGAAAGCATAAATATACTGAAAAAGAATCTCTGGAAACACCAAATTGAATGCAATTTAAAGGGGAAAACCCCTGCATTACAACTCAGACAGTTTGCTAACTTAACTAAAGGTAGATGTGTTATTTCACACCTTGCTGCAGCTTGTTTTGTTGAACTCTCATTTAGCTGACAGGCATACTGTGGAGCCTAAAGGGTGCTGACACATCATGTTCTCGTATGCTAATGCAGCTATCAGGGACAATGAGATTTCAACAACCAGAAAATGGAGACCACAGGATAGTTACAGGGACTGATATGAACAGTGAAAAGAAACTAAAGCAATCACATCTATCCCTGACAACCACATGAAAAGAGTTGTCTGTTGATATGGAAACAAAATTTACAAGATATGAGAGTAGTTTAACTATACGGCCAAACTAAGTAGCTCCCAGAATGGCCAGGCACCAGACAACTTAGCACACATAGCCAATGTAAGTCTGGGCTCTCTATGCCACAATGCACAACAAGAACTTACTCATAAAATGAGTGAACAAATATATTTTATTTTGCTCCCACAGATAAAAACAGATACATGCTCATAGGCAGCAGCTTACGGAGTACCAACGTTTCGCATGTGACTGCTTTCTCAAGGCATGCTGGGTGTTCTCTGTTACTACAATTTATGGTATTACTAATTACACAATAGCAGGAACATTTCTAAGGACCAGATTGGTCAGTGTGCCCTTGCACTAGTGATGTCATCTGACAATAACATCACTGGATCAACTGCAGGCACATGCAAGACTCACTCACTTGAAGACAGCATTTTAAAATCACTACTCGCATAACTGCCAGCATCCAGCTTTCATTTTCTGCTGACCAGTTCTCCTGTCAATCTGCTACCCACACATAGCCCCCATGATCACCCTCAGTGCCCTGACTCAATCTGCAATTTCAAAAAAAACACACAAGTAAAGTGAGCTGAAGCTGTGACTCCACAAGCTTTACAATCTGCATGCTCGTTAGCACGGACATATTAGTGTGTTCACACTTCAATAGCACTGTGCTCTCAGCTCGCTGGCCATGCTGACAAACACTAAAAAGAAAGCTAAACACTGAACATTACCGGGAGTAGCAGTAATGGGCTGAAAAATTATTGTGAAGGGAGAGGCCAGAGAAACAGAGAGTGCAACTGGCACATAGCACTGGTGGTGGTGGGGGGGGGATCGAGAGAGAAAAACAGACAAAGAAAGAGACAGGATATTGATAACAGTGCCACTTACTGGAGAAGTACAAAAAGTGGAACTAATTTTTAAATAGGCTTCTGCACTGCAAAATTAGTAAAAAAAAATGTTTTTAGATAAATGCACCATTGTATAATAGCAATAATACACTCAAGGGGTGTCTGTTGTTGTGTAATAATGTCACTTCTCTGGTGTTGAATGCACTCAGACTGTGATCTCGTGCTTTAACCTACCCAAGCCGTGATGTTAATATACAACACACATCCTGTCATGCATTATTGCTTAATTAACATATTTAATTCACTGACAAACATTTCTGTGAAAATGCAGTGAAACATTTCTATCAGAGTGATAATGCAATGCTGAAGTTACTTAAATAGAACTTATCCAAATAAATACAGACATAAGTACAAAGAACACACCAATTTACAAATTAAAAAAATAAAGTGCTCTGTAAGCTGCTATCTGTGAGTATGTATGGGTATACCCTCTGAACAACGACATTTCTATGGTGAGATGCGTCGATATCGATAACAGCACCATGTCACCGTAGAAGTGCCGCTGGGACTGGGCAACCCCTTCCCCGACCTGCACCCCCTCTCCGAACTAACTTCGACTTGGAGTTACAGTCTCAAAGGGGGGACGGGGTGCAGAGCCCCTCATGAGGGAGGTTTGGGGGGGTGAAGACCCCCGAAGAAAAAACACACACTGATGTGACTGCAAATCGCTATCGACATGGAGCCTGGCACTGTGTTGCCAGTTGACGTTTTTCTTGTCAGACTGACATTAGAGAACTGCATGTATGTATGTTTATATGTTAGAGAAAAATAAAATGTATTTATTCACTCACTTTTATGAATAAGGTCTTGTTGTGTGGTGTGGCATGGAGAGCCAAGACTTACATTGGCTGTGACAGAATTAACAGTGCCTCTGAGTTCATCCTTATGTCAAAAGAACCCCTGCGAAGTTGTGGCTTGTCCAAACAATAGAGGCAACTGAGGTTATCACAGGAAGTACTGAATAAACAACTTTTATCTGCAGTTATGTGTAACTAGACTTAAAACCAGTTGGCATCTGCTTCTTGAGCAAGGGGACAAAAGGAGACTGACCACTGTAGATGAATATACTAACATACGAAAAATGCCAGCAGTTACAGGCCATACGGTCTATCAAGTCTGCTTGAGTGTGCAGCTAGCAGACCATTATACTGCAGCTGCCCCTCCCTCCCTCCCTCCTCCCTGGTGTGGTTTACCCACACCTGGTGTTGTTCAGTTACAAGGCCACAGGCCAAGTGACCAAATCCACAGCAGAACTGGGTAACTCCCAGGATAACCCACACCCTGGAGTGGTTCATTGTGATTATACAATGTCCCCCTTTTTTCTGACATAATAAACAAATAAATAAAAAAGCAGATGCATTGTAATGCAGCCCCATGTACAGAGAGTTGCCTGGCTGTTCCTGCATTTCAACAGTTTCATAGTGGCAGTTGGGAGACCGGGTTTATCAGGGATCCAACATGGTGGATTACATGTTTGGTGTTGGGGGGGTGGGTCAGAGTGATTTAAAAGTGGGGGGATTCTACATGTGGCTGACTGGCACTTTTTCCGTGGGTAATATCAGGATTTACCAGGGCTGGAAGGTGCCAGTCAGCCAATTGCATTTCAGCTTTTTGGGACACCATTGTATAATTATGTATTGAATATTCTCTGTGACTGCACAGTGTTTTATGGGACAGGTACTATCCATTTTAAGGCACAATCCAGTGTTCTGCTACCAAAGAGCAGGACTACCAAGCCTAAAAGTAATCTGTATCTGACACAGAGTAGGTGAGAGGTTCCTGGGGTGATTAAAGGAGCAGTTCTTGCCTAAAGGAAAGGTCTTGCACTGGGTGAGATTCCTGGGGTGATTAAGGGGCAGTTCTTCTATAAAGGGAAAGCCTTGCATTGGGTGAGGTTCCTGGGGTGATTAAGGGGCAATTCTCACCTAAAGGGAAGGCCTTGCACTGGGTGAGGTTCTTGGGGTGATTAAGGGGGCAGTTCTTGTCTAAAGGGAAAGCCTTGCACTGGGTGAGGTTCCTGGGGTGATTAAGAGGGCAGTTCTTGTCTAATGGGAAAGCTTTGCACTGGGTGAGGTTCCTGGGGTGATTAAGGGTCAGTTCTTGCCTAAAGGAAAGGTCTTGTACAGGGCAAGTAGTAGCCAGCAGTGGGGGATGAGAACAAGCTTGAGATACCTTAATAGTCAGTAGGGATGCTTGGAATTGGCAGACTGTGATCCGATGTTACTCCTTAGGAGTTTAGGAGTCACTGATTCCTATCAGATTCTGAAAATGACCTCGAAATTACAATAGGATTCCAATTTGGAATGCTAGATTTTTATGTCAAAACCTGTATTCTTCTTCAGTTTTGGAATTAGGAGTTTTAGATTGCAAATCCGAAAATCATAATCTTGAAAATTGGGTCTGAATCTGCCAAATCTGATTCTGGGACTCAAAATAAGAGCAACCCTAACAGTCAGCCAGGTGGTGGCAACATTGAACTATACTGAGCCATTTGGGTATCCAGGTGCACTTCATTTACTTAGGTTTTGTTGACCAGGAAAGGAGGATAGACAATTTTGCTTACTTTCAGCCTCATCCCAGGTGAGGGGGATACAGATGGATGCCAACTGACACTGAAGCAGATTAAGCTGTTGGTGGTATTTTTTTTAGTGAATGGGGTAAATTTGGCCAGGACACTGGGGAAATTCCCCTATTCTGCCTGCAGAGATGCTGTTACTTCTTGTGGACAGGATGCAGGTACCCATTTTGGAGATGGAAATTGAAGCTGAAGGAGATACTATGTATCCAGCTAATTTGGAAGATATGGATCTAAAAGCTTCTGTTTTTTCTGAAGAAGCACAATGTTCTTCAGAAAATGAGGAACAAGCACTAAAAAAGCTGGAGGAAAAAATAATTAAACTTAGCCTAGAGGCAACAAGCTTTGTGGGAGAAGGTAAGTGTTTTAAAAGGCTCCAAAGCAAAGCAGATGGACTTAGTCAACTTACAGCTGTGTGAGGATGCAGCTGCAGTGGATGTGCTCACAGCAAAGAGTGGAGTGAACGGAGTTATCAGCAAGGTCCAGCAAACTCCTAGCTCTGAGGGAAAAGCGACTGGCAGTGGAATTGCGAGTAATAGCAGGTTCCTAAAGTCGCAACCTTACAACGTACTTGTGGAGAGCAGCAGGCAAAACGTCGAGAATGGACAAGGGTCTAAAGCGCAGAGTGAGCAATGAGTATGTCTCAAAATCTGAATGGGAGCAAGCTCCTGGGATGCCAGTTTCAACAAGGAATAGACAAACAGGCAATGCAGAAGGTAACAAAGGGTGCATTGAGTCAGAGAACCAAAAGTGGGACCAGAGATTGAGAATGAAGGTACAAATTTAAATCATTTTGTTATAAATGTAAAACAGCCAGATGTGGTTAATCTAACTGGGGCTGAAAGTGGTACACAAAGTAACGTTGCAGCAGAAGAAAGACTTGGGGGGGGGTTTCTCCTGAGCTTCTACAAGCACAGTGTAAAGTTAAGATGATTCAAATGCTGGAGTGCCTAATTATGATAACAGTATTTCAGCAACAGGAGTTACTATTGCTGAAGCCCTAAGGAATGCAGGATGGGACTAATAACAAGATTCCCAAGTTTGGTCCTCACCTGCACACACTTCAAGCACTGCAGAGGAAAGCACAGACCCTTTTGAAATTCCTTCTTCCTTTCAGCTAACTCAGAACCCTGTACTGGAATTTAAAAGACCACATGGACTGGAAGGAAGTTCAAATGAACATCAGAAAGGAAACAAAAATGGGGTAGAAACTCCTGGAGATAGGGGAACTTATACGGAATCCCCTAGTCAACCTACAGGAGAGAGCAGTGCCCCCCTTCCCCGCACAGCCAAACAGAGCCAACCAGAACAATACAGGTCCCCAGGGAGGGAACCAGCAGGGTGCCCAAGGGTCTACCACCAGCAATAGGACCTATGCAGGTCTGTTTTACACTCTACTTGAACCAGCTAAAAGGAGAAACGCTGTTTGTATTAGATACAGAGGAGGTCTGGCAGTATCTCCACATTGAGTGTATGTGGGGAAAACTTTAATAAAAGTGAGCTTACAATTTCTCCCATTAGAAATATATGCTCTGATTCACACATTGGGTGATGCTAACTTTAATTTAAGTTTTAAGACTCCTGCTGGCCTGGAAGCTTTCTGGCACCGATACCAACAAGTTAAATATACCCCACTCTGTTCGCCCTTCATTACTATCCCTTTAATGAAACAAGCAATCAGAACCATTACAGTTCTGTTTAAGAATAAGGGGATGGTGGTGTCAGACATTTTGAGATGGCTTAAGTTAAAGTGTTCTGTTCTAAGCCCAGCAGAACTGATCATCGGCCCAGAACAGTTATGGACTGGGGGTTGAAGAATGCAAGTGCGGCTTCCCCATGTAAATGTGGTAATTCGGCACTTACCCAGTTGCTTCTACCTAGGTAGAGAAAGAGGATTCATCTTCTACTCAGGACAGCCCAAATCATGTTTCAGATGTTGTACACACACACATCTCAGTAGTGTTGCGACAGGCTAAAATGTTCCCTCTGTGGAGGGATTGGACATGCAAGCATTAATTGTCAGAAACCACTTTATTGCAACATGTGTGATGAATCCTCTCACTCCTTCAAGAATTGCCATTGGGCCTCTGATAATAACACATGATGTTCAAGATTCACAGGAAGGGCTCAGAACAATGCAGCTAAAACCCCTCATTCAGATTCAAGAACGGAAAGGGGTAACCTCCAATCTCTCAACTTAAACACCCCTGGGCCTAACATCCCAGTGGAACCTGAACAACAAAATGCTCTTGACCACACAGGCAACCAGCTCATCTTGGAGGTGAATGGTACAGCACTACCTCAAGATACACCAGCAGGACACTCAAGGGAGGAGACGACTAGTGACCAGTCTCAGGACGGGTCAAGGGAGGTTATGAATGCCATAGAAATGGAACAGGATCAGATAATGCCTCCTCCAGAAGAAAACTCCTGGTCTCAGGTTGGCAAAGGAAGGTGAACTAGGAGCAAATCTAACAGAGGAGCCAAGGCTACTAATTTAACAATGGAGGAAAGAATACCTACAAGGAATATGTATGCAACATTATCAAAGAGGAAGCAGTGGGCAGTCACAGAGGATGACGCTGACCTTTCTTCCATTGCCTCATCTCAGCCAGACCCTACAACAGATACAGAACAAGTTTCTAGTGATTCAAGAACATCCAAAAAGAAAAGATATAAAATGAAGTCCCCTGGGAAAGGCAAAAGAAGTTAAGAATGCCCCATAATCTCTAACCACCCTTAACATGCTGCACCCTTAATGTGAACAGTATCAAGAACTTAAAAAGAAGATGGACTATTTTTTTCTATTCTTGGGGACTTGAACCCTCAAATTATCTTATTACAGGACACCAGAATTTACACATTAAGGGAAGTTAACCAAGCATCCAGGGAATGGCATAAGGGGGCATCCTTCTGGTCACTAGGGGAGGATGCATGTTCAGGGGTTGAAATTCTTTTTAATAATCAACAGTGTACAGTTACAAAATTGATAGATTTAGTTCCAGGTAGGGTCCTAATACTTGATGTATCTATCCAGAGACAAGAATGGAGAATTTTTAGGAGGCAGTATAGCGTAGTGGTTTAAGGCTCTGAGCTACAAATCTGGTAACATCCAGCAGACCAGCCCGGGGTTGAGTCCCGCAGTTTCCACTTGCATACTGTATGACCCTGAGCAAGTCACTTAACTTCCTCTGTGCTCCCAGGTCGCTCCTGTAAAAAAGCTTTCAGCTTAGTGTGCTACTCCTAGTTAAACAACTAAATAAATACAAAAAAATAATATATACAATCCCCAGGCCAAAACACAGAGAATTTGAGGTAATGCGGAAAATACAACCATATTTAAATTCATCTAGATCTATTATTTTTGGAGGGCATTTTAATTGCATCCTCAACATGGCAGATAAAACAGGGATGACCTAGAAACTTTATTCTGACACTAATTGTTTAAATACTATGTATAAAACAGCAAGACTAATAAATGGGGCAGCTGCTGGGTCCCACCCTCCAGCACACACATATAATAGAGGGAGACTTTCCACTAGAATCAACCATTTTTTTTTTATCTCAGAGTGAATCCCCTGTCAGAAAAATGTAGTCACCCCATACAGATATCTAGTCACTGTCTCTTGACAATCTGCTTAGGGTTACCAATAAATAAACCAGAGGCCCACAGCCACTGGAAAATGAACACTATGGAGTTAGATGAAGAAAATAAATGGGAAGATCTCCTAGAGGTAATAAAAGATGAAGTATCAGTATTTGAACTTTTTGGCAACCTGTCTCAATGGTGGCAGGAGGCTAAACTTGAAATAAAAAAGCATTGTAGAGTGACTTCTAAATCATATCACCAAGAGAGAAATCTCCAATATTTAGAAAAATGGAGACATCTCCAGAAATTATTTTCCCTATAAAAATAATTTGGCCTGGATTACTCTGAACAAATAGCTCAGACAAAAAAAGAAATGGCTTCTTATCAATATGATCGAGCACCTTCACTGTTTGTAGAACAAATGTATGGGACAAAAGGCAAGGCCCGGACAGTAAATTCATATGCCAATTGTCAGCAACGAATAGAGTCAAAATTTATGTCCTCACTTTTAAACAAAGAGGGGACTCAAGAAGAAGATAATCAGGAAATTCTACAGGTAGTAAGCGAGCATACTAAAGCACTATTTGGCCAACCAGCATTCTCCCCTGGGGAAAGCAGTGAGTTTTTAAAAGGCCTCAATATTCCACAGCTACCCTAAGATATTAATTCAGAACTAGTGCACCCTATTAGGGAAGAAGAAGTAAGTTCAGTAATCAATCAGTTAAAAAAAGAAGTAACACCAGGGCTGGATGGGATTCCTAATGAGTTCTATAAAAAAATCCACGCATATTTTAACAAAATATTTGACCTTGGTGTTTAATTATATCATCCAAAGCCAACACCCATTTCCATCGACATTAGTGGATAGTTTTTTCAATTTATCTCCATAAGAAAAATGAGAGAGAGAATTTAGATAATTTGAGGCCTAGCAGCTTGATAAATTCTGATTGGAAAATGTTATGCAAAATTATAAGTATCAGACTGACAAAAACTGCTAATACTCTGATAAGCTTGACTCAAACATGTGCAGTACCCCAGAGGTCTATGTTAGATAATTTAAAACTATTTAGAGAAATTTTTTACCACCCACAGATAGAAGGATTTGTAATATCTCTTGATCAGTCAAAGGCTTTTGACTCAGTCTCCCATAAATACCTCTTTGAAGTATTACAACATTATGGTATTCTGTGCATGTTTATCAAATGGATTTGAACTTTGTATAATCTGACATATGTGACACCATTGGTCAATGGTGGTATGAGCTCACATATAAAGATTAGGAAAGGAGTCAGACAGGGTTGCCCACTGAGCTCGTTATACGTATTTACAATAGACCCTTTGCTTCGGAGACTCAACAGCCAGCAATCTATTAGACACTTACCAGGTCCAGGTAACACAAATTTCCACGAGTACTGGCATATGCTGATGACATCTGCTTAATAGTAGCAGATCAGGAAGCCAGGCCCTAAATACAGTTCTATTATTTTCCCAAAACTCCAGGGTCCAGCTTAAATATAGCAAAGTGTGTAGGGACTAACTTAGCAAGCTCCCACCACAACCAGACTCAGGAAATAGAAGGGATTAGGATCCATGTTGGAGAAATCAGACTCCTAGGGATACTGTTTGGGTGCAAGGATCCAGCAGAAACAAACTGAACAGAGAAATTGATTATCGCAGAAGGAAAAATATCCAAATGGAAAAGCTTCTCTATGTCTAGGAAAAAGAGGATCTATATGCTTAAAATATATATAGTCCCCATTTTTTAACAGTAAGTTATAGCTTCCCTTTACTGGTTAAACTAGAATCCCGAATATACAATATCTGCTTCTAACTTCTTTGGGGAAGCCGCCTGAACCCTGTAAAGAGAAGCATTATGTATTGGCCTATAAAACAAGGTGGGCTAAATATGCTTAGCCCAGTCTTGTTTTTCTTCACCATTTTTTTACACTCAAATATTCTCCCTGTCATAGTAGACAACCAACAAGAATGGGCAGCATGTTTAAAAATCAAGAGCCAGTACTTCATAAATAGATGTCAGGCCTCAAACTGGGGAACATTTAGGCAGATACTGCCAGGGACCCCTGTATACTTGATTAAAATCTTTAAAAAAATTGAACAAGGGGGCATAATCACTCAAATGATGATGCTACTTCAGAAAAGAAAGGCACTGTATGCCAGTATCTTGGGTAGTACTTTCTTAATAGGACCATGCTTTAAATGTCCACCACACATAGAAAATCAATGCCTTACAAGACAATTGACAGAAGATAGCATCCCCCCAAAAATGTGGGACACTCTTTGGATGTGCTGCAATGAAAGACTGAACGTGAAAGGTAACTATGCACATAAGGCAATGGAGGAGAGATATTGCACTAGAGTTAGCTGTATAACTCAAGCAGAGACAATGCAACATTTATGTTTTGACTGCCCATACATATCACAGTTCTGGGATCTCTTAGCAAAAATATGGGCAATGCCTGTGATAAATAAAATTACATACACAGAATTAGTGTTTGGGAAATTTGGAGTAGAATGGAATCAGTTTTTACCCAGATACTTTAAGGATGCTTTTTTCAATTTTCAAATGGTCTATATGGCAGCACAGGCACCATTTTGTTTTACAACAAAGGCAAGTCTGTTTAGTGGATCTGTTAGAGAAAGTGACTATGGAAACAGTGTCAGTATATAAGCAGGAACTGCACAAATTTCCTCTACCGGTAGTGAACGCCTGGTAGAGAGGCCTTCCTACCAAGTATTTTGAAAGAGGACTCTGAATATACAGTTAGTGAAGGGGTATGTCTTGGCATCTTAGTTTAGAACAGAATTAAACCAATAAGTTAATGGTTTTAGAAGAGCAATGTATATAAAGATCAGAAGTTCAGAGGAGGTTGTGATATAAGTAAATTTAATATAGATATATACCTGTTTTTTTCTTTACAATATGAAAAGGGGCAGAGGGGCAAGATGAAGGACTGCTTGTTTTATGAGTTTAAATGTTTGTGGAACTGGAGTTTAGAGAACCATGCTTAGCGAATATTTAAGTTTTGTCAAATCTGTTTGTGATGTCTAAAATGTGAACAAGGATTTGATGTTTGATTCTTTGTATTATATAATTTATCAATAAAAAATTCTCCTACTCACAGGTAGAGGAACCTAACATCCTGGGTCTCAGACCAAGATGGCGACCGCTATGTAGGAGAAGAGTGTGTAGGCTATGGAGACAGAAGCCATGGTTGCCTCCTCTGGACTACAGACTATGAAGACTTCTACAGAAACATTTGGGTTATTTCAGATACCAGAGAAAAATGGTAGCCCTACGGAGGGTTAGGAGGATGGACATGTTCACCGAGAGGAAATGGAGCTATTACCTGGGCAACAGGAGCTTGTTTCAGGAGTTCTGAATCCTACAATGCTGGATTTGCTTCAGCAATAAGAGGAGCAGTATTTGACAACTCGATGGACACTACTGGCACAAATGGCTAATTTTGACTCACTGATACAGGATGTGCCTATAACTCACGAGCTAAAAGAAATGGAAGCTTCAAAGGTACTGCTGGAAGTGCCACAGGACCTGCAAAATATGGCTCCCCAAACATGGTATCAGAGCGACAGGTTAGTGAGACCGATTGTATGAAGGGAACTCTTGAGGCATCTGTTAGGAAAACATCAGGAATGGCAAGTGCAGGTGTGCAACCCAGCCTAAGATGCCCCACAACAACTTTGTTTAGTCCAACTACCTCTGATGCACCTACAGAACATAATAACAATAAGGTGGTGAGCTCTAACAGGGATTCCAAGCCCAAATCACTAGAATGCCCATCCCTGCAATTTGTTCTTCCTGATAGTAGAATGCTGAACTATCAGTAAAGACGCAACACAAAGAGGTGTTATCAAGTATTTGTGGCATGGCAGGGAGGAAAGGACCTGGATCTGAAAGATCAGGTGACTGTAGTGTACAGTCATAGGGTTCTCCTTGGAAAAGGAGTCCATGAGCCAGCATAGATGGAATTTTTGTTTGGTGTACCTGTATGGCCCTATCCTGGAGAAGAAGTGACCAGTGTGTCAGTCTGGTGTTGGAGACTGACCCATCCTTCACTCTGTCTGAGAGCAGGAAGGTTGCTGGGGTGTGATTGGTGTTGATGATCAGTGGAGAGTACCCAGTGATATACAGGAAGTGCTTGACAGCCCAGTAGGTGGCCAGAAAGTTCCTTTCACAAAGGCTGTACTTCTGTTCCACTGGGGTCAAGAGCTGTGATGCATATGCAGTGGGTCTCAGAGTGCCATGAACCTTCTGGGCCAGCACTGCTGACATGGTAATGTCAGAGTTGGCACATTCCAGATGGAATGGTAGTGCTGGATTGGGGTTGACCAGAGCTGGGGCGGAGGCCAAGGCCTGCTTCAGTGATGTCACAACCTGGGTGTGTATAGGGCCCCAAGTCCATGGGATGTCCTTCTTGAGTAACTCATACAGAGGAGCAGCTTTCTAAGCAAAATCACAAATAAAATATCTTGAATAATTCGCCATACCCAGAAACCTTCGAAGAGTTGCCACACTGGTGGGCAATGGCAAGTCTTGCAATCCCTGTACCTTCTTCCAGGTAGGGCTTCAACCTTGGTCAGTTATTTTCAGACCTAGAAAGAGTACTTCTTTCTGACATAGTTGTGCTTTTGCTGGATTGCATTTCAAGCCTGCTCTCTGGATCAGAGTCAGTAGTTCATCTAAGAGATCCAGGTATTGTTCCTGTGTGGCTGTTGCCAGCAACAGGTCGTCCACATATTGCAAGAAACATTGGGGAGTAGAGAAACTCTTGAGGGCATCCATCATGTGCAGATGGAACAGGGACGGGCTATTATGGAATCCTTGTGGCAAGCAAGTCCACGTATACTGTCTTCCTTCAAAGGTGAAGGCAAACTTATATTGACTCTTAAGGGCCAATGGTAATGACCAAAAACCATTGGAGATGTCCAGGGCATTGAACCATTTCAGGTCAGGGGTCAAGGGTCATAGCACGTCAGGTGCTGATGCCACAGTTGGAGAACAACTGGGGGTGACCTGATTCAGTTTCCTGTAGTCAATAGTAAGTCTCCAGGCACCTGTGGTTTTATTCACGGGCTACACTGGGGGAGTTAGCAGTGGAAACACAAGTTCTGATTACTCCTTACTTGAAGAGAGACTTGATTGTTTCTCTAAGAGAAGGCAAGGCCTCAGTTGGAAAAGGGTATTGCTTATGCCTTTTGTGTGCTGGGCCTGGCACTTCGATGACAGTGTGCATTCTGCCACAGTCATGTTTGCTAATTGCAAATGCTTCCAAATGTTGTTGCAAAATGGGGAGAAGTTTCATGAAAAGTTCATGAGCTTTGAACAAATCTATGACGTCATACTCCTTGTCATTGGCAGATATTGTTGCCACAATGTGTGAATCAAGAATCAAAATGGTATGATATTGACCCTGGATCTGTATCAGTAGCATGTTAGCTAGCTCCACCACACAGCCGTGTGGCACAAGGAAATCAATTCCTATGATACTGGGATGATCATTCATTACCATTAGTTGGAAAGTGTGTGAGGCCTTTAGATAGCCTAGCTCTACCGGTAGGGGTAGAGAACGTTATGCAGGTAGCCTAGTACCATCAACTCCTGACATGTTGGTCCTCTGTCCGGTGGACCAAGAGGATGTGTCTGGATGTTCATCGTGTAATACAGATACAGCTGCACCTGTATCTAACAAGACTACTAGTAGGTGATCCCTGACCTCGGCCTCATGCAGGGCCTTCCGTTTGTAACCAAGACCAGCTTGTTTACAGTCCAGACTGGGACCTGTAATTGTCAATCTGTACTGTTGGGAGCATGGAGAGGTTGGGCCTGACTCTTGTGAATCACTTCACAATGCTGCACTGATGCTATATAGGGAGGAGCTTCTGGGTTCAGGCCTGTATGAGCCTGAAGGCCTGTACTTCCAGTATCCCCATGACCTGTTGGGGTCTGGGTCGCCGGTTGTACTGCCACAAGGGCCTGTGCGGGAACAGCATCTGCTACAGAGGGCACTTGTCCCAGGAGCTCTCGGAATTTCTCATTCTCTTTGGCTATCTCCCTATATGAAGGGCCTGTGCTTTGTTGTGGTTTTCCTTTACCCTTATGCCTTTTATTCTTATGCCAATTCCAGTTCACACTCCACTGTTATTGCTGTTGCGGTTGTTGTTGATGGGTCTGTTGAGGGTGTTGGTTATCAGCTGGAGGGGTCTGTTGATGTTGGGCCTGTTGGTGTTGGGCCTGCCCTTCCACAGTGTAATGCATCGTGGCCTCTGAAGCAGGCTCCCCAGTGGCTACCTTATTGGAACCGGAGCCCAGATCATGGATATAGAGTTGGTAAACTCTCTCGGTTTTCCGATTGATGTTGGCAAACTTATCCATATCGGGGTAGGTGGTTGGCTCTACCTTTTCTCATACTGCAGGAATCTTGTTCCTAAGGAACAGGGTCTTAAATTCAATAAGATCTACATCCACAGCTTTTTGTGCCAGGTGCTTTCCTGCTAGGTAGGCCATCCAAAGTCTCTGGTGGTAAGTCGCTGGACTTTCCTTTGCATTCTGTTTTACAGGGTATGCAAGCATCACTCCTACTACACCTGGGCTGTGAGCAGAAATAAGCTCAGTTGCAACCTCATCAAAGGTGGCATTCCCACCCTGGCGGATGACATCAGGGAGTTTGGCCCACAAACTAGGATCGATGGTTTGGCGTAGTATTTGGACCTGGTATTGTGCAGTGAGGCTAAACATCTCGCATTTAGAACGCACCTTTTCTAAGTGACAGCTGAGGTTGTCAGACGGATTCATCTGACTGATACTGTCAGCTATTTGCTGAACAGAGTAGGACATTTGTAGGGGATTACTGGGTCGATCAGGCAGAGGTAGATTATCTCGGGCACCGTCTAGGGTGGCTCGGGCTGCAGCCTTGGCCGCAGTGTGGACAATACCCTCCTGAGTGCCAGCCTCCTGCAGAAGCTACTGTACCTAATCTGGGTTTTAATGACCCGTTTACTTCTCTCAGGAAGAGGTACATTGCCTATTGCAGTTTTAATCATCGTCTCTATCTCTTGCCTATCTTCCACATTAATAACGGCTATCGGTGGTGCTGTTAGGACTAGGCCTGGGCCTGCTTCCCCCCATCATGGGGGCCGCCATGTTGGCGTCTCCCATGATGGGCATCATGACGTCGATGATGTATGACATGGTGAGGGTGGAGTGGGGACCCGCCATGTTGTGGATGGCTGGGTGAGGTTTCTGTGCCATAGTAGGGGCATGACTGAGCATTGTATTGAGAGATGTCATCATCTGATAACTCCCCTTCAGATGATGTGTGTAAGGCAGGGGCTATGCCTCCCATCACCTTAGCATGTCCCTCCAGAACCTCCCGCTGATGGTGCAGTTTTGCCATCTTGGTTTTACATTCAGCATGACTCACAGTTGCAACATCCATATCAACCTCATCTTGCTTTTGCTTTTGCAACACTTTATATGCGGCGCTCAGTTTGCGATTGTCCCTAGTAACCACTTCTAGTCATTACGTACCTGGTTTATCTCGTCCTGTAGCTCTCCCATCTCCTCACACAACTGAGCATTTGCAGCACTTAACAAATCATTCATATGCAATGCCTATCCCTTATCCTGTCTCAAACTTTCACACTCCTGCTTCAACATACAAAGTTCCTGTTCTCCAGCTTGAGCTGAATGATGAAAAAGTGAATCCTTTTTATTCTGCAGAGTTTGGAGTTCAGACTCCAAGTTCTACTGCAGTCTAACACATTCCATTTCCTGCAAACCCATCTGTTGCTTAAGAGATGAAATCTGCAGATCAAGGGTTCGAAACCTCGCTTCGGAGGCTTCCAGAGCAGCATAGACAGCCACGACCATCAACCCTTTAGCCTGATGCTTATTGGCTGATTGTCTCATCTCTGTGTACTGGGTTGAAATCCCCAGTATAGGGTTTTCTGATTGACTTGCATCCCACGTGAAGTCAGCCCTTCCTCCATGGGAGGTAAGGAAGTTCGAGACATCGAGTCTCAGTTCTGTGCAGATATTTGATACGGTGGCCATTCTGTGGGAGGGAATGAAAAATCAGACTGTGGAAAAGACGCCGTGCTGTGTATCAATCCACAGCAGTAGCACTTTATACACAGCCGGGCTACTGTAAAAGTTGTAGACTTACAAATCACAGCTGTAATGGAGTGAGTCGAGTCGGCATCAACCACACCCGAAAGGATGACAGCCAGACTTTGTAAGTGACTACAGACTGGTTTAAAATGGGAGAGGTGATACAGGAATGTACACCTACTGTTCTTGTGGGAAAGGGAAAAGTTCTAGCAACAAGTGAAAACTTACAAACACCAAATATCGCCTGCACACGGTCGCCAATTAGTTAGGCAGTCTAAACCTCACTTTCAGGTTCTTGGTAATATTGGGAATGCAAGTAATCACAGACACGTTGCATTAGAGTAATAAACTTGTTTATGACTACCAAAGGATAAAATCACAGTTGCCCTAAGCAGTTCTTACCAATACGAACCGGGAGCCAGTGCTAAGTGTTCCCTATACCTCGAGGTTTCTTTGTGTCTCTTGGGATCTCCGAGGTACAAGACTAGTGTATCACATCATATACCTATGATAATTACTATGGTTACTGTAAGGCAGAAACATTTCTAGTTACAGAGATGAGACCTATTGGCTAAATTAGAGGTGGCTCTACGGTCCAAGATACCATTATACAATTTTGTATAGTCATCGGTTTGTGAACAAAAGAGTTCTTATACAGAGTCTTACATAACTCAGTGTAGTAGTACAAATCACCAAAAGGTGGCAATGCCGACTTACATATCATAATTACTCCAAGGACACAGGTGCCTTGGCATCTTACAAGTAAGAAATACACAGAAAATACATAGAAGAATATATGTATTAGCAAGCAAAGTGTATTACAACAATATGCGTACATATCCTAACATATTCTCTTGTACGGTAGATGCCCTGAGCCCCATATGTTAGTATAACATATGCTTACGTGCTAGCTGTTTACAGTGTACCTCTGAGAGTACCAATTAGGGTGCAGGGACCTCGTGTAACTCAGGTAACTGGGTCCCTGATCATGTAGGACTTTGAAGGTTAGCAAACCAACCTTAAAGGTGATCCGCCACTGAATAGGCAGCCAGTGCAGTTCACGGAGCATAGGAATAATATGACTGGACCTAGAAGTCCCAGTCAAAAGCCTGGCTGCTGCATTCTGCACTAGCTGCAAGTGGTGGATATCAGCCCCTGGCAGACCTAGGTAGAGAGAGAATTGCAGTAATCAAGGCGGGTAGTGATGAAGGCGTGGACCAGTGTTGGAAGATCATCCAGAAGAACCAAATGTTTCACCCGGGCGATATTCCTCAGATGGTAGAAAGAGGATTTGACAACAGCCGACACCTGAGATCTTAGTGTCAGGCTGTCATCAAAAATAACGCCAAGGTTATGCACTTGGTCTGAGGTAGTGAGCTGTATGCCATCAATCAAAACACCTGATGCCTGGCCAGCTCCCATACCCGCTCCCAGATGACCAGGGTCCACAACCAGCACTTCAGTCTTATCTGGATTCAGTCTCAGCCAACTAGTACTTATCCAGATTCTGATCTCGGTAAGGCAGTTGTTTAGTGCAGAGAGTGCAACATCCTGTCCGGGCAGAAAGGACATATACTGTTGAGTATCATCTGCATAGCAGTGAAAACTCAAACTGTATCACCTGATGATATCTCCCAATGGCAGCATATGTACTGCAAACAACATGGGGGCCAAAATGGAGTCCTGTGGCACCCCGCAAGACAGGAAATAAGTGCCAGAGGAGTAAATTCTGGTGGTAACTCTCTGAAGCCTGTCTGCAAGGAAAGAATGGAACCATTTGAGGACTGTACCAGACAGACCACAAAGCAGCCACAGGCGCTCCAACAGCACACCATGGTTTACAGTATAAAATGCTGCAGAGAGATCAAGAAGGACCAGGATGGTACACGCCTTTTGATCTCTAGTCATCAGGAGGTCATTCAATACTTGGACAAGTGCAGTCTCCATGCTATGCTTCTTCCTAAATCTGGACTGCAGAGTATCATAGATCTTGTGAGTTGCAAGGTGATCATCCAGTTGCAACGCAACCAGCTTTTCAATAACCTTACCAACAAATGGCAGGTTAGCGATAGGTCGATAGTTAGCTGGACAGTCCGGGTCCAAGGAGGATTTCTTAAGGAGTGGTCAAATGACTGCCTCCTTTGGGGTTCTGGAAAGACCCCTGTCTCCAAGGACCTCCAGACAATTTCAGCAAGGATCGTGCAGATAACATCAGCACATCCCAATAAAAATGATGGACACAGGTCTGGCTCATCTCCCCAACAGTTTCTTTTTGGGAAGGGTTAGAGGGGTCCTTTTTTATTCTGGGCAGCCCAAAGCATGTTATCGCAGTTGGTCAGTGGCACATTTAAGTAGTGCCTGTGACAGATCAAATGCACAGTTTGTGGGGAATTGGGACACTCAGGCTTTCACTGTGTAGAACAAGAGATATGCAACGTATGTGATACACTTGGCCACAATTTCCAATCCTGTAAATGGGTTGTGCATAACGTGCCTGATCTGGCTGATGGCACTGAACAATGGCTCTATATTACTTTAGCAAAGAAACAGACAATCTTTGCCCAGAAGGATCATAGGGGAGGGGCCAAAGATGGCGGCTTGGTTGATCATAGAGGGGAGGACACTGCTACCCCTGAAACCCATGTGGAACAAATCCCTATGGTTGTGAATCAGATTCCACAACCTGATAATTCAAGTGATCCCCAACCCCCCTCCTGAGCCTTGCCCAGTACAAAGACGGAGGAAGGAACTAGGATTTTAGCAGAAGAACTTTCTAAGACAGAGTCCTCTGGCAGTCTGATAGGATCCCTTACTATACTGCCATCCGCTCAAGAACCACGGCTTACAGATAAACAGAACTTGGGGACAATGGGGCCACCTTCGCCATCTCAACAGACAGGGTCACAATTTACCATTCCTAGGGTAACTTGTAGCAGAAGATTGCTGGATTCACAGACATGCCCTGTGGCAGTCTCTCTTGTGAACAAATATGAACTACTGCAGTCCACTGGGGAATCTTCGGATCATTCAGACTTCTCATCTCTGCAGTCCTCTATACTGGATCAAACTACAGATACAGAGGCACCAGTGCAACGAACTGGAGCCCAGAAGAGAAAAGCTAAGACTAAACATAAGGAATCCGCTACTCACAAGGGTAGACTAAAGTGATAATGACACTGTTTCACTTTTCTTTCTGAATGTTGTATACAGGATATGCCTCTCACACTATTAATGTAAACAGTATCAAGAATTTAGCTAAATGAGATTTAGTTTTCTCTTATATACTACTGTATGCTTCAGGAATTATATTTTTGCAAGATGTTAGATTTCACACGCTGCATAATGTGATGCAAGCCACTAGGGCATGGTACCCGGGTCCATCATTTTGGTCAATGGGTCAGGAAGCTGTTTCAAGGGTGAGAATTTTGTTCCAATCAGCAGAGATAGCATTAGTGAAATTATATGACTTGGTTCCTGGATGAGTTCTTACACTGGATGTTAGTTTCAACAGGTTTCCTATCGATTAATTAATTGTTATGCCATGCAAACCAAAGCACTTCGGGTTGAGATGTTAAAAACTTTACAGCCTTTTTTACACACCTCGCAGTTTGTTATTTTTGGTGGCTATTTTAACTGTGGCTTATCATTAAAAGATAAAACACACACTTCTAAAACTGCTAAATTATATTCATTTTCTCTTTTTTTAACCTCCATGATAAAGACAGCCACACTTGTTGATTCTTTTGCATCACATATTGGGCAACATACACCAACTTTTTATAAAGGAAACCTGACTACTAGGATTGAGTTTTTATTTATCTCTCATCAATTATCTGTTAGCAGTGTTGAAGTGAAGATAGCTGAATTTTCAGATCATAGGATGGTGTTTGTTGAACTTGGAGGTGTTAGTAATGTCCAGGATGGACCTGGTACCTGGAAAATGAATACCTCTGCATTGGTGGATATAAGTTTTAAACTGGTTTTGACTGAATTTGTGGTGGCCAGAAAATCGGTATTTATTTTGTACGAGGATGCAGTGCAGTGGTGGCTAGACACAAAACAGGATCTGGTTTTCTCTTTGAAACAATATAGTAAGAATGTTTGCATGACCAAATATAAGGATTATTTAAAGATTAGAAACCGCCTACAGAGATTATTTACATTATCCATTACAACCAAACATAACTACACTTCACAGATTCACAATTTTAAGTCTAAAATGCAACAGCTTGATATGGAGAAAGCTCAATCTATTCAACATCAACAACAGTTTGGTACAACAGGTTCAATTGACTCAGTGTGGCCCTTGAAGCCTGTAACTAACATATTGGTCTTAAAGAAATGTTATCCTTATATGAAGATCAGGGTCAGACAGTACAGACTCAAGCTAAGATTATGGCGGTAGTTACTGATTTTACTGGAAAGAAATTTAGCACAATAGCCTTTGATATGGTACAAGCTACCAAGTTGTTATCCCACATTGATTTTCCTGGTATCTTCTCGCAGGATGGTGCAAATCTTGTTTTGAACATACTTCCATCAGAAGTCATGGAGGCTATACGGACTTTAAAGGCAAATACGGCCCCTGGCCCTGATGGTTTGCCATCAGAGCTATATAAGTTCTTGGCCCCACATTGGGGGGAAGAACTGACCCAAGTTTATAACTGTCTTTTGTAAAGTTCATCTCTGCCATTAAATTTAAACATGGTCTCACTAATATATCTATTAAAGAAAGGGGATAAAAAAGTTATGACAAATTGGAGACCAATATGTTTACTAAACACTGATTTTAAATTACTATCTAAAATATTGGCAAAATGTCTCACGTCAGTAGCCAAAGAGGTGATCTCGGCTTGTTAGACCTCCTCTGTCCCTGGGCGCTGTATCCAAGATAACCTAGTGTTGATCAGAGAAATATTTGAGCGAGGACATTCAAATCTTGTAAATAGGTATGTACTATCTTTAGATCAGAAACAAGCCTTTGATGCAGTTCAACATGACTTCTTATGGCTAATATTGGCTAAATTTCAAATTCCTAGAGTGTTTATAGCTTAAGCTGCTCTATAAAACTGCAATGTTTTTTCCTATAGTTAATGGATGGCATGGTCCACTGGTTGTGGTTAAGTGAGGGGTAAGACAGGGGTGCCCCCTCAGCACCATTTTGTATGTGTTTTTTTCTGGATCCATTGTTGCACATGTTACAGAACTCCCAAGCTCTTTCCCTGATTGTATTCTCCTCCAGATTACAAGTCTGCCCAGTTATGGCTTACGCAGATGACATGTGTTTACTGATATGAGACGAAGCCTCCATACTGGCAGCCTTGCAGCTATGTTCCACTTTTGGAACAGTGGCAGGAGTGAGTCTAAATGTATCGGACAGAGGGTGGGGCAGGAAAGCCATATCCCAGTAAATATCGGGGGAAGCATGTTTTGTACAGGCCCAATTACGATTTTAGGAATTCATTTTGGAATGGAACATCCAGACCTCTTTCATTGGGAGGAGAAACTGGAAATAGCACAACGAAAAGTGATTGGTTGGAATAGATGGAAAATTGGGGAAAAAAAGAGAGTGTATTTAATTAAAACCTATCTGGTGCCGGTGTTTTTGTTTATTGGTTATATTTATCCACCACCAAAGACTTTAGAGACATGACTACTGAGCATTTTTTTTCAGGCTTTGTGGGGAAGTAGGCTCAACCCTATTCAACGAAATAAGTTATATCTACCAATTAATCAGGGGTGTTTGAACATGATTCACCTGTTAATTTTTTTTAATAGTATATTTTTATGGCTAATCTTCACCCACTTTTAATTCATACTGGCAAAGGATGGGAACCTTGGGTTTTTGACACAATTCAGTTATGGTTTCGGATGTGGGAAGAGGGAACTTTAAAGGTGGTTAAACAGTTGCAAATGGCCCCAATATATTGGAGAGAGATGTTTACCAGATTAAGGCAATGGAAAGTGACAACTTTGGGGATAATTTCTGGGCAGAGGAAACATGTGTACTCTGAGTTATTGGGTACAGTATGCCAAGTACCAATAATGTTTGATCGCTGCTGGAAGATAAGGGAATGCGTGTTCTTTGTTTTTTTGCAAAATTCCAGGATCCCCCCCATATGTGGGATCTTCACTGGATCAGTTGCCATGGTAAACTCAATGTAAAGGGGAACCATGAGTACAGTATAAGCAGCTGTGTGACAGATATTGCAGTTGACTGGAATGTATTACCCAAACTGAAACAGTAGAACACCTTTTTTTTCACTGTTCTTTTATTATAGGATTTGGGGATCTTCTGGGCACCACATGGCAGGCCCTGATCTTTGCTTTTATATTCCTAGGTAATTTAATATATGGTTAGGTATCAAGATCATGGCAAGCATGGGATGGTGAGATGTTAGAAGTAATATTCACTGTATGTAAGTGGCAAATATGGAATGCCCGAGGTTTGTTTACCTTACAGAAAAGCAGGCCTCACATCTTGAAATTTTGGGGAAAATGACCAAAGATTTGAAAATGATCTGTACCACTGAGCGGCAATTTTTGCAGGAAACTCTTTGGTTAATTAAATGGAGAGGCCTACCCTGGATTACGGACTCAGATGCTCCCATTACTTGAAGGGCAACCTTACTTGTTATATACCAGGTGGACTTTTTTGTTTTAGGTGCACAGTTCTCTGATAGAAAGTGTTTTTTTATCTTCTTGACGTATGTTTGTAAATATGTGGTTTATGTTTTCCCTTTTTTTTCTTTTAATTTATCTATGGAGAACTCTGAGTTCATTGTTTGACTTTTTCTTTTAGGTATGCTTTTTGATGGTTTCACTAGCATAGTTTATATAGTAAATATTCGTGGGTTTTGTTTCTTTTATTTTCCTTATGGGGATGTATGGATATTCGATATATGTGTTTATGCTATGTCTTTGTATTTAGTTTCTGATTCTAGTAAAAATGTCCCCTACTTACCTGTAGGGGAACTGCTGTCCTGGTGAGTAAGAGTCAGTAGAGAAATAGTGACAATAGAGACAGACGTCATTGGAATTGTGGAGAAGGTAATGGAACTGGAGCTACCAGAGGGTGGTTTGTCTGAAGAAGAAGAACTCTATGAGTCAGCTCTGATGTCAGGAATTTCCGATAATGAGAAGACTGAGATGGAGAACGTGTTTTTGGAGCAGTAGGTTAAAGAAATGGGGAATACGACTTCAGAACGAGACAAAGGCATAGCGGCAGCACAACTTGAGCAAATAATTGAAGAAAAAAGGAATACCTTATGATGGATCCTCGAGTAGGATGATAAGAGTCAAATGGAAGAAAGGTGAAAGGAACCAAACAAATGAGGTAACCCGGAACCAGGAGAAAGTGGTGTTGATGCGAGAGGGAAAGGAATTCAGGAAGGAAACAAGATGGACCTGAGAGCTGAGGCAGCAGAAGGGTCGGTGAGCCAGGCTGTTGACAAGCATTTGGTTTACCATGGCAAGAGAAGCAGACAGATGACTGGTCACCGGGAATCGCACTACAAGGGGCAGACTGGAGACAGAGACCCGATGGAAGGTGGCAACCAGAGTTGGAATGAACTGACCTGATGCAGAGGGTAAGGAAAGCTCTGAATTAAATGGTAGGCAGGGGGCTGTGAGGGGGCAGAAAAAGGTCATTGGACATAGTAAGACTGGCATCCCGGAGCAGTCAGGGCCTGGTCAGGTCAGGATAACTGAACCCCAAGGAAGAGACATTGAAGAAGAAAGCATTGTGGAGATGGGGATGAAAGGGAAGGAAGGAGGTGCGCTCAATAATGGAAAGGAGAGGGGTCTAAATGATCAGAGAAAGGGCCAGGAGGAAGATGGCAAATCTGGCCTGGGGGATGTTGGTCCAGTAAGGATTGAACCAGAACAGAATACCCCAACCAGGGGTAAGACTTATTCAGAGGCATTAAGGAACAGATTGATTGAGGGGAACATACGAACATACAAAATTTGCCAGCAGATAAAGGTCTAGAGGTCTATCAAGTCTGCTCAAATATGTAGCTAGCAGCCCTTATTCTGCAGCTGCCCCACCCTTCCCCTGCATTGACCCTCCCCCTTGTCCTGTCCCATCCTCTTTTGATGCAGTCCACTGTTCTACTGGATACCACTTCTGCAGGTAACACATTCCACAAACCTACCACACTCTCTGTAAAAAAGTGTCTCCTCAGCTCCCTCCTGAACCTTCCTCCCTCCCTCCAGTCTCATGTCATGCCCGTGGTGTCCCTCCCC
Organism: Neoceratodus forsteri; assembly: GCA_016271365.2. Lineage (NCBI taxonomy): Eukaryota > Metazoa > Chordata > Ceratodontiformes > Ceratodontidae > Neoceratodus > Neoceratodus forsteri. Next base: position 130,149,860 of record JADMNL010000024.1, read on the forward strand.
TCCCTTACTTTTAACAGCCCCTCTGTACCTGTCTTGTTTATTCCATTCATGTACTTAAAGGTTTCCATCATGTCCCTCCTCTCCTCCAGCGAGTACATGTTCAACTCCCTCAGCCTCCTCTCGTATGATAAGTCCCCAGCCCCTTAATCATCTTTGTCACCCTGCGATGCACCCCCTCCAGTAACTTAATGTCCCTCGTCAGATATGGGCGCCAGTACTGCACACAGTACTCCAGGTGTGGTCTAACTAATGACCTATACAGTGGCAGAATCACCTCCTCCCTCCTCAAGGATATACCTCTTGCAATGCAACCCAACATTTTGCTGGCCTTTGCAGCTGCCTTCCTACATTGTGCCGAGTTGTTCATTGACCCTGTAATAAGCACCCTCAGATCCTTCTCCTCCTCTGTCTGGGCTAGCTGCACTCTCCCCAGCTGGTAACTCCTCCTTGAGTTCTTCACCCCAAAATGCAGTACTTTGCACTTTATGGCATTAAACCCCAGTTGCCAGGTGTCTGGCCAGGTTTCAAGCTTTGCCAGATCATGCTGCAACCCCTACCATCCTCCTAGGTCATCCACCACCTCTCCCATCTTAGTATCATCAGCAAACAGACTGATCTTGCTCTTGATGTCCAATGATATGTCTGCAATGAATATCCCAAACAACACTGGTCCCAACACTGAGCCCTGCGGGACACCGCTTGTCACTACCCTTGGTTGTGAGAGCTCCCCACCCACCACCACCCACTGTTACCTTCCCTGAAGCCAGTTCCCTACCCATCTCACCAGCTTTGTACCCACCCCTGTGCCTTGTAACTTGCTTCCCAGCCTCCCATGCGGCACTGAGTCAAATGCCTTACTGAAGTTCAGATACAGGACATCCACTGCATGGCCCCGATCCAGTTACCTAGTTACCCAGTCATAGAACTCCACCAGGTTGGTTTGGCAGGATCTGCCACATATGAAGCTATGCTGTCTGCTGTCCTGTAGTCCTTTTGCCTCTAGGAGGGCCACCAGCCTCTCCTTCAGGATAGTCTCCATCAGCTTACCCATGATGGACGTGAGGCTCACCGATCTGTAGTTCCCTGGTTCATCCTTGGGGTCACTCTTGTGGAGGGACACCACATGAGTCATCTTCCAATCCTGAGGTACACACCCTGCATGCAGTGAGGCATTAAATAGGTCTTCTAAAGGTCCCACAAGGACCTTTGCCAGCTCCTTCAGTACCCTGGGGTGGATGCCATCTGGGCCTGGTGCCTAGTCCACCCTTAGTGCCTTCAAACCCTCCTGAACTCTGCCCTCCATGATTTCCCCATCTGTCACCCCCCCCGTTTCTGCTGTTTATCTCACCTTGGGTATCATCCCCCTCTTCTCCTTAGTAAATACTGAGCAGAAGTAATCATTTAGAGCGTCTGCCTTATCGCACCCTGCTTCCATCCAATCCCCCTCCTTTCTAATCCTTACTATGTGGTCCTTACAGCTCCTTTTCTTCCTGATATACCTAAAGAAGTCCTTCTCCCCCTTCTTAATGCCTTATACCAGCCTGAGTTCCGTAGATACCTTTGCTCCCCTTACTGCCTATGTCACATCCTTCAGTTCCGTCAGGTACTCCTCTCTGTCCTCCCCCTCCCTGTTTTCTTGTACCTCCTAAAGGCAGCTCTTTTCCTCCTTACCTTTTCCATGACCTCCTTGCTCAACTGGCTCAGTTTTTTAGCCCTAGCCTTCTTGCTCTGGGCCTTGCAGCAGGTTTTAGTTGCCTCCACTTTCCCCAGCTTTATGAGCTCCCACCTCTGGTTAGTGCCCATACTAGATTGAATTCTGGCTAAGTACCCTTTTACCACTTACCCCATCCTCTCAAAGTCAACCCTCCTGAAATCCAGCACTCTTGTGCCAAATTCCACTCCTTTCTTGCCCATATCCAATGTGAGACATAGTGAGTGGTGGTCACTCTCTGACAACGGTTCTTCCACCGTAAGTTCTCTCACAAACTCCCCATTTGCCAGCACAAGGTCAAAGGTGTTCCCTCACCTGGTCAGATCACTGACCATTTGCTGCAGGAGGCTGTCCTGGAAGGCATCCAGCAGTACCTGCTCCCTTCTATTCCTGGTTGTTGGGGTACTCCAGTCCACTCCTTGCATGCTAAAGTCCCCCACAATCACCACACTACCCTTCTCATGGGTCCTCCTGATCTGTCCCACTAGTTCCCTGTCTAACTCCTCCGTCTGAGAGGGCAGCCTGTACGCCACTCCCATTCTGAGAATCCTATTTTTGGAATCCTGGATTTCATCCAAAGTGTCTCCGTACTACCCCCTTCCCTTCCTCCCTTACACACTTCAGTCGTTCCTTAAAAAATAGTGCCACCCTCCCCCTCCTTTCCCAATCAACCTGTCCCTACGAAATAACCTGTACCCTGGTACAGACAGGTCCCAGTCATTGTATTGGGTGGCCCATGTTTCTGTGATGGCTGCAATGTCCACTCTCCCCCTGCCGTGAGCACCTGTAGCTCTGCAGTTTTCCTTCCAAGGCTCCTAGCATTAAGGGTAACCACCTTCCACCCTTTCCTCCCCCTCCCATCCTGCCTTCCTTTAATAGCATCACCAATAATACTTGCCATTTGTCCTTTGTCACTGTTCTGGGGGGGTAAGCTCATATGGTTTCCCAACCTGTGGTCTCTGCATGTCTCTTGCCCACTTGCCACCCCCCGCTCCTAGTTAAAATTCCCATCTTCCTCTATGTACTCCTCCATCCTCTATTTCAGCACTTTCTTTCCCTCCTCACTCAAGTGTAGTCTGTCCTTGGCATAGAGACTACTGTCCTCCCAGGTCCCTCCCCACCCTCCCAACAGCCCATATACCCTTTAGTATGACACCAGGTTCTTAGCCATCCATTAAATTCCTGTATTCTCAGCTTTCTTGTTGTGCTTGCCTTAGGCACTGGAAGAATCTCTGAAAAAGTTACTGATCTTTCTTCCCTCTCACACAATTGTCCTAGTTACTCAAACCTCCTCTGGACTATATCTAGAAACATAGAAACATAGAAGTTGACGGCAGATAAGGACCGCAAGGCCCATCCAGTCTGCCCATTTCTTTTTCTACCTTATAAATGTGCCATCGGCCTTTGCTCTGTCAGTGACCTATCTATTCATAGTCATTTGTATTGCTCCCTTATGCCTATCCCATGCCTGTTTGAAGCCCTGCACTGTATTCATAGCCACCACTTCTTGTGGTAAGCCATTCCATGCATCTACCACCCTTTCTGTGAAAAAGAATTTCCTCACATTTCCCCTTAATCGGCCTCCCTCTAATCTCATGCTGTGTCCTCTTGTCCTGCTATTTTTCTTATATTTAAACATGTTAGACTCTTTCACCTTGTTTATGCCCTTAAGGTGTTTAAATGTCTCGATCATATCACCTCTCTCCCTCCTTTGCTCAAGGGTATACATATTGAGCTCCGTTAATCTGTCCTCATATGTGTTCTGATGCAGTCCCTGCACCATTTTGGTTGTCCTTCTCTGGACTGCCTCAATTTGGTTAATGTCCTTGTGAAGGTGTGGCCTCCAATACTGCACACAGTACTCCAGATGGGGCCTAACCAATGTCTTGTACAGAGGGATTATTACCTCCTCTTACAACTTGTGATACCCTACTAATACACCCTAACACCCCCAGCCTTAACTACTGCTTTAGAGGTCTGCTTGATGATTTTAGGTCATCAGTGATGATGATGCCCAAGTCTCTTTCTTCCTTTGTGACTGCTAGCAACTCCTCCCAGCCTATAAGTGGCTTCAGGGTTTCTCTTCCCTATGTGCATGATTTTGCACTTCTTTATTAAATCCCAGTTGCCACTCTTCTGACCATTCTGCTAGTTTATCCAGATCTCTTCTCATTCTGCCCACCCCATCTGGATCATCTACTCTGTTGCAGATCTTGGTGTCATCTGCAAACAGACAAGCCTTACCCTCTAGTCCATCTGCGAGGTCACTAATGAAGATGTTGAATAGGACTGGCCCCAGGACTGATCCCTGAGGTACCCCACTTGTGACTTGCATCTCTTCTGACTGTATACCATTTACCACCACTCTGTTTTCTGCCAGTCAACCAGTTTGCCACCCAGTTGACCAACTTCTGACCACCCGAGCCTACCTAGCTTATTTATCAATCTTCTATGTGGAACAGTGTCCAAAGCTTTGCTTGAAGTCAAGGTAGGCGACATCAACTGCTCCCCTTGGTCCACCACTCTGGTTACCCAGTCAAAGAAATCTATGAGATTAGTTTGACAGGACCTTCCTTTTGTAAACCCATGCTGTCTTGGATCCTGTGCCCCTATGGATTCCAGGTGTTGCACTATCCTTTCCTTAAGGAGTGCCTCCATAATCTTGCCCACTACTGAGGTAAGACTGACCGGTCTGTAGTTCCCCGCCTCCTCCCTGCTACTACTCTTGTGGAGTGGGATCACATGAGCCCTTCTCCAGTCTTCTGGGACCTCTCCTGTGCTCAGAGACTCACTAAACAATTCTGCTAATGGCTCTGCTAGTTCCTCCTTTAGCTCCTTAAGTACCCTGGGATGTATGCCATCAGGTCCCATTGCCTTATCCACCCTGAGCTTAGCAAGCTCTTGTAGAACCCTTTCTTTGTGAAGGGAGTAGTGCTCACCTCCCTCCCCTGTGTCCATGATGCTGAGCTGTGGGCCCTGCCCTACCTTCTCTTCAGTAAATACTGAGCAAAGTATCTATTTAGGATAGATGCCTTTACAGGGTCCTCCTCCTCACATGCTCCCTTTCTCCATTAAGCTTAGCAATACCCCTCTGGACTTTCTCCTTTCACTAATGTATCTATAGAAAGTCTTGTCACCTTTTTACTGTTTGTGCTAGTGTTTTCTCAGTTTGGGACTTTGCCTGCCTTACTGCCTTACCTGCTTCCCTTAGGCAGTTTGGTATGCCTCCTATCTTCATCCCGCTGTGTTCCTTTATATTTTCTGAAGGCCAGCCTTTTGGCTCTGACCTTTTCTGCTACTGTATTTGAGAACCAAAGTGGTTTCCTTCTTCTTTTGCACTTCCTTTTCTGTCTAACACAATGGGATGTTGCTTCAAGTATTGTATCCTTAATGCTTGCCCACTTTGCCTGTACCTCCTCACCTGTGTTTCTTTTGCCAGGGCTAGCTTAACTCTGTTGGCCATCTTATCAAAGTCAGCTCCTCTGAAGTCCCATATTTTGCCTTGGAATGGGATGATTTAGATGTAGTAGCCAAATTGAACCATACCATGTGATGGTCACTGGCCCCCAGGTGACCTTCTACCTGGAGATCTGTGATCCCTTCTTTGTTAGTCAGTACTAGATCTAGGATAGCCCTGTCTCTTGTGGGTTGCTGTACCAGTTGTTTGAGGCCCTCCCCCTGCAGGGAATCCACTATGAGTCTAGTTCTGGCAGATGTTCCTGCTGGTATTGACCAATCTGTATCTGGCATGTTGAAGTCTCCCATTATCAGAACCTCCCCTTTAGCTGTCATGTTTTGTATATCTTCTAACAGTAATGTGTCTATGTCCTCCCTCCGGTCTGGGGGCCTGTAGACAACCCCAGTTCTTATGGCTGTCCCATTTCCTGTTTCCAGGGTGACCCACAGTTCTTCTGGCTCCTTATGTGTATTCTGAATTTCTGTAGCTTTGATATTTTCATTAACATACAGGCCACTCCCCCCTTTTGCACCTCGGTCTCTTCTGAACAATACATAGCCAGGTACTGAAGTCTCCCAAGTGTGATTACTGGTAAACCACGTCTCACTAATTGCTACTATGTCCAGTTTAGCCTCTGACATTATTGCCTGCAGGTCTGGGATCTTATTTCCCAGGCTGTGAGCATTTGTGTACATGATTTTCCATTGGCCAGATTTTGGTGTATTAGTTGTTGGGTGAAGTTTGGCATTACCTCTCGTGCATCGATATGGGAGACAAACCTTTTTCTTACCTGGTGATGCAAATGAATGGCAAACGTGCTGAATTCCTGTTTGACCACTAGCTGAGGGGAGGGGTGTTCTTCCCATTGACGTTGGGGTGCTGCACCCCTCTCCCATTTGCTAGTTTAAATATTCTGCAAAGACGCCAAACTTCTGCCCCAATGCACTGACTCTCTTTAGTCAGATGCAGTCCATCAAATTTAAAGAACTTTCGCTCCCAGAACTGTTGCCAGTTCCTTACAAATCCGTGTCCTTTTCCTGGCACCAGTCCTTGAGCCACTTGTTTAGCTCCCTATCTCCCTTCTTGACCTTCCGTCCATCTGCTCCCTTCTCCCAGACTGGCAGGATCTCAGAGAAGGAGATGCCGGACGAAATAGATGATAGTTTGTCACCCAGCCTAGTCAGGTGTTCCTTGGTCTCCACAACTGACCGGCTGGTGAGATCATTAGTCCCTATGTGTACTAGGACATCAATGTTTTCTCCTGCTTTGTGAACAATCTTAGCAATGCGGTCAGTGTCTCTCCATGCTGATGTACCTGGGAGACATCTGACCATCACCCCTGGCTGGAGATGGGTATCAACTCCCCGAATCATGGAGTCTCCTATGATCAGTAGTTTTTTGGATTTCCTTTGTGCTTGTTTAGTTTTGGTTCCTGATTTGGGTGAGTATTGTTGTGCTAGCTCCTGTGCTGCAGTGTCCTGTCTGCAGTGTCTTCTGCCTCTTTATTTGATTTCAGAGATAGAGGCAGATACCTGTTTGTAGTGTTTATATGGTTTTGAGGTAATGTGTTGGAGAGCAGAGAGTGATGGGGCACCTGATTTGCTCCTCCTAACCACCTGCCAACCTCCTGGACCAACTACCCTCTGCGGTCGAGGTTTTTCTGTTGGATGCTGGGGAAATGGCGGTGGTTCTTATAATGTATTTCCTCTTCAATATGAAATTTGAGGCGTGCAATCTCTGCCCATGCTGCCCGGAGCTGAGACCTAAGATCTCCAAAGGCCCAGCATGTAGGACAGTGTCCTAAATCCTGTAAGACTGTCCTTCTGAAAATTGTTCCACAGTACCTGCAGTTAATGAAATCCATTCCAAATAAGTTGCTGGGTTTGTAACCTAGTCAGAGTAATTAGAAGGGAAAAAAAATGCAAGTAATGGTTTAATTGTGCTTTGTTTAACTTGTTATAACAAGTTAAATTACTAGTGCCCTGTAAATGAGATCACCTTGTGGAGCCCCACTGATCCGCCCTTCCTGCTCTGCCACAGGAAATGTCACAACTGTGGTACCCTATAAAAGGAGTGTAGCGTGGGGTGGTTGAGGGATGGGGTGGGTGGCTGGGCCCTTTCCCCTGCATAAAAAGAAGAACCAACGGACGAAAGAACAAGGAGGTAAGAGCAGAAACAATCAGTCAACAACAAATGCAGTAACCCTGAAAGCTTATCCTAATGTTAGATAAAACTGTAAAACCTGTAAAGCACCACCTGTAATAATTTCAGAGAAGATATACCCTGTAAGAAACACTTTGCTCCAGAGAAAATAAAGCAGTAACAGAAGATATACCTTGCAAAAGACAATTTGAATCAGAAGATTACAGCAGTAATCTGTTAGCACACACCTGTAGGCACACCTTGTAATAATGCAGAAGAAGGTATACCAGCAACAACAATTTGAATCAGAGAAAAATAAAGCAATGAAATGTTAGCAACAAACAGTAGCAATCCCTGTGAGTAAAAAATAAAAACACCACCACACAGTAAATCTGCTTAGCCAAACTAAGTCTTAATCCTTCTCCCTTGCTCTGGTAAGTTTCTCTACTCTGCCTTTCAAGCAGTCTTAGAAGGAAAGAGCTCAGGTGGAGCTAGGTGCCTTGGCCAGCAAACCAAGTCTTCTACCTCCAAGATATCAACTAACCTGACTTTTTAACCCTTCTTTCTGTTGGAATTACTGACAGTTTGCCAGCTCCACCCCCACATACACAACTAATCCTTTGGAAGAGCTGTGGGAGGAAAAGCAATTAGCTCCTTCAATGTGAGAAGGAGACTGAAACACCTCTGAGACAACAAACCTTTTCAACAAATAAGAATAAAATAAAACACAGTGTCAAACAGTAATTTTGCTTAGCCCAATGATAAAAAAGTCACAAAAATGTAAGCTCCACCTGTAATACAGTAATTTCAGAGAAGATATACCCTGTAAGAAACACTTTGCTCCAGAGAAAAATAAAGCAGTAACAGAAGATATACCTTGCAAAAGACAATTTGAATCAGAAGATTACAGCAGTAATCTGTTAGCACACACCTGTAGGCACATCTTGTAATAATGCAGAAGAAGGTATACCAGCAACAACAATTTGAATCAGAGAAAAAATAAAGCAATGAAATGTTAGCAACAAACAGTAGCAATCCCTGTGAGTAAAAAATAAAAACACCACCACACAGTAAATCTGCTTAGCCAAACTAAGTCTTAATCCTTTTCCCTTGCTCTGGTAAGTTTCTCTACTCTGCCTTTCAAGCAGTCTTAGAAGGAAAGAGCTCAGGTGAAGCTAGGTGCCTTGGCCAGCAAACCAAGTCTTCTACTGTCTTGTCAGTGAGGTAATTTGTCCCAATATGTATAATTATACCCTTTCTAGCATATTTTAGAACAGACTGTCCCACCCTTTCCACTGTCATTCCTGGCATGGCCTCCACCCAAATGCGACTATGCCTCTCCTCCTTGCCACCCCACCTGACTCCTCTTAGTATTGAGTCCCTCAGCACTATGATTCCACCCCCTTACTCCATGCTTTCTTCCATTCATCTCCATCTCCATCTCTCATTCCCGGCTCATCTTCTTCCTCTTGCACATTATTTCTTCCTTTTGCCCCTGTTGCAATTCTCCCAGCAGAACTTCCCTCCGCTCTGGTTTGGTCCAGGCATTTATCAATTACTCTTCCAATTTTATCACCTCCCCCCTCCTTCTTTCCCTCTAGCAGTGCAAAACTACTTTCTGAAGACCCTTCACAATTGCCCGCTTCCTCTCTCTTCTTAGTAACCTGTTCCCTCCTTTCCACTCCATGACTGTTGCCACTTCTCCTCCCCTCACAAGTCCTTGTCTCTCCTTCCATTTGTCATTTGCCTCCTGACCTGGTTTCCCCAGCAATCGTTCTTCCTGGCCTGGGCCCCTTTGTCTCTGCTTTTCTTCTTCTGACCCTCTCCTCACCACTGTTGTCTCAAATTGCCCTCCCTCATCTCCCCTCCTCCCTCTCTCCGGTACTGGGCTAAACCTGCTTCCAGTCTGCCTTGCATGTCTCAGTTCCTCCTGCAGACCCTCAATCTCTTTTCTAAGTTTCTCTATGTGGTTGCACACTAAACATCCCCCCACCCTCCAGGCAATTTTTAGAAAGATTGGTGCACCGCAGTTGTTGCAGCCTACCACCCTACCCATTGCTGTCGTTGCCCAACAGCGACCCCCCACCCTTCCAGATGCAGGATACCAAATACTCCCCCAAGTCTCCCCTCTCCCCCCTCTATCAGTGCAAAACATTCTTCTCCTTTTCTTAATTTTCCTTACCCTCTTTGTCATACATGTCTAGATTGAGAAACTGCTTTTTACATTCCTATCCTTCCTGTCCACATCCAAAAAGAGACTTTAAGTAACTATTGTATGACCTTCTACAAACTCCTACTCCTCCTTTCCACAATGCAAAGAGCAATGCAAAGAAGTAACAATGAAAGCTCCTTGTTTTGCAGTTACTTCCCTTCCACTGAGAAAGCAGTCACCTCTTCACTCGCTGCTGTTCCTTTCCTGGATGTCTGCTTCTGCTATGACAGGTACATGTCCTTTGCCCTTTTGGGGAAGTGATGTCAGAACCCCTGGCATAAAGGAAATCACAGACCTGGGGTGGGTGGTACCAGCCCATGCCTTCCAGAAACAATCAGGTAGTTGAGGCCCCTGGTCAGACCATTAGCACCCTTCCCCCACTATGCACTAAACTTTGCAGCTAGTGAAGTGAACAAAAAGCAATCCCAATTCCACTTAAAGCACAAAAAATAGGTTTGCTGCCAAAAGAAACAGGTCTCCAATTCAAACAGCCTCATCAACAACATATGAAAATAGGCTTGAAATTAGAAGATATAGGTCTCCAATTCAAAGAAACAGCCCCATTTAAATCACACCAAATAGGTTTTAAATCAGAAGAAATAGGCCTCCCCAAACACAGTCTGCTACACAGTGAAACATCAAACAAATGAGCCCACTTATAGCCACCAAAATAGGTTTCAAAATTCCAACAGCCCTAAAACAATACTCTGCAAGCTCCTTTAAATTAGAAAGAAAAAAAGAAATAACCTTCCACCAAGTAAAATCCACAAGAAACAATGTAAAATCAGCAAGAAGAAGCTACTGTACTGGGACTGATCTGATCCCTTCTCCTTCTGGTTACTTCTGAAAGGAACAGGAAAGAGCAGGACCAAGTGTGCCCCCTTCCCACCAAGAGGCAGAAGCAGGCCTTTTAACCAAAATAACTTCAACGCCCCCTCTCCGAGAAGATTTGTGGTACGGTTAAGGTACAAAGATGGGCTTGAGGTGTTTTCTGACACGATACATGTGGGCAGCTCACTGTTAAAAGATTCAGTGAGGTTCATGGCCTCAGAAATATATGCACTCATCCATATTTCTGGGGAAGATGTGTTCAATGTAAGTTTTAGATCAGTGAAGGGTCTGGAAAGGTTTTGGCAAAAATATAACCTATTAAAGTTTTCTTCTGCTTGGGCCCCCTTCACAGCTGTCCCTTTAACCAAACCTACTACCAGGATAATAACGGTTATGTTTCAGAATGAATGTGTACATGTGGGAGACATCAAACAGTGGCTAAACCAGAAATGTACTGTGCTGTGTCCTCCTGAAGCAATAGTTGACATGGAGTTTTTATGGACTGGAGGGTGGAAATGTTAAGTGAGACTGCAACAGTCTGAAGAAGGTGTTGCTCACATACCAACTAGTTTTTTTCTGAGCAAAAATAGGGGGGTGGTCTTTTTTCCTGGACAACCTAAGGCATGTTACAGGTGTGGGTCCTGATCTCAACTATCTAGTGTATGTGATACAATAAGGTGTGGGATATGTGGAGAGACTGGTCACAGTAATTCCCAGTGCTCCAACCATGCACAGTGTAATTTGTGTGAAGAATATGGGCACATGTACCAGAAGTGCCCCTGGGCAGCATGAAACAACGCAAGAAGTGTTAACTCAGATGATTTAATTAAGAAAGCTCAGCAGTCAGTAACAAGGGAAGAATCACCTACTTAGAATGAGGACAGAGAGCGGCCAGGGCCTGGAGTACCTGCACCACAGGAGCCTCCTAGACAGGAGCCAGATGAGGAACGAATGCAAGCAAATAGAGAATTGGAGGTAGGGGAAGAGCCTTCAACTGGGATAATAGTTGAGGCAGAAATAAGTGGAGGTGGTTTGGAAAGAAGGAAAGGGGATGAAACAGAAGATGTGAAAAGAAATGAGCAAGAGGTGAGAACAGGTATGCCCCCCTCCCACACTCCCCCCCCGGGCAGAAAGCCAAGAACATGCCTCAGAGCTCAAGAGACAACAAATGAGCCTGAGGAGTAAAAAAGTGATTGCACCAGATATCTTGTCAAACAACCCTTACAAAGCCTTGGGGGTGCAAAAAGAAGGAGATTTGAACTTGAGAGAACTAGATTCAGATGTGTTTTCTTCAAATATGGGGAAACAAAATATGGAACTTAATGATGGGACTCCTGGGTGGGGGAAGAAGAAGAAGAAGAAGAGAAGGAAAGAGACATAAATGTACCAGAAGAGAGAAAGTGGTTAGAAGATAGGGATAGCTTGACAAGCATGTGAATTTTGATTATGGTGCTATTTTCCTTGGCTTCTGTAAAAGTATGCAATATCTTGAATGGGAAAAAGAGGGAGACAGTGTATACTGAGTTAAAAACTTTAGCATATGAAGTAGTGTTTGTGCAAGAAACCTGGTTCTCGTCAGTACAGGTGGTGGCACAGGCACAAAGAAAGTGGGTATGGGGCAGGGTTCGACAAATACGATAGCCCGACGTCCCGGGCTATTACTTTCCAGTCAGGGACAAGTACTGTCGGAAAGAGCCACTTGTCCATGGGCAAGCATTAAAATAAAAAATATATATTTCTGCAATTACCAACTTTTGCCAGCAGGGTGCTCGCTGGCGATACTGGAGTCCTGCCATCCTGTCCTGGGCGGGGGGTCATCTGACCCACCGGAGCAGCACTCACGTGATATGGCAGGTTGGCAGCGGGGGCCAGAAACAGTGCAGGAGCACCCGGAACAGGTACGAACAGCAGCCAAGACAGAACAGAGGAGGAGCCAGTCATGAGACTGGCATGTGTGGCAGCAAATCCGACCCAGGCTCACTGAAGGGTAAGGCACACATTGGCTCCAGCATAGACTTCGTGGGACCAATCTGTGGACACACACACTCACTTTCTCTCATCTTTCACAGAGAAAGGACGTGCGTGCTGTTCCCAGAGCAGTTTGTTGTTGTCATTGGAGCTTGGAGAGGAGAAGTTGAATATTATATTTTAGTCCTATGAGGGGCTGTCTGTTTAAGAGGCACTACCTGGCTGCCTGTTTAAGTGTACTACAAAGCTCTTAATATAAAAAAAAAAGCCAGGGAGAGTTGGAGTTAGCGAGGGAGGTTGGTGTCTGAGGTCGGTCAGCGGCACGCTGTGGCGGGGGAAGGGAAGAGCTGGACACAAATTAAACTGTTGAAGCTGCCAGTGCCATCAGTTTGCTCACACAAATAAAAAAATAGGGAGAGGGAGAACGTTGTCGAAGCCAGCCTTTTACTGTTTGTGTTGAGTGTTCCTAACAGATTTCACCAGATCCTTGCAGAAGCCAAAAAAACAAACGAGAGAAAGCACAAAAAGTCAATGAGGGGTATTACAAATAAGGCAGAAGAACTGAAGTGCGCATTTTGTTCCCATATTTTAATAGAACTTTGAAGGGTGGACTTAGGAAAAGACCACTGGAGGACAAGGAGCATTGAGAGGAAAGAGGAGGGGTATACTAACCAAAATAAACAGGGAACTGATCCAAGGAAACACAGTGCACTATTGTAAGTTGGTAAAAGTGCACACAAAATTACAAGTTCAGTATAACAGCCCCTTTGTACTGCAGCAACTTCTTTTAGTTTGCACTGCACACAGTCTGTCTGGCTGGGTTTGCTGTCTAAGGGCTAAATTCTTCTTGTGTCTACACTGTCTGCTGGGTTGAGGCTGTGGAGTCAGTGGTGAGCCTACGTAATAAGGGAAGGGAGGGGAGGACCAGCCACTGAAGAGCAAAAAGACAGCATAAAAGACAACAAGAGCAGAGGCTTTTGTGTTGTCAAGTTAAAGGAAAGGACAGAACAGATTCACACTGTAGGGTCTATCTGTGCCAAAATAAAATAGCAGCAGTAAGGAGGAGGAGGAAGAAAGCAAGGAAGGCTTAAGGTCAGGGCTATAAATAAGTAAATCAAAAATTTGATTGGTTGATATTTTGAGGTTAGCACCTCACGAAGTGAGCACCCACTCGTTGTAGCTGTGCTGTCTTCAACTGTCTGTGTTTCTATAAATAAGTAAACCTGAGAAAGTATACAGTGTGGGGTTGGGTCTGACTGCTGCCCGTCTGTACTTGCACTTGCACTGCCAAGACAGTAGTAGCTAACAGCTGCAGTACAAAGTGGAGACTTTGTGTTGTAAAACGTGTTAACTAGTTGCCCAAATAAATAAAAAAGTAAAATACAGAACAGTAACTGGACAGTAACTGGAGAAGGAGAAGTCAGTAGAGCAGTACTTACAAAACTGCACTAATTCCCTCAAGTGACTTATTTAAATTTATTTTATGCATTGTTTAAAGTTGTAAAAGTGTAGCACATTTGAACTTGACCTTTGTAGCCTAAACTGTGTGAGTGTGTGACTGACTAGTGAATTATTAAAAAAACTAAACAAAGAACTGCCAGTCACTGTCAGCTATCTGAGGGAGCAATAGGCAGCCTTAGGGAGTTACGTGATGTGCACATGTGCTGTTATTACTGTATGTAACAAGGTTGCCCTGTAACCTGCTGGACTTTTCCTATTCTCGTCCCACTCCCTTCCAGCTTCTTCCACTGCCTTTGTCCTGGCTTCTTCTGAGTGTCTTTGTGTGCCTGCCCCACCAAATCTGATTAAGTGACTTGCCTTACCTTGTTTGCACAATCATAACTCTGAAAGTTTCAAGACATTTCTAAATAAAGATCTATATTTATTGAAAAGGCTAAGCCAAATAAGCACCTCGTTCTTCTACTAGTGTCCTTCTGGACCCCAGTGTCACTGTTTGCCACCCAGTCCATCAAACCCCAGAACCCAAAGAACTTGCACAAACACACTGAAAAATAAAATACATTTTATTATCATTGGGGGAAGAAAATAAGTGCCACAATATGCAGAACAGGAGTAGGAGTAGTAAACAGCAGACTTTTTTCTGTCTGGTCAGTAGCCTCACAAGTATCTGCAGCGACAGCAGCCTCCATCAGTAGCAATACACCAGCTGAAACAGAAACACAATCCACCTCTGTGTCTAGTGCAGATAAAAGTAATAACAATGACAGTGAGTCTATATCTGTGTCAGGAGATATAACTGCTGATCAGTGTGTTGAATTAAGCAATGAAGGCTTAACTGAAAGTTTACATCCACTCCTTAAAAAACGTACTTTAGTGCTCCATGAGCAGGATGAGAGGCCAAATAAAGATAAGAAATACGATCAGGAGAAAAGGGCCAGATTGTTTCAAAGGCATTGGTTAACCATTTATAACTGGCTGAGATATGATGAAAAAAAAGAACTGATGTATTGCACTGTGTGCAAAAAATATCCAACCATTGCAGTACCAGCCTTTTCAAAGAAACCTAATGTTTTTGCCACTGGCTCAAATAATTTTCAGATTGAGTCACTACGTGCTCATGACAAGTCCAATCCACATTTGCTGTGTATGAATCAACATATTGCAGACAGTGGTCAGTGTGCGGTACATTTTGATATCACTGAGTCCCCACTGTATCAAGCATTTACGCAGTTAGATCAGGGCACTAAGGTCAAGATGCAATGCCTGTTCAACACAGCATATTCCATTGCCAAAAATCTGTGCCCTTGCTTGGACATGGAGTGGCTCTGTGAACTGCAGGAAAAAAATGGGATAACACTTGGTTCTAATTATACCAATGATAAGCGAGCCAGGGACTTCTGTGGTGCTATATCAGCAGTTATATCCCAAACCCAGATGCAGACTCTTACTGATGTTAAATATGTGACAGTTCTTGCTGATAGTAGTACAGATTCTAGTATAACTGAGTGGGAAAATGTTTTCATATGGTTTGTTGACCCAAACTCAAAACAGGTGCGTTCAGTGCTTATCCAAGCTGTGCCACTGGAACATGCACAAGCAGAAGGTGTATTTCACGTAATAACGACTGCACTTGAGTCAGTAAATCTTCCCTTAAGTAACCTACAAAATGTTCACAATCCAGGGCCACTCCTTGTTTCAGCAAATTTTGATGGGGCCAGTGTCATGATGGGCGAAAGAGGAAGAACCATAGCAAAGTTGCGGAAACACTATCCTCAAATAATTGCGATGCACTGCATTGCCCATAAGATAGAGCTTGCAGTTCTTGATGTGGTAAAAAAATACATTTGTGTCAAAGCTTGAAAGTACTCTCAAGGGAATATTTAAGTTTTATCATTACCATCCCCCAAAAATGAGAGAGCTAGAAGAAATTGCTAATGTCATGGATACTGATCTTGCTCACTTTAGTGCTATAAAACAAGTGAGATGGCTTGCCAGTAGGTCACGGTCAGTTCATGCAGTTCAGGTTAACCTACCCAGTGTCACTCAACACCTAGGACATGCATCTTCTGCTGCTGGTGATGAAGGTTCTAGAACAAAGGCCCTCTTAGAAGTACAGAGTGTGCAGTTTGTAAAATCCCTATATATACTACAAGACTTCCTGCCAATACTAAAAATCCTGTCACTCCAGTTTCAAAGAGATGACATAGTAATACTGGAAGTTCCATAACTTGTTGAGACCTGCCTACTCCAGCTTACGGAGCTGAAAACATCACCAGGGAAATACATGGCAGCTTTCCTTAGCCATTACAAACCTGAACAGAAATGGATGGAGTATGTTGTGTCAAAGAGGGAGGAGGGGAGGAGGAGGAGGAGAGGACTGTTCCTTTCCCATTCAGAGGCAACTGCCCAGAAGTCAATTTTGTAAGAGATACACAATTGCAGAATTTAATAGATACAGCGATAACGTACATAGATGAGAGGTTTAAAAATTTATCAGAGGTGCCTCTCAAATGGTTCAGCTGTTTAGATTTCAAGCAGTTTGATCTGCCAAGAGACCAACCAGCAGTGTTTGGGACCTGTGAACTGGCAAACCAGGTTGAATACTTTGATTTTTTCACAGAAGAGCAGCAGGAACATATAAAGTCTGAGTATGCTGCATTTAAAATGCTGCTTAAATCTTCAGCTGACAAGCCCTATTTGCAGGTCTATGCAAAATTACTAAAAGAAAAACCACCACAGATTGGGCACATTATTCTTGACTTAGTCAAAATACTAATAACTATGAGTGTCTCAACTGCTAAGTGTGAAAGAGTTTTTTCTATTCGGAACCTTATCAAAACAAAAACAAGGACACAGCTTTCTGATGACACACTACAGTCTCTCCTGCAGATAGCGGTAGAAGGTCCTGAACTGCATGAATTTGATCCTGATCCTGCAATTAACCACTGGCTGCTTTCTGGTCCAGGAACTAGACATGTTCATGGGCATGCTGTTGCTGCTGCTACATCTACTGCTGGTGCCGCTGCTGCTTCCGTTTCTTCTCCTGATGAGTGATGGTGATCCTGATGCAAGTACTCCTAGTGCTCCATCATCATCTTCTTCCTGTCCTCCCAGTCTAGTCAGTCTACCCCTTGATGACAGTCATGGCTATATTCACAGAAAGGCTTGTTGATGGCCTTCAGTTCTAACTAATTCTTAAACAATTATCCAATCTCTTCTAAAACAGACTTCAGCCTGCCCACATGGTTAGGGTTACCAGATGTCCTCTTTTACGAGGACATGTCCTCTTTTCCAGCTGCCAAATATTCTTCATGTACCTTCCATATCCTGTATTATTATTATTATTTTTATAATTTTTTTACTCTCTCCTACATAGGACCTCCTTGTATATGAGCTGTGAAGGCAGGGGAGACTTTAAACCTGTTTACTCGGGGTCTGGCACGAGGGCTCATCGGGGGAGGAACTAAGTGTCCTCTTTTTGGCATCCCAAAATCTAGTACCCCTACACACGGTACACCGGTCCCACTCTTGGCCTGCTGTATTAACATTCAGAAAAGAAAGTAAATATAGGAATTGGATGGAGACATATTGTTTTTCCTGATTTACACAGTTCTTCTACATCTACATCCATCCTATGACATAATACAACAGTACAACCCCAGCCACACCATGTAATTTATTTCTACATAAGTTGGGTTAAAATTTCCACATAAATGTACTGGACTACCACTCGGAACTCTGGGACTACCATTCTTGACTAGGCCAGTTGTCCTGGACTAGCATGCCATTTTGAAATTTGTCGATCCCTGGTATGGGGGCCATTGTACTGGTCTTACAGCACATGGAGTAGGAATATTATTCTCTGGTTTGGGGTTTAAGATACAAAGCTTGGTAGACATTATGCCAGGAAGGACACTTATGGTGGATAGCTTATGGTACAGGCAACCAAGCAGATTTGTGGTTATCTATGGTTCACAAAGTAAAGCCAAAAGAGTGCACTTGTGTGAATTAATACAACCATACTTATGTATGGCAAGAAATGTCTATTTAGGACAGGATTTTAAATTGTACATTGGATATACAAGGTAAAAAAGCAGCTGGGAAGAAAGTATATTGTGATTCTTATGCATTAAAGAAATGTATTGAAACAGCTGAATTGACAAATGTATTTGACAGGGTCACCCCCCAGTGAAATTCACATTTATGAAAGGGAAGTTATTTTCAAAAATTGATTATGTGTTTATAACCAAGAGGATAGGGATCATTAAAATAGTGGTGTTACCGTCAGCGTTAACTGACCATTTGATAATTAAAGCTATAGTGTGTACAGACACTGGCATTGAGCAGCCACACAAGGTGGAAAATGAATACAAAAAGTTTGCAGGAGAATAGGGTTAAAATAGGGTTGGCATCCATGTTTGTGGACAGAGCTTTGGTGATAAGTTTATATGATGTGCGGTATGACTGGTGGATTGACACAAAAAGCTTTGTGAGGAAATGGATGCAGGAATATGGAAAAAGGAGAGCTAATAATGATTTTAATCATTATCTAGGGCTACAAAATCCATTATTTAGGTTGTTGGAAGCCTTATATGCAGGAAATGAAGATTTGCTGGACCAAATAGAGAGAGTTAAGGGGAAAATTAAAAAGGTTCAATATGACAGAGCAGCCACACTGGTTTCTGAACTGAACACAAAACTCCATTTTCAGACCCATGTGAGGCATGCAAAGATGGAAAAAACAGGCCTAGGATCATGGGTCTTAGGAATAACAAAGGGGAGATTATCTGTACCATGGAAAAGATTAGGGAAATTGTGGAGGGTCAGATGGGAAATATTATGGGGGAAGGGAGATTAGAGGCCAGGAGATAATAGAGTTCATTGGTAACATCAGCATCCCCAAGTTAGGGGAGAATAAAAGTAAAGAGTTAGGGGAAGATATTTTGATCCAGGAAGTAGAAGAAGTAATTAAAGGGTTGAAAGATGGGATAGTTCCCAGAATTGATGTAATACCTAACAAGTTTTACAACGTATTCTCAGGGCTAGTTGCACCATGTTTAGCTAGGGTGTTTAATGAAATGTTTAAAGAACAGCATATCCCTTTGGAATTTTCCAAAGCGCTTGTCATTTTTTAATTTAAATCAGGAGACAAATTAGAAATTTGTAACTGGAGACCTATTATTATACTAAATTCTGATTTTAAAGATTTTGACACAAGTATTACAGAAGAGTTTGAGATGAGTGGTTGCTGAAATCATTCATGCAGCACAATCTTGTGCAATACCAGGGAGGAATATTCAAGAAAACCTTGCAATAGTCAGAGATGTTACTGAATATACAAGCTGGGAAAATAAAAAAGGGTGCCTCATTTCTCTGGATCAGAGCAAGGCCTTTGATTGGGTGAGTCATGTATAATTGTTCAAAGTATTGGAATATTATGGTATTCCGCCTGAGTTTAGAAGATGGATTGAGTTATTATACCAAAATGGAGCTCAAATGATGGAAATAGGGGCTGGAGAGGGGAACCTTATTTTTCTTAAATCAGTGGTAAGGCAGGGGTGATCTTTCAGCCCTCTTTTGTATGTTTTGGCTATTAACCAATTAATTGGAACAATTAGCGGGTCAGAAAGGATTCAAGGAATAGAGGGATGTCAGTAGGGAGATAAAATAAAGGTATCGGCATATGCAGATGATCTGTGCATTTTCTTGAGATCTGTGGGAGAAACATCTTGCTTAATGGAAATAATAGAGAACTACTGTAAAGTATCTGCAGCAGTCTTAAATGTTGAGAAAAGTAAAGTGTTGAGGTTGGGATTTTTAGACGACAGTGAGGATGGTAGACACCAAATTAAGATTACTGGGGATGACATGAAGATCTTGGGGGTTACGTTTGGGAAAGAGGACATGAGCAAGGTAAACTAGGAAAGAGCATTGATAAAGGGGGAATGGAGAGTAACAAGGTGGAAGTCATGGAAAATGTCGAAACTAAAAAGGGTATTCGTGGTCAAGCAGTTTCTTCTTCCTTGTTTTCTATATGTTGCAGTAGTATTTCTTCCTCCTGTGGTGATGGAGACAATGTTAATGAGCTTGTTCTTTCAAATGGTGTGGGGAAGCAGGTTGAACCTCATTAAAAGGGAGGTGATGTACCTAGATAAGAAAAAAGGTGAGTTGGGGATGATTAACCCCATAATATTTTTCCATACCCTATTTTGGTAAAAAATTTGAACAAGGTGTTGGAACAGGAAAGGGGCATGGTGGGAAAGTGAGGTAGAAATGTGCTTGAGACAGCTATTGATGCATGGGTAGAGGAAGCTCCGAAAGGTGGGGTGAGACAGAACATCCCAGGGTATTATAGGGAGACAGTGGGGAAAATACAAAAGTGGAAAATCACAAGGCCCCAAGTGGAACAAGGAATAAGAAAGCAGAAGTATTATAAAATGTTAGGAGAAATAAGAATAAGAGACCAGAGTTTAAAGGAGGTACACAAACAGAAAATAAATATGTGTATAAAATGTTAAATAACACCATAAGTCCAGCTAGAATGTGGGATGTGCAGTGGTTAATGACACATGGAAAAATAGGGATGAGAGGTAATCATAAGCACAAAGTTTCAGTGTAGCTATGCAGAAGGATTATGCAAGTTTTTATCAAATAAGTGGAAGATGCCTTGGATGAGGAAAATGAGGGGTTGGGAATTTTTCCTGCATTACTGAGTCAATTTCACAACTCCACTCTACTACTGTTTTTTGGGTGCTTGAAGTACTACTTGTGGCAGAGCCAATGCCAGCTATTATTACAACAAGAAATGTCATATGAAGGCTTTAGTAAATTATGCGAACAAGCAATGTTAGAGGTACTGTATATAGAAAGGAGTGTAAAATACACCCTAAGAGCAAGGTAGCATTGTGGTGGAAGGGGTTTATTTTTTTTTAATTATGCATAAGTTGGGATTTTGGAAGAAATGGTGTATCTAGAAGAAAGTACACGCTTTGATGCATAAATAAAGGAAAGGAAAGGAAAAGAAAGAAAGAAGAAAAGAACTGTTATTAATTTCGAGAATGAATGGGAGATCGGTAAAGAACTGGGAGGATTGGGTGAGTATGACAAAATAGGTATAAAAAGTAAGAATTTAAAAGTAAAAGGAAACAGGCAAAACATTTGGGAAATAAATATTAGGTAAGTGTGGACTATGCATTCTTGTTTGTGTGTGGGTGTGGGAAATATTTTTGGATACATCAGATATTTGTACTGTACTGATGTGTTGTGATCAGCGAATAAACACTCCCCTATTCTTGGGTAGAGGGGTGGGGATTTTGGTGAGGCTGGGGATGTGGGATTGGTAGGGATGATTTTGTTGTATTTTATTTTTATGATGTACTGTTGTATACATTCCTGCATACATGTTTGTTTGTGTTATGTTTTGGCTTTTTATTAAGTATGTATTCTGATGATTTGTTGTGGTTTTTGAATAAAAACTCCCCTACTCACCTGCACGGGAACCTCTGGTCATCTGTGGAGATGGCCAGCTCCAGAGTAGGCGAGCCTTGAAGCATGAGAGGCTGGGGAGCAGGTCTCCTCCCCTGCCTCTGTTATGATAGAGACCAAACTGTTTTTCCACGTGGCTTTACCAATGTATACTATGGAAGTGACAGAAGTTGCAGTATTCATCCAGTGCCAAGAAACAGATTTATCTACAGAGAAACTCCAGGGATCAGGACAGAACTTACCAGTCACAGAAACCCCAAATCTGAATACAGAATCTTTGGCAGTGCTCTGGAAACAGCAAGACCAGTTAGTAGAACTAACAGCTCAAGAGGAAAAATTCTGGAGAAAAGAGACAGCATTGCAAAGCGAACTTGCGATGCTGAAAACCATGCCAGTTACCAAGATCACTAAAGGAGCATCAGTCCCACAGGGCTATTGAGATGTCTGTGATGCAGTACATGCACCAGATCATAAAGACTCAGCCTTACTGCTCCATCACTGACTGGTGGATTGCTTCAAACTGAGATGCCAGATTAGAGAGTCCCTGTCCGTTGAGGCCTTTAAATCACTTTTGAAGACTTATTTATATGAAAAGGCCTTTGGGGAATTGGGCTAGCTGCTATTTATTTTATGGGTATCTTAATCTGTGTGTATATTTTATGGTTATTGTTTAAATTCACTGTTTTTATATTGTACAGGAGCTTTGGTTTTGGAAAAGCGCTTTTAAAAAATAAATTTGACTTGACTTGATATGTCAGGTATGTTACTACAGCATTATTCTTTTACACAAAGAAAAGGAGAGAATTCTAAAGACAAGGAATGGTTCATATTTCAAGGGCAAAAATGGGCAGGGACCATGCCGGGAATGACATTTACAGGCACCGAGGTGCTTGGTCTAAGACTCCATCCCACTACAAACAATACTTCAGTTCCACATGGGAAAGACTGGTCAGTGCAAAATGCCCTAAGAGGAGCAGGTTGGGGTCAAATAAATACCACTGGAAACTGGATTTCTGGTTTTACTCCTATTGCTATGCCTAGACTGCTACCTAATACTTAAGCAATAATGACTGAAGAGCTGGTCATTTCCTGGAGAGTAACAACCGGCTGAGGGGGAAGGGTGGCCCGAGGTGCATTCGAGGGCCACTCCCATCCAGCCAGTCATTAATTGACAGGAAATGACAGGCTCTTCAGTCATTATTGCTTAAGTGTCAGGTGGAAGTCGAGGTCATTATTGTGATTATAAATCTAATGGAGGTAATGATTTATTTACCGTTCATTTGTGTCATTTTTGAAATAATTTCTGTGGCGTCGCATCGCTCCTGGTTGCTCCTGTAATGTCGGCATAATGAATATTCATTGGCTGTATGTTAATGAGATGCACTATTATATGCATAACAAATGACAACTATCCACAGCTTCAGTTCCTCAGAATATGTCAAAATGTCTAGAAGGTACTGGCATTTTTACACTTCCGTTTCTGTTGTAATGTTCAGCATTGAAGCGGTTCTGTCAGACTTGTATGCAATTCACCACTTGACAACAGGCTATCAGTAAACACTCAATAGTGGGAAGAGCTGTTGCACTGCTGTGACGGTCATTTCTAAGAGATTTCAGACTGGCATGGCAGTCAATGAGCGAGCTTCTTAGGTTCATGAATAATTAATTAGACTTATAATGCTGCATTGGGCAGCAACACTGTAAAGATCAATTGTGACTCAAAACCTGGCTGTACAGTTATAAGCTCTTTAATATCCCTCACTACTGCTGGGACCCAGTCTGCTACTGGGCAGACTATATCAGATTCACAAATGGAGGAGGTCAGTCGTGGTAGTGACTCTCCCCTAGTGCTACCTGAAGCACTTAAACTGACCCAAAACCTGGTATTGGCTTTCCAGCACACTACTATTGAGGGTAATGAGTCAGAGAGTGTTATTCCTCAAAACCCTGACCCTTCCCCTTTACAGCTTACAGCTCAGAAACCTCCGGAGGTTCAGCATCCCTTAACAGGTCCTAGTCCCTCCCAGACTGCAGATTCACATTCATCAGATGACCCATGGCCACCATCAAGGGTGTCAGCTTCCAGACCTCATGTGCCTTTTTTTCAGACACCAATGTACCCCACAAAGCACCACAATGCCTTCAGACTACATTATAGAGGTGGTATGGATACCTTCCCAGGCTGCATTTTTCTGGCAAAAACTCTATTGAAGGAGTTGATGGGTTTTCATGATACTGAAATTTACGCATTTATTCACATCTTGGGAGAGACAACTTTCAATATCAGTTTCAAACTCACTAGAGGCTTGGAAAAATTCTGGTTTAAGTTCCATTCTTTAACGAAAGCACCTTTGTGGGCACCGTTCAAAGCAATCCCTTTGACAGAACCTGCTATGAAGAACATTACTGTACTTTTTAGAAATGAGAGAGTCAATGTTATTGATTTAATTTATTGGTTGAACCAAAGATGTACTGTCCTTGGAGCCCCAGAAGCCATACTAGACTCAGAACAGATTTGGACTGGGGGATGGTGTATTAGGGTAGTCCTTCTGGCCTCCATGGAGTCTGGCCTGAGACACCCCCCAAACTGTTTTTTCTTGTGTAGGGATGGGGTGGGGGTTCTCTTTTACGCAGATCAGCCAAAAGCCTGCTATCTTTGTGGCTCTACTGGCCATTTGAGCAATCTTTGTGACAAGCTCCGTTGCACCCTCTGCAATGAATTGGGTCACACTGCAGGGCAATGCACACATGAACCTGTCTGTAATTTATGTGACACTACAGGGCACACTTATAACAACTGCCCCTGGATGGCACACAACCAAGATGACCAGACTGATAGAGAAGAACAGCAAACACATCGGACAAAGAACCTTGTTTCTTCCCAGACTTCTAAAGAGATCCACCCACCCCCACAAAGGGAACCTAGCCCTGAAGGACCTCCCCTTTCAGTAAACCCTGATCCTCCAACAGTACTTAGCACTATAGTCTCTACCTCTCTGACTATAGGAACTATAGATGAACAGAATGATTCCCCCTTCGAGGAGAATAATGATCCGCCCCCTGTGGAGTCCTCCCTTGAGACAACCCCTCCTTTTACTACACAGCAGATCATGCCCCCCCACCTCCCCCTTTTCTAACAAAGGATGGATTATTACAAGGAAAAGAGGAGCATGTAACCTCCCCGACCAGAAAAGGTTTCTAAGCTCCTGGAGATCCAGTCTAGAAAATAAATATGAAACCCTTATGGAAACCTCTCAGGCCTCAGGGAATGAGCCTGATACCTCCTCCCTGGTCTCCTCACAAGATGATGTCACTTCAAACTTAGAACACCCTCTTTTGACGACCCCTATTGGGGCTTGCCACAGGGAAGAAACAGGTTAAAAAGAAAAAAAATCTGACAATACTACTCTGAAGACAGCAAAGCCACCCTGATGGCATGAGGAGTGACGTATCACACATAAACACATCAGGATGGATAATCCCTTGTCATTAAGTACTATTAATGTAAATAGCATACAAAGTGACAGGAAGCAACAGGCTGTCTTTTCCTATCTCATTTCTTCACAATCACAAATCATTTTTTTACAGGATACGACTCATACGAGGTTACACTCACTCTCTGAATTGTCACGGACCATTAAAGCATGGTATGCTGGACCTTCTTATTGGTCAATAGGTCAAGATAAGTGCTCTGGGTTAGGGATACTTTTCCAAAATGTTGATTTTCAACTCCTTAAATTAATTGACCTGGTTCTCATTAGGGCCTTGATTTTGGATATTAAAGTAAAAAATACTCTATACTGCTTCATTAATATTTATGGGGCTCAATCCAAAGCTGAGTGGATTGAGCTAATGCATTTGGTTCAACCGTATCTCTTTTCCCCCCACCAGATAATTTGAGGTGGTGATTTTAATTGTGGGCTGTCACTTATTAACAGAGAAAAACAGGTCAGGACACGGAAAGTCTTCGGTGACATGGCATGTTTAGCCCAAATTATAAAAACTTCAAATTTGGTAGATGCATATTTTTCTTTTCATGGTACTTCAGACCCCACTTTCCATAAAGGAACTTTGACAACCAGGATTGATTTTCTTTTTCTTTCTTTCTCAGTCAGTTGCTATGTCAAGTATTATAAACACTCCTGTAGAATTTTCAGATCACACTTTGCTTCATTTGACTTCATGGACCGGGAGTGTGGAAATTGAATCCAGCCCTGTTGCCAGGCTCAGAGCTCAGTCAAACTCTCCAATTGTTTATTCAGGTAAGAAAATCAGTCTTTGACATGTATGATGATCACACTGCTTGGTGGACTGACACCAAATAGGATTTGACACATATCCTGAAGTCTTCTGCAGCTGAATACCGTAATTATTTACAACACAGAAAGCAACTTCAGAAGTTAATCTCTCTTACACATCAAACTGGTCATGATTTTACTTCTCAAATTGGGAATATAAAAAAGAAATGATGCTCTGTCACATGAAACAGGCAGATAATCTGAAAAACAAACAGAAATTTGGAAACCAAGGTAAATTAGGAAACTTATGCCCTTGTGATACTTGCAGATCTGGGGTGCAAAAGAAAACCATAGAAAGCCTTTTAGATCGCATATGCTCCCCGGCCAATAATAACAAACAAATAATGAATATTATAATTTCTCATACTAAGGCACTCCTTCAAGATAAAGTAACTGATAATTCACATAAGAATACTTTTTTTGCTGATCTCCTTATCCCACAGATTCCTGTGGAATTATTGGTGTTCCTTACCAAAGACATTCAGGCAGCAGAAATTGTTTTTGCACTCTCGACTTTGGCCACTGGCAAAGTGCCAGGTCCTGATGGTTTTACAGGAGAACTATACAAACTATTGGGTATCGATCTCGCCCCTGAAGTGGCTCAAGTTTTTACTGAAATTTTGAATTACAAAACCATGCCCTTAGATATGTCAGAAGGTCTCCTTATTTTTTACTTAAGAAAGGAGATAAACAGTATCTGCAAAACAGGAGACTAGTCAATCTCCTAAATACTGATTTTAAACTCCTCATCAAGTTTTTGTGCACTCGACTTTTACCGATTGTACAAATAGTTATTTTTCATGTTCAAGCTTGTTCCATTCCAGAATATAAAGTGACAGATTACCTAATCCGCTTGAGAGAAACTTTCAAAAGAGGGACTTCTGAGTTACTACATAGATATGTTTTCTCTTTAGATCAGTCGAGGGCCTTCGATTCAGTTGATCACGAGTATTTATGGTTTGTATTAGATAAATATGGCATACCACCAACTTTTATAGGTTGAATTCAAAGTTTGTATAAAACAGCTATGGTCCAGCCACTTGTAAATGGGTGGAAAGGACATTTGCTACTGATTAAATGTGGAGTTCACCAAGGTTGCCCCCGAGTCCGCTTTTTCACATCTTAAGCTTTGACCCCTTATTACGGGCCTTAAACTACTCAACAAAGATACTTTCCCTAAAATGTCAGGAAGGCAATATGCCTTATAAGGCAATAGCAAATGCAGATGATCTCTGCATCCTGATTTCCACTGTGCACTCTGTAGAAGCAGTTTTAAACATCTATGCCACTTATGGAACTTTTTCAGGAGCATCTCTTAATATATTCAAGAGCAAAGGGACTCACCTTGGCACTGCAACACCCTTAGTGTCCAATATTTCAGGAATACAGATTACTGATGATCCTGCAACAATTTTAGGTATAATATTTGGAAGAGCAGACATGGATAAACTAAATTGGGAGCTGAAATTGGACCAACTAAAATATATGGTGGTAAATTGAAACCACTGGCAGATGGGGAAAAGAAGAGGGTAGTGCTCATAAAATCTTTTTTAGTTCCACTGTTTTTATACCTTAGCTATGCCTCCCCCCCCAGAGGTCCTTGGAAAGCACTCTGTATAGCATGTTTTTCCATGCCCTTTGTGGGAGCCGTCTCAATCCCATTAAAAGGAATATACTTTATCTTCTGGTTCTCAAAGAGGGATTGGATATGGTTAATCCTTTAGTCTTTTTCTACTCCATTTTTCTTTATGCTAATTTTAGGCCTCTCCTTTTCCATATGGGAAATAGTTGGTGCAACTTATGATTTCTTACCTGTCGACCATGGTTTACACAATGGGACTTAGGTGTTCTGAAAGACTTGTCACAGTCAGCTCTGACCCCTCCTTATTTTAGAGAATGTTTTTAAAAGTTCAGAGTATGGAAAATAATGAGTAACCAGATTCTGACCGAACCCAGAAAAGAGCTATATGATAATATTATCAGTAGCTCTTATACAGAGCCTTTGACCTTTCTTTTGTGTCCCCCCTCCTATCAAAACTGTTTAACAGATCTTCTGACTTGCATACGGATCCACCCACCCAATGAATGTGGAACCTACACTGGCTTTCATGTCATAACAAAATGAATGTAAACAGTAACCATGAACATAAAATACTAGAAGAAAGATATTGTAGTAGGCCATCCTGTTTTCAGCAGCTGGAAACTATTGACCACATGTTCTTTAATTGCACATATACGAAGGGTTTTTGGCAAACTTTTGCTAATCATTGGTCAAAACCAAGATTTTCTAAAGTTACCCTTGATATGCTGTTTTTTGGGGGTTATCCAAAGCAGTGGGATACATTGGAAAAAAGCTCCCTACATTTACTTTTTATAGTTATAAAATGGTTTATATGGAACTCCAGATGTTTGTTCACACTGCAACAGAAACAGCTGACACATACCGACTTGATTCTTAAAATTACAGCTGAATTACAAGCAATTTATTTTGCAGAATCTAGATGGCAGACCCAGGATTATTTGAATAAAACAGTGGCAGACTATGTTATGCATTACAGAAACAGATGTACCTGTAACCTGAAAAATACCCAAGTCAGAATGTCAGGATTTCCTTATGTATTCATCTCCTGTTTCCCTTAATTTTTCTTTTCCATATCAATACACATTGTTATCTTTACTTTAGCTTAAACCTATGCTTATGTAATAGGTGATATTGTTTATTATGTTTGCTTGTCCCCCCCAAGATTGTTCTTATGATATTATTTGTGCAAATTGCCATGCTGTTTGATTTTCCTTTCATTAAACTCCCCTACTGTTTTCGAGAGGTGCCATGGGATCTTTAACATCCACCTGAACTACCACCAGAGCAGGCAGATGGGACCTCGGTTTAATGTCTCATCCAAAAGATGGCACCTCAGGAGTGCAGCACCCCCCCTCGTGCTGCACTATAGTGTCAGTACTGTGTTTTAACCCAAATGCCTGTTGTGGGGACAGAACCCACAGCCTTCTGATCTCCCTCTGATCTCTCCATGTGAGTTCATAATATATGAACATACAGTACATACAAACATATGATTGTGCCAGCAGAAAAATGCCAGGCAGTCTACCTTGTCTGCTTGAATCTGCAGCCCCCCAGTATCTAATGAGTGATCTCCCCCCCCCGGTACAAATTGGTAACACTGATGTAGAAAATTGTCACAGTATTATTTTGCATGAAACAATAGAATATGTTTTTTTTCTTTTTAAATGGCACAAATTCATGTTGTTGCATTCTTTTGCCACAGAGTGGCTGCAGAACACTTTTTAAGTGAAGTCAGTAGGGGCCTGGCACAGCTGAGTAGCCCCACTGTTGTAAAGGCCACATAGCTGTATCTCAGCCAGATACTCATCACAGACAGTCCCATGAGATGTGTATTATTTAGATAATAGGTCTGGTCATTGTTGTTGCATGCCCTCCTACTTATGATGCCCAGGACTTCTTTCTACAGTACCGCTACTTGGAAGGCAGTGAAACCTATTAGTTGGAGCATGGAACTGCAAAACTGGAGGTCGCCAGTTCAAATTCCATCACAGCCACTAACTCTCAGTGTGATTCTAAGCAAGTCACTTACCTCCCCAGTGTTTTAATACCACTTAGTGGTAAAAATGGTGTAAGCATTGTGTTATTGTACTTAAATTATCAATTACAAATGAGAAGAACGGAGATGAGGCTGATGGCGGAAGAATTTAATGATTATAACAATAATCACAGCGAGAGATTACAAGTGGTACATCCTTCATTCTTCAAACTAACAGTGTAGGCTGGCTTGCTTATATAGTGGAAGACAGCATCATCATTTTCTATGGTTGTCTATGATTGGGTCATAACAAGTACAAACATCAACTTAAAAGGCAATTCTCCTTTTAGTATATGTATGAGCTCATCTTTGGTCAGCACAAATGTATAGATAGTGTACATTCTATTATTATATATGGCTAGTAACAACTGTCACTATCAGTTAGCAAGGTCTAGGAGGAAGAAATAGGTTTGGACTTAAGAATGTGCATACAAGCATTTTGGTCTGTACTGATAATGACAAACACTAAAGATAGTCAGAAGGGTAATTTAGACTCTATCCTGTATTTCTGCCTTGCAGACACTTAAGATACCCGTTTGTTATTACTCACATGGTCAGCACAAATGTCAAAAGGCACTGTAATATTGCAACTTGTGGTTTAGTGTGTCTTGTGGCTTTACAAGTTTTATATGATCCAGTTATAAAGGCCAACATTTGTTACACAAACACATTATATTTTGACCAAAATGTGGTTTGCCTGAAATATTGGGACAAACTTCTTTATCCCTTGTTACAAGCCCCCCCTTGGCCCATTATTTCCTAATTATTATTTGTGCAACAATGCAGCTCCTCGGAGCATGTACATCTCATTACGTCCTTTACAAATAGTAAGTCTTAAGCGACACAGGCCTATAATTACCAAGAACACTAAGACCACTTGCAACACAAGTAAAGCTTTAAAAGACAGGACTCCTAAGGATCCTCCTACATAGCTATAAATCAAGTGCTCATTATCACTTTCACTGAGCAATTTATTTACAACTACTTGTGCCTTATGAATTTGTAGCAAATGAGTATCTTTTTGATTTAAAAATGACTGTACATTAAGAGACAGGAGAGGTATCACAGCTCCAAATGATGGCACTTAACATGTCAAGCAACATAGTGGCATAAAACTTTGACACACCAGTGTATGCACAACTACTGTTAACATTTATATTCCAACCAGAGAAATCTAAGTTTATATGCACTCTACTATACTTTACATTATTCACAAGCATTTGATCAATAGGTGTTGATGTAAGCCCACTCTCTGGCCCTGTTGTCACATTTGGGCATTTGGTTGGTTTTACAGTTAAGTATATGGCATCTGAAACTGCAAAACATAATGAGTTGTTTACACCAGCATAGTTACAAACACTATTATCACCCCAAAGACAGTAGGACAGAGTTAACACATAAACACCATTGTCCTTTGGTGTGGCTCTGTTTATAACAAGAGACCCATTTTTATGTTTCCAGTCCATGTAGCTTTACTGTGATCCAGTCTTGAGCTTTGATGCACAGCTAGACCAGCTGTTAAGTATGTCCACACACCAATTTGTAGAAACATCAGTGTTTATATTACTGGCTGCTGGATGGCTGATTAGCAGACACACTGGCCAGGGGGTGCATTAGATTGTGCATTGAGTCATTTTAATGGAGCAGCCACACACCCTGGCATGGCATTTGTGTCGTGCTAGTTGATTACACCCTGGCACACAGATTAACAGTCCATAAAAAAGTAATAGTTTACAATAAACCATTAAAAACACAGTCCATAGTAAAGCAATAGGTTTGCATAAAGTATCAGCCATGTTTGGAACAAACAGCAGTGAAGAAGATGGATGTCTTGCTTGAAGATCAATTGAAGAAGAATCTTCTTGCTGAAGTTAGGGGGATTGCCCCTACCCCAGACTTAACTTTATAGTAAGTAGAAACAATAAGCTTGATTGCAGAGTTTAAACTGACTGGACCTTTTTCAGTTGATTTAAAGTTTCACAAATAGATGTAATTTTGCTAAAAACATTACACTTGCAGAGGTAATAATGACTTGATTTATGCAATAGTTCTTATGTGGAACCAATTAGACACAAAGATAGTGATGACATCAAAACTGTGGCAGTTGTTTTTTTTAGGAAAAAGATGAAGGTCTTGGCAACCTAGATGAAAGTATTACTGTTGTTGAACGTGGAGATTTTGTGTGTGCCACACTGTGGAAACCTGCAAACTTGCAAAGTGTTAGAAACTGAGTTACCAATGACTTTTTGTTTTGTAAAGAGTGGTGTGACAGAGCCTAAGATTTGGCAAATGAAAAGAGAAAAAATTAAAATGGGACGTCAACCGCACACCTGGGGGGTGCAGGTCGAGGTTTAATATACCATTTGACCATCTATAAATCCATGACAATGTTATGATTATACCTTGCTTTTAAATCGCAGAAGCGGCTAGAGAATGATGAACATAATTTTTTTTTAACTGAGACCCGAGTTATAAAATCTTGTAATGTTACAATAATATGCTTTAAACATATAGTTTATAGCAAGATGCCTGTTACACTATGTAATAGTGGGACAAATACATATATTGTTGGCCTATGCCAACTTAATAATAGTGCCTATTGCACCTGTAACAAATGAAAGGATTTATTATGGAATCTTGAAGCATATATTTTTTAAGAACAATAACAAGATTATTTCCATAGGATAAAAGAACCTAAGCGTCCCTGAGTTCCCTTATCCTAAGCATGACAAAATGTCAGCTGAGTTTATAAAAGATCCGGATTGATGGTAATACCGTACGTACGTATTTTTTAGAATGCATTTAAAAAAATGATTACACCATGGTCACATATAAAAACAAAAGCCATTGTTTTTTAATTGTAGATGGTAAACTCTCAAAAACAGCTGTAATAGTCCTTTTTTTTAAAAGTGTACTGTATACATATATAAAAAAGTAAAAAAGTATGGGGAGGTGATGAATAATTCTCCCCGTCCAGCTGGACTGCCTTGCATAGTATAGGAATCATGTGATATTATTCAGAAACAAAGAAGTTTTGCTTATAGTTAAATATTGATTGACTGTGTTTGCTGCAAGCCCAGAAGAAAGGAGAAAAGAGAGGGAAAAAAAAGTTTGTTCCTTTTTACTTAGAATGCTAGTTATGTAATAAAAAGTTAAATTGCATGGTTCACTCTTGGTGTGCTTTCATAAAAACACACATTTTGTGAAAAATTGTGCTTTAGGTATGGAATACACATCAAGTCTGAACTGGTAGTTGAAATGCAAGAAGGTCAAATAAAATGCAAAAGGTCACATAGTGTGCATGCAAGGGTCGCTCAAACCCAGTTATTTTTGTAGTGTCCTTGAACACTACTGATATTAAAATATCTTTAAATAATAATAGAGCACGAAATGAAACTGCTGGCCAAGACAGTACCCACACATATACATACACCACAAGAAATACTTAACATAAAATAAGACTGACATTATTTGACACCAATTTGCTGAGGTAATGCCCATAGTTTTATTACAAAACTGTACGTGTTTTAGATATATGATACTGAAAATATTACAGCCACGGGCATTTAGAATCAGGGTTGTCCCCTTCCCCATCAAATGTAAAGTGGGTTTTTCCTACCGGAATGTTGCTGTATGGTAGCAACATTATTTTTAATATTGCAGCTTAAGGTATTAATGCACTGCATAGGAAAGGCAGTATGTTTAGACTTCTTGGCTAATGTTACATTGCACAGGAAATGAAAACAACTTTTCATGTAATTAACTTAAACATTTTTTATCCAAGGACACTTGAATACCATATTTAAAAGTATGCCAACATCATTTTTAATGAGAATCTTTTGTCCTTCAGAGATGCTAGTGTTACTGATAACATTATTAATCATGCCAAACAACTCCGGGTGGTTTGTTTGGCTATGGTAGCAATCACAGAAGAACAAGTGGCTAGCCTTTGCTCTAGTCCACCCCACAGCATACTGAGAGTATTTAGAATCAAACTCTTTAACATTAGAAGAGGCAAGGTCTTTGGACATTAAGTTAGTATGCCTTGCCAATACCGCTGGCTGACGGCGCAAGTTTGCCATATCTGACTTTTTACTCCTACATTTTAACTGCTCAGATACAGGAGTTAACACGCTGTAAAGTGCTTGTTTTTAGATTTTAAGACATTTATATCTTACAAACGTGCTATTTATTAACAGAAGCTGTGTTATAGTTTATATTGCAATCAATAGAAGAGAATTATCCAGAAGAGAATTATCCCTATCTAAAAGACAAAGGTCTCCCTGTACCTTTACTAACTGTAACTTTAGTTGTTGGTTTTTCTCTTGCAGGGATTTTGGCTCTTGACTTATTAGCATTTTTAAACTATCTATTTTTGACTGTAGTTGGATTATTACATCTTGCTGCTCATGCAGCTTTCTTTTTTTTTAAAGTCTCATGTGTTAATGAATTACCACCTGGCTATATTATCACAGACTTTGTACAGTATTTGCTAGTTTCTCTTTTTTTTTTTTTTATTAAAATACTGCTGTGCCTGTTGATCATGGTTTGTATGCTCCCCCCTTTAGGTGTTTTCCTAAGAAACAACCTATTAATGTTTTCATACTCATTTTTCATCTTTGTGTCTGCCTAGCCTTTACAGCCGGGTGCACTCATGCACTGGTGCCCTAGTCCGTCTGGCTATGCCTTACAGCTCCCCTGTGAGGTCCGGCTTGCAAGTCCCAGCACCTTCACTTACCTACTCTGCCCAATGAGTTCCTACAGAGTTAAGCATTACTTTTATTTAAAGAAATTGGAAAGCATACATCACCTGATTAGCAAGTGGCTAAAACTGTCTGTGTGCACCTTTTTCTCTCGCTTTAAGCCAACAGCACCACATCTCCAAGCGTCATCACCTTCTTATTGGGGCCCGCAGACTAACCAACCAGTAGTTAGGCAGCCTCCTCAGCATGCAGCACCAGCGATCCGAGTCACGGCACCAAATGTAAGCATTGTGTTATTGTACTTAAATTATCAATTACAAATGAGACGAACGGAGATGAGGCTGATGGCGGAAGAATTTAATGATTATAACAATAATCACAGCGAGAGATTACAAGTGGTACATCCTTCATTCTTCAAACTAACAGTGTAGGCTGGCTTGCTTATATAGTGGAAGACAGCATCATCATTTTCTATGGTTGTCTATGATTGGTTCATAACAAGTACAAACATCAACTTAAAAGGCAATTCTCCTTTTAGTATATGTATGAGCTCATCTTTGGTCAGAACAAATGTATAGATAGTGTACATTCTATTATTATATATGGCTAGTAACAACTGTCACTATCAGTTAGCAAGGTCTAGGAGGAAGAAATAGGTTTGGACTTAAGAATGTGCATACAAGCATTTGGTCTGTCCTGATAATGACAAACACTAAAGATAGTCAGAAGGGTAATTTAGACTCTATCCTGTATTTCTGCCTTGCAGACACTTAAGACACCTGTTTGTTATTACTCACATGGTCAGCACAAATGTCAAAAGGCACTGTAATATTGCAACTTGTGGTTTAGTTTGTCTTGTGGCTTTACAAGTTTTATATGATCCAGTTATAAAGGCCAACATTTGTTACACAAACACGTTATATTTTAGACCAAAATGAGGTTTGCCTGAAATATTGGGACAAACTTCTTTATCCCTTGTTACAAATGGGCAGAGGAACACGCACACACACACACACACATTATACAAGTGAGGTAGCACCTGTATATTAGGGTTGAATAAGCACTCTAATGTTTAATGTTAAGCTCTGATTTTTGTACCTTAATTACTCTGCCTTCATTCAACCAATTCACCTGAAATTTGGTAGACATGGAGTCTGGGCAAGGGTCTCTGGCTCCTGAAGATTTTGTACCAGTCGATCCGGGGGGGGGAGGGACAGTTACAGAGGTGCAAAAACTATAAAATGTACCCAAATGAAGAGTTTAGTTTGCTCACCTGGAACTAAAAAAATAGTTGTTTTTTGAAAACTGAAACTTACAGGTTTGGTAGAGGCTGGCCCAAGGTACGTGCTTTCACTTGTTGCAGGTTTTTTAACTTATTTAGTTCTTAAAACATATGCTAAAGGCCAGCCTGGTGGTACCGAGGGTTGAGGCGCTGGACACCATGCCTCATGCCACTCCGGTGACCCGGGTTTGGGAACGAGCCCGGGTTGTTGGGAATCAGCAGAGGGGAGAGGGCAAAGAGCAGGATTGACCTGCCATGAGATAGCTCTCCTATCCTGAGGAGGGATGAGGTGTTTCCCTGGCCCTTGGCTGCCACCAGGTGGAGGATGGATGGTAGTTTGGGCTACAGGGAGCCCAGCAATAGCCAGGGGTGGGGTGGTAGGGGCCGAGCCAGTACCCAGAGTGCATGTGCCCCTCCACATGCATGCACTGTCATGTCTGCTGGGGTCCCAGCACTCTTGGAGAAAAAGTGTTAAAGTATATATAGACAAAAAAACACAAGTTAAAAACTGTGTCATTTTCTTAGCATGCCCAGTTCAAAAACATGTACATTCTAAGGATAGTTTTTTATGTTGATTGCTCGCATGTGTAAGAAACATGTTGCATCAGCTTTCTCCACAAGCAGGTTGTGGAAGCGTGGCAGTGTTGTGCCCAATGCCCCCATATCCTGCAAAGGCTTGTCCCCTGTTCCCCAATGCCATGGCATGCTGCTGCTGACACTAGTTCAGCCAGCGTGCCATAACTTTCTAAAAAATCAGCTGCTGCAATCAGGGGCCACCTCGTCATTGCAGTGTCAGCCAACCGCTGCAATGAGGGAGTGACCCATCATTGCAGTGCGGGATGTAGGATGTCTGATATTGTTTATGAACATGGCGGCAGCTTGCTGCCATATTCACAAACAATATCTACCCCCCATGTTTATTTGCCAATGGGGGAGCCCACTCCCTGTTGGCATACTGTAACCCCCCCCATTTTATTGTCTGCCAATGGGATGCCCAACTTCGACAGCAGAAAAGGAATTTCCTTCTGTTATTTAAGCGATGGGGGTGCCTAATCCCTTTGGCATAAACGACCCCCCTTTTGTTATTGTTTGCCAATGGGGTGCCCAATCTCCGTCAGCAGAAATGAATCCCCTTTGTTGTTTGCCGATGGGGTGCCCAATCCTCCATCGGCTACAGCTGCCCCCCAGCAAGACTCCGGTAGCACGACATGCCCCTGTAAAGGCAAAAACTGTACCATAACTTTTTTTTTTTACCTGAAAAAAAGGAAATGGTCCCTCGTAGTCTCTGGGGCCCTCCTCCCGCAACCCGCACCCACCCACTGTGCACCCTGCCTCCCCACACCTCCCCTCACCCAATACTTACCTCCAGAGCTCGGCGCGACGATCTTCTGTGGACCGGGAACATGTCTGCACACTTTAAAGCCAACTGCGAACTGAGGAAATGCCGGTAAGCTGTATAATGTAATAAATAGGGTTTTTTCAACTTTAGTACATATCTCTTGCATTTTTGAGAATTTTTTCATCAAATTTTCAACATGGGATCTTTGGGACCCCTTCTCATGAATTCTTGAACTGCCATGGCATTAAGCGGCCCCGAAAGGTGGTTTCACGGTCACTGTGTGGAATCATCCTTCAGGGCCAATTAATGAAATGACAAAGCCAGTGTTCATGAACTGGGCTCTCAAAAAGCCGATGTTGCAAATTTGGTGGAAAAAATCCAAAAAAATGACTGTTTTATTGCTGCGTATGCTCATAACTTTGCGAATTTACAATATTTTCACACCAGATTTTCAACATTGGCATTTTGTCACACCTCCGTGTGAGCAGTACAGCTGTCATTGTTGACATCCTAGCCAAAATGTGTTTTCGCACTTCCGGCATGGAATAGCATGGTCGCTGTGTGAAATCAGTGTTCAGGACAGATTAACAAAATTACAGTGATACTGTTCATGAGTAGAGGTCCTAAAATGCCTATGTTGAAGATTTGGTAACGATACTCCTTAAAATGACTGTGTTACGAGAGTGCATTGCACAGTTGGAATGCATGCTCATAGCTTCGTGAATTTATAATATTTTCACTCCAGATTTTCAACATTGCCATTTTCCCAGACCTACTTATGAACAGTGCAGCTGTCATTTTTCCCATCCTGGCCAAAATGTGTTTTCGCACTTCTGGCGCAGAATAGAGTGGTCGCTGTGGGAAATCACTGTTTGGGACAGATTAAGAAAATGACAATGATACTGTTCATGAGCAGAGGTCCTAAAATGCCTATGTTGAAAATTTGGTGATGATAGCCCATCAGTTGGCTGTGTTACAAGTGTGTGTTGCACACTTTCCAAGCACCCTTGTAACTTCGCAGATTTGTAATTTTGTCACACCAGATTTTCAACAGTGGCATTTTTCCACACCTCTTTATAAGCAGTACAGCTGTCATTTTTTCACATCCTGACCAAAATGTGTTTTCACAGTTCCGGCGCAGAATAACATG
Source organism: Neoceratodus forsteri (assembly GCA_016271365.2). Lineage (NCBI taxonomy): Eukaryota > Metazoa > Chordata > Ceratodontiformes > Ceratodontidae > Neoceratodus > Neoceratodus forsteri. Next base: position 130,187,516 of record JADMNL010000024.1, read on the forward strand.
GTCACTGTGGGAAGTCAGTGTTCAGGACAGATTAAGAAAATGACAGTGGCACTGTTCATGAGCAGAGGTCCTAAAATCCCTATGTTGAAAATTTGGTGATGAAACTCCATAACATGACTGTGTTACAAGTGTGCGTTGAACTGTTTCCACGCACCCTTGCAACCGCGCAAATTTGTAATACTGTCACGCCACATTTTCAACAGTGGCATTTTTTCACAACTCCCTATGAACACTACAGATGCCATTTTTCACATCCTGGCTAAAATATGTTTTTGCACTCCTGCCGGACAATAGCATGGTCATTCTGGGAAATCAGAGTTTCGGACAGATTAAGATCAACCAAGTGACGGGGGTAGTGACCGAGCTCAACTGAGCTCTGTCGGGACTGCTGCAGATTTGTTTGTGTACAGACAAAGGCCCCAACACAAGTGCCCTGTACAAAAGGGCAGCCTGCAGCACTGGGAGAAACAGAACGATTGAGGGAGGGGGAGTGAGTGAACTCACTGAAGTGCTGTCAGGACTGCTGTGGATTTTTTTGTGGGCAGAAAAAGGCGTAAATACAGGCAGGGGCCCAGTACAAAAGGCCAGCCTGCAGCAGTGGGAGAAACAGTATGAGCGAGTGAGACAAGGAAACTTAGTGAGCTCAATGGAGCTCTATCAGGACTGCTGGGATTTCTTTGTGGGCAGAAAAAGGCGCCAATGTAGGCAGGAGCCCCGTACAAAAGGGAAGCTTGCAACACCATGACAAACAGAATGAGCGATGAGAGAGGGAGAATAAGCGACCTCAACGGAGCTCTGTCGGGACAGCTGTGGATTTCTTTGTGGACAGACAAAGGTGCCAGCGCAGCCAAGAGCCCCATACAAAAGCGCAGTCTGTGGCGTCAAGAGAAACAGAAGGTGCGAGTGACAGAGCGGTAGTGAACAACCTCAACGGAGCTCTAGTGTGACTGCTGCAGATTTCTTTGTAGGCAGAAAATGCGGCAATGCAGGCAGGAGCCCAGTACAAAAGGCCAGCTTGCACCGCTGGCAGAAACGGAATGCGAGAGTGACAGAGGGGGAGTGAGCGAGCTCAGTGGAGCTGTGTCGGGACTGCTTCAGATTTCTGTCTGGCCAGAAAAAGCCGCCAATGCAGGCAGGAGCCCAGTACAAAAGGGCAGCCTGCAGCACCAGGAGACACAGAACGAGCGAGTGAGGGAGGGGGAGTCAGTGAGCTCAACGGGGATCTGTTGGGACTGCTGCAGATTTGTTTGTGGGCAGAAAAAGGCAGCAATGCATGCAGGGGCCCAGTACAAAAGGGCAGCCTGCAGTGGCAGGAAAACCAGAATGAGTGAGTGAGTGAGCTCAACAGAGCTGCATTGTAACTGCTGCAAATTTCTTTGTGGGCATAAGAAGGCAGCAATGCAGTCAGGAGCCCAGTATAAAAGGGCAGCCTGCAGTGCCGGCAGAACAGAATGAACGAGTGAGAGAAGGGCAGTGAGCGAGCTCAACGCAGCTTTGCCGAGACTGCTGCAGGTTTCTTTGTGGGCAGAAAAAGGTGCCAACAGAGGCAGGAGCCCAGTACAAAAGGGCAACCTGCAGCGCCAGGAGAACCAGACTGAGTGAGTGAGACAGGGGGAGTGAGCAACCTCAATGGAGCTCTGTCGGGACAGCTGTGGATTTCTTTGTGGGTAGCAGAAGCCACCAACACAGGCAGGAGCCCAGTACAAAAGGGCAGCCTGCAGCACCAGGAGAAACAGAATGAGTGAGTGAGAGAGGGGGAGTGAACCACCTCAATGGAGCTCTGTTGGGACAGCTGAGGATTTCTTCCTCAGCAGAACAAGGTGCCAATGCAGGCAGCAGCCCCATATAAAAGAGCAGCCTGCAGCACCGGGACAAACAGACTGAGCCAGTGACAGAGGGCCACTGAACGAGCTCAACAGACCAACGCAATCAACATTCGGCATTGACAAATGCTTGTTTTTTTTGCATTAGCTGTTTGAGTGATAGTGATTTCCTTCAAACTGCTTTTGTTAGCCGGCTGATGAAAGCAGTTTGAAGGAAATCAAAAGCAATTTTATCAAAAGTAATTTCTTTGACACTGCTTTCATCAGCTGACTGACAAAAGCAGTGTGAAAGAAATCACTTTCGGTCACACTGCTAACCCACTAAACCCCTATCCTAAGAACTCCAGATTTCATTCTATTGGACAGTGGGTGCCCAATCCCACAACTAGTCCTGCCCCTCCTTCCCAATCCATGTTTTAATGAAATAACAATGGCAGGAGGGCGCCCAACCCCAATGAGCATTATATATTTGTTAAAGCCAACAGAAGGCTGTTTGTCCCCATGCTGGCTGAGATAATGCCCCCATGAATAAGAAGTAGACAGGGGTTGTCAACTCTATGCCCACCCTCTCCCTCCAAGCCCATAGCCTCCTATCTGAAACACAGGATACAGCTCCAAGCCAGTGCCTCATAGGCATATACACTTTAGATGTAGAGAAGTATGTATCATCACTTGTAAGCAACATAATCCGCCATAGGTTTCTTCATTCAAGGCCCTGAGATTGTGGGCCTATGAACTTGTGAGCAAGAGATCAGGTTTGTTTGCTATGGGAATGGGGTGGGCAGTAGGGTTGACAACCCCAAGGAGCACCACACCACCGATCTGCCAAGACTCCTGAGACTCCAACCCTAGTGGTTTTCATTTCCTTACTTTGTCTGCTTTGCATTCTTCAACTCTAATGTCTGTTTTAACATACATTTTTGCAATGAATATACACATTTATACACACACACACACACACACACACATACACACAGACATATACCCATGCATACAGACAGACACGCCTACACGCACACGAGCACACACACACACTAACATGCATACAGACATACACATGCATGCACACATGAATGGATGTACATACACTGACACACATTTGCATTAAAGCTGGGCTATTCTGGGTGAGAAAATTACAAAATACTTTCCCTGTTTAGTGATCTGGCCGAATGATATACCTTTGCAGTTGCCTCCTTCAGCCACTAGATGGCACTGAAATGTAGCATTTAAACACTTCATCCTCCCTTTTACTGATAATTACACCCTTGATGGAGAAAAGAGCACACTCTGAAACCTGAAATGTCAAATGTGTTTTAAACTATTAGATATCAAAACAGGAAGATTAGTAAAATCATTCTATTACAGTTCCTACAGTGTGTATTGTACAGTGCCAGTTTCCATTCCTAAGCAATACAACAGCAATTAGGCTATGTTCTGATTTACGAATATCCCATCTTATCAGTCAGTCTATGCAGTGGGTTTACTGTTAACTTTGGGTTACACCTCTGCACTGTCTGTCCTTTTTGGATGCTCTTGATTATATCTCAGTAACTAGGCAAATTTTTCCAAGTTAAGGACTTGATTAGAAAAATGCTAAATCCACAACTTGCGGACACAAAATTGTTCATGTCCACAACTCCGCCAAATTCTGGCAAATCATTAAATCAGTGGAAGGTCACAAATTGTCCTCCTCCTTGCCCAGCAAGATCTTGCTCAAGGGTAATGCACTTTCCAATAAGTCCAATATTCTACTTGGTTTCAATTACTTTTCATCAGCAGGCCTGGCATTTGATACCTCCAAAGCAGTCACACTCACCGCTGGCCTACCTAATACTACACTGGCCACAGTCACCAACATCTTCTCCTTTGCACCATTTCAATACAAAGAAGTTGAGGATCTCCTGCTCCTCATCGACACTAACAAAGGAGCAGGTTCAGACGGAATACAACCTTTTTTCCTTAAAGCTGGCTTCCACTCCCTTACAGCTCCCATACTGCACCTGTTTAATCTGTCCACTAGCACCATTCTGGTTCCCGATGCACAGAAGGTAGCTCAGGTCATAGAAACATAGACTTTGACAGCAGATAAGGACCGCTTGGCTCACCTAGTCTGCCCATTTCCCTACCTACAGGATAAGCTGCAGATCCTATTTAACCAACAGCCTATTTCTTCCTACCCCCCCACAAAAATTGCCTTATGTCTGTCCCATGCATTCTTGAATTCTCCCACAGTTTTAGACCCCACAACCTCCTCAGGAAGGCTGTTCCATGCGTCCACCACTCTCTCTGTGAAAAAATACTTCCTCACATTGCCCCTGAGCCGTCCCCCCTCTATCTTCAAATTGTGTTCCCTTGTTCTTGCACATCTCTTTTTCTGAAAGATGCTACCCTCTTGGACTTTGTTGATTCCACTGAGGTACTTAACTGTTTCTATCATGTCCCCCTCTCCCTCCTTTCCTCAAGGGTATACATATTAAGCTCCTTTAGCCTCCTCGTATGGCTTCTCTTGCAGACCCTGCACCATTTTAGTTGCCCTCCTCTGAACTGCCTCCATCCTGTCTATGTCCTTTCGGAGATGGGGTCTCCAGAACTGGATGCAGTACTCAGATGGGGTCTCACCAACTGTCTGTACAGGGGATAACAACTTCCTGTTTTCTGCTGGTGATGCCTCTCCATACATCTCAGTATCCCCAGCCCTCCCTACCACCTTCTCACATTGCTTGCCAACCTTAAGGTCATCTGATATGATTACCCCAGGTCCCTTTCCATTTTGTTGTTGTTACTACCTCCCCCATTGTGTAATCTTCCCTGGTTTTGTTTCCCAGGTGCATTACTTGCATTGAATGTAAGCTGCCATACTTCGACCATTCTTCCAACCTTGCCAAGTCCCTCTCATCCTTTCCATGCCTCCTTGTATCAACCCTGTTGCAGATCTTTGTGTCATCTGCAAAGAGGTATACTTTTCCTTCCAGTCCCTCTGCAATGTCACTTATAAAGACATTAAAAAGGACTGGACCCAGTACTGAACCCTACAGTACCCCTCTAGTAACTCCTCTTTCTTCAGAGTGGACTCCATTTACAATTACCTTCTGTGTCCTGTTGTTTAGCCAATGTTTTACCCAGGCTACCACCCTGGGACCCACTCCAAGGCTGGTTAATTTGACTACTAATCTTTTGTGTGGGACTGTTCTTGGTCATACCCTTGTTCAAATCTGGCGACCCTATTGATCTGTACAACTACCGGCCCATATCCATTTTACCTCTACTCTCAAAACTCCTCAAAAAATTAGTAAATTCCCAGCTAAGAGACTACCTAGAAACAACTAACCTAATAAACTCTGCACAATGTGGATTTAGGCAATCCCACAGTACCACCACAGCCCTGGCCTCAGATACTAACAACTAGCTACTTTCCATGGATAAGAAACAAGTGACAGGTGCAGTTTTTCTGGACCTCAGTAAAGCCTTCGATATGGTCGATCATGCTTTACTTCTCAACACTGTACACTGCCACGACATCTCTGGCTCTTCACTCTCTTTGTTCAAGAGGTACCTCGCTGATAGATGACAATAGGTAAAAGCAGATGGCTCACTCTCCCCGCTCCTTCCCATTATGAGAGGTGTACTGCAAGGCTCAATTCTTGGACCTCTCCTCTTCACTCTCTACATCAACACTATTGATAATAACATCACCAAAGCAAAGCTTCACCTATTCATGGATGATACTGTGATCTACCTCTCCGGGCCCTCAGTTTCCAATGTCCAAATGGAACTCCAATCCCAGTTCAGCCTTCTCCAACTCAGACTGGTGCAATCCAAACTCCTTCTAAATGCCAAAAATCAAAAGTCATGTACTTCTTTTCCAACCAGATCACTTCCATTACAAATGCTGTATCATCCCTGCCCCCCATCAGAATGCTCCTAGGCGATGATCTTGAGATAGTCAACAACTTCAAATACCTGGGCTGTGTCCTCCACCAACACTTAACATTCACTGCCCACGTTACTTCCCTTGCAAAAAACCTGCTTCAATGCATAGGCTTCTTCTATAGGAAAGAATCCCTATTCACGGCCGAGGCCAGACTACGACTAGTCCAGATGACCTTTATGCCATGCCTCAACTATGTCAACATTGTTTATGGCTGATGTTCAGACTCCCTACTTCGCCAACTGGATACACTCTACCACAGAGCAATTTGTTTCATTTCCAGTGCACACTGTCGCACACATCACTGTGAGTTATATATCCAGTTAGGCTGGTCCTCCTTATTGACTAGACACCTCATTCACTTCCTCACCTGGTTACATAAAACCCTTTTGTCTAAGCTCCTCCTATACATCTCAACTCTCTTCCATCATACTGCCTGCTTATACTCACTACAGAGAAATAGCTACATTATGCTAGAAGTACCTTGCTTCCGTACTCAGCTCGGTGATATGGACATAAGTCATGCCCTTCCAGCTGCTTGGAATAAAGCACTATCAGTCTCAAACTTCAAAAATTACAACAAAAATCAAAAGAGACCTAGGAGTAATTATATCAGATGACTTAAAGGTGGGCAAACAATGTGAGACGGCAGTAAGGAGGGCTGGGGTATACTGGGATGCATAGGGAGAGGCATCAACAGTAGAAAACAGGAAGTTGTTATCCCTCTGTACAGACAGTTAGTGAGACCCCATCTGGAGTACTGCGTGCAATTCTGGAGATCCCATCTCTGAAAAGACATAGACAGAGTGGAGGCTGTTCAGAGGAGGGCAACCAAAATGGTGCAAGGTCTGCACCAGAAGACATATGAGGAGAGACTAAAGCAGCTTAATATGTATATCCCTGCGGAAAAGAGGGAGAGGGGGGACATGATAGAAACTTTCAAGTAGGAGATCACGTGATGCAGGCTCACAGGTAGTTGCACTCTCCATGTCTCCCGCTCGCTCGAGGTTTTAATATGTTTAAATACATTCAATCTATGAAAAATGCAAGGAAAAATGCATCTAAGAGGACAAATACTGCTCTACATTACTTGGCAGCAGTTTCCCTATCTAGTATGGAAACATAGATGAGGCAAGCATTACCAAAACGCACGCCTCCCTCCATGCCAGAAAAAGCCAGCAAAAAAACAAGGCTGCAAGCTGCTTTGGCTGAACGTACCTCTCAAATCCAAGATCCTAACATCTTGACAGTGGATCAGTTCTTAATGGAGTTCAAGCCATTTCATGAAGAACTCCGATCGTTAACCGCAGAGTTTAAATCTATGATCACGGCCCTGGAAAATGTCTCAACAAGGGTCGGAGATAATGAGACACGAATTGTCTTGGTGGAAAAGCAACTGGGGAGACTTGAACCGGAGCTAGTGTTGACAAGACAGAAGATGGCTCGACTGGAATTGAAGGTCGAGGATTTAGAAGGGTGCAGTAGACGCAACAATGTTGTTTTTATAGGTCTGACAGAGAAAGAAGAAGGGTCGATGCAGTCCTCTTTGTCCAAAAACTGGTTGTGAAGCTGGTAGGTCCCTTCCCGTATGGTGCCTCTTACTCCATAGAAAGAGCTCACCTGTCCCTGCACCCTATTCCAGCAGTGGATGCTCCCCTTCAACCTTTAATAGCTTGATTTCTGAACTATCTTGAGAGGCAACATTTCTTGATGGTCTGGAGCCTAGAACAAATCAAGTGGGGTGAAGTCCAGCTAAGGATCATGCAAGATCTTCCCGTGCCTGTCCGTCAGCGCAGAGCTCTTTTTCATCCTCTCATTAATAAGTTGATACCAGCGGGGATAAAATTTAAAAATGTTATATCCTGGCAAATTTCAGGTCCTAATAGCCGGCACTTGGACCAGTTTTGAAGAACCGAAGACCGAGGAAGCCACTCTGAGACCTGCATTCCCCAATCTATTTAACGATCGCTGAAGAAGGGTACATTTGTGCTTTGTATCCCTTTGTGATGGTATTGCCACTTGCTGCAATCCGAGAAGGAACGGAATGATTCCCACTTTGATTAGTTTTCGGTCCACTACCAAATGACAGAGTTTGTGCACCAGATCTTTGTCTCTACTATCAAATAGATTTTTACAGGGAAGTCTACATCTTGCACTCTCTTCTTTCAAAAGATCCTGCTGAATGTTAGTCCGTTGTGGTCTTAATGCTGCTATATGGCAGGCTAATGGACCAGTTGTTGCCTGATTTATGGCGCTCTCCACAGTAAAACATAACTGTATTGTAAGCATCATTGCATTCCTTTAGTTTGCAGTTATGTGGGGTGCTCCAAGAATTCAAATTAATGTGAGAGCTGCATTCCCTAATTGGATGACAGATTGATGCAGAAGAGAACTCTTGTGCTACACAGCCTTACCTGATGGTATTGCCGATTGCTGCTCTCCGAGAAGGTATGGAGTGATTTCCAAACAGGATCAAGCTTGTTCAATTAACTTATGGTTAAATATGGGTACTAGACTTTTGGCTCCCCTTCATGGACTCAATGCCTTAACAAGACAGGTTAATGGGGTGACAACCATCTGATTTATAATGCTTTCTATAGTAAAATACTTCTGTATCGCAAATATCATTGCACCTTTTTATTTTACAGTTTGTAGGGGAGCTTAGATAAAGAGCTTAAGTTAATTTCTGAGCTGTATTCCCTAAATTATTAAAAGATAGCTGTAGAAGGGAATTCATGTGCTCTGGTTCCTATGCGATGGTTTTGCCTTTTGTTGCACTCCGTGAAGGTATGATTTACACATCGGATCGTTTTTGGTTAATCAACAAATGGAAGAGTTTGGGTATCAGACTCTCGACTCCTATTTTCAATGATTTCTACAGGATCTTACGTGGAAGGGGGTTCCCTTTTTGTTTTGTTTTTTGTTTCTGTTTCATAGGAGCTTTGTGAATTTTAGTCTTTCAAGGACTTAATGTCTGAACATGGCAGGTTAATGGGCCGGCTGTCACCCGTTTTACAACGCTTTCCACAGTAAACGCAACTGTATGGCAAGTATTAATGCATTTTTCATTTTATAGGCTTGTGGGGCGTTTAAGCAGAGAACCTATTTTACTTAATTAATTCTATTTATCGTGGCCATAGGGAATTTCTTGAGGTTCTACTTACTTAAATCTAATAGTGACTAATGGCCACAAGAGGTCACCCTAGGATAAGTTATTTGCTTATTCTCCAGATAGACTAAGCTTGTGTGTGAACAAATGGTTCACTTAAGAGTCTATATTTTAGTTTTCCTGACATATTTACAAGGCTGAGATTTATAAGTGTCTATGTTTATAGCCAGTAAATACCTGTATTGTGTTCGTTCCAATGTTTCTTAGTACTCAAATTAGTATTAGGTATTGAGTGGGCGGGAGGGGAGAGAGGGTAATCGTGGTTTCTGTAAATCAAGTACCTTGATATTATTAAGTTGGGAGGGTGGGGGGTGTTTTGGGCCTTTTTAGCAAACAAGGTTATGTTAAGTTTAGGGGTTCAAAGGTTTAAAAATAAGTTTTCAGGGTTATGTGCTGTAGTTTCTAAAGGGATAAGGGGTTTGGGATTGGGGTGGGCAGGGGGATGGACAACTCGGCTGGATGCTAGTAATGTTAGAGGTAGACTACTGCATTTTGATTTACAAAAGCACGAAATGGCAGGCTGTTTAAAGCTACTTACGTGGAATATTTGAGGTGCCAGGAAGAAAGTCAAACGCTATCAGATTTTAAAACATATTGATTGTCTGAAAGGAACTGTCACATTCCTACAAGCAACCCATTTACTGATCTTGGCGGGCTTACTTCTTAGAAGGCAATTTGTAGGCCAGGTCTTCAATGCGGGGAATAACACTCAAAGTAGAGGGGTAGTCATGCTATTTTCCTGGAGTATTCCCTTTAACTGTGAGCTCTGCATACAAGACCCAGATGGCAAATATTTAATCTTGAAAGGCTTACTGGACCACACAGAGGTAGTGCTTTGCTGTGTTTATGGTCCTAACTCTGATTCCCCAACTTTTTTTTCTAGGCTACTTACAGAGTTACTTCCCTATGTTTCCTTTCCACTAATTTTGGGAGGAGATTGGAACCTTTCTTTTACCCCTGACCTGGATAGATCAGGGGTCAGAAGAACTGGTCTCTCACCTGCACAGAGAGCCCTCCGAGATTTAACGGATCAATTAGGATTGATAGACCCATGAAGGGTCCTGTATCCCTCCTTGAAAGAGTATACTTTTCGGTCCTCTGTTCATGGCACGTCCACCAGAATTGACTATTTTCTGATTAGTCATAATTTCTTGTCAGGGATTATGGATAGTGCCATAGAACCCGGAGTCATCTCAGACCACGCAGTGGTATGGTGTTCACTAAATTTGATTCCCAATGTTCCAAAAGAAACTATCTGGAAGGTGAACAATCAATTATTGTGAGATGAGAGTGTTATTAAGGATATTTTGAAGGCAATTGATCAGTATACTGAGGTTAATCGTGGCTCGACTGGCAGACTTGACCTAGAATGGTGTGCCCTGAAGTGCGTGCTAAGAGGGGAACTGATTAGAATTGCCTCATATAAGAAAAAGATGAAACAACAAGAAGCCCTCACATTACTCAGTAAAATTCATCAATTAGAAAAAGCGCTATTACCCTCCACCCCAGATGGTGACAGATTTAAACTGATGGGCTTAAGGACCCAGTATAGCTCCCTTCTGATAAGTGAAGCAGAATATGCAATAATGCGCACCAAAATTAACTATGTGGATCAAGGGGAAAAATCTGGCAAGTTGTTGGCCCTTCGTTTAAAATCTCAAGAAGCTTCCAGAATAATTAAGGGTATCAGATCTAGGTTAGATAACACTATACAAGTGAACCCTAAAAGAATAGCACAGGAATTCGTAACTTATTACAAGGACTTGTATGGACCCATGTCTAACCCTCAAGGAAAACAAAAATTAGATAAATACTTTGAGATCCTCCCTTTGCCACAGTTATCAGTAGCACAGAAGTTAGCATTGATGGCACCCATAACTGATATAGAAGTTGAGAAAACAATAAATTCCCTTCCTTGTGATAAGGCTCCCGTTTCTGATGGGTTTTCACCCAATTTCAATAAATCTTTCCACAGTTGACTCCTTGGTTAGGTTGGCTGTTTAAGAGGTTTCTAGATGGGGAAGAAATGGATGATAGCTTCCTGGAGGCCCTAATCATTGTTTAACACAAGCCAGAGCGGCACCCGGAAATGGTAACTAACTATAGACCTATCTCTTTATTGAATTACGACATGAAAATCATTGCTAAGTTGTTAGCAAACAGACTGGCGGAGGTCATGCCCACCATAATTCACTCAGACCAAGTAGAATTTATCAAGGGGAGGAACTCCTCGGATCACTTGAAAAAATTATCACATATTTTCTCTGCATTCAGGGACTCTGAAGTGCCAGTCGGACTACTGTCCCTGGACACGGAGAAAGCTTTTGATAGTGTGGATTGGAGTTTTTTATTTTCCACAATGGGTAAATGTGGATTCCCGAAGGAGTACATTGACTGGATTGCTTCCTTTTATAAAAATCCCAAGGCTCGTATTTATTGTAATGGAGTTTTCTCTGAGAGGTTCCTTCTTCATTCTGGCACTCGCCAAGGCTGTCCATTATCTCCACTCCTTTTTAATATCTATCTGGAGCCTTTACTTGTCAAACTCAGAAACTCTCCCTTGATTCCGGGAATCCCTCTGTATGGGTTTGACCTCAAACTATCAGCATATGCAGATGACTTTCTGCTCCATTCCATCAACCCTGCTGTTGTGTTTGAGGCTACCCTGCAAATGATCTCAGAATCTGGCACCTATTCTAATTATAAAATTAATTTGGACAAAAGCATGGCCTTCCCTTTAAATTTTAGATTGCTAAAAAACTATATTCTACAATTAGGCCTTCACTGGTCCCCTAAACGCTTGAAATATCTGGGCATTTACCTCACTAATTTGGATTCCCTCATGAAGAAACTAAATCTTGGTGACACCCCATCTATTATACAACAAGATTTTGCTAGATGGTCATCCCTCCCTATCTCTCTTTGGGGACGCATTAATATAGTTAAAATGAACGTCCTATCAAGGATCTTCTACCCGTTGCATATGCTCAATGTCTGACTACCCATTAAATGGTTCAGGAAAGCCCATTCTATCATCTCTTCCTTTATATGGGCTGCTAAGCCCCCAAGAAGAGCTTACCAGAAATTGATTGTGCCCAAGGTTAGAGGTGGTTTGAGATTACTTCATATAGGGGGTTACTACTGGGCTAGTCAGGTCTCTAAGTATATGAAACGGATGACCAATCATGTAACATTAGTTAACCTGCTGTATGTCCCATCGTGGTTAATTCTTGAGAAAACAATGATAGCTGAAGCACATCTACCTACATCTATGTTGTTATATAGTTCACTTAAAAACCTACCGGTTAATATTTCCCGTTCTCCCATAGGGATGTCGCTAAGATCTCATACTCAGTTGTGTAACTTTTTAAAGTATAAACACACTCAGGACTGGAACCAGCCATTAGTAGAGAACCCAAACTTCAGGACAGGAAACAAGACAATTCCTAAACTTTGGATTCCTCAGTTACAGAACAGAAAATTGAAAGATTTCCTAGACCCAGCGGGGAAAAGTATTTTTAATAAATATTCATTAAAAAGGGACAAATGTTCAGCACATATCAGATATCTCATCTCCTGAACTGGTTAAATAAACAATTGTTTACAGAGGATAAGTTTTGTGAATTCTTTACCTCCTTAGCAGAGGTAGTACACCTGCCCCATGCAGTAGCTCAAGTGTATGGTTCCCTCCTGGAGCTGGCACCAACTATTCAAGAAGGAGGCCCAAAATAATGGGTTAGACAATTCCCAGATCCTAGCATTAATTGGAGTAAAATCTGGGAAGGTACATACATTTACTTATCTCAAGACAGGTTGAGACTTACACAATTTCAATTTCTACATAATTTATATTGGACGCCCCTTAAATCCCCAACTCCAACTTGTACTAGGTGTAAATTGGAAGAAGGTTCTCTCTGTCATGTGTACTGGGACTGTCCCTTTGTCCAGGACCTCTGGACAGAAATCCATCAGAAAGCTGACCCACTATTAGGTCTAGAGGATCTGTTTACACCAGACATTTGCCTCATAGGGAATTATTCCAAACTACAGGTTAGAACGCATAGATATCATATGGCGATGATCTCACTAACACTTAAGAAGCTTGTCTTAAGGCATTGGATTGACATCCAAAAGTTTTCTTATATAGAATGGCTCCAAGACCTTTTGTTTAATTTATGGGTAGAACAATTTAGAACATCTCCGGGCCACTTCTCCTCCAGATATAAAAAGATATGGGCTGGGATGCACGCTGTCTATATGTTACAAGTTGGAGTTCGCTTGGCTCAATAATTTCTGAGGTTTGAGTTGTCCTTATGGTAGTGGATGGTCATTTTTTTATCTATGGCGTCAGTCCAAAGCGTTTTCTTGTTATGCTTCTGTTTTTAGAAAAAACTAGAGTGAATATACATCCATGCCGAAGTGGGGAGGGTTGGGAGGGAGAGGGACTGTTTTAAGGTGGTAGGTGGGAAGGTAGACATTTTGGGGCAGGTTATAAAGGGTGGGGACATGTCACTGTATTTCCTATGCTTGTATTCATGCCTGTATGGGTACTCAAGTTATTCTGATTACTGTGCCATGTCATTTGATGTATGCTTGAAAATAATAAAATACAAATTTCAAAAAAAAAAAAAGAAACTTTCAAGTATCTCAAGGGAATTAACAAAGTACAAGAGGGTAGTATCTTTCAGAAGAAGAGATGTGCAAGAACAAGGGGGTACAATTTAAAGATGGGGGATGGCTCAGAGGTAATGTTAGAAAGTATTTTTTCACAAAGAAGGTTGTGGATATATGGAACAGCCTTCCTGAGGAGGTTGTGGAGTCAGGAACAGTGGGAGAATTCAAGAATGCATGGGACAGGCATAAGGCAATTCTAGTGGGGGGTAGGAGGAAGTAAGCTGTTGATTAACTAGAATCTGCCACTTATCCATCAGGTAGGGAAATGGGAAGACTAAGTGGGCCAAGTGGTCCTTATCTGCTGTCAAATTCTATGTTTCTGTTTCTATAACAACAACAAAAAATCTTGTATCCCTATGCAGTTTCAAAGCACTAGTCTCCAACAAAATTGGTGACTCCTGTGAACGGCTTTGAGCCCGCACCTCTCCCACTCAATCCCACCCTTTCATATTTCTTCCTCCCTCGCTCCCCCGCCTCCCTCACATTCACTTCCTTCCCCACTACCCCTTCCCTCTCACCCCATCCTTCCCTAGTTCACCTTCTGTCTACTCTCACACCCACCCCCTAGCTTCCTTCCCTCCTCCTTCCCCACTTCCCTGCTCTCCCTGTACCTTCTGCCTTACAACCCACACCCTCTTTCCCTCCTCTGCCACCACCTTAATCCTTTGTCTCACCCTTCACCTCACCCTTCCTTCTCTCTTCCTCTTAAATCACCCCACTTCCCTGCTCTTCTCTGCACCTCTTTTCCAACCACCCGCTCCCTCCTCCCCTTCTGCTACCACCCACACCCCTGACTCACCCCCATCACCCTACCCCATCCTCGTCTTCCTCTAAAATCTCTACTGGCCCTGTGTCTCACCTCTAATCTGTTCCAAATGTTTAACCCTTATGCTCCGAATGTTTAAACAATATGTTCTCACCATTTTGTAACCTCACTGTTCTGTACACCGTAGCCTGTACTTGTGTATATATGTACATACTGTATATGTCCTTGTAAACCTTCACCCGGTCCATGTATTTATTGTTACTTACTTTACCCTTGATAGTTGCTCAGGAGCTCCTTGTAAATGAGCTTGCTCAACAGAGTATTTCCTGACAATAAACTTTGACTTGTGGAAGAAAAATTCCACAAGTCCACAATGTGCTTTAAAAATCCTACAAGTCCATAATTTGCAGGGAAAAAAAGTCCCACAAGTCTACATTTGTTCAAAACAATCTGCTTTTTTCGTGAATGCAACCCCCCCAAAAAAAACAGAAATCTGCAACTGTTCACCTGCAGATTTTAAATTTTGTTCACCCCCATCCACAACTGTAAAACTTAGACATCTGTTTCCATGGCCATGGGTCCTCTAGAGCATTTCAGTCACCTGGTCAGTAGCAGGGCTCCTATAGCTTCTGCCACAGAGATGGCTCTGCTCGACTCCCTCTCAACAGGCCAACAACAGTCAGAGGCAGAAATACTGGTATGCAATATGCAGGGTGTAAGGATGCACATAGGGTCTGGTGTTTGGTTTTGGTTGGTGAACATTAAAAATCCATTTCAGATTAATTTTTGGTGCAGGTAAAAGTGTGGTATAATATACTCTATTTTACATGCCAGCTTTCTGGCACATAAACATAGAAGAAGAAGAAGAATTAGTATTTTTATAGTGTTTTTCATACACATTGTATCCTAAAGGGCTTTACAAGCAATGAGAGACTGGTAGAGAAGTGACTGCAACGTGTAGTGGCAGCCATTTCACACATCCACATCCACACACAGCCTTGGACAATTGCATGAACCAGTTTTATGGGAAGATGAATATTGGCCAGGATACCGGAGAAGTCCCCTACTCTTTTGTGAAGAGTGCCTTGGGTTCTTTTACTTCCACCTGGCCATCTACCAGGACAGCACCAGAGATGGGCAGAAGGGACCTCGGTTTTAACATCTCATCCAAAGGATGGCACACACCGATAGTACAGCATCCCCCAATACTGTGCTTGGATGCCAGTGTTTATGGTATCATTCCAATCTAAGCATGGGATCACAACCCACAACCTACTGGCCCAAAGGCAGATGTGCTACCAACTGAGCCATGCTGACACCTCAAACAGGATGGCCACACTCTGGGAGTTAGGTCAGAAAGTCCACTGAATAAGTACAACATAGACAGAGTTCACCATCTCAATGTAATTTTCTTACATTGCTAAATGGAGAGTGCAACACCTACCCCCAGTTTCATGATACCAAGCAATGAGGGATTGCTCTGGTATGCTGGTGACTCAGGTTCCCACTCCACGTTCGGGATATCAGGAGCTGAGGCCGGCATGGAGGGCTCATGAGTGTTTGAGGGATGCATTACTTGGGGGGGCCACAGTACCGCTCTTTCAGTGGCTTCTGGTAGTGGCATGGTGGAGGTGCCATGGACGGTGTGGGTGGCCACATGTGGTCCAGCACATGATGCCCCCAATGCCAGACATGAGTGTGTGTAATTGTGGGAAAAGGGGTGGGAAACAAGTTGCTGTAATGTTGCACCAGCTTGTCAAATGACAAACTTCATCACCCACACACTAGCAGCCTTCCAGCATTCCATAGTGACCTCTCCAACCAGCACCAGGGAATCTATAGGTACTCCCTCCTCTAGGTCACAGGAGGCCCCAGAATGGACAAGCCAGCCTCCTGAATGCTTGGGTTACTGGAGGTCAGGTTGGTGCCTGACAGTAGCAGGGAGTGGCATGATGGGCAGGGAGGGGCAGCTGTGGGACCCATATGAGTGGTGTGCCAGTGTGGGTAAGAGGTGACAAAAATATCTACTGTACACCATTTTCATACCCCACACAATTTAGACACCCATCCACTCCCACAAAGCTGCTGTCCCCTACTCCCTCAGCCTACAAAGGAAGCACCATCCAGCCCCCTACCCATTCTGCTGACACATTAGCAAGCAGTGAGACAGTCATGTTGCAAGCCCCATACCTTTAGTTTTGATAGCCCAGGTCAGCATGGCTATTGAATTTGGCCACTTTAGTAGTCTCACTCCTTACCAAAGTCCAAATGACTCTGATACATCATCCTAGCACCTCACGCCCCCCTGCCCAGCCACTCGACTCTCAAACCCTTCTTCCAACCAGATTGTGTACCGCGGAGGAGTGTGGGGGAATCATTCCTTGAAGACCACATAATGGGGGGGGTGGCAGCTGGCCATGGTAGCTTACAGAGGAGAGTTAACCAGAGATCAGAGATGGGGCTGCGTGGGTCACCTGCCTGAAAGACAAAGTGGCGTGCAGGATCCTCAAAAAGAATAGAAAAAAGAAAGAAAATAATTATATGACTGACCTGGGATTTGAACCAGGGCTCACCTGAACTCCACATAGGTCTCTTACCACCTCAGTTACAAGACCAGTGGGCTTTCCCAAGGATTCCACAGACACGTCTTTTACTCTCGTTACTGGAAGGAAGCAACCGAAGCAAACAGGAATGATAACACACACAGTTAAATGGTGATCCATTATCACTTGTCACTGCTTGCCAGAAGTAGAGAATATTTTGTGGGCCATCATTTCAGTTTCACAGCTGTCGCAGATGCTGATATTACAAAATCTATCTCCGGATCTGTGGAATATTCATCCATCACAAACACTATAATTGTCATTTGGTAGCAGAGCGCACGAATCAATAGATGCATTACTCCATACATTATCAGGCAAATCGCTTGCTTGTAATGGCTATGGTTTTGTGTCATTCAGCACTGTTTGACATGCTGAGCATTCGTTCACAGTACTTCCTTGCAAGCAAATTAGTATTTCTAAGAAATAAAATATTTTGCACAGTGCTTTCCAATGGGGATGGGCACACTGGAGTCTAAAGAACCCCCTTGAACCTGACTGGTTCTTTTAGAACCAAACAGGACATCTCCTTGAAAAACTGATCAGATGCTTCTACATGCAAATTAGTCATTAGCATGTGATTATCATACTTATGTACTTAAATTCCAAAACTTTGAAAACAGGGTTTAATGACAAAAAACGTTCAGAATATTTTTGAGTTCTCAATGAGTTAGAGGCGGGTGGTTCATTTATAATTATTTTTGCAGGCTGACTTTACAATAGTTTCCCAGTTGATTCTGCAGTACATACATGCTTGGTCCCTGTCATTTAGATGCTGGCAGGTCAAGGTGGAGAGAGAGAGACAGAGAGAGAGAGATAGAGACAACTGTCTGGGCCCATCTCCATCCAGTGCTCTTCCCATCAAAGAGTATGGGCTTAGTTAGGGTGAGTTGGGTGCCAGACAGAGAATTGGGGGATGTTGGGTGCTGATTGGGTACAGTCTGGGAGGTGGTGGTGGTGTACAAAGTTACATAATGGGAACTGAGCTGGAGGGTGGTGCCACTGGACTATCAGGGAATTTCACATTTATATCTCAGGGATCAGGGTGGGAGTAGGTATCACTGGACGAGCAGGGAATTTCACATTTATATCTCAGGGATCAGGGTGGGGGATTACCACTGGACTACCAGGAAATGTAACAGTTGTATCTTGGGGATAATGGTGGGGCAGGGGGTACCTCTGGACTACCAGGGAATCTCACAATTATAGCTCAGGAATCAGGGTGGGCGTGGGCGGGTACCACTGGACTACCAGGGAATTTCACAGTTATATCTCAGGGATCAGGATGGGAGGGAGGTACCACTGGACTACCAAGAAATGTAAGTTATATCTTGGGGATCAGGGCAGGAGGGGGTATCACTGGTCTACCAGGGAATTTCACATTTACATCTCAGGGTTCAGGGTGGGAAAGGGTACCACTAGACTACCAGGAAATTTAACAGCTGTATCTTGGGGATCAGGGTAGGGGGTACCACTGGACTACTAGGAATTTTTATTTTATTTTTTATTTTAGTATGCTTTTTCTGTGTGCCACCAATTGTGGTAGCTCAGCCTTCACCCAAGACCCCCTTCTCATCCCCTCAGACTTACCACTTTCCTGGCAATA
The DNA here is from genome assembly GCA_016271365.2 of Neoceratodus forsteri. Taxonomy (NCBI): domain Eukaryota; kingdom Metazoa; phylum Chordata; order Ceratodontiformes; family Ceratodontidae; genus Neoceratodus; species Neoceratodus forsteri. The sequence continues at coordinate 130,206,082 of JADMNL010000024.1, forward strand.
CCCTTTGGATTACTCCCAGAGTGGTGCTGCCTCACTAGTGTGAACCCACCTGATGATGGGAGAAGGATGCTGGCAGGGGCGTCTACTGGCATTACCTGCCTGGCTTGTCCCCCAGGGTGGGGAATGGGGTCGATCCAGATATAGCGGAAGACAGGATAGGTCGGCTTCAGCAGCATCGCAATGGGCAATCAGGGCTGAGGGAAGTGGAGTGTCATATACGGTGGCCACTATTTTGGTTAGTTTAGACCCTAGAGGATGTGGTGTGCAATAATGGAGGACACACATCTGTGCCAACATCCCGTAAGCCCCTCACAGCATCTCAGGCACTGGTCACTGCTGTCCCCCTGGCCTCTGCCAGAGGTCAGTTGAATGCAGGATACACAATCCCCCCCCGGAGAAGGAGCTTAGTCCCTGAGATGCACAATCCTTCTCCCTCCAGCCACCCTCTGACTCCCAAGTCTGTTCCCGAACCTGAGCTGTCGGTGATGCAAGTGGAACTGCTGCGCCGGCCCAACTACCTAGAAATTTGACAGTTATATCTTGGGGATCAGGGTGGGAGGGGGTACCACTGGACTACCAAGGACTTTCACAGTTATAGCTCAGGGATCCGGGCGGGAGGTGGCACCACTGGACTACCAGGCGATCTCACAGTTATATTTCAGGGATCAGGGTGGGAGACGGGATACCACTGGACTACTAGGTAATCTCACAGTTGTATCTCAGGGATCAGGGTGGGAGGTGTTACCACTGGCCTACCATGTAATCTCACAATTATATCTCAGAGGTCAGGGCAGGAGGGGGCCAGCGCCACTGGACTACTAGGGAATTTCACATTTATATTTCAGGGAATCAGGATGGGAGGGTACCACTGGACTACCTGGGTATTTCACAGTTATATTACAGGGATCGGTGGGAGAGGGGGTACCACTAGACTACCAGGATATGTCAGAGTTATATTTTGGGGATTAGGGTGGGGAGGGGTACCATTGGACTATGAGGGAAATTCACAGTTATATCTCAGGGATCAGGGTGGGTGGGGTACCTGTGGACTACCAGGGAATTTTACATTTATATCTAAGGGATTGGAGCATGAGCGGGGTACTACTGGATTACCAAGGATTGTCACAGTTATATCTCAGGAATCAGGGTGTGAGGGGAGACCACTGGAGTACCAGGGAATTTCACATTTATATCACAGGGATCAGGGCTGGTAGAGGATATCACTGAAGTACCAGGGAATTTCACAGTTAGATCTCAGGGATCAGAGTGGGAGAGGGTACCACTGGACTACCAGGAAATTTTACAGTTTTATCTCAGAAATCAAGGTGAGAGGGGGTATCACTGGACTACCAGGGAATTTCACAGTTATATCTCAGGGATCAGTGTGGGACATGGTACCACTGGACTACTAAGGAATTTCACATTTTATCTCAGGGATCAGGGTGGGAGTGGGTACCAAGGAAGTACCAGAGAATTTCTCATTTATATCCCGGGGATCAGGGCAGGAGGGGGGTACCACTGGGCTACCGGGGAATTTCACATTTATATCTCAGGGGTCAGGGTGGGAAGGAGTTAATACAGGATTACAAGGGAATTTCACATTTCTGTCTCATGGATCCATGCTTGAGGGGGGTACAACTGGATAACATAGAAATTTAACAGTTATATCTCTGGGATCAGGGTTGGAAGGGGTACCATTGGACTACCAAGGAATTTCACAGTTATCTCAGGGATCAGGGTGGGAGACGGTGTACCACTGGACTACCAGGGAATTTCCCATGTATATCAGAGGGATCAGGATGGGAGGGGATACCAGTGGACTACCAGGGAATGTCACAGTTATATCTCACGGATCAGGATAGGAGGGGGTACCACTGGACTACCAGGGAATTTCACATTTATATTTCATGGATCAGGTTGGGATGGAGGTACTACTGGACTACCAGGGAAGTTCACATTTACATCTCAGGGATCGGGGTTGGAGGGGGTACCACTGGAGTACCAGGGAATGTCACAGTTATATCTCATGGATCAGGGTGGGAGAGGGTACCACTGGACTACCAGGGAATGTCACAGTTATATCTCACGGATCAGGATGGGAGGGGGTACCACTGGACTACCAGGGAATTTCACATTTACATCTCAGGGATTGGGGTGGGAGGGGGTACCACTGGAGTACCAGGGAATGTCACAGTTATATCTCATGGATCAGGATGGGAGGGGGTACCACTGGACTACCAGGGAATGTCACAGTTATATCTCATGGATCAGGATGGGAGGGGGTACCACTGAAGTACCAGAGTATGTCACAGTTATATCTCAAGAATCAGGGTGGGAGGGGGGTACCACTGGACTATCAAGGAATTTCAAAGTTATGTCTTGGGGATTGAGGTGGGTACCACTAAGCTGCTAGGGACTTTCACTAAATTATATCGGTTATCAGGGTAAGAGTGGGAGTGTTTCTGGCACTTATGCTGTGGGGGGAGTTGCACGTGCTGATAAGAGGAAGCAGTAAATAGCATTGCCTTGGCAGCCTTTTTATTATATCATTTATTTTATTTCAAAAGTTTAACCTGGAAAGTCATACTGAGCTGATAACAGGTAGTTTCCAGATGTGTCCTGGGGTTGAGGGAGTGAGGAAGAAAATACAATAGGTAAAAGAATAACAGTACATTAACAGAATACGACATTGAGTAAATGACTATTATGAACGGGGATGGTAAATGCAGCAATCTGATTGGCCAACAGCTCTTTAAAGCCGTGATGATATTGGGCTATATCATTATGGCTTTAAAAAAGCTCCAGGAACCAGCCTCCTCACTCACAAAATTTCCTCTGTTAGCAGCATGCCCCAGATCCCTCACTAGCTTCACAAAAGTCTGCCCACCCAGAACATGTCCTCCAATACACTGCACCCAACCACAGATGTAAAATAAATAAAAAAAAAAAAAAATCAATCCGTTACCAAGGGATGACGCAGCTGCACAGAAGTTGCAGTCAGTAACTTCTCACTTAGTTTCAATAGCAGCAGCGCATGACTGACAGTAACGGGCGAGTCTTTTTTTTTCCGTAGCAAATAAAAACAAAGTGGGACTCAAATGACACAATGGCTGCAACTCCTCCATGTCGTTCCTTACCAATGTACTGTCCGTTGTCTCACCCCAGCCACAACTCTCTTCTCTGCGCTAACTCGCGGCATCGTCACACCATTTCAGTGTGTGGCTTTTTACTCTTCATTTAAAAAAACCACAAAAAAACAGTAAGCTCCACAAATCCCTTACACGTCGCTCGCTACCACAAAGGAACAGAAACCTCTTTAAAATAGCCACAATTCGGATCCGAATGCAATGTAGAGTGAGAGATGAATTCACACAGACACAACAGCCCCACCTCTATCAACTATCAGTATAATAGTGCCACCTACTGTCTTAAGAATTATTTTATTAAAATGTGATCCTACACCACCCAAAAACTCATTTTAAAATGTTTTAAAACCTGTTTATTTTACTTTTTTATTTTTAAAACTTTAAACCCAGTTCATAATATCAATAAGTCACTCCAGGGTGTGGTATATCATGGGAAATCGTCATTTCTCAGATGGTTGGATGTACTCGGCCTGCGGCCTGTGCCCAACCACCTGAAGCATGATGATATCCCATGATATACCACACCCTGTCGTGCCTTATTGCTTAATTATGAACTGAGGATCGAAAATAGAGGAATCTGACTGACTGAGACGTTTTTGAAGCCATGATGATATTGAGCTACATCATCACGGCTTCAGAAAACCTCTGGCCACCAGCCTTCCAACTGCCCACAACTTCCTCCTCGTGTCTTCCATCGCATTACCCACATATATGCTTCAGTTTCTCATATGGACTCCCCTGGTTTCAAAGATGTAATCGTCAACAAAACGTCGCCAGAGCAGCAAGGATTTCAGCATCTCTGTGACACACTTAAAAACATTTTTTTCTCATTCCTTTGGGATAACACAACCTGTTGCGTTTCGGCACTGCTGCTTTAAAATGCCGTCACCCATTTCAACTGCCGCACAGTGCCAGTTCTAGCCTCACTCGATAATATTCCTGATTTTTAAAATGTAAAAAAACAAAACGGACGAGAAAGAACCTTCACTCACATTTAAATGAACTGCTAGCAAGTGCCATCCACATCATTGTAACGCATTGACACCCGATGATGATAAGATACTTCCCGCTACTTATCCATGTCGGTACTGCATACAACTGCTACATACAGTGCTACCAAAAAAAAGGCAAATTATTCCCTCAAAATTAAAAGAAATCCAGTTCAGCACAAATTGGCAGAGTTCACAGGTCACACAATCACAACTTTCACATCATCAGTCAGCTCCAACTGCAACAGTGCCACCTGCTGCCTCCAAGAACTATTTTTTTAAATGTATTCCTACACTATAATAAAAAGCTATTTTTAAAAGGTTTAAATTTTTTTTTTTTTAATATTACATTTCTAAAACCTTTACTCCAGTTCAGAATAGCAATAAGGCACTCCAGGGTGTGGTATATCATGGGATATCGTCACTTCTTGGATCGTTGGACGCACTCGACCTGCGGCCTCATGTCCAACCACCCACGGCGTGATGATATCCCATGATATACCACACTCTGTCATGCCTTATTGCTTAACTATAAAATGGGTAAGAGAAATACTGTACTGTGATTGGTGGAATCCAGTCACATGACTATGATGTTATCCCAACATAACAGCACAGGTTTCTGAACCTCATTATTTGGTCCTAAAATAAAAAAATTAATGAAGCCATTTTATAATTGCAATAAGGCTTCATGGGTGTATAAAGCCCTTGGCTTTGCCTCATGCTTCATTTCCTCAAGTGTGCCATTATCACACAATAATGTACGCCCTGTCATGCCTTATTGCTTAAGCAATATACAGTAGTACATCAAAAACAAGCATTTGTCAATGCTGAATGTTTGCTTGCTGGCATTGGCATTGGTAGTGTAGGAGTTACAGAGCTGCATAATAGGAATGGCAGTGAAGTATTGAACTGAAGCCAACCCCATCACCACCCTGCTGATAGTGACAGACATTGGGGTGTGCCTTTAGGTCGTCAGGCATAACGGCCATGCCATTTCACCACACCCTACCCTGCAGACACTGACAAGTGTGTCAGTGCACCTTGGGGTCTTTGGCTCTTATGCGCACCCCATTCCATCAGGAAATATGGTGAGATGGGTGCAGTATAGGGGAATGGGGTGAACTTTGGGGCCGAAGAGTCCAAGGCACACCTCGATGCCTGTCACTGGCTGCAGGGTGTGGGTGGGGGTGGAATGGTATGAGCATTGCAGGCAAAAATCCCATGTCACAGCCCTGATGCCTGTCATTCTCTACAGAGTGGGGCGTTGTGGTCAGAAACCCTAACGCCTCAGGCATTTGTTGGTATTTTCACTCCAAATTTTCAACATGTTTTGTTTGTGACCCCCACCTCATGAACAGTGGCAATATCAGTTTGTTAGCCAAATGCTGCTTTTGCACAGCGACTACAGCATTTGGCACCACAGGTGCAAAAACACATTCTGAACAGGATGTGAAAAATGATAGCTGCACTGTTCATGGGGAGGTGTAAAAAATGGCAATGCTGAAAATCTGCAGTGAAAATACTTAAAAAAATGGTGAAGTCATGAGCGTGTGTAGAATAGAAAATAAAGTACGGGGAGGTGTGTTTAACGAGAGTTTACACACACCCGAGGGGTTAGATGCATCATAAACCCCGAGAGCAAAGCTCGAGGGGTTTGTGCAAAGCATCTGACCCCAAGGGTATGTGTAAACCTCAAGTTTAAACACACTACCCCATATTTTATTTTATATAATTAATGGCTCTCCCCTTTTTGGCCACAGCAATTATATAAAATAAAATCAGCAGTTTCGGTGTGGCTACGAGTATGCGCCACTTTATTTTACGTCCGGTTGGATTTTCATTTTCGACAGCTTCACTTAATTTTTTTTAACAATATTCAAAGTCCCCCCATCTGTAAAATCAGTGCTCATATTGTTTTTTTTTTAAATTTACTCACCGCCATGTTTCTTTGGTGGCTCCGTCGTAGGAAGGAAGCGCGAGCCAGGAAGGGAGACGCTGGTGTAGGCGCATGCACAGAGGGAGGAGAACCGTGTGCGTGTTTGCCGTTATAAACGCTCCTTTATAACAGCAAATTACGCCACGGTCTCTCAATGGCAAAAGGGGAGAGCCATTAATTATAACTGTGTAATGCACACCTGTAATGTAATTCGTTTGGGGATTTTTTACAGCAGATTGTCAACACAGGCATTTTGGGACCTCCGATCATGAACAGTGTCACTGTGATTTTCGTTATCTGGCCCAAACAATGATTTCCCACAGTGACCACGCATTTTTACACTGAAAGTATAAAATCACATTTCGGCCATATTGTGAAAAATGACAGCTGTACTGTTCATAAGGAAGCGTGGAAAAATGCCACTGGTGAAAATCTGGACTGAAAATATCACAAATTCATGAACTTACAAGGAATTAACACAGTCATTTTATGGACTTTTGTCACCAAATTTTCAACACAGCCATTTTAAGACCTCTGCTCATGAACAGTGTCACTGTGATTTTCTTAATCTGTCCCAAACATTGATTGTGCACACTGACTGCGCCATTGTGCGCTACATGCACAGAAACACATTTTGGGTGAGATGTAAAAAATAACAGCTGAACTGCTCATAAGGAGGTGTGGTTAAATGTCAATGTTGAAAATCCAGCGTGCAAATATTAAAAATTTGCAAACTTACGAGAGTGCGTAGGAACTGCGCAACATACACTCGTAAAACACTCATTTTAAGAATTTTTCACCAAATTTTCAACATAGCCATTTTAAGACCTCTGCTCATGAACAGTGTCACTGTGATTTTCTTAATGTGTCCCATACATTGATTTTTGCACACCAACTGTGCCATTGTGCGCTACATGCACGGAAACACATTTTGGGTGAGATGTAAAAAATAACATCTGAACTGCTCATAAGGAGGTGTGGTAAAATGTCAATGTTGAAAATCCAGCGTGCAAATATTAAAAATTTGTGAACTTACGAGCGAATGTAGGAACTGTGTAATGCACTCTCTTAAAACAGTCATTTTTAGGAATTGTTTCACCAAATTTGCAACATAGGCTTTTTGAGAGCCCACCTTATGAACACTGGCACTGTCATTTTGTTAATCAGTCCCAAAAGGTGATTTCATGCAGTGACCGCAAAATCACTCTTCGGGCCTGATTATGCGCCATGACAGTTCAGAATTCATGAGAAGGGGTCCCAAAAACCCCTATGTTGAAAATGTTGTGCCAAAATTCCAAAAAATGCCTGAGATATGCATCAAAGTTGAAAAAAATCTATTTATGGCATTCTAAAGCTTACCAGCATTTCCTCAGTTCGCGGTCGGCTTTGAAGAGTGCAGACATGTTCCCGGTCCCCTGAAGATCATCACGCCAGACTCCGGAGGCAAGTATGGGGTGAGGTGGGGTGTGGGGAGGCAGAATGCACAGAGGATGGGCTCAGATGGGCAGGGAGGCTGCCAAGGGAACTTTTTTTGTTTACAGGTTTGTTTTTTTTTCAGGAAGACAACAGGGGACGTTTGCCACGCTGGGGTGGGCTCCCAATGTGGCAGCTGGAAGGCTGTTTAGGGGGGTCTGGAGCCAATGGGGGATTGGGCACCCCCGTTGGCCATAACAATTTTTGCCACCATGGGGTGGGCTCCCAGCATGGCACCTGGAAAGCTTTTTGAGGGGGAGTGCAGCAGAGCTGACGGGGGATTGGGCACCCCCGTTGGCCATACAGTGTGTGCATGGGGTGGGAGCACATGAGCATGCAATATGCATGCATGTGCGTGTGTGTGTGTGTGTGGAGGGGGAGTACTGCTCACTGAAGTGGAGCTCTCCCTTTCAACTGTACAGCACTGCATTTTCAACTGCTGTCATAGACAGCTGCAGCATTCTTTGGAGAACTGCGGCCACACCTGCAAACACACTGACTGAATTGGAAGACGGGTGCCACACCTACAAAAACTTGGATGATGGCAATGTGTTTCTTGCACATGCGTGCAAGCAAACATAATGAGCAAAGTACTGTACATTACAGAATTAATACTGAATACAATGTAAAACAAGCATCTGTCAGGGCCGACCATGTTTGCTTACATGCTATTGCAAGTTAGAACAACAGCATCTTGAGGCTATGGGCAGGCAGACCTTTTTTTTTTATTTACACAGTATTTAGTCAGGACAGCACAGCTCAACTGTAGTATCTTGTTTTCAGTGGGGTCCTGCTTTTATCCATTTTTTTACTGTATTTATCCAGGATAGCCCAACTGAGAAGCAGTATCTAATTTTTAATGAAATCCTACTTCAACACACTTTTACACTGTATTTATTCAGGATAGGCCAGTGGAGAGGTAACATCTTGTTTTCTGTGTAGTCCTGCTGTTACCCATTTTTACACTGTATTTACCCCAGACAGTCCAGCTGCGAGGCAATTTGTTATTTTCAGTGGGATCAAGCTTATACAGTGTATTTTTCCAGGACAGAGCAGCATAGATACACATTGTTCAGGCAAGGTTTGCTGTACCAGAGTTCCACTTTTACACATTTTCACTATATATTCACCCAGGATAGAGTAGATGAAATGGCAATATCTCATTTTCAATGGGAGTCCTGCTGTTACACATTTGTATACTGTATTTAGCCAGGATCGTAGGCATGAGATGACTTATCTCATTTTCAGCGCAGTCCTGCTTTTATAATGTATTTTTCCAGGACAGATCCACTTAGATGCAACATCTCTTTTTCAGTGGGGTTCTACTGTAAGGTCCTGTTTTTACACAGTTTTACCATTTATTAGTGTTGCTCATATAGTATCCTAGAAATCAGGATACCAACAGATACCTCCAATTTGGCCAGATAGGTTCTGTGGTAGGCTAGTAGTGCTATTTGACCATGGATCCTACCAGCTAGGATACCTGGATCCTAACCAGGATCCATCACTATATGGCCCCAGATCCTAACTATCTGCTCTAGGATCTGTGGATCCTAACTAGGATATCTAGACCTAACTAGGATCCATCACTATCTGGTCCCGGATCCTAACTATCTGCCCTAGGATCCATCACTATCTGACCCTGGATCCTGTCTGCCCTAGGATCCATCACTATCTGACCCTGGATCCTATCTGCCCTAGGATCCATCACTATCTGACCCTGGATCCTGCATCTGTCTTTGGCAGGATATCTGATAGGATCCAAGTCAGGATACCAGCACTATCTGACAGAGAGTGGTAGGATCTACAAAAGCACTATCTGAGCAACACTACGATTTATTTTTACAAAGGGTAGCCTAGCTGAGATGCAATATCTCATTTTCAGTAGGGTCCTGCTTTGTCACATTTTCATAAGGTATTTACCCAGGATAGCACAGCAGAGATGCAGTTATGTTGCTTTTGATGAGGTTCTGCTTTTACCCACTTTTATCATGCATTTATCAGGATACCCACACAAGAGGCAATTCTTCACTTTTAGTGAGGTCCAGCTTTTACAATGTATTTTTCCCAGGATAGAGCAGCATAGATACACATTTCAGTGGGGTTCTGATGTACTGGGTCCTGCTTTTACACATTTGTACAATATATTTACTCGGGACAGATCAGCTGAGATGCAGTATCTCACTTTCGATGAGGTCCTGCTTTCATAGATTTTTACATTCTTTCTCCAGAATGTGCCAGTTGAAATACAATATCTTATTTTCAGTATGGCCCTGCTGTTACCCATTTTTTTACACAGTATTTACCCAGGATAGCACGGTGGAGCTGCAATGTCTCATTTTCAGCAGGGACCCAGCTTGTATGCATTTAAAAAGAAATTACCCAGAATAGCCCAGCTGCAGGGCAATTTCTCATTTTCAGTAGGATCCAGCTTTAAAATGTATTTCTTTTCAGGCTAGACCCACATAGATGCATATCTTCCAGTGTTGTACTGGGATTCAGCTTTTACAAATTTTTAATAAATATTCTTCCAGGATAGACCAGATGAGATGCAATAGTTTAGCTTTTGTGGGGTCTAGCTTTGACCCATTTTTGCACCGTATTTACCCAGGACAGTACAGCTCAGATGCAGCACCCTGTTTTTAATGTGGTCCTGCTTTCATCTCTGTTTTTCACTGTATTTATCCAGGATAGCACAGCGGAGGTAAAATGTCACATTTTCAGTGGGGGCTCAGCTTTTACCCATATTTGAATGTATTTACCCAGGATAGCACAGCTGCGAAGCAAGTTCTTGTTTTCAGTGGGGTCCAGCTTTTACAATGCATTTTTCCCTGGATAGAGCAGCATAGTCGCACAGTTCAGTGGGGGCACTGCTGTAGTGGGACCCTGCTTTTACACATGTTTACTATATATTCATTGCAAAAAAAAAAAACTTCTTTAATGCATTAGTTAGGGTTAAAGAGAAAAAAATAGGGAAATGTGGCATTAGGATTTCCAACCCAATACCCCACTCCCACACTGATGGCAGCAAACCAGGCGTGAGGTGTGCCTCAGGGTTCTCAAGCCTAAGGCTCACCCCATTCCATCAGTAAAGAAGCTGAGATGTGTACAGTGTATGAGAATGGGGTGAACGTTAGGTCTGAGAACCCCAAGACACACCCCACATCTGGTTTTGCTGCCTGCAGGGTGAGGTGGTATGTTAGGGTTGGAAACCATAATGCCACATTTCCCTACTTTTTTGCTTTAACCCTAACTAGTGCATTATCAAAGTTTTTTTGCAATGAATTTCCTTACGTTTTGAGATAATATAATTATATCATTATTTCCCTGTCAGAGTGCAATGCTCTCCGGGCCATGTACACCATCCATCCATAATGTTCACCAACCAAATGATCAACATAGCTTTCTTATTACCCCACCTCGTGTATGGAGTACAGAACCTTTTAAAAGCCTCGGCAAAATATGACCCAGTGGCACCACAACATCACTGTAGGCCACAGATGTTAAAAGACAGCTTTGGCAGGATTTGAAGAATGACAGCTGTCACATTCATATGGTGGTGTAAAAAAAGGCTATGTTAAAAATCGGGTCAAAATATTTAAAATTGTCAAAGTTAAAAGTGAGTGTAGAAAAATGTAAATGTATGCAATTAACTTTGGCATTTTTGCATATCTTGAGCACAAATTGTCAACCAACCCTTCTTATGACACCACCTCATGAACAAGCATGGTACAAATTTTCAAATCATGACCAAAAGGTGATTTCACTAAGCGATCACGAAATCACCATCTGGGCTGGATTAGCATAATTCCACTAACATCGTCCATGAGGAGGCATGTCAAAAAGGCCATGTTGAGAATTTGGGGTTAAAATTTGCAGAAATGATAAAGTTATGCTTCAAAGCTAAAACCCCCATTGAAATACATTGAACCACACTTACCATACTTTGTCATACAGCAGTCAGTGGTTCCAGCAGCAGGATGTGTCTTCAATGAGAGAGAGTAGATCTTCACACTGGGACCTGTTCAGGTGAGTGACAGTGCGTGATGAGTGTGGGTGTGTGTGCGAGATGGTGAAGGCTCAGTGGGAGGTTGGGGTGGGGGGCACAGATTGGCGAGGGACTGTTTTTTTAGGGCTATAGTTGGGTGGAGCCCTGCAGGCCTTTCATGATCACTGAGTGAAAGGACTTTGCATTCCTTCCCACCAAACAACACTTTAGGACAATGAAAATTTAAAAGTTACATCACAGTCTCCTAAGCAGTCTGTGGAGCCCTCTGTTGTGTCAATGCAGTCTTATCATAGGCACTATTTTTCTGCCATCGACAGCTGCCAGTAAAACAGAACTGCTTGTGCTGACAGGAAATAGAAACTCTGCAAACTGTACAGTAAGTTAGACTAGAGAGACCATCCAGTGAGGTGTCATTTCCTGATTGGTACAGGCTGCTGTTCCACCAGGATCACTTTTAAGAGTTAATAGTTTTTTTCAGTTCAGCTTTGTCAGTATTAAGTGCTTTATTATGTGAATAAGTAACATTTTAATTGGGGGAATATCAGGATCATTTCACAGAATGCATTGGTTGGACAACATGTATTCACTTTTTTTCTGCTGACAGTTGGCATGATCTCAGTTCAATATATTTAGCTGTTTCAGCAGGCTCAGTTGTAGGGCTTAGTATTGTTTTAAGATAAGCACTATTAGTATTAAGTCTGTCATTTGTGAATGTATAATGTGTTGTTTCTGAGAAATGTCTGGATTGTTTGCTACTGTAGCATGCATTCCTTTGAAAGCATGGATTCACTTTCACTGCCGGTGAGCGACATGGTCTCAGCTGTGGTTTCTTAAAACTGCATTCATGGATCGTGTGTTTACTATACAGGAACGTGTTGCTCCTAGATAATTTTTTATTGTAGAGTTTCCTGTTGACATTAGTACTCTCTAATGTTTAAGTAAGATTGTGGGGATTTGATTGACTAATACTGTTTTTTTTTTGTTTTTTTTTATGTAAGTATGATACTTTAAGAATTATTTGATAATTCTGCATCTCCGCACTTGCTCAGTGAATGACTGCTGCTATATGTGCTGTTGTTATAGTAACAATGTGGAAGCGCTTGCTAACTGGTTCTATTTGCTATGTGCTGCTAAATACCAGTGAGTGAAATCCTTTCAAACGTGAATATATCTATGCTCATTGGGAGAGTTTGTCAATTAATATGTTACACTGCGTGAGAAATAGAATATCTTCTCGGGTATCAGGAAACCTTGTAGCTTCACTGTGATAAAGAGCATGTATTCTGACTCCCTCACAGTTTCTGTTATGAGCATTCAATGTTGTATTTAATTAATTGTAATCCCTTATAATTCTGTTTGTGGAAATATACAACCACAGAGCTTGTTTCAGCTGTGAGCCACATCTGCTTATTTTCATTAGGGTGTCTCACTCGCTATGCAATAGCAAGCAGCTTGTTTCTACCTCTGTTCACACTGCAAAAGAAAGGCATAATTAAGTACATAAACAATGTATGTTTAAAAAAACTAACTGAACAGGATCTATAATAACTTTATTGGGACACTAGGAGGGCCTCTTATATGTATTAGAGTGTTGACCCTTGCATCCTTCGGGTATCAGAACAGCTCACCTTTGGCTTGCAGTTCTTTTGCCCTCAGAATGTAGAAGGTGACACTCTTATATCAGTAATTGGCTCTCCAAGTGTCTCCTTAAAGTTATAACTTAGACAGGTAATGTAGTCCACAGGTGCTGTGGTGTTGTCCAGTAGTTGGAACACGGAACTACAGAACTAGAGGTCCCATGTCTGAATCCCAGCACAACTACTGGCTTTCTCTGTGACCCTGAACATGCCACTTGGCCTCCTGTGCTTCAGTTCTCCAAGCTTTGGAACTGGATAAAAGCAGGACCCCAGGGAACACAAAATGTTGCACATCAGTTAGGCTATCTCAGGTGAATCAACTGTAAAACAACCTAAAGCACTGGGCTACTGGTTTCCACTAGAAGCATTTACACAGGGACACTCAGAGTAAGGGAGGCAGTATAGCACTGTGATTTAAGGCCCTGAGCTGCAAATCTGGAGACCTGGGTTTGAATTCCACAGCCTCCACTTGCATACTGTGTGACCCTGAGCAAGTCACTTAACTTCCTTGTGATCCCAGGTTGCACCTGTAAACAAGCTTTCAGCTTAGTATGTCTCTCTTGGTTAAACAATTGGAAAAGAATAATTTCATATTCGGTATTTCTCAGAGTTCGACTGCATAAAAGCCACGGCTGTGTTTACTTTGCAGGTTCTTGTGCACATCTGCTTAATTTTGTCCCTCTTTCTTGCTTTCTATATTTTGCCACTGTGTCACTGTTGGCCTTTGATTCAGCCAGATCGCAAAACCCACAGATTTCATTTTTTTCCCTGACCAAAGACTTTTCCACTGCTTTCTCTCTCAACACCCATAAGTCTTTCACACTGCCTCTGTTTCTTGCAAGACTCACTCTCCCAAAACAACTGTTCTCCTGATAACACCACTGCTTTCTTTCTCTCTCACCACTGCAAATAAAATAAAAGAAAAGTGGGGCTCACCCAGCAAATAAATATGAAAAAACAACCCTATGGTGGTGGGGGGGAGGATCACAGCAGTTAGATGGAAGGTGCAACTTCTTCAACCATAGTCTATCTGGTAACAAAGTACTATGAGTGCTGAGTATGTCTGAACGTATACAGAATACAGATTCTGGATGTGTGTGTGTATATATATATATACACATATGGCAAAAAACTCCATTAATGCATCAGTTAGGGTTATTCCACAGTGGCAAAGTGAGAATATGATAAAGAGCTTCATTCCTTGCACCTCACCTCACCACGCCTTGACAGGCATCGGGTGTACGTTAGGGTCATTGTCTTAACTCTCACCCCATCCCATGTGAAAAGAAGCTGAGGTGGTTCCGTATAGAAGAATGGGGTGAGAGTTAGGACCAAAAACCCAATGCATACCCCGATGCCTGTTGGTGGGAGCTGGGTGGGGGTGGGGTGCAAGGGGTGGAACCCTTAACATAGAATTTCCTCACTTTTGTCACTGTGTAATAACCCTGACTGATACATTAAAAGGATTTTTTGGCCATGAATTTCCCTTCTTTTTGAGAATCTGCACTATAAATAGTGAAGTAACGGTAACGCAAATGCAAGCGCAAGCGCAAACAGCAGTGCACATGGTGACACAAACGTTAATGGTAACGCAAACAGTAACAGAAATGCAAGCACAAACGTTATTGAAAACAGAAATGCAAGTGCATACGCAAATGCAAATCATAACATGCATGGTCACGGAAATGCAATTGGAAATGCAAACACTGACGGTAACACCAATGATGATGCCAAAGGAAGCACAAACGCAAACAGAAATGCAAACGGAAGTGTGTATGCAAACGGAAAAGGTAATGCACATGGCAATGGAAATGTAAACAATAATGCAAATGGTAATAGAAATGCAAGTGCAAACAGTGATGGAAACAAATGCAAATACAAGTGGGTACGGAAATGCAAACCATAATGCGCACGGTCATGGTAATGCAATTGGAAATGCAAATGGTAATGGTACATGCAACAATGACGTCAAGGGAAAGACAAATGCAAACAGAAACGGAAGCACGTACGCAAATGCAATTGGTGATGCACACGGTAACACAAAATGAAATGCAAACAGAAACAGTAGTGGAAATGCAATGGTAACAGTAATGCAATGCATACGCGAAACAAGTGAAACACAGACGTGTATGCTCATGGGAACATGAACGCAAATGGGTACAGAAACGCAAGTGGGAATGCTAACTCTAACAGTAACAGAAGCACACACCCTTTTTTCCCCCAAAACTGCATAGAGAAATACAGTGAATACAAAGAATGTATGCATAATAATGGGCCTCGGAGTAGAAAATGAGCACTGGGAATGCTAAATTGCTTCTATCTCAGGAACCATACGACGCAGAAAAAAAATTTAAATTTCATATGACTTATGAGTTTCCTGGCTCGTTTTGCCCTTAGCCCTAATAGTTGCTAAACATTTTTCTGATGAAAAGTCTGTATCTCGAAGCGTTTCCTAGATACGGGCCCTGAAAGATGCGATGGACGCCGTAATGTTAGTCTATGGGGAAAAGTGTCAACTTTGTAGTACTGTAACTTTGCATCCCTGTGATATTTTGTCACTAAACCACAAAAGGCACACCTGTGGGATGTTGGCTTTCTTTCCTCCAAATTTCTACCCAAAAGACCAAACCATTGTTTTGTAGCAGGGTGGCAAAGAATTCCTGTTATTTTGGACATAGTGTCGCAAAGTAGTGTCACAAATCACAACACTTTCGCAAAAAAAATCACAAAATTGTCACAGGTGCGACACTACTTTGCAACACTAGAGTTTACAAAAATTTCAAAAACATATTTCTGGGGTGTTTAACCCCCCAAAAAAGACATGGCTAGCATCTTCAGGGCTCGACTAAGTGAGCACAAAAGGAATTGTGTCCCTAGAGGGTCCCATATTTAAATGCCAAGCATTTCTGTGACCAGTAACTGAAAAAAAAATGGCTGACTCACGACACTACAGGGGTCATTTGCGACACTAAAAACTGCATTTGCAACACTGTTGAACTTTTGTTAACTTTTCCCATTGACTATAATGGGAAACTTGTTTTTTGAATAACTTTTGAACCGTTTAATATTTTTTCATGAAATCTTTTTGAAAGGCACATCAGGGACCCCAGCTGCATGTTTCCTGAAGCTTTTGGACCAGTCGCGCAAACCGTGCGACCTGTAGGTGCGAGCAAAGAATCTGCAAAAAAGCGTAAATGCACTATGGAATGTTGCTTAATAACTCCACAACTGTATATCCGACCATTACAAAACTTGGCAGATCCAGAAACCTATGGTACCACTCCATGCCTGCCAAATTTCAGGTAAATCCATCATATGGTGGCAAAGTTATTAAGATGCAAAATTTCACACTTTAACCTTAAATGGGGTACTCAACCCTAACTATAGTGGCACTACTGTGCCACTTTTATATATATATATATATATATATAGATATATCTATATATATATGTCTGCAG
This sequence comes from Neoceratodus forsteri, assembly GCA_016271365.2. Taxonomy (NCBI): domain Eukaryota; kingdom Metazoa; phylum Chordata; order Ceratodontiformes; family Ceratodontidae; genus Neoceratodus; species Neoceratodus forsteri. Next base: position 130,222,730 of record JADMNL010000024.1, read on the forward strand.
TTTCCTAAATTAATAGACAGCAGAAGAATATTTCTATGATAATACTAAATAAAAAAAAAACATAAAACTTTTTATATTCCTTATTTTATGTAATTTTCTCATTTTATAATCACAATAATCCACTCCACGGTGTGGGTTATGCTGGGATTTATCCATTTCTGGTACAGATTTGGTCACTCTACATGTGGTCTCATGACCAAACCACAAATGGCGTAGGTAAATGCCAGCATAACTTACATTCAGTCCTGGATTATTGCTTAACTGATGTCTATTGACCAATATTTAGGCAACTGTTTGTATCAAAGTGATTTGTTTATGTCAACCTGACCCAAAGAATTCATTGAAAAAAAAGGCCTCCTGACCACAATGGTTCCAAAGTTAACCTACTCTAAAGATATGTTTTTGAAGCGGGTTAACTTCAGAAACATTAAAGTAGCAGCATTTTTAGCAGTACAACAATCACGAGCATGTAATTTTTATGAAGTAATGCATTTCTGGCAAAATATCAATGTATCTGTTTTTCTTTTTGTTGTATTTCAGGCTGTTCGCCCTCAGGCCTTGCAAATCATGAACAAAGCTTTAAAGATTGGGGTCAGATGGCCAAAAATCGGGGACCCATATTAAAAAAAAACATATATTTGCTCAAAAAGCCTGCTAAAGTGTGTGGTTTAGTGTGAAAAGCATTTTCTGCAGGAGAACTATACTAACACTTGAGTGTGATGTTTGCTGGGATTTTCTGTTTGTTGTAGTTGTAGTTAGCATAAGAAATGCCACTTACAGGAGTGACTGTAAACATTTTTTGAGGTAAAAATCAGAGCTTGAAAATCATCAAAATAAAGCAATTGGGGAAAAATGTTGCTAAAAATAAGTATTAAAATGCCCAAGTCTGTGAATATTGAATGTTGTTATCTGAAATTTTCCTGGAATACTGGTCATGTTGAAGGAGTGGATGTTGCTTTCATTTGGCACTGCTTTTGAGGCAGTGTCAGTCAGTTGTTCCAGTGCTTCTTTTGAATTTGTTTAAACTTGCTCTGGTTTAATATTTGCATGCTAGTTGTACTGGTGCTAGCTTCACTGTTGCCTGTGAGAATGGAGCTCCAATTCAGTAGATCTATGCTTGAGGCAGTCTAGTAATTACATGACAACCCCAGTGATATGTGTGTGTGTGTGACAGGTCTCATTTCCCAAATCCTGGCTAAAATGTTTTTTTACATCCCAAAAGGTGATTTCACAGTCCCCCTGCATAAAATCACCTTTAGGCCAGGAGTTGACCATTTCCTGTGCCCTTCCTCATGAAGCAGTTTCTTACAAAGGCAATGTTGCACATTTGGTGCAAACATATTAAAAAAAAATGTCCATATTTTTCCCCAAATTCCTCACCTGCAGCCCTATCGGTTCTGGCCAGAGTTTATTTTTTATAGGAGGGAAAAAGACATTGAGGTTTTCTTTATCTTGAGAAATATATATGGGAATAGGTTCATGTTCGAGCAAGTGACCGGTATAAAATATGTCTGTGGTTGGCGATGGTAAGGGTGGGATTGAACTATGATTTTTCAGATTAAATGAACAGTGTTATGACAAGGGTAACAAAACAGACTGGCATGACATTTAATAAAACAATGTGTGTGTAACAGGGATGGACAAATGAAAAAAGAACACTTCAGACATTGGGGACAAAACAAAATATTAACAGCACATGACAGCCCGCTGTCACCAGAACCCCGATTACGAATCTCGGGTGACACATCTCAATGACAGCTTCTACGATTAGAAAAACATAACACAGAATCATTTATACCTGCTACTAAGAAATACAGACTGCTCTTGGAGAAATCGCAAAGAATAATCCAGCATTTACCTCAGTAATCACAGCTCACGTCACAATTTTGGCTGTGACAGATAGAGCTGTAGACCGCAAATTAGTTGACACACCGTGCACTGTCAGCTGAGTGCGATTATGATCTCAGGAGCGAGAGTGTACTTCTGCTGTTATACAGCTGATTGATTAGACTGGCTATGGAATGTAAACAAGCCGGCAATCCTGCTGTGGTAACAATCTTGTGGCTGTGTTTTTTTTAAAATAGCACAAAGACAGAGGCTCGTTTCATGACAGTAATCATATTCAGAGTATATCTACAGTATGTGACTAGCCACAGATTTATGCAAAAATAACAACCATCTCAAATTTTACAACTGAGGTTGACACTGTCCCTTTAATCTCATTCAGCTCCTGTGCTAGTGGTTTGTATGATGTTTGTCTACACTAACTAGCACTGTACCATGCTCCAGGAGCACTCAGTCTGCAGCAAGACATGGTAATGAGCAGAGGGCTGTGCCGATCATCAGCTGTCAGGGATGTGAGTGGAGCAAGGTGGTGGGACACTAACTGCAGGGGTGGGGGGGTGCTGGGTCCACTACACCACTAGGGTTGGTGTTTTGTCTGATATGGGCAGGTCAGGGTACAGGAAATGGGGACTGTTAGATCATCAGGGAATACAATTTCTGTCATTTGATAAGGGATAGGGACTCAGGAGGGACTGCTAGACAATCAGGGCAGCTTTTTCTTTTACATGACAGGGGCTCGGGGCTTGGGAGGGACTGCTAGACCACCAGGGCAGCTTTTTCTCTTACATGACTGGGATCGAGGCTCAGGATGGACTGCTAGGCTACCAGGGACACTTTTACTGTTGCAGCACAGGGGAACAGGGCTGGGGAGGGACTGTTAGACTACCATGGATTTCTTTTGTTTACTTCTGTTGGGATCGGGCATGGGAGTGACTGTTGGACTACCAGGGATGTCATTTTTATTACTTATGTAGGGATCAGTGCATGGAGGGACAGCTGGACTAATGGGGTACCCAGCCCTTGATGGTGCCTGGATGGAGTGCGGGGCATCCACCCCCTCTGAGCACTGTTAAGGCTGGGTTTCAGAAACGTTAAACTGCACCACACTTGTGGCTATTTAGTGCTTCTGAAACCTATCAGTTATCATGTTGTGCTGTGTATGCATGGGGGATTCCTCATTTGCATGTGCACAGTGCAATATTGTGTGCCACAGTGCTGTCGGGGGTGCACTGCACATTGGTGGCCTTTGAATATAGCCACACCCCCAACTGGCACTGTTCCTTTTTAATATGGTGCACACCCAGTTTGTGCCATGCTAACCTTTTAAAAATGGGGTCCATAGTCTTTTTATGACCCTACCTTATGACCAATACAGGTGGAATGTTTTAAATCCTGTCTGAAAGGTGATTTTGAGAAGTGGCTGCAAAACATGTTTCAGAAGAGATTTGAACAACGACACCTGTCATGTTCATGAGGTGGGATGACACAAGGGATATGTTGAAAATTTGGGGCCAAAATCTGCAAATATATAGTTATGAGTAAACAATGAAAAAATTTAACATTTCTTCATAATGTTATTGTTGGTTTAGACATTCTGACCCCAGATTTTCAGGATAGTCTTTTTATGACCCCACCTTATGATCAAGACAGGTGGAATTGTTTCAGTCCCATCCAAAAGGTGAAGTTGTGGTCTGACTTTGAAAGCATATTTTGGATAGAATTTGAAAAATGATACCTGTCATGCATATGAGGTGGAGTAACAAAAGGGGCATGATGAAAATTTTGGGCCAAAATCTGCAAAAATCACATAGAAGTAACATACTAACATAACATACTATTTGCCAGCAGATTAGGCCTTACAGTCTATCGAGTCTGCTCGAACCTTAGATCCTTAGTTGAGTGCCGAGGCCCTCCCATCCCTTGTGCTCCAGAAACCCCTATCATCCATCCCCACCCCCTAAATATAAATTTTAGCAGTAGTAGCAGTTTTATTTGTAGTTTTCTTCTGAATAAGGATTACCCAGTTGAGCACAGCTCATTTTCAAGGGGTTCACAAAGAAATAAGGAGCTTGAAGGTTATCTAGGCAATAATATCCAAACAGGGTGGGCAGTATTGGGCAATACTGGACCACCCAGGGGCACAATGAGGCCTGACACAGGCGGAGGGCCTTATAGCCCCTGAAAGTTCTGATACTGCCCAATACTGCTCACCCTGTCGGGTATTATTGCACTTCGAAAATTGCTACCTGTAGCATTTTTATGTAAAAAATAAAATGTGTAAAGAGTATAAAAAATTATTTGTACAAATGATTTAGAAGTTTTCTTTTTTTTTTTTGGTAGAAAATAGTCCCTCCACTAGTGTATTGACTAATAGAGGGCATTAACGTTTTTATGATTGCTTCACTGGTGAGAGATTCCTCTGCCTCCAATACACAGACACACACATTGTGTGTTACAGTTGTTTCCCTTGTCCCCCCCCCCCGCATACACAGCCTATGGTGTTTTTTTTATTTGCTCAGAGTGCCCCTTTACCCCCCCAATCTGTTTGTATGGGATGCCAAGAATTAATTGGGATGGGCAGTAGTACGTGCAGTCAGGCAACAGATCTGAGAAGAGGTACCCCTTTTTTTTTTAAATGTTGAAAGGCTTTCTTATTTTAATAGTTTATTGTTGTTTTGTCAGCTTAGGAAGGCAAACATAGCAATAGCGTGATAGTAGCACACATCAATGTTGATGGTAATTTGTTATCTCTCAGGAGTGCAGTTGACTGGAGAAAGACTGTGACAGCATGGTGGATTTGGAATGAAAACTTTTTTTTTTCCATTGTGGGAAAACTGTACTTTTTTCATTGTGGGAGAACTGTTTTTTTGTTGTTGCCAGACTGGGGAGTGAGCAGTCACCTATGGAGCAAGAATGGCGTGGTGTGAGGTGCAATCGGGCAGGGAACAGGGAGGTTGGCAGATGAACTCTGCTACTGAGAAAAAAAGAGGTACTTTAATTTTGTGGAAAATGATGAATGTCATTGTTGTGGGGGTGATTTGTCTTGTTTGTGGCTGGTTGGCAGGGTTGAAAATTTTGGTACAGAGACTCAAGGTTGGGGGAAGGGGGCTTGGTCGACCACTAACTTGCCCACTAAGTGAGACAAAAAAATGGTGGTTAGCTAGTTTGAAAATTCAGAGTGCCCAATGATACCTTAAGTAATGGGGCACCCTGAATTGGCACTTGTTTTTTACTGGGCTCTATTGAAAAATAGACTCCCAGGTTGGAACTGCTTTCAGCCATTCAAAATGGAGAAGTCATCTTTGCTATTTTCTAAATGCCTATACAGTATATGCTCCTGTTTATGAATAGTGCACCAAACTACCACCATTCTCAAGGAATTTATTCAAACTGTACTTGACACTTTCTTTGCTTTTACTCTCAACCACTTGCTTAGGAAGATCATTCCACAAGTTTGCAACTTGTACTGAATAACAATACTTTCTTGTATCAGTTCTGAATCTAGTGGGTTTTAATTTTAATGGGTGACCTCTTGTATTCGCTCTATAATCTTTAAATTACATATTTAATTGGTTCAATAAGTAGGGGTCAGTGACAGTATCAAACATCAAAATATCACCCCTCAGTCTCCTGTTGGCTACTGAATATAGCCCCAGATTTTTGAGTCTGTCTTGATATGGGATGTCATGCATTCCTCTTATTCTTTTAGTTGCCCCCTCTGTTCCTTCTCAAATCTAGATATATCATTTTCCTTATAAGGACATTACACTTGGTAACCATATTCCAAGACAGGTTGAATGTAAGCACGATATAGTGGCATAATTAAATCATCCTCTTACAATATTCCTCAAGATTGCATCCATGACTCTGTTTTCTCTTGATACCATTGAAAAGCAGTGATACTCTGAGGTCAAAGAACTATTAATTGTTATACCCAAGTCCCTTTCGCTGGAGTTGCATAGTGTGTATGCATGTGGAATATACTTACTGCCCATATGAATTACACTACATTTAGAAATGTTAAATTTCGTATCCCATTTATATGCTCACATATAGATTTTGTCCAGGTCTTCCCGTAAACTCTGAATGCAGCTAGTTGAATCACTGGGTCCACCAAGCTTGGTGTCATCTGCATATGACCGAAGTCTGAGAGTTATCAGAAAATATGGAGCAAACATATTTATTAAAAGTATCTATTTTGGTTGGTCTGATAATATGGGATTGATTAAGTGCTATATCTGTAATCCTGGAGGAAGATTTTGATAAGGAGTTTATATTTATATACCCGTAGAACATTTTTGGGTTATTTTTGCTGGCGTGTTTGGCCAGTTCCAGCTCTTTAATTGCTTTTGCCCTTTTGATCTCCTTCTTGCAATTTGTTGGGACTGTTTTGAATTTATTTCAGGTAGTATCTGACCTGGCCTTTTTTGTAGTTTGCATAGGACTTATTTTTTCTTTTTTATTAGTCTAATAACTCTTTCACTAAGCCATTTAGGTTTCAGGCCCTTATTGTTATTATAGTGGCATGGTAGCACCACTATAGTTAGGGTTGAGTTGGCACTTTAATTTTAAATCCAATTTTTGCACTTTAATGTCTTTGCAACCATTCAACTGATGTGCACAAAGCATTTCATGCACTGTTTTGTGGGGTAAATCTCTTGATAAGTTTCATTCTGGTCAGATGTACAGATTTTGAGAAGTGCATGGTGAAGGAACACAAGAATGCTGTTGTTTTCCTGTTTTTTTTTTGTCATCATGTAGTGCCCAGACAGTTTGAAATTTTGATCTGTAATTTTCAGAGTAGAAAGGTCTTGGCTTAGAAGGATTTCTTATGGTGGTTTGGTGAAAAAATATTAATCCATTCCAAAGTTATTAATTTAAAAAAATTCAGGATCTGAGCATGCTCAGTCAGTCCTTCAAAATAGCTGTATGAAGTTTTTGCATGGGGATCTTTTTTTTGTGAGGGAAATAATCTTTTTTTCATTTACTGCCATCTTGTTTTCCATTTTCACCTAAAAAGAACATTTTTCATTTGCCATCTTGTTTTCCACTTTTCCCTAAAAGTTCAAATGTGGAAAAGCACAAAAAATGACATTCAGGAGAACGACCAACACATGTAACTTGTTTATCGGAACCCCCTTAGCTGGATTCTGCATTTAACTTTTGCAGAAATACCCTTGAATTGTTGTTTCTTTTAGATTATAGATCTTTTTTCATGACTCGTGATAGAAAAAAAGATTCTTTTTTCGTATGTTGTCACAAAAAAAGATCCTTTTCATAAGAGGAAAATCTTTTTCCCTCTGCCAACATCTGAAACCCCATCTGGGTGCATTACCCCATATTCTAGCATGTTCCCTGGTGTCTAGTGGCAGCCCCACCCTCCGATTGCCCTCCTGTCATTCATATATATTTCCCTGGTGTCTAGTGGCACCCCTCTGATTACTGTCCCTGGCATTTATATGTTTCTCTGGTGTCTAGTGGCAATCCCCCACTTTGATTTCCATCCCCATGATTAATATGATATTCCTCTGGTGTCTAGTGGCACCCCTTCCAATTGCTGTTCCTATCTTTAAATGTATTTCATTGATGTCTAGTGGCAACCCCCCCATCCAATCACTGTCCCCATCTTTTAAAACTCTGTAAAAAGGAAAACCTTCCCTCAATGTCTTTTTTTAACCTGTAAAAAAAAAAGAGGGTCCCTTGCCATTCCAACCCCTCAAGCCTGATCTCCCACTGAGTGCCCACCACCCCACTCCCCTCTCACTCCCCACACACCCTGACTCACCTGAACAGGTCCCAGGGTCAAGATCCACTCTCTAATTGAAGACATGTTTTGCTGTTGCTACTGCGGACTTCAATATGCAGTTCAATGTTTTTCAGTTGGGTTTTGAACCTTGATGCATAACTTTGTCATTTTTGTAGATTTTGACCCCACATTTTCAACATGGCCTTTTTGGAAACCTCACCTCTTGACGAATGTTGGTGGAATTTCGCAAATCAAGCCCAAAAGGCGATTTCATGGTTGCTTGGTGAAATCGGCTTTCAGGTGGAATTTGAAAATGTTTACTAGTGTTGTTTATGAGATGGGGTCATAAGAAGGCTATGTTGAAAATTTGAGGAAAAATATGTAAAAATGGCAAAGTTATGCCCACATGTTGAGTTCTTGCTACGCTCACTCATAACTTTGGCAATTTTAAATATTTTGACTCCAAATTTTCAACATAACCATCTTTTTACACCACTTCATAAATGTGACAGCTGTTATTTTTCAAACCCTGACCAACATGTGTTTTCACACCTATGTGCCCAATGGCATTGCGGTGGTGCAGAATCATGTTTTTGTGGAGATTTCAAAATGTTCATTTACGGGTTTATGAGGTGGGGTAATGCTAGATGCCTTACCTGGCATCACACTGGCAACCTGGGTTCAGGAATGAGTCAAGATCATCGGGAGCCAGCCGGGGGAGGGAAGGAGCAGGATCGAGCAGACAAAAGGCAGCTCTGCTCTCCTGAAACCCTGTTGCCCACCATAGTTCCACTGCCCCTGGGTGGAGGTCTGAGGGCAGCAAAGCAGATGGAGGGCATCTCAAAATCATGGTGTGCGCATGCCTCCACATGCGCGCATGGCCGGGACATGGGTCTGGGGGAAAAACTGGGGTATAAAATGTTAAAAAAAGAATGCTATGTTGACAATTTCATTCCTGTTTTACAACATAGGCAAATGCAAGTGCAGGGCCCCGAGGGTCATGCACTTCCACAGCAACATATATATATATGCGTCTATGGAGGGATGGAAGCACAGGGCCCAGAGGACTCTGTGTTCCCACAGGCAACTAAGGATACAATTACACTATCACAAAAATTAAGGATGGATGGGAGCACAAGGCCCAGAGGGCCCTGAACTCCAACATGTAAATAAGTATATGATTATACTATCTCAAAAAGTAAGGACATTTATTCCAAGTGAGGAATGCGGTGTTAGGGTTTCCAACCCTAGCACCCCATCCCTACCCTGCAGGCAGCAACAGAAAAAAAAAATTACAGTTTCACCTATCTTGCCTCTTCACACATCAGGCGTTGGGTGTGCCTTGGGGTTGTTAACCCTAACACTCACCCCCAGAATGACAAATATAGATAGTAGTGCACCATTGAACTTTTTTACAATTGTGTCTTATATTAAACATTATGCTAGAGTGATCACTGGTTCCAGGAGGATGTATGGTATCACAAATGAATATAGTTACAGTCTCAGAGCCCAATACTATGTTGAGCATGTTATTTCTTCTGGTTGGCTGCGTCATGTGTTGTATTAAATTACACTCATCACATACTGTTAGAAAATCATGACTCTGCTAGTTATGAGCTGTAAGTTTATTCCAGTCAAATGTCATTATAGTTGAAATTGTCCATAATTACTAGATCTCCCTGCTCACTGGCCTTTTCTATTTCTCTAAGAATACAGCAGTTTAAGTCTGGCATAGTGTTTGGGGATCTGTAGCAGAGTCCAATTACTGTGCCCTCATTTTTGGTGTTACACCCTTCTACTGTGATCCACAAGGATTCAGATAAACACAGTACTTGGGTCTCTGATACTAGCTGAGATATCTATTGCTCAAATAATATTTTTTAGGTATATTGCTACACCGCCACCTTGTCTACCTCTTCTATCTAGGTGAAATAGATTGTAGCTATTTATATTTTTTGCCCACGTGTCAGTTTCATTCCATCATGTTTCAGTGATGCCTATAATATCAATATATTTATCCAAGGATATGAAAGTTCGTAACTCGTCAATTTTATTTTTTAGACTTCTGTCATTGTATAGCAAGCAATTCAGATAAGATCTTGTTCAGTGACCTCTGGGTGGGATAGATAAATATGTTTTGATGTGAGAAATGACAAGGCAAGCCAAATTGTATTTCTATGGCTCCCAATCCCAGAGGTTCTTAGTGCCTAGCAATAAAACAGTACAAACAACAGCAATTAAAAGGTGATAAAATGGAGCTACTTATATTAAATGGACACTGTCAACTTTTTTTGCATCATATTATTTTTAACTAAAAACCTCACATTTTATGATTGCTTACCTTCTGTAACATTCATTGATGTTGCTAGTTGCTTTAGCTGCCTCCTTACTTATTAGAACTGAAATGCATAATAATGTGTAGCTATACCCAGCCTTGTTTTGCTTCAAATCATTGAAGCACTCTTACTGCATACTTCATGAACATTAGAAATACCCTCAAACAGTGCAACTACTCATGATACCGTGGTTTCCTCTATTCCCACTGCATAATGAGTGGCTAGATTGTGTTGGGGGGTGGTCCTGAGTCCAGGAAAGATGCAGTGGGAGCTGGTCAAGAAATGTAAACAAACATGTTTTGGTGTGGTAACACCAGTATGGTGGGCACTCAGTTTTTCACTTTTTGAAAGAAAAAATGGATCTGAGTCATACTATCAGCTGCATCAATAGTCTTTATAGAATGTGAACAATCATAAAATGTATTTTTTAAACTAGGGACACTTTGAGGCCAAAAGGGGTTGACAGTATCCCTTTAATGTCCCTTCCTCCTGCTTGATTCAAGTCATAGTTTCTATTTTAGATATGAGTTGTTTACCAAGGACCTTATCCCCGAGTTTGTTTAAAATGTAGGCCATCCTTTCTATACAGGTAAGATTTATTGTAAAAAAAAGATCTCAGGTATCTATAAAATGGAGACCTTCTATACAGCACCGGTTACTAAGCTGGGAGTTTTTACTTTGGATAGTTCTATTTTTTTCTATGTTGGCCCTGTGGATTGGGAATATTCCTGAAATAAATGCTGCCTTTCTTTTTTTCTACTTTTCTTTTCCTGTTTCTATTAAGTCTGTATAAATGTCCTTTTCATGGCTGTGTCCAACATTATTAGTGCTTACATGTATGGCCATGACATGCCGCCTTCCTTTGAGCCTCAGAATTTTTGGGGTATGATTTTTTTTACATTGTTTATTTTTGCCCCTGGGAGACATGTTACTGTTCTGTTTTTCTTGTCCAGTTCACATATGCATGTATCATGATATCTTATGGTAGTCACCGACCACAATGAGTTGTCTTTTGTTAACCCCCATTTTAGTGCCATCTGAAACATCCCCATCAGTGGGTAGGCCTTAGTTCAATGGTGTCAACAGTAAATAGTCCTGCTCTCCTTCTTTTAGTTGCACCTTTTTGGTGACTCACAAAGTGCCGTTCTTCTTCAGTATATGAGCTGGACTCCTCCCTATTTCTTTTATTCCTTGCTCCCATAAGGACAGCAAGGCTGTCCCCACTTAAATCTTCTCTGTTTTTTTTTAATGATAACCATTTTGGTTACTTAGTTACTTGGTTGGTTTTACACAGTAGAAGGCATTAGCCCATCAAGACTGTCTGCCACACTTTGTGGCTTTAGAAACCCCTATATTTATCAAGTTCTCTCTTAAATTTCTTGGTATTATTTATATCTACTAGGTATTGAGGAAGTTTATTCCAAATTCGTGGGGACCTAATAGTGAAATAATTTTGTCTCTTGGAAGTATTAGCTTTCCAAATTTCAAATTCTCTGTTGTGAGATCTAAAGGTGAGTGGTCTTACCATGGAGTTTATATTATCTGCTGCAAGTAATGCTGGTTATTAGATACGTTGATGAAATGAAGGTAATCACCCCTTAGCCTTCTGTTCTCCACTGACATTAGATTCAAGTCTTGTAACCTGTTTTCATATGGTTTATGTTTTATGGTTGAGATTAGTTGTAGCCCTTCTTTGGACCCTTTCCAGGAGGGTGATGTCCTGCTTTTGGTATGGGGCCCAGAAAGGAGATCCGTAGCCCATATAGAGTCTAACATATGATCTGTAAAGGTTGATTATGCTATGCTCATCCCTGGTAATGAATGTCTTTTTAATAATATTAATATACTTGTTTTCAATTTGTATTGTTTTACGTCAATGGGGGTGCATATTTAGGCAGTTATCAATAATGATGTCAATGTCTTTTTCATCGGTCACTGTTGGTATATTTTGCTCCTTTAAGTGATTTTGCCTCATTGGGCTGAGGCGGCCCAAATTTAGTACAGTACATTTGTCAATATTTAGTTCCATGCATTTTTTTTTTTGTACTCATTGTTCAATGAGTTTGAGGTCTTTTATTAAAGAAAGGTATTTCGTTTCCATATCTACTTTGCAAGCTATCTTGGTATTATCATTTTCTCTGTGTCCCAAATTATCTTTTTATTTCTGTAAGTCTTTAACAAAGTTCTCAGTTTTGTTAATTTCAAGGGCCTCATTTAATTCATGATATGCTTTAGTAAGGTTGAGTCTGAGACCAAGATCTCCATAGACTTTACATTTGTTGCAGATAAATGTACCACCAGCCATAGTACTGGCCTTTTTACAATTCATCTTACACTTACAGCACTGTGTAAGAGAACCCTTCTGACATAATAGTTTGAGTAAGTCTCGTATAAGCTCCATGGCTGATCAGTACAACCAATTTAAGGAAATGAAATATGCCTTGATTTTCTAATAAAGAGGCAGAATTCCTGGTACCTCCACACCTTCTGTGGCTGATGCCTGCAGACACCGCTTGCTTCTGCCTCACATCAGCTCTGCTTCCTGTGAGTCAAGCTTTAACCAGTCATACTGGGAAGTAGAGCTCTGTTTGACTGGCACATCTAGCACTACACTAAAACAGCAAAAAAAACATTTAAAACACAGTATCTGCACTACAGCTCACCAATGCTAGGATGCTGCAGTGTTTTTTCTCATAGGCAAACTTAAAATAATAAAATATAGATATGCTGAGTATTGCACCTGCTAGTCTCACAGGTGCTAGGGTCTGTCATAGGCTCACTCCTGTGGGGGCAGGCAGGGTTCCCTGGGCTTACAGCGAACTTCCCTGAGTGCAGCCTATGTGGTGTGGGTCAGGAACTCTCCATCCTTCCAAGGTGCTCACTGGGTTTACAACTGTGCATCCACCAGGGGTCCCAAGTTTCCCTCTCTGTGTAAGAGGTAAAAATCTAGCCTTGAGTCTGTATTCCTGGGAGGAAACCCCTCTTGGCCACTGTGCAGCAGACAAGAAAAGCCACAGGCATGTATACACCTTCGGGGTGCCCTATATACCCTATATGGGTCTTTTCCAGAGAAATGCAGAGACTGGTTTGAACTCCACTGAAGACTCCATGAGACCCTTTGTATCTCCCCCTACACTTACAGAGTCCCTTCTCGTATACTGTCCTGGTAGCGTTTGGCCTTTAAGTGTTAGGTCAAGCATGGTATTGCTTGAACTAAACCTTCCCAAGCTTACACACACAAGAGACAATTTCAGAGGTATTGTAAAAGTATGCCAAAGGCATAATAGTATCTATTAGATAATATAATTTAACATATAAATAGCATTCAAAGATTTGGTTACAGGTTATAAGAAATAAAAGTTGGACAATATACACAAACTTACACTTAACTTTCCTAAATCTAACATATAGTTTCTACCTTGTTTCAGTTGCAGGTTGATGTAGTTAGAGTCCAGTAAAATTTGTCCTTGTTACCTGTTTTGTGATGGAATTTAAAACAGGGGTCCCATTCAATCAGTTTCTCATCCCAAAAGGAACAGATTTTCAGCAAACCTCTCCTGGCTTTTCATAGGCAGGTTCAAAAGTGCTTTCTCTGGATTTCCCATGAGTGAGTGGCTGGCCTTTGTCACACTGCTGCAAGGAACCAACTGGCTGTTATGTTTTAAAAATTGGACTGATCAACTGGCTTTCTATGTTTTAATTTTAAAAACTGAACTGCAGACTTTCTTGTTTGGAGGGATTCCCCCTGACTAGAAAAAAACAACTGTTTTTTTCTGCCACTCTGTGCTGGAGACACTAAGCACCACCCCTTGCTGAGATAACTTTGCCCATGGCCTTTTGTTCAGCTATATTTCCCAGCAGAGCTCTCAGATCTAAATGGCAGGGCTGTTTAGCTTTCAATTACCCTCCCATTAGTTTTCCACAACACAGTGTTCTAAAACAAAGAAACCAGTTCCAACAAGTAGATCTTTTGTTTTTCTTTGAACTCAGATGTGCAGACAAAAGAATCAAGAAATATTCCTTGCCAGCTGAAGTTACGAAAAAAATGGGCTTAATCAACACCATACAACACAGGGAATATTAATGATAAACCAACAGAAATATGACACGGCACTATTTCGCCAAAGGGACTACATTACCCAACAGTCTCTGGGTGGTTACCGGGGCAATCGGCCACACACAGCCCCCAATGGACAGTAATTTATTTATTTATGTATGTACTTATTTATTTATTTATGTCTTTGGTGACTGGGTAGGTACACTGATCCAAGGGACCATTTTCAGGCATAACCCAGGCCATAAACAGCAGCACATTTAGCAGAACAGAATACAAGAGAAGTGACATGGCCGCAATACAGGCTGTCAACAATGAGGTGCAGGGAGTTACAGTACAGAGGGTATTAACAAAAATGAGAATGCAGTAAGGTACAAGGTGAAGTTGTAGGCTAGCAACATGTCCATATACATCATCACAGGAACATGGAGAACAACATAGTAAGATGACAAATTATGAGGAAAACCATATAAAGTGCAACTTCAAAAAGGCACTACAATAACAAAATCAAGTAACAACCAGGTGGATATTCAAAATTCAGTACAACAGTCCACAATAAGCACAGTACAGTGGAGTAGACAACAGGGAGGGGAGAGAGGGCCAGGTGGGGATGGGAAAGAAGCTGGAGAGAAAGGGGTGTTGCAAGGGTGGGGAGACCCCACAAAAGGTGGAGAGGAGAGGGGGGAATCATCTCAGCTTACACAGATGGACTGCGGCATTTGGCTTCCAGTAATAACCAATCTTTAAAGTGGCATTTGAAGGATAAGTGAGAGGAGGATGAATGGAGCGATATAGGGAGCTAGTTCCATAAGGAGGGGGCAGAGACGGAAAAGGCTTTGCTGCCCATGGTAGTGGAGATTCTACCAGGGGGAGGATGGATGATTCACAGAGGCACTTGCAGCCACTTTGCCTGTGAGTAGGGATGAATAAAGGGACAGGGAACCATCTCTGAGTGTAGTGTCTATTAGGCAGCCCAAGGCATAGTTGAAGCATCCTTGAAGTGGGAGCCAACCAAGTGCTTTGTATAAGTCACAATGATGGGTAGAAAAGGGTGCAAGGAAGACAAAGCGGCAGATGCTGTTGTAAACTGATGTCAGCCTGGAGCGCAGGGCTGATGACATGGGAGGAATATATGGGGGGAACAGTAATCAATAAGGGGTAGAAGGCTGCCTTGTGCAATTGCTAGGTGCGTCTCTTGGGACAGGAATTGTCTTAGCTGGTAGGCAGCTTCTAATCTCGGGTAAACTTTACACACTGAAATATTAACATGATCAGTGAATGTAAGGTAGGGGTCCAGTTGACACCCAAGTATTTGAAACTAGAGACATTTTCGGGGGGGGAGGAAACAGGTGTGAGTACAAGTAGAAAGGACTCCACTTTGGAAATCTTGGTGAGGAAAGGTTTTGAGCCAGATAACACTGATTTTGTCTTTTGTTAATATACCTGGAGCTTTTTGAAAGTAAACCAATTGTATGCAGCACCATAATTAAGGCTAAGGATGGAGGAGATGTTTGCAAGTGACTTGTCCCCATGGTATAGAACAAGGTCATCTTCATAGAGAAGTGTCTTATAGGACAGACTCTCTGCAGGGAGTGAATTGATAAATATGGAAAACAGTAAAGGGCCAAGGACGGAGCCTTGCGGGACCTCAGTAAAGACAGGCAGGGCAGGGAAGGATGCAGCCCCAATGGTAAATGACTGGGACCTGCCCTCAAGATAGCTCCAAAACCATAAGGAAGTCTCCAAGGAGCAGTCAAGGTAGTGGAGAGTAGAGTGTAGAAGAGGGTGGTCGACTAGGTCAAATGCCTTAATCAGATCCATGAATACAGCACCTGTGGCCTTAGCCAAATCCATGTTTCTGAGTACGTGGTCAGTGAAACAGGCTAAGGCCAATGTGGTACAGTTGAGCTTGTGGAAACCATGCTGCTGGGGGCACAGCAGCGAATATTTTCCAAGGTGCTCAGAAAACGGAGAGTACACAATTCTCTCTTGTAGCTTGCTCAGGTGGGGGAGGAGGGAGATTGGCCTGTAGTTACTTGTAGAAAGGGGATCGTATGCTTTAAAGATAGGAACACCATTAGCATGCTTCCAGGAATCAGGCATGGTGGACGTGGAGAGGGCAAGGTTGAAAAGGAAGGTGAGAGGTTTAATGATTGCAGGAGAGATGAATTTAAGGAACAATCCATCACTGCCAGAGCTACCCCTGGTAAGGAGGGACTTTAGGAGCTTGGAGGTAGTTTCTGGTACTATGACTCTAAAGTAGACGGAGGGCAGGGAGGGGGAGTGGCTGGCAAGGAGGCAGTCTGCCTGACTACTAAGGCTAGATTGTGAGTTGGGGGAAGTCTACCGAGGTGGACAGAGAGGTCAGTAAATTTTTTGTTAAAGCTCTGCAATCTCAGTGGGGTCAGTCAAGGGGCCTGATGAGGAGGCAAGTTGAGTGACTTGGCTGTGAGTCTTCGGACTGAGTAAGGACCCGAACAATATATCATTTTTTTTCTATTTTGAGTTTTGTATGAATTACAAGTACTACAAACACACAGGGAGATTTAGGAAAATGGGGTTTCAGCTTCTAAACACACCAAGGTTTCTTCAATATGCTAGGTCCGCATGATGTAAGCCACTCTATTACCAGTCACACCAGGAAGCAGAGGCCTGATTGACCAGTGCACCTTGTGCTACACTAAAACAGCAAACACAGTTTCAAACATCAGATCTGCACCACAGAGTGGCTGTGTTAGGATACAGCAGTGTTTTTCTTCTAGGCAACCACAGAATTAAATCCTAGCAAATACCTTTGGAGAGAGATTTCAATAGGCAGTTTTCCCAATAATAATATATTATATACACTTAGGTAGGATGCAACGCCATCTACACTAAGAGAGGAACACAAGCTAAGTGGTAATGGCATATAAGATGTTGACTCTTAGTTACCTTCTGTGTAAAATGATACAGGGTCCCTGTCTTCCTCTGACTGATGCTGGCAGATGGTGCTTGCCTCTGCTGTGTGCTCGCTGACACTTGTGAGCAAGCTGCATTTTAAACTTGTGGGGACTGGTAGTGAGAAGGACTGAACCTCTCATCTGCCGAGAGCCCAGCAATTGAAAGCATGGGCTCTGTTTAAAGAAAAGTATTAAAAATACACCCTGAAGTCTCTTTTAAAGAGATTGAGCCAGAGTCTGACTGTACAACTCTGGCCGCTGACCAGCTCATTCCTAGTTACAAAGATCACAAAATACAAAACTTGAATTACTTACAAAAACAATCTATCATATACATATCAAACACCGTAATATTGATTATGAACAGATACAAACATTTCTACATTCGCTTTTAAGTGCACTGCTCACAAGTATAAAAGAACTGTTAATCTAAATATTAACAGAAACTTAAAGTTAGAAATGAATTTAAGTCTAAAAGGACTACATAGTAGAGACAGACAAAAAATATTTAACCCAGACCAAATTTGGGAGATCATGGGAGGGGTTCCTTCCCTAGCTCCAAAGCCCTCATTTTTATCTTTTTTCAGGCTAATTATTCTATTTGCCTTAAATGATATGGGTTTGAATTCTAATCCATTGGGTCTAGATAATAAAATGTTGCTCTCCCCATGTTTGTTTTACAAGATGGTACAATATATTCAATTCCTTGTGCTGAGCATAAATTTTCTTTTACCCATCTATAAAGTTATGAGTAAACATTGAAAACATTCAGTGCTTTTTCTTTACTTCATTGTTTTTTGACATTCTAGCCCCAAAGTTTCAACATAGACTTTTTATGACCCACCACCTTATGATCAATATAGGTGGAATGTTTTAAATCCTATCTGAAAGGTGATTTTGTAGAGTGATTATGAAGACGTTTCAGAGGGGACTTGAAAATGACACTTGTCATGCTTATGAGATGGAGTAAAAAAGGGACTATGTTGACAACTTGGGGCCAGAATCTGGAAAAATCACAAAGTTATGAGTAAACTTTGAAAAAATGCAATGTTTCTTCATAACTTAATTGTTGCTTGACATTTTGACACCAAATTTTCAACCCAGTCTTTTTATGACACCACTTTATGATCACTTCGGGAGGAGTTTTTTTTAAATCCCATACAAAAGGGGATTTTGCAGAAAGACTCTGAAAACATGTTTTGGAGGGGATTTAAAAACATACTCCTCCCTTGTTCATGAGGTAGAGCCCAAAAAAGGCTATATTTATAGTCTGAGGCTAAAATATTAACCTAAACAAAAGTCATGCGTAAAAGTTCAAAACTCATTAAAAAGCTATTAACCGAACTTACCTTGTTTCAATCAGTTCCCTGTCAGCATTGCAAGCAGCAGGATGTGCTGGCCATCATTATCATCATCATCATATCCCATAGGTAAGTGAGGGAGTGGGAGTGGGGTGTTGAATGTGGGATGGTGGGTGCTGAGTAGTTGGTTGGGGGGATTGGAGAGGCAGGGAGTCATAACACGTCGAGGGACAGTTTTCTTTTTTACAGGTTTATTAGAAAACAGGATGAGGGACTGTTTTTTTTTTCTTGTAGGTACCGACACTGGCTATTGAAGACACCAGTATTTGTTTGTTGTTTGGTGGCACCAGGGGTTGGCATCTTGGTGTTGCATGCTGGGGGGGGGGCAGGAGGATTTCAAATGTGCGCACTGAGATGGGGAATGGATGGTGGAGGTGGAACAGCATGCAGAAGGAGGTAGCAGGAGAGTTTCTTCTTTTTTTTTGCAATTTAATAAGCTTTATTACATTTATAAAAGTAAACAATATATTACACAACCATAATTACCAAACAACTAATTATACAATAAAGTTAATGGAAATATTAACAGTAACAAAAGAAAACAATAGAATAAACAACCTGAAAAGGGACATATTAAAACACCCATCCCCTCCCTTCCAATCCTTTGTTATCACCCCAACACACAAACACACACACACACACACACACACACACACACACACACACACACACACACACACACACTCTCTCACTTCCCCAAGACTATGCTGAGAGAGTAATAATTTACTTATGTTAAGAAATCAGAAGAAAAGTATGTAATGTTTCCCATTTGGATTGATATACATGGAAAGATTTATAGAAACATGCAATAGAGTTTTCAATATTTAATGCCTGAAGTATCTCTGCCAACCATTAAGACCAAGAGGGAAGAGTCGAATCTACCCAATCTCTCAGCAGCGGGAGGTTTTCTATTGCTCACCAGGATGGGGAATGAAGGGTGAGGGGAGGACAGCATGCAGAGGTAGTAGTGGGACAGTTTCTATTGTGCCCACTGGGACAGGGAATGGAGAGTGGGGGGAGGGACAGCAGACAGAGGGAATGGAGTGGGAGGGTTTTTATTTCTTACAGACTGCTGCTGATGATTGTTAGTTGGCTGATGGGTAGAAAAGCCCTGTGATTGGTGCAGCTGCATCATTTCAAATATGAGACATATCTGCCCATCCGCCAGCAAAGCAACTTCAGCAGCAGCCTTGTCACCATTGGAGTTTTGGTTGCATGCCTCCTACAGGCTCAGCTCCATTGGCTGCTTGCACCACATACCTCCATAGTCCCTACACTGCTGGAGCTGCACCAATATGTTTTCCTTGTGTGTGTGTGCACACAAGCAAACATAAAAAGCACAAGGCGCATGAGGTAGCTAAAACTGCACTAAGACATAAGCAGTGAAACAATATCAACAGGGGTGTATATGTGGGGAGGGATACCAAAGTAAAACAGGGCAGGAGCAACCAATGGGAGGGAAAGAGGCAGTCACATGGTATGAGGTCATGGGCAGTTGCAGAAGGGAGAGACTCAAGGGAGAAGGTGGAAGAGGCAGAGTGTGTAGACAAGGGGAGAAAGGACCATAATTTAGGGAAACAATATGAGAAGGATGATTGGCCAGCAATATATTTTCTGTGGGAATACAAAGGGAATGGAGAACAGTGCTATGGAGTGGGTAGGAGGTAAAGGGGAGTGTAGGATAAAGGAAAGATATGAAGGAATGGAGCCAAACCAGACCTTGGGTATAAAGGAGGCAGAATGGATAAGGCATCTGGCATCAAGAGAGGGGAGAGGCAGGGAGGAGTAAAGAGAGATGTGGTGGGTATGTGGGGGATGGTCTAAAGAAAAATGGCAGAAGGAGTGAAAGAGGGGGTTATGTCTGGCTAAGGTGGATTTGGGAGTGGAACTGTTTACTGTCACCATAGTTGAACATGGGGCGTATCATCTTCAGAACAATTTCATGGCAGGCAAGAAGCGGGATATCCTGTGAATGCACCAAGCTTGGGCTAAACATTAAGGTGGATAGCTTAAATATATGCCAAGAAATCAAGATGTCAGTCAAGGCAGACCCCAAGGTACTTAAAGGAGGAGACATCCTCTATCATAGCACCATCAAGGGTATAGAATGATGGAAGGGGGTTGCACCTGGTAAGCCTCTGCTGAGAGCCAAAGGTAATGGAGACGATTTTCTTGAAATTGAGGGCCAGCTGGTTTGAGAGAACCAGTGCTGAATATTGCCAAAGTCCAGTTGTAGCCTGGCAGTAAGGTCAGGGGCAGAGGAGCCAGAGGCAGAAAGCACTGTATCATCAGTGTAAATGTGAATGGATGCAGAGGAGGAGGCAGTAGGTGGTCATTTCGGAATATAGAAAATAGAATGGGGCCAATGCTGGATCCCGGTGGAATGACTGAGCAAATGGGGAGAGTGGGGGATAAAATCAGGGCTGCAGCTAGGAATTTCAGGGCCCTGGGCAGGCAGTCAGATGAGGGCCCCTGTATCCCTGACAAAATATGGCGGCCCCCAGAAGCTCTGGGGTTTTTGGTGCTCTCAGGTGAGTTTTGGGGCTGTTAGTGGAGATAAAAACAAGATTTTGTGAAGCTTTCCCAATGCCATTTTCAATGAGGAAATGTACTTTTATTCTGGAGTCTTATTCATATTTATAACAGAATAATTATTTTTATAAATGTGGTCTGCTGCCAGCCATGATGTAAACCCTCATGATTCCCATGATGGCTGACAGTGGTCCAAATGCAACAGACAACTTGTGAACCTTATTAATTTTTATAACAATATTAGGATTGTTTTATAATCACAACTATGCACTTCATGGCACATGAAGTATTGAGATTTATAGACTTTTCATGCATTTCAAGTCACTCGGGTGCATTTCATGTTATCCCACAGCTGTCATGTGTAAATTCCAGAAGACATGCGTTCTCATTATTTCATAACTGGTAACATTTTATGATTTTAGATATGTGTTGGCATCAATGCCTACTGTCATTCATCGTACCTTCTCATAACAGCAAAATGAACAAAATGACAGAAATCTAAAGGTCATTGATAACTGTTTTATTATCAATCTTTTAAAATCGGTTAAGTGATAGTATTTTGATGTGTAATAAATTTTCTAGAAATAACGTTTTTTAGTTGTAAAAATTAATTCACAATACATCACAGTTTACTACAACATTAAAATATATTTTTATACAAATGGAATTAACGCCTATCCTATTAAAACTTTCTAAGTAAATAAATACATAGAATACTGTAAAGTAATGATAACCATTCATTGCAAAAGTATTGCATTAAAAATGTTGCACATGTCAATGGAAAAACTACATACATTAGTTCAATCCTGCTTTACCCAAGGCTGAGGAATGTAATGTAAAAAATGTACATCTTAGCCAATCAGGGAGCAGGAATTTCTCAACCCATTTTGTAAAGGATTTTATCATATCATTGAGCAATGCTTAATGTAAGAGAAGCTGAGCAACGTCAACATGGCAATAAGGTTTTGGAGGAAGTAATTTATACGATGCTGCAGTAATACCCCTTAAAAGTAGGATTCACTATACTATTTTCATGGGATCCTTAATGTCCACTGTCAGGTGTCCTGTCTTAAGTAGTTATATCTACTGGCACGATAGTGCCATAGTGAGTGAGCCTCCATGCCTGTCTATTTAATAGCATGGCTAACCTGAGTTTAAAAAGTAGTCTGTGCTGTATCTGAGAGAATGAAGGCTTGTGACCAGCTAGAAAGTGTGACTCTGCAACATTCTGCAGTCGCTGCTTGCACAGAGAGAGACTATTTAGGAAGTGTGAATATCTTGTTGTTTGGTGTTATACTAAAGATAGATACGTTTGTCTAACCTGCTTTTATTGCTGATCGGACATTTGATGGTGGTCAATATGTTGGGCCTTAACTTCCAGTATTCAGACCAATCGAACTACTGGTGAGGTGACCTGAAATTGATTATGTCTCCATGGGTTTTGTGGGAAGGAATTCTGGCCCAAAACCATAGTAAAAAACAGTGCAGAAGAGTTGGGACTGTCTGTACAGCTTGCACAGCTGAGATGGGAACCCACTCAGAAGCAGCTCAATTTAGCTCCAATTAGTGTCTAAAACACTCATTGCTGCCATTGAAGAAAAAAAGTCGAAAAAGAACTGTCTGACTTACAGTCTACTGTGCTCATCTCTGCTACTGTGGCACAGCACTGCTTGCAGAGTACCTGCTCTGGTGAAGGCAGGAAGTAGGCTGCAGACAACAAGATGTGGATGACTTCTAGTTCAGCTGCTGCAGAGCTTTTATTACTGCCTAAACCAGCATCAGGAGGTACAGCCCCAGGTATAATGAATCCGGAGTACAGCTTAGCAGATATACTCTGTAATTGCTGGTGTTGGCACCTAGATGGACCTAAAGGTGGCACCCTTCATGTGACTTACAGCTCCATTTGCCAATCAAACATTTTGGATTTCAAGAGAAATGCCCAGAACTGACTGAAGCAGTGGGTCAGTAAGACGTGGAATAGAAGAATGAACAGCTTCATCTTTCGAGCAGCTGCTCCCTGAAGTAGCATATGTGGGGGAATCTGTGGTAAAATGCTCAGCTGGCTTTCCTGCCATGTTCTCCATTCATTGCACTGCCCACTGAAGAAGTCTGACATGTCTGATATCCAGCCTTGGAACTGTGGCAGAAGAAAGAATTTTATGAGTGTGACTGGTGATTACGATGAAAGACTTGCTACTGAAGTGATTAGCCTACCATCTGAGAGAGTAAGACTCCAAAACACATGGGAGATGAGTGCTTAGACTGGTCTGAACCACCTCCTCACTCTATAATATGCAACTTCTATACTGCAGTATAAGGATACAGGAATTGCAAATTATGTTACATTGTGACCAGGGCATCATGCAGTATGATAAATATGTAAAAATGACAGAGAACTGTCCAACATAATCTGCCCGATTGCTCTGAAAATGGAATAGAATTTAGATAAACTTTGTTATTAAGAAAACACATCTAGTAAGAATGATTATGCATAAGTTGCATTTAGCCAGTGTTGTACTATATAATAATTCATTGTGTGGTCAGCAAGTTTTGAACAGAATTCAGACAGAGAGAAGGCCATGGTTTTAACATTCTAGATATGAACTGTGTATATGAACATTACATGTCTTTTTAATTTTTTGGTTTTTAGCAGAAGAGCAGCTGCCATCTTCATAAGAAGCTTAGAAACCTAATGAGGACGTGGAAATACAATGTAACACTACAAGATGGACATCATGTACATGTATCCATGCACACCTCCTGAATAATAAAGAATGTGGGTGTGAAATTCTGTATGTAGAACAAGTATTGGATGCAAGGTGAATTGTACCGCGCTATAATGTTTTCAAATGTTTTATTTATTGTGACCCTTGATAACCTCTGCCCTTGTGCTCTATCATGACAGGATGATAGACTTCAGAAGGGAATCTTCCTATGGTACTTTGTAAATGCGCACAAGTCTCCCAAACATACTTCACCTGACCTGACAAGTGCTTTCACATGTACTACCATCTTCTGTCTCTGCTGCCCAGCCATTCATTCCCTGAATGGGTGATTAAGTACCGCCTCCCTTTCAGTTGCTGTTACTATTTATAAAAATACAGGCATAGCATAACTATAATCTAAAAAGAAAAAGACCTCACAACAGAACCAACAACGAATAGCTGTTAGCACACCATGGTCCATGTTCGCACAAGGTAATGCATTTAAATTAGTTCCTGGTTTTGGCCGACACCAGAACAAATTGTGAACACATGAAATGGTACGGGAACTGATTACCTATGTGCTTTGCTTGAAATGTCTCTTTACCTACATTATATTAATATCTCTGAAGGACAGCTGTTTAACTGTACTTGAATAAAAACTGAAGCTGTCAGCTGTGTTTGTGTTGCTGTCTTTGTATTGACCACATTCTGTGTAGTTCCTTTCATGAAACCAAGAATTTGGAGTTTAGATTGTCACTTCACGTTTTCACAAATGTCAGCATGAATTAACGGTTCTTAATCCATGATGCGACATAGTTAGAACTCCAAACTCTCGGTTAAATGAAATGCATAGAATGTTGTTCATACAATGGAAATAATAAAAAAAAACATAGCTGACAGCTTCAGCTTTTATTCACGCACAGTTACATAGGTATCCTTCAGAGGTATGAATATAAGTCATGGAAGTAGAGCCATTTCAATCAGTTGCACATAAGTAACCAGTTCATGTTCCCTTTGATTTGCCATAGGAACACCAAGCGCTGATTAAAGCTGTAAATGTGTGGTTATTGCATGAACACTGTTACTTTAAACAACAATGTAAGATTACATAGTCAGGAAGTCAACAGAATAATTAAGCTGCATATATGGGCCCAGATATTCAATCTGCACCAGGCTGTGGCGCAAACCTGGGCGTAGCTCAACTTGACTGTGCAGGGGCATGGACTGGGCGATATTCAACGGAGCTGCGCCATGGCCCAGCATCGTTGAATATTGCAGGGTGCACCCGGAGTTCGCATGAGCACCAGTGGCCAGAGTGGAGCATGGGGATGCGCTAGTGCAAGTTCCTTTGCGCGAGGCTACGCGATCTCCATTATTTTCAGAAGTTGACATGCAAATGGGGACATAATTTATGCAAGGCACAAATGGGCACATGTACATGTATTATGGCACCATTTGCATGCTGGTGCTCAGATCCACGACTACTTGCGCCTGGTGCCCTGCCAGGCAGCAACCGCGGGACAGAGGCACTCTGCAGCACGTCAATGTGCCCACAGCCGATCGTGGGCATTAGAAAATGAAATAAAGTCCCCATATCCCGTGGTCCAGTTGACTGCTGTCTGCCCAGTCATGGGCTTCAGTAAAAATCCACAATATATATATCCCTGGTGGTCCAGTGGAGTGCTTCCTACCCCATCGCAGGCTTAAGTTAAAGAATGAGATAACCATATCCCTGGTGGCCCAGTGACCCCGCTCCCACCTGCCCACTGATCCCCACCACCCTGCCCCCCCGGTCAGCGGTTGGTGGCAGCACCCCACCTGCATGCAGTCCCACCGCCTGACACCATAGGTAGGACTGTACGTCCATTGGTCCACAGTGTAAGCCAATGGATATTCAGCCCATACCGTACTACACATTCCAGATATGTGAATGGATCCAGGTATACAGGATAAATAAGTTTATTTACTTAGCCCACGATCAGGCGGGCAGCAGTGCACTGGACCACCAGCGATGTAGGACGTTTTCTTCATTTTACGAATGCCCACGATCGGGTGCCACCACGGAGGGGCAGCCGGAGCTCAGGTGGCCATCCACAGGTGGCAGCTGCCGTGTTGCATCATGCAATGCGGCAGCTCACCTGTGGGTGGCTGTCCATTCCTCTTTCTTTTTGGCTTAACTTTGTGCTGGCGCAGGTAAGGGTTGCGATGCATGGCTCTGCACATCCCGGACTGAATATCGGGCTGTGCACAATATGTATTGGCACGACTCCTACTGCGCCTGCATATTACTGATGCGCCCAGCACATCGGGATTTGTGCAGCGCACTTTCCCTTTTGAATATTGTGTGCAAGATCAGTGGGTAGTGCATGGTGTAACACTGTTACGCCATGCTAACCCTTTGAATAACTGGGCCACGTGTCAGTCACTTCATGAGTTCTTTAACCTGTGTGCTTAACTTGTGAGAAGCAAATGTTTCCGTGCTTTCTTGTCTGCAAAGTCTTGTATTATATTTCTAAAGTCAATTTTGCATGCAAGTTCACACTCGGTTGACAGCATGGCCAAGTTGCTTAAACGGTCCTGAGACATAGTTGATCGTAAATAATTTTTGATGATAGAAAGTTTACTGAAAGCTCTTTCTCCTTCTGCAACAGTCACAGGCAGGGTGCAAAATATCCTAATTGCAACACAAATTTCTCTGAATATTGTTTCTAGTTTCATTCTGTAGATAGCATTCAGTAGGGCCAACGGTTTTAAATGTTTCTGAAAAGTGCCACTGTATATTTTTTCTCAGGTGTCGAACTTCATCAGCAAAAGCACTTGTCAGGTCTTGAGAATATTTGTTGGTTAACTTCTCACAAGACGTAATTATTTCTTGATCATTCATGCTTCTCAGCTGCAAAATTGGAACAAAGTAATTGCAGATTTGTATAAGAGACTCAAATCTGCAATTTAATTCACTGATGATGTTGTCCATTGCAACATAGAAGACTGTGTTACAGAATCTATCATCTGCACTTTGACTGGTTTCTTCATCTGGAGTTTCATCGTGAAATCTCTTGCGTTTTCTTTGCCGGCTTGTTTCAAAGTCAAACTCGGGGTACTACATCCACTGACTGTGCCACTAGTCTCGCCTCTGAAATAATGGCATTCCATTCATTCCTGAAGAACTGCATTTCCTCTTTCAATTCAGCTATGTTAGCAACTTCTATGTCTAGTGAAATGGCTGTAGACTGAAGAACCAAGTTTCTCTCTTCAAAACTTTGGAGAATTTTTATCCAAAATGTTGCAAGCACAATTGCATTGTATGACTTGAAGTATGTTAGCAGACCCTTTGCTTCTGCCAGTGCTTCATTAGACAGCTTTTTGGATTGTATGATATAATCTAGAGCTTCCATAATGCTGGGAAGGTGTTTTGCAATAGGGCAAATTGCCTTGATTCGAGCACTCCACCTGGTTTCAGACATGCTGTGTAGTGAGCAACCTGTTTTTCTTTCAAAATAGACCATCTCAGGGCTTCCACTGAACAAAATATACAGCCGATTTACGCATCCAAAAATGTTGCAATCTCAGGGCATGATTCTGCTGCATGCATCCCCACAAGGTTCAGAGAATGACAGGCACATGGAGAATAAGTGGCAAGTGGGTTCTTTTGCGAATCGAGCTTGCACCCTTGAATTTTCCAGACATGTTTGCTCCATTGTCAAAACCTTGTCCGCGTACAATCAGCGATGTCAACTTCATGTTTTTGCAATCTCATTAGCAGCATGTCTGCAATTTCACCACTTTTTTTGGAGAAGTCAAAGAACTCAAGAAACCTTTCATGAATTGTCCATTCTTCAGTATCTTGATCCTTATGTACATAGCTAAGGACAACCACATTCTGTTCTGTATGAGAGATGTCTGGAGTAGCATCACAAATAACAGAAAAATAGATGGCTTCACTTCTCTCTGTTAGAATTCTGTTCAAAACCTGCTGACCACATAACTCTATGAACTCATTCTGACTTTCCCATGATAGGTAATGAGCCATCATTCTTTCACCCCTGTCTTGCTTTTGCCTCACCTTCTCTAAATGATCACGCAGAATGGGATCATAGTGCGAGATCAGTTCCAGCACACCTAGAAGTTACCATTGTGTGCATCACCAATTTTGCAGTTCCACCAAATGCCAAATTTCTTGATGCTAGAAACAAGGTTGCATCCAAAAGTCTCTCTAATAATGCTTTATGCTTTTCTGCTTCTGACTGTATTTGTTTCTGCAGTTGGCTATCAATCCCTTTACCTTGTAATGAATGTTGGAGGTTTCTCCATTGCCAGTAACAATGCTGGTGTGCACTACTCATTTCATGTTCTGGAAGCTTATCATATAATTTATGCCACTTGCCATTTGGGTTAAGACCTTCTTTTTTGCACAGTGCACTGATTGATTTTTTTTTATCAGGACACTGGAAAACAAAAAACATGGGACACAAAATAATGCTCATTTACTTTTACTCCACATTAACCAGTCCCTCGGTGTCCTCTCATGACCATTTGAGGATTTAGAGTAAAAAAGATATTCAGGGAATGATCGACCATCAGGATCAGCTGGTACTGCATTTTTGAATTTCTTCACATCAAATTGCATTGTTAAACATTTAACAATATTTTGTCTCTCAATGTCAGATACATTTTCTGGCCACAGACCCGGGTCATTTGGGTCATAGCACAAGTCACTCTCATCATTCTGGAGCTGTTTTGAAGGCACACGTGTCTTCATGTTCCTGTGACTGACCTTGAGATGCCTCAATGGATACAGCTGTATTTTCAACCTCCATATTGTTAGACATAGTCTGACATTCAGCTTCTTCATGTGAGGGGATATCTTGCTGGGCTTCATTTTCATGCACAGTACCTAAAAGGTACTTCAGAATTGGTTTACTTTTTTTCAGGTCTGATTCTGCTTTTTCTCTTTCCTTTTTTTCTTTCCGCTTCTGGTAACCAGATTTATGGTGATACATTTTTGAACAGATAGACGAGTTAAGACTCCCAATTGAAAAAAAATAGATCACAACAGGCTTCCAGGACTAGGCAGTCTTCCTCTCATGTGCTGTGGAGAACACGCTGGGACACATCTTGAAAATGAGATCACGACAGGATTTCAGGACTAGGCAGTCTTCCTCACATATGCCGTGGAGAACACGATAGGCACAACTTCAATATGAGATCATGACAGGATTTCAGGACTAGGCAGTCTTCCTCGCATATGCTGTGGAGAACACGCTGGGACACATCTTGAAAATGAGATCATGACAGGATTTCAGGACTAGGCACTCTTCCTCACATATGCTGTGGAGAACATGCTGGGACACATCTTGAAAATGAGATCACGACAGGATTTCAGGACTAGGCAGTCTTCCTCGCATATGCTGTGGAGAACACGCTGGGACACATCTTGAAAATGAGATCACGACAGGATTTCAGGACTAGGCAGTCTTCCTCGCATATGCTGTGGAGAACACGCTGGGCACAACTTCAAAATGAGATCACGACAGGATTTCAGGACTAGGCAGTCTTCCTCGCATATGCTGTGGAGAACACGCTGGGCACAACTTCAAAATGAGATCACGACAGGATTTCAGGACTAGGCAGTCTTCCTCACATATGCTGTGGAGAACACGATGGGCACAACTTCAAAATGAGATCACGACAGGATTTCAAGTGTGGGCAGACAGTCAATCTCCTCTATTTGTTTACGACATCTGTAATATTGGAAAAGCACATTAATTGCGCAACTTCAAAGGAAAGCTGTTACATCATTTATCATCATAATGTGTCTATTATATAAACACACATTGTATGATTGCTTCTCTTCTTCAAAAATAGAATTGGGTGTTGCTGGTTGTTTTATGGGACTCTTTTACTACTGTTAATGTAACAATGTGAACAATAATACCCTCCAGGGTGGGTGGTATTGGTCTATACTGCACCGTCCAGAGCCGTTATGAAGCCTGACCTCACAGGTGAATGGCCTTACAGCTACCAGAAGGTCAGGTATTGCCCATAACACCCACCCTGGAGGGTATTATTGTATTTAGAAAATGGGCACTATGTTATTTTTATGAAATGATCAAAACAATTTTAAAAAACAATTAAAAGGAGTAGAAAAGTTGTTTTTTCTCTAAAGTAGTTCCTGTTGTACTTTTCTTGTCATGCTTGACAGTAGTCCGTAATGGCAGCTGTTTCTCACTTGAACTGTTTGTGTTGTGATGTAACGGTCTTCCACTGCCGGATGGGGTTGGGGGAGCAAAACTGGAGAAGAGCCATTGATTCTGGGTCCCTGTCTGTGTGGTCAGGTCACTCTGTCTCTGTAGGGAGTAAAGCAGGTGTCCATTCTTTTGCATTTCATTTGTCATCAAGACAAGTTTTATACAATACTGTGATTTTACTTGGTGGTGGCTGCTCTGAGGAGTCTGTGGTGAGTGGAGGGGCTTGCTTGTTCTCTAGGTTAGCGGTAGAAAAAAATGCCCTGAACTGTTGCTGGCAAGCCAGATGCGAGGTGACTCAGAGGAGAAGGAGCCACAATACCTTACTGCACAGAAAGATCCTTCCTCAAAGGGACCCTGCTTCCTCTGGCAACACAGAGAGATCAGTGTTCCCCATTCATTGTTTTATCGCGGTGGGCCACCACCCTATATTTTTTTACCACCACCCTATATTTTTTGCCACCACCCTATATTTTTATCCATTATTGTTTTTGTTTTTTTATAAAATCCTCCAAAATTGTCTTTTATTGACATATTTTATTGCACTACTATCCATTTAATACCAGCACTCTATATGTAACTTAAAATCTACTTATGCACGTGTACTGTGCATATAGGAGGTTCAGAAAAATAACGCACCTTTTGACCCGATCACCATTATCAGGGGTATTGTAAAAGTAGCTGTTGTGTACTGTGTGGGGCACTGGTGGGAGGAAAGGGGAGTCACAGTGTCACAGAGGGATGTATCCCTTGTAATAGCACCACCTAGGTGTTACAGTAGCAATGGCTGGAAGGATGAGGGTGAGGAGTTGTATCCGTGAGGGCTCCTCAGGTGAGATACAGGTTACAAACCTGTGCATTGGAGCATGCATACACAGGGAGTGGTTTCAAATTATGTTCAAAAGTACTGTAAGTACTACATTTGAAACCTTTGTGGAACGGTGCCAAAGAAAAAGTACTACTTCTACTGCTAATTAAACTTGGCACTAGGTCAGAATTGTGAATGTTAGCACACCGCCATAAAGAACAGTGCAGTACAAACAGCGCTGTCATCAACAGTGGCAGGTAAAAACGCTGTTACTCCAAATAGCAAAATTGGTAAGGGTCATAAACAACACAGATGACTGCTACCATTGCTACAAACAGAGTATACACTTTTGTTTCTGTCCCCCCACCCACCCAATAATTTAAATTAATTTAAATAAACTGTGAGGAGTGTTGATCTCTCGGAAAATGGAAAATGTAAGAGGGTGGAGTGTTTGTTCCAGGTGTTACACAAAAAATGTATACTTCGGCAGGGGAAAATGAAGCTGCATGTGTCGGAGTCCAGGAACAGAACCTTGGTCTCCTGATCTGTGCTGCTCAAGCTGGTAAGTCTTAATCTGCTCCACCATGTGAGCAGCTTGACCAGCCTGGCATACTTTTCTGTTACTTATACACCCCCACCATTCAGGGGTGTAGCCAGGGATTTCAGATCTGCACGCCAAGTGGACTCACTACCACCCCCCCATTAGGGTGAGCTACCCCCCTCCTCAGTGTAGCCAGACAATATACAAATGTACACCAGGACCGTGTTTGTTGCCTCATTTGGCACAATAAATACGACTTTTGTATCTCATGACGGTGGTTGTTGCCATGCATGGGTAAACACAAATTACAGAAAGGTTCAGTATTTTTGTTTAGTTTTCATGGAAAAAGGAAGCAGTTCAGAGCCTATTTGCTACCACCCTTTAATGAAATTGCACACCATAGAGTGTTTGGAGTATGCCTGCCTACACCCATGCCACCATTGTCTGAATAGCTACAGGGGTAGTAGTGTTTAACATATGCTATTCTACCCCTGTTACTATTCATGCATTATGATAGCATTACGCGGTCCTGCTTTGAATTGTGACTTGTTTAGCTCACCATTTCAGAGTACTTCAACCACAGTAGTTATCTGCCGTGTTCAGACATGTTTTGGTAAAATAAAGAGAATACTGGATGGACAGCTAAGCACAACTAGGCTATAGTAATGCACAAAAAAGATAAATAACGCACCAGGAAAGTGGCACTCAGGACAAAAGCAGCTCAAATAAAACAAGTCACCTTTTGATAAAGAACTTTGTATTCGAAACGCGTCAAGACGCTTTGTGTGGCACTTTAATAAATATTGGGCACTTTATACATTTTTGGACTGCTGCGTCTCTTTGCAAGTCTGTAATGATGAGTGCTGGACTTCTTGTTTTGTTTGTACAACAAGGCTGTGCTGCCACTGAGGGGCTCCAATTCCCTCTGACTTTGAGAGCAAAACTCAAGAGGTCCATGGGAACCAGAACCCAAAGGTGGCACAACACACTGGCTGTGGATAAAGTTGCTCAACCTGTATTTTTATAGCGTAAAGCATTATGTGAAATGTAGGCACAATGGTGCTTTTGCTTTCAAAATGAAACTGACCTATGCAGTCTCTAGAGGTTTCAGAATGCTGTTGTACCACAGAATGGTATAATCATATTCCATGACCTATGAATTGTGATACAACAGCATTTTGAAAGAGATGGAGTACTATACAGAACAATGCTCTACTATATACTACCACCATGTACTGATCTGTGGTTTTATAGTACATAAACTATATAGCTTGTTAGGCACAGGTCTGAGTTATACGCAGCCTGCAGCTGAGTCTATGCCACTCAGTGAAATTAGTCATGGCACTTTCACTACATTAGTCAGTCTACAGTTTTATTTATAAATTAATTTTTGTTGTGGTCCTTTTTGGTATACAGCTCATTCTGAAACACACTGTCAGCTGGAAGGTCTAGTACTTCAACGTTACAGTGATTAACCCTCTCCAAGTAGTTACACGCTTAGCGGTCTATACTAATGTTTCTGTAAAATGAGTGATTGCCTATTATAAATGTTGTAGTATGCTTCAGGTATAAAATAAGTCCAAAACAAATGCCCTTGATAGTTGATAAAAAAGTTCTGTCGATTACAACAAAAAGGAAAGATTCCATTGTTCTGACACTAATTTTGAATGAGTTCCCTTCTTTACTAGAATTTTAATCACAACCATAGTATCCCCCCCCAAAAAAAGTTCCTGTTATTAATTTGTTCTACCCTGAGGTGAGAGGGGAACTGAGTGAAAAAAGGGAAAATGCATAGCCCGAGCAAGAATGCATCTGGAAGTAGGAAAGTTCTGGAATCAGAATGCCAGAGCCAGTTAGAATGCAGCAAGCCTGGGCAGGCCCGGTGGTGCTGAGGGTTGAGGCGCTGGACGCCACACCTCGCACCACACCGGTGACCCAGGTTTGAGAACGGACTCGGGTCATCGGGGGGGCAACTGGGGAGGGAGAGGATTGAGCATCTGGAGGATGGCTCTCCTCTCCCGGGGAGAGCTGTGGGCTTCGCTCGGCTCTCTGGCGACCTCCAATGGAGATCGAAGATTCCACGGGAGCTGGTGCAATTGAGGGGGTGGAGCGCGGCAGATGCTATCAGCGTGCGTGTGCAGGCATCACTGCATGTCTGCATTCCATGGGGAAAACTTCAAGGTGGAAAAACCCCAGTGACTTGGGAGGCAATGGCAGGGCTCGAGTGGCTAAGTCCACATGCCCAGTGCCGGTCCGGATCCTGACTTGACTCCCCGAGGTCCTGCCTCTCCCATTTGGGGCTGCGGAGGGGGGGAGGACTAGCACCTGATTCCTTGGTCAGGGGAAGGGAACGGTGGGCAGTAGAGGCAACAAGCCGAGTGAGCCCATGCCGGAGAGATGCCCAAGTCACCGGTGACAGGAGCGAGAGAGTTCGGAAACAAAAAAAGCAGCAAGCTGAATGGTTCTGGCACCATGTCCCACAACCAAAATGAAACTGGAACAGGGTTTATGGACCCAGAGTGCGGCAAACAGTTTCTGTATTACAGGTACATTCTTGGTCTGGAGACCTAGTTCTGGCTGCATTTCAGATATAAAACTGAAATTGTTTCAGAACCATTGCACTTGTTTTTGGTGTTTCAGTTCCTGACCTATCCCAGTTCCAACTCAACAATTCTGGGTGCATTCCTGTTCTGGAACCATTCAAAATTTTGTCCAGTACCATAAGCAGTGCTCCAGAACACAGAACATAGAAATATAGATTTTGGCAGCAGATAAGGACTGCCTGGCCCATGTAGTCTGCTCATTTCCCTACCTACTTAAACTCCAGATCCTAAATGATCAGCAGCTTACCCCCTCTCTCTCCTATCATTACAGTTGTCTTCTGTCTATCCCATGCATTCTTGAACTCACCAATTGTTTTAGCCTCTAAAGACTTCCACTGGGAGACTGTTCCATGCATCCACCACCCTTTCTGTGAAAAAATACTTCCTCACATTACCCAGAGTCCCTCACCCGCCTCATACTGTGACCCCTTGTTCTTGAACATCTCTTTTTTTGAAAGATGCTGCCCTCCTGGACCTTGTTGGTTCCCCGGAGGTACTTGAATGTCTCTATCATATCCCCCCTCACTCCCTTCCTCCAGAGTACATATATTGAAATGTATAGAGGCCCTAATCATGCTTGAAAAATGGTATCTATAGCCGGTCCGATGGCACTGAGGGTTGAGGTGCTGGACACACCTCGCAGGTGACCCGGGTTCATGCATGAGCTCGGGGCACCGGGGGTCGGCTGGGGGGAGGAGCCAACTGAGCTACCGGTTGGCAGCTCCCCTCCTCAGGGAGGGCTTGAGGGTCTCCTCGGCACTTGGTCACCTTCTGGTGGAGGCTGTGGGGTGGCACCATGTTCGAGGAGCCCTGGCGTCAGGCCAGGGGAGGGCAGAAGGGTCCGTCATCGGAGCTGTATTGCACATGTGTGCCTCCATGCACATGCGCTACCGCGTTCCGGGGCCCTTGGGGTAACAGGAAGTAAATGAGGAAAATATAGGGTCAGCAACAGGATGAAGCCTCTGGGCCAGCTTTGGGGATCCACTGGGCTCACAAGGCACAAGACCCCAAAAGACCCCCTGAGTCAGGCAAAGGTGGCCAACGTGGGGTAGTCCACTGTGGAGGATAAAAAAGCAATATGGAAAATGGTATCTATGAGTCCTTTTTCAAGCAGTTCAAAACAAAATACACTGGTTTGATATGGTGCAACATCTTTCTGCCAACCACTCTGTGTTTTGGTTCCTCCTCACAACCATGTCTGGTGCCAGAGTTCCATTCTACTTTTTCTTTTGTTCCTCTCCTTTGCACCCCCCCCACACTGCCACCAAAGTCAGCCACGTCTTCTGTGCACGGACCTTTAACAGCACAGCGCACTGCAGAGTACTAAATAAGCCAAAAAAGTTCATTAGCGCTTTGCACAGAAAATCAGCTGTGCAAATGCACAGTACTTGCCACAGAATGATTAGCAACATTTAAAAAAAAAACAATAGTTTCTAATTATTCCCCCCATGGACTCAATCAGAAAATGGTTAGCAGTCTACTACAAAGCATTTCTGGAAATGGTTAGCATTACCCTGTTTTGCATAGCATTTTGCTACGCTATACCAGCTATTTATTACCCACTCCACTGTGAAAAAAATGTTTGCTTTTTATTTTCTATTTATGCTCCCCCTGCGCTCGGCTCCTTCGGAGATGCCTGGCATCTTGTCCTCATTCCTTCCTGCTTGGAGCCTGTGGCAGTCCCCATGTAGCCTTGGTTTTCTCCGCAGGCGTGGGCAAGGTGGGGCCCATACACCTCGAACAAATGCACTTTGTCAGCGGCCACCAATCGGGATAGGCAGGGAACCTTACAGATCATTCATGCTGGCGCTCTGTCTACCTGGAGTGCAGGGAGCCGTTTTCTCGGGAATGAAGTTTGCCTGATGTCAAAGCTGAGCCCCACAGATGTCCACCATGCTCACCCCTTTCTGAGGCCGGGCGCACGCTGTACCTCAGGCCTTCACGTGAGGCGAGTTGGAGTTTAAGTAGGTAGGTCCAGTGGGAAGGGAAACCACAGTAAGGGCAAAAACTGATTTAAGCCAGGCAGATAACTCAATTCCAGAGCTGCCAGCCCTGTTTTTTTTTTTTTTTTACACTTTTGTTTTACTAGGAGGCACACATGAGCTGAAAGTTTGTTTACAGGTGCGACCTGGGAGCACAAGGCAGTTAAGGGACTTG
The DNA here is from genome assembly GCA_016271365.2 of Neoceratodus forsteri. Lineage (NCBI taxonomy): Eukaryota > Metazoa > Chordata > Ceratodontiformes > Ceratodontidae > Neoceratodus > Neoceratodus forsteri. Next base: position 130,258,602 of record JADMNL010000024.1, read on the forward strand.
CTCAGGGTCACACAGTATGCAAGTGGGGGTTGTTTCCAAACTCTTCTTCCCCACCTGCATCCCATTAGCTACTTTCTCCAGCAGCAGCATGCGGAGAGCCAGGCTGGCAATACAAATGGAGTCTTTTACTGGCATTTGACAAAAAGAACCTAAGTTAGTATTACTAGCACAATCCATTAATTATTGATATTATTATGATCCTCCTTGGCTAATAGGTAATGTGCAGGAGCTCACTGGAACTCAGTACCACCATCTCTTAAAAAACTGTACGACAGTTCCACCACCACCGTCATCTTTCTCCATCGAGTTCTACAGGAGAGTTTCACCGTCTAGACATGACAGTCCAACCACTTAGAAATCTAGATAGCCCCAATTCCAATTTAACCACTGCTAATATAATATGGCAGTATGAGATAATCTCATCAAGAGGCTGGCCATACCCTTAGAAAAATCAGATCCCTCTGGTCAGGACCTTGCAATGAGAGAGAGAGTGATAGATAAAAATGTATTGTTTTACCGGTAACCCCCCCTTCCCCTTAAACTGGACAACTCTGACTGGAAGAACCCACCACCACATCTGATGTAGTACTGGCCCTGTTTGGGGGCTAAGCCCCAGCCCGGTGATGGCCCAGATGCTGCAGATCATCACATGGCCCGGGCTAGCAGGGCAGCAGCAACCAGCGCCGGTGTCATGGGAGTGTGTTGCGCTGGACACTGGGAGGGGAGGGACCACGGGGCCATCGGCATGGAGACACGTCTTTATTAATTAACCGAAATACGTGTCTCCCCTAATTGTTGAGCATATTAACACCTTTTGATCACATGTAGTTAAAGACCCCCCCACCCTGCAGGCTGAGCAACAGGACACACACCACAATCCATTCCTTGGGAAAGTTTGCATTACGAAAAAGTTTTCCGTTCTCTACTAAGTCTTTAACATTTCGTGCTTCTTTATTCCCCCCAGAAAGTGGAAGGGGCTGCTGGGGACCCCTGAAATGAAAAAAATTATTTTCCACCTCCTCATTGCCCATGACTACTCCTGTGGCCTCTTGACAGTCATGTTGACCTCAAAGTCCCATTTCCTAATATCTTCAATTCCTATAATAGTTAAGCAAAACAAAATAGACATAACAATTGACAAGGCACTGGCAGCCCTTACCAGGTTGGATGGATCCGTGAGGACAAGTTGGGACATTGTCTGAGAAAGACATCACACAGTGGACTCGGAGTTAGAACGACGCCATGAGTCAATGGAGCTGTGACTGAGCGCATTAAGGGCAGGCTTCAGGCCTGTGAGTCTGTGACTCGACCCTGACGACCCGACTACTGTAACTGGCCAACTGGGCAGTAGCTGAGAGAAACTCCGGCGGCGACCTTTCCCGGCTCACTTCTTGCTTGCTGCCTTTCTGTGTTTCGGCTGCCTCTGCCTCCTTGTGGTCCCTGTCCCTCTGTCCGTGACTGTACCGGATTGGTGGTGCGACTCCCGACGACTCCTCTCTCTCGAGTCTCTCACTGGCCGCACCGACGCCGTTCCCGCTCAGAAAACACGAGTCACGACACGAACTGATGCACAGTACAGTAGCTGCAGCAAATGTCATCACGTAACGTTTCTACAGATGATTTAGCACTGTAAATTCTTTACTGTCCCAAGGGGGGGGATCATTTATGCAACAGGCAACAGTATTGGAAGAAAGTCTGATGTGATGCATAAATAACCCCCCCCCGCCCACCTGGATGGCAAACGCAGTGCCGATTTGATTTTTTGGCACAGAGCGCTGCTCAGTTGGATGGCCGGGCCCCCCTTAATGCCGGGCCCGGGAAAAAAGTCCCGGTTGTCCCCCCATAACGGCGGCCCTGGATAAAATACTTCCAATCTGGACAGCTTGAGACCTGCCCTCAAGGTAGGAGCAAAACCAATTAATGAAGGAGGCATAAAGGCACACTACCATAAGCTTGTCCAGGAGGAGGGGATGAGCAGCTGTGTCAAAAGCTTTGGCCTAATCCACAAAAATGATGGAGGTTATCTAATCCTGGTCCATACCTGAAAGGATGAAGTCAGTGAGCTGGAGAGAGGTGGATGTGGAGTGGGATCACAGCAATAGTAAGTCAAATATCTAACTAATCTGTGGCTGAAACAATTTAATTGTAGGCAAATTTAGGTCCTGGGGCAGGCAGCTCCTTGCCATGAGTTGCCTGCTCCAACCAAGTGTCAGCAGGTCTTAAAACAAACATCAACTGGACTGCAACATAACAAAAGGCCATACAGTATGTCAAGTTTCTTAACTCATTCTGCTCAGACCCTGCTTGCTGTATGTCAGCATTACTAAGCTTGTTTTAGCCCTTCTGTTTCAAAACCTCTGTAGTTTTTTGTCAGGATGTCTTAAAAAACTTCCTGGGCCGGATATTCAAACTGTGCTATTTTGTGGCACAAGCCCTTGCGCTGCACAAAATAGTTGCACAGGGGTGTGGCTGGGGCGATACTCAAAGGAGTTGCACTATTGAGCAACTCCTTTGAATATCACCCCCGGCCACAGCCACTGTGAATGGTGCAGTGGAACTTGCGCCACCGCAAGTGGTCAGAGTGGAGCATTCAGGTTGCGGTGGCACAAGTACCATTGCGCCATGTGCAAATTTCCGATATTCAAAAGGTGACATGCAAATGGGGCCATAATTCATGCAAGGTGCAGGGGCCATTTGCATCTATTTATGGCCTCATTTGCATGCCATTAGCATGCAGGTGCACCGATCCCCGAGGACTTGTGCCTGGCACCCTGCCAGGCAGCAGCCATCAGGGACCGACGCCCCTGCAGCCCGATCGTGGGCAAAAGTGTAAGAAATCTCCTCACCCCCAACTGGCCCAATCGCGGGCAGCAAAGTGTCCCCCCCAGAACATATCCCTGGTGGTCCAGTGGACCGCTTAGCCCAATCACGGGCTGAAGAAGTGTAAAACAACCCCCCCAGAATGTGGACATATCTGGACTGCCTTGTACGGTATGGGCTGCATGCCCATTGACTCCTGCTCTGCACCAATGGGCGTGCAGCTCTACCAGGAAGTCAGTCGGTGGGCGGGAGGGCGGCAAGTGGGTGGGATGCTGCCGGCTGCCAGGGGGGAGCGGGGTGGTGGGGCTTCATGGGTGGGGGGACACTAGATTACCAGGTATATGGTCTTGGGGTCACCACATAATGCAGCCGTGATTGGGCTTAGCAGTCCACTGAACCACCAGGGCTACATTCTGGGGGGTTGTTTTAAACATATTCAGCCCGCGATTGGGCTTAGCGGTCCACTGGACCACCAGGGCTACGTTCTGGGGGGTTGTTTACACTTCTTCAGCCAGCGATTGGGCTGGTGGGGGATTATTTAAGCTTTTGCCCGCGATCGGGCCAGTTGGGCGAGGGGGACTTCTATGCTTTTGCCCGCATCTGGCCAGTAGGGGGGTGGGGGGGATATTTTACACCTTTGCCCACGATCGGGCTGCAGGGTTGCACAGGGAGTAGGTTGAGGGCCAGTCACAGGTGGCAGCTGCTGTGTTGCGCCCTGCAATGTGGCAGCTCACCTGTGGGTGGCCCTTGACTTACTCCTTTTTTTTTGGCTCAAAGTTGTGCAGGCACAGGTTGGGGGTTGCGCCTGCACAACTCTGCATAGCCCGGCTGAATATCGGGCTGTGCAGTTTATGCATGGTTCCTCCCCCTCCAGCATGCATTCATTAGCATTGCGCTGTTGCTCAGCATGTTTTCAGTGGCGCAACTGCCTCCTGCTGAATATCGCAGAATGGCACAATTTCGGACTTGCGCAGGCGCAACCCTATTGAGCAACCCTTTTGAATATCCCACCCCCGGGTATACTGTGACAACAGCTAGAATGTAAATAGAAACATTAGCCATATTGCTTTGATTTTAATTAGCACTTCAAAGTGTACTCAGACCTTTGCAGTTTTTTCTTTTATTCTTGCACTGCTAATCAAAACCAAGCTCCTACAAAGGGCACCTTAGCCTACCTGAAGACAAGATTTGTAGGCCTAGAAAGCGTGTACCTTTAAGTATTCATTAGTCTAATAAAGGTATTATCTTTACCCAGCAAAGCAATTTTCTCTTTAGGTTTTTCTCCTATGCTTGGGAACACAAATACATTCTAAAACACAAAGTACTTGTCTAGAAACACAGAGACATTCTTGTGCATACAAGTACATTTTGTGCACACAAGTACATTTTGGGCACACAGGTACATTCTTGGGTGCACACGTACATTATAGGGCACATAGGTGTACCGATGCATCATTATGTAGACAATTAAATTTTGGGCACACAGGTACATTCTTGGGTGCACACATACATCATAGGGCACATAGGTATGTTCTTTGGCATTTATTTATTTTATTTAGTTTCTGTTGACTGGGTAGGGTGCACTAGCCATGGCAATGACTATTTTCAGGCACGACCTGGGAGATTACAGAGACAGTTACATCAGATACAAGAAATAGCAGTGTGGTCATTTAGACAATTAATAAATTATATGATAGAAATTACAGTACAATCAGGATAAATCAAACAAGTACAATTTGAGTGCATAGCAATGAATAAAGAAGACTGTAATAATCAATACAAAACAGGGTCGAATAATAAGTACAATTTGAGTGCATAGTAATGTAAAAAGAAGATGTGATAAAGCAGGACAAAATTGGCAGGATAGTACAAAGAGGACTGTAGTACTATTATTGTCAGAGCAGGAGGGATATTGGAGGATGGGGAAGTAGAGAGGAATAGGGATGATAGTATGGGGAAAATGGTTAGGTGGTGTAGGAAATTATTGCAGGAACAAGAGAAGAAAACCAGACAAACAGAAAGGTAGGGCAGTAGGGTGGCAAGGGGTAAGGGCCGAGCACATTTGTAGGGGCAAGGTGCATACAGATGCATTATTATATAGACAATTAAACTTTGGGCACACAGGTACATTCTTGGGGGCACATGTACATTATAGGGCACATAGGTACATATTTTGGCATGCAGACACATTATTAGGCAGACAAGTACATTATAGGGCAGATAGGTACATTCTTGGGCACAGGGATACATTTCTAGGCACACAGATACATTCTTGGAACACCGGTACTTTGTAAGGCACACAAGTACGTGTTTGGAACAGAGAGATATTTTTTTTTTTTTACCAGGAGAGACACACTAAGCTGATAGCTTGTTTACAGGTGCGACATGGGAGCACAAGGAAGTTAAATGACTTGCTCAAAGTCACACGGTATGCAAGTGGGGGCTGTAGATTCAAACTGAGCACAAGTACATTTTGGGCACCCAGGTATATTCTTGGGCACCCAAGTGCATTATAGGGCACTTAGGTACATTCACTGGCATACAGGTACATTCCTGAGTATGCAAGTATGTTTTGGGCACACAGGTACATCTCTGGGCACACAGGTACATGCTTGGGCACACAGATGCTTTTCTGGGCACACAAATACATTCCTGGGCACATAAGCAAATTATTGGGCATATGTCTACATTCTTGGGGATACTAGTACATTCTTGGGCACACACATACATTTTGGGGAATACTGAGACATTCCAGGGCATACACATGAATTCTTCAGCACACAGGATTTTTTTTGGTCACACAGATATACTCTTTGGTGTACAAGTCCATGACTAGACCACTTGTACATTCTTGGGCACACAATTACATTCCCGGGATACCCATGTACATTCTTGAGCACACAAGTACTGTACATTTTAGGCACAGAAGTACATTCATGGGCACAAAAGTACATTCTTGGGTACACAGATTAATTCCTGGGCACACAGATACATTCTTGGGCATATATGTACATTCCTGATTGGCTAAGTACATTCTTCAGTACACAATTGCATTCCTGTATACACTTGTCCATTCCTGGACACACAAATACATTCTAGTGCACAAAAGTACATTTCTGGGTACACAAGCACATTTTAGTCACGGGGTACATTCTTGGGCATGCAAGTACATTCTTGTGTACACAGATTAATTCCTGGGCACACAGATACATTCTTGGGCATATACGTACGTTCCTGGTTACATAAGTACATTCTTCAGCACACAATTGCATTCTTGTACACACATGTCCATTCATAGAAACACAAATACATTCTAGGGCACAAAATACATTTCTGGGTACACAAAGACATTCTTGGTGACACAAGTGCATACTTTGGCACACAAGTGCATTCTTGGGCACTCAAATATATTCTTGGTTACATACATGGCGCCAGCCAGGATGCAACGCAGTAATGCTGCAGTATATCACAAAATACTGGAGTATGCTACAGGAAACAGTGTAATTCAATGGCAGTTAAGCTCTTTTTTGTTGCAGTATTTTTGTGACATGTCTCTTATTGCAAGTTACTGCATTGCTTCATGGCTGGCTCTGCAGTAAGTACATTCATGGGTACATACAGTAGGTATATTCTTGAGCACACAGATACATTCTGTGGCACAAAACTACATGTTTGGGAACACAGAGACATTCTTGGCAAGTACATCTTGAGCCCAAAGGTACATTCTTGGGCACACAAGTACATTATAGGGCACACTAGTACATTTCTGAGAACAGAGACATTCTTGGGCACACAAATGCATTGTTTGGCACACAAGTACATAATTTGGCCCACATGTACATTATTGGGCACATAATGGTCCTGGTCTGTTCACTTTCAAAGCATTAATAGCTAAATACCTTAAGGAAACCTGTAGCTGTTTTAAGTGACTATGTACCAGTAGCCCCCAGTATCGTCCACAAATCTGATATCACAGTAACCCACTCAATCTCACATCCCTGCTAGGGGCACCTAGCACTTATTAGTCTCTCTCCTCTTTCCCCTGTCCCCCTCCCTGCCCCCCGCCTCATATACTTTCTCCTCTTTTTTCCCCTCTCTGCATATTCTTTCTTATAAGATAATAGCTGCCTTATTTTGATGACTACCTAGGAATTAAATTTTTACCTCTCATGTCAACTTGTTATGATCTTGTAACCGTATTACCTATGTTAGCTATGTATGTATAGGCCTGAACAATTCACCACATGTACAATGCTTCTTCCTTGTCAACCCTATTTTTGTCTGTGATCTGTATTAACGTACAGGGCCACCTTGAAAATCAGCTTGCTCAATGGTGTTTACGCCTGTTTAAAAAAAGTTTGATTGATTGGTTGATTGAAGTACATTCTTTTGCACATAATTACATTCCTGTACACGCCATGTCCATTCGTGGAAACACAAATACATTCTAGGGAACAGAAGTGCATTTCTGGGTACACAGAGACATTTTTGGTCACACAAGTGCATTTTTTGGCACACAGATACATTCTTTAGCACACAAATACATTTTTGATTCCATACAGCGACATCAGGCAGGATGCAGCACAAAATGCTGCAGCATACTGCAGGGAACAGTGTAATTCAATGGCAGTTAAGCCCTGTTTTACTGCAGTATTTTGTGACATGTCGCTTATTGCAAGTTACTGCATTGCTTCATGGCTGGCTCTGCAATAAGTACATTCATGGGTACATACAATAGCTACATTCTTAAGCACACAGATACATTATGTGGCCCAAAAACATATATTTGGGAATGCAGAGACATTCTTGGCAAGTACATCTTGGGCCCACAGGTACATTCTTGGGCATACAAGTACATTATAGGGCATATTGGTACATTTCTGAGAACACAGAGACATTCTTGGGCACACAAGTGCATTCTTGGGCACACAAGTACATTATTTGGCACACAGGTACATTACTGGGCACATAAGTACATTATAGGGCACATTGGTACATTCCTTGGAATGCTGACACATTCTTGGGCACATAAGTATGTTTTGGACACACAGATACATTCTTGGACAAACAAGTACATTACAGAGCAGACAGGTACAGTCTTGGGCACAAAGATACGTTCTTAGGTACATGAGTGCATTCTTAGGTACATGAGTAGGTTCATGGGTACAAAGGTGCATTCTTTGGCACACACGGGTATTGTAGGGTACAAAAGTGCATGTCTGGAAACACAGAGATATTCTTGGGAACACAAGTACATTTTGGGCACACAGTGATATTCTTGGGCACACAAGTACATCATAGGGCACATAGGTACAGTCATTCTGTAGTGCTCCACAATGTCAATGGGTAATCATAACAAATGGGTATTGTGCACCCCAACCAGGGGAAATGGCACAGCCCAAGCTTTAGAATGTTGGGCACATAAGGATTTCAAGCACCAGCAATTCCCCCATTCTGCTGTGTCATTAGAAGGGGACAGAGCTACTTTTATTTTCTCTCGAGACTCTACAAGAGTTGAAGATTTCTGTCGGGGCTGCAATTCTGCATAGCAGGTTGGGGCTGTCTGGTTCCAGGGAACACCCCTAAAATGAAATCATGTCTGTTAAGCTGTGGCTTTCATATTGACTAACCTGCCTTTTTTCCCCATTTTCTTGCAAGGACAGGGCGCCACATATGCCATGCAAGTGTGTTCCTAATGGTCTTCAGTTAAAAAAATAAGGGTGCCACAGGTAAGTATATCTTTTATTTGTTTCCTAGGAGTGTAGGATCTCTGGGGGTGGGGGGGACCTCGGCTCTGGTGTCGGTTTTCTCCCCCCTCCTGCAGCTTCAGGTTGTTTGTGATTAACTGTATTGATTTCAGCAAAAGCTGTTTTTTGGATAATTCAGAGGATTTTGTGTTTTTTTCTTCCATAGCCCTCTGCTTTCCATTTTGCATGGTCACCATTCAGCCATGGTGATGGTTGGGCGCACTCTCCTCCTTCAATCTGTTTTTCCTGCGCTTGCTTTTGTGTGCACCAGTGGTGGGCACGGTTGCACAGTGCATGTCCGTTAGTGTGCACAATTGTCTATTGTTTTGTATTGCACTAACACGCTTGCACGATTGCCAATGTGCAAGACACTGTGACATGCTGCATGCTCCAATTAGTGAATGCAAATGTCTAGCCAGCACCCATATATCATGCTGATTACAGTATTCACCTAAGTAGAGAGCTATTAGCCCAGGTACACATATTAGGGCTAATTATTCTTTCTCAGGAAAATGTTTAACTTGGCATTCACAATTATAACTTTCCCTGGCACCATGACTTATCAGAGACCATTAATCGTGATACAATGTAAGAGCTGCAAGGGTGATGAGGCTCTTCCCCATGGGTTCCTATTGCCCTCATTGTATTGCTCAGCACCTCCCAGTCGGTCCTCCATCTTGGGGGGGGAAGGGGCACCTGGTTCTTCAATTGGCAGTGGGAAGCAGAACTGTAAAAATCGCTTTTGTGGCTCCTGAGTGAGCTTTTGGGCCCCAGTGTTCCGCAGGACATCCCAGCAGACACACCTGACCCCAAATCAGGGCCCCTCAGGTCAGGGTGGCCCACACAGGCATGTCCTGGTGCATTGCAGTGAGCTTAGGCTGTGGAAACAGATGTGCAGGCAGACCCTAACTCTGACTTCTTAGAAGGCCAGGATGATGATGGGGGATCTTGTGAAAGCTCCTGACCTTGACAAAAATATTGGCTCTCAGATGAGGAGGATGTTTCTTTCCCTCTGAGGAAGAGGAAGGGGAGTAGACAGAGCCCAAGTCAGGGATCCCAATTTCTTTCCTGTTCGACAATAAGTCCTTAGCTTTTTTGGCTAGCAGAGGCATGTCGATCCTTAAAGCACAGGAAGTACAGCCCGTGAAGATGGTGGATGTCAATCCGACTCTGTCTGCATCCTCCTCACCTACTATGTCACCAAATTGTTGAGCAACAATGGGCCAGTGTGGATCAGACAAAGTATATTCCTAACCAAAGACACATATGAAAGATCTCAGAAGCAGGAAGCTCCTCTGCTGGAAGACAAGGCCAACTATAATTTTGTAAAATACACCACCCTGTCTACTGAAGGCTCTCTGGCCCTAGCAGACTCTCATGTCAAGCAGGTGGACACCGCATGCAGGGGAATTTTTTCACCTCTATCAGCACAAATATTTGTAAGTCTTACGCTTCATTTATTGTTTGTTGCCAGGAGCATTAAACATATGGGTCATTATCTGGTCAGTTTTGTTCCACCTAACTCGAAAGGTGCAAGCATTTTGCAATTGATGGCCATGGCCTCCACTTTCTGGGTGATTCTATGGTGGAGAATTGTTTTGGCCATGAGGGGTGTGGCTTAGTTATTGGGTTACTGGTCAAGCTTCAAAAGCTAAGCTGTTTAACGTTCCCATGTAGGAGGCTTATTGTTTTGATTCTGGCCTGGATACTGTTTTAAAGGATATTCAGCACAAGAAGGGCTATCTCCAGTGTCAATCAACAGCATAAGACTACCATAACCCAAAGGGGTCAAGGTAATGGTCCACAAGTGTACCAGGAAATAGGCCTTTCATCCTCTTGACACAGCCTTCTCACTACAAAGAGAAGGAAATGCACAAGTTGGATTTACGACGCGCTGTTAGGATCTATCTTAAATGGATGACAGCATTCCAAAAGTCAGATAGTCTGTTTGTTCTCTTGGAACAGACAAACAGGGTTAGACGGCCTCTAAGGCCACCCTAGCTAGGAGGGTGTGAGCCTGCATTGCTAAGGCCAATGTTACTGAAAAGAAAAGGCCTCCAGCTCTCATCAAGGCTCACTCCACCAGTGCTATGGTGATGTCCTGGGCAGAGAGAGGTGAAGCATAGTTTTTCAGGGTTATGCAAGGCAACTACATGATCTTCCATCCATACGTTCAAAACATTCCAGACTAGGTGTTCGGAGTTCTGCTGACACAGCTTTTGGTCGCAGAGTGCTACAGGCAGCAGTCTGCAAGTAATTTCTCAGTGCTTGCCTCTGGCATATGAGATAACATTCCTCCCCTCCTCAATTTTTCTGGGTACTGCTTCTTAAAACCCAATTATTATGATTACCCATTGACAATGTAGAGTGATACAGAAAGATGAAATTTCTTCATACTTACCATAATTTCCTTTTCTTTTTGCTCCAACATTGTCAATGGGGCCCACCCAGGAACCCGGCTCCTGTGGGAGAATCTTATCCAGTATGCCAGGAGGGACCTCCTGTTTGTTAAACTCCCCTACTATGTTTTCAGACATCTCTCTTTTGTTTTGCTGCGCTGTACTCATATAATTATTTTTCAGTTTGCCTGTGACTGTGGGTTAACGGTTTGGTTATAACTCTTTAGGTGTTTTCCTTGTTGCAGGTAGTCTCACTGCATTCAGTTTTTACCTGAAATCTATGCATCATTGTGTTGGTCAGCTTCAGTTTTCCAGATGAGCAACTGGTGTGGAGCTTTCCTTGTTGCCTGATCGTTATCCTGCAAAGAAGACCAAATTGTCCAAGCCTTGTGTACAGTGGGGAGCATTTCTTCCTTTGATGTCTGCCATAAAGATAAGACAGCTTTATTTACAGTGTCAAGGAATGTTACATACAAGTAGTTGGTTATAATATAGGCAAATGTGTAGCTACTATGGCACTGTGAGGTCAATAGTAACTGGGGAGTTGCTGCTGCTTGGAATCCTCATTAGCCCAACATTCTAAAGCTTCACCTGTGCCATTTCCCCTGGTAGGGGTGTACAATACCCAGTTGTTATGATTACCCATTGACAATGTTGGAGCTAACAGAAAAAGAAATTACGAAAAGTATGAAGAAATTCCTGTTTTGGGACACAGACATTCTTGAGCACACAAGTACATTTTGGGCACACAGGTATATTTTGGGGAACACAAGTACATTATATGGCACACAGGTACATTCTTGGGCAAAGGGATACATTTCTGGGTGCACAGCATTCTTGGGTATACAAGTACATTTTTTGGATACATGAGTACTTTCTTGGGCATACAGCTACATTTGTCGGTATACAGGTACCTTCTTGGGCATACAGCTGCATTCTTGGGCACACATATATATTTCAGGGCACAAAGCTACATTCTTGGGCACACGTGTACATTCATGGGCACACAGATACATTCTTGGGCACACAGGTAAATTTTTGGCTACACAAATGTATTCTTGGGCACATGGATACATTCTTGGGTACACAGGTACATTTTGGGCACACAAGTACATTCTTGGGCACAGAGATACATATTTGGGCTGGCAAGTACAGTACATTCTTGGTCAAACAGACACATTATTTTTTAATTTATTTTTACTAGTTTGTAAAATGATATAATAACATAATCCATAACAGAGATACTCACATAATACTTCACAGTATTATAATAGGGAGCTATAAAAATCTAACCAGGTAAATACCACATTGATGCTAGTAACTGAATGCATTCAAGTACCTCAATGTGTGACCAGACAGCAAGCTTGACTTCTTTGCCAACATTGATACAAACCACGTCAAGTACCACCCTTATCTTTGTGCCTTGTACCACAATAAAGATTATTGTTCTCCACAGGTTTGCTGAGAGCTTGTTACCAAAATGGTGCTTCCAGTCTTTGATTATGGAGACAAGATTCTCAAAGCCCTGAGAATGATGCGAGGTGCCTGCATCAAACATAAATGGTGCAAGTGGCACCTTGCATCACAAACTGCTCCCTGAGTGATTCACAAAAGCAGCCTGTGTCAAATGCAGGCTGCCTGCTCCAAACTGGGCTTACACTGCTCGTGTGCCACAAAAGTGGCAGTGGCTTGGTGCAAGGGAGCATGTGGCAGATGCAAGCTGCCACGTCCCCATAATGGGATTCACTAAGCTCACCCAGAGGACACATTTCTAAGCTGGTCTAAGGGTACTTGGAACAATGTCCTGTGGTAAAGAGTAGCAATTTGCAGATGTGCAAGTCCCCTCCCCCCACACAAACCACTGAAATGCTTATATATGACACAGTGCCCTACAATATAACCTGGTGGTCTAGGGGTCCCCTCACCCTGATCCCCGATGCTGCCCCTGTCATTCATTCAGAAAATGTCCCTCACCACAATCCCTGATGCTGCCATATTCTTTAATTAATACATGCCCCTCTCCCCGATGCTGCCTCTATTAATAAAGAATAACATGTTCTCCCAACCCGATCCCCAATGCTGCCCATATCATTCATTCAGAAAATGTTCCACACCCTGTTCCCCGTTGCTGCCATTATAATTAATGCATGCAATGTCCCCTCTCCCCATTCCCTGCTGCTGCCTTTATTAATAATGAACAACATGTCCCACCTCATGGTGATATAGTGGCCCCTCACCCCCCCAGCCCAGCAAGTAGTGTCCACTGCTCCATTGCCCTGCAGTCCAAATCAGAGCTGGCGAATGTCACAGCCCACCTCTCACCTCTGTGGCAAGCCACCAACTGAACTGTCAGTAAGAGCATACTGTAAAGTGTATGTGCTCACTGAAAAATGTACTATTCAGAAATTAGCCACCTCAAATGGAGTTGTAACTGATCCAATCAAAATATAAAATGTATTTGGTGCAAAATTCTCTTAGCTTGTTACAGATCTGGTAGTCAGCAATCCATTGATGTGTCTTATTCTGTGCCATCTTTTCTTGGAAGACCCATTTTTTAGTTTTGTAAAACAACTCGAAAAGAGGTTTTGAAATTACTTTTAACTATTCCTAATAGACATAGTGACTGTGGTGAGGGTTTGGATGGACGCTTTATTAGATTAGTTGCTCCCTCTATTGCAGGACCTGTGTGTTCCATCTTTAATTTGTGTTTGGTCTCTGGCTCATTTCCCTCTTTTTGGAAGTGTGCCAGGGAAGTTCCAATCCCGAAGAAATCTAGAGCTGAATGTTTGGATGATTTTTGACTGATTTCTATTTTGAACCCTTTCAGTAAAGTTTTGGAAAAAATTGCTTTAAGCAAAATTACTTCATACCTTGAGACTTATAATGTTTTGTGTTCCCAGCAGCAAGTTGTTTGCAAAAACCATGTGATGAAGAATGCCTTGGTCAGTTTCCTGAGTGTCACCCTTAAAGGCTTTGATGATGGCCTTATTCTGGGGGCAGTTTTTGTGGACCTGACCAAGGCATTTGATCGTATTGCTCACTCCTTGTTATGCACAAAATTGTGTGAATTGGGTTTTTCTGATGATGTTGTTTCATGGTTTAATGATTGTTTGTTTAATAGGACCCATTTTTACAGCTGTGGGTGGAACCTGCAGCTGTCTTGCTGTAGCTGTGAAATGGGATACCAAAGTACACATTTTTGGAGTTTTCAGTGTATCCTTCCACAACTGCAAATCACTATGCCAGTTGAATGAAATACTTCCTTCTCTCTGTTGAGCAGACCAGTATAACGCTATTTTTCCAGCTTGCCTCTCTAGTTATGCCTGCTTTAAGCAACCTGACAGCTAGTGTCTTGGAGTAGGTGCTCATCATTTTTAGGGCATTTAAGATAAATAGCTTTGGAACACCTAGCTAACTTCTATAAACAATGAAAAGATGATTTTCTTTCAACGGTACTTCTCAGTCTGCAAGCTGTCCTGCATTCCACTGCTGCCTGCTCTCAGATTACTTTGCAATACATTTGAGTCTTAACCTTTGATTATCTTGGTAGTTAATCTTCAGCCTTCTTGTGTTAGATACATAGAAGTTGACATTTTATTTTAGCTGCATGTTCTTTGGTGAATTTCCCTGTTCAGACCAATAAAGACGTTGTGTTTTTACAGTTTCTTAACTTTGTCATTTCTCCCATTTTATTTTGCTGTCCAATGTCCACCTCCATATTTAAATTTTTTATTTCTATTTGATCAAGCTTCACAGCATGTGAAGCTAGCAAGAAGGAAGGTTCACAGCTTTAGTTATAGCAGTCTGTATATTGAGGGCCCAAAAATCCTCAAACAGTTCGCTGCCCCTCGGTGCATGCACAAGTCCTGGAAAAGCTTGTAAGGGACTCTGGGTCCATCATGTCCAACCCCTCACTGTAACATAGTAATTTAATGTTGTAAGGGACTGTGTGTCTATCATGTCCAACCCCTCACTGTAACATAGTAATTTAATGTTGTAAGAGACTCTGGGTCTGTCTGTCCAACCCCTCACAGTAACATAGCAATTTAATGTTGTAAGGGACACTGGGTCCATCATGTCCAACCTATTCACTGTAGCATAGTAATTTAATGCTATATGGGACTCTGGGTCCATCATGTCCAGCCACTTACTGTAACATAGTAATTTAATGTTGTAAGAGACTCTGGGTCCATCATGTCCAGTCCCTCACAGCAACATAGTAATTTAATGCCGTAAGGAACACTGGTCCATCATGTCCAACCCTTCACTGTAACACAGTCATTTAATGTTATACAGAACTCTGGGTCTATCATGTCCAACCCCTCACTGTAACATAGTAATTTAAAGCTAGAAGGGACACGAGGTCTGTCATGTCCAACCCCTCACTGTAACATAGTATTTTAATTATGTAAGGGACTCTGAGTCCATCATGTCCACCCCCTCAATGTAACATAGTAATTTAAGGTTTTCAGGGACTCGAGGCCCATCATGTCCAACCCCTCACTGTAACATAGTAACTTAATGTTGTAAGTGGCACTAGGTCCATCATTTTTTTCAGTAAATATATTAATTAAAGTTTTCTTAATGACATTACAGGAACATAGTAGATTTACATTTTACAGTCATTACTACAATAATAAAGTCACCCTCAACCTACATATAATTAAGCTGTAAATAATTGCCTTTGTCTAATCAATTCTAATGCCTCCATAAAGACAGTTGTAACTAGAGTTGGAATTCTAAAATCTCATACAGATGAGGAACATGGTATTGCCCACCTCCTGAGACCACACACAAATAAGGATATCCCTTAGACTAGGCCACAATAGAAGGGTCTTTAACTCTGTTAATATTGCAAACTGCATGTTGTCACTTCCTTTCTAGCATGACCAAAATAGGTGACCAAGTGATCGCAAAGATGGGGAGTTTGCCTGATATAACATGAGCTGCTCGCTCGATGGTCTCACCCAATTTGTTATACCATTCTTGGAGAGTTGGGGCTGAATCTAGCTTCAAATTGGAAAGCAGAATTCTTTTGAGTACTAGGGCAGAGGCCCAAACTTCTGCCTTCTGCTGCTTACTGAGAAGGGTGTCTCCCAAGTCCATGCCCAACACCAGAAATTTTGGGGTAAATAATATTGTGACCTCATAGGCAGTTGTACAACATTTGTGCACTGTCTTCCACAAAGGCAATATGTGTGTACAGTCCCAAAGCATGTGCTGTAGATTAGCATGCTTCTGATTGCATTTCCAACAGGGGCCTTCTGGTAGATAACCCATTAACTGCTGTCTTAGTAGGGAGTAATAATAATAATAATAATGCAAAATGTTAAATTGTACAGTTCTCCCTATGACTTCTTCGCTAAACATGCATTATTCCATGAAAAGGACCATTCTAACTCAGAAATGTCTACCCCCATGTCGCATTCCCATTTCTCCTTAGCAGATCTTGTTAGCATCGAATGATCTACTGCTTCAGTAAACTGTTTATATCTTGAACTCACCCCTTTTTTGAGGTTTGCCACTTTCAAGATGGATTTCCATTGTTTATTTTCTGAAAGGGTAAGACTTAGGCCTAATATTGATTTAGTCAGAGCTTTCCTAAACTCTAAATAAAAGACAAAATGGAATTTGTGTAACCCAAACTTCTGTTTTTATTCTTCAAAGGTCAGCAATGTGCCTGAATGGCCTAACAAATCATTGAGATTTGTAATATCCAAAGTCCCTAGCCTAGGTCCTTTAAAGTGTTTCCATTGTATAGCAGATTGAGATTATTCAAAATTGTAGTTAGCCCCAGTGGAACTTGCTCAATTTTTAAAATGTTTTGGAGCTTCCTAATGCTGGACAGAGAATCAGATATTGGGAAGGCTTTAAGCCTGAGATTCAATGGGCAGAGCAACAATGTCACTCCCTCATCAGGCCTTAAAAGGCCACTTCTCCTGGACTGTTCCAGGATTTGTTTCTCATTGCAGCTGGAGGTGGTGCCTTCCTTGGCTCTGAAGCCATTTCATTTTTCATGCACCTCCAGCCACTCATTCCAGTATCGCTGTTGCAGTTTGTTCTATCAACCCCCCTGCCAGTCTTTGTCATTAGCTCATGGCTGTTCATTTTCCCTTGCTCCTCCATTATCTCTGTTGCTCCCCTCCTGGCTGTCCAGTCACATCCCCACTTCTATTTCCACCCTCTGTTGCCTCTTCTCTGTACCTCTCCTTGCTTCTTCTCTCAGTTTCCCTTCGCCACCTGCTTGCTTCTGTACCCTCTCTCTCCTTGCAGTACCTCTCATGCTTTGTTCTCCTCTGCCTCTTCCTGCATCCCACTTGTGTTGTTCTGCCTTGTGGGGCTTCGTTGCAGCCCTGTACCTCACCATAGTGTTCACTACCACCAAATGGGGTCTGCAGTGACAGCATAGGTAGGGACAAATGGGCTGTCTGGGTGGGCCAAGTGATTCTTTTCTGCCATCTAACTTTCTGTTTCTATATTTCAGTGTTGCAAAGATGTTCTTAGCCAGCGTCCCACGATCTGCACTTCACCTCTCATTTCCTATGACCTATGTAAATCTTTCATGCAGCTGTTTCATTTTTCTGCTGTTTGCCCTAAATTTACCTTTGCTGCTGATATGTTACTGGGTGAGAGGACAGGTGTCAGGCACACATGAGTGTGGAAGGACCATTTGGTGGATGTTTTAACAGTCGGCCTGTTTCACCTGCTGGTCAGGAGTCTGTTGTTCTTGCCCTGGGAAGGAATACTTCGGATATTCAGTAAGCTCTGACAATTGATGTGGCAGCTGGAGGGAAATATGTTCTGTAGAGAAAGGAGTCTCATCATGGCAGCATTACAGGTGTCAATAGGCTTGCCAAACCTTTATTAAAGGTATTCTAGTGTTGGGGTTTGATTTGAATCGGAGGTTACTGCACTTAGTGGAGTGCTCTTTTCGGATTTGTTTCACAGGTGCTTACAGGAGTATATCGCTGGGGCTGGAAAGAGGAAAAACTCTGGAAGGGTGAGCTTGTAAACCTGTGAACCTGTAAATTTGTGAGAAGCAACAAGTGAAATGGAACTCGCAAATATCTGAGTCATTTAATGAATCCCTCGGTGAAGGGTCACTAGAATCATTTTATAGATAAAACTAATGACACCTGGATGGTTAAGTTTTGTTATTTTTCTTTTACTGGTATGCCTTGAAAGACTCCTATATATGAGAGAAAGTAAGGTCTACAGATCAACGAGGCTATCTGAATTATACCAGCAGTATTTGAGTGGCTATTACTTAATGATTGTGGGACTTGTGCAGTTTAGACATGAGATAAAACCCACTAAAGAAGTACTATGCTAACCTCTCCTGATTGGACAGATAAGAGTATTGTGAGATAAGCTGAACATTTTGTAGAGTGTTGATGCTGTTTCCTCACTGGGGACTGGCACTGCTAAAACACTATTATTTCGTCAGAATCATTGTGTTTAACATGCTAACTGTGTGCTCCTTCTTTGGGACTTTAATTTTGAGAACCTGAAGACTGGAAACAAAAAGTGAAAGGATATTAGAATATTAAGAAGTTATAGTTATAATGTGCATGGATTTTTAAAGTGCTGCCTTTTGTTGTTTTTCCTTTTGGTAGGAAGACCTTT
Source organism: Neoceratodus forsteri (assembly GCA_016271365.2). NCBI lineage: Eukaryota > Metazoa > Chordata > Ceratodontiformes > Ceratodontidae > Neoceratodus > Neoceratodus forsteri. The sequence continues at coordinate 130,277,194 of JADMNL010000024.1, forward strand.
GGATGATCATGCATGGCAACTTTGGTTTCTTTCTGTATGGGCCTACTGTGGCCCTGAGATGGGGGTTGAGAGGGTTATGGAATCATGGCTTTCAGCCGATACTGACTATGGGATGTACTAAAGATGAAAAGACCCAATTGGAGGATTTGGACTTGTTATCAGGGCTTTTTGGGTGATCCTAGTATGCATAACAGCTGAGGGTAATGCCTATAATAGAGGATGCTTGCGGAGCATGGGATAGTACGTGTTATGGGGTGCACTACTAGGACCTCTTATGGCAAACTCTGGCTGGAGGCATTGGTTGGTGCACTTTGATTCCAGCAGCCAAAGTCTTCTGTATCCATCAGGGGATAGTAATCGATGCAGAATCCTCATTTTTATGTTGATTGCACGCATGCACAAGAAACTTATTGTGGCAGGTTGTCAGAAGCAGGTTGTGGAGGCACGGAACTGTTGTGGCCAATGCTCCCACAGCCTTTAACAGCTTGGCTCGCTTTCCCCAATGGTGTGTCATGCTACTGCTGACACTAGTTCAGCCAGCATGCCACAATTTTGAGAAGTTTTAGCCTCTGCAATCAGGGGCCGCCTCATCATTGCAGCATCATCTGTTGCAATGAGGGAGTGACCCCTCACTGCAGGGCTCCCTTACATTCCCCACCTGTTTGCCAAGGGGGTGCCCAATCCCCCTCAGCATCATGTCCCCATCCTTGTTTTTTTGCCGATGGGGGTGCCCAACCCCAGTAGGCATGTTCCCCCCCCACAAGTACTTGTGTGCCTAGGGGGTGCCCAATCCTCCTCAGCTCATGAGACCCCCCATTCCAGTATGTGCTGATGGGGGTGCCCAATCCCTGTCGGCATAATGTCACTCCCCACTTTTGTTGTGTGCCGATGGGGGTGCCCAATCCCTATCGGCTACAGCTGCCCCCAAAAGAAAAGAGTCCACTGGCATGCTGGGAACCCAAACCAGTGTGCCACATCCCCTGAAAAAAAAACAGTCCCGTGATGTTCTTTATTTTTTTCCCCATGAAAAAAGGAAATGGTCTCTCGCCAGTCACCCTGCCCCCCTTCCGCAACCCACATCCACCCACTGCACACCCTGCCTCCCCACACACACCCTCACCCCAAATTTACCTCCGGAGTCTGGTGCAATGATCTTCGGTGGACCAGGAACACGTCTGCACTCTTCAAAGGCAACCGCGAACTGAGGAAATGACGGTAAGCTGTATAATGGAATGAATAGGTTTTTTTCAACTTTGATGCAAATCTCAGTCATTTTTTTGAATTTTGGCACCAAATTTTCAACATGAGGCTGTTGGGACCCCTCTTCATGAATTCTGCCACTGTCATGGCGTTAATCGGCCTCGAAAGGTGATTTTGCGGTCACTGCGCAGAATCACCTTTCAGGACCGATTAATGAAACGACAATGCCGGTGTTCATGAGGTGGGCTCCCAAAAAGCCTATGTTGCAAATTTGGTGGAAAAAAATCAAAAAAATGACTGTTTTACGAGCGTGCGTTGTGCAGTTGCTATGCATGCTTGTACCTTTGCGAATATGCAATATTTTCATGCCAGATTTTCAACTTTGGCATTTTTCCACACCTCCTTGTAAACAGTACAGCTGTCATTTTCACACGCTGGCCGAAATGTGTTTTCGCACTTCCTGCACAGATTAGCGCGGTTGCTGTGGGAAATCAGTGTTTGGGACAGATTACAAAAATGACAGTGACACTGTTCATGAGCAGATGTTCTAAAATGTCTATGTTGAAAATGTGGTGCCAATACTCCATAAAATGACTGTGTTAAGAGCGTGCATTGCGCAGTTTGCAGGCACGCTCGTAAGTTCGCGAATGTATAATATTTTCACTCCAGATTTTCAACACTGCCATTGTTTTGCACCTCCTTATGAACAGTACAGCTGTCATTTTTCAGATCCTGGCTGAAATGTGTTTTCGCACTTCTGGTGCAGAAAGCGCAGTCGCTGTGGAAATCTCTGTTTGAGACACATTATGAAAATGACAGTGACATTGTTCATTAGCAGAGGTACTAAAATGCCTGTGTTGAAAATTTGGTGATAAAGTCCATAAAATGAGTGCTATGAGCGCTGCTAGGCAGTTTCACGCACCGCATCTTCAACTTTGCAATATTTTCACTCCAGATTTTCAACATTGTCATTTTTCCACACCTCTTTATGAACAGTGCAGCTGTCAATTTTCACATCCTGACCGAAATGTGTTTTCACTCTTCTGGCGCACAATAGCTCAGTTGCTGTAGGAAATCGGTGTTCAGGACACATTAAGAAAATCACACTGACACTGTTCATGAGTAGAGGTGCTAAAATGCCTATGTTAAAAATTTTGTGATGAAACTCCATAAAATCACTGTGTTACGAGTGTGCGTTTTGCAGTTTCCACGCACTCTTGTAACTTTGCAAATTAATAATATTTTCACGTCACATTTTCAACACTGGCATTTTTCCACACCTCCTTATGAACAGTACAGCTGTCATTTTCACATCCTGGCCGAAATGTGTTTTTGCGCTTCCGGCACAGAATACTGCAGTCGCTGTTGGAAATCAGTGTTTGGGACAGATTAGGATCGAGCGAGTGGGGGAGGAGTGACCGAGCTCAACTGAGTTCTGTTGGGACTACTGCGGATTTCTATGTGGGCAGGAAAAGGCAGCAATGCACGCAGGGTCCCAGTACAAAAGGGCAGCCTGCAGTGGCAGATGAAACAGAATGAGCGACTGAGAGAGGGGGAGTGAGCGAGCTCAATGGAGCTCTATCATGACTGCTGCAGATATCTTTGTGGGCAGAAAAGGATGGCAACGCATGCAGGAGCCCCGTACAAAAGGGCAGCCCACAGTGCTGGCAGAAACAAAATGAGTGAGAGAGAGGGGGAGTGAGTGAGGTCAACGGAGCTCTGTCGGGAGTGCTGCTGATTTCTTTGTGGGCAGAAAAAGGTGTCAGCAGAGACAGGAACCCAGTACAATAGGGCAGCCCGCACCGCCAGGAAAAACAGAATGAGCACGTAAGACAGGTGGAGTGAGCAACTTCAGCGGAGCTCTGTCGGGACAGCTGCGGATTTCTTTGTGGGCAGAAAAAGGTGCCAATGCATGCAGGAGCCCAGTACAAAAAGGCAGCCTGCAGTGCCAGAAGAAATACAACAAGCTAGTGAGAGAGGTGGAGTGAGCGAGCTCAACGGAGCTCTACCGTGACTGCTGTGGATTTGTTTGTGGGCAGGAAAAGGCGGCAACACAGGCAGAAGCCCAGTACAAAAGGCCAATGGGCAGCGCCGGCAGAAATGGAACGAGCAAGTGAGACAGAGGGAGTGAACAACCTCAATGGAGCTCTATCATGACTGCTGCGGATTTCTTTGTGGGCAGCAAAAGGCGGCAACGCTGGCAGGAGCCCAGTACAAAACGCCAGCCAGCAGAGCTAACAGAACGAGCGAGTGAGGGAGGGGGAGTGAGCGAGCTCAATGGAGGTCTATCGAGACTGCTGCAGATTTCTTTGTGGGCAGAAAAAGGCAGAAAATGTGTGCAGGGACTGAGTACAAAAGGGCAGCCTGCAGCAGCGGGAGAAACAGAATGAGTGAGTGAGAGAGAGGGAGTGAGCGAGCTCAATGGAGCTCTGTCGGGACTGCTTCAGATTTCTTTGTGGGCAGAAAAAGGCACCAACAGAGGCAGGAGCCAACTACAAAATGGCAGCCTGCAGCACCAGGAGAAACAGAATGAGCGAGTGAGACACGGGGAGCGAGCAAGCTCAATGGAGCTATGTCAGGACTGCTGCAGATTTCTTTGTGGGCAGAATAAGCCACCAATGCAGGCAAGAGCCCAGTATAAAAGGACAGCCTGCACCAGTGGGAGACACAGAACGAGTGAGTGAGGGAGGGGGAGTGAGTGAGTTCAACGGAGCTCTGTTTGGACTGCTGCGGATTTCTTTGTGGGCAGAAAAATGCAGCAATTCACCCACGGGGCCCAGTACAAAAGGGCAGCCTGCAGCGGCAGGAGAAACAGAATAAGCGAGTAAGAGGGGGGAGTGAGCAAGCTCAACGGAGCTCTATCGTGACTGCTGCAGATTTCTTTGTGGGCAGAAAAAGGTGGCAACACAGGCAGGAGCCCAGTACAAAAGGCCAGCCTGCAGCGCCAGCAGAAACGGAACAAGCGAGTGACAGAGGGGGAGTGAGCAAGCTCAATGGGCCTGTGTTGGGATTAATGCAGATTTCTTTTGGGGCATAAAAAGCCACCAACAGAGGCAGGAGCCTAGTACAAAAGGCCAGCCTGCAGCTCCAGGAGAAACAGAACGAGAGACTAAGAGAGGGGGAGTGAGCGAGCTCAATGGAGCTCTATCGTGACTGCTGCAGATTTCTTTGTGGGCAGAAAAAGGTGGCAACACAGGCAGGAGCCCAGTACAAAATGGTAACCTGCAGCACTGGGAGAAACAGAACGAGCGAGTGACAGAGGGCCAGTGAGCAAGCTCGCTGGACCAACGCAATCAACATTCGTCATTGACAAATGCTTGTTTGGTTGTGTACGTTATGGCCTGGGACCTGGCCTTTCCCCTTCCGTTAGGGTCATTTATGGTTCATTAAGTGGGAAATCTGATGACTGCTCTGTTTGACACTCTAGAGGGATAATTGTATTTAATGTAAGTTTTAATTTTTTATAAGTTGTAATCCTGTTCTGTATTCCTACAAATGCTGGCATGTTAAATGATTACAAGAGTCAAAGTATTTTCCAGAATTATATGTATGCAGACTAAAATGGTACAAGGATGTATTTAATGGAAATGGGTAACTTGAGTGGCTCTTCTTGGTTCTCAACAAATATTTGCTCCTAGGACGAACAATCTGTAAGACACAGAGCAACATGCCTTGCAGGGTGTAAATGGATCAAGTTGTGAAAGGGGCAAATTGGTTAGGTTCCAGGTATATTCCACACTAAGGTAGGCCCTGTCTGTGGCATGAATCTAATTGGCCTTCTTGCCCTACACAAATTTAAAGCTGCAGAACACCTCCTAGAGTTGCGGTCCTGCCCCACAGAACTACATTTCTAACAGCCCCTTGCCTTACCACTCCCTCCTCTCCCCCCTCATAAGGATGACCATGTTAATTCTCTCCTACTACTTCCCTGTGTCCCCCACTCTCCCTCGGAAAGATGAAGCTGGCACTGCCTATATTATGGGCCATCTCCCTAACTACTGCACTGGTATTGACTGACTTCTGCGCTACGGTGCTGGCCTGTGATCAACAGTGCCTCTCCTTCCTCTCATTCCCCCCCCTTCCCTGTCTCAACCGTCTTCACTCACTACTAGGGATAAGTCCACCCTGGGGTAAATCTTTCTCATCCTACTCACTAAAGGAGAACACTGCCTCCTTGGCCACTACCTGGCTAACCTCTCCTGGTCTCCTACTATTCCCTTCTCCCCATACATTCTCCTACTATCACTACTCTCCCTTGCTGGAGACATTGAGTGCAACCCTGGCCCAACAAACTTCCATATCACCCCCTCCTCCAGCATCTGCACAAATGCCCCTGGTCTTAAAATCGCACATATCAATGTCTGCAGCCTTCCTTCTAAATTCACTGACCTTGAGGCTTGGATTGAGTTACAAAAGCCCCATATTCTGGGACTCACTGAAACATGGCTAAAGCCACACCACACCGAAAACACCTTCAAAATACCCGGCTACTCCTACCAACACCTCGACAGGCCAGGCAGGAAAAAAGGTGGCGGTGTGGCCCTGCTCCTAAGGGAACCCCTCTCAGCTAGCATTGTCCTACACTCTAACCCTTCCTCACCTAGTGAATGGCTACTCTCCGAATTGACCCTGGGATCCTGCAAGAAACTCTATATTGGCTGCTGCTACAACCCCCCGTGACCGGAATCATTGGACTCACCAGCCTCCTCCAAGGCCTGAGCTCTCTAACTCCCCATAGGGAATCCATCCTTCTTGGCGACTTTAATCTAAACTGGCTAAGCTGCCACCAGCCTAACTATGTATCCCTGTTAAAGCAGCACAACCTGGTGCAGGTGATCACTCTCCCCACCAGACTTAATCCACGCTCGGCCACCCAGACTCTACTAGACTGGATCCTCATAAACAGGGAGGACAGAGCATTACACACTGGCACTATGGCTGACTCTATAAGCGATCACTCACTGACCTGTCTCCTCTGGTCTTCCAAACTAAAGTGCCACCCACCCAAATAACTATCTCTCAGAAATTTCAGCTGCCCAGTCTCCACAAATCTCCTCGAGGAAGCCCAGTCCTTGGACTGGTCCATGCTTTTTTCCCTTTCCAATGTAGCCACGGCAGTTTCCACATTTATCTGGACTCTACTAACACTCCAGGACCGCTTTTTCCCTGTCACCACCAGATGGGTCAGAGGCGGGTGCTTGCACTGGGTCTCTAAAGAACTCCTAACTCTTATGAAGGCCAGAGACCGTGCCTGGTCCACTTTCAAAGCGATCCCCTCTCCTGCCCTCTGGGATGCTTACAGGTGCATGAGGAACAAATGTAAATAACAGGCCACATTTTTGAAACAGACCCACTTCCGCAATCTGCAAAAGGCCAACCTTAGAGACCCTTGAAAATTCTGGGACTCAATCAGCTCCCTCCTAAACCCCCGCCCCAGCTATGCTGCACCACATCTCAACTCCCATGACAGGCTGCTGACCGACCCTCATGATGTGGCCAGTGTCTTCAACTGTAAGTTCACCAACTTATCTATGTACCTAAACAAGTTGCCAACTGCCCAACCTCAAAGCTCAGCCCTAATACCTGCTACACTGCCATCCTCCTCCAGCTCTGCCACTCACTCGCAAATACCCCCATTCTATTTTAAAGCCCTCTCCATACATGACACAGTGAAGCTACTCAAAAGTCTACCTAACTACGGCTCCTCCGGATCTGATGGGCTATCTCCAGTCTTCCTTAAGCTGATCTCTCCAGCGATTGCTAGGCCACTTACCTTCATCTTTAACCTTGCCCTTTCCACCTCCTCCATGCCTGATCCATGGAAGATAGCTAAGGTTATCCCCATTCTTAAATCTGGTGACCCCAAATCCTCCGACAATTACTGTCCGATATCCATCCTTCCTCATCTCAGTAAACTATTAGAGAGAGCAGTCCACAATCAGCTCACTGAGTACATAGGCAAATACACCCTCATGTGCAACCAACAGCATGGCTTTCGCAAGAATCATTCCACTGCCACTGCTCTCGCCCTTCTGACCAACCACATCCTCTCTAACATGGATAATGGTAAAGCCACCGGGGCTGTCTTCGTCGACCTCTATAAGGCTTTTGACATGGTTAACCATGCTCTCCTTACCTCCAAGCTTAGCCTCCTTGGTTGTTATCAGAAAGTCACAAGCTGGTTCACTAGCTACCTTACTGATCACTCACAATTCATGTGTATCGCTCAAACCTGCTCCACCACCCTGCCTGTCTCTGTGGGGGTCCCTCAAGGCTCAATCCTGGGTCCCCTCCTTTTCTCCTTATTTGTTAATGCGCTTCCCTTCGACTGCCTCAACTGTCACTCTCTCCTGTATGCTGAAGACCTTGTCCTTTTCCACAGTGACAAATCCACGGGTGCAATCTCCTCAGTTCTCTCACACAACTATGCTGCGGCCCACAGCTGGTTCTCAAAAAACCTCCTCTTAGTAAATGCCAAAAAAAACTAAATCCATGCTGTTCGCATCTAAGCCCTTTCTGGCCAAAACTAAAAACCATGCCCCTTACGCATTCTCACCCCAGATGGCCCAGCCCTGGAGGATGTCAACACCTACAAATACTTAGGAGTACTGCTCGACCCCTCCATCACTTTCAATGAGCATGCAAATTCCCTTGTCAGAAGGTTCCATCAAAAGTTAGGTGCTGCCTATAGATTCAGGCAATACCTTACCCCTGAAGCCAGACTAGCCATTGTCCAGGGTAATCTTCTCCCTGTTCTTGACCACTGCTCCTCTATTTATGCCAGGACCTCAGCTACTGCCATGGCTAAACTCTCGCCCGCCTACAACAACGCCTGTCACTTTGCTTTATTGGCCCCATTCTCCACCCACCACTGTACTCTCTATAATACCCTTGGATGGCTACCTCTACAAGGTTACTTTGACCTAGCCCTCTGCTGCATGGTAGACAATTTCATCTGCACCACTCCAGAATCCTCCCTAACTGTTCTTCTGAAAACCAGAACACTCCTCCGCAACCTCCCCTCTAATGGTACTCTCTTCTAGCTGTTCCTAGGGTATCCAGCAACATGGGTGGCAGAGCTTGGTCTGCAGCTGCCCCTTTGCAGTGTGGAACAAACTACCGGCTGAACTCTGTTCCACTGACACACACTCCAGTTTTAAGTCCTACCTTAAAGTCTGGTTCCTGGCAAACTCATCCTGCCGCTGCTCCCTGGGGTCTGACACCAGCCCGCACTAGTCAACTCCCCAGTCCAGGGGCTATCCACCTACCCACACTAATCAACTCCCCTGTCTGCAACTGCTATATCGTATTTTTCACAGTAATATTTGACTTCCTTGCCTGTAGATATTGTATATATATATATATATTTTGCACTGAGTATTCTGTGTATTACTTGCTCACTGGACGATGCAGTCACACAATGTACACTGTGCCTACGATTTGTTTGTTTTGTAATAAATCTCCTCATGTCCAATATTGAAACCTTGTATTCCCTGTTCCCAAATGGACCTATGCATCAAACCTGTATATTGTGATTACTATTGTTGCTTGTATCAAATCTGTTTCATGTGTATTACTGTTACCTTGTACTCCACCGTCACCCTGCGCCATGTGTTATGACCCGGGTCGTGCCTGAAAACGGTCCCTGGAATCGGTGCCCTCACCTGGTTATCAAAGTCATAAATAAATAAAATAATTACCATTGGTGTCTTAGTCAGAAAATACCCAGTTGATGCAATTGATTCAGGTGGCCTTGATATTATGCCATAGTGGATGCTTGGGTCTGTTGATCAGGTCCCAGGTACGAAATGCTGTGTTTTTCTGGATTAGGTATTCCATTCAGTAAATATGATTAATTATTATGTATCTTGTGTATGCCTATGTTTATGGGTGATTTTAAAGCCTGTAAGTTAAGTACCTGTTTAGAAAGATTGTATCTAACGTTTTTTTGTATATTGTAATAGCTTTTTGAGCTGAACAATAAAAACATTTACTGTACTTACGATATGTTACTGATATTGTTCACACTTTTCTTTGTTAATCCCTTCCCCTAGTAGTCTCATACTAAAAGTCCGAGCTGTTCCCTGAATACAATGTTTTTTGCTAGCCATGCTTCAGAAAAACTGTGAAATGCTGGAAGTCCAAGGATTTCTCTACTTTGCAGTTTCAAGCTTTTCTACACACTGTTAGCTTGGACAGAACTGGGAAATCGCGCACAAAGTGTATGCATGCTAAATTTTTGGTCAGTTCTTAAAAAGATGGATGAGTTACAAGTGGTCAGAAATCAGGATTTCTCGTTGACGTATCCTCCCCCAATACTCGTTCTTATGCTTGTACCTGCCATGGCTCTGTTTCCTCTGGTGCTTCAGTGTGATGTCACCCAAGGGCGCACACTACCTAGCAATGCCCATCACCTTGTCAGCCTCCAACAGAGCCGCCTTACAGTATTTACTCCATTTTAATTCCAGGCAATGGTGACTGTATCATTCTTTTCTTCATTTTCAATTCATTGCTTCCATGTTTTTTCTGGCATCAGGGCTCTCGATATGTATCCATTCTCTGAACCAGTCATTCCCTTTGTTTTGAGGGCTGCCCCCTGCTTTCTTTGGGGAGTCTTCCTGCCTACCATTGTGTTCCCTCTTCCCTCATACTCCTTCCTTTCGGACCCCTCTGCCTGTCATTTTTCTTTCATTATCAGCTTGTCTGTAGTTCCTCTATGGCAGCTCCCTTCAGGGTGGTACCCCATGCCTTTTGTGTGTATTTTGTTTCTGCGCCTGGTTCGTGGTGCACCAGCATACTGGACAAACTCTCTAGTGGATCTATTAGTTCACACTGCTGCCAATCTATCATGTTTTCCCTTTGTGATATCACTGGCTTGTCCTGGCTGCCTCCTCTGCATCTACCACACATTCTGCTATGTCTCTCTTCCCTTCTTCCCATTGCTCTTCTTTAGCTCTGGCCTGAATCGTCTGCATCCCCCTGCCCCGCTCAACCTGACCCTCTTTCTTCTGCATTCCTTGCTCCTCTCCTAGTTCTTCCTTGGCTCCTTCTCATTTTTCTTTTTCATTTGCCCTGTATCTGGTGTCTTGCTGCCTCACTCAGGGAGCTGTTGTTTTCCCTCCTTTCTCCACGCTGGACCTCTCCCCCTCCTGCTACCACTCCACTGAAGTGTTTCTCTCCTTGTAGGCTACTTTTCCCCTGTTCCCTTAACCCTCACCACTTCTCCCTCCTAGTCCAGTGCTTGCTTGAATTAGCCCATTGGTTTGACCCTGCTCCACTTCATGAGCTGCCCAATGGGCTGCAGCATGGTCAGCATGATTACTCACCTCTTGCTGTCCTTTGCTTGGCTGCACCTGTCAGATCCCATCTCTCTCTCCTCTCCATCCAGGACATTTGCTTTGTTCCCATTTCACCAGCCACTGTCTTCCAACCTGAAATTATCCTGCCTAGCTCAGGTTGGGTGGTACCCAAAGTCTAGCTGCCCCACCTGCTTTCATTGAGGTTGCTCTCTGGGACCAATCTCTTAAGTGTGGTCCTTCTTTCACTTGCTGGCTTCCTCGATCTCTTTGCTTTCAATCATCACACTTGCCTTTCCAGTGCTCGTTCCTCGCTCCTGTTGCGTCTGTCCCTGGTCTGCTCTTCGGTTCTTTGTCAGGGGATCCTGCCCTGCACATCACTTGCCCTGCACTGAACCTCATCCTTCCTATACTCCGCTTACCACCTTACCTACCTTTCCTGTACCAGCCTTCTAGGCTTTCACTCTAGCATCATTCATTATCCATGTCCTACCTCCTTCATCCGTACCGGCCTTTGGGCTTCACTCCACTATTATACATCATCCATCACATACCTCATTTTAACTGTTCCTGCCTTCAAGGCTGTCACTCTTCCATCATTTCTCATTCATTTGTTTTCGACCATCCTCGCCTCTTGTATTGACTTCTCAATTAATTGTTGGCTGCGGGCTTCTCCCGGCCATCTTTGTCCATCCCCCTCGCTTTGTTCATTCCCATTATGTAGTCCATGCCAGCGTACCTTGTATAGTTCTCTCACATCTCTCCTCATCTATTTCAACTTTGTGGCTCCTTTCTCAAATACTCCTGGTAATTCATACCTCACCCATCGGCTGCATGCTCCACTCGGCCTTCTTGTTCCTACCTTCATGCTGTTCAACCAACTCCTCATTTGGCTTTTCACTGGATCTGGTTGGCATGCACTCCTGTGGGTCCTACCACATCCAGCCTCCTCCCGACCCTCATCTGGGTCTCCGTCACTCAGTCTGACCTCTCTGTAGGTCTACTCGATCACATCACCTACTCGAACATACCCTTCACATGGGTCCTATGCTACCTTGTTTCGACATGCTTTCCTCTTGGTGGTGTGCCTTCTGTGTCCATTGCTCCATGGCTCAGAGTTAGCCTGTAGCCAATGGTCTCGCTCTGCACCCACAATGTCTGCATCTAGAGCATGTGAAGCTTGGAGTGGGGTCCTCCTTTCTAGCCTGCAGTGACACTGTCTTCGCTCTGGGTGGACTTCCCATTGTCCCTAATTTCGGAGACACCTTGTATGTCAGATTTCCATCTTCAAGCTGCGAGGAGTGGGGCTCTCCTCATCAGGGCCCCTTTGGCACCCTGAGTGGGTTTGGAGGCACCCTCTACCCTAGTCTCCATTGAGTATGGCTCTGGTTTTCCCGGTCTATTTCGTTGGCTCACATAAGCCAGCTGAGCGCCTCAGCGGTCACCTCTCTCTCTTCCCTTGCTTTTGAGCAGCTAGCGGCAGAGGCATAGCTTGCAATCCTCAACAGCTGCCCATTTAGAAGGACAGAGTGAGGGCTTCTTCCAAATTGGAATATTTCTTCCTCTCTTGATCTCGACTCTACTGGTTCTCCTTGTCCCCCCCTTCTCCGCTCCCACGGTGTTGACCGCTACTGCATTAATTTCCCTGGGGTGCCTTCCAATGTCTTTTCTCTCCCCTGTGGCTCCAGCTTCAGATTCCAATTTTTTCTATGCTGTTTCCTCTTCATCGACTCTATGGTTCTATTGCTCCTCGTGCAGCCGGAATGCTTGGGCATTTTGCTCCTCATTCCCAACGGCCAGATCTGTTTCTGCTCCTGTTGTTCTCCTTCCTCCTTTGGTTCTTCAGAAGTCCATCCCAAACCTTTGACTATTCTTCCTGATTTGCTCGTCCCTCATCCATGGTGTGTGTAACTTCGTCTCATTATCCTGACCTGCAAATTAATCGCCTTTGTGTTCCTGTATGCTCATGTGCATGGTTCCCATGATTTGGAGGCATTATTACTTGAATAAGTCTATTTGTTTGACACAGCACTAGCTGTTTCCCACTGCTTACATTCTGTCCCATTACATGGGTAATTCCATCTCTAACACATTTACTCAGAATAGCTGTGCTATGTATGTGGTGTCCTTTATGGTAGTACAGTATTCTATGGGCAACCCTCCTGCTTTAGAGCTCTTTGTGGATGCACATCCTGTTCCATCATCAACCTCAGTTGCTTGACTCGGTTCTTCTCTCTACCTGTATCCTCATATCGGGGGAGTTTGCTCCTGCCAACTCCATTTGTTACCCTCCTCCCGATCCCTCTGCCCTCCATTCTGCTCCTTCTCTGACCTTTTCCTTCTTTTGGGGTTTTCCCTATCCTGCCATCACCTTCCCTATTCGTAGCCTCCTGTTACCCTAATCCATCTGGTGTCCAGGTGCCTGAGTCTGGTTCTCCTTCACTCATGCCGACTTCAGAATCTAATCATTCTCATTGATTAATCAAGCATACCTCTCATTTGGGTCTAATGCTACCTCACCGAACTGCGGCACTCCTATGGTTATTATCACCACCAGTCTTCTCATGACCACATCTAGGTATCCCTCACTCATTCAACCTCTTCATGAGTCTACCCTGTCACATCAACTACTCAAGCATTACCCTCTCAGGTCCACGCAACCTCGACCTGTTCTCCATTCAGAGACATGCACTTGTGTCTATTGCCCCTTCACTCGGGGCTGGCAGGTTTCTCCCCATCATCGTACATCGTTCATTTCACACCTCACCTTTTCACCATACTAGCTTCCATGGCTTCACTCCATCATCATTCATCTTCCTCTCCATAGTTCACCTTAACCATACCAGCCTTATAGGCCTCATTTCATAATCATGCATCATCCATTTTATTCCCCACCTTGACCCATTCAGGCCTTCAAGGATTCTTTCCATTATCATACATCCTCTCTTGCTTTTAAGCATTTAGTTGCAGAGATATCACTTCCATCCCTCAATAGCTGTCCATTTAGAAGGACAGAGTGAAACCTTCTCTAAACTGGACTTTTCCTCCTTCCTCGATCTTGACTTTAAACTGCTGTAGCTGAGCCATCACTAATCAAACCATCCTTCAGCCTTGAGGGAAGGTGACCTAGGCCTTGGATCCCCAGAGGTTTTCTCATCAAAGCGTTTTTTTTCCTCTCCTCCATGCCAATGGTCATAATATTAGTCAGGGTTATTGCTTTTATAGATTTCATAGTTAGGTTCCGCTGGTGGATGGAGTCAGATGGTGGCCCTGGATGTTCCTGCTCTCCTTTGGAAGTCCACCCTTTTGCATCTTGTCAGTTTTCATTTCGTCAGGTCTCCGCATTGTATCTCATTCTTCTCCTGTCCTTCCCACATACATCTCTCTCCTTATTTTCCGGTCTCGATATATTCTGATTTCTCGCCTCTTTGATGCTCGACAACCTTTTCCGGTATTCCTATTGAGCTTCTTCCTAAGCTACCTTTAGCCAAGGGAATAATTCCAGCAGCACCTATGGGGGATCCCTCCTCTAGGGCTCCTGCATTTTACCCCTACAGGGTGGTATATCCCATAGATAGAGAGGGAAACAGCCACAGTGTATCAGAGTCACACAAGCATACATCTCATCCAATTGCGTAAGCACAATTGAATGGGAAGGCTTGAAGCCTGAGGTTCAATGGGTGGAGCAACAACATCACTCCCCCTCAGGCCTTTAAAGGCCACTCCTCCTGGACTGTTCCAGAATTAATTTCTCGTTGCCCCACCATCCACCCCTCTTCCTCCTCCTCCAGCAGCTCATCTCTCTCTTTCCCCATGGGCTTCTTCCTAAGCTGCCTTTAGCCAAGTGAATAATTTCCACAGTATCTATGAGGGGGCCTCTTCTAGGGTTCCTTGAGTTGTACCCCTACAGGGTGGTATATCCCACTGATAGACAGACAAACAGCCGCAATGTATCAAAGTCACACAAGCACACATCTCATCCAGTTGTGTAAGCACAATTGAAACAAATGTTTCCCCTTCGGCTTCAAGGGCATTGCCATAAAAAAGTTCAGAAAGTTTGTAAGGTAGAGCTAGCTGTTTCTCTACTCTGAGTCATAGTGGCAGATCAGTTCACAGAATGCCTGGCCACACATAATCTTATGTGCATGGAGTAGTATGGCTTCTGCTCGGGCCACAGCACCACCACAGCTCTCCTGGAGTTCTCCAACTTCCTGCACTCTTCTCTGGACTCAAGCTACCTTGCTGGAGCTGTCTTTATCGATCTCTCCAAAGCCTTTGACATGGTCTGTCACCCCCTCTTGCTTGACTCTCTTCTTCAACTCAGTTTCTCCTAAGGGCCCCTCTCCTGGTTCACTAGCTACCTGTCCTCCAGGTCCCAGTGTTCAAAATTCACAGTACCCTGTCCAGCACTCATCCTGTCTGTTCTAGTGTTCCCCAGCGCTTCATACTGGGCCCACTTATCTTTAGCCTGTACCTTAACACGCTCCTCAGCTCTTGTGCTGGTAGGGTCCTCCTCTATGTTGATGATGTAGTCCTTTTCACTTCTCACCCAAACCCTTCCTCCCTACAGGTCTCCCTCCAGCACTCCTTCAACCAGACAGAGTGCTGGTTCATAGACCACAAATTGGTCATCAATCTAAAAAAATAAAAAAATGCTTTTCATCCACTAACAAAGCAAGGCCAGAAACTCCCCCCTCCAGATACTTTCCAGCACTCGACACCCCCCTTGAGCAAGTGTCCTCATACAAATAACTGGGCATCACATTCAATCCTGTCCTCACCTTTCACTCTCACATTTGCATCCTCTCCTCTTTCACCAACACATGGATCAGCCTTCTTTACTGCCATAGGGACTGCCTACCCCCAAAGCGCTCTGGCTGGCTATCACCTCCTCAGTCCTGTCTCTTGTGGACCACTGCCTTCTAATCTATGCAGCTGCAGATAACACTGCCCTCAGTAATATCCAAATGTCCATCAATAAGGCCTGCAGGCTCCTGACCGGTGCTGACAGGAACACACACACCTGCTCACCCTACTCCTTTGCCAATGTGCTCAATTTTGAGGAGAGGCTCCTTTATCAATCCTGCCTACTGACCAGAAAAATTCTCCTAGGTATCTCCCCTCTTGGGGTGACCTCATCCCTTCATCATGTTACTCCCGCTGTCTCTACCTGTAGTGCCTGCAAGTCCACCCTCCTTGTCCCTAGGGTCAGGATCTCGCTCATCCAGAGGTCCTTTTGCTACAGGGCCCCATCCTGGTTCAACTCCATCCTTGCCACTATCACCAGTCTCCCTAAAATCAGTTCTTTCAAAATTGCACTTAGGAACCACAGCTGTAGTTGTGAATAATCGGCTGGGTTCCCATGCCTGGCAGGCCCTACCTACTGTGTCGGGACCAAAGTTAGTCTACCTCCTACTGTGACAATGTCCCCCTGTGACAGTTCCCATGTCACCACACCAGTTTACTGCTTGCATTATTACCCTACTTGCCCAGCTACCACCTTGTATAGGCCAATATATTATCTTGTGTATAGTTGCTGTTGCCATTACAACCCTGTCTGTACACTTTTAATGTTGCACCTAATGTACTATTGTATTTGTTCTGTAACTATGTAACCCTGTGATTGTCTCTGCATACTTGACATGGAGCCTTTGGAAATGAGTCCATGACTCAAAGGATTGTAATTCTGATATGTATGTATAAATAAATAAATAAATAAATGACCCTTAGAATCCTTATCTGGAGTGATGTGCAGGGCAACCTGCTTGAATCTGAAGGCCACTAGGTATTTTTCCCAGTGAGGAAGCCCAAAACCTCCTTCTGCTTTGTCCACCCTCAGTTTACTTAATGACAGCCTTGGCAGTGAGTCTCCCTATAAGAAACTCCTGACCAATGCGTGTACTTTTTTAAAAATTGTTTGTAGCTTAGGAAAGGGATATTCTGGAAGAAAAAAAAACAGTTTCAGAGCTACCAACATTTTAACAGAATTGGTTTTCCCCTATATAGAGAGATTCAATTTTGTCCACTTTTTGAAGTCTCTATCAATTTTATTTAGCAATGGTGTAAGATTCAGATCTAAGATTATTTTGAAGTCTCTTGGTATTTTAATTCCTAAGTAAGTCAAATACTTGGTGCACCATGTTTCTTCTCCAAGCTTGCTCAGTGCTAAGCCTGGTTTCATGGCCTTGTTAAGTGACATGACCTGTGGTTTCTTCCAATTTATCTCCAGCCCTGCTATTTTAGCAGACATTACTAAGGAGTCTTCTAGTGGTTTTATAGCTGATAGAGGGTTTGAGATGATGAGCAGAATACCATCAGCGAAAGTGAAGACCTTGTTGGTTATAGTGCCTGCCTTTATATCCTTTATTGATTTGTTGTCAGCCAGTTTCCATATAAGGGGTTCTAGAGCTAAAATAAAAAGGTATGGCAATAGCGGACAGCCTTGCCCCCAATATAGATTGATAAGGTTAGATGTGAAACTATTAGTAATCACCCTTGCCGAAGGGTTGGCATAGAGGGTTCTGATACCTGTAATCAACCCTTACCTATATTAAAGTTATCCAACGTTGAAAAGAGACATTCCCATTCTAAGGACTCAAAGGCTTTGAAAAAGTCTAAGGCTAATGCTAAGATGGCATTCTTAAGGTTGTTTGCTATGAACTGGCAACTCAAAAGCCTTCTAACAGTCTCATAGCCATTCCTATTTGGAACAAACTCAACCTGCTCCTCTCCCAACAATTTGTTTACTAGATCTTTGAGCCTGTTGCCCATGATCTTTGCTAGAATCTTGTAGTCAACATTTAGTAGGGAAATGGGCTGATAACTTCAACATTTTTGTGGATCCTTATCCATCTTTGGAATGCGTGAGCTATAAGCTTGCTTCATTGATTCCGGTAAGGATCCAATGAAGAGAGTGGCTCTAAGAGTCTGTAAAATATAGGTCTATTTATTGGGGCATTAGGACTTAAATTCTTTATTAGGTAGCAGCCCTTGTATAACCCTTTAGAATTCCTCTGAAGAGATGGGTCTATCTAACTACTCCTTATCTGAGTCAGGCAGTTTAGGTAAACAGACAGAAGACAGAAATGTACTAATCCCATCTACTCCACATTCCTGTCTGCTTTGATAATAGACAGGTGTACTGGCCTAATCTTTCGATTTATGATGCAGAGGTTGGTATCTCTGCAGATTCCTGTGTAGATAGACCTCACCTTTCAGAATCTGCTTGTTACCCCCAAGAAAATTGGTGGCTGGCCCCTCGGGGGCCTATTTCTGATTTTGGATGTTGTGGGCTGTCCAGACCCCATAACTCAGCCTAGAAATGCCTGATTTATAATTCCAAGGTGTCATTTTCTACATTTATTGCCTTGCCAAGTTGGATGGAACACTTAGAAAATCCAAAATGGCCACCAAAATCCAATATGGCCACCATATCGCTAGTAAATACTTGATTCACTAATAATTTCTAAATCCTTAGCTTCCAAGATACCAATTATCAATGATTCATGAACGGAGCATTTATTATTATTACGTTTGATATAAACACATATTAAATTATTATAATAGCTGACACTTGGCAGCAAATGTGGAGTAATCTGTATAGAATTGTTAAGCAGGATCAACTTCGTTTAGTGCAATATAATATTATGCATAACCTTTATTTTATCCCTGTAAGGTTACATAAAATTGGAAGGCTTCCCTTCTTACAGAGTCACCAGTGTCTAGGTGCAGATGGGGATCTATACATTTCTATACATTTCTTGTCAAGATGGCGACCGGTGTGGGTCTGCACTGAATCACGCTTCCTATGTTGAAGTCCTATTCTCATTTATTTGCTTCGTTTTACTAGTTTTAGTTTATGTTTTGTATTATTATGTTATTTTATTGTCCTATCGCTATTTTGAGTATCCGGTTACGGGATTTGGTTTTTCGGATTGGACCGGTAGTTTCCTTCTAGTCTGTCTGTGGAGTTACGCTTCCATGTGAAACTGACTGGCTGTGTTTCAAGGCAGCTTGAACGCCAACTCAGAGCTGAACTAAGCGGAATAAGGACGCTTTTGTGAGTACGACCTGGCTGTGTTTCAATGGCAGTATCGACGTTAATTTGAAGCTTAGACAAACGGAAGATTTTTGGTTCCATTTGTTTTTGTGTGCTAGGAACTACAGGATTGGATTGTTTTACTCATTCCACGAATATGTATGGTCGCTTTGAAGCTTACGGTCTTTCTAATTCATTTATATGTGACTATTAATTTTCCGGACCGGGACTCCACTGGATTTTATCGGATTGTGGATTCGATGGGAATTTTTTCAGCATCTTTCGGGTGATCATTTAGTTACTTTCCTTAATGTGAGAGGAAATCTGCCTGGCCTGTTTTGAAGTTTCGGGATCCTGCTACTTGGATGTTGTTCCCCTTTGGTTGGCGTTTGGTTATTTGGGGAATTTTGACATTTTCATCGAGTGCAAGTTCTACCTGATATCGTGGAAGGAAAGTTCTGCAGCCGGGTCTTGCCCTGAGATGGCTGTGGTGGGTGGGATCCCCCGGTCCTTGCTACCAGAGGGTAGGGTGAGGGGGCTAGTCGTCGACCAGCCGGAGGTTTGGGTTTCTGTCTGCCCCGAGGGGCTTGAGGTGCTGGAGTGGTTGTGATACCACCCTGTCTCTGGGGCCCTGACCCTAGGGGCTGGGTCTGTGGGGCCCCCCAACCTGTGCATTCTAGGGGGTTTATTCTGTCCCGAGTACTTGCCTGTTTTGAAGACTTATTTCACCTATTGAGGTGACTGTAGATCGATCCTTGGTGATTATCATTTTCTGGATGTTTTTTCCGAACTGAAACCTTTTTTCTGGACCTAAATACTTTGTCTGAGCAGTGAGAGTGCTCGGCTATTGTGCATTCAGGGGAGTGTGAGTCCCTGCCCACTCATAATCTTTTATTTATTATTTTGATGTATTATATGTTATTTTATTTTCAGGTAGTGAGAGTGCCTGGTGCTAATTAAGCCTGTAGTGGGAGTACGTTTTATGGGCAAATTTATAAATTTATTATTTTATTTTGGTTTTTTTATGGTTCTGTATGTGTGTTTCTTTTGTTTTTTGGTTTTTGAGTTTATGTCGGGATATCCTTCTGAGAGGAGGGTCTCCCATTTGTATTTGTATTTATTATTTATTATTATTTTTTAGTTTATTTTATTGTTAGTTACTTTTATTTTTTTGGTTCCGGAAAGTAGGTTTTGATTCCGAGAAATAGGGGATAATTGGGATTAATTTTATTTTTGGCTTATGTTATTTAGCAAATGTTTTCATTTCAGGGGGCTTTGTTTCTTGTATTGATTTGTGAGAGTAGGACTTTATTAGTTCTCGTTGAAGGACGTAGAAATGTGTTATTATTCCCTTCCCCCGTCGTGCGCTATTCATCCTCCGGTCTTCTGGCCCTCCACCCTTTTTCTCCCCCTCCTTTGTTTTCCATTTATCAATGCTGTAGGGCTTTGGGAATTGTACGAAGGAGGAGGGATTGGGGGGGCCTGAACAGTGGAGGATGGATGAGGGGAGTGCTCAAATCGGGATTGTTAGGTCCAGAAGACGCCCTGGGGCGAAATGGAGGACAGAACGTGGGTTTCCTTGTCTGATCCCCATATCCAAGGGCACCGCCGCTAATAATGGTGGGCAGGTGGCTGGGGGATCCTCGGAACTCTGTCCAACTCAGGCGGTTTTGTGCAATGCCAGATCCATTGTCAACAAGACAGCCGTTGTGGCGGACTTGGTGGGAATGGCGGATCTGGCTTGCATCACCGAAACCTGGCTGGATGGTAATGCTGGCCCCATTCTTGAGGCGGCTGTTCCGGCCAGGTATTCGGTAAAACACCGCCCGAGATTGGATCGCAGGGGTGGGGGAGTTGCGGTCTGCTTTAAGACAGAATTGGGTCTCACTAGTGTTCCAGTAGAGGAGACCAGATCTTTTGAATGTGTTGTAATGGCAGGTGGGGGCTATAGAGTGGCTCTACTGTCTACCCAGGGATGAGAAGCCATTCCTTAAGGAAGTGGCGGACTTAGTCGTTGACCTGGTATTGGAGTCTCCCAGGTTGATGGTGCTGGGTGACTTCAATGCCTGGATGGACGATGAACTCTCGCATTTTGGACAGCACTTCCTCCAATTGATGAATTCATTGGGCCTCTCACAGGTTGTTACCTCTGCCACTCATAAATGCGGCCATTATCTTGATCTGGTTTTCCTCCTGGGGATGGAAGCCTCCGGCGTGGGGATGGAACCTGTCAGATGGTCTGATCATCACACTGTGAGATTCAATTTCAGCACCCCCTTGCATAGACCTACCCCTGTGGAGATGGTCAAGTACCGCCCTTTATGGGATGTGACTCCCGATGGTCTATCGGTGGTGCTTGACCTATCAGACTTTCCGATGATGAGCATGGATCCTGAGGCCTTGGTTCTGGCTTATAATAAGACCATCACCAATGCCCTGGATTCTTTTGCTCCCATCCGTGTGCATCCTCTCTCCCTTCGCCCCCGGTCCCCATGGTTCGATGGGGACTTGAGGGAGATGTGCCGACTTGGACGCAGGTTAGAGAGGTGTTGGTGGAAATCCAGCTTAGATGCCAACCACCTTAGACTGCTACGGCATTATCAACTCTACCAGTCAGAAATTGCCCATAAGAAGGCAGTATTCCTGTCTGGGGAAATTGCTGCTGCTCAGAACCGACCGGCTCAGCTCTTTCGAACTGTAGACAGACTGTGCAACCCAGCCTGTCTGCAGGTTCGTAGAGCTTTTTCACAATCTCAGTGCGAGGAGCTCGCTTGGTTCTTTGCAGATAAGGTGGAAGACATCAGGGCAGAGACCTGCACGACACTCTCTATGGGGATGGCCATGGACCTGGTCCCGGTCACATGCCGTCTTATTCCCTGGGGTTTCTTCAAAAGGCCGGAAATCGAGGATGTTATGAGGATTGTCCATGGTATGCGTACTACATCCTGTAGTTTAGATCCGGGCCCCACAGCCTTGGTTATGGGCTGTGGGGAGATTACCTTCCTGGTTCTGATGAGGATAGTCTGGTGCTCCTTAGACTCTGGTGAATATCCTTGCTCCCTGAAGGAAGCAGTGGTGACACCAGTGTTGAAGAAGACTTCTTTGGACCCTGACTTCCTCGGTAACTACCGGCCTATCTCAAACCTTCCCTTTGTTGGGAAGGTAATTGAGAAAGTAGTGGCTACCCAGTTAGACAACCACTTGACCATCCATAGCATCTACAATCCCCTTAAATTGGGTTTTTGAAAGAGGCACAGCACCGATACTGCTCTGGTTCGGGTGCTCAATGATCTCCTGATGGCGAGAGACCAGAAAAAACGATCCATTTTGGTCCTTTTGGACCTGTCATCAGCATTTGACACTGTAGACCATGGGGTTCTGCTTGAGCACCTGAGAATCATCTGTGGGCTTTCAGGTTTGGTCCTCAGATGGTTTACATCTTTCCTCACCGGTAGAACTCAGAGGGTAGTATTGGGAGTGTTTTCTTCCAATCCTGTTTCTCGGTCATGTGGGGTGCCTCAGGCCTCTGTGCTGTCTCCCATGTTGTTTGCAGTGTACATGCTTCCCCTCGGAGACATTGTAAGACGGTATGGGCTGGAGTTTCATAGTTATGCCGATGATACTCAGCTCTACCTGTCTTTTGCACCTGACCAGAATAGAGCACTCTCAGAGTTTAATAGCTGCCTCGGTGAAATCCAAGGTTGGAATAGGTCCAGCTGGTTGAAGTTAAACCCTGGGAAGACTAACGGTGCACAGGGCTAAGCATGAGGTATATCAGCTGGCAAAGGATTGTGGGGGTTCCCCGGACATACTGGTCCACCTGGGTACAAATGACATTGAGGGAAATAGCGAGCTAGAGATACAGGCAAGATTTAGGGAGCTTGCCAGGGTCTGTCATGACATAGGATGCACAGTTTCCTTCTCAGAAATCCTGCTGTGCCAAGAGCTAGTGGGGAGCACAAAGGAAGATTAGGGAGATAAACCAGTGGCTCAGGGAGTGGTGAGGCCAGAGGGTATGGGTTGATGGGGATTGGGGAGACCTGGGAGGATAAGGAGCTGTATGGAGATAGACTCCATCTCAATTTGGAGGGAGGGAATCCTTAAGTTGAAAATAGAGAGGTTCATTGGTGAAAAGTGGGGTTTAAACTTGTGAAGGGGAGGGATGGAGAAAAGGCTATCAAGGGGTGCCTATAAAGGAGGGACTCTGTCTCCACCCCCCTTGGGAGCTGGAGGATTGCAGGAAAAGGCTGACTGGTAAAGTGCAGACCAGGGGAAAACAGAATCCCCATGGGAACACGAGCAGGGGAAATGGAAGTATAGGGAAAGGGTGGAAGGTAGTCCTGCTAAATGCCAGGAGCTTGGGAAATAAAATGCCTGGGCTCCAGGCGATGCTAACTGAGGGAGCAGTAGATGTGGCAGCGGTCACTGAGACCTGGGCCACTGCAGGACATGACTGGGACCTGAACCTGGAGGGTTACACTATGTTCAGGAAGGACGGGGGGGAGGGGAGGGGAGGAGGGGTAGCAATGATAGTCAAAAACTGCATTGGCATAGGGGGAGTAGAGGAGGCGGAGGGAACCGTGGAAACAATTTGGTTCACCTTGATAACAAGGGGGGGCAAGAGAGTAAAAATAGGAGTGGTGTATAGACCCCCTGCCCTGGCGGAGGAGCTAGAGGAGAGTCTGGCGGCAGATGTTGGGAGACACTGCAGACTGGGCAGAGGAATGGTGGTGGTGTTGGGGGACTTAAACATGCCAGGAACAGACTGGGAGACTGACATCTTCTGTGACCAGGGAACAGAGGTTGTTGGATGTCTTTCAAGACACGTTCCTAACTCAGCAGGTGGGGGAACCGACCAGGGAGGCGCGGGTACTGGATGTGGTCCTGGCAGACAGTGACCAGATTAGGGGCCTGGAGGTAAGGGACCCATTGGCAGGGAGTGACCATGCCACGGTCTGGTTCTGCCTGGACCTAGGAGGGCTGGAAAGCTGCACAAAGACGGAGGTAACTGACTTCAGGGGAACGGATTTTAAGGAAATGGGAAAGATCCTCAAGGAGCATTTGGATGGGATTGGGTCAGACATGGACGCTGATAGTAGGTAGGAAATTATCAGGAGAGGGGTGCAAGATGCTACCAGCACCTGTGCAAGAGTAAGACTGAAAATGCGTAGGGTCCGAAACCTGCTGGTGGACCAGGGAGGTCCAGGAGGTGGTGCAGGGAAAGAAGGCAGCCTATAGGCAATTCAAGTGCTCAAGGAGTGAAAGGGATCGAGGGGAGTATGAGCTGATTGCTAGAAGGGCCACTAGGGTGGTGAGGGTGGCTAAGGCAAGGAAGGAGCAGAACCTGGCCAGGGAAATCAGGAGAGGGAACAAGGGGTTCTTTAGATACATTGGGGAAAAACGAAGGGTGAAGGGGCAGATTAGCAGGATTAAATCAGGGGAGAGATGGGCACAAGACCCGGGGGAGCAGGCTGAGGTACTAAATGAGTACTTCACCTCAGTTTCCACCAAGAAAAATGGGGGTGCTGCATCATACATGGGAGGAGACAGGAGATACTGAGGAGGGGGGACCTCACCGATCGGGCGGGTCTGGGAGAGGGGAGGCATCACTGCAGGAGGGGAGGGCTAAGCAGGAGAAGAGGTACTGGAAGTGGAATCACAGCAGAGAGAGTGAGGGAAGCCCTCAGCCCCTTAAGACGGAGAAAGCACCAGGGCCGGATAAATTACATCCTAGGAGTGCTGAAGGAACTTGCGGATGTCCTGTCGAAAACCCCAGCGGAGCTTTTCACCATCTCTGAGGACAGGGTGGGTGCCCCAGGACTGGAAGGTGGCATATAGTGCCCATCCACAAGGGATCAAGGAGGTGGCAGAGAACTACAGGCCTGTCAGCCTGACATCGGTGGTGGGCAAGGTGATGGAGGGCATTGTCAAGGAGAGGCTAGGGGGGACCTGGAAAAGTCAGGGTGCCTGGACGATAGACAGCATGGATTCATCTCAGGGAAATCGTGTCAGACAAACCTTGTGGAGTTCTGTGACTGGGTGACGAGTGCCTTGGACCTGGGTAGACCAGTGGACGCCTCTTCTAGACTTCAGCAAGGCATTTGACTCTGTTCCTCACATGGGCCTGTTGGATAAGCTGGGAGAAATGGGGTGGGGAACCAGATGATCAGATGGATAGGCAATTGCTCCAGGACCGGACCCAGAGGGTTGTAGTTGGGGATAGTCTCATCCCCAAAGAGGGTCATTAGTGGGGTCCCACAGGATCAGTCCTTGGGCCCTCCTGTTCAACGCCTCGCCCTGACATAAGGACAGGAATCAGGAGTGAGATGAGTCTCTTTATGATGACTCCAAAACTGGGGGCGGTGGTGATGGGAGGAGGGGGGTGGCCCTACAGGGGACCTGGAGGCTCTGGAAAGATGGTCTAGAAAGTGGAAGCTGAGGTTCAATGCAGGGAAATGCAAGGTACTCCACCTGGGGGTCAGAAACCGGCCAAGTGTACACCCTGGGGAAATGCTACAAGTCTCGATGGCTGAGAGGGACCTGGGGGTGGTGGTGGATGTCAAAATGAACAACTCGGAGACTTGTAGGAGGGCAGCAGCCAAGGCCAACAGGATGCTGGGATGATCACTAGGGAGATCACCTCCAGAAGGAGGGAAGTGATGCTCCCTCTGTATAACTGCTTGGTGAGGCCACACCTTGAGTACTGCGTGCAGTTTTGGAGGCCACACTTAAAGAGGGACATTAAACTCCTGGAGAGGGTCCAGAGGAGGGCAACCAAAATGATTTGGGGCTTGGGGGACAGGACCCATGAGGAGAGGCTCAAAGAGCTAAATATGTACACATTGGAAGAGAGAAGGGACCGGGGGGACATGATAGAGGTCTTCAAGTACATGAAGAGGGTAAATAGGAACAGTCAGGGTGCTTCGAAGGAAGGAGGAGGGGGCCACTAGAGGGCAAGGGTGGAAGCTGGAGGGGGGAAGATTCAGGGGAGAAAGGAGGAGGTGCTACTTCACTGAGAGGGTGGTGGAGCCATGGAATGCTCTGCCTAGGGGGCTGGTGGAGGCAGAGATGGTGGAGGGGTTCAAGAGGGGCTGGGACAGGTACAGGAGAAGTGTTCTGGAAGCAAAATCCAGTGCAGCAAGAATATCTGGAACTGGGAAGGGAGTAGCCAGAGAAGGCGAGGGGGGCAGCAAGGTCAGCACCCAGGGTGGGGGCTGACCAATCGAGCAGACTCGAAAGACCATTAGGCCTATTCTGCTGGCATTTTAGTATGCTAGTATGCTAGAAGACGGAGGTGATGGTCCTGGATCCTGGTCACTGGATAGGGGGGTGGAGGATAAACCATCCCTCAGGTTTATTCCTGGGGGGTGTGGAGCTCCCCACCTCTGAATGGGTGCGGAACCTAGGGGTGATTCTTGACAATCGGCTGACACTACGTGATCAAGTGTCGGCCGTCGTTAAAGTTTCCTTTTACCATTTTAGGAACATCGCTAGGATTAAGCACCTTGTTCCGTCCGGGGGCATACCTACGCTGATCCACGCCTTTGTGACCTCACGTCTGGACTAATGGAACTCCCTTTACTTTGGGCTTCCTGGGGTTAATATCCGTCACTTGCAGCTGGTGCAGAATTCTGCAGCCCGGTTGTTAACTGGGACTTCTCGTTTTTCCCATATTACCCCGGTGCTGTGGAGACTGCACTGACTGCTGGTTCAGTGGCAGGTCACCTTTAAAGTTGGTCTATTGACCTACAAAGCCCTGTACGGTTTGGGCCCTGACTACCTGAAAGAGCTCCTGGTTCCCTATCTCCCGGAGCGACTACTCCGCTCGGCCAGCGAGGGGTTGCTGGAGATTCCAAGGGTCATTTTGAAATCATCGGGTGCCCGGGCCTTTGCATTTGTGGCTCCGAACCTCTGGAATTCTCTACCATGTCGGATTAGAGAGTGTGCGACAGTGGGGGGCTTTAAACAAGCCTTAAAATCCTTTTTATGGATTAAGGCTTATGGGGGAAGCAAGTGACTGATTTGGGTTTGATTTTATTATTGTCTTATGATGTTTGATGTAATGTATTAATACTTTTTTATTGTAATTTTTATATTAATGTTTTATCATGTTTTGATTCTGCACTTTGATTTCTTGAAAAGTGCATTATAAATAAAGAATATTATTATTCCACATGTTATGGACTTGTCCAAAGGTCCAAGTATTTTGGCAATCCATTAAAAGCTCACTAGATTCTCTGCTGGGAATGGAACCACTGTTCTTGTCTGAAATCTGCTTGCTTAATTGTTTCCCTTCAGGGAACAACAAAGATGAGGAAAGCTCACATAGCCCTAATATCTGCTGTGGCTAAGTTAACAATCATGAGACATTGGAAGGATGATTCCTTGCCTTCTGTGTTAGAATGGCACGGAGAAATATTACTGGTTCTTCAGTTAGAAAAACATATAGCTATGATGTATAACAGACTGCAGACTTACTTAGATAAGTGGGGTACTCTTGATGCTTTATTAGTAGCATGGAACCTTAGAATTTCACATAATATTTTAATGTCTATGTTTTTTAATTTTTAAAAATGGACTTCTACACTTGGTACTAATGCGGTGGAATAGGGTAAGATTATTGATTTATTTTTAATATCGGTATAATATGTCTTAAGAATGCAGTTTCATAGATCTGAGCTGTTTTCTGTTTCTGTAATTAAGAATGCTTTATGAATCTATCTCTGTACTATGAAGAAAATTTGAATGAAGTATATAGAATAAAAAAAAATTCATACAATTGAACATAAATAAAAATAAATGTCGAATAACGCATCAATCTGCTTGTTTGTGCCGTTGACCCAAAATTGCATGCACTCAGTGAGAATTTGCCACTTTGTTCACAAGATTGTGTGTCATGTTCACATATGTTGTATGCCTGTTTAGTTTGTATTTCTAGTTTCTAGTTTGTAATTTTAGTTTCTGTTTCTGTTTTAGAAACATGGATAGCCCTCTAGCTGTACCTGTTGGATTGGTCAATCCATCTGATTTACCTACCTGTATTCTTTGTGAGAACCAAATTAGAGATACAGAATTGCAACAAATATTAGGAGAGAATGGGATGAATACCATCAAGGCTTTTGCTAAGAAATGGTCACTCACAAAACCAACTTCCAAGTACATTAGAAACTTCAATCTCATATGGAATAAAATCCATGACCAGCTTCCCCCCAGCCCTGGAGAAACAGGCCTACCTGTTCATATAAGGTGTCACCAAAATTTTACCAGTGAAAGGAAATTAAACACCAACTCAACAAAACAATTTTCTTTGGATCAATCTTCTGAGGCTGAATTCTCTGGCATACCCGACCCACAGACATCCAGTAGCAGTGAAGCGGCCCATGTAACTTGATGTAAAAGGAAATCATTGGGATTTAAGAAGGATGAGACCTACTTCATCTGTGATGAGAAAAGGAAAAAGAGAGGAAACATGGAAGAAAAACTCCAAAGAGTTGAACCTGAAGATGGAAAGATTACATTGCACGAAAGCATGTTACTCAATGAAAATTCAGATGATGCTCTTTTGTCTGGTGCAGTCAAATGTTTGAAGGTCACTGCTGCCAATGTTTACATCTTTCCTGTGGATGTCAAATACCATAAAAGTTGTTACAACACTTTTGTCTATGTCAGCAAACAAGAGAGACAAACACCAGGTGGATTGGAAAGCATTCACACAGAGTGCTGAAACGGAGTTTCTTCAAATCATGAAAAGAAATGTTGTTGAGCAGAAATGTTGCTATTTACTCCCAGAGTTACTGGAGGATCTTCAAAAGCTCTATGTGTTCCATGGATGCAAACAAGATGCCGGAATAAATCATGCATTTCAGTTAAAGAATCTTATCAGCAATTAATTCAGAGATGAGATAGGTTTTACTGAGGGAAGGGGATAGACGGGAATCCTCGCATTCTTCACTCATCAAAAGTAAACCCACTTGATTATTCTTTGGCAACCTTGAGAGGAGCTGGGCTCAGAGATAATGACATCACCAAAGCATTTGCAAAGCTGATCAATTGGAAATTAAAAGATAGACAAATTGAGTCACCACAGTTTCCTATGGCATACGAAGACTTGCTTTCTGAGCTTGAGAATTATGGACCCATTCTGGAAATCTTCAATGCAATAGCTCTCTCAGATTAAAACTCTAGGTTATGCAACCATCCCAACAGAAATTCAAGCTACCAAGACATGGTCCATTGCTAGTGACTGGCAACGCCCCATTACCGGAGAACATTCTCCAAAGTCGATAGTTCTATCCATGGTCATTCATTGTCTCACCAGAAGTAAAGAAGCAGTCAATCTTCTATATCATTCAGGGGATGGTATTTCTTACACAAACGTCCGAAAACAAAACAAGAAATTGGCCCATGATTGTAAATCTGAAGGAAAAAAAAGCACCACACATGATTCCGCCTGGACAGCCAGCTCATGTCACAATTAATAACTCAAAAGGTAAGCAACAGACATTAACAGGAGTCTCAACAACACATGGCATTAACTCAACGATTTATGTACCCCGAATTTTGCATCCTGCTGTCATCTGCCACTTGCCAGTACAAGAATAGAACATTCCAAGCAGCTCAACAAAAGAAGTCCAGGAAACCTTAGAGAGTTCGGAACCTATTGACTATGGGGATTATAAAATAGGATAGAGAAACCCCCCACCGATCGCCCCATCCTACGATGAGGATGAAAGAAGGACCAAGCTTGATCTTCATTTGAGCAAAGACTGTATTTGGGCTCTGGCAGCAAGTATAGAATCTTCCAGAGAAGATGAATCTCTTCCAGTTATAGGATCATGGACAGCTTTCAATAAAAAAGCAACATTGATCACTACCTTCAAATCCAAAACTGATTTCCTACCCATTATACCACATGAACCAAATGATGCAGTTTGCAAATATTACCTTGACTTTCTCAGGGATCTATCAGATGACCTACAAATTGACCACATATTCAGTCATAGTGATCATGCAGTTTTCTACAAGATTGCACAAACAATGTGGAAAGAAGAAAAATATACAAAAGTGGCTAATTTAATGGGAGGATTTCATGAGCTGATGGTGAAGCAGAAGATCTTCTACAAGCAATACGGTGCTATGGGACTTCGTGACTGGTGGGTTCAGGTGGGGATAACAGCGGCTGGATCTGTTAACTGGACCTTGAAAGGGTGCCGCTATTCTAGATCGATGAGGTTACATAAACAGTCCCTCGAGGCTCTCCTACGATTCATGGGATCCAAGATTCATGACTCACTAACCGATGGACTATGAGAAAAGCTCATCAACATGAGAAGATCTGTATCGGCAGAATCCCTAAATCTTATCCTCTTGGATGAATCTTTCCCTGAAGTGCAGTCATGAATGCTGGAAACCTCTGGCACCATGGGACAGTGAGTGACAGGCTACATTGGTGACGCCAGCTCTCTTCTTGCCCAGGTCACCACATACAGAGACAAGAATCTGAACTTGCGTCTGCAGGCTCAGCAAGATATTCTACCTTTACTGTTTGCATTCAACCATCAAAACTACTCTTGGTATTTGATATGGTATCATGTAGACCTCATCAATCTGATAAACGTCAATGAGAATGCATACAATGAACTGTAGGAATATGGCATTGGGGCTAGTCTGTCTGATGAGGCATTCTCCACGATATCTGGTTACCAAGTGACTGAGGTCTCAATCAACAGAGAGGTCAAGGTGAGGGTGGACCCATGAGAGGTGGTTACAGTATGTCTGAGGAAGCTGCTGGTGACTTCATTTTGAATTCCCACAAGCTCGCTAAAACTCATTTGTCGCTGAAGGAGAAGATGCTTCTGAAAACATTGACCACGCACAATGAGTTGACATATGGTGCCATGAAGAAACATGATGGTCAAGTGAAAGAGCCAGTGATAAAACTTCACTCATATTCTGATCCATGTCAGGGTGTAGCACAACACATTACAATGGGCATTGAAATACCGCTGGCAATAGTAGAGGGCCTTTTGAAGGCAAGGGCTACAGGGGAAGTTATGCTTAGTGCATTTATAAACGACCGCCTACTGTCAAGGAAAGTTGTTTTCTTCAAGCCCATTAAATGAGTGGAATTTTCGAGGGAATGGACAAGAAGAAAAAGAAACCCAAAGTGGAATCAGTCTTGAAAGAAGACCGTCAGGCTCTCAGTATCATTCTTGCAAAATGCCCCGACAAGAAAGATACGTTTTCCCATCTGCTCACAGCATATCCTCTTGCAATAGCAAGTCTGGACAGAAACCTCTACAAACCTAATACCAAACATGTCTTAAGAAATTATCTTATCGATGAAGTAGAAGCTCAGAGTTCTTCCCCTCCTCTGTTATGCTCAGTGTACATATATGACACCATGGTGATGGTCAGAGCAGTTCCTACACAGTGTACATGGGACAGCCTTTGGAAAGCACTTCTTGTCACATTCACATCTCCATCTACAGCAAACCCAGTAGAAGTCATCGTCGTTTTTGATAATTATAAGGATGATCAGGAGTTCTTGGTGAAACAGCAAGAATGAGCTGAGTGAGCAGTAGGAACAGGAGGAATGCAACTTCACATGGGATCAGATTTGTAAGAGATGCCACAGGGAAAGGTGTATCAGCAGTACCTTCCCAACAATGACAATGAAACAGATCTCATACAGCACTTCAATGAGTATGTTAAACAAGAGGATGTCAGAAGAAACTTATGATACCCACTTACTATCAGCAATGGCAGAAGCATGTATACTATATACCCAGATTCAGAAAAATTCCTGTTTTCCTGTAACCATCAGGAGGAAGATACGAGGATAGTGCTGCATTGAGCTCTTGTGAAAGGCCCAGTTGTCGTCCGAGCCAAAGATACAGACATCCTCATCCTGATGGTTTACACTTTCGCAGAGACTCTTCCAGATTCACCATGGATGCTCCAAATTCACCCCGATGTATTTGTAAACATAGGCTCTATATACGATCACATTGGATGTGCTGCAAGTTTCAATTTGCCAGCACACCACACTGTCTCTGGATACGATGCAGTGATTTACTTCTACAAGGTATTAAAGAAATTAATCTTTCAACATTCACACAAGATCAAAAAAAGAATAAATCTCCTTTCAGGGCTTGAGGAAAGCACATATTCTTCACAAGACATTGAACAAAATGTCAAGACCTTCATTCAACATTGCATGTACAATGGTACAGGAGGAGAGGATCTGGTAGACACAAAAGTAAGGCAATATAATAACCTGAAAGTGAAGACTATGCAAATGATTCTACCAGACCCAGAGAGCCTATGTCAGCACATAAAGAGAGCAAATCACATAGCCTACTATTGGCACCACTGCACAGAGCCGGAAACCTCAAAAGTTGACCATTGTTTGTCAGGATGGAAACAAGAGAATGAAATGCTGAACCTGTGTGGTTCATTGGGTTTCAGTTACCTGACGTCCTACATCATAGAAGAAAGGGTGGAAGGTTAGCTATCTGATGATGTGCAGCTGTCAGAGATGAGGCAGATGATGAAGGTGAGTCAACACCTCAAAGACACACACAGAAGACCAAACAAAAACCTTTGACCACGGCACCAATGACTGACTGTACAGGAGATGATGTCTTGGAAAACAACACATCGGCAGCCAATGAACAAACTTCTCTGAACAAATCTTCAAGCTTTGGGAGTCAATGTGACAGTTTAGATCCAGAGTGGACTCCAATATAATGACTTCAAAACTGGACATTACAACAAAGGTGTACTGTTGACCCAACATATTCATAGTGTTGTGTCAAATCATTGCTAAAATGACTTAATTCTAAACAACAAATCAGCACATGCAACATTTAGATTTTAAGCATTACTGTACATCTTCAAACTATTTTATCAGTAAATTGCAACATGAATTCAATTGTTTTATGTACTATTAATGTGTGCATTTGGTCCTGTGTCTAACAGGGAGCCTCAAAGCAATATATAGATGTCATAAATATTCATGAACAAATGTTCAATATATAGATGTTCATGAATCATTGATAATAGGTATCTTGGATGCTAGGGATTTAGAAATTATTAGCGAATCAAGTATTTACTAGCGATAATGTGGCCATATTAGATTTTGGTGGCCATTTTGGATTTTCTAAGTTGTTCCATCCAACTCAGCATGGCAATAAAAGTAGAAAGTGACACCTTGGAATTTTAAATTGGGCATTCCTAGGCCAAGCTATGGGGCCCGGAGGGCTCACAATGTCCAAAATCAGAAATAGGCGCCCCAAGGGCACATCCAGCAATTTTCTCAGGAGTAACAAGCAAATTCTGAAAGATGAGGTCTATCTACACAGGAATCTGCAGAGATACCAACCTCCGCATCGTAAATCGAAAGATTAGGCTAGTTCACCTGTATATAAAGCTCTTTATAGAAATGTTTAAATTCCTTTGAGATTTTATAGTTGGTCACCACTACATTACCCCATGCATTTTTAATACCAGCAATGTTACTACGTGTGATCCTCTTTTTACGTCTATAGGCCAACAATTTTACGGCCTTTTCACCCGACTCCCAGAATGACTGCCTGACTCCGAACAGAGCATATTCAGCCTTAGCTGAGAGGATCTAGTTAATCTCATATTTTAGTTTGGTCATTTGGGACGGAAGGTGTTTTTTTACTTGAGGACTGCCTTTAGGTTGTAGTTCCGGGGAAGCCAACTGGGCCTCTTTTTCTGAGCGGTCTTTTAAGGATTTGTTTTTTTCCCCACTGAAAAGGTAATAATTCTTCCCCTCATATAAGCTTTAAAGGTGTCCCACAAGCATCCAAAGCCCACATCCCCATTATCATTTATTTCAGTAAACCTTGTAGCCTCTTGATTAATCCATTCAATAAATTTCGGATCCTGAAGATGTGACACATTAAGTCTCCATTTAGATGTTTTATTCTGTTCACACCCCACAAAAAAGAATCGTTTTTGAGATTGCATGGTCTGAGAGTACTATATTGCCAATTTGGGACAATGACAATTCCATGGCTAGCATCTTAGAAACTAGAATCATGTCCAACCTACTATATGAGTAGTGTCTATGAGAATAAAATATATAATCTCTACCCTGTGGATTGAGAAGGCACCAAGAGTCTACCATATCCAGATCATCTAGCAAGGACCATAGTTCTCTTTGCTAGTCTGTGTGTTTAATAGTGGATGGGATCCCACTCCTATCTAGCACTGAGTCAAGAGTTTCATTAAAGTCACCTCCCAGAATAATATCCTTATGATTAATCATGCTCAGTCTGTAGTTAATATCTTTAAAAAATTATTTCTGTCCAGAGTTGGGTGCATAGATATTACATATTGCCACTTCCCTGCCCTCTAATGTTCTAGTTAAAATCTGGAACCTACCCTTCCGGTCCCCAAAATGTGATGTCTTTGTGAGGTTTATCCCTTTCCTGATCAATATTGCAGTCCCCCTCTTTTTGGTGTTAAACACACTAAACTCTACCTGTGTTATCCATGCCCTAATTAATTTCTCAGACCCCTCTTTTGAGAGATGGGTCTCTTGCAAGATGGCTATATCCACTTTTTCTCTCTGTAAAAAAAACATTTTTTCCTCTTGACTGGAGAACCTAATTCCTTAACATTCCATGTTCCTATTGTAATATTGGTTTTACCCATTTTTTAAGTGTTCTCAAAACTACTGTAGACTCTTTATACCAGTAACTTCTTTGAGGCAACAAACATTACTTAGTTAAGGCAAAAAAAAAAAATACAACAGCTAACTTATCACAACAATGTAGATTGAAAAGAGAAGGAAAAAACAGAAAAACACCAATAAATAGCCTAAAGGCTAACAGCTGCTAGACATCAAAGAAAAACTTCAAGGTGACCGCAAACTTAAGTAACTTTAATCTAACAGACTTAGCAAAATTGACTACTACTCTCACAATAGATCTCATAACAACAGCTGCAGAACAGTTCCCAGGATTTTATTTCAGACATGCAGCTATGTGGGACGTAAACCAGCAGAGGTACTGGAATATGAAACCCTGTGGTGTCATTACCTTAAAATGCTTCAAGCCATCGACCAAATTGCTTACTACCAAAGCCCCACTTCCTAT
This sequence comes from Neoceratodus forsteri, assembly GCA_016271365.2. Taxonomy (NCBI): domain Eukaryota; kingdom Metazoa; phylum Chordata; order Ceratodontiformes; family Ceratodontidae; genus Neoceratodus; species Neoceratodus forsteri. The sequence continues at coordinate 130,311,861 of JADMNL010000024.1, forward strand.
GTTGCAAAGACATTCAAAATAACATTCAGCTTAGCTTGTTTGGTAGCAGCAAGCCTATAGCTCTAACTGTAAGTATTAAGCTGAGCATTATAAACTATTAACTCCTTGCATGAAAAACAGACTTTTTATGCATATTATTTTAACAGAAATGGTAAATTATGTATGTCTAAAAATACTAACAGTAATATTGTCAAACTCAGAGCAGTGACACTCTCCCTTGTGGGCGTCGGCCTCAGATGCATAACTGAATCGAACACGCTCCGTTACTACACCTGTGTACCCCAAAGGCTTGCATTATTGGATCAGCACCTTGCATAACTTATTTAATACTAAGTTCAGACCAAACTATGGCCTGGAAGTATCTGTAATAGGACAGAGTTGGCATTTATAGACCTTGCATAGTCACACTGGCAGCTTATTGTAGTGTTTAATAATGAAAATTCTTCAAAACTATGGTATAGCAGATGTTTCAATAGGTGGCTGATTATACCCATGACCATGTTTTGGCAGTATTGCTACTTCATCTGAGCTACTGATCTAAACCTCTCAACTAGCCGAATTAGATGAATATGTGAGATGGTGTGGCTTACTTTTGACGTTGTCTCTGTCCTATGCAGGACCCTACAACTCACCTCCAAGAGGCATTATAATTATCTGGCTTTATTCGTGCCATGGGCCCCTATTACTGATAGGCCCAGCATACCACCTTGTGGCAGCGAGTTGGTGTGGAGACTGATTGAAAAAATGTCAATGCTGCAGAGCCACCATTGACCTTATGACAGCCTGCCAACGTGTGGCAACCAATTAAGTTGGGCAGTCTTAGTTCTGCATCCACTAGCACAAGTGATATTGGTTGTCTCCAACATGCCACATTAAATCCATATAATGCATGAACAGTTTTAAGAGGAAGAGAGGCAGTTCCACTAGCAACAGTAGAGGCATATATTTAATAAGTTGAGATAGATCAATAGGAGTCCTCCTGCTGAGTGAGATCACACCGTTGACACATCTGTATACCATCAAATAAGAGTTGCATAACCCATGTATGGAATATAAAGGTGAACCAGCAAAACCCATACGCTGACTACCAAGAACCCCCACCAGCCCATGACTGCCTGGCTGACCAATGCTGAGCTTAGTTCTAAGGCAAGCCACAAGTAAAGCCAGATAACAGCACAGTTAATAGGTTGCCCCATTTAAGATAATCGTATACAGTATCTGAGGCTGCCTAATTAGATAAAACATTCTGCTGCATTAAATGAACTCAAGCCCCACCTATACACTGTCCGGTGGATACAGCCTGCAGGAAACTCATGCAGGATAAATAACATAAAATGCACCCTGTCTTTGTTTATAGGTAATATTTTAAAGCACTTCCACTTACCAATTCCTACAGAGTCCTCAGAAAGCTCATCATACATGGCAGCCGTGAGCCGAGGGGGCAGTGCAAATGTTAGAGAGAGCAAGTACAACACACTTAAAAAACTTGTACACCACTAAATTAAGACAGCACTAAAGAAAGACAGCAAAACAAGTGCTGGGCCAATCGAACATAAACAAAATAAATATAACAAGGAAGATGTCCAGAACCCTCCATGAGGATGCACACAGCAAGGAATGGAGTGAGTACAGACATTATTAGGCCTAGTTGATACCCAGCCTTGTAACACCCTGGTGTATGACTTATACTCCCTCTGACAGCCTCAGAAATAAAATAAGATTTCCCTGTAGTAGTTGGCTTGAAACTGAGCCTAATACTCCAGTGCTTAGAATAGCGAGCCTACCCTGGTTGTGATTGCAACCCTATGATGGCCCTTACCCCCCCCGACTAGACAGCATATAGGGACCACATACATACTTAACCACAAACCAAGATGTAGCAGTACAATTTGTAATACAAAGGACAATTATATTGAAGGGTTAACCTTCCTCTGATAATGTCCGACAAAACAGAAGTCATTAGTGCTACCAGCCTTTCTTGTAATCCCAATGCAATGAAGTTCTTGCTCAGCTGAACTAAGACATAAATCAGATTTGAAAAGGAGGCAGGAAAAGAGTCTTTTCCACTCCTTTGCAGATGACAAAACAATCAGTGAAGCAGGTGTGAAGAAATAACATACTGCCTGCTCAAGATGTTGTTTCATAAGTAAAACAGGGGATCCATAACTGCCAAGGATCAAGACCTGCTAGAATGTTTGGGGAGGGTTGTTTTTTTCCTGTCAACTATCATGCTCTTTTACTCTGTTGCTGTATGTAATTGGAAAATTAATAAAGTTGATTTAATTTAAAAAAAATAAAAAGACCTGCTAGAATATTTAATCCGGTTCACCCAAATTGTCACTTGGTATCCTAGTCCAAACCCATAGAACTAAAAAAAAAAAAAGACTTTCGCTTCTAGTTCTGTGTCCAAACCACTCTCACACGAAGATCATTTCATCTTCCTGGTGGAAGTCTTCCTGTAATGGCATCGATATTTGGCTAGGGGAGCAAAGAGAACTAGATACTCTTCAGTTCCTGCTCCTACTTCTTGCCTGCTTTCCCACTCCTGCATTACATCTGGGACTTGTCTTGGCTGCTCCTTTGTTCATTGCACGACTTCTCCGTGTAATATGTGGGGAAATTGTCCTGACATGTAAGTGACTGGAGGTTCTGGCAAATGTTGGCGAGGGAGGACTAACCAAGTGAGCAGTAGTGGTGGTGTGAAGGATAGGAAGAAGTTGCTTTCCCTCTCAACTGTGCACAGAACTTGATGCAGCATGAGCAGGACTCTCAGGATTCTTGGCACGCAATGGGGATTCCAAAATTGTTGACTGCTCCAAATAAGTTTTTTTTGAAAGGGTGTCATTATGCAATTTCTTCACAAGCTACCTTTTAGTACCCACTTGAGAATTCTTGATCGTAAATTGCTCACTATAGTTCCAAGCCATGTCTGTGGTTACACAATTAATGTTAGGTCCAGAAGCAGGTTGAATTACCAGTGTTGCAGGATACGTCATAAAATAGTTCAAACCTTTCTTCTGCAGTCTCTGTTTCACTTTATCAAAATGTTTCTTCCTTTGAACAATTTCAGTTGAAAAATTCTGGAAAAGAGAGATTTTAGCTCCTTTCCACTGCAAACTTTGTCTCTCCCTTGCCATCTTGAGTAAATCTTCTTTCACAGAGAAACGTAAGAAGTAAGCAATTACTGGTCTTGGAAAGGCACCCTTCTGTGACTTGGGGTCAAGTGAGCGATGTGCCATTTCTATTTCCAGTGGCCAATCCCATTTTTTTCAAAGATTTCGGTGAAAAAACTTTGCAGGAACTGAACCATATGTATCCCTTCTACTCCCTCTGGTACACCAGCAATTTTTAAATTGTTTCTCCTTCTCCTGTTTTCAAGATTGTCTGGCTTGTCCAAAATATAGACCAGTTGTTTATCATAATACTTATAGTTGTCTTGCAGGATAGTAATGTCCTCTTACATTTTGTCTACTCTCCGCTCAGAAGCCTCAAACCTCTGCCTGAATTCATCCAGATCTTGGTGTATTTGAGCCATGGAAGCCTTCATGTCCAGCATGTCAATTTTTAGTCCCTCAAACATCTCTCTCACTTCAGCTAGTTCTGAACTGGACCTGGGTTGTGGGGAGACAGCCCAACCTGCTGAAACTGCTGTGGTGGTTTCGTATGTATGGTTGGCAGCCGAGCCGACGTTGTGGCTGATGACCGTAAGTTAAATAGCCAGAAAACTGATAAAATGTAATCAGATGATCCCATTTTTGCAGAATCATTAGCTCATGAATTAAACTACCGAACGCGCCCTTTTGATTACTGCTGCTGCTAGTTTTATGGTATTTTTTCTGTTTTTTGGGAGAGTCTCGTCAGGCGCTTTCAGTCATCCATTCTTGATAGAGCAGCTGATAGTGTTGGCACTAGGTCCATCATGTCTAGACCCTCACTGTAATATAGTAATTTAATGTTGTAAGGGACTCTAGGTCCATCATGTCCAGCCCCTCACTGTAATATAGTAATTTAATGTTGTAAGGGACTCTGGGTCCATCATGTCCAACACCTCACTGTAATATAGTAATCCGTTGTTATAAGGGACTCGAAGTCCATTATGTCCAACCCCTCACTGTAACACATTAATTTAATGTTGTGAGGACTTGAGGTCCATCATGTCCAGCCCCTCACTGTAATATAGTGATTTAATGCTGTAAGGGGCTCAAGGTCCATCATGTCAAATCCCACACTGAAACATATTAATTTAATGTTGTAAAGAACTATAGGCCCATCATGTCCAACCCATCACTGTAATATAGTAATTTAACGTTGTAAGGGACTCTAGGTCCATCATTTCCAACCCCTCACTGTAATATAGTAATTTAATATTGTAAGGGACTCTAGGTCCATCATGTCCAGCCCCTCACTGTAATATAGTAATTTAATGTTGTAAGGGACTCTGGGTCCATCATGTCCAACACCTCACTGTAATATAGTAATCCGTTGTTGTAAGGGACTCAAAATCCATCATGTCCAAGCACTCACTATAACATATAAATTTAATGTTGTAAAGGACTCTAGGTCCATTATGTCCAACCCCTAACTTTAATATAGTAATTTAATGTTGTAAAGGACTCTAGGTCCATCATATCCAACCCCTCACTGTAATATAGTAATATGTTGTTGTAATGCACTCTATGTCCATCATGTCCCACCCCTCACTGTAATATAGTGATATAATGTTGTAAGGGACTCTAGGTCCATCATGTCCAGCCCCTCACTGTAATATACTGTAGTAATTTAATTTTGCAAAGGACTCTTGGTCCATCATGTCCCACCCCTCACTGCAACATAGTAATTTAATGTTATCAGGGACTTGAGGTCCATTTTGTTCAGCCCCTCAGTGTATCATAATAATTTAATGTTGGAAGTGACACCAGGTCCATCATATTCAACCCTTCACTGTAACATAGTGATTTAATGTTGTAAGGGATTCTAGGGCCATCATGTCCAGCTCCTCACTGTAATATAGTAATTTAATATTATAAGGGACTCTAGGTCCATTATGTCCAGCTCCTCACTGTAATGTAGTAATGTAATGTTGTAAGGGACTATATGTCCATCATGTCCATCCCCTCACTGTAATGCAGTAATTTAATGTTGTAAGGGATTCTAGGTCCATCTTGTCCAACCCCTCACTGAAACATAGTAATATAATGTTGTATGTGACACTAGGTCCATCATGCCCAACCCATCACTGTAACATAGTAATTAAATGTTGTAAGGGACTCTAGGTCCATCATGTCCAGCCCCTCACTGTTATATAGTAATTTAATTTTGTAAGGGACTTGAGGTCCATCATGTCCAACCCCTCACTGTAACATATTAATTTAATTTTGTAAAGGACTCTAGATCCATCATGTCCAGCTCCCCCCACTGTAATATATTAATTTAATGTTGTAAAGGACTGTAGTTGCATCATGTCCAACTGCTCACTCTAATACAGTAATCCATTGCTGTAAGGCACTCTAGGTCCATCATGTCCCACCCCTCATTATAACATAGTAATTTAATGTTTCAAGGGACTCTAGGTCCATCATGTCCAACCCCTTACTGTAACAAAGTTATTTAATGTTGTAAGAGACTCTAGATCCATCATGTCTAGCCCCTCACTGTAATATAGGAATTTAATGTTGAAAGGGACACTAGATCCATCATGTCCAGCCCCTCACTGTAATATAGTAATTTAATGTTGTAAGGGACACTAGGTGCATCATGTCCAACCCCTCACTGTAATATAGTAATCCATTGTTGTAAGGGACTCTAGGTCCATCATGTCCAGCCCCTCACTATAACATAGTAATTTAATGTTGTAAGGGAATCTAGATCCATCATGTCTAGCCCCTCACTGTAATATAGGAATTTAATGTTGTAAAGGACACTAGGTCCATCATGTCCAGCCCCTCACTGTAATACACTGTAGTAATTTAATGTTTTAAAGGACTCTAGATCCATCATATCCAACCCCTCACTGTAACATAGTAATTTAATGTTGTAAGGAACTCTAGATCCATCATGTCCAGACCCTCACTGTAATATAGTAATTTAATGTTGTAAGGGACACTAGGTGCATCATGTCCAACCCCTCACTGTAACATAATAATTTAATGTAAGGGACTCTAGGCTTGATGCAGGAGATTGATGATTGGGCTTCAACTCTCCAGGAGTCCAGATCATGCCACCTTTGCTGAGATGGCTGGGTGTGGGCACAGGAAAGGGTGAGGGGCAAACACAGAGAAGGGTCTGTGGCAGCTGAGAGGGCTGAGTGTAGGCACAGGATAGGGTAAGAGGCAAACACTGAGATGGGTCTACAGCAGCCAGGTGTGAGATGCTTGCTGGTTAAGGCATGGGTGGGGGATTTGTGACACAAAAGCACGGCACATGCACAAGTGTCATGCGTATATAGTCATGTCAGCACTGTATGTTGCTCACAGCTAACTCTGGGGCAAACTGTGAATGTGCGAGTATCACACATGCGCATTACTATAATCATTACAGTATTAGTTATGGCTGACTCTGGTGCAGTGAGAGCACCGCATATTCTTTTCAACGCTCATTCTGCTCCCAAAAGCTTTTCACAGCCGTATTGGCTCTGACCAGAACTTGTGTTAATATAAGTGCTGCAATCTCTTCTACTTATCCAATTGAATCTGGTGTACTGCAGGGCTCCATCTTAGGCCCCTTATTTTCCCTTTTTGTTAACCAATTACCTTCCCTTTGTAAATTTTGTAATTGTTTACTTTATGCAGATGACCTAATACTTTTCCCCCCAAGCTAAAAATATTACTTAGTTAACTTTGTTATTGGAACAAGAATTTGTAGATATCTGTAACTGATTTAAGGCCAGTTCCCTTATTTTAAATGCCAAGAAAACCAAGTCCATGTTATTTGGATCTTCGTCTATCTTAAAGGATATTCCAAGTTTAATTATACATGATCAAAAGGGGATGATTATAGAACAAGTTTTTTGAATTCAAATATTTAGGCATCTTGCTTGATCCCTGCTTAACCTTTTAGTCTCAAGTTAAAGCTGTTTGTAGGACAGTTAATCAGAAACTGAGCTTATTATATAAACTCAAAAAAAAGGTTTTTTGTACACACCAGATGATCTATAGCTACTGGAATTTTGTTGCCTCATTTAGACTATGTTGGGGTTTATATTTTAAGTTGTCAATGAAAGAAACTAATGCTTTAAGAATCGTGTATAACAATATTTGCAGATTTGTTTTGAATATTCCTTTACATACTCATCATTGTTTACTGTATTCCTCTCTTGGATGGCTATCCCCCAGCTCTAGGTTCACTTACTTTTATTGTTGTTTAATTTTTAAATCATTATTTTCCAAAGACTTATTTCCTATAAGTGACTTAGTTTTAGTTTGCCACACTTCCCTGAATCTTAGGTCTTTTAAGGGAATTCTCCTTTGGGCCCAACCTTATAAAACAAAAGCTGGGTCTCATTCTATTTTTTGCTGCTGCCCCCTCCTCTTTGGAATGCCTTACCTGAAGATTTGAGATGTGCTTCCTCCTTGCGAAGTTTTAAGACTAAACTGAAAAGTTTTCTACAGTACAAGAATCAGATGTTTGCAAATGTTATATGCAATGTTTATTTTGTTGTGGTTTTTTTTTGTATCTAAATTGTATATTTGTAACTGTTATATGTTCTATGTTCTGTTCTTCTTATGTGTCAGGTCGGACCTGAAAAAGGACTTGTTCCAGTGTCTCTACCTGGTTAACAAAATAAAATAAATAAATAAAAAATAAGAAAGAGCACCTCAGCACATCCAGTGCAGCCCTACTTTCACCATGCTCTCTTGGGGATCGTCTTGGTCTGGGCAGGAAGCATAAAGCTCTGAGCATTCACCCAGACATTCCCACTTTTAACTGGAGGTACTGAACTCCTGCTCAGTATTCATAGAGAAGCTCAAGCCAACATCTATATTCGATACTGTGCCAACATATCACTTGGCTTCTGCAGCAAACACAACATTCTAAAAATCATTTGCCAAACAGAATAATTTCAGAATACTACCAAAAAAGCATATAAAAATGAGCCTAACAGCTAATCAAACAAGGATCAAACCTCAATCCATGGGGAGTGGAGCAGCACTGCAGCCATCTTGCTGCTCCATCCTGTCACCCACATTAACTAGTTAAGGCAATATTCCCCATTCCTTTTCAGAAATCGGTAACATCTGTAAGAAATTTCTTCCCAGATTTGGTACCCTGTACTGCAAAAAGCCTATCTCCATCATCCAGCAAGACACAAGAGAATTTCAAAAAGTATTCTTCCTATCTTTGATTACAGAGACATGGTTTACAGGACTGCCAACAAAACCTCCCTAACCAAACTGGATATACTTTTCAATGCTTTCTGCCAATCTGCCATCTTACCCATCACTGCTCCCAGTACACAGCACCCTCACCTAGCTTTCACTAGATAGGGCATCAATGCATGCATGCTGTTACATTTTTGTTTAAACACTAGAACAGTACTTGATCACTCCCTCTTATCCCCAGCACCTCCATCCTCTTACACCCTAGAGTAAGTCAATATCACAGGTCTTTTTCAACACTCAAATGCTCCAAAACAATAGGCATGGCTGTTTGAACTCCTTCTGGCTTCCTGGTGTCTGAAACAACCTTCGTACTGCAGTGCAGTCTGTTACCTCATGCTGTGCCTCATGTTCACAGCTCAATCTCATTAACAGCTCTACTGGTTGATTTACTACAACAGGTGCCAAGGTAGACAGAGAGAATATCCCAAAAGTAAACAGGTCAACACTAACACAGTTACAAGGACAAAAGCATCTCCACCATTGGTGTGCTCTGTGTAGAATAAGTTTACATCTGAACAAAAAATACAGCAATTGCCACTACATACATAATCAAAATGCTTTAATTAATAAAAAAATGCAAAGGACAACTTACTACTTGGTGCAAAATCGCGTTGACACTGGGGTGGTCAACACCAACACAGGATTTATTTCTTTGGTTACTAAAAAAAAAATTAAAGGGGTGGAAGTAACAACATTTGGACTCATTCATAATTAAAAAGGGTTTCCCTGCAGTTCAGTGGGGGCCGCCAGACTTCTACCCCTTTTCCCTTACTTAAAGTTCCACAATCCAGCAGTCCCTAGCCTGCAAGTTTCATGTCTCTGTTGTACGTGTGCTGCTTGACTCCGCTGTTCACCCTTTCCATTTTTCTGTGTCGTTCTTCCATCTCTTCTGTGTTTGCTTCCTTGTGTGCTCTTGCTCCATGCTCCACTGTTCCCGCCTCTGTCTATGGCTTTGCTGTGGTGTTACACCCCCTTTGTTCTGCAGTTCTTCTTTGCAAATCCACTGCTCCTTCCGCCTGTGCACCCCTTTTCCTTGTGGTGCTGCCCTCTTGTCTCACTGTTCTGCCGCTCTTTTTAGAAACACAGATGTTATCAGCAGAAAAGCAGACCTTTGTCCACATAGTCTGCCCTAAAATTTCCTACCTCTTGTGTTGCCACAGACCCTACTTGATCTCCAGCCTCAGCCTCCCCACCTTGTTTTTATTGTTCCCTTGTGTCTATCCCATGCATGCCTGAATCCTGTTACTGTTTTGGAATCCACCACCTCTGCTGGGAGTTTGTTCCAGACATCCACCACCCTTTCCATGAAGATGTACATCCTCACATCCCCCTGAGCCTCCTCTTATGGCTTCAAATCATGTTCCCTTGTCCTTGAGCTTCTCTTTCTATGTAAAATGCTGCCCTTCTGTACCTAATAAATACCCTTGAGGTATTTGAATGTTTCTGTCATGTCTCCTCTTTCCCTTCTATCCTCTAGAGAGTACATATTTAAATCCTTGAGTCCTTCCTCGTAGGGCTCCTCATGCAGTCCCTGAACCATTTTGGTTGCCCTCCTCTGAACTGCCTCCACCCAATCAATGTCTTTCCCAAGATGGGGCCTCCAGAACTGGATACAGTACTCCAGGTGTGGCATCACCATTGAATTATACAGGGGTACCACCACCTCCCTCTTTCTACTGGTGATACCCCTCTCTATGTATCCCAGCATCTACAAGCCCTTCCTACTGCCTTGTCACACTGCTTAGTTACCTTCAGGTCATCAGATATGATGACCACCAGGTCCCTTTCCTGCTTTGTTGCTAACACCTCTTCCCCCTCCAAACTGATACGATACATTGCCCCGGGTTCTTGTGCCCCATGTGCATAATTTTGCACTTTTTGGCACTGAATCCCAGTTGCCATACCCTTGACCATTCTTCCATCTTTTTCAGGTCTTCCCTCATGTTTTCTACCCCCCCCGGTGTGTCCACTCTGATTCAGATTTTTATATCATCTGTGAACATACATACTTTCCCTTCCAGCCCTTCTGTGATGTCACTAACGAATACATTGAAGAGGACTGGCCCCAGAACTGACCCCTGTGGTCACTGTGCCTTCTTCCAAGTGAACCTCATTTACCACCATCTTCTGGCTTCTGTTGCTCAGCCAACTTTGTACCCATTTTACTACCTTTGCATCAACTCCCAGGCTGCCCAGCTTGTTTGCCAGACATCTGTGTGGGACAGAGTCGAAGAAATTACTGAAATAATGGTAGGCCACATCCACCGCCCCTCCCTGATCCACTACCCTGGTCACTCAGTTGAAGAAATTAATCAGGTTTGTCTGGCAAGATCTCCTTCTTGTGAACCCATGCTGCCTCTAATCCTGCAATCCATTGGTCTCAAGGAATTTTACAATCCTTTCTTTTAGAAGTGTTTCCATAACTTTGCCCACCACTTAAGTCAGGCTTACCGGTCCATAGTTCCCTGCTTCCTCTTTATTCCCACTTTTGTGAGTGAGACCACATCCACTTTCCTTCAGTCATCTGGAACTACCCCTGTATTCAGTGAATATTGAACAGAGCTATCAGAGAGTGCAGCAAGCTCCTTACTTAGTTCCTTCAGTACCCTGGGGTGAACCATGTCCGGCCCCATTGCCTTATCTACTTTTAGTTGGTGTAGTTCCTTGAGGACCTCTCCGCTGTAAAAAGACTAGTGTCCACTCCCTTCCATTCATGCCCTTTTCTCCTATCTGTGGCCATCCCCTACCCCTTCCTTTGTAAATACCGAACAAAAATACTTGTTCAATATACCTGCCTTCTTCTGGTCCTCTTCCACACTTTCCCCTCCTTCCCCTTTTATTCTTATTATCCCTACCTTGTTCTTCCTCTTTTTGCTTAGATACCTAAATAATGTTTTATCCCCCTTTTTCACCGACTTGGCAATGTTTCACTCTGTCTGTGCCTTTGTACTCTTAACTGCTTTTGCTGCCACTCATTGTTTCTCTTGGTAACCCTCCCTGTCCTCATCCTTCTGTGTTACTTTGCACCTTTTGAAGGCTAGCTTCTTTACCCTTCCTTTCCTTGCTACTTCCTTGGAGAACCAGTGGTTTCTTTTTCCTCTTGCTGTTTGCAATCTGCCTGACTCAGAGGTCTGTTGTCTTCTATGTGCCCCTCTTTATTTCTACCTACTGCTTCTCTACCCCTTCATTTTCCCAATCCCTGCTAGTGCTTCCCCTAGGCACTCTCCCATCCTCTTGAAATTAACCCTCCTTAAGTCCAGGACCCTCAATTCAGTGTGGTTAGTTTCTGGGCCAGTTCTTATATTGAACCATACTGTTCGATGATTGTTTGTTCCCAGGTGACTCCCCACCATGACATCAATAATACTGTCCACATTTGATTGTACCAGGTCTAGTATTGCCCCCCCCATGAGTGGGTTCCCTAACTAGTTGCCCGAGTAAAGCCTCCTGCATAGATGCTAGGATTTTCATACTTCTTCCTGTAGCTGCTGCTGGGATGCTCCAATCCACATCTGGCATATTGAAGTCGCCTACTAGTACCTCCCCCTTACTTGCCATCCCTTGGATTTCAGCCATCATCTCCTTATCTGCCTCCTCCTGCTACTACTGTGCTGAAGGTCTGTAGATTATCTGTGCTCGAATGGCTACCCCTTCCTCGTTTCTAGGCTAACCCACAGTACCTCTGCTTCTCCTCATTTTCCTTGAATTTTATGTTTTCCCTCACATATAGACCCACCCTTCCTCACTTGTTTCCTACCCTGTCCCTCCTGAATAGAGCATATCATGGTATGGCTGCATCCCAGTCCTGGTTATCATTACACCAGGTGTCTGTTAGTGTGACTATGTCCATGCATGCTACTGCCATGGTGGCCTCCAGGTCTGAAATCTTGTTGCCCAGACTTTGAGCATTTGTACACATGGCTTTCCAGGTTTTAATGCCTCCTCCCCTCCTTCTGCTCTTTTGCCCTCCCCTATTTTCTTTCCTCTCTCCCCTTCCCTCTCCTTACTGTGTTCTTACATGTGCATGTTCTTTTTGGTATTTCTCCCCTTGGGATTCCTGCTACTGATTCTGTTTACTTGTGGGAGTGGACAGTCCATTAGTTTCTGCCTTTTCCTGCCCCCCTGTCAGCTAGTTTAAATGCTCCCCAATGTAACATTTAAACTGTTCATTGAGGATCCCAGTTTCCCTCCCAGATGGTTGCAGGCCATCATCTCTGTACAGACCTCTATCCATCAAGGTGGAGCCCCAGTCCCCAATGAATCTGAATCCCTCTTCATCGTGCCATTTCTTCAACCATGTGTTGAAGTTGCTGGTACGGTGACTCCTGTAATTCCCCCATCATGGACAGGTAGCACCTCCGAGAAAGTATTGGATTTTACTACTTGCAACAGACCCCTCCCCAGTCTCTTGAACTCCTCATGAACTGCTTCTGGCTCCTCCCTAGCCAGGTCAGTTGTCCCCAAATGGACAATAATGTCCAGCTCTCCCTTCCTACCTGCTTTCCCAGTGATCCCTATGATCCTCCTTCCATCCCACCAAGCCATGGCACCTGAAAGGCACCGTTCCTCTCTCTCCTCTTCCCTGTCTCCTACTGAATCCCTCTCATGACTGAGTCCTCCACCAAGATTTGCTTCCTCCTCTCTTTTCTCCATTTTGGTCTCCACCATGGAGATCCTCCATATCTGTCCCGGTCACTACCTCATATGCCTCTGTGGGACAATCCCACCTTGCCACTGTGGCATAGGAGATCTGTAGTGGTATTGGATGCAGGATTTGCCTATGCCCTACCATTTTAACCCTTCCTAAGCCCACTGTTGTCAAGCCACTCCTCCTTCTCAGCACCCTGTGAGGCAGCAGAGGTAGACTAGGTGGTCTCTGGATGGGGGTGGAGGTCCTCCTAAACCCTCTTTCCTCCCCTTGGGCCCTGCTGCCCATTTTTTTCTTTCTGTTTCCTTTGTTTTGGAAGCTCTGCTACTCCTTCTGCTCTTTAACCCTCTCCTTCAGCTTGTTCATGACTTTTATCTTGTCCCTCCTGTCTCCCAGCCGTTTGGCCACTCTGCCTGCTGGTGTGCTCTTTTCCTGTGCTCCTGTGTTCTGTGTCCCCTCTGTCCTGTTTCCTTACTGTTCTTAGTTCCACACTTGGTTGCCTGCCTGCCACCCTGCTGCTGAGGCAGCCATTCTAGTTTGCACTCTGGTTGTGTTTTGGGCTCTTAGGTATTGTTTTGTTGTTTCATTTCTCCTCCACACTGGCTTCTAAATTGTGCTTTTGGAACTCTTTTCTTGCTCCTTATTCTATTATCTTTGTTTTTCTTCAGGTGTCTTGTCCTGCAGCATCTAAGCCTTCTTACCAGCTCTAGTGTGCAAATGGCATCACTCTCCCTTGGACTATCTATAAAATGGTCTGGTGAGTGCCATTCGGAGCCCTTCACTCTCATTCAGGATCAACTTTTAATCAAGGTTGGGCTCCTGGATAAATGTTGTAATGGTAATGCAATGGCCTTAAGATGCACCATCTTACGGCTGTGTGCCTAGCCTCAGCCTATACTTGGAACCGGGCCCCCCTACGAGCCTTGCTTAGGATGCCGGGGTTCATCTGCCCTTAGTAGTTACCTCCTTGTGACAGGTTTTCACTTAGAGTTCTAAAGTTCATTTATGTTTTTTCCTTTATTTTCTAGCTGCCATGTCTCAACTTTAGGATGGAACTACTGGTCCATTGGACCTAAAGATTCGAATTCTTCTCCAAATAGCCACAGGAAGATCACTTCCAAATCCAGGCAAACCATAAAAGGATGGACAGTTCCCAAACTCGTAAATGTCTTCTGCTGCCTTAAACAGCCTTTTTCTGCTTCAGCCAAAAAGCAGGTCTTGTTTAATCTTTACATAGCTGCAATTTCTGCTAACCCTACTCCAGCCAGCAGTCCTATTGTCTCTCCAGTTCACGGGCAGCCTCCAGTCTCCTCCTAATTTTCAGAGCTATGTGATTTGTTGGGTCACATCAACTCCACCATTTGAAACCTTGATGCCTGAATAGCTGCTTTAGAATCCAGACCATCCTCAATGTTAGAACAAGAACAGCCTCCTGCTGGCCAGCAAGCTCCAGAAGCCTCTTCAGTGTCTCCTCCAGTCACTTCTGCATCACTGGCCTCTGCCTTGCCAACTATACCTCCAACATCCAGACCATCTACAGGTTTCCACAGCTCCATCCCACCTACATCCAATTCAGGTACTACTCCTTCTTCTCAGATCCAAATTCCTGCTGCAGTTTGTCCTACCCACCTGGGACCAGATCATGTCAGGAAGGACATTAGCGAAGGGAAAAACATCAGCCTTGTAGTCCTTCTTATATCCTCTGATGAAACAATAGAAAGTAGGAATGTTTCCTGCAGGGATGTCTCTGTGGTACTAAAGGTTAAAGACCCTCAGCTCCTAAAGAAATTAACGGTTGTAGAATTTTTTGCTGCTTTTTCTATTTACTGCAAAATTGTTTATGAAGCATTTCTATCCAGGCATGAAGAACTGGACTCCTACCTGCATCTCATTGTAGATATAGCCATTCCTTATGGCGGCATGAATTTTTATGACTACGACAAATCATTCTCGGCTAAGTCAGCGGCCTATTTATTGAAGTTCAATTCTCATATTTCTTGGGCTTCACTTGATAATGAGTTGTTTTGTAGACACTTTGCTGGGCTAAGGGCACTGATGTGTGCAATCTGTGGTTCCTTTTCTCATTTGGCTGCCTTATGTCCCTTAACTGTCAATTCTAATTGACCCCCGGCCACGTCTACTGCAACTTACCCATTCACCTCACAACACGTCTTTTATGCACCCCAGAATCTTTTGGATACAGAAGGCCATCAAATAGATATTTTTTCTGCTGGAAGTGCCGTTTGTAACAATTTCATTGATCCACCTGCTTTGCTTTATTCTGCTCACTTCTTCACGTTTGTAGTCATTGTGGGGAATCACATTCGAAATTGGTCTGTCATCATAAAGATAATTGTGTCCACGCTCCGAGATACAAATGACATTGTGCCCATCCGTCAATACCAGTCAATATTTCTCATTTACGCCATCTGTTGTCAAATCATCCTTCTGAATTGCTTGTGCAATTCCTAATTTCAGGTCTTTCCAATGGATTTCACATAGGACTTCATGCTGTTCTTACCACATCTGTTCAGTGCCCCAATCTAAAATTTGGTATCGCTGAACCGCAGATTGTGGATTCCTTTCTGGCTAAAGAATTGTCAAAAGGGTATCTAATTGGTTCCTTCACAGTTCCTTTTCCATTGTTTTGTATAAGCCATATAGGAATAGCCAGCCAAATGTATCAGGAAAGAAATATTCGATAATTGACTTGTCAGCTCCTTTGTTCCACAATGGATCCAAGCATTAACTCCGTCATTCTGTCTGAAATTATTCCCTTTCCTATGCACAAATCAGTGATGCTATTAAATTCATTAAACTTGGCGGTCAGGGTGCCTGGTTAACTAAAGAAGATATCACAGATAACTTCAAACTGTTGCTGATTCTTCCTTCCCTGTGGTATATTTATGGAATCTGTTGGAGAAATCAGTACTATTTCACTGTTCATTTACCTTTCAGATGCAAAAGTAGTCCACGTCTCTTCAATACCTTCTCAAGTTACTTGTGTTGGATTCTGTTGAATGTTTTTAGATGATCATTCATTGTGCATCTATTGGATGATTTCCTTCTTACTGATTCCCATGCATCTCCTCCAGCCTTGAGCATCACCTATCTTCAGTGACTATTCTCCACCCTTAACATTCCTTTGGCAGATGGCAAAACAGAAGGACCTGTTCGTTCTTTAGAGTTCTTAGGTATTGAATCAGACACTATTAAAATGCAAGACCATCTTCCCCAAGAGAAATTACACAGAATTTCAAACCTGGTTCTGTTTTCCAAGAAACATCCTGTACAAAAGGAGAACTTTTTTCTCTATTAAGCTAGCTCACTTTTGCCATGAGAATTATTCCACAGGGCCGAAGTTTTATTTCACACTTACTTTCTTTAGCCCATTCAGTTATATCTTTGCATTATCATCTAAGTATTAATGCTACTGTTCATTCAGACCTAGCCATGTGGTCCCTTTTTCTAGCCAAATGAAATGGATTATCAATGTTTTACAAGGATCCATCCCCTTCAAATCATATCTCTGTATTTACAGATGCAACTCCTTTATTTGGCTTTGCTGCTGTCCATAAAAACCTGTGCTTGGCCTCCAGAAACTGATAACCTTCCTCAGTTCCACTCAAATTCAGCTTTGTTCAAAATCTACCACATTGTTGCAGCCGCATTCACTTGGGACCTCTCTTGAAACAATCAAGCTGCAACTGTTTATACAGACAACCAGGCAGCCATAGCCATTATACTGTAAATAAAGGGCATTCTTTCTCTAATGCCATAATAAACTTCCTGAGATGATAACATGGACCTCTCTATTATACCATTTTACTATTTGATGTCTGTATACCTGACTTTTCTAATTTCCTAGCTGATTGCCTTTCTCAATTCCAATTTCAGCAATTCAGAGCTGCCTTCCCGCAAGCCAATCAAAAGATGACTCTTTCACCAATATTTTGGGAACTTCGAATGACTTAACACCTCTCCTCAATGAAGTCTCACTAATTATATAGCACTCCCTGGCTTTCTTTACTTGAGCAGCTTATAAAATAGCCTGGAATTTTTTTTCTATAATCTGCACAGTGGTGCCGTTTAGGCAGGGCAGAGTGGGAAGCTGCCCTCCCACAGCAAATTTAAGAATGAGAATTAGTTTGTGCCTTGTAGGTTGTACTTGTGGTGTAACATTATTTTATTTTTGCACAATAAGTGACCTGTGTGCTCATGCTGCAGCTGTGGGTGCACACCTAAGTCAACTGTTGTCTCTACTATTAGCATTAGCACGGTCAAGTCATCAGTGATGTAACATGGAGGAGCAAGAACACGTGAGTCACTCAACACACACTTTATGGCAACAGGCTACAGCTCGGTGAGCTCCTCTCACTCCCACTAATGCAGCCTAGCAAAAGGATTTGGTCTTGGTGGTTAAAAGTAGCTTGGTGAGCTGGCTAGCTCAACTAGCCTTGCAATAAAAAAACAGCATGGCAGAAAGTTTAGGTTTGGGTTTGGTCACGGTCGGGATGGTTTCAGGAGAAGGAGGTCTTGAAAACTGGGCTGTTGGTGCTGGCAGGTCACAGGTTCTGACCAGAAAGCCAGGTAAGCAAGTTATTTTAATCACATCATTTTAGGGGAAAGGAGCGATGAAAATGTGTTATTTTCTGCACTTCAAAAGTTTTGAATGACCCAAATATGTAGAATAGAGAGATCGGGCTTTAGGGTATTGTTCAGAAAAAAAAAAATAATTAATGGTTTACAAAATCTGGGAACAAATCTGATGCTACGGGCTGGAAGTGAGAATGATAAATCCTGAAGGAGGGGTGAGACTGACTGAAGTAAAGAGACAAAGGGAGCTGCAGCCTATGGTTGTTTGTAGGCAGAAATGGGTCAGGCACTCCCAGTCTGTAGAGCTGAAAACATTTGAGCTGAAATCAGCTTGCACATTTAAGCAGACAAGAGGCTGTTTAAATGTGCACACAGTGCCTGTGCAAGTTTTACCTATTAGAGAAGTTTCAGAGCTTGCCTTCTAGGGGCCTAACTGGCACCTGGCCCCCACTGGTTGTTGCCACCCCCACTGAAATCTGAAATGGCTCTCCTGATTCAGCATTTTACAAAACATGATCCCATTCCACTGTTCTGTCTCTCTCATTTTGGCATTTGCATCTTACTGCTTTCAGACTTTCCATTTATCAGCCATTTATTTTCCTGGTGTGCAGGAAACTGGAGCAGCTAAGTGGGGGAAGTATGGGAACTGTGGGAGATGTGGGCGGGGACAGTCTAGGAGGCAGATTGGTGAAAGGATGGAAATAGGACTGCAGGGTGTGAATGCAGAAGAGAGGAGGAGTCTGCCATGCACGCTAGGGCTGGACATAGGCAAGAAAGGGTCACAAAACTTAGCAACAGGTTCACTCCACTTGCGACTCTGACAGTCAAGGAGATTGAAGAGGTAGAAGAGGAGGAGGAGGAGAAGGAGGGGAAGCTGAAGGCTGCAGGATCCGCAAAATGGCATGGACGGGAGGGAGGTTACAGGATCCACAAAAGGTAGGAAAGGGGGGACCAAGCGGGGAGGAGGAGGGGATGCTTGAGGCTGCAGGATCCAAAAAAGGCAGGGATGAGAGGGAGGCTACAGGATCCACAAAAGGCAGGGATGAGGGAGTTAGTGAGGATAGGGGAATGGTGCAGAAAGGCAAGAGGTTGAGGGAGGACAAAGCAGCACTCCAGGACTGTCATATCTTAGGCAGAGAGAAAATGGCTGTCAAGATGATGGAGGTCCCTGAGGAGGTGAAGGAAGGGACGCTTGTAGGTACAGGTTTCCCAAGAACAAGGGTGGGGTGGGTAGGGTGGTAGGGGAGCATTGCAAAAGGTAAGGAGTGGAAGGAGGTAGGTAAGGGGGGATGCAGTGGAGAAAGGCAGAGGACAAGGCAAGGGTGGGGGTGTGGACCTCTGGAGTGAGTATAAACTCAGGGAGGAGAGGGACAAAATTGGGGAAAACAATGATGAAGAAAAAAGGTCACGGAAGAATGAGGAGGGTAGGCAAAGGGGAGGGATAACACAGCAGAGGGTGGTTGAGGAGAAGGTAGTATTAGTGGGAGACTCAATGATAAAGGGCATGAGATAAGGAGGGAAGGTAAACAAGAACGGGGTATCTGGGCTGAATGCTTACCAGATATGATGGCAGGGGATGTTATTCATTACATTCCATCCAGGGGGAAATCCCAAGATGAGAAGATGCACCTGTTGTTCCACTTAGGGACAAACAACCTAGCAAGAAACAGTGTAATGGATGTGCAGGCTAGGTCCATGGCACTGACCAGGTTCTGTAGTGGGGTGGGATTTAAGTCAATTACATTTTTGGAGATGTTGCCTGTTCCGAGAGTGAGTTCTGACAAAAAGCAATGAATAGAAGAGTTTAATGGTTGGCTGAAAGGCTGGTGTGCTGAGAAAGGGTTTGGGTTCCTGGGCAACCTGGGGTGATACATGGAAGGCTGAAAGCCTCTATGTGCAGGATAGACTTCACTTGAATCTAGAGGGAGCATCTGTGCTTAGATGTAAGATGGCAGAGTTCCTGGAGAGAATGCTAAATGTAAACTAGCTCGGGGGGGGCAGGTTTTTGCAAGACTCTGAGGGAGGTTCAGGGGAGCAGACTCCCCCCCCCCAAAGCATAACCCAAAACCAATATAGGCACAAGAGAAAAATAAACACACTGAAGGAGACTGGGAGAAGGAAAGAGGTAGGCAGAGATCAAGGGGATACGGGTTGGGGGAGTGTAGAGTACTGTGCGCAAATGCAAGGAGTCTAGGTAATAAGGTTCCAGACCTGGCAGCAGTCATGGCTGAGGCAAGCCTGGATATGGTGGGGATAACAGAAACATGATGTTATGGAGACCAGGACTGGGACATGGAAATACCCAGGTACTCGTTGTTCAGAAGGGACAGGGAGGGTAGAAAGAGGGGGGTAGCACTGTATGTGAGGGAAGGCATCAGGGCAGTAGAAGTACAGAGTAGGACGGGAGGTGCAGAGTCCATTTGAGTAGCTTTGCCTATTGGAAAATAGGAGATAGTACATTTAGGAGTGATCTACAGGCCACCATCGCAACTGTACTCAGAAGACGAGATTATGATGGAGGAGATATTGAAAATGGCTCATAAAGGCTAGGTGATTTTGATAGGAGATCTAAATTTACCCGACGTGAGTTGGGAAACATCCTCGACAAAATCAAGGAGGAGCAAAACTATAGTGAATAGTCTGCAGACAGTCCTTCCAAGGCAGCTGGTAAGGGAACCCACCAGGGAGGAGGCATTGCTGGACTTAGTCCTGACAAATGGAGATAGGATGGGAGAAGTCGCAGTGGGGGGAACACCTTGGTTCAAGTGACCACAGTTCTGTCTGGTTCACGTTACAAACATTGGCTGAGATTCTTCGATCCAAGGTGAAAGTATTAGATTTCAGAAGGGTAGATATTCACAAAATGGGGGTGTATGTGCAGAAGGCAATGGGGGGGGAGCAGAAAGGGGTGGAGGACATGTGGGGTTTCTTGAAAGGGGCCATAACTGAAGCAATGGAACTCTATGTCAGGAGGGTGACTAAGAGCAAGAGGAAGAGGAAACCTCTTTGGTTCAGCAGGGAGGTGGCACATAGGGTTAGGGAGAAGAGGAGGGCATTTAGGATGTTCAAGACAACACAAAGCAGGGAGGACTGGGAAACATACCAGAGGAGGCAAAAGGAGGTGGGCAGAAAGGTGCAGAGGGCGAAGGCCAGGGCAGAAGAAGAAGAAATTGCCAAATCAGTCAAGACTGGTGACAAAATGTTTTTTAGGTATGTCAGTGAGAAGAAAACTGGAATGGGGATAACCAGACTTAAAGACAATAAGGGGGTTTTGCTGGAGGAGGAGGATAGGGAGAAGGCACAGCTACTAAATGACTATTTTTGCTCAGTATTCCTGGTTGGGGAGGAGGAAGCTTAGGACCAGTAGTATGGAGGTTGGGGCAGGGATTGGGATACAAGCCCATCTGAGGAGAGTACAGTCTTGAGAGAGCTGGAGCAATTGAGGGTGGATAAAGCCATGGGGCTGGATGGGGTGCACCCTAGAGTGTTGATGGAACTTAGGGATATTCTGGCAACTCCATTGGCAGCTCTCTTTAGCAGGTTCCTGGAGACAGGGGAGGTCCCAGAAGATTGGAAGAAGGTTGATGTGGTCCCTTTCCACAAGGGGAGGCATAGGGAAGAGGTGAGCAACTATAGGCCTGTAAGTTTAACCTCCAAAGTAGGTACAATTGTGGAGAAGTTACTTAAGGGCAGGATTTTGAATGACTTAGAAGGAAATGATCTTCTGGACAAGCATCAGCATGGTTTCACTAAGGGGAGGTCCTGTCAAACAAACTTAATAGAGTTCTTTGACTGGGTCACTAGGGAGGTGGATCAGGGAGGTTTGGTGGGCATTGAATATCTTGATTTCCAGAAGGCATTTAATTCAGTTCTGCATGGGGGCTACTTTATAAATTGAGTGGTCTGGGCCTGGGAGGGAGGGTGGAAGGGTGGGTGCACAACTGGCTGAATGGTAGAAGTTAGTGATAAATGGGGTCACTTCAGGAGAGGGAATGGTCACCAGTGGTGGTTCCCCAGGGGTTGGTGCTGGGATCACTACTTTTTAACATATTTGTGGCAGATATAACAGAAGGTCTGTGGTGAAGGGTGTGTCTCTTTGCAGATGATATGAAGGTCTGTAATAGGGTGGATAGCCAAGATGGGGTAGGGGATATGCAAAGGGATTGAGGAGGTTAGAGGTTTTGTCTAAGGAATGGAGACTGGCCTTTAACATACAAAAGTGCAAAATCGTGCACTTAGGGAGGAAAAACCAGAAAGAGACTTACTGTCTGGGAGGCTAGAAGTCACTGAGGAGGAGAGGGACTGGAGAGTCATTGTTTCAGGGGACCTCAAGTCATCTAAACAGTGTGAGAAGGTGGCAGCCAAGGCTGGTATGATGTTGGGCTGCATTGGAAGAGGATTCACTAGCAGAAGGAGGGAGGTCATCATCTCACTACACAAGCAGCTGGTTAGATCATATCTGGAATATGGAGTGCAGTTCTGGAGACCTTTCGTAAGGAGGGACGTGGACAGGCTGGAGCAGGTCCAGAGGAGGGTGACCAAAATGGTGATAGAGCTTGGTCAGTTACAATATGAAGAGAGACTGTGTGACCTGGGCATGTACTCGCTTGAGCAGAGGAGGGGTGGGGGATATGATCGAGACCTTTAAATATGTTAAGGGCATCAACAGTGAGCTGGTAGAGATGCTGTTTAACTTATGGAGGCAGAAGAGGACCGGGGGCATGTATTACAGACAGAGGAGGGCAGGTTCTGAGGAAATGTCAGGAATAACTTTTTCACAGCAAGGGTGGTGGAGAAATAGAATAGGCTTCCAGAGGAGGTGGTAGCAGGGGAAGCCACTGTGGGGGGGGGCTTTAAGAGGGCATGGGACAGACCCATGGGTCTGGTATGGTGGGGGGAGGGAGCAGGAAAAGCCCTAGCCATCAGCTAGGCATCTTGGGCAGATTGGGTGGGCCAGACGGCCCTTTTCTGCCATCATGTTTCTATGTAACAATTAAACAATATATTTCTGGCATTCAATTTACCTTGATGTCTTCCTGGCCTGACAATCCAATTGGGAAAGGCAGACTACATTTAAACAAACATGGGTCTAGAATATTAGCTAAGGAAATCCAAAATCAAGTGGTTAACTTTTTAAACTAAGTACGAAGGGGGTAGGGGACAGCCATCATACTTTAAGGACATCTGTGAAGAATTGAACTTCACATGAGAACACTAAGGGCTCTCAGGACTGGAACTGCCTCTCCCTAAATGCCAGGAGTCTTACAAACAAATTTGAGGAATTAACCTGTTTACTAAATACTGACAACATCCAGATATGTGCCATAACAGAGACTTGGTGGACATCCACTGACACCTGGGACCATCATATACAGAGATATGATCTATATCATATGGATAGGGAGGATAAAAAGGGTGGTGGTGTCGCACTGTATGTATCCAACAAAATAAAATCAGTAGCTATTGAAGTCCCAAAAATACCAGGCATAGAGCATGTGTGGATTAGGGTATTGCCAGCTAAGGGACCTAATATTAAAATTGGAGTAATTTATCGACCTTCTTCAATTTCTACCCAAGATGATGAGGCAGTGCTAACATTTTTGGACTCCTTAGAGATTACAGAAAATATTATACTTTTAGGAGATTTTAACCTTCCCGATATTAATTGGACTAGGCAAACAGGGGAGACATCCTACCAGCTAAAGTATCTGGATTCCTTTTTAATAGCTGGATTTGATCAGTATATAGGAAATAACACTAGAGGGGATAAAATATTAGACCTTGTGTTAAGCAATATGGGAGACCAAATAAAGAATTGTAGTACTTCATCACCACTCGGCTCAAGTGATCACTGTGTGATAAATTTTGATTTAAGTGGGGTCTTTTCAAACACTTTTGACTTAACCATGGTTCGAAATTTTAGTAAGGCTAAATTTAATGATATGAGAACAGAACTCTCGAATTGGGGATGGAAAAAGGTTTTTGAAAATAGATCATTAGTGGAAAACTGGGATAGTTTGGAGAATAAAATTATGGATTTAATTGATAAGTATGTCCCATTAAGAAAGAAGTACAATGCTTTAGGAAAAATTCCCCTGTGGTTATCTCCCAAAATTAGCAAATTGATCAAAAAGGAAAAGAGAACTTATATAAAAGCCAGGAAAAGTGAGTTTGCAAAAAATTGAGCCTTGTATAAAAAATTATTAAAAGAAACTAAAAGTGCCATAACACAGGCAACTTGAAAACGTGAACTAAACCTGGTTACAAAAGTGAAAGATAACCATAAATCCTTTTACACATGTATCAATAACAAAAATGGATGTCAAACTTCAGTGGGGCCCATTAAAGTTCAGGATGGTATATTAGTTGAGGATTGCCAAACTATGGCAGGGCTTTTCAATACTTATTTCTCATCAGTATTTAATAATACATCTAAAAATATTAGAGATCATCTGACTAAAATAGATTATAAAATTAATTTAAACAAAAACGATATTGAGGATAGACTAAAGCACCTGGACCCGAATAAATCTCAAGGACCAGATGGAATCCATCCTAGGGTCCTAAGGAATTGCAACAAATTAGCAGGACCTATAACATCACTGTTTCAGAAATCTTTGGATAATGAGGAGGTGATTGAGGTTTGGCGAAAGCAAATGTGATCCCTATTTATAAAAGGGATCTAGACAGGAGGTGGGCAACTATAGGCCTGTCAGCTTGACTACTGTACTGGGGAAAATGTTGGAATCTATTGTAAAGGATCAAATGGTGGAGTTTCAGGATTCAGTAGGGATTGTGACAATGCTCAGCATGGTTTTAAAAGGATTATCATGCCAAATTAATCTCTTGGAGTTTTATGAGCATTTGAGCAGAGCATTGGACGAGGGTGTCTCTGTGGATGTGGTGTTCTTGGATTTCTCGAAGGCGTCTGACAAGGTCCCACATGATGAATTGATTGATGCTCTGATTGAACATAAAATACCGGGGTATATTACAACTTGGGTTAAGGCATGGCTGGTGAGAGAAAGCAGAGGGTCTGTTTAAAGGGAGTTTACTCTGATTGGTTGGGAGTGGAGAGTGGAGTTCCCCAGGGATCTGTTCTGGGCCTTGCTTGTTTAATATCTATATACACTCATTATCTGGAGGAGAGGATGTCTGGGAAACCAAATTTGCAGACAACACTAGAATTGGCATTACTATCAGAAATGGTGAGGATGTGACAAAGTTGCAAAAAGCCTTACTCAAAATGGAAAGCTAGGCAAGGGATAAGAAGTTATCCTTTAACACCGACAAATGTGCGGTGATGCACTTTGGGAATAAAAATAATCAAGCTGACTACTTCTTAAATGGACAGAAATTGGGCAAAGTAGTGGAGGAAAGAGATTTGGGGGTTAAAATGACAAGCGATTTCAAGTTCCACCAGCATTGCAGTCAGGTTATAAAATCTGCTAGTAGTACTCTTATAAATATCAAGAAACATATAAAGAGTAGGAAGAGGAAAGTGATTGTGTCTCTCTTCGGTGCACTGGTGAGGCTGCAGCTGGAGTATTGTGCACAGTTCTGGTCACCTGGTTACAGGTTGGACATAGGAAGATTGGAGAGGGTTCAGAGGAGGGCTACCAGGTTAGTAGCAGATGTTAGGGACCAGGACTATGGGGATCGATTGGAGGACTTGGGGATGTTCACGTTGGAGTATAGGCGCCTGAGAGGGATATGTGTATGGTGTATAATGCACTTAAGATGCAAAGCTAAGGTCAAATTGGGACTTACCCTGAAGGAACAGCGATACGACACTAGGTCACATTCATGGCAACTTAAGGGGCATAATTTTAAGACCACGAAAAGAAGGCACTGGTTTAGTGTTAGAGTTATTCCAGTATGGAATAATCTACCTGAAGAGGTAGTCACAAGTAAGATGACAGTTGAGTTCAAGAAGAAACTGGATAAGTATTGCAAAGCAAATAAAATAGGGGGGTTTCAAAATTAGAATTAACGAGCGAGCACAATGGACATAAGTCTTCTTTGCTCTGAAATCACCTATACCTATACCTAAACCTATACCTATGATGCCTCTATAACCCAGCAATCAAATCCTTTTTGCAAGGTATAAAGAAAAAGACTCTGCCAGACTTAATGGGGGAAGGAGATTCTCCAAGGGGCAGGAAGTACAAGCCAATGGCACATATCCCGCCCGCGGACCTCTGCCCCTGTGGGAAGATGCGTCGTGGCCATATTCACGGCAACCTCGCTGCTCCATTCCACAGCCCCACCCTCCTGGCATGTAGGTGCATGTGGGCTGTCTGGCAAACATGGGTGGGCATCCAATGGGATGCCAGGACCCAGTCCACCACTGGATCCCTTGTGACTGCGGGATGCTGACATCAGCAGGTGGCATGCAGTACGCCGGTGGCACAGTGGTGGGCGGGTGCCCGGATTGGCTGCTTGAAGTTCCTGAGGGCTGGGACAGCATGTTGGGGGATCCACTGTTCCCCTACATCTCTGCCACAGCTGGCGGCAGCAGCCTGGGGGGGGTCGCGTATCCAGTATCGCTGGGTGTCAGCTGCGTAGCATGTGTCCCATCCTGCTCGGCAGTCCATGCTTTCACGAATAGCATGAAGCATGGGCACGCCCCCTGCACTGCCCCCACCAGGACTGCCCCCGCGCAGAGCTCACTGGGTGGGCAGTGTGTAACAGCCCCACGCCTTCATGGTGAATGGGGTACAGGGGGCGCAACGGCTGAGGAGTGTCTACGTGCTGCAGATACGTAGCCACTTCGCACCTTGGAGAATAGCCTCCAATATGCTTAATTATTGCTTCCTTACAAAATGGATTCTTCAGACCTGTCGTAGATCTGAACTTATGAGCCGCTATGACCCTAGCCTTTTTCAGATTCTTGAGACCTGGAGAATTTAGATTGTCATCAACAGTTTTTAATCCAGCAACTCACCTTACGAATTACTGTTTACAGAAACGGTCTGCAGATCACTTTGTCCTTACTCTGCCAAGATCCAAGACTAACACACTCAGCAAAGGAGTCCATATCTCTTATTTTGCCACAAAATCCCATTCAAATATTTGTTGAAGTAAGCTGACAGACACCCTGATTCTGTTCGTCCTGTTCTGTGTACTGAGTCTTATTCCATTATAACTATGTCCTGGTTTATCCTCCATGTCAGAACTCCGCTGTTTCATCTGGGTCTCGATGTCTCCTACTTTTCAGGCCATTCTTTTAGAATATGAGCAACCACCTCAGCTTCCCAAAAGAACATCCCAACTCCCATTATCAAAGTCATGGTTCATTGGACATCTTCCTGATTCGAAACATATATCAGAGAACAAAATTCAAATCCACAAAGCTTATCAACAGCTAGCCTCCTAAATTTACAGCCTAGAGGGAAGACTAACTTAATAAGCTTGGATCCTGAGAGGTTTCCTCCACAAGGCAGGTTTCCTCTCTTCCACGTTATGTGGACTTCTTCGTAAATTGGAGGAGGTGGATTACGTTACATCTCCTTTGTCCTTTTGTCTCTTTGGCTAAAAGTTTTCCTTTAGCCACAAGATTATCCTCCTAGCACCTCTACTGAGTGTGGAAAACCAGAGAAAGAGACAAACCAAATTATTACAACAGTTGCACAATCAATGCAACACTGCATGCTTCCATTGAATTAAAAAGGGTTTCCCTGAAGTTCAATGGGAGGCCACCAGGCTCCTCCTCCTTTTGCCCTACTTAAAGTGTCACAATCCAGCAGCCCCTTGCCTGCAATCTTTATAATTCTCCTCCCACCCCTCCTCCTCCAGTGCTCTGCCTCTGGTATGGATCTTTGACTATAACTTTTCCTTTAGCCTCAAGACTATTTCTGGGCACCTCTACTGTGGGTGGAAATCAGAGAAAGAGACACGTCAAAGTATCACAACAGTTACTTAATCACTACAACACTGGTGGCCTTCCATTGAACAATTACAATGCTGGTCAAAAAATTGAGATGCTTGAGAGTCAGGTCTGTTATAGAAATTTAAGGATTGTTGGACTACCTCTCAGATTGGGCTCAGAGTTTGAAACTGTCCTAGATCTGGTGAAAGACATGTTTGTCTCCATGCAAGACCTGCCTCCTGATCATTTATCATTTCTTATAAAGGTGATTAAGTTCATAAAAGACAAACTAATAAAGGTCAAACCCAGTTTCAGATTTCTGCTACTTCAATTTAAGAAATTAGGCCTGTTTACACGATCTAATCTGCACCGTTGCAAAAGGTGCAAATGAGTTGTACTGGTGGGAATCAAGTCATGGAAATGACTTGCAGAGTGTTGTAGGTAAGTCCGTTTTGGCAAACCGGGATCCTTGGTTTGGATGGATCGTGTACCGATGCAGGCATTTTTTGCAAGGGTGTAAACATGCAGCTCTGCCTACACTGGTTCAGCTCCACAGCACCCTGTACCATGAAGAACTGTTTCCCACTTCCTACAGCTGACAGTTCATCCTGCTGCAATAATATTCTGCACCTCTCAGCTGGAACAGCCTTCGGCATGATGGTACAATCCTCCTGTTAACCACAGTCTCATGGAAATAACACTGCTGAGCCCATTGCTGCTGCTTGCCCACTTGTGCCACCTGCCTCCACCATCCAGACCAGAATCCCAACCCCAGTGGAAATACAAGAACTGAAGCACAGGAACTCCAGTCTGACTTCTTGCACCGATGCACAATGTCATCACATAAATGCTGGGCAGCAGCATTTTAGTTGGAGCAGCAGGCAAGCAGTGCAGAGGGCAGCACATCAGCAATGTAAGTGTAACCCAGCTCCTCCTTTTTTTCTGGCAGCTTTTTGGCAAGGCAACTTCCACCACAACAAAGGGTATCACCTCTGACATTAGGGCAACCCCTGGATCGGGCATCTAGGAGGCAGGGGAGTGTTACAAAACAACATTTCTATTTATACCCAGGTCCAGGGGAGAGGTGGCAGGGCTACGGTGTGTTTCCTAGCTGTGGGGGCCCCAAAAACTCATACAGGTCACTCATAGATGTAATGTCCACAACCAGAAAATTGAGAATGTACTGTATGCTTTATTCTTGACAGAATGTTAACAGAAAAACGATTGTGCCCCCAGGGCTTGTAGCTGTATGAACAGATGGCGCACTTTTAGCAGGCAAAACATTTCACAACTCTTTCTTGCATACTGAGACTTCTGACAAGCAAACTTCCTGTGGACATCCACCCCTTTGTTTATGCAGCCCTGGCACCATTATACCAAGGGCTACTAACTCTGTCTGCTTCCCTGACTACAGATTGAGGGGCCTGGGTTCGGATTTAATGTTTACTGTGGCTGCCCTACCAGCAGCAGAGCTACGATTATGGTGCCTCTTCCCAGAGTAATGATTAAGTGGGTAAACTGCCAAACTAGTACAGCCCTCTGGGAAGCTATACCTACCCACAGCCCCAGCTAGTGGTCCAATGCACAAACTGGCAATAAGCAATGTACTTTGCATGCAACGGCACATTTAATGGCTAGCACTAATAATATACTCACCAGCTTCACACTTCACACCACCAGGTCTGGACTTCTATCATGCACCCTGTATTCCCTGAAAAGAACCGTTAACCAGCAAACACAGTGCAGCTTTGCTTCTACCCACACTTGACCCCACAACAATAAGGTGCTCACAGACCCAGTTAACAGTCAAAACAAATCTGGTTTATTCAGAGAACTGAACACAGGGAGGGGTGAAAATTTAGGTTAACTATTGAGGTACTGTAAATAAACAGCTAGCAATTTATAATCATTAAATCTGTCCCTGAATTAGGTAGTTTATCAAGCTGGTGGGTGCCCAGGATATGGTTAGGTGCAGGCCTGAAGCGCTGCCATGGGCAGGCCAACGCTGCAGCTGGTTGAGGCCCTGGATGGAGAAAAGACTGTTAGTAGACAGACTGAAACAGTTGCAAACAGTAAAATATTTGTAATCCAGGGTCAGATGGCCTGTAATCACAGTCAACACCCAACGAGGACATGTAGGGCAAATCAGATGTCACAAAACATTTATTTGGTTGTTGCAGGGGCCATCCTGATTGTAATCACTGCACCCAGACCAGTTGGCGAAAGAGATGAAGACACCATGGATCTGCTGGCTTTTCAGGATGATGGTGGGGACTGGGGCCGACACAACTCACCTCCACTTTATGGCCTTTCCCTGTAGGTGGCTGTAACCTGCAACTTGCTTTACGCAGGGGCTGACTCCTGGCCAGGCAGATGCTAGATCTGGTGCAGGAACAGTCTTTAGGGCCACCGATGGCACAGGCCCACTACATGAAGTTTGGCTTTGTATACAGTTTGGAAAAATCACTTAGCTTGCAGCTGGCAGACTGGCCTAACTTTGGTAGGAAGCAAACAGGAACAACTGGCAACAGGTCTCCCCTTTTACTCAATGTGGTAAGAGACAAAAGCAGCATCTGCTGGTTCCAAATGGCACTGGAGTCCTTAGCTTGAGAAATCCTCTCACAGGTCTTTCAGCTGCCCACTTTTAGGCAAAATGCTCTTTTCTAGCATCAAGGTCTCTGAAATCAGTCAGAATAGTTAAGGATTGCTTTCTCTGGTTCTGTGTTTTGGCAGTGTAAGTTCTGCAGGGCAGCAAGGCAGTCCAAATTCCCCACATCTGTTTTCATCTTGTCACACAGGCTCCTTTCTCTCAAACTTGAGCTGAACTCTCCTCTGCAGGCTCCTTCCTTCTCAGTGGCTCGAGCTGAACTACCCTCTGCAGGCTCCTTCCTTCTCAGTGGCTCGAGCTGAACTACTCTCTGTTCAGAACAGTCCCAACTGAAGACCGGGATTTCTGTATTCCAGTTGGCTGCCTTTCCTGTCAATCATAGTCCTAGAGCTCTCATTGGTTAATTTAGGTGCCAACAAGAAAGTTCACAGCTTTTCCGACAAGTCACTGTAATTAGGACCTCTTGAGGACCCCTAGGTTCTGACTGGTCCAATCACTTAGTCCTGGACCAAACATGGTGGCTCCCATAGTGGAGGAATAAATAGTCAATGTAAACAACTAATTTATACAGTAACAAAAAAGGATGTAGAGATAAACATATACAGGGCACTGAAGGGCTCCCTCAGCGCCGTTGAGCGATTGCTAAATGGAAGTTAAATGGGGTTGTGCCTAACTGGTCATGAGCCTTCACTTACTCTGACCCAGCCCAGGCTATGTACACTATACACAAGCTGGACTTCTTAAAGAGACAGCGCAGCAGCATGGCTCTGCAGACTCACGCAGGACAGCATTGCACCACTACTGTACATGGATTACCTTTCCCTACTGGACATCAGCCTGGCAGTGAGCATTACTGGAGCCCAGGGAGACACTCAAGGTAAGCCCCCCAATTTGGGGGGGGATTACATTTAGGGATCTGTGGACTTTACCAGTGCATTCATAGTTTTTGTTGCCACAGCACTAAATTCGAACATCACTACGTGAACTAAGTTAACACCTCTGACCCTTCCTTGTAATCAATTAGGTCCCTTGAAACCTGGAGTGAGGGGTTAGCGCACTCTGGCTAAAGTTAGACTCTCTCTGCCATTACATTTAGGAAAAAACAGGATTTTCCAGCCACACAGTGGCCACAGAAGACATCCTTACCACTCATTCTTTGTGCAAGGGTTCTAGGAGCCTGCATCTGAGCTGTTTTGGGCTCTTAGCAAGCACCAGCCAACCAACAGCTGAACAACAAATGAATCCTGTACTTACAGCATGTTGTGCCCCAAGACATATGTTAAAACTATTGAACTTTACAGTTCTCATACAAAATCCAAAGCTTTTGTTTACAGATCACACAGTCTCTATTCTGGGCAGTTCTGTTAGTTCTCACAGTCTGTTTTGGGGATTGCCCCAAACTATTCACTAAACCTTCAGTCCCATTTACTCCTGCTGAGCAATCTTCACCCCCTCGGTGCTTCACAGGATCTTGTAGCCACCATGTCCCACTACACCGGCCACTGGTTTATGGTACTAGGGCAAAAAAAAAAAAACTGAGGGTCTTTCCCTCTGACAAGTGGCCTTGGCAGAGCACCACTTGCCTATAGAACTCTCAGCTCCAAACTTCAACTTCAGACTGACTCACAGAAGTCCAACAACAGCAGATCACTGAGGCTTATGCTGCTGCGAGAGTTCTAGATTCTATTACATCATCCCCTGCCCCAGCAGAGCTGAGGAGGTGATGATGTACTGTATTTCAGAGTTTTACACCATCTGGAACTGCCCAGGCTTCCTACCTGATCTAAAAACTGATGGGATCCTAGTAACCCCAGGGACTGCCTGGTTACATAAGTGTAAAAGTGCCTATTAATCCACTAGATCTGGATACTAAAGTCCCTGGGCCCAATTCTCCAAGCTCCAAATGTGATGCAAGGTGTCTGCATCACCTATCAGTGGTGCAAAGGGCACCCTACATCACACCTTTCAGAGTTTGGGATTCTCAAAGGCCCCCTGCTCCAAACCAGGACCCAGTGCACTGGATTGGCCCTGTGCCAAGTTTGCGCCAAACTGCTGGATGCACCGGGGTGCTAGGGGGCTTGCGGCACCCACAAGCTGTCATAATTCCTACACAGAGATTCTCTAAACCTTCCCTGAGGGCACATTTCCAAGTATCATTAGACCAGCCAGGGCTAGTCTAACAATACTTGCACCACCCACAAAGCCCTGCCTTGGCAGTGGGGAACATTTACTGCCACCCTCCAGAGGTCCCACGTGCTCCCCTGGGTCTCTGAACATATACAATTTTCTAAAACCTCCTCCAAAAATCATCTCCAGTAGAGTGCTCCCACATGGCAACCTTACTCCTCTTAAACAATACCTGATGGTCCAAGATTGGTCACCAGTATTTGATACAACAGATGTTAACCTGGCTCTTGACCACTTCATCCTGACTTTTAACGCAGCTTGTGATCTCTTTGCCCAGTAAAAAAGCATAAGGCTAAATCTATCTGCAACCCCTGGATCACTGCGGGCCTCCTTGCACAGTTGAAATGGCGTGACCACCTCTGGGCAGTAGCTAAATTAACCAGAAAGCAGACGGACATTCAATCATATAAACAAGCCCATAATGCCTGCACTGAAGCCATATGGCTATCGAAAACCTCCTACTACAAAGATGCGCTTACTAACACCTGGGGTAATGGACGAGCTTTCTGGGAGAATATGAAGGACATAGGAAAGCAGCCTGAAATCCCTCCGACCATGCTTGTAGTCAACGGATCTGCTACTCCTGACCCTATGGTCATTGCCAACACCTTTAATATGGCATTTACTAACCTCAGTGCAGTCCTCTCTTCAGACTACTTTGATCAATGCCCCCCTCCCTCAGCTCTCACTGTACTCAGTCTCACCCAACCCTCTTCTACTTCAGAGAGGTCAGTCCATTTGTTGCATGTCGCTACATTGCCACAGCCATCTCAAAATCCAGAAGTAGTGGTGATACATTGGATCTTAAGCACTTATCCCTCACCCTCGATGAACTTCTTCTCCCTTTAACTAAAATTCTCAATCTCTCCCTCACTTGTGGCAAATTCCTGGACAGATGGAAAACTGCTATTGTGACCCCCATCTTCAAAAGTGGGGATAAGACTAATCATTCCAACTATCATCCTATCTCAATTCTTCCTCCGCTCTCTAAAGCCCTTGAGCGGATCGTGGCAGACCAACTCACTGACCATCTGGAGAAATACAACACCCTAACCACAAAACAACATGGTTTCCAGAAAGGTCACAGCACCAGCACTGCTCTCCTTGAGTTTACTGGAGCAGTTCACAAAGTATTTGACAATGGACAGCTCACTGGGGCAGTTTTCATAGACCTATCCAAGGCCTTTGATACGGTCTATCATGGACTCCTTATTGATGAACTGCAAACTGTTGGCCTGTCACCTGACTCCACACAATGGTTCAACAGCTACCTGGGCCATAGGAGCCAAAGAGTAAAAATTGCCTCTGCTCTCTCTTTGACACCCTGCCCGTCCGCTCTGGGGTACCACAGGGCTCCATCCTGGGACCCCTCCTTTTCAGCCTCTTTTTGAACTCATTACCACACTCGTGCTCGGAACCCATTATACTGTATGCAGATGATGCAGTAGTCTTCTCATCTCACAAAGACCCCTTGACTCTACAACGTTCTCTCCAACATGGTTTCAGCTCAGTTGAATCCTGGTTCCACAAACATAAGCTGGTGCTTAACCACAAGAAAACCAAAGCCATGCTTTTTCACAGTGCAAAAAATCTGCATAAGCAACACCAGCTGGCTATTTCCACTGCAAATGGCAACACCCTTGATCAGGTCCAGTCCTTTAAGTATCTTGGTATCTTACTGGATCCATGCCTCACGTATGTGGCCCACGTTGACACTGTTGCCAAAACTGCTAACATTCGTCTTGGTCTACTTTACAAACACAGACAACACCTTACCCCGGAGGCACTGAAGATAGCAGTACAGAGCTCTGTGGTCTCGGTCATTGACTATGGCCTTATCATCTACAGCTCTGCCACAATGAAAACCCTCAGGTGGATATCAGTTGCTTTAAATAAGGCCTGCCGTCACCACTGGTGCCCACCGTCTAACCCACACCTGCGGCCTGTACTCTCAGACCAGCTGGCTCCTACTATAGAACCGCATCAAATATCTCACTTGTACTATGGTGAAGAAAATCCATCTCAGCCTGGCTCCCCCTGACATCCTAGCCCTACTGCCTGCAAGTACCAATCGATGAAGCTCCAGGAGATCCAATTGTCAGATTCTGAAAGTCCCCATCTGCCGTACTAGCCTGTGCCAATGCTCCTTCGCCTACAAAGCGTCACTTTGCCTAAATGACCTAACCACTCTATTTCCTCTGCCAATACTATTGGAATATTCAAAACCAGCCTTCGTCAACACCTCACAAACTCCAGCTCTTGCGATTGCTTCTCCTAAGTTGCGGAGCCACATTCTGACCGGATTGTGGCACCCCACACCATTTGATTCTACCTCACCCAGCATTCATATACCCTACACGCACTTTTTCCCACCTTCTCCCTTGCCTCCGATCCTCTAGTTCCTCCTTCTTTAATCCCTTTTTGCATCGTCTAATCTCCCCTCCTTCAATCCTCTGCTCTCATCCCTCCCTAAAGGTAGTACCACAGCAATAAACCGCACCACTCGGAGAACCTAATAAAAGGCAATATTTTTAATGATGAATAACACCGCAACAAACACTACAAACGCTTACAGGTGTGTGGACAAGACAACC
Organism: Neoceratodus forsteri; assembly: GCA_016271365.2. Classification (NCBI taxonomy): domain Eukaryota; kingdom Metazoa; phylum Chordata; order Ceratodontiformes; family Ceratodontidae; genus Neoceratodus; species Neoceratodus forsteri. The sequence continues at coordinate 130,346,743 of JADMNL010000024.1, forward strand.
TCTACCGATTTCGCACAGCTTGCATCATCAGGAGGATGACCATTCAAATACATGGACTCTTTTATGGCCAGTGAGCACCTTAAATTTAAAGTGCCAGTACTACAATTAGACAAAACATGTAAAGCACAGGACCTACATATACCATAATTTTAAAAGTTTCCAATTAACATTTCCTACACTCTAGGGAGAAAGTTAGAACAAAAAGGAACTAAAATAAAAACATATGTGAAATTTCTAATAGGCATAACATATTAATCTCTTCTTGTGCATCTTTTATATTCATCATACTGCTAATAATTATGTAACACAAATAAGGCATAAAAAATAAATTTTTACCTCAATAGAGAAAATGTACATATCATACATCTAGCAATTATATATGCAACAGTATATTAGAGACTATATTTGATGCTTTAACATTACCACCAAAAGTTCACCATGAATTCTATATCCTTAGTAATATTTAGGATTATGGCATGATGAAATGAGGAAAAGCACTTATTCCCTGTAACCTGAAAGACAAACATATAAATATGTCAAGAATAGTACATATATCCATAAAACTGTTTGTCAGAACTTATCACAATTGTGAACCTCCAGGTCTTAATGATATAATTGACCTGTTATCATGTATCAAGAGAAAGATATAGTTGCCTTTATGTGGTTATATCAATTGATTGTCCCTTTGGTGGGATTAGAACCTGTGTAACTGTACATTCACATATATATATATATATATATTTTTTTTTTTTCTAAAATCCACAATTGTGATAAGTTCTGACAAACAGTTTTATGGATATATGTACTATTCCTGACATATTTTTATGCTTGTCTTTCAGGTTATAGGGAATAAGTGCTTTTCCTCATTTCATCATGCCATAATTCTAAATATTACTAAGGATATAGAATTCATGGTGAACTTTTGGTGGTAATGTTAAAGCATCAAATATAGTCTCTAATATACTGCTGCATATATAATTGCTAGATGTATGATATGTACATTTTCTCTATTGAGGTAAAAATTTATTTTTTATGCCTTATTTGTGTTACATAAATATTAGCAGTATGATGAATATAAAATATGCACAAGAAGAGATTAATATGTTATGCCTATTAGAAATTTCACATATGTTTTTATTTTAGTTCCTTTTTGTTCCAACTTTCTCCCTAGAGTGTAGGAAATGTTAATTGGAAACTTTTAAAATTATGATATATGTAGGTCCTGTGCTTTACATGTTTTGTCTAATTGTAGTACTGGCACTTTAAATTTAAGGTGCTCACTGGCTATAAAAGGGTCTATGTATTTGAATGGTCATCCTCCTGATGACGCAAACTGTGCGAAACCGGTAGAGGTTGTCTTGTCCACACACCTGTAAGCGTTTGTAGTGTTTGTTGCGGTGTTATTCATCATTAAAAATATTGCCTTTTATTAGGTTCTTCGAGTGGTGCGGTTTATTGCTGTGGTACTATGTAATTTTGTCAGTCCGCACACTCTACACACTGCTGAGCTGTTTTGCTGTTTTATTCCTCCCTAAAGGTATAGCACTTACTGGCTTATTCTAGCCTGACAATTGCCACTGGCTACTTCACTGTCTCTCTCCCTCTTCTTGTTAAATCTTACGGTTCTAATAACCGTTGCAAAATGTATTACTCTGTGAAATTTCTAGTCTCCAAGCAATGTTACTATTTCATTGTCTCTGTATTTCTTGACGTGGAACCTTTGTAAAAGAGCCTTGGCTCAAAGGTTTTTTGTAATCCTAGATCAGAATAAACAATAAATCATACAATCAATGGACCCTATGCAAGATGCCAATGCGCCCATGTAAACCAGGCATGTTGGCATCATGCGCATGAATGCCGTGGAGTGATAGTTGTGCAGCATTCATGATATGGGCACGCAGAGGTAATGCACCCGATCTCCCAACTATGCAGACAGCAATTCCCCCAGGAGTGGGGGGTGTTCTGGCGGCATGCCAGCACTACATGGTATGCTAGAACCTGCGTAGTGCTGGCCACATAGGCGCAGAGCAGGGCACAGGTTATTGCAGGGGGGACCCTGCTGTAACTCACTGCATGCCCCCATGGACACAGGCCACCGGTCGTTGGGGGACCAGGACAGGGCTCACTGTGCTTCCCCTAACCACTGGGCAGCTGGAGATGGCAGGGGCAGCTGGACAGGTGAATGTCCAGCAATGGAAGGGAGTGGTGGCACCAGAATGGGATGGTGCTGCGTGGGTTCAGATGCCTGGAAATAGCATGCACTGCCTTGGACCCATGCCTCCCTACATGAGAGAACCACTAGAGTCCCAGGGGGGCATCCCATTGGATGCCCGCCTGGGATGACGACTCCTCCCCGGCTGCCCTGTGGAGTCCTGCATGCTGGGGGAGGGGTGGAGCTGCGGACAGGTGGCCAGCTTTTGTGCATGCTGATATGGGAGCACCTGTCCCCGGGTGTGCAGCTGTGCAGGTGGGGTACTCGATTTGATCATGTACCCATGCACGATTGGTGCATAGTGCCCAACGTTTGTATTTGATTGAGTGTATACTGCTGTGTAATGGTCATCAGCTGAGGAATAGGAATGAACTAATCTGTGCAATGTTAATATTCCCATGGTGTGAATACCATAATGTGCTCTGCATAATCAAGCGAACTGTAGTCAGCACATCATTTGTTTTGTGTTTGCATTTGTGAAATATATTATACCATTGTTCCATGTCTGGTCTATCGCATGTTGTGCTGTGTTGTTGTGTAGTGTATATATAATGCTGGGATGTATCATGTACATATTCTCAATACCCTTTCCACGCTGATTCAAATGAGATGTGCTTGATTATTAGCTTGTGCTGGTCACTATCCATAGGCGCAGCTTCCACTCGACCACCCCTCAGTTTGCAGCAAACCGCTCTGGTGCGCTGTCTTTGTGGTGCATGGCCATAGTTGCTGCAAGCTGCAGGACTTTGACTCTGGGACCCTACCCACTAAAGAGTTGGGCACAGGGTGTGCTGGTAATTGGCAAAGGCCACCGTTGGTGTGGCCTGTGCCAAGCTTTGAGAATCGGGCCCTCCATCTTCATTTCATTACCCTTTAAGTCAGATCAAAATCTGATACTGAAGCTGTCAAGAATAAAAGGGACATTAATCTACAAAGGCTGCGGATTCAGTAATTTTTCCGACTTTGCTCTTTCTACCCAACAGGGGCACAGACAATTCCTTTTCTATGGGCAGGATGTATTAGAAAGCAGCGCTCAGTTTCAGCTGCTAGCTCAGCCTAAGGTTCGTATAAAAGAACTCAGATGTAGAGAGAAAATTGCCAACAATGTCTCAACAAGAAATGTCAATGTTAGCAAACATTACAGAGGGCCTGTAACAACATTTGGACAATAGCAAGAAAATGTTCAAGATTACGGTTATCTGCCTAAATGTATAATGAGATGGCATAAGAAATTACTGTATATTGTAAAGTCACGCTTTAGCAATATGTATTGCAATAATTAATAAATGTATAAAGTTAAACATATAGAGATGTTTGTAAATATTGTTGTAAATCCATTGTCATAATGCATATGCAGTAATTTGCTTGCTAGAATTGTATACATGCACCGCTCAAAGAAATAATTTAATTTCGCAGCATGTTTTGTGGAATGGGATGGAGGTAGCAAAGGCTGATTACGAGTATCGTGTCTGTCAATATTTTTAAAATGTATATGCATTTATTGGTATTTGTATCTGCTGCATCACTTTTTTCCTAATTATACAATGTTCTTCATGTACTGATTTATTGTCATTTTTGTCTTGACTTGTCACTTTCTGTTATTGCCTTGAAAATCCTCTCTACAATGTTTTGTATGTTGTACTCTCCCGAGTTGTGCCTGAAAATAGGCATTTGTTTACCTAGTGCACCCACTCGGTCAACAAAAACTAATTATATACAAGCATTTGTCAATGCCGAACGTTCGCTTGCAGGTATTTGCAGTGGTGTTTGGCACATATGGTGCTGTACCCTAATGCCCTGTGCGATTGCTGGTATTTGCACAATAAATTTTCAGCATGACCTTTTTGTTACCCCCCATTGTGCGCTACATGGGCGGAAACACATTTTGGGCAGGATGTGAAAAATGACAGCTGTACTGCTCATAAGGAAGTGTGGTAAAATGGCAATGTTGAAAATCTGGAGTGGAAATATTGAAAATTCACAAACCTACGAGCGTGCGTGGGAACTGTGCAACACACGCTCGTAAAACAGTCATTGTTAGAATTTTTCACCAAATTTTCAACACTGGCATTTTAAAACCTCTGCTAATGAACAGTGTCACTATGATTTTCTTACTGTGTCCCATACATTGATTTCGCACACCAACTGCGCCATTGTGCGCTACATGGGCGGAAACACATTTTGTGCAGGATGTGAAAAATGACAGCTATACTGCTCATGAGGAGGTGTGGTAAAATGGCAATGTTGAAAATCTGGAGTGAAAATATTGAAAATTCGCGAACTTACGAGCCTGCGTAGGAACTGCGCAACGTATGCTCGTAAAACAGTCACTTTAGGAATTTTTGCACCAAATTTTCAACATTTGATTTTTGGGACCCCTTCTCATGAATGATGTCACTGTCATGGCGTTATTCAGGCCCAAAGGTGATTTCACGCAGTGACTTCGAAATCACCCTTCGGGCCCGAATAACGCCATGACAGTGACATCATACATGAGAAGGGGCCCCAAAAACCCCATGTTGAAAATCTGGTGCCAAAATTCCCAAAAATGCCTGAGATATGCAATAAAGTTGAAAACCCCCTATCTAGCCCATTATACAGCTTACCGGCATTTCCTCAGTTCGAGGTCGGCTTTGAAGAGTGCAGACATGTTCCCAGTCCACCGCAGATCATCGCATAGCTCGGAGGTAAGTATGGGGTGAGGGGGTGTGGGAGGCTGGGTGCACAGTGGTGGGTGCGGGGTGTGGGAGGGAGGACTGGGAGAAGCGCCGTGGGACTGTTTTGCTTTACAGGTGAAAAAAAAAAAAAAACACTCGTGGGATGTTTGCCACGCTGGGGTGAGCTCCCAGTGTGGCAGAAGGATAGCTGGGGGGCCGAGGAGCCGACAGGATTGGGCACCCTGTCGACCCAGGCTCAACGCAGGACATTTGCCACGCTGGGATGGGCTCCCAGCGTGTAGAAAGACTCAACGAGGGGCCATGGAGCCGGCGGGGGTTGGGCACCTAGCCGGCAGGCGATGCAGGACGTTGCTACGCTGGGGTGGCTCCCCAGCGGCACCAAAGCTTTGGGGTGGGGCGTGAGGCCTACCAGTGCTGTGTATGACAGCGGTGGTTTGCTTTGAAACGAAGATCACCGCTGTCATGCACAGCTCCCGCACCCATTGGTGCAGGACCGCCACGCCTGCTCAAAGGAGCAGTGGATTGAAAGGAAGAGGCACACCTCCAAAGTGCGCTACTCTCCCAAAACGTTCCTTGCGCATGCGTGCCAGCGAACGTAAAAACGAAATGTGAGTCAATGGTCTGATTACAAATTCTTTCTTTGTAGCTGTGTTCTGTTTAGGCAATGCTTTTTGTAATAGACTATAATGTTATACCTCTTCCAATGTATTGGACTCATATCTTGATGCACAGGGTGACTTCTGTGGATAGTAGGGTTGCTATTACTTGTGTTATTATATCCTTAAATTCAATAAAAACTTTCTGTACAAAAAAACTAGGTTCAGGGTACAATGAGATGTGGTCCCCCTCCACCATGGAGATTGGAACCTGTTGCTGTGCTGTCATATAAACACTGTTTGACTTGCGCATCCTGATAGCACCACAAGCAAGGTGTGAATGCTATTACAGTTTTCAGTTCTTTTTTATGGCTTAACTCAGGATGTACCGTAGATAGAGAGGAGATTCCAGCATGAACATTTGCCTCAGTCAGTCTTTTGTGAGCCCAAGGAAATGTTCCCTTCTAATAGTTCTGGTAGTACCAAAATTCGTATGTTTGCTGTGCAGGTTTGACTTTCCAAGGCTCCCAGTCGGAACTTCAGAGCTTTATTTTCTTTCACTAAGCAAGTTGTAACTGTGGAGGTTCTGGGTGCTGCTTATCCTGCCTCTTTGGCATCTGTAGCAATGGCCTGCACTTGGATTTCACAGGTCTGAAGCCACAATTAAAATTCAGCCACCTTGTTATCAAGTGCTGCCAATCTTTGTTCATCTCTATAATAGCCTGCAATACTTCATGCAGTGTTGTTTCTGTTGTTTCTGACTCCATGGTCACTGCTGCCTTGACACCACCACTCAATCCCATGGTCTGCTGCCCCCTCTTGCCTCCCTCATCAGATGCATATGTTTTTGAATTGCACATAGCAAATGTACAGAAAGTCTCTCCAAATGTGGTTGGGATCACATACCACACATCTCCTTGCTTTAATCTACCTTCAACCATGACAGTGCAAATGTTTTTTTTTTTTTTTAAATGACTGCTCAAAGCAGAAGCTGAGAGGAATGCATCCAATTCCCATGGCTTTTAACTCAGCTCCACAGATACACTGTTGGTTACACAGGTACATTCTTTTTATATTCACAATTTTTCCCTCTTCTTTGAGTCAACTCCCTTTCACTCTCTATTACTGGCAACATTCACACTCAGGTCCCTTCTAAACTGAACCCCAAAGGCTCCCCTTATATCCATGGACTTACCCCTCTGTGATGGGGCCTTTCAGAGGATAAAATCCAAGAGGGAGATTTTATGCTGAGTGGTTGGTGGGTGTGGAACCAGAGAGCACCTGGGCCTGGGGATGTATCATCTGGTTGGCCGAGTATTTTTCTGCTGTTCTCCACTTAGAGACACAAGTTTCAATGGGCCCTATTCTCTAAGGTGTGGAGTGGCTATGTGTCATGTATCTGAGGTGCGTAGACACTCCGCGGCCACCATGCCCCCTGTGCCCTATTCTCCAAAGAGGTGGAGAGCTGTTACATGCCAGATCCCATGGCCTGCTAGTGAGCTGTACATGAGGGAAGTCTGGGGATGGTGCAGGGGGCATGCCCAAGCCCTGCGCTATTCTCAGAAGTGTGGAGTCCTGGGCAAGTGGGGGACACAGGCTACACATTCCTGAGGCAGTCGCAGCAGCTGTGCACTCCCCGACAGTATGCCACCTGTGGTGGCACACACTGTAGGGATCCACCGCCATGCTGCCCCAGCCCAATAGGACAACTGCAATGGCAGTAGCCCCCTTCCCCCACCGACAGAACCCCTGCACCCATCCCTGATGGCTACCCAGTGCCACACACCCTAGCACACAGCTGTGCCCCTCCCCGTGTATGCAGTCACCCCCTCGACACACATAGGAGCACAGGCCCCATCAGTGCAGACCCTCCCTACATGCCCAGGCCCCATCCCTGCATCTGTGCATGCAGACCCCCTCACATCCACCCAGTACATCGCCACCAGACCAGCCCCCCCACACCCAATCACGGCCACTCCGGCTGATTTTTAGTGTTCAGTGGCCCCCCCACCCACACGGCACTGACAATACCAACCCCCCAGACCTCTGCACCTCCCCGTCGGTGCTGCTGTTTGGACAGCCAGTGACACAGCCCTCCCCACACCTTCTCAGCTGCCGGCCGTCCAAGTGATGCTGGGAGCACGCCTCTATATATAGGCATTGCACCCTCAGCATCACTTGATTGGCTGGCAGCTGAGGAGGTATGAGGAGGGCTGTGCCTCTGGCTGTCCTGAGCCAAGGCACCAATGGGCTGGTATGGAGATGGGGTGGTGGTGTTGTCTGTGCCAAAGGGGGGAGCCCTGAACACTGATGGGGCGGGAGGCAAGCAGCGGGGCATGTCAGGAAGTTCTGGACAATGCATGATGGGGCAGTTATGGGGGGGTTCCGTACCTTGGGGATGGGAAGCCTCTGTGTGGGTGGGAGTGGCTTACAGGATGGGGATCCTACAGCTGGGGGACATCCATGTTTCACGTTGGTGTTACTGCACATGAGCATGGCCAGGGGAGCACACTGGACATCTGGATTGGTTCATGTGGGTCCAGGTGCCTGCGGTTGGCATTCACACACCCGGACCCACGCCCTGTAGTGAATGGGATCTACTGTGGGAACCCTGGATGGGCATCCCATTGCATGCATGTCTGGGTCTGCTATGCTTCCCCCGGCCGCCCTGCGTGGTCTCCCCTGCCGGGGGGGGGGCCGCAGAAGGGAGACACGGGATGGCTGGTGGCCATGCATATGGCCACCATGCATCTTTCCATGGGCGGGATACATGCCATTGGTGCATCCTTCCCACCCCTTGGAGAATCCCCCCCAATGTGCACAACAACATGCAACATGCACAACAACATGCATGGTATGGTTGTGCACTGCACAGGGATCCTTGGTTTCTGCCCTTGTAGTGCCCCAGAGTTGGGATCCCTACAGAAACAGAATTCAAGGACACCCCAAGGGCACAGTAAGAGGGTACAGCAGGTACCCTGAGATCCCCTAGGGCCCATGGTGTAGCCAAGGTGGGAACAGTCATATGTGTCAGGGTCACAGGCTGTTGCGTAGGGACAAGAAGACATTTGTTTTGGGCACTCTGCCCACTGTAATTACCCCAACAACACCTTTGTAGCCAGTGGTAACCCTTGGACAATCCCCTGATAGTAGCCCCAGTAACCCAAGCAGCAGCCATACCAGTACCCCAGTATGGTGCCCAGTGAGCTGCCCCTAAAAGACCCCTAGCAATCACTGCAAAACAGTGGCATGGAAGGGGAATTGCACAAACAATGGGCCCCCCCCCTTCCAGCAGCTTCCCCGGCCATTTTTCCCACCGCATCTACAGTGGCATGAACCAATGCCACCAACTGAATGTCCAGCTCATGCTGGACCTTTGGTTGCCCCCATGGTGCCAGGAACTTGGTTTCCCAAACATTGGAGGGTTATAAAAGTCCAACACAACAGGAACTGGCCAAGAAGTGAGTGGCCAAAGAGTTCTGTGAGCATTTTCAGGAACTGAAGTGTGGCCAACGGAAGCAGGACTAGAGACGATGCAGAGGACCCTGTGGGAGTAAGAGAAAGGTCTTACCAGTGATCCCTGCAATCCTTTTCTCCGAGTCCTTCCTGGTGGTAGTCTCCTCGATTTTGAGGCAGCAGTTCCTTTAGAAGTGTGGTGGCTCATTCAGTCTGGTTGGCAGCTGGTATAGGCTCAGTTTAGTCCTGTTAATTTGTTTTCTATTTGACGTTTAGTTCTTGTCCCTCATCAGCGGCTGTGGCAAGCCACAGTAGTAAAGAGCCGAGGCGAGAGGGAGCAATGCCAGAATGAGGATGCGGCAGTGAGCAAGATGATCATTAGGGGTTAAGCAGCAAACCCCGCTGTTGGGACCACCCACAGCAGCAGTACCATGACCCTTCCACAGCCAGCAGTAGTGCCACGCCTTCCAGTTACTCCAGCCAGACTGTCTCAGTGCTTCACCTTGGGTTATGGTGGTGAGTCAATGTAGCACCACTGGGCACGTACTGACCACCAGAACAGTGCATTTATTTAAAAAAAGATATATTTAAACTACCAGATAGTGCAGGGGCAAGTGCTGAGGCTGTAAGGGGGCAGGCAAGGCCCCAGGCAAAAATAACCACCTGGAGGGTGGATGGGTGGGCAAGAGGCCCTTACTTTAATTGGAAAGAGATCCTGAAGGGTGGAACAAGGGGTGGGCAGCCCAAATAAAGCAAAACAGAGCCAAGTTTTTTTATGTTGGTTCGCTCTTGTGCAGCCAACATATTGCAGTAGTTGCAGACATGGAGGAGCAGTCACTGTGGGCGAATGCAGGGCATGCATCAGTAGGTGCATCCCTCATTCCCCAATGAGGCAGCTGCAGGCACTGACACCAGCAACACGTAATGTGGCCACCAGATCAAAGAAAAGGTCCGCTGCAATGAGAGACATGCCTTTGCTGGTGAAGCAAACATGGTGGCAGTGACTGCCACCACCACCTGCCACAATGCCGAATTTCGGGGGGTGCCCAATCCCCCTGTCAACATGCCCTAACCCATTTCATGTGCTGATGGAGGAGCCCACTCCCTGTCTTCATAATGCCCCCCATTTGTTGTGTGCCATGGGGGTGCCCAATCCCCCTCAGCACTTGCCCCCCCCCGGCTATATGCTGGCGGGGATACCCAATCCCCTGTAGGCTAGCCCCCACCAAACACTCAGGTGGCATGCTGGGAGCCCATCCCACCATGCCAAATGCCCCTGTAGAACAAAAACTGTCCCGCAATGTTGTTTTTTTTTTTTACCTGTAAGAGAAGAAAATGGTCCTTCGCGATCCCCCCCTCGGTATGTGCAGGTGGGGGTGCCCAATCCACCATCGGCTAGCCTCCACAAACACTCAGGTGGCACGCTGGGAGCCCACCCCAGTGAGCCAAATGCCCCTGTAAAAAAAAGTCCCGCAATGTTTTTTTTTTTAAACTGTAAAAGAAGAAAACGGTTCCTCGCAATCTGTCCTGCTCCCTCCCCAGCCAGTGCCCACCCTCTGCGCACACTGCCTCCCCATTCCCCCCCTTCACCCCATACTTACCTCTGGTGCGATGATCTTCAGTGGACCAGGAACACATCTGCACTCTTCAAAGCCAAACGCGAACTGAAGAAATGCCGGTAAGCTGTAAAATGGCATAAACAGGGTTTTTTCAACTTTGGTGCATATCTCAGGCATTTTTAGGAATTTTGGCACCAAATGTTCAACATGGGGTTATTGGGGCCCCTTCTCATGAATTCAGTCACTGTCATGGCGTTATTCAGTCCCAAAAGGTGATTTTCGCGGTCACTGCGCAGAATCACCTTTCAGGACAGATTAACGAAATGACAGTGCCACTGTTCATGAGGTGGGCTCTCAAAAAGCCTATGTTGCAAATCTTGGAAAAAGTACCAAAAATGACTGTTTTATGAGCGCGCGTTGAGCAGTTTCCACGCACGCTTGTAACTTTGCGAATTTGTAATATTTTCATTCCAGATTTTCAACACTGGCATTTTTCCACACCTACTTATCAACAGTACAGCTGTCATTTTACATATCCTGGCTGAAATGTGTTTTCGCACTTCCAGCGCAGAATAGCGCGGGCCCTGTGTGAAATCAGTTTTCCGGACAGTTTGACAAAATGACAGTGACACTCTTCATGAGCAGAGATCCTAAAATGCATATGTTGAAAATACAGTGATGAAAGTTCATAAAATGACTGTGTTTCCACGCACCCTTGTAAGTTCGTAAATGAGCAATATTTTCAAGCCAGATTTTCAACACTGGCATTTTTTCACACCTCCTTATGTAACCCCCCTGCAAATGGGGGTTCCCAAAAGACTTCCAGGAGCTTGCTTGAATGCTCCAAGCCTGAATGGTGTTTGGCGTTTAAGCCATTTATCAGTGAGTGTTTTAGAGCCTCTGGTACTGTCTCTTTAAGAGCTGTCTGCTTGCAGACATAATTAGTTTGTATGGGGGACTGTGTGCTTCTCTGTTTGAGTACCACTCAAACTGCTGCCAATTCACTCCATTTTGCAGTCACTAGAGTGCAAAGGGAACCTATCTGAAGGGTGTAACTGTTTGCCAGAAATCATTTAGAGTAATAATGAAAATACAGTTTGTCTAACTTGCTTTCTTTGCAGTCAGAACTGTGTTTGCCTAGTTCCCCATTCTAGTTTTGAACTGCTGAACTGGACCAATCAGTGTGGGGTAAGCTAGCTCTAAAGTGGTGCCTTGGACGAATCAGAACTTGGACTCATAATCTGAGCCAGCCACAAGAGGATTGTATGGGCAGTGACTCTGGGAGATGTAGTTTAGACTTCAGCGCCTTTTTGGACCAACAGCAGCAGTCTATTGTGAGTGACAGCCAATCCAGTCAAGAACTGGGAGGAACTCAAAGGAAGTGCCCGGTTTTGTCTGTTGGAGTTTCAGTTTAGATCTGGCAGTGAAGGGAAAGAAACCCTGTGCTCCTTCAGTGCACAGTTTCAGTCAAAAAACGTGTGTAAGGCCCAGAGTTCGGTCTGCAGCTTGTGTAACTGCTTGTTAGACTGAATCTGGCCCCAGAAAAAGAATCAAAGGATCTCTGAAGAGTAGAAACCAGGCTCACCCTGTAGAAGACTGGAGAAATTGTTGAATTGCACTCGGTCTGTCAGGAACTGAATCTGCTGTGTGTTCTCGGGTATTGTGCAGTAATTGCGATCGGGATAAGAAGCAGCCTGCCTGGTATAGTACTTTCTTTTTTACCATATAAATGTGTGAAGAGTCTCGTGGAGCTCAAGAGCAGCCCTGCTGACGTTGAAGGACCCTATCTTGTTTGGAGGTCGTGAGTACTAATTCAGGGTCGCCTCGTTGAATTGCCACATTAAATCCAAATGGAATCACTGTACTGCTGACTGTTTAAACTAATTTTTCTTTTCACTGTGTGAAAGGGCCCCTACCAGCTGCCACGGTTTGGACTAGCCATTAGGGCTTGGGTACCCAGGGACAGTAACTGGTAGGGATAGGCCTGTGCACAGAGCCATAGGTAGATAGTAAAGTGATAAGCTAATTAACCTGATTTCCCCCTGTCCTTGTTATATCCCCCTAAATAAATCAGAGCTGCTTGTTTCAGCAAAGTTATACTGCCTGAGGTATTTGTCTATGTTAAAGTACTGTACTGTGATTGTTGCACTGTCTTATTTCACAGGAGGTCCCAGTGCGGAACTAGTCCTGGGGTAAGTGTATACTGTGAAGGTAATTCTGATATATTGTGTGGGCCACTAGTGGGAAGAAAGGGGGGTTGCAGTGTCCCAGAGGGCTGTGACCAAGTAAGTTTAACTATTGCAAACCCTGACCTCTGGGTGGAGGCACCCGCCATTGGATCCAGGCCCCTCAACCTGTTAGTGGCAAATCAGGCAGGGGTAGTAGCCCCTGGGATAGCGCCATCTAGGGGTTACACTTATGAACAGTACAGCTGCCATTTTTCACATCCTGCCCAAAATGTGTTTTCGCACCTGTGGCACAGAATGGCTGATCGCTGTGGGAAATCAACTTTTGGGACAGATTAACAAAATCACAGTGTCACTGTTCATGAGATGGAAAGGCCCCAAAATGCCTATGTTGAAAATGTGTCTCTTCAGGGTGGGGGTGAGGTTGGTGTCAGTTCAATACTTCACTGCCATTCCTATTATGCATCTCTAACTCCTGCACTACAAATGCCAATGCCAGCGAGACAACATTCGGCATTGACAAATGCTTGTTTAATTTAATTTTAAATAAATAGGGCCATGCAACACTTCAGGACCGCCCACAGAGGTGGCTTGAAACCAGCTCCATAGGAGCTGAATCAAGGTCCAGCCAGGCCCCAGTAAAAGAACTGCCCACAGGGTGGAATAAGTAGAGCTCGTTAGGAGCCAGTATAGTGAATTAGGCAACCTAAAGTACCCCTAGTGCACATTAAATACAGCCCCATAGGGGCAGATACCATGTGGTTGGGGCAAGGTGAGCTCCACAGGAGCCAATACTGAGGGGCAAATAATTGAATAACAGCTAAACATGTGCAACCTACCTAATGAACTGTGTTTAACAGTGCACCTTATCTGAAGGACTGCCTAGTGAACTGCATTTAAAGGTACAGTGTTTCCTTATTGAGACTCCCTTTTGAACTAAAGCTGAAGTGTTATGCCCCATTTGCCCCAAACTGCCTTTTGAACTTGTGTGATGCCCTGTTTACCTAATGAATTGTGCCCCATTTGTCTAACGAAGTGTGCCCCGTTTGCCTAACAAATTGCCTGAACTTGTAGGATGTCCTATATGCCTTGAAATAACTGCTTTAAATCTTTGGTACCCCATAGTGACTGCTCAAAGGCAGTGGTACCTTTTCAAGTAAAGGAAGCTTAGGAGCTTCACCCAGCTTGCTAGAGAGGGCCTCCATCGCACAGTGGCATAAGGATTTCTCTTTCAGGACCAGCATCCGGAGACCTGTATCCAGAGTAATCATCCGAAAATCAGCACCTTGGACCACTGCCTAAGATTCTGCTTTCCTCTTCTGCAACGTTACCTTCTTCTTCTTGTCCTGGCAGCCAAAGGGAGGGTTTTGTGGCAAAGAATCTTCTACAAGTTCCATGGTTCCTTCTTCTTGTCCTGGCAACCCTGGGGGTAGGTTTGTGCCTAAGAATCTTCTACAAGTTCCATGTCTGCTTCTTTTTGTCCTGGCAAACCCAGGGGTTTGTGCTGAGGAATCTTCAACCAGTTGCATTTGTTTCTTGTCCTGGCAGCCCAAGGGGTGGGGTGGGGGCTTACACTGATGAATCTATGGCCTGTTTACAAAATCTCTCCCAAGTCCCAGTGGCCTAACTGAGGCTCCTCACCAAAGTATCGGTCCCATTGTTGCAACCAGGGCCTTTTTTTGGTCCAGCCTCCCCGTTCAGATCTCTAAAGTGATTTGATTACCTGTTTTGAAGTAATGCACTTAAACTAAGAAGCATTTACCTGTATACAGCATAGCCTAGCACTGGGTAGCTATAGGTAATCTCAGCGGCAGTAACCTAAAAGTATTTAACTTAGTAAAGGTGCACCTTCTACTCTTATTTATTGGTTATTTATTCAGCTATTTGTTCTCTAGTTATTGATTGCCTAGCATCTTACTGTTGTTGTTTTTGAAAACCTGCTTCTGTGTCCCTTGCCAGCTTTCCTGCTAAATACAGTTCTTGCATTATTTTGACCTCTGAGTGTAGCTCCTGCCTCTCCTTGCTGGGTGACTCCATACACCCCACCTTGGTACCTACAGTGTCCCCTCACCACAGCACTTGCTTGAGGTGGCACTTGCACCTGGAAGGAAGATCTAGTTCCCTCTTCATGACCAGCCTAGGTGTGACACCCTCCCATAGCTGTCCCTCATGCTATTCAACCTGAGGCAGTCACAGATGGTGTTGACTTGGTGGAACAGACTCTCCCCAACCACAGAGAATGTAGGCATCATCCAGGACACTCGTGTCTTCTCCTGCCAACTGGCCCTCCATCATCCCAGTCTTATTCTCAAACCTGGGTCATCGGCATCATGAGTGACAGTCCAGGTGCGGTGCCAGTGGGTGGGCCAACACATAGAGAATAGTGGCAGGGTGACCACTTACACAGCAAGCCTGTGTTTCCACAGACAGCTTCTGATTACATAATTGACCTCAAGAGGGAATTGTGCCAGTGGTTACCCAGCCACTAATTTGTATGGTGTATATTTTTTCTAGTTTTATTTATTTTTTGTTGAAAGTAAAAGTAGTCTCAACAGCAGTCCAGCTAGGGCAAAAGCACCATCATTAGGAATTGGTAACAGCGGCAGCTAAAATAAACTGTCAGTAAAATTTAAATTTGAAAAACAAAAATGTATCAGTTCACTTATCCTGCAGTGGAATGGTGGAATGTTTTGAGGTCTTGGTGCTCTTTCTCAGGTCTGCCACAGCCAGGGCCGCAGCTGTGGTTTCAGTTCAGAATTTGAACTGATTGTACATGTGCACATGGCAGTGCAATGTAAGAAAAACAGGTGGCCCAAGGATTTCCAATTAGCTGGAATGTTGTTGTATCACAGAAAGGTACAACAACGTTCCATGACCTTTGAACTGTGGTACAATGTCATTTCAACTGAGATAGAAATCCATGCAGAACAAGGGTCAGCTACACACTATAAGAGTGTTCTAAGGCACACAAGCGCACATAGATTTAAAGAGCTAGTGTACTGCTTAAAATGAATATTAGTTTTTAAAAGTAATTAACTATCACCCTTTATATCTGAGGTACTTTTTATTTCCCTTTGGATAATTAGAAGATTTTTTACCCAGTGCTAGTAGGTGTGATATCTGGAACAGTGCTCTGCCTGGCAGCTGACATATTTAATTCTATTCCCCCATCAAATCATCAGCATTGTGACGTCACTGACTCTGACCTCACAGCTACTCATGAAGAGCCACTCAGTAGCTGCCAGATCTGTCACCTACCATGTCATTGTCAGTGAGGTCACAGCGCTGATGATGTAGTGGGGGGGAAAAGAACTGGACGTGTCAGCTGCCGGCAGAACGCTATTCTACACATCCAGCATAATGCTGTCATATAGAAAACTTCCTAATGTGCAAATGGAACAAGAAAAATAATTTAGTAGTAAAAAGTTACAACTGACTACTTCTTAACATTTGTAACATTTTCCTGTTTGCTATTTTTGGTTCTACTGGCTCTTTAAAGACGTTGCATTCCTTGAAAGGAAATGAATGAGGGGGGTTGATCTCAAATGTTGTATCTAATGAGACATGGTGGGATTACAATGAGACATGGGGGGTTACAATGAGCCAAGCGGACGACTTGTGTCTTCAGTTCTTATGTACAAGACAGCAGCATTATGCCTTTCTCCAATATGCCTGTTTATTTGTGAAAGCTGAAGGGTTAAAAGTCCTCACATTGAGACTGCATCAGGCTGGAACAAGAGAGTGTTGCCAGGCTGTAAAGGTGGTAAATATTGATTTTTCATCTTGGTTTTGTTTTGAGATGGAGAGAGAGAGAAAATGAAAGTGACCGGAGGTGAGGCCGTTGCAATATAGCTCTCTAATGGACCAGACTATCCTCCTGGCCCATGGCAGGTTCAAAAATATACTTTTTTCCCCCCTCCCAATGCCCTTTGGAAGACGTTGACATTTTCCAAACCTGTTTCAATATGAAATTGAAAAAAAAAATGTGTCTGTACCCGTAAGCACTTTGTCTTGCCGCTTCTATTCACCATGTACAGATTTAGCTGTTTATTAATTCTTTTTTGGCACAGCTCCAACACAGTCCCACTCGGCAGTCAGCATGGATATGTGGCTATTAGGGTTAAAATGTAGGCCATCAGTCTCACAAAGAGGGCATTTCTAGGATGTTAACGACCAGCTGGCAATTCACCCTGCCATTTGCCTACCTGCCAGAGAGTGCCCACCTTTGAGAGCATTGTATTCTTCTAAACTGAGGCTTTCTGTCTTTTTTATATTTTAGATATATAGTAACTGCTAGGTCTATATATGATCCAATGTTTTATTATGTTAATAATAACCTTCATGAGTCAGTCTAGTTACCACATGAGTTCCTGTGTGTATATCACTTATCTTCCTATCTTTCTGTCTCCCTGTTTTCTTAGATATATGTGTATATATTTATAAAATAGGACAAGATGGCCACCACAAATACTGCTGTCTGATTGGATGAACCAGGTCAGCTCCTGTACCTACCTCCCTCCCATATGTAAGTACTCATGTACACATGGTGTTGCATTTTCTAAGCAAACATTATTAATACCAAGCCATTATAAAAGTGCACTACGCTGTCTTCTTTGGGAGATATAGGTGGTGCAGCCTCATGCATCAACCCACACTGGAATGCCTCTAACTTTAATATATGAAAGAATGCACACCCTGTTGTGTTACATTGTAATGGTCATGGAAGGCCTGTTCTACAAGTAACCAAATGTACCTTAGAGTTGTGAGTCCACTGGTGGGAAGCAGAGAAAGGTGGGATCTTGCCACAAAGGCTGTCAAACACTGTAAATAACAAACAGAACAATCCCCATGAGCATATTATTAGCATTATATGGAATAAGCTTGGGGGGAATGATTGCCTTCACTACACACACACACACACACACACACACACACACAAACACACTGTACATAGCCTGGAAGTAATGATAGTAGTTTAGTAACCAAGGGCTATGTTTCGTTGCCCTGGCTAGCAGGTGCCCTGGTGGTCTAGTGACTTATCCTAGGACTAGCCTTGTATTGTTGAGGGCCTTGTGGAATTAGTAGCATAATTATCTGCACACATAAATATTTTTGATTTAGTAGCCATCGTGTTATTTAATTATTAGAGCAGTTGCTCTTTTGTAGTATGCAGTGTGGCAGCTACACAACATTAGGTGCCTGAGAGTGGAGTGAGAGGCGAGCTGAGCTGGCTAGGCGGGTCCTAACCAGAGACGCCAACCTTGGGTAGAGCACTCTGCTACAGCAGTCACTAGAACAGGCCCAGGCTTGTCAGGCAGATTAGAAAGCAAGAACATTGTCGACAGTTAGAGAACCACTAGGTTTTGCATAAGCCACACATATTAGTCAGCAGGCAGCAAGTGCTGGGATATTAAATATAGGGACTGGCTACTATCAGTCAATCAACCAAAATATGAATGACTCAATCCATCATCCTGAGGGATTAGAGTGAAAGAGTCACTGATATAAAGAAACATAGACAATGGTGGCATACAAAGACCAATGGCCTAGCCAGTCTGTCCATATTACCCTATCATACCCCAGGATCTATTGTCTCTGTGGTGTCTTCACTTACTCTCTTCCCCCTTTTGTTATCCATGTTTCTGCCCTCCACTTACTGTTGAGTAGCTAATATCCCCTTTATTCCATCCCAGCCGTGTCTGAAGCCATTTATGGTTTTGGCATCCATCACCTCTACTGGCAGACCATTCCATGGCTCAGCCACTCTTTTTTGTAAAATAATACTTCCTCACATTCTTTTCAAGCCTTCCCCCTGTTAACCTTCACTCGTGACCCCTTGCCCTGTCTTCTCTGTTCCTGGAAAATAACTCTTCACAGTCCACCTTGTTAATTCCTTCTGGGAGCTTGAAGGTCTCTATCATATCTCTCCTTTTTCTTTTGGTTTCAAGTGACTACATGTTCAGTGCCTATAGACGAGCTTCTTAAGATTTGCCCTCCTGGCCCTGAATCATCTTGGTCATCCTACATTGTATCTTCTCTAGCCTGTTCCTGTCCTTTTGTATGTGGAGACTCCAGAACTGGCCACAGTTCTCCAGGTGTGGCCTCACTAGCGACATATAAATTGGTAACAGTACCTCCCATCTTGTACTGTTGAATCCTCTCCCGATGCACACCAGCATCCTGTTAGCCTTACTGAAGGCTTTATTACATTAGTTGTTTGTTTAAGGGAATTGCTAAGGATGATTTCAAGGTCCTTTTTCTCTCATGCTGAGTGCAGCTCACTTCCCCCATTTCAATACTCTGTTCTGTGTTTTTGTTCCCCGAGTGCATAACGTTGCACTTCTTGGTACTGAATGTCAGCTACCAGGCTTTGAACCAATTTTCCAGCCTTTGCAGGTCTCTCTGCAACTTCCTTATCCCTTCCATACTGTCAACCCTACCACAGAGTTCTGTCATCTGCAAATAGACAACCTGCCCTGGATTCCCTCTACCATGTCACTGATGAAAATATTGAGGACTTGATCCAGAACAGATCCCTGTGGTACTCCACTAGTGACCTCTCTTTCCTTTGATCTGACCCCATTCACCACAGCTGTCTGTTGCCCCCCCCTTCAACCAACTCCTTACCCACCTTACTATTTCCCTAGCTGTTCCTAGATACCCCACAGCTGTTCCCAGTTCCTCTATATTCTTCAGCAGCCTTTGATGTGGCGCCAAGTCGAATGTTATGCTGAAGTTCGAAGTAGAGTAAATCTGTGGCATGGCCCTTATCAAGTACCTTGTTTACTCAGTCAAAGAATACTAGCATATTGGTCTGACAAGACTTTCCTGTCAGGAAACCATGCTGCTTACTATCCTGAAGGCTGTTTTCTCTAGATATTCCGTTAGATCTTCTTTAACTAGTGTCATCATCAGTTTCCATACCATGGAGGTAAGGCTGAGAGGGCTATAGTTTCCTTGCTGCTCCTTCACCCCTCCCTTGGGCATCAGAACCATGTCCACCTTACTTCAGTTCCTGGTAATCACCCCTTGCTAGATAGAGCTATTGAATAGCCCTGCCAGGAGTTTGGCTAACACATATGCTAGTTCCCTTAGCATCCTCAGATGCGTCCCATCTGGCCCCTGGGTCTTGTTTGCCTTCAGGGCTGTTAACCCCTTTTCAACATATTTGATAGTAAATTTCTGCCACTTCATTTTCAGTACCTCCCATCAGTTTTCTTTATGCTGCTGTCTGGCAAGGACCCGTGATTATCCCTAGTGAATAGAGCAGAAACAGTTGTTTACTCCAAGAGGAGGTGTGGGGGCAGCTCCAGGGATCTAAACTGAGCTGCATACTGAAGCAAACTTGATAGACTATTACGGCCTGTTTCTGCTGGCTATTCTGTATGTTCGTATGTTTAGCAGAGTTGTTTTCTGCCCATCCTCTGTTACCCTGCCCCCTGCCATTAGCCTGATAATTCCCCCTCCCATCATCCTTTTTTTCTCTTCTATATCTAAAGAACTGTTTTTCCTCTTCCTTCACGCCTCTGCAATATGCAGCTCAGCGTCTGCCTTTGCAATCCTGGCTTCCCTCTGGCCTTTCTAGTTCACTGCTGGTACTCGTCCCATTCTTCATCCCCGGCTTTCTGCACCTTATAAAGGCCCTCCTTCTAACCGGCACTGCCTGCCTGACCCTTTCAGAGAATCAAATTGGTCTCTTATCCCTGTTTGTCTTGATAACTGTTCTGCATGTTTTTGTTACCTCCAGAATGGCCACTTTTATAACCCCCTATCTTTTCTGCACTTCTCTGATGCTGTCTACCCTAGCTAACATGTCCAGAACAGTTTTCTTCATATGATTGAAATCCTCCCTCCTGAAGTCTAGCACGGCAGCCTTAGAGGAGGGCTTACAGGTGCCCAAGGCCACCTCTAACCATATAGTACTGTGCTTGCTGGACCCCAGTAGTTCTCTGACCCATACTCCACATAGTCTCTGTGAGTTGGTGAGTACTACATCTACTGACTCGATCCCTTCTTTGATGTAGATGGCTAGCCCTCTACCTCTACCCATCCCTCTAGCACACCTGTACAAGGTGTAGCTGGGGAGCGTTATGTCCCTGTCATTATTCACACTGGCCCAATTTTCACTAATGGCCACTAGATCCTGCCCAGAGACTTCCACCAAAGTCTGGAGTTCACTAATCTTATTACTTAGACACCTGTGATTGAGGCATACCACCCTCCAACATACAATCACACCTTTATTGTTTCTCACTTGCCCCCGACCCGTACTCTGCCTGCTCTTTCTGAGTTGGTGAATATCTAGAATCTGTCTACTGGGATCCCTGACCTGTTGTGTCAACATGTAGTCCTGCAAGCAGAGCCTAGCTAAACACTAAAACGATGCTTAATACTTCCTCCCCAATGTTTTACTCAGTGTTATGTGATCTACCTGTTGTAAGGGCAATCTGAAGAAAATAAAGGATTGTGTAAATGGGGGTTGGGGGTGCAGCTAGACTCATCCTAAATAACTCTGTGCATCAAAGGACTTGGTATACAAGCAATGATCCACCATGTGCACCTGCCCATTTTGTGTGAGTACAGGATGCTTGGTGCAGGCCCTCTTGAACACTGTGCCTAGCCATTTTTGCACAATGAAAGGGGTTCCCACGCCTATTGTTTGGGCATGTGCAAATGCTGTGATCCTGCTGTGCACAGCAGCACCAAAAAAAATTAAAACAGCAAAAGTGTTTCCATTAAGTGTAATGGACTGTTGTGAAACTCATCTATTGCCATTTTGGGAAAATATAGTTAATTAATGAGTCTCTGCTTTGCTTGAGGAATTAGAACAGGAAGTCTTATTAAAATTAATGGAGCAATCCTCACTGGGCCTGAGATATTCTTTAATTAAATAGTATTGTTATCTACTCTGCAAAAGGGGAGGGGCTTTAAGGAGTAGTTACAATCATATAGTATTTGTTAATAATTTTTTTTTTGGCCAGGTGAAGCACGCTGAGATGAAGCTTGTTTCAATCACTCAGTCAGTCAGTCAGTCAATCAAATTTTATTTGATATATTAAATATAGCGCATTTCTCATTGTGGTTAAATGCGCTTCACAACAATAAATCTAAAAACAATTTAAAATACTATATAAATACAGAAAACACATAGCTCTAGGTATACCAGGGATGGACATAGGATAGTACTATGAATACAGTAAAAGGATGCTTGGAGAGAAGAAATATTCTAATTCTTTGTTTTCTGTGCCTGTCTCCAAAGCACACATTGACACTCTGAAGCCTCAGTCCCTGTGCAAGGCATGGTGGGCATGCAAGCCCTTTTCCAAGGCAGACTGACAAGGCTTTGCCAGAACAAATATCACCTTTTCAAACATAAACACTGAGAGCAAACAAACTCCAGACATGTGTCTCATCTTGCTGGGACTCCCTGTACTGCAGTCATTGTCCCCAACAAGTACCAACCAAGTCAGAACCTCAAGGCATCGGGCATTTAGAACAATCAGAGTTAGCATCCTGAAGAGGCAATTTGTAGAAAGAGAAGTGCATAGGAGCCATAAAGGATGCTAGAGAGAAGAAATACCCAGATAGTTTGGTTTATATACATCTACAGACAATCAGTCTTATGAACTGACGTTTCATGACCCTACATGCCACGATACATGGTATGTAGGGCTGGAATACACTGATCCCTGTTGTAAAAAGGACACCTGTGGTTGCATGAAGAGCCTGGCTCTACCACATGCCCCTAGTAGAGACTGACCACTTTTCACCTGCCAAACAGCGCAGCCAATCAGGGCAAAGGGCAGGATGCAGGCATGCCAACAGTGGGCCAGTGGAGTTTGGCATGCACATTTATACTCTGTTGTGTGTTATGACCCAGGTTCAGGAGTGACCAGGGTCATTGGGAGATGATCAAGGGGGGATGATCTAATGGATTCTGTCCTCCTCCAGGAGAGAGGGCAACATTCTCTGCTACAATACTGACACCTTGGTGACTACAGTTGGCATATCAATTGGAAGGCCTGCGGGTTGGATGTCTGAGCGACTTTCTATAACACGGAAAAGAGATTGCGGGTAATGTCATTTAAATTTCTGAATAAAAAAAATTAAAACTAAGTGTGATTTAGGTCATCGGGCAGGCAGCTACTCGGCACGAGTTTCCTGGCCAGAGGTGTCATTAGCTCTTTAAATGAGCAGTACAGTCACAGAAAGCATTAAGTGAATAAATATAATGGTTGGCCCAGAGGTGTGGAGGACTAAGGCACTGGGTGCCTTACCTGCCACTATATCAGGGACTTGGGTTCACAAGTGGACTTCGGTTGCCAGGGGCCAGCCGTGGAGGAAGAAGATCAAGCATCTGAGGGATTATTCTTCTCTATGGGGGAGGGGTGGCTTGCTGACCCAGCCACTGAATGCCACCATAGCAGCATGAAGGGAAGTGTGGCAGTTATACAATATGTGTGTATGCTTCCACATGCAAATACTCATGCGTAGTGGCAGGGAAAGGAGAAAATAAAAAGGAGGTGGCTGGGGCTTTGTGAAGTTCTGCCTATCTGTCCCCAGATCTGCACTGCCTCCTGGGACCCTGATCCATTTTGGACTATGTCTCTGGGGGGAGGACTACTCTCTCCCCCTCCACCCCTGCCACAGGGAAAATCCGTGGGAAGCTGTCTGACCAGGTGAATCCTGGCTTAGGTAGACACGGTCTGGGGAGATGGGGGCAGGGCTGTGTTTCCTCCCAAGCCACTGTAAGACAGAAAAACTTATATGAAAAAAGTATGTGAAAATGCAATATATAATACTCCACAATATTTACATATGGTACAGTATTATACACATCAAAGTCTATGGGAAATGCAGTAACACTAAGGAAATGAAAAATAAAGTTTTGCACAGACAGAATGCAGACATGAAAAAACACTAGTTTCTAAACTAGAATCTAAGTAGACTACATTATCTTACCCTCAGCTAGAATCAGTATAAGTTAAGAGGGGCTGGAACAAGGGCACCATAATGTGGGTGCACAGGACTTGTGGGCATTGTGCATTGAGGGCGTCTCTCTGCCTCCTGCTCCCCGATGTGCCCTGCCATGGAGTTTGTTATAATAATTCCAGGGGGTGCAGGGAACATTACAGCACCAACTTGCATTTTCTTCCTTCTAATTACTCTGACCAGGTTATAAACCCAACAACTTATCTGGAATCTGGAATGGATATCATTAACTGCAGGTACTGTGGAACACTTTTCAGAAGGACAGTCTTACAGGATTTAAGACACTGTCCTACATGCTGGGCCATTGTAGATCTTAGGGCTCAGCTCTGGGCAGCATGGGCAGAAATTGCGTGCCTCAAATTTCATATTCAAGAGGAAATACATTATAAGAACCACCTGCCATTTCCCCAACATCCAACAGAAAAACCTGACCGCAGAGGGTAGTTGGTCCAGGAGGTTGGCAGGTGGTTAGGAGGGGCAAATTGGGTGCCCAATCACTCTCTGCTCTCCAACATATTACCTCCAAAAACCATAGAAACACTGCAAACAGGTATCTGCCTCTATCTCTGAAATCAAACAAAGGGTCAGAGGACACTGCAGAGCAGGACACTGCAACACAGGAGCTAGCACAACAAAACTCACCCAAATCAGGAACTAAAACAAAAAAAGCAAAAAGGAAATCCAAAAAACTTCTGATCATAGGAGACTCCACGATTCGGGGAGTTGATAAGTTGATACCCATCTCCAGCCAGGGGTAATGGTCAGATGTCTCCCAGGTACATCAGCATGGAGAGACACTGACTGCATTGATAAAATTGTTCACAAAGCAGGAGAAAACATTGACGTCCTGGTACACATAGGGACTAATGATCTCGCCAGCCAGTCAGTTGTGGAGACCAAGGAACACCTGACTAGGCTGGGTGACAAATTATCATCCATTTCATCTGGCATCTCCTTCTAAGATCCTGCCAGTCTGGGAGAGGGGCAGACGGACGGAAGGTCAGAGAAGGGAGATAGGGGAGCTAAACATGTGGCTCAAGGGCTGGTGTCAGGAAAAAGGACCCAGATTTGTAGGGAACTGGCAACAGTTCTGGGAGCGTAAGTACTTTAAATTTGATGGACTGAATCTGACTAAGGAGGGAGTCAGTGCATTGGAGCAGAAGTTTAATGTCTTTGCAGAATATTTAAACTAGCAAATGGGGAAAGGGGTGCAGCACCCCATACGTTGAATGGGAAGAACACCCCTCCCCCCCCCCTCAGCTAGTGGTCAAACAAGGATTTAGCATGTTTGCAGTTCATTTGCATCACCAGGTAAGAAAAAAGGTCCGTCTCCCCACACGACTCATAGGGGAAATGCCAAACCTCACCCAACAACTAACACACCGAAATCTGGCCAATGGAAAATCATGTACACAAATGCTCACAGCCTGGGAAATAAGATCCCAGACCTGCAGACAATAATGTCAGAGGCTAAACTGGACATAGTAGCAATTAGTGAGATGTAGTTTACCAGTAACCACACTTGGGAGACTTCAGTACCTGGCTATGTACTGTTCAGAAGAGACCGAGGTGCAAAAAGGTGGGGTGGAGTGGTCCTGTATGTCAATGAAAATATCAAAGCTACAGAAATTCAGAATACACATAAGGAGCCAGAAGAACTGTGGGTCACCCTGGAAACAGGAAATGGGACAGCCATAAGAACTGGGGTTGTCTACAGGCCCCCAGACCAGGAGGAGGGCACAGACACATTACTGTTAGCAGATATAAAAAACATGACAGCTAAAGGGGAGGTTCTGATAATGGGAGACTTCAACATGCCGGATACAGATTGGTCAATACCAGCAGGAACACCTGCCAGAACTAGACACATGGTGGATTCCCTGCAGGGGGAGGGCCTCAAATAACTGGTACAACAATCCACAAGCGACAGGGCTATCCTAGATCTAGTACTGACTAACAGGGAAGGGATCACAGATCTCCAGGTAGAAGGTCACCTGGGGGTCAGTGACCATCACATGGTATGGTTCAATTTGGCCACTACATTTAAATCATTCCATTCTAAGGCAAAAATATGGGACTTCAGAGGAGCTGACTTTGATAAGATGGCCAACAGAGTTAAGTTAACCCTGGCAAAAAGAAACACAGATGACGGGGTACAGGCAAAGTGGGCAAGCATTAAGGATGCAATACTTGAAGCAACATCCCATTGTGTTAGACAGAAAAGGAAATGCAAAAGAAGAAGAAAACCATTTTGGTTTTCAAATACAGCAGCAGAAAAGGTCAGAGCCAAAAGGCTGGCCTTCAGGAAATATAAGGGAACACAGCGGGATGAAGATAGGGAGGCATACCAAACCGCCCTAAGGGAAGCAGGAAGGCAGTAAGACAGGCAAAGTCCCAAACTGAGGAAACACTAGCACGAACAGTAAAGAAGGTGACAAGACTTCTATAGATACATTAGTGAAAGGAGAAAGTCCAGAGGGGTATTGTTAAACTCAAAGGAGAAAAGGGGCATGTGAGGAGGAGGACCTGTAAAGCATCTATCCTAAATAGATACTTTTGCTCTGTATTTACTGAAGAGAAGGTAGGGCAGGGCCCACAGCTCAGCACCATGGACACAGGGGGGAGGGAGGGAGGTGAGCACTACTCCCTTCACAAAAGAAAGGGTCCTACAAGAGCTCGCTAAGCTCAGGGTGGACAAGGCAATGGGACCTGATGGCATACATCCCAGGGTACTTAAGGAGCTAAGGGTGGAAATAGCAGAGCCAGTAGCAGAACTGTTTATTGAGTCTCTGAGCCCAGAAAAGGTCTCAGAAGACTGAAGAAGGGCTCATGTGATCCCGCTTCACAAGAGTGGTAGCAGGGAGGAGGCAGGGAACTACAGACCAGTCAGTCTTACCTCAGTAGTGGGCAAGATTATGGAGGCACTCCTTAAGGAAAGGATAGTGCAACACCTGGAATCCATAGGGGCACAGGATCCAAGACAGCATGGGTTTACAAAAGGAAGATCCTGTCAAACTAACCTCACAGATTTCTTTGACAGAGTAACCAGAGTGGTGGACCAAGAGGGAGTAGTTGATGTCACCTACCTTGACTTCAGCAAAGCTTTTGACACTGTTCTACATAGAAGATTGATAAATAAGCTGGGTAGGCTCGGGGTGGGTCAGAAGCTGGTCAACTAGGTGGCAAACTGGTTGACGGGCAGAAAACAGAGAGTGGTGGTAAATGGTATACAGTCAGAAGAGATGCAAGTCACAAGTGGGTACCTCAGGGATCAGTCCTGGGGCTTAGTCCTCTTCAATATCTTCATTAGTGACATTGCAGATGGACTAGAGGGTAAGGCTTGTCTGTTTGCAGATGACACCAAGATCTGCAACAGAGTAGATGATCCAGATGGGGTGGGCAGAATGAGAAGAGATCTAGATAAACTAGCAAACTGGTCAGAAGCGTGGCAGCTGGGATTTAATGCAAAGAAGTGCAAGATCATGCACATAGGGAAGAGAAACCCTGAAGCCACCTATAGGCTGGGAGAGGAGTTGCTGGTGTAACCCCTAGATGGCGCTATCCCAGGGGCTACTACCCCTGCCTGATTTGCCACTAACAGGTTGAGGGGCCTGGATCCAATGGCGGGTGCCTCCACCCAGAGGTCAGGGTTTGCAATAGTTAAACTAACTTGGTCACAGCCCTCTGGGACACTGCAACCCCTTTCTTCCCACTAGTGGCCCACACAATATATCAGAATTACCTTCACAGTATACACTTACCCCCAGGTCTGGTTCCGCACTGGGACCTCCTGTGAAATGAGATACAGTGCAACAATCACAGTACAGTACTTTAACATAGACAAATACCTCAGGCAGTATAACTTCACTGAAACAAGCAGCTTTGATTTATTTAGGGGATATAACAAGGACAGGGGAAATCAGGTTAATTAGCTTATCACTCTAATAATCTACCTATGGCCTGTGCACAGGCCTATCCCTATCAGTTACTGTCCCTGGGTACCCAAGCCCTAGTGGCTAGTCCAAACCGTGGCAGCTGGTAGGGGCCCTTTCACACAGAGAAAAGGAGAATTAAACAGTCAGCAGTACAGTAATTCCATTTGGATTTAATGTGTGGCAATTCAACAGGGAGCAACCCTGAATTAGTACTCACGACCTCCAAATAAGATAGGGTCCTTCAATGTCAGCAGGGCTCACTTGAGGTACACAAACCTCTTCACACATCCATATAAAGAAAGTACTATACCAGGCAGGCTGCATCTGTATCCCGATCGCAATTACTGCACAATACCCGGGAGAACACACAGCAGATTCAGTTCCTGACAGACCGAGTGTAATTCAACAATTTCTTCAGTCTTCTACAGGGTGAGCCTGGTTTCTACTCTTCAGAGATCCTTTGATTCTTTTCACAGGACGGATTCAGTCCTAACAAGCAGTTACACAAGTTGTAGACCGGAACTCTGGGCCTTGCACACGTTTTTTGACTGAAACTGTGCACTGAAGGAGCACAGGGTTTCTTTCCCCTTCACTTTCAGATCTCAAACTGAAACTCCCAACAGACAAAAACCGGGCACTTCCTTTGAGTTCCTCCCAGTTCTTGACTGGATTGGCTGTCACTCACAATAGACTGCTGCTGTTGGTCCAAAAAGGCACCGAAGTCTAAACTACATCTCCCAGAGTCACTGCCCATACAATCCTCTTGTGGCTGGCTCAGATTATGAGTCCCAAGTTCTGATTCATCCAAGGCATCATTTTAGAGCTAGTTTACCCCACACTGATTGGTCCAGTTCAGCAGTTCAAAACCAGAATGGGAACTAGGCAGACAGTTCTGACTGCAAAGAAAGCAGGTTAGACAAACTGTAATTTTATTATTACTGTAAATGATTTCTGGCAATCAGTTACATCTTTCAGACAGGTTCCCTTGCACTCTAGTGACTGCAAAATGGGGTGAATTGGCAGCAGCTTGAGTGGTACTCAATCAAAGAAACACACAGTCCCCATACAAGCTAATTATGTCTGCAAGCAGACAGCTCTTAAAGAGACAGTACCAGAGGTTCTAAAACACTCACTGATAAATGGCTTAAACGCCAAACACCATTCAGGCTTGGAGCATTCAAGCAAGCTCCTGGAAGTCTTTTGGGAACCCCCATTTGCAGGGGGGTTACACTGGCAGTCACAAAGGAAGAAAGAGACTTCGGCATCATCATCACCGATGACCTGAAATCATCCAAGCAGACCTCTAAAGCAATAGGTAAGGCTAGGGGGATGTTAGGGTGTATTAGTAAGGGTATCACAAGTTGTAAGAGGGAGGTAATAATTCCTCTTTACAAGACACTGGTTAGGCCCCATCTGGAGTACTGCTGCAGTACTGGAGCCACACCTTCACAAGGACATTAACTAAATTGAGGCAGTCCAGAGAAGGCAACCAAAATGGTGCAGGGACTGCATCAGAAGACATATGAGGACAGATTAACAGAGCTCAATATGTATACCCTTGAGCAAAGGAGGAGAGAGGTGATATGATCAAGACATCTAAACACCTTGCGAGTAGCCTAGAAACGGCTCCTCTCGATAGTTACCCTCCGGTTTAACTCTGACCAGAAGAGTGATTTTGTGTTCGCACTCTGCTGTATTTCATTTTAAAACTTGGGAACCCAGAAGTATGGGAAGGGGAGTCCATTTGCTGAAACGCGCACCGTTCCGCTTCTGTCACAAAAGTATTGAAGCTTGTGTGTGGTGCCGCATCATTTCAGCAAATGGAACCCCACCTCCATACTTCCAGGTTCCCAAGTTTTAAAATGTAAATATAGCAAGTTGCGGCAAGACGAAAATCCCGCTCTTGCAGGTCAGAGCTAAACCAGAGGGTAAGCTGTCCAGAGGAGGAAGCCCACGTTTTGGGCTGCTTTTCTTTAAGGGCATTAACAAGGTGAAAGAGTCCAACATGTTTAAAAATAAGAAAAACAGCAGGACAAGAGGACACAGCATGAAATTAGAGGGAAGCCGATTAAGGGGGAATGTGAGGAAATTCTTTTTCACAGAAAGGGTGGTGGATGCATGGAACGGCCTACCTCAGGAAGTGGTGGCTATGAATATAGTGCAGAGCTTCAAACAGGCATGGAATAGGCATAAGGGAGCAATACAGATGAGTATGAATAGATAGGCCACTAACAGAGCAAAGGCCGATGGCACATTTATAAGGTAGAAAAAGAAATGGGCAGACTGGATGGGCCTTGAGGTCCTTATCTGCCGACAACTTCTATGTTTCTATGTAACTTGTATGTAGTGCAGTTCTTTATGGGGTTGTCTTTCTGGCTACATTGGATGATGTCGCCCTTTTTGCCTCTCGCCTTCTTGACAGGCACTCTTGTTGCTGTGCCCTTTTTACCCGTGCCTTCTTTGTTTTCACCCACATTATACAGAATCCTAGGAGCTCTTGAGTCATAGCTGATACTGACAGATGATGTTCCCAGGTCAGTCCCCAAAATAACAGCCTTTTACAAGGAAATTCTGGCAAACAAATATCCATGCCAGGCTGGCCCCTCCACTCACATAATTCAATATGCCTCACTTACATCACAAGATGTACATGTATTTTATCTGTGGCCCTACCGCTGCTCCTAAAAGCAGTATGACCCAGTTTGGATGTGATTTAGATCCACTTTCCTTTGTTCCATATGGTACATAACCCACGAGGGGGCCATCTGGTCTACACTGGCTACTTTTGATACATAAACAGGTAGCCCCTTTTACAGTAGATGAAATCCCTCTGCAGAAGATGAATGGAGTTCTGTTCTCTTGTGAGACAAAGGGTTGTTTACCCTTAGGCCTAGGCAGCAGAAAGAATGCAATTTTGGTTTGGTTCCCTCCCTACATCACAATGTTGCTACAATATCTCACAGAGAAAAGAATATTGCATTTGCATTACACGAGGGTTGAATGATGGCTGCACTGGAAACCAGTAGCTGCAGTTAAACACTGGTAAGATCATTTTGAGAAGTCTCATGACTAGCAGGTTTTGAAATATAAGACTAGTTCCTGTACAGTGCATGCAATTTGGGAACAATTTCTAGTGGCTAGCATCAATGTGTTTATTTGAAGGAGGATACCTCCTCCAATGGGGAGCCATCCAGAATGTTAAAGGTGGGGTTTAGGAAACCTGCACAGCTTGCTTCCCTCTACCAAACATCATAGAGACCATTTTCTGTTTTTTCTCTTGTTTCTGCCCTTCCATCTGACAGGGTAAATGTACAGCAGTGATTTTCTGGCCATACCGACTATCATGGAGCCATATTTATTTATTTAAGCATTTTACCAGGGAGGCATACTGAGCAGAGTACCGCTCGATTCCAGATGCGCCCTTGGGGAGGAGGGGATAGGGGAAAAAATACAGAGATACAGAGCAGAATTACAGAAAAAGTACAATCAGCAAATACAACTGTACAGCTAGCAAGGGAGGAAAAAGATAGGTAAATACGAATATGATGGAGTGCAAATTAGAATATGTACACCCACATGTTGTTGGTATTGAGGAGCAAGAACAATAATGCACCAGTAAAGGAGATCACATAGGACAGAAAATAGACCCCCACAACTACCACCTAAAGGGCCTGAAATGCATGGCAAGTATGTATGTCTGACTGGGTTGTAAGAAAGCAACATTTTGTATTGGCAGCAATAGGGTCTGCGGATATCGAGTGAGGAGAGACAGCTGAGCAGCAGAGCAGGCCTGATGCCAGGACCAATCAGAGCTATTTGCATGAGCAAGTAGTGGAGAAGTGCATCCTTAGGAGGGGTTTTAGATGGAGTGGGCTGGGGGCGTGTCTAATGATGGCCGGCAAGGAGTTCCGAATCTTTGGCATACGGTATTTAAAGGCAGCACGGCCAGAGATGGTTGACATGTGTGGGATGTGGAGTAGCCAGGAATCAGTGTTCCTGAGCGAGTAGGCTGGTGGCGGGAGGGCTGCTAGGGTTGCTGCAAGGTAAGGGGGGAGGGTCTGTGCCCAAAATTTGGCTGTGGTCCTAACACAACGTGACAGTCTCCGATCATGGAGGGAAGGGAGGTCTAAGGACCGGTAAAGGATGCAGTGATGGGTGTGGGGGGGCAATCTAGGGCGAAGTGACAGAAGGAAATGGAAAAGAGGATCAAGTCTGGCTAGGGAGGACTTGGGAGCTGCACTGTAGACCACGTCCCCATAGTCCAGTATTGGGAGGATCATTTTTTTAACAATTTCTAAGCACGTTTGCAGGGGGATGCAACTTTTGTGGCGGTATAGAGCACCCAGCATGGGGTGCAGTTTCTTGTGGAGAGAATCGATATGCTCCGAAAAATCTAGATGCTGGTCAAGCCAGACTCCAAGGTAGCTGAAGGACTTACAGGCCTCCAGAGGGGAGCCATCAAGGGTGTGGAAGATAAGGGGGGAGGGTAGTCTAGAGAGTTTAGCCCTCGTGCTGAATGTGAGGGAGACGGTTTTCTTAGGATTAAGAAAGAGTTGATTTGAATTAAACCAAAGTTGGACATTCTCAAAGTCCTGTTGAAGCCTGGTTGCTGCTTCAGAAGGGGATGAGCCTGAGGCATACAGTACTGTATCGTCTGCATACAAGTGAATGGAAGTATGTGGGCAGGTCAGGGGCAGATGGTTCAGGAAGATGGAGAACAGTATTGGGCCAAGGACAGAGCCTTGTAGGACCCCTGAAGTGATGGAGGGATTTACTCCTTAGTTGCCCCTGGTGCTAGTCAAATCCCCCATGGGGATTCTGGCACCAGAACAGCTGTCCCTGCAGAAGTGGACATGTGCATACACATCCAGCCGCATGCACTCCATTGTCTGCCTTTTCCTTTTGCCCTGCCTGCTGCACATTTGCTTGCACTCCTATGGGGGGGGGGGGAGTGACAGAGCAAGGCAATGCAGTCCTCCCCACCAGGAGTACATCATCCCTGGGATGCTTAGTCCTCTCCCTTTGCTGGCCCCCAATATCCCAGGTTCATTCCTGAACCCGGGTCCCCGACGCCACGAGTGTCTACCCTGCCACGGCACTGACAGGCCAGCTAAAGACCATTATTTTGACATTTAGTATATTTTGAAGTAATTTATCTGACATTGTTTTAAGTTGAGTAATCAAAGTGATAATGGCACTGGAGGCATCATCCTGCACTAAGCAGACGCAGGACCCCACGGAAAATGAGATAATGAGACGCAGCATCTCAGCTAGGCTATTCTTTTTTTTTATTTTTTTAATTCAGTTTATTTTACCAGGAGATACACCATTGAGAGAAACTTATTTACAAAGTGGTCCTTGGGGACAGGCAAACATTTCAATAGTACACAGTACAAAAATTCAAAAAAATTATAAGTCATAAAAAAGTGCAATATGCAGTGTCCAATACATAGGGATAATAGTAGCACTGAAACTGAGTAACAATGAAGAGTTTACACATCAGGAGTGACATGAGGCATAGGATCAAGGCGTAATCTGCCAATACATACAGTGGTAAGGCTAATACCTACACTGGTGAGGCTAGGGGATAATGTAGAAGGATGACTAAGCAAGAGAGAAAGTGGGATGGGAGAGAGTAGTAGAAAGCAAGGATGTGGAGCTATATAGAAGGCATAGGCTAGGAGAAAAGAGACAAGAAGAACTACAGTGAAGGAAAGAGAAGGGGTGGGTAAAGGAAACCATATAAGACAGAGGATGCATCTACAAGTGCTATAGCTGGTGCGAGTAGGGCACGACAGCTTGACCAGGGCCTAAGTGTAGCACTGACATTTATTTACCCATACAGATTTTAGCATTGATTTAAAGGAGTTTAGACCAGTCAGCTGTGTTAGTTTTAAGGTATCTTGGATAGAATTCCACAGGGAAGGGATTGAGTAACCAAGAGATGAAAGGTCAAAGCGTGACCTAATTCTGGGGGTATCCAATCGATTAGAGTCATGACGCCTAAGAGAATATGAACAAGAGGTAGTACTAAAAAGGTTATGAATATAAGTAGGGAGTTCCAAGGAGAGAGCTCTATAGGCTCATAGGGAAGCATTATGGTATCTTTGTGCAGCTAAAGGTAGCCAGCCTCACTGTTCACAGAGCATACAATGATGTGTAGTAAATGCAGCATTGGTGACAAATCTTATCACCCTATGGTAAAGGATGCCAAGTTTTGCACGAATAATTTTAAGACCATGGCGGTATAGGATGTCTGCGTAATCAAGGAGGGGCAAAAAAGTTGACATGACAAGTCTTAGTTTAGGGGGCGTGGCCTGGCTGGCAAACATGGCAGAGGTCTAAGTGAGGAGCTCTGTGTGGATCTGCTGCAGATTTAATGTATTCTGTCTAAATCCGTGACCTTTAGTAGTCTTTTACTTTTTAAGCAACTACCTGATGGCTACTACACTTAAATCTGGGAAAAAACAAATGAAGTTATGTTTTTCAACCCAGCGACACAGACAGCGAGACCTGGGCCAGAGTCGGCCGTCATCACCACTCTCTCAACAACCTTCCGTGGAGCAGTCCTCAGAGACCAAGAATTCCATTATGGCTAAAGCGAACCCTGATTACTTGTCTCTAGAACACTCGATTAAAGATCTTAAATGCAATCTTAGAGCGAAAAGCTGGGTTCGACAACTTAACTAACCAATTACAACATTTGCAACAAACGGTGAACTCCATGCCAGAAACTGTGGACGCTCACGAGGAGATAATAAAGGAGATGGAAGCACGAGTTAGTACTCAAGAAGGATTATTCCACTTCTTTGGTGACGGTGACTGATTTAAGAAAAGCCCTAAAAGAAATCGGGGTATTGAGGGAGCTAATAGATGACCAAGAGAACTGAGAATGAAGAAACAATATTCGAATCGTTGGACTCCCAGAGGGACTGGAGGGCAGGGACTGCGTGAGTTAAATTCAGACTTGGTTGAAGCAAATCCTGTCTGGGTCAAGTCTTCCCGTTCTCAAACCCTAAACCCTAAACCACCCTCGCATGTTCTCACTATTAAAGTTCTACTCGGGGCGCACAACAAGGAGCTCACCATTGCCTCTGTGTACCTACCCCCTAAAGATCAGCCCAATGGATTTATGAGCATATTGGAAAGCCTACAGGGATTACACCATAACTCTGAACTCATAGTACTAGGTGACTTCAACATAAATTGGCTATCGCTGGAAGTCAGAAACTACAAGGATGCTGTCCTATCACAGAACCTCACTGAGCTTGTTACCACCCCTACTAGATGTAACTATAGGGCAGGGTCACACACACTTCTGGACAGGATCCTTACTAATCACCCTGAACGAATCTCAAAAGTCTCAGTACTCCCTGTACATGTACCTGGACAAACAAATTCATTAAGCCACCTCCTAAAATAATCCACACCAGAGTGTTAAAGCAGGGATATCTTGAGCTACTAAAGACACACCTAAGCCACCTGGACTGGACACCAATCGACTCTGCCATTGATGTAAACCAAGCCTTAGACCTTTTCATCAGCCACTTCACTGCGGCCTGCAATATCTTTGCACCTCTCAAAAAGCTGAAGGTTAGGAGCAGAGCTTACCCTTGGATAACTCCCGATCTAATCACTTTACTCAAACATAGGGATCATCTCGGCACTGTGCCCATGCAACATCCAAACCTGGAGATATGCATGAATATAAAACTGCCAGAAATCAGTGCACGCGGGCAGTTAGGAGCGCCAAAAGCAAATACTTCAAGGAAGCTCTTTCCAACTCCTGGGATGATGGAAAAACATTTTGGAGTAACTTGAAAGACCTTACAGGCAAGGACCCTAAGTCACCACCCATCATGCTCAACATAAATGGAACACCAACATCTGACCTGTACACACCACTGTAATCACCAACACCTTTAACAATGCGTTCTCCAACTTAGACAGTGTTCTCCTTCTAATTTCTTTGATGCCCCTCTGGTAGTAACCCTCCTGCAACTACTCCTCTCCTACACCCTGTCCCACAATTCTACTTCAAGGAGATCCCAGTGCATGAAGCCAGAACCTATATTCGGAAGGCCATTCTACAACGCAGGCTACAGCAGTGACTCCCTTGACCTGAAGTTGTTAGCACTTGTGTAACCCCTGTGGCACCACCCCCAGTGTTACACCTCTGCCTACTACCCCGAACATAGGCTAAGGGGGTTGGGTTCGCTAACTTATAACATTTTTAAAACCTTTGCGCAGTGCCTCCACTCAAGGTGCTTTACGTGGGTGAGAGGGTACTGGGTGTAGCCCCCTGAGCTGCTACACCACCCACAATGACCAGTTACCTTCCCCAGACATGCCCCAATACACAGTTCCCACATTTCCACATTTTGAATTAAAGACTCTCTCTAATAATATGCTCACACATGATTTCAAACAACAACATATTTATTTCAGGGGTAATAAAGGAGCTAGGAAAGGGAAACAGGAGGAGTAGAGGTTATCTTACCATATTTACACATGTACAGAGATCATTTCGGAATTTTGCTGGTGAACCCTCCAGCTGGGTGGCTACATGTTAAAGGCAGACATAAATCACATTTTACCATTTGACTTAAGACATCCAGAGCCCTGGCTATCTAGCTGCTGATAAAACAGATGTTAAACATAATTATTAATAATACCCACACTGGTACCAGTCCCAGATACAGCAGAAACTCCGCAATCTGATAAAGTTGCAGCTGGTCGAGGTGGCCGGCTATTAATTTGAGGGTGGGGGCAACTTGGAAACAGATTTTTGTAAAGCAGAAAATTACTGTATGCAACCACAGCAGGGATTGCCCTGCACTTTAGCAGACAAAGCAGGGATTGCCTGCACTTGCAGACTTCCGAACATTCCAGGATAAACTATGTGGATCTTACATCCAGAACATTCAGCACAATATTTGAAAGTCCCATCCAAAGCAATAAGGGTGATGCTTCTGTTAAGCATCCTAAACGCAGTTTAAACACGGTCACATCCAGTACTTTATATACCAAAAGGCATCCATCCAGAGTAAGTTGGTAATGACACTTTTATCAAGCATCCCATACTTTAGTCACAGGCAGTCACATCCAGTACATTCTATATACCAAGAACATTATCCACAAGCGGAGTTCTATCCAGCACGTCTAGCCAATTAACACTTATATCAAGCGCTCTTAGACGAAATTCTGTGAGACACAGGTACATTCTCTTTAAGGTATCTTTGACATTAACATGCCCTAGGGCCTCCTGTCTTATGAAGTGGCAAGCGCGTCTTGGCAGACAGCTCCACCATGGCAGGACTCTAACCCATAGCTACACATTTATATGATTCACTAAGCCCAGCATCTTGCTGCATCTGCAACTTACCCAGAGGGAAGTGAAGTGTTCAAACAGTCACTATATAGTGTTACAGTAGCAGTGTACACTTCCCGCACACTTAATTTCGTAATGCAGTCCATCAGTGTTTAATCAGTGCATCTTCAGGTCTCTTTTGGTGTACATGCAGTGCTGATACAGTGTGTGCGAATTATGTTAATTAGCACTGTAATCACACTGCAAAAGTACTGCAATTAGCAGTGTTTTCAACACTGCCTGAAGCAGTGTTGCATTGCTTTTTCAGTGTGTGCGATTTATGTTAATTAGCACTGTACTCACACTGCAAAAGTACTGCAATTAGCAGTGTTTTTAACACTGCCTGAAGCAGTGTTGCATTGCTTTTTCAGTGTGTGCGAATTATGTTAATTAGCACTGTACTCACACTGCAAAAGTACTGCAATTAGCAGTGTTTTCAACACTGCCTGAAGCAATGTTGCATTGCTTTTTCAGTGTGTGCGCATTATGTTAATTAGCACTGCATCAACACCTGTAGTGCACTTCAGTGTGCAGTGTGATTTTGGTAGCGCTCCTGTCAGCAGTGTTGTGGTTCTGTTTTAGTGTACTAGGCTGTATTAAAGATGGCGTCGCGTAAAATTCAACAAAAACAAAACAGTATTCATCTGCAAGTATCTGCAACCTCAGCAGAGGAAGCTTTGTTTAAGGGTTACTGAGTGAGAAAGTCGTCTGAGAATTCCAAAGAAGATGAAGATCTTGGGAGCTATGTCTATAGGAGGTACTAAAGTCTGTTACCCCATGTTTGACTCAAAGTCACAAGGAAGGGGGTGGACATTTAAGTAAAGGAATGACCAACAATCATTCTGGTTTGCAGAAAATGGTATGGGAGCCTCCCTGATATGCAAGTCCTCACCGGTATTTCCAGGTTTATCTTCAAAAGGAGAAGAGAGCCTCTTCGGACTGGGAGAACATGCACGGTGTGGAAAATTATTTTCGGTATCAAGGGGCTGTTCGAGTGAAGTGGTGTGTGTGTGTGTGTGTGTGTGTGTATGTGTGTGTGTATCTCTCTTTCTATATTATATATCATGGGATTATCAAATCGCATTGGACAAACACCATTAGGTGACTGTGTGTATATCGTAGTGCAACCACACACCTGCACTTTTACTCCCCTCCAAAACAATGTAGCCATTTTACAAGATAGATAACCCACTGTGTGGTGTGTGGAAGCGCAGTGATATACACACGGCTTGGGTGGTTGATGCACTCGGCCTGCGGCCTCATGTGCAACAACACACACCAAGGTGTGCGTATATCAGAGCATGACCGCACACCCTACAGTGGGTTATTACTTACACACACACACACACACACACACACACACACACACACACACACACTACTTGTTGCAAAACAAACACACTACATTAATGCAGGCATTAGAATGCAAAGCAAGAAAATGAAAAACAGGGTTTGAGCCTCACGAGTCTTGGCAAATTGATTGTGTGGTGTTCCCAACCTTGATGCCCATCCCATACCCCCCACCAGACCATAGTCTCCTTTCTAAAGCACAAGGTACAGCTCCAACCCAGTGCCTCCCATAGCAGCCATTCGTACCTGTAAAACAAGAACAGCAATGGGCTCACAAAGGATCTGCAGCTCGTTATGAACTATTATATGACAAACAATGTAGGGTAAACAAAAAAACAATACTTATTGATACATATGGTCAGTGTCCTCCTACTCCCAGTCAATGTCCTGTCAGACCTGTAGATATAAAAGGGAAAATGGGTCAGTATGAAAAATAAAAATTCTGATCAGCTGGGTCAGTTGGGAAGGCTCTGTAGAGGTTAAAATAAAAAGTGGGTTTGGGGAAGATACCAGACCTGTACCACACCATCAACCTGGCTTTTAGAATGGACTTGGTCACTCAGGGGATGTCATGGTTGGGGGAGGGAGGAGGAGGACTCCTTTCCCGTGCCCCTAGAACTGATCTTTTTTGGGGGTAGGTCGTCCTGTTGCTCCACACATCAACCAACACAGGGTAGGATAAAGACACCAAGGAACAGCTATTCAAGGCACAATGAATGCTTCCCTGGTGGTGTAGTGGATCCTCCCCCTCCTTTTTCCCCAATCTGCCTGTAGAATACACAGGAACACAGGTATGTGATGGCAGGAAGGGACCGCAAGCCCACCTAGTCTGCCCAGTTCGCCTAGATATCCACTAGGTCTTTTTTGTAGTCCCCCCGTGCCAGTTGCCCTCTGTGCTTATCCCATGCCCTCGTGAACCCTTCCACCATTTCTCTCAGCAGCCCATTGCAGTTGTCCACCACCCTCTCAGTGAGGAAGTACTTCCTAATCCTTCCTCCAAGTCCCCCCCAACCGATTTGGAATTTTCAACTACCATCCATTGCAGTATAGCACACCGCAGCAGGCCAACTGTGACCATCTCTAGGCAGATATACGCAGACACAACCAGCCCCAGAACTCCCTGCAGCTGGCAACATGCAATAGAAGTTCCAATAGCCTGCAGTGCACATTTGAGCCTACACAATCTTTTATCAGATGTTTTCCACTTCTGCTCTTCTCCAGAGGATAAGTCAGTCTGTGACAGAACGTAGCCCAGGGAGTTCAGTGGGGCCAGTAAACCAAAGATGAGAGCCTATATAAACTCTTAACATGCACTGTAGGACAATCTCCCACCACAAAGAACTCCAGGATCTGCTGTAAATGAAGCTGTCAGTGCAGAATCCAGCAAAACCAGGCATCATAATCCACTACACTACAGCACACAGCAGGCAAACCAAAATGTTTCCACATGCAAAGTGCACATTGGCACCAGACCCACACTTATGTGGGACCCTTGACACAAGCCAGCCAGTGGATATTGTGGTAAGGAGGGACAAAACCTTTTACATGCACGTACATCAGGGAGAAACGGAAGGCAAGGGGAGATATTGAGTGTCTGAAAAGGGTGAATGGAGGGAAGGTAAAAGATGACAGCCAAAAAGCAGAAATACTGAACAAATACTTCTGTTCGGTTTTTACAAAGGAAGGGGCAGGAAATGGGCCAGCAATAATAAGGATGGCGAGATCATAGAAAAGGACACAGCTCCCTTTGCAAAAGAAAGGATCCTCATGGAACTGGCAGCAATAAGGCTATGGGCCAGACAGATGCACCCCTGGACACTGAGGGAGCCAAGGGAGGTGTTAGTAGGGCCTCCGACTACCCTGTTCACCCTGTCTTTGTAAACTGGTGACATGCCCAGGGATTGGAGAAGGGCTGATGTGGTCCCACTATACAAAGGTGTTAACAGGGGAGGATGCAGGAACTACATACTGGTCAGCCTGACCACAACAGTGGGAAAAATAATGGAAATACTGCTGAAGGAAAGACTAGTGGAGCATCTGGTTGTCAATGGTCTATAGGGGAAGTGGGAGAAGGGAACATTGTTTAACCAGGAGTAGCACACTAATCTGAAGCTTGTTTCCAGATGCAACCTGGAGCACAAAGAAGTTAAGTAACTTGCTCAGAATCACACGGTATGCACTTAGACGGCTGTTGGATTCAAACCCAGGTCTCCAGATCTGTAGCTCAGAGCCTTTACCCAATGTGCTATACTGCCTCCAGGACCCAAGGCAGTTTGGTTTTATGGGAGACAGGTTGTGCCCGACAAACTTAACTGAGTTTTTTGACTGGGTAACAAGGAAGGTGGATGGAGGAGGATGTGGCCTACCCAGATTTCAGCAATGCCTTTGACACTTTGCCACATAGAAGGTTGGTAAATGAGCTGGAAGGCTTAGGTGTGGAACAGAAAATAACAAGGTGGGTGGAGAACTGGTTCAAAGACTGAAACCAGAGGGTGGTGGTAAGGCAAATGGGGTGCATTCCAGGGTGGCAGTGGTGTGCCCCAGGGGTTGGTGCTGGGACCCATCCTTTTTACGTTCGCTTGCGCAAGGAACATCTTGGGAGAATGGGACACTTTGGAGGTGTGCCCCTCCTCTGTAATCCCCTGCTCCATTGAGCAGGTGTGGCAGTCCTGCACCAATCGGACGCAGTGCCGTGTATGACAGCGGTGGTCTTCTCTTCAATGAAAACCACCACTGTCACACAGCACCACGTCACGCCGCCCCCCCCAAATCTTTGCTGCCACACTGGGAGCCCACCCCAGCGTGGCAAACGTCCCGCGTCATCTGCCGACGGGGGTGCCCAACTCGCCGGCTCCACTGCCCCCAGCCATCCTTCTGTCACACTGGGAGCCCACCCAGTGTGGCAAACGCCCTACTTCATCTTTTTTTTTGAAAACCTGTAAATTAAAACAGTCCACAGCGCTTCTCCCAGCCCCCTCCCACAACCCGCACCCACCCACTGCGTGCCCTGCCTCCCCACCCCCCCTCACCCCATGCTTACCTCTGGAGCTCGGTGCGACGATCTTCGTGGACCGGGAACACGTCTGCACTCTTCAAAGCCGACCGCAACTGAGGAAATGCCGGTAAGCTGTATAATGGGCTAGATAGGGGATTTTCAACTTTATTGCATATCTCAGGCATTTTTTGGAATTTTTGCACCAAATTTTCAACATGGGGTTTTTGGGACCCCTTCTCATGAATGATGTCACTGTCATGGCGTTATTCAGGCCAAGTGTGATTTCGCGGTCACTGCGCTAAAATCACCCTTCGGCCCTAATAACGCCATGACAGTGACATCAATCATGAGAAGGGTCCCAAAACCCCATGTTGAACATTTGGTACAAAATCCAAAATGACTGTTTGCGTCACGTTGCGCGTTCCTACGCAGGCTCGTAAGTTAGCGAATTTTCAATATTTTCACTCCAGATTTTCAACATTGCCATTTTACCACACCTTCTTATGAGTAGTGCAGCTGTCATTTTTCACATCTCACCCAAAATGTGTTTCCGCCCATGTAGCGCACAATGGCGCAGTCGGTGTGCGAAATCAATGTATGGGACACATTAAGAAAATCACAGTGACACTGTTCATGAGCAGAGGTCTTAAAATGGCTATGTTGAAAATTTGGTGAAAAAATTCCTTAAAATGACTGTTTTACAAGCGTGCATTGCGCAGTTCCTACGCACGCTCGTAAGTTCGTGAATTTTCAATATTTTCACTCCAATGACTTCCAAATACCTAAACAGCACATAGAAGCAAGCAACATTCGGCACTGACAAATGCTTGTACTTCTTTGTCACTGATTTTTTTATGCCATGTCCAAGTGCCAAATACCACTGCAAATACCTGCAAGCGAACGTTCGGCATTGACAAATGCTTGTTTAATATCTATAGCAACGATTAGCCCAGTTCCAATCAGGGGAGGAGAGCTGTTCTTTCCAGACCGGGGCTTGTTGCTGGAAGTGGTCTGGGCAGGCATTCTGGGGCTACATCGGCAGTGGGAGAAGATGGGATCACATTGGTGATCAACAAGGAAGCTCTTGCTGGCGGGAGACAGGCAATGCATACTGGGTCCACATCAGCCACAACTTTGCAAGCCGGCAACTCAGGAAGGAGTGGCCAATCAGTGAATAGGGCGCGAACCTTTGACTGTGTAACTGGGCCATAAAAGGCAAATAGTCCAGTTGCAATCAGAGGAGGAGAGCTGTTCTTTGTTCCACACCACCTACCTTGGCCCTGACCTCTATTAAATGGTTGGTAAGGGCAGAGCCTTGGAGGAGGACAAGTCTAGATTGGGCGAACTGGAACACTAGGAAGTTGGATTGTTATTGATTGGGGGAAAAGGGTCCTGTACACTGTGCTGCTTGGGCAACACTGACTACTACCAGGAAGGGGCATAATGTAGCAGACTGTGTAAATGACTGTGTATGCCAACTACATCTGAGGGAGTAGGCAAACTGTGTGTGAATTGATTACTGCTAGGGTCTCTGAGATGGCTAGTGTTGTGATGGGCTAATTTTGCTTGTGAACCGTCTACTGCTAGGGCAAGAAAACTGGCTACTGTCAAGAAAGAGGGAAAATTGCTGTAATTGGAGAAGGCAAACTGCTTGGGTTTTAGTGCAACACTGACTGAATTATTTCTGTTAGAGGGCCACATTGCTCACCTAAAATGAGGGTAGACTTGGGGGTGGCCAAAGTGGGCACCTTCGGTAGAGTGATTGGGTGTACAGGTTGCAGAGGGCAATAATATTAAATTGGGCAAGGAGGTTCAGAGGGTGCCCAGTGTGTTTTCAGTTGGCAGGTCTTAGGGAGGAAGTAGAGGGGATCAGAAGGCAGCTGGAAGGTGGGAGGGGTGGGGAGGAAAGGTGTGGAAAGGACCTCATGAGACTACACAAGGCCAATATGGCATAACCCAGGGAACAGGTAGACAAGGATCATATGGTTAGTCATGAGGGGTGGGGCACGAAACAAGCAACGTACGGAAATCACTTTGTAGGGAGGTGGCTGACCAGAAGGGGGACAGGAGAGCAGGTGGGGCAAGCATCACACTTACTAATCTATTAGCCTTGCTGCTTATGCAGGAGATGAGGTGGAGAGGCTGGCAGGAGGAGGGAGCAGGCAGACAGAGGGTTTGGTCAGTAAGCTGGGGAGATGGGGCAGGGGAGAGAGAGAGCCAGATCCACAGAAGGGGAGGGGAGACATTAGCCTAGGTGGGAGGGAGGTGGGGAGGAAGGGGAGTGCAGCGTGAAGCCAGGGTGGGAGGAGGGAGGACTAGGGTAGGGCAAGCATCCAGGTTAGGGAAGTCAACCAAGGATAAGGAATACTCTAGATAGGCCAGCTTCAGGGCAGGAGAAATCAGATGAGGTGGAGAGGAGGAGGGGGAAGACGGGGGGTAGGGAGAAACACAGCAGATGGGGTGAAGGATGCAGAACTTGGAGGGGGGGAGGCAAGGAGGGAAACAGTAGAAGGGAGCCTGGGTGGGGAATCTGAGGATACCAGCCCAGAAAGAGTCCACGGAGATCTGGGTGGGGGGCAATGTGTGCCACCCAGGAGGCTGGGGGGGACAAGAAGCAAGCTGGGAGCTACAGGTGGAAGAATGAGCAAGGTAGGGCAAGCACACGCTTGTGATCCCCAGGCTGAGGGGGACAAGAGAAGTAAGCTGGGGGTTGATGACAGAAGTAAGAGCCTGGATGGAATCTAACGGGCCAGTAAAGTGGGGGGGTGGAGAAGGTGATCCTGCTGGGTGACTCCATGGCCTGGGGCATCCAGTGGGAGGGAGGGAAAAAGCTGCCCAGTCAAGGCTAAATGTATCCCAGGCCTAGCCATACACAAGGCCAAATTCCAGCTATACTCGATAGCACTGGAATGCGGGTAATCCCCAGACGAAACATCTGGGAACAAATGACTTAGAGGGGAACAGTGAACTAGAAATCCAGGCAAGATTCCGAGAACTGGCCAGGGTTTACCACTCTATAGAAGTGCAATCTCCTCCTTTGAGATTCTGCCACTACCTAGGGTGTCCAGGGAGACCAAACATAAACTTAAAGAGGTGTGAACCAGTGACTCAGGGACTGGCGCAGGGCAGAAGGGTATGGGCTGGTGAGGTACTGGGGGATACATGGGAGGACAAGGGGTTATATGCCAGGGATAGGCTACACCTCAACTTGGAGGGGAAGGAGATCTTGAAACTAAATCTTGCTGGATTCATAGTCGAGAGGTGGAGTTTAAACTTGTAAAGGGGGGGTTAAGCAAAAGAGTGGCTCCAGGAGGGCTGCTTGAGGGTCCAGGTCCAGGGCATGAAAAGAAGGCAGGTAACTGCGATCTAAATCCATCCAGGGCTATGCAAGAAAGGGCATCTAGGGACTGCTCAGGGTCGAGATGACTGGAGAAGGGAGAGGGGTCAGGATGGAGGACAGCCCTGATCAATGCTAGGAGCATGGGCAACAAAATGCCCAAGCTCCAGGTGATGCTGGTTGAGGGATCAGTTGATGCGGCAGCAATTACTGAGACATGGGCCACTCAGAAAAATGACTGTGACCTAAATCTGGTGGGCTACAAAATATTCAGGAAGGATAGAGGAGAGGGAAGA
The DNA here is from genome assembly GCA_016271365.2 of Neoceratodus forsteri. Classification (NCBI taxonomy): domain Eukaryota; kingdom Metazoa; phylum Chordata; order Ceratodontiformes; family Ceratodontidae; genus Neoceratodus; species Neoceratodus forsteri. The sequence continues at coordinate 130,391,705 of JADMNL010000024.1, forward strand.
GGAGGGGGTGTAGCGCTGATAGTCAAAAATGACATAGCGGTTAGTGGAGTGGAGGAGGCTGTAGGGGGAGGTGGAGGAGATCTGGGTAACCCTACAAAAGAGGGGAGGTAAAAGATTGAAAGTAGGGGTGGTGTACAGAACCCCCAACGATGGAAGAGGTCCTGGAGGACAAACTAGTTGAGAACATCAAGGGGTACTGTGACCGTGGAAAGGGAATGATGGTGATCATGGGTGACCTTAATATGCTGGAGACAGACTGGGACACTATGGCCAGGGCCCCGATTTTTCTGCGGCACATCGGAGCAAAGTTCTGACAGGGGTTCTCATTGCCGCAGAACTTCTGCGACACTCAACACCAATTTCTGCGGCAATTCTGAGGCACATTTTTACCCTTCATTTTTTTCCTTTTTTTGTTTTTTTTTCCATATCTGACACAATGCACGCTCGTAACACAGTCATTTTATGGGTGTTTGTCACCAAATTTTCAACATAGCCAGTTTAAGACCTCTGCTCATGAACAGTATCACTGTGATTTTATTAATCTGTCCGGAACATTGATTTCGCACACTGACTGCGCCATTCTGCGCTACAAGGGTGGAAACACATTTTGGGTGAGATGTGAAAATGACTGTATTACTCATAAGACAATGTGGTGAAATGGCAATGTTGAAACTCTGGGTGAAAATATTGAAATTCGTGAACTTACGAGCCTCGTGAATTGCTGCAGCTCGTTAAACAGTCATTTTGGAATTTGGCACCAAATTTTTCAACATGGGGGTTTGGGCCCCTTCTCATGAATGATGTCACTGTCATGGCGGTGAGTCGGGTCCCGAAGGTGATTTCGCGGTCACTGCGTGAAATCACTTGCCGAGCCGAACTCGCGCATGACAGTGACAATCATTCATGAAAGGTCCCAAAACCCATGTTAATTTGATGCAAAATCCCAAAAATCACCTGAGATATGCAATAAGTTGACCCTCCTATCTAGCCCATTATACAGCTTACCGGCATTTCCTCAGTTGATCGCCTTTGAAGAGTGCAGGCGTGTTCCCGGTCCACCGAAGATCGTTGCGCTGGAGTCTGGAGGTAAGTATGGGGTGGGATGGGTGTGGGGAGGCTGAGTGCGCAGTGGGTGGAGTGCGGGATGTGGGAGGGGCTCGGGAGGCAGCGCGTGGGACAGTTTTGTTTTACAGGGAAAAGAGAAAAGGCGTCGCGGGACCACTTGCCACGCTGGGGTGGGCTCCCAGCATAGCTGTGACTTTAGAGGCGTTCAGCCGGCGAGGATTAGGCACCCGTCGTAAAAACAATACTAACGTTTTGCCACGCTGGGGTGGGCTCCCAGCTTGGCACAATGACTGGAGGGGCGTTCAGCCGGCGGGGATTAGGCACCTCCGTCGGCAAAAAAAAATATAGGCACGTTTGCCACTGGGGTGGGCTCCCAGCGTGGCATATCAGCATTTGGAGGGGGGGACAGTGAAGCCGACGGGGGACTGGGCATCCCCGTCGGCAAATGAAGTGGACGTTTGTTCCCCGGGCTGCCGAATTCCGCGGGTGATGGCAAATTCCACGGATATTTCCGCGGTCTGCCGCATCCGCGGAATCGCGGAAAACTCGGGGCCCTGACTATGGCATCCTCTGTGGCCAGGGAACAGAGACTGATGGATATGTTCCAATATGCCTTCCTGCTCCAGCAGGTGGGGGAACCTACTAGGGAGGAGCGGATACTGGATTGTGTCCTAGCAGACAGTGACCAGATAAAGAGCCTGGAGGTGTGCAGCCCACTGGCAGGTGGTGATCACACTACAGTCTGGTTACTGCTGTATCTGGGAGGGGGAGGATAACCATTCTAATACAGTAGTAGTGGACTTCAGGGGAACGGACTTCGTGGGCATGGGCAGGATTCTACAGGGGAGCTTGGACAAGATTAGGCCGGACATGGATGATGGCAGCTTGTGGGAGGCCATTAAGAAGGGGGGTGCAGGAGACTACTAACTCCTGTACAAAGGTGAGGCGTAATCATGATAGAGCCAACAAGCTGTGTTGGTGGACCAGGGAGGTGCAGGAGGCAGTGAGGGATAAAAAGGCTGCCTATGCATGTTTTAAGCACTCTGGGGGGATAGGGAGAGGGGTATGAGTTGATGGCTGGAAGGGTCACCACAGTGGTGAGGGGAGCCAAGGTGAGGAGGGAGCAAAACCTGGCTAGGGATATCTGAAGGGGGGAAAGGGATTCTATAAATACACAAGGGAGAAAGAAAAGGAGGCACAGATCAGCATGATTAGGACTGAGGAGGATGGACTCAGGAGGCAGGAAATCAGGCAGAGGTGCTAAATGAGTACTTTGCCTTGATATTTGCGGAGGGAGGCAGAGGATCCCTCCAGCCCAATGGGAAGGAAGGGGAGCCAGCAGAGTCGAGAGGTCAGATGGAGTCGAGAGGACTGAAAGAAGTTGGGGTACAGGCTGGGCCAAGTCTAGAAGGGGATGGGTGGTTAAATGAGGGAGTGGGCAGGGAGGGAGGGAGAAATCACAGTGGAAAGGGAGAAGGAGGCCCTTCAGACACTAAAAACTGATAAGGCACCGGGGCCAGATTGGTTGCATCCGAGGGTTATGAAGGAATTGGCCGATGAGCTAGCAGCACCACTGGCAGCACTGTAACACCTCTCTGCTTCAAGACTGGAGGGTGGCTCATGTGGTGCCTATCCACTAATGGGGGGGTCTAGAGAGGAGATGGGGAATTATAGGCTTATCAGCCTAACATCTGTGGTGGCCAAAATAATGGAGGGCATTATCAAGGATAGGCTCAGGAGGCAGCTGGAAAGGTTGGGGCAACTGGATGACAAACATTATGGTTTCATCCGGGGAAGATCGTGTTAGACCAACCCCATAGATTTTTATGACTGGGACCATGGACCGGCATAGACCGGAGGACGTCCTATACCTGGATTTCAGTAAGGCATTTGATTCGGTACCCCAAAATGGGCTGCTATTAAAGCTGGGGTGGGAGGACAGTTGCTCAGATTGGGGGTGGGGGTGAGAGGGCAGTTACTCAGATGGGTAGAAAATTGGCTAACAGGGCAAATACAGAGGGTAGTAGTGGGTAGTCTCCTCCTCCTCCAAGAAGTTTACCAGTAGGGTCCCCCAAGGTTCGGTACTAGGGCCACTCCTGTTCAATGCCTATGTCTTCGATATGAGGATGGCGGTTAAGAGTAGGATGAGTCTCTTTGTGGATTACTTAAAACTGGGAGCATTGGCGGATGGAGACGAAGCGAGAGACAGTCCAGAGGGACCTGGATACCCTGGAGCGGTGGTCAAGGAGGTGGGGGACTGAGGTTTAATGCAGGGAAATGTTGGGTGCTGCATCCGAGGGTCAGAAACCTGGGCCATGTATACACCCAGGGGTGTCATACTGCAAGCCACAACGAGTAATCGGGATCTAGGGGTGGTGGTAGACGTCAACATAAACAACACTAAAAATTGCAGAAGAACTGTGGCCAAAGCAAACCGGATACTGCATAGCCAGGGGGATTACATCCAGGAAGAGGGAGGTGATCCTCCCTCTGTATAATGCCTTGGTCAGACCAAATCTCGAGTACTGCATGAAGTTCTTGAGACCTCACCTCAAGGGACGACGCAACACTGCTGGAGAGTGTCCAGAGGAGGGCAACCAGGATGCTTCAGAGCATGGGAGGAAGGCCCTATGAGGAAAGGCTGGAAGAGCTTGGGCTGTACTCACTGGAGGAGAGGAGAGATGGGGGACATGATCGGGGTCTTCAAATATGTAAAAGGAATAAACAAGGCGGTGCCAAAGAGATGTTCAGACTAAAGAAGGTGGGAAACAACCAGGTGACATGAGTGGAAGCTAGAGGAGGGAAATTACAGGGGTGATGCAGGAGACCTTACTTCATTGAGAGGGTGGTGGAGCCCTGGAATGCACTGTCCAGGAGTCTGGTGGAGAGGGCACAGTGGAGGGCTTGAAGAGGGAGTGGGACAGGTTCAAGGGTAAACTGAAGAAGAGGATGACCCTTTCTAGGGCTGGGTGGGAAAGAAAGAACCCATTAGGAGGCTGGCTACGAGCAGACACAACAGACCATCCGCCTATTCTGATGGCTTTTAGTATGTTAGATAGCGGAGGAACTTCAGGGAAGGTGTGCCTATTTGTAGATGATACGAAGATCTGCAATAGGGTAGACACCCTGGTAGGGGAGGTGGAGGCAGTGAGGGAGGGCCTAAAGATTCTGGAGAGGTGGTCGGAAACTTGGCAGCTGAAATTTAATGCCAAAAAGTGCACAGTAATGCACATGGGTGTAATAACCATCAAACCATTTACACACGGGGGGGGGTAAGGAAACTCAACAGGACAGAGATCTGGGGATTATAATTTCAGATAACCTGAAGGCGGAGAACCAGTGCAGCACAGTGGTGGGCAAAGTGAATAGAATGCTGTGTGCATACGGAGGGGTATAAAACAGAAAAAGGGAGGTGCTGATGCGCCTTTATAAATCCATGGTGAGGCCTCACCTGGGTATGGGGTTTAGTTCTGGAGGCCTCACCTACACAAGGATATAAGACAGGATTGAAAGGGCTCAGACAAGGGCAACCAAGATGGTGCATGCTATGCATAGGCAGCCTTATGAGGAGAGGTGGAGGGAATCTCATCTGTACCCACTGGAGATTAGTAAGCTTATTTGCAAGGAAAATAAGTGCTAGAACTAGGGATCATAAACTAAGATTAGAAGAAGGAAGGTTTAGGGGCAATGTGAGGGGGCATTACATCACTGAGAAGGTGGTGAAGTCCAGAAACCGACTACCAGAAGAGGTGGTGTGCGAAAAAATGGTGAAAGGATTCAAGGGCATGGGACAGACACCAGGAGCTGACCGGTGGGCAGAGTGGGGTGTCTCTTGACTGAATGATGATTGGGGGTGGGGGTGAGGCAGACTCGACTGGCCAAAATGGTCGCTTTCTCTCACCAGATCTGCTATGATTCTAAAGGCAGTTAAGTAATTGGGACTTACCTGTTCCATCAGGTAGGAGTCCAGAGTTTGAGTGTCCTTGGTTTGGGGTATTCTGGTAGGACCTGAAGGGAAGAACAGAGAAGGTTGAAGGGACACAAAGGTTCGGAGGTGCTAGAGGAGAGATTAGAGTGTTAGAATTAAACAAAGATACTTATCTGATTGGTATGTTTGGCCAGACCTGTAGAAATAAAGGGAAAAAATAGATCAGTATAGGGAAGTTATAGTAGCAAGAGTAGAGAGATACAAAAATGGTATATAGCACAGGCGTAAAGGAAGAGAAGTTTCAGAGGAAAAGACAAACTAGTCCAAAGTAAGGAAACTAGAGATGGAATAAAAAATGCAGGCAGCTAAGAACAGAGAATAAAGTGGTATTTGGGACTCGTCAACCCCCCCCCCTTAGCGCCCCTAGGTGACCTGCAGGTAGCCAATAAATTTAAGTAGTAGTCCAGATGGGCAGGTGGGAATGCATTTGGGCTAGTGGCCCCTATATTATTTAAAAAAGGGGACACTGGTGGTTCAGGAGTCTTGAGTTGTCCCAGGAGGCCAGTGGTTTGAAAGGTATAGCTCTGGTGATATAATAGGTCACTCCCTCATGGACAGTGGCAATTTTTTTTTATATTATCTTCCCCTGGAACCTAATGTGGGTGGGGGTGATGTCCTTGGGCCCAGACTGTATGTAGCAGGCAGGAGGCTGTTCAGAAAACTGCTGACCAGAAATGCTGCGGCTGTTGATAGGCAGACAGTTTAGTGCTACTGAACTACAGTGACAGTAATGGCAGGCACTTTCAACTGCCAATCCAGAGGAGGGCAACTAAAATAGCGAAGGGTCTGCACCAGAAGCCATACAAAGAGAGACGAGCTGAATATGTATGCACTTGAGGAAAAGGGCCGAGGAGACAGGACAGAAAATTTCAAGCACCTCAAGGGAATCAACAAAGTCCAAAAGAGTAGCATCTTTCAGAAAAAGAGATGTGCAAGAACAAGGGGCCAAATTTGAAGATAGAGGAGATGGCTCAGGGGCAACATGAGGAAGTATTTTATCACAGAGAGGGTGGTGAAAACATGGAATGGCCTTTCTAAGGAGGTTGTGGGGTCAAAAATAGTGGGGAACTTCAAGAATACATGGGACAGACATGAACCAATTCTACTGGTGGGTAGGAGGAAGTCAGCTGTTGGATAACTAGGATCTGCAGCTTATCCACTAGGTAGGGAAATGGGCCGACTGAGTGGGCCAAGCAGTCCTTATCTTCCATCAAGGTCTATGTGTCTATGATTCAGCCCACAGAGCTCAGGCTGCAACCTGCTCCATGTGTGTGGGAATGAAGATGGGATATTTTTGGGAGGGGGAAGAGAGTAGAGCAAATATGTCTCCCTCTACCCATCAGCCACAAAGTGGCATGTGAAGAGCCCCCATGGCAAGAGGGTCTGGAGGGTGGGCAGCCAGCAGTAGGTGGCAGGAGTCTTTAGCTAAGCCGCATGATGGCAGACTGTAGGTGCCTTGAGGGCCTGGTAGAAAGGGACTGGGAGAGCAAATGCACAAGGTGGGGACCACAAAGGAAAATCCACAGTGCAGCTGAAGGGCAATGCCTGAACTTGACTTAAAAGTGGCTGTGGGTGGGAGGCAAACAGGGGAAATCAGTGGGCTCCCTGATGGGACCATGAGCAAGCACTGCATACAATAGAGTCGCACAGCAGCTAATGTCAAAGTACCAGGGGCTAACAAAAGGATTTGGAGGAGGAAAAGAACAGTATAAGGTCCAGGACAGCTCACAATTAAAAACACAGAGCACTAAAGAGAAAGAGCCCTGATGGGTTATAAATATTAAGTAAATTTATGCAATAGGAATGGACATAAATGGAGTGTGATAAATCCATTTTATCCGAGCATGTACGTTATACATGCAGAATCTTACATTTACACATATATTTATTACGGTCATCCTTGATTAATGTGCATGGTGGACTGCGTCACACATCCCCATCCCTCACCCCGTTGTTTGGCACTGCTTACTGGTATCTTGCTTTTAGTTTTGTTTCTTCCAGGTTGACCGTCCCTCAGCCACACCACCTGCCATTTAGTCGTACTTCTCTCCATTCTTCCCACTCTCATACAGTGATCATTTGTTTCTGTTTAACATTTTTTTTTGCTTTTCTACCAAACCTTTTTCAACTGGCTGCTCCAAGCTGTCGCACTGCTCTGCATTCTGTTGCCGTGTCCTAGCCACACCTCTCGATATAAAAATCAAATTTTTTTTTTTTTTTAAACACTGCTTCCTCAAAAACTGATAAGCCCTCACTCTTACTCTTCCACTCTGGTTTCCCCACCTCACTACAACTGCCACCAGAGCTCCCCCAGCACATAAAAACTGTCAGATTACTTTTCCTTAAACTGCTTGCCAGCAAACCCCACTGCTGATGAGCCCTCACTCTAGGTCACACTTCTGCTGGGGTTTCCAGACCTCGCTACAACTGCAACCATAGGCTCCTGTGAAGTCCTTCTCTGTAAACTCTAAATGGTCTCTTGTGGCCCTTATGGCCCTCCTCCTTCCCTGCTTAGTTACTGATATTTCCCTGTCTATATACCACACATGTTTTAAGCCCCCACCATTTCCTCCTGACCTCCAACACTATAATGCTGTCAGTCTGTTCCAGGTGTCTACCACCCTTTCAGTGAGTAGTAATTCCTCATCCATCTTACTCCCACCATTAGCTCCATCATGTCCCATGGTCCTTTTCCTATTTGAAGGCCCCTCCCAGCACCCTGTTCATCCTTTAAGGTACTTGCGGGTCTCCATCATATCCCCTCTCTTTCAGGGTTTATATATTTGAGATCCCAGTCTCCTCACAGGGCTTTGCCACAGCCCATGTACAATTTTAGTTGCCTTTATACTGCCACCCTATGGCCTTTCCATGGTGCAGCCTCCAAACCTGGACTCAGGACATTTAGGCCCTGTCCACACTACCCCTCTGTAATGTTACAGAGTGCCCAAACCGTTACCGCAATGGTTTACATTTACACCTGTAACGTTACAGAAGGAGTTTTCATAACCGTTGTTGAAACCACGTAGAGGTGGTTTCAACAATGAATATGAAACAGTTACACCTCGATAGCGTTACTGGGTGTGGTGTGAATGGCGTGGCACTGGTCCCCTGATGCGGCAGCGAGCTGCATTGTGGGATCGGGTGCCTGCGGTATGACCGCCCGGCTTCCGAAGTGTGTAGCGGTGGTGCGGTCCGAAATGGACACCGTGGCAGTGTGGACACACTGTACCACTCCACGGTTTTAACGGTTTCTATCTGTTACGGGGTCTGAGAGGTGCAGTGTGGATGGGGCCTTAGTTGGATCTCACTAATAAGGGATTGACTTGCAACACCACCACCTCCCTACTGCTGCTGAAGATGCCCCTCCTATGCAGCCCCAGCATCCTTCTAGCCCTACCACTGCTTTGTCATGGCCCAGCAACTTTAAAAGAGACTTACCAAGGTAAAGGCAACAGGTGGCCCCTGCACCATATCCATTGGTGCCTTGCTGTAGAGGACTCCAATGAAGTTAATATGTCCCCAAATTTTTAAGCCGTTAAAAGTTCTGCCCTTCATAAAATATACAAACCAGGTCCAAGAACTTCCCAGTTGCTTGCTGTGACTCCACTCCACACTCTCTAGCAGGATGATGAGATGCCAGTGAGGAGCAGCGGGGTGCTGCATCTTTATCTATAATGGCGGCAGCTTTTCTATTGATTTTAAATGATTTAGTGACCACCTGGCAATGAAACGTGGGCATCAGTCAAGTAACAAGGCCCTTGTTAGTTGAACAGTGCCCATTTTATGCAGTGGCTCACTATAGTTTAAAATCAATAGAAATGCTACCGCCATTACACATATAGGAGTCGTGGCGGGCCGGCGGAGAGTAGGATCGAGGCATCCGATGGGCAGCTCTCCTACTCCGGGGAGACACGGGCAGCACTCGGTGCGATAGGGACCCCTGGTGGAAACCCGGGAGTTCCACGCAGGCCACGGCCTCGGCGTGGGGGAGGCTGGCGGGACGCTTGCATCATTACGTCCCCACCTCCTCAGAGGAGAAAATCTGGTGGAAAAGAAGGCGGGCAGGACCACCGATCTATGAAGCCCTCCCTGGAGAGCCTCACATTGCCTCCGTCGCTGCGGGACCCCGACCAGTTACAGTTCCGGGGTCACGAAGGTGGCCCGCGGCCCCACCCTCGGGGGGGCAAGCTGGGGGTGACTGTGGGTCCCCAGCAGCAATTGACGGAGGTAGAGGTCTCCGGGGGCCGTGACCAGGGTGGATGGCCCGGTGGTCCTGCCAGGAAAAAGGGCAAATTTAAAAAAAAAAAACAAAAAAAACATATAATGGAGTGTCCCCCACGCCCTTACTGGCATCTCATCATCCTGCATGGGGGTGGAGCTTGTGCAGCAGAAAAAAAAAAAAAACACAGGAAGTCCTTGAGACCCAGTTTGTATATTTTTATGAGGGACAGAACTTTTTAATGGCTTATAAATTTAGGGACATATTAACTTCCTTGGGGTCTTCTGGCGGCAAGGCACTGATGGGTATGGTGCAGGGCAGTATCTTGGCAAGTCTCTTTAAGATCATAATAACTCCAAGGCCCCCACTTAGTGATCATCAGTACCAACCCTATAAAGCAGCTCCTGGTTTCCTATGCCCTAGGTGCACAATTCTGCACTTTGTCATTGAACCCTAACTGCCCCAATCTTGACCACTTTTTGAGTTTCTCCAAGAGAGGCATGTGCATGCTCTCTGCACCCTTCTTAATGCCCACACTACAAATTTTGTTATTGTCTGCAAAAAGGCATTCTCTTCTTTGCCAGTTTTTCTGCAACGTCACTTATGAAGACAGTAAAGAGGATCTGTGCCAGTACTGAGCTGAGCTGCTCACTGTCCAGTCACTGTAATAAGTGTCATTAACCATCACCCTCTGACACCTTAACCCCCCACCCCCAACTACTACTCCGTTTTCCAACCTGCATTTCTGGTCGCCCCCCCCTTCTGTTCAGCTACCACAACACCATCACTCTGGCATCTGCCAGGACTTGTTCCACCACAGAATGAATCCAATATGTGGAGCAGCTGCTAGGTAGTCAGGATACGTTTACATGTTCTTCCATTCCCTAGGACATAAGCGGCAAGGGTGCACAAACACATGCACAGACATGTGTGTGGCACAGCACCAGTCAAGTTCTTCCCACCCATGGGCTGCTCCCACCTGCACTGCCACTTGTGGTCACTCAGTTGGCACTACTACAGCTGAGCTGGCTGTCCTCCTTCCCCAGAAGACAGCCTCTTGTATAACAGTTGATCCTCCTCTCCCCAGAGAGCACCTGACGCAAGCTCATTCCTGAACTAAAGTCACCTCCACTGCAGGTCATAGTGCTACTGTTAAGCTGAAGGGCACACATGTTAACCAGTTTCTAATTAATTTCACCACTTTGGATCCCTCTTAGGCTGATCAATCTCTTTAGCCTCACCCTCCCAAATAGTCAACCACCCTCATCTCTGCTAGATCACCCTTCCAGGCACCAGACTATCCTCCATGCAGTGGGACAACCCTTCTAGCCCCATCCTTTCACATAATGAGCACTGGAGCTAGAGCACCACACAGGCTCCGGGTCAGCCGCTTACCCAGCCAGCCAGCCATCCTGCATCTGGACCAGCCTCCAACTACATTCTATACAACCTCCATGTAGTTGGAGCACCACCCCAAACCTCCACTCTAAACAGACCACATATCTAAAGCTGTCCCTCCAAGCCCTGGACCAGCAGTCCCCACGTAACCCTCAACCTACAGTTAGATCCACCAGAAGCCCCATACCAGCCTCACCATCCAACCACCCACCCTGCAGCTAGACCTCACTTCCAACCTTGAACTAGCCCCACCACCACCAGCTACCCTCCCTGCTGCTGGCTCACTCTTTCATGCCCTGGACTAGCCTTCCCCAGCAGACAATCCTCCCTGCAGCTAGACCCCTGGGTTCATTCCCAACCACAGACCAGCCCCCCTCCCCTCTGCAGGTTGAGTAACCTCCCCAGAGCTGGGCACCCTTTCCAAAAGCTGGACACACCCACCATCCAGAGCAGAACCTCCCTACACCTAGACCCCCCACCCCAATCACCCTTCCTCAACCATGGACCCCATAGTTCAACGTAGTATTTTAAAAAAAAAAAATATGTGACACTAACATATTGCATTTGCAGTGTCAGTGGCTCAGCAGGTAGCATACTTGCCTCCGAGGCTGAGAGATCAGAAGGCAGTGAGTTCTATTCCCATACCAGGCACTTATGTTAATATCCCAATACTGATGCTGTAGTGCAGCATGAGGGGGATGGCTGCACTCCTGAGGTACTTTCTTTCAGATGAGACGTTAAACCAAAGGTCCCATCTGTCTGTTCTGGTGGTAGTTCAGGTGGATGTTAAAGATCCCATGGCACTTCTCGAAAAAAGCAGGGAAATTTTCTCCAGTGCCCTGGCCATATTCCACCCCAATTCACTAAAAATACCACCAACAGCTTAATCTGGTTCAAGGTCAGTTGGCTTTCATCTGTATTCCTCTCCCTCCGGGTCATGCCTGAAAATAGGCAAGAATCTGTCTAGTGCACTTAGCCAGTCAACAAAAACGAAATAAAATAAACATAAAATATAAATTAATGCAGTCTTCAGCAAAAGAAGAAAAAAATACACTGATCCCCAGATTACAACATGGATTAACATGTGCAACTGTTAAATACAAATATTAAACGCAAAAAAAACAGTTCCCCCACAAACACACTTAAATATCTGCAGTAAATAATTCTTCCTTTAGGGTAACTCCAGATTTTCTCAAATTAAAAAAGTTGTAATCTTTTCTCCATGCATTCTGAATTTGCTGTTATACAATCTTCCTGCAGTTATTCTCCTGCCCCCACCAACACTACTTTAAAGTAACTAAATCAGCAAAAATTCCACAAGTAATCTAGAGGCACAATGCATCCTAAATACTTTGGGGGGGGGGGGGGATTGAAAATAAAATGTGTATTTCAAAGTTTAGCCAAGAGTTCAAAGAAGAGAAAATGTTTTCAAGATAAAACATTGAAAGAGAAACTTGCACAGCATTTCATTTTGAAAAAAAAAAACAACACCTGAGTGATAATTCCTTTACTGTATTTAACATTTTAGGGAATTAAAAAGATGTACTTTTTAAACATAAGCTCTTACCTTAACATGTAAATCTTAGCTGTAGGAAACCTCAGTTGTTCAAAAATGGAGACCACAGAGCACTCGTGCAGTTTCATCAGACTGAACGCAGACAGGAAGAGAGCTGGGAAATGTAGGCCTCTAACTGAGTAGACTTATGGGAAAAGTAGTTTAGAATAGACTTTTAATAAAGGGACACTGCCAACTTTATTTTGCACCATGTTATTTCCAGGTAAAAAACCACATTTTATGATTGCTTAGCTTCTCTAAAATTCATTAGTGTTGCTGGTTGTTTTATCTGTCTCCTTGCTTAGTAGAACTGTAATGCACAGTAATGTACCTAGCCTTGATTGGCTAATTTAAATCCTAAAACTACTCTGCTGACTGTAATCTTCATTTATGATTCAGTTGTATTAAAAAAAATTGTACTTTTAAGAGCATTGCAGATCTATTTCTAATCCTCATTTAGCAATAACTTACTCTTGAACAACTAGTCTGCTGAAATACTTCTTAGAATTTAGTATTCTTAGCGGTTGTATTTTGAATGATGATTAAGATTATTAAAATTACTAAATTAGTCTTTAAAGGCAAATTAATGAATGCTTTAATACTAAATTTAGTATTTGACTTCAGTGAGGGTTCCCAAATACAGCCCTTTGGGCCTGTACCTCCCATGACCACTCACATCTTGAACACCCCCCTGCCCAGATGACCACCCAGCTGGACAACCATATCAACATCCCAATAGACCTCTCCCAAGTTGTGTACCTTGCCTGCAGCTAGTCCACCCTACAAGCCCCAAACCAGCCTCTCCCCATCAACTGTCACCCACCCTGTAGCTGGCTGCTCCAGGCCATCCTTCCTACCCTCAGACACGATCCCCCTGCAGATGGAACCCTCCAGGCCTGCCTCCCCACCTCAGTAGACCACCTCCCTGCAGCTGGACCAACCTCCCAGTCTCACCAAACAAAGCACCCTCCTTAGAGCTGGACCAGCACCCTCTAGATAACAACTCTTTCTGCAGCTGGACCGACCCACACTACCCATCTTGCCCAGATACCAGTTGCCCATCCCACCACTGACCACTCTGTTTGCACATCGAAAACCCTGCCCTGCTAGGTACCCCTTTTATAATCCCAACGCTTATTAGTCTGACATGCTGCATCCCACACACAACAACCCAACAGCCCCAGCAGCCCAACACACAGTGGCCTGACCTAGGACAGTGCCTGATACACTGTCAGGCCAGAGGAGGTTGGGATGCTGTGCGGCTGTTGAGTGGATTTTCCACAAACACATGAAGCACCTGATCCCAACCTATGCCACGCATCCCAGGACCTGAGACACTACTGAACAGCACGGACAATGTGAAAACACCCACCCCCTATGTGGTGCACCCTCAGAGGACACACTGACCTGATCACGGACCCCCTGGTAAGGATGACTGTCTCACCATCTGTGAGACAGGGATGAAACAAATAGCCGTGCATGCCCCAGTGTGTTGACCAGCCATCCCAGGCAGCATGGTGGATTGTCCGTGCATCCCTGCATGCATGATTATGTCAGCTGACAGCCAGCCAGCTGGGCATGCATGAAGGAATTAGAATACCATGCCTGTTGGTGGGTGCATGCATGACACTGCAGGCACACAGCAGAGTGGCACAGCGAAAGCATGGATAGCTGCACCAGGAAATTGTCCACAGCAACACCACATGTGGATGCCAGGACACAGAGCAGCATGCCATCATACCAACCGTGCAATGTGCGCATGTGGCCGTGTCATGCTAGCCCACTATGGGCCTGCAGTAACCACACAGGAAAAAGTCTGGAGGTGTATGGGGGGGCTGTGCCACAGGAGCCCACTGTGGCATGAAGGCTGCCAGGTGTGTTGTGGGGGGTTCCACAAGGGCCCATTGTGGGAATGCTGTTACCACACAGTTGCAGAGCTGGAAGGATTGGTGGGCACTCACACAGCTTCAGACCTGTGCAACATGTGACACACAGTGCAGATGTGGCAGTGTGCAGTGGGCTGCTTGGCGATACCCAGCAGTGTTGTGATGAAACATCACCACCAGGTTGGGGTGCATGTTAAATGTGGGGGTGAAACTTTATTCAACAGTAGGGGGCCACAGTGGCAACCTGGTGAATGTGCATGATGTGTACTGTGAGTGTACAACTGTCAGGTGCCAAGTCACCATGGAAACCCTACAGAGTGGTGTTGGGTGCCATACCACAGAGGAACTTCAGCAGCTTGCCCTTGTCCTTGGATGCTAGTACCATCCTTATCCCTCCTCATAGCTCTTTTGGGTGGTGTCCATGGCAGTCCACAACAAATGCCTTCCCTGGTGACATAGGTCCATTGCTGTTCCCTGTGGAGTTCTGCTAGCATTGTCATGACCCCTACATGCACCTTCCTGAGCAGGGCATGGAGGTTGCAGTGCCAGGTCTCGACATTGCTTTGGGTCCACGGCATACTTCGCTCATTGAGAGCTGCAACCAACCACAGCTGAGTGAGAACATGGGGTCATATCTTGTGGGCACCTTGGTCACCCTACTGTACAGCCATATCCTGCCCAGAACATGTGTCTGCTCGAAACAATAGAAAGTGTGGTGGCATTGGGCAGAATGGTTGGCTTCAGGAGGCTGAATGCTGCTAGAATGTCTGTGCCAGGAGATGGGCGAGGGCCACGAGGTTCATGGATCTTCAGGCTGAAGTCTGTGTCACTTCTGTATTGTGGTGCAAGGCCATAGCTCTGGACCTTCCCCACACAATCTGCCCAAAGTGGAACAGGTGTCCCTTGTTTATGGTTTGTGGAAATTCCATCTTACAGGCATTGATCACAGCCTGCTTAAAGTCAGTGATGATTGTAGGTGGTTTGAGGGTGCAGGACTGTATACTGGCATATTTATTCAGCTCCTGGAACAAGGTGCAGTAACATTGCAGGCTCTTTGTCGTCATCAGTGTATACACCAATGACATAATGAGGTTGTTAGGGCCCATCCCCATGGGTGCATGGATGGTGTACAATGAGTGAACAGGTGTGGCACAGTCTTGAACATACCATTCATCATCCAGAAGGGTGCCTGTGCTAGGTCCTTGATGTTGTCCTCTGTGGTGAGTAGAAGGACCTGGTGGGTGGTGCTGCCGGTGATCCTGCTGTACCATGGCCATCCAGTCACCGTCTGTAGCTGCTTGGGGATAGTGAGGTCAGCCAGTGTCACTGGTTCTGGTTAGAGGTCCTTGCGGCAGGTCCTGTTCACAATCTGCAGCAGGGCCCTCTTGCTTAGCAACTGTTGCCACAGCTCAGTGGTCATTGCAGTTGCTTCACTCTGCAGTAGCTATGCAGGGCTAGCCACGGTGCTGTGTGCCTTCTACTTGATGCCTGCCAACACCTGTGCTGGTAGAGCATCTGTCACCTCCAGAGCATGACTGTACTCATTCTTTTTCTTTAGGTGGTGCTGGCCATCCTGGAGCAGTGTGATGGCCTGGCCGAGGCAGGACTTGGACTTATGGTGCTGGCAGCACTGTCTCATGCCATCCCGGTGGTGCTGAGGGTTGGGTGCTGGATGCCATACCTTGTGTCACGCCAGTGACCCAGGTTCAGGAGCAAGCCTAGGCCGTCGGGGGTCGGCAGGGGAAAACTGGGATCGAACATCCACAGACTGCTTTCCCAGTCCTGGGGTGGGCTGAGGAATTTCACTGTGCTGTAGCAGCCCCCTGGGGATGCTGAGGGGCACTACTAGTGTCAGTGACACTAGATGGGGAGCACGGCAGATGTTGGTATGTTGCTCCTGGATGTCATTGCACGTCCGTGCTACTGGGGCCAATAGAAGGAAAATGGCTGGGCATGACCTTTCAGCTTGATGGCTGTGCTCTGAGCCACCCGGAGGACTTTGGTGGAGTCCTGTTGAGGAGGGTCTGGGGCTGTCCTGGCTGGTACAGGCAGAGGGGGAGCCCTCCAGCAAGATGGCATGATGGCCGTCCCTGATCCTCCTGGGTGCAGTTTGAGCTACCCAGCTTTCCAGGTGGGTGGAGCTGGTTGCTGGATGCCCCAAGCCAGAGTGTGTGCCACAGCAGGTGAAAAATATGATATGTTAAAAAAGCAGTACACTGTCTCATTGCAGGTCCATTCATGGACCAGGAGGAAGCCATTCACATTTAGCTTGGACCTTCCCTTCCTGGATGGTACCACCTCACAGATTGTCCATGTTGTTGGGGTTGTAGTTGAGCACCCAGGCCCTCCATGGCTTCACGCTGTCCTCCATTGTACCAGAGGACTGTGCAACATGACCGGCTTTGGTTCCAGCTCAGGCATGCAAGTGTGATTGCACTTCGTTTGCACATCACACTCCATGGGCCTCACCTGTGGCAGTTGCTACTTGTCTGTGGGTGGTTTGTACCAGTACTGTAGCGCCACTGTCTTCCCACAGTCCCAGTGCTTCAAGGCTGTGCTGCGCATCATGGTCACATTCAAGTTCTGTGTCCACAGTGTCCTGTGCCCCTATCAGCTACTGTGCTGCAGTGGGGCTATGATCCATAGTACACTTCCCTGCTGTCCAGCATGCAGGGATGCAGGGGTCCCTGTGTGTTGTGCACTCTGCCTACAGGTCAGTGTCCACCTACTTAAGCTGGCCTTTGCACCCCACAGCATTGGCATCTGTAGTTCCCATGCATGCCTTCATGAGTCCATGTCTGTCCGCTGCCCCGTGCATCATTTTCTGATGCCTACCTGTTCTCTATCTTCTCTTCAGCTGTAGTTCCCTGACCTGAGACTTCTCCGGTAAATGATCTATTGTAGCTCTCACTGTGCTCTTTCCTATGAGGCTTGCATTTTCTGCCCCTCTGCCAGTTTGTTTGTCAGAGTTTCAGTTCACCTGCTTTGTTTGCTAACCACTCTCCCTGCATCAGGAATGGGCCCTACCCAGCCAACCACTCTCCCTGCAGCTGAACCACCCTTTTGGCCCCTGGAGAAACCTTCCCCAAGGAAAGCACTGTCCATGGACCATTTCACAGTTACAAGGAAGGAGGAAGAGGCCCCCAGCTGAGTAGGAAGCAACTGCTGGTGGGGGACTTAATTAGGGGGATAGACTTGTGAGCAGGGTGGGGTAAAGGAGAGGGAGGTGAAATACCTGAGAGGTACTTTGGCTTGGAGGGATGAGAGCAGATACAGTGGATCATTAGGCAGCAGGAGATGAGAGGGAGCTAGATGTCATTGTCCACCTGGGGACAAATGACCTAGCAAGGACAGGGTAGGGTAGTGCAGGGAAATTTCAGGGATGGGGGAGGGTCCTCAAGCATGCATGGTGGCTTTTGCCAAAAGGTTGCCTATATACATCTTGGGAGAAGATAGGACTCTCCACATGGCTTTCAACAGTTGGTTAAAGGCATGGTGCAGGGTGGGGCTCAGTACTAGGAGTGGGCCTCTTCAGTGTCTTCATAAGTGAAATTGCAGAAGAACTGAATGGGAAGGTAAGTCTTTTTGCAGATGCCACCAAAACCTGTTATAGGGTTGACACTCAGGGTGTGGAGAAAGGGTTCACCCATGCTGGTGTGACAGCCATGTTGCTGATGCCGATTACAGCACAGGCAACATTACAGCACCAGGCAAAATGTATCCTGGGAGTTACACCACCGAAGAGCCCTCCTGGGAAACAGTCTCCATTGGGCCCCCTCCCCTAATTATCCCACAGGTCCAGGTTCTTAATTTACCTGTTCTCCAGTCCTACCCCATCCTACAATCACCCCGCAGGTATACAGTAGATTGTTACTATCCCTGATGTTCAGTGGTTCCCATTTATTTATTTATTCATTCATTTGTTTACCGAGTAGGTGCACTGGTCCGAGAACCATTTTCAGGCATGACCTGGGACATTGAAGATGGCACAGGAATAAAAGCAAGTACAAAGGAGGCTGGAACAAGGCATATAATAGACAGTAATAAAAATATACAGGATATTTATATGAAGATATATATAAACTTGCAGCTCAATGGATAAATAAAATTTATGACAATAGCAGACACAGTAGCAGCCAAGTTGTAATACAAATTAGGCATGATCTGAGATGAGTAAAGGAAAAAGTGCATCATGGCAGTGTAGGTATGGACCAAGAAGGAAAAGGAGGGAAGGGAAAGGAAGTAGAGGCATGATAATAAGTTGGGAGGGCAGGAGCAAGTAGTGGAGGACAGAAAGTGAGATCAAAGGAGAGAGTGGAAGAGTCCTGGAGGGTCAGTGGTGCTAAGTGGAGTGGGCAGGTTGTTCCAAAGCAAAGGGGCTACAGATGAGAATGCACATTTACCCATACGGTGGTGACTAGGGGGCACTCAAGCATGGGGCCAGCAGTGAGGCAGAGCTCTAGAACAAACACTTTTGGCCAAAGAAGGTGGGATTGG
Source organism: Neoceratodus forsteri (assembly GCA_016271365.2). Classification (NCBI taxonomy): domain Eukaryota; kingdom Metazoa; phylum Chordata; order Ceratodontiformes; family Ceratodontidae; genus Neoceratodus; species Neoceratodus forsteri. The sequence continues at coordinate 130,410,313 of JADMNL010000024.1, forward strand.
AGGAGGTAGCTCGGTTTTGGATGGCCTTATTTACTGTGCTGGCCAGGAGATAGGTCTGTTGGGCTGATGGGGAAGCCAGCCCAGGGTCTGATAGAGTGAGCAGTGGTGTGTTGAGTGAAAGTCCTTGCCCTCTGTATACCCAAAGTCCCCACCATGACCCAGTTAGTTCTTACAGCAAATACTACCCCCTGATCCCCATCCTTACTATATATTTGACACCCTTCCACATTTGGCACAGACCACCCTCTCAGCTCCTTGATCAGGCACAAAATGGATGATAGTTCACAATCATGTGCTAACTGTACACAGCTGTTTATACAATAGGCACATGAGAGCAAAACTGGTGTTCTGTCCTCAGTTGGTCTAGAGGTTAGCAGAATGTCTGTGCCAATTGCCACTGTGGGAGAGTACATAAACATATGGTGGGGGCCATGAATGGTGCAAGCGGTGGGACTGGGTGGGCAGGTAGTTATTGGCAGTTTCCAATGTATGGAATGGACAGCAGCACCACTGAACACCAAGGGAAGTGTGATATTACTGATGGTGGGAGCTCAAGGGGCAGTGGTAGGAGGCAGAGGTGATACTACCTGGTTTAGGGAGGCAACATCTTTTAGAGCCATTTACCAACTGGTCAGAGACTCACTAATTATATTATTCAAGATATCATTTTGTGATCCTACCCTGTTTTTGGGGTGCAAAGTGTTGTTTGAGAGTCACTTACCCATTTAGCGATCACAAATGCTCTTTGAATGTTCTGGTCTATGTGAACAATAACAGTCCATTACCAGTAAGATAAAGACAAGTGAACAAATACAAATATGGAATTGAGAGCTGTTCTCCATGAGGTTGATAATGTAATTTATCTTAACAATGTGTTAGAGTACAGAGTATGATGAGATTAATGCTGGTACCATTGTGCTACCACATGAGTCTAGGGTTGCTGTGTGAGGTACCAAATACTTAAATGTCAAAATAATGCAGTACCATTGTGCTACCAGCATACCAGTATTTGTGGGAGCCCACAAAAATCTCAAAATTTTGTGATACCATTGTATTACCAGTGTATGTGTGAGAGACAGAGAAAATGGTAAAAAATGCCATAGGGATACCGTTCTGCCAGTGCACTACCAATGCACAGAGGAAAATCTATATATCACCTACCACTGTGATACCAGAGTACCACTGGGTAGTACTATTGTGGATTTTTCAGCTGACCAAAGTATTGCCATTGCTATACCACTATAATGCCATTGTAACAAATTCAGTAAGGGTAACCAGATTGCTGAGACAATGCAGTACTAAAGAAGTGTGATAAAAATTATAAAGTGTTGCCAGTACTACTGCAGTGTGCAACAAAAATTTGTGAAGAAAATACAGTGCTAAAGAAGTGTGCCTGAAAATCTAAGAATTATTTGCAGTGCTCTTACAGTCTGCATCAAAAAATAAGAAAGATTGAACAGTACTACTGCAGTGTGCAGCAAAAATTAGTGAAGGAAATACAGTGCTAAAGAAGTGTGCATGAAAATCTAATAATTATTTGCAGTGCTCTTACAGTGTGCATCAAAACATAAAAAACACTGAGCAGTGGTACAACAGTGTAGCAGAAAGTCAGTGCAGTGTATTAACAGTGCACTGATGAAAAGCAGTGCTTTGTCAGTCTGGACTGAAATAACACTGAAATAAGACTGAAGATGGAAGTGTCACTCCACTTCCCTCTGGGTAGCCATTTGGGCCACAGACAAGATGCATCCATTACTTGAACTAGGCAGTCTCTTATGGGGTTAGTAGCCCAGACTGATGACTTCAATACTACATACGTAACAGCACACATTCCTTAATGGGGCATGGAGCCCCCAAGAGATTGCCTTAACTTCTCCCTCGCACCAGGGGAGTGCAGTGCGCCCTCAGGTCCTCCATGGGTCTCATCCGCCAATCAAAGTCATCCTGAAGACTTCTTCAGCTCTCTTACCGCTGAGGTACTTGGTCAGTGCTCTCACCACTGCATGATGTCATCTGGTCTGGTCAGCGCTCTCACCACTGCTGGACATCTGATTCTTCGGTCCACATCTTTCCCCAACGTGGGAGGAAGGCTAGCCTCTGGAGGACAGTACTGGCAACCTCCAGACTAGCTGTTGCAGAAAGCACAATTACTGTTAACTGGTTAACTGTTAACTGAAAATAAATGCCCTCTGAAGACTGAAAGGGCTGAATTAAGTGGCCCAGGCCTAATGGCATGGCTGGAGCCTGAGCCCCTCCCCCATGGGGGGCTCCCAGCAGGCTGGAGCCTGCTCTGCTGCTCTCTCAGCTCTGCATCTCTGAATCAATCTCCCAGACAAACTGGCAACATTGTCTCTTTATAGAGCTCCTAGCTTGACTCCTGATTGGTAGCAGGGATGGGGTGACATGTCTCCAAGTTGCTGAAGAACCTGTCAATCAGAACACTCGAGGCACAATTGGGTTGTGGAATTTGCACCAAAAATAATGTCCCTGTAAGCCCCCATAAGCACTTGGGTGCTTTCCCATGAGATGCAGTGAATGTCCCACAAGTCCTGGCTTTCTGTTGCTGCAATTCCAATTGGCTGTACTGCTGGCAATGGCTGCTTAACCCACTGTCCCTTATAGCAGATTAGATACAGTCCTGAATAATGTCCTGGTGCAGTCAGAAAAGTAATTATTTGTCCCAAATGCCACACAGTTCTATAGCTTAAAGGCTGCACTTGTAGTCGCTGCACAGATAAAGAATGTGGCTCCTTTACTTTTCTGTCGCTACTGCTTTGCAAGCTCCTCCTGCAGCAGCTGACAGACTGACACATAGAGTCCCACAATACTGGAGTGCCAAGGAAACAGTATTAGTTTTAACTTGAAACACTTTTTCCCAAATGTACAACATATTCCCAACAAGCAGCAACAGTTCCACTATTCAAAACATTTAATTCTTTACTTTTCGGCTGGGGCTGAACATAGCTACCCTGAGGCAGCCAGAAAATTAGAAGCCAAGTCAGGAGAAGGATAGAACAAAACAGGCCAAGGCAAACCCAGACTGGCATTTCTAGGAACCCCATTTGCAAGGGGTTACACTTGTCCATGAAGAAGTCCTTGAACCCCTGACAAAGGTCCTCAATGTATCACTAAGGACATCCCAGTTCCCATCTCACTGGAAACAGGCGACCATTACACAAAAGTGGAGAGAAATCACTACACTCCAGCTACAGACCTATCTCCATCCTCCCTCCCTCCATTGTCTAAGGCCCTGGGCGCATCACCTCAGATCAACTAGTCAAGTACCTGGAAAAATAAGACATCCAGTGTCCCGAGAAACATGGTTTCGAAAGGGCACAGTACCACCACTGCACTATTAGAATTCACGGGCTTCATCCATACCACGCTCGATCAAGGAAACTATGTAGGGGCAGTATTCATTGACCTTGAAAGCCTTTGATACTGTGAATCACCCACTCCTACTCAAGCAATTATCAAACATTGGGCTCTCCAATGAAGCGCTGCTCTGTTTTCAAGCTACCTTAGGAGAGGTCCAGCGAGTTAGGACTGCTGGTGTCTCCTCGGAAGAAAAGTCAGTCCTTTCAGGGGTCCCATAGGGGTCCATCCTGGGGCCACTACTCATCAGCCTCTTCCTCAATGACCTTCCCAGTGTCTGCCACCAGAAATTACTGCTCTACACCGACGATGCAGTCATGTTCACCAACCACCAAAACACAGAGCTCCTCGAGAAACAATTACAGCTTGAATTCATGTGCATCGAAGAATGGTTCAAGTCACACAAACTGGTCATGAACTACAGCTAAATAAAGGTTATGACCTTCTACAATGCCAGGAGCAAGTACAAATCTCGTGACCTCACCATCCTAAACCAAACAAGGACCTTACTGGAACACGTTCCTGATTTTAAATACCTAGGTGTCATTGGACGCTCACTCTCCTACCATCGGCACATAGATTCTGTGCCAAAGCCACCAACATCCGTATAGGCCTGCTGTACAGGCACAAACACTGCATGCCTCCTGACACTCTCCGGTTGGCTATCAACAGCTCTGTCACCTCCGTCATCGATTATGGGCTAGCAATTTATGGCTCTGACTCTGCCTCTGCCCGCCGCAGAATTACAGTTACACTCAACAAAGCATGCAGGCTGCTAACTGGGGCTGACCGACTTACACACACTTGTGACCTGTACACTCGGGCAGGATGGCATCCTCTCATCAGCTGTATACAGTATCAAACCTGCCTCTTAGCCAAAAAAGTCCTCCTTGGGGTCATGCCCAGGCATTGAAATCTTCACTGACCACCACAGCACCCAGAGAACTAGAAGTTCACAACAACTAATCTTCCTTGTCCCCAGATGCTGGACTACCATGGGCCAGAGGGCCTTTGCCTACAGAGCACCACAGTGGTACAATACTCTCAACAAAGAAACTCTTACTGCTGCTGCTCTTGGCCCTTTTAAGAGACAACTCTGACTTCATCTCATTTCAACTAGTCATTGTGACTGCCTCGCCTAATCAGAGGCCCACCGCTCACTGCCCTCCACTTCAGTCTTGACAGCGACCTCTCCTCGCCTTGCCCCCTTCTACCTGCCTGCCCCCTTGCCCCTCTCACTTTCCTCCCCCTGGGCATTTCCTGACTTTTATCCCTCCCTTTAGAGCTCTTACCCTCACCTCTACCCTCCGACAATGGCCTTTCTGCCTGCATACCCCCTTCCCTCTTACCTGCAGTGCTTTTTTCCAAGACTGCCCTTGGCCATTATGTCATGCTACCTAACATTTGGCTCATTTTGAATTACTGGAATTTCCTAAGCCTCAGTCTCTTACTTCTTTTTATTCTGTAACTATGTATTATTATGTTGACCTTTGTATGTATGTATACCCCCCATTCCTTCGACGTGGAACCTTTGTAAATGAGCAGTTCCTGCTCAAAGGTATTTGTAATCCTAGATTTCAATAAAATAAAAATAAAATAAAAATGCCTATTAGATGGATAGAGACAGACCTGTTGACACCGACTCCTATTCTCACTTTGAAGGAGATGCAGCTGGTAAATGGCTGGCAAATTTAGTGAAGAAAAAGAGGGCCAAACGTACAGTATTGAGGATGGTCAGAGGAGATGGGTTGACAACTTATGATCAGACAGAGATCAATGAGGTCTTTAGGGATTTTTATGCTACCCTTTACACTTCTCAGGCCCTGGCAGGTTCCGACATCTCTGCTTTCTTGGGAGGCAGATTGACTCTCCCTAAACTGAATGACTCTCAGCGCCAGAAGCTGGAGTCCTCCATTTCACCAGAGGACGTGAGAAGGGTTACTAAATCTATGAAGAGGGGTAAGGCCCCAGGACCGGATGGCCTTCCAGATGACTTCTACACAGCCACATGAGACTCATTGAGGAACATTATGGTACAGATGATTAGGACAGCCTTAGAGGAGAGAGTACTCCCCGAGTCACAGACCTTGGCTACAATAATGGTTCTTCCTAAACCAGGGAAAGATCCAGAACAATGTGGCTCATATAGACTGATCTCTCTTCTCAATTCTGATTATAAGATAATTGCTAAGATAATGGCGAGTAGGTTGGACCCTCTCCTCCCCAACCTAATACACAGAGACCAGGGTGGTTTTGTGAAAGGCTGCCAAGCCAAACACAACCTCAGGAGGGTGCTGAATATTATTCATAGATGGTCTAAGCGGAGAGATAGAATGAGGGATTTACTCGCCCTAGAAGGTGTTCGACCGAGTCGAGCGGTTGTTTATGTTAGCTGTTCTGGAGAAGGCTGGTCTGGGGAAAACATATTTGGGTTGGCTGGGTGCATTATACAGATCCCCAAAAGCCCAAGTACTTATGGATAACACCTTGTCCCACCCTTTCTTCCTCTCTCAGGGAACCAGGCAGGGGTGTCCTCTATCGCCCCTGTTGTATGTATTATGCATAGAGGCATTGGCTGCCACTATTCATGCCCATCCTAAAATAAAGGGCCTCACTGTTAAAGGGGAGGTTTAGGTAACATCTTTATTTGTGGACAATGTACTTTTGTTTTTGGACAACCTTGGGGAAGCTCTACCAGAGATCAGTGCTATTTTTGATCTGTACAGGCCATTATCGGGGCACAAAATAAACTGGAGCAAAAGTGAGTGGCTCCCTCTGGGTTGGACAAAAGAATCGGTGTCCATAGCCTGGGTGAAGATCCCTCCTTCTAAACAGATTAAATACCTGGGGCTTATTTTGCTGAATACGCTATCATAAATTGTCAAACTCAATTATTCCCCTTTGGTGGGAAAAATTAAACAGAAGGGTTTCAAATGGAGGGCTCTCCCCATGTCCTTGATAGGGTGGGTGAACTTAGTAAAAATGCTGGTCCTCCCAGAGGTGCTTTACATGTGCTTTACATGTTCCAAACAATCCCTATCTCTCTGCCAAAAAAATACATTTCCTCTATTAAGGGAGTGATCAAACAGTTGTGGCAGGGGAAGAGACCATTGATTAGTAAACAAGTCTTATGGCGAAGGCCTTTGGAGGGAGGTTTGGGCCTACCGCATATCCAGTTCTACTACCTGGCTGCCCAATTGGCTCATGTCCAGGACTTGTTGAGAAGAGACCAAGACCACAGTGGCCCGAGTTAGAGTGGGAGGGAGAGACCTGTATGTACTATTCACTCCTGGTGAACTCATCCAGCGGAGATGGGTTCCCCAAGATCTCAAATCCATGTACTAGGAACACGCTTAAGGTGTGGAAAATTGCACACAGAATCATAGGGGAACAGATATACCTATCCTTGAACTTGACATTGGAGACCCTGGAGGGGGAGCAAAAGTGGGCACAACAAGCTGTGAGATCTCAGCTGAGAGTATGAGCCGGGAAAGGATCTTTTAGGATTGCACAGATGTGGGCGGCAGGTAAAATGCTTACTTTTTCTGAACTAACAAGCATTTGTCAATGCCGAATGTTTGCTTGCTGGCATTGGCATTGGTAGTGTAGAAGTTACAGAGCTGCATAATAGGAATGGCAGCGAAATATTGAACTGAAGCCAACCCCACCACCACCCTGCAGAGAGTGACAGGCATTGGGGTGTGCCTTTGGGTCATCAGGCATAACGACCACGCCATTTCTTTTTTATTATAATATGCTTTATTAAAATTTTCCACAGCATACATACATGAAAAGAGCTCGGAACAAAAGACCATACAATGCCATACATTACAAAGCTTCCCTTGGCATTTAACTCATTACATTGAGTATTTACCCTCTCCCTCCCTCCCCTCCCACCTTCCCTATACACCCCTCCCATCCACCCTTTTAACATATCCCAGTAATTCACCACCATTTACTCCACCTCCCCTACCTCCCACCCCTAAAAAGGACTGCATATCCCTTACACTTGAAGATAATGTCTTGGACACCTCATCTTATGAAGATATTTTGGGCAACCTCTCAGCCTTGCCACCCCAAACATACAAATACTACTTTGCCCTTGTCTCTGCAGTAGCATTGCTTCTTATTCTTAGGTACTGGATTAAGGATACTGCGCCACCTCTTAGGGAACGGATTCAAGAACTGTACACAGCGTTTTATGCAGAAAAATTGATTGCAATGCAATTCTGTAATATAGGCAAGTTTAAGGAGAGATGGAAACAATTTTCAGAATTTATGGCTGGGAGGTTCAGATCAGTAGACAGAGAGTAATATTCCAGTTTTTGAGTAAGCAGGATGGCAACAAAGGGTCAGAGGCAGCATGTATAGATATTCCTCCTTTCAATTCCTTTTGCTGAGTTGCCGTGATTTGAGGGAGATTGATGTCACACAAAAACTTCTCTAAATGTTGGGGGTAGTTTGTTTCTGGGGGGGCTGTGTATAAATTTAAATAATATGTCCTGAAATTATTTGCTATATCTACAGGATTAGTATATAATTTCCCTGTGACCCCATCCATTAAGTTAACTACCCAGTTGGTTTCCTTCTGTTTCTTTATTCTATGAGGCAACAGTTTCCCTGACTTTTCCCTTAGTCCTATATATGTAGCTTTCCATTTTATAGCCGCCTTCAGCGTTTGATTAAGCAAATATGCTGCATATTTCGCCCTCAAAGCATGCAGTTCCTCCCAAATAGACTCATCCATTGCCTGATGCACATGGGATTCTATAAATTTTATTCTGGCAAGCAATTTTTCTACCTGCACCAAAGTCTTACGTTTTCTCGTGGAAGCCAACCGAATGAACTCCATATCGCTTTCATTGCCTCCCAAAGCGTATCTTTGTCCTCCACCGACTCGCAGTTGTTGTGCCAGGAATTTCTAATAAAGATCCTCATATGGTTTACAATTTCTGCCTCCCCTAAAAGCTGGTTATTAAGAGACCATGATTTGGAAACCCCGGAATAATTTTAGAATTTCAGTTTTATCCAAATTAAAGAATGGTCTGACAAGACTCTGGGATATATGCCTGCTTCTTCAATCCCCTGTAATGACACTTTGCTTATAAGGAAATAGTCTATCCGGGAGTATGTTTTGTGCGGTGGAGAATAGTACATAAAATCTATCTCCTGTGGATGAATAGTTCTCCACAGATCAATTAAGCCAGAGTCTTCCATAAATTCCCTCAAGGCCCTTTGAGCTGGTGATATAGCTACTCTTTTACAAAAGAACCTATACAAATTGTTAGAATAGATCAAATTCCAGTCCCCTCCCAACAAACATGGCACATTTGGGGCAGACGCTATAATATCCACTAAGGGAAGGAAGAACGTGGGGGACTCCACATTTGGCCCATATACCAATCCCAGCAAGATGTCTACCCCTGCCAAGAGCCCTAAAATTATGATAAATCTCCCATCTGGGTCTTTCCATACTGCCTTTTCCTGAAAGGGGACGTTCTTGTTGATCAATATTGCTACCCCTCCCTGTCTGGAACTATTACCCACACCAAAAACCTGACCCACCCACATTTTCTGCAAGGTTAAAACACAGTCTGACAAAATGTGTGTTTCCTGCAGCAGAACTATATGTGGCTTATATCTACTAAGATGCCTTAAAACATTATATTTTTTTGTATTGTCCTTCCCACCTTTAATATTCCACGACATTATGTTCCAGCTTCCCATAACTCTACTATAATAGTTGTCTTCTTTTTTGTGTCCAGCCTAATGCCATTCATCCTCTATATCCCTTGTAGCCTTGTGTATGCAGTCCCTCTCTCACTCTATTACTATCTCCTCTCTCAGCCACCCCACCCACCTCCCTCCCTTCTTCCCAGGCCAAATACCTACTCCTAAACGTTATGGTCGTCATGCACTTTAGGAGCTGCTCCGTGGATCATGCTACTCCCAGGTTATATATCCTTCCTCCATTACTCCCTGTACACCATAGCGGAATGAAATGTTGACCTCTATATAATCCTGAGCTAGTCACCTTACTATTATATACGTTGTCGCTAACTAATTATTACTCCCTTGCCATATTCCCCCTGTCTGATCCTGAGTAAATTCCCTCATTTATCTATCCAAATTAAGTGTACCTAACCCATGCTATATCATATACTATCTAAGTTGCAGCCAAACGTACACATCTTAGTCCCTTAAATATACAGCACCTTTGCTCAATGCTAAGGCTTGCTGTGATCCGAATCCAGAGTATGACTATCATGATGAATTCCTAACTGAAATAACGTATACACCACTAGAGAGCACAAAGCGACCGTAACAGATACTTAGCATTGAATCCCAGCCACTTCCAAATACTCCTTCCCTTTCTTATTCCTTTTTATTTCCTTTTCCTCTCTCTTTCCCCCTCCTCCCTTTTTTAGCGAAAGGAAAGAAGAAAGAGGACGAAAAGAATAAGAAAAAAAAAAAACAGACCAAGCACAACTGCCTCGAGCAGAAACGAGACAGAAAAAACTGACTCCTAGGACTTTTGCGTTGTCTCCTTAATCAGAGTGCCTTAATCTCACCCTCCGGAACAGCGCCTCAGTCCTAATATAGCTTCTTGGCCCCTTGGGAGACTCCCTTGCTCCCCCAAACCATTATAATTCAGTTGAAATATCTTACCCAATATGCGAGTGCTTGATTGTGCCTGTGAACATAATAATATATAAAGGTCATTTCCAGAGATTTTTACACCACCCCAATAAGAACACAACAAGAATACCCCTATTATAAGACTTATATCTGTACAGACAAAGGCGTGGATCCTGCCGAGGGTCTTTTAAATTAACTATAGTGAAGACTAAAATGAGATCTTCTACACTCATACTGTAGCGCCAGCCCTTAATTAAACACTGGAGGTCGCAGTAAGCCGGTAACCATTTCCTTAAAAGTTAAGTCCAGTTGCTTCTAAAAATAAAAAAATAAAAACCATGGCCTCTTTCTGCGAAAATCAAAAAAAGTCTCAACAGTCTCAAATGCATCCAAAATGACATGAGTCCAATCTTAAATGTCCAAGTTGCATACAAATTAAAGATCACTCCCTCGAAGCATTTCTTCGCATTCCACCGCATCCTCGAAATTCCTGTAACATCTTGGAACTTCAGCAGATGTTCACCCCTCCTTATTAAATAACTCAGGTAATCTCTGTTTTAAATCTTCCAGTGCTTGCACCGCCGATTCATACCTCTGATTTCCCTTGTGAAAGGTAACTTCTAAATGAGCTGGAAACAGCATTCTATGTTTTATCTTTGCTGCCCATAATTTGGTTTGAATTGGCTTGTAGGCTGCTCTATCTTGGCGCACTCTGAAGGTGAGATCTGGGATCAGGCGCAACTGTTTACCCTCCCAAATTATTTTTTCTGCACTTCTTGCTGCTTTTAGTATGTGATCTCTATCCAGATAATTCAAAACTTTAAATATAATAGGGCGAGGTAGCTGATCCGCTGCAGGTTTCAGCCTGACTGCTCTATGGGCCCATTCTATTACATATATAGGGCCATTGGGTGATGGACCTGTCACTCAAATGCACAACTTCTGCATGAAACTCACAGTGTTTGTGCCTTCCTCCCCTTCGGGGAGGCCCAAAAGCACTATGTTGTTGCGCCTTGACCTGCCTTCTAGGTCATCCAACTTGTCTTCCATCTTCTTAATATTTTTTTTTAGAACAGTGTTTTCGGTCTGGATCCTTTCCATTCTGTCTTCTATAGAGGAGATACGAGCTTCTGCATCATTCACTCTGGTTGTTAAACCGTTAATGGATGATTTCCATTCCCTAAAATCTGCGATAAGGGAAAATAATGCAGCTTTAATCACGGAGACGTCCTCCTGTAGTTGACCCGATGCAGAAGATTCTAGGCTTGCTTCTGGAGAATCACTTCTATGGGGCCTTTTTGGTTCTAGGCCTCTTGCTGTCAATTCGGTTTCATCCTCTGAGTCACTCCAAGTTTCCTCTTTCTGTAGTTCCATATTTATTAATTTTAGACACACCCCGTGATAATTGCTTAATTTTAGTTAGCCAAGTCATTATTTGGATAGAAGATTAAGTAATTTCAGCATGAAACCGTGGAGCTGCTGCAACGAGCTGCTTACTCCCTCAAGCACATCACGTGACTCTCACGACCATGCCACTTCACCCCACCCTACCCTGCCGACACTGACAATTGTCAGGGTGTGTAGGGTCTTTGGCCCATATCACTTCCATTCCATCAGGAAATACGGTGAGATGGGTACAGTATAGGAGAATGGGGTGAAGTTTGGGCCCAAAGAGTCTGAGGCACACCTTGATGCCTCTCACTGGCTGCAGGGTGTGGGTGGGGGTGGAATGGTATGAGCATGACAGGCAAGAATCCCAAGTCACACCCCTGATGCTTGTCATTCTCTACAGGGTGGGGCGTTATGGTCGGAAACCCTAACGCCTCAGGCATTCGTTGGTATTTTCACTCCAAATTTTCAACATGTTTTTTTTGTGACCCCCACCTCATGAACAATGGCAATATCAGTTTGTTAGCCGAAAACTGCTTTTGCACGGCGACTATGGCATTTGGCACCACAGGTGCAAAAACACATTCCGAACAGGATGTGAAAAATGACAGCGGTACTGTTCATGGGGAGTATAAAATAGCAATGTTGAAAATGCTGCTAAAATCTTAAAAAACTAGTCACGTCATGCGTGAGGAAACTGTGCAACGCACACCCATAATGTAACTAGTTTGGGGATTTTTTTCGACAGATTGTTAACACAGGCATTTTGGGACCTCCGATCATGAACAGTGTCAGTGTGATTTTCTTTATCCATCCCGAACAATGATTTCCCACAGCAACCACGCATGTCTGTGCTGAAAGTGTGAAAACACATTTCGGCCATGTTGTGGAAAATGACAGCTGTACTGTTCATAAGGAGGTGTGGAAAAATGCCACTGGTGAAAATCTGGACTGAAAATATTACGAATTCATGAACTTACGAATATGCATGGAAACTGCGCAATGCTCACTCGTAACACAGTCATTTTATGGAGTTTGTCACCAAATTTTCAACATAGCCATTTTAAGACCTCTGCTCATGACCAGTGTCACTGTGATTTTCTTAATCTGTCCCAAACATTTGTTTCGCACACCGACTGTACCATTTATGCGCTACATGTGCGGAAACACATTTTGAAGCGAGATGTGAAAAATGGTAGCTGTACTGCTCATAAGGAGGTGTGGTAAAATGGCACTGTTGAAAATCTGGTGTAAACATTACAAATTCGCAAACTTGCTAGGCGTGCATAGGAACTGCGTAATGTGCTACTTCAAACAGTCATTTTGGGAATGTTTTCACCAAATTTTCAACATAGCCATTTTAACACCTCTGCTCATGACCAGTGTCACTGTGATTTTCTTAACATGTCCCTTACATTGATTTTCTTACACCAACTGCGCCATTATGCGCTACATGGTGAGACTGCGTTGTGGGCAAGATGTGAAAATGACAACTGTATTGCTCATAGGAGGTGTGGTAAAATGGCAATGTTGAAAATCTGCAATAAAAATATTGAAATTTCGCAAACTTACAAGCGTGCATAAAACCTCTGCAATGCACGGTCGTAAACAGTCATTTTAGAATTTTTACCAAATTTTCAACATAGCCATTTTAAGACCCTGCTCATGAACAGTGTCACTGTGATTTTCTTAATGTCCCATACATTGATTTCATAACCGACTGCCCATTGTGCACTACATGGCTGAAACACATTTTGGGTGAGATGTGAAAATGACAGCTGTACTGCTCATAAGGAGGTGTGGTAAAATGGCAATGTTAAAATCTGCAGTAATATTTAAATTTCATAAACTTACGGCGTCTAGGAACTGCGCCATGCATGCTCGTAAACAGTCATTTAGTAATTTTTTCACCAATTTTCAACATAGCCATTTTAAGACCTCTGCTCATGAACAGTGTCACTGTGATTTTCTTAATGTGTCCCATACATTGATTTTGCACACTGACTGTGCCATTGTGCGCTACATGGGCGGAAACACATTTTGGGTGAGATGTGAAAAATGACAGCTGTACTGCTCATAAGAAGGTGTGGTAAAATGACAATGTTGAAAATCTGGAGTGAAAATATTGAAAATTCGCGAACTTACAAGTGTGCATAGGAACTGCGCAATGTGCGCACGTAAAACAATCATTTTTAGGAATTTTTCCACCAAATTTTCAAAATAGGCTTTTTGAGAGCCCTCCATATGAACACTGGCAGTGTCATTTTGTTAATCATTCCAGAAAGGTGATTTCATGCAGTGGCTGCGAAATCACCCTTCGGGCCTGAGTAACGCCATGACAGTGACAGCATTCATGAGAAGGGGTCCCAAAATCCCCATGTTGAAAATTTGGTGCAAAAATTCCAAAAAATGCCCGATATATGCAGCAAAGTTGAAAAAACCCTATCTATTACATTATACAGCTTACTGGCATTTCCTCAGTTCGCGGTCGGCTTTGAAGAGTGCAGGCGTGTTCCGGCCCACCAAAGATCATCGCGCCAGACTCGGAGTAAGTATGGGGTGGGGAGGTGGGAGGCAGGGTGCAGTGGGTGGGTGCGGGTGGGGGCAGGAGACTGTGAGGACCGTTTTTAATTTACAGTTTTTTTTATTATTACTAAGACGATGCAGGGCGTTTGCCACGCTGGGGTGGGCTCCCAGCGTGGCAGCTAGAAAGCTGTTTGTGGGGCTGGAGCCGACGGGGATTGGGCACTCCCGTTGGCCATCGGGACTTATGCCACACTGGGGTGGGCTCCAGCGTGGCAGCTATAAAGCTGTTTGGGGGTTGGGCCGACGGGGATTGGGCACCCCGTCTGGCCATACGTACATGTGCCATACTGGGGTGGGCTCCCCAGCGAGCACCATGAAAGCTTTTGGGCATGTGGAGCCGACGGGTTGTGGTACCTCTGCCAGCTATACAGTATGTGCGTGGGGGAGCACGCCAGCATGCAATATGCATGTGTGCATGTTGAGGGGGAGCTCTGCTCACTGAAGCAGAGCTCTCCCTTTCAACTGTATGCCACTGCATTTTCAGCTGTCATAGACAGCTGGAGCAGTGATTGGCGCATTGTGACCGCGCCTGCAAACACACTGACTGAATTGGAAGAGGCTGACACACCTCTGGAAAACTCGGATGATGGCACTATGTTTCTTGCACATGCGTGCAAGCAAACATAAAAAGTAAATATGAGCTGAGTGCTTCTCATTACTTTATCTATATTTATATGGCTAAAAAATAAATTAGAAAGATGCGTAGCTGATGGTGGAGGTGTAAGAGTATTGCATCACTCCCCCTTATAGGAGCTTTTCACAAAATTCTTGAATATGGGATCTTTTAAACCACTGGGGAGATGCTATCGGCTGTTGGTGGGAGCACTACCACATCCCTTAGACAGAGTTAAGAATAAATGGGACACTGACGTATACCCAGAGGGAATGACCCGGGGGGGGGACTGGTTCTTAAATCAAAAATATCTGCTCCATTGCTCGGTTAATAACAGATTGAGAGGTATCCAATACTGTATGATGATGAGAGCTTACTTTACCCCAGAAAGAGCTCACAGAATTAACTCTGAGTCATCACAGTATTACACTAAATGTCAAATTCAGGTGGGTACCTTTTTCCACCAAGTATGGCAGTGCCACAAGATCCAGTCCTTTTGGGGAGGTATAGGGGAGATCCTGGCCAGAACCCTCCATACAGACTTGAGAATGGAACCACTGGAGACCCTTCTGGGACTTCCAGGCACAGGGGGATGGTCTCGCGATGATGGACACAAATTTAGGAGATTGGGTCTGGTGGTGGTGGGCTTAAGAGAGATTGCAATCCACTGGGGTCACCCTCATCCTCCCATCACTGCCTCTTGGCTTGCAGCCCTGTTTAAAATTATGAAATTAGAATGCACCCAATACCTGGTAAGGGGACAATTAAGTAAATATGAAGAAGTCTGGCTGCCCCTAGAAAAAGCTATAACAGAAAATTAGTTTTCTCCGTTTTAACCCCAGAAGGTAGAAGGGTATATATATATATATATATATATATATATATATATAGTACAATATATAGTACACAGAGGAACTGTGAGTCAGGGAAATTAATTGTATTTGGACCTGCCTCTCTTCGTCACCCATATACCAATATATCTAGAATGCTTAATCTTAGGAGGTTAGTAGGCATTTCCTAACAAGCTACTGTATTATTTTTCCCACAACTGATCCCATGATAATAAGCTCTCATTTTATGGTATTTATATTATTTACCTTAGTCTACATTACCTTTATATTATTTATTTACAATTCCAGAGAGGAATGGAATGACTATTCCAAATCGTTTGTACCATAGTCTCTTGGAAGATCAGATGGTTTATTGGCTTTGTCTATGTGTGTCCTTTTTGTTAAATAAAGTATAAAAAAAAGTTTTAGTTTAGCTTCAAAAGTTAGCAGACACCGGATCCTGAAAAAAGAGTCCAAGCCTTTGCTAGAGTTTTTTAGTGAGTTCCTCAATATGAGTGGAAAAGGAAAGTCTATGATCCGGCCAGAAGCCAAGATATTTGAATTTCTCAACTGCCTCAATAGATTCACCCAAGATGGTAATGATCAAAAGTTTAGAAGGGTGGGAGTTTAGATCACCCAAATTGTCCTGGGGTGAGAATAACATCTTAAGTCTTCTTAGTGTTGACTAATAATTTTAAGTGCAGTAGGTTATGTTGTAACAATGTTAAGTGACAAAACCAGCACTACTCCAGACTTGAAGTTATAAACAGCTTTTAATCACAAATATTTCAAAGGAGGATTTTCAACATTGTCATTTTATTACACTTCTTTATGAGCAGTATAGCTGTCATTTTTCACATCTTGCCCAAAATGTGTTTCCGCCCATGTAGCGCGCAATGGTGCAGTCGGTGTGTGAAATCAATGTATGGAATACATTAAGAAAATCACAGTTACACTGTTCATGAGCAGCGGTCTTAAAATGGCTATGTGGAAAATTTGGTGAAAAAATTCCTAAAAAATGACTTTGTTTTCTGAGATTAGTTGCTTGGTTACTATGCATACCGCAACATAAGTTTGCTAATTTTCAATATTTTCACTCTAGTTTTCAACATTGCCATTTATTACACTTCTTATGAACAGTACAGCTGCCATTTCACATATTTGCCCAAAATGTGTTTCCGCATGTAGCGCATAATGGTGCAGTCAGTGTGCGAAAGCAATATTTGGGTCAGATTAAGAAAATCACAGTTACACTGTTCATGAGCAGAGGTCTTAAAATGGCTATGTTGAAAATTTGGTGACAAAAGTCCATAAAATGACTGTGTTATGAGTGAGCATTACGCAGTTTCCATGCACCCTTGTAAGTTCATGACTTTGTAATATTTTCAGTCTAGATTTTCACCAGTGGCATTTTTACACACTTCCTTATGAACAGTACAGCTGTCATTTTTCACAACATGGCCAAAATGTGTTTTCACCTTTCAGCGCAGAGATACGTGATCGCTGTGGGAAATCATTGTTCGGGACAGATAAAGAAAATCACAGTGACACTGTTCATGATCGAAGGTCCCAAAATGCCTGTGTTGACTATCTGCTGTAAAAAATCCCCAAACTAATTACATTACGGGTGTGCATTGCACAGTTTCTATGCACGCTCGTGACTGCACCAATTTTTTTAATATTTTTACTGCAGATTTGCAACATTGCCATTTTTACACCTCCCCATGAACAGTACAGCTGTCATTTTTCACATCCTGTTCATAATGTGTTTTTGCACCTGTGGTGCTAAATGCCGTAGTCACTGTGCATAAGCAGCTTTCGTCTAACAAACTGATATTGCCACTGTTCACGCAGGTGGGGGTCACAAAAAAATGTTGAAAATTTGGAGTGAAAATACCAACGAATGCCTGAGGTGTTAGGGTTTCCGACCATAACGCCCACCCTGTAGAGAATGACAGGCATCAGGGGTGTGACTTGGGATTCTTGCCTGTCATGCTCATACCATTCCACACCTGCAACCAGTGAGAGGCATCGGGTATGCCTTGGACTCTTCGGCCCCAAAGTTCACCCCATTTCATATACCGCACCCATCTCACCATATTTCCTGATGGAATGGGTGCGGATAAGGGCCAAAGACCCTAAGAAACACCGTGACACTTGTCTGTCTGCAGGGTGGTGGGGTGAAATGGTGTGGCCGTTATGCCTGATGACCCAAAGGCACACCCTAATGCCTGTCACTCTCTGCGGGGTGGTGGTGGGGTTGGCTTCAGTTCAATACTTCACTGCCATTCCTATTATGCAGCTCTGTAACTTCTACACTACCAATGCCAATGCCAGCAAGCAAACATTCGGCATTGACAAATGCTTGTTTATGTTGTGACAATGTAAATTATTTCTGAAGTATGAGGCATGCATCTTCTATGGAGGGTTTAGCAACATAGATAACTGTGTCATCCACAAACAAACAATACTTACATTGGTAATCCATTGGTCAATATTGTTATTGTATACAGCAAAGAGGAGAAGCCAAAGAATTGACTCTTGAGGGACGCCTCTTAGGAGGGTCTTAAGTGGAGCTAGGTCACCTTGAGCTGATACTTGCTGCTGCCTTCTGGTAAGGTAGCAGGAGATCCAGTTATGGACCGTGGGGTCAATTCCAAGGTTTTTCAGCAAGGACAGGAGTAGGTTGTGGTTGACAGTGTTGAACGCTTTACTTAGATCAATCAAGGAAAAGCACACAGACAGAATTGTTGCCATCTAAAGCAGTCTGCCAGTCATTTGTGACCTTGGCTAGTGCAGTAGCTGTGCTGTACTTGGGGTGAAAACCTGATTGAAGAGGGTTAAGGAAATTAACATCATCTAGGTACTCTCTGAACTGAGCATTAACTGTTTTTTTCCAGGAGTTTGGATAAAGTAGGCAACAGAGAGATGGGCCGATAATTGTTTAATTCTGAGAGGTCTCCAGATTTAAAGAGAGGGATTACATGAGTGACTTTTCAAGCAGAAGGTAGTACACCTTGTAGAAGAGCTAGATTAAAGAGGTGAGTGATAGGAGGAGCAAGGAAGTAATAGCCAAGTTTCAGAAATAAAGGATCAAGACAGTCGGCACCTGAGCTTTTGTTAGGATCAAGAGAAAGAAGGAGGTCTTTCACTTGTTTTAGGGTAATAATGCTAAAGTCGAAGGTAGTTAAGGGACGTGAGGCAGCTGGATGATGAGTTGGGTCATGGAGAGGTCTAATTTTGCTAGCAGGAGACGTGTCGAAGGCCATTCCTGCGGTGGCAAAATGGTTGTTTAGCAGGTCAAGGACAGAGGTCCTGTCTGAGTGGGTAACTCTGTCTTTACAGATTTTGGATGGAAGGTCAGACAGAAGGCAACATCCTTCAACTTCTTTAAGAACTTTCCAGAACTTAGTTGCACTGTTTTTTGAAGAGTTAGGTGCAGATTGAAAATATTTTGCCTTTTCTGTTCGGACAAACTTAGGACAGATGTTTCTAGCTCTCCTGAATGCAGTCCAATCCAATGGTAATTTAGTTTTATGTGCGAGTTTCCAAAGGACATCTCTGTTGCGCAAGGCAGACTTTAGTAAAGGAGTGAAGCAAGGGCAAGTTTTTTTCCTGATTCTGCACTTCATTAAAGGAGCATGTTTGTTGATGACTTGTAACACTGTGGACTGAAACAAATTATAAGCTTCCGTAACAGTTGAGGCTAGATAGAAGTATTGCCATCTAATTCTCTTCAGATCAGACAAGAAGTCAAGGTGATTGAGTTTGCAATGGCTTCGAGCAGTGGTGAGGAAGGACGAAGTCCCTGCTTTTTGTATAAACCTGACACATGCAATGGCCTGATGATCACTAGTATCATTGTCGAATATGCCAGCATGAGAAATGTAATGAGGTTTATTGACCATAATTAAGTCAAGTAGGGTGTTGTGGTCAGGATTTTTGCTATTGGGGTGTGTAGGTTCTGTGATTAGCTGGGAAAGAACAAATTCATCACAGAGTTCTTTTAAGGCATTAGAGGCAAGAGAGAGCCAGTCTATGTTTAGATCCCCTGTGATAAGGCATTCTGAGGTGTTGCCTGACAGCAATTCATGGAGATGGCTTAGTATTTTAGTGCCCACTGATGGAGGTCTATAGGAGCCCATCACAAGGATGGATTCATTAGAGGGTAAAATAATTTTTAAGGTGAGGCTTTCAAATTGTTGAGGTACAGATAAGGAACTTATAACTGTTGCTGAGAATGTTTTGGCAACGTAAATTGCACCACCCCTTCTGGAGTGCCAATCTGTTCTAAAGATATTGTAGGAGGGTAGGTTGATTGCAGAGTCTGGAGTGGAACTACGGAAACAGGACTCAGTTATCACCAATACATCAGGGGTTGAATGATGAGCCCAGGCCTGTATCGGGTCATGCTTTTTTAGTAAACTACACACATTGTTGTGAAGAAGTGAAATCCCTTTGAGCTGAGAGAGCTCAGCGAGAGATGCAATGGGGTAGTAGGGCCAGGGTTCAATTCAATATTGCCAGAGCAGAAGAGTAAAAGTAAGAAAAGAACCGGCCCAGTGGCGCTGAGGGTTGAAGCGCTGGACGACACACCTCACGCCACGCTGGCGACCCGTACTTGGGAATGGGCATGGGTTGCCGTGGGTTGGCAGGGAGGAGATGGATTGAGCATCCAATGGACTGCTCTCCATCTCCAGGGAGGGGGGATTCTGATGGCCAGTGCTTGCCTGACCCCTAGTGGAGGCTGGGGTCAGTGGCACCTGGCGCTGCAAAGCTATGGGGGCGGGACATGGCAGGCGGCTTGATTAGAGACGCATGGGGTGTACACACCCAACCCGCTGGCGTCATTGCCGCCGTGGCTCGCAGGGAGAAAAAGCTGGAAAAGAGCTCGCAGAGAATGAAGTTGTGTCCATGGCGCTGTCCCCGAGCACCTCCCTGGCATGGATCCGTTGGGGTGGATCAGTCGCTCCCACCACCTGCCATGAAGGGTAAGTGAGGGTGCATTAGGTAGGGAGTCTGATCTTCAGCTGCTGGCGCTGGGGGAACAACAGATAGCAGGCTTGCAGCTGGAGCTCCAGAAGAGAAATAATAAAAAAGGAAAAAAGTAAGAAAAGTTTTCTAAGGCCACTGACAATGATTTTAAGCAGATGAACATAATTGTATTTCGAATGGGCAGAGCCCAGCAGTGTGGGACTTGCAGGAAGGGTGAGGAGGTTTTTAATAGAAGATGAAATAATTGCAAGGTAAGGAGGAGAGCAAAGTGGCATAAGCTCATAACCAGAGGGCTTAAGAGGCGAGAGATAATAGGTAGGCATGTCCCAGTCGGTGCCAGCAGATCCCTAAGACCTAACTGGTAGAGAGATGTAGCAGCATTAATAAAGGAAGGAGGACCAGCTCCAGTGATATATCTGCGTAACTATATTTCCTTTAAAGCATTTTAAGATGCAGTGCATTAACAGCACTACATAAATTGAAATGTTGTATTATTCCTCAGTCTAGGCACTAGCAGTAGTTAATTAAAGTACCAGTGGTACAGTGATGTGCCAAGGGCCATGTCACTATGTAGTACACATCATAACCAGGCCATACATGCACTAATAGGTAACATTAATCTTCCTAAAATTCACTTATCCTTACCCTTACCAGGCCTTACATAGTTAACAAAGAAAAAAATGCAGCCTTTTCTCCTAATGAAGTCCACAAGAATTCACATCTTCAGCTTCTACAAAGGGGTGATATCTGGCAATAATCAAATCATCCCCCAACTGCAGTCAACACCTGGGATTCCTGGGAAAACTGTTATGATGAACTACACTAAAAGAGCTATTGGAGCCAAAACAGGCAGACAGAAAAATACTACAAATGTTAAGAAGTAGTCAGTTGTAACTTTTTATTTCTGAAGTATTTTTCATTTTCCTTTTGTTCATTAATAAATCTTCTATGTGATAATATTGTGCTGGATGTCTGTAACAGCTTTTAGCCTGGCAGCTGACATATCTGTCTCTGTTTCCCCCACTGCATCATCAGCATTGTGATCTCACTAACAGTGACATCAGTGGTGACTGACCTGGCAGCCAAAGAGTGTCTGTTTCTAAGCAGCAGTGATGTCACAGTCAGTGAGGTCACAATGCTAATGATGTAGTGGGGGTCAGCTGCCAGGCAGAGTGCTGTCCCACACATCACATCTACTAGCACCAGGTAAACAATATTTTAATTAACCAAAGGGAAAAATTAAAAGTACCTCAAATATAAAAGGTAATCATTTTTATTTACTGAAAATTTCATAGAATACCTTTGAACACAAGTGGTCTTTTGCAAAGCGTCCATGTCATTAACAGAGATTACAAAGCAATGAAACAAATGCAATAAGCAAGTTCTAGTGGAGTGAAGTTAAACAAGTACAAATAAATAGGCTGGGTCAATTGCATACAGTTTTACAAGAAGGCATGTAGAGCAGGCATAATAATGGTACATGGTCTCAGAGCCCGAGTCTGACACAGTTCAAAGAGTATACTGGGAGGGAATTTAGTTAGGATGATTAGCAGTTACAGTTGCATTGAACTGTTAGGGTTGCCCGTAGTGCTCTCTTGAACTGGTCAAACTTAGGTTGGGTGAGCACAGTATCAGATTTAACCAGCCAGTGGCCCTAAATGTGAATGAACGCTTGCCCAGCTGAGTACGGCAGAAAGGCAGTTCAAGGGCATTCTGAGCCATGCTCCTAGTATAGAGATTGGTGACAGGGTGGAAGCAGTGAGTTAGGGCCAAGGAGCTTAGGCCCCGTAGCGCTTTCTTGGCTAGCAGACATGTCTGGAACATAATTCTGCTAGGTAGGGGAAATAGCACCCACCAAACGCAAACGGATACCAATGGTCAAATATTTTTTACCATTTATTATAAAAAGCAGTACAAAAAATGCATTTATATGTGAGAAAAAATAATTCATGTTTAGCAAGGACAACGCCCTGCTTCATCAGAGTTAAATTCATTGCACTTCCACCAAAATATATATACATTCCAATCAATACAATTAAAAAACAGTACGTGTGAGGTGTCTAGCATCAGAAGTGAGGTTAACCCAATTACGAGACAAGGCTCCCAGTCTTCTGTTTACCATGGACACAATGTGGTCAATGTGGGGAGCAAAAGATAAAGTATTATCCAGGATCACCGAAAGGTATTTATAGGTTTCCACCTGTTCAAGTATATGTCTCAGCTCATTGTAGATGACAAGGGGATACATTTTTCTGCATTTGTGTGGTTGTGAAGAGCATTGTCTTGTTTTTTTTTTTTTGTAAATTAGAGCCAATTTATTTTGGGAGAACCATTTTTCAGGAACCTCAAAATTACCCTGGAGGATGGAGGTAAGGCTGTCAATGTTAGGGTCCTTGGAATAGATAACAGTATCATTTACAGAGAAGCGCATTTGCAAACTGACAGGCATCAGACAAAAATCAAATAGTAGGAGGCCTAGAATAGAGCCTTGGGGACACCAGTGGATACATTCCTAACGTCTGACAAAGAACCATCTATCTTAACATATTGAGTGCGATTAGAGAGATAACTGGGACCAGATGACTGTGTCCTGTGACAGGCCTAGGTCATGGAATTTGTAGAGAAGGAGCTTATGATTGACCAAGTCAAAGGCTTTTGTCAAGTTGATATAGATGGCACCAGCCTTGTCTCCATTGTCGAGGGTCTCCAGGCCAAAATGGAACATTCAATTAGTGCTATGTTTTTTCAGAAATACGTGCTCTTGGGGTACTGTATTTCATATTGTTCAAGATATTAAACACGTTGATTGGACTATATTCTCTTAATGGCTTTGGATAGAAACATAGAAACATAGAATTTGATGGCAGAAGGAGACTGATAGGTCCATCTAGACTGCCCATTTGTTTTAGATCTATTTTGACACTCTAGTTGCCCTTTGTAGTCATGGCTCCCTTGTGTCTATCCCTTGCATTCTTGAATCCCCCCACAGTGTTGACTCCCACAACCTCTTGGGGCAGGCTGTTCCAGGCATCCATCACTCTTTCAGTGAAGAAAAACGTCCTGTTGGTAGAGAACCTCCCTCCTTGCAGCCTGAGGTCATGTCCCTTGGTCCTGGAGCCCTTCTTGAAGTGGAAAGGTTCCTGTGCCTGTACCTTGTTAATGCCTTTTATGTACTTGAATGTTTCAATCATGACCCCTCTCTCTCTCTTCTCTTCTCCAGGGAGTACATATTCAGTTTGCTAAGACTTTCCTCATAGGACATGTACTCCAGACCCAGAATCATTTTTTCACGTTTCTCTGTACTGTTTCCACCCGGTCAATGTCCTTCCTGAGTTGAGGCCTCCAGAACTGGACTCCACATTCCAGGTGAGGCCTGACCAATGATCTATACAGTGGTAGTACCACCTCTCTTCTCCTGCTCATGATTTCCCTCCAAATGTAGCCCAGCATTCTGTTGGCCTTCAATGTTGCCTTCTCACACTGCTTACTAACCTTCAAGTCATCTGAGATTATGATTCCTAGATCTCTTTCCTGGTTTGAGGCCACCGGTCTTTTGCCTCCTAGGTAATACTCCTTTCTTGGTTTTTTCTTTACTATGTGCATAACCTTGCACTTTTTGATGTTAAATCTCAGCTGCCACACTCCAGACCATTCTTCTAGTTTATTGAGGTTAGCTTCCATCTTGCTGACTCCTTCTGAGGTGTTCACCCTTGGTGTTATCTGCAAACAGATACACCTTCCCTTCCAGTCCATCAGTGATGTCTGCTATAAAAACATTGAAGAGCAGAGGCCTCAGCACTGAGCCCTGGGGCACCCCGCTGGTCACCCTGCCCTCTGTCAATTGCATTCCATTAACCTGTACCTTCTGGGTTCTGCCTTGTAACCAGTTTTGTACCCATCTGACTACTTCTGGACCAACCCCTGTGTGGTCAAGTTTCTTTACCAGCCTTCTGTGTGGAACCAAGTCGAAGGCCTTACTAAAGTCTAGGTAGATCACATCTACTGCCACCCCCCCCCGTTGTCCATTATTTTTGTAGCATAGTCAAAACAATTGAGCAGATTTGTCTGGCATGACCTACCTGCTATGAAACTGTGCTGTTTAGGGTCTTGTTGGCTGCTAGTTTTGAGGAATGCTATGATCCTCTATTTGAGTAGTGTCTCCATTAGTTTACCTACTATAGATGTGAGGCTCACCGGTCTGTAATTACTAGCCTCTTCACAACAGCTTAATTTGTGAAGTGGAATCACTATTTCTTTTTCCAGTCTTCAGGTACCATGCCACTCTTCAAGGATTTTGTGACTAGAAGGGTCAAAGGGGCTGCTAAGTCTGCCACCAATTCCTTAAGGAGTCTAGGGTGCATCCCGTCTGGTCCCATGGCTTTGTCTGCTTTTAGTTTATTTAGCGCCTCCCGTGCTTTGGCTTCTGTAAAGGGGCTCGTGTCTACCCCTGGTCATAGGGTGTTGTGTTTTTTCAGGGCTAGGCCAACCCCTGGTTGCTCTTTGGTAAACACTGAGCAGAAGTATTTGTTGAGGATTTCTGTCTCCTCTGGTTAATGTTTGGTGCATTTCCCTTCTTCAGTAGCAATCTTTACTATCCCCCCTTTTGCTTTCCTACATTCCCTAATGTATCTAAAAAATTATTTGTCTCCTCTCTTTGCCCCATCTGCTATATTTTCCTCTGCCTGTGCTTTTGCCTTTCTAATTTGTTTGTTAGACTCTCTCATTTTTTCATTGCATGACTTAGTCTTTCTCAGTTTTGGTTTCCTAGTATATGCTATACGCCTTCTTTTTTTCTTTCACTGTGGTTACCATAGAGGATTTCTTTTTCTTTTTGCTTTGCTGACCCATCTGGCACATTGATCTGTGGCAGTCTTTATTGCTGTCTTGAGTCTCCCCCACATGAATTCCACCTCCTCAACTTCTATTTCCATTAACTGGCTACTTATGCTGTTCCTCATGTTTTGGAAGTCAGCCTTTCTGAAATCTAGCATTTTTATCTTTGAGTTGCTGGTATCCTCTGTTATGGGGGAAGAGGGTGGCCAGAGAAAACAGCTAAGTAAAAACAGCAAAGTCAAATACAGCAACCGAAAATTGCCCCCCCCCCCCGAGGTGCGTACCCCTGGAGTTGGTATATATAAGAAGGAGGGTGTGGCCCTGCAAAAATAAAACTTGCTGTATTTGGCCAAGCTGTTTAGCATTATCTGTTTTTGGCGGTCGCTGTTTTTACTTAGCTGTTTTCACATGGTACCTGGAAGAGTATTGAAATTGGCCTGTAATTGGAAAGGTTAAGTTGACTGCTTCAAAAAAAAAACTAGTATTAGTTTTACACAGTACACAGGCTCTTTAAATTACTGAGAACTCCATTTTACAACAGGCTGAATCCTGTAAAAGGCACCCACTGTTTCTTCAGCTTACTGGAAGCAGATACATTTAAATTCTTTTTATTGCAGTAATGAGTGACAAGAGGTGAAGTCATTTAAGTGCTAGAAGAACAATATGTAGGATGCATACATGATATAAGAAGGAAAATACTTTTCATTTTGTGTGGTTTCTGTAAACACACATAGATCAAAAGCCTCAAACACAACACAAAGCACTGTGGGTATTCAAAGCCATGTTTGTATTGGGGGTAAGCTGGCTAGAAAATGTCTGATTTTTTTTCCTCACTAAAATCCAGAAGCATAAGATGCAGACTGCCATGATGAAGAGACAAACATCAGCATTCATCACCTGCTGCAGGTGTCTGAGCTGACTGAGTGCACTATATTACTTGAGGCAACATAGGGCTGCGCCACTGTTTCCACATTTTCATGTGCAAGAAAAGGGTGAAATCTGGCAGTATAGCCTAGAGGCCAGATTAACAAGCTGTGAATGAGCTTGTGACATCCAGCAGACCTGGTTTTCATATGAAATTTGGTATGAAGGTCTGCACTATAAGGTGTGTGGCACTTGTCATCACATGTACTGAGTATAACTGGCCCCATGGGAAGTCACACAATACAAAATTAGGTAATATGCCTTTAAATATTGTGGGTACTTAAGCCAGGGTAATCCCCAATAACCCTACCCCCCTGACAAAGACTCTAGAGAGTTGAAGTGCCGGGGCAGTCGGGAGACAGGTAGCCAAGTAGTGACTACTAGGTAATTCACTGTAGCAAATCAAAGCTGGGACTGTGCTTGTTTCCTAATGAAAAGATGTCATGTGGTAAGCTTTTTTGTAAGCCTGAGCAAATGTTAACAAGAAACACTTTCAACACCTTGCATAGGCTTCCTTTTCTTGCCTGAAAGTGTGCATAGCAATTGCTGGTGTCAGACTGTTAAGGTCCTACAGTGTCCACTAACAGCTGTCTTGGAGTACTAAATATGGGTAACACCTGGATTATGGGTAGTCCTCTAGGCATAGCCAATTTTAGGCACCAGCAAACCTTGTGGTCACTGAGGGGCATCCTGCTCATGGGGGGGGGCCCTAACCAGAGCAGTTTACCTTATTCATTTTTAATTTTTTTATCTTATCTTCTTAAAACAGCAACAAAGGGCTGTGCAGCACCTTCTGATGTGACATCATGATGTCATGAAAAATTCACCAAGCTATGACCCAGTAAATAAGAGGCAGGTGGGCAGCAATGGATGGGATGGGAAAAACATCCCCAAGGACTAACACTGCTGTCTTCCCTAAAAAAATTAAATATATCACTGGTTGTACTAAAAATAAAATGGCGCACGTATGGGATACAGTCGAACACATAGGGTGAAAGTGGGTCAAGCGGGGGGTCCCATGACATCATGAATCCTGCTCGGGTCCTCCAAACCCTAAAGCAGGCCCTGCCAGTAGGTTTCTATATTTCACTAGTAGCAGCTTTGGCTTCTGAGGAGTTAGTTAAGGATTTACTGCAGAACATATTGTTCTGAAAATTAAGCAATGTGTGTCAGGGGACAGAGCCAGATTTCTTTGTCTCTGCATACTGTGGGTTCTGTGGTCAATTAAGGCAGTGCAGTACTATTGTGACATGACCTGTGTGTGTGTGTATATGTGTGTGTGTGTGTGTGTGTGTGTGTGTGTGTGTGTGTGTGTGTGTGTGTGTGTGTGTGTGTTCCAAGTAGAGTGAAGTTTGGTTTGTCCTTAGAGAGCTGCTACATTGTGCCGAGCTGATGAGGTGGAAGTTGTTTCTTCAAATGTCCCCCAGCCCCTCCCAAGGAAGCCCTGAGGTTGAAAGAGGAACTGTAAAATCATGGTACAGAGATTAACTGCAGGGTGTAGGCCTATGCTCCATGCACAGGTGGTGCACACCAAACTAAGGTGGTGCTTCCAGATTCCCAGGCATTAGCCCAGAACTTGCCAGAATAGACACTGCCTCCATTAATACCTGTTATCCATGGACCAGCACCCCTCATTATACACCCACCTCACTGACAGCAACACATATGTAGGTATATGTATTAATCTTAGGACATAGACACTTATCGTATAAGCATAAGTGTCAGGATCTGAGTTCTACTGTTGCAATGCATATTATGCATTACTATATTCTCACAATATATTGTACCACTGGGACATGTTTTTCATTACATTTTTATTGTATAATTATTAGTTAGGCAACAGTGTCATCTTTAGTGCTTATGCACAACTGTAACTGCAAGTGACCTTGGAAGCATCACAGACATCATTGTTCACTTTATCTTCTGCTAGCTAAGCAACTTTTTATGTTAGTTAGGATAGTTACTCTGGCCACCTGTTTTTGGCCAATTATTTGCATTCTGTGTATCTTCTTTAGTTGCTGTCATGGTTATTATCAGAGTATAAGACCCCTTGCACCACATATTTTCTCTCAGAGAGACTTGATTGCGTCTATAGGTAAGGAAATTGGATACTCTCCCAGTGATTACACTGTTGGTTGTAAGCCTGTATTATTCTTCTTTACCAGTAATAAATTACATTTATTATCTGGACACCACTTATCTGTCATCTCTTCCTTTTGTGCAGTTCCAACAAGAATCTGAGAAAGGTAATGTTATTATCCAGTTACATACTCCTTCCCAGATTTCCACCTGATTCTTCTATCACTTTGACCAGCCAGCAATGAGAGAACCTTACCATGCTGATACTGCTATCTTTCTTGTTGGATTTGGGAAGGTAGGCAGCTTGCCTGAGTATCCACTGAGCCCAAATGGCCAGAAAGCGGAGCTCCTCTCCAACTGCATTTAGTGATCAGAACCACAAATTACACTACAATTGACCTACAGAATGTGAGCAGAGGGAGAACAGACTTCCTTTTTGCTATGAGGTACTATTCAAAA
The DNA here is from genome assembly GCA_016271365.2 of Neoceratodus forsteri. Lineage (NCBI taxonomy): Eukaryota > Metazoa > Chordata > Ceratodontiformes > Ceratodontidae > Neoceratodus > Neoceratodus forsteri. Next base: position 130,439,035 of record JADMNL010000024.1, read on the forward strand.
ACAAAACAACTGAAGCATTAAAATTGAAAAGTACACTGAGTCTGTGGAAGATGGTAGCAGAATTACTGCATTCTTCAGCTTGTTATGCATTTCTCTAAGTTATAGGTTGCCTACCTCCCACCAGTGCTACCTCCCCAACGGCTTGTCACAGTGCACAGGCTGGCAGACCATGAAGTTCCTATCCCCATGAAGCAGCAGATGGAGACACGGTGGAGGGAGAGCGAACAGGGAACCATGACTAACAAGCAAAGTTTCTGACAGTATAGCATAGGGGTTAGAATAATGAGTTGTGGATTATCTTGACACATCCAGTAGACTTGGGTTTGATTCCCTAAACCTCCACTTGCATACTATGTGACTCTGAACAAGTCAGTTGTGCCTAGTGGGCCTCATCCAGTTACCAAATAACTAAAAAAACAAAAAAAGGTTGGTCCTCCTCTGGAGTCCCAAAGTGATTGTCATCAGTAGAATGCTGTTTAAAACTGCAAATTCCTAAACAAAAAAAGAAAAGTGAAATCTCTGGATGGCTCATACCAAACTATAGCAAGCAGTTATATGTGATAATGACAAATGTGAAAGGGCAATCGCTGTTACGGTGAATGTACATTGCTGAAAACAACAATGGCGATGTGCATTCTCAGTGCCAGAAATAAGTTTTGTTTTTTTATGTGGGGGGGGGGGCTTTGCCTCCACACCCCCCTAACTAAAATAACGAACTCCAGGGGGGTGCATGTCGGGGAAGGGTAGAACCGGGACACAGAGAGAAATAAATAACAGCATGACACAGCACTAAAATATTGTGCTCGCCCTGAGCCCTGAACCCTCCTCACTGAAGCCAGCCTCCCTATCCACCGCGCCACTAGGCTGGCTCGGCAGCTGCCCCTCTCGCCACCCCTCACATAACTTGCAGATACCCTTCTGGTATCCTGTCGCCGTCCTCTTGCCCTGGCCTTTCCTGTCACTACCCTTGCAGGGTAGCCCACAACAGAGGTGCTGGGATTGAATCACTCATATTTAAGTTGCTAAGTCTCAGTCACCCTTTTGATGGTATACCATACCGAGCCATGCCAGCCATAACGTACCATACCCTACCGCACCAAACTATGCTGAGTCATGCCACTGTACCACACCATACCATATACATTTATATAACACCTTTCATGCAGGCATATCAATGCACTTTACAATTAATACAAAACAGGTTACAAATCACTGACGCACATCTACCTCGTTGTCGAATGCAGCTGACATTGTGTCCCAGCACATTATTCAACAGCTCTGCTACTTTCCAGGCCTGCAAACAGACTGACTTTTTTTTTAATGTATTTATAAATTTGTAACTGATAATAGTTCACTGAACCAAGGCTAGTTTCCAGGCATGACCGGGGGGGTGGGGGTTACAATTCCTTGTTAAAATGAGGAACTGAATTGCTCAGTGGCTTGGTAACTTGTTAAAGAACCTTTCTTCTCTAGGTCACTGGTTCAAATCCAGGCCAGGTTGATAGTTGTCCAATGCCATTATTACCTGAGGGCTGTCCAGTGGCCTATGTGATGAGTTGTGGTGGTCTCAGCCCAGTTCCTAGTGGGCAGGGATCCACATCACAAAAACCACCAACACAGCTGGCACCCGTGTTAGCAGTCTCACATGAGAGGCCAAGGACTGAATGGGCATGAAGTGTGAACCTACCGTCTTACCTATGTGGGGGGTGTCCCTCCATGACAGGGATTGGGTATACTGTTGGAAGCAGAGATGAGAAGTTTGAGCTGGTTTTGCCCATGCTGTATGTTTCATGCAATAAACAGATGGCTTCAGTTTCTAGTGCTGTCAATATAGTACCACTCACAAGCACTACAATCCACCTACTCAAAAAATAAAATATGAACAAATATCATATCTAAAAGAGAAAAACTCAAAGTTAGATAGAAGGTTATTTGTTAGAATATGTCATATTTTTGGACAGCCTCACAAGGCCTGTCCCTTTTTCTGATCCAAAGATGGTGTCCTTTTTCTCTGTATTTATGACAAAAATATGTACTTGTTCCCTTCAGTTTTTTTATTTATTTAGAAATGTGTAACTCAGAAAAGCACATTTTATCAAAACTCATTCCCAGGTGTGACCCCATGGGGGGAGGTGCTACAGAAATTAGGGGTGTGCAAACAATGAAACAAAATGCAAAATAACTTTTCAGTGTCAAAGCGATGCAGGATTTCACTTGGTTGAATGTAGACATATTACTCTACATTAGAGGAAAACAGACTATGCAATACAAATGACAATAAATTCAAAATATACCTATATGCAAAACATACAAAATATAGCAGAGCCAGCCATGACGCTACGCAGAGTACGTGACATGTCACAAAATATTGCAGTAAAAAAGGGCTTAATTGCCATTGAATTACATTGTTCCCTGCAGTATACTGCAGCATTTTGTGATATACTGCAGCATTACTGTGCTGCATCCTGGCTGGCACCACTGTAAGTAAAACTATGCAAAACTTATAATAGGAAAATCATACAAAATATGCTAAACTCTGCAAAGAAATGCATAATATGCAACTTGTATGAAATATGCAAAAATATGCAAATTATGCAAATATGCAAATCATACAACATATGAAAATCATACAAAAGCTCACATTGGAAACAGTGTAATGTTTGACCAGGCAGTCAGAGGGGGTGCGGGATTAAGAATATGCCATAAAACACCTGGTGCTTTCGGACCCTTCCCTGCTGAGTGCCTACTCAGCCTCCTACTTCTAGAGTGCCAAGGAGGGGCAGCTGAGAGAAGATCCCCCAGAAACCACTACAGGGCAGAAGCTGCCTTGTGGCATTGAAGAGTGAGATAAGCACCAGAGAAGGGATGGGATAGAACTGGAGGTCTGGGCAGGAAGGGCAGCGCTGGTGGTAGGAGGATGAAAAGTATCATAAAACAGAAAAATGAATGATCCAATAAACAAGCAGTCCTTGGGGGTACAAGATGAAGCCTTAGAGGGAAAAAGCGAAAGGCGGAATGAAAGTGAGTTATTGTGAAGTCCCAGGTTTGGGCCTGAGCTAGGGTTTCCCACTCGAAGGATCAAACTGTGGGCAGCACATCATGGATGCAACCTCTGCGGACAGGCACTGAGCAGGACAGGGTGGAGCCCACAACACACATGGCCCTCTTGGCCAAGAACAGGTGCCTCAGCATGACTTATGAGTGCTGGGAAGGGGGCAAATGGGGAAACAGGACATCTTGACCTTTTAAAATAAACAAGTGACTTCTTTGGCCCCCCCCGCACTGTAGCCTACACCTGATGCTGACTCGTGTGCTAATGAGTGCACTATCGCACACATTAGGCCATGACTCATGCTTGCACTAGAACCAGAGGTCAGCAGCTAGATGCAGCAAAGATGAGACATGGAAATGATGACAAAATGATTTTGACTTTCATTTTTTTTTTTTTTATTACTTTTTTGTCCCTCCTTCGCTCTCCGGACTCCGCTCTTCAGGAGCTCTAATGAAGGACTTGCCTCCGCTCCTCCACGTCCCTGATCCTGTGGTCCATCCCCCATGGAGCAGCTGATAATCCCCCCAGGTGGGGACGAGGTGAGGCAGAACACCTTGACAATCAACATTTCACCTGGAGATCCCAGGACCAGCCAGGCGGGAGCCATCAGGGGTCTGCCTCGGAGCTCTGTCTACCTGGAGCTCGGAGAGTTGTTTTCCCTGTTCTTGTTGTGGGTAGTGGTGCGTGCCCTACATCAAGGCATCACTGCCTGCCATCGCCATTCCCTCCCCTCCCTAGCATCAGCTCTATGCTTGCCGAGCCCCAAGCTTCCGCTAGAGGCCAGTCAAGTGCCGAGCAGGGACCCCCCTCCTTCTCAGGAGAAGAGAGCTGTCCTCCGGACGCTCAATTTTCTCCTTCCTCTGCTGATCCCTGATGGCCTGGGCTCATTCCCGAACCCGGGTTGCCAGCTGAATGAGGTGCATGCCCAGCACCTTAACCTCAGAGCTGCCAGGCTGGCTATTTTTGACATTTTAATGCATCTTAGGTTGGGGGTTTGCTTGAGTCTGAAGGACCTACTATTGGGAGGGGATCTTTTTTTTTTTAAATAACCTTGCAGGAATAATACTACTAAGTCTGGATCCATGGGTGCCTGGCAAAAAAGCAAAAAAGGCACTTAGCACCCCATCAACTAGTTTGTACTAGGAACTAAGAACAAATCCATCATGTTCAGCATGGTGCTGGCACGACAAAGGGAGAGGAGTCCTCCCTGTGAGTGTGGTACATGTATATGCACTAATCTAGATGTTATTGGGTGCTATCGAGACAAATTATGCAATGAGGTATGTCTGACAGTTATGTTAATAGTGTGTTAATCCCACCCCAGGGGTGTACTGTGGAACGAGTCATAGCTGACTGCCACATGACCCAGAGTGTGATTAACTATCCATTAACATAACCTTCAGACATATCTTATTACTATTATAAAATATAAAAAAGATTGTACACATGTACCTTTTGTTAATTTCTTTTTCTTTTATACTCAGGTGTAAAAACAACAAATGGTCGCCCTTCTCTGTATGACCTCCAGCCTGTGCTTATCCTTCTTAAGATGTGGACTCCAAAACTGGACACAGTAGTCCAGCTGGGGCCTTACTGGGGACCTGTATAATGGGAGTATTACCTCTCTGCTCCTGCTGTTGAACACTCTGGCTATGCACCCTAGCATTCTGCTGGCCTTGCTGTATGTGGTGTTGCGTTGACTGGTTTGTTTAAGGATATTGCAAATGATGACTCTAAGGTCCCGTTCTTCATGTGAGGCACTGAGCTGGACCCCGTTGAGTCAGGATACTGTCCTTAGGTTCCCTCTACCCAGATACATCTCTTTGCATTTTTTTGCATTGAACCTCAGTTGCCAGATGTTAGACCATCTTTCCAGCCTCTACAGGTCTTTTCGAAGGTCCCTAACCACCTCCTCACTGTCTACCCTTCCCCCTAGCTTGGTGTCATCCACAAATAGGGCAATTTTGCCTTTAATATATATGCCAATGTCACTGATAAATGCATTAAACAGGACTGGCCCTAACACAGAGCCCTGGGGCACATCACTCATGACCTAGCCTTCATCAGACCTTGCCCTGTTGGCTACCAGTCTCTGCTTCCTGTCCCTCAGCCAGTTCCCTACCCACCTGACTATACTCTTGGCTGTGCCTAGGTCTTCCAACTTTTTTAGCAGGTGGTTGTGCAGCACCAAGTTGAAGACCTTACTGAAGTCAAAGTAGAGGAGGTCCACTTGGTGGCCTCTGTCTAATTCCCTAATCAACCAGTCAAAAAATTTAATCAGGGTTGTCTGGCATGACCTACCTGTTACAAACCCATGTTGCCTGTCATCCTGAAGACTATTCTTATCTAGGTATTCCAACAAGTCTTGTTTTACTAAGGATTCCATTAGTTTCCCCACTATTCACCTAAGGCTAAATGGTCAGTATTTGCCTGCTTCCTCACTACTCCCTCCCTTGTGGAGTGGTACCACATCTGCTGTTCTCCAATCACTTGGTACCACTCCTGACTGAAGTGAACTGTTGAACAAATGAGTCAAGAATTCTGCCAATTCTCCCACCAGTTCCTTCAGTACCCTCGGGTGTATTCCATCTGGCACTGGTGATTTGTTTTCCCTGAGGTGCCACCTGAGGTGGTAGAGGTGCTCAAGGGCCTCTCTGACCCTGCTGGTGGTGACTGATGGAGGTTCCATTTGTGGGACCTCTTTGGCAGAAGCCTTGGTGCCACTGTCCCACATAGGGCATATGTGCTTCTTAGTCAATATGGAGCAAAAGTTATTAAGAACTGTGTCCTTCTGGCTATCGACCTCCACTATTCAGTCCCCATTCTTAAGTCTAACTATCCCTACCCTTTTCTTCCTTTTTTCTTGCAAATATTGAAAGAAGTTTTTATTCCCTGCTTTACGGAACAGTATGGCGTAGTGGTTAAGGGCACTGAGCTGCAAACCTGGAGACCTGGGTTTGTATCCCATCAGCCCCCACTTGCATACTGTGTGACCCTGAGCAAGTCAGTCAACTTCCTAGTGCTCCCAGGTCACACCTGTAAACAAGCTCCAGCTTAGTGTGCCTTTCCTGGTTAAACAATTTTCCCTTTCCCTTTAACTCCCTATAACTCCCTCTCCCAGCCTGAGTTCCATCTCGGCCTTAGCTGACCTCACTAACATCTTCACTTCTTTGTTCTTCTGGATGTAATCTTCCCAATCGCTGTCGCTCTGGCTTCTTTTGTAATTGACGAAAGCCTCCCTTTTAGTACTAATTGCTGTTTGGACCTGGCTAGTGAACCATATTGTTTTTTCATATGTGTTCTTTTGTGACACTGTCCTTACGCACATCCTGGTAGCTTCCAGTATGGTTTGCTTAACCAGCCCCCATATGTCCTCTAGCTCTAAACTCTCTTGGATCCTTGACAGTTTGTCGCTGACCACTTCCCTCATTTTGTTGAAATGAGCTCCTCAAAAGTTTAAAACTTCTGTCCTAGATTGAGATCTTACTACACCTAAGGCCAACTCAAACCACACAGAGTTGTAGTCACTGTTGGTCAGCAGCTTTCCTGTAATATTCGCAATCTCCGAATTTGTGAGAACCACATCCAGTATGGCGTCCAGCTTGGTCGGAGCACTAACTAGTTGAGGGAGTAGGAGGTCTTGTAAGGCTTCAACTACCTTTTGATTTCTAGAAGAACTAGCAACTGGGATGTCCCAGTTAACATCGGGCATTTTCATGTCACCAACCACCACTGTATCCCCCTTTCATGTTACCTCACTGATCAACTCAAGGAGTTCCCCATCCCTGTACTCAGCCTGACCAGGAGGCCTGTATACCACCTCGATGTAGATCTACCCTGTTACTGAGCTAATTTGCACCCACAGTGATTCTACACCCTTCCTTTTTGTTGATCTTGACTGTGATGGCATATATCCCCTCCCATACATATAGTGTGACCCCTGCCCTTCCTTCTATCCTGCCTGATGAGGACATAGCCCAGTACCGAGATGTCCCAGTTGTTTTTTTCTGAGGCCCAAGTCTCCGTGACTGCCACCAGGTCCACACGGGACTCCGCCATCCATGTCTGTAGGTCACTTGTTTTGTTACCCAGTTTTATGGCATTCATGCACACTCCCTTCCATAGTCTGGAATCCTTGCCTTTTTTACCTGTATTTGGTTCTGCCTGCTGGCCTGTGGCTGCATGGCTCCCTGTCTAGTCCCTTGTAGTCTCCTTCTGTTCCCTATTTATTTATTTAGTTTTTGTTAACTGGGCAGGTGCACTGTTCCTGTAGGTCATGGGAGAGAAATTTCTGCTTGTGTGGGAGTGTCAACTAAGTTCCTATTGATAGTCCAGCCTCTGATAGGTTTCCTAGTGATAGACTCCCCCCCTACTTAGTTTAAATGTCGAGATGGACGTCTAGCTTCTGCCCAAGTGCGCTCACCCCTTCCTTGGTTAGGTGAAGTCCGTCAAACCTGAAGAGCTTTCTCTCCCAGAATATCCCCCAAGAGCCAATGCAGCGATATCCTTTTTCCTGACACCATCCCTGTAGCCAAGCATTGAATTCCTCGATTTCCTTGTATCTGATTTTGTCCACGCAATCCCCTTTACTCCATACTGGAAGGACCTCTGTCAGGGATTGTGTTTGGGCCTCCAGCCGTTCTCTGCCTGGTTTCTTCCACCATCCCTATAGACAGGTCATTTGTTCCCAGATGAATGAGTACATTGAGATCCTTTTCCACTTTGTTCACTAATCTCCCAATGCATTTGGTGTCATGCTGCGAAAATGCACTGGGGAGGCATTTAACATTTAACATTTAGGCTGCGTACCTTTGGGTGGGTGATGGGTGAGCTGACTCTGTTTTAAAGTGTGTCAGGCTCAAATCTCTAGTGTTCAAGTTCTAAATTAGAATTCGAACACCAGAGTGCGAGTACAGTTCGAATCTTTACCAAACTAGTTCTGACAACCCTACTTATAATGCAGGTATAGCACAGTGGGTTAAGGCTCTGAGCTGCAAATCTGGTGACATCCAACAGACCAGACCTGGGTTTGAATCCCACAGCTTCCATTTTCATACTGTGTGACCCTGAGCAAGTCACTTAACTTCCCTGTGCTCCCAGATGCTCCTGTAAAAAAGTTTTCAGCTTAGTGTGCTACTCCTGGTTAAACAACTAAAAAAAAAAAAAAAATGCTCATAAACATCCTTGTGGTTTGCCAAGTATCTGGCACCCTGCTGTACTGGCCATGGCACACCTGGTGCTACTAGGTGCAGCACATTCTGTACTGGGCTCCACCACCTCAGCCCCTTCTCAGTGTCATCCCTAGTGGTACCTCTAACTCAATCGGTCACTTCTGGTGCCTTGTGGAACCCCTCCCTCCCTCCCTCTCTGGTGCAGGACAATCTTCACATCCTGTGGTCTCCATGACCACCATGCCAGTTGTCTGTACTGTATGTGGGCACACAGTATCATTGCCAGCCTACTTCTACCAGATGGTAGTCCCATGTGTGTGCTGACCCTTGTAGTAGGGAAGAAATGCTCCATAGATAGCTTGGTGTGTCATTTGCTCCTACCCCAGTTCCTGATCACTTGTTGCCCCCTTTCCTAATCACGTGTTATCCCAGGTCCCAATCATGTGTTGCCCTAATCCTGATCACTTGCTACCCCAGTTCCCAATTTCTTGTTACACCAGTTCCCAATCACCTGTTACCCCAGTCCCAGATCAATTGGTACCCCTGTTTCTGATTGTTACCTCAGTTTCTGATCACTTGTTACCTCAATTCCCAATCACTTGTTACCTCAGTTCCCAATCATTTGTTACTCCAGTTCCCAATCACTTGTTACCACAGTTCCTGATCACTTGTTACCCCAGTTTCCCAACACATGTTACACCTTTTCCAAATCACGTTACCCCAGTTCCTGGTCATTGTTACCCCAGTTACCAATCACCTGTTACTCAAATTCCCAGTCATGTTAACCAGTTTCCAATCACTTGTTACTCCAGCTCCCAATCACTTGTTACTGCAGTTGTTGATCAGTTGTTACCCCAGTCTCAATCACTTGTTACTCCAGATTCCTATCCCTTACTGCCCCAGTCCCTGATCACATAACCACAGTATGCAATTAATTATCTAAGTTCCCAATCACGTTATCCCAGTTCCCAATCACTTGATACCTCAGTTCCCAATCACTTCTTACCCAAATTCCTGATCACTTGTTACCCCAGTTCCCAATCTCATATTACCTCAGTTCCCAGTCACGTGTTACTCCAGTTCCTAATTATATAGTACCTGAGTTCCTGCTCACTTGTTTCTCCAGTTCACAATTACATGATACCTCAGTTTTTGATCACTTGTTACCCCAGTTCCAAATCACCTGTTACTTCAGTTCCCAGTTGCAGTTTATCCCACTTCCCAGTCACTTGTTACCCAAGTTCCCAATCACATTACCCCATTTCCCAATCACTTGTTACCCCAATTCTCAATCACGTTACCCCAGTTCCTGATCATTTTTTACCCCAGTTCCCAGTCACTTGTTACCCAGTTCCCAATCACTTGCTACCCAGTTCTCAGTCACTTGTTACCCCAGTTCCCAAGCACTTGTTACCCAGTTTCCAATCACTTGTTACCCAATTCCCAGTCACTTGTTACCCAGTTCCAAATCACTTGTTACTCAGTTCCCTGTCACTTGTTGCCCCAGTTTCCAATCACTTGTTACTTCAGTTCCCAATCACTTGTTACCCCAGTTCCTGATAACTTGTTATCCCAATTCCTAATCACTTGTTACCTCAATTACCATCACTTGTTACCCCATTTCCCAATCACATATTTCTTCAGTTCCCAATTACTTGTTACTCCAGTTCCTAATTACATGTTATCTCAGTTCCTGCTCACTTGTTTCTCCAGTTCCCAATTACGTTACCTCAGTTCCTGATCACTTGCTACCCCAGTTCCCAGTCACTTGTTACCCAAGTTCCCAATCACATTACCCCATTTCCCAATCACGTGTTACCCCAGTTACCAATCACCTGTTACTCAAGTTCCCAATCACGTTACCCCCAATTCCCAATCACTTGTTACTCCAATTCCTAATCACTTGTTACTGTAGTTGTTGATCATTTGTTACCTCAGTCCCAATCACTTGTTACTCCAGATTCCGATCCCTTATTGCCCCAGTCTCTAATCACATTACCCCAGTTTGCAATTAATTGCTATCTCAGTTCCCAATCACTTGTTACCCCAGTTCCCAATCACTTGATACCTCAGTTCCCAATCACTTGTTACCCCAGTTCCTGAAAACTTGTTACCCCAATTCCTAATCACTTGTTACCCCAGTTGCCATCACTTGTTATGCCAGTTCCCAATCTCATATTACCTCAGTTCCCAGTCACTTGTTACTCCAGTTCCTAATTACATAGTACCTGAGTTCCTGCTCACTTGTTTCTCTAGTTCACAATTACATGCTACCTCAGTTTCTGATCACTTGTTACCCCAGTTCCAAATCACTTCTTACTTCAGTTCCCAGTCACACTTTACCCCATTTCCCAGTCACTTGTTACCCAAGTTCCCAATCATGTTACCCTATTTCCCAATCACTTGTTACCCCAGTTCCTGATCATTTGTTACCCCAGTTCCCAGTCACTTGTTACTCAGTTCCCAATCACTTGTTACCCAGTTCCCAGTCACTTGTTACCCCAGTTCCCAAGCACTTGTTACCCAGTTCCCAGTCACTTGTTACCCCAGTTCCCAAGCACTTGTTACCCAGTTCCCAGTCACTTGTTACCCGGTTCCCAGTCACTTGTTACCCCTGTTCCCAATCACTTGTTACTTCGGTTCCCAATCATTTGTTACCCCAGTTCCTGAGAATTTGTTATCCCAGTTCCCAATCACTTGTTACCCCAGTTATCATCACTTGTTATCCCGGTTCCCAAGCACTTGTTACCCAGTTCCCAATAACTTGTTACCCCAGTTCCTGATAACTTGTTATCCCAATTCCCAATCACTTGTTACCCAGTTCCCAACCTGTGCAAGAAGCAGTTCTACTGACTCATCATGGCAAGAGCTTCTAATTAACTGAATTGCATGCAGCCTATACAGGGAATAGCAGAACCCCTTTGATAATGAGGCAGTCTGATACTGTGGGGGAGAGGAGGGGTCTGTAGTGAGTTAGAACTGCTGAATAGGCACTATTTAACAGGTGGATGTACATGTTGTAAATGTTTTCAGTTTTTTAGCAGTTTAAAAACCTTTCTATTTCATCATTTTATCAACATATATCCTCTTTTATAAGTGCTATTAGCCACTCCAGGGTATGGATGGATGCTACCCCAGTTATGTAAGGCATTCCTCTGTTGGCATTGTGCCTTACAGCACAGCCAGGGTATTCATTAATTCAGCATACACCCATATACTGGAGTGGCATATTGCTTACTTAGTGTCTACAGTATGTTATGAATGTTGAGTTCCAACATTCACAACAGTTTAGGGAGGCAGTATAGCATAGTGGTTAACAGCACTGAGCTGCAAACCTAGAGACTTGGTTTGAATCTCACAGCTGCCACTTGCATACCATGCGACTGTGAGCAAGTTGCTTATCTTCCCTGTGATTCTAAGATATACCTGGAGACAAGCTTCAGCTTAATGTGTATTTCCTGGCCAAAAAAACTGGAAGAAAGAAAAAAGTTCCAGTTTTTGTGTTTTGTTTTTATCATATCATTCTTCATACTCTTGCAGCCCAACCTGCCTACATCCTGCCACTGCCTCCATCCTCGATCAGCCCACAGGCTCACTCACATACCAGCTGGCAAAGTGCTGCACCCGCCAGGGGACACCCCCTTATGTCCCCTCTGAGCTGGGCCAGGAACCAATACTGCAGTGCGATTCCAACACAGGCTCTCTGATTGCTGAAGTGCGGCCATCAAGCTGCCTCGGTCATCTGCCATTTTTCCTCCTGTATTTTTCCCCTGGAGAAGTGCGGATGTGCAATGACATCAAGGCACGGCATGCTGACGCCCGTCGTACTTCTCCCCATATGTATCCCCACTCCTGTAGTGCCCCTGATTTCCATCGGGGGCAGCTGCAGTGCAATGGATGCCTCAGACCCTCCCCAAGGAAAGGACAGCAGTCCTACAGATTCTCAATCCTTTCCCTCCCTGGCCAGTCTCTGACAGCCCAGGCTCATTCCCGAACCTGGGTCACCAGTGTGGAGCTAGGTGTGGCATCCAGCACCTCAACCCTCAGCATCACCGGGCCGGCCTCAGTTTTGTATTTTTTTTTATTCTAGCTTGCAGCAAAATAGGAAATTATACAGAATACCCCAGATTTTGTTTGGGGGGGGGGGCACCAATAAAAACACAAGAGCAGTAGGTACCAGAGAACTGAAAGTAAGTTAGCTGTACTGTGTGACATTTGTTTTACACCAGTGACAATCAATGAGAAATCAATGAAGCTGAGCACTTAGGCATGTGTGCTCTTTAAAACTTCCAGCCTCACATCTAACTAGAACAGGTACAGGGAACTTAGGAATGTTTGCAAAAAGGATCTTAAAGCTGCCAAAAAAAGATACCTAAGACACCTACATGGCAAAAATTTATCTGACCCTTAGAGGTTCTTGGCAAAAATGAATGACCTCCTAAAGGGCCGTGCTGATTCCTAAGAATGTGACATAGTGGCTGATGGTAAGCTCTTCTGTGACCAACTGGCAACTGCCAATGCCTTTAATAACTTCTTTACTGACCTAGATAGGTTCACACCTCCCTCCCTTTGGCCTACCAAATACCCTCTGCTCAACCTCTGCTCAAACTGTTACAGAGAACCAGTCCTCCTTTGAATTCTATTTCTGAAGGATAATGAGGAAAGAGGTGTTGACCCTCCTGAGACAAGTAAAAGCTGAAGGCTTGGATGGGTTTAATATACTTGAGCCTGAGATATTAAATTATGCCACCCTTGTTATTGCCTTCCCTGTTGCTATGCTCTTTAACAAAATCGCTAACAGAGGAAGCATACTGAAAGCTGAAAAGTGGCACTTCTTCTACGTCTGCACAAGGGTGTCCGCTAAAAGGCTGTGGAAAGCTGCCTCCCCATTTCCCTTCTTAGATCCCTGTCCAAAATACAAGAAATATTAGTTTACAATCAGCTACAAGAGTGTTGTAAATAGTGACACCTTCTGACTAGCCTGAATTCAAAACCAGGGCTCAGAGAGATTTTGGTGTGCATTCCAGACCAGGCTGCCAGCACCAGCAGTGTGTGTGGGGGGGGGATTATGCACATTTTTCAGAAGTGTGAGCATTTAAATAGTTTTCAGTCTCTACTTACAGGAGTGGCAGAGCTAGCTCAGGAGTTGGGGCTCAATTGGGAGGCAGAACCAGGACAAGAAAAATCAGCTAATCAGGGCTCAGACAGCCTGATTTCAGACCCAGAGCTTGGAGAGATTTTGGCATGCATTCCAGGCCAGGCTGCCAATGCCAGCAGCAGGGGGTACATTCTTCTCATTTTCAGAAGTGTAAGCATTTAAACAGGTTTCTGTCTTTACTTACTGGAGCAGCACAGATAACTTGGGATTTGGGTCTCAGTTGAGAGGTGGGGCCAGGAGGAAAAGAGCTCACCAATCAAAGATCAGGAAACCCACTAGACCAACTATAAATTTCCATCTACCTAACATGTCCCACACACATTCATATCCCAGCATGTAAATGGAACAGCACAGGAGTGAAACACCTGGTAATCTGAGGTAGTCAGATGGACCTAGACACAGAGGTTGGGATATTCAAAGGGGTTGTGGTTGCCCTGGCATAACGCCGCATTGCGCCTCAGTGGAAATTGAAAAGGCTGCCCAGTGCAGCGCAAATCCCGATGCACCGGGGAGCAATGTAGTCCTATGTGGCGTAGATGCAGAGGGCATGTCTATGCATATGCAGCACATCCCGATATTCAGCCCGGGATGTGCAGCTCATACGCTGGCACAACCCCTACATGCGCCGCACACTGGTGCTCGAAGTTGATCTGTAAAATATAGGCTCAAATGTTGGCCACCCACAGGTGGGCAGCTGTATTGCAAGGTGCAACACAACAACTGCCAGCCATGGATGGCCATCTGCCCAGCGGGAACACCGTCCATAAGCACTCGGACTCCCCAGTAGTCTAGTGGACCTCCCTCCCACCCCATAAGCCCAATCATGGGCATCAGTGATGCATAAAAATATCCTGGTGGTCTAGTGGACCCCCCGCTGCCCAATCGCGGGCATCTGTAATGAATAAATATATCCTGGTGGTCTAGTGGACCCCCCCATATGCCCAATCCCGGGCAGTCGTCAGCTGAATATACCTCCAATGCCCGATCGTGGGCTGTAGTGTAATGAAATAGATCCCTGGTGGTCTAGTGGAACCCACCCTAAAAGCCCGATCACGGACCATAGTACAAACCAGCGTCTACCTGGTGGTCCAGTGGTACCCCCTCCCCACCCACCCACACAGAGGCCCCCAGCCACCTAGCACCCCCGTCATCAGCAGGTGGCAGTACCCCACCCCATACTGCCCAGTTGCCCACCGAATGACAATGTACAGTATGAACTGTGTAGTACAGTATGAGTCAGATGCCCATTGGTCCACACTGTGGCCCAATGGGTGTACAGTTCACACTATATGCTGTCATTCAGCAGGCGGCCTGGTGGTATGCAGGCGGGGTGCTGCCGCCCGCCGATGATGGGGGGGTGCTGGGTGGCTGGTGGCCTCTGTGGGTGGATGGGGAGGGGGGGTACCACTGGACCACCAGGTAGATGTCAGTTTTCATAATCAGGCTTTCGGGATGGGTTTCACTAGACCACCAGGGATCTATTTCATTACACTACAGCCCACAGTCGGGCATACGGGGGGGTTCACTAGACCACCAGGATATATTTATTCATTACAGATGCCTGTGATCAGGCAGCCGGGGGTCTGCTAGACCACCAGGGATCTATTACTTTACACTACAGCCCACGATTGGGCATAGGATTTATATTCAGCTGATGGCTGCCTGTGATCGGGCATATAATTTATATTCTTCTGATGGCTGCCCGCGATCGGGTATGAGGAAGTCCACTAGACTACCAAGATATATTTATTCATCACAGATGCCCGCGATTGGGCAGCGGGGGGTCCGCTAGACCACCAGGGATCTATTACTTTACACTACAGCCCGCAATTGGTCATAGGATTTCTATTCAGCTGATGGCTGCCTGTGATCAGGCATGCGATTTATATTCTGACTGATGGCTGCCCACGATCGGGCGTATGGGAGGGGGACTGCAATATACCTCCAGGGAGCACACCCCCGTTGACAGCGGCTTGGCAGGGTGCCAGGCGCAATCCACCGTGACGCCCGTGCATCATATGCAATGGATTTTAATGACATGCAAATGGCCCCATTTGCACCTTTGCATAGATTATGGCCTCATTTGCATGCCCCTGGCTGAATATCACGGGTGATGTGCCTAGCTCAACTGCACTTGTGCTGGCACATCCCCCTGCTCCCCCTCTGTGGCTTGTGCTGGCACAGTACCACTGCACCATGTGCAGTTTGTGCGCCGCTTCTGCCATATTCAACAGTGCTGAGCCATGGTTTATCACTGTTGAATATCGCCTGGTCATGGCTCTGGCGCTGCCCAATTGTGCTGCACCCAGGCTTGCACCACTGCCTGGCACAGTCTGAATATCCAGCCCAGCGTAACTTGCTTGCAGCCATCTTTTTTCTCAGCCTGAACAAACTATCTCCCCCTCCAGTGCCCCACTGAGCATAACAGGAACTGCACAGTAGGACTACAATACTGGCAGGCATGAGCTACAACAGTTATGGCTACCTGAGTACTTCCAGTGCTAAGTACAAATATATACTACACTCCTCCCCCTTAGACAAAACGTAGTTTAAAAATACCCAACATCAGCATTTTCTTTTTTTTTTTTGAAATTCAATATACTTTATTATTTTATTGACTTACATACAGACAACATGGCCTGTACACAGGCCCAGGGACAATGCAATACATCATTACATACAAAACAACAATTACCACCCCCTTCCCCTCTCCCTCTCCATGGTATCAGCTGTTTAAGGTACTGTGGATGCGCTTCACAGTAAATGTCTGGACATCTATACGGAGTACAATGTACTCCAGTACCTCTCAAATTTAAACAGACAATTGTGTACAGTAGCAATTGTCTTTCCAACAGAAAGGTTAAACAAGAGTTCCCTCAGCCACTCAGAATAAGTTATGACTTCCTTGTCCAGCCAGTGCTTAAGTACCAGTTTCTTCACTGACATTGCCATCAAGGCTAAATGATACTTTCTTTCAGTGACAGGTATGAGAGAATAGTCCCCCACTATGCAGGCAGCCGGCTCTATATGATCGGCTAATCCTAATAAGGGGTTCATTCTCTGCTTAATTGTAGACCAGAGTGGTGCAACCTTGGAGCAGTCCCAAAAGATATGGAGTAGGGAGCCTACATTTTGCATGCAACGTTTACAAGTTGGAGTAGGGGTCCCACACATTTTAGCCATTTTTACGTAAGCAATAATACCTGACAGGGTGGGCATTATTGGGAAATACCGGACTGCCCAGGAGCGTAATGAGGCCCGACGCCACAGACGGAGGGCCTTATAGCCCCTAGAAGGTCCGGTATTTCCCAATAAAGCTCACCCTGGAGGGTATTATTGCGCTTAGAAAATGGCCCATTGGAGAATGTTACTCTTTGAAGAGGCACTTGGACTGGCTCTTATTTTTAGCTGGGCATCTACTGAAGAATAAATGCCCAGCTTGGAGCCTGTCTCAGCCAATCAGGTTTAAGAATTGATTGTTGCCATTTTCTAATGGGGTATAATACATATTATTAGTAATTTGAAACTGCATTAAATGCAATCTGTCTTGAGTAATGAATTTGCAAGTATCCCTCCAGATTTTAGTTCAGTTCAGCTTTTTCCCAGGAAATTGGGCATCCCAGTAATTGGAAGATCCATCCAATTGTGACAAGGATTTCTCCTGCAACCTAGAATAAATACCTGAGACTGCACGAGAGTCTGTGGCCAGTAAGCTGAGTGGCTGTAGGAACCTTCCCCTTTCTCTTACCTCCCACTTCACCTGTGAATTTATGATTAGATGTCTCAGTTGATATATTTTAAAACTTGAGTAGGTCTCTAAGTTGAGACGTCTGATTAACTCATTTGAAGTCAAAATCTGACCATTTTCATACAAGTCAACTATGGATACCCCTGCCAACCCTGGAAGCCAGGCAATCCTGATATAATCCCCTCATCCTAAAATTCGGATTGCCTATTAAGGGTTGGTTAGGATCCCAAGTATGTCTGTAGAACAGAGATGTGCGCATCTGGGCATGAACTCTCACTGATGTTCTTATTGTGGTACCTTTCAGTGGTAATGGAAGCATGTTAGGGGAGATGTGCAACAGAGTAGAAAGGGAAAGTCCCCATTCTGCAATGAGATCCTTCTCCAGTGTAAGCCATAAGGGATTGTATTGTTCCCCTGTCTGTCCTAACCATTTAAGATATTTCACGGCATGACTGGCCCAGTAATAAAGTTTAAACTTGGGAAGTCTCAAACCACCCTTGATTTTAGGGGCTGTTAGTTTACTATACGTCCTCTGGGCCTGTTTCCCTTTCCATAAAAAGTTGGTGATCAAAGAATGTAATTTAGCAAACCATGTGTGTGGCAGCCATACATTCAGCATGTTGAGGGGGTAAAATACTCAAGGTAGAACGTTCATTTTAATTAGGCTTACTCTGCCCCAAAGCGACAGTGGCAACCTTGTCCACCTATCCAGGTCCTGTTTAATTGCCTGCACTAAGGCATCCAAATTACATTCTCTGAGGGATTTGGAACCCCTCGTTAGGAAAATACCCAGATATTTAAATTTTTTATACTCCCACCACAGTCCCAAGTCCTCTACCTCTCTTCTGTGAGTAATCGTATTAAGGGGAAAAACTATGGTCTTCCCCAAGTTCAACTTGTAGTTTGATAATACTCCAAACTCTTGGATTAAGCGTAATGCCCTGCTCACAGATGTTCTTGGGTTTGATAAGTGGAGGAGTATATCTTCTGCATATGCTGATAGCTTGAACTCGTGAGGACCAATTGTTATGCCATGAATCTCCAGGTCTATTTTAAGCCGAGCTAAGAGTGGTTCCAGGTACAGATTGAATAAAAGTGGGGATAGCGGACATCCATGCCTGGTACCGGAAAAGAGGGGGAAACCTGATGAAAAGGTTCTATTACGGTATATACGAGCACTAGGTGTAGTATATAGGGATCAGATTCATTGCACAAAGAGAGGAGGGAAACCAAACTTATGAAGTAATCCCTAAAGGAAATTTCAGTCCACTCTATCAAATGCTTTCTCTGCGTCCACAGACAGCAGCACAGCAACGGACCCCCCATCTCTGGACTCAGAGAAAATATGATCTAATTTCCTCAAGTGGTCGGAAGAGGACCTACCTGTCATAAAACCCACCTGTTCTGCACAAGTCAGAGAGGGCATTACCTGTCCCATTCTAGCTGACAAAAGTTTTGCCAGTATTTTAATATCGTAATTCAGAAGCAAAATTGGCCTGTAATTAGAAACTTGTTTCAGGTCCCTCCCCTCTTTGTGTAAAACTACTATCAGCACCTCAAAAAGGTGAGGGTCATGACACTTCCCTGCAAAGATGGACTGGAACAAGCGAAGTAGCCATGGAACTAAATCATTTCCCAATGCCTTATAGAAATTAGGTGAGAATCCATCTGGGCTAGGGACTTTGTCCAGGGGTAGGGCATGGATCGCTGACACAATCTCTGCCTCTGTGATAGGAGAGACCAGCAGGGTCTGCTGTTCTGGAGAAAGACTAGGTAGTGGCAAACCCTCTAAATATGCATTGATCTGGTCCACTGAGTGGGGATCGGGCCTGGCACTATATAGAGTTTTATAGAACTCCTGAAATACAGCCACAATAGCCTTAGGGCTTGTTTTAAGGGAGCAGTCTATCTTCAGCTGGATGACAGTGACCAGTCTCGAGGCTTCCTGCTGTTTAACCCTCAGGGCTAACAACCTTCCTGCCTTTTCCCCCATGGTCTATATATGTAGCGCTCATTTTAAGAATAGCGTGTTCCGCCATCTCTCTCTCAACAAATCATTATACTGCACTCTCAGGCGAATAAGCTCCTGGAATTGTGCGTCACCAGAGGAGGGAGAGATGTTCTTTTCCAATTCCCTAATACAAGTCACCAAATTCCCCAATTGAAGGTCCCTTTTCCTTTACGCTCGGAAGCAATCCTGATAAGCTCTCCCCATAGGAAGCACTTTAGGCCACCCCATTCCATTTCCACCTGACCCGTAGTGTTTAAATTGTCATCAGTGTAATGTTTAATGCAGAGTTTCAACTTATCTACCACCCACTTGTCTTGTGGTAGACGATTATTAATTTTCCATATAGTTTCAGTCCGCTGATTAGGAGACAGAGACAGTGTGCACCTCACTAGGGAGTGGTCCGATATAACTTCCAGAAAGATCTGACTATCCATAATACCTGGAAGGAGCATCTTGCTTACAAAAAAAGAATCTATGTGGGAGAATGTCCCATGTGCCCAAGACCAGAATGTGTATTCCCGTGCATCCAGGTGTAATACTCTCCAAGGATCACACAGCCCTAGTTTGTCTATCATGTCCCTGATTGCTCTTTGCGCTGCGGATAGTCCAGCCCTTATCCTACCTGTTCTGTTTACATCTGGAGAGAAAGGTAAATTCCAGTCCCCACCTAGAATAATTGGTGCAGATAGAAAAGGCAAGAGGAGATTGAGCAATTCCATAAAAAAATCAGCATTTTCTAATTTCTGGGCAGAAGTAGGCTGTTCGGTACCTAGGAACAAGTTCAAGGGATTATTCTGCCCTGCATATAGAACTTGTTACTACCTAAGCAACAGAGCAGGTAACAAGTCCAGTTACACAGAGACACAGGTTCAGTTCATGATTTAAAGGTCGTGCTTTAAAGGTCAATTCTCTGTGGTGTTCTTTGCTGCTGCGTGGGGTATCTCCAGGCTGGAGTAACTGCTGCCAGTGACGCATGAAGTTCTGCATTATTTGGCATAGCTGCCACTGGAATTTCATGAGCAGGAACAAAATCCTCCTTGTCACTGTCCTGTTCTGGAGTGACATGCTTTTCTGAATGTGCTGGAACCCTTGAAAGTAACAGGTGATCCACATGTTCATGTACACGTCGATGTCAATGTCCCACACGGACTCCATAAGTCTAAGGTCCACTTTTTTCCATCACCACCCCAGGAATCCAAAGATGCTTAGGATGCCTGAAGTCACAAACCATCACACTCTCCCCAGTATGGAAGATCCAAACTAGCTTGGTCGACTTGTCATGACCTCTCTGTCGTTGCTGTTGATGGTTTGCTATGATATGGGACAAGTCTGGCTTGAGCAATGCCAAATGGTATGGGGTTGACATTTGAGGAATAGTTCAGCAGATGTTCACTCTGTTACAGTGTGAGGAGTGTTTCTATAAGAAAACAAGAAATGAGCCAATCTTTGGGTTGCAGGTGTTGACTGAGAACTTTGTTTCATCCAGGCTTTCTTGAATGTCTGTACAGCCCACTCGGCTGTACCATCTGATGCTGGATGGTACGGTAGAGACAAAAATATGTCAGACCCCATTCTGCTTTAAGAATAGTTTAAACTCTTGTGAAGAAATCTGGGGACTGTTGTCTGACACTAGCTCCCGTGGTAGTCCATAACACGAAAGGAGATGTCTTAGAAAAACGCACAGTCCTTTCTGTAGTTGTTACTTGCATGGGAAGCATTTCGATCCATTTGGAGTGAACGTAGCACACTACTAAGAAATGTTGTTTGTCCAGTTCAGCATAGTCAACATGGATGCACTTCCAAGGTGTGATAGCCCAGGACCAATGATGCAGAGGTGCAGTTTCAGGTTGGTTGTGGATAGCTTCACAAGATGCACATTGGCTGACAAGATACTGGGTATCTTGACCATGTCCCAGCCACCAGAGGTATCCCCGGGCCAATGCCTTCATCAAAGATATGCGGGGATGACTCTGATGTAAGTCAGAGACTAACCTCCTTTGGAACTTTGGAGGTATCATGACTTAGGCATCCCACAGAATACAGCCTTGATCTGTGGACAACTGATCCTTTTTGACAAAGAAAGGTCAAAGAGTCAGGTTTCTCATGAAGTTGAGCCAACCATTGACAGTGAAATCCAAGACCATTGAGAGGACTGGATCCTGTCTTGTTTTTTCTGCTACATCCCATGAAGCAATGGGTAGTTCCTTGATCTGTGAAAGTTGGAACACTGCCCCATCATCTTCCTTTTCTGTTGCAACCTTGCATAGCAGTCTTGAAAATGCATCTGCATTTGCGTAATCCTGAGAACGTCTGTATCCAATATCATAGTCATAGGCCAATAAAATCATAGCCCATTGCTGCATCCCTAGTGCTGTGAGCATTGGTATTGCTGACTTTGGCCCCAGAATGGCCAGTAGAGAGGCTTGTGATCTGTTATCAAACTGAATTTTCATCCATACAAGTATTTATGAAACTTCTTGACACCGAAGATTATGCTCAAGGCATCCTTCTCAATCTGAGTACAATTTCTTTCACTTGGAGACAAGGTTCTTAAAGAAAGAGTGATTGGGTGTTCCTCCTCTGAAAGTAACACATGAGATATTACTGCCCCACCCCATATAGGGACATGTCACATGCCAATCTCAATGGTTTTGCTGGGTCATAGTGTGCTAGTCACTTGCTGTTCAGGAGTCATTGCTTGCATAATTGGAATGCTTCTTCACACTGTGGTGACCAATTCAATTTCTTATCTGTTTGCAGAAAATTATATAGTGGTCGCAACAATGTGGACACGTTTGCCAGGAAACATCCATAGTAGTTCAACAGGCCCAAGAATTATCTTAGCTGTGTCACATTTGTTGGTGCAGCTGCATTGACCATTGCTTCCACTTTGTGCTCAGTTGGGTGCAGGCCCTGGGATTGATTCGATAGCCCATGTACTCAACAGAATCTTGTAGAAACTGACATTTGGCTAGCTTCACTCTCACGCCATACCACTGCAGTCTGGACATGACCTTGTCCAGGATTATCAGATGCTCTGCCACTGTGGGTGCTGTCACCAAGATATCATCCATGAAGCATACTACACGGTCCAACTTGTGCAATATCTGGTCCATTGTGTGCTGAAAAATTGCTGGTGCCATAGATACTCCATAGGCCAAGGGATGATATCTGAAAAGTCCCTAGTGGGTGTTTATGGTGAACTACAACTCTGACTCTAGCTCCGGTTCCAACTGTTGGTATGCAAAGGATAAGTCCATCTTGCTAAAGAACGTCTGCCTGCCAATGTAGCAAACAAGTCCTTGGCATTGTTTAGTGGATATGCTTCTGGTTCTGTGCAATGGTTCACTGTAACCTTGTAGTCCCCACACAGCCTCACTGCTCCATCTCGCTTTGTTTACCATGATACTAGGGGAAATCCAGTCGCTCCTCTCTGTTTGTGACACGTTACCATGCTTCTCCAGATGATCCAGTTCTTTCTCTATTGCTTCTTTCAATGCACAGGGTACTGGTTGAGGTTTGTGGAAGATGGCAGTGACTCCTGTTCACACTCAGATCTTTGCCTTGAAAGCCTGTATCATGCCATGTCTGTCTTGGAAAATAGGACCATGTTTGTCCAACACTTTCTTCACTGCATCTTGAGGTACTTCTGTTGCAATTCGTAGGTGAAGATCTTTTCCCAGTTCAACTTGATCTTCTTGAGCCAGTTTCTTCCCAGTAATGCAGGTCTCTCTCCTTGCACTACCACTAGAGGTAGGGTCCACGCTCATCCCTCATAAGTGATTAGTACTTGAATCTCCCCCAGAACTGGGAATCACTCTCCCACGTAAGGCGTGAGCTGAATATGCAGGGGGTGCAACTGGCACTTCCTGAGAGTCTCCTTGTAGATGTGCTCTGGCACAAGAGATACTGACACCCCAGTGTCAAGCTGCATGCTAACCCATTTGCCCACCAACTTGATCTGGAGGTAAATTCCTTTTCCATTTCCTTGAGTTGTGTAGGCAGTAAACAGCTCCAACAACTCTTCTTCTGGTTCAGTCTCTGTCACGGTGTCGGTGACATACTGTGCATGAGCTGCATGTGATGCACTTTTGCACACTGTCTGCAGATGATCCACTTTCCCACAGTTTTGGCATTTTTCTTGATGAAATTTGCATGTGCTTTGCTGGTGGTTACGCCTACAATGGTAACAAAGTTGTCTGGGCCTTGTGGAACTGGCCTGTGGTGTTGGCTTCTGATGACCTTGTGGTTGCTGATGTGGTTGCTGATGAAATGGTGGTGGACCACCTCGTGGTCTGGAATGTCCCTTGGGCCCTGGTACATAGGTGACTCTGTGAACCCTACTCCTTGGTGGTTCAGAATGGCCCACTAACTCCCTGGTGTCCTTCTGGGTGTATTCCAAAGGAAGTACAATATCACAGGCTGACTTTAAGGTTAAGCCCTTTACTGACAACAATCATTTTTGACAGCCTTCTCCAATCAGACTGCAGACAAATTGATACCATAGGGCATCATCCAGAAACTGGCCAAACTCACAGGTGCTTGCCAGACTTCAAAGCAATAATGTAGTCGACAAGATCTTCCCCCTCCTCTTGTTTCCAATGATGATATTGGAAGCATTCTGCAATGAGAATCGGCTGGGGCTTGAAATGCCATGAAAGTGTCTCAGTGAATTGGGTGTACTGCATGTTCACCAACTTGACAGGTGCAGTCAGATTCCTGAGGAGTCCATACATTGTAGGTCCCAAAACTGCTGGTAAGACATTCACCTTTTGGTCATCAGCAACTCTGTTCACCACCAACCAGAATTCAAAGTGTTTCAAGTAAGAATCAAAGTCCTTTTTTGATTCATCAAATTCTGGCACTTGTCCAATTGATGCTATGGCACCAGCAATTCAGGGAAGTGGTGTGTGACATGTGGCCCCTGTGGCTTTTTGAATTGCTATCTTCAGTGTCACACCAGTGGCAAGTTGCTTCATAGCTCTGCTGTCCAGAAAAAAATACTTTTTTTGTGTTGCTTGCATGCATGTGCAAGAAACACATTGCGTAACATTTTTTCATAAGCAGGTTGTGGAGGCGCGGCAGTGTTGTGCCGAATGGCAGCAGCCCATTCAGGGGCTGGTATCTGCCTGGCCAATAGAGAAGCATGCCCTGGGTCACCTCAATTAAGTAGAAGAACATCAAAGAAACTGAACCGCTGCAATCAGGGAGCACCCCGTCAGTACGCAATCAGCTGTTCGGTACGCTCCCTGACTGCAGCAGCCTATTACACAGCTCCATGGTGCTGTGTGTCTATGGTGACAGTTGACGGCTTCTCTGTTGGCCTCACAAAGCCAATGGAGAGCCACTGCCCACCGTTCAGTGTGCCTTCCTGGTGAAAAAGCCAACGGGGTAGCCCACTCCCCGTTGGCATAATGCCCCCCCAATTGCTTATGTGCTGACAGGGTGCCCAACTCCCCTGTTGGCATGCCCCTTTCCTTCATTTTGCCAACGGGGAGCCTCCACCTCATTGGCATAATGCTCCCCTCCAATTTCTTCTGTGCCGAGGGGCGCCCAATCCCCTCAGCTCTTGTTCTCCCCCAGCACTCCATATGTGCTGACAGGGTGCCTAACCCTGTCGGCTACAGCCCCCCACCAAACATTCAGGCAGTGTTTTTTCTTTTCTTCCCTGCAAATCAGAAAACAGTTCCTCGTCGAGTCCGCTGGTCCTCCCCCAACCAGCATCCACCCTCCATGCACTCTGCCTCCCCACACCACCCCTTCACCCCATACTTACCTCCGGAGCATGGCACGATGATCTTCGGTGGTCCGGGACCGGGAACAAGTCTGCATTCTTCAAAGCTGACCACGAACTGAAGAAAGGCTGGTAAGCTGTATAATGGCATAAATGGTGTTTTATATTTCAACTTTGATGCACATCTCACACATTTTTGGGAATTTTTTCACCAAATTTTCAACATGGGGTTCTTGGGACCCCACCTCATGAACTCAGTCACTGCCATTTTCTTATTCTGTGCCGAAAGGTGATTTCACGGTCACTGAGCGGAACCACCTTTCGGGACCGATTAACAAAATGACAGTCATAGTTCATGAGGTAGGCCTCCAAAACCCTATGTTGAAAATTTGGTGAAAATTCCCCAAAATTACTGTTTTATGAGCGACGCACACTCGTAAGTTTGAGCATTTTTAATATTTTCACTCCAGATTTTCAACATTGCCATTTTACCACATCTTCATTTGAACAGTACAGCTGCCATTTCTTATATCTCACCTGAAATGTGCTTTTGCACATGTAATGCACAATGGCACAGTTGGTGTGTGAAATCAATTTTCAGGACAGATTAAGAATATCACAGTGACACTGTTCATGAGGTAGGTCCCCAAAAACCCTATGTTGAAAATTTGGTGAAAACAATCTCCAAAATGACTATTTAAGGGCATGCATTGCGCAGTTCTTCGAGCATTTATAATATTTTCACTCCAGATTTTCAGCATTGCCATTTTACCACAGCTCTTTATGAACAGTACAATTGTCATTTTTCACATCTCACCTGAAATGTGTTTTTGGACATGTAACGCACAGTGACGTGGTCGGTGTGCAAAATCAGTGTTCGGGACAGATTAAGAAAATCACAGTGACACTGTTCATGAGCAGAGGTCTTAAACTGGCTGTGTTGAAAATTTGGTGACAAAAGTCCATAAAATGACTGTGTTATGAGCATGCATTGTGCAATTTCCACGCACCCTCATAAATTCACAAATTCATAATCTTTTCACTCCAGATTTTCAGCATTGGCATTTTTCCACACCTCCTTATGAATAGTACAGCTGTCATTTTTCACACCCTGGCTGAAATGTGTTTTCACACTCACGGCGCAGAATACCACGGTTGCTATGGGAAATCAGTGTTCGGGATAGATTAAGAAAATCACAGTGACACTGTTCATGAGCGGATGTCCCAAAATGCCTGTGTTGAAAATCTGCTGTAAAAATTCCCCAAACTAATTACATTACGGGTGTGCACTGCGCAGTTTCTATGCACACTCATGTCTTCATCAGTTTTTTTATATTTTCAACATTGCCAGTTTTTACACCTCCTCATGAACAGTACAGCTGTCATTTTTCACATCCTGTTTGAAATGTGTTTTTGCACCTGTAGCACCAAATGGCACAGTTGCTGTGCAAAATCACCTTTCGGCTAATGAACTGATAGTGCCTCTGTTCATGCGTGGGATCACAAAAAGCCATGTTGAAAACCTGGAGAAAAAATACCAAGAAACATCCAGGGTGTTAGGGTTTTCGACCATAATGCCCTACCCTGTAGGGACTGACAGGCATCAGGGATGTGACTTGGGATTGTCGACAGTAATGCTTTTGCCATGCCACCCCCACCCACACCCTGCAGCAAGTGACAGGCATCGAGGTGCGCCTTGCACTCTTTGGCTCCAGAGTTCATCCCATTCTCCTATACTGCATGCATTTCAGCATATTTCCTTATGGAATGAGATGAGATGAGTAAAGCCCAAACACCCAAGGCACACCTCGACACTTGTCAGTGTCTGCAGGGTAGGGTGAGGTGAAATATCAGGACTGTTATGGGCGATGACCCAAAGGCAAATCCCATTGCCTGTCCATCTCTGCAGGGTTGGGTTGGTGTCACTTCAGTACTTCACTGCCATTCCTATACTGCATGGGCACGATTCTCATAGAGGCCTGCTTCTGACACAAGCTGCTGCAAACATCAGCTTGCACCAATGCCTGGTGCACCAGAGACCCTGCACCTGATTCAGGCACAGAAGGGGTCCCAGCGGCTAAGTCCCCATGCTTGTGCTGACTGGAACCCTGCGGCAAACCCCTAGCATATCACACAGGTCCACCGCAGGCCACCAGAGACTAACACAGGACCCCCCTCCCACTAGGTAATGGGCATGTGAACCAAACCTGGTGGGCCAGTGTCCCCCCACCATGTTTGGTGCAATTGGTGCCTGGCCACGGAAGTGAGTGGTGGGATGTGCCGGGCACTGGGGAGTAGTCGGGACTGGTGTATGAGAGGGTTTGGGCACCATGTGCTGGGGCATGGTTGGGCACTGTATCACCATAGATTGGTGCTGTAGTAGCTCCAATAGGGCAGGCATCGGGGAGCTGCTGCCAATATGGGCAGCATTAGGACGGGGGTACCAACATGGTATATAGGTGGCATTGGGGAGCTGTGAGGGGTGCCATTGGACAACTAGGATGGAGGCCACACATACGGGGCCACACTCAGGGGTGTATGGTGGGTGAACTGTCACCCATGGTGTGTCACACACAGGCATGTCACCTAGGGGAGAATGTCTAAGTCCCCTTACACCTGCCCTGGCTGGTCTAAGGGCACTTAGAATTTCTCCTGCCAGGTGATGTCTGTGAATTGCAGGATGCAGCTTGCGTCAGCTGCAGTCCCCCTACTGCCATGCTGCAGTGCATTGCAGATGCAAGCCCCATTTGGGGCAGGTGGACTGCAGTCAATGCAGGCCAGCTTTGTGAATCGCACAGATGGCAGTCATGGATGCAAGGTGCACCTTGCACCATACCTGTTCACTGCAGGCACCTTGCGTCCAATGCAGGGCTTTGAGAATTGGGCCCTATCTGTCTAACTCCTGCACTTCCACTGCTAATGCCAGCAAGCAACTATTCAGCATCGATAAATGCTTGTGCAGTAAGCTCTGGCCCATAAGAGGCTCACAGGTGACCAGTGGGAAGCTCATTGATTAGGAACAGACTGCATCTCCTTTTTAATGTCTTTGCAAGTGACATTGCAGAGGGACTGGAAGGAAAAGTATGCCTCTTTGCAGATGACACAAAGATCTGCAGCAGGGTTGATACACAAGGAGGTGTGGAAAGGATGAGAAGAGACTTGGCATGGTTGGAGGAATGGTCAGAAGTATGGCAGCTTGAATTCAATGCAAAGAAGTGCAAAATAATGTACCTGGGAAGCAAAAACCCATGGGAAGATTACACAAGGAGGGGAGAGGTAGTAACAACAACAAAAATGAAAAGGGACCTGCGGTAATCATATCAGGTGACCTTAAAGTTAGAAAGCAATGTGAGAAGGCAGTAGGAAGGGCAGGGGGATACTGGGATGTATAGAGAGAGGCATCACTGGCAGAAAACAGGAAGTTGTTATCCCTCTGTACAGACAGTTGGTGAGACCCCATCTGGAGTGCTGTGTCCAGTTCTGGAGACCCCATCTCTGCAAGGACATAGACATAATGGAGGCAGTCCAGAGAAGGGCAACTAAAATGGTGTAGGGTCTGCAAGAAAGAGAGGGGGGGACATGATAGAAACTTTTAAGTACCTCAGTGGAATCAACAAAGTCCAAGAGGGTAGCATCTTTCAGAAAAAAAGATGATCAAGAACAAGAGGACACAATTTGAAGATAGAGGGGGGACAGCTCAGGGGCAATGTGAGGAAGTATTTTTTCACAGAGAGGGTGGTGGACGCATGGAACAGCCTTCCTGAGGAGCTTGTGGGCTCTAAAACTGTGGGAGAATGCATGGGACAGACATAAGGCAATTCTTGTGGGGGTAGGAAGAAATAGGCTGTTGGTTAACTAGGATCTGCAGCTTATCTTGTAGGTAGGGAAATGGGCATACTAGGTGGGCCAAGTGGTCCTTATCTGCTGTCAAAGTCTATGTTTCTATCTCTCCTGTCTGCAAGTTCAGTCCAGTCTAATGTACAAAGACTTTATCACATTTCTTGAGTCTTTCTTAAACGTGTTTTATCTGTTTACAGGAGTGCACCTGATTTGAGGCCAAAATCAAAAGCAAATAGTCATAGTAGCAGAGCCCCCACAGACACACATACAAACTCCATGAAAAGCTGCTTAAAAGCCTGCAATTCATTCAAATCAATTCCATTTTCTTTCTTAGTTGAGGTTCCATGACAACAAGTGTAAAATCATGTACCTAGGGCACAGAAACCCTAATGCTGACTGTAGGATGAGAGGAGGTACTGATACTCACTAGACATGAAAGGGTCCTTGAGGTTATTATATTAGAGGACCTCAAGGTGGTAGTATAGTGTGACAAGGCTATGGGCAGGGCAAATTGGATTCTGGGGTGCATAAGGAGTGGCATCTCCAGTGGGAGAAGGGATGTCGTGCTGCCATTGTATCACTCCCTAGTATACCCCCAGCTGGAGTACTGTGTCCAGTTTTAGAGTCCACACTTCAGAAAGGACATAAGGTGGAGGTTTTCCAGAGGGCAACTAAAATGGTTCAGGATTTTCACAGGAATCCCTACAAGGAAAGGCTGAAGAAACTCAACATGTACACTCTGAAAGAGAGGAGGGTGAGAGGTGACATGATCAAGACCTACAAAGTACCTCACAGGGGTAAAGAGGGTACAGTTGGGGAGTTTCCTTCAAATGAGGATGAGCACCCAAACCAAGGGACATACAATGAAGCTGGGGGGGGGGTGGATTCAGGATAGATGTGAAGAAATATTTCTTTACTGAAAGGGTTGTAGATGCCTTGCAAAGACTGCCAGGAGACGTGGTGGAAGCTAAAATGGTAGGGGGCATGAAGCATGCATTGGACAAACATAGGGTTATATTAGAAAAAGGGGACGGGGGCTCAATGGAGATCAATAGGGCTATGGAGGTGGAGTAGGTTCAAGTTCATTGCAAGAAAAATCCATTGAGCAAGCTCATTCACAAGGAGGTCCTGATGGACACAGGCAGAATAAGACATGCAGTAACATACACAGGCAGGAGTTATAAGTAGGTAGAGAACACTTAGGCACACTGGATGGGCTGAGTGATCCTTTTCTGATGACAAATTCTATGTTTCTATGGCATCTTGTGTGTTCATTCAGGTGCAGTGTTCATTTAATGTTGGGCCTACCATACATCCAGAAATAAGGTATAGTAAATTACCAAATTAGATGCAGCCCACTTACAGTACAATAAACAGAACCCCAGTGCTTCGAGAAGCCTTTACTCTTTATAAGGCTGCTTAAAGAGCTGGGGTTCTACTTGCAGTGTCCATACCAGTATGCTGATCTTAATATTGACGCCACATCTGAATGAGTATTTGATTCTTGCTCACTCCATTTCTTCCCCACTTTGAAAGCTGCTTGTCCTGAGTTAGTTTTGGGCTGGTAGCACCTCGCCAGTGTTGGAAGATGACCAATAAGCGGCACTGAAAGATGTCAAACTTCACAGACTGTGAAGGCAGATGCTCACCAATCATCTTGGCAAGAAGGAGGCTGCAGCTGTGGCCACTGATGACTGTTTGGGTGTGGGGAAGGGGGACCAAAGGGGACAGACAGAAGGAGATAAAATCACAATAAAAATTGTGAGACCTTCACCAGCTTTTCAAAATGCTTACAAATAAAAGAACACTCTATGAAGTTTTTCAAATGGCAACACAATCTGGTGAGCCCTCTGTCTGCCGTCTGACACCAGGCATCAACCACCATAAAATGGCCTAAAGAAAGCAGTGTGGTTATGTGGTTACTGAAATACTGGAGATTATAGATTGATAAGAACAAAAGAATATCACACAGAAGCTGGCATATGTGCCTATAGCAGCTGTCTCCTGCTTCTCTGTAGTTATACTTATACACTTGAGGTACGTGAATCTTTCTATCATATCCCCTCTTTCCCTCCTCTCTTCCAGTGAGTACATATTGAGATCCCTTAATTTCTCCTCATAATTCTTGTGTTGCAAGCTCTGTACCATCTCATTCGCCCTTCTCTGGACCATCTCCAGCCTGTTAATATCCTTACGAAGGTGCGACCTCCAGAACTGCACACAGTACTCCATGTGACGTCTGACCATGGTTTTAGTTAATGGCATCACTACCTCCCTTCCTTCTTATGCTGGTGATACCCCTGCCTATGCAACCCAGCATGTCACTGGCCCTTCCAGCTGCCTTACCACTTTGACATTTTCAGGTCATCTGAAATAAGAACCCCCAGGTCCCTTTCCTTCTTTGTGACTGTCATCAACTCCCTCCCCCCATCCTGTAGATTTCCCCAAGGGTTCTGTGTCCCAGTTGCATCATTTTCATGTTTTGAATTAAACTTCAGTTGCCAGTCCTCAGACTATTTTTCAAGCTTCCCCAGGTCCCTCCTCATTTTCTCCACCCCCTCTGGGGTGTCCACTGTCTTACAGATCTTGGTGTTATCTGCAAACAGGCAGCCCTTTCCCTTCTGTCCTTCAGCAATGACACTTATGAAGACATTGAGCAGGACTGGCACCTTGACCAATGCCTGCGGCACCCCACTGGTCAACCTCTCTACCCAGACTGCCACCCATTTACCACCACTCTCGGCCTCCTGTCTGTTAGCCAGTTTCTAACCCACTTTACCACCCTTTCCCCCATGCCCAGCCTACTCAACTACTTTATCAGCCTGCCATGTGGGACAGTGTCAAAGGCTTTGCTTAAATCAAGGGAAGCATTGTCCACTGCCCCACCCTGATTTACTTCCTTTCTCACCCAGTCAAAGAGATCAACCAGATTTACCTGACATGACCTTCCCACTGTGAATCCATGTTGCCTGTGGTCCTGGGCTCCGATGGCTTCTAGATGCCCCACTATCCTTTCTTTAAGCAATGTCTCCATGATCTTCCCCACTACTGAGGTGAGGCTGACTGGCCTATAGTTCCCCACCTCCTCCTTACTGCTGGATTTGTATAGAGGGACCTTCCTCCAATTCTCTGGTACCACCCCTGTATTGAATGACTCAGTGAATATGGCTGCCAGAGGTACTGCTATCTCCCTTCACAGTCCTCTTAATATCCTTGGGTGTATGCCATCTGGTCCCATCACTTTGTCCACCTTCAATTTAGTCACCTCCTGCAGGATTCTTCTGCCTGTGCATGGACTACTGTCCAGCTGTTCACGCCTTCGCAACCGCTGTACTGCTGTGACCCTTGCCCCTTCCCCTCTTCTATGAATACTGAACAGAAAGACACAGTGGATGTCTTGGGGGGCAGATGACAGTTCTTAGGCATGGTACTATCACTTCCAAATACCGAAACAGCACATATAAGCAGGCAACATTCGGCATTGACAAATGCTTGTTTCTTTTGTTTCAGTGCCTCCGCACTATTGGCTGCAATTTCTCTGTTATGCCACAAGATGCTGCTGCTGAGCTGCCTTTGCTGCTGTGTGCTTGTAGTACAGTCCTCCAATCTAGAGGGTGCTGTTGCAGGCTTGCTTTGCTGTGGATGTGCAGGCTGGAAAGAAAGTGGTGGCGGTATCTGTTTACTACTTCTCCCTCTCTTTGTTGTTACTGTGCAGATCTGCTGGGAAGATTTGTAGAGACCCTGAATTCATTTTACTTCTTGCTTTTGCAGGTACAGTTCTTTTTTTGAAATATATATTTCTTGCTGCTTTCTTTTTCTATCCCCAACAGGCTTGACTTTTGCCTGTATTTTGGTTGGTGAAGTTTTTTTTCTTGCGCCAACCACAGACACTGCAAAATGAACAAACTCTGACAGTTTATTTCTTTTTGCTTTACCCAACTGAAGCAGCAGCTTACCTAACCTCTTCTGGCTCCCGTGAAGTCACTCACCTCATCACCACTATGATAATCTGAGGTAGATGGACTCAGACACAGAGGAACTTCCTTGCAGCCATCTTTATTCTCAGACTGAACAAACTACCCCCCAGTGCCCCACTGAGCATGACAAGAACTGCACAGTAGGACTACAATACTGACAGGCATGATCTACAGCAGTTATGGCTGCCTGAGTACTTCCTGTGGTAAGTACACATATAAACAACAGAACAGGTGCAGGATTGCCATCTTAGGTGTTAGCAGGGCAGCAGGGGACTCTGCTGGTCAACTAAGGTAAGGTAGCTGTTCACTCCTGTTGTAGCATTTCCCTGCAGGGACAGGTGGTGGGCCAGAGGCAGACCATAATTGAGAATAGATGCAACATGCTATCTGTGGTAGGATTATAATGTGATTAAGTGGGAATAGAGGAAAACTGAAAACACACTATTTAGGGAAAGGGTACAAGGGGGGAAGACAGAAAAGTCTAAATTAAAGCTTAACGGAAAAGCAAATTAGTAACCTACCTAGGTTAGGGCAACAAGGGGCAATCCAAACAGAAAAGGGAAATCAGGAAACACCCCATCTGGGGTAAGGGCATTACTTTTATCTTACATTAGAAAGGGAATACATGTGAAAATGATGTGAGTGGTGTAGTGCAGTGGCTGTGCAGTGGCAGTCTTCAGTGAGACCTACTGGAGACTGAGCTGCTGTCTCATCTGTGTACACCTCTCTGGGCTGAGGAGGGAGGTCTCTAGACTCCAGGCTGAGTTGGCTAGGATTCAGAAGACCTCTTCCCACATTCATGGATCACCAAGTGCACCATCGTTGCCTCAGAGGGTGTCTTGAAGAAGGATCAGCTGGACTGTGGTGGGCTTCTGGAGGGTGGGGGTGGGGGTAAGGGATACATTCCTCAGCCAGTGCCACTGAAGAAATTTTTGCTGCCCTAGTGGGACAGGACTGCGAGAAAAGGCACCCATGATAGTGGCAAGGGAGGATGTGAGGGTCATTCAGAGGAGAGGTGCCAAAGTGGGAGGAAGAGGCCCCAGCAGAAGAGGAAGCAGCTTCTGCTAGGGGACTCAATCATCAGGGTAGTTTGGGGAACACCACAGAAGGGATGGAGAGAAAAGAGCTGCCTATAATGCGCCTTGGCATGGAGGGATGGGGAGCGTATCCTTAGGATAGCTAGGGCAGCAGGGCAGGAAGGGGAGCTGGGTATCATTGTCCATCTGGAGACAAATGATCTGGCAGGAGACACATCCAGGGTGGTGCAGGATAGATTTAGAGAGCTGAGGAGGGGCCTAAAGCAGGTAGCATGCATGGTGGCCTTGACTGAGGTGGTAACTGTGCAAGGCTGGGTGAAGAAGGGGACACACTGCATCACAGTCTTCAATAATTGGTTGAAGGCATGGTTCAGGGAGGAGGAGTTTGGCTAAATTGAGGACTTGGGTCCTACCTGGAGAGATAGAGGCCTGTACAAATGGGATGACCTCCATCCATCCAGGAGAGGAATGGCAGTCCTGTGGGGAATATTTAAATGCTATTTCAATGGGCATTTAAAGTAGCTATGAGAGAGGCAGAAGAAACAAGGGAAGAAGTGAATGCTCCCCCCCAGATAATGGAGCAGCACTAAAGAAAGGCCCAAGGAAACTTAATTCCCCAGGGGTAGTGGGAAATAGGGGCAAGAGAGGGAAGGGATGGGGTGGTCAAGAGGTGGAATGAAGGCTGAGAAAAATACTCTTTGAAAAATACTGAGAAAGGCTGAGAAAAATACTAGGGTGGGTGGGCAGAGGGAGGATAAAAAAGAGAAGGACAGTAGCAGTGAAAATAGAAGGGTGAAGGATGAACTTGGGAAAAGAGGGCCAAGTGGAGGCATAGAGGGACATAAGGTGTGGAGAGCCAAGTGCACAAATGCAAAGTGCCTAGGAAACAAAATTCTTGGCCTAGAGTCTCCATTGCAAAGGTGGACCTGGATCTGGTGGCCATAACAGAATCATGGTGCTCTGACAACCACAGCAAAAAAAAAAGTTAGTGTGTTTGTCAGAGTTAGTTGAAGTGAATTGTTATCTGTGTATCTGTTATCTGTGTCATCTGTGTAGTTATCTAGGTACTTGTCACAGGTGGCTGAAGGGAATTGTTATCTGTGAAATTAACTAAGTGTAGAAAAATTTGCAAAGTAGGGGGAGTTATCTAGGTGCTTGTCACAGGTGACTAAAGGGCATTGTTATCTGTGACATTAACTAAGTGTAGAAAGATCTGCAAAGTGGGGGGAGTGGCTTTTCTAGAAGGAGCCAGGTTAAAACCAGATTTAAACACTGCCCTAGATAGCTTCTGCCAGAGAACAGGAAGAACACCAGAAGGAAGGAGCTACTGGTATAACTAAACTTCTCTACTGGGACTATATTGCCCTCCTTCCGCCCCTCCACTCCCCACCAAAGGCAGTTCTACTTTTATAGGCACAGGATTTGACTGACAACAGGAACTTCCTGTTTGGGAGCAGTAAGTGAGTAATCACAGAGCTGCCAAAGACTCATCATCATAGAAGGGCAAGAGTAGCTCTCCGTCGCCCCCAGCTGCTGGAGATCTGACTCTGAGCAAGTAAGGAGACTACTGAGAAATATAGGAACTTCTTGTCTCTCAGAACAGGAAGATCAGCAGCTAAAAGGGCACAGAGGCAGTAAGTAAGTAGGGAGAGAGAGAAAAAAAAAGAAATAAACAGAAGAAAGAGTAAGTATTCCAAACAACAGTTAGGGGGCCAGAAATAAGACATGATGGGAGTGGTGCAGTGCAGTAGCTGTGGAGCAGCAGTCTTCTGGGAGACGTTCTGGAAGATACGGTGTATTCCCATCTGCAGGCACCTCTCTGGGCTGAGGAAGAAGGCTGCTTATCTCCAGGCTGAGTTGGCCAGGATTTGTGGGCCCTCCTCTCCCACCTAGGGACCACCAGGGTCACTGCCGTTGCCTCAGAGGTTGCCAAGAAAGAGGAGCTGGACCACAGTGGGCTTAGGGAGGGTGAGGGTGGTGGAACAGAGGTGCATCCCTACAGTTGTACCTCTCCACAATTTCTATGCCATTCTGGAAAAGTGTGATTCCTCTATGGAGGCACCCACAGTGGAGACCAAGGAGGATGCTGGGAACCTACACAAAGGAAACCCATAGAAGGTGGCATGGGACCCCACAGGGGAAGGAAACAACTCCTGGTGGGGATTCCATTGTTAGGAAGGTAGAACTGGGGGAGGAAGGGGACAGGGATGTGAGGTGCCTGCCTGGCACCATGGCTTGGAGGGACAGGGAGCGAATCCTCAGGATCGCAGGAGCAGCTGCACAGGAGAGGGAGCTGGATGTCATTGTCCACCTAGGGACAAATGACCTGGCAAAGAAAGGGATCAGAGCAATGCAAGAAGCATTTGTGGAGATGGGGAGGAGCTTTAGACAAATAGCACACACGGTAACCTTCTCGGAGGTGCTGCCTGTCTATGGCATGGGTGAGGCTAGGGTGCTCCACACCATGGGATTCAGTCAGTGGTTGAAAAACCGGTACAGAGCTCAGGGATTTGGCTTTCTTGGGGACTGGGGGTCCACCTGGAGGGATGCAGGCCAATACTGGTGTGATAGTCTGCATCTATCCAGGAGAGGAACCAGTATCCTAGATGATAGATTTAAATGCTTAATTGACAAGCATTTAAACTAGCCAAGGGGGGAGGAACTGGAAAGGAGCAGGGAAATCCTAGCCTCCCCCCAAAAAATCAGGGTACTAAGTGAGGAAGACACCAACATAGAGATGTCGATAGGGAGAAGTGCAGGGATAAATGGAGAAAGTGACAAATGCAATAAGGACAGGGATGGGGCGAAAAGGGGTAAGGCCATCAAGAAATGGAGGGTAATGAGTACCAATGCCCATAGTCTGGGCAACAAACTCCCTGAACTGGTGGCCTTGATGGAAGAGGGATGCCTGGATATCGTAGCAGTCACAGAAACATGGTACACAGAGAACCATGACTGGGATGTTAACATACCAGGGTACACAACCTACAGGAGAGACAGGGAGGGGAAAAGAGGGGGCGGAGTAGCTCTCTATGTAAAGGAAGGGATAAAAGCAACTGAACAAAAGAGTAAACAGGGAGGAGAGGAGGCACTGTAGGTCATCTTAGAGACTGGAAATGGCACCACAATCTGCACAGGGGTTGTATATAGACCCCCATGTCAGGGGGAAGGAATGGTCAAGGATATGATAGCAGGCATACTTAGGATGGCAGAGAAAGGGGACATACTGTTGATGGGGGACCTTAATACGCCATATGTTAACTGGAGCACCTTTGCTGCAGCCACATCCAAAAGCAGGGCCATTCTTGATGTCTTTCAGGTGGCATGCCTCAGACAGCTAGTTTTGGAACGTACTCGTGAAGGAGCAATCTTAGACCTCGTACTCTCAAATGGGGACAGTGAGAGGATCTCAGATCTAAAAGTGGGTAGACATTTGGGAACAAGTGATCACCAAACAGTGTGGTTCACGATAAACTTAGCTACAGAGTCAAGTCATACAAAAGTGAGGGTTCTGGACTTCAGGAGGGCTGACTTTGGCAAGATGGGAGAGTGCCTTAGAAAAGCACTAGCAATCAGGCTAGAAGGAGGGATGGGGCAACAATGGGGAAATATCAAAACTGCCATCACAGAGGCAACAAGCCTTTGTGTGAAGCAAATAAACAAATCAAAATGAAAGAAAAATCCACTATGGTTCTCAAAAGAGGTGGCAGTGAAGGTTAGGGAGAAAAAGATAGCATTTAGGAAGTATAAGAAAACACAGAAGAAGCAGGACAGAGAACTGTACCAGTTAATGCAGAAGGAAGCAAGGAAGGTAGTCAGAATAGCAAAGGCCCAAACTGAGGAAAAGATAGCTAACTAGGTTAAGAAGGGGAATAAAACCTTTTATACGTCTATCAGGGAGCATAGAAAGACAAAGGCGGGATAGTGAGGCTGAATAGAATAGACGGTGGGTGGGCAGAGAGAGAGACAGTGAAAAAGCAGGGATACTGAATGAATACTTCTGTTCAGTATTCACAAAAGAAGAGGTGGGGGAGGTGCCTAATCCAATTAACAGAAGCACTCTGGATAGGGGGGTCGATCCCAGTCCTTACACAGAAGAAAGGGTTCTGAAAGAACTCCTAAAACTGAAGGTGGACAAAGCAATAGGGCCAGATGGAATTCACCCCAGAATTCTAAAAGAATTAAGAAGAGAACTAGTGACACCACTAACTACCCTTTTAACAACTGCGGAGGATGGTGTGATACCTGAGGACTGGAGGAAGGCAGATATGATTCCCTTCCAAAAGTGGGACCAAGACAGAGGCAGGAAACTACAGACCTGTCAGTTTGACCTCTGTGGTAGGGAAAGTGATGGAATCACTGAAGAAAAGAATTGTTGAGTACCTAGAGGCCAGTGAGGCACAGGACCCAAGGCAGCATGGGTTCACAGCAGGAAGGTCATGTCAGATGAATCTAATTGATTTCTTTGACTGGGTGACCAAAGTAGTAGACCAGGGAGGGGCTGTGGACATGGCCTACCTAGACTTTAGCAAGGCATTTGACACAGTCCCACACAAAAGATTAATAGTCAAATTACAATAGTAGCCACAGACACTGCCAGATATTTCCCAAAATTTCTGTGATATTTCCAGAAATATATGATGCGTTTGTATGTAAACAGTGGGGGCAACAGAGAGAAACTCTTCAGAAATTTCTGGAAATAGCTGGCAATGTCTGTGGCTACCACTGTAACCAGCCTGGGAGTGGGTACCAGGGTGGTAGCCTGGGTAAAACATTAGCTGGACAACAGGACACAGAAGGTAATTGTAAATGGAGTCCACTCTGAAGAAAGAGGGGTTACTAGTGGGGTACCACATGGTTCAATACTGGGTTCAGTCCTTTTTAATGTCTTTATAAGTGACATTGCAGAGGGACTGGAAGGAAAAGTGTGCCTCTTTGCAGATGATACAAAGATCTGCAACAGGGTTGATACACAAGGAGGCGTGGAAAGGTTGAGAAGGGACTTGGCAAGGTTGGAGGAATGGTCAAAGTATGGCAGCTTGATTCAATGCACAGAAGTGCAAAATAATGCACCTGGGAAACAAAAACCCTGGGGAAGATTACACAATTGGAAGGAGGTAGTAACAACACCAAAAATGGAAAGGGACCTGGGAGTAATCATATCAAATGACCTTAAGGTTGGCAAGCAATGTGAGAAGGCAGTAGGGAGGGCTGGGGGGATACTGGGATTTATAGGGAGAGGCATCACCAGCAGAGAACAGGAAGTTGTTATCCTCCTGTACAGACAGTTGGTGAGACCCATCTGCTTCCAGTTCTGGAGATCCCATCCACGCAAGGACATAGACAGGATGGAGGCAGTTCAGAGGAGGGCAACTAAAATGGTGCAGGGTCTGCAAGAAAAGCCATACGAGGAGAGACTAAAGGAGCTTAATATGTATACCCTTAACGAAAGGGGG
The DNA here is from genome assembly GCA_016271365.2 of Neoceratodus forsteri. Taxonomy (NCBI): domain Eukaryota; kingdom Metazoa; phylum Chordata; order Ceratodontiformes; family Ceratodontidae; genus Neoceratodus; species Neoceratodus forsteri. Next base: position 130,478,219 of record JADMNL010000024.1, read on the forward strand.
GGCATGATAGAAACGTTTAAGTACCTCAGCGGGAATCAACAAAGTCCAAGAGGGCAGCATCTTTCAGAAAAAAAGATGCAAGAACAAGGGACACAATTTGAAGAAAGAGGGGGATGGCCTAGGCAATGTGAGAAAGTATTTTTTCAGAGAGTGGTGGATGGCATGGAACAGTCTTCCTGAGGAGGTTGTGGGGTCTAAAACTGTGGGAGAATTCAAGAATGCATGGGACAGACATAAGGCAATTTTTGTGGGGGTAGGAAGAAATAGGCTTGTTTGTTAAATATGATCTGCAGCTTATCCTCTAGGTAGGGAAATGGGTAGACTAGGTCGACCAAGCGGTCCTTATCTGCCGTCAAAGTCTATGTTTCTAAGGTGGCAGTACTGGGTTGCAACATGTTTTGAAAAGATAGGGTGGGGAGGAAAGGGTGTGAGGTGGTATGATATGTAAGGTAAGATATAAAGCCAATGGAAATGTAAGGACACAACAGGGAAAAGGAGGGGCTGGAGGTTCTTTGGGTTGGATTAGAGATGGGTCCCGGGAACTTTATATGCGTGGGGATGGTGTACAGGACAGTGACACAGGGGAAGGAATTAGGCAGTGTTTTGGGGGAGGCCATGGGCAAAATGGCAAGCAAAGAGGAAATAGTAATTATGGGTGACATTAATCTGTCAGATGTAGACTGGAACATCCTGGCCACAGCTACAACTAGGAGCAGGGTCAACCTGGACTCCCTTCAAGGGGCATTTCTCAGGCAGCTGGTTATAGATCCCACTAGATTCAGCACCGTCCTGGATCTGGTACATACAAACAGGGACAGCATTGCAGACATCCCAGTGGGCAGCTCCCTGGGTACAAGCAATCATAGTACAGTCTAGTTTGGAATACAGCTTGGTCAGGAGATACACCACACTAGGACAAGGGTCAGGGTCTTTGGAAGAGCAAATTTCAAATAAATTAGAGATTGCCTTAGGAAATACCTTGAAGAGAAGGATGGCAGGGGTCTTAGAGGTACAATATAGTAGAATAGATGATGGCATAACTAAGGCACAGGTAAGCTGCTTAAAGGTAATACGCAAGGGTAAGAGGAGAAAGAGGCCACTATGTTTCTCAAAGGAGGAGGCTTCTTTCAGGAGGTAGAAGGAGATCCAAACGGTGGAAGACAGGGAGGTATATCTAGAGAAACAACAAGAGGCAGGAGGAAGGGTAAGGGCCAAAAAGGCTCAAACCTAGGAAAGGATCATCCAGAAGGTCAAGAAGGGGACAAAACTTTAACAGGCAAGCGAGCAAAAAGAGGAAGGCAAAGGGTGGTATACTGAAGATCAGGAGATGGGGGGGGATGACTGTGCAAAGGAAGATCAAGAAAAAGCTAAAATCTTAAATTAATACTTCTGCTCGGTCTTTACAGTGGAAGTGGGGACAGACTGACATGCATTAACAGGCATGGGGGAGTGGACACATGTCCATTTATGGAAGAGAGAGTCCACCGGGAGTTGGAAGCTCTTAAGGAAAACAAAGCAATGGGGCCAGATGGGATTCACCCAAACGTACTTAAGGAACTGAGCACAGTGTTGGAAACTCTTCTGGCAACGTTATTTAGTCTAATGCAGAAAGGGGTCTCACACCAGCTGCAGTTGTGTCATGCTAAAACATAGAACAACTGAAAACTAAAAAAGCCTTGAAACTCCCCCTTGTAGTGTGTCAAATCAGAGAGCAGATACTGCAAAAGTGTGTATAAAAGTATCAAAATGTATTAGCTTTTTATATAGCTGCACTAAAAATCTTAAAAGGAGTGCCACCTCCACAAAAAGGCCTTTTGCACGTTTGGAGGTATTTGCTCTCTGATGTGACACACTAAAAGGGGGTGTTGTGAGGCTTTTTTAGTTTTCAAACATTATTTATTGCCTCATTGAAGATGTGGGGTGGTTCCAGAGGAATGGAGGAGGGCCGTTGTGGTCCATCTGTACAAGAGCAGCAGCAGGGAGAAGGCCAGCAATCACAGACCAGTCAGTCTCACATCAGTGGTGGAGATGTTAATGGAGTCCCTGCTGGACAGGAGCCTGATGAAGTACCTAGAGACATATAGTCTGCAGGACCACCAGCAGCACGGCATCACAGTGGGGAAGTCATTTGAAATGAATCTCATAGAGTTCCTTGACTGGGTAACTAGGCAGGTGGATCAGGAGAGGGCAGTGGATGTGGCCTATCTGGACATCAGTCAGGCCGCTGACACCATACCACACAGGAGGCTGATAAAGAAACTTACAGCGTGGGGGTGGGGGACAAGATGGTGAGGCTGGGTACCCTGCTAGTTGAAATATAGGAGGCAGAGGGTTGTGTTAAATGGCAGTCATTTAAAGGACAGGGGAGCGACCAGTGGAGTACCACAGGTATTGGCACTGGGCCCTGTCCTCTTCCATGTCTTCATAAGTGACATTGCTGAGGAATTGGAAGGGAACGTGTGTCTCTTTAGACATGACATAAAAAGTTGCAACAGGGTAGACACCCAGGAAGGGGTGGAGACAATGCAAAGAGATCTGGGGAAACTAGAGAAATGGTCTAGGGAGTGGTAGCTGGACTTAAGTGCCAAAAAGTGCAAAATCATACACTTAGGGAGGGGTAACCCGGGGGCTGAGTATAAAATGGGGGAGAGATACCATTACTTGCAGTTACCAAGCAAGAGGGGGATCTTAGGCTGACATCACTGATGATCTCAAGGTGGCAGGGCAGTGCAACAAGACAGTAGGAAAGGTGAGCCAGATGCTTGGATGCATAGGGAGGAGGATCTCTAGCAGGAGAAGGGAGGTGGTGTTGCCTCTGTATCACTCACTTGTGAGACCCCACCTGGAGTATTGTGTCCATTTCTGGAGGCAGGATATCCACAAGGACATTGACAGGATGGAAGTAGTCCAGAGGAGGGCTACTAAAATGGTACAGGGTTACATGAGAAACCATGTGAGGAGAGGCTGCGGTAGCTCAACATGTACTCCCTGGAGGAGAGGAGAGTGAGAGGCAACATGATTAAGACCTATAAGTACCTCATGGGGTGAAAAAAGTGCAGGAGAGGAGTCTCTTTCACAGGAGCATGAGCACCAGAACCTGGGGGCATGTTATGACACTTGAGGGGAGTACAGTGTAAGAGGAATGTAAGGAAACACTTCGCAGAAAGAGTGGTGGAGGTCTGGAACAGCCTTCTAGAAGAGGTGGTGGGATGAAGACAGTGGGGAGCTTCAAACATGTGTGGGATAGGTACATGGGATAATAAACAGAGGTAAGGGAGGAGGGAGGAGGGAGGACACTTGTGACCAAATAGAGTCCAAGGTGTAATGTTAGGCAGGGAAAATAAGGCAGACTAGATGGGCCCACCGGTCCTTTTCTGCTGACACATTCTCTGATTCTGTGATTCTATGACTGATAGGCAGCATCGTTTCAGGGAAAAATCATGGGACAGATACCACCTTGGTAAGACTTTCTACCGACATACTGGATGCTATGGACAAAAGGCAACTGACTGGTGCAGTCTTCATAGACCTAACCTAAGTGTTTAATTTGATTTGGTTAATCAAAGCCTCCTGGCTGCATCACCTAGACAATCTTTCCTGTTGGTGGTTTCTGCATGACCTGAAACATAGGACTCAGTAGATAAAGTAGAAAGGTGTCTAAACTATGGAGAACCTGTCACAGATGGTGTCCCCCAAGGCTATATTTTGGGTCCTATGCAGCTCTCCCTGTTTGTCTATGACATGCCTGGAGACTGTGGTGGGGCTAACTTTCTAATGTATGCTGATGATGCCATCCTATATAGCTGCTCTGGTGTTGTTAACCAAATCAACAATCAGCAGCTGGCGATGTCTTGGAATGAGAAACATGATTTACTACCAATAAGCTAGTCCTAAATGCTAAGAAGACCAAGTTGGCCACAGGCACCTGGGTACTGCAAAGCAACAATTGCTAACCTGTGCCACATCTCCTGGAGCTCAAACTAAGATGGTTGAGTCTGTTAAATACCTTGAGGTAAACATGGATCAGGAGGTCACCTTCAGGTCCCAGAAGATCATTTTTCAAAATCCCTGCATCAACAAATTGAGCTGCTCTACCTACTAAGGAATTATCTATTCAAGGATTCACAGCTAGCTATTGCCAGCAGCATACTTCCCCCCCAACTGTGTGGTGGCCCAATTCTCTGGACCTATAGGAACACCGACACAAATAAGCTTAAAGTCCTCTACAATAAAACTGGGATGATTTGCCTCTATTGCCTCAGATATTTATTTATTTATTTAATTTTGGTAACCGGATAGGATGGAGAACCACTGTGATGTTTTTCACTCCTTGCATTGGTCATCTCTTGAAGGAAGAATAAAGTACCCTCACCTCTGTCTTGCCTTCACACTGGCCAAGGTTGCAACCCCCCGCCCCAGCCTCCAAGGTGTTCTGGTAACTAAACCTCTGAGAAGAACACTCCGGTCCTCAAGCTACACCCTACTAGAGATGGCCATGGCACAAACCTTTAAATATGGGGCCCTGAGTGTCTAAAGCATGCTTAGGAATGCATGGTTTAAGTACTGCTTGGTGGTGGGGGCATGGCAAGTCACCTACTGCACCACCATACCTCGGGCAAAGCCTTAAGAGCTCTCAGAATACTAATAACTAATCACAATGCAACATTTCTGAGACCCTTTTTGTAATGCAGAATCATAGGTTTCTGGTGCTGATTCTATCTTCTCTCATCACCACAGACTGACAGGAATTTTACAACATTGCTTGGGAATTTTAAATCTGGATTTTTTTTGGGGGGGCATAGCATAACATTACAGCGCTGGCTGATCAGAATAGAGACCCTTGCTGGGACCAAGTAAATGCAGCTCTGTGCTGTAGGTATGACAACTCTAAACTCAATTAAAAGTACATTCACAATTCCACCAGGCCTCATGGAAGAGACAACTGTGTGTGAATGCCTTCATGCTGTTTCTGGAGATCAGGGCTATAGTAAGTAACTGTCCTGGGACTCGCAGTGGACAGAACTCAATCTGAACTGCACTGTGTGTATGGGTACGGGGTCATAATGTCACAACACATTATGTCGCATGGCAAAATCGCACTGCCAATACAGCATGATTTCACTGAGCCCCCCCACCCCTGTTATGAGGGAGCTATGCTCCAACGCCCTACTAGGATTCTCAAGTCCGGGAGGGGTTAACTCGGAGCGCATAAATGTTTTTAAAAATAAAAGTTTATGGAACCAGGAATCAAACCCGGTCCCAGACGCAGTGCCTGAGTTTCTGCTGCTGTGGTTCAGTCCAGTGAGCCACGGCAGCTGCTCGATGGAACCTACTCTCTACAGAGGTCTTATCCTCTGCCTGGGAAAGTATGAATGTTACAATACCATATAGAGCAGTATACGCGGTATTGCACCATTTGCTCACAGCTACAGCGTTGTACCGGTTTAGCCATAATGTCATATGCTATTAAGCGTGCAACATTATGACCTGGTAGGGTGTGTATGTACTCACTGCTATACATGTCATGTTCTCTTACAGTCCCTGCTGGGTCTCTGCCTAAATTAGTTTTCCCTGCCACTAGTTCTTAATCTGTCTGGAGACCTTTGAGAAAAGCAGCTTAGTTAGACACTGCAAAGGAAATTGCTGCGGTACTTCAGAGCCATCCATCTCTTACAGTAAGCAGGCAGTGGCAAGAACACCAATCTCCTTATGGGCTTCCACGTCAAAATAGTTCTGCTATTATTGCCAAATACTGGTGGGTATATTGTAGGCTGCTGACTTTGACAAATGATGTTTCACAACTCACGTGTTTAGCTTTTTCCAGTTCCCCTAGCCACTTAGTGTCTCTAGATTAGCTGCAAGTCAAGATGAAATATGTCAGATTACTGATTTGTTTACTTTGAAAAAGCCTTTTTTTCTTAATTTTAACCTCACTTGTACAGTGTTCTGACTGGCTTGTGTTCTCTAGCCTTGTGGAGTGCTGGACTGGCCAATCCCTGCTGTATAGTTCATGGCTACAAGGATTCTAATTGGTCTCCCCAGCCCCATTCTCTCAGTCCAGGAAAGTGCAGCCTACTCTGCTTGTTAAAACTCAATGGAGCACTAAGTAATTCTCCAGCCCCATCACGTTAGCCAGTCTGCTTTCTCCTTCCCCTCAAGTGCTCTCTGGTCAACTTTCTTCCTTCCACTAGAGTACTCATGGGCGAGTGCTCTCCAGCTAAGTAGAATTTTGACCACTTTGCCAGCTCCATCTCAGTCATGTTCTGGCTGCTCCCCACATTGCAGGCTAGTTCACAGTGCTTGTAGAGTTGTAACCAGCCTGTGCACTCCAACCCAGCAACAAGATGACTTGTCCCCACTAGCTAATCTGGTGGATTGCTGCCAGAGCCTACTTCTCCAGTCTAGTGATGTGTTGGCCTGCCCAATCTCTCTGCAGACAAGAATACTGATACTCTCTCGGTAATAGTAAGCAGCTGAATCTGTCCTCTCTTTTAAACTTAATGGAGTACCAGCTAATCAACTCTCTTCAAACATGGAAGGATTGAAAAAACACTGCTCTGTGGCCCCCCACAGTGGTGGAGTGTTGAGCAGTCTGTGCTCCCCAGTGTGGTAGAGTGTTGAGAAGTCTGTACTATCCAGTGTATGGAATGTTGAGCAGTCTGTGCAGTCCAGTGTGGTGGAGTATTGAGCAGTCAATGCTCTCCAGTATGTGGAGTGTTGAGTAGCCTGTGCTCTCCAGTGTTGTGGAGAGTTGAGCAGTCTCTGCCCTGTAGTGTGGTGGAGTGTTGAGCAGTCTGTGCTTTCCAGTGTGGAGGAGTGTTGAGTAGTCTGTATTCTGCAGTGTGGTGGAGTGTTGAGCAGTCTGTGCTCCCCAGTGTGGTGGAGTGTTGAGCAGTATGTGCTCTCCAGTGTAGCAAAGTATTGAGTAGTCTGTGCTTCCCAGTAAAGTGGAGTGCTGGGCAGACCATGCTCTGCAGTGTAGTGAAGTGCTGAGCAGTCTGTACTCTGCAGTGTGGTGTAGTGTTGAGCAGTCTGTGCTCTTCAGTGTGGTGGAATGTTGAGCAGTCTGTGCTCCCCAGTGATGCGGATTGTTGAGCAATCTGGTCTCTCCAGTGTGGTGGAGTGTTGAGCAGTCTATGCTCTTCAGTGTAGTAGAGTGTTGAGCAGTCTGTGTTCCGCAGTGTGGTAGAGTGTTGAGCAGTCTGTGCCGTGCAGAGTGATGGAGTGTTGAGCAGTCTGTGCTCCCCAGTATGGTGGAGTGTTGAGCAGTCTGTGCTCTCCAGTGTGGTGGAATGTTGAGCAGTCTGTGCTCTGCAGTGTGGTGGAGTATTGAGAAGTCTGTGCTGTCCAGCACATGGAGTGTTGAGCAGTCTGTGCTATTCAGTATGTGGAGTTTTGAGCAGCCTGTGCTCTCCAGTGTAGTGGCAGGTAGAGCTGTCTGTGTTCTAGAGTGTGGTAGAATGTTGAGCAGTCTGTGCTCCCCAGTGTGGTGGAGAGTTGCCAGTCTGTGCTCTTCAGTGTGGTGGAATGTTGTGCCATCTGTACTCCCCAGTGTGGTGATGAGTTGAGGAGACTGTGCTCTGCAGAGTGCTGGAATGTTGAATAGTCTGTGCTGTGCAGTGTGGCGTAGTGTTGAGTAGTCTGTGCTCTCCAATGTTGGTTGAGTGTTGAGCAGTCTGTGCTCTGCAGTGTGGTGGAATGTTGAGCAGTCCATGCTTGTCAGTGTGGTAGAGTGTTGAGTAGTCTGTGTTCTCCAGTGTGTTGGAGTTTTGAGAAGACTATGCTCTTCAGTGTGGTGGAGTGTTGAACAGGGTATGCTCTCCAGTGTGGTGGAGTTTTGAGCAGACTATGCTCTTCAGTGTAGTGGAGTGTTGAGGAGTGTATGCTCTTCAATGTTGTGGAAAGTTGAGCAATCTGTGCTCCCCAGTGTGGTGGAGTGCTAAGCAGTCTGTGCTCTGCAGTGTGGTGGAGTGTTGAACAGCCTGCTCTTCAGTGTGGTAGATTTGTGAGCAGTCTGTGCTCTCCAGTGTGGTAGAGTGTTGAGAAGTTTGTGCTCTCCAGTGTGGTGGAGTGTTGAGTAGTCTGTGTCCTCCAGTGTGGTGGAGTTTTGAGCAGTCTGTACTCCCCAGTGTGGTGGAGTGTTGAGCAGTCTGTGCTCTGTAGTGTGGTGGAGTGTGGAGCAGTCTATGCTCTTCAGTGTAGTGGAATGTTGAGCAGTCTGTGCTCTCCAGTGTAGTGGAGTGTTGAGCAGTCTGTACTCTCCAGTGTGATAGGATGTTGAGCAGTCTGTGCTGTCCAGTGTGGTGGACTGTTACACAGTCTGTGCTGTCCGGTGTGGGGGAGTGTTGGGTAGTCTGTGTTCTCCAGTGTGATGGGGTTTTGAGCAGTCTGTGCTCTTCAGTGTGGTTGCATGTTGAGGAGTCTATGCTCCCCAGTGTGGTGGAGTGTTGCCAGTCTGTGCTGTTCAGTGTGGTGGAATGTTGTGCCATCTGTGCTCCCCAGTGTGGTGATGCGTTGAGGAGACTGCTCTGCAGAGTGCTGAAATGTTGAATAGTCTGTGCTCTGCAGTGTGGCGTAGTGTTGAGTAGTCTGTGCTCTCCAATGTTGGTTGATTGTTGAGCAGTCTGTGTTCTGCAGTGTGGTGGAATGTTGAGCAGTCCATGCTTGCCAGTGTGGTAGAGTGTTGAGCAGTCTGTTTTCTCCAGTGTGTTGGAGTTTTGAGAAGACTATGCTCTTCAGTGTGGTGGAGTGTGGAACAGGGTATGCTCTCCAGTGGGGTGGAGTTTTGAGCAGACTATGCTCTTCAGTGTGGTGGAGTGTTGAGGAGTGTATGCTCTTCAATATTGTGGAAAGTTGAGCAATCTGTGCTCCCCAGTGTGGTGGAGTGCTGAGCAGTCTATGCTCTGCAGTGTGGTGGAGTGTTGAACAGCCCGCTCTTCAGTGTGGTAGATTGGTGAGCAGTCTGTGCTCTCCAGTGTGGTAGAGTGTTGAGCAGTTTGTGCTGTCCAGTGTGGTGGAGTGTTGAGTAGTCTGTGTTCTCCAGTGTGGTGGAGTTTTGAGCAGTCTGTACTCCCCAGTGTGGTGGAGTGTTGAACAGTCTGTGCTCTGCAGTGTGGTGGAGTATGGAGCAGTCTATGCTCTTCAGTGTGGTGGAATGTTGAGCAGTCTGTGCTCTCCAGTGTAGTGGAGTGTTGAGCAGTCTGTACTCTCCAGTGTGATAGGTTGTTGAGCAGTCTGTGCTGTCCGGTGTGGTGGGCTGTTACACAGTCTTTGCTGTCCGTTGTGGGGGAGTGTTGAGCAGACCGTGCTCTCCAGTGTGGTGGATTGTTGAGTAGTCTGTGTTCTCCAGTGTGATGGGGTTTTGAGCAGTCTGTGCTCTTCAGTGTGATGGGGTTTTGAGCAGTCTGTGCTCTTCAGTGTGGTGGAGTGTTGAGAAGTGCATGCTCTTCAATGTTGTGGAAAGTTGAGCAGTCTGGGCTCCCCAGTGTGGTGGAATGTTGAGCAGTCTGTGCTCTGCAGTGTGATGGAGTGTTGAGAAGACTGCTCTTCAGTGTGGTAGATTGGTGAGCAGTCTGTGCTCTCCAGTGTGGAGAAATGTTGAGCAGACCATGCTGTCCAGTGTGGTGGAGTGTTGAGTAGTCTACGTTCTCCAGTGTGGTGGGGTTATGAGCAGTCTGTGCTCTTCAGTGTGGTTGCATGTTGAGTAGTCTATGCTCTTCAGTGTGGTGGAGTGTGGAGTTGTCTCTGCTCCCCAGTGTGGTGGAGTGTTGAGCAGTCTGTGCTCTCCAGTGTGGTGGAGTGTTGAGTAGTCTGTGCTCCCCAGTGTGGTAGAGTGTTGCCAGTCTGTGTTTCCCGATGTGGTGGAGTGTTGAGCAGTTTGTGCTCTCTATTGTGGTGGAGTGTTGAGCATTCTGTGCTATGCAGTGTGGTGGAGTGTGGCCCAGTCTGTGCTCTCTAGTGTGGTGGCATTTTGAGTAGTCTGTGCTCCTGTGTCATAGAATGTTAAGCAGTCTATGCTTTCCTGTGTGACAGATAGTTGAGCAGTCTGTGCTCTCCAGTTTGGTGGAGTTTTCAGCAGCCTGTGCTCACCAATGTGGTGGCAGGTAGAGCAGGCTGTGCTTTTTGCAGCGTGGTACAGTGTTGAGCAGTCTGTGCCCTGCAGAGTGATGGAGTGTTGAACAGTCTGTGCTCCCCAGTGTGGTGGAGTTTTGAGCAGCCTGTACTCTCCAGTGTAGTGGCAGGTAGAGCAGTCTGTGCTCTGCAGTGTGGTGGAATGTTGAGCAGTCTGTGCTCTCCAGTGTAGTGGCAGGTAGAACAGTCTCTGCTGTCCAGTGTGGTGGAGTGTTGAGCAGTCTGTGCTCTCCTGTGTGGTGGAGTATTGAGCAGTCTGTGCCCCTCAGTGTGGTGGAGTGTTGAACAGTCTGTGCCCTGCAGTGTGATGGAGTGTTGAGCAGACCGTGCTCTTCAGTGTTGTGGACTGTTGAGCAGTCTGTGCTCTGCAGCGTGGTGGAAGGTTGAGCAGTCTGTGCACTGCAGTGTGGTGGAGTGTTGAGCAGTCTGCGCTCTGCAGTGTGGTAGAGTGTTGAGCAGTCTGCACTCTCCAGCATGTGGAGTGTTGAGCAGTCTGTGCTCTCCAGTATGTGGAGTTTTGAGCAGCCTGTGCTCTGCAGTGTAGTGGCAGGTAAAGCAGTCTGTGTTCTGCAGTGTGGTAGAGTGTTGAGAAGTCTGTGCTCCCCAGTGTGGTGGAGTTTTGATCAACCTGTACTCTCCAGTGTAGTGGGAAGTAGAGCGGTCTGTGCTCTGCAGTGTGGTGGAGTGTTAAGCAGTCTGTGCACTCCAGTGTAGTGGCAGGTAGAACAGTCTGTGCTGTCCAATGTGGTGGAGTGTTGGGCAGTCTATGCTCTCCTGTGTGGTGGAGTATTGAGCAGTCTGTGCCCCTCAATGTGGTGGAGTCTTGAACAGTCTGTGCCCTGCAGTGTGATGGAGTGTTGAGCAGTCTGTTCTCCCCAGTGTGGTGGAGTGTTGAGCAGACCGTGCTCTGCAGTGTTGTGGAGTGTTGAGCAGTCTGTGCTCTCCAGTGTTGTGGAGTGTTGAGCAGTCTGTGCTCTCCAGTGTGGTGGAATGTTGAGCAGTCTGTGCTCTGCAGTGTGGTAGAGTGTTGAGCAGTCTGCACTCTCCAGTATGTGGAGTTTTGAGCAGCCTGTGCTCGGCAGTGTAGTGGCAGGTAGAGCAGTCTGTGTTCTGCAGTGTGGTAGAGTGCTGAGAAGTCTGTGCTCCCCAGTGTGGTAGAGTGTTGCCAGTCTGTGCTTCCCGATGTGGTGGAGTCTTGAGCAGTTTGTGCTCTCTATTGTTGTGGAGTGTTGAGCAATCTGTTCTCCCCAGTGTGGTGGAGTGTTGAGCAGATCGTGCTCTCCAGTGTGGTGGAGTGTTGAGTAGTGTGTGCTCCCCAGTGTGGTAGAGTGTTGCCAGTCTGTGCTTCCCGATGAGGTGGAGTCTTGAGCAGTTTGTGCTCTCTATTGTTGTGGAGTGTTGAGCAGTCTGTGCTCTCCAGTGTGGTGGAATGTTGAGCAGTCTGTGCTCTGCAGTGTGGTGGAGTGTCGAGCTGTCTGTGCTCTGCAGTGTGGTAGAGTGTTGAGCAGTCTGCACTCTCCAGTATGTGGAGTTTTGAGCAGCCTGTGCTCTGCAGTGTAGTGGCAGGTAGAGCAGTCTGTGTTCTGCAGTGTGGTAGAGTGTTGAGAAGTCTATGCTCCCCAGAGTGGTGGAGTGTTGAGCAGTCTGTGCTCTGCAGTGTGATGGAGTGTTGAGCAACCTGTACTCTCCAGTGTAGTGGGAGGTAGAGCAGTCTGTGCTCTGCAGTGTGGTGGAGTGTTGAGCAGTCTGTGCACTCCAGTGTAGTGGCAGGTAGAACAGTCTGTGCTGTCCAATGTGGTGGAGTGTTGGGCAGTCTATGCTCTCCTGTGTGGTGGAGTATTGAGCAGTCTGTGCCCCTCAATGTGATGGAGTGTTGAACAGTCTTTGCCCTGCAGTGTGATGGAGTGTTGAGCAGTCCGTTCTCCCCAGTGTGGTGGAGTGTTGAGCAGTCTGCTCTTCAGTGTGGCAGATTGGTAAGCAGTCTGTGCTCTCCAGTGTGACAGATTGTTGAGTCGTCTGTGCTCTCCAGTTTGGTGGAGTTTTCTGCAGCCTGTGCTCGCCAGTGTGGTGGCAGAGCAGTCTGTGCTCCACAGTGTAGTGGAGTGTTGCCAGTCTGTGCTCCCAGTGTGGTGGAGTTTGAGCAGTTTGTGCTCTCCATTGTGGTACAGTGCTGACCAGTCCATGCTCTACAGTATGTGGAGTGTTGAGCAGTCTGTGCTGTGTGTGTGTGGTGGATTGTTGGGCAGTCTGCGCCTCCCATTGTTGTAGAGTGTTGTGCAGACCATGTTCTCAGATGTGATGGAGTTTTGAGAAGTCTGTGCACTTTCAGTATGGTGGAGTGTTGAGCAGTGTGTGCTCTTCGGTGTTGTGTTGAGCAGTCTGCTCTCTTCAGTATAGTAGAGTGTTGAGCAGTCTGTGCCTGCAGTGTGGTGGATATTTGAGCAGTCTGTGTTCTCCTGTGTGGCAGAGTGTTGAGCAGTCTGTGCTTTCCAGTTTGGTGGAGCTTTAGGACTGTGCTCTCCAGCATGATGGCAGTTAGAGAGTCTGTGCTCTGCAGTGTGGTAGAGGTGGAGCAGTCCTGCTCCCCTTGTGTGGAGTGTTGCCAGTCTGTGCTCCTAGTGTGGCGGAGTGATGAGCAGTTTGTGCTCTCCATTGTGGTACAGTGCTGAGCAGTCCATGCTCTACAGTATGTGGAGTGTTAAGCAGTCTGTGCTTCCCAATGTGGTGGAGTGTTAAGCAGTTTGTGCTCTCCATTGTTGCGGATTGTTGAGCAATCCATTCTCTCCAGTGTGGTGGAGTGTTGAGTAGTCTGTTCTCTCCAGTGTGGTGGAGTGTTGAGCAGTCTGTACTCTTCAATGTGGTTGCATGTTGAGCAGTCTATGCTCTTCAGTGTGGTGGAATATTGAGCAGTCTCTGCTCCCCAGTGTGGTGGAGTGTTGAGCATTCTGTGCTCTGCAGTGTGATGGAGTGTGGAACAGTCTGTGCTCTCCAGTGTGGTGGCATTTTGAGTAGTCTGTGCTCTCCAGTGTTGTACAATGTTATGCATTCTGTGCTATCCAGTGTGACAGATTGTTAAGCAGTCTGTGCTCTCCAGTTTGGTGGAGTTTTCAGCAGCCTGTGCTCGCCAGTGTGGTGACAGGTAGAGCAGTCTGTGTTTTGCAGTGTGGTAGAGTGCTAAGCAGTCTGTGCTCCACAGTGTGGTGGAGTGTTGCCAGTCTGTGCTCCCCAGTGTGGTGGAGTTTTGAGCAGTTTGTGCTCTCCATTGTGGTACAGTGCTGAGCAGTCTGTGCTCTACAGTATGTGGAGTGTTGAGCAGTCTGTGCTCTGCAGGTGGTGAAGTGTTGCCAGTCTGTACTCCTCAATGCGGTGGAGCTTCAGCTGTCTGTGATCTCCAGTGTGGTAGAATGTTGAGCAGTCTGTTATCTGCAGTGTGGTGGAGTGTTGAGCAGATTGTGCTGTCCAGTGTGATGGAATTTTGAGCAGTCTGTGCACTTCATTGTCGTGGAGTGTTGAGCAGTGTATGCTCTTCAGCATTGTGGAATGTTGAGCAGTCTGTGCTCTTCAGTGTGGTAGAGTGTTGAGCAGTCTGTGCTCTGCAGTGTAGAGGATTGCTGAGCAGTCTGTGTTCTCCTGTGTGGCAGATTGTTGAGCAGTCTGTGCTTTCCAGTTTGGTGGAGCTTTAAGTAGCCTGTGTTCTCCATTGTGGTGGCAGATAGAGGAGTCTGTGCTCTGCAGTGTGGTAGAGTGTTGAGCAGTCTGTGCTCCCCAGTGTGGTGGAGGGTTGAGCACTTTGTGCTATCCATTGTGGTAGAGTGCTAAGCAGTCCGTGCTCTCTAGTATGTGGAGTGTTGAGCAGTCTGTGCCTGCAGTGTGGTGGAGTGTTGAGTAGTCTGTGCTCCCCAGTATGGTGGAGTGTTGAGCATTCTGTGCTCTGCAGTGTGATGGAGTGTGGAGCAGTCTGTGCTTTCCAGTTTGGTGGAGCTTTAAGTAGCCTGTATTCTCCATTGTGGTGGCAGATAGAGGAGTCTGTGCTCTGCAGTGTGGTCAAGTGTTGAGCAGTCTGTGCTCCCCAGTGTGGTGGAGTTTTGATCAACCTGTACTCTCCAGTGTAGTGGGAAGTAGAGCGGTCTGTGCTCTGCAGTGTGGTGGAGTGTTAAGCAGTCTGTGCACTCCAGTGTAGTGGCAGGTAGAACAGTCTGTGCTGTCCAATGTGGTGGAGTGTTGGGCAGTCTATGCTCTCCTGTGTGGTGGAGTATTGAGCAGTCTGTGCCCCTCAATGTGGTGGAGTCTTGAACAGTCTGTACCCTGCAGTGTGATGGAGTGTTGAGCAGTCTGTTCTCCCCAGTGTGGTGGAGTGTTGAGCAGACCGTGCTCTGCAGTGTTGTGGAGTGTTGAGCAGTCTGTGCTCTCCAGTGTTGTGGAGTGTTGAGCAGTCTGTGCTCTCCAGTGTGGTGGAATGTTGAGCAGTCTGTGCTCTGCAGTGTGGTAGAGTGTTGAGCAGTCTGCACTCTCCAGTATGTGGAGTTTTGAGCAGCCTGTGCTCGGCAGTGTAGTGGCAGGTAGAGCAGTCTGTGTTCTGCAGTGTGGTAGAGTGCTGAGAAGTCTGTGCTCCCCAGTGTGGTAGAGTGTTGCCAGTCTGTGCTTCCCGATGTGGTGGAGTCTTGAGCAGTTTGTGCTCTCTATTGTTGTGGAGTGTTGAGCAATCTGTTCTCCCAGTGTGGTGGAGTGTTGAGCAGATCGTGCCTCCAGTGTGGTGGAGTGTTGAGTAGTGTGTGCCCCAGTGTGGTAGAGTGTTGCCAGTCTGTGCTTCCCGATGAGGTGGAGTCTTGAGCAGTTTGTGCTCTCTATTGTTGTGGAGTGTTGAGCAGTCTGTGCTCTCAGTGTGGTGGAATGTTGAGCAGTCTGTGCTCTGCAGTGTGGTGGAGTGTCGAGCTGTCTGTGCTCTGCAGTGTGGTAGAGTGTTGAGCAGTCTGCACTCTCCAGTATGTGGAGTTTTGAGCAGCCTGTGCTCTGCAGTGTAGTGCAGGTAGAGCAGTCTGTGTTCTGCAGTGTGGTAGAGTGTTGAAGTCTATGCTCCCCAGTGTGGTGGAGTGTTGAGCAGTCTGTGCTCTGCAGTGTGATGGAGTGTTGAGCAACCTGTACTCTCCAGTGTAGTGGAGGTAGAGCAGTCTGTGCTCTGCAGTGTGGTGGAGTGTTGAGCAGTCTGTGCACCCAGTGTAGTGGCAGGTAGAACAGTCTGTGCTGTCCAATGTGGTGGAGTGTTGGCAGTCTATGCTCTCCTGTGGTGGAGTATTGAGCAGTCTGTGCCCCTCAATGTGATGGAGTGTTGAACAGTCTTTGCCCTGCAGTGTGATGGAGTGTTGAGCAGTCCCGTTCTCCCAGTGTGGTGGAGTGTTGAGCAGTCTGCTCTTCAGTGTGGCAGATTGGTAAGCAGTCTGTGCTCTCCAGTGTGACAGATTGTTGAGTCGTCTGTGCTCTCCAGTTTGGTGGAGTTTTCTGCAGCCTGTGCTCGCCAGTGTGGTGGCAGAGCAGTCTGTGCTCCACAGTGTAGTGGAGTGTTGCCAGTCTGTGCTCCCCAGTGTGGTGGAGTTTTGAGCAGTTTGTGCTCTCCATTGTGGTACAGTGCTGACCAGTCCATGCTCTACAGTATGTGGAGTGTTGAGCAGTCTGTGCTGTGTGGTGTGGTGGATTGTTGGGCAGTCTGCGCTCTCCCATTGTTGTAGAGTGTTGTGCAGACCATGTTCTCAGATGTGATGGAGTTTTGAGAAGTCTGTGCACTTCAGTATGGTGGAGTGTTGAGCAGTGTGTGCTCTTCGGTGTTGTGTTGAGCAGTCTGCTCTCTTCAGTATAGTAGAGTGTTGAGCAGTCTGTGCTCTGCAGTGTGGTGGATATTTGAGCAGTCTGTGTTCTCCTGTGTGGCAGAGTGTTGAGCAGTCTGTGCTTTCCAGTTTGGTGGAGCTTTAAGTAGACTGTGCTCTCCAGCATGATGGCAGTTAGAGAGTCTGTGCTCTGCAGTGTGGTAGAGTGGTGAGCAGTCCGTGCTCCCCTTTGTGGCGGAGTGTTGCCAGTCTGTGCTCCCTAGTGTGGCGGAGTGATGAGCAGTTTGTACTCCATTGTGGTACAGTGCTGAGCAGTCCATGCTCTACAGTATGTGGAGTGTTAAGCAGTCTGTGCTTCCCAATGTGGTGGAGTGTTAAGCAGTTTGTGCTCTCCATTGTTGCGGATTGTTGAGCAATCCATTCTCTCCAGTGTGGTGGAGTGTTGAGTAGTCTGTTCTCTCCAGTGGTGGAGTGTTGAGCAGTCTGTACTCTTCAATGTGGTTGCATGTTGAGCAGTCTATGCTCTTCAGTGTGGTGGAATATTGAGCAGTCTCTGCTCCCCAGTGGTGGAGTGTTGAGCATTCTGTGCTCTGCAGTGTGATGGAGTGTGGAACAGTCTGTGCTCTCCAGTGTGGTGGCATTTTGAGTAGTCTGTGCTTCCAGTGTTGTACAATGTTATGCATTCTGTGCTATCCAGTGTGACAGATTGTTAAGCAGTCTGTGCTCTCCAGTTTGGTGGAGTTTTCAGCAGCCTGTGCTCGCCAGTGTGGTGACAGGTAGAGCAGTCTGTGTTTTGCAGTGTGGTAGAGTGCTAAGCAGTCTGTGCTCCACAGTGTGGTGGAGTGTTGCCAGTCTGTGCTCCCCAGTGTGGTGGAGTTTTGAGCAGTTTGTGCTCTCCATTGTGGTACAGTGCTGAGCAGTCTGTGCTCTACAGTATGTGGAGTGTTGAGCAGTCTGTGCTCTGCAGTGTGGTGAAGTGTTGCCAGTCTGTACTCCTCAATGCGGTGGAGCTTCGAGCTGTCTGTGATCTCCAGTGTGGTAGAATGTTGAGCAGTCTGTTATCTGCAGTGTGGTGGAGTGTTGAGCAGATTGTGCTGTCCAGTGTGATGGAATTTTGAGCAGTCTGTGCACTTCATTGTCGTGGAGTGTTGAGCAGTGTATGCTCTTCAGCATTGTGGAATGTTGAGCAGTCTGTGCTCTTCAGTGTGGTAGAGTGTTGAGCAGTCTGTGCTCTGCAGTGTAGAGGATTGCTGAGCAGTCTGTGTTCTCCTGTGTGGCAGATTGTTGAGCAGTCTGTGCTTCCAGTTTGGTGGAGCTTAAGTAGCCTGTGTTCTCCATTGTGGTGGCAGATAGAGGAGTCTGTGCTCTGCAGTGTGGTAGAGTGTTGAGCAGTCTGTGCTCCCCAGTGTGGTGGAGGGTTGAGCACTTTGTGCTATCCATTGTGGTAGAGTGCTAAGCAGTCCGTGCTCTCTAGTATGTGGAGTGTTGAGCAGTCTGTGCTCTGCAGTGTGGTGGAGTGTTGAGTAGTCTGTGCTCCCCAGTATGGTGGAGTGTTGAGCATTCTGTGCTCTGCAGTGTGATGGAGTGTGGAGCAGTCTGTGCTTTCCAGTTTGGTGGAGCTTTAAGTAGCCTGTATTCTCCATTGTGGTGGCAGATAGAGGAGTCTGTGCTCTGCAGTGTGGTCAAGTGTTGAGCAGTCATTGCTCCCCAGTGTGGTGGAGAGTTGAGCAGTTTGTGCTCTTAATTGTGGTAGAGTGCTAAGCAGTCAGTGCTCTCTAGTATGTGGAGTGTTGAGCAGTCTGTGCTCTGCAGTGTGGTGGAGTGTTGAGCAGTCTGTGCTCCCCAGTGTGGAGGAGTGTTGCCGGTCTGTGCTTCTGAATGTGGTTGAGTGTTGAGCAGTTTGTGCTCTCCATTATTGTGGAGTGTGTAGCAGTCTATGCTCTCCAGTGTGGTGGAGTGCTGAGCAGTCTGTGGTCTCCAGTGTGGTAGAGTGTTGAGCATTCTGTGCTCTCCAGAGTGGAGGAGTGCTGAGCATACCATGCTCTCCACTGTGTTGAGTGTTGAGTAGTCTGTGTTCTCCAGTGGGGTGGAGTTTTGAGCAGTCTGTGCTCTTCAGTGTGGTTTCATGTTGAGCATTCTATGTTCTTCAGTGTGATGGAATTTTGAGCAGTCTCTGCTCCCTAGAGTGGTGGAGTGTTCAGCATTCTGTGCTCTGCAGTGTGGTGGAGTGTGGCGCAGTCTGTGCTCTACTGTGTAGTGGTGTTTTGAGTAGTCTGTGTTCCCCAGTGTTGTAGAATGTTAAGCATTCTGTGCTGTCCAGTGTGACAGATTGTTCGTCAGTCTGTGCTCTCCAGTGTGGTAGAGTGTTGAGCAGTCTTTGCTCGGCAGTGTGGTTGACTGTTAAACAGTATATGCTCTCCAGTGTGGTAGATTATAATATGCCTATAAAAAATCCAGTTATCTGATTGGCTGAGGAGCTCACAACTCTGTGCTGATATCCCAGGACGTCAGCTCTGGAAGAAAGTCCAGTAGCCTCGTCACAATGAAATTAATAGTACCAGCCATTCCTGATTGCCATCACAAATGTGGCTGTCACCTTTACTCACTTAAAACCTTCAACTAGGCCCTAAAAATAATTGTGTCTTAAATTTATAAACATAAGAATTAATTATTTGCCCTCATAATACTCTTGTTACACACACACATATAACTTAAAAAGTGAAGTACTACAGTACGTAGAATTGTAATTTATGGTGTTTCTTTGCTGACCATGAAAAATCCCCCTCCTATCCTCACCTGCTTACTAGGGAAATCTGTGTTGTTTAAGCTGTTACAGATAAAACAAAAGCCCTGGTTCCATCTGAGACCTTCTGATGTGTGCTAATGGGGGTAAACATTCTGCCTGCAGAACAGAACAGAGTTTTAATTAAATTATTGAATTCTATCTGTAGTAAAAATTCCATCTCTTGAATGTTGGCAAGAGAAAATAAACAAGACAGAGAAAAGGGAAGGAATATTATAAAGAAGAAGAAAGAAAGAACGGTGCGGGAATGTGTATAAGAGGGTGGGTTGGGGTAAACTAGAGGGTTTAAGAGCTAATTAAAAATACATGAATGTTGCTGTACATAATATTTAAACCTGAGATGGCATGTCAGTGCCGGGATGTGCTGGGACTGTTTGAAAAGTCATAAAAATTTTTCTTTTTTGATTTGTTGCATTTCTTCACCTCCACCCCCCAAAAAAACTCATCTTGGACCTATTTTATAATCACAGTAAGATACTCCAGGTTGTACATTGTGGTGAGGTAACGTCCCTTCTTGGGTGGTTGAAATGAAGGCACTCGGCAATGCCTCATGCCACACCTGCGGGCTCGTGCTTCGACCCACCCTAGGTGTGATGTTATTCAGCAATGACGCACACCCTGTCATGCCTTATTGCTTACTTATAATATGGCTATAAAAAAATCCAGTAATCTGATTGGCTGAGGAGCTTGGAACCCAGTGCTGTTATCCCATGACGACAGCACTGGAAGAAGGTCCAGTAGCCTCTTCACAAAAAATCAACAGTACCAGCTATTCCTGATTGCCATCACAAATGTGGCTGTCACCTTTACTCACTAAAAACCTTCAACTAGGCCCTAAAAGTAAAGCTGTCTTAAATTTATGAACATAAGAATTAAATGTTATTTGCTCTCGTAATACTCTTGTTACACACACATACATAACTTAAA
Source organism: Neoceratodus forsteri (assembly GCA_016271365.2). Lineage (NCBI taxonomy): Eukaryota > Metazoa > Chordata > Ceratodontiformes > Ceratodontidae > Neoceratodus > Neoceratodus forsteri. The sequence continues at coordinate 130,497,899 of JADMNL010000024.1, forward strand.
AAATGAAGTACTACAGTACGTAGAATTGTAATTTATGGTGTTTCTTTGCTGACCATGAAAAATTCCCCTCCTATCCTCACCTGCTTACTAGGGAAATCTGTATTGTTTAAGTTGTTACAGATAAAACGAAAGCCCTGGTTCCATCTGAGGCCTTCTGTTGTGTGCAAGTGGGAGTAAACATTCTGCCTGCAGAACTGAGCAGAGGTTTGAATTCTTGCATTCTGTCTGTAGTAAATATTTCATCTTTTGAATGTTGGCAAGACAGAAAACAAGTTCTAGCCAGAGCCGATAGGGCTGTGAAGAGCTACCAAGTGACCAAAGTTACACATGTGCGTAGAAATTTATTTTATTTTTTTACTTATTGAAATGTTTCATCAGGAAGGCATGCTGACCAACAAGTTGCTCATCTTCCGGTGCGACCTGGGGGGGGGGAACATGAGGATATTATACAGAGATTTGGTACACCGTATAGATATACAATTTGATTACATTCAATAAAGTGAGCAAGCTATACAGAAGTACAGAAAAGGAGAAATGCTAACAGGTATGAACTAGATGGATAGGATAGCACAAATATCTTGGCAAACACTTGGTGGGACATAGCTCTGGAGTTAAACAAGCATTTGTCAATGCCAAATGTTGCTTGCTTATATGTGCTGTTTAAGTATTTGGAAGTGAAAGTACCATGCCTAAGAACTGTCATGTGTCCCACCTCCCAAGACATCCACTATGTCTTTCTGTTCAGTATTCACAGAAGGGGGGGGGCAAGTGCCACAGCAGTACAACAGTTGCAAAGGCGTGAAGAGGTGGACAATAGTCTATTCACAAGCAGAAGAATCCTGCAGAAGATAAGTAAATTGAAGGTGAACAAAGTGATGGGACCAGATGGCATACACCCAAGGATATTAAAAGAACTGTGAAGGTAGACAGCAGTACCTCTGGTAGTCATGTTCACTGAGCCATTCAACACAGGGGTGGTACTAGAGAATTGGAGGAGGGCACATGTGGTCCTTCTATACAAATCCAGCAGTAGTGAGGAAGCGGGAAACTATAGACCGGTCAGCCTCACCTCAGTAGTGGAGAAGATCATACAGACATTGCTTGAAGAAAGGATAGTGGGGCATCTAGAAGCCAACGGAGCCAAGGACCATAGGCAACATGGATTCACAGTGGGGAGGTCATGTTACACAAATCTGGTTGATCTCTTTGACTGGGAGACAAAGGAAGTAAATCAGGGTGGGGCAATGGACAACGCTTACCTTGAGTGAAGCAAATCCTTTGACACTGTCCCACATAGGAGGCTGATAAATTAGTTGAGTAGGCTGGGCATGGGGGAAAGGGTGGTAAAGTGGGTTAGAAACTGGCTAACAGAAAGTAGGCAGAGAGTGGTGGTAAATGGGGTGCAGTCTGGGGAGAGGGGGTGACCAGTGGGGTGCCGCAGGGATTGGTCCTGGTGCCAGTCCTGTTCAATATCATCATTAGTGACACTGCAGAAGGGCTGAAGGGAAAGCTCTTCCTGTTTGCAGATGACACCAAGATGTATAACACAGTGGATACCCCAGAGGGGGTGGAAAAAATGAGGAGGGACCTGTGGAAGCTTGAAAATGGTTTGAGGACTGGCAACTGAAGTTGAATTCAAAAAAGTGCAAAATTATGCACCTGGGACACAGAAACCCTGGGGAAAGCTACAGGATTGGGGGGAGTTGCTGACAGTCACAAAGAAGGAAAAGTACCTAGGGGTTCTTATTTCAGATGACCTGAAAATGTCAAAGTGGTAGGGCAGCTGGGAGGGCCAGTGACATGCTGGGGTGCATAGGCAGGGGTATCACCAGCATAAGGAGGGAGGTAGTGATGTCATTATATAAACCATGGTCAGGCTTCACATGGAGTACTGTGTGCAGTTCTGGAGGTCGATCTGTAAGGATATTAACAGGCTGGAGATGGTCCAGAGAAGGGCGAATGAGATGGTACAGACCTTGCAACACAAGACTTATGAGGAGAAATTAAGGGATCTCAATATGTACTCACTGGAAGAGAGGAGGGAAAGAGGGGATATGATAGAAACATTCAAGTACCTCAAGGGTATAAGTATAACTACCGAGAAGCAGGAGACATCTGCTATAGACATATGTGTCAGCATCTGTGTGATATTCTTTTGTTCTTATAAATTTGAATCTCCAGTATTTCAGTAACCACATGACCACACTGCCTTCTTTAGGCAACTTTATACTGGCTGATGCCTGGTGTCAGATGGCAGACAGAGGGCTCACCAGATTGTGTTGCTATTTGAAAAACTTCATAGAGTGTTCTTTTACTGGTAAGCGTTTTGGAAAGCGGGTGAAGGTCTCACAATTTTTATTATGATTTTATCTCCTTATGTCTATCCCCTTTGGATCACCATCCCCACACCCAAACAGTCATCAGTGACCACAGCTGCAGCCTTCTTCTTGCCAAGCTGGTGGGTGAGCATCTGTCTTCACAGTCCGTGAAATCTGATGTCTTTCAGTGCAGCTTACTGGTCATCTTCCAACACAGGCGAGGTGCTACCAGCCCAAAACTAACTCAGAACAAGCAGCTTTCAAAGTGGGGAAGAAATGTAGTGAGCAAGAATCAAGTACTCATTCAGATGCAGTGTTGATTTTAAGATCAGCATACTGGTGTGGACACTGCAAGTAGAACCCCAGCTCTTTAAGCAGCCTTATGAAGAGTAAAGGCTTCTCGAAGCACTGGGGTTGTGTTTATTGTACTGTAAGTGGTCTGCATCTAATTTGGTAATTTACTGTACCTTGCATCTAGATGTATGGTATGCCCAACTTTAAATAAACACTGCACCTGAATGAACACATGATGCCATAGAAACAGAATTTGTCAGCAGAAAAGGATTACTCAGCCCGCCCAGTCTGCCCAAGTGTTCTCTACCTACTTGTAACTCCTGTCTGTATATGTTACTGCATGTCTTATTCTGCCTGCGTCCATCAGGACCTCCTTTTGAATGAGCTTGCTTAATGGATTTTTCCTGCAATGAACTTGAACCTACTCCACTTCCATAGCCCTATTGATCTCCATTGACCCCCTCCTTCCCTTTATTCTAGTATACCCCTATGTTTATCCCATGCATGCTTCATGTCCCCTACCATTTTAGTTTCCACCACTTCTCCTGGCAGTCTGTTCAAGGTGTCTACCACCTTTTCAGTAAAGAAATATTTCTTCACATCTATCCTGAATGCCCCCCCCCAGCTTCATTGTATGTCTCTTGGTTTGGGTGCTCATCCTTATTTGAAGGAAACTTCCCAACTGTACCCTCTTTACTCCGTGAGGTACTTTGTAAGTCTTGATCATGTCACCTCTCGCCCTTCTCTCTTCTGGAGTGTACATGTTGAAATTCTTCAGCCTTTCCTTGGAGGGATTCCTGTGAAAATTCTGAACCATTTTAGTTGCCCTCCTCTGGAAAACCTCCACCTTATGTCCCTTCTGAAGTATGGACTCTAAAACTGGACACAGAAGTACTCTAGCTGGGGGTATACCAAGGAGTGATACAATGGCAGCACATTCTTCCTCTTCCTACTGGAGATGCCACTCCTTATGTACCCCAGAATCCAATTTACCCTGCCAATAGCCTTGTCACACTGTACTGCCATCTTGAGGTCCTCTGATATAATAACCTTAAGGGCCCTTTCATGTCTAGTGAGTAACAGCACCTCCCCCCCATCCTATACTCAGCATCGGGTTCCTATGCCCTAGGTACATGATTTTACACTTGTTGGCACTGAACCTAACTAAAGTGAAAATGGAATTGATTTGAATGAATTGCAAGCTTTTAAGCAGCATTTCGGGGTGTGTATGTGTGTGTGGGGGTGGGCTCTGCTACTATAACTATTTGCTTTTGATTTGGTATAATGTGCAAACAGACTAACCCTGCTCCCCACTCCGTGTGCTATATCAGAGATAAAGACCAAAATAGCACTGGGCCAAGCACTGAGCCCCGCGGCACACCGCTTGTCACTGCTCTGGGTGTCGAGGGCTACCCCACCACCACCAACCTCTGCACCCTCCACTGTAACCAGTTCTCTATTCATTTAGTCAGACCACCTTCCACCCATACCCCTCCTTCTTCTCACTCTTCTCCTCCTTGGCCTATGTCCCTCCTCCCGGTAGTACGCACCCTTTCTCCTCCTTATTCTTACCAGGTGGTGGTGCCTTCTGTATTACACTCAGACCACTCTGCCCGCCCCCTTCCAGGGTTACTACACCTCCGCCTTTACCTATATCTAAGGTGGTGAGCTCATTAGGCTCCCCTATCCAGACCTTTCTACCAGCCTCAGTCTTTTGGCCACCCCCCACTAGTTTAAATCCACCTTAGTAGAGATATGTCCCTCTAATCCTGCCTTTTTTATTTTTTGTACCTATTTTTTCCCTGGGCTACAGTTGGCTTCATCATCCCGACTGACCTCCCTAGCCCTGCCCCTGACATCAGGTCGACCTGCTCACCTCCACGGATTACCCCCCTGAGGCTGGGTGGTGAGGAGCTTCCCAGCTTGACCCATCAGAGTAGGATCTGGTTGATGAGGTGCCATTCTGGGTGGGCAGTGGGGATCGGAAGCTCATGCTGCCTGACCGTAGCCCATTTTCCACTTTTCACCCCTTTGCAGAGTACGGACGTGCAATGACGCTTAGGGACAGTGTGCCAACATCCGCCACACTCCGCCCCCTTTACGACACTGATGTAGTAGCACCCCCGGTCGTCACCAGGTGCTGCTACAGAGCGGTGGGTCCCTGGATCCCGCCCTGGGATAGGAGAGCAGTCTTCTGGATGCTCAATCTTATCCCTCCCCTGTCAACCCCTGGCGGCCTGGGCTTGCATCCGAACCCAGGTTGCCAGCATGGCACTAGTTGTGAGGTCCAGTGCCTCAACCCTCAGCACCAGTGGGCCAGCAGTAATGCTGCCTTTAATACTCCCCTCCCCATCCTGCTCCAGTGTACCCTGTCCCCCTCATACAAGTCACTATCCACCCAGACCCTAACCCAGTTAGTCACTAACCCATAATGTTTGGTGTGATACCAATCCCTCAGGCACTCGTTGAACTCCTCAAGCCTACCCTTCCTCCCCATGCTTGTACATGGTACTGGCAGTACCTCCAAGAATGCCACTAACTTCCCCACCCCACACTGCCTGCCAACTACTTGAACCTCCCCCTCACTACTTCCACAGTGTCCCCCACCAAGTCATTTGTACCCATGTATCCCCTCACCCCAACCTTTTTGCCAAAATGACAGGTGGCATGCTGTTGAAGTTGACAGCAGTACCTGGTGGGGACTGGGTTCGGGGAGGATGAGGTTACTCGGCACAGGGGACCTAGGTTTGGCTACTCTGCACAGGGGCACCCAAATAAATCCGAACACAGGAAGCAATAACTGTAATGTCCAGAACCAGGAATGAGATTCTTCAGTGTCTTTTATTCACATCCAAGCTGAACAAACAAAGTATAGACGGACCATGGGGCTACATTTCCTGGTAATGGATTAGAGACAACAAAACACTTTATCACTATTTCCAGCCTCAGGCTCTAAACCCACCAGGACACAGTCGACTTGCACGCAGCTTTGGGTACACAGCCCGACTTGTACACTACTGGGTTTTCCCACTGGCCCGGCTCCCTGCCAGCTACTTGATCCAGCAGTCCATTTTGGGAATGAACCAATTATCCTGTTGTGGCTCCCTCAAACCACCAGAGCCTTCCGGACTCCTAGAGAGAGAGAATTTCCTTACTAATCCCATCGCCTGGGTACTTCCTCATCACTGGCCAAGTGCCTGAGGTAAAGTAGAAATCCACAGAAGAAATCAGAGAGGTGGACCTGGTCACTAAAGATGGTGGGCACCCACCTCCAGCTCCCACAGCCCATACCCGGCCATTTCTCTGAAACTGAACAATTCCTTTACTGAACTTTCAAATGTAGATTCTGGGTAGACGCCTGTCACATCTCCTCTACATATCATTTGCATCCAACAAGCTCTGGACTTGAACCCTATTTTACTTTGCTTGCCCATTACTCTAGGCTTCCCAATATTTAATAGTTCAATCCCCATATTGTCACACAAGTCCCAGGGAAAACATAGGCCCCTTTTAGCAAGAGCAGACACTCACCCTCACGCAGGTGCCCACAGGTGACTCACAAATCTTCTTGTTCTCCCAAATAAACTCTGGAACACATAGGCAGCTTTTCCTCTACAAGCAGAACTAGGGGGTTGCCCCAGGAATCTGCAGGGAACTGTTCCTGCCCCCACAGAGGAGGGCACTGATACCCAAAACAGCGGTCTCCACCACTTCAATAATCTTCTGTGTCTCTCTTTAGGTGAGACACACACCTTTAAACTAAAAGTAGCCCTCTGACAGGGCTGAGGCTCTAGAGCCTTTACTGAGCTGCTTTCTCAGCAAGCTCCCAACTCACACACACTCACTGAGACTGACTCTCAAACCTCCCAACGTTCTAACCAACTCCTTGCTGTAGATTCCAATGGGCTCATGCAGCTGTGATAGTTCTATTGGTGATGTCATCCTCAGTCTCCACTGAGACTGAGAACAGAGTGAGACAGTGTGAAACCTATTTATTGGAGTTTCAGCAGCTGCCTTCCTGCCTACCACTAGGTCTTACTGGATTCTAGTAACCCTGGGTAACAAGGGTTACACTTGCCCTGACCAGGAAAATGACCTGTCACAGTCATTATTTACCCAGCCTTAGGCCATCCCAATTTTATGTACTACCCATGGAGGGGGTGATCAGGCCTCTCCTACCTTGTGCAAGCACAGGCAGGCAACACTAAAGGCCTAGGAGGCCTCTAGCAGACATATCAGCCTCACACTATCCACTTACTATGGACACCTAGTGGCTCTGGTAGAACTATCCAGAGCATAGCCCTGATAGATAAGCATTGCGATCCCTACTGCAGGTCAGAGCCACAACCTGTCTATCCCCCCTAACCCTCTAGGGAAAACCTATCTGCCTTTAACCTAATACCCCAAAAACAAAAACAACCCGGGGACCTCCCCAACCTTGGGCAACCTGCAACCACACACCATTAAAATAACACATTTTATACCATGTTACTTTCTCCTCCCTACCCCCACAACCACACCTGTGGAAGGAAAGGATTAATACAGTAACAACAACAATAACACTACAGCACTTTAAATTTCTACACACTAAAGCACTAATGAGGAACTCCGATGAGCCCCGTCTCCTCTTCTTGTCTTCTCTTCTGTCTTTCCAGGAACACCTGTAAGAAAAGAAAGACAACACACGCTCCTAATCTGCATACACAGTCTACCTAGACCCCTACCATCAAAACACTAAAGAATCCCAAAAATATTTTTTTAGAAAAAGGTAGAAAAACAGTATTTACATTAGAAAACAATGACATTATTTACAATACACATTTTGGGGGATGGAGTGCCCTAAAAGTCCCAACTAGTGACCACAATGCCCAAGGCTAGTCCAATAAAGAGTCTCTCCTGGGCCGGAGCCAGTGAAGCACAGTTCTAATAGGCCAAAGTCCCAAAGGGAAAGAGTCTTTGAGGACAGTTCACACATTAAGTCTGCTAGTGTAGGGTGTGTACTGCAATGTCATAAAGATAGAAAAGTTCGGACTTACCAGCCACTTGTAGTGGTAATGAATCTTAACCAACCTGCACCTCTGATGAAGACTTCCTGGCAGCATTTCTTCCGATACAGCTGGGGACATCTTCTGGGAACCACAGGAGGGCACATCTGGGAACTGCTGGGTTGATGTCATCTCTGGAGATGGAACCTTAGAACAGGAACAAAAAAAAAAACAGCTGGTCCGATGTCATCCGATTACCAGGCGATGAACAGGATACAGCTGGGCTGGTGTCCTCTCTGGATCTGAAGTCATCTGGTGGGCAAGTCGATGGTTTCTGGAAAGGCCAGTATACTGTAGACTGATGAATGTGGGGCACCTGAGTCCTGGATGTCCATAATGGCGGATCAATAAAGGCACTTCACAGTCTGGTGTGGCAGTATTGACTACCACTGCTCAGCTTTCCATTTTGTAGGCACGGGCACATTTGCTGGGAGGTCCTTGCAGTGAGGCCAATAGTACCGGGGGTCAGGAGCTTGAATTATTACCCCATCTGGGCACACATAATTCACACAGTGGGAGATTTCACGTCCCTCTCTGTCCACTATTCTCACTCTGTCTATAAACAGTGTCCTGCCTCTCTTCCACTGGATATACTTCTCGTGAAACAGTCTGTTCATTACATGCTTGTTGGCCCCAGGATGCACACTTTTCATTGCTTCATCCCAGATCCAGGATTTCCTGCAGTTCTCAATCTCCTTCCAGACTTTCCGAGGAAGGTAGGAAAGGTCATACCATAGATCTCATTTGCCTTCTCAGAACCAGTCTCCTCTTTACTTGCTTTGGTCAATCTAAGACCGCTGGCCTGGCTTGGGGTGGCCAGTCCTGGGTCTGCCCTATGCATCCTTAAAGAAGTTAGAAATGGATCCTGACCTTCCTCTTGCAAAGCCAGGGCAGTGGCATCACCACTTTCTTCCATACATTCCTCCAAGGCAAGATCTTGAGGCTGTGTACCCATTCCTTTTCACAAGGCTTCATAGGTTCCCCCTCATCTTCCTCTTCACTGAGGATCTGAGCCCAGGAGTGAACAGTCGTCCTCACTCCTGAGACTATCCACTCATCACTAGGTGCGGAGGTCGACACCTCCCACTCAAAGGCCTCCCACATCTCATCTTCACCTAAGAGACTTGGGCTAGGTCCCCCCCTCCAGGGGTCCATTGATGCTTTATCCGAACTTTCTTTCTGGGATCCAGCATCCGAAACTTCAACTTCTGGTTCTGTCTCTAACTCTGCACCCTCTAGCTTTGTGCCACACTCCCCCGAGGGGCCTTCCTCCACAGGCTCCGCCTGGTCCTGTGTGCTGCCAACTGCAGATTCCTGAACCTTTGTCCATGTGGGAGCCAAACGAATTTGAGGCGCTTTATACAAGCCATATTTTTCTAGGCATCCAGCACAGTGAGGAATCATGAAGATGTCCCTTCCAGCTCTCAAGCATATTTGACACACGTGCACTGGAAAACCAGGAATTGCCACATGAGGAGGCAGTTGTCCTCCATAGCACCACTTTTCAATATCCCTCAGTCTATTTACTGCTGCTGTTACTGCAACCCGGGCATGATCCGGGTGACGAGCTGGTCCTGAGGCCATAACTGCAGAAAAACAAACAGAAGTTCACTGTAACTGAAAGTCCCACTTTATTGAACACACTCTTTAGTTGTAAAATGGCTCCTCTGCTGCTGTGTCTACTTTACTACCCCACCCTGTAATGGCTGCTGCAGCACTCCTGTGCATCAACATTCAGAATCTGGGTCAAGCCACTGCGCACCCGATTTACACAAACTACTGATAACTTTTGCTCAAACTGCACAACTTGCTCTATTCTTGCTTTAAACACATTCACTTGATTTTCCACAGACTTTTTACATGCTGGTAACATTTATTTGATTCACAGTCCCTTAAAGCTTCAGGTTTTTAGCACAGGATTGCCTGTATAACTAGTGCTGCACATTGGCTACAACCCACAGTCTCTCTGGCTTCAAACTTTAAACTGAGACTGAATTCATTACTATGCACACAGTCAATGGCTTAACAGACTTGCACTTGCTGGCAGGACTTGACACAGTCGTTACTCGCAAAGCCACTACAGTGCTACACACACATTTATGTGGCATAGGGCAGAAAATCACTGTTTGAGCAGTTTTTTAGGTTGTTACTTACTGTTATCAGTAGCAGTTTGTGGCGATGGGGAAAAACAGCCTGCAGCCAGTTCTTGGAGGCCTCAGAACAGAAACGGGTGGGCAGTCCTGCCGATCGTCTTTTCGACCATCACACTTGCAATTCCGATGATTGATTAGCGGGTTGAGCCCGATTTTAAACAAGATAGTCTATTTTTACAAGGTTTACAGCGATTTTAACACTCCGCAATGCTCCGCCACTAGCCAGTACACGCACTCCACTCACACTCCCTCTCGAATGCTGGGGCAGTCACTGTAGAGCTGGCTGAGGGGCGGGAATGATCTCAGCCTGATCAATCACATGACGCCATGCAAATGAGCCTCTTCTTCCTTGCGAGGGCTCTTCTCCTCACGGCGATCGTCAAGCAGGCAAATTTAAACTGCAGAATGCAACTTTTTTTCTTTACCAACTGACTCCACGGCGGGAGCCCATTTCAGCCATTTAACATAGCCATTTACACCTGCAAGTCTCTCATTCATTCAGAAAGCATTTCCAATGTCCAGGGCAAAATTTTCCTGTTGCTACCCCTAGTCTTCCACACTTTTCCTTACCACAGTTCATCTTTAAAGCAGGCAAAAATGCTGTAAACAATTTGATGCAGGACAAGAGCACACTCTTTGGCTTTACTGCTCCTTGGTAAACAGTTGGCAATTTTAAACAGCAGCACAAGATCCACAGCACACAGCAACACACTAGGGAAATTGCTTCAGCTTTTGGGCTACCCACTGCCAGATAGCCAAAACGTTAGCCCTCTTGCCAGAGCACCTTCCTTCCCAGAATAAAATCCAAAGCGGTGCCTCCATTTTTGTAACCCCTCACCCCTGCCTTTTTGCCAAAATGACAGGTGGCATGCTGTTGAAGCCGACAGCAGTACCTGGTGGGGACTGGGTTCGGGGAGGATGAGGTTACTCGGCACAGGGGACCTAGGTTTGGCTACTCTGCACAGGGGCACCCAAGTAAATCTGAACACAGGAAGCAATAACTGTAATGTCCAGAACCAGGAATGGGATTCTTCAGTGTGGCTTTTATTCACGTCCAAGCTGAACAAACAAAGCATAGATGGACCCCCATAGGGCTACATTTCCTGGTAATGCAGATTAGAGACAACAGAACACTTTATCACTATTTCCAGCCCTCAGGCTCTAAACCCACCAGGCACACAGCCAGGACTTGCAAGCAGCTTTGGGTACACTGCCCGACTTGTACACTACCTGGGTTTTCCCCACTGGCCCGGCTCCCCTGCTGGCCACTTGATCCACGGTCCATTTTGGGAATGAACCAATTATCCTGTTGTGGCTCCCCAAACCACACTAGAGCCTTCGACTCCTAGAGAGAATTTTCCTTACAATCTCACATCTGGGTACTTCCCTCATCACTGGCCAAGTGCCTGAGGTAAAGTAGAAATCCACAGAAGAAATCCGTAGAGGTGGACCTGGTCACTAAAGATGGGGGCCACCCACCTCCAGCTTCCACAGCCCATACCCGGCCATTTCTCTGGAAACTGAACAATTCTCTTACTGAACTTTCAAATGTAGATTCTGGGTAGACGTCTGTCACATCTCCTCTACATATCATTTGCATCCCAACAAGCTCTGGACTTGAACCTACTTTTACTTTGCCTAGCCCCATTACTCTAGGCTTCCCAATATTTAGTAGTTCAATCCCCAATATTGTCACACAAGTCCCAGGGTGAAAAAACATAGGCCCTTTTAGCAAGAGCAGACACTCATCCTCATGTTGCAGGTGTCCCACAGGCGACTCACAAATCTTCTTGTTCTCCCAAATAAACTCTGGAACACATAGGCAGCTTTTCATCTACAAGCAGAACTAGGGGGTTGCCTCAGAAATCTGCAGGGAACCCTTTCCTGCCCCGGCGGAAGGGGGCACTGAGACCCGAAAACAGCGGTCTCCACCACTTCAATAATCTTCTGTGTCTCTCTCTTTAAGGTGGAGACACACACCCTTTTAAACTAAACGTAGCCCTCTGACAGGGCTGAGGCTCCTAGAGCCTTTACTGAGCTGCTTTCTCAGCACGCTCTCAACTTCACACACACTCACTGAAGACTGACTTCAAAATCTCCCAACGTTCTAACCAACTCCCTTGCTGCAGATTCCAATGTGGCTCATGCAGCTGCGATAGTTCTATTGGTGATGTCATCCCTCAGTCTCAGCTGAGACTGAGAACAGAGTGAGACAATGTGAAACCCATTTAACTGGAGTTTCACAAGCTGCCTTTCCTGCCTACCACTAGGTCTTACTGGGATTCTAGTAACCCCGGGTAACAAGGGCGTTACAACCAGATGCAACAGTAAATGAGGTTTCTTCCTCCCCCTCGCTGCATGCTTCAGCAGTGCCTGCCCTGCCCCTCCTCCAGTCAACCTGTGGAAAGCTTCAACCCAAATACGGCTGTGCCTTTCCCCCTTTCTGCCCCATCTCACCCCTTTCAGTATAGAATTCCCTAGGATGAGTACACCCCATCCCTTACCACCTTTCCCTCTCTCACTTGCTCGTTCTGTTTGTCCTGGAGCTGCAGGCTGCCCTTTTGTACTGGGCTCCTGCCTGCATTGACACTTTTTTCTGCCCACAAAGAAATGTGCAGCAGCCCTAACACAGCTCCATTGAGTTTGCTCATGCCCCCTCTCTCACTCGCTCATTCTGTTTCTCCCAGCACTGCAGGCTGCCCTTTTGTACTGGGCTCCTGCCTGCATTGGCACCTATTTCTGCCCACAAAGAAGTTTACAGCTGTCCTGACAGAGCTCTGTTGAGGTTGCTAACTCCCTCCCTCACTCACTCATTCTGTTTCTCCTGGCGCTGCAGGCTACTCTTTTGTACTGGGCCCCTGCCTCCATTGGTGCCTTTTTCTGCCCACAAAGAAATCCGCAGCAGTCCCGACAGAGCTGCACTGAGCTTGCTCACTCCCCCTCCACTCACTCATTCTGTTTCTCCTGGCACTGCAGGTTGCCCCTTTGTACTGGGCTCCTGCCTGCGTGACACCTTTTTCTGCCCACAAAGCAATCCGCAGCAGTTCCGATAGAGCTCTGTTGAGCTTGCTCACTCCCCCTCTCTCACTCGCTCATTCTGTTTATCCCAGCACTGCATACTGCCCTTTTGTACTGAACCCCTGCCTGCACTGATGCCTCTTTCTGCCCACAAAGAAATCTGCAGCAGTCCCGACAGAGCTTTGTTGAGCTCGCTCACTCCCCCTCCCTCACTCGCTCATTCTGTTTCTCCTGGCACTGTAGGCTGCACTTTTGTACTGGGCTCCTGGCTGCATTGGTGCCTTTTTCTGGCCACAAAGAAATCCACAGCAGTCCTCACAGAGCTCAGCTGAGCTTGCTCACTCCCCCTTTCTCACTTGATCTTAATCTGTTCAAACACTGATTTCCCAAAGCGACAGCGCTATTCTGCACTGGAAGTGCCAAAACACATTTTGGCCAGGATGTGAACAAGCATTTGTCAATGCTGAATGTTTGCTTGCTGGTATGAGCACTGGAAATGCAGGAGTTAGACGGATACAGAAAATGAAATGACAGTGAAGTATTGAACTTCATGCCAACCCAACCTCCATCCTGTAGAGCTGGACCAACACATGTTGGGGTGTTTGGCTTTACAGTCACCCCATTCCATAAGGATATACATTGAAATGGGTGCAGCATAAGAGAATGGGGTGAACTCTGGGGCCAAGGTACAGGTAACCTCGATGCCTGTCACTGGGGGGGGGGTGGGATGGCATGCACAGTAAAGTCAGCAATCCAAAGGTACACCCCGATGCCTGTCAGTCTGTACAGGGTGGGATGTTATGGTTAGAAACCCTAATGCCCTGGGCGTTTGTTAGCATTTGCACTACAAATTTTCAACATGGCCTTTTTGTTACTCTACCTCATGAAAGCATTTGGGTTCTCTTCTCATGAAGAGTAGCAGTGTGATTTTGTCAATGTGTCCCGAACTTTGAGTTCCAACAGCGACTGTGCCATTCTGTGCCACATGCACGGAAACACAGATCAGGCAGAACATGAAGAATGACAGCTGTACCATCCATATGGAGGTGTGAAGAGATGGCAATGTTGAAAATCTGTAGCGGGACTGGTAAAAATGCTCGCACTTCCGAGCATACATGGAAACTGCGCAACACATGCGTGTAACACAGTCATTTTATGGACTTTCATAACCAAATTTTCAACATATGCATTTTAAGTCCTCTGCTCATGAACAGTGTCACTGTGATTTTCTGAATGTGTCCCATAACACTGATTTCCCACAGCGAGCATGCTATTCTGTGCCGGAAGTAGAAGAACACATTTTGGCCAGGATGTGAAAAATGACAGCTATACTGTTCATAAAGAGGTGTGGAAAAATGCCAATGTTGAAAATCTGGAAGTAATATAATAAATTTATGATTCTGAGCATGCATGAATGGCTTCTACTGGCATGCTCATAACACACACATTTATGGACTTTCGTCACAAAATTTTCAACATAGGCATTTTAGGACTTGTGCTCATGAACAGTGTCACTGTGATTTTCTTAATGTGTCCCAAACACTGATTTCCTTCAGTGAGCATGCTATTCTGTGCCAGAAGTACGAAAACACATGTCGGCCAGCATGTGAAAAATTACAGCTATATTGTTCATAAGGAGGTGCAGAAAAATGGCAATGTTGAAAATCTGGAGTGAAAGTATGGCAAATTCACGAAGTTATGAGCATGCGTAGCAACTGCGCAATGCGCACTCATAAAACAGTAATTTTTTTGGATTTTTCCCATCAAATTTGCAACATAGACTTTTTGAGAGCCCACCTCATGAACACTGGCACTGTTGTTTCATTAATCAGGCCCGAAAGGTGATTCCACGCAGTGACCGCAAAATCACCTTTCAGGACCGAATAATGCCATGACAGTGACTGCATTCATGAGGAGGGGGCCCAATAACTCCATGTTGAAAATTTGGTGCTAAAATTCCTCAAAATGCCTGAGATATGCACCAAAGTTTGGAAAACCCCTATTTATGCCATTATACAGCTTACCGGCATTCCCTCAGCTTGCGGTCGGCTTTGAAGAGTGCAGACGTGTTCCCGGTCCACTGAAGATTGTTGCGTGGGGCTCTGGAGGTAAGAATGGAGTGGGGGGTGTGGGGAGGCAGGCTGCGCAGAGGGTGGGTGCGAGTTTGGGGAGGGAGCAGGACAGACCACGAGGGACCGTTTTCTGCTTTACAGGGAAAAAAACATTGCAGGACTTTTTTTACAAGGGCATTTAGCAAGCTGGGGTGGGCTCCCAGCTTGCCACCTGAGTGTTTTTTGGGGCTGTACCCAACGGGGATGGGGGCACCCCATCGGGTATGGCTGGGTTGCGCTTCGAGGGGGATTGGGCACCCCTAGGCACAAACCCAACATTTGGGGGAGGAGAACTTATGCTCACGGGGAGTGGGCTCCCCCATCAGCAAAGTACACTGGGGGGAATGATGCTGATGGGGATTGGGCCCCCCGTCAGCAAAAAAAAAAACTGGTTTTGGGTGCACATGATGCTGAGGGGGATTGGCACCCCCTTGGCACAGGGGGGTAATATTGTTTATGAACATGGCGGTGGCTTGCCACCTTGTTCACAAACATTATTACAATAAGCAACATTCTGCCCAGCAATGATGGGTCACTCCCTCTTTGCAGCAGAATGGCTGATGCTGCAATGACGAGGCGGCCCCTGATTGCTGCAACGAAAACATTTCAACTTGGTGGCACTTTTGGAGACCAGTGTTATCAGCACAGTATGCCTCCATTGGTACATCAGTGCCAAGCCCCCAAATGCAGTGCCTCCTTTGGCTGCCACAGTGCCATGCCTCCACAACCCGCTTCTCTCCTAAGCTGCCACATAATGTTTCTTGTGCATGCATGCAAGCAAACATAAAAATGAGTACCTTAAATATTTAAACATGGACTGGCAATGGTTTAAAGAATGTCATCATATGAAAGTACTAATTTACATTAAAAAGGTCAATGGGGACATAGACTTCTCTCCGGAGATCCATATGGAAAAAGAAGGTGCACTGAGACAAGGGAGGTCATGGAGCAGCCTTTTGTTACCAAAGGGATTCACATTCAGGATGGTGGGAGGAAAACAAAATGGTTCCAGCCTGGCCTCTGTACCAAGCTACTCTGACGTGCAGCAGATCCACAGGGGAGGTAACATATCACAGAGGTGGAGGTAGGGGGTAAGCATCTAACTGTGGTGGCCATTTATAACCATCATTTTCACTGCCCAGAATTCTTCCATAAGCTGTCTCTCACACTAGCAGAGTTCTCTGGATAGGTCATCATTGGAGGAGAGTTTAATGCCCCTAGAAACCAACCGTAGCCCATTCAGCATGACTAGTCTATAACACCCCCCCAAGAGCTCTGCAGTGCTTCCACACATGGCAGTCAAGAGAAGGCCATGTAGACTCCTGGCATTTTGTGATCCCCATGGGCAGGGAGTTCTCCTTTCTTGCCCATGCCAAGTTACATATAAGAAGTAATGCAGTTCTAATAACAAGCCTGGCTCTCCAAAATATCTTTTCAGTCACATATGGCCTGCTACTAGTGGTGCTGGGCCAGGGTTAAGAGCCTCACCCAGCAGTGGGAATTGAATTCTGAACTTCTCCTAGATGAGGATTTTAAGAGTCAGACAGCAGCAATAATAAAATATTTCCTGATGCTGAACAAGAAGGGGATACCACTACTTTAATCAACTGGGAGGTCACTGAAGGCCTATGTCAGAAGGACAGCAATCTTGGCAGCTTCCCACAAGGGAAAAGGTGAGGCCATGTGGGAAAAGGAACTAGAGTAAAGCATACAGTTTCTGGAGAAGGAATTTGTGAGCCAGATCCTGCCCCTCTTAGGTGGACGGGGGGGAGAGGGGTTTATTGCTGGATATCTGCTGTTTGTATTTTCTTTGTTTTGCTCTGTTTTGTTTTGTAATAATGGAAAGTTAATAAAGTATATTGAATTTAAAAAAAATGGGCGTCCCCTGTGCCAAAGTCCTGAGAGTTGCAGCAGCTACAGGGTTGCGTCAAACATGGGGCGTATCTGAAGGATTTGATGGATCTGTCAAGCCCCCCCACCTGCCTGGCGCAAGCCAAGAGGAACTGCAGAGGTTGGGGAACAACTGTGCCTGGAAAGTGGGGACTGGGGTTGCTGGAGCAGTGCTGATGTCATGAGGGCCAGTGGAGGCATGGTGGCCATGAGAGGGACATGAGGCAGCATCCAGTAGAGGTGCCCTCTGTTATGGCATGGAACCGATTGGGCCAGGTAGGGGGTGGCATGGCCAGACCATCATGACCTAGACACCAGTTGACAACAGCATTGGCACCTGCCCCACAGGAGCCACAGTCCCTGGCAGTGTAGTTAGGCATCTGTGCCCCCCCACATGGGGGAGCTGTGTATATGGGGAATGTGACAGTGCTAGGGGCACTTTTCTGTCAACAAGCACCAACTGCAACCCATTGCATGTAGGGGACAATGGGTCATGTGGGGCAGGTGCCTGGGCTGTTGTCAACTGGGGTCCAGGTCATGATGGTCCAGCCATGCTACCACCCACCCAGCCTGATTGTCTCTGTGTCATCTTACTGGTCACCTCTGCCAGGCGCTTTCTCACATCCCTCCCACTGCTACCATGCCCGTCACTCTCCATGGCACCAGAACTGCTACACAGTGGCCCTGGTTCCTACCTTCTAGGTCCCCTCACCAGGTAGTGCTGCAGGCCCCCCTTGCAACCTGGTGCAAGGACACATTTGCCAGAAGGGGGGGCACATGGTAACATTGGCACATGGCATCCTGATTTTGATGCAGCCTACATTCAAAAATGAGGATTTCCACAAACTGTAATGCAAAATGCCACTTGTATCAAAGATGTTTGGTGCAAGTTTTCAGTTCAAAATCAAGTCCCTTAACTGCAAACTATGATTTCAGGTGTCAGTGCTCCTTCTGGGAGTCAGTTCTTTAATGGATGTGTGTCTTGGAGTGGGACACCAACACGGAAAATGAGAAGTAAATGTAAATAGGTCAGCTAAACAACAAACTACAAGTGCAGGAATAGTCTACACATGCAGCAGTCAACACTCAACAATAAACTAGTAGCAAGAAAAACATGTATCAAGATCCAGCCGGTGAGTGAGTGTGAGTGTGAGTGTGAGTGTGTGTGTGTGTGTGTGTGTGTGTGTGTGTGAGTGTATGTGTTTGTGTCTCTGTGTGTGTGTGCGTGTTTGGGGTGGGGGGGCTGCACAGGCAGAAGAATTACTTAATTAATATCTATGAAATATGTCTAGTTTTAAAAATGTAAGTAATACATTGCATAAATCAATCCATTTAATGAGCACAAAAATAGGAAACCGGTTCAATTAAAGAGTGGTGGGTGGGTGTTTGGAACAAGCTGCTAAGAGAAGTGGTGGACATTGGGGACATGACTATTTTCAAACACAGACTGGATCAGTATATGAGTAGTAGGCATCATTTGGGGTGCATGACTGAACCATCAGGCATTCCAGATGGACCATCAGTCATCTTATCCTGTAACATTCCTGTGTTGCTTTATTCCTAAAAATGTACACAGGGGCATGTGATGAGCTCAATCAACGCCCTTCCAAGGTAGTTAAAGGCACTTAGCCTCTGGTCTCATTTCTCAAACGGCCCAAAGGGCACGTGTTGATTGAGCTCAACACACACCTTGTCCATCCTATGGTATTGTGTACTTATTCACTGCTATTTGGGACCCCTTTTTGAACCTCCCTGTTGTACTGAACTCACATTTAAGGATAATGTTACCTTACCCAGGCAGTACACATAGCAAATAAATTACTTTCACTATTTTTAATGCTTGTAGTACCTACAGAAGGCATTTTCATTGGTCACACGTTATCAGGTATACATATGGGCATGCATCACTTCAGCTTGAACATGTATAATGGACGTATGGCTTGGAAAACTTTAATTGTAATATTGTCTTGTAAGTTTCATAGATTGTAAACATTGTATTGCACTGAACTGTTAAAAGTCAATAAACAATATAATGTAGACTGATCCAGTGGTGACACTAATCATGTATCTGCAAGTTTTAAAGTTAAGGAACAAACCAAAGTGATGGCAACAAACCTCTATATAAAAGTGAGCAAAAACAGGAGAAAAAAAAATTAGACCGCTAGGGTTCTCAAGGGTGCAAGGCAGCATTCAGGTGCTACAAAGAGAAGAAGAGGGAAGAGGATGGGGAGGTGTACCAGGGGAAGCAGAGAGAAGCGGAAAAAGTGGTGATGGGCCAAAGTGGTAAAGGATAAACGAAGGTGTGATTAAGGGGGGCAAGACCTCTTTTAGGTACATTAGTGATAAGAGAAGCCAATGAGAGGGACTGTGAGGTTACGAAGGGTGGAGGTGTTGTGGGGTGGGACTGTGCAGATATGGATCAGGTAAAGCAGATAGCATGACAGATGTTTCTGTTTAGTCTTCACAGTGGATGGGGGGGTAGGCCACATAAAATCAACAGGAACGCTGGTGAGAGGGAGGGAGGCAGACAACAGTCCATTCCTGAAGGGACTTGCAAATCTGAAAGTGGACAAAGCTATGGGGCCGGATGAGGTAAATCCAAGGGTGATGATGGAACTCAGGGAGGTACTGGCTGTACTTCTGACAGCCCTACTCTACAAGTTACCAGAAGCAGGAAAAGTTCCATAGGACTGGAGGAGGGCAGAGTTACTTATTTATTTAAAATTTGTTAACCAGGAAAGGCACGCTGAGCCTAGGCTCATTTCTAGGTGCTACCCAGGGGAGAGGACACAAAAGGAGGTAAAAGCAGTAGTATGGTTAAAACCAAAAAACTCCTCCCTGATGCTGCTTTTATGCAGTGGAATGTAGTCCCACTGCATAAAAGCAACACCAGGGAGGACATATGAACATACGAATGTGACAGCGGACTCAGACCACCTGGTCTATCTAAGTCTGCTCGAGTGCACAGCTAGCACCCCTAGTTTGCAGCTGCCTCACCCCCACTCCCCTTTGTCATCCCACTGCCATCCCCCATCTCTCCCACCCTCACTTTCTCCTGTTCCCTGTCCCGTGCCCTTTTGAAGCTGTTCACAGATTTACATGATACCACCAATTCTGGTAGGGCATTCCATTTTGCTACCACCCTCTCTGTGAAATAGTGTCTCCTCATTTCCTTCCTAAATCTTCCCCCCTCTATTCTTAGCCCATACCCCTGGTGACCCTCCCCCTCCTTAACTTAAAGACCCCCATCTGCCCCATCCTTATTGATGCCCCTCAGATACTTGAATGTCTCTATCATGCCCCCCTGTCCCTTCTATCCTCCAGGGTGTACATATTCAGGTCTCCCAGCCTGCTGTCATAGTCACTACCCTCCATTCCGTATGTCATCTTTGTTGCCCTCCTCTGCACCCCCTCCAGTAGCTTGATATCACATTTTAGGTATGGCCTCCAAAACTGCACACAATACTTTAAGTGCAGCCTTACCAGCGACCTGTAGATGGGCAAGATCACCTCTGTTTGCCCGAATGAAAAATCCCTCACTATGCACCCCAGCATTTTGTTTACTTTTGCAGCTGCTCTCCTGCACTAGGCAGTATTGTTCATGGTCCCCATTATCATTACCTCTAGGTCCTTCTCCTTCTCAGTGATCCTCAGCTTAACCCCCCCCAGCCAGTATTCTCTCCTTGGGTTCTTCACCCCAAAGTGCATAACCTTACACTTCTTTGCATTGAACCCCAGCTGCCACCTCTCTGACCACTCCTCTAGCTTGCTTAGGTCCCCCTGCAGCTGCTTCCATCCCTCCTCTCCAACCACCACTGCTCCGATTTTGGTGTTGTCAGTGAACAGACTTATCTTGCTCACCACCCCATGTACAATGTCTGATATGAAGAGCCCAAACAATACTGGCCCCAACACAGAGCCCTGTGGCACCCCACTCATCACCAGCCTTGGAGTTGAGAGCTTGCCTCTCACCACTACCCGTTGCAGCCTCCCACTCAGCCAGCTTGTAATCCAGTTCATCATTTTTGGCCCTAACCCTACACCAGTTAGCTTCCCCCAAGCTGCCTATGAGGTACAGAATCGAAAGCCTTGCTGAAGTCCAAGTAAAGAACATCCACTGCATGACCCTTATGCAGCTCACCTGTCACCCAGTCATAATATTGCATCAGGTTGGTTTGAGAAGACTTCCCTGAGATGAATCCATGCTGCCTCACATCCTGGAGGCCATTGTTCTCCAGTTATGACATCAGGCTGGGATTGACAGGCCAGTCAGTCTGATGGAACATAGGAGACTCATAAATAAACTGGACAGTTTGAGGGTGGGTCTTAACATAGTAAACTTAGTAAAAAAATTGGTAGTGGATAGACAATAGAGGGTAGTGGAAAATGGCACTTGCTCAGGGAGGGGGGAGCGTGACCATTGGGGTACATCAGGGCTCAGTAGTGGGACCAGTCCTCTTTAATGTCATTCTAAGTGACATTCAGAAAAGCGGGAGGGTGAGATATGCCTTCTTGCAGATGACACCAAAATCTGCAATAGGGTGGATACTATGGGGGGAAGGGAATGAGCAGAGACATCATAACCCTTGAACCCTCAAATACTGTTCCCAAAGGTGGCTGAGTTTCAATGTACAAAATTGCAAAATCATGCACCCTGGGCAGAGAAGCCAAGTGGTGGGGTACAGCATGGGGGAAGAGGTACTGATGGTTATGAAACAGAAAAGTAACCTTGGGGTGATCATACCTGATGACAACAAAGTGGCAATGTAGTGTGACAAGGCAACAGATAGGGTAAGCAGGATGCTGGGGTTCATAGCAGTGTCAGTGGCTCAGCAGGTAGAACACTCACCCCTGAGGCTGGGAGATCAGAAGGCTGTGGATTCTACCCGCAAGAGGCACGTGGGTTAAATCCCTATACTGACACTGTAGTGCAGTATGAGGGGATGCTGCACTCTGAGGTGCCGCCTTCAGATGAGATGTTAAACCGAGGTCCCATCTGCCTGTTCTGGTGGTAGCTCAGGTGAATGTTAAAGATCCCCTGTCACTTCTCAAAAGAGTAAGGGACATTTTATTTAGGAGAAACTGTACATTACATTCCAAAGAAACATGTTACATAGAAAATAGAAACAAAAGAAATTCACCCCAAAAAGGTCTCAAGAAAACTATCCTATTGTACCTTTAGGAATGGTGCCTCTGACCAATGTAGGACCCAACAATCTGAAGGCATGTGTTGTTTTTCAAACATACATTGTTTCAAGAGTTCATTTTCCATAATAATAACAACAGTTTGTTTGGGTTCTTGATACAGTTGCTGTAAAACAAACTTACATCTTGTGTGCCATAAAACAAACTTTATAAAGGTGAGAATGATTTGTATTGTTCCTTTGTATATACCCAAGGGTTGGAAAGTAAAGCCACCAACAATTTCTACATACAAAATATTATTCCAGTATTTATTGTTCCACCTAGTGGCTATTATAACCCATATAGTTTTAACATATGGACATTCAATAAAAAATGTACCATTGATTCCTCCTGTGTAATACAAGATACCCTTGGGCACATCCATTCCTCCATTCTTTTATGTTTTGCATTACCGTTTACAAAAAGATGGCCATGTGCACTTAGCCAACAAATATCCCATATTCTTGGTGGAATATAGGGTTTTCAGAGAATCCAATATAAGATTAGTATGACTAGGTTCTATTTGCCTAAAGGAAAGAAATGGTGGACTAATAGACGATGAATTGTAAAATAAAGTGTTTTAGTAGTGCATTTGGACAAAATATTAAATTGTAACTTCCAGGTTTTAATTTACTAGTGCAGGCCTGAAAAACACAGCCCGATTTAACCTGCACTTTCAAAACCCTTGTTCTTCCCAAACATTATAAAGAGGCTTTAACCATTCACTAGCAAATATAGACCATACAGCGAGACTTGGTTTAGTCAACTCAATGAAATTAACATGAAAAAAATTACAAAAGAAAAAAGTATTGGATTAATCAAATTTAAACCGCCATCCACTACCGGTAAATATGTTATTTCACATTTAGTAGAGTTCAGGCGGCTTCCCCATATTATCTGGAATACAAGTCCTAATAGTGTAGTTTCCAAAGATTTAGGTAAAGGATAAACAGAACTAAGAAAAATAAATATTGGGAGAAAAAAGGTTTTAATTATCGCTACCTTTTTCTTTTTCATCTGGTTCCATTTTTTCCAGACTTCTACCTTTGTTTTTGTAAATTCTAATTTCTTTGTCCAATTGTATACACTATTATCCTCCCATCCAAACCACATTCCCAAATACTGAAAGGGATCAGTAGACACCTGAATATCTTTCCAAGACATAGGAGAAATACTAGAATTATTTAATGGATAAATAATACTGTTTCCAATATTCAAACTTGCTCCAAATAATCTAGAAAATTCTTCAATATAATTAAGAGCCTGAATACCTGAAGCGTAATCGGCTACTAGAACACATAAGTCATCGGCATAAGCAGTCACCTTAATGTCCATATCACCCCCTGGTGCAGGGATCCCAGCAATACTTGAATCCTGCTGATAAGACGGAGCAGTGTATCCAAACACAATACATAGAGTAAAGTACTGAGTGGACATCCCTGTCTTACTCCCCTTGATATATCAATATAAGAACCCAAATGACCATTGACAAAGGGCATTGCCCTAGCATTCTTATACAGTAACAAGATCCAGTTCACAAAACTAGCTGGAATCCCATAATGTGTTACTATTAAGGAAATGTAATGGTGTGGTACACAATCAAAGGCTTTTTCCTGATCTAGGGACATAACAAATCCTTGAGTATGACCATCCTTACCCCTTTCTATAATCTCCTGAAGTAATAATAAATTATGCATGATTGACGTCCCAAACAGAACATGTTTGAGTTGATATAATAAGCAATGAAGCTATATTAAGTAGCCGATTATGTAAAACTTTCAATAAAATTTTATAGTCAATATTTAACGAACTCAACGACCTCCAATTATCCAAAATTCTTCTGTCACCTTTCTTATAAATCAAAATCTGTACTGCTACACAAAAATGCATATCTACCTGCAGTGTACCCAACACTGAATTAAATACTGTCATTAATATAGTCTGTAATATATCAGTGAATTCTACATAAAATTCAGAAGAAAGGCCATCAATGCCTGGGGCTGTGGATTTTTTCAAATGGTTAATAACCTCTCCAATCTCAACTTTAGAAATAGGCATAGTAAGATTCCTTTAAAGGTCCTCAGGTATACTTGAAACCTGAACAGATGACAAAAATGAAGTTAGTTGTAAAATATCAATTGGGGTAATTCTATACATGTCTGATAAATATTGCAGACAGCCTGTAATATTGCTGGCCCATTAGACACACAAGTCCCATCTCAGTAACCTGACAGAGTCCAAAAGTCTATCAGAGGCCATGTGTGAGCAGGTTTTAAAAGCCTCACCAAACCCAGTTTTCCCTGGTGAACAAATCCTATGCTCATTCAGCATAGCTGTAGCTCTTGAATATTGCAAGGACAACATCACTTTTTTAGATTATGTATCTGTGGTGTCAACCCAATATGCTGAATATTAATAACAGAGTAGAGTTTATTAAGTTGGAATGGGAGTTTAAGATAATCCTTATACTGACTCAACCTACTTTTAGAAGAACATGTCTGAAACACTACTTTTAAACCTCGCTTTTGTTTCTTCCCACCATGTACTAAGGTTACCCACTAAACATGCAACAGACATTCGTGCCTCAAGATATTCAATAATCTTGTGTTTTATTTTCTGTTCCCTTAAAAGTGTAGTATTTAGTTTCAGTATCCATGCCCGTATCTTGGCCCAATATCACCTCCCAGTACAATCAGAAGGACTGCATGGTCTGAAGTCTCTAAAGGAATGATGTCTGCCTTTGAGATGCTAATATTTTTTGTAAATATAAAGTCAATTTGTAGAAAGTGCACCTCTATACAAGTATGACCCCCTGCTGTATGAACACATCGAAAGGAATCTTGCAGGCTACTCTGGTGAAGAAGTGAAGTAAGATAGTTGGAATCACAATACATTTTAGTTGCATTTGCACCTTATCCAGTACACAGTCGAAATCCCCCCATATCACTATTTTTGTTGTGTATAAATAAGGGCTGATTTTTGATATAGATCAATACATTCCTTTTTGTGAGAGGGCATAGATATTAATCAGTCTCCACCCAAAACCCTAAAGGTAAAATCTAAGAGAAGAGGTCTCCTCTGATATGTCTACAAGACGTGACACCCTCAAACCCATCCCCTTTAAACAATATCCCCACCCCCTCACAAAACCCCTATACCAAATGAAAAGAAGGGCCCCAACACCACAATTGTTGGGCTGAACGAACTAAAGAAAGAGTGTTTAACCTAATATACTGTAATAAACATATGTCACAATTCAGATCTTTTAACACAGATAGTGTTATCAACCTACGTTTAGGATTCCGAACACTATTCACATTAATGGATACCTAAACAGGGAAAGGCTAATGGCACAGGATGCAGAATACTTTAAGGTGGGTTCCATAATCTAGAACTCCTATGAATTCTGGTATGAATCCTAGGAGTCTGGTCCTAATCAACTCCCTCTTCAATTCGTTCCCCATCTGATTCAGAGGAGAAAGGAGCAAGGGAAGAATCCTCTGAGTCTCCTCCTTGTTCAGAATCTACCGTAGAGGGCCTGAGAACAGCGAATTTATTAGATAAAATAATGCCTTCATCCCCTGGGATGCTAGCATTTGCAGCTTTAGACTTGGGCCATGTTTGCTTCATATCCCTTTTTTTCTCACTACTTTTGACCATGGTGGGGGAAGGGGAGGCATTTAGATTTCCATGTCCTTGGTCTCGAAAGGTGATTCAGAAACTGCAGAAGAAAGTACAGTATTAGTACTCTGAGGAGGAACTATAAGGGGGGGTAGGAATTATGTCTACAATCAAATTTTGAGCTTCAGCAGTAGAAGGACCTGAAGAGGGTGGAGGTGGAGGTGAAGGGTTTGTATGCTTCAGAGGGGCCTGACTAGTTTTCTGTTTTCGCTTCTGTATTTCTTTTTTCTGAGCTTCTTGTAAAATAAATTCTGACTAACACGATCATTTCTATTGTGAGTAGCCTTAGGGCAGGCTCTAAAAGCATGTCCAACATCCTCACATAAATTACAACGTAAATCCTCAGTGTAGTCCGAGCTATGGTGACCAAAAGCTAAACATAAATTACATTTGATTCTGTCACATGCTGATCCCAAATGAGTATATGCCCCGCCCCTAAAGCAAGTTCTTGTTTGACCAGGGTAAAAACAATGGCCTCTCTCATTACCCAAAAATAAACTGTTAGGAAGATGTGCAGGGCCTAAGGTATTGTGTCTTAAGCGAACATGTATAACCCACCCCCCATTCCAAAGACATTCCTCATCAAACATAGGTCTAGGATTCCCCAACACATCATAGCATTTCTGCAACCAGTAAACAATATCATGGATAGAAACGGCTTCATTATGAAATAAAACAGTGACTTTTTTGTAGACGGTTTTGTCAGTGGTATTGCCTTGAAAGGCAACCATAGTTCAATGTACTTGAAAGCATCATATTTGGTCCAAAAGTTGTCAAGACCCTGTCAGGAAGTAAAGCTCATATCATAAAGCACAGAGCCAGAAACATGTATCAAAGCATGGATTTATGTGGAAAAAAACCCCAAAAGATCCCTTCAGTAAATCGTGACCAATATACAAGAGATCAGGAGCCACTTCCAAGCCCCCAAGGTATTCCAGGTGAACTGCATTAGTCTTTGCAAAGGGGATCCTATAAAGGGGTCTTTCCTCCAAAAAGACTCCCAAGCAGATTTTGCATGCTCTTGAAAATTAGGAGCAGTTCTGGGAGTTCCTTGTCCCTCGTCCCCTGACTCAGCCCAACTTCATCTTCTGAAACTGAGGACTCTGTAACTTTTTTGGGGCTTAAAACAGACTGGGACAAACTTTCCCAAGAAGAAGTACACTTCTGTGCTAATCCCTGGGCAACAGCTGCAGTGTTATCAGGTACAGACCCAACTGTACTGGGAGGAGAAGAGTCCCCTGAGATTGGGCTATGGGCTGGATCCAGGATCCAAATCTGCAGCTCCTCGCCAACCTGCAGCAAGCAGGAGCATTCCAAAGATGACAGGGAGGATCCCTGAGCAGGCTGTGCTGTCAAATCAACCTCCCTGCCTTTCCATAATCCCAGTGAGGAAACAATTGCATTAGATGACTGTTCAGGAAGACTGTTAGGTGTACTTACAAAAGGCGTAGTTTGAGAAAACAAGTCTGAGTTCTTTGTCCTGTCAGGGATTTTGCTTCTGTAACTGAGGAGCATTCACCAGAGGTGACTCAGGTGTCTGGAATGAATGTAGAGGACGACATCGCTTGGATTAGACATACTGCCCTGAATGTGTCTTTCACAGCATTTCCTTGCTGTAAGATTAACTTTGCCGCATCTTGCAAAAACTCAACAGAAACATCAAGGTCATGCCCAGTAACAGTGTCAGGCATTGCGGTATTCATTATTGCATGTTTGGTAACAACACAATGCAATTCCTTATTTTGCTGCAGAATATTATTTAACCAACTATCATCTGAGTCAAAAAGTCCATGTCATCCTTGTTCTTGGATCTGAGATGTAGTAAATTGTTTCATACCCACTGCATTCAAGACTTCTAGGTTCTCTAGTGTGGTCTCCTGAGCTGGACCTGTGGGCTGGGAGACCTTCTCACCCACAGGTACACCAGCAGAATGGTTCTCCAGTACACCTTCCTCCATAGTGGCAGCTCCCCCTACTGACAAAGAGGAGGGGAATTTCCCCTGGTGCCCTGGTCAAACCCCCCCATTCACTAAAAATATCACCAACAGCTCAATCTGGTTCAAGGGCAGTTGGTATTCATCTGTATCCCTCCCTGGGTCATGCCTGAAAATAGGCAGAATTTGTCTAGTGCACTTACCGTCAATGAAAACTAAATAAATAAAATAAAAAAATAGGCACAGGACAGGTATTAACAGCAGAAAAAGGGAGATGGTGTTACCACTGTATAGATTGTTGGTGTGGCCCCACCTGGAGTACTGTGTCCAATTCTAGATATAACATCTCAGGAAGAACATAGACAGGATATAGGCTGTCCAGAGGAGGGCAACTAAAAATTGTGCACGGGCTGCATCAGAAGCCCTATGAGGAGAGACTAAGGTATCTCAGCTCAACTCAACTCAGCATTTATTTGTAAAAAGCACTAGTCAACAAGTATCCAAGTGCTTGCACATTCAACAACATAAAAGTAACAGATTAAAAGCATCAAAAATAACAGTTCATACACAAATCTAAAACAGTATAAGCATCAAAGCTGTCATACTCTGGAAAAGCAACATCATATAAATATATTTTTAGTGCAGATAACTCTCCACAGTCAGACACTCCCTTATCTGACAAGATAGAGAGTGTTCCACAGGGTTGGGACATGAACATGAGTGCCCTGGCACCAGAGGTCTTCAAACAGACCCTGGGAACCTCTAGCAATCCCTCGTTGGCAAAGCGTAGCAGACAGGGTGATGGGGTGTAGATGTTCTTGCAGGTAACATGGACCCTGTCCATGTATGGCTTTGTAGGTCAGCAAACTGACCTTGAAGGTGATCTGCCACTGAACCAGCAGCCAGTGCAGTTCGCGGAGCACAGGCATGACATGGCATGAATGAGAAAGACCAGTCAACAGCCTGGCAGCCACAGTCTGCACCAGCTATAATCAGCAGATATCCACCCCCGGAAGCCCTAGGAACAAGGAATTGCAATAGTCAAGGTGAGAGGTCACAAAGGAGTGGATCAATGTTGGAAGATCATCAGGCAGGACCAGGTGTTTAATCTGGGTGATATTCCTCAGATGGTAAGAAGAGGACTTGACAATTGCCTACATCTGAGATTTAAGTGTCAATCCCTCATCAAAAATAACACCCACATTGCGCACCCAGTTAGAGGTCACCAGCTGAGTGCCCCCAAACCAAAGCCCACAAGGCAACCCAGCTGAAGGCCCCTCAACCTGATAACCTGGGTCCACCACCAACACCTTGGTCTTGTCTGGATTCAATCTCAACCAATTGGTAGTCATCCAATTGTGAATCTCAGCGAGGCAGTTGTTAAATACTGAGATAGCATAACCCTGCTCGGGCACAAAGGCCATGTAGAGCTGAGTGTCATCTACATATCAGTGAAAACTCAGCCCATACCACCTTACAATGTTTCCCAATGGCAGCATGTACACTGCAAACAACATGGGTGACAATACAGAGCCCTGCGGTACTCCACATGGCAGGGAGACTGGGTCCAAAGAAAAAATCCCAGACACCACTCTGAAACCTGCTGGTAAGAAAAGAATGGAACCACCTGAGGACCTTACCTGACAGCCCGCAGATGAACCACAGGCACTCTAGTAACACATTATGATCCATGGTGTCAAATGCCATAGAGAGAGAGAGAGAGAGAGATCAAGGAGGACCAAGATGGAACGTGTCCTCTGATCTCTCACTATAAGGAGATCATTGAGTACCCAGACAAGGGCAGTCTTGGCACTGTGCCTCTTCTGAAAGCTGAACTGGAGTGGGTCATAGATGTGGGTGGTAAGATTGTCCTCCAGCTGCAGTGTGACAGCCTTCTCAATAATCTTACCCACAAAAGGAAGTTTAAAGACAGTTCTGTAGTTAGCTAGACAGTCAGTGTCAAGAGAGGATATTTTAAGGAGAGGTGTAACCACTGCCTTCTTCAGGGTATCCAGAAACACACCTGACTCTAATGAACACCTGATTATCTGCACCAGGACCAGGCCAATGCCAATATGTACACCCAGGAAGATGGGATGAAGTGGGCATGATAGAGACCTACACATACTTCACAGGTGTGAATAAGGTACAGGATGGGAGTATTTTTCAGAACAAAAGTTGCTCAAGAACAAAGAAACGTGCAATAAAGCTAGAAACATGGAACTTTAAGAGGATAGGAGAAAGTATCTTCACTGAAAGAGTGGTGGATGCCCAAAACAGTCTTCCTGCAGTGAGAGTGGGGCAAAAGCAGAGGTGGGCTTCAGGTATGCATGAGATAGGCACAAGGAATCTTTTGAGGAAGTATGGTGGGGGAGAGTGAGGTTGCTGGAGATCTGGTAGGTCCTATGGTGTTAGTATAGGCAGGGAAATGGGCAGACTCAGAGACCCAAGTGATCCTTATCTGTCAACAAATTCAATGTTTCTGTGGTTTGACTCTTACCTGCATTGTGCAGAGTAACATAGTCACATAGTACTATACTGATTTAAGGTTAGAAAAGACTCTTAAGTCCATCACATGCACACAACCACTACCTTTTTGACTACAAGGTGAGCTCCACACAGTGTGTTGGCCCTACCCCCTTTTCTCCTTCTTGAGTATGTAGCACATTACATATGGCTGCACTGAGGCTCAAGGAGTCCAAAAGTCACCCTCAGTCACCTGTCACAGTCACAGGCACATGTTTGGGTCCTCCTGAGGTGTCTCCATATACAGTATTGTAAACTATATGATTTCAGCCTGATTAAGTTAGCAGCACATTTACCTTGGGGTCTGATGGCCATAGGTTCTAGTCCCACACCAGGACTGGTATCATGCCATAAACTATGGCACCCAAGTGCAGTAGTGGGGGGATGCTATGCTTGCAGGGTCTGCTGTCCCTCAGATGAGATGTTAAAACTGAGGTCCTTTCTGATCATCTCTGGTGCTGCTCTGGTGCATGTCCAGATGGAAGTAAAATAACCCATGTCACTTTTTACAAGAGTAGGTGATTATCCCAGTGTCTTGACCAATGCGTCTCTTCTCATAAAACCAGGTCATGTAATTATCTAGGCTGTTAGAGGTGTTGATGTGCGACATGGCTGCCATTATGTGTTTACAGACACTTCACTGCCAGTTTCTCACTGCTTGTTAAGTGCTTTGTGATACAATGTGAATAAAACGTGCTATATGTTTATTCTGCTTCTTCTTAGAATTATTTGATTTGCCAGTCATGTACTAGGGGAGCTCGCCCTATAAGATGCAACATCTAATTTTCAGGACCTTCTCAATGGATGTGATGGGACTTGCTCAGGGTCAGACATGGAGTGAAGGTGGGGGGCTGATGAAAGCCCATAACTTCAACCCCAAAGCCCTGCTTCTACACAATGTCGGCATATGCTGCATTGCTTCAAAAGTACTACTGAACAGATTATCACTAGATCTGCCTAACAGAAATAGATTAAAGGTACCTGCAAAACTCATGTGTGCCAAATGAGAACCTACAAGGAATGCCTTCATTTTAGACACACTTTTTATTGTAGGAATTTGCAGCTATTTTGTGTGTGTGTGTGTGTGTGTGTTTAATATGAATAAAGACAGCCTGTTTTCTGTTTGGCTTAACCTGGGTTTTTTACAGTTGCTGTTTGATTTACAAAATAACATTATTGGACACTGATACCATTAGCAAATAAACTGTATAACGTCCGTAGCATGCTGTATAAGAAAGTGTATTTATTTTAAAAACTTAAATTAAATGTGTGTACCCTTGTGTACATATAGAACTAGAGGTTGTTAAATATACATTAATGTGAAAACACTAAAAAACATTTTCCACATTTTATCAAGTTTAGGAAGACAACAGTAGCCAGTGTAAGGGCAAGCAACACGAAGCGTTTTCTCCAAAGGCTAAAAGCAGGTCAGGACTTTTCTTCGATTGTCTGACAGCAGAAACCAAGGGCTGAAGACCACAAATACTGCCAAGCTGTGTGAATCAGCTCAGCTTCAAAAGGCAATATTTAAAAGGAATCAAATTCAATATGTAGCAATTATGTTTTGGAAAATCTGCATTGAAATTAATATATCCGAAATATATGGAAATGAGTGACACTATTGGGACTGACAGACACAGTGGACAAAATAATTTTTATGTTGTCAATTTGTTTCCAAATATAAATATTATATATTTAAAATGCTAACAGCGTCAGTGTCTAGTTTAGAAATAGGCCACCGTGTTTTAAATATTAAATCCCTACTTGACTTTAGATAGGTGGGCTACATTGCCTCACAACTGTAAATGCTTTTTCATGTATTTATTTGTTTGTTTATACAGCTTACCGGCATTTCCTCAGTTTCTGATCGGCTTTGAAGAGTGCAGATGTTCCCAGTCCACGAAGATCGTCGCACGGACTCCGGAGATAAGTATGAGGGAGGCAGGCTGCGCAGAGGGTGGGTGCGGTTCGGGAGGGTTAAACAAAAAAAAAACATTGCGGGACTGTTTTTCTTTTCAGGGACATTTAGCATGCTAGGGTGGGCTCCCAGCATACCACCTGAGTGTTTTTTTGGGGGGGTACTGTAGCCGATGGATTGGGCACCCCCATTGGCACATAAGTAGTGGCGGAGGGCAAGAGCCGAGGGGGATTGGGCACCCCCTCAGCAGACTACAAATGGGAGGGATACATTATGCCAACGAGGAGTGGGCTCTCCCATCGGCAAATTCATTTGGGAAGGAGAGACTGAAGGTGATGGGGATTGGGCACCCCGTCGACAAAGAAAGGGGGGGCGTGCATGATGCTGAGGGGGATTGGGCACCCCATCAGCATACAAAAGAAACTTTCCGGTGGGGACATTAGGCCAATGGGGACTGGGTTCCCCGTCAGCAAACTGGGTCGTGGGCATGCAAGGTACTGCCCTGCAATGACAGATCGCTCCCTCATTGCAGCAGAATGGCTGACATTGCAATGATGAGGTGGCCCCTGATTGTAGTGGTGAAAACCTTTCAAGGTGGTGGCACACTGGCTGAACTAGTGTCAGGCAGCATGCCATGCATTGGGAAAAGTGGCCAAGCCACAAAAAGGCAGTGGGGGCATTGGCCACTACAGTGCCGCACCTCCACAACCTGCTTCTGCAGCAAGCTGCCATAACATGTTTCTTGCACATGTGCACACAAGCAACATAAAAATGACTGTATAGAATACAAGGAGGTTGAACTAGGCAAGATTGTGAGGAGAGACACAGATAGAACAAAATTTGCAAAGTTTAACAAAAGTACAAGGTTTACTATAAGTGCATTAGTGATTAGGGGTTTGCCAATACCTACAGCAAGGAAGGGGGAGGTGGGTGGAGGCATATTGGGTGGAGGAGAAGGGTCTGCCAGTGCCTGCCCCTCAAGAATGCTGGGGACCCTGCCTGCACCAGGCGGAGATCAAGCATGAACAGGAGGGAAGCAGGTTGTAGGCAGGGGAGTTAGAACATGTCAGAAAGGAAAAGGGGGAAGAGAAGAGTCTGCCAGGGCCTGGCCCTTCCAGTATGCTGTGGACCCTGCCTGCACAAGGCAGAGGTAGAGCACAACAGAAGAGCAGCAGGTTGTAGGCAGTAGAAGCAGAGCACGACAAGAGGGACGTAGGCAGCGAGGGGGAGTAGGCTTCAGAAGGACTAAGAGCGAGTGAGGTGGGATAGAAGAGGGACTGAGACCCAGCCCTTTCAGGAAAGAATAGGGTGGGAGTAGGAGGTGAGGAAGGTGTTTGCCTAGGTTCTGGACCCCTCCAGGATGTAGAGAATCCTTTCAGAGGCCAAGGCCAAGCAATTGCAACTGGGTAGTAAGGGTAAGCTGGGGTACAGAAGAGGAACTGGGGTGGGGGAGTAAGATGGAAAGGAAGAGGTGCTGGTGGAAGGATGTAGGGGAGGTTTTGCAAGAAAGAGATGGGTGTGAAGCTGAAGCAGGCTCATAGGGGAACAAGAAATTATTCAATGCCCGGGTGTAGCTTGACCAGTTTTTGGAGGTGTAGCACCAAATTTTCAACATGCTCTTTTTGGGACCCCTCCTCATGAAGAGTGCCAGAGTCACTTTGTTCAAATGTCCTGAATTGTGATTTCACAGAGCGAACATGCTATTCTGTGCCAGAGGTGTGAAAACATGTTTTGGGCAGGATGTGGAAAATGACAGCTGTACTGTTTTAAAGGAGGTGTGCAAAATGGCAATGTTGAAAATGTGGTGGAATATTAACAAGCATTTGTCAATGCCAAATGTTTGCTTGTTGGTATTAGCATTGAAAATGCAGGAGTTAGACAGATGCAGAGTAGAAATGGTAGTGAAGTATTGAACTTCATGCCAACTCCACCTCCATCCTGTAGAGACGGACAGACATTGGGGTAAGTGTTTGGGTTGTCTCCCATGACGGTCATGCCATGTCATCTCACCCTGTTCTGCAGACACTGACACTTGTTGAGGTGTGCCTTGGGGTGTTTGGTTTACAGTCACCCCATTCCATAAGGGCATACACTGAAATGGGTGCACCATAGGAGAATGGAGTGAAGTCTGGGGGCTGAAGAGTCCAAGGTACACCTCGATGCCTGTCAGTGGTTGGGGGTATAGCATGAGTAGTACAGTTGGCAATTCAAAGGCACACCTGATGCCAGTCAGTCTGTACAGGGTGGGACGTTATGGTTAGAAACCATAATGCCCCAGGCGTTTGTTGGTATTTGCACTACAAATTTTCAACATGGCATTTTTCTGACCCTACCTCATGAAAGCATTTGGGACCTCTTCTCATGAAGAGTGGCAGTGTGATTTTGTCAATGTGTCCCAAACTTTGAGTTTCAACAGCGACAGTGCCATTCTGTGCCACATGTATGAAAACACAGATCGGGCAGAATGTGAAGAATGACAGCTGTATCATCCATAGGGAAGTGTGACGTAAGTAATAATACTTGACAGGGTGGGCATTATTGGGATATAACGAACCACCCAGGGGCATAATGAGGCCCGACGCTGCAGGCAGAGGGCCTTATAGCCCCTTGAAGGTCCGTTATATCCCATAACACCCACCCTGGAGAGTATTATTACACTTAGATAATGGGTTCCAGATGTGATCATTTAACAAAATATAGAAGAAAGTAAATGCACATATAAAAAATAAGTAAAAAGCATGTAGAAACATTGTTTGCTGTAAAGTAGTGCCTAATGTGAAGTGCTGGCATTACCACTAGTGGTCGCTGAGGTGTATTTATTTATGCCTTTTGGGATTACCTTGTCCTCCTGGTTTATGAGTGTCTGACACACACACACACACACACACAGTGCTTGAATAACGCTGTAACAACGGCAGAAATGTAGCCTGTTAGTGTTTAGAGGGAGATACTTGACTTTTAATGTGGGATGGCACGAGTGTGCAGCTTGGTTTAAAAGTGAGGAGACGCATTACTGGTAGTGCGAGTAGGTTCGGAGAGTGAATATAGAACACGGAAGGTCGGGAGGTGGAGCGAGTTGGCAGGTATTTAAAACAAATGTTTATTTTGGCAGTGCTGAGAAGGAGCAGCAAGCAGTTTGGGAGCCTGTGTCAGGCTGTTGGTGTAATTTCCATCAAGCAGAGTGGCGGGGCCCGGGTGGGGGCTGTTGTGTCAGTAAGTGTGGAAAAAAATGGTGGCTGGCAAGTTTCGGGTGCCGAACAATCAAACTGGCACTTGTTTTCAAGCGGGCCGTTGTTAAGAAATAATGGCCCAGGTGGCAGGCTGTTTCAGCCAATCTGGATGCTAGTTTCAGTCTAGCCATTATCTAAGGTATGGCAATGTTGAGAATCTGTAGTGGGAATATTAAAAATGCTCGCACTTCCGAGCATACATGGAATCGGCACAATGCATGCACGTAACACAGTCATTTTATGGACTTTCATCACCAAATTTTCAACATAGGCATTTTAGGACCTCAGCTCACGAACAGTGTCACTGTGATTTTCTTATTGTGTCCCAAACAGTGATTTCCCACAGCGACCATGCTATTCTGCGCCAGAAGTGCAAAAACACATTTTGGCCAGGATGTGAAAAATGACAGCTGCACTGTTCATAAGGAAGTATGGGAAAATGGCAATGTTGAAAATCTAGAGGAAATATTAAAAATTTGGCGGTTACTTAACATGCGTGGAAACTGAGCAAAGCACACTCGTAACACAGTCATTTTATGGACTTTCATCACAAAATTTTCAACACAGGAATTTTAGAACTCTACTCATGAACAGTGCCACTGTGATTTTCTTAATGTGTCCTGAACACTGATTTCTCACAGCAACAGCACTATTCTGCTCCAGAAGTGCGAAAACACATTTTGGCCAGGTTGTGAAAAATGACAGCTGTACTGTTCATAAGGATGCATGGCAAAATGGCAATGCTGAAAATCTGGAGTGAAAATATTGCAAATTTGTGAAGTTATGAGCATGCATAGCAACTGCGCTACGCATGCTCGTAAAACAGTCATTTTTTGAATTTTTTCCACCAAACTTGCAACATATACTTTTTGAGAGCCCACCTCATGAACACTGGCACTGTCATTTCAGTTAATCGGTCCCAAAAGGTGATTCTGTGCAGTGACAGCGTAAATCACCTTCGGACAGAATAACACCATGACAGTGCCTGAATTCATGAAGAGGGGTCCCAATAACTCCATGTTGAAAATTTGGTGCCAAATTCCCCAAATGCCTGAGATGTGCACCAAAGTTAAAAAACTATTTATGCCATTATACAGCTTACCGGCATTTCTTCAGTTCACGGTCAGCTTTGAAGAGTGCAGACATGTTCCCAGTCCACCAAGATCATCAATCTCGGCCCGGAGGTAGGTAAGGGTGGGGGTGGGGAGGCAGGGTGCTCAGAGGGTGGTGTGGGTTGGGGAAGGGCCACTGGACTCAATGAGGGACCGTTTCTGATTTACAGGTTAAAACAAAAAAACATAGTGGGACTTTTTTTGTTTTCACAGGGGCATTTGGCATGCTGGGGTGTGCTTCCACTGAACCACCCAACTGTTATTTTTTTGGGGGGCTGTAGCCAACGGATTGGGCACCCTGTCGGCACATACCAAGGGGGGTGCAAGAGCTGAGGGGGATTGGGCTCCCCCCTGGGCAGAAAACAACTTTTTTTGGGGGGGACATTATGCTGGTGGGGAGTGGGCTCCGCTATTGGCAAATTAAACTGGGTAGGGAGGGGACTGAAGCCAATGGGGATTGGGGCCCCCATCAGCAAACAAAGACTATTTTTTTGGGAGGTGCATCATGCCAAGGGGGGATTCGGCACCCTCTCTTCATTGGGGGCTGTGCAATATTGTTCATGAACATGGCAGTGGCTTGCCACTGTGTTCACAAACAATATTACACTAGGCAACCTTCTGCCCTGCAGTGACGGGTCACTCCTTCATTGCAGCGGAATGGCTGATGCTGCAATGACGAGGCGGCCCCTGATTGCTGCGGCGGAAACGTTACAAGTTGGTGGCACTTATGGAAGCCAGTGTCATCAGCATACTGTGCCTCCATTGGTCCACCAGTGCCAAGCCTCCAAATGCTATGCCTCCGTTGGCTGCCACAGTGCCATGCCTCCACAATCTGCTTCTCTCCTAAGCTGCCGCACAATGTTTCTTGCACATACATAAAAATTGGTGAGTCAGGGCGTGCAGTAGAAACTGTACAATGCATCAGCCAAACATAAGTCTTTTTTGGATATTTACCACATTTAACGTTGGTTTTTTAGACCCCACCCCATGAACAGTTGTATTGTCATTTTAGGATTGTCCCAAAAGGTGATTCTGTGCAGCGACTGCAAAATCACCTTCGGGACTGAGTCACAAAATAACAGTGATAGTTTTCACGAGGTGGGCTCCTCAAGAGTCCTATGTTAAAATTTGGGCCAAAATTCAAAAAATGGCTGAGTTAACGAGATAAATTGAAAACCCCTTTGAATGCCATTATAGCATGCTTACCTTTGATTCTTCAGTTTGCAGTTGGCTGTGAAGAGTGCAGACGGTCCCGTCCAGGGAAGAAGACGGTGCCAACCTCCAAGAAGCATGGGCTTGGGGGTGCGTGGAGGTGGTGCTCAGTGGGAGGGTGGGATGGGGAGGCACTGGAGCAATGGCAAAGGACCATTTTCTTTTGCAGAAAAAAAATCACCAGTGGAAGGATGACGAGGGACTGTTTTCTTTTACAGGAGAACAAGAAACAAGACAAATTTGGGCACACTGGGGTGGCTTCCAGTGTGCCACATGAGTGTGAGGGGTGGGTACATCATGGTGACATGGGATTGGGCACCCCAATGTTGGGGGAGGTAAAAAGGACACACTGGGTAGGCCCCCAGTGTGCCGTGGCCGAGTTGGGTGACATAATGCTGACATGGGATTGAGCACCTCGATGTCAGCCGGAGGGGTTAATGATAAATATTTGGGCACACTGGGGAGGCTTCCAGTGTGCCACATGAGTTGGGGGGT
This sequence comes from Neoceratodus forsteri, assembly GCA_016271365.2. Taxonomy (NCBI): domain Eukaryota; kingdom Metazoa; phylum Chordata; order Ceratodontiformes; family Ceratodontidae; genus Neoceratodus; species Neoceratodus forsteri. The sequence goes on from JADMNL010000024.1 coordinate 130,536,020, forward strand.
GCCACATAATGCCGAGATGGGGATTGAGGACCCCAATGTTGGCACACAAACAGGAACAGAGGGAGCAGGGAGGACAGCAACAGTGGGAGGGTGCGGGAGTTTGTTTTTTTGTACTTTGTTTTTCGGTACTGGTGGTGGTGGCGCAACTGCGCATGTGTGGCACTTATGCATGCAAAGTTGCGGTGAATGGCATTGAACATTCACAACATGCTGGCCTTGGTGGAACTGCACATGCACACAAGTTGCGCATGCTCAGTTCATGCACCGGAATGTGGAAGTAATAGGCAAAATACTGCGGCTGTTATTCTGTTTTGGCTGATCGTGGTGGAGGGTTTCAAATACAGTGGGCATTCGGGAAGAAACTTCAAATGTCCAATGAAAGGTTTCAAGATCGCCTGCCAGAGCTACGATACGACCCCAATAGAATAAACAAGATAGAGAAAAGGGAAGGAATATTATAAAGAAGAAGAAAGAAAGAAAGAAAGAAAGAAAGAAAGAAAGAAAGAAAGAAAGAAAGAAAGAAAGAGGTAGGTGAGGGAATGGGTAAAAGAGGGTGGGCTGGGGGAACTAGAGGGGTTAAGAGCTAATTAAAAATACATGGATGCTGCTGTACATAATATTTAAACCTGATATAGCACGTCAGTGCTGGGATGTGCTGGGACTGTTTTAAAAAATTCAATGTAAGTCTGAGAACCTGGGGATCATGTCTCCAACCTTCCATTTCTGGGAAAGGTTGTAGAGAAGATTGTGGCACAGCAGCTTGAGGAACACCTCGTGGCCTTGAATATCTATGAGCTTCTCCAGTCTGGGTTTCGTGCTGGGCACTGTATGGAAACTGCATTAGTTCAGGTGCATAATGACCTCCTCAGGGTGAGAGATTGAGGAGAGGGGACAGTTCTTATTCCCCTTGATCTCTCCTCAGACTTTGACATGGTAGACCATTGTGTGTTGCTCGACCACCTGAGGGAATTCTGTGGACTTGACAGCACTGTCATCTGGTGGTTTGAGTCCTATCTCACAAACAGGAGGCAACAGGTTGTGATGGGGAATTCCACCTCCTCCTCCCCTAGCCTGCTATCTTGTGGAGTACCTCAGGGTTCAGTCTTGTCACCAATGTTGTTTGCCATGTGTATGCTGCCCCTTGGTGAGATCATTAGGAAGTACAGTCTGGATTTCCATTGCTATGCCGATGATACCCAGCTGTATCTATCCTTTGCTCCTGGGACATCCAATGCAGTGGATGTACTGAACAACTGCCTGACTGAGATCAATGACTGGGTGGTCTCCAGCTGGTTGCGACTGAACCCTGATAAGATGGAGGGTACTGGTGGTGGAGTCAAACTAGAGGTGTGATTGGATGGCCTCTGACACAGAGACTGGACTGTTTCTGGGGTCTGTGCGATTGAAGACCTCCTCTAGGGTGTGTGATCTTGGCATTATCCTTGACAGTGGACTGACACTTGAATCTGGACCAGCTTTTACCATCTGAGAAATATCGATAGGATCAAACACCTAGTTCTGTCCATGGACCTCCCCACCTTGGTATGTGCCTGCATGACATCCAGGCTTGATTACTATAATGCTCTCTACCTTGAGGTCTATGGAGGTATCCTCCACTGACTGCAGCTAGTGCAGAATGCAGCTGCCAGGCTGTTAACAGGACAGCCAAAATACTGTCACATCACCCCGTGTCTGCATGAACTGCACTGGCTGCCAGTTCAGTGCAGGGTTCTCTTTAAGGTGGGCTTGTTCACCTTTAAGGCCCTACATGGACTGGGCCCTGGCTACCTGTCGGACCTTCTAACACCTGCTGCCTCGGTCCGCTCCTCCAGTCCTCCTCTAGGGGCTCTCTTGCATTCCCAGGATGAGGTTAAAACTGCCAATGACAGAGCTTATAGTGTCACTGGCCCCATCCTGTGGAATTTGCTTTCTCCATTGGTAAGGGAGGCCTTTTCAGTTGAGGTATTCAAAGCCAGCCTCAAGACCTTTTATTCAGCCAGGCATTCCCAGACACTGTCTTTTAGATACTGCCTCTGAGACATTCTGAAAGAATGGCACCTTCAGAATCTGCTGCTAGATCAGGGCTCCCATTTTGGGCAGTCTGCTTTTAAGTATTCTTAATTGATATGTTTTGTATTTTAATTATTGTGTTTTAACTGTTTTTGTTGTATTGTGATTGTACGGTGCCAAGAGCCTCTGGGATTGAGTGCCTAAAAATAAAATTTGCCTTGCCATACCATTTCTTCACCCCCAAAAACACATCTTAGACCCATTTAATAATAACAGTAAGACACTCCAGATTGTACATTGTGGTGAGATAATGGCCCTTCTGGGTGGTTGAGTGAAAGCACTCAGCAATGCCTCATGCCACACCCAAGATTTGCTATTATCCAACCACAATGCATACCCTGTTGTATCTTATTGCTTAATTGTTTTTTTCTGTTTGTTATGACAGTCTTCATTCCTGTTTAAAATAAAACATGGAATCACAGAAAATAACCATATGGATACCTCTGCCACAGCATGATTGATCTCTATAGGGACACTAAATGGAACTGTCAATATTAATGTGTTCAATTTTACAAAGTGAAAAATTAGATACAAGCAGGAGTACAAAAATATTGCTAAGCTCAAAGTAATAAAATTGGCCATAAAAAAGTCAATGTAAGCAATATGAAGGGATGCAGTAAAGCTCTTGAAGGGACTATTTTATCTCTATTTTATGTCTAAATTAATTATAATAAAGTTATAACTTCTGGTTTGTTCTTCCGTTTATTGCTTAATCATTAAAGTATTGTCATTTTTTAATAGCCATATTATAATCACAATGAGGCACTCCAGGGTGTGCATTGTCCCTGAATAACGTCTCACCTATGGTGGCCGAAGCACCCAGCCTGTGGCATCATGATTTGCTCCACCCTAGGTATGACATTATTCAGTGATGCACACCCTGGAGTGCCTTATTGCCTAAACATTGAGCAGTCTGTGCTCTCCAGTATGTGGAGTGTTGAGCAGTCTGTGCACTCCAGTGTGGTAGAGTGTTGAGTAGTCTGTGTTCTCCAGTGTGGTGGAGTTTTGAGCAGTCTGTGCTCTTCATTGTGGTGGAATGTTGAGCAGTCCTTGCTCTCCAATGTGGTGAAGTGTTGAGCAGACCATGCTCTCCAGTGTGGTGGAGGTTGAGCAGTCTGTGCTCTTCAGTGTGATGGAATGTTGAGCAGTCTGTACTCTTCAGTGTGGTGGAATGTTGAGCAGTCTTGCTCTCCAATGTGGTGAAGTGTTGAGCAGACCATGCTCTCCAGTGTGATGGAGTGTTGAGCAGTCTGTGCTCTTCAGTGTGGTGGAATTTTGAGCAGTCTGTGCTCTTCAGTGTGGTAGAGTGTTGAGCAGTCTGTACTCCCCATTGTAGTAAAGTGTTGAGCAGTCTGTGCTTTCCAGTGTGATGGGGTGTTGAGCAGTCTGTGCTCCGCAGTGTGGTGGAGTGTTGAAACAAAGTATTCCAAACAGAAACGCATACATATGGAACGATCTCTACTTGCATGAAAATAGAAGAAAGTAATGTTCACACAACAGATTTTCAATAAAATATTCAGCTTTTACTTGTTGTGTCTTTCTCTCATGCTCAGTACATGTCATGATATCTCACAGGTAACAAGTAATCCCTAGCGCCTTGACTCTCACGAGTCTTCAAAGAGGGTGGAGTATGAGCAATCTGTTCTCTGCAGTGGTGGGAGGTTGCGAGGACCGGGCTTCCAGTATAGTGGAGTTTTGAGCAGTCTGTGTTTTTAGTGGGGTGGAGTGTTGAGTAGTCTGTGCTCTTTAGTGTGGTGGAGTGTTGAGTAGTCTGTGCTCTTCAATGTGGTAGAAGTTGAGCAGTCAGTGCTGTGGAGTGTTTAGCAGTCTGTGCTCTGCAGTGTGGTGGAGTGTTGAGCAGTCTGTGCTCTTCAATGTGATGAAATATTGAGCAGTTTGTTCTCTGCAGTGTGGTGGAGTGTTGAGCAGTCTGTGCTCTTCAGTATGGTGGCGTGTGAGCAGTCTGTTCTCTGGAGTGTGGTGAAGTATTGAGCAGTCTGTGTTCCCCAGTGTGGTAGAGTACTGAGCAGTCTGTGCTCCCCAGTGTGTGGACTGTTGAACAGCCTTTCCGCGCATGTGTGGTAGAGTGCTGAGCTGTCTGTATTCTCCTAATGTGATGGAGGGTTGAGCTGTCTGTGCTCCAGTATGATGGAATGTTTAGCAGTCTGGCCTGTCCTGTGTGGTAGTGGGTTGAGCTGTGTGTATCCTCCAGTGTGGTGGAGTGTTGAGCAGTCTTCACTTTTTGTGTGGTTGAGTGCTGAGAATGCTTTTCTTTCCAGTGTGGTGGACTGTGGACTGACATCCCATTAGCTGTCAGGTAACATTATTTCCATTTATGCAAACTGCACTGGCTACCTTAAGGCAGATGTCTAGGTGAACTTATTTCAAAGTTGCTGGTATTGGTTTTAAAGCTTATAAAGCCTTTAATTCATTAAGAAAACAAACACATAAGCATGAGCTCTGTGCGAGGGGATGGCAGTACCTGCAGGGCTAAACAGAAGGTCAAAAGACAAATGATAGCACACTCCAAACAAACAACAGTAAAAAGTAAGGGATTGTAAGCACAGAATGAAGTGCTGCAAAGCAATCAGTTTATTTTATATCTAGCCCCAGGGAAGTTCTGGTTACCTTGTAGGCCTAGTAGGCCTGAAAAGAGTTAATTCTAGCCTGCCTGAGATGCACCCTGCTGACTGGTCAAGCTGGGAGCTCACTGTAGGTGTGATCAGCTCCAGTGGATGATGAGTCACTGGGAATGGTTTAATGCAGTTGGAGGTAGGAGGTTGAAGCAGCTGCATGCAAGTGCTGAAGCAGCAGAGAAAACTTGTTTGGAGTTTTAACCCAGCCAAGCCCTGGGATCATGGGGTGGCCTTTGCTAAGGGAACCTTTTAGAGGTGACCCCCCCAGTGATGCAGATCCTCTAGGGAAGTCCTTGATATGTATTACTAAAGAAAACTGCAGCCTCTGCAATTTCATGTAATCTGTATCTGGATTTAAAGAGGCTATGTGTTAGCACCCCAGTGCCTCTCTCCTGGCTGGGTAACTGACAGAGTTCTCATAATGGAACTTAGCATTTCACTTGGCCAGAGATCCTCTGCCTCATGGGAGCTGGTGAGATTTGGGGGAAAGGTGGCAAGTATCAAGGTAACTGCATTCTCTAATAAGAAGTGCCCTTCTATGCTCTAAATCTAAATTTTGAGGCCACCCTTACCAGTCCATTTGGAACAGAGATGTGAGCCAGGACATGGTGAGGTATATTGTAGGTCCACTGGCCCCAATGTGCTGTTGTAAGTGCACAGAGAGGTGGTATATGCTTTTGGGATGCATGGGAATGTAATCTGGCTACTGTAGACACACCCTTGGCTGTCAGTATTGTGGTGTACCATGTCTTTGGAAAGCAGGAAGGAAGATTTATACAGGGCAGCTTTCAAAACCAAATGCCCCATTACCCCTCAAGTGCCTTTACTTGAGCAACATTTGCAGTACCAAGAAACCTGATTATGTTTACAAGTGATTGCTGCTTAAACAAACTCTGTCTAAACAAACTGTAGCAAGAGCCACTACGGCTGCAACTGAGGTCCAGGCAGCTGAGGTCCGGTGGAACACAGTGGACTATGCCGCCATGTTCAAGATGGTGGTGCAGAATGTTCCACGCATGCAACATGACTAGCGCATGTGCAATGAACTCCAGCAGCACAGTCCACTGTATCCAAGATGGCCACCAGAGTTCTCTGCGCATTCACAATGACTCACGTATGCACAATGGGCTCCAGTGGCCATACTGGATATGGTGGACTAAGCTGCCAGAGTTCACTGTGAACACACAGTGATTGCCATTCACTTCCACTATTCAAAAAGTCCATTTGGTATTTGGTGAGCTCTTTTTTCTCTTCAGAGATCACAAGATGTCTGCAGTTCTATATCCTCTGCAGCTGTAAAAACTGAGCTCCACGTTTGTACTCTCAGCAAAGTTTTCTTTTTTCTTTTTTAAAGAAAGGATGAGAACACAGCTCCCTTCTGTTTCACTCATTAGGTGAGTCCACCATTTTCTTTTGAATTTTTTCGCAGCCCATCCTGCTCAACCAATCATGGCCAATGTTAGCAGGATGCAAGACCCAGTTGGGAGGTGCTGTATCAGTTCCTGAATGATAGAAAGGCAGAAGGGAAAACAACAGTTCTTTTTCCTGGTGTGGTTGCCATCAGAAAGTTTATTATCTGCAGTAAACTTGGCCAAAACAAAACAAAATGCAAGTTCTTGCAGGCAAGTTGCAGTTGCATTCCAGTAACAGAAATGACCGCTAACTAGAGCTGTAATGGAATGGGAAAATTCAGAATCTGTGGAATTTCGATTACTTTTTTTATACTTTGTATTTATTATATTTTCATTTGCAAAAACATAGGACAGTTTTACAGTGTATCAGTTAAGACAGCACATAAATACATCAGTCTGGTACGCAGCAATACATTAGTCAAAGGTCTCAGGACAACTTACGTAGTTTACAAAGCAGTTCATGTAATGAGCGCTAAGACATTTACAGAAACCATCATCAGGATCAATATATTTCTAAGGTACAAAAGTTGGATCTAAGGATGAAATATATAGAATCCATTTCCTCCATTTAAGCTCAAAGGTGGACCATTTATCTGTGCTTTTGGCTATTAATCTCTCTATACAGATATGTTTCTCCCATTATTCCCCGCCAGCCCTGAATGTTTGGTGGCTTCTTCTTTCCCAATTTCTAGTAATTGCTTTAGCTGCCAGTATATAAGTGATTAACAGTGATCCTCTGGGTATTGGGAGATCCTCTGGTGGAACTGAGAGTAATACTAGCTCAGGAGTCAATACAGCTTCCATATCTACCAGCTTTTTAATGCCTCCAAAATATCTCTTCAATAACTCAAAACTGCAGGCAGGCCCAAAAATATGGAACTGATCCGCAGATATTTCTTCACAATCTCTCCAGCAATAACTTGACTTTCCAGATGAGAACTTGGTCAGCCTTGCCGGTGTGTAGAAAAATCTATATTTAGCTTTCTAGGCAAATTCTCACCAACAGGGGGCTCCTAAAAGTCCAATTGAGAATTTAGTATATTTTTCCCAATCCTCCTTTGATACCTGGAGTGGAAGTTCTTTATTCCAGGCATTCAAAATTCCCTGAGTTGAATTTTTAGACAAGTCCTGTATACCCTTATGTATTAGTCCCACAAAGTGGGGCCACAGCTGTCCTCTCCCTGTGGTCATATCTAAGGTAAGCAATATGGGGGGGGCTGGAAGCCTACTATAGGCTGGTCCCTTTGTTCAACTCTTTCTCTTAAGCTTGTATATATTGAAAATTCTTGTTGTGGAAGATTGTAAATTTCTTGAAGTTTAGTAAATGAGAGGTCCTTTGGCATCCACAAAGTGGACTATAAATTTTAAACCCTTTTGTCTCCATTGAGCCAAAGTACCCTGCTGTTCCAGAGAAAGAGACTGATTCCAAAATGTAATAGATTAAAATAGGTACCTACTGGTTCTAGCTCCCTTAAATGGATGAGTTTCCTCCAAGTCTCCATAATAGAGTTTGTACTATAAATAAGTCTAGGTCTCTTATTAGCTGGGGCATACAGAAATTGTAGAAGGTCGCTCCTTCCTTCACCCCATTAAGGGTAAATTCCAGGTTCTTCCAGGGTATGTCATACATTGGGTTATTCCAATTAAAAACTCTAGCTATCACTGTGGCGTATGCATACATCTGAAGATCAGGAAAATTTAAGCCTCCCTTATTTTTTGGTAGCATTTATGTAGACCACTTAATTTGGAGTTTTTTTCCCAGCCCAGACAAATCTCGCCAACGACTTATTCCAGGAGGGAAAGTACATTGTATCTTACATCACCGCTATGGTCTGGAAAAGGTATAACAGACGTGGAAGGATATGCATCCTAATAAGATCCACCTTTCGATGTCATTTTTCATAATTCCACAAAATTCAGTAGAATTTCATCAGAAGTTTGCAAAGTGTTTACAATTTAGTTATAACTCAGCCGCCATTCAAGCTAGAGCTCTGAAATTTGGCGTGTATACTCTCACATATTTATGATAGCATATACTGTAGATGAAGCATCCAGATTTTTTTTGGTGGAATTTATCATTAATAAAGCACATATCACTACTTCATTTGATAAGCTGGGATGAGGTTTTTGCAGTCCTGCTGTTCCTCTCTGGGTGACTATTCCCCCTCCCTTCTCTTTTGGCATAGCCAGACTGACTCAGTAGAACTACTGATCTCACTGATATCCTCTTTGTTGTTTACAGTGACAAACTCCCTTAAAACGTGAGTCACCCACTCCTTTTCCTATTGACCTACCCTGTTGGAATAGTCAGAATTATTTCTTCTGCTGCCCAAGACATTGTCTTCCCCCACTACATATTTCTGAGTACCTCTAAGTCCTAGACTTGCATGTACACCACGCTCCCCAGATCATAAATTTACTGGATGTAATCCTTAAATATCCTGTATTCAGGTTAGAATTGTTGACACTCTGTGCTTTCCTGCTCCAACCTGGGGTCTACCACTGTTGTGCTACCCAGCTCAGCTGTCCATTTCTTGGTGAAACTGTGCATCTAACTCCAGAACCTGGTGACTTCTGTGCTACCTGCTTCTTACACCCCTATCCTTTAATTAGAATCCTCAGATAAGGTTGCGAGAAATTAGAAAATTCCAGTTTTATGGAATTTTTCATAAAATTCTACAATTTTCACAAAGACTCATGGGATTTGACTTCAAGTACAGATGTTATTTTGCAATTTCTCACAGCAAGCAATTAATAAAATGGATACACATTGTCTCCTTGTAAGGTCTAAGAACCTACCAAATTCAATGGCATTGCATTCTCTAGTTTTAAAGTTTCAGGTGTTAATAAATTTGTAGTTTACATTCTTGCAAAATTAAATTTTTAAATGTGAAGGTTTGACTACTTTTAATTCAATCCCATTTAAAGCTGCAAATAACTTTTTCAGAAATGACCATGCGGTATAGCAGTTTAAATCTTTCAACTCTGGTGCCCCACACCAGGCACTTGGGTTAATATCCCAATACTGACAATGCAGTACAGCATGAAGGGGGAGCTGCACTCCTGAGGTGCCATCTTTTGGATGAGATGTTAAACCGAGATCCCATCTGCCTGTTCTGGTGGTAGTTCAGGTGGATGTTAAAGATTCAATGGCACTTCTCGAAAAGAGTAGGAAGTTTTATTGACAAACTAAAATAAATAAATATACAGTATAACTCAAAGGAAAACAAATTCACAGTAATATCATAATACAATCAAATACAGAGATTTTTATAGAAACATCAAAGGAAATAAACAAAAGCTTATAAATATTCATATTGTGAGGATCAAGCAAAAACTATTATTTAAATTTAATTATATGGGTAAACCTTTCCACCATTTTAATACTTTACTTGAGTTATACATTTGGACATCTTTGAGATACACTTTATACATTTCCTTAGCTACCATTTGGCAAAACCCTCATATAGAACCCTTTTGATAAATAACCCATTGACACCTCACCTGCCATAAAAAATGCAACATCCAAAAATACTCGAGTATTTTTCTAAGATGGGCCATGCTTAGATATATACCTATAACCAGAATATCATACTTCATACATTTCAGCCATGACAATCCCACTTTTGGCAAATATACACATAATTTCATTACATAAGAACAGTGTAGTAAAAATGCTTCATAGTTTCTTCTTGGTTAATGCATTCTGGATAATGACAATTCTTTTCTTCTTTTGCCTTGTATTTAGCTGTGCCTCTTATGTTTAATCTCCCATACATTATCGACCATTGTGTTTCCACATAAAGGCAGGTACCCTATTATTATTCAACTGGTCTAGTATATAAGAGTTTTGTCTTACGGACAATTTTTAAAACTAGGTTCAATAGGGTAAATTTAATTCATAATCACTTTGTGTAGGGTTTTCACTGTATTAGATACAATGGTTTGTTTAGTGATGTTCCACTTGTATAGTTTTTGAATTGCTGGTTTAAAATATATTGAGTATGTATATGGGGATTTAATTTAGGGCTAGATTAACCCGCTTTTAAAGTATTGACCTAGTACTAATGAAGTCCAAATACTTTCTCTACTCTCTGGTCTCAGGATTAATTGTTTTATAGGCTGAGTAAAAAAAGTAAAACATCTCTTTACTGGATTTAATCTATTACCCCACAAAAGTTGAAAAAAATTACTATAAAGTCTGGTCTATACTGTGTAGAAAGAGGGAAAAGCATAGCCACATATTGCAAACAGGGAATAATAAACTGTTTGATGATTTGTATACGTTTAGCTTTGGAGAATTTATAACTTTTCCATCTTGAAACTTTAAGTTCTGTTTTAACTAATGCACTGTCCCAATATTTTTCAGAAGGTTTTGAGGGCCAAAAGAAATACCTAATATATTTAGGGTTCTGGAGATAATATAATATTTTTATACTGAAATGCCTGATGACATCCAGCCCCCATAATCAAACCCCTAGCTTTGAGTAGATTAATTTTGCATTAGACACTGCTGCAAATAATTTAAATTCTGCTAGGAAAATCTGCAGAGATTCATAATTATTGAAAAATATACATACTTCATCTGCATATGCTTGAATATGAAGATGAGAATTAGGATGATCTCTACCAATTCCTATCCACTTAGGTATTACTGTCAAAGATTGAATGAGTGGTTCTAATGATAAAACATATAACAGAGGGCTTAGTGGACATCCCTGACAAACTCCTGATTTTAGTGTAAACCCTTTAGTTTTACTTCCTTTAATAAAGGGAAACACTGTAGCTGAGGTATATAAGGATTTAACAATATTGACAATCCATTGTGAAAGTCCAAAAAAACACAAAACCTGAAATAAGTAAGTGTGATTAACCCTATCAAAAGCCTTCTCCAGGTCGGCAGATATCAGATACCCAGTTTTTCCTTCTAATGAAAGATACTCAATAACATCTTTAATAATCATAAGGGCTGATTGTATTCTTCTGTTAGGAATGCTACAATATTGCAAAGGTGACATTAATGTTTCTACAGAAATTTTCATTCTGTTATTTAATAACATTGTGAATATTTTATAATCTGAGTTCAAAATTGTTATGGGCCTCCAATTTCTTATTTCCTCTTTATCTCCTGATTTATAAATGTGTATAATTACGCCATCTGTAAACTCAGAAGGCACTTTGTACTCATCATAATGTATTGAAAACTAAAAATAAGCAGGCTGAAAATTCTTTTTTAAAAGTTTTATATAATGCATAAGGAAGAGCATCTATACCTGGAGAAACTCCTTCTTTGAGATTTTGGATTGTATTTTCAATGTCTGATTCTAAAAAGGGTTCCAGTAATGTTTTATCTTTTTCTTTTGTAAAGGAGAAAAATTAATTGAGTCTAAATAAGTTCTGACATTTTCTATCTTAATTGGAGAAGAAGGGTTCAGTGTTTCATGATGATATTCTATAATGGAATTAATCTTTGCTTCGATACCACTTTTTACCTTCTGATACTAAGAATCCATATGAGTAGTTTCTTTTAAGTTCTTACACATTCAAAGGGTCTCCTATTTTTAATTTTTGAGTATTATTTGAGAACAGGGCCTGTAATGTTCTTGCCCTATCATATTGTGCTTGTTTCATATTGAATTTAAGATTCTCTATTTGGTCAGAATAGTCATACCTGGAGGTATTATCCTTTGATATTAGAAACTGTAATTGTTGTCTTAGCTTTAAATATGTAAAAAAAAATATTTTTTTTTTGAGCAGATCCATATTTCTTAAACCACCTACTTAAGTCTGCTTTAGTTTCCCTCCACCATTCTCCCATATCAGTATATAAAAATGCAGCATATAGTCTTGCTTTTAAAAGTTGTGACACTGCAAATTTCACAAAACTATTACCTAGTATAGAGGTATTTAGTTTCCATCGAATTGATCATTTTGGTACCGAAGTTAAATTACCAAATGAATAAAGTAATAATAAGTGGTCTGAAAATTCAGCTGGTATTATTTGAAAATTTCCAAAAGGGATTTCAGCTGAAATAGATAGATAATCAATAGTGGTTTTATATTTTCCTTTCATGTAGGTAAAACTAGGCCCAGAAAGCCTATACTGCAAACAATTATTGAGCCCTGAAGTTTTAATTATTACCTCTAATAAATGCGAATCACAGTGAATATTTTTATTGGTGAGCCCTTTTTCTATCAAACTACAGTTGAAATCCCCACCCCAAAGGATTATTCTTGACGTGATTAAATATGGCTGTATTGCTTTCATGCAATTAATTCTTTCTGATTTTGTTTGAGGGATATATAAGTTAATAAATCTACAGTCCCAAGTATCCCATTTTCCATCCAGAATCAATATCCTTCCTGGTATTAGATCTTTCAATTTACCTAATGAAAAAAGGAAAGAATTAAACAAAATGGCCACTCCATCTGCATTATCCCTTCCAGAAGACTAATATGATGGTCCCCATGGCCAATCCCTTTTAAAAGTAGAAATTTGTACTAAGGAAAACATCCATGTTTCTTGTAAAAAACATACTGAGATTTTGTTCACATGAATAAACTGAAACAGTGCTTGATGTTTAATATTATTCAGAATACTATGAGTATTCAAAGACCCCCATTTGTGTGCTACCATGATCATGAAGTGACTAAAACCACACTATTTTATTTTTTCCTTTTTTTCCCTTATATTCTTCTGCAGTTAAACCACCAGTTTCTGGCACTGACTTCTGAGAAGCAGAGTCCACTATATCCATGTCTGAATCACTCCAGTTAGTAAATAATGCTGCATAAGAATTCTGTGTTTCAATACTAGTAGTTGAGGAAGAGGATTTTGGTCTCTGATTCCAAGAAGATCTCCTTGGTAGTAAAGGAGAGAGTGGAACATTTTCAATAGGGGGATTGTCAGACTTATCAGATTTCTCAGGTTCACTATAACAAACAGGAATAAGAACCTCTGGATGATAGTACCTTCTGTCAATTCTGCTTTATTTACCACCTGATCAGTTTTTTATCCACAGTAACATCTTTTAGTAGATCAATTGTGGGGGGTAGTAGTTTTCGTGTTACTCAAAACATCCTGCAGTTGGGTTACATCCATACTTTCAGGGCCTTTCTCCTGTTTAGAAGAGGCCTCCTGGGCCTGCTGAATCAATAGATCTGGCTTATGCAAGAAGCTTTATTCTTTGCTGCCCAGGGGCATTCTCGAAAACATGTTCAAACCCTTCACAAAGGTCACATTTAGTATGATTCATGCATTGCATAGTTTACATGGCCTATTTCTCCACAATTATCGCACAGTGGCTGATCACAAATACTTGATAAATGAGTTCTAGAACCACATTTGTAGCAGGCTCTTGGCTGACCCCCAAACACAACCCCCATCCCGCCTAACAGGAAGGAATTGGGAATATGTTATATTCCTGTGTCCATTTGTCATAATTTAACTTTGTACTTCCACCCTCCTGTCCAAAATTGTTCAGTATCTAGAATTGGTTCAGGTTCACTCAATATCTCACACTTTTGTCCCAACCAATAAGTTATGTCCTCCACATGGACTCCCTCATTCCTAAACATAATCATGACAAATTTAATCAGAGGCTCTTTAAGGGGGATTACTAAAAAGGGAGTCCATAAGGGGGAGAATTTAACCTGATTATAGCATTCCTAGAAGAGGTCTAGGCATAGGATGTTCGGAAGCTAATATCGTAGTTATCCTCCCTGAGATGTTGGTGAATGCAAAGACATCTCTAGGGAAAAGTGGAGGAATCTTTAGTTAAGCATTTTCCTACATAATACCTATCAGGGTGCTCAGTCAATCCTCCTTATAGCTAATACGACCGTGTTTCTCCTCAGTGCAGCTTCGCTTTGACTGTGAAAAGATCAGACATTAAAGGTTTCTGTGGACCCAGAGAGGGAAGCGCATTCTTACTTTCACTAGGATCTACTTTTAAACTAGGCTGCTCTTGATCATCCTATGAATTTGTCATTTTAAGAACAGCAGAGTTTAATAGAACCTGGATTCCCCTTGTACTTTCACTATATTAACTTCTGGGCAATGTTAACAATGTGCTTATCCTTAGTATTTGGTTTCCAGTCTGGAGTAGACGTTAAATTAAAGGAGGGATCCCATAATGGGTCTGGTGTCCAGGATCCTGAAGCTGTCATCTGTCAGCCTGCCTCTATGATCGTTTTATGTGGTGACCAGTTTCCATCGTGAAGTGGTGAATTCGCTAGTCTCTGTTTATCTTTAGGCTTCACTCTTACATCCAGGATTTATGACTGCAGATCTTTAGGTGGTGCAATAGAAAAAACATCAGTAGTCTGAGTTAAAGATTTATCTCGCTGAGTAAAACAAAATTCTGTCACTCCTGCCTGTTGTACCCCTTCCTTCTGATAGATAACCGCATTATCAGCTGTTAAAGGCAGGTCTCGCTGTACCTGTATTTTAAACATGAAGCCGGCTTGTTTTGTCAATTTTGTCTGTCCTCCAAAGGTGGTACTGTTGACACTCAGAGGGTTCGTAGATCCTTTGTTCAGAATTTCTGCTGCCATTTGAGGAATATTTTTCTGTGAAATTACATTTTTAGGTAATGAAGACTTTAGGCACTGGTTGTCTTGTGTGATACTCCTGCCAGCCTTTTTATGAGTTTCCAAGTCTTTTTCAGTTGCTGTAACTGAGTCAGCAGTGTTAGACACTCCTGCTGATTGTAGGCTTATTTTAGGCCTTTGACTATCCATTTTACTGACATAATCAACTCTTTCCCCTGCCATTTGAGGAATATTTTTCTGTGAAATCACATTTTTAGGCAATGAAGGCTTTAGGCACTCACTGTCTTGTGCGATACTCCTGTCAGCCTTTTTATTAGTTTCCACATCTTTTTCAGTTGCTGTAACTGAGTCAACAGTGTTAGACAATCCTGCTGATTGTAGGCTTATTTTAGGCCTTTGACTCTCTGTTTTACTGACATAATCAATTCCTGAGACATCACTTTTATCGGGTAATAGGTTTGCCCCATGAGAGATTTTTACATTCTGAAAGCTTATTTCATTTAAAGTTACAGGGAGTCCAGGTACAGCAATTACAGCCTCTTCTCTTTTAACAACAGATTGAGTTTGGAAAATAAAATGCTCACTGTGATGATCATCCTCTGAAAATCCCATTGCTTCATGATAAATCTCTTCTTGCTCTGTTTCGAGTTCACCATCTTGAAGGACCTCCTCTTGTGATGCAGTGAAAGGTGAGGCCTTCCCTTCCACCAAACACACAACCTCCTCCTCCTCCACCATCTTGGTCTCACAGGAAAATGGGTCCCCCCAGCTCACAGGAAGCAGAGTAGGGGAGTTTCCCCGGTGTCCTGGCCAAATTTCCCTCATTCACTAAAAATACCACCAACAGCTTAATCTGGTTCAAGGTCAGTTGACATTCATCTGTATCCCCCTTCCCCAGGTCGTGCCTGAAAATAGGCAGGATTTGCCTAGTGCACTTACTCAGTCAACAAAAACTAAATAAATAAAATAAAATAAATAGTAAGTCTCTATCTGGAGAAATGAAGACCCATAGGTATTTCATATATGAGTTATAGAACTTCTGTAAAGGATGGTTTGGGAGGAACCCATCCCTTTTTATAGTTGTGATTACTTCTGTTTTAACCCGATTGATTTTATACCTCAAAAATTTACTAACATTTGCAAATGTCTGAAGTACAGTCTCATAATCCTGTACAGAGTCACTCAAGAAGAGAAGGATACCGTCAGCATGAAATTATATTGTGTGTATTTGTTCCCCTATATCAATCCCCCTAATCCTAATATTGTTCTAATTAGCTTGGCCATAGATTCCGTAAAGAGAGAAAAATGCAGGGGGGACAGAGAACACCCCTGCCTAGTCCCCCTTTGAAGAGTGAAATATGGAGAAGGGTCATGGTTTATCCTTAGTGAAGCCTTAGGTGAAGCATAAATCATCCTGATCTAGTCTAACAAATGTTCCCCTGATGTTGAAGGCTTCCAAGAGAAACAGAAATGACCATCTCACTCTATCGAGGTCTTTTCAGCATCGAGGGAGAGAGCCAAATCCGAGTTCATAGAAGGATCTATTAAATTTAGTGATCTCCTAACAGTATGGTTCAGCTTCCTACCGGAATAAAGCCACATTGATCTGAATGCACAATAGTAGGTAATATGCCAGAAATTCTATTAGCTAGAAAATTACATATTTTATGTACCTACAGCCCTCCAAACAATGGCTACCATGGCTTGGATGAGCTATTTAACCAGACGTTAATACTCTCGGGCAAAAACTAAGTGATCATCATTGGTGATATAAACGTAAACTGGCTAGAAAACAACCAGGCCACTTCACTATCAAAAATTCAGGCTCATAACCTTCACCAGCTAATCACCCCACCAACCAGGACTGCCTCTCACTCTAATCCAAGCTCACTCATTGACTGGGTTCTAACAAACAGTACTGAGCATATCCACACTGCAGGCACTCTTGCTAATGCTATCACTGACCTCTCTCCTATCTATTGCATTTGGGGATCCCCTGCCACCCCGTCCATCAAAACCACATTTCGTCAATTTCCGAAACTACACCAATCTGGATCCTCAAAAATTCCTAGATGATGTGGCCAACATAAACAGGTATGGTCTCTACAATATTCATGATGTGCAGACTGCCCTTTACACTTTCATCACTGAATTTTTCACCATACAGGATCATCACTCCCACTTCATTACACACAGAATAATGGGGAAACATACAAGATGGCTAAAAAAGGATCTTCTTGCCAAACTAAAGGTAAGAGACAGGTGCTGGACCTGTTTCAAGTCCTCAGGTTGACAAGAAGACTACAACACTTATAGGGGACTAAGAACAGCTTGCAAAAAGGAAATAAGGACTGCCAAGAGCTCCTACTGCAAAACCCTACTGAATAATGCTTCAGGATATCCCAAAAAGTTCTGGTTAGATGTTAAATCGTTCTTAGGATGATCTCACTCCTCTACTCCAAATGGCATGGTTTTGAAGGGTATCTATTGCAACAACCCCCAGACAACTGATAACTTCTACAACAAGCAATTCACAGATCTAAACAGGTACACTTCCTCTTTTTCTGCCCCACATAGTGTGGACCTCCCAGATTGCTCCTGTAAGGACTCTGCTACCCCCTCCTTTCACTTCAAGGCAGTCACTCGAAGGGAGGTAACTAAACTTCTTAGATATATCTCAGATAGCACTGTCACAGGCTCTGACAGCTTCAAACCTAAACTTCAGAAACTAGCAGCTTCACTCATTGCCGCTCCACTGGCCAGAATTTTACCCTCTCCCTATGCCAAAGTAGTGTCCTTGACATCTGGAAGATAGCAAGAGTCACACCTGTGTTTAAGAAAGGTGACAAAAGGACCCATCCAACTACAGGCCCATAGCCAACCTGTCAGTGCTAAGCAAAATTCTTGAAATGCTAGTTGTCTCACAAACCATTGAATTCCTTCTTAGAAACAACCTCTCATCAAGTGCTCAGCATGGTTTTCACAAAGGGCATAGTACAACCACTGCCTTACTCAAATTTGCAACTGATACCATCTCCACCATGGACACAGGTCTACTAACAGGGGCTGTCTTCATAGATATGACAAAGGCTTTTGGCCTGGTGGAGCAATCCCTTCTCTTTCACACCCTAAAAACCATGGGATTTGCATGAATGTAATTAGCTGGTTCTATAGTTACCTAACTAACAGAATCCAAGTAGTGATGTGCAACTCCACCTACTTGGATCAAGCCACTGTGAATATCGGTGCATCCCAAGATTCCATTCTGGGGCCACTACTATTCTCAATATTTATAAATAGTATTTCCTCCAGCCTCTCCTCCACCTCAGTCCTGCTCTATGCCGATGACATAGTCTTGTACACCAGTGCTAAGGATATAACTGATATCAATCTATGTCTGTCCACAGAGTTCCAGCATACATAGACCTGGCTACTGCGCAACAAACTTGTTCGAAACAAGGCTAAAACCCAATCTATGCTATTTGGAACCATTGTTATGCTCAAAACAAGCCAACACAACTTTCAAGTCTCCTGCCTTAATGGCACACACACTGGTATTGTCACATCATTTAAATACCTAGGAGTAACCCTGGACCAATCCCTAAGCTTTGATCAACACGTACAGATAACCTGTAAATTCATAAACTCCAAACTTGGCATTGCGTACCAGACCAGCTGTGCCCTAACACCATCAGCTAGACTGGCTTTTGCCCAGGGTATTCTCCTCCCTACATTGACCTATGGGGCTGCTACATATGCTGCCTCCTCAGAATTGCATCTTCATAAATGGGATGTAACCTACACCAATATCTGTAGGTACACATAATTATCTTCTAGGCTGAGACCATTGCATCCTTTACTCTGGGTTAAATTAGTTATCTCCCAGTTCCACTAGATCTCACTCCCTCTAATCCACTGTGCACAACATCATGAGGACTCAGATCCCTCTGCCACTAGCTGAGATGCTCACCCCCAAGTCCTCCAACTATCACCTGTGCTCATCTGACAAATCTCTTTTTAGTGTGCCAAAATGTAAAATGACAAAGGGTGCCAGTGCATTTGCCCTCCATACCCCCTGCAGTGGAACTCCCTTCCACCATTGCACTATGCCTTCCAAAAAGTGTTCCACCATTACCTCATCTTATCTAGTCTGTGCTCTTGTTTCAAGCCTCTATAGTATATGGCTCCCCCCCTGCTGCTCATAACTGCCCACTCTCAATTGCCTTCCCTAGCATTACTATATTACCTGTCCCTTGTCACTCTGACCTGTTTCTTCCTGACTGCTTTCCCACACAGGGTTCTATTTGCTAATTGTCCCTGCCCCCTTGACCTGCCTTCCTATCATTACCATAAGGATTTTCTGTCCAACAATACTACCTCCTATTGCTCCCATGGGATGTATAGGATCTCCTCACAATATATACTATGTTATCCTAACTATTTTCCAGTTCTGTACCTATACTGGTGACAAAAATACAATATTAGTCTGTTCCCTGCACTAAACTCTGTACTTTACTCAAACTGTTTATGTATAATACCCTATCTTGCATATTACTCTTTTCAGGTATTGCTCTAACCTCATGTATAACATCCTGTGATTCAAATACCCTATTTTTGTTTACTACTTTGTTCATGTTGTTATCTCATGTATAATACCCTATCAGAATATTACTGTCTCTTGCCTTCTATATGTGTTCCTGTAATTGCTCTGTAAACTCCCAGGTCATGCCTGAAAATAGTCATCTCTATGACTAGTGCACCTACCCGGTAAACAAAAACTAAATAAATAAATAGAACTTAAGCAAAAATGTTATACGCATTATTTAGTAACAATATAGGCCTATAGGAGCCACAAAGATCAGGAAGTTTATCATTTTTCAAAAGTAATACTATAGTGGTCTCAATAAATGAGGACAGGAAATCAGATAAAGACTGAAGATTATTGAGAGTCATACTCAAAAGGAGTCAGCGATTCCGTAAATAATTTATAAAATTTGGCTGTAAACCCATCTGGTCCTGGTGATTTATTATTGGCAAATTTAAGGTTACAAAATTTATTTCCTCAGTGGTTATAGCTGCATTCAACTTCAATCTGTCCACAGGAGTGACTGTAGGTAAATCAGCTTTGTTAATATAATTCTGGATCTCAACCTCTGGTACAGAGCCCTCCTCTTGATATAAAGCTTTATAATAATTCATAAACTCTGTGTTAATCTGATGTGTATCCCATACTTTCTTATTATCCACTGTAGTAACACAGTCAATCCTATTTTGACTGTCCTGTACTCTTACCTGATAAGCTAATAATTTTGAGGGTGAATCTGAAAAGAAATAATATTTAGCCCTTGAATTATACATTTGTTTCTCTGCTCTTGATTGTGACAACTTCTCTGATTTTTTTCTTTAAAGAATATCATTCTGATTTTATCCTCCTCTGTTCCTAAATCCGCATATGTTTCTCCTAAGGAACTCAACTCCTGTTCTTGTTGTTCCAGGAATAATCTACATATTTTTTAGTCATAGATTCATAAGAAATAATAAGACCCTCATATAGACTTTAAGGGACTCCCATATAGTAGATTAGGTGTACTCATCTGAGAGTTATACTGTAAATAAGCTTCAATTTCTTTTTAAGGAAACTGACAAACTGGAGGTCCTGTGTTACAGATTATTAAACTTCCAACTCTGAGAGGAGGAGCTCTGTGTCTTTGTGAAATCTATTTCCATATAGCAGGAAGCATGGTCTGAAATTAAGATAGAGTTGTACCTTACAAATTTAATTAAATGAGTCAAGCAGCTGGAGACTAGAAAAAATCGATTCTTGACAAGCAGTTATATACTTTGGAAAAAAGAATTAGATTTGAATATAACACACAAAAGGGGTCCAATAGGGCTGGTTCTTTTTTTATGTACTTCCTTTATTATGGTAGGCCCAAGGGGCTTGTTTCATCATGTCCAAACATATAGATCATACATCTGTTACATAGGTACATAAGATAAATCTTGTTGACATCACAGTGTGTACCTGCAAGGTAACTTTTACTGAACAAAACATATGATGATCTAGTTAGACTGAACTAAAAGATCCCAAGGATCTGCCAAAAATGCTGCTAATTTTCTTATCTACTGCAACTCGATGGAGACACTAGAAGATTATTCAGTGCACTGATTAGAGTGACAAAAATATATATCTTTTCTTATTTTTTCTTTTATGAATTCTTGATAAGAGAGTGAGAGAGAGAGAGAGAGAGAGGGAAAAGGGACCCACTGGTGTGTGGCTAAGCATCTGTATACAAATTAGGCTCATACAAGAGCCACCTGGTCCACCTGTTTTGATATGAGTGGGTTTGTTGGCGAAGATCAAATGTAATCCCTCTCCATTAAGTGAATACTCTCTACTATAGCCCTCCAGTCTGCTAACGGGGGGAGGGGGAGCTCTCTGCTCCCATTTCTTAGCAATGGCCTTAATGGCAGCTATTGTGAGAACCAACCATAAAATATGTTGCCTCTCTTCCCCGTATCTCACTTGGTCTAAGACCCAAAACCAGATGCTCAGGACTCGAGGGGGGGAGGACTGAAACTGAAAAATCTCTTTAAGATGGTGTTCTATATCTGTACAGTACCCCTTAAGCATCTGACATGTCCACAAAATGTGAGCCTGGGAGGCTGGAGTGAACCCAGTCCCCCTCCAACAGTTCGAACCAGCTGCTAGTGCATAGTCACCACCTGCGCTGGAACAAGAAAATACCAAGATCTCACCTTCCAGCCATATTCCCTCCAAAGATGGGCCCCTGTTGTCCGCCATGTGGTGTGCCATATACCAGCCCATTGCTTCTCTAGGAGAGTAATCCCCAGGTCTGTTTCCCACTTAAGTTTAAGTCTTTCAATGGGTAGAGACAGATTTAATAAGTACATTAGATACAATAAGGATATGGCTTCTCTACCACCCCCTGTCGACCAAATGCCTCAAAAAGGGGGGTCCATTGCATCCTCATGCAGTCGGGTGTAAGTTTTCTGAAGGGTGAGGACATAATCTCTGATTTGGTAAAATCTTAGATTATCTCATGGGAGAAGATTAAATGTCTGCCTGGCTGCCTCAAAAGAAATAGGATTATCTGCTGTTCAGACCTGATAAGGGAGTGAAATCCTTTCTTGGCTCATTCTTAAAACAGAAATCTAAAGTGGCAGCGGAAAAGAGGGTCATAGGCCCACCATCGATCAATAGGGCTAGTTCTTGGGTGTATTATTAATCAGCTCAACTGTTTTTACCTTATGCTGTGGAGCTGAATGAGCTCTGTCTAAGGATGAGAGGGCAACATTAAAGTCCCCCCTCCAGTTATGACTGGTGCCTCCATTACAGATACCCGGAGGAATAAGGTAGTGAAAAAATCTTGATCCTCGTCATTAGGAGCATAGATACTTAAGAAAGAAAACTGTGATTGATCAATGCGTGTCTTAGCTTCACCCACCTCCCCTCGGTGTACACTTCAGATTTCAAAATTTTGGGATTTAAATGTATTTTGATAAAAATAGGTGTACCTTTTGCATTCCCTGAAAGAGTTATGTATATACCTGTTGCTTAAAAAAGGTTAGAAAAATATGTCACTTCTCTGCTCAAAATGGGTTTCTTGGAAAAAAAAACCCACAATCAATTGTTTCATTGTTTAAATAGTTAACTATCTGCCTGAGCTTGACCCAGTGTTTGGCTCCATTACATAGAAACACAGAATCTGACGGCAGATAAGGACCGCTTGGCCCACCCAGTCTTCCCATTTCCCTACCTAATGGATAAGCTGCAGATCCTAGTTAACCAACAGCCTACTTCGTCCTACCCCCCCCCTAGAATTGCCTTATGACTGTCCCATGCATGCTTGAATTTCACCACTGTTTTTGAATCCACAACCTCCTCTGGAAGGCTGTTCCATGCATCCACAACCATCTCTGTGAAACAATACTTCCTTACTTTACCTCTGAGCCACCCCCCATCTTCAAATTGTACCCCCTTGTTCTTGCACACCTCTTTGTCTGAAAGATGCTCCCCTCTTGGACTTTGTTGATTCCCTTGAGGTACTTGAAAGTTTCTATCATGTCCCCCTCTCCCTCCTTTTCTTGAGGCTATACATATTAAGCTCCTTAAGTCTCTCTTCTTATGTCTTCTGATGCAGATTCTGCACCATTTTACTTGCCCTCTTCTGGACTGCCTCCATCCTGTTTATGTCTTTGTGGAGATTGGGTCTCCAGAACTGCATGCAGTACTCCAGTTGGGGTCTCACCGGCTGTCTGTACAGAGGGATAACAACTTCCTGTTTTCTACTGGTGATGCCTCTCCCTATGCTTCCCAGTATCCCCCCAGCCCTCCTTACTGCCCTCTCACATTGCTTGTCCACCTTTAGGTCATCTGAAATGACTACCCCCAGGTCCCTTTCCATTTTCATTGTTGTTAGTATCTCACCACCCATTGTGTACTCTTCCCCTGGGTTTTTGCTTCCCAGGTGCATTACTTTGTACTTCTTAGCATTAAATCTAAGCTGCCATACATTTAACCATTCTTACAACCTTGCCAAGCCCCTTCTCATCCTTTTCACCCCACCTTGTGAATCAACTCTGCTGCAGATCTTTGTGTCGTCTGCAAAGAGATGTACTTTTCCTTCCAGTCCCTCTGCAATGTCACTTATAAAGACATTGAAGAGGACCGGTCCTAATACTGAACCCTGCGGTACCCCGCTAGTAACCCCCCTTTCTTCAGAGTGAACTCCATTTACTATTACCCTCTGTGTCCTGTTCTCCAGCCAATTCTTTACTCAGGCTACCGTCTTGCGACCCACTCCAAGGCTGGCTAACTTGTATATTAATCTTTTGTGTGGGACTGTGTCAAATCCCTTGCTAAAGTCTAGGTAGGCCATGTCCACAGTCCCTCCCTGATCTACTACTTTGGTCACCCAGTCAAAGAAATCTATTAGATTCGTCTGACATGACCTTCCCACTGTGAATCCATGCTACCTTGGGTCCTGTGCCCCTCTGGCCTCTAGGTACTCGACAATTCTTTCCTTCAGAAGTAATTCCATCATTTCCCTATCACTGAGGTTAAACTAACAGGTCTGTAGTTGCCTGCTTCTGTCCTGCTCCCACTTTTGTGAAGTGGAATCACATCTGCCCTCCTCCAGTCCTCAGGTACCACCCCATCCTCCCATGATTTGTTAAAGAGGGTGGTCAGTGGTGTCACTAGTTCTACCCTTAGTTCTTTTAGAATTCTGGGGTGAATCCCATAAGGCCCCATTGCTTTGTCCACCTTCAGTTTTAAGAGTTCTTTCAGAATCCTTTCTTCACAATCAATTGTTTTATTGTTTAAATAATTAACTGTCTGCCTGAGCTTGACCCTGTGGTTGGCTCCATTAAGGTTCCAGGTTAGCAATCTAAATTTCTGTATCATTACTATGGAATAAACTCCAAATTATACATGTTATCTCAAAAACAGGCAGCAGCAATGTGCCAATTAGCATATCAATTCAAATAGCAACCCCATCACAACTTTTCTCTCTTGAAACTGAATCAATGTTTATTTCAGTACTTTTCAAAAAAGGAGTAAAATAAGAATATCCCCCACCCCCCCCCTGAACCAATATCTAAAAACTATTACTTGAATCCAGTTATTTTGCCCTCCTAAACTAAGAAGTGCATCCCCACCCCTGCAATTTTAAAGATGGCATGCCTAAGCCATGTGTGTGAAGCTGTTAACAGTATGGACCTGCCCCACCTATTTCCCCCACCATAACATAACTTCACCATTACTCCTTTAAGCTCAGTTTTTAATTAACATTTTACCTCCTAATGGACTAACCCCTCCTCCCCACAAAACATGTTTTTCTGAAACTTTATTAAATTACATTACTAAGACACCTATGTGTTAGGATCCAATGAGGCTGTAAACTTTGAGTGCATTTTTTATTCACAAAATCCTTAGACTCGTGGTGTTGAAAAAAAAAGATTTCCCATCTAAAAATATCTGCAGCTTTACAGGGTGTAGAAGAGCAAATGAAACACCCTGTTTACATAACTGATCCCTTACCCCATCAAAGGCCTTCTGCTTTGTTACAATGGGGGGTCAGGAAAAGCTTGAAGTTTCATACCTTTATACACAAGCCATGTTCCTCTTCGGGTCTTAAATAGAATATCTTCTCTGACCTGAAACTTCAATGGCTTTATAAACATAAATCTTGGTTTGCCATCTTCCCTTCCTGGACCAGAGGCCCTATGCGCTCTACCTAATTCAATCTTCTCTTCTGGATAGTTAAGCCCCCTTACTGAAGTCAGCATTTGCTCACAGTATGTTGGTGGATTTTTCCCTTCCACACCCTTAGGCAGACTACCAATTTTGATGTTCCCCCATCGTGATCTAGATTCTAAATCCTCAACTTTGCTTTTTAAAAGTTCCAGCTCTTTATTCACTGCCCCTAAATCTGTGGACATCTTAGGTATTACATCTTCCACATTAGATAACCTTTGCTTAAACTGTTTTGACCTTGATGTCAGCATCTTAATATTTTCAGCTATGTCTGTAAATTTCTGATCCAAAGTGGCTATAGCCAAATTTATATTAGCAAAACCAGCATGGCACTCCTATAATAAAGACTGCTATGTAGAAGGAGTATTAGAAGTAGATTCCTGGGGAGAGTCTAGATTACCAGTGTTACCTTGGCTAGAATGATATTCCGTCTCCACAGGCTGATCCATATCAGCTTG
The DNA here is from genome assembly GCA_016271365.2 of Neoceratodus forsteri. Taxonomy (NCBI): domain Eukaryota; kingdom Metazoa; phylum Chordata; order Ceratodontiformes; family Ceratodontidae; genus Neoceratodus; species Neoceratodus forsteri. The sequence continues at coordinate 130,561,431 of JADMNL010000024.1, forward strand.
GTTTGTTGGCTGACTATAATTTTCTTCTGCCTATTCCCCTTATCTGTTTGTTCTTCTGTCTTGTCCCATCTACTAACTTTATCTTGCTTTTCTGCCATTTTTGCTGACCTTGCTTTGGATATGGTGGACATTTCAGAACCTGAAAAAAGGTTAATTTTACAAGTGGGGGATTTTAAATAGGAGATTATGGATTGCTGAAAGTGATTTGGGAGTTTTAACATCATCCTTTGCAATAGACGGGGAAATGTTCCCCAGCTCATCGAGTCCTTTTTTGTTTTTAGCTACCAAAACACTGCCACCTCTCCCTTTCACAACATATCTACCAATCCCCTTTTTCTTCATTCCTTGTGGCCTAAGTGCCCCGCATGCATCTAACTGAGCCTCGGCCCCCACTTCAGGAATAATTCCCAGTATCGAATGGGTAGTTAAACCAGCACTGAAATCTGCTGAGGAACGAACATAAACTGATGGTTCCCCATCCAAAACCTGCTCTCCTACTTATGGAAAGCTATCAGCTGTTTCCCTCTGGGTCAGTATCGTTCCCAACCAGGATTCCTATTCTGTCCCAGAATCAGCCACCAGAGTAGAGGATGAATCAGAAAAAACACAGAATGTATCTGGTCTGCAGTTAGAGGGCTTAAAGGTTACCTGACCCAGGTCTTTGTTTGTAGTTGTTGGCAGATGATTTTTCCTCTAATCTTCAGGCAGATGTAGGTTATGGCACCTTCCCTGGGGAAAGCTATCTTCTGTCTTGGGCAGTAAAATCTCTCAAGCCCATCTGAAATGTTTGGACATTACCTGTGGTCCCCTGAGAAAGTGAGGAAAAATGCCAGACCTCGATACTGCGCTCAAAGGTCTGCATTCACATAATGAAGGGGATAACTAGGGATGTCCAACACACACAGCTGGAGTACTTAGCAATCCATCTTGGATCTTGCCAGATTATTGACCAATCGATGTCCCATAAGTTGATGTGCCATTCTCGTATGTGATTGTTGTTAAATGTTTTTTGTCAGGTCGAACCTGAAAAAGGGCTAGTTCCAGTGTTCCAACCCAGTTAACAAAATAAAATGAAATGAAATGAAACTGTGGCACAATTCCATTCTGAAGGGACAGTTGCTGAGGAGAGTGAGAGATTCAGAATGTGGGTAAGTGGGGTGGTAATTGGGGACAGAAATTTTAGAAGCCTAGGATGCAGGCCATCAGGGCTAGACTTAGCTGGGTTAAGAGAAGAAAGAGCTCTCAAGACTTTAGAAGGAGAGATTGGAGATAGCGATACCTGTGATCTTGTATGTTGGAGTTTTGGGTGAGGATGGTGGAGATGGGGAGTCAGCTGGGACTGCACAGGTGGTAAAAATATGTTAAAAGCTTTTGCAACATGAGCAGGGTCAGAGATAAGCGTGCCAGCTTTGGGGATGGAAGGGGGATGGGGAGATGATGGGGGATACAGAAGTGAGCAGAGATCCTGCCAGAAAGAGGATGGGGAGGTGTTAGAGGGGGTGACACAAGAATTAAAGAAATCAGATTTAACATGCCAGATAGTGATAATGCAGTGATTATGGAGCATGCAAAATGCCTGAAGTAAGGTCTAGGTTCCTGAGGTCTTGTAGCGATGCCAGGCACAGTCATGAACTTTGCACAAAGCCAGAATATTGGAGGTGATCCAGGGATGGTGGTTCCATTTAACTCTTGCAGTTTTTAGGAGTGCATGGGCATCCCAGACTTTAAAGAATATTGATTTAAAGTGAGCAAGGGCAGTGTCCACCGAAGGGGAGGTGAGGACAGATGACCAGTTAGCCATGGCAAGGTCCTGTAGTAAGCCATCCACACTGAGGGATTTGAGAGGGCGGAGGTGCCTATATTTAGGAGGGAGTTGTGGAAAACTGGATTTCCTGATGCAGAAGGTGGGGCAGTGGTTACTGAGTGCATCAGGTAGAGTACCAGTTGAGCAGATGTGATGTGGATGGGAAGTGAGCACCCAGTCAAGCAGGGAGTGTGACTGTGTTTTAGGTTAGGATGGGTAGGGTCTTTAATCTACTGGGAGAGGTTGAGGGCTTCAATCTGCTGGTGAAAGTTTGGGGATGTGGTGGGAGAGCCAGTCTAGGTTTAAGTCACTGAGCAGGATTTGTTCACCAGTGGCAGGGAGGGCTGAGACAGAGGTGATGCAGAAGACAAGAGAGGAGGGGGAGAGTTTTGAGGAGGCATATAGGCCCCCATGAAGAGAGGGGATGAAGATGGGAAGGTGAGGTTGGCTAAAAGGAGTTCGTGAGAACTGGTTATGGCTTCACGGTGGGAGACTGTACACTTGAACAAGTGTCAGCAATAAATTGCTACCCCATCATCTTTTTCCAGAATCTTGCCGGTGGAGGATGAAATCAGGAAGGGTCAGTTGAGAGTTGGAGACATGAGAGCAAAGCCATGTTTCAGTGACGCATAAACTGTCAGGAGAGTGTAAGGTGACCCATACTTTTAACTCATCAAGTTTAGGGAGTAAGCCATGAATATTTAAATGAAAGATCTGCAGTCGTTTTGGAAGAGCGTCCATAGAAACATAGAAACACAGACTTTGATGGCAGATAAGGACCGCTTGGCCCACTTAGTCTACCCATTTCCCTACCTATTGGATAAGCTGCAGATCCTAGTTAACCAACAGCCTGCTTCTTCCTAACCCCCATCAGAATTGCCTTATGTCTGCCCCAGAATTCTTGAATTTCCCACTGTTTTGACCCCACAACCTCCTCAGGAAAGGTAGGTTCCATGAGTCCCACTACCCTCTCTATGAAAAAATACTTCCTTACGTTGCCCCTGAGCCATTTCCCCCTTTATGTTCAAATTGTGCCCCTTCTTCTTGCACATCTCTTTTTCTGAAAGATGCTACCCTCTTGGACTTTGTTGACTCCCTTCAGGTACTTTACAGTTTCTATCATGTCCCCCCCTCCCTCCTTTCCTCGAGGATATACATTTTAAGCTCTTGTAGTCTCTCTTAGTATGGCTTCTGGTGTAGACCCTGCACCATTTCAGTTGCCCTCCTCTGGACTGCCTCCATCCTGTCTATGTCCTTGTGGAGATGGGGTCTCCAGAATTGCATGCAGTACCCCAGATGGGGTCTCACCAACTGTCTTTGCAGAGGGCTAACAGCTTCCTGTTTTCTACTGGTGATGCCTCTCCCTATTCATTCCAGTATCCCCCCAGCCCTCCTTACTGCCTTCTCACATTACTTGCTTTCCTTTAGGTCATCCGATCTGAGGGAGAGAAGACCGGAGCTGAGGGACCAGGATTGGGTTCAGTGTCACCCACTATGAGCAACAGGATGACCAAAATGCAGGTGTTGGGCATGACACTTGTGTGATTCAAAGGCCTTGAGAGGGAATACGTGGGCAAGGGTATATGAAGGGAGTTGCTAAATGGTACCTACGAATGTGAATTTGGAGCTGAAGAGTCCTGGGTAAATTGTGGGGTGGAGGAGGGAAGAGAAGGGGGTTTGGTGGCAAGGACAGTAGGAGAGGACAGATTGAAGGGCAGGCTAGTAATGGAAGAGGGAGAAAAATAAACACTGGGGAAGGAATAAGGGGAAGATCTGAGGAAAGGAGAGAAGAATTAGGAGAGGGAAGAGGAAGGCCTGAGTGGTGTACATGGGGTTAGTAAGAAAGAGGGGAAGGTGTGGAAGATAGGCCATCAGAGACTGAACTACTGGCAGGTGTATAGTAATAAATAAGGAGTGTGAGACTGCACAGTGCTAACAGTTGTTGGGGTAGAAGGAAGAGAGGAAAAGGTAACAGAAAAAAATACAACTAGTAAGTAAGGTACAAGAAACACGACAACAGGAGGCAAGAACAGATCAAGTAGTAATAGGGTTTCTGCCTTTGGTGCATAGGGTTGGGGGTTTGAAACCAAGGAGGGAAAGGTTAGACAGACAGGGGGAAAGGCAGAGAGAACAGGCTGAAAAGGGGGAGAGGGAGGAGAGAGTAGGGAAACTTAGAGAGAGTCAGGGCCGTAAGCTGCAGAATACAGAAGGCACGATAGTGACTCCTAGTGGTGGAATTATATAAGGAACAAATGAGAAACTGGGAGATAGGTTCTTGCAGAAGTCAAACAGGTAATGTCACATGACTGATCATGTGACAGGAAGTGACCTATATAGGTAAAGCTGTACCTAGGTGGGTGGAGAGGAGAGGCAGTCGGGGCAGTCACTGTGAAGCAGCGATGGGCTAACCAGGCTGCTCCAACTATGCTTTAGGGAGTTTACTCTCACTGGTGCCACCCACCTTGCTGTTTGCTGCTGCTGAGGCTGGCTGCAGTGGTCCACTCCTTTTGAGGGAGCTGGAGTGAGTGCCCCTGTGAAGACAAAGCAGAGAACACTTAGCCTGCTGCACACAAAAGGCAGGCATTAGTATGCAGTGGGAAGCCAAGAGGAGGGTGGGATTCACTGTGCATACACCACCCTGGAGCCCCAACCAGCTTCCAGAATGGGCACAATACAAGAACTAAGCACTGCAAAGAAACACAGTCAGAAATTACCAGATCTCAGTACGCCCATCTTAAGGTAACAGTTGGATCACCACGCACCTATAGCAAACAATCAATCATGTTTAGATGACTCAGAAACTATCACTTGCTCTCAGCCAACAATTAAAGCAGAACTGGCCAAGTGCACAACAGTTGTGGAACAATTTACAGTAAAACAATTTTGTTCCAGGTAGCCCCAACTATGTTGTAGGAGTCCACTCTGCTAGTGCCACTCACTTTACTGTTTGCTGCTTCTGAGACTGGCTGCAGAGGTCTCTCCTGTTCAGGGAGCAGGAATGAGTGCCCTTGCTGTTTGTTGCATCTGAGGCCAGCTGCAGGGGTCCGCTCCTGTTCAGGGAGCTGGAAAGAGTGGCCCTTGCAGTTTGCTGCTTCTGAGGCTGGCTACAGGGTTGTGCTCCTGTTCAGGAAGCTGGAATGAGTGCCCCTTGCTGTTTGCTGCTTCTGAGGCCAGCTCCAGGGGTCTGTTCCTGTTCAGGGAGCTGGAATGAAGATACTAACAAAGGTAATGTTTTTAGTAACAATAGTATCAACAATATTAACAACAAAATCATTCCTGGGAAGAGAGTGATGTAGAGAATGAAGAAACTAGTATCATGAGCCCCTCAAATAGTTACTTACCAAATATAGAAGGAATTACTAGAGATACAGCTATAGAATTAAGGGATCCATGTACAACAATTCCTATACTATATAAACAAATGATAAAACTAAAATAAGATTTAGCATACATAAAAGGTATCTGTATTGAAAAAAGAAGAAGACTGAAAAAAAATGAGGAGGGAAGAGGAGAAAGAAATAAAAGAACAAAGGATGATAAATATTATTGAGGAAGAAAACAATAACACGAATAGGGAATTTATCATGCTATGATTAGAAGAATTATGGAATGATAGCATATGTGCAGAATTGGCAATAAACAATAAAACACAATGGGAAGAAGGAAAGAAACAGATTCTGAAACACAGTGTTATAGAATTAAGTACGCATACCGCTACTACCCATAAAATAGAAAGTAAGGATCATCAAACAGATGTGAAACTGGGAAATAAAGAATTGGAGGGAACCAAAAACATGAATAAAGAGGAAAACAAAGGAATCACAAAGGGGAAGGGAATAGCAAAGAAGAAACAAAAAAAAGTCAAGAGTCAAAGAGTAAGCAAAAATACAAAACAGAAATAAACCCTGGGGAAAGCAGGCTGACCTGGCTAGGATTCATGAAACGCCTTCCCCCACCCAGGGACCACCAGGGCCATCACCGTTACCTCAGAGGTTGCCAAGAAAGAGGAGCGGTTGGCCCAAGGTGGGCTCAGGGAGGGAGAGGGTGGTGGAACAGAGATGCATACCTCCAGTTGTAGCACTCCACAGTTCATATGTTGTTCTGGCAAAGAGTGATTCCTCTATGAAGGCACCTGCAGTGGAGACCAAGGAGGATGCTGGGAACCTCCACAAAGGAGACCCACAGGAGGGTGGCATGAGACCCCACAGGGAAAGAAAACAACTCCTGGTGGGGGAGTCAATCATTAGGGGGGTAGACCTGGGGAGGAAGGGATAGGAGGTAAGGTGCCTGCCTAGCACGAGGCTTGGAGGACAGGAAGCAACCCAGGATCATGGGAGCAGCTGCACAAGGGAGGGAGCTGGATGTCATTGTCCACCTAGGGACAAATGACCTGGCTGTAAATGGGATAAGAGCAGTACAAAGAGGAGTTTGTGGAGTTGGGGTGGGGCCTTAGACAAGTAGCATGTACGGCAACCTTCTGGGAGGTGCTGCCTGTCTATAGCAAAGGATGATGCTAGGTATTCCGCATCATGGGATTCAATGAATGGTTGAACAACTAGTGTGCAGCTCAGGGTTTTGGCTTTATTGGGACTGGGGAGCCACCTGGGGGATGCAGGCTTATACTGGCATGATGGTCTGCATCTGTCCAAGGAGGGATCCAGGATCCTAGGTGAGAGGTTTAAATACTTCATTGGCAAGCATTTAAACTAGCCAAGGGGGGAGGCACTGAAAAGAAGCAGGGAAATCCCAGCCTCCCCCCACAAAGTGCAGTAGTTTGAGAGGTAAACACCAAGGCAGAGAAGTCAGTAGGGAGCAGGATAGGGATAAATGCAGAAAAAGGTGTTAAGGACAGGGATCAGGCTAAAAGGGGTAAGACCATAAAAAATAAATGGAAGGTGATGAGTACCAATGCCCACAGTCTGTGCAACAAGCTCCCTGAACTAGTGGCCTTGATGGAAGAGGGATGCCTGGATATTGTGGCAGTCACTGAAACATGGTATACAAAGAACCATGAGCTGGAAGTCAACATACCAGGATACACAGTCTACAGGAGGACAAGGTAGGTAAAAGAGGAGGAGGAGTAGATCTCTATATAAGGGAAGGGATTAAAGCAACAGAACTAAAGAGTAAAAGGGAAGTTGATGAGTCACTATGGGTCACCCTGGAGACAGGAAATGGCACCACAATCAGCATGGGGGTTGTGTTCAGACCCCCATCTCAGGGGAAGGAAATGGACAAGGAAATAATAGAAGGCATCCTTAAAATGGCAGAAAAAGGGGAGATATTGTTGATGAGGGACCTGACTATGCCAGATGTTAACTGGAGTACCATTGCTGCAGGCACATCCAAGAGCAGGGTCATTCTTGATGCCCTGCAGGGGGCATGCCTCAGACAGCTAGTGTTGGAACCCACTTGGGAGGGAGCAATCTTAGACCTGGTACTCTCAAATGGGGAAGGAGAAAGGATCTCAGATTTAGAAGTGGGTAGCCATCTGGGAACAAGTGACCACCAAACAGTGTGGTTCACAATAAACACAGCCATAGAGTCAAGCCATACAAAAACAAGAGTATTGGACTTTAGGAAGGATGACTTTGGGAAAATGAGAGAGTGCCTTAGAAAAGCACTAGCAAATGGGCAAGAAGGAGGGGTGGAGGAACAATGGGAATAATCAAAACAGCCATCACAGAGGCAACAAGCCTTTGTGTAAATCAAATCAATAAAACAAAATGAAGGAAAAAAACACTATGGTTCTCAAAAGAGGTGGCAGGGACTGTTAAGGAGAAAAGGATAGCATTCAGGAAATATAAGGAAACACAGAAGGAGCAGGACAGAGAACTTTATCAGTTAAAGCAGAAGGAGGCAGGGAAGGCAGTCAGAATAGCAAAGGCACAAACTGAGGAAAAGATAGCCAACTCTGTTTAGAAGGGGGATAAAACCTTTTATAGGTACATTAGGGAGCGAAGAAAGACCAAGGGAGGGATACAGAGACTTAATAAAGGGGAGGGAATGTGGTCAGAGGGGGACAGTGAAAAAGCAGGGATACTGAATGAATATTTCTGCTCAGTATTCACAACAGATGAGGAGGTGGAGGTGCCTAAACCAAACAAGGGAGACACTCTGAATAGGGGGGTTGATACCAGTCCATTCACAGAAGAAAGGGTTTTGAAAGAACTCTTGAAACTGAGGGTGGACAAAGCAATGGGGCCTGATGGGATTCACCCAAGAATACTAAAAGAACTAAGGGTAGAACTAGTAACACCACTGACTACTCTCTTTAATAAATCATGGGAGGATGGAGTGGTACCCGAGGACTGGAGGATGGCAAATGTGATTCCACTTCACAAAAGTGGGAGCAGGACAGAAGCAGGAAACTATAGACCAGTTAGTTTGACTTCAGTGGTACGGAAAATGATGGAATCACTTCTGAACGAAATAATTGTTGAGTACCTAGAGGCCAGAGGGGCACAGGACCCAAGGCAGCATGGTTTCACAGCAGGAAGGTCATGTCAGATGAACCTAATAGATTTCTTTGACTGGGTGACCAAAGTAGTAGACCAGGGAGGGGCTGTGGATATGGCCTACCTAGATTTTAGCAAGGCATTTTACACAGTCTCACACAAAAGATTAATATACAAGTTAGCCAGCCTTGGAGTGGGTCCCAAAGTGGTAGCCTGGATAAAAAACTGGCTGAACAACAGGACGCAAAGGATAATAGTAAACGAAGTCCACAGTGAAGAAAGGAGGGTAACTAGCGGGGTACCGCAGGGTTCGGTACTGGGACCGGTCCTCTTTAATATCTTTATAAGTGACATTGGAGAGCACCTGGAAGGAAAGGTATGCCTCTTTGCAGATGACACAAAGATCTGCAACAGGGTTGATACACAAGGTGGGGTGGAAAGAATGAAAGGGACTTGGCAAGGTTGGAGGAATGGTCAAATACGTGGCAGCTCAGATTCAATACAAAAAAGTGCAAGGTAATGCATCTGGGAGACAAAACTCAGGGGAAGAGTACACAATGGGGGGGTGAGTTAATAACAACAACAAAAATCGAAAGATACCTAGGAGTAATTATATCAGATGACCTAAAGGTGGGCAAGCAATGGAGAAGGCAGTAAGGAGGGCTGGGGGGATACTGGGATGCATAGGAGAGGCATCAACAGTAGAAAACAGGAAGTTGTTATCCCTCTCTACAGATAGTTAGTGAGACCCCATCTGGAGTACTGCTTGCAATTCTGGAGACCTCATCTCTGCAAAGACATAGACAGAGTGGAGACTGTTCAGAGGAGGGCAACCAAAATGGTGCAAGGTCTGCACCAGAAGACATATGAGGAGAGACTAAAGCAGCTTAATATGTATTCCCTTGAGGAAAGGAGGGAGAGGAGGGGGACATGATAGAAACTTTCAAGTATCTCAAGGGAATTAACAAGGTACAAGAGGGTAGTGTCTTTCAGAAGAAGAGATGTGCAAGAACAAGGGGGCACAATTTGAAGATAGTTGGGGAAAGCTCAGAGGTAATGTTATAAAGTATTTTTTCACAGACAGGGTTGTGGATGCATGGAACAGCCTTCCTGAGGAGGTTGTGGAGTCAGGAACAGTGGGAGAATTCAAGAATGCATGGGACAGGCATAAGGCAATTCTGGTGGGGAGCAGGAGGAAGTAAGCTGTTGATTAACTAGAATCTGCACCTTATCCATCAGGTAGGGAAATGGGCAGACTGGGTGGGCCAAGAGGTCCTTATCTACCATCAAATTATATGTTTCTATGTGTCTAAGTAAAAAAACATGCATAAAGTCTGGTGACACTAAGGGAAATAAAAGAAACACAACAGAAAACAGTAAAAAATAATAGGCAAGATGCAGAGTTACAAGAAGACACATCAATCAATGAAAGCAAAAAAGGAAGAGAACATAGAGATGAGGAATATTGGCATGAGAGCTTTGGCAGATTTCTTACAAAGACACTGGGAACAGACTTCATTCTACCAATGTTTAGAGTGGGAACAACAACAGAAGAAAAAGAACTTCTTAACAAAGCAGTAAAAAAAAAAACTATTAAAAAATATACTAAAAGTGAATAAATCATTGACTGAATGTTTGAGTGCAGTCAGACCTCTGGCAAGTAAAGAATTGATGTTGCTGGTTACTGACCAATATTATGTGTTAAGATCAATAAAAGGAAAGAAGGAAGAGTTGAAAAAGCTAGGAATGGAGCTTAAAGAAATCAAGATTCTAAAAGAGCTATTCCCAGAATATTATAATTCAATATGCTATGAGGACAGGAACAAAAATTTGAAGGTAATCTCCATTTATGGAATTGAACAAATGTGGAAAGAAAGTGCTAGAAATTTGAAATTTAAAATAGGAGATATGTTAAGAAAACTCATAAATTATAACATCAGATATGAAAAGAGCCTCAAGGTGGGAAAACAATAGTATAATAACAATATGGATGACAAAGGGGCTAACACGTAGAAATGTTATGAGAAAATGGGAGAATTAGACAGCCTAGGGATACACATCCAAGAGGAAACCAATGATGAAAGACACGCTAAAGGAAATCACAAAGAGACAATACTGAAATCTGTAGAATGGGAGGTAATGATAAAAACAACAAACAGTTTTGAGATTTTGAGCATGAAGGAAGAGAGTGACTGACAATCGGCTGAATGGATAGAGTAAATACAGATCCAGATAAAGATACAACAATAATAAGGAAGGTTTTGTCTTGGAATATTTCTGGTTGATTTAAAGGAAAAACTTGCAGAGCCACAATTTTTCAAAATATATACGGAGTTTTCATTATCTGTGTATAAAGCAACCTTGGATGAGTGCCAATGTTTTCATCAATGGTTTTAAACTTTATGAAAAAAAAAGCAAATGAGAATAAGAAATATCCTAGACAGACTGGAGGGCTATTGACTTTGTGTAAGTTGGAGAATGGCAAAATAACAAGGGAAACCAAGACAGAAAGTGAAATCATGTTGGCCACCATACATGAAGAGGCGAAGTGGCTACGCACCAAGTATCTGTGGTGCAGAGCTACTCTGCAACCATTGTACCCCCATCATGGGATGCACTACTGGGGGTGCACTGCCCCCACACCCGATCCCCTGGTTGTGGACAGCAATGCGCTTGGGGTGGATGAGGTGTGTGGCTGCACCAGGTGGCAGTCACTAATGTGTAGTGCTGTCTGCATGGGTGTGGAGGATGATGAGGCTATGGCAGGGGACCCTGCCAGAAGACCATATGCAACCATGGCTGCACACTCACAGGGTCCCATCCCCAGGTCAATCGGCCTGTGCCCCCTTCCTCCAACAAACGGAGTCTCCACCCTACACACATATGCCCCATCCCCATTGCAGGCAGTGGAGGAGGTGTGTGGTGGGCATTGCTGTTAGAAGCCAATGGACACTGAACCTCCTGCTAGGTCTGAGAGATGGGAATGGTGTGGACATGCAGCGGGGGTGTCTCCTTATGTCATTCAGTGGTACCACAGTACCAGGACCAGTGCCCCGTTGTGTTCTGGGGGAGAGGGATTCCACTGACCTCAGCCACCCACGCAGTATCCAGGTGCCGATGCACAACCCCAATCCTGCACCGTCCTGTGCAGGGGATCCACTCTGGGTCCCAGGCAGGCCATTCAATTGGCTGCCTGCCTGGGACCATAACTCTGCTCTCATCCACCCTGTGTGAACCTGTGCACCATGGGCAGGGCCATGGACAGGTGGCTGGCAGTTGTGAATGCCATTGGTGCACAACTGTCCACAGGTATGGAGCACTGTGGGTGAGATACACACCTCTGGTGCATAATTCCTGCTCCTATGTGCATAGGGCCATTATGTGTATAATACAAGAAGGTACAAAAGACACCATACTAATTCAGCCATATGTACCACCTATCAATAGTAAATTCTATCAAGAAAACATACTTACAGATATTGTAAAATAACTGATAAGATGATTGGAGAAACCAGAAAATGGAATATTATTAATGGGTGATTTTAATATGTGCATTGGTAAAATAATGGAAGCACCAGAGGATTTTTCTGATCTATTAAATATAAATATGAATGTGGAAAGGAACATTACATTATTACGGAATCCAAAGATGAGAATATTACTAGAAATAGAAAACAAGTTTTGAAACCTTAACAACACACATCATTTTGATATTAAATGGTAAAACAAAATCAGATGCTGAAGGAAACTTCACTTATACATAGGAATTACTGGCTCATCAGTTATTGATTATGCATGTATAACTGTAAATGTTATACCTGTCTGTTATGATTTTAAAATAGAATGTAAGACAGAAAGCCCACATTGTCCTTTAATTTTAGTAATGATTACAGAGAACAGAGAAACAGGGTACCAGGAAATTAACAAAATCTGCCCCAATACAGGTATATAAGAAAATTTGCATAGGATTGGGGAAAATTGAAAGGAAAAATGTTATCAAAGATGTTATGGACAGTGGACTCTATGCTATTTTAAACTCCATTATGAACTTACCTGAAGATAAGGATGTTATGACAGTTTTTGCTAAAGTAATGAGACAAACGGCTGAATATATAGCAAAATAAAATTATATTGGGAAAAAAGGGTGCAATATGGTATAACAAAGAGTGAGAGTGTCTGCACACTGTTGAGAACTGTGGAGGAGTTTTGCAGCAGGGCTTGTTTATTGCTCATTTTATCTTATTAAATGCACGCCACCAGTCTCTTAAATGAGCTCACCAGACTTTCTTGTGATACTTGTCTCTGGCCTGTGGTTCCTGGTGTTTTTATCTCTGCAGGACGATCCACAGAGGTGGCGGTGGGACTGTTGCAGATAGAACGGCCCTTCAGGAAGGCTGAAAGCTGGGCCTCACATAAGCCTGAAGCCTGAAGTTTGTATCCTGCATCCTGAATCTGCACATCAAGTTTGACAGTCTGATAGCCTGCGGACCGAAGTCTGTACGCACTGTGGGTGTTGTAAACTGTGTATGCTAGGCTGGAAGTTGGAAATTGAAATGGATTGTTTTTGAAAAGGAAAGTGAAGGAAGTATAATCCTGAGTCCAGCTTTCCAGTATTGTTTTACTTCTTTCTGTTTGTGTCTGTGGGAAAGGAGAAAGGAGAAGCTCTGACATACTTTAGTTTATAATTTTTTCCTTTTCTGCTAGTCCTGGTTTATAGTCAAATAGTTACATAGTGGTGCCTTCTATTTTTGTGCTTTTTTGAGCACCTTGGCAGGTTTTATATGTTTTAACATATTTTATGCTTAATTACTTACATTATATTTGTTTTTTCCTTTTATAGTTCATGCCATGAGTGTCCTTCTGCTCACTGATTGGTCAATTCACAGCCACGTGATCTAACGACTCATGAGCTTTTATACGCATGTGTGATATCTTCCTGGTTAGTATGCTTTGATGTCCATGTGGCTGGAGGAGTGATAATGAGACACTTGTGATAACTTATATTTGGTTTGCACTTTAGTATTTGGTATCTGGCATTTAGTTTTTTTTTTTGCACTTCTCAGCAATTTTTCCTGAGTTTGCACTAAAAAGGAGAGCTGAGTAGGTGCTTTGTCAGTGGTGCTCTGGCAAGTTGGCTGCTAACTATACAGTGAATTGTTCAACTATCTGCTATTTCTATTAGAGGGACTCAGCAATGTTCTTCAGTCAGTAAGTAATTTATGTTTTTTTAGTTACATTCATTGATTTCTCTGAATTGGTGGTTATTTTGTTCTTTTTGTCAGCAAGACAAAAGATTATACCCGAGGTATTTTGTATTTGTTTATATCTCTATTAATATATATATTTTAGACATTTTGAGTTCATTCAGAGATTCTAGGTTCTTTTTTTTTCAGTTGGTTTAATGTAGGGAACATTTAGGAAACTTGGTATGCTTGGTCACAACTAAACTTCAGGTTGATTTTGATGAATAATTTTTCTTTTTATTTTAGAGTCTGCCCTGGACTGTTTTAAAGAGGAACTTTATCTATTTGAGGAAATTGTCAGAAAGCTTATGGACTGACTTTATTTGCCCTGAAAAGAAAGTGTACTTATGCTATGGATATCTATTAAAGACATTGCTACAATGTACTACAAATTGTTGTTCATTACTGCTCATTGCTGTTTATTACTGTCAGCATTGTAAAGGACTGTTATGTGTTTGTGGAACCTCTTCCCTGAACATTATGTGGATTCCATGTTTAGTTGAAGGAGATCGTCATCTTATTTTCTGACAGCTCTATCAGGAGAAGAATTGTCCCTTGCTTTTGAGGCGCTCCTAGCTGAGGACTTATTTGTGAAAACTGAACATATGTTTTTTTTTCTCTTTAGAAATTTGTGAATTTGTCTGTTGCCTGTTTGGGGTCTTTGCTAATGTTAGTTCTCTAACTAGAACGTTTGTTTAGAATCACTGTATCTGTGAATTCCCATTTGTCTGGTTCTTGGTTTTGTTTTTCCTTTCTGTTTTCATTTAGAGTTAAGATGGTGGATAAAGTGGGAAAGAGGAAAAGGGAGATTAAAACATATAGTAAAAATAATATGAAAAGAATAATTGTAAAGAAACTTCTAAAGTGAAAACTAAGGAAGTTAACCAAAAGATAACTCAGTTCTTAACCTTTCGTTATCTCATATGGAACTAAGAGGTAATAAGAAAGTAGCTAAAACTTTCATCCAAAATTGACATCCTCTCCATGGGATGTTTTGTGATAGTAACCATTCCTCATCTCACCCCCTATTAAAAAAAATCTGGAGTTTAGAAGAGTCATCAGGTAGGAACTGACAAGATATAGTAAATAGTTGTAATAAACAAGAAAAGCTGGAAACAATCAATATTATAAATTTGACTGCCCCTGGCCTCCACTTATCAGATTTAGTGAATCCTCCAGTATGGGAGTTGCTAATTAAGCATGAGGGAATAAAATCCCCCTATGATAATATGACTGGAGTGAATATGATTGATCTGGATAGCAGTGCAACTAACTATGTAAATGAGCAATTTCTTGTCAAACCAGTGCCGGGAGCTGTTGACATTCCACAGGTTATGGATTTAAGTATTCATCGACCAACACAGACTATGAGTAAGGGCTCCTTTCTTAATAATTTTTAGTCTTTTTTGACACCAAATGTGACTAATCAGAATTTAAAGGAACATCTTAGAATGTCAGAACATTTTGGCTCTGTTACAAAATGTTCGGAGAACGCCAACAGCGTGTTAACTCACGTTGATGCTCCAAATAATAATGACCATAAGAGCCCAGTTTCTGCCAATAAGAACTTAGAAAGTATCCTTCATGAGTTAAAAAGTGAAATTCATTTTGGGAATGAGCAGCTTATGGAACTGGTTACATTGTTTGGATTGTTTATACATTTTTTTATTAAGGATAAAGAGGGATTTCCGGATAATTTAAAATGCAGTGAGACTCATAAGATGGATAAGATACCTTCAGGAACTGGAAATCAAGAACGGGAGGTTGGTAACTCTAGCTTCTGAGTCAGAGGGAGATAATACTTTGCTTCATGATAATGGTTCCCTGATAGCTCAAAATGGCAATAGGAGTATTAGAAATATCAAAGAGAGAAGTAATAGAAGTAGAAAACCTAATAAATGGATTAGAGGAAAGAAAGCTTCATATTAATAATACTGAAAAAGTGAAGAGAAAGACTCCTAAAACTAAAGAGGGCAGCGATAAAAGTAAGCAGACTTCTGGAAATATGCTAGTTAGGGAAAAAGATAATAATGTTGACCTTGGGAAAAAGCAAAAAGAGAATACAGTGATTCAAAAGGGAACAAAAAATAAGAAAGTAAAGCTTGGGAAAACATCTGAAAAAGATCATTTGGACAATGAAAGAAAGACTACCTGTGCCAAGACAGGCTATTATAGAGTGTTTAATTACAGCCGGTGATATGCTCCCAACTTTGTTTATTAATGGTCTCCCTAAAGGGAGATCAGAAAATAATTATCCTTTGAAATTGACTACCTATAATTTAATTAAAGGCTTAGCAGGTTTGAAAATTGGTTGGCAGGACATAAAATTAACCTATAGCTATAAGCATGGTACACAGATAGGATGGGTATGTGTGGTACTTAGAAATGCATCTGTGAGAACCAGAATATTTGCCATAAAAGATAAATTTATGGACATTGATATCACACTTGATGTGACAATAAGAGAGCATATCTGGTATGTGTAGTACGGTATGGGCTGCATGCCCATTGGCTCACGCTGTGGACCAATGGGCGTATAGCCCTACCGACGGTGTCAGTCGGCGGGCAGCGGGGTGGCAGGCAGGTGGGGTCCTGCTGCCCACCACTGACCGGGGAAGGAGCGGGGTGGTGGGATCAGTGGGAGGGTGGGGAGGGGGCCTGCTGGACCACCAGGGATTTGGAGGTCAATACTCCTATATTGAAGCCCACAATTGGGCAGTCATTGGTCCACTGGACCACCAGGGATATTGGATTCAATTTTTCTTTTTTACTTAAGCCTGTGATGGGGCAGTCATCGGTCCACTGGACCACCAGGGATATAGGAGTTATCTATTTTTACACACTTTAGCCCACAATGGGGCAGGCAGTGGTCCACTGGACCACCAGGGATATTGGATTCAATTCTTTTCTTTTACTTAAGCCAGCAATTGAGCAGTCAGCAGTCCACTGGACCACCAGGGATATTGGGATCTTTTTATTTTATGAATGCCCATGATCGGGCTGTGGGGCAATGTGCCGCTGGGGGCGTCGGTCCCGACGGCTGCGTACTGGCAGGGCACCAGGTTGAAGTCATTGGGGATCAGTGCACCTGCATGCAAATGGGGCCGTAATGACATGCAAATGGCCCCATGTGTGCCTTGCATACATTATGGCCCATTTGCATGTCAACTTTTGGATATCATGGTTGCTGCACCTTGCACAATGTAACTTGCATTAGCGCATCCCCATGCTCCACTCTGACCACTGGTGCTGGTGCAGTGCCACTGTACCATGCACACTGCAGGTGGCCATGGTGCGATATTCAATGATGCAGAGCCATGGCACAGCTCCGCTGAATATCACCCAGCCCACACCCCTGCACAGCCATGTTGAGCTGCACCCAGGCTTGCGCCACAGCCTGGTGCAGTTTGAATATCTGGGCCTTTATATGTATAATGATTGCAAATATTTGCATTAAATGGGTGATTTTCAATATTTATATCCCAGTAGGCTTAAATACCTTAAATTATCATAGAGTTATGGACATGATTGTAGGTAGCATTGACTCTGTGAAAAAAGATTCCCTGGGTTAAATTGTTTTTGGCTGGTGATTTTAATGCCCATATAGGTTCATTAATTGAGGATTATACAAGAGATTGGTATATTGATGATATCATGAATATACCTTTAAGACACTCTAAAGATAGCTCTATCTCTAAAAATGGGAAAATTGTTCTTGATTTTTGGAAAATATAGTTGTAAAGTTCTAATGGCCATTCTAATGGTGATAGGGAGGGCAAGTGTACATTTCTGACTGGTAATGGGGGAGCTGTTTTGGATTTATGTATAGTGAAGGCTATTGATTACCCTTTAGTAAAGTTATTTAAAGTTATTAAATTTTGGGATAGTAACCATTGCCAAGTTACGTGCTCTGTCCATTTTGGATTTGTAAAATATTTATCTGACCACCTGGAAGAAACTAAGGTTAATACTTCTATGTGTATTTAATATGGGAAAAAAATTAAATGGGATTCCTTTTCAAGGGAGGTATTGGATAATATTATATGTAATCATCAGGTTTGAGCTAGAACTTATATAATTCAAAACAGCAGCCACTTGGAAATGAAAGCATTAGTTAAGGAATTCAATGAGCTAATTGCCACTACTTCTCTAGAGCTTAGTAAAAAGGAAAGAATTAAGAAACATAATGATATAGGTTTGGATAAGCCCTGGTTTGATTTTGAATGCTATTTTATGAGGAGAGGAATTAAAAGTTGGGAAAATTAGGACCAAAGTTCCATCTTGTCAAATTCGTGGTACTTTTAATAATCTTAAATTAGAATATAAATGAATGCTGGAAAAGAAAAAGATTATTTGGCTAATCAGTGGGTTAGATTACAGGAAAGTATAATGACAAAACATTCTAAAACTTTTTGGACAATAGTTGCTTTTGGATGTAATGTAAACAATATTTCATATAATGTAACAGGGATGATTAGTGAACAAATGTAGGTGCAACATTTTAGTGAGGTATAGAAAATAGTACAAGGTTCAGTATGGCATTGGGGATGACTCCACACACCTGCATGCAAATTTGATGGAGGTGTGTTTCAGTTCTCCCCAATGAAGTTGAAAAGGCCATAATGGAACAAAAAGAAATAAAGCTCTGGTGGCAGATGGTCTGCCTGCAGAGGTTTTTTACACAACCCAGGTTTTTGGCTTCTATTTGCACCCCAATTTTCACTAAAATAAATATTTTTTCAAATTCTACACAGAATTGAATAGGGATACGGTTGTTCCCCTGTTCAAGAGAGGAAATAGGTGTGATCCGAAATGCTATAGACTCATTACTTTGCTCCCTGTTATGCAGAAAATGTATTCAAGATTAATATTAGATAGATTGATGGCTTGGATAGAGGAGAATGCGTTGCTTTCAAATTTCAAGGGGGTTTAAAAAGGGTTATAATACACTTGATTGGCTTTTCTCTCTAAATTTCTTAGTTGACAAATATGTTTGGCATAAAAAGGGCAATCTTTATGTTGTATTTTTGGATATTAAAAGTGCATTTGACTCTGCCAATACAGTAAAGTTATGGGAATCATTGGTTGAACTAAACATTGACTGCCAATTGCTAGAAATCATTAAATTATTACATTCAAATACTATGATTGAGATCAGTTATTGGAGAGATGGTGCATTATCAAGGGGATTGACTATTAATACTTGTATGAAACAGGGCTGTTTATTGGTTCTAACCCTGTTCAACCTATATATTGAGAGATTAGTTAAAAATAGTATTCAAATTGATACTTTTGCCCCATCTATAAACAAGGAGGAAGTTAAATTGATGCTGTATGCAGATGATGCCTTGATTATCTTCAGAAACCTGATAGATTTTAAACGTGCCATGTCTAATGTTATGAACACATTGAAACAGTTGGATTTTGAACTAAATGTTAACAAATCTAAGATTTTGGTGATTGGGAAGTCCAAGCAGCATGAGAAACCATGGGTAATCGATGGTTATAACTTCAAGGTGGTGTAGGAGTTTAGATATTTAGGAGTAATGATTGATAAGAATATGTCCTGGTTTAGCCATTTGGCAGATGTAAAATATAATGCCTTCAAAACAATGGGGGCTATCCGTAATTTTGCTGCCAAATTTGCTAACTCTTTTGTCTCCTTGAAAAAAAAAACATTTGAAGCTAAATTAATGAGTCAATTGTTATATGCCAGTGGAGTGTGGGATCTCTGTCTGGATAAAGGCAATCTTAAAAGTATACAGAATCATTTCTTAAGATCTACCTTAAATCTTCCTTGAGATTGCCCCTCATGCTTTTTAAGATTGGAGTCTCAGATGATCCAGGTGAAAATAAGAATATTGATAAGAGCTATTAAATATTGGGGAAGGCTCATGAAATTAAATAATACCAGCCTGCTTTGGCTGTGTTGGGCTGAAGAGCTAGGTAAATTGGAGCTGTGTGGGCAATTTATGTCCTGGTTTTCTAAGTTGAATGTAGTCTTAAGACAATTTGGGTGCACTGATCTATGGAGTAGTCATGTTTTGTCGAATACAGATGGATTTGTGAATTAAGTTGTACAGAGGCTAAAGGATGTTGCAGTCCAGCAGGACTTTGCAAATATACATGATTTGGACTCATATGGCATATATTTATCCATAAAGATTAAGTGGGGCTTAGATACATTTTTTTCCTTGTGCGAAAATGGCTTACATAGGAATATTTTACGTAGAATAAGATTGGCATGTTTAGGGAATTCCTATCATAATCTGAATAATTGGTATTGTAAAAAATTTAGAAATAGTTGTGACTGCACTGATAAATCGGATGGTGGTATCTTGTACATATTGTTTGAATGTAAAAATGGACACAGGAAAGCAAAATATATTCTTTCTCTGCTTCCAATGCATCTTCCCCTTCAAGGTTTAGAACATAAAAAATATGTTTAAAAAATTAGACTCAGTGAAATTGATTTATGGAATTGCAAAATTCCGTTTATGTTATGATTGTGCTGCTAGAACGTTTCTTATGAAGGACGTTATTTAATATCTTCCCTTTGTATGTCCCTGTCTAATGGTGGTGTTTATATTAATTTTTATAGTTTATTTGTGGATATAAGTTATGTCATTACATATTTATGCTGGTATAATGTGATTAAATGTAACAAACTGGTTTTATACATTTTAATAATAACATAACTTGAACTTGAACTTGTATAAGAAGAAAGAATGTAAAACAGCAAAACAACAGCTAAATCAACAAATCAGGAGAGTACGAAAGGCACCAAATAGAAATAGTAAAAAACTGCTAAATAAACTGAGAAAGAATTACCATCAAACAATAGAACAAAATAGAGTACAACATAAATTAAAACTATGGAGAAAATTTGAACAAGCAATAATCAGTAAGGACAATAAAAAGTTCTGGAGATTAGTGTCCAAAGGTCCAGGTACATTCTATGAGGAAATTGAAGCAAATATTGAATCAGTACTCGTTTCTATGATTCTAACAATAGATACAAGATGGAATTGGAAAAAAAGGAAAATAATTTACGGAAAAAACTCAGTAACTGAATTTTTATCTGAGGAAATCAGGTTGGCCATTAATTCATTTATACATAGAAATATAGAAACATAGAAACATAGAAGTTGACAGCAGATAAGGACTGCAAGGCCCATCCAGTCTGCCCATTTCTTTTTCTACCTTATAAATGTGCCATTGGCCTTTGCTCTGTCAGTGACCTATCTATTCATAGTCATTTGTATTGCTCCTATGCCTATCCCATGCCTGTTTGAAGCCCTGCACTGTATTCATAGCCACCACTTCTTGTGGTAAGCCATTCCATGCATCCACCACCTTTATGTGAAAAAGAATTTCCTCACATTTCCTTAATCGCCTCCCTAATCTCATGCTGTGTCCTCTTGTCCTGCTATTTTTCTTATATTTAAACATGTTAGACTCTTTTCACCTTGTTTATGCCCCTTAAGGTGTTTGAATGCCTCGATCATATCACCTCTCTCCCTCCTTTGCTCAAGGGTATACATATTGAGCTCTGCTAATCTGTCCTCATATGTCTTCTGATGCAGTCCTGCACCATTTTGGCTGCCCTTCTCTGACTGCCTCAATTTAGTTAATGTCCTTGTGAAGGTGTGGCCTCCAATACTGCATGCAGTACTCCAGATGGGGCCTAACTAGTGTCTTGTACAGAGGGATTATTACCTCCTCTACGACTTGTGATACCCCTACTAATACACCCTAACACCCCCTAGCCTTACCTACTGCTTTAGAGGTCTGCTTGGATGATTTTAGGTCATCAGTGATGATGATGCCCAAGTCTTTTTCTTCCTTTGTGACTGCTAGCAACTCCTCCCAGCCTATAGGTGGCTTCAGGGTTTCTATTCCTATGTGCATGAATTTGCACTTATTTGCATTAAATCCCAGTTGCCACTCTTCTGACCATTCTGCTAGTTTATCAGGATCTCTTCTCATTCTGCCCACCCCATCTGGATCATCTACTCTGTTGCAGATCTTGGTGTCATCTGCAAACAGACAAGCCTTACCTCTAGTTCATCTGCAAGGTCACTAATGAAGATGTTGAAGAGGACTGCCCCAGGACTGATCCCTGAGGTACCCCACTCTGTGACTTGCATCTCTTCTGACTGTATACCATTTACCACCACTTCTGTTTTCTGTCCACAACCAGTTTGCCACCCAGTTGACCAACTTCTGACCCACCCCGAGCCTACCCAGCTTATTTATCAATCTTCTATGTGGAACAGTGTCAAAAGCTTTGCTGAAGTCAAGGTGAGGCTACATCAACTGCTCCCCCTTTGTCCACCACTCTGGTTACCCAGTCAAAGAAATCTATGAGATTAGTTTGACAGGACCTTCCTGTCATGGGATAGTTAAAAACTATAAAGCTCCAGGCTCAGATGGAGTTCCGATAGATATAATCAAAACATTAAGCACTGTATGAGTACCAATCTTCCATTAAGTTTCTGAATGCATACTATCAACCGTAATTATTCCAAAGTCATAGAAACATAACATCATAGTCACTATTTTTAAAAAAAGGTGCTAGAACTAGTCCAAGCTGTTATAGACTGATCAGTCTTATTGACTGTAGTCAAAAAATATTTACTAAAATAATAAACAATAGATTAATAGGTTGGTTAGAGAAGCATGATAATTGATGAAGCACTGACAGGATTTAAGTATAAGCACTCCACTATTGATCAGTGTAATACTTTACAAGCATTGTACATAAAGTGGTAAAAAATCAGAAACTACATTGTATCTTCATAGATCTGAAGGCTGCATTTGATAATGTCAATAGAGTATTGCTATATCTAAATCTAGAGAAAATAGTATTGAATCCAGAATTAATAAATCTAATAGCAAAATGATATCAGAACGATACCACACAGATCAGATTTAATTCAGGTGGAGAAAGAAGTGAAGGGTTTACCACAAACAAGGGGTTAAAACAGGGGTGTAGTTTATCCCCAACCCTTTTTAATATTTTCTTGAACAGTATCCTAATCAAACTGTATAACAAAGAATTCCATCTACCCAAGATCTGCAAGTGATAATGTCTTTATCTGGCATTTGTAGATGACATAGTCCTTCTATCTACTAGTCACCTTGCCATGAGGAGAATGATTCAGCAATTCTATCTGGAATATAAAAAAGCTGAACCAAGATAAATATCTCAAAGTCAAAAGCCATGATATTTGGGAGTAACAAAAAAACATATAAATAAAGGGTAGAAGATAAAGAAATTGAACTGGTAAATATTTTTTTTTTATTTAGGAATAATAATAACAAGCAACTTATCATGGAAGAAAAATATTTTGAAAATAGAAAACAAAACTAAAAATCTTTACCCATAATTAACAGTTTCTCCTACAAATATGGGGACCAGTCAGTAAAGGGATATGTTAAAGCTATAAAGGCTAAAATAAGAAGCCAGATACCATATGAGGTTGAGGTTTGGGGTATTAAATTGCTATCAAAAATAGATGTCCTTTTGAACAAATTTTATAAAACTATTCTAGACCTTTCAAAAGGAGCTCCATCTGCTCTGGTAAGAGCCAAACTGGAGCAGGTTCCTTTGGATTACCTGATACAGGAGAGAACAACTAGGTACTGGTGCAAGGTATACCTCATGGAGGAAACCAGGTTCCCAGACAACATATGGAGGAAGCAATCAATTATTTGAATAAGGGTGCTGTATCTCCAAGTATACATGTGGTAGAACAATTTATAAAACCAGCAGGTCTTTACACTGTATGGCAGACATCCTCTTTATGCAAAAAGAAGTAGTATTGATGCAGATTAAAGAAAGATTAAAAGACACATGCATACAAAAAGAAATGAGTCCATGCACCAGCTATAAATTATGTAAGTGGCTCTCTCAAAATAAAGCAAAACTTGGAAAGGAACCATATTTACATATTCTATCAAATCCACAGAAGAAAGATAATTGCTAGGTTCCAATCTGAGTATTAGCAAAGCAACATAATCAATCAATACTTTGAAGGTTATGAAAGGTCAAAAATAAAATGTAAATGTGGTGTAGGGGAAGATGGTTCAGTGCATTTAATAGTACTGTGTCCATTGTATGAAAAAGAAAGAAGAAAAATACTAAGCAAAATGATGGCAGAAATGAGCCTAGAACCAAAATATATGATAATGCAATTATTGAAATGTACTGAAAAGAAAATCTTAGAACCACTTGCACTGTTCCTTAATATAATCAACACCAAAAAAGTTCATGTTGATAGGAAAAAGTTGCAAGAGATTTACTTTTGAGATTGACCTTTTCATTCCTACATTTATTTATTTATTGATTTCAGTTTGGGATTAATACCTTTGAGTCAATGACTCAATTTCAAAGGTTCCACATCAGTGTTGAACAAATATTACAAAAATACAAGGTTTACAGAGAAAAAAAAGAGAGAAAAAACATTGAAGCATATACACAGGCAGTAATAGTAAAATTTGAACGTATACACATCAAATTAGTAAATATTAACAGATAGACTGATTAGATAAGATGGGGTTGGGGGGATCAGCCAAAGGTGGCATCATCTGAGGTGGGAGAGAGGTGGAACTTTCAAACAAGTGAGGCCATCGTCAAGTAATTGGGGTAGGGGAGCGGATTAAGAAAAAAGTGGTATATAGCAGAAAGATGTAGAAGGGGGTAGGTAAATGGAAAACTGGGGGTGAAGTACTATCACATTAGTGCAGGCAGGTACAATTCATTATAGAGTCAAGGAGAGATTTGGGCCCAGCTTTGAAGGTACTAATCTTGGCAGTATCAGTGAGGACAGCAGGTAGTTCATTGTATCATTTTGGACCTTGATACAGGATGGAGTTCAGGGCAAGTTCCATCATTTTAGGTAATCACCATCTTGTCAGTGACTGCACTACAGGTAGATTTCATTGGCTGACTAGTTTAAAGTGTCCATCCAGTGTGGGGACGTCAGTCCAAGTAGTACTTTTTAGAAGTAGGCAGGTTTGGTATTGCCTTCTAAAATTGAGTGGGAGCCACCCAGTTTCAGTGTACAGCTAGCAGGTGCGTGTGTCTAGAGTAGCCCCCTAAAGTAAGATGACAGGCCTTATTAAGGAGTGTGTTGATCCTGCTAAGAGCAGTTTTTGTGCCTGCCCCATATATAGGCAACCCATAGTCAATGGTAGACAGTATTGAGTTACTGGTGGCTAGTTTGAGTGCATCCAGTGTCATTGAATGTCTGTGATGACAAAGTACACCAAGTTTTATATTTGCAGTCTTGATGACAGAGTCAATGTGGTTTAAAAAGGTGAGCATGTCATCAAAGGTAATGCCGAGATATCTGAAGTTAGATACTTGGTCTAGGATTTCACCCTTTTGGTTATGAATATGCAGGGACAGGTATTTCTTTTTGCTTTGGGAGGTAGTGAAGAGCATACTCTTTGTTTTTTTGAAGTTTAGTAGTAGCTTATTTTCTGTACACCAAGATTCAAGTTTATAGAAGCTGCTTTGGAGTTCAGTTGTGATGGATTGTTGGTCTTTGCCAGTGACTGAGATCATTGCATCATCAACATAGAGAACTGTGCTTGGCAAGCCATTTAGTGGAGCTGATGAAAAGGCTAAAGAGTAGAGGCCTCAGGGATTGACCCCTGTGGAACCCCAAGGTGCATCTCCTTAGCAGCAGATATGGTATAGCCAATTTTGACCTCGTTGTGATCTGTTAGAGAGGTCAGCTAAAGGAACTAATCTTTACCTCAGAGGTGATTACCAACTTACGATCATGCTAAGCATACAGGAAGCCCCATGTAGCAAATCACTCCAATCATCTAGTCAGGTAGAACACATCAATCAATCCATTGTGACTATACTAAAGAAGTACCTTTAATAGAATGACAGAGACTGGAATATCAAGCTTCCAGTTGTACCAATAGATCCACAGGTTTAACACCATTTGAACTGATGATTGGCAGGCAAATGATACCACCCATGCACCTAATGTACCAGAACTTATAGGAAAATATGTCAGCTACAATAGACATTAACCAATACATTACAGGCCTAAAACAGTACTTACAGAGCCTATTTTATTTGCCCAACAGAACTTAGAAAAGAGTGCAGAAGGACATAAGACCTATTAAGATAGGAAGGCAACACCAAAAGAATACCCAGTGGGTGACAGAGTGTTCTACTTAATTACAATAAAAAAGAACAAGGGTTCAATGACATTCTATGGAGTTAGAAAGGGCACCATTAAAATTATCAAAAAGCCTCTCACCCAGGCCCATGAAGCTGAAGTACTAAGAGGGCAATAAGACCACCTCCTCAAGTGGGTACATGTCAATCAGTTACAACTCTTGTTCCCATTCAAACTGGGTGGATCTGTTGCAAACAGAAGGGAATACTTTCATTTAGGAAGTAACCTTATTCAGATAGAGACCTAAATATCATGTAGATAAATAATTGTAAATAGGACAAGGTGGCTTGCTGCTAATTAAGAAAAGATTGGTGCATGTTCCTTTTAGGTGTATTTGTTGATTGAAGTTTGTGCCCTAATCATCACCAGTCAGATGGAACAGAAGCCTTCCCCTGAAATTTGTTGAACCAGGCCCTATCTCTGTTGTCATATTAAGAGACACACCTGGATTCCTGATTTTATTTATTTATTTGTTTTTTTTTTTTACCAGGTAAGCACGCTAGACAGTCAAGTGCCTATTTTCAGGTGCGACCAGGCAGAATTGCAAAGGTACAGGCAATAACAATTCAGAGACAGGGTAATAGCAATCAGCAACATACAGTCAATTACAGTCAGAGAACTCAGGCAGTATACAGATACACAGACAAGGTAGCAGCAATCAACAAGTTACGGACAGGTATGGGCAGAGAGCTATAGTCAAGTACTGACAGAGAATGAATATAATACAAATACAGCGTTAAGGTGTGGCAACTTCAGGAGGCAGTCACGGAAGCAAACCAAAGAATCAGCAGGGCATTTTTGAGGAGAGCACTAAATGTGCACACACTGTGATAACCAACAAATGACTAATCAGCCAATGGATCTTTTTGTCAATAAACCCAGAGGATGTAGTCAAAAAGAAAACTGGAACACAGTTCTGAATTTACACTTGTGTAGTGGTATGACAATGATATAGGTCATGCTAAGACTGATTTTTCTAGAATCCTGGCACAGTTAGAAAAAGTATCTATTCATCCTAATTGACCAGGAGCTGTCCCTAAGCCCTCAAGTGAACCACACAACTTGGCTGCTTTCCAAAAAACCTGGACTACTTTACTGGTTTAGGGGCCCATACACAAAAGAAAAGTTGCCTACGGATGCCTATTCAAGGTGCATAGGCAACAGTGTGTGTAAATGCGGGGCAGCCTGGATCCTGCAGCATTCATAGTCCAGATGTGCACCAGAGCCTCCAGGCCCCCAGGCAGTAACATGCCAGGGTGGTTTGGGGGGAAAGACGGGGGGTATGCCCACACTATGCGCCATTCACAATGGTACATAGTGCTGTATGCAGGGGAGCACAGAAGAGCACTGGGTACAACAGGGGGGACCCTGCCACAAGAGTGGTACATGCCTAGCCACACACACACACAGAATCCCCGCTCTCATCCCATGTGACAGTTGGCGCTCCCCACCCACACAACATAGCCCCTGCCTGTTTTTGTATATTGGTACACCCCACACACACACACACACAGCATAGCCCCTGCCTGGTCCTGTATTTCTGTACACCCCCATACACAGCATAGCCTCCACCAGGTTCCATATGTTTGTGCACCCCACACAGCTTAGCCCCTGCCCAGTCCTGTATGTCATAGAATAGGCCTTACACACAAAATCATAATGAGATCCCTACCTAACCTTGCTGGACTAGTGAAAATAAAATGCCCACCAGAAATCTTAACTCTCTGGGCAATATCTTTGAGATTCCCAAAACAAGGTCTCTGACCATCCAGTGGTCCTTCCCTAACAAGACCTCCCAGCTATGGAACAGCCTTCCTTTCCCTGCAACAATTTACTCTCTAGAGACATTTAAAACCTTCTCAAAACCAATCTTCCCATGTAACATCATGCACTTGTACCTAATGCTCTGAACTTGCCTACCATGTACATACTGACCTGTAACATTATGTATTGTAACTACTTGATGCAAATCTTTCATATTGTCCTGAAAATCCTCACTGTACATAACTAAAACTATTTGTTCTACGAATGTATCCCTGCTGAATCAGTGTACCATTGATAGGTAATCATGCTTGAATGTTGTGTTTTATGTAACTAATCCTGGGTCATTCTTTTTTTTTTATTGCAATTTTTTTTGTACAATACAAAGGAAGATAAGTTGCACACAGATACACTGTTAGGAGAAAACACATTGATGTACACAGTATTGTGCATTATTAATACATATCCATATTCAGCAGTTCATAAGGCCATAGTTCTGTACTAAAATAAGATAATTGGGTAGGGGAGTTACATATTCACAAGTGAAGTTACAAACCACATCAACATGCCCAGAGCCACACCTCCACAGGAACATATGGCATAAAACATCTGTCTGAGTGCACTGCACCCATAAGGCCTAAAGCTCTCCCTATTTGGACTCCCATGCTCATTGTTCAAAATCTGGATAATATTCCAACTGGTATTGGTTCCATCTCCTCCATCTGTTGTCAAAAGTGTCCACCCTATTATTCCATTTGGCTGATACACGTTCCAAATTATATACTCCATATGTGAGGCTTCTACAAGACTCCCTTAGTATTTTAAAGAACTGGTGTGCTGCCTGGAATTAATTATAACTTCTTCATCTGTGTGTGAGCCAGAACCTGGTGATTACCTTTTTTGCTATTAGAATTAAAAGTACTTGCAGTTTGTAAAATGGACACTTGTCTCAGTAGGCTTACCATGTCAACAAAACTCAAATAAATAAATCATAACAAAGACAACTTCTGTAAGTGTAAATAAAGACTGTCTACTATCAAGTATAGTTTTCCTGATTACTGGCATAATTTCCTTATTCCTTGGTGGTGGCCTCCACTGTAAATGCAGTATCCTTAAAAAAATTATGCAGTCTAATGCACACACCCTGAACAGAGACAGAGAGAACAGGAAGCAGGTTGCTGTACAATGAGAAAATCTGGTGTAACTTGGAAAACAGTAGCTGAAACTGTTGGCGTCAGTAAACAAGCAATCTACCACTAATTATGTCACAATCTGCCAGCTCACTGAATTGGTCAAACTTACCATATTAGAGAGGGAGGAAATGATGCCAATCAGGATAATAACACAAGAATTATTGAAGAAAGATGATTATAGTGTAAGTGATTTAATAAAAGGGACAAATGTCTTTATATTTTGTCCCAGAAGAGTTAGTCAAAGAAATGTTGGCTAAGGCATCTCCTTATCCTGTTGAACAAATACAAATACACCTCACCTATTACATGGGAAGTGCCATTCCAATACACTTACAGTAAATAAGGAAAAATTAGAAATTGCCTTTTTGCTAAATTTACCATTCAGTAAAAGTAGACAGTATCTGCAAGCTAAGATAAATGTTGGAGTTTGCAAAGATGAGGTTGATACTAAGATGAAAACACCTCCTTTTATCACCTTTCAAGAACAGTCCCCATGCCATTACTTGATCCTAACCTGGATGTGTGTCAAAATGTAAAGGATACTCCCTTGGTATGCCAAGGCAAGCCACTTATGAGAGACACCTCTGATATCCTTTGTGGCTTAGTCCCAGATACATTAACAGAGGCTTGTAAGGTTTCAGTGTCTAAATGTGGGCTGACAATATAGCCTATAGGTATGAGTAATGAGCTGTGAATGAGTTTGGTACATCCAGGAGGCTTGGATTTGATTCCACTACCTCAACTTGCAATTCACTTAATCTCACCAACACTGGTGGGTTGCCCTAAAATAGGCCTTGGACCTAGTTGGCCTTACCCGTTACCAATGAATAAATAAATAAATAAAATAAATCTGCAGATTCTCAGGAAACAAGAGCTGTCATTGTTGATGCCCATTGATTGGTTAGTACCCCACTTATTGAGATGACTGTGTCTTACTGTAAACATGGTACAGTAAAGGATATGGCACTCCCAAGCAACATTTCCCTGATCCAGGTCCCACCAGATAAAATAATACATATTGGTGGTGTGGCCTTGTACCATCTGGATCATAGTCTCTACCAAGCAGTAGCTGATATGGTAGATGCTTTTAAAGGCTATGACATTCCCATTGGAAAGGACCTGCCCTACCTCTTGAACTATAAACTGGTCCACACTATACAGATGACCATCAGTTCCCAAGGCGTATGAATCATAGACCATAACCTTGGTGGTCAAGATCTTCAGGTACTTCATGTAGACCATGTGCAATACCTGGCCATAGAATTGTCCCTGGTAGCTATTATGGGACTGACAATTTTCCAGATTTATTTGGTGAGGAGAGTCTCAAAGCTTGAAGGGCACATGCACACTATGTTGAGACTAGACATGTTGCAATTTTTTAATTTACTGGTGAAGCTGATGCAAATCGCTGATATTCACTTTTGCAAAAAAAATAGCAAATTCCACAGCTGGACTGCCAGCTGTGCTGACAATTTTTTTAAAGACTTAGAACAAACTCCCCTCCACCTTCTGTGCTGTGAAACTACCCCTTTTCCTACCCACAAACTTGGAAATTAATTAACCCCATTCCCACCCACCTCCTTGCTGGCACCCTCGTCCCACCCCTTGCTTCCAAAGAACATCATGATGTTCTCTGTAAGTTAACAAATGTAATCCTGTCCCACATCCACACTCTAAACACACCTCCCACCTTCAAAACCTGAATATCATGTTTTAATAGTTACTCTTAGTCCTCCACTCAACCCTTCTCTTGTCTCTACCACACTCCTCCTCCTCCCACCAGCACCAACAAAATATAGTAGTCAACAAATTTAAAAAAAATGGTCCCAAGTGCTGAGTGTCTGCTCTTTTCAGTGCCGGGCCACCATCTCATGACTATGTGAATGAATGAATGAATGAATGATATCTTTGCTCCAAGTAAAACCTGATTGGTTGAAATGCCACCATTAATTAATTAAAGCCATTGTAAGACTGGAGTTGGTAATTAAAAGAGTAAATGCTGTGCACCAGTGGACCATGTTCTTTATTTTCAGGTTATATGTTGTGGGAGCTGGTGGGGAGATGAGGGGGGATCAATAGAGTGTTTGGGGACTGATAGTAACTATTAAAGATAGTGGGACTTGGGTTGGGGAGGTATTTGATGCATTTGTGGAAAAGGATTTCATTTTCTTACACAAAAGCAGCAGCATGATGATGTTTGAAGTGGAATGGGTGAGGAGGGATGAGGGTGTCAGCAGAAAATGTTGGTGGAGTAACCATTTTTAACTCAATTCATCTTGGAATTCACTGGTGAATTAACCATTCACCATGCAAATTTTGGCCAAGCAGCCTGGTGAATTATAATGTGAACTGCAGTCCAGGCTCCTTGCATTTGCCAAAATTCAAGGATTTTTTAGAGCAAATTTTGGCAGCTTTGCACAACTCTACTCAAGACTCATTGGAATTCTCCCATGATGGACATAGGCTTATCATGGACTAGCTAGTAAATGTGAAGTAGAATTCAAAAACTTCACATCTTTAGATTATGGATATTGCTTATGATTGTATACTTATAATGCCATTTTGATTTACTATAAGCTTGTACCAAGCATGTCAAGAATGTACTTTGATTAATACACATTTGTATTTTACCTTTTAAATAATTAACGCTATGCAATGCAATAGCAAATCAATATGTCTGAAAGGAGATGCAGAGTTAGTAATTCTACCCTGAAGCCACATAATTATCAAAGTGGAGTTTAAAATAATTGTTGATTCACTGTAATATTATAGGAATACAGTTTAGGTTGTTGTTTGGATCACACATCTGACTTTGGCAAAACTGCATTCCAAAAAATCTGGGATGATGTGGGGTCTAGCCCCTCAATAGTACAAATGAATCTAAACTTGCCCACCTGTTGAGAAGCTATGATTTTCTTATGTCAAGGACAGAAATGTAATAAATGCTACAGCAAAGGCAAGCAGAAAAAATATTAACAGTTGACCCTAAAGCTGTGATACATTTTTGATTAAAATTAGGCTAAGTAACTAGACATTATGTTTTCTAATAAACCATCTTATGACTCAAGGATGCAAGTGTATTTTGTTTTCATCAATTCTACAAAAATAGATGATGGTCAAAGTGTATGCCAAAATGCAGTGATATGCACACACACAGGACCAATCAATGAGTTCTGATTAATAAACTGATTGTCAGGAGCACTGGAAAATTACACCAGCAATTTTAGAAAAATATCTGCAATTTTCACTATTCTCCTCACAAAATCACAATTTGTTGCAATTTAATTCTTTGAAATTTCATTTCATTTAATTTAATTTCATTTTATTTGTTATACTGGAAAGGTATGTGAGCAAGAACTGCCCATTTTCACAAGCATCCAGTTTAAAAGGAAAAAAAAAGATACAATAGGTTACAGTGTACAAGGAGAAGTAATAAGAATTCAACAGAAGGTACACATAGCAAAAGTGAACAAAATAACATTTTTAATAACATAAAATCTGTGAAATACACAGGGTAAGTGCTATGGGAACAATGCTATTCAGAAGGACAAGTGCAAGTTTTTTTTTTTTAATAGATTGGTTTTGTATGTCAAGAAATCCAAAAGCAAGAGAAGGGGGAGTGTTAAGATGGAGGAGAAGCATGAGGGATAGCAAGGTGAAAGAGGACAAAAAAATCAGGCCCAGGAACAGCTGCAAGAGGAGGAGAGGGAAAAGTGCATCCTTATGTTGTGTTTGAAGGAGGAGGTGGAGGGACAGAGTTTGAGATCAGGGGGAAGAGAGTTGAAGAGTTTGGGGGCCCAGGTAGGAAAGGGTATTTTGGCCATGTGAGGTGCAGTAGAATGGGACAGTGAAGAAGAGGTAGGAGGACCATTTTGTGGTCACAGGGTGAGCTCTTGTTTGGAAGAGGGAGCTGATGCAGTCAGGGAGGAGATCACAGGAGAGTTTGCAGAGGAAGGTCCTAATTTTGCAGTTGAGTCAGTTCTCAAGGGGAGGACCAGCCTGAGATTCTGTAGAGGTCACAATGGTGTGTCAGTTTGAAAGGTCAGAGGCAAAACGGATCATGCTGTGGTAGGAGTTATGCAGCTAGTGACATTTTTCAAAGAGAGGTGGGGGAAGTAGACAAGGGCACCATAGTCAAACAAAGGGAGAAAGAAACTGGTAGCAAGAAGGGACTGGGAATCTTTGTTAAGGAACTGCTTCATCCTGTGGAGCATGCCAAGCCTTTAGTGAGCTTTTCATGGTGAGACTGATGTGAGCATTGAAGTTGAGTTGGGAGTCGAGGAGAAGACTGAGGTACCTAAATTTGTTAACTCTCTATAGGGTTACTAAAGTTGTCATGAAAGGAGAGTTGAGATCAAGTGGTCTTGAGGGCTGGAGAAAATCACAACCTTTTTTTTTGGAAGTTGAGTGCGAGACCTTTGGATGTGAACCAGGAGTGGAGCTACAAGAAGTTGACTTGGAGCTTGTTTAGGAGAGCAGAGGGATCTTTGTCTGTACAGAAAAGGGCAGCATCCTCTGCATAGAGAATGAGCTCAGTGTTTGTGCAGATTTCAGGGAGAGAGTTCACAACAAGAGAAAAAAAGAAGAGGACCTTGGAGAACACTAAACATAATGGGGCAAGATTCAGAGAAGACCCCACCAATTATGATTTGGTGTGATATGAGCATGAGATATTTGCGGAACCAGTGGGTAACTTCAGGGGAGAAGTGGAGACTGGCTAGGGTCCGGAGGAGAACATCATGGTCTACAAGATTGAATGCTTTTGTGAGGTCCACAAAAACTGATCCAGTGTAATGGCCTTCATGGATGGCTCTATTTATGAAGTGAGTGAACTTTATGAGGGCAGTCTCCATCTTGCGGACAGCACTTAAAACATGTTACGCTGGGATAGGAGGTTATGTTGAGTGAGAAAATCTGTTGTTTGCTTGTGGGCAATTTTTCTAAGATTTTGGAAAGGGAGGCAAGGAGGAGATGGGGCAGTAGTTGAAAACTTCTTAGCTGTAGGAAACCTCAGTTGTTCAAAATGGAGACCACAGAGCACTCGTGCAGTTTCATCAGACTGAACGCAGACAGGAAGAGAGCTGGAAATGTAGGCCTCTAACTGAGTAGACTTATGGGAAAAGTAGTTTAGAATAGACTTTTAATAAGGGACACTGCAACTTTATTTTGCACCATGTTATTTCAGGTAAAAACCCACAGTTTATGATTGCTTACCTTCTCTAAAATTCATTAGTGTTGCTGGTTGTTTTATCTGTCTCCTTGCTTAGTAGAACTGTAATGCACGGTAATGTACCCAGCCTTGATTGGCTAATTTAAATCCTAAAACTACTCTGCTGACTGTAATCTTCATTTATGATTCAGTTGTATTAAAAAAAAATTGTACTTTTAAGAGCATTGCAGATCTATTTCTAATCCTCATTTAGCAATAACTTACTCTTGAACAACTAGTCTGCTGAAATACTTCTTAGAATTTAGTATTCTTAGCGGTTGTATTTTTGAATGATGATTAAAGATTATTAAAATTACTAAAATTAGTCTTTGAAGGCAAATTAATGAATGCTTTAATACTAAATTTAGTATTTGACTTCAGTGAGGGTTCCCAAGTACAGCCCTTTGGGCCTGTACCTCCCATGACCACTCACATCTTGAACACCCCCTGCCCAGATGACCACCCAGCTGGACAACCATATCAACATCCCAATAGACCTCTCCCAAGTTGTGTACCTTGCCTGCAGCTAGTCCACCCTACAAGCCCCAAACCAGCCTCTCCCCATCAACTGTCACCCACCCTGTAGCTGGCTGCTCCAGGCCATCCTTCCTACCCTCAGACACGATCCCCCTGCAGATGGAACCCTCAGGCCTGCCTCCCACCTCAGTAGACCACCTCCTGCAGCTGGACCAACCTCCCAGTCTCACCAAACAGCACCCTCCTAGAGCTGGACCAGCACCCTCTAGATAACAACTCTTTCTGCAGCTGGACCGACCCACACTACCCATCTTGCCCAGATACCAGTTGCCCATCCCACCACTGACCACTCTGTTTGCACATAGAAAACCCTGCCCTGCTAGGTACCCTTTTATAATCCCAACGCTTATTAGTCTGACATGCTGCATCCCACACACAACAACCCAACAGCCCCAGCAGCCCAACACACAGTGGCCTGACCTAGGACAGTGCCTGATACACTGTCAGGCCAGAGGAGGTTGGGATGCTGTGCGGCTGTTGAGTGGATTTTCCACAAACACATGAAGCACCTGATCCCAACCTATGCCACGCATCCCAGGACCTGAGACACTACTGAACAGCACGGACAATGTGCAAACACCACCCCTAGTGGTGCACCCTCAGAGGACACACTGACCTGATCACGGACCCCTGGTAAGGATGACTGTCTCACCATCTGTGAGACAGGGATGAAACAAATAGCCGTGCATGCCCCAGTGTGTTGACCAGCCATCCCAGGCAGCATGGTGGATTGCCGTGCATCCCTGCATGCATGATTATGTCAGCTGACAGCCAGCCAGCTGGGCATGCATGAAGGAATTAGAATACCATGCCTGTTGGTGGGTGCATGCATGACACTGCAGGCACACAGCCAAGAGTGTACAGCAAGCATGGATAGCTGCACCAGGAAATTGTCCACAGCAACACCACATGTGGATGCCAGGACACAGAGCAGCATGCCATCATACCAACCGTGCAGTAATGCGCATGTGGCGTGTCATGCTAGCCCACTATGGGCCTGCAGTACACCAAAAAAGTCTGGAGGTGTATGGGGGGCTGTGCCACAGGAGCCCACTGTGGCATGAAGGCTGCCAGGTGTGTTGTGGGGGGTTCCACAAGGGCCCATTGTGGGAATGCTGTTACCACACAGTTGCACAGCTGGAAGGATTGGTGGGCACTCACACAGCTTCAGACCTGTGCAACATGCGACACACAGTGCAGATGTGGCAGTGTGCAGTGGGCTGCTTGGCGATACCCAGCAGTGTTGTGATGAAACATCACCACCAGGTTGGGGTGCATGTTAAATGTGGGGGTGAAACTTTATTCAACAGTAGGGGGCCACAGTGGCAACCTGGTGACTGTGCATGATGTGTACTGTGAGTGTACAACTGTCAGGTGCCAAGTCACCATGGAAACCCTACAGAGTGGTGTTGGGTGCCATACCACAGAGGAACTTCAGCAGCTTGCCCTTGTCCTTGGATGCTAGTACCATCCTTATCCACTCCTCATAGCTCTTTTTGGGTGGTGTCCATGGCAGTCCACAACAAATGCCTTCCCTGGTGACATAGGTCCATTGCTGTTCCCTGTGGAGTTCTGCTAGCATTGTCATGACCCCTACATGCACCTTCCTGAGCAGGGCATGGAGGTTGCAGTGCCAGGTCTCGACATTGCTTTGGGTCCACGGCATACTTCGCTCATTGAGAGCTGCAACCAACCACAGCTGAGTGAGAACATGGGGTCATATCTTGTGGGCACCTTGGTCACCCTACTGTACAGCCATATCCTGCCCAGAACATGTGTCTGCTCGAAACAATAGAAGAGTGTGGTGGCATTGGGCAGAATGGTTGGCTTCAGGAGGCTGAATGCTGCTAGAATGTCCTGTGCCAGGAGATGGGCGAGGGCCACGAGTTCATGGATCTTCAGGCTGAAGTCTGTGTCACTTCTGTATTGTGGTGCAAGGCCATAGCTCTGGACCTTCCGCCACACAATCTGCCCAAAGTGGAACAGGTGTCCCTTGTTTATGGTTTGTGGAAATTCCATCTTACAGGCATTGATCACAGCCTGCTTAAAGTCAGTGATGATTGTAGGTGGTTTGAGGGTGCAGGACTGTATACTGGCATATTTATTCAGCTCCTGGAACAAGGTGCAGTAACATTGCAGGCTCTTTGTCGTCATCAGTGTATACACCAATGACATAATGAGGTTGTTAGGACCCATCCCCATGGGTGCATGGATGGTGTACAATGAGTGAACAGGTGTGGCACAGTCTTGAACATACCATTCATCATCCAGAAGGGTGCCTGTGCTAGGTCCTTGATGTTGTCCTCTGTGGTGAGTAGAAGGACCTGGTGGGTGGTGCTGCCGGTGATCCTGCTGTACCATGGCCATCCAGTCACCGTCTGTAGCTGCTTGGGGATAGTGAGGTCAGCCAGTGTCACTGGTTCTGGTTAGAGGTCCTTGCGGCAGGTCCTGTTCACAATCTGCAGCAGGGCCCTCTTGCATGGCAACTGTTGCCACAGCTCAGTGGTCATTGCAGTTGCTTCACTCTGCAGTAGCTATGCGGGGCTAGCCACGGTGCTGTGTGCCTTCTACTTGATGCCTGCCAACACCTGTGCTGGTAGAGCATCTGTCACCTCAGAGCATGACTGTACTCATTCTTTTCTTTTAGGTGGTGCTGGCCATCCTGGAGCAGTGTGATGGCCTGGCCGAGGCAGGACTTGGACTTATGGTGCTGGCAGCACTGTCTCATGCCATCCGGTGGTGCTGAGGGTTGGGTGCTGGATGCCATACCTTGTGTCACGCCAGTGACCCAGGTTCAGGAGCAAGCCTGGGCCGTCGGGGGGTCGGCAGGGAAAACTGGGATCGAACATCCACAGACTGCTTTCCCAGTCCTGGGGTGGGCTGAGGAATTTCACTGTGCTGTAGCAGCCCCCTGGGGATGCTGAGGGGCACTACTAGTGTCAGTGACACTAGATGGGGAGCACGGCAGATGTTGGTATGTTGCTCCTGGATGTCATTGCACGTCCGTGCTACTGGGGCCAATAGAAGGAAAATGGCTGGGCATGACCTTTCAGCTTGATGGCTGAGCTCTAAGCCACCCGGAGGACTTTGGTGGAGTCCTGTTGAGGAGGGTCTGGGGCTGTCCTGGCTGGTACAGGCAGAGGGGGAGAGCCCTCCAGCAAGATGGCATGATGGCCGTCCCTGATCCTCCTGGGTGCAGTTTGAGCTACCCAGCTTTCCAGGTGGGTGGAGCTGGTTGCTGGATGCCCCAAGCCAGAGTGTGTGCCACAGCAGGTGAAAAATATGATATGTTAAAAAAGCAGTACACTGTCTCATTGCAGGTCCATTCATGGACCAGGAGGAAGCCATTCACATTTAGCTTGGACCTTCCCTTCCTGGATGGTACCACCTCACAGATTGTCCATGTTGTTGGGGTTGTAGTTGAGCACCCAGGCCCCCTCCATGGCTTCCACGCTGTCCTCCATTGTACCAGAGGACTGTGCAACATGACCGGCTTTGGTTCCAGCTCAGGCATGCAAGTGTGATTGCACTTCGTTTGCACATCACACTCCATGGGCCTCACCTGTGGCAGTTGCTACTTGTCTGTGGGTGGTTTGTACCAGTACTGTAGCGCCACTGTCTTCCCACAGTCCCAGTGCTTCAAGGCTGTGCTGCGCACCATGGTCACATTCAAGTTCTGTGTCCACAGTGTCCTGTGCCCCTATCAGCTACTGTGCTGCAGTGGGGCTATGATCCATAGTACACTTCCCTGCTGTCCAGCATGCAGGGATGCAGGGGTCCCTGTGTGTTGTGCACTCTGCCTACAGGTCAGTGTCCACCTACTTAAGCTGGCCTTTGCACCCCACAGCATTGGCATCTGTAGTTCCCATGCATGCCTTCATGAGTCCATGTCTGTCCGCTGCCCCGTGCATCATTTTCTGATGCCTACCTGTTCTCTATCTTCTCTTCAGCTGTAGTTCCCTGACCTGAGACTTCTCCGTAAATGATCTATTGTAGCTCTCACTGTGCTCTTTCCTATGAGGCTTGCATTTTCTGCCCCTCTGCCAGTTTGTTTGTCAGAGTTTCAGTTCACCTGCTTTGTTTGCTAACCACTCTCCTGCATCAGGAATGGGCCCTACCAGCCAACCACTCTCCCTGCAGCTGAACCACCCTTTTGGCCCCTGGAGAAACCTTCCCCAAGGAAAGCACTGTCCATGGACCATTTCACAGTTACAAGGAAGGAGGAAGAGGCCCCAGCTGTAGGAAGCAACTGCT
Organism: Neoceratodus forsteri; assembly: GCA_016271365.2. Taxonomy (NCBI): domain Eukaryota; kingdom Metazoa; phylum Chordata; order Ceratodontiformes; family Ceratodontidae; genus Neoceratodus; species Neoceratodus forsteri. The sequence continues at coordinate 130,600,099 of JADMNL010000024.1, forward strand.
GGTGGGGACTTAATTAGGGATAGACTTGTGAGCAGGGTGGGTAAAGGAGAGGGAGGTGAAATACCTGAGAGGTACTTTGGCTTGGAGGGATGAGAGCAGATACAGTGGATCATTAGGCAGCAGGAGATGAGAGGGAGCTAGATGTCATTGTCCACCTGGGGACAAATGACCTAGCAAGGGAGTGTAGGGGTAGTGCAGGGAAATTTCAGGGATGGGGGAGGGTCCTCAAGCATGCATGGTGGCTTTTCCCAAAAGGTTGCCTATATACATCTTGGGAGAAGATAGGACTCTCCACATGGCTTTCAACAGTTGGTTAAAGGCATGGTGCAGGGTGGGGCTCAGTACTAGGAGTGGGCCTCTTCAGTGTCTTCATAAGTGAAATTGCAGAAGAACTGAATGGGAAGGTAAGTCTTTTTGCAGATGCCACCAAAACCTGTTATAGGGTTGACACTCAGGGTGTGGAGAAAGGGTTCACCCATGCTGGTGTGACAGCCATGTTGCTGATGCCGATTACAGCACAGGCAACATTACAGCACCAGGCAAAATGTATCCTGGGAGTTACACCACCGAAGAGCCCTCCTGGGAAACAGTCTCCATTGGGCCCCCTCCCCTAATTATCCCACAGGTCCAGGTTCTTAATTTACCTGTTCTCCAGTCCTACCCCATCCTACAATCACCCCGCAGGTATACAGTAGATTGTTACTATCCCTGATGTTCAGTGGTTCCCATTTATTTATTTATTCATTCATTTGTTTACCAGTAGGTGCACTGGTCCGAGAACCATTTTCAGGCATGACCTGGGACATTGAAGATGGCACAGGAATAAAAGTACAAAGGAGGCTGGAACAAGGCATATAATAGACAGTAATAAAAATATACAGGATATTTATATGAAGATATATATAAACTTGCAGCTCAATGGATAAATAAAATTTATGACAATAGCAGACACAGTAGCAGCCAAGTTGTAATACAAATTAGGCATGATCTGAGATGAGTAAAGGAAAAAGTGCATCATGGCAGTGTAGGTATGGACCAAGAAGGAAAAGGAGGAAGGAAGGGAAGTAGAGGCATGATAATAAGTTGGGAGGGCAGGAGCAAGTAGTGGAGGACAGAAAGTGAGATCAAAGGAGAGAGTGGAAGAGTCCTGGAGGGTCAGTGGTGCTAAGTGGAGTGGGCAGGTTGTTCCAAAGCAAAGGGGCTACAGATGAGAATGCACATTTACCCATACGGTGGTGACTAGGGGGCACTCAAGCATGGGGCCAGCAGTGAGGCAGAGCTCTAGAACAAACACTTTTGGCCAAAGAAGGTGGGATTGTGGAGAGGTAGCTCGGTTTTGGATGGCCTTATTTACTGTGCTGGCCAGGAGATAGGTCTGTTGGGCTGATGGGGGAAGCCAGCCCAGGGTCTGATAGAGTGAGCAGTGGTGTGTTGAGTGAAAGTCCTTGCCCTCTGTATACCCAAAGTCCCCACCATGACCCAGTTAGTTCTTACAGCAAATACTACCCCCTGATCCCCATCCTTACTATATATTTGACACCCTTCCACATTTGGCACAGACCACCCTCTCAGCTCCTTGATCAGGCACAAAATGGATGATAGTTCACAATCATGTGCTAACTGTACACAGCTGTTTATACAATAGGCACATGAGAGCAAAACTGGTGTTCTGTCCTCAGTTGGTCACAGAGGTTAGCAGAGTGTCTGTGCCAATTGCCACTGTGGGGAGAGTACATAAACATATGGTGGGGGCCATGAATGGTGCAAGCGGTGGGACTGGGTGGGCAGGTAGTTATTGGCAGTTTCCAATGTATGGAATGGACAGCAGCACCACTGAACACCAAGGGAAGTGTGATATTACTGATGGTGGGAGCTCAAAGGGGCAGTGGTAGGAGGCAGAGGTGATACTACCTGGTTTAGGGAGGCAACATCTTTTAGAGCCATTTACCAACTGGTCAGAGACTCACTAATTATGTTATTCAAGATATCATTTTGTGATCCTACCCTGTGTTTGGGGTGCAAAGTGTTGTTTGAGAGTCACTTACCCATTTAGCGATCACAAATGCTCTTTGAAAGTTCTGGTCTATGTGAACAATAACAGTCCATTACCAGTAAGATAAAGACAAGTGAACAAATACAAATATGGAATTGAGAGCTGTTCTCCATGAGGTTGATAATGTAATTTATCTTAACAATGTGTTAGAGTACAGAGTATGATGAGATTAATGCTGGTACCATTGTGCTACCACATGAGTCTAGGGTTGCTGTGTGAGGTACCAAATACTTAAATGTCAAAATAATGCAGTACCATTGTGCTACCAGCATACCAGTATTTGTGGGAGCCCACAAAAATCTCAAAATTTTGTGATACCATTGTATTACCAGTGTATGTGTGAGAGACAGAGAAAATGGTAAAAAATGCCATAGGGATACCGTTCTGCCAGTGCACTACCAATGCACAGAGGAAAATCTATATATCACCTACCACTGTGATACCAGAGTACCACTGGGTAGTACTATTGTGGATTTTTCAGCTGACCAAAGTATTGCCATTGCTATACCACTATAATGCCATTGTAACAAATTCAGTAAGGGTAACCAGATTGCTGAGACAATGCAGTACTAAAGAAGTGTGATAAAAATTATAAAGTGTTGCCAGTACTACTGCAGTGTGCAACAAAAATTTGTGAAGAAAATACAGTGCTAAAGAAGTGTGCCTGAAAATCTAAGAATTATTTGCAGTGCTCTTACAGTCTGCATCAAAAAATAAGAAAGATTGAACAGTACTACTGCAGTGTGCAGCAAAAATTAGTGAAGGAAATACAGTGCTAAAGAAGTGTGCATGAAAATCTAATAATTATTTGCAGTGCTCTTACAGTGTGCATCAAAACATAAAAACACTGAGCAGTGGTACAACAGTGTAGCAGAAAGTCAGTGCAGTGTATTAACAGTGCACTGATGAAAAGCAGTGCTTTGTCAGTCTGGACTGAAATAACACTGAAATAAGACTGAAGATGGAAGTGTCACTCCACTTCCCTCTGGGTAGCCATTTGGGCCACAGACAAGATGCATCCATTACTTGAACTAGGCAGTCTCTTATGGGGTTAGTAGCCCAGACTGATGACTTCAATACTACATGTAACAGCACACATTCCTTAATGGGGCATGGAGCCCCCAAGAGATTGCCTTAACTTCTCCCTCGCACCAGGGGGTACAAGGGTACGCACTCAGGTCCTCCATGGGTCTCATCCGCAATCAAAGTCATCCTGAAGACTTCTTCAGCTCTCTTACCGCTGAGGTACTTGGTCAGTGCTCTCACCACTGCATGATGTCATCTGGTCTGGTCAGCGCTCTCACCACTGCTGGACATCTGATTCTTCGGTCCACATCTTTCCCCAACGTGGGAGGGAAGGCTAGCCTCTGGAGGACAGTACTGGCAACCTCCAGACTAGCTGTTGCAGAAAGCACAATTACTGTTAACTAGTTAACTGTTAACTGAAGAAAATAAATGCCCTCTGAAGACTGAAAGGGCTGAATTAAGTGGCCCAGGCCTAATGGCATGGCTGGAGCCTGAGCCCCTCCCCCATGGGGGGCTCCCAGCAGGCTGGAGCCTGCTCTGCTGCTCTCTCAGCTCTGCATCTCTGAATCAATCTCCCAGACAAACTGGCAACATTGTCTCTTTATAGAGCTCCTAGCTTGACTCCTGATTGGTAGCAGGGATGGGGTGACATGTCTCCAAGTTGCTGAAGAACCTGTCAATCAGAACACTCGAGGCACAATTGGGTTGTGGAATTTGCACCAAAAATAATGTCCCTGTAAGCCCCCATAAGCACTTGGGTGCTTTCCCATGAGATGCAGTGAATGTCCCACAAGTCCTGGCTTTCTGTTGCTGCAATTCCAATTGGCTGTACTGCTGGCAATGGCTGCTTAACCCACTGTCCCTTATAGCAGATTAGATACAGTCCTGAATAATGTCCTGGTGCAGTCAGAAAGAAGTAATTATTTGTCCCAAATGCCACACAGTTCTATAGCTTAAAGGCTGCACTTGTAGTCGCTGCACAGATAAAGAATGTGGCTCCTTTACTTTTTCTGTCGCTACTGCGCTTTTGCAAGCTCCTCCTGCAGCAGCTGACAGACTGACACATAGAGTCCCACAATACTGGAATTGCCAAGGAAACAGTATTAGTTTTAACTTGAAACACTTTTTCCCAAATGTACAACATATTCCCAACAAGCAGCAACAGTTCCACTATTCAAAACATTTTAATTCTTTACTTTTCGGCTGGGGCTGAACATAGCTACCCTGGAGGCAGCCAGAAAAATTAGAAGCCAAGTCAGGAGAAGGATAGAACAAAACGGGCCAAGGCAAACCCAGACTGGCATTTCTAGGAACCCCATTTGCAAGGGGGTTACACTTGTCCATGAAGAAGTCCTTGAACCCCTGACAAAGGTCCTCAATGTATCACTAAGGACATCCCAGTTCCCATCTCACTGGAAACAGGCGACCATTACACAAAAGTGGAGAGAAATCACTACACTCCAGCTACAGACCTATCTCCATCCTCCCTCCCTCCATTGTCTAAGGCCCTGGAGCGCATCACCTCAGATCAACTAGTCAAGTACCTGGAAAAATAAGACATCCAGTGTCCCGAGAAACATGGTTTCCGAAAAGGGCACAGTACCACCACTGCACTATTAGAATTCACGGGCTTCATCCATACCACGCTCGATCAAGGAAACTATGTAGGGGCAGTATTCATTGACCTTACGAAAGCCTTTGATACTGTGAATCACCCACTCCTACTCAAGCAATTATCAAACATTGGGCTCTCCAATGAAGCGCTGCTCTGGTTTTCAAGCTACCTTGGGGAGAGGGTCCAGCGGGTTAGGACTGCTGGTGTCTCCTCGGAAGAAAAGTCAGTCCTTTCAGGGGTCCCATAGGGGTCCATCCTGGGGCCACTACTCATCAGCCTCTTCCTCAATGACCTTCCCAGTGTCTGCCACCAGAAATTACTGCTCTACACCGACGATGCAGTCATGTTCACCAACCACCAAAACACAGAGCTCCTCGAGAAACAATTACAGCTTGAATTCATGTGCATCGAAGAATGGTTCAAGTCACACAAACTGGTCATGAACTACAGCTAAATAAAGGTTATGACCTTCTACAATGCCAGGAGCAAGTACAAATCTCGTGACCTCACCATCCTAAACCAAACAAGGACCTTACTGGAACACGTTCCTGATTTTAAATACCTAGGTGTCACATTGGACGGCTCACTCTCCTACCATCGGCACATAGATTCTGTCGCCAAAGCCACCAACATCCGTATAGGCCTGCTGTACAGGCACAAACACTGCATGCCTCCTGACACTCTCCGGTTGGCTATCAACAGCTCTGTCACCTCCGTCATCGATTATGGGCTAGCAATTTATGGCTCTGACTCTGCCTCTGCCCGCCGCAGAATTACAGTTACACTCAACAAAGCATGCAGGCTGCTAACTGGGGCTGACCGACTTACACACACTTGTGACCTGTACACTCGGGCAGGATGGCATCCTCTCATCAGCTGTATACAGTATCAAACCTGCCTCTTAGCCAAAAAAGTCCTCCTTGGGGTCATGCCCCCAGGCATTGAAAAGCTCCTCACTGACCACCACAGCACCCAGAGAACTAGAAGTTCACAACAACTAATCTTCCTTGTCCCCAGATGCTGGACTACCATGGGCCAGAGGGCCTTTGCCTACAGAGCACCACAGTGGTACAATACTCTCAACAAAGAAACTCTTACTGCTGCTGCTCTTGGCCCTTTTAAGAGACAACTCTGACTTCATCTCATTTCAACTAGTCATTGTGACTGCCTCGCCTAATCAGAGGCCCACCGCTCACTGCCCTCCACTTCAGTCTTGACAGCGACCTCTCCTCGCCTTGCCCCCTTCTACCTGCCTGCCCCCTTGCCCCCTCTCACTTTCCTCCCCCCCTGGGCATTTCCTGACTTTTATCCCTCCCCTTTAGAGCTCTTACCCTCACCCTCTACCCTCCGACAATGGCCTTTCTGCCTGCATACCCCCTTCCCTCTTACCTGCAGTGCTTTTTTCCAAGACTGCCCTTGGCCATTATGTCATGCTACCTAACATTTGGCTCATTTTGAATTACTGGAATTTCCTAAGCCTCAGTCTCTTACTTCTTTTTATTCTGTAACTATGTATTATTATGTTGACCTTTGTATGTATGTATACCCCCCATTCCTTCGACGTGGAACCTTTGTAAATGAGCAGTTCCTGCTCAAAGGTATTTGTAATCCTAGATTTCAATAAAATAAAAATAAAATAAAAATGCCTATTAGATGGATAGAGACAGACCTGTTGACACCGACTCCTATTCTCACTTTGAAGGAGATGCAGCTGGTAAATGGCTGGCAAATTTAGTGAAGAAAAAGAGGGCCAAACGTACAGTATTGAGGATGGTCAGAGGAGATGGGTTGACAACTTATGATCAGACAGAGATCAATGAGGTCTTTAGGGATTTTTATGCTACCCTTTACACTTCTCAGGCCCTGGCAGGTTCCGACATCTCTGCTTTCTTGGGAGGCAGATTGACTCTCCCTAAACTGAATGACTCTCAGCGCCAGAAGCTGGAGTCCTCCATTTCACCAGAGGACGTGAGAAGGGTTACTAAATCTATGAAGAGGGGTAAGGCCCCAGGACCGGATGGCCTTCCAGATGACTTCTACACAGCCACATGAGACTCATTGAGGAACATTATGGTACAGATGATTAGGACAGCCTTAGAGGAGAGAGTACTCCCCGAGTCACAGACCTTGGCTACAATAATGGTTCTTCCTAAACCAGGGAAAGATCCAGAACAATGTGGCTCATATAGACTGATCTCTCTTCTCAATTCTGATTATAAGATAATTGCTAAGATAATGGCGAGTAGGTTGGACCCTCTCCTCCCCAACCTAATACACAGAGACCAGGGTGGTTTTGTGAAAGGCTGCCAAGCCAAACACAACCTCAGGAGGGTGCTGAATATTATTCATAGATGGTCTAAGCGGAGAGATAGAATGAGGGATTTACTCGCCCTAGAAGGTGTTCGACCGAGTCGAGCGGTTGTTTATGTTAGCTGTTCTGGAGAAGGCTGGTCTGGGGAAAACATATTTGGGTTGGCTGGGTGCATTATACAGATCCCCAAAAGCCCAAGTACTTATGGATAACACCTTGTCCCACCCTTTCTTCCTCTCTCAGGGAACCAGGCAGGGGTGTCCTCTATCGCCCCTGTTGTATGTATTATGCATAGAGGCATTGGCTGCCACTATTCATGCCCATCCTAAAATAAAGGGCCTCACTGTTAAAGGGGAGGTTTAGGTAACATCTTTATTTGTGGACAATGTACTTTTGTTTTTGGACAACCTTGGGGAAGCTCTACCAGAGATCAGTGCTATTTTTGATCTGTACGGGCCATTATCGGGGCACAAAATAAACTGGAGCAAAAGTGAGTGGCTCCCTCTGGGTTGGACAAAAGAATCGGTGTCCATAGCCTGGGTGAAGATCCCTCCTTCTAAACAGATTAAATACCTGGGGCTTATTTTGCTGAATACGCTATCATAAATTGTCAAACTCAATTATTCCCCTTTGGTGGGAAAAATTAAACAGAAGGGTTTCAAATGGAGGGCTCTCCCCATGTCCTTGATAGGGTGGGTGAACTTAGTAAAAATGCTGGTCCTCCCAGAGGTGCTTTACATGTGCTTTACATGTTCCAAACAATCCCTATCTCTCTGCCAAAAAAATACATTTCCTCTATTAAGGGAGTGATCAAACAGTTGTGGCAGGGGAAGAGACCATTGATTAGTAAACAAGTCTTATGGCGAAGGCCTTTGGAGGGAGGTTTGGGCCTACCGCATATCCAGTTCTACTACCTGGCTGCCCAATTGGCTCATGTCCAGGACTTGTTGAGAAGAGACCAAGACCACAGTGGCCCGAGTTAGAGTGGGAGGGAGAGACCTGTATGTACTATTCACTCCTGGTGAACTCATCCAGCGGAGATGGGTTCCCCAAGATCTCAAATCCATGTACTAGGAACACGCTTAAGGTGTGGAAAATTGCACACAGAATCATAGGGGAACAGATATACCTATCCTTGAACTTGACATTGGAGACCCTGGAGGGGGAGCAAAAGTGGGCACAACAAGCTGTGAGATCTCAGCTGAGAGTATGAGCCGGGAAAGGATCTTTTAGGATTGCACAGATGTGGGCGGCAGGTAAAATGCTTACTTTTTCTGAACTAACAAGCATTTGTCAATGCCGAATGTTTGCTTGCTGGCATTGGCATTGGTAGTGTAGAAGTTACAGAGCTGCATAATAGGAATGGCAGCGAAATATTGAACTGAAGCCAACCCCACCACCACCCTGCAGAGAGTGACAGGCATTGGGGTGTGCCTTTGGGTCATCAGGCATAACGACCACGCCATTTCTTTTTTATTATAATATGCTTTATTAAAATTTTCCACAGCATACATACATGAAAAGAGCTCGGAACAAAGACCATACAATGCCATACATTACAAAGCTTCCTTGGCATTTAACTCATTACATTGAGTATTTACCTCTCCCTCCCCCTCCCACCTTCCCTATACACCCCTCCCATCCACCCTTTTAACATATCCCAGTAATTCACCACCATTTACTCCACCTCCCCTACCTCCCACCCCTAAAAGGACTGCATATCCCTTACACTTGAAGATAATGTCTTGGACACCTCATCTTATGAAGATATTTTGGGCAACCTCTCAGCCTTGCCACCCCAAACATACAAATACTACTTTGCCCTTGTCTCTGCAGTAGCATTGCTTCTTATTCTTAGGTACTGGATTAAGGATACTGCGCCACCTCTTAGGGAACGGATTCAAGAACTGTACACAGCGTTTTATGCAGAAAAATTGATTGCAATGCAATTCTGTAATATAGGCAAGTTTAAGGAGAGATGGAAACAATTTTCAGAATTTATGGCTGGGAGGTTCAGATCAGTAGACAGAGAGTAATATTCCAGTTTTTGAGTAAGCAGGATGGCAACAAAGGGTCAGAGGCAGCATGTATAGATATTCCTCCTTTCAATTCCTTTTGCTGAGTTGCCGTGATTTACGGGAGATTGATGTCACACAAAAACTTCTCTAAATGTTGGGGGTAGTTTGTTTCTGGGGGGGCTGTGTATAAATTTAAATAATATGTCCTGAAATTATTTGCTATATCTACAGGATTAGTATATAATTTCCCTGTGACCCCATCCATTAAGTTAACTACCCAGTTGGTTTCCTTCTGTTTCTTTATTCTATGAGGCAACAGTTTCCCTGACTTTTCCCTTAGTCCTATATATGTAGCTTTCCATTTTATAGCCGCCTTCAGCGTTTGATTAAGCAAATATGCTGCATATTTCGCCCTCAAAGCATGCAGTTCCTCCCAAATAGACTCATCCATTGCCTGATGCACATGGGATTCTATAAATTTTATTCTGGCAAGCAATTTTTCTACCTGCACCAAAGTCTTACGTTTTCTCGTGGAAGCCAACCGAATGAACTCCATATCGCTTTCATTGCCTCCCAAAGCGTATCTTTGTCCTCCACCGACTCGCAGTTGTTGTGCCAGGAATTTCTAATAAAGATCCTCATATGGTTTACAATTTCTGCCTCCCCTAAAAGCTGGTTATTAAGAGACCATGATTTGGAAACCCCGGAATAATTTTAGAATTTCAGTTTTATCCAAATTAAAGAATGGTCTGACAAGACTCTGGGATATATGCCTGCTTCTTCAATCCCCTGTAATGACACTTTGCTTATAAGGAAATAGTCTATCCGGGAGTATGTTTTGTGCGGTGGAGAATAGTACATAAAATCTATCTCCTGTGGATGAATAGTTCTCCACAGATCAATTAAGCCAGAGTCTTCCATAAATTCCCTCAAGGCCCTTTGAGCTGGTGATATAGCTACTCTTTTACAAAAGAACCTATACAAATTGTTAGAATAGATCAAATTCCAGTCCCCTCCCAACAAACATGGCACATTTGGGGCAGACGCTATAATATCCACTAAGGGAAGGAAGAACGTGGGGGACTCCACATTTGGCCCATATACCAATCCCAGCAAGATGTCTACCCCTGCCAAGAGCCCTAAAATTATGATAAATCTCCCATCTGGGTCTTTCCATACTGCCTTTTCCTGAAAGGGGACGTTCTTGTTGATCAATATTGCTACCCCTCCCTGTCTGGAACTATTACCCACACCAAAAACCTGACCCACCCACATTTTCTGCAAGGTTAAAACACAGTCTGACAAAATGTGTGTTTCCTGCAGCAGAACTATATGTGTCTTATATCTACTAAGATGCCTTAAAACATTATATTTTTTTGTATTGTCCTTCCCACCTTTAATATTCCACGACATTATGTTCCAGCTTCCCATAACTCTACTATAATAGTTGTCTTCTTTTTTTGTGTCCAGCCTAATGCCATTCATCCTCTATATCCCTTGTAGCCTTGTGTATGCAGTCCCTCTCTCACTCTATTACTATCTCCTCTCTCAGCCACCCCACCCACCTCCCTCCCTTCTTCCCAGGCCAAATACCTACTCCTAAACGTTATGGTCGTCATGCACTTTAGGAGCTGCTCCGTGGATCATGCTACTCCCAGGTTATATATCCTTCCTCCATTACTCCCTGTACACCATAGCGGAATGAAATGTTGACCTCTATATAATCCTGAGCTAGTCACCTTACTATTATATCGTTGTCGCTAACTAATTATTACTCCCTTGCCATATTCCCCCTGTCTGATCCTGAGTAAATTCCCTCATTTATCTATCCAAATTAAGTGTACCTAACCCATGCTATATCATATACTATCTAAGTTGCAGCCAAACGTACACATCTTAGTCCCTTAAATATACAGCACCTTTGCTCAATGCTAAGGCTTGCTGTGATCCGAATCCAGAGTATGACTATCATGATGAATTCCTAACTGAAATAACGTATACACCACTAGAGAGCACAAAGCGACCGTAACAGATACTTAGCATTGAATCCCAGCCACTTCCAAATACTCCTTCCCTTTCTTATTCCTTTTTATTTCCTTTTCCTCTCTCTTTCCCCCTCCTCCCTTTTTTAGCGAAAGGAAAGAAGAAAGAGGACGAAAAGAATAAGAAAAAAAAAAAACAGACCAAGCACAACTGCCTCGAGCAGAAACGAGACAGAAAAAACTGACTCCTAGGACTTTTGCGTTGTCTCCTTAATCAGAGTGCCTTAATCTCACCCTCCGGAACAGCGCCTCAGTCCTAATATAGCTTCTTGGCCTCTTGGGAGACTCCCTTGCTCCCCCAAACCATTATAATTCAGTTGAAATATCTTACCCAATATGCGAGTGCTTGATTGTGCCTGTGAACATAATAATATATAAAGGTCATTTCCAGAGATTTTACACCACCCCAATAAGAACACAACAAGAATACCCTATTATAAGACTTATATCTGTACAGACAAAGGCGTGGATCCTGCCGAGGGTCTTTTAAATTAACTATAGTGAAGACTAAAATGAGATCTTCTACACTCATACTGTAGCGCCAGCCCTTAATTAAACACTGGAGGTCGCAGTAAGCCGGTAACCATTTCCTTAAAAGTTAAGTCCAGTTGCTTCTAAAAATAAAAAAATAAAAACCATGGCCTCTTTCTGCGAAAATCAAAAAAAGTCTCAACAGTCTCAAATGCATCCAAAATGACATGAGTCCAATCTTAAATGTCCAAGTTGCATACAAATTAAAGATCACTCCCTCGAAGCATTTCTTCGCATTCCACCGCATCCTCGAAATTCCTGTAACATCTTGGAACTTCAGCAGATGTTCACCCCTCCTTATTAAATAACTCAGGTAATCTCTGTTTTAAATCTTCCAGTGCTTGCACCGCCGATTCATACCTCTGATTTCCCTTGTGAAAGGTAACTTCTAAATGAGCTGGAAACAGCATTCTATGTTTTATCTTTGCTGCCCATAATTTGGTTTGAATTGGCTTGTAGGCTGCTCTATCTTGGCGCACTCTGAAGGTGAGATCTGGGATCAGGCGCAACTGTTTACCCTCCCAAATTATTTTTTCTGCACTTCTTGCTGCTTTTAGTATGTGATCTCTATCCAGATAATTCAAAACTTTAAATATAATAGGGCGAGGTAGCTGATCCGCTGCAGGTTTCAGCCTGACTGCTCTATGGGCCCATTCTATTACATATATAGGGCCATTGGGTGATGGACCTGTCACTCAAATGCACAACTTCTGCATGAAACTCACAGTGTTTGTGCCTTCCTCCCCTTCGGGGAGGCCCAAAAGCACTATGTTGTTGCGCCTTGACCTGCCTTCTAGGTCATCCAACTTGTCTTCCATCTTCTTAATATTTTTTTTTAGAACAGTGTTTTCGGTCTGGATCCTTTCCATTCTGTCTTCTATAGAGGAGATACGAGCTTCTGCATCATTCACTCTGGTTGTTAAACCGTTAATGGATGATTTCCATTCCCTAAAATCTGCGATAAGGGAAAATAATGCAGCTTTAATCACGGAGACGTCCTCCTGTAGTTGACCCGATGCAGAAGATTCTAGGCTTGCTTCTGGAGAATCACTTCTATGGGGCCTTTTTGGTTCTAGGCCTCTTGCTGTCAATTCGGTTTCATCCTCTGAGTCACTCCAAGTTTCCTCTTTCTGTAGTTCCATATTTATTAATTTTAGACACACCCCGTGATAATTGCTTAATTTTAGTTAGCCAAGTCATTATTTGGATAGAAGATTAAGTAATTTCAGCATGAAACCGTGGAGCTGCTGCAACGAGCTGCTTACTCCCTCAAGCACATCACGTGACTCTCACGACCATGCCACTTCACCCCACCCTACCCTGCCGACACTGACAAGTGTCACGGTGTGCCTTGGGGTCTTTGGCCCTTATGCGCACCCCATTCCATCAGGAAATACGGTGAGATGGGTACAGTATAGGAGAATGGGGTGAAGTTTGGGCCCAAAGAGTCTGAGGCACACCTTGATGCCTCTCACTGGCTGCAGGGTGTGGGTGGGGGTGGAATGGTATGAGCATGACAGGCAAGAATCCCAAGTCACACCCCTGATGCTTGTCATTCTCTACAGGGTGGGGCGTTATGGTCGGAAACCCTAACGCCTCAGGCATTCGTTGGTATTTTCACTCCAAATTTTCAACATGTTTTTTTTGTGACCCCCACCTCATGAACAATGGCAATATCAGTTTGTTAGCCGAAAACTGCTTTTGCACGGCGACTATGGCATTTGGCACCACAGGTGCAAAAACACATTCCGAACAGGATGTGAAAAATGACAGCGGTACTGTTCATGGGGAGTATAAAATAGCAATGTTGAAAATGCTGCTAAAATCTTAAAAAACTAGTCACGTCATGCGTGAGGAAACTGTGCAACGCACACCCATAATGTAACTAGTTTGGGGATTTTTTTCGACAGATTGTTAACACAGGCATTTTGGGACCTCCGATCATGAACAGTGTCAGTGTGATTTTCTTTATCCATCCAGACAATGATTTCCCACAGCAACCATGTCTGTGCTGAAAGTGTGAAAACACATTTCGGCCATGTTGTGGAAAATGACAGCTGTACTGTTCATAAGGAGGTGTGGAAAAATGCCACTGGTGAAAATCTGGACTGAAAATATTACGAATTCATGAACTTACGAATATGCATGGAAACTGCGCAATGCTCACTCGTAACACAGTCATTTTATGGAGTTTTGTCACCAAATTTTCAACATAGCCATTTTAAGACCTCTGCTCATGACCAGTGTCACTGTGATTTTCTTAATCTGTCCCAAACATTTGTTTCGCACACCGACTGTACCATTTATGCGCTACATGTGCGGAAACACATTTTGAAGCGAGATGTGAAAAATGGTAGCTGTACTGCTCATAAGGAGGTGTGGTAAAATGGCACTGTTGAAAATCTGGTGTAAACATTACAAATTCGCAAACTTGCTAGGCGTGCATAGGAACTGCGTAATGTGCTACTTCAAACAGTCATTTTGGGAATGTTTTCACCAAATTTTCAACATAGCCATTTTAACACCTCTGCTCATGACCAGTGTCACTGTGATTTTCTTAACATGTCCCTTACATTGATTTTCTTACACCAACTGCGCCATTATGCGCTACATGGTGAGACTGCGTTGTGGGCAAGATGTGAAAATGACAACTGTATTGCTCATAGGAGGTGTGGTAAAATGGCAATGTTGAAAATCTGCAATAAAAATATTGAAATTTCGCAAACTTACAAGCGTAAAAACCCTCTGCAATGCGCGGTCGTAAACAGTCATTTTAGAATTTTTACCAAATTTTCAACATAGCCATTTTAAGACCCTGCTCATGAACAGTGTCACTGTGATTTTCTTAATGTCCCATACATTGATTTCATAACCGACTGCCCATTGTGCACTACATGGCTGAAACACATTTTGGGTGAGATGTGAAAATGACAGCTGTACTGCTCATAAGGAGGTGTGGTAAAATGGCAATGTTAAAATCTGCAGTAATATTTAAATTTCATAAACTTACGGCGTCTAGGAACTGCGCCATGCATGCTCGTAAAACAGTCATTTTTAGTAATTTTTTCACCAATTTTCAACATAGCCATTTTAAGACCTCTGCTCATGAACAGTGTCACTGTGATTTTCTTAATGTGTCCCATACATTGATTTTGCACACTGACTGTGCCATTGTGCGCTACATGGGCGGAAACACATTTTGGGTGAGATGTGAAAAATGACAGCTGTACTGCTCATAAGAAGGTGTGGTAAAATGGCAATGTTGAAAATCTGGAGTGAAAATATTGAAAGGTCAGCGAACTTACAAGTGTGCATAGGAACTGCGCAATGTGCGCACGTAAAACAATCATTTTTAGGAATTTTTCCACCAAATTTTCAAAATAGGCTTTTTGAGAGCCCTCCATATGAACACTGGCAGTGTCATTTTGTTAATCATTCCAGAAAGGTGATTTCATGCAGTGGCTGCGAAATCACCCTTCGGGCCTGAGTAACGCCATGACAGTGACAGCATTCATGAGAAGGGGTCCCAAAATCCCCATGTTGAAAATTTGGTGCAAAAATTCCAAAAAATGCCCGAGATATGCAGCAAAGTTGAAAAAACCCTATCTATTACATTATACAGCTTACTGGCATTTCCTCAGTTCGCGGTCGGCTTTGAAGAGTGCAGACGTGTTCCCGGCCCACCAAAGATCATCGCGCCAGACTCGGAGTAAGTATGGGGTGGGGAGGTGGGAGGCAGGGTGCAGTGGGTGGGTGCGGGTGGGGGCAGGAGACTGTGAGGACCGTTTTTAATTTACAGTTTTTTTTATTATTACTAAGACGATGCAGGGCGTTTGCCACGCTGGGGTGGGCTCCCAGCGTGGCAGCTAGAAAGCTGTTTGTGGGGCTGGAGCCGACGGGGATTGGGCACTCCCGTTGGCCATCGGGACTTATGCCACACTGGGGTGGGCTCCAGCGTGGCAGCTATAAAGCTGTTTGGGGGTTGGGCCGACGGGGATTGGGCACCCCGTCTGGCCATACGTACATGTGCCATACTGGGGTGGGCTCCCCAGCGAGCACCATGAAAGCTTTTGGGCATGTGGAGCCGACGGGTTGTGGTACCTCTGCCAGCTATACAGTATGTGCGTGGGGGAGCACGTCAGCATGCAATATGCATGTGTGCATGTTGAGCCGGGGAGCTCTGCTCACTGAAGCAGAGCTCTCCCTTTCAACTGTATGCCACTGCATTTTCAGCTGTCATAGACAGCTGGAGCAGTGATTGGCGCATTGTGACCGCGCCTGCAAACACACTGACTGAATTGGAAGAGGCTGACACACCTCTGGAAAACTCGGATGATGGCACTATGTTTCTTGCACATGCGTGCAAGCAAACATAAAAAGTAAATATGAGCTGAGTGCTTCTCATTACTTTATCTATATTTATATGGCTAAAAAATAAATTAGAAAGATGCGTAGCTGATGGTGGAGGTGTAAGAGTATTGCATCACTCCCCCTTATAGGAGCTTTTCACAAAATTCTTGAATATGGGATCTTTTAAACCACTGGGGAGATGCTATCGGCTGTTGGTGGGAGCACTACCACATCCCTTAGACAGAGTTAAGAATAAATGGGACACTGACGTATACCCAGAGGGAATGACCCGGGGGGGGGACTGGTTCTTAAATCAAAAATATCTGCTCCATTGCTCGGTTAATAACAGATTGAGAGGTATCCAATACTGTATGATGATGAGAGCTTACTTTACCCCAGAAAGAGCTCACAGAATTAACTCTGAGTCATCACAGTATTACACTAAATGTCAAATTCAGGTGGGTACCTTTTTCCACCAAGTATGGCAGTGCCACAAGATCCAGTCCTTTTGGAGAGGTATAGGGGAGATCCTGGCCAGAACCCTCCATACAGACTTGAGAATGGAACCACTGGAGACCCTTCTGGGACTTCCAGGCACAGGGGGATGGTCTCGCGATGATGGACACAAATTTAGGAGATTGGGTCTGGTGGTGGTGGGCTTAAGAGAGATTGCAATCCACTGGGGTCACCCTCATCCTCCCATCACTGCCTCTTGGCTTGCAGCCCTGTTTAAAATTATGAAATTAGAATGCACCCAATACCTGGTAAGGGGACAATTAAGTAAATATGAAGAAGTCTGGCTGCCCCTAGAAAAAGCTATAACAGAAAATTAGTTTTCTCCGTTTTAACCCCAGAAGGTAGAAGGGGGTATATATATATATATATATATATATATATATATATAGTACAATATATAGTACACAGAGGAACTGTGAGTCAGGGAAATTAATTGTATTTGGACCTGCCTCTCTTCGTCACCCATATACCAATATATCTAGAATGCTTAATCTTAGGAGGTTAGTAGGCATTTCCTAACAAGCTACTGTATTATTTTTCCCACAACTGATCCCATGATAATAAGCTCTCATTTTATGGTATTTATATTATTTACCTTAGTCTACATTACCTTTATATTATTTATTTACAATTCCAGAGAGGAATGGAATGACTATTCCAAATCGTTTGTACCATAGTCTCTTGGAAGATCAGATGGTTTATTGGCTTTGTCTATGTGTGTCCTTTTTGTTAAATAAAGTATAAAAAAAAGTTTTAGTTTAGCTTCAAAAGTTAGCAGACACCGGATCCTGAAAAAAGAGTCCAAGCCTTTGCTAGAGTTTTTTAGTGAGTTCCTCAATATGAGTGGAAAAGGAAAGTCTATGATCCGGCCAGAAGCCAAGATATTTGAATTTCTCAACTGCCTCAATAGATTCACCCAAGATGGTAATGATCAAAAGTTTAGAAGGGTGGGAGTTTAGATCACCCAAATTGTCCTGGGGTGAGAATAACATCTTAAGTCTTCTTAGTGTTGACTAATAATTTTAAGTGCAGTAGGTTATGTTGTAACAATGTTAAGTGACAAAACCAGCACTACTCCAGACTTGAAGTTATAAACAGCTTTTAATCACAAATATTTCAAAGGAGGATTTTCAACATTGTCATTTTATTACACTTCTTTATGAGCAGTATAGCTGTCATTTTTCACATCTTGCCCAAAATGTGTTTCCGCCCATGTAGCGCGCAATGGTGCAGTCGGTGTGTGAAATCAATGTATGGAATACATTAAGAAAATCACAGTTACACTGTTCATGAGCAGCGGTCTTAAATGGCTATGTGGAAAATTTGGTGAAAAAATTCCTAAAAAATGACTTTGTTTTCTGAGATTAGTTGCTTGGTTACTATGCATACCGCAACATAAGTTTGCTAATTTTCAATATTTTCACTCTAGTTTTCAACATTGCCATTTATTACACTTCTTATGAACAGTACAGCTGCCATTTCACATATTTGCCCAAAATGTGTTTCCGCATGTAGCGCATAATGGTGCAGTCAGTGCGAAAGCAATATTTGGTACAGATTAAGAAAATCACAGTTACACTGTTCATGAGCAGAGGTCTTAAAATGGCTATGTTGAAAATTTGGTGACAAAAGTCCATAAAATGACTGTGTTATGAGTGAGCATTGCGCAGTTTCCATGCACCCTTGTAAGTTCATGACTTTGTAATATTTTCAGTCTAGATTTTCACCAGTGGCATTTTTACACACTTCCTTATGAACAGTACAGCTGTCATTTTTCACAACATGGCCAAAATGTGTTTTCACCTTTCAGCGCAGAGATACGTGATCGCTGTGGGAAATCATTGTTCGGGACAGATAAAGAAAATCACAGTGACACTGTTCATGATCGAAGGTCCCAAAATGCCTGTGTTGACTATCTGCTGTAAAAAATCCCCAAACTAATTACATTACGGGTGTGCATTGCACAGTTTCTATGCACGCTCGTGACTGCACCAATTTTTTTAATATTTTTACTGCAGATTTGCAACATTGCCATTTTTACACCTCCCCATGAACAGTACAGCTGTCATTTTTCACATCCTGTTCATAATGTGTTTTTGCACCTGTGGTGCTAAATGCCGTAGTCACTGTGCATAAGCAGCTTTCGTCTAACAAACTGATATTGCCACTGTTCACGAGGTGGGGGTCACAAAAAAAAATGTTGAAAATTTGGAGTGAAAATACCAACGAATGCCTGAGGTGTTAGGGTTTCCGACCATAACGCCCACCCTGTAGAGAATGACAGGCATCAGGGGTGTGACTTGGGATTCTTGCCTGTCATGCTCATACCATTCCACACCTGCAACCAGTGAGAGGCATCGGGTATGCCTTGGACTCTTCGGCCCCAAAGTTCACCCCATTCTCATATACCGCACCCATCTCACCATATTTCCTGATGGAATGGGGTGCGCATAAGGGCCAAAGACCCCAAGAAACACCGTGACACTTGTCTGTCTGCAGGGTGGGGTGGGGTGAAATGGTGTGGCCGTTATGCCTGATGACCCAAAGGCACACCCTAATGCCTGTCACTCTCTGCGGGGTGGTGGTGGGGTTGGCTTCAGTTCAATACTTCACTGCCATTCCTATTATGCAGCTCTGTAACTTCTACACTACCAATGCCAATGCCAGCAAGCAAACATTCGGCA
Source organism: Neoceratodus forsteri (assembly GCA_016271365.2). Lineage (NCBI taxonomy): Eukaryota > Metazoa > Chordata > Ceratodontiformes > Ceratodontidae > Neoceratodus > Neoceratodus forsteri. The sequence continues at coordinate 130,619,245 of JADMNL010000024.1, forward strand.
TTGACAAATGCTTGTTTATGTTGTGACAATGTAAATTATTTCTGAAGTATGAGGCATGCATCTTCTATGGAGGGTTTAGCAACATAGATAACTGTGTCATCCACAAACAAACAATACTTACATTGGTAATCCATTGGTCAATATTGTTATTGTATACAGCAAAGAGGAGAAGCCAAAGAATTGACTCTTGAGGGACGCCTCTTAGGAGGGTCTTAAGTGGAGCTAGGTCACCTTGAGCTGATACTTGCTGCTGCCTTCTGGTAAGGTAGCAGGAGATCCAGTTATGGACCGTGGGGTCAATTCCAAGGTTTTTCAGCAAGGACAGGAGTAGGTTGTGGTTGACAGTGTTGAACGCTTTACTTAGATCAATCAAGGAAAAGCACACAGACAGAATTGTTGCCATCTAAAGCAGTCTGCCAGTCATTTGTGACCTTGGCTAGTGCAGTAGCTGTGCTGTACTTGGGGTGAAAACCTGATTGAAGAGGGTTAAGGAAATTAACATCATCTAGGTACTCTCTGAACTGAGCATTAACTGTTTTTTTCCAGGAGTTTGGATAAAGTAGGCAACAGAGAGATGGGCCGATAATTGTTTAATTCTGAGAGGTCTCCAGATTTAAAGAGAGGGATTACATGAGTGACTTTTCAAGCAGAAGGTAGTACACCTTGTAGAAGAGCTAGATTAAAGAGGTGAGTGATAGGAGGAGCAAGGAAGTAATAGCCAAGTTTCAGAAATAAAGGATCAAGACAGTCGGCACCTGAGCTTTTGTTAGGATCAAGAGAAAGAAGGAGGTCTTTCACTTGTTTTAGGGTAATAATGCTAAAGTCGAAGGTAGTTAAGGGACGTGAGGCAGCTGGATGATGAGTTGGGTCATGGAGAGGTCTAATTTTGCTAGCAGGAGACGTGTCGAAGGCCATTCCTGCGGTGGCAAAATGGTTGTTTAGCAGGTCAAGGACAGAGGTCCTGTCTGAGTGGGTAACTCTGTCTTTACAGATTTTGGATGGAAGGTCAGACAGAAGGCAACATCCTTCAACTTCTTTAAGAACTTTCCAGAACTTAGTTGCACTGTTTTTTGAAGAGTTAGGTGCAGATTGAAAATATTTTGCCTTTTCTGTTCGGACAAACTTAGGACAGATGTTTCTAGCTCTCCTGAATGCAGTCCAATCCAATGGTAATTTAGTTTTATGTGCGAGTTTCCAAAGGACATCTCTGTTGCGCAAGGCAGACTTTAGTAAAGGAGTGAAGCAAGGGCAAGTTTTTTTCCTGATTCTGCACTTCATTAAAGGAGCATGTTTGTTGATGACTTGTAACACTGTGGACTGAAACAAATTATAAGCTTCCGTAACAGTTGAGGCTAGATAGAAGTATTGCCATCTAATTCTCTTCAGATCAGACAAGAAGTCAAGGTGATTGAGTTTGCAATGGCTTCGAGCAGTGGTGAGGAAGGACGAAGTCCCTGCTTTTTGTATAAACCTGACACATGCAATGGCCTGATGATCACTAGTATCATTGTCGAATATGCCAGCATGAGAAATGTAATGAGGTTTATTGACCATAATTAAGTCAAGTAGGGTGTTGTGGTCAGGATTTTTGCTATTGGGGTGTGTAGGTTCTGTGATTAGCTGGGAAAGAACAAATTCATCACAGAGTTCTTTTAAGGCATTAGAGGCAAGAGAGAGCCAGTCTATGTTTAGATCCCCTGTGATAAGGCATTCTGAGGTGTTGCCTGACAGCAATTCATGGAGATGGCTTAGTATTTTAGTGCCCACTGATGGAGGTCTATAGGAGCCCATCACAAGGATGGATTCATTAGAGGGTAAAATAATTTTTAAGGTGAGGCTTTCAAATTGTTGAGGTACAGATAAGGAACTTATAACTGTTGCTGAGAATGTTTTGTCAACGTAAATTGCACCACCCCTTCTGGAGTGCCAATCTGTTCTAAAGATATTGTAGGAGGGTAGGTTGATTGCAGAGTCTGGAGTGGAACTACGGAAACAGGACTCAGTTATCACCAATACATCAGGGGTTGAATGATGAGCCCAGGCCTGTATCGGGTCATGCTTTTTTAGTAAACTACACACATTGTTGTGAAGAAGTGAAATCCCTTTGAGCTGAGAGAGCTCAGCGAGAGATGCAATGGGGTAGTAGGGCCAGGGTTCAATTCAATATTGCCAGAGCAGAAGAGTAAAAGTAAGAAAAGAACCGGCCCAGTGGCGCTGAGGGTTGAAGCGCTGGACGTCACACCTCACGCCACGCTGGCGACCCGTACTTGGGAATGGGCATGGGTTGCCGTGGGTTGGCAGGGAGGAGATGGATTGAGCATCCAATGGACTGCTCTCCATCTCCAGGGAGGGGGGATTCTGATGGCCAGTGCTTGCCTGACCCCTAGTGGAGGCTGGGGTCAGTGGCACCTGGCGCTGCAAAGCTATGGGGGCGGGACATGGCAGGCGGCTTGATTAGAGACGCATGGGGTGTACACACCCAACCCGCTGGCGTCATTGCCGCCGTGGCTCGCAGGGAGAAAAAGCTGGAAAAGAGCTCGCAGAGAATGAAGTTGTGTCCATGGCGCTGTCCCCGAGCACCTCCCTGGCATGGATCCGTTGGGGTGGATCAGTCGCTCCCCACCACCCTGCCATGAAGGGTAAGTCACGGGGTGCATTAGGTAGGGAGTCTGATCTTCATCGGCTGGCGCTGGGGGAACAACAGATAGCAGGCTTGCAGCTGGAGCTCCAGAAGAGAAATAATAAAAAGGAAAAAAAGTAAGAAAAGTTTTCTAAGGCCACTGACAATGATTTTAAGCAGATGAACATAATTGTATTTCGAATGGGCAGAGCCCAGCAGTGTGGGACTTGCAGGAAGGGTGAGGAGGTTTTTAATAGAAGATGAAATAATTGCAAGGTAAGGAGGAGAGCAAAGTGGCATAAGCTCATAACCAGAGGGCTTAAGAGGCGAGAGATAATAGGTAGGCATGTCCCAGTCGGTGCCAGCAGATCCCTAAGACCTAACTGGTAGAGAGATGTAGCAGCATTAATAAAGGAAGGAGGACCAGCTCCAGTGATATATCTGCGTAACTATATTTCCTTTAAAGCATTTTAAGATGCAGTGCATTAACAGCACTACATAAATTGAAATGTTGTATTATTCCTCAGTCTAGGCACTAGCAGTAGTTAATTAAAGTACCAGTGGTACAGTGATGTGCCAAGGGCCATGTCACTATGTAGTACACATCATAACCAGGCCATACATGCACTAATAGGTAACATTAATCTTCCTAAAATTCACTTATCCTTACCCTTACCAGGCCTTACATAGTTAACAAAGAAAAAAATGCAGCCTTTTCTCCTAATGAAGTCCACAAGAATTCACATCTTCAGCTTCTACAAAGGGGTGATATCTGGCAATAATCAAATCATCCCCCAACTGCAGTCAACACCTGGGATTCCTGGGAAAACTGTTATGATGAACTACACTAAAAGAGCTATTGGAGCCAAAACAGGCAGACAGAAAAATACTACAAATGTTAAGAAGTAGTCAGTTGTAACTTTTTATTTCTGAAGTATTTTTCATTTTCCTTTTGTTCATTAATAAATCTTCTATGTGATAATATTGTGCTGGATGTCTGTAACAGCTTTTAGCCTGGCAGCTGACATATCTGTCTCTGTTTCCCCCACTGCATCATCAGCATTGTGATCTCACTAACAGTGACATCAGTGGTGACTGACCTGGCAGCCAAAGAGTGTCTGTTTCTAAGCAGCAGTGATGTCACAGTCAGTGAGGTCACAATGCTAATGATGTAGTGGGGGTCAGCTGCCAGGCAGAGTGCTGTCCCACACATCACATCTACTAGCACCAGGTAAACAATATTTTAATTAACCAAAGGGAAAATTAAAAAGTACCTCAAATATAAAAGGTAATCATTTTTATTTACTGAAAATTTCATAGAATACCTTTGAACACAAGTGGTCTTTTGCAAAGCGTCCATGTCATTAACAGAGATTACAAAGCAATGAAACAAATGCAATAAGCAAGTTCTAGTGGAGTGAAGTTAAACAAGTACAAATAAATAGGCTGGGTCAATTGCATACAGTTTTACAAGAAGGCATGTAGAGCAGGCATAATAATGGTACATGGTCTCAGAGCTCGAGTCTGACACAGTTCAAAGAGTATACTGGGAGGGAATTTAGTTAGGATGATTAGCAGTTACAGTTGCATTGAACTGTTAGGGTTGCCCGTAGTGCTCTCTTGAACTGGTCAAACTTAGGTTGGGTGAGCACAGTATCAGATTTAACCAGCCAGTGGCCCTAAATGTGAATGAACGCTTGCCCAGCTGAGTACGGCAGAAAGGCAGTTCAAGGGCATTCTGAGCCATGCTCCTAGTATAGAGATTGGTGACAGGGTGGAAGCAGTGAGTTAGGGCCAAGGAGCTTAGGCCCAGTAGCGCTTTCTTGGCTAGCAGACATGTCTGGAACATAATTCTGCTAGGTAGGGGAAATAGCACCCACCAAACGCAAACGGATACCAATGGTCAAATATTTTTTACCATTTATTATAAAAAGCAGTACAAAAAATGCATTTATATGTGAGAAAAAATAATTCATGTTTAGCAAGGACAACGCCCTGCTTCATCAGAGTTAAATTCATTGCACTTCCACCAAAATATATATACATTCCAATCAATACAATTAAAAAACAGCACGTGTGAGGTGTCTAGCATCAGAAGTGAGGTTAACCCAATTACGAGACAAGGCTCCCAGTCTTCTGTTTACCATGGACACAATGTGGTCAATGTGGGGAGCAAAAGATAAAGTATTATCCAGGATCACCGAAAGGTATTTATAGGTTTCCACCTGTTCAAGTATATGTCTCAGCTCATTGTAGATGACAAGGGGATACATTTTTCTGCATTTGTGTGGTTGTGAAGAGCATTGTCTTGTTTTTTTTTTTTTTTTTGTAAATTAGAGCCAATTTATTTTGGGAGAACCATTTTTCAGGAACCTCAAAATTACCCTGGAGGATGGAGGTAAGGCTGTCAATGTTAGGGTCCTTGGAATAGATAACAGTATCATTTACAGAGAAGCGCATTTGCAAACTGACAGGCATCAGACAAAAATCAAATAGTAGGAGGCCTAGAATAGAGCCTTGGGGACACCAGTGGATACATTCCTAACGTCTGACAAAGAACCATCTATCTTAACATATTGAGTGCGATTAGAGAGATAACTGGGACCAGATGACTGTGTCCTGTGACAGGCCTAGGTCATGGAATTTGTAGAGAAGGAGCTTATGATTGACCAAGTCAAAGGCTTTTGTCAAGTTGATATAGATGGCACCAGCCTTGTCTCCATTGTCGAGGGTCTCCAGGCCAAAATGGAACATTCAATTAGTGCTATGTTTTTTCAGAAATACGTGCTCTTGGGGTACTGTATTTCATATTGTTCAAGATATTAAACACGTTGATTGGACTATATTCTCTTAATGGCTTTGGATAGAAACATAGAAACATAGAATTTGATGGCAGAAGGAGACTGATAGGTCCATCTAGACTGCCCATTTGTTTTAGATCTATTTTGACACTCTAGTTGCCCTTTGTAGTCATGGCTCCCTTGTGTCTATCCCTTGCATTCTTGAATCCCCCCACAGTGTTGACTCCCACAACCTCTTGGGGCAGGCTGTTCCAGGCATCCATCACTCTTTCAGTGAAGAAAAACGTCCTGTTGGTAGAGAACCTCCCTCCTTGCAGCCTGAGGTCATGTCCCTTGGTCCTGGAGCCCTTCTTGAAGTGGAAAGGTTCCTGTGCCTGTACCTTGTTAATGCCTTTTATGTACTTGAATGTTTCAATCATGACCCCTCTCTCTCTCTTCTCTTCTCCAGGGAGTACATATTCAGTTTGCTAAGACTTTCCTCATAGGACATGTACTCCAGACCCAGAATCATTTTTTCACGTTTCTCTGTACTGTTTCCACCCGGTCAATGTCCTTCCTGAGTTGAGGCCTCCAGAACTGGACTCCACATTCCAGGTGAGGCCTGACCAATGATCTATACAGTGGTAGTACCACCTCTCTTCTCCTGCTCATGATTTCCCTCCAAATGTAGCCCAGCATTCTGTTGGCCTTCAATGTTGCCTTCTCACACTGCTTACTAACCTTCAAGTCATCTGAGATTATGATTCCTAGATCTCTTTCCTGGTTTGAGGCCACCGGTCTTTTGCCTCCTAGGTAATACTCCTTTCTTGGTTTTTTCTTTACTATGTGCATAACCTTGCACTTTTTGATGTTAAATCTCAGCTGCCACACTCCAGACCATTCTTCTAGTTTATTGAGGTTAGCTTCCATCTTGCTGACTCCTTCTGAGGTGTTCACCCTTGGTGTTATCTGCAAACAGATACACCTTCCCTTCCAGTCCATCAGTGATGTCTGCTATAAAAACATTGAAGAGCAGAGGCCTCAGCACTGAGCCCTGGGGCACCCCGCTGGTCACCCTGCCCTCTGTCAATTGCATTCCATTAACCTGTACCTTCTGGGTTCTGCCTTGTAACCAGTTTTGTACCCATCTGACTACTTCTGGACCAACCCCTGTGTGGTCAAGTTTCTTTACCAGCCTTCTGTGTGGAACCAAGTCGAAGGCCTTACTAAAGTCTAGGTAGATCACATCTACTGCCACCCCCCCCCGTTGTCCATTATTTTTGTAGCATAGTCAAAACAATTGAGCAGATTTGTCTGGCATGACCTACCTGCTATGAAACTGTGCTGTTTAGGGTCTTGTTGGCTGCTAGTTTTGAGGAATGCTATGATCCTCTATTTGAGTAGTGTCTCCATTAGTTTACCTACTATAGATGTGAGGCTCACCGGTCTGTAATTACTAGCCTCTTCACAACAGCTTAATTTGTGAAGTGGAATCACTATTTCTTTTTCCAGTCTTCAGGTACCATGCCACTCTTCAAGGATTTTGTGACTAGAAGGGTCAAAGGGGCTGCTAAGTCTGCCACCAATTCCTTAAGGAGTCTAGGGTGCATCCCGTCTGGTCCCATGGCTTTGTCTGCTTTTAGTTTATTTAGCGCCTCCCGTGCTTTGGCTTCTGTAAAGGGGCTCGTGTCTACCCCTGGTCATAGGGTGTTGTGTTTTTTCAGGGCTAGGCCAACCCCTGGTTGCTCTTTGGTAAACACTGAGCAGAAGTATTTGTTGAGGATTTCTGTTTCCTCTGGTTAATGTTTGGTGCATTTCCCTTCTTCAGTAGCAATCTTTACTATCCCCCCTTTTGCTTTCCTACATTCCCTAATGTATCTAAAAAATTATTTGTCTCCTCTCTTTGCCCCATCTGCTATATTTTCCTCTGCCTGTGCTTTTGCCTTTCTAATTTGTTTGTTAGACTCTCTCATTTTTTCATTGCATGACTTAGTCTTTCTCAGTTTTGGTTTCCTAGTATATGCTATACGCCTTCTTTTTTTCTTTCACTGTGGTTACCATAGAGGATTTCTTTTTCTTTTTGCTTTGCTGACCCATCTGGCACATTGATCTGTGGCAGTCTTTATTGCTGTCTTGAGTCTCCCCCACATGAATTCCACCTCCTCAACTTCTATTTCCATTAACTGGCTACTTATGCTGTTCCTCATGTTTTGGAAGTCAGCCTTTCTGAAATCTAGCATTTTTATCTTTGAGTTGCTGGTATCCTCTGTTATGGGGGAAGAGGGTGGCCAGAGAAAACAGCTAAGTAAAAACAGCAAAGTCAAATACAGCAACCGAAATTGCCCCGAGTGCGTACCCCTGGAGTTGGTATATATAAGAAGGAGGGTGTGGCCCTGCAAAAATAAAACTTGCTGTATTTGGCCAAGCTGTTTAGCATTATCTGTTTTTGGCGGTCGCTGTTTTTACTTAGCTGTTTTCACATGGTACCTGGAAGAGTATTGAAATTGGCCTGTAATTGGAAAGGTTAAGTTGACTGCTTCAAAAAAAAAACTAGTATTAGTTTTACACAGTACACAGGCTCTTTAAATTACTGAGAACTCCATTTTACAACAGGCTGAATCCTGTAAAAGGCACCCACTGTTTCTTCAGCTTACTGGAAGCAGATACATTTAAATTCTTTTTATTGCAGTAATGAGTGACAAGAGGTGAAGTCATTTAAGTGCTAGAAGAACAATATGTAGGATGCATACATGATATAAGAAGGAAAATACTTTTCATTTTGTGTGGTTTCTGTAAACACACATAGATCAAAAGCCTCAAACACAACACAAAGCACTGTGGGTATTCAAAGCCATGTTTGTATTGGGGGTAAGCTGGCTAGAAAATGTCTGATTTTTTTTCCTCACTAAAATCCAGAAGCATAAGATGCAGACTGCCATGATGAAGAGACAAACATCAGCATTCATCACCTGCTGCAGGTGTCTGAGCTGACTGAGTGCACTATATTACTTGAGGCAACATAGGGCTGCGCCACTGTTTCCACATTTTCATGTGCAAGAAAAGGGTGAAATCTGGCAGTATAGCCTAGAGGCCAGATTAACAAGCTGTGAATGAGCTTGTGACATCCAGCAGACCTGGTTTTCATATGAAATTTGGTATGAAGGTCTGCACTATAAGGTGTGTGGCACTTGTCATCACATGTACTGAGTATAACTGGCCCCATGGGAAGTCACACAATACAAAATTAGGTAATATGCCTTTAAATATTGTGGGTACTTAAGCCAGGGTAATCCCCAATAACCCTACCCCCCTGACAAAGACTCTAGAGAGTTGAAGTGCCGGGGCAGTCGGGAGACAGGTAGCCAAGTAGTGACTACTAGGTAATTCACTGTAGCAAATCAAAGCTGGGACTGTGCTTGTTTCCTAATGAAAAGATGTCATGTGGTAAGCTTTTTTGTAAGCCTGAGCAAATGTTAACAAGAAACACTTTCAACACCTTGCATAGGCTTCCTTTTCTTGCCTGAAAGTGTGCATAGCAATTGCTGGTGTCAGACTGTTAAGGTCCTACAGTGTCCACTAACAGCTGTCTTGGAGTACTAAATATGGGTAACACCTGGATTATGGGTAGTCCTCTAGGCATAGCCAATTTTAGGCACCAGCAAACCTTGTGGTCACTGAGGGGCATCCTGCTCATGGGGGGGGGCCCTAACCAGAGCAGTTTACCTTATTCATTTTTAATTTTTTTATCTTATCTTCTTAAAACAGCAACAAAGGGCTGTGCAGCACCTTCTGATGTGACATCATGATGTCATGAAAAATTCACCAAGCTATGACCCAGTAAATAAGAGGCAGGTGGGCAGCAATGGATGGGATGGGAAAAACATCCCCAAGGACTAACACTGCTGTCTTCCCTAAAAAAATTAAATATATCACTGGTTGTACTAAAAATAAAATGGCGCACGTATGGGATACAGTCGAACACATAGGGTGAAAGTGGGTCAAGCGGGGGGTCCCATGACATCATGAATCCTGCTCGGGTCCTCCAAACCCTAAAGCAGGCCCTGCCAGTAGGTTTCTATATTTCACTAGTAGCAGCTTTGGCTTCTGAGGAGTTAGTTAAGGATTTACTGCAGAACATATTGTTCTGAAAATTAAGCAATGTGTGTCAGGGGACAGAGCCAGATTTCTTTGTCTCTGCATACTGTGGGTTCTGTGGTCAATTAAGGCAGTGCAGTACTATTGTGACATGACCTGTGTGTGTGTGTATATGTGTGTGTGTGTGTGTGTGTGTGTGTGTGTGTGTGTGTGTGTGCGTGTGCGTGTGTGTGTGTGTGTGTGTTCCAAGTAGAGTGAAGTTTGGTTTGTCCTTAGAGAGCTGCTACATTGTGCCGAGCTGATGAGGTGGAAGTTGTTTCTTCAAATGTCCCCCAGCCCCTCCCAAGGAAGCCCTGAGGTTGAAAGAGGAACTGTAAAATCATGGTACAGAGATTAACTGCAGGGTGTAGGCCTATGCTCCATGCACAGGTGGTGCACACCAAACTAAGGTGGTGCTTCCAGATTCCCAGGCATTAGCCCAGAACTTGCCAGAATAGACACTGCCTCCATTAATACCTGTTATCCATGGACCAGCACCCCTCATTATACACCCACCTCACTGACAGCAACACATATGTAGGTATATGTATTAATCTTAGGACATAGACACTTATCGTATAAGCATAAGTGTCAGGATCTGAGTTCTACTGTTGCAATGCATATTATGCATTACTATATTCTCACAATATATTGTACCACTGGGACATGTTTTTCATTACATTTTTATTGTATAATTATTAGTTAGGCAACAGTGTCATCTTTAGTGCTTATGCACAACTGTAACTGCAAGTGACCTTGGAAGCATCACAGACATCATTGTTCACTTTATCTTCTGCTAGCTAAGCAACTTTTTATGTTAGTTAGGATAGTTACTCTGGCCACCTGTTTTTGGCCAATTATTTGCATTCTGTGTATCTTCTTTAGTTGCTGTCATGGTTATTATCAGAGTATAAGACCCCTTGCACCACATATTTTCTCTCAGAGAGACTTGATTGCGTCTATAGGTAAGGAAATTGGATACTCTCCCAGTGATTACACTGTTGGTTGTAAGCCTGTATTATTCTTCTTTACCAGTAATAAATTACATTTATTATCTGGACACCACTTATCTGTCATCTCTTCCTTTTGTGCAGTTCCAACAAGAATCTGAGAAAGGTAATGTTATTATCCAGTTACATACTCCTTCCCAGATTTCCACCTGATTCTTCTATCACTTTGACCAGCCAGCAATGAGAGAACCTTACCATGCTGATACTGCTATCTTTCTTGTTGGATTTGGGAAGGTAGGCAGCTTGCCTGAGTATCCACTGAGCCCAAATGGCCAGAAAGCGGGAGCTCCTCTCCAACTGCATTTAGTGATCAGAACCACAAATTACACTACAATTGACCTACAGAATGTGAGCAGAGGGAGAACAGACTTCCTTTTTGCTATGAGGTACTATTCAAAAACAAAACAACTGAAGCATTAAAATTGAAAAGTACACTGAGTCTGTGGAAGATGGTAGCAGAATTACTGCATTCTTCAGCTTGTTATGCATTTCTCTAAGTTATAGGTTGCCTACCTCCCACCAGTGCTACCTCCCCAACGGCTTGTCACAGTGCACAGGCTGGCAGACCATGAAGTTCCTATCCCCATGAAGCAGCAGATGGAGACACGGTGGAGGGAGAGCGAACAGGGAACCATGACTAACAAGCAAAGTTTCTGACAGTATAGCATAGGGGTTAGAATAATGAGTTGTGGATTATCTTGACACATCCAGTAGACTTGGGTTTGATTCCCTAAACCTCCACTTGCATACTATGTGACTCTGAACAAGTCAGTTGTGCCTAGTGGGCCTCATCCAGTTACCAAATAACTAAAAAAACAAAAAAAGGTTGGTCCTCCTCTGGAGTCCCAAAGTGATTGTCATCAGTAGAATGCTGTTTAAAACTGCAAATTCCTAAACAAAAAAAGAAAAGTGAAATCTCTGGATGGCTCATACCAAACTATAGCAAGCAGTTATATGTGATAATGACAAATGTGAAAGGGCAATCGCTGTTACGGTGAATGTACATTGCTGAAAACAACAATGGCGATGTGCATTCTCAGTGCCAGAAATAAGTTTTGTTTTTTTATGTGGGGGGGGGGGCTTTGCCCTCCACACCCCCCTAACTAAAATAACGAACTCCAGGGGGGTGCATGTCGGGGAAGGGTAGAACCGGGACACAGAGAGAAATAAATAACAGCATGACACAGCACTAAAATATTGTGCTCGCCCTGAGCCCTGAACCCTCCTCACTGAAGCCAGCCTCCCTATCCACCGCGCCACTAGGCTGGCTCGGCAGCTGCCCCTCTCGCCACCCCTCACATAACTTGCAGATACCCTTCTGGTATCCTGTCGCCGTCCTCTTGCCCTGGCCTTTCCTGTCACTACCCTTGCAGGGTAGCCCACAACAGAGGTGCTGGGATTGAATCACTCATATTTAAGTTGCTAAGTCTCAGTCACCCTTTTGATGGTATACCATACCGAGCCATGCCAGCCATAACGTACCATACCCTACCGCACCAAACTATGCTGAGTCATGCCACTGTACCACACCATACCATATACATTTATATAACACCTTTCATGCAGGCATATCAATGCACTTTACAATTAATACAAAACAGGTTACAAATCACTGACGCACATCTACCTCGTTGTCGAATGCAGCTGACATTGTGTCCCAGCACATTATTCAACAGCTCTGCTACTTTCCAGGCCTGCAAACAGACTGACTTTTTTTTAATGTATTTATAAATTTGTAACTGATAATAGTTCACTGAACCAAGGCTAGTTTCCAGGCATGACCGGGGGGGGGGGGGGTTACAATTCCTTGTTAAAATGAGGAACTGAATTGCTCAGTGGCTTGGTAACTTGTTAAAGAACCTTTCTTCTCTAGGTCACTGGTTCAAATCCAGGCCAGGTTGATAGTTGTCCAATGCCATTATTACCTGAGGGCTGTCCAGTGGCCTATGTGATGAGTTGTGGTGGTCTCAGCCCAGTTCCTAGTGGGCAGGGATCCACATCACAAAAACCACCAACACAGCTGGCACCCGTGTTAGCAGTCTCACATGAGAGGCCAAGGACTGAATGGGCATGAAGTGTGAACCTACCGTCTTACCTATGTGGGGGGTGTCCCTCCATGACAGGGATTGGGTATACTGTTGGAAGCAGAGATGAGAAGTTTACGCTGGTTTTGCCCATGCTGTATGTTTCATGCAATAAACAGATGGCTTCAGTTTCTAGTGCTGTCAATATAGTACCACTCACAAGCACTAAAATCCACCTACTCAAAAAATAAAATATGAACAAATATCATATCTAAAAGAGAAAAACTCAAAGTTAGATAGAAGGTTATTTGTTAGAATATGTCATATTTTTGGACAGCCTCACAAGGCCTGTCCCTTTTTCTGATCCAAAGATGGTGTCCTTTTTCTCTGTATTTATGACAAAAATATGTACTTGTTCCCTTCAGTTTTTTTATTTATTTAGAAATGTGTAACTCAGAAAAGCACATTTTATCAAAACTCATTCCCAGGTGTGACCCCATGGGGGGAGGTGCTACAGAAATTAGGGGTGTGCAAACAATGAAACAAAATGCAAAATAACTTTTCAGTGTCAAAGCGATGCAGGATTTCACTTGGTTGAATGTAGACATATTACTCTACATTAGAGGAAAACAGACTATGCAATACAAATGACAATAAATTCAAAATATACCTATATGCAAAACATACAAAATATAGCAGAGCCAGCCATGACGCTACGCAGAGTACGTGACATGTCACAAAATATTGCAGTAAAAAAGGGCTTAATTGCCATTGAATTACATTGTTCCCTGCAGTATACTGCAGCATTTTGTGATATACTGCAGCATTACTGTGCTGCATCCTGGCTGGCACCACTGTAAGTAAAACTATGCAAAACTTATAATAGGAAAATCATACAAAATATGCTAAACTCTGCAAAGAAATGCATAATATGCAACTTGTATGAAATATGCAAAAATATGCAAATTATGCAAATATGCAAATCATACAACATATGAAAATCATACAAAAGCTCACATTGGAAACAGTGTAATGTTTGACCAGGCAGTCAGAGGGGGTGCGGGATTAAGAATATGCCATAAAACACCTGGTGCTTTCGGACCCTTCCCTGCTGAGTGCCTACTCAGCCTCCTACTTCTAGAGTGCCAAGGAGGGGCAGCTGAGAGAAGATCCCCCAGAAACCACTACAGGGCAGAAGCTGCCTTGTGGCATTGAAGAGTGAGATAAGCACCAGAGAAGGGATGGGATAGAACTGGAGGTCTGGGCAGGAAGGGCAGCGCTGGTGGTAGGAGGATGAAAAGTATCATAAAACAGAAAAATGAATGATCCAATAAACAAGCAGTCCTTGGGGGTACAAGATGAAGCCTTAGAGGGAAAAAGCGAAAGGCGGAATGAAAGTGAGTTATTGTGAAGTCCCAGGTTTGGGCCTGAGCTAGGGTTTCCCACTCGCAGGATCAAACTGTGGGCAGCACATCATGGATGCAACCTCTGCGGACAGGCACTGAGCAGGACAGGGTGGAGCCCACAACACACATGGCCCTCTTGGCCAAGAACAGGTGCCTCAGCATGACTTATGAGTGCTGGGAAGGGGGCAAATGGGGAAACAGGACATCTTGACCTTTTAAAATAAACAAGTGACTTCTTTGGCCCCCCCCGCACTGTAGCCTACACCTGATGCTGACTCGTGTGCTAATGAGTGCACTATCGCACACATTAGGCCATGACTCATGCTTGCACTAGAACCAGAGGTCAGCAGCTAGATGCAGCAAAGATGAGACATGGAAATGATGACAAAATGATTTTGACTTTCATTTTTTTTTTTTTTATTACTTTTTTGTCCCTCCTTCGCTCTCCGGACTCCGCTCTTCAGGAGCTCTAATGAAGGACTTGCCTCCGCTCCTCCACGTCCCTGATCCTGTGGTCCATCCCCCATGGAGCAGCTGATAATCCCCCCAGGTGGGGACGAGGTGAGGCAGAACACCTTGACAATCAACATTTCACCTGGAGATCCCAGGACCAGCCAGGCGGGAGCCATCAGGGGTCTGCCTCGGAGCTCTGTCTACCTGGAGCTCGGAGAGTTGTTTTCCCCTGTTCTTGTTGTGGGTAGTGGTGCGTGCCCTACATCAAGGCATCACTGCCTGCCATCGCCATTCCCTCCCCTCCCTAGCATCAGCTCTATGCTTGCCGAGCCCCAAGCTTCCGCTAGAGGCCAGTCAAGTGCCGAGCAGGGACCCCCCTCCTTCTCAGGAGAAGAGAGCTGTCCTCCGGACGCTCAATTTTCTCCTTCCTCTGCTGATCCCTGATGGCCTGGGCTCATTCCTGAACCCGGGTTGCCAGCTTGGAATGAGGTGCATGCCCAGCACCTTAACCTCAGAGCTGCCAGGCTGGCTATTTTTGACATTTTAATGCATCTTAGGTTGGGGGTTTGCTTGAGTCTGAAGGACCTACTATTGGGAGGGATCTTTTTTTTTTTAAATAACCTTGCAGGAATAATACTACTAAGTCTGGATCCATGGGTGCCTGGCAAAAAAGCAAAAAAGGCACTTAGCACCCCATCAACTAGTTTGTACTAGGAACTAAGAACAAATCCATCATGTTCAGCATGGTGCTGGCACGACAAAGGGAGAGGAGTCCTCCCTGTGAGTGTGGTACATGTATATGCACTAATCTAGATGTTATTGGGTGCTATCGAGACAAATTATGCAATGAGGTATGTCTGACAGTTATGTTAATAGTGTGTTAATCCCACCCCAGGGGTGTACTGTGGAACGAGTCATAGCTGACTGCCACATGACCCAGAGTGTGATTAACTATCCATTAACATAACCTTCAGACATATCTTATTACTATTATAAAATATAAAAAAGATTGTACACATGTACCTTTTGTTAATTTCTTTTCTTTTTATACTCAGGTGTAAAAACAACAAATGGTCGCCCTTCTCTGTATGACCTCCAGCCTGTGCTTATCCTTCTTAAGATGTGGACTCCAAAACTGGACACAGTAGTCCAGCTGGGGCCTTACTGGGGACCTGTATAATGGGAGTATTACCTCTCTGCTCCTGCTGTTGAACACTCTGGCTATGCACCCTAGCATTCTGCTGGCCTTGCTGTATGTGGTGTTGCGTTGACTGGTTTGTTTAAGGATATTGCAAATGATGACTCTAAGGTCCCGTTCTTCATGTGAGGCACTGAGCTGGACCCCGTTGAGTCAGGATACTGTCCTTAGGTTCCCTCTACCCAGATACATCTCTTTGCATTTTTTTGCATTGAACCTCAGTTGCCAGATGTTAGACCATCTTTCCAGCCTCTACAGGTCTTTTCGAAGGTCCCTAACCACCTCCTCACTGTCTACCCTTCCCCCTAGCTTGGTGTCATCCACAAATAGGGCAATTTTGCCTTTAATATATATGCCAATGTCACTGATAAATGCATTAAACAGGACTGGCCCTAACACAGAGCCCTGGGGCACATCACTCATGACCTAGCCTTCATCAGACCTTGCCCTGTTGGCTACCAGTCTCTGCTTCCTGTCCCTCAGCCAGTTCCCTACCCACCTGACTATACTCTTGGCTGTGCCTAGGTCTTCCAACTTTTTTTAGCAGGTGGTTGTGCAGCACCAAGTTGAAGACCTTACTGAAGTCAAAGTAGAGGAGGTCCACTTGGTGGCCTCTGTCTAATTCCCTAATCAACCAGTCAAAAAATTTAATCAGGGTTGTCTGGCATGACCTACCTGTTACAAACCCATGTTGCCTGTCATCCTGAAGACTATTCTTATCTAGGTATTCCAACAAGTCTTGTTTTACTAAGGATTCCATTAGTTTCCCCACTATTCACCTAAGGCTAAATGGTCAGTATTTGCCTGCTTCCTCACTACTCCCTCCCTTGTGGAGTGGTACCACATCTGCTGTTCTCCAATCACTTGGTACCACTCCTGACTGAAGTGAACTGTTGAACAAATGAGTCAAGAATTCTGCCAATTCTCCCACCAGTTCCTTCAGTACCCTCGGGTGTATTCCATCTGGCACTGGTGATTTGTTTTCCCTGAGGTGCCACCTGAGGTGGTAGAGGTGCTCAAGGGCCTCTCTGACCCTGCTGGTGGTGACTGATGGAGGTTCCATTTGTGGGACCTCTTTGGCAGAAGCCTTGGTGCCACTGTCCCACATAGGGCATATGTGCTTCTTAGTCAATATGGAGCAAAAGTTATTAAGAACTGTGTCCTTCTGGCTATCGACCTCCACTATTCAGTCCCCATTCTTAAGTCTAACTATCCCTACCCTTTTCTTCCTTTTTTCTTGCAAATATTGAAAGAAGTTTTTATTCCCTGCTTTACGGAACAGTATGGCGTAGTGGTTAAGGGCACTGAGCTGCAAACCTGGAGACCTGGGTTTGTATCCCATCAGCCCCCACTTGCATACTGTGTGACCCTGAGCAAGTCAGTCAACTTCCTAGTGCTCCCAGGTCACACCTGTAAACAAGCTCCAGCTTAGTGTGCCTTTCCTGGTTAAACAATTTTCCCTTTCCCTTTAACTCCCTATAACTCCCTCTCCCAGCCTGAGTTCCATCTCGGCCTTAGCTGACCTCACTAACATCTTCACTTCTTTGTTCTTCTGGATGTAATCTTCCCAATCGCTGTCGCTCTGGCTTCTTTTGTAATTGACGAAAGCCTCCCTTTTAGTACTAATTGCTGTTTGGACCTGGCTAGTGAACCATATTGTTTTTTCATATGTGTTCTTTTGTGACACTGTCCTTACGCACATCCTGGTAGCTTCCAGTATGGTTTGCTTAACCAGCCCCCATATGTCCTCTAGCTCTAAACTCTCTTGGATCCTTGACAGTTTGTCGCTGACCACTTCCCTCATTTTGTTGAAATGAGCTCCTATAAAGTTTAAAACTTCTGTCCTAGATTGAGATCTTACTACACCTAAGGCCAACTCAAACCACACAGAGTTGTAGTCACTGTTGGTCAGCAGCTTTCCTGTAATATTCGCAATCTCTGAATTTGTGAGAACCACATCCAGTATGGCGTCCAGCTTGGTCGGAGCACTAACTAGTTGAGGGAGTAGGAGGTCTTGTAAGGCTTCAACTACCTTTTGATTTCTAGAAGAACTAGCAACTGGGATGTCCCAGTTAACATCGGGCATTTTCATGTCACCAACCACCACTGTATCCCCCTTTCATGTTACCTCACTGATCAACTCAAGGAGTTCCCCATCCCTGTACTCAGCCTGACCAGGAGGCCTGTATACCACCTCGATGTAGATCTACCCTGTTACTGAGCTAATTTGCACCCACAGTGATTCTACACCCTTCCTTTTTGTTGATCTTGACTGTGATGGCATATATCCCCTCCCATACATATAGTGTGACCCCTGCCCTTCCTTCTATCCTGCCTGATGAGGACATAGCCCAGTACCGAGATGTCCCAGTTGTTTTTTTCTGAGGCCCAAGTCTCCGTGACTGCCACCAGGTCCACACGGGACTCCGCCATCCATGTCTGTAGGTCACTTGTTTTGTTACCCAGTTTTATGGCATTCATGCACACTCCCTTCCATAGTCTGGAATCCTTGCCTTTTTTACCTGTATTTGGTTCTGCCTGCTGGCCTGTGGCTGCATGGCTCCCTGTCTAGTCCCTTGTAGTCTCCTTCTGTTCCCTATTTATTTATTTAGTTTTTGTTAACTGGGCAGGTGCACTGTTCCTGTAGGTCATGGGAGAGAAATTTCTGCTTGTGTGGGAGTGTCAACTAAGTTCCTATTGATAGTCCAGCCTCTGATAGGTTTCCTAGTGATAGACTCCCCCCCTACTTAGTTTAAATGTCGAGATGGACGTCTAGCTTCTGCCCAAGTGCGCTCACCCCTTCCTTGGTTAGGTGAAGTCCGTCAAACCTGAAGAGCTTTCTCTCCCAGAATATCCCCCAAGAGCCAATGCAGCGATATCCTTTTTCCTGACACCATCCCTGTAGCCAAGCATTGAATTCCTCGATTTCCTTGTATCTGATTTTGTCCACGCAATCCCCTTTACTCCATACTGGAAGGACCTCTGTCAGGGATTGTGTTTGGGCCTCCAGCCGTTCTCTGCCTGGTTTCTTCCACCATCCCTATAGACAGGTCATTTGTTCCCAGATGAATGAGTACATTGAGATCCTTTTCCACTTTGTTCACTAATCTCCCAATGCATTTGGTGTCATGCTGCACAAATGCACTGGGGAGGCATTTAACATTTAACATTTAGGCTGCGTACCTTTGGGTGGGTGATGGGTGAGCTGACTCTGTTTTAAAGTGTGTCAGGCTCAAATCTCTAGTGTTCAAGTTCTAAATTAGAATTCGAACACCAGAGTGCGAGTACAGTTCGAATCTTTACCAAACTAGTTCTGACAACCCTACTTATAATGCAGGTATAGCACAGTGGGTTAAGGCTCTGAGCTGCAAATCTGGTGACATCCAACAGACCAGACCTGGGTTTGAATCCCACAGCTTCCATTTTCATACTGTGTGACCCTGAGCAAGTCACTTAACTTCCCTGTGCTCCCAGATGCTCCTGTAAAAAAGTTTTCAGCTTAGTGTGCTACTCCTGGTTAAACAACTAAAAAAAAAAAAAAAAAATGCTCATAAACATCCTTGTGGTTTGCCAAGTATCTGGCACCCTGCTGTACTGGCCATGGCACACCTGGTGCTACTAGGTGCAGCACATTCTGTACTGGGCTCACCACCTCAGCCCCTTCTCAGTGTCATCCCTAGTGGTACCTCTAACTCAATCGGTCACTTCTGGTGCCTTGTGGAACCCCTCCTCCCTCCCTCTCTGGTGCAGGACAATCTTCACATCCTGTGGTCTCCATGACCACCATGCCAGTTGTCTGTACTGTATGTGGGCACACAGTATCATTGCCAGCCTACTTCTACCAGATGGTAGTCCCATGTGTGTGCTGACCCTTGTAGTAGGGAAGAAATGCTCCATAGATAGCTTGGTGTGTCATTTGCTCCTACCCCAGTTCCTGATCACTTGTTGCCCCCTTTCCTAATCACGTGTTATCCCAGGTCCCAATCATGTGTTGCCCTAATCCTGATCACTTGCTACCCCAGTTCCCAATTTCTTGTTACACCAGTTCCCAATCACCTGTTACCCCAGTCCCAGATCAATTGGTACCCCTGTTTCTGATTGTTACCTCAGTTTCTGATCACTTGTTACCTCAATTCCCAATCACTTGTTACCTCAGTTCCCAATCATTTGTTACTCCAGTTCCCAATCACTTGTTACCACAGTTCCTGATCACTTGTTACCCCAGTTTCCCAACACATGTTACACCTTTTCCAAATCACGTTACCCCAGTTCCTGGTCATTGTTACCCCAGTTACCAATCACCTGTTACTCAAATTCCCAGTCATGTTAACCAGTTTCCAATCACTTGTTACTCCAGCTCCCAATCACTTGTTACTGCAGTTGTTGATCAGTTGTTACCCCAGTCTCAATCACTTGTTACTCCAGATTCCTATCCCTTACTGCCCCAGTCCCTGATCACATAACCACAGTATGCAATTAATTATCTAAGTTCCCAATCACGTTATCCCAGTTCCCAATCACTTGATACCTCAGTTCCCAATCACTTCTTACCCAAATTCCTGATCACTTGTTACCCCAGTTCCCAATCTCATATTACCTCAGTTCCCAGTCACGTGTTACTCCAGTTCCTAATTATATAGTACCTGAGTTCCTGCTCACTTGTTTCTCCAGTTCACAATTACATGATACCTCAGTTTTTGATCACTTGTTACCCCAGTTCCAAATCACCTGTTACTTCAGTTCCCAGTTGCAGTTTATCCCACTTCCCAGTCACTTGTTACCCAAGTTCCCAATCACATTACCCCATTTCCCAATCACTTGTTACCCCAATTCTCAATCACGTTACCCCAGTTCCTGATCATTTTTTACCCCAGTTCCCAGTCACTTGTTACCCAGTTCCCAATCACTTGCTACCCAGTTCTCAGTCACTTGTTACCCCAGTTCCCAAGCACTTGTTACCCAGTTTCCAATCACTTGTTACCCAATTCCCAGTCACTTGTTACCCAGTTCCAAATCACTTGTTACTCAGTTCCCTGTCACTTGTTGCCCCAGTTTCCAATCACTTGTTACTTCAGTTCCCAATCACTTGTTACCCCAGTTCCTGATAACTTGTTATCCCAATTCCTAATCACTTGTTACCTCAATTACCATCACTTGTTACCCCATTTCCCAATCACATATTTCTTCAGTTCCCAATTACTTGTTACTCCAGTTCCTAATTACATGTTATCTCAGTTCCTGCTCACTTGTTTCTCCAGTTCCCAATTACGTTACCTCAGTTCCTGATCACTTGCTACCCCAGTTCCCAGTCACTTGTTACCCAAGTTCCCAATCACATTACCCCATTTCCCAATCACGTGTTACCCCAGTTACCAATCACCTGTTACTCAAGTTCCCAATCACGTTACCCCCAATTCCCAATCACTTGTTACTCCAATTCCTAATCACTTGTTACTGTAGTTGTTGATCATTTGTTACCTCAGTCCCAATCACTTGTTACTCCAGATTCCGATCCCTTATTGCCCCAGTCTCTAATCACATTACCCCAGTTTGCAATTAATTGCTATCTCAGTTCCCAATCACTTGTTACCCCAGTTCCCAATCACTTGATACCTCAGTTCCCAATCACTTGTTACCCCAGTTCCTGAAAACTTGTTACCCCAATTCCTAATCACTTGTTACCCCAGTTGCCATCACTTGTTATGCCAGTTCCCAATCTCATATTACCTCAGTTCCCAGTCACTTGTTACTCCAGTTCCTAATTACATAGTACCTGAGTTCCTGCTCACTTGTTTCTCTAGTTCACAATTACATGCTACCTCAGTTTCTGATCACTTGTTACCCCAGTTCCAAATCACTTCTTACTTCAGTTCCCAGTCACACTTTACCCCATTTCCCAGTCACTTGTTACCCAAGTTCCCAATCATGTTACCCTATTTCCCAATCACTTGTTACCCCAGTTCCTGATCATTTGTTACCCCAGTTCCCAGTCACTTGTTACTCAGTTCCCAATCACTTGTTACCCAGTTCCCAGTCACTTGTTACCCCAGTTCCCAAGCACTTGTTACCCAGTTCCCAGTCACTTGTTACCCCAGTTCCCAAGCACTTGTTACCCAGTTCCCAGTCACTTGTTACCCGGTTCCCAGTCACTTGTTACCCCTGTTCCCAATCACTTGTTACTTCGGTTCCCAATCATTTGTTACCCCAGTTCCTGAGAATTTGTTATCCCAGTTCCCAATCACTTGTTACCCCAGTTATCATCACTTGTTATCCCGGTTCCCAAGCACTTGTTACCCAGTTCCCAATAACTTGTTACCCCAGTTCCTGATAACTTGTTATCCCAATTCCCAATCACTTGTTACCCAGTTCCCAACCTGTGCAAGAAGCAGTTCTACTGACTCATCATGGCAAGAGCTTCTAATTAACTGAATTGCATGCAGCCTATACAGGGAATAGCAGAACCCCTTTGATAATGAGGCAGTCTGATACTGTGGGGGAGAGGAGGGGTCTGTAGTGAGTTAGAACTGCTGAATAGGCACTATTTAACAGGTGGATGTACATGTTGTAAATGTTTTCAGTTTTTTAGCAGTTTAAAAACCTTTCTATTTCATCATTTTATCAACATATATCCTCTTTTATAAGTGCTATTAGCCACTCCAGGGTATGGATGGATGCTACCCCAGTTATGTAAGGCATTCCTCTGTTGGCATTGTGCCTTACAGCACAGCCAGGGTATTCATTAATTCAGCATACACCCATATACTGGAGTGGCATATTGCTTACTTAGTGTCTACAGTATGTTATGAATGTTGAGTTCCAACATTCACAACAGTTTAGGGAGGCAGTATAGCATAGTGGTTAACAGCACTGAGCTGCAAACCTAGAGACTTGGTTTGAATCTCACAGCTGCCACTTGCATACCATGCGACTGTGAGCAAGTTGCTTATCTTCCCTGTGATTCTAAGATATACCTGGAGACAAGCTTCAGCTTAATGTGTATTTCCTGGCCAAAAAAACTGGAAGAAAGAAAAAAGTTCCAGTTTTTGTGTTTTGTTTTTATCATATCATTCTTCATACTCTTGCAGCCCAACCTGCCTACATCCTGCCACTGCCTCCATCCTCGATCAGCCCACAGGCTCACTCACATACCAGCTGGCAAAGTGCTGCACCCGCCAGGGAACTCCCCCTTATGTCCCCTCTGAGCTGGGCCAGGAACCAATACTGCAGTGCGATTCCAACACAGGCTCTCTGATTGCTGAAGTGCGGCCATCAAGCTGCCTCGGTCATCTGCCATTTTTCCTCCTGTATTTTTCCCCTGGAGAAGTGCGGATGTGCAATGACATCAAGGCACGGCATGCTGACGCCCGTCGTACTTCTCCCCATATGTATCCCCACTCCTGTAGTGCCCCTGATTTCCATCGGGGGCAGCTGCAGTGCAATGGATGCCTCAGACCCTCCCAAGGGAAAGGACAGCAGTCCTACAGATTCTCAATCCTTTCCCTCCCTGGCCAGTCTCTGACAGCCCAGGCTCATTCCCGAACCTGGGTCACCAGTGTGGAGCTAGGTGTGGCATCCAGCACCTCAACCCTCAGCATCACCGGGCCGGCCTCAGTTTTGTATTTTTTTTTATTCTAGCTTGCAGCAAAATAGGAAATTATACAGAATACCCCAGATTTTGTTTGGGGGGGGGGGCACCAATAAAAACACAAGAGCAGTAGGTACCAGAGAACTGAAAGTAAGTTAGCTGTACTGTGTGACATTTGTTTTACACCAGTGACAATCAATGAGAAATCAATGAAGCTGAGCACTTAGGCATGTGTGCTCTTTAAAACTTCCAGCCTCACATCTAACTAGAACAGGTACAGGGAACTTAGGAATGTTTGCAAAAAGGATCTTAAAGCTGCCAAAAAAAGATACCTAAGACACCTACATGGCAAAAATTTATCTGACCCTTAGAGGTTCTTGGCAAAAATGAATGACCTCCTAAAGGGCCGTGCTGATTCCTAAGAATGTGACATAGTGGCTGATGGTAAGCTCTTCTGTGACCAACTGGCAACTGCCAATGCCTTTAATAACTTCTTTACTGACCTAGATAGGTTCACACCTCCTCCCTTTGGCCTACCAAATACCCTCTGCTCAACCTCTGCTCAAACTGTTACAGAGAACCAGTCCTCCTTTGAATTCTATTTCTGAAGGATAATGAGGAAAGAGGTGTTGACCCTCCTGAGACAAGTAAAAGCTGAAGGCTTGGATGGGTTTAATATACTTGAGCCTGAGATATTAAATTATGCCACCCTTGTTATTGCCTTCCCTGTTGCTATGCTCTTTAACAAAATCGCTAACAGAGGAAGCATACTGAAAGCTGAAAAGTGGCACTTCTTCTACGTCTGCACAAGGGTGTCCGCTAAAAGGCTGTGGAAAGCTGCCTCCCCATTTCCCTTCTTAGATCCCTGTCCAAAATACAAGAAATATTAGTTTACAATCAGCTACAAGAGTGTTGTAAATAGTGACACCTTCTGACTAGCCTGAATTCAAAACCAGGGCTCAGAGAGATTTTGGTGTGCATTCCAGACCAGGCTGCCAGCACCAGCAGTGTGTGTGGGGGGGGGATTATGCACATTTTTCAGAAGTGTGAGCATTTAAATAGTTTTCAGTCTCTACTTACAGGAGTGGCAGAGCTAGCTCAGGAGTTGGGGCTCAATTGGGAGGCAGAACCAGGACAAGAAAAATCAGCTAATCAGGGCTCAGACAGCCTGATTTCAGACCCAGAGCTTGGAGAGATTTTGGCATGCATTCCAGGCCAGGCTGCCAATGCCAGCAGCAGGGGGTACATTCTTCTCATTTTCAGAAGTGTAAGCATTTAAACAGGTTTCTGTCTTTACTTACTGGAGCAGCACAGATAACTTGGGATTTGGGTCTCAGTTGAGAGGTGGGGCCAGGAGGAAAAGAGCTCACCAATCAAAGATCAGGAAACCCACTAGACCAACTATAAATTTCCATCTACCTAACATGTCCCACACACATTCATATCCCAGCATGTAAATGGAACAGCACAGGAGTGAAACACCTGGTAATCTGAGGTAGTCAGATGGACCTAGACACAGAGGTTGGGATATTCAAAGGGGTTGTGGTTGCCCTGGCATAACGCCGCATTGCGCCTCAGTGGAAATTGAAAAGGCTGCCCAGTGCAGCGCAAATCCCGATGCACCGGGGAGCAATGTAGTCCTATGTGGCGTAGATGCAGAGGGCATGTCTATGCATATGCAGCACATCCCGATATTCAGCCCGGGATGTGCAGCTCATACGCTGGCACAACCCCTACATGCGCCGCACACTGGTGCTCGAAGTTGATCTGTAAAATATAGGCTCAAATGTTGGCCACCCACAGGTGGGCAGCTGTATTGCAAGGTGCAACACAACAACTGCCAGCCATGGATGGCCATCTGCCCAGCGGGAACACCGTCCATAAGCACTCGGACTCCCCCCAGTAGTCTAGTGGACCTCCCTCCCACCCCATAAGCCCAATCATGGGCATCAGTGATGCATAAAAATATCCTGGTGGTCTAGTGGACCCCCCGCTGCCCTCGCGGGCATCTGTAATGAATAAATATATCCTGGTGGTCTAGTGGACCCCCCCATATGCCCAATCCCGGGCAGTCGTCAGCTGAATATACCTCCAATGCCCGATCGTGGGCTGTAGTGTAATGAAATAGATCCCTGGTGGTCTAGTGGAACCCACCCCGAAAGCCCGATCACGGACCATAGTACAAACCAGCGTCTACCTGGTGGTCCAGTGGTACCCCCTCCCCACCCACCCACACAGAGGCCCCCAGCCACCTAGCACCCCCGTCATCAGCAGGTGGCAGTACCCCACCCCATACTGCCCAGTTGCCCACCGAATGACAATGTACAGTATGAACTGTGTAGTACAGTATGAGTCAGATGCCCATTGGTCCACACTGTGGCCCAATGGGTGTACAGTTCACACTATATGCTGTCATTCAGCAGGCGGCCTGGTGGTATGCAGGCGGGTGCTGCCGCCCGATGATGGGGTGCTGGGTGGCTGGTGGCCCTGTGGGTGGATGGGGAGGGGGGTACCACTGGACCACCAGGTAGATGTCAGTTTTCATAATCAGGCTTTCGGGATGGGTTTCACTAGACCACCAGGGATCTATTTCATTACACTACAGCCCACAGTCGGGCATACGGGGGGGTTCACTAGACCACCAGGATATATTTATTCATTACAGATGCCTGTGATCAGGCAGCCGGGGGTCTGCTAGACCACCAGGGATCTATTACTTTACACTACAGCCCACGATTGGGCATAGGATTTATATTCAGCTGATGGCTGCCTGTGATCGGGCATATAATTTATATTCTTCTGATGGCTGCCCGCGATCGGGTATGAGGAAGTCCACTAGACTACCAAGATATATTTATTCATCACAGATGCCCGCGATTGGGCAGCGGGGGGTCCGCTAGACCACCAGGGATCTATTACTTTACACTACAGCCCGCAATTGGTCATAGGATTTCTATTCAGCTGATGGCTGCCTGTGATCAGGCATGCGATTTATATTCTGACTGATGGCTGCCCACGATCGGGCGTATGGGAGGGGGACTGCAATATACCTCCAGGAGCACCCCTTCGTTGACAGCGGCTTGGCAGGGTGCCAGGCGCAATTCACCGTGACGCCCGTGCATCATATGCAATGGATTTTAATGACATGCAAATGGCCCCATTTGCACCTTGCATAGATTATGGCCTCATTTGCATGCCCCTGGCTGAATATCACGGGTGATGTGCCTAGCTCAACTGCACTTGTGCTGGCACATCCCCCTGCTCCCCCTCTGTGGCTTGTGCTGGCACAGTACCACTGCACCATGTGCAGTTTGTGCGCCGCTTCTGCCATATTCAACAGTGCTGAGCCATGGTTTATCACTGTTGAATATCGCCTGGTCATGGCTCTGGCGCTGCCCAATTGTGCTGCACCCAGGCTTGCACCACTGCCTGGCACAGTCTGAATATCCAGCCCAGCGTAACTTGCTTGCAGCCATCTTTTTTCTCAGCCTGAACAAACTATCTCCCCCTCCAGTGCCCCACTGAGCATAACAGGAACTGCACAGTAGGACTACAATACTGGCAGGCATGAGCTACAACAGTTATGGCTACCTGAGTACTTCCAGTGCTAAGTACAAATATATACTACACTCCTCCCCCTTAGACAAAACGTAGTTTAAAAATACCCAACATCAGCATTTTCTTTTTTTTTTTTGAAATTCAATATACTTTATTATTTTATTGACTTACATACAGACAACATGGCCTGTACACAGGCCCAGGGACAATGCAATACATCATTACATACAAAACAACAATTACCACCCCCTTCCCCTCTCCCTCTCCATGGTATCAGCTGTTTAAGGTACTGTGGATGCGCTTCACAGTAAATGTCTGGACATCTATACGGAGTACAATGTACTCCAGTACCTCTCAAATTTAAACAGACAATTGTGTACAGTAGCAATTGTCTTTCCAACAGAAAGGTTAAACAAGAGTTCCCTCAGCCACTCAGAATAAGTTATGACTTCCTTGTCCAGCCAGTGCTTAAGTACCAGTTTCTTCACTGACATTGCCATCAAGGCTAAATGATACTTTCTTTCAGTGACAGGTATGAGAGAATAGTCCCCCACTATGCAGGCAGCCGGCTCTATATGATCGGCTAATCCTAATAAGGGGTTCATTCTCTGCTTAATTGTAGACCAGAGTGGTGCAACCTTGGAGCAGTCCCAAAAGATATGGAGTAGGGAGCCTACATTTTGCATGCAACGTTTACAAGTTGGAGTAGGGGTCCCACACATTTTAGCCATTTTTACGTAAGCAATAATACCTGACAGGGTGGGCATTATTGTGAAACACCGGACTGCCCAGGAGCGTAATGAGGCCCGACGCCACAGACGGAGGGCCTTATAGCCCCTGGAAGGTCCGGGTATTTCCCAATAAAGCTCACCCTGGAGGGTATTATTGCGCTTAGAAAATGGCCCATTGGAGAATGTTACTCTTTGAAGAGGCACTTGGACTGGCTCTTATTTTTAGCTGGGCATCTACTGAAGAATAAATGCCCAGCTTGGAGCCTGTCTCAGCCAATCAGGTTTAAGAATTGATTGTTGCCATTTTCTAATGGGGTATAATACATATTATTAGTAATTTGAAACTGCATTAAATGCAATCTGTCTTGAGTAATGAATTTGCAAGTATCCCTCCAGATTTTAGTTCAGTTCAGCTTTTTCCCAGGAAATTGGGCATCCCAGTAATTGGAAGATCCATCCAATTGTGACAAGGATTTCTCCTGCAACCTAGAATAAATACCTGAGACTGCACGAGAGTCTGTGGCCAGTAAGCTGAGTGGCTGTAGGAACCTTCCCCTTTCTCTTACCTCCCACTTCACCTGTGAATTTATGATTAGATGTCTCAGTTGATATATTTTAAAACTTGAGTAGGTCTCTAAGTTGAGACGTCTGATTAACTCATTTGAAGTCAAAATCTGACCATTTTCATACAAGTCAACTATGGATACCCCTGCCAACCCTGGAAGCCAGGCAATCCTGATATAATCCCCTCATCCTAAAATTCGGATTGCCTATTAAGGGTTGGTTAGGATCCCAAGTATGTCTGTAGAACAGAGATGTGCGCATCTGGGCATGAACTCTCACTGATGTTCTTATTGTGGTACCTTTCAGTGGTAATGGAAGCATGTTAGGGGAGATGTGCAACAGAGTAGAAAGGGAAAGTCCCCATTCTGCAATGAGATCCTTCTCCAGTGTAAGCCATAAGGGATTGTATTGTTCCCCTGTCTGTCCTAACCATTTAAGATATTTCACGGCATGACTGGCCCAGTAATAAAGTTTAAACTTGGGAAGTCTCAAACCACCCTTGATTTTAGGGGCTGTTAGTTTACTATACGTCCTCTGGGCCTGTTTCCCTTTCCATAAAAAGTTGGTGATCAAAGAATGTAATTTAGCAAACCATGTGTGTGGCAGCCATACATTCAGCATGTTGAGGGGGTAAAATACTCAAGGTAGAACGTTCATTTTAATTAGGCTTACTCTGCCCCAAAGCGACAGTGGCAACCTTGTCCACCTATCCAGGTCCTGTTTAATTGCCTGCACTAAGGCATCCAAATTACATTCTCTGAGGGATTTGGAACCCCTCGTTAGGAAAATACCCAGATATTTAAATTTTTTATACTCCCACCACAGTCCCAAGTCCTCTACCTCTCTTCTGTGAGTAATCGTATTAAGGGGAAAAACTATGGTCTTCCCCAAGTTCAACTTGTAGTTTGATAATACTCCAAACTCTTGGATTAAGCTCAATGCCCTGCTCACAGATGTTCTTGGGTTTGATAAGTGGAGGAGTATATCTTCTGCATATGCTGATAGCTTGAACTCGTGAGGACCAATTGTTATGCCATGAATCTCCAGGTCTATTTTAAGCCGAGCTAAGAGTGGTTCCAGGTACAGATTGAATAAAAGTGGGGATAGCGGACATCCATGCCTGGTACCGGAAAAGAGGGGGAAACCTGATGAAAAGGTTCTATTACGGTATATACGAGCACTAGGTGTAGTATATAGGGATCAGATTCATTGCACAAAGAGAGGAGGGAAACCAAACTTATGAAGTAATCCCTAAAGGAAATTTCAGTCCACTCTATCAAATGCTTTCTCTGCGTCCACAGACAGCAGCACAGCAACGGACCCCCCATCTCTGGACTCAGAGAAAATATGATCTAATTTCCTCAAGTGGTCGGAAGAGGACCTACCTGTCATAAAACCCACCTGTTCTGCACAAGTCAGAGAGGGCATTACCTGTCCCATTCTAGCTGACAAAAGTTTTGCCAGTATTTTAATATCGTAATTCAGAAGCAAAATTGGCCTGTAATTAGAAACTTGTTTCAGGTCCCTCCCCTCTTTGTGTAAAACTACTATCAGCACCTCAAAAAGGTGAGGGTCATGACACTTCCCTGCAAAGATGGACTGGAACAAGCGAAGTAGCCATGGAACTAAATCATTTCCCAATGCCTTATAGAAATTAGGTGAGAATCCATCTGGGCTAGGGACTTTGTCCAGGGGTAGGGCATGGATCGCTGACACAATCTCTGCCTCTGTGATAGGAGAGACCAGCAGGGTCTGCTGTTCTGGAGAAAGACTAGGTAGTGGCAAACCCTCTAAATATGCATTGATCTGGTCCACTGAGTGGGGATCGGGCCTGGCACTATATAGAGTTTTATAGAACTCCTGAAATACAGCCACAATAGCCTTAGGGCTTGTTTTAAGGGAGCAGTCTATCTTCAGCTGGATGACAGTGACCAGTCTCGAGGCTTCCTGCTGTTTAACCCTCAGGGCTAACAACCTTCCTGCCTTTTCCCCCATGGTCTATATATGTAGCGCTCATTTTAAGAATAGCGTGTTCCGCCATCTCTCTCTCAACAAATCATTATACTGCACTCTCAGGCGAATAAGCTCCTGGAATTGTGCGTCACCAGAGGAGGGAGAGATGTTCTTTTCCAATTCCCTAATACAAGTCACCAAATTCCCCAATTGAAGGTCCCTTTTCCTTTTACGCTCGGAAGCAATCCTGATAAGCTCTCCCCATAGGAAGCACTTTAGGCCACCCCATTCCATTTCCACCTGACCCGTAGTGTTTAAATTGTCATCAGTGTAATGTTTAATGCAGAGTTTCAACTTATCTACCACCCACTTGTCTTGTGGTAGACGATTATTAATTTTCCATATAGTTTCAGTCCGCTGATTAGGAGACAGAGACAGTGTGCACCTCACTAGGGAGTGGTCCGATATAACTTCCAGAAAGATCTGACTATCCATAATACCTGGAAGGAGCATCTTGCTTACAAAAAAAGAATCTATGTGGGAGAATGTCCCATGTGCCCAAGACCAGAATGTGTATTCCCGTGCATCCAGGTGTAATACTCTCCAAGGATCACACAGCCCTAGTTTGTCTATCATGTCCCTGATTGCTCTTTGCGCTGCGGATAGTCCAGCCCTTATCCTACCTGTTCTGTTTACATCTGGAGAGAAAGGTAAATTCCAGTCCCCACCTAGAATAATTGGTGCAGATAGAAAAGGCAAGAGGAGATTGAGCAATTCCATAAAAAAATCAGCATTTTCTAATTTCTGGGACGAAGTAGGCTGTTCGGTACCTAGGAACAAGTTCAAGGGATTATTCTGCCCTGCATATAGAACTTGTTACTACCTAAGCAACAGAGCAGGTAACAAGTCCAGTTACACAGAGACACAGGTTCAGTTCATGATTTAAAGGTCGTGCTTTAAAGGTCAATTCTCTGTGGTGTTCTTTGCTGCTGCGTGGGGTATCTCCAGGCTGGAGTAACTGCTGCCAGTGACGCATGAAGTTCTGCATTATTTGGCATAGCTGCCACTGGAATTTCATGAGCAGGAACAAAATCCTCCTTGTCACTGTCCTGTTCTGGAGTGACATGCTTTTCTGAATGTGCTGGAACCCTTGAAAGTAACAGGTGATCCACATGTTCATGTACACGTCGATGTCAATGTCCCACACGGACTCCATAAGTCTAAGGTCCACTTTTTTCCATCACCACCCCAGGAATCCAAAGATGCTTAGGATGCCTGAAGTCACAAACCATCACACTCTCCCCAGTATGGAAGATCCAAACTAGCTTGGTCGACTTGTCATGACCTCTCTGTCGTTGCTGTTGATGGTTTGCTATGATATGGGACAAGTCTGGCTTGAGCAATGCCAAATGGTATGGGGTTGACATTTGAGGAATAGTTCAGCAGATGTTCACTCTGTTACAGTGTGAGGAGTGTTTCTATAAGAAAACAAGAAATGAGCCAATCTTTGGGTTGCAGGTGTTGACTGAGAACTTTGTTTCATCCAGGCTTTCTTGAATGTCTGTACAGCCCACTCGGCTGTACCATCTGATGCTGGATGGTACGGTAGAGACAAAATATGTCAGACCCCATTCTGCTTTAAGAATAGTTTAAACTCTTGTGAAGAAATCTGGGGACTGTTGTCTGACACTAGCTCCCGTGGTAGTCCATAACACGAAAGGAGATGTCTTAGAAAACGCACAGTCCTTTCTGTAGTTGTTACTTGCATGGGAAGCATTTCGATCCATTTGGAGTGAACGTAGCACACTACTAAGAAATGTTGTTTGTCCAGTTCAGCATAGTCAACATGGATGCACTTCCAAGGTGTGATAGCCCAGGACCAATGATGCAGAGGTGCAGTTTCAGGTTGGTTGTGGATAGCTTCACAAGATGCACATTGGCTGACAAGATACTGGGTATCTTGACCATGTCCCAGCCACCAGAGGTATCCCCGGGCCAATGCCTTCATCAAAGATATGCGGGGATGACTCTGATGTAAGTCAGAGACTAACCTCCTTTGGAACTTTGGAGGTATCATGACTTAGGCATCCCACAGAATACAGCCTTGATCTGTGGACAACTGATCCTTTTTGACAAAGAAAGGTCAAAGAGTCAGGTTTCTCATGAAGTTGAGCCAACCATTGACAGTGAAATCCAAGACCATTGAGAGGACTGGATCCTGTCTTGTTTTTTCTGCTACATCCCATGAAGCAATGGGTAGTTCCTTGATCTGTGAAAGTTGGAACACTGCCCCATCATCTTCCTTTTCTGTTGCAACCTTGCATAGCAGTCTTGAAAATGCATCTGCATTTGCGTAATCCTGAGAACGTCTGTATCCAATATCATAGTCATAGGCCAATAAAATCATAGCCCATTGCTGCATCCCTAGTGCTGTGAGCATTGGTATTGCTGACTTTGGCCCCAGAATGGCCAGTAGAGAGGCTTGTGATCTGTTATCAAACTGAATTTTCATCCATACAAGTATTTATGAAACTTCTTGACACCGAAGATTATGCTCAAGGCATCCTTCTCAATCTGAGTACAATTTCTTTCACTTGGAGACAAGGTTCTTAAAGAAAGAGTGATTGGGTGTTCCTCCTCTGAAAGTAACACATGAGATATTACTGCCCCACCCCATATAGGGACATGTCACATGCCAATCTCAATGGTTTTGCTGGGTCATAGTGTGCTAGTCACTTGCTGTTCAGGAGTCATTGCTTGCATAATTGGAATGCTTCTTCACACTGTGGTGACCAATTCAATTTCTTATCTGTTTGCAGAAAATTATATAGTGGTCGCAACAATGTGGACACGTTTGCCAGGAAACATCCATAGTAGTTCAACAGGCCCAAGAATTATCTTAGCTGTGTCACATTTGTTGGTGCAGCTGCATTGACCATTGCTTCCACTTTGTGCTCAGTTGGGTGCAGGCCCTGGGATTGATTCGATAGCCCATGTACTCAACAGAATCTTGTAGAAACTGACATTTGGCTAGCTTCACTCTCACGCCATACCACTGCAGTCTGGACATGACCTTGTCCAGGATTATCAGATGCTCTGCCACTGTGGGTGCTGTCACCAAGATATCATCCATGAAGCATACTACACGGTCCAACTTGTGCAATATCTGGTCCATTGTGTGCTGAAAAATTGCTGGTGCCATAGATACTCCATAGGCCAAGGGATGATATCTGAAAAGTCCCTAGTGGGTGTTTATGGTGAACTACAACTCTGACTCTAGCTCCGGTTCCAACTGTTGGTATGCAAAGGATAAGTCCATCTTGCTAAAGAACGTCTGCCTGCCAATGTAGCAAACAAGTCCTTGGCATTGTTTAGTGGATATGCTTCTGGTTCTGTGCAATGGTTCACTGTAACCTTGTAGTCCCCACACAGCCTCACTGCTCCATCTCGCTTTGTTTACCATGATACTAGGGGAAATCCAGTCGCTCCTCTCTGTTTGTGACACGTTACCATGCTTCTCCAGATGATCCAGTTCTTTCTCTATTGCTTCTTTCAATGCACAGGGTACTGGTTGAGGTTTGTGGAAGATGGCAGTGACTCCTGTTCACACTCAGATCTTTGCCTTGAAAGCCTGTATCATGCCATGTCTGTCTTGGAAAATAGGACCATGTTTGTCCAACACTTTCTTCACTGCATCTTGAGGTACTTCTGTTGCAATTCGTAGGTGAAGATCTTTTCCCAGTTCAACTTGATCTTCTTGAGCCAGTTTCTTCCCAGTAATGCAGGTCTCTCTCCTTGCACTACCACTAGAGGTAGGGTCCACGCTCATCCCTCATAAGTGATTAGTACTTGAATCTCCCCCAGAACTGGGAATCACTCTCCCACGTAAGGCGTGAGCTGAATATGCAGGGGGTGCAACTGGCACTTCCTGAGAGTCTCCTTGTAGATGTGCTCTGGCACAAGAGATACTGACACCCCAGTGTCAAGCTGCATGCTAACCCATTTGCCCACCAACTTGATCTGGAGGTAAATTCCTTTTCCATTTCCTTGAGTTGTGTAGGCAGTAAACAGCTCCAACAACTCTTCTTCTGGTTCAGTCTCTGTCACGGTGTCGGTGACATACTGTGCATGAGCTGCATGTGATGCACTTTTGCACACTGTCTGCAGATGATCCACTTTCCCACAGTTTTGGCATTTTTCTTGATGAAATTTGCATGTGCTTTGCTGGTGGTTACGCCTACAATGGTAACAAAGTTGTCTGGGCCTTGTGGAACTGGCCTGTGGTGTTGGCTTCTGATGACCTTGTGGTTGCTGATGTGGTTGCTGATGAAATGGTGGTGGACCACCTCGTGGTCTGGAATGTCCCTTGGGCCCTGGTACATAGGTGACTCTGTGAACCCTACTCCTTGGTGGTTCAGAATGGCCCACTAACTCCCTGGTGTCCTTCTGGGTGTATTCCAAAGGAAGTACAATATCACAGGCTGACTTTAAGGTTAAGCCCTTTACTGACAACAATCATTTTTGACAGCCTTCTCCAATCAGACTGCAGACAAATTGATACCATAGGGCATCATCCAGAAACTGGCCAAACTCACAGGTGCTTGCCAGACTTCAAAGCAATAATGTAGTCGACAAGATCTTCCCCCTCCTCTTGTTTCCAATGATGATATTGGAAGCATTCTGCAATGAGAATCGGCTGGGGCTTGAAATGCCATGAAAGTGTCTCAGTGAATTGGGTGTACTGCATGTTCACCAACTTGACAGGTGCAGTCAGATTCCTGAGGAGTCCATACATTGTAGGTCCCAAAACTGCTGGTAAGACATTCACCTTTTGGTCATCAGCAACTCTGTTCACCACCAACCAGAATTCAAAGTGTTTCAAGTAAGAATCAAAGTCCTTTTTTGATTCATCAAATTCTGGCACTTGTCCAATTGATGCTATGGCACCAGCAATTCAGGGAAGTGGTGTGTGACATGTGGCCCCTGTGGCTTTTTGAATTGCTATCTTCAGTGTCACACCAGTGGCAAGTTGCTTCATAGCTCTGCTGTCCAGAAAAAAATACTTTTTTTGTGTTGCTTGCATGCATGTGCAAGAAACACATTGCGTAACATTTTTTCATAAGCAGGTTGTGGAGGCGCGGCAGTGTTGTGCCGAATGGCAGCAGCCCATTCAGGGGCTGGTATCTGCCTGGCCAATAGAGAAGCATGCCCTGGGTCACCTCAATTAAGTAGAAGAACATCAAAGAAACTGAACCGCTGCAATCAGGGAGCACCCCGTCAGTACGCAATCAGCTGTTCGGTACGCTCCCTGACTGCAGCAGCCTATTACACAGCTCCATGGTGCTGTGTGTCTATGGTGACAGTTGACGGCTTCTCTGTTGGCCTCACAAAGCCAATGAGAGCCACTGCCCACCGCTCAGTGTGCCTTCCTGGTGAAAAAAGCCAACGGGTAGCCCACTCCCTGCTGGCATAATGCCCCCAATTGCTTATGTGCTGACAGGGTGCCCAACTCCCCTGTTGGCATGCCCCTTTCCTTCATTTTGCCAACGGGGAGCCTCCACCTCATTGGCATAATGCTCCCCTCCAATTTCTTCTGTGCCGAGGGGCGCCCAATCCCCTCAGCTCTTGTTCTCCCCCAGCACTCCATATGTGCTGACAGGGTGCCTAACCCTGTCGGCTACAGCCCCCCACCAAACATTCAGGCAGTGTTTTTTCTTTTCTTCCCTGCAAATCAGAAAACAGTTCCTCGTCGAGTCCGTTGGTCCTCCCCCAACCAGCATCCACCCTCCATGCACTCTGCCTCCCCACACCACCCCTTCACCCCATACTTACCTCCGGAGCATGGCACGATGATCTTCGGTGGTCCGGGACCGGGAACAAGTCTGCATTCTTCAAAGCTGACCACGAACTGAAGAAAGGCTGGTAAGCTGTATAATGGCATAAATGGTGTTTTATATTTCAACTTTGATGCACATCTCACACATTTTTGGGAATTTTTTCACCAAATTTTCAACATGGGGTTCTTGGGACCCCACCTCATGAACTCAGTCACTGCCATTTTCTTATTCTGTGCCGAAAGGTGATTTCACGGTCACTGAGCGGAACCACCTTTCGGGACCGATTAACAAAATGACAGTCATAGTTCATGAGGTAGGCCTCCAAAACCCTATGTTGAAAATTTGGTGAAAATTCCCCAAAATTACTGTTTTATGAGCGACGCACACTCGTAAGTTTGAGCATTTTTAATATTTTCACTCCAGATTTTCAACATTGCCATTTTACCACATCTTCATTTGAACAGTACAGCTGCCATTTCTTATATCTCACCTGAAATGTGCTTTTGCACATGTAATGCACAATGGCACAGTTGGTGTGTGAAATCAATTTTCAGGACAGATTAAGAATATCACAGTGACACTGTTCATGAGGTAGGTCCCCAAAAACCCTATGTTGAAAATTTGGTGAAAACAATCTCCAAAATGACTATTTAAGGGCATGCATTGCGCAGTTCTTCGAGCATTTATAATATTTTCACTCCAGATTTTCAGCATTGCCATTTTACCACAGCTCTTTATGAACAGTACAATTGTCATTTTTCACATCTCACCTGAAATGTGTTTTTGGACATGTAACGCACAGTGACGTGGTCGGTGTGCAAAATCAGTGTTCGGGACAGATTAAGAAAATCACAGTGACACTGTTCATGAGCAGAGGTCTTAAACTGGCTGTGTTGAAAATTTGGTGACAAAAGTCCATAAAATGACTGTGTTATGAGCATGCATTGTGCAATTTCCACGCACCCTCATAAATTCACAAATTCATAATCTTTTCACTCCAG
Organism: Neoceratodus forsteri; assembly: GCA_016271365.2. NCBI lineage: Eukaryota > Metazoa > Chordata > Ceratodontiformes > Ceratodontidae > Neoceratodus > Neoceratodus forsteri. The sequence goes on from JADMNL010000024.1 coordinate 130,656,099, forward strand.
ATTTTCAGCATTGGCATTTTTCCACACCTCCTTATGAATAGTACAGCTGTCATTTTTCACACCCTGGCTGAAATGTGTTTTCACACTCACGGCGCAGAATACCACGGTTGCTATGGGAAATCAGTGTTCGGGATAGATTAAGAAAATCACAGTGACACTGTTCATGAGCGGATGTCCCAAAATGCCTGTGTTGAAAATCTGCTGTAAAAATTCCCCAAACTAATTACATTACGGGTGTGCACTGCGCAGTTTCTATGCACACTCATGTCTTCATCAGTTTTTTTATATTTTCAACATTGCCAGTTTTTACACCTCCTCATGAACAGTACAGCTGTCATTTTTCACATCCTGTTTGAAATGTGTTTTTGCACCTGTAGCACCAAATGGCACAGTTGCTGTGCAAAATCACCTTTCGGCTAATGAACTGATAGTGCCTCTGTTCATGCGTGGGATCACAAAAAGCCATGTTGAAAACCTGGAGAAAAAATACCAAGAAACATCCAGGGTGTTAGGGTTTTCGACCATAATGCCCAACCCTGTAGGGACTGACAGGCATCAGGGATGTGACTTGGGATTGTCGACAGTAATGCTCTTGCCATGCCACCCCCACCCACACCCTGCAGCAAGTGACAGGCATCGAGGTGCGCCTTGCACTCTTTGGCTCCAGAGTTCATCCCATTCTCCTATACTGCATGCATTTCAGCATATTTCCTTATGGAATGAGATGAGATGAGTAAAGCCCAAACACCCAAGGCACACCTCGACACTTGTCAGTGTCTGCAGGGTAGGGTGAGGTGAAATATCAGGACTGTTATGGGCGATGACCCAAAGGCAAATCCCATTGCCTGTCCATCTCTGCAGGGTTGGGTTGGTGTCACTTCAGTACTTCACTGCCATTCCTATACTGCATGGGCACGATTCTCATAGAGGCCTGCTTCTGACACAAGCTGCTGCAAACATCAGCTTGCACCAATGCCTGGTGCACCAGAGACCCTGCACCTGATTCAGGCACAGAAGGGGTCCCAGCGGCTAAGTCCCCATGCTTGTGCTGACTGGAACCCTGCGGCAAACCCCTAGCATATCACACAGGTCCACCGCAGGCCACCAGAGACTAACACAGGACCCCCCTCCCACTAGGTAATGGGCATGTGAACCAAACCTGGTGGGCCAGTGTCCCCCCACCATGTTTGGTGCAATTGGTGCCTGGCCACGGAAGTGAGTGGTGGGATGTGCCGGGCACTGGGGAGTAGTCGGGACTGGTGTATGAGAGGGTTTGGGCACCATGTGCTGGGGCATGGTTGGGCACTGTATCACCATAGATTGGTGCTGTAGTAGCTCCAATAGGGCAGGCATCGGGGAGCTGCTGCCAATATGGGCAGCATTAGGACGGGGGTACCAACATGGTATATAGGTGGCATTGGGGAGCTGTGAGGGGTGCCATTGGACAACTAGGATGGAGGCCACACATACGGGGCCACACTCAGGGGTGTATGGTGGGTGAACTGTCACCCATGGTGTGTCACACACAGGCATGTCACCTAGGGGAGAATGTCTAAGTCCCCTTACACCTGCCCTGGCTGGTCTAAGGGCACTTAGAATTTCTCCTGCCAGGTGATGTCTGTGAATTGCAGGATGCAGCTTGCGTCAGCTGCAGTCCCCCTACTGCCATGCTGCAGTGCATTGCAGATGCAAGCCCCATTTGGGGCAGGTGGACTGCAGTCAATGCAGGCCAGCTTTGTGAATCGCACAGATGGCAGTCATGGATGCAAGGTGCACCTTGCACCATACCTGTTCACTGCAGGCACCTTGCGTCCAATGCAGGGCTTTGAGAATTGGGCCCTATCTGTCTAACTCCTGCACTTCCACTGCTAATGCCAGCAAGCAACTATTCAGCATCGATAAATGCTTGTGCAGTAAGCTCTGGCCCATAAGAGGCTCACAGGTGACCAGTGGGAAGCTCATTGATTAGGAACAGACTGCATCTCCTTTTTTAATGTCTTTGCAAGTGACATTGCAGAGGGACTGGAAGGAAAAGTATGCCTCTTTGCAGATGACACAAAGATCTGCAGCAGGGTTGATACACAAGGAGGTGTGGAAAGGATGAGAAGAGACTTGGCATGGTTGGAGGAATGGTCAGAAGTATGGCAGCTTGAATTCAATGCAAAGAAGTGCAAAATAATGTACCTGGGAAGCAAAAACCCATGGGAAGATTACACAAGGAGGGGAGAGGTAGTAACAACAACAAAAATGAAAAGGGACCTGCGGTAATCATATCAGGTGACCTTAAAGTTAGAAAGCAATGTGAGAAGGCAGTAGGAAGGGCAGGGGGATACTGGGATGTATAGAGAGAGGCATCACTGGGCAGAAAACAGGAAGTTGTTATCCCTCTGTACAGACAGTTGGTGAGACCCCATCTGGAGTGCTGTGTCCAGTTCTGGAGACCCCATCTCTGCAAGGACATAGACATAATGGAGGCAGTCCAGAGAAGGGCAACTAAAATGGTGTAGGGTCTGCAAGAAAGAGAGGGGGGGACATGATAGAAACTTTTAAGTACCTCAGTGGAATCAACAAAGTCCAAGAGGGTAGCATCTTTCAGAAAAAAAGATGATCAAGAACAAGAGGACACAATTTGAAGATAGAGGGGGGACAGCTCAGGGGCAATGTGAGGAAGTATTTTTTCACAGAGAGGGTGGTGGACGCATGGAACAGCCTTCCTGAGGAGCTTGTGGGCTCTAAAACTGTGGGAGAATGCATGGGACAGACATAAGGCAATTCTTGTGGGGGTAGGAAGAAATAGGCTGTTGGTTAACTAGGATCTGCAGCTTATCTTGTAGGTAGGGAAATGGGCATACTAGGTGGGCCAAGTGGTCCTTATCTGCTGTCAAAGTCTATGTTTCTATCTCTCCTGTCTGCAAGTTCAGTCCAGTCTAATGTACAAAGACTTTATCACATTTCTTGAGTCTTTCTTAAACGTGTTTTATCTGTTTACAGGAGTGCACCTGATTTGAGGCCAAAATCAAAAGCAAATAGTCATAGTAGCAGAGCCCCCACAGACACACATACAAACTCCATGAAAAGCTGCTTAAAAGCCTGCAATTCATTCAAATCAATTCCATTTTCTTTCTTAGTTGAGGTTCCATGACAACAAGTGTAAAATCATGTACCTAGGGCACAGAAACCCTAATGCTGACTGTAGGATGAGAGGAGGTACTGATACTCACTAGACATGAAAGGGTCCTTGAGGTTATTATATTAGAGGACCTCAAGGTGGTAGTATAGTGTGACAAGGCTATGGGCAGGGCAAATTGGATTCTGGGGTGCATAAGGAGTGGGCATCTCCAGTGGGAGAAGGGATGTCGTGCTGCCATTGTATCACTCCCTAGTATACCCCCAGCTGGAGTACTGTGTCCAGTTTTAGAGTCCACACTTCAGAAAGGACATAAGGTGGAGGTTTTCCAGAGGGCAACTAAAATGGTTCAGGATTTTCACAGGAATCCCTACAAGGAAAGGCTGAAGAAACTCAACATGTACACTCTGAAAGAGAGGAGGGTGAGAGGTGACATGATCAAGACCTACAAAGTACCTCACAGGGGTAAAGAGGGTACAGTTGGGGAGTTTCCTTCAAATGAGGATGAGCACCCAAACCAAGGGACATACAATGAAGCTGGGGGGGGGGTGGATTCAGGATAGATGTGAAGAAATATTTCTTTACTGAAAGGGTTGTAGATGCCTTGCAAAGACTGCCAGGAGACGTGGTGGAAGCTAAAATGGTAGGGGGCATGAAGCATGCATTGGACAAACATAGGGTTATATTAGAAAAAGGGGACGGGGGCTCAATGGAGATCAATAGGGCTATGGAGGTGGAGTAGGTTCAAGTTCATTGCAAGAAAAATCCATTGAGCAAGCTCATTCACAAGGAGGTCCTGATGGACACAGGCAGAATAAGACATGCAGTAACATACACAGGCAGGAGTTATAAGTAGGTAGAGAACACTTAGGCACACTGGATGGGCTGAGTGATCCTTTTCTGATGACAAATTCTATGTTTCTATGGCATCTTGTGTGTTCATTCAGGTGCAGTGTTCATTTAATGTTGGGCCTACCATACATCCAGAAATAAGGTATAGTAAATTACCAAATTAGATGCAGCCCACTTACAGTACAATAAACAGAACCCCAGTGCTTCGAGAAGCCTTTACTCTTTATAAGGCTGCTTAAAGAGCTGGGGTTCTACTTGCAGTGTCCATACCAGTATGCTGATCTTAATATTGACGCCACATCTGAATGAGTATTTGATTCTTGCTCACTCCATTTCTTCCCCACTTTGAAAGCTGCTTGTCCTGAGTTAGTTTTGGGCTGGTAGCACCTCGCCAGTGTTGGAAGATGACCAATAAGCGGCACTGAAAGATGTCAAACTTCACAGACTGTGAAGGCAGATGCTCACCAATCATCTTGGCAAGAAGGAGGCTGCAGCTGTGGCCACTGATGACTGTTTGGGTGTGGGAAGGGGGGACCAAAGGGGACAGACAGAAGGAGATAAAATCACAATAAAAATTGTGAGACCTTCACCAGCTTTTCAAAATGCTTACAAATAAAAGAACACTCTATGAAGTTTTTCAAATGGCAACACAATCTGGTGAGCCCTCTGTCTGCCGTCTGACACCAGGCATCAACCACCATAAAATGGCCTAAAGAAAGCAGTGTGGTTATGTGGTTACTGAAATACTGGAGATTATAGATTGATAAGAACAAAAGAATATCACACAGAAGCTGGCATATGTGCCTATAGCAGCTGTCTCCTGCTTCTCTGTAGTTATACTTATACACTTGAGGTACGTGAATCTTTCTATCATATCCCCTCTTTCCCTCCTCTCTTCCAGTGAGTACATATTGAGATCCTTAATTTCTCCTCATAATTCTTGTGTTGCAAGCTCTGTACCATCTCATTAGCCCTTCTCTGGACCATCTCCAGCCTGTTAATATCCTTCACGAGAGGTGCGACCTCCAGAACTGCACACAGTACTCCATGTGACGTCTGACCATGGTTTTATTTAATGGCATCACTACCTCCTTCCCTTCTTATGCTGGTGATACCCCTGCCTATGCAACCCAGCATGTCACTGGCCCTTCCAGCTGCCTTACCACTTTGACATTTTCAGGTCATCTGAAATAAGAACCCCCAGGTCCCTTTCCTTCTTTGTGACTGTCATCAACTCCCTCCCCCCATCCTGTAGATTTCCCAAGGGGTTCTGTGTCCCAGTTGCATCATTTTTCATGTTTTTGAATTAAACTTCAGTTGCCAGTCCTCAGACTATTTTTCAAGCTTCCCCAGGTCCCTCCTCATTTTCTCCACCCCCTCTGGGGTGTCCACTGTCTTACAGATCTTGGTGTTATCTGCAAACAGGCAGCCCTTTCCCTTCTGTCCTTCAGCAATGACACTTATGAAGACATTGAGCAGGACTGGCACCTTGACCAATGCCTGCGGCACCCCACTGGTCAACCTCTCTACCCAGACTGCCACCCATTTACCACCACTCTCGGCCTCCTGTCTGTTAGCCAGTTTCTAACCCACTTTACCACCCTTTCCCCCATGCCCAGCCTACTCAACTACTTTATCAGCCTGCCATGTGGGACAGTGTCAAAGGCTTTGCTTAAATCAAGGGAAGCATTGTCCACTGCCCCACCCTGATTTACTTCCTTTCTCACCCAGTCAAAGAGATCAACCAGATTTACCTGACATGACCTTCCCACTGTGAATCCATGTTGCCTGTGGTCCTGGGCTCCGATGGCTTCTAGATGCCCCACTATCCTTTCTTTAAGCAATGTCTCCATGATCTTCCCCACTACTGAGGTGAGGCTGACTGGCCTATAGTTCCCCACCTCCTCCTTACTGCTGGATTTGTATAGAGGGACCTTCCTCCAATTCTCTGGTACCACCCCTGTATTGAATGACTCAGTGAATATGGCTGCCAGAGGTACTGCTATCTCCCTTCACAGTCCTCTTAATATCCTTGGGTGTATGCCATCTGGTCCCATCACTTTGTCCACCTTCAATTTAGTCACCTCCTGCAGGATTCTTCTGCCTGTGCATGGACTACTGTCCAGCTGTTCACGCCTTCGCAACCGCTGTACTGCTGTGACCCTTGCCCCTTCCCCTCTTCTATGAATACTGAACAGAAAGACACAGTGGATGTCTTGGGGGGCAGATGACAGTTCTTAGGCATGGTACTATCACTTCCAAATACCGAAACAGCACATATAAGCAGGCAACATTCGGCATTGACAAATGCTTGTTTCTTTTGTTTCAGTGCCTCCGCACTATTGGCTGCAATTTCTCTGTTATGCCACAAGATGCTGCTGCTGAGCTGCCTTTGCTGCTGTGTGCTTGTAGTACAGTCCTCCAATCTAGAGGGTGCTGTTGCAGGCTTGCTTTGCTGTGGATGTGCAGGCTGGAAAGAAAGTGGTGGCGGTATCTGTTTACTACTTCTCCCTCTCTTTGTTGTTACTGTGCAGATCTGCTGGGAAGATTTGTAGAGACCCTGAATTCATTTTACTTCTTGCTTTTGCAGGTACAGTTCTTTTTTTGAAATATATATTTCTTGCTGCTTTCTTTTTCTATCCCCAACAGGCTTGACTTTTGCCTGTATTTTGGTTGGTGAAGTTTTTTTTCTTGCGCCAACCACAGACACTGCAAAATGAACAAACTCTGACAGTTTATTTCTTTTTGCTTTACCCAACTGAAGCAGCAGCTTACCTAACCTCTTCTGGCTCCCCGTGAAGTCACTCACCTCATCACCACTATGATAATCTGAGGTAGATGGACTCAGACACAGAGGAACTTCCTTGCAGCCATCTTTATTCTCAGACTGAACAAACTACCCCCCAGTGCCCCACTGAGCATGACAAGAACTGCACAGTAGGACTACAATACTGACAGGCATGATCTACAGCAGTTATGGCTGCCTGAGTACTTCCTGTGGTAAGTACACATATAAACAACAGAACAGGTGCAGGATTGCCATCTTAGGTGTTAGCAGGGCAGCAGGGGACTCTGCTGGTCAACTAAGGTAAGGTAGCTGTTCACTCCTGTTGTAGCATTTCCCTGCAGGGACAGGTGGTGGGCCAGAGGCAGACCATAATTGAGAATAGATGCAACATGCTATCTGTGGTAGGATTATAATGTGATTAAGTGGGAATAGAGGAAAACTGAAAACACACTATTTAGGAAAGGGTACAAGGGGGGAAGACAGAAAAGTCTAAATTAAAGCTTAACGGAAAAGCAAATTAGTAACCTACCTAGGTTAGGGCAACAAGGGGCAATCCAAACAGAAAAGGGAAATCAGGAAACACCCCATCTGGGGTAAGGGCATTACTTTTATCTTACATTAGAAAGGGAATACATGTGAAAATGATGTGAGTGGTGTAGTGCAGTGGCTGTGCAGTGGCAGTCTTCAGTGAGACCTACTGGAGACTGAGCTGCTGTCTCATCTGTGTACACCTCTCTGGGCTGAGGAGGGAGGTCTCTAGACTCCAGGCTGAGTTGGCTAGGATTCAGAAGACCTCTTCCCACATTCATGGATCACCAAGTGCACCATCGTTGCCTCAGAGGGTGTCTTGAAGAAGGATCAGCTGGACTGTGGTGGGCTTCTGGAGGGTGGGGGTGGGGGTAAGGGATACATTCCTCAGCCAGTGCCACTGAAGAAATTTTTGCTGCCCTAGTGGGACAGGACTGCGAGAAAAGGCACCCATGATAGTGGCAAGGGAGGATGTGAGGGTCATTCAGAGGAGAGGTGCCAAAGTGGGAGGAAGAGGCCCCAGCAGAAGAGGAAGCAGCTTCTGCTAGGGGACTCAATCATCAGGGTAGTTTGGGGAACACCACAGAAGGGATGGAGAGAAAAGAGCTGCCTATAATGCGCCTTGGCATGGAGGGATGGGGAGCGTATCCTTAGGATAGCTAGGGCAGCAGGGCAGGAAGGGGAGCTGGGTATCATTGTCCATCTGGAGACAAATGATCTGGCAGGAGACACATCCAGGGTGGTGCAGGATAGATTTAGAGAGCTGAGGAGGGGCCTAAAGCAGGTAGCATGCATGGTGGCCTTGACTGAGGTGGTAACTGTGCAAGGCTGGGTGAAGAAGGGGACACACTGCATCACAGTCTTCAATAATTGGTTGAAGGCATGGTTCAGGGAGGAGGAGTTTGGCTAAATTGAGGACTTGGGTCCTACCTGGAGAGATAGAGGCCTGTACAAATGGGATGACCTCCATCCATCCAGGAGAGGAATGGCAGTCCTGTGGGGAATATTTAAATGCTATTTCAATGGGCATTTAAAGTAGCTATGAGAGAGGCAGAAGAAACAAGGGAAGAAGTGAATGCTCCCCCCCAGATAATGGAGCAGCACTAAAGAAAGGCCAAGGGAAACTTAATTCCCCAGGGGTAGTGGGAAATAGGGGCAAGAGAGGGAAGGGATGGGGTGGTCAAGAGGTGGAATGAAGGCTGAGAAAAATACTCTTTGAAAAATACTGAGAAAGGCTGAGAAAAATACTAGGGTGGGTGGGCAGAGGGAGGATAAAAAAGAGAAGGACAGTAGCAGTGAAAATAGAAGGGTGAAGGATGAACTTGGGAAAAGAGGGCCAAGTGGAGGCATAGAGGGACATAAGGTGTGGAGAGCCAAGTGCACAAATGCAAAGTGCCTAGGAAACAAAATTCTTGGCCTAGAGTCTCCATTGCAAAGGTGGACCTGGATCTGGTAGCCATAACAGAATCATGGTGCTCTGACAACCACAGCAAAAAAAAAGTTAGTGTGTTTGTCAGAGTTAGTTGAAGTGAATTGTTATCTGTGTATCTGTTATCTGTGTCATCTGTGTAGTTATCTAGGTACTTGTCACAGGTGGCTGAAGGGAATTGTTATCTGTGAAATTAACTAAGTGTAGAAAAATTTGCAAAGTAGGGGGAGTTATCTAGGTGCTTGTCACAGGTGACTAAAGGGCATTGTTATCTGTGACATTAACTAAGTGTAGAAAGATCTGCAAAGTGGGGGGAGTGGCTTTTCTAGAAGGAGCCAGGTTAAAACCAGATTTAAACACTGCCCTAGATAGCTTCTGCCAGAGAACAGGAAGAACACCAGAAGGAAGGAGCTACTGGTATAACTAAACTTCTCTACTGGGACTATATTGCCCTCCTTCCCGCCCCTCCACTCCCCAACCCAAAGGCAGTTCTACTTTTATAGGCACAGGATTTGACTGACAACAGGAACTTCCTGTTTGGGAGCAGTAAGTGAGTAATCACAGAGCTGCCAAAGACTCATCATCATAGAAGGGCAAGAGTAGCTCTCCGTCGCCCCCAGCTGCTGGAGATCTGACTCTGAGCAAGTAAGGAGACTACTGAGAAATATAGGAACTTCTTGTCTCTCAGAACAGGAAGATCAGCAGCTAAAAGGGCACAGAGGCAGTAAGTAAGTAGGGAGAGAGAGAAAAAAAAAGAAATAAACAGAAGAAAGAGTAAGTATTCCAAACAACAGTTAGGGGGCCAGAAATAAGACATGATGGGAGTGGTGCAGTGCAGTAGCTGTGGAGCAGCAGTCTTCTGGGAGACGTTCTGGAAGATACGGTGTATTCCCATCTGCAGGCACCTCTCTGGGCTGAGGAAGAAGGCTGCTTATCTCCAGGCTGAGTTGGCCAGGATTTGTGGGCCCTCCTCTCCCACCTAGGGACCACCAGGGTCACTGCCGTTGCCTCAGAGGTTGCCAAGAAAGAGGAGCGGTTGGACCACAGTGGGCTTAGGGAGGGTGAGGGTGGTGGAACAGAGGTGCATCCCTACAGTTGTACCTCTCCACAATTTCTATGCCATTCTGGAAAAGTGTGATTCCTCTATGGAGGCACCCACAGTGGAGACCAAGGAGGATGCTGGGAACCTACACAAAGGAAACCCATAGAAGGTGGCATGGGACCCCACAGGGGAAGGAAACAACTCCTGGTGGGGATTCCATTGTTAGGAAGGTAGAACTGGGGGAGGAAGGGGACAGGGATGTGAGGTGCCTGCCTGGCACCATGGCTTGGAGGGACAGGGAGCGAATCCTCAGGATCGCAGGAGCAGCTGCACAGGGGAGGGAGCTGGATGTCATTGTCCACCTAGGGACAAATGACCTGGCAAAGAAAGGGATCAGAGCAATGCAAGAAGCATTTGTGGAGATGGGGAGGAGCTTTAGACAAATAGCACACACGGTAACCTTCTCGGAGGTGCTGCCTGTCTATGGCATGGGTGAGGCTAGGGTGCTCCACACCATGGGATTCAGTCAGTGGTTGAAAAACCGGTACAGAGCTCAGGGATTTGGCTTTCTTGGGGACTGGGGGTCCACCTGGAGGGATGCAGGCCAATACTGGTGTGATAGTCTGCATCTATCCAGGAGAGGAACCAGTATCCTAGATGATAGATTTAAATGCTTAATTGACAAGCATTTAAACTAGCCAAGGGGGGAGGAACTGGAAAGGAGCAGGGAAATCCTAGCCTCCCCAAAAATCAGGGTACTAAGTGAGGTAGACACCAACATAGAGATGTCGATAGGGAGAAGTGCAGGGATAAATGGAGAAAGTGACAAATGCAATAAGGACAGGGATGGGGCAAAAAGGGGTAAGGCCATCAAGAAATGGAGGGTAATGAGTACCAATGCCCATAGTCTGGGCAACAAGCTCCCTGAACTGGTGGCCTTGATGGAAGAGGGATGCCTGGATATCGTAGCAGTCACAGAAACATGGTACACAGAGAACCATGACTGGGATGTTAACATACCAGGGTACACAACCTACAGGAGAGACAGGGAGGGAAAAGAGGGGGCGGAGTAGCTCTCTATGTAAGGGAAGGGATAAAAGCAACTGAACAAAAGAGTAAACAGGGAGGAGAGGAGGCACTGTAGGTCATCTTAGAGACTGGAAATGGCACCACAATCTGCACAGGGGTTGTATATAGACCCCCATGTCAGGGGAAGGGAATGGTCAAGGATATGATAGCAGGCATACTTAGGATGGCAGAGAAAGGGGACATACTGTTGATGGGGGACCTTAATACGCCATATGTTAACTGGAGCACCTTTGCTGCAGCCACATCCAAAAGCAGGGCCATTCTTGATGTCTTTCAGGTGGCATGCCTCAGACAGCTAGTTTTGGAACGTACTCGTGAAGGAGCAATCTTAGACCTCGTACTCTCAAATGGGGACAGTGAGAGGATCTCAGATCTAAAAGTGGGTAGACATTTGGGAACAAGTGATCACCAAACAGTGTGGTTCACGATAAACTTAGCTACAGAGTCAAGTCATACAAAAGTGAGGGTTCTGGACTTCAGGAGGGCTGACTTTGGCAAGATGGGAGAGTGCCTTAGAAAAGCACTAGCAATCAGGCTAGAAGGAGGGATGGGGCAACAATGGGGAAATATCAAAACTGCCATCACAGAGGCAACAAGCCTTTGTGTGAAGCAAATAAACAAATCAAAATGAAAGAAAAATCCACTATGGTTCTCAAAAGAGGTGGCAGTGAAGGTTAGGGAGAAAAAGATAGCATTTAGGAAGTATAAGAAAACACAGAAGAAGCAGGACAGAGAACTGTACCAGTTAATGCAGAAGGAAGCAAGGAAGGTAGTCAGAATAGCAAAGGCCCAAACTGAGGAAAAGATAGCTAACTAGGTTAAGAAGGGGAATAAAACCTTTTATACGTCTATCAGGGAGCATAGAAAGACAAAGGCGGGATAGTGAGGCTGAATAGAATAGACGGTGGGTGGGCAGAGAGAGAGACAGTGAAAAAGCAGGGATACTGAATGAATACTTCTGTTCAGTATTCACAAAAGAAGAGGTGGGGGAGGTGCCTAATCCAATTAACAGAAGCACTCTGGATGGGGGGTCGATCCCAGTCCTTACACAGAAGAAAGGGTTCTGAAAGAACTCCTAAAACTGAAGGTGGACAAAGCAATAGGGCCAGATGGAATTCACCCCAGAATTCTAAAAGAATTAAGAAGAGAACTAGTGACACCACTAACTACCCTTTTAACAACTGCGGAGGATGGTGTGATACCTGAGGACTGGAGGAAGGCAGATATGATTCCCTTCCAAAAGTGGGACCAAGACAGAGGCAGGAAACTACAGACCTGTCAGTTTGACCTCTGTGGTAGGGAAAGTGATGGAATCACTGAAGAAAAGAATTGTTGAGTACCTAGAGGCCAGTAGGCACAGGACCCAAGGCAGCATGGGTTCACAGCAGGAAGGTCATGTCAGATGAATCTAATTGATTTCTTTGACTGGGTGACCAAAGTAGTAGACCAGGGAGGGGCTGTGGACATGGCCTACCTAGACTTTAGCAAGGCATTTGACACAGTCCCACACAAAAGATTAATAGTCAAATTACAATAGTAGCCACAGACACTGCCAGATATTTCCCAAAATTTCTGTGATATTTCCAGAAATATATGATGCGTTTGTATGTAAACAGTGGGGGCAACAGAGAGAAACTCTTCAGAAATTTCTGGAAATAGCTGGCAATGTCTGTGGCTACCACTGTAACCAGCCTGGGAGTGGGTACCAGGGTGGTAGCCTGGGTAAAACATTAGCTGGACAACAGGACACAGAAGGTAATTGTAAATGGAGTCCACTCTGAAGAAAGAGGGGTTACTAGTGGGGTACCACATGGTTCAATACTGGGTTCAGTCCTTTTTAATGTCTTTATAAGTGACATTGCAGAGGGACTGGAAGGAAAAGTGTGCCTCTTTGCAGATGATACAAAGATCTGCAACAGGGTTGATACACAAGGAGGCGTGGAAAGGTTGAGAAGGGACTTGGCAAGGTTGGAGGAATGGTCAGAAGTATGGCAGCTTGGATTCAATGCACAGAAGTGCAAAATAATGCACCTGGGAAACAAAAACCCTGGGGAAGATTACACAATTGAAGGGAGGTAGTAACAACACCAAAAATGGAAAGGGACCTGGGAGTAATCATATCAAATGACCTTAAGGTTGGCAAGCAATGTGAGAAGGCAGTAGGGAGGGCTGGGGGGATACTGGGATTTATAGGGAGAGGCATCACCAGCAGAGAACAGGAAGTTGTTATCCTCCTGTACAGACAGTTGGTGAGACCCATCTGCTTCCAGTTCTGGAGATCCCATCCACGCAAGGACATAGACAGGATGGAGGCAGTTCAGAGGAGGGCAACTAAAATGGTGCAGGGTCTGCAAGAAAAGCCATACGAGGAGAGACTAAAGGAGCTTAATATGTATACCCTCAAGGAAAGGGGGGGCATGATAGAAACGTTTAAGTACCTCAGCGGGAATCAACAAAGTCCAAGAGGGCAGCATCTTTCAGAAAAAAAGATGCAAGAACAAGGGACACAATTTGAAGAAAGAGGGGGATGGCCTAGGCAATGTGAGAAAGTATTTTTTCAGAGAGTGGTGGATGGCATGGAACAGTCTTCCTGAGGAGGTTGTGGGGTCTAAAACTGTGGGAGAATTCAAGAATGCATGGGACAGACATAAGGCAATTTTTGTGGGGGTAGGAAGAAATAGGCTTGTTTGTTAAATATGATCTGCAGCTTATCCTCTAGGTAGGGAAATGGGTAGACTAGGTCGACCAAGCGGTCCTTATCTGCCGTCAAAGTCTATGTTTCTAAGGTGGCAGTACTGGGTTGCAACATGTTTTGAAAAGATAGGGTGGGGAGGAAAGGGTGTGAGGTGGTATGATATGTAAGGTAAGATATAAAGCCAATGGAAATGTAAGGACACAACAGGGAAAAGGAGGGGCTGGAGGTTCTTTGGGTTGGATTAGAGATGGGTCCCGGGAACTTTATATGCGTGGGGATGGTGTACAGGACAGTGACACAGGGAAGGGAATTAGGCAGTGTTTTGGGGGAGGCCATGGGCAAAATGGCAAGCAAAGAGGAAATAGTAATTATGGGTGACATTAATCTGTCAGATGTAGACTGGAACATCCTGGCCACAGCTACAACTAGGAGCAGGGTCAACCTGGACTCCCTTCAAGGGGCATTTCTCAGGCAGCTGGTTATAGATCCCACTAGATTCAGCACCGTCCTGGATCTGGTACATACAAACAGGGACAGCATTGCAGACATCCCAGTGGGCAGCTCCCTGGGTACAAGCAATCATAGTACAGTCTAGTTTGGAATACAGCTTGGTCAGGAGATACACCACACTAGGACAAGGGTCAGGGTCTTTGGAAGAGCAAATTTCAAATAAATTAGAGATTGCCTTAGGAAATACCTTGAAGAGAAGGATGGCAGGGGTCTTAGAGGTACAATATAGTAGAATAGATGATGGCATAACTAAGGCACAGGTAAGCTGCTTAAAGGTAATACGCAAGGGTAAGAGGAGAAAGAGGCCACTATGTTTCTCAAAGGAGGAGGCTTCTTTCAGGAGGTAGAAGGAGATCCAAACGGTGGAAGACAGGGAGGTATATCTAGAGAAACAACAAGAGGCAGGAGGAAGGGTAAGGGCCAAAAAGGCTCAAACCTAGGAAAGGATCATCCAGAAGGTCAAGAAGGGGACAAAACTTTAACAGGCAAGCGAGCAAAAAGAGGAAGGCAAAGGGTGGTATACTGAAGATCAGGAGATGGGGGGGGATGACTGTGCAAAGGAAGATCAAGAAAAAGCTAAAATCTTAAATTAATACTTCTGCTCGGTCTTTACAGTGGAAGTGGGGACAGACTGACATGCATTAACAGGCATGGGGGAGTGGACACATGTCCATTTATGGAAGAGAGAGTCCACCGGGAGTTGGAAGCTCTTAAGGAAAACAAAGCAATGGGGCCAGATGGGATTCACCCAAACGTACTTAAGGAACTGAGCACAGTGTTGGAAACTCTTCTGGCAACGTTATTTAGTCTAATGCAGAAAGGGGTCTCACACCAGCTGCAGTTGTGTCATGCTAAACATAGAACAACTGAAAACTAAAAAAGCCTTGAAACTCCCCCTTGTAGTGTGTCAAATCAGAGAGCAGATACTGCAAAAGTGTGTATAAAAGTATCAAAATGTATTAGCTTTTTATATAGCTGCACTAAAAATCTTAAAAGGAGTGCCACCTCCACAAAAAGGCCTTTTGCACGTTTGGAGGTATTTGCTCTCTGATGTGACACACTAAAAGGGGGTGTTGTGAGGCTTTTTTAGTTTTCAAACATTATTTATTGCCTCATTGAAGATGTGGGGTGGTTCCAGAGGAATGGAGGAGGGCCGTTGTGGTCCATCTGTACAAGAGCAGCAGCAGGGAGAAGGCCAGCAATCACAGACCAGTCAGTCTCACATCAGTGGTGGAGATGTTAATGGAGTCCCTGCTGGACAGGAGCCTGATGAAGTACCTAGAGACATATAGTCTGCAGGACCACCAGCAGCACGGCATCACAGTGGGGAAGTCATTTGAAATGAATCTCATAGAGTTCCTTGACTGGGTAACTAGGCAGGTGGATCAGGAGAGGGCAGTGGATGTGGCCTATCTGGACATCAGTCAGGCCGCTGACACCATACCACACAGGAGGCTGATAAAGAAACTTACAGCGTGGGGGTGGGGGACAAGATGGTGAGGCTGGGTACCCTGCTAGTTGAAATATAGGAGGCAGAGGGTTGTGTTAAATGGCAGTCATTTAAAGGACAGGGGAGCGACCAGTGGAGTACCACAGGTATTGGCACTGGGCCCTGTCCTCTTCCATGTCTTCATAAGTGACATTGCTGAGGAATTGAAGGGGAACGTGTGTCTCTTTAGACATGACATAAAAAGTTGCAACAGGGTAGACACCCAGGAAGGGGTGGAGACAATGCAAAGAGATCTGGGGAAACTAGAGAAATGGTCTAGGGAGTGGTAGCTGGACTTAAGTGCCAAAAAGTGCAAAATCATACACTTAGGGAGGGGTAACCCGGGGGCTGAGTATAAAATGGGGGAGAGATACCATTACTTGCAGTTACCAAGCAAGAGGGGGATCTTAGGCTGACATCACTGATGATCTCAAGGTGGCAGGGCAGTGCAACAAGACAGTAGGAAAGGTGAGCCAGATGCTTGGATGCATAGGGAGGAGGATCTCTAGCAGGAGAAGGGAGGTGGTGTTGCCTCTGTATCACTCACTTGTGAGACCCCACCTGGAGTATTGTGTCCATTTCTGGAGGCAGGATATCCACAAGGACATTGACAGGATGGAAGTAGTCCAGAGGAGGGCTACTAAAATGGTACAGGGTTACATGAGAAACCATGTGAGGAGAGGCTGCGGTAGCTCAACATGTACTCCCTGGAGGAGAGGAGAGTGAGAGGCAACATGATTAAGACCTATAAGTACCTCATGGGGTGAAAAAAGTGCAGGAGAGGAGTCTCTTTCACAGGAGCATGAGCACCAGAACCTGGGGGCATGTTATGACACTTGAGGGGAGTACAGTGTAAGAGGAATGTAAGGAAACACTTCGCAGAAAGAGTGGTGGAGGTCTGGAACAGCCTTCTAGAAGAGGTGGTGGGATGAAGACAGTGGGGAGCTTCAAACATGTGTGGGATAGGTACATGGGATAATAAACAGAGGTAAGGGAGGAGGGAGGAGGGAGGACACTTGTGACCAAATAGAGTCCAAGGTGTAATGTTAGGCAGGGAAAATAAGGCAGACTAGATGGGCCCACCGGTCCTTTTCTGCTGACACATTCTCTGATTCTGTGATTCTATGACTGATAGGCAGCATCGTTTCAGGGAAAAATCATGGGACAGATACCACCTTGGTAAGACTTTCTACCGACATACTGGATGCTATGGACAAAAGGCAACTGACTGGTGCAGTCTTCATAGACCTAACCTAAGTGTTTAATTTGATTTGGTTAATCAAAGCCTCCTGGCTGCATCACCTAGACAATCTTTCCTGTTGGTGGTTTCTGCATGACCTGAAACATAGGACTCAGTAGATAAAGTAGAAAGGTGTCTAAACTATGGAGAACCTGTCACAGATGGTGTCCCCCAAGGCTATATTTTGGGTCCTATGCAGCTCTCCCTGTTTGTCTATGACATGCCTGGAGACTGTGGTGGGGCTAACTTTCTAATGTATGCTGATGATGCCATCCTATATAGCTGCTCTGGTGTTGTTAACCAAATCAACAATCAGCAGCTGGCGATGTCTTGGAATGAGAAACATGATTTACTACCAATAAGCTAGTCCTAAATGCTAAGAAGACCAAGTTGGCCACAGGCACCTGGGTACTGCAAAGCAACAATTGCTAACCTGTGCCACATCTCCTGGAGCTCAAACTAAGATGGTTGAGTCTGTTAAATACCTTGAGGTAAACATGGATCAGGAGGTCACCTTCAGGTCCCAGAAGATCATTTTTCAAAATCCCTGCATCAACAAATTGAGCTGCTCTACCTACTAAGGAATTATCTATTCAAGGATTCACAGCTAGCTATTGCCAGCAGCATACTTCCCCTCCAACTGTGTGGTGGCCCAATTCTCTGGACCTATAGGAACACCGACACAAATAAGCTTAAAGTCCTCTACAATAAAACTGGGATGATTTGCCTCTATTGCCTCAGATATTTATTTATTTATTTAATTTTGGTAACCGGATAGGATGGAGAACCACTGTGATGTTTTTCACTCCTTGCATTGGTCATCTCTTGAAGGAAGAATAAAGTACCCTCACCTCTGTCTTGCCTTCACACTGGCCAAGGTTGCAACCCCCCGCCCCAGCCTCCAAGGTGTTCTGGTAACTAAACCTCTGAGAAGAACACTCCGGTCCTCAAGCTACACCCTACTAGAGATGGCCATGGCACAAACCTTTAAATATGGGGCCCTGAGTGTCTAAAGCATGCTTAGGAATGCATGGTTTAAGTACTGCTTGGTGGTGGGGGCATGGCAAGTCACCTACTGCACCACCATACCTCGGGCAAAGCCTTAAGAGCTCTCAGAATACTAATAACTAATCACAATGCAACATTTCTGAGACCCTTTTTGTAATGCAGAATCATAGGTTTCTGGTGCTGATTCTATCTTCTCTCATCACCACAGACTGACAGGAATTTTACAACATTGCTTGGGAATTTTAAATCTGGATTTTTTTTGGGGGGGCATAGCATAACATTACAGCGCTGGCTGATCAGAATAGAGACCCTTGCTGGGACCAAGTAAATGCAGCTCTGTGCTGTAGGTATGACAACTCTAAACTCAATTAAAAGTACATTCACAATTCCACCAGGCCTCATGGAAGAGACAACTGTGTGTGAATGCCTTCATGCTGTTTCTGGAGATCAGGGCTATAGTAAGTAACTGTCCTGGGACTCGCAGTGGACAGAACTCAATCTGAACTGCACTGTGTGTATGGGTACGGGGTCATAATGTCACAACACATTATGTCGCATGGCAAAATCGCACTGCCAATACAGCATGATTTCTCCCATGAGCCCCCCCACCCCTGTTATGAGGGAGCTATGCTCCAACGCCCTACTAGGATTCTCAAGTCCGGGAGGGGTTAACTCGGAGCGCATAAATGTTTTTAAAAAATAAAAGTTTATGGAACCAGGAATCAAACCCGGTCCCAGACGCAGTGCCTGAGTTTCTGCTGCTGTGGTTCAGTCCAGTGAGCCACGGCAGCTGCTCGATGGAACCTACTCTCTACAGAGGTCTTATCCTCTGCCTGGGAAAGAGTGAATGTTACAATACCATATAGAGCAGTATACGCGGTATTGCACCATTTGCTCACAGCTACAGCGGTGTACCGGTTTAGCCATAATGTCATATGCTATTAAGCGTGCAACATTATGACCTGGTAGGGTGTGTATGTACTCACTGCTATACATGTCATGTTCTCTTACAGTCCCTGCTGGGTCTCTGCCTAAATTAGTTTTCCCTGCCACTAGTTCTTAATCTGTCTGGAGACCTTTGAGAAAAGCAGCTTAGTTAGACACTGCAAAGGAAATTGCTGCGGTACTTCAGAGCCATCCATCTCTTACAGTAAGCAGGCAGTGGCAAGAACACCAATCTCCTTATGGGCTTCCACGTCAAAATAGTTCTGCTATTATTGCCAAATACTGGTGGGTATATTGTAGGCTGCTGACTTTGACAAATGATGTTTCACAACTCACGTGTTTAGCTTTTTCCAGTTCCCCTAGCCACTTAGTGTCTCTAGATTAGCTGCAAGTCAAGATGAAATATGTCAGATTACTGATTTGTTTACTTTGAAAAAGCCTTTTTTTCTTAATTTTAACCTCACTTGTACAGTGTTCTGACTGGCTTGTGTTCTCTAGCCTTGTGGAGTGCTGGACTGGCCAATCCCTGCTGTATAGTTCATGGCTACAAGGATTCTAATTGGTCTCCCCAGCCCCATTCTCTCAGTCCAGGAAAGTGCAGCCTACTCTGCTTGTTAAAACTCAATGGAGCACTAAGTAATTCTCCAGCCCCATCACGTTAGCCAGTCTGCTTTCTCCTTCCCCTCAAGTGCTCTCTGGTCAACTTTCTTCCTTCCACTAGAGTACTCATGGGCGAGTGCTCTCCAGCTAAGTAGAATTTTGACCACTTTGCCAGCTCCATCTCAGTCATGTTCTGGCTGCTCCCCACATTGCAGGCTAGTTCACAGTGCTTGTAGAGTTGTAACCAGCCTGTGCACTCCAACCCAGCAACAAGATGACTTGTCCCCACTAGCTAATCTGGTGGATTGCTGCCAGAGCCTACTTCTCCAGTCTAGTGATGTGTTGGCCTGCCCAATCTCTCTGCAGACAAGAATACTGATACTCTCTCGGTAATAGTAAGCAGCTGAATCTGTCCTCTCTTTTAAACTTAATGGAGTACCAGCTAATCAACTCTCTTCAAACATGGAAGGATTGAAAAAACACTGCTCTGTGGCCCCCCACAGTGGTGGAGTGTTGAGCAGTCTGTGCTCCCCAGTGTGGTAGAGTGTTGAGAAGTCTGTACTATCCAGTGTATGGAATGTTGAGCAGTCTGTGCAGTCCAGTGTGGTGGAGTATTGAGCAGTCAATGCTCTCCAGTATGTGGAGTGTTGAGTAGCCTGTGCTCTCCAGTGTTGTGGAGAGTTGAGCAGTCTCTGCCCTGTAGTGTGGTGGAGTGTTGAGCAGTCTGTGCTTTCCAGTGTGGAGGAGTGTTGAGTAGTCTGTATTCTGCAGTGTGGTGGAGTGTTGAGCAGTCTGTGCTCCCCAGTGTGGTGGAGTGTTGAGCAGTATGTGCTCTCCAGTGTAGCAAAGTATTGAGTAGTCTGTGCTTCCCAGTAAAGTGGAGTGCTGGGCAGACCATGCTCTGCAGTGTAGTGAAGTGCTGAGCAGTCTGTACTCTGCAGTGTGGTGTAGTGTTGAGCAGTCTGTGCTCTTCAGTGTGGTGGAATGTTGAGCAGTCTGTGCTCCCCAGTGATGCGGATTGTTGAGCAATCTGGTCTCTCCAGTGTGGTGGAGTGTTGAGCAGTCTATGCTCTTCAGTGTAGTAGAGTGTTGAGCAGTCTGTGTTCCGCAGTGTGGTAGAGTGTTGAGCAGTCTGTGCCGTGCAGAGTGATGGAGTGTTGAGCAGTCTGTGCTCCCCAGTATGGTGGAGTGTTGAGCAGTCTGTGCTCTCCAGTGTGGTGGAATGTTGAGCAGTCTGTGCTCTGCAGTGTGGTGGAGTATTGAGAAGTCTGTGCTGTCCAGCACATGGAGTGTTGAGCAGTCTGTGCTATTCAGTATGTGGAGTTTTGAGCAGCCTGTGCTCTCCAGTGTAGTGGCAGGTAGAGCTGTCTGTGTTCTAGAGTGTGGTAGAATGTTGAGCAGTCTGTGCTCCCCAGTGTGGTGGAGAGTTGCCAGTCTGTGCTCTTCAGTGTGGTGGAATGTTGTGCCATCTGTACTCCCCAGTGTGGTGATGAGTTGAGGAGACTGTGCTCTGCAGAGTGCTGGAATGTTGAATAGTCTGTGCTGTGCAGTGTGGCGTAGTGTTGAGTAGTCTGTGCTCTCCAATGTTGGTTGAGTGTTGAGCAGTCTGTGCTCTGCAGTGTGGTGGAATGTTGAGCAGTCCATGCTTGTCAGTGTGGTAGAGTGTTGAGTAGTCTGTGTTCTCCAGTGTGTTGGAGTTTTGAGAAGACTATGCTCTTCAGTGTGGTGGAGTGTTGAACAGGGTATGCTCTCCAGTGTGGTGGAGTTTTGAGCAGACTATGCTCTTCAGTGTAGTGGAGTGTTGAGGAGTGTATGCTCTTCAATGTTGTGGAAAGTTGAGCAATCTGTGCTCCCCAGTGTGGTGGAGTGCTAAGCAGTCTGTGCTCTGCAGTGTGGTGGAGTGTTGAACAGCCTGCTCTTCAGTGTGGTAGATTTGTGAGCAGTCTGTGCTCTCCAGTGTGGTAGAGTGTTGAGAAGTTTGTGCTCTCCAGTGTGGTGGAGTGTTGAGTAGTCTGTGTCCTCCAGTGTGGTGGAGTTTTGAGCAGTCTGTACTCCCCAGTGTGGTGGAGTGTTGAGCAGTCTGTGCTCTGTAGTGTGGTGGAGTGTGGAGCAGTCTATGCTCTTCAGTGTAGTGGAATGTTGAGCAGTCTGTGCTCTCCAGTGTAGTGGAGTGTTGAGCAGTCTGTACTCTCCAGTGTGATAGGATGTTGAGCAGTCTGTGCTGTCCAGTGTGGTGGACTGTTACACAGTCTGTGCTGTCCGGTGTGGGGGAGTGTTGGGTAGTCTGTGTTCTCCAGTGTGATGGGGTTTTGAGCAGTCTGTGCTCTTCAGTGTGGTTGCATGTTGAGGAGTCTATGCTCCCCAGTGTGGTGGAGTGTTGCCAGTCTGTGCTGTTCAGTGTGGTGGAATGTTGTGCCATCTGTGCTCCCCAGTGTGGTGATGCGTTGAGGAGACTGCTCTGCAGAGTGCTGAAATGTTGAATAGTCTGTGCTCTGCAGTGTGGCGTAGTGTTGAGTAGTCTGTGCTCTCCAATGTTGGTTGATTGTTGAGCAGTCTGTGTTCTGCAGTGTGGTGGAATGTTGAGCAGTCCATGCTTGCCAGTGTGGTAGAGTGTTGAGCAGTCTGTTTTCTCCAGTGTGTTGGAGTTTTGAGAAGACTATGCTCTTCAGTGTGGTGGAGTGTGGAACAGGGTATGCTCTCCAGTGGGGTGGAGTTTTGAGCAGACTATGCTCTTCAGTGTGGTGGAGTGTTGAGGAGTGTATGCTCTTCAATATTGTGGAAAGTTGAGCAATCTGTGCTCCCCAGTGTGGTGGAGTGCTGAGCAGTCTATGCTCTGCAGTGTGGTGGAGTGTTGAACAGCCCGCTCTTCAGTGTGGTAGATTGGTGAGCAGTCTGTGCTCTCCAGTGTGGTAGAGTGTTGAGCAGTTTGTGCTGTCCAGTGTGGTGGAGTGTTGAGTAGTCTGTGTTCTCCAGTGTGGTGGAGTTTTGAGCAGTCTGTACTCCCCAGTGTGGTGGAGTGTTGAACAGTCTGTGCTCTGCAGTGTGGTGGAGTATGGAGCAGTCTATGCTCTTCAGTGTGGTGGAATGTTGAGCAGTCTGTGCTCTCCAGTGTAGTGGAGTGTTGAGCAGTCTGTACTCTCCAGTGTGATAGGTTGTTGAGCAGTCTGTGCTGTCCGGTGTGGTGGGCTGTTACACAGTCTTTGCTGTCCGTTGTGGGGGAGTGTTGAGCAGACCGTGCTCTCCAGTGTGGTGGATTGTTGAGTAGTCTGTGTTCTCCAGTGTGATGGGGTTTTGAGCAGTCTGTGCTCTTCAGTGTGATGGGGTTTTGAGCAGTCTGTGCTCTTCAGTGTGGTGGAGTGTTGAGAAGTGCATGCTCTTCAATGTTGTGGAAAGTTGAGCAGTCTGGGCTCCCCAGTGTGGTGGAATGTTGAGCAGTCTGTGCTCTGCAGTGTGATGGAGTGTTGAGAAGACTGCTCTTCAGTGTGGTAGATTGGTGAGCAGTCTGTGCTCTCCAGTGTGGAGAAATGTTGAGCAGACCATGCTGTCCAGTGTGGTGGAGTGTTGAGTAGTCTACGTTCTCCAGTGTGGTGGGGTTATGAGCAGTCTGTGCTCTTCAGTGTGGTTGCATGTTGAGTAGTCTATGCTCTTCAGTGTGGTGGAGTGTGGAGTTGTCTCTGCTCCCCAGTGTGGTGGAGTGTTGAGCAGTCTGTGCTCTCCAGTGTGGTGGAGTGTTGAGTAGTCTGTGCTCCCCAGTGTGGTAGAGTGTTGCCAGTCTGTGTTTCCCGATGTGGTGGAGTGTTGAGCAGTTTGTGCTCTCTATTGTGGTGGAGTGTTGAGCATTCTGTGCTATGCAGTGTGGTGGAGTGTGGCCCAGTCTGTGCTCTCTAGTGTGGTGGCATTTTGAGTAGTCTGTGCTCCTGTGTCATAGAATGTTAAGCAGTCTATGCTTTCCTGTGTGACAGATAGTTGAGCAGTCTGTGCTCTCCAGTTTGGTGGAGTTTTCAGCAGCCTGTGCTCACCAATGTGGTGGCAGGTAGAGCAGGCTGTGCTTTTTGCAGCGTGGTACAGTGTTGAGCAGTCTGTGCCCTGCAGAGTGATGGAGTGTTGAACAGTCTGTGCTCCCCAGTGTGGTGGAGTTTTGAGCAGCCTGTACTCTCCAGTGTAGTGGCAGGTAGAGCAGTCTGTGCTCTGCAGTGTGGTGGAATGTTGAGCAGTCTGTGCTCTCCAGTGTAGTGGCAGGTAGAACAGTCTCTGCTGTCCAGTGTGGTGGAGTGTTGAGCAGTCTGTGCTCTCCTGTGTGGTGGAGTATTGAGCAGTCTGTGCCCCTCAGTGTGGTGGAGTGTTGAACAGTCTGTGCCCTGCAGTGTGATGGAGTGTTGAGCAGACCGTGCTCTTCAGTGTTGTGGACTGTTGAGCAGTCTGTGCTCTGCAGCGTGGTGGAAGGTTGAGCAGTCTGTGCACTGCAGTGTGGTGGAGTGTTGAGCAGTCTGCGCTCTGCAGTGTGGTAGAGTGTTGAGCAGTCTGCACTCTCCAGCATGTGGAGTGTTGAGCAGTCTGTGCTCTCCAGTATGTGGAGTTTTGAGCAGCCTGTGCTCTGCAGTGTAGTGGCAGGTAAAGCAGTCTGTGTTCTGCAGTGTGGTAGAGTGTTGAGAAGTCTGTGCTCCCCAGTGTGGTGGAGTTTTGATCAACCTGTACTCTCCAGTGTAGTGGGAAGTAGAGCGGTCTGTGCTCTGCAGTGTGGTGGAGTGTTAAGCAGTCTGTGCACTCCAGTGTAGTGGCAGGTAGAACAGTCTGTGCTGTCCAATGTGGTGGAGTGTTGGGCAGTCTATGCTCTCCTGTGTGGTGGAGTATTGAGCAGTCTGTGCCCCTCAATGTGGTGGAGTCTTGAACAGTCTGTGCCCTGCAGTGTGATGGAGTGTTGAGCAGTCTGTTCTCCCCAGTGTGGTGGAGTGTTGAGCAGACCGTGCTCTGCAGTGTTGTGGAGTGTTGAGCAGTCTGTGCTCTCCAGTGTTGTGGAGTGTTGAGCAGTCTGTGCTCTCCAGTGTGGTGGAATGTTGAGCAGTCTGTGCTCTGCAGTGTGGTAGAGTGTTGAGCAGTCTGCACTCTCCAGTATGTGGAGTTTTGAGCAGCCTGTGCTCGGCAGTGTAGTGGCAGGTAGAGCAGTCTGTGTTCTGCAGTGTGGTAGAGTGCTGAGAAGTCTGTGCTCCCCAGTGTGGTAGAGTGTTGCCAGTCTGTGCTTCCCGATGTGGTGGAGTCTTGAGCAGTTTGTGCTCTCTATTGTTGTGGAGTGTTGAGCAATCTGTTCTCCCCAGTGTGGTGGAGTGTTGAGCAGATCGTGCTCTCCAGTGTGGTGGAGTGTTGAGTAGTGTGTGCTCCCCAGTGTGGTAGAGTGTTGCCAGTCTGTGCTTCCCGATGAGGTGGAGTCTTGAGCAGTTTGTGCTCTCTATTGTTGTGGAGTGTTGAGCAGTCTGTGCTCTCCAGTGTGGTGGAATGTTGAGCAGTCTGTGCTCTGCAGTGTGGTGGAGTGTCGAGCTGTCTGTGCTCTGCAGTGTGGTAGAGTGTTGAGCAGTCTGCACTCTCCAGTATGTGGAGTTTTGAGCAGCCTGTGCTCTGCAGTGTAGTGGCAGGTAGAGCAGTCTGTGTTCTGCAGTGTGGTAGAGTGTTGAGAAGTCTATGCTCCCAAGTGTGGTGGAGTGTTGAGCAGTCTGTGCTCTGCAGTGTGATGGAGTGTTGAGCAACCTGTACTCTCCAGTGTAGTGGGAGGTAGAGCAGTCTGTGCTCTGCAGTGTGGTGGAGTGTTGAGCAGTCTGTGCACTCCAGTGTAGTGGCAGGTAGAACAGTCTGTGCTGTCCAATGTGGTGGAGTGTTGGGCAGTCTATGCTCTCCTGTGTGGTGGAGTATTGAGCAGTCTGTGCCCCTCAATGTGATGGAGTGTTGAACAGTCTTTGCCCTGCAGTGTGATGGAGTGTTGAGCAGTCCGTTCTCCCCAGTGTGGTGGAGTGTTGAGCAGTCTGCTCTTCAGTGTGGCAGATTGGTAAGCAGTCTGTGCTCTCCAGTGTGACAGATTGTTGAGTCGTCTGTGCTCTCCAGTTTGGTGGAGTTTTCTGCAGCCTGTGCTCGCCAGTGTGGTGGCAGAGCAGTCTGTGCTCCACAGTGTAGTGGAGTGTTGCCAGTCTGTGCTCCCAGTGTGGTGGAGTTTGAGCAGTTTGTGCTCTCCATTGTGGTACAGTGCTGACCAGTCCATGCTCTACAGTATGTGGAGTGTTGAGCAGTCTGTGCTGTGTGTGTGTGGTGGATTGTTGGGCAGTCTGCGCCTCCCATTGTTGTAGAGTGTTGTGCAGACCATGTTCTCAGATGTGATGGAGTTTTGAGAAGTCTGTGCACTTTCAGTATGGTGGAGTGTTGAGCAGTGTGTGCTCTTCGGTGTTGTGTTGAGCAGTCTGCTCTCTTCAGTATAGTAGAGTGTTGAGCAGTCTGTGCCTGCAGTGTGGTGGATATTTGAGCAGTCTGTGTTCTCCTGTGTGGCAGAGTGTTGAGCAGTCTGTGCTTTCCAGTTTGGTGGAGCTTTAGGACTGTGCTCTCCAGCATGATGGCAGTTAGAGAGTCTGTGCTCTGCAGTGTGGTAGAGGTGGAGCAGTCCTGCTCCCCTTGTGTGGAGTGTTGCCAGTCTGTGCTCCTAGTGTGGCGGAGTGATGAGCAGTTTGTGCTCTCCATTGTGGTACAGTGCTGAGCAGTCCATGCTCTACAGTATGTGGAGTGTTAAGCAGTCTGTGCTTCCCAATGTGGTGGAGTGTTAAGCAGTTTGTGCTCTCCATTGTTGCGGATTGTTGAGCAATCCATTCTCTCCAGTGTGGTGGAGTGTTGAGTAGTCTGTTCTCTCCAGTGTGGTGGAGTGTTGAGCAGTCTGTACTCTTCAATGTGGTTGCATGTTGAGCAGTCTATGCTCTTCAGTGTGGTGGAATATTGAGCAGTCTCTGCTCCCCAGTGTGGTGGAGTGTTGAGCATTCTGTGCTCTGCAGTGTGATGGAGTGTGGAACAGTCTGTGCTCTCCAGTGTGGTGGCATTTTGAGTAGTCTGTGCTCTCCAGTGTTGTACAATGTTATGCATTCTGTGCTATCCAGTGTGACAGATTGTTAAGCAGTCTGTGCTCTCCAGTTTGGTGGAGTTTTCAGCAGCCTGTGCTCGCCAGTGTGGTGACAGGTAGAGCAGTCTGTGTTTTGCAGTGTGGTAGAGTGCTAAGCAGTCTGTGCTCCACAGTGTGGTGGAGTGTTGCCAGTCTGTGCTCCCCAGTGTGGTGGAGTTTTGAGCAGTTTGTGCTCTCCATTGTGGTACAGTGCTGAGCAGTCTGTGCTCTACAGTATGTGGAGTGTTGAGCAGTCTGTGCTCTGCAGGTGGTGAAGTGTTGCCAGTCTGTACTCCTCAATGCGGTGGAGCTTCAGCTGTCTGTGATCTCCAGTGTGGTAGAATGTTGAGCAGTCTGTTATCTGCAGTGTGGTGGAGTGTTGAGCAGATTGTGCTGTCCAGTGTGATGGAATTTTGAGCAGTCTGTGCACTTCATTGTCGTGGAGTGTTGAGCAGTGTATGCTCTTCAGCATTGTGGAATGTTGAGCAGTCTGTGCTCTTCAGTGTGGTAGAGTGTTGAGCAGTCTGTGCTCTGCAGTGTAGAGGATTGCTGAGCAGTCTGTGTTCTCCTGTGTGGCAGATTGTTGAGCAGTCTGTGCTTTCCAGTTTGGTGGAGCTTTAAGTAGCCTGTGTTCTCCATTGTGGTGGCAGATAGAGGAGTCTGTGCTCTGCAGTGTGGTAGAGTGTTGAGCAGTCTGTGCTCCCCAGTGTGGTGGAGGGTTGAGCACTTTGTGCTATCCATTGTGGTAGAGTGCTAAGCAGTCCGTGCTCTCTAGTATGTGGAGTGTTGAGCAGTCTGTGCTCTGCAGTGTGGTGGAGTGTTGAGTAGTCTGTGCTCCCCAGTATGGTGGAGTGTTGAGCATTCTGTGCTCTGCAGTGTGATGGAGTGTGGAGCAGTCTGTGCTTTCCAGTTTGGTGGAGCTTTAAGTAGCCTGTATTCTCCATTGTGGTGGCAGATAGAGGAGTCTGTGCTCTGCAGTGTGGTCAAGTGTTGAGCAGTCTGTGCTCCCCAGTGTGGTGGAGTTTTGATCAACCTGTACTCTCCAGTGTAGTGGGAAGTAGAGCGGTCTGTGCTCTGCAGTGTGGTGGAGTGTTAAGCAGTCTGTGCACTCCAGTGTAGTGGCAGGTAGAACAGTCTGTGCTGTCCAATGTGGTGGAGTGTTGGGCAGTCTATGCTCTCCTGTGTGGTGGAGTATTGAGCAGTCTGTGCCCCTCAATGTGGTGGAGTCTTGAACAGTCTGTACCCTGCAGTGTGATGGAGTGTTGAGCAGTCTGTTCTCCCCAGTGTGGTGGAGTGTTGAGCAGACCGTGCTCTGCAGTGTTGTGGAGTGTTGAGCAGTCTGTGCTCTCCAGTGTTGTGGAGTGTTGAGCAGTCTGTGCTCTCCAGTGTGGTGGAATGTTGAGCAGTCTGTGCTCTGCAGTGTGGTAGAGTGTTGAGCAGTCTGCACTCTCCAGTATGTGGAGTTTTGAGCAGCCTGTGCTCGGCAGTGTAGTGGCAGGTAGAGCAGTCTGTGTTCTGCAGTGTGGTAGAGTGCTGAGAAGTCTGTGCTCCCCAGTGTGGTAGAGTGTTGCCAGTCTGTGCTTCCCGATGTGGTGGAGTCTTGAGCAGTTTGTGCTCTATTGTTGTGGAGTGTTGAGCAATCTGTTCTCCCAGTGTGGTGGAGTGTTGAGCAGATCGTGCCTCCAGTGTGGTGGAGTGTTGAGTAGTGTGTGCCCCAGTGTGGTAGAGTGTTGCCAGTCTGTGCTTCCCGATGAGGTGGAGTCTTGAGCAGTTTGTGCTCTCTATTGTTGTGGAGTGTTGAGCAGTCTGTGCTCTCAGTGTGGTGGAATGTTGAGCAGTCTGTGCTCTGCAGTGTGGTGGAGTGTCGAGCTGTCTGTGCTCTGCAGTGTGGTAGAGTGTTGAGCAGTCTGCACTCTCCAGTATGTGGAGTTTTGAGCAGCCTGTGCTCTGCAGTGTAGTGCAGGTAGAGCAGTCTGTGTTCTGCAGTGTGGTAGAGTGTTGAAGTCTATGCTCCCAGTGTGGTGGAGTGTTGAGCAGTCTGTGCTCTGCAGTGTGATGGAGTGTTGAGCAACCTGTACTCTCCAGTGTAGTGGAGGTAGAGCAGTCTGTGCTCTGCAGTGTGGTGGAGTGTTGAGCAGTCTGTGCACCCAGTGTAGTGGCAGGTAGAACAGTCTGTGCTGTCCAATGTGGTGGAGTGTTGGCAGTCTATGCTCTCCTGTGGTGGAGTATTGAGCAGTCTGTGCCCCTCAATGTGATGGAGTGTTGAACAGTCTTTGCCCTGCAGTGTGATGGAGTGTTGAGCAGTCCGTTCTCCCCAGTGTGGTGGAGTGTTGAGCAGTCTGCTCTTCAGTGTGGCAGATTGGTAAGCAGTCTGTGCTCTCCAGTGTGACAGATTGTTGAGTCGTCTGTGCTCTCCAGTTTGGTGGAGTTTTCTGCAGCCTGTGCTCGCCAGTGTGGTGGCAGAGCAGTCTGTGCTCCACAGTGTAGTGGAGTGTTGCCAGTCTGTGCTCCCCAGTGTGGTGGAGTTTTGAGCAGTTTGTGCTCTCCATTGTGGTACAGTGCTGACCAGTCCATGCTCTACAGTATGTGGAGTGTTGAGCAGTCTGTGCTGTGTGGTGTGGTGGATTGTTGGGCAGTCTGCGCTCTCCCATTGTTGTAGAGTGTTGTGCAGACCATGTTCTCAGATGTGATGGAGTTTTGAGAAGTCTGTGCACTTCAGTATGGTGGAGTGTTGAGCAGTGTGTGCTCTTCGGTGTTGTGTTGAGCAGTCTGCTCTCTTCAGTATAGTAGAGTGTTGAGCAGTCTGTGCTCTGCAGTGTGGTGGATATTTGAGCAGTCTGTGTTCTCCTGTGTGGCAGAGTGTTGAGCAGTCTGTGCTTTCCAGTTTGGTGGAGCTTTAAGTAGACTGTGCTCTCCAGCATGATGGCAGTTAGAGAGTCTGTGCTCTGCAGTGTGGTAGAGTGGTGAGCAGTCCGTGCTCCCCTTTGTGGCGGAGTGTTGCCAGTCTGTGCTCCCTAGTGTGGCGGAGTGATGAGCAGTTTGTACTCTCCATTGTGGTACAGTGCTGAGCAGTCCATGCTCTACAGTATGTGGAGTGTTAAGCAGTCTGTGCTTCCCAATGTGGTGGAGTGTTAAGCAGTTTGTGCTCTCCATTGTTGCGGATTGTTGAGCAATCCATTCTCTCCAGTGTGGTGGAGTGTTGAGTAGTCTGTTCTCTCCAGTGGTGGAGTGTTGAGCAGTCTGTACTCTTCAATGTGGTTGCATGTTGAGCAGTCTATGCTCTTCAGTGTGGTGGAATATTGAGCAGTCTCTGCTCCCCAGTGGTGGAGTGTTGAGCATTCTGTGCTCTGCAGTGTGATGGAGTGTGGAACAGTCTGTGCTCTCCAGTGTGGTGGCATTTTGAGTAGTCTGTGCTTCCAGTGTTGTACAATGTTATGCATTCTGTGCTATCCAGTGTGACAGATTGTTAAGCAGTCTGTGCTCTCCAGTTTGGTGGAGTTTTCAGCAGCCTGTGCTCGCCAGTGTGGTGACAGGTAGAGCAGTCTGTGTTTTGCAGTGTGGTAGAGTGCTAAGCAGTCTGTGCTCCACAGTGTGGTGGAGTGTTGCCAGTCTGTGCTCCCCAGTGTGGTGGAGTTTTGAGCAGTTTGTGCTCTCCATTGTGGTACAGTGCTGAGCAGTCTGTGCTCTACAGTATGTGGAGTGTTGAGCAGTCTGTGCTCTGCAGTGTGGTGAAGTGTTGCCAGTCTGTACTCCTCAATGCGGTGGAGCTTCGAGCTGTCTGTGATCTCCAGTGTGGTAGAATGTTGAGCAGTCTGTTATCTGCAGTGTGGTGGAGTGTTGAGCAGATTGTGCTGTCCAGTGTGATGGAATTTTGAGCAGTCTGTGCACTTCATTGTCGTGGAGTGTTGAGCAGTGTATGCTCTTCAGCATTGTGGAATGTTGAGCAGTCTGTGCTCTTCAGTGTGGTAGAGTGTTGAGCAGTCTGTGCTCTGCAGTGTAGAGGATTGCTGAGCAGTCTGTGTTCTCCTGTGTGGCAGATTGTTGAGCAGTCTGTGCTTCCAGTTTGGTGGAGCTTAAGTAGCCTGTGTTCTCCATTGTGGTGGCAGATAGAGGAGTCTGTGCTCTGCAGTGTGGTAGAGTGTTGAGCAGTCTGTGCTCCCCAGTGTGGTGGAGGGTTGAGCACTTTGTGCTATCCATTGTGGTAGAGTGCTAAGCAGTCCGTGCTCTCTAGTATGTGGAGTGTTGAGCAGTCTGTGCTCTGCAGTGTGGTGGAGTGTTGAGTAGTCTGTGCTCCCCAGTATGGTGGAGTGTTGAGCATTCTGTGCTCTGCAGTGTGATGGAGTGTGGAGCAGTCTGTGCTTTCCAGTTTGGTGGAGCTTTAAGTAGCCTGTATTCTCCATTGTGGTGGCAGATAGAGGAGTCTGTGCTCTGCAGTGTGGTCAAGTGTTGAGCAGTCATTGCTCCCCAGTGTGGTGGAGAGTTGAGCAGTTTGTGCTCTTAATTGTGGTAGAGTGCTAAGCAGTCAGTGCTCTCTAGTATGTGGAGTGTTGAGCAGTCTGTGCTCTGCAGTGTGGTGGAGTGTTGAGCAGTCTGTGCTCCCCAGTGTGGAGGAGTGTTGCCGGTCTGTGCTTCTGAATGTGGTTGAGTGTTGAGCAGTTTGTGCTCTCCATTATTGTGGAGTGTGTAGCAGTCTATGCTCTCCAGTGTGGTGGAGTGCTGAGCAGTCTGTGGTCTCCAGTGTGGTAGAGTGTTGAGCATTCTGTGCTCTCCAGAGTGGAGGAGTGCTGAGCATACCATGCTCTCCACTGTGTTGAGTGTTGAGTAGTCTGTGTTCTCCAGTGGGGTGGAGTTTTGAGCAGTCTGTGCTCTTCAGTGTGGTTTCATGTTGAGCATTCTATGTTCTTCAGTGTGATGGAATTTTGAGCAGTCTCTGCTCCCTAGAGTGGTGGAGTGTTCAGCATTCTGTGCTCTGCAGTGTGGTGGAGTGTGGCGCAGTCTGTGCTCTACTGTGTAGTGGTGTTTTGAGTAGTCTGTGTTCCCCAGTGTTGTAGAATGTTAAGCATTCTGTGCTGTCCAGTGTGACAGATTGTTCGTCAGTCTGTGCTCTCCAGTGTGGTAGAGTGTTGAGCAGTCTTTGCTCGGCAGTGTGGTTGACTGTTAAACAGTATATGCTCTCCAGTGTGGTAGATTATAATATGCCTATAAAAAATCCAGTTATCTGATTGGCTGAGGAGCTCACAACTCTGTGCTGATATCCCAGGACGTCAGCTCTGGAAGAAAGTCCAGTAGCCTCGTCACAATGAAATTAATAGTACCAGCCATTCCTGATTGCCATCACAAATGTGGCTGTCACCTTTACTCACTTAAAACCTTCAACTAGGCCCTAAAAATAATTGTGTCTTAAATTTATAAACATAAGAATTAATTATTTGCCCTCATAATACTCTTGTTACACACACACATATAACTTAAAAAGTGAAGTACTACAGTACGTAGAATTGTAATTTATGGTGTTTCTTTGCTGACCATGAAAAATCCCCCTCCTATCCTCACCTGCTTACTAGGGAAATCTGTGTTGTTTAAGCTGTTACAGATAAAACAAAAGCCCTGGTT
The DNA here is from genome assembly GCA_016271365.2 of Neoceratodus forsteri. Taxonomy (NCBI): domain Eukaryota; kingdom Metazoa; phylum Chordata; order Ceratodontiformes; family Ceratodontidae; genus Neoceratodus; species Neoceratodus forsteri. Next base: position 130,688,177 of record JADMNL010000024.1, read on the forward strand.
CCATCTGAGACCTTCTGATGTGTGCTAATGGGGGTAAACATTCTGCCTGCAGAACAGAACAGAGTTTTAATTAAATTATTGAATTCTATCTGTAGTAAAAATTCCATCTCTTGAATGTTGGCAAGAGAAAATAAACAAGACAGAGAAAAGGAAGGGAATATTATAAAGAAGAAGAAAGAAAGAACGGTGCGGGAATGTGTATAAGAGGGTGGGTTGGGGTAAACTAGAGGGTTTAAGAGCTAATTAAAAATACATGAATGTTGCTGTACATAATATTTAAACCTGAGATGGCATGTCAGTGCCGGGATGTGCTGGGACTGTTTGAAAAGTCATAAAAATTTTTCTTTTTTGATTTGTTGCATTTCTTCACCTCCACCCCCCAAAAAAACTCATCTTGGACCTATTTTATAATCACAGTAAGATACTCCAGGTTGTACATTGTGGTGAGGTAACGTCCCTTCTTGGGTGGTTGAAATGAAGGCACTCGGCAATGCCTCATGCCACACCTGCGGGCTCGTGCTTCGACCCACCCTAGGTGTGATGTTATTCAGCAATGACGCACACCCTGTCATGCCTTATTGCTTACTTATAATATGGCTATAAAAAAATCCAGTAATCTGATTGGCTGAGGAGCTTGGAACCCAGTGCTGTTATCCCATGACGACAGCACTGGAAGAAGGTCCAGTAGCCTCTTCACAAAAAATCAACAGTACCAGCTATTCCTGATTGCCATCACAAATGTGGCTGTCACCTTTACTCACTAAAAACCTTCAACTAGGCCCTAAAAGTAAAGCTGTCTTAAATTTATGAACATAAGAATTAAATGTTATTTGCTCTCGTAATACTCTTGTTACACACACATACATAACTTAAAAAATGAAGTACTACAGTACGTAGAATTGTAATTTATGGTGTTTCTTTGCTGACCATGAAAATTCCCCCTCCTATCCTCACCTGCTTACTAGGGAAATCTGTATTGTTTAAGTTGTTACAGATAAAACGAAAGCCCTGGTTCCATCTGAGGCCTTCTGTTGTGTGCAAGTGGGAGTAAACATTCTGCCTGCAGAACTGAGCAGAGGTTTGAATTCTTGCATTCTGTCTGTAGTAAATATTTCATCTTTTGAATGTTGGCAAGACAGAAAACAAGTTCTAGCCAGAGCCGATAGGGCTGTGAAGAGCTACCAAGTGACCAAAGTTACACATGTGCGTAGAAATTTATTTTATTTTTTTACTTATTGAAATGTTTCATCAGGAAGGCATGCTGACCAACAAGTTGCTCATCTTCCGGTGCGACCTGGGGGGGGGGAACATGAGGATATTATACAGAGATTTGGTACACCGTATAGATATACAATTTGATTACATTCAATAAAGTGAGCAAGCTATACAGAAGTACAGAAAAGGAGAAATGCTAACAGGTATGAACTAGATGGATAGGATAGCACAAATATCTTGGCAAACACTTGGTGGGACATAGCTCTGGAGTTAAACAAGCATTTGTCAATGCCAAATGTTGCTTGCTTATATGTGCTGTTTAAGTATTTGGAAGTGAAAGTACCATGCCTAAGAACTGTCATGTGTCCCACCTCCCAAGACATCCACTATGTCTTTCTGTTCAGTATTCACAGAAGGGGGGGGGCAAGTGCCACAGCAGTACAACAGTTGCAAAGGCGTGAAGAGGTGGACAATAGTCTATTCACAAGCAGAAGAATCCTGCAGAAGATAAGTAAATTGAAGGTGAACAAAGTGATGGGACCAGATGGCATACACCCAAGGATATTAAAAGAACTGTGAAGGTAGACAGCAGTACCTCTGGTAGTCATGTTCACTGAGCCATTCAACACAGGGGTGGTACTAGAGAATTGGAGGAGGGCACATGTGGTCCTTCTATACAAATCCAGCAGTAGTGAGGAAGCGGGAAACTATAGACCGGTCAGCCTCACCTCAGTAGTGGAGAAGATCATACAGACATTGCTTGAAGAAAGGATAGTGGGGCATCTAGAAGCCAACGGAGCCAAGGACCATAGGCAACATGGATTCACAGTGGGGAGGTCATGTTACACAAATCTGGTTGATCTCTTTGACTGGGAGACAAAGGAAGTAAATCAGGGTGGGGCAATGGACAACGCTTACCTTGAGTGAAGCAAATCCTTTGACACTGTCCCACATAGGAGGCTGATAAATTAGTTGAGTAGGCTGGGCATGGGGGAAAGGGTGGTAAAGTGGGTTAGAAACTGGCTAACAGAAAGTAGGCAGAGAGTGGTGGTAAATGGGGTGCAGTCTGGGGAGAGGGGGTGACCAGTGGGGTGCCGCAGGGATTGGTCCTGGTGCCAGTCCTGTTCAATATCATCATTAGTGACACTGCAGAAGGGCTGAAGGGAAAGCTCTTCCTGTTTGCAGATGACACCAAGATGTATAACACAGTGGATACCCCAGAGGGGGTGGAAAAAATGAGGAGGGACCTGTGGAAGCTTGAAAATGGTTTGAGGACTGGCAACTGAAGTTGAATTCAAAAAAGTGCAAAATTATGCACCTGGGACACAGAAACCCTGGGGAAAGCTACAGGATTGGGGGGAGTTGCTGACAGTCACAAAGAAGGAAAAGTACCTAGGGGTTCTTATTTCAGATGACCTGAAAATGTCAAAGTGGTAGGGCAGCTGGGAGGTCAGTGACATGCTGGGGTGCATAGGCAGGGTATCACCAGCATAAGGGAGGAGGTAGTGATGTCATTATATAAAACCATGGTCAGGCTTCACATGGAGTACTGTGTGCAGTTCTGGAGGTCGTACCTTCGTAAGGATATTAACAGGCTGGAGATGGTCCAGAGAAGGGCGAATGAGATGGTACAGACCTTGCAACACAAGACTTATGAGGAGAAATTAAGGGATCTCAATATGTACTCACTGGAAGAGAGGAGGGAAAGAGGGGATATGATAGAAACATTCAAGTACCTCAAGGGTATAAGTATAACTACCGAGAAGCAGGAGACATCTGCTATAGACATATGTGTCAGCATCTGTGTGATATTCTTTTGTTCTTATAAATTTGAATCTCCAGTATTTCAGTAACCACATGACCACACTGCCTTCTTTAGGCAACTTTATACTGGCTGATGCCTGGTGTCAGATGGCAGACAGAGGGCTCACCAGATTGTGTTGCTATTTGAAAAACTTCATAGAGTGTTCTTTTACTGGTAAGCGTTTTGGAAAGCGGGTGAAGGTCTCACAATTTTTATTATGATTTTATCTCCTTATGTCTATCCCCTTTGGATCACCATCCCCACACCCAAACAGTCATCAGTGACCACAGCTGCAGCCTTCTTCTTGCCAAGCTGGTGGGTGAGCATCTGTCTTCACAGTCCGTGAAATCTGATGTCTTTCAGTGCAGCTTACTGGTCATCTTCCAACACAGGCGAGGTGCTACCAGCCCAAAACTAACTCAGAACAAGCAGCTTTCAAAGTGGGGAAGAAATGTAGTGAGCAAGAATCAAGTACTCATTCAGATGCAGTGTTGATTTTAAGATCAGCATACTGGTGTGGACACTGCAAGTAGAACCCCAGCTCTTTAAGCAGCCTTATGAAGAGTAAAGGCTTCTCGAAGCACTGGGGTTGTGTTTATTGTACTGTAAGTGGTCTGCATCTAATTTGGTAATTTACTGTACCTTGCATCTAGATGTATGGTATGCCCAACTTTAAATAAACACTGCACCTGAATGAACACATGATGCCATAGAAACAGAATTTGTCAGCAGAAAAGGATTACTCAGCCCGCCCAGTCTGCCCAAGTGTTCTCTACCTACTTGTAACTCCTGTCTGTATATGTTACTGCATGTCTTATTCTGCCTGCGTCCATCAGGACCTCCTTTTGAATGAGCTTGCTTAATGGATTTTTCCTGCAATGAACTTGAACCTACTCCACTTCCATAGCCCTATTGATCTCCATTGACCCCCTCCTTCCCTTTATTCTAGTATACCCCTATGTTTATCCCATGCATGCTTCATGTCCCCTACCATTTTAGTTTCCACCACTTCTCCTGGCAGTCTGTTCAAGGTGTCTACCACCTTTTCAGTAAAGAAATATTTCTTCACATCTATCCTGAATGCCCCCCCCCAGCTTCATTGTATGTCTCTTGGTTTGGGTGCTCATCCTTATTTGAAGGAAACTTCCCAACTGTACCCTCTTTACTCCGTGAGGTACTTTGTAAGTCTTGATCATGTCACCTCTCGCCCTTCTCTCTTCTGGAGTGTACATGTTGAAATTCTTCAGCCTTTCCTTGGAGGGATTCTGTGAAAATTCTGAGCCATTTTAAGTTCCTCCTCTGGAAAACCTCCACCTTATGTCCCTTCTGAAGTATGGACTCTAAAACTGGACACAGAAGTACTCTGGCTGGGGTATACAAGGGAGTGATACAATGGCAGCATATTCCTCCTCTTCCTACTGGAGATGCCACTCCTTATGTACCCCAGAATCCAATTTACCCTGCCAATAGCCTTGTCACACTGTACTGCCATCTTGAGGTCCTCTGATATAATAACCTTAAGGGCCCTTTCATGTCTAGTGAGTAACAGCACCTCCCCCCCATCCTATACTCAGCATCGGGGTTCCTATGCCCTAGGTACATGATTTTACACTTGTTGGCACTGAACCTAACTAAAGTGAAAATGGAATTGATTTAATGAATTGCAAGCTTGCAGCAGACTTCGGGGTGAGTGTGTGTGTGTGGGGGTGGGCTCTGCTACTATAACTATTTGCTTTTGATTTGGTATAATGTGCAAACAGACTAACCCTGCTCCCCACTCCGTGTGCTATATCAGAGATAAAGACCAAAATAGCACTGGGCCAAGCACTGAGCCCCGCGGCACACCGCTTGTCACTGCTCTGGGTGTCGAGGGCTACCCCACCACCACCAACCTCTGCACCCTCCACTGTAACCAGTTCTCTATTCATTTAGTCAGACCACCTTCCACCCATACCCCTCCTTCTTCTCACTCTTCTCCTCCTTGGCCTATGTCCCTCCTCCCGGTAGTACGCACCCTTTCTCCTCCTTATTCTTACCAGGTGGTGGTGCCTTCTGTATTACACTCAGACCACTCTGCCCCCCTTCAGGGTTACTACACCTCCGCCTTTACCTATATCTAGGTGGTGAGCTCATTAGGCTCCCCTATCCAGACCTTTCTACCAGCCTCAGTCTTTTGGCCACCCCCCACTAGTTTAAATCCACCTTAGTAGAGATATGTCCCTCTAATCCTGCCTTTTTTATTTTTTGTACCTATTTTTTCCCTGGGCTACAGTTGGCTTCATCATCCCGACTGACCTCCCTAGCCCTGCCCCTGACATCAGGTCGACCTGCTCACCTCCACGGATTACCCCCTGAGGCTGGGTGGTGAGGAGCTTCCCAGCTTGACCCATCAGAGTAGGATCTGGTTGATGAGGTGCCATTCTGGGTGGGCAGTGGGGATCGGAAGCTCATGCTGCCTGACCGTAGCCCATTTTCCACTTTTCACCCCTTTGCAGAGTACGGACGTGCAATGACGCTTAGGGACAGTGTGCCAACATCCGCCACACTCCGCCCCCTTTACGACACTGATGTAGTAGCACCCCCGGTCGTCACCAGGTGCTGCTACAGAGCGGTGGGTCCCTGGATCCCGCCCTGGGATAGGAGAGCAGTCTTCTGGATGCTCAATCTTATCCCTCCCCTGTCAACCCCTGGCGGCCTGGGCTTGCATCCGAACCCAGGTTGCCAGCATGGCACTAGTTGTGAGGTCCAGTGCCTCAACCCTCAGCACCAGTGGGCCAGCAGTAATGCTGCCTTTAATACTCCCCTCCCCATCCTGCTCCAGTGTACCCTGTCCCCCTCATACAAGTCACTATCCACCCAGACCCTAACCCAGTTAGTCACTAACCCATAATGTTTGGTGTGTCACCAATCCCTCAGGCACTCGTTGAACTCCTTAAGCCTACCCTTCCTCCCCATGCTTGTACATGGTACTGGCAGTACCTCCAAGAATGCCACTAACTTCCCCACCCCACACTGCCTGCCAACTACTTGAACCTCCCCCTCACTACTTCCACAGTGTCCCCCACCAAGTCATTTGTACCCATGTATCCCCTCACCCCAACCTTTTTGCCAAAATGACAGGTGGCATGCTGTTGAAGTTGACAGCAGTACCTGGTGGGGACTGGGTTCGGGGAGGATGAGGTTACTCGGCACAGGGGACCTAGGTTTGGCTACTCTGCACAGGGGCACCCAAATAAATCCGAACACAGGAAGCAATAACTGTAATGTCCAGAACCAGGAATGAGATTCTTCAGTGTCTTTTATTCACATCCAAGCTGAACAAACAAAGTATAGACGGACCATGGGGCTACATTTCCTGGTAATGGATTAGAGACAACAAAACACTTTATCACTATTTCCAGCCTCAGGCTCTAAACCCACCAGGACACAGTCGACTTGCACGCAGCTTTGGGTACACAGCCCGACTTGTACACTACTGGGTTTTCCCACTGGCCCGGCTCCCTGCCAGCTACTTGATCCAGCAGTCCATTTTGGGAATGAACCAATTATCCTGTTGTGGCTCCCTCAAACCACCAGAGCCTTCCGGACTCCTAGAGAGAGAGAATTTCCTTACTAATCCCATCGCCTGGGTACTTCCTCATCACTGGCCAAGTGCCTGAGGTAAAGTAGAAATCCACAGAAGAAATCAGAGAGGTGGACCTGGTCACTAAAGATGGTGGGCACCCACCTCCAGCTCCCACAGCCCATACCCGGCCATTTCTCTGAAACTGAACAATTCCTTTACTGAACTTTCAAATGTAGATTCTGGGTAGACGCCTGTCACATCTCCTCTACATATCATTTGCATCCAACAAGCTCTGGACTTGAACCCTATTTTACTTTGCTTGCCCATTACTCTAGGCTTCCCAATATTTAATAGTTCAATCCCCATATTGTCACACAAGTCCCAGGGAAAACATAGGCCCCTTTTAGCAAGAGCAGACACTCACCCTCACGCAGGTGCCCACAGGTGACTCACAAATCTTCTTGTTCTCCCAAATAAACTCTGGAACACATAGGCAGCTTTTCCTCTACAAGCAGAACTAGGGGGTTGCCCCAGGAATCTGCAGGGAACTGTTCCTGCCCCCACAGAGGAGGGCACTGATACCCAAAACAGCGGTCTCCACCACTTCAATAATCTTCTGTGTCTCTCTTTAGGTGAGACACACACCTTTAAACTAAAAGTAGCCCTCTGACAGGGCTGAGGCTCTAGAGCCTTTACTGAGCTGCTTTCTCAGCAAGCTCCCAACTCACACACACTCACTGAGACTGACTCTCAAACCTCCCAACGTTCTAACCAACTCCTTGCTGTAGATTCCAATGGGCTCATGCAGCTGTGATAGTTCTATTGGTGATGTCATCCCTCAGTCTCCACTGAGACTGAGAACAGAGTGAGACAGTGTGAAACCTATTTATTGGAGTTTCAGCAGCTGCCTTCCCTGCCTACCACTAGGTCTTACTGGATTCTAGTAACCCTGGGTAACAAGGGTTACACTTGCCCTGACCAGGAAAATGACCTGTCACAGTCATTATTTACCCAGCCTTAGGCCATCCCAATTTTATGTACTACCCATGGAGGGGGTGATCAGGCCTCTCCTACCTTGTGCAAGCACAGGCAGGCAACACTAAAGGCCTAGAGGCCTCTAGCAGACATATCAGCCTCTACACTATCCACTTACTATGGACACCTAGTGGCTCTGGTAGAACTATCCAGAGCATAGCCCTGATAGATAAGCATTGCGATCCCTACTGCAGGTCAGAGCCACAACCTGTCTATCCCCCCTAACCCTCTAGGGAAAACCTATCTGCCTTTAACCTAATACCCCAAAAACAAAAACAACCCGGGGACCTCCCCAACCTTGGGCAACCTGCAACCACACACCATTAAAATAACACATTTTATACCATGTTACTTTCTCCTCCCTACCCCCACAACCACACCTGTGGAAGGAAAGGATTAATACAGTAACAACAACAATAACACTACAGCACTTTAAATTTCTACACACTAAAGCACTAATGAGGAACTCCGATGAGCCCCGTCTCCTCTTCTTGTCTTCTCTTCTGTCTTTCCAGGAACACCTGTAAGAAAAGAAAGACAACACACGCTCCTAATCTGCATACACAGTCTACCTAGACCCCTACCATCAAAACACTAAAGAATCCCAAAAATATTTTTTTAGAAAAAGGTAGAAAAACAGTATTTACATTAGAAAACAATGACATTATTTACAATACACATTTTGGGGGATGGAGTGCCCTAAAAGTCCCAACTAGTGACCACAATGCCCGAAGGCTAGTCCAATAAAGAGTCTCTCCTGGGCCGGAGCCAGTGAAGCACAGTTCTAATAGGCCAAAGTCCCAAAGGGAAAGAGTCTTTGAGGACAGTTCACACATTAAGTCTGCTAGTGTAGGGTGTGTACTGCAATGTCATAAAGATAGAAAAGTTCGGACTTACCAGCCACTTGTAGTGGTAATGAATCTTAACCAACCTGCACCTCTGATGAAGACTTCCTGGCAGCATTTCTTCCGATACAGCTGGGGACATCTTCTGGGAACCACAGGAGGGCACATCTGGGAACTGCTGGGTTGATGTCATCTCTGGAGATGGAACCTTAGAACAGGAACAAAAAAAAAAACAGCTGGTCCGATGTCATCCGATTACCAGGCGATGAACAGGATACAGCTGGGCTGGTGTCCTCTCTGGATCTGAAGTCATCTGGTGGGCAAGTCGATGGTTTCTGGAAAGGCCAGTATACTGTAGACTGATGAATGTGGGGCACCTGAGTCCTGGATGTCCATAATGGCGGATCAATAAAGGCACTTCACAGTCTGGTGTGGCAGTATTGACTACCACTGCTCAGCTTTCCATTTTGTAGGCACGGGCACATTTGCTGGGAGGTCCTTGCAGTGAGGCCAATAGTACCGGGGGTCAGGAGCTTGAATTATTACCCCATCTGGGCACACATAATTCACACAGTGGGAGATTTCACGTCCCTCTCTGTCCACTATTCTCACTCTGTCTATAAACAGTGTCCTGCCTCTCTTCCACTGGATATACTTCTCGTGAAACAGTCTGTTCATTACATGCTTGTTGGCCCCAGGATGCACACTTTTCATTGCTTCATCCCAGATCCAGGATTTCCTGCAGTTCTCAATCTCCTTCCAGACTTTCCGAGGAAAGGTAGGAAAGGTCATACCATAGATCTCATTTGCCTTCTCAGAACCAGTCTCCTCTTTACTTGCTTTGGTCAATCTAAGACCGCTGGCCTGGCTTGGGGTGGCCAGTCCTGGGTCTGCCCTATGCATCCTTAAAGAAGTTAGAAATGGATCCTGACCTTCCTCTTGCAAAGCCAGGGCAGTGGCATCACCACTTTCTTCCATACATTCCTCCAAGGCAAGATCTTGAGGCTGTGTACCCATTCCTTTTTCACAAGGCTTCATAGGTTCCCCCTCATCTTCCTCTTCACTGAGGATCTGAGCCCAGGAGTGAACAGTCGTCCTCACTCCTGAGACTATCCACTCATCACTAGGTGCGGAGGTCGACACCTCCCACTCAAAGGCCTCCCACATCTCATCTTCACCTAAGAGACTTGGGCTAGGTCCCCCCCTCCAGGGGTCCATTGATGCTTTATCCGAACTTTCTTTCTGGGATCCAGCATCCGAAACTTCAACTTCTGGTTCTGTCTCTAACTCTGCACCCTCTAGCTTTGTGCCACACTCCCCCGAGGGGCCTTCCTCCACAGGCTCCGCCTGGTCCTGTGTGCTGCCAACTGCAGATTCCTGAACCTTTGTCCATGTGGGAGCCAAACGAATTTGAGGCGCTTTATACAAGCCATATTTTTCTAGGCATCCAGCACAGTGAGGAATCATGAAGATGTCCCTTCCAGCTCTCAAGCATATTTGACACACGTGCACTGGAAAACCAGGAATTGCCACATGAGGGAGTTGTCCTCCATAGCACCACTTTTCAATATCCTCAGTCTATTTACTGCTGCTGTTACTGCAACCCGGGCATGATCCGGGTGACGAGCTGGTCCTGAGGCCATAACTGCAGAAAAACAAACAGAAGTTCACTGTAACTGAAAGTCCCACTTTATTGAACACACTCTTTAGTTGTAAAATGGCTCCTCTGCTGCTGTGTCTACTTTACTACCCCACCCTGTAATGGCTGCTGCAGCACTCCTGTGCATCAACATTCAGAATCTGGGTCAAGCCACTGCGCACCCGATTTACACAAACTACTGATAACTTTTGCTCAAACTGCACAACTTGCTCTATTCTTGCTTTAAACACATTCACTTGATTTTCCACAGACTTTTTACATGCTGGTAACATTTATTTGATTCACAGTCCCTTAAAGCTTCAGGTTTTTAGCACAGGATTGCCTGTATAACTAGTGCTGCACATTGGCTACAACCCACAGTCTCTCTGGCTTCAAACTTTAAACTGAGACTGAATTCATTACTATGCACACAGTCAATGGCTTAACAGACTTGCACTTGCTGGCAGGACTTGACACAGTCGTTACTAGCAAAGCCACTACAGTGCTACACACACATTTATGTGGCATAGGGCAGAAAATCACTGTTTGAGCAGTTTTTTAGGTTGTTACTTACTGTTATCAGTAGCAGTTTGTGGCGATGGGGAAAAACAGCCTGCAGCCAGTTCTTGGAGGCCTCAGAACAGAAACGGGTGGGCAGTCCTGCCGATCGTCTTTTCGACCATCACACTTGCAATTCCGATGATTGATTAGCGGGTTGAGCCCGATTTTAAACAAGATAGTCTATTTTTACAAGGTTTACAGCGATTTTAACACTCCGCAATGCTCCGCCACTAGCCAGTACACGCACTCCACTCACACTCCCTCTCGAATGCTGGGGCAGTCACTGTAGAGCTGGCTGAGGGGCGGGAATGATCTCAGCCTGATCAATCACATGACGCCATGCAAATGAGCCTCTTCTTCCTTGCGAGGGCTCTTCTCCTCACGGCGATCGTCAAGCAGGCAAATTTAAACTGCAGAATGCAACTTTTTTTCTTTACCAACTGACTCCACGGCGGGAGCCCATTTCAGCCATTTAACATAGCCATTTACACCTGCAAGTCTCTCATTCATTCAGAAAGCATTTCCAATGTCCAGGGCAAAATTTTCCTGTTGCTACCCCTAGTCTTCCACACTTTTCCTTACCACAGTTCATCTTTAAAGCAGGCAAAAATGCTGTAAACAATTTGATGCAGGACAAGAGCACACTCTTTGGCTTTACTGCTCCTTGGTAAACAGTTGGCAATTTTAAACAGCAGCACAAGATCCACAGCACACAGCAACACACTAGGGAAATTGCTTCAGCTTTTGGGCTACCCACTGCCAGATAGCCAAAACGTTAGCCCTCTTGCCAGAGCACCTTCCTTCCCAGAATAAAATCCAAAGCGGTGCCTCCATTTTTGTAACCCCTCACCCCTGCCTTTTTGCCAAAATGACAGGTGGCATGCTGTTGAAGCCGACAGCAGTACCTGGTGGGGACTGGGTTCGGGGAGGATGAGGTTACTCGGCACAGGGGACCTAGGTTTGGCTACTCTGCACAGGGGCACCCAAGTAAATCTGAACACAGGAAGCAATAACTGTAATGTCCAGAACCAGGAATGGGATTCTTCAGTGTGGCTTTTATTCACGTCCAAGCTGAACAAACAAAGCATAGATGGACCCCCATAGGGCTACATTTCCTGGTAATGCAGATTAGAGACAACAGAACACTTTATCACTATTTCCAGCCCTCAGGCTCTAAACCCACCAGGCACACAGCCAGGACTTGCAAGCAGCTTTGGGTACACTGCCCGACTTGTACACTACCTGGGTTTTCCCCACTGGCCCGGCTCCCCTGCTGGCCACTTGATCCACGGTCCATTTTGGGAATGAACCAATTATCCTGTTGTGGCTCCCCAAACCACACTAGAGCCTTCGACTCCTAGAGAGAATTTTCCTTACAATCTCACATCTGGGTACTTCCCTCATCACTGGCCAAGTGCCTGAGGTAAAGTAGAAATCCACAGAAGAAATCCGTAGAGGTGGACCTGGTCACTAAAGATGGGGGCCACCCACCTCCAGCTTCCACAGCCCATACCCGGCCATTTCTCTGGAAACTGAACAATTCTCTTACTGAACTTTCAAATGTAGATTCTGGGTAGACGTCTGTCACATCTCCTCTACATATCATTTGCATCCCAACAAGCTCTGGACTTGAACCTACTTTTACTTTGCCTAGCCCCATTACTCTAGGCTTCCCAATATTTAGTAGTTCAATCCCCTATTGTCACACAAGTCCCAGGGTGAAAAAACATAGGCCCTTTTAGCAAGAGCAGACACTCATCCTCATGTTGCAGGTGTCCCACAGGCGACTCACAAATCTTCTTGTTCTCCCAAATAAACTCTGGAACACATAGGCAGCTTTTCATCTACAAGCAGAACTAGGGGGTTGCCTCAGAAATCTGCAGGGAACCCTTTCCTGCCCCACCCGGCGGAAGGGGGCACTGAGACCCGAAAACAGCGGTCTCCACCACTTCAATAATCTTCTGTGTCTCTCTCTTTAAGGTGGAGACACACACCTTTTTAAACCTAAACGTAGCCCTCTGACAGGGCTGAGGCTCCTAGAGCCTTTACTGAGCTGCTTTCAGCACGCCTCAACTTCACCACACTCACTGAAGACTGACTTCAAAATCTCCCAACGTTCTAACCAACTCCCTGCTGCAGATTCCAATGTGGCTCATGCAGCTGCGATAGTTCTATTGGTGATGTCATCCCTCAGTCTCAGCTGAGACTGAGAACAGAGTGAGACAATGTGAAACCCATTTAACTGGAGTTTCACAAGCTGCCTTTCCTGCCTACCACTAGGTCTTACTGGGATTCTAGTAACCCCGGGTAACAAGGGCGTTACAACCAGATGCAACAGTAAATGAGGTTTCTTCCTCCCCCTCGCTGCATGCTTCAGCAGTGCCTGCCCTGCCCCTCCTCCAGTCAACCTGTGGAAAGCTTCAACCCAAATACGGCTGTGCCTTTCCCCCTTTCTGCCCCATCTCACCCCTTTCAGTATAGAATTCCCTAGGATGAGTACACCCCATCCCTTACCACCTTTCCCTCTCTCACTTGCTCGTTCTGTTTGTCCTGGAGCTGCAGGCTGCCCTTTTGTACTGGGCTCCTGCCTGCATTGACACTTTTTTCTGCCCACAAAGAAATGTGCAGCAGCCCTAACACAGCTCCATTGAGTTTGCTCATGCCCCCTCTCTCACTCGCTCATTCTGTTTCTCCCAGCACTGCAGGCTGCCCTTTTGTACTGGGCTCCTGCCTGCATTGGCACCTATTTCTGCCCACAAAGAAGTTTACAGCTGTCCTGACAGAGCTCTGTTGAGGTTGCTAACTCCCTCCCTCACTCACTCATTCTGTTTCTCCTGGCGCTGCAGGCTACTCTTTTGTACTGGGCCCCTGCCTCCATTGGTGCCTTTTTCTGCCCACAAAGAAATCCGCAGCAGTCCCGACAGAGCTGCACTGAGCTTGCTCACTCCCCCTCCACTCACTCATTCTGTTTCTCCTGGCACTGCAGGTTGCCCCTTTGTACTGGGCTCCTGCCTGCGTGACACCTTTTTCTGCCCACAAAGCAATCCGCAGCAGTTCCGATAGAGCTCTGTTGAGCTTGCTCACTCCCCCTCTCTCACTCGCTCATTCTGTTTATCCCAGCACTGCATACTGCCCTTTTGTACTGAACCCCTGCCTGCACTGATGCCTCTTTCTGCCCACAAAGAAATCTGCAGCAGTCCCGACAGAGCTTTGTTGAGCTCGCTCACTCCCCCTCCCTCACTCGCTCATTCTGTTTCTCCTGGCACTGTAGGCTGCACTTTTGTACTGGGCTCCTGGCTGCATTGGTGCCTTTTTCTAGCCACAAAGAAATCCACAGCAGTCCTCACAGAGCTCAGCTGAGCTTGCTCACTCCCCCTTTCTCACTTGATCTTAATCTGTTCAAACACTGATTTCCCAAAGCGACAGCGCTATTCTGCACTGGAAGTGCCAAAACACATTTTGGCCAGGATGTGAACAAGCATTTGTCAATGCTGAATGTTTGCTTGCTGGTATGAGCACTGGAAATGCAGGAGTTAGACGGATACAGAAAATGAAATGACAGTGAAGTATTGAACTTCATGCCAACCCAACCTCCATCCTGTAGAGCTGGACCAACACATGTTGGGGTGTTTGGCTTTACAGTCACCCCATTCCATAAGGATATACATTGAAATGGGTGCAGCATAAGAGAATGGGGTGAACTCTGGGGCCAAGGTACAGGTAACCTCGATGCCTGTCACTGGGGGTGGGATGGCATGCACAGTAAAGTCAACAATCCAAAGGTACACCCGATGCCTGTCAGTCTGTACAGGGTGGGATGTTATGGTTAGAAACCCTAATGCCCTGGGCGTTTGTTAGCATTTGCACTACAAATTTTCAACATGGCCTTTTTGTTACTCTACCTCATGAAAGCATTTGGGTTCTCTTCTCATGAAGAGTAGCAGTGTGATTTTGTCAATGTGTCCCGAACTTTGAGTTCCAACAGCGACTGTGCCATTCTGTGCCACATGCACGGAAACACAGATCAGGCAGAACATGAAGAATGACAGCTGTACCATCCATATGGAGGTGTGAAGAGATGGCAATGTTGAAAATCTGTAGCGGGACTGGTAAAAATGCTCGCACTTCCGAGCATACATGGAAACTGCGCAACACATGCGTGTAACACAGTCATTTTATGGACTTTCATAACCAAATTTTCAACATATGCATTTTAAGTCCTCTGCTCATGAACAGTGTCACTGTGATTTTCTGAATGTGTCCCATAACACTGATTTCCCACAGCGAGCATGCTATTCTGTGCCGGAAGTAGAAGAACACATTTTGGCCAGGATGTGAAAAATGACAGCTATACTGTTCATAAAGAGGTGTGGAAAAATGCCAATGTTGAAAATCTGGAAGTAATATAATAAATTTATGATTCTGAGCATGCATGAATGGCTTCTACTGGCATGCTCATAACACACACATTTATGGACTTTCGTCACAAAATTTTCAACATAGGCATTTTAGGACTTGTGCTCATGAACAGTGTCACTGTGATTTTCTTAATGTGTCCCAAACACTGATTTCCTTCAGTGAGCATGCTATTCTGTGCCAGAAGTACGAAAACACATGTCGGCCAGCATGTGAAAAATTACAGCTATATTGTTCATAAGGAGGTGCAGAAAAATGGCAATGTTGAAAATCTGGAGTGAAAGTATGGCAAATTCACGGAGTTATGAGCATGCGTAGCAACTGCGCAATGCGCACTCATAAAACAGTAATTTTTTTGGATTTTTCCCATCAAATTTGCAACATAGACTTTTTGAGAGCCCACCTCATGAACACTGGCACTGTTGTTTCATTAATCAGGCCCGAAAGGTGATTCCACGCAGTGACCGCAAAATCACCTTTCAGGACCGAATAATGCCATGACAGTGACTGCATTCATGAGGAGGGGGCCCAATAACTCCATGTTGAAAATTTGGTGCTAAAATTCCTCAAAATGCCTGAGATATGCACCAAAGTTTGGAAAACCCCTATTTATGCCATTATACAGCTTACCGGCATTCCCTCAGCTTGCGGTCGGCTTTGAAGAGTGCAGACGTGTTCCCGGTCCACTGAAGATTGTTGCGTGGGGCTCTGGAGGTAAGAATGGAGTGGGGGGTGTGGGGAGGCAGGCTGCGCAGAGGGTGGGTGCGAGTTTGGGGAGGGAGCAGGACAGACCACGAGGGACCGTTTTCTGCTTTACAGGGAAAAAAACATTGCAGGACTTTTTTTTTTACAAGGGCATTTAGCAAGCTGGGGTGGGCTCCCAGCTTGCCACCTGAGTGTTTTTTTGGGGGGCTGTACCCAACGGGGATGGGGGCACCCCATCGGGTATGGCTGGGTTGCGCTTCGAGGGGGATTGGGCACCCCTAGGCACAAACCCAACATTTGGGGGAGGAGAACTTATGCTCACGGGGAGTGGGCTCCCCCATCAGCAAAGTACACTGGGGGGAATGATGCTGATGGGGATTGGGCCCCCCGTCAGCAAAAAAAAACTGGTTTTGGGTGCACATGATGCTGAGGGGGATTGGCACCCCCTTGGCACAGGGGGGTAATATTGTTTATGAACATGGCGGTGGCTTGCCACCTTGTTCACAAACATTATTACAATAAGCAACATTCTGCCCAGCAATGATGGGTCACTCCCTCTTTGCAGCAGAATGGCTGATGCTGCAATGACGAGGCGGCCCCTGATTGCTGCAACGAAAACATTTCAACTTGGTGGCACTTTTGGAGACCAGTGTTATCAGCACAGTATGCCTCCATTGGTACATCAGTGCCAAGCCCCCAAATGCAGTGCCTCCTTTGGCTGCCACAGTGCCATGCCTCCACAACCCGCTTCTCTCCTAAGCTGCCACATAATGTTTCTTGTGCATGCATGCAAGCAAACATAAAAATGAGTACCTTAAATATTTAAACATGGACTGGCAATGGTTTAAAGAATGTCATCATATGAAAGTACTAATTTACATTAAAAAGGTCAATGGGGACATAGACTTCTCTCCGGAGATCCATATGGAAAAAGAAGGTGCACTGAGACAAGGGAGGTCATGGAGCAGCCTTTTGTTACCAAAGGGATTCACATTCAGGATGGTGGGAGGAAAACAAAATGGTTCCAGCCTGGCCTCTGTACCAAGCTACTCTGACGTGCAGCAGATCCACAGGGGAGGTAACATATCACAGAGGTGGAGGTAGGGGGTAAGCATCTAACTGTGGTGGCCATTTATAACCATCATTTTCACTGCCCAGAATTCTTCCATAAGCTGTCTCTCACACTAGCAGAGTTCTCTGGATAGGTCATCATTGGAGGAGAGTTTAATGCCCCTAGAAACCAACCGTAGCCCATTCAGCATGACTAGTCTATAACACCCCCACAAGAGCTCTGCAGTGCTTCCACACATGGCAGTCAAGAGAAGGCCATGTAGACTCCTGGCATTTTGTGATCCCCATGGGCAGGGAGTTCTCCTTTCTTGCCCATGCCAAGTTACATATAAGAAGTAATGCAGTTCTAATAACAAGCCTGGCTCTCCAAAATATCTTTTCAGTCACATATGGCCTGCTACTAGTGGTGCTGGGCCAGGGTTAAGAGCCTCACCCAGCAGTGGGAATTGAATTCTGAACTTCTCCTAGATGAGGATTTTAAGAGTCAGACAGCAGCAATAATAAAATATTTCTGATGCTGAACAAGAAGGGGATACCACTACTTTAATCAACTGGGAGGTCACTGGCCTACGTCAGAAGGACAGCACTTGGCAGCTCTCACAAGGGAAAAGGTGAGGCCATGTGGGAAAAGGAACTAGAGTAAAGCACACAGTTTCTGGAGAAGAATTTGTGAGCTGCAGATCCTGCCCTCTTAGGTGGACAGGGGGAGAGGGGTTTATTGCTGGATATCTGCTGTTTGTATTTTCTTTGTTTGCTCTGTTTTGTTTGTAATAATGGAGAAAGTTAATAAAGTATATTGAATTTAAAAAAATGGCGTCCCTGTGCCAAAGTCCTGAGGAGTTGCAGCAGCTACAGGGTTACGTCAAACATGGGCGTATCTGAAGGATTTGATGGATCTGTCAACCCCCACCTGCCTGGCGCAAGCCAGAGGAACTGCAGAGGTTGGGGAACAACTGTGCCTGGAAAGTGGGGACTGGGGTTGCTGGAGCAGTGCTGATGTCATGAGGGCCAGTGGAGGCATGGTGGCCATGAGAGGGACATGAGGCAGCATCCAGTAGAGGTGCCCTCTGTTATGGCATGGAACCGATTAAAGCCAGGTAGGGGTGGCATGGCCAGACCATCATGACCCAGACACCAAGTTGACAACAGCATTGGCACCTGCCCACAGGAGCCACAGTCCCGGCAGTGTAGTTAGGCATCTGTGCCCCCACATGGGGAGCTGTGTATATGAATGTGACAGTGCTAGGGCACTTTTCTGTCAACAAGCACCAACTGCAACCCATTGCATGTGGGGACAATGGGTCATGTGGGGCAGGTGCCTGGGCTGTTGTCAACTGGGGTCCAGGTCATGATGGTCCAGCCATAGCACCACCACCCAGCCTGATTGTCTCTGTGTCATCTTACTGGTCACCTCTATAGGCGCTTTCTCACATCCCTCCCACTGCTACCATGCCCGTCTCTCTCATGGCACCAGAACTGCTACACAGTGGCCCTGGTTCCTACCTTCTAGGTCCCCTCACCAGGTAGTGCTGCAGGCCCCCTTGCAACCTGGTGCAAGGACACATTTGCCAGAAGGGGGCACATGGTAACATTGGCATACGGCATCCTGATTTTGATGCAGCCTACATTCAAAACTGAGGACGGTCAAACTGTAATGCAAAATGCCACTTGTATCAAAGATGCTTTGGTGCAAGTTTTCGTTCAAAATCAAGTCCCTTAACTGCAAACTATGATTTCAGGTGTCAGTGCTCCTTCTGGGAGTCAGTTCTTTAATGGATGTGTGTCTTGGAGTGGGACACCAACACGGAAAATGAGAAGTAAATGTAAATAGGTCAGCTAAACAACAAACTACAAGTGCAGGAATAGTCTACACATGCAGCAGTCAACACTCAACAATAAACTAGTAGCAAGAAAAACATGTATCAGATCCAGCCGGTGATGAGTGAGGTGAGTGTGAGTGAGTGTGTGTGTGTGTGTGTGTGTGTGTGTGAGTGTATGTGTTTGTGTCTCTGTGTGTGTGTGCGTGTTTGGGGTGGGGGCTACACAGGCAGAAGAATTACTTAATTAATATCTACAGATAATGTCTAGTTTTAAAAATGTAGTAATACATTGCATAAATCAATCCATTTAATGAGCACAAAAATAGAAACCGGTTCAATTAAAGAGTGGGGTGGGTGTTTGGAACAAGCTGCTAAGAAGTGGTGGACATTGGGACATGACTATTTTCAAACACAGACTGGATCAGTATATGAGTAGTAGGATCATTTGGGGTGCATGACTGAACCATCAGGCATTCCAGATGGACCATCAGTCATCTTATCCTGTAACATTCCTGTGTTGCTTTATTCCTAAAAAATGTACACAGGGGCATGTGATGAGCTCAATCAACGCCCTTCCAAGGTAGTTAAAGGCACTTAGCCTCTGGTCTCATTTCTCAAACGTCTAAGGGCACGTGTTGATTGAGCTCAACACACACCTTGTCCATCCTATGGTATTGTGTACTTATTCACTGCTATTTGGGACCCCTTTTGAACCTCCCTGTTGTACTGAACTCACATTTAGGATAATGTTACCTTACCCAGGCAGTACACATAGCAAATAAATTACTTTCACTATTTTTAATGCTTGTAGTACCTACAGAAGGCATTTTCATTGGTCACACGTTATCAGGTATACATATGGGCATGCATCACTTCTTAGCTTGAACATGTATAATGGACGTATGGCTTGGAAAACTTTAATTGTAATATTGTCTTGTAAGTTTCATAGATTGTAAACATTGTATTGCACTGAACTGTTAAAAGTCAATAAACAATATAATGTAGACTGATCCAGTGGTGACACTAATCATGTATCTGCAAGTTTTAAAGTTAAGGAACAAACCAAAGTGATGGCAACAAACCTCTATATAAAGTGAGCAAAAACAGGAGAAAAAAATTAGACCGCTAGGGTTCTCAAGGGTGCAAGGCAGCATTCAGGTGCTACAAAGAGAAGAAGAGGGAAGAGGATGGGGAGGTGTACCAGGGGAAGCAGAGAGAAGCGGAAAAAGTGGTGATGGGCCAAAGTGGTAAAGGATAAACGAAGGTGTGATTAAGGGGGGCAAGACCTCTTTTAGGTACATTAGTGATAAGAGAAGCCAATGAGAGGGACTGTGAGGTTACGAAGGGTGGAGGTGTTGTGGGGTGGGACTGTGCAGATATGGATCAGGTAAAGCAGATAGCATGACAGATGTTTCTGTTTAGTCTTCACAGTGGATGGGGGGGTAGGCCACATAAAATCAACAGGAACGCTGGTGAGAGGGAGGGAGGCAGACAACAGTCCATTCCTGAAGGGACTTGCAAATCTGAAAGTGGACAAAGCTATGGGGCGGATGAGGTAAATCCAAGGGTGATGATGGAACTCAGGAGGTACTGGCTGTACTTCTGACAGCCCTACTCTACAAGTTACCAGAAGCAGGAAAAGTTCCATAGGACTGGAGGAGGGCAAGTTACTTATTTATTTAAATTTGTTAACCAGGAAAGCACGCTGAGCCTAGGCTCATTTCTAAGTGCTACCGGGAGAGGACACAAAAGGAGGTAAAAGCAGTAGTATGGTTAAAACCGAAAAACTCCTCCCTGATGCTGCTTTTATGCAGTGGAATGTAGTCCCACTGCATAAAGCAACACCAGGAGGACATATGGTATCTGCGAATGTGACAGCGGACTCAGACCACCTGGTCTGTCTAAGTCTGCTCGAGTGCACAGCTAGCACCCTAGTTTGCAGCTGCCTCACCCCCACTCCCTTTGTCATCCCACTGCCATCCCCATCTCCCCACCTCACTTTCTCCTGTTCCCTGTCCGTGCCCTTTTGAAGCTGTTCACAGATTTACACGATACCACCAACTCTGGTAGGGCATTCCATTTTGCTACACTTCTCTGTGAAATAGTGTCTCTCATTTCTTCCTAAATCTCCCTATTCTTAGCCCATACCCCTGGTGACCCCCCTCCTTAACTTAAAGACCCCATCTGCCCCATCCTTATTGATGCCCCTCAGATACTTGAATGTCTCTATCATGCCCCTGTCCCTTCTATCCTCCAGGGTGTACATATTCAGGTCTCCCAGCCTGCTGTCATAGTCACTACCTCCATTCCTTATGTCATCTTGTTGCCCTCCTCTGCACCCCTCCAGTAGCTTGATATCACATTTAGGTATGGCCTCCAAAACTGCACACACAATACTTTAGGTGCAGCCTTACCAGCGACCTGTAGATGGGCAAGATCACCCTGTTTGCCCGAATGAAAAATCCTCACTATGCACCCCAGCATTTTGTTTACTTTTGCAGCTGCTCTCCTGCACTAGGCAGTATTGTTCATGGTCCCCATTATCATTACCTCTAGGTCCTTCTCCTTCTCAGTGATCCTCAACCTTAACCCCAGCCAGTATTCTCTCCTTGGGTTCTTCACCCCAAAGTGCATAACCTTACACTTCTTTGCATTGAACCCCAGCTACCTCTCTGACCACTCCTCTAGCTTGCTTAGGTCCCCTGCAGCTGCTTCCATCCCTCCTCTCCAACCACCACTGCTCCGATTTTGGTGTTGTCAGTGAACAGACATCTTGCTCACCACCCCATGTACAATGTCTGATATGAAGAGCCCAAACAATACTGGCTCAACACAGAGCCTCTGTGGCACCCTCATCACCAGCCTTGGAGTTGAGCTTGCTCTCACCACTACCCGTTGCAGCCTCCCACTCAGCCAGCTTGTAATCCAGTTCATCATTTTGGCCCCTAACCCTACACCAGTTAGCTTCCCCCAAGCTGCCTATGAGGTACAGAATCGAAAGCCTTGCTGAAGTCCAAGTAAAGAACATCCACTGCATGACCCTTATGCAGCTCACCTGTCACCCAGTCATAATATTGCATCAGGTTGGTTTGAGAAGACTTCCCTGAGATGAATCCATGCTGCCTCACATCCTGGAGGCCATTGTTCTCCAGTTATGACATCAGGCTGGGATTGACAGGCCAGTCAGTCTGATGGAACATGGAGACTCATAAATAAACTGGACAGTTTGAGGTGGTCTTAACATAATAAACTTAGTAAAAAATTGGTAGTGGATAGACAATAGAGGGTAGGAAAAATGGCACTTGCTTGGGAGAGGGGGAGCGTACCATTGGGGTACATCAGGGCTCAGTAGTGGGACCAGTCCTCTTTAATGTCATTCTAAGGACATTCAGAAAAGCGGAGGGTGAGATATGCCTTCTCGCAGATGACACCAAATCTGCAATAGGGTGGATACTATGGGGGAGGGAATGAGCAGACATCATAACACTTGAACCTCAAATACTGTTCCCAAAGGTGGCTGAGTTTCAATGTACAAAATTGCAAAATCATGCACCCTGGGCAGAGAAGCCAAGTGGTGGGGTACAGCATGGGGGAAGAGGTACTGATGGTTATGAAACAGAAAAGTAACCTTGGGGTGATCATACCTGATGACAACAAAGTGGCAATGTAGTGTGACAAGGCAACAGATAGGGTAAGCAGGATGCTGGGGTTCATAGCAGTGTCAGTGGCTCAGCAGGTAGAACACTCACCCCTGAGGCTGGGAGATCAGAAGGCTGTGGATTCTACCCCCGCAAGAGGCACGTGGGTTAAATCCCTATACTGACACTGTAGTGCAGTATGAGGGGGATGCTGCACTCCTGAGGTGCCGTCTTTCAGATGAGATGTTAAACCGAGGTCCCATCTGCCTGTTCTGGTGGTAGCTCAGGTGAATGTTAAAGATCCCCTGTCACTTCTCAAAAAGAGTAAGGGACATTTTTATTTAGGAGAAACTGTACATTACATTCCAAAGAAACATGTTACATAGAAAATAGAAACAAGAAATTCACCCCAAAAAGGTCTAAGAAAACTATCCTATTGTACCCTTAAGGAATGGTGCCTCTGACCAATGTAGGACCCAACAATCTGAAGGCATGTGTTGTTTTTCAAACATACATTGTTTCAAGAGTTCATTTTCCATAATAATAACAACAGTTTGTTTGGGTTCTTGATACAGTTGCTGTAAAACAAACTTACATCTTGTGTGCCATAAAACAAACTTTATAAAGGTGAGAATGATTTGTATTGTTCCTTTGTATATACCCAAGGGTTGGAAAGTAAAGCCACCAACAATTTCTACATACAAAATATTATTCCAGTATTTATTGTTCCACCTAGTGGCTATTATACCCCATATAGTTTTAACATATGGACATTCAATAAAAAAATGTACCATTGATTCCTCCTGTGTAATACAAGATACCCTTGGGCACATCCATTCCTCCATTCTTTTATGTTTTGCATTACCGTTTACAAAAAGATGGCCATGTGCACTTAGCCAACAAATATCCCATATTCTTGGTGGAATATAGGGGTCTTTCAGAGAATCCAATATAAGATTAGTATGACTAGGTTCTATTTGCCTAAAGGAAAGAAATGGTGGACTAATAGACGTATGAATTGTAAAATAAAGTGTTTTAGTAGTGCATTTGGACAAAATATTAAATTGTAACTTCCAGGTTTTTAATTTACTAAGTGCAGGCCTGAAAAAAACACAGCCCGATTTAACCTGCACTTTCAAAACCCCTTGTTCTTCCCAAACATTATAAAGAGGCTTTAACCATTCACTAGCAAATATAGACCATACAGCGAGACTTGGTTTAGTCAACTCAATGAAATTAACATGAAAAAAATTACAAAGGAAAAAAGTATTGGATTAATCAAATTTAAACCGCCATCCACTACCGGTAAATATGTTATTTCACATTTAGTAGAGTTCAGGCGGCTTCCCCATATTATCTGGAATACAAGTCCTAATAGTGTAGTTTCCAAAGATTTAGGTAAAGGATAAACAGAACTAAGAAAAATAAATATTGGGAGAAAAAAGGTTTTAATTATCGCTACCTTTTTCTTTTTCATCTGGTTCCATTTTTTCCAGACTTCTACCTTTGTTTTTGTAAATTCTAATTTCTTTGTCCAATTGTATACACTATTATCCTCCCATCCAAACCACATTCCCAAATACTGAAAGGGATCAGTAGACACCTGAATATCTTTCCAAGACATAGGAGAAATACTAGAATTATTTAATGGATAAATAATACTGTTTCCAATATTCAAACTTGCTCCAAATAATCTAGAAAATTCTTCAATATAATTAAGAGCCTGAATACCTGAAGCGTAATCGGCTACTAGAACACATAAGTCATCGGCATAAGCAGTCACCTTAATGTCCATATCACCCTGGTGCAGGATCCCAGCAATACTTGAATCCTGCTGATAAGACGGAGCAGTGTATCCAAACACAATACATAGAGTAAAGTACTGAGTGGACATCCCTGTCTTACTCCCCTTGATATATCAATATAAGAACCCAAATGACCATTGACAAAGGGCATTGCCCTAGCATTCTTATACAGTAACAAGATCCAGTTCACAAAACTAGCTGGAATCCCATAATGTGTTACTATTAAGGAAATGTAATGGTGTGGTACACAATCAAAGGCTTTTTCCTGATCTAGGGACATAACAAATCCCTGAGTATGACCATCCTTACCCCTTTCTATAATCTCCTGAAGTAATAATAAATTATGCATGATTGAGCGTCCCAAAACAGAACATGTTTGAGTTGATATAATAAGCAATGAAGCTATATTAAGTAGCCGATTATGTAAAACTTTCAATAAAATTTTATAGTCAATATTTAACGAACTCAACGACCTCCAATTATCCAAAATTCTTCTGTCACCTTTCTTATAAATCAAAATCTGTACTGCTACACAAAAATGCATATCTACCTGCAGTGTACCCAACACTGAATTAAATATGCATTAATATAGTCTGTAATATATCAGTGAATTCTACATAAAATTCAGAAGAAAGGCCATCAATGCCTGGGGCTGTGGATTTTTTCAAATGGTTAATAACCTCTCCAATCTCAACTTTAGAAATAGGCATAGTAAGATTCCTTTAAAGGTCCTCAGGTATACTTGAAACCTGAACAGATGACAAAAATGAAGTTAGTTGTAAAATATCAATTGGGGTAATTCTATACATGTCTGATAAATATTGCGAGACAGCCTGTAATATTGCTGGCCCATTAGACACACAAGTCCCATCTCGTAACCTGACAGAGTCCAAAAGTCTATCAGAGGCCATGTGTGAGCAGGTTTTAAAAGCCTCACCAAACCCAGTTTTCCCTGGTGAACAAATCCTATGCTCATTCAGCATAGCTGTAGCTCTTGAATATTGCAAGGACAACATCACTTTTTTTAGATTATGTATCTGTGGTGTCAACCCAATATGCTGAATATTAATAACAGAGTAGAGTTTATTAAGTTGGAATGGGAGTTTAAGATAATCCTTATACTGACTCAACCTACTTTTAGAAGAACATGTCTGAAACACTACTTTTAAACCTCGTTTTGTTTCTTCCCACCATGTACTAAGGTTACCCACTAAACATGCAACAGACATTCGTGCCTCAAGATATTCAATAATCTTGTGTTTTATTTTCTGTT
This sequence comes from Neoceratodus forsteri, assembly GCA_016271365.2. Taxonomy (NCBI): domain Eukaryota; kingdom Metazoa; phylum Chordata; order Ceratodontiformes; family Ceratodontidae; genus Neoceratodus; species Neoceratodus forsteri. The sequence continues at coordinate 130,713,569 of JADMNL010000024.1, forward strand.
CCCTTAAAAGTGTAGTATTTAGTTTCCAGTATCCATGCCCGTATCTTGGCCCAATATCACCTCCCAGTACAATCAGAAGGACTGCATGGTCTGAAGTCTCTAAAGGAATGATGTCTGCCTTTGAGATGCTAATATTCTTTTTTGTAAATATAAAGTCAATTCTTGTAGAAAGTGCACCTCTATAACAAGTATGACCCCCTGCTGTATGAACACATCGAAAGGAATCTTGCAGGCTACTCTGGTGAAGAAGTGAAGTAAGATAGTTGGAATCACAATACATTTTAGTTGCATTTGCACCCTTATCCAGTACACAGTCGAAATCCCCCCCATATCACTATTTTTGTTGTGTATAAATAAGGGCTGATTTTTTGATATAGATCAATACATTCCCTTTTTGTGAGAGGGGCATAGATATTAATCAGTCTCCACCCAAAACCCTTAAAGGTAAAATCTAAGAGAAGAGGTCTACCCTCTGATATGTCTACAAGACGTGACACCCTAAACCCATCCCCTTTAAACAATATCCCCACCCCCCTCACAAAACCCCTATACCAAATGAAAAGAAGGGCCCCAACACCACAATTGTTGGGCTTGAACGAACTAAAGAAAGAGTGTTTAACCTAATATACTGTAATAAACATATGTCACAATTCAGATCTTTAACACAGATAGTGTTATCAACCTCAGTTAGGATTCCGAACACTATTCACATTAATGGATACCTAAACAGGGAAAGGCTAATGGCACAGGATGCAGAATACTTTAAGGTGGGTTCCATAATCTAGAACTCCTATGAATTCTGAAATGAATCCTAGAGTCTGGTCCTAATCAACTCCTCTTCAATTCGTTCCCATCTGATTCAGAGGAGAAAGGAGCAAGGGAAGAATCCTCTGAGTCTCCTCCTTGTTCAGAATCTACCGCAGAGGGCCTGAGAACAGCGAATTTATTAGATAAAATAATGCCTTCATCCCCTGGGATGCTAGCATTTGCAGCTTTAGACTTGGGCCATGTTTGCTTCATATCCCTTTTTTTCTCACTACTTTTGACCATGGTGGGGGAGGGGGAGGCATTTAGATTTCCATGTCCTTGGTCTCGAAAGGTGATTCAGAAACTGCAGAAGAAAGTACAGTATTAGTACTCTGAGGAGGAACTATAAGGGGGGGTAGGAATTATGTCTACAATCAAATTTTGAGCTTCAGCAGTAGAAGGACCTGAAGAGGGTGGAGGTGGAGGTGAAGGGTTTGTATGCTTCAGAGGGGCCTGACTAGTTTTCTGTTTTCGCTTCTGTATTTCTTTTTCTGAGCTCTTGTAAAATAAATTCTGACTAACACGATCATTTCTATTGTGAGTAGCCTTAGGGCAGGCTCTAAAAGCATGTCCAACATCCTCACATAAATTACAACGTAAATCCTCAGTGTAGTCCGAGCTATGGTGACCAAAAGCTAAACATAAATTACATTTGATTCTGTCACATGCTGATCCCAAATGAGTATATGCCCGCCCCTAAAGCAAGTTCTTGTTTGACCAGGGTAAAAACAATGGCCTCTCTCATTACCCAAAAATAAACTGTTAGGAAGATGCAGGGCCTAGGTATTGTGTCTTAAGTTAACATGTATAACCCACCTCCATTCCAAAGACATTCCTCATCAAACATAGGTCTAGGATTCCCCAACACATCATAGCATTTCTGCAACCAGTAAACAATATCATGGATAGAAACGGCTTCATTATGAAATAAAACAGTGACTTTTTGTAGACGGTTTTGTCAGTGGTATTGCCTTGAAAGGCAACCATAGTTCAATGTACTTGAAAGCATCATATTTGGTCCAAAAGTTGTCAAGACCCTGTCAAGAAGTAAAGCTCATATCATAAAGCACAGAGCCAGAAACATGTATCAAAGCATGGATTTATGTGGAAAAAAACCCCAAAAGATCCCTTCAGTAAATCGTGACCAATATACAAGAGATCAGGAGCCACTTCCAAGCCCCCAAGGTATTCCAGGTGAACTGCATTGCGTCTTTGCAAAGGGGGGGGGATCCTATAAAGGGGTCTTTCCTCCAAAAAGACTCCCAAGCAGATTTTGCATGCTCTTGAAAATTAGGAGCAGTTCTGGGAGTTCCTTGTCCCTCGTCCCCTGACTCAGCCCAACTTCATCTTCTGAAACTGAGGACTCTGTAACTTTTTTGGGGCTTAAAACAGACTGGGACAAACTTTCCCAAGAAGAAGTACACTTCTGTGCTAATCCCTGGGCAACAGCTGCAGTGTTATCAGGTACAGACCCAACTGTACTGGGAGGAGAAGAGTCCCCTGGGATCGGGCTATGGGCTGGATCCAGGATCCAAATCCTTGCAGCTCCCCGCTTCCAACCTGCAGCAAGCAGGGAGCATTCCAAAGATGACAGGGAGGATCCCTGAGCAGGCTGTGCTGTCAAATCAACCTCCCTGCCTTTCCATAATCCCAGTGAGGAAACAATTGCATTAGATGACTGTTCAGGAAGACTGTTAGGTGTACTTACAAAAGGCGTAGTTTGAGAAAACAAGTCTGAGTTCTTTGCTCCTGTCAGGGGATTTTGCTTCTGTAACTGAGGAGCATTCACCAGAGGTGACTCAGGTGTCTGGAATGAATGTAGAGTGACGACATCGCTTGGATTAGACATACTGCCCTGAACTGTGTCTTTCACAGCATTTCCTTGCTGTAAGATTAACTTTGCCGCATCTTGCAAAAACTCAACAGAAACATCAAGGTCATGCCCAGTAACAGTGTCAGGCATTGCGGTATTCATTATTGCATGTTTGGTAACAACACAATGCAATTCCTTATTTTGCTGCAGAATATTATTTAACCAACTATCATCTGAGTCAAAAAGTCCATGTCATCCTTGTTCTTGGATCTGAGATGTAGTAAATTGTTTCATACCCACTGCATTCAAGACTTCTAGGTTCTCTAGTGTGGTCTCCTGAGCTGGACCTGTGGGCTGGGAGACCTTCTCACCCACAGGTACACCAGCAGAATGGTTCTCCAGTACACCTTCCTCCATAGTGGCAGCTCCCCCTACTGACAAAGAGTAGGGGAATTTCCCCTGGTGCCCTGGTCAAACCCCCCCATTCACTAAAAATATCACCAACAGCTCAATCTGGTTCAAGGGCAGTTGGTATTCATCTGTATCCCCTTCCCCTGGGTCATGCCTGAAAATAGGCAGAATTTGTCTAGTGCACTTACCGGTCAATGAAAACTAAATAAATAAAATAAAAAAATAGGCACAGGACAGGTATTAACAGCAGAAAAAGGGAGATGGTGTTACCACTGTATAGATTGTTGGTGTGGCCCCACCTGGAGTACTGTGTCCAATTCTAGATATAACATCTCAGGAAGAACATAGACAGGATATAGGCTGTCCAGAGGAGGGCAACTAAAAATTGTGCACGGGCTGCATCAGAAGCCCTATGAGGAGAGACTAAGGTATCTCAGCTCAACTCAACTCAGCATTTATTTGTAAAAAGCACTAGTCAACAAGTATCCAAGTGCTTGCACATTCAACAACATAAAAGTAACAGATTAAAAGCATCAAAAATAACAGTTCATACACAAATCTAAAACAGTATAAGCATCAAAGCTGTCATACTCTGGAAAAGCAACATCATATAAATATATTTTTAGTGCAGATAACTCTCCACAGTCAGACACTCCCTTATCTGACAAGATAGAGAGTGTTCCACAGGGTTGGGGACATGAACATGAGTGCCCTGGCACCAGAGGTCTTCAAACAGACCCTGGGAACCTCTAGCAATCCCTCGTTGGCAAAGCGTAGCAGACAGGGGTGATGGGGTGTAGATGTTCTTGCAGGTAACATGGACCCTGTCCATGTATGGCTTTGTAGGTCAGCAAACTGACCTTGAAGGTGATCTGCCACTGAACCAGCAGCCAGTGCAGTTCGCGGAGCACAGGCATGACATGGCATGAATGAGAAAGACCAGTCAACAGCCTGGCAGCCACAGTCTGCACCAGCTATAATCAGCAGATATCCACCCCGGAAGCCCTAGGAACAAGGAATTGCAATAGTCAAGGTGAGAGGTCACAAGGGTGGATCAATGTTGGAAGATCATCAGGCAGGACCAGGTGTTTAATCTGGGTGATATTCCTCAGATGGTAGAAGAGGACTTGACAATTGCCTACATCTGAGATTTAAGTGTCAATCCCTCATCAAAATAACACCCACATTCGCGCAGTTAGAGAGGTCACCAGCTGAGTGCCCCAAACCCAAAGCCCACAAAGGCAACCCAGCTGAAGGCCCTCAACCTGATAACCTGGGTCCACCACCAACACCTTGGTCTTGTCTGGATTCAATCTCAACCAATTGGTAGTCATCCAATTGTGAATCTCAGCGAGGCAGTTGTTAAATACTGAGATAGCATAACCCTGCTCGGGCACAAAGGCCATGTAGAGCTGAGTGTCATCTACATATCAGTGAAAACTCAGCCCATACCACCTTACAATGTTTCCCAATGGCAGCATGTACACTGCAAACAACATGGGTGACAATACAGAGCCCTGCGGTACTCCACATGGCAGGGAGACTGGGTCCAAAGAAAAAATCCCAGACACCACTCTGAAACCTGCTGGTAAGAAAAGAATGGAACCACCTGAGGACCTTACCTGACAGCCTGAGATGAACCACAGGCACTCTAGTAACACATTATGATCCATGGTGTCAAATGCCATAGAGAGAGAGAGAGAGAGATCAAGGAGGACCAAGATGGAACGTGTCCTCTGATCTCTCACTATAAGGAGATCATTGAGTACCCAGACAAGGGCAGTCTTGGCACTGTGCCTCTTCTGAAAGCTGAACTGAGTGGGTCATATGTGGGTGGTAAGATTGTCCTCCAGCTGCAGTGTGACAGCCTTCTCAATAATCTTACCCACAAAAGGAAGTTTAAAGACAGTTCTGTAGTTAGCTAGACAGTCAGTGTCAAGAGAGGATATTTTAAGGAGAGGTGTAACCACTGCCTTCTTCAGGGTATCCAGAAACACACCTGACTCTAATGAACACCTGATTATCTGCACCAGGACCAGGCCAATGCCAATATGTACACCCAGGAAGATGGGATGAAGTGGGCATGATAGAGACCTACACATACTTCACAGGTGTGAATAAGGTACAGGATGGGAGTATTTTTCAGAACAAAAGTTGCTCAAGAACAAAGAAACGTGCAATAAAGCTAGAAACATGGAACTTTAAGAGGGATAGGAGAAAGTACTTCTTCACTGAAAGAGTGGTGGATGCCCAAAACAGTCTTCCTGCAGTGAGAGTGGGGGCAAAAGCAGAGGTGGGCTTCAGGTATGCATGAGATAGGCACAAGGGAATCTTTGGAGGGAAGTATGGTGGGGGGAGAGTGTGAGGTTGCTGGAGATCTGGTAGGTCCTATGGTGTTAGTATAGGCAGGGAAAATGGGCAGACTCAGAGACCCAAGTGATCCTTATCTGTCAACAAATTCAATGTTTCTGTGGTTTGACTCTTACCTGCATTGTGCAGAGTAACATAGTCACATAGTACTATACTGATTTAAGGTTAGAAAAGACTCTTAAGTCCATCACATGCACACAACCACTACCTTTTTGACTACAAGGTGAGCTCCACACAGTGTGTTGGCCTACCCCTTTTCTCCTTCTTGAGTATATAGCACATTACATATGGCTGCACTGAGACTCAAGGTCCAAAGTCACCCTCAGTCACCTGTACAGTCACAGGCACATGTTTGGGTCCTCTGAGGTGTCTCCATATACAGTATTGTAAACTATATGATTTCAGCCTGATTAAGTTAGCAGCACATTTACCTTGGGGTCTGATGGCCATAGGTTCTAGTCCCACACCAGGACTGGTATCATGCCATAAACTATGGCACCCAAGTGCAGTAGTGGGGGGATGCTATGCTTGCAGGGTCTGCTGTCCCTCAGATGAGATGTTAAAACTGAGGTCCTTTCTGATCATCTCTGGTGCTGCTCTGGTGCATGTCCAGATGGAAGTAAAATAACCCATGTCACTTTTTTACAAGAGTAGGTGATTATCCCAGTGTCTTGACCAATGCGTCTCTTCTCATAAAACCAGGTCATGTAATTATCTAAGGCTGTTAGAGGGTGTTGATGTGCGACATGGCTGCCATTATGTGTTTACAGACACTTCACTGCCAGTTTCTCACTGCTTGTTAAGTGCTTTGTGATACAATGTGAATAAAACGTGCTATATGTTTATTCTGCTTCTTCTTAGAATTATTTGATTTGCCAGTCATGTACTAGGGGAGCTCGCCCTATAAGATGCAACATCTAATTTTCAGGACCTTCTCAATGGGATGTGATGGGACTTGCTCAGGGTCAGACATGGAGTGAAGGTGGGGGGGGGCTGATGAAAGCCTACATAACTTCAACCCCAAAGCCCTGCTTCTACACAATGTCGGCATATGCTGCATTGCTTCAAAAGTACTACTGAACAGATTATCACTAGATCTGCCTAACAGAAATAGATTAAAGGTACCTGCAAAACTCATGTGTGCCAAATGAGAACCTACAAGGAATGCCTTCATTTTAGACACACTTTTTATTGTAGGAATTTGCAGCTATTTTGTGTGTGTGTGTGTGTGTTTAATATGAATAAAGACAGCCTGTTTTCTGTTTGGCTTAACCTGGGTTTTTACAGTTGCTGTTTGATTTACAAAATAACATTATTGGACACTGATACCATTAGCAAATAAACTGTATAACGTCCGTAGCATGCTGTATAAGAAAGTGTATTTATTTAAAAACTTAAATTAAATGTGTGTACCCTTGTGTACATATAGAACTAGAGGTTGTTAAATATACATTAATGTGAAAACACTAAAAAACATTTTCCACATTTTATCAAGTTTAGGAAGACAACAGTAGCCAGTGTAAGGGCAAGCAACACGAAGCGTTTTCTCCAAAGGCTAAAAGCAGGTCAGGACTTTTCTTCGATTGTCTGACAGCAGAAACCAAGGGCTGAAGACCACAAATACTGCCAAGCTGTGTGAATCAGCGTTCAGCTTCAAAAGGCAATATTTAAAAGGAATCAAATTCAATATGTAGCAATTATGTTTTGGAAAATCTGCATTGAAATTAACATATCCGAAATATATGGAAATGAGTGACCACTATTGGGACTGGGCAGACACAGTGGGACAAAATAATTTTTATGTTGTCAATTTGTTTCCTAAATATAAATATTATATATTTAAAATGCTAACAGCGTCAGTGTCTAGTTTTAGAAATAGGGCCACCGTGTTTTAAATATTAAATCCCTACTTGACTTTAGATAGGTGGGCTACATTGCCTCACAACTGTAAATGCTTTTTCATGTATTTATTTGTTTGTTTATACAGCTTACCGGCATTTCCTCAGTTTGTGATCGGCTTTGAAGAGTGCAGATGTGTTCCCGGTCCACCGAAGATCGTCGCACCGGACTCCGGAGATAAGTATGAGGGAGGCAGGCTGCGCAGAGGGTGAGTCTGGTTCGGGGAGGGTTAAACAAAAAAAAAACATTGCGGGACTGTTTTTCTTTTCAGGGACATTTAGCATGCTAGGGTGGGCTCCCAGCATACCACCTGAGTGTTTTTGGGGGTACTGTAGCCGATGGATTGGGCACCCCATTGGCACATAAGTAGTGGCGAGGCAAGAGCCGAGGGGGATTGGGCACCCCTCAGCAGACTACAAATGGGAGGGATACATTATGCCAACGAGGAGTGGGCTCTCCCATCGGCAAATTCATTTGGGAAGGAGAGACTGAAGGTGATGGGGATTGGGCACCTCGTCGACAAAGAAAGGGGGGGCGTGCATGATGCTGAGGGGGATTGGGCACCCCATCAGCATACAAAAGAAACTTCGGTGGGGACATTAGGCCAATGGGGACTGGGTTCCCCGTCAGCAAACTGGGTCGTGGGCATGCAAGGTACTGCCCTGCAATGACAGATCGCTCCCTCATTGCAGCAGAATGGCTGACATTGCAATGATGAGGTGGCCCCTGATTGTAGTGGTGAAAACCTTTCAAGGTGGTGGCACACTGGCTGAACTAGTGTCAGCAGCAGCATGCCACTGCATTGGGGAAAGTGGGCCAAGCCACAAAAAGGCAGTGGGGGCATTGGCCACTACAGTGCCGCACCTCCACAACCTGCTTCTGCAGCAAGCTGCCATAACATGTTTCTTGCACATGTGCACACAAGCAACATAAAAATGACTGTATAGAATACAAGGAGGTTGAACTAGGGCAAGATTGTGAGGAGAGACACAGATAGAACAAAATTTGCAAAGTTTAACAAAAGTACAAGGTTTACTATAAGTGCATTAGTGATTAGGGGTTTGCCAATACCTACAGCAAGGAAGGGGGGAGGTGGGTGGAGGCATATTGGGTGGAGGAGAAGGGTCTGCCAGTGCCTGCCCCCTCAAGAATGCTGGGGACCCTGCCTGCACCAGGCGGAGATCAAGCATGAACAGGAGGGAAGCAGGTTGTAGGCAGTGGGAGTTAGAACATGTCAGAAAGGAAAAGTGGGGGAAGAGAAGAGTCTGCCAGGGCCTGGCCCTTCCAGTATGCTGTGGACCCTGCCTGCACAAGGCAGAGGTAGAGCACAACAGAAGAGCAGCAGGTTGTAGGCAGTAGAAGCAGAGCACGACAAGAGGGACGTAGGCAGCGAGGGGGAGTAGGCTTCAGAAGGACTAAGAGCGAGTGAGGTGGGATAGAAGAGGGACTGAGACCCAGCCCTTTCAGGAAAGAATAGGGTGGGAGTAGGAGGTGAGGAAGGTGTTTGCCTAGGTTCTGGACCCCTCCAGGATGTAGAGAATCCTTTCAGAGGCCAAGGCCAAGCAATTGCAACTGGGTAGTAAGGGTAAGCTGGGGTACAGAAGAGGGAACTGGGGTGGGGGGGAGTAAGATGGAAAGGAAGAGGTGCTGGTGGAAGGATGTAGGGGGAGGGTTTTGCAAGAAAGAGATGGGTGTGAAGCTGAAGCAGGCTCATAGGGGAACAAGAAATTATTCAATGCCCGGGTGTAGCTTGACCAGTTTTTGGAGGTGTAGCACCAAATTTTCAACATGCTCTTTTTGGGACCCCTCCTCATGAAGAGTGCCAGAGTCACTTTGTTCAAATGTCCTGAATTGTGATTTCACAGATCGAACATGCTATTCTGTGCCAGAGGTGTGAAAACATGTTTTGGGCAGGATGTGGAAAATGACAGCTGTACTGTTTTAAAGGAGGTGTGCAAAAATGGCAATGTTGAAAATGTGGAGTGGAAATATTAACAAGCATTTGTCAATGCCAAATGTTTGCTTGCTGGTATTAGCATTGAAAATGCAGGAGTTAGACAGATGCAGAGTAGAAATGGTAGTGAAGTATTGAACTTCATGCCAACTCCACCTCCATCCTGTAGAGACGGACAGACATTGGGGTAAGTGTTTGGGTTGTCTCCCATGACGGTCATGCCATGTCATCTCACCCTGTTCTGCAGACACTGACACTTGTTGAGGTGTGCCTTGGGGTGTTTGGCTTTACAGTCACCCCATTCCATAAGGGCATACACTGAAATGGGTGCACCATAGGAGAATGGAGTGAAGTCTGGGGGCTGAAGAGTCCAAGGTACACCTCGATGCCTGTCAGTGGTTGGGGGGGTATAGCATGAGTAGTACAGTTGGCAATTCAAAGGCACACCTCGATGCCAGTCAGTCTGTACAGGGTGGGACGTTATGGTTAGAAACCATAATGCCCCAGGCGTTTGTTGGTATTTGCACTACAAATTTTCAACATGGCATTTTTCTGACCCTACCTCATGAAAGCATTTGGGACCTCTTCTCATGAAGAGTGGCAGTGTGATTTTGTCAATGTGTCCCAAACTTTGAGTTTCAACAGCGACAGTGCCATTCTGTGCCACATGTATGAAAACACAGATCGGGCAGAATGTGAAGAATGACAGCTGTATCATCCATAGGGAAGTGTGACGTAAGTAATAATACCTGACAGGGTGGGCATTATTGGGATATAACGAACCACCCAGGGGCATAATGAGGCCCGACGCTGCAGGCAGAGGGCCTTATAGCCCTTGGAAGGTCCGTTATATCCCATAACACCCACCCTGGAGAGTATTATTACACTTAGATAATGGGTTCCAGATGTGATCATTTAACAAAATATAGAAGAAAGTAAGCACATATAAAAAATAAGTAAAAAGCATGTAGAAACATTGTTTGCTGTAAAGTAGTGCCTAATGTGAAGTGCTGGCATTACCACTAGTGGTCGCTGAGGTGTATTTATTTATGCCTTTTGGGATTACCTTGTCCTCCTGGTTTATGAGTGTCTGACACACACACACACACACACAGTGCTTGAATAACGCTGTAACAACGGCAGAAATGTAGCCTGTTAGTGTTTAGAGGAGATACTTGACTTTTAATGTGGGATGGCACGAGTGTGCAGCTTGGTTTAAAGTGAGGAGACGACATTGGTAAAAGAGTAGGTTCGGAGAGTGAATATAGAACACGGAAGGTCGGGAGGTGGAGCGAGTTGGCAGGTATTTAAAACAAATGTTTATTTTGGCAGTGCTGAGAAGGAGCAGCAAGCAGTTTGGGAGCCTGTGTCAGGCTGTTGGTGTAATTTCCATCAAGCAGAGTGGCGGGGCCCGGGTGGGGGCTGTTGTGTCAGTAAGTGTGGAAAAAAATGGTGGCTGGCAAGTTTCGGGTGCCGAACAATCAAACTGGCACTTGTTTTCAAGCGGGCCGTTGTTAAGAAATAATGGCCCAGGTGGCAGGCTGTTTCAGCCAATCTGGATGCTAGTTTCAGTCTAGCCATTATCTAAGGTATGGCAATGTTGAGAATCTGTAGTGGGAATATTAAAATGCTCGCACTTCCGAGCATACATGGAATCGCACAATGCATGCACGTAACACAGTCATTTTATGGACTTTCATCACCAAATTTTCAACATAGGCATTTTAGGACCTCAGCTCACGAACAGTGTCACTGTGATTTTCTTATTGTGTCCCAAACAGTGATTTCCCACAGCGACCATGCTATTCTGCGCCAGAAGTGCAAAAACACATTTTGGCCAGGATGTGAAAAATGACAGCTGCACTGTTCATAAGGAAGTATGGGAAAATGGCAATGTTGAAAATCTAGAGTGAAAATATTAAAAATTTGCGAAGTTACGAACATGCGTGGAAACTGAGCAAAGCACACACGTAACACAGTCATTTTATGGACTTTCATCACAAAATTTTCAACACAGGAATTTTAGAACCTCTACTCATGAACAGTGCCACTGTGATTTTCTTAATGTGTCCTGAACACTGATTTCTCACAGCAACAGCACTATTCTGCTCCAGAAGTGCGAAAACACATTTTGGCCAGGTTGTGAAAAATGACAGCTGTACTGTTCATAAGGATGCATGGCAAAATGGCAATGCTGAAAATCTGGAGTGAAAATATTGCAAATTTGTGAAGTTATGAGCATGCATAGCAACTGCGCTACGCATGCTCGTAAAACAGTCATTTTTTGAATTTTTTCCACCAAACTTGCAACATATACTTTTTGAGAGCCCACCTCATGAACACTGGCACTGTCATTTCATTAATCGGTCCCAAAAGGTGATTCTGTGCAGTGACAGCGAAATCACCTTTCGGGACAGAATAACACATGACAGTGCCTGAATTCATGAAGAGGGGTCCCAATAACTCCATGTTGAAAATTTGGTGCCAAATTCCCCAAATGCCTGAGATGTGCACCAAAGTTAAAAAACTATTTATGCCATTATACAGCTTACCGGCATTTCTTCAGTTCACGGTCAGCTTTGAAGAGTGCAGACATACTCCCAGTCCACCGAAGATCATCAATCTCGGCTCCGGAGGTAGGTATGGGGTGGGGGGTGTGGGGAGGCAGGGTGCTCAGAGGGTGGTGTGGGTTGGGGGAAGGGCCACTGGACTCAATGAGGGACCGTTTCCTGATTTACAGGTTAAAAACAAAAAAAAAAACATAGTGGGACTTTTTTTGTTTTCACAGGGGCATTTGGCATGCTGGGGTGTGCTTCCACTGAACCACCCAACTGTTATTTTTTTGGGGGGCTGTAGCCAACGGATTGGGCAATCCTGTCGGCACATACCAAGGGGGGCGGGTGAGCTGAGGGGATTGGGCCCCCTGGGCAGAAAACAACTTTTTGGGGGACATTATGCTGGTGGGAGTGGGCTCCGCTATTGGCAAATTAAACTGGGTAGGGAGGGGACTGAAGCCAATGGGGATTGGGGCCCCCATCAGCAAACAAAGACTATTTTTTTGGGAGGTGCATCATGCCAAGGGGGGATTCGGCACCCTCTCTTCATTGGGGGCTGTGCAATATTGTTCATGAACATGGCAGTGGCTTGCCACTGTGTTCACAAACAATATTACACTAGGCAACCTTCTGCCCTGCAGTGACGGGTCACTCCTTCATTGCAGCGGAATGGCTGATGCTGCAATGACGAGGCGGCCCCTGATTGCTGCGGCGGAAACGTTACAAGTTGGTGGCACTTATGGAAGCCAGTGTCATCAGCATACTGTGCCTCCATTGGTCCACCAGTGCCAAGCCTCCAAATGCTATGCCTCCGTTGGCTGCCACAGTGCCATGCCTCCACAATCTGCTTCTCTCCTAAGCTGCCGCATAATGTTTCTTGCACATACATAAAAATTGGTGAAGTCAGGAGCGTGCATAGAAACTGTACAATGCACGCTCAAAACACAGTCTTTTTTTGGAATTTTTTTACCACATTTGCAACGTGGGCTTTTTGGGACCCCACCTCATGAACAGTTGCATTGTCATTTTGTGACTCGGTCCCAAAAGGTGATTCTGTGCAGCGACTGCAAAATCACCTTTCGGGACTGAGTCACAAAATAACAGTGATAGTTTTCACGAGGTGGGCTCCCAAGAGCCCTATGTTAAAAATTTGGGCCAAAATTCAAAAAAATGGCTGAGTTAACGAGATAAATTGAAAACCCCTTTGAATGCCATTATAGCATGCTTACCTTTGATTCTTCAGTTTGCAGTTCGGCTGTGAAGAGTGCAGACGTGTCCCGGTCCAGGGAAGAAGACGGTGCCAACCTCCAGAGTAAGTATGGGCTTGGGGGTGCGTGGAGGTGGGTGCTCAGTGGGAGGTGGGGATGGGAGGAGGCACTGGAGCAATGGCAAAGGACCATTTCCTTTTTTGCAGAAAAAAAATCACCAGTGGAAGGATGACGAGGGACTGTTTTCTTTTTACAGGAGAACAAGAAACAAGACAAATTTGGGCACACTGGGGTGGGCTTCCAGTGTGCCACATGAGTGTGAGGGGTGGGTACATCATGGTGACATGGGGATTGGGCACCCCAATGTTGGGGGGAGGTAAAAAAAAAGGACACACTGGGGTAGGCTCCCAGTGTGCTGCATGAGTTGGGGGGGTGCACATAATGCTGACATGGGGATTGAGCACCCCGATGTCAGCCGGGAGGGGTTAATGATAAATATTTGGGCACACTGGGGAGGGCTTCCAGTGTGCCACATGAGTTGGGGGGTGCCACATAATGCCGAGATGGGGATTGAGGACCCCAATGTTGGCACACAAACAGGAACAGAGGGAGCAGGGAGGACAGCAACAGTGGGAGGGTGCGGGAGTTTGTTTTTTTGTACTTTGTTTTTCGGTACTGGTGGTGGTGACGCAACTGCGCATGTGTGGCACTTATGCATGCAAAGTTGCGGTGAATGGCATTTGAACATTCACAACATGCTGACGCCGGTGGAACTGCACATGCACACAAGTTGCGCATGCTCAGTTCATGCACCGGAATGTGGAAGTAATAGGCAAAATACTGCGGCTGTTATTCTGTTTTGGCTGATCGTGGTGGAGGGTTTCAAGCTCTGTTGGGCATTCGGAAAGATACTTCCAAATGTCCAATGAAAGGTTTCAAGATCGGCCGTTTTCAGAGCTACGATACGACCCCAATAGAATAAACAAGATAGAGAAAAGGGAGGGAATATTATAAAGAAGAAGAAAGAAAGAAAGAAAGAAAGAAAGAAAGAAAGAAAGAAAGAAAGAAAGAAAGAAAGAGGTAGGTGAGGGAATGGGTAAAAGAGGGTGGGCTGGGGAACTAGAGGGTTAAGAGCTAATTAAAATACATGGATGCTGCTGTACATAATATTTAAACCTGATATAGCACGTCAGTGCTGGGATATGCTGGGACTGTTTTAAAAAATTCAATGTAAGTCTGAGAACCTGAGATCATGTCTCCAACCTTCCATTTCTGGGAAAGGTTGTAGAAGATTGTGGCACAGCAGCTTGAGGAACACCTCGTGGCCTTGAATATCTATGAGCTTCTCAGTCTGGGTTTCGTGCTGGGCACTGTATGGAAACTGCATTAGTTCAGGTGCATAATGACCTCCTCAGGGTGAGAGATTGAGGAGAGGGACAGTTCTTATTCCCTTGATCTCTCCTCAGACTTTGACATGGTAGACCATTGTGTGTTGCTCGACCACCTGAGGGAATTCTGTGGACTTGACAGCACTGTCATCTGGTGGTTTGAGTCCTATCTCACAAACAGGAGGCAACAGGTTGTGATGGGGATTTCCACCTCCTCCTCCCCTAGCCTGCTATCTTGTGGAGTACCTCAGGGTTCAGTCTTGTCACCAATGTTGTTTGCCATGTGTATGCTGCCCCTGGGTGAGATCATTAGAAGTACAGTCTGGATTTCCATTGCTATGCCGATGATACCCAGCTGTATCTATCCTTGCTCCTGGGACATCCAATGCAGTGGATGTACTGAACAACTGCCTGACTGAGATCAATGACTGGGTGGTCTCCAGCTGGTTGCGACTGAACCCTGATAAGATGGAGGGTACTGGTGGTGGAGTCAAACTAGAGGTGTGATTGGATGGCCTCTGACACAGAGACTGGACTGTTTCTGGGTCTGTGCGATTGAAGACCTCCTCTAGGGTGTGTGATCTTGGCATTATCCTTGACAGTGGACTGACACTTGAATCTGGACCAGCTTTTACCATCTGAGAAATATCGATAGGATCAAACACCTAGTTCTGTCCATGGACCTCCCCACCTTGGTATGTGCCTGCATGACATCCAGGCTTGATTACTATAATGCTCTCTACCTTGAGGTCTATGGAGGTATCCTCCACTGACTGCAGCTAGTGCAGAATGCAGCTGCCAGGCTGTTAACAGGACAGCCAAAATACTGTCACATCACCCCGGTGCTGCATGAACTGCACTGGCTGCCAGTTCAGTGCAGGGTTCTCTTTAAGGTGGGCTTGTTCACCTTTAAGGCCCTACATGGACTGGGCCCTGGCTACCTGTCGGACCTTCTAACACCTGCTGCCTCGGTCCGTTCCCTCCAGTCCTCCTCTAGGGGCCTCCTTGCGATTCCCAGGATGAGGTTAAAAACTGCCAATGACAGAGCTTATAGTGTCACTGGCCCCATCCTGTGGAATTTGCTTTCTCCATTGGTAAGGGAGGCCTTTTCAGTTGAGGTATTCAAAGCCAGCCTCAAGACCTTTTTATTCAGCCAGGCATTCCCAGACACTGTCTTTTAGATACTGCCTCTGAGACATTCTGAAAGAATGGCACCTTCAGGAATCTGCTGCTAGATCAGGGCTCCCATTTTGGGCAGTCTGCTTTTAAGTATTCTTAATTGATATGTTTTGTATTTTAATTATTGTGTTTTAACTGTTTTTTGTTGTATTGTGATTGTACGGTGCCAAGAGCCTCTGGGATTGAGTGCCTAAAAAATAAAATTTGCCTTGCCATACCATTTCTTCACCCCCCCCAAAAAAAACACATCTTAGACCCATTTAATAATAACAGTAAGACACTCCAGATTGTACATTGTGGTGAGATAATGGCCCTTCTTGGGTGGTTGAAGTGAAAGCACTCAGCAATGCCTCATGCCACACCCAAGATTTGCCATTATCCAACCACAATGCATACCCTGTTGTATCTTATTGCTTAATTGTTTTTTTTCTGTTTGTTATGACAGTCTTCATTCCTGTTTAAAATAAAACATGGAATCACAGAAAATAACCATATGGATACCTCTGCCACAGCATGATTGATCTCTATAGGGACACTAAATGGAACTGTCAATATTAATGTGTTCAATTTTACAAAGTGAAAAATTAGATACAAGCAGGAGTACAAAAATATTGCTAAGCTCAAAGTAATAAAATTGGCCATAAAAAAGTCAATGTAAGCAATATGAAGGGATGCAGTAAAGCTCTTGAAGGGACTATTTTATCTCTATTTTATGTCTAAATTAATTATAATAAAGTTATAACTTCTGGTTTGTTCTTCCGTTTATTGCTTAATCATTAAAGTATTGTCATTTTTAATAGCCATATTATAATCACAATGAGGGCACTCCAGGGTGTGCATTGTCCTGAATAACGTCTCACCTATGGTGGCCGAAGCACCAGCCTGTGGCATCATGATTTGCTCCACCCTAGGTATGACATTATTCAGTGATGCACACCCTGGAGCCTTTATTGCCTAAACATTGAGCAGTCTGTGCTCTCCAGTATGTGGAGTGTTGAGCAGTCTGTGCACTCCAGTGTGGTAGAGTGTTGAGTAGTCTGTGTTCTCCAGTGTGGTGGAGTTTTGAGCAGTCTGTGCTCTTCATTGTGGTGGAATGTTGAGCAGTCCTTGCTCTCCAATGTGGTGAAGTGTTGAGCAGACCATGCTCTCCAGTGTGGTGGAGTGTTGAGCAGTCTGTGCTCTTCAGTGTGATGGAATGTTGAGCAGTCTGTACTCTTCAGTGTGGTGGAATGTTGAGCAGTCTTTGCTCTCCAATGTGGTGAAGTGTTGAGCAGACCATGCTCTCCAGTGTGATGGAGTGTTGAGCAGTCTGTGCTCTTCAGTGTGGTGGAATTTTGAGCAGTCTGTGCTCTTCAGTGTGGTAGAGTGTTGAGCAGTCTGTACTCCCCATTGTAGTAAAGTGTTGAGCAGTCTGTGCTTTCCAGTGTGATGGGGTGTTGAGCAGTCTGTGCTCCATGATGTGGTGGAGTGTTGAAACAAAGTATTCCAAACAGAAGCGCATACATATGGAACGATCTCTACTTGCATGAAAATAGAAGAAAGTAATGTTCACACAACAGATTTTCAATAAAATATTCAGCTTTTACTTGTTGTGTCTTTCTCTCATGCTCAGTACATGTCATGATATCTCACAGGTAACAAGTAATCCCTAGCGCCTTGACTCTCACGAGTCTTCAAAGGGGGTGGAGTATGAGCAATCTGTTCTCTGCAGTGTGGTGGAGTGTTGCGCAGACCGTGCTCTCCAGTATAGTGGAGTTTTGAGCAGTCTGTGCTCTTTAGTGGGGTGGAGTGTTGAGTAGTCTGTGCTCTTTAGTGTGGTGGAGTGTTGAGTAGTCTGTGCTCTTCAATGTGGTAGAAGTTGAGCAGTCAGTGCTGTGGAGTGTTTAGCAGTCTGTGCTCTGCAGTGTGGTGGAGTGTTGAGCAGTCTGTGCTCTTCAATGTGATGAAATATTGAGCAGTTTGTTCTCTGCAGTGTGGGTGGAGTGTTGAGCAGTCTGTGCTCTTCAGTATGGTGGCGTGTGGCAGTCTGTTCTCTGGAGTGTGGTGAAGTATTGAGCAGTCTGTGTTCCCCAGTGTGGTAGAGTACTGAGCAGTCTGTGCTCCCCAGTGTGTGGACTGTTGAACAGCCTTTCCGCGCATGTGTGGTAGAGTGCTGAGCTGTCTGTATTCTCCTAATGTGATGGAGGGTTGAGCTGTCTGTGCTCTCCAGTATGATGGAATGTTTAGCAGTCTGGCCTGTCCTGTGTGGTAGTGGGTTGAGCTGTGTGTATCCTCCAGTGTGGTGGAGTGTTGAGCAGTCTTCACTTTTTTGTGTGGTTGAGTGCTGAGAATGCTTTTCTTTCCAGTGTGGTGGACTGTGGACTGACATCCCATTAGCTGTCAGGTAACATTATTTCCATTTTATGCAAACTGCACTGGCTACCTTTAAGGCAGATGTCTAGGTGAACTTATTTCAAAGTTGCTGGTATTGGTTTTAAAGCTTATAAAGCCTTTAATTCATTAAGAAAACAAACACATAAGCATGAGCTCTGTGCAGGAGGGGATGGCAGTACCTGCAGGGCTAAACAGAAGGTCAAAAGACAAATGATAGCACACTCCAAACAAACAACAGTAAAAAAGTAAGGGATTGTAAGCACAGAATGAAGTGCTGCAAAGCAATCAGTTTATTTTATATCTAGCCCCAGGGAAGTTCTGGCTACCTTGTAGGCCTAGTAGGCCTGAAAAGAGTTAATTCTAGCCTGCCTGAGATGCACCCTGCTGACTGGTCAAGCTGGGAGCTCACTGTAGGTGTGATCAGCTCCAGTGGATGATGAGTCACTGGGAATGGTTTAATGCAGTTGGAGGTAGGAGGTTGAAGCAGCTGCATGCAAGTGCTGAAGCAGCAGAGAAAACTTGTTTGGAGTTTTAACCCAGCCAAGCCCTGGGATCATGGGGTGGCCTTTGCTAAGGGAACCTTTAGAGGGTGGCCCCCAGTGATGCAGATCCTAGGGAAGTCCTTGATATGTATTACTAAAGAAAACTGCAGCCTCTGCAATTTCATGTAATCTGTATCTGGATTTAAAGAGGCTATGTGTTAGCACCCCAGTGCCTCTCTCCTGGCTGGGTAACTGACAGAGTTCTCATAATGGAACTTAGCATTTCACTTGGCCAGAGATCCTCTGCCTCATGGGAGCTGGTGAGATTTGGGGAAAGGTGGCAAGTATCAAGGTAACTGCATTCTCTAATAAAAGTGCCCTTCTATGCTCTAAATCTAAATTTGTGGCCACCCTTACCAGTCCATTTGGAACAGAGATGGAGCCAGGACATGGTGAGGTATATTGTAGGTCCACTGGCCCCTAATGTGCTGTTGTAAGTGCACAGAGAGGTGGTATATGCTTTGGGATGCATGGAATGTAATCTGGCTACTGTAGACACAACCTTGGCTGTCAGTATTGTGGTGTACCATGTCTTTGGAAAGCAGGAAGGAAGATTTACACAGGGCAGCTTTCAAAACCAAATGCCCCATTACCCCTCAAGTGCCTTTACTTGAGCAACATTTGCAGTACCAAGAAACCTGATTATGTTTACAAGTGATTGCTGCTTAAACAAACTCTGTCTAAACAAACTGTAGCAAGAGCCACTACGGCTGCAACTGAGGTCCAGGCAGCTGAGGTCCGGTGGAACACAGTGGACTATGCCGCCATGTTCAAGATGGTGGTGCAGAATGTTCCACGCATGCAACATGACTAGCGCATGTGCAATGAACTCCAGCAGCACAGTCCACTGTATCCAAGATGGCCACCAGAGTTCTCTGCGCATTCACAATGACTCACGAGTAATAATGGGCCCAGCACTGGATATGGTGGACTTGTTGCCAGAGTTCACTGTGAACACACAGTGATTGCCATTCACTCCACTATTCAAAAGTCCATTTGGTATTTGGTGAGCTCTTTCTCTTCAGAGATCACAAGATGTCTGCAGTTCTATATCCTCTGCAGCTGTAAAAACTGAGCTCCACGTTTGTACTCTCAGCAAAGTTTTCTTTTTTCTTTTTTAAAGAAAGGATGAGAACACAGCTCCCTTCTGTTTCACTCATTAGGTGAGTCCACCATTTTCTTTTGAATTTTTTCGCAGCCCATCCTGCTCAACCAATCATGGCCAATGTTAGCAGGATGCAAGACCCAGTTGGGAGGTGCTGTATCAGTTCCTGAATGATAGAAAGGCAGAAGGGAAAACAACAGTTCTTTTTTCCTGGTGTGGTTGCCATCAGAAAGTTTATTATCTGCAGTAAACTTGGCCCAAAACAAAACAAAATGCAAGTTCTTGCAGGCAAGTTGCAGTTGCATTCCAGTAACAGAAATGACCGCTAACTAGAGCTGTACGGAATGGGAAAATTCAGAATCTGTGGAATTTCGATTACTTTTTTTTATACTTTGTATTTATTATATTTTCATTTGCAAAAACATAGGACAGTTTTTACAGTGTATCAGTTAAGACAGCACATAAATACATCAGTCTGGTACGCAGCAATACATTAGTCAAAGGTCTCAGGACAACTTACGTAGTTTACAAAGCAGTTCATGTAATGAGCGCTAAGACATTTACAGAAACCATCATCAGGATCAATATATTTCTAAGGTACAAAAGTTGGATCTAAGGATGAAATATATAGAATCCATTTCCTCCATTTAAGCTCAAAGGTGGACCATTTATCTGTGCTTTTGGCTATTAATCTCTCTCTAACAGATATGTTTCTCCCATTATTCCCGGCCAGCCCTGAATGTTTGGTGGCTTCTTCTTTCCCCAATTTCTAGTAATTGCTTTTTTAGCTGCCAGTATATAAGTGATTAACAGTGATCCTCTGGGTATTGGGAGATCCTCTGGTGGAACTGAGAGTAATACTAGCTCAGGAGTCAATACAGCTTCCATATCTACCAGCTTTTTTAATGCCTCCAAAATATCTCTTCAATAACCTGCTAACTGCAGGCAGGCCCAAAAAATATGGAACTGATCCGCAGATATTTCTTCACAATCTCTCCAGCAATAACTTGACTTTCCAGATGAGAACTTGGTCAGCCTTGCCGGTGTGTAGAAAAATCTATATTTAGCTTTCTAGGCAAATTCTCACCAACAGGGGGCTCCTAAAAGTCCAATTGAGAATTTAGTATATTTTTCCCAATCCTCCTTTGATACCTGGAGTGGAAGTTCTTTATTCCAGGCATTCAAAATTCCCTGAGTTGAATTTTTAGACAAGTCCTGTATACCCTTATGTATTAGTCCCACAAAGTGGGGCCACAGCTGTCCTCTCCCTGTGGTCATATCTAAGGTAAGCAATATGGGGGGGGCTGGAAGCCTACTATAGGCTGGTCCCCTTTGTTCAACTCTTTCTCTTAAGCTTGTATATATTGAAAATTCTTGTTGTGGAAGATTGTAAATTTCTTGAAGTTTAGTAAATGAGAGGTCCCTTTGGCATCCACAAAGTGGACTATAAATTTTAAACCCTTTTGTCTCCATTGAGCCAAAGTACCCTGCTGTTCCAGAGAAAGAGACTGGATTCCAAAATGTAATAGATTAAAATAGGTACCTACTGGTTCTAGCTCCCTTAAATGGATGAGTTTCCTCCAAGTCTCCATAATAGAGTTTGTACTATAAATAAGTCTAGGTCTCTTATTAGCTGGGGCATACAGAAATTGTAGAAGGTCGCCCCCTTCCTTCACCCCATTAAGGGTAAATTCCAGGTTCTTCCAGGGTATGTCATACATTGGGTCATTCCAATTAAAAACTCTAGCTATCACTGTGGCGTATGCATACATCTGAAGATCAGGAAAATTTAAGCCTCCCTTATTTTTTGGTAGCATTTATGTAGACCACTTAATTTGGAGTTTTTTTCCCAGCCCAGACAAATCTCGCCAACGACTTATTCCAGGAGGGAAAGTACATTGTATCTTACATCACCGCTATGGTCTGGAAAAGGTATAACAGACGTGGAAGGATATGCATCCTAATAAGATCCACCTTTCGATGTCATTTTCATAATTCCACAAAATTCAGTAGAATTTCATCAGAAGTTTGCAAAGTGTTTACAATTTAGTTATAACTCAGCCGCCATTCAAGCTAGAGCTCTGAAATTTGGCGTGTATACTCTATATTTATGATAGCATATACTGTAGATGAAGCATCCAGATTTTTTTGGTGGAATTTATCATTAATAAAGCACATATCACTACTTCATTTGATAAGCTGGGATGAGGTTTTGCAGTCCTGCTGTTCCTCTCTGGGTGACTATTCCCTCCCTTCTCTTTTGGCATAGCCAGACTGACTCAGTAGAACTACGATCTCACTGATATCCTCTTTGTTGTTTACAGTGACAAACTCCCTTAAAACGTAGTCACCCACTCCTTTCCTATTGACCTACCCTGTTGGAATAGTCAGAATTATTTCTTCTGCTGCCCAAGACATTGTCTTCCCCCACTACATATTTCTGAGTACCTCTAAGTCCTAGACTTGCATGTACACCACGCTCCCCAGATCATAAATTTACTGGATGTAATCCTTAAATATCCTGTATTCAGGTTAGAATTGTTGACACTCTGTGCTTTCCTGCTCCAACCTGGGGGTCTACCACTGTTGTGCTACCCAGCTCAGCTGTCCATTTCTTGGTGAAACTGTGCATCTAACTCCAGAACCTGGTGACCCCCCCCCCGTGCTACCTGCTTCTTACACCCCTATCCTTTAATTAGAATCCCCAGATAAGGTTGCGTGAAATTAGAAAATTCCAGTTTTATGGAATTTTTCATAAAATTCTACAATTTTCACAAAGACTCATGGGATTTGACTTCAAGTACAGATGTTATTTTGCAATTTCTCACAGCAAGCAATTAATAAAATGGATACACATTGTCTCCTTGTAAGGTCTAAGAACCTACCAAATTCAATGGCATTGCATTCTCTAGTTTTAAAGTTTCAGGTGTTAATAAATTTGTAGTTTACATTCTTGCAAAATTAAATTTTTAAATGTGAAGGTTTGACTACTTTTAATTCAATCCCATTTAAAGCTGCAAATAACTTTTCAGAAATGACCATGCGGTATAGCAGTTTAAATCTTTCAACTCTGGTGCCCCACACCAGGCACTTGGGTTAATATCCCAATACTGACAATGCAGTACAGCATGAAGGGGGAGCTGCACTCCTGAGGTGCCATCTTTTGGATGAGATGTTAAACCGAGATCCCATCTGCCTGTTCTGGTGGTAGTTCAGGTGGATGTTAAAGATTCAATGGCACTTCTCGAAAAGAGTAGGGAAGTTTTTATTGACAAACTAAAATAAATAAATATACAGTATAACTCAAAGGAAAACAAATTCACAGTAATATCATAATACAATCAAATACAGAGATTTTTTTATAGAAACATCAAAGGAAATAAACAAAAGCTTATAAATATTCATATTGTGAGGATCAAGCAAAAAACTATTATTTAAATTTAATTATATGGGTAAATCCTTTCCACCATTTTAATACTTTACTTGAGTTATACATTTGGACATCTTTGAGATACACTTTATACATTTCCTTAGCTACCATTTGGCAAAACCCCTCATATAGAACCCTTTTTTGATAAATAACCCATTGACACCTCACCTGCCATAAAAAAAATGCAAACATCCAAAAAATACTCCGAGAGTATTTTTGCTAAGATGGGCCATGCTTGGGGGATATATACCTATAACCAGAATATCATACTTCATACATTTCAGCCATGACAAATCCCACTTTTTGGCAACATATACCCATAATTTCATTACATAAGAACAGTGTAGTAAAAAATGCTTCATAGTTTCTTCTTGGTTAATGCATTCTGGATAATGACAATTCCTTTCTTCTTTTGCCTTGTATTTAGCTGTGCCTCTTATGTTTAATCTCCCATACATTATCGACCATTGTGTTTCCCACATAAAGGCAGGTACCCTATTATTATTCAACTGGTCTAGTATATAAGAGTTTTGTCTTACGGGACAATTTTTAAAACTAGGTTCAATAGGGTAAATTTAATTCATAATCACTTTGTGTAGGGTTTTCACTGTATTAGATACAATGGTTTGTTTAGTGATGTTCCACTTGTATAGTTTTTGAATTGCTGGTTTAAAATATATTGGAGTATGTATATGGGGATTTAATTTAGGGGCTAGATTAACCCAAGCTTTAAAGTATTGACCTAGTACTAATGAAGTCCAAATACTTTCTCTACTCTCTGGTCTCAGGATTAATTGTTTTATAGGCTGAGTAAAAAAAGTAAAACATCTCTTTACTGGATTTAATCTATTACCCCACAAAAGTTGAAAAAAATTACTATAAAGTCTGGTCTATACTGTGTAGAAAGAGGGAAAAGCATAGCCACATATTGCAAACAGGGAATAATAAACTGTTTGATGATTTGTATACGTTTAGCTTTGGAGAATTTATAACTTTTCCATCTTGAAACTTTAAGTTCTGTTTTAACTAATGCACTGTCCCAATATTTTTCAGAAGGTTTTGAGGGCCAAAAGAAATACCTAATATATTTAGGGGTTCTGGAGATAATATAATATTTTTATACTGAAATGCCTGATGACATCCAGCCCCCATAATCAAACCCCTAGCTTTGAGTAGATTAATTTTGCATTAGACACTGCTGCAAATAATTTAAATTCTGCTAGGAAAATCTGCAGAGATTCATAATTATTGAAAAATATACATACTTCATCTGCATATGCTTGAATATGAAGATGAGAATTAGGATGATCTACCAATTCCTATCCACTTAGGTATTACTGTCAAAGATTGAATGAGTGGTTCTAATGATAAAACATAAACAGAGGGCTTAGTGGACATCCCTGACAAACTCCTGATTTTAGTGTAAACCTTTAGTTTTACTTCCTTTAATAAAGGGAAACACTGTAGCTGAGGTATATAAGGATTTAACAATATGACAATCCATTGTGAAAGTCCAAAAACACAAACCTGAAATAAGTAAGTGTGATTAACCCTATCAAAAGCCTTCTCCAGGTCGGCAGATATCAGATACAGTTTTTCCTTCTAATGAAAGATACTCAATAACATCTTTAATAATCATAAGGGCTGATTGTATTCTTCTGTTAGGAATGCTACAATATTGCAAAGGTGACATTAATGTTTCTACAGAAATTTTCATTCTGTTATTTAATAACATTGTGAATATTTTATAATCTGAGTTCAAAATTGTTATGGGCCTCCAATTTCTTATTTCCTCTTTATCTCCTGATTTATAAATGTGTATAATTAGGCCATTTGTAAACTCAGAAGGCACTTTTGTACTCATCATAATGTATTGAAAAACTAAAAATAAGCAGGCTGAAAATTATTTTTTAAAAGTTTTATATAATGCATAAGGAAGACCATCTATACATGGAGAAACTCCTTCTTTGAGATTATGGATTATATTTTCAACATCTGATTCTAAAAAGGGTTCCAGTAATGTTTTATCTTTTTTTTGTGAAGGAGAAAAATGAATTGGGTCTAGATAAGTTCTGACATTTTCTATCTTAATTGGAGAAGAAGGGTTCAGTGTTTCATGATGAGATTCTATAATGGAATTAATCTTTGTTTCAGATACCACTTTTTTACCTCCTGATACTAAGAATTCCATATGAGTAGTTTCTTTTAAGTTCTTACACATTTTGAAAGGGTCTCCTATTTTTAATTTTTGAGTATTGTTCAAGAACAGGGCCTGTAATGTTCTTGCCCTATCGTATTGTACTTGTTTAATCTTGAATTTAAGATTCTTTATTTGGTCAGAGTAGTCATACCTGGAGGTATTAGCCTTTGATATTAGGAACTATAATTGTTGTCCTAGCTTTAAATATGTAAAAAAAATATATTGTTTTTTTGAGTAGATCCATAGTTCTTAAACTACTTACTTAAGTCTGCTTTAGTTTCCCTCCACCATTCTCCCATATCAGTATATAAAAATGCAACCGAAAGTCTTGCTTTTAAAAGTTGAGACACTGCATATTTCACAAAACTATTACCTAGTATAGAGGTATTTAGTTTCCATCAAAGTGATCATTTCGGTACTGAAGTTAAATTACCAAATGAATAAAGTAATAATAAGTGGTTTGAAAATTCAACTGGTATTATTTGAAAATTTCCAAAAGGGATTTCAGCCGAAATAAGTAGATAATCAACAGTGGTTTTATATTTTCCTTTCATGTAGGTAAAA
Organism: Neoceratodus forsteri; assembly: GCA_016271365.2. Classification (NCBI taxonomy): domain Eukaryota; kingdom Metazoa; phylum Chordata; order Ceratodontiformes; family Ceratodontidae; genus Neoceratodus; species Neoceratodus forsteri. The sequence goes on from JADMNL010000024.1 coordinate 130,739,367, forward strand.
CTAGGCCCAGAAAGCATATACTGCAAACAATTAGTGAGCCCTGAGGTTTTAATTATTACCTCTAATAAATGCAAATCACAGTAAATTATTTTATTGGTGAGCCCTTTTTCTATCAAACTACAGTTGAAATCCCCTCCCCAAAGGATTATTCTTGACGTGATTAAATATGGCTCTATTGCTTTCCTGCAGTTAATTCTTTCTGATTTTGTTTGAGGGTTATATAAATTAATTAATCTAGAGTCCCAAATATCCCATATTTCATCCAGAATCAATACCCTTCCTGGTATTAGATCTATTAATTTATCTAATGAAAAAAGAAAAGAATTAAACAAAATGCCCACTCCATCTGCATTATCCCTTCCAAAAGACCAATACGATGGTCCCCATGGCCAATCCCTTTTAAAAGTAGAAATTTGTACTAAGGAAAACATCCATGTTTCATGTAAAAAACATACCGTGATTTTGTTCTCATGAATAAACTGTAACAGTGCTTGACGTTTAATATTATTCAGAATACTATGAGTATTCAAAGACACCCATTTGTGTGCTACCATGATCATGAAGTGACTAAAACCACACTATTTTATTTTTTCCTTTTTTTCTTTTTTCCCCCTTATATTCTTCTGCAGTTAAACCACCAGTTTCCGGCACTGACTTCTGAGAATCAGAGTCCACTATATCCATTTCTGAATCACCCCAGTTAGTAAATAATGCTGCATAAGAATTCTGTGTTTCAATACTGGTAGTTGAGGGAGATGATCTTGGTCTCTGATTCTGAGAAGATCCCCTTGGTGGGAAAGGAGAGATTGGAACATTTTCAATAGGGGGATTGTCAGACTTATCAGATTTCTCAGGTTCACTATAATAGACAGGAATAAGAACCTCCGGATTGATAGAACCTTCTGTCAATACTGTTTTATTTACCACCTGATCAGTTTTTTATCCACAGTAACATCTTTTACTAGATCAATTATGGGGGGGTGGGGGGTTTAGTAGTTTTCGTGTTACTCATAACATCCTGCAGTTGGGTTACATCCATACTTTCAGGGCCTTTCTCTTGTTTAGAAGAGGCCTCCTGGGCCTGCTGAATCAATAGATCTGGGCTTATGCAAGAAGCTTTATTCTTTGCCGTCCATGTGCATTCTCGAAAAACATGTCCAAACCCTTCACAAAGGTCACATTTAGTATGATTAATGCATTGCATAGTTACATGGCCAATTTCTCCACAATTATCACACCATGGCTGATCACAAATACTTGATAAATGAGTTCTAGAACCACATTTGTAGCAGGCTCTTGGCTGACCCCATAAAAACAACCCCCCATCCCTGCCTAACAGGAAGGAATTGGGAATATGATCTATTCCTGTGTCCGTTTGTTGTAATTTAACTTTGTACTTCCACCCTCCCATCCAAAATTGTTTAGTATCTAGAACTGGTTCAGGTTCACTCAATATCTCACACTTTGGTCCCAACCAATAAGTTATGTCCTCCACATGGACTCCCTCATTCCTAAATATAACCATGACAAATTTAATCAGAGGCTTTGTAAGGGAGATTACTAAAAAGGGAGTCCATAAGGGGGAGAATTTAACCTGATTATAGCGTTCCCAGAAGAGGTCTAAGGCATAGGATGTTCGGAAGCTAATATTGTAGTTATCTTTCCCTGTGGTGTTGATGAATGCAAAGACATCTCTAGGGGAAAAGTGGAGGAAATCTTTAATTAAGCATTTTCCAACATAATACCTATCAGGATGCTCAGTCAATCCCCCTTTATAGCGAATACGCACCATGTTTCTCCTTGGTGCAGCTTCTCTTTTTGAATGTGAAAAAAGATCAGACATGAAAGGTTCCTGTGGACCCAGAGAGGAAAGCGCACTCTTACTTTCACTAGGATCTACTTTTAAACTAGACTGCTCTTGACCACCCTCTACATTTATTGTATTGTTTTTAAGAACAGCAAAGTTTAATAGAACCTTGGATTCCCCCTTTGTACTTTCACTTATATTAACTTCTGAGGCAATGTTAATATTGTGCTTATCCTTAGTATTTGGTTCCCAGTCTGAAGTAGAAGTTAAATTAAAGGAGGGATCCCATAATGGGTCTGGTGTCCAGGATCCTGAAGCTGTCATCTGCCAGCCCTCCTCTAGGATCGCTTTATGTGGTGACCAGTTTCCATCATGAAGCGGTGAATTCGCAAGTCTCTGTTTATCTTTAGGCTCCACTCTTACTGCCAGGATCTGTGACTGCAGATCTTTAGGCGGTGCAATAGAAAAAACATCAGTAGTCTGAGTTAAAGATTTATCTTGATGAGGAAAACAAGATTCTGTCACTCCTGCTTGTTGCGCTCCTTCCTTCTGATAGATAACTGCGCTATCAGCTGTTAAAGACAGGTCTCGCTGTACCGGTATTTTAAATACGAAGTCAGCTTGTTTTGTCAATTTCAGCTGTCTTCCAAAGGCGGTACTGTTGACACTCAGAGGGTTCGTTGATCCTTTGTTCAGAATTTCCCCTGTCATTTGAGGAATATTTTTCTGTGAAATTACATTTTTAGGCAATGAAGGCTTTAGGCACTCGCTGTCTTGTGCGATACTCCTGCCAGCCTTTTTATTAGTTTCCACATCTTTTTCACTTGCTGTAACTGAGTCAACAGTGTTAGACAATCCTGCTGATTGCAAGCTTATTTTAGGTCTTTGACTCTCCATTTTACTGACATAGTCAATTCCTGAGACATCACTTTTATCAGGTAATAGGTTTGCCTCATGAGAGATTTTTACATTCTGAAAGCTTATTTCATTTAAAGTTACAGGGAGTCCAGGTACAGCAATTACAGCATCTTCTCTTTTAACAACAGATTGAGTTTGGAAAATAAAATGCTCACTGTGACGATCATCCTCTGAAAATCCTATTGCTTCATGATAAATCTCTTCTTGTTCTGTTTTGATTTCACCATCTTGAAGGGCGTCCTCTTGTGATGCAGTGAAAGGTGAGGCCTTCCCTTCCACCAAACACACAACCTCCTCCTCTGCCATCTTGGTCCCACAGGAAAATGGGTCCCCCCTGCTCACAGGAAGCAGAGTAGGGGAATTTCCCTGGTGCCCTGACCAAATTTCCCCCCATTCACTAATAATACCACCAACAGCTTAATCTGGTTCAAAATCAGTTGGCATTCATCTGTATCCCCCTTCCCCAGGTCATACCCGAAAATAGGCAGAATTTGTCTAGTGCACTTACCCAGTCAACAAAAACTAAATAAATAAATAAATAAATGTGGGTATGTAGTTTTAAAATTAGAGGGAACTAACTGAAAATTAAAATTTGGCAACATGTTTGGCAGGATATAACTCAGTCCCATATACAGCTAGAAATCTGAAACTATGTGCATATACAAATGTAGTGATAACCAGTATACCTGTCAATTTTTGTAAAATTTCAATGAATGCAATCAAAATTATACTAAAATCACAGAAATCTGAATTTTGGCAAAATATATAGGTACCTATAACTCAACTCCCATTGAAGCTTGAGACATAAAACAAGGTGCATATATGCATTCTATGTGCTTCTCTAAATTCTGATATTGTGGAAAAATTTGAATAAGAAATGTTAAACTGATCTCAAAACAACTGAATATTAAATTTTGATTTAATGTTTGGCCACCCATAACTCCTCCACTTTCATTCTACAACTCTGAAATTTAGTGCACTCTTGTAAGCCACTGGGTGCTGTTTACATTTCAAATTTGGTGTTATTTGGATGTGTATTTTTACAATTGTAATGAAATAACTAAAATTTAAAATTTTGTGGAATTTTCACGAACATTCCACGGAATTCCAAGGATAGGAATGGTCATTCTGTGTGCATTCTATGGGTGGAATTTTATATTTCACACAGCTCTAGTGCTACTAGCCTGCTGAACCTAGCTGGGATTAAATAATCCAGGTAACGGGCCTACCGCGGGGGCACCATTTGTAAGTTTGGATGTGGCGCCACACACCCTAAGGCTGTCCCTGTCACCATGTACATAATGGGAACAGAGGTTGAGAAACTTGGAGGGGAGTGTGGTCAATAGAAAGGGTACAAGGAGGTACACCCTCATCCCCTTATATCATATATACAATACATACACATTGGGAAAGGGAGGTGTGTGACCTGGAGGGGATGGGGAGAAAGAAGCAGTACAAGGAGTGGCCACCCCGGTCCACTTAAAGAGGACAGGAAAAAAATTATAATTTGTTTGTGATGTAATGCATTTTGCGGCTTCCATCAATATTGTGTTTTTATATGTGAACTTGTATGTGAAAAGCTAGCCAGCGTTTTGCTCTTTGTAATCATTTTTTTCACATATTGGCTGACTCAGGAGTACAATACTGCTTTCTTTCCAGTTGGTACACAGGGGAAATAAGAGAGACATTTTCTGTTGCTGTTTCCATGTGTGGCATCTAGCATTCATGCGCTAGTCACTGAACTGATTGTCACCAATACCAAAGATTTTCTCCATACTGCATTTTTTTATTAAACAGCTTTGCATCTGAAATCTCTCTGTGTGTATAAATGTGTTTATGAATTCTTTTTTTATGTACTGCAAATGTGAAAGAAATCTTGATCGTGATTTATTCCAATACATTTTTTGTTCTGATGTGTGTTGCAAGTGTCCAGTATTGAAGTTCTTCGTCAATGTTAATACTTTTCTTTTGTGACTGTGATGTCCCTCACATACTGTATAATCATTTTATTGTTCTGATCAATTTCTAATGTATAATTTTATTTGATTGTTTCCGGCTGGTATTTATATAGTTTTATCTCTGTGATAGCGTATGAAAATTAATTGATGCTTCTTAGTGTCGATTTTTGCCTCATTCACCATGAGTTTGGATGGTCCCTGTATACAGAGCAGTAGAAAAAAGATCTTTTAGTTATACTGCTTTTATTTTATTAGTTAACATGTTGATAAATGAAAACAAAAAACCTTTGTATGGTTATGTTTTGTAGCACTCTGACACATCCTGCTGTGCAGAGTTTCAATTATTTATTTCAAAGCTCTTGGAATTTGTATATGTGCATGGATGGGGTTGCTGGTGGATGGCCATGCGTCATTAGAAAAAAAAACTAATCTACTATAATTGGAGTAGCTCATTTTTATGTTGGTACCAATTGTATTGTTCAAATGTACAAAATGCAGAAGGTGACTGCAGATGTCCCAGATTAATTCACAATGCTCTCTGTCTACAATGATTTGGAGTAGTTCCTGAGCATGTAGTATTACTAATGCTATTGTGTATCATATAAATGTGATGAATAGGCACTTACATAAAAACTATTATTTGCAATGAGGAGAGAAGTACACATTATACACAATGAGATCAAGGTTGTATTATGATTATTATTACACTCCTACAACCATACCCCCCCCCACACACACACACAGACACACCACACACACCAAAAGAACAGGATCACAAAGACCACTACAAATGGATAATATCAGGATGAAGGATAATTAATATGAATATGATGTTGGATTGAGGAGGGAGAGGAGGTCCTGGGCATACAAGAAATACTGTACTGTTTCTATAATACAATTGAGTATGAAATATGATGAGCTTCAGAATTCATTCAAATGCATTTCTTGTCATGTTTAGGCTCCATTCTATACTACCTGCCACATATTTATTCAACAATCTGTCTGTTTCTAAAACTGATATCATGAGTTTTATGTTGCTAACCAAGATTCAAAAATGACTTCTAACATTTATAGAAAAAGAGTGCAACTCTCAACATTGCTGTAGGAGCACACATGAAGACACATGCAATCAGTAATTCAGTGACTGAATCCTGTTACTAATCATTAATGATTCTGATTGAGGTATATAACTTCCATTAAGAAGAAGGGTTGGGGCGTGGCTAGTGTGCAAACATTGCAGATGCAGCTTAGCTGAGCTCTCTGGGCACAAATCTTAAAACCATCTGAATAGTAGAACAAACAGCAGGAAGAGAGATAAACCACAAAAACTCTTGTTCATAACAGTAAATGGCATCTAGCAAGCCCAAATGTAAGCAGCTGAAGTTAACTTTTGAGCTAGTAGACTCACCAAAAGACCAATGCACAGGGCTGGAGGCTCAAACATGTTTGCAGGCCCAAGCAGCCATGAAGGTGGAGGGTGGCATGTCGGAATTGGAGAGATAACTGGTGGGGGTTCTTGCAATGCTGGCCAACATGCAATCAGAAATGAAAGCTGGCTTCACAAATATAACCTCTCAAATTTCCCATCTCCAGTCAGTAGTAATGGGCCTCTCAGATGCATCCACTTCACACACCACCCAAATAAATGAGCTGGAACAAAGGATGAGTGAATTGGAGGACACTGTAATCTCCATTTCCAGAGATTGGAACTGCATAAAGGAGTGTGGAGGGGTTGTGGGATAACCGATGGACCAGACAGCAAACTTCATGTTCAACACACAATCTCTGAGTGATGTTTATTCAGAATACAGGAAATGAGCTTCAGCAATATCATATTCCTTCTTCAGTACATCAGTTTGCAGCACCAGACTATGAATGTCCTTTCTCTGCACTTAGCCAGCACCTACTGACACTGATCTCTAATCTAACCACTTTTCAGTGAAATCCCTTCATCCCAATGTGGGTCCTGTTTGCTTGGGTAGTGGGGGATCAAAAAGAAAAAGAAAATGAGCTAAAAACAAAGAGCCTCCATGCAGAATCATTGATAAAAGGGTTACCCCAAAGGGCATTGGCAACAAATCAAGTTTCAAAGAAATACAACGTCATACATACTTCTATAATGCAAAGCATCATGGGATATATGCAAATCACCATGGCATTTCAGACTTGTTCCGTTTACAGCAATTTACATGCATTTTAAATTGCACAACTAATTTAATTTCTATAATAGTCACTTAGTACTTTTTACCTTTATCAAAAACACCTAGTGCCATGGCATTTTCGGCATTTACAGGTTTCATAAACATAAGGTATATATATCAAGGAATTTTATGACATATAGCTATTACATACTAAATCCAACAAGGATAAACACAGCCTGTTTTACATAGGCTTGGAGTTCACCACAATAACTTCCCTGTACAAGGACCTGAGAGGGAAAAGGAAAATTAAAGAGGACACTATAGCATAGTCAAGAAAGGGAAGGGGATGCCCGTAGGTGGCCAACCTTATGCACTAGAAATTGTAAAGGATAGAGTAGGCTAAGAAATAGAAGAACTGTTGCAACAGATTTAAGAAAAGGTCAGTCCTCAAGAATGGCAGGAGCTCCCTGTCACAAGGATTCTGTAGTTGAATTACTGAGCTGGGTGCATGAGCAAGCGAACAAGTCCCAGAGGTCGAATTTAAGGATTGTTTGTCTCACAGAAGGCATGGAGGGGAAAGAACCTTGTGGAGGGAATTCAGAAATGGCTGGTGCAACATCTTAAACTCAAACTGGAGGGAGAGAAGTTTGAAGTGGAAAGGGCGCACCGTGTGGGACCACTGCCCAGACCGGGAGATCAGCCCTGTCATTGTCTTATTAAATACCTGCATTTTATTGACAAACAGACTGTTCTGAAGGCTGCAAAGATGCAGGGGTCCGTACTAGTTGAGAATGGCTGGGTGTCTGTCTACCAAGATTATAGCAGGGAGCTGCAGTTGCGGAAACAAAAATTCAATAAAGTTAAGTCACAGCTGCATTCCCTTGGCTGAACATTTGTCTTCCTTTACCCAGTGAAGCTGTGGAATGGCCTGGGAAACCTTCAAAATACTTCAGTGACTACCTGGAAGTCAAACATTGGGTTGAGGAGGAATCGGTGGGAAGATCGCATGCATGGTCATCTACATCTGTTGTCAGATAAGTATCAGTATTCATGCTTTAATTCTGTGTCTGATCCTGTTGATAAAAAGGGAAGTGGGGGAGCACACTGAGATGGCCAATTTAAACCTTTTTCTTGATTGCCAGGCTGCACTTGTAGGCCGCTTCCCCTGCTGTGACCTGGGGAAGGAGCACTGCACTTTCGGAGCTGCTGCATTATCGGATGGCTCCCCCACCAAGAATATGGCCTAACAATAGGACTTTGTGGCATGGGGAGTTGCCCATTGGCAAGCTGAATCACTAGTTTTCTCTGATCAATGCAGTTACAGCAGGGTGAGGGCCCCATGGGAAGTTTTGCTGGCCATACATAACTTAACACATACAAGTGGGCACAGCCGGAGTTATTGCACGGACAAGGTGCACCACCTACTGTAGGTTTCTTCTGCTGGACCATTTATGCTGCTTGCCCTTAATGGTGCTGGACTGTTGAAGCACACCTTTACTGACTGAGCAGCCAGACCATGTCTAGGGACACGGGTTGCAATGGGCTAGGGTACTCTTTAGTACATATCCAAGACTGTGTGGATGTTGAAAAGGCCACCAAAATATGTCTGGGGCTTCCTTCACAACAGTACTAAATATGTGCTTTGCCTTTTTATGTTGAAAATACTTGGTTAAATGTATCCTTATTTACATTATATATGGGATATGCAATAGGGAATCTGTGCTTTAGTAATACTGATCATAGAATGTCCCCATGTTGCATATGGGGAGGGAGGGCTGGGGGACCCTGTTCCTGCTGGCCTACTCATCAGTTGACTCATATATTCATGTGGGATAGCTTGGGGTGGTGGCACTCTCACTCTCACTATCACTCTCACTCTCTCTCTCTCTCTCACCACTTTCTTTAGTTTGTCTCTCTTGTTTGTATAATGCTTTTCTTTCTTTTTCAAGCAATCTGACTTTTGGCATTGTGTTGTCTTTGTTTACTGGGCTTGAATTTTCTTTCTAGTACAGTCTGCAGGTTGGGCATAATGGCACAATCTGACTTTTCATATTGTGCTCATCAATATTCTCATCTACAGCAAGGAAATTACATGTGTATATTGATCAGCTGCCATGAGTTTGCAAGGGACTACAGGCTGGGCAATTGTGAGCTCAGCCAAGGGGGTGGGATGGGAGGAGGTTGCAGGCTTACAAGTTCCCACATTGAGTTTACCTTGTTATTAATGTTTGTCCTCCAGTTTGTATTAGGGGGAGGATTCAGAAGGTTGTGGGGAAGGGGAAAACTAGTGGGGTAAACATTAAACATGCAGGCAAGATACAGTTGAAATATACTAAAAATGTATTTCAGTATAAAGCTGAGTTCTGGTGGAGCTGGAGCCCGACCCTGGTTGATGAGATGTTTAGTATAAAGTAGGAAAATTGTTAATGAGGCAAACATTGCAATCTGGAATGTCAATGGTATCAAATCTGTGGTTAAACGTAAACGCGTGGTTGCCGAGACAAAAAGATCTCGAATCCAGATCTTGTTAATACAAGTGACTCACATGTCTCACACAGAGGTGGTGAAGACCAGTGGAAGCATTGGGGGGAATGGATAACTTTCTGCTTCTCTACTAAGGCCCAGGGGGTGGCTATATGGTTCCCATGAGGCTCCCTGGTCGAAGTACACTAGGAGCTGAGGAACTCGGGGAAGATATGTGCTTGCTAACTTCACACTTGAGGGAGTGGGTACCCTATCTGTGGGATCGGTGTATGCTCCAAATGTTTAGGATCCAGGATTCTACCAAAGATTGGCGGTGGACATGGTCACCCTCCCAGGCCTGTGGGTTCTGGGGGGAACTACAATTGTGTCCAAGAGGGAATAACTGACAGATGAAACCTGACCGCCATCCCAGTCTCCAGAAATGCAAGGGCTCTAGTAGAGGTGGAGGGCACATTTCACTTGGTGGGTGTGTGGCGACATCAGCACCCAACTAGCCAAGAATACAGCTTCTTTTCACGCACCCACCATTCCTATGCTAAGCTGGATTAGTTGATAGTTGGCTCCACTCTGCTACACAATGTAGGTTCTACTAAATACTCCTTGATCCTGATCTCTGACCATGCTTCCCTGACCTTATCCATCTCAGCCCTGGGGTCAGCACTCACTTGTTGACCTTGGCATCTGGACCCCCTATTGTTGTGGGAGGGTAGCTTTGTTAAGTTTATGTCCAATGCAGTCAAAGAGTTCCTACTCCACAATGGGAGGAGGGAGGGGGACACATCACATAGAATGAGATGGGAGGCCCTTGGGGCTTACATTCAGGGGCAGGTAACAGTATATTTAGCCCACAACAAGAAAAACTCAGAACAGTTGCTTGAGCAACTCAGGGGTCAAGATTGCAACTTGTGAGGAGGCACATATGAATAGAATGACACCCTCCCTATATGGGATTCTTTAGAAACTGAAATGAAGCTTTGATCTGCTGAGTAACTCCCAGATAGAATGCTCAATATTATTGGCCCAGGCAGGGTGCATTCTATGATGGAAGCGGAAGGGGGATACTTGGCCTGGCAGGTACGCAGAAAAGAAGGGGAGAGAAGAATCAGCCAGCTTCAGACCTGATCAGGGCAGAAAATAGCAACAACCCCCCAGACAGAAGCTGAATATGGAGCCTTCTACAAATTACTATATACATCAGAGGTCTCGCCTACTGAACAACAGTTTGAATCCTTTTTTGATGGGGCACCCACTTAGAATGGGGCCTGATGGTTTACCCATCTATTTCTTCAAATTATTTGCCCCAGGTGTATTGGAGCCATTGCAAGACATGTTGTCAGAAAGCCTGGACAAGGGAATACTGCCCCTCTCCTTATGGTCAGCCATGATAACTGTGCTCCCAAAACAGGGTAAAGACCCAATGCTGTATGCATCCTACCACTCCATTTCCCTGCTCATGGCAGACTACAAGATATTCACCAAGGTGGTAACTAGCCATTTCAAGCCACTGCTCCCCTCACTGGTCCATCTGTACCAGATGGGGTTTGTACAAGGGCATCAGGGGAAATGCAACATTAAGAGAACCTTAAATGTCATACACTCCTGGGGAAGGGCCACTGTGAAGAATGGTACAGCCATACTTGCTGTTCATTTCAAGAAGGCATTTGACCGTGTGGAGTGGGGGTATATGTTCAAACTCTTGAGGAGTATGGGGGTGGGCACAACACTTTTAAGTTGTGTTAGCGCAATGTACTCCTCACCCACTGCTCAAATAGTAGTCAATGGTGAGTTAACACCATCCTTCTCATTGGGACAGGGTACCAGCCAAGGGTGCCCTTTATCACCATGGTATCACACCAACTCTGCGCAAGCATTTCAGCAGGAGCATTAAAGCACAGCAAAATAAGCACAAACCTAATAGTGCTAACGGTACATTTTGGCATATTGCATTCACATAGCAGAAAGCGATCTTTCCAAAGACTTTTCTACTGGCCCAGCTGGTATAATATTACTTTCTCCAGCACAATCCCACAGTCCTGCTTTGAAAAATCAGATACCAGTCCTCCCCTCGACCCCCCAATACAATCAGTACTGCAGCTCACACTGCCCAGATTGATGCTGGTGGAATCTGAACAAAGAACCATGTAGCTTATCAGAATCTGAGCATGCTTTCTGCCAGCTGTTGCATCATCATTCTGTCACGGAACATGGCTACATCAGAGGGGGGCGTGTGCCGGCACTGAATATGGTGGACGACTGAATGGCTTACTCCTCAGTTACAGCAATTTCTAATTAAGATACTCACTTCATTTTGGCCAATACTTGTGAGGAAAAAAACATAACAATATCGCGGAATGCACTCTAGTGATTTTTTGAAAGTTTGATCCCAATCGGACTATCGGAGGAAATTTGACAGATAATTCAACATTTTCTCCCTTTCCTACACCATCAGTTAAGATGTCCAAAAGGCAGATGGGCTCCCATTACACCATAAGGGAGTATGGTTCCCCGGCCAAAACATCAAAGGGTTCAAAAACATATACACATACCACAACGGGATGTAACCCAGCGGCAGATAAAATAGATATCCAGTCACTAAAAGAAATGCTTGAGGGTATAAGAATTGAGATAGGTACTGTTCAACAGTCAGTATCAGACCTTACACTAGATTCAGTATCAGTTATAAAAAGACTAGACCATTCAGAAAATCAACTGGATCTATTTAGAGACACTATTGCTGGACTAGAAGACCAAGTATGCACACAAAATAAACAAATACAGTACTGGCTTGAAAAAGTGGATGATCTTGAGAACCGGGGCAGGAGGAATAATCTGAGAATATTGGGAATACAAGAAGGTCTAGAAGGAAATAATATAATTGAATTTTTACAGCACTTTTACCCTCATTATTAGACTTTCAATGGCCATATGCACTGGAAATAGAAAGGGCACACCGCACCTTAGGTCCCCATGCCCAGGTTGGTCAGTGACCAAGACCTATACTGGTATACTTTTTGAGGTATTCTGTTAAGGAACAGATTCTGCATCTGTCATGGGAGAAAAAACAATTGATATGGAGGAGTAATAAAATATTGATTTTCCAAGACTTTTCATCTGCAGTCATAGATAAACGGAAGCTTTTACAGACATCAAACAAAAGTTAACTAAAATGGGTATTTTATACTATTTTAAGTACCCCAGCAACTTTTAATACAGTGGGTCCAAATGGAAGTGTACACATGTTTCATGAAGCTAGAGAAGCAATGTCTTTTGTGGTCAACTTTAAACAAACAACAAGGTACAGTAGTACAGACAAATCTAATGACTTTCACCACTCAAAAAGGCAGCGCATGGAAACAGCATTTTTGCCCAGGCGCTAGCATAACCCTCGAGACACTCAGCATGAAACCATGGAAGTCACAGCAAGCAATTCAGTCAATCACATTATCCCAGCAGATCTAGCTGCAGATAAGGAATATTCTAACTGTATCCAAAGGGAACTGACAACCCACATACCCTCACCTGTTACCAGAGAGAGAGAGAGAGAGAGAGAGAGACACCCATAAAAGACCCTGATCATACCTCGACTATATTAAGGAAGGCAAGATCTCAATTCAAGCAAAGTCATCTGCCAATCCTGAAGCCTAAAAATCAAAGGGTGTGCAGCAGATCTAGAAGTGGAGAAAGTGCTCGATGGTCAGACTCGAATCCTTCTACACCTCCCCCAGAAGAGGTTTTCTCTCCACCGCAGAAGCATGGTGTTTGCGCCACCGAGACTAACTTTGCTTGCCCTTTGACCTAGTTTTGGACACGAAGCGCGCATCTGATTGGGAGATCTGCTGATGTCTCCTTCAACTATTTTCTGTTCCCTGCTTCCTGTCAAGGCAAACTTGGACTTAAACGGTTACGTTTTCCTTTTTTTTCCCAGACTTGCATCATATTTTTACTTTTAGGAAGGGGAATGTATCTGCAGAGAAGTAAGAAGGATATTGGAACTTTGACTGCAAAAATATTTGGTGCAGAAAATTGCAGATGGATTCCCTCTGCAAACTAATGGTCTTTAAATTATTAGATAAAGCTTTATAACACTGTTTAAGTTCTTAATAGTTAATTTACTGTATCTGTACCTTTTAGATAAGCAATGTATAACACAAAATGATTCATTAATGTCAATAATGCAGAATAGCTGTCCACAGTCATGGGTTTGATTCCTGCTGCCCCCCTGCTCACATGTCTTTAGGTTTTTTACTATTAAGGGGTGTGTGGCTGATGGGAGCGTATTAGAGCATTTGGTTACTAACCTTTTAATAAAATATCTTACCATTGTGGGGATAAGTAAGTAAGTAAGTAAAACGATCTGAAAAGGGTGGGGCAGATAAGACTGATTTAAGACTGGAGATATGCACATACCTTCCCATGGCAAAATACTAGTTATCTATTTAGAAGAAGTACAGCAGACACTTTTATTCTATCTACCTATTAATAATCATCTCTTTCCTTCTCCTCTCCACCTTCTTTTTCTCCTCTCAAGATTTCACCCCCTTTCCTAAAAGCTTGATGTCCTTGGCAAATGGTTACTCAATGCGCATTCTTGAAGTTGCTGTTGCTGGAAAGATCTCCCAGGTAAGTAGGTCAAAGGCATATCATGTGTATAAGGCACTAATATGTTGGATGGAGATCTTTGGATAAATAATGCTGGGATCTGTGCATGAGGTAAAAGACAGTAATTAGCCAGTTAAACATGGTTCTTATATTATTATAGAACTTCTGGTTAAATTATTGACTGTTACTTTAAAGGCACCTAACAGCAATATTGAACAGAGCAATACAAGGATACTGAATTAATGCCACATGACTCCGCTATCCTTTCTTTATTCTGTCTCAGACCAAACCTATTAAGCGCGATACTAGCAATTAATTCTTCTCTCTCTTCTCCCTTATGTAATGCTGTACATCCTTGTTATTTAGACAACCAAGATGGGTATAAAATGTTTTAGTATTTGGCTGATAATGTATGGAATGTGTAACTGTCAACATGCTTAATGATGCTGAAACTGATGGGGTTAAGTCCAATTTCACAGTTGGTACACCAATCACCCAGTACCTTGGACCTTGTGTCCGGTGCACAGTGGGCAGCAAAGGTAGAACTGCAACCTATTGTGTTTTAATGTAGAAGTGCTAAGTTTGTGCTCTAATTCATCTTATTTTATTTTCTGTGAACATAATTTCATACATCTGTAGATAAATTTACTCTGATATCCATTATAATAGAACTTTAATACAAAAGTAGATTTCTGTAACTACATTGCTTTGGTTTAAAAACCTTTTTTTGCCTTGTTTTCCTTCTCTACTTTTTTTGTTTATTGATACTGTTTGCTTGTTCTGAGTGTGTCGTGTTTACTCTGTTTAAGTCCTTAAGCTACTCCTTTGCTACTCCTTATTCAAATGTTCTGACTGATAATACTTTGAACCAATAGGGCATAGTCAGTGCTAGAATAGGATCTGTGATACTTTATACATTACAAACAGTCATTTCCTGTTTTTTTTTATTCTTTGTTTATCAGGCACTTAGTGCAAGGGGAATCTTTCAGTGATGTCACAATATAGAATTCTATCTTGGCATGTTAATGGTTTGGGTTCCCCTATCAAAAGGAAAAAAGTCTTATGTCACCTTAATAAGAAAAAAGCTGACAAAGCATTTATCCAGGAGAAACATATGACACATGAAGAAGCCCTTAAGTTAAAGAGAGCATAGGTAGGGCAGACTGAAAGTGCATGTTTTTCTTCAGAAAAATGTGGGACAACTATTTTGATAAGAAAATGAATACATTTTAATAAACACAGTCATTTTGCAGACCCAGAAGGGAGATATCAGATCCTTACGGGGTGGTTAGATGGGCAAAAAATAGCACTTTGTAATGTTTATGCCCCTAATACTGGCCAAGACAAGTTCTTTAACTCATTGGTAGTTACTCTTAATGCTTTAAATGACTATGAAGTTATTGTTGGGGGGGGGACTTAAACGAACTGCTGGATCAAATTCTAGATAGATCCTCTGTTACAAAAAGCCCAACTCACCACAAATTCAAGAACTTCCTTCTAAAAATTACTGACTGACATGGCTGTCTCAGAAACCTGGAGGGTTGTTCACCCGACTGATAAAGACTACACATTTTACTCAAAGAGACATTTATTATACAGTAGGATAGACTACCTGCTAATACCTAACTCTTGGGTCAAAACATTTTGGACACCAAAATAGACACTATTATTATCTCTGACCATGCGATGATTAGCCTAGACTTGGTAATCTGAAGAACAGGTGAGAAATCACACAGGTGGAGGTTTAATGTGAGTCTACTTAAAGAAAAGGAGTTCCTGACTTGGGTAACTGACCAGACAATGGAATACTTTGCAATTAACAACAGTGGACAAGTCTCTAATGTATGTCTATGGAAAGCTTATAAGGCATATATTAGGGGGAGAATAATAAACTACTCTGTAAATAGAAAAAAAGAAGGGAGAAAGTCCTAGAGGAAAAGAAAAAAAAACTCGAGGGCCTACTGAATTTATCAAAGTGGCACATAACATCTAATAGAGACAACTTACATAAGATTTCAGTCCTAAGAGGGGAGATTAACTCAATACTGTCCCAAAGAGTAGAATATGCACTTTTTAGGATGGAACAAAGATGTTGGGAAGAGGGGGGAAAAGCAAGTAGACTTTTGGCCAAAAGATTGAAGAAAATCCAACAACAAAACATTATAACAAGTGTTAAAAGCCACTCAGGTTTGATACTCACAACCAGTAAGGAAATACACAAAGAGTTTTAAGATTTTTTTCAAAATATTTATTCAAAACAGGGTATACTGAATAATGACAAACTTGATGACTTCTTTAAAAAACTCAAACTACCATCACTCAAGCAAGACAAGAGGGAACAGATAGGTAAGAACATATCTCTGGAGGAAATTCAACTAGCTACATAGGATTTGCCTACAGGTAAAACACCTGGACCAGATGGTTTTGCAGGTGAATTTTACAAAAAATTTGCCCCATCTTTGCTACCTTATCTTCATGCTGCTTTGCAAGAAGCATGGGGGCATAGCTCCTTACCCCCTACAAGGAGACAAGCATTCCTTACTCTGATTCCAAAAAGAGATAAAGATAGTTTAGATTGTGCCAGTTACAGGCCAATCTCACTAATGAACACTAATTATAAAATTCTTGCCAAGGTACTGGCAAGAAGAGTTCAAAATATTATTGTGAATCTGGTTGGCCAAGAGCAGGTAAGATTCACCTGGAATAGATCAGAAGCAGATGGCATCCGAAGGCTCCTTAACTTAATATGATCTGCTAACAAAAAGAAAGAACCTTATGCGATACTTTCACTTGACATACTTAAAGCCTTTGATTCTGTGAACTGGACTTACATGTCAAGAGCTTTGATTTAGTTTGGTTGTGGAGCAGATTTCTGTAAATGAGTGGCAATGCTTTATGATAAACCAGTGACACAGATTCTAACAAATGGCTTGTTATCTCCACAAATTAAACTTACTTGCAGCACTAGGCAAGGATACCCTCTATCCCCCTACCTCTTTATTCTAGCTTTTGAGACTTTTATATAGGTAATACATGACTATCCTGGAGTCAAAGACCTTACATTGGGGAAAAAAGAGCATAAAACTTTTGCATTTGCAGACGATTTACTGTTAACTATTAGCAACCCAGTCCATTCCTCCCAGAGTTTAAAAGCAATCCTTCCGGTCTTTGACGAAATCTCAGGACTCACAATTAATTGGGAAAAAACTCAATTATTGCATAATAATGTAACAACACATAACTTGAGTTTCCTTGAAGGAATCCTCGACAGTAAATGGTTTAAGCCTAATATTACTTACTTGGGACTTCAGATATCCACTAATCTTAAAGACATAATAGCTCTAAACTATGAACCACTAATAAAGGATGTTGAAATGGATCTATCTAGGTGGGGAAAACTTAACCTGTCCTTATGGGGAAAAATAAATTCAATAAAGATGAACATTGCCCCAATACCTTTTTATTTGTTCTAAAACCTACCAATATTTATTGGGAAGAAAATATTGGGAAAGCTTGATAGGATTATTAGGAGTTTTCTTCAGCAAGGGAAACCACCCAGACTTGGAAGGGCACCTTGCTCCAAAGGGGGCCTAGCTCTCCCATGGTGGGAAAGATACCAGTTGGAGTTCATCCTTAAGCATGCTCTAAGACACCTTGAGAATCCCTCTTCAAATAAGCAGTCTCAACCTCTGTGGCTAACAATGGAAAAAGACATACTCTATCCTAATTATCTTTTTGACTTTTTATATATTCTGCAGCCCTCGCGCATTCTTGAAAATCCCTGTTTGCAGGTCTCAGTACTAGCACTGAAAAAAGTTAATGCCATTATAAATCCAAAAGAGATACCCCTAGATTTGATGCCTATATGGAATAACACCAGGTTGGGAGGGGCTAGTAAAGGCTTGTTGAATATGGATTGGATTAAAATGGGTATTACACAACTTGGACATTTAGTGGACACGCAGTCAAGGATTTCAGGAACTCAAATGTAGATATGGTCTTAAAAAATATCATTTTCCTTATTATTTACAATTAAGGGAGACACTTACGAATTTAAATATACTAACTTATGATTTCCTTCTGTCCAAATGTGAGGAATGGGAACGGTTAATGCGATTAACCACACTTAAAAGAAGAGCAGGCCTATTGTACAAATTTCTGAATAACAACTTATCTTCTGCTTGTTTAACCATCAAGGCCAAACAGAAGTGGGAGGAAGAGCTTCACCATGCTATCACAAATGAGGAGTGGGAATCTACATGGGGTATGGCCATCAAATCTTATAAAGAATTACAAGGTAGGTTAATTCAATTCGAAGTTTTACATAGGTTCTATTTTTGTCCAGAAAGGTTGAACACAATGGGATACTTAGGTGATGCCAATTGTTGGAGGTGTAATAGATAAAATGTAAACTTGACACATATGTTATGGGAATGTCCCAAGATTCAAGATCTTTGGCAGAAAGTTTTATTGATTTGTAACACAGTTATAGGACAAAACATTCTGCCCTTGCCTTCAATTTTCCTATTAGGAATCTTCCCAGAACCGCTAATATTAATAAATACCAGAAAATTTGGATATCTCAGGCCTTCCTTTGTTTTAAAAGACTCATTTTACAAAATTGGAAAAGTAGCAATATACCTTCCTTCAGTGAATGGTATTATCAAATGGTATAATTATATAATAATGAGGACATTTGTTATTCCTTGGTGGACAAACTAGACAGTCTACAGGAAATATGGGGCCCTTTTTGGTCTATGTAATATATTTCATAGACAACTGTTGTTTTAACAATTGTAAAATGATGTTATTGTTTTTTTTCTCTCTTTTCTCCTTTTACTTCTAAATTAACTTAGAGTGCACTTGTATTGATTTTCACTGGAGCAATGGGAACACTTATTTGTGATATATTAGTAATGCCCTTAATTAGTACTTGATGCTAAATTATTTTGTTTGTACTATCATTCCTGTACATCTTTTCTTTGTATTTAGGAAGTAGTATTCTAGGGCCCAGATATTCAAAAGGGTTGTGCATGGCGCAACAGTGTTGCGCCATGTACAACCCACTGATGCGCCCCAGCACGATATTCAAAAGGGGAAAGTGCATGGCACAAATCCTGATGCGCCAGAGTGCATCAGTAATGTATGCAGGTGCAGGTGGGGGGGTATGCCCATGCATACTCTGCATAGCCCGATATTCAGCCGGGATGTGCGGAGCCATGCATGCGTAACCCCTACCTGTGCCAGCACAAAGTTGATCCCAAAAAAAGGAACAATGGATGGCCACTCACAGGAGAGCTGCCACATTGCAGGGTGCAACACGGCAGCTGCCACCTGTGGGTGGCCACCCGAGCTCAGGCTGCACTTCCTGGTGGCACTCCACCTTGCCCAATCATGGGCATTAGTAAAATAAAGAAAACCCCCCACATCCCTGGTGGTCCAGTAGACCGCTGCCTGCCCAGTCATGGGCTTCAGTAAAGAAATAGTTTATCCTATATCCCTGGTGGTCCAGTGAACCACTGCCCACCCGATTATGGGCTTAAGTGTGTTAAAAAGATAAATTCTGAATCCCTGGTGGTCCAGTGGACCGCTGCCCACCCGATCACGGGCTTAAGTGTGTTAAAAAGATAAATTCTGAATCCTTGGTGGTCCAGTGGATCGCTACCGACCCAATCATGGGCTTAAGTGTGAAAAATAGATGCATTCTGAATCCCTGGTGGTCCAGTGGACGGAAGTCTGCCCGCTTGCGAGCTTAAGTGTGACAGAATATTATACCTATGTCCCTGGTGGTCCAGTGGACCCCTCACCACCACCCACTGCCCCCACCACCGCTCCCTGGTCAGAGGTGGGCGGCAGCACCACCGCCTGCCGCCCTGCTGCCCAGCAACTGACACTGTTGGTAGGGCTGTATGCCCATTGGTCCACAGCGTGAGCTATGAGCATGCTGCCCATACAACAAGACATATTCTCCAGATATGTGAATGGATCCATTCACATATCTGAAATGTAGTATAGTATATGGTGCACACCCATTGGCTCACGCTGGGACCAATGGGTGTACAGTCCCACCGATGGTGTCAGTCGGTGGGCGGCAGGCGGCAGGCGGTGCTGCCACCCACTGCTGGCATGGGGAGCAGGTGGTGGGGACTGTGGCTGGTGGGAGGTGTCCACTGGACCACTAGGGATACAGGTGTAATATTCTGTCACACTTAAGCCTGCGATCGGGCAGACTCCAGTCCACTGGACCACCAGGGATTCAGAATTTATCTTTTTAACACACTTAAGCCTACGAATGGGTGGGCAGCAGTCCACTGGACCACCAGGGATTCAGAATTTATATTTTTAACACATTTAAGCCCGCGATCGGGTGGGCAGCGGTCTACTGGACCACCAGGGATATTGGGATCCTTTTTATTGTACAAATGGCCGTGATCGCACTGCAGGGGGTGTAGGTCCCCGACGGCTGCTGCCTGGCAGGGTGCCAGCTGCAAGTCATCGGGGATCAGCGCACCTGCATGCAAATGGGTCCATAATGACATGCAAATGATCCCATGTGTGCCTTGCATACATTATGGCCCCATTTGCATGTCAGCTTTTGAATATCGCAGTTGCTGCACCTTGCGCAATGGAACTTGCGCTAGCACATCCACATGCTCCACTTTGGCCACTGACACTGGCGCAGTGCCACTGCGCCATGCACACTGCGAGTGGCTAGGGTGCAATATTCAATGATGCTGAGCCATGGCGCAGCTCCATTGAATATCACCCAGTCAATGCCCCTGCGCAGCTAAGTTGCGCTGTGCCCAGGCTTGTGCCACAGCCTGGCACAGTTTGAATATCTGGGCCTATATGTTTTTCTCATACACTGATTGTTTGTCAGGAATCATTATTTTTTTTTTTAAATCAATAAAAAATATTAAGGGAAAAAAAATGGCTGCACCAGAAATAATGCAGTGACAGCAATGTGAAGTCCAAATCAGCACACACGACCATTGGCATGGTGGGGGCACTAAGAGAAGGTGGCAGGTCACAGAGTACATAATTAAAAAAAATAGAACTGAAGCTATCATGGGACTTTAGGACTGATGTGACTGACAGCTGCTGAAAACCAGAAAAAAGGAAAAATGATGCCAGCATGATCTGCAGTTCACCGGTTCCAAACTGGGTAGGTGCTGGAATTATGTGATGGCAGCCATGGTTTGTTGTGTTTTCAATCTGCATAGTGGGTAAGTAATCAGCTGTTTAGCAGCATGGCTGTTAGTGTAGGGTGGCAGTTTAGTGGATTTTAACAGCAAGTGGGAGCCTCGCAACTGATGCCCTGGCTAGCACTGAATTGTATGCCATGGCATACAAGGCATATCAGTGCTATGCCCTTGAATGAATTGCAAAAAATAAATAAATAAACCTGAACCAGGATGCAAGGCAGTAAGTAAGTAAATTAGTAGATGCCATCAGATGTTGGTTATTTGCAGGCATTGAAATGGTTACATTAGGTCATAGAAATGGTGACAGTAAAAACCTCTTAACAGGAGGTCAACTTTGTGATGAAATGACAGGCAGTAACAATGCTTAGCACTGCTTTTGGATGCTCCAAAATTGCTATGCTTTAAATTGCTGTGATGCATTTTTCTTGCCCAGACTTGACATGGAACCTATCCCAACTCCGATATATTCTCTCCCTGGAACCATTGGCAGAAGCCATCAGGAATCATAAGGACATCCAGAGATTCTGAGGTGGAGGGGGATAGCACAAAGTTGCTCTTTATGCAGATGACTTGCTGCTATACCTCAGGAATCCAGCCCAGGACCTGC
Source organism: Neoceratodus forsteri (assembly GCA_016271365.2). Taxonomy (NCBI): domain Eukaryota; kingdom Metazoa; phylum Chordata; order Ceratodontiformes; family Ceratodontidae; genus Neoceratodus; species Neoceratodus forsteri. The sequence goes on from JADMNL010000024.1 coordinate 130,761,086, forward strand.
CCATTGTACATGCCCTATTGACAGAATATGGCTTATTGTATGGACACAAGGTCAACTGGGCGAAAAGTAAACTCTTCCCTATGGGGTGGCTGAATAGACCCCAGTTGACCTTGAATCTTGTAAGTTTGGTGTTGGTGGACCACCTTAAGTATTTGGGTATTTATATCTCGGCCATATTGGGAGCCTTATATGCACTGAACTATAAACAGCCTAACCCAGTGATTGGCAGATGGCTGTGTTCAATGGCAATCCCTGCCACTCTTATTATTGGGATGGGTTAATATGGTAAAGATGATAGTCCTGCCACGATGCCTCTACCTGTATCAATCACTACTCATCTCAATCCCTTTAATACATTTCAAGCATCTAAACTCAACTACACAAATTTCTGTGGAGGTGGAAATTGGCCCGTATGAAATGGAGCATATTCCAACTATCTTCTCCAAGGGGAGGGATAGGCCTCCCAGACTTGTAGCACTACTGTTGGGCAGCACAATTGGCCTTCCTCCTTGGGGGGGCAATGGGTGACTAGGCCGGCATGGCTGGCAATGGAGGAGAAGGAACTGGCGGGCCAATTTTCCACCCAGCTTCTGTCTGCCTCTCTCCAGTCATACTCAGCCCCAGCAGTGATAAATCCCTTTTCAGCTGCTACCCTTAAAGCCTGGATGTTCTCCTATAGACACACTGGTGACCTCCATATCGCTCCCAATACATGGATCATGTCACTGCAGTAAGGGGAGGAGAGTTTGCGTGGTTCAGGTTCACCAGTGACTATTGCACTGGAGAAGCCTTGCCCTATACCATGTGCTCCAACTATATGAGGGAGGGGGGATCAGAGACTTCACCTCATTGAAATAAGCCTGGCACATAGACCCTGGTGACTTCTCTGTGTACCGCTTGGTGAGACACAGACTAGGTGATACATTAGACTCTACCCATGGATGGCCACAACCATCTCCATTTGAGGAAGACTTGTTTAGGCCCCAACCCTGCCAAAAGCCATAGACGACCTTTTACCAGACCTTGCAGGGTGCGGACAAAACAGCAACTGACTCTGTCATAACTAAATGGGAGAGGGACATCGCCACCAAAATTGAGCAGTCAGCTTGGACACTGGCTGCCAAACATTTAATCACATGTTCCGGAAGTAACAAGCTTAGACAGGCACACTTAAACATTAAGTATAGAGCATATCTCACCCCAAAAAGGCTGCATTCCATGAACCTGGACAGCTCTAGTAGCTGCCCTAAGTGTTAAGGGGAGGATGCAGACTTCCTTCATCTTGCTCTGATGTGCCCCAGGATAGCTCCATTTTGGTATGAGGTGCACAAAATCATAACTGGGGTGCTGGGATATAGCCCATCCAAATCTCCTTTGGAGCCCCTATTGGGAGCCAACCCACATCACCCACAGTGTAGAAGCCTGGCTCCCTTGTGGTCTCTAGCCCTGGTCAATGCTAAGAAGACAATAGCCCAATCCTGGATGGTGGTGAGTGCCCCAACCATACAGCAGTGGGCTAACAACATGAGACAGTGTCCCACCCTGGAAAAGATCCAGCTTACAGCCAATGGGAACCATGATGCCTTCAAGCAGATATGGCACCCATTGCTGGGGCAATAGAAAATGGCCTTTTTCCCTTGTGAGGGGGTCACCACATGGACCCTATAAAGCACTTGGGGAGACAGCTATGGTGGGTGGGGACCAATTGCACCACACAGGGTGTAAAATGCATGAAATGTATGAATATTTGATAACCAAGTCACAATGGTCTCACTGTATGAGAATGTCAACAGGATAAAAACCAGCTCAGTACTTTGTACTTTTATTCTACTGTATGTACCAAGAATGTACAATTGTTATGCTTGCAAATAATAAAAAGATTTTACAAAAAAAAAAAAAAAAAGAAGGATCAATGCCTCAGCAATGAGGGTGACCTCAGGGTGGAGTAACAGTGGGCAAAGATAAAAGAAGCATGCTGAATGTAACAAACCTCTGCATCAGAGAAGTGAGCAAAATCAAGAGGAACAAACTCTGGCCATAGCCGATAGGGCTGCAGGTGAGTAATCTGGTGTAAACATATTGAAAATTACCAAAGTTATGAGCCTTCGTTAGCAAAATGTAATGTAGGCTCCTAAATATGTTGTTGTGTTATATTTGTACACCACATTTTTAACATAGCCTTATGACCCTGCCTCATGAAAAAGAGCAGAGCAAATGTTCAAATCCTGCTCAAAAGGTGATTTCAAGCAGATATTACTACATGTTCAGCAGGAGTTGAAAAACTACAGCTGTCACATTCTTGAGGTGCTGTAAAGAAATGGCTATGTTGAAAATCTGGGTTAAAAATATTAAACATTGCCAAACTTACAAGCCTACGTTTGCAAAATTCTGCATAGCCTGATACCTTTTTTGTTTTTAAATATTTACATTCCAAATTGAGAACATAGCCTTCTTATGACCCCCCCCCCCATGAACAACGGCAGAGAAAATTTTCAACTCCTGCTGAAAGGTGATTTCACGCAGGGACTGTGAAATCACCTTTTGGGGTGTGAAACAACATTTTGGCCAGGATTTAAAAAATGACAGCTGTCACATTCATGAGGTGCTGTAAAGATATGGCTATTGCATAAATGTGGGGTACAAATATTGAAAATTATCAAAATTATAAGCCTGCGTTTGCAAAATTCAATGCAGGCTCATAATTTTATTGTTTTTTAATATTTTCTACATAGCCTTCTTATGACCCCATTTCATGAATATGGGCAGAGAAAATTTTCAACTCTTGCTCGAAAGGTGATTTCATGCATGGACCACAAAATCACCTTTTGAGATGTAAAAAAACAACAACATTTTGGCCAGGATATGAAAAATGACAGTTGTCACACTCATGAGGTGCTGTAAAGATATGGCTATGTTGTGAATTTGGGGGAAAAATATTGAAAATGGTCAAAGTTACGAGCCTGCATTCACAAAATTCAATGTAGGCTCATAACTTTGTTGTTTTTTTAATATGTTTACATCAAATTTTCAACATAACCTTCTTATGACCCCCACCTCATGAACAAGGGCAGAGAAAACTTCCAACTCCTGCTCAAAAGGTGATTTCTCACAGGCACCATGAAATCACCTTTCGGAATCGAGCTGCCTAATGACAGTTCAATTGTTCATGAGGTAGAATCCCAAACAAGGCATGTGGAAAATCTGGGCCAAAAATATGCAAAGTAGCCCAAGTTATGCCACCAAGTTCAAAACCCCATTGAAATATATTGAAGCCATATCTGTTTCTTCAGTTCCCAGTCCAGCTTTGAAGAGTGAAGATGTGTCTGCAGTCCAGAGAGGATTACAGCCTTGGACTCCCGATTGGTAAGTAAGAGCTTGGGGTGGGGGGATGGGGTGGTGGATGCTGAGTGGGAGGATCGGGTGGGGGCAGGTACAGCCACAAAAGACATTGATGGACCATTTTACAGGATTTTATACCAAAACAATGCATGGAGGATTCCTGAGTGCAACACTGGGGGGTTGGACACCCCCAGTGTCACTGCTATGTTTTTCTTGGGGGGGTGGGTACTGAGAGGGAGGATCAGGTGGGGTGATATCAATATACATTTAAAAAAAAGGAAAAAGAAAGAACTGCACATGTGGTAGTGGGGGGTCACTGTAAACAGATACAAAAAGCATTGTGCTTTCCAGCATGCTTAGTTTCTGCATGAAAGAAAAGCATGTCAGCCATCAGACTTGCAAATCCCTTTCACTTTACCAAATCATGCAGGTATTTTGCTTTTACAAAACAACAAAACTACTTGAAGATTGTAACCGAACTTGCACTGCCTGAACAGTACCATGATATTCTTGTCCTGGTACATATTAGGATGGGTTTCCTGAGATGTGGAGTGAGATGAGCACCTCTCCCTGCACCGCATCTCCTTCCAGCTCTATGTGGTGGGTACAAAGGAAAAAGAATGAGGAAAACCTTGGGTAATGCCCCAGCGAACTCCTTGCAGAAGCCGAACGCAACATCTCAACTTGGAAGAGGAAGACAGTCCTTATCACACTCTTCCTATCCATTGTTAAATGCCTCAGAGCTCATTCAGAGTAAGTACTTAATTGATAGGGAACAGGACAAAGGGGGGTTTCAGTGAGACAGAGGCAGCATAAGTCAGTCAATAACTGGGGGTTGTCAGCTCCAGGATTCACAGGCTCACCGCTCTTGTCACACAGTAAACACTGAGCACCAAGCAATCCAGCCTGCACACCACTGTTCAAGCCTGTTCTGCTCCTGCACCAGCACCAGCACTTCTACTGCTCCTGGTGCTACAGCTAACAGCTCTCCTCCCTGTGCCTTCCCCATTGCAGGCTTTTAGTCCCCGTCCCAGTTATTTGCCCCCTTGCAGAATTTTAGCCCTCCTCCCCCCTCTGCAGACTTTTGCCACACTCCCCCTTACAGGTTATTAATCCCCCTCCCCCAACAGATTATTAGCCCCGCTGTGCCCTTACCTGTTTACTGCCCTCCTCCACTTGCACAGGTTATAAGCACCATTCACAGTTTATTAACCCCCTCACCTCATAGGTTATTGGCCCCTTCCCTGTTGCAGGTTATTAGCCCCTCCTTCCCATTGCAGCTTATTAGCCCCCCTCCCCTTGCAGGTTATTAGCTCCCCAAGGCCAAATTTACCATAGCACAAAGTATGCCTGTGTGTCAGGCCCTTGTTAGTGGTGGGCCCTGTTATGACATGTTTTTGTGCATGCCCAACACAGCTGCTAAGGCAAGGGATGCAAACCCACGCTACCACCCCCTCCTGACTGATACTTCCTCTGAGGTGAGAGTCACCCAGTCTGCCCATCAGTGTCAGAGAAATGGGGAGGGCCACCTCTGTGATGCTGCTGCTGATGAGCTGAGGTCAGCAAATTCAAAACTTCATTGCAAGTTGGTCCTGAGTCGGACCCACTAATCCACAGACACAACAAACTGCCTGTACTGCAGGGACAGCCTGCGTGGGGGGTAATCCTCAGTAGTTATAACTCCAAATGATCTGGACAGCTTATTTGTCAACTTATTTCCCCTCTGGAGGGCGCCTTTTCTCTGAACACCAGTTCATTTCTTGTGTGTTCACTGTCAGATGCCCACAGATATATTTTGGAAACTGTGTGACACCTCCAAAACTGGACTTGCAACAGCAGTTCTTTCAGGGAAGTTGGGAAGGGAAGCACAATTGGCACAGTTTAACAACACTCACTCTGCTCTGTATGGCTATATTATAGAGACGCAGGAGCACTACTACATTTAGGGTTGAGTAAGCACTTGAATGTTAAACCTCAAATTTTGAACTTTAATATCTTCTTAAAGGACACATAAACAAGGAATTAGGGGGTTGAATGAAGCTGGAAACGCTCCTGTGTACGTGTAGAATAAGGGCTACTGATTTTCATGATGCCAGTATTAACCTGTAAATCAGCAATTTTTCATGGTTTCGTCAGTAATGAAAAGTTCCCCGAATATAAACAAAAATGGTGATCGTCTCCGATTCCGAGCCGCAGCTCAGCTCACAAAATGGCATGGATGTGCATACGTGATGATATCATTGCAGCGACTCTGCTCTGCTTCTTCTGTTGAAACCTATGGGCACTGTTTTTAAATGTTTTATATTGGTTTTATATTGGCTGTGTATGTGGCTCTCATCATATGTATCGATACTTAGCTTGTGCATCAGCGTCTGATGTAAGCCTCCATCTTGTTTTCCTTTTAATTTTCAAAAACAAAATTGAAAAGCCATAAAAATGACATAGTAGAGGTACGCCAACACATGTATTTTTCTAATCGGGACCCGTTTAGCTGGATTCAGCAATTAACTGTTGGAGAAATGACCTTGAAATTTTCTTTTTTTAGATTATGAATCTTTTCTCATGACTTATGATATGAAAAAATATGGGTTTTTTTGTATCACGTGATACAAAACAAAGATTCTTTTTTTTTGTATCACGAGTCACAAAAAAGATTTATAATCTTAAAAAGAGCACATTTCTATGGCACTTCTCTAACAGTTCATTATTTAAGGAGGAGGTTTGTAGCAATTAGGTATACATATCAGTTTAATTTATAATGGGTGATATTGTTCTAGAAATTAACTCAAATGAAATTGTTTTATACTCTAAAATGCTGAAAGTAAGATACAGGATCCTGAAATCAGTACAAGCTATGGTAGCCACTTTGGAAGGAGAATAATCCCAGTATTGTTGAGAGGAGGTAATACAGTATCAAGGAGATATCGGTTTATGTTGTGATGAGCTACATTTTGGGGCAAATGTAGAACACTTTTTTAAGAAATATAGAAATCAGTGAAAACAAACTGAAAACGTTCTTTAAACCTCAAACAATTCCACTCTATAACCAAGCAACACTTAAAATACGGTTCTTAAAGAACAGCTGAAGACGATAAGGAAACAAAGTAAGTACAACAGACAAAATGTACCTTGTCATTTGAATAGTTTCTGTATTAATCCTTTGTCTTTCATCGCATTTTGACATATAAACTGTGAATCTCCTTTTTCAGATAATCAGGGGCAGATAACTCTGAACCAAAGGATAACTGCCGAAGAAGGAAAGGATCTCAGGCTGAGTTGCACCTCAAATCCTCAGGTCTTGTATCAAGGGAGTTTACTAGTTCTGACAGAATAAAGAAAAAAACCCGGAGTACGTGGTATTCCACCTCAAACCTGGGCAAGAAAAAGGGACCTGCAGGAAATGACAACCAGATCCATGTCAAGAAATCTTCTATGTTTTATTTAACATTAAAACCCTTTAAAAGCAGTGATGTGAACTCTTACTACTGTGTCATTATACGAACATAAGAATTTGTCAGCTGAAGAAGAACATGTGGTCCATCTAGTCTGCCCGAGATGTCTAATCCCCCCCTCTACTGCTCTTGTTGAGGTTACTACATTGACTGTCCCATGCCTGTTTGAATTCTCAGACAGTCTTAGCCGCCACCACCTCAGGTAGCAGGCTGTTCCAAGGGTCCACAACCCTCTCTGTGAAAAAGTACTTCCTAATACTGGTTCTGAATTTACCTCCAACCAGGCATAAATTGTGCCCTCTTGTACGCGCAGTCCTTGTTTCCTGAAACAGGTTACCGGTATGTACTGTGTTTATCCCTTTAACAAATTTAAATGTTCTATCATGTCTCCTCTGTTTCTTCTTTGATCTAGGGAGAATAGATTAGCCTATTTTCATAAGGTTCATGGTGTAGCCCCTGCACCATCTTGGTGGCTTTCCTCTGCACAGATTCCTAATGGTCTATGTCCTTTTTTAGGTGTGGCCTCCAGAAATGCACACAGTACTCCAAGTGAGACCTTACCAAGGACCTATAGAGTGGGATGATTACCTCATGCTTTCTGCTAGTAATACTCTTACCTGTGCATCCAAGGATGCCGCTTGCCCTTAGTGCTGCTTTTTCACATTGCTTTCCTACCTTTAAATCATCCAGTATTATAACTCCTAGATCCCATTCCATCTTTTTCTTTTCCAATTGCTGCCCTTCCAGGACATAGTTATTTCCTGGGTTCCTCTTACCCAAGTGCATTATTTTACACTTATTGGCACTGAATCTCCACTGCCAGCTTTTGGACCAGTCCTCCAGCTTTCTTAGATCTGCCTCCATTCCTTGGACCCCTTCCTGTGTGTCCACCCTGTTGCAGAGCTTTGTATCATCTGTGAATAGGCAGACTTTCTCTTTCAGTCCCTCAGCAATGTCACTGATGAATTTGTTGAAAAGGATTGGGCCAAGCACTTATCCCTGTGGAACCCCACTGGTTACTCTCCCCTCCTGCGACAAGGTGCCAGTGTGTACAACTCAGTACTTAATTGTGGAAGTGGTACCTAAGGGAATATCATCAAGACCAGTAAGTGGAAAACAAGTCATAACAAAATAAGTTAATGATTATATCTGAAATATTGAAAGCTCTTCACCAGGGGAATCAGAGAACCAAGGATTGGTGTAGATTAGCAGAAACACAAATGACAGTACTCAAGTCAGAAAATGAACTTAAAGTCAAAAAGCCATTTGATATGCTCAGCACAGTAGAGCCACAGCACAGCTGCCCAGCACTTCCAGTCATCATCGTGACTTTTGCCATGTATCTTAATGTATTCACACTAAAGACACATAATTCAGGCATAGCAATGAAGCTATGTCAGTTAGACAATAAATACATAATAATGCAACACATAAAAAAAGTGCTCCCAATCACCCAAAGTGCTTAAAAGTCAATATGAAGCAGCATACACTAGAAATACAGGAACAAATGTTATAAAACAGTTATAAAAAAACCTCAATCAACAAATCTAGCAAACTGAAATACATAGAAAAAGAAAACAGAATAACACAAAAAGATATATACTACTGGGATAAAGTGAATAAATTCACAATAATCATATTTAAGAGTGAGCGCCATTAAATACAGTAACAAATGAAAATGTCAACAGAATCCAAAAGTAATAATGAATTCAAAAGCAAAACATCAAGCTATGAGGTTGTAAATATACACACTTATTGTTGAGAAGGGGGGATGCAAGTAACAAGCTCCATATATTGTAAAGTCCCTGTCAACAATATATATAAATGACCATTCAGTTATTCCTTTATAGTGGGTTCACTCAGCGTCCGGCTCCTGTTAGTTCTACTATCAATTATTCCACCAGTCCTGGACACTGTATCGCACTCTCAGATGTCTGCCACTTTTGATTTGCCACCTGACCTCATATTATACCAAAAAATTACCTCCACCCTATGCCATCACTACTTTCAGCCTTGCACTGTCCTTTACAATGTGGCATTTGCCGTGGGGCTGCCCCTTCCCCCCTCCTTCCCCTGCACTATTCAATGTCATAATCTCTGATGAAGGAAAGGAAGTTTGTCCCACAGTCTGAAACCATACACAGATGCTAAAGCTCCTTAAATGGCATTCAATAAGGATGGCCTGGCTACTCCTCTTACTCTTGGGTAACATCCATCCCAACCCCGGCCCCTTGCCCCCTACACCAGCTCCCCTAAAGAGATCTGGTGGCTTGACGATAGCATCCATTCACATCTGTAGCCTCATGGCCAAATATGACTCATTACAAGGCTGGGTATCACAGCATAACCCCAACGTACTCTCCATTGTAGAAACCAAGAATTCCAGACATGGTCATTCAGCTGGAGGGGTATACCTCCTTCAGGCTGGATAGGATTGGGAAGTGGGTTGGGGGTTGTGTCAGTTATACCAAGGACAGAATCCTAGGATGTGTCCTCCCATGTCCTTCCACCAGCAGAAATGTACAAATGCTGGCAATTAAACTTATGCTAGGCACTCACAGCAAAGGTCTAATGACTGTTATGGTATACATACCCTCCAAAGAGCAATCAGCATGCTTTGCTGAAATCCTCAACTACCTCTCCAACCTGGACCAGAACTCAGAGGTTCTTATCCTAGGTGACTTCAACATCAACTGGCATTCACCTGATGCAGCACTGTACAAAGATACTATCTCCTTCCTACACATATTGCAGCATGTAGACTCTCCCATGAGAAGGAATTATTGAACTGGTTCCAGTTCACTGCTGGACTGGCTGATTATGAATCATCCCAAGAGAGTTACCCACCTAGTTGTCCTCCCTGACTCTATTAGTGTTCATTCACCTATAAGCTGTACCTGGTTGAATAAATCTCCAGAAACCCTGGTGAAACACACACTTCCAGAGTACTTAAAGGGACACTGTCAGCTTTCATACTTCATTTTCCCTGCCTCGGTATATCGTAATCATGTTGAAGCATAATGCAGATCTGCCCACACCTTACCTGACAAAGCCTGCACCATGTTTGTTGTCCTTCTGATAGTCCTGATTTTTAATCTTTTCTGAATTTCTCGCGGCCCGCCACTAACATCCCCCATCCCGGCTGCAATCCCCACGTGGTGACATCACACAGCAAGGAGGTCACTGTTCTCAGGTGCGTACTTAAATGCTGTTGTCCACTGTGCTCGCGCATTCCATCTTGATCAATATCCCCGTGCAGCACACATCCTCATTCAAAATTGGTTCCCGCTGTGATACTCTGAGGTGAGTTCTGACTGTCTGACTCTTTGCTCTCTTCCACTTTGTGTCTTGCCGTGCATGGTGTCCTGTTGTCATGTTTTTTTGTTATTCTACATTATTCTACATATCCACATTATTGGCAAATGGAGGTACTTCTAGTTGCCCGTTCATGTGCAGCAGTGCAGTAGCAGTATCCATCATTGTAATTTTGTTAGCCAACTTTGAGACCCATAGCGTTTCGTCCTGAACCAGTGTACCATTCGACATGGACCATGGTGCTTTTGCTGCTACATGAACAACATCATTGGGCTAAGGACAGGGCATCGGGCGACACTTACAGTCAGTAATATTTCAGTGTTGATTCCAAAAGTTATGCTACCTTACATGTATGTATGGACTGAGATACTGCTAACTGTCACAGAGAAACACCGAATTACTGTCCATACTCATGTTTCATTTTGGCAATTATTTAGCATTTTTTTTTCATGTGTGCTTCCATGGCCGCATAATACGCCCTGTCCATCATGACACTGGGAGCCCGTTCCAGGCCATCACCCGCTGAAAAAAATTGCAGCCACAGGAACACCATCCAAGTTCCTCACTACTGCACATATCCACCATCCCCACACAATTCTAACATTGGCTGCCCATCCTTGGTGCAAGAAAATCAACGTTTTAGTTGCAGGACTGTAGACAAAGGTAGACTGCTTTTTTTTTCCTTTTATGGCAAAAATTATTTGCTAGTCATATTGATGTTGTACAAAACAATATGGGGTTAGAATTAAACGAGTGTAACTACCCCTACGGATCCAGATCCACAGGATTCTGCTCTAAGATATGGTTTACAGAACAGCACCACCCGTTTCCCGGCTGAAATAATAACATAACAAATAATTGCAGATTTAAAAAGGAAAAAAATATATATATATATTAGGCTTCTTTGATCAGGGATTGAACAAGACGACAGCTCTGTAGGTCTGTCTGACTGTTCTGACAGCCTCTCTCTCAAATGCATAGAGACTGCAGACCAACACTGGAGCATGGTCAGTATAACACACAAAGCATACACAGGAAACATCTCCTCCTCTCCAAAATGGTGCTTTTCATTGAGGTTACACTTGTTTTATATAGACATACTAAAAAAGTTATTATGAAAGTTGCACAGTTTCATTCAAATTCCTCCAAAACCCAAATGGCTTGCACATGATTAGTGCCGATATCACATGTTAACATTTACATGACTCGTGAGCAGTAGCTCTGTTCAGTTTGCCACATTGAATGAGGATGTGTATAACTTCGTTAGACATGTATTGCTATGTGGAAATTGGGCTTTTAAATATAATATAGTCATTTCATGAAATTGCATGAAAATTCACAAAAATTACACATTTTTGCAAAACATTTCAAAAACAGATTTGCACAATTTCTTCTACCACTACTCCAGACATTTAAAGAAAATGTTCCTGGCACTGTAAGAGGTCCAGACAGATTATTTTATTTTTTTTCTGACTGGAGTCAGGGGGAGGGTTGAACAGACTGGGATTGACTGGAATGGATGAGGGGTGGTGATGGGGTGTCTCTTACCCCCATTTGTAGCATGCTACATCCTTATTCGAAGGACTTAATTGTCTTTGGCTAAAGATTCAAGCCAAACCAAACATGGGCTCTGAATTAAAGATGAGCAGTAGTTGTCAGTCATTAGGCTACAACAGAATCCCATCCTAGTCACAGACCTTCTTTGTGACCTTTAGCAAGTCTTTGCATCTTAGCATGATTTAGCTCTCCCATCTGTGAAAATGGGTAGAATACCAGAATACAGACTCCACTTAAAGCAAGACTCTGCATCTCAGTGGGCTATCTTGGATAAATAATGCAATTTTTAGCATTTAGTTGCCTTCTCCTGGGATTACAATATATTTGTGATGGATCGCTTGAAGTCCCAGTGCATCAGTCCACTGAGCTAGAAGACGAGTTGAAGCATGACTGACACCAAAAGCTTCATCTGAGCAATCACTGGCAACTAGACTGTGAAAAGAAAGTGGAAACTGATCTAAGGAATTCAGAAAGCCTTGGGTAAGGTGTCACTGGAAACTGGAACTCTGTATCTGTAGTAAGTGATCAGGTCAAGTGTGTACAATGCAAGAGACCCCTATGCTACAGGGTCACTATAGGGAAGAGAAGAAAATAAACTGTTGTCATATACACTGCCTTTCCTAAACAGTGTATCGCAAAGCTCTTTGCAAGCCACAAACAGTTTTGTTGGCAACCACTTGGTCGACACAGAGGGGTTGAAGGGAGTCAGTCATATAACTGCGTTGAAAAGCCCCAAAATTCTGTATATAGAAAGAGGCCTTACCTCTTTTTATTTAACAGATTTCTGGGAGGGAAGGGCTTGTATTTAGCTCCTTGGAGCTAGAAGCATGATTGCTTCCATGTTCCTATTTGTGTTCCTGTTACTGCACTCAGATATTTCACGGTCATACTGCAAAGAAAGTATATGGGTATCTTTTCTCTTAACTTTATTAGTAGCTCAGAGTGCTGTACAGATGTGGAGAGGTCACCTCACAGTGGTCTTAACATAGTTTCACCTTCATGATTATTTGCTCTAGGGCAACATTTGAATGAACACTGCCAACTTTGCCTAGCAAAAAGACAATTCTTTCGATCCGAACTAGAAAATTCCTGGAGCAACAGCCACAAATTTTGGGCTAATATCAAGGCCCTCACAGGTGACTCAGATAAATCACCACCCACCATGCTTAATCTCAATGGTGAAATAACCCAGGACCCAAAGCTCATATAAAATACATTTAATAAGATGCCGGCCTGGTGGCACTGAGGGTTGAGGTGCTGGATGTCACACCTCACTTCACGCCGGCGACACAGGTTCGAGAACGAGCCTGGACCGTCAGGGGTTGGCACGGGAAGGAGAAGATTGAGCATCCGAAGGATTTCTCTTCTCCTGGGGTGGGTCCCAGGGATTCCTCACTCAGTGGCAGCTCCTGGTGGAAGCTGGGGGCATCACAAGTAGCAGGGATAAACAGAGGGGACATGGTGACTGCAGGCCATCTGTGGGAGGTCCTACTGCACACCGCAACAGGGGATGGAAGAAATGGAAAAAACCCTGCCTCCTGGTAGGTGAAGGAGAGTACAGGGGGCAGCCAACCACACCCAGTGCCAGGTCTCTCCGCTCATTCCTCTGGCTCTCCTCCCTGCCTGGCTGCTCTTCTGAACTATAGATAGAGCGCCAGAAAGGAGTATGGCAGTCCCACCTTGGGAGACTTAGAGCTGGGGGGGTGAGTGGCCGGGTAGTGGTAGGGAACCACACCAGAGAGAAGAGGGGCGGAGGACTTCAGGCAGGCGGGATCATGGCACAGAGCCGAGCAACCCTCTGGAGAGAGTCCGGGTAGGACAGTGAAAAAACAGTTTGAAAAAAATACATTTAATACGGTCTTTACGGACCTCAGCAGGGTTCTCCCTGCCAACTGTCTTGACCCCCAGCCCTGACCAAAGTAGCACATCTACCCTTTCCCTTCAAACATTCCCCACCTTTTTACCTTTGCATAATTTCAAAATCAGAGGCAAAAAAATACCTGATGAAAGCTCTAGGTAATTCCAGGCACAGCAGTGATGGCCTAGACCTAAAGCTAATTACCCTAACCATCGATGCTATTCTGTCTCCTCTTACAAGTACACTCAGCCTCTCCCTTATCACCTGGTGGTGGGGGTGTGTAGATGTTATTGGCCCAGTCCTGGCTGAGATAGTGATGGTGTCATTAGAGAGAGGGATCTTTCTAGATCCCTTAAAGGAGGCGGTAGTACGCCCCCTTCTGAAAAAACCCTCTCCTGACCCCGACTGCCCAGCAAATTTCAGACCAGTCTCTAACCTCCCCTTTGTAGGGAAGGTTATTGAGAAGGTGGTCACTCTGCAACTGGAGGATCATTTGTCCAGTCACAATATCTATGACGCTCTCCAATCCGGCTTCAGGAAAAGGCATAGTACAGAGATGGCTCTGGTTCTAGTATTGAATGATCTCCTGATGGCAAGAGATCAGAGGACCCGTTCCATCTTGGTTCTCCTGGATCTCTCAGCAGCATTTGACACCATGGATCATGGGGTACTGCTCGACTGCCTGCGGTTTTTCTGTGGTCTGAGGGGAGCAGTCCACAGTTGGTTTCGATCTTTTCTGGAGGGCAGATCTCAGAGAGTGGTGTCCGGAATTTACACCTCAGACCCTCATTGGCCGCCCTGTGGGATACCGCAGGGGTCGATGCTGTCCCCTATGTTATTCGCGGTGTATATGCTTCCATTGGGTGACATTATAAGATGGTATGGGCTGAGTTTTCATTGTTATGCCGATGATTCTCAGCTCTACCTGTCTTTTATACCTGAATGGGAGTTTGATTCCATCACAGTGTTTAATAATTGCCTCCTGGAGATTCAGGATTGGATGAGTGCGAGTTGGCTTAGGTTGAACTAAGAGAAAACTGAGGTATTGGTTGTGGACCCTGGGGGGAGGACAATAGGGGCTTGGTCTGGAAACCCTCAGGTTTATATCTTGGGGGAGCCCCACTTCTGGTCTCTGGCCAAGTGTGTAACCTAGGCGTGATATTTGACGAAGGCCTGACTATGAAGACGCAGGTGTCAGCCGTAGTCAAATCTGCCTTTTTCCATCTGAGGAACATTGTCCGGGTGAAACACTTGGTCCCACCTGAAGATCTTCCCACCCTGGTTCATGCCTTTGTCACCAGCCGTTCTGATTACTGCAATGCCCTCTATCTAGGGCTGCTGGGGGTGGATATCCGCCGCTTGCAGCTTGTACAGAATGCGACGGCCAGGTTGTTGATGGGAGTTTCAAGATCTAGCCATATGACACCTGTGCTGCGTGATCTGCACTGGCTGCCAATACAGTGGCGGATCACCTTCAAGGTCACATTGCTGATCTTTAAGGCCCTACATGATTTGGGACCTCACTACCTGAAAGACCTCTTGGTGCCTTACTGTCCTACCCACTCTCTTTGCTCCTCTGACGAGGGATTGCTAGAAATACCCAGGGTGTGTTTAAAGACGTGTGGAGGTAGATCTTTTGCCTTTATGGCACCGACCCTTGGAATTCTCTATCTCATCAGATACGAGATTGCCTGACAGTGGAAAGTTTTAAAACAGCTAAAGACTTTCCTTTTACCCAAGCATTTGCTGGGACGTAATAAGTGGGTGTTATCTATGACTGCTGTATTTATTGTTTGTGTAACGTGTTTTAAAGTGGTTTGAATTATTATAAAGCACCCTGAGCTTGGGAAGGGCGCTGAAATAAATACATTTTACTTACTTATCATTGGTCAATTCCTCAAATCTGAAGTCAGTGATTGTTACTCCTGTTTTTAAAAATGGGGATATGACAATCCACTCAAATTTTAGACTGATTTCCATTCTACCTCAATTTCCAAGACACCTGAAAGAATTGTCTACAATCAGTTAATTCATCACCTCGACAAATACAATCTGCAGTGCAAGGAACAAGATGGTTTCAGAAAGCTGCACAGTACCACCACTGCCCTAGTCGGGTTTACAGGGTTCATACATGACTCACTTGATCGCAGGCACTTAGTGGGGGCCACCTTTATTGATCTCACTAAGGCCTTTGATACAGTGAATCATAAGCTCCTACTTGCCCAACTAGGCGCAGCTTCTGTCTCCTCAACATCACTGTGTTGGTTCTGGAGCTACCTCTCTGGTCATGACCAATAAGTAAAAATCGGGAGCACCCTTTCCGACAGACGAGGTATTAGCACAGGTGTCCCTCAGGGGTCCATCCTGGGCCCCCCTCTTATTCAGTCTCTCTTCTTTTTTTCCAAACTCTGTTTTTCTCCCACACCACTGAACTCTCTCCAGCGACCCTACCTTGCCACACACTCTACCTCCTTGCGTGTCTACTGTGTCCTCCTCCGCTACTCCCCGGCACCGGGCATCCCCTCCATGGGTCTACCCTCCAGGGAAGGGCCGCCCCCGCCCAGGGCGGTATTTCTATTAGGGTTGAGACACCGGGCCAGAGAGGGGAGGAAAGCGGAGAGGACTTCAGGCCTGACTACGGGAGTGTGGAATGCGGAGGGAAGGCGCCTTCACCTATCAGCAGCGAGCTTTTGTTTTCTATTTTTTCCTACGTTTCTTGGAGCCGTAGCGCCACCCCTGGCATACACCCTGCGACGCTACGTTCGGCTCACCCCCCAGCCTCTGCCAGAGGGTGCTCATTGAGCGACCTGCAGCCCTAACCCACCCCGGGAAGAGAGAGCTGTCCTCCAGATGCTCAATCTCTTCCTGCCCTCGCCGACCCCCAGCCACCCGGGGCCGTTTCTGAACCCGGGTCGCCGGTGTGGCGTCCAGTGCCTCAACCCTCAGCACCACCGGGCCGGCTATTCAGTTGCTTTCTTAAAAGGAAACATTGGAAAAGGCACAGCTTTACCCAAGCACTACAAAAATTCCTGATTAGTGCTTTAAGACAGTAACATTTTTTTTTTAATTACTCTAATAGTTTTTTTAGTGGTTTAAACAGTGGCCTTCAGCTTTCACTTTCTATTGCTGGAAGCCACCATTTCATGAGTAGCAGAGAGCTTCCTAAGCTCACTTTATGCCACTTTATGCTTTATGCTGAAGCCATCAGGTCATGTTGACATAGTTAAAATTCCCTACCCTGCTTGCGTGCGGGACCGCAGCCCCTATGTGACTGAGTGCAGTGAGGGCGGCGAGTTCCGACAGGACAGCTCCTCAGGATAGACTCTCGCCATCCACACACTGTCACTTGGTTCCTTGCCCAGTTGCCGAGTCCACTCGTCATCGATCCAATTTCTGGAAGCCCAGTGGTCCAATCCACTCGGACTGCTCAGTCTGTAGTTAGTCCTTGTGTTTGTAAGAGTTACTGTGTGGTTGTTGGTGCAGCGCGTATCCTCCTTGGTGGCTCCATTGCATTTTACTTTGTAAATTACTGGTTTGGTCAGTTGGACTCTTGACAGCAGTTACCTGTGATCGGATCATCTGCCGAGAAGAGAAGAACCTGGTCCTGCCTGAATGTACCAACATTTTCCGAACGCTTTGCTGTTGTAGCTATTCACCTGCTGCTGCTCCCACTACTTTGCTAGACTGTTGCTGCCATTAATCAAACCGGTATTCATTTTTTATTTTTTATTTATTTTTTTGTTTGGTAATGGGGTAAGGAGCACAGGAGGTGGTTCATGACTGTTTCTGAGGCACAAGTGTCTGTTTTTTTTCTGAGGTGGGTGTCCTGGGAGCATCGGAAAGGCCATGGGGGTGTGATAAGTGACTTGCTAGTCTGAGTCCCGAGTCTGAGGAGGCATACATTTTTATTTTCCATTAAACAGTCTGGGTGTTGTGATAAGGGATACTGCATTTCTCCATGCAGAACAGCCTGTTGACTTGCCAATGTCCTCTTCATTCATTGCAATGATTTGAAAGACACTGATCTAAGCCATTGATGGTCCAGTTTGTCCAGCCTTGTGAGGCAGCTGGCTATCAAAGGAAAATAGGACTGACTTCCAAAACCAATGGGGGGGGATACAAGAGAAGGAAAAAAGTGCTTCTTCATTGAAAGCACAAAAACAGTTTACATGTGCCACAGTGGTAAGCAGCAAAGGAGCCCCCAAAGAAACCTGACACATTTCACTCCCTACTATACCACCAGCGCTTTGTAAAAGGTATAGTCCCACAATACCTGCAGGCTAATATTGAGAACCTCAGTAGTGTCATAAAGTGCAAAATTATTTACTGTAAACACCACAGTGATTAAATAGCATCCTAAAGACGTGAATACATCTCGACAAATTGCTGTTTGCAGGGCATGAAAGGTGTCATCATGTGTCTGTGAAAGTGCCTCTGCTACTTTCACTAGTTTTGCACATGTAAGTAGAGGTGGTGGGCGAAGTGGGCAGAATTTGCTTCACGGATAAATCCACGCTATTCCACCCATTTCGCATAGCGTAATGTGCAATTTCACCTGGCGGAGTGGTGAAATTTCCCCTGGCGGAATAGCAAAATTTCACCTTCTGCAGTGCAAATTCACATTACGCCTTCCGCAACTGAAATTTACGTCCGTCCATGAGCAAAATTTAACCTTATCACTGTTATAAGTTAAAAGTAGTAGATCCCTGGTGGCTATTGTCCCCCCAAAAAAAAACTGTCCCACATGTAGAGACTAGAGACAAATCCTGGTGGCTAGCAGTCCTCCCCACCTGTCCCACATGTAATTAATTATAAATAATTTAATTATCCATGGTGGCTAGTGGTCCTCCCTCCACCTGATAATAACTCGCCCCACAGCGAAATTGTACAGTCAGTAACCCCTCCACCCGCATCCTTCAGAATCTCCTCCTTTATTTTAATATTATGCTGTTAAAAGAAAAAACTCTGGTGGTCTAGTGTGTTTTTTTTCAATTGTAAACCCCTCCGAATCCGATCCTCCCCAGTTCCCATAAACGCGATTCCCAAATTCCCAGTCCCTGGTTATCCAGTGCCCCCACCCAGTCTCCCAGCAGCCCGATGTCCCCATCCACAACCCCGCCCCACCCCCATCCTAAATCCCGTCAGCGGTGCCACCAGACCAGCACAGCCCTCCTCACTCCTCCATGACCGGCCTACCGACTGAGGTGTCACTGAATTCCTTGCCCACTGAATTCCTTGCAGTGATTCCTTGGCCACTAGAAACTGAGCGTAGATCACCGAACCAGGCTGTGATGTGATACTCAAACAAAGGACTTGCTGTTGAAAGAACTCTGACTGTGTTATCACATTCTATTTATCTCACTCTACAAACTATGTCTTACAGCTGAGGCATACCCTGCTCACTACAAGGGCAACCTGTATCGTACCATCCTTGCTATATGACTATTGTGTTGCAACCTACTGTTGGGTCACACACTAGAAAAACACGTAAATGTCTCTGTTTTTGGGTGAGTTCTCTTCACCGGCTTTCTAGAGTTCGAGTGTTTTAAGCCTTTCCTGCTGTCTTTCCTAATGATATTAATCAAAGTCAGGCTTCCAATCCAGTAAATACATACACCTCCACTCTCTGGCACACATCCTGTATTGAGCGAGGTGTTTAACAGATCCACCAGTGGCTATGCCACGCACCACTGCCAGATCCTAAGCATGCTGGGATGTAACCCATCTGGCCAAGGTGCCTTGTGTACCCACAGGGACTTTGGCCCCCAGCAGCCTTTCCACCATGATGACCCCATCTGTGGCTGTCTTCCCCCCCCCGCACACCCCTTCCTGCAGGAATGTCCCAATCCCAATTCCTCTCTCTTGTGACCCATGAAAAGAAGTACTCATTCAGTACATCAACATCCTCTGACCCACTCACTGCCTGTACTGATCCTAATTATGTGATCCTCGCACTTCCTTTTTTTCCCTGATCAACCCAAATAAATACTTTTGCCTTTCTTTAATTGACAGAGCTCATTCCCTTTGCCTTGCTGCCTTTGACATGGCACTAGCACCCTTTGGCTCTGGATTGCTTCCTGGAGGATCTGATCCCTGGCGCATGTGGTTGCAGGGTTGCTCCAATCCGCACCTGGTAAAGTAAAGTCTACCACCACCACAGTGCTCCCTTTGGCACAGTCTCCCTAACGGCTGCCCTGGCTCCCTAACCACATCCTCTTTCTGGCTTGGTGCCAAGAAAAAAACCACATTCGGAATCATTGACCACTTTGGGACATTAAATTGTTCCAAATGACCTTGAAAAGACCTTCCTCCCCCGCCTCCCTCACACATCCACTCTCTTCCCTTATGTAAATGGCTACTACCCACCTTTTCCTTTTTCTCTGTCAATATTGAATAATTTAAAGGCTGGGATTGCCAATGCCCAGCCATGTTTTTGGCTTGTCCACGTCCAGCTGATGGCTGCTATGTCCACCTCTCCTTCTGTCAACAGTGAGAGCCTGCAGCTCTGTCATATTGTTCCGCAGGCTTCTATCATTTAGTGATACCACACTCCACTCTGACTCTCTCCCAGCTGCTTGCTTACTCTAACCTTCCACCCTTTATCATAGACATAGTTGGTACTATCATTTTTGTGAGGTTATTTCCTCTTGACATTCTCTACTGATTCTGAATGCCTCCCCAGTCAAAACAAAGCAAGTTTAAATGATACTTTTGGGGTGATGCATTCCATCAGTCTGTGCTGTAATACCTACAAACCCTCCTTACTACAGTGTAGCCTCTCCCCTGCATATAGATCTGTGTTCACCCATGTGTTGCCCCAGTCTCCCACACAGCCATACCCCATTGACTCGCACCATTCTCTCTGCCACTCACTGAAGTCCACGGTCCTGCTTTCTCAGTCTGTACATGCCCTTGTCCATGGCATAATGTCTCAGAATGGCACTTTGCTTCCGTCCTCTTGGCATTGCTTCCACACTGCTCTGAATATGTGCTGAACCTCCTGTATATGCCTTACTTTCAGAGCATGTGTTCCCTGTGAACGATGATGGGTGGTTCCCCACCACCTTCCGTACCCAACCATCAATATGCTGTTGTACCCTATCTGCTGTCATGTCAGGCATGCACTCTACCCAGATGCTGCTTGTCCCGCCCCGTTCACCACTACCATATGATCCCTTTACTATAGAGTTCTCCAGAATTAGGACTGGCCTTTATGGGCTCTCTCCCTCTCCTCTTTCTGTGTGTTCACTGCTCAAAACGCTCCCTTTCCCAAGCACCCCAGCTATTCACCCATTCTGCCTCCTCTGGTCTGTGTCCTGACTTCGCCCCTGCCAACGATGGCTGGTTGAGGCAGAAGGAGTCAATAGCTGGGGACTAGGGTAAAGTGAGCATTTTGAGGCAGTGAAAAGAGCATGCAGAAAGAGGGAGAGAGCCCATAAAGGAGTCAATCATAATTTTGGGAACCACACATGTGGCTTTGCACTGAGATTTCTGCTTTCTGGTCCTAACTTTGTGAATTATCAACTCATTAAAATTAATTAACTAATGAATTTCTACAAATCAGCCCTGTGAGAGAGGGCTGAAGAGTATTGAAAATCTTATCCTGGAGTGGTGAGAGCACTACTGGGGAAAAATATATCAAGACTGAATTTGGGGACTATAGATGTCATAGACTGTTTTCATTAAATAATATTTTAAAGATACTTGCTGCTAAATGTATGGGTTGTTTTGATGATTGAGGAGGAATAATGTGAACTGGATAATTATGGGATGGGATTGGGATGTAATGTAATCTAATGTAATGTATAAGTAAGTAAGACTTAAGGGAAAGAAGTTTTTAATATAAGTAAAGAATATGTTTGACTGGGTGAATGGGTTGATTGAGTGACTGAGGATGAGCTTTTATTTATTTATTTATTTAGTTTTGTTGACGGGTGAGTGCACTAGACAAATCCTGCCTATTTTCAGGCACAACCTGGGAGGGGATACAGATGAATGCCAACTGACCTTGAACCAGATTAAGCTGTTGGTGGTATTTTTAGTGAATGAGGGAAATTTGGCCAGGACACCAGGGCAATTCCCCTACTCTTTTCGATAAGTGCCATGGGATCTTTATCATCCACCTGAACTACCACCAATTCAGGCAGATGGGACCTCGGTTTAACGTCTCATTTGAAAGACGGCACCTCCGAAGTGCAGCACCCCTCTCATGCTGCGCTACAGTGTCAGTACTGGGATATTAACCCGAGTGCCGAGTGCTTGGATTAGTGTTGTCAGTGTGTTTGTGTAGGCCTAAGTAATGTGCTGGGGAGATAGGAACACAGGCAGTACTCCCCCTCGAGACTAAGGGAAGTTCATCCTTTTGACTTCCCCCCACTTCCATTTGAGGTGTATGGTAGGTGCCTGATGTCTGGCATACTGAGGAGATGGGGTGGTGGAAGTTCCGGGAACTCGCGGGGGTTGGGCTACGGGTAGATGGATTGGAACAGTAAGGACCAGGAGGCACCCTTGAGTGAAAAGGGCACAGGAGCGATGTCCTCCTTTCCTTGTACCCATACCCAAGGGTTCAGACTGTCCTTTGAGAGGAGTTACCTCAGAAGGCCTAATGACTGTACTGGACCTTCTAGAATTCCAGCGGATAGCACTGACCCAGGGCCCCTTGTATTAGCCTATAATAAGGCTGTTGCTTGGGCCATTTATGTTATTGCTCCAGTTCATGTTCGCCCTCTCTCCCTCTGCCTGTGGGTACCCCTTGGTTTGACCTGGTGCTTTGAGAGTTGAAGAGATGAGGGTTACTGTTGGAGACAACAGACACTCACTGAAAATTCACCTGTAGGAGGACAGACTTACATTGCTAGATCACTATAATACCTACCAATCAGCAATTGCCCATAAGAAGGCAGAGTTCGTGTTCAGGGAAATTGCTTCAGCGAACAATAGACCAGCCCGGCTCTTCCAAACCATGGACAGACTGTGCAATCCAGCCTGTCTACATTCGGGTCGATCATTGTCACAGGAAAAGAGTGAGGAGTTTGTGCAGTTTTTTGCAGTTAAGGTGTCCTCTATCATGGATGATATCAGGCAGTGCCTACCCATTGGACCTTGCATTGATCAATCTGGTGGTACTAGTGCCAAGTTGGCCTGGTCCACCTTCAGCCAACTGGTAATCTTGGATATAGTGAGGATGATTCAGACTCTGCGCCAACCTGCTGTAGTTTGGACTCATGCCCAACTCACCTCCTCATGGGGTGTGTTGAGGTGATTGGCCTGGTCCTTGCTGGTATAGTGAGTGATTCATTGGAGAGAGGGATCTTTACGCATCCCTTAAAGGAGGCAATAGTATGGCCCATCCTGAAAAAGCCCTCCCTTGACCCAGACTTTTTCAGTAGTCTTTCACTTACTAAGTATCCTGTATTTTATTAGGATTTTTATCATAAGGGCATACAGTTATTTCAATAAAATCTTATCTTGTTTCATACAATCTCCCCTAAACTTTTCCTTATGACTGTCTATTGATACAGTGAAGCACACCATTATGAAGCGCAGTGTCACAGGTTTCATGCCTGACAAACAGGATTAACTCCCATTGAAATTGTATTGTTTGCTGCAGTAACTACTGCAGAATTCTGCAGAGTTGTGCTTCATCCTGATGATCTTCACTACATCTATATGTACCTTTGTACACGGTGGCTGTGGCTGCCACTGTGTGAGCACACAGGAAAGTTATCCTTTTTTTTTAATCTAGTATTTATGCTCCTAACTACCTCGTCTCTCCCCTCTCTCAGACATCCTCTGAACTGCTCTCCCTGGTCTTGCCACGATCTGCCCCTAGATTACCGCAGATCTGCACAACAATCAAGGCATGCGGATAACCCCCGGCGGGTGAGGATGCACCCTCACTTACCTCCCCAAGTCCAACATGCTGAGATGCAGATAATGTACATCTGGGTCTGTCGCTGCGTGCCTGAGATGAGCATGGAGGTGTCATCGCCTGGAAGAGACAGAGTGGTTTTTCCCATGTTCTCCCTAGATGTTAGTGTGCAATGGGGCCAATGAGCTTGAATGCTCTACCCTCTGCCAATGTCTGCACAATGCCCATGCTGCTTCTCCAACTACTGTACCTACCAATCATGCTTCCCTAGATGGCGGTATAGCAACGGGAGCATGCAGTGAACCCCACCCCTGGAGAAGAAGAGCAGCCGTTGGGTGCTTCATTCTTCTGACCATGGCACCCCAGGCTCATTCTCAACCCGGTCAATGGCGTGGAAGAGGTGTGGTGTCCTGCGCCTCAACCCTCAGATCGCAGCTCAGAGCCTTAACCGATTGTGCTATGCTGTTATACTATGAAACTTTGATACAGATAAGCAGTTCTTTTCTAAAAGATTGATATGTTTCAAACTGCCTGTTCAGCACCGTACAGATTTCATTGTTTTTCTCCTACATGGCCTGTCCAATCCAGTCGGAAGGGATAGTGGTTAGTTTTTTTTGGGGGGAAAAAAGATGCAGATTCCTTAATTTTGCACTTCCTGCTACAACTCTGGATCCATGGTCAAACTGATTTCACTGATACCCTACAGATCACAGTGTTGATTTAGCATTGGCTCATGTGGAGTTTGACCCAAGGGACTACTGCTGTTACTAATGATATCAAATCATGTCCTGCCAGACAATCGACAAGACCCTGTGCTGGAGGGGATGTGAGGGAGACCTGTTCCCCGAAGGCCCCACCCAGCAAGCTCCTGAGCCGAGTGCAGAGGTGCCGGCGACTGCGGTTGCTCCAGCGGGCCTCCTCGGTGGCTGATTCCACAAGCCTTACTGCCCCTGCCCCGGTGTAGGAGTCCGGAGATGCTTTCGAACCACAGGCATCACTGATTGCATACCTACTGCTGAGCTGGGAACGTCTTCCTGAAAGCGGAGATTTTGTGAGGCTGACCCTGCCTGGCTGACCGCTGAAACACAGATCTTGCACGGAGATTTCCCCGGGCTGAACTCTTTGTATTCCTGCGACTGCTGAATCCCACTGGAACAAAGGACTTGAGCTGAACTTTTTGAATCTTTGTTTGACTTTCACGCCTAAAGCACACACACCCACTGGCCAGAGGAGTGTGACGCGCTGTCCCCACGCAATATAGTGGGTGCTTGTCCAACTCCTCCCGCTGCCAGACAATCGACAAGACCCTATGCTGGAGGGCAGGCGAGGGAGACCTGTTCCCCGAAGGGCCCCCCCCTAACCCAGCAAGCTCCTGAGCTGAGTGCAGAGGTGCCGGTGACTGCGGTTGCTCTGGTGTGCCTCCTCGGCGGCAGATTACACAAGCCTTACTGCCCCTGCCCCGGTGTAGGAGTCCGGAGACGCTTTCGAACCACAAGTATCACTGATTGCATACCTATCGAAGAGCTTGGAACGTCTTCCTGAAAGGGGAGATTTTCCCCCCGGCCACCCCGTTCCCTCCTCCCATTAAATGTGTGTAGGCTCCACCCCCAGGGCTTGGCTAAGCCTATCATCTCAGGTGAGAGGTACAGATTTCTACTCTGTGGTGCTGTCTGCCCTAAACTCAAGCTGCTCACCGCATTACTGACTTTCTCTCCCAACCAAAGCAGTATGATAAACTTTACAGTGGACTTGCCACCCAGCATTTATCTCTGGTACCTATAGACTACTCACTCTTGACGCTGAATAGTTATTTTGCTATAACTGCTTAGTCAAGCCACTAATTGTGTCTTATTTCCTCACTGTCATCATCAGTTGTTCTGTACCTTATGGTTATAACTGTGCTTTGAGTGCTACTTGTTTCACCTGTGCTTTTACTGATAAATTGTACCTAGACAATCTCCCCTGTTCCCCTCAAGCTCCTTACCATATCCTAGCTCCTAGCTGGGCATAGAATACTAGTGTGAATTAGGCCCGGCCCCACCCTCAGCTGGCCAATACCACTGGTGCGAATGTGTCCCAGGCACCCACTCATCCCTCGAAGGAAGGGTGCACCCTTGTGTTAAGGAAAGGGCATGCAGCCCTCCTCCTACAGATTCCTGATGCTAGCTGGACTCATAATGGGACTCGCCCTGCTCCAAGTGGTCACTATGCCCTCGCTCTCCACAGGAGATTACTGGGAGAAGTCTCCCTACTATAAAGCGCCATACTTCTTGTTCTCAAATACACTAGCAGTGACTACTAAAACCCCCCATTCCCTCACCTGGAGTCTTGACCTCAGGTGTCTAATGCGCTCCACCAGGGTAAAGAGATGCAAGCCCACATACCTTCTTCAGGTCTGACTGCTCTGAGACAATATCTCCTGGCTCCTCATCATAATACTCTGGCTGAGATATTGAAATGAACCCTGGCCAACAAACCTGGCCGCCCCATTTCCTGATATGGTGACCTGGCAAGGTTCTTAAATAGCGATCTCAACATAAGTAGTCTGCTTCAAATTGAGACGAGCTAGTGTCATGGGTCACCCTATACAAACCAGATGTCCTTGGAGTGACTGAGACCTGGCTCAAACCCTCAGGACCGGACTCTGCCTGTGTACTCCCAGGATATCAGTTCATTCGCCATGACAGACCCGGGAATAAGAGGGGGGGTGGCATTATGATCTACTTCAGGGACCACCTAAAGGTCTCCCCAGTTATTCATCAGCTATCCCTCTCTTCCCCATGCAAGCTACTGCATGTACTGCTCTTACTTGGGAATGCAAAAATATTGCATGTAGCTTGAACATACATTCCCCTAAGGGTGGTCTCCCAGGGCTGACCCACCTCCTGGACTCCATTGGCCCCTACATTGGGGACAACAAACTCATAATCCTGGGGGATGTTAACCTTAACTGGACCGGTGGAAATGTGAAGCAGTTTGAACCTCTACTTGCCGATCTTGCCCTGACTCAACTTGTATAGGAGCCAACCAGACGGTCGAATAATGGATCCTCCAACTCCCTGCTGGACTATATCCTCTCAAACCTTCCTGATAGGATCTCCTCAGCTGGTATACTATCAGATTCCATCTCTGACCATTTCTCTGTCTTTTGTGTTTGGAAAATTCCTTCCCCCAAAATTCCACTTAAAATCCTACAAACCCGAAACTTCTCCAGGTTCAATCCTGTGGCATTTCTTGCGGACCTAAGCCTAACTGACTGGGCTGGGGTATTTAGAGCCACTGACCCTTCAGTAGCAGCTTCCCACTTTCTTGCCACCTGCGGTGCCCTGCAAGACAAGCACCCCGAAGGTCACTCGGAGGGTAAGTGGGTCGGCCATCCCCTGGTTACATGGGAGTCTCCTAGCCCTAATGAGGGCCAGAGACAAGTGCTGGTCCTCTTTCAAAAGTTCCCTTGATCTCACATTATTCCAGCAATATAGGCACCTAAGAAACAAATGCAAAAAGGCCATCAGAATTGCAAAAAGCAACCTCTGCAAGTCTGCTCTACTCAGCTCAGCCAGTGACCCCAGACAGTTCTGGAGTAACATAAAATCCCTTGTCTGCGGGTCCTCTCATCCGGGGGTATCTGATATGATAATTGAAGGGGTATCTGGCAACAACCCACTCACCATCGCCAACTCCTTAAACTCTCATTTTTCAGACCTATCCGCTTTCTTCGCACTCTTCCCACCTGACAGGGGTACTTCCTCCACTCCCCTCCCCACTGGGCAGGAGGATCACCCCCCTCATCAAAAGTTCTACCTCAGAGCTGTGTCAGTCAAGGACATGATGAGGCTTCTCTCTGGCCTCTCCCAGTACTCCAGCCCAGGCCTTGACAGCCTGGAACCAAAGCTACTAAAACTAGCTGCCTCCCATATTGCTCCCCCAGTAGCTCATATCTTTAACCTATCACTTACAAAGGGAGTCATCCCAGAAATTTGGAAGGAGGCGAGGGTAGTCCCTGTCCTGAAACAAGGAAATCCCAAAATCCCAGACAACTATCGTCCTATTGCGATCCTATCCTCCCTCAATAAGCTCCTCGAAAAGGTAGTGGTGGAGCAGCTCTCGGAGTACATACAGGTGAATGAACTCCTGTCCCTGGCCCAGCACGGATTCCGTAAAGGGCATAGCACCACCACAGCCCTGGTCTCTGTCTCCACAAGCATCAGGGCCACCATGGACCAGGGCAAACTCTCTGGAGCAATATTTATGGACCTGTCCAAGGCATTCACCTTGTACATCACAAGCTGCTTTGAACACAGTTGAGGGCGCTCGGCCTCTTCCCCCACCCACTATGACCTTGCTATCGGACTACCTCAATGGAAGAACGCAGAGGACCTGTTTCAACAAAGTTCTATCTGAGCCCATACTGTTTACCTCTGGCATGCCCCAGGGCTCGGTCCTGGGCCCCCCTCCTCTTCTCCCTCTTCATCAATCAACTCCCGGAGGCAGCAACTAACTGCCAAGCCACACTGTATGCAGACGACCTGGTTATTATATCCCACTCCAGGGACATTGCTACTCTCAACAAGCACTTGTCTGAGGGCTTCAACAATGTCCTGGCCTCGGTAACCAAGCACAAACTAGTCTTGAACCTGAAAAAGACTCAGGCTAGGCTTTTTGGCTCAGCTGCCAAACTCAAAGCCCTACCAACCCCACTGGATATAACCAGTCTGGATGGTACTTCCCTCCCAACAGTGCTCTCAGTCAAGTACCTTGGGGTGACACTTGACCCACAACTTGATCTGGGAAGACACATTCTCAATGTCTGTAGAGCAGCAAACGGTAAACTTGGACTTGCCTACAGGGCTAGATACAACCTCACCCCTGCGGCCCGACTGGCCCTGGCAGAGGTGTCCTCCTTCCTTCCCTTAGTTATGGAAAGCACCTATTTGGCCGCTCCCCTAAAACACACCTAACGAGGTGGCACATGTACAACAACATCTGTCGCTTTGCCCTGGCCGCCCCTCGTCTCACTCACCACTGTGAGTTATACGAAAAGCTACGCTGGCTCTCCCCAGCCAAGTACTTAGACTTTGGGCTAGGGTGCCTCGTGGGCAAAGTGCTGAGAACCTGAACCCCTCTGGGGCTGGCACTGCTTCTTCCTCCAGCTGACCTCTCCCCATATCAACTTAGGTCCCAGGCTCCGGAGATGCTAAAAGTCCCCCCCCTCCCGGACCCAAATGGGTGACAGGGACTTCACCGTGTGTGCTTCTAGACTCTGGAACTCCTTTCCTGAGTATGTTCGCTTGACCCCCTCACATCAGTGCTTCCGCAAATCCTTGTGGGGAGTCCGGAAACTTGCCTCAGCATGTGATTGCCCCAGGCCTCCCTAGTGCAGTGGCATCTGTCGACTGGACCCTATGTTTCTCTCGCAGCTACCTCCTTTCAAATCCGCACTGTTATGTACCCCGTGCACTGACTGAGTTTTATTTTATATTAATTGGCACGACCACCTACTCTGGTTGTGCTAAAATGTAATCTGTGCTAAACTGAACTTCTGTTTTATTTGACCTGTTTTCTCTTTGATGACACTTCCCAATGAATTCTCACATGTTGTTGTACTGTAATGATGTACTGTGTGTTTTTCTGTACCTCTCTGTACCCCATTGTTGTAATCTCCCGGGTCATTCCTGAAAATAGGCATATTACTTGTCTAGTGTACTTACCCGGTCACCAAAAGCTAAATAAATAAATGCAGCTCAGTAAAGAACATCTGATTATGCTCTGCACAGTACACAATTTGGTGTGTGGTAATCTGTATTTTCATTAAATTATTTGGACAAATATAAAATTACTCAAATTGCCAGCATTGTCGAATTGTGCTGCTGGCTGGTGCAGTGCCTTCTGCCACCAAAAGTGCCCCCACAACTGCCATATACTCCACCCACGCCCCCAGACACAAAAAAAATTAGAGACAGAGGTGCTGGCAAACAAAGCTCACTGCACACTGCCTCAGCTTGTAGACATCTCCATAGTTAATGCACACAAAACACTTTGGCAACAACTTTGTTTATATACCAAAATACTTTGCAACAGTATTTGCATCTTTGTTGCAAGAGGCACAGTTTACTATATGTGACACTGCACTGGTTGCCTGGTTCTAAGGAAAGTTTGTTGGTGAAGGGGTAGAGGACTGACTGCTGCCAGCAATACCAGACATTGTGATTGGCTACACACATGCCTGAAACAGCATTTGTAATGTTCTCCTCCCCCTGTCTCGACTCTTGATTGTGACCCGCAGCTGGTGCCAACTGCCATTTTGGCACTAAAACATGAGAAGTGGCAGCTGCACCATGCCCACAGCTAAAGATTTTATTATTGAGGTGAATCTGAGAACACTACCTGACATTCCCTAAAAATCCTGCCTGTGTCTGCTAAACCTGCTGTTGCCTGTACTGCTGCCTCAGTTAGAAATCCTTGAGTTTGATCTTGGAGGAGGGAGGTTCTTTATTCACCCTTAGGGCCACAACGCAGAAATGCATTGATTGCCACATTCACAGCTTATCATTTCCCTCCCTCTTGCCAGGATGGGTCATTCTTCCTAAACTTTTCCTTATGACTGCTCTATTGATACAGTGAAGCACACCATTATGAAGCGAGTGCTAGGTTTCATGCCTGACAAATGGATTAACTCCTATTGAATTGTATTGTTTGTTGCAGTAACTACTGCACTCTGCAGAGTTGTGCTTCATCCTGATGATTTCACTACATCTATGTACTTTGTACACTGTGGTTGTGGTTGCCACTGTGTGGGCACACAGAAAGTTATCCTTTTTAATCTAGTATTTATGCTCCTAACTACCTCTGGTTCCTCCCCTCTCTCAGACATCCTCTGAACTGTTTCCTGGTCTTGCCACGATCTACCCCTTTAGATTACCGCAGATCTGCATAACAGTCATGCACACGGATAACCCCCTCGAGTGTGAGGATGCACTTCGCACTTACCTCCCCAAGTCCAACATGCTGAGATGCAGATAATGTACACTGGGTCTGTCGCTGCATGCCTGAGATGAGCATGGAGGTGTCGCCGCTGAAGAGATAGAGTGTTTCCATGTTCTCCTAGATGTTAGTGATGGGGCCAATGAGCTTGAATGCTCTACCCTCTGCCAGTTCGCACAATGCCCATGCTGCTTCTCCAACTACTGTACCACCAATCATGTTTCAGATTGTGTATAGCAACGGAGCATGCAGTGAACCTCACCCTTGAGAAGAAGAGCAGCCAAGTGCTTCATTCTTCTGACCTATGGCACCCCAGGCTCTTTCCTAACCCGGTCACTGGCGGTGCGAGGTGTGGTGTCCTGCACCAACCCTCGATCGCAGCTCAGAGCCTTAACCGATGGCGCTATGCTGTTATTACTATGAAACTGATACAGATACAGTTTTTTTTCAAAGACTGATATGTTTCAAACTGCCTGTTAGCACTGCATAGATTTCATTGTTTTTCCCACATGGCCTGTCCAATCCAGTCGAAGGGATAGTGGTTAGTTTTTTGGGGAAAAAAAGACAGATTCCTTTATTTTTGCACTTCCTGTTACAACTTGGATCCATGGTCAAACTGATTTCACTGATGTCTCATAGATCACAGTGTTGATTTAGCATTGGTCATGTGGAGTTTGACCAAGTGATTACTGCTGTTACTAATGATATCAATCATGTCCTGCCAGACAGTCGACAAGACCCGTGCTGGAGGATGGAGGGAGACCTTTCCTGAACTTTCAACCCAGCAAGCTCCTGAGCCGAGTGCAGAGGTGCTGCGACTGGGTTGCCCAGCGGGCCTCCTCGGTGGCTGATTCCACAAGCCTTACTGCCCCTGCCTGTGTAGGAGTCTGAGATGCTTTCAACCACAGGCATCACTGATTGTATACCTACTGCTGAGCTGGGAACGTCTTCCTGAAAGCAGAGATTTTGGTGAGGCTGACCCTCGTGGTTGACTGCTGAAACACAGATCTTGCATGGAGAGTTCTATTGAACTTTGTATTCTGTGACTGCTGAATCCCACTGGAACAAAGGACTTGGGCTGAACTTTGAATCTTTTGTTGATTTTCACACCTAAAGGACACACCGACTGGCCAGAGGAGTGTGACGTTGTCCCCACCAATATAGTGGGTGTTTGTCCAACTCCTCCCGTGCCTGCCAGACAATCGACAAGACCCTATGCTGGAGGGCAGGCGTGGGAGACCTGTTCTCAAGGCCCTCCGAACCCAGCAAGCTCCTGAGCTGAGTGAGGTGCTGTGACTGTGGTTGCCCGTGTGCCTCCGCGGCAGATTACACAGCCTACTGCCCCTGCCCCGTGTAGGAGCCCGAGACACTGAACCACAAGTATCACTGATTGCATACTTGTCGAAGAGTTGAACGGCTTCCTGAAAGGAGATTGCCTCTGCCACCCTGCCCTCCTCCCATTAAATGTAGCTCCGCCTCAGGGCTTGTTGTTTGTCATCCAGGTGAGAGGTACAGATTTCACCTGTGGTGCTGTTCGCTCAATTCAAGTTGCCCTCACATTGACTTTCTCTCAACCAAAGCAGTATGATAAACTTACAGTGGACTTGCCACCCAGCATTTATCTCTTGGTACCTATATCACTCACTTTGACGCTAATAGTTATTTTGCTATAACTGCTTAGTCAAGCCACTACTGTGTCTTATTTCTCACTGTCATCATTAGTTGTTTGTACCTATGGTTATAACTGTGCTTGAGTGCTACTTGTTTACCTGTGCTTACCGATAATTGTACCCAGACAACTCCTGTCCCCGCTCCTGCATATCCTAGCTCCTAGCTGGGCATAAATACAGTGTGACCAGGGCCCGGCCCCTACCCCCTCAGCCTCCCAATATCACCACTGGTGCGAATGTGTCCAGGCACCGACTCAACTCTCAAGGGAAGCGGGGTGCACCCCATGGTTAAGTGAAAGGGCATGCACGTCTCCTCCAGATTCCTGATGCTAGCTGACTCATAATGGACTTGCCTGCTCCATGGTCACTATGCCCTGCCTCCACAGGAGATTACTGGAGAAGTCTCCTACTATAAAGTGCCATACTTTGTTCTCAACACTAGCAGTGATTACTAAACTCCCCATCCTCACCTGAGTCTTGACCAGGTGTCTACGCCTCCACCAGGTAAGATGTGCCCACATACCTCTTCAGGTCTGACTGCTCTGAGACAATATCTCCTGGCCCTCATCATACTTGGCTGAGATATTGAAACGAACTCTGGCTCAACAAACCCGCCGCCCCATTTCCTGATATGGTGACTCAAGGTTCTTAAATATGTGATCTCACATAAATAGTCTGCTTCAAATTGAGACGAGCTAGTGTCATGGGTCACCCTTACAAACCAGATGTCCTTGAGGACTGAGACTGGTCAAACCCTCAGGACCAGACTCTGCCTGTGTACTCAGGATATCAGTTTATTCACCATGACAGACCCGAATAAGAGGGGTATTATGATCTACTATAGACCACCTAAAGGTCTCCCAGTTATTCATCATTATCCTCCTTCCCATGTGTTCTACTGCATGTACTGCTCTACTTTGGAATGCAAAATATTGCATGTAGCTGAACATACATTCCCAAGGGTGGTCTCAGGGCTGACCCACCTCCTGACTCCATTGGCCCTACATTGGGACAATAAATTATAATCCTGGGGATGTTAACTAACTGACCGTGGAATGTGAAGCAGTTTGAACTTACTGCTGATCTTGCCCTGACCAGCTTGTACAGGAGCCAACCTGATGTCGAATACTGATCCTCCAGCTCCCTGCTGGACTATATCCTTCAAACCTTCCTGATAGATTCTCAGCTGGTATACTATCAGATTCCATTCTGACTATTCCCCGTCTTTTGTGTTGGTAAATTCCCTCCCCAAAATTCCACTTAAAATCCCACAACCGAACTTCTCCAGGTTCAATCCTGTTGCTTTCTTGGGACCTAAGCCTAACTGACTGGGTCGGGTATTTAGAGCCACTGACCCTTCCAGTAGCAGCTTCCCACTTTGTGCACTCCGGTTCTGCAAGACAAGCACGCCCTGAAGGTCACCAGAGGTAAGGGCGGCCATCCCCTGTTGCATGGGAGTTCCAGCCCCATGAGGCCAGAGACAAGCGTCCCTCAAAAGTTCCTTGATCTCACATTATTCCAGCAATATAGGCACCTAAGAAACAAATGCAAAAAGGCCATCAGAATTTCAAAGCACCTCTGTAAGTCTGTTCACTAGCTCAGCTAGTGACCCAGACAGTTCTGAGTAATATAAACCTTTGTCTGCGGGTCCTTTCATCCGGGGTCATTTATGATAATTGAGGGTATCTGCAACAACCCACTTACCATCGCCAACCTTAAACTCTCATTTTTCAGACCATCCGCTTTTCTGACTTTTCCTGCGCTGACAGGGGTTCCTCCACTCCTCCCACTGGGCAGGAGGATCACCCCCCACTGAAAAGCCCACCAGAGCTGTGTCAGTCAAGGACAGACGAGGCTTCTCTGGCCTCCCAGTACTCCAGCCCAGGCCTTGACAGCCTGGAACCAAAGTTGCTGTTCAGTTGCTCCCATATTGCTCCCCCAGTACTATATCTTTAACCTATCACTTACAAAGGAGTCATCCCGAAATTTGAAGGAGTGAGGGTAGTCCCTGTCCTGAAACAAGGAAACTCAAAACCCAGATAACTATCGCTCCATTGGCATCCTACCCCTCAATAAGCTCCTCGGTGGTAGTGGCGGAGCAGCCTCGGACATACAGGTGAATGAACCCCACATAAAGGGCATAGCATGACTCGCTGTTCGGTCTCTGTCTCCGAAGCATCAGGCCACCATGGACCAGGCAACCTCTGGAGCAATATTATGGACCTGTCCAAGGCATTCGACCTGTACATCACAGGCTGCTCTGAACGCAGTTGAGGGCAGTTCAGCCTCTTTCCCCCACCCACTAGACCTGGCTATGGACTACCTCAATGGAAGAACGAGAGGACCTGTTTCACTGTGTTCTATCTGAGCCATGTTGTTACCTCTGGCATGCCCCAGGGCTCGGGTCCCCTTCTCTTCTCCCTCTTCATCAATCAACTCTCGGAGGCAGCAACTAACTGCCAAGCCACACTGTATGCAGACAACCTGGTTATATCCCCACCCAGGGACATTCTCTCTCAAGCACTTGTCTGAGGGTCAAATCCTGGCCTGGGTAACTAACAAACTAGTCTTGAACCTGAAAGACTTTGGCTAGGCTTTTTGGCTCATTGCCAAACTGGAAGTCTACCAACTCCACTGGATATAACCAGTCTGGATGGTACTCTCCCAACAGTGCTCTGAGTCAAGTACCTTGGGTGACACTTGACTCATAACTGATCTGGGAAGACACATTGTCAATGTCAGTAGAGCAGCAACAGTAAACTTGACTTGCCTACAGGGTTGATGCAACCTCACCTGCTGCGTCTAGCTGGCCTGGCGAGGTGTCCTCCTTCCTTCCCTTAGTTATGGAAAGCACTGTTTGGCGGTCCCTAAAGCTTACCTAACGAGGTGGCACATGACGACAACAACATCTGTCGCTTTGCTCCTGGCCCCTGCCTCACTCACCACTGTGAGTTATACTTGTGTTGCACGGGTTTCCTGTCAGTACTTAGACTTTGGGCTAGGTGCCTGTGGCAAGTGTTGAGGTCCTGAACCCTCTGGGCTGGTACTGTTTTTCCTCCAGTTGACCTTCCCATCAACTTAGGTCCCAGGTCTGAGATGCTAAAAGTCCCCTCCCGACCCAAATGGGTGACAGGACTTCACTTGTGGTGTGCTTCTAGACTTGAACTCCTTCGAGTATGTTGCTTGACCCTCACACTTGCTTCCTGCAAATGCTTGTGGGGAGTCCAGAAACTTGCTCAGCGTGTGATTGCCCCAGGCCCCTTGTGCAGTGGCATCTGTCTGATTGGACCCTTAGGTTGCTCTCGAGCAACCTCCTTTTCAACTCCGCACTGTTATGTACCCCGTGCACTGACTGAGTTTTATTTTATATTAATTGGCAATTCGACCACCTACCTGGTTGTGCTAAATGTAATCTAATGCAAACTGAACTGCTGTTTTATTTGACCTGTTTTCTCTTTGATGACGCTTCAATGAATTCTCACATGTTGTTGTACTGTAATGATGTACTGTGTGGTTTTCTGTACCTCTCTGTACCCCATTGTTGTAATTCCGGTCATTCTGAAAATAGGTATATTACTTGTTCAGTGTATTTACCCGTCACCAAAAGCTAAATAAATAAATGCAGCCTCATAAAGAACATCTGATTATGTGCCTGCACAGTACACAATTTGGTGTGGTAATTTGTATTTTCATTACATTATTTGGACAAATATAAATTACTCAAATTGCCAGCATTGTCGATGTGTGCTGCTGGCTGGTGCAGTGCCTCTGCCACTGAAAAGTGCCCCCCACAACTGTTACATACCCACCCACGCCCCTCATAGACAAAAAAATTAGAGACAGAGGTGTTGGCAAACAAAGCTCACTGCACACTACCTCAGCTTGTAGACATCTCCATAGTTAATGCACATAAACACTTTTGGTAACAACTTTGTTTATATACTCAAATACTTTGCAACAGTATTTGTATCTTTGCATGCGCAGTGGCACAGTTTACTATATGTGACATTGCACTGGTTGCTTGGTTCTAAGGAAAGTTTGTTGGTGAAGGGGTAGAGGACTGACTGCTGCCAGCAATACCAGACATTGTGATTGGCTGCCACATTATTCTCGAAACAGCATTTGTACGTTCTCCTCCCCTGTCTCGACTCTTGATTGTGATTCGCAGCTGGTGCCAACTGCTATTTTGCACTAAACATGAGAAGTGGCAGCTGCACCATGCCCACAGCTAAAGATTTTATTATTGAGGTGAATCTGAGAACACCACCTGACATTCCCTAAAACTCCTGCCTGTGTCTGCTAAACCTGCTGTTGCCTGTACTGCTGCCTCAGTTAGAAATCCTTGAGTTGATCTTGGAGGAGTGAAGGTTTTTATTCACCCTTAGGGCCACAACGCAGAAATGCATTGATTGCCACATTCCAGCTTATCATTTCTCCCTCTGCTAGGATGGGTGAAGAGATGTTTCGAGCACTTCCCCTGGAGAAGAAGAGCAAATATTGAGTGCTTCATTCTTCCTCCCCAGCTGACTGGCTATGCGCCCAGGCTGGTTCTCGAACCAGGGTCACTGGCATGGTGCTAGGTGTGGCATCCTGCGCCTCAACCTCAGTGCCACTGGGCCAGCAAATCATCCATTTTAAGTCATTGCAGTCACTGCGGCTGTGCTTAGCAAAAGTTGCAGGTATTTTCTGCCCCACCCAAGGTGGATACTTCAGCCCCTATAGTGTTGCTCTAGATTGAGGTTGTTGGAGTTTGCTTGGGGAAGTGACAGAGCAGGAGTTTGTTTTGTTAAATTACATGTACCAGGAGTGCAGAGCCAGCCAACCCACTAGTGATATTGTATACAACTGTATGTGCACACGCCCCCAAAATGGCTGCAGCACTACATGTCCCACAGGTTGAAGCACTGTACAAATGCAGCATGTGTATTGACACACTTTTTGGAGCCCAGTAGCTTGTAAAAAATCTCATTTGTCGGGCAGAAGAATAGTTACTTTGGGCAGCCAGCCATAGCGCGGTCCGGACTGTATACATTTGCACAGGGCCCAAGAGCAGAGGGGTCCAAAGTCTCAGTTGTGCTACTTTCTTCCTGGTCCTGTAGGCGTATAATTCATGTAAGTGCAAAAGTGATGCACATACAGCTCAAAAAACGAATATATAGGGAGGCTATGTGTAGGATGATTATGTTCCTTGTTGGCTTTTGTGACTTTTGGATATGGGGTCCCATCAAGGAGGTCTGCACTGACCCTGGGATACTTTAGGGCCAGCACTGGGGTCTGGGGACTGCAGTGTGTTGTGGTCCATTTTAATAACATGAAATCAGATCGGAACATGCTAAAGCCAGGAGTGAAGTAACTTTGTTGATTCAAATATGAGGATGACTGTTATTCGAACTTGTGATGCTGTTCAGTTCACCTTGCCATATCTCTAAACTGTTCCACATTAGGAGCGTAAAACCCTCCTCATTTTCTCTACAGAAGACCTCCGCCCCATATGGAACTGGTGTCCCATTGTACTGTGACAGCTCCGAGGGCGTAGTTGTCCGGGCAGGGGCTTCTAAATGATGTGGGGTTGCACTACAAACCATATGGGAGAAAGGCTATGGGAGCTCAACATGTACTCCTGGAGGAAAGGAGACTGAGAGGGACAAGACTAGGAGATCATGCAAGTGCCTTATCAGAGTGGTGAGAACAAGGTGGAGGAGGAAGCATCTTTCACCGGAGGAGGAGCATCAGAACACAAGGCATCCTATGAAGCTTGGGGGGTTAAGATGGATGTGAGTACATACTTGTTCATGTAAACGGTGGTTGATGCTTGAAACAGCCTTCCAGAGGAGGTGGTATGGATGGGTGTGGGAGGGTAAAATTATTGACATCTGAATCTCACGAGAATGTATCATCCTTGTGTCTTACCCTTACTGCACCTCCAAGCACTACCAACTAAAAAAATATTTCAAGTCTACTTACTGGAGCTCGTATCGCATAAACTCTCTACGATGTAACTAAAGCAGGGAAGAGAGAGCTTTGATTTGAAACATGTACTAAACTGTGTATCAAGTTAACAACTTCAGCTGTTACCAACATAACTAAGTTGTTAGCTGTTGCTCCTTATCCCTGTCCCATTCCACGGAGACTGCCTCCTTCTTGCTTTTAGTTTAGCAGCCTGCTCACGTGAAAAGACAATTTTTATTGTCTGTCTGTTGCCTTTCCTTCCCATTTTTGAGGACCCATACCACCATGAAATAAACACACCACACAGTGACTTTACAGAATAGATTTTATTAGCAGCACAAAACTGTAAATCCATACAGACATAGTTCTAAATTAATATCCGGATACACTAGTATGCATGTTAGTTTGTTAACTTTGTTCTGGGACTGCCACTTGTCTCACACTTCCACATTCACCGGTATTCATTCAACAAAAATAAATCATTTTTCCTGTTTTCCTGTAGCACCTCTGGCATTCGCCGCTACTCCGGCTCTCCTATGTTTCCCACTGGAGTGCCACCACCTAATTGAATATCTCCATTCCCCAGGAAACACCAAGTCCAATGAATGACCACCAATATGTGTTGGCAAGTAAATAACCTCTGTGAAGACCAGCAAAGTCACTCGCTGTAAGAATTCCAAATGAGCAAGTGCTGTTGCACTGTCACCAAGCATGTTTGCTGGTGTGTGATGAACACCAGCTGATGACCTCCATGAAGGCTGGCTCATGGATTGTGTCTTTGCTGGTGCGACTCAAAATGTTGCTGGACATCACATCCCATGAAGTCTGTACTGATAGTTCCATGGCATTGTTATGGCCTCCTTACTAGTCAGCTACGTGGTTATCTTGCAACACATAATAGAGCCGAACATGCATGCTCCTCGTCTGACCTTGTTAAATATTCACTTTGAATGGACAGTTCAACTACTTTCCATCCATCATGTGAACTAACTTAAGCACAGCACAAATATACTGGTACAGTCTTACTTACCCTATTCTCCCTTCCAACCATGTATCCATCCTTAAGGTTTGATGCTCAATCTATGATACTGCTGCATGTGCCACAACTGTATGTAGTTGCTATCTCAATGAATTGAACTGATGTCATTGGTGCATAATTAGAACATTTCCCATTGGGAGAACATATGGTGTTGAAATACTTGTGCAGTGGTGTTGTATCAGTCCAGAGTCATTTTTAAACACATCATATGAGTACAGCAGGGTACCGCATTATTTTCTAGTACTGGAAAATATCACTTTATTTATGTAACACCGATTTGTTAAATAATTCCGTACCTCACCGATGGTCATTCTGAATTGATTACCTGTCGTTTGTCTTATGAAGCAGGAAACTATATATTTCGTTGTTGTCCTTATCTAGTGGCCGTCACTGTTATTTCATGTGTATTGAAACTGACACAATTTTTTTCTACCTACATCCATTGCAGGACCCACAGTTTCTTAATAAAAATGGCAGCAACTATCACCCAAATTATGAATAATTTCTAAATGCTCCAAGAGGGGTCTGTTTAGTGAAGTTAATGGATTCAAGACAAGAAAAGGCAGAAAAAGATAGGTTCAAAACAATCAAAGACTCGTATTGCAATTGGTGAAGAAATAGTGCGTTGGGTACAGCTGAAGAATGAACTCAAATTCAATACACATGCCCAGGTTGCATGCTTTTTGCTTGACTTGTTAGTATATGTCACTTCATGCGAACAGTATACCTTATTCCAGACCCCCCTCACCTGCAGTAGTGAGATTTTTGACTATGTATCTCTCTCATCAGGTATCATCAAATCAACAATGAAACAAGACATGTCATGGCCAATGAACCAATGTTACATTCTACCCTACAACGAAGACTAGCAACGGCAATGGTATACTCTCCAGCAGATACCATCAAAGGTACCACAAAGGATCGTTCCTGTGACCTTAGTGATATTGCATCCAACAACATGTAAGCTTCATCGAATGTGTCATCATCTCACTTTAGAGCTTTTGGCAGACTCTTCTGTGTTTCCATCTGTCTCTAACTCACTGTTTTTCAAACACAGGTGTGATGCTGATCACAATTCTCCTAGTCACATGGCCACCCCAGATGCACCAGAAACGTTAGCCACTTTCTACGGTTACACAGAAGCACGCTTCAACGATGATTTTCTCTACATGCCTACAAGCCAGTCAGTCGTCATTGCATGCAAATTTATGTCTATATATACTGTTATTTATCACAAAGTTTCCTACATCAAGTTACCTAACGGAAACTTTGAGGTGACACTTATCTCATTTTCACTGACTGTACTGTGGTACTGTCTAATTCCTCCTCAGTACACCTTGATGTATGTTACTACTGCACGATTTTTCTATAACTACCAGTGTCTACACTCGCATACAGACTTGTATATCTATACATATATACACATATACATTTACATACACACAGTTACATACATACACAGACATTTACATTTTACATACGTATATATATACACACACACACACACACACACATATATATATATATATATATATATACACCTATAAAAGCTGCATTTATTTTATGTTTTATAAAACATTTCATGTATTCTGTCTTTATTTCATAGGCTCAACATTAGTCAGGCAGTGACACTACATTTGTAGCATGCAGCAATGACAGGAGTGACAAACAGATAATACAGCCTGAAGACTGTGTGAATGACTCAGAGGTAACACTGTCCACTTTCCTTATGCTCCAACAAGTCTATATGTTGCAGTCATGTATTGCCACCATTATCACTAACATGGTGTTAAACTCGCATGTTTTCCATTTTTTTAGTTCTGATCTGCTGTTTAATACATGTCAAGAGTCATCGATTGAGGGAGATGTCCTTACACTGTGTGATGAGGAGATGGGCAATTGTAACAGTGAGAATATGGAATGTGCAGACACTTCCACCGCCGACTTATCATTCACACAGTCTGTTGTCAAACAACCCGTGTTTATGGTGCATATGGACAACATCCTTGAACTTGAGCAGAAATGTGAATTCACATCATGCAAAATCATGTCTCCATGATTAACTGTTAAGGACACGAACTTCTGGAACATGTTTAACCTTGACTTGGGTTTGTGCATGTGAATTTATAGATCTTTCTTATAAATTTACCTGTGTAAGTGCGCAATTAACTAAAATTTTTTGTTTACAGTTATGTCTGCAGGGCACATAGCATACAAATGGCAGAGTCAACCTCAACTGAGGAAGGAGTAAATGCAGGTGATTTAATCACTGCAAGTGCCATACTGATGTCGGGCAATAACTTTGGTAAAATTGCTCTCATGTATCAGTTTATGAATCATGCCTTTATCAGTGCCTCTTCATGTTACCATTACCAACGATTGTACACCGTGCCTGTGATTGAGTCCCATTGGTGTCAAATGGAGAGGGAGCTCATGGCTGCAAGAATAAAAAAACCAGTGGCTATCATGGGTATGTACACTTTCTTTTTTCCTTAATGATCATCGTGCTTACAGTATCAATATACACTCTAAGCATGTGACCCTAGTAACAAATTGCTCTTCGACCACAGGTGATGGACGTATGGATAGTCCTGGACATTGTGCCCAGTACTGCACATACACTACCATGGATGTAGACACCAACCAAATTCTTTCCATGGTAGTTGTGGACAAACGTGAAACAGCACTGAAATCCCCAAATATGGAGAAGTTGGCATTCCAGCGCACTATGGATGTTTTTCAGCAGAGCCATGTTCAGGTCTCTGAAGTTGTCACAGATGCCCATGGTCCCATCTCATGTTTGATGCGTATGTATCTCACTCCATTTTCTTTTCATGGTGAAAATATGCAACACAATTTCAACATTGTTTGTGAATGTTTTTGTTCCCTTTTGCTCCATGCACCATCAAATTCTAGTCTTTCCAATCCATAATCTTGAGCTTCCATAACAGTTAGGGACAATGTTCTCAGCACAGTATTCCGCAAGCAACCACTGTACAGAAGAAGTCTCTTTCTTCCCGCGATTCTGTACATCGTTGACACCCAAATCAGAACATATGTTTATGCTGCATCTAACATTATTTCAAATTTCACATCTCCTACAGTGGTAACATATAACAGTCTAATAGGATCTGGTGACAGTATGAACCATAATGCACAATAGTTTGATACTTAGTAATGAGATTAGAATCTTGCTTGCATGACCCTCCGCTTCATTCGCTACCTGATTCTCTACATCACAGTTGGGTATTGATTCCAGACATTGCCATATAATACATCAATAAGCTGCTTGCTGCCTTGCAACGCCATTTGAACTATGCAGTAATTGTGTGGCACAGCACAGTACCATGAGAGATGTGGAGGCTGGATGGAGCAGAGGATCAGATTCGAGGGGGATTTTCATCAAATGATTTGATTGCAGGGGAGCACACAGACTCATCTGTTCACTTGCAGTCTGGAGGACAACAAGCAGCTGGGGTATGGTATGGGCCTGACAGAGATGGGGAGGGGTGAGTACATGTGGACGTGACTGGTGAAGACAATCACAGTCGACAGGTTGACAGGTCATTACAGGCTTGTCAGCCTTACAACTGTGGTAGGCAAGGTACTGCAGGGCATTATCAAGGAGAGGCTAGTTGACCAGCTCTAAAGGGTCCCTGTAGTACCAGCTGTATTCATTTGTTCTGATCACATTATGGCATACCACCCTTCCTTAGTTTTCCATGTGACTGACTGGTGGCCCATAATCCATGTAGGACGGGTGATGTCCTATGCCTGGATAACAGCCTGACATTTTGATTGCGTAGGCAGCATTAGCGTTAGAGAAAAGTGGCTGGAGATTGAGTCACTAGCTCAGCTGGGTAGGAAATGTTCTTGTCTGCTGTATACAAACAGTACTTCTTTGCCTCGGTGTCCTCTCCCATAAGTGTCAGCAATGGGGTCCACCCAGTTCTGTCCTGTATAGATCTAAAGTTAGGTTAGGGTTTGTACATGGCTGCACTTGAGTTCATCCTGTTTAATGTCTGTGTTTAAATGTTTTTTCTTCTAGGAAATCAGTACCCTGAGATAAGACATTCTATTATGTGTTGGCATGGTGCCAAAATCTTGGGAAACGATCATGGCAGTAAGTGCACCGCAGCCATACAGCGATAATAATGTTCATAGTCTGTGCCAGTGTCATTTTACATTATGGTTTCCTTTGTTTGTTTTTTTCAAGGCTGGCCAACAATGACAATGTAGAGTACTGTGGATTTGGTGTCGTGATATAGTCAATCACTTCTGGCACTGCTGCCAAGAATCTCACAACTACAATAACTGCATGGTAACTACACTTCACATTCCGCAGTTGTCAGTGTATAGTATTGTCACATCATCTGCCCTGCACTCGTTCACTATTTTTACTTTACAGGGCCGCTGGATAGGCATACTACATCACGTTACCGACGTACATCATTGGAATTTTGGAAATGGAGTTGGGGCTGGAGAGTGCAGTCATTCGGAGCTGGAATCCATGCGTGAGAAGCCATGGCTTGAGGCTGGCTCAGTGCCACATAGAGAGCTAGCAAAAATTGTGATGGACAAGCACTTCCTTAATTCACTGAAATACTTCATTCCTTACCGGTACTTACATCAAAATATATCATTTGACAGCTCCTGCAATTAACTGCTCACCAGATACTCTGATGTCAGCTCAGTTCTGTGATTGCTGGTGTTTTCTGTTTTGTCTCATTTCATCCACAGTAGCACCGCCAACCTTGAACAATTTCAACAGCATATCCTAATGTACTGTGCAAAGCGTTATGCGTA
This sequence comes from Neoceratodus forsteri, assembly GCA_016271365.2. Classification (NCBI taxonomy): domain Eukaryota; kingdom Metazoa; phylum Chordata; order Ceratodontiformes; family Ceratodontidae; genus Neoceratodus; species Neoceratodus forsteri. Next base: position 130,804,923 of record JADMNL010000024.1, read on the forward strand.
CACTTTTCCTGTGTACCGTGCACGCAACTTTCTTGCTGCCCTTGACTACAACCATCATGTCTCCAGACCATGTCTTTACAATGCCAAAGGAGAAAAAATGTAAGTATCACATGGCTCTATGATTTATAGAATAATGGGAGACATACATATTATTGTTTGTCATTCTGCACTAACTCTTCTCTATGTTTCAGTCTATGCTCTATCTTTGCGGTGCAGCTCAAGAGTGATAGGTGTGTACGACTGCCTTTAGTTGACAGTTCCAAGTGTCTGTTATCAAACAGTTTGCATGTCATTTGCCCTTTTTTATGTGCTCAAGTGCCCAGGCCTCCAGGGTCTGTCTCAGTCAGTGCCATGAAAGCTGGTTTTCATTACAGTGGGTTTATGCATCTGTCATTATTTCAAATACACAATGTGATCATGATCAAAGTGTTAATAGAATAAATGCAGGAATACAAAACAAAAAATATCATGGCTGGAATGTATTATTTCTGATAGACCATGATCTTATAAATTGCTCCAAAGGTTTCCACAGTTTCATTTCAGTATAATATTATGTTCTTTGCTAATGGTTTATTACAATAGTCATCATTGGTCATGATACAATGTAACACGTCATTTCCAGTAATGAATGCATTGCACATATTGTGACCTACACTCAGACATGCAATTGAAAATGACATAGTTTGTGGTTGTCCACGTCTGACCAGTTATGGTGCCGTCAGATCATAGATGCTGCCACAGGACACTGAAATAAATGATAGCTTATAATGTCTTGTACTAAACATTCTAACATAATTTTCTATCTGTATTAGTTACCGACGTCTTTATAACAAGAAAGGCTTGCGATGGACAGTGGTGCCAAAGAAGGAAAAAAAGCACTATGTTTAAATCCCGTCAATGATGTCAGATGTGCTGTGGAGGAGAATGACATGCACTCTTTCCAGTTGATACCACGCCACATTGTCTCTTGAAGACCAAAGCGAATTCAGCCTAACATCACTGCCATCCCACCACCTCCAACACGCTTACTCATTGAAAAGCACCAGTCCGTTTGAGTCGACCAGGAGTTGAGGTATTCAGTGACTCCATGACCTGCCAAAGACAATTTAACCATGCCAGCTTTAATATGGCAAGCTTTTGATGTATGTCAGGATTAAGAACTATCAGACTTCGCGCACCAACTTATTAAGACTGTAACATGATGCAAAGATTTCTACAAAGGTTTCATTACATAAGGGGTGTTGTTGTAAATTAATTCATACAGTCAATGCACATCCATGAATATGTACTGCATATCATTCAAATTCATAATCACAAGTAGAAAGACATTACTGTGAATCATTGCTACCTAAGGCACTTGTGGAATATATTGTTTCATTCGATGAGCATTCACGGCCACAATGGTTTGTGAACCCCAGAACAAAAGGCGTTGTGGCTGCATCAACGGCTGCTGCCAGTTGCTAAGCGGAGACATTCCATCCAGTCATTAGTGGCCCATGGCCACTTTTTGGAAGGCAGAGCATGGTATCGTTCTGAGAAACAAGTATGTGGGACAGTGACTGCTGCAGAGTTTTGGTCGATGCATTTGATGTGGGCAACTGTGACCTCGTTGGTTCTCATAAGTGGCCAAGGCCTCCGTGCTTAAAGCTAACTATAGTCTCGATACCAGCAACAAGTGATTAGCAAGGACATTCGATAGTGGTTTCACCGACATACCTAGGTTGTCGAGTGTTCATCAAGGAGACAGTCATGTACAGTCAGTGTTGGTACAGGCTGATGAAAATAAGAATTACTGTAATATCATTACTAGAACCTATTGTGTATAACAGTGCCTTTGAGAGCATTCGGAGCCGCACCTTGACTTGCAGATAGCATTGGTGCATGTATACATTACTGATGTCTCAAAAGAATTCCAGGGCCATGTATATCGTGCTAAGCTTAGTAACAGTACAATATGCAAGGGTGCCAGGATTACGTCAATGCTAGATGTTGATTATCCCTGCCATGAACGCTATGAAATTAATTGCGCATGCTGAGTTAGCATGTGTGTGTTGTCCACGTCTCAGTGGATGTCAGCTGTGCATGTTGTTCCACAAGTCTGGCTTAAGTTTTCTATGCGTTGGTTTTGAGTGTCTAGTATCTCTGCTATTCTGCAGTAAGATCGCTTTTTAAACATACTCTTGAGTTATAGTACTTAGATTATCACTTTCCCAGCATTCAGTTTGTGTTCAACGTGATTTTTTTCAAAACATCTGACTCTGATAAAAGCTGCCTGATGGATCATGAGTCTTCACAGAATGTTCCCACACATTACATAGGTTTTCAATAATGGTACATTTAAAGTTGAAAATGCTCTCATATTGCCCCAGATATCTAAAAGTTAAAATATTTGCATGTGCATAGAACGTTGAGGGCTAACTAATGAAACATGGGTGTTCAGATGGCATGCAAAGTGCAGCATGCGACAATTACAGCATCGGCTGCCATTTTTATTTTTTTGGTTTTTGCTTATCCTGCACTTCAGTCATCATAGGGTTATTGTTATAGCCGCTCAGGTACAGCGATTGTGAATAACGAATATTTAGAAGCAAGCTAGTGTTTATTGAGCTTTCATCTACGTGGTATGACAAGACTCACATTTTTTCCCCTCCCATTTTGGTGTAGTGTTTACCACATTCAAACAATGAAAATGTGATGGGTGTGCTGACTGCACAAAGGGCATTTACAAGTGAACTGACAGATGACAGTGTATTATATCGTACTTTTTAATGCATTGTTTACTTGTTCTATTAATTACCTTACTTTGTTAATGCTTGTAATGCTGTCTGCAATTCAGAGCAAAGCAATTATGTACGATCTCTTTGAAAGTAAATCTGCCTACCCCACACACAATCTTCACCTTCTCTGCAATCGCAGATCAACCTTGCAGAGAGACTGTGAACAGACACTGGTTGCACTGCATCCAATGATATTTTCCTTCCACACCTGCGCCTCACTAGATCTGAGGACACTACAATGGATCTAGAGACGTTGGCACCAACTTTTTTTTCCGACTTCCTGAGCTTTAACCCTAGCATACACATTTACATAGTTTTAGTTTTATTGTCCTTACAGTTTATCTTTCTAAAAATAGCATGCAGGTCTAATAACTACTGGACCCCAGGCTCAAGCCATCATCCAGCTCCCGGTTGTCAAAAAAAAAAAAAAATCCTCTACAAATGATCTTAAATATGGGTGCACAGGACTGGACTTTCAGTTTTGTGGGGGGGGTGGAGACTGCTATGAACTGTGACTATCCGAACTCATTTAGAGGATTTATGCAACTTACAATCATAGGTGCATGTATTCTGGGCTGCTTTTCACTATAAAATTTTTATCTCCTGGGGTGGACACCTCTGTTTCTCCCTGCACATGCTGTTTACTTTGGGAGCCAAGACTGTTGTGTTTACCAGGAAGGGGAATGAGCTCATGTCATTTTGTTGTTATTTTGTTTTGTTTTTTGCCATTTGGGAGAATAATAAAGGCTATGAGGTGGTGGTCCAGTTGTTAGATCTGCTAGCTATTGCTTGTCCTACAAAGAGATGCTCACATGCATGGAGAGCAGAAATATCGAGTCAGGCTCGGGCTTTAGTGCTACGGGGGGTTTAAGAGGGTACTCTTTCTGTGGAAGCCCTGTTAGCCTGAAAACACAACTGACTGGGCCAACTATTTCATTATTTTTATTTTGTTTCTTTTTTTTTTTTTTTGGTTTGATGCAAGCCATTAAGTCTCTCCCACACAGTAAAGGCATTAAGAAGGGGGAGAAAGACTTCTTTCGTACATCAGGGAGAAAAGGAGCTGTAAGGACCACATAGTAAGGATTAGGAAGGAGGGGGGTTGGGTTGAAGCGGGTGCAATAAGGCGGAAGCACTAAATGAGTAATTCTGCTCAGTATTTACTAAAGAGAAGAGGGGGTGACACCCAAGGTGGGAGAAATGACAGAAGCAGGGGGGGAAGTGATGACAGATGGGGAAATCATGGAGAGCTGAGTTCGAGAGGGTTTGAAGGCACTGAGGGTGGACAAGGCGCCAGGCTCAGATGGCATCCACCCCAGGGTACTGAAGGAGCTGGCAGAGGCCTTGCAGGACCTTTGGCAGACCTATTTAATGCCTCACTACATTTGGGGTGTGTACCTCAGGACTGGAGGATGGCTCATGTGGTGCCCCTCCACAAGAGTGGCCCCAAGGATGAACCGGGAAACTACAGACCAGTGAGCCTCTCATCCATCGTGGGTAAGCTAATGGAGACTATCCTGAAGGATAGGCTGGTGGCCCTCCTTGAGGCCAAAGTACTACAGGACAGCAGACAGCATGGCTTCATACATGGCAGATCCTGCCAAACCAACCTGGTCGAGTTCTATGACTGGGTAATTAGGCAACTGCACAGGGGCCATGCAGTGGATGTCCTGTATCTGGACTTCAGTAAGGCATTCGACTCAGTGCCACATGGAAGGGTGTGAAGGAAGTTAGTAGTCACAGGGGCGGGTGCAAAGCTTGTGAGATGGGTAGGAAACTGGCTGCAGGGAGGGCAACAGAGGGTGGTGGTGGGTGGGGAGCTCTCACACCCAAGGGCAGTGACGAGGAGCAGTGTTCCACAGGGCTCGGTGTTGGGACCAGTGTTGTTTGGGATATTCATTGCAGACATATCATGGGACATCAAGAGCAAGATCACTCTGTTTGCTGATGATACCAAGGTAGGCGTGGTGGATGACCTAGGCGGATGTCAGGGTTGCAGGATCATCTGGCAAAGCTTGAAACCTGTTCAGACACCTGGCAACTGGGCTTTGATGCCAAACAGTGCAAGGTGCTGCATTTTGGGATGAAGAACCCAAGGAGGAGTTACCAGCTAGTGGGAGTGCAGCTAGCACAGACTGGAGGAGGAGAAGGATCTGGGTGTGCTAATTACAGGGTCAATGAACAACTCATCACAATGTAGGAAGGCAGCTGCAAAGGCAAACAAAATGCTGGGTTGTATTGCAAGGGGTATATCCTGGAGGCGGGAGGAGGTGATTATGCCACTGTATAGGTCATTAGTTAGTCCACACCTGGAGTACTGCGTGCAGTACTGGCATCCGTATCTGAAGAGGGACAGCTGGCCTCTTTCAGACCGTACCTTTTGCAACCGGACTGGTTGCATCTTTTTGCAACTAATGATGTCGATTCTGCACTCAATCACTACATTCAGACCTTCAAAACAGTCTGTAATATTTATGCCCCTCCCGTCAAGTGCAAAATCGAAGGTGTAGTAAGTCTTGGATCACCTCGGCCCTCCTTGAGCAGATGAAACTTAGGAACAATCTCTGGCACAAAGCCAGAAATACTGGCTCCTTCATAGACTTCCAAAGCTACAAAACTGCTCAAAATATCTGCACAAGGGCTATTCGCTTAGCAAAGAGTCGTTACTTTAAGAACGAGTTGTCTAGCAATTGAAGAGATAGCTGCAGATTCTGGGATAATTTGAAGACTTTCATTGGTAAACCCAACAAATCCCCCCCCAACCCTACTCAATCTAAATGGTACAACACTCCAGGACCCTGTAACTATAGCTAACACCTTTAATAGAGCTTTTACAGACCTAAGTAGCATACTACCTCCAGATTTATTTCTACCTCCAGATGTCTCCAACTCCCTCCACCCGTCGGTCTCCCCGGCTGTCCCCGCCCCGCCTTTCCACTTTAAAATTATCTCCCAGGCCAAAGCAAAAAAATACCCCTCACAAGTTTTTGGGAAAACCAGGGTGGGCACTGATGCACTTGATCTCAAGCTCATTGCCTTAGCCCTATATGAGGTAATACCACCTTACCAGATCCTGAACCTTGCTTATTAACAGCAAATTCCACAGGCATGGAAGAAGGCTGTGGTCACCCCATCTTCAAAAGTTGGGATAGTGCAAGCTATGCCAATTATAGTACAATCTCTATAACACAATGGACACAAAAAAATAGAATCCTGCATTTTGATTGGCTGGCTGGCACCTTTTCAGCACTGTAAATCCTCCAGTGTACCCACTGGAAAAGGTGCCAGCAACCACTCAGCCACATCTGGAACTCCCTGGCAAATTCCTCTGATCATCGCAAACACACAGATGGACAGTGAGATTACCTTGTCATTAATCCAACATCCAATACCCTGTCATTAGCCTAAACACTTTAAAAAAGTGCCGCACCATTCTGAAAAAACAGTGCACCCCAAGGAAAGAAAATGCAGTTCATTCTATCAACAGCAAAGAAGCTGAAAAAATCCATAACAGTAGCAGTGGCAATCCACAATCCTGTGGCACATGTGCAGAACATGCAAAAAATCAGAGCACTGCCTCCACACTAAAAAAACAAATGAGCAGCAAGTTTCAAAACAAATAGACATTTCAAGTACTTTTTCTCTCTACAAATAAAAACAGGGCCTTTGTAAAATAGCAATATACCCCTCCAGGGAGTGGGTATACCGGCGGATTTACCACTTCTGGTGTGGTTAAGTCCCTCGGCTGCACCTCATGACCGAACCACACCAGCCATGGTAAATCCACCAGTATACCCACACCCTGTTGGGGTATATTGCTTAATTCTCCCCCTGCTCTCAAAAGCACTAGAACAAATTGTCTATGACCAGTTTGTTGACTGCCTTGACAAATATCAGCTGCTATGACCAGAGCAGCATGGCTTCCAAAAACAACACAATACCACCACCACCTTAGTGGAGTTCACAGGCTACATCCATGATGCCCTTAATGGGGGCCAGTTGGTGGGAGTGACTTATATTGACCTCACCAAGACCTTCGACACAGTCAGTCATGAACTTGCATTGGACCGGTTAACCCACCTGAGACTCTCTCCAGAAACTGTATGTTGGTTTAGGAGTTACCTCTCTGAGAGAACACAAGTGAAAATCTCTGATGTCCTCTCTGAAATCCAGGCTGCAATTACAGGAGTACCCAGGGGTCAATTCTGGGTCCCCTGCTTTTCACCTGTTCTTGAACCCCTCCCGAGCTTGTCTGGACATGGTCCTCCTCATGCTGATGGTGTGGTTTTTCCAGTAATGCTGGAAAACAGATGCAATTTAATTCTTCCCTCTGAGTCCTGGTTCATCAACTCTAAGCTCCTATTAATCCTTGCATGGTAGCGGATGGATATATCAGTCCAGAATCACTATACATTCTAATTCTGTCAGCAGCCTAAGGGTTTTTAAATTAAATTACAGAAAAAAAAACTGTGCTGTTTGCCTCCCCCCATAACTGGCACAAAACCTACCAATTGCACATAGTGAAGTCTCAAAATACCCTCCTAGAGATGGCTCAGAGTTTCAAATACCTTGTGGTTCATCTTGGATAGTTCCCTTTCTTTCACTCATTACATTGACCTAGTAGCTAAAGCAGCCAATGCTAGGATTGGCCAGCTATTTAGGCACAAGCACTGCCTAACAGATGGTGCCCTAAGCCTAGCCATTACCAGTTCTGTCCTATCTGTGATTAATTTCGGACTGGCAGTATACGGCACTGCCGCTAATACAACCCTCAAGAGGATCAAAGTGGCCCTCAACAAAGCCTGCCAGCTTGTCCTTGATGCTCCCTGCCAAACACATACCTGTGACCTTTATTCCCAGTCAGGGTGGCTAAACTTGGACTGTAGAATTCGGTACCAAGTATACCTTCTAGCTAAAAAGTCTATGTTAGGGCTTGCATCTCCTGGTGTTCAAAGTCTTCTCCCTCTGACAATATTTCTGTACCACTAGGGTCCAACATCCTGACCTTAAAAGCCCCTTTCCACAGCACCACCCAGGGCCAGCCCTCTTTATGTCATGCTCCTCTGGCTGAACTCTGTCAGCCAGGACATGCTATCCAGTAATAAACCTGGCCCATTCAAAGCTAAGTTTTGTGAATATCTTGCAACCCTAAGCTGATGTGACTGCTGCTTTAACCTGCTCAGACCCCAGCAATACCTCCACTTTTCTCCCTCTTACATCCCCCTCCTTCATATTTCTCTCAGTGCCTCCTCAGTTTCCCTAGCCATGTCCCTCCATATCTCCCACCCAGATCTACATGCTCCCACCCCATCCCACCCCTCGCACTCCCTCTATCTAGTCCCTCATCCACTACATTTTGACAATGCCGACTTGGCTGCTCCAGCCCTCCCTCATCCTCTCTGTTAGTCCTTCCTTCACTTCCCTCTCCTCTCCTCCCTCACTGCTACCAGTACCTTCCCATCCATGGTCCTCTCTCCTCCTCCTCCTGCCTTGCATTATTAGTACACTTATGTTACATATGATTTTGTTGCTGCACACACTGTACCATAATATCTGTACTTTTATAATCCTACATGTTAAATGGTTGTATCTGAATTGCCTGTTTGTTTTCTTTGTTAACACTGTTTAGACTTGTATAATTTAACTACTGTATCCCTGTTTTGTCATGACATGGAATCTTTGTAAACGAGCTTCCAGTTCAAAGGTTATAATCTGAGATTTCAATAAATAAATAAATAAATAAATAAAGGTATTACTGTTAATTACAGCTACTGATATGAATAAGCCTTCCAGAAGGAAGTGAGTGGAAAAAGAAGAAAGAAATTTCAGGATGACAATCCCCTCCCCTTTTCTTTTTCAAGGTTTTTTTTTTGTGGCTATTTGGCAGATCGCATAACATATAGTGAGCGTCGTGTACTATTATTGACCTGTGTTATTAAATTAAATCATTGGTAATTTCTTTCAGTGGTTACTTAACCAGTTGCCGCACTATAAAGTGCATTACTTATTATGATGGGCGTTTTTAATATAGCATCCTGTGTTTTGTGTTTTTTTCTTCTTTTTCTACACTTCCTTATGGAAAGCTTATTCATATCAGTAGCTGTATTTAACAGTTATACCTTTATTACAGTGGTACGATAGCGTCACTATAGTTAGGGTTGAGAGGCTGTTTAATGTTAAACTCAATTGTTTACACCTTAATATCTTTGGCTCTCTTTGAGAGAATGAGCTAAAATTGTGTATGTGTTGCCTAGTAGGCAAAGTCTTGCTGTGTGGAAAGTTTTGTGATGACAGCTTATGTGATTTCTGAGATCTGCATGGGGCATTTTAAGAAAAAAACTAAATTTTTTCCTATACTTGAAATTTTTTTTTGCTGTCACCTACAGCCTACATGGAAAGGAATTGTTGCCCCAAACTTGAGGGGGACATGTGTCATGTCCCAAGATAATGCTTTGACAGTTCTGGTGAAAACATTTTAAGGAGTTCCAGAATTATTAAGCTTTAAATTTTAGTGTCTTCTGACTTGCACATGCGCAGTATGTTTTTTTGGCTAACATTTTCTGACGCAAGTGAAAAATTGATGCCACAAATAGTGAAAAATTGATGCCACAAATGCCTGTTTTGCTTTCGGGCCACTTGTTTGGTATGGCACCAAACATTTTTTTTGTGCTGTGCCAACTGCCATCTTGTAGACCTTTTCCATGAACCAACAAAGGTGGAAAAAAAACAAAAATGCTGCGATCAGAATAAACAAATATCAGAACCTTGCTTAATGGGACCCGTTTAGCTAAATTCTGATGTTTGTTTTAAGTAAACTGGCAAGAAATACATTTAATGGACACCCAAAATCCTGGGTACCCAGTTTAGCGAGAGGGTACTTCCCCTGCATTCTCTGTATGAGAACAATGAGAATTTCTTGACTTTTGCAGCTCAGCTGGGACTCGTGTTGTGGGCTGCAGTGAGAGGAGTGAGACGCTGTTTACCTAGTGTCTAGTGACACCTCCCCCACCCTCTGGTCACCGTCCTCATTATTTTTATGTTGATCACTGGTGTCTAGTGGCACCCCCACATGCCACATGCCAATCACTGTCCGTGTTGTTTAGTGGCATCCCCTACCCATTGATTGCTGTTTCTGGTGTCTAGTGGCATCCCTCACCCTCTGATCACTATCTCTGGTGTCTAGTGGCACCCCCACCCTTTGATCACTGTCCCTGGTGTCTAGTGGCCCCATCCTCTGATCACATCCCCTAATTTTTATTTTAGTCCCCCCCCCCACCCACAGCCCATTTTATTTGAAGTTGCTGACATCAGGGGCACCAATCTCTGTATTGGCATGTACAAGATCCTCCCCCAAATATTTGTGTTGTACCTATAAAAGAAAAAGTCTCCCAATGTCTTTTTTTACCTGAAAAAGAGAAAATGATCCCTTGTTGTACTCGCTGTCCCGTTCCACCATCCTGACCCTCCCACTGAGCACCCACCACCCCACCCCCCCTTAACCTATACTTACCACAGGAGGTCATAGGCTGTCATCTTCTGTGGACTGGGACATGTGTGCACTCTTCAAAGCCAAACTGTGAACTGAGGAATCAAGGTAAGTGCTGTATAATGTATTTCAATGGCATTCTGAACTTATGTTCATAACTTTGCAATTTTTAGGAATTTTTTCACCAAATTTTCAACATGCCTTTTTGGGACCCCACTTCATGAACATTGCCACTGTCATTTCATTAATTGGGCCCAGAAAGTGATTTCACAATCACTGTCAAAATCACTTTTCAGGCCTGATTAATGAAACGACAGTGCCAGTGTTCATGAGGTGGCCATGTTGAAAATTTGGTAGAGAAATTCCTAAAAATGGGCAAGTTATGAGCGTTTGTTGAAAATGTTCTACCTACACACATAACTTTGGTAATTTTCAATATTTTGAGTTCAAATTTTCAGCATAGCCATTTTAACACACCACCTCGTGAACAGTACAGCTGTCATTTTTCACATCCTGTCCGAAACATGTTTTCACACCTGTAGCACAGAATGGTGTTTTGGCACAGATTTGAACATTTTCACCCATGGGGTTTATGATGAGGTGGGGTCATAAGAAGATTATGTTTAAAATTTTGGGTCAAAATATGAACAAATGCCAAAGTTATGACCATTCATTGCAATTTCACTACCCTTGTTCATAACTACAAAACGTTAAATAATTTTACCCCAGATTTTCAACATAGCCTTCTTATTACCCCACCTCATGTATGTCACAACTGTAATTTTTCAGATCCTGGACAAAATGTGTTTTCGCACCTGTGCTGTAGAATGGCATTGCAGTTGCACAGAATTATGTTTTGGTCTGGATTCAAACATTTTCTGTAGCGGGTATATGAGGTTGGGTAATAAGGTGGTTGTGCTGACAATTTGGTCACTGTTGTCCTATAAATGAAAGTGCGGGGCCTGGAGAGACCTGTGCTTCCACAGTTACATGCATATACTTATCTACGGAGAAATGGAAGCTCCCACAGTAAAATGAAGATACTATTATACCATCTCAAAAAGTAAGGAAATAAACTGCAAAAAACTGTGTTAATGCTTTAGTTAGGGTCAAAGAAACAAAAGCTGGAAAATGTGGCATTGGGGGTTCCAACCCTAACACTCCACCCTCACCCTGCTCACACCAACAGGTGTCAGGGGTGTGTCTTTGGGCCATCAGCCCTAACGCTCAGCCTGTTCTCCTATACTGTATCCATCTCAGCTTATTTTCATATGTAATGGTGTAAGCGTTAGGGCTAATGGTTCCAAGGCACACCCCCGATGCCTGTTGGTGTGTGCAGGATGGGGGTGGGGTGTTAGAAACATAGACTTTGACAGCAGATAAGGACTGCTTGGCCCATCTAGTCTGCCCATTTCCCTACCTATTGGATAAGCTGCAAATCCTAGTTAACCAACAGCCTACTTCTTCCCCCCCCATCAGAATTGCCTTATGTCCGTTCTATGCATTCTTGAATTCCCCCACCATTTTTGACCCTATGACCTCCTCAGGAAGGCCGTTCTATGCATCCACCACCCTCTTTGTGAAAAAATACTTCCTCACATTGCCCCTGAGCTTTGCCCCTCTATCTTCAGATTGTGTCCCCTTGTTCTTGCACATCTCTTTTTCTGAAAGATGCTACCCTCTTGACTTTGTTGATTCCCTTGAGGTACTTGAAAGTTTCTATCATGTCCCCTCCCTCCCTCCTTTCCTCAAGGGTATACATATTAAGCTCCTTTAGTCTCTCTTCATATGGCTTCTGTTGCACACCCTGCACCATTTTAATTGCCCTCGTCTGGACTGCCTCCATCCTGTCTATGTCCTTGTGGAGATGGGGTCTCCAGAACTGCACGCAGTACTCCAGATGGGGTCTCACCAACTGTCTGTACAGAGGGATAACAACTTCCTGTTTTCTACTGGTGATGCCTCTCCCTATACATCCCAGTATCCCCCCAGCCATCCTTACTGCCTTCTCACATTGCTTGCTTACCTTTAGGTCATCTGATATGACTACCCCAGGTCCCTTTCCATTTTTGTTGTTGTTAATACCCCCCATTGTGTACTCTTCCCTGGGGTTTTTGTTTCCCAGGTGCATTACTTTGCACTTCTTTGCACTCTTTGCATTGAATCTAAGCTGCCATACTTTGACCATTCCTCCAACCTTGCCAAGTCCCTTCTCAACCTTTCCATGCCTCCTTGTGATCAACCCTGTTGCAGATCTTTGTCATCTGCAAAGAGGCATACTTTCCTTCCAGCCCCTCTGCAATGTCACTTATAAAGACATTAAAAAGGACCAGGCACAGCACTGAACCCTGCAGTACCCCACTAGTAACCCCCCTTTCTTTGGAGTGGACTCCATTTACTATTACCCTCTGTGTCCTGTTGTCCTTCCAACTTTTTACCCAGGCTACCCTTTCTGTCCAGGCTGGCTAATTTGTTTATTAATCTTTTGTGTGGGACTGTGTCAATTGCCTTGCTAAAGTCTAGGTAGGCCATGTCCACAGCCCCTCCCTGGTCTACTACTTTGGTCACCCAGTCAAATAATCAATTAGATTCATCTGAAATGACCTTCCCGCTGTGAAGCCATGCTGCCTTGGGTCCTGTGCCCTGCTAACCTCTAGGCCAGAAAGCCTAGTGCCACATTTCCCTACTTTTGTGGCTTTGACCCTAACCAGAGCATTAACACAGTTTATTTTACAATATATGCAGCTTGTTACTTGTATCCTCACCCAATAAGTGTGTATATTTACAACCTAGTAACTTGATGTTTTGCTTTTGAATTCATTATTACTTTTGGAGTCTACTGATATTTTTATTTGTTACTGCATTTAATGATCTCCGTTCTCCAAAGTGCTGGAAAAAATCATTGCAGATCAGCTCACTGCCCACCTGCATAAATACAACCTCCTCAGTCAGCAACAACACAGATTTCACAAGTGGTACAGTACCAACTGGTCCCTCATTGAGTTCACTGGCTATGTTCAGGAGGTACTCGACCTGGGACAATTAGTTGGGGCAATCTTTATTGACTTATCCAAGGCATTTGACCTTGTGGATCACCAGCTGCTGCTCCACAGGCTAACATTCCTTGGGTTGTCCCCTGATGTGTTTGGGTGGTTCTTCAGCTACCTATCTGGTTGCTCACAACAGGTAAAGATGGTTTTCTGTGATGTGGGTGACCACGAAAAACAACCCACGGAAGAGCGACGTCAGGCGGTGAAAACAATTTTACCATACAGCAACTGATAAGCGGAAATACGGTGCGAGGACTAAAAATGCTTGCTTGTGGGGAGGCTGGCACTCCTGCCCCACCCCTCACACCCCTCTACTTAAGGATTCTCAGCCTGGGGGGTGCATTTGGCGGGTACAAAGTAAAAAAAAAAAGAAGATTTGGGGCTGGGGTGCAAGAAAGTACAGTAGCACCCAGACCCGAACCTGAACCCCTGAGCACCGCAAGCAGAGGCCAACCTCTGATGCTATGGTGCAGCTCGGCAGCTGACCGCAGTGCCACCACCTACATCCCTCCTCGCCCCTTCCAGGCCACACCTCCATGCTCGCTCCCCCCACGTGTGTGTACATGTAGCAACATCCTGTTGCTAGGGTTGCCCACCCCACCACATCCGGTCACCCTCCCTGCCCCCTTGCCTTTTGGGCTTTCACCCATCTCACATTGCCGTTTCGGATGGCACCGTGATTCAGCCGCCCACCTCACGTGCTACTGATAACGATTAATGAAACCATCACTGAGGCCAGGAAAGTCATGATAGGGGTCCTGCAATGGTCCTTACTGGGACCACTCCTGTTTAGCCTCTTTGCAAGCAACCTTCTAGTTGCATGCCCCTCTGCTAGAGTTCTGCTCTATGCAGATGACATGGTTTTATTCCTTCAAGGCTCCTGCCAAGATACGTTGACCAGTAACCTGCAGCACAACTTTGACCTACTACAGGAATGGTTTAACACCAGTCTCCTAGTACTCAATAGCAAAAAGACAAAACCAATCCCGTTTGCTGGCCACCAGAAGAGAAGATGCACCGCACCTTTCATAATCGCACACAACCCAGACTCGCCCCTCGAACAGGTCCACTCATTCCATTATCTGGAGGTTACTATTGATGAGTCCTTTCTTTTGATGAACTTATAAGTATTATCACTATGGCTGTGGGCAGGAAACAGGGGGCACTATATAGACTACACTCCTGCCTCACCCCAGGCCAGGATCCAGGAGGTCAGTGGCACAGTCCTGCCTGTGTTGGATTATGGGAATGTGGTGTACAGTTCAGCCATGGATACCTGCCTTCACAAAGTTCATTTGACCCTCAACAAAGCCTGCAGATTTGACCTGGATGCTGTTCACCTCACACATACTTGTGAGCTCTACATAAGAACAAAATGGCTCCCTCTTCAGGATAGAATGAAGCTCCAGACCTGTCTACTAGGAACGAAGGCCCTCCTAGGACTTGCACCTGCCTCCCTGAAGGCATTATTCAGACCTGCCCCAGGTGAAAATGCCCCAAGTAGTGTCACCAGACAAGCCTTAGCTGTACCCTTCAGGAGAACAGCTCTAGGGAGGTGTGCCTTCATGGTAAGGGCACCCACCTGGTTAAATGAGCTCCCCAATTCTATCACCAGTCTACAACACAGAGGGCACTTCAAAACCAAACTCCAGAAGACCATCTCTCCACCAGTCCACTGCCTGTGTCAAACTTAACCCCACCTCTATACCAGCATACCACTTAACTGCTTACCTGCTTTAACCGGGAGCACCCTGTCCTCCCTTCACCCCCTCCACTTCCTCCTCTCCCCTACCCCACCACCTGCCCCTCTCCTGTCCAATACACTCCACTTTCCTCCTTGCTTGGGTCCCACTCCCACTTCCCCACATTCACACACCCTCCTACTGCCCCTGCCCAAGCTGAACTCCTTTTCTCCCCCCTTCCCTTTCCACCCACCTGCACTAGCCCAAACCTCTACTTGGGTTCTGCACTTAACTTCTCAGCTTTTTGCACTTTATGCCCACTACTGGGAAAGCAACAATGCCTCCATCCGCTTCATGTATTCTGGACATGTAAAATTTGTAATTTGTAATTGCTGCCCTTCCTTCATAAATTCTGTGTTAGTTCATGTTACTACTTTGTCAAAACTGTTTTGCAACAAAATGTATCTTTCTAAACTGTTGATGAGGATCCTTTGTAAATGAGCTCTTAGCTCAAAGGTTGCAATTCGATTCGCAATAAATAAATAAAATAAATAAAAAATGATGTTCATTCTTAAATACGACTATTGTAAAAATTTCCACTTTATTTTTCAATGCATTTAATGACACTCGCACATAAATGTGATTACTGTGAATTGTCTCACTTTATCCCACTAGGCTATATCTTTTTGTGTTAATCTGTCATGTGCTGAGCATATCAAACAGCTTTTTAACTTTCTTTAAGTCCATTTTCTGAGATGAGTGCTCAGCTGTCATTTGTGTTTCTTTTGGCTAGTTTTGGACTAGCACCTGTTCCTCTTTCCCAGTGAGCACGCCAGTACCCATGCTGTCACTGTAGACTAGATGGCTTTTTCCCAAAATACTGAATTGGGTTGTCTGATTCTAGCATGCTGTGCCTGATCAAAATGAGGTAATTTTATTTTATTATTTTCCCCATGTGGTGATACCAATGACGTTTGTCAATGACCAAACCCTTTTATCAATACTCTTTTGTCCCTGCCTTTTAATGCACTACCAAAGATCATTTCATAAAGCCATCACTATTTGAAATATTGTATTATATGTGACAATAAGTAATAACTACAGATATGTACTGTACTTGTTATTTATTTGGCCTTTTAGGTACAACCGCTGTGATGAGCACCACCAAGACAATAGCAGCAGTAACAAAAGTGGCAGCAGGGAAACCCATGAATGGTGGAGACCACAACTGTGAGTGTGGTCTAGGAGCTAACAACAAACTAACAGGTACATAGGATGGAATGGGTAATGTTACCTGATGAGAGGTCCATCTCCTCACTTATCCACACCCAACAGGTGTCCAATTATATAAGCTAGATTTAGACGATACAATTGGGGTTGGTTTATATAATCAAGTTCCATATGGCTGACACAGGTGTATTAGCTCTGAAATTGATATCTATACCTATACTATAATTATATATGAAGGACTAAGATCATGGTTTTAAGTTTAGAACTAATTTCCCTTTTGAGGACCAAATGATTGCTGGAGTTCAGTGCGCATGCACAACCATTGCACATGCTCAAAAAACTCTGGCAGCCATCTTTATGGACAGTGCCATGTTCTACTGATCAGACTTTTAAATAGTGCAGTAAACACACAGTGATTGCCATTCATCTCTACTATTTAAATGTCCGGTCATTATCTGGTAATCCTCCTTTTCTGTCTGTTCGCAAGATGGCTGCAGGGCTACACCCACTGCAGCTGTAACACATGTGGTTGCTGCAGCCTTTAAAATGTACCAGGACTAAATGAAAGTGAGGGCCAATGCCTTGAAGATGTGCCTCCCAAAGGTTTATTGACTTTGTCTCCACTGGGATGTCTGAACTCTGTTTTAAGACATTACCACTCTGTGGGATCTGAACTTTTATCATTTTTCCATCTGAATAATTTATGGCTTAATGAATATGCTCATGGGCCTTTACTTCAATAAAAGGGACTGTGTTTGTTTGGAGTTTTACACATGAATTATACATTCAGTTCTTGTTCAGAGTGCAGTGCCTGCAAACCTCTTCAATTCCCAGTTAGTAGCAGCTCCAAGGATGTCTAAGCAGCAGTGATTTTGCCTCTGGCCTGGGAGGTCAGCAATAAAGTATGTGGCCACTGTGCTTCCTCTCTGAAAATCAATCATAACAATAAACCCCAAACCAGGGAGGGGTTACATACTGCATAGATAAATAATTGCAACAATCCATCAACTTAAAAGTGTGGACTCACTCACATGAGTGTAGTGTAAACTGCTAGCCATAGTAAGAGCAAACTGCCAGTGAAGTGCAATGTAGCAGATTTAAAGAGCTAGTGTGCTGCCTAAAACTAATATTGCTTTTTAAAAGCTATCAGCCATTACCTTTTATATCAGATGTAGTTTTTATTTTCCCTTTGGTTAATTAGAAGTTTGTTTACCTGATGTTAGTAGGTGTGATGTATGGTAGCTGACACATCTAGCTCTGTTCCTCCTGATTGGCAAGGGTACTTTCAGCCAGGCCATTATCTCAGCACAACAGCCTGGCTGGAAGTAGAGCAATTAAAATATGTATATAAAATACCTCCAATTTACTAACAGGACCCATTTCATAATTTATTTATTTTACTTATTTAGTTTTTGTTGACTGGGTAAGATCACTAGACAAATTCTGCCTATTTTCAGGCATGACCCGGGGAGGGGGATACAGATGACTGCCAACTGACCTTGAACCAGATTAAGCTGTTGGTGGTATTTTTTAGTGAATGGGGGGAAAATTTGGCCAGTGCTCAAGGGAAATTCCCCTACTCTTTTCAAGAAGTGCCATGGGCTCTTTAACATCCACCTGAACTACCACCAGAACAGGCCGATGGGACCTTGGTTTAACATCTTATCCGAAATCACAATAAGGTACTCCAGATGGTGCGTTATGATGGGGACATGGCTCTTCTTGGTGTTGAAGCACTCAGCTTTGCCTCATGCTTCAACCCACCCAAGGTGAACTTTATCCCACCATAACACAGCCCCTGTCCTGCCTTATTGCTTAATTATACCAAGGGTAATTAATTTTGTTCCTAAAAAAATGTCTAATTTATGAATATTTTGTATTGCTTGACTGATTGGTTGGTTGATTGATTGATTGACATCCAATTTCAGCTTGTTGAAGAAACCCCTAGGTACTGGCATCAGCAGCAATTGAGATAGATACAAGAACTGTGGAAGAATCATCATCTTTAACACATTCACGCTACCTAGTATGAAAAATGGTAGTGTTAGTCATTTATGCTATGCATAGCCCTTGTATTGTCGGTGTTATGTTCATCCCTAAGTACCTAAACCTTTTCTGATCATTGGAATGGTGATGGTGTTCACAACTACATGGTGGCATTATAGTGGATTTTGTTAGATCAAGCTTATAACCTGAACAGACACCAAACTGTCCAGTTATCTCCATTAATGCTGGCAAAGATTCCTCTGGTTTGGTGACACACACCGGAGATCATCAGCATGAGGGAGATTCTTGTCATTGCTTGTATATCCCTACCCTGCTATTCTGGGATGACTTTTGATTGCTACAGCCAAAGGTTCCAATGCCATATCAAATAATAAGGGCGAGAGGGGGCAGTCCTGTCATGTACCCCAGCCTAGCTCCATTTAATCAGACACTCATAGGTTAGCTTGTATTGCTGCAGAAGATGCTTGTATATAGTTGGTTCTAGACCCAAGAATTTCTTCCCAAGTCCCATACTTCTCATTGTAGCTGCAGAGGTGGTCCCACTTAATCTAGTAAAGTTTTCTTGGCATTGACCTAGATCATCACTGGGAACCTATCACAGTCTTTCTGTCCCTTAGCCAACACTCATATTAGTGTCCTCAGGTTCATTGGGACCCCTTCCCTTTGAACAAAGACTGCCTGGTCAATAGATAAAAGATCTGGAAGAACTTTCTCTATTCAGCTGGCTAGGATCTTTGCATAAATGATAAAGTCTGCATTAAACAGAGAGGTTGGTCTGGATGATGATGCCTGATCCTTGGCTTCATCTGGTTTCAATAACATCATAACTAAGCTCACCTCAAGAGTTTATAAAGAATACAGATGTTCTGAATTTACATATGTCTAAATATGACTGAACAGCTCAAATTGCTCTTCTGGAACATCAACAGACAGAAATACCTTATTAAGCAGAAATAAGTGTTTTGAGTTATTAAGAAGTATAAATCCGATGTAGTTTGTCTTCAGGAAACCCATGCATCCCAGGGGAACTACCACATCTTATTAAAAATTGGGAAGGGACATGGACTGGGGCTTGCTCCAATTACAAGGCCAGAGGTACTGCCATATGGGTGTGCCCCATGTGCAGACCAATGTGTTAAAAAACACTGATGATCTAGGAATAGGTATTTCTTGATGAAAATCATGCTGCAGATGGGAAAGGTGCATGCTATAGGATTATTTTATGGGCCTATCTCTGATACTGCTGATTTCTATGCCACCTGCTTACTGGAGATCGCAAACTTTGAAGGGGAATGGTTGCTGTGGGTGAGACACAAATTGTGTTCTAGATGGGGTATTGGACAAATACTTAAAACAGCCCTATAAGCAAACAAAAAGCCCTGGGGCCCTTAAAGCCCTGCTTGATGATCATAAACTGGTCGATGCATGGAGGATCAGATATCTAAACACTCATGAGTACATCTTTTTTCCCATGCTCATAGTTTGTACATAGGAATCGACCTCCTCCTCATTTCACAGTGGGTGTTACAGTGAATGGGAGATATCCAGCATGAACTAATAGGGATATTGAATCATGCACTAGTGGTGCTATCGGGGGGGTGGTGGTAAGGATCAGCAGCAGCCCAGACTCTGGAGGTTAGAGGACACTATGTAAAGAACAACAATGTCAATTCCGTATGAAAAAAGGTATTCAAGATTTATTGGTCCATAATAGGAAGAAGAGCACCACAGAGGGCGTAAAGTGGGAAGCTATGAAGGCCACATAAAGGAGAGAGGTAATATCTTATGTGCACCATAAGCACAAATTGGCAAATAAAAGGAGGGGGAACTGGAAGCCCAGATGGGTGAATGTGAGGCAGCACATAAACAGGACTCCAGAGCTGAGACATGTGTAGTCCTTCAAAAGCTCTGTATCAAATACAATACCCTCAATACAAAAGCTATAGAGAGACAGTTATTGCTTGATAGGGTAGGAACATATTTTGATGGTGACAGGGCCAGGAAGTGGCTTGCCTGGCAACTACAGGCCAGAAGTGGAACAGCTTTTTCCCAAGCTAAAACCATGAAGGGAGACTTACAACCAAGGTGACAGCCATAGAAGAGGAGTTTAGGGATTTTTTTAAAACTCTGTGTAGTAGAGAGTGTGATCCCCTCAGCAGCCCATATATAGTTTCTTTAATAGGCTGAACATTCTAACAAAAAACAGAGAACAGAGGAAGATACTAGATGCCCAATTGACATGGTCAGAAGTTATGAAGCCCATTAAGGAACTGACATGTGGGAAGGCCCCAGGGCCTGTTGGGATGCCCATAGATTTCTATACTGTCTTCCGCAATGAGCTGCTGGACCCTCCTGATGGGGATATTGAGAGAGGGACTGGAGGGGAAGGAGTTGTCCCCCTCCATGTTGTCGGTGACCATTGTGGTCTTTCCTAAACTGGGGAAAGATCCATTTCAGTGCTCCCCATACTGTTCCATCTTCCTCCTTACAGCCAACTACAACATTTTAGAAAGGTAATGGCAACAAGACTGGAATAGGTATTGCCAAATGTTATACACCCAGACCAATCAGGCTTTGTAAAGGGCTGGCAAGGAAAAGGCAGCATCCACAGAATGCTGAATGTAGTCTGGAAGTGGATATGGATGAGGGAGCCTGGAGGATCCTAGCATTGGATGCCAAGAAAGCTTTTGACCGCATGGAGCAGAGGTACCTGCATGAATGTCTGGCCCAGTTCGGGATAAGTGATGTATACAGAAACTGGGTCAGACTATTGTACTTGAATCCCACAGCACAGATGATAGTTAATGGCAACCTGATGAAACCCTTTGAGCTGGGTTGGGGAACCCAGCAGGGGTGTTCCCTATCCCTGTTGTTGTTATACTCATAGAGCCCCTTGCTATAGTGCTGAGGGCACACCAGGAAATAGAGGGCCTCAGGTTGGGAGACGTAGAACACAAGATCACACTGTTCACAGAGGATCTGCTACTCTGTATAAGAAGACCTGAGAAGGCCCTCCCCATTTGTCAAAAGTACTGGATAAATGGAGGGCGGGGATGCCTCAGGACACTGGGTCAATTGGGGAAAAAGTCGGATCATGTATGTGGGAGGGGAAGAAGGGCTATAAACCTAATGATGCTGGTCTGGTGCTGCAGGTGGTTGATAATTTGAGGTACCTCATATCATTATCTCCAGAAGGTTGCAAAAATGTATGAAACCATATATATTTATCCTTTAAATCCTTAATTATTGACTTTAATTACTCCCAACACTCCTTGACTTCTATTTTCAGATCTAGAAGTCAAGGAGTGTTGGGAGTTATTAAAGACAATAATTAAGGATTTAGAGGATAAATATATACTCTTAAAACAGACGATAATAATAGAAGTAACATTTCCCTTTGGCTTGCTCCCAAGGTTAGGAAACAAATCAACAAAAAGAAAAAAAAACTGTAAGAAAAGAAATACAATAATAAGGCAAAATCTATTATGGGGCAGTACTGAAGGAAACAAAAAAATAACAAAAAAAGAAAGGATGAAACTTGAATTTAATCTCGTTCATAGGAAGGATAACCCAAAAAGTTTTTTTTTCATGTATTAATGGTAATTGAGCAAGGGACACCACTGTTTGGCCATGGACTGATGATGGGGTTGAAGTTAGAAATTCTCAACAAATGACAGAGGATTTTAATAACTATTTTAGCTCAGTCTTTAGTCCTAAAATGAAGAAAAGTTATCTTCCAAACAGAGTCATCTATTTTATACCCTTCTCCTGTGAGGAAGTCACTAAGACAATAAGATTAATAAAGACTAACTCTTCCCTGGTCTGGACAGTATTAACTCCTATTTTTTGAAGGAACTACCAAACCCACTTACCATATCTTTTAATGATGGTATTTAATAAATCATTTAAACAGGGAATTATACCAGAGGACTGGAAAAGGGCTGCTGTGGTACCCATCCACAAAAAGAAGTAGATCACTCATAGGAAATGTTATAGGCCAATTAGCCTCATGGCCGATACTTGTAAGGTTATGGAAAGACTTTTAAAAATAGAATAGAATAAAGTTGCTCATGCCCTACAATTTAATGATGGTACTCAGCATGGCTTTAAGAAGGGCAGGTCATGTACCACTAATCTTATTGCCTTCTACAATAGGAGTAAGCTCGAGTCTGGACAGGGAATACCAGTTGACGTGGTCTTCCTTGCTTTTAAGAAGGCTTTTGATACTGTCCCACATCATATAATAATTAACAAAATTGCCAGATTTGGTTTTGACAACTACATTGTTAAATGGATTCAAGAGTGGTTGCATGATAGAACTCAACATATCCATGTGGGCAATATACTCTCAGGAGAATCAGCTGTCACCAGTGGGGTCCCACAGGGCTTTGTTTTGGGACTCACACTGTTTGGGATCTTCATTAGTGATCTTAATCTAAATGTCTGCAACAATATTCTGAAATTCGCGGATGATATTAAAATAAGTGTAGAGGTTGACAGTGAAGCCAAATATCTATAATTGGTTAATGACTTTTATAAAATGGGTAGGAAAAATCATGTCTGCTAATTGGTTGAAACACATCACATGACTGTGTGTATATTAGAGGCGACTGCACACCTATTCACCCCTCCAAAACAATTTTGCCATTTTATAAGATAGATAACCCATTCTAGGGTGTGCGGTCACTCTCTGATATACACACACACCTTGGGTGGTTGACACACTCGGCCTGCAGCCTCGTGTGTAACAACGCACACCAAGGCGTGCGTATATCAGAGTGTGACAGCACGCCTTAGAGTGGGTTATCTATTACGTATAACATGGACGTATGAGCCAAATTGAAAGGGATGATGTTCAGTATAGACAAATGTACAGTACTTCATTTGGGCAAAAAAAATCAGTATAGAACTTTTTTCATGAATGGGCATCAGTTAAAATCAATGGACATGGAGACAGACCTTGGCACACTTATTAATTCGGATTTTACAGCCAATGCAAGAAATCCATTCAGACTGCTAATAGACTCATTAGAGCAATACAAAAATCTTTTGTAGCTAGATCTGAAGCTTGCATTATACCACTGTATAGGACATAAATTAGACCCCATTTGGACTACACTGCATCTTTTTAGTCACCTTATCTAGTTAAAGATAAAAAAAATTTGGATGGTGTCCAAAGAGGTATCCAGTGATAAGTGCGCTTGCTATTGAGTGCACACCAAAAAGGGCTACTCAATAGTAACACCTTATCAGATGGCTACTGGATGGGGTGGGCGACTGCAGGTATAAAGACATCCTGTCGCTACATATACACATGCGCACACAGGGAGGGGAGGGAGGGTTTGTGTGGCATGTTGCAGCAATGGGCTGCCAAGCTGCCCCGTGGTGTGGTGGGTGGGTCACAGGCTTCAGCTGCGAGGGTGGCAGGTTCGGGTCCAGGTGTGCATACATTTTGTTGTACCCAGCCCTAATTTATTTTTTGAATTTACACCCCCCTCCCCCGACATGCACCCCACCCTGGAGTTGAGAATCCTTTAGTGGGGGGATAAACTTAAAAAATGTAAATCCCAGGTGCCCTTTTGCCATGCGCCGGGGTGTACATCAGCAACATTGATTTTTGCTGTTATACGTTCGCCGTAACGGCAATCACCTTTATCACATAGAACTGCCCAAAGATGGGTAACATGCCTTATGCCTAGGTTGAAGGGAAGGACATATATGGATAGACTTCATTTACTTAAACTTCAAGACCTCCAATTAAGAAGGCATAGGAGGGATCTACTTATGCTGTTAAAGGTCCTTCAAGACAGAGTTAAGTGAGCAATTTAACATTACACCACTGCTAAGACAAACCAATCTAAGATCTCACAACAAACAGTTACAAGTTGGTGGGGCACTAACTAATAAAAGGGAAAATTATTTTACAGTCAGGGTCTGTAGGTCATGGAATAGTCTACCACAGCACCTTGTTGATATACATGATTTTAATTAATTTAAATGTGAACTGGAAAGATATTTGTTTGGGATGTAGCACAATACACCCACTAGGAGTGGGAGGTAGTCCCGATGGGCCTAGTGCCTTCTTCTGCTTTACACACCAACTAATACTGAGTAAAACCAACTATCCCTGCTACTGAAGAAGATCAAAGAGGACCTGAATAGGTGGGTCTCCTACCTTTAATTCTAATAGAGTGTAAACACTACAAAATGTGTGTATGCCCAAAGTTGCTCAACATCATAGCAGCATTGCCGGTAAAGGTACCCCAGAGTTCTTTTCATAAAGAGCCTCTTCCATCCTTTTTACGGAGAGGCAGACTGGCTTGGATTAGGGCTGCTACAGTACACTCCAGGAGCCCACTTGATATTAGAAGCTGCCTGTAGGTACTAGTACTGCTGGTACTAGCAGTAGCATTTTAGTGAGTCTACTGCTGGGGAAGAGGAGATGCTGCTGCTGTAGAGGACTGAAGGGAGGTGGGTTTTGCTTTTCTGTCTGCCACCCTGACCTCTTCCCCATCCCGAGTTACCGTGCAAGTACTTGTAACACCAATTCCTAGCACTGAGTATAGAATGCAGGAGGCGGGCAGCAGAAAGCATAGCAGAGTATAAGGACTTGACAGTAACAATTTTTGACAGTCTGAAGGCATCACCACAATGCAATAGGGTGTTGGGTAGGGCAAATGGGATGTTGGGGTGCATAGGGAGGGGGGTTGGCAGCAAGGAGCTGCTGCTACCCTTACATAAGTCAGTGGTTTGGCCTCAGCTGGACTACTGTGTGCAGTTTTGGAGTTCACGGCTGAAGAAGGACAGCGACAGTGGTGGCAGTGCAGAGTAGGGGAACCAAGATGCTCCCAGGACAGCAGGAAAGGACGTATGTGGAGAGGTTGGCAGATATGAACATGTACATGCTTATGGCAAGAAGGACGAGAGGGGCTAAGATTGTAAGATACAAATCCCGCCACAGGTTAAATAAAGTGGATAGTGGGGAACTGTTCAGACTGAGTGGGAACACAAACACCAGGGCAAGTCCATGAAGATGGCAGGGGGGCAAGTTTAACAGAAGTACTTTTTTACAGAGAGGGCGGTGGAGGGGGAGAATAGGCTGCCAGAGGGAGTGGTCTGTGCAGAATCAGAGGGAGCATTCAGATCATGGTGAGACAGATATAAAGCTTTGGTAAAGACCACACCAGAAAGGAAGGAAAGAGTGAAGTGCCTGTAGGGCTCTCTCATTCAACATGAGGTAGGTAGGAATGAGAGACATAGGGCCAACAAGCAATTTTCTGTTGACAAACCTGGTTCTGTGTTACCAGTCGTGCTCAGGAACAATTGAAATGGCAGATCAGAACAAGAATATGAGCTGGATTTTGAAATACGTCAGTCATGGGTGAAAATGCAAGCTGTGTCTGCACCTGTGTTTGACTGAATGTGCTTGATTCGCCATGTTGCTGTTTTGAAAAGATGCATTTGTTTGTGACAAAAATAAATAATAGTATGAGTTTTTGTAGGTGACTATCAGTCTGATTTCAGTGCAAGTTCCCACAGCAGAGGTAGAAACATAGAATGTGATAGCACAAGACCAAAGGTCCATTGAGTGTAGCCTTCTTATAATACTCAACCCCACAGACCCACTCTGCTGGTGGGCTGTTACCCCCCCTTACCAGTTCCCCACCCCTCAAACCTGTGTCCGCCTAGGATCATGAGTCCTCTTGCCCTGTCCCAACCAAGTTTAAACCCCATTTAGAGTAACTGACCCCACCACTTCTGCTGGCAGTCTGTTCCAGGGTCCCATTGCCCTCTAAATGAAGTAGAACTACTCACATTTCTCTTGAACTTACCCCACACCAACCTCCAGTCATGCCACCTAGTGGCTGCATCCCTATTTTTACAGACAGGTCCTCACTATTTACTTATGCTTCAATCATGTTCCTCTCCCATTGCCTCCAATTAATACATATTTATGTCTTCCAGCCAACCCTCATAGGATCTGTCCTGCTGACCCCAGATCATCTTAAAGACCCTTCGCTGTACTGACCCTAGGGCTCTGTACACACTGTCAGTCTATTTTAAAATGGTTTTAACAACAGTTTTAAACTCACCATGGAACTACAGCCACAATTGTTTGTATTTTCTGTTTCTTGAGAAACCATGTTTAAACACGGTTGCAGTGCATCCAGACTGTAGCCCTGTAACAGTTCATGAAGACCAGTGTAGTCACAGTCTCCAGCATGGATCAGTACTGCTTCAGGAGAAACATGGCTTGATATCCTGTCCACACTACCAGGTAAAGTGCTAGGTTTGAAACTGTGTTTACAACTAGTTTTAAGACTAGGTCCTAAGCAGTTTTTATATTTGCTTGCATGCATGTGCAAGAAACATAGTGCCATCATCCGAGTTTTCGGAGGTGTGGCCCCCGTCTTTCAATTCACACAGTGTGTTTGCAGGCACGGCCGCAGTTCTCCAATGAACGCTGCAGCTGTCTATGACAGCAGTTGAAAATGCAGTGCCACACAGTTGAAAGGGAGAGCTCCGCTTCAGTGAGCAGCACTCCCCCCTCCACATGCACGCACGTATGCATATTGCGTGCTCATGCGCTTCCCCCCCATGCACACACTGTATGGCCGACGGGGGTGCCCAATCCCACATCAGCTCCACGCCCCCTCAAAAAAGCTTTCCAGGTGCCACACTGGGAGCCCACCCTAGTGTGGCAAAATTGTTATGGCCGACAAGGGTGCCCAATCCCCCGTCGGCTCCAGGCCCCCCCAAACAGCCTTCCAGCTGCCATGCTGGGAGCCTACCCAAGCGTGGCAAATGTCCCACATCGTCTTCCTAAAAAAACAACAACCTCTAAACAAAAAAAGTTCCCTCTGTGGTCTCCCTGCCCACCCTTGGCACAACCTACCTCCCCACACCCCCCCTCACCCCATACTTACCTCCGGAGCTCGGCGCGATGATCTTCGTTGGACCGGGAACACGTCTGCACTCTTCAAAGCCGACCGCAAACTGAGGAAATGCTGGTAAGCTGTATAATGCAATAAATAGTTTTTTCAACTTTTAATGCATATCTCAGGCATTTTGGATTTTGGCACCAAATTTTCAACATGGGGTTTTTGGAACTCCTCATGAATTCTGGAACTGTCATGGTGTTAGTTGGACCCGAAGGGTGATTTTGCAGTCACTGCGTGAAATCACCTTTCGGGACCAATTAATGCAACAACAGTGCCACTGCTCATAAGGTGGGCTCTCAAAATGCCTATGTTGCAAATTTTGGTGAAAAAAATCCTAAAAATGACTGTTTTATGAGTGTGCATTGCGCAGTTCCTACGCACTCTCGTGAGTGTGCAGATTTTTAATATTTGCATGCCAGATTTTCAACATTGCCATTTTAACACACCTCATTATGAGCAGTACAGCTGTCATTTTTCACGTCGCCCAAAATGTGTTTTCCTGCATGTAGCCTACAATGGCGCAGTCGGTGTGCGCAATAAATGTTTGGGGCAGATTAAGAAAATCACAGTGACACTGTTTATGAGCAGAGGTCTTAAAATGGCTATGTTGAAAATTTGTAAAAATTCCCAAAATGACTGTTTTAGGAGCGCACGTTTCGCAGTACCTACGCCCGCTCGCAAGTTTGCGAATTTTTAATATTTGCACTCCAGATTTTCAACATTGCCATTTTATTACACTTCCTTATGAGCAGTACAGCTGCCATTTTTCACATCTCACCCAAAATGTGTTTCCGCACATATAGCACAAATGGTGCAGTCAGTGTGCGAAAGCAATGTTTGGGACAGATTAAGAAAATCACAGTGACACTGTTCATGAGCAGAGGTCTTAAAATGGCTATGTTGAAAATTTGGTGACATAATTCCATAAAATGACTGTGTTACGAGTGAGCATTGCACAGTTTCTAAGCACCCTCATAAGTTCATGAATTTGTAATATTTTCAGTCCAGATTTTCAACAGTGCCATTTTTCCACATTTCCTTATGAACAGTACAGCTGTCATTTTTCACAACATGACCGAAATGTGTTTTCACACTTTCAGCGCAGAAATGCGTGGTCACTGTGGGAAATCACTGTTTGGGACAGATAAAGAAAATCACAGTGACACTGTTCATGATCGGAGGTCCCAAAATGACTGTGTTGACAATCTGCTGTAAAAAATCCCCAAACTAATTACATTACAGGTGTACGTTGCACAGTTTCTACTCACACTTCTGACTTCACCATTTTTTTAAATATTTTCACTGCAGATTTTCAACATTGCCATTTTTTACACCTCCCAATGAACAGTACAGCTGTCATTTTTCACATCTTGTTTGGAATGTGTTTTTGCACCTGTGGTGCTAAATGCCATAGTCGCTGTGCAAAAGCAGCTTTCGACCAACAAACTGATATTGCCACTGTTCATGAGGTGGGGGTCACAAAAAAAAATGTTGAAAATTTGGAGTGAAAATACCAACGAATGCCTGAGGCGTTAGGGTTTCCGACCATAACGCCCCACCCTGTAGAAAATGACAGGCATGAGGGGTGTGACTTGGGATTCTCACCTGTAATGCTCATACCATTCCACACCCTGCAGCCAGTGAGAGGCATCGAGGTATGCTTTGGACTCTTTGGCCCCAAAGTTCACCCCATTCTCCTCTACCACACCCATCTCACCATATTTCCTGATGGAATGGGGTGTGCATAAGGACCAAAGACCCCAAGGCACACCGTGACACTTGTCGTGTCTACAAGGTAGGATGTGGTGAAATGGCGTGCCGTTATGCCTGACGACCCAAAGGCACACCCCAATGCCTGTCAGTCTCTGCAAGGTGGTGGTGGGGTTGGCTTCAGTTCAATACTTCACTGCCATTCCTATTATGCAGCTCTGTAACTCCCACACTACCAATGCCAATGCCAACAAGCAAACATTCGGCATTGACAAATGCTTGTTAAACACAGTTTCAAACTATGTTCAGTGTGGATGTGAACTATGTTTGTTTGTTAAAATGTTTTAAGGAACTTAAAACATTTTAACAAGCATAGAGTGTACAAGGCCAAGTTTGCCAACGTCTTTCCCCAAGCGAGGACTCCAAAACTGGATGCAGTACTCCAGGTGAGGCCTCACCAGGGATCTGTAAAATGGCATAATCATCTTACTTCTTCTGCAATTAAACCCTTCCCTATACACCCCAGCATCCTAGATGCCTTGTTGTACTGACTCATGTGCTTGAGGGAGACACTGATGATGACCCCCAGATCCTTCTTCTCCATCAAAGTGACCAGTCAAACCCCCTTCTATCCCGTATTCTGTGCATGTGGGTAAGTGCTCATAAGAGTAAAGGTGAGCTGCTGTTAGCAATATCAGTAATCTATGTTACTGCTCCCTGACAGAAAGTTAGGGAGATTTCATACGTCTGCCCCGCCTGCACTCCATTGTACCTAAGGGGAAGTGCTAGAAGCATTTGTCAACTTGTGAGCTGGTGTAAAGCTACCTGAGTCTGGTGGAGGTCAATCCCCAGTATACACCTGGGAAGTGGAGTGAGAGGAGCACCCCAGACCCATATGGAGCTGGGGCCCGCCAAGATAATCAGAGTTATATTCCATTAAAGAAGTGTGGTGACATGTACCACAAGGGCCCAAAACATGCAAACCAGCCCCTCCCACACCGTGGCCAAACTATAAGTCTCTTATATCCAGTCTCTTGGTCATTCTCTAGTTCCCCACATGTTCTGGAGGGCTGTATCTGATTCAGAGGCAGTATCCCATAAACTTGGTTATATGACCCCCCACAGCTACGAGATGCTGCTGTTGCAGGTTTACACTGAAATGGTGCTGACAGCTTTTGGACAAGTGGCTCTCTTTGTGCTTATGACCAATAGTGGTGATGTCTTCCATTAGGGAGAAGCTTGTTGTGCCTCTCCCTTAGCCACCTGATGATGATAAAATGTTATTTTTATTCAGGAACAAACATTAGGGGAAGAACCTCTATTATCAACAAGAATGTCCTGTACCAACACACATATGACAAAACAAACATATAGATTAAAACATAACAATTCCACATTTAAGCAATATACCTAGACTTCTTGTTTGCTGTTGTGCCCTCTGAGCTATTTTTTCCAGATCCAGCAGCACATCTTTTGCCACTCTTAAACTCTGTCAACATGGTTTCCTGTGAGGAAAGTGGACTGACTTGGGTGGGGGTTTGAAAAGCTCTCTTTAATAAAGACTCCTATGGCCCATGCAGTGAAATATCATGGACTGCCCTTGGCACCTAGCCACCATTGTTCCTGCCACTGAAGAAGAGAGCTCACCCACCCAGAGAAGTGAGTACTCAGTCCCGGCCCCAGCCCACCACACTACCACTTTTCAGAATTACTCCCCCGTGTTGACCACACCTACCGCTCCAGACTAATTTGAGTATCATTCAAGTGTAGTGAGGGATCCCTGGAAGAAACAATATTACTATGATAAGTAATTTTTTTCATCAAACCCCAGGAATCCTCACTATACTTGACAAATGCAGTCAGCCTGACAGGTCGAGCTGCTCCGGAGAAATGAATCGGGCTCCATGCATTGGTGAGGGTAGAAAACTAGACACCAGGAAAAGTGTATTTTATCACTTGGGTGGCGATTGGCAGAGTAAGAACCACTAGACACCAGGAAAAGTATATGCATCACACTAAACTGGCAATCAGCAGAAGAGGGGACCACTAGACACCAGGAAAGTGTATTTCATCACATCGGGCGGTGATGGAGGTGGGACCACTAGACACCAGGGAAAGTTAATTTCATCACATTGGCAATGGGATTGGATGGGGAGGGACTACTGGGCACCAGGGGCTATTGTGCTGCAGGTTGGTGGTGGGCCACCGCAGTACCTCCACCAACCACTAGGGCTGCACAGATTAAGGCAAAGTCTTGGCCGGGCGGTATTTGCTCCACATAAGGGAATTGCGTAAAAGGCCCTTGCATGGAGCAAATGGTCTGTGAATCCAACTGCGCCGACATTCAGGTTCCCCTCCATTTGCTTTGTGTCCCTCCTCTACACTTTGCCTGAGCGCAAACCTGGTTTAAGCGTACAAACTGGGCTTCTGTGAATAGCAACACAGTACAAAGCCCGGTTTGCTCATGTAAACCTGGGTTTGCACCTGGGCAAAGTTTTGAAAATCAGGGCCACTGTGTCCTCCTGTGGAGTACTTGCATGTGCCCTTGGTGGCAGCATGGGTTGCCACACAGGCTCTATGGCCCCTGGCATGCTAATACTCTTTCCACTGCAGTGTGTGCATAGGGCCCTCCCCCAGCTGTACAGTATGGCACATGTACCTAGCCCCCTGTGGCATGCATCTCTGGGGCATGCATTGGTGTTGCCGTACTCACAAGGATGGAGGGTGGTTGCATTCCATGGTCAGGGCATAAGCACTGTGGGGTGGTTTACAGCAAAGCTGTGGCTTGTCCCTCTGTACCCAGGCATGTACATCATGTGTGAGCCTGTGCTCATATTGACACCACTAACTGGTTTCCTGACCTGTACTGTAAATGGGTCTTATCTTCACCACTGGGTCTAGCTATGTCATCCGGCCAGGCCCCTGGGATGTTGCTACTGCCCACTGTTCCATCTCTGTCCCCGGGGTGTGTTGCACCTCTGTGGAGACATAAGTCATGGGAGTATGGTGTTATTGGGGGATCCTCCACAGCTGTGGTACAGGCTGTACTACACAATAGGGTCTGTGTCTGTCAACACCTACCTGGTTCAGGTTACTGTCCCATGCTCATTGTTATGTCTGCCTCCTGGGCCATATCTTGCAGCTTCTGCAGTATGGCAGGGTCCCTGTGTGCCAGGTTATGCCAGTGGTGCTTCAGCTGCCTGGGCGTGGGTGTGCACCTCACACCTGAGAGCTTGTGTATCCTGCCACCTGTCATGCATCACAGCCTGTTGCCCTGTGTAGGGGGTGTGCCTCCTGCTCCTGGGGGCCATAGCACCCTGCTCCAGTGCTGCACCAGGCTGATGAGCAGAGCAATCTCCTCTGAGGAGAAGTTTGGTGCCCTGGATTTACTGGCAGCCATTGTTCAGTTTACTCACACTCTGGGTACTACAGAAATCTGTGTGGGCAGAGCAGTCTACTTTCTCACTCTTGTGGCATTACATATGGCCACGTTTTTCAGCCACTGCTTCTGTGAGAAAACATTTCTGTGTTCAGATGCAACAGATGTCACTTTACATGTAGTTGTGTCATTTTTTGCATCCCTGTGCAGGATGCATCATATTACTCTTGAATCCAACACGTGGTGCGTCACATTTTGTCTTGTGTGCCTTTTTCACCGCAGTTGCATCATGATCAGGGTTCCACATGACATGCGACACAAATGCCCCCGACTGTGATGCATGCTGCACTTTTGCCCCACATGGATCCATGCTCTGTTTTGCAACTCCTCCTTGTGTCTTATGCATGGGCATCTCACACTGTGCTGTATGCCACTACCCATCAGGGGATCCATATTTGCACCATTGCCCATTTCGCCCTACCATGTGCATGCCACCTATCTCTGTGCTCTGCCACAGCACAGGGCAGCATGGCCACTGGGGCACACCACACCCATATGTGTGTGCTACTGTAGCACATCAGTGCTGTGCTATCCCAGTCTGGCATGGCCAACACAGTAACTGGGGGCGAACTACACAGTCCATTGCCACTGCCAGCGGTGGCACTGTACCTCAGGCCAGCAACTTCTATGGCATACAATGTGTCCAGTGTGTTACACCCATGGGGCTTACCTGTACAAAGTGACCCTGGCACTATCACAAGGGGTGGGCCAAGCCATGGTGCAGGCCTGTCCATATGGGTCCTTAGTGGGCTAGCTGCCACAGCTGTCTGGGGTGGGCTGGCCATGCACATCGGGGCCTGGGGCCCACATGACAGCCATGGCATCATTCACTCTATACTGTTGCCTTGTTCTCTCTAGCGTTCCACCCATAATCCCATGTCACAAAGTCCCACCACCCTTGGTGACATGTGTATTCTAAGGTGTCTATGTCAGGTGCCATGTGTAACATCTTGGGGTATACTAATGTGGCATATGTGTTATATTGATCCTGGACCCCACACTTCCTGCTATTGTGATGTAGAGTCCACTCTCACCTCATGCTGTCATACTCCTTTGGATATTGTGCCTGCTGTGATGCATTCCTACCCCACCTGGTAAGTGGGTAGGTAGGTAGATAAATTTTATTGTTCGACATAAGTCTTTACAATCCATAAAAATTTCCTTAAAATGCCTAATAAATATAGACCACTTTACATACAATTTAAAAATATTACATTTTAAGCATTGCACATCTATAAGGGAATCATCTAATTTTCATTTATACAAGATAGATCAAGATGGCACATACATCATACGTTATTAAATGGTGTTCTATAAACTAGTTGCTTTCAAGAATTTACTTAATTTCTATAATATTTCTCTTTCAGTAATTCTCATTAGGAACATAGAAACATAGAAACATAGAATTTGACAGCAGATAAGGACCACTTGGCCCACCCAGTCTGCCCATTTCCCTACCTAATGGATAAGCTGCAGATCCTAGTTAACCAGCAACCTACTTCTTTCTACCCTCACCCACTAGAATTGCCTTATGACTGTCCCATGCATGCTTGAATTCCACCACTGTTTTTGACTCCACAACTTCCTCCAGAAGGCCGTGCCATACATCCACAACCCTCTGTGTGAAAAAATATTTCCTTACATTACCTCTGAGCCGCCCCTCCTCTATCTTCAAATTGTGCCCCCTTGTTCTTGCACACCTCTTTTTCTGAAAGATGCTATCGTCTTGGACTTTGTTGATTCCCTTGAGGTACTTGAAAGTTTCTATCATGTTTCCCCTCTCCCTCCTTTCCTCGAGGCTATACATATTAAGCTCCTTAAGTCTCTCTTCATATGTCTTCCAGTGCAGATCCTGCACCATTTTAGTTGCCCACCTCTGGACAGCTTTCATCCTGTCTGTCTTTGCAGAGACTGGGTCTCCAGAACTGCACTCAGTACTCCAGATGGGGTCTCACCAGCTGTCTGTACAGAGGGATAACAACTTCCTGTTTTCTACTGGTGATGCCACTCCCTATGCATCCCAGTATCCCCCCAGCCCTCCTTACTGCCCTCTCACATTGCTTGCCCACATTTAGGTCATCTGATATGACTACCCCCAGGTCCCTTTCCATTTTTGTTTTTGTTAGTATCTCACCCCTATTGTGTACTCTTCCCCTGGGTTTTTGTTTCCCAGGTGCATTACCTTGCACTTCTTAGCATTGAATCAAAGCTGCCTTACATTTGACCATTCCTCTAACCTTGCCAAGTCCCTTCTCATCCTTTCCACCCCACCTTGTGTATCAACTCTGTTGCAGATCTTTGTGCCATCTGCAAAGAGACATACTTTTCCTTCCAGTCCCTCTGGAATGTCGCTTATAAAGACATTGAAGAGGACTGGTCCTAATACTGAACCCTGCGGCACCCCACTAGTAACCCCCCTTCTTCAGAGTGGACTCCATTTACTATTACCCTCTGTGTCCTATTCTCTAGCCAATTCTTTACCCAGGCTATCATCTTGGGACCCACTCCCAGGCTGGCTAACTTGAATATTAATCTTTTGTGTGGGACTATGTCAAATGCCTTGCTAAAGTCTAGGTAGACCATGTCCACAGCCCCTCCCTGATCTACTACTTAGGTCACCCAGTCAAAGAAATCTATCAGATTCATCTGCATGACCTTCCCACTGTGAATCCATGCTGCCTTGGGTCCTGTGCCCTCTGGCCTCTAGGTACTCTGAAAATTCTTTCCTTCAGAAGTGATTCCATCATTTTCCCTATCACTGAGGTTAAACTATCAGGTCTGTAGTTTCCCGCTTCTGCCCTGCTCCCACTTTTGTGAAGTGGAATCACATCTGCCCTCCTCCAGCCCTTAGGTATCACCCCATCCTTCCATGATTTGTTAAAGAGGGTACGCTTAAGCAATGTGAGAGGGCAGTAAGGAGGGCTGGGGGGATACTGGGATGCATAGGGAGTGGCATCACCAGTAGAAAACAGGAAGTTGTTATCCCTCTGTACAGACAGCTGGTGAGACCCCATCTGGAGTACTGAGTGTAGAGAGGGAGAACAGTGAGTTTGTTTTTATCCCTGGACTCAGTAGAGTGGATTGTGTAGGAGCAGTGGTCTAGTACATTGTGGTGTTGGTTGACTTACTATAAAGGGCAGTACTCACCAGGGTGGTGGAGCAGTGGTGTAATTGATTGTTTCTAACAGTCACCAGTGGTTGTGGCCTACCACCCACCCTACCCTTCACCCCACCCACCCCAGGCGTGGCATTTCCTTTATAGCCAAGGTTCTGACATCACTTCCTCAACAGGTCTTGGAGCAGAACTGTCATATTCTTAATTACCCAGCACAGTGCATAAAGCGTAAGTATACACACACCAAAAAAAAAAATGGTATATTATAAGGAAGAAGGACATGTAGGGAGTGGTGCAATGCACTGGCTGTGGGGCAGCAATTTTCTGGGAAACATTCTGGAACCTGCGCTGCTGCCCTATTTGCAGGCAACTGTCAGCTCTGAGGGAGGAGGTTGCCCACCTCCAGGCTGAACTGGCAAGGACTAAGGAGGACTCCCCCACCCAAAGAGCACCAGTTCCACAACCACTGCCTCAGAGGTTGCCATGTGAAGAGCAGATGGACCACAGTAGGTTCTGGGAGGGTGAGGGTGGTGGAACACAGGCATAGCCCCCGAGTTGCACCTCTACACAAATCATATGTCGGTCTGGCAAATCAAGGTTCCTCTATGATGACACCCTCATTGGAGACCAAGAAGAATGCTGGGGACATCCACAAGGGAGACCCACAAAAGAGTGGCAAGGAACAACACAGGGAGAAAGAAACAGCTTCTGATAGGGGACTCAATTGTTAGGGGTGTAGACCTGGGGAAGGGAGAGGAGAGGAGAGGGAAGTAAGGTGCCTGCCTGGTGCCATGGCTTGAGGGACAGGAAGCGAATCCTCAGGATTGCAGAAGCAGCATCACAGGAGAGGAAACTAGATATCATTGTCCACTCGGGACAAATGACCTAGCTAGGCATGAGATCAGTGCAGTGCAGGATGAATTTGTGGAGTTGGGGAGGGGCCTCAGACAGGTAACAAGCACGGTAACCTTCTCAGAGGTGCTGCCAGTCCATGGCAGGGTGAGGCTAGGTACTGCACACCATGCAGTTTAATGAATGGTTGCAAAACTGTGCAGAGCACAGGGCTTTGGCTTCATTGGGACTGGGGTACACCTGAGAGATGAAGGTCTATACTGGCATGATGGTCTGCATCTGTCCAGGAAGGAAACACACCCTAGGTGACAGGTTTAAAGGCTTCCTTGGCAAGCTTTTAAACTAGCCAAGGGGAGGTGCTGATAGGAAACAGGAAGTTCAAGCCTCCCCTGAAAAGCATGGCAGGTAGTAGGGTAAACACTGAGGTACAGAGCTTGACAGAGGGCAGGACAGAGTAAATGGAAAATGGACAAGGGCAATAAGAGCAGGGATGGGGTAAAAAGGATAAAGCTAACATTAAATGGAGGGCAATGAGTACCAATGCCCGTAGTCTCGGGAAACAAGCCTAGAGCTAGTAGACCTGATGGAAGTGGAACACTTGGATATTGTGGCAGTCACAGAAACATGGTACCTGGAGAACCATGACTGGGATGTCAACATACCAGGGTACACAATCTACAGAAGGGACAGGGAGGGTAAAGAGGAGGTGGAGTACTCTCTACATAAGGGAAGGGATAAAGTAACAGAACTAAAGGTAAAGGGGAGGACAAGAGGAACTCTGGGTCACATTGGAGACAGGGAATGGCATCAATCCGCACAGGTTGTATACAGACCCCCATCTCAAGGGAGGAAATGGACAAGAAAATGATAGGGGCATTCTCAAAATGGCTGAAAAAGGGAGATACTGTTGATGGGGACCTGAATATGCCAGATGTTAACTGGGCAACATGGACTGCAGCCACATCCAAGAGCAGGGTCATTCTCGATGCCCCACAGGAGCATGCCTTAGACAGCTAGTGGTGGAACCTACTCGGGAGGAGCAATATTAGACCTGGTACTCTCAAATGGAGAGAGATCACAAACTTAGAAGTCAGTAGACACCTGGGAACAAGTGACCACTGCACAGTGTGCTTTCACAATAAACACAACCATGGAGACAAGCCATACAAATACAAGGATACTGGACTTTAGAAGGGCTGACTTTGAAAAATGGGTGAATACCTGAGGAATGCATTAGCAAATGGCCAGAAAGGAGGGGTGGAAGAACAATGGAGAAAAATCAAAACTACCATCATGGAGGCAACAAGCCTTTGTGTGAAACAAATAAAGAAAACAAAGCGGAATAAAAAACCACTATGGCTCTCAAAAGAAGTGGCAGGGAAGGTTAAGGAGAAAAAGTCTGCATTCAAAAAGTATAAGGAATCACAGACAGAGTACGACAGAGAACTGTATCAATTAAAGCAGAAAGAAGTGGGGAAGGCAGTCAGAAAAGCAAAGGCCCAGACCGAGGAAAGGATAGCCAACTCAGTTAAGAAGGGGGATAAAACCTTTTATAGGTACATTAGGGAACATAGAAAGGTTAAGGGAGGGATAGGGAAGATTAATAAAGGAGAGGGGAGGTGGGCAGAGGAGACAGTGAAAAGGCAGAATAATGAATGAATACTTTTGCTCGGATTCACAAAGAAGAAGAGGAGGAGTTACCTAAACCAAACAGTAGAAGCACTCTGATAGTGGGGTTGATACCAGTCCATTTAAAGAAGAAAGAGTACTGAAAGAACTTCTAAAACTCAAGGTGGACAAAGCAATGGGGCCTGACGATTCACCCAGAATCCTAAAAGAGCTAAGGGAGGACCTAGTGACACCACTAACCACACTTTTAACAAATCATGGGAACATGGGGTGGTACCTGAGGACTGGAGGAGGCAGATGTGATTCCTCTTCACAAAAGTGGGAGCAAGGCAGAAGCAGGAAACCACAGACCTGTTAGTTTGACCTCAGTGGTGGGGAAAATGATGGAATCACTTCTGAAAGAAAGAATTGTTGAGTACCTAGAGGCCAGCAGGGCACTGGACCCAAAGCAGCATGGATTCACAGCAGGAAGGTCATGTCAGACAAATCTAATCAATTTCTTTGACTGGATAACCAAAGTAATAGACCAGGGAGGGGCTGTGGATATGGCCTACCTAGACTTTAGCAAGGCATTTGACACAGTCTCGCACAAAAGATTAATAATCAAGTTAGCCAGCCTGGGAGTAGGCCCCAGGGTGGTAGCCTGGGTAGAAAACTGGCTGCACAACAGGACACAGAAGGTAACAGTGAATGGAACACATTCTAAGAAAGGGGGTTACTGGTGGAGTACCTCAGGGCTCAGTACTGGGTCCAGTCCTCTTTAACGCCTTTTATAGGTGGCATTGCAGAGGGTCTGGAAGGAAAGGTATGCCTCTTTGCGGATGACACAAAGATCTGTAACAGAGTTGATACACAAGGGGGGTAGAAAGGATGAGAAGGGACTTGGCAAGGTTGGAGGAATGGTCAGACATATGGCAACTTAGATTTAATGCAAAGAAGTGCAAAGTAATGCACCTGGGAAATAAAAATCCAGGAGAAGAGTACACAATATCAGGGGAGGTACTAACAACAGCAATAATGGAAAGGGATCTGGGTGTAGTCATATCAGATGACCTAAAGGTGGGTATGCAATGTGGAAGTCAGTAGGGAAAGCCAGGGGATACTGGGATGCATAGGGAGGCATCAAGTAGAAAAAGGAAGTTGTTATCCCTCTATACAGACAGTTGGTGAGACCCCATCTGGAGTACTGCGCAGTTTTGGAGACCTCATCTACATAAAGACATAGACAGGATGGAAGCAGTCCAGAGGAGGGCAACTAAAATGGTGCAGGGTCTACATCAGAAACCATATGAAGAGAGACTGAGAGAGCTTAATATGTATACCCTTGATGAAAGGAGGGATAGGGGGACATGCTAGAAACTTTTAAGTACCTCAAGGGAATCAACAAAGTCCAGGAGGGTAGCATCTTTCAGAAAAAGAGATGTGTAAGAACAAGGGGCACAATTTAAAGTTAGAGGGGGACGCCTCAGGGGTAATGTGAGGAAATTCTTTTTCACGGAGAGAGTGGTGGACGCATGGAACCACCTTCCTGGAGAGGTTGTGGGGTCTAAAACAGTGGAGGAATTCAAACATGCATGGGACAGACATAAGGCAATTATAGTGGGGGGTTGCAGGAAATAGGCTGTTGGTTAACTAGAATCTGCAGCTTATCCAGTAGGTAGGGAAATGGGCAGACTGGGTGGGCCAAGTGATCCTTATCTGCCATCAAAGTCTATGTTTCTATGTTTCTAGTCAGTGGTGTCACTAGTTCTACCCTTAGTTCTTTTAGAATTCTGGGGTGAATCCCATCAGCCCCCATTGCTTTGTCCACCTTCAGTTGCAAGAGTTCTTTCAGAATCCTTTCTTCTGTAATTGGTCTGGTATCAACTTCTGTATCCAGGGTGTTTCTATTGTTTGGTTTAGGTACCACCCCCTCTTCATTTGTAAATACTGAGCAAAAATATTTGTCTAGTATTTCTGCCTTTTCACAGTCACCCTCTGCCCACCCCCCTCCCCTTTATTAAGCCTCACTATCCCTCCCTTGGTCTTCCTTCGCTCCCTGATGTACCTATAAAAGGTTTTATCCCCCTTCTAAACTGAGTTGGCTATCTTTTCCTCGGTTTGGGCCTTTGCTGTTCTGACTGCCTTCCCAGCTTCCTTTTGCTTTAACTGATACAATTCTCTGTCCTGCTCCTTCTGTGATCCCTTGTACTTCCTGAATGCTTTCTATTTCACTTGAACCTTCACTGCCACCTCCTTTGAGAACCATAGTGGTTTCTTACATCATTTTGTTTTGTTTATTTGCTTCACACAAAGGCTTGTTACCTCTGTGATGGCAGTTTTTTATTATTCCCTATTGTTCTTCCATCCCTCCTTCCTGCCCATTTGCTAGTGCATTCCTTAGGCACTCACCCATTTTGGCAAAGTCAGCCCTCCTAACTAAGGAGCAATCCATTGCATGCTATCACATCAGCAAGGCTGGCATCATCGAGTTGTGCCAGGAGGTGTGAGAGGCCCTCCAGATTGCAACACAGAGAGGTCATCTAGTACCAGTGGATGTCAAGGAGAATGTCGCACTCTGCTTAGTGGCCACTGGGAGCTTCCCACACTCTGATTGGTGATATAGTGGGCATTTCACAGTCCACAGGTCACCTAGGTGCATAAGTGTCCCACGGAATGCGTGGCAGCAGTAGCCTGTGAAGCAGGAATTCTACAGTATGGCATGATTCCCACATGTGCTGGGTGTTCCTGACTGCACCCACATCACCATTAAATCACCAGCAGATGAGGAGGAGGAGAAGGAGGAGTAGGTGAACCGCAAGGGGTACCACTCTATGAACACGCAAATGGAGAATGTCATGCTGCCTGGTGTGGTCTACAGGCAACGGCAGCACTGTTGCAGGTGTGGTGCCAGTTGTCCTTGCTGAGGATTTCAGAAATACTAACTGCAGAGAAATAACATCTTTAGTGTCTCCTATACCGGTGATTGATAGCTAAAGTAAATTGTTTTCCTATTTTATTTTGGACTCTTTCCACCCACACTATTTATAGGAAATTATGTATTGTTTTACTTTTCTATTTTTTTTTAATTTTGTATTCTTAAATGGAATACAAATCAAGTAAATATATATTCTATTTAAATTAATCTTTCCCCTTATATATAATAGGTTGTATTGTGCTACTGTTACATGTTACATGTTACAAATTGAGGTCTCTGATTCTTTCCTCATAAGGCTTGTGATGTAGACCCTTCACCATTTTGGTCACCCTCCTCTGCACCGTCCCTGTTTTGTCAATGTCCTTACAAAGTTGTGGCTTCCAGGACTGGACACAGTACTCAAGGTGAGGCCTCACCAGGGTCTTGTACAGTGGAACTATTATCTCCCTCCTTTGGCTTGTGATTCTCCTTCCAATACACCCCAACATCCCAGTGGCCTTACCCACCACATTGGCAGTCTGCCTTGTGGCCTTCAGGTCATTTGTGATTATGACCCCCAAGTCCCTCTCCTCCTTAATAACTGCCAACAGCTCTCCCCCCAATCTGTAGCTTGCTCCAGGGTTCCTGCTCCCCATGTGCATGATTGTGCACTTATTTGCATTAAACCTTAGTTGCCATGCTTCTGACCATCTCTCCAACCATTTCAGGTCCTTTTTCATCCTTTCCACCCCCTTTGGGGTATCCACACTGTTGCAGATCTGCAGATAGGTAAACCTTTCCCTCTAGCCCATCTGCAATGCCATTGATGAAGACATTGAAGAGGACTGGCCCTAGAACTGATTCTTGAGGTACCCCACTGGTCACCTCCCTTTCCTCTGATTGGGTTCTGTTCACCATGACCATCTGTTTTCTGTCTCTTAACCAGTTTCCAGTCCAGTGTACCACCTTGTGCCCCATCCCCAGGCTACCTAGCTTGTTGACCAGTCTCCTATGTGGGACGGTATCAAAGGCTTTGCTGAAATCTCGGTAGGCAATATCTACTGCTCCCCCCCTTGATCTACTGCCTTTGTCACCCAGTCAAAGAAATCAATTAGATTAGTTTGACAGGACCATCCTGCAGTGAACCCATGTTACCTGGGATCCAACACTCCCATGGCTTCTAGGTGCTCCACTATTCTTTCCTTGAGGAGTGTCTCCATTATCTTTCCTACTAAAGAGTTTAA
Source organism: Neoceratodus forsteri (assembly GCA_016271365.2). Classification (NCBI taxonomy): domain Eukaryota; kingdom Metazoa; phylum Chordata; order Ceratodontiformes; family Ceratodontidae; genus Neoceratodus; species Neoceratodus forsteri. The sequence continues at coordinate 130,846,979 of JADMNL010000024.1, forward strand.
ACTAACTGGTTTGTAGTTCCCTGCATCTTCTTTACTACTGCTCTTGTGAAGAGAAACATTTGCCTTCTCCAGTCCTCTGGGACCACTCCAATGTCTAGGGATTCACTGAACAGGGCTGCCAGTTTAATTCTCAGTTCCCTTAGGACCCTGGGAAGTATGCCATCTGGACCCATGGCTTTGTCCACTTTCAACTTTGCAAGCTTTTCTAGGACCCTCTCCTCTGTGAATGAACCAGCATTTACCCCATATCCTTTGTTCCTTTAAAGTCTAGCTGTGGGCCCTGCCCCTGCTCTTCCACAGTGAAGACTGAACAGAAATATTTGTTCAGGATCACTTCTTTCTCCCAGTCTCCCTCCACTATCTTCTCCCTGTCTCCTCTAAGCTTAGCTACTCCCCCCTTTGCCTTCCTTCTCTTGCTAATGTACCTGAAGAATGTTGTCTCCTTTTTTAACCAATTGAACTATTCTTTCCTCTGTTTGTAATTTTGTGCTTCTCTCTGTTTTCCTGCCTCTTTCAGACACTTCTGGTACATTTCCTTGTCCTTGTCTCATGTGTCTCCTTATACTTCCTGAAGGCTAGCCTCTTGGCCCTTACCTTTTCAGCCACCCCTCTTGAGAACCAAAGTGATTTTCTTCTCCTTTTTCCCTTGTTTATCGACCTAACACATTGTTTTGTGACCTCCGCTATGGCCTCCTTGATGTGTGCCCATTTCTCCTCAATGTCTCCCATCCCCCTTTTTTCCAGGATTTCCGTAAGCTGAAGTCCCATTCTGGCAAAGTCCGCCCTTCTAAAGTCTAAGACTCTTGCTTTTGTATGGGTTGACTGAGTCCCTGTATCCACCTTAAACCACCCCATTTGGTTGTCATTAGACCCTAGCTGACCTTCCACCTTGAGCCCAGTTATCCTGTCCCCATTGATCAGTACCAGATCCAGGATTGCCCAGTCCCTGGTAGGTTCCTGCACCAGTTGCCTAAGGACATCCCCCTCAAGGGAGTCAACAAAGTCTTGTGCCCTGGCCAAGGCCCCAGCTGGGATGGACCAGTCTATTTCCACATGTTAAAGTCTCCCATCAGCAGTACCTCTCCCTTTGCTGCCATATCATGCATGTTTTCCAGCAGCAGTTTGTCCCATGTCCCCCTTCCCACTTTACTACCACTGCAATACCACTTGTGTTCATTCAGGTGGCAAAGTGAGTGGCAGCAACTATGTGCCTTCCCCAGAGGAAGAGAAAGTCCTCTGAGAAGCTTGATCATCTTCGCCCCCCTTGGCCAGCCCCCAATGGCCTGAACCTAGTCCCCAACTCTGGTCACTGTCATCATGGCCGGTAGCACGGTACATTTTAATAAAAAGAGCAAAACACTACTGGTTCAATGACCAGCCAATTTAATGTTGCACTGACCTCAGAATTGGCACTGTGCTGCCCCTGGGAGATGGGCATGGATGTGGAACTGGTTAGAGATCCAGATGTAATGTAGAGGTGAGACATTTACCTCCTGGTTAGGTAAGGCATGGGCCACTTATGTTTCTTGCACCTCCTGGTGGCTGATGAAGGAGCTGCATTGGCACTGACATTAAAGGAAGCTGCTCCCTACCATTGTGGCCAAATCTAGATGGCAGCAATATCCACCCATTGATGGAGAGAAGGATGGGAAGGAATCTATACAGGAAACATGGGGTAAAAGAAGTGGTAAATCAATACTTTATTTGTTAGTCTGCAAAAAAACTGCATCATATAGTTTTTTAGCATTAATATATATCAGACATACTTAGATTTATCATCAGTTTACTTTTATGTCTTGCTGATGTTTTAAAACAGCTTGTAAAATTAAATTTATAATCAACAACTTGAGTCATTAAAGATGGCTGCCTCTAGCAATTTTTAAAATCCCTTCCCTTGAGGTTTCCTTTTGACATTACATACTGGATTCACACTGCAGATGTACTGGGAGGGTTCTAGCAAACATTTCTGATGGTACAGTAAACAGCACAGCATCTCACTAAAGTGTTTAATTTATTTCAAGTAAGTGCAGCCACAGAGTAGTTACTTTTAAAAGCTGCAACCCCATATCTCAATTCAGGACTGAAGTGTAATGAAAAGAAAAATAGAAGTAGTGATATTTCTGCCAAATATACATTATTATGAAAAATAATTATGTAATTACTTTTCTCTTTTGCGAACAAATACTGCTGAATGGTAAGCAGAGAAGAGAACGACTGCCATGTTGCTAAATTGTTAACAAGCATGGCCTGCCTTGATGAACAGAACAGATCCTATTGAGAAACTCGCAGGGGTTAAGTAGTTAATGTCGGGTTCCTTTTTTTGTACAAATGAAAATGGTAATCAGTAAACCAGCAGGGACATGAAAAATCTATAGAGCCTGCTGTTACCTCTTCCCAATTAGCATATAAATAAGATATGCAAATAATTTCAGAGCTGGTACAGTTGGAAACTGTAAATGGATCTCTCCTGGTGCCTCCCTGTTTTGCACATGCACATGCACACAGGAACAGGAGAATGCAGATTATGCCACTTGACAGAACTGTAGGCAAATTATAAGAATTGCGCACTATAAGACTGAGATTACAGCAAATTATAAACCTGATCAAATGTCAGATTGCAAATGATGTAATCTGATTGGCCAGTGGTCACAGTAGCTATACCAGTATTGAAACATCAGTGTGGCAACAGGAAATCATTAGACCTTCCCCTTGTTATGCTTACATAAAAAGTTACTAGCCTCAGTCAAAAAAGTAAGCGACAGAAAGGCTAACAAAACTTCACCAAAACAAACATTGCATTTTGAATAAGTTTATATCTCTGATCCAGTACAGGTTGAGAATGACAAACTACAGACACATGCTTTGCCCAGTTGGGACTCCTCACAGCAGTGCAATCACTGTCTCAGCCAGCTATACTACCAAGTCAAAACCCTAAAACTGTGGACATTTAGTATACTCATTGTTAGCATACTGAAGGGACAGTTTGTAGGAAGAGTAGTACATAGCATCCACAAAAAAGGATGCAGGAAGAGAAGATATATTGAAATTGTCTGGCTCTTGCACATCTCGTCAAACCTCACACACATACTCTAAAGCCTCAATCCAAGTGCAAGGCATCATGGGTATGCAAGGAATTGCACAAATAAAGCTGACAAGGATTTTCCAGAACAGAGATCGCATTTTGAAACACGTTTGTACATCTGGGTCTAGATAGTCAAACTTGAGCAAAAGTGCAGCTCAAAAGTTTGAGCTATGCTTATTCCTGACCCAGAGGCTGCTATATTCAGTCGGATAGTGGACCGCTGCTACCTGACTGAATATTGGCCCCTGTCGGTGCAGCACTAAGTCACTTTGCACTGCCCTGACATAGACTTGGGATTTATCTAACTCACAGGGAATTGTGCCCGAGGACCAGGGAGTGCCAGGAGCCATTGCATGATATTCAGCTGCACCATGCAAATAAGCTCATTGGGCATGCGAGGTGCTAAGGGGCCATTTGCATGCCCATTATTGATCTATTTGCATAGAAAGTGGTAGCCCAGTTGCTCCCATCCTGATATCATCCCTGGTGGCTAGTGGGGCCCCACCCCCAAAACACCAAACCCACATATGTCTAACCTTGCCCCAGAATGTAGTGGTGCAAACACCTCAAACACCTGTCCTGCAAATGTACTACAGTGACCTGGTGTCCAGTGGCACCTCCCACCCCTGAACACCCATCCTGATAATTGCAAAGGATTTCCTGTTATCTACTGGCACCCCATCCACTCTCCAATCCTCATCCTGGCTTGGAACCATGATTCCCTGGTGTCAAGTGGGCTGGCAGTATAGCCTAGAGGTTAGAGTGATGAGCTGTGAATGAGCTTTGTACATCCAGCAGACCAGACCTGGGTTTGATTCTCACAACCTCCACTTGCATACTGTGTGACTCTGAGCAAGCCACTTAACTGCCCAGTGCTCCCACGTCACCCCTAAAAACAGGCACTTGTGCCTAGTGGGCCTTACCCAGTTACCAAAGATTAAAATAAAAAACCAAAAAAAGTGGCACCCCCACCCTCCAATCCTCATCCTGAGTAGGTACCATGATTCCCTGGTGTCTAGTGGCACCCCTTACCCTCCAATCCCCTGCCCCAATACATGCACAGGATTCCCTGCTGTCTAGTGGCTCCCCCAACCTCTGCACCCCCATCCCGGTAAATGCACAGAATTCCTTGTTGTCAAGTGGAACTCCCACCTTCTGAGCCCCCATCTTGTATAGAACACCCTAGCTCTGGTGGCTAGTGGTGCTTCCATCCCCCGATCTCCTATCCTGTGGTCCCAATAATAACCCTGGCATCCAGAGGTACCACTGCCTTTCCCCCTGACCATGGGTCAACTTACAGAGCAGCAAACATTGGCAGTTTAGAGCCCCCTACCCTTCATGACCCCACCCAGACTACCACCTTTGCAACATCTAGCCCATACCAGCAAGTTGGGGTTGTGAGGTGACCCCTGATACAGTGACCGATACAGCCTTCCTCCCATCACAAGTAGGGGTAACTAAGGACTAGACATAGTACTGAAGAAGAATGGCATAGAGGGGTACACAGCATGAGTAGGGGTTAAACAGCACTAGCCAGAGTCCTGAGGGAGAATGGCACTAAGGATCATACAACACAAGCAGAGGTAAAACAGTACTAGACAGATTCCTGAAGAAGAATGGCACTGAGGGTTACACAACATGAGTTGGAGTAAGAGAAGACTAGGCAGATTCCTGAGGGAGAATGGCACTGAGGGTTATACAGCATGAGTAGGAATAACACAAGACTAGATAAACTCTGGAGAGAATTGCACCATGGGTTACTCAGTATGAGTATGGGTAAAACAGGACAAAAAGACTCCTGACAGAGGATGGCATTGAGTGTTGCACAGCATGAGTAGGACTAATACAGGACTAGACAGACTCCTGAGAGATTTTTACAAGGTTAGGTTACTTACAAATGCATTTTTACAAGGCATTGAGGGTTACATAGTATAAGTAGGAGTAACACAGGACTAGACAGATTCCTGAGGGAGAATGACATTCAGGTTTACATGGTATGAGTAGGGGTAACACAGGACAAGACAGATTCCTGAGGGAGAATGGCACTTATGGATATACAGCATGAGTAGGCAAAACACAGGACTAGACAGATTCCTGAGGGAGAATGGTACTGTGGATTATACGGTATGAGTAGGGGTAACACAGCACCAGACAGATTTCTGAGGGAAGCTTGGCAGAAGACACCAGGAGAAAGGAGTGCTGTGTGACTGGACTTCTCTACTGGAACTAAAGAAGTAGAACTCTTCTACTGGGACCTTTAATTTAGGGTAAAAAAAAACAAACAAATAAACAAAGAAAAAAAATAGTGTGTTTGCCTGAGTTAGCTGTAGTGAATGGTTGTCTGAACAGTTATCTAGGTGTAAATCTCAGGTGGCTGAAGGGGCTTGATAGCTGTGCAATTTAATTACTTGTAGAAAGATCTAGTAAGTAGGAGGAGTGGCTTAGCTAGAAGGAAGCTAGATATAAACACTGCCTTAGAAAGATTCTGCCAGAAGCTTGGCAGAAGACACCAGGAGGAAGGAGTGCTGTGTGACTGGACTTCTCTACTGGGACTATATTGCTACCCTTCCCTCCTCTCCACCCCTCCACCTAAAGCTAGTTCTACTTTCATAGGCACAGGATTTGACTGACAACAGGAACTCCCTATTTGGGAGCAGGAAGTGAGTGATCACAGAGCCACCAAAGATGCACCATCCTAGAAGGGCAAGAGTAGCTCTCCAGTCCCCTCTAGCTGCTGGAGGTCTGAGTTTGAGCAAGTGAGGGGTCTACTGAGAAATATAGGATCTTCTTGTCTCAGAACTGGACAATCAGGAGCTTGAAAGGCACAGTAACAGTAAGTAAGTAGAGAGAGAAGGAAGAAAAAAAAAAAAAAAACAGAGGAAAGAGTAAGAATTCCAAACAATAGTGAAGGGGTCAGAAATAAGACATGATGGGAGTGGTGCAGTGCAGTGGCTATGGAGCAGCAGTCTTCCGGGAGACATTCTGAAGGATGTGGTGTTGTCCCATCTGCAGGCACCTCTCTGGGCTGAGGGAGGAGGTTGCTCATCTCCAGACTGATTTGGCCAGGATTTGTGGGACCTCCTCTTCCATCCAGGGACCACCAGGGCCACTGCCACTGCCTCAGAAGTTGCCAAGAAAGAGGAGCAGTTGGACCACAGTGGGCTCAGAAGGGTGAGGGTAGTGTAACAGAGGTGCATCCCTCCGTTGTACCTCTCTACAATTCCTATGCCATTCTGGCAAAGTGTGGTTCCTCTATGGAAGCACCCGCAGTGGAGACCAAGGAGGATGCTGGGAACCTCCACAAAGGAGACCCACAGGAGGGTAGCATGGAACCCCACAGGGGAAGGAAACAACTCCTTCCTGGAGGGGATCTCCATTGTTAGGAAGGTAGAACTGGGGGAGGAAGGGGAGAGGGAGGTAAGGTGCTGCCTGGAGCCATGGCTTGGAGGGACAAGGAGTGACTCCTCAGGATTACCAGAGAAGCTGCACAGGGGAGGTTGCTGGATGCCATTGTCCACCTAGGGACAAATTACCTGGCTAGGAAAGAGATCAGAGCAGTGCAGAAAGAGTTTGTGGAACTGGGGAGGGGCCTTAGACAAGTAGCATGCACAGTAACCTTCTCAGAGGTGCTGCCTGTCTATGGCTTAGGAGAGGCTAGGGTGCTTCACACCATGGGATTCAATCAGTGTTTGAAAAACTGGTGCAGAGCTCAGGGATTTGGCTTCATTGGGGACTGGGGTTCTACCTGGAGTGATGCAAGCCTATACTGGCATGATGGGCTGCATCTGTCCAGGAGGGGAACCAGGATCCTAGGTGATAGGTTTAAATGCTTCATTGGCAAGCATTTAAACTTGCCAAGGGGGGAGGCTCTGGAAAGGAGCAGGGAAATCCTAGCCCCCTCAAAAAAGTCACAGTAGGAAGTGTGGTAAACTCCAACATAGAAATGTCGATAGGGAGAAGGGAAGAGGTAAATGGAGAAAGTGAGAGAGGTAAGAAGGACAGGGATGGGGCAAAAAGGAATAAGGCCATCAGGAAATGTAGGGTAATGAGTACCAATGCCCATAGTCTGGGCAACAAGCTCCCTGAACTGGTGGCCTTGATGGAAGAGGGATGCCTGGATCTCATAGCAGTCACAGAAACATGGTACACAGAGAATCATGACTGGGATGTTAACATACCACGGTACATAACCTACAGGAGAGACAGGGAGGGGAGAAGAGGGGGAGGAGTAGCTCTCTATGTAAAGGAAGTGATAAAAGCAACTGAACAAAAGAGTAAACAGTGAGGAGAGGAGGCACTGTGTGTCACCTTGGAGACTGGAAATGGCACCACAATCTGCACAAGGGTTGTGTACAGACCCTCATGTCAGGGGAAGGGAATGGACAAGGATATGATAGAAGGCATTCTTAGGATGGCAGAGAAAGGGGAGATACTGTTGATGGGAGACCTGAATATGCCAGATGTTAACTGGAGCACATTTGCTGCAGCCACATACAAGAGCAGGGCCATTCTCGATGCCCTACAGGTGGCATGCCTCTGTCAGCTAGTTTCAGAACCCACTCATGAGGGAGCAATCTTAGACCTTGTACTCTCAAATGGGGACAGTAAGAGGATCTCAGATCTAGAAGTGGGCTGTCATCTGGGAACAAGTAACCATCAAACAGTGTGGTTCATGTTAAACTCAGCTACAGAGTCAAGCCATACAAAAGTGAGGGTACTGGACTTCAGGAGGGCTGACTTTAGCAAGATGTGAGAGTGCCTCAGAAAAGCACTAGCAAACCAGCCAGAAGGAGGGGTGGAGCAACAATGGGAAATCATCAAAACTGCCATCACAGAGGCAACAAGCCTTTGTGTGAAGCAAATAAACAAATTAAAATGAAAGAAAAAGCCACTGTGGTTCTCAAAAGAGGTGGCGGGGAAAGTCAGGGAGAAAAATATAGTATTCAGGAAGTATAAGGAAAGAAACACAGAAGGAGTAGGACAGAGAGCTGTACCAGTTAAGGCAGAAGGAAGCAGGGAGGGAAGTCAGAATAGCAAAGGCCCAAACTGAGGAAAAGATAGCCAACTCGGTTAAGAAGGGGGATAAAACCTTTTATAGGTACATCAGGGAGCATAGAAAGACAAAAGGAGGGATAGTCAGGCTGAATAGAATGAACAGTGGGTGGACAGAGGGGGACAGTGAAAAGCAGTGATGCTGAACAAATATTTCTGCTCAGCATTCACAAAAGAGGAGGGGGAGATGCCAAATCCAATTAACAGAAGCACTCTTGATAGGGGGGGTCGATCCCAGTCCTTTCACAGAAGAAAGGGTTCTGAAAGAACTCCTAAAATTGAAGGTGGACAAAGCAGTGGGGCCTGATGGAATTCACCCCAGAATTCTAAAAGAATTAAGGGGAGAACTAGTGAAACCGCTGACTACCCTTTTTAACAAATCATGGGAGGATGGTGTGGTACCCAAGGACTGGAGGAAGGTGAATGTGATTCCCCTTCACAAAAGTGGGACCAAGACAGAGGCAGGAAACTACAGACCTTCCAGTTTGACCTCTGTGGTAGGGAAAGTGATGGAATCACTTCTGAAGGAAAGAACTGTTGAGTACCTAGAGGCCAGTGGGGCCCAGGACCCAAGGCAGCATGGGTTCACAGCGGAAGGTCATGTCAGATGAATCTAATTGATTTCTTTGACTGGGTGACCAAAGTAGTAGACCAGGGAGGGGCTGTGGACATGGCCTACTTAGACTTTAGCAAGGCATTTGACACAGTCCCACACAAAAGATTAATAGTCAAATTAACCAGCCTGGGAGTGGGTCCCAGGGTGGTAGCCTGGGTAAAATATTGGCTGGACAACAGGACACAGAAGGTAATTGTAAATGGAGTCCACTCTGAAGAAAGAGGGGTTACTAATGGAGTACTGCAGGGTTCAGTACTGGGTCCAGTCCTTTTTAATGTCATTATAAGTGATATTGCAGAGGGACTGGAAGGAAAAGCATGCCTCTTTGCAGATGACACAAAGATCTGCAACAGGACTGATACACAAGGAGGTGTGGAAAGGATGAGAAGGGAGTGGCAAGGTTCAAGGAATGGTCGGAAGTATGGCAGCTAGGATTCAATGCAAAGAAGTGCAAAATAATGCACCTGGGAAACAAAAACCCAGGGGAAGATTGCACAATGGAGGGGGTAGTAACAACAACAAAAAAGGAAAGGAACCTGGGGGTAATCATATCAGATGACATTAAGGTTTACAATCAATGTGAGAAGGCAGTAGGGAGGGTTGGGAGTACACTGGGATGCATAGGGAGAGTCATCACCAGCAGAAAACAGGAAGTTGTTATCCCTTTGTACAGACAGATAGTGAGACCCCATCTGGAGTACTGCATCCAGTTCTGGAGACCCCATCTCCACAAGGACATAGACAGGATAGAGGCAGTCCAGAGGAGGACAACTAAAATGGGGCAGGGTCTGCAAGAGAAGCCATACTAGGAGAGACTAAAGGAGCTTAATGTGCATACCCTTGATGAAAGGAGGGAGAGGGGGGACATGATAGAAACTTTTAAGTACCTCAGGGGAATAAACAAAGTCCAAGAGGGTAGCATCTTTCAGAAAAAGAGACATGCAAGAACAAGGAGGCACAATTTAAAAATAGAGGGGGGGCGGTTCAGGGGCAACGTGAGGAAGTATGTTTTCACAGAGAGGGTAGTGGATGCATAGAACAGCCTTCCTGAGGAGGTTGTGGGGTCTAAAAGTGTGGGACAATTCAAGAATGCATGGGAAAGGCATAAGGCAATTCTTGTGGGGAGTAGGAAGAAATAGGCTGTTGGTTAACTAGGATCTGCGGCTTATTCTGTAGGTAGGGAAATGGGCAGACTAGGTGGTCCAAGTAGTCCTTATCTGCCGTCAAAGTCTATGTTTTTATCTTTCTATGTCTATGAGGGTTACACAGCATAAGTAGGTGTAATACAGGACTAGACAGACCCCTGAGGGTGGATGGCATTGTGGGTTACACAGCATGAGTAGGGGTAACACAGCACTAGACAGATTCCTGTGATAAAATGGAATTGAGGGTCACACAGCATGAGCAGGGGTAATACAGGACTAGACAGATTCCTTACAGGGAATGGAACTGAGGGTTACACAGCATGAGCAGAGGTAACACAGCACTAGACAGATCCCTGTTGGTGAATGGCATTGAGGGTTACACAGCATGAGTAGAGAAAACATAGGACTAAACCAATTCCTGAGGAAGAATGGCATTGAGGGTTTCACAACATGGCTGGGGTAAAACAGCACTAGACAGATTCCTGAGGAGAATGACATTAATAGTTACACAGCATGAGTATGGGTAGCACAGGACTAGACAGATCCCTGAGGAAGAATGACACTGAGGGTGACACAGCATGGTTAGGGGTTACATTCCAGCTGATATGGTTAGATGTGTGTCCATACTTAAACTGAGTTAGTCGCTGTTGTGCAACAGGAGAGACAGACGAGATGGACTGGGGGGGAAGGGGCATGGTCTGGCTGGGAAGTGAGATGGCAGCATGATCTCGGTGCTCTGTGGACATCTGCAGAAGAACAAAACCATCCTGTATTAAAATCACCAAAATTATCATTATTTTGATACAAATCACAAGAACAAGATTTTAGCTGCACCAGGGTAAGGGTTTGGTGCTATTTAGAGTTCAAATCATAGCTGTAGAAACAAACTCTAGCAAGAGCCAATATGGCTGCAAAATAATGGTATTGTGAGGAGTGAGAAATAGGTAAACTAGCAATTTTTGCACTAACCACTGAGCCACCTAACTGCACTTTCTAACTGTTGTGATACGCACAAATTGACTAATACATATACACATATATGGATATATATATTCCAGTGTAACATAGCAATGCACTGTCAACGCATAATTTTTACAGATTAAAAAAAGACCTTGAGGGACCGTTTTCTTCTTTTCAGTCCACAAGAGACATCGGAGGGTGGGAGTTTTCAACAATGACATGCATAAGGCTGAAACTGATCTAGATAGTGGGGGAATGTAGACTAACAATTTTTGCACTAACCACTGAGCCATGTAACTGCACTTTCTAATTATTGTGATACACACACACTCACACACTGACTAATATATATATGTATATATATTGTATGAATGTCCTATGTCTATAGGTCTAGGGCCTGCTTACTTCTTCATGAAACTGTAAATAGACATTGCATGAATATGTCATTTATCTATCCCCTGCATTATTGCCTGCTGTACCTCATATACTTTGTAAGATTCAGTGTACACTGTATAACATGTGTGTAATCCCCCCTTCCCCCCTACTTCCAAGACACATCTGGAATCGAGCAGTAGTCTGCTCAGCACGTCATCCTGGTAAAACCTTTAAATAAGTAAATAAATATACACACATATATGTGTATATATATATATATATATATATATATATATATATATATATATATGCATATTTATTCCAGTATAGCAGTGCACTGTCAATACACACTGAGCATTGACACACACACACAAACACACATACACTGCCTTATATGGTATTTATTTACTTATACATCTAACCCTAACTTTTACTGTATTTATGATAAGCACTGTGTTTTGCACTTACTCATTGTACTAAATCTATGGCATGACTGGGTAGCTAATGTAGAGGATCAGGGAGGTGTGGTGGATGTGGTGTATATGGACTTTATTGGGGACACTGCAGAGGAACTGGAAGGGAAGGTATGCCTCTTTGCAGACAATACAAAGGTATGCAATAGGGTGGACATGCCGGGGTGGCTTGAAAGAATGAGGAAAGACCTTAAAAAACTGAGAAATGGTCTGAAGAATGGCAGCTGGGATTCAATGTGAAGAAGTGCAGGATCAGAGCAGGTGTGATAAAATAAGTTTTGTGTAGACTGTGTCTTGATGGTAATATGAAAGAAATACATAGCAGAGTTGCAGTTAGATGGTATTAATGGGAGAGAGAAAACCATATAGATCAGATATTAAGTTTTCAGTGCCACACAAAACTATAGACAAGAACATGTTTAAATAGTGCAAGCTTGAATATTCACAAATAATATTGACAAATGAACAGAGTTGCAGATTGAAACATGTTTACACAATGCCAACTTTGAAAATGCAATTGCAGCATATCTTTTAGTTTCTCTAGTCTTTAAAGTAAGAATTCAGCATTGGATGTTTTATGACTTTGTATATCTGCATAGGATTCCTTTTGTTGCTTTTAACCTTAACACTGCTACATCTTATCTGTAGTGATTTGCGTCACTACTAATTATTTCTCTAAAAGAGTGTCATTCATGTATAGAATGGAACTTTTTTTAAGAAGGCCTACTATGAAATCACCTATGTTGTGCATCTCAGTGCAACACATGCAAGAGGAATATGTTAGAAAGAGAGGGAGATAATCTCAATTACAGTTCAGAGGGAGACATGTTTATGAGCTATGAACTCTCTTGAAAGAGATTGTACCCACACTGAACAAAATAATACTTTCAAAACAGTTTAGCTCAAATGAACACAGCAGACTGCTTGCTTCTATTAGCACAGTGACTCTACAAAACCTCTAATTTGATCTAGTCCATTAGGTATCTGGAGAGTTTCCTTTCTCAACTGTCATAGCAAGACTTCTGCAGGGCTATGCCCACTGCAGCCATAAAAAGCACCCAAACCAAGGTTCCTTAATATCTTCAGATATCTTTGTTTTTATTTTACATAATAAAGTGTTATAGTGCTCAGGGCATAAAAAACAACATAGACCAACTTAGGTTTCGCTAGGTACACTGCCTAGCTTCATCAGAAATAACTATCTCTCTTGTTCCAGATGCTTAAATACATAGTGCTTAATCATAATCTAAAACACATGAAATTGACAACACACATAACTTTGTGGTTTAAATACATCAGGCATATACTTCACTGTGTTAAAACTACATGACAAGTAATTGCCAGGCTCAAGAACAACAGCACAGACTATGTTATAGTGATCCCATTCATTTTAGTGCAATTTACAATTTAATTTCATCCCCTGTTAAAGTGCTGCCAGAATTAGTTATGTATTTAAGCATCCAGAACAAGAGAGAGAGTTATCTCTGATGAAGCTAGGCACCAGAGAAACTGAAATCTGGCCCTGTCTCACGTGCTAAATAATGCAGTTCATATGATTGACAAGGCTAACAATGAGATTTTAAGTTGTACCTGCTAGCCGCTTTTATTCAAACACCGTTGAGAATGGCGTCAGGAGCAGTAAGCAGCGGTCAACCTAACAGCATTGAAATAGATGAAACATATACCAGTCTAGCCGAGACTTTAGTGACCCAGCAGGTGGCAATCCCTGATTGAACAGTGCAGTAGAAGGGGGAAATTCAGCCACTCACTCTAAATCAGTGTTCAGATCTTTGGAAAAACTGGTACTCAAAGGACAACATATGCACTGGCACAAGATCACCCTGGAAGCATATCTGGAGGTAAAGTGCATACCCAGAGGCCTACGGATATTAAATCATCTTGCTATGGAACTGAGAATGAGAAGTTCATGAAGGACTGGTGTGAGTTAAGCAATATACCACAACAAGTTGTGGGTTATGATGGGATTTAACCATGCCTGGTGTGTTGTTTGGTCACGAGGCTGCAGGCTGAGTGAGCAAAACACTCCAGGCGTGGGTAAATCCCACCATAACCCACACCCTAGAGTGGGATATTGCAATTATACAATGCCCCCCATGAATTCTTTGTAACAGAAATAAGGGAGAAGCCGTTTTTTGGCAATTACAATGATTTTTTATTTTTATTTTTCCTTACGACACACAATGTAGTTCCTTGCTACTAGGGTGAATATTGAGGCTAACCCCCCTCCCCAGACATGTGGTTACAGGAATTTTGGTTTTATTAGGTTTTTCATATAGGTGATTTGGCTGACAGACAGAGATATAATGAGGCATGTATGTGAAGAAGAGAAGCAGTGGGAGAGCCAGGTGTGGATGGGGTGAGACATGTAACTTCGCTGTCAGCACCCTTTAGTAATATTAGCAGTGATGTGCTGGATTGGTAGCTGACTTTTTTCAAGTAAATTATTCTTGATTCTCATTTCCAACGGCTCAATTTTCTATTAAAATATGCTTGATTCTTACATCGAGCAGCACAAGGGTCCTGATGAAGTGAGACTGTGGGTTGTTTACCTCTGAGTCAGTGCTGTAAGTGAAGGTGAGTGGGAGAATTATGGTTGCCAAGAGCGTGGAAGAAGGTGGGGACACAGTTGAGGATTTGGTTTGGTAGTGTGTTACAGGTAAACACAAAGAGGCAGACACAGATGAGGCTGGCAGTCAGTATTTTTGGATGTTACACAGCACAGGACTTCTATACTGAGACTAGGGAGCAAGCAGAACCAGTATAGAGACCGGAGGGACTGACTGTTACAGGACCGAGTACTCACAACAGAGGTTGGAGGGAGCGAGTGTGATAGGAGTGAATGAGTCATCACCGGAAGACCTGAGGCAGGAGGGCGCAGCTGTCATTAGTTAAAGTACAGTATTGATGGTTTTTATACTTTTTTTCCCTTCAGCTTCTTTTGGGAGGCAAATGTCTATTACATGAAAGGATAAATACATGTTTCAGATGCCGCACTTTGGGTTGAGGAAAAAAAAAACAGATGCCGGACAGAGGTAGCAGTGGCAGGAGGCTCCAGTTTCCAGCCTTGATTTGTAAGAATTGTAGCCATCATTTTTGTTTAACAGGTTCTTTCCCCAGTTCAGCATTAGTATCACTTTTTAAATATGTATTCAGCAGAACAGAGATGGTGGCAGATGCACACTAGGTGCTGTGGTGGTTTGTGGTTTTACTGGGTGCCAGCAGTGTAGCTGGTAAAAAAATATGGCAGCTTGGAGGTTTTTGGGGGTCAGATTGATTCTCTTTCAGATGCGGCAGACAAGCACCTTTTCCCATTGGTATATCAGAGGATTTACAACAGAGAAAAGGTGCCAGTCAGCCAATCAGAATGCAGGATTTCTTGTGCCTATTGTATAATGAATGATTATGTAATGGGGTCCAAGAATTCTTTAATTTAATTGACTGACTGGCACCTTTTACCCATGGTAAAGCCTGTGCTATTCCAATGGGAAAAGTTGCCAGTCACCAGTCAGCCGCATCAGGACCCACCTCCCGCTGAAACCACTCCGACCATCAAAAATCCAAGACTGGTAAAGACGGCGATGGTCAGATGGTGAAATGTCCAGGGAAAATATAAACTGTAAAGCCTCCCACTAAACTGCATCAAAAACCCTACGGCTTTTAAAAATGGAAAGCAGCTATGAATTCATTATGGTAAGACTCCATAGCAGGAAACCTTTTTTTTCTGGCTTGGAAAAAACATGTTGCTGTCTCTTTCCATTCCCTTTTCCCAGCCCTTGCTGTCAGTTTGTCAGCATGACAGTTTCTCTCACCGTGAAGTGTGGCATTCCCCAGTGAAGTGCCAGATCAGTTCTTACTGGCTCTACGTCATTTCAGATAGGATGCTTTTAAGATGCATAATCCTTTTTTTTTAAATATCACCATAGAGATGCCAGGGCGTGTATAAGCAAACCTTTCCTTCGTCTTCTCCCGGTTGCTGCAATCACTAAGTGTGACTGCAAAAGGCACAAGGTTCAAACTTCAAATAAGTTTAAAAGTAACAGCCTCCCACCAGTCCCCAAAATCACTTCAAATACTCAAAAACTTTTTTATTACAATACATACAATACAGTTCAACATCTATGCATAATTTGATCTACTTCCAAAATGGAATACAGGCCCAAGTCATGACTGCGGCTTTCTGTTGACTCCGTTCCACATTGCCAAGCCGGTCATTAGCTGCCGGCTCCTGTCACGCTGTGCCCCTCCAGCATTTTTTCTGGACACTGAAGGGTCCCATAACATTGAATTCCTCCTGACTCCCTTCCAGTAGTGCTTGCTCCCAGGTCCCAGTATACTGCCACAGTACCCAGCCCTGCAGGAAAAACTGAATATCACCAAAAAAACAAAAACTCCGGTCTCAATTGAGCAGCATGAACACTGCTGCTCACTCACTCTCCTTCACCATACAGTGACTCTGTCACTCCCAGCTGATCACAGCAAGCAGCTTCGTGTCTCTTGCTCTCCTAATGTTGAAAAAAAAAACTTTCTAGAAAGCAAGTCTATCACCTAACTTTCACCTTCACACAATGGGATCTTTCCTACACAATTATACATGCCCCCTGCCCTGTCTCCCTAGCAACAAAGGACTATTTTTTTTCTGGCAGAGCAATAAAATAAAATTAAAAATTAAAAAAAAATATTTAAAATACAAAAAAAAAAGTTTCTTTTTTTTGTCACAAAAAACCGGGCATTGTATAATGGCAATAAACCACTCCAGGGGGTGGGTCATGCTGGGATTTACCCACTTTTGGTGTAGATTTGATCACTCAGCCTGTGGCCAAGGGACCAAACCACACCAGGTGTGGGTAATTCCCAGTATAACCCACATCCTGTTGTGGTTTATTGCTTAATTCTTCCCTATGATCCATGCAGTTTAAGCTACAGCATGTAATTCCGGTAAGAGAATCTCTCACTAAAGAAACTGAAAGTAAAGAGTTGGAACTGAAAAAATTAGTTGAACAGGATGAATTTGATAAACTGAAAAAAAAACAGCCAAAAGAGAAGGTGGCTAGATATGATATTAAAATTAAAAAAAAACAAGACAGAAGAAATTTAAAAGAGATAAGGATGGTACAACTTTAACAGAGTTTTCAATTGGACAAATAAAGTGACTGATGTTAATGAGAGTGAGTCAATAGCAGAGACAGTAACTGAGGCAACACCTATGTCTATCTTGAATTAAAATACTATTAGTGCCACTGTTTTAGGCTATAGCACCGGACCAAGTGATACTGACAGTAACTCAGATATTCTTTTAGATTAAGAGTCCCTGCACAGAAACAAACAGTTGCTATGGGCCCAGCCCAGACAGAGCGACCTGAGAATGAGATTTCAAGAGCCCTATTGCCAAAGAGAAGGACAGGCGGAGGGGGCACAACTTGAAGAAATGGAAAATTTCATCAGAAGTAAGAAATTTGCAGGTGCCCCCCCTCCAGCAGTGATAAATTTATCTGATCGTGCTGTGACCACAGATGAAGAAGCTGTACTAAATAAGGGACTAATGCTGCATTGACAACTGACATGAATTTGTTCGACACTGTGGTTGATGTCTGTTGTTTTGCAAGAAAAATAATGTTGCATTCTATTTATGATAATTCCAGAAATAACAGTGTAGATTGTGATACTGACACTGACTATGTAACTAACCCAGCAAAGCCACATTCCACTTATTGCCCCTCCTTTAGTCCTTGTGTTTTGGATTTTGTCAGAAAATGTGAGCATGATTTAAGGGCATTGGCCTGAAGTCCTGAAGCACATTGTTTTAATAACTGTAGTAAAAATGAAAAACATGCTTTAGAAAATCTGGCAAGTGATACAAACATAGTTATTAAGAAAGCAGACAGAGGTGGAGCCATAGTAGTTATGAATAAAGATGATTATATAAATGAAGTTAATGAACAACTGGCTGATACAAGGTTTTATAGGAGATTAGCTGGAAATATCATGAAAGATCAAAAAACCAGGATAGTTGAGATGTTAAGTATGGAATTTGTGAAGGGCTATTTGGAGGATTGGGAATACAGAGCATTAACAGTGGCGCATCCAATTATACGCACTATTTATGTACTGCCAGAAGTCATTAAGACCTTATACATCCTCTGGGTCATCCTGTAATATGAGGGAAGGGATGACTGACAGAACCAATTTCCCAGTATGTGCATGGCTTTTTAAACCCGATTGTACAAACAATACCTTCCTACTTGAAGGATTCTGTGGAGGTAATAAATTTAATGGAAAATCTTGACATGGAGGAAGATAGGTACCTCGCGGCTCTCGATGTGGAATCTTTATATAAAAATGTTCCACATTGAGAGGGATTAGAAGCTATGTCATATTTTTGTGATTTAAGAACAGATTATCGTAAAGTATCAATGGAATACCTAGTTAAGTTGGCAGAGTTAGTTTTAACATCAACTATGTTTATTTTTCAGAATAAATATTTTTTTACAAACTAAGGGTACTGCCATAGGGGCCACTATGTGAATTTATATGTAGCTACCCGTAAATGGGAGCAGGATGTTGTCAGGAGCAGTGCCACAAATCTATACATAGATGAACTGGCTTTGTGGTGCCACTTTATTGACGACACTGTGATTATTTGGAAGGGAACAGAACAATCGTTTTTAGAATTTGTGCAATTATTGGAGGGACCAACCCAAATCTGCAGTTTAAGGCACAAATAGACAGGAATGAGATTGTCTTTTTGTATCTAAAGATATATAAAATGGGTAATAGGAATGTTGGCATGACACTATATACTAAACCAACAGATAGGAATAGCCTATTATTGGCATGTAGTTGCCACCCAGCTCATGTGTCTAAAAATGTACATAAAGGACAACTGGTTAGAACTTTGAGAAACTGTACAAGCCAGAGTGATTATCAAGCCCAAAAAATGAAACAAATTGAACGCTTCAAACAAAGAGGTTACAGTGGGCATAACATCAATGTAGCAATCGAAGAAGTGAGTAAAATAGATAGAAGGGACGCACGGTTAAAACAAAACATGCAGATGGAAAACAAAGGTGGAGTTTTATGACTAAATACAGTATTACAGCACAACAGATTAGAAATGTTTTGAACCAAAATTGGGGTATACTTAAGACTGACAACAAATAAAATTATTCATAGGGGAAAATCCAAGTATGATTTATAGAAGGGCCCCAAACAAAAGGAGACAGAATTGTACATACAGTAGATATCTTGAAAAAAATGAGAAGAAGGAAAACACTGTCTGGTCAGTTCCCCCACCTTCAGGGACACACGGATGTGGTAAATGCAATTATACAATGCCAATAAAAAATCCTGTTCTCTGATTGGTCAGTGTGTGCCTCAGACAGTGATGATATTAAGCTATAACATCACTGTATTAAGTCCAGTCACACACATATGACCGCATAACAGAAATCATGCTACCACTCCTACAGGTACTGGTGCTGTGAACCCTCAGTAAAGCCCTGACAGCTTTAGCACCCCCCCCATTTTCTTTGCGTCTAACATTAACACCGAGTACCACAATTGAATCCCAGAATTGAATTCTTAAAATGAATAGATTTCCTGCCAGCATTTTCTACCCGAAGGGGGTAGCTTGACTAAACCACGCTGACCGTTCGAGTAGTGAAGCCGTCACAGCTTCACACATTCCCACTGTGTCCTCGCTCTTCATCGCAACTGCAAAACAGAACTCATATTTAAACCACCATCCTCCATTTACATAGGCAACTGTTACTTTCCTTACCGTGCTCCACAGCTACTTGTCCTTTCTCCATATTAAAATAAAACAAAGTAGTCAAATAAACCCGTGACGTCAAATGACTTTTCAACGTCCCTCACGTCATGAGTTGTCCAGGTCTGAAACAGATCAAATTTGTAGGGCTTGAAAGGGCAACTGTAGATCCAAGTAGAGGCAACTTAGAAAAAAAGATTGGACAGAGAGAAAGTTATTGGATATCTGAGTTAATGGCTGGAGAAGATTTTGGATGATTAACTTATAACATAGACTTGGGAGTGTTTCTGTAGCACATCTGTACATGATACAATTTATTTATAGGATAGTTCTTTGTTTTACTGAAAGAAGAACAGCTTGCATGTAAACATATTAAAAAAATCCAGCTGGGCCTCACTCCCACTGGTGTCTAATCTACCCTCCGTTCGGCACATACCTTTACAAACACCCGTGAGGCAGATAAATTAACGTGGACTGTTCCCAGGGTCACTACCACCCTTGCACAATGGTCTTTCTCCTATAGAGCACCATCCTGGTACAGTGCTCTACCCCAGGCCATCATCTCCATCCCCAGACTAGGCCCCTTCAAAACAGCCCTCAAAAAACACATAATCTCCACTTGCCACTGCCAGTGTTCCCACTAGAACTGGTACCTGCTGACGGGCAGTGTGATACTGGGGCAAAAAACCCACCTGTCCCACTACTTTTACTATGTATTAATGACAATGTTGGTAACCCAACTGCTTGCACCTCCTGCTAGTGCATATGCCATACTCTACTCTGACTAGCCGGTTTGCAGACACTCACAAGCTCCACACAGGACTCTCAATAAATAAAATAAATACCAAAATTGGTCCCTTCAAAATCGCCCTCCGGAACCATCTCTTCGATGCTCGTTGCTGTAGATGCACTTAATTAATTCCACTGTGGGATTCTCCTGACAGGTCTCCCTGACATGACAACGTCCTCTGGACAGCCTATCCTCTCCCGCTCACCTCACTCCCCATCCCTACCTCCACCATCTCCAGGTATAATCCAGGTATGTCCAGGGCTGTACCCCAATGTAACCCT
Organism: Neoceratodus forsteri; assembly: GCA_016271365.2. Classification (NCBI taxonomy): domain Eukaryota; kingdom Metazoa; phylum Chordata; order Ceratodontiformes; family Ceratodontidae; genus Neoceratodus; species Neoceratodus forsteri. The sequence continues at coordinate 130,867,539 of JADMNL010000024.1, forward strand.
TGGCTACCTTGTACTTGTCTGTAACCTTTTATAAGTAACATCATTATGTAACCTATGTGTACTCTATGTTTAATGTTCTGCACCTGTCCTGTTCTCACTGTTGTAACCATACTATGTAACTCTGTCTACCCCACCGCGATGAGGTGCCTTTGTAAATGAGTCCATGACTCAAAGGTTGTAAATCCGACTTTTCTAATAAATAAATAAATAAACATGTACATTTTGCTGTTGTTTCTCCCAATTTTCTGATTTTTTGGGACCTGAAAACAGTTTCTATGTAAATAAAAGGGTTTGGGTTTTATCCCGAGCTATAAGAGCAGCCTGGATTAGCTGTGAACATATTGATGCTGTGTCCTGAAAGTGCATATTGTCTTGATGGATACAAATATTTTGTAACATTTTTTGAAGAAAAAACTTACATTGCCAGCAAATATTAGCTGTTCAATGATACAGATGGTCAGTCCATAGTTAATTCTGGCAGCACTTCAACAGGGGATGAAATTAAATTGTAAATTGCACTAACATGAATGGGATCACAGTAACATAGTCTCTGCTGCTGTTCAATTAAGTGATTGAGTTTAGAGATTACTTGCCATGTAGTTTTAACACAGTGAAGTATATGCCTGATGTATTTAAACCACAAAGTTACATGTATCAATTAGCATGTGTTTTAGAGCATGATTAAGCCCTGTGCATTTAAGCATCTGGAACAAGAGAGTTATCTCTGATGAAGCTAGGCAGCGTACCTAACGAAACTTATGCTGGTCTATGTTGATTTTTATGCCCTGAGCACTATAGCACTTTATTATGTGAAATAAAAACAAAGATATCCAAAGATATTAAGGAAATTTGGTTTGGGTGCTTTTTTCCACAGCTATATTTTGATACAAATGCATGCTAGTATGACTTCCCAGCCAAAATCCACTGAGAAGCAGACACAGTTTGCCTTTCAAACAGCAACAGATGACAAGAGGACATGGGCCTGTTGAGCCCCAGCATCTTGCTGGCACAAGAGAAAGAGTGGTGGAGCAGACACACCAGCCATCACCAAGCATTGCAACCACCCCACCTCAGAAAATCTCTATAGAAACATTGCCTGTTTGAGCTCTGGAATGAAGTCCAAGCAGGCTTTGAAAATGTAAATGGCCAATATGTAAGCAATAAGACATGACAGGGTGTGCATAGTACACATATCATTGCATGCCCAGGGGCGTAGTAAGGCACGAGGCTGCAGGCAGTAATATCTGTACCGTGCACACCCCAAAGTGTCTTATTGTGCTTATAAAATGGGCTACAGCTCTAAATATGTTACAAAAAAACACAGACAAGTGTACTAAAATTAATAAATATGCTTTATTTTTTTTTAAATATCCTTCCACTGAGAAGCAAAAAATCCCAGGGAATTTTATGGGGTGGGGGGAAGGTCAAAACAACAGACACGATCCGGTTTAAAATAACAATAAATGCAGCAGACACTGTGTGGCACTGGTAGTGGACCTAACAAAAAAACAAATAAATTACTTGCCATGGCTAATGAAGCTGACTGGTGCATTGAAATGTATCACTCTGTTAAAAGTGAAGGATCCCTGGCTCTGTACAGTTAGAGGTAGTGCTGGGGGCTGGACAGTTGGTGGCAGTGCTGAATAGTTGCGGACTGCATCTTTTTCTGTAGTTCTCTTCTCAGCTTCAGTTTGTGCAGTGTCTCTTGTCCATCCTAGAATATCACTCCAGCTTCATCGATCGGTGCAAGAAGTGGCCCAGTAAGACTGGAGACTAGATTCATTCCATTGTCCTGTAACCACCATTATCTCGCTGTTCTGCAGACCAGCAGTTGCATCGTGGTTGCATGAATAGAATGGTTTATGTACATTATGCTGAGCGAGGCTTCTTTGTTAATCTGTTTCATCATCGTGGAAAGATAATTAAGCCCCATGGGCTCTTTACTGTACCAGACCTGTACAGTATCGAGGAACTTCTGCGGCAATCATTTAGGGTGGCAGTAAAACAACTGAGTGTCTGTATGCAGCTTGCTTAAATACTTCTTTATGGCAGCAATTGGACAGTGAGGGGAGCCAGGAGCTGCATAAATAAATTCCCAGTGAGCTTGTTTGTTAATTTATCTAGGGTTGATGTGAATTTTTGTTGCTCATTGAACCATAGGGTACAATATCCGTGGCTGTTCTCATCATGGCTAAATGTAAAACTGTCTGGTTTTAACTGTCTCAGTGCCTCATGGCTGTGCCTGGCCATATAAAGCTGAATATTGAGTCACACGTTTCAGACAAGGCCAGGAGTGCTGTCGGCTGAGAGAATGGGGGAATCACAGAGCACTTGGAGGTCAGATTTTGAAATTGGGGGATGATGCTGTGAACTGTCCTTTTGTGTTCTCCTGTATTTTTCATAACTGAAACAAACACATTGTTCGAGGAGGTGAAGGAAGGGTTGCTCATATTTATTTTATGCTCAATTGCCAGGGAGTTTGGGTGATGGTTCAGAGCAGTGCAAATGCTACAGAAGCTGGTAAGAGTATATTCATTCCCATCTCTGTTTCAGACCTCGTCATAAAATTGTCTAAATGATTCATTCAGACACTCAACAGTTAGGGGGAGCACTGATGAGCAGCTAACCGAATAGACGTGCCTGAATGCCGATCTGAGCCAACGGCTGGCTAAATTGTTTTTAAAAGTAATTAAAACCAAATTGTGCACGCAACTGCAGATGTTAAAAGCTTTAGGAACTAACCATGGATGAGTTTCTAACATCAGATATGGGGATAGGCCAAAGAATGGCTGGGAAAGCGGGGAAGAAGTCGACAGCCTCTACGGTGGCAGAAATCACCAGGGTCATCTCGCTATTGGCAGCAGAAATGAGTGCTTTGGGCCACAAGGTGAAGGGACAAGTAATAGCAGCGCTAGAGCCCAGGTTCTTAAAGTTAGAGAGTAAGATCGATCTTAAGCTACAAGAGATCTTAGAACAACAGACTTTACATGCCAATAGGATCGCTGAAGCAGAGGATTGTATATCTAGATTAGAGAACGAAAATCTGAAGATTACAGACAAGTGGCAACATTGCAGAAAGAGATGGAAGAGCTGAAAGAGGCATTCGATTACCAAGAAAACTATAATCAGCACCTGAATTTGCATTTGAGAGGGTTACCAGAAGGCATGGAGAAAGGGAATGTGATGGGATTCTGTGCCAAAGTTATGCCTGAGCTACTGGGGCTTAAATTAAAAAATGATCGGTTCAAGCTAGAGAGAGCCCACTGAGCTGTCATGCCTCAACCACCGGGGGATCAGCCCCCACAACAAATCATAATGAGGTTCCATGCATTCCAAGATAGAGAGCGGCTCCTGAAGGCATACAGGGAGAAAGGGGTGTTGGAGTTTGAAGGAACACGCTTATTCCTCTCCCAAGATTACTCTACATGACTTCGGAAGCGGAGGAAATTATTCAACCCACTCATGAATCAGTTGAGAAATGGGAAGGTGGAAAACTTTCTCATATACCCCATGACCCTCAAGTTCCAGCATGAAGGAGCTATGTACTCCTTTTGGGAACTCACTAAAGTAGAGCAATTTGTGGCTGATCTGCAGAAGAAGCTGGGTGTATAATGAGACTGGGCTAGATGGGTGGCCTTTTGTTGTTTGTAAGGGCACACGATATGGCTGATAGATCATTACCCTCCACTTTTGTTTTGTTGGTTTAAAGAGCAACTGCTTTGGGACCTGTTTGATGGACTTTACCCGAAAAGCAATATTATCAGAAACTCCCTGAGTAGCTGGCTACAATTAATACAACTTCAGTACGGACAGTCAGACTTGAGGGAGAAGAAGTGTTTATTTTCTGTCCTTTTCTCCTTGAGGAGCTGAGAGACTGTATCTATTTTGGATGTGAAAGTACCTTTGGGTCTGAAGGAATGGGAACTGCACCTATTGGGGATCTATATGTGGACTTGTGACTTCTGGAACAATGCTTGGCGCCATTTCTAGGTAGATCAGTCAGATTGGGCTGTGCGGATTAAAGGAGGAGGTACGTAAGCTGGGGATGGCTCAGTAGTGGCATTTTGAACTGGGGCTTGGGGGGGGAAGGGACTAGCATGTGTGTTGAGAGCGCGGCCTGTTTCCTTCCTCATGGTACCCACGGCGATTGATTTATGGTGGAAGGAGATGCTGGATACTCCAACAGCATGCGGATACTGGACTTAAAGCATTGCCTGTTTTTTCCCTTTCCTGCTCTCCCTTTTAAGGTGCATGTTTATAATAGGAACAGTGAGAACGGAGAAGAGGGACTGCTATTTTGTAAGTTAATTTTTTTTGTTAACAGGTCCAAGGTCGAATATTGTACACTGTTTCCTTTTCTTTTCTTCTTTTTTCTTCTTTCTTACAAAATGTACATGTTAAATGGTTACAAGGCAATAGGATGTTGTGATGTGGAAGGGGTTTTACAGATGGTAGCCAGCTGGGGCAGGAATGGCGAGGCACTAATATCTACAAAGGGAATATAGACACTCATGCTGGAATGGCAATTGGTGTGAGAGGTCAGGGGAGGGGGGAACAAGATGGATAAGGACTGGAGAGATGGGCACAATGGCTGAAGGTGGGAGGAGGGTTGGGGGAAGGGACGGGACAAGGGATATGGAAGAGTTGAGAGGTGAGAGAATGGGGAGGGAGGGGAGGGGGAGGGATCTGATAATTGTAAATAATTTAAATATATGTTGTTTCTACGTGTTAAATGGTGCGATCCAAAAGATGCATAAGATATCACAACTACTAGGATACCAAATGCTTCAAAGTTTTAAATGTGAGGTGGGAGGAGGGAAAGAAAGGAAATATTTGAGGGAACACTGGTTGAATGGACGTGGCTAACACACAGGAGATGACAGTGGTCTCTTGGAATGTGCACGGGATTGCCAATCCAGTTAAAAGGTTGATGTTACTGACAGCCCTTAAAAGAAGAGGTACACAGGTGGCACTACTCCAAGAGACACACTTGTCGGATAAGGAACATAGTAAGCTTGTTTGGGGATGGGTTGGCAAATGATATGCAGTCTCTTACTCTACTCACAAGAGAGGGGTGGCTATATTGCTGAATAAGCACCTACCGTTGGAAGTTAGTAGAGTGGTGAAAGACCATAAGGAGGGGTGATATGTCTTTCTTGTGGGGCAGTTATATGGGGAACAAATCACACTTGGTAATATATATGCACCAGCAGTCTATGATCCCAAGTTTTTTCCCTCGCTGGTGGATCTGCTGATTAAGGAACAGTTTCCAGGTTTAATTTTGGGGGGATACTTGAACAGCACAATGGACCCGGTGTTGGACCACTCCAAAAGTAGGGGTAGAATTACGGAGGGACTTAGACAATTGCAGGTAGGGATGGCTGACATGGATTTGGTGGATAGCTGAAGGATGGTGTGCCCTGGAGCTAGGGAATATACTCTTTTTCTAACCCCAATGGCACCTGGTCTTGAATTGATTACTTGTATGTACCAAGGGGATGGAATGATAGGATACTGGATGTAATGCATGGTCCAATACACATCTCAGACCATGGCATGGTTATAACTCGAATACATATACAGGGGAAGAGAGAACTAACACCACAGCAGAAGTTTCCTTTATACATGCTTCTTAATAAAGATTTTAAGGACTTTTTAGGGTCTCAATGGAGTTACATAAGGAAACTAACGAGAATAGTGATGTCTCACTTGCAATAAACTGTGAAGTGGGGAAAGCCTTTATGCAGGGATCTATCACAGGGTTCGTGGCAAGGCTGAAAAAGGAGAAAATGGAGAAAAGATTGGGTCTGGAAGGGCAACTAAAGGATTTGGAAAAACGGGTGGCTAAGGGGGAGAGGGGAGAAACAACAAAGCTATTAATGGTCACAAGGGAAGCATTGAGCGCATTGGTGCAGGGAGAAGCAAAGACTAATTGGTTTTATTGTAGACAAAGAATATTTGAGTGGTCTAATAAACCGGGTCCACTTTTGGTGTAACTCATGAAGGGAGGGAGGTGTCTCACCAGAGTGATGGGGATCAGGGATAAGAAGAGGAAACTGCACATGGAACCTAAGGATATTGGGAAATGTTTTGGGGAATTCTACAGTCAGTTATATCAAGCTGAATGCAAAGATAAAAGCCCATTGGCAAAAGATTTTCTGGATAAGGTGGTACTTCCCAGACTGAAAACATCTCAGGAATATGTAACCCCAAGGTGGCGCTACCCCCAAGGGCTACTACTCCTGCCTACATAACTGCTAATAGATTAAGGGGCCTAGGGCCAATGGCGGGTGCCTCCTCCCAGGGGTCAGGGTTAAGACAATCTGGTATGACTTGGTCACAGCCCTCTGGGTCACTGCAACCCCCCTTTCTTCCCACTAGTGGTTCACACAAGTTAATAACAGTACCTTCACAGTATACACTTACCTCCAGTATTGGTTCGATCAACTTGATTCTGGGGACCCCCTGTAAAGTAAGATGCAGTAATACAACAGCCACTGTACAGTATTTCAACAAAGACACACAGTTCAGGCAGTGTAACTTTGCAAAACAACCAAATCTGATTTATTTAGGGAAGAGTAACAAGGACAGGGGGAAATCAAGTTAATTTATTCAATCACAGTCATACTCAGAGCACTGAGCACAGAGCTAAAGTCCCTACAAGTCACTGTCGCTGGGCACCCAGGAAAGAGGGGGCTAGCCAACCAGCTAGCAGCTGATTGGAGCCCTGAGGATGAAAACACTTGCACAATAACCAATTTGTAATCTGGAGCTGGTAGGCTCAGTTCATGTAGCAAGAGAGGGAAACAGATGAAACACCTGCAACTCAATGGATCAGCTTGCAGTGAGCTACCCTGAGTTTTACTCACGACTCTGGTGGCAGAACACCTTTCACACTGCAGCAGGACACAGGCCTGTGATCAGAACACTCCCCACACATCTATATGTAAAAGAAGGTTACCATACCAGGCAGCTGCTTTCATATCCCGACCGCACTTACTGCCAACCCAGGAAGTCACAGTGCAGCTTCACTTCTCCAGACAGACCGAGCACGATGAAGCAGATTCTCCAGTCCTTTACAGGGTGAGCCTGGTTGCTGGCTGCTAGCTGCACAGCATCTTCTGTTCCTTGTACACAGCGGATTCAGTCCGAATCACCACGGCGAACAAGCCACCCGACTTTTGGCCTCCACACGTGCTTCAAGCGAGAAACTCAGCAGCGCAGAAGCCCAGAGCTCCTTCCTCACTCATGGCCACAACAACTCTGCCTTCTCGGCTGTTGGGCAGGGAATCACACTAGGGCACCACCTGACCCAATTGGAGGGCTTCAGATGCCAGTCACTCACACCTTCCCCTATTGGTGTGAAAAGGTGCCACACTCCAGAACTTCACTTAACAGAATCACTGGCCATACTCCCCTTTGGCAGCCAGCTCCCGAGAGAGTCCTAATCCTGGTTGGCTGCTCAATACTCAATTTTAAGCACCCTTCCTTCCTGATTGGATCCAAGCGCAGTTCTGATCCAAAATGGAGGGACAAAGCACACAAAGTCCCAGCCGCAAGAAAAGCAGGTTAGACAAAGTACATTTCCATTACCAATTTAACATATTTCGGGCCAACAATTATAGCTCTGGGAAGTACTCACTTTGCCTGCTTAGCGACGGCAAAAACCAAGCACCTTGTCAGCTGCCCCAGTGGGACTCAAGCAGGAAAACACATGGTCCCCCATGCAAACTAATTAAGTCTGTGAGCTGATAACTCTTAAAGAGACAGCACTAGAGGCTTTAAAAAGCACTCACTTATAAACGGCTTAATGGCCGAACACCATCCAGTCTGGGGTCATTAGACAAGTTACATGGGGACTTTTAGGGACCCCCCCCACTTGCAGGGGGGTTACACGCTTCCTGCCCTGGAAAGCTTGACATCCCCATCAAGCAAATACCCCCAAGTCAGTTTTAAGTGACACATTTAAACTGGTTTGCATTTTACTCTTTCAAACAGCAATCAGCATATTGATCTTTGGTAAAAACATATGCATTATATTGGGCATGACAGTACTAATCATTTAATGTTACATACAGATATATATATATATATATATATATATATATATATATATATATATATATACACACAACTAGTATAACTCAGAGCACCATTTCCTGCAGCTGAACCCAGGATAAAAGGGGCTCATCCCTAGCATTTACCTTGGGACTGGAAATAGTAGGGGCACCATATTCAGAGGGTAGAACAAGTAATCTGGAGTTATCTCCCAGGCTTAGTTTGGGCAGGGAGCTCAGGGTCACGTACACTCCCTTATGGACCACATTCAGGGGCAGATCCATGAGTCTGCCCAGAGACTCGTAACTCAACCTCACTACTATTCTTTTTGAAATTCAACAGTTTAAAACTACACAAAGGAAGTTATACTGTACAAAAAATTACAATAAATCAAATATTTCTAAAACCAATGAATACTTACAAAACATAAACTGGGAATCTAATCTTCTTAATTGTACAACACAACAAGCTTGGGACTTTTTAAAAACATTGTACATTATTTTCAAAATACCTTTATTCCATCTAAGAGGAAATTTAATAATAAAGGTAAAATTCCCCTCGGTTCAACAAGACAATTAAAATTAGATTAAAATAAAATTAAACTTTTAGGAAACTTAAGAATAGTTCTGTTCCATTTAAAACTACTCCATTACATAAAACAGACTATCTTGAAAACTTAAAAATTCTATTAAATTGGAAAAAAATAAGCTAGAATTTAAAGTAGCTCACACAAAAGACTGTCACAAATCTCTGTTCTCCTATATAAATAGTAAAAAAGGTGTATCAAGGACCATTGGTCCCATTATAACCAATGGCTCTTCTCTATCTGATATAGAAACCTCAAGTCTCTTTAATAAGTACTTTTGTTCTGTCTTCTCTCAAAAAATCACCTATTAGTACATTTAAAGTTCACCACGTAGATTATCACAGGTTCTATCCAACTGACATTATACAGGCTATCAAAAAACTAAAAACAAATACTAGTCCTGGCCCAGACGGTATTCATCCATGGTTTCTGATTGAAACTTCTATAAATATTTCTATACCTTTGTCAATTATCTTCAACAAATCCTTACAAGAAAGCATTGTACCAAATGATTGCCGTTCAGCAATAGTTACTCCCATATTTAAAAAAGGCAATAGAGGTTCTGTGAAAAATTATCGTCCATTTAGCCTGACCTCAGTGGCTGGTAAATTAATGGAACGAGTAATGAAGTCTCTAATAGATCAAGATTGTAAAAAATTAGGAATTTATGATTCAAATCAGCATGGGTTTACTCCCAAGTATTCCTGCACTACCAATCTGATATTTTTTTACAATAATATAAGTACTCTACTAGATGTGGGTATCCCTACTGATGTAATTCTTTTGGACTTTAGTAGAGCTTTCGATAAAGTCTCGCATGAAAAACTCATTACTAAAATGCACAATCTAGGTTTGTCACCTGATGTTGTCAACTGGACTTTAAACTGGTTGACAAATCATTCTCAGAGAGTCAGAATTAATGACATCTTGTCTGATTCGGGTAGTGTAGCAAGTGGTGTACTACAGGGGTCGGTCTTGGGACCGACATCGTTTAATCTCTTTATCAGTGATTTACAAACAGGGCCAAATAACTCCATGGTTAAATTTGTAGACGATACTAAATGGGGGGGAAAGGTTAATAATCAAGAAAATATTTCTGCATTAAAGAAGGATTTGGAAAAATTAACAGTATGGGCAAATGAAAATCATATGCAGTTCAATCAAGACAAATGTTTAGTAGTGCATTTCGGTGTAAATAATTCAAAAACTGCAAACTGTGTGAGAGGCCTTTCGGCACCATGCAATTCTGCTTAAAGTTGGACCAGCATAACATTCTGTGGTGATTTGCATATGCAGCCCATGATGCTTTGCATTGTGGGGGCATGTGTGATTTTGTATTTTCTTGAAACTTGGCTTCCCAGCCAAATGCCCTTTGGGGTAACCCTTGCCTCAGTGTTTGCGCACAGAGGTTCTTTGTCTTTTATATATTATATAAATGGACTACCACTTCACTCATCAAATTGTGAAAAAGATTTAGGGATATATGTTAATAGTAAACTTACATCAAATGATCACTGTGTTTGAACTGCTTGCATGACCAACAGACTTTTGAGGCAAATAAAATGCACTTTTGTTAATTGCACTGAACAATGCCTTATTCCACTGCATAGGGAATACATTAGTCCATATCTAGACTATGGCTCCCCTTTCTGGAATCCAAACAAAAAAAAAAAAGACATAGCAATTCTTGAACAGGTTCAAAGGAGAGTAACTAGAATGATTCCAAGATTAACAAACTTGGATTATCAGAACAGATTAAAAGCTACTGGTCTCTTCTCTCTTCAAACTAGAAGATTAAGAGGTGATATGCTTATGGTTTTTAATTTAATAAATTCACCAGATCTAATGAAAAAATGTGGTCTAACACCCTCCAAAAGGAGACATGTTCAGAGACTGCATAATAAACAGCTTGAAGTAAAAACTTATAAAACCAGCAAAAGGGGAAACTTTTTTCTAATAACAGCATCCACTGTATGGAACACCTTGCCACAAGAATTGGTAGAGGCAACTAGTGCCACTGTCTTTAAAAACAAATTAGATATTTGATTGAGGGATAATAGATAAATAATGTCCCACATAGTATGGGGAACAGTCTTGATGGGCTCTGGCCTTCTTCTGTTCTTTCATACCAAGTAAGTAATACAGGCCTCACTTCTCGGCCACTCCTTCTGGGGGTAACGGTTTCTGAATGATTAGACTCATTTTCAGCCCTGTTTGTAGTTGCCAAGGGGGCTTCTATTGGGGCAGGGGAGCTAGAGTCCAGGGCAATTTCAGTGCCTTGATTTACCATTTCTGAACTCACAACGTTTGGATCAGCTGTGAAGACTTCTGATGCTGGCAGGGAACTATCATGGCACTCAAAATATTCTTTTTGTTCTGGTATATCACCAGTTTTCCCCCCTACATCACTTCCTCCTTCTGAAAGGTCAGGCGGTTCAACCATGCACAATGAACCCATGTCTTCTGATTTGATGCTACGTACTTCATCTTCTGGGAGCATTGGCTCCAAGGACAAAGCTGGGAGCTCAGACAGTCCATAAGGCCCAGCTTCATCCCCTGGGTTAACTAGGGGATTGCCCCAAAACAACTGACTCAATTCTTAAGAAGGGTAATATTCAGGATTACACTCACTGTCCTCTGACACAGACTGGCAATCACGTTCAATTGGAAGGGGTGGAGAGGAACCCTTTAACTCAACTTCTGTAGGGGCAGTCTGTCTTGATTTTTTCTTGGCAGTGGCTCTAGTTATGGGTCCAGAGGAGGGTGTCGTCTGGGGATTCAGCTTCTATTAGGATCTGTCCGATTGGCAGCAAATGATTTCTATATATAGTTTTCACATCTTTCGAATTATTCTCAGGCCGTACCTTGTATACAGGTAAATCATCTAGTTTACCTACTACAATATGAGGGAGGTGATGCCATCGGTCAGCAATCTTATGTTTGCTATGCAGCCCTAGATTCCTCAGCAACACTCGATCCCCTTCCCTGAGTTCCAGTGCCTTCACTTTCTTGTCATACCTTTCCTTATTGGCTAGATTTCTTTTGGCAGCCATGGTCTGAGCCAGCTGGTACGCATGGTTTAATTGGGCCTCCAGTTTCTGCACATACTGTAGATGAGTGGCTGCTTGAACCCCTTCAGCAGAAACTCCGAAACAAACATCTACTGGCAATCTGGCTTCTCTTCCAAACATTAGTCTATAAGGGGAAAATCCAGTGGCATCACTTTTGGTGCAGTTGTAAGCATGTACCAGGGTGCTAATTTGTTGGCTCCATCTGGGCTTGTCTTTTGGTTGAAGGGTGCCCAGCATGTCAAGCAAAGTGCGGTTAAACTGTTCAGGCTGGGGATCCCCCTGGGGATGATAGAGGGGTAGTTCTTGACTTCGGTACCCCCCACAAGGAAAGCATCTCTTTAATCAAATGGCTCTCAAAATCCCGCCTTTGATCAGAATGGATTCTTTGAGGGGCCCCATAGTGAACGAAGAAATTTTCAATAAGTACTTTAGCCACAGTATTTGCTTTCTGGTCTTTGGTGGAGAATGCTTGAGCATAACGAGTGAAGTGATCAGTGACTACCAATATATTACTGATATTTCTTTGATCTGGTTCTAGACTCAGAAAATCAATACAGACCAATTCCATGGGTGCACTAGTGGTGATGTTAACAAGGGAGGCAGCCTTCTGGAGCAGAGCTTTTCGCTGTAAGCATTGATTACAAGTTTTAATGTGTTGTTCCACATCAGCCCCCATCTTAGACCAATAAAACCTGGATCTCACTAAATCAAGGGTTCGGTCTATGCTGAGGTGCCCCATGTAATTATGTAGAGACCTCAACACCAGTTCGCAGAAAGCAGTGGGCAAAACTAACTGTTGCTTGTCCAGTTGGCCCCCTTTGTCCATTGTCTCTCTATACAGCAACCCGTTCCTCAATTTCAATTTAGGGCCCTCTTTATATAGCAAAGCGATTCTCAAGTCAGGGGAGCGTAATTTGGTCACATCTTTTCCTGCTTGAAGGGCTTCTAGAGCAGTTTTTATCATGGGGTCTCGGGACTGAGCCACTGAAGACTATCATTATTGAACTGAGGCAAGGCACCAGTGTCTAATGCAGAAAAATGGCAATAAGCGGCAGGTACACAGCTCTCAGAGGGCCCCAAGCAATCCACCATGCAATCCACTGCATCAGGAGACATCTGTTCCTCCTTGTCAAACTTTTGGCAGAGTGCTCGACTATCCGGTTCTGACAGCTGGACCCAATTATTTGGGAGACTGGTCTCCAGGAGAGAGCGTCAGCATCGATATGGTTCATGCCTGCTCTGTACTCAACGGCATAGTCGTAGGTAGACAAGGCAGAGAGCCACCTATGGCCCATGGCATCCAATTTAGCTGAGGTTTGCACATAGGTCAGAGGATTATTGTCAGTTTTTACCAGTATTTTAGCACCATATAGATACTCATGAAATTGATCAACAATGACCCACTTCAGAGCCAGGAACTCTAATTTGTGCACTAGGTAGTTCTTTTCCGATGAGATTAGACTCTTGCTGGCAAAGGTCACTGGTCTTAGGCCATTCTCGTACTCCTGATACAATACAGACCCCAACCCTTGCAAGCTGGCATCAGTGTGCAGGACATAAGGTTTTGTTGGATCGGCATAGGCTAACACTGGAGCATGGGTAAGTTGATATATGATCTCATGAAAAGCAGTCTCACAACCAGGTGTCCATCTGGCTCCAAATACGTCATTGGGATGGAAATATTTTCTTTCAGTCTCAGTGGGCACTGTTTTCTTGTACCTTTTGTGGGTTGGGGGATACCCTTGAGTAAGGCTGAGTAACAGGCGGATCACTTGGGAATAGTCCTTGATAAAGCACCTATAATAACCACAGAAACCCAGAAATCTCTGCAGTTCCTTAAATTTTTTTGGCTGGGGTCAGGTGGTCAATGCCTCAACTTTACTGGGATCAGTCTCTATGCCCTCGGTGGACACTATATGTCCCACATACTTTACTGACGTTTGGAAGAATTGACTATTATCAATGGACAGCTTGAGACCAAAATCTTTCAGTTGGTCCAACACCTTGGACAACCTGCTTTCATGTTCCTCCAGGGAGCTGCCAAACACAATGACATCATGCAAGTATACTAGGCACTCTAACAAGTTCATATTTCCCACCGCATGCTCCATTAAGCACTGAAAAGTGGCTGGAGCACCCAGAATCCCTTGGAGCATCCTCATAAACTCATAGAAACCAAGTGGGCAAATAAAAGCAGTCTTTTCATGGTCTTTGGGGGCCATCGGGATCTGATAGTACCCACTGCGAAGGTCCAGTACTGAGAACCACCTACTACCATTCAGGCAGTCCAGCGCATCTTGAATGCGCGGCATGGTGTACTGATCTGGTATAGTCCGCCGGTTCAAAGTGTGATAATCCACACACATCCTGACTGTTCCATTCTTTTTCCTCACCACCACAATAGGTGAAGCATAGGGACTCCTCTATTACCTTGGCCACAAGCATCTCTTGCAGATGTTGTCTCATATCATCTATACCAGCAGGTGCCAGGCACCGGGACCTCTCATGGAATGGCCTCTCATCATGTAGCCAGATACGATGTTCAGCTCCTTGCACACATCCTACCTCCCATTCCTTCAAAGGAAACACCTTGTCTCTCTGGGCAAGCTTCTCACTGATCCTCTTCCTCCATTCTGCAGGCAACAGGGAATCACCGAAATCAAACAAGTCAGGGGCCACTTTGTCACTCTTCTCCGTACTCTTATTACTGGGCAGGATGGCAGTATCTGCACAGTGGCCAGGGTGCAGCCTTGATTTACTTGAATCTCTCTATCAGACACATTGTGAACTTCAGCCATTACTCTTCCAGTTAAAGCACGAGCTCTAGCAGGCAGGATACTGGGTTTGACTAGCAGCCCCTCAGGCAGTTTCCCTTCCCCTGGTGCATCCAGCATTAATATTTTGTTCTTTACATCCTTCTTGATATGGACTTCCCCTTGTAGTACACATTGGGCATTGGGTGCTAGCAGCAAAGACTCTGGGTCCTTCTTCCAGACGACCCCCACTGGATCCTCAGTTTCCATTCTACCAGCTTTTCTTCAGTGGAATCAACAAAGTTCAAGAGGGTAGCATCTTTCAGAAAAAGAGACATGCAAGAACAAGGGGACACAATTTAAAGATAGAAGTGGGGTGGTTCAGGGGCAATGTGAGGAAGTATTAGTTCACAGAGAGGGTAGTGGATGCATGGAACAGCCTTCCTGAGGAGGTTGTGGGGTCTAAAACTGTAGGAGAATTCAAGAATGCATGGGACAGACATAAGGCAATTCTTTTGGGAGGGTAGGAAGAAATAGGCTGTTGGTTAACTAGGATCTGCGGTCTATCCTGTAGATAGGGAAATGGGCAGACTAGATGGGCCAAGCGGTCCTTATCTGCCGTCAAAGTCTATGTTTCTATGTTCTCTGTGCTTCATAGGCCTGTTTAATTAAAGCCAGAATCCTGAGAGCCCTGCCAGTCTTGGACTTTTGTTTTTCAGAACACAGCTGCGCCAGTCGCCCCAAACACATGAGCATTTGTTCCAATCAACGAAGGGACTCCATCGTACAGTCCAGATGGGGGGACACACTAAGGCTAGCATCTCTACTTGTTTGGCCACTCCAGCCACAGAAGTAGGGAAAGACAACCAAATACGGATATATCCAGAGTAAGGATAGGCCTTCTCACTCAGACCCCATACATGTAGTCCTTCCAAAGGTTGCAGGAGCACATCAGACAAATGTTTCTGATACCAGTCCTGAAACATGATGGTCACTTGGGAGCCACTGTCTAACACAGCCCTGGTGGACACCCCATTCACTGTCACTGTAGTTTCCATGGAGGGGCCCACCACTTCAGACCATTCAGGGGGCATTGCTTGAGAAGTCACTCGGGCATTGGCCCTGGTGGCAAAACTCTTTTGGTTAGGCCCTCCTGGTGACCGGGTACAGGTCTTGCGATGCCAGGCCACTAACTTGCTAGTGACTTTCCTTAAATTTTCTGGTAACCGGCACTCAGTCTGAAAATGTCCATCTTCCCCACAAAGGTAACAGAACTTACTATCTCAGTGGTCTTTGGAGGAAGGGGGATCTCTCATCTGGAGGGACACTTCAGGGGCTGTACATGGCTCTTCTTGAATGGGGCGTCTACCTCGGGATAGCTCAGGTTCACCAACTGTAGGGTGGGTGATAGCAGCCTGCTGCAGCTCCCTCACCATCTCCAGTAAATCTCTAATCTCTGCTCTCAAATTACTCTCAACACAGGGTCAGAAGAAACAGCATGCACTCCCACTCCATTGTTGGGCTCAGGGGAAGCTTGATACAGATCTGGCTCCTGATAAGTCTCTGTCATCCCCTTGATCAACCCTGTCAATTGATGGATCTCATGTGGTTCACTTTGTTCAGGAGTCTGGCACAGATTCACAGCCCCTGCATAGGGATCCCACCCCTCTTCATCAGTTTCAATTTCACGAATCTGTCTCATTAATTGACAATATTCAGGAGGGTTGGCCCATCGGTCTTGCAATTTGAGTTTCAGCAGTATCACACTGGAAAATCCGGCTGACTTCAATATATGGTCTAATCGGACCTGGTTCAATGTTTGAGCAGTTACTCCCCCTTTTCGGTGAGTCTTTTGCAGGGCCCTTTCCATTCTGGTAACAAAGGCAGACAATTTCTCATTTCTCCACTGTTTTGCTGACTTGAATTTCCATAACAGGTCTTCCCCTGTCTCAGTGCTGCCAAACACCCCCTCTAAGGCGGAAAGGTATTCTGCTGCAGTGGCCTCGGGACTAGTGGCCCGCAGGAACCTAATGGCTTCCAGAGAGGGACCCCTCAAACTTTCCATCAACCTCTTTCTCTTCTCCCCCTCAGAGCACTTCCAGTCTTGCACTAGAGGTGTAGCATAGTCCATCCAAGTCTCCAAATCATCTTCCCCCAAAGGCACGGGCACAGTATCAGAGTAGAGTCTCAATCTCTGATAGGAGTCTGATTGTATTGGAGGGACAACCATAAGGGGTGGGGCCAGGATGGAACTCTTAAATGACCCGGGAGATGTACCTGGGGATGGCAGGGGGGTTGGGTCACTCAAGATGTCTAACACCTGTATTAATACCTGGGCAGTACACAGTGGATTCAGTCCGAATCACCACGGCGAACGAGCTGCCTGACTTTTGGCCTCCACACGCGCTTCAAGCGAGAAACTCAGCAGCGCAGAAGCCCGGAGCTCCTTCCTCACTCATGGCCACAACAACTCTGCCTTCTCGGCCGTTGGGCAGGGAATCACACTCAGGCGCCACCCGACCCAATTGGAGGGCTTCAGATGCCAGTCACTCACACTTTCCCCTATTGGTGCGAAAAGGCGCCACCCTCCAGAACTTCACTTCCCAGAATCACTGGCCATACTCCCCATTGGCAGCCAGCTCCCAAAAGAGTCCTAATCCTGGTTGGCTGCTCAATACTCAATTTTAAGCGTTCCTCCCTCCTGATTGGATCCAAGCTTCAGTTCTGATCCAAAATGGAGGGGCAAAGCACACAAAGTCCCAGCTGCAAGAAAAGCAAGTTAGACAAAGTACATTTCCATTACCACTCTAACATATTTTGAGTCAACAATTATAGCCCTGGGCAGTACTCGCTTTGCCCGCTTAGCAACGGCAAAAATGAAGCACCTTGTCAGCGGCTCGAGCGAGACTCGAGCAGGAGAACACACAGTCCCCCATGCAAACTAATTAAGTCTGCGAGATGACAACTCTTAAAGAGACAGTACTAGAGGCTTTAAAAAGCACTCACTTGTAAAAGGCTTAATGGCTGAACACCATCCAGTCTGGGGTCATTAGACAAGTTACTAGAGGACTTTTAGGAAACCCCCCCATTTGCAGGGGGGTTACAAATGGATGTTAAATCAACCCATAATGAAAGAGGAAATCCTTAAAGCTATAGGGAAATTACAGTGAGGAAAGGCAGGAGGCCCGGATGGATTCCCTGTGGAATTTTATAAAGCATTGGCAGGCCAGATGGCAGAGGCTTTGAGGGAGGTGTTTCAGGTAAAAGAAGGTGAGACACAACCGGACTTACCCCAAACTTGTTATGATGCTATGATATGTTTAATTTCAAAGCCGGGCAAAGATGAAACAGAATGTGCATCGTACAGACCAGTCTCCCTTTTAAATTGTGACCTCAAAATTTTGGCAAAGGTGTTGTCACTGCGGCTGGAGGATCTCCTGCCTGTGTTGGTTCACCCAGACCAGACCGGGTTCATCAAGGGGAGGTCTTTCTATTATAATATGTGGCACCTGCTTAATATGGTGTGGAGAGCTGGACGGGTGCAAGGAAGAATATATTTCCTTTCCATGGATGCTGAAAAAGCATTTGATAGGGTGGAGTGGGAATACCTGTTTGAGGTGATGACCTGGTTTGGTCTGGGTGAATCGTACATTCAGTTGGTTTGAGCTATGTACTGCACCCCTAGAGCCCAGATCTTGGTTAATGGGACTCACACAGACTACTTTGAGTTGGTAGGGGCACGAGGCAGAGGTGTCCACTCTCTCCCCTGTTATTTGCATTGGCATTGGAGCCCTTGGCTGTGGCGATTTGGCAATGCTCAAGGGTCCAGGGTATTGAGGGGGTGGAGGGAGTTGATCCTAAGATCACCCTTTACACGGATAATATTCTTTTTTATTTGTAAGGAACCCCTGGAATTCTATGCCCCCACTGTTAGATCTGATAGAATCTTTTGCTGCATTCTCTGGGTATAAGATTAATCTTACCAAATCTGAAATGTTGTGTTTCCCTAAGTCTGAAAGGGAGGATACTCAGTGGGGAGTCCAAGTGGCTCAAAAGAGTATTACATATTTGGGGATACAAGTGAGAAAGACAGTGGGATCCTTGTATGGATTAAATTATACACCAATAGTCAGACAGGTGGTGGCAGATTTGTGAAGGTGGATGCAACTTCCTATTTCATGGTTAGGGTGTAAAGACCTCATTAAAATTAATGTCCTGCCAAGGTTGTTATACCCCATGCAAACGTTGTCAACGGGTCTTGCGAGGGGGGATATTAACAGGGTGGGGAAGGCGTTCTCCAGATTTATTTGGTGGGGAAAAACGACCAAGGGCTCACCTCCAGAGATTGAAGCAGAGACAGGGCAAGGGGGACTCAACTTCCCAGATCTGTTGAATTATCATCTCTCTCTATCCAACAATGATATGTGGCAGATTGGGTGCACCGCCCTGCAGTAGCCAGATGGGCGGATTTGGAACAATGGGGGTGTTGGGGCCATCTATCGGCATATTTACTTAGTAGTGGCTTTAAAGCCTAATCCACCCAAGGTGGAGGTAACCCAGTGGTGAAAGCGGTGTTCGAAGCATGGGAGCATATTAGGAAGAAAAAGGGAATTAAAGGGGAGACTGTCTTGCTTCTGGTGGTGGGAAATCCCCTTTTTCTTCCAGGATTGGAGGATAAAGGCTTTCAAGAGTGGGAGAACAAGGGGGAAAGGACTATAGGGAGTATATTAAGGAATGGGGTCATAAGCCCAATGGGAGACATTGTGCAGGGACTGGGTTTAGAGGGGCAGCAACGGCTTCGTTATATGCAGATTAGAGCATTTATACAGGATATGGGAAGAAAGGGGAACCAAACACAGGGATGGCAATCAATGGAAACATTAAGAAATATGGCACAAAAGGATCCCAAGGGGTTTATTCGGAAGGCAGCAAACTTGGGGAAACAAAATTATCCAGATCAGACCTATAAAATTAAGCAACTTTGGGAGAGAGACTTGGGCTGAAGTATAACACAGGAAAATTGGCAACTATTGCTGAATGAACAGACGGGACTTCTGTTATGTAACAGATTCAAGGAAGCTTTTTATAAATTTCTGCATAGGTTGTATTATCCCTCCGTAATAGTTGATAAGGCACACCCCTTGATTTCTCCCATGTGTGGCAGATGTGGGGAGGAAAAGGGAATATATATGCACTGTTTTTGGGCATGAAAGGTGCTTCAGACTTTTTGGAGAGGGGTATTGGGAGAGATCTCTAAAATGGAAGAGCTCCCCCTACCAGTGGACCCAGTTATGGGGTTGTTCAGAATGACGCAAGGAGAAGAAGGAGAGTGGGAAGTAATTCCGAGATGGAGTAGAGCATTAGTGGTACTAGCAAGGCACAACATACAGAATACATGGATGACCTACCAAGTGCCTACCATCCAGCAGTGGCGCAGCCTGAGTATTCAAACTTTATCGCTTGAAAGGCTGACTCTGGTGATTAGGGGCAGGGAAGAAGCATTCTACAGGGAGTGGGCACCCTTCTTAGCCTCACTGAGCACTCATGAGGAAGCTACCCTTTGTTTGGGTCTGGGATAGGGCAGATAATAACAGGGGGAATGGTGGCTCAGGTATGAGAAACTATCAATTAGTGATGGCTGTATTATGAAAATGCATTCAAAACCACTTTCTTTCTCTCTCTTTTTATATAATGGGTGGTTTTAGGATAATATGGATTTGTGGAAAGGAAGTATGATGTGATTCTAAAGATGGAACTGAAATGTATCACGGATTGCACATATTTGTTTGTATGTTTGTAAGTCAATGTTTGTATTGTGTATAATGTCAAGTTGTGTATTGTTATTTTTTTTGCTGAAAATTTTAATAAAAAGATTATACAAAAAAAAGACACTCAACAGTTGCTATTTTAAGATCAACAGTAATATGTTTAGCTTGTTGCCAGTCCTGGAAAACTTTAACAGCCCAATTGGCCATTTGTTTTGCATTTATTTCAGTCACAGCTTCCTCGATTGAATCTACCTCAGTGAGTGTCAGCAAGAGGTGTCTACTGCTGACAGTTGCAGCATTTGAATTCTCTGTGCTTTCATTTGTACTCACTGTATCCGTGGTAAGATTGTCAGTGACAGGTTCTGCTTCAGTTTCGGACAAACTGCTAAAAATCCCCTCTGCCTCTTCAGAAATAGTAATGTTGAAGCTGACAGCTGATTGAGAAGCCATGGCAAGTCTGGGATGTTAACGTTAGTGGGTAAAGAACAAAATGGCTGCCAACTGTCTTGCCAACATTCTATTAGGGCATTCATTATGGTAATGAGGTCTTCTAGGATGGTCTGAACTTTATTTTAGCCATGCATGGCACACATTTGATGCATGACAATCTACCAGTCAGAATCCTGCATTTTTGATGCCCATTTTATGAGCACATATTCAACTCACAGTCAATGGGCTTGGTGAGTCAGTGGAGTCCCAAAGCAAATACCTCAAGGAGCTGGAAAAACGACTGGGCAAGAAAGAAGAATACACCGCGGAAACATCAGCAGAACTAGCAAAAGCTCACAAAACTATAAGTGAATTCACCGACCCTCTGGATGATCATGAGAATAGGGAATGTCGGAGCATGTCAGTGTTGTTGGGCTTCCTGAAGGGCTGGATGGCATTGACCCACTGGCTTTCCTCACCACATGGCTGCTAGTAACCCTGGGTTTGACAGAAGGAACTGTTCCAGAGGTGCAGGGAGCACATCCTTCCCCAGGTAAGAGACCCGACCCTAATGAATGCCTGCACCACTTCTTGATAAAGCTTCTCCATTAACAGGATCAGCAAGCTGTACTGTAGGTGGCCAGAAAGATGGGGACCATCAGGACTGAAAACCAGACTGTGAACATTTTTCCTGACTACAGCCTGTGACTGCAGATGGTGCATCAAGAATTTAATGTCAAGAGGTGCCTTCATGGACTGGATTTACAATTCACCTATGTTTATCGTTCGAGATTGATTATCTGCCACCCAGGAATGCCACCCAAAATGTTCACTAAGCCAGAGCTGGCTGCTGTCTACTCAGATACTGAGACTGGTGCAAAGGGAGGCTGCTCTGGCCCTCACCACAACAGTCCCATGGCCTGAGTGATAAAGCAGTGGTTGGGCTAGAATTACATCTGAAACTGGTGAGTGAGATGGGGGGGGGACTGCTTCCTGCAAGGCACAGTAAGGCTTAGCACTGTCTGTGATGATTTACCGCCAAATCCACAATACTACTTAAGTCAGGGCTGTGAAAGATCTACTATAGCCCACACTGTGTCACCCAGACTCCCTGGATGCTGCTTTGGTAAGGGATCCATGTGTCTATATGGTGACACAGGGCATGTTGGAGGAGCTGTCATGGCAGGAATAGGGATCGGGGCAAAACAGCACATAGCGCAATATGGGACCAGACAACCTGACAGTGATGGCCAGCAGATTGATGCCACATGGGGAGGTCCCCCCCCAAACAGCTTGAACTATGTGCCACAAGAGGCCTGATCTTTGCTGGTTTTGTTATTGGACCTGTTAAATGATTTACAACCCTCTGGTTACAATAGGGTTGCTTCCATAATGAACACTGACCTGGAAACTGAAGGTCTGTGGCACCTCTCAGAGAAGGAGGGTCAGGGAGGCCATAAGGAATGGAATATTAATAGAAGTGCTGGATGTTACATGTTATCAATAGTGAGACTCTTACATCGTCTCCCACTAGCATAAATCAATTCAGCAATTCTGTGAAAGCTGTAATTAACCCTCTATTAAGGGTAACTGGAGTGAGTGAAGTACAATGGCAGGTCCTAGGGATCAGTGACCTGCAGTGGCATCTTTCCTCTCTGGGCCCAGCACTTGAGAGACACACCTATGGCCACTAACCTGTTGTTCGGAACCACAAACCAGCTGGGGAAGTAAATGCCTTATGCATGGGTACTTAGTGTAAACTGTTAACTTTACTAAACTTTTTTTTTTAATGCACAGGATGCTTTTATTAGACTTGACACAGATAACTTAGGAGTGTGAGGACCTCCACAGCGGTTTCTACCATGAAGTAGAGTGGGAAGCGTGCATCTAGCTGGATTCAGGGGGATGGACACAAGGGAGGATTCCCCAGTCAGTTGAACCTGTTGCTTGGGGGGGGGAGCAGAGCCAGATGCTGTGAGGTTTGGAAGGGGAGGGATTGGGGTGAGGGGGGCAGGAAAGAGTTCTTTGCTCAGTATGGCCTGCATACTGCCACTGGCTACAAGGGGGCTGGGAGGAACAAGGGTAAAGTTCATGTTTTAGTGGTTACCCACATAAAATAGTGTATGGGTGACCATACACAACTAGGCTGTATTTTGTCAAGGGGAAGTGATGATGTCACACAGACCTTGACAGCAAAGCTCAAACAGTCTCTATGATGGCATCACATCCCTGAGATGGAAACGCAGTCTTGGTTGTGTATGGTTACCCATACACCACTTTATATTGTGCATGAGTAACCTGAGATTTAAAAGTCTAATTTTACAAGATTTCATGCTTTGAGTTCATGTTCCTACTCACTTCTGGTGCCTCAGTCTGCTACCGAGTTGATGCTAACTGTCTTTCCCACTTCTGACCCTCCAAAGATTCATGGCGATGTTTATTAAAAAAAGAATGTATCTTGCATCTAGAAAAGTCACCCGGATGGTGAGGGGGGAAAAGTCCAGTAAAGAGCAGCAGCTGGCACAGGGGATACATGGAGGGGAAAAGGGGTTCTTCCGGTACATTGGGAGGGGAGAAAAACTAAGAGCCATCTCAGCAGATTGAGATCAGAAGGAGGGTGGGTGGAAGAGGCGAGGGACCAGGCAGAGGTATTAAAAGAGTACTTTGCCTCTGTGTTCACTAGGGAGGGGGATGGGATACCCACAAAGCAAGGCATGATGGGGATAGAAGCGGCAGTGAGTGGGATCAGGGGAGCAACAGAAATGGAGCAAGAGGGAAGGAGAGGTACCCCAGAGGTGTCACATCAGGATAAGGATTAAAAGGCCAGTAAGGTGGAGGGAACGGATGATGCTATCTCCACCGAAAGGGCGTGGTTAGCCCTCAAGGCCTTAAAGAAAGACAAATCTCCTGGACTGGATGGCATTCATCCGAGAGTACTATGGGAATTGACGGACATACTGGCTGCACCCCTGGTGGAGCTTTTCAACAGGTCGCTTGAGACAGGGAGGGTACCTAGGGATTGACGAGAGGCACATGTAGTGCCAATCCATAAAGGGGGGTCGAAGGAAGTACCAGGTAACTATAGACCCATCAGTTTGACCTCAGTGGTGGAAAATTAATGGAGAGTATACTAAATTGGGGGTGTACTTGGAGGAAGTGGGAGGTCTGGATAGTCGGCAACATGGGTTTGTGCCAGGTAGATCATGTCAAACCAATCTTGTGGAGTTCTACGAATGGGTAACATCAGAACTGGACAGGGGAAAGTCTGTGGATGTATTATTCTTGGACTTCAGCAAGGCATTTGACTCTGTCCCCCACAATGGTCTAGTGGAGAAACTGATGGGGTTGGGAGTAGGCCCTTTGATGGTCAGATGGATTGAAAACTGGCTAGCTGGATTCACCCAGAGAGTAGTGGTCGGTGGGGAGCTCTCGAACCCTAGAGAGGTCGGTAGTGGGGTACCGCAGGGCTCAGTCCTGGGTCCGATCCTGTTTAATGCATACATATCAGACATCAGGGAGGGTATAGGGTGTGAAATGATTATCTTCGCTGATGACTCCAAGATGGGAGCAGTAGTTGAGGGAGAAGAGGGGAGGTTGGCCCTGCAAGGGGACCTGAATACCCTGGAAAGCTGGGCTCACACTTGGAAATTAAATTTCAATATCACCAAGTACAAGGTGTTACATCTTGGGCAGGGAAACCCTAAACACAGGTACACCCTGGGAGGGGAGGCTCTGGAGGCCTCAATAGGGGAAAAAGACCTAGGGGCCATGGTGGATGCATGTATGAATAACTCTGAGCAGTGCAGGAGAGCGGCTAGCAAGGCAAACAGGATGTTGGGATGCATCGTAAGAGGGGATCACCTCTAGGAGCAGGGAAGTGATTCTGACACTGTACAATGGACTGGTTAGACCACACCTTGAGTACTGTGTACAGTACTGGAGACCACACTTGAAGAGGGACATAAAGCTCCTGGAGAGGGTACAGAGGAGAGCAACTAAGATGATATGAGGACTAGGGGATTTGACGTATGAGGACAGACTTGAGGAGCTCTGCCTGTTTTCATTGGAAGAGAGAAGAGACAGCAGGGACATGACTGAGGTCTTCAAGTACCTCAAGGGAATAAATAGGGTAAACATGGAGGGGATCTTTAGACTAAAGCAGGGAGGTATCACCAGAGGGCATGGTTTGAAGTTGGAAGGTGGAAGGGTGAGGGGGGAAAACAGGAGGAGTTTTTCACTGAGAGGGTGGTGGACCCTTTGAATGCACTGCCTGGCGAGCTGGTTCAGAGATCCACAGTGGAGGGCTTCAAGAGAGGGTGGCACAGATACAGAAAGTGGATGTATCAGATGATGGCCTGGCCCGGGGGATGAGGATGGATGATAGGGGTTTCGGGAACACAAGGGGGGGAGGGCCTCAGCACCTGACTAGGGATCTGAGGTTCGAGCAGACTCGATAGACTGTAAGGCCTAATCTGCTGCCAATTAGTATGTAAGAAAACTGAGGGCGTGGCCTGGCACCCGCTATGATGACTGCTGGTGAAACGACCACTCTTGAGACTCGCATATCTGGATATGTCATTAATTGGCCATTAATGATTGATCCAGTAGTGAATCAGTGACCACGAAGAGCTTATGAATTATAAATTAGCCTTATAATATTTTATATAATATTTTTTAGAATATTGTATTAGCTACAGAAAAGATATCTTTAACTCTTGTATGTTTCATTTAAATTTACCAGTATATATATTAATTAATGCTTTGCTGGCCTGTTCTTATTTGAAATTAATGCATATGTATGGTTTTATTGTTATGTCTATATAAAATCCAATTAAGTCTATATGATTAAAAAAAACTCCTTGAAACTACAGTACATCCAACCATTTTACCTCACAAACCCATGCCATTGCATAAATTAAATATAGCATGGGCTCAATAATAATATAGCTGATATTTTACTTGTGAACAGTGTCATGGGGTCACAAACCACTCCCAAAAATATCAGGCATATTTTTACTAGGCAACGCCATATCCCCATATAATCCATAGTTCTTTGGGTGAGATCATTGTGAAACGAAGCTGAGCAGTTCTGGCACACAGAGGATTTGAAAAGAAATCCTTATACCCATAGACATGTTGTAACTGTACATATAAACATATTGTAATAACTGGGTGCTGTTTTTTTTTTCCATTGGAAAACCTGGTTATAATTTCTCATTATAACTCGAGGGTTATAATGATGAACAAGTGCCAGCTTTTCCAATAGGTGGCTCATGCTCACTCTGCCATATGGCAAACCCCACAACTGTTATGAATGCTTAATCAGTATAAAAATAAACTGATTTAAAAAACTATTCCGGTGTATTTTACTCCATCTGAACTCACCTTACCAAATGAGTAATTCAGGTGCTATCCCACTGAAAAGTGAAAATCGGCGAAATGGTACTATGATTTCAGCTGTCTCCCATAGAAACCAGGGTGACCACTGAACTGTGCTCATCATTAGACTGTCACTGTAAAAACCATATATCAGAGTGGCACCAGATTCAATGGATAATAATAATTTATACTTTCAGGATATTTAAATCACTACCAACAAGCAGTTTGTTCTAAATATTTCTTGCTACTTTTGACTAGTTTCATCTATGTTTTAAACTCGATTCGTCTTCTGACTTTTGTCATTTTGAGACTGAATATTCACATGGTTCTGATATGGAGCTCACTCCTGATTGCACATGATTGTTTTAACCAAATCAAATATCATTTTTCAAATTAAATTGTGTTATTTATGCTACTAATGGTGTTTCATAGTGTTTGTAAAAGTAATGGGGGAAAATACAACACAGACACATACTTTTTTGTACTTTTTTATTTCTAATACAGTAGCTGTCAAATAAGCAGTTACATAAAACAACACATGGTGGGAGTGCAAACTAACATTTAAAGCACACCCTCAGTGTGGGATGCTTTAATAAACCCCTTGGACTTCACCCTTGGGGTTTATGTCGTATCCCACACCTCAGGTGTGCATTAAATATAGAATAAAGTATGGATCAGTGTGTGTAATGAGAAGTTTATTTATTTATTTTTTATTTATTAGAAAAGACAGATTTGCAACCTTTGAGTCATGGACTCATTTACAAAGGCACCTCGTCGCGGGGGGGGGGGGATAGACAGAGTTACATAGTATGGTTACAACAGTGAGAACAGTACAGGTGCAGAATATTAAACATAGAGTACACATAGGTTACATAATAATGTTACTTATAATAGGTTACAGTCAAATACAATGTACCCAAGGGTTACATTGGGTGTACAGCCCTGGACATACCTGGATTATACCTGGAGAGGGTGGAGGTAGGGATGAAGAGGGGTGGAGGGAGGGAGAGGATAGGCTGTTCAGAGGATGTTGTCAAGTCAGGAAGACCTGACATGATTAATGGGATTAATTAGGTGCATCTACAGCAACGAGCATCGAAGAGATGGTTCCGAAGGGTCATTTGAAGGGACCAATTTAGGCAATATCTGTGATGCAGGGTGGGAGGGAGTTGAACCAAGCAAAGGCTCAGTAATGGAAGGACATCTGAGCTAGCAAGGGCTTGGTTCTGGGCACCAGAAATGTGGCCTTGACAGAGCTATGTGTGGCAACAGATGAGGACGCATGTCATAGGGAAGCAGAGACCCCCGGGGGGGAGATCCCTAGAAGAGACTTTTTGTTGAGTAGGCAGGTCTGGTAGCACAAACGCTCCTCAAAGGTGAGCAGGTTGGTGGTGGAGTAGAGCAGGCAAGTGTTAGTGTGGCTAGAGGCTCCAGTCAAGAGCCTGCAGGCCTTATTGACTGAAAGCTGGATTTTAGTCAAGGTGGTATTGTCCGCTGCAGCATAAATGGGCAAGCCATAGTCCACTAGTGACAGAATGGAAGAGGTCATGTCCAGCCAGAGGGCAACTTGGGGGAG
This sequence comes from Neoceratodus forsteri, assembly GCA_016271365.2. NCBI lineage: Eukaryota > Metazoa > Chordata > Ceratodontiformes > Ceratodontidae > Neoceratodus > Neoceratodus forsteri. The sequence continues at coordinate 130,895,159 of JADMNL010000024.1, forward strand.
GCAATCTCTATGACAGTAAAGCAGGCCTGTCCGAGAATTTATGGAGGAGGATAGGGCATTGATGTGGATGTGGAAGACGAGAGCCGAGTCAAAAGTGATGCCTAGATATTTGTAAGAGGTCACTTGCTCCAGCAGGTGCAGAGTGCTGGGGAGAATGAAGAGGGGGGCATTCTTGGCCTTGTTTTGGTGATGGCAGAAGAGCATTGACTTAGTCTTCTTTAGGTTAATGACAAGTCGGTGGTCAAGGAACCACTTTTCAGCTTGGTTGTAGGCATGCTGGAGGGATACCTGGAGAGAAGAGGGATCAGGGTGGGATGCAAAGAGAACCACGTCATCAGCATAGAGGAGTATTTTTCCTGTGCAGAAGCTGGGGAGAGTGTTGAGGTAAAGGCTGAAAGTACAGGGACCAGAATGGAGCCCTAGGGTACCCCGGAACAAACCGGCTGGGTATTGGACAGGGAGCCATTTATCTTCACACGCTGGGATCTAGCAGAGAGGTAGCTGGAGAACCAGGCAAGGGGACCAGTGGAAAAGCAGAGTTGGTGGAGGGAGTCGAACAGGAGGGGGTGAAAAACAGTGTCAAAAGCCTTTGAGAGGTCTATGAACACTGCACCGGCAAGGTTACCGGAGTCAAGAGCAGAGTTCAGGTATTGAGAGAACTCCAGGAAAGCAGTAGTGGTACTGTGTTCTGGGTGGAAACCATGTTGTTTTGGGCACATTATGTCATATTTGGCCAGGTACTCAGAGAGTTGAATAGACACTATTTTTTCTAGGGCTTTAGAGAGCAGGGGAAGGATAGAGATTGGCCAGTAGTTGTTAGGTGTGGACCGATCTCCTCTCTTATGTATAAGGGTGATTTCGGCTGATTTCCAAGAACTGGTAAACTGAGCAAGGTATAGAGACTGGTTTAGTAGGTCTATAAGGGGGACTAGGAAGACATCCAAGACCAGGCAGAGGATCCTGGAGTCTAGGGGGGTCACAGCTGGGGTTGTTGCTACCAAGGGCTTTTAGCAGATGCAGCCTGGCTACCTGGGGGGGTATATGTGCAGGAAGAAAGGAGGGCGATCCAAGACGGGGGGGGCTAGATGTGGGGATTGGGTAAAAATGTTGTTTGGGAGGACAGAGCTTAGGTCAGAGAAGGTAGTATTGAGGCAATCATCCATGCGAGCTGGGTCTGTAGTGATGGTGCCATCAATGGAGAGCTGGGACGGTGGGGGGGAGCGGGTCTTCCCATTAAGCTCTTTCTTGCTGTCCCAGAAAGTCCAGATGGAACACCAGGTGGATGCGAGGGTGGTCTGATAGTGCTCTGCCTTGGCCCGTCTAATGGCCCAGGTGCACTGATTACGCACTGTGTTGTAGGCTTGTATATCAGCCAACTTGCCTGATTCAATAGCGAAGTATCAGAGATTATTCCTATGCTTAAGTTTTTGGATAAAGGATGGGGAGATCCATGCAGCATTTTGTTTTTTAGCATGGATTCTGGTGTAGGGGCGAAAAGGACACAGGCCTTGCTGAACGCATTGGTGAAGAGGTCTAGGGCAGAATCAATTTCAGGGGCGTGATGGATGTGGGAACAGTCCAGCTGTGCTAGATGCAATTTTAGCTTTATGAGACCCCCAGGGCATAGGCACTGGTGCAATGTGGCCTGGGACACAGGTTTGAGTATGGAGGATGACCACAGACAGAGGACAGGTGAGTTGGGGAAGACGTTGATATCCTGGATTTTATGAGGGCGGTTTGATACTATTACATCTAGGTGGGTGCTGGAGCTACTTGTCTGGTTGAATCTAGTGGGCTGGGTGACTAACTGGGACATAGCAGTGAAGGAGTCCCTGGTATGGTAGGCAGTGATACCAAGCCAATTGACATTAAGGTCACCTAGGATAAGTTGCTCAGCTTTGTGTGGTAGGGAGGTGAGGTAGTCAATGAGAGATTGGACCGCTGGGTTCTGGTTCCTCAGTGGTACATAGGAGACCGTGAGGAAGAGTGGCCCCCTGGCTGGGTCAGGGGTAATTTTTTTAGAGTGAGGGCTTGGCGTCATAGTCAAGCTTGGGGGCAGGGAGCGCATGGTTTATAAGGGTGTCCCACATGTGAATTGCACACCCACCACCGCGTTTACCAACTCAGTCTTCCCTGAACAAGGGTGTATCTAGGGAGGGAAATAATGGAGTCAGGGGTTGTTTTGGAGAGCCAGGTCTCTACTAACGAATATCGGGTTGGTGTTGTACAACCCAACACAGGAGTGCAGTGGATTTCTTTAGAAGGCTGCATATGTTCAGTGATACAATGCAGAGACTGGCTCCAGAGTGAGGTATGGGAGGGCCAGCTGGCATAGGTCCAGGGTTTGGGTGTACATTTCCAGAGATCAGTAAGAGCAGAGTGATTAATCTAATTAGGGGACGGTGGTGACAAGGACCCTTAGTGTGGTGCCGATGTGAGGTCCTGATAGTAGAGGTGCAGGGGATGGGTTAGGCAAGGAGGGTAGGTATGGCAAGTAAGAGGTGGGTCCATGATGGACCCGGGAGGGCAGAGGGAGTGGATGTGCTGGTAGGTGGTGGATACAGAGGAGTTGGGGGGTGTCCAAGGTGGGAGGGGGCCGAGCTGTTTGGGGGTGGCTTAGGGGAGAAATGCTCAGGGTGGAGGGTGGGAGGTGTCTGAGCCAGAAGGGTAAATGTGAGCAGGCCTAGTAAAAGAGCGATGGTGCCCATTGTTATGTAGTAGGTAGCTGGAGGTAAAACTGATCCAACAATGGTGTGCCAGCTGTGAAATCAGCCGAAGCACAGGGCAATTTTAGTAAAATGTCTGGAAAGAGTCACTGTAATATTGCTTTACTGCATGGAGGTGGCAATGACACTAGTTCTAATTTAGTGATATGACTGAAAATACAGCTAAGACGAAAGTGCCAGCTACTGGGATGGTTTTGCTGTGACTGGGTATATCACCACACCCGAGGGTTTAGATGCTATATAAACCCCGAGAGTGAAGGTTGAGGGGTTTATGAATAGCATCTAACCCCGAGGGTGTGTGTAAGCTTCGAGTTTACACACACCAACCCATATTTTATTTTATATAATTGATGGGTTTCCCTTTTTTTGCCTCAGCAATTGCATAAAATAAAAGGTTACTGTGCAGCCACATTCCAGTTAAGTTACAGTGTGGGGCTGCAGTCGCCTTTCTTTATTTATTTAAAAGTTGTTGTTTTTTAATGTTGTGGGCAGGTGAAAGTAAGTCCCTGTGGTACATTTAAAATGTTTTATTACTTACCACTGACTCCGGGTGGTGGCTCAGTCAGTGTCCGTTATTGGTTCGGTGACTGGCAAGTGGTCAGGAAGTGAGGAAGTGTGGTGGGCGCATGCGTAGAGTAAGGGAAACTGTGCGCATGTTTGCCATAAAAAACACTCCTTTATTACAGCAAATTATGTTACGTTTTCCCTATGGGAAAAAAAGGAAATCAGTTATTGTATTGTCATTATGCTCTCCCCCCATGTATTATTCTATACATATATATATATATATATATATATATGTATACTGTATATATGTATACCGTATATGTATATATAGCATATTAGAGGCAAAATTTGAGCGATCGTTAGCCAGCGACAGTGAGCCTGTTGCCAGTTGTTCGCCACCTTCTCTCTCAACCGACACTGGTGCTCAGACAGATACCGCCAGCCCTAACTCTCACCCCATGACATGTGTAAAGCAGCAGAAGCATAGGAGAATGGTGAGAGTTAGAACCACGATCCCAATGTGCACCCCAATGCCGGTTGTGGGTGGGCGGGGTCCAAGGGGGTTTCAACCCAAACAGCTAATTCTCACTTTTGTCGCTGGGAACAACCCTAACTAATGCATTAAACAGAGTTTTTGCCTCTAATTTCCTTCTTTGAGAATGATAACGAGAAATAGTGAATGTATTGAAGGGTGGAGCACGGGCCCAAAGGGCCCCGCGCTCCCGCTGCATAATGCGTTGGCGGTTCGGGCCCCGCGTGCCCGCCACATGATGTGTTGTGGCATACTAACAGGGACAGCAACGCAAACAGAAATGCTAACAGTTGTGCACATGGTAACACAAGCACGAATGAGAACAGAAAGGGTAACGCACATGGTGGCGTAGACGGGAATGGTCTGCCACGTGATGTGTTGTCACATAGTAACATGGTGCCTGCAAACAGAAATGTCAATGGGCATGGTGATGTAAAGTGAAACAGTAAGATAAACAGTACTGTAGACAGAAATGGCAAAAAATAACAGAAACGCAAGCGCAAATGAAAACGCAAAGGATAACACACATGGTGGCGCAGACGTCAATGGTAAGTGAAACCGGTACGGATCCGCAAGCGGAAAGGGCAACAGTAAAAGTAATGTAAGCGCACAGGCTGGTTTTCCCCAAAACCTGCATTGAGAAAGACAGTGAGTACAAATAATGTATGCAAAATAATGAGTATCGGCGCAGAAAATGAGATCTTGGAATACTAAATACATTATATCTCAGGAACCGTATGACGTAGAAAAAAAATTTAAAAGTCATATTATTTACAACTGTCCTGGCTAATTTGGATCTTAGCCCCAATCCTGGGGCTAAGAATTTTTCCAACGAAAAGTCCGTATCTCGCACTGTTTCCGAGATACGGGCCCTGAAAGGCGCAGCGAACGCCGTAATGTTATCCTATGGGAAAAAAAGAAAAGTTTGGAGCGCCATAACTTTGCCTCCCTGTAATGTTTTTTCACCAAACTACTGAAAGGCACATCTGTGGGCTGTTGGCTGTCTTCCTCCAAATTTCAGGAAAAAAGACCAAACCGTTATTTTGCAGCAGGGCTCCAAATGATTTCTGTTAAGTGTCGGGCGCTGTAATGTTATCCTATGGGAAAAAACGTCAATTTTGGAGTGCTGTAACTTTGCTGCCATATGATATTTTTTCACCAAACTACTGAAAGGCACATCTGTGTACTCTTGGCTGTCTTCCCTCCAAATTTCAGGAAAAAAGACCAAACCGTTATTTTGCAGCAGGGTGCCAAAGGATTCCTGTAATGCTTCCGGTGCCGTAATGTTATCCTATGGGAAAACTGTCAACTTTGGAGTGCCATAACTTTGTCACCGTGTAATATTTTTTCAATACAACACTGAAAGGCACATCTGTGAGATGTCGGCCATGCTCCTCCAGATTTCAGCCCAAAATTCCCAACGGTTATTTTGCAGTGCAGTGCCAAAGAATTGCTGTCATTTTCCCACAGACTAGAAAAATTACTGTCGCAATTTATAAAGCTGCTAGTATTTGCGACACTTTCGGTGAGCACGAAAGTAATTTATAAAGTACTTTTCCAGAAATTTGAAAACATATTTCTGGGGTGTTTTACCACAAAAATAAAGACATGGCAAGCATCCTCAGGGCCCGACTAGGTGAATACAAAAAAATAGGTTGCTAGAGGGTCCCAAATTTAAATGCCAACCATTTTCTGATCACTCAACTGAAAACAAAATGGCCGATTTGCGAAAGTAACAGGCCCATTTGCGAAAGTAAAAATGCATTTGCGAAAGTGTTGAACTTTTTGTTAACTTTTCCCATTGACTTATAATGGGAAACTGTTTTTTGAATAACTTTTGAACCGTTTAATATTTTTTCATGAAATCTTCAAAAGGCACATCAGGGACCCTGGCTGCACGTTCCCTGAAGATTTTGGGCCAGTCACACAAACCGTACGACCTGTAGGCGCGACCACAGAATTCCAGAAAAGCGTAAACGCGCGCACAGATCACACTTAATAACTCCACAGCCGTATATCCAACCAGTACAAAACTTAGCAGATCCCAAGGCCTATGGTTCTTGATCATAAATTCCAAATTTCAAGCAAATCCATCAAACGGTTGCAAAGTTATTAAGGTGCAAAGTTTTGGGTTTAACATAGAAATGGCTCCTCAATTCCTAACTATGTAGCACTACCGTGTACCATATTATATATATATATATATATATATATATATATATATATATATACACAATAACTAGTGACCCCCTTTATCACACTGATTAACAGTGTTATCAAATGCCGTAATAACTGGGTGTGATGTATGAGAGAGCAGCAAGAAGAAGGAGGCAGCTGCTAGAACTCTGCTACTTTACTGCTGGGTCTAATGAACTAGAACTTTACTACTGGAACCTTCAATTAAGGTAAAAAAAATGAAAAAAACAAGTGTTAGTGTGCTTGTCTAAGTTGGGGGAAGGGAACTGTTATCATCTTTGCAGTTAGCTAGGTGAAGAGGAGAGCTGTAAATTGGGGGTGTGGCTTAGGCAGAAGTAAACTAGGTCTCTGAATTTAAACTTCTGTAGTTAGCTTTTGGCAGAGAGCAGCAAGAAGAAGGAGGCAGCTGCTAGAACTTTGCCACTTTACTACTAGACAGTATAGCTCTTCCACCCTCCCACCCATACCCAATTCCACTTTTATAGGCACTGGATTTGACTGACAACAGGAACTTTCTGTTTGGGAGCAGGAAGGGAGGGATCATCAAGACATAAAAGACTCACCATCCTAGAAGGAAAAGAGTAGCTTTCCCTCCCCTCTGCAGCTGCTGGAGGTCTGATCCTGAGCAAGGATGAAGGAGACCACTGAAGAATACAGGAACTTCCTGTCCCAAAACAGGAAGGGCAGGAGCTGTAAGGGCACAAAGGCAGTAGGAAAATAGGGAGGAAAAAAAAACAGAGGGAGGAGACAGAGTAAGCAAACAAAGCAACAGGGAAGGGGCCACAAATAAGACATGATGGGAGTGGTGTAGTGCAGTGGCTGTGGAGCGGCAGTCTTCCCGCAGATGTTCTGGAGGATGTGATGTCCCATCTGCAGGCACCTCTCTGGGCTGAGGGAGGAGGTTTCTCATCTCCAGGCCAAATTGTCCAGGAGTGGCAGATCTTCTTCATCCAGGGACCACTGAGTCTGCCCCCACTGCCTCAAAGGTTGCATAGGCTGAGGAGTGGCTGGACTACAGTGGGCTTGGGAAGAGTGAGGGCAGAGTGGCAGAGACACATCCCTTCTATGATTCCACTCCACAATACCTATGTTGTGCTGGCAGGGTGGGACTGTCCCAAAGAGGCACCCGCAGTAGAGACCAAGGAGGATATGTGAGTCCTCCATGGTGGAGACGCTGGTGGGGAGGCAGAGGACCATGTAGGAGGAGGAAGCAACTCCTGGTGGGGATTCTATTGTTAAGTGGTAGACTTGGGAGCAGATAGAGAGGGAGGTTTAGTCCCTACCTGAAGCCATGGCTTGGAAGGGTGGAAAGCACATCCAGAGGATCTCTGAGGCAGCAGGATGGGAGGGAGAGATAGACATCATTGTCCACCAGGGGATGAATGATCTGGCTGGTGATGAGGTTAGAGTAGTGCAGGAGGACTTCAGGGAGCTGAGGAGGGGTCTCAGACAAGTGGCACACTCTGTAATTTTTTCAGAGGTGCCACCGGTCAAAGACAAGGAAGATGACAGGGCACGCCATGATTCAATGCATGGTTGAAGGACTGGTGCAGAGCAGAGGGCTTTGACTTCAGTGGGGACTAGGGTCCCACCTGGAGAGATGCAGGCCTATACAAGTGGGATGGACTGCATCTATCTGGGGGAGGGGCCAAGATCCTCAGTGAGAGGTTTAAATACTTCATTGGCAAGCATTTAAACTAGTCAAGGGGGAGCTGAAAGTAGGCAGGAAGAAGCTAACTGCCCCCCCCCAAGATGAAGCAGTCAGTACAGAGGACCCTAGGGTTGGGAAATCAACACTAAAACCTAAAACTAAGAAAGGTAGAATGGCAGAGATGAGGAATAATGGGAGTAAAAACAGGAGAGGAAGGGAGGGAAGACATGGGGATAGGAGGGCAGCTGCCAGAAGGGGAGGTTGCAAAACTTGGAAGTCCATGTGCACGAATGCCCACAACCTGGGAAATAAAATCCCAGACCTAATGGTTTTGATGACAGAGACAGACCTGGGCATTGTTGCTGTTACCAAGACATGGTACACGGGGAACCATGAATGGGATATAACCATACCAGGTTACACTCTGTTTAGAAAAGACTGGGTGGGAAAAAAGGGTGGAGAGGTGGCTGTCTACATCAGGGAAGGAATTAAAGCAACTAAAGTACAGGAAATACAAGATGGAGCAGAAAGACTGGGGGGTCACCCTGGAGACAGGGAATGGCAGCGCCATTTGCACTGGTGTGATCTACAGACCTCCAGCACAAGAGGAGGAGATGGACAGGGTACTAGTGAAAGCCATCCACAAAATGACAGTCAAAGGTGAAGCATTGCTGGTGGGAGACTTCAATATGCCGGATGTGGATTGGAGCACACAGGCTGCAGCCACGTCCAGGAGCAAAGGCATCCTGAATGCCCTGCAGGAGGATGTGCCTCAAGCAGCTTGTGGCAGAACCCACCAGAGAAGGAGCAATATTGGACCTGGTACCAATGGGGACAGAGTCACTGATGTAATGGTGGGTAGCCACCTGGGGTCCAGTGATCATCGTACGGTGTGGTTCAATACGAGAACAGTGGAGGAGTCAAACCACACAAAAGCAAGGGTCCTGAATTTCAGATGGGTCGACTCTGCAAAAATGAAGGCATGTCTCAAAAAAGCCCTGGCAGGAGAAGAAGAAGAAGAAGGGGGGGGGATGTAGAGAAACAGTGGGCCTTAAGAGAGCCATAGCAGAGGCAACATGCCTTTGTGTTAGGCAACTAAGCAAAACAAAGAAAAAACATTATGGTTCTCAAAAGTCATGGCTGGGAAGGTAGGAGACAAAAGGCTTACTTTCATGAGGTACAAGGAAACACAGAGGGGGGAAGACAGGGAGCTGTATCTGGAAAAGCAGAGGGAGACAGGGAAAGCAGTCAGGAGTGCAAAGGTGCAAACAGAGGAAAAAATAGCCCAGGCAATGAAGAAAGAAGACCTTTTAAGATACATTAGTGAAAGAAAACCAGGGGTGGGATTGTGAGGTTAAAAAGGGGGGGAGGGGTGTGTGCAGAGTGGGACCTAGAAAAAGCAACAATCCTGAACACATATTTTTGTTCAGTATTCACAGAAGAAAGGGAAACAGAAGGACCACTATTGGATAATAGGGGTACCAATAAGAGAGAGAGGTGGGTACCAGTCCATTTATGGAGGAAAGAGTCCTAAAGGAACTCGAGAATCTGAAAGGGGACAAGGCTATGGGGGAGGATGGGATGCATGCCAGAATATTAAAAGAACTTAGAGAGGTGCTGGTAGCACCACTAACAGTCCTATTCAACAAATCGATAGACAGGGGTGATTCCAGGGGGCTGGGGGAAGGCAAATGTAGTCCCTCTACACAAAAGTGGGAACGGGAAAGAGGCTGGCAACTACAGGCCAGCCAGCCTGACCTTAGTGGTGGGGAAATTAATGGAGTCATTGCTAAAGGAAAGGATTGTGATATTTCTCGAATCCAACAGAGCACAGGATCTGAGGTAGCATGGACTCACAGTGGGAAGGTCTTGTCAAACAAATCTGATAGATTTCTTTGACTGGGTGACCAGGGAAGGGCGGTGGATATGGCCTACCTAGATTTCAGCAAGGCCTCCGACACTGTCCCACATAGGAGGTTGGTAAATAAGTTGGGCAGCCTGGGTGTGACCCCTAAGGTAGTAAACTGAGTCAGAAACTGGTTGAGGGACAGGACAGAGAGGGTAGTAGTAAATGTCATTCAATCCGAGGAGAGGGGGTGACCAGCGGGGTGCCACAGGGATCTGTGCTGGGGCCAGTCATCTTTAATGTCGTCATAAGCGACATTGCAGAGGGGTTGTATAGGAAGGTATGCCTCTTTGTCGACAATACTAAGCTCTGCAAAAGGGTTGAGACTCTGTGGGGGGGAGAGCTAGTGGGATGTTAGAGTGCAAAAGGAGAAGTATCACCAGCAGAAAAGAGGAGATAATTATGCCACTGTACAGATCACTAGTGAGACCTCATCTGGAGTACTGTGTCCAGTTTTGGAGGCCACATCTCCAGAAGGATATAAACAAAATAGAGGCAGTCCAGAGAAGGGCAACAACAATGATGCAAGGACTGCACTGAAAGTCATATGAGGAAAGACTAGAAGACCTCAAAATGTATTCCCTGGAGGAGAGGAGACAGAAGGGGGATATGGTAGAGACATTCAAGTACCTCGGGTATAAACAAGGTACAGGAGGGTAGCATCTTTCAGAAAAGAAGGTGTACAAAAACAAACGGGGAATGATATGATTCTAGAGGGGGATAGACTCAGGGGCAATGTGAGGAAGTACTTTTTCACAGAAAGAGTAGTGGATGCTTGGAACAGCCTCCCTGTGGAGGTGGTGGGGGAAAAACGGTAGGGGAATTTAAGGATGCATGGGATAGACATAAGAGTGCTTTCACACTAGGGAAGAGAGGGTAAGCCGCAAATCAACTAGGGTCTGCAGTATTGCATTAGGTAGGGAAATGGAGCAGACTAGGTGGGCCACACGGTCCTTATCTGCCATCACCTATGTTTCTATGATGTCATACTTAATTATTACAGTGTTTGGGGTGCTCTTGCTTACTTTCCCAGTTGGGAAACTTGATTTTTGTGTTCATGCCCCTGGACCAGTTATTATAAAAAATATAACATGTTTCGAGACTGGAAGAGCAAAGACCCCCAAATCATAGATACAGTATATGGTGGAAAGACCAGAGTACCTTAGCTCAGAATGAAACAAGCATTTGTCAATGCCGAATGATGCTTGCTTATATGTGCTGTTTAGGTATTTGGAAGTGAAAGTACCATACCTAAGAACTGTCAGTGGGGCTCAGAAGCTCATGCTGCCCTATTGTAGCCCATTTTCCACTTTTCTCCAATTTTGCAGAGTGTGGGCGAGCAATTACACTTAGGCACAGTGTGACAACGTCCACCACACTCCGCTCCCTTTACTACACTGCTTTAGTAGCACCCCGGTCATCACCAGGGGCCGCTACAGAGCGGTGGGTCCCTGGATCCCACCCCGGGATAGGAGAGGAGTCCTCCAGATGTTCAATCCTATCCCTTCCCTGTCGACTCCTGGCAGCCTGGGCTCTCGTCCGAACCCAGGTCACCAGCGTGGTGCGAGGTGTGGCGTCCAGCACCTCATCCCTCAGCACCAGTGGGCCGGCAGTAATGCTGCCTTTAATACTCCCCTCCCCTTCCTGCTGCAGTGTACCCTGTCTCCCGCGTACAAGTCACTATTCCACCCAGACCCTACCCCAGTTAGTCACTAACTCATAATGTTTGGTGCAGCACCAATCCCTCAGCCAGTCGTTAAACTCCTCAAGCCTACCCTTCCTCCCCATGCTTGCACATGGTACCGGCAGTACCTCCAAGAATGCCACCGACTTCCCCACCCCCTCACACTACCTGTTCAACTACTCAAACCTCCTCTCACTACTTCATAATGTCACCCACCAAATCGTTTGTATGCACATGCAACAGTAAATGAGGTGTCTTCCTCCCCCCTTGCTGCATGCTTGAGCAGTGCCTACCCTGCACCTCCTGCAGTCAACCTGGGGACAGCTTCAACCCAAATACGGCTATGCCTTTCCCCCTTTCTGTCCCATCTCACCCATTTCAGTATAGAATCCCCAGGATGAGTACCTCCGTCCCTTACCCCCTTTCCCTTCTAATGCCCCTTCCACCACCCCAGTATTCATTCTTCCCTGCCCCTTACCCCTGCCAGCTGCACCTCTGTGACTTCTGTATCTGTAACCCCTACTTCCACCTCACCTATTTTCTCTGCCTTATTCCTCCCATCCCCTTGAACCCCTTCCCAGCCTGACTACTTCCTACTGGGCTTCCCATGTCGACCTCTCCTCTTCCCCTGGCTGATTTCCAACCCCTCTCCTATCCCTGCTGTTGTCGATTTAGAGCCCCCATTCCCTTCAACCCCGATAGTGATGAACCTCCCATCCTTCCCCCTTCTCGTAGCCTTTTCTCCTCCAGTCACCACTCCTTCTTCCTTACTAGCCCATCTTCTAACCTTTCATCCTCGCTATCTCGTCCCCTACCTGTTGCATCCCTCTCATGCCCCGCTTGTCCTCCCACCTTCAGTATGTTCCTACTCCCCCTCTTTCTCCCATAGCAAAGGTTCGAATCTATTCCTAGTCAATACCCCTCCTACATCTTTTCCCCTATTGGTTCCATCCTCCTACTTGTTCCCCTGTGTGCCACCCCTGGTCCCTCCCTACCCATAGCCATCTGCTCTGTCCCCTAGTACTCTTCATGGTCTCTTCCTCCCCTATCAGGAGCCCTCCCCCTCACCTCGGGCACCCCCTTCCTTCTCCTGTCTTTTCTGTTAGTGCCTCTGAATCTGAGGTCGGTTCCACTCCTTAGTTGCTCTTTCTGCGTCCTCCTTTGCCATCCCCTATTCCCACCCCTAGGATGCCTACCATATTCATCTGCCCAGACACTTAAACTCCTCCCTAACATCCACAGTTCCTCCCTCAAACTAGCCTGTCATCTACAGACCATACACCCCCCCCCATCCTCCAAGCCCATTCCAGGATCATGGCGGACCCACACCCTGTACAGCCCACCACCCATCCAAAGATGCCCGCCCTACTGACATGTGGCACCTGCCCCATTTTGGCTCCCATCTTATGTTACGGGCTCTTACTCCTAGGTTATGTACCCTCCTACAACTGTTAGGCCCCTATTTACTCAAATTCCTGTTCCCTCCCCACACTCGGCCCACTACTGCCCCCTTGCCGACCGGGTTAGGTTAATTCAGTCTTAAATCTCATCCATTAGATACTGTATTACTGTAGCAATCCTAAAGCCTCCTTGTCTGTTTTTCACTCCTCAGCTACCATACTTTTTGTTCTCAGCTCTCATATAGTTTCACTTAGCCCAGTTAAAAATCCTGATGCACTCCAATTATTGCTCAGCTCAGTTAGAGAAATAAACAGAACAGATAAATATGTATTATTACTGCAATCATAACAGCATAGCGCAGTATTTAGCTCAGAGAAATAAACAGAACTGAATCTGTATTATTGCAGCAATCCTAAAAGTATCCAATCATTACTTTGTCTTCACTTCAGAGACCCTGCTGTAATATAGGACCACAGAGGACACTGGGTGGGAGGTGGGCAACTCTAAAATCCCGACAGAGCTCCATTGAGCTCCTTACTCCCCCTCTCTCACTCGCTCATTCTATTCCTCCTGATGCTGCAGGCTGACCTTTTGTACTGGGCTCCTGCTTGCGTTGGCACCTTTGTCTGCCCACAAAGAAATCTGCAGCAGTCATGACAGAGCCCCGTTGAGCTCGCTCATTCCCCCCACTCGTTCATTCTGTTTCTCCCGGCGCAGCAGGCTGCATCTTTGCATTGGGCCCCTGCCTATGTTGACACCTTTTTCTGCCCACAAAGAAATCCGCAGTAGTCCGACAGAGCTCCATTGAGGTCGTTCACTCCCCCTCTCTCACTCGCTCATTCTGTTTCTCCCAGCGCTGCAGGCTGCCCTTTTGTACTGGGCTGCTGCCTGTGTTGTCACCTTTTTCTGTCCATGAAGAAGTTCACAGCTGTCCCAACAGAGCTCTGTTGAGCTTGCTCGCTCCCCCTCTGTCACTCACTCCTTCTATTTCTCCCAGCGCGGCAGGCTGCCCTTTTGTACTGGGCTCCTGTCTGTGCTGGTGCCTTCATCTGCCCACAAAGAAATCTGCAGCATTCCTGACAGAGCTCCGCTGAGCTCACTCACTCCTCCTCTCTCACTTGCTCGTTCCATTTCTCCCAGTGCTACCGGCTGCCCTTTTGTACTGGGATCCTGCATGCTTTGGTGCCTTTTTCTGCCTACAAAGAAATCCACAGCAGTCCCAACAGAGCTCCGTTGAGCTTGCTCACTCCCCCTTCCTAACTTGCTCATTCTGTTTCTCCTGGTGCTGCAGGCTGCACCTTTGTACTGGGCCCCTGTCTGCATTGACACCTTTTTCTGCCCACAAAGAAATCCGCAGCAGTCCCGACAGAGCTCCATTGAGCTCGCTCACTCCCCCTCTCTCACTCGCTCATTCTGTTTCTCCTGGTGCTGCAGGCTGCCCTTTTGTACTGGGCTCCTGCCTGCGTTGGTGCCTTTTTCTGCCCACAAAGAAATCCACATCAGTCCCGACAGAGCTCCGTTGAGCTCGTTCACTCCTCCTGTCTCACTCGTTCGATCTTAATCTGTCCCAAACACTGATTTTCCACAGCGACCGCTCTATTCTGTGCCAGAATTGCAAAAACATATTTCAGCCAGGATGTGAAAAATGACAGCTGTACTGTTCATAAGGAGGTGGGAAAAAATACCAGTGTTGAAAATCTGGTGTGAAAATATTACAGATTTGCTAAGTTACAAGGGTGCATGGAAACTGCGCAATGCACACTTGTAACACAGCCATTTTATGGACTTTCGTCACCAAATTTTCAACATAGGCATTTTAGGACCTCTGCTCATGAACAGTGTCACTGTCATTTTCTTAATCTGCCCTGAACACTGATTTCCCACAGCGACCGCGCTATTCTGCGCCAGAAGAACACATTTCGGTCAGGATGTGAAAAATGACAGCTGTACTGTTCATAAGAAGGTGTGAAAAAATGCCAGTGTTGAAAATCTGGTATGACAATATTACAAATCTGTGAAGTTACAAGGATGCGTGGGAACTGCGCAATGCACACCTGTAACACAGTCATTGGATGGACTATCATCACTAAATTTTCAACATAGGCATTTTAGGACCTCTGCTGATGAACAGTGTCACTGTCATTTTCTTAATCAGTCCTGAGCACTGATTTCCCACAGTGACCACGCTACTCTGTGTCTGAAGTGGGAGGACACATTTTGGCCAGGATGTGAAAAATGACAGCTGTACTCTTAATAAGAAGGTGTGAAAAAATGCCAATGTTCAAAATCTGGAGTGAAAATATTGCAAATTTGTGAAGTTACAAGCGTGCGTAGCAACTGCGCAATGCATTCTCATAAAACAGTCATTTTGGGGATTTTTTCCACCAAATTTGCAACATTAGCTTTTTGAGAGCCTGCCTCATGAACAGTGGCACTGTCATTTCGTTAATCAGTCCCAAAAGGTGATTCCGCGCAGTGACCACAAAATCACCTTTCGGGACCGAATAACACCATGACAGTGGCTGAATTCATGAGGAGGGGTCCCAATAACCCCATGTTGAAAAGTTGGTGCCAAAATTCCCCAGAATGCCTGAGATAAGCACCAAAGTTGAAAAATCCCAATTTATGTCACTATACAGCTTACTGGCATTTCTTCAGTTCGTGGTCGGCTTTGAAGAGTGCAGACGTGTTCCCGGTCCACCGAAGATCATCGCACTGGGCTCTGGAGGTAAGTATGGGGTGAGGGGTGTGTGTGGGGAGTCAGGATGCGCAGAGGGTGGGTGCAGGTTGGGGCAGGCCACGGACTCAAAGAGGGACCATTTTCTGTTTTACAGGGTTTTCAAAAAAGAAAAACATCATGGGGTGCTTTTTCTTTTTACAGGGACATTTGGCACAGTGGGGTAGGCTCTCAGCATGCCACCTGAGTGTTTGGGGGGCTGTAGCCAATGGGGGATTGGGCACCCCCATTGGCACATATGGGGGAAGAGCCGAGGGGGATTGGGCACCCCCTTCAGCACACAATTCATTGGGAGGGCATTATGCCGATGGAGAGTGGGCTCCCCTGTCGGCAAATTGAACTTGGAAGGGGGGACTGCAGCCAATGGGGATTGGGTGCCCCATCGGCAAAGAAAGTGGGGGGCATGATGCCAAGGGGGATTGGGCATCCCCTTGGCATACAGCAGAAACTTCGGTGTGGGGACATTATGCCAACGGCAACTGGGCTCCCCATCAGCAAACTGGGTCAGGGCCATACAAAGTACAGCCCTGCAATAACGGGTTGCTCCTTCATTGCAGTGGAATGGCTGACACTGCAATAACGAGGCGGCCCCTGATTGCAGTGGCTAAAACATTTCAAGGTGGTGGCATGTTGGCTGAACTAGTGTCAGCAGCAGCATGCCACCCCATTGGGGAACACGCGCCAAGCCTCAAAAGGTGAGGGGGGCATTGGCCACAACAGTGCCGCACCTCCACAACCTGCTTCTACAGCAAGCTGCCGCAACATGTTTCTTGCGCATGCACGCAAGCAACATAAAAATTAGTTACTCTATGCTAGATAAAATGGAATTGCATAAAGTGATCTGATCAGTGTGCTTAGATAAACTACAGCCAAGATGTAATCAGATGTAATGGGATTAGTTACAACAATATTGTCCTGTTATTGTATGTTATATTATTGTAACTTGAAGAATCTTTAAAAGAATAAAAAAAACAACATAAGCAATGGTATGATATGAAGATTTTTTACACACCGTTGGTGTGTGATGACCACATGAATCTCTCCAGCTTCATTTTTGAGGTTTATGGGTCATCACACACCTCAAGCATGCAAACAAAATTCACAACACGCAGTCACCTATGCATTATTCTCTATATAAATCTTGTTGAAGACTTGTGTTTTAAAAAAGTGGAACTTAAATGAAAAATGTTTTACTCAATAGAAACACTTGTAAAGGGAATAGACTTTGTCAACTGAACAGAATCTAAAACTGTTTGCATGAGAGACTCATGGTTATAACAGTTCTTGGAATCTTTAGAAATAAACAACCCTGATTGGCTAAAAAATGATGTCATGATTTATAACAAGTTTTCAAGCATTTCTGGAGAAGCATTAGCAGGTCTCTAAAGTTACATATCATGGGTGAAAATAAACTTGTAATGTAGTGGATACCTGCTCTTTCAGTTTAATTGTCATCACTATTCTGCCTTTTGCAAGCTTTACAAATATGAATTTTGAAAAGAATTATAAGCACTGCTGCACCAAATATCCCAGCAGGAGCTCTGCCTCTAATTAGAAAATGATTATATTAATCAGAATGAGCTACGTAACATGGCTCTTGTTAATCTGCTGATTTCAAAGAACGCTCTCAGCAGCTTTTTCATTGGTTGAAACCAGGACACGTTTCCCTTTGCCTTCCCCTAGGAATCCATCTCATGAATGTCTATTAAAAAGAATAAATTGGAAGAAAAATGAGATTTGAACCATATCGCATGTCAATGGCTTCCCAATTACTCTGCATGGCAGAGAATTAGAAAGTAGTTCAAGACAGACCCTCCCTCATCTCAGCTAGTCTCATGGACAGGTCAGAAAGTTAACAGGATTGCTTCAGTTCCCCACACCGTTACACCACCAGTTATCATGGGCTGGTCAAAAAGTTGATAGGACTGCTTTACTTCACTGCACTGCACCAGCTGTCATAGGCAGCTCAAAATGTTGATAGGATATTGCTTCGGTTCACCCCTCTAATCCCCCACCAATTGTTAGGGGCAAGACAAAATGTTGATAGGATTGCTTGGGTTTTATTTAGTTGGTTATTGTTTACCTAGTAGGGTACACTAGTCAAATAGATGCCAATTTACGGGTATGACCTAGGAGAATAATGAGAGGATAAACAATCAAATACATAGGGCAGTAGGAGCCAGTGGACCTGACGAGCAATGCAACATGAGTATAATTTACAGATGAAAACATGAGAAACGACATATTACAGTTATATGTAACAAAAGATTAGGGCACCCACTGGAGCATGATACAAATAACAAACCTAAGGCAAATACTGTAACTCAGAGGGAAGAGTTTCACCCCTCCCCCACCCCACCCCACTAATTATCATGGGCCTGGAGAAAAGTTGATAGGATGGCTTGGGTTCACCCTTCCACTCCACTAAACCTCGTGGGCAGGTAAATTGATAGGATTACTTTGGTTCCCTCCTCCCTCCCTCACCCCACCCAACTCCACTCCACTCCACCAGTTGTCATTGGCAGGTCAAAAGTTGATAGGATTGCTTCTCCCTCTCACCCCCAATGACCTTTTACTCTACTAAATCTTATGGGCTGGTCAAAGTTGATAGAATTGCTTTGGTTCAACCCCCCCCAACACACCACCAATTCTCCTTAGCAGGTCAAAAAGTTGATGTGATTACTACAGATCACCCCCATCCTACCCATTATCATGGACTGGTCAAAAGGTTGATATGATCGCTCTGATTCAACCTCCTCCACCCCCCACCAGTTCTCATTGGCAGGTCATTAAGGTGATAGGTTTGCTTTGATTCACTCCCTCCCCCCACAAATTATAATGGACCAGTCAAAAGGTTGAGAGGATTGCTTTGGTTCACTCCTCCCACCAACGCACACACCAGCACCACAAGGTAATAGGATTATTTTGGTTCACACCCTCCCAAAAATTATCATGGACAGTTCATAAAGTTGCTTCAGAATCTTTTTCTTTAAGTTTTGGCTGTCCTGATGGAAATTAAGAAACAACATTGAGGGCAAAATGGAGCATGTCAAGTGCTTTGATACTGACGGGCTATCAGCTGCTGCCTGGTTACACAATGTGCTCCACACACAGATTGCTGAATATGTCCCTATAAACAGATTCAGTGCTGATGAAACAGAGCTTATCTACAGGGGTTACCTGGACAGGGGCCACCCTCGCCAGGATACTAAGGTGATTTTAAGAAAAAAAGTTGTTAGGACTGCAATGGTCCCCCCCCCCCAACTACCACCACCAATAATTCTCTTGGGCAGGTCATGCACTTTTTTTTACATCCTATTTATTGAACTTTATCGTGTAAAAACACAATAAGAGAAATTCAGGTGCATACTCAATCAGGTAGATAGTCATACAAGCATTCCAAAAATGCACTGTGCCAGGAGATACACATTTAGGATGTACAGTTGTTACATCATTGCAGTGGGTACAATGGATTGCTAGTATGTGCCATGTGCCATGTGCCATCAAGGGACATGACCATTGAAGAATCTATTGTTGGACAATCTGCTTTTTCTTACTGATTTCCTAAACTTTGGTCCTCCCTTCCCCTATCTATTTGTTCTGCCTCTTCTCCTTCCCCCCTAAAGTCCCTTCCTCATGATGTCTATGACCCTTTCCTCTTCTTATTCCCTTTCTCTATTCATATGTGTGTTTTGTTTTCTACTTACATTCATTTATTAATTTGCCTCTAATTATTTATATTTATGTTTCATATATTACTACATTAGGATAATTGACTACTTATTTTCATCAGTTTATTGTTTTGCTGTCTCCTTCTCCCCTTTCCCCTAGCATGCATCTGGAAATGAGCTGTTCTCGGCTCAGTATGTCTTTCCTTAAATACATAAATAAACAGAGTAGAGCTAATATGAGACCATAAGGTTAAACATACTACTTCAGCTAGAAAGGCTGTGTATGCTTTACCAACTGTATTGAAACATATGGGTATGACATTTGGCTTTTGCCACAGACTGCTCTTCATCAGTGCTCCACAGTGCTGGGGTGGAGGGCTTAATACGAACAAAGAGACACTCACAATAGATGTATTTATTTATTTAGTTTTTGTTGACCAGGTAAGTGCACTAAACAACATTGTCTATTTTCAGGCAAGACTCGAGTGAGTTACAGACAAAACCAGCATATTATAACAGCACAAAAAGCAGTAGGGTATACGATAAACACATGGGCCCAGATATTCAAAAGGGTTGCACCATGTGCAATAGGGTTGCGCCTGCACAAGTCCGAACTTGCTCCATTCTGCCATATTCAGCAGGAGGCAGTTGCACCACAGAAAACATGCTGAGCAACAGCGCAATGCAAATGAATGCATGCTGAACTGAGGGGGGAGGAACCATGCATAAACTGCACAGCCCGATATTCAGCAGGGCAGTGCAGAGTTGTGCCGGCACAACCCCCAACCTGCGCCTGCACAACTTTGAGCCAAATAAAAAAGGCTTAAGTTGAGGCCACCCACAGGTGAGCTGCTGCATTGCAGAGGCATAGCTTCCAGCAGCTGCCACCTGTGGCTTAACCCCAACCGATCCCTAATGCCCCCAGCCCGATCGCGGGCAGTCGACTGTAAATCCCCACCACCACCCCACTGGCCGATCGCGGCATAGATTTAATCCCCACCCGCCCAATCACGGGCAGCAATGTGCTCCCCGAGCGTATCCCTGGTGGGCCAGTGGACGAAAGCCCGATCATGGGCAGTAGTTGTTTAATAACCCCCTTCCTCCGCATTTCATCCCTGGTGGTCAGTGGACGAAAAGCCTGATCGCGGGCGGTAGTTGTTTAATAAACCCCCTCCTGCTGAATTCATCCCTGGTGGTCCAGTGGCACATCCGATCGCGGGATGTAAATGTTGAACAACCCCCGAACATAGCCCTGGTGGCTAGTGTCCCCCCCCACCCACCACGAAGCCCCACCACCCGCTCCCCGGCGGCGGCAGCATCCACCTGCCTGCGCCCGCCGCTAACTGCCCAGTAGGCTGCGCTCATTGGTGCAGAGCAGAGCCAATGGTGTGCAGCCTACTATACATGACAGTCCAGATTTGTGAATGAATACATTCATTCATTCACAAAACTGGACTGTCTTGTATATGGGACTGCGCCCATTGGATCTTGCTCTGCACCTATCGGGCATGCAGCCCTACTGGGCAGTTAGTCGGGGCGGTGGGAGGCAGGCAGGTGAGATGCTGCTGCCCGCCGCCGCCAGGAGGGAGCAGGGTGGGGGGCCGTGGGTGGGTGGGTGGGGACACTAGCCACCAGGGCTATGTTCGGGGTTTGTTCAACATTTACATCCCGTGATCGGGATGTGCCACTGACCACCAGGGATGAATTCAGGAGGGGTTTATTAAACAACTACTGCCCGCGATCAGGCTTTTCGGGTCCACTGACCACCAGGGATACGCTCTGGGGAGGAGCCACATTGCTGCCCGCGAGGGGGGATTAAACTATGCCCACGATCGGGCCAGTGGGGGGTGGTGGTGAGGATTGTACACTGTTTTGCCCACGATCGGGCTGCAGGGGGCATCAGTCACCGACGGCTGCTGCCTGGCAGGGTGCCAGGCGCAAGTCCTCAGGAATCGGCACACCTGCATGCTAATGGAATGCAAATGGGGCCATAATCAGATGCAAATGGCCCCCCCCTGCGCCTTGCATGAATTATGGCCCCATTTGCATGTCACCTTTTGAATATGGGGATTTTGCGCATGGCGCAATGGTACTTGCGCCACCGCAAGTTGAATGCTCCACTCTGACAACTTGCGGTGGCGCAAGTTCCACTGCGCCATGCACAGTGGCTGTGGCCAGGGGGTGATATTCAAAGGAGTTGCTCAAGGGCGCAACTCCTTTGAATATCGTTCTGGACACACCCCTGCGCAACTATTTTGTGCAGCGCAAGGGCTTGTGCCACAAAATAGCACAGTTTGAATATCCAGCGCATGGTATATAATGAATATACACAGAGGTCCAGATATTCAAACTGAGCTCAAAAAGTGTGCAATAGCAGGAGCAAGTGCAAGTCCATTGCGCCCATGTGCAAGAGGCACGATATTCAAAAAGTGAGCCGGCCAAACTGCGCCTACAGCCGACGACTGAATATCACACCACCTGCGCCATAGCGCAACTAGGGAGTTGAAGCTGAGTAGATCTGATGCACCATAGTGCAACAAGGGATGTTCAGCTGAGCAGTCCAGAGGTGCCATAGTGCAACCAGGGACACCCCCCAGCAGCAGAGCAATGCAACTGCACAACCAGGGAGGTAGGGGCCCACCACCAATGCCACAGATGGGCACAGGAACACACAGCAGAACAGACATCATCCCCTCACACCTCATGCACTGCACAACTGGGGGAGGGCTGGAATAACCACCAGCCCATGGAGACAAGCAAACCACCCACAGCTGGGCCATGGTGTCCCGTCACACCCCCTGGCAAGCTGTGACTGGCACACAAAGAGGGCTCACCACCCCGTGCCACACCATCCCCCCAATGCAGAGCACACCCTGCACCGTGACCCCTAGACACCCTGCCCAGGAGCAGCGACCACCACTTCAGGAAACCCCATGCATTCCACCACCCCCACTGTGACACTGCAACCCTGTGTACCACAGAACCATGCAAGGCAGCCCCACCACAAGCACCCATCAGTGGGTGGCAGCACACAGCAATGCAACAATGGCATACACAGTGCCACCATGCACAGTCCCCCCGAGGTACTGCTGAGAGACCAACCATGCGTCAGCACATGAGGTACCCCACACAGGACAGGGCTTGCCCTGAACAACACCACCAGTGGTACAGCACCCTGCACAGTATCCCAATGACACACCCTGGCTCAGCACTGGCCACAACAGCCAGCACAGACACCCACAGTGGTGCGTGGAAGCATGCACCACACTGGATGTCACACAGTGCATGGACAGACACCCACCCATACCCAAGGGCACAACAACACAGGGACGCAGTGGTGGGGCAACCAAGCCCCCAGCATGGGCCCATGTAAACTGTGTACACACAACCCACAGTCCTCCATGGCACTGGAGTGTCAGCCACCCTGCGCAGGCACTGTGGACCTGTACGCCACCAGCATTTTCCTGGAGCACAAGTCACAGACACTGGTGCACATCCCCTGCAACACACACAATGCACAGCACGGAGGTGGGACTACAACTGTGGAGGCCACAGTGTCACCCGAGGCAGACATGCACCACACCAGTGACAGGAGGCAACGCAGCAGTGTGATGGGTACAGTGGCTGCCCTGCATGGACTTCCACCACTGACATGCCAGTGGATCGTGCAGGTCACAGACATGCATGTGTGTCAGCTGCACAGGCCATGGACGGGCTGATAGGGGTGCCATGGACACAGAGCACGCACCATGGACCACTGCACACAGTCATCCAGTGCACAGGGCACAACACACACACCACAGACACTGACTGATAGCTACCCCCACACCATAGTCACCTCCACACAGACACACACACATACCCATGACCGCACCACCCCGGACGCCATGCACACCACTGCAGCTGAGCACCTGTAGCCCGCTGCAAATCAGAGACCACCACAGTATTCATGTCAAAATAACCATACTGAAACAACATATAAAAGTTAACTATTTACAAAATATATGCAAGGTGGGGGAGGCCACAAAACAAGGTAGGGGTGGATAAGGGGCAGGGTGGACAAATGGAACAGGAAAGGAGGGGTGAGGGTGGTCCAGGAGGTAGGGATATCAGGGCAGAGGGATTCTTAGCGGAGGCGCTTCTCTGGTTCTGTTGCTGTCGGTGCCTCCATGAGACTCCGGTCTCATCAATCCTGTGGAGGATGTCGAGTGACCGCCCTCTACCTGCAGGATCTCCCAGTGCCTCCCTTATCTCTCGGAGCTGGCGTGTACCTAGGGACAAGGGAGCACAGTCAACAGGTGTGAATGCATAGCCCCATACAGCCCACCCACTGTGCACATGGCACGGTCGTGGACATACCTCTGTGATGGTGTGTGTGACCACCCACAGTGATCACGTCCACATGACCTGCCCACCCAGGTGCATACAGCCATGCATAATGCTGCACACACCCACCGGCCAACTCATACACAGCACCACAGTGGCCGTTTGGTGACATGGCTATCCTATGTGGTGCAAAGACAGTGGCACAACCATGTACCTGGTGCACGCATGGACCACCATTGACGCACTCCCAGACATGCATTGCCATTGGACAGTGTTGACTGTAACAAGTTGCATGCATGGCAGTGGTGTCGATGGATAGTGGCCATGCCCCGCTGCCCACCCTGTTACACAGCATGCAATAGTAATCATGGAGGTATGGCACTCATCATCATCGGGCCTGTCCTCGCCGTGGTGTGGACCCTCACCCCCTGGCTTCCTCTTCTTCATTTCAACGCAGATCACGGCAAGGCGCCATTCCTCCAGGCCTGTGGTAAACGATGAGAGAGGAACATCAGTACAATCCCATAGGCAAAGCCCCCCTGCACCGAGGGGTGTGCCCTCCACCCAGCCACACCACCCACCCCATGCCCTGATAACACCACCAGAGCCAACCCTGGAAGGTTCCTCCCCCATGTGCTGGACACATACAACTGTGATACCCATATGGAAGATAAAAGTGTGTTGACGTAACACCTACCTGGCCGTGGCACTGTGCCCCTCCTGGCATGTGCCCGCAGGTGGGCTAGCAGCTCCGGCTCCCTCCGCCGCAGGTCCCCATACCTATGGTGGTACTGCTCTGTGCGTCTCCCCCATCCAGTGGCCTCCTCGAGTGCAGTGGCCACCTCCTGCCACACCTGGCTCCTGGACCTGTCCAGGGGTGCTTCCCTGAACAGTGGCCCATGGTGTGGCTCCACTATGGCCACTAGGTTGGCCAGCTCTATCTGAGACCACTGAGCAGCCCTCCTGTGCACCATATTCTCTGCTCAATCTGCAAATATGGCACTCTGCAGCACAGCTCCCCACGTGCAGATGCTGCACGGTACAGCGCTGCCATTCCCTATCGCGCTGTCACCGAACAGCGT
Organism: Neoceratodus forsteri; assembly: GCA_016271365.2. NCBI lineage: Eukaryota > Metazoa > Chordata > Ceratodontiformes > Ceratodontidae > Neoceratodus > Neoceratodus forsteri. The sequence goes on from JADMNL010000024.1 coordinate 130,919,578, forward strand.
GATAGTGGTGCACCCATGCCTGACGCATGGCGCCTAGGGGGCCAAGGTTGGGCACGAGGTCAAGGGTCTCTGGCGCACAGACACACACAGCACCATTGGAACCCAGTGTGTGTAGCATGATTGGCTGCCTGTGTGCTACCACCAGTAGCGGCCTACCGCGCTGTTGCCCCAGTGCGCCTATGATGGCCCGTTGCCACAGCGCCATGTAGGTGACCATCGCTATAGCGCCACTGGCACAGTGGTGGCTGTGCCCTGCATTGCTTCCTATGCACAGCACATCAGCAGCGTGGCAGATGCCTGCGTCAGCAACCCGGGCATGCGCAGTGAGGTGTGTATTACGCATGTCACAGAACTGCGCCATTGGCTCAGCACGTTCAACACAATTGCGCAAAGCGCAAACGCGCGATATTCAGTCGTCATATGCAAATCATCTAATCAGCAATTCAATGGCACAGCACTGCAATTTGCATCCACTTAAAATTGCGCCTCGCCTCATTTGTATGGGTTGCGCTATAAAAGTGCGACATTGGGCTGCACTGGCCATAGTCGGTTACTGCAGTCTATTGGTGAGTTGCATGCTGTTTGGGAGTGTGGACTGTGGATTTAGGGACATGCATGGACTGCACAGTCACAGGTAACAACTGCCATTCTTACAGGCTAAATAATGACTGAGCAAGTTGTGGGAGGAGGAACACAGTGGTGGGAGGAGGAGGAGGAGGCCTAATTTTACCAAGGCCGAGACCGAAGCCCTGTTTGACGCCTACCTGGATCAGGAGCTGCTTCTCAGTGGACAGCAGGGAACACCTCAAGCCCGTGCTGCTGCATTGGAGGAGGTGGCACGTGCTGTGAACCTGCATGGCAGCCACCAGTGCTCTGTGCAGGAGTGCAAGAAAAAGATGGACATGTACAGGAGGAGGATAAAGGAGAAGGTTGCTGCCATCAGGGCAGCACGAGCTGCAATAGGTGGGGGACAGCTGGAGATGGTACACCTGACCCCACAGGAGGAGAGGATTGCTGGAAGCATGCAGCATAGTGCCACTGAGGGTGTTCTGGGTGATGGCTTCCAGACAGGTGGTGGCCCATCACTGCATGGTAAGTCATGGTCTGTCTATGGGGGGGGCAGGGTAGGTCACATGCAGTAACGCGACTTTGCTTTCCCTTACAGATCCTGTGCATCTGCATGGGTCAGCGGTGGTGGACATGTCCACTAAGGACAGTCAGCTGGAGATGGAGGAGGGCCCATCCACCTCCACAGGTATACGTGGCTCAGTGCGACAGTGGGGCCACCTGGCTGTCCATACTGATGTTGTTGTAACAGGTACGGAGGAAGCCCTGCCTGTGTCCCAGCGTGCCGGCCTCCATGGATGCCAGCACGCTGTGACTGGGGCCGGTGCCGAATCCGTCACCGATGATGATGTCACTAACGGCATGGGCAGTGACATATGTGTGCCACGGGATGGCCACACAGCAGGACACATCGCGGCCATGGCTGTGGGTGGTGCTGCCGTGGAGGCCTACATGTCAGCACAGTCCCAGCCTGTCCCTGTCAGCACCAGTGGGGCAGCACTGGTGTTTGTTCAGGACAGTGGGACTGTTGCAGCCACTGTGGTGGCACCACTGAGCCCTGGGAGTGGCAGCTGGAGGGGCAGCATTAGCAGTTGGCCAATGGGCTTGGGAGTACAGGGTCCAGTGGCAGCATCTGTGCACTACCTGTGGACATGCCCAGACCTGGTCCTGGTGTGCAGTGCCCACCCTCAAGGGGTGCTGAGCATCAGGGCCGCGCACACCCTGGGGGACAGGATGCCGAGGAGGCAGATGACCTCTTGGACGAGCACACCCGCCTACTGCAAGCATGAGTCTGGCAGCAGATGCAGCTTGTGACATCAGTGGATGCATAGCGTGTGGCTCTGGAGTGGGCAGAGGAGCGTCGCAGCAGGGACACCGCTCTGATCCTGGCAGGGTTGGACTGGTTGCGGGAGGATGTGACCGCTGCCGTTGACAGGCATGCACAGGCATTCATTGCTGTCATGGCCACAATGGGCATACAGTCATGTGCCCATGCATCACGGACACCACGCAGTGCACTGTCCACCCCCCCATTCCCGGCATCATGCAACACCCTCCCTGTTGACACCGGGTTCAGCTGTGGGCATCCCAAGCACGCCTGGCGCAGGCATGTTCGGTGTGCAGCAGACCCTTACACAAGCACGGTCGCGTTCATGAAGTGGAACCCCTTGGGGACCATCGGTGCCACCCCATGAGGCCAGTGGTCAGCCTGTCAGTGCTGGCGGGTCTTGGCGGGGCCGCCCACGCATCTGTGGTGGCCGGGGCACTGTGTCACGTGACTGACCTGTCTCCCAACGCTGCTACTGTCTGGTGCTGTCCTGTGTGCATTGTGTCTTTCAGTGGGCAGTGCACGGGTGGGTACCCGGCCCTGCACGCGGACACACAGTCCATCTGCACACCCTCCTGGCTGCTGTCCGCAGTTGCATGTGCATGATGGTGCCTGCACTGCGCTGCACACCAATGTTCAATGGTGCTCAGCATCTGACACATGCACATGGACAGGCAGTGGGTGTGGTGGTCTGTGGACATGTGTGTGGCTAGGAGTGGTATTCTGGGTCAGTGTGCCTCCTGCCCTTTGTGCAGGTGTGGTGCGTTGTGTGTGTGCATGTATGTGTCCATCCATGTGGCATGTTAGTCCTCACCCATCCCTGGTTGTGTGTGTGGTTCCATGTCCTGCCACTTCCCTTAACGGCATGCACCCCTGATGTGTGTCCATGCGTGTTTGTGGGTTGTGCCTTAGCCACTGTTGGCTGCATATGGCCCCATGATTTACCTGGGTTGGCTGAAGTGCTCCTCCGTGATGGTGTCCCGGTGCAGCTGTGCCAGCCGGAGCAGTTGGGGGTCCCGTCGCCCAAGGGGGGGCTGCCCATCACCATCGTCACCGGCGTCCTCATCATCCCCATTGCTGTCCCCCTCTTCGACCTGTATGGCTATCCCACATTTGTTGGCCATGTTGTGCAGGATGCAACAGGCCAGGAATAGCCCACAGGCCTTTGAGGGGCTGTACTGTAGGGAACCGCCGGAGGTGTCCAGGCAATGGAAACATGCCTTCAGCATCCCGAACACTCGCTCGATGACATTACGTGTGGTGCCGTGTGCCTCATTGTAGCATTGCTGTGATGGGGTCACGGGCCACTGGTAGGGTGTGAGCAGCCAGGGATGGAGTGGGTATCCACTGTCACCTGTGTGTAGAGGGTGGAGGTTAGTTTGGTGATCAGCATCGCCCTGCCCGGGCCATGAGCCACTACCCATGTCCACCTCTGGCCACCCCCAGGCCATATGATTGTCCATGTGGTTTGCATACTCACCCACTAGGTGTCCAGTGGGGATCTCCCACTCTCGAATCTGTGGCACAGTGCTGACTGGTGCCAGATGAAGGTGTCGTGTGCTCCCCGGTGCGTGGCACGAGACATTGATTATCGCCCCCTGGCATTGCACACCACCTGGCAGTTGATGCTGGCACAGCCCGCGCGATTGATGTATGCGGCCCCCTCGGGGCCAGGTGGTGTGTGTATGGCCACATGGGTGCAGTCTATTGCCCCTAGCACACCAGGCATACATGCTACCCTGTGTAACTCCTGTATGTTTGCTGTGCACTCCACCGGTGTGCTGGGGAAATGGATGTACTCCGCAGCATGTGGCAGCAGTGCGCTAAGGAATTAGGTGAGGTGGCATGACGTGGCCGACTGGGTTATGCCTGTGGTGTCCCCAGTTGGTCTCTGGAAGGTACCCGTGGTGAGCAAGGACATGCAAGCTGTCACTTTTGTCTCCACTGACAGGGCATGGCTCCGTTGTGTGGGTGCCTGCATCACATCACTGCACAGCTCACAGAGCCACCTCAGAATTGTCCAATTCAGGCAGTACTGGCCCACAATCTTGGTATCCCTGTGCAGCTCGAAGCTGGTGCTGGCTCGGTACTGTCTGTTGGGGGCATACCGCCAATGGGCCCTTCCACGGCCATGCCCCCTGCTGCCCACCTTCTCATCCCCTCATATCGGCCTCCATCTGGAAGGTGGCACTGGCCATGTCCCTGGCTTGTGTTCACCCCCCCGGCAGCTGTTACTGTATTCCCCCTGCTGTCCTCACTGCTACTTCCCCTGCACTGGGAACACCTGCCTGTGGTGGCCTCTGTGCTGTGTGGCACTTCCCCCTTCTGCACTGGCTGTGCCACCCCACACCTTCCCTGTGCCTCTGTGTTCAGGGTGCCCTTTCTCTGGCCTGCCCTGTGTGTCCCTCCTGCCCTGTCTGTGTGGCTAGAGTTCAGCCTCATGTGCCTTACCTGTAGCGTTCTTGCACCTCTCCCTTGTTCCTTTTTATTTTGGCTCATTTCCGCTATGACGCAACTTCCACTTGCTCCCCTATTGCGCATGGTGCAAGTTGTTGAATATCGCACTGCGCCATTTATGCATGGTTCCTCCCCCTTCAGTTGCACATGCCTTCATTATCATTGTGCTGTTGCTCAGTGTGATTTAGAGGCGCAACTGCCTCCTGCTGAATATCGCAGAATGGCGCAATTTCGGACTTGCGCAGGTGCAACCCTATTGCGCATGGCTCAACTCTTTTGAATATCTGGGCTAGAGAGTACAAGGAATTCAACAGGCAGTCATTACTGTAAGGAGAAAAATAAATAACACATGTAAGTGTAGAGGGCACCATGAAACAGAGGGTGGGAAGAATTACCCAGAGGACTAATAGGGGAGTCAAGGGTAAGTGGCCAGCTGCTTGGTTCTAAGAGCAGTGAACTGGGATGGGGCGTTCCAGAAGTGCTAGTGGGACCCTGGAGAAAGACAAGAACCAGGTCAGTACTTCATATAGTTTAGGGGCAAGAGCATTTGTTCCTGATTTGTAGGTGATTTTTGAGGCCATTTTTAAAGATATGGTGGGACTGCGCGTGTTTCAGTTCCTTAGGGAGAGTCCCAGAGTTTTGGTCCAGACACCGCAAAGGCATACTCGCCCATCCTAGTGTTGCATTTGGGAATATCCAGTAGAGAGCTGTCCTTCAAGCGCAGGGAGTAGGTTGGTAAGGGAGGTTTTAGCCAGCAAATGATTGACTCAGGAAGGTCTTCTCTGATTATTGTGTCTATGGCGCAACCAGCGGCATATGTCTGGTATGAGGGATGGGAAAGCCAGCTGAGGTCAGCATAGAGCAAACAGCAGTGGGTGCACCTTGGCATAGATAGATCAAAACCACATATGCTGTTATAACAGGTCTCCCATATGCTTAGAACAGCTTTATTTGCATCCATGTGCAATAAGAGGCCTTACGTGAGGCCAGGCCTTAGTACGGCCTGAGCGATGGTGAGTCTCGCAGCAGAGGTAAGGTTGTGGCAAGTCTTATACACGATGCCAAGCTTAATGTGGACAGATTTGCACACAGTTGAAATATGAAGGTTGAAGTCAAGAGATGGATCAAGAATGATGCCCAGATACTTGAAAGAGTCCACCATGTCAGGAGAGGAGCTTCCAGGCCCCTTATAGTAAGCGTAGAAGGTCAGGCTCTGAGTCTGGGCACTGAGTCAAAGAGCACGGTGACTGTTTTTCCATGTTGATTGGACGGTGGCAAAATCCAGGTTGAGTTTGTTGTTGATGTCAGCAGCACTGGTGTAGAGGACCATGTCATCCACATACATAGAAACATAGAAACATAGAATTTGACGGCAGATAAGGACTGCTTGGCCCACCCAGTCTGTCCATTTCCCTACCTATTGGATAAGATGCAGATCCTAGTTAACCAGCAGCCTACTTCTTTCTACCCCCACCCCCCAGAATTGCCTTATGGCTGTCCCATGCATGCTTGAATTCAATCACTGTTTTTGACTCCACAACCTCCTCCAGAAGGCCGTTCCATGCATCCACAACCCTCTCTGTGAAAAAATACATCCTTACATTACCTCTGAGCCACCCCATCTTCAAATTGTGCCCCCTTGTTCTTGCACACCTCTTTTTTGAAGATGCTACCCTCTTGGACTTTGTTGATTCCCTTGAGGTACTTGAATGTTTCTATCATGTCCCCCCTCTCCCTCCTTTCCTCGAGGCTTTACATATTAAGCTCCTTTAGTCTCTCTTCATATGTCTTCCGATGCAGACCCTGCACCATTTTAGTTGCCCTCCTCTGGACAGCTTCCATCTTGTTTATGTCTTTGCGGAGATTGGGTCTCCAGAACTGCACACAGTACTCCAGATGGGGTCTCACCAGCTGTCTGTACAGAGGGATAACAACTTCCTGTTTTCTACTGGTGATGCCTCTCCTATGCATCCCAGTATCCCTCCAACCCTCCTTACTGCCCTCTCACATTGCTTGCCCACCTTTAAGTCATCTGATATGACTACCCCAGGTCCTTTCCATTTTGTTGTTGTTGGTATCTCACCCCCATTGTGTACTCTTCCCTGGGTTTTGTTTCCCAGGTGCATTACCTTGCACTTCTTAGCATTAAATCTAAGCTGCCATACATTTGACCATTCCTCCAACCTTGTCAAGTCCCTTCTCATCCTTTCCACCCCACCTTGTGCATCAACTCTGTTGTAGATCTTTGTGTCATCTGCAAAGAGACATACTTTTCCTTCCAGTCCCTCTGCAATGTCGATTACAAAGACATTGAAGAGGACCGGTCCTAATACTGAACCCTGCAGCACCCCACTAGTAACCCCACTTTCTTCAGAGTGGACTCCATTTACTATTACCCTCTATGTTCTATTCTCCAGCCAATTCTTTACCCAGGCTATTATCTTGGGACCCACTCCCAGGCTGGATAACTTGTATATTAATCTTTTGTGTGGGACTGAGTCAAATGCCTTGCTAAAGTCTAGGAAGACCATGTCCACAGCCCCTCCCTGATCTACTACTTTGGTCACCCAGTCAAAGAAATCTATTAGATTCATCTGGCATGACTTTCCTGCTGTGAATTCATGCTGCCTTGGGTCCTGTGCCCCTCTGGCCTCTAGGTACTTAACAGTTATTTCCTTCAGAAGTGATTCCATCATTTTCCCTATCACTGAGGTTAAACTAACTGGTCTGTAGTTTCCCGCTTCTGCCTTGCTCCCACTTTTGTGAAGGGGAATCACATCGGCCCCCCCTCCAGTCCTCAGGTACCACCCCATCCTCCCATGATTTGTTAAAGAGGGTAGTCAGTGGTGTCACTAGTTCTACCCTTAGTTCTTTTAGAATTCTGGGATGAATCCCATCAGGCCCCATTGCTTTGTCCACCTTCAGTTTTAAGAGTTCTTTCAGAACCCTTTCTTCTGCAAATGGGCTGGTATCAACTTCTGTATCCAGAGTGTTTCTATTGTTTGTTTTAGGTACCTCCCCCTCTTCATTTGTAAATACTGAGCAAAAATATTTGTTTAGTATCTCTGCCTTTTCACAGTCACCCTCTGCCCACCCCTCCCTTTATTAAGCCTCACTATCCCTCCCTTAGTCTTCCTTCACTCCCTGATGTACCTAAAAAAGGTTTTATCCCCCTTCTTAACTGAGTTGGCTATCTTTTCCTCAGTTCGGGCCTTTGCTGTTCTGACTGCCTTCCCAGCTTCCTTTTGCTTTAACTGATACAATTATCTGTCCTGCTCCTTCTGTGATTCCTTGTACTTTCTGAATGCTTTCTTTTTCTCTTGAACCTTCACTGCCACCTCATTGGAGAACCATAGTGGTTTCTTACACCATTTTGTTTTGTTTATTTGCTTCACACAAAGGGCTTGTTACCTCTGTGATGGCAGTTTTTATTATTCCCCATTGTTCTTCCACCCCTCCTTCCTGCCCATTTGCTAGTGCATTCCTTAGGCACTCACCCATTTTGGCAAAGTTAGCCCTCCTGAAGTCCAATACTTTTGCCTTTGTATGGCTGGACTCTATTGCTGTGTTTATTGTGAACCATACTGTTCGATGGTCGCTAGTTCCCAGATGGCTACCCACTTCTACATCTGTGATCCTCTCTCTATCTCCATTTGAGAGGATCAGGTCTAAGATTTCTCCCTCTCGAGTGGGTTCCAGTACTAGTTGTCTAAGGCATGCCCCCTGTAGGGCATCTAGAATAACTCCACTCTTAGAAGTGGCTGCTGCAACTGCACTCCAGTTAACATCTGGCATATTCAGATCACCCATCAGCAATATCTCCCATTTATCTGACATTCTAAGTATACTTTCTATCATTTCCTTGTCCATTTCCTCCTCCTGAGAGGGAGGTCTGTATACAACCCCTGTGTGGACTGTGGTGCCATTGCCTGCCTCCAAATTGACCCACAGTGCTTCTTCTCCTCCCTGTTTACCCTTTTGTTCTGTTGCTTTGATTCCATCTCTTATGTAGAGAGCTACTCCTCCTCCTCTTTTACCCTCCCTGTCCCTCCTGTAGATAGTGTATCCTGGTATGTTTACGTCCCAGTCATGGTTCTGTGTGTACCATGTTTCTGAAGGGCTTCGCAGAAGCTAAGAGATTTTGGTACGTTGTTGACAAATAGAGAGAATTGTGGCAGCCCAAGGATGGACCCCTGGGGATCTCAGACCTCAATGGAGGTAAGACCTGATATGGCACCACTTATTTTGACAAATTTCCATCTACCAGATAGGTAGCTTTTGAACCAAGACAGTGTAGAAGATGAGAAGTCCAAAGCAAGCAGTTTCTCTAGCAGCAGGCTGTGATCTGCCAGGTCGAATGCCTTGGCTAAGTCTATGAATATCACTCCTGTGAGCATCCCTTTGTTCATAGCTGTTCCTGATGTCATTAGTCAGTTTTAAAAGAGCTCTAGTGGTCCTGTGGCCATTCCTGAAACCATGTTGGCATGGAGTAATCTGCTGGGATTTTTGCAGGAAGCCTGTAACCTGAGATGTGACAATTTTCTTAAGAAGTTTGTTGAGGGTGGAGAGAATTGTGATGGGCCAATAATTATCCATACATCTGGTCACCTTTTTTGTGTATGGGAACAACCTGAGCTGTCTTCCAGAGCACAGGCACAGACCCAGAGGTAAGAGACCGTCTTGTGATGGGGGCTGCTATGAGAGGGGCGTCCAGCTTAAGAAATCTTGGTAGGAGCCCAACCGAGCCAGCAGAGCCGCAGTCTGGGATGGATCTAAAAATTTGAAAAACGTCCTTCTTGGTGACCGACTTGAGGTTGAGGCATAGGGGAGCTTGGGGACAGGGGGTCCATGGGAGAGGTCGAAGTGTGATCAAACTGGCAGGAGAAACAGGATAAGTCCAAGAAGTGAGCATTTACGGCATTAACAATGGTAACTAAGTTATTGCAGTTGGTGCCATCAAGGGTCATGTCAGTTATAGATGAATTAGTACCTTGTCCCATGCAGGATTTCATGTGGTTCCAAAAACTTTGGGGGTCATGAGTAGATGAACAAAGGAACTTTTGGTAATAGGCACTTTTAGCATTGCAGATAGCTTTATTGCATTCTTTCTTAAATGGTTACACCATCCACCCAAAGATGTAGGGCTGGCAGTATAGTGTAGTCTAGAGGTCAGTGTAACGAGCTGTGAATGAGCTTGGTACATCCAGCAGACCTGAGTTGGATTCCCACAACCTCCACTTACATACTATGTGACCCTTTGCAGGTCTTTTAATTACCCCAATGCTTCCGGTCACCCCTGAAAACAGGCCTTGGGCCTAGTGTGCCTTACCTGGTTACCAAAATGAAAAAAAAAGAAAAGTCACTTGGAACAATATGAAACAACTTCAGTTGAGCCTAAGAAGACTGAATGGGTAGGTTTGCCTGAGGTTTGGTGGAGCAGCAGCAGCAACATCACCATGCCTCCCACTGAATGCTATAAGAGTACGCCTATCCAAGCATCCTCCAGATGCTTCTTTCTTTGCTTGTAGCTGCACAGCTATGGCTTGTTTCTGTCTGCCCTCCCTTTACCTGCTGCTGCCAAGAGGCTGCTGCCTTGGTGTTCCTGCTCTCTTTGGTCCATGGTGCCATTGGGTGGTTGCTGAATCACTCAGCTTCACTTCATGTGGCAGCTGGGTCTTCCATCTTGTCACTTACTGGCTCAGTGGCTGCTGGTGCTGTGCTTTGGGGTGCATTCTTCCCCCATTCCTGCCCTCTATAAGGCCATTGGTGACTGATATCGAATTAAGGATTGTTTAAACAGGGAGGCTAGGGAGATGATATCTAAGAGTGTATTACTGTCAACTTTATATTATACTTATTTTTTGTTTACCAAGCTTGCACAGAGAGATTTGGATTTAGTTAATAGATCCTTTAATTCCATCTGTAGATTTATCTTGTCTAAATCATTTAGAACTCATCATTGTATTCTTTCCAATGATCTCTGTTGGCTCTCCCCTAAGTTGACATATTTGTATAATTTGGGTTGCTTGATTAATAATACATTAGCCCAGGGTTGTAAATCTCCGTTGTATAGTTTGATGAATGTAAGGGATGATGTTCGATCATTGTGTTTGTCAAATGTGCAACTGTTATCTATTCCTAGATCTGTTATCTGTATGGGTGAGAGAGCTTTTTCCTCCAATGTCCGATTTTTTGGAGTACACTGCCTATTGATTTGATCTCTACTCATAGCCATGAACATTTAAAAAAAGCTTTGTTCCATTATTTGAAACTTTCTGCTGTATGTAACTGCTTTTAAGTACTATTTGTTGTACTACTTTATTACATTGTATTATTATTATCAATGTTTTTTGTTAGTGTTTGTAACTGTATGACATCCAAGCTTCTCTGTGTATGAAGCTCCGAGTTGATCCTGAAAAAGGGCCTTGGCCCAGTGATCTTACCAGGTAAATAAAGTGAATTGAATTGAATTGAATCTGCTTTCTGGTTCCGCTTCTCCTGTTGGTCTGTGCTCCCATGCTGCCAGCTGCTGTTGGTGTTTGCTGCTTTGCTCGGCAGCCCGCTTGCTCCACCTTGGGGCTGAGCTGGGGGATGTTTTGCCCTTGCTGTCTGCTGCCCTGTTCCTTCCTGCTCTGGGTGCTTGTTGGGACTGGACTGCTGTTTCCTGCTGGGCCTTGTGGCTGCTCCTCCTCCCTGCTTTGCTGGGCTGCCTCTTCTGCTGCTTACCCACCACTTCCTTTCTTCTGGGGTTTGCCTGGTGGCCAGTTTTCATTTCCTGCTCCCAGCCCTACTGTCGCTTCTGAGGGCCGGTGGGGCCCTGCATGGCCGTCACTCTGGCCAAACTGCGCTTTGTCCATTTCTTTTGGGCCTTTTCTCCCTACCTCAATGAAAGCCTGCTTTGGGCTTCTATCCCTGCTTTGTTTACACCCTGTATGTTCACCACCCCTACATCCCTACCAGCACAGGGCTCATCCCAAGCAACCCCTTGTCTACAGGGCTCCCACCACAATTCTGGGCTCCCACCCAGGACTACCAGTCTCATGCCCCTCCAACCACCAGGCACTTACCCTCCTACTAGGTTATCACCTACTTCTCAGGATTGCCCCCAACGTCCGCTGGGCATCTGCCTCACAGATCGCTGGGCCTATGCCCAATGACTACTAGGCTTAAGCCCCACCAACAACTGGGCTTCGTCCATCTCCTGCTGCATTTAGTATGCATCACCCTTCATGGATCGCACTGCACCTACTCAAGCTGCTTCATGACTTACTATGCTTTCCCACATGGCTCCATTCCGTACCTACCAACCCATGCTTGATCTGTCATCTGTCTGTGCTCCTTCCTCCTAACACTACCTCCACTCCTGCTGGGAACAGTTAGGGCTTAGTTTGATTAGGGTAGCTTGAAGACCTAGTCTTATAAAGACAAGTGGTGGTCAGATTTCTTTTCTGTGCTGTAGTTCATTGGTCTAGCCTGAGCTGCTCTGTAGTCTCTGTAGAGTGGTAGTTTGTTGTCCTGTAGTTTGAGCATAGTGCAGGGATAGAAAGGTTCCTTTGGCCATACAACTGCAACTCTGTGACACCCCTGACCTATTGAATCCAGGAGCCATTTAGGCAGCTTGTTTGCTTGGCACTGATTAATCCACTGCACCTTCTATATACATGCCTGGTCTCTACCCGTACCCCTTACTTTAGTGGCACCTTGCTCCCAGGGACCTTGCTCCCTAACCACAGGGTGGAATCCCAGCACTTAGGTCTCCTTTAGTCACATGACTGCAACTCTATAATACCCACCTATGTTTAGGCTTCCTAGAGGTATATAGGTTGAGCATTCCTCCATAGCAGAGTACAACTCCTCACAGTAGACTAATTTAAAGGCTTTGCCTGTAGTTCGGTGGCCAAACAGCCAGCCACTCCCACTTCCTGGGCTATGTAAGCAGTTCCTCTCAGCCTCACTGTGAAGCATTTTTTCTTTGCAGCCAAAGGCTCTGTCGGTTTGTCCTCTGAGCTGGTTGGGCCTCCCTGGCTGGCTGGGCCCCCCCCCGGCCCGGTTGTTCTTGCTTGTCTTCTGGGCTTCTGTGTTTATTTTTCTGCTTCTGGTTTGTATATTGCCTTCAGCTGCATGTGCTTCCTTCCTTTTTTTGGGAAGGGGGCTTTTCTAAGCTCCTAGCATACTGCTATTTCAGAGCTCATACTGCTTGCTTTCAGTTACTCACAACTCAATTACTTGCACTACAACAGCAAACCTGATCTGTGTGTTTCAGCTCAACTATAGCTGTTCCATGTGACTTACTCTATTACTTTCACCTGACTCAGATTTACTCAAACCTAGCTATACAGCTCACGCATGCTTGTTCTAATTACTTCACTGCAGCAGTCTCACTGCACTGCCTGGTCACAGTGCTTTAAGAGCATTATGCCTCCTTTTATTTATTGAGTTACAACTCAGTGTACTCATTTGTTTTTACTACTGCTGCATAAACCTAATTCTTCCTGCTACTGCTTTGTTTACTCCCATTGCTATTGTACATTGTTTTACTCTGAGGTTAGTTAAAGCTCCTGCTGAGGCTATTAAATTAGCTTTTATATCTGCATGTGGTTCTCAGCCCTTCTATCACTTCCTTGTTTGCCCTATGGTAGGGACTTGGAGGTGTTTGGGGAGTCATGGCCTATGTGGCTAATTAATTCTGTTCTAAATCCTGCCTTCGCCACCTAAAATCCTCAGAGTTTGTCACCATGATTTGGCTTTGAACTGCTTGGCTGGCTTGCCCCACTAGTCAGTGTTGTTTGCCCTATGTAATGCTGACCTGTGTACAGGTCCAATTATTACTGCTCTGTTTACTGACCTTTGTGCTGGTCCACACTTGCTTACGCAGCCGTTGCTCCTTGCTTACACAAACCATTGCTTCATGCCTACTGCCATCCCCTTGACTTCAGCCTGGGACTCTGCTGCACTCAATCTGCATTCAACCTTGCAAGGTCTCACCTCTCAATGCTCATTACGATTTCAGCACACCGTGCTCATTCAGCTCACCAGCTTTCAGCTCAATCAATTTCAGGGGCATGCCAGCCATTCTATTCTGGTGCAGGGTTCCTGCAGCTGATGGTCTCACTCTGCATTTAGTTCACATCTCGAGCATGTCCAACTTGGGGCAGGATCCTTCTCGCCTGGCCCATAGCTGGGAATGTTCTCACCTCGGGCTTGGCTTTAGCTGCCTGCTACATGACAACAGCTCCTGGTGTAGAATTTAAGACTAGCAGTGAGGGGTGGTTACGACGATCTCCTTTGGCTCTAGTGTTCCACTATAACGGTTAGCCATTGACTTTAGTGGTTTTCCTAGCAAGGTACCTTCATCGCATTCTCCCTACTACTGCCTTTGGTTCACCTGGTTTGATTTAGGGTAGGTAGGCCAGGTGAGTGCCTCAGCAGTTGTTGCTCTCCTCCTGCGCCTTGGATGCACGTATTGTTGCAGAAAGGTTCTTGCAACCTTCCACAGTGTTCCCGCTAGAGGGTTTGAGTGAGAGCCTTTCTCCAAACTGGAATATTTTCCACCTCCCTTTAATTGGGTTTTCCAAATTGCAGCTGCAGAGCCATCACTAAATAAACTATCCCAAGCCTGGAGGTCAGGCAACCTAGGCCTTGAATCCCCAGAGATTTCCTCCTCATAGGGTTTTTTTTCCCTCCTCCATTGCCTCAGGTCATAACACTTAGCATAGTTGTTTCTCCTGGTTTCTTTAGGTAGGTTCCATTGTTGGATGGAGGTGGAGGATGTCCTGCCATTTCCTCTCTCCTTAGGGGATCCCCTAATCTCAAATCAAACATCAGTATCATGCTACGCAAACCTGGGCAGTCATTACGTTATCCAGCTGAACATATCATTGCATTATCAAACTACCTATGCTTCTCTTTTACTACATTACAGTTACTGCTCATCTGTCACAGTTACTGCTTGCTCATATGCTTCGTGTTGCCTCCTTTTTGGGATGATACTACATTTCTTTTGGGGATTCCTAAGGTACCTTTAGCCACGGGAACTGTCCTGTGGCACCTCTAGGAGTGGAACCCTCTCCGAGAGTTCCTTGCCTTCGTATCCCTACAGGGTATTAATTCCTCTGAAATAGAGAGTGCAAATGGCCAAAACCAAACTAACACAGTTGCACAGCATAACACTATACTGGCTGCATAGGTCAGTGAATCTTTACTATGGGAGCCGAGCCGCCTTCCTCCAAGTGTGCGGTCATCTCTCTGGGTCCCTTTAGTCACACTATTTCAGCTCTGTGACACCTTCAAGGATGATCATCCCATTAGACAGATGGAGTGAGTTCCTACTTCCTCTAAAGTATGCCAATCTCCTGTCCTTTCCTTGATTACACAAAAGTTCAAGCCATTTGAGTTGCTAAGTTTTTCCTCATCTTCTCAACAGTTAGTTTTTAGAGTTTCCTATTATGCCCAGTCTTAAAAGAGAATTGTGTGGCCTGCAGGGGTGGCAACTTAATGCTTGGATCCCCAAAGGTTTCCTCCACAGGGGCTCTTTTCTTTTTCCGTGCTGAAGATCATAACTAGTAGATTGGTAGTTTGCATTCATAGTTCTTCCACTGGGTAAGCTGGGATCTGGATGGTGTCTCCTTCCCTTTGTAAAGCAGTGGCCTTCCCTTGCTCCATAGCAAAATGATGTCCCAATGGTTTTCTGTGCCTTTGGCTCTGGGTTTTTGGACATCTTCCCTACAGTACCTTTAGTGAAGGGACCTTGCTGATGTGGCACCTCTAGGGTTGGATCTCACCTCAAGAGGGTTCCACGCCATTGTACCCTGAAAAGGTGGTAGCTCCTCTGGAACAGACAGCATGAAAGGTCACACATATTGAACCATAACCTCTTCCACTGTAGCACAGGTGCTACCATGTTGAACAAGCATCGTACACACTTAGTCATTCCCTGGACCAGTGATAAGAGCATGTCTGTTCAAGTGCCCATCAGAGGCTTGTTTGTTTGCTCCCACCATTCACCACTTCTCCTCCAGTGGCTCACCTCTCTCTCCATCTGGTCACCTTCCCTATGGTACCTTCCATCAAGGGACTTCACTCCTGTGGCATCTCTATGGGTTCAAACTTCCTCAAGTGGGTTCTAGCCCAATGTACACCAAAAGGATGGTAGCACCTCCAGAACAGAGAGTGCAAAAGACCACACATAGCCAACCATAGCATCTTCCATAGTATCACAAGCACCATACACACTTATGTAACCAGCCTTTCTCCTCTGCCAGTTTGAGGATGGTTACCAGAGATCACTCAAAGGGTTAAGCCAGACCCTGAAAGTTGTTCTCTGAGGGGAAATTGCCTAGAGACAGGATGTCTGGATATTCATGTTGTGAGTGGTCTGACTTAGCTAAGTGTGGGAAACTAGAGCGTGAATACAGATGCTGCCCTTCCATCAATACCTTAAGGGGAAGACAGCAAGGCAGTCTGGGCTTGACTTTTCTTGAGAACAGAGAGAGAGAGATGAGCAGTCCAGCCTCTCTGACTGCAACTGGGCCTTGGAGGTGACTGCAGGGATGGTGGCACAGTCCCTGCGATCAGGTGGCACTGGTCCCCTTGGACCTGGTCTCCAGAGAAAAAGAACATAGGGTGCAGCTGGAGTGATGGAGGCCCCAGGGATTTGCTTTGAGAGGAGTGGAGACAGCAGCCCCAAAACTCACCACTGGCAGAGTGGTGGGCCACCCCCTTAAGGGAGGTCACCAGAACCTTTGTGGGTTAATTCCCAGAAGATAAACAGAAAGAAATGGGAGAAGTCTGTGTTTGGAGCAAACTGTAAATCCATCCTCAACCAACAGGTGCGTAATACATGCTCCTGCACAGTACAATTAGCAGCTGGCCAGTGTGGTGTGAGGTGGGCTGTACCAGTCGCCAGTTCTGGTGGGTTTGGGGAGGAAACGAGGTGGTGGGTCACTGCCTAACGGGATGGGAGGGGGACCACTTGACTACCAGGAACCAGGGACTGTTTTATTTTTATATGGATCGTCGATGAGGAGGGGAGAACCACTAGATTACCTGGGATACGGGTACATCTTTACTTTTATACGGCTCAGGGCTGGGGAGGAAGGAACCACTAGACTACCAGGAATATGGGGAGTGGAAGGCTGTTTTACTATTAACACAGCATTCAGGGCTAGGGAAAGACCACCCTTAATAGTGTGCAGACAGGTTCGCGCACTAGTTAGGGCAGGGTTTCAGAATCTGCACCACTGCTGGGGTCCCATTTGCTCTTCTGAAACATTTCAATATTGTGCTGCACCACATATGCATAGGGGACCCTCATTTGCATAGGTGCAGCACAATATTGTGCACGCAGGCTCTGTCGGGGGTTCGCCACACATCTGTACCCTTTCAATACAGACATGCTCTCAACAGATGGTGCATTTCCAGGTATGCGTGGTGATTCCCGGGTTGCGCCCAAGCATCCACTTTGAATATGGGGGCCATATTATATATATATATATAATAACTGGTCAGCAATTTCTCTCAATGTACTGACCAGGTTGATATTTTCCATAACAACTGGCTGGTTGTTATAACATTCATGAGCCATGCCAATCAAACTATGCTGCTACCTCATTGGCCAACGTTCCGTGTGTGGGCAGGCCAAACAGTCTCACAAACATGGTGGCTCCATCTCTCACTTATGGAGCTGCCACCACAATGACTTCACACTTGCATTTTTTTTTATTTATTTTACTTATTTTACACTACCTGGTTGATCCTGACATTTGTTTTTCCATTTCGAACTATCTGGCTGATCCCACCCTTCGTCCACTTCAGAACGGCAAAGCGCCATCACACACAGCGCCAGCCCAATCAGGACAGCTCTCTTCAAATGTAAGTGGAAAAAAATAAAAAAACAAAGGATAAAAAGTTTTAAATAAATAATGAGAGGTACAGTGTGTGTGTGTGTGTGCGTGTGTGTGCGTGTGTGTGTGCATGCGCACACTGACTGAGGGTTACAGAAACTGGGCTGGAGAAAAATTGCTGGCCCATTATTATAAAAAATAAAAGATGGGGAGGGTGTGCATATGAGAATTTAATGCACACCCTCATTGTGGGATGCTTTGATAAATGCCTCGGGCTTTGCTCTTGGGGTTTATGTAGCATCCCACAACTCGAGTGTGCATTAAATTCTCATATCACACCCTTCCACATCCATTATTCTCTATTTCCCACACTATACCAGATATTTAAAATGTCCCCAAACTAGCCAATTTGGGGACGTTTTAAATACATGTAACATGCATATTTTGCCTTATATGGAAAATAGAGAATACTGATTACACAACCATGCACAACCAGCCTGTTCTACCACAGAGAAGTTCTGATTACATCAGACCTCAAGAGCAAAACTAGAGAGGTCCGATATAATCAGAACCCCAAGGAAGCAGCTCAGGCTAGTTGGGCATGTGATTGCCCAATCAGTATTTTCTTATAGTGCATATTTGTGTTTTACTTTTTGGTTAAAAACAAAATAAAAGTGATTTCACAGTACTCCATAGCAGCAGCGAACGTGCTGACAGTTTCAGTACAGAATTTGAATTAACTGCCGTGCATGCAGCAGCACTGTGAAAAACACCAGCTGCCTCCATGATTTCTGATCAGCTGGAACCTTGTTATATGACAGAAGGGTACAGCCACATTCCATGACCTTTGAACTGTGGTACAACAACATGGAAACAGAAAACATAGAAACATAGAATTTGACGGCAGATAAGTATTGCTTGGCCCATGCAGTCTGACCATTTCTTCCTACCTATACTATTACTGTAAAGCATGCCCGACCTACAGCTCTTTCTCCCTCCCCTTCCTTTCCACTATGATTCCCTTGTGCTTATCCCATGGATTCTTGAAACCAACCATTGTTTTCGCCTCCACCACCTCCATTGGAAGGCTGTTCAAGGGGTCCACCACTCTTTCTGTGAAAAAGTACTTCCTCTAATCTCTCGTGATTTTACCCCCCTCCAGCTTCATACCATGCTCCCTTGTTTTTGAGCAACTTTTCTTCTGAAAAATATTCCCTTCCTGTACCTTATTGATCCCCATGAGGCATTTAATGGTCTCTATCATACCCCCCCTCCCAACTCTGTTCCAGAGTGTATATATTGAGGTCCTTTAGTCTCTCCTCATAGGGTTTTTAATGTAGACCCTGTACCACTTCTAGACTGCCTCTACTCTGTTTTTTGCCCTTCTGAGATGTAGTCTCCAGAAATGGACACAGTACCCTAGGTGGGGTCTTGGCAGCGATCTATACAGCAACACCACCTCCCTCTTTCTGCTGGTGATACCACTCTCTATGCACCCTACTCACCCTCCCTTCTGCCTTGTCACACTGCCTGCCCACCTTTAGGTCATCCAGTATGATTATCCCCATATGTCTTTCCTGCTTGGTGGTCATTAGTACCACTCCACCCATTTTGTACTCTACCCTTGGGTTTCTGTGCCTGAAATGCATTATTTTGCACTTTTTCACATTGAAACCTGGCTGCCATACCCTTGACCACTCCTTTAGTTTTTTCAGGTCTCTGCTCATCCTTTCCACCATCCCTCTGGGAGTGTTCACCCTATTGTAGATTTTGGTGTCATCTGCAAAGAGACAGACCTTCCCCTTCCAACTTCTCTGCAATGTCACTTATAAAAATATTAAAGAGGACTGGCCCCAGCACTGATCCCTGAGGCACACCACTGGTCACCTTCCCTTCCTGGGAGTGAACTTCATTTACCACCACCCTCTGTCGCCTATCCCCTAACCAATTTCTTATTTAGTTTACCACCTTTGGATCCACTCCTAAGCTACCTAGCTTGCTTGCTAGTCTCCTGTGTGGAATGGTGCTGAACACCTTAGAGAAATCTAGGTAGGCTATGTACACTGCTCCACCCTGATCTAGTTCCTTGGTCACCCAGTCAGTGAAATCTATCAGATTTGTTTGATATGACCTCCTCCTTGTGAAACCATGCTGCCTCATGTCTTGTAACCCACTGAATTCAAGATATTCCACAATCCTTTCCTTCAGCAGTGATTCCATTAATTTTCTCACCACTGATGTCAGGCTGACTGACCTATAATTGTCATCCTCCTCTCTGCTATTACTTTTGTGCAGTGGGACTCCATCCGCCCTCCTTCAGTCTTCCAGAACCACTCCTGTTTCCAGTGAGCTGTTAAATAGAGCTGTCAGAAGAATAGCCAATATTTCCCTGAGCTCCCTCAGTACCCTTGGATGCACCCCATCTGGCCTCATTGCTTTGTTCACCTTCAGCTTGGCAAGTTCCTTCAGGACTATCATCTCCAAAAAAGGACTAGTGCCCACTTCCTTCCCTTCAAAGTTTTTGTCCCTTTTTTGTGGCCCCTCCCCTTCTTCTTCTTCCTCTGTGAACACTGAACAAAAGTATTTATTCAGGACATCTGCCTTTTTCTG
This sequence comes from Neoceratodus forsteri, assembly GCA_016271365.2. Taxonomy (NCBI): domain Eukaryota; kingdom Metazoa; phylum Chordata; order Ceratodontiformes; family Ceratodontidae; genus Neoceratodus; species Neoceratodus forsteri. The sequence continues at coordinate 130,939,381 of JADMNL010000024.1, forward strand.
GTCCCCTCCTGCACAGCCCCCCCTTCCCTTTTTAACCCTTTCGTTACCTGCTGAACTCTTCTGTCTTCAGTTTGCACCTTTGCACTCCTTACTGCTTTCCTTCTGTTTCACCTGATTCACCTCCCTATCCTCCGCCCTCTGCATCTCCTTATACCTTCTGAATGCTACTCTTTTAGCCTTTACCTTTTCAACCATCTCTTATGAGAACTATACTAGTCTGTTTTTCCTTTTTCTTTTACTCACATGTTTGATGCAGTGGTAACCCCTGCTTGTCCCTATCTCCCTCAGGCATACTCTCATAGCCCTTTGGGCTAGCACCACCTCTGAAGCCACCTCCGATGGGGCTCTACATGCCTTCATGGTGAGAAGAACCTGCTGCCACTCACCCCGAGCCCTTGCTTGCAGGCACGGCCTGGACAGTGCTCCAGAAAATGTAGGCTGCATGGCTGTCTCTGTAAATTTTCAAAGGACAGGTGCCTTTCTCTTGGGACAGCTCTCATTGGTCACCTGTGGCCCATGAACTCCCTGATTGGCTCCTCATCCTGCCCAGTATTTTCAATTCCTACTGACTGGATTATGCCACTAGCATTGGCCACATTTACCTTATTTTTCCCCCAATCCTGTATTGCCTCTGATTTCTGGACTATTTTTATACTCAGTGCTGCATCAGAATTTTGACCTTTGCAGGGTTCTTGTCTTTCGCAAACTGCCAATTTTTCTCATTGTGACAGGGTGAAATAGGACCCTGTCCCATGCGTCATGTAGAAAGTGTTTAAATACAAGGATATTTCCTTTTCTGTCTCTTCTCTATCTGGTTGAACAACCTAATTTTCCTGTGAAACTTTGGACTTGATCAACCTGACAGGCTCACAGTTCTGTGCCTCTCACTGTCTCTCAGTTTTCTCTTGCTGTCTGTTTTTCCTCCCTTGCATATCTGCTAATATAAAAACATGTGCAAATCATTGTATGGAAATACAACTGATGTTGGGCTCTCCTTTATTTAGAAAATACATAGCATTACTGTTGAAATGTATATAATTATGTAACCCCTCACCCTTGCCTTTTTAGCAAAATGATAGATGGTATGCTGTTGAAGCTGACAGCAGTACCTGGTGGGGACAGGTTTCGGGGAGGATGAGGTTACTCAGCACAGGGGCCCTAGGTTTGGCTACCCTACACAGGGGCACCCAAGTAAATCCGAACACAGGAAGCAATAACTGTAATGTCCAGAACCACGAATGGGATTCTCCAGTGTGGCTTTTATTCACATCCAAGCTGAACAAACAAAGCATAGATGGACCCCCACAGCAGTCACTGCGTGAAATCACCCTTTGGGTCTGAGTAGCACCATGACAGTGACATCATTCATGAGAAGGCATCCCAAAAACCCCATGTTGAAAGTTTGGTGCAAATATTCCAAAAAAATGACTGTTTTACGAGCGTGCGTTGTGCAGTTCCTACGCAGGCTCGTAAGTTCGCGAATTTTCAATATTTGCACTCCAGATTTTCAACATTGCCATTTTACCACACCTCCTTATGAGCAGTACAGCTGTCATTTTTCACATCTCACCCAAAACGTGTTTCCGGCCATGTAGCGCACAATGGCGCAGTCGGTGTGTGAAATCAATGTATGGGACACATTAAGAAAATCACAGTGACACTGTTTATGAGCAGAGGTCTTAAAATGGCTATGTTGAAAATTTGGTGAAAAAAATTCCTAAAATAGATGTTTCTGGCGTGTGTTGCGCGGTTCCCTCATGCGGCTCGTCGTTAGTAATTTTAAATATTTGCACTCCAGATTTTCAACATTGCTATTTTACCACACCTCCTCATTAGCAGTACAGCTGTCATTTTTCACATCCTGCCCAAAACGTGTTTCTGCCCATGTAGCGCACTGGCACAGTCGATGTGTGAACTCAATGTATGGGACACATTAAGAAAATCACAGTGACACTGATCATGAGCAGAGGTCTTAAAATGGCTGTGTTGAAAATTTGGTGAACAGATTCCTAAAAATGACTGTTTTATGAGTCTGCGTTGCACAGTTCCTACGCACGCTTGTAAGTTTGCGAATTTTCAATATTTTCACTCCAGATTTTCAACATTGCCATTTTACCACACCTCCTTATGAGTAGTACAGCTGTCATTTTTCACATCCTGCCCAAAACGTGTTTCCACCCATGTAGTGCACAATGGCGCAGTCGGTGTGCGAAATCAATGTATGGGACGCATTAAGAAAATCACAGTGACACTGATTATGAGCAGAGGTCTTAAAATGGCTGTGTTGAAAATTTGGTGAAAAAATCCCTAAAAATGACTGCTTTACAAATGTGCGTTGCGCAGTTCCTATGCACGCTCGTAAGTTTGCGAATTTTCAATATTTTCACTCCAGATTTTCAAAGTTGCCATTATACCACACCTCCTCATGAACAGTACAGCTGTCATTTTTTACATCCTGCCCAAAACATGTTTCCGCCCATGTAGCGCACAATGGCGCAGTCGGTGTGCGAAATCAATGTATGGGACACATTAAGAAAATCACAGTGACACTGTTCATGAGCAGAGGTCTTAAATGGCTGTGTTGAAAATTTGGTGACAAAATTCTAAAATGACTGTTTTACGAGTGTTCATTGAGCAGTTCCTATGCACTCGTGAAGTTTGCGAATTTTCAATATTTTTCACTCACATTTCAACTTTGCCATTTTATCACACCTCCTTATGAGCAGTGCAGCTGTCATTTTCACATCTTGCCCAAAACGTGTTTCTGCCCATGTAGCGCACAATGGCACAGTCGCTGTGTGAACTCAGTGTATGGAACACATTAAGAAAATCACAGTGTCACTGTTCATGAGCAGAGATCTTAAAATGGCTATGTTGAAAATGTGGTGAACAAATTTCTAAAAATAACTGTTTCTGGCGTCGTTGTGCAGTTCCCTCATACTTTCGTAAGTTGAATTTTCAATATTTTCACTCCAGATTTTCAACATTGCCATTTTACCACACCTCCTTATGAGCAGTACAGCTGTCATTTTTCACATCCTGCCCAACATGTGTTTCTGCCTATGTAGCGCACAATGGGGGTAACAAAAAGGTCATGCTGAAAATTTATTGTGCAAATACTAGCAATCGCACAGGGCATTAGGGTAAAGCACCATACGTGCCAAACACCACTGCAAATACCTGCAAGCGAACGTTCGACATTGACAAATGCTTGTTAAACATTGTACAGTGCATACTTTACATACTAATATGCAAATTGCAGGCTAATCACTAGGACTAGCTTTTGAAGGAGAGTTTCTGCTTTGCCCGAAATTTCAGAACCGGGCAAGTTCTAGAAGGTTTTTGGTTTTACAACCAGTGCTGCCTGTCCCTATGAAATAGGAAAGGGGAAATTATTTAGCCAGGAAAGGAACACTACGCCAAAGCTTGTTTCCAGTGTGAGCTGAGAGCACAAGGAAGTTAAAGCGCTAGTGTACTATAGCTGGTGTACTGCCTAAAACTAATATTAGAATTTAGAAGCAGACAACCATTACCTTTTATATCTAAGGTACTTTTTCTTTTCTCTTTGTTTAATTGGAAAAAAAATGTTTACCTGATGTTAGGTGTGATGTGATCCCACAGTATGCCAGTGGGGGCTGATGGGATTTAAACCCAGATCTCCAGGTTTGCAGAGAGAGAGAGAGAGGGAGAGGGAAGGAGAGGGAAAGGGAGAGAGTTTTTTTTTAAGGGAACATAAACCTTGCACTTATTAATTTAATGGGAAAGTTGTGCATGTGTAAAGAAGTGTGTTTAATGCTGCAAGAGTATGTATTCATGTGTTTGTTTTGAGATGGTCCTCTTTTTTTTTTTCTTCTTATTTAGGGTCTCTTGTTAATGCTGCCTGTTCCCCCCGCTCTGTATACATTTTTCAATTTACTTGTGAGTTCTGGAACCCATGACATTCTTTGATTGGAAAGAAGTCCTGCATAGAAATATTCATTCTAGGCTTAAACTGACATCACTGGATTCCAGAATTCATAGACATATGTAATTAATATTCCAAAACAAATATAACAAAAAATGATAAACGGTTATTAGCGGAGAACCAGTTTCAGGCGTGATGTTATTCCAGCACAACCTCACAGGTGAAATTAGTGCCACTAAACAGCCTACATATGACTGGAAACACATGAATGGCTTGATTTCATGATTGCAGTAAGGCACTGTGGCCTTGTACCTCACAATGCACCCAAGGCATATTGTTATTCCAGAGTGTCAAACATCCTAACCTGCATTATTCCTGAAATGAATACTGGGTGTGAAAAATGCAGAATTAACTAGGTCCCTATGTAAAGGAACAATAAGACAATTTCAAAACAAATGCACAAAACAACATACTAGTGGTACTAAACAGACTTCACACACACACACTATTTGTTTTATTGTATTAAAACATGTAAAAAACAAGCATTTGTCAATGCCGAATGTTGCTTGCTTGTATGTGCTGTTTAGGTATTTGGAAGTGACAGTTTCATGCCTTCCTCCCAAGACATCCACTGTATCTTTCCGTTCAGTATTCACAGAAGAGTGGGAAGGGCAAGGGCCACAGCAATACAGCAGTTGCCAAGGGGATGAAGAGGTGGACAATAGTCCATTCAAAGGCAAAAGAGTCCTGCAGGAGCTCACTAAATTGAAGGTAGACAAAGCGATGGAACCAGATGGCATCGCCCAAGGATATTAACAGAACTGCGAGGGAGATAGCAGTACCTCTGACAGCCATGTTCACTGAGTCATTCAACATGAGTGAATTGGAGGAGGGCACATGTGGTCCCTCTACACAAGTCCAGCAGCAGGGAGGAGGCAGGGAACAATAGGCCATTCAGCCTCACCTCAGTAGTGGGGAAGATCATGGAGACATTGCTTAAAGAAAGGATAGTGGGGCATCTAGATGCCATCGGAACCCAGGACCATAGACAACATGGATTCACAGTGGGGACATCATGTCAAATAAATCTGGTTGATTTATTTGACTGGATGACAAAGGAAGTGAATCAGGGTGGGGCAGTGGACAACGCTTACCTTGATTTCAGCAAAGCCTTTGACACCATCCCATATAGGAGGCTGATAAACTAGCTGGGTAGGCTGGACATGGGGGAAAGGGTGGTAAACTGGGTTAGAAACTGGCTAACAGACAGGAGGCAGAGAGTGGTGGTAAATGGTATGCAGTCTAGGGAGGGGCGACCAGTGGGGTGCTGCAGGGATCAGTCCTGGGGCCAGTTCTGTTCAATGTCTTCATTAGTAATATTGCAGAACATCTGAAGGAATTTTTCACCAAATTTTCAACATAGCCATTTTAAGACCTCTGCTCATGAACAGTGTCACTGTGATTTTCTTAATTTGTCCCGTACATTGATTTCGCACACCGACTGCGCCATTGTGCGCTACATGGGCGGAAACACGTTTTGGGTGAGATGTGAAAAATGACAGCTGTGCTACTCATAAGAAGGTGTGGTAAAATGGCAATGTTGAAAATCTGGGTGAAAATATTGAAAATTCGCGGAAAACTTACGGTGTGGGGAGGAACTGCATGGCGCACGCTCGTAAAACAGTCATTTTAGAATTTTTGCAAATTTTCAACATAGCCATTTAAGACCTCTGTTCATGAATAGTGTCACTGTGATTTTCTTAATTTGTCCCGTACATTGAATTCGCACACCGACTGCGCCATTGTGCGCTACATGGGCGGAAACACATTTTGGGTGAGATGTGAAAAGTGACAACTGTACTACTCATAAGAAGGTGTGGTAAAATGGAAATGTTGAAAATCTGGAGTGAAAATATTGAAAATTCGCGAACTTACGAGCGTGTGTAGGAACTGTACATCGCACGCTCGTAAAGCAGTCATTTTTTGGAATTTTGGCATCAAATTTTCAACATGGGGTTTTTGGGACCCCTTCTCATGAATGATGCCACTGTCATGGTGTTATTCAGGCCCGGAGGGTGATTTCGCACAGTGACTGCGCAGTGACTGCGAAATCACCGCTCGACCGGACAATGCCATGACAGTGACATCAATCATGAGAAGGGGTCCCAAAACCCCGATGTTGAAAATTTGGTGCAAAAATTCCCAAAAATGCCTGAGATATGCAACAAAGTTGAAACCCCTCATCTAGCCCATTATACAGCTTACCGGCATTTGCTCAGTTCGCGGTCGGCTTTGAAGAGTGCAGACGTGTTCCTGGTCCACCGAAGATCGTCGCGCCGAGCTCCGGAGGTAAGTATGGGGTGAGGGGTGTGGGGAGGCAGGGTGCGCAGTGGGTGGGTGCGGGTTGTGGGAGGGCGGGGAGACTACGTGGGACCATTTTTTCTTTACAGGAAAAAAAAAAAACGAGCGGCGTGGGGCGCTTGCCATGCTGGGTGAGCAGCATGCACGAGATATGCAGAAGTGCGTTGAGCCCGGGAGGGGTGGAGCTCCCAAGGCGTGGCACAAAATAGTTGGGAAGTGCGTTCAGCTGACGGGGATTGGGCACCCCGTCGGCCTAAGGATTACTTGCCACGCTGGGGTGAGCATCCAGCGTGGCATTTCAGAAGGTTTGGGGGCAGGCGGGGAGCGCAGCACAGCCCGGCGGGGATTGGGCACCTGTCGGCTACACAGTCGTCATTGCGGAAGGGTGCGATGCCTGTGTGGCTTCTGTCTGGGGGAGCTGCGCATGGAGCAGCCTTATCTTATCACTGCTCACTCAAGCGTAGTTCCCCCTTTCAACTGTATGCCACTGCATTTTGGAGCGTGTCATAGACAGCTCCAGAATGCATTGGCTTACAGGGGCCGCGCCTGACAACACACTGACTGAATTGGAGGAGGGGGTGACACACCTCCGAAATCTCCGATGATGGCACTATGTTTCTTGCACATGCGTGCAAGCAACATAACAAGGTTTATTTTCTGTTTAAAGCAGCAGTATTTTGTAAATTGGCAAAATATATCATTATGTACTTTTGCAATATTAAGTTTAATATAGTTTTACAGTATTAAATGGGGACAGAAATACAACCTAGAGGTTAGAGTAACAAGCTGTGAATGAGCTTAGAACATCTAGCAGCCTTGGGTGTGATTCCCACAACTTTTCACTTGCATAATGAGCGATTCTGAACAAGTTAGTTAACCTCCCCAGTGATTCCAGGTCACCTCTGAAAATAGGCACGTATGCCTAAGGTGCTTTACCCAGTTACAAATAATAATAAAAAAAAATATTTGTAGTGTGAATGTTAATATAACCTTTTTTCTTTTTTCTTTATGTTTCATCCCTGAACTAAGATGTGTGGTTTTCAAGTTTTAAAAGTTCCTGCTCTCTTACCATACCCACTGTGAAAATGTAGGCATCATGGTGTGGTGCAGTACTGGTTGCCATCAGTACCATGTTCCAGTACCGTCCTCACACATCCTCAGTATGAATCTAGTATGGACAGTCAAAAGGTATCCTCAACAAGAGCAATCTTTTTAGTATTACTCATGGCCTCATATTTTTTTATAAGGTGGTGGACTGGGCACAGTCCTTCTTTGAGTCATGCTTGACAAGTATAAAGACAACACAGACAACAAACAATAAAAAAAGCACTGCACGTAAACAACTGACATCAAGATCTGTGGAATGTCAGGACCCGGACAGCTTCTTTGGGTACTTGAGATTACAATCCCTCCTTGAAAAAGTGATGCCTAATCTCTTCCACATAGAAAATGTGATTCTGAAGCCCCAGCCAAACTCCAGACCATTGTTAGCCTACTACAGGCTACTTCAGGGTGGTTTACCAGACCCACTACAGTATATAAAAGAAAAAGGGGACACAGACTTCGCACACTCTGCCACAAGGATGCCTGGGGTAGAGCAATCCAGCATGCACAATATGGGTCCAAAATCAACTAACTGAGGCAAATCCAGTACAACTTTATTGACAGAGCCAACTATACCCCCCAAGTAAGCTGAATGAAATGAAACCTGAGCTTGATCCCATGCACCCTTAATGTGAAGCAGAAGAGGGCACCTTTATCCACCTGACCCTAACATGCCCAAGAGTTAGAAGCTTTTGGTAGGAGATCCATAGGATCATGCAGCAAGCCTTGGGCAAGAAATTGCCTTCCTCTGCCTTTGAGTGACTCCTAGTGACAGATTCCCCAGCCACATTTTCCAAAGAGAATCCAGTATTGGGGGTTGGTTCCAATAAGTGCAAAAATAATTGAACAGAACTGGATGGGGAAGTTGGCACCTTCCATTACACAATGGTCAAACACCATGATGTACTACCTCAGAATTGAAAAAGCCCAATACAGGTCCAACAACCATGAACACACATTTGAGACAATGTGGAGCCACATTCTGAGGGCCCTAGAAACAGACTGCTTCCCTACATAATTATCATATTCACTTATATCCCAATATTATTAGAAGTAATGGGGGATCATATATAGTGCTACATATGAGCTGAACATAGTGTAGTGTTGTCTCCTCCTCCTCCTCGTCATCTCCTAGTAGCCTTGAACCAGTAATTGGGGAGGGGGGGGAGCTGATGGCCATGCTCCAGATACCTCCTCAAACAGGATAGTGGATGGGTGAACATCCACAACAAGGCTGTGTTGCCATCGAGGGAGTTGATGACATCATAGAGACCTCAAGAGCGAAGCAGTAAAATAGTGTCCTGTCGCTGTTGTCCTGAGGTGCTGGGGTTGTTAGAGTGCCGAAAATGTTTTCAGCACTCTGACTGAGTGATAATGGTAATCGCCTTTAGGCATTCGCCATTATCACATAAACCCATCCAATCCAGACACTACCCAGACTACCCCAACAAGGGAGTTGGAGAATATTGTGTAATAGTCTGCATTCCTGGGAATCAATTTAATTAATTGTTACAGTCATAGTTATACAATATATTAAACAGGGTAACGCCATGAATTAAATGTTTTGTTAAAAAGAAATATTTGTAGGGATTACTATATTGGCTGACATCACATGGCTCTTTCAGGATAACTACCATAAATTATTAAATTCACTTAAACAAGATATAGCCCAATGGAAGCTACTTCCTGTAACTCTCTATGGGTGAGTGCAGACTATTAAAATTAGTATTCTCCCCCCATTTACTTTTTCTATTTCAAACTCTCCCTATACCTACAGTATCTCCAAAGCATATTGGACTGACCTGTTGAGGGGACTGTGTAAATTTGTTTGGCTTTGAAAGCACCCAAGGGTAACCCAGCAATTATTACACCTCCCTAAAGAAGAGGGCAGGCTAAGCCCACCTGATCTTCACAAATATTACCTGCCGGCACAGGGGGCCCACGTGGGAACATTTTTATTTTCCAATTATTTAACCAGGTGAGACACACTAAGCTGAAAGCTTGTTTACAGGTGCAACCTGGGAGCATGAGGAAGTTAAGTGACTTGATCCGGGTCACACAATATGCAAGTGGGGGGCTGTGGGATTCAAACCCAGGTCTCCAGGATTGTGGCTCAGAGCCTTAAACCACTGCACCATACTGCCTCCAAAACAACTCAAACATGGGTTAAACAATGCATTGAGGCAGGGTGGTATCTCATGGAGGAGGCAGACCTACCCCAATTTCCTTTATGGACCATCTCCACGCAAGTCATACCAGATAGACTCCTGCCAGAGACCCATACCCCTGGACAAAACATACATTTTAATTGAACTGCGACGTGCAATGGATACTCCCAGTTCCATAGGCCCATTGACACTTATCAGCCACCATGATCCTCCCCACAACTAGATATGTAAGGCTAGGGGCTTTACCAGGTTTGCACAGCTGATTGCATGCCAACTATGTGTACACCCTGGGGGGATGGGGGGATGAGTTGTAGGACACAGCACGGGAAAGATACTTAGGAGTCTTGGTGAATGTTAACATGAATAATTCAGAGTAGTGCAGGAGGGCTGCGGTCAGGGCAAATAGGATGCTGGGATGCATCACTAGGGGGATTACCTCAAGGAACAGGGAGGTGATTTTGCCACTGTACAACAGCCTGGTTAGACCACATCTTGAATACTGTGTGCAGTTCTGGAGGCCGCACCTAAGGCGGGACATCCAACTCCTGGAGAGGGTTCAGAGGAGAGCAACCAGAATGATCTAGGGCCTGGGGGATATGACATATGAGGAACGACTAGGGGAGCTCAACCTGTTCTTGCTGGAGGAGAGGAGGGACTGGGGGGATATGATTGAGGTCTTCAAGTACCTCAGGGGAATAAATAAGGTAAGCCGAGACAGGATCTTTCAACTGAAGGAGGGTGGAATCACCAGAGGACACAGCTGGAAAACTGAGGATGGTAGGATTAGGGGGGAAAGGATGAGGAGGTACTTCACTTAGAGAATGGTGGAACTGTGGAATGCACTGCCTGGGGAGCTGGTACAGGCAACTACGGTGGAGGGATTCAAGAGAGGGTGGGACAGGTATAGGCAAGTGGTGAAGCAGAGGCTGGTTTGCCGGGAGGGGGGGGCAGGACTGGGGAATGGAGTAACAGTGGAAGGAGACAGATAGAGGGCTATGGTACCCAATCAGGTTGCTGAAGCATGAGCAGACTTAATAGACCAACAGGCCTACTCTGCTGGCATCTAGTATGTTAGTATGTTATGTTCGTATGCATGTTAACATTGCTTGTCATTTCAGGAACTTCAAAACAAATACCATCTGCGGAGAGAAGACCACTATCATTTTCTACAAGTTCAACATTACATAATGCAACAGCAACTCCTGCTTCAAATAAAGAGACCACAATCTAGTTTGGAAGATCATATTTATTGGCTGGTCACTCTTAATGTTAAAACTAGACTGAAATCTAGTCTTTACCAAATACTCACCAAACCACACAACCCACCAACATAAATCTTGCAGACCTGGTGGGGTGGGGGGATCAGGGCTGCATATTTCCGCAGAACACTGGGAACGTAGGTTGCAGAGGGACTGTATGGTCACTGCCTCCCATACGTGGAGGGAATTCAACTGGAAAATATTGTGAGGTATTTGTGAACTGCGCAGTTAAAAAACATTCCAGGGCTACACACTTAGATGCTTGCTGGAGGCAAAGTGGAGGGATCGACTCTCATTTCCATATTCTCTGGGACTGCCCAGTAAGACATAACCTAACACCCATGTACTGTCATTGCTGAAAATTTTGTATAAGTGTACTATGTTTGACTTTTACTTGTTCCCATAATGTTTTCTTATATCTACTATTGTCTGTGTATCCTTTGTTGTAATCTCCCGGGTCATACCTGAAAATAGGCAGCCATGCTGTCTAGTGTACCTACCCAGTTAACAAAAACTAAATAAATAAAATAAAGAAATAAATAGTTGTCTTCTGGCAGGCTATTCATGATTCCATGCAGAGAATTCTGGCTTGTCAATTCCCATTCACTTTTATCAATCTCATCTTAGGCTTCCTGGACCTTCTTGAAGGACTGAAAAATAGAATTAAATTGAGTCAGATTTTGTGTGTGGTGGCACTTAAATGCCTGACAATAAATTGGCTGAGCACTCAACCCCCCCCCCCCGCTTGACCAATGGAAAAAGAAAGTCTCAGAATTCAAAACAATGGAGTGCATCACAGCAGTGCTCAGGCTTAGACTATAGATTGTTTGAGCTTTGGCAACCCTGGCACCAGTTAACAGCCCCCAGCATATTGGGGCACAGAATCGGAATTATAGCCCCAGGATCCCATATCATTCATTACCTCTGCAGTCTGAAGCTACTCTTTTGCAATTCCTTGCTTAGAGGGGGCTTAACTCTGAGACACAATTTTTGTCTTGTCAGATCTTAGCATACACTTTACTCTTCAGCAGATCTTCTAAGAGTGAACCCCTTGACCTGAATTGAATTGAGTATACCATGCTTACTAATTGGGGTAGTTATTGCAAATGAGTTTTGGAGTGCAGGTCTGTGAGCACTTATTATGCATTAATTTGTTCTTATCTTATAGATTGATTTGTCAAAAGTTGTTATTGGCTTTAGTGATTTGCTTTTTAGACAGTTACTGGTGTTAGACAGGAGACTCAAGCTAAGCTATGTTTATTAATTGGTGCCCTAATGTAATTTATTTCCTTCTCTCCTGTATGCCATATTGACTTTGCTTAATAAACATGAGTTTAAAATAAAAAAAAGAAACATTTTTACTGCTTACAATGTTTTCACTCATCTTTTGTACGAACTTGGAATTTTCTCAATAAATATTTCACAAAAAAAAAGATCTTTGGAATGTCATAGCATGTACATTTAGATTCTGCAAAATATAGTTTCTTTCAAAGACATTTAAAATGAATAGGCAAAACTGAGGTTGATTAGTATACTGGGACCACACCAGGTAAATGGCCATTTGCCAACATTCAATTTAGGTGTGTTTACTAGAAATAAGAGTAAAGACTGGTTCTCTGAGTTGTATAAACAGCTCAGTTTTCAGTTTTGCAAAAATGTAGAAAATAAAACACTGTGGGGAGAAATTGTTTGGTGCTCGATAGGTAAAAACTGCTAATTCAGATTAATCTTCATCACGGGTGGATGAATTCCTAGTCCATGCTAAAGGTTGCAATGGTGAGTTTGTATGGTACAGTACCATCAAGGCAAAGCAGCAAATGTTCAGTATTAATCTATATTTTGTCATACATGTTTCTGTCTGATTAGCATAAAGAATAACTCTGTACACAATCTAATACTGGTAGCAACAATTGTTTTGTAGTCATTATATGGGCTTCATAAGTCAATGATTTTATGTTACGCTATAGGAGGCCAAGCTTTTGATTAATCTTCTTATCTGTTCTCTGTAAATGAGGCACCACATCCAAATATACACCAAAATATTTAAAAATACTTTCTCCTGGCAATGGTAGTCCATTATGGCAGTATATGAGTGGATCACCTTTGACTTAGGCTAACCATTGAGTGGTGCCAAACAGCATCACCTTTGTTTTCTTTTAATTCTGTTTTAGTTTACTTTGATCTAACCAACCAACCAACCAGCCAACCAACAAACTAATTTATTATAACCTGCCTGTAAATTAGACTGTATTTCTGGCAAAGATGGGCTAGAGTCAAAAATGTCCATGTCACCAGTATACAAAAGGGAAATCACTATTGAAAAAATTATAGGCAAATCATTAATAAAATGGAAAATAACAGTGGGCTCAACACTGATTCTTGGGGGAACCCGGCAAACAACTGTATTATTTATGTAGAATAATACTCCACCTCCTCCTCTCTTTCCTCCTACCTCGTCCTGCCTAAGCAATTTAAACCCTTCTAAAATGATGTTTCTATTAGAGAACTGGTCGTTCAATCCAGTTTTGCTTAGGCCTATAATATCAGATTTAATAAACTGTGCCCTGGCCTCAAACTCTAAAAATGGGATTGGATTCTCTTACTATAAAGATAACTATCCTCAGGCCTTTCTCCATTTGCTTTAAGCTGTTCAAATCATTGGAAAAGTACCAGAACTATAAAGAAGCCCTGGGTTCAGTTCTGCTCTCAGCTAAAATATGCTTATGACTTGCTCATTATTTATAGAACTGCTAATAGAAGTTATTTCAAAAATATCTAAATAAATTAAATATACACTTATGATCAAGACCACTGGTTTTTGGTTTGTACCAGAAAACCCGGTAGAATTCCAGAATTTGGACTGTCTGCACACAAGAAAAAAAAACACAGAATTTCACAGAATTAAGTATTTTATAACATGATCAGTGACTCTACAGAACTTAAATGCTGCACTTACCCATGCAGTGAACCTCTATTGAGATATGGAGACAGAAAGGATCTGTTGCAACACATACTTTATTAAAGAGCATCAGTTTAGGTGCAATCCTCACCCCCCCCCAGCCTACCTATCAGGGATTTAAACAGTCCCTGTTTGAGAATTTTTGTATTCAGTGTTTAAGCAGGGGAAGGGATTAAAAATCCTCATATCAAGGAGCTGGCAACCAGATCCCTTCCCCTTCCTGATACACTATACTACAAGCTCCACCCCCATGCCACCCCTGCGTTCATACATTTTGTGATGTATGAATTTGTAGAGCATTGTTAGTTCGATCAGTGGCATTAACTTAAACTCAGTGGCACTGTAACATACTGTATCGAAAAAAGCTAGTTAAAATCGGCCCCTCATTGAATTTAATACAGCACCCCCCAATACTCTACAAACTCATACGTCACAAAACATATGATTGTGGGGGCATCACAGGTTGTAGTATAGTGTACCAGGAAGGGGAAGGGATCTGGCTGTTAGCTCCTCGATACAAGGATTTTCTATCCCTCCCCTTTTTAAGTACTAAATATATAAATTCTCAAACAAGGACTGTTCTAAGTCCTTGATAGGTAGGCTTACAGTGGGGGACTGAGGATGGATTTTAAAATCAAGTGAATTGTTGCTCTTTAAGGTACATATACAGTATAGGTGCTGGAACAGGAAAGCTGAGTGATGCTCCTACCGGTACCCAACGTTTCATGCCTGTGCTTTGCACTTTTCTAAAAAGCCTGGCTTTGTATCTTATTAGAGATCCACTGAGTGGATAAGTGCAACAACTGCTTGTTTGTTTCTGTGGCTGGGTATTCTAGGGCACCTCTTTGTGTCCTGGACCAGTTTTTCCTTTGATATAATCAATAGAACTTGTATTTTTATTTAAATTGCTTCCTGTACTATTGTCATTCTGTTTTATTTACTTTGCTGTATATTAAGCCTTCTGATTATTTATACACGTACAAAATACTGGCAGCAAAATCTAGAAATTAGACTAGCAATCACCAGTGCAATTCCAAAATTTCAGATATTGAGAACTAAATTTCATTACTTCAATTACTGTAAATCAGTGACCTTGCTGATGATGAATCTAAGCATATCATCAATACATTATTGCTACATACAGTATAGAATGATGTTTCCATCCTGGAGTGGGATGACATCATAAAAACCTTGGGGTAAAAAGCAAGGGCAGCTCCGATACCCATGCATTATTTTACTAAGTGACTAGAACCAAAAATAAAAAACTGCACTCTATGCCAAAACACTAAGTTTTAGTGTAGAGTGTGTTTGGTTTTGATCATAAAAACATTTCAAGCATTGCTCTCAAAATATATGATGTCATCTCACCCCAGATGGAAAACCAGAATTATTTGTGTATGGTTACATTTTTTGTGTGGTTGTCCATACATTATTTTGCATAGTATATGTTTGTTTTAATTCATTTAGCTTATTTCTAATTATGTCTTGAATAACTGTACTCAACTAAACAGAAAACAGGAAGCAACAGGAGAAGATTAAAAACATTTATTATGATTTGAATAATAGCTAAATGAGCTGGCAACATTTCTAGTCATTCTTCTTTCAATAAATAGTTCCCCTTGGGTGTTTTCAGTCTTGCTGATGTCTTGGTTTTGAGGAATCCACAGTGTAGGTAAGCATGAGCAACCTCAGTAGACACGGGATTCTATGTTGTTGTACCCCATTTGTGGCTTATCTATTGTGATATAACAACATTCTAATATCACCACTGTGGTATAACACTATCTGGAAGTGTATGTAGCAGTAAAACTGTTTAGAATGTACACATTTTGGAATATACACAACATTTTGGATTGTGGACAACAAGGATTTTGAGTGAGCCAATGTTTATACAGAAAACAAATGGCTAACCATACATGATAACTCTGTGCCATATACTGTATATAAAATAGTGACTGGGGAAACATGCAGAATAGAGCTGTAATTCCATCAAAATGATTCTGATAACATCACAAACCATGACAGTGAAGTTGGGCATTTCCCCCCCATGTCACTTTTTCTAATAATGTATGGTGGAACATTTCTTAACCAAAATGAATGTTAAACATTATTCAATTAATATTTTTTTTAGACTGGACAGTGAGGGAAAAATAATAGTGATCAAGTTATTAGGTCTTAAAACATTTGAGTTACATGCAATAAAATTCAAAGGCAAAAACAAAAACAAAATGTTTAAAGCAGCAGCACTAGTTGACAAAAATGTCAGTAATCCAGTGGGCAGTTAGGACAAACCAAAACATTAATGTACTGTATCTGATTTGTTTTTTGCTTTATTTCATTTATGAGGCAAGAGAGGATTCTGAAGTTTTTTTTAAATTCTTGCTCATTTGTCAGGTTTACCATCATGGATGTAAGCAGATCAGGGTGGTGTAATGCTCTTGGTTATCAGAAATGTACACTGGCAATGACTGGACATATGTCTATTATGAATATAGCAGGAGCCGTTAAAATGTGACCTCCAGGGAGGAGATTTTTAAACAATGTTGGAGGCTGCCATCTTCATTGTAGATCTACATAAATTGCAAATATTTTCATTAAGCACTCTCTTAAAAACAGCTGAATGAATTTAAAATACCCAAGTGAAGAATGTAAGACTATCAAGAATACATTATTGCTAAAAAAAAATGGCAGGATGACTTTTTTTGCCAGTTAACTAATACTGCAGCTTTAAAGAGCACTTCTTATGTTCTTCCTTGAAACTTCCCTCCAAACCACAGTGGTAGCCATATCCTGTGGATGTCAAATGATGCCAACTTCACATTTTTTTATTTCTGTCCTGTAAGTAGGAGAAGGTATCGTAAATTGGTACTGAGTAGTCCTGCTGCATGATCCCTTCCTCTCCTGGTGTGAGTGCTCCATTCCCAAGCTCCGTCATTTTGTGATGTCAGAGTTTGGAAAGCATAGAGGCATGCTCCATATATAAGTAATAGCATTTTTAACTCACTGTTTTTAGTATGTTAGTGGTCCATTTCATTCAAGTCAAAGCCATCGCTCAACTAACAAAATCCTTCTAAGTCTAGCAGTGGCTTTGACTTGAAAGAAAAGGACCACTAACATACTAAAAAGTTTCTTAAAAAACATTACTATTACTCATCTATGGAGTGCACTCGCACACTTTTCAAATTCTAACATCAGAAAACATTGGAGTGTGGAGACAGATTGCTCATACCCGGAGGGGAAGGGCTCATGTAGCAGGACTCCACAGTACCAAGTTATAATCCCTTTCCCTACTTATGGGACAGAAATAAAAAATGTGAAATTGGCACCAGTTGACAACTGCAGGGTATGGCTTCCACTGGTGCTTGGAGGAACAGACCTGAAAAAGGTGATCTCTAAATAAAAGCTATCAAAACACTATGAAATTCTGATCTTCTGTCAATTGTCTGTTGTATGATTCTGATTGGCTACGATACCCATGCACAACAGTAGACCACTCCCATACATAATAACTGTTTTGACTCTCTGTATTCTCCTGGGTCATGCCTGGAAATTGGCATTGTATTGTTTAGTGCACCTACCTGGTAACCAACATCTAAGTAAACAAATAAATACACAACAGATGACTGGCAGCTGTAAGCCATGCATGCCAGCACTGCACTGCCACTGGATTGTTACTTGGTTACTTACTTGATTACTTGGTTAGTATAGACAAAGTAGGCCTGGGCCCATTTAATTGTCTCCCACTCCTAGTGGGCTTATTGTGTTTTTATTTATATATTTTTTTTTTTATTTTAAGGACAGAAATGTATCTAATTCATTTTTAAACGAGTCAAATGAGGTTGTTTCCACTACTTTTTTTGGCAGATTGTTCCACAATATGGATGTACGTATATTATAGAAATTCAAATGCCTATTAGTTCTTGCCCTATTTACAAAAATTTGTTTATCATGTGACCTTGAATTGACAGTTTTATGAGTCCTTATTACATTACATTGTGTTAATAATGCTTTATCTTCCAGAATACGGTGTAAGAATAGTAAATCTCCCCTAATTCGTCTTGTTTCCAATGAGTAAAGATCGAGTTCTAATAACCTATTTGCATATTCCATGTTTTGTAGGCCTTTTATTGATTTAGTCAAACGTCTTTCGACTTTTTCCACTCTGTGTTTGTCCTTTTTTAAATGTGGACTCCAAATTGGAGATCCATAGTCGAGATGTGGGAGTACATAGCTCCTGTATAATTTTAGAATGCACTCTCTATTTCTAGATATAAAGGCTTTTTTAATAGAATAGATAATGCTGTTACATTTTCCTATTGTTTTAGAAATATGCGTGTCTGAGGATAATTTAGAGTTTATCCATATTCCTAAATCCTTCTCGCTATTACTATTTTTTATCTTATTATTTAAGACATACGAGTGTTTAGGATTATTCTTACCAAAATGAATTACTGCACATTTATTCTCATTAAATGTCATGCCATTTTGCTCTCCCCAAGCTTCTATTCTATTCAAACTATTCTTTAGTTCTTTATAATCACTCATTGTCATAACTTCACCCCCTATTTTAGTATCATCAGCGAATTTTGTTATAAGGGAATTAGCCCCTTCACTCATATCGCTGATGTATAATCAAAATAATAGTGGGCCCAACACTGATCCCTGAGGAACCCCACTAGTCACCCTCCCCTCATCAGAAAGAGCTGTATTGATACGCACCCTCTGCGTCCGATCCTTCAACCAATTTCCAATCCATCTTATAATACTTGTATTTAATCCCAGTTTAATTAATTTATCAATTTATAGCGAGGAACCGTGTCGAATGCTTTTCCCAGATCCAAAAAAGTCACATCCACTGGTTTACCTTTATCCAGTTGGGAACTAATATGGTTATAGAAGGCTAATAGGTTCATATTACAACAGAGCCCTTTCTTAAATCCATGTTGAGATTTATCTTGCAATCCTAACCTTATTATGTCCTCTTCAATACTATTTTTAATTATTATTTCCAAAATCTTGCAACAAACTGATGTCAAGCTGATCGGTCTATAATTTGTTATACTTGATTTATTTCCTTTCTTGTGAATTGGCACCACTATAGCTTTTCTCCAATCTAAGGGTATTTCACCATTTGCAAGGGATCTATTAAATATTCGAGTCAGTGGATCTACTAATACATCTGAAAGGTTTTTCCATATAATTGTATCAATGTTGTCCGGACCTGATGAGGAAGATATCCTTCATTTTAACAGTTCCTGTTTCACTGTATCATGACTGATTTTGAAGAGTTCCTTATTAATAACCTCTGTGACACTTATTTGGGGATTGTGTTCCTGATATGTGGTCACAAAATAATTATTAACGCTATCAGCTATTTTTTTGTTGTTCACTATTGTTTCACCATTTACAGTTACTGAATTGATCTTCTTACCTCTTTGTTTATTATTATTTATAAATGCATAAAAGGCTTTATGATTTTTACTTGTTGCTAACTTATTTTCATATCTGACTTTCCCTTTTGTATTGCTGAAAATGTTCCATCATACATTATACATTATAAAATTACATAACTTTTTTGCCAGCTAACAAATACTGCTACTTTTTTTGTTCATTTCTTAAATAAGCATTGATCATCTCTAGTTACAGCCAACAGTAATAAAGGTCTCCATTTTCCATTCGTGAGTCAAATGTTAATAACATTTTCCATTTCTAGCTATAAAAAAACAGCTGTATTTGGAGTCCCATTCAGACAGTAGAACAAGACTCATTTGACCTTCCCACTAATGGCTGACTCTGCTTTATTCTACCTGGAATATAGAGACTCCCAGGAGAAAAGAAAACCCTAACTAATGGGACTTTGGCACAAAAAAGGATGTGTTTTGAAGTTATAATCACTGTAAATAAAAACTGTGGCCCATTGCCACTTGAGAATCACATCCCCACTAAATAGTTTTTCACACACACTGCAAAGTTTGTTCCTCTGTCTCAGTGAATGGTGCAATAGTCAGAGACTGATCCTGCAGATGAATGCTTGAAAACACTGTTTGAAAGCCACCTCTAGAGCTACTTTCTTTAAGTACAGTAGAGATAGGAAACATGTGCAACTCTTGTTACCTTCTGAACTTGCCTGCTGATATATTACTAGATTTTAATGCACTGTGGATGTTCTTAACACATTTGAAATGTGATTACCGACTTGCCAACGTGATTTTCATGGTGTGGTGGACACACTAAACCAACTTTGTTAAACTGCTTTCAAAAACAATTGTCAAACATGGCTTCATAGAGTGAACATGACCGAACATTACCTCTGTCTGTCCTGTAGCTCAGGACATTTGTTCCATGTTAATACAGCCACTTATGACCACTTTTATGGTTGCACGAGTGGTCTCACTGCATTCATAGTGTATGAGAACCACAACCTGAAAGTGAGTGGTTCTGATACCCTAAGGATGTAAGTGGTCTCGGCAGCTGTCTTAATATATTATCGATCAAGATCAATTAATAATATATTAAAATTGATGATAAATAGCCCCAGACATGCCTATTTCCAAGACAGATGCACATAAGATACTTTTCACGAAATAAGAGTGTCTCATGCATAGAGGAAAGCAGTGCTCTGATTGGTCAGGAGCTCTCCCTCAAGCTTTTTATAGTGATCAGGAATTATGAGCAGCATTGCCATTAGGATTGTTGCCTCACATACCACATTTACTGTAGTGCTCTTGTATCAGCAACACCCATCACCATGGATTCTTTCTCCAGAGCAGTTGCCTGGGTTTCCACTTTTGTGTGTCTCTATCATACACATTCCAGCAGAGAATCACCCTTTTGCTTGCATTTTTGCTGCTGGAAGCTCATTCACTATTGGAATTTTTCAAAGCAAAAGCCCTTTAGAAGACAAACGTCTTTGTCAAACACTGCACTGTCTCTTGATTAATGAGGGTACAGCATTTTTTAAAGCCTATTTTATAATCTGGAACAATCACACTGAAGTCAAGTTGAACAGGTAGACACAGAAGTCTTTGTAACTAAAACACTGCATTAAATGGGTCTTAAAGGAGAACTGCATTGAACTGGTGAGTCATTCTTTCTTGTGTCAAAGCAGTTTTTAGAATACTGTTTCTAAGCCTCTAATTGTTCCCTCTTTACTGACCTTATAGGAAACTCAGTGCGGGTTTCTTACCGACACACTGGTGGGATGCACCATAGCAGGATAAGTCACTCTGTTTTACTCTCTGCCCAACTTTACTTGATGAAGTTACTGCCTTGTTCTTCACACACACCCATGCATAATCCTGCATTCTTGTGTACAGTCTCTTTATACCATTACTCTTTTAGTACCTCATCTAACCTTATTGTAGTTTCCATCTCGATTTCTACTGATGTGCATCACTTTTCACTTTTTTGCATTTACAATACAGGGAGCTACCATAAACTGGATCACTATTCTGTTATTTCGATCCCTCTTCTCTACTTTAACTCCAACCACAGTGTTCTCTCTGTTATAGGTCTTAGTGGCATCAGCAAGGAGGCATACCTTATTGCGGCTCCCCTTCCTTATATCGCAAGTGAAGATACTGGGCTGGTCCGCCGGTGCAACAGTAGCACTATCACTTGTGACGTCGATGATCCAGGTTTGGGAGCAAACTTGGGTTGTCAGAGGGTCAACTGGAGGAAGTAGGATCAAAGCTCTGTAGAACTGCTCTCCTCTCCTCTTCCAGGGAGGGATAGAGGGAAGGCTGCTGTGCCCGGTGTACTAGCCCCTAGTGATGGCTGGAGGTTAGGCAGCCAGGGACAGCAATTCAGAGATGAGAGGAGTGACAGCCACTGACATCCTGTGTGCACAGGCACATCTGGGTGGCATTGGCTCCACCATGGGGGATAAACTGTGGGGAAGATGGGAGTCAGACAGTGAGTCTGTATGGGGCACGTGGTGATGGGGTTGGGGGAAGGTTGGTCACTGATGATTGGGCTGCTCCAGGTAAAATAATAAGCTCTAACTAAAAAAACAAACAATGAAAGAGCACCAGTAACAAAACTGATCCTTGTAGTACCCCACTTGTGAGGGTTCTTTGTGTGGCCTCTTGACACTTCACTATAAGTGTGCATAGAAGAGTGTTGTCTAGGACCTCATGGCAATCATGCAATTGTTCATACAAGCTGTCCTTGCACATTGAATGTTGCTGCTTCCCTGCATCTGTGACTCATGCAGTTTTTCTCTGTAGATGTTACTGTCGTGTTGCCTGTTTACTGCCCATAACTCTGAGTTTGTTAGCTGTAAACTATGATGCGTATTGTTATCTGCTGTGTATTGTTGCTTTTGAGTAACCTGCCTGACCGGGACACTTTGAAAAAGGGCATTTGTGCTTAAAGGTCCTCCAAACACAATAAAATAAACAAACAGATAAATAGATAAATAATTAGAACTACTCTCTACTGTACATCTTGCCTTCCAGACAGCTCCTATCCTCTTGGTCAGTTTGTCGCCTACCAGCAGGTTACCCAGTTGTTTTATGGGTGTTCTGTGTAGGACAGAGTTGAAGGCCTTTCTAAAGTCAAGGTACAACACATCCACTGCTTGGCCCCTGTCCACCACCTTGGTAACCCAATTAAAGAAGTCATTCAGGTTAGTTTTGCAAGAACCTCCTTCTATAAACCCATGCTGCCTCTTGTCCTGCAACCCATTTATCACCAAAAATTCCACAATTTGTTCCTTTGTCATGGTTTCCAGAGGCCACCTGCCCACAATCAAAGTCAGACTGACCAGTCTGTAGTTTTCTGGGTCATCCTTGTCTCTGCTGTTGTGACTGGCACCTCATTAGCTACCCTTCAGCCAATGGAATCAAACCTATCTCTAGAGAACACTTACATAGATCTGCCAACACCACTGCCTGTGTCTGATCCACCTCCTTCAGCACATAGTACCATAGAAACAT
Source organism: Neoceratodus forsteri (assembly GCA_016271365.2). NCBI lineage: Eukaryota > Metazoa > Chordata > Ceratodontiformes > Ceratodontidae > Neoceratodus > Neoceratodus forsteri. Next base: position 130,962,075 of record JADMNL010000024.1, read on the forward strand.
AGATGTTGACGGCTTCCAGTCTGCCCATTTTTTTCTACCTTATGAATATGTCATAGGCCTTTACTCTGTCGATGGCCTATCTATTCATACTCATCTGTATTGCTGCCTTATGCCTATCCCATGCCTATTTGAAGCCCTACACTGTATTCATATCCACCACTTTTTGAGGTAGGCCATTCCATGCATACACCACCCTTTCTGTGAAAAAGAATTTCCTCACATTACCCCTTAATCAGCCTCCCTCTAATCTCATGCTGTGTCCTATTGTCCTGCTATTTTTCTTATATTGAAACATATTAGACTCTTTCATCTTGTTAATGCCCTTAAGATAGCTGAATGTTTTGATCATATCACCTCTCACCCTCCTTTGCTCTAGGGTATACATATTGAGCTCTGTTAATCTGTCCTCATATGTTTTCTGATGCAATCCCTGCACCATTTTGGTTGCCCTTCTTTGGACTGCCTCCATTTTGTTAATGTCCTTGTGCAAGTGCAACATGTTAGACTCTTTCACCTTGTTAATGCCCTTAAGGTGTTTGAATGTTTTGATCATATCATCTCTCTCCCTCCTTTGCTCCAGGGCTCCATTAATCTGTCCTCATACAGTATGTTTTCTGATGCAATCCCTGCACCATTTTGGTTCACCTTCTCTGGACTGCCTCCATTTTGTTAATGCCTTGTGAAGGTGCAGCCTCCAGTACTGCATGCAGTACTCCAGATGGGGCCTAACCAGTGTCTTGTAAAGAGGGATTATTAGCTCCCTCTTACAACTTGTGATACCCCTACTAATACACCCCCAACATCCCCCTAACCGTGCCTACTGCTTTAGTGGTCTGCTTGGATGATTTCAGGTCATCTGTGATGATGATGCCCCAATCTCTTTCTTCCCTTGTGATTGCCAGCAACTCCCCTCCCAACCTATAGGTGGCATCGGGGTTTCTCTTCCCTATGTGCAAGATCTTGCACTTCTTTGCATTAAACCCCAGTTGCCACTGTTCTGACCCATCATTGAAACATAGACCATGATGGCAGAAAAAGACCAGAGGCCCATCCAGTCTGCCCATATTCCCTATAATTAGAGCCCCATTAAATTCTTTAATTCTTTTTATTTTCTATAATTTTTGTTTTTGTTTTTCTGGAATTTCTTGTTATTTATTTTTATTCTTTGAAAATGTAGTTTTATTTCTTATCACATCTACATTCATAAAATCCCTCAGAATGACCTTATACACACTAGAAATCACATTCCTTTTATACTGCATTATTTTAAGCAGCATTATGCAATGGTCTTGAAAGATTCTGTGAATCAGACAATTCTGCTCCACTTCCTTGTGGACCATCTCTGTGGTAAGAACGGAGCCTAGAGGTCACGTGATGCAGGGCACCTTGAAGAAGCACTGACCCGAAGCACCCGCCAATTGACCTCTTTTAAAAGCTTACTTTGCCCAATTTAAAGTACAGACTTAGCTTCAGACCTTAGTTATACTTCGTATTGACACTTGAAGCAACAGCGATTGCCACTGGGGACGTTTTTGGGTGATGGATTTGGTTTTTAAAGCTGAGATGGAGGCCGAGATGAAACAGGCCAGCATTAAACACACTCCTCCGGCTACCCCAGAGAAAACAGCCAAAAAATCTAAACATCAGAGCTCGGGGTATCTCAAGTCAAGTTCTTCCAGCTCCTCGGCAGGTACTCTAGCGGAGGCAGTTTCTTCAGATTGCTGCCTTTAAGAAACACTCGAGGACATATCTGCCAGAATTGAAATCACTTTGAGGTGACCTAAGCTCCCTGTCGCAAAGAATGAGAAACTCTGAAGCGAGAACTACCTCTCTGGAGAGGTGGAAGGAGAGAATGGATCCTGTAATTGCTCAGCTCCGGCTACAGCTTAAGAAGCTGCAACTGAAACCTGAAGATTTGGAGGGGAGAAGTAGAAGGAATAATGTCCTGATACTAGGCCTACCTGAAATGGAGGATGGTCCTGATGCCATCGGTTTCCTTCAGAAATTTCTTGTTAAGATCGTGGGCCCATCCCCATTAAACCCACAGTACCACATAGAACGGGCCCATCGCTCTCTCAAGCCAAAACCCCCACCTGGATCACCACCATGGCCAATAATAGTGAGATTCCTAAGCTACCTTGAGAGGCAGCATGTCATTTCCAAATTGAAGGAGCTCCAAGCCATCTTATGGGGTAACGCTAAGTTGAGGATAACTCAGGATCTCCCCTTTGAAACTCGTCAAAAGTGATCAGCATTTCATCCCATGGTCAGCAAGTTAATAGCGGCAGGAATTCGCTTCAAGATGGTCTAACCGGCTAAACTGCAAGTGGCTATTGAGGGAGTTTGGCATTCCTACGAATCCCCAGAGCAGGCAACCGCGGATCTCACAATCAAGCTACCTAATTTATTTAAGACTGGCTGAACTGTTATCTCAGATACCTAAGACTTTCAGTCCTTAATCTTGTGGAGTGAATTACATACCTGTTTTGGATCCCTTCTCTCTCTTTTTTTTTTTCTTCTTTTCTTTCCCCTCTCTTCCTTCTCTCTTTTGCCTCTCTCGGGCTGGTTTTGGAGGGTTGCTGGGGTGTCTTGAGGCCTAGTAGGCCTAATTCAGCGATGAGATTGCTGGTGTGTCCCTGTGGGGAAGGGGGTTGAAACCTTTGTTTAGTGTGCATTTCCCTGCGCCGCTAATGGGGACTTTTTTTTTTAGTCCCATCAATTTTCAGGTCCCCCGATCACTTCCCCACCCTTCGGGGTGATATAATTCCCGTAGATTTTAACAAGTTATGTGATAAAGGTTTTTTTTGGAGACCTTTATTCCCCTGAGGTCTGTTTCATAAATTATCTGGGCCTATCTAACCTCATCTGGAGCAGCACTCTCGATTTTGAGTAGGTTGGCCAACCTACGTCCAGAGGGATTCATTTTCACTTTCCCTGGAATTGGCTCTGTACTTTTTCTAATAATTCTCCTGATTCTGAATAACGTATCTAGGGCGTACATTTGTGGTTTTCTTTGAGGGGTTGGTGGGTGGGAGGCTTTGGGATGGAGCAAGCTTGGGGAGAACTGCATATCGCACCAGAGAAGGGGGAGAAGGGTGGTCTCCCAGGGAAGCTTAAAGAGCAAGGTAGTTGCCGAGCACTTCTGGTATACCTCCTTCAGGTAGTTTCTGGCAACAATGCTCAGATCTGGTATTTACATGGAGCTATAGCTTCCCAAGGGAAGGTCGCCTATTGGGTTGGGTCCTCTATACTGGATACTCACATACCCAAAACTACCTTCAAAGGGGGACTTATTGTACATAGTTTGAAGGGATTTTGGGGGGAGGGGGATTTCACGAATTTGATGACTTTCCCGACTATAGCAACGATGGAGATTAAAAGGGAGCAGTTATATCTCCACATACTCTCAGCTTTACAAACATATACAGGAAACTATCGGGAAGGGTTCTCTTGTTTCAATACTGTCTATGTTCAAAGGGGGAGGAGGGGAGGGAGGGGACTGGAGTGTGCCTTTTGGGGTTCTTTTTTCATTCACTGACACATGATTATTGTCTCCTTCAGAAAGATGGTAATGACTTCAGTAACAATTAAAATTGCCACATGGAATGTTAGAGGAGTCAGAGACTTGATTAAAAGATATCAAGTCCTCAAAAATTGCACTTTCTTGAATATAGACATCCTTTTGATGCAGGAAACCCACCTTCTAGCTACTGAAACAAATGGGTTACGTAGACAGGGGTTCTCCCAAGTTTTCATTGCCTGTGGGTCATCTGCGAGCAGGGGGTGGCAATTCGGGTCAAGAAGCACGTTTTGTTCATAGCAGAAGAAACACTATCGGACCTGGAAGGCAGATTTATTTTAGTTAAGGGCACGCTGAACAACAACATGGTGGTATTGGGTGCAGTTTATGGCCCAGTGGGAGGTAGTGCGGAGTTCCTTATGTGTTTGGCAGACAAGCTGAGCAGATTTCTGCCCTCCAGGTTAATTATTGGGGGAGATTGGAATATCCCCCCAACACAAGATTTAGATAGAACATATAGGCCACTAAAGCCCCTATCCCCCCCCACAGCAAGCCCTAAGGGACTTTATGGGATTATTGGGTCTGTGCTATCCATGGCTCCTATTTAACCCCTCTGGTCAGGTTTTCTCATTCCAGTCCCAGGTTCACCAGTCGTGGTCTAGGCTGGACTACATTTTAACCAGCACTTCACTCTTAGCTGGCCTTCACCAGACTGGTATTGAACCGATTGTCAAATCGGACCACTCGATGGCCTGGCTAGTGATCTCTCCAGACCAGTTCATTCAAAGGGACACTACCTGGAAATTGAATACACAACTCCTAAAAGAGGAGCACATAATCTCTCACATAAGGGATACAATCTCTTCTTGTATGGATACTAATAAGGGCTCCATTAAAAGGGCTGATCAAATATGGTGTTCCTTTAAATGCTACATTTGGGGTGAATTCATTAGGCTAGCTTCCAAACGGAAAAAACAAAGGGAGGCAAGAATTATTTCTCTGTCAAATCAAATCAAGGAGGCCGAAAATACTTTATCCACATCCTCCCCTTCAGGTCTCTTGGAAACCCAGCTGAAACTTAGAAACGAATATGCAGATATATTAAAAGAAAAGGCTGAATATGCCATCCTAAAAACTAAAGACCGCTATTTTGATCAAGGCGAGAAGCCGGGAAGAATGCTTGCCCTTCTGTTACAGGAGCTAGAGAGCTCAAGGCTCTTCCTCTCTGTACTAGCCTCAGATGGCTCTATTAAGACTTCTCCACGTGATATCTCTCAGGTTTTTGAAAATTTTTATAAAGATTTATACAGTAAAAATTCTTCACAGGTCACATCCTCATGTATAGAACAATATTTGGATAGCCTTGACCTTCCGTCTCTTCCAGCACATCATTGTCCGAGTCTGTCCTCCCCAATCACCTTGGGGGAGATAGAGGAGGCGATCAGAGGGCTTGCATTGGATAAGTCACCAGGACCAGACGGCTTCCCCTCCAACTTTTACAAAACCTTTTCTCACAAATTAGCCGCCCTCCTTTTAAATTTATTTGAATATATGTTCATTTTGGATACTCTAGATCCTTCCTTGTTGGAAGCCATGATAGTTCTCATCCCAAAGCCCGACAAACCACATAATGATCCTGCCAGCTACCGCCCAATCTCGCTTTTAAACTATGGTATCAAAATTCTAACAAAAATCCTGTCTCTCTGAATCAAGCGGGTCTGGTCTCACTTGTTGAGCCCTGAGCAGGTGGGATTTGTGCAGGGTCGATCTTCAGCTGATCATTTGTGAACCCTTTCACATATCTTCCAGGCTGCCCAGGACTCCCAGATCCCCATGGCTTTAATCTCATTAGACGCAGAAAAAGCCTTTGACAGAGTAAACTGGGAGTTTCTCTGGATAACTCTTAAGAAAATGGGCTTCCCAACAGTTTTCATTCGATGGATACAGATGGTTTATCAAGCTCCCTCTGCCAAAATTTATTGTAATGGTGTATTCTCTCCACGGTTCTCTTTATTTACTGGCACCAGGCAAGGCTGCCCCTTATCTCCTTTTCTATTTAACTTATATCTGGAATCCCTTTTACTTAGTATTAAACGCGCCCCTCAGGTCATGGGCTGTCCAGTATATCAACAGTCTCTAACCCTTTCAGTAACTGCAGATGATATTCTCCTTCATTTGGCCTACCCCAATGTATCGTTACCACATGCATTACAAATCATCAGGCAGTTTGGACTCATAGCTAATTATAAATTAAACTTATCAAAAACTGTGATTTTTCCTCTAAATGCCCTTACCCACCAGGCTAGCTTTGCTCACCTAGGCATGAAATGGTCCTCTCACTCTATTAAATATTTGGGTATTCATCTCACCAATGACCCAGAGACTTTCAGGAAGCTTAATCTGGATGACTTAATTACAAACATCTAGCAGGACCTTCAAAGATGGATAAACCTTCCCCTTTGAATATGGGGTCGTATCAATATTGTTAAAATGAATGTCCTTCCTCATCTTTTTTATCCCCTCAATTTATTAAATCTCTGGCTCCCATTGTCCTATTTTCATCATTTCCACTCCGCCCTTTCCAAATTTATCCGGCAGGGAAAACATCCCAGGCACTCTTTCATAAAACTCAGCCTTCCTAAGGAATTAGGTGGGCTTCGTCTTCCTAATTTAAATTTTTACTACTGGGCGAGCCACCTGTCAAAAATGGGATGATGGTTCTCAGACACAGGCGACGGGTACCTACCAATCTGGCTACAATTAGAGAGGAAGCTTCTTGGTCTGCGTGGCCTCAATTCCTCAGGAATATTTTTCTCTCCTAGTTCTGCGTTGCCAAATGTCATGCAAAATTCAGTGGTGGGGGTTTCCATTAAGATTTTAGCTCAATGTTGGAATTTTTTTTAACATTCCATACAAAAAGGACTCGGCTCAACCCCATCTTCAGAATCCAAATATTCCAAATAGGGGGATCACTGCTTTTTCCGGATTGGCTTCCTCAGCTACAGGATGTTTCAATAGAGGACCTGTAAGGTCAGACCACTCTCCTGTCATCCCCTGATATAATAGCAAAATTCAATATCCCTCAGAAATATATTTTCAAAGTGTTTCAGCTGAGACACCTTATGGTGTCCAATTGTGGAATTACATTATCACAATCCCGGGTTAGGCCCTTTTTGGAACAGGTACAGATATACGCCAGTAAGCCCCATGGAATATCGGCGATTTACTCTCTTCTTTTGGGAATCAAATTCCCAAATGCCCTCCCGGGTTCTAAAGTTTGGACTTCCCTTCTGACTGATGTTAGTCGTATGTGGAGTCAGGTTTGGAAGGACCTGCATAGATATCTTACCCAAGACAGACATAGACTTATTCAGTATCAAATTTTAAATAATATGTATTACACTCCTGTTAAACTAGCCAAACTGGGTAGGCTTCCTGTGACAACTTGTACCAGATGTGGTTCATCTGAAGGGAATCTCATTCATATTTTCTGGCATTGTAACAAAGTGGGACCACTCTGGAATGCAATTCAGTCCAGCCTAGATCCTCTATTGGGATTAGGGGACTTGTTTACTATAGAGATATGTATCCTTGGGATGTTTTCGACCATTAATATTAAGGAGCATAGATTTCACATGGCCTTAATTTCTATTGTGGTCAAAAGATTGGTTCTTAAGCACTGGGTGGACCAATTAGTCATAACACATGAGGAATGGTTGAAGGAAAAGTCACTTTGTTTCAATACCTTGCGGTTGATAGCCAGCTCCCGGAATTGTATGGATACATTTAATCGCAAATGGGGTAAATTATACGCCTTATATTTGAATTGAGATATTGAAAGTACATGTCTCTGCTTATTCTAGTTGGTCAATTTTACTCATCCTTGGCAAGTGCTGACTGTTGGTTTCTAATTCACGAGTATCTTTGTGTTGTTATGTATATTAGGCACACTCCAGGGGGAGGGGGTGGGTGAGGTGGAGACAAGACGGGGAAGGGAGGGAAGGAGGGTTTTGTAGATGTATTGGTATTGTTTTAGTTTTATTTGATCCAGGGACAGACTGATGTTGGCTACTTCTTGTCTATTTTGGCTAGTATTCTTGTACGACCAACCTTGTAGCCTCCTTTCTAGTTATATGTAAGACGAAAACAATAAAAATGTTGAATTTCAAAAAGAACAGAGCCTAAACAACAACTGCTGCAAGCATTTATTTAGTTTTTGACAAAAAAAAAAGCAATTTTTTAACTTTTTTCATGTGTTTATTTTATTTTTATTTATTTTTATATCCCTAATTTCTTTTAATTTCTTATTTAAGAAAAACACGGGTCCCTACCTATAATCCCTGAACCTTCCCTGAAACCTATTGTTCCTCCAGGGCACTAACCCTCCCCATTCTATCGGCAATCTCCTCCCTGGTCTTGTCACCCCAGGTGACCACTATTCCCTTCATTCTGTCCCATGACTGCTTGAATCCCCTGACTGTGTTTGCACCCACCACCTCAGCCGACATACTGTTCCAAGGTTCCACCACCATTTCCATAAAAAAGTACTTCCTCACATCCCTCCTGAACCTTCCTCTTGTTAATTTCCACTTGTGACCTCGAGTTGGTATACAGGGTAATGTCTCACAGTTTACTTTGTTAATTCCTTTAAATTACTTGACGGTCCCTATCATATCTCCCCTCTTCCTTCTAGTTTCCATTGAATACATATTTAGTGCCTTGAGATGCTCCTTATAGCATCTGCCCTGCTGGCCCTGAATCATTTTTGTTACTATGCACTGTATTGTTTCCAACCTATCCCTATCCCTTCAGAGATGAGGGCTCCAGACCTGGATGCAGTACTCCAGGTGAGGTGTCACCAGGGATCTGTAGAGGGGAAGTATTATTTGTTTTCTTCTGCTATCAATACCCTTCCCCCATACATCCCAGCATCCTCTTAGCCTTGCTATAGGTCTTGTTACACTGGCTCATTTGTTTAAGAGAGTTATTGATAATAATTCCTTGATCCCATCAGGATGAGGATGAGGTGCTTTGTTCTTCTTCAGGAATTTCAGATCCCTGAACATCCTTTCTACTGAGACTGGGCCCACTACCAATCCATTGTCTCTCTGGCCTGCATTTTTGTAACAGCCTCTCCCCAAGGTGAATACTGAACAAAAGAATTCAGTCAGAATATCAGCCTTTTCCCCATCCTTCTCCACCCATGTCCCTTCCTTCTTTAATCTGGTAATAGCCTCCTTAGATATCCTCTTTTCTCTAACGTTCTTAAAAAGGTTTTCTCCCCCTCCTTGACCCCCTCCGCTATTCTTAGCTTGGTCTCTGCTTTACTTTCTTACCACTATTCTGGCCTCTTTCAGCTTTTGCAGATAATCTCCCCAGTTGGCCTCCCTCTGTTCCAACTTGTATTTGCAGAATTATTTTTGTTGCTGCAATTTTTGCCCTTAGTGCCTCTTTCACCCCTCTGGAAGACCAAACTGACTTCTTGTGCATTTTGTTCCTCCCGGCCTGTCTCATGCAGGATATCATCACCCCCTTTACTCCCCTCTTCATGACATCCCGTTTGCCCCTTTCTTTCCCTCTACATGTACTAGTATCTCCTTCAGCATTCCCTCCATTTTGTTGAAATCTAATCTTCTCAAGTCCAGGACCAACATTTTTGAACTGGAGTGACGTGCTGCTGTGGTTATTTTGAACCACATTGTATTGTGGTCATTGAACCCCAGTGGTTCCTTAACTACTACCTCTCTTACCATTTCAGCATTTTCCAGAACCAGAGGGCCCCCTCTCTAGTTAGTTCCCTGAGCCACTACATAAGAAGTTAGCCCTGCATTGCATCCCACAGTGCAGGACTTCCTGCACCGCTGGCTGCCATGATTTCCCAGTCCACATCCAACATAGATAGGTTTCCCACTGTCAGAAACTCTCCTTTGGCTGATGTCTTCTTGATCGCCCCCCCCAATTCACTGTCCCTTTCCTCCTTCTCGTTTGGCCATCTGTACACTACTCCAACCCTGATCTTCCCCCCTTCCACTTTCAGTTGTACCCAAACTCTATTGCATGCCTTGCCCCAGAGTAGTATGCTCTGTGGCCTCTATGGCTTCCTTAACACACAGTGATACCTCTTCTCCTGATTATTTGTCTGGCCCTCCTGTAGAGTGAGTAGCCCATTACATAGAAACATAGACAATGATGCCAGAAAAAGGTCAGAGGTGCATCCAGCCTGCCCAAGTTTCCTATAATCCTGGAACCTGCTGTTCCCCCAAGGTATTAACGATCCCCATCCTCTCTCTGTTCTCCTCCTTGGTCCTGTCGCCCTCGGTAACCACTATTCCCTTCATTATGTCCCAGCCCTACTTGAATCCCTGACTTTTTGCACCCACCACTTCAACTGACAGACTGTTCAAAGGTTCCACCACCCTTTCCGTAAAGTAGTACTTCCTCACATCTCTCCTGAACTTACATCCTGTCATTTTCCGTTTGTGTCCACGTGACCGTGAATTGGTATTCAGGCTAAATAGTTCCCTGCAGTTCACATTGTTAATTTCTTTGAAGGAGAACTGCTCTGAACCTGTAAGTAATTTTTTTCCTGTAGAAGTTAATTTTTAAGTACCAGTTTAAATTATGTTACTGTTCCCTCTCTACGGGCTTTTTAGTTATCCTATTATGTGTTTCTGATTTATACACAGATAGTAAGTGCCATTGTAGAACTATATGATGTAGTTTATGTCCCTTGCTCAGTTCTTCCGTTGTTGAAACAATGCATCCATGTCCCTACTGTAGAACTCCGTGGTTGGAGCAGGACATAAACTACATCATACAATTCTAAAATGGCACTCAACATCAGACTGTTAATTAAAAACAACCACCAAGGTCACTAACTGGAAAGCAAAGGTGGAACAATAACATGATTTAAACCAGTTTTTTTTTTTTTTAAAAACTGCTTCTGCTGGGAGAAATTACCTTCAGGTTCAGCGCAGTTCTCCTTTAAGGAACTTGAAGATCTATATCATATTTCCCCTCTCTCTTCTGGTCTCCAGTGAGTACATATTTAGTCCCTTGAGGTGCTCCTCATATTATCTGCCCCACTGGCCCTGAATCAATCAATCAAATCTTTATTTATCCAGGCGGTCACCGTTGAGCAAGCTCATTTACAAGGTGGACCTGCTGTTGGCAGGGACAGTTATACATACACAGACTAAAGGTACAGAACACAAAATGAACAAGGTGATACAAACAATGATTACAAAAAAACGGTGGGTGCAAAAAGTATACATTCCAAGGGCTCATGGGCTGAATCATTTTTGTTACTCTGTACTGCACTGTCTCCAACCTGTCCTTATCCTTTCTGAGGTGAGGACTCCAGAACTGGGCGCAGTACTGTAGGTGAGGCCTCACCAGGGATCTGTAGAGGGAAAGTATTACCTCTTTTCTTCTGCTATCAGTACCCCTCCCAATATATCCCAGCATCATGTTAGCCTTGCTATAGGCTTTGTTGCACTAACTCAATTGCTTAAATGAGTTGCTAATGATAACTCCCAGATCCCGTCCCTCAGCTGCAGTGCTAAGTCTCTCTCCTCCCATCCAATACTTTGTCTTGAGGTTCTTTTGCCTTAGGTGCATTACGTTGCACTTTCTAGCACTAAATTTTAACTGCAAGACCTTTGACCACCCCTCTAGCTTTTATAGGTCTCTCAACAGTTCCCTTATTCCCTCATCATTTTCCACCCTCCAACACACTTTTGTGTCATCTGTGAAGAGACACAACCTGCCCTGGATTCCTTCTCCAATGTCACTAATGAACATGCTGAAGAAGACCGGACCTAGGACCGATCCCTGTGGAACCCCGCTCATCACCTCCCTCTCCTCTGATTTAACCCCATTGACCACCACCCTCTGCTGCCTCCCCTCTAGCCAGTTACCTGCCCAGTCCACTATGGGTTTAGTTGCATCCAGGTTTTCCATCTTCTTTTTTGGTTTTCCATATAGTTTTTTTTTATAACCCGAGCCCAGCAGGCAGTTCCGGTCCCTCCCCACCACAAGGCAGGGCCGGGTGATGGGGTGCCGGATTTACCCCCACTCATGGAGCAAAATCCAGATGTTGGGGGCTGGCTGGGGTGCTGATGTGGCCATCATGGAGCCTGCCAGATCCTTTGTCTCCCATCTCCCTATCCCACCAATGTAAGGACACTGGCGTGTGACCTTCCGACCTGTACTCTCCTCTGGCCACCACCAGAGGGTAGTCAGTCAGTGGGATGACAAACCTCTCTCCCCCAAGAGAGTAGAGCAGTCATCCGGATGCTCGATCCTCTCTCACCTCTGCCAACCCCCTGCAGACCAGGCTCATTCCCGAACCCGGGTCACCAACGTAGGATGAGGTGTAGTGACCAGAGCCTCAACCTTCAGCACCACCATGCCAGTTGGTCTTCCATCTTCCTCAACTATCATTTGTGAGGTACTGAGTCAAAAGCCTTGCTAAAGTAAAAGTGGAGCATATCCACAGCATGCCCTTATCTAATTCCTTTGTCGCTCAGTCAACGAAAACTATCAGGTTAGTCTGCCAAGATCTTACTGCCATGAAACCATGCTGTTTACTATACTGGAGCCTGTTTCTCTCCAGGTAGTCTATGAGATCCTCTTTGATCAGTGACTCCATCAGCTTCCCTACTATAGAGGTTAGACTGACAGGCCTGTAATTCCCTGGTTGCTCCTTATTTCCCCCTTTATGAAGCTGTACAATGTCTGCCACCTTCCAATCTCTTGGAACCTCCCCAGATCAAAGTGAGCTGTTGAACAGATATACCAATGGTTCAGTCAGCTCCATGGCTAATTCCCTGAGTATCCTCAGATGCAACCCATCTGGTCCTGTTGCCTTATCTATCTTAAGTGCTGCTAGCCCATTCAGAACCCTTTCACTAGTACACAATGACTATCTCATTTGCGGGATTCCCTTAGTGGCCACTTTGATGCCACTCTCTGGCATTGACCCGCTACCCTCCTTAGTGAAAACTGAGCAAAAGTAGTCATTTAGGATGGCAGCCTTTTGCCCATCCTCCTCTATCACCATACCCCCCTCAACTAGCCTTACAGTTTCCCAACCCTTTTTCCTTTTTTCACTAATATGTCTGAAAAACTGTTTTTCTCCATTCCTGACCCCCTCCACGATACTCAGCTCTGTGTCATCCTTGGCCTCCCTAACGGCCCTCTTTGTCTCCCTATTCTCCTGTAGATAATCCTCACATTCTACCTCCCCCTGCTTTTTCTTGTATGTATAGAAGGTCTTCTATTTGGTCCTTACTGCTTCCCTGACCCTTGTTGAGAACCACAGTGGTCTCTTAAACCCGTTTTTCTTAGTTACTCTTCTTATGCATACTTTAGATGCCTCGAGGATGGCCCCCTTAATTTCCCCCCATCTCTTCTCCACCCCACCCTATGTCCTCCCCCCTACTAACTTATCCCTGACTAGTTCTCTCATCCTATTGAAGTCAGCCCTTCTAAAGTCAAGGACTTCAGTTCTCGATTGTGGTTTGCTGGCCCTGAGGGCCTATTCAAACCAAACAGAGTTATGGTTGCTGTTCCCCAGCCACTCTCCTACTCTCACCTCTCCCACCATCTTTGAGTTGGTGAGCGCCACATTAAGGACTACAGTATACCTGGTGGGTTCCTCAACTAGCTGCACAGTAGACAGTCTAGGAAGGCATCCAGCAAGGCCTGACTCCTGCAAGGCCTAGTCATTGCTACTTGTTGCCAATGTTTCTGTTATAGCTAACAGGTTTATTCCAATCTCGGCCATCACTGCCTGCCCTGGAGTGCACTCATTCCATTTCTGAGGCTTCTGGTACTTAAGCAGATCACCCTCCAGGACCCCTGTCTCCTACCCTTACCTCTTCTGCTGATAAGATCTACCATACTCATTCTCTACATTATTTCATCTTCATTACCATCCCTCCCAGTGATGTGGTCCCTAGTCTCTGATGTATGCCCTTCTGACTTTCCCTATCTATGTTACCCTTTTCCCCTGATTGTCCCCACTAGCTGGGGAACTGCTAGCTCAGTCTCTCTCACTGAATACTCCCTGCAGATGCATCTCTTCCCATGATGGTTTGCCTAGTTTTGATTTTTCTCTTTGTTGTCATTTTTACCACTTACTTTAGAGAATCTTTCTCTTGTAATTATGGTTGACAACTGTTTCTCTATTGGGTTGCTTCACTAACTCATAGGTAGGCTGGTATTAGTAATAGTTTCAAAGGACAGAGTCAGAAGAAACTGGATGGACAAGTGCCATTATCTGCCTGTACCTTGCTATGTTTCTCACCTTTGGTTTATACAGTATTCACATTTAGGGCTCAATCCTCAAATGTGGTGGGAATACGCTCAGATTGAGCACGTCCCCACCATTCAGCCATGCAGTCCTGGACCATGTGGGGAGAGGTGTGATCCTCAGCCCCATCCCCCCTGCCCTCTGCAGATGCAGATCCCCACGCAGGGGCTGTGGGCAGTTCCAAGGGCACTGCAGCCAAGATTGCTGGGCATCCAGTCAGATACCCGATGTGGCTCTGTAATGGATCCCTCACTCTTCATGGGGTTCCACAGGAAATGGCAGCCCATGTCAGTCCTCCATGGGCTGCCATCCCATTTGGCCAGTGACAAAATTACTGGCCAGTGCCAGCCCTGTACCTATGCACTTGAGGTTGGGGTCCAGTAGAGAGAGGGCTGATCTGGCCCTAGATGCTCCTGGATGGCCATGTTGAAAGTGGCATGTAGGCACTATGGAAGCCCTAGTGCCATGTAGCATATGCCCTCTCCACTGGCTGTGCATGCTGTCTGCAGGTCTGTGGATGGGGCAGTTGGCCACCTCCACCCCCTAGTCTGCTGCGACCTGGCTCAGTGTGTTGCAGTACTGTCCATGCAGCTGGGGATCAGATGCGGAGACAGCATGCAACCAGGATGTGGATTCCATGGTGTGTCCCAATGGTGTGCATCCTGCACCTAGGGGGCACTCCATGGATTTTCAAGGCCTTCTGCGAGGGCAGAAGGCTGCGTGCCCTTTCTGGATTGAGCCATTAGTCACTTTTATGGTATGTCTTCTTTTATTTTATATTTTGATGACTTAAACTACCTGGCAGTACCCACTTCAGAATGCACTTGGGGTAGTTGGTCCATTGCCACAGCAGTAGGGCTTCCGTTTGTAATGCTGTTGACCCGGGTTTGGGAATGAGCATGGAACAACAAGGCCAGCTGGGGGAGGAGGAGGATTAAGTGTCCCAGAAGGTGCTCTTTTCCTCTAGGGAGGGAGGGAGGATAGCAGGCCCTGCTGTGCTACTGCCATGTGGGTGACCACAGTTGGTAGTGCAGTTGGAGCATCTTGTGGGAAGGAAGGATGCCAGCTGGTACTATACACTGCACACATATCATGCGCATGCACAGAGGGTGCCCTCACTGCTGGGGTCTGAGAGGAAGGGGCAAAGAACTGGAAACACCAAAAGGGACAAGATGATACCCCCCACTCTAGGGCACTGCTCCCATATCTGACCACTACACCTCCCACACTAGAGAGCCAGATGGGCAACTAAACAACCCCTGAGAAGAAACTACAACAGGGCAGGAACTGCACTGTGAGGTCGTAGGTAAATGCCATAGAATGCTTTGTATGGGTCTTGGAGTCGGGGTACAATTGGTGACAGCAGGACAGGAGCTCCATGGTGAAGCTTGAGGTAAGTACCAGAAAAGGGTTTGTATGGATCTTAGAGCTGGGCCATAAGGGAGCAGAATTAGTGATAGTGGCACGGGAGCTGCACTGTGATGTTGAAGATAGAGAAGGGTTTACATAGATCTTGGAGTCAGGGCAGAAGGTGGCAGAACTAGCGGGGAAGGAGCTGGACTGTGAGGCTGGAGGTAGAGAAGTGTTCAGATGGGTTTTTGAGTTGTGGCAAAAGGGGCAGAACTGGTAACAGCAGGATAAAAAGAACAATAATAGAAAAGTCTGCACTTGTGTTTATATTGCAAATTAGTCTAATGAAACTGAAATCTTTTTTCCATCTTCTGTTTTCTCTCCACCTGGCTGCTGGCAGGTGAGCTTTGGCTCTCTCGTGAGAGCACTCACATCCACCCTGACACTGTGTGTGTCTCCCAACCCCCAGCCTAGACTCTGGTTAACCCCCACAGAGGAATTGAGCTCTGGATCAGGAGTGCAGCCAGGCATCATGCAGCCTACCAGAGCCTCTTCATTTTCTGTTTTCATCCCTCCCCCTCCGCAGCCATAAGCATGCATGCGTGGAGGCATGCAAGTGCCATGTCACTACATTCTTGCCTCTCTAACTCCGGTGCTGCCACCCAGACTCCACCAGGAGGCAGCCGAGGAGTGGGACAACATTCCCTCCCTCCCTGGGAGAGGAGAGCTATCCATTGGATGCTTGATCCTCTCCCTCCCCTGCGATCCCTGCAACCTGAGCTCACTTCAGAGCCTGGGTCATTGATGTGGTGCAAGGTGTGGCATCCAGCACCTCAACCCTCAGTGCCACCAGGCCGGTTTGAATGAAACTGTAATCTTTTAAAGATGTCTGTAAGAGTTTGGTAAATAGAGGGTAGCAAAGCCACCTAACCCTGCCCACTGAAGAGCCTGGGTATTAAGTCAGACTTTGTCATCTTTCTTTCATAATAAAAAGATTTTCAGGACCACAAACCTTGTGTCGGCAGCCTTCTTCACCTCCAAATGTCATTTTGTTTCTTTTTGTGTTTTTAGAGATGACTCTTCTAACCTGCACTGCACTGTTGCTGAAGTACATTGTTCACCCCTCTGTGTTTGTTTACTGTAGTAGAGTACCACCGATAACAAATGTGACATTCATATTTTTTAGCTGGTGACTAAAGGAGGAGGCAGTATAGCACTGTGGTTTAGGGCTCTAAGCTGCAAACCTGGAGACCTACGCTTGAATCCCACAGCCCATACTTACATACTGTGTGATTCTGAGCAAGTCACTTAACTTCCTTGTGCTCCAAGGGCTCACCTGGAAACAAGCTTCAACTTAGTGTGCCTTTCTTACTTAAACAATTTCCCCATCCCTAAATCGGTATTTTTTTGACTGTTTTTGCTCCTCCCTCTGGTAGGCAAAAGCACCACCTCCTGGCCATATTGACTGTTCTGGTGCTCAAATGGAGGGTATTTACCTCTTAGTTCCCTCTGCTGTTTTTCCCTTGAAGATGTTGTTGCAAGCATGGCTGTCCAGGCTGCATCACACACATGCACGCAACCTGCCATGCGCTCCACAACTTCCTCCCCTTCCCTACACTCCATGTACAGTACTACCACATGTTCTGCTACAGATGGCAGTGACAGAGCAAATCATTGCCCCCTCCCTCCCTAGAGGAGGAGGGCATTCACTGAGATGCTCAATCTTTGTCCCCAGGCTGACCCCCAATGTCCCGGACTTATTCCTGAACCTGGGTTGCCAGCATCACGAGAGGTAGTTCTACCACTGCACTGATGGGCTAGTCTATCAATCCTGTCTTTAACTCATATCATTTCTGACTACTGAATACACAGTAAATGCTGGGCAATGGGATTCAGTTAACAATCTCTCCCCAACCGCCGACCAGTCCTAGCTCTTCACACTTGAATGGAGGGTTGGGGGCTGGCAAATGGGGTTCGGTGTCAACAAAGGTGTATATCAACAGATCTGAGGAGCTCAAGTTGAACTTCAGAACAGTAATTGGTGCCTTGCATCTACAGTAAGGGCTCGATCCACAAAAGGTTGCAGAGGGCACCCACGGAGATGTGTGTAGAAAGAATTGGGATGAGCGGAGGTCCCATTCCACACTATCAGAGACCTCTGTGCACTCAATATCCTGTTCCTTTGGCCCCTGCACACCCAGACCTGGCCTCACACATTGCTCTGCACATGGCTGTGCCAATGGCAGGCCAGGGGTGGAGAAGCATATCTGCACCATTTTCAACAGTTCCACACTTTTGAGGTGCACAAAGGCAAGCAGCATTATGTGCTCCAGGGTGTTGCAGTAATTTTTTTTTTTTTTACTTTATTTTCCTCCTGTCACATCTTGGGGGAGCTCTGTCAGGCATCCCTCCCCTGTGCCTGCCTGCTTGAGATCCGCTGTGGTCTCATGCCCTTCTCCCCGCCCCCCCCCCGCTGCCAGCACTCCCAGTTTGACTCGTTCGGGGAGGGTAGCCTGACCACTTACTTGGGCTCCTTAAGAGACAGACACTGGCAAGTAGGAAGGCAGGGCCCAGGTGGAGGAGCGATGAGGCTTGGCCCAGACAGATCCAGTGCTGGGCATGGAGGAATGGTGCTGTCGTTTATCCCCACAAGCTGGGTGTTTCCTCTTTTCTGTTCCACCCTCACTTATGTGTGCACCCCCTGATGCTTGGCGCATGGCAACCCTGCCAGCATCAGGCATGCTGTAATGTGCTGTCCATGCATCTGCGGCACCCCTGGTCTCCACCAGGAGTCACCACAGCACCGGACATCCCAGTACCATCCCCCGGGACAGGAGAGCTACACACCAGGTGCTCTATCCGATCCCTCCCCTGCCGACCCCGGTGCCTGAGCTCGTTCCCGAACTCGGGTCACCGGCATGGTGCAAGGTGTGGTGTTCAGTGCCTCAACACTCAGTGCCATCGGGCCGGATCGGGTGTTGCAGTAATGCCTGCAAGACCAGTGCACAAGATCCTCCCAAGATCCCAAAGTGCTGATGATGGGCCTTTTCCAGCCAGTTGATGGTTGGTCCCAGCCCTATACACTTGCATTAAGGGCTGGGAGCTGGCAGTTTATTTCATTTTATTTTTGTTTGTCAAATGTATTTACATCGGAATATGGTAGTCCTTGGAGAAAGGCCATGTCAGACAATGTCTTGATCTGCACAGAAAAAGTAATCCTTTACAGTAGGGACCTTGGTATCCTATTTTATGTCTGCTGTTTCTTCCTGTTCCATCCCCAATATGCCCCTCTAGTGCCTCTGTGCTACTGTCTGTGAAAGGACTGAGACAGGGGATGGGGTCTTGGTGACTGTGGATCAAGCCTTTGTCTCTTATCTGTGCCCGCTTTGTGATTGATTCCTTACAGAACAAGGATTCTTCTCTATTGTACTGCTGCAATTGCTCACGGGTAGGCTAATGTTAAAGTAACAAACCTGGCTTGAATCCCAGTTCCCCAGCAGTATAATATAAATAAAGTAATTTCTCAGTACCGAGGTCAACATTTTAAAATAGAATATTCTGAGCCTGCCCATCAGCGTAGCAGTAGGGCTACTGATCATGACGCTGGCAACCTAGGTTCAAGAACGAGCGTATAGTAGGTCCTCAAGGGCCAGCACAGGGAGAAAGATTGAGCATTGCTGAGGATAATCTCCTTCTCTGGAGAGGGAGACTACTGTCCTCAACTTTGAGGCTGCCACCTGGGTGACCACCTGGCAGTGAGGTTGGAGGACTGAGGGAGGGAGGGAGGGGGTCATTGTAAATTCAGAATGCAAGCACACCTTGGTGTGCACAGCCTTGGAGCTAGTGCTTATGATGCCCTTGGGAACAGGAGTGAAAAAACAGTGAAAATGTCATGAGACAATAGACACTGGTATAAATGGACCACCCACTACCACATGGTTGCCATCTGATGACATAAGAATTGGGGATGTATCCTCCAACCCAGCCCCACCTGGGGGAAGCAACTAAGGCTCCATGGAGGCAGGACATCCAGGTACAGGGCTGCAGGAGGATCAGGTACACCATGGTTGTTCCTGAAGGAAGCCAGAGCCAGACATGAAAGGGAGCAGAAATAGAATGAAAAACAAAATTGAATTTTCAGTCAAAATCATTGTTTGTATCTTTTAAAATAGATGCCAAAAATCCTGTAATCAGAGTGGTGGAGAACCGTTGATTAATGCAGCACCAACCATAGTCTAGCACTTCTTTCAGCAGCCATATCTAACTACTGTAATCAATCTCCACACTTCACCCTAGAACTAACAACTCGTGAAAATGTCTCTGTCAGTCGATAGCTCAACGAGGTTAGAAAGATGTGTGTACAAATGTTACCACAGTAACAATTGTAAGCATGTCTTTCTAACCCCACTGAACCGCTGACTGACAAGCAAGTTTGAAATTCTGTCATATTATACTGGTACTGCGTGAATTGCACTGGCTGCCAGTCAGGTGGAGAGTCCTCTTTAAGGTGGGTCTTCTCACCTTTAAGGCCCTACACGGACAGGGCCCTGGTTACCTGTCAGCCCTCCTGACAACTACTCCCTGTCCGCCTCTCCAATCTCCAGCGGTGGCCTCCTGACCGTTCCTAGCACGAGGTTGAAATCAGCCGGCGACAGAGCCTTTAGTGTTGCAGCTCCCACTGTACGGAACTTATTATCAGCTGCGGTCAGAGAGGCCCTGACCACAGATGTTTTTAATGTTCGCTTGAAGACACTATTATTTTCTCAAGCATTTGACACTTAGATTATGATTTATTTTATAACCTGTGATTCTATTTATTTTGCTTATACTTATGTACTATGCTTTTAAAAATTTGTTCAGTGCCCAGAGCCTCCGGGATTGGGCGTCTTTTAAATAAACTTGACTTGTCTTGAATGAGTCAGCAGCTCTGCAGTACAGTTCTATACAGCTTTTCTCAGTTTATAAATGCAAACGTTCACTTACAGAGTTTGTGGGTTATGCTCCAAAGCATAGCTGGAAGACAGGGTTGCACGTAACCTGTCCAGTGCCCCAGGCTGTGTAGCAGCTCCACCACACAGGCTGGAGTTGATGGCTCTTTTGTACATGAAGGGAAGAGATGTTGCTGCAAGTGTCTGGTGGCAGCTAGATAATGGTTTTATATAATGCCTTCCTTACATTCAGCAGGCATCCCATAGTGCTTTTCAATCCAGTACATGCAGGGGAGAGTATGTTACTACTAATGGTTGGTAGGGGGATGACTGGAAAATGGTTCTATATGGAGCATTCCATAGTGTTTTTCAATCTAGGATATGGAGGGAAGAGTATATTGTTGCCTTTTGCCTAGGCTGGCCAGGGGCTGGACACTGACTCATATGGTGCTTTACATACACGGTGATGTTGCACTCTTGAGGTTCTGTCCTTTGGCAGAGACATTAAACTGAGGTCCCTCCTTTCCACCACTGGTGGATCCCCCGGTCTTACTTAAAAACCCCATGGCACTTACCATATGAGTAGGAGCATCCCCATGTCCTGGCCAATATCCCCACCCTGTCAGTTTCAATTAGGTCCCTGTAACCCCCCTCTGCCTGCATTTCAAGAGACACCTGGAAGTAAGGAAGCTCCATGTGCCTTTCCTATACAGAACATCACAGCTCAGTGTACCTTTTCTAGTCAAAACATCACAGCTCAGCGTACCTTTTCTAGTCAAAACATCACAGCTCAGTATACCTTTTCTAGTTAAAACATCACAACTCAGTGTACCTTTCCTGGTCAAAACTTCACAGCTCAATGAATCTCTCCTGGTCAAAACATCACAGCTCAGTGCATCTTTCCTGGTCAAAACATCACAGCTCAGTATGCCCTTTCTGGTCAAAACATCACAGCTCAGCGTGCCTTTCCTGATCAAAACATCACAGCTCAGTGTACCTTTCCTGGTCAAAACATCACAGTTCAGTGTACCTTTCCTAGTCAAAACATCACAGCTCAGCTTACCTTTTCTGGTCAAAACATCACAGCTTAGGGTGTGTTCCCTGGTCAAAACATCACAGCTCAGCATACCTTTCCTGGTCAAAACATCACAGCTCAGCGTGCCTTCCCTGGTCAAAACATCACAGCTCAGTGTACCTTTCCTGGTCAAAACATCACAGTTTAGCATGCCTTTCCTGGTCAAAACATCACAGCTTAGGGTGTGTTCCCTGGTCAAAATATCACAGCTCAGCATACCTTCCCTGGTCAAAACATCACAGCTCAGTGTACCTTTCCTAGCCACAACATCACAGTTCAGTGTACCTTTCCTAGTCAAAACATCACAGCTCAGCATACCTTTCCTGGTCAAACCATCACAGCTCAACGTAACTTTCTTGATCAAAATATCACAGTTCAGCGTACCTTTCCTGGTCAAAACATCACAGTTCAGTGTGCCTTTCTTGGTCAAAACATCACAGCTCAGCGTGCCTTTCCTGGTCAAAACATCACAGCTCAGTGTACCTTTCCTAGTCAAAATAACACAGCTCAGTGTGCCTTTCCTGGACAAAATATAACAGTTCAGTGTACCTTTCCAAGCCAAAACATCACAGTTCAGTAGGAGGGGAATCTAGACACAGCAGAAATACTAAACAAATACTCCTGTTCAGTATTCATTAAGGAGGGAGTGGGTCAAGGACCACAGGTGGGGAGCAGAGGCAATGGGGGGGGAGAAGTGAACACAAGTTCATTCACAGTAGAGAGAGTTCTGGAGGAAATCACAAAGCTGAAGGGGGGTAAAGCCATGAGGCCACATGACATTCACCTGAGGATATTAAGGGAGCTGAGAAGGGAACTAGCAGCGCCTCTGGCCACCCTGTTCACAGATTCACTCAACACATGCATGGCTCCAGGGGACTGGAGGAGGGTGCATGTAGTCCCACTGTACAAAAGTGGCAGTAGAGAGGAAGCGGGGAACTAAAGGCCACTCAGCCTCACCTCAGTGGTGGAGAAGATCATGGAGACACTGCTGAAAGAAAGGATAGTGGCACACCTGGAATCCAGTGGTGCCCAGGATCAGAGGCAGCATGGATTCACAGCAGGAAGGCCTTGTCAAACAAATCTGATAGATTTTTTTTGATTAGGTGACCAGGGAAGTGAATCAGAAAGGGGTGGTAGACATCACCTGCCTAGATTTTAGCAAAGACTTCAATTCCGTCCCACACAGAAGGCTGGTTAACAAGATGAGTAGTCTGGAGATGGGGCATAAGGTGATACATTGGGTTAGAAACTGACTGATGGACAGAAGACAAAGGGTGGAGGTAAATGGGATCCAATCCAGGGAGAGAGAGAGAGAGAGAGAGAGAGAGTGAGAGAGAGAGGTGACCAGCGGAGTACCACAGGGATCAGTACTGGGACCAGTCCTGTTCAATGTCTTCATTAGCGACATTGCAGAGGGTCTGGAATGAAAGGTCTGCCTATTTGCAGATGACACCAAGATGCTTGGAATAGTCTACAGCAAGAGATGGTGGGGTAAGCACAGTGGAGGGGTTTAAATATGCCTGGGATAGGCACAAGGGAACACTGGGTGGGGAGGGAGTGATGAAAAGCCATTGATCACTTATGGTCAGTGATTGCATACAAGTATAGGACTTACGGACAGACTAGATGGGTCTAGCAGTCATTATCTGCTGTCAATGTCTATGTCTCTATGTATCTAGCTCAGTGTACCTTTCCTAGTCAAAACATCACAGCTCAGTGTACCTTTCCCAGTCAAAACATCACAGCCAAGTGTGCCTTTCCTAGCCAAAACATCACAGCTAAATGTACTTTTCCTAGTCTAAATGTCACAGCTCAGTGTACCTTTCCTAGGAAAAAAAACTGGAGGGTAATAGACACACTTCCACTCCATAAGAAGGACAAGTAGCACGCGGGGAACTGTAGACCTGTCAGTCTTACCTCTGTTGCAGGTAAACTAGTGGAGTCACTGGTCAAAGAGAAGCTAGCAGATTACTTGGAAAGCAATGGACTCCTGGGCAGTAAACAGCATGGGTTTCTGGTTAGGAGAACTTGTCAGATCCACACGATAGCTTTCTTTAACTGGGTAATGTAAGTACTGGATAGGGGACACACAGTAATAAGTAACACTGGGTTTTATAGACAGAATAAGGCTTTGTGCACATCAATTCTGTCTTCCTAACTCCACTTGGGATTAAATGTGTACACACTTCTCCTGTAAGTGAATATCCAACCTTTTTTTAAACAGCGCAAGTGTTTCTGCTTCCAGCCTTGCTGACAGTAACCTGCTCCACTCCTTAACCACTCTTTGAGTGAAGAACCCTTTTCTACCATTTTTCTTAACATGTTCAGGCTGAATTTGTTTGTTGCGTGATCTCAGTACTACATCCCTATCTATGTTGCTCAATCCCAATGCTCTCATTTACTCATCCCTTGATATTTTGAACAGCTGGGGCAAATCACCCCCTACCCACCTATCCTCTAGAGAAAATAAACCTAGATTTATAATTATCTCATTGTATGGGTTGGTATGTAATCTTTGGATTAATTTAGTACCTCAACATTGGACTCTCTCTACCAATACTATGTCCTTTAAATACAGACTCCAGAATGAACTGCAGTTGTCCAAGTATGGTTTACTATATGTCCTATATAGTGGCATAATACACTGTTCAGTCCTACCTATAAATTATTTATTAACACATTCCAAGAATCTATTTGCCTTGAGTTCCGTCTTTTTACAATGATTCTCCTGGCTCAGGTTCCTATGAAATATAACTCCCAGATCTCTTTCTGTTTTGGCACTCCTTAAGTTTCTTCCACCTAACTCATACTCATTCTTTGAGTTATTTCTGCCTAAATGTATCTCCAAATATTTCTCTCTGCTAAAGAACATTTCATTTATGCTGGCCCATTTCTCAGTATTCCTCAGGTCACCCACTATGCTTTCATATTCTGTTTGTGTGTCCATCTGACCTCATAGTTTGGAGGCATCTGTGTATTTGATATAACTGATAATATGTAAATGCATAACCCCTATAAAAAGAACTTGGGGCATGGACCTGACAGTACAGCCTAGAGATTGAAGTAATGAGCTGTGAATGAGCTGGGTACATCCAGCAGACCTGGGTTTGATTCCCACAACCTCCACGTGCATACTTGAACAAGTCGCTTAACCTCCCCAGTGCTGCCGGGTTATGCCTGACAACAAATGGGCCTTACCTGGTAACCAAAAAATAAAATAAAAAAAAAACAACAGAGACAGTCCCAGTACTGAGCCATGAGACACCCCACTAGATATCTATTTGAAAAGGTTCCATTTATTGTAACAAACTGAATTCTTTTGCTTAACCAGGATGTCACCCATGTAGTAATGTTACTGTCTTGTCCTACTCTCCCCATCTCATCAGTTCTAGAAACATAGAAACATAGAAGCTGACAGCAGATAAGGACCGCAAGGCCCATCCAGTCTGCCCATTTTTTCAACCTTATGAATGTGCCATAGGTCTTTACTCTGTCAATGGCAATCCTCAGGTCGTGAGGGCAGCGTGGAAGCCCTCCCAGGATCCGGAGTGAAGACCGACCCCCCCCCATGGCAATTCACTGGCAGCGCTTAAGCTTTCGAGGCAATCCTCAGGTCATGAGGGCAGCGTGAAGCCTCCCAGGATCAGAGTGCAGACCGACCCCAACAGCAATTCACAGGCAGTGCTAAGCTTTCAAGGCAATCCTCAGGTCATGAGGAGCGTGGAAGCCCTCCCAGGATCCGGAGTGCAGCGTGACCCCTCCCAACGGCATTCACAGGCAGTGCTAAGCTTTCAAGGCAATCCTCAGGTCATGAGGGCAGCGTGGAAGCCCTCCCAGAATCCGGAGTGAAGACCAGCCCCCCAGCGGCAGTTCACAGGCAGCACTAAGCTTTCGAGGCAATTCTCAGGTCATGAGGGCAGCGTGGAAGCCCTCCCAGGATCCGGAGTGCAGAGTGACCCCCCTCCCAACAGCAATTCACAGGCAGTGCTAAGCTTTTGAGGCAATCCTCAGGTCGTGAGGGCAACGTGGAAGCCCTCCCAGGATCCAGAGTGCAGACCGACCCCCCCTCCCAACAGCAATTCACAGGCAGTGCTAAGCTTTTGAGGCAATCCTTAGGTCGTGAGGGCAACGTGGAAGCCCTCCCAGGATCCAGAGTGCAGACCGACCCCCCCCCCACGGCAATTCACAGGCAGTGCTACGGTACGGCTCGTGGTGTTGCTGCTACTACGCAGTTTGAACAAGCTACAAGAGAAAAGATGCCATCTCTTGAATTTTAAAGTTGGCAGACGTGTGGAGATAGTTTTTTGTCTCCTAATAACTCCCTAAAATACCGTGCTTTTTCACTGTCCTTTTGAGTTACCTTAATTTGTTTAAAATTGATTTAGCTTCAGCCAGATTTAATTCAATCTCTGCCTTGCTGTGATATACAAGGGGCTTAATGTAGACACAAAGAAAGGTCTAAAGTGCTTAATTTATCTGTTTAAGGCACCTCTGAGCTCCCCATCTAAGGGAAGTTTGAAACTTCTGAATTACCAGCTGCCGTCAGACACCTCTGAGCAGTGCTTCAAGCAGGCTAAGGTTTAAATTATTTAGAGCTTTCCCACTGCAGTAACTGCTTCTCTGAGCCCCGACTCCCTTTGTTTAAAGCTTACTTAAAATTGTACCAAGCCCCTCCCTCCATCCCTCTTACCTATTTAAATTCGGTCTTTCTCACAGCTTTCGAGGCAATCCTCAGGTCGTGAGGGCAGCGTGGAAGCCCTCCCAGGATCCGGAGTGCAGACCAACCCCCCCCCAACGGCAATTCACAGGCAGCGCTAAGGTACGGCTCGTGGTGCTGCTGCTACTACACAGTTTGAACAAGCTACAAGAGAAAAGGTGCCATTTCTTGAATTTTAAAGTCGGCAGAAGTGTGGAGATAGTTTTTTGTCTGCTAATAACTCCCTAAAATACTGTGCCTTTTCACTGTCCTGTTGAGTTACCTCAATTTGTTTAAAATTGATTTAGCTGCAGCCAGATTTAATTCAATCTCTGCCTTTCTGTGCTATACAAGGGGCTTAACAACCAACTAAAAAATCACCTCGAAGAGCAATCACTCCTAAACCCGGCCCAATCTGGCTTCAGGTCGAAGCACAGTACCATCTCAGCCTTGCTAAAGTCTCTAATGACTGGATCCATGGTATGGACGCCAAGAAGGTTACTGGTGCAGTCTTTCTAGACTTTCTAGACCTCAGTAAGGCCTTTGACACTGTAGACCATCACCTCCTAATCACCTATCTTGCCTACATAGGTGCCACTCCACTTACCTTACAGTGGTTTAACAGTTATCTCACAGAAAGGATACAAAAAGTCAAAGCTGATGGCCTACTATCTGCCCCCCTTCCAATTGCCAGAGGAGTCCCTCAAGGCTCCATCCTAGGACCAATCCTTTTTTCCCTGTACATCAACAACCTTGACTCCCACATAAGAACTCTAGCATACATTTCTTTGCAGACGATACAGTTTTGTACGCATCAGGCACATCCTTAACTGAAGTCAGGGAAGCACTCCAAGCTGCCTTTATCCAGTTAGAAAGCAACCTTATTGATGCCAAGCTTCTCTTAAATGCCAAAAAAACCAAGACAATGATTTTATTGAGACTTGCCTTGTCTGGTGCCCTACCTACCCCACCTAAAAACTTCATAGTCATCTCCCTAGGTGAACCCTTGGAAGTCATACCTAAATTTAAATATCTAGGTATGTGGATAGACAACAAGCTTTCCTTCAATGACCACATCGAGGATCTATCAAAGAGGCTTAAAGCACGCTTGGGTTTCTTCTTTAGAAATAGGACCCTCTTTTCTCTCGTGACCCGCAAAAGACTTGTCCAAGCAACATTCCTTCCCTGGTTTGACTATGGAGACATTATCTCTATCTCCTCCCCAACCTTGAGCCTATCTAAACTGGACATGTTCTATCACCATGCTCTTCGCTTCATTACTAACTCTGCGTACAGGACCCACCACTGTGATCTTTGTGCAGCAGTTGGGTGGACCTCTCTTGCCACCAGACGCCTCCTGCATGCTGGCATTTGGACCCTCAAATTACTACTCCACAAACTGCCTGTCTATTTAACGTCTCTCATACACATCTCGCATAGCGCCTACTCCCTAAGGAAATCCGACCTTATCCTACTAGATGTTCCCAGGACACGTACCACAGCTGGCCAAAGAGCTGTCTCATACACCCTCTCAAACATTTGGAACCAACTACAAGCATGCTGAAGCTAACCGGCATCGTATCAAGTAACTCCTACAAAACATTAGCTATCTCTAAATTAAAAGACATATGTAGGTGCTACTAGGCCCCCAACGCCAAGTCAACTTCCTAGGTACCAACTGGCCCTCTACTTATTAAGCTGAAATGTGTTGCATAATTTAGGGCAAGGTTAAAGCTGGAAGGTACTGCATAAATAGCATAAGGACTTCTATTGTATATACCTCTTGTATTATATATATTTTTCTTTGTTGTTCTACATTTTATATCTCCAGTCTATGTAATTGTGAATTGTATGTGTATGTGCCTCAGGACCTCCTTGTGAATGAGCTTGCTCAACGGAGTCTTTCCTGCAATAAACTTGAACTTGAACTAACGTAGACACAAACAATGGTCTAAAGTGCTTAATTTATCTGCTTAAGGCACCTCTGAGCTCCCCATCTAAGGGAAGTTTGAAACTTCTGAATTACCAGCTGCTTTCAGACACCTCTGAGCAGCTCTTCAAGCAGGCTAAGATTTAAATTATTTAGAGCTTTCCCACTGCAGTAACTGCTCCTCTGAGCCCCGACTCCCTTTGTTTAAAGCTTACTTAAGATTGTACCAAGCCCCTCCCTCCATCCCTCTTACCTATTTAAATTCGGTCTTTCTCACAGCTTCGAGGCAATCCTCAGGTCATGAGGGGCAGTGGAAGCCCTCCAGAAATCGAGTGCAGACGGCCCCCCCATGGCAGTTCACAGGCAGGCGCTGAGTGCACGGCTCATGGTGCTGCTGCAACTACACAGTTTGAACAAGCTAGATCCCCGCTGATGCTGCGCGTCAGCTCCCCACCACCACCCTTGGCAGTCCCTCCCTTATATACCTGAAGTCACATGCCAGTTTTAACCAATCAGCCTACTTTCTCATCTGCAGGTTATACCAGCCATCCACTAGAGGCCACTACACCAAGGTTTTGCCATTTACTTTCCAGACCCTTGCTCTTTTAGCCTCTCCATTATGCCTCAACTTTACTTATTAATCTTCTTTATCATCACCCCCTGGGTGTCCCTCCCACCATCAATTTACCCTCTGCTCCCAGCCCACATCACATCTTGTGACAGGTTGCTAACAAATATTCCTACCTCCACTATCTCAGCTGAATCGCACCATGTCCATCCCTACCATACTCTTTTCACCTGCCCCGGGCTAATCCCACCTACTTTCTGAATCAGCCTCCTAGTCCTCCTACCAGAAACCTGGAGACCAAAAGCTGACGGAACTGTACATCATACCACCACCAGAAAACTTCTGTGGATAGCCCATCACACCAAACTATTGGTCACCCTGCTACTTCTCCTTGCAGGGGATATCGAACTTAACCCAGGACCAACCCACCCCCATGCCCAAAACCCTTTTGTCCCACTCCAAATCCACTCGGGCCTCAAACTAATACACATAAATATATGCAGTCTCTTGCGTAAAATAACCTTGCTACAAGCCCTCGCCATGTCTCTCAGCCCAGACATTCTGATTATCTCTGAAACTTGGCTAAAATCACATAACACACTGACGCAAAATTTGCCATACCCGGCTACACACTTCTCCGCCATGACCAGGTCGGCAGAAAAGGAGGCCGCATAGCCATGTACATTGCTTCCTCCATCAAATTCACCATGGTTGCCCTATCCCTACCAACGGACTCCATTAATGCCTTAATGGTAAAACTCTCCATCCCCACTCAATCCCAATCTACATAGCAGGCACGTACTGCGCTCCAGGCACCACCTCACCTTACACATTGGACTACCTAGGCTACTTAAACTCCCTGGCAGCAGGTGGTGAGATCCACATATTAGGGGATTTTAACCAGAACTGGCTTGCTGAGTACCTTTCCAAATTTTGTGACAAGGTAACAGCCCTAATTCTAACACAACGAATCACTGAACCTACTCTGGCAAACCACAAAACACAGAACCATACACTGCTAGATTGGTCCCTCACCTCTCACCCTCACAGGATTATAGCCTCTGGACTCCTTCTGGATGCCCTTAGTGACCACCACAGGATCTACACCGTGCGCAAATTTCACAAACCCAAAGCTCCCCGTCCCAGAATCCTACTTTCGAGATCCTACAAATCCCTGGACCTCCCCTCATTATTAAATGAGTTGGGCAACTATGATTGGTCGTGCATCAATCATTTCACCTCAACAGATGAGGCACTGTCATTCTTTAAGTCCAACTTCATCGCCATCTGGGACCGCTACACCCCCCTCAGACGGTCCAGAGTCCGAGGTGCTCATCTACCATAGATCTCTCCCAATAGCCTTGCCCACCTCCGAATCCGAGACAAGGCCTGGAAAACCTATAAGACCTCTAAATCCCAGGCCGACCTCCAGACTTACAGAGTGCTCCGCAATTCTAGTACTAAAATAATCCACCAAGCAAAGGCTCAACTACTCATGCACATTCAGTTCCTCCTCCCATCTCCCATCTTGTTTCTGGAAGGTGGTCAAATTGCTTCTATGTCTGCCATGACAACCACCAATCCCATCCCTGCAGGTTGGTGGTCACACCATCACTGACCTCTCAGCAGTTGCCACCTTGTTTAACACTGTCTTCACTACCAGCCATGCTACTCCCAGGGCCACCCCGCACCAGGCTCAGCATGCCCCTCACTGATACCACATCTGTGGTGCTGCAGCTCAGCTTTCTCCTTCCTGCAAGTCACCCCGATGAGGTATACAATGCACTGGGTTCCTAACCCCTGAAAAGGGAAAATGTCCCATGGGGTTGGACTCCAAAATGCTCCACCTGTTGGCCCCTGCCATAGCTCAACCCCTAGCCACCCTATTTAACTTATCATTCATCCTAGCAGAAGTCCCCACTGAGTGGAAACATGCCACCATAATCTCACTTCCAAAGGGTGGTGATGCCTCAAACCCAAGCAACTACAGGCCCATCTCCCTCCTACCGACTCTTGCCAACATACAAGAATGCCTGGTTCTCTCTCACCTATCCACCTGTCTGGACTCCTCTTCCTTTTCCCCTACCAGTCTGGCTTAGGGAAACCCACTCTACTACCACCTCTTCTTAGGATTACTGACTCCATCCTTTCAGGGATGGATGCTGGCCACATCACTGCCACCATCTTTATCGACCTGGCAAAGGCTTTTGATATGGTGAGTCACTCTTTTCTCCTGACAAAACTTGCTAAGGCTGGCCTATCTGGCTGGGCCACATCTTGGTTCCACTCCTACCTCACTGGTAGATCCCAAGCTGTCCGTATCAGAGCGTCCATGTCAGACCCCCTCCCAATCACGTCAGGAGTGCTTCAAGGATCTGTCCTAGGCCCCCTCCTATTCTCGGTCTTTCTAAATGATTTGCCCTCCACCTGCACACATTCTGCCATCCATATGTATGCAGGACGATACGTGCTATACATCCGCCCTCACCTCTGAAGTTCAGTCCAGACTTCAGCACGACTTCATCACAGTCCAGCCACTGGCTCCGTTCAAATAATCTCCTCCTAAATGCTAACAAAACAATCTCCTTAACCTTTGGGATGAGGCAGAAAATTTCTAGGCTCCCTTCACCATTAGTTTTTCACACCCTGAAAGGGTCCCCACTGGAGTCCTGCACCACCTTCAGATACCCCGGTGTCTGACTTGACCAACACCTCAACTTTTCCAAACATATTGACTCCTTACTTAAGAAGCTGCACCCAAGGCTTGGTGCACTTTACCGGAATCATGACAACTTACCCCTTCCAGCCAGGAAGGTCATTATAAATAAAATGATCCTCCCAGTCCTTGACTATGGGGACGTAGTCTACAGTGCCGGCCCAAAGACCACATTAGCTAGGCTGGACCATCTCTTCCACTCTTTTTGCCGCTTCACACTAAACAGCCCCTACTCTACACACCACTGTGCCCTATATCAAGCAATGAACCTCACCTCACTTGACTATCGCAGGCTAACCCACTGGGCAAAAATTACGGCCAAGCATTGGTCTCAGCAGCTCCCTCCCTACCTCTCCGACATCTTAACAAACACTAGCGCACAATCATACGCACTCAGAAACTCAGACTCCAGGTCCCTAGCTGTCCCAGCTGTCCCATACCGATCTACCTCCACTGGGCAATCAGGGTTCAGCTACCGCATTCCCTCGCTATGGAGCTCCCTCCCAGCTAACATTCGTCGCTTCACCTCCCTGTCGCACCTAAACTCCATGCTCCAAGATCATTTCGTCCCTACCTGTGCTTGTGTCTAGGAGCCTACCAACTACTAGGCAACTCTCTGGGAATGTTGGCACTTAGCAAATTTGTAATTCATCAGTATCTAACTATTGTCCACTCACCTTATACTGTATCTCGTATGGCTCAAAACTTAATTTTGTTGTACACTTGCTGTATGTAACTGTGCTCCCAACTGCCACACTCAATCCTGTATGTAGTGGTTTCTGAACCAAATGTTAGTGATCTTCCACAATGTATTCACTTGCCAATCCTGACTTCAAGTGTTTTCTCATACCGTATGTACTGTGGTAACCAATTTGTCTCTCTCAAGCTACTACTGACATGTAACCAGATCCTAATGTCAGTATTTCTCCCACTATGTATTTTCTTGTCTATACTGTGTAAATTGTTCTCCTATGTTCTCCCATCCCCCAGGATGCATCTGTAATTGAACAGTACTCTGCTCAGTATGCCTTCCTGGTAAAACGCTTAAATAAATAAATAACTTATTCATACTCATCTGTATTGTTCCCTGATCCCTATCCCATGCCTATTTGAAGCCCTGTACTGTATTTATATCCACCACTTTCTGAGGTTGGCCATTCTATGCATCTACCACCCTTTCTGTGAAAAAGAACTTCCTCACATTACCCTTTAATCAGCCTCCCTCTAATCTCATGCTGTGTCCTCTTGTCCTGCTATTTTTCTTATATTGAAACATATTAGACTCTTTCACCTTGTTAATGCCCTTAAGATAGTTGAATGTTTAGATCATATCACTTCCTTACCCTCCTTTGCTCTAGGATATACGAGTTGAGCTCTGTTAATCTGTCCTCATATGTTTTCTGATGCAGTCCCTGCACCATTTTGGTTGCCCTTCTTTGGACTGTCTCAATTTTGTTTATATGTCCTTGTGCAGGTGCAGCCTCAGTACTACACGCAGTACTTCAGATGAGGCTTAACCAGTGTTTTGTAAAGAGGATTATTACCTTCCTCTCACGACTTGTGATAACCCTACTGATACACCCCAACATTCCTCTAGCCTTACCTACTGCTTTAGTGGTCTGCTTGGATGATTTCAGGTCATCTGTGATGATGATGCCCAAGTCTCTTTTTTCCTTTGTGATTGCCAGCAACTCCCTTCCCAACATATAGGTAGCTTCAGGATTTCTCTTCCCTATGTGCATGATCTTGCACTTCTTTGAGTTAAACCCCAGTTGCCACTCTTCAAACCATTTTGCCAGTTTATCCAGATCTCTTCTCATTCTGCCACACCATCTGGATCATCTACTCTGTTGCAGATCTTGGTGTCATCTGCAAACAGGCAAACCTTACCCTCCAGTCCATCTGCAATGTCACTGGTGAAGATATTGAAGAAGACTGGCCCCAGGACTGCTCCATCAGGTACCACACTTGTGACTTGCATCTCTTCTGACTGTATACAGTTTACCACCACTCTCTGTTTTCTGCCTGCCTACCAGTTTAACAACCAGTTGACTAACTTCTGACCCACCCCGAGCCTACCCAGCTTATTAATTAATCTTCTATGTGGAACAGTATCGAAGCTCGAAAGTCAAGGTAGGCGACATCAGCTGCACCTCTTTATTCCACCACTCTGGTTACCCAAAGAAATCTATGAGATTAGTTTGACAGGACCTTCCTGTTTTAAACCCATGCTGTCTTGGATCTTGTGCTCCTATGGAGTCCAGGTGTTGCACTATCCTTTCCTTAAGGAGTACCTCCATTATCTTGCCCACTATTGAGGTAAGACTGACTGGTCTGTGTTCCCTGCCTCTTTCCCTGCTGCCACTCTTGTGGGTGGGATCACATGAGCCCTTCTCCAGTCTTCTGGGATATCTCCTTTGCTCAGAGACTCACTAAAGAGTTCTGATAATGGTTCTGTTAGTTAGCTCCTTTGGTACCTTGGGATGTATGCCATCAGGTCCCATTGCCTTGTCCACCCTGTGTATAGCTCTTGTAGGACCCTTTCTTTTGCAAGGGACTTGCACACCTCCTCTCCCCTCTGGTCGTGGTACTGAGCTGTGGGCTCTCTGTCTCACCTTCTCCTCAGTAAATACTGAGCAGAAGTATCTATTTAGGATAGATGCTTTTCCTTGGTATTCCTCCACACTTCCCCTTATCCCCTTTGATCTTAGTAACACCCCCTCTGGACTTTCTCCTTTCACTAATGTATCTATAGAAAGTTTTGTCCCCTTCTTTTACTGTTAGTGCTAGTGTTTCCTCAGTTTGGGCATTTGCCTGCCTTACTGCCTTCCTGCTTCCCTTAGGAAGTTTGGTATACCTCCTATCTTCATCCTGCTGCATTCCTTATATTTCCCTGAAGGCCAACCTTTTGGCTTTGTCTTTTCTGCTACTGTTTTGAGAACCAAAATGGTTTCCTCCTTCTTTGTACTTACTTTTCTCCCTAACACAATGGGATGTTGCTTCAAGTATGTGCATCCTTAATGCTTGCCCACTTTGTCTGTACCTCCTCACCTGTATTTCTTCTGTGTGTGTCACCTTATCAAATGCCTTCTGGAAATCCAAATAAATAACATCTGCTGGTACATTCTTGTCCAAGCTGTTGCTTACATTCTCATAGAAGGCTAACAGGTTTGTAGTACAAGACCTCCCCACTGTAAATCTGTGTCACTTTCCAGTTCCAAGTTTAGTTTTTCTTTGGTTAATGATTCCATTATTTTTCCTAATACTGCAGTCAAACTGACTGGTATGTAATTTTCAACTAGTGACCTACTCCAATTTCTGTGTATGGGTACTACTATTTCCATTTTCCAATCTTGGGTACATTCCCCTTATTGCAAGATTGATTGAATAATGCATTATTTATTTTATTTCAAAAGTTTCACCACAAAAGACACACTGATCTGATAGAAGCTCATTTTCATATGCATCGGGGGGAGGGGAAGAGGAGGGTAATGAATAATAATCAGAACAATAATTGCATAGCAGGTTAAAAAAAATAAACTAATCATCATATACAAGCTACACTCAATAGGCAAATTTTGCAGTTTATGCAATTTACGTAAGGGTGAGGAATAAATGTTGTAATCTATGCCATTATGGACATAGACACATAGAAATTGTCGGCAGATAAGGACCACTAGGCCTATCCAGTCCGCCCGTAAGCACTGCACTTGATTTGATTGCACATTGCAATGTCCTTCAGAAGTCTTGGGTGAAGACTGTCAGGGCCAGAAGATTTATGTTATATTTATTTTACTCAAGAGGTCATAAACTTCAGTTTCTGAGACTATCTGTTATTTGCCTCAGTGTATTATTTCTTCTTGTAGGAAGGGAAGGGAAATTGTTTAACCAGAAAGGCACACTAAGCTGAAGCTTGTTTCTTGATGCAACCTGGGAGCACAAGGGAAGTTAAGGAATTGCTCAGGGTTGCACAGTTTGCAAGTGGGGGCTGATGAGATTCAAACCCTGGTCTCCAGGTTTGCAGCTCTGTGCCCTTAACCACTACACCATACTGCCTCCTTAATTGTAATTAATGTCTCACCATGTACTTTATTAAATACAGTAAAGTAATAATCATTTATATGATTTGGCATTAGTTGAGATGTTGATATAACTTCCCCTCTATCAATTATTGGTCCTGCTGTTCTGTCTAATCTAGAGCTCGGTGGAATGTGCAACTCCGCCAGTGGCATTTGTGCAGAATTGCAATTCCGCTTCCAAAATCCTTTTCAGAATTTCCATTTTAATTACACAGAATTTGGAAAAACATTTTGTGTAAACTGCAGAATAATATTCCTCGGATCATGTGATCCATAGAATAGTATTTTGCAGTTTGCGGAAAATGAATCCGCAGGTTACATAAATTTTTTGGGTACCATACTGCTTTCAGAATTTCACAGTTCTACTTCCAAAGAATTAGGTGAGAATTTCCAAAATTACGCAGCATTCTGGTGTAAGCGGAATTTGAAAATTCTGTGCACCTCTAGTATGATTCTTTGTTGCTGTTGGCATAAGCAAAGCAAATACTTTGAGTAATCTTTGGTGTGAACAGTTTTAAATTTCATTTTGACCATTTCCTCCTATTTGTTTGTTTAGTCCTTCTTTGCTCAGTTGTATAACAGTGAATGTTTGGATCACTTGGGTCTTCCCTGAGTTTTCTATACGTCTTTTATTTATTCCTTATTTATTTGCATACCTTGTTAGTTAGTCATAATGGTATTTTATCTTTTTTGTTGTAGAATTTTCTACAAAGAATTAATCTGTGTTCCGGCTCTAGCAGTTTACTTTTAATGACAATCCATTCTCATCAGCTTATTTTCTCCCATGTTCCTTTATACATTCCCATTCTGATTGTCATGTGTTTATCATCCTGTCCTGAAGTCTGCTCTATTGTAGAGTCTTGCAATAGTGGTCTCCATATTCCTTGTTATGCTGGTTTGTAGCGTACATTCTATCATATTATAATCACTTGTGCCTAGTTTCTCGCTGATTCTTTAGTTCAGATATAAAATTAGTGATTATTAAATCCAGAGCAGTCATTCCTCTAGTGGGTCCCTGTACTGCTGTAACTGATTTAACCTTTGGCTTACTAATTGTTCAGAGAATAGACATTTATAAGGGGTTTCACCACTCATATCTTCCCAATTAAATACAGATTAGAATAAAAACACCCATTATCATAACATCTCATTTTTTCTGCTGCCCTTGTTATTTCCCTCAGTAACACTTCACTGTTCTTGTTGCTGCAGCAAGGTGGCCTATAAAATACTCCCATTATTATTTTAATTCCTCTCCTCATTTTCAGTTCAACCCATATACTTTCAATATCCATGTTAATGTTATTTTCTTTAATACTTTTTAACTCCTAGCTTTCTAACTCTGAATTTACATACATAACCTCCTCTCTTTTTATTCTCTCTGTTTTTATTGTACTATTATTAACCCCTTAATTTCCTTATTCCAGTCATTAGTTGTATCTCACCATGTCTATGTTGCTGCTACAGCATCGATCCTTTCACTCTGCATCAAAACTTCTAGTTCACTCTTTGGCCCCTATTCTCTAATGTGTGGAGAGTCTATGCACCGCGTATCTGTGGCATGTTGACCCTCTGTGGCCCCTGCACCCTCTGTACCTGATTCTCCAAAGTGGCGCAGGACTGCTACGCACCAGATCCCCCACCTGGCTGGCAAGATCCATGAGGGGGTGGTCCGGGGAGTGTTACAGGGGGTGTACCTGTGCTCTGTGCTATGCTTGAAAGTGTGGAGTGCCAGGTGGGGGGCACAGGTTACATGTCCCTAGGGAAAATGTGGCCACTGCACACTTCCGGTTGCCACCACTGGCCATGGCGGTCATGTTGGAGCGCAGAGTACCCCCAACATGCCAGCTCAGCCATCAGGTATCCTATAAAGTGCCAGGGTGCCCATTTGGTCACCCACCCACCTCACTGCTGTGGCACCCCATGGCTGCATGTGATCCAGTGGTGGACCAGGTACAGGCATCCCATTGGATGCCTGCTCTTGTCTGTGGAAGTGCTCACATGCATCTGTGTGCTGGGGGTGTGGGGCCATGGAAGGGGGCAGTACAGTGTCTGGTGGATTTGAATATGGCCACCACACATCATTCTGCAGGTGCAGGACTCTGCGAGCAGGACACATGCTTCTGGCATGTACTTCCTACCCCATGGAGAATCCCCACCTTTTTGAGTATATTTGCAATGGTGCCTATTCACAAAGGTGGGTGGGGGTATGTGGAAGGCACATAACCCCCTGCACAGCTCTGCACCCTTGGGAGATTCAAGCATCAGCCATATTCCTGAACAGTGGCCAATGCACGTCTCCTGTCTGTGACCCACCCCCTGTGTGCAGGTTTGTGGGGGGTGGACTGGTGCGGAGCTGCAGACCTAGGCAGGCAGCCAATCAGCTGCCCTACCTGGGTCCCTTGGTGGATCTCTTGTGCCTGTGGGACACCATGTTGATGGCAGGCACATATTGCACAAACAGCACAGTGGGGGGTGTCCCCCAGATGTCTACCCCAGCCCACCCAGAGTGCCCTGACAGCTGGGGTGGCCTCTGTGGGGGGTCTGATGACTCCTGCCATCCCCACTGTGACATACAGTGGCAACCCAGGTGGGGCGCATAACATTTACAGCTGCCTCCAGAAGACAAAGCCATCACCCACTTGCACCGCACTCTGCACCTTCATGAATGGTTTGAAGTACCGCCACCCCCCCACCCCAGCTCTTGGCCCATCCCTCATGGAGCTGCACATTTGGCTGGGTACTCAGGCATGTGGAAAGGGCATATAGTGTTCATGCATGGCGTACATGAGGCGCTGTCAGCATGGCCAGGTGCAGGGTGGGTTATGCATCAGGGTTTCGTGGTGCATAGCCACTGTACACCTTTTGTGAATAGAGCCCCTCCTGTGCATTTGCCAATAGCACTTTATAATTATCGCTGTTGTATGACAAATGTATCTCATTATCTCCCCTGTGGGTATTTACTACATCTCTCAAGGGTGCAGTAGTTACTTCCTGAGCCCGCATTTTTGTTAGTTTAACATTTTTATCATTTGTTCGATTTGCCTCCCCAGTATTGTACTTCCATATTTATTCAGGTGAAGAGCATCCTAGCTACAGTATCTGTAATTATACACAAACCTTTCTCAGTTTGTTACTTATCTTGTCAGGAGTCCATTTTCATAACCATTCATTAATATCATTGATATTTTTTTTCTGTGTAAGCATGTTCTTGGGACCAGGAGAATCTCTGAGAAAACAAATTTATACTCCCTTGTTCCAGGCTCCTACTTAGTTTTAAGTACTCATCCTAGAACAGGTATGCCATTTGCATCTATCATCTGAGAGACTGATTATTTCTTCTGCTGTTTTGTTTTGCTGGACTGTGAGACTGAGACCTAAAAGAGCATGCTGCTGCCTGTTGGGGGATTCGAACTGTGAGCCTGATATCTGTTAAAACTGTGGGCACTTTGTATAACCTCATTTCTTCTGTGCCTTTGCTCCTCTTTGACCCTGCATTCCTGTGCTCTAGTGAGAGGGGCCAGGTGTAACAGAGCACACTTTATCAAGGAGGAGGGGCAGTGCAATATAAAAGAACCACGCTGCCTGCAGTGCGAGGTGCAGCAGCACGAGCGTGAGTGGCATGAGTGCCACTCAGTATTAGAAATTTTATTAGTAACAATAGGAGCAAATTTGAGTAGTATTTCTGCTGAGATTTACTTAGAAATTTAGGGTTACTCTAACTGGAAGCTGAATATTTTTATGCTAGTCTGGGTAGGTTATTTGTTTCATTTTATGTTAATTTTATACTGAGTTTTATTATTTTTTATTTATTTATTTATTTATTTAATATATTCTGGGTGGGTTGCTTATATGCGTAAGTTTTATATAGTATTTACTAAGTGGATTACCTGAGATTTCCTCTACCTTATAGGATTATCCCTGATATAATGAGGTAGTTGCTCATTATTTTATTATAATTAAAGTTTGATTAACAGGGTGGTTTAAATTTTCACAATGTTGATGTTATGGTGGGGAATTGTTCTGGTAGGGTGCCAGTTTTTAGTATGTGAAAATTCTGCTCAGAATAGAAAATCCTTTATAGAATGTCCATACTTGACAATAGAGTATAAGGGAACTATGATAGGAGAGAGAAATGTTCTAATTGGGTGGCAAGGAAACATTCATGCCTCTTTATTGAATATCTATATTGAGACAACTTTGATCAAATGGGTGTAT
The DNA here is from genome assembly GCA_016271365.2 of Neoceratodus forsteri. Lineage (NCBI taxonomy): Eukaryota > Metazoa > Chordata > Ceratodontiformes > Ceratodontidae > Neoceratodus > Neoceratodus forsteri. Next base: position 131,001,470 of record JADMNL010000024.1, read on the forward strand.
ATGGGTAGTGAACTTCTATGTGGCTGGGGACATAATGCTGTTTTAGAAAGTGCCAAATCTAGAAATTGTTTAGTGAAGGGGAAATGTTTATATTTTAAAATGTCTATAATGGGTAAATGGTTTGTAATTATAGGGTTAATGTTAAGTGGGGATGTTCAATTAAATCTTGGGCCTGTTGCTGATTTGAATCATGATTATACATTTGAAATGTTGAATGAAAAAGGATTGAAAATTGTGCATATTAATATTTGTAGTTTGCTTAAGAAAATTGAGTATCTAAGAGAGTGGGTGATTTATTATAAGCCTGATATTTTAATAATTACTGAATCATGGCTGCATACAAAAATTCAAGATAATGATATAGCCCTGGAAAATTTCTATATATGTAGAAAAGACAGATCCAAAAGAGAGGGAGTATTAGTGTATGTTAAAAATTGGATTGATGTTAGGGAATTGCAAGATTTGTATAATTGGACTGATTCAGAATTGTTACCATTAGAATTAAAGCTACCTTATTCTAAACCCATCTTATTGATTGGCATTTACCGTCCACCTAAAAGCAGCTAATGGTCTTCTCTGAAATACAGGATGTACTGAAGAATTATCAAAATTCACATGAGATTTTGATAATTGGGGATTTAAATGTTGATTGGGGAAATATAGATGCCCATCATAGTCTAATTGATATGGCTACTACATTGAATTTGGTGCAACTGATAAAAGATGTTACTAGGTTAAATGCAATAAATCCCAGTAATTCAACTATGTTAGATCTTATTTTCACTACAAATCCAGAAAAGTTTATAAAGAGTGGGGTGTTACCAGACTCAATGTCAGATCATCAGATAATTTTCTGTTTTAGAAATCAGAAATCTAGAAAGACATCTAAGAATGTTGTACAAATTAGAGTCTTTAAACAGTTTGATTATGTTCAATTTATGCAGGAATTAGAAAATTATAACTGGGAGAGCTAGAACTAATTCCCAGTGTGGGGATGCGTGGGATATGTTTCAAAAGGATTTAATACAAATTTGCAATAAACATGCTCCTATAAAACTAGGTTGATAAAATCAAACAAAGCGCCATGGTATGATTCAGGTTTGTTTAAAATTAAAAGCTAGAGATAAGGCATGGAAACAAGCTAAATTAGTAAAGAGAGACCAGGACTGGCATAAATATAGGCAATTAAGACATTTATATACAAAGGAAATTAGAAAGGCTAGATTGGCCTATTGTAACAAAAAATTGCCTAAAGAAATAATGGAAAACTCAAGAGTATTTTGGAACACAATAAATAAGATGCATAAGGGACTTAGCTTGGGATATCCTAATCATTTCCTAATTAATGGTAATAAGATGGATTTGGGAAACAAGGTGGTTAATGAGTTTAATACCTTTTTCACAAATATGGGTATTAATGAATTACAATTGGGTGGAGGAGATGTAAATCAGGTTCTACAGAGAAATTCCCAGGTAAATGATACAGATAGAGTTTATGTACAATCTGGTATACAAGCTGAGTTTAAGTTTACTTCTATTACTAGAGGAGATGTTAGGGATTTATTATTTAAAATTAATACTAATAAAGCAGAAGGTATGGATGGTATCCCTAATATCTTGTTAAAGTATGCAGCCACTATTATTGATTTTCCCTTAGCAAACTTATTTAATTTGTCTCTTCTCTGTGCGGAGTTACCTCAAATTTGGAAGACTGCCAAGATTGTACCAATTTATAAGACAGGATCTAGGTTATTATTAGAAAATTATAGACCAATTTCTCTTTTACCAACAATTTCTAAAATTTTGGAGAAAATAGTTGCAAAACAATTACAGGTATATCTGAAAGATAATGAAATCCTTAACAGTTATCAATCCGGCTTTAGACCCAAACATGGAACAAACACTGCCATTTTAAAGGTTACAGGAGATATAATGGAGAGCATGGACAGGGGGATGCCAGTGGGAGCAATTTTTGTTGACCTTTCTAAGGCCTTTGACACGCTGGACCATGGCATCCTCCTGTCCATACTAAAAACCTGTAGTGTGTCTGAGTCGGTTATAAATTGACTCAAGATTGCAGCAAGTGACTATTAGAGAGTGGTCGTCTGATTTGAAATTGATTGCGTCAGGAGTCCCACAAGGATCCATTTTGGGTCCTATACTATATAATTTATATATGAATGATTTGGGGTTTGAACAACCAAAGCTACAATACCATCTTTATGCTGAAAATTAGTTGTAACTGTTGTTGTACTACCCATATTGGAGTATGGTAATTTGATATATATGGGTGCGTCTAAAGAGCAACTATATAAGCTTGATGTTATGTATAATAAATTAATTAGATTTATACTGGGAGCTGCAAAGAGGGCACATAGAGTAGATATGTATAAAGAATTAGACTGGCATACTTTGTCTCAAAGGCGAGCTCTTAGTACAATTATGTTAATGTTAAAATGTATCTCAGGAAAAGTCCCTAAATATATGGCTGAGTCCATTAAAATAAAAAGACCTGCTGAGGGTCTGTGCTTTGCTAATTACTTGGACTGTGCAGTCCCAAGTCGTAGAACGTCTTGGGGGGATAAGCATTTTTGTTTTATATCGGACCTTCTATATGGAATAAATTGCCTGGGAAGCTTAGACCCCTTGAGGGAAATTTCCAGTTGCACCAAATTAAACAAAGGCTTATCGAAAGTATTAGTTATGATGAGAAATAGTTTGAATCATAGGATGGTAGATTGTAACTTGTATTAAATGTATACTGTGAATTAATTATTGTTTTTTGTATGTTCTTCTTGTCTTAGTTTGTTTTATGATTTGGAATTGTGTTATATTTATTGATGTATAATTATAGTGTATATATGTTTTCCTTCGTTATATATTGTTAACTTATAAGAGTAACTGGAAATGACACCTAGATCTCACTGTAAAGGAGCTTCAGCTCAGTGGAGATATCCTTATTCATTTTTTGTATGAATAAAAAATTATCGCTACTACTACTACTATATATATTGATTCATTTTTTTGCCTGTGTTGTTTGTCCTTGCATAAATTACCATGAATGGGTTACTTCCTGCATTCCTCAGAATTTCTTCCAACATTGTCTCAATGTCAGCTGTTTTACTCCAGAGAAGCTACTGGTGGTTCTATGCAGCGTGTCACATACACATGTACAGTATACTTGTCCATGCATTTTAATATAGACTCACCTAGTATATGTACCTGGTGAGCACTGACTCCCTCCTCATTTTTGTCTAGTCCTGTAATGATAGTGCCATTTCCTATATTCCCTGATGTATCCTGGCCGTGAGCTTCTTGCAGGGGTTCATATTTGGTAAGCTCCGCCTTTGGTTCGATGAACAAGCAGCCAGCCACTCGCACTTCCTGAGCTATATAAGCAGTTCCCCTCAGCCTCCTTCTGAAGCACTTTTTCTTTGCCGGCCAGAGGATCTGTCCATTTGCTCTGCAGCTAGCTGGGGCATTGCTGCTTCTTCTGCTGAATTTTGTGTTTTTGTTCCTCTGCTTCTGGTTTGTATATTGCCTCTGGCTGTGTGTTTCCTTTTATTCCTTCCCTGTTTCTTCTGTGTTTGTGTTTTTGTTTTCTTTCTGGGGGATTTGGGTCTCAGCTTTTACTTACTCCCCATTGCTATTGTACCCAGTACTTGTGTTTACACACAACCCAAGTTGCTTCTCATGCTACAGGCCTAATTGCTCCCCATGCTATCAAGCCTAATTGTTTCACATGTTTCAAGCTCCATCTGAACCTTGCTATGCAGTTCAATCATGTTTTTCCTGCTCAGTCTACCTCCCTGTGGTCATAGCTGTTTTCACAACATTGTGCTTCTCTCCTCCATGCTTATAGAATACAACCACTCATAGCTGATGCTATTCCCTGTTTGTACACTGTTGTTCTACTCTGAGGTCAGCTAAAGCTACTGCTGCTGCTGTTAACTAGCTTTAATTTCTGCATGTGGTTCTCAACCCTTCCATCACTTTCTTGTTTGTCCTATGGCAGGGACTGGGAAGTATCTGGGGAGTCGTGGCCCCATGTGGCTAATTATTCTGTTCTAAATCCTGCCTTTGCCACCAAACATCCTCAGAGTATTTGTCACCTTGATTTGGCTTTTTAATGCATGGCTGGCTTGTTCCAATATCATACTGCTGCCCCATTTATGTTCCCTTCATTGCTACTATGTTTTGCAGACCTATGTGTTGGTCTGGCTATGCCTATTGCTTGCTGACCTATGTGCAGGTCCAATTATTGTTATGCTTTCCTGTACAACTACCCTGCCTTACTGAACTATGTCCAGATCAACCCCTGATTATGCCATCATTGCTCACTGCTCCCTGCCATCTAATCTCTGCAAGGTCTCAGCACTCAGTGCTCATTCAGCTCCTCATCAGTCTCTGGGCAAGCCAGCCATACCATTCTGGCACAGGGTTTCCCCTGCAGCCAATGATCTCCTCTGCACCTACAGTCCGGCTTGGGCATCACGAAGTTTGGGGCGGGGTCTTTCTCACCTGATCCATAGCTGGGAAGGTGCTCACTCCAGGTGGACCTTAAGTCATCAACTGTACCGATGGCACCCCAAGTTGTAGAAGTTAAGACTCAAAGTCGTAGGGGTGGGGATCTCATGGGGACCCCATTAGCTGTTCGAGTGGGTTCAGAGGCATACTTCAAAGTTATTCTCCCCATGGCTGCCACTGGTTCACCTGGTTTGCATTCAGATTGGTAGGCCAGGTGAATGTCTCAGCAGTCATTGCTCTCCTCCTCCTCCTGCCTTGGCTGTAGATTGTTGTAGAGTGGTGCCTGCAACTTTCCACAGCATTCCTGTTAGAGGGATTGAGTGAGAGCTTCCCTCCAAATTGGAATATTTTCCACCTCTCTTTTATTGGGTTTTTCCAAATTGCAGCAGCAGAGCCATCACTAAATAAAATATCTCAAAGCCTGGAAAGAAGGTGACCTAGGCCTTGGATCCCCAGAGATTTCCTCCTCAAAGGGTTTTTTTTTCCTCTTCTCCGTGCCGAAGGTCATAATATCTAGTCATTATTTTCTAGTTCCATTGGCTAGGATCTGCTGTTGGAAAGAGGTGGATGGTGTCCCTTACTTGCTGTTCACCCTCTCCTGCCATTCCCTCTCTCCTTAGGAGGTCCCCTTATTCTCTTGCAATCCTTCTAACCCATGCCATTGCTAACCTGCACAACCTATTACATTATCAAGCCCCTGATGCTTTATCTAGTACTATGTCACAACTATTGATTGCTTATATGCTTCATGCTACTACTTTCTTTTTGGGGATCCTTCCTAAGGTACCCTTAGCCAATTGAATCATCCTGTGGCACCTCTAGGGGTGAAATCCTCTAGAGGGTTCCTTGCCTTGGTCCGCCTACAGGGTGGTAATTCCTCTGGAATAGAAAGTGCGAATGGCCAAAACCTAAGTAACACAGTTGCACAAGCATAACACAATACTGGCTGCATAGGCCACTGGACTATTAGTACGCTCAACCTCAAAAGACATTGCCCTCCTCCCTTTCTTGGACCTCTGGTTACTGGCAACCATGGTCCAGTCTTCATCAGTGTCATTATGTGTTTACTTATCTGTGCAGTGCCCAGAGCCTCCGGGATTGGGCGTCTTTTAAATAAATGTTGCCATGCCTTGCCATTATCATTTTCCCTTTGTCACTTTTTTCCTTTTCCTTGCTGCTCATTTTTTGCTTTTTCCATAGGACATTGTGTGCTGTTTGTTCCTACTTGGTATTAAACAGAAACCTCTGAGGTTTGCAAAAAGCTTTTACTTTTTAAAGTACTTAATTCCATTTCCTACTCCATTATTTAAATCTTTGAGACCTTGATTTCTGAACACTGATCACATATAAAAGCAATAAAGTCTGTATTAGACTGCAGGCTAAACTTATTGCAGGTAATACATATTGCCTCATTGGCCACCAGTAATGTAATCCCTATTTCTTTGTCCATCTCAATGATCTTTTAGTGCTACCTTTAATTTCACAGATAAAACAATTCTTACCTTCCTAACAAAGCTGCAAAATGCCTGACCCCTGGCTGTCCCTGGCTGACACTGGCAAACATACTTGCCTCTGTCAGTGCATTGCCTCCACTCAGTGCTTGCTGACACTCAGTCTGGGAGGGCCATTTATGCCACAGGACCAGAAGTGCACCATTGCTATTTCTGGTTTCGAGGGATTGATTAAACATGTTTAAAAGCACTTGAAATGGTGTTTTATTAGCCCAGTACCTCTGTGTGCTCTAAAAAAGTGTAAAACACAGTCCCTTAGGACTGTCTCACTCTAAAAACCTCCTTAATAGAATCTGTACCCCATTGGTCCGCCAGACTCCCAGCAGCCCCCTTATGCTAGCAGCTGAGTGTTATAGGTAGACAGATAGATCGGCAGTACCCACAGTACTAGATAGTACCCACACAATATAGGATAGGGTGAGAATAGAAGTTAAGCAGCAACATGAGGGGCAATGACTGAGCTAACACTGTGCCAGCAGACCATACACTAATCCATTAGCACAGAGCTCACTCACTGTGCAAAACCTGTTGTGGATTCTCTCTACTTTGATTTCAGCAAGGCTTTCTACTTGGTGCCTCACAGAAGACTGCTGAAGAAAACAGAGGGAATGGGTGCAGCAAGCAACATAGCAAGATGTGTAGGAAATTGGTTTATGGAGAGGCAGCAGACGGTTGTGATTAATGATGTCAAGTTAGAAAACAGGGAGGATACAAGTGGATTGCCATGAGGATCTGTCCTGGTTCCTTCCTGTTCCTGTCCTCGTTAATATGTTAATCAGCAACACTGGAGAAGGATTCCATGGTAAGTTGCATCTCTTCACAGATGATACTAAGCTCTGTGTGAGAGTAGATCATAATGATGGAACTGGGGAGATACAGAGTGATCTGCAAAGCTAGAGAGGTGGTTTAAGATTTGGAAGTTTAAATTTAATGCCAAAAAGTGCAAGGTGTTGCACCTAGGGAACAGGATCCCCAGGACAGAGTACTGAATGGGAGGGGTAAAGCTGAGTACTATGGCTGAGGAAAGGGACCTGGGAGTCATCATTCATGACTCCCTTAAACAATCACGCCAGTGTAACAGGGTCTGTAGTAAGGCAAGTAGAATGATAGTATGTATCGGAAGCGTAATTGACAGTAGAAGAAAAGAGGAATTACTACCTCTTTATAGATTGCTGGTGAGGCCGCACTTGAAGTACTGTTTCCAGTTAAGGAGTCTTGAACTTAAGAAAGATAAGGACAGGCTAAAGATGGTGCAATGAAGGGTGGCCAGGAGACAGCAGGGCATGTCTTATTGAGATCAGCTTAAGGTACATTGAATATATACTTGCTGGAGACCAGACAAGAGAGGATGGATACAATAGAGATCTTCAAGTTCCAGAAAGGAATAAGCAAGGTGAACTGTGAGGAACTATTTAGCAAGAGTAACTGTTCACGGACACAGGGGCACAAGTAGAAACTGACAGAAGGCAGGTTAAAGAAGGATGTGGGAAAGCTTTATTTTACAGAAAGGGTGGTGGAACTATGGAACAGTCTGCCAGCCAAGGTGGTGGCAACCAAAACCATAAATGGATTCAAGCACAGTTGGCAGAGAATGATGAGCACAACAGTTACTCATGGCGGTAGCAGTAGGGAGGGAAACGGGTGTGGGGTGGATAGTGCGGGCTTATTCGCTGTACAGACAATAGGTCCCAGCATTTGATAGGGAACTACAGACAGACTGGGTGGACCACTGGTCTTTTTCTGTTGTCATTGTCTATGTTTCTGCCTTTCATAGTCAAAACAACACAGTGTATCTTTCCTGATGAAATAATTATCAATAAATAAAATAAATTGATAAAAAGCACTGATTATGCAGCAGACTACATCACAATTGTGAACTGGCACATGCTTGCTGCCATCTTTGGACCCATGGTTGACTAGCATGCTCTCTCAGGCTCCAAATCCTGTCTCCACAACTGGTTGTGCCTGAACAAATCACAGTTATGGGTGCTTGAAGCCACTTGGCAAAACAGCCATAACCATTGTTTATGCCAGCAAAACCTTACATCCTGTCATGAGCTGTTGCTTAACTTAACTGACGGAGTAGAAGCGTGAGCCTGGAGAACCTATTTCCTAATCCTAATTAGTTCCCTGTGTAACCTCAGGCAACTCATTTGCTTTCCACCCAAATGAAAACCTGGATTGGAGCAGGACTCTGCTCCCTAACTGCAAATGGGAAGTGTCACCTCTGCTGCTTTATCCTGGGAACTTAAAACAAACACCAATTACCGTAACTACCCAAACTGTTCATTTTCTAAACGTTCCACTCTACTTGTACATACTGTGTTTGAATCCAAAAAAAATAACAGAGCTACAGCTTGTAATTAATTATTCGTAGAAGACAAGGTATTCAATTACAGCTACTTCCATAAAATAGAAATCTATTAACTTGCACTCTTCAAATTGATTTTAGAAAGTTAAATAAAAAACAACAGCCTGTGCTGATCTTGACAAAGTGTCCTCGCCCATGTTGGAAAATAATGAACCAGAACAGAAAAGATGAATGAAGCCTGTTGGCACAGAAAATAAAATGTGAAGCCTTTCCACATTTAGGCCTCTATGAGGTTAAAATACAATGTGTCTTCCATTCCTGTACTGCAGAACAGTGAGCTCATTTCTTAAAGAGCTAGTGTACTGCATAAAATGAATATTAACCTTCAAAAGTAGTGAACTAGTACTTCTTATATTTTTCATTTTGCTCATTAGAAAATGTTCTACCAGACAGTACTTGGTGTGATGTGCATAAGAACATTCTGCCTGGAGGCTGATATGTCCAGCTTTGTTCCTCTTAATAACTCATTAGTATTATGACCTCACTGACTGACATCACGTGTGATCAGGATATGCCTCTCAGCAACTGCTAGATTGGTTACTATTGATGTCATCCCAGTTTATTGATTGATTGATTTCAAAACTTTCACAAGTAAAGACATACTGAATTGAGAACAACTCATTTCCAGATGCGTCCTGGGGTTAAGTGGATGTGATAAGTCACATACAGCAAATATAACATATATTAATATATACAATCCCAAAAATTGAAGGCAAAACAGTACAACATATATGTGTAGTAGCTATTAAACTTAATAAGTAGACAAAGTTGTGAATAGTTTAGGCAAGGTATCTACTCTTACAAGTATATAATAGAGAACAGATAATAATGGAAAGAGCCTGGGAAAGAGACTGCCATGACAAAACTTGGGGGGGGTGGAGGAAGGAAGAGGGTCATGGATAGTTGCAGGAGGGAGAAAAAATTCGTGAAGGGGAGACTTTAAGGAGAAAGCAGAAGACACATAGTAAATTGACAGAGTTTAGGAAAGTGGTATGAAAAAGCAGATTAACCAACAGTAGAGTTTCTAGAAGGAATAGAAAGGGAACGGGAAGTATTATTGCTGAGAGGGTAGTAAGAAGCTGAGGGAGAGGATAAGAGGGATGTAAGGTAGGAGGGAAAGGAACCAAATAAGAATTTAGATATAAAGGGGGCACAATGGGAAAGGCTGCTGGCATCAAGAGAGGGGACTGAAAGTGGAATAGAGTGAGCAAAGGTAGGTATAAGAGGAACAATCTAAACAAAATGACAAAAAGAGTTGAAGGGGGTCAGGTCTGGTAAGGGAGGATTTGGGAGCTCCATTATAGACTATGTCACCATAATCACAAATAGGGAGAGTCATCTTTAAAACTATTTCTCCAGTGGACAGGAAGTGAGTATATTGCCTTGGTCCTGTATAATGCACCAATCTGGAGTGGAGCTTTAGGCGTATGGCATCAATATGAACCAAGAAATCAAGATAATGGTCAAGTCAGAGTCCAAGGTACTTAAATGAGGATACATCGTCAGTACAGCACCATCAAGGGTATGAAATAGAGGAGAGGGAAAGTCTGAAAGCTCTGATGGGTGCCAAAGTTATGGAAACTGTTGTTTTTGGCACTGAGTGATAGTTGATTAGTCTGTAACCAATGTTGAATATTGCCAAAATCCAGATGAAGCTGTAGGTAAGATTTTGGAAAGAGGAGTCAGATGCAAAATGAACTGTATCATCAGTGTACATATGAATGGACACAGAGGAACAGACAGAGGAGATCATTCAAGAATATGGAAATGAGAATGGGACCAGGACAGACCCTTGAGGACACCTGATTAAATTGGGAGTGGTGATGAAATGGAGTTTCCTATCCAGACAGCTTGAGACCTTCCCTCAAGGTAAGAACAAAACCAGCTGACTGCAGAGTCAGAAAAGTCCACTGCTTTAAGCTTGTCTAGAAGAGGAGATGAACCACTGTATCAAAAGCTTTAGCAAGATCAACAAAATGATGGATGTTATCAGACCCTGATCCAAACCTGAGACTATGGAGTCAGTGAGCCGAAGCAGAGAAGTGGAAGTGGAGTGGACTTTCCTAAAACTAGACTGAAAGGTGGTGAAGAAAGAGGAGGAGTCAAGGAAGGAAGGGTGTTGTGATATTACAAGGGTTCCAGTAACTTAACTAGGGTTGGAAGGAGAAATAGGATGGTAGTTACCAGGATAAGAGGAATCACCTCCTTTAGGACAATGAGTGAGGTCACAATGCTGATGAGATATCGGAAGAGATATATTATTTCCATTGAATCACCTTACCTGCACTAGCATTATGGCCCTGCAATATTCCTGTGACAGTGATGTCTAGCTAGCATCATGCTCCATCGTGACTAAAGATATCCTGATACTTCTGTCACACTGGCCTAAGTTGCAACTAGTTGTAACACTTGGTGTCACTGGTGCTGCTGTTTCAACTAAAAATTATACACTGTTGTCTACAGGGTTGTTAAAGAGTTAGCAGGGGCCACTGTACTGAAACAATGTGGCACGTGTATGTCCTTCCACAAGTCATTAAGTCAGTGAGCTCTAGTGATTACAAAAGAACAGAGGTCCTGGAGCAGCATCGATGAACAAGAGCAGCAGTTTAAAATGCAGACTGGGGATACCAGCTTAAAACCACACTAAATGAATGGCTGAAAACAAATGGTAGTAGATGCAGTGGCAGTTTAATTAACGTGGACAGCCACAATAACAAACAACAAAATAACACCCCTTCATTTTTGGTCATTTATTTAACACAGTATTAAGTTGGTGTTCTAAGCTCTAGTGGTTATCTGGCATATTGCAAGAATTCAGGCTAGTGCACAGTGATGTCCATGACTATTCATCATGGTTCGTCACTCAAGATAGTGACCTGAAACTTGCACCACTAACATGGCACCAATATACTTTTACCATAGAGGCCCCTATGAATGCTACCTACCAGCCTTAACTTCCTCTACGATGGCAACTCAAGTGTGTACGACTGGGCAAAACGTATGGACATGGCTTCACAAAAGTATTACAACATTCCACAATTTCACAAACCTCATGAAATTCAACTTTAATTAATGATGTTATTTTGGAATTTTTGGCTGCTTATAACCTGGCCAGCCTTTGATCAGGAGATTATTGGGTTGACACACATAGCCTCTAGTTTTTTCCATATTGTTTTTTCTCCCAACCAGCAACTCATCTCTCAGGGCTATACCCATTCACAGTGATATACACTGATCAGGCTGAACAAAGCCATCATTCAGTTGGTTACCAGGTTTTTCCTCCAACATATTTTCCCTCCCATTTCCCATGGTGGGAGCGCTGTCTCTGTCAGCATCACACAGCCACAGCTTCCCCCATGGCAGAAGCTAACTCCCTGGCCCAGCTGCAGGAGTAGCTATGTTGGTGGAACACGCCACCAACCCTACCCAACTGAGATGCACTGCCGAGTGGCAGCTGTCTTGGCCATGGCCTGCCTCCTGACATGACTTCCCAGACTCACTTCTGAATCCGGATCATCAGGATGGCAGCACAACACTCAGCTGCTGGGCAATCAGGGTGGCCTCAAAGCCAATAATTAGGGTCAGTGAACCTAAAAAAGGGCATATTCTGTTCTCTACTTTTAAAGTTATAGAGACTTAAAATTCTGCAGTTTACGCAATTGTGAAATGTAATTTTAAAATTTCCAAATGTTTGGAGGCTTATAACTGACATTTAAAGACACAGATCTGAAATTTGGTACCCTTCCATATGGACCTTAGTAAAGTCATCATACCAAATATGGACAATACTTTTTAAATTAATTTCATGGTTGGAAATGTTCTGTTTCTACGTTGTGCATCAACCTGTAAGCACCGTATAATAACTTTGTACTCATTCTGATCAGGGCACCATTGATGAAGATGTCCACTGCCAATTAATAAGGGATGGAGGGCACCACTTTTTCACTGCATAACGGACACCTGGTGGCCAGAGGAAGTTTTAGGCACAAGTGAAACAATCAGCTGCTTGGGGCACCAGCACAGAAGGGGTGCACTGAAGTAGACTGTATAAGCAAAAATCATCTTGAAATGCAAAAAGCGTCAATCTAAAAACAATAATTGTCATCACCCTTGTATTCATAGAATTCTTATCACTTTTTGGATGTGGGATGGGGAAGAAGGGAGGACAGGGGATGATGGGAAGCAGTGTAGGGGGCACCACAAGTATTTCTGCATGGGGAGCCATTAGGTCTAAAACCAGTTCTGCTGGTGGCTCAGGGGAAGGTGTGTTGTTTAGGAAGGAATATGTGATTCTCTGGAGTGACCTTATGCCAGTATGCACCCACTCACTTGATGAGTGACATAGAGGCATCACACACCCAGAGTGGGACTGGTAGGTTTGTCCTGAAGGTAAAACGGCTCACCCACCTTTCAGACAGCTCTGATAGGGGTTCTGTGCCAATTTTGAGTCTTTGGGAATGGAGATGAGTGCCTTTAGAAAGGCATGTATTTCTGGGGAATGGCTGGGCTTGTGTAGAGAAATTTTGAATGTTGAGGGAGGGCATCAAAGCATCTCAGCTTTGATGTATATGTGTGTGTGTGTGTTTGTGGGGGTGACTAGTGAATGGGCTTCAGTCTGATACTTTATGTGTATGTTTGTTTTTGGGGGGGGGGACGCTATGACATATTGCCCTAAAAAGCAGAAAAATGGACCATTTACACAGCTTTTAAAAAACATTTTCTGGAGGGGGTGGCATGCCCCAAGATCTCGCTAGCTCTGTGAAGATTCCCCCCCCCCTTGTTCATTGAGTCTGTGGATACCACTTGGGAACAGGCCAGAGCGGGGGCAGCTCCAGTTGTGCCAGGATTTTCTGTGGCAGAACCATGTCTCAGTTCTCTTTCAATGCTTCTAGGCAGTTCATATAAGAGTTGTAACTGCTAACTGACAAGTTCTGCTGTGATGTGCACAGACAGCAGCATTCTATCAGCTAGGTGGGCCACCCAAATTCGGAGTGATACTACCATTTACAAGGTTTTTATATCCTGATTGCAGTTCACCTTTCTTTGGTCAGAAATCTAGTTAACTTCCTTGTGCTTTCTCCCTCCTTTCTCTCTCTTGCTCTCTGCTTCTCTGTTGTTTCCTTCTTCCCTCTCTCTTTCCCTTCCTCCCTCCCTCCCTCTCTTTTCCTTTCTCTTTTGACTATCTCATACTTCTTTATTTTCTCTTTCCATCCTTGCTTCTTTTTGTTGCTTCCCTTCCTCCCTGCCTCTCTCCCTCTCACTTTTCTTCTCCATCTTTCTCTTTTTCTCTTTCTCTCCTGCTTCAGTTTTAAATAAATAATTTCTGACAACAAGGTGCAGACAGCTTCAATCCTCCTACTTCACCAGGCAGCAGACAGCATCCTTTACATTCTGTGAAATATAGCACTCCTCTGCTAAAACAAGAAGGGCAGTTAAGATTTATTTATCTTAGATCCATTACTCTTTTGAAATAGGAGGCAACAGTATTCCAGCCAAACTGTCATCAAGATGAAAAAGGTTGTATGACTCCCTCAGATTCGTTCCTAATACAGTTCAATGTGCAAGTTCAGATACCATTAACAGTTTCCTATTGAAGAAGTCTTACTACTGGTTGGAGGTTAACAGCCCCAACACTCATGTTTTAAAAATGTGAGATCAACGGTAGAAGTTGGAAGACTTCAGATGCAACCACAAGATGCACCATCAGGTAAATAAACAACCATCCCAAGGACCTTCCCAATCTTCCAGGAGTACAGCAATACCTGGAGTAGATGGGGACTGGTGACAGGTCTAAAGTGGAAATTGACTTGGTAACTCATCTAAAGTAGAAACTGACTTGAATAGACAGGCTAATATGCCATGCCATAGGCCAGTCTCTGGAACATCAGTGGTTCCTTGTGTTAAAAAATAAATAAATAAATAAATAAATAAATAAAACATAGGTTAGAAGTGGCAGCCTCATCCTGTCACTCAAACGATCAGCAGATGTAAGTCCATTTGCCAGCTGTTCATGACTAATGTATCTACAGCAAACAGCTTTAGTTTCACAGAGAGGAGGAATAGGAACAGAATGGCAACCCAAACATTCCACGGGACTCTAGCCACTAAAACAGGGATGCCCAATGCCATTGGCAGTTATCTGTATTATCTTTATTAGCCACTGTGATGCCCAGTTTTTCACCAGCAGATGTTTACAGTAGATGTGTGGAGGCCATCTGACCTCTTTTTCAATACTCTACCATGTCTTTATTGAGGTCAATCAGCTATTGTGCTGAAGATGTTCAGGAGGCCACACCCCTGAGATCTGGGCTGGAATGTAAAATCAGAATCATGGAGAGCAGGGCCTTGGATGGTGGGAGTCAGATCTATAGTCACTCAGACCTCAGATTCCAGGCTTGAAATTCTTCTCCATGATTTGGTTACATACGGGCTGTTCACTTTTCTGGCAACTAACAGCTGCCTTCCTTCCCTGGTCATTAGTGGATGAAGTCCTGATTCCAATCCACTTCTACTAGCATATCCTCCACGGAAGCTTTCACCATATGTTGTCCTTCCATTTGTATCTTTCACTAGCAAGCTGCCATTCCTGGGAGATTGGTCAGCACAAGCAAGGCGGCTATACATCTTGGCAGAGTCTCTATAGAATTGTGGTGGTCTAGAACTGGGCTGGTCAAAATATGCTGGCAGGTTGGAGTATGAGTCAACATAGGAATAATGTCTCTGAACAACAGTTGAGGAACGGCGGAGGGCTGCTGCATTGCGCAGGCATGCCTCTCCATAAGAAGGCAGCTTTGCAGACTGGGAATGCTTCAGCCATCGTGGCTTGTTGTATGGACGTCTGACGTGCAAGTCCACATACTGATTCCTATATGCATAGTTTGTTCCAATGGCAGCAGAAGGGTAACACTCATAATTTTCGTGAGTGTGATACAGCACAGGTTTTTGTCGATGAACTGAACTTGCATTAGGGAAGAGGTCTGGCATTCGCCTATGTAGAGAAGGCTGTATGTCGGGCTTCCCAGCCCCAAAAGCTTTAAGCTTCTCATTGTGCTGCCATGAGCTCCTAAGTAGGGACTCTCTCCTGTTGAACCTTTCCTGCCTAACAGGGTATCTCCTCTGTTTCAGGCTCTGTGAGCACCTTTATGCAAGAATTGCAGCTTGTGTTAGCCCTCTGTAATTGACTGTTCATGCGTGACAGTGGGGGTATGTAGTTTTCCAAAGGATATCTCCTGTTTAATTCAGAGTAAGTCCTGATTGGGTTTGCACCCTGGGCTCTATGACCTGCTTCCGAAGTCCTGACAAAATACTCTTGTGTCCTTTCCTTTGTGACTGGAACTTGGGAACGTAGTTTCTGGGAACCAGGACTTCTGTGCTCCCTATATATATCTGGTAACGGCAGCTGTCTGTATGGCATGAAAGGTGAACTGGTGCGGCTACAGTGATTCTCCATGAATGTGTGGCTGTTATCATAAGGCTGAGAGAGGGGAGGGCTGTGCACCATTAGCTGAGGAACCTGTGCTATAGCTGAAATGGGGGAACAGTTGTCATCTCCATCATCTTCATCAATGTAGTCCTCTTGTAGGGTTAAAGGATGTGAAATCTGAGCAGGATGGCCAAGCCCCCTTTGAGCATCATAGACAGGCTGCACCGTCTCAGTGTATGTCAGAGGTGCCAGCACTGGAGATGCTGTTCTCGGGGTACATGTAGCATTAGAGTCCATGATACTAGGCAGGTAAGGGGGCCTGTTGGAAGCTACAGAGGAGACCTGAGAGGCTCGGACAGAGAAGCTGCCTCTCAGGTTTTCACTCCTGCGTGTCCAGTTTTCAATTGTCCGTGTGGCAGTCTCTATTGAGTTCTCAACACTGGCATTAGAAACAAGGTCCTTGGCAGTCTGTAGCATCTTCAGCACGTTGGCTTGAGTGTAGTTTGCAGTGACATCTGGGTTTTTGACATGAATAGGGCTGGCCACATCTTGAACTCCATTGAAACAGCTGTAAATGCCCTGCAATCAGAAGAAATATTGATTACTACACCACTCACTCTTTAGCTACATCCTGCTTAATCAGGGGTTTTGCCACCTGAGTCTTGACCCCAGTGCTGCCATTGTGCAGTGACATACTGTGCTTGGGTGCAGAGGCACACACCTGTGTATATGTACCCATCGGCAAGCCCTCCCCAAAGTTATGCTCCAGCTGTGTTGCCTCCTGGCTTCCAACAGGTAACAGGCAAGTAGCGGAATTATCTAACCACCTAACTGAGAGAAAGAGAGAGAGAGAGAGGAGCAGTACATGGGGTGCTTTATCCTGTCTTGCCCAGCTGGCCTCTATGTGACCTGGGTCCACTCTGAAACCCAGCTCACTGGAGGAGCAAATGACAGCACTACAGCCGTGCCACTGGGCCAGCTGAGTATAGTCCTGCTCTTACCAAGTTTTGTAGTTTGTCGGGATGGAAGCACCAGAAGATTAAGGGAATTGCTCACGGTCACACAGTAAGCCAGGAGCACTAGTGGTATTCAATCCTACAGACTTCACATCTGGGAGGGACTGACGCACATGAAGGTCAAATAAGCTGCTCACTTGTCCTTCATTTGCTTCAGTCACACAGTTAGCTAGTAGCTCTATTTATTGCAGTTTAAATCTTTGACTTCCCGTTTCATAATCCTAACCACTAAGTCACATCAACTTCCTTTATTACAGGCAGTTCATTTACATACAGATTTCCCACAATGCTTCACTGTTCAGATCACTTTGTTTCTCAGTTCTTAAAGATTGGCAGCTGGATTTTCTAAAGTCGTAGAGTGCCACAAGCCCCAGGTGCACTGATAATATGATGCACCAGGCTTAAGGCAATCTAACAGTATTTTTAAGCCCGTGTGGCAATTGCTGCAAGTTAGACCAACTTTTTGTGGTCTAGCTTTCAGCAGTCACAGGAGCTGTTTTACGAGCTTGTGACATATATTTGGCACAAGCTTCCTAAAACTTGAAACTGTCACAACTGCACCTGAGATGCAAAATTGTGTCAACCTAAGTGTTGGGATACAGGGCTTGATGCAAATCTTGTGCCTTGCTTTGAATCTCTGGCCCTGGATTCTCAGCCTGAGCAGTAGCTAGGGATAAGGGAAGAATTACAAGATAATGTTTCCCCAGTGGTGGCACTGTGATACCGTGATTGCTACTTGCCAGGTCTGTTGGGATAAAGCTGTCCCACCTTTATAAACTCTGTTATAAAAAAACATGTCTGGAAATGCAGCACTCTGATTGGCTGACTACATTCCACAAGGGTTATGTTTGTGTCTGGAAAACCTTTTAGTTTAATGGCTCATCAGGCTCTTTATGTTGGGCTACTTAGGGAACAAAGGACTGGTGGTGTTTTGAAAGACTGTATTGGAAGGAGGATGATTTGAGAAGATACTGAGGTTGTCAGGTAGGTGGAATGTAGTTGCTTCGGCAACATGATTGTAACTTTGGCTTTCTCACTACCCCTGCTAAAGCTGCTACCTCCCTCATGAGGTGTGGGAACTCTCTTGAGGAGGGTTCTACTCCTAAAGGTATCATAGGGACGTGGTCCCTTATGGCCAAAGGTACCTTAGAGAATAAGGCTCAAGCCCACTAAATAAGAGAAATCACTGGTGGAGGGGAGGATGGTAGCAGCAAAGAACTGGCTTCCAAAGGATGCTCAGGCATGCATGGGTCACATACCACTTAACAGGGACATGGCGAGTGCCACCACTGCCACACCAAACTATGGGTCAAGCCCTTGGATTTAGTGGGCCATCGGGCTCCTTATGTTTGAATGCTTAGGTAACATAAGTAAGGATTGGCTTGGCGTGGGAGGATTGTATTGGAAGGTGGACAATTCAAGGTGGTAGTGAGGCTGTCATGTAGGATGTATGTAGAATGCTTGTGCAACATCATTGTAACTTTGGCTTAAGCTCTCTCTGCCCTTGTTAATGGGACTGCCACCCAGATGGGGTGTAGGAATACTCGGCGGGTTCCACTCCTGGAGGTGTAGCAAGGACATGGTCTCTTATGACCAAATATACCCCAGGGAAGGTAACCAGCTGCTGGAGGGGAGGATGGTAAAAGCAACAAACTGGGCATCTCTCAGCCCCTGCTAAAGGGTCTACCACCCTCACATGGTGTGGGAAGCCTCTTCAGGAGGGTTCTGCCCCTAGAGGTGTTGCAAGAATGCAATCTCTTGTGACCGAAGTTAGTTTATGGAAGAAGTCAAAAGCAGACAAAAGGACAGACACACATTTACTTTCCATAAAGTAAAGAAATATAGCCTGGATTGGATCCATCCTATAGACAACACCAATATCAAGCAAGGAAAGGAGGTCTGACATGAAAGACCACCATACAGCTCAACTCTTGATAGAATTTTGGGATATACATTATTTTCTGACCTTCAGCATGGAAGAGAGAAAACTCCTGCTGGAGAAACCTCTGAGGAACCAAGGCCTTGATCACCATCCCTCTTGGCATGGGTTACTATATTAATGGCGCAGTTCACTGCTGAATTTGGAATTTAATTAAGGAAATATTTGGAGTGGAAGACTTTCACTCTATCCTAGTGATATAATACCATGTGGTGCTGCTGAATCAATATGCACAGCTAAAGTTCACTTGCAAAAGTGCACCACTTTCAAGGCATGGTATGTGGAGAGTGACAGCTTGCTGAATGGCTTACCCCTGACTGCAAGTCCATGAGGAAGCCTAACCGGTGATTGATGCTGATAGAGGAACTACAGGAAGGGGTATGGAGTGAGAACAGTGGGCTGTAGGCAGACACAGGGACGATTGCTTTGAGAGGTGTCGCTAAACCAATCTGCATGGCCTAAGGAACCCCTTGGGGTGAAGAGACACCACCCTCAAGAAGCGGACGTCATAAATACTACACCACAAGGTGCTGCCCATGTGATCTGCATGGCTAAAGGGGCCATCTGAGCATTAGCCCTACCATCTCAGTTGCAAGGACCATAGAAATGAGGTGAGGCACCCCAGAGGAATCTGAATGACTAAAAGAACCCTGACTGATGAAGGATCCACCATCAGGATACAGACGTCAGGGAAACTGAGTGATCACTTTTGTACTCCAGGGCAAGAAGCCCTGTAGGCCAAAAATTAGCCTCTGAGAGACAGGAGAGACCTAATAATGCAAAACACACTTTTCATTGCTCTTGTGAGACAAATGGAGTTGGGTTACTAATACTGCTGTGATGCCAAACGTATTCATGCAGTTGTTGCGGAAGTGAGTAACAGTGTAATACAGAATTAAAGCTTTTTTGAAAATCTTAGAAGTATAATTACTAGTATAATGCCCTCTGATGAAGCTTGGTGGAGCAAAGTGCCAGGGTACTTGGGCTGTGGTATCGGGCCTTATGCACTTCTGTGATTTTCAAAAATGCTGTAAGGCTGTATTGTACTGTTACTCACTCCTGCAACAATTGCATTGAACGAATTTGGTATTACAAAAGTGCTAGTGACTTGACTACATTTGTTTCATGAGTGCAAGGGATAATGTGTGTTGTGTTGCTGTTTGTGGCTAGATTCCCTCTCCCTTTACTGCGGGAATCACAGCTCTGAACTTTTCATCTGTGATCTAGTATTGTAAGCAAAGTGAGGATATGAAAAGAAGCAGAAGTGGTGAGGCAGTGACAGCATGGATAGATAGGAGGGAACAGTAAGCAGAGTGACTGGCTGAGTCGGCAAGATGGGTACTGTAGGTATGATGGGTGAATGCCCAAAACTCTGAAAGGGGAAGGTGAAGCCTGGTTGAGGTAGTGTCAGAGGAAGCAATAGTTAACATGACAGCCAGGGTAGACAGATAGGAGAATGAGGATGGCATAAGCCCATGTAGGTAGCAGGAGGTAAAGTAGAGGTGAGTGCCCGGGGGGCATTAGACAGAGCAGTTGCAGAGAAAGAACAGAGCTCAAAAGTGTGATTGGAGGGCACATGAAGCACCAGCCAAGGGTGAGGCCAGGTGGCGGGGGGTGGAAGGCCAAGCAAAGGGGGGACCCGAAGGGCCAAGGGCAACAGGAAAGGGGGAAGGCAGATAGGTAAAGGAGACAGAGGTGGGTGGGCAGACAGGCCCTGCCAGCAGTAGGTGAGCTGCAGGGAGACTGCAGCATCCCAGAGCAGGCAATAAGAGCAGCTGGGGGAGTAAGCAGAGAGCCAGCATGAGGACAAAGGCCCCCCAGCACACACCTGAGTTGAGAGCGAACTGCGGGGACCAAAGTGACAGGAACAATTGCCAGGAAATGGAGCACAAGGGAGATTTTATTTTATTTTTATTTTCCAATTTTTGGCTAGAATTGACAAGCTAAGCTGAAGCTTATTTCAAGTGTGTTGTGGGAGCACAGGAAGTTAAGTAACTTGCTCATAGTCACACAGTATACAAGTGGTTGCTGTGGGATTCATCCCAGTTCTCCAGGTTTGCAGCTCAATGCTCTTAACCACTATGCTATACTATCTTCCCTGGCTTGAGATGGAGGGGCCAATCTAGCATCACAGAGAAGGAGCTGACCAATCAGAGGCAGTGGTGGCCAGAGGAGGAAGAAAGGCATCAGAGCTAGGAGGTGGGAGAAGCAGGAAGCCCTGAGCTGTAAGCCACATGGAACGGCAGGGTGGTGGTGGTGGTGGTGGGGTAATCCAAGACCATGTGGCTGCAGCAATGAACCAAGAATCCAAAGGACACTCAGACATGCACAGCTGAAATGTCACTTGGAGGGTATGGTGAGTGTCACCACTGCCGCACAAACTACAGGTTAAGCCCTTGTATTATAAAAACATTCAACTAAAAAAATAAAGAGTTTAGTTAATTAGCATTAAGGCACTTCAAGACTTGGATTTCCTTCACTGAAGTAATCGTAGGGGTATAAAGCACTCAGCTTCACCTCACACGTCATGATCCACCTAGGGTTAGTTTAACTGATGGTAATCTAATCCCTGAGCAAAATAACTGCAGACAACATTAAAGGACATTAAGAAGGGTGAGTGCAGTGGGATACTGACTCTCCCACATTCAAATCTAATCTTTGGGCTTTTAGTTGTGCTGGGCACTAGTCTCAAAGAATCAACCTGCAGATGCCTGATCTCACTAGACAGGGGGTTTGTGGTTCTTGGCAATTGGGTAGACAGTTGTTATAATTTAAAGGAGGACATCATGGGGAACATCAAGCTAAACAGAGACAGAGGGAGAAAGAGAGATGGACTTACTCTACTGATGGCCAGCAGAAAGTCGAGTTTGCTGGAATTTTTCAGTGAGTGCCTCAGTTTCCAGTATAGAAGGTGCTCCCAGGCAAAGACAAGCAGGCTCAATCCCATAGCCACCAGAAGCATGTGAAGACCCCTGCCATATTGTCGATGTCCAGCTTGCTGCTCATAACCTCATTCTTCTCGTTCTGGCAGATCCCAGAGAGCCACACAGTCTCCAGTTTCTGAGTCTCCCTGACCCCCAAAAACAGAAAGAAAAATACAGGAATTATCTATTAGTAGAATTAGCCATTCAATGCAAACTACAGTCCACAGTTTTTTATATGTATTTTCAGCCCAGATCACCAATTTGAATCCCTCTTAAGGTGAAAAGAAAAACAGAGGGAACTTTTCAGTTATGTTGAAATGGCTCACACTGCTGGAGTCATGTCCACACTCACCTGTGAGTACAGTTACCGTGGGTCTCAACTGTTATGGAACATACTAAAAACGGTTTGCATCCGCACTGGAAACGGTACCCGATGCTTTTTTGCTACCGATCTTGAGACCTGTTGGAATGTAGTCTCGAGATCGGTAACAAAAATGGTTAGATGTTAAAACTGTCAACAAAACTGTTAACTCGCCAGTGTAGATGGGAGAGCACTCCATTCAGTAACCTCTGGTTCTCCATGGCTCCACCAGGTATCCCATGAGGGAGCATGGCAATAAACCCGGAATGGCTGTAAAACAAATTAAGTTGCCTGCAAGCCAATAATGGCTACTTAAAAAACATCAGTGCCTATTTGTGGAAATTTAAAATCCACCACCATACTCGTTTCTGTTTACTGTGCCCATGGAAATGGAATGCTGGGATACACTGAGAAGTGATGTACCTCATTCTGGGATTGTGTGTCACTTCGCTGGATTCGGATCATGGTGGCCATCACCAAACACACTGGAGTGGTGGAATGTGGATGCAAGTCAAGCAGGAGCACATCTTGGGGAAACACGGTTTTGGGGTAGTGTGGACCGGCTGTAACACTAAGTGCTGAACCATTTCCAAAACCGTTATGCTCCGGCGATCGCGAGTGTGGACAAGGCTATAGTTGGAAGGGAACTGACAGGGCAATTAACATTGCTGGCTGGCATGCTTAGGATGGCTGTGGGCCAGGCACATCACAGAAGTGAGATACTCAGCAGATCGTTAGAAAGGGCATGGGCTGCCACTGACCGATTACATAGTTTCATACATAGATGGTAAAGAACAGAAAATAACCAAGCCTGTCAAGTCTACCCTGATGTTTCTACATTGCGTTATTCTGCCCTTTCAGAGCTACCCCAACCTGGCTCCATTTGCTCCTTAAATACCCTCCCTTGAAAAATATTCCATTGGGTTTGGAACCATAAGATAATCATGTCATTGATCATGTTATAGGATGACACTGGCAATGGCAGTGAATTCAGTGCTGTCATCGAACATAATACGTTATGGATTCACACCAGCAAAAATGGAATTGAAGGCAGTCCCAGCATTAATCACATTATAGTGTATGGTTGAACGTTATTGTGTATGGAAATCCATACACTCAAAAATGTTGTTCTGCTGCAGTAGTGATGTAACTACTTCAGCAGAATGACTTTTCGTTCTCTTGCAGTAGTTACGTCCCAGCACAATGCTCACAATTATAAGCTGTACTCAGTTATGCCATTGTGGAACATGTAGTCATCAGTAGCCTAAAAAGTGCTATTTTGAGGAGGAATTCATGGGGTAAAAAATTCAGTAAGTAAAGCATGTAATGACAGGTGAGATTCAAGAAGAATTTGGTGAGATTGGGTGGTAACAGTAGCAGCTACAGAGGCAGCATGGTCTGAGGTGGCAAGTTTGTGTGTGTGCATGGGGGGGGATTTGGGAGTGATCTTCGAGTCAGGAGACTGCTGAACCCAACTACTTCTCAAACAGTAAGTCAGTGTCTTCTTTTTTCCTCCTCACTTGCCAACTGTCAGTGTTTGAAGGAGTGATGCCACATTCATAATCGAGCCATAGCAGATTGAAATCTGAAGCCATTTTTTTTTTCATTTAAATAAAAACTTTGTAATGCTCACATTAGATACATGATATGCTGAACCATACACTATATAAAATAATTTATGGGAACCGTAAATGACAAGCCAATTTTAGCACCTCTTGGTAACCGTGATGGCATTGATCTCTTGAGCTTCACTTTTGAGGTCACTCTGTCAGCACGGTTAACCACTCTGTGGGAAAACAGCCTTGTTGTGTACAAATGACCATGCATTATTCTATATATGGAATGACTTTGACAATGGCAGTGAAGGCAGTCCCAGCATTAATCATATGCATTGACACTAGCAATGGCAGTGAAGGCAGTCTTAGCATTAATCACATTATGGAATGACATTGGCAATGGCAGTGAAGGCAGTTCCATCATTAATCATATGCAATGACACTGGCAATGACAATGAAGGCAGTCCTGCATTAATCACATTGTGGAGTGGCAGTGGCAGTGGCAGTGAAGGCAGTACCAGCATTAATCACATACAGTGACACTGGCAATGGCAGTGAAGGCAGTCCCAGCATTAATCACATTATGGAGTGATGCTAGCAATGGCAGTGAAGTCAGTGCCAGCATTAATCATATGCAGTGACACTGGCAATGGCAGTGTAGGCAGTCCCAGGATTGCTCATACTATGGAATGACAGTAAAGGCAGTGAAGGCAGTCCCAGCATTAATCACATTATGCAGTGATATTGACAATGGCAGTGAAGGCAGTCCCAACATTGATTACATGATGCAGTGACACTGGCAATGACAGTGAAGGCAGTCCCAGCATTAATCACATTATGGAATGTCATTGGCAATGACAGCGAAGGTAGTCCCATCATTAATCATATGCATTGACTCTAGCAATGGCAGTGAAGGCAGTCCTAGCATTAATCACATTATGGAGTGACATTAGCAATGGCAGTGAAGGCAGTTCCATCATTAATCATATGCAATGACACTGGCAATGACAATGAAGGCAGTCCTTGCATTAATCACATTGTGGAGTGACATTGGCAGTGACAGTGAAGGCAGTACCAGCATTAATCACATACAGTGACACTGGCAATGGCAGTGAAGGCAGTCCCAGCATTAATCACATTACGGAGTGATGCTGGCAATGGCAGTGAAGTCAGTGCCAGCATTAATCATATGCAGTGACACTGGCAATGGCAGTGAAGGCAGTCCCAGGATTGCTCATACTATGGAATGACAGCAAAGGCAGTGAAGGCAGTCCCTGCATTAATCACATTATGCAGTGATATTGACAATTGCAGTGAAGGCAGTCCCAACATTGATTACATGATCCAGTGACACTGGCAATGACAGTGAAGGCAGTCCCAGTATTGATCATGTTATGGGATGACAGCGATGGCAGTGAAGGCAGTGTCAGCACTGGTCACATTACAGAGTGACACTGGCAATGGCAGTGAAGGCAGTCCAGCATTAATCCTATACAATGGCACTGGCAATGGTAGTGAATGCAGTCACAGCATTAATCATATGCAATGACAATAGAAATGGCAGTGAAGGCAGTCCCAGCATTAATAATATGCAGTGACATGGCAATGGCAGTGAAAGGCAGTCCCAGTAGTGCTCATATTATGGAATGACAGCAATGGTAGTGAAAGCAGTGTCAGCATTGGGTTGAACTAGCAAGGCAGTGAAGGCAATCCAACATTAATCACATTACAGAGTGACACTGACAATGGCAGTGAAGGCAAACCCAGCATTGATTACAGGATGCAGTGACACTGGCAATGGCAGTGAAGGCAGTTCCAGTATTGATCATGTTATCGGATGACAGCGATGGTAGTGACGGCAGTGTCAGCACTGGTCACATTTCAG
This sequence comes from Neoceratodus forsteri, assembly GCA_016271365.2. NCBI lineage: Eukaryota > Metazoa > Chordata > Ceratodontiformes > Ceratodontidae > Neoceratodus > Neoceratodus forsteri. The sequence continues at coordinate 131,026,983 of JADMNL010000024.1, forward strand.
AGTGACACTGGCAATGGCAGTGAAGGCAGTCCCAGCATTAATCATATGCAATGACATCAATGGCAATGGCAGTGAAGGCAGTCCCAGCATTAATCATATGCAATGACACTAGCAATAGCAGTGAAGGCAGTCCCAGCATTGCTCATATTATGGAATGACAGCAATGGCAGTGAAGGCAATCCCAGCTTTAATAATAAGCAGTGCCACTGGCAATGGCAGTGAAGGCAGTCCCAGCATTGTTCATATTATGGAATGACATCAATGGCAGTGAAAGGCAGTGCCAGTATTGTGTGGACAAGCAATGGCAGTAAAGGCAGTCCCAACATTTTTATTTATTTATTTATTGAAGTAATCAGTTTACAACCTTTGAGTCAGAGACAACTACAAAAGTACCTTGTGTCATGGGGGTGGGAGACAACAATAAGTGCGGTTATAGACAGAGGTTATATACAGGTGAGAATACATACATACGTTGAGTTACGATCATTATATACACACAAATTATTACAGTTGCAGTTGCTACAGTTGCCCAATCGTCCATGGAACCCAGAGGACTTGGGGGCTGTTCGAGACAGGTTGTGTTCCACTACAGGCATTTACAGCACCGGCTGTCGATGATATGTTTCGGAGGCTATTTGAACCGTCCAATCCCGGGATCTTTGTTATTCCCTCAGGAAGGTAGTTAAACCAGGCCGGGCTTTATGATGGAAGGATCTTTGGCAGAGAGGTCCTTGTCCTGGGTACTAGGAAGGTGGCTTTGGTGGAGTTATAGGTGCTTGCAGCCGGATGGCTGGTTGCAGGGATTGCAGGAGACCCTGGTGAAACCCAGATAGGGATTTTTAGCCAGAAGGCAGGTGTGGTATTTCCAGTGGTTCTTGAGGGTGAGTATGTTAGTGGCAGTGTGCTGCAGGCAGAGTGTGAGTTCTGCTGTGGGCGCGTCAGGAGCCTACAGGCTTTGTTAATAGCGGTCTGGACTTGAGACAGGGCGGACAGGTCTGTCACTGCGTATACTGGAAGGCCATAGTCGGCCAGGACAACAGCACAGATGAGGTGATGGCCAATTTTAAGGCAGATTCTGGGAGGCAGTCTTTGTGGCGGTAGAGGAGCCCAATCCTGGAGTTCATGGCTGAGGACAGGGTTTTTAGATGGGCGTGGAAAGTAAAGCCTGCATCAAAAGTGATGCCCAAGTACTTATATGTTGTTACCTGTTCAAGTGGGAGGAGTGTGCTAGGGGTGATGAGAAGGGGAGTGTCTTTGGCACAGTTTTGCCGATGTGCGAACAGCATTGACTTTGTTTTTTTCAGGTTCAGGACTAGCCGATGGTTACTGAACCATTTTTCAGCTTGGAGGAAGGTGCTTTGCAGCGTGCTTTGGAGGAGTGGGTCTGAGTGTGATGCTAGGATCACCGCATCATCCGCGTAAAGCAGTATTTTGTTGGAGCAGGAGCTTGGGAGGGTGTTTAGGAAGAGACTGAAAAGAGTGGGTCCAAGGATGGAGCCTTGCGGGACCCCTGAGAGTACCAGTAGGCTGGTGGAGAAGGTCCTATTTAGCTTAACTCTTTGGGATCTGTTGTGCAAGTAGCTTGAGAACCAATTTAGGGGGCCAGATGAAAATCCCAGTTGGCTAAGGGAGTTTAACAGCAGGGGGTGGCACACAGTGTCAAAGGCCTTGGATAGGTCGATGAAAACTGCCCCCTGCAAATTGACCTTCATCAAGCGCAGAGTGTATATGGTGGGAGAATTCCAGAAGGGCAGTGGATGTGCTGTGGCCAGGCCAAAACCCATGCTGCTCAGGACATAGGATGTTGTATTTAGACAGGTATTCCATTAGCTGGGTGGATACTATTTTTTCCAAGGCTTTGGAGAGGGGGGGAAGGATGGAGATGGGTCTGTAGTTATTTGGTAATGTTGGTCCCCAGACTTATGGATGGGGGTGACTTGACCTGTTTCCATGCTTCCGGAATTAACCAAGGCATAGGGATCTATATAATGACAATCGTGAGGATTAGCCTCTAGCTGTAGGCGGGCGATCCTGGAGTCAAGAGGGTCATTACTTGGCTTTGCAAGGCGAGAGATTTTAGTAGGAAAGGTTTGGCATCATGGGGTGAGATCGTCCGGAAGTGGAATGGGGGCCGGGAGGTGAGTGTGTGGGTGGGCAAGGGGACAGGGTCAAAGAATTGGGCAGGGAGAACTGCACTTAAGTCCGTGAAAGTTTTATTAAGGCAGTCTGCGATATATGATTGGTCTGTCGAGACTGCCCCATTTGTGACAATCTGAGACGGAGGGGGAGGGTGGGTTTTGCCATTCAGTTCTTTAATATTGTCCCAGAAGGCTCTGGTTGAGCCCCAGAAGGATGTCAGAGCAGCCTGATAGTGTCTAGCTTTCGCTTGCTTGATGGCCCAGGTGCATTGGTTGCGAGCTGCTCTATAGGCTTGCCTGTCTGCCACCCTACCAGACTCATTTGCTATGTGCCAAAGATTGTCTCTCTGTTTTAGTTGCTGGATCAGTGCAGGGGATATCCATGCTGTGGCCCGTTTTTTTTTGCTAGATGCGGTGATGGGGGCAAATAGGTCGCTGGCATTGTTGAAGGCCCTGGTGAGGTAAGTTAAAGCAGAGTTTATGTCAGATGTTAGGTCATTGGAATCCAATCGACTTGTGGGGTGATGTTTGAGGTTGTCAAGACCCTGGGGAGAAATCTGCGTCGAGGGTGCTGCAGTGCTCAGGGCTGAGTGTGGGGAGGACCAGAAGCAGATGACAGGAGTGGTCGCTAAGTGAGTCCGAAAGGACTTCTACAGATTCAACTGTGGCGGTTGGAAAGAACTATGTCCAGGAGGGAGCTAGTTCCCTTCGCTGGTTAAGTCTGGTGGGCTGAGTGGACCATTTGAGACAGGTCAGGGCTGCAAGCTCGTCCTTTAAATTGTCAGACGAGGGCTGTGACAGTTGGTGTTAGGTCTCCCAAGATCAGTTGTTCAGCCTTTTGAGGTAAGGTGGATAGATAGTCTAAGAGGGAGTTGATTGCTAAATTTTTGGTACTCGGGGGTATGTAAGCCATGGTTAGGTATAGGGGGCCACGACCAGGGTGTGGGGTGATTTTTAGGGTAATGGCTTGTGCCCCATAGTTGAGCTCAGGGATTGGGAGTGCATGACCTAGGACTGAGTTATGCAACATTAATCACATTATGGAATGATATTGGCAATGGCAGTAAAGGCAGTCCCAGCATTAATCATATGCAGTGACACTGGCAATGGCAGTGAAGGCAGTCCCAGCATTAATCACATTATGCAGTGACACTGGCAATGGCAGTGAAGGCAGTCTCAGTATTAATCATGTTATGGGATGACAGCTATGACAGTGAAGGCAGTGCCAGCATTGGTCACATTACAGAGTGACACTGGCAATGGCAGTGAAGACAGTCCCAGCATTAATCATATGCAATGACACTGGCAATGGTAGTGAAGGCAGTCCCAGCATTGCTCATATTATGGAATGACAGCAATGGCAGTGAAGGCAGTGCCATCATTGGGTGGACCAAGCAATGGCAGTAAAGGCAGTCCCAACATTAATCACATTATGGAATGATATTGGCAATGGCAGTGAAGGCAGTCCCAGCATTAATCATATGCAGCGACACTGGCAATGGCAGTGAAGGCAGTCCCAGCATTGCTCATACTATGGAATGACTGCAATGGCAGTGAAGGCAGTCCCAGCATTAATCACATTATGCAGTGACACTGGCAATGGCAGTGAAGGCAGTCTCAGTATTAATCATGTTATGGGATGACAGCTATGACAGTGAAGGCAGTGCCAGCATTGGTCACATTACAGAGTGACACTGGCAATGGCAGTGAAGACAGTCCCAGCATTAATCATATGCAATGACACTGGCAATGGTAGTGAAGGCAGTCCCAGCATTGCTCATATTATGGAATGACAGCAATGGCAGTGAAGGCAGTGCTGTCATTGGATGGAACTAGCAATGGCAGTGAAGGCAGTCCCAGAATTAATCACATTACAGAGTGACACTGGCAATGGCAGTGAAGGTAGTCCCAGCACTGATCACATTATGGAGTGGCACTGGCAATGGCAGTGAAAGCAGTCCCAGCATTAATCATATGTAATGACACTGGCAATGGCAGTGAAGAGCCAGTCCCGCATTAATAATACACAGTGACACTGGCAATGGCAGTGAAGGCAGTCACAGCATTACTCATATGCAATGACAATGGAAATGGCAGTGAAAGCAGTCCCAGCATTAATCATATGCAGTGACACTGGCAATGGCAGTGAAAGCAGTCCCAGCATTACTCATATTATGGAATGACAGCAATGGCATTGAAGGCAGTCCCAGCATTGATCACATTACAGAGTGACACTGGCAATGGCAGTGAAGGCAGTCCCAGCACTGATCAAAATTCAAAGTGGCCCTGGCAACAATGCAGTAAAGACAGTCCAAGTATTGATCACATTATAGAGTGGCACTGGCAATGGTAGTGAAGGCACTCAAAGCACTGATGACATTACAAAGTGGCACTGGAAATTGCACTGAAGCAGTCCCAACATTGATTACATTATGGGGTGACACTGACAGTGGCAGTGAAGGCAGTCCCAGTATTAATCACATTATGGAATGGCATTGGCAATGGCAGTGAAGGCAGTCCCAGTATTGATCACATTACAGAGTGACACTGGCAATGGCAGTGAAGACAGTCCTAATATTGATCATAATATGAAATGACAGTGAAGACAGTTCCAGCATTGGGTAGAACTGCCAATGACAGTGAAGGCAGTCCCAACATTGATCATATTATGGAATGACAGCAATGGCAGTGAAGGCAGTCCCAGCATTAATCACATGCAGTGACACTGGCGATGGCACTGAAGATAGTCCCAGCAGTGATCCTATTATAGAATGACAGCGATGGCAGTGAAAGCAATCCCAGCATTGGCCAGAACTGGCAATGGCAGTGAAGGCAGTCCCAACACTGATCACATTACGGAGTAACACTGGCAATGGCAGTGAAGCAGTCCCAGCATTGATCACATTACAAAGTGGCACTGGCAATGGCACTGAAGCAGTCCCAACATTGATCACATAATGGAGGTGCACTGGCAGTGGCAGTGAAGGCAGTCCAGAATTGATCACATTGCAAAGTGGCACTGACAACAATGACAGAAAGGCAGTCCCAGTGTTGATCACATTACAAGTGGCACTGGCAATGACAGTGAAAGTAGCCCCAGCACTGGTCACATTACAGGTGGCAGTGGCTGTGGCAGTGAAGTCAGTCCTGTCATTTATCACATTACATTACAGAGTGGCACTGGCAAAAGTAGCAGTGAAGGAAGTCCCGGCATTGATCTCATTATGGTATGGCACTGGCAATGGCAACGAAGGCAGCCTCAGTGGTGATCACATTACGGAGTTGCACTGGCAACAGTGGCAGTGAAGGAAGTCTTGGCATTGACCACAGTATGGTGTGGAACTTGCAATGGATGTGAAGGCAGTTCCAGCATTGATCACCTTATTTAGTGGCACTGGCAATAGCAGTAAAGGCAGTTTCAACATGATCACCTTATGGAGTGGCACTACGCTGGTAACAATGGCTGTGAAGACAGTCCAGAGGAAGGGTGCAGCAGTGTTGACCCCAATTACTGAAATGGCAGGCAATGGGGAGCAATGGAAAATGGGGCAATAAGCAAAAATATTAAAAAATATAGGCTGTTGTGCAGCTTACACAAAAACTCTGAACCACACTCTATATAGTCAGTCCTGATTTATTCTTTTATGTGATCACAATGCACACAGAAATGCAGGAATTTAGATCTCTGTACAAAACATCTGTGGCCAAGTTTTCAGAGGGGTGAGATTGCTGCAATCCCCAGATATGGCACACCGGGCTTGTGGCAATTCAACATGATTTTCTATACCATGTGGCAACTGATGCAAGTTAGACCATCTTTTGGTGGTCTAGTTTGTGTCAATCCCAGAGACAGTTTTTACAGAGCTTGCACACAAGATTTGGCGCAAGCTGCCGTAAAGTGGGAAAAGTGTTGCAACTGCATCTGACCCTTGAAAATCAGGTGCTGTTGCAGCAAACGTCATTGGCATAGCAGCAGTTACAAAGTGTTGTGGTTCAGGACTTGATGAAAGCACTGCACCACCCTTTAAAAATCCTGGGACTGGTCTTATGCCATCTTAGGTATAGGGTCTACAGCCATTCACTGCAGACTGTGGACTCTTCTGGTTTTAAGGTAAAAGTCTCCTGCAAAAGTCTTACCCCAGTACCTGCTCAGTGGCACAGCAGTTCATTGCACTGCTATCTGGGAGACCTGGAATCACATGGGTAACCAAAATTCTATGCTGAAGCTGACAGGGTGTTGAGCGCATCAAGAAGGTATCACATTTGGCTCCCCCATGGAGGGTGGAAGCAGCCCCCCAGCACTTATGTAAATGTTCCCGGCCAACATTGAATTGCAATAGGTATCAGCTCTGAAGGCAGCCATATGCCTACCTGCCCTCCCACTCAGAGGAAGGGTGAGGCCCCATGACACCAGAGATGTGGTGTGGGACAGGTAGAAGCAAAAAATGGTGGAGGAATGAGAATAATAATAATAAAAATAGTATTAATCCAGTCCCAGTGGGCCCTGGCATAGGCTGGGCACTGTCCCCAGGGAACATTCATTCATTCATTCATGTTATTGAACATTTCAAAGAATACCTTTGAGCACAAGTGCTCTTTACAAAGTTTCACCTTACTAAGGAGATTACAAGGCAACATAAGAAATACAATAAGGAAGTTCCAATGGGAATGAGTCAAACAAGTACAAGTGTAGTCAAACAAGGACAAATAAATGGGCTACATTAATTGCATACAGTTTTACAGTAAGGCAGGTAAACAGAAACAGTGCAAAACAAGCATAGTAATGGTACATGACCTCAGAGCCAGACTCAAATAGTTCAAAGTGTATATCGGGAGGGACTTAGGATAAGTAGCAGTTACAGTTGCATTGAACTGTTAGAGTTGCACATAGCGCTCTCTTAAACTGGTCAAACTTAGCTAGAATCAGCAAGATCTCTGGGTGGGCCCATGGTGCCTAGCTATGTACGACCATCACCTTCAGGAATGGCAGACATGTAGAGTGGATCCCCACTTCCAAGCCACTCCTCGACATTGAGTGGGTGCGGTTATTGGCCATATAAGATGCTCACATCCATCCCATAAGCAATGTCACACTCATGGGATCCTCATGTTACCTAGAAACACAGAAAGATAGATTTTGTTGCATAAAAGGACCTTTTGACCCATTTAGTCTGCCCCTTGTCCCTGCCTGTTCCATCATCATCACTGACCCTAGTTGATCATAGGTGTCACTCCCTCTCCCATTCCTCTCCCTAGTATGCCCCTGTGCCTATATCACGCATGCTTGAAGCTCCCCACACTCTTTGCTACCACTAACTCCTCTGGCAGGCTGTTCCAGTCATCCACTACCCTTTGCATGAAGAAGTATTTCCACAGATCTCTCCTAAATGTTCCTCCTCATAGCCTCGTTGCATGCCCCCTTGTTCTAGTGCCTTCCTTTCCCTGAAAAAGACCCTCCACTTACACCTTGTTCACGGTTGTGAGGTACTTGTAGGTTTCAATCAAGTCCCCTCTCACTCTCCTCTCTTCCAGGGAGCACATTTTGAATTCCTGCATCCTTTTCTCGTATGGCTTCTCATGTAGCCCCTCATCAGTTTCGTTGCCCTCCTCTGTAACACCTCCCTCCCCTCCTTTCAATGTCCTTGTAGAGGGGTGGCATCCTGAACTGGACACAGTACTCCACAGTACTCCAGGTGGGGCCTTACCAGTGAGCAATACAACAGCAGCACCACCTCCCTTCTCCTGCTAGAAATCCCTCTCCCAATGCACTCCAGCATCCTGCTAACCTTTCCACTGCTTTGTCAGTCTGCTCAGCTACCTTGATGTCATGAAATATGATGACCCTTATGTCTCTCTCTGCCTGTTGACTGTAGGCTCCACTCCCTCATCTTATATATGCAAAGCCCCTGGGTTCCACAGCCCTATGTGCATAACCTGCACTTTTTGGCATTGAAACCCAGCTGTCACCACTTAGGCCATTCCTCCAGTTTCCTCAGATCTCTTTGTATTCTCTCCACCACTTCTTGACTGTCAACCTTGTTGCAGATTTTTGTATAATTTGCAAAGAGACCCACCTTGCCCTCAAGTTCCTCCATGATGTTGCTTATGATGACATTAAAGAAGACCGATCCCAGCACCGAACCCTATGGCACCCTACTAGTCACTCCTCTGCTATTACCTGAGTAGCTATCATTTACTACCACCCTTTGCCTCATATCCCTTAACCAGTTTGATACCTAGATTGTCACTTTCTTCTCCACCCCAGATTGCTTAGTTTCTTAACTAGTCTCCTGTGCGGTACAGTGTTGAAAGCCTTACTGACATCCAGATAGGCCACATTCACTGCTCTCCCTTGATCCACCACACTGATAATCTAGTCCAAGAAATCTATGAGATTAGTTTGACATGACCTCCTTCCTGTGAAACCATACTGCCAGTGGTCCGGTAGTCTTTTTGTCTCCAGTTGCTCCACGTGCCTCTCCTTTAGTAGTGTCTCCATCAACTTCTCGACCAGTGATGTGAGGCTGACTGGCCTATAGTTACTAGCATCCACCCTACTGCCACTTTTGTGTAGAGAGACCACTCTGGCACTCCTCCAGTCCTCTGGAATTTCCCCAATCTATCTCCACTGAGGTGCTAAAAAGTGTTGCCAGAGGGGCAGCCGGTACCATTATGTTGATCACCCTACTCAACCAGATCGCTGGATAAATCCACTCCTACCAGGTTCTAGGCCTTCTAGGAGAAAGTCCACCATAGTGATTAAGATACAGAGGGTTTCAAGGCAGTAAGAGATAGTGGCTGATGAGGCAGGAAATCACTTATCCTACAGCAGACACTTTCAATGTGGTACAAAAAAAACTGAGAAACTAGCAACAGTTGTGGGAAGGTTCTTGGGGGAGAACAAGCTAGAAAAATGCCGAGCAGCTGTGAATGAAACAATGATCTTTGTGCACATTTTTCCGTAGCACAAGTTGCTATGGAAATTATCTGCCACTGGTCCACACATCATGTTTGTAGTGTTGCTTTCTGACAAGCATGGCAGCAGGCTCATGTTGAACACCAGTCAGTGTTAATGCCTGGGGTGATCTGTATAAAATATAGAGCAGGCAAGATCATGTTCATTGTAACTACAGTACAGGTGTAATCTGAGCTCTTCAGTATTACGACAGTCAATCTGGTTTTGAGTTGGCCATGCATGGGAGCCATTTCTGATTGCTCAGATTGATCTATTATGGGTTTTGAGCCTCTGAACTAAAGTGCCAGATACCAGACACAATGCTGTAAGCAGAAGCTCGAAAAAATTATCTAAAGAAAGCCTCATTGCCTCTGTTAATAAAAAAGCCAATGCACACACTTCATGAAAGAAGGAAACATTGCTACTGTGATTTAAATGTTGATGGTCCACGCCTTATGTTGGTAGACTGGTTACATGGGCTACCTCAAATATCCTGAAAGCCTGAGAGCCTAGTTTTGTGGTTAGTACAGAGGGGAGTTCTCTGCTGCCATTAGCTCTCTCACAGCAAGTGTTTGCATTTAGTCGTGTCTTTTTGACTCATTTAGTCATGTGTGGTATGATGGTCAACCCACACCTGGGAAGGTGAAAATCAGTGAAGAACACCCAGAGGCATAGCAGCATTAAGCCCCCCCCCACTACCTATCTCCCAGTGGTCTAACTGCATCCTTGGGATCTCCTGCCTCATGACTGGAAATTGAGGAAGGTGAACAGTAAATAAGCTAGTGGTGGTAGTGTTGGGGGGGGGGGTGACGTTGCTTGCGTGTCAGTAAGGAGTGGCATCCAAATGGCTCTAGACAGGTGCCAGCCTGTCTGTGCAGTGAAAGTATTGCTGCTTGAGCTGCTGGTGACCCAGTTTCAGGAATGAGACTCAAGTGTCAGAGGGCCATCAGAGAAAAGAAAATTGAGCATCCCAGAGAACCCTGTCCTTCTCTGGGGAGGGAGAGTAGACAACTTTGCTGCTTGGCTGCCACCTGGTGGTTGAACAGTGGATGATGCAGGCCAAGACAGAAGACACCAAGGGCTTTGAAACAGCATGCTTACATGCTTATATTTGGATTCCTGATGTTAGAATCCTAGTGGTGGGGCTTAACTAAGGAAACAGAACCCCAACCTGAAGGCCAACCAGCTAACACTGCAGTAGTGCTACTTCCGCAATCTAGATGACCCAGGTTAATGGCCTGAGCCTGGGATGCCTGGTGCTGACTTGTGAGACAGGGTTCCTGTGTCCACCATGAATGCCTCCTGTCTTGGGGAGAGAGGCACCACTTTCTGTTGTACAGCCATCCCCTGGTACCCATGGGAGGGTGTCATGCCGTAAGGAAGAGTGCTCCCTTATAAATTGTCTTTACATCAGCATGCACCCGCTTGCTTGTCATGTAATATGTGGGTGACACATGCCCAGAACAGGGCCCACAGGGGAGTTCCAAAGGAATGGAGAGGCTCACCCATCCTAGCATGCCTTGTGGGTGGGATAAGAGGTGGGGTTAGGGTGTAGAAAGTAAGGGGCAGACTTGGAACAGATGATGTCCTCTTATTCCACCACACCCAACTGGGCTGCCTTTCCTGCTTCTTCTCTCTGGTATCCCTGGCTTGTCGAAAAAGTACAGCATTTGCCACAGCAGCCTGGTTCCTCTCTGAGGTCCTGCTTGCTGGGGATAAGACACAGGTTCCTGCCCAGGGTCTATAGTTAGGAGTGAGCAAAGGCAGGAATGGAGTATTGGACTCCAAGGGTTCCAAGGGCAGGAAAACAGGGCACTGGCTGGTGATGAAGGAGGTTCCCAGGTAATGCCCGGGGGGTGCTAGAACAATAACTTATTAAAAAAAAAGAACCTCAGAGTGAGCAGAATAACACTTGGATTCCCTTGGGCACTGACCTGGTGACTGTCCACCCCCTCCCAAATATCACCACCACCATGGGTGTCAAAGGTGGGACTGGGATTCACACTGTAGAAGAGGTCAAGGCTGAAGCAGGAGGAAATACTGTGAATTATAGCAAAGAATAGCCCCTGAATACTGTGGTTGGTTTGGGATGGGAGCTGACAGTTGGGATTGAGGGAGGAAGGCTGGAAAAAGTGTGAATTAAAAAAAATAAAGTTCATACCATCACCCAGGAATTGCAGTAGAGCAAGGTCGATCGGCCGCTTCCACTTGGAGTCTTTCTGAAGAGCTATTCCATATCCCGTTGTGGCAAACACCTTCCACTGCCAATAGTTACTAACTTGCAGCCCTCATCCTTCCCTGCCATGTAGTTCAACACGGCTGCATCATAAATAAAGTCTCTAGCTTCCTGCGAAACAGCAGAGCAAATTATTCTTACGAGCAAAAATGGGACTCCCTCCCTAAACTTCATTACAACAATAGTAAAGAAATAAGAAAGTGCCTTTTACAGAAGGCTTGCTGAACAGAACCAGACTTGCAGATTCTGTTACTATAAAAGCAGTGCTGTAAATCAAACCATCCTAAAAGCTGAAGACATACTCCAGCCAATTTGTTGAAGTAAACTTGTTTTATGGCCTTCCTCCATCCTGCTATGGCAATTAATATTATGTATGAACATATGCAGCAGATGAACAGGGCAAGTGATGAAACTGGAAAACATATAAAAAAAAAGGCGTGGGTCTGTGAGATGGAGAATAGCATCTTGAAACAGTTGCAACTGGACCTATTTAAAGGGTGTGTACAAATGGGGCCCTGAGCAATGTGACTGCATTTCCCCAGGATATCTGAGGTAAATGGGGACAATTGTCCAGGATATTTATGTTAGTATGTTTGCCTCGGAATTTTAAAGCACATGGGTACATTTGTCATGAGTATTTGAGGTATGTGGGCACATTTCCCTTGAATATTTGAGTTCTGTTGCAGTGTTTGCCCTGGATATCTCAGTTATACAAATAGATTTGTCCTAGATATTTGAGGTATATGTGAGCACATTGGCCTTGGATATTAGATTATCACTTTTTCTTTACCAGTGCCTCTGCTTTGCTCCCCACACCCTCCTTCCTACCCCTCCCTCCCTAACTTCCACTTCTCCATCTCTTGTACCTCTGGTGCTGCTACCATCTCACCTCTGTTGGCCCTGAATCCTGCCAAGTGAAACAGCCCTTATGTTATGTAGAAGAAGAACTTGCACTTATATTAGGGTTGTTCAGAATCCACAAACAGAATTGGATTTGTCAGATTATGATCTGATTTTCAGATTTAAGATTTCCAGTCTGAAAATCTGAATACTGAAACCTTTTTTACATCGGTATTTAGGATTTAGGATTTCAAATCAGAATCCTAAATTAAATTTTTAAGTCCTTTTAGGATTTGAAACAGAATCGGTGTAGGATTTGGGAGTTCTTAAAATCCTATTATAAACAAGCATTTGTCAATGCTGAACGTTCGCTTGCAGGTATTTGCAGTGGTGTTTGGCATGTATGGTGCTTTACCCTAATGCCCTGTGCGATTGCTGGTATTTGCACAATAAATTTTCAGCATGATCTTTTTGTTATCCCCATTGTGGCTACATAGGCGGAAACACATTTTGGGCAGGATGTGAAAAATGACAGCTGTACTGCTCATAAGGAAGTGTGGTAAAATGGCAATGTTGAAAATCTGGAGTGGAAATATTGAAAATTCGCAAACCTATGAGCGTGAGTGGGAACTGTGCAATGCACGCTCGTAAAACAGTCATTGTCACAAATTTTTTCACCAAATTGTCAACATTGGCATTTTAAAACCTCTGCTAATGAACAGTGTCACTGTGATTGTCTTACTGTGTGCCATACATTGATTTTGCACACCGACTGCGCCATTGTGCACTACATGGGCAGAAACATGTTTGGGGCAGGATGTGAAAAATTACAGCTTTACTACTCATAAGGAGGTGTGGTAAAATGGCAATGTTGAAAATGTGGAGTGAAAATATTGAAAATTCGCAAACTTCCGAGCGTGCATAGGAACTGCGCAATGAACACTCGTAAAACAGTCATTTTTAGGAATTTTGTCACCAAATTTTCAACATAGCCATTTTAAGACCTCTGCTCATGAACAGTGTCACTGTGATTTTCTTAATGTGTCCCATACATTGATTTGCACACCGACTGCGCCATTGTGCGCTACATGAGGAGACTACGTTTTGGAGTGAGATATGAGAAAATGACAGCTCTACTACTCATAAGGTGGTGTGGTAAAATGGCAATGTTGAAAATCTGGAGTGGAAATATTGAAAATTCGCAAACCTACGAGTGTGCGTAGGAACTGCGCAACGCACGCTCGTAAAACAGTCATTTTTAGGAATTTTTTACCCAAATTTTCAACATAGCCATTTTAAGACCTCTGCTAATGAATAATGTCACTGTGATTTTCTTAATGCGTCCCATACATTGATTTCGCACACCGACTGTGCCATTATGCGCTACATGGGTGAAAACATGTTTTGGGCAGGATGTGAACAATGACAGCTGTACTGCTCATAAGGAGGTATGGTAAAATGGCAATGTTGAAAATCTGGAGTGAAAATATTGAAAGTTCGCGAACTTTCTGGCGTCGCGTAAAGGAACTGCGCAACGCCGCTAAATAAAACAGTCATTTTGGAATTTTGCACCAAATTTTCAACATGGGGTTTTTGGGACCCCTTCTCATGAATGATGTCACTGTCATGGCGTTATTCGGGCCTGAAGGGTGTTTTCGCGCAGTGACTGTGAAATCACCCTTCGGGCCCGAATAACGCCATGACAGTGACATCATTCATGAGAAGGCGTCCCAAAAACCCCATGTTGAAAATTTGGTGCAAAAATTCCAAAAAATGCCTGAGATATGCAATAAAGTTGAAACCCCCTATCTAGCCCATTATACAGCTTACCGGCGTTTCCTCAGTTCGCGGTCGGCTTTGAAGAGTGCAGACGTGTTCCCGGTCCACCGAAGATCATCGCACCGAGCTCCGGAGGTAAGTATGGGGTGAAGGAGGGTGTGGGGAGGCTGGGTGCACAGTGGTTGGAGTGCGGGTTGTGGGAGGGTAGGGAGACTATGTGGGACCGTTTTTCTTCTACGGTTTAAACAAAAAAAGGACTATGTGGGATGTTTGCCATGCTGGGTGGGCTCCCAGCATGGCAGAAGATAGTTGGGGCCGTGGAGCCGACGGGGATTGGGCACCCCGGCCGCAAAAAGCGGGATGTTTGCCACGCTGGGGTGGGCTCCCAGCATGGCAGAAGGATGGCAGGGGGCCGTGGAGCCGAGCGGGATTGGGCACCCCGCCGGCAGCGTTTGCCATGCTGGGGTGGGCTCCCAGCATGGCACAATGAGGGGCAGTGTGATGCGGGGGCGCGCGCAGTCGACGGGGCGGCGTGATGCGGTGCTCGGTATGACAGCGGTGGTTTTCTTTGAGCGAAGACCACCGCTGTCATCTAACTCCACACCGATGGTGCAGGACTGCCACGCCTGCTCAACGGAGCACTGGACTGCAAGGGAGAGGCACACCTCCAAAGTGTGCTACTCTCCCAAAACGTTCCTTGCACATGCGCGCAAGCGAACGTAAAAAGGGTATGAAAAATCCTGCAAATTGATTGGCTGTTAGGATTCTGATGGCTGTACATTAATTCCTGTTACCCTGTCATGTGCAGCCAGATCACCATGGCACATGAATTCTTCCTGTCAGCATTCCATCCTCAAACACGTCCCTCGTCGTCATGTTAAAAAAAAAAACCTGTAAAACCACGCAGTAGCCTCTTGCCCCCTCCACAACCCGCACTCCACCCACAGCACACCCTGCCTCCCCATACCCCCCTCACCCCATACTTACCTCCGGAGTCCAGCGCGACGATCTTCGGTGGACCGGGAACACGTCTGCACTCTTCAAAGCTGACTGCGAACTGAGGAAATGCCGGTATGCTGTATAATGGGATAGATAGGGTTTTTCTAACTTTGTTGCATATCTCAGACATTTTTTGGAATTTTTGCACCAAATTTTCAACATGGGGTCTTTGGGACCCCTTCTCATGAATACTGTCACTGTCATGGCGTTATTCTGGCCCAAAGGGTGATTTCTCAGTCAGTCGTGAAATCACCTTTGGATCTCGATTAACGAACACTACCAGTGTTCATAGGTAGGCTCTCAAGAAGCCTATTTTGAAAATTTGGTGGAAAATTCAAAAATGACTGTTTTATTTAGCGTGTGTTGCGCAGTGCCCACGCAGACGTCAGAAGTTCGCGAATTTTCAATATTTTCACTCCAGATTTTCAACATTGCCATTTTACCACACCTTCTTATGAGCAGTACAGCTGTCATTTTTCACATCTCACCCAAAACGTGTTTCTACCCATGTAGCGCACAATGGCGCAGTCGATGTGTGAAATCAATGTATGGGACAAATTAAGAAAATCACAGTGACACTGTTCATGAGCAGAGGTCTTAAAATGGCTATGTTGAAAATTTGGTGAAAAAATTCCTAAAAATGACTGTTTTACGAGCGTGCGTTGCGCAGTTCCTATGCATGCTCGTCGTGTGCAGCCAGACCACCATGGCACATGAATTCTTCCTGTCAGCATTCCATCCTCAAACACTGCTGATTGGCTGGAATGATGAATTCTGATTCTGAACCAGTATTCTTAAAGTGTTGTGGGAAGAACTATTTTATAAAAAATCTCCCACTCAATGAGGAAAACATTGAAAAAGTACACTTTTCTTTTGGAATTATTTTTATGTTTGCTTGCATGCATGTGCAAGAAACATAGTGCCATCATCCGAGTTTCGGAGGTGTCACCTCCTCTTCTAATTCAGTCAGTGTGTTGGCAGGATGGTCCTGTCCACTATCGGGATGCTGGAGCTGTCTGTGACAGCTCCAAAATGCAGTGGCATACAGTTAAAAGGGGGAGCTACACTTCAGTGAACAGCGATCAGATATCGCCTGCTCATGCACAGCTCCCCCTACACACACACAAACACACGCACACATACTGCGTGCTCCCCCCCCACGCACACACTCTATAGCCGACGGGGGTGCCCAAAATCACACATGCCCCCACAATGCAAAGCATCATGGGCCACATATGCAAACAAATATGCATGTGTGATTTTGTATTTTCTTGAAACTTGGCTTCCCAGCCAAATGCCCTTTGGGGTAACCCTTGCCTCAGTGTTTGCGCACAGAAGTTCTTTGTCTTTTAAATAGTTTTTTATTTTAATGGGTTCACCACAATATATCCAAGGCACACTGCCTTAAGTGTAGCTGGTCCATTCCACTGGGGTGTCAAACAGATGAGGCATACTGATGAGTCCTGGTAGGACCTAAACGTGTCTATGTCTTCTGTTAGCACCCTTTGCAAACTGTGTGAGGCCTTTCGGCACCATGCAATTCTGCTTAAGTTGGACCAGCATAACATTCTGTGGTGATTTGCATATGTAGCCCATGATGTTTTGCATTGTGGGGCATGTGTGATTTTGTATTTTCTTGAAACTTGGCTTCCAGCCAAATGCCCTTAGAGAGTAACCCTTGCCTCGGTGTTTGCTGCAGAGGTTCTTTGTCTTTAAATAGTTTTTATTTTAATGGGTTCACCACAATATATCCAAGGCACACTGCCTTAAGGGTAGCTGGTCCATTCCACTGGGGTGTCAAACAGACGAGGCATACTGATGAGTCCTGGTAGGACGAAACACGTGTCTATGTCTTCTGTTAGCACCTTTGCAAACTGTGTGAGAGGCCTTCGGCACCATGCAATTCTGCTTAAAGTTGGACCAGCATAACATTCTGTGGTGATTTGCATATGTAGCCCATGATGCTTTGCATTGTGGGGGCATGTGTGATTTTGTATTGTCATTTCATTACACTTCCTTATGAACAGTACAGCTGCCATTTTTCATATGTCGCCTAAAATGTGTCTTCACAATGTAGCGACAATGGTGCTATTGGTGCGAAAGCAATGTTTGGGACAGATTACGAAAATCACAGTTACACTGTTCATGAGCAGAGGTCTTAAAATGGCTATGTTGAAAATTTGGTGACAAAAGTCCATAAAATGACTGTGTTATGAGTGAGCATTGCTCAGTTTCCACACACCCTCGTAAGTTCATGACTTTGTAATATTTTCAGTCCAGATTTTCACCAGTGGCATTTTTCCACACTTCCTTATGAACAGTACAGCTGTCATTTTTCACAACATGGCCGAAGTGTGTTTTCACACTTTCAAGCAGAGATGCGTGGTGCGTCGTGTGCAGCCAGATCACCATGGCACATGAATTCTTCCTGTCAGCATTCCATCCTCAAACACTGCTGATTGGCTGGAATGATGAATTCTGATTCTGAACCAGTATTCTTAAAGTGTTGGGGGAAATCATTGTTTGGGACAGATAAAGAAAATCACAGTGACACTGTTCATGATCGGAGGCACCAAAATGCCAGAGTTGACAATCTGCTATAAAAAATCCCCAACCTAATTATATTACGGGTGTGCATTGCACAGTTTCTATGTACGTTCATGACTTCACTATTTTTTTAAATATTTTTACTGCAGATTTGCAACATTGCCATTTTTTACACCTCCCCATGAACAGTACAGCTGTCATTTTTTACATCCTGTTCGGAATGTTTTTGCACCTGTGGTGCTAAATGCTGTAGTTGCTGTGCATAAGCAGCTTTGGCTAACAAACTGATATTCCCCCTGTTCATGAGGTGGGGTCACAAAAATACCATGTTGAAAATTTGGAGTGAAAATGCCAAAGAATGCCCGAGGTATTAGGGTTTCCAACCGTAACGCCCAACCCTGTAGAGAATGACAGGCATCAGGAGTGTGACTTGGGATTCTTGCCTGTAATGCTCATACCATTCCACACCCTGCAGCCAGTGAGAGGCATTGAGGTATGCCTTGGACTCTTCGGCCCTAAAGTTCACCCCATTCTCCTGTATTGCACTCATCTCACCGTATTTCCTACTGGAATGGGATGCGCATGAGGGCCAAAGACCCCAAGGGACACCATGACACTTGTCAGTGTCTGCAGGGTGGGGTGTGGTGAAATGGTGTGGCCGTTATGCCTGATGACCCAAAGGCACACCCCAATGCCTGTCACTCTCTGCAGGGTGGTGGTGGGGTTGGCTTCAGTTCAATACTTCACTGCCATTCCTATTCACGCAGCTCTGAAACTTCTACTACCACTGCTGCCAATGCCAGCAAGCAAACATTCGGCATTGACAAATGCTTGTTATACTAGCAATAAGGCACTCCTAGGAGTTAGATTAACAGTCAGTGAATCACCTCTTAGGAGCAATATGGCACTTGGCTATGGCTTGTATGACATTACACCCCTAGGGGGTGATTAACAGACTGTTAATCTAACCCTTGGTTATGCCTTAATGCTTAAACATTGGATCAGAATCTGCAAATTCTGAGCATCCATAACTAGGGCTGCAGTTGGGCAGAGTCCTGCAGTCCTTTTACAATCACTGAGTAAAAGGACTCCGGATTCCTTCTGAATGAACAACATGTTAGATTGCCTCACAGTCGCCTCCTTGTCTGTGAAGCAGTCCGCCCATGTTGCCCCTACTGACCGCAGCACTGCAGTGTTTTACAGTGCCGGCTGTCATGGCAGAACATGGCACACTGTCATATCCAAGATGACCATTGCACGTACTGCGCATGCGCTAGCAGTTGCACATGTGCAGAAGCATGAGGCGGCCATCTAGGTTACGGTGGAGTGGGCCATGATCCACCGTGACTGCCAGCACTTATTTATTGATATATTTTTTTAATATTATAGAAAGTCCCCCACCCAACCCTCCCTCTCAGCACCCACCACCAGAAACATAGAAATGACACTTGGGTGCCCAATCCCCAAGTGTCACAATCACGCCCCCTTAAAACATAGAAATGACACTGGGGGTGCCCAATCTCCCAGTGATGTGATCTGGGATCATCTGTCTTTTTTTTTTCACCTGTAAAAAAAAAAAAGTCCATAAATGTCTTTTGTGGCCGTTCCTTACCCCCACCTGACCCTCTCACTGAGCATCCACCACCCCGCACCCCCCAAGCCCTACTTACACATCAGGTGCCCAACGCTGTAATCCTCTCTGGACCACAGACACATCTTCACTCTTCAAAGCCGGACTGCGAACTGAAGACACAGGTATGCAGTTCAATGTATTTCAATGGGGTTTTGAACTTAGTGCGATAACTTGGGGCATTTTTACATATTTTTGGCCCAAATTTTCAACATGTCTTCTTTGGGACCCCACCTCATGAACAATGTCACTGCCATTAGGCAGATCTGTCTCGAAAGTTGATTTTGGGGTCCATGTGTGAAATCACCTTTTGGGCAGGACATCAACATTTTCTCTGTCTGTGTTCATGAGGTTGGGTCATAAGAAGCCTATGTTGAAAATTTGCTGTAAAAATATTGAAAAACAAACAAAGTTATGAGCCTACATTGAATTTTGTGAATGCAGGCTCCCAGCATTGGTACTTTTCAATATTTTTACCCCAAAGTTACAACATATAGCCATATCTCTACAGCACCTCATGACTCTGATAGCTGCCATTTTTCAAATCCTATCCAAAATGGGTTTTTTTAATCACGAAAGGTGATTTCATGGTCCCTTCACCGGCCACCAGTTGAAAATTTTCTCTGCCCTTGTTCATGAGGTGGGGTCATAAGAAGGCTATGTTGTAAACTTGGTGCAAAAATATTAAAAAAACAACCAAGTTATGAGCCCATTTAGAATTTTGAAAACACAGGCTCGTAACTTTGGTAATTTTTAATATTTTTACCCCAAATTTCCAACATGGCCATAGCTTTACAGCACATCATGAATGTGACAACTGTAATATTTCAAATTCTGGCCAATATAGCTTTTTTATATCCCGAAAGGTGATTTTGTGGTCCCTGCATGAAATCACCTTTTGGCCAAAATTTGAACATTTTCTCTGCCTTTGTTTATGAAATAGGGTCATAAGAAGGCTATTTTGGAAATTTGGTGTAAGTTCAGTAATATTCAATATTTTACCCAAATTTTCCACATAAGCACTTGTTTACAGCACCTCATGAAAGTGACAGCTGTCATTTTCAATTCCTGCCCAAAATGTGTTTTTGCATCCTGAAATTTATTTTGCAGACCCTCTAAAAACACTTTTAAGTTAGGAGTTGAACATTTTGTGTACCATCTTCATGAGGCAGGGTCATAACAAGGCTATGTTGAAAATGTGGTATAACAATATTACAAACCAACACATTTATGAGCCTATATTACATTTTGCAAATGCACACTTGTAACTTTGGTAATTTACAATATTTATACCTCACCTGTAGCCCTATAACTCCCAAAGCAGAGCCTATATTTATATTGTGCTTTGTCATACACATTGAATCCCAATGACTTTATAAGCAGTAAGTGACTGGTAGTGAAGTGAATGCAAATGTATAGTGACAACCTGTCTGATCATCAGCACCTACACCTAACCATGGACATTGCTTGATCTGGTTTTATGGAAAGGGAAATATTGGTGAGAACACAGGAAAAAAATTCCCATCTCTTGTAAATGGTGCCGTAGGTTCTTTTACTTTCCTCCTGAAGTCCCACCAGGACGGCACCAGAGATGGCTAGAAGAGAACCCCTATTTAACTTTTCATTCACAGGGCTGTGCACCCTGGCGGAATCGCACCCTCCTATTACTGCACTTGAGTACCAACATTTGGGGTAGCAATCCAACTACTGTTTTGAGACTAGAACCCATGACTTTCAGACACAGAGGCAGATGTGCTACCAACTGAGCTGATAAGAATTGACCCCAAACTCTTATACCTGTCAGCTCCTAGGCCCCTTCATCTCTACTCCTCTGAACCTATCTTTTCATAATGGTAATGTTCCTGGAGCTTAGAAGGTAGCTAAAGTTCTCCAGAAGGGAGATAATCCCTTTTGATCCTGGCAACTATTGTCCTGTTTCTCTTACCCCCATACTGGTCAAGATTCAAGAAAACTAGTGCTGTCCCAACTCTGTTTCTTTCCTGTGGCCTTTCATCCTCTGTCAGCCTTTTTTTGTCTGGTTTCAAAGGTAAAACAGATTCATTTTATCTGCATGTGTACTGGGTTTTCCATATATTTACACTGTCACAATAACCCTTTTATATATTCTTCTGTATATTCTTTGACTATGTGTGTAATCCTTCGAATATGATTATATGTTGCATTTCTTGTATTTTTGAAAATTCAATAACATATTTAATGTTAAAAAAGACCCACTCCACTGTACCTGCCTCCTTTAGCTCACTGATGCCATCCAGAAGGGGATGGATTAGGGCCTGGTCATTACAATCACTATTTGTATCAACCTTGCTTAGTCGTCAGACACCATGCCCATCTCCACCTATGATTCAAGCCTGCTAATGCTGGCATCTCTTATCTCGCAGTCACGTGGCTCGGTTCTAAGCATGCAGGCTCTGGGTCCCAAGTGCTCCTTGTAGCCGATGCCCTTCCACCTTTCAAAAGGCTCAAGGACCCCCAGGAGTCTGCATGGAGCCCTATCCAGTTCTGTGTTTTTTCAACAGCCTCCCTTTTTATGTTCTGTCTCTTGGGTCTTTAAAACCTGCTCTGTCTGTAGCTCTGCAGTTTGCCTTTATGCATTCTCCAACTAGTGACATCTTCAGTTTTAATCAATCAGTAACTCCTGATGCTAAGACCACTATTCCTGCTAGAAATTAAAAATCACACCAACCCCCAGCACGCAAAGTATCATGGGAAATTTATGCAAATCACAATTGAAGCATTTAGATTGGTTCTACTTTAAGTAGGAGTATATGGTTCCAGTCGATATGCAATCTTGATAGGTCGAAAACAGAAAGACACAGGCATATGCTTCTTACATCATACATGCCTGCTTAAACCAGAACCAGTCTAAATTCTTTCAATAATTCCCATGATGCTTTTCATTATTGGGGTATTTCTTTGAAACCTGGCTTTCTTGCCAATGCCTTTCTCAGATAACCCTAGCCTCAGAGCGTTAGTGCTGTGGTTCTTTGTATTTTTTATTCCCATAAATTGCAACTTTGATGAACATGCACACTGACAAGCTGCTCAGTTTCCATCAATGCTGCAGTTAGTGCTGTGCAGGAAGGCAAAATCTTGTATCCCTGGAATCTTGCCTGGCTTGGAATAATCATTTCCTGCCTTGAAAAATCATGGAAAGAGTATAAGTTTGCAAATTGTTGCCAAGATTTCACAGTTCTGTGCCTTTTCCACAGAACATTTCCACGACCCTCCACAATCAATCTCACCAAAGCAAGTGGGTGCATTTACCCTGAAATGTACACAGTTGCTTTCTGATGGCCTTTCTAGAGCTGTGAGGGCATTGTATCTGTTCGTAGCAGCAGCTGTCTAATTGAACACTGTCCCCAATTTCCCTAGAAAGTACAGTATTTACTGTAATACAGGGATGTTCCCAAAACTGCAGAAAAAAATCTGCAGCTTATAAACAATTTGGCAGTTTACATAGGACCCTGATTTACGAACAGTGGATACAGTATGTGTTTGCTTTCCTCATAAACCTTGAAGAAGGAAGCGTCAGCTCAAAGCCATGGAGTTGTGGTGCTGCAGAGACATTTTGTTATCTTATATAAGGCCAACCCTCCCCCTTTTTTACTGGCAGCTTGTCAGCAAGGCAACTACCACAACAACAAAAGCTATCACCCTGGCATTAGGGCAACACCTGGCTCAGGCTTCTAGGAGGCAGGAGGTGGTACAAAGCAACACTTCTATTTCTACCCAGGTCTGGGGGAGGTGCCAGGGCTATGGTGTGCCTCCTATCTGTGGGGGCCCCAAAACCTCCACAGGTCACTCAGAGATGGCATGTCCACAACCAGAATGGGATTGTACTGTATGACTTTTATTCCTGAACAGATGGTAACAGAAAACGGTGGTGCCCCAGTGCTTGGTCACTGTCTAAACAGATGGTACACTTGTAGCAGGCAGAAACATTTGTACAAACTCTTTCTTGCAGTACTGAGACTTTCCATGAAGACACTTCACATGGATGTCCACTCCTTTCATTAGGAATCTCTGGCCTAACAGAACCTCAGGTAATGGGCCCCCATAAATAAAATTTGCCTTGCCCTGCCATTTATGTGGGTGATGCTACAGCACTCACTTTGAGCACACACTGGTTGAACCTAGTTACCACCCCTCAGAGCCCATTGAACTCCACACTTTGCTCTTTGCTTCTCTATGGAGGGTCTTTACTTCTCCCCCATGTACACTTCTACCAGCTGGAAAACTGTGCTAACTTCCACAGCTAGCACACTTGAAAGAACTGTGTTAACTTTCACCTGAATCTCTTCATGGGGCATGTGTTGTCTCCCCATCTTTAAATTCTAAACACTCTGCAGAACCTTTCAGGACTACTTAGGGTACAAGCTTTTGCACCTCTTTCCTGAAATCTAACATTGCTTCAATAAATCTTTAGCTTCCCTGAGTAGAGGCTTTGACACTGTTAAAACTCTTGAAATCTGAATCTGGGCAGCACTTTTAGTTCTCACAGTCTTTTGGGGGTTGCCCCAACACTACTCACTGAAATCTTCAGTCCCATTTCTCCTGCTGAGAAATCTTCAGCCCCTCAGGCTTCACAGGATCTGTAGTCACCACGTCCCACAAAACTGGCCACTGTTCACTGTACTAGGGTGAAAAAATAAACTGAAGGTCCTTCCCTCTGACAAGTGGCCTTGGCAAAGCACCACGTGCCTGTAGAACTCCCAACTGCAACTCCAAACTCCAGCTGACTCACAGTCTTCAAAAAACAGAGCACTGTGGCTCTTGCTGCTGCAAAAGTTCGGAGCATGCAATAATACCCAACAGGATGGGTGGTATAGGGCAATACCAGACCACCCAGGGGTGTAATGAGGCCTGATGCTGCAAGCGGAGGACCTTATAACCCCTGGAAGGTCCGGTATTGCCTATACCGCCCACCCTGGAGGGTATTATTGCACTTAGAAAATGGGCTTCTGTGTAAAATTTAATTAACTAATAAAATAAGAGAGGAGTTAATTTTGAAATGAATATCAAAAATAGAAGAAACCTTTTTGAAATAAAATATTCCCTGTATTTCTGTGCTGTTCCATCCTCTGTTGCCCACCTCCCCAGAAGCATTCTCATTTAACTGACCAACCCGTCCATATGTGGAAGAAGAGATGGACTTGTTTGTAAATAGTCACACCAACAGTTTGTTACCACCACTTTTGTGTTTAAAAAAAAACAAAACTTTTTTTTTTCCTTGACGGCCAGATGCACGTGACTTTCCTTTGAACAAGAAAATGAATGTGTGGGGTGGGATGACAGCATTGTAAATTATGATTTTTACTATTTTAAATGTTTAACAGGCTGTCATGGTCAGAAACTGTACTGTCTCCTCTTCTGCTGAGATGGCTCTGTTATCCCCATTGTGTATGGGACACAGACATTGAATCTGGATTGGGAAATTGGGAACAGAGCTGAGGTAAGGTAACCTTCCTTAGTCTCCCCACCCCTTTTTTTCCATTTGCTGAGATCTCTCCGTTATCTTCCCACCCAAACCTCATTGTATATAGCATCGGAAATGGAACTAAGAAGGGTAGCTTTCTTTAAAAAAGTTGAAGATGGTTTGTCTTTCTTTTTTTAATCGGTTTCTAGTTCTTTAGCCAGCAGGAGAAAGAGCATGGCAAGCACAGTCAGGAACAGGCACGATGACTGTGATGGACTGTGCAAAGACTGTGACAGTACGATCCATTTAAAATAATTCTTTTTCTCTTTTGTTGCCAGACTGGGGAGTGGCGGCTCAGTGAGAATGGCACACTTTCAGATGGGCTCCGATAGGGCACATGGACTTCAACTGATAAACATTGCTACTGAAAAAATTAGGCACTTTGATTTTCAGCTAAACGTTTTGTGGGGTGATCTGTTTGTCATAGAGTCCTGTAAAATATATTAGAACGGGTGTGCCAATATCATCCTTAACTTGCCTGCTAAGCGAGATAAAAAATAGCGGCACATTGAGTTCAAACTGGCACCATGATACCAGTGATGGGGCTGGCACACCTGGTATGTGTTTTTCGCAGGGCTCCATCTGTATGTTAATGTACTCCCTTAGAATGTGTGCCAGTCAATCAGACTTTGGAGTTTCTTACACCCATTATCTAAATTCTATTACATCTTCTCTTGCTGCAGCAGAGCTAAACAGATGATGATATAATGTGCTGTAGAGAGTTTTACACTCTCTGAACTGCCCAGGCTCCCTGCCTGATCTAAAACTGATGGGACCCTAGTAACCCCAGGGACTGGCTGGTTACACTTAATTGATTAAAAGACAGAGAGTGAGTGAGTGAGAGAGAGAGAGAGAGAGATGAGAGTGTGTGTGTGTGTGTGTGTAGTGTTATTTTATTTATTGTTGATTTATTTTAATTAGATTTATAGACTATGCTGTTCATTTTCCACTCTACATCGAAAGGTGGGGGAGACTGCTGCAGACAGTGCAGTTCAGGGTACAGTAGCTGTGCTTGTGTTTTGTTGCCTGCCGTGTACAGACAGTGTGATCGATGCTGCATCATTTATATTGCAAGCACTAGTTTGCTGAACAGTGCTGGCAAGCTGAGCTGATTCATTTTTATTTTATTTTGAATAAAAATTAAATAACCCATATGTTTTCTACTTTATAGTCATCACCAATTTAATGGGAGGTACAAAATTAAAATAGCTTTGCCCCCATCTTTTTACTACTGCCTAGTACCACAGTGTACTGTGTCATCTGTACCTGACTTAGCTGCTCCTTCCATTTTAAGAAGGAAAAGTTTATTCAAACATAGGAAAAAGCCAGCAGAAGAAGACCATTTGGTCTGTCTAGTCTACTTGTTTTGCAGGGTCCAGGGCTTGAGCTACTGTCACTGCTCCCTTCCCCTCCTCCCATCCTCCTACCCATGCTCCTGACCTTCCCCTGTGCCTTTCCCAGCCTCTCTTAAAGCTGCCAACTGTCTTCAATGAGACCACCTTTTCTGTAGCGCATTCAAGTGTTCACCACCCTCTTGTGAAGAAGAGCTTCCTGACCTCCTTTCTAAACCACCCCCTCCAGCTTAAGACTGTTCCCCCTCATGTTATGGTTGCCTCTCAGCTTAAAGAGACCCTTCTTATCCACCTTATCTATTCCTTTCAAGTACTTGAAGGTCCCAATCATGTCCCCGCTCTCTCTCTCTCCTTTCCTCCAGAGAGTACATGCTCAGTGCCCTCAACCTCTCCTCGTATGCCTTACCCTGCTGACTCACTGTCATCTTTGTAGCTCTCCTTTGGGCCTTCTCCAAGGGGTTAATAAGAACATAAGAACATGACAGCAGATGGGGACCACGTGATCCATCTAGTCTGCCTGTTTTTTGACCTACTCCTCCCAAGTATATTTCCTTATTTCAATATTCTGCTATGTCTGTCCCAATATATTTTGAACTCCTTAACTGTCTTGGCATCCATGACCTGCTGCTGCAGCCCATTCCATGGCTCCACCATCCTCTTGATGAAGAAAAATCTTATAATGTTGCTCTGAAATCTACCTCCCATTAGGACGTCTGTTGTGGCCTTTAGTATACGTGCCTCCTTATATTCTTGGAAGAGGTTCTGATTTTGTGCTGAGTTGATACCCTTTAGGTATTTAAAGGTTTTATCATGTATTCTCTTTCTCCTCTGTTCCAGAGAGTACATGTTTAATTCTTTAAGCCTTGTCTCATAGGGTTTATGGTGGAGGTCCTGAACCATCTTTGTAGCTCTTCTTTGCACAGTTTAGAGACAGTCTATATCCTTTTTAAGATGGTGTCTCCAGAACTGGACACAGTATTCCAGGTGTGGCCTCATCAAAGACCTGTAAAGTAGGAATATCACTTTGTGCTTTCTGCATGTGTTCCCTCTTCCGATGCAACCAAGGATGTTACTGGCTTTCTGTGCCACCTTCTCACATTGTCTCCCTACTTTTAGGTCGTTGGATACCATGACCCCTAGGTCCCATTCTAGGTTCATGATGGCTAATTGTTCGCCCCTAGATAGTAATTTTTTCTTGAGTTTCTTTTCCCTAGGTGCATGACCTTATACTTCTTGGTGTTGAAATTCAACTGCCAAGTTCTGGACCATTCTTCCAGTTTTTTTAGGTCCGATTCCACTGCTATAGCCCCTTCCTGTGTGTCCACCCTGTTGCAGAGCTTAGTGTCATCTGCAGACAGGCATACTTCCCTCCAATCCATCTACATGTCACTGATGAATATGTTGAAGAGGACTGGTCCAAGCACCAAACCCTTTGAGGTGTGGGCACCAGTACTGAACTCCATACTCTAGATGTTGCCTCACCAGTCACTTGAACAAGGGTAGTATAACCTCCTCTCTTCTACTAGCTATCTATCCCAGCATCTTGTTTGCCCTTGCTGCTACTTTCTTGCACTGTGTGGAGTGCTTCAGGTCACTAGTGATCATCACTCCCAGGTTCTTCTCCTCCTCTGAAGCAGATACCTGTACTCCACCCAGGTAGTACTCTGTCCTGGGATGCTTGGCTCCAATATGCATAACTTTGCATGTTTTGGTATTGAAGCCAAGCTGCCAGATCCTTGACTAACTCCCCAGCTTTTCTAGATCATTCTGTGGGTCCTGTATCACTTCAGCTGTGTCCACTCTCCCACAGAGCTTGCTGTCATCCATGGATAGACACATTTTGTCCTCAATGCCATCCCCAATGTCATTGATGAAGACATTGAACAACACCGGCCAGAGCACTGAGCCCTGCGGGACCCCACTGGTGACCCCTCTGGTGCCAGATAACTCTCCCCACATCCACCCTCTGGGTTCTGTTCCTCAACAAGTTTTCCACCCATTTGGACATCTTATCCTCAACCCTGAGATCCACCAACTTCCTGATCAACCTTATGTGGGGTACAGAGTCAAAGGTCTTGCTGAAATCCAGATAGAGGATGTCTACCGCTTGCCCTCCACCAATTTTCTGTCTTAGTGACCCAGTCAAAGAAATCAATCAGACTCATTTGATATGATCTCCCCCCATGAACTCATGCTGCCTTGCATCCTGGAGACCATTATCCTCTAGACATTCTATCAACCTTTCCTTAAATATGGTCTCCATGAGCTTGCACACGATTGAGGTCAGACTGACTGATCTGTAATTCCCTGGGTCATTCTTGGGACTGCTTTTGTGGAGGGTCATCACATGTGCTGTTCTTCAGTCCTGTGGCACCATGTCTGACTCTAGTGAACTATTAAATAGGCCTGCCAGTGGCCCTGCAGTTCATCAGCCAGTCCCCTTAGTACCCTTGGATGTACTCTGTCTGGGCCTGGTGATTTGTCCACCTTCAATGCTAGCAGCCATTTCCTCACTCCATCCTACTCTATCACTACATTTGTGCTCCCCTCCTCCCCCTGCTC
Organism: Neoceratodus forsteri; assembly: GCA_016271365.2. Classification (NCBI taxonomy): domain Eukaryota; kingdom Metazoa; phylum Chordata; order Ceratodontiformes; family Ceratodontidae; genus Neoceratodus; species Neoceratodus forsteri. Next base: position 131,055,521 of record JADMNL010000024.1, read on the forward strand.
ATCTTCTCCCTCCTGAAGGCACTGGTCCATCCTTCTCCCTGGTGAAGACAGAACAGATGTATTCATTTAGTGTTTCTGCTTTCCCACGTTATCCTCCACCCACTCCTCCCCTTTCTTAAAGAGCCACCGACGCCTCAAGAAGAGCTTCAAAAAACATATAATTTGGACACAAAGCAGTCTATATTTGTCATTAGTGCTGTATTTCTTATATCCATTATTATGTTTACTTGCACTCATGTGCAAGAAACATAGTGCCATCATCCGAGTTTTTCGGAGGTGTGTCAGCATCTTCCAATTCAGTCAGTGTGTTTGTAGGCGCGGTTGCAAGTCTCCAATCACTGCTGGAGCTGTCTATGACAGCAATTGAAAATGCAGTGGCATACAGTTGAAAGGGAGCTATGCTTCAGTGAGCAGCGATAAGATATCGCCTGCTCATGCATGCTCCCCCACTGCCTGCAGCCATGCGCATACTGCGTCTACACACATACACTGTATAGCTGACTGGGGTGCCCAATCCCCATCGGCTGTGCTGTACTCCCCAAACAGAGTCCAGATGCCATGCTGGGTGCCCACCCCAGCATGGCAACACATCCATACAGGCAGCGGGGTGCCCAATCCCTGTCGGCTCCAGACCCCCAAACAGCCTTACAGCTGCCATGCTGGGAGCCCACCCCACATGGCACAAGTCCAGAGTGGCTGACAGGAGTGCCCAGTCCCCCTTGGCTCCAGCACCCCAAACAGTCTTCTAGCTGCCACGCTGAGCCCACCCAGCGTGGCAAATGTCCCGCATTGTCTTCCTGTTAAAAATAAAACCTGTAAACAAGAAAATGTTCCTAGGCATTCACCCAGCCCACCGCACCCACCACTGCACACCCTGCCTCCCACCCCCCACCCCCATACTTACCTCCGGACTCGAGTGCGGCGATCTTGGTGGACCGGGAACATGTCTGCACTCTTCAAAGCTGACCGCGAAGTGAGGAAATGCCGGTAAGCTGTATAATGGGATAGATAGGGTTTTTTCAACTTTGCTGCATATCTCAGGCATTTTTTGGAATTTTTGCACCAAATTTTTAACATCGGGTTTTTGGACCCCTTCTCATGAATGCTCTCACTGTCATGGCGTTAATCAGGCCCGAAGGGTGATTTCGCAGTCACTGCATGAAATCACCTTTCAGGGCTGAGTAATGAAATGACACTGCCACTGTTCATAAGGTGGGCTCTCAAAAAGCCTATATTGAAAATTTGGTGGAAAAATTCCTTAAAATGACTGTTTTACGAGCATGCGTTGCGCAGTTCCTACGCACACTTGTAAGTTCACGAATTTTCAATATTTTCACTCCAGATTTTCAACATTGCCATTTTACCACACCTCCTTATGAGCAGTACAGCTGTCATTTTTTACATCATGCCCAAAACATTTTTCCGCCTATGTAGCGCACAATGGCGCAGTCGGTGTGCAAAATCAATGTATGGGACACAGCAAGAAAATCACAGTGATACTGTTCATGAGCAGAGGTCTTAAAATGGCTATGTTGAAAATTTGGTGACAAAAGTCCATAAAATGACTGTGTTACGAGTGAGCATAGCGCAGTTTCCACGCACCCTCGTAAGTTCATGACTTTGTAATATTTTCAGTCCAGATTTTCACCAGTGGCATTTTTCCACACTTCCTTATGAACAGTACAGCTGTCATTTTTTCACAACATGGCCAAAATGTGTTTTCACACTTTCCAGCGCCAGAGATCGTGAATTAAGCTGTGGGAAATCATTGTTGGGACAGATAAAGAAAATCACAGTGACCACTGTTCATGATCGGAGGTCCCAAAATGCCTGTGTTGACAATCTGCTGTAAACAATCCCCAAACTAATTACATTATGGGTGTGTGTTGCACAGTTTCTATGCACGCTCATGACTTCACCATTTTTTTATATTTTTACTGCAGATTTGCAACATTGCCATTTTTTACACCTCCCCATGAACAGTACAGCTGTCATTTTTACATCCTGTTCAGAATGTGTTTTGCACCTGTGGTGATAAATGCCATAGTCGCTGTGCATAAGCAGCTTTCAGCTAACAAACTGATATTGCCACTGTTCTTGAGGTGGGGTCACAAAAAAAATGTTGAAAATTTGGAGTGAAAATACCAACGAATGCCTGAGGTGTTAGGGTTTCCAACCATAACGCCCCACCCTGTAGAGAATGACAGGCATCAGGGGTGTGACTTGGGATTCTTGCCTGTAATGCTCATACCATTCCACACCCTGCAGCCAGTGAGAGGCATCGAGGTATGCCTTGGACTCTTCGGCCCCAAAGTTCACCCCAAACTCCTATACTGCACCCATCTCACCGTATTTCCTGATGGAATGAAGTGCGCATAAGGGCCAAAGACCCCAAGGCACACCGTGACACTTGTCAGTGTCTGCAGGGTAGGGTGTGGTGAAATGGCGTGGCCGTTATGCCTGATGATCCAAAGGCACACCCCAATGCCTGTCACTCTCTGCAGAGTGGTGGTGGTGGGGTTGGCTTCAGTTCAATACTTCACTGCCATTCCTATTATGCAGCTCTGTAACTTCTACACTACCAATGCCAATGACAGCAAGCAAACATTCGGCATTGACAAATGCTTGTTTGTTACTGAGGTAATATGCATGAAAACATGAGAGCTGTTCCTTGAGAGGTTTATCAACTGCTATTATGACTTTCCAACTTGATTTCATAATGCTCTGCTTGTGATATCACAGTTATTCCTATGGCAACAGACTGTGATGTCACAACAGAGCATTATAATTTCAAATAGGAATAAACTATAGAGGCAGATAAATGCTAAGGGATAACAATCCTTTTTTGTGTATTTCTAAAGTAATAAGTAATGGAGAGGAGAAATTTACAGAAGATATGTAAAATACAAGGTGAACTGTGTCTAAATATCATGTTTTCCAGCCGGCCCAGTGGCACTGTGGGTTGAGGCACTGGGCACCGCACACCTCGCTCCATGCTGGCAACCCATGTTCAGAAACAAGCATGGGCCACCGGGGGTTGGCAGGGAGGAGAAGAATTGAGCATCCAGAGGACAGCTCTCCTTCTCTGGGAAGGGGGGATTCCAGTGGTTGGAGCTTGCCTGGCCTCTAGCGGTGGCTGGAGGCAGGGGCACCGATGTCACAACATGAGGGATAGGAATGACGCAGATGCCTGACAGTGTTGTGCATGGGAGCATGCACAGTGATGTTGTGGGCATGATTGCATGTGCTGCCCCAGAGGGGAGAAGAAAAATCAAGAAAACAGCTCCTGGTGGATGAAGGGGGAGCTCGCAGGCCCCGCACCTGGCCAGCCATGGCACAATATTGGATCAGGTCTCAGTGGGAGGAGGGCCCCTCCACCACCTCACTGGGAAAGGTAAGCCCTGGGAGCATATGTGCCGGATGGTGGATGCCTGGATGACGGATATGGGGCTCTTCCTGATTGTGAGGGCTGATGGACCACGGGCATAAAACTAATTTTAAATATCATGTTTTCCAAAGTTTTCTCAAGGGCATCAGCAGCTCTTTAAGCCTAACAATCCCATCCTTCTTGTGCCTTTTCTCACTTATATAGCAAAATAAGGCCTTCTCCCCCTTTTCAATTCCTTCAGCTATCTGTAGCTCCTTCAGCTACTCATTGTACTGCTTAACTTTAATAATTAAAAAAAAAAATTAATTGAATGAAATGCACAGAGTGAACCGACTTAACCTGAAGAGGGGAATACTGCAACATGAAGTACTGACAGGAATACACAGCATCTGATAAAATTGAGAAGTATGGATGTTACTGAAAATGGTGCGGATCGATGAATTATCCATAATTATTTGGCAAGTGTTATTTAAAAAAAAATGTATGTATACATCCTCATTCAAATCCACACATGAACTCATAACTTTTTGCATTTCATTCATACATGCTGTATAATAATATAATTCACAAAGAAACACAGACTGCAGAGTACACAAAAATGACGAATAAATGCTAAATATCAGCTGCAAAAGGAGGATTTATACAATAGAGGTGAGATGATATTCCATGTATTAAAAACATGTATTCTCACCAGAGTTGAATAAATCCTTGGTGATGTAGGCACTGTGATAATATCTAACATTTATACACACTATGTCACCAGATGATATTATCAGTGTGTTATGCAAGCTATAATACCCAACAGGGTGGGTGATATTGGCAATACCAGACCACCCAAGGGTGTAATGAGACCTGACGCCACAGGCAGAGGGCCTTATAGTCCCTGGCAGGTCTGGTATTGCCTATACCACCCACTCTAGAGGGTATTATTGTGCTTAGAAAATGGGCTTCTGTGTAAATTTTAATTAGGTTAGAGAATGAAAGAGGAAATTATTTTAAAATTGAATACAAACACTTGAAAAATGCAGTACTTTTCTGGTTAAGTAGTCCCTCTGTTTTTGTGCTGTTCCGTCTGCTGTTGCCACCCCCCACACAGAGCCATTCTGTCCTAATTATCACCCCCCTATGCACCAGTACGTTCAGAAGAACAGATGGGAGAATATTTTAAAGTCCCCCCCCCCCAGTAGTAAGTTTACATTGTTTTGGGGTTTTGAAATCATTTCTGCAAGATTGTTTTCCCCCTCTGGTGTAAAGATGCAGCTTTTGCCCATGTGACATTGTGCAACTGTGGTACCTGATACCAGGAAGTGGAGATACCGTATGGCGATCGCAGTAACGTGTCCATGGCACTTAATGTTTTTTATTTCTTATCCAGGCAGGAACAGTGAGGCAGCTGAACAAAGATAGCTACTTTTTATTTGTAAAAAAAAGGAAATAAATTTGCAGTGGTTTCAATGTGGCCAGCAGAACAGTTTAACTGAAGCCAAAGTGGAATGAAATGGAGTGGGGGTGCCATTCCATTTGGTAACCAAAATTCTTTGGGAAGTGGAGGTAGTTTCTAACATGCGGTATCAAGGCATAGCAGAAATAAAGTTTTTTTTTTTTAATGTTTAGGTGAAAGAAATATTGCATTGTGAGATTTTGTCCTATGGTTTACCTTACCAGCAGGGTACTGAGGCTGGGCTGCTGATGTGAATCTCACTAAGCGAGACAAAATAACATGGTGGATGGACACATCAGGGTGTCCAAGAATACCTTAAGTAATGGGGCACCCAGATTTGGTACTAGATTTTCACTGGACATCTATCGAAATTAATGTACTCCCCTGGTATACCTGTCAGCCAATGAGGAAGCTCCTAGTGCCTATCCCATTACTCTCCCTGAAATGTACCTGGCTGACTGAACTAGTTTTTAGACCATTACCATAATTAATACAAATCACCTCTCACATGGGCAGTACTATCAGGTCTTCAATAAGAGAAACATACAAAGAAGCGTCTCCAAGTAATGCTGCAACATTGCAAACAGCACCAAATGAATATCTAGTCATCTCCCAAACCTTTCTTTCCGTGACCCCGCAACAAATCCCTTTGAAAATAACAAAATGTACCTTTTTGTATGGTGAAGAAAACTGCCATTCAGCCAATAGTGAAACTGACTTTTAAAAATGAAACTAAGTGACATCCAGCCTCCGTGAAGTAAACCAGAGTGAGTGTTGAAATAAAAAGGAAAACACTGTAATAAGCACTACATACCCCAGAAGTAAAATGTAATAAAGTTGAAATGAAGTTATCCAAACATGTGCAAAGGTGGAATAAATCCACTTTATCAGAAACCCTCTCAAGTGGCCGCCATCATAAAATCTACGCCCTCCCAAAATCAACCAATCACAACACAACCACAACAAACAAACAACAATCAGAATGAATGCTCAAAACAAACACCCAATCACATTATCAAAACCCAACCCATTCAGACACTGAACCAACGGAAAACCACAACAGCTACCCATTCACCAAAAATACTGCATACATTAACACATGAACACAGCAAGCAGAGGATAACCACTTAAAAAGCACCACACACAATCTTTAACAAATAAACAGCAAGAAAAATACTACCAACAGGACATAAAAATACTGAGGCCCTATTGGCCTTGTCCAGACACATGATGGGCAGGGTTGGAATATGGAAAATATCTACACTCGTGAACAGTGACCTCGGGAACCATCACTCATCGCTCTACTACACTCTGCCACCTGTGAAGTATCCCGAGGTCACTGTTCATCATGTAGATATTTTCCATATTCCATCCCTGCTCATCATGTATCACCTATTTACTGTGGACGTTAGGACAACACTAACAGCCCCAGCAATTCAAACCTACTGCATGTTTTTAATCAGTTAAGACTAACTTCAACAATAAATCCCTTTTTTGCATCTTAAATTTGCATTTGTTCATCATTTTTGTGCTCTCTGCAGTCTCTGTTACTTTTCTATCTTTATTTTTGGCCAAATGCTACACCATTTCCATGCCCCATCTGACACAGAAACATAGAAATATAGACTTTGATGGCAGATAAGGACTGCTTGGCCCACCTAGCCTGCCCATTTCCCTACCTACAGGATAAGCTGCAGATCCTAGTTAACCAACAGCCTATTTCTTCCTACCCCCTCACAAGAATTGTCCTATGTCTTTCCCATGCATTCTTAAATTCCCTCACTGTGTTTGACCCCATGACCCCCTCAGGAAGGCTGTTCCATGTGTCCACCACCCTCTCTGTGAAAAAAAATACTTCCTCACATTGCCCCCCGAGCTGTCCCCCCCTCTGTCTTTGAATTGTGACCCCTTGTTCTTGCACATCTCTTTTTCTGAAAGATGCTACCATCTTGGACTTTGTTGATTCCCTTGAGGTACTTAAAAGTTTCTATCATGTCCCCCCTCTTCCTCCTTTCCTCAAGGGTATACATATTAAGCTCCTTTAATCTCTCTTCATATGGCTTCTGTTGCAGACTCTGCACCATTTTAGTTGCCGTCTTCTGGACTGCTTCCATCTTGTATATGTCTTTGTGGAGATGGGGTATCCAGAACTGCACGCAGTACTCCAGATGGGGTCTCACCAACTGTCTGTACAGAGGGATAACAACTTCTTGTTTTCTACTGGTGATGCCTCTCCCTATACATCCCAGCATCCCCCCAGCTATCCCTACTGCCTTCTCACATTGCTTGCTAACCTTTAGGTCATCTGGTATGACTACCCCCAGGTCCCTTTCCATTTTTGTTGTTGTTACTACATCTCCCCATTAGTACTCTTCCCTGGTTTTGTTTCCCAGGTGCACATTGCACTTCTTTGCATTGAATCTGAGGCCCTATTGACTCTTGCTTTAAAATCCTAATAGCATTATTCATTTGGAGATGTGCTTTAAAAAATACAAAAAAAAACTAAACCTGCATTATCATTTGCAGATGTAATTATCTGACAAGCACAGAATACACATAATGAATGTTAAAGACTGATATTTCATTCAGTCAGAGCATGTGCTGAGGAGAACTGATGTGACCTGTGTATCTGGATAGGTTTCATACAATTTTGGGCCCTATTCAAGAACAGGCTGGGGTGGCTATACACTGTGTAACTTGGGTGTGTAGCCACCCCACACCCATTTGGGCATCAGCACTCCACAACATTCATGGAAGTCTGGAGGGCAGCTGTAATGGATACACTTCCTCTCCAGATGCCGCCGTCAGGCCCGCTGGTGCAGGCGGGGGGGGGTTGTCGGACCCTCTTCTGAAGGTGCTGCAGGTGTCAGGGGGCAGTGATTGGTCTGGAGGTGGGTGTCCAGCAAATGCCCCCCCAGCAGCATTACTGGTGCTCTACGTGCCCCCTGAAAGATGGTGCCATCTGCAAGTGATCCACTGAAGACCCGGGTAGGGCAGCTGATTGGTTGCTGACCTGGGTCAGCAACTCTGCCCCTGTGAACCTCCACACTGGGGGGGGGATGCAGAAGGCAGCTGGGCTGAGACCGCTGCTTCATGAACGCGTTTCCCATGCGGATCTCCGGAGGGTGCAGAGCTGCATGCACCTTTACACACCAGCTCCGCACATCTTCATGAATAATGTCCTTTGAGATGTAGCTTTAGATTTTTGTTTTTTTGTTTTTGTAACATAATGCTATGGTGTCTTAGGAGTTTTTGAATGAACTATGCAGTAATACTTTGTATCATTATGTGTTTTACTCCTAAGGGTGATGGATCATTGAGGTTTGAATTTGGGAACTATATAACATTTCACGATGTTGGTTCACTGCCGTTTGAGATTTGTTACAATATATGCTATGATTCTGCAGTCCTAGCACGGTTACTATGTATATTATATTAATATATTGTTATGTAGTGTCTTTATTTGTGGGAAATGACGTAAAGCTTTTTAAGTTCCATGTAATGATGCTTTAATGAAAGATTTTTGTTTCCTTCATGTATAGCAACAAAAACTGATGCATCATTGCATCATAAACTCCATATTCACTATCCTGTACATATATACTTGCTATGATGCAGCATGTTTTATTAAAAAAATGTATAATTAGCTACACTGAAGACAGCAGTTTAAGTCACAATCTGCAATCTTTGTGTAAATTTTTAAAAAGCAAGTAATGTATAGCCATGCAAGAATAAAGGAGGCGATCAATGAACATTACACTCTTGTAATGCATCTGTGAGAAGTAGCACATGTCACAGAGAACTGCAATATCACACAGATAATTGAAGATAATAATTGGAATATAGATATTATTTATTTATTTTATTAATTGCAGTTTCAGATTAACACCTTTGAGCCAGCGGCTCATTTACAAAAGCTCCAAGTCAGTTGATACAGGACAAAAGGACAAAATAGTACACAGGCAAACAAAACAATTAACACAAAGTGACACATGCAAATACAATGAGTACAGTATAACAAGTTCAGCAGTTCCATTCAGTTCAAGTTGGAATACGTATTTTACAGTGAAAAGTAATCAACACAAACAACACTGCATGAGTGCTGTACAATACTTGGGAGAGTGCAGAGTCTTTGACCATGGACAGAGGGTACCAGACTGTTGAGGGTGGAAAGGTTGAAGCAGCCATATCAACCTTATCCGTTGAGAGGTTGGGAAGGTGGGGAAGTAGTGAGGAGGGGAGTAAGACTGATGGGGTGGAAGTAAGTGGGGCGGTGCCATAGGGCTGACATAGGGCTGGGAGCAGGGGTGAGGGAGAGGGTAGGGGTGAAGGGAGGAGGAGAAAGAGGGAGTAGAGGTGGGTGAAGATGGTGGGGTGGAGGGGCATGGAGGTGGGATTTGTAGGGATTAGGGGCAGGGGATCATCATCAGTTAGATAGGGCAATGGAAGTCATATGTGTTTGTCAAGTGGGTACATAGTCCTGATTTAAACTGACTGAGTTTGTTACATTCAATCAGGGCTGGGGGTAGGTCATTAAACCATTTTGGGCCATGGTAGAAAAGGGATCTCTGGGCAAGAGAGGTGCGCATAAAGGATACTATAAGCCCTTGTTTAGAGGCATGTCTGGTGTTAATAGCAGGTTGAACAGATTCAGAGAGAGTGGAGGTGGATTCAGGGGTGAGCCCCTGCATTGATTTTTTCACTAGCAAGCAGACTTGGTATTGTACACTAAGATGGAGGGGGAGCCACCCATTCTCACTGTATAGGGCATATGTACGGGTCCAGTGCTGGGCCCCCAGAGCCAGGTGACAGGCTTTGTTAAGAAGGGTTCTGACCCTCTTCAGCAAGGTGTCGGAGCCAGCCCCATAGATCACTAGTCCATAGTCCACGATGGACAGAACTGAGCTACACGTCACAAGTTTTAAGGGTTCAGACATCATTAACTGTCAGTGGTGATATAATACCCCAAGTTTTACATTGGCAGATTTGACAAGTTGCTCCACATGGAAAGAGAAAGTAAGGGTGTCATCCAGATGAACACCTAGGTATTTAAACGTGTCTACCTGTTCAAGTATGCCGCCTTTGTGGCTCAGAATTTTTAAGGGGCCACATCTCTTTTTGTTCTGGGGGGTAGAGAAGAGCATGAATTTGGTCTTTTTATAGTTGAGTAATAGTTTGTACTAGGAAAATCATGATTCAAGTTTTTGAAAGTTGTCTTGCAGTTCAGAAGTGATTGATGCCAGATCTCTGCTAGATACTGAAATGATTGCATCATCCACATAAAGTATAATGTGACCTGGGCAAGCATAGGCTAGAGTGTTAACAAAGAGGCTGAAAAGACGTGGGCCTAAGATGGACCCTTGGTAACACCTAGGCTCACCTCCTGGGGTTCAAAGAGAATGCCACTGATTCTCACACGTTGAGACCTATTAGATAGGTAACTGTTGAACCAGGCAACAGTGTCATTAGACAGACCAGTGGATAGGAGACAGTGCAGGAGCAGTTGGTGGTTAACAACATCAAATGCCTTAGTGAGGACTATAAAGATAGACCCCACTGCCAGCCCTCTGTCCAAGGTTCCATAGAGCTGGGAGGTGTATTTGACCAAGGCGGTGAGTGTGGAGTGTTTTTGTCTAAATCCATGTTGTTGTCTGCAGAGTAGATGATATTTTTCAAGGTACTCAGTAGTTTGGTCAGAGACCACCATTTCAAGGGCTTTGGAGATGGGGGGGGGCTAGTATTGAGATGGGTCTAAAGTTAGACAGGTTAGTTCTATCACTGTATTTGAAGACTGGGGTTACAAGTGTAGCCTTCCATCTGTTGGGGAACACACCAGATCTTAGGGATGCATTGAAGACCCTGGTGAGCAGATCTGCGAGTTCATTTAGAGTAAAGGCAACCAACTTCATGTCTATTTGGTCGCCTCTCATTCTTGTTTTCCCTAGGACTCTTTTGATGTACTTTATAGTCTCAGTTCTGGTAATTAGCCTAAAGTAGAATGGTGGTATGCGGCTGGTGAGTCTGGAGGGTGAATTCAGGTTGCGTAGCTGGTCTGGCGGTGTGTGAGTGAGGTAGTCATTGGGTAGTACATTGCTTAGATCTGTGAAGGCAGCATTGAATGCATTTGCAATGTCCCTTGGATCCTGCAGCATTTCAGAGGAGGTTACAATGAGGTCGGGGGGGGGGGCACTGGAGGTTTTTCCCATAAGGGATTTCACTGAGTCCCAGAATTCCCTACCTCAGTCCCAACTCCTGCCTAGCAGGTCATTGTAGTATGAGGCTTTGGCGAGTCTAATGAGCTTAGTACTGCTATTTCTGGCAGCATTGTAAGCTATGAGGTCAACCCATGCCCTTGTTGCCTTGGCCCTGTGCCATAAGTTGTCTCCAAGATGCATATGCTCAAGAGGTGAACCAGAGAGCCAGTGGTTATTGGACCCTCTTGCTTTTTTGGCTTTGTATGGTGCACAGATGTAGCACGCTTTGGTGAAGACCTTGCAAAAGTAATCTACGGCCCTGTTCCCATCTATAGCATTGTCCAGTGGGGACTAGTCTGCCTCCTTCAAGTACTGTCTGAAGGTATCCAGATACCCAGTTCTTAGGGATCAGTTTCTGGTGACACAGGTAGGTACTTGGTGAACTTATTGTCCAGGTGCATAAAACCGGGGAGTGATCACTAACTGAGTCCGATAAGATTGGCATCTCAGAGATATGTTCCAGGCAGGTAGTAAGTAGCCAGTCAATGAGAGAACTAGTGTCTGTGTGGTAGTTCTGTCTAATAGCATGACTTGCCAAATGGGTTAGATAGAGGCCTGATATTTGGTCTTTAACAGCAGATGCATCTTGTGAAAGCCAGCTGATGCTGAAATCTGCTACCACTTTTGTTTGTGTTGCTTTAGATTATTTATAAATAGCTCAAAGACAGTGAGGGACTTTCCAGTGGGTAGGTATACTGTGGAGATCAGCAGTACTTTGTTTTGCTGACCTGTGGTGAGTTTTAAGGTTAGGATCTGTGCCTCCTTGGTGTGGAGGCTGCTAGGCAATATTCGCCCTTTTATATGACATTTGATGTAGACCATGCAGCCCCCCCATTTTGGCAAACTGTCCTGATGAAACAAGTTATAGCCATCCAGGGTTACAGCCTCATCAACAACCTTAGGGGAAAGCCAGGTTTCCATGAGTGCGACAATGTCAGGTTTAAGCTGTTCCACCCAGGCCCGGAACTGGGGGAGCTTGGGGAGGAGGCTACCTATGGTCAGAGAGAATATCTTAAGGTGACCTAGATTTGAGCTGTGGCTTGCAGTGGGTGGCCTAGGATTGGGGTGGATGTTCCCTGATAGTGGAAGCATTAATAGTACAGTGGAGCCCTCTTAAGTGCACATCCTTGGGATAAAAGGTTTTTGTGCACTTAAGCAGGCTGTGCATTTAACCAATCACTTCCAGGCACATTTCACTGTCTTTGTAATGTGCTTTATTAAATGCCGGGTACTCAAGTAAAGTCAGATGAAAATGCAATTATCCCTTCTTGGTCTTTCAAGTGAAACTACCCTCTGGTTTCAAAGATACCTCAGTAACCGGACCCAACAGGTCAGGATTGGTGAATTCCTCTCGTCATCCCTACCAATCCACTCTGGAGTACCCCAAGGTTCTATCCTGGGTCCCTTGTTATTCAGCATATTCCTGAACAATCTCCCTGCCTCCTGCCATGACAGAATGTTACTGTATGCAGATGATGCAGTAATCTTCTCTTGCCACACCGACCCCACCTCCCTTCAGTCTCAACTATAAAAAAGTTTCACAGAAGTGGAAGACTAGTTTTGCTCACATAAACTCATCCTTAACCACAAAAAAACTAAAACAATGTTGTTCCATGGAACCCACAACAAGTACAAGAACCATAAGCTCATAATTAACAACCATGAAGGTGTCACTCTTGAGCAGGTGGATATGTTTAAATATCTGGGCCTGACCCTTGACTGCTCCCTCTTGTATACCAAACACATTGACAATATCGCTAAAACTGTGAACTCCCCGTATAGGGCTACTATACAAGCATAAACATTGCCTAACTGCTGAAGCTTTGAACCTCACTATCCAGAGCTCTGTTATCTCAACTATTGACTAGGGCTTGTTATCTATGGATCCACTACTGATACTGCACTCCGGCGCATAGTTGTAGCCCTTAATAAAGCATGTAGACTCCTTATTTCAGCTGCCCACCTTTCTCACACATGTGACATTTACGAGCAGGCTAACTGGCTCCAGCTATCCGACAGGCTAAAGTACCAGACCTGCATCCTAGCTAAGAAGACATCACTTGGGCCTTATGCCCCCTGGAGTCCAATCAATATTGACCCCGCAGCGTGTCCGCTGCCTAACTAGAAGATCGGACAGTCTAACCTTTACAATACCTCGCTGTCGGACCTCTCAAGCTCAGCGTTCTTACCTTGTCAGAGCCTCCACCTGGTTCAACTTGCTACCTACAGAAATCTCCAACATTGCCATGATTGGTGCTTTTAAGTGTAAACTGCGTCAACACCTCGTGGCTAGTACCTTCTGTGATTGCTTCTTATAATCCCCTCCAGGCATACTACCCTCAAGCATCCCTTCTCACTGCCTCAGCTCCTCCTCCTCCTCCTCCTCTCCTACCCCCCATTTCTGGGTATAGGATGAATCTGTCACCTTTTCTTTTTCATCCTCCCTTTCCTCCTCCCTTGCTGTTTCCCACCTACCACTTACCCAACGCAATGCCCTCCCCATTTCTCCCCTCCTCCCTCTCTCTGTCTCCTATACCACCCCCCTCACCACCACTCTTCTTTCTCTTTTCCCACTAACCCACTCCTAACAAAGCTTCACTGAGCCGCCTATGACTTGTACTGTATAACTAACTCGCAACACAATTCCTTGACAATGCCTTTGGCTGCTATTATTGCAACCTAATTTGTCTTTTTTTTTTGTAAGTTCCATTGTAATGATCATGTTATGTTTTGTACCTTACTGTGCTTAGTGCCTCCATGTGGAACCTTTGTAAAAGAGCCCTCGGCTCAGAGGTGTCATCCGAAATACAAATAAATAAAATAAATAAATAAATAAATTACTGCACTGTACTATAACACAGTACTATTTAAAAAATCAGTAATCTTCTTTTGCTTTGTGTATTTCAGTGTAAGATTCAAAATTTAACAAATTGCAAAAGTCAGTCTTTTCTTTTGACAAAATGAATTTTCTTACTGTGGCCATGCTAGACAGTACCACGGCTGCAGTTAAGATGTTAAGGTGTACTATTTAAGATGGTACATAGAAACATAGAAACATAGAATTTGATGGCAGATAAGGACCGTTTGTCCCACCCAGTCTGCCCATTTACCTACCTGATGGATAAGCTGCAGATCCTAGTTAACCAGCAGCCTACTTCTTCCTACCCTCACCCCCTAGAATTGCCTTATGACTGTCCCATGCATGCTTGAATTCCACCACTGTTTTTGACTCCACAACCTCCTCTGGAAGGCCGTTCCATACATCCACAACCCTCTCTGTGAAAAAATACTTCCTTAAATTACCTCTGAGCCCCCCTTCTATCTTTAAATTGTGCCCCCTTGTTCTTGCACACCTCTTTTTTTGAAAGATGCTACCCTCTTGGACTTTGTTGATTCCCTTGAGGTACGTGAAAGTTTCTATCATGTCTCCCCTCCTTTCCTCGAGGCTATACATATTAAGCTCCTTAAGTCTCTCTTCATATGTCTTCGGTGCAGACCTACACCATTTTAGTTGCCCTCCTCTGGACAGCTTCCATCCTGTCTATGTCTTTCGGAGATTGGGTCTCCAGAACTGCACGCAGTACTCCAGATGTGGTCTCACCAGCTGTCTGTACAGAGGAAAATAACTTCTTGTTTTCTACTAGTGATGCCTCTCCCTATGCATCCCAGTATCCCCCAGCCCTCCTTGCTGCCCTCTCACATTGCTTGCCCACCTTTAGGTCATCTGATATGACTACCCCAGGTCCCTTTCCATTTTTGTTGTTGTTAGTATCTCACCCCCCATTGTGTACTCTTCCCCTGGGTTTTTGTTTCCCAGGTGCATTACCTTGCACTTCTTAGCATTGAATCTAAGCTGCCATACATTTGACCATTCCTCTAACCTTGCCAAGTCCCTTCTCATCCTTTCCACCCCACCTTGTGCATCAACTCTGTTGCAGATCTTTGTGTCATCTGCAAAGAGACATACTTTTCCTTCCAGTCCCTCTGCAATGTCACTTATAAAGACATTGAAGAGGACCGGTCCTAATACTGAACCCTGCGGTACCCCACTACTAACCCCCCTTTTTTCACAGTGGCCTCCATTTACTACTACTCTCTGTGTCCTATTCTCCAGCCAATTCTTTACCCAGGCTGTCATCTTGGGACCCACTCCCAGGCTGGCTAACTTGTATATTAATTTTTTGTATGGGACTGTGTCAAATGCCTTGCTAAAGTCTAGGTAGGCCATGTCTACAGCCCCTCCCTGATCAACTACTTTGGTCACCCAGTCAAAGAAATCTATCAGATTTGTCTGGCATGACCTTCCCGCTGTGAATCCATGCTGCCTTGGGTCCTGTGCCCCTCTGGCCTCTAGATACTCAACAATTCTTTCCTTCAGAAGTGATTCCATCATTTTCCCTACCACTGAGGTTAAACTAACAGGTCTGTAGTTTCCTGCTTCTGCCTTGCTCCCACTTTTGTGAAGGGGAATCACATCTGCCCTCCTCCAGTTCTCAGGTACCACCCCATCCTCCCATGATTTGTTAAAGGGATAGTCAGTGGTGTCACTAGTTCTACCCTTAGTTCTTTTAGAATTCTGGGATGAATCCATCAGGCCCCATTGCTTTGTCCACCTTCAGTTTTAAGAGCTCTTTCAGAACCCTTTCTTGTAAATGGCTGGTATCAACTTCTGTATCCAGAGTGTTTCTACTGTTTGTTTTAGGTACCTCCCCTCTTCCTTTGTAAAAACTGAGCAAAAATATTTGTTTAGTATCTCTGCCTTTTCACAGTCACCCTCTGCCCACCCTCCTCCCTTTATTAAGCCTCACTATCCCTCCCTTGGTCTTCCTTCGCTCCCTGATGTACCTATAAAAGGTTTTATCCCCCTTCTTAACTGAGTTGGCTATCTTTTCCTCGGTTTGGGCCTTTGCTGTTCTGACTGCCTTTCCAGCTTCCTTTTGTTTTAACTGATACAGTTCTCTGTCCTGTTCCTTCTGTGATTCCTTGTACTCCCTGAATGCTTTCTTTTTCTCTTGAACCTTCACTGCCACTTCCTTTGAGAACCATAGTGGTTTCTTACCTCATTTCATTTTGTTTATTTGCTTTACACAAAGGCTTGTTACCTCTGTGATGGCAGTTTTTATTATTCCCCATTGTTCTTCCACCCCTCCTTCCTGCCCATTTGCTAGTGCATTCCTTAGGCACTCACCCATTTTGGCAAAGTCAGCCCTCCTAATATCCAGTACCTTTGTCTTTGTATGGCTTGACTCTATTGCTGTGTTTATTGTGAACCATACTGTTCGATGGTCGCTAGTTCCCAGATGGTTACCCACTTCTACATCTGTGATCCTCTCTTCATCTCCATTTAAGAGAACCAGATCTAAGATTGCTCCCTCTAGAGTGGGCTCCAGTACTAGTTGTCTAAGGCATGCCCCCTGTAGGGCATCTAGAATAACCCCACTCTTAGAAGTGGCTGCTGCAACTGCACTCCAGTTAACATCTGGCATATTCAGATCACCCATCAGCAATATCTCCCCTTTATCTGCCATTCTAAGTATACTTTCTATCATTTTCTTGACCATTTCCTCCCCCTGAGAGGGGGGTCTGTATACAACCCCTGTGCGGATTGTGGTGCCATTGCCTGCCTCCAAATTGACCCACAGTACTTCTTCTCCTCCCTGTTTACCCTTTTGTTCTGTTGCTTTGATTTCTTCTCTTATGTATTGAGCTACTCTTCCTCCCTTTTTACCCTCCCTGTCCCTCCTGTAGATAGTGTATCCTGGTATGTTTACGTCCCAGTCATGGTTCTGTGTGTACCATGTTTCTGTGACTGCCACGATATCCAGATCTTCCTCCTCCATCAAGGCCACTAATTCAGGAAGCTTGTTTACCCAGACTACGGGCATTGGTACTCATTGCTCTCCATTTTTGATGGCTTTACCTTCTGTGGCATCCCCACTGACCTTTCTACCTTGGTCTTTTCTCATTTAGTACCCTGTTCTGTAGGGAAGGTTGGGATTTTCCTGCTGCTTATCAGTGCCTCCCCTTGACTAGTTTAAAGGCTTGCCAATGAAGCATTTAAACCGATTGCCCAAAAGACTTGTACCTTCCTGGACAGATGCAGACCATCCTGCCAGTATAGGCTGGTGTCCTCCAGGTGGAACCCCAGTCCCCAATGAAGCCAAACCCTGTGCTCCACACCATTTTTTCAACCATTTGTTAAACTGCATGGTGCAAAGTACCCTTGCCTCACTCATGCCACTGACAGGCAGTACCTCTGAGAAGGATACTGTGTGTGCTACTTGTCTTAAGCCCCTCCCCAACTCTACAAAGTCCTTCTGCATTGCTCTAATCTCATGATGAGCTAAGTCATTTGTCCCTAGGTGGACAATGACGTCCAGCTCAGACTCCTGTGCAACTGTTCTTGTGATCCTAAGGATGCGCTTCCTGTCCCTCCAAGCCATGGCACCAGGCAGGCACCTTGCTTCAGTTTTCCCTGCTCCTCCCAGTTCTATCCCCCTAATAATTGAGTCCCCCACCAGGAGCTGCTTTCTTTCCCTGTAGTGCCCTCTGCCTCCTTCCTGAGGGCCTCCTTTGTGACAGTTGTCTGCACCCTCCTTAGTCTCATCTGCGGGTGCATCCGTAGGGGAACTATGCTCCCCCAGAATGGTGTATGGATTGTGGAGTGGAACAACTGACTGGGTGTGCCTCTGTTCCACCACCCTTACCCTTCCTGAGCCCACTGTGGTCCAACTGCTGTGCTTTCTTCGCAATGTCTGAGGTAGTGGTGGTGGCTCTGGTACTCCCTGGATGGGGGAGGTTCCCTTGCCACTGTCCAGTGTGGCTTGAAGACGGGCAACTTCCTCCCTCAGGGCAGATAGTTGTCTGCAAACAGGGCAGCATCTCAGCCTCCAGAAAGACTCCCGGAAGACTGCTGCCCCACAGCCATTACATTGTACTACTCCCCACATAACTGTCTGCCTTGTTTAGTTTTTTTTTTTGTGTGTGTGTGTGTGTGTGTGTGTGTTATATAGAAACATATGTATTTATATAATGTGTATGCTTACATTGTCAGTGCAGTGTGCTAGACAGGATATGATAGTGATATGTACCTTGCCCTCTTGAGGAAATGATGTCAGAACCCCAGGTATAAATGAACTATTTCCAGGGGTGAGTGGGGTGAGGGGTGGGAAGGGGTTGGGCCTAAACTGTGCCCTCATGAAACAATCAGCCAAACGCTCTGACCTACCATTGCGATGAGTGCCTTCCTGTCAGCAAGATGCCATACACGACAATTTGTAATACTGCTTCAAACCAATTTGACAGAGAAAATACTCTGCTAATCAAACAGAGAAAAATTCAGACATCCAAGTCAGACACAGGTAAACCTCCCCAGCCCCAAAAGAGCCTGGTGACTTGTGCTCTGAAAACAGTCAGCCCCACAACACATCAGCTGTGCAGAAGGGCAGACACAGAAAACAGTATTCAGCCTATGTGGGTTTAAACTCTTCCTGCACTGAAAACCTTAACACTTGTAACAAAAGTAAAGCAAACTCCACCTCCCTCTGTTGATTGAAAGACTGCCTTTTCTGATAATTCTAAGTTCCTTATTTCACCCTTCAGTTAGAAGTATCCTCCACCTGAAGAATATTAACTTTCCTAAGGAATCTGCTTCAAACCAAAGACAATTGTAAATTGTAACGTTCGCCTCCCTCTGTTGTGAGCACTACTTGCTTTCTTGCAAATCTTAAGTCCAGTGTTGCAGCTTGCAGCCAGAAGTAGCTTCACCTGAAGACTATGAGGTTATCTGATGAGCCTGCTAAAATTAGTACTTTTATCAAGGACTGTAAGATTCTTCCAGAGCTATTGGCTGTTAAGTAGCTGTGATGTAAGCATTTCCTGACACAGTCTGGCTTGGCCTTATAAGGCACACTGAGGTAAACAAAAGAAAAAACAGTTTCCACCCCCTAGGCACTGTCTGGGTCCAATACATAGCCTGTAACCTGCTCTCAATTCAGGGCTTATGACAAATTCTTAGCCCAGTGAATACTCACAGTATTACAAATATTGCAATGCAAACAGTCAATCACTAACTCAAATCAAGTCAGAAGGGCAGAAACACAGAAAACAGTAAAATCTTAACAATTGTAATAAGTAAAGTAAACTCCACCTCCCTCTGTTGATTGAAAGACTGCCTTTTCTGATAATTCTAAGTTCCTTATTTCACCCTTCAGTTAGAAGTATGCTCCACCTGAAGAATATTAACTTTCCTAAGGAATCTGCTTTAAACCAAAGACAATTATAAATTGTAAGGTTCACCTCCCTCTGTTGTGAGCACTACTCGCTTTCTTGCAAATCTTAAGTCCAGTGTTGCAGCTTGCAGCCAGAGGTAGCTTCACCTGAAGACTACTGGTCTTCAGGTGCTGTACAAAATGTGCATTTAAAAGCTGAATTGAACTGAAAATCAATAACAAAAGTAAAAATAAAATTTGCATTTAACTGAAATGTGCACTTACATGTAGTGTACTTAAGAGGTACATTTAACATTGGATGAATAAGAAAAAAAATTGGGATATGGAAAAAATGTGCATTTAAGCAGGATGGGCACTTGTCCAATGTGCACTTAAGTGGATTCCACTGTATTAACTTTCTTAGGTAGCTAGACCAGGATGCCCTAGTGGTGTCAGCAGACTTTGGCTTAGAGGGTCTCAGTGTTAGGGAGGGAGTGGCAAGTGTGTGGCAGCACAGCAAGGCAGTTAAAGGAATTTTTTGAGGTGTCGGGAGTTCGTGCGGTGGGGTGGGAGTTTTATTTCAGGGGTCAGATAGGGGTTTGAGGACATACCACTGGCTATGCACAGTAAGACCTGGGTGGTGCAAGAGTGTTAATGGGCACATAGTAGGTGACGTGGCTGCTAAGTCTTCACCTACCTTGAGGTAGAGAAGAAGTGATAACATGAGTGCCAGCTTTGGAAGAGTCTGTACATTGGCTGTATAGATAGAGTGGGAATAAGCTGCAGAAAATAAGAGGGGCTGGCAGTAGTGGAAGCCTCCTGGGGAGAAATCAGAGATCAGGGAACGTGAATGTAGTGGGGTGGTAGGGGTGGCAGATCTGAGGAGAAGGTGTAGAGGGGCACTGGACAGGAGCTGACTGTTTCACATGCATCAGGGGTGACCGCAGAATGCTGGACAGGTAGAATCTTATGATCAGGGAGGATGAGGTGGAGTAGGGAGAGGAGATGATGTGAGAATCGGGGGTTGTGATGTGTTCTTGAGGATCAGCTGGGGCTAAACATGAGGGCTGAGCTAAGCTAAGCCAATAGGGTGAATTAGAAATGTGAGAGGTAGGAGCTAAGGTAGATTTAACAGAGGCAGGGGTCTGAGTGGGCGGGCAGGACAAAATAAAGTTTAGAAGAGACAAGGAGGAGGGAGCCAGAGAGCAGGGGAAAATCCGCAAACCTCAGGCTGAAAACCGCATTCCCTCAGTAGCAGGTGCAAGTCCCCAAGCTTTGGGTAGCAGTCAGCCAACAGGAGGCAGTTGGTAGAGGAAGGTAGCCAATCACAGAGAGATCCATAGTGCCGCTAGCCAATCGAGTTAGCGGGCTGAGTCCCCAGATTCCGTACCTGATGTGGTTGCTGGAGAGCGGGCAGGGAAGTCTTGGCCAGACAAGGCAATGCCAAGCCACAGTCACAAGTTGGCCTGGTCAGGGAAAGTTCCTGAAAGAGCAAGAAAGAGGGAGTTAGCAGAAGAAATAGTCAAGTAGCCGCCAGTGTGGCATTTAGCTTAATTGGTGGGCAGGCTGGCATTCTGGGAGAAGAAAAGACAGTGGGGAGTTCAGGCTAGGTGAGGGAGGGGCAGGTAGAGAGATAAAAGAATGTTAAAGTGGTACCTGTGAAAATGGCATCAGGGGAGTAAGAGAGAGAGAGAGAGAGAGAATGAGAGAGGTAAGGAGTAGAGGGTATTTTAGCGGGGTAGGAGGGTTAGATGCAGGTTATAGTCAAGAGGTGGGAAAAGGCAGAGAGTAGGGAAGAGAGGGAGCAGGGAGTAAGGTTGCCCTAATGAGGACTAGCTCCAAGCAGTGCTGACAAAATTCAAACAGTCTGGCCTAGGGCAAGTTCAAAAGCATAAATATAAGTAATACTGGCAGTTGCTCTAATAGGCTACTTAAACAATAGTCTACCTAGACAATCACACTGTAGGCTAACTGGGGCAATATTACAGACTTTGAAAATACAAAATATAGTTTAGAAGAGACAAGGAGGAGGGAGCCAGAGAGAAGGGGTAAAGCTGCAAACCTGAGGCCAAAAACCATGTTCCCTTGGTGGCAGGAGTGAGTCCCCAAACTTCGGGTAGCAGTCAGCCAGTAGGAGGCAGATGGTAGAGGGAGGCAGCCAATTGCAGAGAGAGCCATAGCACCACTAGCCAATCAGGTTAGTGGGCCGAGTCCCTGGGTTCTGTAGCTGATGAAATTGCTGGAGAGCGGACAGGGAAGGCTCAGCTGGCCAAAGCACTGCCGAGCCACAGCCACAAATTGGCCCTGTCAGGGGCAGTTCCTAATGTGGTTGCTGGAGAGTGGGCAAGGAAGGTTCAGCCAGCCAAGGTAATGCCGAGTCACAGCTGCAAGTTGGCCCAGTCAGGGGCAGTTCCTAATGTGGTTGCTGGAGAGTGGGCAAGGAAGGTTCAGCCAGCCAAGGTAATGCCGAGTCACAGCTGCAAGTTGGCCCAGTCAGGGGCAGTTCCTCAGGCTGAAATCCACGTTCCCTTGGTGGCAAGAATGAGTTTCCAAGCTTTGAGTAGCAGTCAGCCAATGGGGTGGTTGGTAGAGGAAGGCAGCCAATTGTAGAGAGAGCAGTAGTGCTGCTAGCCAATAGGGTTAGCAGGCCATGTCCCTGGATTCCATACATGATGTGGTTGCTGGAGAGTGGCAGGGAAGGCTCGGATGGAAAAGGCAATGCTGAGCCATAGCTGCAAATTGGCCTGGTCAGGGGAAGTCCCTGATGTGGTTGCTGGAGAGTGGGCAGGGAAGACTCAGCCAGCGAAGGCAATGCCAAGCCACAGCCACAGGTCAGCCCAATCAGGGGCAGTTCCTAATGTGGTTGCTGGAGAGTGGGCAAGGAAGGCTTGGCTGGCCAAGGCAATGCTGAGCTGCAGTTGCAAGTCGGCCTGGTTGGGGCAGTTCTTCTGGCCGAAAACCATGTTCCTTCGGCAGCGGGAACGAGTCCCCAAGCTTCAGGTAGCAGTCAATCAATAGAAGGTGGTTGGTAGAGGAAGGCAGCCAATTGCAGAGAGTGCTGTACCACTGCTAGCTAATTGGGTTAGTGGGCCAAGTCCCTAGGGTCTGTACCTAATGTGGTTGCTGGAGAGTGGACGGGGAAGGCTCAGCCGGCCAAGGCAATGCCGAGCAACAGCGGCAAATTGGCCAGTCAGGGGCAGTTCCTCAGGCTGAAAACCACATTCCCTTGGTGGCAGGAATGAGTCTCCAAGCTTCGAGTAGCAGTCAGCCTATAGGGGTGGTTGGTAGAGGAAGGCAGCCAATTGAAGACAGCAGTAGTGTCACTAGCCAATAGGGTTAGCGGGCCATGTCCCTGGGTTCCATACATGATGTGGTTGCTAGAGAGTGGCAGGGAAGGCTTGGCCAGCCAAGGCAATGGCGAGCTGTAGCCACAAGTTAGCCCAATCAGGGGCGGTTCCTGATGTGGTTGCTGGAGAGCAGACAGGGAAGGCTTGGCTGGCCAAGGAAATGTTGAGCTGCAGCTGCAAGTTAGCCTGGTCAGGGGCAGTTCCTCTGTCCAAAAACCACATTCCCTTGGCAGCAGGAGTGAGTCCCCAAGCTTCTGGTAGCAGTCAACCAATAGGTGGCGGTTGGCAGAGGAAGGCAACGAATTGCAGAGAGAGCTGTAGCACCGCTAGTCAATTGGGTTAGCGGGCTGAGTCCATGGGTTTTGTACCTGATATGGTTGCTGGAGAGTGGGCAGGGAAGGCTTGGCCAGCCAAGGCAATGCTGAACCACAGCCACAAGTTGGTCTGGTCAGGGGCAGTTCCTGATTTGGTTGCTGGAGAGCGGGCAGGGAAGGCTCAACCGGCCAAGGTAATGCCGAGCCACAGTTACAAGTTGGCCCGGTCAGGGGCAGTTCTTGATGTGGTTGCTGGAGAGTGGGCAGGGAAAGCTCAGCCTGCCAAGGCATTGCTGAGCTGCGGCCACAAACTGACCCTGTCAAGGAGGGGAAAGCTCCTGATGTGGTTGCTGGAGAGTGGGCAGGGAAGGCTCAACCGGCCAAGGCAATGCTGAGCCACAGCCACAAGTCAGCCCGGTCAGGGGCAGTTCCTGATGTGGTTGCTGGGGAGAGGGCGAGGAAGGTTCAACAGGCCAAGGCAATGCTGAGTTCCTGAAAGCGATATAAATAGTATAAAAAAATTATATACATTTATTGAAGTCACAATGTCGTATATTAGAAAAATGCAGTACTGTTTTATGCTGAATCTGACTCAGTACTTTTTTACAAAACAGAATGAGTTCAGCTTCATATGATGAGTTATTCAGTTAAATTGAATGTGAGAATGGAATGAAGTTAATGAAGTTTATTTGTACTGTGTGTACTTTTATGTTAAGCAAAAAAAAAAATCTGACTGTACTTTTCATCATCTAGTAAAGATAACAAAACAAACAAAAAAAAAATTAAAACTTACAGTGTTCCATTAAGGAAACTGCCCATTGTTATGGTCAGTATAGTAGAACGCAGTCCCACCCACTGTCAATGAATGTGTAGGAGTGCAGGTACACTTGGGACTGAGATGCAGCTGTGCAGACAGAGTGATCATGGAGGTGGCTGTTTGGATTTGGCATCATTTGCCTGACATCCATCTAATTGGTTTCAAGTTTCTGTTGTTGGTGCATGTGGAGGAGTTTGGGGTCAGAGCAGATGAGGCACCACCAGGTTTCATCTTGAGATTAAAGCTGGCTGGGACTGGGAGAAGAGTCAGACAAGCTGGGGTCTAGACAGGTGCTGAGAGTGAGAGAGAAATGCAGGCAGTGCCATAGCCACTAGTGCCAGTCAGAGATGACAATTCGGGGGTCCGGCCTGGTGCCAGTGACAAAAATGGACAGGGGGAGCCAGAGGAGAGGGGCACTCACAACATTTAGATAAC
Organism: Neoceratodus forsteri; assembly: GCA_016271365.2. Lineage (NCBI taxonomy): Eukaryota > Metazoa > Chordata > Ceratodontiformes > Ceratodontidae > Neoceratodus > Neoceratodus forsteri. The sequence goes on from JADMNL010000024.1 coordinate 131,079,727, forward strand.
AGACTGTGCCAAGAGAATGGGCAGCTAGGTGACCCAGGGAGGGGCACATGGCATTCGAGTCAGGTGATAGGCCTGGTCATGGAGTGAGGATGGGCAGTGTGGTTGCCCTGTCGTATACAGTGTGTGTCTTGTTGAGGGCCAGAAGGGTGGATGGATGAGTACTTGCTTTGTGGTTGTGGGGAACAGTTTCACAGGCACCAGGTTGTGCAGTCAGTGGAAGCATTTCTCCAGGCATTTTGGCAGTCGCAGTGACGAAAAGGGCACTCGGTGGTTAACTTGTGTCTGGGCCTGTAGGCTACTGTAAGTGGGACTGTTGAGCATGGGTATTCTCCTCTATTCTCCCCACCATGCATTAGTTCTGTTCAAGGGACTAAAGACAGACAAGCAGCGGTGGAACTCTGCTGTTCATGGATCTGCTGTGCTGGAGACTGAAAGCCACATGGAAGTGATGGACGTTGGTGCTGCTACAGAGGTTAAGGTAAGAATTAAAATGCCTTTCTCTGAAGATCCATAGTGTTATGATTAAGAAGAACAAAGCTTAGAGGAAATTAAGCTGTATGTCAAATGTTGGCAACGCAATAAACCATTAGCAATTCAACAATACTATATAATCAGTATTGAGGTTTTTAAAGCAAATTTTTTTTTTATTTATGACAGTGGGATTCTAATGCTTTTTTTTTTTTTAAATTCAAATTTATTCAACTTTTCTCCCAATACAGAGCAAGAAGCAAGTACATAGGATGCTCCAGCCTGCAATACATTCTAATATCAATATAAACATACCCAGGTACATTGTCCAGAAGCGTCTTGCTCCCCTCCCCTTCCCTCCCTCCCTTCTCCCAACCCCTTCCTCACGCAGACAGAACCATGTAACAATGTACATATCATTGAAACACCCTCCGGTTTAAACTTATACTCATGGAGAATAAGCAGCTGTCTGGAGTAAGTACAACTCGTGTAATTTTTCCTATACTGTGCGATATCTTGACAAACAATTTCTTCTGTTCGCGCTGAATTTCTCCATATTCAAATTAGAAAACAACTCCTGTAACCACTCTATGTAAGAGATTGCAGCACCATCCACCCAGTGTTTCAATACTACCTTTTTGAGTGACGCTGATATAATGGCCATATAATACCTTCTGGCTTTTACCTTAACCCTGGAGTAATCCCCCAATAGGCAAACCTCAGGGCTGAAGAGGAGATTGAGTCCCAACAGGGGATCTGCTCGTTCCTTAATGGGATTCTAATGCTTTATAGTGGTTGCATTGGGTTCCCATTTTGTGTCTGTTTTCTTTTATATTTGGTGTTACTGTACTAGTATTGGTAATCAATGGCTAACTTGTCTTGTTGGGCCAGTTACATGGGATTGCTCTCTCCTGTTGCATTTGTTAGGTAATGGGTAAAATCCAGGCCACAAAACAGGACCTGGCCAGATCAGTAAAAGCTGGACAAACCAAACCAGGTGCCAGTTGCATTTTTGTCAGTCCATCTGGTATTTACGGAACTGATCTGATCTGATCTGGGCCTGTTCTGGTGCTCCAATTTTCACAAAATACCAGGCATGGGTGAAAAACAGACTATCGGAACCAGATAGGATCAGATTTGTTAAAACCAGGCTGGCCTGTCTGGCCAGATTGGCTGGACCAGCAATATTTGCACAACTTACGTTTGGTCTGGCTAGACCAGCCAGTCTGGCTTTCACTGATCTGGTCTGCTCTGGTTTGATGGCTTGGTTTTCATCAAATCCCTATTTGGGTGTCCAGATGGGAGAGGTAAATTCATTACTTCATTACTTGCAACTGTATAGTTCTTTGTAAACAGTTTTTCATTCTACAGTATTCTGGTCTTTAATTTATTTCTTATATGTAAACTATAACCAGTGTCTATTACTAAGTAAATGTTTAATTTTATAACAACAGAAAAAAAGTTGCATTTTTTGTATGCATGTCATTTATAAGCACAAAAAACAGAATTTCCATTTATGAGTCAGTTTCAAGGTAGGTCCATGCAGGGTTATTCGAATAGACACAACAACGAAGTTTCAGCTTTGGCTTAATAGCTGAATGCTGCTCTTGTAATGCTCTGCTTAAAAGGTTTGGTTTCCCAGAACTTATATTTTTGCAGTAAATGTAAGCATCTTAAATATTTGGGGGGGGGAGTGCCACCATACCACCTTAAGGGTAGGGTGACACAGAACTGCAGGGGGCCCATGGTTATTGCTAGGCATAGTGCCCATGACCATATAAATCCAGCCCTACCACTTAGCAAAATGACAAACTGAATATTAGCCAAAAGCAGGACCCTACGGAAAATGAGCTATAGGATCTCAGCTGATCTGTAATGGTAAAATACATTGTAAGAATGGGTAAAACCAGGAACCCAGTGAAAACCACATACTAAATCTTAACTTGACTGTCCTGGCTAGATACACTGAAAAATGGGTAAAAGCAGGACCCCACTGAAAACAAGATACTGCCTCTTAGTTATGCTAACCTGGGTAGATTATTTGAAAGAAATTTTAAAAAGCCGGACCCAACTAAAAACAACATATTATATCTCACCTATCCTATCCTGCTAATTGTTTCAGGCCCATTTGTGTGGGCATAACTGGGTAGTGGGGTGTGTGTGTGTGTGTGTGTGTGTGTGCGCGTGTATATACATACATGTGCATCAGTGTTTCTTGTGAGCATTTTCGAGTGTATGGCTTTGTGTATGTCTGTATGCAAATGTGGGATTACATCACAATAATACAAGCATCATTCACTTGGTTTGGGTTTGCATCTGTGTATACCGCCCCCCCCCCCCAAAAAAAAAATGAAATCTGGCTTCAGCAAAAAATAGACAGTATTGTCTAGCCCTCCTTTCCCATTGGACAAAAAATACATAAAGTCATGCATTAATTTTATATGGTGTGTAGTAGAATGCTGTTCTGCATGGAAATCCATGCTTAGAACAGCCTTGTTGGGCTGCCATGAGTGCGTCATGATGTTCCTGTACTGCATTGAGTGCATCACTAGAGCAGCACCACAACATCGAACATTGTCACTCATGCGTTATGTCGTGAATGGCGCTGGAATGAACTGCTGCAGTTGAGCCAAAGTATGACTTTTTTGTACCGGGGGATCCATTTTGGGGTCAAGGTGTGCACTTATGGTTGCTCATACATGATGTATAAGCACCATACACATACAAGGCTATTTTAAAGTCTCGAGGCTTCCATGGTAACGAGACCTCTCGAACTTACCTCTTGCGGTCTCCTGTTATCACAGAAACCTCTCTATTGAAAAACAGTCTTGTTGTGTGCTCATACACAATCCTCTGTATCCCTTGTCAGACTAATATATTAGTAGCCATTTTAGCTCTGATCAGAACTTGTCTTTTTAAAACTGAACAATAGATTGCCCACCATACTGGTGTTACCACACAAAAATGTGTTTGTTTACAGTCCTTGATCAACTGTCACTGCATCTTACTTGGACTTGGGAATACCCACAACACAGTATAGCCACTCATGCTGAAGTGGGAGGAGAGGAGATTGTTGCATCATGAGTAGCAGCACTGTTTGCGGTGTTCCTACTGTTCTGAAACTATGCAGTAAGAGTAGATCAAGGACTTAAACCAAAGCAAGGTTGGGTATCATTACACCATTAGCATGCATATCAGTTTTACTAAGAAAGGAAGCAGATAAAATAACCTGCAGCATCAATGAATTTTAGAGAAGGTAAACAATAATAAATGTAGGGTTTCAGCTAGAAATGATATGATGCAAAATGTTGACAGTGTCCTTTTAAACAAATTGGAAAAGGAAACATTGCAACTGTACCAATAAACCCTAACTAGGGCAAGTAGCACCACAATATTAACAGTGGTCCATAGTCCTCCACCAATGTATTTGGTAGGACTATAGGATAATAGGCATAATACTTATTTTAAAGTATACAGTTTTAATGTGGAACCAAAAGGTGACTTGCAGTAGTAGATTCCACATAGAGGGAGTTAGGAAATATTTTGTCCGCACTGTTAAAATGTTAATTGTATGTCAGCTTGTTTAGTTTTCTCCTAAAGCCAGAAGTAAATTCCTTTTCTTCTGCTCAATTGGCAAGGCCCTGCAAAATCCTGACTCCTTTCCCCAATGCAGTTTCTACTAAGAGTTGTCTTCTATCCCCTGAGGTCCTCAAACCAAAATCTCTTGTCTGCTCCTCTTGAAATCTCAAACATGGGTCACAGAGCCATCTCATCCACTGCTTCTGTTTTGTGGAACTGATGCTAGTAATCTGGGTTCTGCTACATCTCACCATCAGTTTAAACTGTTAACTCGGAATTACTGTATGGAGTCTCATGATGCCCATTAGTAATGACTTAGGCTGCAGCGGCTGTTCTATGGATTTTATAGATAGACGTCTTCTGATGAAAACAAAAAAGTTGAAGATCCGGGGCTGCTGTTCTTGGTGTTCTCCACATGTGCTGTTTGCTATATTTTCATGTAGCTCATGTTATATAAAAAATACATTTTGCCTGCCATCCAGATAAATGCCTGGTTTCCTCAAGTGCTTGTTGTTGCTGTTTTATGGATTACAGACTGTCTGAAAAATATCAGTTTTGAACTAATACATTTTTATATTGGAGTGCTTCTTCCTGTGTTACTTTGATGCTTTGTCTTCCTCAAGAATCCAAAATCACCAGCAGCATACACAGTTCCTATGTTTGCTCTTCTCCAGAATTACTATCTCCTTGACTGCTCTATTTGCACTTATGAAATGGGAGTAGCAAATTAACACTAGTGATTGGCCCAAAAAGCAATGTCATATATATATTACACATAGGGAAAAAAGGAACAGGCAAACAAATCAATGCCCTAAATAGAATGGTGAGAAATAAAATACAATGTTCATAAAGGTTATGTTAGTCATCTTTTTTTCACGCACAGTGAGACCCGTATAAGCAACCATGGAAGGTGGCAGCTTAGTACACTTCAGTGTTAGTATAACAGAAGAAAAGCTTGAGGAAATATTTAGAAATGTAGAAAATAATGTAGCAGAAAACAGCAGTAATGCTCAAATATCAAGAAACAACAGCAGTAAAGCTCCAACAGCCATAATGAGTACCAAGTCAGAGCAGGCACCAAATACTAAATGAAAAAGATCTTAACATAATAGAAGACTCCCATAACAAGCTAAACACTAAGTGTTCTACAGCAAGGACGAGTGAAAGTTTTCGAGGATTGGGCTTCAGCAAGGCACCAAAATGTAAATTTTAAAACTGCTTCGCCTGAACTGCTGAATGAGACATTCCACAAATTCTATGTGGAAGTCCGTAACACAGATGGAAAAGAATATGCCCTCAGCAGTTTCTGTAGCCTGAGAGCTGCTTTAAATAGGCATTTGAATTGTACAGCAATCATGAGGAAAATTAACATAATCACGGAGCAAGCCTTCGCATCAAGCAACTACGTATTTGTTGCTATAATAAAAAATACAGAAGAGAGCAAAAAAACTGTTCTAAGCATCATCCTCCTATAAGCAATCTTGATTTAAACAAATTGTGTACCTCTCCAGCACTGTCACCTAATATGACGCCTGGCCTTGTCCGCAAAGTGTGGCTGGACATCCAGCTGTACATGGCAAGGCGTGAATGTGAAGGATTGCATCTTTTTAAAACCTGACAGCTTTCAATTTCACCACGATGAAGCCAGAAATGAGTTTGCAATGCTAAGTTTCAATGAACATACCAAAAATCATAACAACCCTAGAGAACAGAACAAAGAATCCTACCGTGGCTTCATTTATGCCATTCCTGGATCCCCATCTTGCCCAGTGCAAAGTCTAAAGAAATACATATCCAAACTACCTTTTGATGCAAAATCCCTGCACTGCCACCCTCGTAAATCGCCACAGGAGCTCCTGCTGAATACACAAGAAACATGGTATAATCATGAAGCGATGGGGTTAAACTTCCCTTCCACCATAATGACTCATCTGAGTAAGGAGGCTGAGCTGTCACAAATTTACACAAACCACTCAGTTTGTGCTGCTGCGGTTCTTTTATTGTCTGAAGCTGGCTGCGAGGACCAAGAAATTATGTCGGTGACTGGCCACCGAAATGAAGCCAGTCTCCAGTCCTACTGGTCTGCCAATTGCTCCGACCGCAGAAAATGGAGCAGCATTCTGGGGCAGGATGAAATGACCATGCAGCCAGTAAAGAAAATAAACAGAGTATTGCTGCCAAAAAATGAAGAAAACAAAATCCTGAACATAGAAAACCGAAGTAAGGTACGGTCCCCAACACAATATGTAAATCATTCCGGTTGTGATGCAGTAAACTCACCTCAATCACCCGTGACATCAAGTCAGTCAGCTCCTCACTCAAGTCCATGGCAAGAAGCTATGAACTCTGTGACTAGCACTTGGGATGCATATTCATCAGTCACTTCAGTCAGCCGTGCAGTCACCTAAATGCGCATCACCTATGAATTTTCCAAGTTGAGGATTCAATTTCAATGGTCCAGTCAGTTTCACTGGCACTGTAAATTTCATAAACATGAATGAATAAGTTCTACTTTTCAGTAGCAGACAGCCGTTTCAGTTAAAAAAAAAAAAAAAGAAATGTCACGTTATCGTTCTCTGTCAGTTTAAAATGGAAATGTCATGTTCATTGTTAGTTTGACTGCCTTTATTGATTGTTTAACAAAAAAAGAAGTTTATTGCCTTATTCATTGAATAAGAAAGTCTTATTTAAAATGGATTGTTTTCATTAGAAAGTCTCAGTTTAAAGGGACTATTTTCCCTTGCGTAGGGACACTGTCCAAATAAAGGAATATTTTAATGGACATACTATATTTTCTCAAATTTGTTTTCAATTATAATCACATTTCTCCATTTAATAAGTGCAATAAGACACTCTGGGATATGTGTTGAGCATATATTACCGCACAGCTAGGGCTGAAGTCACTCGGCCTGTGGCCTCATGACTTACCATGCCCCAGCCATGTGGTAATATATGTTCAACACATATCCCATCATGTCTTGTTGCTTACTTAATGCATCTGAATGAACTTTTCAAGCATGCACCCATAGTATGTATTTTTGCATCTGTCAATCTGTGCTGCCCTGCCCTCTGGCCTAGGTCATGTCTGGAAAAATTACCATATTGGCCCAGTATGCATACAACACCTGGCAAACAAATGAATAAAATAAATCAATAAATACTGTACCCTTCCCTCCATGCATGTTTAGTTTGTGTTATCCTTTTTTTTCTTTTGCATGTCTGTTATTTAACTTTTGTATATGTAAATATCCTCTTCTGAGAAGAGGAAGTTGTTGGGAAAATGTTGTTATTGCTATATTTGTAAAGCATTTTTTAGGGAAAAAGAAACTGCTTACTGGCTTATACTAGCACAGTAGGGCAAGGAATATACATTTTATAGATGTTACATGTAATGCATACTAACGAGCAAGTCATATTTGACCCTCTCTCCAACATTGATTAAAATATGTACATTATAGGGGCATGGTAGTGTCCCTATAATTAGGGTTGAGTGGATTGCCCTATAGTTAGGGTTGTGTGAACCACTCAATGCTAACCTAATTTTTGCACATTACTAACTTTAGTGCCAATCTATCAGGGTAGGAAAGTATCACAACATGAAATGTTTGCTGCCACCATCTTTTGCAGATTACAAGATCTGGAACACTGATTTTTGGAAAAGTGAAAAATATTTCCCCCTATACTTAACATGTTTTTTTTTTTGCTCTTACACACAGCCTAAATGATCAAGAACTTGCTCATGAAATGTTCAGGGCAAACGCAGCCTGTGTTGAAGTTATTTATTTATTTGTTGACCTGGAAAAAAAAACTGTGCCACATGACACTTTTACAGGCTTGACCTGTAATGCCTTGTGAAGCTCTCATGAAAAAGTGTTAAACAGTTCTAGAGTTAAAAAGATTTAAATTTTGGTTTTTGGATAACACTCTGATACAGATGGTAAAAAAAAAACACAATCGTGAGAGATTATTTCTCGTGATTTATTAATTTAAAAAAAGCTTTATTTGTCATGAGAAAAAAATGCCAATTGTGACAGCTGCCATCTTGGTTTTAACTATAAAACATTAAAAATACATAAAGATTATATATTTTCAAAACATAAACACCTGAATCTAGGTAAGCAGAACCCATTTAGCTATATTCTGGCATTGGCTTTCTTGCAAATTGCCCTAGAAATGTTGTTTGTGGGCACCTGAAAATTCTGGGTGCCCAGCTTAGTGACAGGAGGCATTTACCAGCATTCTCCATATGAGAACAGCAGGATTTTCTTAAATTGTGAGGCCACAGCTGGAGTCGTGCTGCCAACTTCAGTTGGCACAGTGAATCAGCGATCCCCTGATCTCTTTCTTTCTATCTATCTATCTATCTATCTCTATGTCTGTCTATATATATATATATATATCTCTCTACAGATATTATCTATCTATCTATCTATCTATCTATCTATCTATCTATCTATCTATCTATCTATCCATTCATCGACAGTATCTTTTCTATTCTAGTCTGTCTGTTTATCTATCTATCTTAGATAGTATCTATCTTAGGCTCCATCTCTCAGTCTGTCTGTCTGACTGACTGACTGTCTGTCTGTCTATCTATATCTACAGAGAACATGTATCTATCTATCTATCTATCTATCTATTCATCGACAGTATCTATTCTATTCTATTCTAGTCTATTCCATTCTATTGTTGGTCTGTCTGTCTATCTGTCTATCTACAGACAATATCTGCCTGTCTGTCTATCTATCTATGGACAGTATGTATGTATGTATCTGTCTGCCTATCTATCTATCTATCTATCTATCTATCTATCTATCTATCTATCTATCTATCTATCTACCAGTATCTATTTATCTCTCTCTCTCTCTCTATCTGTCTAGCTATCTATTCATCAACAGTATCTATTCTATTCTACTGTCAGTCTGTCTGTCTATCTGTCTATCTACAGATAATATATGTCAGTATGTCTGTCTATCTACAGACAGTATGTATACATGTATGTATGTATCTGTCTGTGTCTATCTATCCATTCTTCAACAATATCTATTCTATTCTATTCTATTGTCTGTCTGTCTCTCTGTCTGTCTATCTGTCTCTCTACAGACAGTATCTATTTGTCTGTCTGTCTGTCTGTCTTGTCTATCTACAGACAGTATCTATCTATCTATCTATCTATCTATCTATCTATCTATCTATCTATCTATCTAGCCCTCCCTTCTGTGACCCCAACATGCAATGAAAAGCAAACCGGGGTCTCCTCCAATTGCCAAGCCCCTCCCCTACAGGTTGCCCGCTTGCTCCCCCAATCAATAGGTGGTGATAGTGGGGTACCCACCCCAATGCCACTGTAGAGAAAAAGCCAATACTGGGATGCCCAATCCTGCATGTCTGATCCAGTAGTAAAGCTGGAAAAAAGAGCAATGCCTTGTAGTGTTCTTTGCTTTGTTTTTTAAATCACATGTAAATAAGAAAATGGTCCATCGGTGATCTGAACCCCCATACCCCAATCCACCCCAACACCCCACTCAGCCATTACTGCCCCACACTCCCCCAGCACACCCTCACTCACCTGAACGTGTCCCATGATGTAGATCTATTCTCTCATTCAAAACATGTCTTGCTCCTGGAAGAGCAATATGAGAAAACTAAAGTAAGTCTGGTTTAATATATTTCAATGGGTTTTTAACTTTTACTCCTAATATTGTCAATTTTTAATATTTGTACACCACATTTTTAACATGGCCTTTTTGGGACCTTACCTCATGAACAAGGCAGCTGAAATGTTTCAAATACGTGTTGAAAGGTGATTTCACAGTCCCTGCACCAAAAATTATGTTTTGGATAGGATGTTAAAAATGTTCACCTACTGGGTTTATGAGGTAGAGTCATAAGAAGGCTGTGTGGAAACTTTGGTGTATAAATATGGTAAAATGACCAAGTTATGAGTGAACATTGATGTTACTTGGTATTACTTGGTACTTGGTATTACTTGGTAATTCTAGACAAAAGAGGGCTTAAGATATGCTTATCTTGATTGTCTCCCACTCCAAGTGGATGGATTAGGCCCTTGTTAAGTGTTTATATAATCTAATTTTAAAATATTAAATGTTTCTGAATTCATCACCTCCTTGGGTAACATCTTCCATGCTGCAGCCACCCTCAATGTAAAGAAGTTATTTATTTTTTTAGTATTGGCCTTGGGGATTAGTAATTGTTTATCTTGGGATCATAGGGTCAGGATTCTATTGTTATATTCAAGTCCACACATTGATGTTAAATCTGGATCTTTAAGAAATTTATATTACTGCAATAAATCCCCCCTTTTACTCTCTGTCCTTGACTCTGACCAAACCTGTTGCAGCCAATCTGTGTATGTTAGATGAGGGATAAACTTGGTAATTCTCCGCTGGACTCTCTCAACTATAACTATATCTCTCGAGATATGGACTCCAGAAGGGGGATACATAGTCCAGGTAGGGATGGATATGGGTTCTATAAAATGGAAGTATACACTGTTCACTGCAATTTACAAAAGCTTGCTGGACACAAGTCAGTAATCCACTGGCACTTTGTGTTATTTTGTAGCACTGATCTTGTGACGATAAGTTATTATTAATTAACTTACTAAAAACGCATCTGTTGGAGCAAGTTATTTCCTCCACAACAAGGCACAACTCCCGCTCCTTAAACCACAGCACAATTGACTGGATTGCCACTAACTGGGTTGACATGATCCTCCAGGCAGGCACTATGTCTGACTCTATTAGTGACCACACCCCAACGTCATTGTTTTGGGCTCCAAAGCAAATCGTCCTCCACCTAAATATCTGTCATTTAGAAATTTCAACTACCCTGATATTGCATCTGTCCTCAGGGGTGCAGAGGCTATTAACTGGTATGATCTCTGTTTGCACAAGGACATCTCAGCTGCAGTTTCTTCTCTCTCTGCTACCCTCTGAAAATTTCAGGACAAACACTTCCCCTTCACAACCAGGAGGATTGGGGTACAGAAACCATTGGCTATCAATGGAACTAATGGCACAAATGAACGACAGGGATCATAAATGGAGAGCCTTTAAATCATCCCCCTCCCCACAACTCTGGAATGTGTATAGAAAACTGCGCAATTCCTGAAAACAGGTGGCAAATTCCCTAAAGTGCACATTTTACTGTGGCCAGCAACCAGCTTACCTTAGTTATCCTCATTCTTTCTGGGCCTCCTTAGGGACACTCCTAAACCCCAAGGAAAACAAGCAAATTTCTCAACTCTCATTCCCCTTGGGCCTTGTCTCTGACCCGGTTATGATTGTAGATACCTTCAATAAAATGTTCATTGACCTTTCCTCTTATCTCAATAGGCTTCCCCCTCAGCCTCCCACGACCTAAAGAAGCAACAGCACTGAGTCCCCAATGCTTTAAATGACACCCTGCCACCCCCTATCTATTTCAGGGCCATTGGGCAGAGAGTCAATACTAAGCTCCCGAAGAGTTTACCAGCCAGAGGCAGCCCTGGCAGTGATGGACTCTACCCATTTTTCTCAAGATGATCTCCCCAGCCATTGTTAAACCACTTACCTTCATATTTAACTTGGCCCTCTCATCATCCACTGTGCCTGATGCATGGAACATTGCACACCTCATACCTGTCTTCAAGGCAGGTGATCCCCTCTCTCCTGGAAACTATAGACCCATCTCACTCCTCCCACATCTCAGCAAATTATTGGAAAAAATCATCCACCACCAGCTACTGGAACATCTAAAGAAATATAACCTCCTATGTCCGCTTCAGCATGGTTTCTGGAAGCATCACAGTACCTTCTCTGCACTAGGCCTCTTCTCTGGTCATATTCTAACAAATATGGCTGGGGCAAGGCCACTGGAAAAGTGTTTGTGGACATGTCTAAGGCCTTTGACCTTGTGACCACCATCTTCTACATTAAACAATACTTCAGTTTGGCTGCTCCCCTGATTCTATGGAGTGGTTCCACAGTTATCTCTCCAGCAGATCTCAGGCTGTCCAAATAGGTAAAGACTTTTCTGCTACCCTACCTATCCATACATGAGTCCCCCAGGGTTCTATCCTTGGCCCACTACTTTTTTTCATGTTCATCCATGCTCTGCCTGCTGACAGCCTAAACTGTTATGCCCTTCTTTATGTAGATGACTTAGTCCTCTATCACAGTGATAAGTCACTTGATTCCATCTCATCTGCCCTCTCATGTAACTATGCCTCTGCACATCATTGGTTCCTCTCCAGTAGGCTCCTAGTCAATGAAAAAAGACAAAGGCTATGCTCTTTGGCTCAAAACCTTTCCATGCCAAGGTCACCAAAACCACTTCTTCCATCCTGGTATGCACCCCAGCGGGTGCCCCTTGAAAATGTCCCCTCTTTCAAGTACTGTGATGCTCTGCCATCTGCTTATGGTTATATGTATGATGTTTGTAATACAAATATATGGTGTGTGATTGTCTGTCTAGGACAAACAGCCAGCATGTGAGAGACTTGACCGTTGACCTTTAAGGTGTCAGTGAGGATTCATGAAACTGACCAGTTAAACCTAATTAAATGTCTTCCTTCCAGAGAGACAGTTTATTACCCCTTATAACCTGCTCCTGCATTTGAAGTTGGTTCCCATGTATGCATTTTATGATATAGCAGGAAGAGAAGTAATTTGGCTGATTCCTCTTGGTTTTCTCAACTAGAAGGGGACTAGTGACAGGATGTGGGTTTATGAGCCATCAAAGGAACCTGCTTACAAAGATTGTCACATATATTTTTTTTATTGGTAACTACTGATCTCAGCCAGCAGAAGAATAATATCCTTTTGGATATCCCTACTCAGATTACAGATTTATCACAGATCTATCTGTGACCTCATGGGTGACATCACCAGGAGGTGGAGAAAACTGACTTTTGAATATTGCTCGCAAAGAAGTTTGTGCAAAAGGACTCCCTGAAAAGCAATCACACACAGTCTATGGACTGGTAGCTAGGTACTTTTAGAAAAATAATTCAACTGGAACATAAGTATTTTTTTTGGTAGGTATTTGTGTTCTGTAACTTCCCATTTATTTTATATGACTGTAAGTTATTGATATAATTGTTCTGTGTTTGATTTTACCTGTTTTACAATTTTTAATAAACAATATTTTCTTTAAAATACTGCCTGTGCTTTTTCTCAGTTCTTTTGCATGTGAATGCTGAACCTGTATTTAAGTCTGACTGCTGTTAAGGGCTTGAATGTGTTACTAATCTTGAAAAAGGTAAGAATATACCTAGGTCTCATACTGAGTCATAAGGGTACATTTTGGAAACCTGGCTGGGTGCCTCTGGGCGAAGGGTTGTACTGCATTCCCAAAGAGGGTACATATCTGAGCCTGTTAACTGGGTATGCTAGCATAAGGTTCACATTTTGACCCCCAGGACTTGAGGCTAGTAGGTGATTTGGACCCAAAACAGACAGGAGAGTTACCCTGTCTATCCCGTGTTCAAACTATCGCACTTCGAGTTTGGCACTGTGGGAGCAGAGGGCCTGACCTGTGGAGCATGTTTGTGACATCTAGGTGTTACCCTTTACCCTCACTAAACTTTTCTGATCACATAAACAATACTGTGCAGAAAATACACCAAAAACTAGGTGCAGCTTGCTGTATTAAGCAGCTTCTGTCCCCTGAAGCTTGTCTTGCTATTGTGCAAGGTAACCTATTGCCCCTTCTTGACTACTGCTCACCTATATACTCCTCTGTATCCTCCACCCTATATTCTTGACTAATTACAACTCCATCTGTCGCTTTCTTCTTCATGCCCCCTACTTCACCCACCACTGTTCATTCTACCAGTCCCTAGGATAGCTCCCTTTGCAAGGTCACTATGAGTATTCTATGGGCTTTGTTGTGGACAATGCACTCAGGTGCAATGAGATGTCCCTCAATTCCCCATTCCTCACTCACAGGGCTGCCTCCAGGTGCCTCGGGATATCCTCAGTCCTTCCCGTGGAAGTACCATGTGTCTCCACTTTAATCGGAACTAAAGCTTTCTCAATCTCTGTCCCTATGGAACAGTCTACTGCTGCCTATTCATGTGTCCCCCTCCCAACTGTCCTTCAAAACAAACCTAAATGCCTGGCTCCTATCTGAATCCCCATGCAATTGTGTTCTGGACAACAAGTAGTGCCCACAAACTGCCCCAGGTGTTATGTATCTCTGTCCTATCCCATCTTGACCTCATAGCTGTCTCTGGTTTCCTCTCTCCTTGACCTACAAGGTCTTCTTATCAAGTCTGTCTGTTAGTCTGTCAGCCAGTTCAGGAGAAACAGATGTTTTGCTTCTAATTAAAAATGTTACTGCTTGTTATTTTTGTACCATTAATCCTCTGTAATCTGAGTTTTTACCACTGCCTCAGCTCAATTTACATTGTACCCCTATAGACCTCATGTTGAGGTTTTGTACAGACATGTTTGACTCATGTTTTGACCTTTGTCTATTGTTCATCACTGTGTAATAGCTACTACTGCCTATATAAATTTATGGCTCTTGAACTATGTTGGTGACACCTTGTGGCCCGGGTCATGTCTGAAAACAGTCCACTGGATCAGCACACTTACCCAGTTAACAAAGACATAAAAAAATAAAAATAAATAAAATTATGACACCTAGGTCGTGTTCTTTTTCCACTGCCTGAAGAATTTTACCATTCACTGTAAAGGTATATATATTGGATTTTTTCATCCCATGTGCAGAACCATGCACTTATCTTGGTTTAAATGCATTTTATTCCCTTTGGTCCACAGTTTAATACTTATTAAATCTTTCACAAGGGAGTAATAACTTGTAACAGAGCTAACTTCGCCCGCAAGTTTGGTGTCATCCGCAAATGTGGTTAAATGGCTGAATATATTCTTATTTTTATTCAGATCACTAATGAAAAGACCAGACAGAACTGGTCCAAGGACTGATCTCTGCGGCACCACACTACCCACTCCAATATCATCAGAGAGGTGGCCATTTATTCTTACTCACAATTTCAATGTTCACGCATGATGTTGCTAATTTTCAATATTTTAACTACACGCTTTCAACATAGCCATTTTTCTCACACCACCTGATAAACGTGACAGGTGTCACTTTTTAAATCCTGGATGAGACATGTTTTTGCACTTGTGGTATAAAATGACATTTCGGCCAATATACTATAACAGCCATTTGTCATGCTTATTTTTTTTTAACTTTATTGAGTTTTACATAAACACGATAATAAAGTTCCTGTACATACTTGATCTGATTTGACAGGACAAGAAGCAACAAGTTGCATTATGTCAGAATTCATACAAGACATATCTATGTTACCACAGTTCGAGGGTACAACTGAATATTTTTAAAATACTGAATAGATAATATGAATAGGCTATATGCCATCAATGAGTATGACCATTAAAGGATACTATAATTACTATCATCATGTGTGCTATAGCATTACACTATTAAGGTTCTGAATGTTAATAAAATGCGTTCAGTAGGCAATGCAGTACAGAACACTCAGCTTCCATCACAGACTGCTCTGCTAGTCTCTCCTGGGTGAGGCAGTCAAGAATTCAGTTTAATTGGTTATCAAATGACTGATTTACAGGGTCACAAATATCCCAGACTGCCAACTCAGAAAGCCCATCGAAAAATAAAAACTTGCAAACCTAGTAGGTTCAATAAAAAGATTAGGACCAAAACTGACAATAACTTTCTATCTACTTTAAGGCAAAAACTAACTTTAGAACACTAAACTTTATAAGAAAAAATGAAGATTCTCTGTGATACATAGGATAGTGTTCATGCTGACTCTGTCTAAAGTGGGAAAACAAACATTGCTTCTCCTCCCATCTTGTCTCTGTGAGCAAGCTTGCCACAGTGGGTGATGGCTACAGATTAAAGTTAGACCATTTTGTTTTAACAGCCTTTTAATCCCTAGAAGCATTCAAATACAGAAACCCTCAGCCAAAGAAAAACAACAGTTCCAAAATGAATCCTAAAGTTTACCACTGCTGAGTCCCACAAAAGGGGTCCGTATACTTGCACTAGGAAATCAAATGAATAAGACTTGTGGTTTAGATAGAGGGGGGGAAGAGGGTGCCCCATTCTGCACTGAGCCAGGAACAATATGTTCAAGAAACTTACTTAAGGTGCTTGCATTACCATTGGATGACACCTTCTCTTCTATGATGAGTCTCTTCGATTTGAGCTTGTCCACTAATCTGTTAGGATCTTGTGGGGAATTAAAGAGACATGCCTGCCTGCCCATCTACACTCTCGTTTGTGCTTTGAGTCTGATCTTTACTCCATCATTGTCCTTCTTCCATTTACTGACAGAGACCACAGGGGGCTCAGGGAGGGTAAGGGTAGTGGAACAGAGGCACACCCAGTCAGTTGTTCCACTCCACAATCCATACACCATTCTGGGTAGCATAGTTCCCCTATAGATGCACCCACAGAGGAGACTAAGGAGGGTGCAGACAACTGTCACAAGGGAGGCCCTCAGGAAGGAGGCAGAGGGCACCACAGGGAAAGGAAGCAGCTCCTGGTGGGGGACTCAATTATTAGGGGGATAGAACTGGGGGGAGCAGGGAAAACTGAAGTAAGGTGTCTGCCTGGTGCCATGGCTAGGAAGGACAGGAAGCACATCCTTAGGATCACGAGAACAGTTGCACTGGAGTCTGAGCTGGACATCATTGTCCACCTAGGAACAAATTACTTGGTTCAACATGATATTAGAGCAGTGCAGAAGGACTTTGTAGAGTTGGCAGGGGCTTAAGACAAGTAGCACACACAGTATCCTACTCAGAGGTGCTGCCTGTCAGTGGCATGAGTGAGGTGAGGGTACTTTGCACCATGCAGTTTAATGAATGGTTAAAAAAATGGTGTGGAGCACAGGGGTTTGGCTTCATTGGGGACTGGTGTTCCACCTGGAGGGACACCAGCCTATACTGGCAGGATGGTCAGCATCTGTCCAGGAAGGGAACAAGTCTTTTGGACAATCGGTTTAAATGCTTCATTGGCAAGCTTTTAAACTAGTCAAGGGGGGAGGCACTGATAAGCAGCAGGAAAATCCCAGCCTCCCCCTACAAAACAGGGTACTAGTTGAGAAAAAGACCAATGTAGAAAGGTCAGTGGGGGATGCTGCTACAGAAGGTAAAGCCATCAAAAAATGGAGAGCAATGAGTACCAATGACCGTAGTCTGGGTAACATGCTTCCTGAATTAGTGGCCTTGATGGAGGAAGAACATCTGGATATTGCGGCAGTCACAGAAACATGGTACACACAGAACCATGACTGGGACATAAACATACCAGGACATACTATCTACAGGAGGGATAGGGAGGGTAAAAGAGGAGGAGGAGCAGCTCTCTACATAAGGGAAGGAATCAAAGCAACAGAACAAAAGGGTAAACAGGGAGGAGAAGAAGCACTGTGGATCAATTTGGCAAGCAATGGCACCACAATCTGCACAGAGGTTGTATGCAGACCCCCCTCTCAGGGGGAGGAAATGGACAAGGAAATGATAGAAAGTATACTTAGAATGGCAGATAAAGGGGAGGTATTGCTGATGGGTGATCTGAATATGCCAGATGTTAACTGGAGTACAGTTGCAGCAGCCACTACTAAGAGTGGGGTTATTCTAGATGCCCTACAGAGGGCATGCCATAGACAACTAGTAGTGGAACCCACTCAAGAGGGAGCAATCTTAGACCTGGTCCTCTCAAATGGAGATGTAGAGAGGATCGCAGATGTAGAAGTGGGTAGCCATCTGGGAACTAGTGACCATCGAACAGTATGGTTCACAATAAACACAGCAATAGAGTCAAGCCATACAAAGGCAAAAGTATTGGACTTCAGGAGGGCTAACTTTGCCAAAATGGGTGAGTGCCTAAGGAATGCACTAGCAAATGGGCAAGAAGGAGGGGTGGAAGAACAATGGGGAATAATAAAAACTGCCATCACAGAGGTAACAAGCCTTTGTGTGAAGCAAATAAACAAAACAAAACAATGTAAGAAACCACTATGGTTCTCAAAAGAGGTGGCAGTGAAGGTTCAAGAGAAAAAGAAAGCATTCAGAAAGTACAAGGAATCACAGAAGGAGCAGAACAGAGACTTGTATCAGTTAAAGCAAAAGGAAGCTGGGAAGGCAGTCGGAACAGCAAAGGCCCGAACTGAGTAAAAGATAGCCAACTCAGTTAAGAAGGGGGATAAAACCTTTTTAGGTACATCAGAGAGTGAAGGAAGACTAAGGGAGGGATAATGAGGCTTAATAAAGGGGAGGCGGGGTGGGCAGAGGGTGACTGTGAAAAGGCAGAGATACCAAACAAATATTTTTGCTCAGTGTTTATAAATGAAGAGGGGGAGGTACCTAAAACAAACAATAGAAACACTCTGGATACAGAAGTTGATACCAGCCCATTTACAGAATAAAGGGTTCTGAAAGAACTCTTAAAACTGAGGGTGGACAAAGCAATGGGGCCTGATGGGATTCATCCCAGAATTCTAAAAGAACTAAGGGTAGAACTAGTGACACCACTGATTACCCTCTTTAACAAATCATGGGCGGATGGGGTGGTACCTGAGGACTGGAGGATGGCTGATGTGATTCCCCTTCACAAAAGTGGGAGCAAGGCAGAAGCAGGAAACTACAGACCAGTTAGTTTAACCTCAGTGATAGGGAAAATGATGGAATCACTTCTGAAGGAAAGAATTGTCAAGTACCTAGAGGCCAGATGGGCACAGGACCCAAGGCAGCATGGATTCACAGCAGGAAGGTCATGACAGACAAATCTAATAGATTTCTTTGACTGGGTGACCAAAGTAGTAGATCAGGGAGGGGCTGTGGACATGGCCTACCTAGACTTTAGCAAGGCATTTGACTCAGTCCCACACAAAAGATTAATATACAAGTTATCCAGCCTGGGAGTGGGTCCCAAGATGATAGCCTGGGTAAAGAATTGGCTGGAGAATAGGACACAGAGGGTAATAGTGGAATCCACCTGAAGAAAGGGGGTTACTAGTGGGGTGTTGCAGGGTTCAATATTAGATCGGTCCTCTTCAATGTCTTGTGTTTACATTGCAGAGGGACTGGAAGGAAAGTGTGTCTCTTTGCAGATGACACAAGATCTGCAACAGAGTTGATGCACAAGGTGGGGTGGAAAGGATGAGAAGGGACTTGGCAAGGTTAAAGGAATGGTCAAATGTATGGCAGCTTAGATTTAATGCTAAGAAGTGCAAGGTAATGCACCTGGGAAACAAAATCCTAAGGGAAGAGTACACAATGGGGGTGAGATACTAACAACAACAAAAATGGAAAGGGACCTGGGGGTAGTCATATCAGAAGACTTAAAGGTGGGCAAGCAATGTGAGAGGGCAGTAAGGAGGGCTGGGGGATACTGGGATGCATAGGGGGAGGCATCACCACTAGAAAACAGGAAGTTGTTATCCCTCTGTACAGACAGCTGGTGAGACCCCATCTGGAGTACTGTGTGCAGTTCTGGAGACCCAATCCGCAAGGACATAGACAAGATGGAAGCTATCCAGAGGAGGAGACAAATGGTGCAGGGTCTGCACCAGAAGGCATATGAAGAGAGACTAAAGGAGCATAATATGTATAGCCTCGAGAAAAGAAGGAGAGGGGTCATGATAGAAACTTTCAAGTACCTCAAGGGAATCAACAAAGTCCAAGAGGGTAGCATCTTTCAAAAAAAGAGGTGTGCAAAAACAAGGGGGCACAATTTGAAGATAGAGGGGGGAAGCTCAGAGGTAATGTAAGGAAGTATTTTTTCACAGAGAGGGTTCTGGATGCATGGAATGGCCTTCCAGAGGAGGTTGTGGAGTCAAAAACAGTGATTGAATACAAGCATGCATGGGACAGCCATAAGGCAATTCTAGGGGGTTGGGGTAGAAAGAAGTAGGCTGCTGGTTAACTGGGATCTGTAGCTTATCCATTAGGTAGGGAAATGGGCAGACTGGGTGAGCCAAGCAGTCCTTATCTGCCATCAAATTCTATGTTTCTATGTTTCTATGAGAATGGGAGATCAGGAAACAAGTGCACTGTTGCCGTCCCCACCATCAGGTCTTGCACAGTTCTGGCTGCGTTCAGTAAGTGATCTCTCATGCTGGCCCTCAATAATTCAATTAAGACAGTTCTAGGTAGATATGGGTTTGCTGGGGCTCTGCAAAGGTTAACCTGATAAGGCTGTTTGATGAAACCTGTAGCTGGTGCAGGGTCTAGATGGAGTGCATGTGCCTGTGGGAGCCAGTATTCAAGATATGCCACCAAATCTGTATCTTCCTGATCCGGCCAATCACATTTTGCATTTTCTCAGACTAAGGTCCATTGTTTCTAAACATTTCCTTAGGATGGCAGCCTTGGTGATTACCATGGTGGATTACCATGGTTGCTGCTGCAAGAGCTTTTTCTGATTTTACTGCTGCCACATTTGTCTTATCACTACAATATGGATAGTTCAGCCTTTTGTAGCTGCATGCTAATGTCCTCAAAATGCTTTTCTATCACTTGCAAAGACCTATTCATCATCTGTAATGAGTTTTTGATTTTGGCGATGTCCGTGGTTGAGACTTGGTCTCCCTCCATATGGTCTTGCTTAAAAAGGCCAGCTGCTGACTGTTTTGGCTCCAAAAAGTTAGTTTGGGTCAGAGGAGCATTACAAAGCTTTCCTCTTGTGTTGACCAGCTAGCCATCCACTGATATCTGTAGAAAAATTTGTTGCAGAATAACTTTAAATAGCAGTGTTTTTGACTTCAGAGCAGCCTGAGATATGAGCTCTGAAAGGAGAGTATGGTTAGTCATGCCCCCACACATCATGCTTATAAGAGAAATCATAAAATGACTACAGTATCTTGAAAATTTGGAGTCAAAATAAAAAAAAAAATTATAATTATTAAGAAATGTTGTGTGTAGTGCCATCCTTTACTCCAGTGGGTAGTGCTTTGTGATCCTGTGCCATTGAGCTGAGTTTGGGGGCAAGCTTAGTGAATCAACTGGATGGGACAAGGCTGGGGAGATGGTGCTGTTATTTGACACCACCCCCAGCCAAGGAAGGAATAATGTAGGATTGCCCACACGGGGCCACGTACCATATAGTGAAGACAACTCTTTTCTTAGCTTAGGGCCCTGCACCTCTGCACCCGTGGGTGACAGAGAGTGCTGTGCATTGGCTAAGAGATGGACTGCTTGCCCTGTGCACCTGTATCTGTGGCCACATGGAAGTACAAAGCCTAGAGATAGCCCCACGAATTATTGACGTATGCCACTGAACTGAGGACCTTACACATCTGCTTCTGTTCATGATTCCACTATCTTAAAAAGAAAGGAAATTCTTCACAAAAAACTGGGATAATGCACCATTTTGGGTTCAATGTAATGCAACAAAAGTAGGGAAATGTGGCAATGGGGTTTCCAACCCTAATTCCCCACCTCCCAAGCAGCAAAAGGAAAAAAACATTACGGTTTTGGATCTCTGGAGTTTTGACAGTTCAGTAGTGGGGTCTTCCTAGGGTTGTCAACCCTAATTTTCACCCTTCCCCTAAGCAAAAAAGATCAGATGTGATCTCTGCCCTATGTGAAGAAAGCAAAAACAAGTTTTGTTGGCAACATGTGGCTAGCCATACTTCTCCACCTTTGAAGTCACTATGAGGCACTGACTTGGAGCTGTACCTTGTGCTTTGGATAGGAGGCTACAGGCTGACGGGGAGCGGTGAGCATCACAATTGACAATCCCAAGAAAGACCCCCCACTGAGTCCCCAAGACTCCAGAAATCCAATACACTAATGTTTTTTTTTTCCTTTTGCTGCTTGAGGGATGGGTGTGGAGATTTAGGGTCAGAAACCCTAATTCCACATTTTCCTACTTTTGTTGCATTAAGTTAAACACTAACTGGTGCTTTAATGCATTTTTTTTTGCAAATAATATACATATATATTCAGTGCAAAAAATTGTGTTAATGCAGATAATAGGGTTGAAGAACACAAAATGAACAAAGTAGGGAAATTAAAAAATATTAGGGTTTTGGGTCTTCATAGTCTTCAATTAGTGGTGGTATCTTCCTTGGGTTGTCAACCATAATACCCACCCCCTCCCTGAGAAAACAAGGTTGGATGTGATCTCTTTTCTTCGCACAAAAACTGCAGGGCCCTGCATAAAGAAAGCTACAACTGATTCTGTTGACCGTATGTGGCAAAGCATACTTCCCTACCTCTGAAGAGTGTATTACTATGATGCACCGGCTTAAAGTTGTGCCTTGTACTTTGGATAGGAGGCTATGGTCTGGGGCTGGGGGTGGGTATTAGAGCTGACAACCCCAAGGAAGACCACACCACTAATTTGCAAGTTTCTGGAGAACCAAAGCCATAATATGTTTTCATTTCCCTATTGTGTGCACTTTGCATTCTTCAACCCTGTTTTTTTTTTTTTGCAATGAATTCTCCTTCTTATCATAATAGTGGAATCATAACCTCATTCATGGATTGGTGGTCAGGAGTGGGAATGCCTACTGCAAACATACAGACACTGGGGGCTGGGGGGGTAATCAGGTTAAAGAGACAGGACATCTTCAAAAGATTTATATGGAACTGGCACTGTGCCAAATCCACTTTTACACAACCATATACATCTGTATCGAATGGGTGAGTTGGGGGTGTAGGGTGTAGGGCAGGGGTCCACTGAGGGGATAGGGGCAGCTGTGGGACTAGCTGTGACGACCTCAAGATGGCTAAAGGCTTCTTATACATTTTTATTACTTTTTAGTCTATTTTATCTTTCCCAGTCGGAATACTACAAATATAAGATGATTCATTGTTGGGAATCAGAGTAATGAATAATCCATGATTTGTGGTAAATGAAAATTAAATATTTGTTATTCACACAGTCCTAGAAATTGCTACCAAATAAACCACACTGCCACAGCAAATTCAAGTGCAAATATTTAGAAAAAACAATTTAATAAGCAGCCAGCAATAGTTGCCGTTTCTAGCATAATTAACAGAAGTTAGTAAGGAGCTACAGAAGCCTTTGACAAATCAGAAACCAGATGTTGTGATTACTCTCTTATCCAATGTATAAGGAAGAGACCAGGGCATGGTCAATAGTTTGAAACCTTCTATCATCTGTCTTCTGAATGAGATCAATGCAGTCTTGCTTCCACTTCAGCAGAGACTCAACAGGAAGCTAAGGATAGCTTTTCAGTGGCAGACACCCAAAGTCCAATCAGCAACCTCAGGTAAGTGACCCCTCTGGACGCCTTGAAACAAACTTTTCAAATGATGTTGGCCGGGGGTTTTCATAAGTCTTGGTGCAGTCGCAGTACTCTACGTTGAATGATGACTGCTTCAAAATAAATGCACCAACATGTGTAAATGCTGTTTTCAGATGTTGTGATGCATTTATGACAGTTTCCTTTCTATGTTGTAGCAGGCATCAAAAAAGTGATGCATGCAATTTTATGATGCAAGGCATGTCTGAAATGTCACAACTGGTTCCACTTTTGCAAAAAAGGAAGACCATCTTTAAGGTGGTCTGGTGTGTTGCCACAAGCATTAGGGATGAGGAAAAACCATGCCTCCCCAATGCCCATTTGAAAACCTCCTCCCCTCATAGTGCTTATCCCTATCAGGGACATGACTTGCACCCCTAGATCTTTTGGACTTATCAAAAGCCTTGATTAACTAGGACAGGCATCTCAATTAATCAATCAAACTTTATTTAACCAGGCAATACATCATTGAGTGAGCTCATTTGCAAGGTAGTCCTGGATGGCATGGATACTTAGGAATATATATTAACATAGTAATATAAATTAACAATGAAATAGAATAAAGCAAAGTAAACATTTACAATAATGCATGAAGAATAATACCGGTCATGGTCCTACCTTATTGTCCCATAAGGAAATAACTAGCTACAGGCATAACAACAAATAAGGTGGTAGAAAAGTAAATAAAAAGATGCTTATCCACCTATGGCATAATATTAGGGATTATGCCATAGACCACATGCTGACGCAGTGCCTTGTTTTTGCTTTTTACAATTTGTATGCTACATTTGCTGCGACCCACTATGCCTAATCTGAAATCTCTTCTGAATTCTCTACGATGCTCCTTCATTTCATCTATGTCTGCATTCCCTTGTCATATTTCTAAGTCTTCTCTTGAATTATTTTCTGCCATTTGCTCTAAGACTAAACTCTGCAGTCACTTACAGTTTCTTCCCAAATGCTGCCACCTGGGTATTATTCCTAAAGGTTTCTGTTTGAAATTTCATCATTGTTCATTTGGATCTGAGATACGTTTCCTCTACTAATAAACTTTTGAAAACTTTCTCTTGGAAACTTATCATGCACACCATTCTCTCCATTAAAACACAGCTGATCTCTGTGGACAAAACCATTCAAAGGCAAAAGGATTTCCTGAAGCGAATGGCTCCATATAACCTTCCTTTTATTTAGCACTGCATCCAAAACCTTAACTCCACTCTCTTTCAGTTCCTCAAGGACACCAAATCTGCAAAACTCCAGTCTCTCACCCAGCAGATCAACAACCAACATGAGCCCTCGAGTCAGACACAACCTAACAATTTGGTATTTTGTATTCCTCCAGACCTTCCCCTGACACAAGATGAGCAATCACTCCTTAGCAAAGGTCTCTCTTTTGTGCCCACACCCAGATATCTTGATGCACCCCAGGTTCAAGCTGATCTGCAGTGCTTCTATCGTAGAGTACGCCTTGCAGATCATTTTTCTAATGTGACTCCTCTTCCCACAGATGATGACAGTATCACCAGAACAATCAAGGATATCAATCCCCAGTGAAGTGTATGGACACCCACTCCAGGATGTTTTGCTGATGTTGATTATTTTGTTAACCAATGCATGGAAAACACCACTAACTTCAATCTTCATTGCAGGCACAACCATTCCAGCCTGACACCTGGTGAGCTTGCTGCCCTCAGATCTCTACAATATAGGAATGACATTGTTATTAAATCATCTGATAAGGGAGGTGCTGTTGTGGTCTGGCAAATGGCGCTATACATCACTGAAGCCACACAGCAGCTCTCTGACACCAGGTTTTATTCTTCTCTTCCACAGTACCCCACTTCTGACTATCAGACTGAGGTCACCACTACCATCACCTCTGCTATTGAAAACAAAGAGCTCCCTGCTTCTGCTAAGAGACTAATAGTTCAGCATCCCCAGACATCCAGGTTTTATCTCCTTCCCAAAATCCACAAAATAGGTAACCCGGGTCATCCCGTAGTGTCTGCCTGCTCCTGCCCCACATCCCACATCTCTGCATTTTTGGATAGCCTCATGAGACCCCTTGTTGAGTCCCTGCCCTCCTACGTTAAATACACTAACCATGCTCTCCAGTTATTTGACAGGTTCAGATTCAGTGACTCTCATCAGCTCATCTTTGCCATGGACATCAAATCTCTTTACACAGTGATCCCCCATTATGATGGTCTGACTGCTTTGCAACATTTCTTGAATAAGCAGGAAGTACAGCAGCCACCCACACACACGTCACTAACTCATCTGGCAGAACTGGTTCTTACACTCAATGCTTTTTCTTTTAATAACAGTTTTTTTCAGCAGGTCAGTGGAGTTGCCATGGGTACCAAGATGGGTCCCAGCTTTGCTAATCTGTTTGTGGGTTAGGTGGAGGAATGTTTTTTTCTCTCATTCACAGGGACTGTGCCTGAACTCTACAAACGATACATTGATGACTGTGTGGGGGCCAACTCCTGCTCCAGAGAGACCCTCCAAGTCTTCCTTGACAAGTTTACTATAGCCCATCCTTCCCTTCAATATACTGTTGAAGTATCCTCCTCGACACTGTCTTTTCTAGCTATCCAGCTGTCAGTACAGAACACTGGTCAGAAGACATCAGTCTATTACAAACCCACCGACTCTCACAGTTTCCTCCTCCACAGCTCCTTCCATCCTAAACATGTCAAGAATGGCCTGCCTCATTCATAGTTTCTTAGACTTCGCAGGTTATGCAGTGAAGAGGATGATTTTGCTGAGCAGACCCAAATAATGCATAGTTTTTTTTATCAACACTGGGTACCCTAAAAGCACAGTGGACAGAGCACTCTCCCGGGTCAGTAACATGCCCCGTAACCTTGACCCCCACAGGAAGGATACTGTCACACAAGAACAACGGCGAATTCCAGTAGTGCTTCCTCTCCATCAGAGCACACCTTCTCTTCACAGGATCATCACCAGTAACTTTCCCATTTTGCAAATTGACCCTAACATTGGTGCTTCCTTTACAGGACCACCTATTGCCTCCTACCACCAGCCACCTAACCTGTGTAATCTCCTGGTTAAAAACAGCCTACCTACTCCTAATAGTTCCTCCCTCCCAGGTACCAAACTTTGCAACAGGACTCACTGCTACACCTGCAAATTTATTTCCAGTGTGACTGAAATTCGGTTGCCTACAGGTGTTTTTCACATTACCAAGGATTTCTAATGCACCTCCACTAATGTAGTGTATTGTATTCTTTACAGGAAGTGTACAGCTATTTACATCTGAGAAACTGGTAGAAGTCTTGCTGACCATTTCAGGGAACATTACAGAGCAGTCAGGAATGCTTTATCTTTCCCATTATCACATTTTTGTTTTACAGATTCTCTCTTAATCTTACCATTTATCACTTCTTTTCCCTGAGCCTTCCCTTTCTTCTTTCCCCACATACATATATATATATATATATATATATATATATATATATACAGTATATATATATATAAATTTTGCCTCTCCCTACACTAACTTTGTGTTTTTTTTTCTCTTTCAGATATTTCCTGAAGAAGACATAAGGTCAAAACGTAGATTTTTAACTCTATTTTCTATTTTCAGCGTGCATTTAATATAACCATTTTATTTTGCTTTTAGACCACATGCTGATGCAGGGCCTTGTTTTTGTTTTTTACAAGTCATATGGCATAATATGGCTTATCCCACCTCAAAGTACATACTATACTAGGAAGTAATAAGGAAAGGGGGAAGAGAGATGAGTGTAGTACAGGAAATGGAAATATGGAGGGATGTGTTGAAAATACTGGCATATTAATAACATACAAGATTGACGGCCAACAACTGTAGTTGCTACAATTAATGCAGGCATGTACAGTTTTTTTTCAGGACAAGCCTGATCATAGACTTACAGGTGGAAAGTCCCGGGATGGAAACAAGCTTAAGCGCCTTTTGCAATGAGTGCCATAGTGATGGGAGAGCAAAGCTAATGACTGCAGTGCCATGTTGTGTTCTAATCTTAGGGACATTAAATGTGACTAGTGAGTAATGTCTCAGATTGTAGGATCCCATGTTGTGCGTGAAGCGACTGGTAATATAGGATGGTAGTTTATTAGTTATAGTTCTGTGAAACCAAAGAAATACATTAAGCTGCCTGCTAGTGGTAAGGAAGGACCAACTTAGCAACTCATATAACACACAATGGTAGGTGTTAACAGGGGCACTGGTGATGAATCTCAATGCTCTGTGGTAAAGGGTGTCGAGTTTACTTAACAACCATTAGGGAAAAGTGGCTCCAAATAATGAATACAGTAGTCTGCTACTCAGCGGCATCTTCAGGATTCTAAAAGTGTATGTGTTTGGGGGGGGGGGGCACATGCCCCCATCAGTGACTTTTTCCAAAAAGGGGAGTCCGAGGGGATTTGCCCCGGAAGAAATGTTGAAGAGTTGGGTGCCTAATGGTGTACGTATAGAAAGATATTCTATGAAATCTCCATGAAGACAAGCAAAGGAGTTTACTAGCTGCTGCTTTTCCAGGCTGCAGTTACTCACTGCAGAGGCCTGCTGTCATCTGTCTCCTTCTGACTTTCTCTCTCTCCCTACATATTATTATTTTATTTTATTTTTTTACAAGCTTCTTGAATAAATTTGTTCTGGTCCTGAGTCCAGACAGTACAGTTTAATCCTTCCTATGACCTTGGCTCTGCTGCTGTCTGTGTGTCTGCTCTGCTGAGCCTGCTGTCTCTATCTCTCCTGGCTCCCCTCCTTCCTATGTATTTATTATTAATATTTATATAATATTGTTTTAGTCTGGGACTCACTCAAACTGCCGTGCGTCTGCTGCTCAGCTACTGCTCCACAGAGTTTGGCCTGATTCCTGCCCGCCACATCCCTACTGTCTTACTCTCCTCCCCCCCCCCGCCAGCAGCTATTTATTTGGTCTTTCTGTCTGCTGTCCTTATAGTATGTAGATGAGGAGAATATTATATATTTTTAAATGTTTAAGCTTCTGATGACTGCCAGTGCAATATCGTTTCCAGTTTCATTCCTGGTGATTGGAATGGTGCTGTGCTGCTGCTCAGTTGCTGCCGCCAGTGTGTGCAGCTCACATGTCCAGCCAGATGCAATATCAGTGGCAGTTGGCAGTTCCCTTCCCTTGAACTCACTGGCATCTGCCAGTAAGAATTGCTGCCTGAGCTTTGTTGGGACTCCCAACCATCCTCCGAGTCCTGGCGATTGCCACTGAACTCAAGCAGCAGTTGTCATTGGCAGACATGCAGGTGACTTCATAAGTCAGGGGGTCCATCACACCACACACCCTCAACTGACAGACAGTAAGGAGAAGGTAGGCCAGGAGGATCACAACCAGATTAAGAGAGGGCTAGTCTGAGACTCGTGGTCAGGGTGGCTCACCAGGAAGCTGCTGGCATGATGCTTCTGGACTTTAAAGCCCTTAAATTTAATATAATGGTTAGGGGAAAGACTGTGGGGGGGGGGCACCAGTCTAAACTGCTTTGCATAGGCCCCCATGTTTTGGGCTAATGATGACTACACTGTTACTTGTGGTATTTGGGAATAAAATTTGTTATTTGCTGAGCTTTATCCAAAAAATGCATTGATGAACTGCAAGGCAGACTTCTACTGGCATATGTCTGTTTCTATGCTTTGCATCTCTGATAATACATAAGTAAGTGCGTATAACAGCATGTAGCGATTGGGAAAATGGCAACACATATGGGCAACAGGCAGGCTGCCTACAGCACTCATGAATTAGAATGTATCTGGACTTCTGTTACTTTTTTTTGTCTCTGATTTAAACAATATCTGCTGTGCAGAACATGCTGCTTACAGGGACTGTGTTTACTGCTGTTTTTCACCAAAGTCTCTCTTTTGATTACCTTATCCAGTCTAAGAGGACCATTTGAGTTGCAGCTTGGTACATAAGATGGAGGCACTTTGTCTGTGAGAATGAGGTGAAACAAAAGACTGCCTGCTAAGACTGGAGGTGGCCCTCACAAAAGTGGCAGTTAAAGTAATGGATCAGTTAAACATTCATTATTCAATTTAAAAAGCTAATAGTTGTTTTGAAGAAGTTATCACCATGGAATTCTATGAAAGAGAAACAGCTCGTGAGTTCTCAGATAAACACATTTTTTTATCAATTAAATTTGATTGATTTAAAGAATACTCATACAGTATAACAAAATTAAATATTTCAATAAGTACAGTTACATACAATATACATAACCAGCAAACAATCAGTGTCAAAATATACCTAAGGCAATAACAATATTCAGTTTAAGTTTATCTCATTCCGTTACATGATTCATCATAAACTACTAGGATGGTCAGTGGCTGCGGATGCAGGTAAGGAATACGGGCAGACTGGGTGGGCCTAGCGGTCCTTATCTGCCATCAGTTTCTATGTTTCTATGTTATTAGTCCTATACTAACTCTATATTTTACATGTACTAAACTAGTTACTGTTTATAATACTGATGCCCCTGATTTTCAGCAAGAAAAATATGTGTTATCATACAGAAGAACAACGAACAGAACAAGAAAGAGTCATGAAAAGCCAGAAAGAAAGTAAAGAAAGAGGGACAGAACGTCACTAGGGAAGAGGGATAAAAGAAGAAGGTTATCCTAACAGGCTGCCAAGCACTGAATAACCCATTTAACAAACAGATTATACAATGACAAGACCATTAGCAAAAAAATATATAAAGTGTCCTATTTGATCACAAAAGAATGCTTTTGTCCCTTCATCAAATGTGCCAGTTTTTCTAATCTAAGAATGTCTAAACACTCTGCTCGCCATTCATAGATGCTTGGAGCTCTTTCTTCTGTCCAAATTCTAAACATAATTTTCCTGACTGTTGCTGAAGTTAAAGTGATTGAATATTTGTGTTCCTTGGCCCAATGTTTACTGTTATCAAAATGACTCACAAGGCAAGTTTCTATACTCATATTATCATTTAGCCAAGAGATAGGTTTTAATAAAGCTTTCATTTCTGACCAAAGGTTTTGTATTTTTGACAACTCCAAAACATACCTGTATGAATTAGGTCACATTCAATGTTACTGCATCTGACACAGTTAGAGGTGTTTCTAAGACCCATTTTGTTTAGGTGCAAAGGAGTGTAAAGTTTTCATTGAGTTTGACCATATGCGACTCCAATTCCAGTTGTCTAGCAGGGTATTAAAAAAAGCTGAAAAACTTGTTTAGCAAATTTACATGTGAAAGTGCTAATCAGCCATAAAAATGCATAGCACTTGGC
This sequence comes from Neoceratodus forsteri, assembly GCA_016271365.2. Lineage (NCBI taxonomy): Eukaryota > Metazoa > Chordata > Ceratodontiformes > Ceratodontidae > Neoceratodus > Neoceratodus forsteri. The sequence continues at coordinate 131,110,367 of JADMNL010000024.1, forward strand.
ACAGAATGATTATCAAAATGTAAAAAATATATATCATTTTATTACTTTTGTCTACTGTGCCAGAGACTCACTGAAAACAAGCATTTGTCAATGCTGATTGTTTGCTTGCTGGTATTAGCATTGGAAATGCAGGAGTTAGATAGATGCAAAATAGGAATTGCAGGGAAGTATTGAAGTTCACACCAACCCCACCTCCATTCTGTAGAGATGGGCAGGCATTGGGGTAAGTGTTTGGGTGATCACCCATGATGGCCATGCCATGTCACCTCACCCTATTCTGCAGACACTGACACGTGTTGAGGTGTACCTTAGGATGTTTGGCTTTACAGTCACCCCATTCCATAAGGACATATGCTGACATGGGTGCAGCATAGGAAAATGGAGTGAAGTTAGGGGTCAAAGAGTCCAAGGTACACCTCGATGCCTGTCAGTGGCTGGGGGTGTGGGGTGGGATGGCATGAGCAGTACAGTTGGCAATCCAAAGGCACACCCTGATGCCTGTCAGTCTGTACAGAGTAGGACGTTTGTTGGTATTTGCACTACAGATTTTCAACATGGCCTTTTTGTGACCTCACCTCATGAAAGCATTTGGGACCTCTTCTCATGAAGAGTGGCAGGGTGATTTTGTCAATGTGTACCAAACATTGAGTTCCAACAACAGCGACAATGCCATTCTGCCCCACATGTATGAACACACATATCGGGCAGGATGTGAAGAATGACAGCTGTACCATCCATAGGGAGGTGTGAAGAGATGGCAATCTTGAAAATCTGTAGTGCGAATATTAAAAATGCTCGCACTTCTGAGCATACATGGAAACTGCACAATGCATGTGCGTAACACAGTCATTTTATGGACTTTCATGACCAAATTTTCAACATAGGCATTTTAGGACCTCTGCTCATGAACAGTGTCACTGTGATTTTCTTAATGTGTCCCAAACACTGATTTCCCACAGCAACCACGCTATTCTGCGCCGGAAGTGCAAAAACACATTTTGGCCAAGATGTGAAAAATGACAGCTGCACTGTTCATAAGGGGGTGTGGAAAAATGGCAATGTTGAAAATCTGGAGTGAAAATATCACAAATGTGCAAAGTTATGAGCGTGCATGGAAACTGCACAACACACGCTTATAGCACAGTCATTTTAAGGACTTTCATCACCAAATTTTCAACATAGGCATTTTAGGACCTCTGCTAATTAACAGTGTCACTGTGATTTTCTTAATGTGTCCCGAGCATTGATTTCACACAGCATCCGTGCTATTCTGTGCTAGAAGTGCGAAAACACATTTCGGCCAGGATGTGAAAAATGACAGCTGTACTGTTCATTAAGAGGTGTGTAAAAATGGCAATGTTGAAAATCTGGAGTGAATATATTGCAAATATGTAAAGTTCCGAGTGTACATAGCAACTGCGTAATGCACGTTCATAAAACAGTAATTTCTTGGATTTTTTCCACCAAATTTGCAACATAGTCTTTCTGAGAGGCCACCTCATAAACACTGGTACTGTTGTTTTGTTAATCAGTCCTGAAAGGTGATTCCATTCAGTGACTGCAAAATCATCTTTTGGAACTGAATAACGCCATGACAGTGGCTGAATCCATGAGGAGGGGTCCCAATAGCCCCATGTTAAAAATTTCATGCCAAAATTCCCCAAAATGCCTGAGATATGCACTAAAGTTAAAAAAAAAAAACATTTATGCCATTACATAGCTTACCAGCATTTCTTCAGTTTGCGGTCAGCTTTGAAGAGTGCAGACATGTTCCCAGTCCACCGAAGATGGTCGCGCTGGGCTCCAGAGATAAGTATAGGGTGAGGGTGTGTGTGTGGGGGGAGGCAGGGTATGCAGAGGGTGGGCGCGTGTTGGGGAGGCTGCAGGACAGACTGCGAGGGACCATTTTCTGTTTTACAGGAACAAAAAAAAAAAAAAGGAAAAAACATTGCAGGACTTTTTTTTTTAATAGGGAGATTTGGCATGCTGGGGTGGGCTCCCAGCATGCCAAATGAGTGTTTTGTTTTGGGGTGGTTGTAGCCAACAGGGGATTGGGCACCCCTGTTGGCACATACAGAGGGGTGCAACAGTCAAGGGGGATTGGGCACCCCCCTCGGCACAAACCTACTTTTTTTGTGGGGGGACATTATACTGAGAGGGAGTGGGCTCCCCCATTAGCAAAGTAAACTGGGATGGGGCACATTACACTGATGGGGAGTGGGATCCTCCATCGGAACATCAAACTGAGACGGGGACTGAAGCAAATGGGGATTAGGTCCCCGTCGGCAAACAATGACTGTTTTGGGGAGACACATGCTGCCAAGGGGGATTGGGCACCCCCTTGGCAGTGGAGTTGAATAATGTCAGAATGCAGCAGCAAGCTGCCACCATGTTCACAAACAATATTACACTAGGTAACATTCCACCCTGCAATGACGGGTCACTCCTTCATTGCAGTGGAATGGCTGATGCTGCAATGATGAGGTGGCCCCTCATTGCTGTGGTGAAAATGTTACAAGTTGGTGGCACTTATGGAAACCAGTGTCATCAGCACACTGTGCCTCCATTGGGCCACCACTGCCAAGCCCCCAAATGCAATGCATCCGTTGGCTGCCACACTGCAGCGCCTCCACAACCTGCTTCTCTCCTAAGCTACCACATAATGTTTCTTGTGCATGCACACAAGCAAACATAAAAATGATTAGCAGTCTACTGCTATGCATTTTTGAAAATGGTTAGCATTACCCCATTTTGTGTAGCGTTTTGCTATGCTATACCAGTTATTTAAAACCCTGTCTATATTCTTTTTAAGTATCAGTGACCCCCATCTCATGTTTTCTTTATCAGACCCTCTTGTAGCTTCTAGGATTAGAGTACAAAAAGTGGAGATGCTGAGTTTTGATATAAAACAAGCCAGAAAAGTTCTAGTATAATCATTAATATCTCCTAATAAGGGTCCAGTTAACATGTGTTTAGTAATAGCCTCAGTGATTTAATTATATACTTCAAAATCTTCAATTTGTAGCTGTTTTCTTTTAGAAAAGTAAGGAAAAGGGGATACACTTATCTTATTTAAGAATGTCTTTTATTGATGCTAGCCATTTGTAAACCCGTTCAACTTATTTATGTTATGGACCCTTCCAATCAATATTAGGATTACCGAAAATAGATTTTGCTAAATTTAAGTTTAGTAACTTGGACCACCAGTTAACAATGAAGATGCTAAATGTTATGATTCTATTTTTTAAAGGTTTAAGGGGTTTGGCAATGACAGTGCTGATATATTTAATTTGTAAGTGTCTCTCCATTCTGATTCTAATTCCAGCCATCTGGGAATATTATAATGCTTGCAGTGTGACTCGAGCCATTTTGCAATCTGTGACATCCTACATGCTAAATAGTAATAATAAAAATCTGGAATTTTAAGTCCACCATTGCTCTTACGTCTGGACATCCTAACAAAAGATGTCTTGAGGTTCTTATGAGCCCAAATAAAATGAGATAATAGTCTTTATGTATCTAAAATAACCTTTTTAGATATTGTAAATGGTAACATCATGAAAACATATAATACTTTGGGTAAGATATTCACTTTGATTGATTCAGTCCTGCCCCATAAGCCTAGGGATAGTATTCGCCAGTTATTCAGGTTTTCCTGTATGTTAACTTTTAACTTGTGAAGGTTTTTTTTCTAATTGTTTGTTAATAGAACTATAAACTTGAATTCCCAGATAGTGCATATGATTAGGTTCCCAGGTGATTCCCAGGACAGCTTTGTCAGATCTGAGTGGTAAAAATAACTATTTCTCTTTATTAAGTTTATAACCTGAGATTGAGAAAAAATCATTACTTATTTGCAATATCTTGGCAATTAATTTTTTGGGTTTGGTTTTGAAAATGAAGACTTCATCTGCATAAAGAGTTACAAGGTGTTCTTTATCCTTTATTCTGATACCTTTAATTTCTTTTTCAGCAGACAATTTCCTTCCTAGAGAGTCAAGTGATAGATTAAATAACAAAGGCGAATGCAGACAGCCCTCCTGAGTGCCTCTTTTATGTAAGAAACTTTTCAAAATTACAACATTTGTAATCATGGAGGCAGATGGATTTGTGTACAGTAATTTGACCCATCTGATGAAAACATCAAGGAATTCATAAACCTCTAAAGCCTTGAATAAATATGGCCATAGAATGTGGTCAAAAGCTTTCTCAGCATCCAATACAAACAATCCCGAAGGTATTTAGGCTTACCTGCTGACTATATCAGGTGGAAAACCTTTCTTGTATTGTCTGCCACTAGCCTATTCTTGCTAAATCCTGTTTGCCTGCCATCTATAAGTGGGGAATAATTTTCTCTAACCTAGTTGCCAATATGGTTGCCAGGATTTTCACATCTGTATTTATCAGCGATATGGGCCTGTAGGTTTTAAATTCATTAGAATCTTTACTGGCCTTATGAATGACAGAAATTAATCCATGATCATGTTTGAGAGGCTGCCTGTTAAGGTCTTTTTAAAAAAAACTTTCCAATATGCTGTAGGGGATACCGCTGTCTCTCACTTATTATAAATGTTTGCTGGGAAACCATCAGGGCCTGGAGCACTATTTGGTTTCAGTTTATGAATTGCCGCTGACACTTCATTAATATCTATTTCTTTCTGTAATAAGATCTTATGTTCTTTATCTACCTTAGGTAAGGTAATGCCTTTACAAAACTCACTAAAATTCTCAGCAAGTGTGTTAGATTAGGTATCATATAGATTTTTGTAGAATTTTAAAAATAATTCATTAATATTTTTGTTTCCAGTAACAATTTTGTTATTGTGAGTGTTCCCAATACTGCAAATTTTAGTTGTGACATTATTTTGTTTTAGTCTTATTGCTAGGATTTTAAAGGCATTTTGGCCAGAGTCTATGTAATTTAATTTGGATCTTCTTATTGCAAACTCAGCATCTCCTCTGATTAGTTCATTGTATTCTATTTTAAGTTTGGACTACTCAGCCCATATAGCTGGAGAGGAGTAGTCTAGCAACTTATCTTCTATCTTTTTTTATTTTATCCAGTAGTTTTCTTGATTTGGCCAACTTTGCCTTTTTAGCTGTGGATGCTGCACTTATGAAGGATCCACACAAATAACATTTCAGACAGTCCCAATTATTAGTCCATGGGGTGTTGATGGGATTATTTAGGCTTAAAAAGTCATTAATCTCAGCCGGCCCAGTGGTGCTGAGGGCTGAGGCGCTGGGTGCCTTACCTGTCACCATGATGCTGGTGACCCATGTTCAGGATAGAGTATGGGGCACCAGGGGTCAGTTGGGGGGAAGCTGGGAGTAGATAGAGTGGCCACCTGGCAGCTCTCCTCTCCCAGTTTGGGGAGGTCATCTCTCTCGGCCTAAGACCACCACCACATAGAGGTGTGATGGTGGTGGAAACAGTGAGGAAGTGGGGCACTAGGCCTGAGGTGGGAGGAGTAAAGTCAACCAAGCCAAGGCATGCGCACACACTTCTACGTGCATGCCCAACCTTCACGTGCATGTCCAACCTTGATTGGGGCTCCGTGGACTAAGGGGACAGAAAAGTGGAAAATGCGGGTGGCGATGGCTGGATTATGCCCCCAGGCCAGCTCTGGTGGTCCTGCTGGGAAATGGGGGGTGGCCTGAAGGGACCGTGGATGTCCAGTATGGTTGGCAAACACAAGCCACCAGCCCGCTGGAAGGAAATACTTGTATAAAAAAAGTCTTTAATCTGCTATTTGAATTTTTGAACAAGATCATCATTTTCTATTAAATAATTATTTAGCCTTCATCTGGGTGCCCTATCTGAATTAGTGGCTTCTGTAAAATCAAATAATACTGGTGAGCAGTCTGAGATTATTGTTTCTTTAATTACCATCTGTATTGCTCTGTTGACCATCCCCATAGGAGAAGGGCCCGGAATCAAATGACCAAACATGTTATGCCTTCCTAATGTTATGATCTCTTGTTTCAGCTTACTCTGCAACAGTGCTGATAAATAATAAGAATAGCAGCTAATAAATATTTTCCTGCCAGGGAATCTGGAGGAGGTTTTGCGAGGTATTTGTTTATTCTTATAATTTTATAGTCAAACAATGCCTTTGCAAATGTCTGGATGACCAGGAAGTTTAGTATCTGTTTTTGATGCTGAGTGGTACTAGACAGTCTTATCTCCTTGCTAACTAAAATAGCTACAAATAGTGTAACATGAAATGATAATAAAATTCTGGCCCAGTTGTATGTTGGCGGCAGGTTACACACCAGTGTTTGAAAGTTTAAATTTCAGACTTGTAACCATCTTTGCATATCAGATAAGTTTGGTCTTTGATTCAGAAGTCAACATGTTTTAGAATTGTGATGCTTTTCACCATCTTTAATCTTTATGCTTGAACTTGCATCTCGAGAACATTACCTTTCAGCGCATGAACCTATCACTATGCAGCAATGAAGAGGTCAAAGTCTGAAGATTAGACAGGTCACTGCAATGGAGTCTTTCCATTGTAAACAAACCTTACTACTGTGGCTTTTCAGATTGTGAGATAGTGGTGCTGCTGTATTGAGTCAAAAGCTTCCAATTTTCTTTTTATCTATCTCTGTAATGTTAGGAATGTATAGATGTGTTGCTAATGCCTTTTTTTAAATCATATATGTGGTTGCCTAATGAATGAGCACAGCGAACCAGACATTTGAGGTGCAAGGATCTGTCAATCTTAAGGGCGAAATGTAATGTATGAGGTACCAATTTATGTTCTTCTCAATCTATTGATTAAAATAGTCAATGTGAATGAAAACAGTTAATTACAAAGAAAATAACAGAACTTAATGGTGAGATACCAGATCTTAGACAGGCACAGTTGTTTGATTAAATGTTCTGGGGCTAACTGTATCAACCAAAAACTTATGATAGGATATTTACTTACTATAATATATCTTATAAAACATTGTAATCCAATAGATGGTTTTATGCGTAGTTCTAATGTGTTGTTTTTTTTGCCAGTCTTCTGCTCTCAGGGCCAGATATTCAAAAGGGTTGCATATGGCGCAACAGTGTTGCACCATGCGCAACCCACTGATGTGCCCCGGCGCAATATTCAAAAGGGAAAAGTGCGTGGCACAAATCCCGATGCGCTGGAGCACATCAGTAATGTATGTAGGCAGAGGTAGGGGGGGCACGCCCATGCATAACCTGCACAGCCCGATATTCAGCCCAGGATGTGCAGAGCCATGCATGCACAACCCCTACTTACGCCAGCACAAACTTAAGCCAAAAAAAAAGGAACAACTGATGGCCACCCACAGGTGAGCTGCCACATTGCAGGGCACAACACGGCAGCTGCCACATGTGGGTGGCCACCGGAGTTCCAGCGGCGCCCCCCATGTCCGATCTTGGGCATCTGTAAAAAAAGTCCTATATCCCTGGTGGTCCAGTGGACCTCTATCTGTCCGATCTCGGGCATCTGTTAAAAAAAGCCCTATATCCCTGGTGGTCAGTGGACCGCTCTCTTAATCTCAGGCATCTTTAAAAAAAACATCAATATCCCTGGTGGTCTAAGGTACCTCCCACCCACCCACTGAGCCCCACGCCCCGCTCTCCTCTGGTCAGCGGTGGCGGCAGCACCACGCCTGCCCGGCCCGCCCACCGATTGACACCTTGGTAGGGCTGCACAACCATTGGTTCACAGTGTGAGCCAAAGGGTGTAGAAGTCCTCATACTACATTCCAGATATGTGAATGAATCATTCACATATCTGAAATGTGTAGTATGAGGGCTGCCTCGCCCTTTGGCTCACGCCTGTGAACCAATGGGCATGCAGCCCTTACTGAGGTGTCAGCTGGGGCGGCGGGTTGCAGGTGGTAGGGTGCTGCCACCACTGGCTGACCAGGGAAGTGGGAGGTGAGGCTCAGTGGGTGGGTGGGAGGGGTACCCTAGACCACCAGAGATATTGGACGTCTTACAGATGCCCCGAGATCGGGCAGAGCAGTCCACTGGACCACCTGGGATAGGTTTTTTTTAACAGATGCCTGAGATCGGGCAGAGAGTGGTCCACTGGACACCTGGGATATAGGTTTTTTTTAACAGATACCCGAGATCGGGCAGATAGAGGTCCACTGGACCACCAGGGATATAGGTTATGTTTTTTACAGATGCACGAGATCGGGCAGACAGAGGTCCACTGGACCACCAGGGATATTGGATGGGGTTTTCTATTTTTACAGATGCCCACAATCGGGCTGCAGGGGGCGTCGGTTCCCGACGGCTGCTGCCTGGCAGGGCGCCAGGTTCAAGTCATTGGGGATCGGCGCACCTGCATGCAAATGGAGCCATAATGACATACAAATAGCCCCATGTGCATCTTGCATACATTATGGCCCCATTTGCATGTCAACTTTTGAATATCGTGGGTGCTGTGCATGGCGCAATGGAACTTGCGCTAGCTCATCTCCATGCTCCACTCTGGCCACTTGCGCTGGCACAGTGCCACTGTGCCATGCACACTGGGGGTGGCCAGGGTGTGATATTCAAAGCTGCTGAGCCATGGCACAGCTCCTTTGAATATCGCTTAGTCCACACCCCTGCACAGCAAAGTTGAGCTGCGCCCAAGATTGTGCCACAGCCGGGTGCAGTTTGAATATCTGGCCCTCAGTGAAAAACACTTACTATCCAATAGTGTATATGTTAGAATATTCTTTAACTATTATATATGGTATTTAGTACTTCAAATAGTTTAAGTTATACTGTTATATTAAGGAGGGAGGGATGGATCAAGACATGATGTCTGCATTTCAGGATCCATTCCTAAATAGCCTAGGTGTGTGTGTGTGTGTGTGTGTGTGTGTGTGTGCGTGTGTATATTTGTGTGGCTGTGTGTATGTGTGTGTGTGTGTGTGTGTCCGCGCGCGTGTGTGCATGCATTATTAGCCTTCTATTGGTAAGGCTTTTTATCTTCTTTACTGTGGTGAGAACTCAGTGGGATAATATTCATGTCTTTAACACTGGTCATTTAATCAAACAAGGAAGAATGGGGTATGTTTATTACAAGATGTTTTCTCATCTTTTGTCTTTCTTGTCCTTTCACTCTCACGTTTTCCTCCTTGCCATTTCATGGTTATTCTCACAGGCTGATGAATTTTTCCAAAAAGCTAGAAATACTACACTGCATGCTTCAGTTATCAAACTATACAAAAGTTTCACCACTTCTCTCACATTATACACTCCCCTTTAATGCTTTCTAGTACATAATCAGCTGTATTCATTTCTTTATTATGACTAGTGCTAAATCATATACTATCACGTGGAATGTAAGAGGGCTAAACCACAAGGAAAAGAGTTACTCAGTAGTTAGACACCTCAAATGTTTAAATCCTTCTATAGTGTTTCTTCAGAAACCTCATTTGAATGTTGATGCAGCAAAAACTTCATACAGAGGGAATGGGTAGGGTAAGTATTCAGTGTGGGTCATAGCAGTAAAAAAGTGGGGGAGCTTATTTTGATCAGAAAAAGAATACACTTCCAGATATTCTCAATAATTTATGATGATGGATATTTTATAATCGTAAATGATAAACTAGAGGATGAATACCTCATTCTAGTCAATACATTGACCTAGTGTGTGTATTCCCCATTAGCCCACTGTACGGCTTGTACATTTTGTGTAAATATTTATTTCCATTTAAAATATCTGTAACTGTAATGTTTGAATAATTACAGGTAAACTATTTTCTAGGCTATTTTGTGATCCACCCTTGAGAAAAAATTAACAAGGTAAAAAAGTGAACCTGAGTCTGATACAAAGTTGGGGTTAAGGTGCACTTGGACAGACAATGGGGATTCCTATGTGCTTTATTGGGACTATAAAATGGTTTCTCTGACTTTTATTTTTGAAACTGAGTAATATGGTTCAGGAAGTTAAGCATTTATGACCTGTGCTGTTGTGCTGAAATAACACATGGTCATGTAACCTCATCTGACCAATCACATGTCTTGGTTTCTCTTGCTCACTTTATAATAAAAAAATATGTACTTTTAACAGAAACTGGAATGGTAACAGCACTATGGGCTCCACACATATGGTTTATCAAGGCTCTTCCCCAAATTAATCATTAAAGAGACAGTGATACCTCCATGTAAATTTGGGAAGTTACACATAATGTTAGCTGTAGTTCTTATATTTCATTTGTGCCTTATACTTTTTCATATATTTCCAAGAAAGTCAGCATGAAAATGAATCCATGTCTTTTACACTTTTTTTGCTCCTCCTACTTGTCCACACCTGATATCATATCAGTGGACTGGGAAATCATAATCATAAGAGGCTGGAGGGAGTTAGAGTCAGGACAGATGTGAGGAAGTACTTCTTCACAGAAAGAGTGGTGGATTCTTTGAGGAGCCTTCCAGTGAAGGTGGTAGAGGCAAAAACAGTGGTGGGGTTCAAGAATGCATGGGATAAAGTACAAGAGAATCATAGTGGAAAAGAGTGGGGAGGGAAAAAGAGCTGTCGATTAGGCATGGTCTGTGGTAATAGTGTAGATAGGGAGAAATGGGAAGACTGGATGGGTCATTCAGTCCTTTTCTTCCATCAAATTCTATGTTTCTATTTCCATGACAACCAGTTGGGATTCATAGGCAGAGGATTATGACATCATGTGTAGATAGACTGCAGGAGCAGATATAGTCTGAGGGACAAGGGTCCAATATTCAAATTGCTGTCCAAAGAAATAAAGAAAGAGGGGAAGACAAAATAAGGAAAATAAGTGATATTTAAGCAGAATTGTGAGTAGAAATTATGTTTTCAAATTATTCCCAGAGATGTTAAAAATATTTAAATGGTCTTTTTATTCAAAGATGCCCCCCCTCCAAGTTACCCTTTAATGTATCTTTTTTATTCCATTAGCTTCTCCACCAGCTTAGCCCTAAATCATTTAGTTAATTTAGTGAAGGTTCCACCCAAATTAGAGAAAAGGGCCTGTCATCATGCAGTGGGCTTATCCCCTTTTAACAACCTCTACCACCCATCTCCACCCTTACACTCTGTCTCTGGCACTTATTTCCCTGCCATATCTCTTCAGATTTCCCACCTGTCTGAGGAATGTTCTCTTAGCCATCCACCCCACCCCCAGGAACACAGACCCAGTAATTCAGTTCCCCTGCAGACCACCATGGGTTTGGCTGGCTGCATGGCTGCTGGCTAATGTCTCATCCATTTCCTACTGAGCATCAACAAGCTTTCCCAATAGGCTATAGTTCAGCTCCCATCCTGATGTGAGTGGTCCTTGTAACTTCTGTTAGCAGGGATGGTACCTTTTTGTGAGGGAAGGACTGCAGTATGATCACCTAATGTCTACTTGCATCTTAATGTCTTTTGGTATACTGTATCTGTCTTTCTTTTTGTTTTCTGCCTTCAGCATCTTTAAAAACAGCTCTGTATATAACCCTGCATTATGCCATTGTAGTTGCTCTAACCAGTGACATCATTAGTTGTTTTATTTATTTATTTAAAATTGGTGACCGGGAAAGGCACACTGAGCTGAGACTCGTTTCCAGGTGCAACCCGGGTACAAGGTGTACATAGAAAGTAAGCAGAGAGGTACAACAATTTCTTGTTACAGATGTTAAGTACAACAGCAGGGACCTTTCACAGAGGTATGCAGAACAGTGCAACTAATTCTGTTCGGACGTGAATTACAGTATCCGGGACAGTTCATGTCTAAAAATTGCATAAACACCATAACTCAAAAGTTTGTACATACAGCATTTACAATTGGTATCACAATAGTGTGAACTAGCACCGAGATTGGACAGTAGATTAGCAGTGTATGAAATATGGGGCTGTCTGGTGCAGAATATTGACCAACAGAGGTCACGCAAGGTAGGCTAGGCCTGAGTTGGGGTGGGACCAGATGAGCAAGGTAAGGGGGGAGGGCAGGAGCCTGAGGAGTAGTTTAACAGCTGAGAGGGAGATTGTTCCATAGGAGGGGGAGATGATAGGAAAAGGCAGCTTGACCAGAAGCAGAGAGGGGGGCATGTGAGGTGGAAAGTGCATGTGTCTCTGTGTCAGAGGGAGTGGCCAGAGTAACTGGCTGGAGAAAGGCAGGAGGAGAGGTAGGGGGGTAGAGAGCTTAACCACAATTTAGCTATAAGGGAGGCACTGTGGGTGGTCCTCCTGTGCGAGAGTTGGGTCAAGGATAGGGTGGAATAGAGGAGGAAGTGGTGAGTAACTGGCGAAGATGCAGTGGCAAAACAGCAGAAAGAGTAGAGAAGGATGTCAAGATTTGAGAGGGATGAGGCTGAGGCTGTACCATAGATGATGTCCACATAGTCCAGCACAGGTAAGATGGTTTTGTGTATGAGTTCACTACGAGTAGGGAGGGGAAGGCTGGCTTTGTGGTGATAGAGGATGGCCAGCTTGGGCTGGAGTTTGGTGCAGATGGCCTCGAAGTGGGTGGAAAAGTTAAGGTGGCTATCCAGCCAGACTCCCAGGTACATGAAGGTGGGCACCATCTCGAGGGGAGATCCTTCCAGGGTGCAGATTGGTGGGGGTGCAGGTAGTGAGGTGAGCTTTTGTCTTGTGCCAAATACCATGGCAACCATTTTTTTGGCATTTAGTTTGAGCTGTTTTTTTTTTGAACCAAGTTTGGACCCTGTTAAAGTCACTTTGTAGATCTGGAAGCACGCTATCATGGGAGGGGCCTGAGGCAAAGATGATGATGTTGTCGGTGTATAGATGCACATTAGAGAAGAGACAGGTGGAGGGAAGGTCCTTTATGAATAGCGAGAAAAGGATGGGGCTGAGGATAGAGCCTTGGGGTATGCCTGAGAGGATGAGTAGCGGGGGGGGGGGAGTGTCACCTACTTGAATAGACTGCTGCCTGTTCTGGAGGTAAGAGTGGAACCAGTTGATGGCAGGTTGAGCAAGGCTGAAGGAGCTTAATTTGCAGAGTAGCAGGGGGTGGGAGACTGAGTCAAAGGCTTTCGCCAGGTCAATGAAAATGGTGGAGGTGGTTTGGCCTTTGTCCATAGCAAAGAGAATAGTCAGTTACTCATAGCAGGGTGGTGATAGTGGAGTGATGATTTCTAAAACCTGATTGAAATAGGGAGAGGGAGCTGTTTTTGGAGAGAAACACTGACAGTTTGGATAGCATGAGGGATTCTTGGAGTTTGGCGAGGGAAGAGAGGAAAGAGATGGGTCTGTAGTTTCCCGGTTGGGAGGGGTCACCACCTTTATGCAGAGGAAGGATTTTGTCCAGTTTCCAGGTGGTGGGGAACCATAGCTGTGGTGAGAGAGAGGTTGAGTAAGTGTGTTAAGGGAGCAGCTATGGCTGAGGCAGAGATGTGGAGCATTCTGGGGTGCAAGCCGTCAGGGCTGGTTTTGGACTGGTTTAGAGAGGTGAGGGCAGTGTAGACTTCCAGGGGCATGAAGGAGGAAAAAAGGAAGCTGGAGTTGGAGGGGGAGGAATTTGTGGAGTCGGGTGAAGGGGAGGAGTCTGGCAGGGCACAGGAAATGAAGAACGAGTTAAAGAGTTCAGCTACAGAAGCAGGTTCTGATACAGTTCTGCCATTTAAGTTGAGGACTGGGCTGGCTTGCTTAGAGGGAGGGTACATAAGGGAGTTTAAGACCTTCCAGAAAGATGCTGGGGAGGCTTGGTTATAGATAAGTTGTGCTTTGAAGTATGAGGCTTTTGATTGCCGAATTGTGTTGGTACATTTGTTTCTGAGAAGTTTGGAGGTTTGGAGGTCACAAGGGACAAGGGAGGCTTTGTACAGCCTCCATGCCTTGTCTCTGACCCGACATAAGGTGATGAAGTCTGAAGTTATCCAGGGGTGATGGTAACATTTACCTCTGGCTTTCCTGAGGGGAGCATGGCAGTCCCAGGTGCTTAGAAAAATGTTGCAGAAGTGGAATAGGGTGAGGTCAATGTCTTGGGAGGCAAAGACTGGAAGCCAGTCCACATTAGATAGGTCATGCTATAAGGCAGATTCATTGAGGAGGTGTAGCAGGCAAAACCAGATGAATTTGGGGCCGGATTGTGGTGAGTAGATTTTACGGATGCAGCAAATGATGCAGTGGTTGCCAAGGGCATCAGAGAGGGTGCCCGAGGCAGTGATCCTGTGAGGATGGGTGGTTAAAATCCAGTCCAGAAGGGAGTGATTTTGAAACTGGTGGTTTAGGTGGGTGGGTTCCAGGATTAGTTGGCAGAGATTTAGAACTTTGATCCTCAGAGTGGTGGTCTTGGCAGAGGAGGAGAGCCAGTTGAGGTTGAAGTTGCCTAGTAAAATGAGTTCACCATTTGAAGCAATCAAGGAGATTGCTGAGATCACCTTGATGAGGGAGTCGGGTGAGGGCTTTGGGGGCATATAGAACCCCAATGTAAAGTGGGGGAGGATGAGGGAAAGGATAGGTGGGCTACTAGGGATTTGTGGGAGGACGGGCAGGATTCCTTGAAGCTGATGGAGCAAGTTAAGGAATGCCTGACATACAGCACTACCCTCTGCCTCACTTGCCATGGTCCAGCTGGAACAAGATGTAGTTTGGGATGGCAAGCGAGGAGTTGGAGATTTTGGCAGATAGCCAGGATACCATGACACAGAGTATATCAGGTTGATACTGGTTTACCCAGACAGAGATTGCATCTAGTTTAGGGAGTAAACTCCTGCATCAATATGAAATATATGGAGGCCCTTAGGGACAGAATCAGAGGACTGAATGGATGTGGGAGTGTGAGCTGGTGAGGTTTGTCTAGGCGCTAGGGGCCCAGGGTTAGGGTGAATGTCACCTGCCAGGAGTAGTAGTAGCAGGGGGATGGAGAGGGGAGAGGATTTCTTGCAGCTACTTGTTCTGCGCCTGGGGGTTGGAGTACTAAGGTTTAAGCACCAGAGGAAGTCCTCAAGGTTCAGTAGGTGAGAGTGGAGCAGTGAGGGGTGGATGGTTGGGGAAAGTAAGGGGGTGGAAAAGGAGGGAGGATAGGTGAGAGGGGAGGGGAGGAAGGAATTGAGGTTGTAATGTGAGGGTGCACCAGAGAGGGTTTGTAGGGGTATTCCTAAGGGAAGGAAAGAGAAATAGTGAATGGTAATCAAAGGGGCGCCAAGATGGGGAGTAGGAAGATAGGGAAGCAATCTGTAGGAAAGAGGAATTTGTAGTACTAGGCACAAAACTAGGTAATGCAGCATTGTGGCTGAGAGGGTGAAAATGAAAGGTAATAGTTGCAGTAATGGCCTCTAGTGGTGAGATATGATAGCTTGGTAGTGGGAAACTCGGCTGATTGGTTTCAACCGTCACATGTCTGTAGCTATATAGTGCTCAGACGACCAAGGGTGGTGGTGGGGAGCCAACGCAACGCATCGGCGTGGCTTTCCTCAGTCAGAAGCTGAGAGTGCTTGGGTCCCAAGTTAGTGGTGCTGCTGTATGGCGTACCTGAAATTCTGAAGGGGAGAGCTGCTGTGGGGGAGGGCATCTGTCTGCCCTCACAGACCTTCGGGGAAGCCGCCAGAATTCTGTGGAGGTGACAGAGAATACAGAGGTATTAATAGCAGGAACTTATTGAGAGGGGCTGCCTATGGGGGGGCAGAGAGAGTAGCTGCACAGTGGAATGCAATTCAGATTCACAATGGGAACTCAGTTAATTTAGCACTTTAGCAGGTTTGTCCACAAACTACTTATAATTCGGATTTCAATAGCTAAAAATATTTCAAGTTTACAAAGCTAATTTAGGCAAGGCTGTGATTTATATTTGACTACTGGCAGTAAAAAAAGGTGCATTAAAGCAAGGCATTTGGTATCTGTAGTGGAGTACAATTCTAACTGGCTACAGGCAAATTAAAGCTGCAGAAAAAGGAGTAAATTAAAGCAAGGCTTTTAGTCTCTTTTAGAGGAGTAGAATTCTATCTTCATCAGTATGGTGACTTAATAGTGTGAACCTTTAAAGGTGCTTCAGTATAGTTGATTTAAAAATGGTGCCAAGTCCTCAGTCAGAAGCCGAGAGTGCTTGGGTCCCAAGTTAGTGGTGCTGCTGTGTGGCATACCTGAAATTCTGAAGGGGAGAGCTGCTGTGGGGGAGGGAGTCTGTCTGCCCTCATGGACCCTCGGGGGAGCCCCCTTAATTCTGAAATTCTGAATGGGAGAGCTGCTGTGAGGGAGGGCGTTGTATTCAGTTTGTGGTTCATGAGGCTGATACTGCTTCTTGTATGGGATGCTATACCGATGAATGCTGGGCACACTGACAATTTGCTCCATTTTCATCTGTTACCCAAGACCTCTCCCCTGCCATGTGCCCATCCAAGGCTGGCAACTCATTTGTGATGAGCTACAGACCAGCATCTTTGAACTTTGCAACGCTGGGAAATTCTGGTTGCTGTTTAATCTCAGGAGGAGCACAGAGTTGGCCCTCCCTTGTTTGATAGAAAAAGATGAATAAAGATGTTGTGCAAACATGTACTAATTTGTAGGTATTCCTCATCCATGCTATTAACCAGAGTAGGCTCTAATTCCTAGGTATTCCCCACTCTATTAATCAGAGCAGCCTATAATTCCCTAGGTATTCACCATCTGTTCTATTAATCAGAGCACCCTGTAATTCCCTAGGTATTTCCCATCTGTACTAGTAACCAGAGTACCTTGTAATTCCCTAGGTACTGTATTACCCATATTTATTTATTTATTTATTTATTTATTTAGTTATTTATTTAATTTTGATAACCTGGTAGGCCCACTGAGCCCCAGAGGTCCCTTTTTCAAGGGCAACCCGGAATTAGTTACACAGTAAGAACATTTCATATATATAGTATATAGGTGAGCTGGCTGTTTCTGTTTACAATCAAGTCAGTACACCGCAGGATTCAAAGACACAGTACACAGCAGGATTCAGACATTCATCAAGACAAATGCAATATACAGTCACATTAGGAAGGAACAGACCTTTAACAGGGTGTGGAATTAGTACAGAACAGAACAATTGACAGTACACTTGTGTCTCCTGGATTGGAGAAGTTTCTACTGGACTGACCAGGGCCAGGCTAGACTGGGATTTAAACTTTATAGTTATGTGCTCAAATGCAGGAGCACGCGCTTATATCTAGCAGGTGTTCACGGAGCCCAATACATAATGTTCCCAGGGAGATCACATCCTGTAGGTGTACAGGGAGCTTATTCTACGGTGCCAGTGCTGCATAGGCAAAGGATTTGCTACCAGCTGTGGTCCGTAACCTAGGTTCTTCCAGAAGATTTCTTCCTGTAGTGTGGAGCTGCCTGCCTGATTGCTTTGGAGCCAGCAGGCCAACTAGGCTATCAGGGGAGGAGTGGTTGTTGATGAGCTTGAATGCATTACATAGTAGGGGGTACTGCAGGTGGTTGGTAAGAGATGGCCAGTTTAGAGAGGCCAATGATTTGCAGTGATGTCGCCGCTTGTGGGACATTGTGGTGAAGCGAGCAATCTTATTATTTAGTAATTGCATCCTGCTGTGCTCCTGTTTTGCCATTCCCTACATTACAGAAGCAGCATAGGACAAGGTTGGGAGGAGGATGCTGTTAGCTATCGTAATTCTGGTCTCAGGGATCAACTGGGCATTCAGGCGGTATAGTAGACCAAGTTTTCGATGTATAGTTTTGGTCATCTGATCCACATGAGGCTTCAGTGTGAAGCCTTGATCCAGCATTAGGCCCAGGTATTTTTAAAGGACTTCACTACCTCTTCTGATGTGCCTGATGAGGAGACCAGGGTGAGTACATGGCTTTTGATTTTTTGTCATTTAGAACCAGCCTATTTTCTGAAAGCCAGGTTTCTAGGTTTTTAAAGTTCGATTGAAGCTGGGGCCCCAGGTCTGCAGTGCTATTCAAGGATCTGTAAATAAGAGCATCGTCTGCATACTGGACCACAGAGCTGCCTCTGCAGTGATTGTTCAGGTCATTAATGAATAGTGAAAATAGGAGGGGGCCCAGTATGGAGCCTTGTGGTACCCCCTCCTTTAGGGGGAGCAGTTCAGATGTAGCACCTCTCCACTTGACCTGTTGGGAGCGATTGGTCAGCTAGCTACTGAACCAGGTTAATGAGTGCTGACCAAGACCAAGTTTACCCAGTTTGCTCATCAGGAGGTTATGATCTACTAAGTCAAAGGCCTTGGCCAGGTTTATAAAAACAGCCACAGTGGGGGTGCCTTTGTCTAAGGCTGTGAGCGTGAGGACATCAGCAGAGAATCTGATCAGGGCTGTGTTAGTCCCATGGTTTTGCCTAAATCCTTGCTGGGTGTGCACCAGCAACTGCTCTAGTAACCAGAGCAACCTGTAATTCCTAGGTATTACAAATCCACTCTATTAACCAGAACACCCTGTAATTCCCTGGTATTCCCCATCCACTCTATTAACCTCAGCACCCTTTAATTCCCTATGTATTCTTCCATCCACTCTATTAACCAGAGCACCCTATAATTCCCTAGATATTCCCCATCTGCTCTATTAACCAGAGCACCATGTAATTCCCTAGCTATCCTCCCATCCATCATATTAACTAGAGCACCTTCTAATTCCATAGGTATTCCCCCATCCATCCTATTAGCCAGAGCACTCAGTAATTCCCTAGGTATTACCCATCTATTCTATCAACCAGAGCAACCTGTAATTGTCTAGGTATTCCTCATCTGTTCTATTAACCAGAGACCCCTGTAATTCCCTAGGTATTCCTCCATCCATCATATTAACCAGAGCACCCTGTAATTCCCTAGGTGTTATCCATCTGTTCTATTAACTAGAGCACCCTGTAATTCCCTGGGTATTCCCCATCTGTTCTATTAATCAGACCCCCCTGTAATTCCCTAGGTATTTTCCCATCCACTCTATTAGCCAGAGCACCCTGTAATTCCCTAGGTATACCCCACCTGCGCCATTAACCAGAGCAACCTGTAATTCCCTAAATAAGGAGGGATTTGTCCAGCCTTAACTTAAGTACCAGTACTGTTTTGATATCCACTTTCTCTACTGGTTGGCTAATCCATAGGTTCCTCACCCTCTGGGAAAAGAAGTACCTCCAAATGTTACACCTGAATTTACCATCTATAAGCTTCAGGACAGAAAATCAAACATCGCCATCTGTTCTATCTTGTTGATGACCTGGAGTATGTGGAAGACTGACACGTCCCCTATAAGCCTCCTTGTCTCCAGAGAGATCATGTTAATGGCCACAAATTTCTCCTTCTTGTGTTTTTCCCCATATCCGTGCTCATTTATGCTGGCCCTGCTTTGCACCATTTCCATTGCTTCAGTGTCTATTTTGTATTGTGGGGCCCAGAACAGCACTTAGTACTCCAGGTGAAGCCATGCCAAGGCACTGTTAAGCCAAACGATTACTGCCCCTTCTCTGCTGGTCACACCCCTTTTGGAAGAAGACATCATACTGCTAGCCTGGTTTTCTGCCCATCCTTGGCTTTTTAATTCTAGTTCTGTAGTCCCTTTAGTGTTGCTCCATACTACTCTCTGGCCTGGGGCAACTTGTCCCTTCCAACAGTCATAGATCCACCTTTTGTTCAGGATTGTGAGTTTCTGTAAATCTTCTATTTAACCTTTTATTATGATTCTTGTAATGTTTATATAAAAAACATAGAATCTGACAGCAAATTAGAACAATGTGATTCACCCAGTCTGCCCAGTCTTTTCCCCTGCCTATAATGACACCACAGACCCTACCTGATCTCCGGCTCCCTGCCCCATGACATCTAACTTGCATGACACCTGACTCTGGGGCTGGATTGAATCAAAGCATACTTTAATGATTCTTCTTGGCAAACAATAATAAATACATTTCTAAATAAAATAAAGGATCAGTTGTCTAAGGTCCTTAAATCCTTTTTGAGCCAGAGGGGCCACTTCTGGGGCCTTTTTTCTCTATTGCATACAGAGAAGCAGACCTTCATGGTAACTTCAAGCACCTTCTTAAAGAAACCGCACATGTGCTCTGCATTGCCAGCCTTCTGCATCTTGTCCAGATTACTGACCAACAGGTCCTTCATCTTGGCAAAGTCCACCTTGCTGGAGTTCCAGGTTCTGGTGCCTGAGGCCTGGCTAGTCTTCCCTGTCACTTGGGATGAGATTAAGGTCAAGTGGGGCTTCAAACCTAGTCCCTTGTTGGACATGCTGTTCTAGAAAGCAGTCCTTGAAGGTGGACAGGAATTCAGTTGCAGCCTTGCCCTATGTTGTGCAAGTAGCAGATTGTTCACATTATGACAAGGATGAGAGCTGACAGATCATCAGATACTGGACAGAATTACAATATCTCCTTACAGTAGTAGCAGTAAATCTGGCAAGTTATTTTCTAAATTCTAGATTTCCTGCAGTACAAGCAATCCCAAATATGTTTTTCTCTAGGTATCTCCAGAGAATCAAGACAGGTAAATTGCTAAATCTACTGCTACCACTGTAGTCAAGGTAAAGTGAAGAGGCAGAGGGAAGAACAAGCTGCTGCCCTGTAGTGTTATTTGATCAAATGTCTTTCTGTTAAAATGGAGCTCCCAAGATAATACTGAGCAGCCAGCATGCAGGCAGACATTTCAAGTGCTGCCTATGACTGTCCCAAGATCATAAGTAAATGACATTCAATTGTATGGGTAGCCAGCATGGCAATGTCTCACACAATTGATCTATTGCATTGACATTTGATATTTAACTCATGCTACACTGCAGAACCAAAGACACTCGTGGCCACATTTAAGGAACAGTGTTCGATTGGAACATTATTCCACGAATTTGATGCTCTAAATTGGAAGGTCATTTCAGTATAGGAGCTGACAAATTTTAGAAAACTTTTGCAGTAATTTTATCAGACCATATTGGTGTACGGAAAATAAGGTTAATAACCAGATCTTCTTGTGTCGCCTTTCAGGGGACAGCAACCCTAAACTTTGATACATACCACAGTGGTGGGTTTCTGTGCTGCAGAGGAGACAACATCTGGCCAGCCTATTGTACAGTATGTGACATCAGTTTTGTGGAGATCCTTTTTACTACAAAGCAATAAAACATGCAGCCATAGAAAATGAGTTGGTTTGCTATCTCCACGCATATCTTCTTAGTGGTAGAGAAAGCCATGTGTCTTAGTACCCCATATGCAAATTCACAGTTTTTGTCATTTTATCAATGTGAAAGTTGAATCTTGGATGCCGATTGAACACTACACACAGGTGCTTGTATTTTGTTGTTTGGTGTATAGGGTTCATTGTCAATAGTTTTTACATTAATCGTGTGTACATTTTTTACTTGATATGTTTTTATCTATTTTCATAAACAGAATTCACAGTGAATTGTATGACAACAACACTATGTGTAATACATTAAATATGTCAAATATCACGTTCATTGTGGGTAGTACTGTGAATAAATTCATATCAACATTAAAAGAATTCAAAGGAAAACGTATACATTAACAGTAAATCATGCAAATTATGAACTGTACTAACAAGAAAAAACAAAATACCAGGTGGCATTGGTTTATCTGTATTGTAATACATGGGTGTCATTTTTTCCCATTGGGAATCAGTGACATCAAAACCTCATAATACTATTGCTCTGACATCAGAGAGTCATAATAATATAATTCTGGCATCAGATCAATGATATTATGAGATGGAATGTTTGGACTATTGCATATATTACAAAAATAACAGATAGGAAACCAGCAGCAACTAGGCTTGCCATTCCATCTTGAGATTCTGGTGACAACATAAACTACTTGAGCTTTGCTGTAATGGTTTATTATGTCACCAGAATCCTTGACTTTACAGCCTTGTTACCAATGATTTCCTATCTGTTATTCTATTTACTATGTCAGCGCTTTTTATTATACCCCATTACTATTAGTTACTTTATTTATTTCCTATTCTAGTAAGTAATAGGAACAAAAATACCCATTTATTCAGGGCTATGTCACAATTCATCACGATAATTTCACTCCATGATAACTCGCCCTGGACTATTAGCTCTGGCATCAGTCGGTTCCCACGTCAATTCATCCCTGGACAATTCACCCCCAGTGTAAATATTATAAAATAAACTCCAGGTGGGCACAATTCACCCACCAGATGAGGCAATGTGCTCGAAGGTTGGAGAAGTGGAAGTAAATAAGTAAGTAAAAATATATTTCTTGTGTGCCCAATCTCCAGAGGCTCTGGGAGCTTCACAAAGGGGTGCAACAGGTTGCAACAATTTACAATAGTTTAACATGAGTCAGTTAACTTTAAAACACATCATGAAAAATAAATAATAAACTCTAAAACCCCTTAAAATTCAGTGGATGTCAAATGCCTGCTTAAAGAGGTATGCTGTAAGGCCCCGCTTGAAGATTTCCACAAAAGAAGCCTCCCTTAATAGAAACATGCAAACATTGAAGTTGATGGCAGATAAGGACCGCAAGGCCCATCCAGTCTGCTCATTTCTTTTTCTGCTTTATGAATGTGACATCGGCCTTTGCTCTGTCAATGGTCTGTCTATTCATACTCATCTGTATTGCTCCCATATGCCTGTCCCATGCCTGTTTGAAGCCCTGCACTGTATTCATATCCACCACTTCCTGAGGTAGGCTGTTCCATGCATCCACCACCCTTTCTGTGAAAAAGAACTTCTTCACATTACCCGTTAATTGGCCCTCCCTCTAATCTTATGCTGTGTCCTCTTGTCCTGCTATTTTTCTTATATTGAAACATGTTAGACTCTTTCACCTTGTTAATACCCTTAAGGCATTTGGATGTTTCGATCATATCACCTTTCTCCCTCCTTTGCTCTAGGGTATACATATTGAGCTCTGCTAATCTGTCCTCATATGTTTTCTGATGCAGTCCCTGCACCATTTTGGTTGCCCTTCTCTGGACTGCCTCAATTTGGTTAATGTCCTTGTGAAGGTGTGGCCTCCAGTATTGCACACAGTACTCCAGATGGGGCATAGCTAGTGTCTTGTAAAGAGGGATTGTTACCTCCCTCTTCTGACTTGTGATACCCCTACTAATACAACCCAACATCCCCCTAGCCTTACCTCCTGCTTTAGTGGTCTGCTTGGATGATTCCAGGTCATCAGTGATGATGACGCCCAAGTTTCTTTCTTCCCTTGTGACTGCCAGCAACTCCCCTCGCAGCCTATAGGTGGCTGCAGGGTTTCTCTTCCCTATGTGCATGATCTTGAACTTCGCCTGAGCTCTTTTCTTCTAGGTTGCTTGGAAGGACAGAGCAAAGAACATTACCAGAGCAAGGGAAAGGATTAAGACTTCTTTTGGCTAGTCAGATTTACTGTGCATTGTTTTTATTTTGTACTCACAGGGATTGTTACTGTTTGTTGCTAACATTTTATTGCTTTAGTTTTCTCTGATTCAAATTGTTGTTGCTGAGTATACCTTCTGCTGCATAATTACAAGGTGTGCCTACAGGTGTGTGCTACCAGATTACTGCTGTAATCTTCTGATTCAATTTGTCTTTTGCAAGGTATATCTTCCATTACTGCTTTACGTTTCTTACAGGGTATATCTTCTGTGAAATTATTACAGGTGGTGCTTTATAGGTTTTACAGTTTTATATATCATTAGGATAAGCTTTCAGGGTTACTGCATTTGTTGCTCACTGATTGTTTCTGCTCTTACCTCCTTGTTTCTTTCATCTGTGATTCTTCTTTTTCAGCAGGGGAAAGGCCCAGCCACCCAACCCCATCCCCAGCCACCCCACAGTACACTCCTTTTATAGGGTAGCACAGTTGTGACATTTCCTGTGGCAAAACAGGAAGGTGCAGATCAGTGGAGCATCCACACGGTGACCTCATTTACAGAGGCACTAGTAATTTAACTTGTTATAACAAGTTATACAAAAACAAACAAAACACAAAATCAAAGTTTTGCTTGCATTTTCTTCCTTCTAATTACTCTGACCAGGTTATAAACCCAACAAATTAACTGGAATGGATATCATTAACTGCAGGTACTGTGGAACACTTTCAGAAGGGCAGTTTTACAGGATTTAGGACACTGTCATACATGCTGGGCCATTGGAGATCTTAGGGCTCAGCTCCAGGCAGCATGGGCAGAGATTGTGTGCCTCAAATTTCATATTCAAGAGGGAATATATTATAAGAACTGCCCATCATTTCCCCAACATCTAACAGAAGCAGCTCGACCGCAGAGGGTAGTTGGTCTGGGAGGTTGGCAGGTGGTTAGGAGGGGCAAATCTGATGCCCCATCACTCAGTGCTCTCAAACATATTACCTCCACAAACCATATCAAAACTACAAACAGGTATCTGCCTCTGCCTCAGAAATCAAACAAAGGGGCAGAGGACACTGTAGAGCAGAACACTGCAGCACAGGAGCTAGCACAACAAAACTCACCCAAAACAGGAACCAAAACAACAAAAGCAAAAAGGAAATCCAAAAAAACTTCTGATCATAGGAGACTCCATGATTCGGGGAGTTGATACCTATCTCCAGCCAGGGGTAATGGGCAGATGTCTCCCTGGTACATCAGCATGGAGAGACACTGACCACATTGCTAAAATTGTTCAGGAAGCAGGGGGAAAACATTGACATCCTGGTACACATAGGGACTAATGATCTCACCAGCTGGTCAGTTGTGGAGACCAAGGAACACCTGACCAGGCTGGGTGACAAACTATCATCCATTTCATCTGGCATCTCCTTCTCTGAGATCCTGCCAGTCTTGGAGAGGGGGGCAGATGAACAGAATGTCAGAGAAGGGGAGATAGGGGAGCTAAACATGTGGCTCAAGGGCTGGTGCCAGGAAAAAGGACTCAAATTTGTAGAGAACTGGCAACAGTTTTGGGAGTGAAAGTTCTTTAAATTTGATGGACTGCATCTGACTAAAGAGGGAATCAGTGCATTGGGCCAGAAGTTTGACATTTTTGCAGAATATTTAAAGTAGCAAATGGGGAGAAGGGTGCAGCACCACATACGTCAGATGGGAAGAACACCTCTCCCCCCTCAGCTAGTGGTCAAACAGGAGTTCAACATGTTTGCAGTTCATTTGCATCACCAGGTAAGAAAAAAGGTCCAGCTTCCCATATGACACACAGGAGAAACACCAGACATCACCCAATAACTAACACATCGAAATCTGGCCAATGGAAAATCATTTACACACATGCTCGCAGTCTGGGAAACAAGATCCCAGACCTGCAAGCAATAATGACAGAGGCTAAACTGGACATAGTAGCAATTAGCAAGATGTGGTTTACTAGTAACCACACTTGGGAGACTTCAGTACCTGGCTATGTACTGTTCAGAAGAGACCAAGGTGCAAAAAGGTGGTGGGGGGGGTGAAGTGGCCCTGTATTTCAATAAAAATATCAAAGTTACAGAAATTCAGAATACACGTAAGGAGCCAGAAGAACTGTGGATCACCCTGGAAACAAGAAATGGGACAGGCATAAGATCTGGGGTTGTCTACAGGCCCCCAGACCAGGGGGAGGACATAGACACATTACTGTTAGAAGATATACAAAACATGACAGCTAAATGGGGAGGTTCTGATAATGGGAGACTTCAACATGCCAGATACAGATTGGTCAATACCAGCAAGAATATCTGCCAGAACTAGACACATGGTGGATTCCCTGCAGGGGAAGGGCCTCAAACAACTGATACAATAAACCATGTGAGACAGGGCTATCCTAGATCTAGTACTGACTAACAGGGAAAGAATCACAGATCTCCAGGTAGACGGTCACCTGGGGGCCTGTGACCATCAAATGGTAGGGTTCAGTTTGACCACTACAACTAAATCATCCCATTCCAAAGCAAAAATATGGGACTTCAGAGGAGCTGACTTTGATAAGATGGCCAACAGAGTTAAGTTAGCCCTGGCAAAAAGAAATACAGGTGAGGGGGTACAGGCAAAGTGGGCAAGCATTAAGGATGCAATACTTGAAGCAACATCCCATTGTGTTAGAGAGAAAAGGAAGTGCAAAAGAAGAAGGAAACCACTCTGGTTCTCAAAAACAGTAGCAGAAAAGTTCAGAGCCAAAAGGCTGGCCTTCAGGAAATATAAGGGATACAGTGGGATGAAGATAGGGAGGCATACCAAACTTCCTAAAGGGAAGCAGGAAGACATATGGGAGCAAAGGCCCAAACCAAGGAAACACTAGCACAGACAGTAAAGAAGGTGACAAGACTTTCTATAGATATATTAGTGAAAGGAGAAAGTCCAGAGGGGTATTGCTAAGATCAAAGGAGATAAGGGGGATATGAGGAGGAGGACCATGTAAAAGCATCTATCCTAAAAGATACTTCTCCTCAGTATTTACTGAAGAGAAGGTAGGGCAGGGCCCACAGCTCAGCATCATGGACACAGGGGGGAGGGAGGTGAGCACTAGTCCCTTCACAAAGAAAAGGTCCTACAAGAGCTTGATAAGTTCAGGGTGGACAAGGCAATGGGACCTGATGGTATACATCCCAGGGTACTAAAGGAGCTAAGGGTGGAACTAGCAGAGCTATTATCAGAACTGTTTAGTGAGTCTCTGAGCACAGGAGAGGTCCCATAAGACTGGAGAAGGGCTCATGTGATCCCACTCCACAAGAGTGGTAGCAGGGAGGAGGCAGGGAACTACAGACCAGTCAGTCTTACCTCAGTCGTGGGCAAGATTATGGAGGCACTCCTTGAGGAAAGGATAGTGCAATACCTGGAATCCATAGGTGCACAGGATCCAAGACAGCATGGGTTTTCAAAACTAAGGTCCTGTAAAACTAATCTCATAGATTTCTTTGACTGGGTAACCAGAGCAGTGGACCAAGGGGGAGCAGTTGACGTTGCCTGCCATGACTTTAGCAAAGCTTTCCATACTGTTCCACATAGAAGATGTATTAATAAGCTGAGTAGGCTCGAGGTGGGTCAGAAGTTGGTCAACTGGGTGGCAAATGGTTGACGAGCAGAAAACAGAGAGTGATGGTAAAGGTATACAGTCAGAAGAGATGCAAGTCACAAGTGGGGTACCTCAGGGATCAGTCCTGGGGCCAGTCCTCTTCAATATCTTCATCAGTGACATTGCAGATGGACTGGAGGGTAAGGTTTGTCTATTTGCAGATAACACCAAGATCTGCAACAGAGTATATGATCCAGATGGGGTGGGCAGAATGAGACAAGATCTGGATAAATTGGCAATCCTCCATCTGACAGGCAGCCAGTGCAGTTTGCGCATGACTGGGGTTATATAAGCGGACCTCGAAAGGCCTGTCAACAACCTGGCCACTACGTTTTGCACTAGTTGCAGTTGACGTAGGTTACCTCTACTGACTCTGAAGTATAGAGGGTTACAGTAATCAAGTCTGGATGTAACAAAAGCATGCACCAGTGAGGGCAGGTCATCAGGCAGGATCAAGGGTTTAATCCAGGTGACATTCCTTAAGTGGTAAAAACCACTCCAGATGACAGAAGACACCTGAACATCAAGTGTCAAACTGTCATTAAGGATAATGCCCAGATTTTGCACCTTACTGGCCGCCACCAGTGAGGTAGCACCAAGGACAACTAGGAACAACCCTGTTCCTGCTCCAGTGGCAACCACATCTCACCAATGGCCAGGCTCAATCAACAGTACCTCCATCTTGTCCAGGTTAAGCCTCAGCCAGATAGAGGACATCCAGTCTTGGATCTCAGATAGGCATTTATTTAGCACCTCCACTGCGTCCAATGTCCCAGGGGAAAAGGACATACACAGTTGGGTATCATCTGCATAGCAGTGAAAACCCTGACCATAATGCCTAATGATGTTACCCACGGGCAGCATGTACACTGCAAACAACAGGGGCGACAAGATCAAGCCCTGAGGAACTTCGCAGGTCAGGGACTTTGAGCATGAGGAGAAATTTCACATTACTACCCATTGCATCCTGCTTGCCATAAAGGACTCAAACAAGCTAATGACTTTGTCTTTGAGTCCACAAAGTTCTCTAAGGCAATCAATTAGCACCATGTGGTCTATGGTTTCAAATGTTGAGGAGAGATCCAGAAGAACGAGAATTGACTGTTCTCCTCTGTCTTCCACTGTAAGGAGATCATTTTTCACCCTGACCAATGATGTTTCAGTGCTATGCTTTCCTCCTAAATCCAGACTGTAGTGGCTCATATATGTTAAAGGTCATCAGGTGGGCCTCGAGCTGCAAAACCACGACTTTCTCCACTACCTTCCCCAAGAATGGAAGATTGGAGACAGGCCAATATTTGCTAAGATGTCAGGGTCGAGAGATGGCTTCTTCAGCAGGAGCCTCACCAATGCCTTCTTCAAGGCATTGGGGAAATGCCCTCTGAGAATGAACACGGGACAATCTCAGTGAACACTGGGCCAACGGACTCAACACATCCCATTAAGGGAAGCATCAGGCCTGGGTCCAGTTCACAAAAAGTGTGTTGCAGCTTCAAGATTACCTCAATTACTTCAGCCACCCCCACTGTCCAAAACTTGTCTGGAGTGCTTCTGTACATACCAGGCTCTATACTGTGGGACTGATCTTGTCACACTGGAGAGATCCTGGCCGTAATTGAGGACACCCTGTCAGAAAAGAACTGAGCGAACTCCTTGCACTGTGTGACTGAAACTGTCCTCTTCACTGCAAAGAGCAGATCTGGTCTATTCCTTCCTGCATCAATCTTCCTGGACAGGAACTCTACCTTCTTATGATTGATTGCATTTGATATTCACCATAGTGAATTCTCAAAGCCAGTTTGTCATCCAAGGACCCGGTCCCCCTCCAGCAGTGCTCTAACTTCTGACCCCTGGTATTCATTTCCTTGAGGGCCCCATCAAACCACAGGGACATCAAGTGAGAAGACCTGGGTCATATACAGATTGGTGTGACAGTGTTGAGTGCCTTAGTGACAGCAATATTATATGCTTCAACCACCTCATCCAACCCTGCTGCACAAGCAGCACTCACACCAGAAAAATCCTCTAGAGTCAGCAGCCTCTCTGAGGACAATCCCCTCAAAGGATGGTAGTGGACCAACTCGACAGAAGAGGGACTAACGGGGGGCTCTGAACAAAAATTCTACTGTGCAGTGATCCGACCAAGAGACCAGATCAATCTTAAGATCCATGATTTCAAGCCTCAGTGAAAATACTAGGTCCAAGGCATGGCTGTGGCAGTGGCTCAAAGAAGCAACAGCTTGTGGGAGGTCCAGCAATATCATCTGGAGGAAGTCCTTCCCAAAATTCAAGAGTTCATCATCAACCCAGGCATTGAAGGCCCCCAGAATCAGTCATCTGGGCGACTGCAACATCCTGTCAGTGATGAAGTCCACAACCTCCTGCAGGATCTCCCCCTCACACCCCAGAGGATGGTAAATGAGGAGGATCCTGCAACCTGCACCTAGACCCCTATGCACAGCCATGCATTCAAATGATGATGTAGACCCCACTGGGTGCACTGAGAAATTCAAGTCAGATCTAAAACAGATGGACAGACCCCTCACCTCTGCATTCTGTCCTCAGGCAGTGGACTACAAAGTACCAAGGTGGGATGGATGCCTACAAAACTGGACCTGTATCTTCCCCCAACCAGATCTCCATGATGCAAGCCAAGTCGACTGAAGAAATCAAGTTTGCAATAATAGCGGCCTTGTTTCTCATTAATCTAGCACTGCACAGCACCACCTGAAGGGCACCAGTGGAAGCTGCCAGTCCATCAGCTACCTGCCCACTCGGTCTTCCAGGAACCCGGGGAATGGGAACTAAACATGTCTGGCCTCTCTCATAGTTCCATTTTGCCCCAGGGCACCTCCTGGACCTGACCACCTTAATGCTACTCACCCCAACCATATCCCCAGCATACTGCCACTTGCACACCTGCCTCCTTGCAATTCCAACCTCTTTACAGTGTCTCACTGCTGTCACTGGCATGGGGAGGTAGGCAAAGGGGCAGAGGTCATGCAGCAAAGATGCTGAGTATGTAATATGGCCACCGCTCATATCCCAGCACATCCTATTTATTTTCTGAAACACCTTCAAATCATAAAAACCTGTTAAAATTCCCTCCCCAAAATAAATAATTCCCAACACACAATCACTCCCCCTCAGTTACCTAACTCTCTATATAGTCAGTCAACCACATTCACTCACTTATATATCAAAATAAACCATACACCCACATTCATACACTAACTACCTATAATCTGCAACCCACCATCCCAGCACTACCCTCCAAACAATTTAAATTTAATTTGCTCAAATTACAAAAATAAAATAGTATTTATATGGAGAATTCAGTGGACAGCAGAGGAGTAAATCAAAGTCATATCAAAGTTTGTAAATGAATCTCTATAATGTAGAGTAATGTTCAAGTCTCAAGCCAATGCTGCAGTGCTCACACTGCTGCTAGATAGTAAATATAGCAACAGGTATTGTAGAAGAACTTTAATGGCAGAAGAGGTGCTCTCACCACAACAATTCTGTGATTTTTAAACTCACAACAGAGGCCTCACTGCCATCTGCAAAAGCACTCAGTCAATCCTTCAGCAGAAAGTCAGAGCTTGAATACACAGAAGAAGCTCTCACCACCTGTTCTGTGTGACATCAGAACTTTTAAACAATCCTGTTGAACAGTTTAAACAGAGTACTCACAAGGGAAAGACCATTCCGGAGGCAAGCCAGCAGCAGGACTCACAGCTGCCTCTCTCTCTCTCTCTCTCTGACAAGTATCCTCAGGCACAACCCTTTCCACGGTGTCCTGAAGTTCAGCTCTCCCAGCAGCATCTGGACTTTTTCCAATCTTTGGACACCAGTCTCCTAGCGTCTGGACCAAATCCAATCTTCGACCACCAGCCTCACCAGCTCCACAGCCAGTTTTTCACCCAACAGGCCATTGGCTCAAATAGCTTCATCCACTAGTTGGAATACACTTTGAATCTCTCCAGGTCTCTCCTCTGGTATTGAATTCTCCCATCAACCGCTCTCAGCCAGGTTTGTACTGCCAAGTCTCCCACTTACCTCCGGTTCTGTAAGGTAAGCTCTATACAATACAGATGCTGCTATTAAACAGTGCCAGGTATTTGAATGAAATGAAATTCCTCTGTGGAACACTCGAGGATTAATCTAGAGAACAAACAAAAAAATACCTACTAACCTATATCACTATTCCGACCCTGACTACTGCTAGTTCCCTACACCTCACCTACTAAACTTACTTACAGATGATTACAAATGGTTAACAATAACAATGCTTTCAGTGCTTACAGGATGAAATAGCACATCCAGTAAGCAAAATAACTAAATTAACTGAGGAAGTTATACTCTAATTGTTGTTGGCATACAGTATAATATGTAGTGGGAGCGAACTGTCCGGGGACGAACTAATGTGGAAACTGATTGATGCTGGAGCTTGTAGTCTGGGGTGAGCTGTCACAGAGTGAAATGACTGGGATGAAAATTGGAGTTTATACTAGAGTTTAAGGAGCAGATAAAGACAAAAAAGCTCATGTTAACCGCTCCCCCTTCCCACTATATCAGTAGTAGTATTTAACGCTTGATTTTGAGGTCATACAGGCATCCAGCCTTTCTTGAACTAATTTTTATGACTGTGGGTGGAGCCAACAGGAGTATTGCATGTACAAAAGGAGTGATGTCATGTTTTCTGTCTGTGGAACTGACTGAAAGTGTAAATAGTCTCCTCCGCCTTACCTTTCTCCAAAAGATGTTTTCCGCCCTCAAATTTTATTATTTTTTTTATTTATTCAAATCTCAGATTACAAATACCTTTGAGCTAGGGGCAGCTCATTTACAAAGGTTCCACATCAAAGGAAAGGGTTACAATAAGGTTTGGAGTTATAGACAACATTTATGGTATCAGCGGAGGTACAGACAACATTCATGGTATAAATATGCTTTTATGTTAGTCAATGGTTGCAGGGTACTATTTTCTTTCTTAAATGGGTGGTACAAGAACTGGAACCTGAGTAGTGGGAGGCAGTATTGTTTTTTTGGGGGAAGTAAGATCCACCCCACCTCCATCCAAAAAGCTCCAAAAGATCCATCCCACCATTTTTTTTATTCATGTGGGAGGGGCATGAGGTGGATCTATCATGTTGAAAGAAGAGTCACTAGTTTGGGATCTGGACCAAGGAACAGAAGAAGTCTGTGGAGTCCCTGTATTTTGTTAAGGACTAGGACAACAGAAGGTACTTAATGCCTTCAAACTGACTTAAAACCCTTGGAACAAATGATTATCAGAGTCACCTGGTGTCCTAAGAAGTGTCTGAAACTACAACTTCCAAGGAAAATAGACAGCTTTCAGGTATTTCTTAAACATTTATACACTAAAAACAAAGTTCAGCTTTTGGGATTAACGATATTTGTTTACCATAGTCTATCTATCTATATATATTTACTTTGTCTTTTTAGTAGTTTCAAAACCTTGAAAGCATCGGTGTTAGTAATGCATTTAGAAATACATTTTTAATTGTCTTTACAGATAAATCATGCAGGTTCATGTTAGGGCACATTTTTGGGGGGAAGGGGTTCAAATTATTTTAATCATGGGCACAGTACTTGGTAAACACAGTCTGTGATGAAGTGTATTTTTCTTTTTAAGTTTGAGAAGTGGAGTTGACTTGCACATGTTAAAAATACCAGCTGCAATTAACAACTACTTGTAGAAACAAAATGCTGTTTTTTTCCTACTTACTTTTTTCCTGACTCAGTTTATATCAGTGAAAAGAAAGACTGGAACAACTATCAGAGCTGCCATCCCCCTGGACAAGCTATATATCACTCATTTAAAATAACACAAATGTAGTTTCACATTTTTACCATAAGGGAAGCAAGAAGATGAACCAGCATGGTTAACAAATACATTCATTGACATCTGTGAATGAATGGGGAAGGGTAATTTTTTCTAACATTCCTGGTGAGTTTATACTCTTTGGAACCTGTTATTCCAGTTTTTTATGACTGTGGGTGGAGCCAACAGGAGTATTGCATTCAGAAAAGGGATGCTGTCATCTTTTCTACCAAACAACATGATAGAGTGTTAAAAATAGATTTCTCAGCTGAAGCCTCATTACTATGCTGCCTGTATGTGTATAGGAAGCTTTAGAGAACTATTTTACCTTTGGCTTGAGGAGTTAATTGAGCCCACAGAAAGTTAACTCATTATCTTCTGGGAGGCATTCTGTGTCAGATTACCAAGTGATAGTACAGACATCATAGAAAGCTATCAGAAGTAGAATGGCTTAAACACTTCCTGGAACTTTCTACATATTAAGTTCCCCTAGGCACCTCACAGCACCTCATTAAGCCATTTGACACCACCATCCTAAGAGCAGTCAGTGTGTTACTTTGCAGGACATTGCATAGCAAGAGACCCAGCCTTGCCTTTTTCCAAATAATATACTAACTTAATTCTCAGGCAGACAGTTCTGGGCTACTGTTTATATTCTACTGAATCTTCTTAACTTGTAGTTTGTGACTATAGGTGTTTACAACGGAATGATAATAACCACATTTGCTTCACTTGCAAATAGGTAGGTATTTGTGTGTCTAATTTCTGTTTGACTTACTGTAGGTTATACATAGAATCTGAAAAATCCATAACATGCTGTATTGTGATTCAATGAACTGATATATGGAGATTTTGGTTTCTTTTACAAATTCATTTTTCCTGACCATGAATATTCTAAAACAAAAATTTCTCAACAAAATGTTTTTAAATAAAGAGTTTAGCAGTAATTTAGTTGATATGGTGTAAAGAGCTGCTCCCTGGAAAATTATCTGGTTGGGGGGGGCTGCCACAAATGTTCTTAAATAAAGAATTAGCAGTAATTTAGTTGATATGGTGTAAAGAGCTGCTTCCTGGAAGATTATCTGGTGTGGGGAGGGAGGGCCTGCCACAAGCAGAATGGGACTTCACAGATGGGAGAACTCACAGCAGCAGAAGCATGTTGGCATTAAAAGCTTAGTGGCATGGACGTACAGGCACCAGTATTTAAGCATGATTTTGGTAGAGGATTAATTGTGATGGGGAGGGTGAGGGAGGGAGTGAGTCTTGATAGTTTTAGAATAATGGTTTTCTGAAACTTCAACCTTCAATGGGTTATACTCTGCAGCCATCTGTAGAGTATATCACTAAGCCACATGCAGTGTGGGATGGGTAAAACCCAGATGACCAGACCAGGACCAGTGCTATAAAATCTGCACTGGGCACAGCTTGTGCTAATATTGCTGATCCAGTGGAGCAGCAATAAAGTATTTTGTTCAGAAAAGGGCTGATTTCCTCTTTGCTACCAAACAACATAATAATGTGTTAAAATAGATTCCTCCACTGAAGCCTCATTACTACGTTGCCTGTGTGTGTATAGTTAGTTTTAGAGCATTATTTTTCCTCTGGCTTGAGGAATTAATGGAGCCCACAGAAAATTAATTCATTATCTTCTAGCAGTCAGAACTTTCTGCATAAAAAATTCCCCAGGCCCCTCATAACACCTCATTAAGCCATTTGACATCACCATCCTAAGAACAGTCAGCGTGCTTCTTTGCAGGACGTTCCATAGCAAGAGCCCCAGCCTTGCCTTTTTCCAAATAATACAGCAACTTCATTCTCAGTCAGGCAGTTCTGGGCTGGGCTACTGTTTATATTCTACTGAATCTTCTTAACTTGTAATTTGTGACTATAGGTGTTTACAACTGAATGATAGTAACCACATTTGCTTCACTTGCAAATACGTAGGCATTTACTTCATATTACTTGGTATGAAAGAACAGAAGAAGGCCAGAGCCCATAGAGATTGTTCCCCACACTATGTGGGACATTATTTATCTATTATCCCTCAACCAAACATCTAATTTGTTTTTAAAGACAGTGGTACTAGTTGTCTCTACCAATTCTTGTGGCAAGGTGTTCCATACAATGGATGCTCTTATTGGAAAAAAGGTTCCCCTTTTGCTGGTTTTATAAGTTTTTACTTCAAGCTGTTTATTATGCAGTCTCGGAACATGTCTCCTTTTGGAGAGTGTTAGACCACATTTTTCCATTAGATCTGGTGAATTTATTAAATTAAAACCATAAGCATATCAACTCTTAATCTTCTAGTTTGAAGAGAGAAGAGACCAGTAGCTTTTAATCTGTTCTGATAATCCAAGTTTGTTAATCTTGGAATCATTCTAGTTACTCTCCTTTGAACCTGTTCAAGAATTGCTATGTCTTTTTTTTGGTTTGGATTCCAGAAAGGGGAGCCATAGTCTAGATATGGCCTAATGTATGCCCTATACAATGGAATAAGGCATTGTTCAGTGCAATTAACAAAAGTGCATTTTATTTGCTTCAAAAGTCTGTTGGTCATGCAAACAGTTCTAACACAGTGATCATTTGATGTAAGTTTATTTTTAACATATATCCCTAAATCTTTTTCACAATTTGATGAGTGAAGTGGTAGTCCATTTATATTATATAACATTTTTGGATTATTTACACCAAAATGCACTACTAAACATTTGTCTTGATTAAACTGCATATGATTTTCATTTGCCCAAAGTGTTAATTTTAACAAGTCCTTCTTTAATTCAGAAATATTTTCTTGATTATTAACCTTGCCCCCCAATTTAGTATCATCTGCAAATTTAACTATGAAGTTATTTGGCCTGTTTGTAAATCACTGATAAAGAGGTTAAACAATGTTGGTCCCAAGACCGACCCCTGTGGTACACCACTTGTCACACTATCTGAATCAGACAAGATATCGTTAATTCTGACTCTCTGAGAATGATTTGTTAACCAGTTTAAAGTCCAGTTGACAATATCAGGTGACAAACCTAGAATGTGCATTTTAGTAATGAGTTTTTCATGTGAGACTTTATCGAAAGCTCTACTCAAATCCAAAAGAATTACATCAGTAGGGATACCCACATCTAGTAGAGTACTTATATTATTGTAAAAAGATATCAGATTGGTGGTGCAGGAATACTTCGGAGTAAACCCATGCTGATTTGAATCATAAATTCCAAATTTTTTACAATCTTGATCTATTAGAGACTTCATTACTCATTCCATTAATTTACCAGCCACTGAGGTCAGGCTAATTGATGATAATTTGCACAGAACCTCTAGTGCCTTTTTAAATATGGGAGTAACTATTGCTGAACACCAATCATTTGGTACAATGCTTTCTTGTAAGGATTTATTGAAAATAATTGACAAAGGTATACAAAGGTATACAAATATTTATAGAGGTTTTGATCAGAAACCATGGATGAATACCATCTGGGCCTGGACTAGTATTTTTTTTTTAGTTTTTTGATAGCCTGCATAATGTCAGTTGGATAGAACCTATGATAATCTATATGGTGAACTTTAAATGTACTAATAGGTGATTTTTGAGAGAAGACAGAACAAAAGTACTTATTAAAGAGATTCGAGGTTTCTATATCAGATAGAGAAGAGCCATTGGTTATAATGGGACCAGTGGTCCTTGATACACCTTTTTTACTATTTATATATGAGAAAAGAGATTTGTGACAGTCTTTTGTGTGAGCTAGTTTAAATTCTAGCTTATATTTTTCCAATTTAATAGAATTTTTTAAGTTTTTCACAGATAGTCTGTATTTATGTAATAGAGTAGTTTTAAATGGAACAGACCTATTCTTAAGTTTCCTAAAAAGTTTAATTTTTATTTTAATCTGATTTTTAATTGTCTTGTTGAACCAAGGGGGAATTTTTCCTTTATTATTAAATTTCCTCTTAGATGGAATAAAGGTATTTTCCAAATAATGTACAATGTATTTAAAAAACTCCCAAGCTTGTTGTGTTGTACAATTAAGAAGATTAGATTCCCAGTTTATGTTTTGTAAGTATTCATTGATTTTAGAAAAAAATGCTTTGTTATAATTTTTTGTATAGTATAACTTCCTTTGTGTAGTTTTAAACTGTTGAATTTCAAAAAGAATAGATGAATGATCACTGGTCCCAAGTGGATCCCAAATTTGTAAATTGCTAATTTTTTTCTCTATGTTAGTAAATAATAGATCCAAAATATTAGGACCTTGAGTGGGTTCAGTAACAAGTTGTTGTAATCCCGTACTAACTACCACATCTATTAGTCCTTTCTCAGCATAGGACTGTCCTGAGAATGAGTCCCAGTTAATATGAGGGAGGTTAAAGTCACCAAATATTACAGTATCTTGAGATTCTGAAAAATGTGTAATTTCTTTGAACATATCAGTTGTGTAATCTACATTTGCAGATGGAGGTCGATAGATGTTACCAATAGTTATATAGGACTGCTCCTTCAATAAGATTTTAACCCATATACTTTATACTAATTTGTGTGTTTAATTTCTGTTTGACTTACTGTAGGTTACTCATAGAATCCGATAAGTTCATAGTATGCTTTATTGTGATTCAATGAACTGATAAATGGGGATTTTGGTTTATTTTACAAATTAATTTCTCCTGATCATGAATATATTACAACAAAAATTTCTTAACAAAATGTTTACAAATAAGGAGTTTAGCAGTAATGTAGTTGATATGGTGTAAATAGCTGCTCCCTGGAAAATTACCTGGTTTGGGGGTGGAGGGTTGCCACAAGTAGAATGGGACTTCATGGATGGGGGACCTCATAACAGCAGAAGTGGCATGTTGGCATTAAAAGCTTAGTGGCATGGATGTAGAAGCACCAGTATTTAAGCATGACTTTGGTAGAGGATTAATTGTGATGGGGAGAGTGAATCTTGGTATTTTAAACATAATGATTTTCTAAAACTTCAGCCTTCAATGGGTTAGACTATGTAGCCATCTGTACAGTATATCACTAAGCCACATGCAGTGGGATATGGGTAAAACCCAGATAACCAGACCCAGGCCAGAGCTGTAAAATCTGGACTGAGCACAGCTTGTGCAAATATTGCTGATCTGGTGGAGCAGCAATAAAAGATAAACTGGACTTCTGGTGACATCATGGGAGTGATGAGACGCTAGGCTAAGAGCTCCAGGACCCATCTACAAGAATCAAACTTAATCCTTCTAAAAATTATGAGTGGCAGTGTTTTAAAGGACGAAGATTGATTTCAAAATGACCACCAGAAGTAATAAGCCAAAAATCGTGAAAAATTACAGTTCCCAAATGAAGCTAAAACAGCTCACAATAGATGAAGAAAGAGAGGGCTACACGGCCTGCCCAAGAAGAGATCGTAACATCTCAGAGTCATCGGCAGATATGGAGGATAGTGAACTCCTACTTCCAAGAAGAGCCGAGAGAACCCTTCAAAAAATGTTATCCTCAGTGCAGAAGATAGAATCCTCGTTGGCAGACCTGCGCCAAGATGTACACAATATAGATGGCAAAGTAGCCAAAAACACAGCTAAAATAACTGAAATAACGGAGCTGCAAGACACCGATAATAAAGTCCTCCTGTTTCTGCTACAAAAGGAAAGAGAAACCCAAGTCAGACTAGAAGACATAGAGAATCGCTCCCATAGGAATAATTTCTGGATCCATGGAATTTCAGAAGGGACTGAGGAGGGCTATGCCACTACAATTGATTTTATTCAATATCTTCTGCGCTCCCTGATGGAAATACCCCCTGATTTAGACCTGACCCTGGATAGAGCACATCGCTCACTAGCCCCGAAGCCTACCAATGCAGAGGCAAGGCCCAGATCGTGGATAATTAGGATGGTGCAGTTTCAGTCAAAAGAATGGATCCTGAGAGAAGCATGGCGACTTAAAGAGCTCAAATTCCAGGGGCACAGCATCTTCTTTGAGCAAGATTTCTCCCCAGCCTTGCAGCAAGAAAGACTTAAAGTGAGAGCAGTGCTGAAGGATGTCAGAGAGAAAAAAAAATAAAGGGTCAGTTGCTATTCCCAGCCAGACTAAGGCTCTACACGGAAGAAGGTCAGAAAACATATGAAAATATTTTGGAGGCCGCCCCACTGCTAAGAAACTGGGGTATTGTGCTGCCAGATCTGGAATTGGAAGCATTCGAGAGAAAACTCCAACAAAATATCTGGCACCCAGCGGGAAGAGGGACGAAGAGGTCATGGCCAGGCACAATCCTGAAGATAATCAACAGGGCAGAGGTGAGAGGAAAGCACCCAGAGCATGGCCTGTACACCGGATCATCCCTTCAACGCTGAGATGCAGGCCAGAATCCATTGGACAGAGCAACTGCTAGTGAGAGAATCGGAAGGAGAACGGTGAACTAATGGACTATATTTGGGACTATGTACAGATAAGTGGCCCCTGGAAGAACTGATCACTTGTTCCATGTATTTGTTCTGTTTTGGTTTCTTAAGAGAGGGTGAAGAGAGAGAGGGGGATATACGGGTAGAGGAAAGGGAGGGGAAGGGAGGGAAGCAGAGAAAACCACCCCGGTGAACTTAAATAATTTAAAGTCTGGAATTAAGCCACAATAACAGGGATGCGGCATATCAGAATTGGGAAAGGCCATTTTTTTGAAGAGATGTTTGGCAGGAATTAGGGCGGCGAGAATACCCGACCAGCAGGGATTTAACTAATGGCGAGCTTTTGCCAGGCCGATGGGAGATGCCTCCGCAGCTCGTGGACCGGTTCTCAGGGGGGGAGAAGCCTTTGGGAGATAGCTCGAGTGTGTGTTGATGGAAGCTGGGCCTTGTCCACTCTCCTCTTGCGCGGGGCCAGACTCCTTCAATCGCCAATAGAGAAGGTAAGGGGAGCAGGAGGGGAAGGGAGAGGGACTCAGGGAACCTGGACCAGGGTTTTTTTGAAGTGAGGGAGAGAAGGTGAAGGAGAACAGAACAGTGGGACAAACTAGAGTGATTTCCCCCAGGAGGGCCTCGCTTACCGCCATCAGGACTGCATCAGGCAGCCCAGGGAGGAGGTAAGGGGGGGGATACTGGGAAGAACGAGGACAGACTAGAAGAATTTAATTCAGAATAGGGAAGTAATAGGGTCGGATGAGAGACACAACAGAGTAGAGTGAGGGAAGGGATCATGGAGTAAACCAGGCACATGTTAGAGAGCCTCCTACCTCACCAGATAGCTTGAAGATAGCAACTTGAGCTTACTCGATGGGTTAAGCAGCCACTACTGAAACAAAGAGGTGCAATGGGGTGGAGGAGTTGACCTGGGGGAACGGTGGTGGAGATCAGGTTGCCTTAATTATAACTTGGGCGATGCGGGCTCTCCTAAACAGTTCCAACATGTAAATTGAGGACGGGCCAGAGAAGGAAACATTAAACATTCTGGTTCACAGTCCAGTGAGGCTTTGCCTGGGAAGGGGATACTAACAAACATTAATTCTAAGGGTCGGAAAAGTGGCTGCATAAGGGGAGAAGAAACGAAGAGCTATTGGCCCGGAGGTAAATTGGGGTTATCTTTGGAAGCCATAAAATTACACAGTAGAACAAACGGAGAAGGGAGGAGGGAACATACTAAGTATAAAAAACAAGAAGGGTCCTGGGGGGGCCGGTCAGAGTTCCGGAATGGAGATACGTGGCGTATTATCCAGAGCGAGGATATAACACCAGCTCTGAGTCTGTTAAGCAGAGATGGTGGGTGTGTGATACACACATCACAAGTGTAGCAAGGCTACCTCCTCATTCCCTCTCCCTTTGGTACAGGGTGAGGCAGGGACTGAGGAAAGCACATAGGGAGTAGAGTTTCTTCCTTAATTACTTCCTTTTATTTCTCTTCTCCCCTCTTTTCAAGGGGGGGGGGAGTGGAAGGGAATTGATTTCTTGATAATAAGGAAACTTGGTTTTTTGTTCTTCTACTGTTTTAGACCACAGTTGGTCCAGTAGAAACAAGGTTCAATGGTTGACAAAAGTTGTAAATTAGGAGTTAAGTCTTTTACTTTTTTCTCTCTCTTTTTCATTATATGTGTTTTTGGTATGAAATTCTCAGTTTGGTCCACAGCAAAAACCCAAGAAGAGATGCAGGATAACAAACAAAACAAAGGAAAGGGTATAAGTAAGACAGGGGCAAGAGGATCTGAGTATGAATACACACTTAAAGGGACTATTACCCCTGTTGCTTGCTGGAGGTCTCCATGTGCAACAAAATGAATTGCTTGAATGTTTGCTCCTGCAATGTTAAGGGAGTAAATTCACCAGCAAAATGGACGAGACTATTGCAGGAACTTAAAAAGCTGGGGGGGATGTGGTTTTCCACCAGGAAACACACTTATCTATGCCAGAGTACCTCAAATTATGATGAGCATGGGTGGAAAGGGTGGTAGCAGCTTCAAACCCTAATGCCAAAAAGGCAGGGGTAGCAATATTAATATGTAGGGGTCTACACCTGACGATAGAAACTACAGAAGAGGGAATGCAGGGAAGATATGTGACGGTATCGGTAAAAATTCAGGGGAAGTTTATCCATTTTATCAATATTTATGTCCCAAATAGGCATCAAGAGACCTTTTTTGAGAAAGTTTTTCAAAAAATAGCGGACCTACCACAGGGCCAGATACTTCTGAGGGTGGACTTTAATGAAGCCCCACATCCACTGAAGGATCATTCCTCTAAGAGGGAGGCTACAAGTAAAATAGCCTCGAAGGTCCTAACTACAATGACAAAAGAATTAGGTTTGGTAGACATCTGGAGGGCACACCACCCAATGGAAAGAAACTACACCTTCTACTCAAATCCCCAAAGATCGTACTCAAGAATAGACCTTTTTTATACAAATGTCATGCACCTTCATGAGATCTTAAGCTCTGACATACACAATATAACCCTGTCAGACCATGCCCCAATATTAATAGGGCTGAACCTCCTACCCCGGGGCAGACAAACTCTGTGGAGACTAAATGTGTCTCTATTGAATAACAAGACCCTAGTGGAAAAATTAAAAGGAAAATATCAAAGACTTCCAAGCAGTTCACAACCCAATGACCCACTCTGCATTACTTAAATGGGACACCCTTAAAGTGGTGATAAGGGGGAACATAATCAGCTTTGCCTCTGCCCAAAAGAAGCTAGGAACAATCACCCACAACAGGCTATCTAACGAATTGGCTGCAACTGAGAAAAAGCACAAAACCAACCCTTACGATCTGCAGATCCAAAAAGAATTAACCCAAATCCGGAAAAACTTACAAGAGTTTGAAAATAAAAAAGCAGAGGAATATCTGAGATTCACAAACCAGAAATATCATGAGGTGGGGGGGAGAGCCTCAAAACTCCTAGCTTTTAGACTGAGAAAAGTGCAAATGGATAGGTTTATTCCCTTCCTACAAGACTCAGGGCCACAAGGGCTTAAACATGAGGACCCGGAAGAAATAGCACTCCAATTTCAAAAATTCTATCAAAAACTGTATAAAGAGGAAAGCGAGGAAGCCATAATTAAAAATGGAGTGGGTTCATTTCTGGATTCAATTAACCTCCCCAGAATATCAGAAGCGATTAAACAAGACCTGAATCGCCCCATTTCAATAGAAGAAACATTGCGGGTTATTAAATGGCTACCAGGGGGCAAAACACCAGGCCCAGATGGGTTCAGTGGAGAATTCTATAAGGCACTTGGGGCTACAGTGGCCAAGCTACTAACAGAAGTCTTTAATAAATGCTTAGAAGAGGGCAAAACACCAGAGAGTTGGACCCAATCACTAATAACGGTGATCCCAAAAGCAGGGAAGGACCTTATGAAATGTGCCTCATTCAGACCAATAGCCCTATTGAATCAAGATCTAAAAATATTTACCAAAATACTTGCTATTCGACTCCAAAAATATATAGAATTACTAGTACACCCTGATCAATCAGGTTTTATACCACATCGCCAAC
Source organism: Neoceratodus forsteri (assembly GCA_016271365.2). NCBI lineage: Eukaryota > Metazoa > Chordata > Ceratodontiformes > Ceratodontidae > Neoceratodus > Neoceratodus forsteri. The sequence goes on from JADMNL010000024.1 coordinate 131,153,090, forward strand.
TGAATGATAACATAAGATGACTTTTAAACATTATTCGGAAAAAAAAAACAACACAAAAACAGACCTGGCAATCTTTTTAGACGTGGAAAAAGCCTTTGATAGGCTAAATTGGACATATCCCTTTTAGGTACTAGAAAAAATGGGTGTTGAAGGGAACTTCCTGAACTGGATAAAGTTATGTTATCAAAACCCACAGGCAAGGGTGAGGGTAAACGGCACAATATCCCCCCCCCTTTAAAATTAGTAGAGGAACAAGACAAGGATGCCCCCTCTCACCCCTGCTATTTGCGATTAGTATGGAACCACTAGCCCAAGCCATACAACAAAGGGATGAAATAAAAGGAATAGAGATTCAAAATACAATCCATAAAATATCCCTATACACAGATGACACCCTAATTTATCTGGGAGACCCCGAGACTTCCCTCCCATCATTATTAGACTTATTGAAGAACTTGGGGATATCTCCGGCTTTAAGATTTATAAAGAAAAATTGAAAGTATTAGCATTGGAAAAAGCTCCTAACCAGAGATTAATAGAAATGACCCCTTTTAAATGGGTAAACACCAAAATCAGATACTTAGGAATACAAATCCCAGTTCAGACAGGATTAATTTATAAGTGTAACTACGGGCCTTTATATGCTGATATGAATAGATGGTCGGTACTCCCCGTGACATTTATAAATAGAATAAAAGCAGTTAAAATGAACATTCTCCCCCGCTTCTTGTTTTTATACACCAACCTTCCTTTATCAATCCCTAGCAAGGACTGGAAAGATTTAAAGAAAAGAATATCTGACTTCATATGGGCAGGGAAGAAACCAAGAGTCCATTGGGTTATACTGACAGAACATAAAGAAAGAAGGGGAATGGGGCTCCTGGACTCTTCCAAATATTATCTGGCGGCCCACTTGTTACCGGTTATTAAAATACTGATGTGCGGGAGGAGTCAAGGATGGCGAGCGATAGAAGAAGGAGATTGCCAGCTGGGTCCACTTAATTTGCTACCTTGGAGAATTCTCCCCAAAGAGTTAAAACAGCTGAAAAAAAACCCTTCACACAACACACCATGTCGATGTGGCTGAAGGCCAGACAAGAGTGGGAGATACCTAGACCAGTCTGGGAATATCTCCCCCTGTATAACATGCCAGGCTTCCCCGGACACAGCAGAGATGTATGCCTAGCTGAGTGGGCGATTAAGGGACTCACATATCCAAGACAACTTCTGGGGGTGGACCGGTTTAAATCATTCATAAAGGTACAAAGGGAGTTTGCACTAAATGAGGCAGATATGTTTAGATACATTCAATGTATCCACTATATATAGAATAACATTGGGCTAATGGAGCTGGCCCAATGTCCAGCATCCCCGGTAATATTAACTCATAAAAGGAGCACAACACAGGACACTAAAACCTATATCTCGCAAACATACAAAACATTAATAGAAAACAGGGGTACACTAGCCATCCAGAGAATAATAGACAATTGGGATGCAGAGGCAGAACAAAGTATTCCGGAGAAGAAATGGCAGGAGATTTGGAGGGGAGTCCAGAAAACAACAAACTCACCTTCTTGGAGAGAATTTAGATGGAAAATTAATATTTGATTATTTCAGACCCCAACGATCTCATGTCATTATTCATCCCTCTCTTTGGATAAATGTTGGAGGGGATATGGGTCAAAAGGCACACACTATCATATTTTTTAGGCCTGTGCCCGCATATCCCCCTTCTGGACAGAAATATCCGAAGAGATAGCTGAAATACTCTCTCTCAGGGGACAACACTAGAGTTTGAAAATCTGGTACTTGGACTTCCCCCAAGGGATCTGAAAAAGCAGACGGAGAGATATTTGTTTTTTGTGCTGGTGGGGGCGGCATTGAAGTCCCTCACCCAGAAGTGGCTCAGGAAGGACCCACCCTTGAAGACCCAATGGTACAATAGTATTGATCAAATAAAAAGTATGGAGGCAATCACAGCAAGGTCAAGATTGACCACTGAGAAATTTAATGCCAGATGGCTCCCTTGGTTTGATCATTTAGAGGAAAAGGAGGGCATCCCTACCCTTGAGCAGTTACTACAGGCCTAAAATGGAGATTAGCCTTAATGCTCAGATCATAACAGATCACCTGAGAATATTGTCCCAGGGAGATTCCCTGGTGAGGGGTTTGTACATGGAGACCGTCCGGTAAACTGAGTAATTACTTGATACTATGAGTTTAAGAGACTGTAGGGTCAATAAGGAAAGAATGATGTAGTTTGACAATAACAAAAACTGATACTGAGAATGAACCCCCCCCCCTTTTTTTTTGTTGTTTTTTTTGTGTGTGATTAAAGATGCCCATGAACTTTGGTTTGTTGGAAATAGAGATCTACAAATTTAGAGAAATGGCTGGTTAAAGATATTGGTAACAGCAAAGAAGACATCCATGATCATACCCCTTACAGTGAGGAAATATGAGAAAAGCAATAAAATGGACAGTGGAATGAACTTTGTTTCTAACAATAACCTCATATAAATATGGATGTAACAGTATGTCTTTTGGAAATGGATTGAAAGCCTAAATATAATGAAGTAACTGTATGTTATCATTCATTAAATAAAAATATTTCAAGTTCAAAAAAAAAAGATAAACTATGCAATACCCTCAATAACACACCTACCCCAGTTTACATTTACCTGATGCCCGTTTTTAGGCCTTATATAGTAATATCTTCCTTCAAGAGAACAGCTTGTAATGAAATGTGTCGAATTTACATTGGCATTTGGGCATATGCACTTTTAAATTATATGAATTCTGTGTGTGAACTGTATATCAGTCTTTAAAAAAACAATCAAATACATCTAATATCTTCAGAAACTTGTCTCAACATTGTGTTTATCTTCTACCTTGTCACAACATACAGTTGTCTCAGCAGTGTTTTCAGTTAGGGTACAGTACCTTCATGTATATGATGGCCTGGTTCTGTTGAGTTGATTGCTATAACAGTGCATAGAATAAAATGCAAAACATATAGATAACTGTAATACAGATGGTGGCATTATTTTTAATTATACAATGGCAAGGAAAAATGTAAGAAGCTGATTGATTGCTGACCCATTGAAACAGTGATGTTATTACACAATAACATAACAGTATCTTTGGATTTGGGTCATTCCTTGCATTTTCTCTTAAGAAATATTTTTCCACATTAACAAAAACATCTGTTAAAATGTATTTTTAGTCTGTTTGTAACAACAAGCCATTGTATAATTGCAATAAGGCACTCCAGGGTGTGTGTTATCATGTAATAACGTCACTCCTGGGGTGGTGGAAGCACTTGGCTTTGCCTCGTGCTTCAACCCACCCCAGGAGTGACATTATTACATGATAACACACACCCTGTCATGCCTTATTGCTTAAATATGCCCGTTCTCAATGTACTGTACTTTGATTCAGTTAGTGTATGCAACAGCCTTCATGTGAACACTCTGGGCTTCTCTTTGACTTCTGATGTCTATTTGCTTTAGCTATTGTATATTGTTTGAACTGCTTTGGTCTTCTTGATGTGGTGCCTGTGTGCCTAAACTATTTAATCTGTTTATCTACTGTTTCTCATGTATCTCCAGTGAATGATTGTTATAACTGTCTGCTCTCTGAGCCATTGTTTTTTGACTTGTTAACTGTGCTGTCGTTGTATTAGTTTTGATGAGGTGCCTTTGTAAATGAGTCTCTGACTCAAAAGTTTGTAAATCTGTTATTTTTTTAAATAAATAAATACATGTTTATGTTTAAGCCCATGAAACACCCTTATCTAGTTAATGCGTTCAGAGTCGTAGTGGCTCTGCCAGAGTTTGTTGTTCTTCCTAGTCACAACTTCCTGTGGGAGGCTATTCCACACCCCTCTCATCCTCTGTATAAAACAAAACTTTCTTCTTTCAGTCCTCACTCTACTCACTTTCAGCTGCAGCGGGTGTCCCCTCATTTCTCTGTGGTCCTGTTTAAAGTCTATATGTAAAGCAATGATTATTTCCATATCATTCATTATATCATACATGAATAATAAATCCCCTCTAATCCATTGTGATTCAAATGTCACAATTTTTTTCTAAGCTTTTACACACCCTCTTGGTATGGGAGGACTTTATAAACCCCTCAAGCTTCACTCTTAGGGTTTTTGTATCCGGCACCTCGGGGGGTGTAAAATTCTCATTATAACTCCCTACCCAGTCATTAGTCTCTATATCATTTTCTGTAATCTAGATGCCAATATTTTTGCTACATTTTTATAATCTGTGTTAAGAAGAGAAATGTTCCTATAGCTTGCACATTTCTGGGATTCTTTATCATGTGTTGGCAGCACAGTTATAATAGCCTCTCTCGTGTTAAGGGGTAACATCTTATTTACTTGAGCTTCTTGATACATCTTTAGAAGATTTTTTGGTAGCTGGTCTTGTAATGTAAGATAAAACTGCTCTGGAAGACCATCTGAACCTGGGGATGTAGAAGTTAGTCATTGTCTTATTGCTTCTACAGTCTCAGATACATTAACAGGTTTATTTAGGATTTCAGCATATTCGGTTTGCAATGTGGGTAAACTAAGTCCATTGAGCAGGCTCTCTGATTCAGTGGGATTAACAATAGAGGTGTAAAGATTTTCATAAAATCCTTGAAAACAAAAATGTATATATTTTGTGTTAATAGCTGTTTACCTTTTGTATCAAGAATTATATGAATTATCCCCTGGTTCTTTTTTTGTTTTAACCTATAAGTAAGTAGGTTGCCTGATTTCTCTCCAGAATCCCAGTAATGTTGTCTAGTTTGAAAAAGAGCATATTCAATTTTATATAATAAAAGTTTATGAACTTTGGTGTTTTAATAAAGTTAACTATTACAATAATTCCTTCTTGTGTGGGTTCTTTTTATGGTCAGAGTCTAATATCTCTATTTCTTTTTCTAATTTTTCAAGGTCTGCAGCTTTATCCTATTTTATTTTTGAGCAGTACCCAATTATCCTACCTCTCGTACAAGTCTTGAAAACTTCCCATAGAGTTGTATCTGATGATTCCCCATTATTGTGTTATTTCAAAGAAACTATTAGCTTCTTGTTTTAGCCACTCAATACATTTCTGAGATTTCAGTAATGAGATGTTAAGTCTCCATCTCAGGGGATCGAATCTTTTGGTTTATTCAGGAAGGTAATAGTTACTGGTGCATGATTAGATACAATTCTCTGACCATTTGTGGCAGACATTACTTCATCACAGCATTTCTTCAATAAAAATATATCATCTGTATGACTGTATGATGCATAAAGGTTTGAGTAAAATGTATAGTCCCACATATTTAGATTACCTAGCCTCTATGCATCCATACGTCTGCTGTCTAAAATCAGATTTTTAACAGTTCTCTTGCATTTTGGTTTACTAGGTTTGCTCAGCTGGTTACTACTATCTAAAACTCCAGTTATAACAAAGTTAAAGTCTCTACCAAATATAACCTTTTCCTGTAGGGAGATACACATTTCTGTCAATAACAAAATAAAACAAGCATTTGCTAATGCTGAATGTTGATTGCGCTGGTCTGTTGAGCTCACTCACTGCCCCTCTGTCACTTGCTCAGTCTGTTTCTCCTGGTGCTGCAGGCTGCTCTTTTGTACTGGGCTCCTGCCTGTGTTGGCACCTTGTTCTGCCCACTAAGAAATCTGCAGCTGTCCCGACAGAGCTTCGTTGAGGTGGCTCACTCCCCCTCCCTCACTCGCTCATTCTGTTTCTCCAGGCACTGCAGGCTGCCCTTTTGTACTGGGCTCCTGCCTCTGTTGGTGGCTTTTTCTGCCCACAAAGAAATCTGCAGCAGTCCTGACACAGGTCTGTTGAGCCTGCTCACTCCCCCCTCTCTCACTCACTCATTCTGTTTCTGCCGGCGCTGCAGGCTGGCCTTTTGTACTGGGCTCCTGCCTGCTTGCCACCTTTTTCTGCCCACAAAGAAATCTGCAGCAGTCATGATAGAGCGCCATTGAGCTCACTCACTCCCCCTGTCTCACTCACTCATTCTGTTTCTCCTGGTGCTGCAGGCTGCCCTTTTGTACTGGGCTCCTGCCTCTGTTGGTGTCTTTTTCTGCCCACAAAGAAATCTGCAGCAGTCCTGACAAAGTTCCATTGAGCTCGTTCACTCCCCTTCTCTGACTCACTCATTCCGTTTCTGCCAGGGCTGCAAGCTGTCCTTTTCTACAGGGCTCCTGCCTGCTTTGCCACCTTCTTCTACCCATAAAGAAATTTGCAGCAGTTACAATAGAGCTCCGTTGAGCTTGCTCACTCCCCCTCTCTCACTTGCTCATTCTGGTTTTCCCGCCACTGCCGGCTGCCCTTTTGTACTGGGCTCCTGCATGCATTGCTGCCTTTTTCTGCCCACAAACAAATCTGCAGCAGTCCCAACAGAGCTCTGTTGAGCTCACTCACTCCCCCTCCCTCACTCATTCATTCCGTGTCTCCCACCGCTGCTGGCTGCCCTTTTTGTACTGGGCTCCTGTCTGCATTGGTGGCTTTTTCTGGCTAGAAAGAGATCTGAAGCAGTCCCAACACAGCTCCATTGAGCTCGGTCACTCCCTCTCTCTCACTCACTCATTTCTGCCGGTGCTGCAAGCTGGCCTTTTGTACTGGGATTCTGCCTGTGTTGCTGCATTTTCTGCCCACAAAAAAATCCGCAGCAGTCACAATAGAGCTCCTTTGAGCTCACTCACTACTGCTCTGTCACTCACTCATTCTGTTTCTATTGGCGCTGCAGGCTGTGCTTTTGTACGGAGCTCCTGGCTGCATTGGTATCTTTGTCTGTCCACAATGAAATCTGCAGCTATCCCGACAGAGCTCCGTTGAGATCGCTCAGTCTCCCTCTCTCACGTGCTCATTCTGTTTGTCCTGGCACTGCAAGCTGCCCTTTTGTACAGAGCTCCTGCCTGCATTAGTGCCTTTTTTTGTCCACAAAGAAATCCGCAGCAGTCCTGATAGAGCTCCACTGAGCTCACTCAGTCCCACTTTCTCACTCAATCGTACTGTTTCTCCCACCGCTGCAGGCTGGCCTTTTGTACTGGGCCCCTGCCTGCATTGACGCCTTTTTCTGCCCTCAAAGAAATCTGCAGAAGTCCTGACAGCACTCCGGTGAGTTCGCTCACTCCCCCTCTCTCACTCGCTCTCTCATTCTGTTTCTCCCAGTGCTGCAGGCTGCCCTTTTGTACTGGGCTTTTGTGTTGGGGCCTTTTTCTGCCCACAAACAAATCCGCAGCAGTCCCGACAGAGCTCAGTTGAGCTCAGTCACTTCCCCCTCTCACTAGGTCGATCTTAATCTGTCCCAAATACTGATTTCCCACAGCGACCGTGCTATTCTCCGGCAGGAGTGCAAAAACATATTTTAGCCAGGATGTGAAAAATGACAGCTGTACTGTTCATAAGGAGATGTGAAAAAATTTCACTGTTGAAAATGTGGTGTGAAAATGTTACAAATTTGCGAAATTACAAGGGTGCATAGAAACAGTTCAACACACGCTTGTAACGCAATCATTTTATGGAGTTTCATCACCAAATTTTCAGCATAGGGATTTTAGGACCTCTGCTCATGAAGAGTGCCACTGTCATTTTCTCAATCTGTCCCAAACACTGATTTCCCACAGCAACCACGTTATTCTGCGCCGGAACTGTGAAAACACATTTTGGTCAGGATGTGAAAAATGACAGCTGTACTGCTCATAAGGAGGTGTGAAAAAAATGCCACTGTTGAAAATCTGGCGTGACAATATTATAAATCTGCGAAGTTACAAGGGTGCATGGAAAGTGCACAGCGCACACTTGTAACACAGTCATTTGATGGGCTATCATCACCAAATTTTCAACATAGGCATTTTAGGACCTCTGCTCATGAAAAGTATCACTGTCATTTTCTTAATCTGTCCCAAACAGTGATTTCCCACAGCAACAGCTCTATTCTGCGCTGGAAGTGCGAAAACACATTTTGGCCAGGATGGGAAAAATGACAGCTATACTATTCATAAGTAGGTGTGGGAAAATGACAATGTTGAAAATCTGGAGTGAAAATATTATAAATTCGCAAAGTTATGAGCGTGCATGCAAACTGTGCAACACACATTTGTAACACAGTCATTTTATGGAGTATCATTACCAAATTTTCAACATAGGCATTTTAGGACCTCTACTCATGAACAGTGTCACTGCCATTTTCTTAATCTTTCCCAAACACTGATTTCCCACAGCGACCGTGCTATTCTGCACCGCAAGTGCGAAAACACAGTTTGGCCAGGATGTGAACAATGACAGCTATACTGTTCACAAGGAGGTGTGCAAAAATGCCAATGTTGAAAATCTAGCATGAAAATATTGCAAATTCATGAAGTTACAAGCGTGCATAGCAACTGCTCAACACATACTCATAAAACAGTCATATTTTGGATTTTTTTCCACCAAATTTGCAACATAGACTTTTTGAGAGCCCACCTCATGAACACTGGCACTGTCATTTTGTTAATCAGCACTGAAGGGTGATTCCACACAGTGACCATGAAATCACCTTTCATGGCTGATTAATGCCATGACAGTTCCAGAACTCATGAGGAGGGGTCCCAAAACCCTCATGTTGAAAATTTGGTGCCAAAATTCCAAAAAATGACTGAGATATGCATTAAAGTTGGAAAAAAAAACATTTATTCCATTATACAGCTTACCGGCATTTCCTCTGTTCGCGGTCGGCTTTGAAGAGTGCAGACGTGTTCCTGGTCCACCGAAGGTCATTGTGTCGAGCTCCAGAGGTTAAGTATGGGGTGGGGGGGTTTGGAGAGGCAGGGTGCACAGTGGGTGGGCGTGGGTTGCTGGTGGGGCAGGGGAGACCGCTGAGGGACAGTTTCCTTTTTTACAGGTTAAAAAAACACACAAAAAGACATGCATGGGACTATTTTTATTTTACTGGGGCATGTGGCATGCTGGGGTGGGCTCCCAGCATGCCACCAGAGTCTGTCTTTTGGGGGGGCAGCTGTAGCCGATGGGAGATTGGGCACCCCGTCGGCACACAACAAAAGGGGGGAGGGAGTATTACGTTATGCCAATGGGGATTGGGCACCCCGTCAGCAGACAATAAAAGTGGGGGGTACATAATGCTGACAGGGAGTGGGCTCCCCCGTTGGCAAAATAAACTTTGGGGCACTGAAGTCGATGGGGACTGGAGCCCCCATCGGCAAATAAACACGGTGGGGGGGGGTTATATTGTTTGTGAACACGGCGGCAAGCTGCTGCCATGTTCATAAACAATATCAGTGTTTCTACACCCCACCTTGCAATGATGGGTCACTCCCTCATTGCAGCGAATGGCTGACACTGCAATGACGAGGCAGCCCCTGATTGCAGCAGCTAAATTTTCACAAGTTGGTGGCACGCTGGCTGAACTAGTGTCAGCAGCAGCATGCCACGGCATTGGGGGATGTGGAACAAGCCTTTACAGGCTGTGGGGGCATTGGCCACAACAGTGCCATGCCTACACAACCTGCTTGTGGTGAAACCTGCCTCAATATGTTTCGTGCGCATGTGCACAATCAACATAAAAATCTGGTACATCCTGGTTTGGAGCATATAAGTTACTCACAGTATGACATAGTCCACTCCCTCTACAGCATACTGTAAAATTTACCATCTGCCTTCAGGGTTTGTCTTATTAAGTTGGAATCTTAAGTTCTTCTTCACTACAATTGCAGTCCCTCTGCTTTTGTTACTAAAAAAATGTGGAAAACCTTTCCTATCCATGATTCTTCTAGCTTGTCAGCTTCTATGGGTGTCAGATGTGTCTCCTGCAAAAGTACAATATAAGCATGTAGCTTATTTAAGTGGGTTAAAACTCTTTTTCCTTTAACAGGAGACACAAGTCCTTCCAAATAGAAAAAGTGAGTTTACTAGCCATTTACCCATCTTTGGCTATTGGTTTTAATAGGGATTCTAGCTCTGCATGACAACACAATCCGAATGGGGTAAAAATCTAATGGACTGGATAGAGTACTAGCATCTTGCCAATTACAGGATTTCAAAATACCAATCCTATTGATATATCTTGAAACTGATGGATATTTACTGAATTTCCTGCTTGAGAGATTTAATCAGAGCTAACTTTGGCTCATGAAATCTATATAACACGCTTTCAATGTGCTTGCGCAACTTGGCATGATGCATGCTTGTCTACTTAGACACATTGTGGCTGTTAGCCTCTCTATCCATGGGATATACCACCCTATAGGAGTACAGCAGTGAGGGACCTAGAGGAGGGTTCCACCCCTATAGGTGCCACGGGAATGATTCCCTTGGCTAAAGGTAGCTTAGGAAGAAGCCCATGGGAAACAGAGATATGCCACTAGAGGAAGAGGGGAAGATGGTGGGACAATGAAGAAACAAATCCTGGAACTAGCCAGGAGGAGCGGCCTTTAAAGGCCTGATGGGGGAGTGGTTTGTTTTTCCACCCATTGAACTACAGGCATAGCCTCTGCAATTCAATGTGCTTACACAATTTGGTATGATGTATGCTTGTGGGACTTAGATACAATGTGGCTGTTCACCTTTCTATCCATGGGATAGAAACATAGAAACATAGACTTTGACGGCAGATAAGGACCGCTTGGCCCACTTAGTCTGCCCATTGCCCTACCTAGAGGATAAGCTGCAGATCCTATTTAACCAACAGCCTATTTCTTCCTACCCCCCCACAAAAATTGCCTTATGTCTGTCCCATGCATTCTTGAATTCTCCCACAGTTTTAGACCCCACAACCTCCTCAGGAAGGCTGTTCCCTGCATTCACCACCCTCTCTGTGAAAAAATGCTTTCTCACATTGCCCCTGAGCCGTCCCTCCTCTATCTTCAAATTGTGTCCCCTTGTTCTTGCACATCTCTTTTTCTGAAAGATGCTACCCTCTTGGACTTTGTTGATTCCACTGAGGTACTTAAATGTTTCTATCATGTCCCCGCTCCCTCCTTTCCTCAAGGGTATACATATTAAGCTCCTTTAGTCTCTCCTCGTATGGCTTCTCTTACAGACCCTGCACCATTTTAGTTGCCCTCCTTTGAACTGCCTCCATCCTGTCTATGTCCTTGTGGAGATGGGGTCTCCAGAACTAGACGCAGTACTCCAGATGGGGTCTCACCAACTGTCTGTACAGGGGGATAACAACTTCCTGTTTTCTGCTGGAGATGCTTCTCCTTATACATCCCAGTATCCCCCCAGCCTTTCCTACTGCCTTCTCACATTGCTTGCCAACCTTCAGGTCATCTGATATGATTACCCCCAGGTCCCTTTCCATTTTTGTTGTTGTTATTACCTCCCCCCATTGTGTAATGTTCCCCTGGGTTTTTGTTTCCCAGGTGCATTATTTTGCACTTCTTTACATTGAATCCAAGCTGCCATACTTCTGACCATTCCTCGAACCTTGCCAAGTCCCTTCTCATCCTTTCCACGCCTCCTTGAGTATCAACCCTGTTGCAGATCTTTGTGTCATCTGCAAAGAGGCATACTTTTCCTTCCACTCCCTCTGCAATGTCACTTATAAAGACATTAAAAAGGACTGGACCCAGTACTGAACCCTGTGGTACCCCACTAGTAACCCTTCTTTCTTCAGAGTGGACTCCATTTACAATTACCTTCTGTGTCCTGTTGTCCAGCCAGTGTTTTACCCAGGCTACCACCTGGGACCCACTCCCAGGCTGGTTAATTTGACTATTAATCTTTTGTGTAGGACTGTGTCAAATGCCTTGCTAAAGTCTAGGTAGGCCATGTCCACAGGCCCTCCCTGGTCTACTACTTTGGTCACCCAGTCAAAGAAATCAATTATATTCATCTGACATGACCTTCCCACTATTAACCCATGCTGCATTGGGTCCTGTGCCCCACTGGCCTCTAGGTACTCAACAATTCTTTCCTTCAGAAGAGATGCCATCACTTTCCCTACCACATAGGTCAAACTGACAGGTCTGTAGTTTCCTGCCACTGTCTTGGTCCCACTTTTGTGAAGGGGAATCACATCAGCCTTCATCCAGTCCTCAAGTACCACACCATCCTACCATGATTTGTTAAAAAGGGTAGTCAGTGGTGTCACTAGTTCTCTGCTCAATTCTTTTAGAATTCTGGAGTGAATTCCATCTGGCCCCATTGCTTTGTCCACCTTCAGTTTTAAGAGTTCTTTCAGAACCCTTTCTTCTGTGAAAGGACTGGAATCGACCCCCCTCTCCACAGTGCTTCTGTTAATTGGATTAGGCACCTCCCCCACCTTGTCTTTTGTGAATACTGAACAGAAGTACTCATTCAGTATCCCTGCTTTTTCACTGTCCCTCTCTGCCCACCCACTTTCCATTCTATTCAGCCTCACTATCCCTCCCTTTGTCTTTCTACGCTCCCTGATATACCTATAAAAAGTTTTATCCCCCTTCTTAACCGAGTTGGTTATCTTTTCCTCAGTTTGGGCCTTTGCTATTCTGACTACCCTCCCTGCTTCCTTCTGCCTTAACTGGTACAGTTCTCTGTCCTGCTCCTTCTGCGTTTCCTTATACTTCCTAAATGCTATCTTTTTCTCCTTAATCTTCACTGCCACCTCTTTTGAGAACCATAGTGGCTTTTTCTTTCATTTTGATTTGTTTATTTGCTTCACACAAATGCTTGTTGCCTCTGTGATGGCAGTTTTGATATTTCCCCATTGTTGCTCCACCTCTCCTTCTAGCCTGTTTGCTAGTGCTTTTCGAAGGCACTCTCCCATCTTGCTAAAGTCAGCCCTCCTGAAGTCCAGAACCCTCACTTTTGTATGGCTTGACTCTGTAGCTGAGTTTATCGTGAACCACACTGTTTGGTGGTCACTTGTTGCCAAATGGCTACCCATTTCTAGATCTGAGATCCTCTCACTGTCCCCATTTGAGAGTATGAGGTCTAAGATTGCTCCCTCATGAGTAGGTTCCAATACTAGCTGCCTGAGGCATGTCACCTGAAGGGCATCAAGAATGGCCCTGCTTTTGGATGTGGCTGCAGCAAAAGTGCTCCAGTTAACATCTGGCATATTAAGGTCCCCCATCAACAGTATCTCCCCTTTCTCTGCCATCCTAAGTCTGCCTTCTATCATATCCTTGTCTATTCCCTTCCCCTGACATGGGGGTCTGTATACAACCCCTGTGCGGATTGTGGTACCATTTCCAGTCTCTAAGGTGACCCACTGTGACTCCTCTCCTCCCTGTTTACTCTTTTGTTCAGTTGCTTTTATCCCTTCCCTTACATAAAGAACTACTCTGCCCCCTCTTCTCCCCTCCCTGTCTCTCCTGTAGGTTGTGTACCCTGGTATGTTAACATCCTGGTCATGGTTCTCTGTGTACCATGTTTCTGTGACTGCTACGATATTCGGGCATCCCTCTTCCATCAAGGCCATCAGTTCAGGGAGCTTGTTGCCCAGACTATGGGCATTGGTACTCATTACCCTCCATTTCTTGATGGTCTTACCCCTTTTTGCCCCATCCCTGACCTTATAGCATTTGTCACTTTCTCCATTTACCTCTGCACTTCTCCCTATTGACACCTCTATGTTGGTGTCTACCTCACTTAGTACCCTGATTTTTTTTGGGGGGGCTAGGATTTCCCTGCTCCTTTCCAGTGCCTCCCCCTTGGCTAGTTTAAATGCTTGCCAATGAAGCATTTAAACCTATCACCTAGGACCCTGGTTCCCCTCCTGGACAGAGGCAGACCATCATGCCAGTATAGGCCTGCATCCCTCCAGGTGGACCCCCAGTCCCCAATGAAGCCAAATCCCTGAGCTCTGCACCAGTTTTTCAACCACTGATTGAATCCGATGGTATGGAACACCCTAGCCTCACCCGTGCCATAGACAGGCAGCATCTCTGAGAAGGTTACCGTGTGTGCTATTTGTCTAAGACCCCTCCCCATCTCCACAAATGCTTCTTGCACTGCTCTAATCCCTTTCTTAGCCAGGTCATTTGTACCTAGGTGGACAATGACATCCAGCTCCCTCCCCTGTGCAGCTGCTCCTGTGATCCTGAGGATTCGCTCCCTGTCCCTCCAAGCCATGGCACCAGGCAGGCACCTTACCTCCCTCTCTCCCTTCCTCCCCAGTTCTACCCTTCCTAACAATGGAGTCCCCCACCAGGAGTTGTTTCCTTCCCCTGGTGGGGTCCCATGCCATCCTCCTGTGGGTCTCCTTTGTGGAGATTCCCAGCATCCTCCTTGGTCTCCAGTGTGGGTGCCTCCATAGAGGAACCACACTTTTCCAGAATGGCATAGAAATTGTGGAGGTGTACAGCTGAAGGGATATACCACTCTATAGGGGTACGATGCTGATGAGCCCTAGAGTAGGGTTCCACCCCTATAGGTGCCACAGGAATGATTCCCTTGGGTAAAGGTAGCTTAGAAAAAGCCCCAAAATTATACCCAAAAGGGTGTCAAGCATCAAAGGAGGTGAGAAGTCAGAAGATATCAAGGCCAGAAATGAAGGTGATAGACATAGATGGGAAGGACAGGAGAGGAATGAGAGATAATGAGAATGATAAACAAAAGGAAAGCTGACAAGATGCAGAAGGGTGGACTTCCTAAGGAGAGAGGGAATAGCAGGGGCCACCATCCAATTCCATCCAACAGTGGAACATAACTGCGGAACCTATGAAAGCACTAACCCTATTTGAATATTATGACCATTGGCATGAAGGGGAGGAAAAACACCCTTTGAGGAGGAAACCTCTAGGGATCCAAGGCTTAGGTCACCTTCCCTCCAGGATGTAGGACATTTTGGTTAGTGACAGCTCAGCTACTGCAATTTAGAGTCGATACTGAGGAAAGAGGAAAAGATTACAATTTAGATGAAGCTCTTGCTCTGACCTTTCTAACAGGAATGCTGTTGAGGGTTGTGAGTGATGTCTCTGCAACTAGATGCCCAAAAGCAAAGAAGGAGAGAGAAAAGACCACTGAGGCACTCAGCCAGCCTACATGAGCCTATGAAACAGACCAGGTGAACCAGAGGCAGTCAGATGGAGAATAGCATAGAGGGTGCCTCTGAACATGCTTGGGCAGTCAAAGGGGCCCTGATAAAGACAGCCCCACCCCTCACAGCTTGAAATCATAAATTTTTCATCCAGTGGTGTTGCTGAGATATGGGATGACTGAAGGTCCATCTGGAGCAAAGACAATCTCATTATGGTCCAGGGAGAAAGACTCTCCTCTCTGAGCTTTGCATGCTCTAGATGCAGACCTCATGGGTGCAGAGCAAGACCATCAGCAACAGGCTAGCCCTGAGTCATGGAGCATTGGACATGGAATGCACGTCTCTGAGTGGAGAGCAGGTCGAGTTGAGGTAGCATGAGCCCCGTTTGAGGGGTATGCTAGAATAGTCGATGTGAATGAGTAGACCTACAGAGAGGTCAGACAGAGAGAAGGAGACCCTGATGTGGGTCAGGAAGAAGCTGGATGTGGTTATTAACCACAGGAGTGCATGCCAACTGAGTCCATTGAAAAGCCAAATTAGGAGTGGGTTGAACCGTATGAGGTAGAAAAGAGAACAGCCAGGTGAAGCCCGCAGCTGATGGAGGAGGTACGAAGTACCAGGAGTAGTGAGATAGGGGCTATGAAGTTGGAATGGATGAGTGGAGGATCGAGATGAATATACGAGGTTGGCTGACAGAAGGAAGCTTAGAAGGTCGGCATGGACTGCTGAATGGGAACAAAGGATGTGAAGGGGGAGACGAGGCTGGCCGGGCAAAGCCCGCAGCCTACAATTAGTGGAAAAGTCAATGCAGGAGGGCAGAATGGTCAAGAATGAATGAAAGATAAATGATGGTGGATTGAAAGCCTTGAAGGCCTGAGTGGTTTAAGGTGAGGAATGAAATGGACGATGTATGATGATGAAATGAAGCCTGGAAGGTGGGTACGGTTAAGGTGAAATATGAAATGGGTGCTGTGTGGGATGATGTACAATGATGGAGTGAAGCCTTGGAGGCTGATACAGTGAATGTGAGGTATGGGAGGCCTTAAAGGCCAGCATGGGTAAGGGTAGGTAAGATGTCAAGTAGGGTATGGAAAGGATGAAGTTCGGTAATGATGGAGGTTTGACATGGAATGGAGGATATACAAGTAGAGGGGATGAGAACATAGGACTAGTGTATGAGGAGGATACAAATAGGTATGGTGAATGCAAGATAGGGAAATACCAGCAGCGAAGATGGTATGTGGAGAGATGGTGGGTAGGAATGGAGTGGTGAAAGAGGTGGCAGGCAGACTATGGAGAGTCCAAAAGAAAGAACAACAGTGAGCTAGGGGAAGAGAGGAAGTTTAAGAACAAAATACATGATATGACGGAGGTATGACGTGGAGGGTTGGTATCGAAGTTATGAAATGAACGATGTACAATGACAGGGTGAAAGCCTTGAAGGCTGGTATGAGTAAGCACCAAGTAGGATGGCAGGCAAAGTATAGGAAAGATGAGGTTCGATAATGAATGGAGGCTGACACGAGTAGAGGGAGCTACAAGATGAGTGGTCCAAAAAGTAGGACTAGAGGGAGGGAAGACACAAATAGGTACGATGGTGGTGGGGTAGGGAAACACCCCCAAAAGAAAAGATGAGACAAGAAAGGAGAGGAGGCGAGGGACCACCGGTGCTGAGTACCAGCAGAGCTGAGGCAGTATAAAGTACACGAAAAAATATGCAGCAAGCAGTGGAAAAGACACATGGAGGAGAAACACATCGAGGCAGGAAGCCTGGGCAATTAACCTCCAAGGGATTTACCACAAATAGGGTCCCAACTTACTGCCCCAGGCTGACACTCCAGCACCTGAGAGAATTCCACGATCAGCAGCCCCCGACAAGTGAGGCATGAGCAAGCGAGGTGTGGTAGCTGTGTGATGGGACTAATGTTCAGGATCCAGGTCAGGTTGGGTGGGATGGGAGGGCAGGTTGCAGGATTCGAGATTGGTGGGCAGAAAATCGAACAATGTCTGGTTGGTGCAGGTTTGGGTCACTTCTGAGTCCAGCTCAAGGTACAGGGAGAGAGAAGCAAGAGCAGAGAAGTCGGGACACATGGCAAAACATGCAATAGATGCTGACGCCTGGGGAGGAGAAGCAGAAATGAGCAACCAGCCACAGAAAAGGAGCTGGAAAGGTGAGCGGGCACATCAGGATGAAGTTGCGCCCCAAAAGGGGGGGGGCTGCCCCAGTGAAAACTCTGGGGAAGAGCCAGTAGTGATGCGGGAAAGAGGAGCGAGGAAGATGGGGGCCACAGAGAAAACCCCAGTGAGACCGTGGGGGAACAAGCCACACTGGCAGTGAGGTACGGGGCAGAAAGAGACAAGAGAGAGGGAAGAGGCATGAAAACGCCAGGGCAACATGCAAGAAAAGTGAGCAAGGAAACCTGGACCTCGGAGGATCCGCAGCAGAAGACATGGGAGAAAGGTGGGGGGAGAGAGAGAGAGAGAGAGAGAGAGAGAGAGAGAGCAATGCAGGGAAAAAGGAAACAGTTGCGGAACAAAGTGACTGATGCAGAGTGATGGGAGCACTAATGAGGCCAGAAACTGGAGGTGGGAACATGCGTCTGGAGGCGCAAAAGAAAAAGGGACTAGTCCAGAGGGAAGGAAAGAGGTGCTTCCGGTTGCAATGAAGAAACGAACCTTGGAACTAGCCAGCAGGAGCATCCTTTAAAGGCCTGATGGGGGAGTGGTTTGTTGCTCTGCCCATTGAAGTATGGGCATAGCCTCTGCAATTGTTCATATCGAAAGGAATAAATCAAAGTAAAAAACACATACTACACTGTTATTGCGTTACAATTGCAACACAGTTACATGAATCCTCTTGCATGTAATTCATGATTAGTTACATTGAAATTGACACTTAAAGTGTAACCTACAAATCTAATCTAAGCCTTAAATTGCATATAAGTGTTAGTACTATTATTAACTAGCAATAAGAATAATAACACAACACACTTAAATGTAAAACTGACCTTGGACCTTGGTCCGTAATTTCCCTAATTTTATCCACTGCCTGGGTGACCACTAGTGTAGCTTTTCCCATTCGCTGTAATTCCTGACTTACTCTGTACTGCACACTAATAACAGGGTTTCCAGGTGTGTGTGTGTCACGTGTAAGAGTGTTTCCAATTGACATGAGAAATAAAGAAAAGATTACTTAAGCTTGTATATAAAGCTAGAAATAAAGGAAAGATTTTCTCATTAACACTCAAAAATGTAACGTGGGGTAATGCAAGTCTAATTGTCACTGTATTCTGTACAGGCGTCACAGCAAGAGGTGGGAAAGGGAATATATTAATTTAGTGTAGCAATTACTAGTTGCTGGTAGCAATATACTGCCCCACTGTGTAGGGTCTCAGACCATAGCTGCTTCTTTTATTACAGTATCAAAAGTATCAGTGTTGAAATGGGGTCCCTACAGGCCATTCAGATTCCTCTGATCTCCCTTGAAAGCATCGCAATCAATATAGTATTTAGTGATATAAATTGTATCCATAGTATGCAATAAGAAATAACAGGGTGTGGGTACTATGGGATCACTACATGCCCAAGGGTGTAATGAGGTATGAGGCCACACCCTGAAGTATATTACTGCACATATCAAATGAGTTTACTGGGAAATTGCCAAGAAAATGGGGGAGGTCATTAAAAAAAGTGTCTAATTAATCATTCATGAGCTAAAGTAGTTCATTGATTAGCTGCCGAGCTGGTCTGAAATCTATTAGAAATGGTTAGCACGGCAAAGACGCTCAACTGAGCGCTTGTGCCACTCTGCTTAAAAACTTAAAAAAGAGAAAATATAAATGGCAAAAAGAAGATTGTTATTGTGATTAGACTTATAATCACAATAACAACCTCGAAGCCTGTCATTTACTTGGATTACCGATGGGCTGGAGGGAGGAGTCCCTCGGCTGCTCCTTGGGACTCCCATCCCCACAGCTGGTTGTTAATTCCTTGGAAATGACAGGCTTCTGGGTAGTCATTGCTTAAAATATAAAATCTAGTAAGATAGCCATGAAAATTATCTTAAATAATCTCCTGCTGTAAAGTCTGTGTCCTCCCTCCCAGTTGTGCACCTCCGATTCCCTTCCCACGTGCTGATAGGATTATGCCCTCCTTTGTTCTCTGTGAAACTGCCAAGACTGTCTTCCCCCCCAAAACCCTTTACTGCCAGGACTGTTGCAATTGTAACCCCTTTGCAGATGGGGGTTCTTGAAAGCTCCCTCGGAGCCTGTTTAAGTGCTCCCTACCAGGCTAGTGTCCTGCTTTTTAGCTGTTAAATGAGTAACAAGGAGCGTTTTGAAGCCTCCGTTTACTGTTTCTTTAAGGACTGCCTGTTGCAGTCGTGATCAATTGAAATGGGGGGAAGGCTGTGGGTTGTATGCCCGAGTCCCACCCGGGACGTGGAAAAGTAGCTTGCTTCTGCTGTCATTAGTGGTTCAGAGGGAGTTTTGATGGGGAATGCGATTGTTGTTGAAAATAACGTAAAATAGTAATGGTAATGAAGTTGTTCTAACCTGCCTTCCTTTGCAGTGAGGACTGTTTCGGATGTCTCCTCCATTTTGGTCCAGAACTGCTGAAATGGACCAATCAGTACTTCGGGACTCTGGAGAGCTGCCTGACCAATAGGGGAACTGCTTGTAGGATGGAGAAGGAATTATGGGCTATAGCGCCTTTTTCGCACCACTGAGGGGCAGAAGATCGCTTGACTGACAGGCGTGCCAGCCAATAGACACAGGTAGCGCCCCCTGGGGATTACACAATCTTTCCCTTTGTACTACCAGGACTGTTGCCATCTTTCCCTTTGTACTGCCAGGACTGTTGCCCTCTTTCAAAATTTACTGCCAGGAGTGTTGCCCTCTTTCTCTTTGTGCTGCCAGAACTGTTGCGCTCTTTCCCTTTGTGTTGCCAGGACTGTTGCACTCTTTTCCTTTGTATTGTCAGTGCTGTTGCCCTTTTTCCCCTTGGACTGCCAGGACTGTTGCCCTTTTTTCCTTTGTACTGCCAGGACTTTCCCTTTTTCCCTTTAGATTGCCAGGACTGTTGCCATTTACCCCATTTGTACTGCCAGGACTGGTGCTGTCTTTCCCATTGTGCTGCCAGAACTGTTGCCATATTTCCAGTTGTACTGCCAGAACTGTT
The DNA here is from genome assembly GCA_016271365.2 of Neoceratodus forsteri. Taxonomy (NCBI): domain Eukaryota; kingdom Metazoa; phylum Chordata; order Ceratodontiformes; family Ceratodontidae; genus Neoceratodus; species Neoceratodus forsteri. The sequence continues at coordinate 131,173,253 of JADMNL010000024.1, forward strand.
GCCCTCTTTACCTTTGTATTGTGAGGACTGTTACCCTCTTTCCCTTTGTACTGCCAGAACTGTTGCCCTCTTTCCCTTTGCGCTGCCAGAACTGTTGCCTTCTTTAACTTTGTACTGTCAGGAATGTTGCCTTTTTTCCCCTTTGTACTGCCTAGACTGTTGCCTTCTTTCCCTTTGTGCTGCCAGAACTGTTGTCCTCTTTCCCTTTCTACTGTCTGGACTGTTGCCCTTTTTCCCTTTGCAATGTCTGGACTGTTGCAATCTTTTCCATTTGTACTGCAAGAACTGTTGCCCTCTTTCCCATTGTACTGCCAGGATTGTTGCCCTTGTTCCCGTTGTGCTGCCAGGACTTTTGTCCTCTTTCCCTTTGTACTGTCAGGACTGTTGCCCTCTTTTCAATTGTACTGCCAGGACTATTGCCCTCCTTCCCTTTGTACTGCAATGACTTTTTCCCTTTTTCCCTATTGTATTGCCAGGACTGTTACAGTCTTTCCCATTGTTCGGTCAAGACTATTGCCCTCTTTCCCTTTGTACTGCCAGGACTGTTGCCCTCATTACTTTTGTTCTGCCAGGACTGCTGCTCTCTTTCTTTTTGGACAGACAGGACTTTTGCCCTCTTTCTCTTTGTACTGCCAGAACTGTTGCCCTTTTTCTCTTTGTACTGTCAGGGCTGTTGCCCTCTTCCCCTTTTTACTGCCAGAATTGTTGCCTTCTTTCCCTTTGTACTGCCAGGACTGTTGCCCTCTTTCCCTATGTATTGCCAGGTCTGTTACCCTTTTTCCCTTTGTACAACCATGACTGTTGCCCTGTTTCCTTTTTATTTCCAGGACTGTTGCCCTCTTTTCCATTTGTACTACCAGAAATGTTGCCCTCTTTTCCTTTGTGCTGCCAGAACTGTTTCCCCTCTTTCCCTTTGTACTGCCAGGACTGTTGGCCTTTTTCTCTCTGTGCTGCCAGCACTTTTGTCCTCTTTCCCTTTGTACTGTGAGGACTGTTGCCCTTTTTCCATTTGCAATGTCTGGACTGTTGTCCTCTTTTCATTTTGTACTGCAATAACTGTTGCCCTATTTCTCTTTGTTCCATCAGAACTATTGCCCTCTTTACCTTTGTGCTGACAGAAATGTTGCCCTTTAACCCTTTCTACTGCCAGGACAGTTGCCCTCTTTCCCTTTGTGCTGCCAGAACTGTTGCACTCTTTCTCTTTCTACTGCAAGGACTGTTGCCCTTTCTCCCTTTTTACTGTCAGGGCTGTTGCTCTCTTTTCCCTGTGTGCTGCCAGGACTTTTGCCCTCTTTCCCCTTTGTACTGCCAGTACTGTTGCCCTCCTTCCCTTTGTACTGCCAGGACTATTGCCCTTTCTTCCTATTGTACTGCCAGGACCATTGCCGTCTTTCCCATTGTTCTGTAAGGACTATTGCCCTCTTTCCCTTTGTACTGCTAGGACTGTTGTCCTCATTCCTTTTGTTCTGCCAGGACTGCTGCCCTCTTTCCCTTTGTACAGTCAAGATTGTTGCCCTCTTTCCCTTTGTACTGTCAGAACTGTTGCTATTTTTCTCTTTGTACTGTCAGGACTGTTGGCTTCTTTCACATTCTACTGCCAGGACTTTTGTCCTCTTTCCCTTTGTAGTGCCAGAACAGTAGCAACTTTTCCCTTTGTACTGCCAGAACTGTTGCCCTCTTTCCCTTTGTGCTGCCAGAACTGTTGCTGTTATTCATAGTGTATTGTCAGGACTGTTGCCCTCTTTGTCCATGTACTGAAGAGAACTGTTGCCCTCTTTCCATTTGTACTGTCAGGACTGTTACCCTCTTTCCCTTTGTAATGCCAGGATTGTTGCATTCTTTCCCTTTGTAGTGTGAAGACTGTTGCCTTCTTTCCATTTGTACTGACAGGACTGTTGCCTTCTTTTATTTATTTATTTTTTGTTGACCGGGTAAGTGCACTAGACAAATCCTGCCTATTTTCAGGCACAACCCGGGGAAGGGGATACAGATGAATGCCAACTGACCTTGAACCAGATTAAGCTGTTGGTGGTATTTTTTTAGTGAATGAGGGACATTTGGCCAGGACACCAGGGAAATTCCCCTACTCTTGCTTCCTGTGAGCAGGGGGCACTCTTTTTCCTGTGGGACTAAGATGGCTGCTGTCCCGGACCCTGGAGGAGGTGGGGATGATGCAACTCTTTGTTTTATGGTTTCTGCTCCAGATCTCCAGCCTGCTATTCCTGTTGGTTTGCCTAGTGATTGCAGTAATAATCAACCAGACTCTGCGCCACACCTAGTTGTTCATACACCTCCTGACTCTCCTCCTGATTTTGGAACTATCACCCAGATTTTGGACCAGCATTCTCCTACAGTTCTTGGGACCAGTACTCACACTATGTCTCCATCGCATTTGAGACTGTTATATGAACAAAATCATTCTCTCTTAAGGTGCTTCGTGCAGGAGGACGATGCACTGCACTCCACCCTGCCTACTATTTCTGACCAGGTTGAATTACACTCTGAGCTATCGTACACATCAATGACGGACTTCCTTGCAGCTCCTACCTGTACCGCTTCAGCTACTGCAGGCAAGCTATCCTCTACGAATACCCAAGGAGGTACTTCATTCCCAGACTCTGCGTGGTCCTCTGCTTCCACTCTGCGTGCTGTGGGTTGGACTCAACCACTTCCTGGTGCACCTTGGTCTTCTCCCCGAGCGGTAAGTGCACAGGACATTATACGGGGCAACACAGTCCCCGAACAGCCTGCTGAATCCACTTCCTTCCCTCATTCATTCTCACCGGCTTCATTGCACCTACGCCCTTCCACTTCGACACGGATTTCTGCTGTTGGCCAACCATCTCCTGAAACTCCAGACCCTCTGCAAGCTAAGGATTCTGATTCAGTACTGCATCCTCCACTGGCAGTACTCTCTTCTTCGACAGCTGATCCTATTCCCCACTTGGATAACCTTCCTTTGCCTACACTAAGTACAGGTGAGGCTTTGTCTGACTGTCCCTTTCACCTCAGTGACTTGTTTCAGAACTTGAGAGAACCAGCCTGACGTAGGAATGCAGTTCGTCTGAAATATTTTGGTGACCTCTCTACTGCACCTGATAGAAAAATAGAAAACTGTTCTGCATTTCCTGTTGCGTGACTCTATGGGTATTTCAGCAAGTGAATTGTTTGCTTTCATACATGTTAAAGGGGAATCAGTTTATGATTTAAGTTTTAAGAATGACTCTACTCTAGAAACATTTTGGATTAAATATGATGTGGTGAAGTCACAGCCTTTATGGACCCCCTTTATGCTCATTCCTCTTACTAAACCTACGGTGAAATTGATTACTCTTCTTTTTCGTAATGAAGGAGTGAGCATAGCGGATATTCAATACTGGCTAAGTAGCGCTGCTAACATTTTCAAGCTCCTCATCCTATTTTGGATGAGGGCCTTGGTTGAACAGGGGAAGGTGTTAAGGTGCAATTGAAGCAGAATGACAGAGGTAGAGCTCATTTGCCGGGTAGTTTTTATATAGGTAGGGATAGAGGTTTGTGTTTTTATCCCGGTCAACCCCACACCTGCCATAAATGCAGTTCTTGGACACATTTGAGCCATACCTGCAACGAGCCACAGTGCACTATTTGCTTGGCCTATGGTCATGTGAGTCTTGGTTGCCCTAACCCACGGAGGTGTAATCTCTGTGATGAGTCTGGCCATACTTACCATCAATGTCCGTGAGCTGACCATAATTGGTTGGACCGTCCCCCTCAGGATCAGGTTGCTCTTATCACGGACTCTCAGACTCAGGTTCTTCACCAGCGTGAAGGGGACGGCCAGGACGTAGTGCCCCCCCCCGTGACGATCTTCCCTTTGCTCTTCCTGCTCTTCCAGTGGCAGATCCTGTATTACAAGACCTGACCCCTCCCGGCACGGACCCGGCACCTGGAATTGTTGCCCCCTCCGATCCCATGCCACTCCCTCCCCCTCCTGCTTTGGACCCCTTTACGGAGGTTTCTCAGGGGAAAAAGGGTAAATCCAAAGGTAAGTGTAAGGTCCCAGCCCTTCCCCCAGACAATCCATTTTGACCAGGAATGGCTATCAAGCCCTGACCAAACGGAAGCAGTGGCGTGATATAATGGAAGAAGAAAAATGACTCTGAATCGTCACAGACCTCTTCCCTCCATTTAGACTACTCCTCTGATTCCCAGCAAGATCCCACCCCTACTACATCTGACACCAGGCGGCAATCGGCAGTTACTTGACACCTCTTTGCCTAATTCTTCATGTTTTTCTGCTGCTTTTTGGTCTTTTTCTTTTTTCTTATGCCTGTGGGTTTGGGTCTTCGCTGCCTCACACTTAATGTGTGTAGCATGAAATCCCATAGAAAACTTCTTGCCTCTCTACAGTATCTTTCAGATCTCCCGCATGATCTCTACTTACTTCAGGATACTAGGCTGAAGACTCGATATGAGCTGACTCAGGCTTCTGCTGGCTGGACTAGAGGCCCTTCCTACTGGTCTTCTGGTAAGGATAAATGTGATGGGTTGGGTATTTTGTTTTTTTGGTTTTGACTGTGCTGTTACGAGACTGGTTGACATTGTCCCTGGCCGCGCCTTATTGCTTGATTGCACTTTCCATCGCCTGCAGCTCAGGATTCTGAATGTTTATGCACCTCAGGGTATTGCTGCTCGTTCTGACTTATTTTGGTTGTTGCAGCCTTATTTACACACCTCTAGACATCTTTATATGGGAGGAGACTTCAATTGTGGTCTCACTGTGGCTGACAGAGGAGGCTCCACACAGAAGCTTTTCGGGGACTCTACTGCATTACGTATTATTCTCAAGTACGCCTCTCTTAAGGACGGTTATTGTGAGGTGCATCCCAAGGGAACAATGACCTATCATATAGGCCTTTTGGCCACCCGTATTGATTTTATCTTTCTCTCCCAGAATGTCAATTCCTTGCGAGACCTCGGATCACATGGCCATCTCGTTGCTTTGTTTTCCTTCTACGGCTTCTCATCCTCTTCTTGTTTCTTCATGCTGGAAGTTGAATAGCTCCTTACTGTCTGATGGCAGCATTATTCGAGACTGTCGGGATTTTCTGTTAGCCTGAATTTTGGTTCTGGATGCTTACACCTCCCCTTTAAATTGGTGGGATGATACCAAATCAGATCTTAAATGCTTTTTTCTTAGGTATGCAAGGAGTAAATCTGTTTCCTCTTATTGCCAGTATTTATTATTGCAGCGACATTTACAGGATGTAATCTCTAGGGCTGCTTAGACGGCACAAGACTGCTCCCCCCTTATTGCTTCCTTGAAGACCCGGATGGAAGAGTATCAATATAACAGGGCACGCTCATTGCGTCTTGAGGCTACTTGTGGCACCCACTCTTCTAAGGCCTCCTTTGATATATACAAGCGCTGTTCTGACAGGGTGGCAGCCACACACATTGAACGTCTTATTGACCCTGACTCTTCTAAGGTTTATGATACTATAACGTCTCTCCAGCTAAAGGTCTCTTCTCATTTAGCCAGTGTTTTTGGGACTTCTTCAGTGGCTACATCCGCTGCCGCTTCCTTTTTTGATTTCCTGACCCCTTTTTCTCCTCTTGATCTTTGCACCAAGTTGACGGCCCTGATTTCCTTGTTAGAGGTGCAGGCTGCTATTAAGAAACAAAAGTGATGTACTTCTCCAGGCCAGGACGGCCTTACTGCTGAACTTTATCAAGCTTTTTCAGATGTCTTTTCACCCATTCTTACTTTGCTCTTTAATACTATCATTGCTACTCATTCTGTTCCTCGGAACTTTTCAGATGCAACCGTGTTTCTGTTGTTTAAGAAAAGAGATAGGTTGGACATACGGAATTGGAGGCCTTTGAGTCTCCTGAATGTGGACTATAAGATTTTTACATCCATCCTGCTTCACCGTCTTCTTCCTGTTGCATCCCATGTCATTTCAGAAGTCCAGACCTGTGCTATTCCTCACCGCACTATTGTTTCCAATCTTTCCCTGCTTAGAGATGTCTCTGCCTTTAGCTCTTCTTCTTCTCCTTCACTTCTTCTCTCACTGGATCAGGAGAAGGCGTTTGATAGAGTAAATTGTGACTACCTCTTTCAAGTCTTGTCTCATTACGATATTCTGTAGTGCTTTATTCAATGGATTAGATTACTCTATTCCACTGCCTGGATCCATCCTTATGTCAATGGCGCCTCATGCCCCCCCTTTTTGAGTCGTACCAGGGTTTGGCAGAGCTGCCCTCTCAGTCCTCTTCTTTATGTTTTTCATATAGATCCATTACTTCGTAGACTCTTATGCCACCCATCGATCCCTCATTTGCCCTTTCCTTCCGGGTGCTCTGTCCCTACAGTATTAGCTTATGCGGACGATCTCTGCATTCTCACCACCCCGCACCTACAAGAGGCGGACTTACTCCTCCTATTAACGGATTTCGAATGTGTGTCTCCTTCTAAGCTTAATTATAATAAGAGTTCGGCATTGTACCTCCCGATTCCACCACCCCACATTCACTTCGCTACGTTGCGGGAGTACCTGTACAATTGTCCCCGGTTAAAGTTTTAGGATTGACCTTTGGTTCCCCTGATGATGCCCACTCAAATTGGACTATTGTTTTGGACAAGGCCTTTCATTTGATTGCATCCTGGAAGGGTCATATCATTGCAAAGAGAAAGCAGGTTTTGTTGTTGAAAACCTTAGTTCTTCCTTTATTTCTTCACGTGGCTTCAGTTTTTCCAGTCCCCTTTTTCTTGGAGGCTCGCTTGTATAATGTTTTCTTTCAGGGATTCTGGGGCTGCCATTTAAATCCGGTGAAACGTTCTTACACATATCTTGATTATTGCCATGGTGGGGTTCTGATGTTGAACCCCTTGGTGTTTTTTCACTGTTTGTTTATTAAGACTGCTATTCCCTACCTATTGAACACACCCCCAGTCTTTTGGATTTCTCTTCATCATCATCATACTGCTCCATTGTGCAGCGCCTGGTGTCTCCCCCCTTTGGAAATTCCTTAGAATTTTCGTAAGTTTGAGCTTCCCTATTTTATCATCCCCACTTTTTTAAAAATCCGTCAGTGATCTCTGACCCCTACGGTGATTCTCTCTTCCTCAAGGAAGCACTTATATCGGTCTGTTTTGGGAACATCCTTTTTGGACCTTCTGGTGCTGCGTGATTCCCTTGGCATTCAACTGGACTCCTCCAGAGTTTTTCTCCAACTGACTGATCCATGAATCCCCCAAAGGGTTTGGGATGTAACCTGGCTTTCTTGTCATGACAGACTAGGTGTTCGTGGTAATACGAAGCATAAGGCTCATGAAGAAAGGACTTGTCCCCGGGATACGTGCCTTTCCATTCCAGAGACCATGATGCATTTCTTTCTTGATTGCCCCACTCACAACCGGTATGGACCCTTCTCCTCCATAAGTGGAAGGAAAAGGCCCTTCCTTTTCTCACGTATAATATTTTGATTTATGGTATTTATCCCCCTACTTTGGTTCATTATCATCCTAGTACTTTATGTTTAATTTTTGCATTTTGTCGCTTCTATTTGTGGTAGGCCAGATGTGCATTTTTATTACAACAGAAGGTGTATAGCCCTACTCAGATTGTCACTCAGATTTTACAGGGCTTACAGGCTGTTTATAATTCTGAGAAAACCTCTGTATCGCCTAAAGTTTTTCGACACTATTGGGACTTCTATTTCTGGATTTTTTCCTAATGATGCAGTACTTTTTTGTGTTTTCTTTGCTTTTCTTCATTGTAATTTTGTATGATGTACTAGTGTTCATGCAACGTTTGTATACAATGCAATACTTCCCTACCCTTTTAGTGGGGAAGGGATGGGGGTTATAAACCAATACGGATTCTTACTGCTTGTTATTCATGTATGCTGTAATACTTATTTTTGTTTTTTATTTCATTTATTATGGTTTTGTATGATGCCATACACTTTTTTATATTTTATCTTAAGTTTTTACTGGACGATTCCCCTACTCTTATAGTGGGGATGGGATGGGGTTCGGTACAACTACGGGTTATTTATGTTTGTAGTTCATGTATGCTATAGTACTTATTTCTGTTTTTTGACCTCCTTCCTTTTGTTTTTGTATAATGCAATATGTTTTAGAATGATTTGTTTTCAATGCAACTTCCCCTACTCTTTTAGTGGGAATGGGATGGGGGTTATGTGCCTATGTGGATTGTTTTTGTTTCGTGATCCATGTATGCTGTAATACTTATTTCTGTTTTTGAATTCTTTTCTTATGCTTTTGTATGAAGTCATACGATTTTGTATATTTTGTTTTCAGTTTTCAATAAAAAATTTCCCTACTCTTTCTGATAAGTGCCATGGGATCTTTAACATCCACCTGAACTACCACCAATCCAGGCAGATGGGACCTCGGTTTAACGTCTCATCCGAAAGACAGCACCTCAGAAGTGCAGCGCTCCTCTCATGCTGCACTACAGTGTCAGTAATGGGATAGTAACACAAGTGCCAGATGTGGGAACTGAACCCACAGCCCTCTGATCTCCCGGCATCAGAGGCGAGTGTGCTACCTACTGAGCCACTGACACTGATTTTCCCTTTGTATTGCCAGAACTGTTGCCCTTTTTCCCATTGTACTGCCAGGACTTTTGCCCTCTTTCCCTTTTTATTGCCAAGACTGTTGCAACTTTTCCCTTTGTACTACCAGGACTGTTGTCCTCTTCCCCTTAGTTCTGCCAGGACTGCTGCTCTCTTTCTTTTTGGACATTCAGGACTGTTGCCTGCTTTCCCTTTGTACTGTCAGGACTGTTGCACTCTTTACCCTTTGTACTGCCAGAAATGTTGTCCTCTTTCCCTTTGCGCTGCCAGAACTGTTGCCTTCTTTACCTTTGTGCTGTCAGGAATGTTGCCTTTTTTCCCTTTGTACTGCCTAGACTGTTGCCATCTCTCCCATTGTGCTGCCAGAACTGTTGCCCACTTTCCCTTTCTACTGCCAGGATTGTTGCCCTTTTTCCGTTTGCAATGTCCAGACTGTTGCAATCTTTTCCATTTGTACTGCAAGAACTGTTGCCGTCTTTCCCGTTGTACTGCCAGAGCTGTTACCCTTTTTCCTTTTGTGCTGCCAAGACTTTTGTCCTCTTTCCCTTTGTACTGTCAGGACTGTTGCCCTCTTTCTGATTGTACTGCCAGGACTGTTGTCCTCCTTCCCTTTGTACTAAGATGACTTTTTCCCTTTTTCCCTATTGTACTGCCAGGATTGTTACCCTCTTTCCCATTGTTCTGTCAAGACTATTGCCCTCTTTGCTTTTCTACTGCCAGGACTGTTGCCCTCATTTCTTTTGTTCTGCCAGGACTGCTGCTATCTTACTTTTTGTACAGTCAGAACTTTTGCCCTCTTTCCCTTTGTACTGCCAGAACAGTTGCCCTTTTTCTCTTTGTGCTGTCGGAACTGTTGCCCTCTTTCCCTTTTTACTGCCAGAATTGTTGCCTTCTTTCCCTTTCTACTGTCAAGACTGTTGCCCTCTCTCCCTTTGTACTGCCAGAACTGTTGCCCTCTTTCCCTCTGTATTGCCAAGACTGTTGCCCTTTTTCCCTTTGTACTACCAGGACTGTTGCCCTGTTTCCTTTTTATTTCCAGGACTGTTGCCCTCTTTTCCATTTGTACTGCCAGAACTGTTGCCCTCTTTCCCTTTGTGCTGCCAGGACTGTTGCCCTTTTTCTCTTTGCGCTGCCAGGACTTTTGCCCTCTTTCCATTTGCACTGTCAGGACTGTTGCCTTCTTTCCCATTGTACTGCCTGGACTGTTGCCCTCATTCCTTTTGTACTGCCAGTACTGCTGCCCTCTTTCTGTTTGTACAGTCAGGATGGTTTTCCTCATTCCCTTTGTACAGCCAGAACTGTTGCCTTTTTCCCATTGTACTATCAGGACTGTTGCCCTCTTTCCCATTGTACTGCCAGGACTTTTGCCCTCTTTCCCATTTTATTGCCAGGACTGTTGCAACTTTTCCTTTTGTCCTGCCAGGGTTGTTGCCCTCATTCCCTTTGCATTGCCAGTAATGATGCCTTTGTTCCCTTTCTACTTCCAGGGTTGTTGCCCTGTTTCCCTTTGTATTGCCAGGACTGTTGCCCTCTTTCCTTTTGTACTGACAGGACTGCTGCCCTCTTTCCCTTTGTGCAGTCAGGACTGTTTCCCTCTTTCCCTTTGTACTGCCAGAACTGTTGCCCTTTTTCCCTTTGTACTGTCAGGGCTGTTGCCCTCTTTCCCAGTGTACTGACAGGACTTTTGCCCTCTTTCTCTTTTTATTGCCAAGACTGTTGCAACTTTTCCCTTCGTACTGCCAGGGCTCTTCCGCTCTTTCCCTTTACATTGCCAGTACTGATGCCTTTTTTCCCTTTCTACTGCCAAGGCTATTGCCCTCTTTCTCTTTGCACTGCCAGGACTGTTACCCCTTTTCTTTTTGTACTGCCAAGACTGTTTCCCTCTATCCCTTTGTGCTGTCAGAACTTTTGCCCTTTTCCCATTGTATTGCCAGAACTGTTACCCTATTTCCCTTTGTACTGTCAGGACTGTTACACTCTTTCCCTTTGTATTGCTATGACAGTTGCCCCCCCTTCCATTTGTGCCATCAGGACTGTTGCCCTCTTTCCTGTTTTACTGTCAGAATTGCTGCCTTCTTTCCCTTTGTACTGTCAAGGCAGTTGCCCTCTTTCTCTTTGTACTGCCAGGACTGTTGCCCTCTTTTTCTTCGTACTGTCAGAACTGTTGCCCTCATTCCCTTTGTACTGTCAGGATTGTTGCCCTCTTTCCCTTTATCATGCCAGGACTGTTGCACTCTTTCCCTTTGTATTGCCAGCACCGTCACCCTTTTTCCCTTTGTACTGCCAGGACTATTGCCCTATTTCCTTTTGTATTGCCAGGACTGTTGCCCATGTTCCCTTTAGACTGTCAGGACTGTTTCAGTCTTTTCCCTTTGTACTGCCTGAACTGTTGCTCTCTTTTCCTTTGTACTGTCAGGAGTGTTGCCCTCTTTCCCTTTGTCCTGCCCAAACTGTTGACCTCTTTCCCAATGTACTGACAGTAATGTTGCCCTTTTTCTTTTGTACTGCCAGGACAGTTGCCCTCTTTTCATTTGTGCTGCCAGAACTGTTGACTTCTTTCCCTTGGTATTGTCAGGACTTTTGCCCTTTTTCCCTTTGCACTGTCAGGACTGTTGCCTTTTTTCCATTTGTTATGTCTGACTGTTGCTTCTTCTCCTTTGTACTGCCAGGAACTGTTTCCCCTTGCCCTTTGTTCCACCAGCACTGTTGCCCTCTTTACGCTTTGTGCTGCCAGGAAATGTTTGCTTTTAACTTTCTACTGTAGGGCCAGTTGCCTTCTTTCCTTTCATTTCTGGAGACTGTTGCACTTTTTCACTTTCTACTGCAAGGGCTGTTTGCCTTTTTCCCTAGGTACTGTCAGGACTGCTGCCCTCTTTTCCCTTTGCACTGTCAAGACTGTTGCTGTCTTTCTCTTTGTGCTGCCAGAACTGTCATCCTCTTTCCCTTTGTACTGCCAGAACTATTGCCTGTTTTCCCTTTGTACTGCCTGAAATGTTGTCCTCTTTCCCTTTGTATCATCAAGACTGTTGTCCTCTTTCCCTCTGCTTTGCCAGAACTGTTGCCTTCTTTCCCTTTGTACTGTCAGGAATGTTGCCTTTTTTCCCTTTGTACTGCCTAGACTGTTGCCCTCTTTCCATTTGTTCTGCCAGAACTGTTGCCCTCTTTCCCTTTCTACTGTCAGGACTGTTGCACTTTTTCCCTTTGCAATGTTAGGACTGTTGCCCTCTTTTCCGTTTGTACTGCCAGAACTGTTGCCCTCTTTCCTGTTGTGCTGCCAGGAGTGTTACCCTCTTTCCCTTTGTACTGTAAGGAGTGTTTCTCTCTTCCTGATTATACTGCCAGGACTGTTGCCCTCCTTCCCTTTGTACTGCCATGACTGTTGCCCTTTTTCCCATTGTACTGCAAGGACTGATATCCTCTTTCTCATTGTTCTGTCAGGACTATTGCCCTCCTTCCCTTTGTACTGCCAGGATGGTTGCTCTCATTGCTTTTGTTCTGACAGGACTGCTGCCCTCTTTCTTTTTGTACAGTCAGGGCTGTTGTCCTCTTTCCCTTTGTACTGCTAGAACAGTTGAACTTTTTCTCTTTGTATTGTCCGGACTGTTGTCCTCTTTCCATTTTTACTGCCAGAATAGTTGCCTTCTTTCCCTTTGTACTGTCAAGACTGTTGCCCTCTTTCCCTTGGTACTGCCAGGACTGTTGCCCTCTTTCCCTTTGTATTGCCAGGAATGTTGCCCTTTTTCCCTGTCTACTACTAGGACTGTTGTCCTGTTTCCTTTTCATTGCCAGTACTGTTGTCCTCTTTCCCTTAGTGCTCCCAAAACTGTTACTCTATTTCCCTTTGTCCTGCCAGGACTGTTGCCCTCTTTCCCTTAGTATTGTCAGAACTGTCGCCCTCATTTCTTTTGTACTGTCAGGACTGTTGCCCTCTTTCCCTTTGTAATGCCAGACTCTTGTCCTCTTTCCCTTTGAATTGCCAGAACTGTTGCCCATTATCCTTTTAGACTATCAGGACTGCCGCCCTCTTTTCTTTTTATACTGCCAGAACTGTTGCAATCTTTTCATTTGTACTGCAAGACTGGTGCCCTTTTCCTAAGTACTGTTCAGTACATGTTCTCTCTTTCTCTTTGGTGTTCGGAGAAGGTTTCTCTTTCCTTTGTACTGCCATTACTGTTGCCCATTTTCCATTTAGTGTGACATGACTGTTGCACCCTTTTCCCTTTGTGCTTCCATAACTGTTGTCCTTATTCCCTTTGTACTATCAGGACTGTTGCCATCTTTCTCTTTGTGCTGCCAGAACTTTTGCCCTCTTTCCCTTTGTACTGCCAGGACTATTGCCCTTTTCCCCTTTGGACTGTCAGGACTGTTGCCCTCTTTTCCCTTTGCACTGCCAGAAATGTTGTCCTCTTTCCCTTTGTACCATCAAGACTGTTGTCTTATTTCCCTTTGCGCTGCCCTAACTGTTGCCTTCTTTCCCTTTATATTGTCAGAAATGTTGCCTTTTTTTTCTTTGACCTGCCTAGACTGTGGCCCTCTTTCCCTTTGTACTGCCAGAACTGTTGAAATTTTTCTCTTTGTACTGTCAGGACTGTTGCCCTCTTTCCCTTGGTACTGCCAGGACTGTTGCCCTCTTTCACTTTGTATTGCCAGGAGTGTTGCCCTTTTTCCCTATCTACTACCAGGACTGTTGTCCTGTTTCCATTTCATTGCCAGTACTATTGTCCTCTTTCATTTTGTGCTGCCAGAACTGTTACCCTATTTCCCTTTGTACTGCCAGGACTGTTGCCCTCTTTCCCTTAGTACTGACAGAATTGGTGCCCTAATTCCTTATGTACTGTCAGGACTGTTGCCTTCTTTCCCTTTGAATTGCCAGAACTGTCTCCCTTTTTCCATTTGTGCTGCCAGGACTATTGCCTTGTTTCCTTTTGTATTGCCGGGACTGTTGCCCATTATCCCTTTAGACTGTCAGGACTGTCGAACTGTTTTCCTTTTATACTGCCATAACTGTTGCCATCTTTTCCTTTGTACTGTCAGGACTGTTTCCCTCTTTTCCTTTATCCAGCCCGAACTATTGACCTCTTTTCCTTTTTACTGACAGGAATGTTGACCTTTTTCCTTTGTACTGCCAGGACTGATGCCCTCTTTCCATTTGGGCTTCCAGAACTGTTGTCTTCTTTCCCTTGGTACTACCAGGAGGTTTGCCCTTGTTCCCTTTGTACTGTCAGGACTGTTGCCCTTTTTCCATAGGTAATGTCTGGACTGTTGTCCTCTTTTCCCTTTTGTACTGCAAGAACTGTTGCCCTTTTTCTCTTTGTTCCATCAGAACTATTGCCCTCTTTACCTTTGTGCTGCCAGAAATGTTTCCCTTTAACCCTTTCTACTGCCAGGATAGTTGCCCTCTTTCCCTTTGTGCTGCCAGAACTGTTGCACTCTTTCTCTTTCTACTGCAAGGACGATTGCCCTTTTTCCCTTTGTACTGTCAGGACTGTTGTCCTCTTTCCCCTATGTACTGTCAGGACTGTTGCCCTCTTTCCCTTTGTGCTCCCAGAACTGTTTCTCTCTTTCCTTTTGTACTGCCAGAACTGTTGCCCATTTTCCATTTAGTGTGACATGACTGTTGCCCTCTTTTCCCTTTGTGCTTCCATAACTGTTGCCCTCCTTCCCTTAGTACTATTAGGACTGTTGCCGTCTTTCTCTTTGTGCTGCCAGAACTGTTGCCTTCTTTCCTTTTGTACTGCCAGGACTATCGCCATTTTCCCCTTTGGACTGTCAGGACTGTTGCCCTCTTTTTCCTTCATACTGCCAGAAATTTTGTCCTCTTTCCCTTTGTACCATCAAGACTGTTGTCCTATTTCCCATTGCACTGCTCTAACTGTTGCCTTCTTTCCCTTTGTAGTGTCAGAAATGTTGCCTTTTTTTCCTTTGTACTGCCTAGACTTTTGCAGTCTTTCCATTTGTGCTGCCAAAGCTGTTGCCCTCTTTCCCTTTCTACTGTCAGTACTGTTGCCCTTTTTCCTTTTGCAATGTCAAGACTGTTGCCCTCTTTTCTGTTTGTACTGCGAGAACTGTTGCCCTCTTTCCCTTTGTACTGCCAGGACTGTTGCGCTTTTTCCTTGAGTGCTGCCAGGACTTTTGCACTCTTTCCCTTTGTCCTGTCAGAACTGTTGCCCTCTTTCCGATTGTACTGCCAGTGCTGTTGCCCTCCTTCCCTTTGTTCTGTCAGGACTGTTGTCCTTTTTCCCTATTGTACTGCCAGGACTGTTGCCCTCTTTCCCTTTGTTATGTCAGGACTATTGCCCACTTTCCCTTTGTACTGCTAGGACTGTTGTCCTCATTCCTTTTGTTCTGCTAGGACTGCTGCCCTCTTTCCCTATGTACAGTCAGGATTGTTGCCCTCTTTCCCTTTGTACTGCCAGGACAGTTGCAACTTTTCCCTTTGTACTGCCAGGACTGTTGCCTTCTTTCCCTTTGCATTGACAGTACTGATACCCTTTATCCCTTTGTACTGCCAGGGATATTGTCCTGTTTCCCTTTGTATTGCCAAGACTGTTGCCCTGTTTCCCTTTGTACTGCCAGAACTGTAGCCCTCTTTCCCTTTGTGATGCCAAAACTGTTGCTGTTATTCATATTGTATTGTCTGGACTGCTGCCCTCTTTTTCCATGTATTGAGAGAACCGTTAACCTCCTTCCCTTTGCACTGTCAGGACTGTTGCCCTCTTTCCCTTTGTACTATCAGGACTGTTACCCTCTTTCTCTTTGTAATGCCAGGATTGTTGAGTTCTATCCCTTTGTACTGTCAAGACTGTTGCTCTCTTTCCCGTCATTCTGTCAGGACTATTGCCCTCTTTCCCTTTGCACTGTCAGGACTGTTGCCCTCTTTTCCTTTGTAATGCCAGGATTGTTGAGTTCTATCCCTTTGTACTGTCAAGACTGTTGCCCTCATTCATTTTGTACTGCCAGGACTGCTGCCCTCTTTCTGTTTGTAGAGTCAGGACTGTTTCCCTCTTTCCCTTTGTACTGCCAGAACTGTTGCCCTTTTTCCCATTGTATTCTCAGGACTGTTGCCCTCTTTCCTATTGTACTGCCAGAGCTTTTGCCCTCTTTCCTGTTGTACTGACAACACTGTTGCCCTTTTTCCCTTTGTGCTGCCAGGACTTTTGTCCTCTTTCTCTGTGTACTGTCAGGACTGTTGACCTCTTTCCGATTGACCTGCCAGGACTTTTGCCCTCTTTCCCATTTTATTGCCAGGACTGTTGCAGCGTTTCCCTTTGTACTGCCACAAATGTTGCCCTCTTCCTCTTTGTTCTGCCAGGACTGCTGCTGTCTTTCTTTTTGGACAGTCAGGACCAATGCTCTCTTTCCCTTTGTACTGTCAGGACTGTCTACCTCTTTTCCCTTTGTACTGACTGAAATGTTGTCCACTTTCCCTTTGTACCATCAAGACTGTTGTCCTCTTTCCTGTTGCGCTGCCAGAACTGTTATCTTGTTTTCCTTTGTACTGTCAGGAATGTTGTCTTTTTTCCCTTTGTACTGCCTAGACCATTGCCCTCTTTCCCGTTGTGCTGCCAGAACTGTTGCCCTCTTTCCCTTTGCAGTGTCCAGAATGTTACCCTCATTTCCATTTGTACTGCCAGAACTGTTGCCCTCTTTCCTGTTGTACTGCCAGGACTGTTGCCCATTTTCCCTTTGTGCTGCCAGGACTTTTGTCCTCTTTCTCTTTGTAATGCCAGGACTGTTGACCTCTTTCTGAATGAACTGCCAGGACTGTTGCCCTCCTTCCCCTTGTACTGCAATGACTTTTGCCCATTTTCCATATTGTACTGCCAGGACTGTTACCCTCTTTCCCGTTGTTCTGTCAGGACTATTGCCCTCTTTCCCTTTGTACTGCCAGGACTGTTGCCCTCATTCATTTTGTACTGCCAGGACTGCTGCCCTCTTTCTGTTTGTAGAGTCAGGACTGTTTCCTTCTTTCCCTTTGTACTGCCAGAACTGTTGCCCTTTTTCCCATTGTACTCTCAGGACTGTTGCCCTCTTTCCCATTGTACTGCAAGAGCTTTTGCCCTCTTTCCTGTTGTACTGACAACACTGTTGCCCTTTTTCCCTTTGTGTTGCCAGGACTTTTGTCCTCTTTCTCTGTGTACTGTCAGGACTGTTGACCTCTTTCCGATTGACCTGCCAGGACTTTTGCCCTCTTTCCCATTTTATTGCCAGGACTGTTGCAGTGTTTCCCTTTGTACTGCCACAAATGTTGTCCTCTTCCTCTTTGTTCTGCCAGGACTGCTGCTGTCTTTCTTTTTGGACAGTCAGGACCAATGCTCTCTTTCTCTTTGTACTGTCAGGACTGTCTCCCTCTTTTCCCTTTGTGCTGACTGAAATGTTGTCCTCTTTCCCTTTGTACCATCAAGACTGTTGTCCTCTTTCCCGTTGCGCTGCCAGAACTGTTATCTTGTTTTCCTTTGTACTGTCAGGAATGTTGTCTTTTTTCCCTTTGTACTGCCTAGACCGTTGCCCTCTTTCCCGTTGTGCTGCCAGAACTGTTGCCCTCTTTCCCTTTCTACTGCCAGGACTGTTGCCCTTTTTCCCTTTGCAGTGTCCAGAATGTTACCCTCATTTCCGTTTGTACTGCCAGAACTGTTGCCCTCTTTCCTGTTGTACTGCCAGGACTGTTGCCCATTTTTCCTTTGTGCTGCCCGGACTTTTGACCTCTTTCTCTTTGTAATGCCAGGACTATTGACCTCTTTCTGATTGAACTGCCAGGACTGTTGACCTCTTTCTGATTGAACTGCCAGGACTGTTGCCCTCCTTCCCCTTGTACTGCAATGACTTTTGGCGATTTTCCCTATTGTACTGCCAGGACTGTTACCCTCTTTCCCATTGTTCTGTCTAGACTATTGCCTTCTTTCCCTTTGTACTGCCAGTACTGTTGCCCTCATTTCTTTTGGTCTGCCAGGACTGCTGCTTTCTTTCTTTTTGGACAGTCAGAACTGTTGCCCTGTTTCCCTTTTACTGCCAGAATTCTTGCCTTCTTTCCCTTTGTACTGTCAAGACTATTGCCCTCTTTACTTTTGTATTGCCAGGACTGTTGCCCTTTTTCCCTTTGTACTACCAGGACTGTTGCCCTGTTTCCTTTTTATTTCCAGGACTGTTGTCCTCTTTTCTATTCGTACTGCCAGATCTGTTGCCCTCTTTCTCTTTGTGCTGCCAGAACTGTTTCCCTCTTTCCCTTTGTACTGCCAGTACTGTTGCCACGTTTCTCTTTGTGCTGCTGGGAGTTTTGCCCTCTTTCCCTTCGTACTGTCAGAACTGCTACCCTCCTTCCCATTGTCCTGCAGGACTGTTGCCCTTTTTCCCTATTGTACTACCAAGACAGTTACCCTCTTTCACATTTTTCTTCCAGGACTATTGCCCTCTTTCCCTTTGTACTGCCAGGACTGTTGCCCTCATTCATTTTATACTGCCAGGACTGCTGCCCTCTTTCTGTTTGTAGAGTCAGGACTGTTTCCCTCTTTCCCTTTGTACTGCCAGAACTGTTGCCCTTTTTCCCATTGTACTCTCAGGACTGTTGCCCTCTTTCCCATTGTACTGCCAGAGCTTTTGCCCTCTTTTCTGTTGTACTGACAACACTGTTGCCCTTTTTCCCTTTGTGCTGCCAGGACTTTTGTCCTCTTTCTCTGTGTACTGTAAGGACTGTTGACCTGTTTCCGATTGACCTGCCAGGACTTTTGTCCTCTTTCCCATTTTATTGCCAGGACTGTTGCAGCTTTTCCCTTTGTACTGCCACAAATGTTGCCCTCTTCCTCTTTGTTCTGCCAGGACTGCTGCTGTCTTTCTTTTTGGACAGTCAGGACCAATGCTCTCTTTCCCTTTGTACTGTTGGGACTGTCTCCCTCTTTTCCCTTTGTACTGCCTGAAATGTTGTCCTCTTTCCCTTTGTACCATCAAGACTGTTGTCCTCTTTCCCGTTGCGCTGCCAGAACTGTTATCTTGTTTTCCTTTGTACTGTCAGGAATGTTGTCTTTTTTCCCTTTGTACTGCCTAGACCATTGCCCTCTTTCCCGTTGTGCTGCCAGAACTGTTGCCCTCTTTCCCTTTCTACTGCCAGGACTGTTGCCCTCTTTCCCATTGTTCTGTCTAGACTATTGCCTTCTTCCCCTTTGTATTGCCAGTACTGTTGCCCTCGTTCCTTTTGTTCTGCCAGAACTGCTGCTTTCTTTCTTTTTGGACAGTCAGGACTTTTTCCCTCTTTCCCTTTGTACTGCCTGAACTGTTGCCCTTTTTTTCTTTGTACTGTCAGAACTGTTGCCCTCTTTTCCTTTTACTGCCAGAATTCTTGCCTTCTTTCCCTTGGTACTGTCAAGACTGTTGCTCTCTTTATTTTTTATTTATTTTTATTTTATTTAGACAGCAGTTTGGAAAACCTTTGAGCCATAGGCTCATTTACAAAGGTACCTTGTCACAGTAAGACAAACGAAAATACACAGTATAACAGTACAACACATAAGTATAACAGTAACTTAAGACATAGATACAAACAAGCTGGTACAGGTAGGACTGATGCAAACAATACCAGAGTTATGTTGTCCTTAGCAGCTTAGTAATAAGCTTTGTCATAAGTGTTAGTGCGGCTTTGACTAGTGGCAATTACAGCATCAGGTGTTAATAAGGTGGTTCGTATTAAGTTTGAAGCGTGATATGGTTGGGCTTGGATGGAGGGGGGCAGTGTGTTGGACCAGGAGGGGGCCCTAAAGCTGAAGGCTCTTTGGCGGAGGTCCTAGCTCTAGGGATAACAAGAGAGGTTTTCCCAGAGGTCCAAGTATGAACTAGTGGGACAGGCGGCGTGGTGGTGGTCAATCCTGGTGGGGATAGCCCAGAGGGTCTTTTTGTAAGGTACAGGTCAGATATTTGGGCGGCTTGTCAAGATCAAGTACCAGCGCTTTAGCGTACAGTAGACAGGTGTGTGTCAGCCTAGGTGCTCCAGTAATTAACCTGCAGGCCTTATTCAGAGTGGTGAGAATTTGTATGGTGCTGGTCTGATCAGCAGCACCATACACCAGCAGTCCATAGTCCACTAGGGACAGGATAGGGGAGGTGACTGGAGTCAAAAGAGCCTCGGGGGAGGCAGTGTTTATACCGTTGTAAGATGCCCAATCGGATATTAGTGGCAGTGGCTAGGGCAGCTGTGTCCATGGAAGGAGGGGAGGGTCAAATTGATCCCTAGGTATTTATAGGAGCAAACTTGTTCGAGTGGGAAAGAGGACCAGAGTGAATGAGGAGTTTGAAGTTGCAGGACTTGTTTTGGGGATGAGTGAAGAACATGGTTTTGTTTTTTAAGATTTATCACCAATCTATGTTCCTTGAACCAGCCCTCGGCTTCAGTGAAGGACTTCTGCAGCTAGTCCTGGAGGCAATAGGGTTCGACATGGGCAAAGATGACTGCATCATCAGCGTGCAATGGAATGTTCCCCGAGCAAGGCGTGGAAGGTGCTAAGGTAAAGGGAGAATAGTAAGGGGCCCAGAATGGAGCCCTGGGGAACCCAGAAAAGATGGGACAGATGTCTGGAGTAGGTCCCATTAATTTTACACGCTGTGAGCGGTCAGATAGATTACTGGTGCACCAGGAGATAGGTCCAACAGCAAAACCAGAGACTAGGGCATCAAGAAGGAGGGTGGGAGACAGTGTCAAAGCTTTTGAGAGGTCAATGAAACAGCACCAGCCAGAGAACCAGTGTCTAAGGAGGTGGAGAAAATTGGAGAACTCTAGGAGGCTGTGTTGGTACTGTGGCCGGCTCGGAAGCCATGCTGCTCAGGACAAAGGACATTGTAGATGGAGAGGTAGTCAGAGATTTGAAGGCCACCACTTTTCAAGGCCTTGGAGAGAGAGAATGGAGGTCGGTCCGATGGTTTCCAGCCACAGTCCTATCACCACCTTTAAAGATAGGGGTGACAGTGGTGGCGACTTTCAGGCAGTTGGAACCTTCCCAGGCAAAGAGAGTGGTTGATGAGGCATGTGATCGGGGTAAGGACTGTGTCTAAGACCAGCCGTAGGATACACGGATCTTTACCTTTGTACTGCCAGGACTGTTGCCCTCTTTCCCCTTTGTATTGCCAGGACTGTTGCCCTTTTTCCCTTTGTACTACCAGGACTGTTGCACTGTTTCCTTTTTATTTCCAGGACTGTTGTCCTCTTTTCCATGCGTACTGCCAGATCTGTTGCCCTCTTTCCCTTTGTGCTGCCAGAACTGTTTCCCTCTTTCCCTTTGTACTGTCAGAACTGTTGCCCTACTTCCCATTGTCCTGCAGGACTGTTGACCTTTTTCCCCTATTGTACTGCCAGGACAGTTGCCCTCTCTCTCATTTTTCTTCCAGAACTATTGCCCTCTTTCCCTGTGTACTGCCAGGACTGTTTCCCTCATTACTTTTGTACTGCCAAGACTGCTGCCCTCTTTCCCTTTGTATAGTCAGTTCTTTTTCACTGTTTCCCATTGTTTTGTCAGTACTGTTGCCCTTTTTCCCATTGTACTGTCAGGACTGTTGCCTTCTTTCCCATTGTACTGCCAGGACTTTTGCCCTCTTTCCCTTTGTACTGCCAGGAATCTTGTCCTCTTTCCCTTTGTATTGCCAGGACTGTTGCCCTTTATCCGTTTTTACTACCAGGACTGTTGCCCTGTTTCCTTTTTATTTCCAGGACTGCTGCCCTCTTTTCCATTCATACTGCCAGAACTGTTGCCCTCTTTCCCTTTGTGCTGCCAGAACTGTTTCCCTCTTTCCTTTTGTACTGCTAGGACTGCTGCCGTCTTTACCTTTGTACTGTCAGAACTGTTGCCCTTGTTCCCTTTGTACTGTCAGGACTGTTGTCCTTTCTCTGTTTATGCTGCCAGGAGTTTTGCCCTCTTTCCCTTTGTACTGTCAGGACTGTTGCTCTCCTTCCCATTGTACTGCCAGAACTGTTGCCCTCCTTCCCTTTGCCCTACAGGACTGTTGCCCTTTTCCCTATTGTACTGCCAGGACTGTTGCCCTCTTTCCCTTTGTACTGCCAGGACTGTTGCACTCATTCCTTTTGTACTGCCAATACTGCTGCCCTCTTTCCCTTTGTACAGTGAGGACTGTTTCCCTCTTTCCCTTTTTTCTGCCAAAACTGTTGCCCTTTTTCCCCATTGTACTGTCAGGACTGTTGCCCTCTTTATCATTGTACTGCCAGGACCTTTTTCCTATTTTCTTTTTTATTGCCAGGACTGTTGTAACTTTTCCCTTTGTCCTGCCAGGACTATTGCCCTGTTCCCTTTATATTGCCAAGACTGTTGCCCTCTAACCTTTTGTACTGACAGGACTGCTGCCATATTTCCCTTTGTACAGTCAGGAATGTTTCCCTCTTTCCCTTTGTACTGCCAGAACTGTTGCCCTTTTCCATTGTACTGTCAGGGCTGTTGCCCTCTTTCCCATTGTACTGGCAGGACTTTCGCCCTCTTTCTCTTTTTATTGCCTGGACTGTTGCAACTTTTCCCTTTGTACTGCCAGGACTCTTGCCCTCTTTACCTTTGCATTGCCAGTGCTGATGCCCTTTTCCCCTTTCTACTGCTAGAGCTATTGCCCTCTTTCTCTTTTTACTGTCAGGACTGTTACCCCTATTCTTTTTGTACTGCCAAGACTGTTTCCCTCTATCCCTTTGTGCTGCCAGAACTTTTGCCCTTTTTCCCATTGTGTTGCCAGACTGATACCCTGTTTGCCCTTGTACTGTCAGGACTGTTGCCCTATTTCCCCTTGTAATACTATAACAGATGTCGCCTTCCATTTGTACCATCAGGACCGGTGCCCTCTTTCCTGTTTTACTGCCAGAATTGTTGCCTTCTTTCCCTTCATGCTGTCAAGACTGTTGCCCTGTTTCCCTTTGGACTACCAGGACTGTTGTCCTGTTTCCGTTTCATTGCCAGGACTGTTGCCCTCTTTCCCTTTGTGCTGCCAGAAGTGTTACCCTATTTCCCTTTGTACTGCTAGGACTGCTGCCGTCTTTACCTTTGTACTGTCAGAACTGTTGCCCTTGTTCCCTTTGTACTGTCAGGACTGTTGCCCTCTTTCCCTCTGTAATGCCAAGACTGTTGCCCTCTTTCTCTTTGTATTGCCAGCACTATCACTCTTTTTCCCTTTGTACTGCCAGGACTATTGCCTTGTTTTCCTTTGTATTGCCAGGACTGTTGCCCATTTTCCCTTAAGACTGTCAGGACTGTTCCCCTCTTTTCCATTTGTACTGCCTGAACTGTTGCCCTCTTTTCCTTTGTATTGTCATTACTGTTGCCCTCTTTCCCTTTGTATTGCCAGGTCAGTTGCAACTTTTCCCTTTGTACTAAAAGCACTGTTGCCCTCTTTCCCTTTGCATTGCTAGTACTGATACCCTTTATCCCTTTGCACTGCCATGGATATTGCCCTGTTTCCCTTTGTATTGCCATGACTGTTGCCCTGTTTCCCTTTGTCCTGCCAAACTGTTGACCTCTTTCCCATTGTACTGACTGGAATGTTGCCCTTTTCCTTTGTACTGCCAGGCTGTTGTCACTCTTTTCGTTTGTTCTAGAAACTGTTGCCTTCTTTCCCTTGGTACTGCCAGGACTTTTGCCCTTGTTCCCTTTGCACTGTCAGGACTGTTGCCTTTTTCCATTTGTAATGTCTGTACTGTTGCCTTCTTTTCCCTTTGTACTGCCAGAACTGTTGCCCTCTTTCCCTTTGTACTACCAGGACTGTTGCCCTGTTTTGCTTTCATTGCCAGGACTGTTGCCCTCTTTCCCTTTGTGCTGCCAGAACTGTTACGCTATTTCCCTTTGTACTGTCTGGACTGTTGTCCTCTTTCCGTTTGTCTTGCCTGAACTATTGACTTCTTTCCCTTTGTACTATCAGGACTGTTGCCCTCTTTCCCTTTGTAATGCCAGGACTGTTGACCTCTTTCCCTTTGTATTGCCAGAACTGTCACCCTTTTTCCCTTTGTACTGCCAGGACTATTGCCCTGTTTCCCTCTGTATTGCCAAGACTGTTTCCCATTTTCCCTTTAGACTGTCAGGACTGTTGCCCTCTTTTTCCTTTATACTGCCAGAACTGTTGCCCTCTTTTCTTTGTACTGTCAGGACTGTTGTCCTCTTTCCCTTTGTCCTGCCTGAAGAATTGACCTCTTTCCCTTGTTACTGACAGGAATGTTGCCCTTTTTCTTTTGTACTGCCAGGACTGTTGCCCTCTTTTCCTTTGTCCTGCCCAAACTGTTGACCTCTTTCCCATTGTACTGACAGGAATGTTGCCCTTTTTCCTTTGTACTGCCAGAACTGTTGCCCTCTTTTCGTTTGTGCTACGAGATCTGTTGCCTTCTTTCCCTTGGTACTGTCAGGACTTTTGCCCTTATTCCCTTTGCACTGTCAAGACTGTTGCCTTTTTATATTTGTAATGTCTGTAATGTTGCCCTCTTTTCCCTTTGTACTGCCAGAACTCTTTCCCTCTTTCCCTTTGTTCCATCAGCACTGTTACCCTTTTTACCTTTATGCTGCCACAAATGTTGCCCTTTAACTCTTTCTACTGCCAGGACAGTTACCCTCTTTCCCTTTTGTGCTGTCAAATTGTTTGCACTCTTTCTCTTTCTACTGCAAGGATTGTTGCCCTTTTCCCTTTGTACTGTCAGGACTGTTCCCGTCTTTCTCTTTGTGCTGTCAGAACTGTTGCCTTCTTTCCCTTTGTACTCCCAGGGCTATTGCTCTTTTTCCCTTTGTACTGTCAGGACTGTTGCCCTCTTTTCCCTTTGTACTGCCTGAAATGTTGTCCTCTTTCTCTTTGAACCATCAAGACTGTTGACCTCTTTCCCTTTGCGCTGCCAGAACTGTTGCCTTCTTTCCCTTTATACTGTCAGGAATGTTGCCTTTTTTCCTTTGTACTGCTTAGACTGTTGCCCTCTTTCCCTTTGTTCTGCCAGAATTGTTGCTCTCTTTCCCTTTCTACTGCCAGGACTGTTGGCCTTTTTCCCTTTGCAATGTCAGGACTGTTGCCCTCTGTTCTGTTTGTTCTGCCAGAACTGTTGCACTCTTTTCCGTTGTGCTGCCAGGACTGTTGCCCTTTTTCCCTTTGTGCTGCCAGGACTTTTGCCCTCTTTCCCTTTGTACTGTCAGGACTGTTGCCCTCTTTCTGGTTGTACGGCTAGGACTGTTGCCCTCCTTCCCTTTGTACTGCCAGGACTGTATCCCTTTTTCCCTATTGTACTGCCAGGACTGATGCTCTCTTTCCTGTTGCTCTGTCAGAAATATTGCCCTCTTTCCCTTTGAACTGCCATAACTGTGCCGCATTGCTTTTGTTCTGCCAGGACTGCTGTTCTTTCTTTGTACAGTCAGGGGCTGTTGTCCTCCTTCCCTTTGTACTGCCAGAACTGTTGGAATGTTTCTCTTTCTACTGTCAGGACTGTTGTCCTCTTTCCTTTTACTGCCAGGGTGTTGCCTTCTTTCCTTTGTACTGTCAAGACTGTTGCCCTCTTTCCCATAGTACTGCCAGGTCTGTTGCCCTCTTTCCCTTTGTATTGCCAGGACTGGTGTCCATTTTCCCTGTCTACTACCAGGACTGTTGCCCTGTTTCCTTTTCATTGCCAGGACTGTTGCTCTCTTTCCCTGTGTGCTGCCATAACTGTTACACTATTTCCCTTTGTACTGCCAGAGCTGTTGCCCTCTTTCCCTTTGAACTGTCAGAACTAGTGCCCTGATTCTCTTTGCACTGTCAGGAATGTTGCCCTCTTTCCCTTTGTACTGCCAGAACTGTTACCTCTTTCCCTTTGTGCTGCCAGGACTGTTGCCCTCCTTCTCTTTGTACTGCCAGGACTGTGGCCCTTTTTCCCTATTGTACTGTCAGAACTGTTGTCCTTTTTCCTTATTGTATTGCCAGGACTGTTGCCCTCCTTCCCTTTGTTGTGTCAGGACTATTGCCCTCTTTCCCTTGTACTGCTAGGACTGTTGTCCTCATTCCTTTTGTTCTGCCAGGACTGCTGCTTTCTTTCATTTTGGACAGTTAGGACATTTGCCCTCTTTCCCTTTGTACTGTCAGGACTGTTGCCCTCTTTCTGGTTGTACTGCCAGGACTATTGTCCTCCTTCCCTTTATACTGCCAGAACTATAGCCCTTTTTCCCTATTGTACTGCAAGGACTGATGCTCTCTTTCCTGTTGTTCTGCCAGGAATATTGCCCTCTTTCCCTTTTTACTACCAGGACTGTTGCCTGCATTGCTTTTTGCCTGGGCTGTTGCCTCTTTCCTTTGAACTGTCAGAACTGGTGCCCTCATTCCTTTGTACTGTCAGGACTGTTGCCCTCTTTGCCTTTGTATTGCCATGACTGTTGCCCTTTTTCTCTTTGTACTACCAGAACTGTTGCCCCGTTTCCTTTTTCTTTCCAGGACTGTTGCCCTCTCTTCCGTTTGTACTGCCAGAACTGTTACCCTCTTTCCCTTTGTGCTGCCAGGACTATTGCCCTCTTTCTCTTTGTGCTGCCTGGACTTTTGCCCTCTCTCCCTTTGCACGGTCAGAAATGTTGCCCTCTTTCCCGATGTACTGCAAGGACTGTTGCCCTCCTTCCCTTTGTACTGCCAGGACTGTTGCCCTTTTTCCCTATTGTACTGCCAGGTCTGTTGCCCTCTTTCACATTGTTCTTTCAGGACCATTGTCCACTTTAGCTTTATACTGCCAGGACAGTTGCTGTCATTCCTTTTGTACTGCCAGGACTGCTGCTCTCTTTCCCTTGGTACAGTCAGGACAGTTTCCTTCTTTCCCTTTTTACTGCCTGAACTGTTGCCCCTTTTCCCATTGTACTGTCAGGACTGTTGTCCTCTTTCATATTGTACTACCAGGACTTTTGCCCTCTTTCCCTTTTTATTGCCAGGACTGTTGCAAATTTTCCCTTTGTTCTGCCAGTTCTGTTGCCCTCTTTCCCTTTGCATTGCCAGTACTGATGCCCTTTTTTGCTTTCTACTGCCAGGGCTATTGCCCTGTTTCCCTTTTATTGCCAGGACAGTTGACCTATTTCCTTTTGTACTGACAGGACTGCTGCCCTCTTTCCCTTTGTACAATCAGGACTGTTTCCCTCTTTCCCTTTGTACTACCAGAACCGTTGTCCTTTTTCCTCTTGTACTGTCAGAGCTGTTGCCCTCTTTGCCATTGTACAGGCTGGACTTTTACTAACACACTAAAATGCCAGCAGAATAGGCCTAACGGTCTTTCGTGTCTGCTCGTTTGGTCAGCCTCCACCCTGGGTGCTGACCTTGCTTCCGCCCTCGTCTCCTCTGGCTTCTCCCTTCCCAGTTCCTGATATTCTTGCTGCATTGGATTTTGCTTCCAGAACCCTTCCCCTGTACCTGTCCCACCCCCTCTTGAACCCCTCCACTGTCTCCGCCTCCACCAGCCCCCTGGGCAGTGCATTCCATGGCTTCACCACCCTCTCAGTGAAGTAGCACCTCCTTCTTTCTCCCTAATTTTCCCCCTCAGCTTCCACCCATGCCCTCTAGTGGCCCCTCCTCCCTTCCTGAAGCACCCTGACTGTTCCTCCCCTGTTACCCTCTTCATATGCCTGAATACCTCTATCATGTCCCCTAATCCTTCTCTCTTCCAATGTGTACATATTTAGCTCTTTGAGCCTCTCCTCATGTCCTGTCCCCAAGCCCAAAAATCATTTTGTTTGCCCTCCTCTGGAGCCCTCTCAGAGGTAATGTCCCTCTTCAAGTGTAGCCTCCAAAACTGCCGCGAGTACTCAAGAGTGCGGCCTCACCAAGCAATTGATACAGTGGGGTATCACTTCCCTCCTTGGAGGTGATCCCTAGCATGTCATCCCAGCATCCTGTTGGCCTTTGCTGCTGCCCTCCTACGAGTCTCAAGTCTCTGGTGTTCATCTTGACATCCACCACCACCCTAGGTCCTTCAGCTATCGAGACTTCTAGCATCCCCCCAGGTGTAACACTTGGCCTGGGTTTCCTGGCCCCAGGTGAGTACCTTGCATTCCCTGCATTGAACACCTCAGCTTCCACTTTCTGAACCATCTTCCAGAGCCTCCAGGTCCCCCTGTAGGGCCACCCTCCCTCCTCCCATCCACCACCGCCCCAGTTTTGAGTCATCTGCAAGAGACTCATCTCCTCTGATTCCTGTCCTTATGTCAGGCGTAGGTGTTGAGAGGCCCAAGGACTGATCCCTGTGGGACCCTACTAATGACCCTCCTTGGGATGACTATCCCACCAACTACGACCCTCTGGGTCGGTTCTGAGCCAATGTGCCTATCCATCTGATTATCTGGTTCCTCAGCCCCATTTCTCCTCAGCTTATCCAACAGGCCCAATGAGGAACAGAGTCAAATGCCTTGCTGAGGTCTAGAGAGGGCGTCCACTGGTCTACCAGGTCCAAGGCACTCGTCACCAGTCATAGAACTCTACAAGGTTTGTCTGACTTGATTTCCCAGGACAAATCCATGCTGTCTGTCGTCCAGGCACCCTGGTTTTCCAGGTCCCCCCAGCCTCTCGCTTGACAATGCCCTCCATCACCTTGCCCACCACTGAAGTCAGACTGACGCAGGCCTGTAGTTCCCTGCCACCTCCAGTCCCCCCTTGTGGATAGGCACTATATTTGCCACCTTCAGTCCTGGGGCACCACCCTGTCCTCAGGAGATGAAAGCTCCACCAGGGGTTTCGCCAGGACATCTGCAAGTTCCTTCAGCACTCTGGGATGTAATTTATCTGGCCCCGGTGCTTTCTCTGTCTTAAGGGAGCTGAGGGCTTCCCTCAGTCTCTCTGCTGTGATTTCCACTTCCGGTACCTCTTCTCCCTCCTTAGCCCTCCCCCTCCCTGCCAGTGATGCCTCCCCTCTCCCCAGACCCACCAATCAGTAAGGGTCCCCCTCCTCTGTTCTCTGTCTCCTCCCATATGTGATGCAGCACCCCATCTTCCTTGGTGAAACCGGGTGAAGTACTTAGTTAGTACCTCAGCCTGCTCCCCGGTCTTGTGCCCATCTCTCCTATTTAATCCTGCTAATCTGCCCTTCACCCTTCGTTTTTCCCAATGTATCTGAAGAACCCTTGTTCCTCTCCTAATTTCCCTGGCCAGGTTCTGCTCCTTCCTTGCCTTAGCTGCCCTCACCACCCTAGTGCCCCTTCTAGCCATCAGCTCACACTCCCCTCGATTCCTTTCACTCCTTGAGCACTGAATTGCCTATAGGCTGCCTTCTTTCCACACCACCTCCTGGACCTCCTGGTCACCAGCAGAGGTTTTCAGGCCCTACTGCATTTCGTCTTACTCTTGCACAGGTGCTGGTAGCATCCTGTACCCCTCTCCTGATGATTTCCCACCTACTATCAACGCATGTCTGACCCAATCACATCAAATGCTCTAAGAGATCCTTCCATTTCCTTAAAATCTGTCCCCTGAAGTCAGTTACCTCCGTCTTTGTGCAGCCTTCTAGCCCTCCTGGGTCCAGGCAGAACCAGACCGTGGCATGGTCACTCCCTGCCAATGGGTCCCTTACCTCAGGCCCCAATCTGGTCACTGTCTGCCAGGACCACATCTAGTACCGTGCCTCCTGGTCTGGTTCCCCACCTGCTGAGTTAGAACAGCGTCCTGAAAGACATCCAACAACCTCTGTTCCCTGGTCACAGAGGGATGTCATAGTCTCCCAGTCTGTTCCTGGCATGTTCAAGTCCCCAACACCACCACCGTTCTTCTGCCCAGTCTGCAGTGTCTCCCAACATCTCACCAAACTCTCCACCAGCTCCTCCGCCAGGGCAGAAGTCTATACACCACTCTATTTTGCCTCTTGCCCCCTTGTTATCAAGTGGCCAAATAGCCCTCCACAGTTCCCTCCGCCTCCTCTACCCCCATGCCAATGCAGTTTTTGACTATCATTGCTACCCCCTCCTCCCTTCCCTCCCCTGTCCTTCCTGAACATAGTGTAACCCTCCAGGTTCAGGTCCCAGTCGTGTCCTGCAGTGGCCCAGGTCTCAGTGACCGCTGCCATCCACTGCTCCCTCAGTTAGCATCGCCTGGGCTCAGGCATTTTGTTGCCAAGCTCTGGCATTTACAGAGACTACCTTCAACCTTTCCCTATACTTCCATTTCCCTGCTTGTGTTCCCATGGGATTCTGTTTTCCCCTGGTCTGCACTTCACAGTCGGCCTTTTCAGCAATCCTCCAGCTCCCAGAGAGTGGAGACAGGAATCCCCTCTCGGCACCTCGGCAGCCTTTTCTCCCATCCCTCCCCCTCACAGGTTTAAACCCCACCTTTCACCAATGAACCCTCTGTTTTCAACTTAAAGATTCTCCTCCTCCAAATTGAGATGGAGCCTATCTCTAGCATACAGCTCCTTATCCTCCCAGGTCTCCCCCAATCCCCATCAACCCATACCCTCTGGCCTCCACCACTCCCTGAGCCACTGGTTTATCTCCCTAATCTTCATTTTGTGTCCCACCTAGCCCTTGGCACGATTTCTGAGAAGGACTGTGCATCCTGTGTCCGGTCAGACCCTGGCAAGCTCCTGAATCTTGCCTGTATTTCTAGCTCACTATTTCCCCTCAATGTCATTTGTACTGCAGGTGGACCAGTATGTCCAGGGAACCCCCTAGTAGCACATTTGGCTGATTATAGCCTGGCTAGCCCTGTGCACCATTGGTCCAGAGACATTTTGTTCTAACTGGCCAGGCTTCTCCTCCCTATCCCATTTGATACCCCTGATCATAGAATCCCCAACAGGAGCACTCTGACTGCTCGCACTCCATCCATTCCATGTCCCTCATCCTTTCTACCGGCCCCTCCACCAGCTGGCTCCTTGTTCCTCCCCTATCTGGGTGCCACATGCCACCCTCCTTATTTACCCTGGCCACCTCCCCTCCAATCCTATGCCTCTCCTCCTCCGAAGTATCCTTCTGTACCCTGCTAACTCCCCCTCACTGCTTTCGATGCTGGTCCTTCTCCTTTGTCCTCTTTCCCTTTTTATTGCCTGGACTGTTGCAACTTTTCCCTTTGTACTGCCAGGACTCTTGCCCTATTTCCCTTTGTATTGCCAGTAGTGATGTCCTTTTTCCCTTTCTACTGCCAGGACTACTGCCCTCTTTCTGTTTGTACTGCCAGGACTGTTACCCCTTTTCCTTTTGTACTGCCAAGACTGTTTCCCTCTATCCCTTTGTGCTGCCATAAGTTTTGCCCTTTTTCCCCATTGTATTGCCAGACTGTTACCCTGTTTGCCCTTGTACTGTCAGGACTGTTGCCATCTTTCCCCTTGTATTGCTATAACGGTTGCCCCCTTACATTTGTACTGTTAGGACTGTTGCCCTCTTTTCTGTTTTACTGCCAGAATTGTTGCCTTCTTTCCCTTTGTACTGTCAAGACTGTTGCCCTCTTTCATTTTCATTGCCAGGACTGTTGCCCTCTTTCCCTTTGTGCTGCCAGAACTGTTAACCTATTTCCCTTTGTACTGCCAGGACTGTTGCCATCTTTACCTTTGTACTGTCAGAACTGTTCCCTCATTCCCTTTGTAATTTCAGGACTGTTGCCCTCTTTCCCTCTGTAATGCCAAGACTGTTGCCCTCTTTCTCTTTGTATTGCCAGCACTACCACTCTTTTTCCCTTTGTACTGCCAGAACTGTTCCCCTCTTTTCCCTTTGTACTGCCTGAACTGTTGCCCTCTTTCCCTTTGTATTGCCAGGTCAGTTGCAACTTTTCCCTTTGTACTGAAAGCACTGTTGCCCTCTTTCCCTTTGCATTGCTAGTACTGATGCCCGTTATCCCTTTGCACTGCCATGGATATTGCCCTGTTTCCCTTTGTATTGCCATGACTGTTGCCCTGTTTCCCTTTGTCCTGCCTGAACTGTTGACCTCTTTCCCATTGTACTGACTGGAATGTTGCCCTTTTTCCTTTGTACTGCCAAGACTGTTGTCCTCTTTTCATTTGTTCTGCGAGAACTGTTGCCTTCTTTCCCTTGGAACTGCCAGGACTTTTGCCCTTGTTCCCTTTGTACTGTCAGGACTGTTGCCTTTTTCCATTTGTAATGTCTGTACTGTTGCCCTCTTTTTCCTTTGTACTGCCAGAACTGTTGCCCTCTTTCCCTTTGTACTACCAGGACTGTTGCCCTGTTTTGTTTTCATTGCCAGGACTGTTGCCCTCTTTCCCTTTGTGCTGCCAGAACTGTTACGCTATTTCCCTTTGTACTGTCTGGACTGTTGTCCTCTTTCCCTTTGTCTTGCCTGAACTATTGACTTCTTTCCCTTTGTACTATCAGGACTGTTGCCCTCTTTCCCTTTGTAATGCCAGGACTGTCACCCTTTTTCCCTTTGTACTGCCAGGACTATTGCCCTGTTTCCCTCTGTATTGCCAAGACTGTTTCCCATTTTCCCTTTAGACTGTCAGGACTGTTGCCCTCTTTTTCCTTTATACTGCCAGAACTGTTACCCTCTTTTCTTTGTACTGTCAGAACTGTTGTCCTCTTTCCCTTTGTCCTGCCTGAAGATTGACCTCTTTCCTTGTTACTGACAGAATGTTGCCCTTTTTTTTCTTTTGTACTGCTGGACTGTTGCCCTCTTTTCCTTTGTCCTGCCCAAACTGTTGACCTCTTTCCCATTGTACTGACAGGAATGTTGCCCTTTTTCATTGTGCTGCCAGAACTGTTGCCCTCTTTTCGTTTGTGCTACAGAGATCTGTTGCCTTCTTTCCTTAGTACTGTCAGGACTTTTGGCCTTATTCCCTTTGCACTGTCAAGACTGTTGCCTTTTTTATATTTGTAATGTCTGTAATGTTGCCCTCTTTTCCCTTTGTACTGCCAGAACTCTTTCCCTCTTTCCCTTTGTTCCATCAGCACTGTTACCCTTTTTACCTTTATGCTGCCACAAATGTTGCCCTTTAACTCTTTCTACTGCCAGGACAGTTACCCTCTTTCCCTTTGTGCTGTCAGAATTGTTGCACTCTTTCTCTTTCTACTGCAAGGATTGTTGCCCTTTTCCCTTTGTACTGTCAGGACTGTTCCCATCTTTCTCTTTGTGCTGTCAGAACTGTTGCCTTCTTTCCCTTTGTACTCCCAGGGCTATTGCTCTTTTTCCCTTTGTACTGTCAGGACTGTTGCCCTCTTTTCCCTTTATACTGCCTGAAATGTTGTCCTCTTTCTCTTTGAACCATCAAGACTGTTGTCCTCTTTCCCTTTGCGCTGCCAGAACTGTTGCCTTCTTTCCCTTTATACTGACAGGAATGTTGCCTTTTTTCCTTTGTACTGCTTAGACTGTTGCCCTCTTTCCCTTTGTTCTGCCAGAATTGTTGCTCTCTTTCCCTTTCTACTGCCAGGACTGTTGGCCTTTTTCCCTTTGCAATGTCAGGACTGTTGCCCTCTGTTCTGTTTGTTCTGCCAGAACTGTTGCACTCTTTTCCGTTGTGCTGCCAGGACTGTTGCCCTTTTTCCCTTTGTGCTGCCAGAACTTTTGCCCTCTTTCCCTTTGTACTGTCAGGACTGTTGCCCTCTTTCTGGTTGCACGGCTAGGACTGTTGCCCTCCTTCCCTTTGTACTGCCAGGACTGTAGCCCGTTTTCCCTATTGTACTGCCAGGACTGATGCTCTCTTTCCTGTTGCTCTGTCAGAAATATTGCCCTCTTTCCCTTTGAACTGCCATAACTGTTGCCCGCATTGCTTTTGTTCTGCCAGGACTGCTGCCTTCTTTCTTTTTGTACAGTCAGGGCTGTTGCCCTCCTTCCCTTTGTACTGCCAGAACTGTTGAAATGTTTCTCTTTCTACTGTCAGGACTGTTGTCCTCTTTCCCTTTTTACTGCCAGAATTGTTGCCTTCTTTCCCTTTGTACTGTCAAGACTGTTGCCCTCTTTCCCATAGTACTGCCAGGTCTGTTGCCCTCTTTCCCTTTGTATTGCCAGGACTGTTGTCCATTTTCCCTGTCTACTACCAGGACTGTTGCCCTGTTTCCTTTTCATTGCCAGGACTGTTGCTCTCTTTCCCTTTGTGCTGCCAGAACTGTTACACTATTTCCCTTTGTACTGCTAGAGCTGTTGCCCACTTTCCCTTTGAACTGTCAGAACTAGTGCCCTCATTCCCTTTGCACTGTCAGGAATGTTGCCCTCTTTCCCTTTGTATTGCCATGACTGTTGCCCTTTTTCCCTTTGTACTACCAGGACTGTTCCTCCGTTTCCTTTTTATTTCCAGGACTGTTGCCCTCTCTTCCATTTGTACTGCCAGAACTGTTACCTCTTTCCCTTTGTGCTGCCAGGACTGTTGCCCTCCTTCTCTTTGTACTGCCAGGACTGTTGCCCTTTTTCCCTATTGTACTGTCAGAACTGTTGTCCTTTTTCCCTATTGTACTGCCAGGACTGTTACCCTCCTTCCCTTTGTTGTGTCAGGACTATTGCCCTCTTTCCCTTGTACTGCTAGGACTGTTGTCCTCATTCCTTTGTTCTGCCAGGACTGCTGCTTTCTTTCATTTTGGACAGTTAGGACATTTGCCCTCTTTCCCTTTGTACTGTCAGGACTGTTGCCCTCTTTCTGGTTGTACTGCCAGGACTATTGCCCTCCTTCCCTTTGTACTGCCAGGACTATAGCCCTTTTTCCCTATTGTACTACAAGGACTGATGCTCTCTTTCCTGTTGTTCTGTCAGGAATATTGCCCTCTTTCCCTTTTTACTACCAGGACTGTTGCCTGCATTGCTTTTGTACTGCCAGAGCTGTTGCCCTCTTTCCCTTTGAACTGTCAGAACTGGTGCCCTCATTCTCTTTGTACTGTCAGGACTGTTGCCCTCTTTGCCTTTGTATTGCCATGACTGTTGCCCTTTTTCTCTTTGTACTACCAGGACTGTTGCCCCGTTTCCTTTTTCTTTCCAGGACTGTTGCCCTCTCTTCCGTTTGTACTGCCAGAACTGTTACCCTCTTTCCCTTTGTGCTGCCAGGACTATTGCCCTCTTTCTCTTTGTGCTGCCTGGACTTCTGCCCTCTCTCCCTTTGCACGGTCAGAAATGTTGCCCTCTTTCCCGATGTACTGCAAGGACTGTTGCCCTCCTTCCCTTTGTACTGCCAGGACTGTTGCCCTTTTTCCCTCTTGTACTGCCAGGTCTGTTGCCCTCTTTCACATTGTTCTTTCAGGACCATTGCCCCTTTAGCTTTATACTGCCAGGACAGTTGCTGTCATTCCTTTTGTACTGCCAGGACTGCTGCTCTCTTTCCCTTGGTACAGTCAGGACAGTTTCCTTCTTTCCCTTTTTACTGCCAGAACTGTTGCCCCTTTTCCCATTGTACTGTCAGGACTGTTGTTCTCTTTCACATTGTACTACCAGGACTTTTGCCCTCTTTCCCTTTTTATTGCCAGGACTGTTGCAAATTTTCCCTTTGTCCTGCCAGTTCTGTTGCCCTCTTTCCCTTTACATTGCCAGTACTGATGCCTTTTTTGCTTTCTACTGCCAGGGCTAGTGCCCTGTTTCCCTTTTATTGCCAGGACAGTTGACCTATTTCCTTTTGTACTGACAGGACTGCTGCCCTCTTTCCCTTTGTACAATCAGGACTGTTTCCCTCTTTCCCTTTGTACTGCCAGAACCGTTGTCCTTTTTCTCCTTGTACTGTCAGGGCTGTTGCCCTCTTTGACAGTGTACAGGCTGGACTTTTGCCCTCTTTTCCCTTTGTATTGCCAGTAGTGATGTCCTTTTTCCCTTTCTACTGCCAGGACTACTGCCCTCTTTCTGTTTGTACTGCCAGGACTGTTACCCCTTTTCCTTTTGTACTGCCAAGACTGTTTCCCTCTATCCCTTTGTGCTGCCATAAGTTTTGCCCTTTTTCCCCATTGTATTGCCAGACTGTTACCCTTGTACTGTCAGGACTGTTGCCATCTTTCCCCTTGTATTGCTATAACGGTTGCCCCCTTACATTTGTACTGTCAGGACTGTTGCCCTCTTTCCTGTTTTACTGCCAGAATTGTTGCCTTCTTTCCCTTTGTACTGTCAAGACTGTTGCCCTCTTTCATTTTCATTGCCAGACTGTTGCCCTCTTTCCCTTTAGCTGCCAGAACTGTTAACCTATTTCCTTTGTGCCAGGAGACTGTTGCCATCTTTACCTTTGTGCTGTCAGAACTGTTCCCTCATTCCCTTTGTAATTTCAGGACTGTTGCCCTCTTTCCCTCTGTAATGCCAAGACTGTTGCCCTCTTTCTCTTTGTATTGCCAGCACTACCACCCTTTTTCCCTTTGTACTGCCAGAACTGTTGCCATCTTTTCCTTTGTACTGTCAGGACTGTTGCCCTCTTTCCCTTTGTCCAGCCTGAACTATTGACCTCTTTCCCTTTTTACTGACAGGACAGTTGCCCTCTTTCCTTTTGTGCTGCCAGAACTGTTGCACTCTTACTGTTTCTACTGCAAGGACGATTGCCCTTTTTCCCTTTGTACTGTCTGGACTGTTGTCCTCTTTCCCCTATGTACTGTCAGGACTGTTGCTCTCTTTCTCTTTGTGCTCCCAGAACTGTTTCTCTCTTTCCTTTTGTACTGCCAGGACTGTTGCCCATTTTCCATTTAGTGTGACATGACTGTTGCCCTCTTTTCCCTTTGTGCTTCCATAACTGCTGCCCTCCTTCCCTTTGTACTATTAGGACTGTTGCCATCTTTCCCTTTGTACTGCCAGGACTATCGCCCTTTTCCCCTTTGTACTGTCAGGACTGTTGCCCTCTTTTCCCTTTGTACTGAGAGAAATGTTGTCCTCGTTCCCTTTGTATCATCAAGACTGTTGTCCTATTTCATGTTGCGCTGCCTAACTGTTGCCTTCTTTCCCTTTGTATTGTCAGAAATGTTGCCTTTTTTCCCTTTGTACTGCCTAGGCTGTTGCCATCTTTCCCTTTCTACTGTCAGTACTGTTGCAATTTTAATTTTGCAATGTCAAGACTGTTGCTCTCTTTTCTGCTTATACTGCGAGAACTGTTGCCCTCTTTCCCTTTGTACTGCCAGGACTGTTGCGCTTTTTCCTTGAGTACTGCCAGGACTTTAGCACTCTTTCCCTTTGTACTATCAGAACTGTTGTCCTCTTTCCAATTGTACTGCCAGTGCTGTTGTCCTCCTTCCCTTTGTTCTGTCTGGACTGTTGTCCTTTTTCCCTATTATATTGCCAGGACTGTTGCCCTCTTTCCCTTTGTTATGTCAGGACTATTGCCCTCTTTCCTTTTGTACTACTAGGACTGTTGTCCTCATTCCTTTTGTTCTGATAGGACTGCTGCCCTCTTTCCCTTTGTACAGTCAGGACTATTGCCCTCCTTCCCTTTGTACTGCCAGGACTGTTGTCCTCTTTCCTTTTGTTCTGTCAAGACTGCTGCCCTCTTTCCCTTTGTACAGTCAGGATTGTTGCCCTCTTTCTCTTTGTATTGCCAGGTCAGTTGCAACTTTTCCCTTTGTGCTGCCAGCACTGTTGCCCTCTTTCCCTTTGCATTGCGTCTGATGCCCTTTATCCCTTGCATTGCCATTGATATTGCCTGTTTCCTGTGTGTTGCCGACTGTTGCCCTGTTTCCCTTTGTACCAACAGAACTGTTGCCGGTCTTTCCTTGTGCTGCAGGAACTGTTGCTGTTATTCGTGTAGTGTCTGGGCTGCTGCCCTCTTTTCCATGTACTGAGAACTGTCCCAGAAATGAAGATTGCCCTTTCTGCTTATACTATGAGAACTGTTGCCTCTTTCCTTGTACTGCCAGGACTGTTGCGCTTTTTCCTGAGTACTGCCAGGACTTTAGCTATCTTTCCTTTGTACACTGTCAGAAGTGTTGTCCTCTTTCCATTGTACTGCCAGTGCAACCGTCATCCTTCCCTTTATTTCTGTCTGGGCTATTTGTCCTTTTCACTATTATACTGCAGGACTGTTGCCTCTTTCCGCGCTTTGTTATGTCGGGGCTATTGCCCTCTTTCCTTTTGCTACTAGAGACTGTTGTCCTCATTCTTTTTTCTGATGGGACTGCTGCCCTCTTTCCTTTGTACAGTCAGGACTATTGCCTCCTTCCTTTGTGCTGCTAGGGACTGTTGTCCTCTTTCCTTTTGTTCTGCCAAGACTGCTGCCCTCTTTCCCTTTGTACAGTCAGGATTGTTGCCCTCTTTCCTTTTGTATTGCCAGGTCAGTTGCAACTTTTCCCTTTGTGCTGCCAGCACTGTCGCCCTCTTTCCCTTTGCATTGCTAGTACTGATGCCCTTTTTCCTTTGCATTGCCATTGATATTGCCCTGTTTCCCTGTGTATTGCCATGACTGTTGCCCTGTTTCCCTTTGTACTGCCAGAACTGTTGCCGTCTTTCCCTTTGAGCTGCCAGAACTGTTGCTGTTATTCATATTGTATTGTCTGGGCTGCTGTCCTCTTTTTCCATGTACTGAGAGAACTGTTGCCCTCTTTCCCTTTGCACTGTCAGGACTGTTGCCCTCTTTCCCTTTGTACTATCAGGACTGTTATCCTCTTTCCCTTTGTAATGCCAGGATTGTTGCATTCTATCCCTTTGTACTGTCAAGACTGTTGCCCTCTTACCCATTGTTCTGTCAGGACTATCACCTTCTTTCCCATTGTACTGCTAGGCCTGTTGCCCTCATTCATTTTGTACTGCCAGGACTGCCGTCCTCTTTCCATTTGTAGAGTCAGGACTATTTCCCTCCTTCCCTTTGTACTGCCAGAACTGTTGCCCTTTTTCCCATTGTACTCTCAGGACTGTTGCCCTCTTTCGCGTTGTACTGCCAGAACTTTTGCCCTCTTTCCTGTTGTACTGCCAAGACTGTTGCCCTTTTTCCCTTTGTGCTGCCTGGACTTTTGTCCTCTTTCCCTTTTTATTGCCAGGATTGTTGCAGCTTTTCCCTTTGTACTGCCACAAGTGATGCCCTCTTCCTCTTTCTTCTGCCAGGACTGCTGCTCTCTTTCTTTTTGGACAGTCAGGACCAATGCCCTCTTTCCCTTTGTACTGCCGGGACTGTTTCCCTCTTTTCCCTTTGTACTGCCTAGACTGTTGCCCTCTTTCCCTTTGTACTGCCAGTACTGTTGCCCTCATTCCTTTTGTTCTGCCAGGACTGCTGCTTTCTTTCTTTTTGGCAGTCAGGACTTTTGCCCTCTTTCCCTTTATACTGCCTAAACTGTTGCCCTTTTTCTCTTTGTACTGTCAGGACTGTTGTCCTTTTTCCCTTTTACTGCCAGAATTCTTGCCTTCTTTCCCTTGGTACTGTCAAGACTGTTGCCCTCTTTCCCTTTGTACTGCCAGGACTGTTGCCTTTTTCCTTTGTACTGCTTAGACTGTTGCCCTCTTTCCCTTTGTTCTGCCTGAACTGTTGCCCTCTTTCCCTATCTACTGCCAGGACTGTTGACCTTTTGCCCTTTGCAATGTCAGGACTGTTGCCCTCTCTTCCATTTGTTCTGCCAGAACTGTTGCCCTCTTTTCCGTTGTGCTGCCAGGACTGTTGAACTTTTCCCTTTGTGCTACCAGGACTGTTACCCTCCTTCCCTTTGTACTGTCGGGACTGTAGCCCTTTTTCCCTATTGTACTGCCAGGACTGATTCTCTCTTTCCTGTTGTTCTGTCAGGAATATTGCCCTCTTTCCCTTTGTACTGCCAGGACTGATGCCTGCATTGCTTTTGTTCTGTCAGGACTGCTGCCCTCTTTCTTTTTGCATAATCAGGGCTGTTGCCCTCCTTCCCTTTGTACTGCCAGAACTGTTGAAATGTTTCTCTTTCTACTGTCAGGGCTGTTGTCCTCTTTCCCTTTTTACTGCCAGAATTGTTGCCTTCTTTCCCTACATACTGTCAAAACTGTTGCCCTCTTCCATTGGTACTGCCAGAACTGTTGCCCTCTTTCCCTTTGTATTGCCTGGACTGTTGTCCATTTTTCCTGTCTACTACCAGGACTGTTGCCCTGTTTCCTTTTCATTGCCAGGACTGTTGCCCTCTTTCCCTTTGTGCTGCCAGAACTGTTACCCTCTTTCCCTTTGTACTTCCAGAGCTGTTGCCCTCTTTCCCTTTGAACTGTCAGAACTGATGCCCTCATCCCCTTGTACTGTCATAGCTGTTGCCCTTTTTCCCTTTGTACTATCAGGACTGCTGCCCCGTTTCCTTTTTATTTCCAGGACTGTTGACCTCTCTTCCGTTTGTACTGCCAGAACTGTTACCCTCTTTCCCTTTGTGCTGCCAAGACTGTTGCCCTTTTTCTCTTTGTGCTGCCAGGACTTCTGCCCTCTCTCCCTTTATACAGTCTGGACTGTTGCCCTCTTTCCCTTTGTTATGTCAGGACTATTGCCCTCTTTCCTTTTGTACTACTAGGACTGTTGTCCTCATTCCTTTTGTTCTGATAGGACTGCTGCCCTCTTTCCCTTTGTACAGTCAGGACTATTGCCCTCCTTCCCTTTGTACTGCTAGGACTGTTGTCCTCTTTCCTTTTGTTCTGCCAAGACTGCTGCCCTCTTTCCCTTTGTACAGTCAGGATTGTTGCCCTCTTTCCTTTGTATTGCCAGGTCAGTTGCAACTTTTCCCTTTGTGCTGCCAGCACTGTTGCCCTCTTTCCCTTTGCATTGCTTGTACTGATGCCCTTTATCCCTTTGCATTGCCATTGATATTGCCCTGTTTCCCTGTGTATTGCCATGACAGTTGCCCTGTTTCCCTTTGTACTGACAGAACTATTTTTACGTCTTTCCTTTGAGCTGCCAGAACTGTTGCTGTTATTCATATGTATTGTCTGGGCTGCTGTCCTCTTTTCCATGAGAGACTGTTGCCCTCTTTCCCTTTGCACTATCAGGACTGTTGCCCTCTTTCCTTTATTACTATCAGGACTGTTATCCTCTTTCCCTTTGTAATGCCAGGATTGTTGCATTCTATCCCTTTGTACTGTCAAGACTGTTGCCCTCTTACCCATTGTTCTGTCAGGACTATCACCTTCTTTCCCATTGTACTGCCAGGCCTGTTGCCCTCATTCATTTTGTACTGCCAGGACTGCTGCCCTCTTTCCCTTTGTACTGTCGGGACTGTTTCCCTCTTTTCCCTTTGTACTGCCTAGACTGTTGCCCTCTTTCCCTTTGTACTGCCAGTACTGTTGCCCTTTTTCTCTTTGTACTGTCAGGACTGTTGTCCTTTTTCCTTTTTACTGGAGGAATTCTTGCCTTCTTTCACTTGGGTACTGTATCAGACTGTTGCCCTTTTGTGCTCTGGAGACTTCTGCCCTCTCTCCCTTTGTGCAGTCAGGACTGTTGCCATCTTTCCATTGTTCTTTCAGAGACCATTGCCCTCTTTCATTTTATTGTAGAGACTGTTTGCAAATTTTCCTTTGTCCTGTCAATTACTGTTGCCCTCTTTCCCTTTGCATTGCCAGTACTGATGCCCTTTTTCACTTTTCTAATGCCAGGACTTTTGTGCCCTGTTTCTCTTTAATATTGCCATTACTGGTGACCTCTTTCCCTTGGTACAGTCAGGACCAGTTTCCTTCTTTCACTTTTACTGCACCAGGAGACTGTGGCGCCTTTTTCCCCGTTGTGCTATCAGGACTGTTGCCCTCTTTCAGTTGTACTGCCAGGACTGTTGCCCTCCTTTCCTTTGTGCTGCCAGGACTGTTTCCCTTTTCCCTATTACTACTGCCAGACTGTTGCCCTCTTTTCCGTTGTTCTTGCAGAGACCATTGCCCGCCCCAACTTTGTGCTGCTGGGACTGTTGCTATCATTCCTTTCTTGAGGATAACAACTCTCTTTCCCGTTGGTACAGTCAGGACAGTTTCCTTCTTTCCCTTTTACTGCCAGAACTGTTGCCCTTTTTCCAGTGTGCTGTCAAGACTGTTGCCCTCTTTTGGCATTGTACTGCCAGGACTTTTGCTGTCTTTCCTTTTTGTGCCGGGACTTGTGCCGATTTTCCTTTTGTCCTGCGGTGCTGTTGCCCTCTTTACCCTTCCGTTGCCAGTGCTCAGTGCCCTTTTA
Organism: Neoceratodus forsteri; assembly: GCA_016271365.2. Taxonomy (NCBI): domain Eukaryota; kingdom Metazoa; phylum Chordata; order Ceratodontiformes; family Ceratodontidae; genus Neoceratodus; species Neoceratodus forsteri. The sequence continues at coordinate 131,214,720 of JADMNL010000024.1, forward strand.
AAGCTTTCTACTGCCAGGCTGTGCCCTGTTTCCCTTTGTATTGCCAGGACTGTTGACCTCTTTCCTTTTTGTGTACTGACAGGACTGCTTACTCTCTTCCTTTATTACAATCAGGACTATTTCCCTCATTCCCTTTGTAGTGCCAGAACTGTTGCCCTTGTTCCCCTTGAACTGTCAGGGCTGTTGCCCTCTTTGCCATTGTACAGGCTGGACTTTTGCTCTCTTTCCCTTTTTATTGCCTGGACTGTTGCAGTTTTTCCTTTGTTCTGCTAGGACTCTTGCCCTCTTTCCTTTTGTACTGTCAGGACTGTTGCCCTCCTTCCCATTGTACTGACAGGACTATTGCCCTTTTTCCTTTGTACTGCCAGGACTGTTGCCCTCTTTTCCTTTGTACTGTCAGGACTGTTGCCCTCTTTCCCTTTGTCCTGCCTGAACTGACAGGAATGTTGCCCTTTTTCCTTTCTACTGCCAGAACTGTTACCCTCTTTTCATTTGTGCTGCGAGAACTGTTGCCTTCTTTCCCTTGGTACTGTCAGGACTTTTGTACTTGTTCCCTTTGCACTGTCAGGACTCTTGCCTTTTTTATATTTGTAATGTCTCTTTCCCTCTTTCCCTTTGTTCCATCAGCACTGTTGCCCTCTTTACCTTTATGCATCCAGAAATGTTGCCCTTTAACTCTTTCTACTGTCAGGACAGTTACCCATCTCCTTGTGCTGCAGGGGTGTTACTTTTTTCTCTTCTACTGCAAGACTGTTGCCCTTTTCCCTTTGTACTGTCAGGACTGTTGCCCTCTTTTCCCTTTGTCCTGTCAGGATTTTTTCTGTCTTTCTCTTTGTGCTGTCAGAACTGTGGCCTTCTTTCCCTTTGTACTCCCAAGGCTATTGCTCTTTTTCCCTTTGTACTGTCAGGACTGTTGTCCTCTTTTCCCTTTGTACTGCCTGAAATGTTGTCCTCTTTCTCTTTGAACCATCAAGACTGTTGTCCTCTTTCCCTTTGCGCTGCCAGAAATGTTGCCTTTTTTCCCTTTGTACTGCTTAGACTGTTGCCCTCTTTCCCTTTGTTCTGCCAGAACTGTTGCCCTCTTTCCCTTTCTACTGCCAGGACTGTTGGCCTTTTTCCCTTTTTGCAATGTCAGGACTGTTGCCCTCTGTTCCGTTTGTTCTGCCTGAACTGTTGCCCTCTTTTCCGTTGTGCTGCCAGACTGTTGCCCTTTTTCCCTTTGTGCTGCCAGGACTTTTGCCCTCTTTCCCTTTGTACTGTCAGGACTGTTGCCCTCCTTCCCTTTGTACTGCCAGGACTGTAGCCCTTTTCCCCTATTGTACTGCCAGGATTGATGCTCTCTTTCCTGTTGTTCTGTCAGGAATATTGCCCTCTTTCCCTTTGTACTGCCAGGACTGTTGCCCGCATTGCTTTTGTTCTGCCATGACTGTTGCCCTCTTTCTTTTTGTACAATCAGGGTTGTTGCCCTCCTTCCCTTTGTACTGCCAGAACTGTTGAAATGTTTCTCTTTCTACTGTCAGGACTGTTGTCCTCTTTGCCTTTTTACTGCCAGAGTTGTTGGCTTCATTCCCTTTGTACTGTCAAGACTGTTGCCCTCTTTCCCTTGGTATTGCCAGGACTGTTGCCCTCTTTCCCTTTGTATTGCCAGGACTGTTGTCCATTTTCCCTGTCTTCTACCAGGACTGTTGCCCTGTTTCCTTTTCATTGCCAGAACTGTTACCCTCTTTCCCTTTGTACTGCCAGAGCTGTTGCCCTCTTTCCCTTTGAACTGTCAGAACTGGTGCCCTCATTCCTTTGTACTGTCAGGACTGTTGCCCTCTTTCCCTTTGTATTGCCATGACTGTTGTCCTTTTTCCCTTTGTACTACCAGGACTGTTGCCCCCGTTCTTTTTTTATTCAGGCTGTTGCCACTCTCTTCCAGTTGTACTACCAGAACTGTTACCCTCTTTCCCTTTGTGCTGCCAGGACTGTTGCCCTTTTTCTAGTTGTGCTGCCAGGACTTTTGCTCTCTCTCCCTTTTTTACGGTCAGGACTTTTGCCCTGTTTGCCATTGTACTGCCAGGACTGTTACTCTCCTTCCCTTTGTACTGCCAGGACTGTTTCCCTTTTTCCCTATTTGTACTGCCAGGACTGTTGCCCTCTTTCCCGTTGTTCTTTCAGGACCATTGCCCACTTTAGCTTTGTATTGCCAGGACTGTTGCTATCATTCCTTTTGTACTGCCAGGACTGCTGCCCTCTTTCCCTTGGTACAGTCAGGACAGTTTCCTTCTTTCCCTTTTCACTGCCAGAACTGTTGCCCCTTTTCCCATTGTACTGTCAGGACAGTTGCCCTATCTCACATTGTACTGCCAAGACTTTTGCCCTCTTTCCCTTTTTAGTGCCAGGAATGTTGTAAATTTTCCCTTTGTCCTGCCAGTACTGTTGCCCTCTTTTCCTTTGCATTGCCAGTACTGATGCCCTTTTTCACTTTGTACTGCCAGGACTATTGCCCTGTTTCCCTTTGTATTGCCAGGACTGTTTCCCATTTTCCCTTTAGACTGTCAGGACTGTTGCCCTCTTTTTCCTTTGTACTGTCAGGACTGTTGTCCTGTTTCCCTTTGTACTGTCAGTACTGTTGCCCTCTTACCCTTTGTCCTACCCAAACTGTTAACCTCTTTCCCATTGTACTGACAATAATGTTGCCCTTTTTCCTTTGTACTGCCAGGACTGTTGCCCTCTTTTCGTTTGTACTGCAAGAACTGTTGCCTTCTTTCCCTTGGTACTGTCAGGACTTTTGCCCTTGTTCCCTTTGCACTGTCTGGACTGTTGCCTTTTTTCCATTTGTAATGTCTGTAATGTTGACCTCTTTTCCCTTTGTACTGCCAGAACTCTTTCCCTTTTTTCCATCAGCACTGTTGCCCTCTTTACCTTTATGCTGCCAGAAATGTTGCCTTTTAACTCTTTCTACTGCCAGGGCAGTTACCCTCTCCTTTGGTAGCATAGGTTGTTGCACTCTTTTCTCTTTCTGCTGCAAAGGACTGTTGCCCTTTTCCTTTTTGTGCTGTCTGGACTGTTAACCTGTTTCCATTTTGGTACCTGGAACTATTTCTGTCTTTCCTTTTGTATTACCAGGACTGTACCCATTTTCCTTTAGACTGACATGACTGTTGCTCTCTTTTCCATTTGTTGTGCCATAATTGTTAATCTCCTTCCCTTTGTGCTGGCAGGACTTTTGCTGTCTTTCCTTTGTGCTGTAGATTGGTTCCCTCTTTCCATTTGTACTATAGAGACTGTGCCCTTTTCCCTTTTACTGTCAGGACTGTTGCCCTCTTTTACCCTTTATTACTGCCTAAATGTTGTCCTGTTTCCCATTGTACCATCAAGACTGTTGTCCTATTTTCCCTTCACTGCTGCCCAATCTGTTGTCTTGTTTCCCTTTGTGCAGATCATGAATGTTGTCTTTTTTCCCTTTATTGCTGTAAGACTATTGCCCTGTTCCTTTGTATTGTAGGACTGTTTCCATTTCCCTTTAGACTGTCAGGACTGTTGCCCTCTTTTCCCTTTATACTGCCAGAACTGTTGCCCTCTTTTGCTTTGTAATGTCATTACTGTTGTCCTCTTTCCCTTTGTCCTGTCCGAACTATTGACCTCTTTCCCTTTATACTGACAGGAATGTTGCCCTTTTTCCTTTGTATTGCCAGGACTGTTGCCCTCTTTCCCTTTTGCACTGCCAGAACTATTGCCCTTTTTCTGTTTGTACTGTCAGGACTGTTGCTCTCTTTTCCCTTTGTACTGCCGGGAATGTTGTCCTCTTTCCCAATGTACCATCAAGACTGTTGTCCTCTTTCCCTTTGCGCTGCCATAACTGTTGCCTTCTTTCCCTTTGTACTGTCAGGAATGTTGCCTTTTTTCCCTTTGTACTGCCTAGACAGTTGCTCTCTTTTGCTTTCTTCTGCCTGAACTGTTGCCCTCTTTCCCTTTCTACTGCAGGGACGGTTGCTCTTTTTCCCTTTGCAATGTCAGGACTGTTGCTGTCTTTTCCATTTTTACTGCCAGAACTGTTGCCCTCTTTCCCATTGTGCTGCCAGGACTGTTGCCCTTTTTCCCTTTGTGCTGCCAGGACTTTTGCCCTCTTTCTCTTTGTACTGTCAGGACTGTTGCACTTTTTCTGATTGTACTGCCATGACTGTTGCCCTTTTTCCCTATTGTACTGCCAGGACTGATGCACTCTTTCCTGTTGTTCTGTCAGGAATATTGCTTTTGCTCCTCTAAGACTGCTGTCCTCTTTCTTTTTATACAATCAGTGCTGTTGCCCTCTTTCCCTTTGTACTGCCAGAACTGTTGAACTTTTTCTCTTTGTACTGTTAGGACTATTGTCCTCTTTCCAATTTTACCGCCATAATGTGCGTTCTTTCCCTTCGTACTGTCACAAGTGTTGTCCTCTTTCCCTTGGTACTGCCAGGACTGTTGCCCTCTTTCCCTTTGTGCTGCTAGGACTGTTGCCCTTTTTCTCTTTGTGCTGCCAGGACTTTTGCCCTCTCTCCCTTTGTATGGTCAGGTCTGTTGCCCTTTTTCCCTATTGTACTGCTTGGACTGTTGCCCTCTTTCCCGTTGTTCTTTCAGGACCATTGCCCACTATAGCTTTGTACTGCTAGGACTGTTACTCTCCTTCCTTTTGTACTGCGAGGACTGTTGCCCTTTTTCCCTATTTTACTGCCAGGACTGTTGCCCTCTTTCCCGTTGTTCTTTCAGGACCATTGCCCACTTAGCTTTGTATTGCCAGGACAGTTGCTAGTATTCCTTTTGTACTGCCAGGACTGCTGCTCTCTTTCCCTTGGTACAGTCAGGACAGTTTCCTTCTTTCCCTTTTTACTGCCAGAACTGTTGCCCCTTTTCCCATTGTACTGTCAGGACTGTTGCCCTCTTTCCCATTGCACTGCCAGGGTTATTGACTTGTTTTCCTTTGTATTCCCAGGATTGTTGCCCTCTTACCTTTTGTACTGACAGGACTGCTGCCCTCTTTCCCTTTGTACAGTCAGGACTGTTTCCCTCTTTATCTTTGTACTGCCAGAACTGTTGTCCTTTTCCCCTTTCTACTGATAGGGCTATTGCCCCCTTTCTCTTTGTACTGCCAGGACTGTTTCCCTCTTTCCCTTTGTTCCATCAGCACTATTGCCCTCTTTACCTTTGTGCTGCCAGAAATGTTGCCCTTTAACTCTTTCTACTGCCAGGACAGTTTCCCTCTTTCCCTTTGTGCTGCCAGAACTGTTGCACTCTTTCTCTTTCTACTGCAAGGACTGTTGCCCTTTTTCGCTTTGTACTGTCAGGACTGTTGCCCTCTTTTCCCTTTGGCTGCTGTCAGGACTGTTGCCGTCTTTCTCTTTGGCTGCTGCCAGACTGTTGCTCTTTCCCTTTTGTACTGCCAGAACTATTGCCCTTTTTCTGTTTGTACTGTCAGGACTGTTGCTCTCTTTTCCATTTATACTGCCGGAAATGTTGTCCTCTTTCCCAATGTACCATCAAGACTGTTGCCCTCTTTCCCTTTGCGCTGCCATAACTGTTGCCTTGTTTCCCTTTGTACTGTCAGGAATGTTGCCTTTTTCCCTTTGTACTGCCTAGACAGTTGCTGTCTTTCCCTTTGTTCTGCCTGAACTGTTGCCCTCTTTTCCTTTCTACTGCAGGGACTGTTGCTCTTTTTCCCTTTGCAATGTCAGGACTGTTGCCCTCTTTTCCATTTTTACTGCCAGAACTGTTGCCCTCTTTCCCATTGTGCTGCTAGGACTGTTGCCCTTTTTCCCTTTGTGCTGCTAGGACTGTTGCACTCTTTCTGATTGTGCTGCCAGAAATGTTGTACTTTTTCCCTTTGTACCATCAAGACTGATGTACTATTTCCCTTTGCGCTGCCCCATCTGTTGTTTTCTTTCCCTTTGTACTGTCAGAAATGTTGCCTTTTTTCCCTTTGTGCTGCCTAGACTGTTGCCATCTTTCCCTTTGTGCTACCAAAACTGTTGCCCTCTTTTCCTTTCTACTGCCAGTACTGTTGCCCTTTTCCTTTTGCAATGTCAAGACTGTTGCCCTGTTTTCCATTTGTACTGCGACAACTGTTGCCCTCTTTCCTTTTGTACTGCCAGGACTGTTGGCCTTTTTCCCTGACTGCTGCCAGGACTGTTGCGCTTGTTTGCCTTTGTGCTGTCAGGACTGTTGCCCTCTTGGGTGTGTGCTAGCAGTGCTGTTGCCTTCCCCTTGTGCTGTGGGGGCTGTTGCTCTTTTTCCCTATTGTACTGCCAGGACTGTTGCCCTCTTTCCCATTGATCTGTCAGGACTATTTCCCTCTTTCATTTTGTACTGCTTGGACTGTTGTCCTCATTGATTTTATTCTGCCAGCACTGTTGCCTTCTTTCTCTTTGTACAGTCAGGATTGTTGCCCTCTTTCTCTTTGTACTGCCAGAACCGTTGCTCTTTTTTCTATTTTACTCTCAGGACTGTTGCCCTCTTTTCCACTGTACTGCCAGGACTTTTGCCCTCTTTCCCTTATTATTGCCAGGACTGTTGTAACTTTTCTCTTTGTACTGCCAGGACTCTTACCCTCTTTCCCTTTGCATTGCCAGTACTGATGCTCTTTTTTCCTTTCTATTGCCGGGGCTATTGCCCTCTTTCTCTTTCTCTTTCTCTTTGTACTGCCAGGACTGTTGTATCTTTTCTTTTTGTACTGTCCAGACTGTTTGCCTCTGTCCCTTTGTGCTGCCAGAACATTTGCCATTTTTACCATTGTATTGCCAGGATTGTTACCCTATTTCCCTTTGTACTGTCAGGACTGTTGCCCTCTTTCCCTTCGTGTTGCTATGACAGTTGCCCTCAGCTTCATTTGTGCCATCAGGAAGAGTTGCCTCTTTTCCCTACCATCTACCAGGACTGTTGTCCACTTTCCCTTTGTATTATGGGACTGTTGCCCATTTTCCCATTTGTACAGCCAGGTTTGTTGCTTCCTGTTCCATTCATTTACCAGGACTGTTTGCCCTCTTTCCCCAGTTATTACTACTTAGTACTGTTGCCTTCCTTCCCCTAATACTGCCAGGACTGTGCCCTTTTTCACTATTGTACTACCAGGACTGCTGCCCTCTTTCCATTGTTCTGTCAGGACTATTGCCCTCTTTCCCTTTGTACTGCTAGGACTGTTGTCCTCATTTCTTTTGTCCTGCCAGCACTGCTGCCCTCTTTCTCTTTGTACAGTCAGGATTGTTGCACATCTTTCCCTTTGTATTGCCAGGACTGTTACCCTTTTTCCCTTTGTACAATCAGGACTGTTGCTCTCTTTCCTTTTCATTGCCAGGACTGTTGCCCTCTTTCCCTTTCTGCTGTCAGAACTGTTACCCTATTTCCCTTTGTATTGTCAGGACTGTTACCCTCTTTCCCTTTTGCACTGTGTCAGAGCAGTTGCCCTCGTTCCTTTGTGCTACTCCAGGACTGTTTGCTCTCTTTCCCTTAATATGCCAGGACTGTTGCCCTCTTTTCCTTTGTATTGCCAGAACTATCACCCTTTTTCCCTTTGTACTGCCAAGACTAGTGTCCTGTTTCCCTTTGTATTGCCAGGACTGTTGCCCATTTTCCCTTTAGACTATCAGGACTGTTTCCCTCTTTCCCTTTTGTGCTGCCTGAATTGTTGTCCTCTTTTCCTTTGTACTGTCAGGACTGTTGCCATCTTTCCCTTTGTCCTGCCCAAACTGTTGACATTTTTCTCATTGTACAGACAGGAATTTTGCCATTTTTCCTTTGTACTGCCAGGACTGTTGCCCTCTTTCCATTTGTGTTGCCAGAACTGTTGCCTTCTTTCCCTTGATACTGCCAGGACTTTAGCCCTTGTTCCCTTTATACTGTCAGGACTATTTGCCTTTTTTTCCATTTGTAGTGTCTGTGCTGTTGTCCTCTTTTCCCTTTTTACGCCAGCAATGTTGCTTTTAGCTCTTTCTACTGCTTGGGATGGTTGCCTCTTTCCTTTGTTAACCTTGGAGTGTTCCTTTTGCTGTTTCTACTGCAAGGGACTAGTGCCCTTTTTCCTTTGTACTGTTAGGACTGTTGCTGTCTTTCTCGTTGTGGTAACAGAACTGTTACTTCTTTTCATTTCTACTGCCAGGACTACTGCCCCTTTTCCCTTTTTGCTGCCAGGACTGTTGCCCCCTTTTCCCTTTGTACTGCCAGAAGTGTTGTCCTCTTTCCCTTTGTACCGTCAATACTGTTTTCCTCTTTCCCTTTGTGCTGCCAGAACTGTTGTCTTCTTTCCCTTTGTCCTGTCAGGGATGTTGTCCTTTTTCCGTTTGCAATGTCAGGACTGTTACCTTCTTTTCCGTTTGTACTTGCAGACTGTTTGCCCTCTGTCCCGGTTGTGCTTATATGACTGTTCCCTTTTTTTCCTTTGTGCTTTTACTTGGGACTTTTGCCCTCTTTCCTTTTTGTGTGCTATCAGGACTGTTGCCCTCTTTCTGGTTGACCATGCAAGACTGTTGCCCTCCTTCTCAGTTGTACTGCCAGGACTGTTGCCCTCCTTTCTGATTGTACTGCCAGAGGCTGTGCCCTCCTTTCCATTGTATTGCGTGACTGTGCCCTCTTTCCTTTGTACTGCCAGGACTGTTCCCTCCATTCACTTTTGTTCTACCAGGACTGCTGCCTCCTTTCTGTTTGTACTGTCAAGGTATGTTTCCTTCCTTTTTACTATATAATTGTTTGCATTCTTTCCCCTTCATACTGTATCAGAGACTGTTGCCCTCTTTCCCTTTCTTGGGCTAGGACAATTTTCCTCTTTCCCTTTGTACTGCCAGGACTGTTGCCATTTTTCCCTTTGTACTACCAGGACTGTTGCCCTCTTTTCCTTATATTGCCAGGACTGTTGCCCTCTTTCCCTTTGTGCTGCCGGAACTGTTACCTCATTTTCTTTTGTATTGCCAGGACTGTTGCACTCTTTCCCTTGTATGTCCAGGACTGTTTGCAGTCTTTCTCTTTGTAAGTATGGAGACTGTTACCCTCTACCCTTTCTATTGTCAGGACTACTGCCCCTGTTCCTTTTTACTGCCAGGACTGTTGTCCCACTTTCCTTTATTTTCTACTTAGGACTGTTGCTTCACACTTTTCCTTTGTACTGCCGAAATGTTGCCCTCTTTCCTTTGTGCCATCAATGCTATTTATTCCACTTTCCGTTTTTGCTGCAGACTGTTGTCTTTTTTCCTTTGAGACGCAGGGATGTTGCCCTTACTTTCCCTTTGCAATGTCAGGACGAGTTTATCTTTCCGTTTGTGCTGCCAGGAACTATGCCCTCTCCCTGTTGTGCTGCCAGGACTGTTGTCCTTTTACCTTTGATTGCTGAGGTCTTTTGCCCTCTTTCCTTTGTACTATCAGGAACTGTTGTCCTCTTTGTGATTGTGCTGCCAGGACTGTTGCCTCCTTTCAATTGTACCACCATTACTATTGCCCTCTTTCCTTTGTACTACCAGGACTGTTCCCTCTTTTCATAGAGTAGCCCTTGATCTCTTGCCCTCTTTCCTTTGTAATTACCAGGACTGTTTGCCTCTTTTCCTTTGTATTGCTAAGACTGCACTCTTTTCCTTGTACAGTAAGGACTGTTCTTCCCTCTTTCCCTTCAATCCTGCTAGACTGTTGGTATCTTTCTCATTGTGCCCTCAGCATAGATGTTGCCCTTTTTTCCTTTGTGCTGCCAGGACCATTGCCCCTTTCCATTTGTCCAGCCAGACTGTTGCCCTCTTTCCCTTTTTATTGCCAGAATTGCTGCCTTCTTTCCCTTTGTACTGTCAAGACTGTTGCCTTCTTTCCCTTTTTACTGCTAGGACTGTTGTCTTGCCAGGACTCTTGCCCTTTTTTCCTTTGTACTACCAGGATTGTTGCTCTGTTTCTTTTTCCCTTTTTTACAATCAGGACAGTTGCTCTGTTTCTCATTGCTCTGTTTCCTTTTCGTTGCCAGGACTGTTGCCCTCTTTCCCTTTCTGCTGTCAGAACTATTACCCTATTTCCCTTTGTACAGCCAGGACTTTTGCCCATGTTCTCTTTGTACTGTCAGGACTGTTGCCCTCTTTTCCCTTTATACTGCCAGGACTATTCCCTCATTCCTTTTTGTTCTGATGGGCTGCTGCCCTCTTTCTCTGTACTGTCAGGTTCTGTCCTCTTTCCTTTTTTACTCTTGAGATTGTTTGCCTTGTTTCTCTTTCTACTGTCAAGAATGTTGCCCTCTTTCCCTTGAATGCTTGCCAGGACTGTTGCCCTCTTTCCTTGTATTGCTGGACTGTTGCCCCTTTTTCCCTTTATTACTACAGGACTGTTGCCTGTTTTGCCTTTATATTTGCCAATTCTGTTGCCCTCTTTCCCTTTATTGCTTGGAGCTGTTGCCCTATTTTCTTTGTATTGCCAGGAGACTGTTTCCCTTTTTCCCTTTATACTGCCACAACTGTTGCCCTTTTTCTCTTTGTACTACCAGGACTGTTGCCCTCTTTTCCTTTTTACTGAAATAATTGTTACCTTCTTTCCCTTTGTACTGTCAAGACTGTTGCCCTCTTTCCCTTTATACTGTGAGGACTGTTGCCCTCTTTCCTTTTCTATTGCCAGGAGTGTTGCCCTTTCTCCCTTTGTACTACCCAAATTATTGGCCTGTTCCCTTTTTATTGCCAAGCCTGTTACCCTCTTTCCTTTTTTGCTGCTGGAGACATTACCCTATTTCCTCTTGTATTGCCAAGACTTTTGCCCTCTTTCCCTTTGTACTTCAGAGACTGTTGCCTCCATTCCTTTGTGTGACAAGTTCTTGCCCTCTTTCTCTTTGTAGTGACTAGGACTGTTGCCCTCTTTCCTTTGTATTGCCAGGACTGTTGCCCTCTTTTCCTTTGTGCTGCAGGGCTATTGCCTGTTTCACTTGTATTGCCAGAGACTATTGCCCATTTCCATTTAGATTGTCAAGGACTGTTGCCCTCTTTTCCATTTATACTGTGGAGACTGTTTGCCTCTTTTCCTCTGTGTATTGCTGTCAGGACTGTTTCTCTTTTTCACCCTATACTACTTGGAACTGTTGCCCTCTTTTCCTTTGTACTGGCAGTGAGAGATGTTGCCCATTTTTTCCTTCATACTACCAAGTGACTGTGTGCCTTTTTGCTGTTTGTGCTGCTTGGAGACTCTTGTTTTCTTTTTTTCATGGCATGGAGACGGATCTTGCCCTGTTCATTTGGTTGTCAGACCTGTTGTCCTTTTTCCATTTGTAATGTCTGCACTGTTGCTCTCTGTTTCCCTTTGTGCCTGAGACTGTTGTCCTCTTTCACTTTGTTTTCCATCAGAACTATTGCCCTCTTTACCTTTGTGCTGATAGAAATGTTGCCTGTAACCCTTTGTACTGCCAGGACAGTTGCCCTCTTTCCCCTTGTCCTGCCAGTACTGTTGCACTCTTTCTCTTTCTACTGCAAGGGTTTTTGCACTTTGTCCCTTTGTGCTGACAGGCCTGTAGCCTTTTTCATTTGTAATGTCTGCTGTTGCTCTCTCTTTTCCTTTGTGCTGTAGAGACTGTTGCCCTCTTTCACTTTGCTCCATCAGACTATTGCCCTCTTTACCTTTGTGCTGATGGGGAAATGTTGCTTCCTGGCCTTTCTACTGTAGGACAGTTCACCCTCTTTCCCCTTATCCTGCCAGTGCTATTTGCACTCTTTCTCTTTCTTCTGCAAGGAGACTGTGCCCTTTTTCCCTTTGTACTGTCAGGACTGTTGCCCTCTTTCCCTTTGTGCTGTCAGAACTGTTTCTCTCTTTCCCTTTGAACTGCCAGGACTGTTGCCCATTTTCCTCTGTACTGTCAGGACTGTTGGCTTCTTTTCCCTTTATACTGCCTGAACTGTTGCCCTCTTTTCCTTTGTACTAACAGGGTATTTGCTTGCTTTTCCTTTGTGCTGTGGAGACTGTTGCCCTGTTTCCCTTTTTACCACCAGGATGGTTTCCCCCCTTTTCCTTCTCTCACAGTGCTATTTGCCATTTTGTCCCTTTGTACTGCCAAAGAGCTGTTGCCCTATTTCCCTTTGTGCTTTCAGGTTGTTTGCAAATCTTTTAGTTTGTGCTGTGGAGACAGTTTCCCTGTTTCCCTATGTGCTGCAAGACTGTTTGCCCTTTTTTTCCTTTTTTGCTGCAGGACTTTTGCCCTCTTTGGCTTTTGTACTGTCTGGACTGTTGCCCTCTTTTCCTTTGTACTGTCAGGACTGTTGGACTTTTCCCTTTGTGCAAGTAAGAGAGCTATTGCCCCTCTTTTCAGTTTGTACTGCTCAGTGTAACGTACCCTCTTTCCCTTTGTGCTGCTGAACTGTTGCCCTCTTTCCTTTTGTGCTGCTTAGGTATGTTGCCCTTTTCCCTTTACACTGTGTGAGAACTGTTTGCCCTCTTTCCCTTTGCTGCCAGAAATGTTGTCCTTTTTCCTTTTGTCTCTCAGGACCGTTGTCCTCTTTTCCTTTCTACTGCCAGCACTGTTGCCCTCTTTCTCTTTGTACTTTCAGGACTGTTGCCCTCTTTAACTTTGAGCTGCCAGTGCTATTGTTCTCTCCCATTAGCTCACGAGGACCTTTGCCCTGTTTCCCTTTGTACTGCCAGAACTATTGCCCTTTTCCCCATTGAACAATGAGATGGTTGCCCATTTTCCTTTAGACTCTCAGGACTGTTCCCTCATTCCATTTGTAATCCAGAACTGTTGCCCTCTTTCTCTTTATAATGCTCTGAGCTATTGCTCTCTTTTCCTTTGTGTTGCCCTGAACTGTTGCCTATTTCCACCCTGGGCACTGCCACAGGCCTTGCTTTTTCGCTGTGCTGCTGGAATGCGCCTCTTTCCCACTGTTCTGCCAGGGCCTCTGCCCTCTTTCTGCTTGTGCGTCAGACTCTTGCCCATTTTCCCTGTACTTGCCAAAACTCTTGTCCGTGTTTTCCCTTTGTGCTGCCACGATGTTTCCAATCTCCATTTGAAGCTACTGCAGAACTGTTGCACATTTCCAGCTGAACCTGACAGGGCGGCTGTGCCCTCTTTTCCTTCCAGCCACTGTCAGCAGACTGTTGCCCTCATTCATTTTGTTCTGCCAGGACTGCTGCCTCTGTCTTCTTGCTCAGTCTGGACTGTTGCCCTCTTTCCTTGCTCTGCTTCAAGCTGTTGCTTTTTCTCTTTGTGCTGTGGAGACTGTTGCCCTCTTTTCCTTTCTACTGGAATAGTTGTTTGCATTCTTTCACTTTGTACTGTCAAGACTGTTACCCTCTTTCCCTTTATACTGCGAGGTACTGTTGCCTCCTCAGCACTGATTGCCTGGGTGTTGCCTTTTCCTTTGTGCTACTAAGTTGATGGCCTGTTTCCTTTTTATTGCCAGGACTATTTACCCTCTTTCCTTTTTGTGCTGTAGACTGTTACTCTATTTCCCTTTAGCCATTGCCAAGACTGTTGCCCTCTTTCCCTTTGTACTTTCAGAACTGTTGCCTACATTCCCTTTGTACTGTCAGGACTCTTGCCCTCTTTCCCTTTGTATTGCCAGGACTGTCACCCTTTTTCCCTTTGTACTGCTAGGACTATTGCCCTGTTTCCGTTTGTATTGCCAGGACAGTCACCCATTTTCCATTTTGACTGCTAGAACTGTTGCCCTCTTTTCCTTTGTACTGTCAGGACTGTTTCCCTCTTTTCACTTTATACTACCAGAACTGTTGCCCTCTTTTTTTTTGTACTGACAGGAATGTTGCCATTTTTCATTTGTACTGCCAGGACTGTTGCCCTCTTGTCGTTTGTGTGGAGACTCTTGGCTCTTTTTCCATGGCATGTGGGACTTTTGTAGTTCCCTTTGAGACTGTCAGACTTGCTTGTCCATTTGTAATTATTGCACTCTTGCTCTTTTTCCCTTTGTATTGCATGGAGTTGTTGCCCACTTTCACTTTGGATCCATCTGGACTATTGCTGACTAGCCTTTACCTTTGTTGCTTGCTGGAGTGTTGCCCAGCCTGGCCTTTCTACCATAGGTTGCCCTCTTTCTCCTTGTCCTGCCAGTGCTGACTGCACTCTTTCTTTTTCTACTAAGGACTGTTGCCCTTTTCCCCTTTGTGCTGTCTGGACTGTTGTCCCCCTTTCCCTTTATTGACTGTCAGGACTGTTGCCCTCTCTTTCCCTTTGTGCTGTCAGACTGTTTCTCTTTTCCTTTGAGACTGCTTAGGACTGTTGCCATTTTCCTCTGTGCTGTCAGGACTGTTGCTTATTCTTTCCTTTATCGCTGAGACTGTTGCCCTCTTCTTTCCTTTGTACTAACAATGATGTTGCCTTTTTTTTCCTTTTATTAACAACAGAGACTGTTGCCCTGTTTCCCTTTTTACCCTGGGATGGTTCCTTTTCCTTCTCTCAATTACTGTTGCCTTTTGTCCCTTTGTACTACTTAAAGACTGTTCCCTATTTTCCCTTTGTAGCTTTCAGGTTGTTGCCATCTTTTACGTTTGTGCTGCCAGGACAGTTTCCCTGTTTCCCTATATTACTGCAAGAGACTGTTGCCCTTCTCCTTTTTTGCTGCCATGACTTTTGCCCTCTCTGAGCTTAGTGCTGTCTGGACTGTTACCCTCTTTTCCTTTGTACTGTCAGGACTGTTGGGCTTTTTCCCTTTGAACTGTCAAAACTGTTGCCCTCTTTTAAGTTTGTACTGCTCGGACTGTTACGCTCTTTCCCTGTGTGCTGCCTGAACTGTTGCCCTCTTTCCTTTTGTACTGCCAGGTATGTTGCCCTTTTTCCCTTTGCACTGCGTGGACCGTTGCCCTCTTTCCCCTTGTGCTGCCAGCACTATTGTCCTTTTTCCTTTTGTACTCTCAGGACTGTTACCCTCTTTTCCTTTTCTACTGCCAGCACTGTTGCCTTCCTTCCCTTTGTACTGTCAGGCCTGTTGTCCTCTTTAACTTTGAGCTGCCAGTACTATTGTCCTCTTTACCATTGTACTGCAAGGACCTTTGCCCTGTTTCCCTTTTTGCTGTCAGAACCGTTGCCCTCTTTTCCTTTGTACTGCCAGAATTGTTCCCCTTTTCCCTTTGAACTGCCAGAATGGTTACCCATTTTCCCTTTAGACTGTCAGGACTGTTGCCCTCATTTCCATTTGTTGTCCAGAACTGTTGCCCTCCTTCCCTTTGTAATGTCAAGACTGTTGCCCTCTTTCCCTTTGTGCTACCTGAACTATTGCCCTATTTCTCTTGGCACTGCCACAAATGTTTCCCTTTTCCCCTTATTCTGATAGGACTGCTGCCCTCTTTCCCCCTGTGCTGCCAGAAGTTTTGCCCTCTTTCTACTTGTACCATTAGGACTCTTGCCCCTTTTCCCTTTATACTGCTAGAACTCTTGTCCTGTTTTTCCCTTTATAATGCCACGACTGTTTCCCTATCTCCATTAAAACTGCCAGGACTGTTGCCCATTTTCCTTTAGACTGAGGGACTGTTGCCCTCTTTTTCCTTTGTGCTGCCTGAGACTGTTGCCATCTTTCCCTTTGTTCTATCCCAGGTCTATTTGCCAGGTTTCCCTTTGTGTCCTTGTAGACAGTCTCCACTTTCCGTTTGTACTGCCAGGACTGTTTTGCTTTTCGCCCCCATACTGAAACAAGACTGTTGCCTTTTTTCCTTTTTACTGCCAGATATAGTCATCTTTCCGTTTGTACCATCAAGACTGTTGTTCTCTTTCCCTTTGCGCTGCCAGAACTGTTGCATTCTTTCCCTTTTTACTGTGAGGAATGTTGCCTTTTTTCCCTTTGGACTGCTAAGACTGTTGCTCACTTTCCCTTTGTGCTACGAGAACTGTTGCCCTCTTTCCCTTTCTATTGCTAGGACTGTTGCCCTTTTTCCATTTGCAGTTTCAGTAGTGTTGCCCTCTTTTCCGTTTGTACTGCCAGAACTGTTGCCCTCTTTCCCGTTGTGCTGCTAGGACTGTTGCTCTTTTTGCTTTTTACTGCCAGGCCTTTTGCCCTCTTTCCCTTTGTACTGTCAGGACTGTTGCCCTCTTTCTGATTGTACTTCCTGGTCTGTTGCCTTTCTTCCCTTTGTACTGCCATGACTGTTGCCCTTTTTCCCTATTGTACTGCCAGGACTGATGACCTGTTTCCCATTGTTCTGTTAGTAATATTGCCCTCTTTCCCTTTTTACTGTCAGGACTGTTGCCCTCATTCATTTTGTTCTGCCAGGCCTGCTGCCCTTTGTCTTTTTAGTCAGTCAGGACTGTTGCCCCCTTTCCCTTTATACTGCCACAACTGTTGCGTTCTTGCCCTTTTTACTGTCAAGACTGTTGCCCTCCTTCCATTATACAGAGATTGCCCTCTTTTCCTTTTTCAGTTGCCAAGAGTGTTGCCCTTTTTCCTTTATTACTACCAGGTTATTGGTTTGTTTCTTTTTATTGTCAGGACTTGTTGCCCTCTTTCTTTTGTGCTGCTGGAACTGTTACCCTATTTCCCTTTGTATTTCTTAGTCTGTTGCCCTCTTTCCCTTTGTACTTTCAGGACTGTTGCCCTCATTCCCTTTGTACTGTCAGGACTCTTGCCCTCTTTCCCTTTGTAATGCCTGGACTGTTGCCCTCTTTCCCTTTGTATTGTCAGGACTGTCGCCCTTTTTCCCTTTGTACTGCCAGGACTATTGCCCTGTTTCCTTTTGTATTGCCAGGACTGTTGCCCATTTTCCATTTAGACTGTCAGGACTGTTGTCCTCTTTTCCATTTATACTGCTAGAACTGTTGCCTTCTTTTCCTTTGTACTGTCAGGACTGTTTCACTTTTCCTTGTTTCTGAGAGCTGTTGCCCTCTTTTCCTTTTTTTACTAGAGATGTTGCTTGCCCTCCTTTGTACTGCCAGGACTGTTGCCCTCTTGTTGTTTGTGCTGGAGACTCTTGCTTTCTTTCCTGTGGCACATTCAGACTTTTGCCCCTGTTCCTTTATGACTGACAGGGCCTGTTGCCTTTTCCCTTTGTAATGTCTGCTGTTGCTCTCTTTTCCTTTGTGCTACCAGACTGTTGACCTCTTTCACTTTGTTCCATCAGAACTATTGCCCTCTTTGACCTTTGTGCTGCCAAATGTTGCTCTGATGCACCCCTTTCTACTGCCAAGGAGTTTCCCTCATTCCCTTGTCCTGTAATTGCTTTTGCACTCTTTCTCTTTCTACTGCAAGGACTGTTGCCCTTTTTCCCTGTGTACTGTGAGGGCTGTTGTCCCCCTTTCCCTTTGTACTGTCAGGACTGTTGCCCTCTTTCCCTTTGTGCTGTCAGAACTGTTTCTGTCTTTCCCTTTGAACTGCCTGGACTGCTGCCATTTTCCTTTGTACTGCCGGGACTGTTGACCTCTTTTCCCTTTATACTGCCAGAACTGCTGCCCTCTTTTCCTTTGTACTAACAGGAGTATTTGCCCTTTTTCCTTTTGCTGGAGACTGTTGTCCTGTTTCCTTACCCTACCACTATGGTTTTTCTTTTACCTTTACTCTCAGGACTGTTTGCCCTCTTTTTCCTTTGTTTCTGCACAAAATTTGTTGCCCTCTTTCCCATTGTACTGTCAGGACTGTTGCTATATTTTCATTTGTGCTGCCAGAACAGTTTTCCTCTTTCCTTTTGTAATGCGAAGACTGTTGCCCTTTTTTCCTTTGTACTGTCAGGACTGTTGCCATCTTTAACTTTGACCTGCCAGTGCTGTTGTCCTCTTTTCCTTTGTACTGCGAGGACCTTTGCCCTGGTTCCCTTTGAGCTGTCACAACAGTTCCCCTCTTTCCGTTTGTACTGCCAGGACTATTGCCCTATTTCCTTTCTACTGTCAGGACTGTTGCACTCTTTTTCTTGTGCTGTGGAACTGTTTCCCTCTTTCCCTTTGTACTATCTGGAGTGTTGCTCTTTTTACCTTTGTGCTGCCAGAGACTTTTGCCCCCCTTCCTTTGTACCGTCAGGACTATTTAAGCTCTTTTCTCTTTTTTCTGCCTTCTTTTCCCTTTGTACTATCAAGTTTTACCCTCTTTAGATTTGTACTGGGACTGTTTGCACTCTTTCCATTTGTATTACCTTGACTGTTTGCCCTTTTTTCATTTTGTGCTGCCAGGACTTTTGCCCTCTATTGTTTTGTACTGTCTGGACTGTTGCCCTCTTTTCTGTTGTACTGTCAAGACTGTTGGGCATTTTTCCCTGTGTACTGCCATAACTGTTTTCCTCTCGCCATTTAAACTGCCAGGACTGTTGCCCAATTTCCATTTAGGCTGACAGGACTGTTGCCCTCTTTTCCCTCTGTACTGCCAGAACTGTTGCCCTCTTTCACTTTGTACTGTCAGGTTTGTTGCCCATTTTGCCTTTGTGCTGCCAGAACAGTTGCCCTCTTTCCATATGTACTGCCAGGACTATTGCCCCTTTTCCCTTTGTACTGTCAAGACTGTTGTCCTTTTTTCCCTTTTTACTGCCAGAAATATAGTCCTCTTTCCCTTTATACCATCAAGACTGTTGTTCTCTTTCCTTTTGTGCTGCCAGAACTGTAGCATTCTTTCCCTTTGTACTGTCAGGAATGTTGTCTTTTTTTCCCTTTGGACTGTAGACTGTTGCCCTCTTTCCCTTTGTGCTGCTTAGGACAGTTGTCCCTCTTTCCATATGTACTGCTAGGAACTATTGCCCTTTTCCTTTGTGCTATCAGAGACTGTTGCCCTTTTTTCCCTTTTTTACTTGCGAAATATAGTCCTCTTTTCCTTTATACCATCAAGACTGTCGTTCTCTTTCCTTTTGCGCTGCCAGAACTGTTGCATTCTTTCCCTTTGTACTGTCAGGAATGTTGTCTTTTTTCCCTTTGGACTGCTTAAACTGTTGCCATCTTTCCCTTTGTGCTGCGAGAACTGTTGCCCTCTTACCCTTTCTTCTGGCAGGACTGTTGCCCTTTTTCCCTTTGTACTGCCAGGCTTTTTGCCCTCTTTCCCTTTGTACTGTCAGGACTGTTGCCCTCTTTCTGATTGTACTGCCTGGTCTGTTGCCTTCCTTCCCTTAGTACTGCAATGACAGTTGCCCTTTTTCCCTATTGTACTGTCACGTCTGATGACCTGTTTTCCATTGTGCTGTCAGGACTACTGCACTATTTCCCTTTGTACTGCCAGGACTGTTGCCCTCATTCATTTTGTCCTACCAGGACTGCTGCCCTCTGTCTTTTTGCTCAATCAGGGCTATTGCCCTCTTTCCCTTTATACAGCCACAACTGTTGCCCTTTTTCTCTTTGTACTGTCAGGACTCTTGCCCTCTTTCCCTTTGTAATGCTAGGACTGTTGCCCTGTTTCCTTTTGTATTGCCAGGACTGTCGCCCTTTTTTCCTTTGTACTGCCATGACTATTGCCCTGTTTCCCTTTGTAGTGACAGGACTGTTGCACATTTTCCATTTAGATTGTCAGGACTGTTGCCCTCTTTTCCATTTATACTGCTAGAACTGTTGCCCTCTTTTCCTTTCTACTGTCAGGACTGTTTCCCTCTTTTCCCTTTATACTGCCAGAACTATTGTACTCTTTCCCTTTGTACTGACAAGAATGTTGCCCTTTTTCCTTTGTACTGCTAGGACTGTTGCCCTCTTGCTGTTTGTGCTGCCAGAACTCTTGCTTTCTTTCATTGGCATGGCCAGGACCTTTTGCCCTGTTCCCTTTGTGCTGTCAGACCTGTTGCCCTTTTCCATTTGTAATGTCTGCACTGTTGCTCTCTTTTCCCTTTGTGCTGGAGACTGTTTCCCTCTTTCACTTTGTTCCATCAGACTGTTGCCCTCTTTCCTTTGTAATGTCAGAGACTATTTGTCACTCTTTTCCTTGGCACTACTGCATAGATGTTGCTTAGCCTTTTTTCACTTTGTTCTCCCAGAACTGCTGCCCTCTTTTCCACTGTGCTGGCAGAACTGTTGCCCTCTTTATACTTGTACCATCAGGACTCTTGCCCGTTTTCCCATTGTACTGCCAGAACTCTTGTCCTGTTTTCTCTTTGTACTGCCACGACTGTTTCCCCCTCTCCATTTAAACTGCTAGGACTGTTGCCCAATTTCCCTTTAGACTGACAGGACAGTCGCCCTCTTTTCCCTTTGTACTGCCAGAACTGTTGCTCTCTTTCCCTTTGTACTGTCAGGTCTGTTGCCCATTTTCCCTTTGTGCTGCCAAAACACTTGCCCTCTTTCCATTTGTACTGCCAGGACTATTGCCCCTTTTCCCTTTGTACTGTCAAGACTGTTGCCCTATTTTCCATTTTTACTGCCAGAAATATAGTCCTCTTTCCCTTTGTACCTTCAAGACTGTTGTTCTCTTTGACTTTGTGCTGCCAGAACTGTTGCATTCTTTCCCTTTGTACTGTCAGGACTGTTGCCTTTTTTCCCTTTGGACTGGCTAGACTGTTGCCCTCTTTCCCCTTGTGATGTGAGAGCTGTTGCCCTCTTTCCCTTTCTACTGCCAGGACTGTTGCCTTTTTTCCATTTGCAATTTCAGTACTGTTGCCCTCTTTTCCGTTTGTACTGCCAGAATTGTTGCCTGCTTTCCCATTGTGCTGATTGTACTGCCTGGTCTGTTGCCTTCCTTCCCTTTGTACTGCCAAGACTGTTGCCCTTTTTCCCTGTTGTACTGCCAGGACTGATGACCTGTTTCCCATTGTTCTGTCAGGACTATTGCCCTCTTTTGCTTTGTACTGCCAGGACTGTTGCCCTCATTCATCTTGTTTTGCCAGGACTGTTGCCCAGTCTTTTTGGCCATTCAGGACTGTTGCTCTCTTTCCCTTTATACTGCCACAACTGTTGCCCTTTTTCTCTTTGTACTGCCAGGACTGTTGCCCTCTTTTCCTTTTTACTGATAGAATTGTTGCCTTCTTCCCCTTTGTACTGTCAAGACTGTTGCCCTCTTTCCTTTTCTATTGCCAGGAGTGTTGCCCTTTTTCCCTTTGCACTACTAGAATTGTTGGCCTGTTTCCTTTTTATTGCCAGGACTGTTGCAATCTTTCCTTTTGTGCTGCCAGAACTGTAATCCTATTTCCCTTTATATTGCCAAGACTGTTGCCCTCTTTCCCTTTGTACTTTCAGAACTGTTGCCCTCATTCCCTTTGTACTGTCAGGACTCTTGCCCTCTTTCCCTTTGTAGTATGGGGGCTGTTGCCTCTTTCCCTTTATTATTGCCCACAGTTGTGGCCCTTTTTTCCCTTTATTACTGTGGGACTATTGCCCTATTCCCTTTGTATTGCCAGGACAGTTGCCCATTTTCCATTTAAACTGTCAGGACTGTTGCCCTCTTTTCCATTTATACTGTCAGAACTGTTGCCCTCTTTTCCTTTGTACTGTCAGGACTGTTTCCCTCTTTTCCCTTTATACTGCCAGAATTGTTGCCCTCTTTTCCTTTGTACTGACAGGAATGTGCCCTTTTTCCTTTGTACTGCCAGGACTGTTGCTGTCTTGCCATTTGTGCTGCCAGAACTCTTGCTTTCTTTCCTGTGGCATGGCCAGGACTTTTGCCCCTGTTCCATTTGTACTGTCAGGCCTGTTGCCCTTTTTCCATTTGTAATGTCTGCACTGTTGCTCTCTTTTCCCTTTGTGCTGCCAGAACTGTTGCCTCTTTTGCTTTGTTCCATCAGATGTTGCCCTCTTTACCTTTGTGCTGCCCAGAGTGTATGTGCTTTCTACTGCCAGTGGGTTGCCCTCTTTCAAAACATCCTGCCAGTGCTATTTGCATCTTTCTCTTTCTACTGCAGGACTGTTTCCCTTTTTCCCTTTGTACTGTCAGGACTGTTGTCCCCCTTTCCCTTTGTACTGTCAGGACTGTTACCCTCTTTCCCTTTGTGCTGTCAGAACTGTTTCTCTCTTTCCATTTGAACTGCCAGGACTGTTGCCCATTTTTCTTTGTTCTGTCGGACTGTTGCCCTCTTTTCCCTTGTACTAACAGGAATGTCACCCTTTTTCCTTTGTGCTGCCAGAACTGTTGCCCTGTTTCCTTTTACCACAGGGGCCAGTTGCCCTTTTTTCTTTTTAACTCCTATGGACTCTTGCCCTCTTTTCCTATATTCTGCCAAAACTGTTGCCCTCTTTCCCTTTGTACTGTCAGGTTGTTGTGCCATCTTTTCGTTTGGTTTGACGGAACTGTTTCCCCTCTTTCCCTTTGTGCTCAAAGAGACTGTTGCCTTTTTTCCTTTGTGCTGCTTGGACTTTTGCCCTCTTCCCCAGCTTTGTACTGTCTGGACTGTTGCCCTCTTTTCCTTTGTACTGTCAGGACTGTTGAGCTTTTTCCCTTTGTGCTGCCTAAACTGTTGCCCTCTTTCCTTTTGTACTGCCAGGTATGTTACCCTTTTTCCCTTTGCACTGCATGGACTGTTGCCCTCTTTCCTTTTGTGCTGCCAGAACTATTGTCCTTTTTCCTTTTGTACTCTTATGACTGTTGCCCTCTTTTCCTTTTCTACTGCCAGCACTGTTGCCCTCTTTCCCTTTGTACTGTCAGGACTGCTTCCCTCTTTAACCTTGAGCTGCCAGTACTATTATCCTCTTTCCCTTTGTACTGAAGGACCTTTGCCCTGTTTCCCTTTGTGCTGTCAGAACCATTGCCCTCTTTCCCTTTGTACTGCCAGAACTGTTGCTCTTTTCCCATTGAACTGCCAGGATGGTTGCCCATTTTACCTTTAGACTGTCAGTACTGTTGCCCTCATTTCCATTTATAGTCCAGAACTGTTGCCCTCTTTCCCTTTGTATTGTAAAGACTGTTGTCCTCTTTCCCTTGGCACTGCCATGAATGTTGCCCTTTTTCACTTTGTTCTCCCAGGACTGCTGCCCTCTTTCCCACTGTGCTGCCAGAACTGTTGACCTCTTTCTACTTGTACCATCAGGACTCTTGCCCTTTTTCCCTTTTTACTGCCAGGAGTATTGCTCTGTTTCCCTTTCTGCTGCCAGGACTATTGCCCTCTTTTTCTTTGTAGTGTGAGGACTCTTGGCCTTTTTCCTTAGTACTGTCAGGATGGTTGACAATTCTTCCCTTTGTACTACCAGGACTGCTTCCCTCTTGTCCCTTTGTACTGTCAAGACTGTTGCTCTTTTTCTCTTTCTGCTGCCAGAACTCTTGTCCTGTTTTCCCATTGTACTGCCAAGACTGTTTCCCTCTTTCCATTTGAACTGAATGGACCGTAGTCCATTTTCCCATTAGACTGACAGGACTGTTGTCATCAATTCCCCTTTGTACCATCAGGACTGTTGCCCTTTTTCCCTTTGTGCTGCCTGAACTCTTGTTCTGTTTTCCCTTTGTACTGCCAAGACTATTTCCCTCTTTCCATTTCAACTGCCAGGACTGTTGCCCATTTTCCCTTTAGACTGACAGGACTGTGGCCTTCTTTTCCCTTTCTACTGCAAGAACTGTTGCCCTCTTTACCTTTGTACTGTCAGGACCATTGCTTATTTTCCTTTGTGCTGCCAGAACTGTTGCCCTCTTTCCCTTTGAGCTGCCAGGACTGTTGACATTTTCTCCTTTGTCCTGTCAGGACTGCTGCCCTCTTTTCCTTTGTGCTGTCAGAACTGTTGCCCAAATTCCCTTTTTACTGCCAAAACTTTTGCCCTTTTTTCCAATGTACTGCCAGGACTGTTGCCATCTTTCCTTTTATACTGTCAGGACTGTTCTCCTCTTCCCTTTGTACTGCCAGGACTGTTGCCCTCTTTCCCTTTGTACTGTCAGGACTGTTGACCTTTTTCCCTTTGTACTGTAAGGATGGTTGCCCTCTTTTCCTTTTGTACTGCCAGAACTGTTGCTCTCTTACCTTTTTGTACTGCCAGGACTGTTGCCCTGCTTTTTCCCGTTGTAGTGCCAGGATTGTTGCCTTGTTTCCCTTTGTTCTCTTAGGACTGTTGTCCTGTTTTCCCTTTGTACTGCTAAGAATGTTCCCTCTTTCCCTTTGTACTGCCAGGACTGTTGCCCTCATTTCCTTTGCACTGTCAAGGCTGTTGGCCTTTTTCCCTTTGTACTGTAAGGATGGTTGCCCTCTTTTCCTTTTGTACTGCCAGAACTGTTGCTCTCTTACCTTTTTGTACTGCCAGGACTGTTGCCCTGTTTTCCCTTTGTACTGCTAAGAATGTTCCCTCTTTCCCTTTGTACTTCCAGGACTGTTACCCTCATTCTCTTTGTACTGTCGGGACGGTTGCCCTCTTTTCCCTTTGTACTGCCAGAACTGTTGCCCTCTTTCCCTTTATGCTGCCAGGACTCCTGCCCTGTTTTCCCTTTGCACTTCTAAGAATGTTCTCTCTTTCCCTTTATACTGCCAAGACTGTTGCCCTCATTCCCTTTGTACTGTCTGGACTGTTTGCCTTTTTCCCTTTGTACTGTCAGGATGGTTGCCCTCTTTTTCCTTTCTACTACCAGGACTGTAGCCCTCCTTCCCAGTGTGTTGCCAGAACTGTTGCCATCTTTCATTTTGTGCTGCCAGGACTGTTGCTCTTTTTCACTTTGTGCTGCCAGAACTCTTGTCCTGTTTTTCCTTTGTACTTCCAAGATTGTTTCCATCTATCCATTTGATCTGCCAGAACTGTTGCTCATTTTCCCTTTAGACTGTCAGGCTGTTGAACTCATTTCCATTTGTAGTGCCAGAACTGTTGCCCTCTTTCCCTTTGTAATGTCAAGACTGTTGCCCTCTTTACCTTTGTACTACCTGAACTATTTCCCTCTTACCCTTGTTACTGCCACGAATGTTGCCCTTTTTCCCTTTGTGATGCCAGAACAGTTGCCCTCTTTCCATTTGTACTGTCAGGACTGTTACCCTCTTTCCTTTTGTATTACCGGGACTGTCGCCCTTTTTCCCATTCTACTGAAAAGACTATTGCCCTGTTTCCCTTTCTGCTGCCAGGAATATTGCCCTCTTTTCCTTTGTAGTGTGAGGACTGTTGGCCTTTTTGCTTAGTACTGTCAGGATGGTTGACATTTCTTCCCTTTGTACTGCCAGGACTGCTTCCCTCTTTTCCCTTTGTACTGCCAAGAATGTTTCCCTCGTTCCCTTTGTATTGCCAAGACTGTTGCTCTTTTTCCCTTTCTGCTGCCTGAAGTCTTTTCCTGTTTTCCCTTTGTACTGCTAAGACTGTTTCCCTCTTTCCATTTGAACTGAAAGGACTGTTGTCCATTTTCCCATTAGACTGACGGGACTGTTGTTATCATTTCCCTTTGTACCATCAGGACTGTTGCCCTTTTTCCCTTTGTGCTGCCGGAACTCTTGTCCTATTTTCCCTTTGTACTGCCAAGACTATTTCCCTCTTTCCATTTCAACTGCCAGGACTGTTGCCCATTTTCCCTTTAGACTGACAGGACTGTAGCCCTCTTTTCCCTTTCTACTGAAAGAACTGTTGCCCTCTTTTCCTTTGTACTGCCAGGATTGTTGCCCTTTTTCCCTTTGTACTACCAGGACTTTTGCCATCATTCCCTTTGTGCTGCCAGAACTGTTGCCCTCTTTCCCTTTGAACTGCCAGGACTGTTGACATTTTCTCCTTTGTCCTGTCAGGACTGCTGCCCTCTTTTCCTTTGTGCTGTCAGAACTGTTGCCCAGTTTCCCTTTTTACTGCCAAAACTTTTGTGCTTTTTACCAATGTACTGCCAGAACTGTTGCCCTCTTTCCTTTTGTACTGTCAGGACTGTTCTCCTCTTCCATTTGTACTGCCAGGACTGTTGCCCTCTTTCTCTTTGTACTGTCAGGACTGTTGACCTCTTTCCCGTTGTAGTGCCAGGATGGTTGCCTTGTTTCCTTTTGTTCTCTTAGGACTGTTGTCCTATTTTCCCTTTGTACTGCTAAGAATGTTTCCTCTTTCCCTTTATATTGCCAGGACTGTTGCCCTCATTCCCTTTGCACTGTCAGGACTGTTGGCCTTTTTCCCTTTGTACTGTAAGGACGGTTGCCCTCTTTTCCCTTTGTACTGCCAGAACTGTTGCTCTCTTACCCTTTGTACTGCCAGGACTGTTGCCCTGTTTTCCCTTTGTACTGCTAAGAATGTTCCCTCTTTCCCTTTGTACTTCCAGGACTGTTACCCTCATTCCCTTTGTACTGTCAGGACTGTTGGTCTTTTTCCCTTTGTACTGTCAGGACAGTTGCCCTCTTTTCCCTTTGTACTGCCAGGACTGTTGCCCTCTTTCCCTTTATGCTGCCAGGACTCTTGCCCTGTTTTCCCCTTTGCACTTCTAAGAATGTTCTCTCTTTCCCTTTGTACTGCCAAGACTGTTGTCCTCATTCCCTTTGTACTGTCTGGACTGTTTGCTTTTTTCCCTTTGTACTGTCAGGATGGTTGCCCTCTTTTCCCTTTGTACTACCAGGACTGTAGCCCTCTTTCCCACTGTGTTGCCAGAACTGTTGCCGTCTTTCATTTTGTGCTGCCAGGACTGTTGCTCTTTTTCGCTTTGTGCTGCCAGAACTCTTGTCCTGTTTTTCCTTTGTACTACCAAGACTGTTTCCCTCTATCCATTTGACCTGCCAGAACTGTTGCTCATTTTCCCTTTAGACTGCCAGGATTGCTGCCCTCTGTCTTTTTGCTCAGTCAGGACTGTTGCCCTCTTTCCCTTTGTACTGCCCCAATTGTTGCCCTTTTTCTCTTTCTACTGCCGGGTCTGTTGCCCTCTTTTCCTTTTCACTGAAAAAATTGTTGCCTTCTTTCCCTTTGTACTGTCAAGACTGTTGCCATCTTTCCCTTTATACTGAGAGGACTGTTGCCCTCTTTCCTTTTCTATTGCCAGGAGTGTTGCCCTTTTTCCCTTTGTACTACCAGAATTGTTGGCCTGTTTCCTTTTTATTGCCAGGACTGTTGCCCTCTTTCCTTTTGTGCTGCCAGAACTGTTACCTTGTTTCCCTTTGTATTGCCAAGACTGTTGCCCTCTTTCCCTTTACACTTTCAGAGCTGTTGCCCCCATTCTCTTTGTATTGTCAGGACTCTTGCCCTCCTTCCCTTTGTATTGCTAGGACTGTCGCCCTTTGTTCTCTTAGGACTGTTGTCCTGTTTTCCCTTTGTACTGCTAAGAATGTTCCCTCTTTCCCTTTGTACTGCCAGGACTGTTGCCCTCATTCCCTTTGCACTGTCAGGACTGTTGGCCTTTTTCCCTTTGTACTGTAAGGACAGTTGCCCTCTTTTCCCTTTGTACTGCCAGGACTGTTGCCCTGTTTTCCCTTTGTACTGCTAAGAATGTTCCCTCTTTCCCTTTGTACTTCCAGGACTGTTACCCTCATTCCCTTTGCACTGTCAGGACTGTTGGCCTTTTTCCCTTTGTACTGTCAGGATGGTTGCCCTCTTTTACCTTTGTACTGCCAGGACTGTTGCCCTCTTTCCCTTTATGCTGCCAGAACTCTTGCCCTGTGTTCCCTTTGCAATTCTAAGAATGTTCTCTCTTTCCCTTTGTACTGCCAAGACTGTTGCCCTCATTCCCTTTGTACTGTCTGGACTGTTTGCCTTTTTCCCTTTGTACTGTCAGGATGGTTGCCCTCTTTTCCCTTTGTACTACCAGGACTGTAGCCCTCTTTCCCACTGTGTTGCCAGAACTATTGTTGCAGATCTTGCATTTTGTGCTGCCAGGACTGTTCTTTGGCTCCTTCAGCTTTGTGCTGGAACTCTAGTCCTGTTTTCCTTTGTGCTGCCAAAGGCAGTTTCCCTCTATCCATTTGACCTCCTAGAACTGTTGCTCATTTTCCCTTTAGACTGTCAGGACTGTTGAACTCATTTCCATTTGTAGTGCCAGAACTGTTGCCCTCTTTCCCTTTGTAATGTCTAGACTGTTGCCCTCTTTAACTTTGGACTGCCTGGACTGTTTCCCTTTTACCCTTGTACTGCCACTAATGTTGCCCTTTTTCCCTTTGCATTGCCAGGACTGTTGCCCTCTTTTCCTCTCTGCTGCCAGAACTGTTCCACTCTTTCCCTTTATACCATCAAGGATCTTGCCTTTTTTCCCTCTGTGCTGCAAGAACTCTTGTCCTGTTTTCCCTTTTTACTGCCAAGACTGGTTCCCTCTTTCCATTTGAACTGCCTGGACCTTTGCCTATTTTTCTCTTTTTACTGTCAGGACTGTTGAGGTCTTTCTCTTTGTGCTGCTTGAACTGTTGCCCACTTTCCATTTGTACTGCCAGGACTATTGCCCCTTTTCCCTTTGTACTGTCAGGACTGTTGTCCTTTTTTCCCTTTGTACTGCCAGAAATATTGTCCTCTTTCCCTTTGTACCATAAAGACTGTTGCCCTCTTTCTCTTTGCACTGACAGAACTGTTGCATTATTTCCCTTTGTACTGTCAGGAATATTGCCCTCTTTCTGATTGTACTGCCTGGTCTGTTGCCTTCCTTCCCTTTGTACTGCCATGACTGTTGCCCTTTTTCCCTTTTGTACTGCCAGGAATGATGACCTGTTTCCCATTGTTCTGTCAGGACTATTGCCCTCTTTCCCTTTATACTGCCCCAACTGTTGCCCTTTTTCTCTTTCTACTGCCAGGTCTGTTGCCCTCTTTTCCTTTTCACTGTAAGAATGGTTGCATTCTTTCCCTTTGTACTGTTAAGACTGTTGCCATTTTTCCCTTCATACTGAGAGGACTGTTTCCCTCTTTCCTTTTCTATTGCCAGGAGTGTTGCCCTTTTTCCCTTTGCACTACCAGAATTGTTGGCCTGTTTCCTTTTTATTGCCAGGACTGTTGCCCTCTTTCCTTTTGTGCTGCCAGAACTGTTACCCTGTTTCCCTTTATATTGAAAGACTGTTGCCCTCTTTCCCTTTGTACTTTCAGAACTGTTGCCCTCATTCCCTTTGTACTGTCAGGACTCTTGCCCTCTTTCCCTTTGTATTGCCAGGACTGTCGCCCTTTTTCCCTTTGTACTGCCAGGACTGTTGCCCTGTTTCCCTTTGTATTGCCAATACTGTTGCCCATTTTCCATTTAGACTGTCAGGACTGTTGCCCTCTTTTCCATTTATACTGCCAGAACTGTTGCCCTCTTTTCCTTTGTACTGTCAGGACTGTTGTATTCTTTTCCTTTATACTGCGGACTGTTTAGCCCTCTTTCCTTTGTTTATTCTGGGAGATGCGCCCTTTTCTTTTGTACTATCCAGGACTGTTGCCCTCTTTCCATTTGTGCTGAAAGAACTCTTGCCTTTTTTCCTGTGGCATGGCCATGACTTTTGCCCCTGCTCCCTTTGTTTTGTCAGACCTGTTGTCCTTTTACCATTTGTAATGTCTGCACTGTTGCTCTGTTTTCCCTTTGTTCTGCCAGAACTGTTGCCCTCTTTCACTTTGTTCCATCAGAACTATTGCCCTCTTTACCTTTTTGCTGCCAGAAATATTGCCCTTTAACCCTTTCTGCTGCTAGGACATTTGCCCTCTTTCCCTAGTCCTGCCAATTACTGTTGCAGTCTTTCTATTTCTACTGCGAGGACTGTTGCCCCTTTTTCCTTTATTACTTATCAGCACTGTTGTCCCCTTTTTCCCTTTGTTCTGTAAAGGACTGTTGCCATCTTTTTTCCCTTTATGCTGCCTTAACTGTTGCCCTCTTTTCCTTTGTACTATACAGAGATGTTGCCTTTTTCCTTAGGTGCTGGAACTGTTGCCCTGTTTCCCTTTTACCACCGCAGGACGGTTGCTTTTCAACACACTCTCAGGGACTCTTGCCCTCTTTTCCCTTTGTACTGCCAAAACTGTTGCCCTCTTTCCCTTTGTAGTGTCAGGACTGTTGCCCTTTTTTCCTTTGTGTTGCCAGGACTTTTGCCCTCTTTAGCATTGTACTGTCTGGACTGTTGCCCTCTTTTCCTTTGTACTGTCAGGACTGTTGGGCTTTTTCCCTTTGTACTGTCAATACTGGTGCCCTCTTTTCAGTTTGTACTGCTCGGACTGTTACCCTCTTTCCCTTTGTGCTGCCTGAACTGTTGCCCTCTTTCCTTTTGTACTGCCTGGTATATTGACCTTTTTTCCTTTGCACTGCGTGGACTGTTGCCCTCTTTCCTTGTGCTGCCTAGACTATGGCCCTCTTTCCCTCGGCAGCTGCCCATGAGATGTTGCTATTTTCCTTTGTGCTGCTGGGACCTGCTGCCCTCTTTCCCACTGTGCTGAGTGTTGCCTCTTTCTACTTGTACCATCAGGACTTTTTTGCACTTTTCCTTTGTTGCTGGAGACTCTTGTCCTGTTTTTTCCACAGCTTGCACCACGACTGTTTTCTCTCTTTCCATTTTAAACTGTAGGAACTATTTGCCATTTCCCTTTAGACTGACAGGACTGTAAGCCCTCTTTTCCCTTTGGACTGCCAGAACTGTTGCCCTCTTTCCTTTTGTACTGTCAGGTCTATTGCCCTAGTTTCCTTTGTACTGTTAGGACTGTTGCACTTTTTTTCTTTGTGCTATGGAACTGTTTCCCTCTTTCCCTTTGTACTACCCAGAATGTTGTTCTTTTACCCTTTGTGCTGCTAAGACTTTTGCCCCCTTTCCATTTGTACCAGCAGGACTGTGTGCTCTTTCTCTTTGTACTGCCAGGAATGTTGCATTCTTTCCCTTTGTACTATCAAGACTGTTACCCTCTTTCCCTTTGTACTGCCGGGACTGTTGCACTCTTTCCCGTTGTATTACCTTGACTGTTGCCCTTTTTCCCTTTGTACTACCAGGACTGTTGCCCTGTTTCCTTTTCATTGCCTGCCTGGACTGTTGGCCTCTTTCCATTGTGTTGCCAGAATGGTAGCCCTATTTCTCTTTGTTCTGTCACAACTGTTGCCCTCATTCCCTTTGTACTGTCAGGACTGTTGCCCTCTTTCCCTTTGTAGTGCCAGGACTGTTGCCCTCCTTCCTTTTGTATTGCCAGGACTGTCGCCCTTTTTCCCTTTGTACTGCCAGGACTATTGCCCTGTTTCCCTTTCGGTTGCCAGGTCTATTGCCCTCTTTTCCTTTGTAGTGTGAGGACTGTTGGCCTTTTTCCTTAGTACTGTCAGGATGGTTGACATTTCTTCTCTTTGTACTGCCACGACTGCTTCCCTCTTTTCCCTTTGTACTGCCAAGAATGTTTCCCTCGTTCCCTTTGTACTGCCAAGAATGTTGCTATTTTTCCCTTTCTGCTGCCAGAACTCTTGTCCTGTTTTCCCTTTGTACTGTGAAGACTGTTTCCCTCTTTCCATTTGAACTGAAAGGACTGTTGTCTATTTTCCCATTAGACTGACTGGACTGTTGTCATCATTTCCCTTTGTACCATCAGGACTGTTGCCCTTTTTCCCTTTGTGCTGCCTGAACTCTTGTCCTGTTTTCCTTTTGTACTGCCAAGACTATTTTCCTCTTTTCATTTGAACTGCCAGAACTGTTGCCCATTTTCCCTTTAGACTGACAGGACTGTGGCCCTCTTTTCCTTTTCTACTGCAAGAACTGTTGCCCTCTTTCCCTTTGTACGGTCAGGACCGTTGCCTATTTTCCTTTGTGCTGCGAGATCTGTTGCCCTCTTCTCCTTTGTACTGCCAGGAATATTGCCCTTTTTCTCTTTGTACTATCAGGACTTTTGCCATCATTCCCTTTGTGCTGCCAGAACTGTTGCCTTCTTTCCCTTTGTACTGCCAGGACTGTTGACATTTTCTCCTTTGTACTGTCAGGACTGCTGCCCATTTTCCCTTTGTACTGCCAGAACAGTTGCCTTCTTTTTGTTTGTACTGCCAGGACTAGTGCCCTATTTTCCTTTGTACTGTCAGGACTGTTGCACTCTTTTTCTTTGTGCTGCGGAACTGTTTCCCTCTTTCCCTTTGTACTAACTGGAATGTTGCTCTTTTACCCTCTGTGCTGCCAGGACTTTTTCCCCCTTCCCTTTGTACCATCAGGACTGTTGCACTCTTTCTTCTTGTACTGCCAGGATTGTTGCCTTCTTTCCCTTTGTACTATCATGGCTGTTACCCTCTCCCTTTGACACTATCATGACTGTTACCCTCTTTCCCTTTGTGTGCTGCTTGAGATTGTTGCCTCTTTTCCCTTTGTATTACTGTATGTTGTTTCCCTTTTCCTCTGCCAGGACTGTTGACCTCTTTTCCTCTCTGCTACCAGGACTGTTCCCCTCTCTCCCTTTATACCATCAGGGCTGTTGCCTTTTTCCCTCTATGCTGCCAGAAGGCTTCTCCTGTTTTCCCTTTTTACTGCCAAGACTGTTTCCCTCTTTCCATTTGAACTGCCAGGACTTTTGCCTTCATTTCCTTTGTGCTGCCAGAACTTTTTCCCTCCTTCCCTTTGTACTGCCAGGACTTTTGCCCTCTTTCCCTTTGTGCTGTCAGAACTGTTGCCCTCTTTTACTGCTAAAATGTTTGACCTTTTTCCAATGTACTGCCTAGGGACTGTTGTCCTCTTTCCTTTGGATATGGGACTGTTGCCCTCTTTCACTTTGTGCTGCCAGGACTGCTGTCCTTTTTCCTACTGTCTGCAGGGGTTTTTTCCTTCCTTTTCTGCCAGGACTGTCACGCCTCTATCCCTTTGTGCTGCCAGAACTGTTACCCTGTTTCCTTTCTTCTTCTTGGGAGGGTTACTCTCCATTTTACTCTCAGGACTGTTGCCCTCTTTTCCCTTTGTACTGCCAGAGACTGTTGCCTTCTTTTCCCCTTGCACTGTCAGGACTGTTGCCCTCTTTCCCTTAGTGTGCTGAGAACTCTGGCACTGTTTCCACTTACTGCAAGGAGAGCATCTTTTTTCCCTTGTAGTGCCAGCACGAGCTGTCTAATTTCACTTTGTGCTTCCTCTAGAACTGTTGCCATCTCTCCCTTTGTCCCACAGGATTGTTACCCTTTGTCCATGGTGAAAATCAATCAGGACCGTTGCAGTCTTTTCCCTTTGTACTGCCAGAACTGTTGTCCTCTTCTCTTTGTACCATCAGGACTGTTACCCTTTTCCTTTGTGCTAAACTCCTCTCCTGTTTCTCTCTGTACTACCAGACTGTTTCCCTTTCCATTTCAGCTGCCAGGACTGTTGCCACATTTCCCTTTGGACTGACAGGACGTTGCCCCGTATTCCGTTGTGCTATCTAGGAACTGTTGCCCTCTTTCCTTTGGGGCTGTTGACCTTTTCTCTTTTGTACTGCCAGTGCTTTTGCCCTCTTTCCTTTTGATGTAAGAACTGTTGGCCTCTTTCCCTTTGTACTGCAGACTGTTGTCCTTTTTCCTATGTACTGTGGGACTTTTGCCCTCTTTAGATTTATACTGTCTGGACTGTTGCCCTCTTTTCCTTTGTACTGTCAGGACTGTTGGCCTTTTCCCCTTTGACCTGTCAAAACTCTTGCCCTCTTTTCAGTTTGTACTGCTTGGACTGTTACCCTCTTTCCCTTTGTGCTGCCTGAACTATTATTGCAGTCTTCCCCTGGTGCTGCCAAGGGAATGTTGTCCTTTTTTCCATTTCTACTGGGACTGTTAGACTGTTTCCCACTGTGCTACCAGACTCATTGCTGCCTTCCTTTGTACTATAGAGACTGTTGCTTCCCTTTTCCTTTGTGCTGCCAAGACAAGTTTAACTCTTTTCATTTGAACTGCCAGAGCAGGTTGCCCATTTTTCCCTTAGACTGTCAGGACTGTTGTTCCTCATTTCAATTATAGTTACTGGAACTGTTGCCCTCTTTCCTTTTCACCCAATGTCAAGACTGTTGCCCTCTTTCCTTTATAACATGGACTCTTCCCCCATTTTCCTTTGCATTTCTAAGATGTTCTCTCTTTCCCACTACGTAACTGTAATACTTTTGCCCTCATTCCTTTTGTGCTATCTGGACTGTTTGCCTTTTTTTCCTCTGTACTTTCAGGATGGTTGCCCTCTGTTCCCTTTGTACTGCCAGGACTGTTGCCCTCTCTTCCACTGTGTTGCCAGAACTGTTGCCATCTCTCATTTTGTACTGCCAGGACTGTTGCCTTTTTTCACTTTGTCCTGGCAGAACTCTTGTCCTGTTTTTCCTTTGTACTACCAAGACTGTTTCCCTCTATCCATTTGACCTGACAGGACTGTTGTCCATTTTCCCTTTAGGCTGTTAGGACTGTTGAACTCATTTCCATTTGTAGTGCAAGAACTGTTGCCCTCTTTACTTTTGTAATGTCAGGACTGTTGCCCTCTTTACCTTTGTACTGCCTGAACTATTTCCCTCTTACCCTTGGTAGTGCCATGAATGTTGCCCAGCACTCCTTTGCGCCGCCTGGACTGTTGCCCTCTTTTCCTCTCTGCCTGGGAACTGTTCCCCTCTTTTTTTCTTTATACCATCCCAGGGCTGTTGCCTTTTTCCCTCCGTGCTGCCAGAGACTCTTGTCCTGTTTTCCCTATTTACTGCAGAGACTGTTTCCCTCTTTCCTTTCAGACTGCCAGGACTTTTGACCTCTTTCCTTTGTCCTGTCAAGACTGTTCCATGACTTTTATTTTTTTACTGTCAAAACTTGGCCTTTTTTCCCATAGTGTGCTCCAGGACTGCTGTCCTCTTTTCCTTTGAACTGCCAGGACTGTTGTTCTTTTTCCTACTCATACTGCAAGGGAATGCTAGCCCTTTTCCTTTGTACTTGGGACTATCACCCTCTTATCTCTTTGTGCTGTAGAGACTGTTGCCCTGTTTCTCTTTCTTCTTTCAGGACTGTTGACCTTCCCCTTTTACTCTCAGGACTGTCTTTTCCTATATACTGTCAGGACTGTTGCCCTCTTTCCGTTTGTGCAGCCAGAACTGTTTCCCTCTTTCCCTTTGTACTGCAACGACTGTTACCCTTTTTTCCTTTGTGCTGCCAGGACTTTTGCCCTCTTTAGCTTTATACTGTCTGAACTGTTGTCATCTTTTCCTTTGTACTGTCAGGACTGTTGGCCTTTTTGCTTTGTGCTGTCAGAAACTCTTGCCCTCTTTTCCAGTTTGTACTTCTGACTGTTACCTCCCTCTTTCTCTCTTTAGGGCTTCCTGAACTGTCTTTAGTCTTCCATGGTACTCTGCCAAGAATGTTGCCCCTTTCTCCATTTCTCACTGCCAGAAGTGTTGAGACTCTTTCCCATTTGTGCTGCCAGGAACTGTTACCTCTCTTTCCCTTTGTACTGTCAGGACTGTTGCCCTTTTTTCCTTTGTGATGCCAAGATTATTTACCTCTTTCCATTTGAACTGCCAGGACGGTTGCCCATTTTCCCTTTAGACTCTCAGGACTGTTGCCCTCATTTCCATTTGTAGTGCCAGAACTGTTGCCCTCTTTCCCTTTGTAATGTCAAAACTGTTGGCCTCTTTCCCTTTATGCTGCCTGGACTCTTGCCCTGTTTTCCCTTTGCACTTCTAAGAATGTTCTGTCTTTTCCCTTTGTACTGTAGAGACTGTTGCCCTCAGACTTTTACTGTCTGGACTGTTTGCTTTTCCCTCTGTGCTGTCAGGATGGTTTGCCCTCTGGTCCCTTTGTGCTGTAGAATGGTTTTGCCCCTCTTTCCCGCTGTGTTCCCTTGGAGACTGTGTTGCCATCTTTCATTTTTGTACTACTTAGGACTGTTGCCTTTTTGCTTGGTCCTGGCTGAACTCTTGTCCTGTGTTTCCTTTCTACTACCAAGACTGTTTCCCTCTATCCATTTGACCTGCCAGGACTGTTGCCTATTTTCCATTTAGACTGTCAGGACTGTTGAACTCCTTTCCATTTGTAGTGCAAGAACTGAACCCTCTTTCCCTTTCTAATGTCAAGACTGTTACCCTCTTTACCTTTGTACTGGCTGAACTATTTCCCTCTTACCATTGACAGTGCCATGAATGTTGTACTTTTTTCCCTTTGCACTGCCAGGACTGTTGTTCTCTTTTCCTCTCTGCTGCCAGAACTGTTCCCCTTCTTCCCTTTATACTGTCAGGGCTATTGCCTTTTTTCCCTCTGTGCTGCCAGAACTCTTGTCCTGGTTTTCTTATTTACTGCCAAGACTGTTTCCCTCTTTCCCTTTGATCTGATAGGACTTTTGATCTCTTTCCCTTTGTGCTGCCAGAACTGTTGCCCTCTTTCCCTTTGAACTGCCAGGACTTTTACCCTCTTTCCCTTTGTGCTGTCAGAACTGTTGCCCTCTTTCCTTTTTTACTGCCAAGACTGTTGCCTTTTTCCCTTTGTGCTGCCAGAACTCTTGTCCTGTTTTCCCTTTGTACTGCTAAGACTGTTTCCCTCTTTCCATTTAGACTGAAGGACTGTTGCCCATTTCCCTTTAGATTGACAGGACTGTTGTCATCATTTCCTTTGTACCATCAGGACTGTTGCCCTTTTTTCCCTTTGTGCTACCTGAGACTGTTGCCCTGTGTCCCTTTGTGCTGTCAGGACTGTTGCCCATTTTCCCTTTGTGCTGGAGCTGCTGCCCTCTTTTCCTTTGTGCTATTGAGATGTTTGCCCTTTTCCTTTGTGCTTCAGGACTTTGCCATCGTTTCCCTTTGTGCTGCAGAACTGTTTGCCCTCTTTTCCCTTTGTGTACTTAGGACTGTTGACATTTTCTCCTTTGTACTGTCAGGACTGCTGCCCTCTTTTCCTTTGTGCTGTCAGAACTGTTGCCTAAATTTCATTTTTACTGACAAAACATTTGCCCTTTTTTCCAATGTACTGCCAGGACTGTTGCCCTCTTTCCCTTTGTACTGCCAAGACTGTTGCCCTCATTCCCTTTCTACTGTCTGGACTGTTTGCCTTTTTCCCTTTGTTCTGTCAAGACGGTTGCCCTCTTTTCCCTTTGTACTGCCAGGACTGTACTCATTTTCTCCTTTGTACTGTCAGGACTGCTGCCCTCTTTTCCTTTGTGCTGTCAGAACTGTTGCCCAATTTCCATTGTTAATGCAAAAACATTTGCCCTTTTTTCCAATGTACTGCCAGGACTGTTGTCATCTTTCCCTTTGTACTGCCTGGACTGGTTCCCTTTTTCGCTTTGTGCTGCCAGAACTCTTGTCCTGTTTTTCCTTTGTACTTCTAAGACTCTTCCCCTCTTTCCATTTGACCTGCCAGGACTCTTGCCCATTTTCCCATTAGACTGTCCGACTGTTGGACTCATTTCCATTGGTGGTGCAAGAACTGTTGCACTCTTTCCCTTTGTAATGTCAAGTCTGTTGCCCTCTTTACCTTTGTCCTGCCTGAACTATTTCCCTCTTACCCTTGGTACTGCAATGAATGTTGCCTTTTTTCCTTTGCACTGCCAGGACCGTTACTCTCTTTTCCACTCTGCTGCCAGAACTGTTCCCCTCTTTCCCTTTATACTGTCAGGACTGTTGCCTTTTTTCCCTCTGTACTGCCAGAACTCTTGTCCTGTTTTCCCTTTTTATTGCCAAGACTGTTTCCCTCTTTGCATATGAACTACCAGGACTTTTGCCCTCATTCCCTTTGTGCTGCCAGAACGTTTTCCCTCTTTCCCTTTGAACTGCCTGGACTTTTGGCCTCTTTCCTTTGTGCTGTCAGAGACTGTTGCCCTCTTTCCTCTTTACTCTAGGAGCTCTTGCCTTTTTCCCAATGTACTTCCAGGATTAGTTGTCCTCTTTCCTTTGAACTGCTAGGACTGTTGTGCCCTTTTCCTATTGTACTGCGGCTTGGAATGTTGCACTCTTCCCTTTTGTACTTCCAGGACTGTCACCCTCTATCCCTTTGTGCTGCCAGAAGTGTTGCTCTGTTTCCCTTTCTTCTTTCAGAATGGTTGGCTGTTCCCCTTTTACTCTCAGGACTGTTGCCCTCTTTTCCCTTTGTACTGCTAGAACTGTTGCCCTCTTTCCCTTTGTACTGTCAGAACTATTGCCCTCTTTCCCTTTGTGCTGCCAGAACTGTTTCCCTCTTTTCTTTTGTACTGCAGCGACTGTTGCTTATGCCTGCTATGCTGCCTGGTCTTTTACTCTCTTTGGCTTTTTGTACTGTCCAGACGAGTTGCCTCTTTTTCCTTTGTACTGTCAGGACTGTTGGCTTTTTTGCCTTTGTATTATCAACACTGTTGCCCTCTTTTCAGTTTGTACTACTCGGGACTGTTACCCTCTTTCCCTTTGTGCTGCCTGAACTATTGCCTTCTTTCCTTTTGTACTGCCAGATATGTTGCCCTTTTCCCTTTGCACTCGTGGACTGTTGCCCTCCTTCCCTTTGTGCTGTCAGAACTGTTGCCCTTTTTCCTTTTGTACTATCGGGGCTGCTGCCGTCTTTCCTTTCTACTGCCAGAACTGTTGCCCTCTTTTTCTGTGACCGATCAGGACTGTTTGCCCTCTTTACCTCTGTGCTGCCAGTGCTATTGCCCCTTTTTCCTTTGTACTGATGGGACTTTTGATCTGTTTTCCCTTTGGGCTGTGAACCATTGCCCTCTTTCCCTTTGTGCTGCCAGAAGTGTTGCCCTTTTTCCCCATTGTACTGCCTGGACTGTTGCCCTTTTTCCCTTTGTACTATCTGGACCTTTGCACTCTTTCCCTTTGTGCTGCAGACTCTGGCACTGTTTCCACTTACTACTGCAAGGAGAGTTGCTCTTTTCCCTTGTGCAGGCACGGCACTGTTTGCCCCTCTTTCACTTTGTTCTGCTAGAATTGTTGCCATCTTTCCCTTTGTCCTGCTAGGATTTTTACCCTTGTCCATTTGTACCATCAGGACCATTTGCAATAATTCCCTTTGATTGCCAGACTGTTTTCCTCTTTCTCTTTGTGCCGTCAATGTGCTATTACCCTTTTCTCTTTTTGCTGTAGGAGCTCTTGTCCTGTTTTCCTTTGTGTACTTTGAGACTGTTTCCCATTCCATTTGAAGATGCCAGGACTGTTGCCCATTTCCCTTTAGACTAACAGATGTTGCCCTCATTTCCTTTCTGTTGCTGAGACTGTTGCCCTCTTTCCATTGTACTGCAAGACTGTTGACCTTTTCTCCTTTGTACTGTCAGGACTGCTGCCCTCTTTTCCTTTGCACTGCCGGAACTGTTGCCCTCTATCCCTTTGTACTGTCAAGACTGTTGCCCTCTTTCCCTTTGTGCTGCCAGAACTGTTGCCCTCTTTCCCTTTGAACTGCTAGGACTTTTGCCCTGTTTGCCTTTGTGCTGTAAGAACTGTTGGCCTCTTTCACTTTTTACTGCCAAAACCTTTGCTCATTTTCCTTTTTTACTGCCAAGACTGTTGCCTTTTTCCCTTTGTGCTGCCAGAACTCTTGTCCTGTTTTTCCCTTTGTACTGTAGACTGTTTCCCTCTTTCCATTTGAGACTGAAAGGACTGTTGCCCATTTTCCTTTAGACTGACAGGACTGTTGTCATCATTTCCCTTTTTACCATCAGGACTGTTGCCCTTTTTTCCCTTTGTGCTACCTGAGACTGTTGCCCTGTTTCCCTTTGTACTGTCAGGATCTGTTGCCCATTTTTCCTTTTGTGCTTAATGGAGCTGCTGCCGTCTTTTCCTTTGTGCTGGACAGGAATGTTGCCCCTTTCCCTTTGTACTTCCAGGACTTTTGCCACCATTCCCTTTGTGCTGCCAGAACTGTTGCCCTCTTTCCCTTTGTACTGCCAGGACAATTGACATTTTCTCCTTTGTACTGTCAGGACTGCCGCACTCTTTTCCTTTGTGCTGTCAGAACTGTTGCCTAAATTTCATTTTTACTGATAAAACATTTGCCCTTTTTTCCAATGTACTGCCAGGAGCTGTTGCCCTCTTTCCCTTTATGCTGAGGAGACTGTTGCCCTCATTCCCTTTCTACTGTCTGGACTGTTTGCCTTTTCCCTTTGTTCTGTCAGACAGGTTGCCCTCTTTTCCCTTTGTACTGCCAGGACTGTACTCATTTTCTCCTTTGTACTGTCAGGACTGCTGCCCTCTTTTCCTTTGTGCTGTCAGAACTGTTGCCCAATTTCCATTGTTAATGCAAAAACATTTGCCCTTTTTTCCAATGTACTGCCAGGACTGTTGTCATCTTTCCCTTTGTACTGCCTGGACTGGTTCCCTTTTTCGCTTTGTGCTGCCAGAACTCTTGTCCTGTTTTTCCTTTGTACTTCTAAGACTCTTCCCCTCTTTCCATTTGACCTGCCAGGACTCTTGCCCATTTTCCCATTAGACTGTCACGACTGTTGAACTCATTTCCATTGGTAGTGCAAGAACTGTTGCACTCTTTCCCTTTGTAATGTCAAGTCTGTTGCCCTCTTTACCTTTGTCCTGCCTGAACTATTTCCCTCTTACCCTTGGTACTGCAGTAAGATGTTGCTTTTTTCCTTTGCACTTTCTGGGACCGTTCTCTCTTTCCACTCTGCTGGCAGAACTGTTCCCCTCTTTCCCTTATACTGTCAGGACTGTTGCCTTTTTTCCCTCTGTACTGCCAGAACTCTTGTCCTGTTTTCCCTTTTATTTGCCAAGACTGTTTCCCTCTTTGCATATGAACTACCAGGACTTTTGCCCTCATTCCCTTTGTGCTGTCAGAACGTTTTCCCTCTTTCCCTTTGAACTGCCAGGACTTTTGACCTCTTTCCCTTTGTGTTGTCAGAACTGTTGCCCTCTTTCCTCTTTACTGTCAAAACTCTTGCCTTTTTTCCCCAATGTACTTCCAGGATTGTTGTCCTCTTTCCCTTTGAACTGCTAGGACTGTTGCCCTTTTTCCTATTGTACTGCATGGAATGTTGCACTTTTCCCCTTTGTACTTCCAGGACTGTCACCCTCTATCCCTTTGTGTTGCCAGAAGTGTTGCTCTGTTTCCCTTTCTTCTTTCAGAATGGTTGGCTGTTCCCCTTTTACTCTCAGGACTGTTGCCCTCTTTTCCCTTTGTACTGCTAGAACTGTTGCCCTCTTTCCCTTTGTACTGTCAGAACTATTGCCCTCTTTCCCTTTGTGCTGCCAGAACTGTTTCCCTCTTTTCTTTTGTACTGCAACGACTGTTGCCCTTTTACCCTTTGTGCTGCCTGGTCTTTTACTCTCTTTAGCTTTGTACTGTCCAGACGGTTGCCCTCTTTTCCTTTGTACTGTCAGGACTGTTGGCCTTTTTGCCTTTGTATTGTCAACACTGTTGCCCTCTTTTCAGTTTGTACTGCTCGGACTGTTACCCTCTTTCCCTTTGTGCTGCCTGAACTATTGCCTTCTTTCCTTTTGTACTGCCAGATATGTTGCCCTTTTTCCCTTTGCACTGCGTGGACTGTTGCCCTCCTTCCCTTTGTGCTGTCAGAACTGTTGCCCTTTTTCCTTTTGTACTATCAGGGCTGCTGCCGTCTTTTCCTTTTCTACTGCCAGAACTGTTGCCCTCTTTTTCTGTGACCGTCAGGACTGTTGCCCTCTTTACCTCTGTGCTGCCAGTGCTATTGCCCCCTTTTCCTTTGTACTGATAGGACTTTTGATCTGTTTCCCTTTGGGCTGTAAGAACCATTGCCCTCTTTCCCTTTGTACTGCCAGAAGTGTTGCCCTTTTTCCCCATTGTACTGCCTGGACTGTTGCCCTTTTTCCCTTTGTACTGTCTGGACCTTTGCACTCTTTCCCTTTGTGCTGCTAGAACTCTGGCACTGTTTCCACTTTTTACTGCAAGGAAAGTTGCTCTTTTTCCCCTTGTAGTGCCAGCACTATTGCCCTCTTTCACTTTGTTCTGCTAGAATTGTTGCCATCTTTCCCTTTGTCCTGCTAGGATTTTTACCCTTTGTCCATTTGTACCATCAGGACCATTGCAATAATTTCCCTTTGTAGTGCCAGAACTGTTTTCCTCTTTCTCTTTGTACCGTCAATTACTATTACCCTTTTCTCTTTGTGCTGTAGGAGCTCTTGTCCTGTTTTCCTTTTGTACTTCTGTAGACTGTTTCCCCATTCCATTTGAATGCCAGGACTGTTGCCCATTTTCCTTTAGACTAACAGGATGTTGCCCTCATTTCCTTTCTGTTGCTAGGAACTGTTGCCCTCTTTCCATTGTACTGCAGAACTGGTGACCTTTTCTCCTTTGTACTGTCAGGACTGCTGCCCTCTTTTCCTTTGCACTGCAGAACTGTTGCCCTCTATCCCTTTGTACTATCAAGACTGTTGCCCTCTTTCCTTTGTGCTGCTGAGACTGTTGCCCTCTTTCCCTTTGAACTGCTAGGACTTTTGCCCTCTTTGCCTTTGTGCTGTAGGAACTGTTGGCCTCTTTCACTTTTACTCCAAAACCTTTTGCTCATTTCCAGGTGTACTGTAGGACTGTTGCCCTCTTTCCCTTTGTGCTGTCAGACTATTGCAGTCTTTCTTTGTTTATTGCCAACAATGTTGCTGCTCTTTTCCATTTCTGCTGCCAAGGACTGTTGCTCTCTTTCCCACATGCTGCTGGGGAACTGTTGCCGCCCGTCTTCTGCGCCTGTAAGGATGTTTTACCTCTTTCCATTGTAGACTGCGGGATGGTGTTGCCCATTTTCCTTTAAGACTGTCAGGACTGTTGCCCTCATTTCCATTTGTAGTGCCAGAACTGTTACCCTCTTTCCCTTTGTAATGTCAAGACTGTTGCCCTCTTTCCCTTTATGCTGCTAGGACTCTTGCCCTGTTTTTCCTTTGCACTTCTAAGAATGTTCTTTCTTTCCCTTTCTAATGCCAAGACTGTTGCCCTCATTCCCTTTGTACTGTCTGGACTGTTTGCCTTTTTCCCTTCTGTGACTGTCAGATCGTTTCCCTCTTTTCCATTGTACTGCCAGGACTGTTGCCTCTTTCCTGTTGCCAAAACTGTTCTCTTTCTTTGTACAGCCAGACTGTTACTTTTTCACTTTGTGCTGCTGGAACTCTTGTCCTGTTTTTCCTTTGTATTACCAGGCTGTTTTCCTCTATCCATTTGACCTGCCAGGACTGTTGCCCATTTTCCCTTTAGACATCAGGACTGTTGAACTCATTTCCATTTGTAGTGCAAGAACTGTTGCCCTCTTTCCCTTCGTAATGTCAAGACTGTTGCCCTCTTTACCTGTGGACTACCTGAACTATTTCCCTCTTACCCTTGGTAGTGCCATGAATGTTGTCTTTTTTCCCTTTGCACTGCCAGGACTGCTGCCCTCTTTTTCTCTCTCTGCTGCCAGAACTGTTCCCCTCTTTCCCTTTATACCATCAGGGCTGTTGCCTATTTTCCCTCTGTACTGCCAGAACTCTTGTCCTGTTTTCCCTATTTACTGCCAAGACTGTTTCCCTCTTTCCCTTTGAACTGACAGGGCTTTTGACCTCTTTCCCTTTGTGTTGTCAGGAACTGTTGCCATCTTTCCTTTTACTATCAAGAGCTTTGCCCTTTTTCCAATGTACTGCCAGGCAGCGTCCTCTTTCCCTTTAACTGCCAGAGATGTTTCCCTTTTCCTACTGTACTGCAAAGGAATGTTGCCCTTTTTCCTTTATTGCTTCATGGACTGTCACCCTCTATCCTTTGTGCTGTAAGGCCTTTGTTGCCCTGTTTCCCTTTCTTCTTTAAAGGATGGTTGGAGGCCTTTCCTTTTGCTCTCAGGACTGTTGCCCTCTTTTCACTTTTGTACTTTCTGGAGACTATTGCCCTCTTTCCTTTGTGCTGTCAGGACTGTTGCCCTCTTTCTGTTTGTGCTGCCAGAACTGTTTCCCTCTTTCCTTTGTACTGCTACAACTGTTGTCCTTTTTCCCTTTGTGCTGCCTGGACTTTTGCCCTCTTTAGCTTTGTATTGTCCAGACTGTTGCCCTCTTTTCCTTTGTACTGTCAGGACTGTTGGCCTTTTTCTCTTTGTACTGTCAAAACTCTTGCCCTCTTTTCAGTTTGTACTGCTTGGACTGTTACCCTCTTTCCCTTTGTGCTGCCTGAACTATTGCCCTCTTTCCTTTTTTACTGCCAGATATGTTGCCCTCTTTCCCTTTGCACTGCATAGACTGTTGCCCTCTTTCCCTTTGTGCTGTGAGAACTGTTGCCCATTTTCCTTTTGTACTATCAGGACTGTTGCCCTCTTTTTCTTTTCTACTGCCTGAACTGTTGCCCTCTTTCTCTTTGTACTCTCAGGACTGTTACCCTCTTTTCCCGCTTTTGTGCGTGAGTGCTGTTGCCCTCTTTCTCTTTGTACTGCCAGACCTTCAGTCTGTTTCTCTTTGGGCTGCCAGAACCATTGCCCTCTTTCCCTTTGTACTGTAAGAACTGTTGCCCTTTTTCCCTTGTGCTGTCCAGGTGTTGCCCTCTTTCCCTTTTTGCTGCAGAACTCTTGCACTGTTTCCATTTTACTGCAGAAAGTTACTCTTTCCTCTTGTACTGCCAGCACTATTGCCCTCTTTCACTTTGTGCTACTAGAACTGTTGCCATCTTTCCTTTGTCTCATGCCATGATTTCTACCCTTTGTCCCTTTGTGCTCAGGTCGTTCGATCTTTTCCTTTGTACTGCCAGAGTGTTGTCCTCTTTCTCTTTGTACCATCAGGGCTGTTACCACTTCTCCACCTGCTGCCAGAACTCTTGCCCTATTTTCTCTTTATTGCTGCCAAAACTGTTTCCCCCTTTCCATTTGAACTGCCAGGACTGTTGCCCATTTTCTCTTTGGACTGACAGGACTTTTGCCCTCATTCCCTTTGTGCTGCAAGGATGGTTGACCTTTTCTCCTTTGTACTGTCAGGACTGCTGCCCTCTTTTCCTACTGCCAGAACTGTTGCCCTCTTTCCCGCTCTACTGTCAAGACTATTGCCCTCTTTCCCTT
Source organism: Neoceratodus forsteri (assembly GCA_016271365.2). Taxonomy (NCBI): domain Eukaryota; kingdom Metazoa; phylum Chordata; order Ceratodontiformes; family Ceratodontidae; genus Neoceratodus; species Neoceratodus forsteri. Next base: position 131,259,132 of record JADMNL010000024.1, read on the forward strand.
TGTGCTGCCAGGACTGTTGCCCTCTTTCACTTTTACTGCTAAATCTTTGCTCTTTTCAAATGTACTGCCAGGGCTGTTGCCCCTTTTCACTTTCTACTGCCAGGACTGTTGCCCTCTTTCCACTGTGCTGCCAGAACTGTTGCCCTCTTTCCTTTGTATTGCCAGGACTGTTTCCTTTTTTCTCTTTGTGCTTGCCAGACTCTTGTCCTGTTTCCCCTTGTTCTGCCAAGACTGTTTCCCTCTCTGTTTGGACTGCCGGGACTGTTGTGATTTTCCCTTTAGACTGTCAGGACGGTTGCTTTCAGTTTCATTGTAGGTGCCAGAACTGTTGCCTCTTTCCACCGCTGTAATGTCAAGACTGTTGCCCTCTTTCCCTTTATGCTGCCAGGAATCTTGCCCAGTTTTCCTTTGCACTTCTAAGAGATGTTCTCTCTTTCCCTTTGTACTGCCAGACTGTTGCTCATTCCTTTGTACTGTCTGGACTGTTTGCCTTTTCCCTTTGTGCTGCATCAGGATGAGTTGCCTCTTTTCCCTTTGTACTGCCAGGACTGTTGCCCTCTTTCCCACTAAGGTTGCTGGAACTGTTGTCATCTTTCATTTTGTACTTTCAGGACTGGTGCCCTTTTTTGCTTTGTGCTTCCAGAACTCTTGTCCTTTTTTTTCCTTTGTACCATCAAGACTTTTTCCCTTTATCCATTTGACCTGCCAGGACTGTTGCCCATTTTCCCTTTAGACTGTCAGGACTGTTGAACTCATTTCCATTTGTAGTGCCAGAACTGTTGCCATCTTTCCCACTGTGTTGCCAGAACTGTTGCCATCTTTCATTTTGTACTGCCAGGACTGTTGCCTTTTTTTGCTTTGTCCTGGCTGAACTCTGTCCTATTTTTTCCTTTGTACTACCAAGACTGTTTCCTCTATCCATTTGACCTGCCAAGACTGTTACCTATTTTCCATTTAGACTGTCAGGGCTGTGAACTCATTTCCATTTGTATGATGCAAGAACTGTTGCCCTCTTTCCTTTCTGTTATCAAGACTGTTGCCCTCTTTACCTTTGTACTGCCTGAACTATTTCCTCACCAACACAGGTGGGTGCCGCCAGATATTTGCCTTTCCCCTTTGCACTGCCAGGACTGTTGCCCTCTTTTCCTCTCTGCTGCCAGAACTGTTCCGCCCTCTTTCTCTTTATATTGTCAAGTCTGTTGCCTTTTCCCTCCTGTGCTATAGAACTCTTGTCCTGTTTCCCTTTTTACTACCAAGACTTCTTCCTCTTTCCATTGAACTGCCAGGACTTTTGCCCTCATTCCCGCTGTGCTGCCAGAACTTTTCCCTCTTTCCTTTAGTGCCAGGACTTTTGCCCTCTTTCCTTTTGTGCTGTCAGAACTGCTGTCCTCTTTTCTTTTTTTACTGCCATAACGTTTGCCCTTTTTCCTAATGTACTGCCAGGACTGTTGTCCTCTTTCGCTTTGAACTGCCAGGACTGTTATCCTCTTTCACTTTGTACTGCCAGGACTGCGGCCCTTTTTCCTGTTTTACTGCAAGGAATGTTGCCCTATTTCCCTTTGAACTTCAGGGTCACCCTCTATCCCTTTGTGCTGCCAGACATTGTCTGTTTCGCTCTGCTTCAGAGATAGTTGAACTTTCCCCTTTTACTCTAGGGACTGTTGCCCTCTTTTATCTTTGTACTGCCAGAACTGTTGCCCTCTTTCCCTTTAAACTGCCAGGACTTTTGCCCTCTTTCCGTTTGTGCTGTAAGAACTGTTGTCCTCTTTCACTTTTTACTGCCAAAACTTTTGCTCTTTTTCCAAATGTACTGCCAGGACTGTTGCCCTCTTTCCCTTTGTGCTGCCTGAACTATTGCAGTCTTTCCCTTGGTACTGCCAAGAATGTTTCCTTTGTGCCTGCCTTGGGACTGTTGCCCTCTTTCCAGCTCTTTCCATTGGAGACTGTTGCTCTCTTTCCCTTTGTACTGCAGGACTCTTGCCTTTTTCCCTTTGTGCTCAAGACTCTTTGCTGTCTTCGTTGTACTGCCGGTGTTTCCCTCTTTCCATTGAACTACCAGAGACCGACTGCCCATTTTCCCTTGGTATCAGGGCCATTGTCCTCATTTCCATTGTAGTGCCAGAACTGTTGCCCTCTTTCCTTAGTAATGTCAGACTGTTGCCCCTCTTTCCCATTGTACTATCAGGTCTGTTGTCCATTTTCCTTTTGTGTGCTGCCAGAACAGTTTGCCCTCTTTCCATGTGTACTGCTGGAGTTCTTACTTTTTTTCCTTTGTATATCAGGACTAGTTGCACTCTTTTCTTTGTGCTCTTGAGACTGTTCCCTCTTTCCTTTATCTACCAGTGTTGCTCTTTTACCTTTGTGCTGCCTGGGCTTTTGCCCCCTTCCCTTTATTACAGTCAAGACTGTTGCCCTCTTTCATTTGTACTGCCAGGATTATTGCCTTCTTTCCCATTGTACTGTCAAGACTGTTACCTTCTTTTCTTTGTACTGCCAAGTTGTTGCTGTTATTTTGTATTACCAGAACTGTTTTTTTCCTTTGTACTACCAGGACTGTTGCCCTGTTTCCTTTCATTGCCTTTCTGACTGTTGGCCTCTTTCCATTGTGCTGCCAGACTATTGAACTCTTTCCTGTCATGCTGTCACTAACTGTTGCCCTCATTCCTTTGTATTGTCAGGCTGTTTTGCCCTCTTTCCTTTGGTGTAAGGACTGTTATCTTTCCTTTTGTGTTGTCAGGACTGTAAGCCCTTTTCCTTAATACTTTATCCAGTCTGTTCCCTGTTCCTTGCTATTGCCAGGTGAAGTAACCCTCCTTTCCTTTGTAGTGTGGGGACTGTGGCCTTTTCCTTTGTACTATCCAGATGGTGACATTTCTCCCCTTTGCACTGCCAGGACTTCTTCCCTCTTTTCCTTTTATACAGCAAAAATGTTTCCCTCTTCCCTTTTTACTGCCAAGACTGTTTGCCCTTTTCCGCTGGTGCTGCCAGAACTCTTGTCCTGTTTTCGCTGTTGCTGTAAGACTGTTTCCCTGTTTTCCATGAACTAAGGAACTGTTGTCCATTTTCCCTGGACTGTTGCCCTCTTTCCCTTTGTACTATCAGGACTGTTGCCCATTTTCCGTTGTGCTGCCAAAACTGTTGCCCTTGTTCCCTTTGTACTGCCAGGACTGTTGACATTTTCTCCTTTGTACTGTCAGGACTGCTGCCCTCTTTTCCTTTGTGCTGTCAGAACTGTTGCCCAAATTACATTTTTACTGCTAAAACATTTGCCCTTTTTTCCAATGTATTGTCAGGACTGTTGCCCTCTTTCCCTTTGTACTGCTAAGACTGTTGCCCTCATTCCCTTTGTACTGTCTGGACTGTTTGCCTTTTTCACTTTGTTCTGTCAGGATGGTTGCCCTCTTTTCTCTTTGTACTGCCAGGACTGTTGCCCTCTTTCCCACTGTGTTGCCAGAACTGTTGCCCTCTTTCCCTTTGTAATGTCTTGTCTGTTGCCCTCTTTACCTTTGTACTGCCTGAACTATTTCCCTCTTACCCTTGGTACTGCAATGAATGTTGCCCTTTTATCCCTTTGCATGGCCAGGACTGTTGCTCTCTTTTCCACTCTGCTGCCAGAACTGTTCCACTCTTTCCCTTTATACCGTCAGGACTGTTGTCTTTTTTCCCTCTGTGCTGCCAGAACTCTTGTCCTGGTTTCCGTTTTACTGCTAAAATGGTTTCCCTCTTTCCATTTGAACTGCCAGGACTTTTGCCCTCATTCCCTTTGTGCTGCCAGAACGTTTTCCCTCTTTCCCTTCGAACTGCCAGGACTTTTGCTCTCTTTCCCTTTGTTCTGTCAGAACTGTTGCCCTCTTTCCTTTTTTACTGCAAAGACTGTTGCCCTTTCCCCTTTGTGCTGCCAGAACTCTTGTCCTGTTTTCTCTTTGTACTGTCAAGACTGTTTCCCTCTTTCCATTTGAACTGAAAGGACTGTTGCCCATTTTCCCTTTAGACTGACAGGACTGTTGTCATCATTTCCCTTTGTACCATCAGGACTGTTGCCCTTTTTCCCTTTGTGCTACCTGAACTGTTGCCCTGTGTCCCTTTGTACTGTCAGAACTGTTGCCCATTTTCCCTTTGTGCCTGGAGCTGCTGCCCTCTTTTCCTTTGTGCTATTGAGATGTTTGCCCTTTTCCTTTGTGCTTCAGGACTTTGCCATCGTTTCCCTTTGTGCTGCAGAACTGTTTGCCCTCTTTCCCTTTGTGCTGCCTAGGACTGTTGACATTTTCTCCTTTTGTACTGTCGACTGCTGCCCTCTTTCCTTTGTGCTGTCAGAATTGTTGCCCAATTTACATTTTACTGCCGAACATTTGCCCTTTTTTCCAATGTACTGCCAGGACTGTTGCCTTCTTTCCTTTGTACTGCCAGACTGTTGCCCTCATTCCCTTTCTACTGTCTGGACTGTTTGCCTTTTCCCTTTGTTCTGTCAGGACTGTTGCCCTCTTTTCCCTTTGTACTGCTAGGGACTGTGCAGCATTTTCTCCTTTGTACTGCAGGACTGCTGCCCTCTTTCCTTTGTGCTGTCAGAGACTGTTGTCCAGTTCCATTGTTACTGCAAAACAATTTGCTTGTGTCCACTGTAGGACCAGGACTGTTGCCATCTTTCCTTTGTACTTCCTGGACTGGTTCCCTTTTGCTTTGTGCAGAGACTCTTGTCCTGTTTTCCTTTGTGCTCCAAGACTCTTCCCCTCTTTCCATTTGACCTGCCAGGACTCTTGCCCATTTCCCATTAGACTGTCAGACTGTTGAGACTCATTTCCATTGGTGGTGCAAGAACTGTTGTCTCTTCCCTTTGTAATGTCAGGTCTGTTGCCCTCTTTGCCTTTGTCCTGCCTAGACTATTTCCACTCTTACCCTAGGTACTGCAGTAGATGTTGCATTTTCCTTTGCACTGTAGGACTGTTCCCTCTTTTCCACTCTGCTGCAGAGACTGTTCCCCTCTTTCCCTTTATACCGTCAGGACTGTTTGCCTTTTTCCCCTCTGTACTGCTTGGAGACTCTTGTGCTGTTTTCCCTTTGTACTGCCAAGACTGTTTCCCTGTTTCCATATGAACTGAAAGGACTGTTGCCCATTTTCCCTTTAGACTGTTGCCCTTGTTCCCTTTGTACTGCCAGGACTGTTGACATTTTCTCCTTTGTACTGTCAGGACTGCTGCCCTCTTTTCCTTTGTGCTGTCAGAACTGTTGCCCAAATTACATTTTTACTGCCAAAACATTTGCCCTTTTTTCCAATGTATTGTCAGGACTGTTGCCTCTTTCCTTTGTACTGTAAGACTGTTGCCCTCATTCCTTTGTCTGTCTGGACTGTTTGCCTTTTCACTTTGTTCTGTCAGGATGGTTGCCCTCTTTTTCTCTTTGTACTCCACTGGACTGTTGCCCTCTTTCCACTGTGTTGCCAGAACTGTTGCCCTCTTTCCCTTTGTAATGTCTTGTCTGTTGCCCTCTTTTACCTTTGTTTACTGCGACTATTTCCCTCTTACCCTTGGTACTGCAATAGATGTTGCCCTTTTTACCTTTGCATGGCCAGGACTGTTGCTCTCTTTTTCACTCTGTTTCTGGAACTGTTCCACTCTTTCCCTTTATGCAGTCAGGACTGTTGTCTTTTCCCTCTGTGCTTGCAGAGACTCTTGTCCTGGTTTTCCTTTACTACTGTAAGATGGTTTCCTCTTTCCATTTGAACTGCCAGGACTTTGCCCCTCATTCCTTTGTGCTGCTGGAGCGTTTTCCCTCTTTCCCTTCGAACTGCCAGGACTTTTGCTCTCTTTCCCTTTGTTCTGTCAGAACTGTTGCCCTCTTTCCTTTTTTACTGCAAAGACTGTTGCCCTTTCCCCTTTGTGCTGCCAGAACTCTTGTCCTGTTTTCTCTTTGTACTGTAAGACTGTTTCCCTCTTTCCATTTGAGACTGAGGACTGTTCCCCATTTCCCTTTAGTTTGAACAGGACTGTTGTCATCATTTCCTTTGTACCATCAGGACTGTTGCCCTTTTTTCCTTTGTGCTTTCACCTGAGACTGTTGCCCTGTGTCCCTTTGTGCTGTCAGGAGACTGTTGCCCATTTTCCCTTTGTGCTGGAGCTGCTGCCCTCTTTTCCTTTGTGCTATTGAGATGTTTGCCCTTTTCCTTTGTGCTTCAGGACTTTGCCATCGTTTCCCTTTGTGCTGCAGAACTGTTTGCCCTCTTTTCCCTTTGTGTACTTAGGACTGTTGACATTTTCTCCTTTTGTACTGTCAGGACTGCTGCCCTCTTTCCTTTGTGCTGTCAGAACTGTTGCCCAATTTACATTTTACTGCCAAAGCATTTGCCCTTTTTTCCAATGTACTGCCGGGACTGTTGCCTTCTTTCCTTTGTACTTGCCAGACTGTTGCCCTCATTCCCTTTCTACTGTCTGGACTGTTTGCCTTTTCCCTTTGTTCTGTCAGGACTGTTGCCCTCTTTTCCCTTTGTACTGCTGGGACTGTGCAGCATTTTCTCCTTTGTACTGTCAGGACTGCTGCCCTCTTTCCTTTGTGCTGTCAGAGACTGTTGTCCAATTCCATTGTTACTGCAAAAACATTTGCCCTTTTTTCCAATGTACTGCCAGGACTGTTGCCATCTTTCCCTTTGTACTTCCTGGACTGGTTCCCTTTTTCGCTTTGTGCTGCCAGAACTCTTGTCCTGTTTTTCCTTTGTACTCCCAAGACTCTTCCCCTCTTTCCATTTGACCTGCCAGGACTCTTGCCCATTTTCCCATTAGACTGTCACGACTGTTGAACTCATTTCCATTGGTAGGTGCAAGAACTGTTGTACTCTTTCCCTTTGTAATGTCAAGTCTGTTGCCCTCTTTGCCTTTGTCCTGCCTGAACTATTTCCCTCTTACCCTAGGTACTGCAATGAATGTTGCCATTTTTCCCTTTGCACTGCCAGGACTGTTACCCTCTTTTCCACTCTGCTGCCAGAGACTGTTCCCCTCTTTCCCTTTATGCAGAGTCAGGACTGTTTGCCTTTTTTCCTCTGTACTTGGAGACTCTTGTCCTGTTTTCCTTTTTGCTGCCAAGACTGTTTCCCTCTTTGCATATGAGACTACCAGGGACTTTTGCCCTCATTCCTTTGTGCTGCAGAGACTTTTCCCTCTTTCCCTTTTAGACTGCCAGGACTTTTGCCCTCTTTCCCTTTGTGCTGTCAGAACTGTTGCCCTCTTCTTTTTTAGTAATGCAAAGACGTTTGCCCTTTTTCCCAATATACTGCCAAGGACCTTGTCCTCTTTCCCTTTGAACTGCCAGGACTGTTTTCTCTTCTCCTTTATGCTGTAGACTGTTGCCCTTTCTCCTTTGAATTGTCAGGACTATTACCCTCTTTTCATTTTGGCATCTAGAGACTGTGCCCTCTTTCCTTTGTGCTGTCAGCACTGTTTGCTATCTTTTCCTTTGTACTGCCCCGGACTGTTGCCACTTTCCTTTGTACTGTAGGACTGCTGCCCTGTTATCCCTTTGTACTGCAAGATTGTCTCCCTCTTTCCCATTATATTGCCAGGACTGTTGCCCATTTTCATTTAGACTGGCAGGAGACTACTGCCCTCTTTTTCTTTTATGCTGCCTGAGACCTTTGCCCTCTTTCCTTTGTACTGTAAGGACTGTTGCCCTTTTCCCTTTGTGCTTGCTGAAACTGTTGCCCTCTTTCCCATTGTATTGCAGATGTTGCCCTTTTCCCTTTTTCTGCCAGCACTGTTGCCCTCTTTCCCTTTGTACTGATCAAACTGTTGCCCTCTGTTCCTTTCTAGTATCTGGGCTGTTTCCCTTTTTCCATTTTACTGTCTGGACTGTTGCCCTCTTTTCCCTTTGTGCTGCCAGAACTGTTGTCCTCTTTCATTTTGTACTATAAGGAATGTTGTCCTCTTTCCCTTTCTGCTGCCAGAACTGTTGCCTTCTTTCCCTTTGTACTGCCAGGAATGTTACCATTTTTTCCTATGTACAGCCAGGACTGTTGCTCTCTTTTCCCTTTGTACGGCCAGAACTGTTGCCTTCTTTCCCCTTCTACTGCCAGGACTGTTGTCCTTTTTCTGTTTGTTCTGTCAGGACTGTACTCCTCTTTTCCTTACGTACTGCCAGAACTGTTGCCCTCTTTCCCTTTGTGCTGCCAGAACTGTTTCCCTCTTTCCCTTTGTGCTGCCAGGACTTTTGCCGTGGTTCCCTCTGTACTGTTAGGAGTGTTGCTCTCTTTCCCTCTGTACTGCCAGAACTCTTGCCATTTTCCCTTTGTTCTGTCAGGACTGTTGTCCTCTTTTCCCTACATACTGCCAGGACTGTTGCCCTCTTTGCCTTTGTACTGTCAGGAAGGTTGGCCTGTTTCCCTTTGTACTGCCAGTAATGTTGTCCTTTTTCCCTTTTTACTGCCAGCACTGTTTCCCTCTTTCTCTTTGTGCTTCCAGAAACTGTTGCCCTCTTTTCCTTTCTACTACCAGAATGTTTCCCTTTTTCCCTTTGTGCTGCTTGGGACTTTTGTCCTCTTTTCCCCATTACTTCGAGACATGTTGTCCTCTTTACCTTTGTGCTGCTAGGACTGTTCCCCTTTTTCCTTTGTGCTGCTTGAGGCTTTCACGTGGTTTCCTTTGAGACTGTCAGACTGTTGCCCTTTTTCTCTTTGTACTGTCAGGACTGTTGCCTCTTTCCTTTCTACTGCCAGTACTGTTGCCCTCCTTCCTTTGTATTGTCGGACTGTTTCCATTTCCTTTGTACTGCCAGGACTGTTGCCCTCTTTCCCTTTAGTACTTGGAGACTCTTGCCCTTTTTCCCATTGTGTACTATCAGGACTTTGGCCTGTTTCCTTTGTATTGCCAGAACTGGTGGCCCTATTTCCCTTTGTGCTGCCAGAACTGCTGCTCTCTTTCCCTTTCTACTGCCAGGACTGTTTTCCCTTTTCCCTTTGTACTGCTAAGACTGTGTCCCTCTTTTCCGGTGTGCTTCCAGGACTGTTGTCCTTCGTCCCTATGTACTGTCAGGACTATTGCCATCTTTTCCCTTTATACTGCCCAGACTGTTACCCACTTTCCTTTGTACTGCTAGGACTGTTGCCCTGTTTTCCCTTTTGTGCTGTCAAGACTGATTCCCTCTTTGCCTTTGTATTGCCAGGACTGTCCCCAATTTTCCTTTAGACTGGCGGGACATTGCCATCTTTTCCTTTGTACTGCCTGAACTTTTGCCCTCTTTCCATTTGTGCTTTAAGGACTGTTACCCTTTTTCCCTTTGTGCTGCCAGAAATGTTGCCCTTTTTCCCTTTTTACTGCCAGCACTGTTGCCCTCTTTCCCTTTCTGCTGCCCAACCTGTTGCCCTCTTTTCCTTTCGACTACCAGGACTGTTTCCAATTTTCCCTTTTACTGTCAGGTCTGTTGCCCTCTTTTCCCTTTTTACTGCCAGAACTATTGTCCTCTTTCTTTTTTTACCTTCAGGACTGTTGCCCTCTTTCCCTTTGTGCTGCCAGAACTGTTGCCGCCTTTCCCTTTCTGCTACCTGGACTGTTGCCCTTTTTCCCTTTTACTGTCAGGATCGTTGCCCTCTTTTCCTTTGTACTGCCAGGAATGTCGCCCTCTTTTCCTTTGTACTCTCAGGACTGTTGCCCCCTTTTCCCTTTCTGCTGCCAGGACTCTTGCCCTGTTTCTCTTTGTACTGCCAGGACTGTTGCACTCTTTCCCTTTGCACTGCCAAGACTGTTTCCCGCTTTCCCTTTTTGCTGCCAGGACTCTTGCCCTCTTTTCCTTTGTACTGCCAGGAATGTTGCCCTTTTTCCCTTTGTGCACTCAGGACTGCTGCCTTCTTTCCCTTTGTGCTACCAGAACTGTTGCCCTCTTTCCCTTCATACTGCTGGAACTGTTGTCCTCTTTACCTTTGTGCTGTAGGGACTGTTTGCTTTTTCCCTTTGTGCTGTAGGTTTTGCCCAGTGGTTCCCTTTGTACTGCCAAGAATGTTGCCCTTTTTCTCTTTGTACCGTCAGGATTGTGGCCTCTTTCCCTTTCTACTGCCAGTACTGTTGCCTTCCTTCCCTTTCTATTGCCAGGACTGTTTCCCTTTCCCTTTGTACTGCCAGGACTGTTGCCCTCTTTCCCTTTGTATTGCTGGAACTGTTGCCCTTTTTCCCATTGTGCTGTCAGGGCTATTGGCCTGTTTCCCTTTGTATTGCCAGAACTGTTGCCCTGTTTCCCTTTGTGCTGCCAGAACTGCTGCTCTATTTCCCTTTCTACTGCCAGGACTGTTGTCCCTTTCCCCTTTGTACTGCCAAGTCTGCGTCCCTCTTTTCCTTTGTGCTTCCAGGACTGTTGTCCTTCTTCCCTTTGTACTGTCAGGACTATTGCCATCTTTTCCCTTGATACTGCCCAGACTGTTACCCGCTTTTCCTTTGTACTGCTAGGACTGTTGCCCTGTTTTCCCTTTTGTACTGTCAAGACACAATTCCCTCTTTGCCTTTGTATTGCCAGGGCTGTCACAATTTTCCTTTAGACTGGCAGAACCAATTACCATCTTTTCCTTGTACTGCCTACTGGACTTTTGCCCTCTTCCATTTTGTGCTTTAAGGACTGTTACCTTCCTTTGTTGCCTTGCTCTGCAGTGTTGCCCTCTTTTTCCCTTTTACTGCAGAGACTATTGTCCTCTTTCTTTTTTTTTACGCAGCTAGGTTTGTTGCCCTCTTTCCTTTGATAACCTTAGACTGTTTTGCATTTTCCTTTCTCTTCCTGGACTGTTGCCTTTTCCAGCATAATCGGGAATCCTTGCCCTCTTTTCCTTTGTACTGCCAGGAGATGTTGCCCTCTTTCCTTTGTACTCTCAGGCTGTTGCCCTCTTTCCTTTCTGCTGCGAGACTCTTGCTCTGTTTCCTTTTTGCTGCCAGGATGTTGCCCTCTTTCCCTTTGTACTGCAAGACTGTTTTCCACTTTCCTTTGTGTGTCAGGACTCTTGCCCTGTTTCCCTTTGTACTATGGGACTGTTGCCCTCTTTCCTTTTTGTCTGTAAGACTGTTCCGCTTTCCCTTTGTTATGCCTGGACTCTTGCCCTCTTTTCCTTTGTACTGCCAGGAGATGTTGCCCTTTTTTCCTTTGTGCTCTCAGGTCTGCTGCTCTCTTTCCCTTTGTGCTTGCCAGACTGTTGCCCTCTTTCCTTTTTACTGGCAAAGTGTTGCCCTTTTTCTGTCAGGACTGTTGTCTCTTTTTCCTTTCATGAATTCTGGAACTGTTGTCCTCTTTACCTTTGTGCCAAGACTGTTCCTTTTCCTTTGTGCTTGTGGAAATGTTGCCTTTTCCCTTTTTTACTGCCAGCACTGTTGCCCTCTTTCCTTTTTAATGCCAGATATTGTCCTCTTTCTTTTTCTACCTTCAGGACTGTTGCCCTCTTTCCTTTGTGCTGCCAGACTGTTGCCCTCTTTCCTTTGTGCTGTAGGAAGGTTGCCCTTTTTTCCCTTTCTGCCAGAATGCCCTACCTCTTTCCCTTTGTGCTGTCAGAACTGCTGCCCTCTTTCCATTTTACTACAAGGACTGTTGTCCCTTTTTTCACTTTTACTGTCCAGGACCGTTGCCCTCCTTTTCTCTTTGTGCTGCCAGGACTGTTGCTTTTTCCCTTTGTAGCTGCCAGGACTGTTACCCTCTTTCCTTTTATGCTGTCAGGCTGTTGCTGTCTTTCCCTTTCTGCTACTAGGACTGCTGTCTTTTTCCTTTTACTATCAGGACTGTTGCCCTCTTTCTCTTTTAGAGCCAGACTGTGGCCCTCTTTCCCTTTTTACTATCAGGTGTTGCCCTCTTTCCCTTTGTGCTGCCAGACTGTTTCCCTTTCCCTTTTTACTGCTAGGACTGTTGCCCTGTTTCCTTTGTACTGCGAGAGACTTTTCCTCTGTCCTTGTGCCTACCAGTGCTCCTGTCCTCTTTTCTTTTATACTGCCAGTAATGTTGCTCTTTTTCCCTTTGTACCTCAAGGGACTGTTGCCCTTTTCCATTGTGCTGCCAAGAACTGTTGCCCTCTTTCCTTTTTGACTACCAGGACTGTTCCAATTTTCCTTTTACTGTCAGTCTGTTGCCCTCTTTTCCCTTTTACTGCCAGAACTATTGTCCTCTTTCTTTTTACCTTCAAGACTGTTGCCCTCTTTTCCTTTGTGCCCGCCGGAGACTGTTGCCACGCTTTCCCTTTCTGCTACCTGGACTGTTGCCCTTTTTCCCTTTTACTGTCAGGATCATGCCCTCTTTTCCTTTGTACTGCCAGGATGTTGCCCTCTTTCCCTTTCTGCTCTCTGAGGACTCTTGCCCTCTTTCCTTTGTGCTGCCAGGGACTGTTGCCCTCTTTCCCTTTGTACTGCCAGGACTGTTTCCTGCTTTCCCTTTGTGCTGCCAGGACTCTTGCCCTGTTTCCCTTTGTACTGCCAGGACTGTTGCCCTCTTTCCCTTTGTACTGCCAAGACTGTTTTCCGCTTTCCCTTTGTGCTGCCAGGACTCTTGCCCTGTTTCCCTTTGTACTGCCAGGACTGTTGCCCTCTTTCCCTTTGTACTGCCAAGACTGTTTCCCGCTTTCCCTTTGTGCTCCCTGGACTCTTGCCCTCTTTTCCTTTGTACTGCCAGGAATGTTGCCCTTTTTCCCTTTGTGCTTTCAGGACTGCTGCTCTCTTTCCCTTTGTGCTACCAGAACTATTCCCCTTTTTCCCTTTGTGCTGCCAGAAATGTTGCCCTTTTTCCCTTTTTACTGCCAGCACTGTTGCCCTCTTTCCCTTTTTAATGCCAGAACTATTGTCCTCTTTCTTTTTCTACCTTCAGGACTGTTGCCCTCTTTCCCTTTGTGCTGCCAGAACTGTTGCCCTCTTTCCCTTTGTACTGCCAGGAAGGTTGCCCTTTTTCCCTTTGTGCTGTAATGCCCTTACCCTCTTTCCCTTTGTGCTGTCAGGACTGCTGCCCTCTTTCCATTTCTACTACAAGGACTGTTGTCCTTTTCACTTTACTGTCAGGCCGTTTGCCCTCCTTTCTCTTTGTACTGCCAGGACTGTTGCTTGCTTTTTCCTTTGTGCTGCTAGGACTGTTGCCCTCTTTCCTTTTATTACTGTCAGGCTGTTGCTGTCTTTCCCTTTCTGCTACTAGGACTGCTGTCTTTTTCCCTTTTACTGTCAGGACTGTTGCCCTCTTTTCTCTTTAAGTAGAGTAAGACTGTTGGCCCTCTTTCCCTTTATTGCTGTCAGATTGTTTGCCCTCTTTTCCCTTTGTGCTGCAGGACTGTTTCCCTTTCCCTTTATTGCTGCCAGGACTGTTGCCCTGTTTCCTTTGTACTGCCAAGGCTTTTCCTCTGTCCCTTTGTGCTGCAATGCTCCTGTCCTCTTTTCTTTTATACTGCCAGTAATGTTGCCCTTTTTTCCTTTGTGCTGCAGGCTGTTGCCCTTCCCATTGAACAATCAGGTTGGCTGTTGACCTCATTTCCTTTGTGACAGGTTGTTTCCTTTGTACTATGGAGTTGCTGCTCTCTTTCCTTTATTGCTATCAGGACTGTTTTCCGCTTTCCTTTGTGCTGCAGGACTCTTTTTCCTGTTTCCCTTTGTGCTACCAGGACTGGCCCTCTTTTCCTTTGTACTGCCAAGACTGTTTCCCTTTCCTTTGTGCTGCCTGAGACTCTTGCCCTCTTTTCCTTTGTACTGCCAGAATGTTGCCTTTTTTCCCTTTGATGCCAAAGACTGTTTTCCGCTTTCCTTTGTGCTGCCAGGACTCTTGCCCTGTTTCCCTTTGTACTGCCAGGACTGTTGCCCTCTTTCCTTTGTACTGTAAGGACTGTTTCCGCTTTCCTTTGTGCTGCCTGGACTCTTGCCCTCTTTTCCTTTGTACTGCCAGAGATGTTGCCCTTTTTCCTTTTGTGCTTTCAGGAGCTGCTGTCTTTCCCTTTGTGCTGTCAGACTGTTGCCCTCTTTCCTTTTTACTGCAGAAGTGTTGCCCTTTTTCTATCAGGACTGTTGTCCTCTTTCCTTTCATAGTTGCTGGAACTGTTGTCCTCTTTACCTTTGTGCCAAGACTGTTCCTCTTTTTCCTTTGTTACTGCCAGAATGTTGCCCTTTTTCCCTTTTTACTGCCAGCACTGTTGCCCTCTTTCCCTTTTTAATGCCAGAACTATTGTCCTCTTTCTTTTTCTACCTTCAGGACTGTTGCCCTCTTTCCCTTTGTGCTGCCAGAACTGTTGCCCTCTTTCCCTTTGTACTGCCAGGAAGGTTGCCCTTTTTCCCTTTGTACTGCCAATACCCTTACCCTCTTTCCCTTTGTGCTGTCAGAACTGCTGCCCTCTTTCCATTTCTACTACAAGGACTGTTGTCCTTTTTCACTTTTACTGTCAGGACCGTTGCCCTCTTTTCCCTTTGTACTGCCAGGACTGTTGCCTTTTTTCCCTTTGTACTGCCAGGACTGTTACCCTCTTTCCTTTTGTACTGTCAGAGCTGTTGCTGTCTTTCCCTTTCTGCTACTAGGACTGCTGTCTTTTTTCCCTTTTACTGTCAGGACTGTTGCCCTCTTTTCTCTTTGTAGAGCCAGAACTGTGGCCCTCTTTCCCTTTGTACTGTCAGAAGTGTTGCCCTCTTTCCCTTTGTGCTGCCAGAACTGTTTCCCTTTCCCTTTTTACTGCCAGGACTGTTGCCCTGTTTCCCTTTGTACTGCAAAGACTTTTTCCTCTGTCCCCTTGTGCTACCAGTACTCCTGTCCTCTTTTCTTTTATACTGCCAGTAATGTTGCCCTTTTTCCCTTTGTACTGCAAGGACTGTTGCCCTTTTTCCCATTGTGCTGCCAGAACTGTTGCCCTCTTTTCCTTTTGACTACCAGGACTGTTTCCAATTTTCCCTTTTACTGTCAGGTCTGTTGCCCTCTTTTCCCTTTTTACTGCCAGAACTATTGTCCTCTTTCTTTTTTTACCTTCAGGACTGTTGCCCTCTTTTCCTTTTGTTGCCAGAGACTGTTTACCTTTCCTCTCTTTGCTACCTGGACTGTTGCCTTTTTTCCTTTTACTGTCAGGATCATGCCCTCTTTTCCTTTGTACTGCCAGAGATGTTGCCCTCTTTCCCTTTCTGCTGCCAGGACTCTTGCTCTGTTTCCTTTGTGCTGCCAGGACTGTTGCCCTCTTTCCTTTGTACTGCCAAGATTCTGTTTCCCTGCTTTCCCTTTGTGCTGCCAGGACTCTTGCCCTGTTTCCCTTTGTACTGCCTGGAGACTGTTGCCCTCTTTCCTTGTACTGCTAGAGGACTGTTTTCCGCTTTCCCTTTGCTGCCAGGACTCTTGCCCTGTTTCCTTTGTGTGCTACTAGGACTGTTTGCCCTCTTTCCCTTTGTGCTGCCAGACTGTTTCCGCTTTCCTTTGTGCTCCCTGGACTCTTGCCCTCTTTTCCTTTGTACTGCCAGGAATGTTGCCCTTTTCCCTTTGTGCTTTCAGGACTGCTGCTCTCTTTCCTTTGTGCTTTCTAGACTATTCCCTTTTCCCTTTGTGCTTGAAATGTTGCCCTTTTCCCTTTTTACTGCCAGCACTGTTGCCCTCTTTCCCTTTTAATGCCAGAACTATTGTCCTCTTTCTTTTCTACCTTCAGGACTGTTGCCCTCTTTCCCTTTGTGCTGCCAGAACTGTTGCCCTCTTTCCCTTTGTACTGCCAGAGTTGCCTTTTCCCTTTGTGCTGCCAATGCCCTTACCCTCTTTCCCTTTGTGCTGTCAGAACTGCTGCCCTCTTTCCATTTCTACTACAAGGACTGTTGTCCTTTCACTTTACTGTCAGGGCCGTTGCCCTCCTTTCTCTTTGTACTGCGGACTGTTGCTCCCTTTTCCCTTTGTACTGCGACTGTTACCCTCTTTCCTTTTGTGCTGTCAGACTGTTGCTGTCTTTCCCTTTCTGCTACTAGGACTGCTGTCTTTTTCCTTTTACTGTCAGGACTGTTGCCCTCTTTTCTCTTTGTAGAGCCAGAACTGTGGCCGTCTTTCCTTTGCTACTGTCAGTTGTTGCCCTCTTTCCTTTGTGCTGCAGACTGTTTCCCTTTCCTTTTTACTGCCAGGACTGTTGCCCTGTTTCCTTTGTACTGTAAGACTTTTCCTCTGTCCTTTGTGCTGCAATTGCTCCTGTCCTCTTTTCTTTTATACTGCCAGTAATGTTGCCCTTTTTCCCTTTGTACTGCAAGGACTGTTGCCCTTTTCCCATTGCTGTCAGGCTATTGGGCCTGTTTCCCTTTGTATTATGGAGACTGTTTTCCCTGTTTCCCTTTGTTACACTTGACACTGCTGCATCTCTTTCCTTTCTACTGCCAGGACTGTTGTCCCTTTCCCCTTTGTACTGCCAAGTCTGCGTCCCTCTTTTCCTTTGTGCTTCCAGGACTGTTGTCCTTCTTCCCTTTGTACTGTCAGGACTATTGCCATCTTTTCCCTTTATACTGCCCAGACTGTTACCCACTTTTCCTTTGTATTTATAGGACTGTTGCCTGTTTTTCCTTTTCTGCTGTCAGGACAGTTCCCTCTTTGTCTTTGTATTGCAGGACTGATCACCCAATTTTCCTTTAGACTGGCTGAGACAGTTGCCATCTTTTCCTTTGTGCTGCCTGAGACTTTGCCTCTTTCCATTTGTGCTTTAAGACTGTTACCCTTTTTCCCTTTGTGCTGCCAGAATGTTGCCCTCTTTTCCTTTTTACTGCTGGAACTATTGTCCTCTTTCTTTTTTCAGCCTTAGGACTGTTGCCCTCTTTCCATTGTGCTGGAGACTGTTGCCTCCTTTCCCTTTCTGCTACCTGGACTGTTGCCCTTTTCCTTTTACTGTCAGGATCCTTGCCCTCTTTTCCTTTGTACTGCCAGAATGTTGCCCTCTTTCCTTTGTATCTCTCAGGACTGTTGCCCTCTTTCCCTTTCTGCTGCCTGGACTCTTGCTCCGATTCCCTTTCTACTGCCAGGACTGTTGCCCTCTTTCCCTTTGTACTGCCAAGACTGTTTTCCGTTTTCCATTTGTGCTGCCAGGACTCTTGCCCTGTTTCCCTTTGTACTGCCAGGACTGTTGCCCTCTTTCCCTTTGTACTGCCAAGACTGTTTCCCGCTTTCCCTTTGTGCTGCCTGGACTCTTGCCCTCTTTTCCTTTGTACTGCCAGGAATGTTGCCCTTTTTCCCTGTGTGCTTTCAGGTCTCCTGCTCTCTTTCCCTTTAGTGCTACCAGAACTGTTGCCCTCTTTCCCTTTTTACTGCCAGAACTGTTGCCCTTTTTTCTGTCAGGACTGTTGTTCTCTTTTCGATTCATAGTGCCAGAACTGTTGTCCTCTTTACCTTTGTACTGCCAAGACTGTTTCCCGCTTTCCCTTTGTGCTGCCTGGACTCTTGCCCTCTTTTCCTTTGTACTGCCAGGAATGTTGCCCTCTTTCCCTTTGCACTCTCAGGACTGTTGCCCTCTTTCCCTTTCTGCTGCCGGGACTCTTGCTCTGTTTCCCTTTGTACTGCCAGGACTGTTGCCCTCTTTCACTTTGTACTGCCAAGACTGTTTCCCGCTTTCCCTTTGTGCTGCCTGGACTCTTGCCCTCTTTTCCTTTGTACTGCCAGGAATGTTGCCCTTTTTTCCTTTGTGCTTTCAGGACTGCTGCTCTCTTTCCCTTTGTGCTACCAGAACTGTTGCCCTCTTTCCCTTTTTACTGCCAGAACTGTTGCCCTTTTTTCTGTCAGGACTGTTGTCCTCTTTCCTTTCATAGTGTGCCAGAACTGTTGTCCTCTTTGCCTTTGTGCTGTAAGACTGTTCCTCTTTTTCCTTTGTTAACTGCCAGAATGTTGCAGCACTTTCCCTTTTTTACTGCCAGCACTGTTGCCCTCTTTCCCGCGCTAATGCCGGAACTATTGTCCTCTTTCTTTTTTTACCTTCAGGACTGTTGCCCTCTTTCCCTTTGTGCTGCCAGAACTGTTGCCCTCTTTCCCTTTGTACTGCCAGGAGGGTTGCCCTTTTTCCCTTTGTACTGCCAATACCCTTACCCTCTTTCCCTTTGTGCTGTCAGAACTGCTGCCCTCTTTCCATTTCTACTACAAGGACTGTTGTCCTTTTTCACTTTTACTGTCAGGACCGTTGCCCTCCTTTCTCTTTGTACTGCCAGGACTGTTGCCCTTTTTCCCTTTGTACTGCCAGGACTGTTACCCTCTTTCCTTTTGTACTGTCAGAGCTGTTGCTGTCTTTCCCTTTCTGCTACTAGGACTGCTGTCTTTTTTCCCTTTTACTGTCAGGACTGTTGCCCTCTTTTCTCTTTGTAGAGCCAGAACTGTGGCCCTCTTTCCCTTTGTACTGTCAGAATTGTTGCCCTCTTTCCCTTTGTGCTGCCAGACTGTTTCCCTTTCCTTTTATCTGCTGGAGACTGTTGCCCTGTTTCCTTTTTACTGTAGAGACTTTTCCTCTGTCCTTTGTGCTACCAGTGCTCCTGTCCCTCTTTTCTTTTTTATACTGCTGCCGAGTAATGTTGCCTTTTTCCCTTTGTACTGCAAGGGACATTTACCCTTTTCCCATTGTGCTGCCAGAACTGTTGCCCTCTTTTGCTTTTGACTACCAGGACTGTTTCCAATTTTCCCTTTTACTGTCAGGTCTGTTGCCCTCTTTTCCCTTTTTACTGCCAGAACTATTGTCCTCTTTCTTTTTTTTTACCTTCAGGACTGTTGCCCTCTTTCCCTTTGTGCTGCCAGAACTGTTGCCACCTTTCCCTTTCTGCTACCTGGACTGTTTCCCTTTTTCCCTTTTACTGTCTGGATCCTTGCCCTCTTTTCCTTTGTCTGCCAGGATGTTGCCCTCTTTCCTTTGTGCTCTTCAGGACTGTTGCCCTCTTTCCTTTCTGCTGCCAGGACTCTTGCTCTGTTCCCTTTGTACTGCCAGGCTGTTGCCCTCTTTCGCTTTGTACTGCCAAGACTGTTTCCTCTTTCCCTTTGTGCTGCCAGGACTCTTGCCCTGTTTCCCTTTGTACTGCCAAGACTGTTGCCTCTTTCCCTTTGTGCTTCCAAGATTGTTTCCCTTTCCCTTTGTGCCTGAGACTCTTGCCCTCTTTTCCTTTGCACTGCCAGAATTTTGCCTTTTCCCTTTGTGCTTTCAAGACTCTCTCTCTTTTCCTTTGTGCTACCAGAACTGTTGCCCCTTCCCTTTTACTGCCAGAACTGTTGCCCTTTTTCTGTCAGACTGTTGTCCTCTTTTCCTTCATACTGCCAGAACTGTTGTCCTCTTTACCTTTGTACTGCCAGGACTGTTCCCTTTTTTCCCTTTGTGCTGCCAGAAATGTTGCCCTTTTTCCCTTTTTACTGCCAGCACTGTTGCCCTCTTTCCCTTTTTACTGCCAGAACTATTGTCCTCTTTCTTTTTTTACCTTCAGGACTGTTGCCCTCTTTCCCTTTGTGCTGCCAGAACTGTTGCCGCCTTTCCCTTTCTGCTACCTGGACTGTTGCCCTTTTTCCCTTTTACTGTCAGGATCCTTGCCCTCTTTTCCTTTGTACTGCCAGGAATGTTGCCCTCTTTCCCTTTGTACTCTCAGGACTGTTGCCCTCTTTCCCTTTCTGCTGCCAGGACTCTTGCTCTGTTTCCCTTTGTACTGCCAGGACTGTTTCCGCTTTCCCTTTGTGCTGCCAGGACTCTTGCCCTGTTTCCCTTTGTACTGCCAGGACTGTTGCCCTCTTTCCCTTTGTACTGCCAAGACTGTTTCCCGCTTTCCCTTTGTGCTGCCTAGACTCTTGCCCTCTTTTCCTTTGTACTGCCAGGAATGTTGCCCTTTTTTCCTTTGTGCTTTCAGGACTGCTGCTCTCTTTCCCTTTGTGCTACCCGAACTGTTGCCCTCTTTCCCTTTTTACTGCCAGAAGTGTTGCCCTTTTTCTGTCAGGACTGTTGTTCTCTTTTTCCTTTCATAGTTGCCAGAACTGTTGTCCTCTTTACCTTTGTGCTGCAAGACTGTTCCCCTTTTTCCTTTGTTGCTGCAGAAATGTTGCCCTTTTCCCTTTTTACTGCCAGCACTGTTGCCCTCTTTCCTTTTAATGCAGACTATTGTCCTCTTTCTTTTCTACCTTCAGGACTGTTGCCCTCTTTTCCTTTGTGCCGCCAGAACTGTTGCCCTCTTTCCCTTTGTACTGCCAGGAAGGTTGCCCTTTTCCCTTTGTACTGCCAATACCCTTACCCTCTTTCCTTTGTGCTGTCAGAACTGCCCTCTTTCCATTTCTACTACAAGGACTGTTGTCCTTTTCACTTTACTGTCCAGACCATTGCCCTCTTTTCTCTTTGTACTGCCAGGACTGTTGCCTTTTTCCCCTTTGTACTGCCAGGACTGTTACCCTCTTTCCTTTTGTACTGTCAGAGCTGTTGCTGTCTTTCCCTTTCTGCTACTAGGACTGCTGTCTTTTTTCCCTTTTACTGTCAGGACTGTTGCCCTCTTTTCTCTTTGTAGAGCCAGAACTGTGGCCCTCTTTCCCTTTGTACTGTCAGAATTGTTTCCCTCTTTCCCTTTGTGCTGCCAGAACTGTTTCCCTTTCCCTTTTTACTGCCAGGACTGTTGCCCTGTTTCCCTTTGTACTGCCAAGACTTTTTCCTCTGTCCCCTTGTGCTACCAGTACTCCTGTCCTCTTTTCTTTTATACTGCCAGTAATGTTGCCCTTTTTCCCTTTGTACTGCAAGGACTGTTGCCCTTTTTCCCATTGTGCTGCCATGGAACTGTTGCCCTCTTTCCTTTTTGACTACCAGGACTGTTCCAATTTTCCCTTTTACTGTCAGATCTGTTGCCCTCTTTTCCTTTTACTGCAGAACTATTGTCCTCTTTCTTTTCTACCTTCAGGACTGTTGCCCTCTTTTCCTTTGTGCCGCCAGAACTGTTGCCCTCTTTCCTTTGTACTGCCTGAGTTTGCCTTTTCCCTTTGTACTGCCAATCCGCCCACCCTCTTTCCTTTGTGCTGTCAGAACTGCTGCCTCTTTCCATTTCTACTACAAGGGCTGTTGTCCTTTTCACTTTACTGTCGATCGTTGCCCTCCTTTCCCTTTGTACTGCCAGGACTGTTGCCTTTTTCCTTTGTACTGCCAGGACTGTTACCCTCTTTCCTTTTGTACTGTCAGGCTGTTGCTGTCTTTCCTTTCTGCTACTAGGACTGCTGTCTTTTTTCCTTTTACTGTCAGGACTGTTTGCCTCTTTTCTCTTTGTAGAATGAGACTGTGGCCCTCTTTTCCCTTTGTACTGTCAGATTGTTTCCCTCTTTCCCTTTGTGCTGCTGCCAAACTGTTCCCTTTCCTTTTTACTGCCAGGGACTGTTGCCCTGTTTCCTTTTTATGTAGAGACTTTTTCCTCTGTCCCTTGTGCTACCAGTACTCCTGTCCTCTTTCTTTTATACTGCCAGTAATGTTGCCCTTTTTCCCTTTGTACTGCAAGGACTGTTGCCCTTTTCCCATTGTGCTGCCATGAACTGTTGCCCTCTTTTTCCTTTTGACTTCTGGGACTGTTCCAATTTTCCTTTTACTGTCAGGTCTGTTGCCCTCTTTTCCCTTTTTACTGCCAGAACTATTGTCCTCTTTCTTTTTTTACCTTCAGGACTGTTGCCCTCTTTTCCTTTGTGCTGCCAGAACTGTTGCCGCCTTTCCCTTTCTGCTACCTGGACTGTTGCCCTTTTTCCTTTTACTGTCAGATCCTTGCCCTCATTTCCACTGTGCTGCCAGAATGTTGCTCTCTTTCCTTTGTGCTCTAGGACTGTTGCCTCTTTCCTTTCTGCTGCCAGGACTCTTGCTCCTTCCCTTACAGCCTGCCAGGACTGTTGCCCTCTTTCCTTCAGTACTGCCAGGACTGTTTCCTGCTTTCCTTTGTGCTGCCAGGACTCTTGCCCTCTTTTCCTTTGTACTGCCAGATGTTGCCCTTTTCCTTTGTGCTTTCAGGACTGCTGCTCTCTTTCCTTGTGCTTCTGGAGACTGTTCCCTTTTTCCTTTGTGCTGCCAGAATGTTGCCTTTTTCCCTTTTTACTGCCAGCACTGTTGCCCTCTTTCCCTTTTTAATGCCAGACTATTGTCCTCTTTCTTTTTTTACCTTTAGGACTGTTGCCCTCTTTCCTTTGTGCTGAGAACTGTTGCCCTCTTTCTATTGCTGTAGGAGGGTTGCTCTTTCCTTTGTGCTGCCAATACCCGCTCACCCTCTTTCCTTTGTGCTGTCAAGACTGCTGCCCTCTTTGCATTTCTACAGGACTGTTGTCCTTTTCACTTTTACTGTCAGGACCGTTGCCCTCCTTTCTCTTTGTACTGCCAGGACTGTTGCCTTTTCCCCTTTGCTGCCAGGACTGTTGCCCTCTTTCCTTTTGTACTGTCAGCGACTGATTGCTGTCTTTCCTTTCTGCTACTAGGATCTGTCTTTTTTCCTTTTGCTATCAGGACTGTTGCCCTCTTTTCTCTTTGTGGAGACAGAGACTGTGCCCTGTTTCCCTTTGTGCTGTCAGGTGTTGCCCTCTTTCCTTTGTGCTGTCAGACTGTTTCCCTTTCCTTTTTACTGCCAGGACTGTTGCCCTGTTTCCTTTGTACTGGCGACTTTTCCTCTGTCCCTTTGTGCTGTAGTATCTCCTGTCCTCTTTTCTTTTATACTGCCAGTAATGTTGCCCTTTTTCCCTTTGTGCTGCAGGACTGTTGCCCTTTTTCCATTGTGCTGTAGAACTTTTGCCCTCTTTTTGCTTTTGACTTCTGGACTGTTTCCAATTTTCCTTTTACTGTCAGATCTGTTGCCCTCTTTTCCTTTTACTGCTAGGACTATTGTCCTCTTTCTTTTTTTACCTTCAGGACTGTTGCCCTCTTTCCTTTTGCTGCAGACTGTTGCCACCTTTCCCTTTCTGCTACCTGGACTGTTTCCCTTTTCCTTTTACTGTCTGGATCCTTGCCCTCTTTTCCTTTGTAGCTGCCAGAGATGTTGCCCTCTTTCCTTTGTACTCTCAGGACTGTTGCCCTCTTTCCCTTTCTGCTGCCAGGACTCTTGCTCTGTTTCCCTTTGCTGCCAGGGACTGTTGCCCTCTCTCACTTGTACTCTGCAAGACTGTTTCCTGCTTTCCTTTGTGCTGGAGACTCTTGCCCTGTTCCCTTTGTACTGCCAGGACTGTTGCCTCTTTCCTTTGTACTGTAGAGACTGTTTTCCGCTTTCCCTTTGTGCTGCCAGGACTCTTGCTCTGTTTCCCTTTGTACTGCCAGGACTGTTGCCCTCTTTCCTTTGTCTGCCAAGACTGTTTCCCGCTTTCCCTTTGTGCTGCCTAGACTCTTGCCCTCTTTTCCTTGTGTCTGCCAGAATGTTGCCCTTTCTCCTTTGTGCTCAGGACTGCTGCTCTCTTTCCCTTGTGCTACCAGATCGTTGCCCTCTTTCCTTTTTACTGCAGATGTTGCCCTTTTTCTGTCAGGGACTGTTGTCCTCTTTTCCTTTCATAGTGCCAGAACTGTTGTCCTCTTTACCTTTGTGCTGTCAAGACTGTTCCCCTTTTTCCTTTGTTACTGCCAGAATGTTGCCCTTTCCCTTTTTTACTGCCAGCACTGTTGCCCTCTTTCCCTTTTAATGCCAGAACTATTGTCTCTTTCTTTTCTACCTTCAGGACTGTTGCCCTCTTTCCCTTTGTGCTGCCAGAACTGTTGCCCTCTTTCCCTTTGTACTGCAGGAAGGTTGCCCTTTTCCCTTTGTACTGCCAATGCCGCCACCCTCTTTCCCTTTGTGCTGTCAGAACTGCTGCCCTCTTTCCATTTCTACTACAAGGACTGTTGTCCTTTTTCACTTTACTATCAGGACCGTTGCCCTCCTTTCTCTTTGTACTGCCAGGACTGTTGCCCTTTTCCTTTGTACTGCTAGGACTGTTACCCTCTTTCCTTTTGTACTATCAGGCTGTTGCTGTCTTTCCCTTTCTGCTACTAGGGACTGCTGTCTTTTTCCCTTTGACTGTCAGGGACTGTTGCCCTCTCTTTCTCTTTGTGGAGCCAGACTGTGGCCCTCTTTCCCTTTGTCTGTCAGGTGTTGCCCTCTTTTCCTTTGTGCTGCCAGACTGTTTCCCTTTCCCTTTGTACTGCCAGGACTGTTGCCCTGTTTCCCTTTGTACTGCAAGACTTTTCCTCTGTCCTTTGTGCTACCAATCCTCCTGTCCTCTTTTCTTTTATACTGCCAGTAATATTTCGCACTGGCGCAAGGGCTTCCCTTTTCCCATTATACTCAGGGCTATTAGCCTGTTTCCCTTTGTATTGCCAGAACTGTTGCCCTGTTTCCCTTTGTGCTGCCAGAACTGCTGCTCTCTTTCCCTTTGTACTGCCAAGACTGTTTTCCGCTTTCCCTTTGTGCTGCCAGGACTCTTGCCCTGTTTCCCTTTGTACTGCCAGGACTGTTGCCCTCTTTCCCTTTGTACTGCCAAGACTGTTTCCCGCTTTCCCTTTGTGCTGCCTGAACTCTTGCCCTCTTTTCCTTTGTGCTGCCAGAATGTTGCCTTTTTTCCCTTTATTACTGTAGACTGTTTTCCGCTTTCCTTTGTGCTCCAGGACTCTTGCCCTGTTTCCCTTTGTCTGCCAGGACTGTTGCCCTCTTTCCTTTGTACTGTAAGACTGTTTCCCGCTTTCCCTTTGTGCTGCCTGGACTCTTGCCCTCTTTTCCTTTGTACTGCCAGGAATGTTGCCCTTTTTCCTTTGTGCTTTCAGGACTCCTGCTCTCTTTCCCTTTGTGCTACCAGAACTGTTGCCCTCTTTCCCTTTTTACTGCCAGAACTGTTGCCCTTTTTTCTGTCAGGACTGTTGTTCTCTTTTCCTTTCATAGTGCCAGAACTGTTGTCCTCTTTACCTTTGTACTGCCAAGACTGTTCCCTTTTCCTTTGTGCTGCCAGAAATGTTGCCCTTTTTCCCTTTTTACTGCCAGCACTGTTGCCCTCTTTCCCTTTTTAATGCCAGAACTATTGTCCTCTTTCTTTTTCTACCTTCAGGACTGTTGCCCTCTTTTCCTTTGTGCCGCCAGAACTGTTGCCCTCTTTCCCTTTGTACTGCCAGGAAGGACGCCCTTTTCCCTTTGTACTGCCAATACCCTTGCCTCTTTCCCTTTGTGCTGTCAGAACTGCTGCCCTCTTTCCATTTCTACTACGAGACTGTTGTCCTTTTCACTTTACTATCAGGACCGTTGCCCTCCTTTCTCTTTGTACTGCCAGGACTGTTCCTTTTTCCTTTGTACTGCCAGGACTGTTACCCTCTTTCCTTTTGTACTGTCAGGCTGTTGCTGTCTTTCCCTTTCTGCTACTAGGACTGCTGTCTTTTTCCCTTTTACTGTCAGGGCTATTTGCCCTCTTTTCTCTTGTAAGAGCCAGAACTGGCCCTCTTTCCCTTTGTACTGTCAGGTGTTGCCCTCTTTCCCTTTGTGCTGCTAGACTGTTTCCCTTTCCCTTTTTACTGCTGGGACTGTTGCCCTGTTTCCTTTTGTACTCAGAGACTTTTCCTCTGTCCTTTGTGCTACCAGTACTCCTGTCCTCTTTTCTTTTATACTCGCCAGTAATGTTGCCTTTTTCCCTTTGTACTGCAAGGACTGTTGCCCTTTTCCCATTGTGCTGCCATGGAACTGTTGCCCTCTTTTCCTTTTGACTGGGACTGTTTCAATTTTCCCTTTTACTGTCAGGTCTGTTGCCCTCTTTTCCTTTTTACTGCCAGACTATTGTCCTCTTTCTTTTTTTACCTTCAAGGTCTGTTGCCCTCTTTTCCTTTGTGCCCGCCGGGAACTGTTGCAGCGCTTTCCCTTTCTGCTACCTGGACTGTTGCCCTTTTTCCCTTTTACTGTCAGGATCATGCCCTCTTTTCCTTTGTACTGCCAGGATGTTGCCCTCTTTCCCTTTCTGCTGCCAGGACTCTTGCTCTGTTTCCTTTGTGCTGCCAGGGACTGTTGCCCTCTTTCCTTTATTGCTACTAAGACTGTTTCCTGCTTTCCCTTTGTGCTGTAGGACTCTTGCCCTGTTTCCTTTGTACTGCTCAGAGATGTTGCCCTCTTTCCTTTGTCTGCTATAGGACTGTTTTCCGCTTTCCCTTTGCTGCCAGGACTCTTGCCCTGTTTCCTTTGTGTGCTACTAGGACTGTTGCCCTCTTTCCCTTTGTGCTGCCAAAGACTGTTTCCGCTTTCCTTTGTGCTCCTGGACTCTTGCCCTCTTTTCCTTTGTACTGCCAGGAATGTTGCCCTTTTCCCTTTGTGCTTTCAGGACTGCTGCTCTCTTTCCTTTGTGCTTTCAGACTATTCCCTTTTCCCTTTGTGCTTGAAATGTTGCCCTTTTCCTTTTTTACTGCCAGCACTGTTGCCCTCTTTCCTTTTTAATGCCAGAACTATTTCCTCTTTCTTTTCTACCTTCAGGACTGTTGCCCTCTTTCCCTTTTGCTGCCGGAACTGTTGCCCTCTTTCCTTTGTACTGCCAGGGGTTGCCTTTTTCCCTTTGTGCTGTAATGCCCTTACCCTCTTTCCCTTTGTGCTGTCAGGAACTTGCCCTCTTTCCATTTCTACTAAGGACTGTTGTCCTTTTCACTTTACTGTCAGGGCCGTTGCCCTCCTTTCTCTTTGTCTGCCAGGACTGTTGCCCTTTTCCCTTTGTACTGCCAGACTGTTACCCTCTTTCCTTTTGTGTCTGTCAGGCTGTTGCTGTCTTTCCCTTTCTGCTACTAGGACTGCTGTCTTTTCCCTTTTACTGTCAGGACTGTTGCCCTCTTTTCTCTTTTGAGCCAGAACTGTGCGTCTTTCCCTTTGTCTCTGTCAGGTTGTTGCCCTCTTTCCTTTGTGCTGCAGACTGTTTCCCTTTCCTTTTTGCTGTGAGGTGTTGCCCTGTTTCCCTTTGTACTGCCAAGACTTTTTCCTCTGTCCCTTTGTGCTACCAGTACTCCTGTCCTCTTTTCTTTTATACTGCCAGTAATGTTGCCCTTTTTCCCTTTGTACTGCAAGGACTGTTGCCCTTTTTCCCATTGTGCTGTCAGGGCTATTGGCCTGTTTCCCTTTGTATTGCCAGAACTGTTTCCCTGTTTCCCTTTGTGCTGCCAGCACTGCTGCTCTCTTTCCCTTTCTACTGCCAGGACTGTTGTCCCTTTCCCCTTTGTACTGCCAAGTCTGCGTCCCTCTTTTCCTTTGTGCTTCCAGGCTGTTGTCCTTCTTCCCTTTATTGCTGTCAGGACTATTGCCATCTTTTTCCTTTATACTGCCCAGACTGTTTGCCACTTTCCTTTGTATTTATAGGACTGTTGCCTGTTTTTCCTTTTCTGCTGTCAGGACAGTTCCCTCTTTGTCTTTGTATTGCTAGGACTGTCACCCAATTTTCCTTTAGACTGGCAGGACAATTGCCATCTTTTTCCTTTGTACTGCCTGAACTTTTGCCCTCTTTCCATTTGTACTTTAAGGACTGTTACCCTTTTTCCCTTTGTGCTGCCAGAAATGTTGCCCTCTTTTCCCTTTTTACTGCCAGAACTATTGTCCTCTTTCTTTTTTTACCTTCAGGACTGTTGCCCTCTTTCCCATTGTGCTGCGAGAACTGTTGCCTCCTTTCCCTTTCTGCTACCTGGACTGTTGCCCTTTTTCCCTTTTACTGTCAGGATCCTTGCCCTCTTTTCCTTTGTACTGCGGAGATGTTGCCCTCTTTCCTTTGTACTCTCAGGACTGTTGCCCTCTTTCCCTTTCTGCTGCCTGAACTCTTGCTCCATTTCCCTTTCTACTACCAGGACTGTTGCCCTCTTTCCCTTTGTACTGTAGAGACTGTTTTCAAACTTTCCATTTGTGCTGTAGGACTCTTGCCCTGTTTCCTTTGTACTGCTGGGACTGTTGCCCTCTTTCCTTTGTACTGCCAGACTGTTTCCGCTTTCCCTTTGTGCTGCCTGGACTCTTGCCCTCTTTTCCTTTGTGCTGCCAGGAATGTTGCCCTTTTTCCCTGTGTTGCTTTCCAGGTCTCCTGCTCTCTTTCCCTTTATTACTTACCAGACTGTTGCCCTCTTTCCCTTTTTACTTGCCAGACTGTTGCCCTTTTTTCTGTCAGGACTGTTGTTCTCTTTTTCGATTCATAGTGCCAGAATGTTGTCCTCTTTCCCTTTGTACTGAGACTGTTTCCAGCTTTCCCTTTGTGCTGCCTGGACTCTTGCCCTCTTTTCCTTTGTACTGCCAGGAATGTTGCCCTCTTTCCTTTGCACTCTCAGGACTGTTGCCCTCTTTCCTTTCTGCCAGAGACTCTTGCTCTGTTTTCCTTTGTCTGCCAGGACTGTTGCCCTCTTTCACTTTGTACTGCCAAGACTGTTTCCGCTTTCCTTTGTTGCCTGGACTCTTGCCCTCTTTTCCTTTGTACTGCCAGGAATGTTGCCCTTTTTTCCTTTGTGCTTTCAGGACTGCTGCTCTCTTTCCCTTTGTGCTACGCGAACTGTTGCCCTCTTTCCCTTTTTACTGCCAGAACTGTTGCCCTTTTTTCTGTCAGGACTGTTGTCCTCTTTTCCATTCATAGTGCCAGAACTGTTGTCCTCTTTACCTTTGTACTGCCAAGACTGTTCCCCTTTTTCCCTTTGTGCTGCCAGAAATGTTGCCCTTTTTCCCTTTTTACTGCCAGCACTGTTGCCCTCTTTCCCTTTTTAATGCCAGAACTATTGTCCTCTTTCTTTTTCTACCTTCAGGACTGTTGCCCTCTTTCCCTTTGTGCTGCCAGAACTGTTGCCCTCTTTCCCTTTGTACTGCCAGGAAGGTTGCCCTTTTTCCCTTTGTACTGCCAATACCTTACCCTCTTTCCCTTTGTGCTGTCAGACTGCTGCCCTCTTTCCATTTCTACTACAAGGACTGTTGTCCTTTTCACTTTCTGTCAGAACCATTGCCCTCCTTTCTCTTTGTACTGCCAGGGACTGTTGCCTTTTTCCCTTTGTGCTGCCAGGACTGTTACCCTCTTTCCTTTTGTGCTGTCAGGCTGTTGCTGTCTTTCCCTTTCTGCTACTAGGACTGCTGTCTTTTTCCCTTTTACTGTCAGGACTGTTGCCCTCTTTTCTCTTTGTAGAGCAGAACTGTGGCCCTCTTTCCCTTTGTACTGTCAAGTGTTTCCCTCTTTCCCTTTGTGCTGCCAGAACTGTTTCCCTTTCCCTTTTTACTGCCAGGACTGTTGCCCTGTTTCCCTTTGTACTGCCAAGACTTTTTCCTCTGTCCCCTTGTGCTACCAGTACTCCTGTCCTCTTTTCTTTTATACTGCCAGTAATGTTGCCCTTTTTCCCTTTGTACTGCAAGGACTGTTGCCCTTTTTCCCATTGTGCTGCCAGAACTGTTGCCCTCTTTTCCTTTTGACTACCAGGACTGTTTCCAATTTTCCCTTTTACTGTCAGGTCTGTTGCCCTCTTTTCCCTTTTTACTGCCAGAACTATTGTCCTCTTTCTTTTTCTACCTTCAGGACTGTTGCCCTCTTTCCCTTTGTGCTGCCAGAACTGTTGCCCTCTTTCCCTTTGTACTGCCTGGTGTGCCTTTTCCCTTTGTGCTGCCAATGCCGCCCACCCTCTTTCCTTTTGTGCTGTCAGAACTGCTGCCTCTTTCCATTTCTACTACAAGACTGTTGTCCTTTTCACTTTACTGTCAGGATCGTTGCCCTCTTTTCCCTTTGTACTGCCAGGACTGTTGCCTTTTCCTTTGTACTGCCAGGACTGTTACCCTCTTTCCTTTTGTACTGTCAGGCTGTTGCTGTCTTTTCCCTTTCTGCTACTAGGACTGCTGTCTTTTTTCCTTTTACTGTCAGGACTGTTTGCCCTCTTTTCTCTTTGTAGAATGAGACTGTGGCCCTCTTTTCCCTTTGTACTGTCAGAATTGTTTCCCTCTTTCCCTTTGTGCTGCCAGAACTGTTTCCCTTTCCCTTTTTACTGCCAGGACTGTTGCCCTGTTTCCCTTTGTACTGCCAAGACTTTTTCCTCTGTCCCCTTGTGCTACCAGTACTCCTGTCCTCTTTTCTTTTATACTGCCAGTAATGTTGCCCTTTTTCCCTTTGTACTGCAAGGACTGTTGCCCTTTTTCCCATTGTGCTGCCAGAACTGTTGCCCTCTTTTCCTTTTGACTACCAGGACTGTTTCCAATTTTCCCTTTTACTGTCAGGTCTGTTGCCCTCTTTTCCCTTTTTACTGCCAGAACTATTGTCCTCTTTCTTTTTTACCTTCAAGGACTGTTGCCCTCTTTCCTTTGTGCTGCCAGAACTGTTGCCGCCTTTCCCTTTCTGCTACCTGGAGCTGTTGCCTTTTCCTTTTACCTTCAGAGATCCTTGCCCTCATTTCCTTTGTACTGCCAGGAATGTTGCTCTCTTTCCTTTGTGCTCTCAGGACTGTTGCCTCTTTCCTTTCTGCTGCCAGGACTCTTGCTCTGTTTCCCTTACAGCTGCCAGGACTGTTGCCCTCTTTCCCTTCGTACTGCCAGACTGTTTCCTGCTTTCCTTTGTGCTGCCAGGACTCTTGCCCTCTTTTCCTTTATGCTGCCAGAATGTTGCCCTTTTCCTTTGTGCTTTCAGGACTGCTGCTCTCTTTCCCTGTGTTTCTGAACTGTTCCCTTTTTCCTTTGTGCTGCCAGAGTGTTGCCCTTTTCCCTTTTTACTGCCAGCACTGTTGCCCTCTTTCCTTTTTAATGCTAGAACTATTGTCCTCTTTCTTTTTTTACCTTTAGGACTGTTGCCCTCTTTCCTTTGTGCTGAGAACTGTTGCCCTCTTTCGCTGTCACTGCCAGGGCGTTGCCTTTGCCCTTTGTGCTGCCAATACCCGCCACCCTCTTTCCTTTGTGCTGTCAAGACTGCTGCCCTCTTTGCATTTCTACTACAAGGACTGTTGTCCTTTTTCACTTTTACTGTCAGGACCCGTTGCCCTCCTTTCTCTTTGTACTGCCAGGACTGTTGCCCTTTCCCTTTGTGCTGCCAGGACTGTTGCCCTCTTTCCTTTTGTACTGTCAGGCTGGTTGCTGTCTTTCCTTTCTGCTACTAGGTCTCTGTCTTTTTTCCTTTTGCTATCAGGACTGTTGCCCTCTTTTCTCTTTGTGGAGACAGAACTGTGCCCTGTTTCCCTTTGTGCTGTCAGGTGTTTGCCCTCTTTCCTTTGTGCTGCCAGAACTGTTTCCCTTTCCTTTACTGCCAGGGCTGTTGCCCTGTTTTCCTTTGTACTGCCAGACTTTTCCTCTGTCCCTTTGTACCAGTACTCCTAATCCTCTTTTCTTTTATACTGCCAGTAATGTTGCCCTTTTTCCTTTATCTGCAAGGGACTGTTGCCCTTTTTCCCATTGTGCTGCCAGAACTGTTTGCCCTCTTTTTGCTTTTGTTCTGGGGCTGTTTCCAATTTTCCCTTTACTGTCAGGATCTGTTGCCCTCTTTTCCTTTTACTGCCAGGACTATTGTCCTCTTTCTTTTTTTACCTTCAGGACTGTTGCCCTCTTTCCTTTGTGCTGCCAGACTGTTGCCACCTTTCCCTTTCTGCTACCTGGACTGTTTCCCTTTTCCTTTTACTGTCTGAATCCTTGCCCTCTTTTCCTTTGTACTGCCGGAATGTTGCCCTCTTTCCTTGTATCTCTCAGGACTGTGCCCTCTTTCCCTTTCTGCTGCCAGGACTCTTGCTCTGTTTCCCTTTGTACTATAGAGACTGTGTGCCCTCTCTCACTTTGTCTGCCAAGACTGTTTCCTGCTTTCCTTTGTGCCAGAGACTCTTGCCCTGTTTCCTTTGTACTGCCAGGACTGTTGCCTCTTTCCTTTGTACTCAAGACTGTTTTCCGCTTTCCCTTTGTGCTGCCAGGACTCTTGCTCTGTTTCCCTTTGTACTGCCAGGACTGTTGCCCTCTTTCCTTTGTACTGCCAAGGACTGTTTCCGCTTTCCTTTGTGCTGCCTAGACTCTTGCCCTCTTTTCCTTTGTGCTGCCAGAATGTTGCCCTTTTTCCTTTGTAGCTTCAGGACTGCTGCTCTAAGTTTCTGGGAATTTCTTGGAGTGAGGGGTTGGTAGGGGTTTATTTTATAGTTTCTTTGTGATGATGTTAATTACCACTGTTTTGTATTGTTTTCTTATTCATTGGTTTGTTTTATGACATTGTGTTTTTTTAATAGTTACGGTTTGTTAGGTTTGTGTGGAATTGGTGGTGGCTTTTGAATTTTTTAGGAGGGGGAGTTTAGGTGTTATGGAGTGGGTTCATTTTGTGTTTCATGCTTTTTTGTAGTGAAAGCACATGTAGCTTATGTGTTTGTAGGTTATTTATTTTTGTGGATGATGTACTATTTTTGTGTATTTGTGTAGACGTATTAATTACTTTGAATTGTAAGACAATTTTAAAATTTTGAATCATGGGATTTTTCTAGTATAAATTATTAATTATAAAAGAGCCAAATTATGCTTTTCTTACTTTGTAATAAAGAGATGTGCTTAAAATGGAGTTAAGGGTATATTGAATGGTGGTAGATAAGAAGGGCTTGTGTGTTTGGTTTGGATATAATTTTTGCTTTTTTCTATGGGGAGTAATTTGCCAATGTAAAATTTTGGGGTATATTACCATTGGGATAGTAGCATGATGTTTCAAGAATTTTAAATTTTGTGATGTAGAAGTGTTTTTGTTCATTGTGGGATTATGGATTAGTGATTTTATGGGGTTGGTTTGAGATTGTTGAAGAGGGTTGGGAATTTTTCTTAGTGTTGTTACTTGCTTTTGGGGTTTAAAGTATTGACTCTGTATATATGTTTTATACAGTAGAATGGGTGGTTTCTCTATTTAGGGGTGTATAATACTAAATTGTTTAGTAAAATTTGTGGGGTTTCATTTCTGAATCTACTTCTACTTTCTGAATTTGTTCAATTCTACATATTACTCAGACATGTTTCTAAATAAGTGGGGTTTATAGTATCTCTTTATGCATTTCTCTTGTTTAGAGATTTTTTGCTTATGGTCAAAATGGTTTAATGACGGCCTTTCTGTGCCTTGGATGAATGTAATAAATTTGCAGTTAGTTTAAATTAGATTATGTATTTACTTGATAAAATATATGGGATTTGGTTGTTTTATTTTAATTGATGATGATCTTTGTTTTAATTCCTTATAAATTCTACTTTCCATGCCTTTTCTACTTCCTACTATCTTTCACCTACCTCTCTACTTCTTTTCTCTCCTCTCCTTCACCCTACCCCTCTCCTCACCCCTGCTCCCAGCCCTATGTCAGCCCTATGGCACCGCCCCACTTTACTTCCACCCCATCAGTCTTACTCCCCACTCCTCACTACTTCCCCCACCTTCCCAACCTCTCAACGGATAAGGTTGATATGGCTGCTTCAACCTTTCCACCCCTCAACAGTCTGGTACCCTCTGTCCATGGCCGCACTCTGCACTCTCCCAAGTATTGTACAGCACTCATGCAGTGTTGTTTGTGTTGATTACTTTTCACTGTAAAATACGTATTCCAACTTGAACTGAATGGAACTGCTGAACTTGTTATACTGTACTCATTGTATTTGCATGTGTCACTTTGTGTTAATTGTTTTGTTTGCCTGTGTGTACTATTTTGTCCTTTTGTCCTGTATCAACTGACTTGGAGCCTTTGTAAATGAGCCGCTGGCTCAAAGGTGTTAATCTGAAACTGCAATTAATAAAATAAATAAATAATATCTATATTCCAATTATTATCTTCAATTATCTGTGTGATATTGCAGTTCTCTGTGACATGTGCTACTTCTCACAGATGCATTACAAGAGTGTAATGTTCATTGATCGCCCTCCTTTATTCTTGCATGGCTATACATTACTTGCTTTTTAAAAATTTACACAAAAGATTGCAGATTGTGACTTAAACTGCTGTCTTCAGTGTAGCTAATTATACATTTTTTTAATAAAACATGCTGCATCATAGCAAGTATATATGTACAGGATAGTGAATATGGAGTTTATGATGCAATGATGCATCAGTTTTTGTTGCTATACATGAAGGAAACAAAATCTTTCATTAAAGCATCATTACATGGAACTTAAAAGCTTTACGTCATTTCCACAAATAAAGACATCATATAACAATATATTAATATAATATAATAGTAACCGAAGTAGGACTGCAGAATCATAGCATATATTGTAACAAATCTCAAACGGCAGTGAACCAACATCGTGAAATGTTATATAGTTCCCAAATTCAAACCTCAATGATCCATCACCCTTAGGAGTAAAACACATAATGATACAAGTATTACTGCATAGTTCATTCAAAACTCCTAAGACACCATAGCATTATGTTACAAAACAAAAACAAAATCTAAAGCTACATCTCAAAGGACATTATTCATGAAGATGTGCGGAGCTGGTGTAAAGGTGCATGCAGCTCTGCACCCTCCGGAGATCCGCATGGGAAACGCTGCTCATGAAGCAGCGGTCTCAGCCCAGCTGCTCTCTGCATCCCCCAGTGTGGGAGGTTCACAGGGTAGAGTTGCTGACCCAGGTCAGCAACCAATCAGCTGCCCTACCCGGTCTTCAGTGGATCACTTGCAGATGGCACCATCTTTCAGGGGCAATGAGCACCAGTAATGCTGCTGGGGCATTTGCTGGACACCCACCTCCAGACCAATCACTGCCCCTGACACCTGCAGCACCTTCAGAAGAGGGTCCGACAACCCCCGCCTGCATCTATTGTGCTGGCCTGATCTGCATCTGGAGGGAAGTGTATCCATTACAGCTGCTCTCCAGACTTCCATGAATGTTGTGGAGTGCTGATGCCTAAATGGGTGTGGGGTGGCTACACACCAAGTTACACAGTGTATAGCCACCCCAGCCTGTTCTTGAATAGGGCCCAAATTGTATGAAACCTATCCAGATACACAGGTCACATCAGTTCTCCTCAGCACATGCTCTGACTGAATGAAATATCAGTCTTTAACATTCATTATGTGTATTCTGTGCTTGTCAGATAATTACATCTGCAAATGATAATGCAGGTTTAGTTTTTTTTTGTATTTTTTAAAGCACATCTCCAAATGAATAATGCTATTAGGATTTTAAAAGCAAGAGTCAATAGGGCCTCAGATTCAATGCAAAGAAGTGCAAAGTAATGCACCTGGGAAACAAAAACCCAGGGGAAGAGTACGCAATGGGGGGAGATGTAGTAACAACAACAAAAATGGAAAGGGACCTGGGGGTAGTCATACCAGATGACCTAAAGGTTAGCAAGCAATGTGAGAAGGCAGTAGGGATAGCTGGGGGGATGCTGGGATGTATAGGGAGAGGCATCACCAGTAGAAAACAAGAAGTTGTTATCCCTCTGTACAGACAGTTGGTGAGACCCCATCTGGAGTACTGCGTGCAGTTCTGGATACCCCATCTCCACAAAGACATATACAAGATGGAAGCAGTCCAGAAGACGGCAACTAAAATGGTGCAGAGTCTGCAACAGAAGCCATATGAAGAGAGATTAAAGGAGCTTAATATGTATACCCTTGAGGAAAGGAGGAAGAGGGGGGACATGATAGAAACTTTTAAGTACCTCAAGGGAATCAACAAAGTCCAAGATGGTAGCATCTTTCAGAAAAAGAGATGTGCAAGAACAAGGGGTCACAATTCAAAGACAGAGGGGGACAGCTCGAGGCAATGTGAGGAAGTATTTTTTCACAGAGAGGGTGGTGGACACATGGAACAGCCTTCCTGAGGGGGTCATGGGGTCAAACACAGTGAGGGAATTTAAGAATGCATGGGAAAGACATAGGACAATTCTTGTGAGGGGGTAGGAAGAAATAGGCTGTTGGTTAACTAGGATCTGCAGCTTATCCTGTAGGTAGGGAAATGGGCAGGCTAGGTGGGCCAAGCAGTCCTTATCTGCCATCAAAGTCTATATTTCTATGTTTCTGTGTCAGATGGGGCATGGAAATGGTGTAGCATTTGGCCAAAAATAAAGATAGAAAAGTAACAGAGACTGCAGAGAGCACAAAAATGATGAACAAATGCAAATTTAAGATGCAAAAAAGGGATTTATTGTTGAAGTTAGTCTTAACTGATTAAAAACATGCAGTAGGTTTGAATTGCTGGGGCTGTTAGTGTTGTCCTAACGTCCACAGTAAATAGGTGATACATGATGAGTAGGGATGGAATATGGAAAATATCTACATGATGAACAGTGACCTCGGGATACTTCACAGGTGGCAGAGTGTAGTAGAGCGATGAGTGATGGTTCCCGAGGTCACTGTTCACGAGTGTAGATATTTTCCATATTCCAACCCTGCCCATCATGTGTTCG
Source organism: Neoceratodus forsteri (assembly GCA_016271365.2). Lineage (NCBI taxonomy): Eukaryota > Metazoa > Chordata > Ceratodontiformes > Ceratodontidae > Neoceratodus > Neoceratodus forsteri. The sequence continues at coordinate 131,295,280 of JADMNL010000024.1, forward strand.
ATTCATACAATAGGGCCTCAGTATTTTATGTCCTGTTGGTAGTATTTTTCTTGCTGTTTATTTGTTAAAGATTGTGTGTGTGGTGCTTTTTTTAAGTGGTTATCCTCTGCTTGCTGTGTTCATGTGTGTTAATGTATGCAGTATTTTTGGTGAATGGGTAGCTGTTGTGGTTTTCCGTTGGTTCAGTGTCTGAATGGGTTGGGTTTTGATAATGTGATTGGGTGTTTGTTTTGAGCATTCATTCTGATTGGTTGTTTGTTTGTTGTGGTTGTGTTGTGATTGGTTGATTTTTGGGAGTGGGCCAGATTTTATGATGGCGGCCACTTGAGAGGGTTTCTGATAAAGTGGATTTATTCCACCTTTGCACATGTTTGGATAACTTCATTTCAACTTTATTACATTTTACTTCTGGGGTATGTAGTGCTTATTACAGTGTTTTCCTTTTTTATTTCAACACTCACTCTGGTTTACTTCACGGAGGCTGGATGTCACTTAGTTTCATTTTTAAAAGTCAGTTTCACTATTGGCTGAATGGCAGTTTTCTTCACCATACAAAAAGGTACATTTTGTTATTTTCAAAGGGATTTGTTGCAGGGTCACGGAAAGAAAGGTTTGGGAGATGACTAGATATTCATTTGGTGCTGTTTGCAATGTTGCAGCATTACTTGAGACGCTTCTTTGTATGTTTCTCTTATTGAAGACCTGATAGTACTGCCCATGTGAGAGGTGATTTGTATTAATTATGGTAATGGTCTAAAAACTAGTTCAGTCAGCCAGGTACATTTCAGGGAGAGTAATGGGATAGGCACTAGGAGCTTCCTCATTGGCTGACAGGTATACCAGGGGAGTACATTAATTTTCGATAGATGTCCAGTGAAAATCTAGTACCAAATCTGGGTGCCCCATTACTTAAGGTATTCTTGGACACCCTGATGTGTCCATCCACCATGTTATTTTGTCTCGCTTAGTGAGATTCACATCAGCAGCCCAGCTCAGTACCCTGCTGGTAAGGTAACCATAGGACAAAATCTCACAATGCAATATTTCTTTCACCTAAACATTAAAAAAAAAAAACTTTATTTCTGCTATGCCTTGATACCGCATGTTAGAAACTACCTCCACTTCCCAAAGAATTTTGGTTACCAAATGGAATGGCACCCCCACTCCATTTCATTCCACTTTGGCTTCAGTTAAACTGTTCTGCTGGCCACATTGAAACCACTGCAAATTTATTTCCTTTTTTTTACAAATAAAAGTAGCTATCTTTGTTCAGCTGCCTCACTGTTCCTGCCTGGATAAGAAATAAAAACATTAAGTGCCATGGACACGTTATTGCATCGCCATACGGTATCTCCACTTCCTGGTATCAGGTACCACAGTTGCACAATGTCACATGGGCAAAAGCTGCATCTTTACACCAGAGGGGAAACAATCTTGCAGAAATGATTTCAAAACCCCAAAACAATGTAAACTTACTACTGGGGACTTTAAAATATTCTCCCATCTGTTCTTCTGAACGTATTGGCATAGGGGTGATAATTAGGACAGAATGGCTCTGTGTGGGTGGCAACAGCAGACTGAACAGCACAAAAACAGAGGGACTACTTAACCAGAAAAGTACTGCATTTTTCAAGTGTTTGTATTCAATTTTAAAATAATTTCTCTTTCATTCTCTAACCTAATTAAAATTTACACAGAAGCCCATTTTCTAGCACAATAATACCCTCTAGAGTGGGTGGTATAGGCAATACCAGACCTGCCAGGACTATAAGGCCCCTCTGCCTGTGGCGTCAGGTCTCATTACACGCTTGGTGGTCTGGTATTGCCAATATCACCCACCCTGTTGGGTATTATAGCTTGCATAACACACTGATAATATCATCTGGTGACATAGTGTGTATAAATGTTAGATATTATCACAGTGCCTACATCACCAAGGATTTATTCAACTCTGGTGAGAATACATGTTTTTAATACATGGAATATCATCTCACCTCTATTGTATAAATCCTCCTTTTGCAGCTGATATTTAGCATTTATTCGTCATTTTTGTGTACTCTGCAGTCTGTGTTTCTTTGTGAATTATATTATTATACAGCATGTATGAATGAAATGCAAAAGTTATGAGTTCATGTGTGATTTGAATGAGGATGTATACATACATTTTTTTTAAATAACACTTGCCAAATAATTATGGATAATTCATCGATCCCACCATTTTCAGTAACATCCATACTTCTCAATTTTATCAGATGCTGTGTATTCCTGTCAGTACTTCATGTTGCAGTATTCCCTCTTCAGGTTAAGTCGGTTCACTCTGTGCATTTCATTCAATTAATTTTTTTTTTTAATTATTAAAGTTAAGCAGTACAATGAGTAGCTGAAGGAGCTACAGATAGCTGAAGGAATTGAAAAGGGGGAGAAGGCCTTATTTTGCTATATAAGTGAGAAAAGGCACAAGAAGGATGGGATTGTTAGGCTTAAAGAGCTGCTGATGCCCTTGAGAAAACTTTGGAAAACATGATATTTAAAAATTAGTTTTATGCTCCGTGGTCCATCAGCCCTCACAATCAGGAAGAGCCCCATATCCGTCATCCAGGCATCCACCATCCGGCACATATGCTCCCAGGGCTTACCTTTCCCAGTGAGGTGGTGGAGGGGGCCCTCCTCCCACTGAGACCTGATCCAATATTGTGCCATGGCTGGCCAGGTGCGGGGCCTGCGAGCTCCCCCTTCATCCACCAGGAGCTGTTTTCTTGATTTTTCTTCTCCCCTCTGGGGCAGCACATGCAATCATGCCCACAACATCACTGTGCATGCTCCCATGCACAACACTGTCAGGCATCTGCGTCATTCCTATCCCTCATGTTGTGACATCGGTGCCCCTGCCTCCAGCCACCGCTAGAGGCCAGGCAAGCTCCAACCACTGGAATCCCCCCTTCCCAGAGAAGGAGAGCTGTCCTCTGATGCTCAATTCTTCCTCCTGCCAACCCCTCGTGGCCCATGCTTGTTTCTGAACATGGGTTGCCAGCATGGAGCGAGGTGTGCGGTGCCCAGTGCCTCAACCCACAGTGCCACTGGGCCGGCTGGAAAACATGATATTTAGACACAGTTCACCTTGTATTTTACATATCTTCTGTAAATTTCTCCTCTCCATTACTTATTACTTTAGAAATACACAAAAAAAAGGATTGTTATCCCTTAGCATTTATCTGCCTCTATAGTTTATTCCCTATTTGAAATTATAATGCTCTGTTGTGACATCACAGTCTGTTGCCATAGGAATAACTGTGATATCACAAGCAGAGCATTATGAAATCAAGTTGGAAAGTCATAATAGCAGTTGATAAACCTCTCAAGGAACAGCTCTCATGTTTTCATGCATATTACCTCAGTAACAAACAAGCATTTGTCAATGCCGAATGTTTGCTTGCTGTCATTGGCATTGGTAGTGTAGAAGTTACAGAGCTGCATAATAGGAATGGCAGTGAAGTATTGAACTGAAGCCAACCCCACCACCACCACTCTGCAGAGAGTGACAGGCATTGGGGTGTGCCTTTGGATCATCAGGCATAACGGCCACGCCATTTCACCACACCCTACCCTGCAGACACTGACAAGTGTCACGGTGTGCCTTGGGGTCTTTGGCCCTTATGCGCACCCCATTCCATCAGGAAATACGGTGAGATGGGTGCAGTATAGGAGTTTGGGGTGAACTTTGGGGCCGAAGAGTCCAAGGCATACCTCGATGCCTCTCACTGGCTGCAGGGTGTGGAATGGTATGAGCATTACAGGCAAGAATCCCAAGTCACACCCCTGATGCCTGTCATTCTCTACAGGGTGGGGCGTTATGGTTGGAAACCCTAACACCTCAGGTATTCGTTGGTATTTTCACTCCAAATTTTCAACATTTTTTTTGTGACCCCCACCTCAAGAACAGTGGCAATATCAGTTTGTTAGCTGAAAGCTGCTTATGCACAGCGACTATGGCATTTATCACCACAGGTGCAAAAACACATTCTGAACAGGATGTGAAAAATGACAGCTGTACTGTTCATGGGGAGGTGTAAAAAATGGCAATGTTGCAAATCTGCAGTAAAAATATTAAAAAAAATGGTGAAGTCATGAGCGTGCATAGAAACTGTGCAACACACACCCATAATGTAATTAGTTTGGGGATTGTTTACAGCAGATTGTCAACACAGGCATTTTGGGACCTCCGATCATGAACAGTGTCACTGTGATTTTCTTTATCTGTCCCGAACAATGATTTCCCAGCTTAATTAATGATCTCTGGCGCTGGAAAGTGTGAAAACACATTTTGGCCATGTTGTGAAAAAATGACAGCTGTACTGTTCATAAGGAAGTGTGGAAAATGCCACTGGTGAAAATCTGGACTGAAAATATTACAAAGTCATGAACTTACGAGGGTGCGTGGAAACCGCGCTATGCTCACTCGTAACACAGTCATTTTATGGACTTTTGTCACCAAATTTTCAACATAGCCATTTTAAGACCTCTGCTCATGAACAGTATCACTGTGATTTTTCTTGCTGTGTCCATACATTGATTTTTGCACCGACTAGCGCCATTGTGCTAGCTATAGGCGGAAAAATGTTTTGGGCATGATGTAAAAAATGACAGCTGTACTGCTCATAAGGAGGTGTGGTAAAATGGCAATGTTGAAAATCTGGAGTGAAAATATTGAAAATTCGTGAACTTACAAGTGTGCGTAGGAACTGCGCAACGCATGCTCGTAAAACAGTCATTTTTAGGAATTTTTCCACCAAATTTTCAATATAGGCTTTTTGAGAGCCCACCTTATGAACAGTGGCAGTGTCATTTCATTACTCAGCCCTGAAGGTGATTTCATGCAGTGACTGCGAAATCACCCTTCGGCCTGATTAACGCATGACAGTGAGAGCATTCATGAGAAGGGGTCCAAAACCCGATGTTAAAAATTTGTGCAAAAATTCCAAAAATGCCTGAGATATGCAGCAAAGTTGAAAAACCCTATCTATCCCATTATACAGCTTACCGCATTTCCTCACTTCGCGGTCAGCTTTGAAGAGTGCAGACATGTTCCGGTCCACCAAGATCGCCGCACCGAGTCCGGAGGTAAGTATGGGTGTGGGGGGTGGGAGGCAGGGTGTGCAGTGGTGGGTGCGGTGGGCTGGGTGAATGCCGGTGGAACATTTTCTTGTTTACAGGTTTTATTTTTAACAGGAAGACAATGCGGGACATTTGCCACGCTGGGGTGGGCTCAGCGTTGGCAGCTAGAAGGCTGTTTGGGGTGCTGGAGCCAAGGGGGACTGGGCACTCCTGTCAGCCACTCTGGACTTGTGCCATGTGGGGTGGGCTCCCAGCATGGCAGCTGTAAGGCTGTTTGGGGGTCTGGAGCCGACAGGGATTGGGCACCCCGTTGCCCATATGGATGTGTTGCCATGCTGGGGTGGGCACCCAGCATGGCATCTGGACTCTGTTTGGGGAGTACAGCACAGCCGATGGGGGATTGGGCACCCCAGTCGGCTATACAGTGTATGTGTGTGGGGGGGGCAAGCACGCAGTATGCGTGCGCGTGCGTGTAAGGGGGGAGCATGCATGAGCAGGCGATATCTTATCGCTGCTCACTGAAGCATAGCTCCCTCTTTCAACTGTATGCCACTGCATTTTCAATTGCTGTCATAGACAGCTCCAGCAGTGATTGGAGACTTGCAACCGCGCCTACAAACACACTGACTGAATTGGAAGATGCTGACACACCTCCGAAAAACTCGGATGATGGCACTATGTTTCTTGCACATGAGTGCAAGTAAACATAATAATGGATATAAGAAATACAGCACTAATGACAAATATAGACTGCTTTGTGTCCAAATTATATGTTTTTTGAAGCTCTTCTTGAGCGCCGGTGGCTCTTTAAGAAAGGGGAGGAGGGGTGGAGGATAACGGGGAAAGCAGAAACACTAAATGAATACATCTGTTCTGTCTTCACCAGGGAGAAGGATGGACCAGTGCCTTCAGGAGGAGAAGATGAGCAGGGGAGGAGGGGAGCACAAATGTAGTGATAGAGTAGGATGGAGTGAGGAAATGGCTGAGCATTGAAGGTGGACAAATCACCAGGCCCAGACAGAGTACATCCAAGGGTACTAAGGGACTGGCTGATGAACTGCAGGCCACTGGCAGGCCTATTTAATAGTTCACTAGAGTCAGACATGGTGCCACAGGACTGAAGAACAGCACATGTGATGACCCTCCACAAAGCAGTCCCAAGAATGACCCAGGGAATTACAGATCAGTCAGTCTGACCTCAATCGTGTGCAAGCTCATGGAGACCATATTTAAGGAAAGGTTGATAGAATGTCTAGAGGATAATGGTCTCCAGGATGCAAGGCAGCATGAGTTCATGGGGGGAGATCATATCAAATGAGTCTGATTGATTTCTTTGACTGGGTCACTAAGACAGAAAATTGGTGGAGGGCAAGCGGTAGACATCCTCTATCTGGATTTCAGCAAGACCTTTGACTCTGTACCCCACATAAGGTTGATCAGGAAGTTGGTGGATCTCAGGGTTGAGGATAAGATGTCCAAATGGGTGGAAAACTTGTTGAGGAACAGAACCCAGAGGGTGGATGTGGGGAGAGTTATCTGGCACCAGAGGGGTCACCAGTGGGTCCGCAGGGGCTCAGTGCTCTGGCCGTGTTGTTCAATGTCTTCATCAATGACATTGGGGATGGCATTGAGGACAAAATGTGTCTATCCATGGATGACAGCAAGCTCTGTGGGAGAGTGGACACAGCTGAAGTGACAGGACCCACAGAATGATCTAGAAAAGCTGGGGAGTTAGTCAAGGATCTGGCAGCTTGGCTTCAATACCAAAACATGCAAAGTTATGCATATTGGAGCCAAGCATCCCAGGACAGAGTACTACCTGGGTGGAGTACAGGTATCTGCTTCAGAGGAGGAGAAGAACCTGGGAGTGATGATCACTAGTGACCTGAAGCACTCCACACAGTGCAAGAAAGTAGCAGCAAGGGCAAACAAGATGCTGGGATAGATAGCTAGTAGAAGAGAGGAGGTTATACTACCCTTGTTCAAGTGACTGGTGAGGCAACATCTAGAGTATGGAGTTCAGTACTGGTGCCCACACCTCAAAGGGTTTGGTGCTTGGACCAGTCCTCTTCAACATATTCATCAGTGACATCGCAGATGGATTGGAGGGGAAGTATGCCTGTCTGCAGATGACACTAAGCTCTGCAACAGGGTGGACACACAGGAAGGGGCTATAGCAGTGGAATCGGACCTAAAAAAACTGGAAGAATGGTCCAGAACTTGGCAGTTGAATTTCAACACCAAGAAGTATAAGGTCATGCACCTAGGGAAAAGAAACTCAAGAAAAAATTACTATCTAGGGGCGAACAATTAGCCATCATGAACCTAGAATGGGACCTAGGGGTCATGGTATCCAACGACCTAAAAGTAGGGAGACAATGTGAGAAGGTGGCACAGAAAGCCAGTAACATCCTTGGTTGCATCGGAAGAGGGAACACATGCAGAAAGCACAAAGTGATATTCCTACTTTACAGGTCTTTGATGAGGCCACACCTGGAATACTGTGTCCAGTTCTGGAGACACCATCTTAAAAAGGATATAGACTGTCTCTAAACTGTGCAAAGAAGAGCTACAAAGATGGTTCAGGACCTCCACCATAAACCCTATGAGACAAGGCTTAAAGAATTAAACATGTACTCTCTGGAACAGAGGAGAAAAGAGAATACATGATAAAAACCTTTAAATACCTAAAGGGTATCAACTCAGCACAAAATCAGAACCTCTTCCAAGAATATAAGGAGGCACGTACTAAAGGCCACAACAGACGTCTAATGGGAGGTAGATTTCAGAGCAACATTATAAGATTTTTCTTCATCAAGAGGATGGTGGAGCCATGGAATGGGCTGCAGCAGCAGGTCATGGATGCCAAGACAGTTAAGGAGTTCAAAATATATTGGGACAGACATAGCAGAATATTGAAATAAGGAAATATACTTGGGAGGAGTAGGTCAAAAAACAGGCAGACTAGATGGATCACGTGGTCCCCATCTGCTGTCATGTTCTTATGTTCTTATTAACCCCTTGGAGAAGGCCCAAAGGAGAGCTACAAAGATGACAGTGAGTCAGCAGGGTAAGGCATACGAGGAGAGGTTGAGGGCACTGAGCATGTACTCTCTGGAGGAAAGGAGAGAGAGAGAGCGGGGACATGATTGGGACCTTCAAGTACTTGAAAGGAATAGATAAGGTGGATAAGAAGGGTCTCTTTAAGCTGAGAGGCAACCATAACATGAGGGGGAACAGTCTTAAGCTGGAGGGGGTGGTTTAGAAAGGAGGTCAGGAAGCTCTTCTTCACAAGAGGGTGGTGAACACTTGGAATGCGCTGCCAGAAAAGGTGGTCTCATTGAAGACAGTTGGCAGCTTTAAGAGAGGCTGGGAAAGGCACAGGGGGAAGGTCAGGAGCATGGGTAGGGAGGATGGGAGGAGTGGGGAAGGGAGCAGTGACAGTAGCTCAAGCCCTGGACCCTGCAAAACAAGTAGACTAGACAGACCAAATGGTCTTCTTCTGCTGGCTTTTTCCTATGTTTGAATAAACTTTTCCTTCTTAAAATGGAAGGGAGCAGCTAAGTCAGGTACAGATGACACAGTACACTGTGGTACTAGGCAGTAGTAAAAAAGATGGGGGGGCAAAGCTATTTTAATTTTGTACCCTCCCATTAAATTGGTGATGACTATAAAGTAGAAAAACATATGGGTTATTTAATTTTTTTATTCAAAATAAAATAAAAAATGAATCAGCTCAGCTTGCCAGCACTGTTCAGCAAACTAGTGCTTGCAATATAAATGATGCAGCATCGATCACACTGTCTGTAATACGGCAGGCAACAAAACACAAGCACACAGCTACTGTACCCTGAACTGCACTGTCTGCAGCAGTCTACCCCCACCTTTCGATGTAGAGTGGAAAATGAACAGCATAGTCTATAAATCTAATTAAAATAAATCAACAATAAAAATAACACACACACACACACACACACACACTCTACTCTCTCTCTCTCTCTCTCTCTCTCTCTCACTCACTCTCTCTGTCTTTTAATCAATTATGTAACCAGCCAGTCCCTGGTGTTACTAGGGTCCCATCAGTTTTAGATCAGGCAGGAGCTGGCAGTTCAGAGAGTGTAAACTCTCTACAGCACATTATATCATCATCTGTTTAGCTCTGCTGCAGCAAGAGAAGATGTAATAGAATTTAGATAATGGGTGTAAGAAACTCCAAAGTCTGATTGACTGGCACACATTCTAAGGGAGTACATTAACATACAGATGGAGCCCTGCGAAAAACACATACCAGGTGTGCCAGCCCCATCACTGGTATCATGGTGCCAGTTTGAACTCAATGTGCCGCTATTTTTTATCTCGCTTAGCAGGCAAGTTAAGTGATGATATTGGCACACCCGGTTCTAATATATTTTACAGGACTCTATGACAAACAGATCACCCCCACAAAAACGTTTAGCTGAAAATCAAAGTGCCTAATTTTTTCAGTAGCAATGTTTATCAGTTGAAGTCCATGTGCCCTATCGGAGCCCATCTGAAAGTGTGCCATTCTCACTGAGCCGCTCACTCCCCAGTCTGGCAACAAAAAGAGAAAAAAAAGAATTATTTTTAAATGGATCGTGCTGTCACAGTCTTTGCACAGTCCATCACAGTCATCGTGCCTGTTCCTGACTGTGCTTGCCATGCTCTTTCTCCTGCTGGCTAAAGAACTAGAAACCGATTAAAAAAAAAGAAAGACAAACCATCTTCAACTTTTTTTTAAAGAAAGCTACCTCTTCTTAGTTCCATTTCCCGGATGCTATATACAATGAGGTTTGGGTGGGGAAGATAACGGAGAGATCTCAGCAAATGGAAAAAAAGGGGTGGGGGAGACTAAGAGAAGGTTACCTTACCTCAGCTCTGTTCCCCAATTTCCCAATCCAGATTCAATGTCTGTGTCCCATACACAATGGGGGGGGGGGGATAACAGAGCCATCTCAGCAGAAGAGGAGACAGTACAGTTTCTGACCATGACAGCCTGTTAAACATTTAAAATAGTAAAAATCATAATTTACAATGCTGTCATCCCACCCCACACATTCATTTTCTTGTTCAAAGGAAAGTCACATGCATCTGGCCGTCAAGGAAAAAAAAAAGTTTTGTTTTTTTTTAAACACAAAAGTGGTGGTAACAAACTGTTGGTGTGACTATTTACAAACAAGTCCATCTCTTCTTCCACATATGGACGGGTTGGTCAGTTAAATGAGAATGCTTCTGGGGAGGTGGGCAACAGAGGATGGAACAGCACAGAAATACAGGGAATATTTTATTTCAAAAAGGTTTCTTCTATTTTTGATATTCATTTCAAAATTAACTCTCTCTTATTTTATTAGTTAATTAAATTTTACACAGAAGCCCATTTTTAATATTACCTCTCCAGGGTGGAGCGTATAGGCAATACCGGACCTTCCAGGGGTTATAAGGTCCTCCGCTTGCAGCATCAGGCCTCATTACACCCCTGGGTGGTCTGGTATTGCCCTATACCACCCATCCTGTTGGGTATTATTGCATGCTTCCAACTTTTGCAGCAGCAAGAGCCACAGTGCTCTGTTTTTTGAAGACTGTGAGTCAGCTGGAGTTTTGGAGTTGCAGTTGGGAGTTCTACAGGCACGTGGTGCTTTGCCAAGGCCACTTGTCAGAGGGAAGGACCTTCAGTTTATTTTTTCACCCTAGTACAGTGAACAGTGGCCAGTTTTGTGGGACGTGGTGACTACCAGATCCTGTGAAGCCTGAGGGGCTGAAGATTTCTCAGCAGGAGAAATGGGACTGAAGATTTCAGTGAGTAGTGTTGGGGCAACCCCCAAAAGACTGTGAGAACTAAAAGTGCTGCCCAGATTCAGATTTCAAGAGTTTTAACAGTGTCAAAGCCTCTACTCAGGGAAGCTAAAGATTTATTGAAGCAATGTTAGATTTCAGGAAAGAGGTGCAAAAGCTTGTACCCTAAGTAGTCCTGAAAGGTTCTGCAGAGTGTTTAGAATTTAAAGATGGGGAGACAACACATGCCCCATGAAGAGATTCAGGTGAAAGTTAACACAGTTCTTTCAAGTGTGCTAGCTGTGGAAGTTAGCACAGTTTTCCAGCTGGTAGAAGTGTACATGGGGGAGAAGTAAAGACCCTCCATAGAGAAGCAAAGAGCAAAGTGTGGAGTTCAATGGGCTCTGAGGGGTGGTAACTAGGTTCAACCAGTGTGTGCTCAAAGTGAGTGCTGTAGCATCACCCACATAAATGGCAGGGCAAGGCAAATTTTATTTATGGGGGGCCCATTACCTGAGGTTCTGTTAAAGGCCAGAGATTCCTAATGAAAGGAGTGGACATCCATGTGAAGTGTCTTGCGAAAAGTCTCAGTACTGCAAGAAAGAGTTTGTACAAATGTTTCTGCCTGCTACAAGTGTACCATCTGTTTAGACAGTGACCAAGCACTGGGGGCACCACCGTTTTTCTGTTACCATCTGTTCAGGAATAAAAGTCATACAGTACAATCCCAATTTCTGGTTGTGGACATGCCATCTCTGAGTGACCTGTGTGAGGTTTTGGGGCCCCCACAGATAGGAGGCACACCATAGCCCTGGCACCTCTCCCCCAGACCTGGGTAGAAATAGAAGTGTTGCTTTGTACCACTCTCCTGCCTCCTAGAAGCCTGAGCCAGGTGTTGCCCTAATGCCAGGGGTGATAGCTTTTGTTGTTGTGGTAGTTGCCTTGCTGACAAGCTGCCAGTAAAAAAAAGGGGGGGGGAGGGTTGGCCTTATATAAGATAACAAAATGTCTCTGCAGCACCACAACTCCATGGCTTTGAGCTGACGCTCTCTTCTCTTCAAGGTTTATGAGGAAAGCAAACACATACTGTATCCACTGTTCGTAAATCAGGGTCCTATGTAAACTGCCAAATTGTTTATAAGCTGCAGATTTTTTTCTGCAGTTTTGGGAACATCCCTGTATTACAGTAAATACTGTACTTTCTAGGGAAATTGGGGACAGTGTTCAATTAGACAGCTGCTGCTACGAACAGATACAATGCCCTCACAGCTCTAGAAAGGCCATCAGAAAGCAACTGTGTACATTTCAGGGTAAATGCACCCACTTGCTTTGGTGAGATTGATTGTGGAGGGTCAGGAAATGTTCGTGTGAAAAGGCACAGAACTGTGAAATCTTGGCAACAATTTGCAAACTTATACTCTTTCCATGATTTTTCAAGGCAGGAAATGATTATTCCAAGCAGGCAAGATTCCAGGGATACAAGATTTTGCCTTCCTGCACAGCACTAACTGCAGCATTGATGGAAACTGAGCAGCTTGTCAGTGTGCATGTTCATCAAAGTTGCAATTTATGGGAATAAAAAATACAAAGAACCACAGCACTAACGCTCTGAGGCTAGGGTTATCTGAGAAAGGCATTGGCAAGAAAGCCAGGTTTCAAAGAAATACCCCAATAATGAAAAGCATCATGGGAATTATTGAAAGAATTTAGACTGGTTCTGGTTTAAGCAGGCATGTATGATGTAAGAAGCATATGCCTGTGTCTTTCTGTTTTCGACCTATCAAGATTGCATATCGACTGGAACCATATACTCCTACTTAAAGTAGAACCAATCTAAATGCTTCAATTGTGATTTGCATAAATTTCCATGATACTTTGCTGGGGGTTGGTGTGATTTTTAATTTCTAGCAGGAATAGTGGTCTTAGCATCAGGAGTTACTGATTGATTAAAACTGAAGATGTCACTAGTTGGAGAATGCATAAAGGCAAACTGCAGAGCTACAGACAGAGCAGGTTTTAAAGACCCAAGAGACAGAACATAAAAGGGAGGCTGTTGAAAAACACAGAACTGGATAGGGCTCCATGCAGACTCCTGAAGTTATTGAGCCTTTTAAGAAGGTGGAAGGGCATCAGTACAAGGAGCACTTGGGACCCAGAGCCTGCATGCTTAGAACCGAGGCCACGTGACTGCGAGATAAGAGATGCCAGCATTAGCAGGCTTGAATCATAGGTGGAGATGGGCATGGTGTCTGACTGACTAAGCAAGGTTGATACAAATAGTGATTGTAATGACCAGGCCCCTAATCCATCCCCTTCTGGCATCAGTGAGCTAAAGGAGGCAGGTACAGTGGAGTGGGTCTTTTTAACATTAAATATTTATTGAATTTTCAAAAATACAAGAAATGCAACATATAATCATATTCAAGGATTACACACATAGTCAAAGAATATACAGAAGAATATATAAAAGGGTTATTGTGACAGTGTAAATATATGGAAAACCCAGTACACATGCAGATAAAATGAATCTGTTTTACCTTTGAAACCAGACAAAAAAGGCTGACAGAGGATGAAAGGCCACAGGAAAGAAACAGAGTTAGGACAGCACTAGTTTTCTTGAATCTTGACCAGTATGGGAGTAAGAGAAACAGGACAATAGTTGCCAGGATCAAAAGGGATTATCTCCCTTCTGGAGAACTTTAGCTACCTTCTAAGCTCCAGGAACATTACCATTATGAAAAGATAGGTTCAGAGGAGTAGAGATGAAGGGGCCTACAGCAGGAGCTGACAGGTATAAGAGTTTGGGGTCAATTCTGCATAGCTCAGTTGGTAGCACATCTGCCTCTGTGTCTGAAAGTCATGGGTTCTAGTCTCAAAACAGTAGTTGGATTGCTACCCCAAATGTTGGTACTCAAGTGCAGTAATAGGAGGGTGCGATTCCGCCAGGGTGCACAGCCCTGTGAATGAAAAGTTAAATAGGGGTTCTCTTCTGCCATCTCTGGTGCCGTCCTGGTGGGACTTCAGGAGGAAAGTAAAAGAACCTACGGCACCATTTACAAGAGATGGGAATTTTTTTCCTGTGTTCTCACCAATATTTCCCTTTCCATAAAACCAGATCAAGCAATGTCCATGGTTAGGTGTAGGTGCTGATGATCAGACAGGTTGTCACTATACATTTGCATTCACTTCACTACCAGTCACTTACTGCTTATAAAGTCATTGGGATTCAATGTGTATGACAAAGCACAATATAAATATAGGCTCTAGCCAGAGCCGATAGGGCTACAGGTGAGGTATAAATATTGTAAATTACCAAAGTTACAAGTGTGCATTTGCAAAATGTAATATAGGCTCATAAATGTGTTGGTTTGTAATATTGTTATACCACATTTTCAACATAGCCTTGTTATGACCCTGCCTCATGAAGATGGGTACACAAAATGTTCAACTCCTAACTTAAAAGTGTTTTTGCGCAGGGTCTGCAAAATAAATTTTCAGGATGCAAAAACACATTTTGGGCAGGAATTGAAAAATGACAGCTGTCACTTTCATGAGGTGCTGTAAACAAGTGCTTATGTGGAAAATTTGGGGTAAAAATATTGAATATTACTGAACTTACACCAAATTTCCAAAATAGCCTTCTTATGACCCTATTTCATAAACAAAGGCAGAGAAAATGTTCAAATTTGGCCAAAAGGTGATTTCATGCAGGGACCACAAAATCACCTTTCGGGATATAAAAAGCTATATTGGCCAGAATTTGAAATATTACAGTTGTCACATTCATGATGTGCTGTAAAGCTATGGCCATGTTGGAAATTTGGGTAAAATATTAAAAATTACCAAAGTTACGAGCCTGTGTTTTCAAAATTCTAAATGGGCTCATAACTTGTTGTTTTTAATATTTTGCACCAAGCTTCATAACATAGCCTTCTTTATGACCCCACCTCATGAACAAGGGCAGAGAAAATTTTCAACTGGTGGCGGTGAAGGGACCACGAAATCACCTTTCGTGATTAAAAAACCCATTTGGATAGGATTTGAAAATGGCAGCTATCAAGTCATGAGGTGCTGTAGAGATATGGCTATATGTTGTAACTTTGGGGTAAAATATTGAAAAGTACCAATGCTGGGAGCCTGCATTCACAAAATTCAATGTAGGCTCATAACTTTGTTTGTTTTCAATATTTTACAGCAAATTTTCAACATAGGCTTCTTATGACCCAACCTCATGAACACAGACAGAGAAAATGTTGATGTCCTGCCCAAAGGTGATTTCACAATGGACCCCAAAATCAACTTTCGAGACAGATCTGCCTAATGGCAGTGACATTGTTCATGAGGTGGGGTCCCAAAGAAGACATGTTGAAAATTTGGGCCAAAAAATATGTAAAAGCCCCAAGTTATCGCAGACTAAGTTCAAAACCCATTGAAATACATTGAACTGCATACCTGTGTCTTCAGTTCGCAGTCCGGCTTTGAAGAGTGAAGATGTGTCTGTGGTCCAGAGAGGATTACAGCGTTGGGCACCTGATGTGTAAGTAGGGCTTGGGGGTCTGGGGTGGTGGATGCTCAGTGAGAGGGTCAGGTGGGGGTAAGGACGGCCACAAAGACATTTATGGACTTTTTTTACAGAAAAAAAAGACAGATGATCCCAGATCACATCACTGGGAGATTGGGCACCCCCAGTGTCATTTCTATGTTTTTAGGGCGTGATTGTGACACTTGGGGATTGGGCACCCCAAGTGTCATTTCTATGTTTCTGGTGGTGGGTGCTGAGAGGGAGGGTTGGGTGGGGGACTTTCTATAATATTAAAAAATATATCAATAAATAAGTGCTGGCAGTCACGGTGGATCATGGCCCACTCCACCGTAACCTAGATGGCCGCCTCATGCTTCTGCACATGTGCAACTGCTAGCGCATGCGCAGTACGTGCAATGGTCATCTTGGATATGACAGTGTGCCATGTTCTGCCATGACAGCCGGCACTGTAAAACACTGCAGTGCTGCGGTCAGTAGGGGCAACATGGGCGGACTGCTTCACAGACAAGGAGGCGACTGTGAGGCAATCTAACATGTTGTTCATTCAGAAGGAATGCGGAGTCCTTTTACTCAGTGATTGTAAAAGGACTGCAGGACTCTGCCCAACTGCAGCCCTAGTTATGGATGCTCAGAATTTGCAGATTCTGATCCAATGTTTAAGCATTAAGGCATAACCAAGGGTTAGATTAACAGTCTGTTAATCACCCCCTAGGGGTGTAATGTCATACAAGCCATAGCCAAGTGCCATATTGCTCCTAAGAGGTGATTCACTGACTGTTAATCTAACTCCTAGGAGTGCCTTATTGCTAGTATAACAAGCATTTGTCAATGCCGAATGTTTGCTTGCTGGCATTGGCAGTGGTAGTGTAGAAGTTTCAGAGCTGCGTAATAGGAATGGCAGTGAAGTATTGAACTGAAGCCAACCCCACCACCACCCTGCAGAGAGTGACAGGCATTGGGGTGTGCCTTTGGGTCATCAGGCATAACAGCCACACCATTTCACCACACCCCACCCTGCAGACACTGACAAGTGTCATGGTGTCCCTTGGGTCTTGGCCTCATGCATCCCATTCCAGTAGGAAATACGTGAGATGAGTAATACAGAGAATGGGGTGAACTTTAGGGTCGAAGAGTCCAAGGCATACCTCAATGCCTCTCACTGGCTGCAGGGTGTGGAATGGTATGAGCATTACAGGCAAGAATCCCAAGTCACACTCCTGATGCCTGTCATTCTCTACAGGGTTGGGCGTTACGGTTGGAAACCCTAATACCTCGGGCATTCTTTGGTATTTTCACTCCAAATTTTCAACATGGTATTTTTGTGACCCCACCTCATGAACAGGGGGAATATCAGTTTGTTAGCCGAAAGCTGCTTATGCACAGCAACTACAGCATTTAGCACCACAGGTGCAAAAACATTCCGAACAGGATGTAAAAAATGACAGCTGTACTGTTCATGGGGAGGTGTAAAAAATGGCAATGTTGCAAATCTGCAGTAAAAATATTTAAAAAAATAGTGAAGTCATGAACATACATAGAAACTGTGCAATGCACACCCGTAATATAATTAGGTTGGGGATTTTTTATAGCAGATTGTCAACTCTGGCATTTTGGTGCCTCCGATCATGAACAGTGTCACTGTGATTTTCTTTATCTGTCCCAAACAATGATTTCCCCCAACACTTTAAGAATACTGGTTCAGAATCAGAATTCATCATTCCAGCCAATCAGCAGTGTTTGAGGATGGAATGCTGACAGGAAGAATTCATGTGCCATGGTGATCTGGCTGCACACGACGACCACGCATCTCTGCGCTGAAAGTGTGAAAACACACTTCGGCCATGTTGTGAAAAATGACAGCCGTACTGTTCATAAGGAAGTGTGGAAAAATGCCACTGGTGAAAATCTGGACTGAAAATATTACAAAGTCATGAACTTACGAGGGTGTGTGGAAACTGAGCAATGCTCACTCGTAACACAGTCATTTTATGGACTTTTGTCACCAATTTTCAACATAGCCACTTTAAGACCTCTGCTCATGAACAGTGTAACTGTGATTTTCTTAATCTGTCCCAAACATTGCTTTCGCACACCAATAGCACCATTGTGCGCTACATGTGTGAAGACACATTTTGGGCGACATATGAAAAATGGCAGCTGTACTGTTCATAAGGAAGTGTAATGAAATGACAATACAAAATCACACATGCCCCCACAATGCAAAGCATCATGGGCTACATATGCAAATCACCACAGAATGTTATGCTGGTCCAACTTTAAGCAGAATTGCATGGTGCCGAAAGGCCTCTCACACAGTTTGCAAAGGGTGCTAACAGAAGACATAGACACGTGTTTCGTCCTACCAGGACTCATCAGTATGCCTCGTCTGTTTGACACCCCAGTGGAATGGACCAGCTACCCTAAGGCAGTGTGCCTTGGATATATTGTGGTGAACCCATTAAAATAAAAACTATTTAAAGACAAAGAACCTCATGCGAAACACTGAGGCAAGGGTTACTCCTAAGGGCATTTGGCTGGGAAGCCAAGTTTCAAGAAAATACAAAATCACACATGCCCCCACAATGCAAAACATCATGGGCTACATATGCAAATCACCACAGAATGTTATGCTGGTCCAACTTTAAGCAGAATTGCATGGTGCCGAAAGGCCTCTCACACAGTTTGCAAAGGGTGCTAACAGAAGACATAGACACGTTTCGTCCTACCAGGACTCATCAGTATGCCTCATCTGTTTGACACCCCAGTGGAATGGACCAGCTACACTTAAGGCAGTGTGCCTTGGATATATTGTGGTGAACCCATTAAAATAAAAAACTATTTAAAAGACAAAGAACTTCTGTGCGCAAACACTGAGGCAAGGGTTACCCCAAAGGGCATTTGGCTGGGAAGCCAAGTTTCAAGAAAATACAAAATCACACATGCATATTTGTTTGCATATGTGGCCCATGATGCTTTGCATTGTGGGGGCATGTGATTTTAGGCACCCCGTCGGCTATAAGTGTGTGCGTGGAAAAGCACGCAGTATGTATGCGTGTGTTTATGTGTGTGTGTAGGGGAGCTGTGCATGAGCAGAAGCGATATCTGATCGCTGTTCACTGAAGTGTAGCTCCCCCTTTTAACTGTATGCCACTGCATTTTGGAGCTGTCACAGACAGCTCCAGCATGCATTGGTGGACAGGGGCCATGCCTGCCAACACACTGACTGAATTAGAAGAGGAGGTGACACACCTCCGAAAACTCGGATGATGGCACTATGTTTCTTGCACATGCGTGCAAGCAAACATAAAAATAATTCCAAAAGAAAAGTGTACTTTTTCAATGTTTTCCTCATTGAGTGGGAGATTTTTTATAAAATAGTTCTTCCCACAACACTTTAAGAATACTGGTTCAGAATCAGAATTCATCATTCCAGCCAATCAGCAGTGTTTGAGGATGGAATGCTGACAGGAAGAATTCATGTGCCATGGTGGTCTGGCTGCACCACAGCCCAGGCATGCATAGGAACTGCTTGTAACATGCGCTCGTAAAACAGTCATTTTTAGGAATTTTTTCCCCAAATTTTCAACATAGCCATTTTAAGACCTCTGCTCATGAACAGTGTCACTGTGATTTTCTTAATTTGTCCCATACATTGATTTCACACATCGACTGCGCCATTGTGCGCTACATGGGTAGAAACACGTTTTGGGTGAGATGTGAAAAATGACAGCTGTACTGCTCATAAGAAGGTGTGGTAAAATGGCAATGTTGAAAATCTGGAGTGAAAATATTGAAAATTCGCGAACTTACGAGCGTGCGTAGGCACTGCGCAACACACGCTCGTAAAACAGTCATTTTTTTGAATTTTTCCACCAAATTTTCAAAATAGGCTTCTTGAGAGCCCACCTTATGAACACTGGCAGTGTCGTTTCATTAATCGGTCCCGAAAGGTGATTTCACGCACTGACTGAGAAATCACCCTTTGGGCCAGAATAACGCCATGACAGTGACAGTATTCATGAGAAGGGGTCCCAAAGACCCCATGTTGAAAATTTGGTGCAAAAATTCCAAAAAATGTCTGAGATATGCAACAAAGTTAGAAAACCCTATCTATCCCATTATACAGCATACCGGCATTTCCTCAGTTCGCAGTCAGCTTTGAAGAGTGCAGACGTGTTCCCGGTCCACCGAAGATCGTCGCGCTGGACTCCGGAGGTAAGTATGGGGTGAGGGTATGGGGAGGCAAGGTGTGCTGTGGGTGGGTGCGGGTTGTGGAGGGGGCAGGAAGACTGCGTGGGACCGTTTTTTTTTTTACAGGTTTTTTTTTTTTAACATGACGACGAGGGACGTGTTTGAGGATGGAATGCTGACAGGAAGAATTCATGTGCCATGGTGATCTGGCTGCACATGACAGGGTAACAGGAATTAATGTACAGCCATCAGAATCCTAACAGCCAATCAATTTGCAGGATTTTTCATACCCTTTTTACGTTCGCTTGCGCGCATGTGCAGAGAACGTTTTGGGAGAGTAGCACACTTGTGTGCCTCTCCTCTGCAGTCCAGTGCTCCGTTGAGCAGGCGTGGCAGTCCTGCACCATCGGTGTGGGAGCTCTGTATGACAGCGGTGGTCTTCTGCTTCAAAGAAAACCACGCTGTCATACCGCGCACCGCATCACGCCGCCCCCTCGCATCATCGCTCCCCGCATCACACTGCCCCTCAAAGCTTTGGTGCCATGCTGAGAGCCCACCCCAGCATGGAAATGCTGCCCGGCAGAGGGTGCCCAATCCCCGTCGGCTCCACGGCCCCCAAGCCATCCTTCTGCCATGCTGGGAGCCCACCCCAGCGTGGCAAACATCCCTTTTTGCGGCGGGGTGCCCAATCCCCGTCGGCTCCACGGCCCCCAACCATCTTCTGCCATGCTGGGAGCCCACCCCAGCATGGCAAACATCCCACATAGTCCTTTTTTTTTTTAAACCGTAAAGAAAAACGGTCCCACATAGTCTCCCTCCCCTCCCACAACCCGCACCCAACCACTGTGCACCCAGCCTCCCCCACCCTCCTTCACCCCATACTTACCTCCGGAGCTCGTGCGATGATCTTCGTGGACCGGGAACACGTCTGCACTCTTCAAAGCCGACCGCGAACTGAGGAAATGCCGGTAAGCTGTATAATGGGCTAGATAGGGGTTTCAACTTTATTGCATATCTCAGGCATTTTTTGGAATTTTGCACCAAATTTTCAACATGGGGTTTTTGGGACCCCTTCTCATGAATGATGTCACTGTCATGGCGTTATTGGGGCCTGAAGGGTGATTTCGCAGTCACTGCGCGAAATCACCCTTCAGGCCCCAATAATGCCATGACAGTGACATCATTCATGAGAAGGGGTCCCAAAACCCCATGTTGAAAATTTGCGCAAAATTCCAAAATGACTGTTTTATTTAGCGGCGTTGCGCAGTTCCTTTACGCGACGCCAGAAAGTTCGCGAACTTTCAATATTTCACCCAGATTTTCAACATTGCCATTTTACCATACCTCCTTATGAGCAGTACAGCTGTCATTGTTCACATCCTGCCCAAAACATGTTTTCACCCATGTAGCGCATAATGGCACAGTCGGTGTGTGAAATCAATGTATGGGACGCATTAAGAAAATCACAGTGACATTATTCATTAGCAGAGGTCTTA
Organism: Neoceratodus forsteri; assembly: GCA_016271365.2. NCBI lineage: Eukaryota > Metazoa > Chordata > Ceratodontiformes > Ceratodontidae > Neoceratodus > Neoceratodus forsteri. The sequence continues at coordinate 131,316,412 of JADMNL010000024.1, forward strand.
AAATGGCTATGTTGAAAATTTGGGTAAAAAATTCCTAAAAATGACTGTTTTACGAGCGTGCGTTGCGCAGTTCCTACGCACACTCGTAGGTTTGCGAATTTTCACTATTTCCACTCCAGATTTTCAACATTGCCATTTTACCACACACCTTATGAGTAGTATAGCTGTCATTTTCACATCTCACCCAAAACGTGCTTCACTTCATGTGAGCTACAATGGCGCAGTCGGTGTGTAAATCAATGTATGGGACACATTAAGAAAATCACAGTGACACTGTTCATGAGCAGAGGTCTTAAAATGGCTATGTTGAAAATTTGGTGACAAAATTCCTTAAAATGACTGTTTTACGAGTGTTCATTGCGCAGTTCCTATGCACGCTCGGAAGTTTGCGAATTTTCAATATTTTCACTCCACATTTTCAACATTGCCATTTTACCACACCTCCTTATGAGCAGTACAGCTGTCATTTTTCACATCCTGCCCAAAACATGTTTCTGCCCATGTAGTGCACAATGGCACAGTCGGTGATGCAAAATCAATGTATGGCACACAGTAAGACAATCACAGTGACACTGTTCATTAGCAGAGGTTTTAAAATGCAATGTTGACAATTTGGTGAAAAAATTTGTGACAATGACTGTTTTACTGACGTGCATTGCACAGTTCCCACCACGCCATAGGTTTGCGAATTTCAATATTTCCACTCCAGATTTTCAACATTGCCATTTTACCACACTTCCTTATGAGCAGTACAGCTGTCATTTCACATCCTGCCCAAAATGTGTTTCCGCCTATGTAGCCACAATGGGGATAACAAAAGATCATGCTGAAAATTTATTGTGCAAATACCAGCAATCGCACAGGGCATTAGGGTAAAGCACCATACATGCCAAAACACCACTGCAAATACCTGCAGCGAACGTTCAGCATTGACAAATGCTTGTTTATAATAGGATTTTAAGAACTCCCAAATCCTACACCGATTCTGTTTCAAATCCTAAAAGGACTTAAAAATTTAATTTAGGATTCTGATTTGAAATCCTAAATCCTAAATACCGATGTAAAAAAGGTTTCAGTATTCAGATTTTCAGACTGGAAATCTTAAATCTGAAAATCAGATCATAATCTGACAAATCCAATTCTGTTTGTGGATTCTGAACAACCCTAATATAAGTGCAAGTTCTTCTTCTACATAACATAAGGGCTGTTTCACTTGGCAGGATTCAGGGCCAACAGAGGTGAGATGGTAGCAGCACCAGAGGTACAAGAGATGGAGAAGTGGAAGTTAGGGAGGGAGGGGTAGGAAGGAGGGTGTGGGGAGCAAAGAGAGGCACTGGTAAGAAAAAGTGATAATCTAATATCCAAGGCCAATGTGCTCACATATACCTCAAATATCTAGGACAAATCTATTTGTATAACTGAGATATCCAGGGCAAACACTGCAACAGAATCAAATATTCAAGGAAATGCCTACATACCTCAAATACTCATGACAAATGTACCCATGTGCTTTAAAATTCCGAGGCAAACATACTAACATAAATATCCTGGACAATTGTCCCCATTTACCTCAGATATCCTGGGAAATGCAGTCACATTACTCAGGGCCCCATTTGTACACACCTTTAAATAGGTCCAGTTGCAACTGTTTCAAGATGCTATTCTCCATCTCACAGACCCACGCCTTTTTTTTTATATGTTTTCCAGTTTCATCACTTGCCCTGTTCATCTGCTGCATATGTTCATACATAATATTAATTGCCATAGCAGGATGGAGGAAGGCCATAAAACAAGTTTACTTCAACAAATTGGCTGGAGTATGTCTTCCAGCTTTTTAGGATGGTTTGATTTACAGCACTGCTTTAATAGTAACAGAATCTGCAAGTCTGGTTCTGTTCAGCAAGCCTTCTGTAAAGGCACTTTCTTATTTCTTTACTATTGTTGTAATGAAGTTTAGGGGGAGGGAGTCCCATTTTTTGCTCGTAAGAATAATTTGCTCTGCTGTTTCTAGCAGGAAGCTAGACGCCTTTATTTATGATGCAGCCGTGTTGAACTACATGGCAGGGAAGGATGAGGGCTGCAAGTTAGTAACTATTGGCAGTGGGAAGGTGTTTGCCACAACGGGATATGGAATAGCTCTTCAGAAAGACTCCAAGTGGAAGCGGCCGATCGACCTTGCTCTACTGCAATTCCTGGGTGATGGTATGAACTTTATTTTTTTTAATTCACACTTTTTCCAGCCTTCCTCCCTCAATCCCAACTGTCAGCTCCCATCCCAAACCAACCACAGTATTCAGGGGCTATTCTTTGCTATAATTCACAGTATTTCCTCCTGCTTCAGCCTTGACCTCTTCTACAGTGTGAATCCCAGTCCCACCTTTGACACCCATGGTGGTGGTGATATTGGGAGGGGTGGACAGTCACCAGTCAGTGCCAAGGAATCCAAGTGTTATTTCTGCTCACTCTGAGGTTCTTTTTTTAATAAGTTATTGTTCTAGCACCCCGGCATTACCTGGGAACCTCCTTCATCACCAGCCAGTGCCCTGTTTTCCTGCCTTGGAACCCTTGGAGTCCAATACTCCATTCCTGCCTTTGCTCACTCCCTAACTATAGACCCTGGGCAGGAACCTGTGTCTTATCCCAGCAAGCAGGACCTCAGAGAGGAACCAGGCTGCTGTGGCAAATGCTGTACTTTTTCGACAAGCCAGGGATACCAGAGAGAAGAAGCAGGAAAGGCAGCCCAGTTGGGTGTGGTGGAATAAGAGGACATCATCTGTTCCAAGTCTGCCCCTTACTTTCTACACCCCTAACCCCACCTCTTATCCCACCCACAAGGCATGCTAGGATGGGTGAGCCTCTCCATTCCTTTGGAACTCCCCTGTGGGCCCTGTTCTGGGCATGTGTCACCCACACTTTACATGACAAGCAAGCGGGTGCATGCTGATGTAAAGACAATTTATAAGGGAGCACTCTTCCTTACGGCATGACACCCCCTCCCATGGGTACCAGGGGATGGCTGTACAACAGAAAGTGGTGCCCTTCTCTCCCCAAGACAGGAGGCATTCATGGTGGACACAGGAACCCTGTCTCACAAGTCAGCACCAGGCATCCCAGGCTCAGGCCATTAACCTGGGTCATCTAGATTGCGGAAGTAGCACTACTGCAGTGTTAGCTGGTTGGCCTTCAGGTTGGGGTTCTGTTTCCTTAGTTAAGCCCCACCACTAGGATTCTAACATCAGGAATCCAAATATAAGCATGTAAGCATGCTGTTTCAAAGCCCTTGTGTGTCTTCTGTCTTGGCCTGCATCATCCACTGTTCAACCACCAGGTGGCAGCCAAGCAGCAAAGTTGTCTCTCTCCTCCCCAGAGAAGGACAGGGTTCTCTGGGATGCTCAATTTTCTTTTCTCTGATGGCCCTCTGACACTTGAGTCTCATTCCTGGAAACTGGGTCTGGCAGCTCAAGCAGCAATTTACTGCACAGACAGGCTGGCACCTGTCTAGAGCCATTTGGATGCCACTTACTGACACGCAGCAACGCCACCCCCCAACACTACCACCACTAGCTTATTTACTGTTCACCTTCCTCAATTTCCAGTCATGAGGCAGGAGATCCCAAGGATGCAGTTAGACCACTGGGAGATAGGTAGTGGGGGGCTAATGCTGCTATGCCTCTGGGTGTTCTTCACTGATTTTCACCTTCCCAGGTGTGGGTTGACCATCATACCACACATGACTAAATGAGTCAAAAAGACACGACTAAATGCAAACACTTGCTGTGAGAGAGCTAATGGCAGCAGAGAACTCCCCTCTGTACTAACCACAAAACTAGGCTCTCAGGCTTTCAGGATATTTGAGGTAGCCCATGTAACCAGTCTACCAACATAAGGCGTGGACCATCAACATTTAAATCACAGTAGCAATGTTTCCTTCTTTCATGAAGTGTGTGCATTGGCTTTTTTATTAACAGAGGCAATGAGGCTTTCTTTAGATAATTTTTCAGAACTTCTGCTTACAGCATTGTGTCTGGTATCTGGCACTTTAGTTCAGAGGCTCAAAACCCATAATAGATCAATCTGAGCAATCAGAAATGGCTCCCATGCATGGCCAACTCAAAACCAGATTGACTGTCGTAATACTGAAGAGCTCAGATTACACCTGTACTGTAGTTACAATGAACATGATCTTGCCTGCTCTATATTTTATACAGATCCACCCCAGGCATTAACACTGACTGGTGTTCAACATGAGCCTGCTGCCATGCTTGTCAGAAAGCAACACTACAAACATGATGTGTGGACCAGTGGCAGATAATTTCCATAGCAACTTGTGCTACGAAAATGTGCACAAAGATCATTGTTTCATTCACAGCTGCTCGGCATTTTCTAGCTTGTTCTCCCCAAGAACCTTCCACAACTGTTGCTAGTTTCTCAGTTTTTGTACCACATTGAAAGTGTCTGCTGTAGGATAAGTGATTTCCTGCCTCATCAGCCACTATCTCTACTGCCTTGAAACCCTCTGTATCTTAATCACTATGGTGGACTTTCTCCTAGAAGGCCTAGAACCTGGTAGGAGTGGATTTATCCAGCGATCTGGTTGAGTAGGGTGATCAACATAATGGTACCGCTGCCCCTCTGGCAACACTTTTAGCACCTCAGGGAGATAGATTGGAAATTCCAGAGGACTGGAGGAGTGCCAGAGTGGTCTCTCTACACAAAAGTGGCAGTAGGGTGGATGCTAGTAACTATAGAGTCAGCCTCACATCACTGGTCGAGAAGTTGATGGAGACACTACTAAAGGAGAGGCACGTGGAGCAACTGGAGACAAAAAGACCACCGGACCACTGGCAGTATGGTTTCACAGGAAGGAGGTCATGTCAAACTAATCTCATAGATTTCTTGGACTAGATTATCAGTGTGGTGGATCAAGGGAGAGCAGTGAATGTGGCCTATCTGGATGTCAGTAAGGCTTTCAACACTGTACCGCACAGGAGACTAGTTAAGAAACTAAGCAATCTGGGGTGGAGAAGAAAGTGACAATCTAGGTATCAAACTGGTTAAGGGATATGAGGCAAAGGGTGGTAGTAAATGATAGCTACTCAGGTAATAGCAGAGGAGTGACTAGTAGGGTGCCATAGGGTTCGGTGCTGACTGTCTTCTTTAATGTCATCATAAGCAACATCATGGAGGAACTTGAGGGCAAGGTGGGTCTCTTTGCAAATTATACAAAAATCTGCAACAAGGTTGACAGTCAAGAAGTGGTGGAGAGAATACAAAGAGATCTGAGGAAACTGGAGGAATGGCCTAAGTGGTGACAGCTGGGTTTCAATGCCAAAAAGTGCAAGGTTATGCACATAGGGCTGTGGAACCCAGGGGCTGTGTATAAGATGAGGGGAGTGGAGCCTACAGTCAACAGGCAAGAGAGAGACATAGGGGTCATCATATTTCATGACATCAAGGTAGCTGAGCAGACTGACAAAGCAGTGGGAAAGGTTAGCAGGATGCTGGAGTGCATTGGGAGAGGGATTTCTAGCAGGAGAAGGGAGGTAGTGCTGCTGTTGTATTGCTCACTGGTAAGGCCCCACCTGGAGTACTGTGGAGTACTGTGTCCAGTTCAGGATGCCACCCCACAAGGACATTGAAAGGAGGGGAGGAGGTGTTACAGAGGAGGGCAACGAACTGATGAGGGGCTACATGAGAAGCCATGAGAAAAGGATGCAGGAATTCAAAATGTGCTCCCTGGAAGAGAGGAGAGTGAGAGGGGACTTGATTGAAACCTACAAGTACCTCACAACCGTGAACAAGGTGTAAGTGGAGGGTCTTTTTCAGGGAAAGGAAGGCACTAGAACAAGGGGGCATGCAACGAGGCTATGAGGAGGAACATTTAGGAGAGATCTGTGGAAATACTTCTTCATGCAAAGGGTAGTGGATGACTGGAACAGCCTGCCAGAGGAGTTAGTGGTAGCAAAGAGTGTGGGGAGCTTCAAGCATGCGTGATATAGGCACAGGGGCATACTAGAGAGGAATGGAGAGGGAGTGACACCTATGATCAACTAGGGTCAGTGATGATGATGGAACAGGCAGGGACAAGGGCAGACTAAATGGGTCAAAAGGTCCTTTCATGCAACAAAATCTATCTTTCTGTGTTTCTAGGTAACATGAGGATCCCATAGGTGTGACATTGCTTATGGGATGGATGTGAGCATCTTATATGGCCAATAACCGCACCCTCAATGTGTCGAGGTGGCTTGGAAGTGGGGATCCACTCTACATGTCTCGCCATTCCTGAAGGTGATGGTCGTACATAGCTAGCACCATGGGCCCACCTAGAGATCTTGCCGTCTTCTAGCTAAGTTTGACCAGTTTAAGAGAGCGCTATGTGCAACTCTAACAGTTCAATGCAACTGTAACTGCTACTTATCCTAAGTCCCTCCCGATATACACTTTGAACTATTTGAGTCTGGCTCTGAGGTCATGTACCATTACTATGCTTGTTTTGCACTGTTTCTGTTTACCTGCCTTACTGTAAAACTGTATGCAATTAATGTAGCCCATTTATTTGTCCTTGTTTGACTACACTTGTACTTGTTTGACTCATTCCCATTGGAACTTCCTTATTGTATTTCTTATGTTGCCTTGTAATCTCCCTTAGTAAGGTGAAACTTTTGTAAAAGAGCACTTGTGCTCAAAGGTATTCTTTGAAATGTTCAATAACATGAATGAATGAATGAATGTTCCCTGGGGACAGTGCCCAGCCTATGCCAGGGCCCACTGGGACTGGATTAATACTATTTTTATTATTATTATTCTCATTCCTCCACCATTTTTTGCTTCTACCTGTCCCACACCACATCTCTGGTGTCATGGGGCCTCACCCTTCCTCTGAGTGGGAGGGCAGGTAGGCATATGGCTGCCTTCAGAGCTGATACCTATTGCAATTCAATGTTGGCCGGAACATTTACATAAGTGCTGGGGGCTGCTTCCACCTCCATGGGGGAGCCAAATGTGATACCTTCTTGATCGCTCAACACCCTGTCAGCTTCAGCATAGAATTTTGGTTACCCATGTGATTCCAGGTCTCCCAGATAGCAGTGCAATGAACTGCTGTCCACTGAGCAGGTACTGGGGTAAGACTTTTGCAGGAGACTTTTACCTTAAAACCAGAAGAGTCCACAGTCTGCAGTGAATGGCTGTAGACCCTATACCTAAGATGGCATAAGACCAGTCCCAGGATTTTTAAGGGTGGTGCAGTGCTTTCATCAAGTCCTGAACCACAACACTTTGTAACTGCTGCTATGCCAATGACGTTTGCTGCAACAGCACCTGATTTTCAAGGGTCAGATGCGGTTGCAACACTTTTCCCACTAGGCAGCTTCGCCAAATCTTGTGTGCAAGCTCTGTAAAAACTTGTCTCTGGATTGACACAAACTAGAACACCAAAAGATGGTCTAACTTGCATCAGTTGCCACATGGTATAGAAAATCATGTTGAATTGCCACAAGCCCGGTGTGCCATATCTGGGGATTGCAGCAATCTCACCCCTCTGAAAACTTGGCCACAGATGTTTTGTAAGAGATCTAAATTCCTGCATTTCTGTGTGCATTGTGATCACATAAAGAATAAATCAGGACTGACTATATAGAGTGTGGTTCAGAGTTTTTGTGTAGCTGCACAACAGCCTATATTTTTAATATTTTTGCTTATTGCTCCCATTTTCCATTGCTCCCATTGCCTGCCATTTCAGTAATTGGGGTCAACACTGCTGCACCCTTCCTCTGGACTGTCTTCACAGCCATTGTTACCAGCGTAGTGCCACTCCATAAGGTGATCATGTTGAAACTGCCTTTACTGCTATTGCCAGTGCCACTAAATAAGGTGATCAATGCTGGAACTGCCTTCACATCCATTGCAAGTTCCACACCATACTGTGGTCAATGCCAAGACTTCCTTCACTGCCACTGTTGCCAGTGCAACTCCGTAATGTGATCACCACTGAGGCTGCCTTCGTTGACATTGCCAGTGCCATACCATAATGAGATCAATGCCGGGACTTCCTTCACTGCTACTTTTGCCAGTGCCACTCTGTAATGTAATGTGATAAATGACAGGACTGACTTCACTGCCACAGCCACTGCCACTCTGTAATGTGACCAGTGCTGGGGCTACTTTCACTGTCATTGCCAGTGCCACTCTGTAATGTGATCAACACTGGGACTGCCTTTACTGTCATTGTTGTCAGTGCCACTTTGCAATGTGATCAATTCTGGGACTGCCTTCACTGCCACTGCCAGTGCACCTCCATTATGTGATCAATGTTGGGACTGCTTCAGTGCCATTGCCAGTGCCACTTTGTAATGTGATCAATGCTGGGACTGCTTCACTTGCCATTGCCAGTGTTACTCCGTAATGTGATCAGTGTTGGGACTGCCTTCACTGCCATTGCCAGTTCTGGCCAATGCTGGGATTGCTTTCACTGCCATCGCTGTCATTCTATAATAGGATCACTGCTGGGACTATCTTCAGTGCCATCGCCAGTGTCACTGCATGTGATTAATGCTGGGACTGCCTTCACTGCCATTGCTGTCATTCCATAATATGATCAATGTTGGGACTGCCTTCACTGTCATTGGCAGTTCTACCCAATGCTGGAACTGTCTTCACTGTCATTTCATATTATGATCAATATTAGGACTGTCTTCACTGCCATTGCCAGTGTCACTCTGTAATGTGATCAATACTGGACTGCTTCACTGCCATTGCCAATGCCATTCCATAATGTGATTAATACTGGGACTGCCTTCACTGCCACTGTCAGTGTCACCCCATAATGTAATCAATGTTGGGACTGCTTCAGTGCAATTTCCAGTGCCACTTTGTAATGTCATCAGTGCTTTGAGTGCCTTCACTACCATTGCCAGTGCCACTCTATAATGTGATCAATACTTGGACTGTCTTTACTGCATTGTTGCCAGGGCCACTTTGAATTTTGATCAGTGCTGGGACTGCCTTCACTGCCATTGCCAGTGTCACTCTGTAATGTGATCAATGCTGGGACTGCCTTCAATGCCATTGCTGTCATTCCATAATATGAGTAATGCTGGGACTGCTTTCACTGCCATTGCCAGTGTCACTGCATATGATTAATGCTGGGACTGCTTTCACTGCCATTTCCATTGTCATTGCATATGAGTAATGCTGTGACTGCCTTCACTGCCATTGCCAGTGTCACTGTGTATTATTAATGCTGGGACTGCCTTCACTGCCATTGCCAGTGTCATTACATATGATTAATGCTGGGACTGCTTTCACTGCCATTGCCAGTGCCACTCCATAATGTGATCAGTGCTGGGACTACCTTCACTGCCATTGCCAGTGTCACTCTGTAATGTGATTAATTCTGGGACTGCCTTCACTGCCATTGCTAGTTCCATCCAATGACAGCACTGCCTTCACTGCCATTGCTGTCATTCCATAATATGAGCAATGCTGGGACTGCCTTCACTACCATTGCCAGTGTCATTGCATATGATTAATGCTGGGACTGTCTTCACTGCCATTGCCAGTGTCACTCTGTAATGTGACCAATGCTGGCACTGCCTTCACTGTCATAGCTGTCATCCCATAACATGATTAATACTGAGACTGCCTTCACTGCCATTGCCAGTGTCACTGCATAATGTGATTAATGCTGGGACTGCCTTCACTGCCATTGCAGTCATTCCATAGTATGAGCAATGCTGGGACTGCCTTCACTGCCATTGCCAGTGTCGCTGCATATGATTAATGCTGGGACTGCCTTCACTGCCATTGCCAATATCATTCCATAATGTGATTAATGTTGGGACTGCCTTACTGCCATTGCTTGGTCCACCCAATGATGGCACTGCCTTCACTGCCATTGCTGTCATTCCATAATATGAGCAATGCTGGGACTGCCTTCACTACCATTGCCAGTGTCATTGCATATGATTAATGCTGGGACTGTCTTCACTGCCATTGCCAGTGTCACTCTGTAATGTGACCAATGCTGGCACTGCCTTCACTGTCATAGCTGTCATCCCATAACATGATTAATACGAGACTGCCTTCACTGCCATTGCCAGTGTCACTGCATAATGTGATTAATGCTGACTGCCTTCACTGCCATTGCCAGTGTCACTGCTATATGATTAATGCTGGGACTGCCTTTACTGCCATTGCCAATATCATTCCATAATGTGATTAATGTTGCTAGCAACTCAGTCCTAGGTCATGCACTCCAATCCCTGAGCTCAACTATGGGGCACAAGCCATTACCCTAAAAATCACCCCACACCCTGGTCGTGGCCCCCTATACCTAACCATGGCTTACATACCCCCGAGTACCAAAAATTTAGCAATCAACTCCCTCTTAGACTATCTATCCACCTTACCTCAAAAGGCTGAACAACTGATCTTGGGAGACCTAAACACCAACTGGCTCAGCCCCTCGTCTGACAATTTAAAGGACGAGCTTGCAGCCTGACCTGTCTCAAATGGTCCACTCAGCCCACCAGACAACTAAGCGAGAGGGAACTAGCTCCCTCCTGGACATAGTTCTTTCCAACCGCCCACAAAGTTGAATCTGCAGAAGTCCCTTCGGACTCACTTAGCGACCACTCCCTGTCATCTGCTTCTGGTCCTCCCCACACTCAGCCCTGAGCACTGCAGCACCCCTCGACGCAGATTTCTCCCCAGGGGTCTTGACAACCTCAAACATCACCTCGCACAAGTCGATTGGATTCCAATGACCCTAACATCTGACATAAACTCTGCTTTAACTTACCTCACCAGGGCCTTCAACAATGCCAGCGACCTATTTGCCCCCATCACCGCATCTAGCAAAAAAAAACGGGCCACAGCATGGATATCCCCTGCACTGATCCAGCAACTAAAACAGAGAGACAATCTTTGGCACATAGCAAATGAGTCTGGTAGGGTGGCAGACAGGCAAGCCTATAGAGCAGCTCGCAACCAATGCACCTGGGCCATCAAGCAAGCGAAAGCTAGACACTATCAGGCTGCTCTGACATCCTCCTGGGGCTCAACCAGAGCCTTCTGGGACAATATTAAAGAACTGAATGGCAAACCCACCTCCCCTCCGTCTCAGATTGTCAAATGGGGCAGTCTCGACAGACCAATCATATATCGCAGACTGCCTTAATAAAACTTTCACGGACTTAAGTGCAGTTCTCCTGCCCAATTCTTTGACCCTGTCCCTTGCCCACCCACACACTCACCTCCCGGCCCCATTCCACTTCCGGACGATCTCACCCCATGATGCCAAACCTTTCCCTACTAAAATCTCGCCTTGCAAAGCCCAAGTAATGACCCTCTCTGACTCCAGGATGCCGCACCAGCTAGAGGTCATGCTAATCCCCTCACGATTGTCCATTATCAGATCCCTATGCCTTGGCTCAACTCCGAAGCATGGAAACAGGTCAAGTCACCCCATCCATAAGTCTGGGGACCAACATTACCAAATAACTACAGACCCATCTCCATCCTTCCCCTCTCAAAGCCTTGGAAAAAATAGTATCCACCAGCTAATGGAATACCTGTCTAAATACAACATCTATGTCCTGAGCAGCATGGGTTTTGTGCCTGGCCACAGCACATCCACTGCCCTTCTGGAATTCTCCCACCATATACACTCTGCGCTTGATGAAGGTCAATTTGCAGGGGCAGTTTTCATCGACCTATCCAAGGCCTTTGACACTGTGTGCCACCCCCTGCTGTTAAACTCCCTTAGCCAACTGGGATTTTCATCTGGCCCCCTAAATTGGTTCTCAAGCTACTTGCACAACAGATCCCAAAGAGTTAAGCTAAATAGGACCTTCTCCACCAGCCTACTGGTACTCTCAGGGGTCCCGCAAGGCTCCATCCTTGGACCCACTCTTTTCAGTCTCTTCCTAAACACCCTCCCAAGCTCCTGCTCCAACAAAATACTGCTTTACGCGGATGATGCGGTGATCCTAGCATCACACTCAGACCCTCCTCCAAAGCGCCAAAGCACCTTCCTCAAGCTGAAAAATGGTTCAGTAACCATCGGCTAGTCCTGAACCTGAAAAAAACAAAGTCAATGCTGTTCGCACATCGGCAAAACTGTGCCAAAGACACTCCCCTTCTCATCACCCCTAGCACACTCCTCCCACTTGAACAGGTAACAACATATAAGTACTTGGGCATCACTTTTGATGCAGGCTTTACTTTCCACGCCCATCTAAAAACCCTGTCCTCAGCCATGAACTCCAGGATTGGGCTCCTCTACCACCACAAAGACTGCCTCCCAGAATCTGCCTTAAAATTGGCCATCACCTCATCTGTGCTGTCCCTGGCCGACTATGGCCTTCCAGTATACGCAGTGACAGACCTGTCCGCCCTGTCTAAAGTCCAGACCGCTATTAACAAAGCCTGTAGGCTCCTGACCGGCGCCCACAGCAGAACTCACACTTGCCTGCTATACACTGCCACTAACATACTCACCCTCAAGAACGACTGAAATACCACACCTGCCTTCTGGCTAAAAATCCCTATCTGGGTTGTCCCACCAGGGTCTCTGCATCCCTGCAACCAGCAGCCGGCCGGTGCTAACCCATAACTCCACCAAAGCCACCTTCCTAGTACCCAGGACAAGGACCTCTCTCTGCCAAAGATCCTTCCATCATAAAGCCCCGGCCTGGTTTAACTACCTTCCTGAGGGAATAACAAAGATCCCCGGGATTGGACGGTTCAAAATAGCCCTCCGAAAACATATCATCGACAGCCGGTGCTGTAAATGCCTGTAGTGGAACACAACCCTGTCTCGAACAGCCCCCCAAGTCCTCTGGGTTCCATGGACGATTGGGCAACTGTAGCAACTGCAACTGTAATAATTTGTGTGTATATAATGATCGTGTAACTCAACGTATGTATGTATTCTCACCTGTATATAACCTCTGTCTATAACCGCACTTATTGTTGTCTCCCCCACCCCCATGACAAGGTACCTTTGTAAGCGAGTCTCTGACTCAAAGGTTGTAAACTGATTACTTCAATAAATAAATAAATAAAAAATGTTGGGACTGCCTTTACTGCCATTGCTTGGTCCACACAATACTGGCACTGCCTTCACTGCCATTGATGTCATTCCATAATATGAACAATGCTGGGACTGCCTTCACTGCCATTGCCAGTGGCACTGCTTATTATTAAAGCTGGGATTGCCTTCACTGCCATTGCTGTCATTCCATAATATGAGCAATGCTGGGACTGCCTTCACTGCTATTGCTAGTGTCATTGCATATGATTAATGCTGGGACTGCCTTCACTGCCATTGCCCAGTGTCACTCTGAAATGTGACCAGTGCTGACACTGCCGTCACTACCATCGCTGTCATCCGATAACATGATCAATACTGGAACTGCCTTCACTGCCATTGCCAGTGTCACTGCATCCTGTAATCAATGCTGGGTTTGCCTTCACTGCCATTGTCAGTGTCACTCTGTAATGTGATTAATGTTGGGGATTGCCTTCACTGCCATTGCTAGTTCAACCCAATGCTGACACTGCTTTCACTACCATTGCTGTCATTCCATAATATGAGCACTACTGGGACTGCCTTCACTGCCATTGCCATGTCACTGCATATTATTAATGCTGGGACTGCCTTCACTGCCATTTCTATTGTCATTGCATATGATTAATGCTGTGACTGCATTCACTACCATTGCCAGTGCCATTGTATAGGATTAATGCTGGGACTGCCTTCACTGCCATTGCCAGTGTCACTCTGTAATGTGACCAGTGCTGACACTGCCTTCACTGCCATCGCTGTCATCCCATAACATGATCAATACTGGGACTGCCTTCACTGTCATTGCCAGTGTCACTGGATCATGTAATCAATGTTGGGACTGCCTTCACTGCAATTGTCAATATCACTGCATAATGTGATTAATGCAGGGACTGCCTTCACTGCCTTTGCTGTCATTCCATAGTATGAGCAATCCTGGGACTGCCTTCACTGCCATTGCCAGTGTACTGCATATGATTAATGCTGGCACTGACTTCACTGCCATTGCCAGCATCACTCCGTAATGTGATTAATGCTGGGACTGCCTTCACTGCCATTGCCAGTGTCACTGTATGTGATTAATGCTGGTACTGCCTTCACTGTCACTGCCAATGTCACTCCACAATGTGATTAATGCAAGGACTGCCTTCATTGTCATTGCCAGTGTCATTGCATATGATTAATGATGGAACTGCCTTCACTGCCATTGCTAATGTCACTCCATAATGTGATTAATGCTAGGACTGCCTTCACTGCCATTGCTAGAGTCAATGCATATGATTAATGATGGGACTACCTTGCTGTCATTGCCAATGACATTCCATAATGTGATTAATGCTGGGACTGCCTTCACTGTCATTGCCAGTGTCACTGCATCATGTAATCAATGTTGGGACTGCCTTCACTGCCATTGTCAATATCACTGCATAATGTGATTAATGCTGGGACTGCCTTCACTGCCTTTACTGTCATTCCACAGTATGAGCAATCCTGGGACTGCCTACACTGCCATTGCCAGTGTCACTGCATATGATTAATGCTGGCACTGACTTCACTGCCATTGCTAGCATCACTCCATAATGTGATTAATGCTGGGACTGCCTTCACTGCCATTGCCAGTGTCACTGTATGTGATTAATGCTGGTACTGCCTTCACTGCCACTGCCACTGCCACTCCACAATGTGATTAATGCAAGGACTGCCTTCATTGTCATTGCCAGTGTCATTGCATATGATTAATGATGGAACTGCCTTCACTGCCATTGCCAATGTCATTCCATAATGTGATTAATGCTAAGACTGCCTTCACTGCCATTGCTAGTGTCAATGCATATGATTAATGCTGGGACTGCCTTCACTGCCATTGTCAAAGTCATTCCATATATAGAATAATGCATGGTCATTTGTACACAACAAGGCTGTTTTTCCCACAGAGGTTAACCGTGTTGACAGAGTGACCTCAAAAGTGAAGCTCAAGAGATCAATGCCATCACGGTTACCAAGAGGTGCTAAAATTGGCTTGTCATTTTACGTTCCCATAAATTATTTTTATATAGTGTATGGTTCAGCATATCATGTATCTAATGTGAGCATTACAAAGTTTTTATTTAAATGAAAAATGGCTTCAGATTTCAATCTGCTATGGCTCGATTAGAATGTGGCATCACCCTTCAAACACTGACAGTTGGCAAGTGAGGAGGAAAAAGAAGACACTGACTTACTGTTTGAGAAGTAGTTGGGTTCAGCAGTCTCCTGACTCGAAGATCACTCCCAAATCCCCATGCACACACACAAACTTGCCACCTCAGACCATGCTGCCTCTGTAGCTGCTACTGTTACCACCCAATCTCACCAAATTCTTCTTGAATCTCACCTGTCATTACATGCTTTACTTACTGAATTTTTTACCCCATGAATTCCTCCTCAAAATAGCACTTTTTAGGCTACTGATGACTACATGTTCCATAATGGCATAACTGAGTACAGCTTATAATTGTGAGCATTGTGCTGGGACGTAACTACTGCAAGAGAACGAAAAGTCATTCTGCTGAAGTAGTTACATCACTACTGCAGCAGAACAACATTTTTGAGTGTATGGATTTCCATACACAATAACGTTCAACCATACACTATAATGTGATTAATGCTGGGACTGCCTTCAATTCCATTTTTGCTGGTGTGAATCCATAACGTATTATGTTCGATGACAGCACTGAATTCACTGCCATTGCCAGTGTCATCCTATAACATGATCAATGACATGATTATCTTATGGTTCCAAACCCAATGGAATATTTTTCAAGGAGGGTATTTAAGGAGCAAATGGAGCCAGGTTGGGGGTAGCTCTGAAAGAGAACAGCAATGTAGAAACATCAGGAGTAGACTTGACAGGCTTGGTTATTTTCTGTTCTTTACCATCTATGTATGAAACTATGTAATCGGGTCAGTGGCAGCCCATGCCCTTTCTAACGATCTGCTGAGTATCTCACTTCTGTGATGTGCCTGGCCCACAGCCATCCTAAGCATGCCAGCCAGCAATGTTAATGCCCTGTCAGTTCCCTTCCAACTATAGCCTTGTCCACCTTCGCGATCGCGGAGCATAACGGTTTTGGAAATGGTTCAGCACTTAGTGTTACAGCCGGTCCACACTACCCCAAAACCGTGTTTCCCCAAGATGTGCTCCTGCTTGACTTGCATCCACATTCCACCACTCCAGTGTGTTTGGTGATGGCCACCATGATCCGAATCCAGCGAAGGACACACAATCCCAGAATGAGGTACATCACTTCTCAGTGTATCCCAGCATTCCATTTCCATGGGCACAGTAAACAGAAACGAGTATGGTGGTGGATTTTAAATTTCCACAAATAGGCACTGATGTTTTTTAAGTAGCCATTATTGGCTTGCAGGCAACTTAATTTGTTTTACAGCCATTCCGGGTTTATTGCCATGCTCCCTCATGGGATACCTGGTGGAGCCATGGAGAACCAGAGGTTACTGAATGGAGTGCTCTCCCATCTACACTGGCGAGTTAACAGTTTTGTTGACAGTTTTAACATCTAACCATTTTTGTTACCGATCTCGAGACTACATTCCAACAGGTCTCAAGATCGTAGCAAAAAGCATCGGGTACCGTCGCAAAGCGGATGCAAACCGCTTTTAGTATGTTCCATAACAGTTGAGACCCACGGTAACTGTACTCACAGGTGAGTGTGGACATGACTCCAGCAGTGTGAGCCATTTCAACATAACTGAAAAGTTCCCTCTGTTTTTCTTTTCACCTTAAGAGGGATTCAAATTGGTGATCTGGGCTGAAAATACATATAAAAAACTGTGGACTGTAGTTTGCATTGAATGGCTAATTCTACTAATAGATAATTCTGTATTTTTTTCTTCTGTTTTTGGGGGTCAGGGGAGACTCAGAAACTGGAGACTGTGTGGCTCTCTGGGATCTGCCAGAACGAGAAGAATGAGGTTATGAGCAGCAAGCTGGACATCGACAATATGGCAGGGGTCTTCTACATGCTTCTGGTGGCCATGGGATTGAGCCTGCTTGTCTTTGCCTGGGAGCACCTTCTATACTGGAAACTGAGGCACTCACTGAAAAATTCCAGCAAACTCGACTTTCTGCTGGCCATCAGTAGAGTAAGTCCATCTCTCTTTCTCCCTCTGTCTCTGTTTAGCTTGATGTTCCCCATGATGTCCTCCTTTAAATTATAACAACTGTCTACCAATTGCAAGAACCACAAACCCCTGTCTAGTGAGATCAGGCATCTGCAGGTTGATTCTTTGAGACTAGTGCCCAGCACAACTAAAAGCCCAAAGATTAGATTTGAATGTGGGAGAGTCAGTATCCCACTGCACTCACCCTTCTAATGTCCTTTAATGTTGTCTGCAGTTATTTTGCTCAGGGATTAGATTACCATCAGTTAAACTAACCCTAGGTGGATCATGACGTGTGAGGTGAAGCTGAGTGCTTTATACCCCTACGATTACTTCAGTGAAGGAAATCCAAGTCTTGAAGTGCCTTAATGCTAATTAACTAAACTCTTTATTTTTTTTAGTTGAATGTTTTTATAATACAAGGGCTTAACCTGTAGTTTGGTGCGGCAGTGGGTGACACTCACCATACCCCCTCCAAGTGACATTTCAGCTGTGCATGTCTGAGTGTCCTTTGGATTCTTGGTTCATTGCTGCAGCCACATGGTCTTGGATTACCCCCCACCACCACCACCACCTGCCGTTCCATGTGGCTTACAGCTCAGGGCTTCCTGCTTCTCCCACCTCCTAGCTCTGATGCCTTTCTTCCTCCTCTGGCCACCACTGCCTCTGATTGGTCAGCTCCTTCTCTGTGATGCTAGATTGGCCCCTCCATCTCAAGCCAGGGAAGATAGTATAGCATAGTGGTTAAAGAGCATTGAGCTGCAAACCTGGAGAACTGGGATGAATCCCACAGCAACCACTTGTATACTGTGTGACTATGAGCAAGTTACTTAACTTCCCTGTGCTCCCACAACACACTTGAAAATAAGCCTCAGCTTAGCTTGTCAATTCTAGCCAAAAATTGGAAAATAAAAATAAAATAAAATCTCCCTTGTGCTCCATTTCCTGGCAATTGTTCCTGTCACTTTGGTCCCCGCAGTTCGCTCTCAACTCAGGTGTGTGCTGGGGGGCCTTTGTCCTCATGCTGGCTCTCTGCTTACTCCCCAGCTGCTCTTATTGCCTGCTCTGGATGCTGCAGTCTCCCTGCAGCTCACCTACTGCTGGCAGGGCCTGTCTGCCCACCCACCTCTGTCTCCTTTACCATCTGCCTCCCTTCCCTTGCTGTTGCCTTTGGCCTCGGGTCCCCCCTTTGCTTGGCCTTCCACCCCCCGCCACCTGGCCTCACCCTTGGCTGGTGCTTCATGTGCCCTCCAATCACACTTTTGAGCTCTGTTCTTTCTCTGCAACTGCTCTGTCTAATGCCCCCCGGGCACTCACCTCTACTTTACCTCCTGCTACCTACATGGGCTTATGCCATCCTCATTCTCCTATCTGTCTACCCTGGCTGTCATGTTAACTATTGCTTCCTCTGACACTACCTCAACCAGGCTTCACCTTCCTTTCAGAGTTTTGGGCATTCACCCATCATACCTACAGTACCATCTTGCCGACTCAGCCAGTCACTCTTGCTTACTGTTCCCTCCTATCTATCCATGCTGTCACTGCCTCACCACTTCTGCTTCTTTTTCATATCCTCCACTTTGCTTACAATACTAGATCACAGATGAAAAGTTCAGAGCTGTGATTCCGCAGTAAAGGAGGAATCTAGCCACAAACAACAACACAACACATTATCCCTTGCACTCATGAAACAAATGTAGTCAAGTCACTAGCACTTTTGTAATACCAGTCTGTTCAATGCACTATTGTAGTGAGTAATAGCACAATACTACAGCATTTTTGAAAATCACAGAAGTGCATAAGGCCCGATACCACAGCCCAAGTACCCTGGCACTTTGCTCCACCAAGCTTCATCAGAGGGCATTATACTAGTAATTATACTTCTAAGATTTTCAAAAGCTTTAATTCTGTATTACACTGTTACTCACTTCCTAACAACTGCATGAATACGCTTTGGCATCACAGCAGTATTAGTAACCCAACTCCATTTGTCTCACAAGAGCAATGAAAGTGTGTTTTGCATTATTAGGTCTCTCCTGTCTCTCAGAGGCTAATTTTGGCCTACAGGGCTTCTGCCCTGGAGTACAAAAGTGATCACTCAGTTTCTGACGTCTGTATCCTGATGGTGGATCCTTCATCAGTCAGGGTTCTTTAGTCATTCAGATTCCTCTGGGTGCCTCACCTCATTTCTATGGTCCTTGCAACTGAGATGGTAGGGCTAATGCTCAGATGGCCCCTTTAGCCATGCAGATCATATGGGCAGCACCTTTGTGGTGTAGTATTTATGACGTCCGCTTCTTGAGGGTGGTGTCTCTTCACCCCCAGGGGTTCCTTAGGCCATGCAGATTGGTTTAGC
This sequence comes from Neoceratodus forsteri, assembly GCA_016271365.2. Classification (NCBI taxonomy): domain Eukaryota; kingdom Metazoa; phylum Chordata; order Ceratodontiformes; family Ceratodontidae; genus Neoceratodus; species Neoceratodus forsteri. The sequence continues at coordinate 131,336,001 of JADMNL010000024.1, forward strand.
GACACCTCTCAAAGCAATCGTCCCTGTGTCTGCCTACAGCCCACTGTTCTCACTCCATACCCCCTTCCTGTAGTTCCTCTATCAGCATCAATCACCGGTTAGGCTTCCTCATGGACTTGCAGTCAGGGGTAAGCCATTCAGCAGCTGTCACTCTCCACATACCATGCCTTGAAAGTGGTGCAATTTTTTGCAAGTGAACTTTAGCTGTGCATATTGATTCAGCAGCACCACATGGTATTATATCACTAGGATAGAGTGAAAGTCTTCCACTCCAAATATTTCCCTTAATTAAATTCCAAATTCAGCAGTGAACTGCGCCATTAATATAGTAACCCATGCCAAGAGGGATGGTGATCAAGGCCTTGGTTCCTCAGAGGTTTCCTCCAGCAGGAGTTTTCCTCTCTTCCATGCTGAAGGTCAGAAAATAATGTATATCCCAAAATTCTATCAAGAGTTGGAGCTGTATGGTGGTCTTTCATGTCAGACCTCCTTTCCTTGCTTGATATTGGTGTTGTCTATAGGATGGATCCAATCCAGGCTATATTTCTTTACTTTATGGAAAGTAAATGTGTGTCTGTCCTTTTGTCTGCTTTTGACTTCTTCCATAAACTAACTTCGGTCACAAGAGATTGCATTCTTGCAACACCTCTAGGGGCAGAACCCTCCTGAAGAGGCTTCCCACACCATGTGAGGGTGGTAGACCCTTTAGCAGGGGCTGAGAGATGCCCAGTTTGTTGCTTTTACCATCCTCCCCTCCAGCAGCTGGTTACCTTCCCTGGGGTATATTTGGTCATAAGAGACCATGTCCTTGCTACACCTCCAGGAGTGGAACCCGCCTCGGGAGTATTCCTACACCCCATCTGGGTGGCAGTCCCATTAACAAGGGCAGAGAGAGCTTAAGCCAAAGTTACAATGATGTTGCACAAGCATTCTACATACATCCTACATGACAGCCTCACTACCACCTTGAATTGTCCACCTTCCAATACAATCCTCCTACGCTCAAGCCAATCCTTACTTATGTTACCTAAGCATTCAAACATAAGGAGCCCGATGGCCCACTAAATCCAAGGGCTTGACCCATAGTTTGGTGTGGCAGTGGTGGCACTCGCCATGTCCCTGTTAAGTGGTATGTGACCCATGCATGCCTGAGCATCCTTTGGAAGCCAGTTCTTTGCTGCTACCATCCTCCCCTCCACCAGTGATTTCTCTTATTTAGTGGGCTTGAGCCTTATTCTCTAAGGTACCTTTGGCCATAAGGGACCACGTCCTATGATACCTTTAGGAGTAGAACCCTCCTCAAGAGAGTTCCCACACCTCATGAGGGAGGTAGCAGCTTTAGCAGGGGTAGAGAAAGCCAGTTACAATCATGTTGCCAAGCAACTACATTCCACCTACCTGACAACCTCAGTATCTTCTCAAATCATCCTCCTTCCAATACAGTCTTCAAAACACCACCAGTCCTTTGTTCCTAAGTAGCCCAACATAAAGAGCCTGATGAGCCATTAAACTAAAAGGTTTTCCAGACACAAACATAACCCTTGTGGAATGTAGTCAACCAATCAGAGTGCTGCATTTCCAGACATGTTTTTATAACAGAGTTTATAAAGGTGGGACAGCTTTATCCCAACAGACCTGGCAAGTAGCAATCACGGTATCACAGTGCCACCACTGGGGAAACATTATCTTGTAATTCTTCCCTTATCCCTAGCTACTGCTCAGGCTGAGAATCCAGGGCCAGAGATTCAAAGCAAGGCACAAGATTTGCATCAAGCCCTGTATCCCAACACTTAGGTTGACACAATTTTGCATCTCAGGTGCAGTTGTGACAGTTTCCAAGTTTTAGGGAAGCTTGTGCCAAATATATGTCACAAGCTCCGTAAAAACAGCTCCTGTGACTGCTGAAAGCTAGACCACAAAAAGTTGGTCTAACTTGCAGCAATTGCCACACGGGCTTAAAAATACTGTTAGATTGCCTTAAGCCTGGTGCATCATATTATCAGTGCACCTGGGGCTTGTGGCACCTACGCATTTTAGAAAATCCAGCTGCCAATCTTTAAGAACTGAGAAACAAAGTGATCTGAACAGTGAAGCATTGTGGGAAATCTGTATGTAAATGAACTGCCTGTAATAAAGGAAGTTGATGTGACTTAGTGGTTAGGATTATGAAGCGGAAGTCAAAGATTTAAACTGCAATAAATAGAGCTACTAGCTAACTGTGTGACTGAAGCAAATGAAGGACAAGTGAGCAGCTTATTTGACCCTTCATGTGCGCCAGTCCCTCCCAGATGTGAAGTCTGTAGGATTGAATACCACTAGTGCTCCTGGCTTACTGTGTGACCGTGAGCAATTCCCTTAATCTTCTGGTGCTTCCATCCCGACAAACTACAAAACTTGGTAAGAGCAGGACTATACTCAGCTGGCCCAGTGGCACGGCTGTAGTGCTGTCATTTGCTCCTCCAGTGAGCTGGGTTTCAGAGTGGACCCAGGTCACATAGAGGCCAGCTGGGCAAGACAGGATAAAGCACCCCATGTACTGCTCCTCTCTCTCTCTCTCTTTCTCTCAGTTAGGTGGTTAGATAATTCCGCTACTTGCCTGTTACCTGTTGGAAGCCAGGAGGCAACACAGCTGGAGCATAACTTTGGGGAGGGCTTGCCGATGGGTACATATACACAGGTGTGTGCCTCTGCACCCAAGCACAGTATGTCACTGCACAATGGCAGCACTGGGGTCAAGACTCAGGTGGCAAAACCCCTGATTAAGCAGGATGTAGCTAAAGAGTGAGTGGTGTAGTAATCAATATTTCTTCTGATTGCAGGGCATTTACAGCTGTTTCAATGGAGTTCAAGATGTGGCCAGCCCTATTCATGTCAAAAACCCAGATGTCACTGCAAACTACACTCAAGCCAACGTGCTGAAGATGCTACAGACTGCCAAGGACCTTGTTTCTAATGCCAGTGTTGAGAACTCAATAGAGACTGCCACACGGACAATTGAAAACTGGACACGCAGGAGTGAAAACCTGAGAGGCAGCTTCTCTGTCCGAGCCTCTCAGGTCTCCTCTGTAGCTTCAACAGGCCCCTTACCTGCCTAGTATCATGGACTCTAATGCTACATGTACCCGAGAACAGCATCTCCAGTGCTGGCACCTCTGACATACACTGAGACGGTGCAGCCTGTCTTATGATGCTCAAGGGCTTGGCCATCCTGCTCAGATTTCACATCCTTTAACCCTACAAGAGGACTACATTGATGAAGATGATGGAGATGACAACTGTTCCCCATTTCAGCTATAGCACAGGTTCCTCAGCTAATGGTGCACAGCCCTCCCTCTCAGCCTTATGATAACAGCCACACATTCATGGAGAATCACTGTAGCCGCACCAGTTCACCTTTCATGCCATACAGACAGCTGCAGTTACCAGATATATAGGGAGCACAGAGTCCTGGTTCCCAGAAACTAGGTTCCCAAGTTCCAGTCACAAAGGAAAGGACACAAGAGTATTTTGTCAGGACTTCGGAAGCAGGTCATAGAGCCCAGGGTGCAAACCCAATCAGGACTTACTCTGAATTAAACAGGAGATATCCTTTGGAAAACTACATACCCCCACTGTCACGCATGAACAGTCAATTACAGAGGGCCAACACAAGCTGCAATTCTTGCATAAAGGTGCTCACAGAGCCTGAAACAGAGGAGATACCCCTGTTAGGGCAGGAAAGGTTCAACAGGAGAGAGTCCCTACTTAGGAGCTCATGGCAGCACAATGAGAAGCTTAAAGCTTTTGGGGCTGGGAAGCCCGACATACAGCCTTCTCTACATAGGCGAATGCCAGACCTCTTCCCTAATGCAAGTTCAGTTCATCGACAAAACTACCTGTACTGTATCACACTCCACGAAAATTATGAGTGTTACCCTTCTGCTGCCATTGGAACAAACTATGCATATAGGAATCAGTATTGGATCAGACATGCGCCAGGCGCCCATACAACAAGCCACGATGGCTGAAGCATTCCCAGTCTGCAAAGCTGCCTTCTATGGAGAGGCATGCCTGCGCAATGCAGCAGCCCTCCCTGTTCCTCAACTGTTGTTCAGAGACATTATTCCTATGTTGACTCATACTCAACCTGCCAGCATATTTTGACCAGCCCAGTTCTAGACCACCACAATTCTATAGAACTCTGCCAAGATGTATAGCCGCCTTGCTTGTGCTGACCAATCTCCCAGGAATGGCAGCTTGCTAGTGAAAGATACAAATGGAAGGACAACATATGGTGAAAGCTTCCGTGGAGGATATGCTAGTAGAAGTGGATTGGAATCAGGACTTCATCCACTAATGACCAGGGAAGGAAGGCAGCTGTTAGTTGCCAGAAAAGTGAACAGACCGTATGTAACCAAATCATGGAGAAGAATTTCAAGCCTGGAATCTGAGGTCTGAGTGACTATAGATCTGACTCCCACCATCCAAGGCCCTGCTCTCATGATTCTGATTTTACATTCCAGCCCAGATCTCAGGGGTGTGGCCTCCTGAACATCTTCAGCACAATAGCTGATTGACCTCAATAAAGACATGGTAGAGTATTGAAAAGAGGTCAGATGGCCTCCACACATCTACTGTAAACATCTGCTGGTGAAAAACTGGGCATCACAGTGGCTAATAAAGATAATACAGATAACTGCCAATGGCATTGGGCATCCCTGTTTTAGTGGCTAGAGTCCCGTGGAATGTTTGGGTTGCCATTCTGTTCCTATTCCTCCTCTCTGTGAAACTAAAGCTGTTTGCTGTAGATACATTAGTCATGAACAGCTGGCAAATGGACTTACATCTGCTGATCGTTTGAGTGACAGGATGAGGCTGCCACTTCTAACCTATGTTTTATTTATTTATTTATTTATTTATTTATTTTTTAACACAAGGAACCACTGATGTTCCAGAGACTGGCCTATGGCATGGCATATTAGCCTGTCTATTCAAGTCAGTTTCTACTTTAGATGAGTTACCAAGTCAATTTCCACTTTAGACCTGTCACCAGTCCCCATCTACTCCAGGTATTGCTGTACTCCTGGAAGATTGGGAAGGTCCTTGGGATGGTTGTTTATTTACCTGATGGTGCATCTTGTGGTTGCATCTGAAGTCTTCCAACTTCTACCGTTGATCTCACATTTTAAAACATGAGTGTTGGGGCTGTTAACCTCCAACCAGTAGTAAGACTTCTTCAATAGGAAACTGTTAATGGTATCTGAACTTGCACATTGAACTGTATTAGGAACGAATCTGAGGGAGTCATACAACCTTTTTCATCTTGATGACAGTTTGGCTGGAATACTGTTGCCTCCTATTTCAAAGAGTAATGGATCTAAGATAAATAAATCTTAACTGCCCTTCTTGTTTTAGCAGAGGAGTGCTATATTTCACAGAATGTAAAGGATGCTGTCTGCTGCCTGGTGAAGTAGGAGGATTGAAGCTGTCTGCACCTTGTTGTCAGAAATTATTTATTTAAAACTGAAGCAGGAGAGAAAGAGAAAAAGAGAAAGATGGAGAAGAAAAGTGAGAGGGAGAGAGGCAGGGAGGAAGGGAAGCAACAAAAAGAAGCAAGGATGGAAAGAGAAAATAAAGAAGTATGAGATAGTCAAAAGAGAAGGAAAGAGAGGGAGGGAGGGAGGAAGGAAAGAGAGAGGAAGAAGGAAACAACAGAGAAGCAGAGAGAGCAAGAGAGAGAAAGGAGGGAGAAAGCACAAGGAAGTTAACTAGATTTCTGACCAAAGAAAGGTGAACTGCAATCAGGATATAAAAACCTTGTAAATGGTAGTCACCTGAATTTGGGTGGCCCACCTAGCTGATAGAATGCTGCTGTCTGTGCACATCACAGCAGAACTTGTCAGTTAGCAGTTACAACTCTTATATGAACTGCCTAGAAGCATTGAAAGAGAACTGAGACATGGTTCTGCCACAGAAAATCCTAGCACAACTGGAGCTGCCCCGCTCTGGCCTGTTCCCAAGTGGTATCCACAGACTCAATGAACAAGGGGGAATCTTCACAGAGCTAGCGAGATCTTGGGGCATGCCACCCCTCCAGAAAATGTTTTTAAAAGCTGTGTAAATGGTCCATTTTCTGCTTTTTAGGGCAATATGTCATAGCGTCCCCAAAACAAACATACACATAAAGTATCAGACTGAAGCCCATTCACTAGTCACCCCCACAAACACACACACACACATATACATCAAAGCTGAGATGCTTTGATGCCCTCCCTCAACATTCAAAATTTCTCTACACAAGCCCAGCCATTCCCCAGAAATACACATGCCTTTCTAAAGGCACTCATCTCCATTCCCAAAGACTCAAAATTGGCCACAGAACCCCTATCAGAGCTGTCTGAAAGGTGGGTGAGCCCGTTTTACCTTCAGGACAAACCTACCAGTCCCACTCTGGGTATGTGATGCCTCTATGTCACTCATCAAGTGAGTGGGTGCATACTGGCATAAGGTCACTCCAGAGAGATCACATATTCCTTCCTAAACAACACACCCTCCCCTGAGCCACCAGCAGAACTGGTTTTAGACCTAATGGCTCCCCATGCAGAAATACTTGTGGTGCCCCCTACACTGCTTCCCATCATCCCCTGTCCTCCCTTCTTCCCCATCCCACATCCAAAAGTGATAAGAATTCTATGAATACAAGGGTGATGACAATTATTGTTTTAGATTGGCGCTTTTGCATTTCAAGATGATTTTTGCTTATAAGTCTACTTCAGTACCCCTTCTGTGCTGGTGCTCCAGCAGCTGATTGTTTCACTTGTGCCTAAAACTTCCTCTGGCCACCAGGTGTCCGTTATGCAGTGAAAAAGTGGTGCCTCCATCCCTTATTAATTGGCAGTGGACATCTTCATCAATGGTGCCCTGATCAGAATGAGTACAAAGTTATTATACGGTGCTTACAGGTTGATGCACAACGTAGAAACAGAACATTTCCAACCATGAAATTAATTTAAAAAGTATTGTCCATATTTGGTATGATGACTTTACTAAGGTCCATATGGAAGGGTACCAAATTTCAGATCTGTGTCTTTAAATGTCAGTTATAAGCCTCCAAACATTTGGAAATTTTAAAATTACATTTCACAATTCGTAAACTGCAGAATTTTAAGTCTCTATAACTTTAAAAGTAGAGAACAGAATATGCCCTTTTTAGGTTCACTGACCCTAATTATTGGCTTTGAGGCCACCCTGATTGCCCAGCAGCTGAGTGTTGTGCTGCCATCCTGATGATCCAGTTCAGAAGTGAGTCTGGGAAGTCATGTCAGGAGGCAGGCCATGGCCAAGACAGCTGCCACTCGGCAGTGCATCTCAGTTGGGTAGGGTTGGTGGCGTGTTCCTCTACATAGCTACTCCTGCAGCTGGGCCAGGGAGTTAGCTTCTGCCATGGGGAAGCTGTGGCTGTGTGATGCTGACAGAGACAGCGCTCCCACCATGGGAAATGGGAGGAAAATATGTTGGAGGAAAACCTGGTAACCAACTGAATGATGGCTTTGTTCAGCCTGATCAGTGTATATCACTGTGAATAGGTATAGCCCTGAGAGATGAGTTGCTGGTTGGGAGAAAAAACAATATGGAAAAAACTAGAGGCTATGTGTGTCAACCCAATAATCTCCTGATCAAAGGCTGGCCAGGTTATAAGCAGCCAAAAATTCCAAAATAACATCATTAATTAAAGTTGAATTTCATGAGGTTTTGTGAAATTGTGGAATGTTGTAATACTTTTGTCGAAGCCATGTCCATACGTTTTGCCCAGTCGTACACTTGAGTTGCCATCGTAGAGGAAGTTAAAGGCTGGGTAAGGTAGCATTCATAGGGGGCTCTATGGTAAAAGTATATTGGTGCCATGTTAGTGGTGCAAGTTTCAGGTCACTATCTTGAGTGACGAACCATGATGAATAGTCATGGACATCACTGTGCACTAGCCTGAATTCTTGCAATATGCCAGATAACCACTAGAGCTTAGAACACCAACTTAATACTGTGTTAAATAAATGACCAAAAATGAAGGGTGTTATTTTGTTGTTTGTTATTGTGGCTGTCCACGTTAATTAAACTGCCACTGCATCTACTACCATTTGTTTTCAGCCATTCATTTAGTGTGGTTTTAAGCTGGTATCCCCAGTCTGCATTTTAAACTGCTGCTCTTGTTCATCGATGCTGCTCCAGGACCTCTGTTCTTTTGTAATCACTAGAGCTCACTGACTTAATGACTTGTGGAAGGACATACACGTGCCACATTGTTTCAGTACAGTGGCCCCTTCTAACTCTTTAACAACCCTGTAGACAACAGTGTATAATTTTGCTAGTTGAAAACAGCAGCACCAAGTGACACCAAGTGTTACAACTAGTTGCAACTTAGGCCAGTGTGACAGAAGTATCAGGATATCTTTAGTCACGATGGAGCATGATGCTAGCTAGACATCACTGTCACAGGAATATTGCAGGGCCATAATGCTAGTGCAGGTAAGGTGATTCAATGGAAATAATATATCTCTTCCGATATCTCATCAGCATTGTGACCTCACTCATTGTCCTAAAGGAGGTGATTCCTCTTATCCTGGTAACTACCATCCTATTTCTCTCCTTCCAACCCTAGTTAAGTTACTGGAACCCCTTGTAATATCACAACACCCTTCCTTCCTTGACTCCTCCTCTTTCTTCACCACCTTTCAGTCTAGTTTTAGGAAAGTCCACTCCACTTCCACTTCTCTGCTTCGGCTCACTGACTCCATAGTCTCAGGTTTGGATCAGGGTCTGATAACATCCATCATTTTTGTTGATCTTGCTAAAGCTTTTGATACAGTGGTTCATCTCCTTCTTCTAGACAAGCTTAAAGCAGTGGACTTTTCTGACTCTGCAGTCAGCTGGTTTTGTTCTTACCTTGAGGGAAGGTCTCAAGCTGTCTGGATAGGAAACTCCATTTCATCACCACTCCCAATTTAATCAGGTGTCCCTCAAGGGTCTGTCCTGGTCCCATTCTCATTTCCATATTCTTGAATGATCTCCCCCTCTGTCTGTTCCTCTGTGTCCATTCATATGTACACTGATGATACAGTTCATTTTGCATCTGACTCCTCTTTCCAAAATCTTACCTTACAGCTTCATCTGGATTTTGGCAATATTCAGCATTGGTTACAGACTAATCAACTATCACTCAGTGCCAAAAAAAAACAACAGTTTCCATAACTTTTGGCACCCATCAGAGGCTTTCCAGACTTTCCCTCTCCCTCTATTTCATACCCTTGATGGTGCTATTACTGACGATGTATCCTCATTTAAGTACCTTGGACTCTGACTTGACCATTATCTTGATTTCTTGGTTCATATTGATGCCATAACGCCTAAAGCTCCACTCCAAGATTGGTGCATTATACAGGACCAAGGCAAATATACCACTTCCTGTCCACTGAGAAATAGTTTTAAAGATGACTCTCCCTATTTGTGATTATGGTGACATAGTCTATAATGGAGCTCCCAAATCCTCCCTTACCAGACCTGACCCCCTTCAACTCTTTTTGTCATTTTGTTTAGATTGTTCCTCTTATACCTACCTTTGCTCACTCTATTCCACTTTCAGTCCCCTCTCTTGATGCCAGCAGCCTTTCCCATTGTGCCCCCTTTATATCTAAATTCTTATTTGGTTCCTTCCCTCTACCTTACATCCCTCTTATCCTCTCCTCAACTATTACCCTCTCAGCAATAATGCATCCAGTTCACTTTCTCCTACAAAACTCTGACTGTTGGTTAATCTGCTTTTCATACCACTTTCCTAAACTCTGTCAATTTACTATGTCTTCTGCTTTCTCATGAAGTCTCCCTTCACGAATTTTCTCCCTCCTGCAACTATCCATGACCCTCTTCCTTCCTCCACCCCCCCCAAGTTTTGTCATGGCAGTCTCTTTCCCAGGCTCTTTCCATTATTATCTGTTCTCTATTATATACTTGTAAGAGTAGATACCTTGCCTAAACTATTCACAACTTTGTCTACTTATTAAGTTTAATAGCTACTACACATATATGTTGTACTGTTTTGCCTTCAATTTTTGGGATTGTATATATTAATATATGTTATATTTGCTGTATGTGACTTATCACATCCACTTAACTCCAGGAGCATCTGGAAATGAGTTGTTCTCAATTCAGTATGTCTTTACTTGTGAAAGTTTTGAAATCAATCAATCAATAAACTGGGATGACATCAATAGTAACCAATCTAGCAGTTGCTGAGAGGCATATCCACAATCCACACGTGATGTCAGTCAGTGAGGTCATAATACTAATGAGTTATTAAGAGGAACAAAGCTGGACATATCAGCCTCCAGGCAGAATGTTCTTATGCACATCACACCAAGTACTGTCTGGTAGAACATTTTCTAATGAGCAAAATGAAAAATATAAGAAGTACTAGTTCACTACTTTTGAAGGTTAATATTCATTTTATGCAGTACACTAGCTCTTTAAGAAATGAGCCGACTGTTCTGCAGTACAGGAATGGAAGACACATTGTATTTTAACCCTCATAGGGCCTAAATGTGGAAGGCTTCACATTTTATTTTCTGTGCCAACAGGCTTCATTCATCTTTTTCTGTTCTGGTTCATTATTTTCCAACATGGGCGAGGACACTTTGTCAAGATCAGCACAGGCTGTTGTTTTTTATTTAACTTTCTAAAATCAATTTGAAGGTGCAAGTTAATAGATTTCTATTTTATGGAAGTAGCTGTAATTGAATACCTTGTCTTCTCGAATAATTAATTACAAGCTGTAGCTCTGTTATTTTTTGGATTCAAACACAGTAATGTACAAGTAGAGGTGGAACGTTTAGAAAATGAACAGTTTGGGTAGTTACGTAGTGGTGTTTGTTTTAAGTTCCCAGGATAAAGCAGCAGAGGTGACACTTCCCATTTGCAGTTAGGGAGCAGAGTCCTGCTCCAATCCAGGTTTTCATTTGGGTGGAAAGCAAATGGGTTGCCTGAGGTTACACAGGGAACTAATTAGGATTAGGAAATAGGTTCTCCAGGCTCACGCTTCTACTCCGTCAGTTAAGTTAAGCAACAGCTCATGACAGGATGTAAGGTTTTGCTGGCATAAACAATGGTTATGGCTGTTTTGCCAAGTGGCTTCAAGCACCCATAACTGTGATTTGTTCAGGCACAACCAGTTGTGGAGACAGGATTTGGAGCCTGAGAGAGCATGCTAGTCAACCATGGGTCCAAAGATGGCAGCAAGCATGTGCCAGTTCACAATTGTGATGTAGTCTGCTGCATAATCAGTGCTTTTTATCAATTTATTTTATTTATTGATAATTATTTCATCAGGAAAGATACACTGTGTTGTTTTGACTATGAAAGGCAGAAACATAGACAATGACAGCAGAAAAAGACCAGTGGTCCACCCAGTCTGTCTGTAGTTCCCTATCAAATGCTGGGACCTATTGTCTGTACAGCGAATAAGCCCTTACTATCCACCCACCCGTTCCCTCCCTACTGCATACCGCCATGAGTAACTGTTGTGCTCATCATTCTCTGCCAACTGTGCTTGAATCCATTTATGGTTTTGGTTGCCACCACCTTGGCTGGCAGACTGTTCCATAGTTCCACCACCCTTTCTGTAAAATAAAGCTTTCCCACATCCTTCTTTAACCTGCCTTCTGTCAGTTTCTACTTGTGCCCCTGTGTCCGTGAACAGTTACTCTTGCTAAATAGTTCCTCACAGTTCACCTTGCTTATTCCTTTCTGGAACTTGAAGATCTCTATTGTATCCATCCTCTTGTCTGGTCTCCAGCAAGTATATATTCAATGTACCTTAAGCTGATCTCAATAAGACATGCCCTGCTGTCTCCTGGCCACCCTTCATTGCACCATCTTTAGCCTGTCCTTATCTTTCTTAAGTTCAAGACTCCTTAACTGGAAACAGCTTCAAGTGTTGCCTCACCAGCAATCTATAAAGAGGTAGTAATTCTCTTTTCTACTGTCAATTACGCCTCGATACATACTATCATTCTACTTGCCTTACTACAGACCCTGTTACACTGGCGTGATTGTTTAAAGGAGTCATGAATGATGACTCCCAGGTCCCTTTCCTCAGCCATAGTACTCAGCTTTACCCCTCCCATTCAGTACTCTGTCCTGGGGATCCTGTTCCCTAGGTGCAACACCTTGCACTTTTTGGCATTAAATTTAAACTTCCAAATCTTAAACCACCTCTCTAGCCTTTGCAGATCACTCTGTATCTCCCCAGTTCCATCATTATGATCTACTCTCACACAGAGCTTAGTATCATCTGTGAAGAGATGCAACTTACCATGGAATCCTTCTCCAGTGTTGCTGATTAACATATTAACGAGGACAGGAACAGGAAGGAACCAGGACAGATCCTCATGGCAATCCACTTGTATCCTCCCTGTTTTCTAACTTGACATCATTAATCACAACCGTCTGCTGCCTCTCCATAAACCAATTTCCTACACATCTTGCTATGTTGCTTGCTGCACCCATTCCCTCTGTTTTCTTCAGCAGTCTTCTGTGAGGCACCAAGTAGAAAGCCTTGCTGAAATCAAAGTAGAGAGAATCCACAACAGGTTTTGCACAGTGAGTGAGCTCTGTGCTAATGGATTAGTGTATGGTCTGCTGGCACAGTGTTAGCTCAGTCATTGCCCCTCATGTTGCTGCTTAACTTCTATTCTCACCCTATCCTATATTGTGTGGGTACTATCTAGTACTGTGGGTACTGCCGATCTATCTGTCTACCTATAACACTCAGCTGCTAGCATAAGGGGGCTGCTGGGAGTCTGGCGGACCAATGGGGTACAGATTCTATTAAGGAGGTTTTTAGAGTGAGACAGTCCTAAGGGACTGTGTTTTACACCTTTTAGAGCACAGGGTACTGGGCTAATAAAACACCATTTCAAGTGCTTTTAAACATGTTTAATCAATCCCGCGAAACCAGAAATAGCAATGGTGCACTTCTGGTCCTGTGGCATAAATGGCCCTCCCAGACTGAGTGTCAGCAAGCACTGAGTGGAGGCAATGCACTGACAGAGGCAAGTATGTTTGCCAGTGTCAGCCAGGGACAGCCAGGGGTCAGGCATTTTGCAGCTTTGTTAGGAAGGTAAGAATTGTTTTATCTGTGAAATTAAAGGTAGCACTAAAAGATCATTGAGATGGACAAAGAAATAGGATTACATTACTGGTGGCCAATGAGGCAATATGTATTACCTGCAATAAGTTTAGCCTGCAGTCTAATACAGACTTTATTGCTTTTATATGTGATCAGTGTTCAGAAATCAAGGTCTCAAAGATTTAAATAATGGAGTAGGAAATGGAATTAAGTACTTTAAAAGTAAAAGCTTTTGCAAACCTCAGAGGTTTCTGTTTAATACCAAGTAGGAACAAACAGCACACATGTCCTATGGAAAAGCAAAAATGAGCAGCAAGGAAAAGAAAAAGTGACAAAGGAAAATGATAATGGCAAGGCATGGCAACATTTATTTAAAAGCGCCTAATCCCGGAGGCTCTGGGCACTGCACAGATAAGTAAACACATAATGACACTGATGAAGACTGGACCATGGTTGCCAGTAACCAGAGGTCCAAGAAAGGAGGAGGGCAATGTCTTTTGAGGTTGAGCGTACTAATAGTCCAGTGGCCTATGCAGCCAGTATTGTGTTATGCTTGTGCAACTGTGTTATAGGTTTTGGCCATTACGCACTTTCTATTCCAGAGGTACCACACCCTGTAGGCGGACCAAGGCAAGGAACCCTCTAGAGGATTTCACAGAGGTGCCACAGGATGATTCAATTGGCTAAGGGTACCTTTGAAGGATCCCAAAAGAAAGTAGTAGCATGAAGCATATAAGCAATCAATAGTTGTGACATAGTACTAGATAAAGCATCAGGGGCTTGATAATGTAATAGGTTGTGCAGGTTAGCAATGGCATACAGGTTAGAAGGATTGCAAGAGAATAAGGGGACCTCCCTGAGAGAGAGAGAATGGCAGGAGGGGTGAACAGCAAGTAAGGGACACCATCCACCCTTTCCAACAGCAGATCCTAGCCAATGGAACTAGAAAATAATGACTAGATATTATGACCTTCGCACGGAGAGAGAAAAAAACCCTTTGAGGAGGAAATCTCTGGGGATCCAAGGCCTAGGTCACCTTCTTTCCAGGCTTTGAGATATTTTATTTAGTGATGGCTCTGCTGCTGCAATTTGGAAAAACCCAATAAAAGAGAGGTGGAAAATATTCCAATTTGGAGGAAGCTCACTCAATCCCTCTAACAGGAATGCTGTGGAAAGTTGCAGGCACCACTCTACAACAATCTACAGCCAAGGCAGGAGGAGGAGGAGAGCAATGACTGCTGAGACATTCACCTGGCCTACCAATCTGAATGCAAACCAGGTGAACCAGTGGCAGCCATGGGAGAATAACTTTGAAGTATGCCTCTGAACCCACTCGAACAGCTAATGGGGTCCCCATGAGATCCCCACCCCTACGACTTTGAGTCTTAACTTCTACAACTTGGGGTGCCATCGGTACAGTTGATGACTTAAGGTCCACCTGGAGTGAGCACCTTCCCAGCTATGGATCAGGTGAGAAAGACCCCGCCCCAAACTTCGCATGCCCAAGCTGCGGACTGTAGGTGCAGAGTGAGATCATTGGCTGCAGGGGAAACCCTGTGCCAGAATGGTATGGCTGGCTTGCCCAGAGACTGATGAGGAGCTGAATGAGCACTGAGTGCTGAGACCTTGCAGAGATTAGATGGCAGGGAGCAGTGAGCAATGATGGCATAATCAGGGGTTGATCTGGACATAGTTCAGTAAGGCAGGGTAGTTGTACAGGAAAGCATAACAATAATTGGACCTGCACATAGGTCAGCAAGTAATAGGCATAGCCAGACCAACACATAGGTCTGCAAAACATAGTAGCAATGAAGGGAACATAAATGGGGCAGCAGTATGATATTGGAACAAGCCAGCCATGCATTAAAAAGCCAAATCAAGGTGACAAATACTCTGAGGATGTTTGGTGGCAAAGGCAGGATTTAGAACAGAATAATTAGCCACATGGGGCCACGACTCCCCAGATACTTCCCAGTCCCTGCCATAGGACAAACAAGAAAGTGATGGAAGGGTTGAGAACCACATGCAGAAATTAAAGCTAGTTAACAGCAGCAGCAGTAGCTTTAGCTGACCTCAGAGTAGAACAACAGTGTACAAACAGGGAATAGCATCAGCTATGAGTGGTTGTATTCTATAAGCATGGAAGGAGAGAAGCACAATGTTGTGAAAACAGCTATGACCACAGGGGAGGTAGACTGAGCAGGAAAAACATGATTGAACTGCATAGCAAGGTTCAGATGGAGCTTGAAACATGTGAAAACAATTAGGCTTGATAGCATGGGGAGCAATTAGGCCTGTAGCATGAGAAGCAACTTTGGGTTGTGTAAAAACACAAGTACTGGGTACAATAGCAATGGGAGTAAGTAAAAGCTGAGACCCAAATCCCCCAGAAAGAAAACAAAAACACAAACACAGAAGAAACAGGGAAGGAATAAAAGGAAACACACAGCCAGAGGCAATATACAAACCAGAAGCAGAGGAACAAAAACACAAAATTCAGCAGAAGAAGCAGCAATGCCCCAGCTAGCTGCAGAGCAAATGGACAGATCCTCTGGCGGCAAAGAAAAAGTGCTCAGAAGGAGGCTGAGGGAACTGCTTATATAGCCTCAGAAGTGCGAGGGCTGGCTGCTTGTTCATCGAACCAAAGGCGGAGCTTACCAAATATGAACCCCTGCAAGAAGCTCAGCCAGGATACATCAGGGAATATAGGAAAATGGCACTATCATTACAGGACTAGACAAAAATGAGGAGGGAGTCAGTGCTCACCAGGTACATATACTAGGTGAGTCTATATTAAAATGCATGGACAAGTATACTGTACATGTGTATGTGACACGTTGCATAGAACCACCAGTAGCTTCTCTGGAGCAAAAACAGCTGACATTGAGACAATGTTGGAAGAAATTCTGAGGAATGCAGGAAGTAACCCATTCATGGTAATTTATGCAAGGACAAACAACACAGGCAAAAAAATGAATCAATATATATAGTAGTAGTAGTAGCGATAATTTTTTATTCATACAAAAAATGAATAAGGATATCTCCACTGAGCTGAAGCTCCTTTACAGTGAGATCTAGGTGTCATTTCCAGTTACTCTTATAAGTTAACAATATAACTAAGGAAACATATATACACTATAATTATACATCAATAAATATAACACAATTCCAAATCATAAAACAAACTAAGACAAGAAGAACATACAAAAAACAATAATTAATTCACAGTATACATTTAATACAAGTTACAATCTACCATCCTATGATTCAAACTATTTCTCATCATAACTAATACTTTCGATAAGCCTTTGTTTAATTTGGTGCAACTGGAAATTTCCCTCAAGGGGTCTAAGCTTCCCAGGCAATTTATTCCATATAGAAGGTCCGATATAAAACAAAAATGCTTATCCCCCCAAGACGTTCTCTGACTTGGGACTGCACAGTCCAAGTAATTAGCAAAGCACAGACCCTCAGCAGGTCTTTTATTTTAATGGACTCAGCCATATATTTAGGGACTTTTCCTGAGATACATTTTAACATTAACATAATTGTACTAAGAGCTTCTTTTGAGACAAAGTATGCCAGTCTAATTCTTTATACATATCTACTCTATGTGCCCTCTTTGCAGCTCCCAGTATAAATCTAATTAATTTATTATACATAACATCAAGCTTATATAGTTGCTCTTTAGACGCACCCATATATATCAAATTACCATACTCCAATATGGGTAGTACAACAACAGTTACAACTAATTTTCAGCATAAAGATGGTATTGTAGCTTTGGTTGTTCAAACCCCAAATCATTCATATATAAATTATATAGTATAGGACCCAAAATGGATCCTTGTGGGACTCCTGACGCAATCAATTTCAAATCAGAGTCACTCTCTAATAGTCACTTGCTGCAATCTTGAGTCAATTTATAACCGACTCAGACACACTACAGGTTTTAGTATGGACAGGAGGATGCCATGGTCCAGCGTGTCAAAGGCCTTAGAAAGGTCAACAAAAATTGCTCCCACTGGCATCCCCTGTCCATATGCTCCATTATATCTCCTGTAACCTTTAAAATGGCAGTGTTTGTTCCATGTTTGGGTCTAAAGCCGGATTGATAACTGTTAAGGATTTCATTATCTTTCAGATATACCTGTAATTGTTTTGCAACTATTTTCTCCAAAATTTTAGAAATTGTTGGTAAAAGAGAAATTGGTCTATAATTTTCTAATAATAACCTAGATCCTGTCTTATAAATTGGTACAATCTTGGCAGTCTTCCAAATTTGAGGTAACTCCGCACAGAGAAGAGACAAATTAAATAAGTTTGCTAAGGGAAAATCAATAATAGTGGCTGCATACTTTAACAAGATATTAGGGATACCATCCATACCTTCTGCTTTATTAGTATTAATTTTAAATAATAAATCCCTAACATCTCCTCTAGTAATAGAAGTAAACTTAAACTCAGCTTGTATACCAGATTGTACATAAACTCTATCTGTATCATTTACCTGGGAATTTCTCTGTAGAACCTGATTTACATCTCCTCCACCCAATTGTAATTCATTAATACCCATATTTGTGAAAAAGGTATTAAACTCATTAACCACCTTGTTTCCCAAATCCATCTTATTACCATTAATTAGGAAATGATTAGGATATCCCAAGCTAAGTCCCTTATGCATCTTATTTATTGTGTTCCAAAATACTCTTGAGTTTTCCATTATTTCTTTAGGCAATTTTTTGTTACAATAGGCCAATCTAGCCTTTCTAATTTCCTTTGTATATAAATGTCTTAATTGCTATATTTATTTATCCAGTCCTGGTCTCTCTTTACTAATTTAGCTTGTTTCCATGCCTTATCTCTAGCTCTTTTAATTTTAAACAAACCTGAATCATACCATGGCGCTTTGTTTGATTTTATCAACCTAGTTTTATAGGAGCATGTTTATTGCAAATTTGTATTAAATCCTTTTGAAACATATCCCACGCATCCCCACACTGGGAATTAGTTCTAGTCTCTCCAGTTATAATTTTCTAATTCCTGCATAAATTGAACATAATCAAACTGTTTAAAGACTCTAATTTGTACAACATTCTTAGATGTCTTTCTAGATTTCTGATTTCTAAAACAGAAAATTATCTGATGATCTGACATTGAGTCTGGTAACACCCCACTCTTTATAAACTTTTCTGGATTTGTAGTGAAAATAAGATCTAACATAGTTGAATTACTGGGATTTATTGCATTTAACCTAGTAACATCTTTTATCAGTTGACCAAATTCAATGTAGTAGCCATATCAATTAGACTATGATGGGCATCTATATTTCCCCAATCAACATTTAAATCCCCAATTATCAAAATCTCATGTGAATTTTGATAATTCTTCAGTACATCCTGTATTTCAGAGAAGACCATTAAGCTGCTTTTAGGTGGACGGTAAATGCCAATCAATAAGATGGGTTTAGAATAAGGTAGCTTTAATTCTAATGGTAACAATTCTGAATCAGTCCAATTATACAAATCTTGCAATTCCCTAACATCAATCCAATTTTTAACATAAACTAATACTCCCCCTCCTCTTTTGGATCTGTCTTTTCTATATATATAGAAATTTTCCAGGGCTATATCATTATCTTGAATTTTTGTATGCAGCCATGATTCAGTAATTATTAAAATATCAGGCTTATAATAAATCACCCACTCTCTTAGATACTCAATTTTCTTAAGCAAACTACAAATATTAATATGCACAATTTTCAATCCTTTTCATTCAACATTTCAAATGTATAATCATGATTCAAATCAAGCAACACCCAAGATTTAATTGAACATCCCACTTAACATTAACCCTATAATTACAAACCATTTACCCATTATAGACATTTTAAAATATAAACATTTCCCTTCACTAAACAATTTCTAGATTTGGCACTTTCTAAAACAGCATTATGTCCCCAGCCACATAGAAGTTCACTACCCATATACACCCATTTGATCAAAGTTGTCTCAATATAGATATTCAATAAGAAAGGCATGAATGTTTCCTTGCCACCCAATTAGAACATTTCTCTCTCTATCATAGTTCCCTTATACTCTATTGTCAAGTATGGACTTCTATAAAGGATTTTCTATTCTGAGCAGAATTTTCACATACTAAAACTGGCACCCTACCAGAACAATTCCCCACCATAACATCAACATTGTGAAAATTTAAACCACCCTGTTAATCAAACTTTAATTATAATAAAATAATGAGCAACTACCTCATTATATCAGGGATAATCCTATAAGGTAGAGGAAATCTCAGGTAATCCACTTAGTAAATACTGTATAAAACTTGTGCATATAAGCAACCCACCAGAATATATTAAATAAATAAATAAATAAATAAAAATAATAAAACTCAGTATAAAATTAACATAAATGAAACAAATAACCTACCCAGACTAGCATAAAAATATTCAGCTTCCAGTTAGAGTAACCCTAAATTTCTAAGTAAATCTCAGCAGAAATACTACTCAAATTTGCTCCTATTGTTACTAATAAAATTTCTAATACTGAGTGGCACTCATGCCACTCACTGCTGCGTTGCTGCACCTCGCACTGCAGGCAGCGTGTGGTTCTTTTATATTGTGCACTGCTCCCTCCTCCTTGATAAAGTGTGCTCTGTTACACCCTGGCCCCTCTCACTAGAGACACAGGAATGCAGGGTCAAAGAGAGCAAGGCACAGAAGAAATGAGGTTATACAGTGCCTACAGTTTTAACAGATATCAGGCTCACAGTTCGAATCCCCAACAGGCAGCAGCATGCTCTTTTAGGTCTCAGTCTCACAGTCCAGCAAAACAAAACAGCAGAAGAAATAATCAGTCTCTCAGATGATAGATGCAAATGGCATACCTGTTCTAGGATGAGTACTTAAAACTAAGTAGGAGCCTGGAACAAGGGAGTATAAATTTGTTTTCTCAGAGATTCTCCTGGTCCCAAGAACATGCTTACAGAAAAAAAATATCAATGATATTAATGAATGGTTATGAAAATGGACTCCTGACAAGATAAGTAACAAACTGAGAAAGGTTTGTGTATAATTACAGATACTGTAGCTAGGATGCTCTTCACCTGAATAAATATGGAAGTACAATACTGGGAAACCAAATCAGACAAATGATAAAAATGTTAAACTAACAAAAATGCGGGCTCAGGAAGTAACTACTGCACCTTGAGAGATGTAGTAAATACCCACAGGGAGATAATGAGATACATTTGTCATACAACAGCGATAATTATAAAGTGCTATTGGCAAATGCAGGAGGCTCTATTCACAAAAGGTGTACAGTGGCTATACCTGCGAAACCCTGATGCATAACCCACCCTGCACCTGGCCATGCTGACAGCGCCTCATGTACGCCATGCATGAACACTATATGCCCTTCCACATGCCTGAGTACCCAGCCAAATGTGCAGCTCCATGAGGGATGGGCCAAGAGCTGGGAGTGGGGTGGCAGTACTTCAAACCATTCATGAAGGTGCAGAGTTGCGGTGCAAGTGGGTGATGGCTTTGTCTTCTGGAGGCAGCTGTAAATGTTATGCGCCCACCTGGGTTGCCACTGTATGTCACAGTGGGGATGGCAGGAGTCATCAGACCCCCACAGAGGCCACCCCAGCTGTCAGGGCACTCTGGGTAGGCTGGGGTAGACATCTGAGGACACCCCACTAATGCTGTTTATTCACAATATGTCTGCCATCAACATGGTGTCCCACAGGCACAAAGAGATCCACCAAGGGACCCAGGTAGGGCAGCTGATTGGCTGCCTGCCTAGGTCTGCAGCTCCGCACCAGTCCACCCCCCACAAACCTGCACACAGGGGGTGGGTCACAGACAGGAGACGTGCATTGGCCACTGTTCAGGAATATGGCTGATGCTTGAATCTCCCAAGGGTGCAGAGCTGTGCAGGGGGTTATGTGCCTTCCACATACCCCCACCCACCTTTGTGAATAGGCACCATTGCAAATATACTCAAAAAGGTGGGGATTCTCCATAGGGTAGGAAGTACATGCAGAAGCATGTGTCCTGCTCATGAGTCCTGCACCTGCAGAATGATGTGTGGTGGCCATATTCAAATCCACCAGACACTGTACTGCCCCTTCCATGGCCCCACACCCCAGCACACAGATGCATGTGAGCACTTCCACAGACAAGAGCAGGCATCCAATGGGATGCCTGTACCTGGTCCACCACTGGATCACATGCAGCCATGGGGTGCCACAGCAGTGAGGTGGGTGGGTGACCAAATGGGCACCCTGGCACTTTATAGGATACCTGATGGCTGAGCTGGCATGTTGGGGGTACTCTGCGCCCCAACATGACCGCCATGGCCAGTGGTGGCAACCGGGGGAGTGTGCAGTGGCCACATTTTCCCTAGGGACATGTAACCTTGTGCCCCCCTCACCTGGCACTCCACACTTTCAAGCATAGCACAGAGCACAGGTACACCCCCTGTAACACTCCCCGGACCACCCCCTCATGGATCTTGCCAGCCAGGTGGGGGATCTGGTGCGTAGCAGTCCTGCGCCACTTTGGAGAATCAGGTACAGAGGGTGCAGGGGCCACAGAGGGTCAACATGCCACAGATACGCGGTGCATAGACTCTCCACACATTAGAGAATAGGGGCCAAAGAGTGAACTAGAAGTTTTGATGCAGAGTGAAAGGATCGATGCTGTAGCAGCAACATAGACATGTGAGATACAACTAATGACTGGAATAAGAAATTAAGGGGTTAATAATAGTACAATAAAAACAGAGAATAAAAAGAGAGGAGGTTATGTATGTAAATTCAGAGTTAGAAGCTAGGAGTTAAAAGTATTAAAGAAAATAACATTAACATGGATATTGAAAGTATATGGGTTGAACTGAAAATGAGGAGAGGAATTAAAATAATAATGGGAGTATTTTATAGGCCACCTTGCTGCAGCAACAAGAACAGTGAAGTGTTACTGAGGGAAATAACAAGGGCAGCAGAAAAAATGAGATGTTATGATAATGGGTGTTTTTATTCTAATCTGTATTTAATTGGGAAGATATGAGTGGTGAAACCCCTTATAAATGTCTATTCTCTGAACAATTAGTAAGCCAAAGGTTAAATCAGTTACAGCAGTACAGGGACCCACTAGAGGAATGACTGCTCTGGATTTAATAATCACTAATTTTATATCTGAACTAAAGAATCAGCGAGAAACTAGGCACAAGTGATTATAATATGATAGAATGTACGCTACAAACCAGCATAACAAGGAATATGGAGACCACTATTGCAAGACTCTACAATAGAGCAGACTTCAGGACAGGATGATAAACACATGACAATCAGAATGAGAATGTATAAAGGAACATGGAGAAAATAAGCTGATGAGAATGGATTGTCATTAAAAGTAAACTGCTAGAGCCGGAACACAGATTAATTCTTTGTAGAAAATTCTACAACAAAAAAGATAAAATACCATTATGACTAACTAACAAGGTATGCAAATAAATAAGGAATAAATAAAAGACGTATAGAAAACTCAGGGAAGACCCAAGTGATCCAAACATTCACTGTTATACAACTGAGCAAAGAAGGACTAAACAAACAAATAGGAGGAAATGGTCAAAATGAAATTTAAAACTGTTCACACCAAAGATTACTCAAAGTATTTGCTTTGCTTATGCCAACAGCAACAAAGAATCATACTAGAGGTGCACAGAATTTTCAAATTCTAAACACACCAGAATGCGGTAATTTTGGAAATTCTCACCTAATTCTTTGGAAGTAGAACTGTGAAATTCTGAAAGCAGTATGGTACCCAAAAATTTATGTAACTCATGGATTCATTTTTCAGAAACTGCAAAATACTATTCTATGGATCACATGATCCGAGAATATTATTCTGCAGTTTACACAAAATGTTTTCCAAATTCTGTGTAATTAAAATGGAAATTCTGAAAAGGATTTTGGAAGCGGAATTGCAATTCTGCACAAATGCCACTGCGGAGTTGCACATTCCACGAGCTCTAGATTAGACAGAACAGCAGGACCAATAATTGATAGAGGAAGTTATATCAACATCTCAACTAATGCCAAATCATATAAATGATTATTACTTTACTGTATTTAATAAAGTACATGGTGAGACATTAATTACAATTAAGGAGGCAGTATGGTGTAGTGGTTAAGGGCACAGAGCTGCAAACCTGGAGACCAGGGTTTGAATCTCATCAGCCCCCACTTGCAAACTGTGCAACCCTGAGCAATTCCCTTAACTTCCTTGTGCTCCCAGGTTGCATCAAGAAACAAGCTTCAGCTTAGTGTGCCTTTCCTGGTTAAACAATTTCCCCTTCCCTTCCTACAAGAAGAAATAATACACTGGAGGCAAATAACCAGATAGTCTCAGAAACTGAAGTTTATGACCTCTTGAGTAAAATAAATATACATAAATCTTCTGGCCCTGACAGTCTTCACCCAAGACTTCTGAAGGACATTGCAATGTGCAATCAAATCAAGTGCAGTGCTTACGGGCGGACTGGATAGGCCTAGTGGTCCTTATCTGCCGACAATTTCTATGTGTCTATGTCCATAATGGCATAGATTACAACATTTATTCCTCACCCTTACGTAAATTGCATAAACTGCAAAATTTGCCTATTGAGTGTAGCTTGTATATGATGATTAGTTTATTTTTTTTAACCTGCTATGCAATTATTGTTCTGATTATTATTCATTACCCTCCTCTTCCCTCCCCGATGCATATGAAAATGAGCTCTATCAGATCAGTGTTTCTTTGTGGTGAAACTTTGAAATAAAATAAATAATGCATTATTCAATCAATCTTGCAATAAGGGAATGTACCCAAGATTGGAAAATGGAAATAGTAGTACCCATACACAGAAATTGGAGTAGGTCACTAGTTGAAAATTACATACCAGTCAGTTTGACTGCAGTATTAGGAAAATAATGGAATCATTAACCAAAGAAAACTAAACTTGGAACTGGAAAGTGACACAGATTTACAGTGGGGAGGTCTTGTACTACAAACCTGTTAGCCTTCTATGAGAATGTAAGCAACAGCTTGGACAAGAATGTACCAGCAGATGTTATTTATTTGGATTTCCAGAAGGCATTTGATAAGGTGACACACACAGAAGAAATACAGGTGAGGAGGTACAGACAAAGTGGGCAAGCATTAAGGATGCAATACTTGAAGCAACATCCCATTGTGTTAGGGAGAAAAGTAAGTGCAAAAGAAGGAGGAAACCATTTTGGTTCTCAAAAACAGTAGCAGAAAAAGACAAAGCCAAAAGGTTGGCCTTCAGGAAATATAAGGGAATGCAGCAGGATGAAGATAGGGAGGCATACCAAACTTCCCTAAGGGAAGCAGGGAAGGCAGTAAGGCAGGCAAATGCCCAAACTGAGGAAACACTAGCACTAACAGTAAAAGAAGGGGACAAAACTTTCTATAGATACATTAGTGAAAGGAGAAAGTCCAGAGGGGGTGTTACTAAGATCAAAGGGGATAAGGGGGAGTGTGGAGGAATACCAAGGAAAAGCATCTATCCTAAATAGATACTTCTGCTCAGTATTTACTGAGGAGAAGGTAGGACAGGGCCCACAGCTCAGTACCACGACCAGAGGGGGGGGGGAGGAGGTGTGTACAAGTCCCTTTGCAAAAGAAAGGGTCCTACAAGAGCTTGCTAAGCACAGGGTGGACAAGGCAATGGGACCTGATGGCATACATCCCAAGGTACTAAAGGAGCTAACTAACAGAACCATTATCAGAACTCTTTAGTGAGTCTCTGAGCAAAGGAGATATCCCAGAAGACTGGAGAAGGGCTCATGTGATCCCACTCCACAAGAGTGGCAGCAGGAAAGAGGCAGGGAACTACAGACCAGTCAGTCTTACCTCAATAGTGGGCAAGATAATGGAGGTACTCCTTAAGGAAAGGATAGTGCAACACCTGGACTCCATAGGAGCACAAGATCCAAGACAGCATGGGTTTAAAACAGGAAGGTCCTGTCAAACTAATCTCATAGATTTCTTTGGGTAACCAGAGTGGTGGAATAAAGAGTGCAGCTGATGTCGCCTACCTTGACTTTCGAGCTTCGATACTGTTCCACATAGAAGATTAATTAAGCTGGGTAGGCTCGGGTGGGTCAGAAGTTAGTCAACTGGTTGTTAAACTGGTAGGCAGGCAGAAAACAGAGAGTGGTGGTAAACTGTATACAGTCAGAAGAGATGCAAGTCACAAGTGTGGTACCTGATGGAGCAGTCCTGGGGCCAGTCTTCTTCAATATCTTCACCAGTGACATTGCAGATGGACTGGAGGGTAAGGTTTGCCTGTTTGCAGATGACACCAAGATCTGCAACAGAGTAGATGATCCAGATGGTGTGGCAGAATGAGAAGAGATCTGGATAAACTGGCAAAATGGTTTGAAGAGTGGCAACTGGGGTTTAACTCAAAGAAGTGCAAGATCATGCACATAGGGAAGAGAAATCCTGAAGCTACCTATATGTTGGGAAGGGAGTTGCTGGCAATCACAAAGGAAAAAAGAGACTTGGGCATCATCATCACAGATGACCTGAAATCATCCAAGCAGACCACTAAAGCAGTAGGTAAGGCTAGAGGAATGTTGGGGTGTATCAGTAGGGTTATCACAAGTCGTAAGAGGAAGGTAATAATCCCTCTTTACAAAACACTGGTTAAGCCCCATCTGAAGTACTGCGTGTAGTACTGGAGGCTGCACCTGCACAAGGACATAAACAAAATTGAGACAGTCCAAAGAAGGGCAACCAAAATGGTGCAGGGACTGCATCAGAAAACATATGAGGACAGATTAACAGAGCTCAACTCGTATATCCTAGAGCAAAGGAGGGTAAGGAAGTGATATGATCTAAACATTCAACTATCTTAAGGGCATTAACAAGGTGAAAGAGTCTAATATGTTTCAATATAAGAAAATAGCAGGACAAGAGGACACAGCATGAGATTAGAGGAGGCTGATTAAAGGGTAATGTGAGGAAGTTCTTTTCACAGAAAGGGTGGTAGATGCATAGAATGGCCAACCTCAGAAAGTGGTGGATATAAATACAGTACAGGGCTTCAAATAGGCATGGGATAGGGATCAGAGAACAATACAGATGAGTATGAATAAGTTATTTATTTATTTAAGCGTTTTACCAGGAAGGCATACTGAGCAGAGTACTGTTCAATTACAGATGCATCCTGGGGGATGGGAGAACATAGGAGAACAATTTACACAGTATAGACAAGAAAATACATAGTGGGAGAAATACTGACATTAGGATCTGGTTACATGTCAGTAGTAGCTTGAGAGAGACAAATTGGTTACCACAGTACATACGGTATGAGAAAACACTTGAAGTCAGGATTGGCAAGTGAATACATTGTGGAAGATCACTAACATTTGGTTCAGAAACCACTACATACAGGATTGAGTGTGGCAGTTGGGAGCACAGTTACATACAGCAAGTGTACAACAAAATTAAGTTTTGAGCCATACGAGATACAGTATAAGGTGAGTGGACAATAGTTAGATACTGATGAATTACAAATTTGCTAAGTGCCAACATTCCCAGAAGAGTTGCCTAGTAGTTGGTAGGCTCCTAGACACAAGCACAGGTGAGGACGAAATGATCTTGGAGCATGGAGTTTAGGTGCGACAGGGAGGTGAAGCGACTGAATGTTAGCTGGGAGGAGCTCCATAGCGAGGAATGCGGTAGCTGAACCCTGATTGCCCAGTGGAGGTAGATCGGTATGGGACAGCTGGGACAGCTAGGGACCTGGAGTCTGAGTTTCTGAGTGCATGATTGTGCGCTAGTGTTTGTTAAGATGTCGGAGGTAGGGAGGAGCTGCTGAGACCAATGCTTGGCCGTAATTTTTGCCCAGTGGGTTAGCCTGCGATAGTCAAGTGAGGTGAGGTTCATTGCTTGATATAGGGCACAGTGGTGTGTAGAGTAGGGGCTGTTTAGTGTGAAGCGGCAAAAAGAGTGGAAGAGATGGTCCAGCCTAGCTAATGTGGTCTTTGGGCGGCACTGTAGACTACGTCCCCATAGTCAAGGACTGGGAGGATCATTTATTTATAATGACCTTCCTGGCTGGAAGGAGTAAAGTTGTCATGATTCATAAAGTGCACAGCCTTGGGTGCAGCTTCTTAAGTAAGGAGTCAATATGTTTGGAAAAGTTGAGGTGTTGGTCAAGTCAGACACCGGGGTATCTGAAGGTGGTGCAGGACTCCAGTGGGGACCCTTTCAGGGTGTGAAAAACTAATGGTGAAGGGAGCCTAGAAATTTTCTGCCTCATCCCAAAGGTTAAGGAGATTGTTTTGTTAGCATTTAGGAGGAGATTATTTGAACGGAGCCAGTGGCTGGACTGTGATGAAGTCGTGCTGAAGTCTGGACGCAACTTCAGAGGGTGAGGGGCCGGATGCGTATAGCACCGTATCGTCTGCATACATATGGATGGCAGAATGTGTGCAGGTGGAGGGCAAATCATTTAGAAAGACCGAGAATAGGAGGGGGCCTAGGACAGATCCTTGAAGCACTCCTGACGTGATTGGGAGGGGGTCTGACATGGACGCTCTGATACGGACAGCTTGGGATCTACCAGTGAGGTAGGAGTGGAACCAAGATGTGGCCCAGCCAGATAGGCCAGCCTTAGCAAGTTTTGTCAGGAGAAAAGAGTGACTCACCATATCAAAAGCCTTTGCCAGGTCGATAAAGATGGTGGCAGTGATGTGGCCAGCATCCATCCCTGAAAGGATGGAGTCAGTAATCCTAAGAAGGGAGGTGGTAGTAGAGTGGGATTTCCTAAAGCCAGACTGGTAAGGGGAAAAGAAGGAAGAGGAGTCCAGACAGGTGGATAGGTGAGAGAGAACCAGGCATTCTTGTATGTTGGCAAGAGTCGGTAGGAGGGAGATGGGCCTGTAGTTGCTTGGGTTTGAGGCATCACCACCCTTTGGAAGTGAGATTATGGTGGCATGTTTCCACTCAGTGGGGACTTCTGCTAGGATGAATGATAAGTTAAATAGGGTGGCTAGGGGTTGAGCTATGGCAGGGGCCAACAGGTGGAGCATTTTGGAGTCCAACCCCATGGGACATTTTCCCTTTTCAGGGTTAAGGGCAACCAGTGCATTGTATACCTCATCGGGGTGACTTGCAGGAAGGAGAAAGGCTGAGCTGCAGCACCACAAGATGTGGTATCAGTGGGGGCATGCTGAGCCTGGTGCGGGGTGGCCCTGGGAGTAGCATGGCTGGTAGTGAAGACAGTGTTAAACAAGGTGGCAACTGCTGAGAGGTCAGTGATGGTGTGACCACCAACCTGCAGGGATGGGATTGGTGGTTGTCATGGCAGACATAGAAGCAATTTGACCACCTTCCAGAAACAAGATGGGAGATGGGAGGAGGAACTGAATGTGCATGAGAAGTAGTTGGCCTTTGCTTGGTGGATTATTTTAGTACTAGAATTGCGGAGCACTCTGTAAGTCTGGAGGTCGGCCTGGGATTTAGAGGTCTTATAGGTTTTCCAGGCCTTGTCTCGGATTCGGAGGTGGGCAAGGCTATTGGGAGAGATCTATGGTAGATGAGCACCTCGGACTCTGGACCGTCTGAGGGGGGTGTAGCGGTCCCAGATGGCGATGAAGTTGGACTTAAAGAATGACAGTGCCTCATCTGTTGAGGTGAAATGATTGATGCACGACCAATCATAGTTGCCCAACTCATTTAATAATGAGGGGAGGTCCAGGGATTTGTAGGATCTCGAAAGTAGGATTCTGGGACGGGGAGCTTTGGGTTTGTGAAATTTGCGCACGGTGTAGATCCTGTGGTGGTCACTAAGGGCATCCAGAAGGAGTCCAGAGGCTATAATCCTGTGAGGGTGAGAGGTGAGGACCAATCTAGCAGTGTATGGTTCTGTGTTTTGTGGTTTGCCAGAGTAGGTTCAGTGATTCGTTGTGTTAGGAATTAGGGCTGTTACCTTGTCACAAAATTTGGAAAGGGACTCAGCAAGCCAGTTCTGGTTAAAATCCCCTAATATGTGGATCTCACCACCTGCTGCCAGGGAGTTTAAGTAGCCTAGGTAGTCCAATGTGTAAGGTGAGGTGGTGCCTGGAGCGCAGTACGTGCCTGCTATGTAGATTGGGATTGAGTGGGGATGGAGAGTTTTACCATTAAGGCATTAATGGAGTCCGTTGGTAGGGATAGGGCAACCATGGTGAATTTGATGGAGGAAGCAATGTACAGCGCTCTCACGACTCCTTTTCTGCCGACCTGGTCATGGCGGAGGAGTGTGTAGCGGGTATGGCAAATTCTCGTCAGTGTGTTATGTGATTTTAGCCAAGTTTCAGAGATAATCAGAATGTCTGGGCTGAGAGACATGGCGAGGGCTTGTAGCAAGGTTATTTTACATGAGAGACTGCATATATTATGTGTATTAGTTTGAGGCCAGTGGATTTGAGTGGGACAAAAGGGTTTTGGGCATGGGGGTGGGTTGGTCCTGGGTTAAGTTCGATATCCCTGCAAGGAGAAGTAGCAGGGTGACCAATAGTTTGGTGTGATGGGCTATCCACAGAAGTTTTCTGGTGGTGGTATGATGTACAGTTCCGTCAGCTTTTGGTCTCAGGTTTCTGGTGAGGAGGACTAGGAGGCTGATTCAGAAAGTAGGTGGGATTAGCCGGGGCAGGTGAAAGAGTATGGTAGGGATGGACATGGTGCGTTCAGCTGAGATAGTGGGTAAGGAATATTTGTTAGCAACCTGTCACAAGATGTGATGTGGGCTGGGAGCAGAGGGTAAATTGATGGTGGGAGGGACACCCAGGGGTGATGATAAAGAAGATTAATAAGTAAAGTTGAGGCATAATGGAGAGCTAAAAGCAAGGGTCTGGAAAGTAAATGGCAAAACCTTGGTGTAGTGGCCCTAGTGGATGGCTGGTATAACCTGCAGATGAGAAAGTAGGCTGATTGGTTAAAACTGGCATGTGACTTCAGGTATATAAGGGAGGGACTGCCAAGGGTGGTGGTGGGAGCTGACGCAGCATCAGCGGGATCTACTTGTTCAAACTGTGTTAGCAGCAGCACCATGAGCCGTGCACTTCAGCGCCTGCCTGTGAACTGCCATGGGGGGCCGGTCTGCACTCCAGTTCTGGAGGGCTTCCACTGCCCTCATGACCTGAGGATTGCCTCGAAAGCTGTGAGAAAGACCGAATTTAAATAGGTAAGAGGGATGGAGGGAGGGGCTTGGTACAATCTTAAGTAAGCTTTAAACAAAGGGAGTCGGGGCTCAGAGGAGCAGTTACTGCAGTGGGAAAGCTCTAAATAATTTAAATCTTAGCCTGCTTGAAGAGCTGCTCAGAGGTGTCTGAAAGCAGCTGGTAATTCAGAAGTTTCAAACTTCCCTTAGATGGGGAGCTCAGAGGTGCCTTAAGCAGATAAATTAAGCACTTTAGACCATTGTTTGTGTCTACGTTAGTTCAAGTTCAAGTTTATTGCAGGAAAGACTCCGTTGAGCAAGCTCATTCACAAGGAGGTCCTGAGGCACATACACATACAATTCACAATTACATAGACTGGAGATATAAAATGTAGAACAACAAAGAAAAAAATATATATAATACAAGAGGTATACACAATAGAAGTCCTTATGCTATTTATGCAGTACCTTCCAGCTTTAACCTTGCCCTAAATTATGCAACACATTTCAGCTTAATAAGTAGAGGGCCAGTTGGTACCTAGGAAGTTGACTTGGCGTTGGGGGCCTAGTAGCACCTACATATGTCTTTTAATTTAGAGATAGCTAATGTTTTGTAGGAGTTACTTGATACGATGCCGGTTAGCTTCAGCATGCTTGTAGTTGTTCCAAATGTTTGAGAGGGTGTATGAGACAGCTCTTTGGCCAGCTGTTAGTGCGTGTCCTCAAGAACATCTAGTAGGATAAGGTCAGATTTCCTTAGGAGTAGAAGCTATGCGAGATGTGTATGAGAGACGTTAAATAGACAGGCAGTTTGTGGAGTAGTAATTTGAGGGTCCAAATGCCAGCATGCAGGAGGCGCTCGTGGCAGAGAGGTCCACCCAACTGCTGCACAAAGATCACAGTAGGGGTCCTGTACGCAGAGTTAGTAGAAGCGTAAGAGCATGGTGATAGAACATGTCCAGTTTAGATAGGCTCAAGGTTGGGAGGAGATAGAGATAATGTCTCCATAGTCAAACCAGGGAAGGAATGTTGCTTGGACAAGTCTTTTGCGGGTCACGAGAGAAAAGAGGGTCCTATTTCTAAAGAAGAAACCCAAGCGTGCTTTAAGCCTCTTTGATAGATCCTCGATGTGGTCATTGAAGGAAAGCTTGTTGTCTATCCACATACCTAGATATTTAAATTTAGGTATGACTTCCAAGGGTTCACCTAGGGAGATGACTATGAAGTTTTTAGGTGGGGTAGGTAGGGCACCAGACAAGGCAAGTCTCAATAAAATCATTGTCTTGGTTTTTTTGGCATTTAAGAGAAGCTTGGCATCAATAAGGTTGCTTTCTAACTGGATAAAGGCAGCTTGGAGTGCTTCCCTGACTTCAGTTAAGGATGTGCCTGATGCGTACAAAACTGTATCGTCTGCAAAGAAATGTATGCTAGAGTTCTTTATGTGGGAGTCAAGGTTGTTGATGTACAGGGAAAAAAGGATTGGTCCTAGGATGGAGCCTTGAGGGACTCCTCTGGCAATTGGAAGGGGGGCAGATAGTAGGCCATCAGCTTTGACTTTTTGTATCCTTTCCTACCAGAACTGTTGCCCTCTTTCCATTTGGACTGTCATGACTGTTGCCCTCTTTCCCTTTGTGCTGCCAGTACTGTTTCCCTCTTTCCCTTTGTACTGTCAGTACTGTTTCCCCGTTTCCATTTGTACTGCCAGGAGTGTTACCCTCTTTCCTCTTGTATGGCTAGAACTGTTGCTGTTTTTCCTGTTCTGCTACCAGGATTGATGTCTTTTTTCCCTTTTAGTGTCAGGTCTGTTGCCCTCTTTTCCCTTTGTACTACAAAAACTGTGGCCCTCTTTCCCTTTGTACTGTCAGGACCGTTGTTCTCTTTTCCTTTGTGCTGACAGAACTGTTTCCCTCTTTCACTTTGTACTGCCAGGACAGTTTCTTGCTTTCCCTTTGAGCTTCCAGAACTGTTTCCATTTTCCCGTTGTACTGCCAGGGCTATTGCCCTTTTACCCTTTGTATTGCCAGAACTGTTGTCCTCTTTCACTTTGTGTTGCAAGAACTATTGCCCCTTTTCCCTTTGCACTGTCAGGACTGTTGCCATCTTTTCCCTTTGTACTGCCCAGACTATTATCCACTTTCCCTTTGTACTACCAGGACTGTTGTCCTGTTTTCCCTTT
This sequence comes from Neoceratodus forsteri, assembly GCA_016271365.2. Taxonomy (NCBI): domain Eukaryota; kingdom Metazoa; phylum Chordata; order Ceratodontiformes; family Ceratodontidae; genus Neoceratodus; species Neoceratodus forsteri. Next base: position 131,368,573 of record JADMNL010000024.1, read on the forward strand.
CTACTGTCGAGGTTGTTTCCTTTTTTCCCTTTGTATTGCCAGGACTGTTGCACATTTTTCCTTTATATTGGTAGGACTATTGCCCTCTTTTTCCTTTGTACTGCCTGAACTTTTGCACTCCTTCCCTTTGTACTGTTAGGACTGTTGCCCCTTTTCCCTTTATTCTGCCATGAATGTTGCCCTTTTTCCCTTTTTACTGCCCACACTGTTGCCCTCTTTCCCTTTCTAGTACCAGGACTGTTTTCCTTTTTCCCTTTTACTGTCTGGACTGTTGCAGTCTTTTCCCTTTGTTCTGCCAGAACTGTTGCCCTCTTTCTCTTTGTACTGCAAGGGATGTTGTCGTTTTTCCCTTTGTACTGCCAGTACTGTTACCCTCTTTCCCTTTGTGCTGCCAAAACCGATGCAATCTTTCCATTTCTACTACCAGGACTGTTGCCCTTGTTCCCTTTGTACTGCCAATACCCTTGCCCTGTTTTCCCTTTGCACTGTCAAGATTGTTTCCCTCTTTCTCTTTGTATTGCCAGAACTGTTTCCCTTTGTACTGCCAGGACTGTTGTCCTCTTTCCCTTTGTATTGCCAGAACTGTTGCCCTTTTTCCCATTGTACTGCCTTGGCTATTGCCCTGTTTCCCTTTGTATTGCCAGAACTGTTCCGCTATTTCCCTTTGATGTGCCAGAACTGGTGCCTTCTTTCCCATTGTACTGCCAGGACTGTTGACCCTTTTCCCTTTGTACTACCAAGACTGTTTCCATCTTTCCCTATATACTGCCAGGACTGTTGCCCCTTTTCCCTCTGTACTGCCAAGACTGTTTCCCTCTTTTCCTTTGTGCTGCCAGGAATGTTGCCCTTCTTCCCTTTGTACTGTCAGGACTGTTGCCATCTTTTCCCTTTGTACTGCCCACACTGTTACCCACTTTTCCTTTGTACTTCCAGGACTGTTGCCCTTTTTCCCTTTGTACTGCAAGTACTGTGTCCCTCTTTCCCTTTGTGTTGCCTGAACTGTTGCCCTCTTTACATTTCTACTACCAGGACGGTTATCCTTTCTCCCTTTTACTATTAGGACTGTTACCCTCTTTTCCCTTTCTACTGCCAGAACTGTTGCCCTCTTTCCATTTGGACTGTCATGACTGTTGCCCTCTTTCCCTTTGTGCTGCCAGTACTGTTTCCCCATTTCCATTTGTACTGCCAGGAGTGTTACCCTCCTTCCTCTTGTATGGCAAGAACTGTTGCTGTTTTTCCTGTTCTGCTACCAGGACCGATGCCTTTTTTCCCTTTTAGTGTCAGGACTGTTGCCCTCTTTTCCCTTTGAACTGCAAAAACTGTGGCCCTCTTTCCCTTTGTACTGTCAGGACTGTTGTTCTCTTTTCCTTTGTGCTGCCAGAACTGTTTCCCTCTTTCACTTTGTACTGCCAGGACAGTTTCCTGCTTTCCCTTTGTGCTGCCAGGATGTTTGCCCTCTTTTCCTTTGTACTGTCAAAAATGTTGCCATTTTTCCCTTTGTACTACAAGGACTGTTGTCCTCTTTTCCTTTGTGCTGCCAGAACTGTTGCCCTCTTTCCCTTTCTACTGAAAGGACTGTTTCCCTTTTTCCCTTTATACTGTCAGGACTGTTGTCCTCTATTCCCTTCGTACTACCAGGACTGTTCTCCATTTTACCTTTGTACTGTCAGGGCTGTTGCCCTCTTTCCCTTTGTAGAGAAAGAACGGTTGTCCTTTTTCCCGTTGTACTGCCAGGGCTATTGCACTTTTACCCTTTGTATTGCCAGAACTGTTGTCCTCTTTCCCTTTGTGCTACAAGAACTGTTGCCCTCTTTCCCTTTGAACTGCCAGGACTGCTGCTTATTTTCCCTTTGTACTACCAAGACTGTTTCCCTCTTTCCCTATGTACTCCCAGGACTGTTGTACCTTTTCCCTTTACACTGTCAGGACTGTTCCCATCTTTTCCCTTTGTACTGCCCGGACTATTATCCACTTTCCCTTTGTACTACCAGGACTGTTGCCCTGGTTTCCCTTTCTACTGTCGAGGTTGTTTCCTTTTTTCCCTTTGGATTGCCAGGACTGTTACCCATTTTTCCTTTAGACTGGTAGGACTATTGCCCTCTTTTTCCTTTGTACTGCCTGAACTTTTGCCCTCCTTCCCTTTGTACTGTAAGGACTGTTGCCCCTTTTCCCTTTATTCTGCCACGAATGATGCCCTTTTTCCCTTTTTACTAACCGCACTGTTGTCCTCTTTCCCTTTGTGCTGCAAGAACTGTTGCCCTCTTTCCCTTTGAACTGCCAGGACTGCTGCTTATTTTCCCTTTGTACTACCAAGACTGTTTCCCTCTTTCCCTATGTACTCCCAGGACTGTTGCACCTTTTCCCTTTGCACTGTCAGGACTGTTGCCATCTTTTCCCTTTGTACTGCCCGGACTATTATCCACTTTCCCTTTGTACTACCAGGACTGTTGCCCTGGTTTCCCTTTCTACTGTCGAGGTTGTTTCCTTTTTTCCCTTTGGATTGCCAGGACTGTTACCCATTTTTCCTTTAGACTGGTAGGACTATTGCCCTCTTTTTCCTTTGTACTGCCTGAACTTTTGCCCTCCTTCCTTTGTACTGTAAGGACTGTTGCCCCTTTCCTTTATTCTGCCTGAATGTTGCCTTACCACTTTTACTGCCCCTCTTGTTGCCTCTTCCCTTTGTGCTATCTCCTAAACTGTTGCCCTCTTTTCCTTTCTAGTACCAGGACTGTTTTTCTTTTCCTTTTACTGTCTGGACTGTTGCACTCTTTTTTCCCTTTGTGCTGCCAGAACTGTTGCCTTCTTTCCCCTTGTACTGCAAGGAATGTTGTCCTTGTTCCCTTTGTGCTGCCAATACTGTTACCCTCTTTCCCTTTGTGCTGCCAGAACTGTTGCCCTCTTTCCATTTCTACTACCAGGACTGTTGCCCTTTTTCCCTTTTACTGTCAGGACTGTTGTCTTCTTTTCACTTTGTTCTGTCAGAACTGTTGCCCACTTTCCCTTTATACTGTCAAGACTGTTCCCCTCTTTCCTTTTGTATTGCCAGAACTGTTTTGCTCTTTCACTTTGTGCTGCCAGAACTGTTGCCCTCTTTCCCTTTGTACTGCCAGGAATGTTGCCCTTTTTCCCTTTGTACTGCCAGTACTGTTACCCTCTTTCCCTTTGTGCTGCCAGAACAGTTGCCCTCTTTCCACTTCTACCACCAGGACTGTTGCCCTTGTTCCCTTTTATTGTCAGAACTGTTGCCCTCTTTTCCCTTTGCAATGCCAAGACTGTTTCCCTCTTTTCCTATGTACTGCCAGGACTGTTGCCCGTTTTCCCTTTGCAATGCCAAGACTGTTTCTCTCTTTTCCTTTCTGCTTCCAAGACTGCTGCCCTTTTTCCCTTTATACTAACAGGACTGTTGTCTTCTTTTCCCTTTGTACTGCCCAGACTGTTACCCACTTTCCATTTGTACTACCAGGACCCTTGCCCTGTTTTCCCTTTGCACTGTCAAGATTGTTTCCCTCTTCCCTTTTGTATTGCCAGGACTGTTTCCCTTTCCCTTTGTACTGCTAGAACTGTTGCCCTTTTTCCCTTTGTACTGCCAGGACTGTTACCCTCTTTCCTTTTGTGCTGCCAGAACTGTTGCCGTCTTTCACTTTTTGCTACCAGGCCTGTTGCCCTATCTCCCTTTTACTGTGAGGACTGTTACCCTCTTTTCCCTTTGTACTGCCAGAACTGTGGTCCTCTTTCCCTTTGTACTGTCAGGACTATTTCCCTCTTTCCCTTTGTACTGCCAGAACTCTTTCCCTCCTTTCCTTTGTACTGCCAGGAATGTTGCCCTTTTTCCCTTTTTACTGCCCGCACTGTTGCCCTCTTTCCCTTTGTGCTACTCAAACTGTTGCACTCTTTTCCTTTCTAGTACCAGGACTGTTTTCCTTTTTCCCTTTTACTGTCTGGACTGTTGCACTTTTTTCCCTTTGTGCTGCCAGAACTGTTGTCCTCTTTCCCTTTGTACTGCAAGGAATGTTGTCCTTTTTCCCTTTGTACTGTCAATACTGTTACCCTCTTTCCCTTTGTGCTGCCAGTACTGTTGCCCTCTTTCCAGTTCTACTACCAGGACTGTTGCCCTTGTTCCCTTTGAACTGCCAGGACCCTTGCCCTGTTTTCCCCTTGCACTGTCAAGATTGTTTCCCTCTTTCTCTTTGTATTGCCAGGACTGTTGCCCTTTTTCCCATTGTTCTGCCAGGGCTATTGCCCTGTTACCCTAACCATTGCCAGACTGTTCCCCTATTTCCCATGTTGTACTACCAGGACTGTTGCTCCTTTTCCTTTGTACTACAGACTGTTTTCTCTTTCCTATATACTCCAGGACTGTTGCCCCTTTTCCTTTGTACTGCCAAGACTGTTTCCCTCTTTTTCTTGGTGCTGCCAGGAATGTTGCCCTTCTTCCCTTTGTACTGTAAGGACTGTTGCCCCTTTTCCTTTATTCTTCCACAGATAGTTGCTGTTTTCCCTTTTACTGCCTACACTGTTGCCTCTTTCCCTTTGTGTTGCCTCAAACTGTTGTCCTCTTTTCCTTTCTAGTACCAGGACTGTTTTCCTTTTCCCTTTTACTGTCTGGACTGTTGCACTCTTTTCCTTTGTGCTGTCAGAACTGTTGCCCTCTTTCCCCTTTGTCCTGCAAGAATGTTGTCCTTTTCCTTTGTGCTGCCAATTCTGTTACCCTCTTTCCCTTTGTGCTTGGAGACTGTTGCCCTCTTTCCATTTCTACTACCAGGACTGTTACCGTTGTTCCCTTTTTTACTGCCAGGACCCTTGCCCTGTTTTTCCCTTTGCACTGTCAAGGTTGTTTCCCTCTTTCCTATTTGTATTGCCAGGACTGTTTCCCTTTCCTTTGTACTGCCAGGACTGTTGTCCTCTTTCTCTTTATATTGCCAGAACTGTTGCCCTTTTCCCATTGTACTGCCAGAGCTATTGCCCTGTTACCCTTTGTACTGCCAGAACTGTTCCCCTATTTCCCTTTGTTGTGCCAGGACTGGTGCTTTCTTTCCCGTTGTACTGCCAGGACTGTTGTCCCTTTTCTCTTTGTGCTACCAAGACTGTTTCCCTCTTTTCCTATATACTGCCAGGACTGTTGCCCCTTTTCCCTTTGTACTGCCAAGACTGTTTCCCTCTTTTTCTTGGTGCTGCCAGGAATGTTGCCCTTCTTCCCTTTGTACTGTCAGGACTGTTGCCATCTTTTCCCTTTGTACTGCCCACTCTGTTACCCACTTTTCCTTTGTATTTCTGGGACTGTTGCCCTTTTTCCTTTTGTACTGCAAGTTCTGTTTCCCTCTTTTCCTTTGTGTTGCCAGAACTATTGCCCTCTTTACATTTCTACTACCAGGACTGTTATCCTTTCTCCCTTTTACTGTCAGGAGTTACCCTCTTTTCCCTTTCTACTGCCAGAACTGTTGTCCTCTTTCCGTTTGGACTGTCATGACAGTTGTTCTCTTTTCCTTTGTGCTGCTAGAACTGTTTCCCTCTTTCACTTGTACTGCCAGGACAGTTTCCTGCTTTCCCTTTGTGCTGCCAGGACTTTTGCCCTCTTTTCCTTTGTACTGTCAAAAATGTTGTCATTTTTCCCTTTGTACTACAAGGACTGTTGCCCTCTTTCCCTTTGTGCTGCCAGAACTGTTGCCCTCTTTCCCTTTTTGCTACCAGGTCTGTTGCCCTATCTCCATTTTACTGTCAGGACTGTTACCCTCTTTTCCCTTTGTACTGCCAGAACTGTGGCCCTCTTTCCCTTTGTACTGTCAGGACTATTTCCCTCTTTCCCTTTGTACTGCCAGGAATGTTGTCCTTTTTCCCTTTGTACTGCCAGAACTGTTGCCCTCTTTCCTTTTGTGATGCCGGAACTGTTGCCCTCTTTCCCTTTCTACTGCAAGGACTGTTTCCCTTTTTCCCTGTGTACTGTCAAGACTGTTGTCCTCTATTCCCTTTGTACTGCCAGGACTGTTGTCCACTTTACCTTTGTACTGTCAGAGCTGTTGCCCTCTTTCCCTTTGTTCTACCTGAACTGTTGCCCGCTTTCCCTTTGTAGTGAAAGAACGGTTGCCCTTTTTCCCGTTGTACTGCCAGGGCTAGTGCCCTTTTACCCTTTGTATTGCCAGAACTGTTGTCCTCTTTCACTTTGTGCTGCCAAGAACTGTTGCCCCTTTTCCCTTTGTGCTGTCAGGACTGTTGCCATCTTTTCCCTTTGTACTGCCCGGATTATTATCCACTTTCCCTTTGTACTACCAGGACTGTTGCCCTGTTTTACCTTTCTACTGTCGAGGTTGTTTCCGTTTTTCCCTTTGTATTGCCAGGACTGTTGCCCATTTTTCCTTTAGACTGGTAGGACTATTGCCCTCTTTTTCCTTTGTACTGCCTGAACTTTTGCACTCCTTCCCTTTGTACTGTAAGGACTGTTGCCCCTTTTCCCTTTATTCTTCCACGAATGTTGCTGTTTTTCCCTTTTTACTGCCTACACTGTTGCCTCTTTCCCTTTGTGCTACTCAAACTGTTGTCCTCTTTTCCTTTCTAGTACCAGGACTGTTTTCCTTTTTCCCTTTTACTGTCTGGACTGTTGCACTCTTTTCCCTTTGTGCTGCCAGAACTGTTGCCCTCTTTCCCTTTGTACTGCAAGGAATGTTGTCCTTTTTCCCTTTGTACTGCCAATACTGTTACCCTCTTTCCCTTTGTGCTGCCAGAACTGTTGCCCTCTTTCCATTTCTACTACCAGGACTGTTACCGTTGTTCCCTTTTTACTGCCAGGACCCTTGCCCTGTTTTCCCTTTGCACTGTCACGGTTGTTTCCCTCTTTCCATTTGTATTGCCAGGACTGTTTCCCTTTTCCTTTGTACTGCCAGGACTGTTGTCCTCTTTCTCTTTGTATTGCCAGAACTGTTGCCCTTTTCCCATTGTACTGCCAGAGCTATTGCCCTGTTACCCTTTGTACTGCCAGAACTGTTCCCCTATTTCCCTTTGTTGTGCCAGGACTGGTGCTTTCTTTCCCGTTGTACTGCCAGGACTGTTGTCCCTTTTCTCTTTGTGCTACCAAGACTGTTTCCCTCTTTTCCTATATACTGCCAGGACTGTTGCCCCTTTTCCCTTTGTACTGCTAAGACTGTTTCCCTCTTTTTTCTTGGTGCTGTGGAATGTTGCCTTCTTCCCTTTGTACTGTCAGGACTGTTTGCCATCTTTTCCCTTTGTACTGCCCACTCTATTTACCCACTTTTCCTTTGTATTTCTGGGACTGTTGCCCTTTTCCTTTTATACTGCAAGTTCTGTTTCCCTCTTTTCCTTTGTGTGTTGCCCCAGAACTGTTGCCCTCTTTACATTTCTACTACAGGACTGTTATCCTTTCTCCTTTTACTGTCAGGAGTTACCCTCTTTTCCCTTTCTACTACCAGAACTGTTGTCCTCTTTCCGTTTGGACTGTCATGACAGTTGTTCTCTTTTCCTTTGTGCTGCTAGAACTGTTTCCCTCTTTCACTTGTACTGCCAGGACAGTTTCCTGCTTTCCCTTTGTGCTGCCAGGACTTTTGCCCTCTTTTCCTTTGTACTGTCAAAAATGTTGTCATTTTTCCCTTTGTACTACAAGGACTGTTGCCCTCTTTCCCTTTGTGCTGCCAGAACTGTTGCCCTCTTTCCCTTTTTGCTACCAGGTCTGTTGCCCTATCTCCATTTTACTGTCAGGACTGTTACCCTCTTTTCCCTTTGTGCTGCCAGAACTGTGGCCCTCTTTCCCTTTGTACTGTCAGGACTTTCCCTCTTTCCTTTGTACTGCCAGAATGTTGTCCTTTTCCCTTTGTACTGCCAGAACTGTTGCCCTCTTTCCTTTGTGATGCGGACTGTTGCCCTCTTTCCTTTCTACTGCAAGGACTGTTTCCTTTTTCCTGTGTACTGTCAAGACTGTTGTCCTCTATTCCTTTGTACTGCCAGGACTGTTGTCCACTTTACCTTTGTGCTGTCAGGCTGTTGCCCTCTTTCCCTTTGTTCTACCTGAACTGTTGCCGCTTTCCCTTTGTAGTGAAAGAGCGGTTGCCCTTTTTTCCGTGTACTGCCAGGGCTGTTGCCTTTTACCCTTTCTGTACCTGTTGTCCTCTTTCACTTTGTGCTGCCAAGAACTGTTGCCCCTTTTCCCTTTGTGCTGTCAGGACTGTTGCCATCTTTTCCTTTGTACTGCCAGTTATTATCCACTTTCCTTTGTACTACCAAGGACTGTTGCCCTGTTTTACCTTTCTACTGTCGAGGTTGTTTCCGTTTTTCCCTTTGTATTGCCAGGACTGTTGCCCATTTTTCCTTTAGACTGGTAGGACTATTACCCTCTTTTTCCTTTGTACTGCCTGAACTTTTGCACTCCTTCCCTTTGTACTGTAAGGACTGTTGCCCCTTTTCCCTTTATTCTTCCACGAATGTTGCTGTTTTTCCCTTTTTACTGCCTACACTGTTGCCTCTTTCCCTTTGTGCTACTCAAACTGTTGTCCTCTTTTCCTTTCTAGTACCAGGACTGTTTTCCTTTTTCCTACACTGTCTGGACTGTTGCACTCTTTTCCCTTTGTGCTGCCAGAACTGTTGCCCTCTTTCCCTTTGTACTGCAAGGAATGTTGTCCTTTTTCCCTTTGTACTGCCAATACTGTTACCCTCTTTCCCTTTGTGCTGCCAGAACTGTTGCCCTCTTTCCATTTCTACTACCAGGACTGTTACCGTTGTTCCCTTTTTACTGCCAGGACCCTTGCCCTGTTTTCCCTTTGCACTGTCACGGTTGTTTCCCTCTTTCCATTTGTATTGCCAGGACTGTTTCCCTTTTCCTTTGTACTGCCAGGACTGTTGTCCTCTTTCTCTTTGTATTGCCAGAACTGTTGCCCTTTTCCCATTGTACTGCCGAGCTATTGCCCTGTTACCTTTGTATTGCCAGAACTGTTCCCCTATTTCCCTTTGTTGTGCCAGAGACTGGTGCCTTTCTTCCCGTCGTACTGCCAGGACTGTTGCCCCTTTTCTCTCTGTACTGCCAAGACTGTTGCCCTCTTTTCCTTTGTGCTGCCAGGAATGTTGCCCTTCTTCCCTTTGTACTGTCAGGACTGTTGCCATCTTTTCCCTTTGTACTGCCCACACTGTTACCCACTTTTCCTTTGTACTTCCAGGACTGTTGCCCTTTTTCCCTTTGTACTGCAAGTACTGTTTCCCTCTTTCCCTTTGTGTTGCCAGAACTGTTGCCCTCTTTACATTTCTACTACCAGGACGGTTATCCTTTCTCCCTTTTACTGTCAGGACTGTTACCCTCTTTTCCCTTTCTACTGCCAGAACTGTTGCCCTCTTTCCGTTTGGACTGTCATGACTGTATCCCTCTTTCCCTTTGTGCTGCCAGTATTGTTTCCCTCTTTCCCTTTGTACTGCCAGTACTGTTTCCCTCTTTCCATTTGTCCTGCCAGGAGTGTTACCCTCTTTCTTCTTGAATGGCTAGAACTGTTGCTGTTTTTCCTTTTCTGCTACCAGGACTGATGTCTTTTTTCCCTTTTAGTGTCAGGTCTGTTGCCCTCTTTCCCCTTTCTACTACAAAAACTGTGGCCCTCTTTCCCTTTGCACAGTCAGGACTGTTGTTCTCTTTTCCTTTGTGCTGCTAGAACTGTTTCCCTCTTTCACTTTGTACTGTCAGGACAGTTTCCTGCTTTCCCTTTGTGCTGCCAGGACATTTGCCCTCTTTTCCTTTGTACTGTCAAAAATGTTGTCATTTTTCCCTTTGTACTGCAAGTACTATTTCCCTCTTTCCCTTTGTGTTGCCTGAACTGTTGCCCTCTTTACATTTCTACTACCAGTACGGTTATCCTTTCTCCCTTTTACTGTCTGGACTGTTACCCTCTTCTCCCTTTCTACTGCCAGAACTGTTGCCCTCTTTCCGTTTGGACTGTCATAACTGTTGCCCTCTTTCCCTTTGTGCTGCCAGTATTGTTTCCCTCTTTCCCTTTGTACTGCCAGTACTGTTTCCCCTTTTCCATTTGTCCTGCCAGGAGTGTTACCCTCTTTCTTCTTGAATGGCTAGAACTGTTGCTGTTTTTTCCTGTTCTGCTACCAGGACTGATGTCTTTTTTCCCTTTTAGTGTCAGGACTGTTGCCCTCTTTTCCCTTTGTACTATGAAAACTGTGGCTCTCTTTCCCTTTGTACTGTCAGGACTGTTGTTTTCGTTTCCTTTGTGCTGCCAGAACTGTTTCCCTCTTTCACTTTGTACTGCCAGGACAGTTTCCTGCTTTCCCTTTGTGCTGCAAGGACTTTTGCCCTCTTTTCCTTTGTACTATCAAAAATGTTGCCATTTTTCCCTTTGTACTACAAGAACTGTTGCCCTCTTTCCCTTTGAGCTGCCAGAACTGTGGCCCTCTTTCCCTTCTACTGAAAGGACTGTTTCCCTTTTTCCCTTTGTACTGTCAGGACTGTTGTCTTCTATTCCCTTCATACTGCCAGGACTGTTGTCCACTTTATCTTTGTACTGTCAGGGCTGCTGCCCTCTTTCCCTTTGTGCTGCAAGAACTGTTACCCTCTTTCCCTTTGTAGTGAAAGAATGGTTGCCCTTTTTCCTGTTATACTGCCAGGGCTATTGCACTTTTACCCTTTGTATTGCCTGAACTGTTGTCCTCTTTCCCTTTGTGCTACAAGAACTGTTGTCCTCTTTCCCTTTGAACTTCCAGGACTGTTGCCTATTTTCCCTTTGTACTACCAAGACTGTTTCCCTCTTTCCCTATGTACTCCCTGGACTGTTGCCCCTTTTCCCTTTGTAGTGTCAGGACGGTTGCCATCTTTTCCCTTTGTACTGCCCGGACTATTATCCACTTTCCCTTTGTACTACCATGACTGTTGCCCTGTTTTCCCTTTCTACTGTCAAGGTTGTTTCCATTTTTCCCTTTGTATTGCCAGGACTGTTGCCCATTTTTCCTTTAGACTGGTAGGACTATTGCCCTTTTTTTTCCTTTGTAGTGCCTGAACTTTTGCCTTCCTTCCCTTTGTACTGTAGGGACTGTTGCCCATTTTCCCTTTATTCTGCCAGAAATGTTGCCCTTTTTCCTTATATACTGCCAGTACTGCTGCCCCTTTTCCCTTTGTAATGTCAAGACTGTTTCCCTCTTTTCCTTTTTGCTTCCAAGACTGTTGCCCTTTTTCCCTTTGTATTGTCAGGACTGTTGTCTTCTTTTCCCTTTGAACTGCCCAGACTGTTACCCACTTTTCATTTGTACTGCCGGCACCCTTGCCCTGTTTCCCCTTTGCATTGTCAAGATTGTTTCCCTCTTTCCCTTTGTATTGCCAGGACTGTCTCCCTTTCCCTTTGTACTGCCAGAACTGTTGCCCTTTTACCCTTTGTACTGCCAGGACTGTTACCCTCTTTCCTTTTGTGCTGCCAGAACTGCTGCCGTCTTTCCCTTTTTGCTACCAGGTCTGTTGCCCTATCTCCCTTTTACTGTCAGGACTGTTACCATTTCTTCCCTTCGTACAGCCAGAACTGTGGCCCTCTTTCCCTTTGTACTGTCAGGACTATTTCCCTCTTTCCCTTTGTACTGCCAGAACTCTTTTCCTCCTTTCCTTTGTACTACCAGGAATGTTACCCGTTTTGCCTTTGTACTGCCAGAACTGTTGGTCTCTTTCCCTTTCTACTGAAAGGACTGTTTCCCTTTTACCTTGTGTACTGTCAGGACTGCTGTCCTCTATTCTCTTCGTACTGCCAGGACTGTTGTCCACTTTACCTTTGTACTGTCAGGGCTGTTGCCCTCTTTCCCTTTGTGCTGCCAAAACTGTTGCCCTCTTTCCCTTTGTAGTGAAAGAATGGTTGCCTTCTTTCCCATTGTACTGCCAGGGCTACTGCCCTTTTACCCTTTGTATTGCCAGAACTGTTGTCCTCTTTCACTTTGTGCTGCATGAACTGTTGCCCCTTTTCCCTTTGTACTGTCAGGACTGTTGCCATCATTTCCCTTTGTACTGCCCGGACTATCATCCACTTTCCCCTTGTACTTCCAGGACTGTTGTCCTGTTTTCCCTTTCTACTTTTGAGGTTGTTTCCTTTTTTCCCTTTGTATTGTCAGGACTGTTGCCCATTTTTCCTTTAGACTGGTAGGACTATTGCCCTCTTTTTCCTTTGTACTGCCTGAACTTTTGCACTCCTTCCCTTTGTACTGTAAGGACTGTTGCCCCTTTTCCCTTTATTCTTCCACGAATGTTGCTGTTTTCCTTTTTACTGCCTACACTGTTGCCTCTTTCCCTTTGTGCTACTCAAACTGTTGCCCTCTTTTCCTTTCTAGTACCAGGACTGTTTTCCTTTTTCCCTTTTACTGTCTGGACTGTTGCACTTTTTTCCCTTTGTGCTGCCAGAACTGTTGCCCTCTTTCCCTTTGTACTGCAAGGAATATTGTCCTTTTTCCCTTTGTGCTGCCAGTACTGTTACCCTCTTTCCCTTTGTGCTGCCAGAGCTGTTGCCCCCTTTCCATTTCTATTACCATGACTGTTGCCCTTTTTCCCTTTTACTGTCAGGACTGTTGTCTTCTTTTCTCTTTGTACTGTCAGAACTGTTGCCCTCTTTCCCTTTATACTGTCAAGACTGTTGCCCTCTTTCCTTTTGTATTGCCAGAACTGTTGGCCTCTTTCACTTTGTGCTGCCAGAACTGTTGCCCTGTTTCCTTTTGAATTGCCAGAGCTGTTGCCCTGTTACCTTTGTACTGCCAGACTGTTCCCTATTTCCCTTTGTTGTGCCAGAACTGGTGCTTTCTTTCCCGTTGTACTGCCAGGACTGTTGTCCCTTTTCTCTTTGTGCTACCAAGACTGTTTCCCTCTTTTCCTATATACTGCCAGGACTGTTGCCCCTTTTCCCTTTGTACTGCCAAGACTGTTTCCCTCTTTTTCTTGGTGCTGCCAGGAATGTTGCCCTTCTTCCCTTTGTACTGTCAGGACTGTTGCCATCTTTTCCCTTTGTACTGCCCACTCTGTTACCCACTTTTCCTTTGTATTGCCGGGACCCTTGCCCTGTTTTCCTTTGCACTGTCAAGATTGTTTCCCTCTTTCCCTTTGTATTGCCAGGACTGTCTCCCTTTCCCTTTGTACTACCACGACTGTTGTCCTTTTCTCCTTTTACTGTCAGGAGTTACCCTCTTTTCCTTTCTACTGCCAGAACTGTTGTCCTCTTTCCCTTTGGACTGTCATGACAGTTTTCTCTTTTCCTTTGTGCTGCTAGAACTGTTTCCCTCTTTCCTTGTACTGCCAGGACGAGTTTCCCTCTTTCCCTTTGTACTGTCAGGACTATTTCCCTCTTTCCCTTTGTACTGCCAGAACTCTTTTCCTCAATTCCTTTGTACTACCAGGAATGTTGCCCGTTTTCCCTTTGTACTGCCAGAACTGTTGCCCTCTTTCCCTTTGTGCTGCCAGAACTGTTGGTCTTTTTCCCTTTCTGCTGAAAGGACTGTTTCCGTTTTTCCCTGTGTACTGTCAGGACTGTTGTCCTCTATTCCCTTCGTACTGCCAGGACTGTTGTCCACTTTACCTTTGTACTGTCAGGGCTGTTGCCCTCTTTCCCTTTGTGCTGCTAGAACTGTTGCCCTCTTTCCCTTTGTAGTGTAAGAATGGTTGCCTTTTTTCCCATTGTACTGCCAGGGCTATTGCCCTTTTATCCTTTGTATTGCCAGAATTGTTGTCCTCTTTCACTTTGTGCTGCAAGAACTGTTGCCCCTTTTCCCTTTGTACTGTCAGGACTGTTGCCATCTTTTCCCTTTGTACTGCCTAGACTATTATCCACGTTCCCCTTGTACTTCTAGGACTGTTGTCCTGTTTTACCTTTCTACTGTCGAGGTTGTTTCCTTTTTCCCCCTTGTATTGCCAGGACTGTTGCCCATTTTTCCTTTAGACTGGTAGGACTATTGCCCTCTTTTTCCTTTGTACTGCCTGAACTGTTGCCCTCTTTCCCTTTGTACTTGTCAAGACTGTTGCCCTCTTTCCTTTTGTATTGCCAGAACTGTTGGCCTCTTTCACTTTGTGCTGCCAGAACTGTTGCCCTCTTTCCCTTTTGAATTGCCAGGAATGTTGCCCTTTTTCCCTTTGTACTGCCAGTACTGTTACCCTCTTTCTCTTTGTGCTACTAGAACTGTTGTAGTCTTTCCACTTCTACCACCAGGACTGTTGCCCTTGTTCCCTTTTATTGTCAGGACTGTTTCCCTTTTTCCCTATGTACTGCCAGGACTGTTGCCCCTTTTCCCTTTGCGATACCAATACTGTTTCCTTCTTTTCCTTTTTGCTTCCAAGACTGTTGCCCTTTTTCCCTTTGTACTGTCAGGACTGTTGTTTTCTTTTCCCTTTGTACTGCCCAGACTGTTACCCACTTTCCATTTGTACTGCTGGGACCCTTGCCCTGTTTTCCCTTTGCACTGTCAAGATTGTTTCCCTCTTTCCCTTTGTACTGCCCGGACTATTATCCACTTTAACTTTGTACTACCAGGACTGTTGCCCTGTTTTCCCTTTCTACTGTCGAGGTTGTTTCCTTTTTTCCCTTTGTATTGCCAGGACTGTTGCCCATTTTTCCTTTAGACTGGTAGGACTATTGCCCTTTTTTCCGTTTGTAGTGCCTGAACTTTTGCCCTCCTTCCCTTTGTGCTGTAAGGACTGTTGCTTCTTTTCCCTTTATTCTGCCAGGAATGTTGCCCTTTTTCCCTTTTTACTGCCCACACTGTTGCCCTCTTTCCCTTTGTGCTACTCAAACTGTTGCCCTCTTTTCCTTTCTAGTACCAGGACTGTTTTTCCTTTTCCCTTTTACTGTCTGGACTGTTGCACTCTTTTCCCTTTGTGCTGCCAGAACTGTTGCCCTCTTTCCCTTTGTACTGCAAGGAATGTTGTCCTTGTTCCCTTTGTAGTGAAAGAATGGTTGCCTTTTTCCCTTTGTACTGCCAGGGCTATTGCCCTTTTAACCTTTGTATTGCCAGGACCCTTGCCCTGTTTTCCCTCTGCACTGTCAAGATTGTTTCCCTCTTTCCCTTTGTATTGCCAGGACTGTTTCCCTTTCCCTTTGTACTGCCAGGACTGTTGTCCTCTTTCCCTTTATATTGCTAGAACTGTTGCCCTTTTTGCCATTGTACTGCCATTTCTGTTGCCCTGTTTCCCTTTGTATTGCCAGAACTGTTCCTCTATTTCCCTTTGTTGTGCCAGAACTGGTGCCTTCTTTCCCGTTGTACTGCCAGGACTGTTGCCCCTTTTCTCTTTGTACTTCCAAGACTGTTTCCCTCTTTCCCTATATACTGCCAGGACTGTTGCCCCTTTTCCCTTTGTACTGCCAAGACTGTTTCCCTCTTTTCCTTTGTGCTGCTAGGAATGTTGCCCTTCTTCCCTTTGTACTGTCAGGACTGTTGCTATCTTTTTCCTTTGTACTGCCCACACTGTTACCCACTTTTCCTTTGTACTTCCAGGACTGTTGCCCTGTTTTCCATTTGCACTGTCAAGATTGTTTCCCTCTTTCCCTTTGTATTGCCAGGACTGTTGCCTTTTTTCTCTTTGTGCTTCCAGAACTGTTACCCTCTTTCCCTTTGTACTGCCAGGAATGTTGCCCTTTTTCCCTTTGTACTGCCAGGACTGTTACCCTCTTTCCTTTTGTGCTGCCAGAACTGTGGCCCTGTTTCCCTTTGTACTGTCAGGACTGTTGCCCTCTTTCCCTTTGTGCTGCCAGAACTGTTTCCCTCTTTCCCTTTGTACTGCCAGGACTGTTTCTGTGTTTCCCTTTGTACTGCCAAGACTGTTTTCCACTTTCCCTTTGTGTTGCCAGTACTTCTGCCCTCTTTTTCCTTTGTACTGCAAGGAATGTTGCCCTTTTCTCTTTGTACTACCAGGACTGTTGCCCTTTTTTCCCTTTGTACTGCCAGAACTGTTGCCCTCTTTCCCTTTCTACTGTCCAGACTGTTGCCCTTTTCCCCTTTGTTCTGCCAGGACTTTTGCTGTGGTTCTCTTTGTACTGCCAGGACTGTTGCCCTCTTTCCCTTTGTATTGCCAGAACTGTTGCTTTTTTCTCATTTTACTGTCAGGGCTATTGCCCTGTTTCCATTTGTATTGCCAGAACTGCTTCCCTCTTTCCCTTTGTACTGTCAGGACTGTTGCCCCTTTTCCCTTTGTACTGCCAAGACTGCTTCCCTCTTTCCCCTTTGTTCTGCCTGGACTGTTGCCTTCTTACCCTTTGTGCTGTCAGAACTGTTGCCCACTTTCCCTTTGTACTGCCATGACTGTTGCCATTTTTCCTTTGTACTGCCAGAACTGTTGGCCTCTTTCCCTTTGGACTACCAGGACTGTCATTTACTTCTGTTATTTTGTTAATTTCATCAATCAGTCAATCAAAATATTTATTTATCCAGACGGACACCATTGAGCAAGACTTGTTTGCAAGATGGACCTGGTCATGAGAAAGTCATTGAACAGTAACATGGTAGACATAGTGCAATATTATACAGAGAGAAAAAACTATGCAATATATACAGTACAGTAGCAAGGTAGAACATAATGCGATATTATACAAAGGAAGAAAAATCCTCATATGTACAACAAAAATGAACGTATGGAGCTTTACAACAGATAGGCTTATCAGTTGGTATAGCTGGCCTGTTTACTTAAAAGGGCGAGAAAGGTAGTTTGAGGAGTACCAGATTACGGAGCTACTGAAGGAGAAGGAATTGTTTCTGCCATACTTCAGGGAGGGGGTGGAACTTGGCTATAGTTAAGGACAGACATCTGTGGGAAAACAGTTTAGGAAGATAATGATGGGGAAGGAATTGTTATCTGGCATACTTCATGGGAGGGGGTGAAACTTGGCCAAGGCTAAAGACAGACAGGGAAGAGTGAAAGAAGCAGATAATTTGATAGGGAGAAAGAAGCAGGGGCAGGTGCTGAGTGGGAGGCAGGTTGGACGAGGGAACTGTAGAATAGGTGAGCTAATGATATGGGAAACATTTGAAGGATTCTTTTATGAAGCGGTCATAGAGTGACTTGAAAATATTCAAACTAACAGGATAGCTCAGCTTTAAGTTTTTTTGCAAACTGTTCCACAAGGCAGGCAATGAGAAACTTATGGCAGCTCTGCCGAAATGAGATTTGACCTTCAGACCTTGGAGGACGATTAGGGAATAGCTTCTGAGAGCATAGGTGCCTATCACACTCCAGGGAATACAATCAGAGACATAAGGGGGGAGCTTGTTGGTTACAGCTCTGAAGGCCCAAAGAGCGGCATTTCTATTTCTCCTATAATGAAAGGAAGTCCAGCCCACTGCTGAGTATAAGGAGCAATGGTCTGTGGAAAGAGGAAGGCCGGTTATGAACCTGATTGCTCTGTGGTAAAGGGTGTCCAACTTTGCCAGGGAAGAGGCAGTTCAGTGGCTATAGATAAGGTCTGTATAATCTATTAATGAAAGGAAGGTGGCTTGAACCAACTGCAGCTTGGCCTCCTTAGTAAGAAGATGGTTAATTCTGTAGAATAGTCCTAATCTTTGTCTTAGTTTCTTCTGCAGTTCTTTGAGATGTTCAGAGAAGGAGAGTTTGTGATCAAGCCATACACCCAAATATTTGAATCTTGGTGCATACTCTAGTTTTTCTCCAAGTACTGTGGTGATCTGTGGGATAGATCCCATGCAAGCGGGATTTGCTACATAAAAGGAAGGGGAAAAGAGCATCGCTTTTGTTTTTTTCGCATTAAGCAGAAGCTTTTTGCTTATGAGCTGGTATTGTAATAGGTTAAATTCAGCTTGGAGGTCTTCACAGGCTGCTTCCAGCGTAGGATGACTCAAGTAAAGTACTGTGTCATCAGCGAACAAATGGATATTGGCTTTATTGATGGTGTCCTCGATGTTGTTTATATAAACCTTATACAAGAGGTGACAAAGGATAGATCCCTGAGGCACACCTCTCAGCATAGGTTTAAGTGAAGAAAGATCACCTTCTGCTTTAACCTGCTGTTTCCATTCTGCAAGGTAGTCAGCAAACCAGCACATAGAGTTAGGGTCCAGACCTAAGTTACTTAGAGAGGCTAGAAGCAGGCTATGGTCAACTGTGTAGAAGGCCTTACTTAGATAAAAAAAAAAAACGGCACAGACATGATTCCTATTGTCAAGGTCAAGGAGCCAATCATTGGTCACTTTTGCTAAGGCAGTTATGGTACTGTGCTTTGCTCTGAAACCAGACTGAACAGGGTTTAACAGACTTCTGGATTCAAGGTATGCCCTTAGCTGACCACTCACTATCTTTTCTAATAATTTTGACAGAATGGGGAGGAGGGAGATCGGTCTATAATTATTAAGGTCGGAGGGGTCACCTGATTTTAGAAGAGGGATGACATGGGCTATTTTCCATTGTGAGAGGAGGCTCCCCTGGGATAGTGACAAGTTGAAGAGGTGGGTGATTGGCACCACTAACACATGGTATTCATATTTCAGATAGTAAGACTCTATGGAGTCTAAGCCTGCACCCTTCTTATTATCCAGTTGCAGCAATAGGTCTTCCACCTCTTTTAGAGAGGCAGGAAGGAGGGAGAAGACCTCCTTGGTAGAAAGGGGCTCGTGAATCAATAAGCCCTGCTGAGTGTGGATGGCATTGGCAGGGGATGTATCAAATGCTAGCCCAGCAGTTGCGAAATGATTATTGAGGGCTTCCAGTATCTCCGATCGGTCAGAGATGATGCTACTACCGAAAATAATTTTTGATGGTAGGGAATTACCAGGTGAATGACCAGACATGTCCTTTATTGTTTTTCAGAATTTTGAAGGATTCCTTGAAGCAGAGACTAGTTCTGTGTGATAGAAAGTGGCCTTGGCTGCTCTGACCAACTTGATGCACTTGTTGCATGCTCTCTTAAAATGACACCAGTCCGAGTCATTCTTGCTTCTGTGTGCTTTTTTCCATAGTGTATCCCTTTCTAGCATGGAAGCTTTGAGTTCTGGTGAAAACCAGCAGCAAGTGCTGCTCCTTACACATACTTTTACCAAGGCTGCATGCCTGTTTAAGGCCGCAGTTATTATACTGTATCATGAAAAATAGTGTATGCCTCATTAACCGTTTTGGCTAGGTGGAAATCCTGCCAACGTGGCCAATGTTTCAATTCATTGACGTAGGCAAACAAGTCGAAGTTGAGTTTACACCTCTTGATTAAGAACTTTGCCACAAACTGTGGATTGTGCACAGATCTAATACTGGCAATGAAACAGTGATCACTTATGTCAGAGAAAAATGTTCCGACATGGGAGAACAGTGTGGTTTGTTAACCAAAATAACATCTAAGAGGGTGCTGTTACTAGAGTTCTTTTTATTTAGGCGAGTTGGCTCAACAATGAGTTGCACCAGTCCCAAGGTGTCACAAAAGGATTTCAAGGGAGCCGAGGCTGTTGCTAACAACTTGTAGTTCAGATCGCCAAGAATAATGGTTTCAAGCATACTGAGTCCCAGTGCAGAGCTTAGATGAGACAAGAGATGAGATCCCACAGACGGGGCCTGTAGCAGCCTATTACACAGAGTGCACAGGAAGGAGAAAGTTCAATCTTTAGGGTCAAGCACTCAAATTCATTAGGGGAGGAGGTTGCTTCTAGGCATGATACTGAGAATTTGTCCCTGACATAAATTGCCACCCCTCCTCCTCTTGATTGTCTATTAGCTCGGAAGAGTAAATAATTTGGGATGTTGATTTCACTATCAGGACTGGCAGGCCTAAGCCAGGTCTCAGTGATCACCAGAACATCTGGTGGCGTGTGGCTCACCCAAGCCTGGCTCAAGATGAACTTTTTCAGCAGGCTACAGACAGTGAGATGCATAAATGACACTTCTTTAATAGCCGCCAGGTCTGAGGGAGAGGCAAGGGTACCTAGAGGCCCTGGGTTGAGTTCGACATTGCCTGAGCACAATAGCAGCAAAATCATATTTAAGGCAGCAAAAATTAATTTGTAGTCTCTATTCTTTGAGCAGCTGGGGGGGCGGTGATGTTGGATAACCCTGTCACCGCTCCTGGTGCTACACTGACCTAGGGTTGCAGCCACTAGGGTCCTGGCAGAAACTTGCCAGGAGGAGGGAGTATCGAGTTGGAAGGGGGGGTACTCTGCAGAGGCAGTTCCAGAGATGTCCCACTTCCAGGCAGATACAGCTGTAAGATCCAATTATTCGTTTTAGAGTGCTTCATTAAAGTGGGAGTTGGGAGAGAAAGAGATCACATTGTCAAAAGCATGCAAGGCTAACAGGAAGCAGTCAGTAACTACAAGTCCCTCAGTTTTGCCATGTTTCTATAGCAATGAACAGGAGTGCACAAGTACATGTGGGAATTGCAGTTTGGTAGGAAATGGAATAGAATTGGAGCAATATCCACAGGACAAGAAACAAGACATCTGGAGGCTTTACAGATTTAATTTTAATGTAAAGCAGATAACTTTTTTCTGTTCATTGGAGTGTAACAGTTTGTTAGTGAAGTGAGGAAGTGTGCGGGACCTCTGGCAGGCAGGTGAGCAGGTGGGTAGTGCACTATGTTAACAGTTTTATGG
Organism: Neoceratodus forsteri; assembly: GCA_016271365.2. Lineage (NCBI taxonomy): Eukaryota > Metazoa > Chordata > Ceratodontiformes > Ceratodontidae > Neoceratodus > Neoceratodus forsteri. The sequence goes on from JADMNL010000024.1 coordinate 131,389,087, forward strand.
TCATAATAGTTAATCAAATAAAAGAATGAGATACCTGGAGGTGGGTGAACTCTTTTTGGTCAGTACTGAAATGGAAAAATGTACATGCTGGTAAGTGCAACTTCTTTTCTGGGTTAGATTTTGATTGTGTGATGAAAAAACATCATGGGAGTTTGAAATTTAAACATTGTAACCAGTGAATCTAAACACTGCACCTTGATTTCAGTGATGTACAATACGTTGTCCTGATTACTATCACTGTTTTGCTTTTTTTTGCCATGGGTAGTAGCATTTTTTGTTTGTGAACATAACATTTTATTAAAAGTTTAAGTACAACAAATGTAAGTAACAGCTTCTGAACAGAAATGAAAATTGCCTTACATAATGTCTTACAAAGCAATTCATATCTAAGATAAACAAGTAAGCATTCAAGAAGTCAACCCCATGTAACTGCCTATAAAAGCGCTCATTTGTTGCAAGATCGAAAATGACTCCATATTTTGGTAAGCAGGAGTATTTGATCTGAATTTAAATAACTGATTTTGTCACTGTTGGCAGTAGATCTTTCTCGACCAGTCTAGCCACTGTGTACTAGTAAGAGACTTAAGGCATTTCCAGTTTTTCAAGATAAGCCATTTAAATATTAAGGCTGTCAAAAGTAACCATCTTTGATGTACTTTCTCTGTATTAAGCAAGGCTGAGGTATCCCATAGAATAAAAATGTTTGGGGAGAAGGGAATGTTTTGACTAAGCATCTGCTGACACATAGCACGGACTTGTTTCCAAATTTTTAAAATGTCTGGACAAAACCACAGCATGTGAGATAGGTTGGCAGAAGAAGCCTTGAATTTAGGACATTGCATAGAATTACAGTGAGACATTTTGCCTATTTTATCTGGAGACATGTAGTAATGATGCAAAATCTTGAACTGTACTAGTCTGGACTGAATTTTTTTTGCACGAGTATGCATTGTCCCATAATGAGGACCAAAGCTCTGGAGATAGCATTACATTCAGTTCTCTCTCCCATTTCATAAGTTCATAAGTTAGTACAAGTTCAGGGGGTCGTGGCCTTTTAGGAACTTGTCACCATTAGTTCTATTGGTGGAAGTACTGTTTTACATTTCCCATACATTTGTCTAACTTTTTATGCTGGCTCACGCTTGCGCACCAGCCAACACATTGCAGTAGTAGCAGATTTGGAGGTGTGGTCTCTGTGGGCGAATGCAGGGCACTCATCAGTAGGTGCATCCCTCATTCCCCAATAAGCCAGCATGCAGGCGCTTACACAAGCTACATATAACGTGGCCACCAGATCTAACAAAAGTGCCGCTGCAATGAGAGGCAAGCTCCTCATGCAGCGGCACAATAACATGCCTCCCAACGTGCCTTTACTGGTGAAGTTTTTCACCAAACATGGCGGCACTGACTTCAAGGGTGACCAATCACCCTGTCATGCCTCGACCCACTTCATTTGCCAATGGGGGAGCCCACTCCTTGTCAGCATAATGCCCCCCTCCCATTTCAAGTGTGTGCTGAGGGGGTGCCCAATGCCCCATGGCATCATGCACCCCCAACAGTATTTCTTTGCCAACAGGGGGCCCAATCCCCATTGGCTTCAGTTCCCTCTTCCCAGTTTAATTTGCCGATGGGGGCCCACTCCCCATCAGCATATTGCCCCCCCATTTGTTGTGTGCTCAGGGAGTGCCCAATCCCCCTTGGCTCGTGCCCCCCTTCAGTCTGTGCCGATGGGAGTGCCCAATCCCCCATCGGCTACAGACCCCCCCAAAAAAACACTCAGGTGGCACACTGGGAGCCCACCCCAGTGTGGCAAATATCCCTGTAAAACCAAAAAACTTCCAACAATGTTTTTCTTTTTTTTTTAACCTGTAAAACAGAAAACAGTCCCTCGCAGTCTGTCCTGCTCCCTCCCACAACCCGCACCCACCCTCTGCGTACCCTGCCTCCCCACACACCCCCACCTCATACTTACCTCTGGATCCCGGTGCAACGATCTCCGGTGGACCGGGAACACGTCTGCACTCTTCAGAGCTGACCGCAAGCTGAAGAAATGCCGGTAAGCTGTATAATGGCATAAATAGGGTTTTGTCAACTTTGGTGCATATCTTGGCCATTTTTGGGAATTTTGGCACCAAATTTTCAACATGGGGTTATTGGGGCCCATCCTCATGAATTCAGTCACTGTTATGGCATTATTCAGTCCCAAAAGGTGATTTTGCAGTCACTGTGCGGAATCACCTTTTGGGACCGATTAATGAAACGATAGTGCCACTGTTCATGTGGTGGGCTCTCAAAAAGTCTATGCTGCAAATTTGTTGAGAAAAATCCCCAAAATTATAGTTTTACCCACGTACGTTGCGCAGTTTCCACGCACGCTTGTAACTTTGTGAATTTGTAAAATTTTCACTCCAGATTTTCAACATTGCCATTTTTCCACACCTGCTTATGAACAGTACAGCTGTCATTTTACATATCCTGGCCGAAATGTGTTTCCACACTTCCGGCGCAGAATAGCACAGCTGCTGTGGGAAATCAGTTTTAGGGACAGATTAACAAAATGACAGTGCCACTGAGCATTAGCAGAGGTCCTAAAATGCCTATGTTGAAAATTTGGTGACGTAAGTCCATAAAATGACTGTGTTACAAGCATGCATTGTGCAGTTTCCACACACCCTTGTAACTTCACAAATTTGCAATATTTTCATGCCAGATTTAAACACTAGCATTTTTTCACACCTCCTTATGAACAATACAGCTGCCATTTTTCACATCCAGGCCGAAATGTGTTTTCACACCTGTGGCATACAATGGCATGGTCACTGTGGGAAATCAACTTTTGGGACAGATTAACAAACTCACAGTGCTACTGTTCATGAGGGGAGGTCCCAAAATGCCTATGTTGAAAATGTGATTAAAAAAATCCTAAAAATAATTGGGTTACGGACATGCATTGCCCAGTTTCTATGCATGCTCATGACTTCACCAATTTTTCATATTTTCACTCCAGATTTTCAATGTTGCCATTTTTTTACACTTCCTCATGAACAACACAGTTGTCATTTTTCACATCTTGCCCAAAATGTGTTTCCGTACTGGGGCGCCAAATGACGCAATCGCTGTGCAAAATCACCTTTCAGCTAATAAACTGATAGTACCGCTCTTCATGAGATGGAGTCACAAAAAGCCCATGTTGATAATTTGGAGTGAAAATACCAACACACACCTATGGCATTAGGGTTTCCAGCTGTAACACCCCACCCTGTAGAGACTGACAGGCATCAGGGGTGTGACTTGGGATCATCAGCTGTAATGATCTCACCATTACACCCCCTCACCCTGCAACATAGGCATTTTGTGACCTCTGCTCATGAACGCCGTCATTATGATTTTCTTACTCTATCCCAAATGTTGATTTCCCACAGCTACGGTGTCATTGTGCTCCAGATGTGAGAAAACACATTTTGGGCAGGATGTGAACAATGACAGCTATACTGTTCATAAGGAGGTGTGTAAAACTGACAATGTTGAAACTCTTGAGTGAATATATTAGAAATCCTTGACGTTACAAGTGTGTGGAAACTGTGCAATACACGATGTAAAATAGTCATTTATGAACTTTGTCACCAACCTTTCAACATAGGCATTTAACACCTCTGCTCATGAACTGTGTCAATGTGATTTTCTTAATCTGTCCCGAACACTGATTTCCCACAGTGACCGTGCTATTCTGTGCTGGAAGTGCGAAAAAAGATTTCAGCCAGGATGTGAAAAATGACAGCTGTACTGTTCATAAGGAGGTATGAAAAAATACCACTGTTGAAAATCTGGAGTGAAAATATTACAGATTTGCAAAGTTATGAGGGTGCGTAGAAACTGTGCAATGTATGCTTGTAACACAGTCATTTTATGGACTTTCGTCACCAAATTTTCAACATAGGCATTTTAGGACCCCTTCTCATAAACAGTGTCATGGTGATTTTCTTAATCTGTCCCAAACACTGATTTCCCACAGCTATTGTGCGCCGGAAGTGTGAAAGCACATTTTAACCAGGATATGTAAAATGACAGCTGCACTGTTCATAAGGAGGTGTGAAAAAATGTCAATGCTGAAAATCTGGAGTGAAAACATTAAAATTTGCAAAGTTATGAGTGTGCATGGAAGTTGTGCAATGCACGCTCATAAAACAATAATTTTTTGGATTTTTTTCACCAGATTTGCAACACAGTCTTTTTGACAGCCCACCTCATGAACAGTTGCACTGTTGTTTCGTTAATTGGTCCTGAAAGGTGATTCCTCACAGTGACCACGAAATCACCTTTCAGGACCAAATAACACCATGACAGTGATTGAATTGATGAGGAGGGGTCCCAATATCCCAATGTTGAAAATTTGGTGCCAAAAGTCCCATAAATGCCAGAGATATCCACATAAGTTGAAAAAAACCACTTATGCCATTATATAGCTTATAGGAATTTCTTCAGTCCGTGGTCGGCTTTGAAGAGTGCAGACATATTCCCAGTCCACCAAAGATCATCGTGCTGGACTCTGAAGATAAGTATGGGGTGAGGGGGTGGAAGTGGGGTGCACAGAGGGTGGGCGCGGGTTGGGGAGGTGCCACCAGAATCAATGAGGGACCTTTTTCTAGTTCACAGGTTTAAAAAAAATGTAATAATGTCACGGGATGGTTTTCTGTCTTACAGGGACTTTTGGCACGCTGGGGTGGGCTCCCAGTGTGCCACCTGAGTGCTTTTTGGGGGGGGGGCAGAAGCCGACAGTGATTGGGCACCCCCATCGGCACATACTGAGTGTTGGGGGACAAGAGCTGAGGGGGATTGAACACCCTCCTTGGCACACAACAAATTGTGGGGGGAACATTATGCCAATGAGGAGTGAGCTCCCTGTCATCAAATTAACTGGGTCAGGGGGCATGCCGACAGGGGTATTGGGCATCCCCGTCGACTTTCATAGGGCTCTGAGATGGTGGCTGTGTTGCCGCCATGTTTCTGGAAATGTTATACCAAGCAAGGTACCACCCTGCAATGACAGATCACTCCCTCATTGCAGTGGAATGGCTGACGCTGCAATAATGAGGCAGCCCCTGATTGTAGTGGCAAAATTGTTACAAGTTGGTGGCACTTTTGCAGAACCAGAGTCATCAGAACACTGGGACTGCATTGGTTAAGCACTGCCAAACCCACGAATGCAGTACCGGCAATGGCCTCCACAGTGCCGCACCTCCACAACCCACTTCTCTCCTAAGCTGCCACATAATGTTTCTTGCACAAGCACATAAGCAAACAAAAAACAAGATATAAGGTCACGTAATGGCTGCCGAGTTGTGAACTGCATTTCTCCCATGCTCCCTGCTATCTCTACAGCTTTTAAGCTTTTCTGCTACTGGTATCCCATTTTATTAGCACCAAGCACTTACAGGATTGTTATATTCTCGTCAGGTCATTGTAATTTGTGGTCTAAATGGACAAGGAAATTAAAACCCCGCCACCCGTCATACTCCCCCGCAGACGCCCGAGAAAGAGAAGGCCCCGGAAAAGCCTATACACCAAACAGCCTCTTCAATTAAAACCACGGCTTCCAGTTCGGCATTTGCTGAAGAGCGCTTTATTGAATTAATAAAGCCCATCCAAAGTACCCTGGCTGACATGTTGGGGGATCTGAAGAAGATGAGCTCCTCCATAGAATCACTCACCATAAGAGTTAGTGACGCCGAAACCAGAATAATTTCTACTGAGAAATGGAGGGGGAATAGTAGACTCCGATTTCAATCTGTTATGCCAGAAGTTGCACAAAATGGAAAACAAATTAAAGGATCTTGAGGGGCACAGCAGGCACAATAATTTGGTCCTCTTTGGCTTGCCTGAGAAGGAAGAGGGGCCAAATCCACAAAAACAGCTGTCATTTTACATATCCTGGCCGAAATGTGTTTTCACTCTTCCGGTGCAGAATAGCACAGCTGCTGTAGGAAATCAGTTTTAGGGACAGATTAACAAAATGGCAGTGCCACTGATCATTAGCAGAGGTTCTAAAATGCCTATGTTGAAAATTTGGTGACGTAAGTCCATAAAATGACTGTGTTACAAGCATGCATTGTGCAGTTTCCACACACCCTTGTAACTTCGCAAATTTGCAATATTTTCATGCCAGATTTAAACACTAGCATTTTTTCACACCTCCTTATGAACAGTACAGCTGCCATTTTTCACATCCAGGCCGAAATGTGTTTTCTCACCTGTGGCATACAATGGCATGGTCACTGTGGGAAATCAACTTTTGGGACAGATTAACAAACTCACAGTGCTACTGTTCATGAGGTGAGGTCCCAAAATGCCTATGTTGAAAATGTGATTAAAAAAATCCTAAAAATAATTGGGTTACGGACATGCATTGCGCAGTTTCTATGCATGCTCATGACTTCACCAATTTTTCATATTTTCACTCCAGATTTTCAATGTTGCCATTTTTTCACACTTCCTCATGAACAACACAGTTGTCATTTTTCACATCTTGCCCAAAATGTGTTTCCGTACCTGAGGCGCCAAATGGCGCAATCGCTGTGCAAAATCACCTTTCAGCTAATAAACTGATAGTACCGCTCTTCATGAGGTGGAGTCACAAAAGCCCATGTTGATAATTTGGAGTGAAAATACCAACACACACCTATGGCATTAGGGTTTCCAGCTGTAACACCCCACCCTGTAGAGACTGACAGGCATCAGGGGTGTGACTTGGGATCATCGGCTGTAATGATCCCACCATTCCACCCCCCTCACCCTGCAACACAGGCATTTTGTGACCTCTGCTCATGAACGCCGTCATTATGATTTTCTTACTCTATCCCAAATGTTGATTTCCCACAGCTACGGTGTCATTGTGCTCCAGATGTGAGAAAACACATTTTGGGCAGGATGTGAACAATGACAGCTATACTGTTCATAAGGAGGTGTGCAAAACTGACAATGTTGAAACTCTTGAGTGAATATATTAGAAATCCTTGACGTTACAAGTGTGTGTGGAAACTGTGCAATACACGCATGTAAAATAGTCATTTTATGAACTTTTGTCACCAACCTTTCAACATAGGCATTTTAACACCTCTGCTCATGAACTGTGTCACTGTGATTTTCTTAATCTGTCCCGAACACTGATTTCCCACAGTGACCGTGCTATTCTGTGCTGGAAGTGCGAAAACACATTTCAGCCAGGATGTGAAAAATGACAGCTGTACTGTTCATAAGGAGGTATGAAAAAATACCACTGTTGAAAATCTGGAGTGAAAATATTACAGATTTGCAAAGTTATGAGAGTGCGTGGAAACTGTGCAATGTATGCTTGTAACACAGTCATTTTATGGACTTTCGTCACCAAATTTTCAACATAGGCATCTTAGGACCCCTTCTCATAAACAGTGTCATGGTGATTTTCTTAATCTGTCCCAAACACTGATTTCCCACAGCTATTGTGCACCGGAAGTGTGAAAGCACATTTTGACCAGGATATGTAAAATGACAGCTGCACTGTTCATAAGGAGGTGTGAAAAAATGTCAATGCTAAAAAATCTGGAGTGAAAATATTAAAATTTGCAAAGTTATGAGTGTGCATGGAAGTTGTGCAATGCACGCTCATAAAACAATAATTTTTTGGATTTTTGTCACCAGATTTGCAACACAAGCTTTTTGACAGCCCACCTCATGAACAGTTGCACTGTTGTTTCGTTAATTGGTCCTGAAAGGTGATTCCTCACAGTGACCACGAAATCACCTTTCAGGACCGAATAACACCATGACAGTAACTGAATTGATGAGGAGGAGTCCCAATATCCCAATGTTGAAAATTTGGTGCCAAAAGTTTGATAAATGCCAGAGATATCCACATAAGTTGAAAAAAAAACACTTATGCCATTATATAGCTTATAGGAATTTCTTCAGTCTGTGGTCGGCTTTGAAGAGTGCAGACATATTCTCAGTCCACTAAAGATCATCGTGCTGGACTCTGGAGATAAGTATGGGGTGAGGGGGGGTGGAAGTGGGGTGCACAGAGGGTGGGCGGGGAAGGAAGTGCCACCAGAATCAATGAGGGTCCTTTTCTGGTTCAGGTTTAAAAAATGTAATAATGTCGCGGGATGGTTTTCTGTCTTACAGGGACTTTTGGCATGCTGGGGTGGGCTCCCAGTGTGCCACCTGAATCTTTTGGGGGCAGTGGCCGACAGTGATTGGGCACCCCATCGGCACATACTGAGTGTTGGGGACAAGAGCCGAGGGATTGAACACCCCTCGCACACAACAAATTGGGGGACATTATGCAGGCAGGTGAGCTCCTGTCGTCAAATTAACTGGGTCAGGGCATGCCGACAGGGTATTAGGCACCCCGTCAACTTTCATAGGGCTCTGAGATGGTGGCTGTGTTGCCGCCATGTTTCTGAAATGTTATACCAAGCAAGGTACCACCTGCAATGACAGATCACTCCCTCATTGCAGTGGAGTGGCTGACGCTGCAATAATGAGGCAGCCCCTGATTGTAGTGGCAAAATTGTTACAAGTTGGTGGCACTTTTGCAGAACCAGAATCATCAGGACACTGGGACTGCATTGGTTAAGCACTGCCAAGCCCACGAATGCAGTACCGGCATTGGCCTCCACAGTGCCACACCTCCACAACCCACTTCTCTCCTAAGCTGCCACATAATATTTCTTGCACAAGCACATAAGCAAACAAAAAACAAGATATAAGGTCACGTAATGGCTGCCGAGTTGTGAACTGCATTTCTCCCATGCTCCCTGCTATCTCTACAGCTTTTAAGCTTTTCTGCTACTGGTATCCCATTTTATTAGCACCAAGCACTTACAGGATTGTTATATTCTCGTCAGGTCATTGTAATTTGTGGTCTAAATGGACAAGGAAATTAAAACCCCGCCACTCCGTCATACTCCCCCACAGACGCCCGAGAAAGAGAAGGCCCCGGAAAAGCCTATACACCAAACAGCCTCTTCAATTAAAACCACGGCTTCCAGTTTGGCATTTGCTGAAGAGCGCTTTATTGAATTAATAAAGCCCATCCAAAGTACCCTGGCTGACATGTTGGGGGATCTGAAGAAGATGAGCTCCTCCATAGAATCACTCACCATAAGAGTTAGTGACGCCGAAACCAGAATAATTTCCACTGAGAAATGGAGGGGGAATAGTAGACTCCGATTTCAATCTGTTATGCCAGAAGTTGCACAAAATGGAAAACAAATTAGAGGATCTTGAGGGGCACAGCAGGCACAATAATTTGGTCCTCTTTGGCTTGCCTGAGAAGGAAGAGGGGCCAAATCCACAAAAACAGCTGTCATTTTACATATCCTGGCCGAAATGTGTTTTCACACTTCTGGCGCAGAATAGCACAGCTGCTGTGGGAAATCAGTTTTAGGGACAGATTAACAAAATGGCAGTGCCACTGATCATTAGCAGAGGTCCTAAAATGCCTATGTTGAAAATTTGGTGACGTAAGTCCATAATATGACTGTGTTACAAGCATGCATTGTGCAGTTTCCAAACACCCTTGTAACTTGGCAAATTTGCAATATTTTCATGCCAGATTTAAACACTAGCATTTTTTCACACCTCTTATGAACAGTACAGCTGCCATTTTTCACATCCAGGCCGAAATGTGTTTTCACACCTGTGGCATACAATGGCATGGTCACTGTGGGAAATCAACTTTTGGGACAGATTAACAAACTCACAGTGCTACTGTTCATGAGGGGAGGTCCCAAAATGCCTATGTTGAAAATGTGATTAAAAAAATCCTAAAAATAATTGGGTTACGGACATGCATTGCGCAGTTTCTATGCATGCTCATGACTTCACCAATTTTTCATATTTTCACTCCAGATTTTCAATGTTGCCATTTTTTTACACTTCCTCATGAACAACACAGTTGTCATTTTTCACATCTTGCCCAAAATGTGTTTCCATACCTGAGGCGCCAAATGGCGCAATCGCTGTGCAAAATCACCTTTCAGCTAATAAACTGATAGTACCGCTCTTCATGAGGTGGAGTCACAAAAAGCCCATGTTGATAATTTGGAGTGAAAATACCAACACACACCTATGGCATTAGGGTTTCCAGCTGTAACACCCCACCCTGTAGAGACTGACAGGCATCAGGGGTGTGACTTGGGATCATCGGCTGTAATGATCCCACCATTCCACCCCCCTCACCCTGCAACACAGGCATTTTGTGACCTCTGCTCATGAATGCCGTCATTATGATTTTCTTACTCTATCCCAAACGTTGATTTCCCAGAGCTACGGTGTCATTGTGCTCCAGATGTGAGAAAACACATTTTGGGCAGGATGTGAACAATGACAGCTATACTGTTCATAAGGAGGTGTGCAAAACTGACAATGTTGAAACTCTTGAGTGAATATATTAGAAATCCTTGACGTTACAAGTGTGTGTGGAAACTGTGCAATACACGCATGTAAAATAGTCATTTATGAACTTTTGTCACCAACCTTTCAACATAGGCATTTAACACCTCTGCTCATAAACTGTGTCACTGTGATTTTCTTAATCTGTCCGAACACTGATTTCCCACAGTGACCGTGCTATTCTGTGCTGGAAGTGCGAAAACACATTTCAGCCAGGATGTGAAAAATGACAGCTGTACTGTTCATAAGGAGGTATGAAAAATACCACTGTTGAAAATCTGGGTGAAAATATTACAGATTTGCAAAGTTAAAGTTATGAGTGCGTGGAAACTGTGCAATGTATGCTTGTAACAGTCATTTTATGGACTTTACGTCACCAAATTTTCAACATAGGCATCTTAGGACCCTTCTCATAAACAGTGTCATGGTGATTTTCTTAATCTGTCCCAAACACTGATTTCCCACAGCTATTGTGCACCGGAAGTGTGAAAGCACATTTTGACCGGGATATGTAAAATGACAGCTGCACTGCTCATAAGGAGGTGTGAAAAAATGTCAATGCTGAAAAATCTGGAGTGAAAATATTAAAATTTGCAAAGTTATGAGTGTGCATGGAAGTTGTGCAATGCACGCTCATAAAACAATAATTTTTTGGATTTTTGTCACCAGATTTGCAACACAAGCTTTTTGACAGCCCACCTCATGAACAGTTGCACTGTTGTTTCATTAATTGGTCCTGAAAGGTGATTCCTCACAGTGACCACGAAATCACCTTTCAGGACCGAATAACACCATGACAGTGACTGAATTGATGAGGAGGGGTCCCAATATCCCAATGTTGAAAATTTGGTGCCAAAAGTTTGATAAATGCCAGAGATATCCACATAAGTTGAAAAAAAACACTTATGCCATTATATAGCTTATAGGAATTTCTTCAGTCCGTGGTCGGCTTTGAAGAGTGCAGACATATTCCCAGTCCACCAAAGATCATCGTGCTGGACTCTGGAGATAAGTAAGGGGTGAGGGGGGGTGGAAGTGGGGTGCACAGAGGGTGGGCGCGGGATGTGGGAGGTGCCACCAGAATCAATGAGGGTCCTTTTTCTAGTTCACAGGTTTAAAAAAAATGTAATAATGTCGCGGGATGGTTTTCTGTCTTACAGGGACTTTTGGCACGCTGGGGTGGGCTCCCAGTGTGCCACCTGAGTGCTTTTTTGGGGGGGCTGTAGCCGACAGTGATTGGGCACCCCCATCGGCACATACTGAGTGTTGGGGGACAAGAGCCGAGGGGGATTGAACACCCCCCTCGGCACACAACAAATTGGGGGGGGGGGACATTATGCAGACGAGGAGTGAGTTCCCTGTCGTCAAATTAACTGGGTCAGGGGGCATGCCGACAGGGGTATTGGGCACCCCCGTCAACTTTCATAGGGCTCTGAGATGGTGGCTGTGTTGCCGCCATGTTTCTGGAAATGTTATACCAAGCAAGGTACCACCCTGCAATGACAGATCACTCCCTCATTGCAGTGGAATGGCTGATGCTGCAATAATGAGGCAGCCCCTGATTGTAGTGGCAAAATTGTTACAAGTTGGTGGCACTTTTGCAGAACCAGAGTCATCAGGACACTGGGACTGCATTGGTTAAGCACTGCCAAGCCCACGAATGCAGTACCGGCATTGGCCTCCACAGTGCCGCACCTCCACAACCTACTTTTCTCCTAAGCTGCCACATAATGTTTCTTGCACATGCGCATAAGCAAACATAAAAACAAGATATAAGGTCACGTAATGGCTGCCGAGTTGTGAACTGCATTTCTCCCATGCTCCCTGCTATCTCTACAGCTTTTAAGCTTTTCTGCTACTGGTATCCCATTTTATTAGCACCAAGCACTTACAGGATTGTTATATTCTCGTCAGGTCATTGTAATTTGTGGTCTAAATGGACAAGGAAATTAAAACCCCGCCACCCCGTCATACTCCCCCACAGACGCCCGAGAAAGAGAAGGCCCCGAAAAAGCCTATACACCATACAGCCTCTTCAATTAAAACCACGGCTTCCAGTTCGGCATTTGCTGAAGAGCGCTTTATTGAATTAATAAAGCCCATCCAAAGTCCCCTGGCTGACATGTTGGGCGATCTGAAGAAGATGAGCTCCTCCATAGAATCACTCACCATAAGAGTTAGTGACGCCGAAACCAGAATCATTTCCACTGAGAAATGGAGGGGGAAAAGTAGACTCTGATTTCAATCTGTTATGCCAGAAATTGCACAAAATGGACAACAAATTAGAGGATCTTGAGGGGCACAGCAGGCACAATAATTTGGTCCTCCTTGGCTTGCCTGAGAAGGAAGAGGGGCCAAATCCAATGAAATTCATCCAAAAGTTGTGTGAGCATCTATCCGGCCCATCCTCACAAAACACTATATATGTTGTGGAGCGGGCCCATTGGTCACTGTGCCCCCCCCCCCGGCTGGTTCCCCACCGCAACCTCTTATTTTTAAATTGCTTAATTATCAAGATAAGTAGCATATTCTAGCCAAAATAAAGGATATTCAGGAATTGAAATGGAAGGGGCACCATTTGAGAATATCCCAAGACCTACCACAACAGTCAAGCGGCAGGTGTTTCGCCCTATTGTGACGAAATTGATTGCGGCTGGCATACCATACTGAGTTCACTACCCTGCTATCCTGCAGATGAAACATGCAGATTAATGGAAAACCTTTGACTCCTCTTCACAAGCAGCTCTGGGGCTGAAGACCCTACTGCCAGATCTTTTTACATGATCCTGAGGTGTAAACCTACCTCTGGTGTCTCTCGTCATTTTGAGCTGCATTCGAATCAAGCATGATTGTGAAGGTTTATTCTATATTTGGGGCTAATGTTGTTTACCTGGGTTGGGGGGTAAGTGCCTTGGTTGGACATTTTCAGAACTGAGAGGGGGCCGCTCTATTTATCCATTTTAGATTTCTGAAATGTTGTCACCGAAACAATAGCTCTCCCCCACAGGGAACTCTTACTACCCTGAGATAGCAGAATGTTATTTCTAAGGATTGCTCATAGTGTTGTTCTGTTTGCTATTCTGCTCACACTTAGAAATTGCTATCCTCTACTAATTTCCTTGATTATAGTTCTGGTTACTGGTTTATACTTAAATTTCTAAGATTAGTTAGTAGTGGGTTCAATAATACTGTGGCGTGGCGGGGAGAGGGAGGGAGGGGGATGGTTAGGCTGGAGGGAATACTCGCCTGACAAGATGTATTGGGAGTGCGTTTTTTTAGAACCAGGGGTAGGAGTAGTTTTGTTTGTATTGTGGTTTTAGGATCTGGGGAGGGATGGGGTATTTGTGATTCACAGGAGTTTATCCACGTTTGGAATTTACAAGATAGGGGTGGGGAAGGGACCTTGTTCTGTATGTTGGGTTTCATTGGGATTTTTTTAGTATTTTTGACTTCCTTTTGAAGGGGACTGTTTGTGGGGGGAGGGATATCTCTGCACACTGGGGGCACCTTTGTCTCTCCTGGCTACTAGGTTTGATAGTGTCTGGACTTCCAGTTTTACAGCCAATACCCACAGATCACCTTAAAGATGGGGACGCCTTATAAGTTTGTTAGCTAGAATGTCAAAGGGGCCCAAAATAAGAAAAAGCATCTAATGGTTTTGAAACACCTTCAGCACCTGCAGGCTAATATAGTATGTCTACAAGAGACCCATTTAAAGAGAGGATATTTCCCTCTTTCGCCGCCTTTGGGTGGGGCAGATTTTTGGTTCTGGAGTTTCTTCTCATAGGGGAGGTACAATTATTCTGTTTGCTAAATCGGTCCCATTTGTTATGACTCATGAATGGTGGGATCCATCGGGGCGGTTTATCATCCTCCGAGGTACCCTTGAGTCACTTAAAATAATCGTGGGTTCGATATATGGGCCCATCACAGATTCTCCCCAATTTCTCACCCACTTGCTCTCACTTTTGGTCACCGATCCACCCATTATGACTGTTCTTGGGGGCGACTGGAACTTAGCCCCTTGGTCAGATATAGATCGATCTGACAGCAAACAAATAGGACTTTTCCCCAGCCCAAAGAGCGCTACGGGATCTCATGTCAGGTTTGGGGGTGGTGGATGTCTGGTGCATTCTCTAGGCCTCTGAACGTCAATATACATATTATTCCCCCCTCCACATAGGACCTTGTCCTGCATAGATTACTTCCTGGCTAGGTCCTCTGCTGTCCCTGACATTATTGGGGACACAATTCACCCCAGTGTACTATAGGACCATTCCCTGGCGAGCGTTGGTTGCCTGTTATGACCTAGAGCTCATAAGGACTTCCTCTGGTGCCTTAACACCCAACTCCTGCGTATCCCCTCCACCCTAGCCCGTATCCAGGAGTTTATCTCTTATTTTCTCCTGAATAACAAAGGTTCCATGGATAGGGTCAATACTGTGTGGACTGCCCTTAAATGTGCTCTCAGAGGTGAATTTATTTGCCTTGCTACTACTCACTCCCAGAAGACCAAGGAAACTTTGGGCACCCTTCTGGGGGAAATTCATCAGATAGAACGCTTTATATCCTGCCCCTCCCCAGGTTCTGACTGGGTGCACCTACATTGACTACAGTCCCAATATGTGGACATTATGGCCCAACACCACACTCTCCAACAAACTAAGTTTACATACATAGAGTCAGGGGAGAAAGCCGGGTAGTTATTAGCCCTTTGATTATGGCAGACAAAATCATCAAGAACATTTCCTGGGTTGAGATTGTCCCCCGAGGCAGATGTAGTTTCTGAGCCCAGAGGCATTGTTTCTATCTTTAGAGATTATTATCAGGGACTTTACTCTCTCACAGATACCCATACTCCCACTCCACGAGATATCTCAGACTATTTGACCTCCGCTGCCCTTCTTCCCCTACCTGCTGCCCTTGTGGATCATCTCGGGACCCCAATTACTCCTGGTGAAGTGGGACTGGTGATAAAGCAGCTAGCCCTGGACAAGGCCCCTGGTCCAGATGGTAGCCTGAGCAATTTTTACAAAGTTTTTCTTCCCCAATATCACCCCTTTTGGCGGATGTTTTTAATTTCTGGTTCAAGGAAGGAATTCAAGATCCTACCTTTCTGGAAGCCCTTATCACCTTAATCCTCAAGCCGGGTAAAGAGTCTTTATTTCCAGAGAACTATCGTCCGATCTCCCTGCTGAATACCGATGACAAGGTGCTAGCCAAAATCCCAGCTAATCACCTGACTGGTGTGATGTAAAGGGTGATAAGCCATGAACAGGTGGGCTTTATGGAGGGCCGTCATTCGAGTGACCATACCAGAAAGCTCCTTCACTTGCTCTTGGCGTCTAGGGATTCAGAGATACCAGTGGTCTTGGTTTCCCTAGATGCTGAGCAAGCATTTGATAGGGTCTCCTGGCATTTTCTTTTCACCTCACTTAGACACTTCGGTATCCCTGAGGACTTTCTTAAATGGGTGCAGCTTTTATATTGCTCCCCGTCAGCCCAAATCTGGTGTAATGGCCGTCTCTCACAGCCCTTCCCTCTCCAGAGAGGCACCCGGCAAGACTGCCCACTTTCTCCTCTCCTCTCCTCTTCAATTTCTACTTAGAGCCCTTAAAATGGAGAATCCTTAACTCCCCCTCCATAAAAGGCATCCAAATGGGAGAGAGAAGATACACTGTATCAGCGTATGCAGATGATCCCCTACATGTTGAGGACCCTGCAACCTCCATTCCCAGCTTACTAGCAGAACTGAGTGACTTTGCTGCAGTGTCGTCCTACAAACTGAACCTCTCCAGATCAAAGATACTTTGTTTGAACCATCGCACGACCAGGAAAGACTGTGCTGCATTCGGCTTAGCCTGGGAACCAAAATCCCTCACATACTTGGGTATAACTATTGCTAGAGATATCCCTACTATGGTAAAGAGAAACCTTACCGACTTGTTACAGATTTTAAAGACTGATCTAGTGAAGTGAGGAACTCTCACTCTCTCTCTTTGGGGGCACATTAGTATTCTTGAAATAAATATATTACCAAGACTACTGTACCACCTAGAGATGTTGGTTTTTTTCAACCCAAGTCCTGGTTTGTGAGACTGCAAAGAATTCTTAATGCCTTCTTTTGGAAAAACAAGATGGTACGTCGGGCGTACCTAAAGCTGACTGCTCCCAAGGCCCGTGGGAGCTTGGCCCTCCCATCCCTTTTCACTTATTATGTTGCCAACATATGAGTAAAGTAGCTCTCTGGTTTAAACCAGACTCCCCCTCTCAAATTGACACTTACTCACCTATTTGGTTGGAGATAGAGAAGGACCAGGCTCATAACTCAGCTTGTACTTTATCGGCCTTAGGTTATATATGCCCTATTCAACTCCCCTGAGCACTCAGAGGATCTCCTTTGGCCTGGTCTCTCAAGGTTTTCCACTAAATGCAGGCCCATCTTTCGGTGGCCTAGAACCATTCGCCCACCCAACTGCTTTTCAACAATCCTCATTTTTGGATTGGTACCTGACCTATTCCTCTTTCATTTCTCCCTCAACTACGATATGCCACATTGAATGATTTCCTTCTGGGAGATGACATAACCCCGTTTCCAGTTCTCTGAGATAAGTTTCATCTCCAACAGACGGATATCTTTAAATTTCTCCAGCTTAAAAAGCTCGATACTTGCCTTCTTGGGCCCTAGACCATGAACCTTGCACCCCTCAGAAGATCTTACCACAATGCTTACTATTGCAGAACAAGCACATGCAGTCTCTGGTATTTATAAACACATACAGACTCTGGACCCGCATCTCCCAACAGGGGTTTGTTTTTACTGGGTGCATGTACTATCTCTTCCTGCAGAAATTGAACTTTGGGGAGGATTTGGAGAGGGATTACAAATTTATTAAACAAGATAGACTATGTCTGATCCAATTTAATATTATGCATAATCTATATTACACCCCGGTCAGATTGCACAAAATTGGATACCTGGCTTCGCCTCTTTGTTCTCGTTGTAAACAGACTCCTGGCACTCTCTACCACGTGCTCTGGACATGTCCTCGCAACCAAGACTTTTGGACTGCTATCAAAGGTCTCTTGGATCCCCTTTTAGGGTTGGAACCATTATTTATCCCAGAATGCTGCCTGCTTTCCTTCTTCCCACGGGGCACACCTCATATAAGAAAAGCTCCTCTTACACTATTGGTCTCGGTAACTAAACTCACAATGCTCAGACACTGGAAAGAGGATACCTTGCCCTTGGTTCTGGAATGGTACCGGGAGGTGCTATTTGCTGTCCAGCTGTAGAAACATATAGCATCCATGCAGCATAGGCCTCAGACCTTTAAGGGCACTTGGGAATCCCTCTTGACACTGCTCTCTCTCTGGCGCCCATAACCCAATGTCTTAAACTTGCTGTGAATGCTTTTCTTTCCCTATATTCTGTGTGCAGAGATGAGGCGAGGGGGTTGGGGGAGGCAGGTTTGTTTGAGGGTTTTGTGTTTTGTGATATTGTATTAGCTTTATTTTCATTTATTTGTATGTGTGTCTCATTACTGTCCTTTTGAACAGCAGCATGGCTATTGTATCATGTTATATCTTGTTATGTATGCATGCTGCCTTCAAAATTAATAAAGCATATTGAATTAAAAAAAAGTTCTAAATCCGGGTTTGCAGTCCGAGATTAGTCCTCAACTCTGAATCTGTTTCTTCCTCCATTTCAGTGTGTGTAGGTTTGGTCAGGGGTAGATTACCCTCCAGTTGGTCGGGAGCAGGGGGAGTGGAAGAAGACTCAAAAGAGGATTTACTGCTCCCACTTCTATGCCATTTCCTAGTGATGTTGTAAATGTAATGGTTTTTTGCAGGGGTAGTTACAGTCTTGAACGGAGGTTTACTTTTTCTAACTACTTTTGACCATTTATGAAAAGAGGGAAATAAAAGTTACATACTTAACATAACTGTTGATCTTCCAGAATATTTTCACCATTGATTACTACTTATGGATCTGGGACTGAGGCACTAGAACCCCATGGGAGCAAGCTTTTGCAAGGGGGCTGGCACTTGCGCACCCCCATGTGGTGCCGTGTGCCCGCCAATAACCATTGCTAGCCCCCTTACTAACATCAGTTCTATTCACAAGGAGAGAAACAAAGTGGGGAAAAATAAAAAGAGGGGTAAGATTTTTTTCTAGCCCGAAGGGACATCGAAAGGATATAGGAAATACAAATAAACAAAATAAAACCCAACTACCAACCTTTGAATAAAGGAAAACAACAGCACACTTGATGGCCCAAAGGGGTAGGTGGGTATGGAACCAGAACCTCACACCACTAGCCAGACATGAGGTGAATAGTGATTTTAAAGGCAGCATCCCTGAAGCATGTGGCCCTGACAGAAAACCAAGAGAGGATTCTCAGAGTTGGGACGCCCTTGCAATTGAGATGGCACAGTGTACCAAAATAGGAATGAATCACATTGACTCCTGGACAAAAAAAACATACCACACGATAGAGGACTGACTAAAAATAGTTTAGTCAAATATATCCCCCTTTTTCCCATAAAGAAACAGGGAAAAGGGAAGAAATCTCAAGTGCATGTGGAGCTGTAGGGCTGAACAGCCCAGATGAGTCAAGATGTGTTCATCTCACCAGGCACCCCTTAGGGTAGTGGGCTAACAGCCCAGATGGCATAAGAGGATCAGAAGGGCACGCCAACCAAAGAGCATGGCCAGAAGAAAACAACATCAGAGGAAAGGACCTGCTTTTCCTACAACAACAGGGATGTACCCTATGTAAGAGCTGCTATACTGGATCCAGTCCAGTGCACAACACTCTTCCACAGACAGTGCAACTGCCAAGTGGAATGAGTGGATAGTGCCTAGAGGCACAGAGTACATTTAGCCAGCAATAGGGATATATTCCAGAAAGGGGATATACTCTCGGCAGGGAGAAGGAGGTCAAGAAAGAAGAAAGAGAGAGGGAGCTGCCTTCTCTCACTTCCTTTTTTTTTTTTTTTTTTTTTTTAGGTTGGTACGAAGGTCCTAAAAGGAACCCTTACCCCAGTTTTAAGGGTTTTTTTTTTGGTGGGAGTGGGATGACAGTAATGGGTCCCAAACTCCTTTTGGGAAAAAAAATACTCCATTAGGAGTACAACTGGGGAGACAGAAACTAAGAAACAGAATTTGTCAGCAGAAAAGGACTGCTTGGCCCACCCAGTCTGCCTATTTATTTCCTACTTATTCTGCTACAGCAGACCCCAAATTGGTTTCCGGCGACCATTCCCCACTTTTAATTTACTAGTACTGTATTCCCTTATGTCTATCCCATGCATGTTTGAAATCCCCCATGGTTTTTAACCCTACTACCTCTTTGGGCAGGCTGTTCCAAATGTCCACCACTCTTTCAATGAAGTATTATTTCCCCACATCCCTCTTAAATTCCCCCCTTATAGCTTAATGTCATGCCCTCTTGTTCTGTTACACATTTTCATTTGAAAAAGTCTCATCACTAGTGCACTGTTCACTCCCCTGAGGTACTTGTAGGTCTTTGTCATGTCCCCTCTCTTCCTTCTTTCCTCCAATGTGTACATATACAGTAAATAAATATAGGTGCCATGGCACAAGATGGTGCCGACCAGCACCATCAGGGTGAGCCACCCAGAGCCTCTGGCTCTGTTAGAGCAGGAGATATTGGGTGGGTGTGGTATTCAATGATGCAGATATTCTGGAAGATCAGCAATTATGGTAAGTACTTAACTTTCATATCTTCCCAGAATCAATCTTCACCATTAGATACATAGATACATAGACAGTATCGGCAGATAAGGGTCTACGGCCCATTCATTCTGCCCATTTGAGCTTGTAAGTTCACTTCATGTTTTCCTAGAAGTCTGTTGCCCCTTACGGGTGATCTCCAGAATTCCTTTATGTCTATCCCATGCATTCTTAAATCCTGTAATTGTTTCAGCCCCCACCACTTCCTCTGGCAGGGTGTTCCACTTGTCCACCACCCATTCTGTGAAGAAATTCTTCCTCTCATTTCCTCTGAATCCTCCCTCCAACTTCATCCCATGCCCTCTAGTCCTGGAACATCTTTTTCGCTTAAAAACAGTGCATTCCTGCACCTTATTCCTCCCTGTAAGATATTTGTATGTCTCTATCATATACCTTCTCTCCCTCCTCTCCTCCAGGGAGTACATATTCAAGTCCTTCAACCTGTCCTCATAGGACTTGCGATGCAATCCATGTACCATGTTTGTTGCCCTCCTCTGAACCTTCTCTATCCTGTCTATGTCCTTACATAGGTAAGGTCTCCAGAACTGTACACCGAACTCCAGGTGGGGCCTCACTAGTGTCTTGTGTAGTGGAATTATGACCTCTCTTTTCCTACTGGTGATGCCCCTGCCTAAGCATCTCAGCATCATATTTACTTTACCTGCTGCCTTGTCATACTGTTTCCCTACCTTGAGGTAATCAGAGATGATAACCCCAAGATCCCTTTCCTGCTTGGTGCATGCTATATCCTCACCCCCCAACTGATATATTGTGCCAGGGTTTTTGTGCCCCATATGCATTATCTTGCACTTCTTTGCATTGAATTTCAGCTGCCAAACCCCTGACCATTTTTCAAGTTTCTGCAGGTCCCTTCTCATTCTGTCTACACCCTCTGGTGTGTCTACTCTGTTACAGAACTTTGTATCATCAGCGAACAGGGAAATTCTGCCTTCTAGGTCCTGCACAATGTCACTGATAAAGATGTTGAATAGGACCGGTCCCAGCGCTGATCCCTGTGGTACCCCACTGGTCACTCTTCCCTCTGTGGCGTGACAACCATTTATCACCATCCTCTGTGTCCTGCCACCCAGCCAGTACCTACCCACCACACTACTGTCCTACCCAGACCCATATTCCCCAGTTTGTGTAATAGTCTTCTATGTGGCACTGTGTCAAAGGCCTTGCCGAAGTCCAGATAGACCATGTAGACTGCCCTCCCCTGATCCACCTCCCTAGTCACCCAGTCGAAAAATTCAATAAGGTTGGTCTGACATGACCTCCCCCTGGTGAAACCATGCTGCCTTGGGTCCTGTAGTCTATTGACAACTAGATGTTCCACCAATCTCTCCTTCAGTAGTGCTTCCATGATCTTCCCAACTACTGAGGTGAGGCTGACTGGTCTGTAGTTCCCCGCTTCCTCTTTGTTCCCACTTTTGTATAAGGGGACTACATCTGCTGTCCTCCAGTCTTTGGGTACCACCCCTGTTTACAGAGATTGGCTAAACAGGATTGCCAGAGGTTCAGCCACCACCTCTTTTAGTTCTTTAAGGACCCTGGGGTGCACCCCATCTGGCCCCATTGCTTTATGAACTCATTACTTCCAGTTTCTTCAGGACCCTTTCTCGGTAAAGGGACTTGTGTCCATTTCTGCACAATTCCCACCACTTGTACTCCCTTCAGACCCATTATCCTCCTCTTCCTCAGTAAAGACTGAGCAGAAATACCTGTTCAATATGTCAGCTTTACTGTTGTCATCCTCCACGTGGCCCCCATCCTCCCCCTTCAGTCTCACTATCCCTCCCTTTGCCTTTCTTTTTTCACTTATGTACCTGTAAAAGGTTTTGTCCCCACTACCCACTGATTTTGCAATGTGCTCTTCTGTCTGAGCTTTGGCTTCCCTTATTGACCTCCCTGCCTCCCTTTGCTTCTCCTGGTACTTCTCCCTATCCCCTTCTGCCTGTGTCCTTTTGTATTGTCTGAATGCAATCTTTTTGGCTTTCACTTTCTCCGCTACCTACGTGGAAAACCATAATGGCCTCCTCTTCCTTTTCCCCTTGCTAACCTGCTTAATGCATAATTCTGTTGCTCTTGTAATCCCCGTTTTAAATACTGTCCACTGTTCCTCAACCCCTGATTCCTGCCCCATTCCCCTTAATGCCTCTTTCAAGCATCTCCCCATTTTCCCAAAGTCTGCCCCCCTAAAATCCAGGATACGTATTTTTGTGTGGTTTGGTTCTGCTCCTTCTGTGATTTCAAACCACAATGATTGGTGGTCACTGTTCTCCAGGTGCTCCCCTACTGTTACCCCCATCACACTGTCCCTGTTTGTGAGCACAAGGTCCAGTATTGCCTTCTGCTGAGTTGGTTCCATGACCAGTTGCTTGAGGAAGGCACCTTGAAGGGAGTCCAGGATAAATTTGCTCCTAGTTGATGCTGCTGCTGGGATGCTCCAGTCCACGTCTGGAAAATTAAGGTCTCCAACCAGCACTACCTCACCCTTGTCTGCCATCCTTTGGATGGCTAGCATCAGCTTCCTATCTGTTTCTTCCTCCTGGGCTGGAGGTCTATAGACCACACCTGTGCGGATGGCTGGCCCCATTTTTCTTTCCAGCTTAACCCACAGTATCTCTCTCTCCCCCATTTTTTTCCTCCTGTACCTCTGTGGCCCTTATGTCATTTTTCACATAAAGTGCCACTCCTCCTCCATTCCTACCTGCCCTGTCTCTTCTGAATATGTTGTAACCAGGTATTGCCATCTTCCATTCGTGGTTATCATTACACCAGGTTTCTGTGATGGCCACAATGTCCATTTCCGACTGTACCATGACAGTCTCCAGATCCCCCATCTTGTTGCTGAGGCTCCTGGCATTGGCACACATGGCTTTCCATGATTTGACCTCCCTAGACTGTTTAGCTATTCTACTTCTGCCCCTTCCCTCGTTATCCTTTATCCCTGGTTCTCCCTGCTGTCTGCTCTTCTGTTGAATTTTGCCCCTTTTCTGCCTATCCACCACTTGGGCGCTTATCTCCATCTTTTGCACACTGCTTTGTAGAGAGATCCACTCCTCCATTTCACTGATTCCACTACTAGCTGTGGGGGGTGGGCAATTAGGTACCCTACTTGCTGGCCTGCCACCCCCCTTGGCTAGTTTAAATGCTTGTCCATGTAGCATTTAAACTTATCATTGCATGCAGGCTGTCAGGTTTGAACAAGCCTCCATCCCTCCAGGTGGGTCTCCAGTCACCAATGAATCCAAACCCTTCCTCACAGCACCAGTTCTTCAACCGTGAGCTAAAGTTCCTGGTGCGTGCACCCCTATGCTCTCCCTTGCCTCTCACTGGTAGTACTTCTGAGAAGGTGACAGAAGTAGCTACTTGCCTGAGACCCCTTCCCAATTTCCTAAACTCTTCCTGAACTTCCTTTGGCTCCCCATTCACCAGGTCATTAGTACCTAGGTGGATAATGACATCCAGTTCACCCTCCCATCTTGCCTTCCCAGCGATCCCCAGGATCTTCCTCCCATCCCTCCATGCCGTGGCACCTGGTAGGCACCTTACCTCCCTGTCCTCCCCCTCCTGTGTTCCTAGCTGGATCCCTCTTATGAGGGAGTCCACCACCAGGATTCACTTCCTTCTCCTCTGGGGTCCACTGCTCTCCCCACTGAGGTCACCTACTTGGCTAACTTGATTCTCACTTATGGGTCTGAGTACCAAGCTTATCTGAGGGAGGAGCTGGCTCATTCTGAGGGTGACAAATACCCTCAGCCCTCTGCATGGAGGAGAATGCCTAAGGGCAGGGCTCCTTACAGGTCTAGTGAGACCTGAGACTGGTCAAAGACAGGGGGGCTCCTGTGCCACAGGAGCAGGAAGGTTTCCCAACAATTTCCTCCTCACTCTAGATGAAAAGAAAAAAGCCCCCGAGAAGTGCGAGTTAAGCACCTTATACCAGGCCAAAGGTTCCAGTTGGGAGAGGCAAAGCCATCCCATCCACCTGATGCAGACAGCAGTTCCTGCCAACCTGGAGGCCACCTCGTTGGCATTGTAAAATGCTTTGACTGGTGCTGAGCTACTTACAGACCACAGGCAGAAAGGTCAATGGCCTGCCTGACCATCTTGCTCTGTGACAGTGCAGCTAAGAGTGTGCTTAACTGCAACCATAGGTGATGGCTTTAACTCACTTCCTCCTCAGGTGCTCTCTGAAGTTGCAGCACTTGTGTCCTGTATACTGTTAACAGTGAATCCTGGGCCTTTCTAAGCATAATCAAGCCATAATCAGCATGCCGCAAACAAATGCTAATAGCTCAAGAACCGTAAGTGCTACACACAAAGTATGAGTGGCAAACTTGTTCAGCATAAAATTACCTTTCCAATGGTGTGTGCAGGTAATAATAAGTAATTTAGGTTTTTCTCTATGCTGGTCAAAACAGCAAAAAAAAAAAAAGTTTCCACTAAAAAATGCACCTTAAGCCTCATTTTGTTGGGAAATATGTTACATATTAACACTAAATTAAGCATCCAGACACTAGATGTAGTTTTCATAATTTTTTGGAAAAGAAAAAGATATTTCTGTAGTATAAAACATTTTTTTGCCATTTTAGTCAAGGTGCTTTGGTGAGGTCTCAGTCACAATTCTGAACCACACACACCATGCTATAAACAAATGTGTATGACTCCTAAAGTATCCATGATACACACAACATATCAGTGGCAAAGTTGTTTATCACAAAATTTCCTTTCCGACGGTGCTATGCAATCAGTTGTGCTCAATGTAGTTTTTGTGTTATACTGGCTGACATACCCAGAATGTGTGTTCTATTCAATGTGCTTAGGTGGTTCTTGATGGGCAAAATGTCAGCCACAACACACCATGCCATAAACAAATGCAAATAACTCCTAAAGTATACATGATACACACAAAATGTCGGTGGACAATCAGTCCATCACTAAATTACTTTTCTAATGCTGCCATGCAATCAACTGTAATCAGTTCAGTTTGTTTTATACTGACTGAGATACCCAGAATTTTTGTTTTATTCAAAGTGTCTGGGTGGTTCTTGATGGACAAAATATCAGCCATACACACCATGCCATAAACAAATGCACCCTACTGTATCCACCAACAAACATGATAGCATTCCCCTCGGTGTTCAATGGTCCCTCCCCCCACCCCCAATGCCCCGAAACAACACAAAATGGCATTCTCTTTATATCACATCTCTGTTGTAAACCACTAGCTGCAGGTCAGAGACCACGAGGTTCCCGGGAATCCATTTTGTGGGATGGTTTTGTATGTCTGGAGGTGGGAGGCTGAATGGAGGACCCTGACAGCATGGCAACCATTTTGTGAGCTGGTGTCAGGTCTCGGAGGGAGGTAGATCACCCAGACAGCCAGCTCACAAAATGATTGCCCTGCTGTCAGGGTCCTCCATCCCACCTCCAAACATACGAAACCATCCAGAGACCACGAGACTCCAAGGAATCCATTTTGTGGGATAGTTTTGTATGTTCAGCGTTCACACCACCCCCACCCCACAAGACCCAGCAGCATCACAAAAAATTCATTCTGTTTTGCCCACTCTCCTTTCCCACCCCAACCACCCACCACCCCTTGACTGTGAGCAAATGGCATTCTCTTTTGCTGGGCTTGGAGGGTTGGGATGAGCCACTGGTGCCAGGTCTCTGAGGGTGGGGGTGCACTGAATATCAGGGAATGCATTTTGTGTGACTATGTCAGATCTGTGAAGGTGGTGGGGAGCCCCTGGACTGGGAATGACAATCGTGGGATCACGCACACTGGGTAGCTGGTGCACCATCCAACAAACAGCATTATGTGTCTGGGAGCTCCCCACTATCCTCTGAGACCTGGCACAATCAAGCAAGTACCATTCCCTGCTTTCCTGGGACTTGCCCCCACCCACCGAGGCTTAGCACCATCAAAGAAAAAGCATACCCTGGTGTTCACTGACTCACCCACACACACTCAACACCGGCACCATCCCACAAAGAGCATTCACTGGTGTCGGTGGGGGCTCCACATCACCTTCCAAGAAATGGCATCACCACAATAACACACATTCTGTACAATTCCCAAGGTTTCCTACCTTCCAAGACACAAAATCACAACACCAAATGCATCAATTTCCTCCCCCAACACACCATGATACCATAATAAAACACATTTCCCTGGTGTCTGGTGGTCACCCCCCCCCCCGGAGACCCAGCATCAGAACAGAAACATAAATTCAGTGTTTCCCCAACCCTTTGCACCTTCCCTCCCAGCCATTTGCACCCCCCCAGCAGCAAATTGACAGATAAGGAGAAAGAAAAAAACTCACTGATGGCACCAAGTCTTGGGGGCAGAATGGAACAATGGACCACGTGGCATGCTGGACCAAACACTGCGGCACACAATTCAAAAGTGGCATACCCTGGCATGTTTTAGAGGAATGCAGGCAGCAACAAACAGCATGTGTGGGTGGAAAAGGTAGTAGCAAATGGCATATAGGCAGAATTAGTGACGCGACCAAAGGCAGTAGCAAATAGCATGTGGGCAGAATTATTGACGCAACCTGCTCCCGACCTGCTCCTGACCCGCAAATCAACACCCGGTGAGGCCCCACAGCTCCAAAAAAATAAATCCCACAAGAAAGCAAGAAAATGGTTGACTTGTTGAGCTGCCACATTCATGGAGATGCCCTACTTCTGGTTTCAGCAACTTCTCCATGAGGCAGCTCGCAAACAGGATGAAAAACACAAACAATCAAATAAATAAAGAAAATTAAGAAACCTAAAGAGAGCAGGCATTCCTTGTCAAAAGCACAACAAAGTGGGGGGGTCTACTCTGAATTAGACAGCAAACGTTTGGATTTAGGTTAGGACACAGCTCACCTCAGCATCCACACTGCATGCAGCTCGAATGGGAGACACTGGGCTGAAACGCAGTTTTAAATGTTTTTTCCTATGGGACCCCTACTATTTTCAAGGTTGTCATCAGATATTTTCAATAAATAAATAAATAATCACAGCAGGCTCACAATCTATAGTAGCCAGGGGATTTGTTTGATAACGCTGGCACGGATTGGCTGGCAATTAATTTTCTAATCATACAGATGATGACTCCAGATGTGCTGTGGGCAAATGAGGACTGTGCAGCTGCCGACTCAGTTCATTCTCGGACACACAGGGTCTGAGTTTGCTGCCACCTACAGACATTTCTCAGACACAGTGAGTTAAGTCACCATATGTGCCTGGTGTGCAGAAATGCTCATTAGGGCACATGCCAAGGAAAAAACCTTCTTCGTAAGAGCAACCTTCTGAGCCAACTCTGCCTCTGTAGGTTGGTCATGTGCAAGGTGTTCTGGCCTCAACAGGGCCTGCAGTACTTCAAGTCTCAAGGAAGGGTGTGGTATATCACCATCAGATCTTGTGGGTGCACAATACCAGGTGAGGAGGTCCTTGGGGATGGCTGGGTTGGAGAAAGGATGGCATCACAGTGCCCTAGATGCTCCTCAAAGGCTTGAGGCCATGGAGAAATGACAATAGAGTTGACACTGGGAACGCTAAGGAATTCTGAATGGCAGGGCTGCTGGATCATGGCTTGTAAAAGCATGCAGGTCATGTGCTTGGAGTGTCTCCAACAAGAATCACTGTTACAAAGTGTACTCAGCAGCTGAAGGAAGGTGGACAGATGATTCATTGTCCTCTGAGGAGGACATCAATGGAGATAAGGTGCTGCCTCTGGGTATTGATGTTGCTGGGGAGATGGCCTGTACTGGGCCCCGTCAGATTCCCTATGCTATCTCTCTAAGTCACCGACAAAAGCCAGTTTTTCTCCCATATTACAGGTCACTTAGGGCCTATGAATGAGGGCATCCTTTCTAGGAAGCAATGAGGTCCATCCAGTGACTGTTGAGGTTCCAGGTCTCAAGAGCCTTGGCCTGGTCTGTGGAACTGCATAGGGGACCTCACCTAAAGGGAGGATCTAGCAGATTTGCCCAAAGGGTGTCCCTGTACATCTGATGAGTGACCCAACTGGTGCTCATGGGGGGGGGTGAATCCCCAGCAGAGAAGATCTGAGCCATACAGCTCCCAGACAGGCTCAGGATTAGCAACAGCCTCAGAGACAAGGTCATCCCCGTAACCACAAATGGCATTGCCCTCCACACTGAGCGCACTGCCAACTTCAATGTCACTCCCAGAGCCATTACCCTGTTTAGTATCACAAACCACACCAGAGTCAGGGACGACCTCGGGATGATATCATCATTAGCGCCTCATCCAGAACCAACACCAACACCATAGCTGCACTGCCTCTGTCATTGTGGTGCCATCATCTTCCTCAGTGTAGCTAGTGACACCATGGATGGTGACAGCATCTGAATTGGTAATAGTGCAGTCAACAGCCAGGGTGCTGGTCCCTCTCCTGACACAATGAACAGTGTCAGAACGGGGTCCAGTGTCATCTCTAGTGCCATCTGCTGCATAGTCACCGAAAACGGTGACAACAGCAGAGCTGATGCCAGAAGACGATGTTGAAGTGTCCACCATTGCAGATCAAGCATATAGCTGTGGCCTTACCACCAGGGACATCTGCTGCTCAGGGCACACTGTGGAGGGTTCACAGTCAACTGTCCAGAAGGAGTCAACTGGTCACTTGACCCAACCACTGGAGTCTCTGACTTCTCAGCACAGTGAGGTTGAGGAGAACTCTGTACTTCCATGGAACCAGAGGACCCAGGAAGAGGCCCAAGAAGGGAAAAGACCTGAGCTTGGATGCATGCACATGATGCCTGCCTCCGAAGGTGGGGATCAGGCAACCACACTTCATTGTGTGGTTCCCTAGGGTTTAGGGCTCCATGGAGAAGCAGCTGTCTCACACATCCATGTTGTCTTCCATTGCAAGGCAGGCTGCACAGGTCTGATGCTGGTCCAGAACAGCCATTGGTTTCCCACAGGTGCAACAACACATAATGGGTGGCTGTTGGACTTTCTTCAATTACTTTTTCCCTTTTGTATCAGACTGGGGTACACAGGTGTCATGCCCAGTAGCTGTGGCAGGCCTCCTGGCAAAAGCTTTGCTGAAGCAGGGTCCTAGTGCCTCTGGCCCAAGCCTGTAAGTTTGAATCAATGGTGAAGACTGATTCTGGGAAGCTCTTTACTTCCAACTGTGAGTTTTGGGTTTGGTGCCAGTTTTCTTGTTTTTTGGCACTTGCATTGTTATTAGAGATGTTGTTTATGACAGATTTACTAAGTTTTCTGCTTGCGCTGTAGTCTGGGGTAACCTTAGAACTAGGATTGGAATCTTTTTTTTTTTGCCACTGCCAACAGCCTGCCCGGTGCATCCGCCCAGTCATGGACACCCACTTCCACTCCCATATTAGCCTTGGCCCCTTGATACCCCCTGGCTTACCCCCCAGGGTGAGGTTGCTGCACCATACCCCTGCAGTGCCACAGACGATGGGATAGGTCAAGGGGCCAGCCTGGGAGCTGACAGAAGCCGAGGTGGGCTTCATTTAGGGTGGCCAGCAGCATCCTTTTTTTTTTCCGGTATGCGGGGGCAGGGACGTGCAATGATGTCCAGTGTCCGCCCCACCCCCCTAAGCTACGTTGGTGTCAGTGTGATTGGTACACCCAGCCTCTGATAGGTGTCCATATCACGCTGAGCACTCCACCCCCCCCAGAGAAGGAGAGCAGTCATCGGATGCTCGATACTTCTCCCCTGGCCGACCTTCCAGCGTCCCTGGTCCGTTCCTGAACCCCAGTCACCAGCACCGCAGGTAGGCAACCTTTCCCTGCGCCAGTGGGCCAGCTAGGATTGGAATTTTGAGATCTGTTTGAATGAGGGCTAATGACATTAGTTTAAGCTGCGGGCCAGTGAGCGTGTACAAATTCCTATGCCCCCTCCACAGTCTCAAATTTATGATATCTGCCATTTCTCTGGATCAATACACCACCAGAGTATTTCATTTGATATGTACTCCTTTGTTCTGCAAGCAGCGTCTAATTTCAGCAAAGACCCTCCGTTTTTAAAACAGTTCAGTAGATTAGCCCTGAAACACATTTATTCTGTTCTCTTCCCAGTTAAGCACTCTCCTCTCCTTAGCAATTTTTAAGATTCTGCCTTTACTGAATATTGCGAAAAGTAAGACTTATGGGTCTGGATCTTTCTTCATTTCTGGGTCTCGCAGTTAAAGAGCGGTGTGCCCTTTCCACTTCCAGGGGTCATGGCCACTGATAACCCAAATACACTCGGCATGAAGTTCTATAGGAAATGGATCATATTCTGGCTCTCAAAACCTCCAGGGACACCCACTATCCTAAGGTTATTCTATTCTAGAGATCTGCTGTTCCAGGGTTGCTCCATATATACATATATATATATATATATATATATATATATATATATATATAATAGGCAAAAACTCCATTTAATGCATCACTTAGGGCTGTTTCACTGCGACAAAAGTGAGAAGCTTCGGTGTTAGGGTTGAAAACTCCCTTGGACCCCACCCACCCCCAACCGGCATTGGGGTGCACATTGGGGTCGTCGGCCTAACTCACCCCATCACATGTGTAAAGCAGCAGAAGTATAGGAGAATGGGGTGAGAGTTAGGACCGAAGACCCCAATGCGCACCCCAATGCCGGTTGGGGGGTGGGTTGGGGGTCCAAGGGGGATTTCAACCCTAACACCGAATTTCCTCACTTTTGTCGCTGTGGAACAACCCTAATTGATGCATTAAACAGAGTTTTTTGCCTCTAATTTCCCTTCTTTTTGAGAATGATAATGAGAAACAGTGAATGTAATGCAGCGGCAGGAACGCGGGGTCCGTAATGCAGCGACAGGAGCGCGGGGCCCAAAGGGCCCCATGCTGCCACCACGTGATGTCTTGTGACATAGTAACAGGAACAGCAATGCAAACAGAAGTGCTAACAGTGGCGCACATGGTAATGCAAGTGCGAATGAGAACAGAAAGGGTAACGCACACGGTGGTGTCGACGGGAATGGTCAGCCACATGATGTCTTGTCACATAGTAACATGGTGCCCGCAAATGGAAATGTCAATGGGCATGGTGACGCAAAGCAAAACAGAAAGAGAAACAGTACTGTAGATACAAATGGCAAAAAATAACAGAAACACAAGTGCAAATGAAAACGCAAAGGATAACGCACATGGTGGCGTAGACATGAACGGTAAGTGAAACGGGTACGGAACCGCAAGCGGAAAGGGCAATGGTAACAGTAATGTAAGTGCACAGGCTGGTTTTCCCCAAAAGCTACATAGAGAAAGACAGTGAGTACAAAGAATATATGCATAATAATGGGTCTCGAGCAGAAAATGAGGTTGGAATACTAAATAGCTTATATCTCAGGAACCGTACAACGTGAAAAAAAAATGTAAAAGTCATATGATTTATGACTTTCCTGGCTAGTTTTGTACCTAGCCCCCATTAGGAGCATTTTTTCGACGAAAAGTCCATATCGCGCACCGTTTCCGAGATACGAGCCCTGAAAGGCACGGCGAACGCCGTAATGTTATCCTATGAGAAAAAAAAGAAGTTCGGAGTGTCATAATTTTGGCTGCCTGTAATATTTTCTCACCAAACCACTAAAAGACACATCTATGGAATGTTGGCTGTCTTCCCACCAAATTTCAGCCCAAAAGACCGAGCCATTATATTGCAGCAGGGCGCCAAAGGGTTGCTGCAATGCGTCGGATGCCATAATGTTATCCTATGGGAAAAAGCGTCAACTTTGGAGTACCATAACTTTGGCACCATGTAATATTTTTTGCAACATAACACTGAAAGGCACATCTGTGAGATGTCGGCTGCGTTTCCTCCAAATTTCAAGCCAAAGCACCAAACTGTTGTTTTGCAGCAGGGTGCCAAAGAATTGCTATCATTTTCCCACAGCCTAGAAAAGTACTGTCGCAATTTGTGAAAGCTTTTGCAAAAATTTGCTACACTACTTTGCGAAAGTATTTTTTCCAGAAATTTGAAAAAAATATTTCTGGGGAGTTTTACCCCAAAATAAAAACATGGCTAGCATCCTCAGGCTCCGACTAGGTGAATACAAAAAGAATTAGGTTGCTAGATGATCCCAAATTTAAATGACAAGCATTTTTCTGATCGCTAACTGAAAACAAGATGGTAGATTTGCGAAAGTAAGAGGGCCATTTGCGAAAGTAAAAATGCATTTGTGACACTGTCGAACTTTTTGTTAACTTTTCCCATTGACTTACGATGGGAAATTGTTTTCTGAATAACTTTTGAACCGTTTAATATTTTTTCACGAAATCTTCAAAAGGCACATCGGGGACCCCAGCCGCATATTCTCTGAAGATTTTAGACCAGTCACGCAAACCGTGAGACCTGTAGGCACGACCGTAGAATTCCAGAAAAAGCGTAAACGCACACGCAGATCACGCTTAATAACTCTGCAGTCGTGTAGCCAACTGGTACAACACTTGGCAGATCCCAAGGTGTATAGGTCTTGATTGTGTATTCCAAATTTCAGGCAAATCCATCAAACAGTTGCAAAGTTATTAAGGTGCAAAATTTTGGGTTTAACATGTAAATGGCTCCGCAACCCTAACTATGGTAGCACTACCGTGCTACCATAATATATATATATATATATATATATACACACACAGTATATATACACACACACTAGAGTTTTCTAATGTTAAAATTCTGTTTTCTGCCTCTACCACTCTGTCAGTTACACTGGTGATATTTGCATTCAAATTGTCTACAGTAATTGTTAAGTCTGCAATGTTTTTGCTTATCGTAGCCAGCAATTTACATTGCTGCATATTGTGATTTCTGGTTGGCTGCTGGTGTGGTTAAGGTCCCTCCCTCCCTGACTTGTGTTCAGGCCACCTGGCGTGTGCTGCTTGTTCCTGGTAGCAGCTAGCATTTTTAAAATGACACAGAACAAACCTTTTTTACTCTCGGTGATAAAACTGAAACTAAGCAGTTGATTTTCAAATGGACTGAATCAGGTTGAAGCTTGAGGTAAAGGCTTTTAAATGAAATCAGACTTAAATGCTGACACAACTCTCTGCTGGGTGAAAACCAAGGGGTTTAGTAGTGCTCAGTCAGAGTACCATTTCTAAGCTGCCATCTTTCAGGCAGCTGTCGCACGCTCCGCATCTAATCATAGGTACCTCACATGATGTCCCCTTTTTGCCTTTATGAGAGTAGGGTGAAAGGCAATCACTTGTGTTTTTTCCCCATAATGCTTTGTTCCTGTTGAGTCAGGCAGGTAGGCTCTCAGCCCCTTCCCCATGTCTCCCTTCTGGCATCCACCTCCTTGCCCTCCCAGGCCAAGTCCCCCATAGATTCCCCCCCACAAGTGGTAGAGCCAGAGGGGAAGGGCTGTCCTCCCCCCTACCAGGGCACATATGCAGAATTACCCAGGGACTGGGCGGTGACATGGACTGAGAGGGAGTGGGTGGGGCTTCATGTAGCTCAGCTCACTCTTTTCTGTTTTCTTCCCTTTCCCCCACCATGGCAGCATGTAGGCACATGCATGCGGAGGCATGCACGCAGCACAGAACCCTGGTCCCTCCCTTCGAGTCACTCACACCTGCACTGCCACTGGGCCTCCACCCTGTGGCAGTCAGAGGCCAAGATGGCTGGCAATCCCTCCCCGGAGAAGAGAGCAGTCCCTGGGACACATAGTCCTCTCTCCCAGCTGACCCTTACTGATCTGAGTTGGTTCCCAAACCTGGGTCACCAATGTGGTGACAGGTGAGGCACAGGTGTGTCAGCCGTTTGCACCACTAGGTTCGCCACTTGTGTTTTGTTCTTTAGTTCATTACCAACCATGATTTACAAAACCAGTCCTTCACTGCAATAAAGTCCAGTTGTAGGTTATGTTCTATGCCCTGGAAAAAGCATCCAGAGCTAGCAGGACTGTGTTGTCAGCATACAGATGGATGGCTGCATAGGTAGCGAAATTTGGAAGCACATTAATGCATATCAGAAACAGTAGTGGACCCACGACTGAGCCCTGTGAACTCCTCTAGTTATCGGTAGGTTTTCTGATACATGGCCTTCCACTGCTACCCTCTAGTGCTTATTTGACAGGTAGGACTCAAGCCATTGACATGCTTCAGTGGTGATCCCAATGCTCAGTAACCTGTACAGGATAACTTTATATTCTGTGATGTTGACAGTTTTGGAGAGGTCAATGAACACTGTACCTACAGACCTGCCCCTCTTCCAAATGGGAGGCAATTGGACCTATGATATCTATGAGTGAGATGGTCATGGAATAGCCCTCCTAAAACATGACTGGAATTTTGCTGAAAGGAATATTTCTTGAGGTGTTCGTATAATGTTTTGTGAGCCAGTCACTCCAAAAGATTTGGAGCAACAAGAAGAAATCTGCACCACCACTATCAATGCCAAAAAAGAGTACCTCTGAAGCTCCTTGATGATGCAGTAATACACAAAACTAGTTGGAGTGCTTGCAGTGTTTCTCCCGGCATTCCTGAAAGGAGCTGATACTAGGAAGCACCCTGGCACTAACTGTGAGTTAATAACATTGGGCCTTATGCTCCAAAGGGCAGGTAATATGCGCATGAGGTGCATACCCCGCCCACGTACCTACACGGCCCAGGACAGGTGCAGCGTAAGTGCCATGCAGTGCCACAAGTACCTATGGGGTACCTGTCCATGGCCATGCCCCCACAGCACACATGGTTGCACGGATGGTTGTGGGCGGAGCCGCAGACCAGGGCAGGGTTCCAATCAAATGCCCATACCAGGTCCCTGAGTGGATCTCCTGTGCTCTTGCAGAGGGCACAGGGGCAGGAGAAGAGCCATGTACAGAGGCATTGTAGTCAAACCTATGGGCAGTCACCTGAGCCACTGCTCTAGCCCTTCCCTGCAGCCTAGTGGGCTGGGGCAACACGGAGGTCCACTTTGTGGTGCCGCCACACCCGACGGCTGGAGTACACAGGGCGTGTACTGGGGTATGCCTGGTCTTAGCAGGTATACCTGGCACCTCCTCTGCCTGGCATTACGCGGCTTTGCGAATGCCGCATAGTGCAGGCCCAACCCGACAACACCCCGCGTGGACATCCCTGAGGGGCTTTGGGTGGACACATAAATGCCTTGCGCTGCACTTATGTGCCCTTGGTGAATGCTGCCGGGGGTCTGTGGGATCCCCGCTGCACGGCATTCACCCGTGTGGTTACCTACGCATCTCAGATCCGTGGCGCATATGCAATGCATTTCTTTGTGCATAGAGCTCAATAGTTGCACCCTTATTTGATTTTGCTTAACCTCTTTGAATTGGTTCCACATGATTATATTTTGGGTTTCTTAGCCTTTTTCCAAAATTGCTTCTTTGATCTTATCTCTTATTTTTAAATATTTTCTGTGATCCAGGGAACATGTGCCTTTTTCAGTTTTATTTTTTTCATAAGGGTCAGATGGTTGCAAGCAGCAGAAAATATGTCAAGGAGTTCTTCCACAGCTAGGTTTAGCACAGGAATTAGATAAATCCTGTGCCATGGTAGATCACACAAATAAAAAACAAAAGATTCATTGATGTATTTTTGGAAGCATCCTCCTATCTAAAAACTGTTTGCTCAATTGTTTTTGTTTTTCCACCCACATCCACTTTATAAAGGGTCTTGTGGTCCCCATATTTAGGGTCCTGACCTCGCATGTGATGGGTTCTGTTTTTGGGGTATTAAAAGTTGAGTCTGGGATGTTTCCAGGGCTAGTTAGTTTTCCCTTCCATGTAGGTTGATTTACGAGCTGTGTGACTCTCAGTGTCTGGAAGCAGATTTCCAGTTTTTGTGCCCTTGGGCCACACCAGGCTGAATTGAAATCACCTATGAGGATCATCTCCCTTCCCAGCTAATTAAACATCAGAAGCTATTTTTTTTCAAATGTAGGTAGTTTCAGTTTGGTGGGGGAGGAGGGAGGAGATCACACCTATGATAACAGCCAGGGCTTGAACGTATGTCAGTAGGTACTCAATATCGTCGGTGCTACCTGCTGTTATAGGTCAGATCTGTCCCAGGTCTAGGTTCATGTACTGTACAGTAATATGCCCCCACTTCTAGCTTTCCTGTCCTGGCATTGGCAGTAGGAATTTTGTAGCTCTACTTCTTTTGTTTGGATGCAGTTATTTAATAACGTTTTGGTTAAGGCAATAACATTGCATGGTTCTGTGTGGCCCAAGCTTTCAATAAGTCAACTTTTTAAATTTGGCTTTGTGCATTGTCATAACCAGTAGTGAGTCTGCAATAGTCTAGCCCTGAGTTCAATTCAATGCCACCACAGAAAACTGGGGTAAGGCAATCTTCAAAACCTTTTTGGTTTTGCTGTTAACGGTATTGATTACAATATTTCTGTGTAATGCACATTTTCTAATTTTGGAAAATTAATTTTTACAGAAACTCAAGTTATACAGAACGGCTTTACACACAGAGGTTATTTGGTCACTAACAGAGTAGTTCTTCAGTGCTCCTGTATTTATTTATTTATTTAGTTTTTGTTTACCAGGTAGGTGCACTAGACAACAGCAAGCTGCCTATTTTCAGGCACGACCTGGGAGGGTTACAGAACAAAACTGACAGTAAATTACAATCAAGAGTACAGAAGATAATGCAGCATTGGAAATACACAGGATACAGTCAGAAACATGTAGTCACTACTAACTACAAAACAATATCAGAGCAACACCATGTTAAGATGTAACAGTAGAATACATGTAAGTGCCAAAAGGACTGGAGTTACAGAAATAAGAAGCTCCCCCGTTAGTTCAGGCATTCACCAGATCAGTTACAGGAACATTTATCATTTTCCAGGAGGAACACATGAAGACCAGTTTTGAAGGCATGGTGGGATTTTACCTTTTTTAACTGCACTGGAAGGGAGTTCCAGAGTTTAGTCGCAAATGCTGAGAAGGCACGTTCTCCCATCTTTGTGGAACAATTAGGTACCTTGAGAAGTGACTGGGACAGGGACCTCAACATATAAGTCTGTGAGACTGGAGTGAACATATTAGCAAAGACAGCTGGTGCTCCTGTTCTAATTACTTTGCCAGTGAAGCAACCTACCATGAACATCCAGTGTGAATTAGGAGAGAACCACCCAAAGGTTGAGTAAAGTACGCAGTGATGTAACAGAGTTGGGAAGAATACTTAGTAAAAGCTTACTAGGCCAGTTAGAGCTACAAGCATGACAGACGTGAGATCAGCAGATGGCTTCATGATATCTTATAGTTAAAACTAACATGCAATAGTTCAGAGTATAAGGGATCGGATAGTTTCACAGATCTTACAGTTAGGGCTTACTTGCAGTGGTTCAGTGTGTGAGGACTGGGGAAGTAGCACAGACGTTAGCAGCTGTGAGAACGTACTAGGTATCAGCTGGGATACTGAATGTTAGAGCTACCCAGATAAGGAGTTGTTAGGAGAGTCAGAAGCCTAGCTACAACTTTGTTTAACTAGCAGAATGTATCAGTAACACAGTCTACTAGGAGAGCACTGCTACTGTAGGTAGCAGTATTAGTTGCAGTAGTTAGTAGGGTATACATAGGGTTATTTAGATAGATAGATAAATAGATAGATAGATAGATAGATAGATAGATAGATAGACAGACAGACAGACACAGACAGACAGACAGATAGATAGACAGATAGACAGATAGATAGATAGATAGATAGATAGATAGATAGATAGATAGATAGATAGATACTTTATTTGGAAAAGCGCCCATTTCCTGAGACTCTGGGCACTGCACAATGCATACTTTATAATTATAAAACATACAAATCATATAGCACCAAAACATACTAAATTGGTACTGAATCCACCAAGAGCATGTTTAAAATACTATCTATCTCAATAAAGCCACAGTAAAATCAAAAGTATTAATACAGTTAATTTATAAATGCTTACTAGAGCAGGTATGTTTTTAGTCCCTTCTTAAAGGCTTCTACCATGGGGCCCTCCCTTAAAAAACAGACAGGGAGTTCCACAGAGTAGGTGCGGCCACCAAGAAAGCCCTGTCCCCGGAATGCCACAACCTAGCCCTGGGAACTACCAGAAGGCCTCCCCCGGCAGAACGGAGAGCCTGGGGTGGGTGATAGGGGTCAAGGAGATCTTGCAGATAGACAGGTCTCCGTTTGTGTAGGGTCTTGTAGGTAAGGAGGCCTACCTTGAAGACAATCCTCCACCTGACTGGAAGCCAGTGCAGTTTGCGGAGGACCGGGTTAATATGTTCACATCTTCTTACCCCCATTAACAGTCTCGCTGCTGCATTCTGCACCAGTTACAGCCTGTGGAGGCTGCCTCCAGATAGCCTTAGGTACAGGGCATTACAGTAGTCCAACCTGGTAGTGATGAAAGCATACCAGTGTGGTCAGGTCCTCAGATGGGATCATGGCTTGGATTCGGGCAATGTTCCGGAGATGGAAAAAAGCCACTCTTCACCAAAGCTGTCACCTGGGTACACAGAATCAAGCCAGAATCCAGAATCATACCCAAATCCTTCACCTGTCTAGAAGGGATAAGAGGACCCCCCCAGCACTAGGCCAGGGGGTAACACCTCAACCCCCCCACTCTGACTGCCCCGGAGCCATGACCAGTTCCTTAGTCTTGCCTGGGTTAAGTTTGAGCCAGTCGTGAGTCATCCATGACTGGATCTCCTCGAGGCAGCTTTTAAATACAGAGGCTGACACCTTGGTATTGGGCGCACAGGAGAGGTACAACTGGGTATCATCTGCATAGCAGTGAAAACCCAGCCCATACTGCCTGATAATGTCTCCTAATGGCAGCATGTACACCATAAACAACAAGGGCAACAAGACTGAATCCTGTGGAACCCCACAAAACAGAGGCTTCGGGGAAGATGAAGCTAACCCCATCGTCACCCTTTGCACTTGGTCTGTCAGGTATGACCTGAACCAGTTGATGGCATTACCGGACAAGCCACACCAGAACCGCAGACATTCAAGCAGCTTGATGGCATTATCGGACAAGCCACACCAGAACCGCAGACATTCAAGCAGCACCTCATGGTCCTTGGTGTCAAGCGCCTTAAAGAGGTCTAGAAGGACCAAGATGGCACGGGTTCTCCTATCTCTTTCCATCAGGAGATCATTCAGCACCCTCACCAGGGCAGTCTTCATACTATGCCCCACCCGAAACACAGACTGGAAAGATTCATAGGTAAAGAAAGAGGCAAGATGTCTCTCAAGCTGAATGGCCACCACTTTCTCTATAACCTTCCCTAAAAATGGGAGGTTTGAGACAGGCCTTTAATTGTTGAGGCAGTCCAGGTCCAATGAAGATTTCTTCAAAAGAGGACTAACCAAAACCTCCTTCAAAGTCAATGGGAAAACCTCACTCCTCAAGGAACTCCAGACCACCTCAGCAACCACAGGTCCTATCAAGTCCAAACAACCAACTAAACGTAGTGTCGGACCTGGGTCCAGATCACACTGGGTTGGCCACAGCCCCTAGATTATCTCCACCACCTCCTCCACCCCAACCAGCTCAAATTCAGCTCAGACAGGAGGAGTGTTTTGGCACCCCTCAGTTTGGACCCTGTATCACTTTCGAGTGATGCTCGAAGAGATCTCATCCCTGATGGAGGACACCATGTTGGTGAAGAACAGAGCCAACTCCTCACACCTAGTGCTGGAACCTGCTCCCCCAACACAGAGACAGGCAGGATGTAATAGCCTATCCACCATGCGGAAGAGCTGAGCCAGTCTGTTCCTCCCTGCAGCAATCTCCCCAGACAAAAATTCCACCTTCCTATGGGAGATTGCCCCCTGATAGTCAGCATAATGTTATTTCAGGGCCAATTTGTCCCCCTCCAGGCTGTATCTCCTCCAGCATCTCTCTAACCTCCACCCCTTAGTCTTTAAACACCGGAGATCCTCATTATACCATGGAGGTCTCTGGTGAGTAGGCAAGGGACGGACACAAATTGGTGCAATGGAATCAAAGGCAGCAGCCACAGCCCCATTATAGGCTGCCACTGCCTCCTCTGTCCCAACTACACAAGCCGCCCCAGCACTCAATAGGTCCAGCACCATTGATAGTCCCATAGAGGAAACTCCTCTTAATGGTTGGTACCGGACCATCTCCACAAGGGAAGGACCATCTAAGGAGGGGGTGCCCCAAGTGTGAACCCCATGATGCTATGGTCTGACCAAATTACCAGATCCACCCTGAGATCACTTAATCTAGACCAAAAGAAAAGACCAGATCCGGTGTATGGCCACCCGAGTGAGTGGCAGTTGTTACATTCTGTACCAGGCACAGGGCCCCCATGATCTTAAGGAGGCTGTTCCCAACACTTGAGAGCCCACCATCGATCCAGGCATTGAAGTACCCCAGGATCAACCACCTGGGGGACTCCAAGACCAGGCCAGCAACGAGTTCTTCGACCTCCCATCAAAAGTCCCCATCTAGCCCAGGAGGATGATACAGCATAAGGATCCTAAAGCCCACGCCCACACCCCCTCGGGTGGCCACACACTCAAAGGATCCTGTCCAACCCACAGGTAGCACTGTGAGGTTCAAGCTAGATTTAAAACAAATGTCTACCCCCTGTGATTCCTCCTCAGGCTGTGTATCATGGAGTACCCAGCTGGTACTGCCGCCTCCAAAATAGGGGTGGCATTTTCATCCAGCCAGGTCTCCATGATGCATGTCAGGTCAACTGAGGATATCAAGTCCGCCATTATGGCTGTCTTGTTCCTCATCGACCTCGCATTACATAACACAACCCGAGTAGGATGAAGTGGGGTGGCTGGACCAGTCAACTGCCCACAACCCCTTGCAGAGCCCTTGGGTATGGGAACCAAGCAAGGCAACCCCCTCTCAAGTTCCCATTTCATCCCAGGGCATCTCCTTGGCCTCACCACCTGGATCCCAGACAGCCCGGCAGCCACTCTGGTACCACCCCCACAAACCCCCCCCCAAGTTATTCCTAAAGCCCTACATCTCCAGTAAGCCTCCA
The DNA here is from genome assembly GCA_016271365.2 of Neoceratodus forsteri. Lineage (NCBI taxonomy): Eukaryota > Metazoa > Chordata > Ceratodontiformes > Ceratodontidae > Neoceratodus > Neoceratodus forsteri. The sequence continues at coordinate 131,430,289 of JADMNL010000024.1, forward strand.
CTGGAAGTTATGGGAGCTCGAAGGGATGGAGGTCACAGAGGTAGCCCCCCAGTAGCTGCTCCTTAAAGGCCTCTGTCCCAGACACATTCCAACAAAATCAACTCAAGAAAAATAGCCCCAATATATCTATACCCCAACTATACAAACATTATATCAATTAAACTAATGTTAATATAACTTAGTATAAGTAAATAAATAAAATAGTTGAATAATAATAAACCCAGTCCAAGAAGAGTTCTTGTAAGAATTGATCCCTAAGGCTCCCACCACCTAGGACCAGCAGATGTCCATCTCCAGACCTTGGGAACACCCACTCTCGAAGGTCCAGAGATTCAGTATTTAAATGGTATCCTGTGATGAGGGCGACTGCTATTGAGTGCTTTCAAAAAGGGCGACTCAGTAAAGGTGCCATGTTCACAGGGGTACTGGAAAGTGAGGGTGACTGGATAGGGGGTGGCGAATATAGCCACAGAATGTCGCTATGTGTACACACAAGTGGGGGGGGAGTGAGCATGACATGTGATGGGTGGAAAGGGAGGGAAGGTTTGTGAGGTGTAGCACGGCAGTGGGCTGCCGAGCTGGTCATGTGGTGTGGTGGAGTGGTGGCAGGCTGGGGCTAGGAGGGTGCCAGGAGGTTGAGATCTGGGCGTGTTGGTTTTGCGCCAGTCCAGGATTCTCTTTTTTTGTTTTGCACCCCCCCCCGACATGCATCTCCCTGGAGTTGAGAATCCTTTAGTAGGGGGTGTGGGGGGGTGCAGCCCCCCACATAAACAAAAACAATCTGTGTCTTCAGTGCCCTTTTGCTGTGCACCACAAGTGTACATCACCAAAATTGATTTTCGGCAATGTACACTCGCCCTAATGGCGATCGCCTTTCTGCAATCGCCATTATGGCATAGAACCATTTAAACAAAACTGAATAATCGAGCATAGACTCTCCCACCTCCTAGGACCTGCAGTGTCAATATTAAATTCTTCCATGGGCTCTCACTTCCACAGAGAACTGATGGTACTTATTAACAATGTCCCAAATATTTGATTAGTAGTATTTTTAATGTATTAGTTCAAATAGTCAACACCAAACTCTGCAGTTCAGGAGATTAATAATCACTCACAAAGGCGAATCTCAGCAACAGCCCAGCTGAAAGTGGCTCAACAAAAAATATTTTTTTTAAATACTTCCAATTTACTGAAAAGGACCCATTTCATAATTGCCATAAGGCACTCCAAGGGGTGTATTTTGGTGGGCTACCAGCCCTTCTCAGGTGGTGGAAGCACTCAGGTTTTCCTCATGCTTCAACCAACCCAAGGCGGGCCATTATCCCACCATAACACACCCATTGTCATGCCTTATAGCATAATTGTAACACAGACATTCACCGTACTTACAGCTACATGCAGTGAGGGCTGAAGATAGAGCTGTTCAGTTTACTACACTAGGGACAGCATCTCCTGTCAAAATGCTGTCCCATGCTGTTGCTCTCTGTGTCATGCCCTTAACTCAGCCCACCCTCAGTGTGACACCTTTAACTCAGCTCACTCTCAGTGTGACACCCTTAACTCAGCCCGCTCTTTATGAGGGTCCACAGTGGGAATGTCCCACTAGTGGTACGGGAGTTAAGAGGGAGTTTCTGGCTCTGCCCACCAGAAGTTATGGCTATCTGACTGACTGCTAGCTGGGAGGGTGAGTGCAGCTGTGGTCTTGGTGCTGGTAGCCCAGGAAGGGCAAGTAGAAAGCCTGGATTCCAATGATCATTGGGAGTGAGGGCTGGGAGAAGTCCGGTTAGGCCCTCACAACCTCTTGCTGCTTGAAACTGGTGTGCCTTGCTGGTGTGGAGGAAGAATGCTCCAAGGACAAAGGAGTTCAAGTTTGACAGGCTTTCTGACTTCGCTCACCAAACATTATGGCTGCCCGATTGGCTGCTAGCTGGAAGGTAAGCACAGCTTTGGTCCTGCTGCTGGTGGCCCAGGGAGGGCAAATAAAATGCCTGGATTCTGGTTAGCACTAAAGGGGTGGGCTAGGAGATGGTCCTCATGACCCCGTGCTGCTAGAACTGTTGCACCGCGCTGGTGCCTGGGTGCTGGCACCTTGGTATTTTCTCAGGAGTTCCTGTTTCTACACATAAGCTTGATTAAAGTGCCACTGACACCTCGAGAAGAACTTTCAAAATCACAGTATTTGGACACAAAGCAGCTTATATTTCTCATAGGCTCAGTATTTCTTATCCCCATTACTTATTACTGAGGTAATTTACTTCAAAAACAGGATAGTTGTTTCTTGATGATTCATCAGCTCCCATTGCTTCTTCCCAACCTGATGTCATAATACTCTGCTTGTGACATCACAGTTATCCCCATATCAACAGACGGTGATGTAATAACAGGGAATTATGATTTCAAGTAGGAAACATGCTATAAACTCTAAGGGATAAATATCTTGTTTCTGTGGGAATTTCTTCAGTAATAAATAATGGAGAGGAGAAAGTTGTACAAGGTATATGAAATACAAGCTGACTTGTGTCTAAATATTACATTTTCCAAAGTTTTCCCAAAGACGTCAGCTGTTCTTTAAGGTAAGTGTATATTACTCCTTTAAGAAGGCCAATAGGATACACAGATGCATAATGCAGGAAATGTGCTTCAGTCAAGAACTGAGAAAGAATTACTACTCTCAGAGGATGGTAGGACTGTGGAGTTGATTGTCCCAGGAGACAATCAAACCAGATTCCACTGGGCACTTGAAGTGCAAACTGAATGGGTTTCATTTTTTTTAACAATGTTTTGGGGGCTGGCAGTATAACCTACGGGTTAGAGTAATGAGCTGTGAATGAGCTTGGTACATCCAGCAAACAGAACTGGGTTTGGTTCCCACAGCCTCCATTTGCATACTGTGTGACTCTGAACACATCACTTAACCTCCACAGTGCTTCTAGGTCATCCCTGAAAACAGGTACCTGTGCCTAATGGGCCTTACCTAGTAACCAAAGAATAAAATAAATAAAAAATATGTTTTTCCCTCAGTCTGCTCGGGCTGGGACTAGTCAGGCCTGTTCCTGCCCCCACTGCTCGACAATCTGTCCCGACCCAGTCGGGTCCCTTAGACCCAACGGATTGCCACTCATGGTGGGACCAGGCAGTGGAGAACTGTCCTCCCCCCACCCAGATACCGATATTCAGTTGTTGGATCCCGACCAGGTGACAGTGGAGAGTGGAGGGCCAGTGGGTGGGATGTCATGAAGCCTGAGCCAACCATTTTCCACTTTTCTTCCTTGTCCCAGAGCCATTGCGGAATGGTAGGAGTGTGCATGTGCAAGCACGCATGCATCCTGGAACCGCAGCTCCTTGCCCCCCTACCTAAACAAAGTCCATCTCTCAAGCATTAGTGCTACCACCAGGCCTCCAACCAGTGGCAGCCAAGAGCCAGCTCGTCTGACCACCCCAGCCCATAAGAGGAGAGCTGCAAGGCAGCTGCTCGACCCATTCCCAGCCCTCCTTCCCTTCCCGGTTGACCTCCCCAGAAACCCAAGCTTGATCCTAAACTCAGATTACTGGCGCACTGAGCGGTAACACACTACAGTTCCTCAGCCTTCTTTGCCACTGGGCTGATTAACTGAATGGGTTTCTGAAGAAGAGTAACATCGCAGGATACACCTACTGGGCCTGCAGTGGGGTGGACTGGATGGGCTGTTGACCTTCTTACAACCCCCCCCCCCGAAGAGCATTAGGGTAATGGTGAACGTTTATGCCCGATGCCACTAATAAAACATAGCATGACCTCACAGAATAGATGTCAGTTAGAAATCATGCCTGCTTTATTCAGCTTTTATATTTGCCCTATTAGAGTAACCCGATACAGTAACTGGAATTGCTTCTGTGTGAGTGTGTTCCTAGAACTGTCAGTGTGCACAGAACGCAGAAACACCCTGTATTTCAGCTTACCCCATAATTTTGTACCTGGTACTAAACATGGGGAGATAATGAAACACACATCCATTATATTAATTGGGCCACGGAAGGCCATCTAATGAAATGCAAATGAAGCAGCCATCTCAATTGAGGTTAAGGAGCAGGGCAATGGGAGTCATTTTATCTAAATACAAGCCAGATCCCAAATAAAATCCTACATGTCTAACGTGGATGACTTATGTCCTGACATTCAAGTTTTTTATTTAATAGCCATAATGAAATAGCTCAACAGAAATGAATTCTGGGGCAGTAATGGGGCCCTACCATTTCAAGGATGAAATAAGGTGAAAGCAGCAGTGGGGGTGGATAAAACTTTCAGGTCATAGAGTTGGTGTCAACAGCTCTATAATTTAATGAGAGGCAGGAAATAAGGGGGGTGGTTACCAGAGTGCAGGGGATCGCTATATAATTGTACTGGACATTCTCCAAGTGCTGTGTGCAAAAACACCTACAGAAAGTGAATGGACAGGATTCTTCAGACATTAATGCGAACGTAAACCTTTTTTTTAATACAACATGAAATCTGTATATGTGTGACACCCATTTAAACTCCACAGTGAACTGTTTCGTTAATTTATGTATTTATTTCTTTGTGCATCGGTTAACCTTTGAGCTAAGTGCTCCTTTGCAAATGTTCCACATCAAAAGTTAAAACAGAGTTTAGTTACAGCCAGCAAGGAAGGGCATTTGTCAATGAAATCAAAGAATTGGTTACAGGCAGCTTATATGAGCATTTGCCAGTGTATCAATAACAATTGTACAATGTTGTTGTTTTTAAACTTAGTTGAATACATTAGAAGTTAATTATTTCCAGATTAGTGCGTAGGAAGAGGAAGGATGGAGAAGAGGGGAGACAGGAGGTAAGTGTGTAGTGCTCCTTGTGATTATTTTGAAATAGTCCCCCCCCCCCATGAAGGATCCTTTGCTAATGCTGTCTTTTCTCAGTCCAATATTAATTTTTATGTTTGCTTGTGAGCGCAGCACAAAGCTAACATCTTGTTATGAGAATGGCGTTTCATAGGTGTGTCACTGCTGAGTCCAGTGCAGCTCAGGCTACAGGGGGCTTGACAGTGACAACCCAATGATCATCAAGGCTGAGCATGACACTGTTCCCTGCTTAGTGTGTGGAAATGTCTTGTAGTTGAAAGAAGAAAGCCACTCCAATAGTGAGGCTTCATCCTTTTAGTTACAAGGCACCACTCAGCAACCAGCTGAGCAGCGTCACGATTAGCTTCCTCATTGTTTTTTGTTAAGATTATTAATAGGGTCTTCCACCAAAGCTGCCTTCTCTTCCGAAGCATTTCCTACACTCCAGCATGCATGGACGTATGCTTTTTACGGCTGCATGGACGGAGCCCTGCAGACGTTTTGCATGTAGAAAAGGGCTGACGTTATGTTTTCCGTCTGTGGAACTGTTTTTCCTCCGCCTGACCCTCCCCCAAGAAGCAATCCACCCATGTTGTCCCTATGGACTGCAGCACTGCACTATATCAAAGTGGGCATTTTTTTTATGGGCATTTATTTGGTACACTTCTGCATCCCTGCCATTTCTGTCCCCTCCCCTTAACAGCAAGGGCATAGCTACCGATACAAATTTGACCACAAAACTCAGCTATGATGACTATTCAATGTTTGAGCTGAACATTGGCTGTTAGTTCTAACACCACAGCAGCGCTGCTGGGTCAGAGGGATAGTCTGCATTTGCTTCAGCAGCACTTTCAGGGACAAAGTTGGGTGAAGTTTTGCAGAAAACTTTTTCTGCCAATCAGATCAGCACTCCAGAAGGCGCTGCACCTGCTGCTGCAGGCAGGGCCAGATATTAACCCAAAGGAAAGAGCAAAGGGGCAGTTCTCAGAACCATCAAACCCCATACACTTTCTCAGTGCGAACCAGAGACCACCGGTAAAATGGATCTAAGTAGGGCTGTGGCTCTTTCCCTTTGGTTTTCCCTCTGCTTTGGGGAGTTGTTGGAGGTGGCTGTTGTGGGATCACTGTGGCAGGATTCACCAAGTGCTGCTGAGAGGGAAGCCTGCCTGCCTTCCTGGATGGATGCTGCTGCTGGCACATCGCATAGTTGGGAGCTGTCGGCTCGAGGTGCACCGCGGAACGGCACAGTGGTAATACCTCACGAATACATGGTATCCCTGTATCACACCTTCTCAGCCATGGAGAGATGAGGGGGGCTCAACAGCAGCGTGTCCCAGGCCAGGAGCCATGCCAACACTGTCACAAGCTTCATGGACCAAGGGAAAGGTAAGAGAGACGAACAACAACCGCCGGGTCCCATGCAGCTCAAAGCTCAGGCAGCACTGCGTTTGCTTCACCAGCAGTTTCAGGGACAAAGTTGGGTGAAGTTTTGCAGAAAACTTTTTTCTGCCAATCAGATCATACCTAGAGGGGCACTGCACCATGGCCGGCTCCACTGCTGCTGGCAGGCAGGGCGAGATATTAACCCAAAGGAAAGAGCAAAGGGGCAGTTCCCAGAACCATCAAACCCCTTCCACTTTCTCAGTGCGAGCTCAGCATTGCTAGTCCATAAGCTAGTTCTCCACAAGAAAGAGGGCTAGGAAGGGCAATGATAGGGTTGCCACCTATCAGGTTTTTTTCCTGGTGGTCAGGTTTTCAGGGTCCTTATCAGGTAATCCGGTTTTGCTCTGTGCTGGTCAGGTTTTTGAGTCATTTTGAGTGCCTGACATACTTCTGAAACAGATTTTGTCATCTCATTCATTGTTTTAACTACATGGCCAGGTTATAAACAAGTTCTGTTGTCAGTATAGCCTTTTGTGTGTGAAAGCAGTCAACCTGGGAGGTGTAAAGTATGGCCATTAACACCATTAGCACTTACTTAACCAAGTCTTTTCCACTGCATCTTAAAGTGGCATAGCAGCAAAGCTGTCCCTACCTTTTGTAACACCAACACAGCCAGTTGTCTTCTACTTTCATTTGCTGGTAAACATTTTCATCTCTAACAGAATTTAGGCATTTTAAATGTTTTAAATTAGGTTTGTCCTCAAGAAAAAAATGTGGCCACTTCTTTGACTTTGAAATATTACTGTGGACATGAAAAGGAAATGGAGACACCTTATAAATGTGCCACAGAGCAAAGGCTGATGGCACATTTATAAGGTAGAAAAAGAAATGGGCAGACTGGTTAGGCCTTGCGGTCCTTATCTGCTGTCAACTTCTATGATTCTATGTATGTTAGCCAGAAAAATATACAGTACACATTATAGAAAACAATTTGTTATGTATTATTATATACCAAGAATACTGTTGTATGCTATTTAAAGTATTTCCCTTGTCTCCCCATATCATATCTGTAAATGAGATTTATTTTATCTCTGTATGTTTATCTGGTAAACTAACGTTAATAAATCAATCAATACATACATAATGTAACCCCCCTGCAAATGGGGGTTCCCAAAAGACTTCCAGGAGCTTGCTTGAATGCTCCAAGCCTGAATGGTGTTTGGCGTTTAAGCCATTTATCAGTGAGTGTTTTTAGAGCCTCTGGTACTGTCTCTTTAAGAGCTGTCTGCTTGCAGACATAATTAGTTTGTATGGGGGGACTGTGTGTTTCTCTGTTTGAGTACCACTCGAGCTGCTGCCAATTCACTCCATTTTGCAGTCACTAGAGTGCAAAGGGAACCTATCTGAAAGATGTAACTGTTTGCCAGAAATCAGTTAGGTAATAATGAAATTACAGTTTGTCTAACCTGCTTTCTTTGCAGTCAGAACTGTGTCTGCCTAGTTTCCCATTCTGGTTTTGAACTGCTGAACTGGACCAATCAGTGTGGGGTAAGCTAGCTCTAAAATGGTGCCTTGGACGAATCAGAACTGGGACTCATAATCTGAGCCAGCCACAAGAGGATTGTATGGGCAGTGACTCTGGGAGATGTAGTTTAGACTTCGGCGCCTTTTTGGACCAACAGCAGCAGTCTATTGTGAGTGACAGCCAATCCAGTCAAGAACTGGGAGGAACTCAAAGGAAGTGCCCGGTTTTGTCTGTTGGAGTTTCAGTTTAGCTCTGTCAGTGAAGGGGAAAGGAACCCTGTGCTCCTTCAGTGCAGTTTTAGTCAAAAAACATGTGTAAGGTCCAGAGTTCCGGTCTGCAGCTTGTGTAACTGCTTGTTAGGACTGAATCCGTCCTGTGAAGAGAATCAAAGGATATCTGAAGAGTAGAAACCAGGCTCACCCTGTAGAAGACTGGAGGAATTGTGAATTGCACTCGGTCTGTCAGGAACTGAATCTGCTGTGTGTTCTCCCCGGTATTGTGCAGTAATGCGATCGGATACAGATGCAGCCTGCCTGGTATAGTGCTTTCTTTTTACCATATAAATGTGTGAAGAGGTTTGTGTGCCTCAAGTGAATCCTGCTACCATTGGATGACTTTTGCCTGTGACTGTTTGCCATATAAGTGTGTGAGGAGTTTCTTGGAGCTCAAGAGTAGCCCTGCTGACATTGAAGGACCCTATCTTGTTTGGAGGTCGTGAGTACTAATTCAGGTCGCTCCTGTTGAATTGCCACATTAAATCCAAATGGAATTACTGTACTGCTGACTGTTTAATTTTCCTTTTCTGTGTGAAAGGGCCCCTACCAGCTGCCACGGTTTGGACTAGCCACTAGGGCTTGGGTACCCAAGGACAGTAACTGATAGGGATAGGCCTGTGCACAGAGCCATAGGTAGATGAGTAGAGTGATAAGCTAATTAACATGATTTCCCCCTGTCCTTGTTATATCCCCCTAAATAAATCAGAGCTGCTTGTTTCAGCAAAGTTATACTGCCTGAGGTAGTTGTCTATGTTAAAGTACTGTACTATGATTGTTGCACTGTATCTTATTTCACAGGAGGTCTCAGTGCCGGAAGCAGTCCTGGGGGTAAGTGTATACTGTGAAGGTAATTCTGATATATTATGTGGGCCACTAGTGGGAAGAAAGGGGGGGTTGCGAGTGTAGAGGGCTGTGACCAGAGATTGGATTTAACTATTGCAAACCTGACCTCTGGGTGGAGGCACCTGCCATGGATCCAGGCCCTCAACCTGTTAGTGGCAAATCAGGCAGGGGTAGTAGCCCCTGGGATAGCGCCATCTAGGGGTTACAATAAGTTATAAATAAGTAGGAAGAACCTAGGAAAGTAGCTTTAACAGGTACAGTACAGTATCTTACTATTTTTGTTGAACTGCTTTAAGTGTTGTATTTTATTGACATAAACATTGGCTTTCTAGGAGGAGCAATGCATGATGAGTCATGAAAAGGGGTGGGGCTAGAGGCGGAGCTTAGTATCCGGTTTTTGCCTCATCCAAAGGTGGCAATCCTAGGCATTGATGACTTTTGTTCTTGAGTAGTACTCGAGAGCATGTGTGCACACTCTTGTAAAAAATGTATTTACCAACACTGGCCCAACTGTCGCATAATATACAGTAGCTCATTTTCACTGAGATCCTGCTTGACTCTGTTTGCCATGGTGGGAGCACTGAAGCACAGGGAGGAGATCATGTGACACACTCAAGGTCAGATGGAGAGGTAATGACTTGCCGGATTTGCAGCTCGGTCTCTTGGTTCACCATATGACACTCACTTATGTCCTCTTCATTCACAGCTTTGGCTGCATTTAGCTGTGAGGCCCCCAATCAGCCCATTCACTTATTCAGATGAGCAACCTTGGGGTGGTCCCCTTACCTGCTTCGTTCTCTCTGCAATTTTTGTAAAAGAATCAAATATTGATAATGTCATAAGGAGACTTGTTCCACCCCCTCCAGAACTTCTTGGACATCCTGTTTTATTTCCTTATTGTTTCTAACGTATTCCACCTATCCAAGACTGTTGCGCAACAGCACGTTTCTCCATTTATTTTTTTTGCTTCCTGTACTTTTGGTAGTTTTCTCTTTCCCTGTCCCTAACGGCAGGCTGGCCACCTGTCGTCTTGCTTTCACTTTTTAAAGAAATAAAAAGGTTTATTTTCTTGAGATGACTGAGTCAATTGGAGGAGTGTTGAGCGAATCCCTCTATGAAGCCCTTAAAAAAGGATACAGACAGAAAGACAGCTGTAGTCAGCTAAAAAGAATGTTTTTCGATTCCAGCACCGTGCAGTACTACACATCTGACGCAATGCCACAAGAATGGGTTATTGGCTGTTTGTTATGCCTCTTTCATGAGAATTGTACGCAGTCATTATTTAGTTTAATATGCATGTAGGTACTTGCACACTCAGACAGTTTGTTTCATACGGTCTGGGTTATTTATGTCATATTTTTACCTTTTCCGGTAACCGAATGAAATAAACAAGCTGCGGCAGAAAGACGCCCGCTCTCAGTATCGAGCGGCAGTATGTATCCTCTTATGTTTCTTAACCATATTACTGGCTGCACAGATTAGGGTGTCAGAAGATATGGTTACCTGCAAAATATTGTCTACATATGTTTTGATATTCTGAATGTCTTAAGTTGGGTTGTTATGGGATGAATATCCACAGTGCAGGCTCTTGCGTCTGCCTTGTTTTCCTCATGCAGTCCAGGGAGTTACCCTCACACTATCTATTCACCTCTGTAAGAGCTGGCTGGCCCTTTCATCCTTCTATTTATGGTGAAGGATAGTGTGGGAGGAGTCCCGTGCACAGGAGCTGGAAAAGGAATGTTTAAAATGAAATGTTTTTGCAAACACCTGTTGGAATGAGCTGTTTATGTCATTATGATATTGTTATGCTATCTTGCTATAAAGTGTATCCTGTTATTTAGGATGTTGGCTGAGTAAAGTACTACTTGGGAGGAGCTTGCAGGTCACCTGACGGAGCTCTGGGATATAAGGTGTTGCTCCATGATGCAGTTAGTTAGTGTGTGTTGGACAGCACAAGGTCCACCAACTCTCTAGCCTTTACTAGAGATGTTCTTTTGCATTGTATTTTGATCCATACCTTTGACGTTTTTATTTTGTCATTTAAGTTCACTCAGTTTCTCTTATTATTATTTAATAAATATTGGACGAAGAAGTCCTTTTTGTTTCATCCAAAAACTGGTGTCCGAGTCATGAATCCCACAGCCTTCAAAAATAACTTTAGGGTTGATGACTCTGACTTAATTAACTGAAAATGCTTGATTGTAATGGGAGCAGATTGATCATAGTTATTGATATGAATTTTGTCACGCTCCCCAGCCTGTTCCACCAATGGTCATTTGGGTGTTTTTTTAGGGCTGCATGGGCGGAGCCCTGCAGATGTTTTGCTTGTAGAAAAGGGCCGACATCATGTTTTCCGTCCGTGGAACTGTTTTTTCTCCACCTGAACCTCCCCCAAGAAGCAATCCGGCCATGTTGTCCCTATGGACTGCAGCACTGCACTGTATCACAGTGGGCGTTTTTTGTTTTTTTTTTTATGGGCGTTTTTTTTGGGGGGTACATTTCTGCATCCCTGCCATTTCTGTCCCCTCGCCTTAACAGCAAGAATGTAGCTATGATATGTCTGGCACGCCATGCAAACAAACAGCTTTGTAAACAGAGCCGAATAGAGTGATGCTGTCTTTTTATGTTTGTAACTGTTGGTGACTTGTTGACAAATATGTACAGTTTTTAATTTTGTCTAGCTTTTTCCCTCTTGGTAAATTAAAAATTATGTTTGTACCTGTTGGGGACTTGGCCCAGGTGTGATTATCGGCTCCTTAAGATCTTGCACCTAGCAGTACAATGGCACTTGCTTTTTACTTTGAACCTGTTAGCACTAACATTGTTATATATGGTCTAGGTTAGCTGTATTGCTTTAGTTTAACTGGCACTATTTGTTGAATACGTTAAACAATCTACATGTCTCACACTGTTTGCATTTGTCCTACTGCCTACCTCTTCCTTGTGCTGCGTCACACTGTACTTGTCATGTGTTTCCCTTGTATACTCCCGGGTCGTGCCTGAAAATAGGCATTGCTATGTCTAGCGCAGCCACCCAGTAACCAAAAGCAAATAAATAAATGTTAGGGATCACACAATGGACTAAATATGAGTCTTTAGCACACCATTATTTATCCCCAGCTAATCTCCTGGCTTTCAGCAGGTGATGTTAAGTGCCCTAGTTTTGTAACAATATATTTAATTACATCTAGTCTTGGTGTAATTTAAACAGAATTTACCATCAGAATTGGCAATATGACACAGAAAAGATAGCTCTTGGTGTATTAACATTCCATATTTTCTACAGCAACTGACTACATTACCCTCATAAACATACAATTTGACACTAGATAAGGACCACAGGGGCCATCCTAGTCTGCCCATTTTCTTCACAAATTTCATTATGCAGACATGGTGGATCTGACAAGAATTTGTTTTCAATGGGGAGGGTGTCATCCACTCATCTGTATAGTAGCAGGCAGCTGTGCTCCTCTCCTGCACTTTCCAAGGACTCCTGCCACCGTTATCCCCTTACCATCATCCCAGAGCCAGCCCTGCACTGCCCACTGCTAAGGCTAGCAGCACCTGACCTATCACCAATCGTCCCTCCCTAATCCCCCTGACAATTGCTCGACCCAGCTGCCGCTAGCCACTCAGTCCCCAACCCCACTGCCATAACAGGGTTTTATGTGATAAAGGCGAGTCTCAAAGACTGACTATCACATACAGCACGCAAACTTGAGCCCATAGTCAAAAGGGCAACAGATATTGTAGCGACCATTGCAAATAGCAATGGTCGATTTCTCCTAACTAAATCACACAGGAATATTTTCTTATGTGGGGAGGCTGTGCCCCACACCCCCCCAGGAAAGCCCCCGAACCCCCAAACTTAAATAACTCTGAGGGTGTGGACTCTGAGGGCAGAGTTACGGTTGTGAAAAAAAATGTTCTTCCTGTAGCCACGTCGGAACCTTGGTCTGCTTGCATCGCAAGCAGTGGTGTATACCACTACGCTATGCAAGCAGCTTGTTGGGAGTTGGCCACAAAGGATGCTATATCCTGCAGTAGTGAGAACAGCTCCTTGCTGTACTCACTATACAGGATATTGCAAGGTATTGCACCACTCGCTCTCTTGTAGAGCGCTATTATTGAGTCGCTCAAATGTGCAGCATTCAATAATAAGCACTCTACATGGGTGCTACCAAATAACAGATCTGATCATTTCTTCTTAATCCTCCTGTTGATAAACTGGCCTGGTGGCTACCAGCCACTCTGTCCCTCACCCCATGGCCAGCATGGATCTGATCATACCTCCCTAATCCCTCTGGTGATAACCTGGTTTGGCTGCCACTGGCCACTCAGTTGCCGATCCAATGGATCCTTGAAAAAACTGTGGTCAGGTGAGGGACAGTCAACACAACTGTCAGTATCTATCTGAGCCCTGCACCATAACCATGACAGCATTAGCAAAGGAACTGAATGGTGAGAATGATCAACCTACCGTGCTCTGTTGTGGAAAAGCTCAAATAACCATCAAACAGGCACCTATCCACTTCTCCCGGTTGCTCTCCCTTTCCAGTCCTAGACTGAGATCTGCATGTGGCAGCCTGTGGGTCAGTTCTGCTAATAGTTGATTTCTCTGTTGTCGGAATGGCTGGGTGAAAATAAACTAACTACAACTAATTGGACAATACTAATACACTGGGATTTTTACACTGCAAGGCTATATTTGCTGCACAGCCAGCTTGGAAAGCATTATCATTTTGTGAGCTGTATTGCACCTTCAACTTCCCCTGAACTGAGCCATAATTCACTAATGGGACTTTTACAACATGCAGCTGAGGCTGCCCCTTTGGAGTTTCAATATCATGCATGAACTTCCTTAGTAAAAACCTGTCCAAACATTGCATTGCAACATAATGTTTTGCCGGGCAAAGTATTTACAATGTATTTATGATATTCATTATCTGTGCATTACAGCCGCTCCATTGAATATACTAAGAAAAATGCATTTTTGGACCAGAGTCTGTCCCCCCACTTCCAACATGCAGATGTCTTCAGGTAAGAGGGGAAAAGGGGAAATTGTTTAACCAGGAAAGGCACACTAAGCCAAAGCTTGTTTCCAGACATGACCTGGGAGCACAAGGATGTTGAGTGACTTGCTTAGGGTCACACAGAATGCAACTGAGGGCAGTGGGATTCAAACCAAGGTCTCCAGGTTTGCAGCTTAGAACCTTAAACCACTTCGCTATACTGCCTCCTTAAGAACTTGCTGCTACTATAGGGTAGGAAAACTATAAGTCATCATTTGTAACACCAGGTGGAAAAGAGTTTCACCTGCTTTGACTATGACAAACTGAGTCATCATGCACAAATGTGGCTTTTATAACATCACTGAAACTGTTTCATCAGAGTTTCAGCATTTTGTATGAACTACCTTGCTACAGTAAAAACCTATTTAATCAGCATATGGTAATATAACTTTGGATGGGCAACGTTCTCTAGTGTTGTCTATGACACTTTAACTGTGAATTACAGAAACTATTTTGCATATGTTAGAAAGAGCATTTCTCTACTGAACGTTGCAGTTCATTTCATTGATTTATCATAACAGACACAGTCCAGGCTGGAATATCGGCTCAGAGTACTGAACGGTGGGATTTTCAGTTAATTTGATTTCATTTGTAAAAGACTGTTTTTACAGTCCAACAATAAACTATGAACTGAACTGAGTTAGTTTGCAGCTTATTGAAGCCTTTTTGTTGATAGTTCGTCTACTGTTGAGGAATAGTTGAGTACACTCTTTGAATAACTTCAGGTGTTGCATTTTTTTCAGCTGAATATAACTTCAGTTCTACCTGTGGGGGAAGTGCTTTTTGGAAACTGCATGGATTCTGCCTTTTCAGTCTGGTATTGTACGGTGGCCGTTTTGTATCAGGTTAAGCAATGGATGTTTTGGACTTCTTAAAAAACTGTTGGAAGTAATGAGTTAAGTAAATACGAGTTATGAAGTTCTACCCTTTGATGCAGTATTTCTTCTGTTGAATCCACGCATTTTATTATCTGCCCATTTATACTGCACCCTCATGTAGCTAATTGTCCCTCATGCCCCCAGGATGCACCTAGAAGTGAACAGGTTCTGATTCTCGGTGTGTCTTCCTAACAGAGTATTTTAATTAAATGACATAGAAACACAGTAATTTTAGATCAGAAGGCACTGTAAGTCCATCAGATCCCCCCTCCCACACACACACACACGCTTCATATGCAGGCACTAATGAATATGCTGTACAAACATGTACTAATTTATAGGGACTGCCAACAACACAGTGTACCAGCCCACCCCCTGACAAAGACAACTGGGCGAAGCACTGGGGCATGTAGCCTGCAGTAGCAGGGTTCTTGCTAGTTTTGCATTAGTTTGTCATTGGTGGACTACGGAATAGTGATTTATGGGTCCGCTGATCAAACTGCCCTATGCAGCATCAACCTCACCCTCAATAAAGCCTGCCGCTTGATCTCTGGATGTGACTGGTTAACTCACACATGCGAGCTTTATAAACGTACTGGCTGGCTGAACTTCCAAGGCAGGCTTAAGTACCACACCTACCTCCTTGCAAAAAAAGATACTACACAAGCAAGCACCAATCGGCCTCCACCCACTTATCCACATAGTCCCACACAGGAGGGCCTTTAGGCACTCTGCCAACTCCACCCTCCTACTCCCTCACTGTAGAACATCACTTGGGCAAATCCTCCATCTCCCTGGCCCCTAGTCTCAGTCAATTTAAAAAAGATCTCAAGAGCCTCCTCCTTGACACTGCAACCTGTGACTGCAAATAAATTTCCACCTCCCTTAATGATGCCACCTCCCTTTCAGACCCTCAGCCTGAGCCATATTGTAATCAGGTACTTGCTCTAATACAGTAAGGAAGCCGGCAGATAAAGGATATATTTCTCTTTTGTCTCCCACATTTGTCTTTCCCTGGCACCTCAATTCCACTGTATATAAAATATGACTCTGTGTCCATTCAAGACCCTCCAAAACAGTATCTTGTCATATTTATATAACCTTGACCTGGGACCTTCTTTAAGTTCTCTGCTGATGTAACCCTCCAATATTTATTTTCCTGTGATGTATGACTTTGTATTCCATGATATTAGTCATGTAAGTGTACTTTTTTCCTTTTTTTTTAGTGATGTGGAGCCTTTGCAAAAGAGTCAATGACTCAAAGGATTGTAATTCCGATTCTATTCAATAAATAAATAAAATAAAATTAGACAACTAAACCTGATGTTTGCAGCTAATGTTTAGTTCTTAGTTCCTCATTGGAGTACATTGACTTTCTGACTTTTCTGTTTCCCTGGGGATAGCACTCTCCCCAGCTACACCTCGGACCAGCGCCAAGACGTGCGGTCTCATCTTTGTTGGTACTTCTAGCCAGGCTACTCTGTAATTTCTTTGGTAAGCAGAAATGTGTCCAGGCTCATACATGTGTATGTATTATTGGGCCTGTAGTGTAGCCAAATACTTAAGGTGGATGGTTCCTAATCCCTCTGTTTACTTGCCCGCATGGCTCAAAATAGAGATGGAAATGATCTGTTCAGCAAATATATACCCCTCCGCACTATTATTCCTCAATATCACCTCTATACCTAAGGAATTAAAAGGTACCACAATTGGAATCTCTATGAGGATCCACTTACAGTTGTGTAGATTCCTAAAATATAAAAATTGGTTAGATGTGGAACAATCGATTTGGAACTCTCCTGCCTTTAAAATAGATAACAAAGTGTTACCCCCTAGATGGTTACCCAGTTTGGGGGATGGTAGGGTGTACTCATTTCTTAAGGAGGATGGTACCTGGTTATCAGTTGAAGACATTGTGGTGAAATTCAGGCTTAAGGAAAGTGACTATTTTAAGGTACTACAGCTTAGACACCTCCTCATTAAAAAGTTTGGGGAGGGTACCCCTTTATCTTATAAGTTCGCTTTCCTATCTGAACTGGGTCCACTAGTTAACTCTCCCCAGATTATTTCCAAACTGTACAATGTTTTGTACGATTGACGTTTTCCTGAGCCATTTGGACCTACGGAGTTTTGGTCTGCTCTTTTTCCACACTGGGATAGGGATTGGATGGCTATATGGAATAACTGCCATTGTTTTGTAACACAAGATAGGCTACATTTAATGCAGTTTTACATCCTCCACAACCTCTATCATTATCCTCAGAAACTGGCCAAATGGGGAATAACTTCCTCTAATGTATGTACTAGATGTGCTCAAGCAGAAGGTTCCCTACTTCACATTTTCTGGGAATGTCCTAAGATATTACCCCTTTGGAAGGCTATAAAGGACAAGGTCGATCCACTCCTTGGGCTGAAGGACTTGTTCATCCCCAAGGTTTGTATTTTCGGGGATTATTCGCAGATCTCTGTTAATAAGCGTTAGTTTCATATTGCCTTGATTTCTATGTCAGTTAAAAAACTGGTGCTCAAGTATTGGAAGAGTTCTGATGTCATCTCCTATTCTGAATGGCTAAACGAGTTATTATTTAATCTTCGAGTGGAGAAGACCATTTCGAGTATCAATAACAACAAGTCCAAATACGAGAGGATTTGGGCCTCACTACATACGCTATATACCATTTAATATTTAATACTCAATTTTTAAACTACCAGATGTCATGGTCTGTCATGCCTTGGGACTGTGTGGGTGGGGGGTTTTGTGTCGGGGTGCTGGGGGGGAAGGGGACGGGGTCATTTAACCTGTTTTGTCATATGATTAAATGCTCTGGATGTCTTGACCCTGTCCATTGTATATTGTTAAACTTTCAATAAACTTTAAATAAAAAAAAAAAAAAAAAGAAATGTGTCCAGGCTTACTTTGAAGGACTGTACTGTCTTAATATCCACTAACCCTGCTGGTAGCTTGTTACATACTGTAGGTCACTACCCTCTGAGAAAACAAGGGCATCCTAATTTTACCCCTATACTTGCCATCTCTGAGTTTCAGAACATGTCCCTATGATGTCTTGCAGTAGCACACCATATCTCCATCTTTTCAACTTTGTCAGTGCCCTTGAATATATAGTAGACTGATATCATGTCACCCCTGAAACCAGGCTTGGTTCCTTTCCAGTGGGTTTAACCAGTTACAAAAAAACAAATAAACACATGTTCTCTGGGGGTGAATATGTTAATGGCCTCCAGTTGCTCCTCACAGCTGTCATTCTTTCATTCTCCGTACCCCTGATCAATTTGGTGGTCCTCGGTTGTACCCCCTTTACTGCTCCAATATCCTTTTACTACTGGGAAGCACCAAACTGCATGCAGTACTTGAAAAATAAATAAATAAATGAATTAATAAATATCTTTGCTTCTTTTGAAAAGCTGTTTTGCATTGTGGGGGCATGTGTGATTCTGTATTTAATTGAAAAAATATCAACTAACGTTATAATGATTTTCTATACCTAAAAGTGCCCAACTTATAGGTTGTTAGCAAGACAGAAAGTGCAGTGACTAAAATGTTAGGCTGTTCTTTCTGACAGAATGCTCTTGTTGTTGTGGAAGTCAAACCCAGGTCTGGTTGTTTTTCTGGTTCATACATTGGTGCTCTAACTTCTAGGCTATACTGCCTTCATTATCATATCAACATACACTATATTTACTATACCATGTGCAGTATTAATTTATACATATACATATGCAATAAATGTATGGGTTACTGTGTGCTGTAAGTTTTTTATTTACACACTCGAGATGTGTTTTGCCACATAAACCATAATAGTGAAGCAAAACACATGGCTAGTATAGAAAGAGTTTGTAAAACAAAAATAAATCGCATACTGACCTATGTTTTATTTCATTTAATATCTGTTAGGGTTAGACTTCAAAGCACAAGTAAGGCAACAGATACTGTCTCAGCTGTTTTCAGTTAGTGTGACAGCATAAGGGCTTCCTGTGCAGATGAGTGATCTGTTCTGACTCTCTGTATCAATCTCGGGCCAAATTTTCAAAGACCCCGGAAATTGGCGCAGGTGTGGGAAACACTTGTGCAAGAGACTCTTCACTTGCAGAAGTGCAGTTTTTCCCACATGCACCAGATTTTCTAAGAAGAAACTGTTTTAAGGTCAGCTCCATGAGTTACAGCAGTTTGCAGACTTTTTTGGCG
The DNA here is from genome assembly GCA_016271365.2 of Neoceratodus forsteri. NCBI lineage: Eukaryota > Metazoa > Chordata > Ceratodontiformes > Ceratodontidae > Neoceratodus > Neoceratodus forsteri. The sequence continues at coordinate 131,449,302 of JADMNL010000024.1, forward strand.
CAGCTGTGCCAGAACGTTTCACCTGGTTGGGCCAGCCATAACATCTTCCACAGGTGTGCCTGCCACCTGTGTGGAGCACAGGCTGAAAATAGAATTGTCTTCTGGTGCAGAGGTTTTTATCTGCACCGATGAACTGCAGCACGGGACTTAGTCCCTTGCCCATTTTTGGGCATTTGAAAATTCAGCCCCTCTTGTCTTGTTACACCAGGTTAAAACAGAGAACATAGGGTCTGATTGGAGTGATACTGACTTTTGTTTTGGGGTGGGGTGCATTGTGGTGATGAGCTAGAGGGAGTGTGTGTGTGTGTGTGTGTGTGTGTAGGCAGGTTATTTATTTATTTAAAATCGGTAACCGGGAAGGGCGCACTGAGCAGAGGCTCATTTCCGGGTGCAACCTTGGGCAGGGGAATGGGAGAAGCACAAATATGACCAATCTGGTGATGTGATTAGAATGAGGATGACATAAAGAGCATAAGCTGAATGCAGTACAGACAAAATGGCAAAACACTGCATATCGAGGACAAATGAACACAAATCATCTGTGCAAACTGGGCTAACTCAAAGTGCATAGTGCCAAAGTGAAGGAAGGCTGAGCTGGTTCTGAAAGTATGAGTCAAAACAGGTTGGTAAACTTCAACAAGTTTGCCAGCACTATGAGGTTTAGGGGGAAGAAGATGTAAGGGGTGGTCAAAAGCCAGACAAGGGTGAGGAAGAGTTCAAGAAGAGGGTTGGCAAGAGCGGGGGTTAGCTGGAATCTAATGTAGGGAAGGGAGGGAGGGGAAAAAGTGGGAACATTCGTGACCAGATTGTCTGTGCTTGGGGGTTGTCAGAGTGGACTTAAAAACCTCAGTTGGAGTGATCTGTGGGAGGATCTGAAGATCACAGTGTGTGCTATATATGCCCAACAACTACACAGCAGATACAAGCAAGTAAAGGTTTGTTGTGTTTGCTTGCAAATTGCAAAGCAAACATGTTGGGATGGTAGTGGGCCCAGTCCGAGTGGAAGCCTGTAAGGGATAAAGAAATGAACCTTTCCCCTTGCCAGTAAATAGTGCTGTGAGCATGTGGATTAATTTGCGTGGGAACATGTGACTGTTCTTCAGACAGCTGTAGTCTATTGCATGGCAGAATAAGCCATGTCATCGCTTACCAAAGTTTTTTTCTTCATACTGATTTGCTGCTAATCCTGTCAGTCTTCACCCTAGGATGACTGTGGGCATTGATAGCTCAGCAAGTTCTCTTTGAGGCTCCGTGCCATGTTATACTCCCCTCTAGGCATAACACATACACAAGAACAGGCTTCCAGCCTTTATTAATCATAATACTTATGCCTCTTTGAGCCCTTTACTTTGTCACAGGAGTGGCTTCCACATACGGTGGCTCCCTGTCATCCTCTACAGCTTCCCCACCCTTTACTACAAAGTTATCAGATTTTATGGGATCCCTGATTCTCTTCATGCTGTTACTGGGAGCCCATCCCTGCTGCCCAGCTCATATCACCCAAATCTGACACTGGAAGCCCAGTCTGATGCTGGAAAATTTCAATTAATGAAAACAAAATGCTACCATCAGGAATCCGTCCCAGGAGTCACACATATTCCTGCACCCCCAGCTGGCACCCGGAGCCCAATTCCAATACCACCAAAGATCCCCCATGGTCAGCCTGTCAGCGCATGGGTAGGATTTCTGCCTGCGATGTCGGCGACCTGGGTTCGAATCCGGACTCTGGCCATCAGAGGGTCAGTCGGGGAAGGGAGGATTGAGCATCCCATGGACTCCTCTCTTCCTCCAGGGGGAAGGGGTGTGTGATTGAGTGTCTGGTGTAAAAGCTTGAATCCCTAGCGGAAGATGGGGAGGCCGGGAGATTCCATGCGACCGGTACCTGATATGTGAGGAGGTGGGATGGACGTTGGGTTCATGCCACTGATATCATTGCACATCCTGCCTCCTGAAGGAGGGATTAGCATCCACAAAAAATGCTGCCTGTCCCAAAGATGATGCCACCACCTGGTAGGTACCGCGGCCCTCCAAGTACCTGACCCCTGACCGGGACCGGGTTCCACTGGATGGCCCACTCTCCCCGTGGCCCCACCCTAAGGGAGTAAGCCTAGGGAGCCCTGCCTGTTATGTTAATGCAACTGGTAACCTGGACCTGTCTCCATGGGGTGGGGTTGTCTAAGTGGCCCCACCTTGGGGATTAAACCAGGGTGAATCGGGGATCAGTTACAGGGGGGCAGTGGGTCCAGGAGGTACGGCTGATAATATGGAACTGGTGGCACCTCCTCCCAAAAAAAGACCCCCCATGGTAACCAGTACAAACCCTCCACTCACCTCGCCTTGTTGACTGGCCACTGTTTGGCTTACACAAAGTTCCATATCAATATACCCAAAGCAGGTACCTTGATATAATAATCCCTGCCTGCATGCAGTACCACTGTGTGCCATCAGAAAGAGTCTCTTTAGAAATATCATGAAATATCTGGCAGTGACTATGGCTGCAGCTGTACATTAGGTGTTAAAAGAAACAGGTGTTACAAGCTTTATTTAAACACTTCACACAGGTGCTATATTGATGTACGGGTATCTGCTGTGGGAATATTAATGGTGAATGTCTTTAGAAAAATCAGTCTGTGCACATTCCCAAAAGTCAGCCAACTTCGTGTAATTTTATACATTTTTGTGCATTAGAACAGTGTGTTTAAAATATGAATTTTTGTTGAAATGGCTCATTAAAATCACATTTTCAAAAATGTGTACTTTGGGAAAAATGGCACAATTTGAATAAAAAGACAGTTGTTAAATTATGCCAGATTTTGGAGCTATTTTTTGGAAATTGAACAAATTCAAAAACTGGAATGTTATGCTATTTTGTATGGATTAATTACATTTTACTCAGGACTAGTAAGGTTTGGGAACTCACAGTCAGTGGATGGTGTACCCAAAGAGATGAAAAGAAGGGTGATGAGTTTATACTAGTGCTTTCTGTCAATGGTTGGTTGGTTGTTAGGCTAATCATTATCATCCAGTGCATGTAGTAAGCTACTGCATTTTGTTTGGGGGGCGTGAATCTGTACTTTTGTTTGTGTCCAGTGAGAGGGTGGGGGTTGGGACAGTTGGTAGTGTCAGGGAGGGGTTGAGTGGGGGCAGGGGGGATAGGCCATAGGGCATGCAACAATAAACTTTTTATTCACTCTGGAATTCTGCCAACAATACTGTCTAACAACAACAGGCAGAATGAAGCAGAGACCTGGGTTCTAGGTCACCATTGTTTGCAACATTCCTGAATGTTCAACAAACAAAAGGACCCAGACTGCAATCCACAAAACCAAGATCGAAATAACAAATACAATTTGGACTTGCTCTCAAAAAGGGTGGTCCCCAGAGTTCAAAGGCCTGGTCCAGGATATGATGTCAGAGAGGCATGTATAATGATGCGGGTGTAGTGAGTCAGCCAGCTGAAGGCAGTTCCCAGTGTCTGTTGGCTCCTAGAGTCAGTTATGTTTTGGGATTTCAAACTGGCAACATCACGGGTTTGAGTCTGCCATAACTCAGTAAGTTCCCAATGGGGGTATGCTTCTTCTGCTTTACTTACAATTTAAATAGCTTTGACTTTGATTTTTCCCAGCGTGATCACTATCATTTTAAAAAGTCTATTTTTATCTCAGTAGAAATACTAGATTTCCCCATAGTCTTTAAAGTGTAGTATCCCGGAACACATGTAAATATTGTGGAATATTAAATATTGTTTTTACATACTTCACGCTCTCTGTAACTAATCCTTTCAGGTATAGATAACCAGGGGTAATTGACAAGTCTGTGATCTGTCTCCATAGAGGCAGACTACAGTTGCAATATCTGAGATAAAAGTTTTCAGCTATAACAAAAAGTGTGGGTTATTTGCCCTTTGGTAAAAAGCATGGTACTATGTGAGTGGTGGCACAGGTGAGATTCTGACCTAGAGATACCCCAAATTAGGTTGCAGTGAGTGGTGGCAGCAAACCAAGGTAACCCTTTCAGGCATCTGAGGGGATGTGAAATTGGTGATAGCTGTACACCGAGTTCTGGGAAAGAACAAGCCTGTGATATGCACATTCTTAGGGTATGAGAACTGTGAATCAATTGTGAGAGATTCTGATATCCTAAGGCTGTACGTAAGACCACTCATACCACTATAGGAATGGTCTCAGCAGTGGTATTAATGCATTATTTATTGAGACTGATCAATAATATATTCAAATTTTGAAACAGTTTCCCTGAACATGCCCATTTCCAGGGCTGCTATGCGTGAGGCACTCTTCACAGAATGAGAGTTGTCTCACATGCAGAGGAAAGGAGCACTTCAGGTGAGCAATAAGACACGATGGGGTGTGCATTAGGCAGTTCTAATGCATGGCCAGGGGTGCAGTATGGCATGAAGCTGTAGGCTGAGTGCCTTCAGCGCCTGGCTGTACATTAGAACTGTCTAATGCACATCCGCAGAGTGACTTATCAATCAATCAGTCAATCAGGCTTTATTTAACCAGGCAGTTACATCATTGAGCAAGCTCATTTTCAAGATGGTCCTGGACCATAGGACATATTCTTTATAAGGCATAGCAATTCACGTATAGCTGAGAGTAATACAATGTGTTAAGAAAAAGATAATAAAGGCCAGTAGCGTTTAGCTTAGGTGATAAAAGCATACATACATACTTAGATAGAAATACAATTCAGCAAAATAAGGTAAACTTCATATGAAACAGTGAGAGGAGAGGAAGAGATATACGGGGGAAGGAAGTGGCAAAAATAGGAGGTACCAAGACACTAGCGGGAGAGGGAGGGGGCAGCCTAGAAGGGTGGAGGCCCCCCAGAGGAGCTAGTAAGAGGCAGATGGGAGGGAGCAAAGAGGGAAATTTACCCTAGTGGGATGGGGCCTACAGGGAGGAATAGATAGGCCTTATTGTGCCTACAAAATGGGGTTCTGTATTTTACACCTTTGTTCAAATTAAAACTATTAGATTTCAATAATAAAAAGTAAAATCTTTTTATATATTTGACAGGAAATAGTTCCTCTACCCATACTGTGTTCAGGGAGCTTGCTCCTTCCACCAGGGTACACAGTGCATAGCTGAGGCCAAAAACAGCTGCATCTACACCAAAGGGAGAACATGGGGAGAACACGTGCAATGTAAAGTCCCTGTCCCCACAGAGGCTGATGGTGGCTGATGCATCCAGGCCCCACACCATGCAGTCTTGTCACCCACAACTGGTCCGAATTTGGAATGGGGGGAAGGCCCTCCCCCAGACCCCCCACCTCCTACCATGGAGGCAAGAACCATGGAGGAGTTCTGCAGTAGTAGCATGTTTATTGGAGAATGAGGCTGAGTGGAGCAGGAAACAACCAAAGGCATGGTGAGGCTGCAGAGGATAAAAATGTTTAAAAACTTAAAAAATGAAATCCAGTAAGACAAAATTGTGTTAGGAATTCAAGCAAGAAACAACACTGTGAAACAAAGGAGAGTTTAGTGCATTTGAACTCACCCGGTTTTGAGACTGGTGAGTGCATCCTCCACTGATCGCTGGTTGTATCTGATCATGTGCGTGTGCATGTCTGGGTAGTTGCTTCGGATATTGCGTTCCGTGCTCCCATTGGGGACAGTGCCAAACCGGAAAGGTGGGTAATGCTCCTGAGGTTTCTGGAACTATTTGAGCAGAAAAATATCAAGTCACAGACATGGCTGAAGTTGAGGTGCCAGTCAACAGTAGGATATGGCAGGTTTGCATGCAGCTGTGCCATCATTTATCAGATTTCAAAACCTGGTTTATCTCAATTCAAAGCTAAAACAACAATTTTACAAGATCTTCAGCCAGTTGCAGCACGATTCAGCCACACATGAGGTACTTGCATCAAGTCTATTGGACCACAGACAATGTGGTTTATCTTTTCACAAAAGTACCACAAGTTATGCACCTAAAATCATGCATGCAACAAATATTTAATGCTTGCATCTAGAGGAGTATGAAGTTGCTGAAATTCATTCCATGAAAAAATTCACAAATGTTGGCAAATTTCTGGTTTTCTTCCCCTGTTTATCCACAGGATGCCAACAGTGGGCTCATGGACACTCATTCATGCGGATAAGCGTCAGTACACATCAGTGCTCATCTGTGTCCCCTGACCCTTGCACACCAGCTCCAGCATACACCACGACCTGTGGACACCCAGCTGGAAGCACTGCAGCAGGGTCTGTGATCCCTCCCTTCCCTGAGAAGGAAACTGAGATGCTGCGTCTCACAAAGATTACCCCAAGTAACTAAACTGTGAAAATGGGTAGAAGCAGGGCCCCACAAAAAATGAGATGCTGCGTGCCAGCTGGGCTACCCTAGATAGATAAATTGTGAAAGCAGGTAGAGGCAGGACCCCACAGAAAATGAGATGCTGAATCTCAGCTGGATTACCCTGGGTAAATAAAATGTAATCACCTGTTAAGGGCAAATATTTCTCTGCTGTCTGTCTGTCTGCCTGTCTGCCTACCTGTGCTCTTTCCAGTTTGTCTGTCTATAGTAGTTATCTGTAGCACAAACATCAACCTGACTCTCTTCAAAGCACCAGTTGAACACAAAGTAAAATGTATTTGTTCCTCAGATATGGTAGTACAGATGCTATGATATGAACCAGACTGTTACTCAGATATTTACAGTAAAATAGAGAGAAATCAGGTAGATACCAAAAACTTAAAAAGTGAAAGAGGGGAACGGGTACAGACAAGCATTTGTCAATGCTGAATGTTTCCTTGCATAGTTTATGTAGCAGGTGTGTGTTGTGCTACTTGAACTTCTCACGGGAAGAAAAAGCTGCCTGAAGTATGTTTGATAAGCTGATATATTTTGGACAACATTTGAATAGCGAAGCTCGGGTAATAAGAAGGCCATATTGGTCTGGTGGTGCTGAGGATTGAGGCGCTGGATGCCACACCTCGTGCCATGCAGCAACATGTGTTCAGGAGCAAGCAAGGGCCACTGGGGGTTGGCAGGGGAGGAGAAGGATCAAGTGTTCCAAGGACAGCTCTCCTTGTCTGGGGAGAGGGACAACCAGTTGTTGGTGCATGGCTGGCCCCTGGCAACGGCTGGGGGCTGGCACACCGATGCTGCAGACATCGGGTCAGAGACAGAGCAGACACCTGATGAAGTATGCACACATGAGCAGTCATGGAACCGTCGCCAGTGTCCATGCACACTGAGCCCCTGAAGGGGACAAACCAGGAGGAAAAAATGTTATGGTGGATGAAGGAGGGAGCTCGCAGGTCCCGACCCTGAATATTCACCATGCTGACCCCTGTACTGAATCCGGTGATGGTGGGGGTGGAGCCGAGTGGGCCCCCTCCCGCTGACCCTGCCAGGGGGGTAAGCTCTGGGAGTAGGTGGTCAGCGTTGGCTGGAGGATGCGAGGGACGGGGGGGGGCTGGGGCTCCCTCCAGATAGAGAGGGCCTGGGAACAGGAGTACAAGTAAGTAAAAAACAAGCATTTGTCAATGCCGAACGTTGTCGCGCTGGCATTGGCTTTGGTAGTGCAGTGCGGAAACACACTTTTGTCAGGATGTGAAAAATGACAGCTATACTGTTCATAAGGAGGTGTAAAAAAATGGCAGTGGTGAAAATGTGGCATGCAAGTATTGCAAATTTGCGAAATTACAAGGGTGTGTGGGAAATGCACAACGCACACTTGTAACAGTCATTTTATGGAGTTTCGGCACCAAATTTTCAACATAGGTATTTTAACACCTCTGCTCATGTACAGTGTCACTGTCATTTCCTCAAACTGCCCCAAAAAGTGATTTCGCACAGCGACCGTGCTATTCTGCGCCGGACATGTGAAAACACATTTTGGGCAAGATATGTAAAATGACAGCTGTACTGTTCATCAAGAGGTGTGGAAAAATGCCAATGGTGAAAATCCAGAGTGAAAATATTACAAATGCACAACGTTATGAGCGTGCGTGCAAACTGCACAACGCATGGTCGTATCACAGTCATTTTATGGAGTATTGTCACCAAATTTTCAAATTAGGTATTTTAGGACCTCTGCTCATGAACAGTGTCACTGCCATTTTTTTAATCTGCCCCGAAAACTGATTTCCCCCAGCGACCGCGGTATTGTGCGCCAGAAGTGCGGAAACACATTTTGGCCAGGATGTGAAAAATGATAGCTGTACTGTTCACAAGGAGGTGTAGAAAAATGACAATGTTGAAAATCTGGCATGAAAATATTGCGAATTCATGAAGTTACGAGCGTGCATAGCAACTGCGCAATGCATGCTCGTAAAACAGCCATTTATTTGATTTTTTCCACAAAATTTGCAACATAGGCTTTTTGAGAGCCCACCTCATGAACACTGCCACTGTTCTTGCATTAATAGGTCCTAAAAGGTGATTCCGCGCAGTGACTGCGAAATCCTCTTTCGGGACCGATTAACATCATAACTGTGACAGAATTCATGAGGAGGGGTCCCAAAAAACCCCATGTTGAAAATTTGGTGCAAAAATTCAAAAGAATGCCCGTGATATGCATCAAAGTTGAAAAAACCCTATTTATTCCATTATACAGCTTACCGGCATTTCCTCAGTTCACAGTCAGTTTTGAAGAGAGAAGTCGTGTTCCCGGTCCACTGAAGATCATTGCACCAAGATCCGGAAGTAAGTATGGCGTGAGGAGGCAGGGTGCGCAGTGGGTGGGTGCGGGTGGTGGGTAGGGAGACTACGAGGGACCGTTTTCGGTTTACAGGTACTAAAAAAACATCACGGATGGTTTCTTTTACAGGTGTTTTTTTGGGAAGTACAGCAGCCGACGGGGTTGGGTACCCCTGTCAGCACAGAAGAAGGGGGACATCATGTCAGCCAGAGTGGGCTCCCCCCATCGGCACATTAAAGTGGGAAAGGGGAGACGGATGCTGACGCGGGATTGGGCACCCCCGTCGGCAAACAATGAAAGTGGGGGGATACATTCTGCCAATGGGGAGTGGGATCCCCTGTTAGCACATACTTTGAGGGGCAGGGTAAGCCGACTTGGGGATTGGGCACCCCCGAAGTCGGCAGTTTAGCGGCCACTGTGGCATGTTACTAGCTGGCGAGCAGGTAGGAAGGGTCCAGTGTGTGTGACGAGCTTTGCTCACATTGCAGCGGACCTTTCCTTAGATGTGCTCATCACATTAGTATGCATGGTGTGGTGCCGGCATGCAGGCTGATTGGGGAATGAGGGACGCACCTACTGGTGCGTGCCCTGCATTCGCCCAACAGTGACAGTGCCTCCAAATCTGCACTACCACAAGAAGAAGAAGAAGAATCAGCATTTATATAGTGCTTTTCATACACAGTATCCCAAAGCGCTTTACAAGCAATGCTAGACTGGTAGTGAAGCGACTGAATGTGGCCATATCGCACACCGCACATCATCACCCACACACAGCCTGGATAATTGCATGAACTGGTTTATGGGAAGGGGAATGTTGGCCAGGACACCGGGAATGTTCCCTGCTCTTTGCAAAGAGTGCCCTGGGTTCTTTTACTTCCACCTGGACAACACCAGGATGGGCAGAATGTCTCATCCGAAGGACGGCACACCCCAGCAGTACAGCACCCCCCAATACTGCACTCAGATGCCAACGATTTTTAGGTGCAAGTCCAATCCCGGTGTGGGATGAGAACCCACGACCTTCTGGTCCAGAGGTGGATGTGCTACCAACTGAGCCATGCTGACAAGATGTTGGCTGCACAAGCGCACCAACATAAAAATGTGGGGTGCAAATATATATGATTTCTGCAGTTACTAGCACGTGTACCAAAATTGCAACAAGTGGGCATAACTTTGTCTGGAGGGAGGAAAAGGCTGTCTGAACTGTTTTGACAAGCTGTTATATTTTGGACAGTATTTGAAGCTTGGGTAATAAGAAGGCTATGTTGAAAATATGGGGTGCATCACTGGCCCGATGGTGCTGAGGGTTGACGTGCTGGATGCCACACATTGCACCACACTGGAGACCCATGTTCGGGAGCAAGTGCAGGCTGCTGGGGGTCAGCAGGGGAGGAAAAGGAGCTGGGGTCCCATGGACAGCTGTCCTTCTCCATGGAAAGGGGCAACTAGTTGACGGTGCACACCTGGCCCCTAGTGGCAGCTGGGGGCTGGCACATTGGCGCTGGAGATATCGGGTCAGAGGCATGACAAATGCCTGATGGGGTGCACAAACAGTAGCATGCACAGTACCGTCACCGGTGTCCTTGCACAATCCGCCCCTGAAGGGGAAAAACCAGGAGTAAAACAGCTCACGGTGGATGATAGAGGGAGCTCGCAGGTCCCGGCCCCGAATAGTCATGGCACTAACCCCTGTACTGGAACTTGTGTTGATGGGGGTTAGCGTTGGCCGGTGGACATCTGGGGTGGGGCTGGGCTCCCTCCAGATAGAGAGGGCAGTACAGCAGGAGTACAAATAATGAAAAAAAATGCGGGGTGCAAATATTTAAGATTTACGCAGTTACTAGCATGCACACTGAAATTGCGATAAGTAGGCATAACTTTGTCATTTTGTCATATTTTGACCCTAAATGTTGAACATAGTCTTCTTATCACCCCACCTCATGAACCCTGTAGGTGAAAATTGTCAAATCCATGGGAAAATGGCATTTGATGCCACAGGTGTGAAAACAAAATATGGATAGGATGTGAAAAATGACAGCTGTACTGGTCATGAGGTGGTGTGATAAAAAGGCTATACTGAAAATTTGAAGTGAAAATATTGCAAACTACCACAGTTATACATGTGAGTAGAAAACTTTGCATGACCGGGTATAACTTGATCATTTTTATGCCGACTGTGCGCATGCACAAGACACATATTGCGGCAGCTTTCCAGAAGCAGGTTGTGGAGGCACGGCACTGTTGTGGCCAATGCCTCCACAGCCTTTAAAGGCTTGGCCTGCTTTCACCAATGCCATGGCACGCTGCTGCTGACACTAGTTCAGCCAGTGTGCCACCACCTTGAAAAGTTTCAGCCACTGCAATCAGGGGCCGCCTCGTCATTGCAGCGTCATCCATTCACTGCAATGAGGGAGCGACCCGTCATTGCTGGGCAGAACGTTGGCAGCAGTAATATTGTTTGTGAATCCCATGGTTTGCCGCCGTGTTCACAAACAATATTATGAACCCCTAGTGCCTAGGGGGTGCCCAATCCCCCTTTGCAGCATGTGCCCCCCCATAACAATGTGTGTTTGCTGACAGGGGCCCCAATCCCCATCGGCTTCAGTGCCCCTGCCCTGTACTTTGATGTTGACAATGGGACAGCCCACTCCCCGTCGGCATAATGCCCCCCCACAAACACCCAGTGGATTTGTTCTGACGGGGTGCACAATCCCCCTCGGCTATGGCTGCCCTCCAAAAAAAACACTCCATTGGCATGCTGGGAACCCACCCCAGAGTGCAACATGCCCTGTAAAAAAAAAAAACTGTCCCACAATATTTTTTTTTGTTTGTTTTTAACCTGTGGAAAAGAAAATGGTCCCTCGCGATCTCCCTGCCCCCCCTTCCACAACCCGCGCCCATGCACTGCATACCCTGCCTCACCACACCCCCCTCACCCCATACTTACCACCGGAGTCTGGCGCGACGATCTTCGGTGGACCGGGAACACGCCTGCACTCTTCAAAGCCGACCGCGAACTGAGGAAATGCCGGTAAGCTGTATAATGGAATAAATAGGGTTTTTCCAACTTTGATGCATATCTCAGGCACTTTTTGGAATTTTGGCACCAAATTTTCAACATGGGGTTTTTGGGACCCCTCCTCATGAATTCTGCTACTGTCACGACGTTATTCGGCCACGAAAGGTGATTTCGCGGTCTGCACGGAATCCCCTTTTAGGACCGATTAACAAAACAACAGTGCCAGTGTTCATGAGGTGGGCTCGCAAAAAGCCCATGTTGCAAATTTGGTGGAAAAAATCCTAAAAATAACTATTTTACTAGTGTGCGTTGCACAGTTGCTATGCACGCTCGTAACTTCGTCAATTTGCAATATTTTCATGCCAGATTTTCAACACTGGCATTTTTTCACACCTCCTTGTGAACAGTATAGCTATCATTTTTCACATCCTGGCCGAAATGTGTTTTCGCTTCCAGCACAGAATAGCGCAGTCACTGTGGAAATCAGTGTTCAGGACAGATTAAGAAAATGACAGTGACACTGTTCATGAGCAGAGGTCCTAAAATGCCTATGTTAAAAATTTGGTGATGATACTCCATAAAATGACTGTGTTACAAGCTTGCATTGTGCAGTTTGCACGCACGCTCATAACTTCGCGAATTAATATTTTCACTCCAGATTTTCAACATTGCCATTCTTCTGCACCTCCTTATGAAGAGTGCAGCTGTCATTTTTTACATCCTGGCCAAAATGTGTTTTCCGTCTTCTGGTGCACAATAGCGCAGTCGCTGTAGGAAATCAGTATTTGGGACACATTAAGAAAATCTCATGACACTGTTCATGAGCAGAGGTCCTAAAATGCCTACGTTGAAGATTTTGTGATGAAGCTCCATAAAATGACCGTGTTATGAGTGTGTGTTGTGCAGTTTCCACGCACCCTTGTAAGTTCGCAAATTAGTAATATTTTCGCGCCAGATTTTTAACACTGGCATTTTTTCACACCTCCTTATGAACAGTATAGCTGTCATTTTTCACATCCTGGCCGAAATGTGTTTTCGCGCTTCTGGCACACAATACCGCAGTCGCTGTCGTAAATCAGTGTTTGGGACAGATTAGGATCGAGTGGGGGGGGAGTGACCGAGCTCAACTGAGCTCTGTCGGGACTGCTGCAAATTTTTTTGTGGGCAGGAAAAGCCACCAACACAGGCAGGGGCCCAGTACAAAAGGGCAGCCTTTAGCGGCAGGAAAAACAGGAGTGAGTGAGTGAGACAGGGGGAGTGAGCGAGCTCAAGGGAGCTCTATCATGACTGCTGCAGATTTCTTTGTGGGCAGAAGATGGCGGCAATGCAGGCAGGGGTCCAGTACAAAAGGGCAGCCTGCAGCGCCGGCAGAAATGGAACGAGCGAGTGGTGGGGGGTGAGCAAGCTCAACGGACCTGTGTCAGGACTGCTGCAGATTTTTTTGTGGGCAGAAAAAGCTGCCAACAGAGGCAGGAGCCCAGTGCAGAAGGGCAGCCTGCAGCGCCGGGAGAAACAGAATGAGTGAGTGAGAGAAGGGGAGTGAGCCATCTCAATGTAGCTCTGTCGGGACAGCTGCAGATTTCTTTGTGGACAGAAAAAGGCACCAATGCAGGCAGGAGCCCAGTACAAAAGAGCAGCCTGCAGCACCAGGAGAAACAGAATGAGTGAGTGACAGAGGGGCACTGAGTGAGCTCAACGGACCAATGTAATCAACATTCGGTATTGACAAAGGCTTGTTTGGAGTTGTTTCGCAAAGTTTTCAACATGGCCTTTTTGGGACCCCACTTCATGAAGAATGCCACTGTCTTTTTGTTCACTCGTCCTGAAAGGTAATTTTGCAGAGTGACCACGCCATTCTGTGCCACAGGTGCAAAAACATGTTTTGGGCAGAATGTGAAAAATTACATCTATATTGTTTATAAGGAGGTGAAAAAAAATTGCAATGTTGAAAATCTGGAGTGTAAATATTACAAATTGGCGACATTAGGAGCGTGCGTATAAACTATGCAACGCTCGTAACTCAGTCATTTTTTTAAATTTTTTCACCAAATTTGCAACATGGGCTTTTTGAGACCCCACCTCATGTACAGTGGCACTGTCATTTTACTAATCGGTTCCAAAAGGTGATTCTGTGCCGTGACTGCTAAATCATCTTTCGGGACTGAGAAACGAAATGACAGTGACAGTGATCATGAAGTGGGGTCCCAAGAACCCCATCTTGAAAATTTGGAGCCAAAATTCCTAAAAATGGCTGAGATATCAACCTATGTTGAAACCCCCCGTTGACTGCCATTGTATGGGCTTACCGTGATTTCCTCAGTTTCCGATTCAATTTTGAAGACTGTAGATGTGTTCCTAGTCCACAGAAGATCGCTGCTGCTGACCTCTGGAGGTAAGTATAGGGTGGGGTGTGGGGAGATGGGGTGCACAGAGGGTGGGTGGGATGGGGAGGAGAGGGGCGACGGGGAGATGACGAGGTCCATTTTCTTTTTACAGGTTAATTTTAAATTAAGACCGTGGGGATGGTTTCTTTATTTACAGGTACAAAATACAACATACATTTGGGTACACTGGGGTGGGGCTCCAGTGTGTCACCATGAGTTGGGGGGTTCATGTTGCTGATAGGGTTGGCACATCATTAAGTCGGCACGGGGCCGGGAATTAGGGAGCGGGGAGGACAGCAGCAGAGGGAGGAGTAGGAGGGATTTATTTTCAACCGGAGGGTTGGCCAGGGACATACCCTCCAACATTTGACAGATGAAAATAGGTACACTTGTGTTACGTTAAGTGAGCAAGCAGCTCGTGGAGGGGTGGTGCATGAGTGAGCGGCTCATACAAGCATTTGGCCATAGTTAAAATAAAACACTAAGCAATTTTTAAGTGAACTTTAGTTTACTTCAGCATGTAAACTTATGTATTGGTATACACATTTGTACCAGTTCTTTAGGTTGGGAGCTACCTAGGCCCCCATAAACTACAGGGTTTTAAATAATCTGTGCTGCATTTTAGGGGTTATGACAGATTATGACACAATTCATTTTGGGCTGGGCATTTTGCCATGCATTATGTTCCTGGTATGGCCATTTAATGTTTTTTTTTACATTACACATAACCATCTCAGCAGTCCCCAAATCACTATACCCCGACCTTCAGTTAGTTTTCTTACAAACAAAGCCCTCCCTTACACTTGTCTCAGCAGTCCCTCCTTGACCAAGGCAATATTTTTCTTTAACATATTTCTTCAAGTTACCACATTCAGACTCTCACCTATCTCAAAAATCCTTCCTCAACCACAGGTTGTCCCACTGCTCCTGAGTTTTTTCAACAAATTACCTGCCCCATGTCAGAAGCCCTTCCCTCTCAGGACCCAGACATTGATTTTTGTTAGACATAATACCCTCCCTGCATTGTAACTTGTAATGCAGTAATGCTGCATGCATCAAAGAAGAACTTTAGGTGTTTGATTTCTGTGAGCCAAATAAAAAAATCTATTTACACTGTTCCCTACCCAAGCTACATAGAAATGTTTATTTCTCAATTATCTGTAGCTTGGATTTGTCATGCCAGCAAGCCCTACCAGATCTGTTTACAGTTATGTGGTCACCCTGAGCTGCAGCTGGCTTCAAACAGTTTTGCACTCCTTTTGAAGAAACAAACTCAGATTAGCGCAGGGAATATGGGGAAGGGATACTTTTTTAGATACATCAGGGAGAAGAGGAAGTGCAGGGACAGTATAGTGAGGATAAAAGGAGATGATGAGTGGGCGGAAAAGGGTAAGGAACAAGTGGAAGCACTGAATGAGTACTTCTGTTCAGTGTTCACAAGGGAGGAGGGGGGTCCATTACAACCCTGATCGGGAGGGAAGGGGGATGGGGGGTGAGGTAATGGATGCAGGATAGAGGGTGGCAGAGCTTTGGAAGGGCTGAGGGCGCTGAAGGTGAATAAAGCACCAGGGCCAGATGGTATCCACCCCAGAGTGCTGTGGGAGATGGCAAAGATTCTAGCAGTACCACTGTCAGACCTGTTCAGTACCTCCCTGGAAATGGGGGAGGTGCCTCAGGACTAGAGGTTGGTACATGTGGTACATTGCATAAAAGCGGTCCAAGGGATGAGCCAGAGAACTATAGGCCAGTCAGTCTGACATCCATAGTGGGAAAGCTCATGGAGACTATACTAAAAGAAAGGCTGGTGGCATTTCTGGAGGGCAATAACCTGCAGGATGGCAGGCAGCATGGGTTCATCTCAAGGAGATCCTGCCAAACCAATCTTATACAGTACTATGACTGGGTGATGAGGGAGCTGGATGGGGCCATGCTGTAGATGTGCTGTACTTGGATTTCAGCAAGGCCTTCGATTCAGTGCCTCATGGGCAACTAGGGGAGAAGTTGGCTGGGGCAGGGGTGGGGATAAAGATTACATGTTGGATCTCAAACTGGCTACGGGGTAGGCTAAAGAGAGTGGTGGTGGTGCGGGAAGTCTCGGATCCTAGACATGTAATGAGCAGGGTGCTGCAGGGCTCAGTGCTGGGTCCGGCACTGTTCGGGCTATTCATCTCAGACATTGCTCATGGCGTGGGGAGCAGGATTAGCCTGTTCGCCAATGACACCAAAATGGGTGCAGTAGTAGACGAAGAAGAGGGATGGATACAACTACAGAGGGACTTGACCAAGCTGGAGGAATGGTCTGGGAAGTGGCAGCTGGGGTTCAGCGCAAGGAAATACAAGGTGTTGCATTTTGGGGCTAGGAACCCAAGGAGAGCATACTGGCTAGGGGGATCAGGCTGGGGAGCACTGAGGAGGAAAAGGACCTGGGGGTATTGATAATAGCAAGCATGAACAGTACTGTCCAGTGCAGCAAAGCTGCAGCAAAAGCAAACAAGATGCTAGGGTGCATAGCACAGGGATCCACATCCAGGCACAGGGAGCACTGAGGAGGGAAAGGACCTGGGGGTATTGATAATAGCAAGCATGAACAGTACTGTCCAGTGCAGGAAAGCTGCAGCAAAAGCAAAAAAGATGCTAGGGTGCATAGCACAGGGATCCACATCCAGGCGCAGGGAGGTGATCCTGTCCCTCTACAGGGTGCTGGCCAGGCTGCACTTGAAGTACTGTGTGCAGTTCTAGAGGCCGTACCTGAGGCGGGATGTCAGGCTGCTGGAGGGACTGCAGAGACGGGTGATAAGGATGATTCAAGGGATGGAGGGAATGGACTACGAGATGAGGCTAAAGGAACAGAATATGTACACACTGGAGGAGTGGCAAGAGAGAGAGGACATGATCGAGACCTTTGAGTACCTGAAGGGTATCAACAAGGGGAGGCAGAGGGGGTGTTGAAACTAAGGAGCAGGAGGGAAACTAGGGGGTACGTGCTAAGAATAGAGGGAGGGAGATTCAGGAGGGAAATGAGGAGGCATTACCTCACAGACAGAGTAGTTGCGAGGTGGAATGCACTACCAGAAGGGGTGATAGCAAGCAAAAATGTGGCTGACTTTAAGAACGCCTAGGACAGGGTACAGGGGTGGGTAAGGGTGGGTGAGGTGGACAACAATGGGAGATCCAGGGGGATGGGGGAGGAGCAGCTGCCTGCTAGGGAGCTAGTTGCACAATTGAGCAGACTTTGATAGACCTGTAGGTCTGATCTGCTGCCACCTTCATATGTTCGTAAGCCAACTGCTTTGAAACTGTGGCATGATACGATCAGAAAGCAGTGAAAAGTGGAAGTTGCCAGCTGTAAAAGTGATGGCTGCCCGCAAGGCTGAAATGCCCATGGAATGCAAATCTTTATAATTTTAAAATAATGACTACTGCTGTTTTGTCTCATTTTTTATTTCCCTTTCCAAAATTCAACCATTCAGACACCAAACTAACCACAGGTCTAAATCACATCAGAAAGTAAGATGAGAACCTCAGGTCCTCACCGTGCCCTCCCTGCAGTTATCTTGATCACGTCAAAGAGCTGTCATGTGGAGAAATGAGAAGCTGAGCTCATAAAAACAAACAGCAGCATACATTCACTCTTTTTCCACACAAGTGTAAACTGTGCAGTCTACAACTAAATAGTCCCCTCCACAGGGCTGTGCAACACTGTCAGCATGAGCCCACCACTCCCCTGGTAACCTGCAACAGAAATTAATTGCTGGTGCCCCTTATGCCCACACAGAAGTCAAATTTACCCCAGGCCACTGACCTTACAGATTTTAGCAGCAGTCCACATTATAAACAAACACTCACCTATTAATTTGTTTTCGGACTTCCTCCACGGGATGGGGCTGCCTGCCTTCTAATTCTTCTGCCTCAACTCAGTTATTAATTTAATACTGAAATGGAGGGCTTAAAAAAGAATAAAAACAGTGCATTTTTATTCCTGGGGTCACGCGCTCATCAGGGCCGGGGCAGTTGAGACATGTATGGAACCATGTGGGTTTAGGTCACGCGGCTGCTATGGGGATGGCCTAGACACTTGCACCAGATGCTCTAGCAGCCTGGCGGTGGCCATGCATTAGAACTGCAGTCAAAATCAATTTGTCCGAGAGTCAGGGAACGAGGGAGTGGGGAGGACAGCAGCAGAGGGAGGGAGGAGGGAGGGAGCAGGACTGGGAAGGATTTATTTTCAGCCGGTTAGTCAGCCAAGGAACGAGGGAGTGGGGAAGACAGCAGCAGAGGGAGGGAACGGGAGGGATTTATTTTCAGCCAGAGGGTCGACCGGAGAATGAGGGAGCAGGGAGGACAGCAGCAGAGGGAGCAGGAAGGATTTCCTATTTTTTCCAGACCAAATTGGGGATCAGATCGGAGAGCTGAAAGCACTTCACAATGGGAGTCTTAATGGCCGCTATGCAAATGAGGGGAATGAAGCACACTCTCTCATTTGTGTGGTTCATTTCTGTCAAGTGCATGCCAGCTCCCGCTGTGAAATTCCAATGGCTGTCACACTGGGCTTCAGTGCTCATTGGTGTGTCAGGGTCATGCCCACTGTGCAGTGCTCTGCATTGGACTCGTCCCTGACAAACCTCTCAATTGCCTTACTGTCCCAAGATGATTCTTGCGCAAGTACAAGGAAACACAAAAAGGAACAGGAAAAGAAGCAGATAGCAGTGTTATTAGATCTTAGCTACTCCCTATCTAAGGTCAGCCTACAATTGGGTTAGCAGGTAGGAAAGCAGTAATATTAAGATATCTTAGCTACTTCCTATCTAGGGTCAGCCTACAGGAGCATTGGCAGGTACAAAAGCAGTGATATTAGGGGATTGCAGCTACTCCCTATGTAGGGTCAGCCTAAAGTGGGGTTAGCAGGTAAGAAAGCAGTGGTATTATGGGATCACAGCTACTCCCTATCTAGGGTCAGCCTACAGGGGGTTGGCAGGTAGGAAAGCAGTGGTATTGTGGGATCACAGCTACTCCCTATCTAGAAGTGGCTACAGGGGAGTCGGGAGGCAGGAAATCCAGCAGGAAGGCATATAGTGCATTCCTAGAGCTGGCCTACAAAGACCTCAATTAAAAGCTACTTAAGAGTAAGAGGACAGCTGAGTACACTAGTGGGGGTGGGGTTGGGCTAGAAACTCAGTATGTGGAGAGGCAGCATGCAGTGGGGGCAGTGCAAGGCGGTAATGGTTGTGGAGTGCAGTAGGTGTTGGGTGGCATTTTTTCTGGGAGCAATCTGGGAGATGGGGGGATGCCTGGTCCATAGGAATATTAGCCAGCTGAGGGCAAAGGTGTGGCAGCTGAGGCAGAAAATAGGTGCGATGATGAGTGGGGATTAGTAGAGTGATGAAGGGAGGGGCAGAGAGGATGCAGGAATTGGAAGCTGGTAATGAGGGGAGAGGAAGAATGCGACCAAGGTGTGGAGGGAGGGCCAAGCGAGGACGGTAGGTGGGAACAGAAAATTAGGCAGGTCACCTGGGTCCCCCCTCGCCCAGTGGGAGGGAAGGCCCAGAGATGGGGGATGATAACAGTTAGCAGCAAAGGTTGGGAAGGAATGGGAGGTGATCTGGTGGAAGAATCTCTAGATATGCCACTGCGGAACAGATTCCTCACACTGGACAGGGAGGAGGAGGAGAGGAAACATGGTGGAAATGTAAGGGGCAACAAGATAGGGAGGGTTGGAGGTGGGGTGTCAGGGTTAGGAGGAAGGAGGTGGGAGGAAGTGAGTTAAGGTGAGAAGGGAAGGCAAATGGAGGAGAGAAGGAGTGGTGGGCAAGGGAGAATAAGGGGCTAAGCCGGGGGCAGAAGGGAAGGGTGGGGGGCAGGCTGGGGGATAAGCAGAAGGGAAACATAGGTGGCATGCCAGAAGGGGGAGAGGTTCAGTATGATGATAGCTGGTTCAGAGGGTCAGGGAGGTTTACATAAGGGACAGGAGGGAAGGTAGAAGACAGGAGGAGTGTGCAACAATATGTACAGAGAGGAAGGAGGACCCAGGATGAATGGGGGAAGGTTTTGAACTTTGGAAAAGCTGACTTTGGTAGGGTAAGAGATGTTCTGGTAGGACACCTTACTAGGATTAGAGTGAAGATGGATGTAGAACAGAATGCCATAATAAAGACTGGACCAATGGAGGCCACTGTTGAATGTGTCAAAATCAAAAGTAAGAAAGCTAAAGCCAAAAGGCCCAGCTGGTTCAGCAAGGAGGTGGCAAAAGCAGTAGAGGACAGGATGGCAGCATTCCATAAGTTCAAACATTCTCAGAAGGAGGAGGATAGGTATGGGTGCCAGAACACAGGGCAAAGTGTGTGTGTGTGGGGGAGTGGCTGAAGTTCAGTAGACACAGGGTAAAAAAGGCAACTTGTGCAAACCAGTGGTTGTATATACAGAAATTAGCACATTTTGAAATACAAAACACAAGAAATAATGTATCACACTTACTTACAAAAGCAGCTCTTAAAGTTTTCCTCAGGTGTTTTGGGTTCCATGAATACACATGAAAGCAAAGGGTCAAACTCTGCACTGCACCAAGGCAACTCCAGCAGTTGCCTTGACACAGCGGTAAGCTTCACTGCCTGACTGAGGCCACAGTCTTAGCCTGCTGGGAACTTCCATTTCAATGGAAGACTGGGCTTCACACACAAAACTGAAAAGGAGACCATGACTGCTTCTCGCTTTACCTTATATGCTGTTAAAGGGACACTGTCCACCCCCTTAAGCTTCAACGTATCCCTAGTTTAAACAAGCATTTGTCAATGCTGAATGTTGATTGCGTTGGTCCGTTGAGCTCGCTCGCTGCCCTTCTGTCACTCGCTCGTTCTGTTTCTCCCAGTGCTGCAGGCTGCTCTTTTGTACTGGGCTCCTGCCTGCTTTGTCATGTTTTTCTGCCCACAAAGAAATCTGCAGCTGTCCCGACAGAGCTCCATTGAGGTGGCTCACTCCCCCTCTCTCACTCGCTCATTCTGTTTCTCCTGGCGCTGCAGGCTGCCCTTTTGTACAGGGCTACTGCCTCTGTTGGCGGCCTTTTCTGCCCACAAAGAAATTTGCAGCAGTCCCAACACAGGTCCATTGAGGTCGCTCATCCCCCTCTCTCACTCGCTCGTTCCATTTCTGCCGGCTCTGCAGGCTGGCCTTTTGTACTGGGCTCCTGCCTGCATTGGCAACTTTTTCTGCCCACAAAGAAATCCGCAGCTATCCCGACAGAGCTCTGTTGAGGTTGCTCACTCCCCCTGTCTCACTCGCTCATTCTGTTTCTCCTGGCCCTGCAGGCTGTCTTTTTGTAGTTGGCTCCTGCCTCTGTTGGCACCTTTTTCTGCTCACAAAAAAATCTGCAGCAGTCCCAACAGAGCTCTGTTGAGCTTGCTCACTCCCCCTCTCTCACTCACTCATTCTGTTTCTTCCAGCGCTGCAGGCTGCCCTTTTGTACTGGGCTCCTGCCTGCATTGCCGCCTTTTTCTGCCCACAAAGAAATCCGCAGCAGTCACGATAGAGCTCTGTTGAGCTCGCTCACTCCCCCACTCTCACTCACTTGTTGTGTTTCTCCCAGTGCTGCAGGCTGCCTTTTTGTCCTGGGCTTCTGCCTGCGTTGGTGCCTTTTTCTGCCCACAAAGAAATCTGCAGCTGTCCTGACAGAGCTCTGTTGAGGTCACTCACTGCCCCGTCTCACTCACTCACTCATTCTGTTTCTCCTGGTGCTGCAGGCTGCCATTTTGTAGTCGGCTCCTGCCTCTGTTGTTGCTTTTTTCTGCCCACAAAGAAATCTGTAGAGTCCCGACAGAGCTCCGTTGAGCTCGTTCCCTTCCCATCTCTCACTCACTCATTCTGTTTCTGCCGGCACTGCCGGCTGCCCTTTTGTACTGGGCTCCTGCTTGCATTGCCATCGTCTTCTGCCCACAAAGAAATCTGCAGCAGTCATGATAGAGCTCCGTTGAGCTCACTCACTCACTCCCCTCTCTCACTCGTTCATTCTGTTTCTCCCGCCGCTGCAGGCTGCCCTTTTGTACTGGGTCCCTGTGTGCATTGCTGCCTTTCTCTGCCCACAAAGAAATCTGCATCAGTCCCGACACAGCTCCGTTGAGGTCGCTCACTCCCCCCTCTCTCAGTTACTCTTTCCCTTTCTGCCAGGGCTACAAGCTGGCCTTTTGTACTGGGCTCCTGCTTGCATTGCTGCTGCCTTTTCCTGCCCACAAAGAAATCTGCAGCAGACATGATAGCCCTCCATTGAGCTCACTCACTCCCCCTCTTTCACTCACTCGTTCTGTTTCTCCCGGTGCTGCAGGCTGCCCTTTTGCATTGGGCTCCTGCCTGCATTGGCACCTTTTTCTGTCCACAAAGAAATCTGCAGCTGTCCCGACAGAGCTCCATTGAGGTTGCTCACTCCCCCGTCTCACTCGCTCGTTCTTTTTCTCCTGGCGCTGCAGGCTACCCTTTTGTACTGGGCTCCTGCCTCTGTTGGCACCTTTTTCTGACCACAAAGAAATCTGCAGCAGTCCCAATAGAGCTCCGTTGAGCTCGCTCACTCCCCCTCTCTCAGTCGCTCATTCTGTTTCTCCTGATGCTGTAGGCAGCCCTTTTATAGTGGGCTCCTGCCTCTGTTGGCACCTTTTTCTGTCCACAAAGAAATCTGCAGCTGTCCCGACAGAGCTCCCTTGAGCTTGCTCACTCCCCCCCTCTCACTCACTCATTCCATTTCTCCTGGCGCTGCAGGCTACCCTTTTGTACTGGGCTCCTGCCTCTGTTGGCACCTTTTTCTGACCACAAAGAAATCTGCAGCAGTCCCAATAGAGCTCCGTTGAGCTCGCTCACTCCCCCTCTCTCAGTCGCTCTTTCTGTTTCTCCTGATGCTGTAGGCAGCCCTTTTATAGTGGGCTCCTGCCTCTGTTGGCACCTTTTTCTGCCCACAAAGGAATCTGCAGCAGTCCCGACAGAGCTCCCTTGAGCTTGCTCACTCCCCCCCCTCACTCACTCGTTCCATTTCTGCTGGCGCTGCAGGCTGCCCTTTTGTACTGGGCTCCTGCCTGCTTTGCCGCCTTCTTCTGCCCACAAAGAAATCTGCAGCAGTCACAATAGAGGTCGCTCACTCAATCCCCCTCTCTCACTCATTCGTTTTGTTTCTCCCGTCACTGCAGGCTGCCCTTTTGTACTGGCACCTGTGTGCAATGCTGCCTTTTTCTGCCCACAAAGAAATCCACAGCAGTCCCAATAGAGCTCTGTTGAGCTCACTCACTCCCCCTTCCTCACTCGCTCTTTCTGTGTCTCCTGCTGCTGCAGGCTGTCCTTTTGTACTGGCCATCTGCCTGCGTTGGTGGCTTTTTCTGCCACAAAGAAATCTGCAACAGTCCCGACACAGTTCCATTGAGGTCGCTCACTCCCCCTCTCTCACTAGCTCGTTCCGTTTCTGCTGGCGCTTCCAGCCTTGCCTTTTGTACTGGGCTCCTGCCTGCATTGCCACCTTTTCCTGCCCAAAGACAAATCCGCAGCAGTCACGATAGACCTCCGTTGAGCTCGCTCACTCCCCCTCTCTCACTCGCTCATTCTGTTTTTCCCAGTGCTGCAGGCTCCCCTTTTGTCCTGGGCTCCTGCCTGCATTGGCACCTTTTTCTGCCCAGAAAGAAATCCACAGCTGTCCCAACAGAGCTCTGTTAAGGTTGCTCACTCCCTCTGTCTCACTCGCTCATTCTGTTTCTCCTGGCACTGCAGGCTGCCCTTTTGTACTGGGCTTTTGCCTGCATTGCTGCCCTTTTCTGCCCACAAAGAAATCCGCAGCAGTCATGATAGAGCTCCGTTGAGCTTGCTCACTCCCCCTCTCTCAGTCGCTCTTTCTGTTTGTCCCACCGCTGCAGGCTGCCCTTTTGTACTGGGCCCCTGCATGCATTGCTGCCTTTTTCTGCCCACAAAGAAATCTGCAGCAGTCCCAACAGAGCTCCATTGAGCTCGCTCACTCCCCCTCCCTCACTTGCTCCTTCTGTGTTTCCCGGAGCTGCAGGCTGCCCTTTTGTACTGGGCTGCTGCCTGCGTTGGCGCCTTTTCCTGCCCACAAAGAAATCTGCAGCACTCCTGATAGAGCTCAGTTGAGCTCGGTCACTACTCCCCTCTCTCACTCGCTCAATCGTAATGTGTCCCAAACACTGATTTCCGACAGCAACTGTGGTATTCTGCGCCAGAAGTGCAAAAACACATTTTGGCCAGGATGTGAAAAATGACAGCTGTACTGTTCATAAGGAGGTGTGAAAAAATGGCAGTGTTGAAAATCTGGTGTGAAAATATTACTAATTTGAGAAGTTACAAGGGTGCGTGGAAACTGCACAACACACACTCGTAACACAGTCATTTTATGGAGTTTCATCATACAATTTTCAACATAGGCATTTTAGGACCTCTGCTCATGAACAGTGTCAGTGTGATTTTCTTAATGTGTCCCGAACACTGATTTCCCACAGCAACCACGCTATTGTGCACCGGAAGAGCGAAAACACATTTCGGCCAGGATGTGAAAAATGACAACTGCATTGATCATAAAGGAGGTGTGGGAAAATGGCAATGTTGAAAACCAGGAGTGAAAATATTGCAACGTTGCGAAAATACGAGTGTGTGTGGAAACTGCGTAACGCACGTTCGTAACACACTAATTTTATGGATGTTTGTCACCAAATTTTCAACATAGGCATTTTAGGACCTCTGCTAATGAACAGTGTCACTGTCATTTCCATAATGTGTCCTGAACATGGATTTTCCACAGCGACCACGCTATTCTGCACTGGAAGAGCGAAAATAAATTTCGGCCAAGATGTGAAAAATGAAAGCTGTACTGTTCATAAGGAGATGCAGAAGAATGGCAATGTTGAAAATGTGGCGTGAAAATATTATTAATTCACAAAGTTACGAGCGTGCGTCCAAACTGCACAATGCACGCTCGTATCACAGTCATTTTATGGAGTATCATCACCAAATTTTCAACATAGGCATTTTAGGACCTCTGCTAATGAACAGTGTCACTGTCATCTTCTCAATCTGTCCCAAATACTGATTTCCCACGGCAACTGCGCTATTCTGCGCCGGAAGTGCGAAAACACATTTTGGCCAGGATGTGAAAAATGACAGCTGTACTGGTCACAAGGAGGTGTGAAAACATGCTAATGTTGAAAATCTAGCATGAAAATATTGCAAATTCGTGAAGTTATGAGCGTGCATAGCAACTGTGCAACGCATGCTCCTGAAACAGTCATTTGTGTGATTTTTTTCCACCAAATTTGCAACATAGGTTTTTTGAGAGCCCACCTCATGAACACTGGTGTAACCCCCTTGTTACCCGGGGTTACTAGAATCCCAGTAAGACCTAGTGGTAGGCAGGGAAGGCAGCTTGTGAAACTCCAGTTAAATGGGTTTCACACTGTCTCACTCTGTTCTCGGTCACAGCTGAGACTTGAGAGATGACATCACCATAGAACTGTCGCAGCTGCATAAGCCACATTGGAATCTGCAGCTCAGGGATTGAGTTTAGAACTTTGGGAGTTTTCAAAGCCAGTCTTGAGTCTGTCCTAAAGCAAACAGGAAGGAAGTCATCCTGTTTTACCTTTTAAGTGGTGGAGACTGCGTTTTAGGTCTCAGTGCCCCCTCCCTCCGGGGGGCGGGGGGAGAAAAGTTCTCTGTGGGTCCCAGGGGCAATCCCCTTTGCCCACTATGGAAGGAAGCTGCCTGGTTTTTGTCAGTCTGTTCTTGTATAACAGCAAAGAAAGTGTTACTTAGCCTGTGGGGCACCTGCAACGAAAGGGTGAGTGTTTGGCTCCATTTGAAGGGGCAAACAAATTGTTTTCTTCAGTTGGGAAATGGATGTGGACTGCTATTTGGGAGGACTATGTTACTAGGACAAACAAATGGAGCTGTCAAAAAGTCTAAAGTTTTACTGGATTTCAAGTGATGCTGTAGAGGGGGTGCTTCAGGTCATCCACCGTTCAATCTACATATTAAAGTTCTAAGTTTTCTGTTTGTCCAGAGAAATGGCCTGGTATGGGCTGTGGGAGCTGGAGGTGGGGAACCCCCCCCCCATCTTTAGTAACCAGGTCCACCTCTACGGATTTCTTCTGTGATTTGCTACTTGCCTCATGCACTTGGCCAGTGATGAGGTGGGTACCCAGACGTGGGTCGCAACTTGAAAATCTCTCTAGAAGTCGCAGACTCTAAGTGGTGTGGAGAGCCACAGGATGGGAAATATACTCCTTGTTTGATGGGAGTTCGATTGGAAGTAAGAAAACAAATCTCTCTCTAGGAGTTGCAGACTCTAAGTGGTGTGGGGAGCCACAATTTGGGAGTCTCCTTGTTTGATGGGAGTCTTTCCAAGTAAAGTTTGGGTTCATTCTTCAAGTGGACCGTCAGTCAAGTGGCCAGCAGGGGAGCCAGGCCAGTCGGGCTGTGTATCCAAAGCGCATGAAAAGTCCGGGCTGAGTGCCTGGTGGGTCCAGAGCCAGACAATGTAAAAATGTGTTCATTCTCCAATGGACCGCCTTTAGTCTCTATCTGCATATACAGCGAACTTAGCCCCTTGGGGGGACCATACAATGCTTTGTCATGTTTCAGCTAGTTTTGAATAAAGCCACACTGAAAAATCCCAATCCTGGTTCTGGACATTACAGTTATTGCTTCCTGTAGTTGGATTTACTTGGGTGCCCCTGTGCAGAGTAGCCAAACCTAGGTCCCTTGTGCCGGGTAACCTCATCCTTCCCCAAACCCAGGTCCCCCACTAGGTATTGCTGCCAAATGCCAACAGCATGCCACTTGTCATTTTAGTAAAAAGGCAGAGGTGAGGGGTTACACTGGCACTGTCATTTTGTTAATCAGTCCCAAAAGGGGATTCCAGGCAGTGACCGCGAAATCACCTCTCGGGGCCAAATAACGCCATGACAGTAACAGAATTCACGAGGAGGGGTCCCAAAAACCCCATGTTGAAAATCTGGTGTCAAAATTCAAAAAAATGCCTGAGATATGCATCAAGGTTGAAAAAGCCCTATTCATTCCTTTATACAGCTTACCGGCATTTCCTCAGTTCGCGATCAGCTTTGAAGAGTGCAGACATGTTCCCAGTCCACCGAAGATCATCACTCCAGACTCTGGAGGTAAGTATGGGGTGAGGGTGAGGTGTGGGGAGGCAGGCTGCGCAGGGGTGGGCGTGGGTTGGGGGCAGGGAGACTGAAGGAACCATTTTTTTACAGGTTTCAAAAAAAAAAACATTGCAGGCAGTTTTTTTCTTTACAGGGTCATTGGGCATGCTGGGGTGGACTCCCAGCATACCACCAAACATGTTCAGGGGGTGCAGCAGTGACAGGGATTGGGCACCACACGCTGGCACAAAAGCGGGTAGGGTGCAAGCCAAGTGGGATTGGGTAACCCCTTGGCACAACTCTCCCGCTACTCTTTCAGAGGGGGACCTGATGCTGATGGGGAGTGGACGCCCCCATTGGCACATCAGACAGGGAAGGGGGTCATAATGCTGATAGGGAGTGGGCTCCCCCATCGGCAAGTCAACTAGCACCGGGAATGTAAGCCGATGGGGACTGGGCACTCCCTCGACACTGGTGCCGGATTAATATTGTTTGTGAACATGGTGGCAAGGTGCTGCCATGTTCACAAGCAATATTACAGTAGCAACGTTCTGCCCAGCAATGATGGGTCGCTCCCTCATTACAGCGAATCACTGACTGTGCAATGACGAGGTGGCCCCTGATTGCAGTGGCTGAAACGTTTCAAAGTTGTGGCATGCTGGCTGAACTAGTGTCAGCAGCAGTGTGCCACGGCATTTAGGAAAGCGGGCCAAGCCTTTACAGGCTGTGGGGGCATTGGCCACAACAATGCCGCACCTCCACAACCTGCTTCTGTAAAGGTGCCGCAATATGTTCCTTGCGCATGCGCGCAATCAACATAAAAAATACATTTTATGATTGTTCACATTCTATAGAGAGTGTTGATGCTGCTGGTAGTTTGATTCAGATCCTTTTTTTCTTTTAAAAAGTGAAAAACTGACTGCTCACCATACTGGTGTTACCACACCAAAACATGTTTGTTTACATTTCTTGACCAGCTCCCACTGCATCTTTCCTGGACTCTGGAACACCCCCACACAATCTAGCCATTGATTATGCAGTGGGAGTAGAGGAGACTATTGTATCATAGTGGTTGCACTGTTTGAGGGTGTTTCTAATGTTCAGAAAGTGTGCACTAAGAGTAGCTCAGTGATATGAAGCAAAACAAAGCTGGGCATAGCTATACAGTACCATGCATTTTGGTTCTAACAAGCAATGAGGTAGATAAAACAACCAGCAACAACAATGAATTTTAGAGGAAGTAAGCAATCATAAAATGTGGGTTTTTACCTAAAAAGAATATAATGTAAATAAGATTGACAGTGTCCCTTTAAGGGGCAGATTGAAGACTGAAGTGCAAAAGTGTGTGTGTGGAGGGGAAGGTCCCACCCCCCCATTGGTTCTGGCACCTATGAGGA
Source organism: Neoceratodus forsteri (assembly GCA_016271365.2). Taxonomy (NCBI): domain Eukaryota; kingdom Metazoa; phylum Chordata; order Ceratodontiformes; family Ceratodontidae; genus Neoceratodus; species Neoceratodus forsteri. The sequence goes on from JADMNL010000024.1 coordinate 131,477,894, forward strand.
TAGAGAGGATTACTCTACTAAATCTAAAGAGGCGAGCAGAGTGGTTTCAGCGGCAAAGGCTATGTGAGAAGCACAGGGGGTTAAAACAGGTGAGAAAGCCTTTTATCAGTATATAAGGGAGAAAAGGAACATAAAAGATGAGATTGGCAAATTAAATAAGGAGTGGGATTGGGCAGAGGGTAGTGAAGAGAAAGCAGAGGACCTTAACAAGTACTGTACTTCTGTTCCGTCTTCACTTAAAAGAGGGATGGACCAGTGCCCCAAGGGAGAAGGAGGGTGTGGGCTGGGGGGGTGTCATGAATGAAGTAATACATGATGACCAGGGTACTTAAAGGCCTAAGAGCCCTGAATGTGGACAAATTCAGAGGGCCAGATGGCATACACCCATGGGTCCTAAGAGAACTAGCGGAGGTTCTGGTGGATCCCCTGGCTGACCTGTTTAACACCTCTCTGGAGTGGGGAAGCATGCCCCAGGACTGGAGAACTGGATGTGTAGTACCTCTCCATAAAAGTAGGCCATGGGATGAACCAAGGAACTACAGGCCTGTCAGTCTGACCTTAACACTGGACAAGCTGATAGAGACCATCCTGAAAAAGAGATTGGTGGGCTTTCTGGAGAAAAATGGGCTCCAGGACATGACGCAGCGTGGGTTTTTGTCAGGGAGGTCCTGCCAAAGTAATCTAATTGACTTTTTCCACTGCATTACTAGAACAGTGGACAAGTGCTAAGTGGTTAATGTCCTGTATCTGGACTTCAGCAATGCTTTCAAATCTGTGCCTCATAGAAGACTGGTCAGTAAGCTGAAAGACCTGGGGGTCGGGCTAAGCTTGAGGGGTGGATCAGGAGCTGGTTGAAGGACAGAAGCTAAAAGGTGGTAGTCAGGGGGGATTCTCACAAGCAAAGCTTGTGAGCAGTGGGGAACCACAGGGTTTGGTGCTTGGTCCAGTGTTGTTTAAAATCTTCATAAGTGACCTAGAAGATGGGCTCAAAGGTAAAACCTGCCTGTCTGAGGATGACACAAACTCTGTGGGAGGGTTGACATGGAGGAGGAGGAGAGACAGGAACTCAGGGAAGACTTTGGCTAGGCCAGAGAAGTTGTCTGGTAGTTGGCAACTGTGGTTCAATGTTAAAATGTGTAAAGTTATGCACCTGGGGGCAAAGAACCCAGGGACAAAATACTGGTTGGGTGGTGCACAGGTAATGAGGTCAGAGGAAGAAAAGGACCTGGGAGTAATCATCACGTGTAACCTGAAACATTCAGCACACTGCAGGAGTGCAGCAGCCATAGCAAATCAGATGTTGGTCTGACTAGCTAGGCGAATTACCAGCAGGAAGGCAGAGGTCATGCTACCACTGTACAGGTCTCTGGTTAGACTGCATCTTGAGTACAGTGTGCTATATTAATGCCCTCATCTTAAGAAGGATATCACCTTGCTTGAAATACTCCAGAGAAGGGCAATAAGGATGCCCCACGGCCAGCATAGCAATGCCTATGAGTAGAGGTTCGGGGGGCTAAATTGCTCTCTCTCTCTCTCTCTCTCTCTCTCTAAGTCTCGGACAGGATGGAAGGGGGGACATGATTGAGACCTTCAAGTACCTTAAAGGTATAAATAGGGTGAGCATTGCAGGCCTCTTTAGCCTTAGTGGGAACAAGATCACAAGGGAGCACAGCCTAAAGCTGGAGGAGGGAAGGTTTAGGAGGGAGATGAGGAGGCACTTTTCACCAAGAGGGTGGTGACCAAGTGCAATGAGCTGCCAGTGGCAGTGGTATCCCTAAAAACAGCAGGCAGCTTCAGGCGGGGATGGGACAGGGTGAAAGAAAAAGTTGCAGATAGAGTATGGGTGAGTAGTAAGGAGGGGGTAGTTGAGGGAGGTCAAGAAGGAAACTGGGATGGGGGCACTTTCCTCTGTAAACACCTTGGGAACTGCACAATTGAGCAGACTTGATAGGCCCTTATTTGCTGTTATATTCTCATGTTTGTATGTTTGTTCAAACATACTGTACAGTTTGCCTCATTATAGATCGAGAGAGGATACCTGAGACCTATCAGAGCACTCCTTTACACTGTGTGTGAGACTCTCTTATTCTGTAATGAGCATCCCATGCACAGCTACTCTGGAAACAGCAATGTTCGGGAGACCTTCCTAAAGTTTTTAATACATTATTGATCAACCTCAATCAATAATATATTAATACAGCCGCTGAAGCCACTCTTACTGTTGCAAGAGTGGTCTCACTTACAATCTTAGGGTAACTGAACCCCACAGCTTCAGTTTCCAGTCCTCCTACCCTCAGAATGTGCATCTTGAGACAAACAACAGTAAGAGTGGCCATGGTGGCTGTTTTAGCATATAGAATGGAACCCTGTAAATCCGATGCCAGCTTATGGGGGTGAGTTTGCCCACTGAAATGAAACAAACCTACAAAATATTGCTGATCTCATGTTCAGCTGAGAGACTGTAGAGTGCCTGCCAGATGCATTTTTCACCCCACCCACCACCCGCCAGGACATGCACACCATAGCTGACCTGGAGAGAGGGAGTCTGATGATGTGAGTTCACCTGTGCTGTCAATGCACCACCACACGCTTACACCAAGAGCCACTGCACAGTGATGCAGAGACAACCTTCCCCTTCCCCTGGGAAGAGAGGCCCCATTGGATGCTCTGGATCGTCCCTGCCGGCATCAGCTCCTGATGTCCCAGACCTAGAACGCAAACCCTGGTTGCCGGAGTGCCAGAGCGATCCCTCATCTCTCAGTGCCACAAAACCAGATGTTAAAGCTGTTTAATGTTTCACTCACTGGATCCTACAGTAGACAGAAAGGAGTTCCCTATAGGAATGGGAGAACCAGTGTGATTAAATTCAGAACCGAACCTATGCCATTTTCTATAAAAGAACCTTATCAGAACCTTTTTTCTGGTTCTAATAAGGTTCTGATAATGTTAAAAACATTGGTTTTGGAGCTTAATATACTTCCCCAGCAGGTCTTTATCTAGTAGGGAGGCTAGTGGTGGTTATGGCAGAAAGACCCAAAAGGAGGCTGGAGGTAGTGTAGTACCACTCTAAGTTGTTCTTAAATTCCTGTCCCTTCACTGACAGTAGCCTAAGGGTGGACAGTTATGGTTAAAACAGGTTTTGTACTTCAAAAAAAAAAGGTTCTGTAAGTTCTGATAAGGTTTTGGTAACTATCAGAACCATTTATAATTTATCGAAACCTTTTACAAATTCAGAACTTTTTGTGGTTCTGCCATTCCTAGTTCCCTGGCACTAGGGGAAGGAGAGAAGCCATGGAGATGAGGTGCGGCAGCACCTGATAGTTTGTGATGCAGTGGATGAGTTGACATAGGAGTCAGTGGGGGGGACAGACGTTCAGCAGCCCCCACCCAGACAGGTAACACGATGAAGCATGCTGTCAGAACTGCTGTTTGTCTTTATCTCCAGCACCCCTGTCTACAACATAACCTGCATACCCACTGGCATGGTGCCGGCGTTCCACTTTAAGCCTTCAGTGAATACAAAGTCATACCTTTTTGTCACTGAGCCCGGAGACGGTGTCAATGTATTGCTCCTGGATCATGAAGGCTGCCAGGTTGGCCGTGTAGCTGGCTAGGAAGATCACAGCGAAGAAAGCCCAGATCAGCACCATGATCTTACTGGTGGTTCCCTTGGGGTTTTCAATAGGGACGGAGTTGTTGAACACCAGAGCCCACAGCAGCCAAACGGATTTTCCAATGGTGAAGGTGGAACCTCCTGACTCTAGAGAGGACAACAAAAGGAGTTAGGAGATGACAGATCCATTTTTGTACAACAGTCAAAGTCTGTCTTTAAATATCTTTAGATGATGATACACAGCCGTAAACCTGACACACACAATCACATTAGAAAAGATGTATGCAATAAGATATGATGGGGTGTTGGTTGTTATGTATTATACAATGGGGTCCCCAAGTCTAGGTTTCTGATTGGATATCTGGCTTCTTTAGGTGTGGGTAAATTCCTGCCTAATCCTTGCATAAAGAATATTTTTTTAAACTTTATTTTTGTAGTTTAATAATGATAATACATAACAGTCCACATCTAAGTACAATTTATATACACACCACATATTCCCACCAATAATTATTTACATAAAACAATATAGTTGACAGTGGATAGCTTGTTGTACAGCACCTTAAGCTAACAATTATGTCTAAGTTGAAAAGAAAAGTAATAAAATCCATCGAGTCATACTAGTCATGTATCAACCTCATAGTAATAAACACATAATAAAGAACCAGTTAACCTAATCACAAAACCAAAACCGAAAAAATCCTTACTCTCAGCATTCCAAATGTAAATAAAATGCCACCATCTTCTTTCCTGCCAAGGCGCTCCACTAGCACTGACAAAACCACAAACCTTCACAATAATTATTTACTGCAGCCTCCAAAATGTATCTTCAGTCAAAAAACAGCATTATATTGCAGTGTACCTGCAATTATAGCTCACATTTGTAATGATTTTACTGTTCACCGAAATTCAGAACTGCTGCTCTGCTCCCGAATCAGCCCACTCACAGAACTGCCGCTCTGCTTCCATTCTAACCTAGCCCACTCACAGAACCGCTGCTCCTGACCGCACATACAGCTCAAACTCTCACATCATCAGGGGAAAAAATTATAAAACAATCCCTGAGGCTATCAACAGTCACTGCATATTATTTCGCTCCCTCCTAACTCATCAAATCCGCTGAATGATCACACCAGACTCATTGAAAGTTAAGCCACACTGATCAACTGACATATGTGAGCTGCTCACAGCTCACAGCAGACTCACTGTCCAACGCTCATGTAAAGCAGCCCCTTACAATTGGTACCATGCTCTGTCTCTGTCCGAGAAAAAATTAAAACTAAATAACAGCCATCCTGTAGGTCTATCAGGTGGTTGGTGGGGTTGCATGGAGTAAAACTCCTTCAACCCTATTCTACCTAGCATCTAGGACTATCTATAGTATAAAGGAAGGATATTACACTAAAAATAAAACAGAAGAGTTAAATATATATATATATATATCATCATCAGCTATCCTGATACCCTCTTGCAAGATGGCGACCACGCTGGGTCAGCCATCAGTCAGCTTGAATTAGGGCTTGAGGAATTTTACTTTGTTTTTACTTTATTTGGTTTGACTTCATTATGTTTTGAGTCTGTTTGTGCTCTGTTTTGAAAAGGGGCCATTTTATGGGATTATTGGCTGAGATTGAGGAGCGGAGGACTGTGAGTCACCAAACGACTGTTTTCTACCACGAACATCTGCAATATTGGAATTGTTTGTATTGCTACCTAGTGCATTGTTTCTCACCACAAAAGAGGTTGGATGAGGAATATTTATCTCTCCCACAGTATTTATGGTCTGCTGATCCAGCCCAATTTGATCCTGTGGAAAGGCTGTTGTCTGTAATGACTGCCTGAGATTTAAGGGTGAGGTCTGGGGTCACCTGCTGGGGAGCTGCTTTCCCTAACTGTGCCAGGTCCAGGGGAGGAGTGCCCACATCCGACCACTGAAGAGTCGTCAGGGGAGTGCGGTGTTGCCCTAAGCCACCTGGGGGGGTCAGTTGAATGCTGAGTCTCCGGGTGTCTGTACCCGCTGGTCACTGTTTCAGGGGTGTATAGTGAGTCTCCTGGTGGGGTGGCCAGAGGTGCTTAAATCCCCATTGTCCAGTGCTCAGCTTCAGAACTCTTTGGTGGTGGCTGGTGCGGCCGAAGATATAGAAATCTGGTTTCTTCCCTCATGGATTGTGGATCTATTTATGGATTATGGGTGTGCGATTGTGGATCTATTTATGGATTATGGCTGTGTGACTGTATCTGTGCATTCTTCGTCCCTGAACTTCCTCTATTGTTGTGGCGTTCTGGTTGCTATCTATGCATAAGGAGTTTGGCCTTTTCCAAAACAGCAGATTCTGGACTTTGGACTTTGGAGGGTGGCAAGAGTACCCTGTATATTGCTTTTTTCCAAACTTTTAAGTTACTAATGTCTTTTTCACTCACTACGTGAGAGGTAGTGGTGGAATTGAAGATATCTGGTTGTGTCCAGACTGGTGAGAGCTACCCAGTCATTGGTCTCATTTTTATTTATAGTTTTTCCGTGACTGATTATGTTTTCCAGACCTATTTCAGCCGAACTCCTCAAAATATTTGGACTGCCTTTTTATTTGGTGTGAATGACTAAGGGGTTTGAGGAACCTATAAAGATCATTTATCTGTTTTGTTTGGCAAACAGATATCTTGTCTCCCTGGAAGTGAGAGATCCATCGGGGTCTGGAAATTTGGGGTTCTCTTTCCCCAGTATTTTGTTTTTTTTGCAATTTTGAGGTTTTTCTGTTTTGTGTGTTTTTTTGTATTTAAAGTGTCAGTTGTTGTGATTTTAGATTTTATTTATTTGATTATTTTAGTTTTGGTTAGTGGGGGAGGGTGTTTTGTTTACTTTATGTTTAGTGTTAAATTTATATGACTTTTAGGTTTTGTTTAATCTGGTCGTCAGAATGTGTTGGAGGCCTGCCCCCGTGGTTATGCGCTATTCATCCTCCACCCTTCACTCTCTCCGCCCCTTTGTCTCCCCCCTTTGTATTTTTACACCTACTAGCATTGTAGAGTGCTGGGTATTGCTCATCGTAGGAGGAGGGGGTTCAGGGGGTGCGAACAGTGGAGTTTGAATGAGCAGGGCCATCACATCGGGGTTGTAGGGTCCAGAAGACGCCCTGGGGCAAAATGGAATCCAGATCGCGGTTCTCTGTGATGATTTCCATACCCAAGAGCACCACCAAATTGAGTGGGCAAGTAGTTCAGGCGGCTCCAGAAGTTCATCTAACTCAAGCAGTGTTATGCAATGCCAGGTCCATTAAAAACAAGACCGCAATTATTGCAGATCTTGTAAATTCAGCGGACCTGGCTTGCATCACTGAGATCTGGCTGGATGAGAACTCTGGCCCTGTATCAGAGGCTGCAATTCCAGCCGGTTACTCAGTGATTCACCGCTCGAGACTGGATCATGGGGGGTGGGGTTGCGATCTGCTTTAAGACCGAATTGGGCCTCACTAGGGAAGGTGGTTGAGAAGGTAGTGGCCGCACAGTTGGAGAAGCATTTGACCATCCGTGACATCTATGAACCCCTCCAGTCCAGTTTCCGAAAGAGGCATAGTACAGAGACAGCACTGGTTTAGGTGCTCAATGATCTCCTGATGGCTAGAGATTGGAAGAACCATTCCATCCTACTTCTTCTTGATCTCTCATTAGCGTTTGATACTGTGGACCATGGGGTTCTCCTTGATCATTTGAGGTTAATTTGTGGCCTGTCTGGTACTGTCGTCAAGTGGTTTACATCTTTCCTCACTGGAAGAACTCAGAGGGTGGTGTCCAGCATTTATTCCTGGGACCCAATCCCTCTGTCTTGTGGGTTCCTCAGGGATCAATGTTGTCCCCCATGTTGTTCACAGTATATATGCTGCCTCTTGGAGACATTTTAAGGTGGTATGGGCTGAGGTTTCAGTGCTATGCTGATGATACCCAGCTATACCTTTCCTTTGCACCTGACCAGAGTGGAGCTCTCTCTGTCAATAACTGCCTGGCAGAAATCCAGGAATGGATGGATTTGAGCTGGTTGAAGTTGAACTTAGGAAAGACTGAAGTGCTAGTCGTGGACCCAAGACACCAGATTGGTGGGTCAGGCTTAGATTTACCCTCAGAATTATTCCTTGGGGGTTTGCCACTCCTGGCCTCTGAACAGGTGCGTAACCTGGGGGTAATTTTTGATGAGGGGTTGACCCTGCATGCGCTGGTGTCGTTCATCATCAAGACCTCTTTTTACCACCTGAGGAATATCGCCAGGATTAGGCACCTTGTTCCATCCGGCGACCTTCCAACATTGGTTCATGCCTTTGTGTCCTCCTGCTTGGATCATCGCAACTCCCTGTATATAGGGCTTTCTGGGGTAGAAATCCACCATTTGCAGCTAGTGCAGAATGCAGTAGCTCAGCTTTTGACAGGAACCTCTCAGTCCTGCCATATTTCTACAGTGCTGCATTGTCTGCACTGGCTGCCAGTACAATGGCAGATCACCTCTAAAGTCGGTTTGCTGTCTTACAAAGCCCTACATAGACTGGGTCCTGACTACCTGAAAGAGCTTCTGATTTCCTACTGCCTTGGGTGATCACTCTGCTCAGCTGGCGAGTGGTTGCTAGAGATTCCAAGAGTGTATTTAAAATCTTCAGAGGCCCGGGCATTCATGCACGTGGCCCCCTCTTTCTCTGGAATTCTCTACCCTGCCAGTTACGTAAGTGCGTGACTGTGGAGGGATTTAAAAATGCTATAAAAACTCATCTTTGGCACCAAACATTTGGTGACTGAGTGGTGTTATTATTTTATTTATAAGTTTGTTTAGATGACTGCGTTTTAATCAAGCTGCTTTAAATGGTGCAATATGTTTGGTTTTAAATTTGTTCAGTGCCTTGGTTTTGGAAAGGCACCTTAAAAATAAATGTTTTATTATTTTCATTATTATATATGTAGATAGATATATAAAACATTTTTATTAAACATTTACTTCCCACCAATTGTATAACCACATTAATCCACTCCAGGATGTGGGCTATGCTGGGATTTACCCACTTCTGGTGTGGTTATGTCACTAGGCCTGTGGCCTTGTGATGAACCCACACCAGGCATGGGTAAATCCCAGCATACTCCACACCCTTTCATGGGTTATTGCTTAACTGGTTGATCCTGTGTTTCCCATGTTTTTAAATGTGAGTGGTGAGTGTGTTGTACTATATGTGGAAGGAGAGGGAGCTCCACACAAAGGCCTTCAAGTAATGGTAGAATGAAAGGTGCAGGAAGGTGAGGTATGTCTGCATTGAGGACTGTGGGCCAAGCTTGAAGGATACAAACCTATTCTGAGGTGATGGCCTGCTTTCATCCAGGAGGCAACCATGGTCCTCAGTGGATGATTCAAATGTTACTTCAATAGACATTTAAAGTAGCCGGGGGGGGGGGGGTGATGAAAGAAACAGGGGAGGCAGAAAGTGGGTTACTACAAGCTGAGATAGAGGGTAGGGAGATCCCCAAGGGTACAGAGTCCCACCAGGATGCAAGTTATTCAAGGAAGCAATGGGTTAGCAAAGGAAGAAGAGGGAAAAGGAGCAGTCAGAAGAGAAAGGTGTAAAAGGGGGAACAATTGGAAAAAGGAGAACGCGGCAAGAAGAGAGGTGAGGGCTATCAAAATGGTGCAAGGTATACATCAGAAGCTCTGTTAAGAGAGACTGAAAGAGTTCAGTATGTACACCCTGGAGGAGAGGAGGGAGAGTGGTGATGTTATGGAGACCTTTAAATTCCTCTTGGGGTTAATAAGATAGAGGAGGGAGATATGTGTCAGAGAAAAAGGTGCTGTAGAGCAAGGGGTCATGATATGAAGCTGGAAGGAAGTAGATTCAGGAGAGATGTGAGGAAGCAATTCTTCACAGAAAGGGTGGTGGATTCCTGGAATAGCCTTCCATGGGAGGCAGTGGAGGTGAAACCAGTGATGGGTTTCAAAAATGCCTGGGACAGGCAAAAAGGAATCCTAGGAGGAAGGAAGGAAGGGGGTGGAAGGTGGAAGAGACAGGGACGTAAGGCAAGTTGGGTCTGCAGCAAAAGTGATCATAACTAAAAATGGGCAGATTTGATGGGCCCAGTGGTTATTATCTACCATCAGTTTCTATGTTTATTAAACCCCCCTTTGGGAGATTACTAGTCTAGTCGCCCCGCCTAGGTTTTTGTGGCCTAATTCGGCCTAGTAGAGAAAAAGGTTAAGTCTTCTCAGCACTCAGGTTGAGCCTCCTGCGGATCAAGAGGTCAACACAGGTGCGTGGGGGGATAAAGCCCAGCAGTTTAGGCAGGAGGGAGAGTTATAGTTGGAGGAGTGAGCAGCAAGGGAGTGAGAGTAAGTCGGGGCTGGGTGGGGGTGATTGCTCACTCTGGCCCCTGGCTGGTGGCACTTGAGGGGATACAGAGGAGGAAGTGGGAGCCAGTAGCCACAAGCTACACAGTATCTTGGAGGGCAGCTAAGGTTGAGAGGGGAGCCAGCAGCTGCAAGTCACAGAGTGCCCTAGCAGCCTGCACTAATTAGTGTAGGGATCCAGTGGGCAAGAATGCAGCAGGGAGTGCAGTGTCCAGAGAGAGGGAGTTGCCTTGGAGCTTCATGGGACGTGTCCCCCTTCTCAATTCAGGGACAGTTGCTGCCAGTTCAGGGAAAGGATGCAGGGGTAATGAGGAAATCCAGCAATCCCCAAGCCGCGAGGATTACATGTTCTGAGGAGAACCCGCTCAGCCACTGCGGAGCGAGAGAGAGAGAGATGGGTATTGTTGAGAGTTTGGGGCCTGTGAAGAATAATGGGCTACTAGACACTGTGAACTGTTCTGGGACTTCTGCTGCCTTCAAACTTTTGTGACCACAGCGGTCCTGAGTTAATGCTGCCCTAATGACTGTGCAGCCTCCTTGGTCCAGGTAAAAGTTGCAATTATGGCCATACTAACCATGAGAAAGCGGAATGTGTTCCCCATGATTTAACTGATGCTACCTGGAGCTATGTGTGAATATGTTTAATGAATTTGGGATCCCTGCTGTTTCTTCAAGTTCCATGTGGACATTACTTTATTTATTTATTTATTTATTATTTCAATCTAGGATTACAATACCTTTGAGCCGAGGCTCTTTAACAAAGGTTCCATGTCAGTGTGTGCAACAGTCATCATATTTAGTTACAAACATTTACTCATTGACTTACAGACATGTAATAACCAGTACAAAGACTTGAGCTATGAGCAAGACAAGGGAAGGTGGGTGGGGGGTGAGGGTAGGATATCAAGGGAAGGAGGTGCAGGGGTAAGGGGAGTACGAGGTGGTTGGGGCGGGGGCAGGAGTGGAGATACGGGGGGGAGGTGGGCAAGGGCAGGAGACAGTGCAGCCGGGAGCCTTGTCGAGGGAATATGACAGGTAAGGTACTGGGGTGCAAAGACTGATTGTAAGTGTTGGGTGCTGGGGCATGTGTAGCTGGAACGGTGGAAATGTTAAGATGGGCAATCGTAGGATACAAGCAGTGAGAGGCGCAGCTTGGACTTGAAGAGGCCGAGTGTTGGAGTGGTCGCTATGTCGCTGCCAAGAGAGTTGAGCCAGTTGGATGCCCGATAGGCGAATGATCTTTGTCCTTGTGTTGTGCGACATCATGGGATATGTAGTAGATGGGAATTGTATCTCCTTGTAGTGACTTTCCTATGTCTAGGCTTAAGGAGGGCACAGACACCAGGTGGGGCAAGCCCCATTATAATTTTCTTGGCCGTGATGCAGGTTTGTTATTTTATGCATTTGTCCAGTTGAAGCCATCCAGATTGGGAATAAAGGTCACATGTGTGGGTACAGCGATGTGAGCCAGTGATGAGACGACAGGCCTTATTCAGGGAGGTTGCGATACATTTGAGAGTAGTGGCAGTTGCAGACCCATATATGATAACTACATATATGGGTCTATGATGCTGATGATGGAGCTTTGGATGGCCACTGATAGTGCTTCTGGGGTTAGTTGTTTCCTGTGCCAGAATAATATGCCTAACCTCACATTGGCAGATTTTGCAACATTGCTGATATGGACAGCGTATGAGAGGTGGGGATCAAGGGTGATGCCGAGGTACTTGAACGATTATGTTTGCTCTAGAATGGCTCCTTGTTCAGTTGCAATGGAGAGGTGGAGTTGTTTGTTTTTGTTGTGGGGGCTGCAGAAGACCATAGACTTGTTTTTTTCTGATTGAGAAGCAGTTTATGATTTAGGAACCAGGATTCGATGGAGGAGAAGGCCCTCTGAAGTTTATTTTGTAATTGGATTGGATCAGGGTCCGAGGTGAGGATCACAGCATTGTCGGCGTAGAGAATTATTTGTTCTGGGCAGCTGTCCGGTAGCGAGTTTAAGAATAGGCTGAAGAGGAGGGGTTCCAGAATGGAGCCCTGGGGGACTCCCGAGCAGACCGGTTTAGGGTCTGAGAGTGTATCAGCGATTCTTACAGTTTGGGACCGTTCTTCAAGGTAGCTCTTAAACCACCCAATGGAGTCGGTTGACAGCCCAGTGTTCTAAAGCTGGACAAGCAGGAGGCGGTGATTGATGGTGTCGAAGGCTTTAGTTAAGTCAATGTAGATTGAGCCTAGTAGTTCACTGGAGTCAAGTGCATTGTGGAGTGTGCTGGTGAATTCAAGTAGGGCTGTGGAGGTGCTGTGACCTTTGCGGAACCCATGTTGATGCTTGCACAGGATGTTGTACGTATCCAGGTATTCTGTGAGCTGGTCCGAGACGATGCGTTCTAGTGCCTTGGAGAGTGGGGGTAGTAGGGAGATAGGTCTGTAGTTATCATGGGCAGTTTTGTCACCACTTTTATGGATCGGGGGGATAGTGGCAGATTTCCATCTGTCCGGGAACTAGCTAAGACTGAGGGAGAGGTTGAAAATTCTGGTCAGAGGACTAAGCACTTCAGCAAGTGTGAGAGACAGGATTTTGAGATCGAGGGAGTCATTACTGAATCTTGATTTACCAAGGGCTTTGGTAACATATTTGCATACTTGGTGAGCCTTGACTGCTTTAAAGCAGAAGTGGGGGAGCTGGTGGGAGTAGTGTTCATTGTGGACAGAGGGGCTTCACCATCTTTGAAGTAGTCCTGGGGTAGGACAGTGCTGAGGTCGGTAAAGGCTTTGTTAAAGGTACCCACAATGGTTTTTGGGTTGAGGGTTGTGGTCCTGTTGATGTTGAGTATTGATGGGGGGGTTTTGGGTGGATCCCCGGTGAGTTCCTTTATGTTCTTCCAGAATTCCCGACCGTTGCCCCAGGAGTTTGTGAGGGCATGCTTATAGTAGGCGGACTTCATTTGCCAGATGGTTTTGGTGCAGTCATTGCCGGCACTTTTGTAGTTTTGGATGTCATTTTGTCTTCCAGAGTTTCTGGCCAGCTCCATAGGTGGTCTCTTGTTTTTAGCATCCTGAGAAGGTCACCTGTGAGCAAAGGGTTACTGAGTGATTTGACTTTGCATTTCTTAATAGGAGCATACGTGTCAAATGCCAAAGTGAAGATGTTTATGAAGTGGTCAAGGGCAATGTTTACGTTGGTTGCATTGAAGATAGGGGACCAGTCTTGATGGAGGAGGTGGGATTTGAGTCAAGGAAGGTGACCACAGGGTAGAACCCTGCAGGTGATAATTTTTGGTGGTGGTTTGATGAATTTATTTGACCAGGTGCAGCTAACAAGGAAGTGTTCGCTGAGAGAGTCGGGGAGGACATTAGTGTTAGATATCTGTGATGGGTGACTGGTAAGGAACCAGTCCAAGAGTGTGCTGGTGCCGGTCCTGTAATTTTTCCTGGTTGGTGAGTCAACCATTTGTGTGAGGTTCACCGCAGCAATGGTATCTTTGTGTGTACCAGCATCGGCCGCAGGCCAGTTGATGTTGAAGTCGCCTAGGAGGATGGATTCGGTGTCCAGTGGGAGTGACTTTACAAAGTCAAGAACAGCTGTTAGACCAGTTCCCTGTTCTTTGGGAGGGATGCAGATGGTGGCAACAGTGAGGGTTTCATTTTGGGCTCCGAGAAGGATTCTCACTGGCAGTATCTGAGCAGTTGTGGGTTGGAGTGAGGTAATGATGTGATGCCCCTGTATGGAGTCTTTCAGGTAGAGAGCACAGCCCCCACCTCTTTTGGAGAGGCGATCCAGCCTAAAGACGTTGTAGCCAGGAAAGCTGATAGCATGGTCCGGCACTGATGGTGTGAGTTAGGTTTCGACAACTGCCAGGATGTCAGGGCAGTGTTGGCTGGTGAAGGCCTGTAGGGCATCCATTTTAGGAAGGAGGCTGCAGATGTTGATTGATATGAATGAGAGGGCACCCGAAGGCTTGCTCAGATTAGTGGCTTTAGAGCAGAATGAGCCAGGGTTTGGGTGCACGTTGCCTGACAGCATTAGGAGGAAGAGGACTAGCCTCAAGGAGCTGCAGCGTATTTCTTTAAGGGAATTCTTTCACCTGTTAGCATCCCAGGAAATTGGCAAACATCGACAATAGTGGGTGAGGGTAAGTGTAGACAGGGGGACCAGAGTGGAGGGATAGGAGCAGTGTGGGTATAGGACAGTTTCATGGCGGTAGGATGGACCCTGGGCAAGGGGCAGTGACCAGTGTGCAGTGTGCTTATGTGGAGAAAGGATGTAGGAATGTGGAAGCTGTGGGAGAAGGAGGGAAAGCAGGCTTTTGGGGCGTGCAGTAGGGGAGGAAGACAGGCAAGAAGAAATAGAATGGGAGTAGAGAACGGTGGAGGCACATGATTAAGGTAGGATTTGGGGTAGGCGGAGGGAAGGGGTTAAGACAGGCTGGCGGGGCTAGGAGAAGGGGGTGGAAGAGCAGTAGCTGGATCAGTGGGAAGTGAGAATACAGCCAGGAAGGCCAGGCAGCCGAGGAGTGGGAGGTGGCGACTAAAAGATGGGGGGGGAGTCCCAAAACAGGTACCCAATGGAGCACAAGTGGGGGCGGCGAAGCTACCAGGGGCGTGGAGGAAGGTCTATAAAGTTAAGGTCAGGGGGAGGTAGGCGGGCATAGAATTTCGGCCATTTGCCATAGAAATGAATGGGCACAGCAGCCCTGACCAGAGCAAAGTTTTAGCTGGCTCAAGAGCCAATCCCCGAGCAGGAAGCAAGACAGCGTCCAATCAGGGTGTGATACAGATACCGTGGGGCCAATGACATGGCTCTCAGCAGTCCCGGTGGTTCAGGGAAGTCTTACCCGGTTCGAAAGGATCTCGAGGGCAGGAAGGAAGGTATATAGCAAGTAAAGCAACTGTGACTTTAAAAGGGTAGATTTTTTTTTTTTTTAAATGAAAGAACAAGAATCCCTCTAGCAGCAGGTCTGTATAATCTGCTAATGGAAAACTAGCCACTTAAAAGAAATTACGTTATTGAAAGAAAGTGTTTAATATGAATTAACCTATTGTTTTCATCCAGCACCAGTGAGGAAAGAGAATCCTGTGTGTGAGATCTGGGCTTGGGTAACGTGGCTACTGGAAGTGTTTCTGCGGCTGTGGGCACCCCCTTCCCACGGACATATTCCATCCATACTCCTAGGCACGGGGAGAGAGGACTACATTTCTATCTATGACAGGTTATGTGATTCAAATGGATAAGGCACACAGCTGTTACAGGTTTGCACTCGCACAGTTGGTTTACAGAGCAAGTCTATATACAAATGTGTGTGGTGGTGCTTGGGGTAAGGGGTAAGGAGATGCGGGCCTGAGGATTAAACTAAACTAAAAACAAAACAAATTAAATACCTGTGCCATATAGTACTATGCACACCATCAAGCTGTGCAGTGATGAACATTACGTACATATTCTGTAGGTTACATTCAGTGATTTCAGAAATAAATATTTTTTTTATCCAAGCCATCAGTCTCCATTCAGTGCTCATAGTAAGCTCTATTTGTAAAAGGCTGGGAAATAATTTATAAATTTAAGTTGACAAAAAGGTCAAGTAAGTTATCACGTTTGGTCAGAAACATAGAAACATAGAATTTGTAGGCAGAAAAGGACTGCCAGGCCCTCCCAGTATGCCCAAACTCAGCTTCACGTTTCAGCATTTCCCTGTATAAGTCTGGTTCCGAGAGAGAGAGGTGTGTGAGTTATCCATGAACTACAATGTCCCCAACCCTCCACAGGACGGATGTCTGGGGGCTGCCAAGGCCCCCAGAAGCTACCAGGTTTTAGATGCATTCTGGTGCATTTTGAGGGTCATTTTGAGACTATAACTGCTTTTAAATCCTTCTTTGACTTGTTACAAACAACCAATATCACTATTAAAATAACTGCTTTTTATTTTCTTAAACAAAATTGTCAAAACTATACCAAAAATTCCCACTCCAACCACCCTTCAAACATCCAACTATGTACCACTTCTCTTGAGTACAATCTGCAATCACTGCAGCAGGCATTGTACTTGTTACCTTCCAACCTGAACAGAAGACTCTGCCCCCCCAACACTGCAACACACAGTGAGGCATACAAGGCAGTGAGAAAGGCACACAAAACACCAGCTGGAGGTGCATGTGTCTGTCGCACAGCAGACATGTACACAGACTATCCATGACAGAGAATGGAACTGATACACAAGAACCACCCTTAAGGCCCAACATTTATTTATTTATTTGTTTGTTTTTGCTAACCGGATAGGTGCACTAGACATAGGAAATGCCTATTTTCAGGCACGACCCAGGAGAGTACAAGGCAAACTACAGTTATAAAGAGAAGTTGAAGAAAACATTTGTACAAGGAACATGAACAATGAAACATTAACAAGTGGCAAGGAGATACAGAAACATAACACTAAGCATAATACAACAGCAATTTTACAATAGGCATACATCCAGCAGTTGCAGAAGTACAGTTTGCAGACAGTACAACCTATAAATCAGGAGACAATCGTAAGGGGGACAAAATAAGATAAGACAATTCCATGATTAAGTGCAGTTCATACAATGCTCAGAAGAGACCATCAGCAGGACAAGATTGGATAAAACATTCCAACATCAGTTACCAAAATGGTAGGTGAGGTGGCCCTGGTTTGGGAATTACACGAGTCAGATGTTATAAAGTGAGTACATAGCTCCCTTTTGCAGATCTATCTTTCACATGAGCAAAAAGTACCAGCTTCAAGACAAGAACAAAGTTATCATTGCCAGGTTATTAAGTTACTAATCCTTCATGGAGAAGACATTTAAACATGCACTACTGCTTTGCCACATTAAATAAGTTAATTAAATAAATAAGTCCACCATACTGCTCTATCCTGGAAAAATATATAGTAAAAGCTGGACCACACTGAAAATGAGAAATTGCCTCTCACTTGGCCAAGCCTGGGTAAATGCATTATAAAAATGGGGAAAGGAGGACCCCACCCAAAAAAAAGATTTGCATCTCTGCTATACTATCCTGGGTAAATACAGTATAAAATCTGAGTCAAACAGAACCCTGGTGCAAACAAGATATCACAACTCATCTGGGTTATCCTGAGTAAATATATTGTAAAACTGGAAATGCAGGACCCTTCAGCAGAATGCCACTGAAAAGGAGATGCTGTATGTAAGCTGATCTATACCGGGAAAATACATTGTAAAAGCATCCAGATCACCCATCTTGTAGCTGTCTGGTATATTCCTGGTAGTCTAGTGGTCCCCCCATAATAGCATCTGACTCCCTCCCTAATCACCCTCTCAGGCACCCCCCAGCCCTGGTCACATAATGCAAACTGCAGCAATAGTGCTGGACTGGCACAGCCCTCTGCTCACCACCTCAACTGGTTTCAATCTGATGGTCTCAGAGCAATCGCAAGTATTGAACAAACACCTGTGTCTACTGTACTCATGATCACTCACTGGCAATCAGATGGTGGCTGGCCAAGGTGGTGAGCAGAGGGCTGTGTAGGTCGCTGTCACTGTTGCCGTACTTCCGCATATGTGACCTGAGCAAGGGGGGGGGCTGTGGAGAGGAGGGTCCTGAGTAGGCAGGTTGACAGAAGATCAGATGCCTAATGGGGGGGGGGAATCACTAGACTACCAGGAATATTCAAGACAGCTACAGGATCATCAATTGGTGGTGCAGGAACCACTACACCAGCAGAAATATTCAGGACAGCTACAAGACAGGTGATTGGGGTGGGAGACCACTAGATTACCAGGAATATCCAAGACAGCTACTTGACAGGTGAATGCGGGGGTGGGGTATCACTAGATCACAAGGAATATGTGAGACAGCTACATGATGGAGGGGCATGCTCACATGTTAATGGACCCTTAATGGGCATGTAAATGGGCCATGGCACCTTCCATGCCCAAAGGGGTCATTAGCATGTTAGGGCTAAATATTGCCCACAGGAGCCCTGCTGCAATCCCATTTGATCTGTGTTACCTCCATTGCACTCCTGTCAGCCATATCCAGTCTAGGCCTGTCAGCATAGCGCAAAGTCACTATGCACTGTGCCGACATGGCCCCATATTTAAACAGTTTGCACGCTCCGGTTGCAGTGAGCTAATTGTCTGAATATTGTCCCACAGACAGGCTGTGCGAAAACTGCCACAGAACACACAAGGCCAGCTCTGAATATGGGGGCCTATACTCGTTAGCTTAGTGTAACCCAAAGTCCATGAAACAATAGCTCATGGGGGTAAGAAAGGTCTGCCTATGACCTCAAGATATTGTTGTTATAACTTGTAACAGCATGAAAGCAAACACGTTTGGCACTGACTTATGCTTGTTTGTTTCGACAGCAAAACATACATAGCATTACCATGTCAGCCAAATGCTTCATTTAATACAAACCAAAAAATATCATCACACAAGTAGATATGTAGGAGACAATATGATATGTCAAAGCAGAGCAGTGCATTCAACTCCAGAGTCTGTGCTATCATAAGTGCATAATTAGGAACCACCATAGGCCAGGTGTCAGCTAAATGCAATCCCAGTTTAATGTCATAGTTACTCTATCTTACTGTTTACATGTTTGAATATAGTACTAAATAAAAGACTCTTGCTTACAGTACCTTGCAAGTCTGAGAGGGAAGGCAGCCATTAGACACAGGCACCAACAAAACTGTCACTTTATCAATTGAACAGTATTTCCAAATAAACTCCTTACAGATGCAAATAAAGTGTAACCACCCAAATATTTCCACAGGATTGTCAATACAAAACCTGGACAGAGGGTTACATTATCTTTACTTACCTTAGTAGGGAAAGTAATTTTAACCTAGCAAACAAACAGATTTAAACAATTTGACTGCCTGTTTTACTCAATTGGAGGCTCATCACAATGACTGTCTGCCTGTCCCAGCCTAGCGACCCCACTGCCACAAGCTGAAACCAGAACGCAAATCACCTTGTGCTCCTCTGTGAAGGAATTCAGCAGAGACAGAAAATGAAGTTCCATTACAGCTGTGCTTCAAGACTGTTCAGTTGCTGATTTAAGACTGCTACCTGGAGAACTACATACAAAAACATCATTAAAAATTTTAAGAAGTATGGGAGCACTACACCCCTGCCAACAAGGCATTGTTTAGAAATAAATGTGTAAAAAGAGGGTTTAAGTGTTCTTTCAAACTAAAACAAGCTGCCTGTGTTGTTTACACTCCGCTGATTGTAATTTGACCTGGCAGGAGAATGCTGCATGTAGGAAAAACTCTTTCTCTATCCCCCGTGTAGTGATTTAAGGTAGCGGAAGGATCATGGTTCAGCTCTGAAATTGTCCTTTGGAAGGAGTCTGAAGTGCCCCTTTTTCCCAAGTGATAGAAAGACGTCTGCAGGGTTCCTCCCCTGTAGCCATAAAAATGACTAAACGTCATTAAATTAACATTTTAAAAAACCTGCCTCGAACATGCTCATTTCCAAGGCAGCTGCACAAGAGGCACTCTTTCAGAATAAGAGTGCCTCATGTGCAGAGGAAAGGAGCACTCTGATTGGCCAGGAGCACTCCCTCAATCTATAAATGACAGAAAAGGGGCTGAAGCATGACAAGCAGTGTGTGGCTGTTAAGAGGGTCAGCAGGATGCCGAGGTGCACCAAAAAAGGGGGTGACCTGCAGTGCAAAGGAAGTAATCATGCCACTTTAAAAAGCCCTGATCAGCCCTCCCCAACCCCCACACTAGAGTTCTGCCAGCAGTTCTGGGCTCCACAATACAAGAAGGACATTGAGGCAGTCCGGGAAGGGGCAACATAGGGCCATCAAAATGAGCAACAGTATGGGGGACAAAAACTGTGAAGGCAGGCTGGAGTCCCACAACATAGAAAGAGAAAAGGAGGCTGAGGGGGGACATGATCACAGTCTTTTACATACTCACGGGTATCAGCAAGAATAAACAAACAGATGTATGATCTAGCTTCTTCCAGCAGGACATGGGTATATGTCCAGAATTTCAGAGGTAGTAACATTTAGGGGTAATGTAAGACAGCACTTCTTTTCCCAGATGGTGGTGAACCTGGCTCTGTTGCTTTCTCTTTGTTTATTTTTTTTCCTTTCTCCTTCCTACCCCCCCTCTTTCTTCTTCCTCTGATTAATTATGTTGGTTCATTGGACTGATGTTGTGTTATTTTTAAACACTGTATTTATCTTCCCTAGTACACATAATCAAGTTTTGTACAAGAATTTAAAAATATGAAAGGGTTTTGAATGCAGAGATCTTCTCAATTGATTCTAGCATAATGCTCATCATTTTAAAGTGCTTGCTTATTGACACTTGTGGTGTTTGCATGATTATGGTGATGGATTTCTGCTGATCTGAATAATCAATTAGCTGTATTTTGAATGTATAGGGTGTGTGTGTTCCATTGACTATTCAGCCTTTTAGAAAGAGGTAACTCCAAAACATATCAGGCTGCTAGTCGGCTGTTTTTTAACTAATAAATGACATTTTAATATTAGTTGGAGTCCTGGTTTATGGCTTGTGTGAGCTAGAAACGTGGTTCAGTTTATCTCCTCCACTCACCCCGTTAACTGTGGTGCTGCCTATAATTTTGTTTCTCTCAAACAGGCTCTTGGTTAATGAAAAGAAAACAAAATCTATGCTGTTCAGTTCCAAACTGTACATCACCAAGGTCACCAAGTCAAACTCCTCTCGACTAGTGCTCTCTCTGGAAGGCCATTCCCTCCAAAATTTTCATAGTTTTATATATCTAGGTGTTACCCTGGACCCCTCCCTTGAGTACATGGTGCATGTCAACAACATTGTGCACAGGGTAAATCAGAAAATGTGGGTTGCCTACCACCATAAGCAGTTCTTGACCTTGGAGACACACCTTGCAATTGCACAAGGGAACCTTCTCCCCCTTACTAACTACTGCACTCCCATCTATTCCAGTGTGTCCTCTGTGCTGCACTCCAGGCTCAACTCAGTTTATAGCAGCATATGCTGTTTTGTTCTGCAGTCTCCCTACTCAGCCCACCCCACCACTGTGACCTGTACCAGTCACTGGGTTGGCTCCCCCTCCAAGGACAATTTGACTTTGCCCTCAGCTGTACAATAGACCATACCCTCAGAGGCAGTCACCTGTCCCCGTTCTCATCCCTCCTCATAGGCAGAGTGGCATCCAGGTGCCTCTGAGAATCATCTGTCCTCCCCCTTGAAGTCCCTAGAGTTTCTTCTGCCATGGGTAGCAAAGCTCTTTCCTGCTTTACCCCCTCCCTATGAAACAAGCTCCCCATGTCACTCCGCTCAACCACCTCTCACCTCTCTTTCAAAACCCACTACAAGGCCTGGCTACTGTCAGAAGCTAAATGCTCTTGCTCACCCAGGTAAATGGGCATCCCTTCCCACCTAGTCCCTCTCTCCCCCTTCCATACTTGTGGGACCCACCTAGAGGCTCCGGCACCCTTCCATGCTCTGCACTCTCTCCTTACCTTGCTTCGTACTCTCCTGCCTCCTGTCTACAACATAGCACTTATCATCTGTTTGATTGAAACATTTGTAACTTTGTAACTATGTATTTACCACACTACTGAATTGCTGCTATACCTGGTACATTACTGTAACCTCAATTTATGTATTGTCCTATGTACAGTACAAGTCACATTAAACTGTTCCATCAACTCACTGGTGTAGCATTTTTGTTTTGTGATTCTACTGCAGTGGAAACTTGAATTGTTGAAGCTTTTAATTGTTTTCCAACCATTCTTCACTGCCTATTCAACTCACTTGTACCTGTTTAGTGATATGGCAGTAGCTGTTTTGCAGTGTTTATGCAAAGCATTTTCATGGCATTGTTTATAAATATCACAACATTCCTTAAGAGCATTGTTTATAAATATCACAGTATTCCTTAAGAGCATTGTTTATAAATATCACAGCATTCCTTAAGAGTTGTTTAGTCTGCCTTCTGAAATGAAACTCATAAGCACTCAGCTGAAAGTAAAGCTTATAGTCCTAACAGCTAGTTGCAAACTAATATTAACCTTTTACTAATTCATTGAATTAAACACTGCATAGATTAAGAAACTTATTGAACAATGCTACACCAGTGAGCTGAGGGAACAGTTTAATGTGACTTGTACTGTACCATGCTTCTTGTACTTAACCATGTTGACTGTACTACTGCTCGTGCTACCTGTATATGCCTTACTCTATGTGCCATGCTAGTGGCCTGGATTGTGCCTAGCTTCACATGAGCTCTTTTCTTCTAGGTTGTTTGAAAGGACAGAGCAAAGAACCTTATCAGAGCAAAGAAAAGGATGAAGGCTTCTTTTGGCTAAGCAGATTTACTGTGTGTTATTTTTATTTTGTACTCACAGGGATTGTTACTTTTTGTTGCTAACATTTTATTGCTTTATTTTTCTCTGCTGGGTATACCTTCTGCAGCATTATTACAGGGTGTGCTTACAGGTGAGTGCTTCCAGATTACTGCTGTAATCTTCTGATTCAAATTGTCTTTTGCAAGGTATATCTTCTGTTACTGCTTTATTTTTCTTTGTAGCAAAGTGTTTCTTACAATGTATATCTTCTGTGAAATTATTACAGGTGGTGCTTTGCAGGTTTTACAGTTTAATCTATCATTAGGATAAGCTTTCAGGGCTACTGCATTTGTTGCTGGCTGATTGTTTCTGCTCTTACCTCCTTGTTTCTTTCATCCGTGGTTGTTCTTTTTTGGCAGGGGAAGGGCCCAGCCACCCACCCCCATCCCCAACCACCCCACACTACACTCTTGTTATAGGGTAGCACAGTCGTGACATTTCCTGTAGCAAAGCAGGAAGGGGCAGGTCAGAGAGGTATCCACACAGTGACCTCATTTACAGGGGCACTAGTAATTTAACTCGTTATAACAAGTTATACAAAAAAAAAAAAAACACAAAATCAAACTTTTGCTTTCATTTTCTTCCTTCTAATTACTCTGACCAGGTTATAAAACCAGCAACTTATCTGGAATGGATATTATTAACTGCAGGTACTGTAAAACACTTTTCAGAAGGGCAATTTTACAGGAGTTAGGACACTGTCATACATGCTGGGCCATTGGAGATCTAAGGGTTCAGCTCCCGGTAGCATGGGCAGAGATTGCGTGCCTCAAATTGCATATTCAAGAGGAAATATATTATAAGAACTGCCCATCATTTCCCTAACATACAGCAGAAGCACCTCGACCACAGAGGATAGTTGGTCTGGGAGGTTGACAGGTGGTTAGAAGGGGCCAATCGGGTACCCCATCACTCAGTGTTCTCCAACATATCACCTCCACAAATCATATAAAAACTACAAATAGGTATCTGCCTCTATCTCCAAAATCAAACAAAGGGGCAGTGGACACTGCAGCACAGGAGCTAACACAACAAAACTCATCCAAAACAGGAACCAAAACAAATAAAGCAAAAAGGAAATCAAAAAATCTTCTGATCATAGGACACTCCATGATTTCGGGGAGTTGATACCTATCTCCAGCCAGGGGTAATGGTCAGGTGTCTCCCAGGTACATCAGCATGGAGAGACATTGACTGCATTGCTAAAATTGTTCAGGAAGCAGGAGAAAACAATCTGGTACACATATGGACTAACGATCTCACCAGCCAGTCAGTTTTGAAGACCAAGGAACACCTGACCAGGCTGGGTGACAAACTATCATCCATTTTATCTGGCATCTCCTTCTCTGAGATCCTGCCAGTCTGGGGGGGATGGACAGAAGGTCAGAGAAGGGGAGATAGGGGAGCTAAACGTGTGGCTCAAGGGCTGGTGCCAGGAAAAATGACACAAATTTGTAGGGAATTGGCAACAGCTTTGGGAGCAAAAATTCTTTAAATTTGATGGACTGCATCTGACTAAGGAGGGAGTCAGTGCATTGGGGCAGAAGTTTGATGTCTTTGCAGAATATTTAAACCAGCAAATGGGGAAAGGGGTGCAGCACCCCATATGTCGAAAGGGAAGAACGCCCCTCCCCCCTCAGCTAGTGGTCAAACTGGAGTTCATCATGTTTGTAGTTCATTTGCATCACCAGGTAAGGAAAAAAGTCTGTCTCCCCATATGACTCACAGGGAAAATGCCAGACCTCGCCAAATAACTAACACACTGAAATCTGGCCAATGGAAAATCATGTACACAAATACTTGCATTCTAGGAAACAAGATCCCAGATCTGCAGGCAATAATGACATAGGCTAAACTGGACATAGTAGCCATTAGCGAGACATGGTTTATCAGTAACCACACTTGGGAGACTTCAGTACCTTGCTATGTATTGTTCAAAAGAGACCACTGTGCAAAAAGGGGGGAGTGGCCCTTTATGTCAATGAAAATATCAAAGTTACAAAAATTCAGAATACACATAAGGAGCCAGAAGGACTGTGGGTCACCCTTGAAACAGGAAATGGGACAGTCATACGAACTGGGGTTGTCTAAAGGCCTCCAGAACAGGGGGAGGACATAGACACATTAATGTTAGGAGATATGCAGAACATGATAGCTAAAGGGGATGTTCTGATAATAGGAGACTTCAACATGCCAGATACAGATTGGACAATACCAGCAGGAACATCTGCCAGAACTAGACATATGGTTGATTCCCTGCAGGGGGAAGGCCTCAAACAACTGGTACAACAACCCACAAGAGATAGGGCTATCCTAGATCTAGTACTTACTAACAGGGAAAGGATCACAGATCTCCAGGTAGAAGGTCACCTGGGTACCAGTGACAGTCACATGTTATGGTTCAGTTTGGACACTAGAACTAAATCATCCCATTGCAAGGCAAAAATATGGAACTTCAGAGGAGCTGCATTTGATAAGATGGCCAACAGAGTTAAGCTAGCCCTGGCAAAAAGAAATACAGATGAGGGGGTACAGGCAAAGTGGGCAAGCATTAAGGATGCAATACTTGAAGCAACATTGCATTGTTTTAGAGAGAAAATGAAGTGCAAAAGAAGAAGGAAACCACTTTGATTCTCAAAAACAGTAGCAGAAAAGGTCAGAGCCAAAAGGCTGGCCTTCAAGAAATATAAGGGAACGCAGCAGAATGAAGATAAGAAGGCACACCAAACTTCCGGAAACACTAGCATAAACAGTAAAAGAAGGTGACAAGACTTTCTATAGATACATTAGTGAAAGGAGAAAGTCCAGAGGGGGTATTGCTAAGATCAAAGCGGATAAGGGTGTGTGTGAGGAGGAGGACCATGTAAAAGCATACTTCTGCTCAGTATTTACTGACGAGAAGGTGGGGCAGGACCCACAGCTCAGAACCATGGACACGGGGGATGGAGGTGTGCACTAGTCAATTCACAAAATAAAGGGTCCTACAAGAGCTCAATAAACTCAGGGTGGACAAGGCAATGGGACCTGATGGCATACATCCTAGGGTACTAAAGGAGCTAAGGGTGGAACTAGCAGAGCCATTATCAGAACTGTTTAGTGAGTCTCTGAGCACAGGAGAGGTCCCAGAAGACTGGAGGAGGGCTCATGTGATCCTGCTCCACAAGAGTTGTAGCAGGGAGGAGACAGCGAACTACAGACCAGTCAGTCTTACCTCAGTAGTGGGCAACATTATGGAGGCACTCCTTAAGGAAAGGATAGTGCAACACCTGGAATCCATAGAAGCACAGGATCCAAGACAGCATGGGTTTACAAAAGGAAGGTCCTGTCAAACTAATCTCATAGATTTCTTTGACTGGGTAACCATAGTGGTGGACCACGGGGGAGCAGTTAATGTCGCCTACCTTGACTTCACAAAGATTTCGATACTGTTCAACATAGAAGATTGATTAATAAGCTGGATAGGCTCGAGGTGGGTCAGAAGTTGGTCAACTGGGTAGCAAACTGGTTGATGGGCAGAAAACAGAGAGTGGTGGTAAACGGTATACAGTGGAAGAGATGCAAGTCACAAGTGGGGTACCTCAGAGATCAATCCTGGGGCCAGTCCTCTTCAATATCTTCATCAGTGACATTGCAGATGGACTGGAGGGTAAGGTTTGACTGTTTGCAGATGACACCGAGATCTGCAACAGAGTGGATGATCTAGATGGGGTGGGCAGAATGAGAAGAGATCTGGATGAACTAGCAAAATGGTCGAAAGAGTGGCAACTGGGGTTTAACGCAAAGAAGTGCAAGATCATTCACATAGGGAAGAGAAACCCTGAAGCCACCTATAGGCTGGGAGAGGAGTTGCTGGCAGTCACAAGGGAAGAAAGAGATTTGGGCATCATCACTGATGACCAAAATCATCCAAGCAGACCACTAAAGCAGTAGGTAAGGCTAGGGGGATGTTGGGGTGTATTAGTAGGGGTATCACAAGTTGGAAGAGGGAGGTAATAATCCCTCTTTACAAGACACTGGTTAGGCCCCATTTGGAGTACTGCGTACAGTACGGGAGGCCACACCTTTACAAGGACATTAACCAAATTGAGGCAGTCCAGAGAAGGGCAACCAAAATAGTGCAGGGACTGCATCAGAAAACATATGAGGACAGATTAGTGGAGCTCAATATGTATACCCTACAGCAAAGGAGGGAGGGAGAGAGGTGATATGATCGAAACTTTAAAACACCTTAAGGACATTAACAAGGTGAAAGAGTTTAACAATCTAAGAAAAATAGCAGGACAAGAGGACATAGCATGAGATTAGAGGGAGACCGATTAAGGGGTAATATGAGGAAGTTCTTTTTCACAGAAAGGGTGGTGCGTGCATGCATGGAACGGCCTACCTCAGGAAGTGGTGGATATGAATACAGTGCAGAGCTTCAAACAGGCATGGGATAGGCATAAGGGAGCAATATAGATGAGCATGAATAGATAGGCCATTGACAGAGCAAAGGCCAATGGCACATTCATAAGGTAGAAAAAGAAATGAGCAGACTGAATGGGACTTGCGGTCCTTATCTGCCGTCAACTTCTATGTTGCTATGTTTCTAAAATGGTCCATAGGATCAGTGCACCTACCCAGTCATCAAAGATAAAAATAAGTCTCATTCAGCAACAAATAGCCTATTAAATGCATTGGAGCAAGAGGCAAAGCCTGGGTGAGGAGAATTCAGGGACAGGATGCTGTGGTAAAAACTGCTGTCCACCTCTCTTCCTCTCTTGCTCTTCTTTCACTCTTTCTCTCAATCTCTCTCTCTCTCTCTCTCTCTCTCTCTCTCTCTCTCTCTCTTACTGCTGGCTGCAAGTATTAAGATGCCAGCCCTAGCCTCTGCTAATGCTGACGATTTGCTTGGTACTTGAATTTTCACTCAAGCCTTTTGTCATTTGAGCCTTTACAGGGCTTCAGGTCATCTGATGAATCAAGCTGACAGCTGCTCGGGGAAAGGATTGGCAGTGACAGCACAGACCACACACACACACACACACACACACACACACACACACACACACAAAAGAAAAGCAATTGTCTGCCATTTTTCATTTTTGTTATGTATGATGTGCCCTGACTAAACTACTTCTATTGTCTACATTGCTGGGACAGCATCCTTTCAAAAAGGTACAGGAAGTCATCAGGGAACAGCTGTAAAAAAAAAATCAGTGACTAATATTTTCAGATTCAAGTCCATCATGACTACTGTTAGAAGTTCATTATGTCAGTAGAACACACACACACACACACACACCTTTGTCTGTAGGCAGGGGCTAACTAACCACTTTATAATTAAGCAATAAGGCATGGCAGGAGATGCATTATAGTGGGGAAATGGGCCACCTTGGGTGAGTTGAAGTTCCACTACCCAAGAAGGGGCCTTAACCCACCATAATGCACCCGCATGGAGTGCCTTATTGAGATTAAGAAATGGATCCTTTTTAGTAAATTGAATGTATTTTTTAAACATATTTTTGTTGAGCTACTTTCAGCTGGACTATTGTGCTGGGATAATGGCCTGGCTGAAAGTATCTCTTGTCCAATCAGGAGCCATCTTTCTTTCTACCGATTTTAAAATGGTTACTATCCATGCCTCAAATATTATGAAAATGCTCCCTTAGAGGTATTCACACACCAAGAAAAGGATACACTTGGTTTTACCTCTTGCCTGTTGGGTGGCTGGCACTTTGCACCACACACAGGTGCTTAATAGAGCTGTGTAGAATTTTCAAGTTTGCCTCCAATGGGATTCCACTGAATTTTGAACATTCCACCTAATTCTGTAGAATTCCTTCTGGAGTGGGATTTCGAAATTTCAAAAGCAGAATCTTATCCATTGAATCATACTCTGAGGTTTGTGTAATCCAGGATTAATTTTCCACAACCTGCAAAATAATTTTCTGCAGTTTATGTAATCCAGGGAATAGTATTCTGCTGCATACATAGAAATGCTTTTCGGAACTCTGCAGAATTAAAAAAGAAATTCCAAAAAGCATTTTGGAAGTGGAATTACAATTTTGCATGCATTCCACTGGCAGAATTCTGCCTTCTACACAATTCTAATGTTAAACATTCACTCGGTGAGTGACTTATAGTACATGCCTCTTACCAGAACTTTCTGAATGTGTTTAATATAATAATTTTTTTTTAGAAACATAGACACTGATGACAGAAAAAGACCAATGGTCCATCCAGTCTGCCTGAGCTTCCTATCTAACCCTGGGACGTACTGTCTCTCCAGGGTCCAAGCCCTTCCCATCCTGCCCCCCCCATCCAGATTCTGCCACCTCTAGCAACCCCTGTACACTTCATTCTGTCCCAACCATGCCTGACAGCACTAACAGTTCTTGCACTCACTACCTCGGCTGGCAGACTGTTCCATGGCCCTACCACCCTTTCTATAAAATAATACTTCCTCACATCCCTCCTGAACCTACCTCCTGTCAGTTTCCACTCCTCCCCTTGTGACCTCGAACTAGTACTCAGACAAAATAGTTCTCCATAGTTCACCTTGTTAATTCCTTTTAGGAAATTGAAGATCTCTATTATAGCTCCCCTCTCCCATTTGGTCTCCAGTGAGTGCATGTTCAGGGTCTTGAGGTGCTCCTTGTACAGCCTGCCCTGTTGGCCCTGAATCATCTTTGTCACCTTGCACTGCACTGTCTCCAGTCTGTCCCTATCCTTCCTGAGGTGAGGGCTCCAGAACTGGACATAGTACTTCAGATGCGACCTCACTACCTACCCACAAAAGCCATGCAGTGGAACCTAAAGTCGCACTGTATGAAAAAGTGTACAGTAGAGCCTCAAGTCATACTGTGCCTGCAGTAGAGCTGCCAAATCACACAGCTCTATTCTGCTCTTTTTCACACAGTGTGACTTTAGGTTTCACTGTATACCTTTTGTAGGTAGGTCAATCATGTGGGAATTTTGCAATGTGACTTGGTCCTCCACTGCTGTTATATGTGTGTGTTTGTGTCATTTATCCCTGTCTTTCTGCTTGTGTTTCCTTTTGTCGTTAGTATTCCTCCCTTTCCCTTTTTGCTGTATGTTCCTTTTATCTGGGATCCACTCTCTCTCCTTACTCTTTTTTACAGCTGCTTGGGCAGAGCTCTGAAGGTGTTTTTGGATCACATCACTATAGGAGAGAAAAGGGGCCGTGAGCAGAAACAATCCCCATCTTGGCCTACAGTGATGTGGTCTGCTGTCAACACGCTGTGGTCGCTGGTGGCCTCTCCTCAGCAGATGGAGCGCCCCTCTGTGGAGCGCTGCCCCCCCCCCCGGTGCATGTCTTTGTGTTTGTTCCACAATTGTGGAAGTGACGGCAGCTGCTGAGTGCAGGATGGTGGCCTGACTCAATCTGCACATGCACAGGTCTGTCATCACTGCCATCTTGTGGATGGCATACTCCGTCACCAGACTTTCCACCGCTGTTCCGCACAGCTCTGCTTTGGCTCCACTGGCACTCTGCTGTGCCACGGCTCTGCTGGTGCTCTGCTGGCTCCGAAAATCTCTGAGCAGCCTTATCAGCTCTGAGCAGATTTTTTCACTATTTCACCTAGTTTCCTGTTTATTTCTCTAGCCTGTCCATTTTAGAGGTTTTATAAGGCACTCTTCATTGTGGGCACTTCACGCTTTGATGATGACATGGTTGCATGTAGATAAGTAAGCACAGCACAGCTGCAGGCACGACTGCCAAACATGGCTGTCTTTTCCTTTGAGTCTTTGATTTTTGTTATTTTGGTGTGCTTCTCTTCTATGGTGGTGTACAACAGTAGTTTTGCATAGCAGCCTGAAATGGATTACATGGAGAGGTGTCCTGAGTATGGCATTCTGAAAGATGTAGCTGTATCTATTGTTGAACTGGTGAGCCTGTATCTCACTGTTTATGCTGCTTTTTGGCCTTCACATTGCTAACAATTGCTTATTTGCATACATGTCCTGTTTTTTATCTGATGCAATTTTTTTTATAATGGCAAGTGTTTAATAAAAGTGGTTTTCTTGAGGTTAGACTGCTTCAGTACTTTTCTTCCGCTCACCACAATTATTTTGCCACATATATTCTGAAAAACAGGGATAAACCATTTGTGGTTCCCCTTATGGGTTTCCTTTGGTGCTGACTGTACCCTGCTTTTGTGGATGTCTATTTTTGCACTGCTCGATTTTGCACTTCAGCGTAATGCGCACATGAATAAGGTGATCCCCCCACCCTCCTCTTTATGTTCGCCATGTGCAAGGGCAAGCTAACATTTTGGTATGATATACAGGGTTTTGAGAAGTGTACTTCAGTGGTCCAATGCAGGAGACTCTGCAAGGGGCTTGACCCTGTCACAATAATCATCAGCAAGGCTGACCATGACACAGTTCTGGCTTGCTGGGTGGAAACTTTGTGTATTTCAAAAGAAAGAGCCAACCCAATCATAGGTCATCTCTTTCCTTTGATCTAAACACAGCCCAGCAAGCACAGCTGACCTCATCATCAGCCTGCTTACTCCCCTCCCCCCCCTCCACCAACATGACAGCAATGGAAAACTGAAACTGTTTTTGCTTGCTGCCAGTGTCTGAATGAGTAAATGAGAAAAGGAGTTCAGTTAGAGTTACACAGTCCAGTTATGTTTCATGCTAAGTGGAGTCACGACTGAAGTAAACTGCAGGGTGTGTGTGTGCGTGTGTGTGCGTGTGTGTGTGTGTGCATGTGTGTGTGTCACACACACACATATACATGGAGTCAGGTTACACAAACACATGATCTGGATCAGTTTATCTCAGGCTGCTGATAGAATGGAACATGGAATGTTTAAGTAAATTAATGGTCAGTTGGCCACTCTAGTAAATAAGTGGCCAGTTCTTATTAATTTAGGGTAGATCAAACAATGAAATAATTGATTTTTAAATATTGGTCGCCTATAAAACTGGAATTCAGTTTACCCCTTCGAAATGCAGCAACCTGCAGATTTGAACACTTAGCATTTAGACAGTTTCTTGGGGAGGACTCCCATATTCCCTGTTTAAAGGAAAAAAAAAAGATCCACCTAGTAAAATCATGGAAATGGTCCTACTCTCAGTCAGCCCCAACTGTAGTCTCTACGTACCTGAGGCCAGCCATAGAATTATATTTTTTCTTTGGAGTCATGGGTGGGGGGGAGACCAAACAAAACTTTGCTTTGTCTTCCATGTAAGTCTTAAAATGCACCACAAAGCATCTAAAACACCAGAGTTTCTGGGGGCCTCTCATAACACTGACACTGGGGTTGCCTAATCCCCCAGTGTCTCTACCTGACATAAAGAAAACTCTCCCTCGTAGTTTATTTTTTTTAAATAAACACTGTAAAAACAAAATGTCCATCGATGTCTGTTGTTGCCCAGCCATAACTGTCCTCCTCCAAGCCTAACCCACATTAATCTTCCAGCACAGGGATCTGCACCTAGACCCTTTACAACAACAATACCAGTGGTGAACATCCGGCATTGACAAATGCTTGTTTTACGTTCACTATGTGTGCATGCGCAGCAAACATTTTGTTAGGAGAATGGCTTTTCAGAAGTGTGATGCTGTCAGTCCAGTGCAGAGTGGTCTGCAAGGGGCTCACCAGTTTCACATCAATCATCAGCCAGGCTGGTCATGACAGTGGTCTGGCTTGCTGGGTGGAAACTTTGTGTGTTTCAAAGAAAAGAGCTGACCCAATCATAGGTCAGCTTTGTCCTTTGCTCTACAATATGCTGCCCAGCAAGCACAGCTGATCTGTTATGATCAATCTGCAGAGGAATTGTACCCTGAAACAAAAAAAAAAAAAAAATGCATCAATGTCTGTTGCTGTCCCCATCCTTACTGTTCCCCACCCAACCCTCCCACTCAGCACCCACCACCCCACCCTCCCCACAAACATAACACCAACACTAGGGTGCCAAATCCCCAGTGTTGCTACCAAAATTAAGAAAAACATCCCTATTTTCTTTAAATACACCCTTTAAAAAAGAGAAGCATTCATCAATGTACGTTGCTGCCCTGACATAACTGCCCCCCAAGCCCAAGCCCAACCCACGTAAATCTTCTGGCATGGGGGTACCCAATCCCCATGCCTGCTTCCACCCCCACCCTGCCCATCAACACTGACACTGGGGTGCCCAATCCCCCAGTGTCACGACCTGAAACAAAGAAAACCATCACTCATAGTTTTTCTTTTTTAAATAAACCCTGTAAAAAAGAAAAGCATCCATTGATGTCTGTTGCGGTCATTACTGTCCCCCCACCTGACCCTCCCACTCATCACCCTCCACCCCACACCCCTCAAGCCCTTACTTACCTACCAGGGGCCCAACACTGTAATCCTCTCTGGACCGCAAATACTTCTTCACTTGTGTTTGTGAGGTGGGGTCATAATAAGGCTATGTTGAAAATCTGGGGTAAAAATATTAAAAAAACAACAAAGTTATGAGCTTATGTTGACATTTGTGAACATGGGCCTGTAATTTTCAATATTTTAACCCCAAATTTTCAACATTGCCATTTCTTCACTGCAACTCATGAATGTCTTAGCTGTTATTTTTTAAATCCTGGACAAAATGTGTTTTTGCACTTGTGGCTCAAAATCTGTTGGGCAGGATTTGAAAATCTTCTCCACCCTTGTCATAAGGTGGGTTCATCAGAAGGCTATGTGTGGTCATACCTCAGACAGACAGACCTGTGCTTTAGATGTGAATCCGAAACAGGGGATCTTCTGCATGTGTTGTGGGAGTGTAGTAAAATTGCACCCCTCTGGGTTGAAATCAAACAGTGTATGGACCCATTGATGGATTACTCAGAATTTATAACGCCAGAGATTTGTATCCTAGGTGATTTTTCACAAGTCTCAGGCAGTACACCTAAATATCACCTTTCTTTAATGACAGCGATTGTCAAATCTTTTGTACTGCACCATTGGAAAGATAATCAGGTGTATACATATGATCAGTGGGTGAGAGATCTTATTGGGGCTTTGGGTAAAATACAGAGGTATCTTGCCTCGGAGGGTAAGAAAGGGCTATATGCTAAAAGATGGTCAAAAGTTGATGTGATTTACTTGCTGCAGAGTAAAGTTGCTCAGACTCAGGCCTGTCTGTCGAGATGTGATTAGCCGGAGAAGGATATGCTGGAATATGTTGCAGAGATGTTTAGAATGATTTTGGTTTGAGTGGTTAGATAAGCCGTTACTATGGAAGGGTTACAGTGTATGCATAAAGAATTAGTTGGATGCTCTTGGTCTGCAAAGATAGGTGATAGGATGGGGACTCTCTCTCTCTCTTTCCAGGGGACACAGCAAGGAGATACCACCTTGAGGGGTTATACTCAAGGAAGAGTTCATGATTTGATGCCCTCATGGGAGAAACAGGAGGTGGGTTATAGGGGTTATTTTTTCCCTTGTTCAAATTTGTTTATGGACCCTGTTACTCCAAGACAAAAACGCTGTACATGTGTAAGAAAATGTTGGAGGGTGGTTCCCTGTGCTGTGCATGTATATAGGGGTTTGTATATAGTTCTCACAGTCAGTTTGGGACTGTGTACCCTGGCTTTGCCAGGTATATGTGTGTTTGTCTAAGTTTTGGAAAATAATAAAGAGGATTTAAAAAAAAAGAAGGCTATGTGTGGTCATAAGAAGGCTATGTTGTAAATTTGGGGTAAAAATATAAGAAAACAACAAAGTTATGAGTCTACGCTGACATTTTTCAATGCATGCTCATAACTGTGGTAATTTTTTAATATTTTGACCCAGCTTTTCAACATAACCATTTTTATGACATCACTTCATGAATGTGACAGCTGTCATTTCTTAAATCCTACTCCAAATGTGTTTTAACACTTCTGGTGCAAAATGATGTTTCAACCATAGTTTTATAGATGACACCTGTCATGCTCAGAAGGAATGGTCATAAAAAAATTATGCTACAATTTTGGAGTAAAAATGCAAAAAAGCTAACTATGTTATGAGCAAACAAATTGTTCCAACATCTACTCATAACTTTATTTTTTTCAAATTCTGGCCCCTAATGTTCAACACATCTCTTATGTTACCACACCTCCCAAACATGGCAGGTGTCATTTTTCAAATCCCCTCTGAAACTTGTTTCCACAGTCACACAGGAAAACCACCTTTCCAATGGGGTTTGAAAAATTCCACATGTCTTGTTGATAATGACAGGTCATAAAAAGACTGTTGGACATTTGGGGTCAAAATGTGGGAGCCCACTTAAAAGTAAATATTTCCTCTCAGCTGCCCTATCCTGGGTAATTACAGTCTAACAATGTGTCAACGCAGGGCATCACTGAAAATTAAATATTGCATCTCATCTGCTCTGTCCTGAGTAAACATATAGCAAAAATGTGTACAAGCAAGACCCAATACAACAGCAATACCAGCGGTGGACATTCAGCATTGACAAATGCTTGTTTTTGTTATTTGAGCAACACTGCTTCGTGTTGCATAAACAACACTTGCTTTGGTTGTATAATCAGATTAATTTTCACTCGTACCTCTTACACACTCGTGGCTATGCCATTGATGAGTAAATAGACTTGGAGGTACTGATGAAAATAAATCTGATTATATAATTAGGGAAAGTGTAATAATCCTTACATGTATTTATTTTGTTTAAAACATATGTTACCAGGTAAGCAAGCAGATTCCACGAGGATCTATTCCAGCTGCAGTCTGGGGGTAGAGAGGGAGTTGGGTGCTCACAAGGAAGAAATACATTCACATACATAATTCCAGAATACAGGTACAAATACAAATACAGATATAAGGGGTACAGTGTGCACTGTGAAAATAAATAAGTTATGTCTTATGCATATTATGCGAAATCTGCATCTATATCTCACATTATATATGTATATATATATATATATATATATATATATATATATATATATATATATATATATACATGTCTATATATATATATACACACACACACATATATATAGCTACACTGTGTGTGTGTGTGTGTGTGTGTGTGTGTGTGTGTGTGTGTGTGCAACAACCCACAACAGAGCATGCATTTCTAGAGAACTAATGCATGCCCCAGGTAAATTGGAAGGGATGAGGTCAAAGGCCAACTAACTTTTAATGCACCTGGGAATTGGCATGAATTATTGTGTTTATAAAATGGAAACTTCTTTTTTCAAAGAAAATGACTTTATTTTTCTTTAATTCCAGTAGGTTGTTGCTAAGTAAGATATGTGGGTTTGATAACAAAGGATGATTACCTCTCAATGAACTCAGGAAGAGGGCAAAAGTTATTGTTTCAGAAAAAGTTTATTGTCCTTGATGTGAGGATTCTCCTCTCATTGCTAACCACTCTTGCTCCACTGTTCTAGCTATTTTGTCTGCAAGAGTCCTAACCACCTTAGGATCAGTAAAGAGTATTATTTATTTATATATGAAAATTGCAGGTGGGCTAGAAATCCCAGATGGTAGCCAATACCATCATCACTCAGTTTGGTTGTGATGACTTCAAAGACCTTCCTCCTTTGCCTTGTGACAAAGGAATAGTAAGGGAAAAATATGATGTGCTTGTCCTCCAGGGTTACAGGGTTCTGGTCTTTCATAGCTTTCAGCAGTTGATTATAAGCGTCCGGCGAGGCTGTGACCAGCAGGATTGTCTGAGGGCCATCTTCATCACTGATGGTCCTCCTCTGAAGTAATGCAGTATGCTTCACCATCAGCCTTGCCTACCCAAGACCAAGCACCTTGGAAGCCATCTTTCTAAATCCTCACAGAGGTCAGCCCCTTCAGTTCCCTCCAGGATGTCCATGATTTATTTGTGAGCAGACCTAACTGCATTTTCACACTGCTCCAGTCTCGATCTTATCACCATTTGTTCCTTTATGGATGTGGCTGCTATTGCCATCACTTTTTTTGTAGCTTTCTGCAATGCGACAGCTTTTTCAACCACCCCATCCATTTCTGATTTGACTGCAGCCAATTTCCCTGTATGTAAGTTCATTGTTTCGATCACGTGTTTTATTGTTTGGGTCAAATTGTTGATAATTCATTGTAATGAGTCCAGCGTAGCAGGAACTTCCCCATCTTTATTTGGTACAGAGCGCTGTGGGCCTGGAGCACTCAATGGTTCCGTCATAGTTGAATCACTTTTGATGGTATTTCTAGGTCATCCCATCTTCAGACTTGATATAATTCTATTCCAAATGCAATTACAGTCAAAGCCACTTATAATGGACTACTCTGTACATGCCTCATTCCTCCATTATAAGTGGCTGTCTGATTTAACCCAAAGCTGATTTTGGAAGGCATTTTATGTACTGTGTTGTACATACTTGTGTGCTGAAACATATGATCCCTCTACACGCTCTCCCATTCCTCCTGTGCCTCCCACCCCTCCATGAACGCTCGGTATTAGAGATGGGCAAAGTCAGGAAAATTTGCTCAGTAAATTAATTCGTAGATTGAGCACAATTCGTGAAGTGCGGATTGATTCGCAAAATGCAGAATTTTTCCACAAAGTGCAGAATTTCACCCACAAATTGTGGAATTTCACCCATGGATTGTGGAATTTTGCCTGTGAATGGCGGAATTTCATCATTCATGGGTAAAATTCTGCCTTTTCTTGGGGGTGAAACTTTGCTGTTCACAGGAGAAATTCCACAATTTGCAGTTAGGTGAATTTTTAAGCTAATAACACAAATTCACAAATTGCTCCACGGAGGCAAATTTTGCGATTTCACCAGAACTTTGACAATGAATTAAAACTTCACAACATCTCTACTCAGTGTAAATGTACAATAAAAACAGAGAATTTTGAAGTATGTCAAACAACAGCAGACAGTAAAAAAACACTCGCTCACAGTCATGCCACTGAAGAGCTGAAACGCCATTGAAGAGCCAGAAGCCTTGAGATGCTCACAATCACACAATCCATGCTATCCCACTATCACATAGCAATAGCACACAGCAATAAAGATGTTTGGTACAGTGCACAGTAAGTACAATGCAGGAGGTGTATAGAAAGCCAGTCAGTTTGTTGTTTACTTTATTGTACTTCTGTGTAGCTTAACTGAAAACCTGAGAATGCCAGAGAAGAGCTGAAATGCTGCTGAAGAGCTGGAAGCCCAAAGCCTCTCCTCTCCTCTCCTCTCTTGCTCATCATCTCGCTGTCTCACCTGATCGCACAAGTTCAGTTTTATTTTCTTGTAACCACTGTTATATAGTATGGTACTGCACAGTACATTTAAAACACTTTTTAAAAAACTATATGATGGGGATAGTTGTGATAGATCATGACCGCGACCGAACACAAATGCCAGCACCATGTGGCCACCCACCCGCATCCACAAAAGATCAAACATGGTCACTTGAAAGCAAAAAGTGTACAACACACTAAATTCTAAACTAAATCCTAAACTAAACTGCTAAATTGGTGCAAAATGTGATTTCTACTGAGCACAGAAGAATGTGCAACGTGTACACTGAGGGCTAGCTCCACCTACTGGCAGTAACAGTCCTATTTCTGGCATAGGAAACACTGCAGCCAGCTGTCTGTAATAGAAGGCACACAAGGTCCACTATATCAGACACCATTATAATGGTGTAATATAGGGAAACAGTTTGGAAAAGTGCAATTTGTCTGCTATATCTGCTTGTCTGCATTAAGCAGCTCTGGTATAAGTAGAGTCCACTCTAGCTACCAAACTGTTACAGTCTTGAACCTGATAGATGACATTTAACTAAAAAAAATAAGACTTATTAAGCCACTGTAGCGGGTGCTCTCTGAGAAGCGTGGTTCTCACTGGGTTGCTAGCTCCACTCCTTGATGCTCAGTTTATATATATTATAGGGGTGTGGTAGCACCCCTATAATTAGGGCTGAGTAAGGTATGTAATGTTAAACCCCTAACTTCACACCATAATAGCTTCACCTCCATTCAATGGAACAGGATGAAATTTTGCATGTGTGGTTTGGGGGTGGGGGTGGGGCAAGGACTCTTGATCTGGCAAGTTTTGTGATGGTTGGATGTCCAGATTCTAAGATCTGGATAGTGCGAAAAATGGAAATCTGGTTCTTTTTTTGCTGTCTTTTTTTCTTACCTACAGCCTAGATTGTTTGGAATGTTGTTCTGAATTGTTCAGGATAGAAGGGTCTTACCCTAGAAGGATGCCTTTGTTTTATTTTGGAGAACAAATATTAATCCGTTCCTGAATTAAAAGGGTTTGAAATTTTGCTTCTGAGAATGCTCAGCAGTGACTTTCATTTATATGCCTGATACATAAGAAGAATTCCCGGCTCACGAAAGAAGATTTTTCTTTCATGAGCTGAAATTCTTCTTTCATGAGGACAATATTTTTGTGTGGCACCCACCTTGTTTTTTATTTTTTTCAAAAAAGCAAAGAACAAAACTTGAAAATCCATAAAAATATGCCCTGGAGAAAACTAGTTACATGAATCTAGCTCAATAGGACCTGTTTAGCTTCATTCTGGAGTTTGTTTTTCAAACAAATGACCCCAGAATAAGATTTTGGGAGATCCTTAAAATCCTAAGTGGAAGGCTTACAAAGGGGTCCCAGTTCTTCTTTCATGAGCTGAAATTCTTCTTTTGTGAATCTCACGAAAGAAAAATCTAGGCTTACAAAAAAAGAGTTTGGACTTAGTTTTTTTTTTCCTTACAGTTCTTTTGTGAGACCATTTGAAAGAAGCATTCTTCTTCTTCCATGAGATCTGAGTCTTACAAAAGAAGAATCTTGTGTCATGAAAGAAGTGTTTGGGCTTATTTTTTGTTCTCATGGTTCTTTCATGAGATCTTATGAAATAACCATTATTCTTTTGTGAGATCTCACAATACAATTGTGAAAAAAACTCTAGGCCCAAACTGTTCTTTCATGAGCCGAGGTTTTTCTTGTGTGAGGCTCATGAAAGAATAATTTCAGTTCACAAAAGAAGAATCGGGACCCCTCATTAAGCTTTCCACCTAGGATTTCTTTTGTGAGTGTGACTTTCTTGAATTGTGAAGCTACAGCTGGAGTCAGGCTGCTGGCTTCAGTTGCAGCAGTGAGGCAGTGGGCTTAGTGAGGGCTCATATGAAAGAACAATAGTTCTAATTCTTTTGTACTGTTCTTTTTTAAGAACAGTGGGACTTTTTAAATATTGAAACCATAGTTGGAGTCATGCTGCTGACTTTGGAGCAGTGAGCTGTCAATCCACTTCTCTCTGTCTCTCTGTCTGTCTATCTATCTATCTATCTATCTATTCTCTATCTCTCTGTCTCTCTGTCTGTCTGTCTGTCTGTCTATCTATCTATCTGTCTGTCTGTCTGTCTGTCTATCTATCTATCTATCTATCCATCTATTTAATATTTCTTAACTGGACTGGAGTGCTCACCCCCAGTACCACTTCTTGCTCCCCCTCTACTCCAGGCCACTAGCTCCCTCTTCCCAAAGTTTATTTCTTTAGTATTTAATTTCTACATATATACAGTAAGAAGCAGACTGGGTTGCCCACCCCGGTACCATTTCTCTTGCCCCTCTCCAGGTTGCCTGCCCCTCTTCCCATAATATATGTGGTGACACTAGGGTGCCCAGCCCCAGTGCCACAGAAGACTATCCCAACACTGGGGTGCCCAGTCCCCAGTGTCAGCTTTGGTCTCCCTAAAATAAAGAAAACGTTCCCTTATTGATTTTTTTATTTTAACCTAAAAAAATGGTCCATTGACAATCTGACCACCCAGATCCCCACCCACTCCAACCCCCCACTCAGCACCCACAACCCAACTCCCCCATGCACCCTTACTCACCTGAACATGTACTACAACGTAGATCCACTCTCTGATTGAATACACATTTTTCTGTTCAGTGGCAGCGATATGAGAAAACAGGGTAAGTCTGGTTTCAATGTATTTCAATGGGGTCTGAACATTTATTCATAACATTGTCATTTCTGATTATTTTTACACCAACTTTTTAACATGGCTTATT
Source organism: Neoceratodus forsteri (assembly GCA_016271365.2). NCBI lineage: Eukaryota > Metazoa > Chordata > Ceratodontiformes > Ceratodontidae > Neoceratodus > Neoceratodus forsteri. The sequence goes on from JADMNL010000024.1 coordinate 131,518,240, forward strand.
TGGGACCCACCTCATGAACAAGGATGGATGAAATTTTCAAATATGTCCTGAAAGGTGATTTTGTGGTAACTGCTCAAAACCACTCTTCCAGAGGGAGTTTAAATTTTTTTACTACCCTTGTTCATGAGGTGTGGTCATAAGAAATCTATGTTGAAAATCTGGGGTGTGAGCATATGTTTAAATTTTTCTATGCTCGCTCATAACTGTGGTCATTTTCATGGCCAGCCTGCTGGTGCAGCAGTTGGATTTCTGCTTGCTCCACCAATGGCCTGGGTTTGGGAAGGGACCCAGGAGTCAGAGGGCTGGCCTGGGGGAGAAGGATTGAGCATCCTAGGGACTGTTTTCCTTCTCTGGGGGAAGGGAGGGGAAGAGTGTCTGGTGCATCGTGGACCCCTAGAGGAGGCTGGGGGTACAGCCTCGACTGATGCCAGTATGTTTGGGGAGGCGAGATGGACACTGGACATCATTGCACATCCCTGCCCCAAGGAATCTAGCACTTGGAGAAAAGCCACCCCCCTGGCATGATGACCCACTCCGCTCTGCCATCTTCTGCCTCCACCATCCACAAGAGGGATCCTGCTTCCATGGCCCTGACTCGGGAGTAAGCCAGGGCTTTGCCCACATTGTCCATTGGGGAGCCCCCCTGGCAGCACCACCCAGGGGGGCAAGCCTAGGCTTGGGGATGGTGGGTGGGGAGGGTCTGAGCTAAGGGGGTGCTGGAACAAAAAAATAAAATAACTCTGGTCATTTTCAATATTTTGACCCCAAATTTTTAACATAGCCATTTTTTCACACCACCTCATAAAAGTGACAGCTGCTATTTTTCAAATCCTGGTCAAAACGTGTTTTTGCACTTGTGGTACAAAATGTAATTTCAGACAGGATTTGAAAATTTTCAACTACTGGATTCATGAGGTGGGGTCATAAGAATGTTATGTTGAAAATGTGGTACACAAATATGGTAAAATGACCAAGTTATGAGTGAGCATTGAATATTTCATTGTTCACTCCTAGCTTCACTAATTTTCAATATTTTTACTACAAACTTTCAACATAACCATTTTTCCACACCACCTCATAAATGTGACAGGTGTCTTTTTTTAAATTCTGGACTAGACGTGTTTTTACACTTGTGGTGTGAAATGATGTTTTGACCAATATACCATAAACGCCAGATGTCATGTTTACAAGGGGAGTCATAAAATGACTGTCTTGAAAATTTGGTGACAAAATTAAAAAAATAATACTAATCATTATTAAGAAAATTGTGTGCAGTGCCAGAATTTACCCCAGCAGGTAGTGCTTTGTGATCCTGCACTAGTGAACTGAGTTTGGAGGTGATCTCAGTGAGCCACCTGGATGGGGCAAGGATGGGGGGATGCCATTGTTATGCAGCACCCCCTCCAGCCAGGGAAGAAAAGGTGCAGGGTTGCCCACACAGGCCCAAGTACCATATAGTGAAGGCAATTCTTCTACTGGCATATGGCTCTGCACCTCTGCTCTCGTGGATGGCAGAGGGCCCATTTTGTGGCCTAAGAGATGGACTGTTTGCCCTTTGTGTATGTATCTGCAACCATATGGAAGTGCAGAGCCCAGAGAGCCCTATGCTTCTGCAGCCTACCAGACAGCACCATGAATTCTTGATATCAGTCATTGCATAGAAGTGTGGGGCCAGCATGGCCCCACACTTTCATAAGTGGATGGAGTCTCCCCTTGCTGTAGGGCCCAGAGGGCTCTGCTCATTTCATCTGTTCACACAGGTCAATGAGGATATAATTATACTATCTCAAAAGAAAGGAAATTCTTTTTAGAAAACTGTATTAACGCACCAGTTGGGGTTCACCTTAACACAGCAAAAGTAGGGAAATGTGGCGTTAGGATTTCAAACTCCAAGTCCCCCTCCCCCCAAAGAAGCAAAAGGACAGCACTACACAAGCAATCACAGAAAGCTATCATCAGGTAAGAAAAACAACATACAACTGTTTCCAGATGACAAAAATGCAGTAGTACTGATGTGCTACCTTTTTATGTTGATTACGCTCAAGTGTAAGAAACATATTACGGCAGCTTTTGCAAGAAGCAGGTTGTGGAGGTGCGGCACTGTTGTGGCCAATGCCTCCACAGCTTTTTTGTGTTCTTGGCCTTGTCCAATGGTGTGGCACGCTGCTGCTGACACTAGTTCAGCCAGTGTGCCACAACCTTCTAAAGTTTTAGCTGCTGCAATCAGGGGCTGCCACGTCATTGCAACGTCATCTGCTGCAATGAGGAAGTGACCCCTCATTGCAGGGCTGTTGCTGACGGGGAGCCCAGTCCCCATTTCTTGTGTGCCAAGGGGGGTGCCCAGTCCCCCTCAGCTTGTGTCCCCCCTCCTTTTGTGTTTGCCAATGGGGGTGCCCAATCCCTTTTGGCATATCCCCCCATTTATGTGTGCTGACGGGGGTGCCCAATCCCCCTTGGCTTATGAGCCCCTCCCAAGTATGTGGCAATGGGGGTGCCCCAATCCCCATCGGCTCCAGTACCTTCACCCCAAAATATATAGGTGGCATGCTGGGAGCCCATCCCAGCATGCCAAAGTACCTCAGAAAAAAGTCCCATGATGTCTTTTTTTTCACTCCTAAAAAGAAGAAAACTGTGCCCTCCCACAACCTGCTCCCTCCCACTCGGCATTCCCACCTCCCCCATACCCCCTCACCCCATACTTACCTCCGGAGCCCCATGCGATAATCTTCGTGGACCGGAACATGTCTGCACTCTTCAAAGCCAACCACGAACTGAGGAAATGCCGTATCTGTATAATGGAATAAATAGGGTTTTTTCAACTTTGATGCATATCTCAGTCATTTTTTGGAATTTTGGCACCAAATTTTCAACATGGGGTTTTTGGGACACCTCCTCATGAATTCTGCCACTGTCATGGCATTAATCAGCCCTGAAAGGTGATTTCACGGTCACTGCATGGAATCACCTTTTGGGACTGATTAATGAAATGACAGTGCCAGTGATCATGAGGTGGGCTGTCAAAAAGCCTATGTTGCAAATTTGGTAGAAAAAATAAAAAATGACTGTTTTACAAGTGTGCATTGCGCAGTTGCTACATACGCTCGTAACCTCACGAATCTGCAATATTTTCACACCAGATATTCAACATTGGCATTTTTCCACACCTCCTTGTGAACAGTACAGCTGTCATTTTTCACATCCTGGCCAAAATGTGTTTTCGCACTTCTGGCGCAGAATAGTGTAGTTGCTATGGGAAATCAGTGTTCTGGACAGATTACAAAAATGACAGCAACACTGTTCATGAGCAGAGGTCCTAAAATGAATATGTTGAAAATTTGGTGCTAATACTCCATAAAGTGACTGTGTTACGAATGTGCACTGCGCAGTTTGCACGCACGCTCATAAGTTCACAAATTTATAATATTTTTACTCCAGATTTCCAACATTGCCATTGTTCTGCACTTCCTTATGAACAGCACAGCTGTCATTTTTCACATCCTGGCCGAAATGTGTTTTTGCTCTTCCGATGCACAATAGCATGGTTGCTGTGGGAAATCAGTGTTCGGGACACATTAAGAAAATCACACTGACACTGTTCATTAGCAGAGGTCCTAAAATGTCTGTGTTGCAAATTTTGTGATGAAACTCCATAAAATGAATGTGTTACAAGGGTGCATTGTGCAGTTTCCATGCACCCTTGTAACTTCGCAAATTAGTAATATTTTCATGCCACATTTTCAACACCAGCATTTGTTCACACCTCCTTATGAACAGTACAGCTGTCATTTTTCACCTTCTGGCTGAAATGTGTTTTCACGCTTCCAGCACAGAATACCACAGTCACTGTCGTAAATCAGTGTTTGGGACAGATTAGGATCGAACGAGTGGGGGGGGGGTGACCGAGCTCAACTGAGCTCTGTCGGGACTGCTGTGGATTTCTTTGTGGGCAGGAAAAGGCACCAATGCAGGCAGGAACCCAGTAAAAAAGGGCAGCCTGCAGTGCCGGAAGAAACAGAACAAGCAACTGAGAGAGGGGGAGTGAGTGAGCTCAACGGAGCTCTATCGTGACTGCTGCAGATTTCTTTGTGGGCAGAAAAGGGCGGCAATGCATGCATGAGCCCCGTACAAAAGGGAAGCCTGCAGCACTGGCAGAAATGGACCGAGCGAGTGAGAGGGGGGAGTGACTGAGGTCAACGGAGCTCTGTCGGGACTGCTGCAGATTTCTTTGTGGGCAGAAAAAGGTGCCAATAGAGGCAAGAGCCCAGTACAAAAGGGTAGCCTGCAGCGCCGGGAGAAACACAATGAGTGAGTGAGAGAGAGGGAGTGAACAAGTGCAATGGAGCTCTATCGTGACTGCTACGGATTTGTTTGTGGGCAGGAAAAGGTGGCAATGCAGGCAGGAGCCCAGTACAAAAGGCCAGCCTGCAGTGTCAGCAGAAAAGGAATGAGTGAGTGAGAGAGGGGGAGTGAGTGAGCTCCACAGAGCTGTGTTGGGACTGCTGCAGTTTTCTTTCTGGGCAGAAAAAGGCAGCAATGCACACAGCAGCCCAGTACAAAAGGGCAGCCTGTAGCAGCGGGAGAAACAAAATGAGAGAGTGAGAGAGGGGGAGTGAGCGAGCTCAACAGAGCTCTATCATGACTGCTGCAGATTTATTTGTGGGCAGAAGAAGGCACAATGCAGTCAGGAGCCCAGTACAAAAGCGCAGCCTGGAGCAGTGTTAGAAACAGGACGAGTGAGTGAGAGCAGGGAATGAGCAAGCTCAATGGAGCTCTGTTGGGACTGCTGCAGATTTGTTTGTGGGCAGAAAAAGGCACCAACAGAGACAGGAGCCCAGTACAGAAGGGCAGCCTGCAGCACCAGGAGAAACAGAATGAGCAAGTGAGACATGGGAGTGAGCGACCTCAACATAATAACTGCTATCTATCATAACTGCTGTGGATTTCCTTGTGGGCAGAAAAAAACGGCAACACAGGCAAGAGCCCAGTACAAAAGGCCAGCCTGCATCACCGGCAGAAACGGAATGAGCGAGTGACAGAGGGGGAGGAAGCGACCTCAATGGAGCTCTGTCAGGACTGCTGCAGATCTCTTTGTGGGCAGAAACAGCCACCAACACAGGCAGGAACCCAGTACAAAAGGGTAGCCTGCAGCAGCGGGAGACGCAGAATGAGCCAGTGAGGGAGGGGGAGTGAGTGAGCTCACCGGACCTCTGTTGGGACTGCTGCGGATTTCTTTGTGGGCAGAAAAAGGCAGCAATACATGCAGGGGCCCAGTCCAAAAGGGAGGCCTGCAGCAGCGGGAGAAACAGAATGAATGAGTGAGCGGGGAGGAGTGAGTGAGCGAGCTCAATGGAGCTCTATTGTGACTGCTGCAGATTTCTTTGTGGGCAGAAGAAGGCAGCAACACAGGCAGGAGCCCAGTACAAAAGGCCAGCCAGCAGTGCTGGCAGAAACGGAATGAGCAAGTGAGAGAAGGGGAGCGAGTGAGATCAACAGAGCTGTCTCAGGACTGCTGCAAATTTCTTTGTGGGTAGAAAAAGCCACCAACGCAGGCAGGAGCCCAGTACAAAAGGCCATCCTGCAGTGCCAGGAGAAACAAAATGAGCAAGTCAGAGAGGGGCAGTGACCCACCTCAACGGCGCTCTGTTGGGACAGCTGCAGATTTCATTGTGGACAGAAAAGGCTGCCAATGCAGGCAGGAGCCCAGTACTAAACAGCAGACTGCAGCACCGGGAGAAACACAATGAGCGACTGACAGAGGGCCACTGAGCGAGCTCAACGGACCAATGCAATCAACATTCGGCATTGACAAATGCTTGTTTAGATTTGTATCTGTGGCATGCACACTGCATTGTTGCTGCAGATACAAATATACAATACTCAAATCACAACACTATTTCTGTGTGCAGAAGCACAGGTCCCTGCAACAACAGATACAAATTCCCAATACCCAAATTACTGGAGTTTTTTCACCTGCAGAAGTGCAAGCCCCTAAGGGACTTGACCGTTTGTAGCCTCAGGTGCTCATGCACACTGTAAGACATACACACACTTGATGGACCTGTGCTTCTCCAGCCACAGGTGTAAGACATACGCACTGACCTCTGGCTGCAGAAGCACAGCCACCACTAAATCCATGATACCAAAATTACAACACTACTCCTGTCTGCAGTATCACTTTGAAAAGGGTTTGTAATTTACAAAATCTACTCAAAATATGAGTATTTTAAGATTTGCAGTAGGATGGTTTTACTACTTTGAGTGCACTGTGAAAAGTGTTCATAAGGAATGCTGCAGTGGATGGAGAGATGGTGGGACACATGAAGGCTACTGACAACACATCAATCAATCACTACACTTCAACTATCATTTTGTTATAAGGAGGAAAGGAAGAAGTAGGGAGCTGAGGGCAACTCAATGTGTCAAGTAGGGTGTCTGGCTCTTATCTGGAGATGGAGGGCCTTGATTATATTGTGCAAGGGGGAAAGGATATAGGATTTTGGTGGGGGGTGACAAGAAAATATGTTATAGCACTTGGCTTTAATTTGAAGGCCTAAATAGTCCACTAACCCATGGGAGCAGGGGATTATGGTACTTTTTAGTCCATGGAAAGACTGCTGTGTTCCCCACTGCAAAAGCCCTTCTATTTTTTCACAGGGTTCTGAAGGGATGTGTAAACAAAGCTACTACACAACAGTCTTAGAAAGTAAGGAAATCTATAGCAAAAAACTACGTTAATGCACATTAGGGTTACTACTGCACAAAAGTTGGAAATAAACTATTAGGGTTGCCAAAATTTGGAAATTCCCTATTAGGGTTCTTACATCTCATTTCCATCCACCCTACCATATCCCCTACCGTCATGACCCATGGACAGTCTACAGGTACAAGGCAGCATACAAGGCAACAGATCAGTGGTATGGCACTATAGGTGGGCAAATCCGGAGCGGATTTGGATTTGTTTCTGGCTTTGCCAAATACAGGACAAGTTTGGATTTGGCTTTGCAAAGGATTTGAATTGGGATTTGTCAGTCTAGGTCTATATGTAATATATACACATCCCCTCTCACACTGCTACTGTTGTTACTATTACTGCTAGTACTGCCCCTCGACACACCTGCATGTTCAGTTACTGTCTCCCCTTCCTCAATACTGGCCCCTAGACACTGATACTCCTGGTACTGTCTCCCCACCACTTGCATGCTGGTACCCCCAAATACTATGTCTCCCTTTCACAGGCTAAAGTACATACCTAAAATAATTTTTCTTACCTTGCTGATGATGTCCATCGAGGCACTGGGCTTTGCAATTAAAAACCTGTAAATAAAATCTGCAATGACACCTTTCTTCCCTAAAAAAAAAAAAAAAAAAAACTGCTTCTCATTCCTCCCCCACACATACAGTTCAGTACAGTGATGTTTTCTTTTCTCAAAAGCAGAACAAACCATGAAATATTACAGTTATAAATATTTTCTAATGAAGCGTGTGAGGCTAAGATTATTTTATTTTATACAAAGGCAGAGAGGAAGGCGTTAATCAGTTGACCAAGGACCAGTGCTAAGAAGATTGAAGGAGGAATAGCAGTTCTCACACACACACACACACACACACAGGCAAAACAGTCAACCAGCATAATATTCTGTGGTGATTTGCATATGCAGCCCATGATGCTTTGCATTATGGGGGCATGTGTGATTTTGTATAACTTTAATAAAGCCTAGTAATGCAAGAAAATGCAGCCTCACAATGCCAGCTCTTCACCTGGGGGCCAACTGCTGTCACATGTACTCCTATGACTGCAATTCCAATTTCTGACCCCAAATATACAGTAGGCATAGGACAAACAATGCAAGATGTTGCCAGAAAAGTTTTCACTTCACCTCCAGTTCTAAGAAGGGTGGGTAGTGGAGGCCAGTGGCATCTCTCTGCTCTGGCTGACAGCTTCGGCACCAGATGCACCTTCACATTCTCCTGGGGACCATTAGAGGCCTAATCCCCCTCCAGATTTCCCTAAAATCAGGCAACAGTGCCCTGATGGTCTTGACAAATGCAGTGCACTCACCTTTACTAGTGCTGCCAAAAATAGCCCCAAATCCAGGGAAGCACAAAACATCTGGCACACACACGGAACTCAGTTACGCTTTGCTTTATTTAATACTTAAAGTGCATTAAGATGCAAAATAGCAAGTAACAAAGAGCTAGTGGGAACACATGAGAACTTAAGCCCCCCCCACCTTCGAATTGTACTGACTCTTCATTGGAGTAGGGGTCTGCTCAGCATGCTGCATTGCCAGTGACTCAGGTTTTGGAGCAGACTCGGAGAGTCATGTCAGGAAGTGGCTGTGGCCGAGACAGCTACAGTGTGTCCTGGAGAAGCAGGGCTCACAGCAGGTCTTGGCACCACAGTAACACCTGTGAGAGGTCGAGGGACATGCACCCACTGCAGGAAACTGCATGTGTACCAAGGCTGGTTGGTTGTTACTGCCGATGCCATGGGGAGTTGGGAGGGAGTAAGACAGAAAAGAAAAATTACTCACTGTAGTAATGTTTGTTCTCAGGGATCCCTCACAATGTTTGCACTCTGTGCATCTAGCTCCATGGAGGCAGGTGCCCTGGAGATGAAACCTATTCTAATTATGGAATTTTAGAATCTTGGTTCAAACCTTGCAGCCACATTCCGCTCTGGCAGTTGGTCAAATTTGTTTCTATAGCCAGAGTGGAACAGTGGCTACTAAGCTAACTAAAAGGCTACCAAAAAGTTTACAATTTTAACCAAAAATTTTAAAAACACCAATCAAATTGAAGCATTTAAATGTAAGAATCATAGGAATGTTTAAGAAAAAACAAACCCACAACTGAAGAGTAACTGCAATTGTAATGCTCAAGTAACCTTAATGGAAAAAAAACTAATTCTTGTAAGAACCGTTTTCAGGTGCTGGAAGGGGAGGCAGGGTAAACATAGTGAGGGATCCCTGAGAAGAAACAACAATGTTACGGTGAGTATTTTTTTTCTTCTAGCCCCAGGAATCCCTAACTTCATGTTTATACTGTATGCAGACTCAGTAGCAGTACCTTGGTAGGCTAGGGCCAGAACCTAGTTAGGAAAAAGGTCTGCGAGACAGCAGTCCCAAAACTGCCATCCCTCCTAAACTGTATGTCCAGGCAGCAGTGCTTTGTCAAGGTGTGTACTGTTTTCTAGGTAACTGCTTTACAAATGTCTAATAAGGGGATACCTCTTGTGGAGTGTGCCCTTAGGCCTCTGGGTGGCATTTTACCAGATTTTTTGTAGCAGAACTGGATGCAGGAGACTATCCTGTGAGAGACAGACCTCTTGGTTGCTGGTTTATCTTTGCCAACCTCACTATAGGCAAGAAGAAGCTGAGTGTTTTGGGACCTGACATCCTTTGTCAAGTCCATGTAGATATTCAGAACTCACTTTAGGTCAAGGCTGTGCAATTTTTGCTCACCTGGATTAGTACTCTACATAGAACACAGGAAGTGTTACTGACTGATTCAGTTGGAATTCAGACACCACCTTAGGTAGGAATTTCCTGTTGTTTCTAAGGACTACTTTATAACTGTTTAAAATTATGTAATTTGACTCTGTGTAGAGGGTTTGCAGTAATTTACCCTCATCACAGACAACATGGCAATCAGGAATATGTATGGTTTTCCATATGAAATACTTCAAATCAGCAGTGTCCATGGGCTAGAATGAAGCCTCCATAAGCTGGGCAAGGCAGACACTGAAATCCCATGGTTGCGTACCAGTAGATACAAGTGACTAAAGCCTTTAAAAAAATGGGTTGTAAGGCCAGTGATTTTCCCTTGCCTGTTAATATGTTGGCTGACACTGCTGCTAAGTGGACCTTTAGTACTGAAAGCCTTAGGCATAGGGACTGTTGGTATACCAGGTTTTCCAGGACTATGGTCATCCTTGCCTCTATTGGGATTATTCTTCTAAGTAAGAAAATCTTTTTCACTCTGGTTTCCTCAAAACCCTAAGCACCTTCAGGACCTCTTCTGAGAAATTTAACCATGTCCTCGGGCATAGTATGCTAGGATTTGGTAATATTATCCTGCCCTGGGATGAAGTCAGCAGATTGTGACTTAATGGCAGGCTGACTGTAGTCTTGCTGGACAGGGCCAAGAGCACTGAATACCAGCTACGCCTGGCCCAGTCTGGGGCTATTAGGATTATTGTTGCAGGTTCCCTTCTGAGCTTCAGAAGGACTTCTGTATGAGTGGAAAGGTACCGGGTGAATACAGCACTACTGAAATTGCACATGAACAATCGTGAGGTCTAAAGTGGGGAATACAGTACCGTGACAGGGGTATAATAGCGGTAGGAAACTACCCCTTCCCCTGTCACACAAGAGGAACTGGAGGAAGGAGTAAATACACCAGAAGTGCTATGCCTGGTCAAACTGCTCTTGTGATGAAGTGGCTAAAGCACACGCTTCTGACATAGTGGAGACCTGGAGATTGGGGTTTGATTCCATGTCTCCTGATATATTTTATTTTTTAGGTTTAAAAAAAAACTAAGTTCCCCGCTCCCAAATTTGCCTTTTGCCCCTTTGTCCACCCTTGGAGTTGGTTAATTTAGTTGGGGGAGTGTGGGGGGGAAGCCCCTCACGTCAGGGGTATGGGGTGGAACCCCCCGCATAAACACAGATTTTGGTTTTGCTGCCTATGATGTGTGCTGTGGTGGTGAGGTCGACATTGTGTCCCAGCACTGCCAATTCTCCTAGACTTAGCCAAATTAAAGTCGGGCTACGATCCCTCCTTGCCAGCAAATCTGACTGTCAGTGTTTCTGTTAGCCCACAGCTGCCCCAGCTGGTCCTGCCCCTGTCCAACATCACCCTCCCTCCTTCTCTTCCACCTGTCTTTGATTGCCCACCTGCACCCCTTCCCCCCTCTACCCCTGCCCTCTACCCCCCCAACAAAGCAATGTCTGGCTGCATCCATTGCCTTACTACGAACTGGGGGGCCCCCCGTCTCAACTGCTCCTAGATATCTATAAAGCACTGTACTGCACTTATGTAGTGCTGCTTCAATTGGTTATTCTGCAAATGTTGCCTTGTTGAGAAGTCACGTGATGCAAGCAGTCTGTTAGCTGCAGAGATGCTGAGCTCCTGCCTACAACCTGCTATATTTGTCTACTTTTAACCTATCCTGGACTGATTACTTTCTATCTAACGCCAGAACCTCACTTATACACCCTCCTGGTCAACTGATCCAGATTGCAAGCTGTCCAATGAGTCCATGATGGAGGCTGAAATGCTGCCAGCTTCTATACGCCACACTCCACCGGCGACACCAGAAAAAAACTCGAAGAAGCCTAAGGCCCAAGGTGCCCACTTAGACAAAAAATCTACACATCCAATGACCTCGATTCCTCTGACAGAGGATCATTTTCTGCAAGTGTTGCAGCCATTTAAGGAAACGCTGACAGAGATCTCCAAAGAATTAAAATCTTTACGTGGAGATTTTGCTGACTTGTCACGGAGAGTCGGGGACTCTGAGGCCCGTGCTACCTCCATTGAGAAGTAGAAAGATAAGCTCGATCCAGAAGTGGTAGCCTTAAGGCAACAAGTGCAGAAGCTACAATTAAAGACAGAAGACCTGGAGGGAAGGAGTCGCAGGAATAATATCCTAATAATCGATTTGCCTGAAGCAGAGGAAGGACAGAACATACAGGCTTTCCTGCAAAAATTCCTGTTCAAGATTGCTGGTCCATCCCCGATAGGGACTTCCTATCAAATCGAGCAAGCACACCACTCCCTATGGCCCCGACCTCAACCAGGAGCTCCCCCCAGACCTTTAATACTAAAATTCTTGAGTTTTGTTGAGAAGCAACACGTTTTAAGTAAAACAAGAGAGATGCAAGCCATACAGTGGGACGGTGCCAAGATTCGAATCACACAAGATTTACCATACGAAACAAGACAGAAGAGAGCGGCTTTCCATCCCATAGTTAATAAGCTGATCACCACAGGAATCCACTTTAAAATGCTTTATCCCTCTCGTTTGCAAGTCAGGGTAGCAGGCATCTGGATCTCATACGACACACCAGCTAAAGCTTTGGAAGACCTTGCTAGTAAGCTCCCTGACTTATTCCAAAAAGGCTGAAGCTTCAGAGGTACCCTGGTCGCCAAGCAGGCACTGTCAAGTCTAAACCCTTCTTTTTTTTTTCTTTGGAGTTTGGTAATGTCTTTTCAATTTTACTGCTGGTACTAACCTGAGATCTTGGGTCTGGTGAAGAAGTTGCCGTGCTGAGGTTTTGAAGGAAGAGATTGGTGATAGCTCAATCTCCGAGATGTGCTATGGAGGATAGCGGAGGCCTGCTTCGGAGCCGTGGATGGGCCTAGCTGGGTGCACACACAGGCATAATGCGCCTTCTTGTGGGAACCCGGAATTCTGTGATGTAGAGATGGTTGCAGGAGGAGTGTTTATGAGGAACATGGTACACTCAGCTGGGCTTCCCCTCAGGACAAGAGAGACTCTCTAAGCATGGCAACTGGACAATATCCATATTATTGACATACCATATGTAGTGTGGTTACATTTACAGTTTTGCACTGTTGATATCTATACCTTTCTCTCCTTCCATACTGGGAATAGTAGCAGTCCTACTGGCAGGTTTGAGGGAACCAGGGAGACAAAATATGTTATCGGTTACTGTCACTAGATTTAGTTCAATTACATGGGGAATGATCCCCGTAGTGTTACTTCTAGCTAGTGATACTACAATGTTCTGGGAACCTTTGGTTAGGTTATATAGCCTCGAGGAAGATATAGAGGGGCGGCACCTAGGAGCTGATGGAAGAATTGTGTCGCAACCTAATTATTAGGGGGGAGTTTATTGCTACTTTGGTTTATTAGATCATCTACTAGTTTATGCTATATATCTCTTTGCCTCTTAGCTAAGGGGAAGCATTTCAAAGGGGCCAACAGGGTTAAGGTTCTCCTATATTTAATTACAGTCCAGTTTGAATTCTTCAGCCTAGCTAGGGGGAACCTTTGTAAATAGTTATTGGGAATTTGGTAGAAAGGGAAATTTTTTGGATCTGGGCTATGTGACTGAGGGCTCTTATATTGAGTGGAGGGGAAGGAGGGGTGCTTGGAGCGATCATAGGCATAGCGTACAGATTTTGGCATGTTTGGAAAGCTATAAAATATGGCTAACGCTAAAATTAAAATTACTACTTGGAATGTCAGGGGAGCTTGAGAACAGGTTAAACACATTGCAATCCTTAAACATGTGTCCATATTGCAAGCCAATATAATTTCTTGCAAAAGACGCATCTCCTCACTCAAGAGGTAGGGGGTTTTATTAGACAAGGTGTACAACAGATGTTTGCTGCTGGGAACTCCACTAACAGTGGAGGAGTTGCAATCCTTATTATGTAAACTGTACCATTTCAACCCAAAACTACTATTGCAGACCCACAAGGTAAATTTATTTTGGTTAAAGGCATGCTTGACAGGACTCCTGTAGTCCTGGGTAGAATTTACGGTCCGGTAGGGGGGACCCAGCCTTCCTTATGGAACTGGCAGATAGATTGGCACCTTTCATATGGACTCCCTTAATATTGGGGGGAGATTGGAATCTTCCCCAATCCCAATTGTTAGATAGATCTAACCCAGCCCCCAGAGCCTTATCCCCTTCTCAGAGGGCTCTAAATGAGATAATGGACTTCCTTGGGCTATGTGACCCCTGGAGGATTCTAAACTCGACCACTAGAGCATTTTTGTTCTATTCGCAAGTGCATCAGATGGCATCTAGGCTAGATTATTTTCTCATAAGTTCAAGCCTACTATCAGGGACTCTGGGAGGGGGGGTTAGAACCAATTGTTATATTTGATCACGCTGCAGTGTAGCTCTACCTCACTTCAGCTATTGCACAACAGAGAGACACCTTATGGAAGCTAAATACACAGCTATTCAAGGGCAAATTCATAGTTTCTAAAACTGCACACTTATTGAACAGTTCTTGGAATATAATTTATGTTCCATTCCTAGAGTTGATCAAGTCTGGTGTGCATTAAAATGTTACCTAAGAGGGGAATTTATTAGATTAGTGTCCAAACGGACAAAGGTTAGAGAGGCTCAAGCCAAACAGTTGCTGGAGCAGATCCGTGCTCTTGAGCAAAATATATTGTCTACCTCCCTACAGAACTCCCTTATAGAACTTTTGTCCCTTAGAAATGCATATTCAGACCTCCTTAAGGAGAAAGCCGAGTTTGCCATCCTTAGAATGAAGACAATCTATATTTATCAGGGTGAGTAGGCCAGCCACCTTCTAGCCCTTCGTATGAGGCAATTAGAAAGCTCACAAACTATTCAGCCAATCAAAGATACAGAAGGCAATCTCAAAACTCTTCCAAGGGACATAGCATTAGAGTTTGAAAGATTTTATGCAAATCTTTATGGTCACCGGCTCAATCCCCATCAAAGGATGACATAGAGGCATATTTGGCAAATATCCCACTACCCAAATTACAAGAGCCTGAGCGCTCATTATTAGCAACCCCCATCACATCACTGGAACTATCCCAGGCCATAAGAGCTATGGCCCTGGATAAGGCCCCAGGGCCGGATGGCTTCCCCTCAAATTTTTTTAAACTTTTTGCTAAGAAATTATCCCCGATATTACTTAATCTCTATCACTATATTCTGTCTAATGAATCTACTAATCCATCCATTTTAGAAGCAATGATCATTCTGCTTCTAAAACCTGACAAGCCACCAGATCAACCTTCTAGTTATCGCCCTATTTCACTGCTGAATTGCGATCTTAAAATTCTCACTAAAATTTTGGCAAACCGGATTCAAAAAATATGGCTCCCACTGCTCAGCCCTGAGCAGGTGGGATTTGTTCCGGGCAGGTCAGCGACAGATCATTTCTGTAAATTGGCCCACATATGCCACTCGGCTCAATCAACCTCAACTTCCATGGCTTTAATATCTCTAGATGCTGAGAAAGCCTTTGACAGGGTGGAATGCAATTTCCTCTGGTGTACCCTTGGGCATATGAACATACCCCCCGAATTCATTCAATGGATTCAAAGGATCTACTCAGCCCCTACCACAAGGATATTTTGTAACAAGGTCTTTTCTTCCAGATTCTCCCTATACTCAGGCACTCACAAGGATGTCCCCTTTTCCCCCTGCTTTTCAGTCTGTACTTGGAACCCCTGATCAGACAACTTAATTCCTCTACCCAGGTACAGGGTATTCTCATTGGCACACATAACCTGAAACTTTCCGTTTATGCAGACGATATTCTTCTTCATCTCTCAGATCCCATAACTTCTTTAGATGAAGTAATATCCATTATAGGAGACTTTAGCGAGTTTTCTAACTACAGCTTGAATCATAACAAGACTGAAATTCTTCCCCTTAACCACTATACTTTCCGCCAGGATTTCAGTAAATTTGGAATGAAATGGTCTCCCCTATCAATGAAATATCTGCTTTACACCTCACCACAGACCCTCTGCAGTACAAAAAACTTAATATGGATGATCTGGTTCAGAAAATCCAACAAGACCTCTCCAGATGGAAAGCTCTGCCTATCTCTCTCTCTCTGGAGAAGGATACATCTTATCAAAATGAATGTGCTCCCTAGACTATTTTATCCCCTAAATATGAGCAATATTTGGCTGCCTCTCTCCTTCTTCCATCATATCCACACCATTATCTCAGAATTTCTATGGCTAAACAAGACACCCAGAAGAGCGTATAGCAAACTCACCCTAACTAAAAGCATAGGAGGGCTCAAATTACCTAATCTATTGTATTATTATTGGGCCAGTCACCTACATAAAATATGTAAGTGGTGGTTCTCTACTCCCAATTGTCAAGAGTACACCTACACTCCCATCTGGCTTCAAATTGAAACAGATATTCTCCGCTCAGCCAAGCTATCTCCAGTTACAACTCTACTCTCGCCCTTAAGGTTACTCCCAGGCACAATCCAACATTCAGTATTGGGTACTTCCAACAAAATCTTCTCCTAAATCTGTTCCTCTCTTCATATCTGTCCAAGCAAGGATACGATGCAATTTATTTTGGGCAACCCAGTCATAAGAATTGGAGACTCCCCCATTACTGGAGACTGGCTTCCCAGTTACAAGAGATGCGGGTGCTTGATTTTTATCAACCCAATGGCCTCCTGTCACCCACAGAAATGCTGGCTAAACTCGACTACCCCCATTTATATTTTCAAGATATATCAACTGAGACACCTCCTATTACACAAATTTGGGGCGGTACATGTGCCTTCGGGATTGAATAATCTTGTGGAACAAATCAAAGAGTTAGCTGTTCAGCCACATAGTGTCTCGCTAATATACAATTGTCTCCTCTCTACCTTTTTTCCCACCACTTTGCGAGGCTCCAAAATATAGGATTCTCTTATCCCCAATCATGGGGTCAACTGGTCCGATATTTGAAGGGATTTACATATTTATAATACTCAAAACTGGTTAAGAATTACCCAATATCAAGTGCTCAACAATATGTATTATACCCCAATCAAGTTAGCAAAAATGGGACGGCTGCAGTCAATCACCTGTGTTAGATGCAGTAAGGTGGATGGAACATTACTGCATGTTTTCTGGACCTGTGAAAAGGTTTCCCCAGTGTGGGCAAAAATCATATCCCGAATTGACTCTTTGCTAGGTTTGGAGGAGCTCTTCACCCTGAATATTTGTATATTGGGTGATTTATCTCAAATTAAGGTTAAAGAAAGGAAATTTCATATTTCTCTTATCTCCATGGCTGTGAAAAAAACTTGTCCTCAAGCATTGGTTGGATCAATCCATCATTTCTTATACAGAATGGTTACATGACATGTCCTTCTGTCTCAGGGCTGAAAAAATGATAGCGAGTCTGCGGAACAGACCCTCTTCCTTTGACAACAAATGGGGCAAATTATATGCTCTTTACTTGAATTAATTTACCCAGGTTCCCTAGCTCCCTGCTTAGAGGTTTATCTTACATATCTCTTACATACTACATAAATATGTGCTGTAGTTATGAGAGGATTCTGATCGCTCCAACTGGGGGGTTGGAGGGGGGAACGGGAGGGGTGAGTTGGGGGAGGGAGATATAGCTCTGATGTTAGACCTGTTGCATTGTACCATGTTGTGAAGTTTAAAATTGAATAAAGCTTTCTAAACATAAAAAAATGAAAAAAAAATAGAAAGTGTTGCCTTGTTTTCTTCACTTGCTGTCTTAAATACCCATTTAGTGTTGTAACTGCACTTTTTACCCACATGTTAGTTTTGTGCCTGCTGTATCCACTGTCTATTACTTGCATATGTCTTGTACTCCCTTTTCGACTTGGAGCCTTTGTAAATGAGCCCTCGGCTCAAAGGTATTAATCCTAATCAGAAATAAATAAATAAAAGAAAAAAATTTTGCCACATGATGTTTTGCATGCAGCATTGTTGTATGCACGGTTTCGGCCGTGACATAATGACCCCGTGCCGAGTGGAAATGGTGGAAAAGCATACAGGAACCTCCCTGTCCAATTCAAGACCAGGCCATCCTCAGAGACTGTCCCTCTGACTGGTGGTCTGCAACAAAAACATGGGAGCTGATTTTTCTCTCAAAAACAAACATGTCTATTGGAGTGCCCCACCTTCTGAAAACTGTGGCCAGAATCTGTTGATTCAAGGCCCATTCATGATTTCCCTGGCTGATTCTGCTTAAGGTGTCTGCCAGGACATTGTCTTTGCCTGGCTGATGCACTGCAAAAATGTTTGGGTAAGCCCTCCTCCCCACGTCTAGAAGTATACCTGATGTAAACAAATGTGGAGGGGTCACTCCACAACAAAAAACACAATCCAACACTAAATAGTGTGTACCTGGGTGATGTTGGTGCCACCAAGTAGGCTGCTCCGAGGGGTGCAGCAGGCTGGTGTGGAGAGTTCTCATGGGGGCAGCTGTTACAGAGGTTCCTCCCAGGGAGCTAGGGAGCAAGCTGGTTAGTCACTAAAATCAGTTCAGGAAATAAGTCCACTGTCCAGGCACAGTTAAAAAATAACAAATCTGATTTAATTGATAAAATGGGTCATACACTCCATGGAGCAGTGAAGAACAGTCCTATGCAGATCAGAAGATCTCTACAGCACAATCTTTATGTTCTTTCACTGGGATCCAGGACTCCCTCGTGATGGTAGCTGGGCATCCCTATTCCCAACTTATTCCCAGGGATAGCGACCCCATCGCCTGGTGCCCCACACACTGCTCGGCTTCTGAACAGGCTACAGAGGGCTAGGAAATACTGTGGAGCCACTGCTACCCAAGCACCTTGGCTGTAAACCTGCTGCTGGGTACAGACTGAAAACAGGGATACTAGAGGAAGGCTGCCACCACTGTATCCCACGGTGCAGGCTCTCACCACTGCTCCATGCCTGACCCATGGCAACCAGCAGATTTTCTTGAGAATCCTCCAAGGCGTACCCCAGTGCTGGGGTTATGGGGCAGGGTGCACACTTTTCCTCTGGGCCCCAGTTCCCACCTCCTTGCCAGAAGGTCCCAAAGGCCATGGCCTAGCGTGCCCCCAACTCCCAACAACTACCACTTCACCATCAAGATCAGAATGGACAGGGTGGTGGACCAGATGGGAATCACCTCACCCCAGATCCAGACCTCTGTCCTGCAACCAAACTTTGGCACTTTGGCCTAGGAGCCATACCTACCACTCTCGGGCCTCCTGGATCTCCCCAAATGGTGCCAAACTACCCAAAGTAAGGGACTTCCAGCCCCAGCTCCACCCGTCAGCAGGTAGAACCGATACCCGGATAGACCACAATTAAAGTGCCCTAATAGTAAGCTCCCAAAGGAAGTATACCAGGTCCAAGATCCCCATTGCTTCTTTACACAGTTTTGAGGATCTTGTCTCTCCATGCTTGTTTAAGTAGTGCATTGTTGTGGTTTTGTCTATTCTGATTTGGACAGACTGACCCTGCAGCTGGGAGGAAAATGACTGCGTTGCTAATAGAACAGCCCTGGGCACCAGGAGGTTGATGTGCTCCACGGACTCCTGTGGGCTCCAGGTGCCACTTCCTGTAAGATCCTGTAGGTAGGCTTCCCATCCTAGGAGTGAAGCATCTGTTGTAAGAATACTTGCTGGTGATTGCTGCAGGAAGGGAATACCCTCTATCAGGTTGCTTTCTTAATTCCACCACTCTACTGACTTTACCAATGCTTTTGTCACTGGCACTAATCTTAGGAATGGGTCCCATCTTTGAGACCAATTGTCTCTTAGGTGGTACTAGGCATCTCTCATCTGGAACCTTGCCCATAGAACCACAGCTGTGGATGTAGCCACGTAGTCCAGTAATTGCAAGAAAACCCTTGCAGGTCTTTGCTGGCCTGCTGTGAAGGACTCTACTGTAGCTAGCAGAGCTGCCACTCTGGCCTGCGGTAGGAAGGCTTTCCCCTGCAGGGTATTTAGCTCTTCTCCTATGAAGTCCAGCACCTGCACAGGTTCTATTTGAAATTCTGCAGATTTATCAAGAATTCCAGTTTCTCCAAGATGTTTTTTACTGTCTGAATGGAGCACTTTGTCTCCTGTCCTGTTTTCCCTGAGACTAGCCAATTGTCCATGTAGGGAAAAACCACCACACCTTGCCTTCTCAATGTGCTGCCACCACAGCCAAGCACTTTAGTCATACCCTTAGTACAGAGGAGAGGCTTAAAGGAAGAGCTGTGAACTGGTATTGGCAGTTCCCTAGCTTGAACCTGTCTTTGGCAATGTTTATCCATTGTTGTAAGTAGTGATCCAGTCTTCCACCCACTGGCAGTGTTTGGGTGGCCTGGGCAGAGTTGTCAGGGGTTTTGGTTTGGCTGGGGCTTTAATGCTGGTGCTGAAGCAGAAGTAGGCGTGGTGCCCCTTCTGCCCCTGCCCTTATAGTAGCCTCTTTGTGGCTGGTACTCACAAGAGGCATAGTGTATAGGCTCTTGGGAAGTAACCCAAAGAAAGACCTCACTGGTAATGAAAGACCTTACTGGTAAAAGTAATAAAACCTCACCTTCCATGCTGCTGGTGAATGGTGTGATCACCCAGACCCCTAAAATCATTGCCAATACCTTTAATGATGGTATTATAGGCCTTAGCAGCATACTGCCAACCGATACCCCTGAATCATCTATCAATAATTCACCAGGACCTAAGACCTCACACAGCGGGTTCTCCACATGTCCTCCCCCCCTTTCTACCTTAAAGCAGTCACAGTAACCAAAGCCAGGAAGTATCTGTCATGGGTTCTAGGCAAAGCCAGACACAGCAGTGGCTCACTGGACCTTAAGTTACTAGCACTTACCCTTGAAGAAGTGCTCTTACCACTAACAAAACGTTTAAACCTATCTCTCCAGCTGGGACAATTTCTTCTGCTTTGGAAAGCCGCTGTGGTCACCCTGGTCCACAAAAGTGGTGACAGAGCAGTACACATGAACTACTGTCCAATATCAATACTGCCCCCCTCTCCAAGGCATTAGAAAGAATAGTTCCTTACCAACTTTTTGACAATTTGGATAAGTATGGAATCCAATGCCCACAGCAACACAGGTTTTGCAAGGGGCATAGTACCTTCACCACCTTACTGGAGTACTCAGGATTCCTGTATGGGGCTTTAGAAAGTTGTCAAGTTGCCAGGGCAATTTTCATCTACCTTACCAAGGCCTTTGACACTGTTAACCATAAAACACTTCTTACTGAGCTACTCTCTATTGGCCTTTCCACGAAGTTATAGGGTGGTTCCAGAGCTATCTCAACAATAGATCTCAGTGAGTAAAAATCGGTGGGACTCTCTACAATAGTTGGGAGGTACTCACAGGTGTTCCTCAGGGATCTATTTTTGGCCCACTCTTGTTTAGCCTCTTTATTAACAAACTCCCCATTGCCTATAAAGAACATATCCTCCTCGACGCAGATGACATGGTCATCTTTTCAAAAAACTCTAACCCACACCTACTTGAGTCTCATCTACAAAGTGAGCTTATAATGAACTATAAAAAAATGAATTCAATGTTATTCATGAACCCCCACAATAAACATAAAGACTTTCAGCTGATAATCCGCAATAATATTCTCACCCATACAGAGCAAGTACAAACTTTCAAACATCTTGGTGTCGCCCAGGACAGCTCTCTCTCCTTTGCTTAGCATACAGAACAAATTGTAATGGTAGTTAACCCTAGAACTGGTCTTCTGTACAGGAACCGACATTGCCTGAACCAAGATGCCTTATCTCTCACCATAAAAAGCTCCATACTGTCCATTATTGGTTATGGAGTAGTGATATATGGTGCAGCCCGGACTCCACCCTCAGAAGAGTTAGTGTTGCCCTAAATAAAACCAGCAGGCTGCTCCTTGGTAGAAATAGGCTAACCCACCCCTGTGACCTCTATGCACAAACTAGCTAAACCTTCAAGGCAGAGTACAGTACCAAGTATGTCTACTCAGGGGGAAAAAAACTTGCCTTGGCCTACCACCCACCAGCCATCCAGAAACTCCTTGTTTTGGTCCCCAACCCCCACTGCACAAGAAACAATACCAGACAAGCTCTGATTGTCCCCTTCTTTTGGACCTCTCAGGTGCAATGGTCTTTCACGTACTGTGCCCCCCTTTGGCTTAATGAACTCCCCCTTGACTTTACCAGTGAGCCCAAGCTGGGGCTATTTAAAAGAAAACATCACCAATACTTCACCAATCGGAGCAGCTGTGATTGCTGGCCAACCTGAGCAGCTGATACTGCCAACTCATTATCTTTCTTTTCTTACCCTACTCCTGCCTGGATCACCCCTCCTCCCCCCACCTCCTCCTCCCCAAGGAACCCTACCCTATCCCCCGCCTATTCCCCTCCTTGGACACGTCCTCTTTTTTCCTACTTGATGCACTTATTTTCCACCCCTACTTCTCTCCCCTTTCCCTGTCCCTCCCTATACCATAACAATGAAAGGTTATGCTGCTTATTAACACATTGTATGTAACCTTACTATTATCTTACTATTACTTACTTTGACCTGTATTGTTAACTGTTCTTATTTCACTACACCTATATTTTTGTACTGTCAAATTTTTGAAATTTATGCACTGTTGTCTGTTACTGAAATGTATTCAATATGTTATTGTCTGCTGACGTGGAACCTTTGTAAATGAGCATCCAGCTCAAAGGTGCAATTCCTAGATTTTAAATAAATAAATAAAATAAAGAACCCCCTGCCTATCCTTCCTGTTCCGTAAGGCCTGCAGGAGGTAGAGGCCTTTTCCTTCTCATTGTTACTTTTGTAAGTGGTTTTGTATTCATACTTTTTTCATGTATGCCTTTGTTTTGTCACTAAAAAGTGAATTTCTCTCAAAGGAAAAATCTATGGCTTTAGTTTGAGTATCCTGGGAAAGGATGGTAGTCCTTAACCAGGAACGCTGCATGGACGCTACTGCATGAGAGCTAAGACTCTAGTAGCAGTGTCATTAGTGTCCACAGCAGTATAGACATGGTATTTAGTAGCATCTACGGCAATTATGTCCTGTGCCAGATCACCATCTATTGATCAGCCAATACCAAAATTGTGTTCCACAGTGCTTTCTGGTGCTGTGCTATATGTGCTGAACAAGCTGCCTGCCTGATAAGCAGGGAAGCTGTGGCCATTTGCACAAAACCCGGCTTATAATTTGCCTAAATATATGGTCTTAGGTCTTTAAAATGGTCTTGTCTAAGTCTCGGAGGCAAGACTGTTACAAAAGCAAAACAAGCATTTGTCAATGCCGAACGTTCGCTTGCAGGTATTTGCAGTGGTGTTTGGCATGTATGGTGCTTTACCCTAATGCCCTGTGCGATTGCTGGTATTTGCACAATAAATTGTCAGCATGACCTTCTTGTTACCCCCATTGTGCGCTACATAGGCGGAAACATGTTTTGGGCAGGATGTGAAAAATGACAGCTGTACTGCTCATAAGGAAGTGTGGTAAAATGGCAATGTTGAAAATCTGGAGTGGAAATATTGAAAATTCACAAACCTAGGAGCGTGCGTGGGAACTGTGCAATGCACGCTCATAAAACAGTCATTGTTAGGAATTTTTTCACCAAATTGTCAACATTGGCATTTTAAAACCTCTGCTAATGAACAGTGTCACTGTGATTGTCTTACTGTGTGCCATACATTGATTTTGCACACCGACTGCGCCATTGTGCACTACATGGGCGGAAACAGGTTTTGGGCAGGATGTGAAAAATGACAGCTGTACTGCTCATGAGGAGGTGTGGTAAAATGCCAATTTTGAAAATCTGGAGTACAAATATTGAAAATTCGCAAACGTACGAGCGTGCATAGGAACTGCGCAACGCACGCTTGTAAAACAGCCATTTTTAGGAATTTTTTCACCAAATTTTCAACATAGCCATTTTAAGACCTCTGCTCATGAACAGTGTCACTGTGATTTTCTTAATGTGTCCCATACATTGATTTCACACACCGACTGCGCCATTGTGCGCTACATGGGCGGAAACACATTTTGGGTGAGATGTGAAAAATAACAGCTGTACAACTCATAAGAAGGTGTGATAAAATGGCAATGTTGAAAATCTGGAGTGAAAATATTGAAAATTTGTGAACTTACGAGCCTGCGTAGGAACTGCGCAATGCAGGCTCGTAAAACAGTCATTTTTTGGAATTTTTGCAGCAAACTTTCAACATGGGTTTTTTGGGACCCCTTCTTATGAATGATGTCACTGTCATGGTGTTATTCAAGCCCAAAGGGTGATTTCACACAGTGACTGCGCAGTGCCTGCGAAATCACCCTTCGGGCCTGAATAACGCCATGACAGTGACATCATTCATGAGAAGGGGTCCCAAAAATCCCATGTTGAAAATTTGGTGCAAAAATTCCAAAAAATGACTGAGATATGCAATAAAGTTGAAACCCCCTATCTAGCCCATTATACAGCTTACCGGCATTTCCTCAGTTCATGATGCTTCTTGAAGAGTGCAGGCGTGTTCCGGTCCACGAAGATCATCGCGCCAGAGTCCAGAGGTAAGTATGGGGTGAGGGAGGTGTGGGGAGGCTGGATGCGCAGTGGGTGGGTGCGGGTTGTGGGAGGGGGTCTGGGAGACGCGCCGTGGGACTGTTTTTATTTTACAGGTTTTAAAAACAAAAAAGCGACGACGTGGGACATTTGCCATGCTGGGGTGGGCTCCCAGTGTGGCAGAAGATGGCTGTGGGGGGCGAGGGAGCCGACGGGATTGGGCACCCCTGCCGGCAAACTACGCGGGGCCAGGAGCCGACGGGGACTGGGCACCCTGCTGGCAAAACAAAGGAACGTTTGCTAAGCTGGGGTGGGCTCCGGCATGGCAGCAGGATGGCTTAGTGGGGCCATGGAGCCGATGGGGATTGGGCACCCCGTCAGCAAACAACGTTTGCCATGCTGTTATGGGCTCCCAGCGTAGCACCAAAGCTTTGGGAGTGGCGTGACACGTCAAGCGGGGGACGGCATGACGCAGTGTTCAGTATGGCAGCGGTGCTTTCCTTTGAAGCAGAGGAACACCGCTGTCATACAGAGCTCCTGCACCCATTGGTGCAGGACCGCCATGCCTGCTCAAGGGAGCAGTGCATTGGATGGGAGAGGCACACCTCCAAAGTGTGCTACTCTCCCAAAACGTTCCTTGCGCATGCGCGCAAGCAAATGTAAAAAGTGTCTTGACTTACATAAGACAGATCTTAGCCTGATGTTGCCTAGTTAGCAACACAGACAGAAGTTTAAACTGGACTGAACCGTACACTGCTGAAGAAGAAAAAAAGATGGCTATGAAGAGCAAGATGAGAAAGATATGTTGATATAGTCATAAGCATATTAAAGTTACAGCACTATAGAAGAAATTGCTATTGTGCAGTACTGGTAATAAATGTTATTACACTTTTTTTTAGTTACTGCCAATTTTGTATGTTATTTGTTTTCCTTTTTTTCTCTTATTCCCAAACACAGGGGCTGGCCAGGGATCACCTCAAGGAAGTTTCAGATGCAGCTGCTTGTGGTGCAGCTTTTATGTGGGCCCTCCTGGCCCTGTGTAGCACTCTCGCCATCTCATACTCAGCTCCACCCATACCCAGTGACCCTCCCCCACTCTCAGTCCCCCTGTACACAGTAGCCCCTCTGCTATTCAGTCCACCCCATCATACAGTCCCTCCATACTCAGCCCCAACAATCTCATACTCTGACCCACACAATACTCAGCCCCTCAAGGCTGGAACAAACAGCCAGATGCAGTGCAAATTCTCTTGTTGCTCCTCTTAGGGAGTGCTTGCCCTGTTCTTGCATCTGCAGCATTATTTATGTAAAGGAAGCCCAGTGGTGCACTTTAAGCTTAGCCACCCACAGACCTGCTACAAAAGTCCCCACAGTGCTATTTAACTAGTAGCTGTGGTATGGCTCATCTACCTGGTGGTTCCCAATACCTTCTGCTTCTACCTCGGAGCTTTTAACAGCTCAAGCACAGCTCGCTGTATCACAGCCTCCCATAGCTTCTCCTGCTCACAAGCCAAATTATATTTGTCCCTGGACTG
Source organism: Neoceratodus forsteri (assembly GCA_016271365.2). Taxonomy (NCBI): domain Eukaryota; kingdom Metazoa; phylum Chordata; order Ceratodontiformes; family Ceratodontidae; genus Neoceratodus; species Neoceratodus forsteri. The sequence goes on from JADMNL010000024.1 coordinate 131,543,818, forward strand.
GAGTATTGGGTTGGGCAAGTGGAGGGAGGTGTGCCAACACTGATCTCCTACACCTCCAGATGAGAGCCTGTCCCTCCATCTCCCATCTGTATGGAGCAGGCCGCAGCCTTAGCTCCATACGGGCCGGGAGTAGAAAGCGCCGTCTAGCACTTTTCACTTATAGTGCGGGCACTCATGCGACCTACACTTTATGTTAAAATGGCAAGCCAGTTATATGCACACAATATTTTTTTTATACCATGTTCCTTGACACTGCTTGTATGAAATAAAACAGTTTCAGGATACTTTGTGTCTCCCCTTCCCTCCCCCAATCATGCCAGTTCAATTAACTTTCTTAGTCAATGGTGGTGGTGGTGACTGACAAATTTAAACCTGTATCTACTTTCTTTTCATTATGCCCCATTACTCTACCAGCAGACTCTCTCTCTCTCTCTCTTTCTCACTCTCACTCTCACTCCCCCCCCAACCCGTGTGACACCTCAGTCCAAAACTCTCTAGCTGGTGCCTTGCAGAGAGCTTTGGCTTAACCCCCTTTCCATTTACCCCATCTTGTCTGCCTCCTGCTGCAGACACCACAGCTGATCCTCCCCTTCACAGTGCATCTCACTGACTGCCTGAACACATACCTCTCAGCATTTCACTTCCATCCTGAAATGTGGAACAGTACCCCATAAAATGTGAAACAAGTAGGGCAAATGTGAAACAATATCAAATCTAACATGAAGCTCAGAACACTGTATAAATGTGAGTCTTCATATTCACAAAGTATGCTGTTAATTTAATAATTCATGTTTCATGTTCATTGCATTGCTTGGGATGTTTGCATTAAAGCATGAACATTGAATGTGGGAGAGACCCTCTCATTGTGGAACGGGGGGCTTTGGTGATGTAAAATGAGGAATGGTTCCTCATAATTATATGGCACAGTTGAGAACAGTAACTAAACAATATTTGGGCCCATTTACCCCCCCCCCCACTAGACCCCAGAGAAAATATTCTTAATTTATCTAAGTACATTGGCCACAGGCCTCTAGGAAAACTAGCTCACTAATCCACTAGGGGTATTATATAAACCTCTGAACTCCCTGGGACAATTCTAGCCCCTGGACCACCAATGACAAATTATTTTAATAATGATGGGCTGCTAGCCCAAAAAAGTCCCCACTAGCTCACCTGGGCTACTACTTATCATTACTGGCAACTAGGCCATCTTGGTGGCAACCAGTGTTTTTTATGAGCCCCCCCCAAACACTTTCTCTTCTGTTTTCCTATCTGTTTACTAATTTTATTTCTTTCACTATATCATCCTATTTTTCTCTGCACACTCGAGCAGAATAGATAGGGGAGAGACAGTATAGGCAGTGGTTTAAGGCTCTGAGCTGCAAATCTGGTGACATCCAGCAGACCAGACCTGGGTTTGAATCCTACAGCTTCCACTTGCATACTGTGTGACCCTGAGCAAGTCACTTAACTTCCCTGTGCTCCCAGGTCGCACCTGTAAAAAAGCTTTCAGCTTAGTGTGCTACTCCTGGTTAAACAACTAAAAAATAAAACAGACCATATGGCCTGTATCTGCTGGCAATTTCGTATGTTCGCATGTTCTTTACTTTTAACAGGTTTGGCAGGATAGTGACTACTTCCCCATCAGATAAGTATTAGACTAAGTTTCACCTGTCCTATCCTTCCTATTTATTCCCTAAGAACTACAGATCCTTTGTGATCCATTTCCTATATTTTACAGGTCCAATGTGCCTCATCCCTTCAGATCCTACTTCTGGCTCCTCAGAACCCAGGTAAGAGGCCCTCTATATATTACCTTGTTGGGTTTCCTACAACACTTTGGATGCGCCTGTTACTGTGTGTGTGTGTGTGTGTGTGTGTGTGTGTGCATGTGCACATGTGTGTGTGTGTGTGTGTATGTATGTGTGTGTGTGAATTAAAGTTATATGTACTACAGAACTTTATTTTTTCCATAAAGCCTTTTGCCTTGGCAGCCAACACAGGTGGGCTCTCAGTCCTGTCCCTGCCTCTTCCATCCAGCACCCACCTCCCCCAGAACCCCTGAACCCAAAGTCCCCCATGGATATGGCAATATTATAATGGTGCTAAAAAAAGAAATACACCAGGCACAGCAACACAAAATGAAATCATTATTATTATTCAGGTATGACAAACAGTGTGATGAATGTTCTCATTGTTTGTTGTAAGTTTTATTTTATTGATTAATTTTATTTATTTAAATGTTTGTTTACCGGGTAAACAATATGGGCTAAGGCCCTTTTTCAAATGTGACCCAGGACCATAATCCAGTCAAGATGTAATATAATATACAGTACAATACAATTTTACTAACAAACAAAACATAATCATAACAACATACTAACAACAATACATTAATAACAGTCACACACCATCATACTTAAAACATGTTGTCTCGCTGATGCTTTAAAAGCATTTTTTCCTTCAATATGTTGTAAAGTGCATGGAATCTTGTTCCAATATACTGGTGCATAATTAGAGAAAGCTTGCTGCCCTAATCTTGATTTTATTTTTGGAATAGTCAACATAACAGAGGCATTGAAGCGTAGCTCCCTATTTTGTATCCTAATATTTAACAATGAAAACAAAGGAGAAACTGTACCCAAGGCCAAGCTATTATAAACCAAGCAATTTAAACTATATTGAGAATATAAACACGGAGGAAACCAAGATGTGGCTGAATACAAGTCGCAATGATGTGTATGGAAGCTTTAATGCAAATCTACATATAGCATGGAATGTAGTTGATAACAAAGTGGCATCAGACTTGGCCAGATTTACAAATAAAAATGAATTATAATTCAACATTGTCAGCAAGACGCTTTGACTTATTGCACATCTGGCTTCCCTTGTTAACAGATCTCGCAACTAAAACAAAGCCCCCAACCACTGATTTACATTTCTACAAACAGTTTTAATATCTAATGTATAAGATAGACAAGGATCCAAAATTGGTCCTAAGTACCTAAATTGGAAAACCTGCTCCAACATAACACCCTGATGGCTTATGATCTCAAGAGGACTACTTAAGTGATAACATTCGGCGAGTTGGAATATACAAAGCAATAACCGGCTTCTGTGGGGATTAAACGCAGAGGCGAAGCTGAGTTGTTTAATCAACACAGAAGCCGGTTATTGCGAGTATTCTCCAACTCGATGAATGTTATTACTATTATACGAGTTGGAGTGTGTTGCAAACAAAAGTGTTTTACTTTCGGGGAAAACTGCTGGCGCAACAGCATTTTCTACTGCTTGGGTTTTTGGATGTGTGTGGGGGGGTGATTAAACCACTGTGGGCGGGGTTTTAGATGAAAAAACTACTCTGAGCCATTGTTTTGAAGTTTGTGGGGAAATAACTGACCAGAGTTCTGAATGCTGATTGGCTGAGTACAGATACCTGTCATATAATCTTGTTTAACCTATACTTACAGCCAAAAAGCATACTCTTTGTTTTCCTTGTATTTAAAAGAAAATGATGGGAATATAACCACAGTTCAAGCGCATAAAAGTTTGCTGTCAGATTTAATTTTATATCATCCTCTGACGGAGTACTAGTACAGAGAATAATATCGTCCACATACATCAAAACCTCAGTGCATAAGAGATAATTTGGTAAACTATCAATAATCATAGAAAAAAGCAGGGGCCCCAGGATAGAGCCCTGGGTTATCCCCACCTCCATCATTTTACTCCAAGATAGAGCTCCCTGATAACTAACCCACAAAGGTTGTTCAGTTAAATAACTGCCAATCCATCTCAATGGTGAGCCCCCAACTCCAAGGCCCTCCAACCCCTGGAGCAACAAGCAATGGTCTACCAGGTCAAAGGCCCTGGACAGGTCCACGAACACAGCACCAGCAAGTTTATCATATCCAGTGCTTTACCCACGTAATCCGTGAATCTGGCCAAGGCCGTACCCATACCATGATGTTTACGAAAGTCATGCTGTGCCGGGGATCGGAGGGCCGAAGAGTCAAGAAACTCCACCATCTGATGATTCACAATTTTTTCAAGCATTTTACCCCAAACAGGAAGGAGCGAGATAGGATGATAACCATCCAACTTGTTTATTTACCCACCCACCCTTATACACAGGTTTTATTATTGTAATTTTCCAAGAAGATGGAAATTCACCCGTAATCAAGAATAAATTATAAATTTTGGTTAATGGAATGAATATATAATTAGCTACGAGCTTTAGAAACCTAACATCGAGCTCTCCAGGCCCAGAGCTTTTATTAGGAAATAGCTTTTTAAATAATCTCAATATTTCACTAGGCCTAATTTGCCAAAAATAAAAAGAGAAAGGACTTTCCTTCAGACACAAGGGACTCTGAGAATGTGAGGAAAAGAAGCCATTTGTACAAGTAGCGAAATCTGTAAATTTAGTCATAAAAGCTTCAGTAATTACAGACAAATCAGACGTTAAGTTCCCACCCACATTCATTTGATTTGGTACAGCATTAACCTCTGGAGCAGTCAGCTCCTTAATAGCAGACCAGAACTGTTTAGGATTATTCAGATTATTCTGCTGTTTTGTCTGATAAAACTCTGATTTACACAATCTTATTTTGACCTTACATAGATTACACAAATGCTGATAATTATTAAAATGTTGGTCTGGTTTTATCTCCTTGTACCGCCTCCAAGCAAAGTGAAAAGTTATTAGTAAGTTTACTGTTGAACAATTTGTTTTTTCCAATGTCCAAACACTGATGTTTAATAAGCATTATAAAGTGTAACGCTTAGTGTCTAGCTGCATGTTGGCAGTATCACTTCCCCATCTCAGCATTTGACTGCCACCTGGTGGAAGCCCATTGCTAATGGAGTCTCTCAGAGGCTTCAAAGGTTGCGGACTGCAGTTCTGCGCCATGTGTGCTCCTCAGCGCACATGCACTGGCATACCGCAGTGGTCGGAGGACTGAGGAGAAAAATGGAAAAATAGCAGTAAAGTGAGCTTAGTGGAGCCCCATCCGCTTTCCCTTGGTCCAATCCACCACTTGGTCCCTGTGACACATCTGGATTGTGCTCTGGGGGGACATCTCTCCTCTGGCCCTGTCGGGGGGGAATCTATGGGGATTCAAGCTCCCAGGGCTGGGGGAGGTGGTAGCCAGTCATGGGAAGCAGGGGCGGGACTTAGCAGCTGCCCACCTGAGCTGATTTTGAAAAAAAACCAAAAACTTTCTGAATATTTTCTTCATGGTAACATACAGATAAACTATGATAAATAGCAGTCCCTAAAACAGGAAATCAAGTATATATATTTTTTAATGTACAATATTCAGAATGGTTTCCTATATTGAACGAGGTTTGTTGTAATTAACTATGGCAACATAAGCCTACTAACAACAAATAAGCCTGGTACATAGAAGACTTCAATGAAAGTCTCTATGTAAAACCAATGAATGTCAGACAATTGTTGTGCAACAGACTTAACATTTTAAGCTTGCCTTGCTTTTGTAAGACCAAAAACATTTCTTAAACATGGACTTAACTCTTTTGTGCAACTGGCCATGGAGGTATAAACCTTTCTGGCTATAGCATCCAGTTTTGCAGAGTCCTTTTCAGGGGGCTGGGCAGAAAGGAAGACTTTTTCTCTCTTGCAAGCAGCAGCTTGGACTACTTCTTGATGATCAGGGTGGGCATATGAGTATTCCACCCCTTGTCTGCCCACTTGATATTTTCTTTCAGTTTTCTTATCAATGCCATAAACTCAGCATCCTCTTCATACTCCTCCTTAGTTTCTTGTGGGGGAAGGGTTGTGGGTATCAAGCATTTGTCTGACAAATAAGAAAAAGGAGTCCTCATTCTGCCTTAGAGGAGAGCCAACGTCTTGCTCAGGTGCACCCTCTGATTCCATGGGGTCACCTTCCTACTCCTGCACATAGTAGTCATCTTCTTCCTCCTCCTCCACAGGCAGGTAGGTTGGAGCCTGAATGAAGAATGAAGCTGGCACACATCAATTATTGAGATGAAAAATAATTTATTTATTTAACAAACAACTTGTGACATGGCTAAAAACTGAGCTAATACCCTTACGTATCAACTCACTGGTGAATCTTCTTCAGGGGACAGAGTCAGCCAAACAACCTCATTGCTTTTAAATAAATTATTAACATTTCCCATGACTAGCATGGCCTGGAAAAATTACCACATCTTTGATATGTCCTTGGATGAGGGCATTTTTTTCTGTCATCTGCCTGCTCCTTTTTCCGTTCAGATGGAGTGGCAGTGACATTTCTTTCTTTAAGTTTCTTTTTAGCAGAAACCCTTTTTAGTATCTGCGCTGAGGCTCTTTTATTTTTGCCATCACTGGATTCAGGGTCCCCCTTTCAGACATCTTTACCATGCCTTTCAGATGGCTGAGCAGTTTTGTCTTTTTTCTTGTCACCTTTTACAATACTTGCAGCTGCTGTACATGAGGAGATAAACCCTTCTGATGTGTGCTTTCCTCCATAATTGGGAGCTCCTTCAGAGCCTTTTTTTATTATTTTTGATGACAAGGAGGCAGACTAAGATGCCATCATTTCTTTAATCTTTTTTACCCTTTCCTTTAAGGCTTTTTGAGCAAAAAATAAGACAGGACTTACAATTTGTAAAGTCCTGGTTTGGACCCAGGCACTTTAAACAGAGCTTGTGGCAGTCTGCCCTTGCCAGGAGCTTGAAACAATTTGTAAAATTTTTTGAGCATGTACATCCCCCAGGTCTCTCAATCATACCAAATTAGAGATATCCTGGTAAAGCAATTTAAAGCAGTTCCCAAAATGCATTACAGAACAAGAGCCCAATAACAAAAAAGTCTATTGCTCTAAAAAAACATGTGAGGAAGGTCAAATTGCAGTTCCTGTTACAGGAACTGATTAAACACAGAAACATAGAAGCTGACGGCAGATAAGGACCACAAGGCCCATCCAGTCTGTCCATGTTTTCTACCTTATGAATGTGCCATATGCCTTTACTCTGTCAATGGCCTATCTATTCATACTCATCTGTATTACTCCCTTATGCCTATCCCATGCCTGTTTGAAGCCCTGCACTGTATTCAAATCCACCACTTCCTGAGGTAGCCATTCCATGCATCCACCATCCTTTCTGTGAAAAGGAACTTCATCACATTATCCCTTAATCTCATGCTGCATCCTCTTGTCCAGCTATTGTTCTTATATTGAGACATGCTAGACTCTTTCATCTTGTTAATGGTCTTAAGATGTTTGAATGTTTTGTTCATATCACCTCTCTCCCTCCTTTGTTCTAGGATATACATATTGAGCTATGTTAATCTGTCCTCATATGTTTTCTGATGCAGTCCTTGCACCATTTTGGTTGCCCTTCTCTGGACTGCCTACATTTTGTTAATGTCCTTGTGCAGGCATGGCCTCCTGTACTACACGCAGTACTCCAGATGGGGCCTAACCAGTGTCTTGTAAAGTGGGATTATTACCTCCCTTTTATGACTTATGATAACCCTGCTAATACACCCCAACATCCCTCTAGCCTTACCTACTGCTTTAGTGGTCTGCTTGGATGGTTTCAGGTCATCTGTGATGATGATGCCCAAGTCTCTTTCTTCCCTTGTGATTGTCAGCAACTCCCCTCCCAACCTATAAGTGGCTTAAGGGTTTCTCTTCCCTATGTGCATGATCTTGCACTTTTTTGTGTTAAACTCCAGTTGCCACTCTTCTGACCATTTTGCCAGTTTATCCAGACCTTCTCTCATTCTACCCACCCATCTGGATCATTTACTTTGTTGCAGATCTTGGTGCCATCTGCAAACAGACAAACCTTACCCTCCGGTCCATCTGCAATGTCACTAATGAAGACATTGAAGAGGATTGGCTCTAGGACTAATCCCTGAGGTACCCCACTTGTGACTTGTGTCTGTTTTGACTGTATACCATTTGCCACCACTCTGTGTTCTGTCCACCAACCAGTTTGCCACCCAGTTGACCAACGTCTGACCCCACCCCTAGCCTACCCAGCTTATTTATTTATTTTATTTAGTTTTTGTTTACTGGGTAGGTGCACTAGCCATAACCATGACTATTTTCAGGCATGACATGGGAGATTAATCAATATTCTGTGTGGAACCATATCAAAAACTTTGCTGATATTAAGGTAGGCGACATCAACTTCACCCCCTTGGTCCACCACTCTGGCTACCCAGTCAAAGAAATCTATGAGATTAGTTTGACAGGACCTTCCTCCTGTAAACCCATGCTGTCTTGGATCCTGTGCTCCTATGGATTCCAGGTGTTGCACTATCCTTTCCTTAAGGGGTGCCTCCATAATCTTGCCCACTACTGAGGCAAGACTGGCTGGTCTGTACTTCTCTGCCTCCTCCCTGCTATCACTCTTGTGGAGTGGGATCACATGAGCCCTTCTCCAGTCTTCTGGGACCTCTCCTGTGCTCAAAGACTCACTAAACAGTTCTGATAATGGCTCTGCTAGTTCCACTCTTAGCTTCTTTAGTACCCCGGGATGTATGCCATCTGGTCCCATTGCCTTGTCCACCCTAAGCTTATCGAGCTCTTGTAGGATCCTTTCTTTTGTGAATGGACTTGTGCACACCTCCCTCCCCCCTGTGTCCATGGTACTGAGCTGTGGGCCCTGCCCTACCTTCTCAGTAAATATTGAGCAGAAGTATCTATTTAGGATAGATGCTTTTCCTTGGTCCTCCTCCACAAACTCTACCTTATCCCCTTTGATCTTAGCAATAACCCCTCTGGACTTTCTCCTTTCACTAATGTATCTGTAGAAAGTCTTGTCTCCTTCTTTTACTGTTCATGCTAGTGTTTCCACAGTTTGGGCCTTTGCCTGCCTTACTGCCTTCCCTGCTTCCCTTAGGGAAGTTTAGTATGCCTCCCTATCCTCATCACGCTGCATTCCCTTATGTTTCCTAAAGGCCAACCTTTTGGCTCTTACCTTTTCTGCTACTGTTACTGAGAACCAAAGTGGTTTCCTCCTTCTTTTGCTCTTGCTTTTCTCACTAACACAATGGGATGTTGCTTTAAATAATGCATCCTTAATGCTTTCCCACTTTGCCTGTACCCCCTCACATGTGTTTCTTCTTAATTAAGGTGAAAGGGCACAGGTGGAAATAGTACGTGAAAATTACCCTTTTCCTATACTGTAAATCAAGGAAAATATGAAACCACTAAAATAAATAGGTAAGTGGTTTGGTCAGATGGGTGAGTCTCCAGTTTCTGGGAATCAGATGGCAACCAGAGAGACCATAACAGTAAAAATATCTCCCTAACTAATGCAAAGTAATCAAGGAACTAATTTAACAGTAAATACACTTTAAATAATGTTTTAAAATAAATAAACCTGCTGGAGAACCAGCAATACTGGAGCTGACTTCGGGATGACTGCTTTCTCCAGGTAGAAAAACAAATCTGACTCACTGTCTGAGTGGAATGTGGCTTCAGAGTTTGAACCAAGATTCTAGAATTCCATAATTAGAATAGGTTCCATCTCTGGGGCATCTGTCTTCATGAAGCTAGATACATTAGGTCTAGGCATTAAATGATGGAATCCTGGGGTCAGAATAGGGAAAATAAGTATGTGGCCTAGGTCATCTGAATGACGACAATCGTCAGGCCCTTCCCTGTATTAGTACCCAATGGCAGACATGCTGGGGTTAACTAGGGGCCAGATGGTAAGGCAAAATTGGCAGCTCTGGGGCCTGACAGTTTTATTAAAAACCAAAAAAGGCAGCCTCTAACTGCTGCCCAGCTGTAAAATTGGTAAAAGCAGGACCTCACCCCAAAAAGGCTTTAAAGCTGTGTGGTCCAGGGTAGAAAAATATCAGGAACGTTCCCTCCCTCCTTCCCCTTTGATACAACCATCCACCTCCACAACAACCCTTCCCCTTTTCCATGTGCCCTCTGCCATTTGATGTTTTCAGGATCTTCTTGTGCCCCATCCTCTCCTCTACATCCTTCACAAGTTTGCAACAGGCACTGGAATCTTCAGGGGGAACAGCTATGTGTGCCCATCATCCTCCAAATCCTGTCCCAACTATTCAGTTGTTATTGTGGGGGCAGTAAGATAATGTCCACGCTTCTTGTCCTTCAAGGGCCCCCCCACTTAAAAGCAAACTCTGGCCAGAGCTGATACAGCTGCGGTCAAGCTCACAGAGGCCACAGCAGAACATGGCACAGTTCACTGTGTCCAAGACAGCCACTGACCTGTATTGTACATATGCGAGTAATTGTGCATGCCCAATACAGTTTGGAGGCCATCTTGGACACAGAGGACTGTGCCATGTTCTGCCATGATCTCTGCGAGCAAAACCAGAGATGGCAGGAAAACTAGTGCACAGGTGGGGGGCGTTGAGCCATTGGATTGTATAGGATGAACAGAGTACTTTTGGAGTTGCAGAAGCGCAATGCAACTCCAAAAGTTATTCTGTTCAGTATCCCATTTTCTCAGCTACACCAGGATGGCTGCAGGCTCCACCCACTGCAGCTGTAAAAATGGCCAGGTCTTCTTGCTAATGTTGGGGTGAGCAACACAATGAGAGCCATGGTCCTGGCCTTTCACAGCTCCCCCTTAAAAAATTCCCTTAGTTGCATGGACACTGCTGTGTGTACCCACCTTCACATCGTCTGTACTCTCCCTCCTCCTGAGTCAGGAAACAGCTTCCCTGTTCTGCTTCCTTTTTTCCCACGACATCATTTATGTGGACAAGCACCCTGAAAAATGGCCATGAGGATTGCTTAGCATGAGGAGACAAACACAGATGGTTCGTATTAGGCAGTCAGAGTCAGTAATGCTGCCTGGGAGAGGGGGCTTATGTAAAAGCAACCTTTGTAATTGGATGTTCTTACACAAATACCACCCCAAACAGCACTGCAGCTCTGACTTCCTAGTGCATGCCCACCTATGTCTCTCCACCTCCCCAATCTAATCAGCTGCCCTTAATTACCATTAGCTGCTCCCACCCCCCACCACCAACATAACAGGCATTGTGGAGAGCGTTTAAAAAAATACTGGCAACTGGAAATCCAAGCCAAACCTAGGCTGTTTGGCTCAGTCTTGTTTCAATGCAAGCCACCTAAGTTCTGTGCAGCTTGATTTTGAGTGTAGGCTTTGTCCCATCCCTGTATGGGTCAACATAATAAAACTGTATATAGCAGCCCTAATCCCCACCCCCTCCTCTACCCATATGACCAGAGTGAGGAAAATTAGTTAGCAAGGTGGCTAATGGCTAGAAAAAAAGTTAGTGTGATACCTATATGTCAGGTATTTGGATATCATCTGCCCAACTGAGTACCTCCCCATGAATTGATTTTTGAGCCCTAGAAAATAATGGCCATTAAAAATATTGAGTTGGTCAAAGTGAAGCTTAGCCAGCTGGTTATGATTGTTTTATGATATTTGTATTATAGAATGTGGTATGTGATTGTCTCACATGAGACCTCCTGTGCTCCTGGGTGACCCTCTCCCCAGGTTTTAGTGAAAATAACAGGATATATTAACCTGAAACCTGAGGTAATTAAAAGACTAGAGAGACTTAATTAAGGGCCTCCTGTTTTCCTGTCTTAATTAGAAATGACCCAGCTGCCAGGATATAGGGCTTATAAATTGTTATGATGTCTTAGAGGAAAAACATGTTATCTCATCATGGTGCTAAAAGTTATAAAATCCTTTGATATGCCTTGAAAACAGGAACTGCTCAAGATCAGAGAAAATGTTTAATTAAGGAGTCATATTTGGGAAATTGGTTTTTTGCTAATGTCTTCTTATTTAATATACCTCCTGATAGGACATCCTGCTTGTATATTTTTTATATTCTAAAAGGAGGAGCTAGAAGACATCATAGAAGGGGTGTGGAAACACAGAGTTTTAAACTGTATACTGTATTTTAATTTGTGACATATCTTTTTGGGCTCTTAACAAACAAATTCTAACTATAAGCACTATAGAGGTAATACATTAGATAGAAAAAGTCTAACTGTATGTTGGTAGGAGTTTGTCTGTAGTTGTCCTTGTTATGTTGATTGCGCACATGCACAAGAAACATGTTGCAACAGGTTTCTCAACAAGCAGGTTGTGGAGGCACGGCACTGTTGTGGCCAATGCCCCCACAGCCTGTAAAGGCTTGTCCCACTTCCCCCCCCCAATGCTGTGGCATGCTGCTGCTGACACTAGTTCAGCCAGCATGCCACCAACTTGTAAAAAATTAGCCACTGCAATCAGGGGCCGCCTCATCATTGCAGCGTCAGCCATTTGCTGCAATGAGGGAGTGACCCGTCATTGCAGGGTGAGATCTTGAAACCCTGATATTGTTTGTGAACATGGCAGTGGCTTGCAGCCATGTTCACAAACAGTATTAACCCCCATTGGTACACAACAAAGGGAGGTTATTACATTATGCCGATGGGGATTGGGCACCCCGTTGGTACACTGACAAAAGTGGGTACATAATATGGGCAGTGGGCTCCCCGTCGGCCACATAAATATTAGGCACTTCAGCCAGCGAGGTTGGTGCACCCTTCCTGCCAAGGGGTGCCCAATCCTCGCGCATGTGCCCCCTGACTGTGTTTATTTGCTGATGGGTGCACAATCCCGTTGGCTGAAGTGCCACAATATTTATGTTGCCGATGGGAGCCACTCCACGTCGACATTATGCTTTTACGCACCCATTGTGTGCGATGCAGGGTTGCCCAATCCGTCGACATAAATGCAATAACCCCCTTTTGTTGTGTACCAATGGGGTGCCAAACCTCCATCGGCCACAGCCACCCCCCAAAAAGAAAGACTCCATTGGCACGCTGGAAGCCCACCCCAGCATGCCACACGCCTCTACAAAATAAAAAATGGTTCCATGATGTCTTTTTTTTTTTGAAACCTGTAAAAAAGAAAACAGTCCCTCAGAGGTCTCCCTGCCCCCCTCACAACCCGTGCCCACCCACTGCACACCCTGCCTCCCCACACCCCTCCTCATCCAATACTTACCTCTGGAGTCTGGTGTGACGATGTTCATTGGACTGGGAACACGTCTGCACTCTTCAAAGCCAGCCACGAACTGAGAAAATGCCAGGGAATAAATAGGGTTTTTTCAACTTTAATGCATATCTCAGGCATTTTTTGGAATTTTGGCACCAAATTTTCAACATGGGGTTTTTGGGACCCCTCATCAAGAATGCTATCACTGTCATGGCTTTAATCGGCCCCAAAAGGTGATTTCATGGTCACTGTGTGAAATCACCTTTCGGAACAGATTAAAGAAACAACAGTGCCAGTGTTCATGACGTGAGCTCTCAAAAAGCCTATGTTGCAAATTTGATGGAAAATCAAAAATGACTGTTTCAAACATGCATTGAGCAATTGCTCTCATACGCTCATAACTTGCAATTTGCAATATTTTCACCCAGATTTTCAACATTGGCATTTTTTAGAAATCCTTGTGAACAGTACAGCTGTCATTTTCACACCCTGGCGAAATGTGTTTTCGCACTTCCAGCACAGAATAGGCGTCGGTGTGGGAAATCAGTGTTCCACACAGATTAAGAAACTGACAGTGACACTGTTCATGAGCAGAGGTCCTAAAATGCCTATGTTGAAAATTTGGTGATGATACTCCATAAAATGACTGTGTTACGGCGTGCATTGTGCAGTTTGCATGCGCGCTCATAAGTTCTAATTTTCACTCCAGATTTTCAACACTGCCATTCTTCTGCACCTCTTTATGAACTGTACAGCTGTCATTTTTCACAACTTGGCCGAAATGTGTTTTCGCAGTTCTGGTGCAGAATAGAGTGGTTGCTGTGGGAAATCCGTGTTCGGGACACATTATGAAAATGACAGTGATGCTGTTCATTAGCAGAGGTCCTAAAATGCCTATATTGAAAATTTGGTGATGAAAGTCCATAAAATGAGTGTGTTATGAATGTGCATTACGCAGTTTCCACTCACGCTCGAACCTTTGCAACTTTGCAATATTTTCACTCCAAATTTTCAGCATTGCCATTTTGCCACACCTCCTTATGAACAGTGTAGCTGTCATTTTTCACATCCTGGCCGAAATGTGTTTTTGCTCTTCCGGCGCGCAATTGCGCGGTTGCTGTGGGAAATCGGTGTTCAGGACATATTAAGAAAATCACACTGACCCTGTTCATGAGCAGAGGTCCTAAAATGCCTATGTTAAAAATTTTGTGATGAAACTCCATAAAATGACTGTGTTATGAGCATGTGTTGTTCAGGTGCCACGCACCCTTGTAAATTTGCAAATTAGTAATATTTTCACGCCAGATTGTCAACACTGGTATTTGTTCACACCTCCTTATGAACAGTACAGCTGTCATTTTTCACTTCCTGGCTGAAATGTGTTTCCATGCTTACAGTGCAGAATACTGCAGTCGCTGTTGGAAATCATGTGTTTGGGACAGATTAGGATCGAGTGACTGGAGGGGGGAGTGACCGAGCTTAACTGAACTCTGTCGGGACTGCTGCGGATGTCTTTGTGGGCAGGAAAACTTGACAATGCATGTAGGAGCCCAGTACAAAAGGGCAGCCTGCAGTGCCGGGAGACACAGAACAAGTGAGTGAGGGAGGGGGAGTGAGTGAGCTCAATGGAGCTCTGTTGGGACTGCTGCAAATTTGTTTGTGGGCAGGAAAAGGCAGCAATGCATGCAGGGCCTGAGTTCAAAAGGGCAGCCTGCAGCGGTGGGACAAACAGAATGAGCAAGCAAGAGAGGGGGACTGAGCGAGCTGAACAGAGCTCTATCATCACTGCTGCAGATTTCTTTGTGGGCAGATAAGGGTGGATACGCTGGCAGGAGCCCAGTACAGAAGGGCAGCCTGCAGTACCGGCAGAAACAGAACAAGCAAGTGAGACGGAGAACTGAGTGAGGCCAATGGAGCTATGTCGGGACTGCTGCAGATTTCTTTGTGGGCAGACAAAAATGAAGACTGAAAGGGACCTGTCCCATGCCTTGGGAATGTGTAAGGAGTTTGCAGCTGCTCAGAAAAGTGACCCTAATCTAGAGAAGCTGAGGGCTTGGGCAGAGTCTGATGGAGCACAGGGAGGTGACGGTAAACATAAAGTTTATTGGGAAAATGGACTGATGTATACTCAGGCTGTGCAGACAGAGGGAGGGCTGATAGGCAGGCAGCTTGTCATTCCCCAGGGGTATTGTGAGCAGTTGCTCAAGATTGCACAAGATATTCCTTTGTCTGGTCATCTGGGAATCATGCTCACTATTCAGCGGTTGGTCAAGAATTTCTATTGGCCCAACTTCACCCAGCAGGTGAAGGAGTATTGCAGGTCTTGTCACTGGTGCCAAGAATTAGGGAAGGCAGGTAAGAAAACCCAAGCCACCCTAATTCTATTGCCCATAGTGGAGGAGCCATTCCAGAGGGTGGGAATGTATATTGTGGGGCCTTTAAATTCCCCCAGCTCCTCCAGGAAGAGGTTCATCCTGACTGTGGTGGGTTTTGCCACCAGGTATCCAGAAGCAGTCACCCTATCCTCACTGAGGACAGACAAAGTGGCAGATGCCTTACTTGGGATTTTCTCCCATGTTGGGTTTCCGTAGGAGGTTATCACTGATCGAGGGGGTTCCTTCATGTCGGACCTGATGAAATGTTTGTGGGAGAAGTGTGGGGTGGTACAAAGGTGCACAACACCTTAAAGTAATGCCTTTCAGAATGATGAATGCACCGGCCACTTTCCAAAGGTTGGTGAACCAGGTGTTGAATGGTGCTGAGGAGTATGCCGTGGTATACCTGGATGACATTGCCATCTTTAGTACCAGCTGGGAGGAACACCTGTCCCACCTTAGGGACGTGCTGGGCAGAATACAGAGGACTGGGCTCACTGTCAAAGCTAAGAAGTGCCAGGTGGCCATCGCTGAAGTGGCATACTTTGGGCATGTTGTAGGCTGGGGACAGCTTCATTCTAACCAAGTAAAAATAGAGGTGATCAAGGCATGGCCCAGACCAGAAATGCAGAAGAAGGTCAGGAGTTTCCTCAGGACAGCCAGGTACTATAGGAAATTTGTACCTTGGCTGCTCTTCATCTGACCTGACAAAGAAAAGGATGCTTAAGAAAATCACCTGGGAACCAGCCTGTGAAAAAGCCTTTACCAGACTGAAGGAGGCACTGTGCAGTGCACCTGTATTGACAAGTCCTGACTATAGCAGACCCTTTATAGTCCAGACTGATGCCTCAGACATGGGTATTGGGGCAGTACTGAGTCAGACATACAAACCAAGGGAAAGATTACCCTGTAGTGTACCTGAGTAAAAAGTTACTTCCCAGGGAGCAGGCTTACTGTACTGTGAAAAAAGGGTGTCTTGCCATAATGTGGGCCCTAAAGAAGTTAGAGCCATACTTACATGGGCAGCATTTTGAGGTACACACTGATCACAACTCCCTGGTTTGGCTGACCCAAATGGGAAAAAAAAACTAATGATAGATTGTTAAGATGGAGTCTTGCCTTGCAAGGGTATGCCATGACAATCTTACATAGGGCTGGAGCGACCAATCAAAACACAGACAGCTTATCGTGTCTGGATGAGGAGTGAACTGATTTGGGAAGCTCATCCCATGCAGGGGATAAAGCCCCCAAATTCAGTCTAGGTAGGAAGGAGTGTCATGCTTGGCCAGCTGGTGATGATTGTTCTATGATATTTGTAATATAGAATGCGGTATGTGATTGTCTCACATGAGACATCCTGTGCTCCTGTGTGACCCCCCCCACAGGTTTTAGTGAAAATAACAGGATATATTATCCTAAAACCAGGAGGTAATTAAAAGACTAGAGAGACTTAATTAAGGGTCTCCTGTTTTCCTGTCTTAATTAAAACTGGCCCAGCTGCCAGGATATAGGGCTCGTAAACTTTTGTGACGTCTTAGAGGAAAAACATGTTATCTCACCATGGTGCTAAAAGTTATAAAATCCTTTGATATGCCTTGAAAACAGGAACTGCTCAAGATCAGAGAACATTTTTAATTAAGGTGCCATATTTGGGAAATGAGTTTTTGTTGATGTCACCTTATTTAATATACCTCCTGATAGGACATCCTATTTGTATATTTTTTATATTCTAAAAGGAGGCACTAGATGACATCATAGAAGGGATGTGGAAACACAGAGTTTTAAACTGCATACTATATTTAAACTTGTGACATATCTTTTTGGGCTCTTAAGAAACAAGATCTAACTATAAGCACTACAGAGGTAATACATTAGATAGAAAAAGTCTAACTGCATGTTGGTAGGAGTTTGTCTGTAGTTTTCCTTGTTTTTCTTTATGTGATCATATGCTCTTTGATATATTGTTCTGTGTTTACATTTAACATATTTTTATCCATTTTTAAATAAACATTTTATTCCAAAGACTGCCTGGGTGTTTGCAAGTTCTTTTTGCATGTGATGTATAGAGGGTTAAGACTGACAAAAACTGTTCAAGAGCTTGATGGTGTTACTAAACTGGGAAAAGTTAAAAATATATCTAAGGCCTTTTATAGAGTTTTTAAGGGTTCATTTTGGATACATGGTTAGGTGCCTTCTGGAGAAAGATATATTGCATCCCCTGAAGAGAACATTATCTGAGCCTGTACATTTGAGTACACTAGCATAAGGTTCACAGTTTGAATCCCCCCAGAACTTGAGACTAAAGGTGATTCGGACCCACAAGCAGACAGGAGGGTTACCCTGTCTGTTATCTGTTCACTGTATTGTGCTCCAAGGTTGGCACTGTGGAAGCAGAGGGCCTGACTTGCTAAGTGTGTTTGTGATAGTCAACACATTCTTAACCCTACTTGCTGAACTGACCTCTGGCCCACAAACTGATTTCTTTCACCATGGTGGTGACACAAGGCCCAGCTACAGATCTACCACCAATTTATACCAGCACATCAACAAACATTTGGATGTTTTAAAAACAACATTGTTAGAGTGGCCTCTGTGCAGGAGTGGCCCCAGTGTAGGAGAGGCCCCAGTGCAGGAGTGGCCCACTGTATGAGTGGCCCCTATGTAGGAGTGGCCCCTGTGAAGGAGTGGCCCCAGTGCAGGAGTGGCCCATGTGCAGGAGGTAGCAGATTGTGCTGCTATCTAGGAAAGTGTGCCTCATGTGCAAACCCACACTGGGGCAAATGGGAACCAAGGACATTGTGGTGGTAAGGCACAACATTATTTTATTTATTTATTTTATTTTATTGTGATCTTGGATTAACACCTTTTGAGAACAAGCTCATTACATAGGTTCCACATCAGAGTTAGACAAACAGTGTAAACATAAGCGATTGCTGTTAAGCAGCAAGAATTAAATACAAAGTAAAACTATACATACAATGTTAAACTTAGGCAAGTAAGGTAACAAGACATCAAGCTGGCATTGTACAATGTATGTAAAAATACAATTAGATGCAAGAGAGTGAGGGGTAGTAAAGGTAAACAGTTAGGTAAGACAGGCTAAGACATACATAATACATAGGAAGACTTACATAGGGGAAGGAGAATACATCAGCCAGAGGCTTCGTCATTAGGGGTAGGGGGAAGAGAATATATTTACAAATTGTGGAAACAGTTTCAGGTGACAGACAACTTTAGGGATGAAAATTGGGGGGGGGAGATATAGGGAGGATTGGAGGGAGATATGTTAGAGGAGTGTATAACCAGGAGAAAATTGCTTTGGAAGGCCAAGGAAATTAGGAACCAAGAGTAGAAAAACTGTCGGACATCTAAGGGTTGCCCTGCGAGGAGAGTATACAGTACCAAGCCCCTGTAAGAGTGAAGGGATTAGTGAAATCAGTCACAGCTGGAATTTACAACAAGTGGTTCCTTAGCTTCTGTTTGAAGGGGCCTAACATGCCTACAGAAGAAATGTCCGGAGGTAAGGAGTTAAGCCAGTATGGAGCTCGACAGGAGAAAGTCCCCTGTCCTTGGCAGGTACGATAGCACAGGATTTTAAAAACCATATTATCAGTACTTCTGGTGCAGCTCATATTATCATGCGGGGTAAGGAGCTTCTGTACGCCAGGGGTCACCTGGCCTAAAGTTATTTTTTTAGCCGTCAGGCAGGTTTGGAATTTGAGTCTTCCTTCAAATTGGAGCCAGTCTGTCTTAACATACAAGTCACATGTATGTGTGAATCTTGCCGAACCAGTTGCAAGGTGGCAGGTTTTGTTTAGTGCCACTATAATCCTGTGGAGTGCCATGTCAGTTGCGGAGCCATAGATTATTAGACTATAGTCTATTAGCAAGATCATCGAACTAAGGATAGCTAGAGTGAGAGCCTCCATGGTGAGACTATTTTTAATGCCTTTATAGAAGACCTATGCACCTATTAACTGCCTTAGTTGTATTGTCTATGTGGTAGACATAAGTCAAGTGCTGTCAACTGTTACCCCTAAGTTTTTAAAGTGCAAGACTAGTTCCAATGGTATCCCAACCTTATTTGTGATGTTAAGAGGGTAAGTGCGATGTCTATTGTGGGAGCTAGAGAACAACATTGTTTTTGTTTTCTTATAGTTCAAGATGAGTTATTGTGTTGTTAGATGAGTTATTAGTTATTATGGGTTTGTCATTTACCACAGGCTATGATGTATTTATGCAAAATGCTAAAATTCAGGGCAGTGTCTTGAAAAATGCCCAAAATCATGGCATTGTCATGGGAAACATTACAGTATCCACAACTTCTATGGCTTCAATGACAAAGGCAGAGTCCTAGTTATCACTGACTAGGCTGACTAGGTGCAGGGAGATCTGGAAGAGAGATGAGAACAGAGCAGCTATCTCACACTGAATACAGTCTTTTTGTTTAACACTTAAAGTGGCAGTATGGGTGGGTGGATAGAGGTAAATGCTTTTCAGTCAGTGTTTTGGGGCAGTTCTTTAAATTTCATTTACTCTTAGTACTGACTTGCAGTACCAGAGAAAGGAAGTGTGTCCAGGAACAGTCAGGTCCAATCATGTGAGCCTACCGCTCAGTGGTTAGAGCACTAGAACAGTATTCCGG
Source organism: Neoceratodus forsteri (assembly GCA_016271365.2). Classification (NCBI taxonomy): domain Eukaryota; kingdom Metazoa; phylum Chordata; order Ceratodontiformes; family Ceratodontidae; genus Neoceratodus; species Neoceratodus forsteri. Next base: position 131,563,831 of record JADMNL010000024.1, read on the forward strand.
GGGTCTGGGTTCAATTCCAGTAGGTCACATTATTTCTTTCTCAGAAATTTTCTGTGATTTTACTGTCAGAGTGTTAAAAGGTAACTTCAAAAACACTCCGGAATGGAAAACATTTGAACTAAAAATGATACAATATTTTGACACTAAAGAAAAAGGACTTAATAAAGAGGTTGGTTTTTTTAGCACATTACCAGTGATTGTGCTTAAAACAGTGCTTCAGAGTTTCTTTTTAAACATAGAAACATAGACTTTGACAGCAGATAAGGACCGCTTGGCCCACCTAGTCTGCCCATTTCCCTACCTACAGGATAAGCTGCAGATCCTAGCTAACCAACAGCTTATTTCTTCCTACCCCCCACAAAAATTGCCTTATGTCTGTCCCATGTATTCTTGAATTCTCCCACAGTTTTAGACCCCACAGCCTCCTCAGGAAGGCTGTTCCATGTATCCACCACCCTCTCTGTGAAAAAATACTTCCTCACATTGCCCCTGAACCGCCCCACCCTCGATCTTCAAATTGTGTCCCCTTGTTCTTGCACATCTCTTTTTCTGAAAGATGCTACCTTCTTGGACTTTGTTGATTCCACTGAGGTACTTAAAAGTTTCTGTCATGTCCCCCATCTCCCTCCTTTCCTCAAGGGTATACATATTAAGCTCCTTTAGTCTCTCCTCATATGGCTTCTCTTGCAGACCCTACACCATTTTAGTTGCCCTCCTCTGGACTGCCTCTTTCCTCTCTATGTCCTTGCGGAGATGGGGTCTCCAGAACTGGACGCAGTACTCCAGATGGGGTCTTACCAGCTGTCTGTAAAGAGGGATAACAACTTCCTGTTTTCTGCTGGTGATGCCTCTCCCTATACGTCCCAGTATCCCCCAGCCCTCCCTACTGCCTTCTCACATTGCCTGCCAACCTTAAGGTAATCTGATATGATTACCCCCAGGTCCCTTTCCATTTTTGTTGTTGTTACTACCCCCCCCCACATTGTGTAATCTTCCCATGGGTTTTTGTTTCCCAGGTGCATTATTTTGCACTTCTTTGCATTGAATCCAAGCTGCCATACTTCTGACCATTCCTCCAACCTTGCCAAGTCCCTTCTCATCCTTTCCACACCTCCTTATGTATCAACCCTGTTGCAGATCTTTGTGTCATCTACAAAGAGGCATACTTTTCCTTCCACTCCCTCTTCAATGTCACTTATAAAGACATTAAAAAGGACTGGACCCAGTACTGAACCCTGAGGTACCCCACTAGTAACCCCTCTTTCTTCAGAGTGGACTCCATTTACAATTACCTTCTGTGTCCAGTTGTCCAGCCAATGTTTTACCTAGGCTACCACCCTGAGACCCACTCCCAGGCTGGTTAATTTGGCTATTAATCTTTTGTGTGGGACTGTGTCAAATGCCTTGCTAAAGTCTAGGTAGGCCATGTCCATAGCCCCTCCCTGGTCTACAACTTTGGTCACCCAGTCAAAGAAATCAAGTAGATTCGTCTGACATGACCTTCCCGCTGTGAACCCATGCTGCCTTGGGTCCTGTGCCCCACTGACCTCTAGGTACTCAACAATTCTTTCCTGCAGAAGTGATTCCATCACTTTCCCTACCACAGAGGTTAAACTGACAGGTCTGTAGTTTCCTGCCTCTGTCTTAGTCCCACTTTTGTGAAGGGGAATTACATCCGCCTTCCTCCAGTCCTCAGGTACCACAACACCCTCCCATGATTTGTTAAAAAGGGTAGTCAGTGGTTTCACTAGTTCTCCCCTTAATTCTTTTACAATTTTGTGGTGAATTCCATCAGGCCCCATTGCTTTGTCCATCTTCAGTTTTAGGAGTTATTTCAGAAACCTTTCTTCTGTGAAAGGACTGGGATCAACCCCCCCCCCCATCCAGAGTGCTTCTGTTAATTGGATTAGGCACTTCCCCCTCCTCTCTTTTGTGAATACTGAGCAGAAATATTCATTCAGTATCCCTGCTTTTTCACTGTCCCTCTCTGCCCACCCACTGTCCATTCTATTCAGCCTCACTGTCCCTCCCTTTGTCTTTCTCTCTGATGTACCTATAAAAGGTTTTATCCCCCTTCTTAACCGAGTTGGCTATCTTTTCCTCAGTTTGGGCCTTTGCTATTCTGACTTCCCTCCCTGCTTCCTTCTGCCTTAACTAGTACAGCTCTCTGTCCTGCTCCTTCTGTGTTTCCTTATACTTCCTGAATGCTATCTTTTTCTCCCTGACCTTCCCTGACACCTCTTTTGAGAACCATAGTGGCTTTTTCTTTCATTTTGATTTGTTTATTTGCTTCACACAAAGGCTTGTTGCCTCTGTGATGGCAGTTTTGATGTTTCCCCTTTGTTGCTCCACCCCTCCTTCTAGCCTGTTTGCTAGTGCTTTTCTAAGGCACTCTCCCATCTTGCCAAAGTCAGCCCTCCTGAAGTCCAGCACCCTCACTTTTGTATGGCTTGACTCTGTAGCTGAGTTTATTGTGAACCACACTGTTTGTTGATCACTTGTTCCCAGATGGCTACCTATGTCTAGATCTGAGATCCTCTCACTGTCCCCATTTGAGAGTACAAGGTCTAAGATTGCTCCCTCATGAGTCAGTTCCAAAACTAGCTGTCAGTGGCATGCCACCTGTAGGGCAAGAATGGCCCTGCTCTTGGATGTGGCTGCAGCAAATGTGCTCCAGTTAACATCTGGCATATTCAGGTCTCCTATCAACAGTATCTCCCCTTTGTCTGCCATCCTAAGAATGCCTTCTATCATATCCTTTTCCATTCCCTCACCCTGACATGGGTATACATGTATACAACCCCTGTGCGGATTGCGGTGCCATTTCCAGTCTCTAAGGTGACCCACAGTGCATCTCTCCTTCCTGTTTACTCTTTTGTTCAGTTGCTTTTATCCCTTCCCTTACATATAGAGCTACTCCTCCCCCTCTTCTCCCCTCCCTGTCTCTCCTGTAGGTTATGTACCCTGGTATGTTAACATCCCAGTCATGGTTCTCTGTGTACCATGTTTCTGTGACTGCTATGATATCCAGGCATCCCTCTTCCATCAAGGCCACCAGTTCAGGGAACTTTTTGCCCAAACTATGGGCATTGGTACTCATACCCTCCATTTTCTGATGGCCTTACCCCTTTTTGCCCCATCCCTGTCCTTATTGCCTTTGTCACTTTCTCCATTTACCCCTGCCCTTCTCCCTATCGGCATCTTTAACTTGGTGTTTACCTCACTTACTACCCTGACTTTTTGGAGGGGTTAGGATTTCCCTGCTCCTTTCCAGTACCTCCCCCTTGGCTAGTTTAAATGCTTGCCAATGAAGCATTTAAACCTATCACCTAGGATCCTGGTTCCCCTCCTGGACCGATGCAGACCATCATGCCAGTATAGGCCTGCATCACTCCAGGTGGACCCCCAGTCCCCAGTGAAGCCAAATCCCTGAGCTCTGCACCACTTTTTCAACCACTGATTGAATCCCATGGTGTGGCGCACCCTAGCCTCACCTACACCATAGACAGGCAGCACCTTCGAGAAGGTTACCATGCGTGCTACTTGTCTAAAGCCCCTCCCCAACTCCACAAACTCTTCCTGCACTGCTCTGCTCTGATCCCTTTCTTAGCCAGGTCATTTGTCCCTAGGTGGACAATGACATCCAGCTCCCTCCCCTGTGCAGCTGCTCCAGCAATCCTAAGGATCCACACTCTCACATCAGCACCCTCAGGCTCTTTTAACAGGTACCTTCTAAAGACAATGGTATGTATTTTTTTCCTGTCTTGATTTTTTTACAAATGTTAATTGATGGTCCAGAGCCAGAGTAAAATTAAGCTGCACTTTGATCTTACAAGTTGAGCTCTTCAACAGATACACTCCAATGACAATTAGAGTCTTCCTGTTTGTAAGGAGTGTGAATTGGCTGTAATACTTTGATGTGTAAACTGCTAGTCTGTGTTTTGAATCCACATCCAACCTCTATGTCTGTCATGCTGTTCAACTGTTTCCACTTTGACCTGAGGAACAGGGTTTGATCTCTTGAAAGCTAGTCTTAGAAATAATTTTGTCAGTCCAATAAAAGGTATCACCTGCAACATATTTGTTGTTTTTTTTCTCTACTTTCTTTCTCAGTACAATTTGTGATCTAAACTACTTAGCAATGACTAACACTGGACTGAAAAAACATCTAATTGTCATCTTGATTGTTCCTAGTTGCAGGATTTGCAATACCAGAGAAAGGAAATGTGTCCGGGAAGAGTCAGGTCCAACCACGTGAACCTATAGTTCAATGGTTACAGCACCAAGATGGTATTCCAGGGGCCTGGATTCAATTTCCAGTAGCTCACATTATTTCTTTCTCACTACATTTTGTGATCTTAATTGCTTAGCAGTAGAGATGTGCCGAAGTTTTATTTTGCAGGTGAAATTCCCATGAAATTGGCAATTTCGCCATGTGAAACGTTTAATGGAATCAGAGCATTATGAGAACATTTTCCCAGGTGCAAAACTGTGAGAATTTCACCAGTGAAATGCGATATTCCACCCGGAATGGTGGAATTTTACTCACAAATGGCGGAATTATGCCATTGCCCTGGCAAGTGACATACACCCCCACCACCTGGCTCCACGATTGATCCCCTTCCCAATCCCCAGACCCACCCAGTATGTTTTTTATTTTTTAATAATTTTCCCTAGTGGTCTAGTGAATCCCCCTCCCTCCTCGTACAAACAGCTGGCAGAACACAGCCCTCCCTCCCTCCCACTGAAGGCAGTACAGAGTGTTGGAGCCTCTCTCCTGGGCTCCTTGTACAAGCAGCCAGTGGATTACAGCCTACCCTCCCCACCGAGCGCAGCATGAAGTGTTGGAGTCTTTCTTCTGGGCTCCTCGTACAAGCAGCCAGTGGAACACAGCCCTCCCTCCCCACCAAAGGCAGTATGGAGTATTGAAGCCTCACTCCTGGGTTCCTCATAGAAGAAGTTGGAGGAACACAGTCCTCCCTTCCCACTGAAGGCAGCTCAGAGTGTTGTAGCCTCTCTCTTGGGCTCCTCATACAAGTGGCTGGCAGAACACAGCCTTTCCTTCCCACCAAAGGTACACTTCAGCTCTTCTAGCCTTTCTGTTGGAGGACAGACTTTGATTGTTTATTTTAACTGTGGTGTACTTGTTTCAGCACTGTTTGCATCATCCAACTGGTGTGATAGGCCCATAGGTGAAACTGACATACCCAGCGAAACATTTTGTGAAATGCATGAATTTCGCTAAATTTTACGTGGGGTGAAATATGTCAGTTTTGCACATCACTACCTAGCAGTGGCTAATACTGCATCAAAACCATCTAACTATCATCTCAATTGCTCTTAGTAGTCAGTGTGGGGAAACTAGCCGAGTAGAATATTGCAGACTATTAAGTGTTCAGTGGTTAGTTACAACCTGTGAAACAGATGGTTGACTGGGGAGGAGCTGAATCAGGCTAACAGGAGACATGAGAGTTAAGTGGCTAGTTAGTTGGGATGGAAGCCCTTTACTGGGAGACCTGAAAGAGAGGAGAGAGTAGAGCAGCTAGCCGATACAGAACCAAATAAGGACTTTTATTTAATACTAGTGGTGGCAGTATGGATGGGTAAGTAGCATAGGTAAGTGCTTTTCATTGTTGCTTACCGTGTAGTGGAGGGGAGCATAGACCAAATGGAGGTCCAGTAGTTTGGGTCCTTATATAAGTGCTTTGAGGTAGGAAGTGAAGGGAAGTACTTCCAGTTTGTGAGGCACTAGGAAGTATATAAGGGCACTTCCCATGAACATAATGAATCATGAGTAGCAATTCTGCCACTCAGTAAAAGTGCCATGGGGTATACTGCCATTGTGGAACACAGGCAGGAGGCAGGCCACTCTACTTGGAAAAGGGGTCAAAATTGCACCAGAAGCTGGAGGTAGGTTGGGAGAAGTGCACTGCAGTCTGCATCCATGCAAACTGATAGCAGACATTAGCAATGTGTTTGGGCCAGCAAGTGAATGGGAGGGAGGGGGTTGGTCAGTTGTAGGGGATGCAGTGCCACCATCTTCCAGAGACTGCACTGGAAGCATGGGGGATGCCCAGTACGTAGAAAGATTGGGGCCTTTGCTCCAGAAACTGTGCTGGATGCATTGGGGATGCCCAGTGTGTAGGAAGATTGGGGCCCTTGCTGAGGAGGTTGCAGCGGAATGCATGGAGAATGCCCAGTATGTAGGAAGATTGGGGCCCTTGTTGAGGAGGTTGCCGCGGGATGCATGGAGGATGCCCAGTGTGTAGAAAGATTGGGGCCCTTGCTGAGGAGGTTGCTGCGGGATGCATGGAGGATGCCCAGTGTGCAGGATGATTGGGGCCTCGCTGAGGAAGTAGTTGCTCTTATGGGTTTAGTGAGGTTCCTGAGGAGCATCTCAGGGCAGGATGCCATGGGGACTGCAGTGCCAATCTACAAAAGGCTGCCCAGGGTCAGTGCAGGTGGGTAGACTGTGGTGGGAAGGGGTGGGGGTAAGGGTGGAGGTACTCCACTGGGGAGAGGGAAGAACCTCTGGGTAGAAACAAGGAACTGGTCTGTGCCTCAGGTTGCTGACACCAAAGAGGAAACAGCACTAGAATCTGCAGGACAGGAGGTTGAACTGGAGAACTATGTACAAAGTGGGGGGGTTGACATGGAAGGAGTAAGACAAGGATTCTACTGTAGTACTGGGGCACACTCCTCCAAACCTTTAAAGCGTGAGCAGCTTAAACTCAAAGGGGATGGTGCACTGAAACGGGATGACTAATCCCCTCAATACTGAAAAAACTCCAGAAAGGGGGGGTGCACCCCAGTAAGAATAAGGTAACCAGATAAAAATACAATATCTAGAAGATGTAGCTATTAACATGCAAAAGTAACATAAAATGTAATTTTTTTTCAGTTAATTTCCCATGCAACTAGTGTGTGCAAAGAATGATCATAACAAGGTATAAATTAACAAATCATTGCAAAAAAATGAAGAGTAACAGAGCTGTGCAGGTATAAAAGTGCTATCAGTAACAGTACAGTATTAAGCCACAAACATGCCACAAAGATCTACAAAATTGCCTGTAGTTACCCACAGCTGGTCCAAACACCCTCCCTAGCCCTAGGGGTAGGGAGGGTGTTGGGACCAGCTCTGCGTAACTAGGAGCTTTTTCACAGATCTTTGTGGGATGTTGTACTTCTCTGATGTAGCTTGAAAGCAGTTTGAATGATCAGCTTAATATTGTTACTGACAGCACTTTCCTCAGTGGTGTGGCATACCTGCATAGCTCAGCTACTCTGCTTTTTTTTGCAATGAATTGCTAATTTACACATTGTTATGACCATTCTTTGTACAGCCTGGCTGCATGGGAAATAAACTGAAAAAAAACATTACAACCAGTGGTGGATCCAAGGTTTTACGATTGGGGGAGTTGCTGTAGGGATGTGCATACTTGATAGCAAATTTCTAAGTTGTTTTAATCATTTATATTGTCTGCTGTTACCTTTTTCATTACTTTTTGTACATAAAATACAATTATACAATGGGGTATGAAAATCCTGTAACCTCAATGGTCAAAACACATCAAATGACCGTGGTATATCCTGTAATAACCCACAGCTGAGAAATGGCATTTATAAAAAACATACTTAAACACATTTATCATTTATTTTACACATGGGTCCATTGTGTAATCACAATAAGGCACTCCAGGGTATGAGTTATTGGGGGATTTACCTACTTCTTGTGTGGTTAAGTCACTCGGCTATGCCTCGTGACACACCACACAAGGCGTGGGTAAATCCCACAATAACCCACACCCTGTCATGCCTTATTGCTTAAATGTAATCTGTAGTTTTGAATATATATCTTCTTACAATCAATATTTAAACACCTTCAGCAAAGTGAAATGCAACAGCAGCAAGCAAGTAAGTCACAATGAGCGGTGCAGTCACACCCTTCGCCCCCTTAGATCTGCCACTGATTACATGTTACATTGTTCATGCATTTTTATAGTCAAGACTTTTAGATATTGCATTTTTATCTAGTTACCCTGTTCTTACTGGAGAGCATGAAACACCCCCTCGCCCTTTTTTGGAGTTTTTTCTAGTACAGGAAGACTCTATAGTCAGAGGTACTGGGAGGTTGGTGTGTGTCACCCATCAGAACACTGTCTCAGGAGCAGCTGTGTACAGGGTGCTCCCTTGCCTGGAGAAGTACATCAAGGAAGGGGTTAGAAAGCCAGACACGGTAATTGTTTAGGTGGTCTGATGGGCAGCAGCATAGATAAGGTGAAGGACAGCTTCTGTAAATTAGGCAAGAAGTTGAGGGTGGGGCAGGAAGCAGGAAAAGTTTTCTTCTCTAAGGTAACCCGCCTCCTTGGCCTGTGTGGCTGACTGTGTTTGCATCAGTAGATTAATGTTTGTGGATTTTCATGTTTTTTCTGCTTGGAGTAACTATGCTGTTGTGTTCTTGCACACAACGTATGTGAAAGTCTCCTGGACCAAGTGGTTTTTAAATAATTAATATTTTATTGGTTTGTCAAACATACAGACAGAATTCATATGTCCAAGCAATAATGCTTCAGAATGGTACATATACTGTATAACTAGATTAGAATTGTATACATATAAGATGAAACCATACACAGATAAACTTAATTTTTGTAAAATGTTTCCACCAGGTAGCAGGTTTTGCATTTTAAATCATAAAAACACAGAAACAGAATTTGTTGGCAGAAAAGGACCTGTAGACCCATCTAGTCTGTGCTGTTTTCCCATGCCTATTACTACACCCTGGACCCTGTATGGTCGCTGGAGCCCCTTCCTCCTCCCTTTCATCTACCTGTTATGCTCACATGCCTATTCCTTGCATGCTTGAAGCTCACCACTGTCTTTGCCATCAACACCTCTTCTGGCAAGCTGTTTCAGGCATCTACTACACTTTCTCTGAAGAAGTACTTCCTCACGTCCCTCTTAAACTCTCCCTCCAACCTTCAAAGCATGCCCTTGTCTTCTAGTGCTTCTCCTCCTCTGAAAGAGACTCTCCTCCTGCATCATGTTCACCCCCGTGAGGTACTTATAGGTTTCAATCATGTCCCTTCTCGCTCTCCTCTCCTCCATGGAGTACATGTTGAGCTCCCGCAGCCTCTCCTTGTATGGTTTCTTATGCAACCCCCCTTAACCATTTTGGTAGCCCTCCTCTGGAGCACTTCCACACTGTCAATGTCTTTACTGAGGTGCAGCCTCCAAGAGTGGACACATTACCCTAGGTGGGGTCTCATTAGTGAGCGATACAGTGGCAACACCATCTCTCTTCTCTTGCTAGAAATCCCCCTCCCTATGCACCCCAACATCCCAATAGCCTTGTCTACTGCCTTGTCACTCTGCCCTGTGACACTGAGATCATCAGATATGATTACCTGAAGGTCCCTTTCTTACTTGGTGACTGTAAGTACGTCCCCCCCCATCTTATACACAGCCCCAGGTTTTTCCACGCCAGGTGTATGACTTCGCATTTTTTGGCAATGAAATCCAGGTGCCACACTCTAGACCACTCCTCTAGTTTCCTCAGATCCATTTGCATTCTCTCCACCCCCTCCTCTGTGTTCATCCTGTTGTAGAGGAAGTATTACAAAAGGCCGACATGCAAAATCCAAAGCCCCAAATCCTGACATGCCGATTGCTGACAGATCACCATCCCAACGACCGACATCCCGACATGGGAACTTGTCATGACACAGAGTTGATTATATTATTTTACAGGGCGTGGGAGGGGGTGAAGCCCCCTGTAACAGGGGACTCAGAGGGCAGAGTCCCTCTTTGCACCCACATACATGGCTAAGTCCGGTGTCGGGATGTCGGTCATCAGGATGGTGGTCTGTTGGGCAACTGGCTTGTAGGCATTTCGGGCTCGGGATTTTGAGGGTCAGGATATGAAGTGTAACCCCCAGGAGGCGCTACCTTTAGGGCTACTAGCCCTGCCTGCCTCCACTGAGACAGGGTGAAGGGTCTAGATTTGTTGACGGGTGCCTCCACCCAGAGGTCGGGGGTAGCACGTCGAGATTGCCTCGGTCACAGCCCTCTGGGTTACTGCAACTCCCCTTTCGTCCCGCTAGTGGCTCACACGGTGTACCAACAATACTTTTCCCCCGTACACTTTTCCCCTGGCCGGTATCTCTCGACTCACTCCGGGGACCCCCTGTAAAGTAAGGTACAGTTATATCACAGTCCCTATGCAGCAGTTCACCAGTAATGTACACAGCAGCCAGGGTGCAGTTGCAAAAAGAACAATCTGATTTATTCAAGGGAGACAAATAGCAGGGGCAGGGGGAAGTCAAGATGATTGGCTTATCACTATACCTATCTACCTAGGGCTGTGTGCACAGGCCTAACCCTAAGATTTGCTGTCCCTGGGTACCCAAGCCCTAACGGCTAGTCCATCGTGGCAGCTGGTTGGGGCCCTTATACAGATAACCTTTAAGATCCTGGGCAGGTCAGAAGGGGAAAAAGTTCAGTTAGGCAGTCAGCAATGTAACGAGACAACTTGAAGCCACTGTGTGCAGACTTGGCAGGGAGCTACCCTGATTCAGTACTCACGGCTCCATCAAATACCGTCTCCATTATCATCAACAAGCTGAGCCTGAATTTCACCAGCTTCCTCACACATCTATATGGCAAACAACAGAGGGGTACCATACCAGGCAGCTGCTTTCAGGCCCCAGACGAACTTGCAGCAGAACTCGGGCAGCAAACGGCAGCTTCAACATCACGGGGTGGACCGAGCGCGATTCAGCAGATTCTCCAGTCCTTTCAGGTTGAGCCTGGTAGGTAGCTGGGCTGGCACCAGCCTCCTCCGACCGCCCACCAGCGGATTTAGTCCGACTCATTCGAAAGGGCAAAAACGGCTACCTCAGGCCTTCACGCGCTTCCCGAGCGAACACTCACACAGCGCAGAAGCACAGAGCTCCTTTCTTCTCCTCAGCCATAACGCATCTCACCCCAGGAGCATGGGGCACTCCTTCTAGTTCGGGCGCTACCCGATCCAATTGGCTGGCGTCACTTGCCAGTCATTCACTCCTGCTCTCAGTGGTGCGAAAAAGCACCATAGCCCATAATGCCTTTCTCCAAGGGCAAGCAGTTCCCCCATTGGTCAACCGGCTCAAAAGAGCCCCGGATACTGATTGGTCCAATTCGTCAGTTCGGGACCAAAATGGAGGGGATAATCAGAACAGTCTCTGGCTGCAAAGAAACAGGTTAGAACAACACATTATCATTACTATTCAAAGAATCACTGGCAAGTAATTTCCTCTTTAACAGGGCTCCCTCTGCACCAGTAGCGATGGCAGAATAGAGCACTGAGCAGCCAGGCGGGACTCGGGCATACAACCACACAGCCCCAGTTCAACTAATTATGACTGCAACAGGCAGCCCTTAAAGCACCAGTATACGGAGGCCTTAAAATCGCTCACTGGCTACCCATTTGAAACGGCTTAAATGCCGAACACCAGCCAGGCATGGAGCATTTAAATGAGCTCCGGGGAAGCTTTTAGGAACCCCCATTTGTAGGGGGGTTACAGAAGTTTCGAGATATTGTAGTAAATCCATTGCAGATTTTCATGTCATCCATAAAAAAAATACATCTTCCTCTCCAGTTCCTCAACAATGTCACTTATGAAGACATTGAAGAGGATAAATCCCAGTAGATCCCGTGGCACTCTGCTGGTCACTCTCCCATCCCCTATGTAACTGCTGTTTACCACCACCCTCTGCCTCCTATCCTTTAAGCAGTTTCATCTCCAGCTCACCACCTTCTCCCTCACCCCCAGGTTGCAAAGTTTCTTTATCAGCCTCCTGTGTGGTAGTGTCAAAGACCTTACTGAAGTCCAGATACGCCACATGCACTGCCCTCCCTGATCCACCTCCCTATTTACCAAGTCAAAGAAATCTATATTTGTTTGACATGGCCTCCCTTTTGTGAAACCGTGCTGCTGCTGCTGGTCCTGCAACCCATTTGTCTACAGGCACTCTCCAACAGTCTCTCCTTCAGCAGAGTCTCCATTAATTTCCCCACCACTGATGTGAGACTGGCCTGTAATTGCTAGCCTCCTCTTTGCTGCTCCTCTTGTGCAGAGGGACCACACTAGCCCGCCTCCAGTCCTCTGGAAAAAACAGTTATGTACTTACTGTAACAGTAGGTCTTTGAGAGAATCTCCTCCACTAGGCCACACCCTCAGAACTACTCTGATCAACTTTTTGAAAGCCATTCCCAGCAAAATTAAAAAAAAGGTTATCTCAGTCAGCACACTGGAATACAGAAACTGCAGTTCCAGCAGAACCAGGAGCCATTAGGATGGAATACACGCAACTGTCTGGTGCTGGACTCTTCAAACATCCTCCTACACTTTAAAGACAAAAAACCTGGATGCCCCTGACCTGGGGCAGTAATTCACCCCTTCGTTGAATAGCTAACTGTTGTTAAGAGAGCTATCTGCTGTGCTTCCCAGTTTCTCCTGGGTCCTGTCCCCTTGGATATTTTCTCTGACCTGTTTTCCTTCAGACTGTCTGGAAGGCTGAACCACATCTAGTCTGACTGCACCTTCACAAATGACCAGGGAAAGAGAACCGACCTCGCCACGCAGCCAGAGCTGCCATCTCCAAATGCATCTCCAAATGCATGCTTGCATATCCTAAATCCTGTTATAGCCCTTACCCTAAAGCCTGCTACAGTGTGTATCCTAAAGTCTGCTATAGTGTCTGTTGTACAAATGCAATCGCTTGCTCATATCTCGGACCTAGCTGTGCTATCTACCTGGCGTCTGTCTGCCCATCATATAACAGCTCATCCTATGTCCTATCTATTTCCTCCAATTATTAGAGCCAGGCGTACTCCAAGGTTTGCCTAGCCTGCTGTCTAGTATTGGTCACAGGTACACCATCTCATCCATCTGACTTTATCACTCAGTGCTAATACATTTACTGCTAAGGACATTACTGGAATGCTTTCCAGTACAATTTCACTTTGCTCTATTTGTACTGATATCTGCTTAGGTGCATTTATCTACACTGACTTACAATTGTATATGTTATACTATAAAGCAAGTTACAGATGCTTAGTTTCAAGCCTTACACTTTGCGGCAGTACCATTATATCTAAAAATTAATTGGCCCACTGTGAAGGTGTGTGATAAAACAGATACAACAAACCAGAAGTCAATTGCATAACCTGTGTTATTTTATTCAAATCTGAAAATAAAAAAATTAAAATAATAAACATACAGAAAGCTAAAGGTTATTCAATATCCAGTATCCAGCAAACTTTTAATTTCAAAACTTCCTGAGGCTTAGCTTCAGCCATTGAAAATAGAACAGTGTGGAAACAAGCACACATTTCTGAGGTCCTCCTCACTTTGTAGTCAGTATTCAACTGATTCCCCTATCTATTTTTGTTACTCCAAGTAGTGTGTTTTTATACCTTTCATGGATGACATCACCGTTAGGTGATCCACCCCTTTTGGCTAAAACCAATATAAACATCTTATTCTCAGGAGTTTCCCATCAAGCAATAAAGACGTGCATGTCCATACATGTTATCTTTTCTAGCCTGGACTCAACTCCTCTTTTCTTGGTTAAGGGGGTTTTATGTTACGGGGGTTTAATGCTATAGATTTCCATTTTGTGTCATCTCAAAAGTTAGTTTTAATAAGATAGTAAGTCCATAAAGGTTCCACTAATTTGCAAGGGGAACAAGAGAACAAGGGTGCACTTCTCTTCTCCCTTCTCCTGCCAACCATCAGAACTCAACATACCTTTTTATTTTTATTTCCATTAAATCGTTAAATGTGACACCCTAAAATAGACAAGCATATAGCAAATGTATTTCATTTTCATTCCCAGCGTGAGTGGCCATCCCACAGAAACAAAGAGGGAAAGGAATGGGAGAGTCGGATACCTCACACATGGGTATCTACCTTAGAAAGGGCTCACCCTGTCATATCCACTCCAACCTAGCTATTAGAAAAAGGGCTCTTGTTTTGCTTTGATTGCTTATAGCTGGTAACATTCAGTTCAATCCTGGTCCTTTCTCAGGTGAACTTAATACAAACACTGCAACCTTCAAACATGCTTTATCCATTGTTTATCTAAACATTAGAAGTCTTTTACCAAAAATAGATGAATTCTGTACATGGGTGCTGGGGAATAAGTTCAGTCTGGTCACAGTGCTGGAGACATGGGGCCGGATTTTCAGATGGCCAGAACTGCCACAAGCTTCTGGTGCACCAAAGATATGACACGCTGGGCTTGTGACAATCTTATGGAATTTTACATCCCTTGCATCCATTCAACTCCCACAAAACCATCTTTTTGTGGTCTAGTGTGCGTCACTGTTTGGGACCCCTGACTTGGAGTGTTACATCCCTTGTGCCCATTCAACAACCACCAAATCATCTTTTTGTGGTCTAGTGTGCCTCACTGTTTGGGACCCCTGACTTGGAGTGTTATATCCCTTGTGCCCATTCGACACCCACCAAATCATCTTTTTGTGGTCTAGTGTGCATCATTGTTCGGGATCCCTGACTTGGAGTGTTACATCCCTTGTGCCCATTCAACACCCACCAAATCATCTTTTTGTGGTCTAGTGTGCATCACTGTTCGGGACCCTTGACATGGAGATGTGGTGCAGGCTGCCATAAAGCAGGTAAACTGTAGAAACTGCGCATGAGATTCTAAACTAGGATCTGGACTAGGGAGGAGGGTGTGAGGCCGTTTCTTTGTCTTTAAAAAAAAAATTACCTGATTACCAAATATTCACCGAATATTTGGAAAAAGGTATTTACACAGCCCTACTTCTGACAAGTTAGAGCACCATGGATTGCCCCCTGTGGCAGAGCCTCCTGGGTTCCCCAAGCCCCAGAGGTGTTAGAGCTGGGTTGTGTTTCGGAGCTTGGTGCATGGTGCAGGGTCTGCGAAGGAGAGGCAGCGTCATGCTGCTGCAGGTGAGGAGGTGTTTTTCTTCCCCTGTTGGTCCCCTTCCTTGAACGCTTCAAGGGCTTGGGCCAAGTGGATGTCTTCCTCCAAGTATGCAGACATCCTGTCCAGGAAGCACACGGCCACCCATTGCAGCTCCCCTGGACTGCCACCTGTTGTCACCCAAGTGGCAGTGTCATGGTGTCGCAGTGGAGCAAGCAGTCCACCCTCCCCATAGGAGGAAGGGAGCAACCCCTGGGATGCTTGATCCTCTTCCCCCTGGCCAGCCCCCAATGACCAGGGATCACTTCCAAACTTGGGTTGCCAGTGTCAATAGTAGTAGTGCTACCACTGCACCGATGGGTCGGCACCGGAACCGCTCCCATTTCCAGTGAGGTGTTAAATAGGACTGTCAGAGATGCAGCCAGTACCTTCCTGACCTCCCTCAATACCCTTGGGTGTACCCCATCTGGCTCCATTGCTTTGTCTACTTGCAAAGTAGTGAGTCCCTTCAGGACTGTCTCCTCTGAAAAAGGACTAGTGTCCACCTCCCTCCCCTCAGAGCTCCTGTTATTTTTCTGTGGCCCCTCCCCTTCTCATTCCCCTGTGAACACTGAACAGAAATATTTGTTCAGTATGTCTGCCTTTTTCTGGTCCCCCTCTGCACAGTTCCTCCCTTCCCTTTTTAACCTTACAATTCTACCCCTTATCTTCCTCTTTTCACTTACTTACCTAAAAAATGTCTTGTCCCCTTTTGTTACTGTCTGGGCTATTCTCACTTCAGTTTGTGCTTCTTGCTTCTTACTGCTTTTCCCTGCTTCATTCTGTTTCCCCTGATACACCCATTATCCTCCTCCCACTGTACCACGTTATACCTTCCGAATACTACCCTTTTAGCCTTTGCCTTTTTCCACCCCCCCTTCAAGAACCATAGCAGTCTCTTTTTCCTCTTACTTTTGCTCACTTGCTTGATGCAGAGGTTTGTTGCATTCATTATGCCCCCTTTTAGCCTCACCCACTGTTCCTCCACTCCCAGGTCATCCTTCCCTGCCAGGTCATCCCTGAGGCATTCACCCATGTTTTTCCAATCTGCCCCCCTGAAGTCCAGGACCCTCACCTTTGTGTGGTTCAATTCTGCAGATGTCCTTATATTGAACCACATTGTACAGTGATCACTGGTCACCTTGACGTCTGCAACACTGTCCCTGTATTAGTGAGTACCAGGCCCAGTATTGCCCCATCATGAGTAGGTTTACTGACTAGTTGCCTGAGGAATGACCCCTGGGAGGCTCCCAATCTACATCTGGCAGAGTGATGTCATCCACCAGCAGCACCTTCCCCTTTTCTGCTATTTTGCCAGTGGCTTCCACCAGTACCTTATCTAACTCCCCCAGTGCAGGAGGTCTGCAGGTCACACTAATGTGAATAGTGGCTCTATTCCCCATCTCTGACCACAGCACTGCTGCCCCCTCTATATTCCCTGTATCTCCATTGCCTTTCTGCTTTCCCTCACATAAAGCACCACACTCCCTCCTTTCCTTCCTACCCTGTCTTTTCTGAACAGAGTTTAGCCTGGTAAGACCATGCCCCAGTAATGGTTTTCAGTGCACCATGACTCGGTAATACCCCCTTTCTTCCCCCCTCTCTTTTTAATGCGCCTGTTTCCTTCCTCCATTGTTTCTATCACCCTGCTTACTTTAATAATTTGCACCCTGAGGGATTCCTCTTCCCTCAGGTTCTCCCTACTCTCTACTTGAGCCTGTGGGAGGGGGGCACTTTCTGCCTCCTCAATTCCCCCCTGACTAATTTAAATGTTCAAAGTAACATTTAATCCATCCACCAAGGACTACGGTTCCCCTCCCAGATGGATGCAGGACATCACCCCGCATAGGTCCTTATCCTTACAGGTGGATTCCCAGTCCCCAGTGTAGTCAAACCCCTTCTCTCTGCACCATTCCTTCAACCATGAGTTGAAACTCCAGGTATGGAGATCCCTCTCCTTCCCCCTACTGTAGACAGGCAACACCTCAGAGAAAGCCACTGAACATGCTACCTGTCTAAGATCAATCCCCAGCTCCCTAAACTCCCAGTCCCATCCCTAGCCAGGTCATTGGTCCCCAGGTGGACAATGACATCCAGCTCCCCTTTCCATCCTGCTGCCCTAGCAATCCTCAGGATCCACTTCCCATCCCTCTGGGTTGTGGTGCCTCATATGCACCTGACTACCCTCTCCACCCTCTTTCTATTCCAAAATCTATTCCCTTGACAATTGAGTCCCCCAACAAAAGTCACTTCTTTCTGCTCTGTGATCCTCTCCCGCCCTCCTTGCGGTCTCCGCTACGGAGGACCCCACATCCTCCCTGGACACTACCACAGATGCCTTATCATGGCAGTCCCACCCTGCCAGAGAGGCATAGGAATTTTGTAGTAGTACCATTTAAAGGACAAACAAACAGGGAATTAGGGCGGTAAATCAAATCAGAAATGCTCCCATGTGTGTGTACAATAAAGGATGCTGATTTTCATGCTGGTGTTATTTACCTGTAAAATAATGATTTAGCCTGGTTTCAGCAGTAATTAAAAGTCCTCCTGAATGTAAATGCAACTGCTGATTTGTGCCAATTCCAAGCCACAGCTCGGCTTACAAAATGGGGAGGACGTGCATACGTGATGACGTCATCGGAGCGACTCCACTCCACTTCTTCCATTGAAACCTATGGGCACTGTTTTTAAATGTATATTGGCACTATATGTGGATATCAGCATATTTATCGATACTTAGCTTGTGCACCAGAGTCTGGTGCATAAGCTAAGTATCAATACATCTGCTGATATCTACATATGGGGCCAATATACAACATTTAAATACAATGCCCATAGGTTTCAATGGAAGAAGCGAAGCAGAGTCATTCCAGTGATGACATTGCATATGCACAGCCTCACCATTTTGTGAGCCAAGCTGTGGCTCAGAATCGGCGAGAATTGGCCATTGTGTTTACATTCGGGGGAACTTTTAATTACTGATGAAATCAGGCGAAATCATTCTTTTACAGGTAAATAATAGCAGCATGAAAATCAGCATCCCTTATTGTAAACACACATGGGAGCATTTCTGATTTGATTCACCCTCCGAATTCCCTGTTTATTTGTCCTTTAAGGAACATGTCTCTGACCCACCACCCCACCCTTCCAAAGCCCCTCAACTCCCACCCTTCCACAGTCCACTGCAGTTCATCCATTCCTCCTTCCTGGCCCTGGGTGGGGCAGAAGGTCAATTAAACATTACAGAGCGGTCAGGAATGGTGAAACTGCTAAACCCATTGTATCCCACTTTATCTCCAGGGACCACAATGTCAATGACCTTTCTGTTTGTGTCCTTCAGCAGGGCTTCCGGGATCCTAACCATAGAAAAAACATGGAAGCCAAGCTGATCATCTGCCTTGGCTCCCAGCAGCCCTCTGGTTTAAATGATAGACTTATTTTCCACTAACATCTTTCAGCCTCCCTTTTTTCCCTAAAGTCAATTTGTTTTGTACTGATTTATTTTCATATTCACCATATGTCTCCATTTCTGTCTCCTTCTCACACATTTGTCACCTTCAGCCTTCTTACAAGGCCCTGTTTATCAGTCTCTACCTGGGATCTTCCCCAGCTCTTTCTCTCCCATTATGTTTTATCTTTCCCATCATCACCTTTTTGTTTCACAGATTCTCTCTTAATCTTATCATTTATCACTTCTTCTCCCTTTGCCTCCCCCTTCTTCTTTCTCCACATATATATCTCTCTCATTTTACCTCTCCTCTACACTAACTTGTTTTTTTTTCTCTTTTAGATATTTCCTGAAGAAGACCTAAGGTCGAAACGTAGATTTTTAACTCTATTTTCTATTTTCAGCGTGCATTTAATATAACCATTTTGTTTTGCAATTAAACAAAACTGATAACAGCTCTGGGAATGGCCAAACTCCAGAGAGTATAGCAATCCAATCTTAACAAAAAAAAAATCTGAGCTAACGGCCACCCCACAGCCACTGCACTGCACCACTCCCAGAATTCCCAATTCCTACTATTCCTGCGTTACTTGTTAATACTTATGTAACCTTATCCTTGATAAAGTGTTTCTAGTTTTTCCCCTTATGCTGTTTGTTATTCCCCTTTGTGCACCTACCCTAGATATGGTGCTGCCCCTATTCCCAGTTTTGGCCTACCCTTTTGTTTTCCCTGTCCTTGTGTACCCTTTGTCCCTAACAGGGTGTTTTGTTTTGTTTTACCCATTTTGTTGTTTGTTAATCCCCTTTTTACAGCTACTCTAGATAGGGTGTTGTTCCTATTTCCTGCTTTGGCCTACCCTAAATTGCAAGGTTGGTTCTGAGTCCCCAATAGACTTTATAGTCACCTCAAGATCTGATCATATCCATCAGTCCCATCCTTTACTCAACAGCTTAAGTGACCATTCTCCGGTTACTTGTCACTGGACTACTTGTGGGCCTAGGTCCCCTCCTGTACATGCAGCCTCCAGATCTATTTGTAATCTGAGCATAAGTGAATTCATAAATGCAGTTGCAAAGATTGACTGATCCTTCCTGCATGCCACCCCATTAGTTGATTTGAAGCTGGATTATACTGCACATGAATTTAACAAGGTTTGCAATCTTTTTACCGCTATCCATTGTTTACGTAATAAAAACAGAACTTTGAAATGGACCCCCCTTTTCTGGTACAATTGATGCAAGGGAAAGACAGGGCCTGGAAAACTTTTAGGAAGCAGCATACAGATTTCACTTTGCTTGAATACAAAACAATCTACAGCATAAATGAAAACAATTGGTTAAAAAGACAAAAATGGAATATTATTTAAACTGCCAATTTTAATTCTCAAATGATCAACTGGCAAATTGGCAAATACTTAACAATCTGATGGGAAAGACCAGCTCTACAGCAATAGCACTTCTGACTACCAGACATGGCCCTGGGTTGTGCCTGAAAATGGGCAGGATTTGTCTAGTGCACTTACCCGGTCAACAAAAACTAAAAAAAACTTAAAAATTTGACAGATCTGATGAACATTGCCACAGAGATGAATACCACCTTTTGTGGAGCTGCAACAATTGTTCCTTTGGTTGATCTATCATACCTTGTGCAGCCTGGGTCTAGCTGTGGTGGTTCTGATGCTGGTTTTAAATTTAGGTCACTAATGGTAGATGAAACTCCAAAGTACCTTATGAATATGAACCTAAAAGCAAGAATGGGGTTGGACAATACTGATCTGAAACTCTTTTCCTTTGTTACTGATGTACTGGCCCATCCTCTGTGCACCTTGCATAGCCCTTCATTAGCTACCGGCTATGTCCCGAGGTTATGGAAGCAGGCTACCTTGGTCCCTATTTTTAAAACCAGAAAGCACACTCTGACATAAAATGACCATCCTATTTCCTTACTTGCTCCATTGTCTAAAGTCCTAGAGAGGATTGTTTTTGAACAATTTAAGAAGTCCCTTACTAGCATTGTTTACGAGATAATTACAGCAAGCTCACAGATGTGCTTGAAGTCACTAATGATCTTCACAGGGCCTTGGACAATGAGGACACAGTTTGTGCACTCTTCTTGGATCATTCCATGTGATCTGGTGCGCCACAGTCGCCTGCTTGCCAAGCTGCAGCCCTTGGTCTATCCATATCTGCCATGTCCTGGTTCTAGAATTACCTGGCTGGCAGATCTCAGTCAGTATCACTGAATTTCATTTCCTTTCCACTCATCGAAATTACTGCCAGAGTACCACAGTGATCAGTGCTGGGCCTATACTGTTTAGTGTCTTTTTGAATAATCTAGCTGATATATTGCATAGGTCTGAATTCCGTATTATGATGTACGCGGGTGATATTGCTTTGTACAGGAAGGCATCTAATATCAGTGACAAGGCCAGATACTTGCAGCCTAACTTTAATCTGGTACAAAAATGGCGGTTAAACAAGCATTTGTCAATGCTGAATGTTGACTGCGTTGGTCCGTTGAACTTGCTTACTGCCCCTGTGTCACTCGCTCATTCTGTTTCTCCCCTTTGCTGCAGGCTGCTCTTTTGTACTGGGCTCCTGCCTGCATTGGCACATTTTTCTGCCCACAAAGAAATCTGCAGCTGTCCCGACAGAGCTCCGTTGAGGTGGGTCACTCCCCCTCTCTCACTCGCTAATTCTGTTTCTGCTGGTGCTGTAGGCTGCCCTTTTGTACTGTGCTCCTGCCTCTGTTGGTGACTTTTTCTGCCCACAAAGAAATCTGCAGCAGTCCTAATACAGGTTTGTTGAGCTAGCTCACTCCCCCTCTCTCACTCGCTCGTTCAGTTTCTACCGGCGCTGCAGGCTAGCCTTTTGTACTGGGCTCCTGACTGCATTGCCGCCTTTTTCTGCCCACAAAGAAATCCACAACAGTCATGATAGACCTCCGTTGAGCTCGCTCACTCCCCCTCTCTCACTCGCTCATAATGTTTCTCCTGGCACTGCAGGCTGCCCTTTTGTCCTGGGCTCCTGCCTGCATTTGCACCTTTTCCTGCTCACAAAGAAATCCGCAGCTGTCCCGACAGAGCTCTGTTGAGGTCCCTCACTCCCCCTGTCTCACTCGCTTATTCTGTTTCTCCTGCTGCTGCAGGCTGCCCCTTTGTACTGGGCTCCTGCCTCTGTCGGCACCTTTTTCTGCCCACAAAGAAATCCGCAGCTGTCCCGACAGAGCTCCGTTGAGGTCGCTCACTCCGCTTGTCTTACTCACTCATTCTGTTTCTCCTGGCACTGCAGGATGCCATTTTGTAGTGGGCTTCTGCCTCTGTTTTTGCCTTTTTCTGCCCACAAAGAAATCTGTAGCAGTCCCGACAGAGCTCCATTGGGCTCACTCACTCCCCCTCTCTCACTCACTCATTCTGTTTCTGTCGGCACTGCAGGCTGCACTTTTGTACTGGGCCCCTGCATGTATTGCTGCCTTTTCCTGCCCACAAAGAAATCCACAGTAGTCCCAACAGAGCCCCCTTGAGCTCACTTACTCCCCCTCCCTCACTCACTTGTTCTGTGTCTCCCAGCGCTGCAGGCTGCCCTTTTGTACTGGGCTCCTGTCTGCGTTGGCACATTTTCCTGCCCACAAAGAAATCTACAGCAGTCCCGACAGAGCTCAGTTGAGCTCGGTCACTCCCCCCTCTCTCAGTCACTCGATCCTAATCTGTCCCAAGCACTGATTTCTGACAGCGACTGTGGTATTCTGCGCCAGAAGCGTGGAAACACATTTTGGCCAGGATGTGAAAAATGACAGCTGTACTGTTCATAAGGAGGTGTGAGCAAATGCCAGTGTTGAAAATCTGGCTTGAAAATATTACCGATTTGCAAATTTACAAGGGTGCGTGGAAACTGCACAACACACGCTTGTAACACAGTCATTTTATGGAGTTTCATCACAAAATTTTCAACATAGGCATTTTAGAACCTCTGCTCATGAACAGTGTCAGTGTGATTTTCTTAATGTGTCCCAAACACTGATTTCCCACAGCGACCGTGCTACTGTGCGCCGGAAGAGTGAAAACACATTTTGGCCAGGATGTGAAAAATGACAGCTGCACTGTTCATAAGGAGGTGTGGAAAAATGGCAATGTTGAAAATCTGGAGTGAAAATATTGCAAAGTTGCGAAGGTATGAGCATGTGTGGATCTGCGCAATGCGCATTCGTAACACACTAATTTTATGGTCTTTTGTCACCAAATTTTCAACATAGGCATTTTAGGACCTCTGCTAATGAACAGTGTGTCTGTCATTTTTATAATGTGTCCCAAACACAGATTTCCCACAGCAACCGCGCTATTCTGCGCCAGAACTGCAAAACACATTTTAGCCAGGATGTGAAAAATGACAGCTGTACCATTCATAAGGAGGTACAGAAGAATGGCAATATTGAAAATCTGGAGTGAAAATATTATTAATTCGCGAACTTACGAGTGTGTGTGCAAACTGCACAACACACGCTCGTAACACAGTCATTTTATGGAGTATCGTAACCAAATTTTCAACATAAGCATTTTAGAATCTCTGCTCATGAACAGCATTACTGTCATTTTCTTAATCTGTCCTGAACACTGATTTCCCATGGCGAATGCGTTATTCTGCGCCAGAAGTGTGAAAACACATTTCAGCCAGGATGTGGAAAATGACAGCTGTACTGTTCACAAGGAGGTCTGAAAAAATGCCAATGTTGAAAATCTGGCATGAAAATATTGCAGATTCGCAAAGTTACGAGCGTGCATTGCAACTGCACAATGCACACTTGTAAAACAGTCATTTTTTTTATTTTTCCCACCAAATTTGCAACATAGACTTTTTGAGAGCCCACCTCATTAACACTGACACTGTCATTTCATTAATCAGTCCTGAAAGGGGATTCCACGCAGTGACCACAAAATCATCTTTTGGGGCAGAATTTTATTTTATTTTTATTTTAGTCTTTGGTAACCTGGTAAGGCCCACTAGGCACAACTGCCTATTTACAGGGGCAACCTGGGAGCACTTGGCAGTTAAGGGACTTGCTCAGAGTCACACAGTATGCAAGTGGAGGTTGTGAGAATCAAACTCAGGTCTGCCCTGCTGGATGTATCAAGCTTGTTCACACCTCGTTCCTCTGACCTCTAGGCTATACTGCCAGACCAGAATTTGGTGCCAAAATTCCAAAAAATGTCTGAGATATGCGTCAAAGTTAAAGAACCCCTATTTATTCCATTATACAGCTTACCGGCATTTCCTTAGTTCGCATTCGGCTTTGAAGAGTGCAGATATATTCCCGGTTCACCGAAGATGGTCGTGCCGGACTCCGGAGGTAAGTATGGGGTGAGGGGGGTGTGGGGAGGCAGGGTGCACAGTGAGTGGGTGTGGGTTGTGGGAGTGGGGCAGGGAGACTGCCGAGGGACCATTTCCTTTTTCCATGGGGGGAAAAAAACATCACGGGACCATTTTTGGTTTTACAAGGGCATGTGGTACACTGGGGTGGGCTCCCAACATGCCAACGGAGTCTTTTTTGGGGAGGGCAGCTGTAGCCTGATGATGGATTGGGCACCCCTGTGGTCACACAACAAAAGGGGGGGTTACATTATGCTGATGGGGATTAGGCATCCCTGTCGACACACAACAAAAGTGGGGGGGTGACATTATGCTGATGGGGATTGGGCATCCTGTTGGCACACAACAAAAATGTGGGGGTTCATAATGCTGACAGGGAGTGGGCTCCCCCATCTGCAGCATCAACCTTGGGGCACATGCTGCCAAGGGAGATTGGGCACCCCCTCGGCGGGAGGGGGCTTATTAATGTTTGTGAACATGGTGGCAAGCCACCACCATGTTCACAAACAGTATCACTGTAACGAGGTTCTGCTCAGCAATGACAGGTCACTTCCTCATTGCAGCAAACAGCTTACGCTACAATGATGAGGCGGCCCCTGATTGCAGTGGCTGAAACCTTACAAGGTTGTGACAGCCTGGCTGAACTAGTGTCAGCAGCAGTGTGCCACGGTATTGTGGATAGCAGGCCAAGCCTTTAAAGGCTGTGGGGGCATTGGCTGCAACAGTACCGTGCCTCCACAACCTGCTTCTGGAAAGCTGCTGCAATATGTTTCTTGCACATGCACGTAATCAACATAAAAAGGCCTTCTATTGAGTGTGGATAAAACCAAGTACATGCAGTTGTGAACTAAACAAAAACTAAACTTTACCCTCTAACTTAGTTAAAGATTTAAGTGGCACATATGTGGAGAGAGTGGAAAATTTCAAGAACCTCAGTTTTATTATAGACCAGATTCTCTCCCTAAAAGAATATATCTTCATGCTGGTTAAATTAGATCACACTCACCTTGGTCTGCTTCATAAGCTACAGAATTGTTTGTCCATTTACTCTAAAAAAGTTCTAGTTCAGGCCCTTCTTCTGTCCTTAGAATTCTATGGAATTCCAGTCTCTGCCACTGCCAATATCATGGACAGCAAAGAGTTAATACCCTAGACAACTCCATATTCAGATTTGTTGCCTCCAGCCTCAGGTTTTCTCATCACCTGCACTCTTGACAAACACCTTGGCTGATCTTCTTTTGATTTATGCATTGCTTATTTCACCCTCAACAGTTTTAGACATTTCCTAAAAGGTCCTAGTAGATTATTATTCTCGGCTGATGTAAGCCCCAGTACTGGTTCCCAATGTACAAGATCTACTCACACTCAGTTCATAAGCCCCCAACTTTTCCATTCCTCTCTGGGCCAGTGCTCTTTTATATAAAGAGCCATTACATGCTGGAATAATTTACCTGCTTCACTACCCTCTATCAATTCAGAGAATACATTTAAAATGGTGTTAAAAAAAATTGTATTGATGTGTCATTGTGAAGTGCATTGCTTCCTGATTACTGTGTACAGTGATGTATTGTACTGTCAGTGCTTGCATGTATTACTTCCTGATTACTGTGTACTCTGATATATTGCATACCATACTTATCATGTACTGTTGCTTTTGTTTACATCTCCGGATCATCCTTGGATAGCACCAGCACATTAGGGCAGATGTTAGGTGTGGGAATTTTCAGATCTTAAACTAGGGAGAGGATAGTGGTACAGGCAGGTCTCAGATCTCTCTCTCTCTCTCTCTCACACACACACACACACACACACACTTGCAATTGCTCTCTCCCTACGCACACAAATAATGTTTGTCCCAAGGGTAATGACAGACGCAAAGGGCAGATTAAGAGGGTGCATAACAAACAGGAAATGCAGAGAAGGGGAGTAAGGGAAAAGGAGGCATTCACTGGGTGAAGGACAAACTTAGTTTGTGGAAGGCAGTTTTCATTAGCACGTGGAGTCTAAGTAACAAAATAAAGGACTTTCAAGTAGTTGTGGTGGATGCCCAATGGAGTTAATAGCAGTCACAGAAACATGGGAAATGCAGAACCACAACTGGGGTCTTACTATCCCATGAAATGTCCTATTCACAAAGAATAGGGGTGAGGGCTGGGTGGTTGGAAAAGGTAGCACTTTACTTTAGAGACAATAACAAAAGTAATGGAAGTCAATAATCTGAAAGACTATGGGAGATAGAAACTGTGGGGGTACAGATGGCACTTGAAAGCCTATAGGCCACAACACCAGTCCAAGGAGGGGAACAGGGAGATGAGGGAGCAAATGAGAAGGGCTGCCACCCTAAGGAACATGGTACTTATGGGAAAGCTTAATCTCGCAGATGTGGACTGGGAAACATCAATAGCTAGGAGTTCAAGGAGTCAGGACCTTGTAGATTCACTACGAGGTGTGGTTCCTTGTACAGTGGTTGAAAGAACCCCACCAGGGAGGGCACCATCCTTGATCTGGTTTTGTTGAACCAGGGCATGGTGGAAGAGGTCTGGTAAGGGAATTGTTGGGAGCTCCTGGGGACAAGAGATCATAACTGAGTGTGTTCACCTTGGCTCTAGATGACCAGAAGAGAAAATCTAGGACGAGGATTTTAGATTTCTGAAGGGCAGATTTTAGAAATATTGGGGAGACCTTCCAAGACAAACTGATGGGGTGGAAAGGGTTGAAGAACTAGAGAAAATGTAGGAACTCATTAATGATAGTCTTCTGGAACTGGCGAAAACCTGTCTGAAGAAGGTTAGTGAAAATTAAAAAACATGAAGCCACTCTGGTTCCCTATGGAAGTGAGAGATGCAGTCTAGGCAAAGCAGGCAACATTCAACAAGTATAAGGGGGATGTATCAGAAGGTATTAGAGAGGCATATGTATTGAAGATAAAGGAGGCAAGCAGAGTTATAAAAAGGGCAGTGTCAGAGGTGGAATGGAGGATTGCTGAGGGGGTCAAGGAAAATAAGGTGATCTTCTTTAGATATATCAGAGAGAAGAGAAACATAATGGAGTGCAAACTGCAATGCTAAAATCAGGAGATGTAAGCGTAAAGGAGGAGGCGGAGGATGGGGAGATGGCTGTGAGCCTCAATGAGTATTTTTGCTCAGTATTTACAGTAGAGACAGAGGGCCCACTCCCCAAGTATGGTACTCAGACTGCGGGGGCGGGGGGACTGAATTTGGAAATGGCATTAGGAGATTGGCTACTTTTTTGACAATATTTTATTTTCATGCTCAATACACTTACAGATAAAATATAATTTCATAAATATGTGTCATAGTTTATAGAATTCCCTGAATAATAATAAATTAAATAGAACTTTAAATATTTTGCTACATATTTCAAAAAGTCAAATAAAAACTGGTAAGAACACCCCCACAGAGAATTCTTAAAGCTTTTAGCACAAATTTGTAACTATTCCACTATCTAATACTACTTAAATCCTCCCTTCTCTCACTCCCTCCGTGCTACCCCTTCTTTTTTAAGTTGCCAAAATGGGAATATGGAAAGAAAAGAAAAGAGTAAAGGACACAGGAAGTTATAAATAGTTAAGAAAATGCAACAAGACATATCAAGAGAATAAAGTATTCATCAGTCCTTTGTTTCCTAATGAACTTGTAGCTAATTAGAATTATGCAGTGCAGTATTCCAATAGCCTTTTCCATTTCAGATCAAAGCCAACTTTACTTGTTTTTGTTCGATGAGCTATTTTTTTCTAGTTTCAGGCCTTCTATTATTTCTCTTTTCCATTCTTCTAATCAGGGCATTTTTTCTTCCATCCATAACTTTAACATAATATTTTGGACTGTTACAAAAATAAGTGCAGAAAAAGCAATAGTTATGTAACTGGGGATGTTTTCTCCAGCAAACATAATGGTTGTATTAAGTGGCTGAGACATGTTTATATATAAAATATGTTCAACGAAAATACGGTTCAGGATTTTTAAATTGTTGGGCTTAGTAAGGACAGAACATTTACTATTTTTCTTTTTTGTTAATTTAGACTTTTTATGTTTGTGGTAAGATAATATTTTATTGATCAGCTTACAAAGATGTTTCACAAAATAAAAAATTATCATAGCATAAGTACACACATAAATAATCCACTAAAACATAGGGAAGATTCCTTATATATAAACATACATACCTCTTTTACACTATCACATTTAACCATTTGTTTCCTTATTATACAGAATGCTCTCAGGAAACATGCACGGTTGTACATAAGATCTGTGTTTGTGCCAAAAAGCAATTATTATATTTGATTCAGCAAAGACACACTGTAAGTGCAGTGGGAAGATAATAGGCCAGTCATTTTCCTCAGTTTATCATATTTTGACAATATAATAGAACATGTAAAGTACCTTCAGGACAGTGCAACCTATAGTTACAGAGAGTAGCCCCATACACATGAGAAATGCCCAAATGACATGCTTTAAGGAGATTCACACATTTGGAATCAAAATTTTGTTATGTACATCCTAAGTTTGGTATCTGCAATATTTACAGAACAGGATTCAAGATTATGAGTTCATGTCAACAGTGATAAATTGTCTTTATAAAAGTTATGTATATTAGTGCCTTTATTATTTTATTCTTATTGAAATTCAATAAAATATTTAATTAAAAAAAGAAGGGGTAGCATATATTTTTCTTCTTTTATTAGTTCAGAGTTGTCTTCAACATGTCCAGTTATACAACATTTGAAGTTTATGTTATTAGGGTTTCCCCATATTGACTGTGATACCTTTAGTTGAAGTTTTAAGTTAATTAGTGTTGTGTACTTTTGGGACTAAGGGCACTTAAGGCTCATAAGTCTCCAGGACTAGATGGGTTACACCCCAGAGTGCTTAATGAATTTGGGGCAGGAACCTGCATGGCCCGTGACCGTGTTTATTGTTCAACAGCTCCCTAGAGACTGAGGTAGAACAAACAGATTAAAGTAGGGCAGACATGATGTCCCTGCAAAAGAGTGGAAGCAGGGAGGACGCAGGAAACTGTATACTGGTTAGTTTGACAGCTGTAGTGGAAAAACTCCTGCAGACTTCAAGGAGCATCTGGTGGAATTTTTTGAAGTGAACGGGCCCCAAGATAGGAGGCAGCAATGGGCTTTGTGAAGAAAAGGTCATGCCAGACTAACTTCACAGAATTCTTCCACTCTGTAACAAGAGCAGTGGACAAGGGTGAGGAAGTTGATAGGCTGTATCTAGATTTCAGTAAGGCCTTCAGCTCGGTACCCCATAAACATCTTATCAGGATAATGGGGGATCTAGAGGTTGGGGAAAAGCCAACAAGGTGGGTAGCATATCAGCTAGGTGAATGGACTCAGAGGGTGATTGCAAATGGGGGACACTCAGAGGTCAGGGATGTCACAAGTGGAGTACCACAAGGGTAGGTTCTGGGACCAATACTGTCTAATGTGTTTATCTGTGACATATGGGAAGGGATCAAGGGAAAAATCTGCCTTTTATAAGATGGCCTAGGGAGGTGGGGAAACATGATAAAAACCTTTAAGTATCTGAAAGGGATAAACAATGTGGAGTGCCATGACTTGTTTATAGTTTTTTAAGATTTTTTTTGTGTGTGTGAATTTTAATGCTATTGAAAGGTGTTGGATTGACAGCACTGGGAACTGAAGCCCTCTGCTTATCCACATGACAAATACAGCACAAGAGATTACAGTGCAATCTTTCCCACACTGCCCTGCCAATGTGCCTTAACCCTGCCATGATGGGACCACCATGTAGGTAGGAGGGTAGTTCAGATTCCTTGCCCATTTAATCCTTGGCCCCTCATGTGAGACTGCCAACAAGGGTGTGAATAAGTGCCAGCTGAGTTGGTGGCTTGTGATGTGGACACCTGCCCACTGGGAACTTGAAAGAGACCACCACAACTCATTTCACATAGGCCACTGAACAGCCCTCAGGTGATAATAGCTTTTGGCTGTTACTGACCTGGGCTGGCTTTAAACTGGTGATCTAGAGGTAAAAGACTCTGTAACCCTCTACTAATCCACTGAGCCAACCATTTCCCCTGCCATGAACTGTGTAAGCATTGTGTTAAATCAGCAATTGAGGGACACCAGTATAAACTGGTGTATGTGTGCGGGGTGGTGGTAATATCAGTAAGGACATAAGAAAGTACTTTTCACAGAAAGGGTGGTTTGATTGATGGACCAGTTTACCAAGGGAGGTGATAAAGGCCAAGATGGTGACAGGTTTTAATAGAGCACAGGACAGCTGTAAGGGGTTAGTGAAAACTAAGATAGCAAACGTAGTGGAGAGCGATGGGGGTAAACTACTAATGGACATTCAGCCTAGGCATGACCAGAGGCAGATTGGAAAGGCTTGGGTAGGGAAATGGGCAGACAAGTTGGACTATGAGTCTGTTTCTGCCAATATCTTTCCATGTTTCTGTATTTCCATGACTTCCCATTAACCAGAAGCCAGCAAGTGTCATTATTACCACCAAATAAACTTAGGGACTGGCTAGTATTGCTTGTAGAAGCCTCCAAATACAAGGCATTCTGCTTCAAATCAATGGCTACCTTTGGTTTGAGTTCTGCCATTGAGATGGCAGGGATCTAACATGTGGACGACAGTACTCAGCATGGCAACAGAAACATGGGGTGAGACATGCAATATTGAGATATGACTGAATGAATGATGGATTGACAGATGGATGGATGGATGGATGGCTGGCTGCATGAATGGATGGATGGATGAACAGATGGATTAATGCATAGATGAAAGAATGAATGAATGAATGAATAGATGAAAGAATGAACAGATGGGTTGATGAATGGATGGATGAATGAATGAATGAATGAATTAATTAATAAATGAATGAATGAATGGGAGGACGGAGGATGAGGACTCTCTTATCCATATGGAAGATTATGTAGTCTGGATTTGTGCTGAGGGCTTGCAACTTGCTCACCATCCTAGCAGATGTAACAGCAACTAGGAATAGTGCTTTCCGTGTAACATACTTTAGGTCAGCAGTAACCATAGGCTCAAAAAAGTGCTCCATCAGTGGAGCAATGCATACATTTAGCTCCCATGGCACACATTTAGGTCCCATGGAGGAACCGGGTCCCTCACAGGAGGGTATAAATTACTGAGACCTTTAAAGAACCTTTTGAAAACAGGTTGTGAGGCCAGAGACTTACTTTTGCCATCTGATGTGTAAGATGACACTGCTGTCTAATGCACCTTCAAGCTTGAGGGCCTCAGGACTAGGTACTGTAGGTGCACTCGGAATCCAAGACTGTAGGCAAGCCTGCCTGGATAGGGATTATCTTTCTGGGAGTACAGCAGACTAGAAAATCTCTTCCATTTTGAGTCATATTACTGTATTTCCCATTCTTTCTCCCCTGGGACACACCTGGAAATGAGCCTTGGCTCAGTGTGCCTTTCCCAATTACCAATTTTCAAAAAATAATAATAAATGATCAATGGATGATGGAGGGATGGGTGCATGAATGAATTAAGTTGGATGGATAGATACTGTAGATAGATAGATAGCTAGCTAGCTAGATAGGTGGATCAATGAATCAGTGGATTGTGGATGCGTGGATAGATGGATGGATGGTTGAATGACTGAATAGATGTATGGATGAATAGATGGTTTATGAATGAATGGATAGATGGATGGATGGATGGATGGATGGATGAATGAATGAATGGCTAAATAAATAACTAAATGAATGAATGAATGAATGAATGAGGGCCTTCTGTGTCTGGTGCTTACTTTTCCCATTGGTGAGAGTCCTGTTGTAGCCAACGGGACTGAAGTACTCAAACATGAAGACGGTAACTGCCACCACGGTGAGACACATCACAAACATCATCACCCACACTGCTGGGCTGTACGGCTCTGGAAAACATCAGGAAAAGAACAGCGTTATTGTAGCAACAGGATTTCATATTCTAGAAGGTTTGGTGCAAGAAGTCAGAATGGCCAAACATATTCCAGGTATATTTTAAACCAGTAATTAGAACCCCAAAAGTGTCAAAAAGTTTTGTTTTTTTTTTATTCAGAAACCTTTAAAATCAGGTAATTTTAATACATCTGCATGTTAATTGTATACTATTTACATGACAATTACTTATCTGAATTTGGAACCACTAGAACTGTTCTTTTTTGCTAAATTGTATAGCCAGTCGTATTTTAGGAAGATATTATCCGTAGCCATATACAATGACAAGAACCAATTGGACACTTAGTGCATGTCCCTTGTGAATGCTTAAAAATGTAGGTTGGCTAGAACTGAAACTTTATTCCTAAGGACATTTGCATGAAAATCAGATCTCTGTAGGAGGCCCATCAGCACAGTGACAGGGCTGCTACTTGTGATAGTCTGCAGCACAGATTTGGGCACCAGCCTTGAACATCAGAAAGCTGGCTGGGGGAAGGGGATGCTTGCATTTCCCAGAAGATGCTCTCCTCTTACAAGAAAGGTGGATGGTTGGATCTGGAGCACTACTGCCATTTTGGTGACTACAGGTGGCAGAACACAGTTGGAGAAGCATGGGGGGGGTGATGATGGGGTCCACATGACGTCATGCAGTCACACATGTGCTCATGCTTGGCACCCTCATTGTCAGCATCCTCAGGGGATACAGGAGAAAAAGCAAAAAGAGTCCCTGGGTCTCTGGATGATGCAACACCGTATGCCCAGGCTCTGTGAAGCTGGCTGTGAGCACATAGAGCACCCTAAGGCTGAGTTCCCAAGGAAATTGGAATGGTCCTGAAGACCTCATTTTGAGGGGGAGGTCATATAGATGCTCACTGATATTACTGTTGGTAGTGGCTGTACACCAGGGCACATGCCCTGGTAAAAAATGCTGTGCCCCAGTTGGTGGCCCATGTGGTATAGAGTTACCCCCATTACAGCAATAAATAGGTGCCCCGACTACCAGCTGTTTAGCTTTAGCCCCCTTATGCCTTGGTAACCAAAAGAGGCTGGAGCTGCTACTGGTCACTTTTATGCAAGGCAAGAGAGAGTAGATAAAGACCAAGGTATGAATTTGAAAAATAAGCTAAACTGTGTTTTTTTCAAAGTTTCTCCCCGTAGTGTTGAGGGTTCTTTACATGAATAGTATTAGAAAACATATTTAAGCAATGTATTTGAGAAGCAAAGTGCGGGCTAAATAATTTATCTGGCCAGGTTCTACATTCTAGATCAGAATAAACAGTCTTCACAGTGGAGGGAGTGATGGTCCACCAGGGAGTAGCAGGAACAGAGGGGGATCTGTTGCTGTATCTATTTAGTATTTATTTATTTTGTTTGAAAAGGTTTCACCAGGAAGACAACATGAGCCGTGAACAGCTCGTTTCCAGAAACGTCCTGAGGGAGGTGTTACAGATAATAGTGAGAGCAGGCAAAAATATGACAGTATAAAATGCAACACAGTGCAGTTCGGATAAAATTAAGATGCATAAAGTGCAGAACAGACAAAAAACATAACAATAAAAATGTATACAGTGACACTCAAAACATGAAGTGTAGTCAAAATCCAGTACATTTTGATCAAAGACAACAGACAATATCACATAAAAAGTGCAGTAGAGTAACTAAGCTAGAGGAGCTGACATAGGGGGAGACATACCAGGGTGAGCAAAAAACTATAAGTAGTAAGGACGTACATAGTGATAAAACCAAGAACAGGTAGCCCGGTAGAAGTATAAGCAGAAGATGGAGTGAACCTAAAGGTGGCAGAAGTAGCAGGCTGAGCACCGGGTTACTAAGTGCTAGTTTAGGTCTAAAGAAGGCAGCTATAACACAAAGTGGGGGAGATGGGGGCAAAAGACAGGGTGGGGGAGAGGAGGCAGATGGAGGGGAAGGGGGAGGAAGAGAGACAAGCCAGGAACTAAACCCCTTCAGGATGCGGAGAACCCTGCAGAGGGATGGGACCTGGTATGTTAAAAGATGAATTGAAGGAGGAGCAGAGGGGAATAAAATGGGGGAGGGAGAAAGAGCGTAAGCCAGGAACTATATCCCTTCAGGATGCTGAGAACTCTGCAAGGGACAGCACCTGGCAACTAAGAGGTGGGGGGGAGACAGAGGCGGAGAAAAGGGGGAAGGAGGGAGGAAGAGAGGCAAGTCAGGAACTATACTCCTTCAAAATGCTGAGAACCCTGCAGAGGGATAGGACCTGGCAGATGGAAGGTGAGGGGAACAGACAGAGGGGGAGACATGGGCAGAGGGGTCATCTAGTGGTAGCCTGGAACTGGAGATGGAAGGCATAGAGGAGGAAGGGGGTTAGTGATAAGAAATTAGTAGTCATAGGAAGGTGTTAGGTGCAGTTACAGTGATGAACAGTATGCTTGCGGAGGAGGAGTGAGAGGGGGGATTGAGCAGAGCTAATTTCTAGTGGGAGGGAGTTCCAGATATCGGGGAACTTATAGGAGAAGACCTAGATTAAAACATTTTGTTAGCTTCTTTACACTAGATTAAAACATTTTGTTAGTTTCTTTACACCAATATCTGGTCCTCACAAGAAACTGAGCTTGCAAGAGCAGGGGTCTTAACAGCTGCAGTCATACTGCAAACAAGAAGCAGCCCTGACAGTCTCAGACAACAGTGTATTTTTTTTAATTTCTCATAATATTGCATATGAGTTTCTCCACAAAGCATCACAGTGATCAGGACACTAAATTGTGCCGGGAAAAAGACCAGTCAATGCAAGCAGTCTGTTACAAACAGTTGATCTCACTCAGGCTGCCGCACTGATTGTCACTCCTTGTTTGACATCAATGGCAGACTCAAATGGAGCAGGTAGGGCTGAAAATGAAAATGTGGAGATCAGTACAGATGGAGTCAAAGGATGCTTCTATACCTATGTATTTAACATTAAGATCGGAGCAGAGGTAAGCCACATGAGGAACAGGGTCCTGGACTTTAGGGAGACAGATTTTAAAGAAATGAGACTCTGCCTCAGAAGCTGCCTAATAGGAGAGGATTGCCAGAGAGGGGTAGAGGAACAGTGGGGAAAATAATGGAGGGCATAATGAAGGCAACCCACCTCTGCATGAAAAAAGTGAGTAAAGGCAACAGGAAAAAGAGATCGTTATTGTACTGTTGGGAAGTGGCCATGGTGGGGAAGGGAAAAAGGATGGTCTTTAGGAGGTATAAGGAAATGGAGAGGGAAGAAATACAAGAGTGTGTACTAGGCAAAACATATGGAAGCAGGTAAGGCAGTGAGGAGGACAAATGCGCAAACAGAGAGAAGGATAGCCAAAGGGATGGCAAATGGGGATAAGACTTTCTTCAGGTACATAACTGATAATAGGAAAACAAGGAAAGGGATAGTGAGGATAAAGAGGACAGCAAGAGGGAGACCGTGCAAAAGGGGACCATGAAAAAACAGACATCCTGAACAGCTACTTCTGCTCAGTCTCTGTTGGGGTGGGAAGATGGGATGGACCACCAGGGAGCAGCAGGAACAAGGGGGAGGGGAGGAGGAATCAAGTCCATTTTGAAAGGAAAGGGTCTGGAAGGGGCTGGCAGCTCCAAAGGTGGACAAAGCTATGGACCAGATGGGATATACCCAAGGGTACTGAAAGAACTCGAGGAGGTTCTAGCTGCCCTAATGACAGCCTTATTCAACAGCTCACTGGAAACAGGTGTGGCTCCATAGGATTGCAGAAGAGCTGATGTGGTCCCTCTACATAAGAGTGGCCGCAAGAAACAGACTAGCAACTATAGGCCAGTCAGTCTTACTTCAGTGATGGGGAAATTAATGAGAACTCTACTGAAAGAAAGATTGGTGTAGTATCTTGAATCCAATGGGCTTCAAGACCACAGGCAGCATGGATTCATGGGGGGGGAGGGTATCTGATAGATTTCTTTGACTGGGTGACCAGGGAAGTAGATCAGGGGAAGGCAGCGGATGTGGACTATCTGGACTTTAGTAAGACCTTCGCCACTGTGCCAACCTGGAGACTGATAAAGAAACTGAGCAGCCTGAGGGTGGGATCCAAAGTGGCGAACTAGGTTATAACCTGGTTAATGGATAGCAGACAGAGGTTGGTGGTTAACAGTACTCACTCTAATCATGGGGACAGTGACCAGTGGGGTGCCACAGGGCTCAGTACTGGGACCGGTCCTCTTCAATGTCTTCATAAGTAGCATTGCAGATGAATTGGAAGGGCAGGTATGCCTTTTTGCATATGATACCAAAATCCGTAATAGGGTGGACAATAAGGAAGGGCTGAAAAGAATGCGTAGGGATCTTGGGAAACTTGAGGAGTGGTCAAGAGCATGGCAGTTGGGGTTTAATACAAAAAAGTGCAAAATTCTGTACCTAGGGTATAGGAACCCAAGAACTGAGTATGGGATGGGGAGGAGAGGGTACTGTCAGTCAGTAAGCAGGAACGGGACCTTGAGGTTATCATATCTGATGACTTTAAAGTAGCAGGACAGTGTGACAAAGCAGTGGATATGGCAAGTGCAATGCTGGGATGCATTGGGAGAGGTATCTCCAGCAGGAGGAGGGAGATGGTGTTGCCATTGCCATTGTATTGCTCTCTGGTGAGACTCCACCTGGAATATTTTGTCCAGTTCTGGAGGCTGCACCTCAGAAAGGACATAGACAAGGTGGAGGCAGTCCAGAGGAGGGCAACTAAAATGGTGCAGGAGTTGCACAGGAAGTCCTATGAGGAGAGACTGAGGGAATCTCAATATGTGTACTCTAGAAGAGATGCTAGCAAGAGGGGGCATGATGGAGGCCTACAAGTACCTCAAGGTGGTGAACCAGGTGCATGAGGGGAGTCTCTTTCAAAGGAGGAAGAGCACCAGGACCAGACAGTATGTGAAGAAGCTGGAGGGAAGCAGTTTAGGAGAGATGTGAGGAAGTACTACTTCACTGAAAGAGTAGTAGACACCTGGAAGAGACTGCCATGTGAAGTGGTGGAGGCAAAAACAGTAGGGGGCTTCAAGCATGCATGCGATAGACATAAGCAAATATTAGTAAATAGGCAGGGAGGAGGGAGGGTCTCCGGAGACCAGTTAGGGTTCTTGGAGGCAGACTAGGTAGGGATCATCTGGGCAGACTGGGTGGGCCAAGTGGTCCTTTTCTGCCAACAAATTCTATGTTTCTATGTTTTACACTGATTAGATATTGGCCATTGCACTCGCAACAGACCATGTCCTAAAACCAGACTAGTTAACCATTCAACAGTCATTTCAAAGGCCATGCAAATATAATCTCAGTCATCCAATTGCCCAAATATTAAATACGGCATTATCAGAAATAATTGCTCTTGACCTACATCCCTTCTCCTTTGTTTAGCCTGCTGGTTTTATGTAAGTAATGGACATTACAGTTCCACAATATCAAATTCCATTCAGAAAATATTTTGCCGAAGAAGTAGTACCAAACATCTATTGAGAATTATCTAATAAAGTGATGCAGACCTTGAAGATTGCAGAAATGCCACAGATGCATACAGTATTACAAATAATATGTGACTAGCATCCAACCTGTGGACTACATGACTGTTACTGGTCACTGGTAGTGATGCTCGTATTTTGCTCTGCAGGATCTGAGCACCCTCCAACAGACAACCATGCTATTCGACTGCTGAATCCGACCCCCATCCAAATTGTATATCTGATCCCCAGCTGGATTGGGTTGGATTTTGTGATCTGAGGGTCAGGTCTTTATAGCTGACCATCGGATGGTTGTGATCTGACCATCAGATCCACTGGATCTTATGCCCCCAGTTGGATCCATTTTGGATCTGAGGAGACTGGATCCATGGTCGGACACCATCCATATTTGATGACATCGGACACCCAGTCAAAATGGTGGTATCCACTGGTATTCAGTCCCAGCAGATACTATCTAAGCAGCAGTCATCAGTGGGCATCCTTTTATGATTCGTCTGCCTCATCCCATGTCTCAAACTCAACTAAGACATTTAAGTAGCAGGCTGCTTTTTGTATTGCTAGTTTTGGTCCCAAAGATCACAGTACAGTGAAGCTCTTGCAGGAACTAAAGAGACAGTTTGCTGAATGCTTACTCTTCATGGCCATTCTAGAGGGATTTTACGAACATTCAAAGAAGCCATCAGAATTAGGCCTTTTGGTTTATCTAGTCTGCACATTGTGCAGGGTTCACAGCTCAGGCTGTTGCACCAGCTCCCACCTCCCCGAATTTTCCATCCCTTTCCTCCTCCCCTCCCATGACCTTTATCCCCTCTTATATCTATTCCAGTCTCTCTTGAAGCTGCCTAATGTTCTCAATGAGATCATCTCTTCTGGCACCACATTCCATTTGGTCACCACCCTTTCTGTAAAGAAAGGTCTTCTAATCTCCTTCTTAAAGACCCCCCTTCCAACTCTTTCTCATTCTATTG
Organism: Neoceratodus forsteri; assembly: GCA_016271365.2. Taxonomy (NCBI): domain Eukaryota; kingdom Metazoa; phylum Chordata; order Ceratodontiformes; family Ceratodontidae; genus Neoceratodus; species Neoceratodus forsteri. The sequence goes on from JADMNL010000024.1 coordinate 131,602,043, forward strand.
CCCCATCTGTCCTCTTGTCCCCCCCTCCGTCTTTCTCCTTGGTCAAGACAGAGCAGAAGTATTCGTTCATTAGCTCCACCTTCTCCCTGTTCTCCTCCACCCACCCATCTCCTTGTCTTAATCCAACTACTCCATCTTTCTTGTCTCTTCTCACTTAGGTAGTAGGAGAAAGCCTTCTCCCCTTCTTAGTACCCTCCACTAATTGCAGTTCCTTCTGCACCTTGGCTCTCTGAACCACACTTCCTGCCTCCCTCCCAAGCCCTAGGTATTTTTCCCTGTCCTCCTCTTTCTTGGTCTTCTTGAATTTCCTATAAGCCAACCTCTTATTCCTCACTGCCCAGGCTACCTCAGAGATGTACCAGCTGGGTGCTCTGACCTTTGAGTTCTTCCTCTTGTATCTAGTACACTTCTCTGTTGTAGCCCTTAATACTTCCTTAATAAGAGCCCATTTTTGGTCCACCTCCATAGTCGCTGTAATTTTTGCTAGATGCTTCTTTTAGTACCTCTCCCATGTTCCTAAAGTATGCCCTCCTAAAATACAGGATTTTGGTCTTAGTGGGGATACTTTCCCTGCCCGTGTCCAGCCAGAACCACACCAAGCAATGATCACTTCCACCCAGTGGTTCCCTAACTATTATATCCTCTATGTGCTTCCCATTCATGAGCACCAGGTTAAGGATTACTTCTTCCTGAGTGGGTTCGGTGACACCTTGAGTCAGGAACCTTTTCTGAATCACTTCTAGAATTTTCTGACTCCTGGCACGTGTCATGGTCAGTACACTCCAGTCCACCCTGCTCAGGTTGAAGACCCCCACTAATACCACTTCACCCTTTTCTGTGGCCTTCAGAATTTGCGAACTCGGGTCCTTGTCCATTTCTTCATCCTGATTGGGTGGTCTGTATACCACCCCCAATCTCACCTTCCTCACTGTACTGGTCTGTAATTGGACCCACATTGCTTCTGGCCGTCCCTTTTCTGCCTCATCCCTTGTACTTGTTATACCCTCCCTGATGAATACTGCCACCTCTCCTTCTTTGCCTATTGCTCTGTCCCTCCTGTTAAGTCTATATCCCAGAAATGAGAGATTCCAGTCATGGTTAGGTGTTGTCCAAGTCTCAGTTATTGCTGCAATGCCCACTCTCCCCCTGCAAGTAGTGCTTGTTTCAGAGACTGTGTGTGTTAAGGGACACTATCTTCTACTTTGAGTCTGAGCCCTCATCATTTCCTCCACTTTCAACTTTCTCTTTGTCTCCATATGCTTCCCCCTCCCCATTTTCAAAATGCCGTACTCCCCCTTCACTGTCCTGTCGCCCTCTACTGTTGTGAGGGAAGGTCCATTCATTTCCACCTCCTGGGATTTTTTGTCCTTAGGCCCACGTTCCCCCACAACCGTTTAAATTAAACTTATGAGTAATGTACCCCCCAACTTGTCCCTCAGTACCCTTGAGCACTCCATGTTGAGATATTGCCTATTTGGTGCATAGAGAGATTTATTTGACCAAGTCCACCCTCCTCCCAGTCTCCTATGCAGTCAAATCCTTCCTCCTTGCACCAATCTCTCAGCCACACGTTGAATTTCTCCATCATAATTTTTCCTTACTGTGCTAGCTCTTGGCACTGGGATTACCTCCAAGAAGGCCAGTGATCTTATCACCTCCCTGCAGGCCCTTCCCAACTCCCTGAACCTACTTTGCACCACCTCCACCTCCTGCCCGCTAGGCCATTGGCGCCTAGGTGTATAATTATGTTTGGTTCCCCTGCCTCCATTTGGACCCACTCTCCCCTCTGTCATCCCAGACATGCATACAACTTTTATTTTTGCATCCATATCCCCCTTCCTACTACAGAAAATGCCCTTAATCATGGTGGCCCCAGTGATTATCACTTTACCGTCCCCCTCACCCATTTTCCCCTTCCTCCCATCCTCCACTGCTGCAGAAGTTGTCTTCTCACTTTCCTTCTCCATGACTATGGTTAGTGTTCCCATGCCACCTCCACTTCCCTCCCACAACTGTGCCTCCCTTTCCATCTAAGTCCCACCCCCATTCCTCCTGGCTGTGTTTATCCCCACTAACCCCAATCTTACTATAAGCTAAGCCTTTTTCTCCCTGTCTCCTTCTTCTACTCTAGGCTCAATTCTTCTCCCCTGCCTTCCTTGACTTTCCTGCATGGTCTTAATCCCCCTCTCTTGTCCCTCTACCCTCGTAGTCCTACGCAGACATCATACCTTGCCTCCTGCTTCCCCTTTCCCCTCTCTAGGCAGGGGGCCAAATCTGTTTGATAGGGACACTCCTTTTGGAGTTAACACTCCTTTTGCAACTCATGAACTCCCACTCCTTCCCCCTACCACCTGCCATTCTCCTTCCTAGTTACCCTGGCCTTCTGAAGAAGGGTTACCTTGAGTACTGGGGGATCCTGCCTGATCCATTCCCTCTATGATACCCTCGCTCCCCAGGGCATTCCCCTCCTGCCTCCCTCCCCACTGCCCTGCTCCTTCAGCCCACCACTCCATTCTCCTCAGCTCTCATCTGTTCTGCCTTACTTTTGCACTTAGCTGCTCCAAGCTCCTACACAGTGGACAGCCCCCTGTGTTCCATATTGTTCCAGAAAGACTGCTGCCCCAGAGTTACTGCAGCATACTACCCTTCCCACTCTATCTTGCTGCCTTTGCCTTCCCCTTTCTCCCCACATACTCTTGGCCCTGTTCCCTCTTGCTTGCAGATTCCTGTCCTATGCACTTTCAATTATGGATGTTCCCTGATTTTCCTTATTTCTCTCTGATTTGCTCTCTCTCTCCCAGCTGCTACCTGTTTCCTGCTCTTTAATACAAAATAGATTGACCCTAGATAGGGTTCTGCTGCAACTCCATTTCCTTGCGTATTCTAATTTCTGCCTGATTCATTCTCCTTTATTTGCTACCTGTTCTCCTCCCGTTCAATACAAAATAGGTTGACCCTAAATAAGGTTTTGCTGCTAACCCCTTACCCTGCTGGTTAGTATAAAACAAGGCTAGCCTTGGCTAGGTGTTTGTTGTTATCCCCTTACCCTGTTAGTTAGTGAACAAATGAGGTTGACCCTATATATGGTATTCCTATACTCCTATTCACTACCTTACAATGCACTCACCTTCCTTGCCATGACCATCATGGCCTGCCACCTGTGGTCCTCCCTGCAGATGCTCTAGATGACTCTTCGCTAGATGGCATACTCCTGCTTTGCGGTGCTCATGCTTTGGGGTCACTCACGCGAGGTAAAAAACTGTTGGTATCCAATAATGGGGCTAACATCATATGTACTGTGAAGGATGGACGGTAAGTGCACCTTCCTTGCTTTGCTTGTGCCCTCAGTCTTGTACTACATGATTTCAGGCAGAAGCATTCAGATTGCACTAAGTACTGCACACAAAATATGCAGACATTCAAGTTATTCTGCTAAGGCATGCAATATATTGCAGCAGCTGAAAAAGGAAAATACTTCCACAACATCAGCTAAAGCAGGAGGTGGTCACCAGGTAGAATTATATGGCTTCTTGAGCCTTGTAAAAGCAGTGCATCAATACACTATGGATCACTCAATAGGGAAAGGGGACATGTCTCTCAGTTTGAGCCAGTGGACCCAGATGGCGCAGTTGTGCCAGGTTCTTCAGCTATTTGAGGAAGCCGCTCAGTAAATGAGTGTGGACAATTCCAATCTGAATCAAGTAATCCCACAGATATTCATTCTTAAGAACACACTGGAAAAACAGAAGGCGACATTTCTTGAGGAATGTACTTCTGTTTCTCTTGTTGTAAAGCTAACTATATCCCCAGAAAAGGACCTCAGAATATCAAAGATGTCAAAACATTATTCAAGTCATTTTGTTGCACCCCCAATTTAAGACTAGCCTGGTATCCTGCTATTCCCGCTGGCATTACAGACTGCAAGTGTAAAGACCTACTCACTGAAAAAGGGGTCAGATAAAATGATGGATACTGTTATGATTTCCAGATTAGTTGAGCATGCACAATCCCAAACCTCACTGCCAGCAGGAGAAACTTCTAATGGAAAAGAGGAAGATGGTGACATTTGGTCAGGGCTGCATAATACTGATGAAAACAATAGTTCTTCCACTGTTAGCCAAGATCATACTGCTATCACCATGGTTAAAGGCTATCTAAAAGACCCCAGCAAGCTCAGCATATGGGACAGCCTTTTGAAATATTGGCAAAGTAAGAGAAAGATCTGGCCAGCATTGTACAAAGTTGCCATTTTATATGCAAGTTGCCCTCTGACTAGTGCCTACTCTAAGAAAATCTTTTGCACAGCTGATAGTGTCAGTGGCTCAGTAGGTAGCATGCTCACCTCTGGGGCTGGAAGATCAAAAGGTGCTGGTTTCAAGCCCCACACCAGGTATTTGGGGTAATACCCATTACTGATACTGTAGTGCAGTATGAGGGGTTGCTGCACTGTTGAGGTGCTGTCCTTTGGATGAGATGTTAAACTGAGGTCCCCTCTGCCCCTTGCTGATCACTGTCAGAAGGAAGTATCCCATGGCACTTATTGATGAAGAGTAGGGAAGTGCGCCGGATCTCAGTTCTGTTTTTCAAATGTATTTAATACACTATCAGTGCTTGGTTTATCTAAAGAGACACAAACTGTGATTATGTATAAGATATTCTACTGGATTACATGCTTCATAAAATAGGCATGGCCAAAAGTTTAGCTTTCGGACAGAGTTCTGTGCTAGATGTGCATTCACGGCAGGGATATGCTTCCGGTAGAGCAGCTGAAATAATGCAAACTGCTTGGTCCAAAAATAATTATGAAAGTAGCAAAAGAGGGAATAAAGATTTATATATATATATATATATATATATATATATATATATATATTGGGGCATTCTAGAGATATGTAGTAGTTTGCTAAGTTTGTGCCTAGAGGCAGACTAGTGAACAAAGGTTAGGACCTGAAGGGCACAGCTGACAGTGTCCCTTTAAAGGGTAACTGACTAAAAAGAATAAAGAGGCAGCTAATCTGCAACAAATGAAAATTTGAAAAAATGCAGGGAAGGTGATTGGTATCTCTCTGGAATGTAGAGTGTGGATTGCAGCATCATATAAGGGGGCTCCAGTGCTGGCAAAAAAGAAATAATAAAGTCAGCTTCAACTCCACCAGCTAAAAATAAGGTCTAATAGAAAAATATAAATGGCAAAGCAGAGGCATGACCATTACTTTGTTTTGCGTATGATAGCTTTCTGACAGCCAAGGCTTCTTGAGCAACTTTAAGCAATGCATAGGCATGTAGAGCATGAAGAATCACTAAATAATGAATGAAAAAATGTAGTGCCACCTTAATTAGCCCATCTAATAGTAGTACCACTTCACTGGGGGGGGGCAGGGAGTATCCAAGCAACTACTGGCATGTCAGCCTTACCTCCATCATAGGCAAGCTGATGAAAACCATAGTGAAGGAGTGTTTGGTGGCCTTCTTAGAGGACAGCAGACTACAGGATGAAAACCACTATGGGTCTGTGTCAGGGAAGTCTTGCCAGACCAACCTGCCACTCTTTTTCAATGGCGTCACCAAGGCAATAGTCAGATCAGGCTGCAGATCATCTCTGCTTCTACTTCAGCAAGGCCTTAGATTCAGAACCACACAGGAGGCTGCTAAAGACATTGGAGGACTTGGTAATAGAGCTGGATTTATCTAAGTGGGTCAAAAACTGGCTAAAGGGGAGGTAACAGAGAGTAATTGTTAATGGAGCTAAATCAGGGGACAGAGAAGTCATGAACGGAATGCTGCAGATATCAGTCCTGGGATCTGTCCTATTTAATATGTTCATAAGTGACACTGGGATGGATATCCATGGGAAATTATGTCTCTTTGCTGGCAATTTTTTTTTTTTAGTTTTTGTTGACTGGGAAAGAGGGCTAGATAATTTTGTCTATTTTGTGAGGTACAGATGGTAACCAACTGAAATTGAACCAGATTAAGCTGTTGGTGGTATTTTTAGTGAAAGGGGGAAATTTGGCCAATGCGCCAGAGAAATTCCCCTACTCAAAAAATTGATCTCTTTAAGAAGATTCAACCCTACTTGTATGCATCTAGTGTGGTCTTATGGTCAGGAGACTTTAATTGTGGGTTGCAACAATCAGATAGGGGATTAAAGAAAAATAATCTATTCTGTGACTTTAATGCTCTGAAAGAAATAATTACTTGAACTTGGAATTATTAGAAAATAAAGCTATTCAAAGAAAATGGCAAACTCTATGGGCAGCCAAAAATTCAGTATTATGTATGTACGACTCAGTCTCTGAATGGTGGGAGGATTCCAAAAAATCTTTTGAGTCCTTTTTTCAAAAAAAAGCAGGTAGGAATGCGCAACATGAATACTTTCAATATCTTAATTTAAGGAAGCAATTACACATACTTCTTTCTAAGGCGGAAACACTGAAAGTGAATTACAGTAAGCAGATTAGTGAAATAAAGAAAGAAATGTTTAAACAACAATACAACAGAGCAAAGTCTTTAAAACAAGAAATTAAATTTGGTACTCAAAGTAAAAAACATACTTTTGATGAGTTTAAGGAGTGTAAGCAAAGAGCAAATCAAATAATTATGACAGCTCTTTAGGATGAATTTGGAAACACACACCACTAAACAGGGGATTATAGGAACAGTAAATAGGTACACTGATAGAACTTTTGGCACAGCACCATAAATAAAAACAGATGCCAACTATCTAAATATTTCATATATTCCACACCTATCTGAGATAAAAAAAAAAAAAGATTTAATTAAACGAATAACTAAATAAGAAGTCCAGGCAGCAGTAAGCACTCTAAGTAATAATACAGCCCCTGGGATGGACGGACTAACCACTGAATTATATAAACACTTTTGCAAAAGATTTGGTACTAGACCTGACAATGGTATACAATGAAATACTGGAAAAGAAAAATGTTCCCACTTTCATGTCAATGGCACATGTTATCTTTTTATAGGATGGAGACAGTCCAGAGGAGGGCAACTAAAATGGTGCAGGGTCTGCACTGGAAACCATACGGAGAGAGGCTAAGAGGGAGAGGGGGGACATGATAGAAACTTTCAAGTATCTCATGGGAATCAATAAAGTCCAAGAGAGTAGCATCTTTCAGAAAAAGAGATGTGCAAGAACAAGGGGGCACAATTTGAAGATAGATGGGGGACAGCTCAGGGGCAATGTGAGGAAGTATTTTTCTCAAACAGGGTGGTGGATGCATGGAATGGCCTCCCTGAGAAGGTTGTGGGGTCAAAAACAGTGGGGGAATTCAAGAATGCATGGTGATCCTCACAACATACCCTCATATGCAAATATTCGAATCACAAATGCCTCAATACCCATTCTAGACCTACAGTTTGGAGAAGGAAACGGCTCAAGTGAACTGGAAAGCAAGAATTCAGAAGGCTGAAAACCTAATAATGCAATGGGAAAAATAAGCAGATTTCAAAATTAAAGAGAGTCGTATTGATAAAAATGTTACTACTGCCAATCTTTCTGTATGTAAGTTATCTGTTTCCACCACTCTCTCAGCTGGAAACCAGGATTCATAACATATTCTTCCAGGCCCTGTGGGGCAGTCATTTAGTCCTATAAAACGGGAGACAACCTACAGAAATACTCAAGAAGGAGGTCTGGGAATAGAAACATAGAAACATAGAAGTTGATGGCAGATAAGGACCGCAAGGCCCATCCAGTCTGCCCATTTCTTTTTCTACCTTATAAATGTGCCATCGGCCTTTGCTCTGTCAGTGGCCTATCTATTCATAGTCATTTGTATTGCTCCCTTATGCCTATCCCATGCCTGTTTGAAGCCCTGCACTGTATTCATAGCCACCACTTCTTGTGGTAAGCCATTCCATGCATCCACCATCCTTTCTGTGAAAAAGAATTTCCTCATGATCCCCCTTAATCGGCCCCCTCTAATCTCATGCTGTGTCCTCTTGTCCTGCTATTTTTCTTATATTTAAACATGTTAGACTCTTTTCACCTTGTTAATGCCTATAAGGTGTTTGAATGCCTCGATCATATCACCTCTCTCCTCCTTTGCTCAAGGTATACATATTGAGCTCTGTTAATCTGTCCTCATATGTCTTCTGATGCAGTCCCTGCACCATTTTGGTTGCCTTCTCTGGACTGCCTCAATTTGGTTAATGTCCTTGTGAAGGTGTGGCCTCCAATACTGCATGCAGTACTCAGATGGGGAGCCTAACCAGTGTCTTGCAAACAGGAATTCTTACCTCCCTCTTACAACTTGTGATACCCCTACCAATACACCCTAACACCCCCCAGCCTTACCTACTGCTTTAGAGGTCTGCTTGGATGATTTCAGGTCATCAGTGATGATGATGCCCAAGTCTCTTTCTTCCTCTGTGACTGCTAGCAACTCCCCTCCCAGCCTATAGGTGGCTTCAGGGTTTCTCTTCCCTATGGGCATGATTTTGCACTTCTTTGCATTAAATCCCAGTTGCCACTCTTCTGACCATTTTGCTAGTTTATCCAGATCTTTCTCATTCTGCCCACCCATCTGGATCATCTACTCTGTTGCAGATCTTGGTGTCATCTGCAACAGACAAGCCTTACCCTGTAGTCCATCTGCAAGGTCACTAATGAAGATGTTGAAGAGGACTGGCCCCAGGACTGATCCCTGAGGTACCCACTTGTGACTTGCATCTCTTCTGACTGTATTCCATTTACCACCACTCTCTGTTTTCTGCCCGTCAACCAGTTTGCCACCCAGTTGACCAACTTCTGACCCACCCCGAGCCTACTCCAGCTTATTTATCAATCTTCTATGTGGAACAGTGTCAAAGCTTTGCTGAAGTCAAGGTAGGCGTACATCAACTGCTCCCCTTGGTCCACCACTCTGGTTACCCAGTCAAAGAAATCTATGAGATTAGTTTGACAGGACCTTCCTTTGTAAACCCATGCTGTCTTGGATCCTGTGCCCCTATGGATTCCAGGTGTTGCACTATCCTTTCCTTAAGGTACCTCCATAATCTTGCCCTACTGAGGTAAGACTGACTGGTCTGTAGTTCCCGCCTCCTCCCTGCTACCACTCTTGTGGAGCGGGATCACATGAGCCCTTCTCCAGTCTTCTCACGACCTCTCCTGTGCTCAGAGACTCACTAAACAGTTCTGCTAATGGCTCTGCTAGTTCCACCTTTAGCATGTTAGTACCCTGGGATGTATGCCATCAGGTCCCATTGCCTTATCCACCTGAGCTTAGCAAGCTCTTGTAGGGACCCTTTCTTTTGTGAAGGGAGTAGTGCTCACCTCCCCGTCCATGATGCTGAGCTATGGGCCCTGCCCTACCTTCTCTTCAGTAAATACTGAGCAAAGTATCTATTTAGGATAGATGCCTTTACAGGGTCCTCCTCCTCACATGCTCCCTTTTCTCCATTAAGCTTAGCAATACCCCCTCTGGACTTTCTCCTTTCACTAATGTATCTATAGAAAGTCTTGTCACCTTCTTTTACTGTTCGTGCTAGTGTTTCTTCAGTTTGGGACTTTGCCTGCCTTACTGCCTTCCCTGCTTCCCTTAGGGCAGTTTGGTATGCCTCCCTATCTTCATCCCGCTGTGTTCCCTTATATTTCCTGAAGGCCAGCCTTTTGGCTCTGACCTTTTCTGCTACTGTATTTGAGAACCAAAGTGGTTTCCTTCTTCTTTTGCACTTCCTTTTCTGTCTAACACAATGGGATGTTGCTTCAAGTATTGCATCCTTAATGCTTGCCCACTTTGCCTGTACCCTCTCACCTGTGTTTCTTTTTGCTAGGGCTAGCTTAACTCTGTTGGCCATCTTATCAAAGTCAGCTCCTCTGAAGTCCCATATTTTTGCCTTGGAATGGGATGATTTAGATGTAGTAGCCAAATTGAACCATACCATGAGATGGTCACTGGCCCCCAGGTGACCTTCTACCTGGAGCTCTGTGATCCCTTCCTTGTTAGTCAGTACTAGATCTAGGATAGCCCTGTCTCTTGTGGGTTGCTGTACCAGTTGTTTGAGGCCCTCCCCCTGCAGGGAATCCACTATGTGTCTACTTCTGGCAGATGTTCCTGCTGGTATTGACCAATCTGTATCCGGCATGTTGAAGTCTCCCATTATCAGAACCTCCCTTTAGCTGCTGTCATGTTTTGTATATCTTCTAACAGTAATGTGTCTATGTCCTCCCCTGGTCTGGGGGCCTGTAGACAACCCCAGTTCTTATGGCAGTCCCATTTCCTGTTTCCGGGTGACCCACAGTTCTTCTGGCTCCTTATGTGTATTCTGAATTTCTGTAGCTTTGATATTTTCATTGACATACAGGGCCTCCTCCCCCTTTTGCACCTCGGTCTCTTCTGAACAATACATAGCCAGGTACTGAAGTCTCCTAAGTGTGGTTACTGGTAAACCACGTCTCACTAATTGCTAATATGTCCAGTTTAGCCTCTGACATTATTGCCTGCAGGTCTGGGATCTTATTTCCCAGGCTGTGAGCATTTGTGTACATGATTTTCCATTGGCCAGATTTTGGTGTGTTAGTTGTTGGGTGAGGTTTGGCATTACCCTGTGCATTGTATGGGAGACAAACCTTTTTCTTACCTGGTGATGCAAATGAACTGCAAACATGCTGAATCCCTGTTTGACCACTAGCTGCGGGGGGAAGGGTGTTCTTCCCATTCGACGTATGGGGTGCTGCACCCCTCTCCCCGTTTGCTAGTTTAAATATTCTGCAAAGACGTCAAACTTCTGCCCCAATGCACTGACTCCCTCCTTAGTCAGATGCAGTCCATCAAATTTAAAGAACTTTCGCTCCCAGAACTGTTGCCAGTTCTTTACAAATCTGTGTCGTTTTCCTGGCACCAGCCCTTGAGCCACATGTTTAGCTCCCCTATCTCCCCTTCTCTGACCTTCCGTCCATCTGCTCCCCTCTCCCAGACTGGCAGGATCTCAGAGAAGGAGATGCCGGACGAAATAGATGATAGTTTGTCACCCAGCCTGGTCAGGTGTTCCTTGGTCTCCACAACTGACCTGCTGGCAAGATCATTAGTCCCTATGTGTACTAGGACATCAATGTTTTCTCCTGCTTTGTGAACAATTTTAGCAATGCGGTCAGTGTGTCTCCATGCTGATGTACCTGGGAGACATCTGACCATTACTCCTGGCTGGAGATGGGTATCAACTCCCCGAATCATGGAGTCTCCTATGATAAGAAGTTTTTTGGATTTCCTTTTTGCTTTTTGTGTTTTGGTTCCTGATTTAGGTGAGTTTTGTTGTGCTAGTTCCTGTGCTGCAGTGTCCTGCTCTGCAGTGTCTTCTGCCTCTTTGTTTGATTTCAGAGATAGAGGCAGATACCTGTTTGTAGTGTTTATATGGTTTTTGGAGGTAATATGTTGGAGAGCAGAGAGTGATGGGGCACCCGATTTGCCCCTCCTAACCACCTGCCAACCTCCTGGACCAACTACCCTCTGCGGTCGAGGTTTTTCTGTTGAATGCTGGGGAAATGGCGGGTGATTCTTATAATGTATTTCCTCTTGAATATGAAATTTGAGGCGTGCAATCTCTGCCCATGCTGCCCGGAGCTGAGCCCTAAGATCTCCAAAGGCCCAGCATGTAGGACAGTGTCCTAAATCCTGTAAGACTGTCCTTCTGAAAATTGTTCCACAGTACCTGCAGTTAATGATATCCATTCCAGATAAGTTGCTGGGTTTATAACCTAGTCAGAGTAATTAGAAGGAAAAAAGGAAAAAAAATGCAAGTAATGGTTTGATTGTGTTTTGTTTAACTTGTTATAACAAGTTAAATTACTAGTGCCCCTGTAAATGAGCTCACCTTGTGGAGGCCCCACTGATCCACCCCTTCCTGCTCTGCCACAGGAAATGTCACAACTGTGGTACCCTATAAAAGGAGTGTAGTGTGGGGTGGTTGGGGGATGGGGTGGGTGGCTGGGCCCTTTCCCTGCCGAAAAAGAAGAACCACGGATGAAAGAACAAGGAGGTAAGAGCAGAAACAATCAGTCAACAACAAATGCAGTAACCCTGAAAGCTTATCCTAATGTTAGATAAAACTGTAAAACCTGTAAAACACCACCTGTAATAATTTCAGAGAAGATATATGCTGTAAGAAACACTTTGCTACAGAGAAAAATAAAGCAATGAAATGTTAGCAACAAACAGTAGCAATCCCTGTGAGTAAAAAATAAAAATAACACCACACAGTAAATCTGCTTAGCCAAAATAATTCTTAATCCTTTTCCCTTGCTCTGGTAAGTTTCTCTACTCTGCCTTTCAAGCAGTCTTAGAAGGAAAGAGCTCAGGTGAAGCTAGGTGCCTTGGCCAGCAAACCAAGTCCTATCACTTTTTTCTATAATACCTTCTTGTTTTACAACATAACAACATTTGGGAACCCAGGAATAAATCAAGGGTGGCAGTAGTACAAGAGTGGGTGAATGTATGTAAGCAAGCATGGTCCCAAAATAAAAGTAGAATTCTAAGGGCAACACAAATAATCTCAGATTATGTGAAGCCTTTATTTAAAAAACTGATTAAATAGAAAGTACCAGATTTATCAGCAACAGTGAACTCTGGGAAGGGGATTTATGATGTTATATTAGGGGTAATGTGTAATACAGAGCTAAGCATTCCACAGAGTCCAGCAGATTGCAATAAATTAACTTTGGTACAACTTTATAATAATAGAATGCCCACGTATACCTGGGATGTACTGTGGCTGAGCATTCATGGACACCTCAATGTTAAAAATAATAATAAACACAAACCAGTTACAGAAAGGTACTGTTTAAGACCGGAATGTCAGCAAATCTTAGAAACACAAGAGCATCTTTTTTGGAATGCAAGTATGTAAAGGGTTTTTGGGCTTATTTGGCCACACAGTGGTGCATGATTTTATTCTCTAGTTTATCATATGAAACCGTAGTACTTGGTATTTATCTGCAGAATTGGAAAGGATTTCATACTGGTACCTTGCAGATTACCTTTTCTGTCATAAAATGCTATATTTGGCAAGCCCACTATAAAAGGGTCTTGCAGCAGAAAAATGTTGCTCCTGGGGATACTCTGAAGAATAGTATTTTATCTTTATACTGCACATGAGGAAGCTGGAAAAAAGTATCAAAGCCTCAGCTGTAGTCATTATGGAAATCTTGTCATTATATTCGGCGTAGTTAACTATTAGATACAGGTCATAGGAGGGAGCAGTTATTTTAAAAAGTCTTCTCTGTGTTTTTTGATTTGTGTAATACAAGTAAGACTCAGTTTTCACCTGAAATGATGAAAAATACTGTTTTTTATTAGATTGAGTATATATTTTGTATATATTTGTATGTATTGAATTATTATATATTTTACTACCCATTCCCCCCAATAAAATTAGGAGTTGGAGGCTGCAGACAAAGATGGTTGATAACAAGTTGTGGAGCGGTCCTCCCTCCCAACCAGGAATTTGCAGGAGGACATGGAAATTGTGAATTTGGAGAGTGTGCAGAGTGACTTTGCATCATAGAAAGATGTGGACATGTAAGCATTAAGCCACGACAAAGGTGGCATCTAATGGGGAATTAATGCATGGTTGGGGCCATTGTGGCATGATGGCTGCAGTCTGAGTGCCTACAACGGCCCAACCATGCATTAATTCCCCATTAGATGCCACCTTCAGAGTGGCTTAATGTGCTTATAACATGGCAAGTGCAAGGCTAGTATTAGTTAGATACTGTTTTGCTTGCTATTCAACACAAATGAGCAGAACTATTTATTTCACTTCCACAATTATGCTTCAGCTGTGTTACTTTTTAAGCCTGTGTCTAACTGGAAGCATGAGCGAGCATGTTGCATGGCACACATCAAGTGTCTAGCAATTTCTCACATGTTACAACTTTGCTCTAACTGCAGCCCCCTGAAAAGTTGTCACTTGTACTTAACTACTGTATTGCTGTCTGTCCGTTTCCATCTGAGACTGATGCCATGCTGGAGTGTGGGCACAATATATTAGGTGCAGATTTTGCTATGCTCCAACACTGATAGCACTGCTGTACCATTCCTGTAAACTGCAGCAGTGACTTTTCCCGACCAATAGATAGCGCTTTCAGAACAACTCAGCACTTCTGGGTTTTTTTTGCAATCATGTCTTTCCTGGCACAATACTTTTCCACCAGACTTCTGGTGTCGCAGGCACTGTGTCAATCGGGTACCTCACCGCGTGGTACACAGCACACTTTTACCATACATACATATATGATGTGCTGCTCCGTCATCTGTGGAGTCCTTCAGTGTTGCAGCACTGAGCCCAACGGCGCCTTTTGCCTGAAGCCTTAATCATTATTCTGACCTACAGGTGGTGCTTTTAAACAGTCACATAACTTTTCTTCTGTTTCCAGCTCATCTGTAGTTATGTGACTGTTTAAAACTGGCACCTATAGGTCCGATGAATAAGTAAGGCTTCAGGCCAAAGGCGCTCTTGCACTCAATCCTGCAGTAGTGAAGGAGTCCACAGATGACACAGCACCACATCACACATCTATGTAACCTACTACTCTGCTGTGTGGTGCACCACAAGCCAGTTGTGCTTCCCAGTGCTGTGTTGTTTTCTGCTGCGACTTCTATGCTATCAACTGGGTGGGTGGGAAACACGATAATTACCCCTTGTCCGTCTCATGTCTGCAATAATTAACACTTGCAGCACCGGCCAACACAGTGCTCTGTCCATTATCTCTGCTGGGGCTTCCACTTGGGTTTTGGGCTCTGTGTTAGTTGCACACCTATTGGTTGAACTAGCACTACTGAACACATTACACCCATACCTTTGCAAGCATGTTCATGCTCTCAACATGGCATTATTGCTGGAATAATGCCATGTTGCTCTTGTACCAGGTGACACCCTTCCACCAATCGTTTTTCTTGCCTGTGGTGCTCTTATTTTAGCCTGTTACAAGGAAGATTCGAACATGTAACAGAGCATTACAGAGATGATAGACGCTGAAATGCAGCTGGAGGCAGAAATGAGTGAAAGGCAGAGACAGTTGGCTAAAATGTTAGCTGAAGATGAGGAGATGTATTGCAAAAAGAAAGAAGAATTACGGAAGCAGTCCCAAATGAGTGACAGCTCATAGACAGTGACAGCCAAAATTGACAACTCCCAGAACAGGAGTTTTGGCACCAAAAGCCAGAGAAAGGTTAACAGCAGCTTTTGGATTAAAACATGTCACCAGTGAAACTGAGGAATAGACACTGGAGATAGCCCTGCAGAACGCAGGATTGAAGCAGATGGCCATGGGTAAGTGGGTCCCTGACCCAGACTGGGACATCACTTTTTTCTTACAACAATCTAACTTTCTTGTACTACATACACAAAAACCTGGTATAATGGGGGAAAAATCAGAAGGTTTTTACCAGAAAAAAAACAAAGATAAAACTCGTCATTTGGCAAAATGGGGAAAGTGGGAAAATGGTTGTCAAGGAAAAGCAAATATTACTGATAGAGAGAGAGACGGGACAAAGCAAACAAGGGGAGGTGACGGAACAAAGAGGGGTCAATGACAGGGACAAAATAAACTAAACCAAGGGATATAGTGCAGATATTTGCAGTACAGATAATACTGCAGAAATTATGGCTGTTGGTACTCCTAACAGGAGTCAGTTAAATGAGGTAAATACTACTGAAAACACCCCCTTCTCAGACTGAAGAGGTAGGGACAGGTTCCTCAACTACCCCTGCAGATATTAATGCTCCTATTGATGCTGAACCCATTGATATTGACAAGAATATTGCTGAGCAAACAAAGCCCCCCCCCCCAAACCTCAGGAGCCTGTCTGAACCAACTTCAGCAGAACAAACAGAGGAAGAGGGAGATAATAACAGACGTCCTAGATTTGCTAATGTTTTTGATAGATTGGAGCCGGCACCCCAAAGAAACACTGTTAGGATAAGGTACAAAGGGGGACTGTAACTCAGGCCTGATAGACTTATTTTAGGGAAACAACTTTTAAAAGAATCCCTGAGATTCATGGCTTTGGAAATATATGCCCTCATCCACATCTCCTGGGAGGACAGTTTCAATGCAAGTTTTAGATCACCTCAGAGTTGAAGAGATTTTGAATGAAGTATAATCAGGTCAAATTCTTCCCTTTCTGGACCCCTTTTTTTCTGTCATTCCTCTTTCCAGACCTACCATTCGAAATATCACTATTATGTTTCGTAATGAGGGAGCTGATGTGGGAGACATTCACCATTGGCTACACTCAAAATGCATGCTACGGGGTGCCCCTGACCCAATTATAGACACTGAACACCTCTGGACAGGAGGTTGGGGGCTTAAAATTATATTAAGACAAAATGACTGGAATAATGCATTTGCCCAACAGTTTTTTTTTAGGTAAGGACAGAGGGGTGTACTTCTATGCAGGGCAGCCCATGGCATGTTACAAATGCTGGGCAAAGACACACTTGTAAGCATTTGTGACAAACTATGCTGTGGGTTGTGTGGGGAATAGAGATGGGTGAAGTGGCCCCAATTCGCTCCACAAAGTGATTTGCGGAGTGAAGGCGAAGTCGCGGAGTGCTCCACAACGCGAAGCGGAGTACTTCGTGTTATAATGGGTAATGCGAAGTCCATTGAAAACAATAACTTCGCGTTACTCCACCTTCTCAAACCACTACTCCACCAATTCTTAAGGTGAAGTACATTGAAAACAATGTACTTCGACTCACTTCGCCTTATTTTTAAGATCCAAAGGCGAATTTTGCAATGATTCATGGGATTTCAGGTCACATGGGCTCTAGATTGTTCTGCACAGCCTCAGTTTGGGGTAGTGTGTGTAGGAAGGTGTAGGAGATAATCTGCTCTGAGAGCTCTCTGCGATTCAGACCTTCTAAAAGCTGTTAAAAAAGCCTTTTTGAGTCAAATTTTTTTTCTGAAACTTTAGTTCATTGATTATAGGAAACCCTCCTGTGCTCATATCATCGAGTGTTTATTGTTTGTGTATGGATTTTGAATGTTAATGTACAACATTCAGTCTGTGTACTGAAAGACAGTGGAAGTGTGCTTTGGGGGAAGGGCATATCTATGGTGTAGGTAGATTAACTGGGAAAAAAGGCAGTCTTTCTGTTTTGGTTATATTTTTCTTGCATAACTGTGTTAATGTACACACTAATATTTTCAGTAATTCTTGAAATTTTTTTGCTGATTGTTGTGGTGCAGCAGTGTATAATTTGTTTAAAATATTTGGTTATATTACTAAAGGTTTTCAATTTGCTATGCATTACTTGTAGTGTGTGTGTGTGAGTATATGTGCGATGCGTGCCATTAAATCAGACACCTTTTATTGTGCCATAGAGTAATTGCAGCAGTGTGAACCTGCTATCCACCACACCTGCATGAATTTTCTATACTGCTTTGTGGTATCTTTACTGGTAGTGGATTGTTACTGCCATGTACTAATCCCCCAACTGGCAAAATGTATTCCTTTCCAGATTTGGATTTGTGACTTGTGTGCACTAGTTAGGTGTTGTTGTGCCTTTTCGTATGCATCCCTTGAGTACGCAGCGTAATCTTAATCTGTCTGTGCATTTGCAGTGCACCATAAATTCTGGGAGACTGCATTTCTTGTTATACTCTCATTTCACATCGTCTGCACTGGGGAATTTTCTGGACACAAGACAGTAGCATTTCATCAGCACTGGGGAATTTTCTGGGCACAAGACAGTAGCATTTTGGTGATGCACATTAATTCTGGTGACTCTGTGTGTGACCACTGTGCATGACTGAGTGTGCCATTAATTCTGGGAAACTTTGCATTTCTTGTTGTGCTCTCATTTCACTTCATCAGCACTGGGGAGTTTTCTGGACACAAGACAGTAGCACTTTGGGGATGCACATTAATTCTGGTGACTGTGTGGGTGGGGTGCTGCCAATTTTGTTGTCACTCCGCCTTACTTCGTGTTTAAAGTGGAATGACAATGTGAAGTAATAATAACAAGGCAAAAGTGAACCTTTCCTATGGGGCACTCTGTGTAGTGAAGTGCCAATGCAAAGTGGCCACTTCGTGTTCACTTCGCAGGTGGATTTTAAATTTGCTGCATCTCTAGTGGGGAATTGAATCACATAAGCACACAGTGTCAAAATTTTGTGAGTTGCAACTTGAGTGAAGCCAGTGGTTATGTATATCAGAGAAGCCCTTGGGCAGCTCACAATACAATGGATAAGGTGGACCAGGACTTATTGATAAAAAAAATCACAACAAAAAATCTACAGATATGCCCATAATGGCAGCACCTCCCACTGCAGCTCCTCCAAGAAATAATACAGGAGGGACTGAGCCACAAGACACCAATGTGTCACAAACAGATCTTGGTGCAACTAGCCTTATTGATATGGGAAAGTGCACTGGAAACAGCCTTTGAACCCCTAACAGTTCACCCAAACTCTGACCTTACTGAGCCAGTTACAGAGGAACAATCAGGTAAAGTTACTGAAAAAGGAGACATGCCCCCCAAACATGGATCACACCTGCAGTAAGAAGAAATACCCTGGTTGCTGAAATCTGCAGCAGAGTCATCAAACATTTCTATTAAAAACAGATCTGAGATGCTTTCAGAAAAAAACAGTGGGGGTACTCTGATCTAGGAGACCTGGACTCAGACAATTCTACATGTTCAGGGAACAAGGCTGCAAGAGACAGTAGCCCAGAGGGTAAAAGGAAGAAAAAGGAAAAAGAAAGAAAGAAGGAGATGAAGATTGAATAAATGTTTTATTTTAATGGGACATTTTTACATTGCATCCCCAAATGTTTGCAATATTATGAACTGCAAAAAAAGAGAAGCTGTAAACTGTCCTATATTTATTATCAAGTACTGGAATAGATATTCTCTTTTTACATGAAACTTACATGAATAATATATAAATATGTTATCCCAGTGTAAGAAGTCATGGATATGGGGGCCTTCTTATTGGTCCTTCAGGTTAGATAGGGCAGATGGGGTTGGAAATTTTATTTAAGAGAACATATTTTCATTTTCAGAAACTTATGGAGCTTACCCCGGGAAGATTACTCATATTAGATGGGATTTGGAAAAAACACTCCTTGTACATTTATAAACACCTAAGTTCCACAAAGTAAGGCTGATAGAGTAGCATTATTTAAAAAAAAAATGCAGCCTTATTTGGCTACTACCAAGGATGTTTATCTTGGAGGAGATTTTAACTGTCTCATGAATATAGAACATAAAAGACTAGCAGGGTAGAAAATATATTGTGATAGTTTTGCATTAAAAAATGTATAGAAACAGCTAGGCTGTAAAATGCTCATCAAGTAAAAGGTTCAGGACTGGGCATCATATATATTAGAGGTTCCTTAATGTCTAGAATAGATTATCTCTTTCTAGAATCTTTTTATTAAATAGAATAAATATAAGTCATTCAAACAATCCTAATAGAATTTTCTGATCCTTTATTGGTAAAAGTAGATATACACAACACACAAGAACCACAGACTATCAGGACTAGATAGAGGCTTAATGCAACAATATTACAAGATCCATAGGTGACAGCTGAGGTTAAAAAATTGACAGCTATGAAATTGATACTCCTTCTATACGATACAGTAAGTGAATGTTGGGAAGACACAAAAGAAGACTTGGAAAACTGGTTTCAAACATTTGAGAAAAAACAACAGAATAACAAGCAGTTGGAGTATATAAAAGCAAGACAACAACTTCAATATTTATATTCTCTGGCAAACTCTACTACACATGATTATTCCACACAAATAAACAATTTAAAAGACAAAATGAAACAGTGTCAGTATAACTGAGCAGAAACCTTGATGGCAGAATTAAAATATGGTACACATCAATCCCCTTTTTGTGACCCATGTGCAGCATGTAAAAAAAAGATAGACACATCTATGATAACGCAGTTACAAGATACCACAGGATTTGTTAAAACATCTCCTAAGCATATCTTGGGAATAATTACAATTACATGCAAGAAATGTTTAGACCACAAGAAACAAAGGAAGAAGAAATGTATGCTTTTTGGACCCTTTACGTAAAGAATTGCCAGCATCAGACTGGAGATGGTTAATTAGCCAGTAACTAAAATTGAATTAGATAACATAATAAAATCCCTTAAAAATGGAGTTTCTCCAGGTTGGGATGGATTAACTAATGCCTTTGATCAGACTTTCAGGGAAGATATAGTAGAAATGCTAGAAATCATCTTTCAAGAAATACAGGAACATCATTTGGTAACAGACTCTTTCTAGAGGTATGTTAAAATGTTATATAAATTGGGGATCAGACTATAATAAAAAAGTGGAGACCTATTCATCTATTAAATACCAACTGGAAAATTCTTACAAAACTAATAACTAATAGGAGTCAAGGGATTATAGGTTAGCTTATCTTATCAGTACAAACATGTGCTGTACCAGGAAGGAAAATTCAAGATAATCTCATAATTATCAGAGAATGTTTAAAGTATTGTAAAAGGAGAAATACAACAGGGTATTTACTATCCCTAGATCAAAATAAAGCATTTGATAAGATAAACCATGATTATTTGTTAGCTGTATTAGATTGCTATTGGATCCCCAGGGAAATGAGATGCTGGATTCAGAACTTATATAAGGCAGCAAGTGTTATTCCCTTACATAGAGGGATGGAAGGTCAAGCCAGTAGGGTACAGATGGGGGGTGAGACAAGGTTGCCCCCAAGCCCTCTTTTGAATACTATAACCCTGGATCCAGTGCTACGACACATAATAGGACAAGCTACTATAAAAGGTATACCACAGCACATATCATTGGGGTGATGAAACTTTTGACATACGCAGTGGATGTCTGTCTGTTCTTACAGGATCAAGAACGTGTTCAGATAGCCTTACAAACACTACAACATTATGAAACAATTGCAGGATCTAAACTGAATGTGGGAAAAAGCATCAGAATTAGGGTAAGGGATGATATTGGACAGCAAGAGAGGGTGGAAGCTGTTGAAATTTCACAAAACCCCATTAAAATATTGGGGGTACACTTCGGACAAGGTGATATGGCCATACAAAACTGGATGGAAGTCCTGGAAAAATGTGATAGGAAAGTGACCATTTGGAAGGGTTGGCAGCTCTCTAAGAAGAAGAGGTTTCTTTCAGGGAGGCAGTATAGCGCAGTGGTTTAAGGCTCTGTGCTGCAAATCTGGTGACATCCAGCAAACCAGACCTGGTTTGAATCCCACAGCTTCCACTTACATACTGTGTGACCCTGAGCAAGTCACTTAACTTCCCTGTGCTCCCACGCCGCACCTGTAAAAAAGCGTTCAGCTTAGTGTGCTACTCCTGGTTAAACAACCAATAAAAAAAAATTAAAACAATTTATATTAACTCAATTGATTGATATTGCTTGCGTATATCCACTCCCTTTGGCTTTAGAAACTAGGGTATTAAGCATATATTTTCAGATGCTGTGGGAGAGCAGGTTAAACCCCATTAAAAGAGAATACACATATATACCAATCACAAAAAGGGGGGGCTAGGAATGGTTAATCCAGCAGTGTTTAGTCATACCCTGTTCTGGACAGGTACACTACAGACTGCCCTACAACCTAACATAACTGAGACTCAAGAATGGATTAGAGGTAATTTACAAGAATTATTCACTAAATGAGAAGAGGAGCCTGTCAAGGTAACTCCAAAATTATAGATACCATCATATATGAAGCCTACTCTTAAAATGTTATACAATTGGCATATACAGAAGTCAACAGTATTGAGGAATAATAGAAAATAACTTTATAATATAGTCTTGCATAAAACAGGACCCATCAACCCAGACTTTACATTCTGTAGGCCGGAAAAAAGACAACAAGCTATACAACAGTTAAATTATCCCCAGAATCCTGCAATGGATGTCGGATGATTTTATGGATACGTACAGTACATATGGTAGGCTAAATGATAGGGACAATAACAAACATAAACCAATAGAAGAAAGGGCTTGCCCCTACCCAGAGTGTCAGGCAAAGGAAAAAAAGATAGAGCATTTTTTATTAGAATGCCCTTTGTTGTTGCATTATGGAATTTTTTAGCAAAAAAATGGAAATTGCCCTAGATTAGTAATATAACTTATGAAACGTTGGTATCAGGGGATTTCCAAACAGAACTAAAGTATTACCATAGAAGCATAGTGGGAGTTGTGCTAGCCTGCATGAAATTTTATTGTTGGCAAGCAAGATGTAGATTTACTATGCAGCAACAAAGCATGTCATATAGTTCTGTTAGTTCCTTATGTGAAGAAGCTTTTAAAGAAATACATAGGAAAGACAGGGCCCAGAATACAAGGAAAAAGTTACAAGAATTATGGACTGGATTTTCTAGCCTGGTTACTGAATGATGTCAGACATAGAGGTTATTTGTGATATTATTTTGCAACAATTTGGAATATTAAGAGGTGAATCAGAGGTTAGGGGTTAGAAGGAGTGGGTAATATTGTACAAAACTGGATCGTGGGGATTGCTGTAATGATTTTCTTTGTTTTGTTTTATTTGAATGTTCATGATCATTTCATTTTGCGTAAATAACATTTCCCTTCTCTTATTATTTTAAATAGAGGGTGGATAAGAGGGAAGTTTGTGATTATTAGTAAATTTAATTTCTGAGAAAGTGATGTATTTGTTTTGTTTCGGAATTGTATTGCTTTTGATTTTCAGTAAAATTCCCCTACTGTTTTTGAGAAGTGTCGAGGGATCTTTAATGTCCACCTGAACAACCACCAGGACAGGACCTCTGTTTAAAGTGTCATCCAAAAGATGGACCCTCAGAAGCATAGAATCCTCCTCATGATCCACTACAGTGTCAGTATTTGGAGTTTAACCCAAGTGCCTGGTGTGGGGCTTGAATCTACAGCCTTCTGCTCTTCTGCCTCAAAGGTGAGTGTACAGCCTGCTGAGCCCCTGACACTGATACTTAAATTTAAAGCTATGTGGCAGAGCAGATCATGAGGAAGGATGCAGGAGCTTCAGAAGACATGGAAAAACTAGAGAAATAGTCCAAGGTCTGGCAGTGGAGGTTCAATGCCAAGAAGTGCAAAGTAATGCACTTAGGTAGACAGACTCCACTCACAGAATACTGGATGGGAGGAGTCAGACTGGCCACCTCAACTGAAGGGAGAGCTCTAGGGGTCATAATCAGTGACTCCCTCAAGAAAATAAATCAATGCAACCAAGCATACAGCAAGGCATTGAGGATGCTGGAAGGCATAGGGAGGGGCTTTGACAGTAAAAGTGAGGTGATTCTGCCATGGATCCCTGGTGAGGCCTCATCTGGAGTACTGTGCCCAGTTCTGGAGTCCTCACCTTAGGAAGGACATCAACAGACTAGAGTCGGTACAGCAAAAGCTCACCAAGATGATCCTGGTCCAGCAGGGCAGATCTGATTGGGAATGACTGGAGGCCCTAAACAGGTGTTTACTGGAGGCCAGGTGGGAGTGAGGGGACATGACTGAAACATATATATGTATCTCAGGGATATAAACAAAGCAAACTGAAGACCTATTTGTACAAAATAAGGATACAGTCAATAATGGATATGACTGGAGGTTGGCTGGGGTGGTAATTCAGTAAAAACATGAGGAGAGGTTGGTGGAACCATGGAACATACTGCTGGAGGAAATGGTGGGGGCAGCTACCGTTAACGGGTTTAATCATGGTTGGGAGAGTGCAGGAGGACTCATAGTACCCATGGGGGGAAGCAAGGATTTGAGGGGTGAGGTAGCAGGGGGAGGGATACAGCCCACCAGGGCAGTAGGTTGGTTGGGTGAGCTTGTATATCAAGGACAGATTCAATGTACCTTTGATCTTTTTCTGCCAACAAATTCTATGTTTCTGTGTAATACTATAAAAAAAAATGTTCTTACAACTTACAGTGATCAGTCTCAGATTTTATTTGATATAAAACATGCATAAAATAACAGTTTATTACATGCATAATTTAAAATTCAGAATTCCCTGCTTGGCACACTGGTGACCCAGGTTCATGCCCTGCACTTGGGATGACTGGAGTGGAGATCGGTGGGGAGGGTTAGGAGCATTTGCGTAGACACTTCCTTAGGAAGGAGGGTATGGCCTGCACCACTCCTTGGGTGGCTCCTTGTGATAGGTTGGCAGAGGCATACTTGGCAGTGTGGGTGACCACACATCCTTTCCAGGATACCATGATGTGCAGCCATCAGGTGGGAGGGAGGGTGGAGGGAAGGGGAAAACCATAAAATGGCCCATCCAGGAGTACCGAATGATGGCCCTCTGTAAGTCTTTCATGCCAACCACTGCCCAGAGCACCTCCTTACCCTCCTGACCATAACCCCAATGTCAGAGGTGCTTCCTCTATAGTGGCAGCAGGGGGGCCTCCTCCAGCAGGGATAAGCCAGAACATGAGGGGTTTTTGGAGGATCCCAGGGAGCCTACAGGTAAGTGACATTAGTGAGAGTTGAGTCTGGTGGGCAGAGGGGATAAGCGTGGGAGCCTGAAGGAGAGGAGCTCTAGGGGGTCTGGGTGGAGCAAAAAAAAAATATCAGCATTCACTATCTAGGTATAAAATTAATTTTGAAAACCTTTTATGTGCCAAAGGTGCAACACCATACAGTACCCACCTATCCAGAACAAATAGTAGCTTGGCTGTCTTACAGTCATCTGAATCTTCCAACCTCATGGACAGATGGGGAGATATTAATTTGTGTCTTTCCTCATTGAATAAAGGACAGCCCAGAAACAGATGTGAAGTAGTTAAGTGAGCCTTAACATCACAGTGACATGAATGGAATGCTGAGGACATAGTCCAGAAGTTTCAGCTTGAGTGTGGGCTATTGATTAAACCAAGCCTCTATCTGCAGCAAATGCAGCTGTCTAGGGCTGGGTGAAATTTATCTTCTGCCAGTGGAATTCTGGTGAAATGTTGATTTCACTTCCATGAAATTTCATGAAATGTCTGTGAAAATTTTGCAAACTGTTGCCAAAATTGCAATTTTGGTTATTTTCATCTAACTTAAAAATTATTTGTCCTAATTGCACCAAAAGTGGTGTTGTGACTTTGCAAATGCTCATGAAGACGTGCACCAAGTTTTAGATCTCTGTCTTCAAAGATGACTGAGCGATAAGCCTCCAAATGTTTAGACATTTTAAAATAAGTTAACTATGTAAGCTAAAAGTGTTTGTCTAAATTGCACCATATTTGGTATGGCGACTTTACCAATGCCCCTACATACATGTGCCAAGTTACAGATCTCCAGTTTTAAAGGTAACTGAACTATAAGCCTCCAAACTTTAAGAAATTTCAAAATTACATTTTGTAATACAGTGGAGCCCTGTTATAAGCACATTCTAAATGCCAAGCAAAAATGTTCTTATAACTGGGATGTTCTTATAAGAGGGCTTCATTGAAATCAATGAAAATCCATGTAAAATCTATGCTTAACATGATAAAACTGGGTTCAAACTAGGTTTTCGATAACTCACTATTAAAAGTAGTAGAACAAAGCTTTTTCAAAGAGTTCTTGCTCAAACAGTTAGTGTAAAGTTGTAAAATGCATTCAGTGGCTCACCTAACTGTGAAGGAATATGTGCTCTCTTCTTTATGGGGCATCTTTCACACATCCATTTACTACTTAAATGACTGTTAATGAGGAGACTAGGTGATGATGCAGTCCAGGCTTAGCATATTCAGGTGATAATAACCATCTACCACTATCTCTGGAAAAAAAATTGTTTTTTATAAACAGGCTGATTGTTCTTACAAATGGGCTTTGCTGCCATTGAAAATAATGGACAAAAATTGGGACATCCAAACAATGTTCTTATAAATGGGATGTTCTTATATCCAATGTTCTTATAAGTGGGTTCCACTGTAATATAAACTGCTGAATTTTAAGCCCCTATAAGTTTAAAGCTAGAGAACAGAGTATAACCAATATAGTTAGGTTCATTGACTCTAAATATTGGGCTTTAAGACAACCCCCATGACCCAGCATCAGAGTGTCATGCTGGTGACCTAGTTCGGAAGCAAGCTCGGGAAGTCATGTTGGGAGGCAGGTCATGGCTAAATCTTACAATTTACATACTCAGTACTACTCTATTTAGCAGTTTCTATGACTCTTTCAGGAAAGAATGCATCTAAGTTTTCAATTATCTAGCTCCAAAGTCGGCTAAGTTGTAAGCATAGAAATATTTTCAGAAAATTTCAAATGAATATTAAAGTGCCAGACTTTGAGTCTCTATAACTTCTCCACCCTTCATCCAAATCTTATGAACCTCCATAGACATTTAGGGTCAATGCCTGACAATATGCATGCCACATTTCAGACATCTTGCTGCAACACTGACCAAGTAATAGCAAATTAAAGAATTTCAGAAAATTCCAAAGACATTTGCGAAATTGTGGGAAATTCCATGGAATTTCAAAAAAATTCCATGAATTCAGAATGTGCTAATTTCATCCAGCTCTACAGCTCTGTGTTTGGCCTTTTTACAACAGAGTAAATGAAGCTGAATTTTTGCATTCGTTTTCTCAGCATTATATATCTTCAGACTTTCAATGTCAGAGATTCTGTTTTTGTCCTTGAAATAATAATTCTCATACAAGCGTTGTTTGCAAGTCATGTACACCCTATTGGGTTAGCGATTGCACTGAGTGGCCAGATAGGTTCCAAACCAAAAGATTGCAGTTTCTCATTTAGTTTCATAAACCAGATAGCATTGCATGGTTTACTTGAAAATTCTAATCAACAAAGTTTTAGAACCCTCTATCCTCTGTTCCCATAATCTTTTTCCAACAGAAGAGAACATAAATTATTGCTAATAATTCCAAGGGTCACATGCCAGATTATTTACTCAAAACACAAAACTGCAGTGGGGGTATCTTTTGTAAATGCAAAATCCAACTTTATAAAAAGAATGTGGCACTTTTTCTAGTCACATTTTATGAGTTTTTGGTGGCCAAACTTCTGCACCATACAAAATTTGAGCATTTACCTCTGCTTCAGACACTTTCCTCACTGTTAAAAAGCTTTTTAACAAAGTTATTAATGCCTCTAGTTGTCACTGTTGCTGAATATTTAAGAGTCTTTTAATGATCTTTCCAATTATTGGTCTTATTGGGGCTATGCATGAATCTGAGCCAGGGTACGCATAAGAAGTGTGATCCATCCTGTGCAGCTCTGCACCTGTGGACAGGCGCATGAGATGCATTATTCACTAATGCATGCCACTGTACAGTGCCTGTACACAGTCCCTCCCCCTGTACACTGCTGCATGAGGGGAGGATCAGAGGGCAAAAGAGGCCATCCATTTGGATGCCCGACCTGGTCTCATAGTGGATCCCCTGCTCCACATGGAGCGGGGCATTCTGGGATGATGCAGGACATTTGGGTTTTAAAAAGAGGGTCGAGTGCTCAACTGGCTGGCCCCCAGCTCTCCCTGTCAGCCCAGAGTGTTGGGGCAGCATGGTGGGGGGATGCCTAGTCCCACTGCAGCCGGTGGGTGTAAACTGAGGGGGCATGCAAGAGATGTGACAGGGTTCCTGCTGTCGTATCCTGCACCCTCTTGCCCTGCACTCTGCATCTCTGTGAATGATATGGAGTGCAGGCACACCCCCAGGCAAACCCCTGGACTGTCTACCTAGAAACATAGAAATTGATGGCAGAAGGGGATTGCAAGATCCATCTAGTCTGCCCGATATGGGTAACCACCCCCCCATCCTTTCTGTGAAATTATACCTTTGTGCCTGTCCCAGGCTTTTTTGATTCTGTTTACTGTTTTGGCCTCCACCACTTCCCAAAGCAAGCAATTTCATGGGTTGACCACCTTCTCAGTGAAGAACTTTCTAACGGTGCTCCTGAATCACCCACCTCTGAGCCTCATATTGTGTCCTCTAGTTCTGACACTGTACCCCTACCATATTTATACCCTTGATATACTTGAATGTCTCAATCATGTCCCCTCTCTCCCTCCTCTGCTCCAGGGATTACATGTTGAGCTCCCACAGCCAATCCTCATTTGTCATTTGATGCAGACCCTGAATCATTTTTGTGGCTCTCCTCTGTACCATCTCAGTCCTATTGATGTCTTTCCTAAGGTGCGGCCTCTAGAACTGTATGCAGTACTCCAGGTGGGGGTGCACCAGTGCCCTGTAAAGTGACAGCACCACCTCCCTTCTGTGACTTGTGATTGCCCTCCCTATGCAGCCCAGCATACCACTGGCCTTTACCTCCACCTTTTCACACTGCTTCCCCATGCACAGCTGAGTGACTGTCTGGGAGATCCTGTGTGAAATGGATGTGCATCCCTTCCATGAATGGATGCATGGGTCTGCAGGGCCCTCGTCTCCATGCATTCAGATGTAGGGTTGCCTATGTTTCACAGATCCACAGTGCCCAGGCACACCCCCCCAATGCATAGGGGCCATTAAGAGTCACTTCTAGATACAGTGAAGCCCACCAGGATGAAGCCCAACTCTGCAGAATTCTGCAGTAGAGTTACTGCAGCAAACAATGCATTTTCAGTGGGAGTTAATCCCTTTTGTTATGTGAGAAATGTGACACCATGCTTCATCCTGGAGGGCTTCACTGCTCTTAAATTCACTAACTTCCTCAGTCATCAGATTATCTGTTTTCCATTCCCTCTCCCCTAAGTGTGTTTTGCCAAATGACATAATTTAAGTTTTCTGTTCATCTAATGTTAGTCCCAATTTTTCAAGGTGCTATACTGACACCCTTATGGCTCTCTGAAACTCTGCTTTAGTTCTTGACAGGAGCACTGTGTCATCTGCGTACATTAGCATTTTTATTTCCAGACCATTAACTGCTGGAGGGTGAGTATCTACTGTAGCCAGGACTCCCACAAGGGTCTTGACATACATAGAAGAGAACAGTGGCACCAGGAGACATCCCTGTTTAACATCTTAATTAATCCTAAAACTATTTGCTGTTTCTCCTTGCCCTCTTACTCAAACTTTAGCAACAGTATTTGAATGAAGGAGCTTTAAGATGGACAATAATCTTACTGTTTAAAAGTGAACACCTGTGTGAATTACTCCTTTTCTTTCCTAAGAAGACTGGGGCTGGCACTATAGCCTAGAGGTTAAAGTAATGAGCTGTGAATGAGCTTGCTATATCCTGCAGACCTAGGTTTGATTACCATAGCCCCTGCTTGCACATTCTGTGACTCTGAGCAAATCACTTAAAGGAAAGTTCCCTCAACCTTTATTTCTGTTTGCTCTTGTAATGTGTAGGCATCAAAAAGTATTCTCTCTCTTGCAACTCCCTCATTTCATTCTAATTTAAATTTAAATGAAGTTGTTTTATTCTGTTCTGCCTTGGTGTGAACACCTGTTTGACTCCATCGTAAAAGTCATGACCACACTCATAAAAGGAAACATTGGAGTTGATCATGTGCATTGGTTCCCTTAGGTTCTCCGGGGGGGCCAACTGATGGGTTGGTGCTGTTAGTGAACCGAGGGAGTGGCTGTGGATATTTTCCAGCTGCGGTCCCTTGGATGGGATTTTTGGGGCCTCTGCCTTCTGCCACATGGACCGTGACTGAGGACGCTTATTTCAATGATTTCCTGCCTACCTGCATATGGTCAGATCTCAAATTTTTTATTATTTTGCCTGATTTATTGTTATTTGGCAGGCAGTGAGAGTGCCTGTGTTCTTTACTAGCTCCCCAGGGCGTGAGAGGGCCTGGGGACTGGAAACATCCATAACTTCAGTATTATTCTTTCACAGACAGTGAGAGTGCCTGTGTTTTGTTATTTCCCCAAAACAGTGAGAAAGCCCGGGAAGCTGAAGATATCTACTGAAGATATTTGTTATTCATGCTTGATTTGCTTCCTGCACATGGATTTAATTTACAATATTAGAGATTTATTATCTATTCATGACTGAAATTCATTTTAAGCAGATTTATACCAGCCCAAGACTTTTAGTTTATTTGGTTTTATTTATAATGTGTTGGGGAGGCTTAGTGATGGTTGGGCATTATTCCCCTACCAGGCTCAGGGAATTGTGTCCCTTTGAATGTCCCCCATTGTCATCTGACACCTATTTTAGGTGTCGTGCTCTGGGCATTCTTCAAAAGAAGGTGGAGAGCTGGGCTTGGTGGTGGACAGGAAAAGGGAGGGCGGATTGGGGTCGTGGGGTCCAGGAGACACCCTGGGGTGAAATGGGGTCAGGACAGAGGCTATTCTTGCCTTGTCCCCATACCCAAGGGCCCCAATTTTAGTGGGCAGTTGCCGAGGTCTTCCCTGACAGCTCTTCCTACCTTGGTGGTGTTATGCAGTGCCAGATTCATCAATAGCAAGACAGCTATTTTAGCTGATCTTGTTGGATCAACTGTTCTGACTTGCATCACTGAGACCTGGCTGGATGAAAATCCAGGCCCTATATTGGCCTCGACAACTCCAGCCGGTTTCTCGGTGGTACACCGTCCAAGGTTGGATCGTAGGGGTGGGGTTGTGGCCATTATGTTTAAGACTGAGCTGGGCCTTGTGGATGTGCCATTGGGAAGTACTAGATCCTTTGAATATATCCTGGGAGAGGGTGTAGGTTGTGGGATTCTCCTCATCTACCATCCACCAGGAGACAGTGGAGAATTCCTGCAGGAGATAGCAGACTTTTCATCGTTGACCTGGTGTTGAGGTTTCCCAGATTGATAGTTCTGGAGGACTTTAATGCCTGGGTCAATGATGAACTCACGCATTTTGATCAAAATCTCCTCCAGCTGATGATGACGCTGGGCCTAACACAGGTGGTTACCTCCTCGACCCATGTAAGGGGTCATTCATTGGACCCGATCTTTCTTTTGGGTATGGAGATTGCTGATTTGGGGGTGGAACCAGTCAGTTGGTCTGACCATCACACCATAAGGTTCAGTTTCAGGGCTCCCCTTAATAGGTCTGCCCCTACGGAGATGGTTCAATACTGTCCTTTAAGGGGTATTAACCCCAATGACCTAATGGCGGTACTGGATCTATCGGGCTTGCCAGGTGAATGCATGAGTCCAGATGATCTTGTACTAGCCTATAATAAGGCTGTGGGAGATGCTCTGGACAAGATTGCTCCTGTTCATGTTGGGCCTCTCACTCTTCATTCAAGGAGCCCCTGGTTTGATGGCTCCTTGAAGGAGTTAAGGCGAGTTGGCCGAAGGCTGGAGAGAGCCTGGTGTAAGTCAGGCCATGATGCTGACAGGCTTAGGTTGATGGCACATTATGATGGCTATCAATCAGAAATCACCCATAAGAAGGCAGAATTCCTGTCCAGGGAGATTTCTGCAGCACAGAATCGACCGGCTCAGCTTTTCCGGACTGTTTACAGATTGTGCAATCCAATCTGTCTCCAGCCCAGAGAAGCTTTTTCTCAGCTGAGATGCGAGGAGTTTGCTCCTTTTTTTGCAGATAAAGTTGCCAGTATCAGGTCTGGCATCGGTCCGACCTCTCCTATGAGGGAATGCAGTGGTTGGCAGGAAGTGGCATGCACTTGGTCTCTCTGGTCAGATTTTCGCCGGCTGGAGCTCATTGACATTGTGAAGACCATCCAAACACTGCGACCAACTAGTTGTAGTTTGGATCTGGGTCCTACACCCCTTTTAGTGGGATGTGTAGAAGTTATCTGCCCGATCCTTGCTGACATTGTTTGGAAGTCTTTGGAGATGGGGGTCTTTCCTGACCCCCTCAAGGAGGCGGTCGTTCGACCACTCCTTAAAAAACCCTCCTTGGATCCAAATTGTCTAGCTAACTACCGGCCTATCTCTAACCTGCCATTTGTTGGTAAGGTTATTGAAAAGGTGGTTACATTGCAATTGGATGATCATCTTACAACTCACAATGTCTATGATACTCTCCAGTCTGGTTTTAGCAAGAGGCATAGCACAGAGACTGCCCTTGTCCGGGTATTTAATGACCTCCTAATGGCCAGAGATCTAAAGGCACATACCATTCTGGTCCTTCTCGATCTCTCTGCTGCATTTGACACTGTAGACCATGGTGTGCTGTTGGAGCACCTGCGGTTCTTTTGTGGGCTGTCTGGTACAGTCCTCAATTGATTCAACTCTTACCTCATGGACAGGTCTCAGAGAGTTGCCACTGGAATTTATTCCTCTGGTGCTCATCCCCTGCCTTGTGGGGTACTGCAGGGTACCATTCTAGCCCCCATGTTGTTTGCAGTGTACATGCTGCCATTGGGAGATATCATCAGGCGATACAGTCTGGGTTTTCACTGCTATGCAGATGATACTCAGCTGTATCTGTCCTTTCTGCCCAGACAAGATGATGCACTCTCCATGCTAGATAACTGCCTCGCTGAGATCAGACTTTGGATGAGTTCCAGCTGGCTGAGACTGAATCCTGATAAGACTGAGGTGCTGGTAGTGGACCCAGGCCATCCGGGGGTGGGTTTGGGGGCTGGACAACCATCAGGCTTATCTCTTGGAGGTATGTCGCTCACTACCTCCGATCAGGTGTGTAACCTGGGCATTATTTTTGATGATGGTCTGACCCTAAAATCTCAGGTGTCAGCTGTCGTCAAATCCTCTTTTTACCATCTGAGGAAGATCACTCGGGTGAAACACCTGGTTCCTCAGAGTGATCTTCCAACATTGGTCCATGCTTTTGTCACTACCCATCTTGATTACTGCAATTCCCTCTACCTAGGTCTACCAAGGGTTGATATCCGCCACCTGCAGCTGGTGCAGAACGCGGCAGCCAGGCTTTTGACTGGGACTTCTAGAACCAGTCATATTACGCCTGTGCTCCGCGAACTGCACTGGCTACCTGTTCAGTGGCGGATCACCTTTAAGGTTGGCTTGCTAACTTTTAAAGCCCTACATGATCAGGGACCTGGTCACCTGCAAGATCTCCTGGTACCCTACTGCCCCCTCTGTCCTCTCCGCTCTGCCAACGAGGGATTGCTGAAGATTCTCAGGGTACGATTGAAGACATCGGGATCTTGTGCTTTCACTTTTTCAGCACCTACCCTGTGGAATTCTCTACCTCGTTGGTTGAGAGAATGCCCAACTGTCGATAGATTTAAAACAGAGTTAAAAACGTATTTATTTAGTTTAGCTTTCCCTAGCTATTGATGACTTGTTTTAATGTTTGTGTTTTAAATTTTATCTTTCTGTATATGGTTTTATGTACAGCGCCTTGATTTTGAAACACGCTATGAAAATAAAGATGATTTGACTTGATTTGTCCATCAAAGGGATTTGGAGTAAGCAAATAAATTAATCAGTTGAATAACAAAACTTTACAAGCATCAGTTTCCTTAAAACACATTTTTCCAACTCAGACACACAGCAACAGAAAGCGTTAGAGAACTTACCTTGAAAACTTTGATGGCTGGCACGAGACAAAAATACAAGGACTTCAGAAGACATACAATGCAACTGACTGAGAATAACACTTCTGCTGACTTGTGCATGTCTGCATCATCAACTTTCATGATGCCTTCAAACAGGTTTTCACACCAGAGCAGAACAGAGTGAAGCAACTTCATTTAAGTTTGAATTAGGATGAAACTGGGGGGTAAGAGAGGAAATCATCGTTCATGTCTACAATCTACACAGGTATACAGAAAATATGTTGAGGGGACTTTCACTGTAACTTCCTCTGATCTCCTGGGTTGCCCCTGAAAACGGGCACTTGTGCCTAGTGGGCCTTAACCAGTTAAGAAAGAATAATAATAATAAAAAATACCCTGTTCGTAAACCGTAGCTAGCTTTAATGAGCAAATTAGCTAGTTCTGAATGCGACTAGCAAATTACTTAGTTTTATTTCTTTTTAGAGCAGGCTTTATTAAAGGTGTATGTAGCACAGAGTTGTCCCTGTAATATCACTTACCCTGCCAGCTAAGGTCCACAAACAGTGTGTTTTTAACTTATCATAAACTTCTTACTTGGTACTGGTAGTTTGCAGAGTGTTGGCAAACACATAAGTGGAGGTAGCTGCTCCTTAAGGAGACCAATCGAACGGCACCTAAGGATTATGGGAAAATTCTCCTAGTTAGTGACGTAGATCCAACTATTGCTGTATTAAGCAAAGCAGAGCGTGGGTATTAGGTGTAGGTTTTCATAGCATCAGTGGGGAGGGGGACTAATGTTTAAAAGTACCCTAACAGATAGTTTTAATCTAACAGTGAATCCAAACCCACCCCAGTTTTGTCACATCCTTAAAATAAAGTTCTGGTAAGGTTATTTTGCAGAAAGGTTCTGGAAGTTTTTGAACTTACCTGAACCAGTTCTAGGTGGGACAAGTGGGGCACCATCTACTTAAGTCCCTGGGCCATCCTGGTGGAGCCGCTCTGTACTCAGGAACTGAATGCCTTGTGGGGAGGATCCACTGGTGTTACCTGCTATTTCCTCTTCACTAGCTTCTCCTCAAGGGCCCATCCCTGATTGCTCCCCTTTCCTTGGCCCCAGTGGCAATTGGTGCCACCCTTTATTGGTCAAATAATAGATTTCATTGAACCAAACTACACAGATCCCCACAGGGCAACTCAGAAAGATGGTACTTTATTTAATGTTATTCAGCAACTTCACTTTCAGGCCTGCATCATTCCATTTCAAACTCTGTTCCCCTTTCTTCATATTTAAGAGATTGTATATATATGAAAGCTTCATCATAATCGTTATGTGTCCTAGATCCATTATACTACAGTGCTTTAAGATTTGCTACAGGACTACCCTGGAAGACTCACCACTGCAATTTATATGCAGCAGTGAGTTAGCGTTCCTTGACAAAAGGCAAAAACATTGATGTGTTTTTGCTTATAGAATTATAATAAATGCACTTCCTTTTTATTTACTAAGGCTACTACATATTAAACCGAACCATGGTTATGGGCTAACATCGGCTAAATTACCTCAGTATTTTACTCCGAGATATCAAACCAAATTTGGTGAAAGCAGTTTAGCAGTTTCTATACCACATACTTGGGACACTATCCAGAATATCTTTAAAATGGTGACACTTTTATCCATTTCACGTTTTAAATCTAGTATTAATAGATTATTGTATACGAAGTGTGATTGTTTTAGATGAATCTATGTTTATAGAGATATTAGTTAAATGAAACAAGTTTGTTTGTAGTTATATATTATGTATTAAATCTGTCTTTCTGTGTTTAGTGTTGGATGCAATTGAAAAGGAGAGTTTACTCTCAACTTGCTTTCCAATAAAATGATTGACTGATAAGAAAACCACACTTTACACAGGGCACCATACTTGACGTATAAACTTGCCTGCAGAACATTGTGGAGGGGCTGTGGGATAACAGATGGACCAGACACAGAACTTCAAGTTCAACACACAATCTTTGTGTGATGTTTATTCAAAATGCAGGAGATAGCCTTTCGCAATAGCATATCCCATTTCAGTACTTCAGTTTGTAGCAACAGACTATGCAAGTCTTTCTTCTATGCTTAGCCAGCACCTACTGACTCCTGATCTCTGATCTAAACTTTTCAGTGAAGACCCTTCATCCCTATGTGGGTCTTGTTTGCTTGGGTAGTGGGGGCCCAAAAAGAAAAAAAAAACAAGCTATAGACAAAGAACCTCAGTGCAGAAGCACTGAATAAAGAGTTAATCCAAAGGGCACTGGCAACAAATCAGGTTTCAAAGAAATACAACATCATACATACTTCCATAATGCAAAGTGATGGTGAGTTTACAACAATTTACATGCATTTTAAATAGCACAACTAACTTAATTTTTAAAATAGTCACCTAGTACTTTTTACCATTATTAAAAACACCTAGCGCCATAGTATTTTCAACATTTAAAGGTTTCATAAACAAAAGGTATATACATCAAGGTAGTTTATGACATAGTGCTATTACATACTAAATCCAACAATGATAAATACAACCTGTTTTACATACACTTGGAGGTCACCACAATAACCTCCCCTGTACAAGGACCTGAGAAGGAAAAGGAAAATTAAAGAGGACACAATAGCATAGTCAAGAAAGGGAAGGGGTGCCCATAGGTAGCCAACTTTATGGACTAGAAATTGTAAAGGATAGATTAGGCTAAGAAATAAAAGAACTGTTGCAACAGATTTAAGAAAAGATCAGTCCTCAAGGGTGGCAGAAGCTCCCTGTCATGAACATCAACATTTATTTACAGGGTGCAGTGCTTGACTCCAATGAGTGACAGGAGATTACACGGTTGGATCCTCCATGAAAACCCCACCAAAAGACTAAGTCAAATCTGCATTTACAGATCCCGCCATAGGTACATTAAAGCAGCATTTAAACATATATACAGTTTGCATAGATCCCCTCATAGCTGCGAGAGGACTGGGTCACGAGAGGTAATTGCACCCTTAAAGGCATAGCAATTTACACAGAGCTCTGTACAGAGGTAGAGCTGAGAAAGGAATACCTTCCTGAATATTATGCCATAGTACTCAGGTGTAGGCACTTAATATGTCTGAGGTAGAATGGCCGATGCACCTCACCCCTCACTTGGGTCTCAGTTTCTCAGCACTGAGCAGTCACAGGATTGAGACTTACCAAGCTATGTGTGTCTTATGCCTCACTCTCAGCTTCTGATGTCACTGTGCCACCTCCTCTAGTCTGCCACAGTTTTTTGGGTTTTGACTGTTCACACTTTTCTCCTCTGCACAGGATCCAGACAACAGGACAGATACATGTCATTGTCAATTCTAATGCAAGACATTTGTGCGACAACCATCAGGCATCTCTTCTTGAGGGAAACCTCCAATAGACCCACACTGTCACTGACCTCAGAACCTGGGTGGGATCCAAGCCTCTGGATACCTAACCAGAGGGATCTAGTACCACTGCAGACCCAGGATCCTGCCAAAATCCTAAACCCATAAGCCCCCTCCAGAGGGTCCCAGATGGAGAATGCACACTTGGGTTCTCGGGCCCCATGGGCTCCAGTCCAGAAACATCTTATACCTCTTGGATCTGAACACTGTTTTGGCAAGATCTCGGGTCATGCCTGAAAACAGTAATGTCTTGGCTATGGTACTTACCCAGTAAACAAAAACTAAATAAATAAATAAAAGATGAGGGTCCATTTTTCATACTCCACAGGCAGGTGGACAGAAAAACTTGGAAAGATGCTGAGTCAATGGGCACAGGGAACATTCAATGCAGGGTGTCCACCTGTTGCCAGGGCAGAAAATTGTAATAACAGGAAACATTTATGTTTCAGAATTAGGTGAGAAAATTAACCTTTTTTGTTAAAAACACTTTCACAGAATCAATAATCCCGGTAACCCCCTTTTGCAATAGCTAGGTTACACTTAATGCTGTGAAGTGCATTACATCTCAAGGCCATACAAACCAACACTCATCACAGCCACCAGCTGGGTGGTCACCGAATTACACATGAAATACTGTACACTTGAAACTGTAAACTTGTCAGAGGAGCAACCAAATTTAAAAAAACTGAAGGCCCAAACATAGGTACATGAGGTTTAGGGCACACAGATGCAGCATCAACAAGGAGTAGGAATATCATGGACTCCCTGCAGGGGGCATTCCTCAGGCAACTGGTTACGGAACCCACTCAGGAGGGGGCGATACTGGACCTGGTGCTGACAAATGGAGATAGTGTCACAAAGGTCATAGTGGGGAACCACCTGGGGAACAGTGATCCCTGTGTGGTGTGGTTTGATATTAAAACTATGTTGGAATCTAATCACATGAGGACTAGAGTCCTGGACTTCAGGATGACGGACTTCAAGAAAATGGGGGAATGGCCTGAAGGACAGCCTAGCAAGGTTATGGAAAATGGGGGGAGTAAAGGAACAGTGAGCAAAAATAAAAGGGGGCATTGAAAAAGCTATGAATCTCTGTGTCAGGCAAGTTAGCAAGGGTAAAAGGAGAAAGAGACCGCTATGGTTCTCTAAGGAGGTAGCAGAGAAAGTAAGGATGAAAAAAATGGCATTTAGAACATACAAAACAATGCAGTGGAAGGAGGACCAGGAGAAGAAAAGGGAGACAGGGAAGGCAGTTAGGAGCACAAAGGTGCAACAGAGGAAAAGATTGCCAAGTCAGTGAGAATGGGAGCTAAAACAATTTTTAGGTATATAAGCAAAAAGAGGACAAAAAAGGGGGGCTAGTGAGGCTAAAGGATGAGGAAGGGGGCAATGTAGAGGAGGATCACCAAAAGGCAAATCTATTAAACAAATACTTCTGTTCAGTGTTTACAGAGGAGAAGGCAGGTGATGGGCCAAGACTAGAAGACAATGGCGTTAGGGGCCTAGAAGTGGACACTAGCCCATTTACAGTGGATAGAGTCCTTAGGGAACTAAAGACACTAAAGGTAGACAAGGCAATGGGGCCAAATGGGGTGCACCCCAGGATACTGAGGGAACTCAGAGAGGAGCTGGCAGCACCTCTGACATCCCTGTTCAACCTGTAACTGGCAACAGAGGAGGTACTGGGGGGACTGGAGGAGGGCAGATGTAGTCCCTCTCTACAAAAGTGGTAATAGGGAGGAGGCAGACAACTACAGGCTTGTCAGCTTGACATCCATGGTTGGTAAGATAATGGAATCACTGTTAAAGAAAGGGATTGTGGAATACCTTGTTGTCAATAGTCTTCAGGACCGAAGGCAACATGGTTTCACAGGAGGGAAGTCGTGTCAGACAAACCTAATCGAGTTCTTTAATTGAGTAACCAGGGAAGGGTAACCCCCTAGAATAATGCTACCAGAATAGGGCCAGTCAACTGAGTGCTAGTCTGGATAGCGCTACCATGGACAGTGAGAGGGGATTTACAGCACTTCAGTAAGTGCTCCCCAGGTCGCTGTTCATGGTGCTGACAGGGAACAAGTGCACCAGAATCCAGGAGGCTGGCTGAGCTGCTCCCCTGGCATAGAGAGCTGCAGT
Source organism: Neoceratodus forsteri (assembly GCA_016271365.2). Lineage (NCBI taxonomy): Eukaryota > Metazoa > Chordata > Ceratodontiformes > Ceratodontidae > Neoceratodus > Neoceratodus forsteri. The sequence goes on from JADMNL010000024.1 coordinate 131,640,962, forward strand.
ATAGAGCAGCTCGGTGAGGTGGCAGCAGAGACTAGGATTCTAATCCTGGTCTCCTATGATTTTTGCCAATAGGGACTTTTTTTTTTACAAGGTGCCATGGAAACAGTATTTCACAGCCCCACAAATGTCATCTTGCCCCGTGATTCGCTCCCCTTCCCGGAGTGAGAATACTTTAGTCCAGGGGGTGTGGGGGGGGGGCAGAGTCCCCTGTAATAACAAAAGAGACAGCATTTTGCCATGTGGTTCTTGACCCTGCTGTACTGGTCAGTGATATTCCTACCCGGGGTGGTGGACATGGCCTACCTGAATTTCAGCAAGGCCTTTGACACCGTTCCATATAGAAGATTGATAAATAAGCTGGGGGTCTAGGAGTGGGTACTAAGGCTGTTAATTGAGTAGAGGGTTGGCTGGGTGGTAAAACTTAGAGAGTGGTGGTGAATGAAACCCACTCAAAAGAGAGCAAAGTGACCAGTGGGATACCAGAGGGATCAGTACTGGGCCTAGTCCTCTTCAATGTCTCTATTAGTGACATTACTGTAGGACTGGAAGGAAGGGTATGCCTCTTTGCAGACCACACAACACTCTGCAACAGAGTGGACACATGGGGGGGATGGATTGAATGAGGGGTGATCTAGAAAACTTAGAAGAATGGTCAAGGAATTGGCAACTGGGTTTCAACACTAAAAAATGTAAAACAATGCATAAGGGACACAGAAACCTGAGGGCAACATGCAAATTGGGGGGGAGGCACTGACAGTCACAGAGCAGGAAAGGAACCTGGGGGTGATAATCTCAGATGATCGAAAGGTTGCAAGACAGTGTAATGAGACAGTGGGGAAGGCTAGCAGGATGCTGGGATGCATAGGCAGGGGCATCACAAGTAGAAGGAGGGAGGTGATAATGCCCTTGTATAGATCTCTGGTAATATCATACCTTGAATACTGTATCCAGTTCTGGAGGCCCTGTCTTCAAAAAGATATAGCTAGGGTGGAGATGATTCGGAGAAGGGCAACCAAAATGATGCAAGGCATGCATAAGAAAACCTATGAGGAAAGGCCAAAGGAATTGAACATGTACTCACTGGAGGATAGGAGGAGGGGTGATATGATGGAAACATACAAATACATCACAGGGAAGAAAAAGATTCACAAAGGTAGCATTTAAAAAAAAAAGATGCTCAAGAACAAGGGGGCAACTATGAAATTGAAAGAGGGGAGGTTCACAGAAAATGTGAGGAAACAGTTCTTCACAGAAAGAGTGGTAGACGAATGGAACAGCCTTCCAGCGGAGTTAGCTGGGTCAAAAACAATTACAGGATTCAAGAAAGTATGGGATAGACATAGGGGGATCTTAGAAGTAAAGGGGGGACAATGGATCAGATAAGTCAAGGTGATATAATAGATAGTAGAGATGGAATGGATAGAGTAACTAGGGCAGACTAGGTGGGCCAAGAGGCCCTTATCTGCCGATACCTTCTATGTTTCTATGTAATTGGTATTCATGGTCAGCTGAAATAAAGCATATTTGTTCAAATGTTTAAATCAAAATGAAGGCCTGGGCCTTCACGCCATAGCTGGGCTACTCCCCTGCTTGTCCCTGGTAAGATTCAATCCCTGCCTGCAGGGCTGAATATCATGAAAGGCCCAAACAGTACCAGTACACTAAAAGAGCAGACCTCCTACCATGGCTAGTTGTGATTAGCCAGGTGTGTTACATCCCTTCCCCACTACAAAAAAGCTCCTTTTTGCATTCAGTCCCTTGTCGCTGACAGGAGAGACCTCTTTTAGAAGTTTGGGTCCAGGAGTCCAAACACACTCAGGTGCCACAGTTAGTTAAAGTTTATTGTTCAGTGGCCAGCCTGGTGGCATGAAGGACTGAGGCATCTGTGCCTCCCTGCTGTCACACCAGCGAGTCAAGTTTGGGAATGGACTCAGGTCACTTGGAGGCTCGGCTGTGAGAGGGAAGATTGAGCATCCGTAGAACAACTCTTTTCCATTTGGGGGGGGGGGGATTCCTTGACTTACCGCTCAAATGCCACCTGGAAGAATCCAGGCAGTGGCATATGCAAGTCCCATAGTTAGGAGAAGGGCTAGCATTCAGAGCACCAAGGGTGCCTCTGCAGGCAGAGCACACACGTTGCACTCCTTGCACATCCAGCTGAGCCCAGGGAGAAAATCTGGAGGAAAAAATGGAGGATGGGCTATATGAAGCCCTGCCCATCTCACCACTGCCCCCCCATTGCGCCGGTCCGCCTGAGGAGCTACGGGACAGCCGGAACTGTCAGGGACAGGGTTGAGACAGCTGCCTGATCCATCTTGGAGGAAAAAAAGTTTATTGTTCAACATAAAATATGTTATTACAATTTCAATAAAACATATATGTAATAGGGTCATGCCCCAGATATGAATATGTACAAAAATTGCAGCTATTGCATACTGTACATAATGTTGCCATGATCATTCAACATTTAGCACACATAATAAAACAAAACAACCCAAAAAAAACAAAAGAAAGCACACAAGAACTCAGGAACTTTCGGGTACCCTAAAAAGTGTTTTTTTAGATTAAAAATAAAAAACAAAAACCTCTAAGCTAAGGGATAAGGCATAAGGCATCCAAATATTTCTTTCAATTGGAACAATTAAACAATTGTTACAGTTTTCCCTTCACCCAATATGTACATACCCATAACAAGTTTCAGTGCAAACAAGCATTTGTCAATGCTGAATGTTTGCTTGCTGGCATTGGCATTGGTACTGTAGTGTAGGAGTTAGAGAGATGCATAATAGGAATGGCAGTGAAGTACTGAACTGAAGCCAACCCCACCGCCACTCTGCAGAGACTGACAGGCATTAGGGTGTGCCTTTGGGTCGTCAGGCATAACGCCCTTGCCATTTCACCACATCCTACCCTGCAAACACCGACAAGTGTCACGGTGTGCCTTGGAGTCTTTGGGCCTTATGCTCACCGTATTCCGTAATGAAATATGGTGAGATGGTTGCAGTATAGGAGAGTGGGGTGAACTTTGGAGCCGAAGAGTCCAAGGCACACCTCGATGCCTGTCACTGGCTGCAGGGTGGGGGTGGAATGGCATGAGCATTACAGGTGACAATCCCAAGTCACACCCCTGATGCCTGTCAGTCTCTACAGGGTGGGGTGTTATGGTTGGAAACCCTAATGCCCCAGGTGTTTGTTGGTATTTTCACTCCAAATTTTCAATATTTTTTTTGTTGTGACCTCCACCTCATGAACAGTGGCAGTATCAGTTCATTAGTTGAAAGCTGATTTTGCATAGCGACTATGCCATTTGGCACCACAGATGCGAAAAACACATTTCGAACAGGATGTAAAAAATGACAGTGGTACTGTTCATGGGGAGGTGTAAAAAATGGTAATGTTGAAAATCTGGAGTGAAAATATAAAAAAACTGGTGAAGTCACGAGCATGCGTAGAAACTGCACAATGCACACCCGTAATTTAATTAGTTTGGGGATTTTTTACAGCAGATTGTCAACACAGGCATTCTGGGACCTCCACTCATGAACAGTGATTTTCTTACTCTATCCCAAACACTGATTTCCCACAACGACCACGCATTTCTGCGCTGGAAGTGTGAAAACACATTTCGGCCAGGGTGTGAAAAATGACAGCTGTACTGTTCATAAGGAGGTGTGGAAAAATGCCAGTGTTGAAAATCTGGACTGAAAATATTACAAATTCGTGAACTTACAAGGGTGCGTGGAAACTGTGCAATGCACGCTCGTAACACAGTCATTTTATGGACTTTTGTCACCAGATGTTCAACATAGCCATTTTAAGACCTCTGCTCATGAACAGTTCACTGTGATTTTCTTAATCTGTCCCAAACATTGATTTCACACACTGACTGCACCATTGTGCACTACATGCGCGAAAACACATTTTGGGCAAGATGTGAAAAATGACAGCTATACTGTTCATAAGGAGGTGTGGCAAAATGACAATGTTGTAAATCTGGAGTGAAAATAGTACAAATTCTCGACGTTACGAGCGTGCGTAGGAAGTGCACAACCGACACTCATAAAACAGTCATTTTTGGGAATTTTTCACCAAATTTTCAACATATGGGGTTAGGAGACCTACCTCATGAACTGTGACACTGTTATTTCGTTACTCAGTCCCGAAAGGTGGTTCCGTGCAGTGACCACGAAATCACCTTTCGGGACCGAATAATAAAAAGACAGTGGCTGAGTTCATGAGGTGGGGTCCCAAGAACCCAATGTTGAAAATTTGGCGAAAAAATTCCCAAAAATGACTGTTTTATGAGCGTGCATTGCTCAGTTCCTATGCACACTCATAACTTCAAGAATTTGTACCATTTTCCTTTATGTCATTATACAGTTTACCGGCATTTCTTCAGTTCATGGTCGACTCTGTAGATGCAGACGTGTTCCTGGCCAACCAAGGATAATCATGTCGGCCTCCGGAGGCAGTGTTGGGTAAGTTACTTTTTCTATTACTTTCTATTACATTTGGAAACGTGTTCCAAGAAGCTCTGTGCAGTCACTAGCAAGGATAGATGATTACTAGAAAAAATAATACACCTTACAATTATAGTTAATTATTTCCTTTTATACAAAAATAAATAACTATAAAAGATTACATTTTTTGAAAGTAATAGGTTAGTTACTAGTTACTTTCAAACAAATGTAATCAGTCACAGTTACATATTTCTTCTGTATAAAAAGACATAAGTAATTGTAACTGTAAGGTGTTTTACATTTTCCAGTACTTCTCCATCCTTGCTAGTGACGGCACAGAGCTTTCTGGAATAAGTTTCCAAAAGTAATAGAAATTAATAAGAAAAGTAACTTACTCAACACTGTCCGGAGGTAAGTATGGGTTGAGGGGGTTGTGGGGAGGTGGAGTATGCAGAGGGTGGGCACGGATTGGGTTGAGGGGGCAAGAGAGTCAACGAGGGACCATTTTCTTTGGTTCTAGGTTATTTTTTCCTTTTAAGATGACATGGGACTTTTGCCTTGCTGGGGTGGGCTCCCAGCGTGGCACCTGCAAGTTTGTTGGGGGGGGGCAGTAGAGCCAATGGGGGATTGGGCACCTCTGTGGGCCACAGACTTTGGCCATGCTGGTGTGGGCTCCCAGTGTGGCACCAGGAAGTTTGCTTTTGGGGGGGGGCAGTGGAGCCGATGGGGGATTGGGCACCCCTGCTGGTCACACAGTGTGCAGGGATGGAGGGGAGCTCATAAGCATGCTGGGGTGGGGTCCCAGTGTGTACAGGACATGGGACTTCTGCCACGCTGAGGTGGGCTTCCAGCGTGGCACCAGGAAGTTTGCTTTTGGGGGGCAGTGAAGTCAATGGGGGATTGGGCACTCCCGTTGGTCATACAGTGTGTGGGGGTGGAGAGGAGTGCATGAGCACATTTGGGGTGGGCTCCTGGCATGGCACCAGGAAGTTTGCTTTTGGGGGGCAGTGAAGTCAATGGGGGATTGAGCACCCCTGTTGGTCATACAGTGTGCAGGGGTGGATGGGAGTGCATGAGCATGCTGGGGTGGGCTCCCAGCATGCAACATAGATGTTCATTCAGGGGGAAGGATGAACTGTCTATGACAGTTCAGATGCAGTACTGATGTGTTGGCAATTTGCATACTGTTGACGGCAGTATGCAAACTGCCTACACGTTACCACCGCTGATTGTAGCGGTGTTTTTCTCAGAACTGTACGCCACTGCATCTGAATGGCTGTCATAGACAGCTGGGACATTCATTGATGCAGTGCAGCCGCACCTGCAAAAAGGAGCAGGGCATTGGAAGTGGGAGAGGCACACCTATGAAAACTCGTATGGTGGCACTATGTTTCTTGTACATGCGTGCAAGCAAACATAAAAATCAGAAGTGTGAGGGAGGAGACCTTAGCTAATTCTGGTCATTTTTACCAGAATGTAATGTGAACTACTATTATCCTCTGGGTGGGGTTGGGGGTTGGTTCTGGGCATCTACATCCTGCCCTGCATACTGTCCATAACGTGCAAATCCCTTAAAACCCCTAGGTTAATGATAGGCAAAGCAAATGCCATTAAAAGGTCTATTTCCTCTGTACACTGTTTGATCGCTTTACACAGTGTTTACATTTCACAAGACCCCATCTTGCACTGATATGATTAAGAAAATTAGCTATTTGCTTGATCACTGCACTGTCTTTAGAGTTCATTTGTTTCTGCAACAACAGCTCCGGTGTCAAATGTACTTTTTCTCATTGTGTCCCTGAATTGAAGCAATCTCTTTTTGTTATATTTAGTGCAAACATACATAATGTGTGGAAGGTCTTCTCTATGTCCCACAACTATACGCTGAGTTTGTGCACATTTTGTATCTTTTCTTAAGAACATTACTTTCAAAAAGTTCTAACCTAAAATAGATGAACAGTTTGCTATCATATGGGTTAGTGAGAGACATTAGGTAAAAGGTATACTTAGGATGGCAGAGAAAGGGGAGATAATTGTTGATGGGGGGACCTGAATATGCCAGATGTTAACTGGACCACCTTTTCTGCAGCCACATCCAAGAGCAGGGCCATTCTCGATGCCCTACAGGGGGCATGCCTCAGGCAGCTAGTGTTGGAATCCACTCGGGAGGGAGCAGTCTTAGACCTGGTACTTTCAAATGAAGATGGAGAGAGGAACTCAGATCTAAAAGTGGGTAGCCATCTGGGAACAAGTGACCACCAAGCAGTGTGTTCACGATAAACTCAGCTGCAGAGTCAAGCCATACAAAAGTGAGGGTACTGGACTTCAGGAGGGCTGACTTTGTCAAAATAGGAGAGACCCTAAGAAAATCACTAGCAAACAGGCAAGAAGAAGGGGTGGAGCAACAATGGGGATACATCAGAACTGCCATCACAGAGGCAACAAGCCTTTGTGTGAAGCAAATAAACAAATCAAAATGAAAGAAAAAAACACTATGGTTCTCAAAAGAGGTGGCGGTGAAGGCAAGGGAGAAAAAGACAGCATTTAGGAAGTATAAGGAAACACAGAAGGAGCAGGACAGAAAACTGTACCAGTTAGAGCAGAAGGAAGTGGGGAAGGCAGTCAGAATAGCAAAGGCCCAAACTGAGGAAAAAATAGCCAACTCGATTAAGAAGGGGAATAAAACCTTTTATAGGTACATTAGAGAGCGTAGAAAGACAAAAGGAGGGATAGTGAGGCTGAATAAAGGGGACTGTGGGTGGGCAGAGAGGGGCAGTGAAAAAGCAATTATACTGAGTGAATACTTCTGCTCAGTATTTTACAAAAGAAGAACAGGGGGAAGTACATAATCCAATCAATAGAAGCACTCTGGAAAGGGGGCTCGATCCCAGTCCTTCCACAGAAGAAAGGGTTCTGAAAGAACTCCTAAAACTGAAGGTGGGCAAAGCAATGGGGCCTGATGGGATTCACCCCGGAATTCTAAAAGAATTAAGGGGAGAACTAGTGACACCACTGACTAGCATTTTTAACAAATCATGGGAGGATGGTGTGGTACCTGAGGAGTGGAGGAGGGAAGATGTGATTCCCCTTCACGAAAGTGGGAGCAAGACAGAGGCAGGGAACTACAGTCCTGTCAGTTTGACCTCAGTGGTAGGGAAAATGATGGAATCACTTCTGAAGGAAAGAACTGTTGAGTACCTAGAGGTCAGTGGGGCACAGGACCCAAGGCAGCATGGATTCACAGCGGGAAGGTCATGTCAGACAAATCGAATTCATTTCTTTGTTTGAGTGACCAAAGTAGCAGACCAGGAAGGGGCTATGGACATGGCCTACATAGACTTTAGAAAGACATTTGACATAGTCCCACACAAAAGATTAATAAATAAATTAGCCAGCCTGGGAGTGGGTCCTGGGTGGTAGCCCGGGTAAAAGATTGGCTGGACAAGAGGACACAGAAGGTAATAGTAAATGGAGTCCATGCTGAAGAAAGGGGTTTACTAGTGGGGTACTGCAGGGTTCAGTACTGGGTCCGGTCCTTTTAAATGTCTTTATAGGTGATATTGCAGAGGGACTGGAAGGAAAAGTGTGCCTCCTTGCAGACGACACAAAGATTTGCAACAGGGTTGATGTACGGGGGGGCAACAGGGTTGATACATGGGGTGGGATGGAAAGGATGAGAAGGGACTTGGCAAGGTTGGAGGAATGGTCAGAAGTACGGCAGCTTGGATTCAATGCAAAAAAGTTCAAAGTGATGCACCTGGGAAACAAAAACCCAGGTGAAGAGTACACAATGGGGGGAGGTAGTAATAACAACAAAAATGGAAAGGGACCTGAGGGTAATCATATCAGATTTTATTTTTATTTTTATTTAGTTTTTGTTGACCGGGTAAGTGCACTAGACAAATCCTGCCTATTTTCAGGCACGACCCGGGGGAGTGGGATACAGATGAATGCCAACTGTCCTTGAACCAGATTAAGCTGTTGGCAGATGACCTAAAGGTTGGCAAGCAATGTGAGAAGGTAGTAGGGATGGCTGGGAGGATACTGGGATGTATAGAGAGAGGCATCACCAGTAGAAAACAGGAAGTTTTTATCCCTCTGTACAGACAGTTGGTGAACCCCATCTGGAGTACTGTGTCCAGTTCTGGAGACCCCCATCTCCGCAAGGACATAGACAGGATGGAGACAGTCCAGAGGAGGGCAACTAAAATGGTGCATGGTCTGCAACAGAAGCCATATGAGGAGAGACTAAAGAAGCTTAATATGTATACCCTTGAGGAAAGGAGGGAGAGGGGGGACATGATAGAAACTTTTAAGTACCTCAAGGAAATCAACAAAGTCCAAGAGGGTAGCATTTTTCAGAAAAAGAAATGTGCAAGAACAAGGAACACAAATTGAAGATGGGGGGACAGCTCAGGAGTAATGTGAGGAAGTATTTTTTCCACAGAGAGGGTGGTGGACACGTGGAACAGCCTTCCTGAGGAGATTGTGGGACTAAAAACAGTGGGGAAATTCAAGAATGCATGGGACAGACATAAGGCAATTCTTGTGGGGGGTAGGAAGAAGTTGGCTGTTGGTTAACTAGGATCTGCAGCTTATCCAGTAGGTAGGGAAATGAGCAGACTAGGTGAGCCAAGTGGTCCTTATCTGCCTTTAAAGTCTATGTTTGTATGTTCCTATTCTAGCTCAATGTTAGATTTGTTCCTCACAACCCAATAAGAGACATTCTGTTTTCTAAGTAAACTCTAGTCTTCTTGCAGTGCTTGTAACTGAATCCGGTGAAAAAGTTTTCCTTTCACAAGAGCTGCTGGCTCCAGTACCAGGAATCCCAACATGTACCCAAGCTGTAGTTTATTCAGTGTTTCTTAATGCTCTTGGCCGTGGGGGCTTTATGCCTTGATTGAAATAGGTTTTAATTTTCTCCAAGCATTTACTAAGGTATCCTTCACTGGGTAATCTGTGCACCTTCAACCATTGTGTTAGCAATGTTTCTATAATTTGTACTTTCAAGACACATTACCCCAATTCTGATCTGACGACTGCTGTGGGTGTTGATTTTGAAACTTGTAGGAGACATTTATAAAATGAATTTATGACAATAATTCATTTGGATTTTGTAACCCCACATTTGAGCTCCATAAGTGATTTTGGATTTAAATTTTTTATTTTATTTTTTTTTATTTATTTAGTAGTTTAACCAGGAGTAGCACACTAAGCTGAAAGCTTTTTTACAGGAGCGACCTGGGAACACAGGGAAGTTAAGTGACTTGCTCAGGGTCACACAGTATGCAAGTGGAAGCTGTGGGATTCAAACCCAGGTCTGGTCTGCTGGATGTCACCAGATTTGCAGCTCAGAGCCTTAAACCACTGCAAATGGGGGTTACCAAAAGTCTTCCTTGGGCTTGCCTAACTGCCCACTGCCAGGCTGGTGATCTGTGTCCTAGCGATTTAAAAGTGTTTGCATGTGAGTGCTCTGTTAGCCTCCGTGCCTGTCTCTTTAACAGCTGCCTATCTTGAGGTGTAAAATGAATCTGTGTAGGGACCGAGTAGTCTCAGGCTCGAGTCCCGCCCGGGCTGCAGTGTTATCGCTCCGTTCTGCCATTGCTATTTGCGCAGAGGGAGCCCTAATAGGATCTGTGCCTGTTTACTGTATCTGTTTTAATAATAATAATAATATTGCAATTTGTCTAACCTGCCTTCCTTTGAAGCATGAACATTTTAGTATTGCCCCACAATCTTGGTTCTGGACTGCCTATTGGGACCAATCAGTACCATTGGGGACTCTAAAATGGTATCTTTCCCCAGGGGTCTTGTGGGAGCAAATTTCTGTAGGAATTGTAGTTTTTGCACTTTTGCACCTAATTGAACCTGGAGGGGGAGCCCTTGCTTTGACAGACTGATAGATCAACCAACCTGAACCGTTTGGACCAAAGGGAAATTCTCAAGCTGCCTACTGCAGTGTGTCAGTCTGGAGTTAGTCTGAAGAGTAAACAGCTTGAGTTATTCGAGCAGCTGCCCCTGCGTAGTAGCGCAGGAAATCAGTGGAAAGACTGAGTTTGGCCTGTCTGCCTGCTGTCCTTCAAGAGGGAATCATTTGAAAGGCTTAGTAATTGGACTGTATCCAAAATTTGAGTGCAACAAAGTCACTGAATTGTGACCAGACTTGAACCTGAAGAAGACCGAAGATTTGCTGATAGCAATTGGCCTGTCAGGACATTCTTTCACCACACAACTCCTGGTTTGGCTCAGAGACACTGATATTGCTGCTGGACTGCTTTCCACTTTGTGGTATGGTGATTGCTCTACTATAAATGTGCTGTATAGAAACATAGACTTTGACGGCAGATAAGGACCACTTGGCCCACCCAGTCTGCCCATTTCTCTACCTACTGGATAAGCTGCAGATTCTAGTTAACCAACAGCCTACTTCCTGCCACCCCCCACTACAATTGCCTTGTGTCTGTCCCATGCATGTTTGAATTCCCCCACTGTTTTAGCCCCAACAACCTCCACAGGAAGGCAGTTCCACGCATCCACCACTCTCTCCGTGAAAAAAGATTTCCTCACATTATCCCTGAGCCGTTCCCCCTCTATCTTTAAATTGTGTCCCCTTGTTCTTATACATCTCTTTTTCTGAAAGATGCTACCCTCCTCAACTTTGTTGATTTCCTTGAGGTACTTAAATGTTTCTATCATGTCCCCCCTGCCCCTCCTTTCATCAAGGGTATACATATTAAGCTATCTCAGTCTCTCTTCATATGATTTCTGATGCAGACCCTGCACCATTTTAGTTGCCCTCCTCTGGACTGCATTCCATCCTGTCTATGTCCTTGCTGAGATGGGGTCTCCAAAACTACACACAGTACTCCAGATGGGGTCTCACCAACTGTCTGTACAGAGGGATAACCACTTCCCTTTTTCTACTTGTGATGCCCCTTCCTATGCATCCCAGTATCCCCCTGGCTCTCCTTACTGACTTCTCACATTGCATACCCACCTTTAGGTCATCTGATATGACTACACCCAGATCCCTTTCCATTATTGTTGTTGTTAGTACCTCCCCTGCTATTCTCTACTCTTCTCCTGGGTTTTTGTTTCCCAGGTGCATTACTTTGCACTTTGCATTGAATCTAAGTTGCCACATGTCTGACCATTCCTCCAACCTTGCTAAGTCCCTTCTCATCCTTTCTACCCCCCCTTGTGTATCAGTTCTGTTACAGATCTTTGTATCATCTGCAAAGAGGCATACCTTTCCCTCCAGACCCTCTGCAATGTCACCTATAAAGATGCTAAAGAGGACTGGACCCAGTACTGAGCCCTGAGGTACTCCACTAGTGACCCCCCCTTCTTCGGAATGTGTGCCACTCACTATTACCTTCTGTGTTCTGTTGTGCAGCCAGTTTGCAACCCAGGCTACCACCCTGGGACCCACTCCCAAGCTGGCTAACTTGATTATTAATCTTTTGTGTGGGACTGTGTCAAATGCCTTGCTAAAGTCTAGGTAGACCATATCCACAGCCCCTCCCTGGTCTATTACTTTGGTCACCCAGTCAAAGAAATCTATTAGATTTGTCTGACATGACCTTCCTGCTGTAAATCCGTGCTACTTTGGGTCCTGTGCCCCGCTGTCCTCTAGGTACTCAACAATTCTTTCTTTCAGAAGTGATTCCATCATTTTCCCTACCACTGAGGTCAAACTTACAGGTCAGTAGTTTTCTGCTTCTGCCTTGCTCCCACTTTTGTGAAGGGGAATCACATCTGCCCTCTTCCAGTCCTCAGGTACCACCCTATCCTCCCATGATTTGTTAAAAAGTGTGGTCAGTGGTGTCACTAGGTCCTCCCTTAGTTCTTTTAGGATTCTGTATGCTGGTAGTGGGTCACAATTTGGTTCCCCACTATTTAATTGTGCCACACTTGCTGTAAGCTGCATCCAGCCTTCCTGGACAGACATCCACAATGTTCCACCCGGCCTGGGCCCTGCCACACTGGCCCAGCCAGCTATTTCAGGCACAGAGAACACTATCGATGAGAGACTCGCCTGGGGATCAGTCCGCTGCTCAACATCTCGGACAAGAACAATATCTCGGTGATTCATGTGGGCCCTGCTTCTCCTGGCATACCACTAGTCAACCTGCAGTATCCATTTCATCCCTCCTGTGTCTCGCATTGGGTAGCATGAGTAACAATCATGGTAGCTCCCTGCAACATCAGCTAAATCAGAAGTGTTGTCATCTGATTGCATTGTTGTTTTTCTTTCATAAACTGAGCCTCCTGGCTCCGGATTACAAATTGTGTGTGGTTGTGCATGCCTTTTCTTTTTCACCACAGGGCCCCAACCAGCTGCAATGCAAGGCCTACCCCGGGCAATGTTCCAGGCTAGCCTACCTTACTTCCAACTGGGTACCCAGAGCATGTGACTGTGCAGGGACTAAAAGTGCATGCATAATTGCCTGACTAGATCAGTTTCAGAATCAATCAACCTGATTACGCCCCTCCTTTGTTCAATTCCCCTGAATAAATCAGATCTAACTCTTTTTGCATTAAATGTGACTGTGGTTCTAGTTTGCACCAAAAGTACTGTACTGTTGTAATTTGCTGTTCCTAACCTTGTTTTATAGGGGGTCTCCAGGGTCGAACTGTTGGAACCAGCCCTGGTGGTAAGTGCAAATAGGGTGGGGATTTGTATGCTGAATAGGAGCTACTGTGACAGTGGTTGTTGCATATTGTCTAGACCACTAGAGGGGAAAGAGGGGGTTAGAATGTCCCGGAGTGCTGTACCCAGGTTAGCCTTGCTACTAACAACCCTGTCCTCCGGGTGGAGGCATCCATTTCTGTACCCAGGCCCTTTAACCTGCAACTAGCCAAGCATACAGGGGTAGTAGCTCTTGGGGTAGTGCAACCTAGGGGTTACATCTTGGAGGCACCACTGGGATTAGCGCCCCCTAGTGGCCAACAACAAGAATTATTGTTAAAGATTAATGGCTACCTCAGTAGAAATGGCTGCACACCAGTTGGTGGGGTGGTGTATGGGGCAGGAGACTGGCCCCCATAGTGCTTTGCTAATCTTGGATATACTTATGGGCACTAGTAAGGACACTGTTGAAGGGGCACTTTCTAAAGTTGAATGTTTGAAAAAAGCTGTAGTGGTGGGTTGACAGCTGATTTAACTGCCCAAACTCTCATGGCCTTGGTGGAGTGTAGCGACCCCTGGACAGTTCTAAGGCACCCCAGACTATCATTCCAGCCACCTGGCGGGTGATAACCAAAGATAGCAAGGATCCCTTAGAGGATGAGCCCCCACCATTATCTGAGTCTTTTGAGGAGAACTTTGCCAAGTTGTTACTGGAAGAGGGTAAAACTGTGGAGAATTTTAAAAAATTATTCCTGACACCTGGGAGTGTCCCTTCCCCACTGTCCACACCCGCCCCAGCACCTGTTCTTTCACCAACTTCTGTACCTGCTTCTGAGCCAGCAGGTACTCATAACTCTTACCGCAGTCTCAAGGTATTCTCTGGCATCTGCCCTACTCCTAATGGGGAAGTCAATCTGGAGACCTGGATAGACTCTGCTACCCTTGTGGTACAAGACTGGCAATGCTCAGAGGCCAAAAAAAGGGCTCGCCTGGGGGAAAGCCTCCAGGGGCCTGACCTATGTGCTTTTCACTTCCTGAGGTCCTCTGACCATGACGCTAAAGCCCAAGAGTACTTAGTTGCCCTTGAAAATGTGTTTGGGGGCACCGCTAGTGTTGAGGCTTTGAAATGGAAACTTAAAGATGTTAAACAACAGCCAGGGGAATTGTTATCTGCCCACATGGATCGATTAGAGGGAATCCTACAGACCATTTTTTGAAGAGGAGGCTGGGCCTCTAGTGAGGTGGACCGGGTAAGACTGGATCATATACTCCACTCTGCCTGGCACTTCAGCTGGGTGTTGCTCAATTTGCAACTGCACCAAAGGAAATCTGGTCCCTTTCCCTTCCATATGTTGATGAAGGAGGTACGGAAAGTTGAGGAGGAGGAAGGCTTTCAGGAGCCCTGTGCAGTCATAGCTGCCACAACCCCTGCACCAGGCATGGGGCCAGTCGCAGATGGCCTGGAATTGCAGAAATCAAGAGAGAGAAAATCCGAGAACTAAATGCCAGCCCAGGGGGCCCAGCAAGAGATGGACTGCTATGGATGCTCTGCCATAGAATGAACTTCAGAGGGAGTTCAGAGAAACAAAAACCAATCTCTTTATGAAGGCTGCTTCTGCGACTACATCTGCTATGGGAGTGGGGGTTCACACTCAGTCATCTTCTGCTGACAGCAGTTCAAAAATTGGAGACTTGCCTATAGAAGTGAGAGAATTGATAAGACATCTCCAAATGCTTGCCACAACGCAGGCAGAGGTGGAACCATGGTTTTCTGTTGGTAGGACCCCTACCTCAGATCCCAAATGTGATGTCTCGGCCACACCAGATCCTGGAAAGCATATTTTGTCATAACTGTGGGAAAGATGGGCATACAGAGAGATAGAATGTTGGTCCCCAAAATACCTAGATAAAGTTGTATACAGACTTCAAGGGGGGGCTTCGGAAAACAAGACCATGGCCGAGGAGCACTGGCAATGACCACAGGGCAGGATCGAGAAATCCTAACTCAAACATCTTTGTGGCTAAATCGTGTGTCCAGGCCTCTGCTACTGCCTCTGCTGACTGGTCCAGAATAGTAGGCCCTTCGATGGAGACTTCTGTGACTGTCAGTGGTATCCATGCTCGGGTTGTGCTCAATAGTGGGTCACAAGTGACCACTGTATTCCAGGACTGGTATGACAAACACTTATCTGATGTGCCATTACAAACTCTGGAAGGTCTGCATGTATGGGGTCTGAGCGACAAGTCTTATCCCTACCTAGGATATGTTCGGCTCTGGCTGTTTTTCCCTGAGACTGTAACTGGTATAGATGAACAAGTAGAGTCACTAGCCCTGGTGTGCCCTTCTACGGGATTGTACGATGGGAGTCCCTTGCTCATTGGAACCAATGCCCACATGTTAGGAAGACTAGTGCAGTTGTGTCAAGAGAAACAAGGGAAGCATACTGGGTGGGCACTGAGAATTCCAGCCCTGATAAAAAGAGCTTATGATCGGCAAAACACAGACAACCAAAGCAGACAGAGATAAGCCGGTGGGAATATTGTGAAAGAAAGATCCTGATTCTCTGGTATTACCTCCCAATGCTCAGTACACCATTCATGGAGAGGTTTGTATCAGAAAGGATGTGAAAAATAAAATACTGATGCCAGATGCCCCTGATGAGGGGAAGTTGCTTGAGGGGCTATTGGTTAAACCCAGTATCCTACCTACCCAGGCCCATGCCTATGCACACTGAGTGATGGTCCAAGTCTGGAATGTTTCTGATTGAGAAATTCGAATGAACATGGGGTGTACACTAGCTACGGTACACTGCAGTGCTGCCCGGCAACAAATATGCCAGTGAGAAGGGGAAGGTGACCCCAGACCAATTCGATTTTGGTGACTCACCATTGCCTGCTGAATGGAAGACTTGAGTCAGTAGGAAACTTGACCAGAGAGACCAAGAGTTTTCCTTGAAGGAGTGGGATGTGGGGTGTGCCCATGGTGCTGAGCACACTATCAGACTTCATGATGACAGACCTTTTAGAGAGCAGTCCCACTGCCTTTCCCCAGATGATATTCAGAGGCACCTACAGGAGATGCTAGCTGCTGGCATTATTCAAGAGTCAAGAAGTCCCTATACGTCTCCCATCATAGTCGTATGTAATAAGAATGGGTCCGTGAGGATGTGTGTGGATTATCGGACTTTAAATAGACAGATGGTACCAGATCAATATACCATGCCCCGTATACAGGACGTCCTGGACTGCCTGAATGGGAGTCAGTGGTTTTCAGTACTTGATCTACACCGAGGGTACTACCAAATCCTGATGACTCCCGAGGACCATGAGAAAACAGCCTTCATTTGTCCCTTGGGGTTTCCACGAATTTCTGAGGATGCCTCAGGGGATCTCAGGTGCCCCTGCTACTTTCCAGAGATTGATGGAGCGTGCAGTAGGGGACACAAATCTGCTAGAATGCCTAGTATACTTGGATGATGTCATCATCTTTGGACGCACCCTCAAAGAGCATGACACCAGATTATTCAAAGTCCTTGACCGCCTGGAAGAATTCAGCCTCAAGCTGTCTATAGACAAGTGTCAGTTTTTTCCAAACATCTGTAAAATATGTGGGATGCATAGTGTCAGCCAAGGGGATACAGACAGACCCAGCAAAGTATAGTCCTTGACCACCTGGCCTCAACTAACTAACTTAAAAGAACTGCAATGTTTCTTGGGGTTCTGTGGCTATTATCGGAGGTTCATTAAAGACTATTCAAAAGTAATCTGGCCACTTCATAATCTCACTCAAGGTTATCCTCCTACCAATCGCAGGTATAAAAAGGGATCCCTCAAGGAAGAAGAAAAGGTGTATTTCCGAACAGGTGAACCATTTGGAGCCCATTAGACCCCTGAGTGTGAGACGGTGTTCTTCGAGATCATCTACCAGCTCACTCACGCCCCAGTGCTTGCCTGTGCTGACCCTACTAAACCTTATGTCCTGCATACGAATGCCAGCCTGAAGGGACTCAGGCTGTGTAGTATCAAGATCATGAAGATGGCCTGAGATCTGTGACTTTCACCAGTAGAAGTTTGACATCATCTGAACGAAACTATCCTGTTCACAAGTTGGAGTTTCTCGCTCTAAAGTGGGCCATAGTTGACCCATTTCACGAGTACCTTTATGGGGCCAAAATATTGGTAAGAACTGATACCAACCCTCTAACATATGTACAGATCTCAGCAAAGTTGGACGCTACCGGCCACCGGAGGCTTTCTGCTCTGTCAACCAGTGCAGAAGCATCCCTCACTACAGGATAAGAAACCAATGCCAGTGTTGACCACCCAGAGCCTGTGTCTGTTCCCTCCAAGAAAGTCTGGGCGAGCTGTTAAGCCAGTGATGTGCCTTAGCTATGACTCCCCTGGGAGGCCTGTGGATTTGCCTCTCAATGTTGTTCATAAGGGTGCTTACATTTCCAAGAGCTCACTGCCCAAACTAAGCCTGTCTGCCACTTCTAAGTTAATTGTTCTACCCTCAGACTGTGGTGCCCCTGCCCCACCTAGGTTATTCAAAGTGCAAGAAACTATTACATGAAAAGTGTAGCGGGTCATAATGTTGCATGCTTTATAGCATACGACATTATGGCTAACCCGGTACAGCGCTGTACTAGTGAGCGAATGGTGCTATATCGCGTATACTTCTGTACGTGGTATTGCACCATTCCCACTTTCCCAGGTAGAGGATAACACCTCTGCTGGGAGTGGGTTCCGCTGACGAGCTGCTGTGGCTCAATGGACTGAGCAACAGCAGCAAAGAACCCAGGTAGTACTTCTGGGACCGGGTTTGATTCCCAGTCCCAGAAATTGTATTTTTTCACTCTTTCTGTGCTCCCTGACCTGAACCCCCCCCTTGGAGTTGAGAATCTATATTGTGAGGGGTGAGGGGGGTGCAGTCTCCTGTAATGGGGGTGTGGGGGGCAGAGCCCCCCAAGGAAAAGAAAGATATGCCGCATAGCAATAATCGTGCTGTATCGGCAGCGCAATTGTGCCATGTGACATAGTGTTGTGAGTGGAAATGACCCCGTGCCCGTGAAAAGTATAGTAATGTTATTGTGTAATTCATAGTAAAGTCAGTATTGACTGTATGAAAAGTGAAAAGCTGTTGTCATTATGAATATAGTATATGAATACAGAATGCTGAATAAGTATAGTAATGTGTTAAGTTTATGCTTACTGATGCCTCAGTCATTATTGTATTCTGTAGTAATGTCATGTGTATAATGTGATGCTTAGACAGCTGGTTCTAATCACTGTATGATTTTTGTAATATAAAAATGTGTTATTGAGTGTCTCTCATTAGATATGCTGAAACAGCCTGTGGAATGACACCCCCCCCCCAGGTTTTAGATACAAGGTGTTACCTGGAAGGCCAGGAGATAATTACAGGCTAGACGAGGCCTAAATTAAGCATCTCCTGTTTATCTAGCTTAATTGTAGCTTGCCAGCTGACAGGATAGAAAATATCCATTTTATGACGTATAAAGGAGGAAAACCAGGATAAGTCATACTGGTGCGAAGTCATAAATGTTCCTCTGATGTCTGTAAAAGCAGGATGTTGCTCCTGGATGAAAGAAGGACTTAGAAATTAACCTTATTTAATTTACCTTCTGAATGATGACATCCTGGTTGTATAATTTTTATATTCTGACAGGGAGGAGCTAAGTGACCTCATGCAAAGAGGTTGGCAAAACCAGTTTTGAAACTGTAGTCTGTATTCCCTTTTGACACACATGTTGGGACTCTGAAAAAGCAACATCAGGCACTGTTAGAAGAATACATTAGATTAGACAAGTCTAAGGGTACTGTGGTAGGAGATTTTGTTGTATTTAAAACCTTATTATTTTAAATTATTGTATGTTTTTGTGGTATATGGTTCTGTATTTACATTTTACATTTTTTTATCTATTTTTAAGTAAACCTCTACTTTAGAGCCTACTTGGTGTGTCTTTGAAATTATTTTTCCTTGACAAGGGAAGCATATATGGTTAAAGTTGACACTGTACAATGCTTACTGGTTTTACCAACTTGGGAAAAGGTAAGAATTTTTCCTACGGTCTTTTGTAGAGTTTTTAAGGGTTCATTTTGTACACCTGGTTAGGTGCCCATAGGCAAAAGATATCTGGCATCCCCTGAAGAGCAGAATTATCTGAGCCTGTACATTGGGTACGCTAGCAAGAGGTTCACAGTTTGAATCCCTCCAGAACTTGAGACCAAAGGTTGATTCGAACCCACAAAACAAACAGGTGGGGTACCCTGTTCTGTTCCTGTTCACAGTACTGTGCTTGGAGGTTGGCACTGTGGGATCAGAGGGCCTGACCTGCTGAGTGGGGTTGTGACATATAACATATCGTATATTGTCTTTTTCCATGCTATTATGGTATAGACTTGACATGGATGCCAAGTTCTTTCCAGGCGGGGAAGGATTTAACCCACCTGAAAATGGGGTTTCCCAAAAGTCTTCATTGGGCTTGGCTAACTGCCCACTGCCAGGCTGGTGTTCTGTGCCTAGTGATTTAAAAGTGTTTGCATGGAAGTGCCCTGTTAGCCTCCGTGCCTGTCTCTTTAAGAGCTGCCTATCTCGAGGTGTAAAATTAATCTGGGTAGGGACCAAGTAGTCTCAGACTCATGTTCCGCCCAGGCTGCAGTGTTATTGCTCCATTGTGCCATCGCTATTTGAGCAGAGGGAGCCCTGCTAGGAACTGTGCCTGTTTACTGTTTATATGTTTTAATAATAATAATATTGCAGTTTATCTAAGCTGCCTTCCTTTTCAGCATGGACATTTTAGTATTGCCCCACCATCTTGGTTCTGGACTGCCTATTGGGACCAATCAGTACCTTTGGGGACTCTAAAATGGTGTCTGTCCCCAGGAGACATGCTGGAGCACATTTCTGTAGGAATTGTAGTTTTTGCACTTTGGCGCCTAAATGAACCTGAAGGGGGAGCCCTTGCTTTGACAGACTTATGGATCGACCAACCAGAACCTTTTGGACTGAAGGGAAATTCTCTACTGCAGTGTGTCAGTCTGGAGTTAGAGTTTGAAGAGTAAACAGATCGAGTGATTCGAGCAGCTGACCCTGCATAGTAGTGCAGGAAATCAGTGGAAAGACTCAGTTTGGCCTGCTTGCCTGCTGTCCCTCAAGAGGGAATCATTTGGAAGGCTTAGTAATCGGATTGTATCCAAAATTTGACTGTAACAAAGCCACTAAATTGTGACCAGACTTGAACCTGAAGAAGACAGAAGATTTGCTGTACATGATCGGCCTGTCAGGACATTCTTTCACCTCAGAACTCCCGGTTTGGCTCAGAGACACTGATATTGCTGCCAGACTGCTATCTGCTTTGTGGTATTGTGGCTGCTCCACTATAAATGTTCTGTATGCTGGTAGTGGGTCATGATTTGGTTTCCCACTATTTAATTGTGCCACACTTGCTGGAAACTGCATCCAGCCTTCCTGGAATGACATCCGCACTGTTCCACCTGGCCTGAGCCCTGCCACACTGGCCCAGTCAGCTACTTCAGGCACCAAGAACACCATCAACAAGAGACTCGCCTGGGGATCAGCCTCCTACTCAACTTCTCGGACAGAAATGACACCTCGGTGATTCGTGTGGGCCCTGCTTCTCCTGGCACACCAGTAGTCAGCCTGCAGTCTCCATTTTATCCCTCTAGTGCCTCATATTGAGTAGCGTGAGTAACAATCAGGGTAGCTCCCTGCAACATCAGTTAAATCACTAGTGTTGTCATCTGATTGCACTGTTGTTTTCCTTTCACGAACTGTGCCTCCTGGCTCTGGATTACAAATCGTGTGTGGTTGTGCATGCCTTTTCTTTTTCACCACAGGGCCCCAACCAGCTGCAATGCAAGGCCTACCCCGGGCAATGTTCCAGGCTAGCCTACCTTACTTCCAACTGGGTACCCAGAGCATGTGACTGTGCAGAGAATAAAAGTGCATGCATAATTGCTTTACTAGATCAGTTTCAGAATCAATCAACCTGATTACGCCCCTCCCTTGTTCAATTCCCCTGAATAAATCAGAGCTAACTCTTTAATGCCTTTAATCTGACTGTGGTTCTAGTTTGTACCAAAAGCACTGTACTGTTGTAATTTGCTGTTCCTAACCTTGTTTTACAGGGGGTCTCCAGGGATGAACTGTTGGAACCAGCCCTGCTGGTAAATGTGAACAGGGTAGGGATTTGTATGCTGAATAGGGGCTACTGTGAAAGTGTTTGTTGCATATTGTCTGTGCCACTAGAAGGGAAAGAGGGAGGGTAACAGTGTACCGGAGGGCTGTACCCAGGTTAGCCTTGCTACTAACAACCCTGTCCTCTGGGTAGAGGCACCCGTTTCAGTACCCAGGCCCCTTAACTTGCAACTAGCCAAGCAGGCAGGGGTAGTAGCCCTTGGGGTAGCGCCACCTAGGGGTTACATAAATTTTATATTAGTAACCATGAACAACCCCTTAATACTACCTCCACAATACTGCTCACTGAAATATTAAAATATTAAAAGGCCCCCACAGATTCTATAGCTTTATTGACACAATTTTCCAGATTTTGGATTCATGTGTTGTCATAGGAGAATCTTGATCCTAACAAATCATAGGTGGAGACTTGTTCAAACGTAGCCCTATTGAAGTATAATTTTACTTTATGAGATTTTTTCTTGCCTACAACCATGCATTGTGTTTTCCTTATATTTATGTGCATGCTGTTTTGCTCTCATAGTTCCTAGTTGAGGTTTAGTTTTCTTTTGAGTCAAAGCTGCATTAAGGACGCTAGAAACATGTCAAATGATAAATTCTAGAAACATGTCAAATGTCAAACTCCATCTAACTGGGAGCATTATCCCCACTCCCCAAAAGAGTGGCAAAGGCGGCTCCTGAAGCTGCTCAGCTAGCGCTCACAGGGGCAGACACTTTATTTTTTGTTCGTTGCACTAGAACTGCCCTAGGGCAACAGCAAAGCGCTTGCACAGCACTTCCAGCACAGCAGGATGGACAGCGGCTGAAACTCCACCAGGAAGATCCGTAATCCTTCTCTATTTAAATCTTTTTACCTTTCCGGCTCTATTTCTTTGCTTCCCCTTGCAGGCTGTATAGTTGACTCCCGACAAGTTCTCTTTTGTCTGGTGCTCGGAAGCGGCATCACAGAGCTTCCACAGCTACACTAGGTTCCTGGAAGGAACCAATCAGGGTGAGCTCCCTTAGATCAGCGAATCAGAGGGCACAACAGACATCACAGAGCCAATCAGGGAATTTCTATTGTTCCCTACCACAGCCCCAGCTCTTAAGTTTGGAGTCCAAGCTACGGCACTCTGCCAAACTCTGTCTAACTGGGAGCATTATCCCCGCTCCCCAGAAAAGTGGCAAAGGTGGCTCCTGAAGGTGCTCAGCTAGTGCTCACAGGGGCAGACACTTTATTTTTCATCCACTGCACTGGAACTGCCTCAGGAGCTCACTTGGAGTACTTGCACACCACACCCATGTGATTGAAAATGAAGTAATTATTTGTGCAGCACCAGGTTGTGCATTGGAGAAAAGAGTAATGTGTGCTCTGGGATGGCCCAGATTTCAGTTGCCTTGGTGACGCAGCTGGTTAGTGTGGCCAGAATGGTATTCTGGGTTGCCTTGGTTCAAGTCCCAGCTGAGGCATTTACTTCTTTCTCTCCTGTGTTTGTATGTGTTCCATAAATATGCACACCACAACCATGTGATTGAAAATGAAGTAATTATTTGTGCAGCACCTGGTTGGGCATTGGAGAAAAGAGTAATGTGTGCTCTGGGACAGTCCAGATTCCAGTTGTTTTAGTGGTGCAGCTGGTTAGCCCGACCGGAACAGTATTCTGGGTGGCCTGGGTTCAAGTCCCAGCTGAGGCACTTACTTATTTCTCTCCTTTACTTGTATGTGTTCCATAAATTTGCACAGCACCCTGATATTATTGAAAAACAAGCTGGAGTGTACGGGGTAGCTGAAAAATTGTAAATTGGGTAAGGAACTCGCTTCAGTACAGAACTCAGAATATAATGGTAAATGGCACTCTGTCACAAGAGGGAAGGGTGACTAGTGGCGTCCCACTGGGATCAGTGCTGGGACTATTCCTCTTCAACATATTCATCAGTGACACTTCAGATGGATTGGAAGGAAAGGTATGCCTGTTTGCAGATGACATGAAGCTCTGCAACAGAGGAGATGCACAAGAGGGTGCCTCAGGGATGGAATCAGATCTAAAGAAGTTAGAAGAATGGTCCAGAACTTGGCAGTTGAAGTTCAATGCCAAGAAATGTAAGGTTATGTACCTTGGGAAAAGAAACCTGGGAAAAGATTACACTCTAGGGGAGAACAATTAGCTGTTACCAACTTAGAAAGGGACTTTGCAGTCACAATTTCCAGTGACCTGAAGGTGGGGAGACAGTGTGAAAAGGCAGCGCAAAAAACAAGTGGCATCCTCGGATGCAGAGGCAGGGGTATCTTGAGCAGAAAATGCGAAGTGATAATCCCACTGTACAGATCCTTGTTGAGGCCTCACCTGGAGTACTGCATCCAGTTCTGGAGACCTCACCTAAAAAAGGAGACAGGCAGTGCAAAGAAGAGCCACAAAGATGGTTCAAGACCTTCACCAGAAACCCTATGAGGAAAGACTCAGGAAATTGAACATGTACTAACTGGAACAGAGAATGAACAGGGGAGACATGATAGAGAAATTTAAGTACCTCCAAGGAATAAACTCAGTGCAGGATCAGAGCCTCTTCTAAGAAAATGAAGACTCACAAACTAGAGGCCACAACAGGCACCTAAAGGGAGGAAAAGTTCAGACTAACATCAGGAAATACTTCTTCACCGAGAGGGTGATTGAGCCTTGGAACAAACTGCCACAGGAAGTGGTGGAAGCAAAAACAGTCAGGGGATTCAAGCTGTCTTGGGATAAACATTGCAGTATCCTGAAATAATTCATCTTCCAGAGTGGGTGTAGTCAAAAGGGCAGACTAGATGGGCCACATGGTCCCCATCTGCTGATGCATTCTTATGTTCTTATGTCATCAGCATACACCAAAGGACTAATTTGTTGATTCATGATTTTAGGATTGTGAAATTAGAAACACAGACAATGATGGCAGAAAAAGGCAATAGGTCCATCAAATCTGCCCAAGTTCCCTATAATCCCTGAAACCTACTGTTCCTCCAGGGTACTAACCCTCCCCATTCTCTCTCTATTCTCCTTGGTCCTGTCACCATTAGTAACCACTATGCCCTTCACTGGCCACTGATTTCTAAGAGTACTGAGTTAATAAATAGGTTGAATAGTGTTGCTGCTATGATACACCTGTTTGACTCCAAGGTCTGTCTTTATGTTGTTAGTTTTCTGTCTAAAGAGTACTGAACTCTCCACTAGGTTTTGGAGTACAATTTAATTATGGTGTTTAATAAACACATAGGGATACCCATGTCAGTTAGCTTCCCTCAGAGTATTTTTCTAGCAACCTTATCAAGGGCCAGGGAAAAGTCAACATACACAAGGTGTACAGGCTGTTTTTTAATAATAGTGTATTAAGAATATGATCTTCTGTGAAACAATTATCAGTAATTGATCTGTTCTCACAAAATCCCAATTAAGCCTCTGCTAGAATATTATTATAATTAAGCCATTCTTTCAATATTTCTAGAACCACTCCTGTGAATATTTTCTGCATATTTTCAAGGAGGCTGATGAGTCTATACATAAGATGGTCCCCGCAATCTCCTTCTTAAGGCTGCCTGATGTAGTCAAGACAGACTTTTTGCAATTACTATAAACAAGGCTTCTGAATTGAGAAAAGGCATTTTACCCATGTTACTACTGCAAGGACTGTATGAAGCCTCATCGCAGTAAATGCGGTACTAACATACATGCAGCACCTTACCTCATCTGTCCAGAATTCCATCTTCATATTTTTATGTTCTACTTAGATTAGGAACTCATTTAATTCTGGATCACTCGGTGGCACTATTTCAATTTACAAGAAACTTTTATAAAATAAATAAAAACAGCCCTGGCCATTGTGTGACCATCCCACTCCCCTTGCTGACCCAGAGCCAAGTATTTTTTACCATCACCTCCAGTTGGACACACAACACAGACACGATCATCAGTGGCAACTCCTCTGATCCCCCTCAGTACAGTGGGGTAAACAAAGCCAAGATTATCAGTGGCAGTTCCTCCAGTTCCCCTCAGTAGAGGCTGGGCACACAGCAACAATTGGCCAATTGGCAGTACTAGACCTTTGGTCTCCATGGGGGGGGCCACAGCCATGATCAGTGGCACTAGCTCTTTAAATCCTTCAGTATGGGGGGAGTACACAGACGTGATTGCCAGTGCTAGCTCTTCGGTCCCCCTTGGTACAGGAAGTACACAGCTGTGATCAGCAGCACTACATCTTCAGTCTCCCTCTAGGAGGAACACCGCTACAATTGGTGGCTGTTGCTCTTTGGCCCCTCTTGGTATGGGGGTACACAGCCATAATCAGTGGTACTAGCTCTTTGGTTCCCCTCAGTAGAGGGGGGCACACAGCTGCTATCAGTGGTGCTAGTTATTTGGTTCTCCTTGACTGAGGGAGGCACACAGCCAAGATTGGTGGCACCAGATCCTCTGGTCCCCGTAGGTAGAGGGGGCCACACAAACATGATCAGTGGTGTCCACTGCTCTGGTGGTCTCCCTCATAATGCTAAAACCAAACCTGCATGATCCTCAGGTTCCAGGTGAGAGAGGAGCACGACTGACAGAGCAGCGGCTCTCTCTAGTGATTTTCTTGGGTCTGTTTTGAAGAGATAGTGACAGAAACAACAAATCCACATCTTGGCTCTGCACTCTTCGAGTCCCTTCATAACTGGAACACTAACTGTGATTGATGCATATGTTCCAAGTTCAGCACATCACACAGCAGCATAGCCTGAGAATCTCATAGGTTCCTTTTTGTTTATTTTATCCACAACTGTGCAGTTTCTGCTGTATGTTTCTATAACTATTTTTAATACAGTTACCGGTATATAATTTCATATGTCATAGAAAATGCTGTAAATTGCAAATCGACTTAGCTTGTAACTACTGTACTCTGTTCCTATAACTGTTCCTAAAGGCTATTATGGTATACATGACACAATTCAATTAATATAAAATGAATACATTTCATGGTTCAGGGACATCCTAACTGAGAAGGATGGGTTCTGTTACGAAATGATAATGCTGGCAGAGACTGAGGCACAGTGTGCTGGTTGAGGCGGTGGTCGTCTAAATGGCTTAAGGTAATTCATATGTAACCCCTAGATGGCGCTATCCCAGGGGCTACTACCCCTGCCTGATTTGCCACTAACAGGTTGAGGGGCCTGGATCCAATGGCGGGTGCCTCCACCCAGAGGTCAGGGTTTGCAATAGTTAAACTAACTTGGTCACAGCCCTCTGGGACACTGCAACCCCCCTTTCTTCCCACTAGTGGCCCACACAATATATCAAATTACCTTCACAGTATACACTTACCCCAGGTCTGGTTCCGGCACTGGGACCTCTGTGAAATGAGATACAGTGCAACAATCACAGTACAGTACTTTAACATAGACAAATACCTCAGGCAGTATAACTTTGCTGAAACAAGCAGCTCTGATTTATTTAGGGGATATAACAAGGACAGGGGAAATCAGGTTAATTAGCTTATCACTCTAATAATCTACCTATGGCTCTGTGCACAGGCCTATCCCTATCAGTTACTGTCCCTGGTACCCAAGCCCTAGTGGCTAGTCCAAACGTGGCAGCTGGTAGGGCTCTTTCACACAGAGAAAGGAGAATTAAACAGTCAGCAGTACAGTAATTCCATTTGGATTTAATGTGGCAATTCAACAGGAGCGACCCTGAATTAGTACTCACGACCTCCAAATAAGATAGGGTCCTTCAATGTCAGCAGGGCTCACTTGAGGTACACAAACCTCTTCACACATCCATATAAAGAAAGCACTATACCAGGCAGGCTGCATCTGTATCCCGATCGCAATTACTGCACAATACCCGGGAGAACACACAGCAGATTCAGTTCCTGACAGACCGAGTGCAATTTTCAGCAATTCCTCCAGTCTTCTACAGGGTGAGCCTGGTTTCTACTCTTCAGAGATCCTTTGATTCTTTTCACAGGACGGATTCAGTCCTAACAAGCTGTTACACAAGCTGCAGACCGGAACTCTGGGCCTTACACCGTTTTTGACTAAAACTGCACACTGAAAAAGCACAGGGCTCCTTCCTTCTTCACTGCCAAAGCTCAACTGAAACTCCAACCAACAAAACCGGGCACTTCCTTTGAGTTCCTCCCAGTTCTTGACTGGAATGGCTGTCACTCACAATAGACTGCTGCTGTTGGTCCAAAAAGGCACTGAAGTCTAAACTACATCTCCCAGAGTCACTGCCCATACAATCATCTCGTGGCTGGCTCAGGTTATGAGTCCAAGTTCTGATTCGTCCAAGGCACCATTTTGAGCTAGCTTACCCCACACTGATTGGTCCAGTTCGCAGTTCAAAACTAGAATGGGGAACTAGCAGACACAGTTCTGACTGCAAAAAGCAGGTTAGACAAACTGTAATTTCATTATTACTCTAAATAATTTCTGGCAAACAGTTACATCTTTCAGATAGGTTCCCTTTGCACTCCTAGTGACTGCAAAAATGAAGTGAATTGGCAGCAGCTTGAGTGGTACTCAATCAAAGAAACACACAGTCCCCCATACAAACTAATTATGTCTGCAAGCAGACAGCTCTTAAAGAGACAGTACCAGAGGTTCTAAAAACACTCACTGATAAATGGCTTAAATGCCAAACACCATTCAGGCTTGGAGCATTCAAGCAAGTTCCTGGAAGTCTTTTGGGAACCCCCATTTGCAGGGGGGTTACACATATCTCTCCACTTTTTGTGGATTACTGGCAGGACATGAGGGACAAAGCATCAAATGTGGAGTTTCAAGCTCAGAACTGTATATACTACAGCACCGGCCTAGTTTTTTTATTAATATACAGTATAGTACTTTCCATTAAAACATTAAAAATTTTAATGAATTTCTTTCTAAACAATCTCATGGGCAACACCTTCTCTCCATGTGATCAGAAGGGCTGGTGTGAGTGAGGTAAGAGTCAGGGTAACAATCACTCAGTGTCAGTGGTGGGATTTGAAACTGGAGTCTAATTCATATCTAATGTGAATTTAAAAGAGAGAATGTGGGTCCTGTTTTACCCTGTACTCTGTCCTACAATCAGTGGGGGTGGGTGGGGGTTGAGTAAAGATCCCAGTAGTATCAACTCCGAACATTGATATGCTTCAAAATAAAAACAATGCTGTAGGACAGATAAAAACAGGCATTTTATAGGTTAGGAGGGGAACAGAAGAGGAAAGTGTGCAGATAATACAGGGTGTGCAGTTATACAGAATCTAACATATTTATGTTTTTTTTTTCTCCTATTTATTGAGTCAAACAGAATTCTATAGCACCTCATAACTTACCTTTTGAAATAAATAAAATGTTAATGCATGTATGACTTCTAGAACACAGGTCCCTGAACATGACTGCTTGTCCTCACCACTTACAGTCCAGTTATGGCTTCATTTTTTTTCTCTGCTTCCAATCCAACCCCAGGATTCTTTCCAGCTATCCCCAGCAACCTATAAGCAAGTAGAGGACCTCTTAAGCAAGCTAGATACTAGGAAAAGTGCTGGAGCTGATGGGATTGAAGCTATATTTTTAAAGATAGGGAGTCACCTGCTAACAGCACCAATCTTGCATATTTTTAATCTTCCCATCTCTTCAGCTACTGTTCCCTCATGTTGGAAAACAGTCTACATCCTACCATTATTTAAGTCTGGCGACCAAAGTGACCTCCACAACTACAGACCCATCTCCATCTTGCCAGTCTTGTCCAAAATTCTGGAGAAATTAATAAATACTCAACTAAAAGAGTTCCTAGAGTGCATTAATTTATTCAGTCCTCTGCAGTCTGGTTTCAGGCAGAAGCACAGCACTATTTCAGCCTTGACCAAAGTGACCAATGATTGGTTCACTGCTGCTGATGCCAAGTAAGCCACAGGTGCCATGTTCCTTGACCTTAGCAAGGCATTCAACATGGTGGACCACAGCCATCTCCTGCTCTGCCTTAGGTCTCTGGGTGCGAATGGTCCTTCTATAAATTGATTTTCCAGCTATTTCGTGGGCAAGTCACAAAGAATCAAAGTGGATGGGCTCCTCTCGGATCCTGTGCCAGTTGCTAGAGGAGTTCCACAAGGGTCAATACTTGGGCCCCTACTGTTTACTGTCTACATCATCTCCATGGGCAATAATATCCATAAGTCTAAACTTCACTTCTTTGTGGATGATATGGTGCTGTACACCTCTAACCCCTCTTAATGTGAAGCGAGTGTTGAGCTGCAGTCTGACTTTAACCAACTGCAACTAAGTCTTGCTCACTCCAAGCTGTTACTCAATGCAAAGAAGACCAAGGTTATGTATTTTACTTTCACCCAACTGACTGCATCCTTAAACACACAGTACATCCCCTACCCATCGCAACCATCTTTGGTGACACCCTGGATGTTGTGGATCACTTTAAGTACTTAGGAGTCTGGCTGGACAGCAAACTGTCATTCAGCGTTCACATTGATTGCCTTGCAAAGAAGCTGAAAGCAAGGCTGGGATTTTTTTATAGGAATAAATCCCTCTTCACAACAAACATCAAGCTATGATTGGTGCAAGCCACTTTCCTCCCCCTGTTAGACTATGGAGATATCATATATAACTGTAGTTCTGTGATGAATACCCACAAACTCGACACTCTTTACCATTTTGTACTGTGCTTCATAACAAATGCACATCACAGGATGCACCATTGTGACCTCTACCAAGCAGTAGGCTGGACATCCCTAGCAACAAGACAGATAATTCATATTGATACATGGACCATGAAAATCCTGCAGGAAAAACTGCCACAGTACATCAGTTCACTCACGCACAGGTCATATAGCAAAAGCTCTGTGCGAAAATCTGAGCTCATCTTCTGGACATGCCTACAGTACGTACTAATCATAGCAGAGGTGCTATTAGCTTCATTATTCCATCAGTCTGGAACAAAATACAATCTGCACTAAGACTTACCAAGCTTATTTCTGTGAACTGTTTTAAGACGTTGGCTATGAAAGCCTTTAGTGAGGCATGCCACTGGCAAAAGGGCTAACCACCCTTCTATTATCTCACCAATAAGAGACACTTTCACTGCATTGGACCTGACCCAACTTGTCTCACAACCCACCAGACGTGACCAAAATTCAGGGACAAGCACCTACCTAGACGTCATTGTCTCAAACTGCCCCCAAAAGATTCAAGATACTCAAGTCCTCCCAGATTCCTTAAGTGACCACTCCCCTTCCCTATTTCTCTGGTCTACCCCCACCCCAAACCCGTAGCCCAAACTACTCACCACAGGTGCTTTCGGCCAGGAGGACTGTTAAAACTCAGGCAGTTCCTCGGTCACATTGATTGGTCTCCCATCCACCATGTAACAAGCGTTGACACTGCCCTCGACCTGTTCTCACAAGCTTTTGCCAAGGCCTGTGGTCTTTTTGCACCCTTCACCATGATCCACTCCAAAAAGTAAAATGCACCCTGGGTCACCCCTGGCCTACTCCAACTACTCAGGGACAGGGATAACCTTTGGCATATAGCCACTGAGACTGGTTGGGCTGCCGACAGACAGGCATATAACGTTGCCTGGAACAGGTGCACATGGGCCCTCCGCAAAGCCAAGTCTAACCACTACCACGCCACCCTCACCTCCTCATGGGGCTGTGCCCGGAACTTCTGGGACAATATAAAATAAATAACTGGGAAATCACACTCCCCCCAGCACACCTTACAGTCAATGGCACCACCATCACTGACCCCACCAACATTGCCAACTGTCTTAACTCCTCTTTTACTGATCTTAGCCCTGTCCTCCCGAATAACTTTTTTGACCCTACTCACAACACACCGCCTTCAGATCCACAGCACCCCCGGTTCTACCTAAGCAAGGTATCCATTCAGGAAGCCAAACCACTCCTGCTTAAAGCACTAAAAGGCACCAGTCCTAGCAGCGACTCCCTGGATCCATAAATCCTCCAGCTGGTCCTGAATAAAGTCCTGGTCCCACTTACGGATCTA
The DNA here is from genome assembly GCA_016271365.2 of Neoceratodus forsteri. Taxonomy (NCBI): domain Eukaryota; kingdom Metazoa; phylum Chordata; order Ceratodontiformes; family Ceratodontidae; genus Neoceratodus; species Neoceratodus forsteri. Next base: position 131,672,287 of record JADMNL010000024.1, read on the forward strand.
CTGAACCGATCCCTCTGTCTGGGGCAATTCCCCACAGAATGGAAAACTGCGACAATCACACCAATTCACAAAGGTGATGACTGGTCCGCCCCCAGCAACTATTGGCCAATTTCCAATCTCCCCCCCACCCCTCCAAAGCATTAGAAAAAGTGGTGGCCACCCAACTCATGGAATATCTAGCAAAATATAACATCCTATGTCCAGAATGACATGGCTTCCACGCTGGTCACAGTACAGGCACAGCTTTATTGGAATTCTCCAACTTCCTACACACCTCCCTGGACCTTGGCTCACTAGTTGGGGCAGTGTACATTGACCTCTCTAAGGCCTTTGATGCCGTCTCCCACCCACTTCTACTAAATGCCCTCAACTATACAGGTTTTTCTGCTGGTCTCCTCTCCTGGTGTGCGAGCTACTTATCAGCCCGTTCCCAGTGTGTCAAAAACAATGGGGTGCTCTCAGAAACTCGTCCCATCTGCTCTGGGGTTCCCCAGGGCTCTATTTTGGGCCCACTACTCTTTAGCCTGTACCTAAACACCTTGCCTAGTGCCTGTTCTGGCAATATTCTACTATATGCTGACGACGCTGTGATTTATTGCAACTCACAAAAATCCCACCTCCCTCCAAGACTCCCTCCAGCACTCTTTCAATGATGCTGAGAATTGGTTTAAGAAGAGCAGACTAGTAATTAACCTCAAAAAAACTAAGGCAATGCTGTTTGCCCACCCCCAGAACAAAGCCAGCAAAAGTCCCCTCCAAATACTCCCCAGCACTTGTCAACCACTCGAACAAGTTTACTCATACAAATACCTTGGAATCACATTTGATTCGGCCCTCACCTTTCATGCCCACATTACTGCCCTTCCTTCTGCCACAAGCGCACTCCTTGGCATCCTCTACCGGCACAAGGACTGCCTTCCACCTGATGCCCTCAAGCTTGCCATCACGTCTGCAGTAATGTCCCTTATTGACTATGGCCTCCCAGTATATGGTGCTGCTGACTCCACTGCCCTCAGCAAGATTAGACTGATGCTAAATAAGGCTTGCAGGCTACTGACCAGTGCCCCTAGACTCACCCACACTTGTCAACTCTGTGACATGGCCAAACTTCTAAACCTCGACGAACGTATCCGCTACCAAACCAGCCTGCTAACCAAGAAAATTCTACTTGGGGCTCTCCCCCCCCTGGGTTGTCTGCCTCCATCCAACTTACACCCCCCAGAGCCTCCACCCGAACCTCAGACAAGGTCACTCTACTAGTGCTCAGAACTAGGACCACCCGGGCTCTGAGGTCATTCAGCTACAGAGCCCCTACCTGGTTCAACTCGTCCCCGCAGCCATTTCCAACACTGCCAAAATTGCTCCCTTCAAAGCTGCCTTATGAGACCTGCTGTTCAGCACCCACTGCTGCACCTGTCACTAAAAGATACTCTGATACTCTTCTAGCACTATTGACATGGCCCCCTGGTTGTACTTCTTTATCTAGTATCATGATATTCCCTTGATCCTAATTGCCATTAACATGATTTTGTCACCTTGTAACCCCTGCTTGTATACACACTGCGTGCTTTTTGCCTGTCTACCAGGACCTCATTGTGAATGAGTTCGCTCAATGGAGTTTTCCTGCAATAAACTTGAACTTGAACCAAGAGCTGAAGGGGTTCACATGCAAGCAAATTTCAGCATCAAACTCCATTTGGTTTTATTTTCCTTCCCTGCAGTCTACACGTGGGAAGCAGTGCTTGCACCCCCTTTTAAACTCATGTTGAAAAGGTGTCACTTCCTTAGGCTTCCTTCACTGCTATCTGGTCTGAGAGCTCTAGCCATGATTAGCTAGACTGTCATTCTAGTTGTGGCTCAAACAGAAGCAAATGCTACTATCTCCAATGTAACAAAAAAAATGGTCACTATAAATTAATACTCATCATAAAAGGTTAGGAGTTGTAAACAGGTTAGTGACTTGAATGTTGACAGTTTGAGAAATAAGGAAAAAAGAGTGCGGGGTTGGAATGGGAAATTGATTTTGCAATGTGTAGTGTGCTATCGGGCCCACAATGCCAGCATTTGGCCTGCAGGTGATAAAAGGAGAATTGGTATTGGATCCCATGACATTATTGGGAAAACTGCCTGGCTGCAAACTTCTGGTGCTGGGAAGGACACATATGCTACAGTACAGTGAGAAAGAGGAAATATTGACAGTACCTGTGACCACGGTGCTGTGGAGCTGGTAAATGAGGTTGAAGTGCTACAGAAAAGGAGCAATAAGGATCTGAGCTAGCAGAACCCTGTGATCACTGCCGATCAGAAAGTAGGTAACCAGGTACAGGGTGGGGGCAAACATGGTTTCCCAAAATGCACTGCAAACCATGATATAGTACATATAGACTGGAGTACAGAGTGCAGTACTGGTGCCTGTACCTAAGGAAAGACATCAATCTTCTGGAAACAGTCTAGAGGAGGGCAATTAAAAGGATCCAGGGTTAACAGGACAGAATGTATAAAGAGTGACTCAGAAACCTCAACATGTACTCCCAGGAGAACAGGAGGGAGAGCGGAGACATGACTGCAACATTTAAATACCTCAGTGGTGTAAACAAGGTGAACTTTGGGTCTCTTCAACCTTAGCAGTAGCAAAATCTCTAGAGGACACTGTCTCAAGCTGGTGGGAGGACAATTCAAGAGGGAAGTGAGGAGGCACTTTTTCATACGGAAGGTGGCGGCTAAGTGAAATGAGTTGCCAGAGGAGGTGATATCCCTAAAGACAGCGGTCAGTTTTAAGAGGAAGAGGTGTTGGGACAAAGTAAAGGAGGGGGTTCCAATTTAATGCAGAAACATGAGCCAGCCCAGTGGTGTGGAGGGCTGAGGCACCATAAGGTAGCTTACCTCCTGCTACACTGGAGATCCAGATTTGGGAATGGACTCAAGTCATTGGGGGTCGGCAGGGAAGGGAGAGGATAGAACATCCAAAGGACTGATCTCCTCTCCTGGGGAAGAGGTGGCTTGTCGTCCCAGCCTTGGCTGCTCCCAGGTGGAGGCCTGGGGGTAGAGTGGGTCAGGGAGGCAAATTATGGGAGGGAGCTGCAGGGATATGTAGGATGGGCACACCTCCATGTGCATTTCTTACACTCCACAGCAGGGATGGGATGGGAAAACATCAGAAGGAAAATGGATATTGGGAGGCTTCATGAAGCCGGGCCCAGCTGTCTCCATGCCTGCGCCGTCACCCAGTGAAGCATCGTGGTCCACCTTGGATCTGATATACTAAGGGTGGTGGCCTCTTCCTTGGCCCTGCCATGAAAGAGGAACTCATGGGGAGAAACCATGATCGGATGCACACTGGGGGTGGCAAAAAGCTGGACTGGAGGCACTGCTATTGGGGAGGGAAAAACTACTAAAGGGGAGAGGGACATACTCCTCATTAATCAGTTAGGGATTCATATTGTGAGCAGACAAGCTAGTCTTCTTAGTCTGCTTCTGCTGGCATTTTTCATATGTTCATATGTGGCAGAGGAGATAATGTTGCTGGTGTGTGTGTGTGTGTGTGTGTGTGTGTGTGTGTGTGCGCAACACTGTCCCTAAATGCTGTACAACCCATGACATGGACAGAATGCAAGAATTCTCACTGATATGGGGGTTGGGAGGAACTAACAGTATCACAAAATGCTGTACAGCCAATAACATGGAATGGAGACAGTACTGTTGCCAGTATGTGGGGGTGGGACCAGCTCACTATCCCAAAATGTTGTGCAATACATGAGCTGGAGGGGTGACAATGCAGCGCTATATTGTGTGCATGTATGTGTGTACACAGAGAAGAATGGTGAGCAGCATGGTACCACAAAATGATCCACAATCCATGAGCTGGAAGGGAAAAATATGCTGCTATTATGGGGGAAGGAAGAATGGGGAGCAATCCATTAGATGAACGTGGAAGAGGAGAAGGAGAAGGAGGAGGAGGAGGGAGGTGGAGGGGTGGTGGTGTGTGTATTTGTGTGTGTGTGTGTGTGTGTGTCTCCCATGTCCTAGAGTGAGTGGTGGCTTTATTTTTCTGTATGTGACTCAGTGTGTGTCCTACATTGTGTCACTGTGCATATCATCGTGTGTGTGTGTGTCTGTGTGCGAATCTGCATGTGTCGAGAGCTAACAACTTACTTCTGCATTAGCTTGATGTGTAAATTTTGATATTTTATTGTGATACAAGTGTGGGGGTAAAGTATAAAGTTATAGGTACCATGAATGTGGATATAAAAATTCACTACAACACACACTATATCATAACACAACAAACAAAAAGCACACATCATGCCAATTGCCAGTCAGCCGTTGTTGGCTCTGGTCAACTCTTGTTATGGATTGACACAGTGATGGTCCCTTTCCAAGAATCTGGAACATTTGAATTGTCCCATACATAATTAATTTTACTAATATTGGGATCCACCATTCCTTGCCGTATTTGTAAATTTCTACAGGGACCCCATCGGGTACAGGGGCCTTGCCTATTTTTTGTAAATGTATTACCTTTCAAACCTTCTGATCTTGAATTGCCCACCTCATATTATGGTCATGATTTTCTCTTTATAAATGAACTATCATGTTATGTGTGTGAGAAAAATACATTGGTGTAAAAGTTTCCTTTACTTATGGTAGTATTTGGGCATTGCAGTTCCCATCACTTTACATCCCCCAAAAAAACTTCTTACAGACAGGGCTGTGCTCACCTGATATGCTAAGCATGCACATGTGAGTGAAATTTGAAATCTGACTCCTATATACTCCAGCTCTTCCCTCAGGAACTCAGTTCATACATATGGAACTAAGGGGGCTATTAGAAACCAGGTCAGGGAGACCACACACGCATGTATAAAGAGGGTAAGGAAGGGAGCAAGAAGCAGGAGGCCACTGTGGTTCAACAGGGGTGTAGCGAGGGTGGTAGGGGCAGACAGAGGTCATTTAGGAAATATAAGAAAATGCAGAAGGAGGAGGAGGACAGGGAAGCATACAGGGAGTCGAGGAGGCTAGCAAGGTAGGAGATTAAGAGGGCAAAGGCTGACATGGAGGAATGGATAGAGAAGCAGACCTAGGGGAGTAAAAAGAATATTTTCATGTATATGAGGGAAAGGAGGAAGACTGGTCAAGGGATCACAAGGCTTTAGGGGGAGGATGGGGAGCTACTGGAGGATGACTACAAGAAAGCAGAAGAGCTGAACAGGTACTTCTGCTTGATTTTCACGGAGGAGGGGGAGGGAGGGGGTCCAGAGATGAGGAAGGAGGGGGAAGGGGTGGAAATGGGTCCCTTTGGTATAGAGAGAGTCAGGGAGGAACTGGACAGGGTTAGAGTGAACAAGGCCATGGGACCGGATGGACTGCATCCGAGGGTGATCTGGGAGCTAAGGGAGGAGTTGGCTGCCCTGCTGGCAAGTCTTTTCAACCTATCTTTGGACACGGGTAGGGTGCTGGAGGATTGGAAGAGAGCCACATTTGTGTCAATACAGAAAGGGGGGGAGCAGAGAGGTGAAGGAGAACTATTGTCCAGTCAGCCTTACCACAGTGGTAGGGAGGGTCATGGAGGCACTCATCAAGGAAAGGATAGCACAGTACCTAGAGGTGAATGGATTGCTGAACAACAACCAGCACGGGTTCACAAGGGGGAAATCATGCCAGTCCAGTATCATTGAATTCTTGGACTGGGTGATGCAGGTAATAGATCGGGGGGGGACTTCAGCAAGGCCTTTGACATTGTACCCCACAGAAGGTTGGTCAAAAAACTGGGTAGTATGAAGGTGGGGGGCAAAATAACTAGATGGGTGCAAAACTGGCTAGCAGGCAGGACCCAGAGGGTGGTAGTAAATGGGGAGCACTCTAGGGCAGGGCAGGCGATGAGTGGGGTACCCCAGGGGTTGGTGTTGGAGCCGCTCCTCTTCAGTATCTATATATGCGACATAACAGATGGACTGAAGGGATGGGTAGCACTCTTTGCGGATGACATGAAAATCTGCAATAGGGTGGACACTGAGGGAGGGGTGGAGAACATGACACAGGACATAAGGGCGCAAGAGGAGTGGGCAGAGACCTGGCAACTAAAATTCAACATCAAGGAGTATACGGTTATGCACCTGGGACACAGAAACTCGAGGACAGGGTACATAATGAGAAGGGAGGTAATCAGGGCTACAGAGCATTAGAAGGATCTGGGTATAGTAGTGTCCAGCGACCTTAAGGTGGGGAAACAGTGTTCAAGGGCAGTGGGGAAGCCATGTGGGAGGTGGCTAGTATAGGCAGGGGAATCACCAGCAGGAGAAGAGAAGTCCTGGTGCCCCTGTACCAAGCTATGGTGAGACCGCACCTAAAGTATGGAGTCCAGTTCTGGAGGCCTTACTTATGCAAGGACATAGACCTGATTGAAAGGGTTCAGCGAAGAGCGACAAAGTTGGTGCAAGGGATGAAGGGCAAACCATATAAACAGAAATGCAATGAGCTGGGGCTATACACACTAGAGACCAGGAGGGAGAGAGGGGACATGTTAGAGACCTTCAAATACATCAAGGGGATAAACAAAGGGGACAGGGGTGCTTATTCCAAATGAAGAAGGACACCACTAATAGGGGTCATGGCCTGAGACTGCAGGGGGGACACTTCAGCGGTAATGTGAGGGAGCAATTCTTTACAGAGTGGGTGGTAGATGCCTGGAACGGGCTTCCGGAGGAGGTTGTGGGGGTGGAGACAGTGTCAGGATTCAAGAAGGCCTGGACAGGCATAAAGGGTTACGGGGGTGGGGTGGGTTCTCAAGGAGGAAGGCAGATAGTCTAGAAGGGGGATAAGGACAGATTGAATGGACTATGGGGTCATTTTATGCAGTCAAGTTCTATGATTCTCTGATATACATCACCTAGGCAAGCAGCATAGCTTCCCAGCTCTGCTGAGCACTGATCAATTTTACATTTTATTGAGGTAAGAGTGTTTTCTTTGCCAGTTTCTACCCTCTGGTTCATGGTTTTTGAAAATTTTATTTATTTTGCTGAAAACTTTGGAGATTACCTTTGAGCACAGGTGCTCATTTACAAAGGTTTCACATCAAATATACAGACACAAAAGATATTAGAAGTGAAGTACTATAAGCAGTTCCAGAGGAAATGCAATCAAGTCAGGCTCAAAGCACTTACAACAGATCAATTACATGCAGTTTTGAAAAAAATCCATACAGATAGTTGTATAAAAAATCATAGATTATATACAGAGAGAAATCAAATAAAACAGTTCAGCAGTTACAATTGCATTGGACTGCAAGGGCAGACTACAAAGATTTCTTGAATTGATTCATCTTGGGGAGATTCAGCAGTGTAGCAGGCAGTTGGTTTAACCAGTTTGTGGCCCTAACAGCAGATGACTGCTTGCCCAGCTAAGTACACCAGAAAGGAGACTTAAGGGCATTCCTGGCCGTATTCCTGGTGTAGAATTGGTTGGAGACAGTACAGAAGCAATTTGTTAAAGCAGGGTGTTATTTGGTTGTTTAACTAGGTATAGCACACTAAGCTGAAAGCTTTTTTACAGGAGCAACCTGGGAGCACAAGGAGGTTAAGTGACTTGCTCAGGGTCACACAGTATGCAAGTGGAAGCTGTGGGATTCAAACCCAGGTCTGGTCTGCTGGATGTCACCAGATTTGCAGTTCAGAGCCTTAGACCACTGCGCTATACTGCCTCCTAAGGGTGTGTTAGGCCAAGGAGTGCATTTTTGACTAGCAAACCGGTCTGGAGATTTATTCTGCAGGGTAAAGGCAGCCAGTTAGTGAGTGCAGAAGGGGTGCAACTACCAGTGTGGTTATCTGAACCAAGTACAAAGCAACACACTTTATGACATGTCAGGTTTACTCTGTTTACTACCATGTCACAGATACCTACATAGACAGGTGGCCATAATCTATGCGGGGAACTATTTAGCCAGAATACCAATTCACGGTCACGTGGACACGAATGGAAATTAACAGGAGGTAGGTTCTGGAGAGATGCGAGGAAGTATTATTTATGGAAAGGGTGGTGGAACCTTGGAACAGTCTATCAGCTTAATTAGTGGGTGCAAAAACAGTCAGAGGGTTCATGCTGGGCTGGGACATAATGAAGGGAATAGTGGTTACCGGAGGCGACAGGACCAAGGAGGAGACTAGAGAAAGAGGATGGGGAGGGTTAGTACCCTGGAAGATCAGTAGACTCCAGGGATTATAGGGAACTTGGGCAGACTAGATGGACCTCTGGTCTTGTTCTGCCATCATTGTCTATGTTTCTATATAAGTGACAGAAAGGAGATGGTACAATAAGGCATCTAGTGTCCCCAGTGAGATTGTTCTGGTTATAGTACAGGGCACCTAGTCTTCAGTTAACTATGGCTACTAGATTGTCAGCTTGGAGGGTAAAAGATCAGGTGTCATCCAGAGTTACTCCAACTCTCCACCTGTTCAAGATTTTCTCCCTGGCGGTTTCAAATGAGAAAGGGTGGAACTTTTCTCTTCTTTGTGAGGCTAGAGAACAGCATGGTCTTTGTTTTTTCGTAATTGAGGACCAGTTTGTCATTGGAGAACCAGCTTTAGCCTGATAGACAAATATGTAGTTTACATTTTGCTACAAAATCTGATCTCCTGAGTTTCATCATTGGCAATGCAATGGTAGCATTGCCTGCAATAGCTCAGGGATCATAGTTGGTGCTAATCTTGTAGTCAGATAGCAACATTTGCTTTTCTAGATAGGGCAGGAATAATTTATCCCTGCAGCGTGTTTTATGTAGTTTTAAATTTACTGCCTGCTCAACTCAGCATGTGTTCACTGTGATACAGCTAATGCTGCCTCTCCACGCTGCCCAGTAGTTAAAGTGGAAAAGTTTAGGTGGAGTAAGGCTCACATTTAGATTTGAAGGTGACAGAATGTTCATCTTTAGGTGGTGCAGTTCTCTTATACTGTTCCATGAAGAAAGATAACAGAGGTGCAGGAACTCTCCTACAATTTTGTAAGAGGTGGTGGAATTGAGATCCTGTGGGCTCCTGTCCAGTTTACCCCCGCCCCTGCCCCTTCCAACAAGCAGCAAATGGGAGTTAACTATTTGTGGGCCAATCAAAAGCAGGAATCATTTCTTCACATTCAGCCCCTTCTGAGCAGTGGCGAGAGGAAGCATTGATGAGGCAGCTGTTCCACTTCTGAGCGGGGTGGAGTGCTATCAGTGTATCAGGTCCTTACACAGTAATGACTATGTTCCCCCTTCCAAGTGGGGTCAGTATCCAGAATCAGCACCCACATATACTCGCTAATCTCAGGTTGCTGAATGGGCTCTGATTCATTACTCGAGCCCTTTCTGAGCAACTAGCGTTAGCATGGTTAGTCAGCCATGCCTTATCCCTCCCAAGTTGGGGGGGGGGGCTCTCAGATGCAGCAATGTAGTGGGGAAAAAGTTGCTGTAGACAATCCTGGATTTTCCTAACCCCAATTGAATGGAAGACTTACCCAAATGCTGAGGGAATCTTTGGTGAAGTCTTCTCAGAGGGAGCAATCCTGCCAGCCATCTTGGAGGATCAGGTGTGGTCAGATATCACTGGCCCCTTCGGCGGTTTTCTTCTTGCACCACCCTTCCTCCTACAGTGACTCAAAGATCTGCCACGTGCTCCTGGGAATGACTTGTGTACCACGAATGTTTCATGATGCAGTTTCTCCTGCCCACACATGCACAGAGGCCAGGATATCATATCAGGCAGACAGATACTCAGTGCACATGTGAATTCAGCCAGATGCCAGCTTGTCATATGGCCACATGGTGGAAGCAGTTTTGTGGCTACAAGGTAGACCACTATCTTGAAGTAGGGCTAGCATCACAGACTCAGTCTGAGGACAATGCAGATCTCTCTGATATGTTTGCAGCTGTTGCCCCGTTGCCTTGCTAGTTTAATGATAGCAGGTCTGGGGATGGAATTTAACAGACCCCACTTATTCTTGACTCGGAAGCTTCAGTGCATTCCGAGGGATATTTCAGGCCACATCCACACCAATAAAGAGCACAAAGATGGCAGATGTGGGCAGCCAAATGCAAACAAGATTTTATGGCATGGCACAGTGCGTCTTCTCACTAAGTGCCTGATCTTCTCATCTATAGGAATTGATATGGGGAAGACAAGGAAATGCAGATCTAGTGGTATCATATCACTCTCCAGCCAGGAAGGTTCTCACTGTCTGGCCTATGCCATAGAGGAGCTGTCGGAACCCAGTATCCAAGATGACACATGGACACATATGAGGAAACGGGATGTCCTGGCCGGCTGTTAGTCAAACAGAAAGAGCTGAGGAGAAAAACAAACCAGAATGTTGACGCTTTAGACAAACAAGCAATGACATTCATGCAGAACCAGCATGTCTTGATCCTGCGGATGATGGATAGGATCGAAGTAATCACTAATCGAGTCATACCAGTAAACATTTTGAAGGATCCTTCCCCAAATTCTCAAAACGCTCCGCAACACCCGCCCAACAACCAGAAATCACCTACAGATCCAGTCACACCTCCCAAGAAAATGAATCTAGATATAACCAATCTAAATGATAACAACAAAGATGTTGCCCCCATTCCTGAAAAGGAGAGTGAGCACTCATCGGAGGAGGGCAGTGAGCTTGAACATGACCAGGAGGTCCTGTCCCTTACCCAGAAACTATCCCCTGAAGACAAGCTCAATCCTATGCTACACATGAGCAACAGAACTCACATGTCCTTTCCAGTCTGTCTGTCAATTCATGATGTCATAAATAAGGAGGGGGGGGGCCAAGGATCCTAGTCACATAGCAGACAACAAATCCCCCAACACATCTTACCCATACAGGAGGACTTCAAAAAAGTATGATGCTATGCACCCATGGTAGCTCCGCAGATAGCTTCACTAAGCAAGAAAACCCTGTTCCCAGCAGAAGGCTCAGCTCCACTAAAAGACCCATTAGACAAGAAACACAGAATTTGTCATCAAAAAAGGCTGCTTAGCCCACCCAGTCTATGTGGACAACATGAAGAAAAAAAGTTATGAGTTGGAGGGTCAACTATTAGGGCAGCAACAGCAGCTATATATGCAGCGAGGGCACAAGTGCTATGGTTGGAATTCCTTGCCAAGATCCTATTACTCAAATCAGATCAGCTGAAACTAGTAAACTACTTTCTTAAATCAGCAAAATACATGTGGAATATGGCTATTAGCATCCTAAAGCTTAACACTCGGGCAGTATTCATTGCAAATCACACAAGAAGGACCCTATGGCTCAAAATCCGGAATGCAGACACTGAATCAAAAGCCCTTACAGACTTTGTCATTCACAGAAAACTAACTATTCAGCAATGGCCTGCAGGAGTTTATCAAGCCAAAAGAGTGCAACCAGTTTCAATCAAACAAGGGCAAATAAGGCAGACAGTACAACCGCAACAATTACTACAGAGGGAGCACGAGCCGGGGGCTGATGAGAATGGAAGCCTGATTGCGAGTCTCTACCTTATCACATTACAAAACTTTATAATCTCGCTATTTTTTTATTCTGTAGCAAAGAAAATAAGTTTATTCACTGCCTAATTGACTAGCCAAAGGAACAGTGTGTTAATTCCTTTCAGTTTATTTACGGTAACCACTTTTTCTTTGCTTCAAAGTCTACGACTGCTGAAGGTCAATGGCTCCGCCAACTGCCAAACCAGGTACAGACAGTTTTAAACATGCTATGGCCGCTAACGGTAGCGATGCCAATATTGCTACTAAAGGGGACATACAAGAAATAAAAGATTTATTTGCTAGCTTAAAACTGGATTTAGCAGATATGAGGGAAGGCATAGGGCATTTAAAAAAGGGCACAGAAAAAATAAATGAGAACATGAATGCCTCAGAACAGAACATTGCCCAGTTAGAATCTACCGTTAATTACCTTGAGGAGAAAACAGAACATCAAAGTGACCAAATACATTAATTGTTACAAAAAATTGATGACATTGAAAACAGAGGGAGAAGAAATAATATTAGAATAGTGGGGATCTCGGAGGAGATGGAAGGCGATAATATGGCAGTATTTGTAAAGCAATTTATCCCAGAAGTACTGGATTATCATTGGTCTTGACCCCTTGAAATTGAGAGGGCACATCGGGCTCTCACAGCTAAACCACAACCCAGGGGTAAATCAAGAGCTGTTATTGCTAATTTAGTGAGGTACTCAGTTAAGGAAGAGATCATGAGAATTGCCAGGGACCGTAAAGCCTTGAACTGGAAGGGGAACAGAATATATTTCTTTCAGGATTTCTCTAATGATGTGGTAGAAACAAAACAGGCATTTTATGATATTAAATCTCAACTACAGAAACTGGACATTCACTACCATTTTAAATATCCTGCGATTTTGGTTGTGATGGTTCCAGGGGGTCGACCTCAGAGTTATGAATACCCTGAACAGGTTGAGGACAATATTAAAAATTTTCAGGAAAACATCTAGTCCAAACTGCCATCTCAGTTACAAATGATACTATTCAACTGAATCATCTGCGAGCTCCCTCATCTAGACTGCAGTTACAGAGCCCCAAGGAGCCAGTCACCATGTATGCTCTACCTACAGCTGGGCAAACGGCTCCAAGTGATAAACAAGAAGAAAAGCAGATTAAAGATTGTACACCTCTCCCCTGTGCCTCAGTAGTGAGGGCCAAAATCTCAAATACTCCTAAAACTGCTTTTCTAACAAACATCAGTAGGAAAAGCAAGCCAGCAACAAAGCAATATTTCACTCACCACCAAATGCAACCAGGGTTCATTCCTGAGAAATGGAATAAAAGCTCTGTCATTGTTTCAAGTCATTTATCTTCCAATCTAATTAAAGCAAAGGATAACTCCATTAAGGACTGGGATACTAGTGAGGAACATCCTCTTAAAATGATAATGAGCGGAGCCACGTCAGGTGATGTCAAAGGTTAAGAGCGAAGCAGTCTGGGACAGTTTTCTTTATTAATTTCCTGTGTCTGCACACAAGAGTTCTCCTATCACCAAGCTGGATATCACAAACTGGACCTTCTACTACCTGTATTTACTTATTTGCTTAATGCTCCTATGCAAAATGTTGTATTTTTATCATTTATAGAATTATACTTTTTTTTTTGCTAAGATTGGAAATTTTATTCCTTCATCTGGATAGGTAGGTCTGTTTTTCTGTTTTTATTAGGAACAGGCTAAATAGTGACTGTAGATTTAGCATGTATATTATTGTGCAGTCACAGGAAAAGACACAAATAAAACGCTAGCATACTTTGCTACAGTCTGAGTTTGTTATTCAGAAAGGGAATATTGAGATATGTCAGACTATGCTAATTTATAGCAAATGGGCCAAAATTCATCTGCAATATAGCTAAATTAAGAATAACATGTACCTAATAACTGGTCATTATGTGGAAGCAGCACCTCAATAGTTATGATTTTTAAGGGTCATTCTATTAGATATCAACCTTTTTGGTTTACAGCATGTGGACTCTGGTATTTATATATCTGTATAGTAATGTGCTCATTACTGTTGTATACACTGTTATGGTAACCTAATAATGCCTTCGCTCTTGTAAATAATAGATATACTACTTTTTTGAAGCTACAAGAAAGATCAGTCGGCAATAGGGAGCTGTGACGGCATGCAGATTATGTGACCTTAAAATTGGCCAATACAATAGAGTCAGCCAGTGCCAGCTGGGTCATAGGGAGCTATGGCAGCATTTGGATCAGAAGACTTTATAGAATACAAAGTAAACTTTCAGATTGCATAATCCATATATGTATACTGGACATTTGGCTTTGTATTGGCTGGGGGGAGCTGCAACGTAATACTAAATGTCAGGCCTGAACATGTTTAGTGATATGCAATCAATAAGGGCAAGCATAAGGAAAGGCCTAGCAGTGGTGTTTATTTGTGATTCGTGGTTTGTTTTGATTTTATTACCTGTTTCAACATGCTAGTAAGTAAATGACTTTTTAATTTTAATTATTTTTAATACTAGAGGAATGCTTGAGTGCTGGATCTATTTAATCACAGAGTTTTTACTAAATGTACTAGAAGACATATAGATACAATTTTCTTGGTTGGCTAGAATAATTCTGCTTATTATGTTGGCTCGCACACGCGCAGCCAACATATTGTGGTAGTAGCAGATTTGGAGGCATGGTCACTGTTGGGCGAATGCAGGGCATGCATCAGTAGGTGCGTCCCTCATTCCCCAATCAGCCTGCATGCCGGCACCACACCATGCATACTTAATATGGCAATCACATCAAACAAAAGGTCCGCTGCAATGCGAGCAAAGCTTGTCATACACAGCGAGCCTCCCAACGTGCTTTCTCTGGTGAAAAAAAAGAACATAACATGGTGGCACCTTGCCTGCCATAATGCTGAATTTGGGGGTGCCCAATCCCCCTGTCAGCATGCCCTGTCTCAATGTATCTGCCAATGGGGGAGCCCACTCCCCATCGGCATCATGCACCCCCCCATTTGTTATGTGCGGAGGGGGTGCCCAAACCCCCCTTGGCTCTTGCCCCCCTGCTTTCATTGTGTGCTGATAGAGGTGCCCAATCCCCCATCGGCTATAGCATTCCCCCAAAAACACTTAGGTAGCATGCTGGGAGCCTACCCTAGCGTGTCAACTTGCCCTGAAAAAGAAAAACTGTCCCACAATTTTTTATTTTAACCCTGTGAAAGAAGAAAACAATCCCTTCCGGTCTCCCTGCCCCCTCCCACAACCCGTAACCACCCTCTGCATACCCTGCCTCCCCACAGCTCCCCACACCATACTTACCTCTGGAGCATGGCACAACGATCTTCGGTGGACCGGGAACATGTCTGCACTCTTCAAAGCTGACCGTGAACTGAGTAAATACCTGTAAGCTGTATAATGGTATAAATAGGGTTTTTTCAACTTTGGTGCATATCTCGGGCATTGTTTGGAATTTTGCACCAAATTTTCAACATGGGATCCCTCCTCATGAATTCTGTCACTGTCATGGTGTTATTCAGTCACAAAAGGTGATTTCACAGTCACTGCGCAGAATCACCTTTCAGGACTGAGTAACGAAATGACAATGCCACTATGTCATATTGAGGGCTCTCAAAGCCTATGTTGCAAATTTGGTGAAAAATCCAAAAATGGCTGTTTTCGTTATGCTGTTTCCACGCATGAGTCGTAACTCATGAATTTGTATATTTTCACTCCAGATTTTCAGAATTGGCATTTTCCACACCTCCTTATGAACAGTACAGCTGTCATTTTACATATCATGGCTGAAATGTGTTTTCATGCGTCCGGCCTGAGAATAGGTGTGGCTGAAATCTATTTTCAGGACAGTTTGAAAATGATGGTGACACTGTTCATGAACAGAGATCTTGAAATGTCTATGTTGAAAATTTGGTGCTGAAAGTCCGTAAAATGACTGTGCTACAAGCGTGTATTGCACAGTTTCCACGCTCCCTTGTAACTTCACAAATTTGTAACAGTTTCATGCCAGATTTTCAACACTGCCATTTTTTCACACCTCCTTATCAACAGGTCAGCTGTCATTTTTCACAACCTGTCCAAAATGTGTTTCCACACCTGTGGAGCACAATGGCGTGGTCGCTGTGGGAAATCAACTTTTGGGACAGATTAACAAAATCACAGTGCCACTGTTCATGAGGGAAGGTCCCAAAATGCTTCTGTTGAAAATGTGGCTAAAAGACTCCCCCAAAAAATTGGGTTACGGACGTGTGTTGTACAGTTTCTATGCATGCTCATGACTTCACCAATTTTTCATATTTTCACTCCAGATTTTCAAAGTTGTCATTTTTTATGCCTGTTCATGAACAATACAGTTGTCATTTTCCACATTCTGCCCAAAATATGTTTTCATCCCTGTGTCACCAAATGGCATAGCCACTGTGCAAAACCACCTTTCAGCGAACAAACTAATTGTGCCGCTCTTCATGAGGTGGGGTCACAAACAGCCTATGTTGAAAATGTGGAGTGAAAATACCAACAAACGCCTACAACATTAGGGTTTCCAACTGTAACACCCCACCTGTAGAGACTGTCAGGCATCAGGGGTTTGACTTGGGATCATTGGCTGTAATGCTCACACCATTCCACCCCAACTCCACCCTGCAGCCAGTGACAGACATTGAGGTCTACCTTGGACTGTTCAGCCCTAACATTCACCCCATTCTCCTCTACTGCACCCACCTAAGCATATTTCCTTATGGAATGGGGTAAGTATAACGCCCAAAGACCCCAAAGCACATCGTGACACTTGTCAGTGTCTACAGGGTAGGGTGAGGTATAATGGCATGCACATTATAGGTGATGCCCCAAAGGCACATCCCAATGCCTGTTGGTCTCTACAGGGTGGGGGTAGGTTTGGCGTCACTTCAATACTTCACTGCCATTCCTATTATGTGTCTCTAACTCTGGCACTACCAATGCCAATACCAGCGAGACAACATTTGGTATTGACAAATGCTTGTTTGTTATACTGGTTTAACAGTGTCTCAGTATAATCCTGATTAAAACATGATGTGAGCAATGTTCGTAAACAAAGAGGTGAGGTGACCTCATTGGGAGTCCACTACAAAAGAAAAGAGAGTTCACAGAGAAGTTGAGTTTTCTGGTCTCATTACACTCCAATAGTTTGCTATAATTTATTAATAGAGGAATTATTTTTTGGACTAAACCAATCAGCATAGAGGGCTAGGCTGATTTTCAGCTAATTTTAACTGGATTTAAACTTTATTACTACTGTATATAAACTTGGTCTAAGTTAATAGTTGTTTATTGCATTTTTCTTGCTTTTTTGGGGGGGGGGTTAGGTTTCAGCATACAGTTTATTATTTGATAGATTGTACTAAGATGTCAATTGATAACATTTTTAAGACAGTTTCATGGAATATTAAAGGATGACATAGTCCTATTAAACGGACTAAGGTTCTAGCTTTTCTAAAATTATTATGCACAGACATAGAGGATAATGGCTGGGGTTATGAAGTTTACCACATTGTAAACCCCTTGAGCAGTTGCCAGGCTGACCTTGTAAACCTCGAGAGCGGTGCTCAAGAGGTTTACTGTCGGCATGGCAACCGCGAGAGGGGTTTTCAATGCGGTAAACTTCATAACCCCAGCCATTGTCTTTTATAGTGTATGGGGTCACAACAATAATATTTTCAGGACAGAACGGGAAAGGCTCTCATTTGTTGTATGTGGGCTTCGGGTGAACAGTTTAAACCAATCGCGGTGGTGTGACCAACATTTGGGTGCTAGAATTCAGTGCACCTGACTGGATTCAATCCTGTAATCTCACCGATCTGACAAAGGCAAGCAAGGTTTATAGCGCTGATGTTAGATCAGTGAGATTATAAGATTGTTAGACAGCTGCATGCAATACATAATAAGGGCTCCCCATACATTATATTGCATTTATTTAAGAAACGTACCTTACAGAGGATGAACTGCAGAAATTAAATAAAAACTCGGGTGGGTACTGTGATAGGTAGTTCTTATAATTCTAAAAGTAGAGGGGTGGATATTCTCATCAATAAAAACTTAAATCTAGTGATTAAATCTAAACTGGAAGATCCTGAGGGCAGGTTTGTTATTGTAAGAGCACAAATAGATGAGTTGAAAATTAATTTAGTTAATTTATATGCCCCAAATATTAACCAAGGGGAATTTTTTGCAAGCATTGCAGATAAGCTGGGTTCAGTTAATCTAGAATCTATTATCTTCGAAGGGGATATGAATTCGACACTTGATAATTTCTTAGATAGAAGTTCAGGCATATCTGCTGAACAAATAATTTCATCTAAGGCCCTGGCTAAATTCTGTTCTGAAATGGGGCTCATAGATACATGGAAGGTAGTACATCCAAAGGATAGGGATTTCACTTTTGGGTCAAATAGACACAATTCCTATTGTAGGCTGGAGTACATACTAATATCTAAACACCTATTAGATGGTCTGGCTAGTAGTAACATAGGTAACATGATCATTTCTGATCATGCTTCAGTGCCTGTTGGCTTACAAATAGCGGTCATTTCAAGTTCCAAGGGGTTATGGAGATTTAACAGTGGTCTGCTGACTGATAAGGATTTTGTTAAGATTTTAAGCACAGAAATCAAACAATACCTTGAGTTGAATGATAATGGGGAAGTATCCAATGGGATCCTGTGGGATGCCTTAAAGGCCTACTTGAGAGGTTGGATTATTTAATTTGCCAGCCATAAGAAAAAACTACAAAATGAAACACTGTCTAGGCTGGGAAAGGATCTCAAGGGTAAAGAGGCACAATATGTAATTTCTGGGTATTTTGACTCTCAATTGCAGTCAGAAACAGTGGGACTTAAATACAAGATCAATAATATTTATAATAAAAAAGCTGAATTTCACTTTTTAGTTTAAAGCAGAAATACTGGGAGTCTGGTGAAGCACAGGGGAAGTTGTTAGCGTATAGACTTAGTAAAAGTACAGAAATGTCTAAAATTGCCACAATAAGAATTAACAGAAGTTTGGTTGTTCATTCAGCTACCCAGATTTCTAAATGTTTTGAATGATTCTATTTTAATTTATACAAATCTGAGATCTCTCATGATAAAATGCTGTTCGATTCTTTTATGGAAGATATCAAACTACCTTGTATTTCTGAGATAGATAAAGAGGCACCCAATAAGCCCTTTACAAAGGAGGAATTAATCAAAGCAACCATGTCCATGCCGTCAGGTAAAGCACCAGGCCTAGATGGGTTTTCAAGGGAATTCTATAAAGCCAGCATACAACATATTGTTCCTTTGCTAAACAGAGTATACACTGAATCTCTGGAATCAGGTACATTGCCCGACACTATGAGGGAAGCAGCTATAAGTGCACTTCCAAAAAAAGACAGAGACCCTATGAGTTGTGATAATTACAGGCCTATTTCTTTGATTAATGTCAACCACAAGTTTCTGGCTAGGATGCTTGCTAAGCTTCTAAACAATCTTATTCCCCAGTTAATACACCAGGATCAATTTGGCTTTGTGAAAGGTTGTAATAGTGCTGATTTGATTAAGAAGGTCCTTCACATTATTCATAATGCCAAAAACTCAACTAATAAACCCTTTCTTCTTTCATTGGATGCAAACAAAGCCTTTGATTGACTGGAGTGGGGATACTTACAAAGTGTTTTATCCAAATATAACTTAGGGGATCGGTTTTGTGGATGGGTACAAATTTTATATAACCAAATTTTGGCCAGAATTAAAGTTAATGGGTTTTTTTTTAGATAGTCTTGCTATTCATAGAGAGACAAGACAAGGATGCCCCCTCTCACCGCTATTGTTTATGTTGGCCTTAGAACCTCCACTAGTTAAAACCAGGTCCACAAAGGAGATTACAGGCACTGGAAATGGTAAACATAATAAAATCTTGGCCTATACGGATGATTTATGACTTACTCTCACAAATCCGAGAAGTACAATAAGACTACTTTTGGAAATCATTCATTCTTTTTCTTCAATCTCAGGTTTTAAAGTAAACTTTGAAAAATCAGAAATTCTTCCAATTTCAAAAGATTTTTGTGCTACAGACCTCAGTCAACACAAGTTTAAAATTTTTACACCCACAATTAAATTCCTAGGTCTTGAAATATGTGAAGACATTAACAAAATGTCATTATAATTTTAACAACCTTTTTAATTCAATAAAATTAGATCTGCAGAGGTGGATACCAATGCTTATATCTTTTGGGGAAAAAAATTCAGGCAATGAACATAATTCTGGCTCCTAAGGTTTTTTATTTATTGCGTCACATTCCTTTACATTTGCCAGAAAAATGTTATAAACTGTTGGATTCTGCTCTTTTAAAATTTCTATGGGAAGTTAAACCAGCCAGAATTTCAAAATCCAAACTACAACAACCCAGATATAAAGGTGGTTTTAATTATCCAGATTTCAAAACAAAACATGACACTTTTATTGTTTCTCAGAACTTTCAATCTCTATGGTTGCAAGATTCAAATTCGATCCCAGGATGGGTGGATATTGAAAAGCATCCAATGAACAGAGCTAATCCTAGGATTATTTTGTTTACAAAACTCCCAAAAGAAGTTAAATCTCACCCCATTTTAAAAAGCAACCTCAAAGGCCTGGTCTAAGACCACAAAATACTTAGACTGGAATCCAGCTACTTCTCCACACTGTCCCATTTGGAATAATAATTTATTCCAAATATAAGGGAAGACCTTGAATTGGCAGATTTGGAAAGAAAAGGGCATTTTATACCTAAATGATTTGTTAGATCAGAGCATAGCCACTTTGATGTCTTTCGCAGATTTGTCTGGTAAATTTAAGTTGCCTAGGACAGAATTTTTTAAATATTTACAGCTTAGGCAAATCTTAAAAGAAACAGTCAATGATTCAGTCACATTGTCTACTACCCACTTATTGGCTACGATATTCACTAAAAACAAGGGTTGTAAAACTATTTACAAAATGATTTTAGATTCTAGAGAAGATCCACTTCATACCTTAATTACAAAGTGGGAGTTGGAATTAGGTATTAACATCACTTCTGAGGAATGGGATCTCAGTTGGACAAATATCCTCAAGGCTTATAAAGAAGCTAAAGGTAGATTAACACATTATAAGATAGTTCATAGGTGGCACCATACGCCAGAGAAACTGTTCAAATTGGGACTATTAGATAATAATAGATGCTGCAGGTGCCTTAATGATACTGGTACTGTTTCACATATTATTTGGTCATGTCCATTAATAATTCATTTCTGGGATGACATTTTCAAAGCATGTTAAAAAAAAAATCTGAATAAAAAGATTAAAGCCTCTGGAAAATTATAATGTTAGGCATTACATTGGAGTGTGTAGGGTGGTCTCAAGCTAATGTCCTATGGTTAATAGTTGCTTTGATTTCAGCTAAGAATTTAATCATTAGACATTGGAAGCAAAATACTCCCCCTACATTAACAAAATGGGTAGATGACATTGCTATTAGAGTCAGTTTTGAAAGATTAGTGTTTGTCTGTAGTGATCGTACAGAGAAATCTTTAGACATCTGGAACTCTTTTCTACATTCTGTGTTTTGTAAAAAGGTTTGAACCAATAGTTCTGTTTAATGTTGGACATGATTGCATATTGTTATCAAGCAATATCCAATTCCTTATCCATTTTCTAATTCTCTGGCTGGATAAATTGATACTATTATATGTTTGTAATATCCTCTCTGCTTTTACTTATTTGCATGTATATTTCTGTTTATTGAACTCTTAATAAAATTTGAATTACAAAAAAAGAAAAAAATTACTACAGAGGACAAAACTACACAGAACAGTCCTCCCAGGGAAACAGGTTCAAGAACAGGAACTTCAACTACAATAAGTTCAAATCAGGAAATTTCAAATTGAAACAATTATCGCAATGACTTTCACTACCAAACAGACCCGACACCCCCAGTTGGAGCCAGACTTCTTCAGTTCAGCAAGCAGTGGGCCAAAATGATGACAGACAAATGAGTCCAAGAAATCATATCACTTGGTTACGCTATTCAATTTTCAGAAAAGTCAGCAAGGAACAGGGTCATACTGTCTCCAGTTTCCAAGAAAAAGTAGACCTGAGAAAACACAAGAGCCATACTCGACCATCTCCTTCAGTCCAAAGCAGTGGCACCAGTGCCCCTAGAGCAACAAGGCCAAGGAATTTACTCACTGTTCTTCCTAATGCCAAAGGAAACTGAATATCTGAAACGGATACTGGATGAAGTATGTCAACCAGTAAATTCAATACAAAAAGTTCAAAATGCAGTCCATTTTTTCCACACTGAGATCCCTCAGAAAAGATGACTACCTCAAGTGCATAGTCTTCAAGAAAGCTTACCTACAGATCAGGCCCAGTCACTTCAGGTATGTCAGGTTTCATGTTCTTGGCCAACTTATCAGTATCAAGCTCTTCCCTTCAGACTGGCATCTGCCCCAAGGGTGTTAACAAAAGTCTCTGTGATTCTTGTGGCCCACCTATACCAGATGAGAATTCATATAGTACCTTATTTGAATGACTGGCAGATATGGGCCCAGTCCAAGCAGAAAGCTAAGACAGACACAGCACAGGCCATCCAAACTGCTTTATGTTCCCATGATTGGGTCAACAACAGGGCCTTACACCAAGCCAGGCGATAGAGCATCTTGGTGCACAAATCAACATGATCAGCACAAGAGTGAGACCATCACAGTCCAGGACAGATGAGTTGATCAATTAAGGCCAATAGACATCAATCAAAACCAAAGACAAAATTACAAGACCTGTTACAAAATGGAATGCATGGTGGCCTCTTACAAACAGTACATTTGGTTCCATGGGTCAGGTGGAACATGAGGCCACTCCAGACACAGACCATCCAAAACACAATGATACTGTATCATGGTGTGAAGAAGGAGGCCTGTCTGAATGACATTGTAAGGTTATCAATGAAGTGGTGGACATCACCCATCATCATCAGCAAGGGAAATATGTTAGATGTGGTACACAACCACATAATCGACTTGGACGCGTACCTAACAGGTTAGGAAGCATCCATGGGAGCCAAGTTAGCTTAAGGTAAATGGTCACAAATGGATGCCAAGAACCCTATAAACATTCTCTAGTGAAGGGCAATCTACCTAGCTCTAATCATCTTCACAAAAGAGAGATTCGGCGGGGTAGAGCATACTGATCTGGTCAGACAACTGGGCAGCAGTAGCTTACATAGCCAAACAGGGTGACACCATAGAAACAGAAACATAGAATTTGATGACAGATAAGGACTGCTTGGCCCACCCTGTCTGCCCATTTTCCCTACCTGTTTCATATACCCCAAATCCTAAATGATCTGTGGCTTACCATCTCTTTCCTATCGCTAGAGTTCCTTTATGTCTGTCCCATGAGTTTTTGAATTCCCCTACCATTTTGCCTCTATGATCTCTGCCAGGAGGCTGTTCCACCACCCTTTCTGTGAAAAGATACTTTATCAAGATGGTTACCAGTGTGGGTCCGCCTTGAGTTTGCTGCAGTAGTAGTAGTTTTATTTTTTAATGTTATTTTGTTTCAAGTCTATTTTTTTGTTTTAGTTCGTATTTGCTGTGTTTTTTTTTTGATTTTCCTATTCTGGATCTGGACATTCCCCTACTGCTGCTACCTTGGGCAATTGTTTAAGCCTTGTTTTCTTCCCCGGAACCACTTATCTGTTAGTTTGAAGTACAAGCTGTTCATTGTGGCTTCATGTGACTGTGCGCTTGTGGATTTACTAAGACTGAGCGGCTGTGGATCTACCAGGACTCTGTGGATTTATCGGGACTTTAGAGTTTATTCTGGGAGTTTTTTTGGATGTGTTCTTCCCACTAGATGGTGCCCATCTTGGAAAGAGGTGGCAAGCTAGCCTGAGACTGGCATCTGTTTTTTCTTTTATTTGCATACTGTCAGGAAACTGCTGGGAAACGTTGAACTGAGCTGGGCCGAGACTCTTTGCTGCAGCGGGGAGGAATGCTTTGTATCTGCTCCCAGTGGGTGAGGTAGTTGGTTGAAAGCACACTGGGGATGAAGTTTTTATCCGCCATGGGGGGCTTGCAGTTTTGGGGTGGTCATTGGGCCACCCTAGGTCTGAGGCTCTGACCCTGGAGAGTGGTAGTTCTGGGCAGCTCCAAACCGGTGTGGGCTTTGGGGGTTCTTTTTGGCTTTGGCAGCTGCTGCTGGGGAGATTACACATCTTCCTAGGATTCTTGGTGAAACATCATAAGAAGCAAGTTGCTAATTTTGAGAGGGGACTGGTGTGCAGCCTGAATGCTATCTGGGGGGGCTCGGACTGTCGCTAGGGCTGGTCCCATTCCTGGGGTACAGTTGAATTTCATTTATTGCCTGGGTTGTGTGGCATGTCTTTTTGAACATTAGATTCCATCTGATTATCTGGACTGGGGAAGAGAGATAACTACTGATGACTTAATGGGCTTCATTTCAAACGTCTCTTTGGTGAGGTCGTGACAGGGCCTCCGACTTGCATATTTTATTTGTAGTATTTATGCACTGTTGTGAAAGAACAGTGCTTGAACTTTAAATGGTGGTGGTGGGGGTGAAAGACAAATCATTAAAATCCTCTCATATTGATATTCTTATTGGTATTTAATGTATTTGAATTGTAACTGTATTTGGAAAGTGTTAGATGTGGTTGGGTGGGGGATTCTCTTAATTTATTGTTATTAGTTTATTTAAATTATCTGGTTAATTCTGTTTGTTTGTTTATTTATGTGTTGGCAGGGGTCTCTCCCTATCAGGCGCTACTCTCCTGTTGAGCTCCGTGGCCTCCGTCCCTTTGACTGTCCTCATTTGCCGGCTGAAGTTTATACTCGATGCCGTGCATTGGGGATTGTTAGGAGAAGATAGAGGAGTGGGGGCTGCGGATCTCTCGGGAGAGTGGAACCAAGCGTTCGGACTGGAGTAGTTCATGTTCAAGTTTATTGGAGGAAGACTCCATTGAGCAAACTCATTCACAAGGAGGTCCTGAAGTATGTACACAGTCAAAAAGACATTACATAATAAGGCAACACTGATTACAAGTATTCAAAGTGCACACATAGTTCAAGAAAGATGTTACATAGAAAGATACATCATTGTAGTAAAATGTACAGTGAAGGAACATTTGGTTCATTGTGTGCAAGCAATACAAGGTAGGGTTTATAAACTTAACACTGGTGTATGCAATAAATACACATAATATATTGAGCAAAGAGACAGGAAAGATAGGATAGGATAGATAGGGTAGGCAGGGTTGAGGGAGGGGGATGGTTAACAAAAGTAAGGGGGAGTAGTATATAGATAGGAAGCCAAAAGTGGGAAAGGATAGAGGAGCAGGTATGGAAATCATTCAGGTTTAGTCATGGAATGCATTTTGCAAGCTAAGAGATTACAGTTAAGACAAGGACTAGTGCTAGTGGAGACGATAAGTATGGGGCACACATAAGGGTGGGGAGGGGCTTAATAACAGTTACAAATATCTTTTATTTTAGATGCAGTTAGCACTTTATAGAGGTTAACTGAGACAATGCTAGTTAATTTCAGTACGGATTGGAGTTGGTTCCATATAGTAGGAAGAGCATGTGCGATAGCTCATTTACCAAAGGAGGTACGAGTCCTGGGTACATCAAGCAGAATGAAGTCTGATTTCCTGAGAGAATATGCACTGTGTAAAATGCAAATAAGAGATGTTAGGTAACTCAGTAGTTTATGCAGAAGCAACTTAAGGGTCCAGAGACCAGCGTGGAGCAGGCGTTTGGTGGTGAGAGATGTCCAGCCAACAGCTGCATACAGATCACAATGGTGAGTATGGTGAGGGGAGTTGGTAATGAACCGCAACAAGAGGTGATAAAGGACATCCAGCTTGCTTATGCTTGAGATTTTGGCGGAAGTGTAAATTAAATCACTGTAGTCAAGTAAGGGAAGGAATGTGGCCTGGACGAACCTAGTTTGAGTTTCAAGGGGGAAAAGAGACCTATTTCAAAAGAAGAATTCTAGTCTGGCTTTGAGCCTCCTGGATAAGTCCTTGATGCGGTCATTAAAAGAGAGCTTATTGTCTATCAAGATACCCAGATATTTCAATTTGGTAACAACTTCCAATGGTTCACTTACAGAAATAACAATAAAGTCTTTCGATAGGACAGGGGAGGTGCCAGAGGAGGTACTATGAGAGAAAATCATTGCTTTAGTTTTCTTAGCATTAAGGAGAAGCTTGGCCTTTATTAGATTATTTTCAAGCTGAGCAAAGTCAGCTCGTAGCACACCCCTAACTTCAGAAAAAGTTGAGCCAGAGGTATACAGTACAGTATTGTCTGCAAAGAAGTGCAGGTTGGAGCTAATTATGTTAGAATCAAGGTTGTTAATGTACAGAGAGAACAAGATAGGGCCTAGAATGGAGCCTTGAGGGACTCCTCTGACAATCGGCAGAGAAGCAGAGAATAGACCATCAGCTTTGACTTTCTGTCTTCTCCCTGTTAGATAACTGGTGAACCACTGGGTAGTGGAGGAAGTGGCACCTACGCTAGTGAGGCAAGTGACTAAGAGGTTGTGGTTAACAGTGTCAAATGCTTTACTAAGATCCAAGAAGACTGCACCAGTAATCTTCTTAGCATCCACAGCAGAGACCCAGTCATTAGTTACTTTAGCCAGTGCAGTGATTGTGCTGTGATTTGCCCAGAAACCGGATTGTGCTGAGTTAAGGAGTGAAAAGGTTTCAATATGAGTTTTTAGTTGGTTATAGATCAATTTTTTGAAAACTTTTGAGAGGATAGGCAAGATGGAAATAGGCCTATAGTTATTCAGATCGCATGGGTCCCCTGATTTGAATAGGGGGAGGATATGGGCGGATTTCCAACAGGACAGAACTGTGGCAGAAGTGATGGAGAGATTAAAGATATGAAGAATGGGGGCAGTGAGATGGGCATGGCCTAGTCTTAGGAAGAAAGGTTCTAGACCGTCGTCCCCTACACTTTTTCTGATATCCAGGTTAAGAAGTGAATCTTCGATTTCTTTATAGTTGAGTGTACGCAGTTGAAAAGGACAAGATGAGGTGCAGGTTGACAGGGAGGAGCTAGGTTGACTCTTCGCATGGCTAGCATAAGGTGAGGAGTCAAAAGCTAGGCCAGCAGTGACAAAATGGGAGTTAAGTTCTTCGAGGATTTGGGAATTACTTTTCACCACCCTACCATTGGTGAGTATCTTAGTTGTAATGGAGTAGGCAGTGGGCCGCCTTTCAATACATTTAAGTGTCCTCCATATTTTGTGAGAGTTCTCGTTTGCTTGTTCTATGGTAGAGACGTAGAAGTTTGCTTTGGCAGAGCGAATGCTTTTTAAACAGGCATTCCTAGCTGCTCTGAAGGCCTGCCGATCTGCAGGGCTCTTTGAATGTCTAGCTTGCACCCAGATCTTGTCCCAGCCTGTAAAAGCTGCCTTAAGATTTGGGGTAAACCGGGGTGAGAGTTGTTCTGCATCCTGACTTTGATAAGGGGGCATGCTTATTTGCGAGACTGGAAGGGTTGTCATTAAGGACAGAGACAGCCTCATTGACTTTTTTGGTAAGGTAAAGATCTTGCCATCTGACCTTACTTAAGTCAGAAAGAAAATTTGCTATATTGAACTTACGAAAGGACCATTTTGATATAAATTTGGGTTGTTGACGGGCCTTAGTTTAAGATCTTATACATACAACAACCCCGTGATCATTCATGTCATTGTGGAACACTGCTGAATGTGAAATTTTATGAAGATGAATGGTTAATATAACATCTAGAAGGGAGCTATTGGCAATGTTTAAGGTATTGTTCCTTGTGGGTTTGTTAACTAATTGTACTAGGCCAAGCTCGCCACAGAGAGAGAGATTTAAGGCAGTGTGACTTAGGGGTGTGCCACTCCATATTGAGATCCCCTAAGAATATTGTTTCTGTATTTGCAGCAGAGATTTGGGATTTCAGTATGTTAAGGATATCAGTGCCTCCAGTCAGAGGCCTATAGCCACCTATGATAGTAACGCATTCCAAGAAAGGAAGGTGAAGCTTCATTGAAACAATCTCGTATTCCTTGAGTATAGATTTACAGCTGATATCAGTGACTGAGTACTTGGTTTTGGCATAGACAACCACACCCCCACCCCTAGATTCCCTGTCTGTCCTGAATAGTTTGTAGCCTGGGAGGGTAATTTGTTGGTCAGTATTAGCTTTTTAAGCCAAGACTCCATAATAATGATAAGATTCAGGTTAGTATGCGCAGCCCATGCTTGTAGTTGGACAAATTTTTTGGTCAGGCTTAGTATATTGACCAACATCATTTTAAGACCTGGGAGGTTGCGAATTCTGAAGGAAAGGTGAGTTACAATGGAGGGCCAGAATTTAACTCCACATTGCCTGAGCAGAGGAGGAGCAACAATAGCATTTTCTGTAGGGATCTCATCAGGAATAGTGGGGACTAGGAGACATCCTGGGGTGAAATGGGTTCCCGATAGGGGTTTGCCTGTCTGGTCCCCATACCCAAGGGCTACACTCTATGTGGGCGGATGACTCGGTCGACCCCGGGGTCTCATTCAACCCTGGTGGTGTTATGCAATGACAGGTCTTTTGAAAGCAAGATGGCAGTGATGGCTGATCTTGTGGGATCATCAGACCTGGCTTACATCACTGAGACCTGGCTGGATGAAAATTCTGGCCCTATCTTGGAGTCAGCAATTCCGGACAGGTTTTCGGTGATACACTGCCAAAAGTTGGATTGTAGAAGCGGGGGAGTGGCCATTGGTTTTAGATCAGAATTGAGCCTTGTGGAGGTGCCAATAGGGGAGACTCTGTCCTTTGAATGTATCATTTGTGCAGGTGTGGGGTGCAGGGTTCTTCTTGTCTACCATCCACCCGGGGGTGAGAAGCAATTCCTGCAGGAAGTCGTGGACTTTATCGTTGACATGGTGTTGGAGTCCCCCAGATGGATGGTGCTGGGGGACTTCAATGCCTGGGTCGACGATGAACTCTTGCAGTTTAGTCAAGACTTCCCCCAGTTGATGAATTCACTGGGCTTCTCACAGGTGATTACCTCTGCGACCAATAGGCACAGTCATTCCTTGGACCTAGTCTTCCTTCTGGGTATGAAGACCTCTGATTTGGTGGTGGAGGCAGTCAGTTGGTAGGACCATCACACCATAAGGTTCAATTTCCAGGCCCCCCTGTATAGGCCTACTCCTACGGAGATGGTCCGGTACCACTCTTTAAGGGGTTTATCCCCTGAGGGACTACTGACATTGGTGGACCTATCGGGGCTGCCGAGGAATAGTGGTGACCCAGATACCTTAGTCTGGGGTTATAATGACGCTATGACTGAGGCTCTGGAATGTCTTGCTCCTGTCCATGCTCATCCCCTTTCCCAGCGCCCTTGTTCCCCTTGGTTTGATGTGACCTTGAGAGAGCTGAGGAAAGTGGGACAAAGGCTGGAGCATCGCTGGTGAAAATCGGGCCTGGATGTCAACAGACTTAGATTGTTAGCCCATTATAAGGACTATCAATCGGCTATCTCCCATAAGAAGGCAAAGTTCCTGTCCAGGGAGATTGCTGTGGCACAAAATCGACCAGCTCAGCTCTTCCGAACTGTAGACAGACTGTGCAATCCCATCTGTCTGCAGTCTCAGAGAGCATTAATGCAAGGGAAGTGCAATGAATTTGCCTGTTTTTTTTTTGCCGATAAGGTTGCTGTCATCAGGTCTGAGATTCGCATGGGATGCCCCAACGGGACGGACGGTGATCGGTGGGAGGTGACAGCTCCTTGGTCTGCCTGGTCTGACTTCAGCTGGCCGGCGATCGGGGATGTCGTGAAGATCATCCTGCCTTTGCGGCCAACCTGCTGTGGTTTGGACCCCGGCCCAACACGCCTCCTTGTGAGGTGTGTTGAGACCATTGGCCCAGTCCTTGCTGAGATAGTCTGGTGCTCGTTAGAATCCAGGGTGTTTCCGGACACCCTGAAAGAAGCGATAGTGGTACCCCTTCTTAAGAAACCATCTCTTGACCCAGAATGTCTTGCTAACTACAGACTCATCTCTAACCTTCCCTTTGTGGGTAAGGTTATTGAGAAGGTGGTCATGCTGCAGCTGGAGGATAATTTGACCATCCACGACATATACGTTCCTCTCCAGTCCGGTTTCCAGAAACGGCTTAGTGCTAAGACAGCCCTTGTTCGGGTTCTCAATTATCTCCTAGCAGCAAGAGATTGGAGGAGCCATTCCATCTTGGCTCTTCATGATCTCTCAGCGGCATTTGACACTGTGGACCATGAGGTGTTGGTCGGGTACCTGTGGTCAGTCTGTGGACTGTCTGGTACAGTCCTCAGATGGTTCCATTCTTTCCTTACTGGCAGGTTTCAGAGAGTTGTCTGTGGGGTTTACTCCTCTGATAAGGTCTCCCTGCTATGTGGGGTTCTGCAGGGCTCTATACTGTCCCTCATGTTGTTCGCAGTGTATATGCTGCCGTTGGGAGACATTGTAAGGTGATATGTGCTCAGTTTTCACTGTTATGCAGATGATACTCAGGTCTGCCTATCCTTTGTGCCCGATCGGGGGGAGCTGTCCTACGTTTTAACGAAGGCCTTCCTGAGATTGAGGATTGGATGAGTGCCAGTTGGCTGAAGATAAATCCAGATAAGACTGAGGTTTTGGTGGTGGACCCAGGCCGTTGGGTAGAGGGGCCGCCGGAGGGGCAAGCCTCGGGGCTTTGTCTCGGTGGTCACCAGCTGATGACCTCTGAATACATGCGGGATCTGAGTGTGATTCTTGATGATGGATTGATGCTTAAACATCAGGTGTCATCTGTTGTCAAGACTGCCTTTTACCATCTAAGGAATGTAGCTCAGATCAAGCACCTAGTTCCACCAGATGACCTACCAGTTTTGGTTCACGCCTTTGTAACCTCTTGCCTTGATTACTGTAATGCCCTGTACCTAGGGCTATCAGGGGTTGATATCTGCCGCTTGCAGTTGGTGCAGAACGCGGCAGCTAGGTTGTTGACTGGGCTACCTTGTAGCTGTCATGTCACACCAGTGCTGTGCGATCTGCACAGGCTGCCTATTCAGTGGCGGATCACCTTTAAGGTTGGTTTACTGACCTATAAGGCCCTACACAGACAGGGACCAAATTATCTGCAAGATTTTCTTCATCCCTATTGCCCCTCCTAGCCACTTCACTCCACCAACGAGGGATTGCTAGAGATAATCTCAGGGTTCGTCTAAAGTCATCTGGGGCCCGTGCATTTGAATTTGAGGCCCCATCCCTGTGGAATTCTCTACCTCATCGGATTCGACAGTGCCTGACGGTGGAGAGCTTTAAATCTGCATTAAAAACTCATTTGTTTACCTTGCCATTTCCTGATTTTATTTGATCTGCTGCAGATGTTTTTATATGTGTAGTTGTTTTATCTATTTTATGGTTGTGAATTAGCGCTATGGTTTTGGAATAGAGCTATTTTATAAATAAATGATGATTGGTTGATTGATTGATCATGTTACTCCTAAGTCTACCACCCTCTATTTTCATGTCATGGACCTTTGTTCTTGAACATATTTTTTTTCTGAAACATTCTACCCTATTGTACCTTATTTACACCCTTGCGGTATCTGAAAGTATCTATCATATCTCCCCTCTCCCTCTCTCTCTCCTCTCCTCAAGGGAATACATATTGAGATCCTCCAGTCTCCCCTCATAA
The DNA here is from genome assembly GCA_016271365.2 of Neoceratodus forsteri. NCBI lineage: Eukaryota > Metazoa > Chordata > Ceratodontiformes > Ceratodontidae > Neoceratodus > Neoceratodus forsteri. Next base: position 131,703,547 of record JADMNL010000024.1, read on the forward strand.
GACTTTTGGTACAGCCCCTGCACCATGTTTGTTGCCCTTCTCTGAACCACTTCTACTCTGTCTATGTCCTTTCAGAGATGCACCCACCAGAACTGGACATACTATCTAGATGAAGTCTCACCAATATTCTATAGTGGCATCACACCTCCTTCCTTCTGCTGGAGCTACCTCTTCCTATGCACTCCAGCATTCCACTGGCTGTCCTCACAGCAGTCTCACATTGCTTGGTAACATTTAGATTATCAGATATGATTATTTCCAGGTCCCTTTCCTGTATGGTGGCCGTCAGCCTACTGTATATTTCTATGCCTCAAGTGCATGATCTTGCACTTATTTGCATGGAATATTATCTTCCATACCCTTGACCACTCCTCAACTTGCTCAGGTTCCTTCTCATTTTCTCTACCTCTTCTGGAGTGTCAACACTGTTGCAGATCTTTTTGTTGTCTGCAAAGAGACACACCTTCCCTTCCAGCCCTTCTGCAGTGTCACTTATGAAGACATTAAAGAGGACTGGTCCAAGCATTGATCCCTGGGGGACCCACGGACCATACCCCTCACTTCAGATTGAACTCCATTCACCACCACCCTCTATGTCCTATCACTCAGCCAATTTTTGACCCAGTTTACCATCCTGGGACTCACTCCCAGGCTGTCCAGCTTGTTTACTAGCCTCCTATGTAGGATGCTGTTGAGGGCTGTGCTGAAATCCAGGTAGGCCACATCCACTACCCCTCCCTGATCCACCTCCCTAGTCACCCAGTCAAATAAATCTATCAAATTTGTTTGACAAGATCTTCCCACTGTGAATCCATGCTGCCATGGAGCCTATCCTCCATTAGAGTCAAGATAGATCACAAACCTTTCTTTTGCTAGTGATTCCATTAGTTTCCCCACCATGGAGATCAGGCTGACTGGCCTGTAATTGCCAGACTCCTCCCTGCTCCCACTTTTGTGAAAAGGGACTACCCTCACCCTCCTCTAGTCCTTTGGTACCACACCTGTTTCCAGTGAACTGTTGAACAGGGCTGTCAGTGGTGCTCCCAGCACCTCCCTCAGTTCTCTTAATAATCTGGGATGTATCCCACCTGGCCCCATTGCCTTGTCCACTTTCAGATTAGTGAGTTCCTTTAAGACTCTCTCTTCTTTAAATGGACTGTTGTCTACCTCTCCCCTAGTGGTGCTTCTGTCACCTAACCTTGGTCCCTCCCCTTCCCCTTCTTCTGTGAATACTGAACAAACACCAGAAGCACAAAGCTCCTCCATGAAGCCTGAAAGATATTCCAGTGGACACAGTAAAACCAAAAGAACATCTCCACAGTATACCTGGCAGGGAAGCTAAACATCACAATGGATTGGCTCAGCAAGCAGCAGATCAATCTCGGGGAATGGTAGTTGTACCCTAAAACCTTTCAACAAATTGACCAGTATTGGAGCCCTCTTCAAATAGACCTGATGGTCACTAAGAAAAGTTTGCAACTCAAGAACTTTAGGTCCTGATTCAAAGAAAAGTCTCCAAGGCCATCTCTGCACAGGTCTGAATGCACCTGTCAATAGGGTGCCAAAATTCTGAATTAGCTGCCCCTTCCCCAAGTCCACCCTCCCCCAAAGTTAGTATATTTATTTGGGTGTGTGTGAGGGCCACAGCTCCCCTGCATGAAAAGTGGGATTCGAAATTAAATCCCTGGCACCCTAATGACGGGTGCACTTGGATGGATGCATTCCGATGGTGGAACCCTCCAAGGCCAGAGACTCTCATTTGGCAGACTGGAATTTCAACAGAGTGTACATATGTCCACCAGTTCCCTTAATTCCACATGTCCTACTAAAAATTCAACAGATTCAGGCCACAGCAGTAATAATAGCCCCATTCTGGCCCAGGGGGACTTGGTTTGCATCTATTGTGGCAATAGCAGTAGATCACCTGTGGCACATACTTTACCAAAAGGACATGCTGACATAGGATCTGATCTCCCACCCAGATCCAGGGGCCTTGAAGCTCACATCCTGGCTCCTGAGAGGTTGAGACTGCCTGAGGGAGGATACCACCAGTTAGTGGTAAATACAGTGCTGCAGTCCAGAGGCTCCTCAACAACATCCACCTACTCCAGCCAATGGAGAAGCTTCAGCAACTGGTGTAAAAGGTATAACTACAGTACATTCTAACAGAGGTATCTATAGCAGAGGTTGTACTATTTCTACAACAAGGACTGAACAATGTCCTCTTGGTGTTGTCAGTGAGAGTCCAACTAGAAGCCATTGGTGCAGCAACAGGTTACCTTGGGAACAGTTCCCCAAGGGCCCACTCACATGTGCTTAGATTTCTTAAGGCAGTGACACAGCTGCATCCCAAGCAGAAGGCATATGATGGCATCATGAGCCTTCAGCTTACTGTAGTACTAGCTGCTATGACTCTGGCTCCAGTTTAGCCCTTACAAACCATGAAATTTAAATGGTTAAATCTCAAAACAGTTTTCCTAGTTGCCATTTGTTGTACCAGAAGGATGCGTGCTACAAGCTCTGTCTAATGCATCCAGAAGCAGTTACACTCTGGACAGTGCCATCCTTCACACCAAAGATTTCCACCCAGTTCCATGACTCACAAACTATTGAACTACCAGTGTTCTTCTATCAACCAACTAATGAGGAAGAATCAGCAAGGCACACACTGGGACGTAAAAAGAGCCTTATCCATTTACCTGGATTGTACAACTACAGTTAGAAAATCAGAAAGACACAAAATGGGGAATGAAGCATCGAGAGCCATTGTGGTAGGCTGGCTCAAGAATGTTACCTAGGAGGCATATGCAGCCCACATTAAACAAGCACCATAAAACCCTAAGGCTTATTTGACCAGGGCAATCGCCACATCATGGGCAGAATGAAACAACGTCTCCATGGCAGAGATTTTCACAGCAGTCACATGGCCTTCCCTGCACACATCTGCAGGACATTGTCCATTCATAACCCTTTTTATCATGGATGCCACTGTGAAGTGCATTACATATAATATCAAGACCAGATAAGCCAGTACACAACACAGCCACCTTTTGTTTGTTTATTTGGGAAAAGTCATTGAGCATAGCTCATTTACAATGAAATTCACCATTAATAGAAAAATTACAAGTTAGAGTTAGTATTATATACATAAAATTGAAAGAGATAAAAATGATGGCCATAATTACATCTTTACACACACATACAGTCTTACAATCATTGTTAAATACATCAAATAAAAGAGAAAATTCACAGGATTCAGTAAAAAAGGTTGAAGGTGAGATTATCTCTTACAGTCACCAAATTGGTGGTCAATGAATTACACATGAAATATATTTCAAACTATAAACTTGTCCTTGGGTATATTCAAGCTCTTCCTGCAGGGCTGAAAAGTATGAATGGTTGGAACTCTACCAGCACACAAAAGAAGTGGCTCTCCTAGCATAGCTAGTAAGAGTCTGGCTTAAGATCAGCCATGTTCATTACTTTGCTCCATTAAAGGAGGCCTCCAGCACAGGAGCTGGAAGTGAATAAGGTTCTGATGGAAGACATCCAAAAATGACAAATAAGGGTGAGGTGCTGCTGGTAGGGGAGTTCAGCCTGCTGAATGTAGATGGGAGTATCCCAGCTACAGCATCACCCAGGAGCAGGGACACCTTGGACTCCTTGCAGGGGGTGTTTCTTAGGCAACTTGTGAGGGAACCCACTTGAGACAGAGCAATTCTGGACCTTGTTCTCACTAATGGGGCTAGTGTTGCAGAAGTCACGGTGAGTGGCCATCTGGGGACCAGTGATCACCACACAATGTGGTTCAATATAAGATCTGACACAGAAGTAAATCACACAAAGGCAAAGGTCGTGGACTTCAGAAGGGCTGATTTTTACAAAGATGACAGAATGCCTCAGGGATGTCCTGGCGGGGGCGGGGGACTTAGGTGGAGTGGAGGAACAGTGGGTGAAACTAAAAGCTGGGATAGTGATAGCAGCAAACCTCTGTGTCAGGCAACTAAGCAAAAGCAAGAAGACAAATTGTTCTCAAAGGAGGTGTCTATGAAGGTAAAGACAAAAAAGTTAGCATTCAGGAGGTATAAGGAGACACAGAGTGAGGAGGATAGGAAGGAGTATCAAGAGAAGAAGAGGGAGGCAGAGAAAGCAGTCAGGAGCACAAAGGCACAAATGGAGGAGTAAATAGCCCCGGTAGTAAAGAATGGGGAAAATACATTTTTTTAGGTATGTAAGCGAAAGGAGAAAGACCAGAGGAGGGATTGTAAGGCTAAGTGGGGGGGGGGGATCAGGAAAAAGCAGACATGCTGAACAGATACTTTTATTCAGTGTTCACAGAGAAAGGGGAATGCAAGGGCCCACAGATAAGAGCCAGAGGCATTGTTGGTAGGGTAGTGGATACTAGTCCATTTACAAAGGAGAGAGTCCTAAAGAAACTCACAAATCTGACAGTAGACAAGGCAATGGGACCAGATTGGATGCATCCAAGGATATTGAGGGAGATCAGAGAGGTGCTGGCTACACCTCTGACAGTCCTATTTAACCACTCGCTGGAAACATGGGTGGTCCCAGAGGACTGGAGGAGACAGACATAGTCCCACTTCAAAAAAGTGGTAGTAAAGATTAAGCTGGAAATTACAGGCCAGTCAGCCTGACCTCCATGGTGGGAAAATTAATGGAATCACTTCTGAAGAAAAAGATTATGGAATATTTTTAATCCAGTGGTTTACAAGGTCCAAAGCAGCATGGATTCACAAGGGGGAGGTCACGTCAAGCAAATCTGATATATTTCTTTGACTGGGTGACCAGGGAAGTAGATCAGGGTGGAGCAGTGGATGTAGCCTACCTAGATTTCAGTAAGGCCTTCAACACCATTCCTCATAGGAGACTCATAAATAAGCTGCACAGCCTGGGGATGAGTCAAAAGGTGGAAAACTTCATAAAAAATTGCTTGGGGGATAGGAGACAGAGGGTACTGTTAAAAAAAGTTCACTCTAAGGAAGGGAGGGTGAGCAGCATGATGCCACAAGGATCGGTACTGGGACAGATCCTTGTTAATGTCTATATTAGCAACATACAAACATACAAAGACGCCAGCAGAAGAAGGCTGTTTGGTTTATCAAGTCTGCTCTTATTGCAGGGGCCACAGCTTGAGCTACTGTCCTTGCCCTCCCTCCCCAATTACATTACAGAGGTGCTAGAAGGGAAGGTATGTCTTTTTGCAGATGGCAATAAGATCAGCAATAGGGTAGACACTCCAAGGGGGGTGGTGGAAAAAAATGAAGAGGGATCTAGGAAAACTTGACAAGTGGTCAAGAGTGTGGCAACTGAATTTCAATGCAAAAAAGTACAAAATCATGTACTGGGGTGCAGAAATAAAGGGATGGAGTATAAAATTAGAGGAGTGGTATTGGTGACCACCAAACAGGAAAGGGATCTGAAGTAATCATATCTGATGACCTAAAGGTGGCCAAACAGTGTGACAAAGTAGCATACCTCTCAGCCTTTCTTCACCAAAATGTGAGACACGATGTATGACAAATGAGCAAAATGTGTGACATATCGTCTTACATGGTGCTGGACGCTCAGAACACTATAGCTATCAGTGCACTAATGTTCATAATGTTTTTGTATAACTAAGCATAATAGATTATTATGAATTTCTACTTTAAAGTCTCAGTGAGGAATGTGGAATATCACCTTCCCCATGATGGACAAAGGGTTTCTGAGAGCTAAAATGAGTGACGTACCTCATAATGTGTGACACTTGAGAGGTATGCAAAGTAGTGGGAAGAGCCAGTAGGATGCTGGGGTGCATGGAGAGTGGTATCACCAGCAGAAAGAGGGAGGTGATGATACTGCTGTATAAATCACTGGTGAAAACTCACCTAGAGTACTGTGTCCAGTTCTGGAGAACACATCTCAGGAAGGACATACAGTGGAGGTGGTCCAGAGGACAGAAACTAAAATGGTGAAGGGTCAGCATCCAAAGCCCTATGAGGAGAGACTGAAGGACCTCAATTTGTACACCCTGGAGGAAAGGAGAGATAGAGAGGGATATGACAGAGGCTTTCAAATACCTCACAGGTGGAAATAAGGTTCAAGAAGAAAGCATTTAGCTGGCCTGGAGGCATGGAGGGCTGAGGCATCTCACCTTACCTCCTGCCACACAAGTAACCCATGTTCGCTGGTGAAAGAGGGTCACAGGGGGACAGCCAGGGAGGGAGAGGATCGAGCATGTGGAGGACCGCTCTCCACTCCTCTCCTGGGTAGGGTGACTTAGCAGTCCCACCGAATGACTTGCCCCAGGTGGACCCCTGAGGGAAGAACAGGAAGATGCCAATGATGGGAGGGTGTTGCAGGATTCCATAGCGTATGCACACCTCCGCATGCGAGCGCTGATGTGTGCATTCAAGCAATGGGGGGAAGGGAAGAAAAATGAAAGAGGGGAATGCTGGTGGGCTACATTGAGTCCAGGCAGTGCTCCTGACCCTCAGCTCAACCCCTGGCAACTGGATTGTATTCACTGGGTAGCAGGGGAACGGGGTGGTGAAGCCAGAGATCTAGTAGGGTCTGTGGTATTATACTTGGTAGGGAAAATGAGCAGACTGGGTGGGCCAAGCAGTTCTTATCTGTCGTAAAATTCTGTGTTGCTATGTTTTTATGAAGGAATCACCCTTTTTGTCATAAACTGCTGCTTTGCCATTCTCATTCTTTACAACCCCCCCAAGTCCTTCCCTTTCCTTGCCCCAACCACTATGGCTGTACCATTTCCCTCCAGGCTGGGGAAGACAGACAACAAATGCCAATGTCATTTGGTGATCAGCTACAATGGAGTGACCAGGAGCCAGGTGTTCTACCTACATGAGGTATTGGGTCCCCAGCAGCAGCACAGACATGAGCCCTGGTCTCACAGGTGGGTGCACAGAGCAGCGCACTGCTCCACTTGGCCAGACCATGCTTTTTAGGGCTGCAATGGGCATAGCCCTGCAGAACTCTTGCTACAGAAAAAGAATTCAGCACATTCCTTGAGAATGAACAACATGTTGGACATGAAGCATAGTCACTTCTGTGTGTGTGGTGTCCTTGGAGCACTCTGCTGCCTGTTCCCAGGGGTACCAGGGCACTGCACTATTTTTGTGAAACAAAGCAGCATCCTGATCATGACACTGGGGGATTGGGCACCCCCAGTGTCACTCCTATGTTTCGGGGGGGTTCTGAGAGGGAGGATTGGGTGAGCGGGATATCTATAATTGAAAAGAAAACAAGAATCCATGGTCTATACACTCCTCTGCTTCCAAGATGGCTGCTGCAGTCTACTGTGCAAGTGCGACTACTAGCGCATGTGCAGTAGCCTGTGGCAGCCATCTTGGAAATGGTGGAGTGTGCCGTGACTGCCAATTCTTGTTTTCTTTCAAATTATAATTATCCCCCCACACAACCCTCCCTCTCAGCAACCCCCCCAAAACATAAGAGTGACACTAGGGGTGCCCAGTCCCCCAGTGTTGTGCTTAGGATGCTGCCATGTTGTTTTGTTTAAATATTCCCCAACCTGACCCTCCCTCTCAGTGCCCCCAGATTGACACTGGGAGGTGTCCAATCCCCCAGTGTTGTGATCTGGAGCCTCAGGGTTTTTTTGTTCCTTTTTATTTTAATATTCCCCCACCCGACCCTCCCTCTCAGCCCCCAGAAACATAAGAGTGACACTGGGGAGGTGCCCAATCCCCCAGTGTTGTGATCTGGAGTCTCTTTGTTTTAAACCCTGTAAAAAGAAAACCATCCATTGATGTCTTTTGCGGCCGTTCCTGTCCCCCACCTGATCCTTCCACTTAACACTCAGCACTCACCACCCGTACCCCCATCCCTAGCCCATACTTACCCATTAGGTGTCCAATGCCATAATCCTGTCTGGACCACAGACACGTCCTCACTCTTCAATGCCGGACCGCCGACCTGAGGAAATCAGGTAAGCGGTTCAATGTATTTCAATGGGGTTTTGAATTTAGTAGCATAACATGGCCATTTTTCAATATTTGTGCCCCAAATTTTCAGCACATCTTTATTGGAACACCACCTCATGAACAATGCAAGTAATTTTAGGTCAATCTGTCCCAAAAGGTGATTTTGCAGTCACTGCACAAAATCACCTTTGAGGCAGGAGCTGAACATTTTCTGCACCATTGTTCATGAGGTGGGGTCATAAGATTGCTATGTTGAAAATTTGGTGTAAAAATATAAAAAAACAACAAAGTTATGAGCCTACATTGAATTTTGCAACCGCAGGCTTGTAACTTTGGTAATTTTCAATATTTGTACCCCAAATTTACAACATAGCCATATCTTTACAGAACCTCATGAATGTGACAGCTGTTATTTTTCACATCCTGGCCAAAATGGGTTTTTGCATCCCGAAAGCTGATTTTGTAGTCCCTGCGTAAAATCACCTTCCGGGCAGCAGTTGAACATTTGCTCTGCCCTTCTTCATCAGGCATGCTCGTAACAAAGCTATGTTGAAATTTTGCCGTACAAACATTACAAAATAACACATTTATGAGCCTACATTACATTTTGATAATGCAGGCTTATAACTTTGGTAATTTTCAATATTTGTACCCCAAATTCTTGAGCAGCAGCCCTACTGGCTCTGGACAGAGTTTGTTTTTTTCCATATGGCTATTTTTCCCCCAGCTGCACTTTTTTAGGGGTATATCCTGTTTAGGTTCATTAACCCCCCAACCTCCCCTGGGCCCTGCCCCTCCAACATCTTCCATGGTTCTCCTCTCCGTGACAGAGGCACCAGGGAACAGGCCATCCTCCACACTGAGGCAGTCTACTTTGTGGGCTGTGATCCAGTGTCAGCTGGCACTAGGAATCGGGGGAGTTCATGGAGCCCAAATTCTAATATACTGTAGATGGGAATAGATATTTTTTCCCCATTTTCTACCTGACCCCTCCCAACTCCTCAGGTATTGGAGTAGCCATAGCATGGCCTTGAATGCATGCAGCGATGTCCTGGAGAGAAAGCAATCTTGGCCCATGGTAGACATCACTGCAGCAGCTGATTCCAGTACCATCCCTCTCTAACCACAGTGCAGTGCCGACCAGCAGCTACTCTGATCTGACTGCCTTCCAACGTGGCATCCAGAACTTGCTCTCAAACTCGATTCTCCTGCATGGCAGCACCTCATGTTGCTGCCAGACCATCAGGCGTGGTCCCACCCTGCTTCTTAACATTTAGGTTAATACGACTATAGCTCAGTCATTTCTGGGGATTAATGACTGGTTGGGCGTGGTGAGTGGCCCGAGGCACAGCCAAGGGTCACCTCTCTCCAGTTGGTCTTCAATCCAAAGAAATGACCAGCTTCAAGGTTGGTATTATGATTTTAAGTCTAATCGCAATAAGAACTTTCATTTTTACCTCTTTTATACTTAGTTTTAGGTTTTTGAGCGGAGTGGCATTAGCCATATGTGCCGCACAGCGTTAGTTGGCAGCTGTATTGGTCATTTCTAAGATGTTAATGACTGATCCAGTGGCCAATCAGAAGCCTCACTAGGCTCATGAATATTTAATTAGATGTACAATCCCTAAAATGGGTACATCTTGAACAAGTAACTTGTGCAACACATTCACTCTGTGAGGATTACCCAAACAGCCGTCTCATTCTAGCTTCATTTTTCTGCCCAATTCCATGCAGAGCTGAAAAATGAGACAGTGACTGACAGATCCCCACTGACTAAAGGACGAGCTGACAGATGGGATTAGTTCAGTCAGCTGCACTACAGCTACTTAATCCCATCAGTCAGCTTGTCCTTCGCTGTCAAGGAAAATGAAACTTTACTGAATTTGATCAGATGCACTTTATTAATACATTGTATATTATATAAACATACACATGGACACATAAACAGAAAACTGCACTAGTGGTGATATCTTTCAGCACTGCTGCTGATAATGTACAATCTGTTGCAATACCATGTTATCAAGTACAGGCTAAATGTCATAGTTAATACAGTAGCACAGATGGCATGTGTCTTAATGCGTTCTAATAAAATGGATAGGAATGTCCTGTATTCTAATTGGTTACAAGGATTCAAAAGTCATGTGTTTACCAAGCAATGACCAATGGAAGAGCAACTCTCACAATGCTTTGTAATGTCAAAAAGGACTATGCACATTCTGATTTAAGCAGCTTTTTGAAAAGTTATACCTATTTATTTGTTTGTAAATGGCACACATCCAATTGCAACAGTCACCTCTGGCCCTCAGAGAACACATCCCTTTTCACTGAAGGGGCCATCCCGGGTTATTGCTATTATAACACACAGGATGCTGTTACTGACATGGTGCCTCCACCTGGGGTAACTGCTGAGTGCCCCAGGGTACTCTTAGCTCAGGGTTAACTGAGCAAATAATGTCAGGAAATCCTGACGCTGGCACTCAAGGCTATCCTCCCACTCCAACCAATACAATAATATCTGATTCTGGTACAGCTTCTCCCACCAAACAGTGAGAATGCAACACAATAAAATCCTGAACACAGAAGTACAATGTAAGGAACAGCAGATTTATTAAAAGGTATGAATAAGGGAAGAGGCATATGGGAAGTCAGTTGGATGGGAGTAATAAGTAGCTGCCAGTAATACTCTGAAATAATATCCTTAACAACATAGTCCTGTCCCCCACATCTGGCTGTCCCATGGTACCAAACAGATACTCCCAACTTTGTCTCACCAAAGGCCTTGAGAGCTCTCTATCCATTGCAGTATGTACCTCACTGGTGCTGTGGTCATTGGCTAGCTGGATGGTGAATCGGCACTTAGTATCATGGATAAAACATAGTTGTGTATTGCTAGACCAAAGTGATACGTGGTCACTGACCATGGTCATTCACATTTTGTACATACAGTCACTGATGGTAAATAGCCCACGTCCTCTCTGGACATGCACACTGGATGTGCATACCATTGCAATCAGCTGACATTTCTGAGTGTTAAATCACTACTCTGTCTTATTGGCACATAGATGAATTGTTTTCCAAACTGCGGATTGAGCATGATCCCCACTCCCCCACCTTGAGCATTCTGTTCTCAGGACAGAACATTATATCCCCTGGGCTGCTATCCCATGGCATACCATACCATACCCCTCATCATGGAGCCATCGACTGACAACTGACTTAACACAGTACACCAACGCTGCTCCCTGCCTGTTACAAACTCACAACTAGGCTGATCCTTCTCACTTTACTCACTTACTCAGTCTTACTCACTCAGTACCCTACCAGGCATATACACATTTTATTTATTTATTTACAATTGTTGACAAAGAAAGGTACACTAAGCTGTGATAACTTATTTCCAGGTGCATCCTGGAGGTGGGTTGCATGGACCTTTTTTTTAATTGATGGGAGAATATTGATCATGACACTGGGGAAACTCCTGCTCTTCTTCGATAACTGCCATGACAGTGACCACAGGTGGGCAGAAGGGATATCGATTTAATGTCTCAGCCAAATGAACGCAGATGAGCAGTGCAGCAGCCCACCCCTTGTACTGCACTACAGTGTCAGTTATCATGGCTATTACGTCAAGTACCTGGTGTGCTAGAACCCAAGGCCTTTTGATTTTCTGTCCCCAAAGATGGGCATGCTACTTACTGAGTCACTGACATCAATAACAAAAACATAGGAGATCCTATTTGCTTCAGATACACTTCTGCTCCTGTAGTAAAAGAAATCTAACTTTAGTTTGGTGCGTGCTCTCAGAGATGGAATGTGGCATTGCCATTAAAATAATTTTTTAAAATAATGCACAGTCACAGATGAATTAAATATCAAATATTTAATATCTACAGAATTTACAAGACATACAAGGAACAAATGGCTGGCCGACCAGTACAGCGGTAGCGCTACTGCCTGCAGTACTGATGACCCGCACTCAGGAACGAGTGTGGAACATCAGAGAAGCTGCTGTGAGGAGGTAGGATGAGTGTCCTACAAACAGCTTTTCTCCTCCAGGGGAGAGAGTTGTGGCCTGCTGACTTATCAGCGACACCCAGTGGAGGCTGGGTTTGCAACAGCTGGGGCCACTCTACAGTGGGGAAGTGATAATGGACATCTGTAAGTTGGGTGTGGAAGTGTGCCCAACCTGGTTTGACAACATTGCACATCTATGCCTTGGGGGAAACTAAGGAAGAAAACACCTGGGTCAGCTCCACCATGAAGCCCCTGGACCTTTGCCTAAATGATGCCCTAGGCATAAGCCTCAGCTGGGTCCTCAGGTGAATCTCGGTCCCTACCCTCGGGGAGCCCTGCTGCAGTGGGCAAGCTGTAGGTCTCCCAGTCAGGAGGCCTGGGGGGATGCCGGGTGCAAGGTCTAGGTGCTGAAGAGGGGGTACATCCCCGTGCCGAAGTCAAGGAGATAAAATGAGTTAAGACAAAAATAGAAGCATAAAATGGGGTAATACAAACACACACTAGAGAAGTCAAACAAAAGTACTGCAAATGGTAAAATTATGGACCAGAAAAGACTACACTGAACTAAAGTCTAACTTGGCTTAAAACACGGGTCTTTTTTTTTTTTCATAAAATGTTTTTATTGCGAATGCAGATAAGCTTATAGTACATCCAGAGCAACACATAGTTAAATATACATAATTAAGTATGCAATACATAAAGAGGCCACTGTATTATACAATTATTGATACAGGCAGAGAGATCACAGAGATTGCAGACAGTGTTTCATACGGAGCTAAGGGAGGTACACTATATATACATTGGTACAAACATTGATATGCTGGGGTTTCTATTAATCATATATGAGACTTGGGCCAAGAGGTCTAACAATTGGTACATCTCCATGGTTCCCCCTCACGCAACTAGATAATTTAACTCTGACATTAGTCAGGAATAATACCTGCCTTAACCGCTACCAACCGTGGTTCCCAAATTGCCCAGAATTATAATGTTTTGCCTTGAGCACCCAGTTGTGCCCATTCCAGCATCATGCAAGATTTTACATTTTGCACCCATCTTGTGACTGTTGGTGGAGTTGCAGACATCCACAGTTGTGCAATGGTTCTCCTAGCATTAATTAATGCAATTGATCGGAGGGGATTAGATAACCTCTGGTTTGGATGGGAGGGGTCTGCACCCAACAGCAATTCCAATGGAGATTTAGATGGGGCATAACCTAATGTTTGTGTCATTATATTATGGATCAGATGCCAGAAGGGGGCCACCTTAGGACAAGTAAGTGCCAGGTGGACAAAGTCCACCATATCCGTTGTATACTTGGGATACATTGGTGACCTGGTGTCATCCACCCTATGCAGTTACTTAGGGGTTGCATATGAATTTGCCACAGCTTATTGCTGTGCAAGCAGTGCAGACAGTGGGTGCAAGCCAGGTCCCACGTCTTTCAGTCAATAGGCAAAGAAAGATCTGCACTCCATTTTTCTTCGCTAGAGTTTCGCACAGGTGGCAGGGAGCCATGGAGAGTATGGTAATAGGTAGCCAGTGGTTTACCTGCTGGCTGAGGGGAGAATCATTCTTCTTCTATGGGAGGGGGGTCTGTCCACTTATTAGCAATGGTGAGGTTGACTCTACACAGTTGGCGAATTGTCAGGTAGAGAAAGAAATCTCCTACAGGTATGTTCCATTGGGCAGAAAGTTGTGCAAAACTCTTCATCAGACCACCTTCATATAATTGGTTAATTGCAATAAGACCCTTCATTCTCCACACCTGCAATCTCTGCACCATCCTGGTGGTACAACTCCCTCCGGATTGCATGCAGCAGAGTATACTAAAGTTAGGAGAATTGCCCCCTACATACCCAATCCATTTATGAGTCCAGGTCCAAATAGTCAGGGTAGTGGCAGTAAAGGGATTATGCAGATGCACTATACCCAAGTCTCTTAAATTCCCAACCAATGTGTCATTTTGGAGATTGCCCATTAGCAAATCTTCCTCTAAGCCTATCCAAGGGCAATCAAGACCTGTTTTCCCCAGTTGGTATAAAAGCCAATTGGGCTGCCCAGTAGTAAAATTTAAAATTAGGCAACCCCACTCCCCCTTTTCTGGGCTTTTTTGTAGAATGGCACGTGGAATTTTGGCACAGCCTCCCTGCCACAGGAATTTATGTGTGATGGCATCCAATTGTTTAAAATGGAGTTGTGGTAGTCTAATGGGGAGGGTTTGATAAAAATATAAAAGCCTGAGCAATATTGTCATTTTAATAACCCCAACTCTACCCAGCAAAGAAATGGACAGGCCAGCCCACCTCTCACAGTCTTCAGCAATCTCAGTCAGCAGGGGTTTCAGATTTAATTTATATAGGTCTGCAGTGGAAGCTGATATTTGTACCCCCAGGTAGCATGACTTCTGAACTAGCTGGAGTCCTCCCAACTGAGCGATGAGCTGTGCTCGATCTAAGGATCCCACCGGCAGCAGCTCACTCTTAGACCAATTAACCTTATGCCCTTATATAGCTCCAAAGGTTCGCATTAATTCATGGACCGCTGGCAAATCCTTAGTTGGATTCTTCAGGTACAATAATTGGTCGTCCGTGTACATTGCATTTTATATTCCCTACCCACCCAGCACCCCTTATCCCTTTATGTGCCCTTAGTGCAGCTCCCAGGGGTTCTAGTGATAATACATATAGCAATAGGGACAGCGGGTAATCTTGTCACATCCCCCTGCCCAGCTGAGAGGGACTCAACAGCTCCCCCCGACCAAAACTTGTACCAAAGGGCCTTGATATAGTGCCCGGACCCTGGATCAAAAAGAGGGGCCCACTCCCAGTCTACCCAGGGTGCTAAACAGATACCCCAATTCCACATGGACAAATGACTTCTCAGCATCAAGAGCCACCACCGCTGCTCCATGTGACCTCTTAGCTCATGCCCACTAAAAGATAATGTTTACGGTGTGCCTGATGTTGTGCTTACCCAAGCGTCCCTTAACAAAGCCAGATTGATCTGGGTGCCCAATGCCCGGAAGCACTACCTCCAGTCTAGTTGCAAGTACTTTTGCCACAATTTTATATTCTGCAGTAAGAAGCAAAATTGGTCTGTACGAGGAGCATAAGGCAGGGTCTTTACGCAGTTTGGGCAGTACTGTGATAGTTGTGGACCATGTGGATGGGGATAACTCTCCTTTCAGCAAGCCTTCCTCAAGTGCATCAAATAAGAGGTCCAAAAGGTGGCTTTCAAAAGTTTTAGAGAAATCAATAGGGAGGCCATCACTCCCCAGGGCCTTCCCACTTTTTAAAGACTTCATAGCAATCCTGATTTCTTGTTTGGTCAAGGGTGAGTCCAGCTACTCAGCCTCCTCTTCACTAATCCTATTGAGGGGAACCCCATCAAAAAAATGGTCATAATCCTCCTGAAAGGGGTTACACTCAGAAGTGTAAAGGGACTTATAAAAGATGCCAAAGGTGTCACCTATATCTCTGGTACCCCACATTAAATTCCCATGCGCATCTTGAATTTGGCTAATTGATTTTGCAGGCTTTCTTTTCAATTACCAGGCCAAGTACTTCCCAGCCCTATCCCCAACAAAATAATGTCCCATATTAGATAAGAGAATGGCTCTTTCCAATTGCACACTGGACAGTGTTGAATTTCCATTTTAACTTTTGAACAATCACATAGAGGGCTGCTGTGGGGTTCAACATATGCACCTTTTCACAGGCTGCAATTTTACTCTTAAGGAATTCCAGTTCTTTGGTGGCTGTACACTTGGCATGCGAGGCAAAGGAAATGGTCTGCCTTCTCACGAAGGCCATCAAGGCTTCCCAACATGCACAGTGGGAAATATTCCCCCAGCGATTGAATTCCTAAAATTCTTGTAAGCTTGCCCCCATATTTGAGAGATATTCCTGATTCCTCAAAAGGAGGGGGTCCAGTTTCCAAGCTCTAGGGCCCACAGGAGTTCCAGTGCCTTGAATGGTAATGTAATGGAGTGCATGGTTTGATATTAGAATTGGCAGGTAACCCACCTCTCCCAAATGAGTCATAAGGGCATTAGAGAGCAGCAGCCTGTCTATGCAAGCATACAAATTATGGGCATGAGAATAAAAGTCATATTCCTGCCCCAAGGGGTAGAGATGGCACCAAGCATCAGTCAAGTCAAAATTAACTTGAAGAGCCTCGAGGGCTTTGGCACTGTGGGACTTGGACACAGGGGTTTTATTTGAATGGTCTAGGATTGTATCTGTGACACAGTTATAGTCACCTCCCAATACCCAAGGACCCTCTCAACAGGACATATCCATTGCTAATTTCTGAAAAAAAAACAGGGCACTCCACTATTTGGAGCATATATGGAACCTATCAGAAATATTACCCGGGATCTCGACCTTCGCCAGTGCATAACATCCAAAATGGTCTACCAGCTTGTCCAGTATTTGAATTGGTGAACCCCTAGGGATCCAAACGGAGGCACCATGAGCTTTAGAGGAGACAGTAGATGATACTCAAGTGCCTCCCATAAAATCAGCAGTTTTCTGCCATTCAATATGGGAAAAGTGGTTTTCTTGCAGTAAGACAATCGACCCCTTATATCTGCGGATCTCCACTATAACCCTCTTCTGCTTTATAATAGATTTGAGGCCATTGATGTTCCAGGACAAGCAACTGATAGCATCCCCCATCATTAAACAGCCTCCTAGAGCTAGTTTTCTTTCTGACATGTAACAAGTAAGCATCCACATCCTTTTCCCCAAATGTCCCCTCTCCCCCCCGACCAGAAACAACCATATTCCTCCTGAACAAACCCCACACAGTCTAACCAGACTTACTGGGCCAGCAATGACACTTTTGAAAGAGTCCCCAACCCAGCATACACCAATGACAGCAGATTAAGGTGTATCTGAGCCGGTGCCTCCCCTTCTTTCACAAGTGCAAAAGGCAGTGTGCTTAAAGTCCCTTTAGCCAGATCCCGCTCACCCACCCATATGCGTAGTCTGCCCCTCCCCTCCCCCTAAAAACCAACAACAACTCCCTACTTCAGTCCAATCCGGACTGAAGGCCCCCCATGAGTAAAAACCCACTAGTATTCCCAATACAAACAGTAGGCAACAGTAAGATCTCCTGCCCGTGTTGATAGCCATAGATAGGGGGGGCAACGGCCCATAAACAGGGAAAAAGAGAAAACATAACCAGTTGAACAACAGATAAGGATAACATTACAAAACATTTAACTTGATAAAGAAACAGTGCACTCCAAACAGCAGTATAGTTAAATAGATCTAACTATTATAGGAGTGTGTATAAAACAGTCCTTAAACAGAAATTTATAGAACCCGGAGTTGTAGTAACATCCAAAACAGGACAACCAGGTGGTAGTCCCTGGCACCAAGTGTAGCTGAAGGTGGTGGACCCCATGGAAACAGGGCACAGACCCACTGCTACCCATGCCCCAAAGCATGGTCGGGCAAAGTACTTCATGCTTGGGGGTGAGTGCAATGTGGTCCACAGTCCCCGTTAAAGCAAGCAGGGAGAGAATGCAACAGTGCCCTCCATGGGATATGACGCAGCAATGTCCTTGAGATGAACCAGGGGATTGAGACAGACCTCCTAAGTTCCTCTGGTCAATGGGCTTGCCCAACTTCCAAATTCAGTAGCCTAGATTCTCAGATCGAGCAGACAAAGAAATTGGGAGATGCAATTGGAAAATATAGTTCAGTCTCCTCGCAAGCCTCCCAGTCCCACTTCTGCAGATGCAGTCAACTCCCCTCTGCTCTGTCCCCTGATTACAGAGAGAGCCCACGGAAGGCAGCTAAAACATAATCCCCACTTAATCCAAATATGCCAGATATAGGGTGGTTGCCCCCACTGGTACCCAAGTCCCTAGACCCGGTTGGGGTGCAAAATGGTACTGCAAGACTCTAGTGGTCAAAACAGTGTAGCGTGATTTGCAGGAGCCCCTTAACCTTCGAGGAAGAAATAAGAGCCCCAGGTCCATTTTGAAGGGAGAGCAATAAAAGAATAAACATAGCAGGCCAAAGCCATCTGTACAAACATCAGCTGAAGCAGTGATAATGTAAGCACGACTCACTCAGCATTAGGCCGCGCTCTATCCCTCCTGGTCTCCTCCTTCTGGAGCCATTTCTATGCTGTTTTATGGCATGTGAAAAACTGAGGACTCTGCCCCGGCCTGTCCACCTGTAGTCGAGCTGGATATGCTAGGGAAAATTTCCATCCCAGTTTATAAAGTTTGCTTTTCACCGGGTTAAACTTTTGGCACTTCGTTTGGAGCTCTCTACTGAAATCCTGATAGACATAAATTGTTGAGTTCTCAGCTTTTATGAGACTAACCTCCTTAGCCTTTTGCAGCACTGTTTCTTTGTCTCAAAATCTCAAATATTTAATTAAACAGCGTCAGGGCGCTCCCTTGGATTAGGCGGTGGGCCCACCAGATGGGCTTGCTCAATTTCAAAGCCCAGTGCCTCCTCCGTGAGGCCTAGCTGTTTTACAAGCCATCGGCGAATTTCCACATTGGGGTTCCATCCTTCTAACCCCTCTGGTAGCCCAACTATACATATGTTAAATCTCTGGGAGCGGTTCTCCAGGTCATCTAGATGCTCCCAGAGTTCAGCTATAGTGGACAGCAGACCATTTCTCTCCACCGTGGCCCCCGCATAGGAGTCCTCCATATCACTTACTCACCACTGCAGCTTGCAGACTTGTGAAGTATGGCTGGTAGTAGTTTCTGTCTGGCTAGTAACCACCAATTGGAGGTGAGTAAACTGTGTGTTCAAATTGTTGAAGCCAGTCTTCATGTCTCTATGCATCTGCAGCAGTGTGTTGGGAACCCCAGCCAGCGATTTTGTTAGTTCCATCATGCTGTCCTCTAACTGTGTGCTGCCTGAACTAGTGCATGGGGAGGGAGGCCTAGAACCACGTGCATCACACTTGCTTTTTTTTAGAGTTCACATGAGCCCCAAATTGCAATTTAGCTTTCTTGTTTTTCAATTTACCAGAAACCATCTGCTCAGGGATGTCGGAGATCACCAAAGGAGCAACCCACAGTCAGTTGTTCAGCTGAAAATACAGTTTTAAGGCTGTTACCCCAGGGAGCTGTATTAGTAAGCGTCCTCCATGCTTGCCAGCTAGCCACACCCCCAACACAGGTCTTCTTGAAGAGAATGTTTGCACACATATTTTATTTTCTACTGTAGCAAGGTGAGAAAATATAAGCATTCTGACTGGCACAGAGATCAGTAATGGAATGTAATTATGAGACCATAATTACACTCCTGTACTACTTTCAGACCAAGAGCCTGAGTACTACATAAAATCATTACACTCTACAGGGCCCAAAGTGCCAGTCAGACTGCCAGTCACTATTTACAGTTCTGGCATTCCCTTACTGTTGAAAGAGACTATTTTATCAGTCTTGCAATACATCTACTGTTTTACTTGTATTAACACAGTGTATCATATTTTTTTGAATAAAAACTGGAAAGATATTTTTCTCACCCTATTGTAAACCTGATAAGTATGACATCAGCTGAGCTGAAGATCACAATGAAGCAGAACACAGTGAGATCAGCTGAACTTATTTCATTGAGTTCCAGAACTGCTAAGCCATTAAGAAATGAACATTGGAAGAGGAAAAAGGCTGCATTAATATGGGATCATAAATAAGGAAAAATAGAACTATTTCAAAACACGAAAAATCACAATGGGGTGATAAAAAAAATTTGACAATGCCCAAATTTACATTTATATGTAAGCAATAAGACATTATGGGGTATGCATTAAACAGATCTGATTGCACACCCCAGGGGCATAGTGAGGCACAAGGTCACAGACTACAGACTAAGTGCCTTCAGCCCCTGGAAGTGTGGTCAGATCTGTTCAATGCACACCCCAGAGTGCCTTATTGCACTTACAAAATTAGCTACTTGTGACATATTAAAAGAAAAAGACAAATATTTTAAAATTTATGAATATAATTTACAGTGTGTTGTTTATTCTTCCACAGGACAAAATAGTGCCCGTAATGGGGGTGGGATGAGGTTAAAAACAACAACTAATAGGGAAGATAAAGGTAACTGTACCACACTAAACCTCATGTGGCACTGTTAAGATGTAGGGGCAAAAATAAAAAAAATCACTTGCCAAGGCTGAAGAAATTGTCAGGTTCATCGAGGTTTACTGGGGCATTAAAGTAGAATGGCCCCTGACTGAATGTTACTTGTTTGACTGTAGATGGCAGTGCAGAACTGACTGGAGAGTCAGTGGCTGTTGCTCTTTGATCAGAAGTAGTCTTTTTAGGATTGAGTTAATTTTGTTGTCTAAGGATGTTATTCCATTTCCTCCTGTCACAGCAGGAGGTAGCCCAGTAGGAATGCAGACTAGCTTTGTTACGGTGTCCAGTCGCTGCCATGATCTCCCTATTTTCTAAACCAGCATCTCTTGTATCTGACCCTAGTTAATTGCCCCACCCCTCAACCAACTCATCCTTTCTTCACGCATCCACCTACTCCAGGCCTCTCTCACCCTCTCCCTCACCCCCCCCCCACCATACTAGTCCCCTCAACCACCCCCTGCACACTGGCCTGGTTTAAACTACTATTAATGACCTATGTGAGCAGATACTCCTGCAACCCACTGTGCACTTGTGCAGTCTTAATACTACTCCCTTATGACCTTGAATCTTATTTGTAAATGATGTATAATTATTGTACTATTGTAAACACTGTGTAACTACTGTTTTATTGTATTACTGTATATGCAATTTAATCTCTGTATTCATCCCTCTCCCACTTCCCTCAGGACACATCTGGAAATAGGTTATTTTAAAGCTCAGTATGTCTTTCCTGGTGAAACTCAAAGAAAGAAAGAAAGAAAGAAAGGAAGAAAAATCTAACAGTAATTGCATAGCTGTGGTGTGTACAGAATGATTAATGTAGATTTTGCTGAGGGTGACTTCCTTGCTGAGTTAGGTCATGAAGGCTGACAGAAAATTCAGCCCAATAGACTTCTATGAACACCACATTGGTAGCGTGTCTAGGAAGAGCTGCAGGAACCATTTGGGGTGACAGTATAGGGATGTTGCATCTTTTAGGATATTACTTACTGTAGATAGTTTTTAGGGCTTGGCACAGGGGAGAACCAGGAGCAGCATATATAAAGCCACGGTGATCCTGTTTATTTATTTCTCTTGGATCTGAATGATTTTTGTTGTGCTCATTAATCTTCAGGGCGGCATAGTCATGGCTGGTGTTGTCTATTTTTATTTCAATGCAGTCCAGCTGTAACTGTTGTAGGCACTCTTGCCCATGTTTGGGCATGTAAAATTGACTGTCTAGCCATACTTTACGTACGAGGCCCGGTGCGGTGTTAGGAGGCAGTACTGGTGATTCTTGGAGCTTCTGAAGGTCTGTTTTAGTGATAAGGGGTGATGTTTCGAGCAGTCTTTTTAAGCTTTTCTGTATCACTTCATAACAAAAACCAAAATGTTACTGCTCAAAGTGAAAGTGGGGTCTGTCATTATGTTTACCTGTCTGCCAATTGTTAGTGAATTGAGATGATGGATTAATGCAGCACGGAGGCTAGAGTAACTGCTAAGAGCATATTCTTTGCCACTTGAGTTTCTCACTTCAGCATAGAAGGCTCTAAAGGTTTCATTTAGGCTTGGGCTGCCCGATGGATAGCTGAGTCAGGTAGTGCAGGTATCGCCTGTTTTTTAGCTGGGTAGGGTAGTGCGGGTAATGTACTACACTAGCTGACATAACAGTGTAATTCTCAGGTCAGATAATTTGACAAGGGTAATGGGTAATAGGTAAAGGACTTGGAAAGTGGCATTAAGGGCAGTCTGTGGGGTCCTTCACAGAGCTTACAGCAGAATAGGAGCACATGACACCAGGCTGACACCTGATTGGTCAGTGGTGTCTAAAGCACTGTGCTCCATCTGCTGTAAGCCTGTGTGGCACAGATAGCAGCCAACAGCAGTTGGGAAACAGCTTTGTGTCTGTGGGTGCTGCTCTGCAGTGAAATCAAGGCACAGACTGTGAAGACTTAAAAGTTGAAGCAAGCATTTTAAATTTTAAGATCTACATGAGGGAGTCTGAGGGGAGAAATAGTGGAGGTCAGGGACTGAAATGATGTCAGCCAGGGGGATGGGGGAGCCTCAGTTGAGGAGGTGGTGCGATGCTGGGGAGAGAACAGAGAAAGAGCAAGGTGGGGGACAAAAAGCATAGAAGGCAGCTGGTGTGAAAAAGTATTACACTGTTAGAGGCCCCTGAGCCCTGTCATTTATTACTGTGACATAATCAGCTACATGCCTGTCTCTGCAGCAGGTAGTGAATCCTTTTATGGCTGTATTACACCGTTTGTTATTGTTAGGTACCCCGAGGCTCGAGCCCTGTCTTTTATTACTGTGACATTTAGTCAGCTATACTGCGTGTCTCAGCAGCATAGTGAAAGCCTTTCACAGCTGTATTATCCTGTTTGTTAGGTGCTCTGAGCCCTGTCATTTATTACAGTGACATAGTCAGCCACACTGTGTGTCTCTCTCTCTGCTGCATAGTGAAAGCCATTTTCAGCTATATTACACTGTTATTTGCCCCAAGCCCTATCATTTATTACTGTGGCATAGTCAGCTACATTGTGCATCTCTGCAGCATAGTGAAAGCCCTTTATGGCTGTATTACACTGTTAGGTGGACTAAGCCCTGTCATTTATTATTGCAACATAGTCAGCAACACTGTCTGTCTCTGCAACAGTTGGTGAAACAATATCCTTTCGCAGTTGTATCTACTACGTCTCGTATTTCCCAGTCTAAGTCTACTAAAAGGGAGCACAGTGCTGCTGCACGTGCAGCTATTAATGATATGAACAAATATGAATCATAGTACTAATGAAGAATATAGTGACAATAATAATAACATCACAGGGGCAAGCATTAAATGTGCTGAACAAAAAACGCATGTTAGCAATGACATGATAGTAGAGTTTCTGAAAGGACTGACTGGAGTTACTCACAGAGGTACTGAACATTTTGCCACATGTGCCGGGATACTTCCAGCTACTGAATCTGCATGGAGGAGGCATTCTCCTGAAATATAAGCTCAGATACTGAGCTAGTGAATGTTCCTAGAGATGGTGGTGATAGTGGGGACTGGGAATGGGATAACTCAGGCTATGTCCCACATAACGATGATGGCACTTTCAGTTCTTCTGAATCTTGTGGTGATGAGGTCAGTACCAGTTTTGATGAGGGGGTAAGAGAGGATGCTGTTGTGAGGCATGAGAGGCAAGTGCATAAAAAAAATAATATGTTAAACATAAGAATAAGAAAATACAAAATCACACATGCCCACACAATGCAAAGCATCATGGGCTGCATATGCAAATCACCACTGAATGTTATGCTGGTTCAACTTTAAGCAGAATTGCATGGTGCCGGAAGGCCTCTCACACAGTTTGCAAAAGGTGCTAACAGATGACATGGACACGTGTTTCATCCTACCAGGACTCATCAGTATGCCTCATCTGTTTGACACCCCAGTGGAATGAACCAGCTACCCTAAGATGGTCTGTCTGGGTTATGTTGTGGTGAACCCATTAAAATAAAAAACTATTTAAAAGACAAAGAACCTCTGTGCACAAACACTGAGGCAAGGGTTACCCCAAAGGGCATTTGGCTTGGAAGCCAAGTTTCAAGAAAATACAAAATCACACATGCCCACATGTGTGAACTATGTGAGAGGCCTTTCGGCACCATGCAATTCTGCTTAAAGTTGAACCAGCATAACATTCTGTGGTGATTTGCATATGCAGCCCATGATGCTTTGCATTGTGTGGGCATGTGTGATTTTGTATTTTCTTGAAACTTGGCTTCCCAGCCAAATGCCCTTTGGGGTAACCCTTGCCTCAGTGCTTGCATACAGAGGTTCTTTGTCTCATAAGAAAAAGAAGATGAGTATGAATGAGAACGATTCCTCTCAACAAGGAAATGGCAGTGTAGGGTTTCCTCCATGTCTCCTGACTGTACAAGAAATAGCACCAGACACTGTGGCACAAAGCAAAAAAGTTAATCTTTAGTGTAGATTTATTTTATATTGACCCTGCAGACAACTCTCGAGCTGTATGCAGTTTGTGCAGAAAAGAACATCAGTCATGGTGGCAAAATGGCAAATTTTGGAACATCAGTAATGATACAACATGCAATAGCAAAATACCTAATAGACTGGGGCAGGACAAGGGGCAGTGTGGTTGGTATGGGCCATAGTGGAGATGGTGGTGGTGGTGACTATAGTGACAGTGAGCCAGAAGCAGAAACTGACATTGAATCACTTGATGTGTCCTTGCAGTCTTCCCAGACAAACATGGACTGTTTTCTTCTGACACCATCAAGTACTGCAAAATCCCAAAGTAGTACCCCACATGAAAAAGGCATGAAAAATATATTCCCCCAAATTGAAAATATCTCTTGATTCTTGTCAACTAACATTAATAGAAAGTGTTGTGAGGACATCAAAATTTACCCACAGGCATCCACCATTCCGGCTCCTAAATAGAACCATTGCAGAGCTGTTGGCCAATTGTCAACTCCTTTTTGCCTTTGTTGCCCAAAAAAGGTTTCCTCAGCTTCATCAACCAGCCTGAACCACAGTACACTGTTCCCTGTCAAACAGATTTCTGAAAAAAGGCTGTTCCACAGTTGTATGACTTGGTGTGTACTTGGTGTCTGGTGAAGTCATTAAGCAATTGAAACTCTCAGAGGTGACATAGGGTTACATAACCACAGCTATATGGACCAGCAACCAAACAATTGACTGCATGACTGTTACAGCTCATTGGACAAGTTTTCAGTCAAAAAGTAACAAACCCTGCTCTACCATAAGTAGCAGGAAGCAGGCTGTATTATGTGTCACCACTTTTGAGGAAAACCACACTGCTGAGAATATTTGCAGGAGCTGCAAAATCAATCCCAGAAATAGCTTACTCCATATTCTTTATTGTCAGGGTTCATATTGTCAGATAATGGTGCCAACATAGTCAAAACTGTTTGAGACAGCAACTACCAACACATACCTTGTTTTGCACATTGCTTAAATCTTCTCATCCATAATTTCTTAAATGGAAACAGAAATGTTGGAAACCTGTTATGTCTTGCTAGGAAAATATGTGGGCATTTCAGCCACTCTGAAAGCACAAAAAATCCTGAAGGGGCTGCAGAGGTCAAACAACTTACCACTGCATACATGAATGCACAAAGTTCCAACCCACTGGAATTCAACATTTTACCTGTTGAAAAAATGTCTTGAACAGAAAAAAGCTGTATATGACTACACCATGCAGAATCAAACAGGTAAAGTAGACATCATGCTTAGTTCCAGCAGATGGAGTCTACTTGACTCTTTGGACTCCTTGCTGGAGCCATTTAAGGCTGCCACACATGATGTCAGTGCAGACAGTGCAACTCTGAGTCAAATTCTTCCTCAAGATTTCTTCAAATTTTCCTTGATGACATAAAGAAAGACTTTCAGTCAAAAGAAGACACCATGGCTGTTATGCTGGCAGATGACTTGAGTCTCAGATTGTCAAATGATTAGAGCATAAATGCCATGTTTAAGAATTCCACCTATGTTTTGGCTACATTGTTAGATCCCTAGTTAAAGGGGAACATTGAAGCCATCCTTTCTGCAAGGGAAAACATTGAGAGTTGGAGAGATCTTCTGCTAACCAAATGTGACATTGCCCCACCAACACCATTAACAGATGTACAGCAGTCAAACTCTGCTGAACCACAGAGTGCACCTCTGGCACAGACGATAGCACATCCACTGTATAAATTCTCCACAGTAACTAGTAAGCAGTATCGTCAGTGAAAGAAAGAACATCTACAGCAACTTCTTGGGTATCCAATGTTCAGGTTTAGAAAGACAAATCAATTCTGAGCCACCTACAAAAACATGGACTAGTACCCTGTAAAGAAAGTTCGTCTGGTTCATCTGCCAGACTGTTAACCATCTAACGCATCACAATGATCCTAGGGTATTTTGCAGACCATACTGTGGATGGTCTCAAGGAAGATCCATTATTCTACTGGAAAGAAAAGAGAACAATGTGGCCAGATCTAACAAATCTTGCAATAATGTACCTCAGTTGTCCACCTTCAATTGTATATTCAGAATGCATATTTAGTACAGCTAGAGGAATAGTCCCTGACCAAAGAACACTGCTAAGTCCTGTAAATGTGGAACAACTTACATTTCTCAAAATGAATGCTGACAATTTTCCAATTGTCCCAAGCACTAAATTACACGACTCTGACTCTGAACATGAACAGCAGCCTTCAAACAAAGATACTGAATATGATGACTAGGTAAAAATGAATAGAAAATCCTGTGTGGAGTGCCATATTGCCAAATTTGGTAACTTAGCATTGCTAACACATCTCTCTCTCTCAGCAGGTGCAACTGTCCATCTGAAATAAATCCTGCTATGGTCACAGACACTTCATGGGCAAGCAGGCATGTTTGTTATTTTTATGACAATGTTGGCACCATTGTTTAA
Organism: Neoceratodus forsteri; assembly: GCA_016271365.2. Lineage (NCBI taxonomy): Eukaryota > Metazoa > Chordata > Ceratodontiformes > Ceratodontidae > Neoceratodus > Neoceratodus forsteri. Next base: position 131,730,087 of record JADMNL010000024.1, read on the forward strand.
ATGTGAATTCACTTACTTTATTTTTTACATCTTCTTGTCAAACATGTTCCACATGTCACATACTGTTCCAGTCTGCTCTATATGAGCACTACACAAATTCTGGAAGGACTGTTGCAGAGCAGAATCCCATGAACCACCCTAAACTGCCAAAATTGCTGGCCACTGCCCCTACTCTCCAGAGCACTATGAACATACATTGCCTTGCTCAATGTCTCGCACTGCCTACCTTGCATGCTGCCGCTACTCAGCCAGCCCCGGCAATCTGGCCGGGACAGATGTCTCCACCTAGTCCTCTTTGAAAGCAGTCTGACCAGCTCAAACTGCTACTTATGCTTAGCTTATGAAACTGTTTTAGCTGCTTTGTGTATATACTTAAATTCTCCCCTGCATTCTAGGCCTGTATTTCCTTGTCTCATGTTTTGTTATCTCTATGCCTGTAAACATTATAAAAATGACGACTGTTCTTATTGTCCTAATGTTGTTGTGACCAGCTTACACTTCAGTGTGAATTTGTATCTACTCCTGTAATTCGTATTTCCCTGTACTGCCACCTTGTGGTCCAGGTCGTGACTGAAAATGGTTCACTGGATCAGTGCACTTATCTGGTTACCAAAAATGAAAATAAATAATCATTTACAGACCTTGTATCATCGTTGTTACTGCAGTTTCTTCCATTGGCATAACTTTCCCTCAGTTTTATTGTCATTCTTCTTAGACATGTACTACTGACAAAATATGACATCACCACTGCCACCATGCCAGGCACATGTGCCACACTACTCTTAGTTTGTCAATCATCAGTTTATTATGTTGGATGCCTATCATGAGTATAATTTTTGGAAACAGCAGCAGCCTCACTCAGAGCAGCTGCACTGCTTATTCCTATCTCATCAATCGCCACCATAGGTATACTTTTTAGAAACAGCAGCAGGCTCATTCAGAGTAACTGTACCTCTCGCATCTGCTTCATCAATGCCCACCATGGGTATCATTTTTGGAAACAGCAGAAGGCTCAATCAGAGCAGCTGTGTCTCTTGTACCTGCTTCAGCAATGCCCACCATGGGTATAATTTCTGGAAACAGCAGTAGACTCACTCAGAGCACCTGCACCTCTCACATTTGCCTCATCAATGCCCACCATGGGTATAATTTTTCTAAACAGAAGGCTGAAGCAGAGCAGCTGCACCTCTCAATCAGACCTTATCGATATCTGCCATTGGTATAAGTTTTTGGAAACAGCAGCAGGCTCACTCAGAGCAGCTGCACCTCTCATTCCTGTCTCAGCAATGTCCACCAAGGGTATAAAGGCTTGAGCACTTAAACAGTGTAACAGTATACAGAATACAGCCTACAGTCAAAAACAATCTTTGACATGAATTTTATCATAGTCAGGGTCGGGAAATAAGGTAGTAGAATAAATCTGGTAGTAACTACCTAACCCTAACAAACTACTCATTTTTCATTAGGGTATTTTTAGGGTAATTTAGAGGTACCCACAGGTAGTTTTCAGGGTCGGGTATTTCACCCCCCCCCGTCTATGCCTAGTTTCACTGAACAATTCTGGAGTGGCATTTTTAAGATTGATTGCAATGTTTTTGAAGTTTTCCAGTCCTCAAAGACTTTAAGTGCCCAAAGCATATTTTTTTGTGTGTGTTGGGTTCATTTCTGGCTTCTTCAATTGCATTTAGTTGTGTGCCAGTTAACGTCAAGTACTTAGATCTCACTGTTACTGGGTTTGAATTTTGTGGATGCATTTCAATACTCACTGTGATAGGATCTGCATTTTCAGTATTTATTTGAGAATCTTTTTTTGCAGCAATGTTAAATAAAATTTCCGCTTCCTCTGTTATGCTGACATTGAAATTCACTTCAGGTAAGCTGGCCATGGCAAGTGTGGGTGTGTTAACTGTTAGTGGGCAAAAGAAAAAATGGCACCAACAAAGATGCCAACATTCTAATGGGCACTGATTCCAGTTCTGGATGGCACGGGGTCATAATGTCGCAAGACATTATGCCTCATGGCAAAATCATGCCAATACAGTGCAATTTCTGCCATGAGACATAAGTCTTTTTTCTGTGGGGGGCTCTGCCCCAACACCACCCGTTATGAGGGGCTATGCCTCAGAACTCCCCCCCCACTAAAGATTCTCAGCTCTGGGGGGTTAACTCGGGAGCACACAAGTAAATAAAAAATAAAAGATTCTGGGACTGGGAATCAAACCCTGTTCCATATGCAGGCCTGGGTTCCTACTGCTGTGGTTCAGTCCTGTGAGCCATGGCAGCTGCTCAGCAAACCCACCCCCAGCAGAGGTCATATCCCCTGCCTGGGAAAGCACTACTGGTGCAATACCGCGTACGGCAGTATATGTGGTATTGCACCATTAGCGCTTACAGACTACGATGTACCCATTTAGTCATAATGATGTACGCTATTAAGCATGCGACATTATGACCCACTAGGGTTTTGAACACTGTACAGATTGTCAGCACTTTATTTTAGCCATGCATTGCACACTGGATATTGTAGTTATTACCAAAACATGGTACAATGGAAACCATGACTGGAATGTAGCTATACCAGTTTATACTTTATTCAGGAGAGACAAGGAGGGAAACAAGGTGGGGGGGCTCTTTACATCAAAGAGGAAATAAAGGCAACAGAGGTGCAAGGAATGCAAGGGAGGCAGAGGCACTGTGTGTCACCTTGGAGGCAGGCAATGGCACAGCCATCCACACAAGAATGATCTAAGATCATCATTACAAGGGGAGGAATTGAGCAGGGAAATACTTGAGGCCACACATAAAATGGTGACTAAAGGGGAGGTGCTGATGGTAGGTGATTTTAACCTGCCGGATGTAGATTGGAACATCTCAACAGTGGCCACAGCCAGGAGCAGGGACATCCGGGACTCCCTGTAAAGAGCAGGCCTCAAGCAGCTAGTTCTTGATCCAACCTGGGAGGGAGTGATTTTGGACCTGGTACTAACAAACGGGGACAGAATTACAGATGTCAGGTTGGGAGAACACCTGGTTCAAGATGAGTACTGTGATAGGGTCAAGCCACATAAAAGTGAGGGTCCTGAACTTCAGGAGAGGAGACTTCACCAGGATAGGAATATGTCTCAGGAAAGCCGGCAGAGGGAAAGAAATGTGGGAGAGGTGAGGACCAGTGGGCCCACCTAAAAGGAGCCATAGTGGAGGCAGCAAACCTTTGTATTCGGCAAATAAACAAAGGCAGGAGAAAAAGAAAGCCACTGTGGTTCTCAAAGGAGGTGGCTGGGAAAGTACAGGCAAAAAAGGTGGCTTTCAGGAAATATAAGGAAACATAGAAGGCGATAGACAGGGCAGTGTATCTAGAGAAACAAAGGGAGGCAGGAAAAGTGGTCAGGAGTGCAAAGGCACTGACAGAGGAAAAAATAGCAAAGGAAGTGACAAAGAGGGACAAGACTTTCTATAGGTACATTAGCGAGAGAAGAAAGACTGGGAGGCTAGTAAGGCTAAAAGTGGAGGTGGGAGACTGTGTGGAGTGAGACCAGGAAAAAGCATCAATCCTGAACAGATATTTCTGTTCAGTTTTCACAGAAGAAGATGAATTGTATGAACCACAACTAAGTAAGAGAATCAGAAGGCAGGTGGACACAGGACTGTTCACAAAGACGAGTGTCCTAAAAGAACTCACAAAACTAAAAGTGGATAAAGCAATGGGACTGGACAGGGTACACCCTTGAATATTGAAGGAGTTAAGAGAGGTACTGGCAGCACCACTGGCAACCCTGTTTAATGAATCTCTGGATACAGGAGTGGTTCCAGAGGACTGGAGGAAGGCAGATGTAGTCCCTCTTCACAGATGTGGGAGTAGTGAGGAGGCTGGAAACTATAGACCTGTCAGCTTGACCTTGGTGGTGGGGAAATTTATGGAATCGCTGCTAAAAGAAAGGGTAGTGGAGCACCTTGAATTCAGTGGAGCATTGGATCAGAGGCAGCATAGATTCACATCAGGAAGGTCATGTCAGATGAATCTGATAGATTTCTTTGACTGGGTAAGTGGATCAGTGGGATTGGTGGATGTGGTCTACCTGGACTTCAGCAAGGCATTCAACGCTGTTCCACATAGGAGGATTGCAAACAAGCTGGGCAGCCTAGGATTAGGACACAAGGTATTGAACTGGCTTGCAAATTGGTTTGGGAATAGAAGACAGAGAGTGGTGGTAATGGAGTTAGATCTAAGGAGGGGAGGGTGACCAGTGGAGTGCCACAAGAATCAGTTCTTAGGCCAGTCCTGTTTAAAGTCTTCATCAATGACATAGCAGAGGGACTGGAGGTGAAGGTATGCCTATTTATTGATGACACAAAGATATGCAGTAAGGTGGATACACCGGAAGGGGTGGAAAAAATTTGAAAGGACGTGGATTTACTGGTGCAATATTCCAGAGTGTGGCAGCTGACATTCAATGCAAAGAAGTGCAAACTCATGCACCTGGGGCACAGGAATCCAGGGGAGGAGTACATGGTGGGTGGGGAATTGCTATAGACCATCAAACAGGAAAGAGACCTGGGGGTGATCGTATCTGATGACCTTAAGGTGGCCAAACAGTATGCCAAAGCTGTGGGGAAAAAAACAGAGGGATGCTGGGGTGCACAGGGGAGACGTATCACCAGCAGAAGAAAAGAGGTGGTGATGCCATTATACAAGTCTTTGGTGAGACCTCATTTGGAGTACTGTGTCCAGTTCTGAAGACTGTATCTCTGTAAGAACATAGACAGAGTAGAGGCAGTTCAAAGAAGGGCAACAAAGATGGTATAGGGCCTGCACAAAAGGTCATACAAGGAGTGGCTGGAGGCACTCAATATGTATACCTGGAGGAACGGAGATAGAGGGGGAGACATGACAGCGACCTTGAAATTCCTACAGGGAATAAACAAGGTTCAGGAGGGTAGCATCTTTCAAAAAAGGGATTACCCCAGAATGAGACAGCATGACATAAGTTTGGTAGGGGTAGACTATGGGGCAACATGAGAGAGTACTTCTTCAGAGAAAGGGCAGTGGAGGTATGGAACAGCTTCCTAGCACAGGTGTTGGGGCCAAGTTGGTAGGATGCTGGGTAAGGAGGAGGAGTGACGCACACTAGGTCAGTGTCCCACAGAAGAAGGATGGAGGAAAATGCTGAATGCACTTAATGGTGGAAGGTGGTGTTTTTTGAGTGTGCTGCACCAAACCATGGTGGAATGCCGGCTAAATTAAGTTTGTTATAAAAATATTGACAAAGTCAGTGACCATATGGTGATTCTATGTCTCAGGCTCCATGGTTTGTTAAAAACTGCTCGAAAAGGATTTTTACCAGCAAACCCCAGCTCGTAATGAGATTCAGTATTGCAAACTTATAGTATACCTACCTCGCCACTAAAATCATTTCATTATTGTATGGAACAAGTTCAGAATCTGGAAGACTGCTCAATCAAGGAGCCAAAGAAATAAAATATGAAGGAAACCGAATTGCTGGGAGTCATTTTCAACATGACCAAGTGAGCTTTGGTGGAATCTCCAATCAATGATGTTTTCTTCAGGTCAGAAACGCAAAATAAATGGAGACGAATAAAAGAAAGTGGTGGGAGAAGAACCCAAATCATTGAGAGAACAAGATAAAGTTATGTATGGCAAATAAATTCTTCAGCGAGGTTTCCCGCATAACAACTTTCAGGAGCAATAACTCCCTAAAAATCAAAAAGGCCACCCAGTCTAACAAAGGACTTGAACACTGGTAAAGAACAAAATTCTTAGCTTCCACAGATGCTCAGAAACAGAAGCAGCAAAAGTATGTAGCAAATGCATGAAATGCAAAAGAAGAACTGTATCTGTTAAGTTTTGGCCAGGAATTTTAAAAAACAATGCTGCTATTTTCATGTCATGAGGCAGATATGTACTATCATCAAAAGAGATTAAAAAGAGGGTCAGCTGGACCTCTTTATTGCTTGCCACTTTTAGTTTGACAAAAAAGGAAATCTGGCAACCTGTGAAAAGACACTAAACAAATGGTCACAAATCTCTTTTACTCTTTTCATATAGCTGCCATGAATGGTTCAATATCAAATCAGCCCCATAAAAAATTACAGCACTTAAGCAAGTCGGGGTGTATAAGCTATGAGATAAAAATGAGTCAAAACATTACAAAATAAATTAATACTAGAAGTAAAGGTGCAGTGACTGCAGCTAATAAGGAAACAGATATAGACTCTAGCCCATAAAGAAGACACAACAGATTACAGAGGCTTGAAGCAGAGAAAATGTATAAAAAACAAAATTAAAGTACTAAAAATAGCAGGGCGACAAAACAAAACCTGCCAAGCTACTGCTACAGATTTGCCAAATAAGGAAAAAAAAACATATTTTTTCCCCCAATACCCATAAAATCTTTACCTCAGTCTATCTCAGCCATAGTTACCCCTGCAAAAATTAAAAAAAAAACACATAAAGAAATGCAGAAACAAAGTGAGAGTAAGCAACCAACAGCTGAAAAAAGGGTCTGATGAAATACCCAATAAAAAGCCAAATTAAAAGTGACCCTGATAATCAGGACTCGTAAATGCATGAACAAGATCCCCCAGTCTGCAGTCTGGGCAAAGACTATACTGAAAGAAATATCTGAGGTAAAGGTAAAATGGAGTCATTGGGAAAATAGTTGTGGCTATAGATACCATTAAGACCACTTTAAACAGCATGGATAAAGAAATAAAGCAACCTGGGGCAAAAGTATTGAAAATACAAAAGAGACTGGCTACTAATGAGGAGGAAATTACTTTGCTAAAGAGATAAAATGCACACCAGGAACAACAGATAAAGCAAATTCAGGAGAAAATCATAGATGCTGAAATTAGAGTCAGAAGAAAAAATATTAGAGTATTAGGAATTCCCAAAATATGGGATCAGCACTCACCCTTATCCAAAATCATGGATGAAATAATAGTGCAATTTCTAGAAATCTCTAAAGAAACAGTAAGCGTGGACTATGACTGTATACACAGAGCTCTGAGGCAACGTCGTAATGATGAGCAGCCACCCCGGGCTTTGATTGTAAAATTCATAAAAACAGGAAAAAAACAAACTGATGAATGCTGTTTTTAAAAAGAAAAAAGTGACATTAAAGGGTGCTACTATAAATATCTGTCAGGACTTACCAAGTGAATTAATAATTGAATGGAAAACATATGCACACGTCAGGTCTGTAATATGGAAGAATGGATACAAATCTGCATTCTACCCTCCTAACAAACAGAAGGCCAGATTTTCAAAATTTTCCCCGGGCAAAAAGTGTTTGCACAGGTTTAGCACAGGATTAGCGTGGGTCTGCTATATTCAAAAGGCCAAATAACACGGGCAAACTGCATTAGCACTGGGCAAAATCATAATGTATGCAAGGGGCAAACTGACATGAATATAGGTGCAATGCTATATTCAGCGACCAATGCCATGCTAAGTGGTTTTGCACGGCTTAGCGCGACACTTAGCGCGGTGCACAATACCACCCAGGAAAAGCTTGTCTTAACCCTGGGCAATCAGCTTTGCGCGGTGTTTTCACGGCTTTGTGTGACCCTAACAAATAAATATGACACATAGACGAAGCCAAACATAGAGGAAACATGCTACTAACTGATGGCATCACAACGATGCCATCATCTGCCACCAGTCCCAGCCATGCCAGGCAGTAAGTGGTGACCCTGCCACCAGTGGACAGCATGGCAGTGTGGCCATACAGCACACACCTGCGGACCACTCTTCTGTGGTCCCCAACAGATGCCAGTATACACATGCAGCACTGTAGGCATGGAGGATGTTGAGGGAATAGTGTATGGGTGGCCAGGCTGTGCCACAGACCAGGTGTGGCCACATGGCTTGGGACACATCATGCAGTGCACATGGACCAGTATTGGGAATACCCCAACACCAGTGTGTCTTTCTGATAATATATGCCCACCCGACCACATACCGCACAGCTGTACAACTGCCACAGCACACAAAGTTGAACATGTATATGTCACTGTGAGCATCCCATGCCAGAGGTGCAGCATCTATGGGTCACACAACAGCGTAACAGTAATGTCCACTGTCAGTAAACATCTGCAGGTTGGGCCTCTCACTTTGTATAGTGCAGTCATCATCACTACCCTACACACCATAGGCATTGCTGTGTCCACACACTACTGGCCCCCTTGCTACTGTAGTGTCTGCTGTGCACTGTAGCATGACCTACAGTGTGACAGTTGCATGCAGCACCACCACCATCTGTGTCTATGCCATATTGTCCCAGTACAGCTGCAGGCAGCAGCGCATGTGAAAGTACAGTGTTCAAAACTGTATAATATTCCCCAAACTGTTTGCGCAGCACTAACACGTTTGCGCAGGGCTAAACTGTTAGCTTGGTGCAAACTACATGCAAATCAGGGCATAATGAGATGCTAATTTGGATGTTTGCCCAGAGATTACCTAAGTAGGCTCATTTGCATGTCACTTTTGAATATGGCAAAGTTTAGCGCTGGGCAAACGTGTTTGCACCAGGCTAACAGTTTAGCCCTGCGCTAAACCTGCGCAAATGGGTTAGCACTGCGTAAGCAGTTCGGGGAAGATTTTACAGTTTTGCACACTGAACTTTCACATACTGTACTGCCTGCAGCTGTACTGGGTCCACGCATTTGCTGGCACACACATTGGCCACATAGTTCACCTCTACCTACCTTCACATCGCTGCACACTGTGTTGCTGTTTTGGTTTGCACTTCCTGGTTGCCATATTCAGAGCTGTTTTATTCCAGGGCTAAGTTTGCCCTGCACTCCCAGCCCAGTTTGTCCAGCCTTATTCCCATGCCATATTCAGAAGCTGTTTGTCCTGGGCTATTCCTTTTGAATATGGCTTGCTTTGTGCTCCCGAGCTAAGTTTGCCCACTGGGCAGTGCTAATTTAGCCCCAGGACAAAGTTTTGAATATCTGGCCCTGAGAGTCTTTATTAAGGACAATCAATGGACTTACAGTATACCTCAGCTGTGAAAGCAGAAAAGGATTTACTGATATGCTTTCCAGATTTATTTAAAAGAAGAAGGGAAAGGGGGGAGTAGGGGGGCAATAATTAAAGAAAGTGGATCCTACTATGTGACAGCATAAATGGTTTATTAAGTTAATTTTGAAGTAAGACTTCATGAGCAAGAGGTTTACAGTGTGCTTTTTTTCCCCTCATACAGCAGATTATATGGACTCCGCCATACTTTTTGTACTCATTGACAACTTATGTGGAACAGAACAAAGGTTAACTAGGATACTGTATATATTATTTATTTTATTTATTTATTTAGTTTTTGTTGACCGGGTAAGTGCACTAGACAAATCCTGCCTATTTTCAGGCATGAGCTGGGGGAAGGGGATACAGATGAATGCCAACTGACCTTGAACCAGATTAAGCTGTTGGTGGTATTTTTAGTGAATGAGGGAAATTTGGCCAGGACACCGGGAAATTCCTCTACTCTTTTCGATAAGTGCCATGGGATCTTTAACATCTACCTGAACTACCACCAGTCCAGGCAGATGAGACCTTGGTTTAATGTCTCATCCGAAAGACGGCACATCAGAAGTGCAGCACCCCTCTCATGCTGCACTACAGTGTCAGTACTGAGCTATTAACCCAAATGCCAGATGTGGGAACTGAACCCACAGTTCTCTGATCTCCTGGCCTCAGAGGTGAGTGTGCTACCTACTGAGCCACTGACACTGTTACATGAATAATATTGAAGGCAACAGTACTATATTAAATTTTTAATTAACATATATCAATACTAACTTAAAAGGTCAAGGTTATTTTTTTCTCTTCTTCCCTTCTCTCCACCTCTCTTCCTTTTCCTCAAGTCTCTCTCCTAAGTGGAGTCTGCTAATGCAGTCCATTTCCACCAGAGTAAAGAGTAATTAAAGGACCCCCCCATCTTCTGGGGATGCTGAGAATATGGTGCGTTAGAATAAATGCCACTCAGCACAGGACACTAATGGGTGACATAAGGTTAAATTTGTTTGGGAATATATATTAAGGTGGACAGGTACACCTGTGGGAAAAAAAGAATAAGGCGTTATAACAGAAGCATAATTAAAAACAAAATTAAAAGGGTTAAAAAAAAAAACAGAAAAATGTATAATGATGCTTCATGATTGGGCAACTGACTCTCCCGGAGCTATTTCATCCATGAATGTTAATGGTATTAGTAATATTCAAAAAAAGAGAATCGATAATTGCATATGCTAAAAAAATAATGTACAGCTTTTTTTATATGTAAGAAACACATTTGTAACATATGGCTATGTAAAATAATACTACTGAACAGCATATAAAAAATTTCCAGTAATACACTGGAGCCAAAGTGATAATACCACTGTTGGCAAGTGATAATACTATCGTTTGGAGCTCATAATACTATCGTTTGAGCTCTGAACGATAGTATTGTCACAAAACTTGAAGACTGCAAACTCAAGATCATAGGCGGCTTCCTGACATCCCCAAAGCTGTGCGTGGTGATATTCGTAAAACCGTACCTCCTAAATGGATGTGCTTTCTTTGTGGGCATACCAATTATTTCAAAAAACATGGTGGGCTTCTCACGTTTGGCGAGAGAAAATTGTTCCTTCAGTTCACTGCTCTAAGTCTGACTAAGTGTCCACAGCAACCACCGCTCGAGAAAAAAAAAGTTGTTACTGCTATTTCGTTTAGCAGTTTAACACTGCACAGTTTAGCTGTTTGAATTTTTGAAAAGTTTTCGATGTTGCCGCAATCATTGGCTCCTTCTCACATGAAAATCACCTCAGCACCCCAATCGAAAATTCCTCATTCTTTGGCAAAGGTAAGCACTGACAATTTCCTCGCATCCATATATTACAAAAAATAACAAATACATTCTTGTGTTACAAGGCAGTTCTTCATCTCGAGGATCTGGGGGTACTTGAAACCTCTTGAGCTTTGCTCTCGAGGTTTACTGTGTCCCCAGATCCTCTCGATAAATTACTGCCTTGTAATACACCAGAATGCATGTATTATTCTATTTATAAACAAAGACCATAAAAAAATAAATAAAGTCTGGTTTAATCAAGTTTATTATTCTTCTGGGACAACTAATAGTAGAGGGGTAGTTATTTTCATAGTCAAAAATATTGATTTCAAACTATTACAACAATGGAATGATGACAAAGGGAGAGTCATATTAATAAAAGGTCTCTTAAGCGGAGTTTGAGTCTTTCTGGGCTTGGTATATGGGCCTTTTGTTGCCTGTCCAAAATGTTTTAATAAGATATCAAAGACCCTCTGTCAATTCAGCATAACTAATATTATAATTGGTGGGGATTGGAATGCCATATTGTTCCCTATTATGGATAAATCGACCAAAGTTTCTATTCAGGATAATCAATTAGCACATCTAATGCAAAACTTTCTATCACAATATAACATGTGTGACCCATGGAGAATTAACCACCCTTCTCAAAATAAATATACGTAAAACCAGACACCTAAACACTTACTCCAGAATTGATTACTTATTGGTAAATAAAAATCTTATGAATAACATTAAGCAAATTGAAATAAAAGACATTTGCATAACTGATCACGCTATATTAATAAACTATGCACCTACATTAGAAAGAAGAAAAATACCCCAGTGGTGCTTTGATAACTCACTATTGAAAGAAACAAACTTTGTAGAAACCATAAAAGAAAATATTTAGCAATTTGGGGAAAATAATGGTAAGGAAAATAGAAATATTTGTGCATTACGGGATGCATTTACAGCTACTATTAGAGGGTACATAATAACATATAAAATTAGGAAAAGAAGACAACGGAAAATAGAAATCTACTAAACTGGATACAGAAATAATAGAATTATATACTCAGATAAGTAGAGGGGTGACAGAGGCTAAGATTATCTTGGATCAAAAAATCTGTGAAAGAAAATAAATTACTAATGGAAGAAGTTGAAAAAATTTCTTAAAGGTTAAAAACAAATCAAACATAACATAGAAACATAGAATCTGTTGGCAGATAAGGACTATATGGCCCACATAGTTTGCCCATTTCCCTACTCACTGTTGCAGCCTCAGAACCTATTTGATCTGTAGCTCTCCTTCTCTGCACATCGCCAGTGTACCCTTATGTCTATCCCATGAACTTTTGAAGCCCCGTATTGTTTTCGTACTCACCACTTCTGCTGGAAGGCTATCCCACGGCTCCATCACCCTCTCAGTGAAAAAGTACTTCCTAACATTACCCTTGAGCCTTCCACCCTTCGGCCTCATATCATGTCCCCTTGTTCTTGTGCAGAGTTTTCTCTGAAATATGCTTTCTACCTATACCCTGTTTATGCCCCTAAGGTACTTGAAAGTCTCTATCATATCTCCCCTCTCCCTTCTTTCTTTTTTTTATCATATAAGATTTTATTAGTTTTCCAAGTTTATCCAGCCACAGTAGAGGCACTCAAGTCAGCCTCCTGCTTATAACCACAGATATCACAAGCATATTTACACACTAAAGTATCATACACATGAATAAGATATCCCCTAACAGTGTCAGTTGTATGATTTGCATCTTACATGCAGTCCTCTTTATACAGTACTCTTCTACACATTGAGTTCCCATTACTGGAACCACACGCTCATATGAACCAGTCAGCTTCTAAAATTATATCATCATCCAACCAGGGGGGGTCTCCCAAAACTAGCCATTCATACCCTATACTACCAGGACATGGGCCAGACTTTCCATGTTCCCCTTCTTACCCAGGTCATACTGAACCTTTCAGAAAGAGGGCCTAAGACCAGTGACACCAGGGTAGGTAATAAGGGCAGGCTGGCAGCAGTCTAAGCACTACGAGGAGATTACACAAAACTACATCCAACACAGGGCATCCCTTACTTAAGAAAAAGATGCATATAAAAACACAGTTATTAATAGGGTGTAGGAGACATCACTATTTAAACTATCGGCGGGTTTTGAAGGGGGGGTGGAACCGAGCAGATATGTGAATGCAGATATGCGTCCCATTTCTTATAGTATCTGGAAAGATGGCCTTTCCCCAGTGTGGAAAGTCTTTCAAAAGTGGTGAGCCGCACCATAGGAGCCCACCAACAGGCGATCACAGCTCCTCAGAATAGCCCTTTTGACTTCCATGACAGCCACCAGCACCCATGCCTTCGTGGGTGCTGTCAGATGACCCAGAAAAGAAACATCCCCCAGCACCAGAGTGGACTGGGCAGTTGACAAGGGTCTGCCGATCACTTTAGAGCAGTCCTCCAGCACCTGCTGCCAAAACCCCTGAACTGCTGGGCATGTCCATAAAATATGGAGTAGGTGAGCCAGGGAGGCATCGCACCTCCAGCACTTGTCATATTTCATAATGTTCAATTTATGAAGCACTGCTGGTGTCTTATACTACCTGAGAAGGATTTTCAACTGGATCAGCTTGCTTTTGGCGTCCTCGTATGGCAGATGGGCAGCTTTCAAGCAATCCTCCCTGTGCTGCTGGGAGAGGTGGCAACTAAGTTCGACTTCCCAGGCCATGCAGCTGGTCAGCGTGTTGTTGGGTTGGGCCTCCATTATTACCCTGTAAAAGGTTCCCACTAAGCCTCTACTCTTGCTGGATTCATGAAGGGTGGTCAAACATTTCCACCTCCCCATGCTCGCAGGCACAGCCAAAAGAGAAGCAGTTGCACTCCTCCAGAAATCCTGAGTTTTAATTCCATATTTCTCTCGCCTCTGTTCAAAGGACATAACCGTCACCCCGTCAGGGAGGCGGAGATCCCCCACCACTCGTGTGCCTCTAGAGGCCCAGTGTTTCCAGTGTATCATTCTGTGATCTATCTTTATGAGTTGGTTATTCCACAGAGGGGCATACGCAATCAGAGGGAGGTATGCTTCTCTTGGGGTACTCGTAAGGGCCATCGCCCATAGCCATGCCCTGCAAGTCTCTGTCATGATGGGAGTAAGCATGTCTCATGACATCCTCTTGTCGGAGAGCAGAAAGAAAAGTACATTATCAGGTAGGAGGGATGCTTCTAATCGCACCCATTGAGGAGGAGGGGACAAGAGGGCAGTGAACCAACTGGTAGCCTGGGCTATACGAAAGGCCAGGTGATATCCTATAAACCATGGGAGTTCTAGCCCTCCCCTGGTCCAATGCACCAGTAATTTAGCTTGGCTCCAGCGTGCCATTTTGCCTTCCCATAAAAAGGAGGAAATAAGTTCATCCAGCTGCTGGAAAGGTCTAGGGGTTAGGGGGACGGGAATGTTACTAAGGAGGTACGCAACCCTAGAAAAAATGAAGATACGAATAGCCTCTATCTTACCCTTCAGGGAGATCTGCAACCTTCTCCATCTCTGGACCTCAGCCGTTATGGCTGTGATCAGTGGGGAAAAGTTGGCCTTCTCTAGATCCCGCCAGGCGAAGAGAATATATATCCCAAGGTATGAAAATCCCTGAGGTGCCCAGGTAATGTCCGTATCACGCAGACACTCCCTACTGCACCTTGCATTGAGGAGGGATAAAATTGTCTTCTTTTGGTTAATTACCAGTCCTGACAGGGAGGCAAACTCCTGCAGCACCTGAAGAATTATCAGAATGGAACATTCTGGATTAGACAAGGTAAGCAGCATGTCGTCGGCATAGGCATTAACCAAGAAACAGTGCTCCTTTACCGGGATCCCATTGATATCAGGGATGCTCAGAAGCTTCCGTATCAGTGGGTACAGTGCCAAAATAAAGAGAAGAGGGCAGAGAGGGCAGCCTTGTCTAGTGCCCTTCTCTAAAGAGAAGGGCTGAGATACATCTTGGTTAGTTACAATTTTCGCTGTGGGCAGATGGTATAAAGTGGAAACCCAGGAACAGAACCCCGGCCCAAACCCATAGAGAGGTAACACTGCACACAAGTATCCCCACTCTAGTGAGTCAAAAGCCTTGGCAAAATCTACAGCCAAGGCTGCCATAGAGTGTGTTCAGGTGCAAAGACTAGCCACTTTCAGTTGGGACTAGTCAGGGTTGTCTGCCCCGACTTACACTTGGAGAAACCTGCCTGTAGGATATATACACCGTTGGTAGCATCAGGAAAGCCTGTTCACCAGGACTTTGGCTAACAGTTTGGTGTCTACCAACAGCAAGGAAATAGGCCGAAAATTGGCGCAATCCAGTCCGTCAGAGGATTTTTTAGGAATTAAGGTGACCAGAGCCTCCCGCATGGTGGGAGGGAGAATTGTGGATGTCTGAGCTTCTTGCAGGGCCTGCAGGAGTGGAACAGTAATTTCTGTTTGTAGCAGTTGGTATAACTCCACTGTCATACCATCTTGGCCTGGAGTCTTCCCTTTGGCCATCTGGGACAGCGCGGAGCACAATTCCTCTGCAGTGACTGGAACCTCTAGAGCCACCCTCTGCTCCAGAGAAAGTCTAGGGAGAGAAACCCCATCAAACAGCTTGGACAGCCAGGTGCCAAGTTCCTCATCTGACAGCTGGGCCTTGGAGTGATAAAGCTCTTGGTAATAATTCTGCATTACCTCATTAATGGCCTTGGGTGTAGACACTACTCTGCCCTGTGGGCTTCTCAGAGCTAGGATTCTGGAAGCTGCTTGCTGTTTGCAACGGTAGTAAGCAAGGAGCTTGCCCCTCTTGTCCCCTCCTTCCCAGGATTTATGCTTAGCAGGGATTAACTGCCAAGTGACCTTCTCATTTAACAGGGTATTTAGCTGGTATTTTATACCAGTGATGGTGGGTAGGAGCGGAGAATTAAGCGGATCTTGAGAGTTTACTTTAAATTGCCTCTCCAAAGCCGCAAGCTCTGTCTGAAGCGAGGGGATGGTCTTTGTTCTGGCCTTGTTCTTGGCGGCCGTGAAATATATAATTCTCCCTTGCAGTACAGCCTTAAACGCCTCCCATACCACCGAAGCTGTGGTCTCACCCAGGGTATTAACAGCTAAATAATTTTTGGCTTCCTTCCTAATATAGGCTTGAAAAGTTTTGTCTTGCAGCAGGGTAGGATTGCATCACCATCTTGTGGAAGGAGCACCCTTGCCCGGAGGATAGTACAGGATAGAGACTAGTGCGTGGTCTGAAATCAATATGCTACCTATTGAAACATCAATAACCCCCGGCTCTGAGGCATAATTTGTGAGCCAAAAATCCAATCTGCTATGCGTGTGATGTACCAAAGAATAAAAAGAGAGTAGTCTCGTCCCTGTGGGTTCACCCTCCTCCAGGTGTCACAGAGACTCCATTCTGTCATCAAGTCAGTAAGACTGGCTAGAGCCTTGGGGTGTGCTTGTGGGGTGGGCAAGGATTTATCAAGGAAGATGTCCAAAACTAAATTGTGATCCCCTCCAAGTAAAATGGGGATGTCAGAAAAGCCACTTGCCAAGTCTGGGAAAGCTTGACTGAGGTCAGAATATATTTCACCAACATCTGTGTTGTGGCCATAAACATTAGCCATCAATAGCCGACCTCCCGGATATGATATCCGAGCTGCTATCCAGCGCCCCTGCGAGTCTAAGTGCTTGTCCTCTACCACCTACGGTAGAGATTTCCTTATTAAAATGACCACTCCCCTGGATTTAGTTGGGGGCACAGCTGGAGATCACCGTCCCCACCCAGAGCTTCTTCAGCCACTGCACAGTCCGGTTGGTAAGGTACGTCTCCTGGAGCAGGGCCACATCCGTCCCCGTAGAGTTCAGGAATTGCAAGACTTTGGTTCTTTTAACCGGATGATTATGCCCCTTGACATTCCAGGAGACGCAACTCCAGCCATGACCCGACATAGGTTTCGTAGTCGCTGTCATACCTCTGGGGAGTAGTGAAAGTTAAGACTAGTTTGGTACTCACCCTAATGCCTCCCTGTGGGTATCAGGCACAGCGGCCCAGAACTCGGGGTAAGTGATAGTACCTGTCTGACAGCTGAGCCCCACTGATAGCAGCAGTGATGACAATGCAGCAGGAGTTCAGAATGTGCGTAAGTATGAGTCCGCCTGAGTCCCACCTGGTTGGAGATAGATTAAAGAGAAAAACACACAGTCTCTTATCAAGTTATATATCAATCTTAAGGTTGCTAATTATCAGAACTAAGGCAATAAATCTATGCTTTACTTAAAGTTCCCTAAACCACAACAGTTACTGATGTTGAGGTAGATGTGTGAAAGAAGCCACCCAGAAAAAGGGGTGCCTCACACCACACACTGCTTCAAACACCAGAGATATCAAGGGAGAGGTTACACCAAAATAAAGGTAACCTGTCCCAACCTGGCCCCATGGATCTCTGTGAATCAACATGATCTGAAGGCAACAGGTGAAAGAAAACAAAGACTGCCCTAATAATAGGGCAGCCACCATCTGCCTATCCACTGAGGTGGGGGGGGAGGGGGGAGGAGGAGGAGTGGGGTGGGGGGGATGAGGCTAGCGCTAGCTTGTCAAAAGGGAAGTGCTGTTGGAGGGGGCATAAATCAAGTGCCTGTCACTCCATTCAGCCGATCGGCGACTGCCAATCTATTGGGTCAGGGGATCGCCTGCCCAGGTCTTCATGCCCTTACATGTGAGACCCGTAGTTATCCAGGGCCTGAGGGATATTAAAAATACAAAAGAAGGGGTAAGAGAAAGGCATGAGAGGAGTTAGTCGACTGTAAGGAAGTGCCCAAGGAGGGGGGTGGGGATGCCTACTTCACACTACCCCAAATTCCCTACATAACATCATTCAGAAAGGGGGGGAGCTAGGAATGTGACAGCAAGATCAGGATATCTGTGTGTGCTACTCCGCCCCCTCTCAATCTGCTCATAGGAAGTAACAAGAAAAAGTCCCAAATTGGTACAGCCAAAGTGTCCAAAGATCTATTCAGCCTTCTGCTCCCAATGTTGAGGGTTGCTCTTTAGGCCTGGAGGTGGAGCCATCATAAGGTGAGTTGAGCGCCTCCGCATATGGTTTAGTCTCAGGCTTCAGGAGGCCCGCTTCCACAATGGCGTCTTGCTCATTATTCTCAGCTTCCACAGCTCAGTCCAACACTTCCATGCCTTCCATGGACTCCTTGCATTCCTCCATCCCTGAATTTGGTGCTACATTCATTGCTGAGACCTTGGCTTCCACTCTGGGGAGTTTGGCAGGGGGAGAGGCCTCCACATTGACCGCTATGGGCTGACGAGGGCTCCTGGCCCACTGTCGTTGATGACCCAAAGTGGGGAGGGTTGTTCAGTCCCCTTGCCCCCTGTTATCATTTCTTTTGTCTAGGTACACACCATGATATGGGGGGGGCACCTCAGTGCATTTGTCTGCCAGTTGCAATCCCTTGGGGAGAAGCGATGGGGTCTCCTTCGTGACTGGGCCTAGACGATCGGCATTCCCATCTTCCTGGGGTTTATTGTCCCTTCTTTCTGAACCCTTTGTCAGGTGTTCTTTCAGGGTTCAGAGGTGTCTGGGGAGTGAGGACCCTGGCAGTAGACCTGGCCATTGGCTATTATCCAGGCCTCAGCTTCTCTAGGGGATTCAGCCAAGAATGACTTGCCATCCTTAGACAACTGCAGGGCAGTCAGCCTCCTGAACCTATACTGAAAAGAGTTGTCAGCCAGATTTTTCTTCAGCGGGCCATAATCCTTCCTCCTCATTGCCACTTCCTGCGAATAGTCCTGGTAAAATGAAATTGTGTTGCCCTTCCAAGTGATCTCCCCCTAGCTCCCTGGTGGCCCTCAGAAGTTTTCCTTCACTGAGTACTTCAGCAAATACATAATAATTATTCTGGGCCCATTTGCACCATCCAGCTTGCCCACTACCCGATGTGCTCTCTCCACCAGCACAGGTTCCTTCCACCTCTCACTGAGGAGCCGCGGTAACCAATCATTCAGGAATTTCTCCATTTTCAGCCCTTCAGCCCCCTCCGGCACCCCTAGAATCCAAATATCATTCCTCCTACTCCTGTTTTCTTGATCCTCTGCCCTTTGCCACAGCCTAGTGAGCTTGTCTTCATGGTCTTTCAGCCTTTTCAGCACAGTAAGGTGTTGCCTCGCCAGCTCCTCTGTACACTGATCAGGAACGTTCTGTTGGTCTACCAGTTTCTATACATCAGCCACATTCTCAGCCACAGTTGCCCCTATGTTATCCACTCTCACTAGGAGCACTTCCAGCATCTTAGTAATGTTGGATAGCGCCTCTCTGACTGGGATTTCCTCTTGAGAGGACAGTGGGAGTTGGGTAGTCTGTCCCTTTACAGTGTCTCCCATGACTTCCATCCTTAGAGCTGTGTCCTCCGTCTGCCCAAAAACTAAAGCACTCCTTATCGGTAGTTTCTCCTGCCTGGAACACTCCTCCAACTCTCCTGAGCCCTGCCTCACTCGCTCCAAATGGTGGTAACGTCTAACGGGTCTGCTGCTCCCCCATGCTTGGGCCTATATGGCCTACCACCTCACATCCCTCTGTAGTGCTCGTGGTCAGTTTTTAGAATACAAACATAGTTCCCCGCAATTTAACAGCTGTGCTAGCCTCTGTAAGGGTAAGACTTGAATCCCCAGTGGGCATTTAAGTAAATCAGTCCAGCATTCCAGCAGATCAACTACAAAAACGCGCCAGGTCGGGACAGAGCAAAGAGCCCACGCAGCCATCACTTCAAGGTCCAAGCCATGCCCCTCCTCCTTTCTTTCTTAAGTCTTTCCTCATAGGGCTTCTGGTGCAGTCCATATACCATATTGTTGCCCTTTTCTGGACTGCCTCTATTTTGTCAATGTCCATCCAGAGATGTGGTTTCCAGAACTGGACACAGTACTCCAGCTGAGGCCTCACCAGTGATCTGTATAGTGGCATCCCCAGCTCCTTCCTCCTGCTTGTTATGGCCTTTTCTATGCACCCCAATATTCTAGTTGTTCCCCACACCACTTTTTCACACTGTTTGGTCACCTTCAGGTCATCAGATATGATAACAACCAGGCTCTTTCTCCTGACTTGTGGTGGCCAGAATTTCCCCACCCATCCTGTACTCCTTCCTTGGATTGCTATGACCCAGATGCATGATCTTGCACTTTTTAGAACTGAAACTCAACTGCCAGTCACCTGACCACTCCTCTAATAGGCTTAGGTCCTTTATTATTTTTTCTTCCCCCTTCGGTGTGTCCACTCTGTTGCGGATCTTAGTGTCATCTGCGAAGAGGCACACCTTTCCCTCTAGATGCTCTGTAATGTTGCTAATGAAGACACTGAATAGTACTGGCCCCAGCACCGACCCCTGTGGCACCCGACTGCTCACCTCCCTCTTCTCAGATTTCATGCCATTTACCACCACCCTCTGAGTTCTGTCTCTTAGCCAGTTCCCAACTTTACCACTGTAGGACCCACTCCCAGGCTCCCTAGTTTATTTAATAATCTCCTGTGTGGGATGGTGTCAAAGGCTATGCTGAAATCCAGGCAGGCTACATCCACTGCCCCTCCCTGATCTACCACCCTGGTTATCCAGACAAAGAAATCTATAAGATTCATTTGACAGGACTTTTCTGCTCAGAATCCATACTGCCATTGAGCCTGTGCCCCGCTGTCCTCCAGAAATGTCACAATCCTCTCCTTAAGTGAGGACTCCTTTAGTTTCCCCACTACTGAGGTCAGGCTTACAGACCCGTAATTGCCTGCTTCCTCTCTGCTTCAACTGTTGTGGAGAGGGATCACATCTGCCCTTCTCCAGTCCTCAGGTACCTCTCCTGTCTCTAGTGATGTGTTAAAAAGTGCAGTCAGTGATTCTGCCAGCACTTCCACGAGTTCCTTTAGTACTCTGGGGTGGATCCCATCTGGCCCCATTGCCATTATATTATATTACAATGCAGATAAAACATGTTAGCATGTGCATTGAAAACACAAAGTGAAAACAATATGATTACTAACATAAAAGATGCAGAGGGCATATTCATACAGAAGATACAAAAATTGCAGAAATGTTTCTAGAATATTATAAATCCATTTATACCAGACCATACAATAATAGTAAGAGCAATTTGGAAGAAGACAATATTAAAAAAACTTAACTTCAATACTGAAAAAATAGAAAAATCTGATTTACTGGAGGCAATTAGGTCAATGGAAAATAATTCTTCTCCCAGCACAGATGGTTACATAGCTGAATTTTATAAGGTATTTCTAATAGAATTACTTCTTTGGATGACACAAATGGCTGAGGAGATGGCAATTGGAACTCCTTTACCTGACTCTATGTATGAAGCAAATATTATTCTAATCCCTAAAGAAAATAAAGATTTAACTAACCCAGAAAACTTTAGACCCACTGTCCTGTTAAATAATTATTACAAAAACTTTGCCAAATTATTAGTTCTGAAAATCCAAGAACATATTCCAGGTATTATTCACACAGATCAAAAAGGGTTTATTAAACACAGAAACATATTTGAAGGGTTGGGAAATGTTCAATTTGCCATCTCCTTAGCCTCAGCAAACAAAACCGAGACAATTGCTATCGCTTTGGATGCAACAAAAACATTCAACTTGCTAAATTGGAACTGTATGTTTGCTGTTTTGGAAGCATACAAATTTCCATCAAAGATCATAACTATTATCAAAACATTATATTTAAAACCTAAAGATGTGTTCAAAATTAACCAGTTTAGATCTTCACCCTTAACTATGAGTAACAGGGAGTGGCAAGGATGCCCGCTGTCACCACTCTTGTTAATAATTAGCTTGGAACTGCTTTTGACCCACATTAGGAATACTCTATATGTAACAGGATTTAAGCAGAAGGATACACAACCAAAATTAAATATATATGCTGATGGTATTATGGTTTTCCTCACAAACCCCAGGGTGAGCTTCTCGCATTTAATGAACACATTTTCTACATTTTCCAAAATTATTATTTTCATTTTTTTATTTATTATTTACAAAATGTTTCACCAGGAAAGACAACATGAGCTGATGAGCAGCTTGTTTCCAGAAGCATCCTGGGAGAGGGGGGTACAATAGGCAGGTGAGGGAATACAAGAATGCAAAGCAAAATCAACAATACAGGTGCAAATTCTTTAACATACATTGCTGCGAACTAATATCCTATAATACAATGCCCAGAGGCCTAAATACTAATAACACAAAGTTGGTGAACTATGTGTTGTAGTAGGGGCCTAGAGACTGGAGGCCAGGAGAGAAACAAACAAAGAATATTGAGAAGTGCCTAGAGTTGGGAGTCGGGCTTTGTTAAGTGCAGTGAAGACCAGACAGAGAGGTGGGAGGAGGGAGAGGTTATATGGACCAGAAACCACCTTCAGGGTGCATGGGAAACCCTACTAGGAGGCCAGGAGCAGGGTAATGGAGATGAGGGGGAGGTAAAAGAGAGGAAGACAGCAGGTGCCTAAGGGTTAGAGAGGAAAGACGGGGTAGAGGACCAATAGAAGGAGGGCTACCTGGAGAGAGTGAGAAGCGGGGGGGTGGATTTGAAGAGGGGCTGGGGCAGGAGCAGCTAGGGGAGTAGGAGTTGCATAGAGCTAGGTGGAGGGATGATGGGGATGAAGAGGGTCAGATCAGAGGAGGAAGTGAGTTCCAGAGTTTAGGGACACAGAAGGAGAATGCTTCCTGACCTATGGAGGTGTGGTGATGGAGGATAGCAAGAGTATGGAAGTCAGAGGACCTAAGAGAGCGGGAAGTGGGAGGGGGAGTAGAGAGAGAGATGAGAAGAGGTAAGAGGGGAGGGACCCAAACCAGAAATTGGAAGTAAACTTACTGCAGTGAGAAAGGCTCCTGCTCTCCAGGGAGGGCAGCACTAGAGAGTGATGCAGAATGCAGTGATGAGTGCATGTGAGGGAGTTGAAGGCAAAACGACAGAAGGCATTAAAGAGGGAATCCAGTCTGGCAAGGGAAAACTTGGGAGCAACATTGTAGACAATGTCACTATAGTCGATTATGGGGAGAATCATTTTCTGAACAAGTTCGTACCTAAGTAGTAATGAACTGCGGTTTCTGTAAAAGGTGCCAAGCTTCGGGCACAATTTTTGCAGAATAACATCAATATGATCAGAAAAGTTTAGGTGTTGGTTGAGCCATACACCCAAATATTTAAAAGAGGCGGAGTCCTCTAACGTTGTCCCATCAAGGGTGTGGAAGGAAGGAAGGGAGGACAGCCAAGAGAGTCTCTGCCTAGTGCCAAAGGTCATGGAGACAGTCTTCTTAGCATTGAGGGAGAGTTGATGAGAATTTAGCCAGCATTGAACATTATTGAAGTCACGCTGAAGTCTGGTAGTCACATCAGAGGTTGAGTGGCCAGAGGTAAACAAACTGTATTGCCAACATACACATGGATAAGGGATGAGGAGCAGGCTGATGGAAGGCCATTTAGGAAAATGGAGAATAGAAGTGGGCCAAGAACGGAGCCTTGAGACACACCAGTAGAGAATGGTAATGGTGGGAATGTAGCATCAGCAATTCTGACACATTGAGTTCTATCTACCAGGTAGAATCTGAACCAATCACAGATAGTCTCTGACAGGCTGGCTGACGAGAGGATTTGAGAGGGAGTGGGTGGGAGACAGTGTCGAAAGTCTTAGCAAGGTTGACAAAGATGGCAGACATGATGTGGCCTTTATCCATGGCATAATGGATAAAGTCCTTGAGCCTGAGAAGGGAGATGGTAGTGGAGTGGTGCAGAGCCTGGACTGGAACGGAGTGAAGAAGGAGGAGTTAGCAAGAAAGGGAGAGATTTGGGATAGAACTAGGTGTTCCTGTAATTTTGCCATTGTGGGTAGTAGCGAGATAGGTCGATAGTTTCTAGGGGAGGAGAGATCACCACCCTTAGGAAGTGAAAGGACAATTGCATGTTTCCAAACAGTAGGGATAGTTGATGTGTGGAAAGACAGGTTTAGGAGATCAGCCAGGGGTTGGGAAATGGAGTGAGCAGATAAGTAGAGCAGCACTGGATCGAGGCCATCTGGAGAAGTTCCCTTTGTAGGGTTAAGAGAGAGAGGAGAGTCTTTAAGGTGTCACTTGAAGAGATTGGCAAAAAGGTAAAGCTGAAGGGTGATTGGTGGTGCTGTGATGGGACAGTGGGGGGTAGAAGGGAAGGTTGGGTGGGAGGCTAGCAAGGAGGTGGCGCAGGAAGTGAAGTAAGAATTAAATTCAGCAGCTACCAAATGATGATCGGCAGCGAGATGGTTGTTAATTTGAAGCAAAGGAGGAGGAGGCTTAGTTTGGGGTGAAAAAAGACAGTGGATGGCTTTCCAAAATTTTGATGGTTTAGTAATATTCGAGTTGAAAGGTGGACCGGAAGCATTTGGATTTAGCCTGCCTGATGGCTTTTGTGCAGGCATTTCTGAGGGTACGGTAGTTAGATAAGTCACAAGTGAGTTTGGTGGATTTTAAGGCATTCCAGACTAGAGCACACATTTGCTGCAAGGCCAGGAGCTCAGCAGTGAGCCATGGGAGGTGATTTCCATGAACTCTGACTTGCTTAGGGGGAGCATGTTTGTTCCAGATGGAGAGAAGTTGTCTCTAAAATAAGCAAGAGCAAGGTCAACTGAATTAGCAGAGGCTATGGGGTCCAGTCAATGAGAGTTAGGTCCTGATGTAGAGAGGCAGGGCCAAAGATTTTGTAGGATTGGATAATAAGCAGTTTTGGCGGGCCTTGAGTCGGTGGATTTTCCTGACTATGTAGATCATGTGATGATCACTAAGAGCATCAGGGTGCAGGCCAGACTGGATTACCCTGTGAAGGTGAGAGGTGAGTGCCCAGTCCAGGAGAATGTGGTTATGGGATCTGTGGTTTTGTCAAGTGGGTTCCATAATTAGTTGAGACAGGTTAGGGCAGATAAGTCAGTGTGAGCTTTACATAGGGAGGGGGACAACTGATCTAGATTAAGGTCACCTGGGAGGTAGAGCTCACTGGAGGACGAGAAGTACCGGATGATGGAGATTAGGTCAGTGGCAATGGTGTAGTGTAGACCCAGGTGGCAGTACATACCTGCAATGAATATAAGGGATGAGAAGGGTAGAGAAAGCCTTAGAATGAGGGCTTCATAGGTCTTGGGAACTGAGATTGATAGGATAGTTGTGATTTGGAGAGAGAGGTAGCAGAGTAGATAGCAACTCCTCCACCTCTGCTAGTTCGGTCCTGGTGGGTGACAGAATAACCAGGGATTGTGATGGAAGAATTGTGGACCTTATTTGTAAGCCATGTCTCAGTTACTATAAAGATGTCTGGGTGGGCATCCTCTACAAGGGGGAGCAGTAGGTCATGTTTTGGGATTAGACTCTGAATGTTAAGTTGGAGAATCTTTAGCCCCGGGGGAGGATATTCAAGATGGGGGAGGGTAGGCAGGGAGTAAGGGGAGGGAGTCTTACTGAGCGAAGGGTCAGGGTTAGAGTTTAGATCACCTGTGGAGATCAATAAGAGAAAGATTTATTTATTTAGATTTTGTTTACCAGGTAAACCCACTGAGACCAAAGGTCCCTTTTTCAGGGGCGACTCGGGGTGAATACACCATCAACTTTACATTAGGTACAGTATACAGCTTCGAAAATATATTTACACTTTGTATATAAGGTACAGCATACAGCTACAAAAAAAAATAGTATATATACAGTTTGTACAGGAGGTTGAGTAACTGTAAGGCAGAGACAGAGAGCATGTAGCAAGTAACAGCATTCAGAGAAAATTGCATTGCCCAGGGAAAAAAACAAAAGTCCAAGGGTCATTCAAAGAGAAAAATATAACACAGTTTGTAAAGAGTATACAGTTGATAGAGGTTAGTTGGTACCAGGGGCACCAAGGATTCGTAGATAGCCACATAAGGTCATGAGGGGTAGGGAGTTTATCTAGAGGTTACAGCAGCAGTGGCTCAGTTCCAGGAGGTAGACTTTGAGACCGGCCTTGAAAGAGGAGAGGGAGGGTTTGTCAAGCAGGGAAGAGGGGAGCGAGTTCCAGAAGTGAGGGGCAGTGAGCTGGAAGGAGCATTTTCCTTGATTGGTGTGGATGCGGGGTATGTTCAAGAGTTGACTTGAGGTAGAACGCAGGTTGTGGAGGGGGACTTTAGGGGTAAGCAGGTCGCTAAGGTGAGGTGGATGGTGTGTGGAGAGGAGTTTGTAGGAAAGGCAGGCAGGGGGAAAAAGATAGTTTAAGCTTGAGTGCCGGCCAGTTAAGGTCCTTAAGAGCTTCGCAGTGGTGCCGCCTAGGGGAGGAGTGGGTTGCTCAAGCTGAGCAAATGCGGGCAGATAGAGGGTGGAGAGATTGGTTAGCTCAGTCTCTCTGAGGGACTGTAATAATGGAGAACAGTACAGTAAAGAGGGAGGAGGTTGCAGTTAGCAATGGTTCTATGCCTCTCAGAGAGAGTTCCGAGGTATAGCAAGCCCAGTCTCTGGTGGATGGATTTAGTTAGGACATCTATGTGGGGTTTGAAGGTTAGCTCCTGGTCAAGGGTAACCCCAAGATACTTAAATTGGTCAGTGACCTCAACACGCATTCCTCGAGCTGATGTTATAGTGAGAAGACCACTACAGTCTTTACCCAGTCGCTGGTCCCAAGAGGACAGCTTTTTGTCTTGTCCTCATTTAGCTTGAGGTGGTTGGCAGTTAACCATGTTTCAAGTTTTGCCAGGCAGGCTTGAAGTTCAGTTACGATAACGGAGGATTGGGGGTCACTGTGATAGATTACAGTATCATCAGCATAGAGCAGTAGATTGCAGGGTGCACACACCTCAGCTATGTCGTTCACAAACAGGGAGAACAGCAGGGGTCCTAGTATGGAGCCCTGGGGTAGATAATGATGAAGTGTAACTTGGTACTTTTAAACCAGGGTTGACAAGCCCATTTGGGGAGCTGGGATGGTGGCATAAGACTGCAAGTTGAAATCTGAAGAGACAAAGAAGGGTGTGTAAGTAGCGGAGAGATAAGAGTGAGGCAGAGGGCTGAGTATGGTAGTGTATCCAGGCATGAGTAAAGGGCGTAGGAGTTATTGCAAGATTGTAGTGAAAGGTTGGTGGGGTAGTGAGGCATGTGGGGGGGAGAGCTGGACCTGGAGTAGTTGAGCAAGTGTGGGGGCAGAAGGGAGAGGAGGATAAGAGAAATGAAGAAAAGAGGAAAGGGAGCGGCATGAACAGAGAGCATTATAGCAGAAGGGGTTAGCACTGTAAATAGAGAAACAGGGCTGGGTTTGCTGCGGGAAGCACTACAGTAGAGTGGGGAGGGAAGAGAGCTATAGCAGCATGAGAGAAGAGGTTAAGATAGCTTATGACTAGCTTGAGAGAAGGGAGGCCAAATTGCTGGATATGAACTTAAAAATAAATCAATGGTTTTACTAATAAATAAGCTAAGCTCTGATAGTATAACCATCTTAAGAGAAATGAAAACAGAAGAAACAATTAAATATTTAGGTATATATATCTTAAACAACTGTGAAAAAATGAAGCAGATTTACTATACTTTATGGAGCACATTAATAACCAGTTGGAAGAATGGCAGAACAAATCTATGTCATTATGGGGCTGAATAGAGGTACTCAAAATTATGACATTACGTCGATGACCCTGGTTGGGGAATGGTTCCAGGAGTCAGAGAGCTGGCCGGGGGGGGGGAAGGATGAAGCATCTGCTAGACTGCTCTCCTACTCCAGGGGGAGGGGGGTTGAGTGTCTGTTGCTAGCCTTGCTTGTAGAGCAGAAAGCAGCTAACTAAAATAAGCTACATTTCCTTCTTAATTTAAAACATATATCTCAGCAGGAGTCAGTGTCTGTTAAGATTAAGTAGACAGATAACTTTATTAGAAGTAGAAGGGGACTTATTTAGGGTTAAAAAAAGAAAGAAAAGAAAGAAGGTCAGTGTGTATTCTGTGCAGTGAAGGGTACTGTATCAGCTGACTTTGCTAAACCAGTAGGAGGAAAGAGATCTTACCTGGGGGTGTGGTTTAGACACTATAAAAGCAGGTGAGTCAAATTACAACTTCCTGTTGCTAGCCTTTTTTCTTACTAATTGCCCTCCATTCCACAAACACAAAGCCAGTTCTACTTTTATAGCCACTGGATTTAACTGTCAACAAGAACTTCCTGTTTGGCAGTAGGAAGAAAGGATCATAGAGAAACATTGGTTTTGTCAACCCTAAAGTAGAAAAAGTAGCTCACTCTCCTCCCTAGCTGCTGGTGGTCTGATATTGAGCAAGGAAGAAGGAGGCTACTGAAGAAGATAGGAAGTTGCTGTCCCAGAACAGGAAGGGTGAGAGTTGTAAGGAGAGGAGAGAGTAAGCATCCAGAGAAACAGTAGAGGGGACACAAAATAAGACATGATAGGAGTGGTGCAGTGCAATGGCTGTAGGGGCGGCAGTGTTCCGGGAGACATTCTGGAGGCTGTGATGCTGCCCTATTTGCAGGCACCTCTCTGGTCTGAGAGAGGAGGTTGCCCTCCCCAGGCTGACCTGGCTAGGATTCGTGAAACCTCCCACCCAGGGACCACCAGGGCCAATGCCACTCACCTCAGAGGTTGCCAAGAAAGAGGAGAGGCTGACCAGGGTGGCCCAAGGAGGGAGAGGGTGCTGGAACAGAGTTGCATCCCTCCAGCTGTACCTCTCCACAATTCATTTGCTCTTCTGGTGGATAGTGGTTCCTCTATGGAGGCACCTGCAGTGGAGACCAAGGGAGATTCTGGGAACCTTCACAAAGGAGACCCACAGGAGGGTGGCATGGGACCCCACAGGGGAAGGAAACAACTCCTGGTGGGGGACTCAATCATTAGGGGGTTGAAATGGGGGAGGAAGGGAGAGGAGGAGGTGCCTTCCTGGCACCACGGCTTGAGGGACAGGAAGTGAATCCTCAGGATCGTGGGAGGAGCTGCATGAGGGAGGGAGCTGGATGTCATTGTCCACCTAGGGACAAATGACCTGGCTAGGAATGAGATCAGAGCAGTGCAAGAGGAGTTTTTAGAGTTGGGAAGGGGCCTTAGACAAGTAGCGCATACAGTAACCTTCTCGGAGGTGCTGCCTGTCTATGGTAAGGGAGATGCTAGGGCACTTCTCACCAGGGAATTCAATGAGTGGTTGAAAAACTGGTGTGGAGCTCAGGGTTTTGGCTTCATTCTGGACTGGGGAGCCACCTGGAGGGATGCAGACCTATACTGGTGTGATGGTCTGCTTCTGTCCCGGGGGGGGACCAGGATCCTAGGTGAGAGGTTTAAATGCTTCATTGGCAAGCATTTAAACTAGTCAAGGGGTGAGGCACTGAAAAGAAGCAGGGAAATCTGAGCCTCCCTCCACAAAACATGGTGATTTGAGGTAAACACCAAGGTACAGAAGTTATTAGGGAGCAGAACAGATTTAAATGTAAAAAAAGGCAAAGGCAGTAAGGACAGGAATGGGGCTAAAAGGGGTAAGGCTATCAAAAAGTGGAGGGTGATGAGTACCAATGCCCGTAGTCTGTGTAACAAGCTCCTGAACTAGTGGCCTTGATGGAAGAGGGTTGCCTGGATATTGTGGCAGTCCAGAAACATGGTACACAGAGAACCATGACTGGGATGTCAACATACCAGGATACACAATCTACAGGAGGGACAGGGAGGGTAAAGAGGAGGAGGAGTAGCTCTCTATGTAAAGGAAGGATCAAAGCAACAGAACTAAAGAGTAAACAGGGAACAGATGAGGCACTTTTGGTCACCCTGGAGACAGAAATGGTACTACAATCCACATGGGGTTGTATACACCCCTATTTCTAGGGAGGGAATGGACAAGAAAATGATAGAAGGCTTCTTAGAATGGCAGAAAAGGGGATATATTGTTGATGGGGGACCTGAATATGCAGATGTTAACTGGAGTACTTTGCTACAGGCACATCCAAGAGCAGGGTCATTCTTGATGCCTTACAGGGGCATGCCTCAGACAGCTAGTATCAGAACCCACTCAGGAGGAGCAGTCTTAGACCTGGTACTTTCAAATGGGGATGGAGAAAGAATCTCAGATTTAGAAGTGGGTAGCCATCTGGGAACAAGCGACCACCAAACAGTGTGGTTCACGATAAACACAGCCATACATCAAGCCACATACAAAAGCAAGAGTACTAGACTTTAGGGGGCTGACTTTGGAAATGAGAGAGTGCCCTCAGAAAAGCACTAGCAAACAGGCAAGAAGGAGGGGTGGAGGAACAATGGGAGTGATCTAAACATCCATCACAGAGGCAACAAGCCTTGTGTAAAGCAAATCAATAAACACAACGAAGGAAAAAAACGCTATGGTTCACAAAAGAGGTGGCAGGGAAGGTTAAGGAGAAAAGGACAGCATTCAGGAAATATAAGGAAACACAGAAGGAGCAGGACAGAGAACTTTATCAGTTAAAGCAGAAAGAGGCTGGGAAGTCAGTCAGAATAGCAAAGGCCCAAACCAAGGGAAGGATAGCCAATTCTGTTAAGAAGGGGGATAAGACCTTTTATAGGTACATTAGGGAGCGAAGAAAGACCAAAGGAGGGAACTGAAGCTTAATAAAGTGGAGAGAATGTGGGTAGAGGGTGACAGTGAAAAAGCAGGGATACTGAACGAATATTTCTGCTCAGTATTCACAAAGGAAGAGGAGGAGGAGTTACCTAAACCAAACAAGAGAAACACTCTGAAGACGGGGGTTGATACCAGCCCATTTACAGAAGAAAGGGTTCTGAAAGAACTAATAAAATTGAAGATGGACAAAGCAATGGGGCCTGATGGGATTCACTCAAGAATTTGAAAGAACTAAGGGTAGAACTAGTGACATCGCTGACTACTCTCTTTAACAAATCATGGGAAGATGGGGTGGTACCCAAGGACTGGAGGAGGGCAGATGCGATTCCTCTTCACAAAAGTGGGAGCAGGACAGAGGCAGGAAACTACAGACCAGTTAGTTTGACCTCAGTGGTAGGGAAAATGATGGAATCACTTTGAAGGAAATAATTGTTGAGTACCTAGAGGCCAGTGGGGCACAGGACCCAAGGCAGCATGGATTCATGATGGGAAGGTCATGTCAGATGAATCTAATAGATTTCTTTGACTGGGTGACCAAAGTAGTAGACCAGGGAGGGGCTGTGGACATGGCCTACCTAGATTTTAGCAAGGCATTTGATACAGTCCCACACAAAAGATTAACACACAAGATAGCCAGCCTGGGAATGGGTCCCAAGGTGGTAGTCTGGATAAAAAATTGGCTAGACAACAGGACGCAAAGGGTAGTAGTAAATGGAGTACACAGTGAAGAAAGGTGGGTTACTAGCAGGGTACCGCAGGGTTCAGTACTGGGACCGGTCCTTTTTAATGTCTTTATAAGTGACATTGCAGAGGAACTGGAAGGAAAAGTATGCCTCTTTGCAGATGACACAAAGATCTGCAACAGGGTTGATACACAAGATGGAGTGGAAAGGATGAGAAGGGACTTGGCAAGGTTGGAGGAATGGTCAAATGTATGGCAGCTCAGATTCAATGCAAAGAAGTGCAAGGTAATGCACATGGGAAACAAAAACCCAGGGGAATCGTACACAATGGAGGGTGAGATACTGACAACAGTAAAAATAGAAAGGGACCTGGGGGTAATTATATCAGATGACCTAAAGGTGGTCAAGCAATGTGAGAAGGCAGTAAGGAAGGCTGGGTGGATACTGGGATGCATAGGAAGAGGCA
Source organism: Neoceratodus forsteri (assembly GCA_016271365.2). NCBI lineage: Eukaryota > Metazoa > Chordata > Ceratodontiformes > Ceratodontidae > Neoceratodus > Neoceratodus forsteri. The sequence continues at coordinate 131,761,701 of JADMNL010000024.1, forward strand.
TCAATAGTAGAAAACAGGAAGTTGTTATCCCTCTGTACAGACAGTTGGTGAGACCCCTTCTGGAGTACTGTGTGCAGTTCTGGAGACCTCATCTCCGCAAAGACATAGACAGAGTGGAGGCTGTCCAGAGGAAGGCAACCAAAATGGTGCAGGGTCTGCACCAAAAGACATATGAAGATGGACTAAAGCAGCTTAATATGTATACTCTTGAGGAAAGAAGGGAGAGAGGGGACATGATAGAAACCTTCAAGTACCTCAAGGGAATTAACAAAGTCCAAGAGGGTAGCATCTTCCCAAAAAAGAGATGTGCAAGAACAAGGGGGCACAATTTGAAGATAGAGGGGGGACAGCTCAGGGGTAATGTGAGGAAGTATTTTTTCACAGAGAGGGTTGTGGATGCATGGAACAGCCTCCCTGAGGAGGTCATGGAGTCAAGAACAGTGGAGGAGTTCAAGAATGCATGGGACAGGCATAAGGCAGTCCTAGGGGCAGGTAAGAAGAAGTAAGCTGTTGGTTAACTAGGATCTGCAGCTTATCAGTTAGGTAGGATAATGGGCAGACTAGGTGGGCCAAGTGGTCCTTATCTGCCATAAAATTCTACGTTTCTATGTTTCTATGTTTCAATGCAACACCTGGTGGAGGCCAGGAGTACCACTGCAGTTGGTGCCAGGATGTACTGGGGTGGGCAGACATGGGTCATCATTGCACGTCCCCCCCGAGGGACTTACAGAAAAAATAGGCTGGCCCCCATTAATGAGCTGGCTCAGGTGCCTTCCCCTCTGGCCACTATGGCCTGCTTCGGTGGCCCCACTCGGGGGGATAAGCCCCAGGTATGAAGGGGTGGCTGCTGGAGCCTGGCAAGCCCATAAGCAGAGCTTGGGGAACCCAGCAACAACAACAAAAAAAGAGAGAATAAATAAAATGATGACATTAGCCTTACTAATGTATTTATATCAAGGAACACAGGGGGAGATGCCATTAACATGGTTAGATCAGATGAAACATAAATTAAAAAAATTTCTATGGAGGGTGGTGGCTCTCCCAGATTTGCATGGGACAAATTGATCATGACAAGAAATGAAGGAGGTATGCGATGTCCAGACCCGTTAAGATATTATTGGGCCACCAAGCTAAAACAACTAGTTAATTTATTCCCAGTCAATATAAATTACAGAAAGGAAATTATAATGAGACTATACAATATTTGATATCACTTGAAAATGATAACATTTACATTCAAAATTTAATGTCATGCCCAAATTAATTTGCTCAATTGAAAAATCCATGCTTGAAACTCTATTGTAAGGTTAGCTTAAAATGGAATAAAATACATACTGACAGTAATATAAAATTAGTGTCATGTATAATGGATAAGAAAATATAAAATGGAGTAAAAGCTGGGGTTATATTCGGATAGGATTTAAATAAAATGGGATTAAGAATTTAGTTAGACTTTACAAAAAATAAGGAAATGATGACATGGGAAGACTTTAATAATAGGGCCATACAAATGCAAATAAATAACCCCAGAATTAAATACTTGATGATTAAAAATATATATAAAAATATATTGAACCTGTACAAACAGTCAAGGAAAAAAAATAACAAACAAGTTGTTTGTAGATATATATGACTTTAAATAAATTTATAAAAAACATGTAGGCAGTATTATCACTAGGTGTTACAAGTATATACTCAGTCATGGACAGTTAAATTAGACTAAACTTTGGAAAAATCAAAGCACATATGGGAAATGAATATAAACCAGACCATACCAGAATATAACTGGAAACAGATTAGAGCTAAAGCTAACAAATTATATATATATGCAAAAGATAAATCAAGTCAATATAAAATAATTGACAGAGCATATATTACACCACATAAACTAAATTATTTTTTACAACAAAATAAATTCTCTTGTTGTCATGCTTATGGCAAAGTCGATAAAATAGATCATTATCATTTGTTATGGGAATGCCCCGATATTCTGAAATGGTGGGAAAAACCAAGAGTTGAACTGGAAAAAATTCTGGATAAGAAAATTTCCCTGTTACCCCAAATTTTTATACTAAATGATTTTGATTCTCTGAATTTTAATCTAAAAGAACAACAAATGTTAACTCTGGCTACTATGACCACCAAAAGAATGATACTAAAAGAACGAAACTCACTCATATTAATTGAATTTAATATAAATTCATTGATTATTAATATGAAAGAATGCTTATTGATAGAAAAGCTGTCAGATCATATCAATGAAAGGAACACCCTCATAGATTCCTCATGGAAAAACATAGTAAATCTGTTAACTATTTGATATAAATTTGAATATCATTATTAGATCAAGACTCTGTAATAGAGTAATATAATGGAATAAATGAAAGTACAAACTGTATCACCAATGAGATAAACAGGTGGTGGGGGAGGGTAAGGGGAGGTGGGAGGGATAGAATGAATACTTTGTAGAAATATATCATGAATTTACTACTAAGGAAATTATATAAGTACATACAGTATGTCAAGCTTTGGATAACAAATTATTCAAAATGCTCAGAGGATATGCAATTGAGCTATATATATGTATGAATTTTAATATGATATAGCTTGACAGTTTTCATGTCTATCTTTTGAAAAATGAATAAAAAATGATGATGTTAAAAACCTGCATAGGATAGTCATAGGGGAACCTTATTGATACAAAAGAGAAGGTAAGGCTGGAGATAGAACAATAATCTGCAGCTTTATTAGTAGATAGGTAAAAGGGGCAGACTGGATGCGCTTATCTGTCCTTATCTGCTGTCAAATTCTATGTTTCTATGGCTACTGACCAATCAGAAGCCAAAACTGTCTCTGCCCATTTTATATTAAAAACATAAACAATATTGGTTATCGTTTTGGCTAGGAAAGATACACTAAGCCAAGGCTTGTTACCAGGTGTGTCCTGGGGGCACAGGAAAGTTAAGTGACTTGCTCATGGTCACAAAGTCTGCAAGTGGTGGCTGTGGGATTTAAACCTAGCTCTCCAGGTTTATAGCTCAGTATTCTTAAACACTGCACTATACTTCCCTGCTCCATTACACTATACTGCCTCATCTCTGCTCGGACCACTTGGCCTGCCCATTTTTTCCTGCCTATACTGTCTCCACAGACCATACCTGATCTCCATCTCCATCCCCCCTCCCTCTGCTGTCCTACCATGATTCCTTTGTGCTTATCTCATGCTTATTTGAAACCAACCATTGTTTTTGCCCCCACCAACTCTGCTGGAAAGCTGTTCCAGGCATCCACTGCTTTTTTTAGTGAAGAAGTATTTCCTTCCATGCCTCCTAAATTTCACCCCTTCCAGCTTCATTGCATGTCCTCTTGTTATCATGCACCTTCTCGTCTGAAAAATACACCACTCCCATACCTTGTTTGCCCCGTGAGGTATTGATAGGTCTCTATTATGTTCCCCTCTCCCTCCTGTCTTCCAGGGTGTACATATTGAGATCCCTCAGTCTCTCCTCATAGGGCTTTTCATGTGGACTCTGCACCATTTTAGTTGCCCTCCTCTGGACAGCTTCTATCCTGTCTATGTCCTTTCTAGTTTACAGTATGTTTCCTTTTAAAACATTAATTACAGAAAGTAGAGCTTTGTGGAATGGCAATTTGGCTTTGGAATATAGTTTTAAACTTCCATAGAATTCTGAAAGCATTTCTTTGTAAATATTACTCCATGATTTACTTAATCCAAGCAACATTGTTCTATGTTTTGTGGAAAATGAATCCATCATTTATATAAACCACAGAATACTGAAAAAAGGCTCAGTTTCAGAATTTTAGAAATCCTGATGAAATTCCATAGAAAAAGGCAGGATTTCTTAAATTCCACAGAATTCTGATGGAAATAGACTTTGAAAATGTTGCACATCTCTAACCCATATTTCTATACAGCAACTGAGCTGGGATATAAAATCTACAAGGATTTGACAACTCCTAATGACAGGAGGAAAGGAACTGCAAGATAATACAGAGGCATGAGAGGAAGCTGATTTTTCCCTAGGTTATTTTAACTCAAGGAAAAGTTTATTAGTTAATTAATTTAATGAAACCTTCAGAGATTACCTATGAGCACAAGTGTTCATTATCAAAGGTTCCACTTCAAATACATAGTAAAAGTGAATGAGCAATTAGTAACACCCTGTAAGACATAATTATGGGAAGCAAAGAACTTGTTAAAAAATAATTAAACTAAGACCGTGTACTGCTTTAAATATTTATTTATATATATATATATATATATATATATGGAACAATGTATGGCTGACTATACACAACAAGCTTGTGTTTCCATTGAGGAGTTGAGATAACAGCTTATGGACCTCAAAACTGGAGATCTAGGGGTCCATGCTATTATCTCAACCATGAGAATGAGGCCAAGGTGGTGATCAGAGCAGCAGTGGGGAGAGCAGCCAAACCATGCCCCGGGACTTCCTGTCATGCCTCCCTCCAAAAGTGATCCAGTCACCTGCCACCAGACCCTCCTCCTATGGTACCTTCACAATGGGTCAGGGTGGTGAGAGGGCAGTAGTAACAAAAGGGCAAGTGCTAACCACCAGGACACTTACTTTATTTAATTAAAAGCACCAGATGGCAGTGGTGTGGGCAAGGCCCCACATCAGACAGACCTCCCTTGGGGCAGAGCAACTTTGCAAGTGCCTCTGCTCTAACAGGAAAGGAACACCCAAGTGGTGGGAAAAAGGGTGGAGAAGTGGTCAGGGCAGCCCAGCATAGTAAACCCAAACAGGTTTTTTCTTCTTTATTCTTTGCCCTGACGTGAAGTGCACTGAGTGGTGCTAAGCCAGTGATTGAGACCACTTAGGTAGGCAGATACTGTCTACCTTAGGATCACCCATAGAGGCAGCTAATTGCTGTTCCACAGCCATGGAACTAGGCCCAGCAGGGCCCCAGAAAAACATTGTCCGCTGAGTGGGACATACAGAGCCTCTAGATATGGCCCAGTGGAGTTGGGCATCGTCGCTCTATGCAAACAAACTGCTAAATCCTGTGTTGAGTCTTATTTACAAATGAACTGCCAAATCCTGTGTTGTGCCCTATTTGCAAATGAGCTGCTAATCCGGTGTTGTGCCCTATTTACAAACTGCCAGATCCTGTATTGTGCCCTATTTACAAATTGCCAAATCCTGTGTTGTACCCTATTTAGAAATGAACTGCCAAATCCTGTGTTGTGCCCCATTTACAGATGAACTGCCAAATCCTGTGTTGTGCCCTACTTACAGATGAACTGCCGAATCCTGTGTTGTGCCCTATTTACACACAGACTGCCAAATCCTGTGTTGTGCCCTATTTACAGAAGATGAACTGCCAAATAATGTGTTGTGCCCTATTTACAAACAAACGTCCAACCCTGAGTTGTGCCCTATTTGCAAATGAACTGCAAATCCTGTTCTGTGCCCTGTTTTCAGACAAACTGCCAAATTCTGTATTGTACCCGGTTTGCAAAAAAAAAAAAACTGCCAAATCCTGTGTTCAGGCCTATTTACTGATGAACTGCCAATCCATTGTTGTGCCATATTTACAAATGAACTGCCAGATCTTGTGTTGTGCCCTATTTACAAACAAACTGCCAATCCTGTGTTGTGTACTATTTGCAAATGAACTGCAGATGATGATGATGAAATATTTGATACCTTTTATTGGACCAGCAAGTGTCTTGTACAAAGATGGAATTATACACAAGCTTTTGGGGCCACACAGGTCCCTTCTTCAAGTGAATAGCAAAACAGAGCAACATAAGCAGTATTTATATCTACTGAGGAGCAATTAAAAAAAATTGCAGGAAGTGAATAAGAAGGTGATAAAAGTGGCCTAGAAATGAAAGTTTTTGTAAGATGCAAAGTAAAACAAGCATTTGTCAATGCAGAATGTTGTCTTGCTGGCATTGGCATTGGTAGTGCCAGAGTTAGAGATGCATAATAGGAATGGCAGTGAAGTATTGAAGTGACGCCAACCCCAACCCCACCCTGTAGAGATGACAGCCATTGGGGTGTGCCTTTGGGTCGTCAGCTGTAATGCTCATGCCATTGTACCTCACCCTACCCTGTAGACACTGACAAGTGTCGTGGTGTGCTTTGTAGTCTTTGGGCATTATACTTACCCCATTCCATAAGACAATATGCTGAGGTGGGTGCAGTATAGGAGAATGGGGTGAACTTTGTGGCTGAACATTGCAAGGTACGCCACGATGCCTGTCACTGGCTGCAAGGTGGGGGTGGGGTGGATTGGTGTGAGCATTACAGCCGATGATCCCAAGTCACACCCCTGACACCTGTCAGTCTCTACAGGGTGGGGTGCTACAGTTGGAAACCCTAACACCATAGGCGTGTGTTGGTATTTTCACTCCAAATTTTCAACATGGGTATTTTGTGAGCCCACCTCATGAAAAGCGGCACAATCAGTTTGTTAGCTGAAAGGTGGTTTTGCACAGTGGCTATGCCATTTGGTGACACAGGGATGAAAACACATTTTGGGCAGGATGTGGAAAATTCCAACTGTATTGTTCATGAGGAGGTGTGAAAAAATGGCAACGCTGAAAATCTGGAGTGAAAATATGAAAAATTGATGAAGTCATGAGCATTCATAGAAACTGCGCAACATACATCCATATCCCAATTATTTTGGGGAGTTTGTTAGCCACATTTTTAACATAGGCATTTTGGGACCTCCCCTCATGAACAATGGTGCTGTGATTTTGTTAATCTGTCCCAAAAGTTGATTTCCCACAGCGACCATGCCATTGTGCGCCACAGGTGCGGAAACACATTTTGGGCAGGATGTGAAAAATGACAGCTGTACTGTTCATAAAGAGGTGTGAAAAAATGCCAGTGTTGAAAATCTGGCATGGAAATATTGCAAATTTGCGAAGTTACAAGGGTGCATGGAAACTGCGCAATGCACGCTTGTAACACAATCATTTTATGGACTTTTGGCACCAAATTTTCAACATAGGCATTTCAGGAGCTCTGCTCATGAACAGTGTCACCATCATTTCCTCAAACTGTCCCAAAAACTGATTTCACACGGCGACTGCGCTGTTCTGCATTGGGCATGCAAAAACACATTTCAACCAGGATATGTACAATGACAGCTGTACTGTTCATCAGGAGATGTGGAAAAATGCCAATTTTGAAAATCTGGAGTGAAAATATTACAAATTCACGAAGTTCACGAGCATCGTGGAAACAGCACAACGCATGCTGTTCAAAAACTAGCTCATTGAGGGATTTTTTCACCAAAATTGCAACATAGGCTTTTTCAGAGCCCCCCTCATGAACAGTGGTACTGTCATTTTGTTACTCTGTCCCAAAAGGTGATTCCATGAAGTGACTGTGAAATCAGCTTTTGGGACTGAATAACGCCATGACAGTGACTGAATTCATATGGAGGGGTCCCAGTAACCCCATGTTGAAAATTTGGTGCAAACATTCCCAAAAATGCCCGAGATATGCACCAAAATAAAAAAAAAAAACTATTTATGCCATTGTACAGCTTACAAGCATTTCTTCAGTTTGTGGTTGGCTTTGAAGAGTGCAGACGTGTTCCCGGTCCACCAAAGATCATCGCGACGGACTCCGGAACTAAGTATGGGGTGAGGGGGGGTGTGGGGAGACAGGGTGTGCAGAGGGTGGTTGCAGGTTGTGGGAGGGGGCAGGGAGACTGCGAGGGACCATTTTCTTCTTTCACAGGGCTAAAAAAAAAAAATTGCAGGACGGTTTTTATTTTTCAGGGGATTTGGCATGCTGGGGTGGGCTCCTAGCATGCCACCTAAGTGTTTTTTTTGGGGGGGATGCTGTAGCCAATGGGGTGAGGCACCCACATTGGCACACAATGAAAGCGGGGAGGCAAGAGCCAAGGGGGATTGAGCACCGGCACATAACAAATGGTGGGTGCATTATGCCGATGGTGAGTGGGCTCCCCCGTCTGCACATACATAGGGTCACGGCATGCCAACAGGGGGATTGGGCACCCTGAATTCAGCATTGTGCCACCATTTTTAATCTATTTTTCACCAGGGAAAGCACGTCAGGAGGTCCGCTGCGTATGACAAGCTTTGCTCGCATTGCTGATGACCTTTTCGTTAGATGTACTTGCCACATTATGTATTCATGGTGTGGTGCCAGCATGCAGACTTATTGGGGAATGAGGGATGCACCTACTGTTGTGTGCCCTGCATTCACCCAACAGTGACCGTGCCTCCAAATCTGCTACTACAGCAATATGTTGGCTGCACATGTGCGAGCCAACGTAAAAATGATGCATGAGAAGAAATGGGGGCTAAGTAGGAACAGGTCAGTTGGAGTTAAAAGGAAGCTTGAAAGGGAAAACAATGGACCAGACGGGAGCACAGATAAGAAAGATCTGAGATCAGAGATTGGCTATAAGTGTAGAATAGACAGGAGGTGCCTAAGAAATGCATGGAAGTCAAGAAGTTAGAAGAAACAAAAGAACAGAGGCCCAACTAAATGGAGTGTGAGGTAGTATAAACAGTAGATGTGAAAACAACCAGGAAGTGGGCAGGACTGAGCTGAAGAGTTGGTAGGAGAGGCAGGGAGGATGTGAGGTACAGGTAAAAAAAGCAGAGTAGGTAGGAACTCAGAAAAAAACAATTACAAGAGAAATACGGTATGCTGTGATGTGGGCAAGCAGCAAGTGGGCACCTGCTGAAACAATGACCCACTCGCGGATATTGCCCTGATGGTGAGGGTGTGGGGTTGGTGACCAGATAGGGAGGGTTGCGAAAAGGCAACAGGATGTCATGCGTATATACACATGCGGAGGGTGGGGAGCGAGCCCGCTGAACAAGGGGTGGGAAGGTTTGTGAGGGGTGGTGCTGTGGGTTGCTGGCAAGCTGGCGTCATGGTGTAGTGGGGTGGGTGTTGGGCTAGGGTGGAGGGGATGCAGGTTTTGGGACCAGGTGCTGGTAGTTTTTGTTGCGCCCGTCCAAAGACAGTGTTTTTTTTTTTTAGGTGATATGCATCCCCTCGACATGCACCCCCTGGAGTTGAGAATCTTAATTTAGGGGGTGCAGAGGGGGGGAAGCTGCCCCCCACATAAATGTATAAAAACGATTTATTTTGCACCACTTTCACTGATACCGGGATTCCGCATCGCCGAAATTGAATTTCGGTAATGTGGAGTTGCGATAAGGGCATTCGGCATTCCAAATTCATCCTTACCACATGGAACTGAGAAATGCAGAACCAAAGTGTGATAAATAATGTCATGATATAGTCCACAATAGTTTACAATAGTCCATTTCTTCTCACACATCATTTTTTTACATTGCATCTTAAATAAACTTTCATCTCTAAGCCCCTTTTATCATCTTCTTACTTCACTCCCTGCTATTTTTTTAAATTGTTCCTCAGTGGATATAAATACTGTTTATGTTGCTTAGTTTTGCTATTCACCAGAAGATAGGGACTGGTGTGGCCCCAGAAACTTGTGTGTAATTTTACCTTTGTACAAGACACTTGCTGGTCCAATAAAAGGTATCAAACCTTTCATCACCTCCTGTTTTCCAAGGACCAATATGGCTGCAATCTCTTTTTACAAATGAACTGTTAACTCCTGTGTTGTGCCCTATTTGCAAATGAACTGCCAAATCCTGTGTTGTGTCCTGTTTTATAGACAAACTGCCAAATCCTGTATTGTACCCTGTTTACAAACTGCCAAATCCTGTGTTCTGCACTATTTACAAATGAACTGCCAATCCTATGTTGTGCCATATTTACGAATGAAGTGCTAAATCTTGTGTTGTACCCTATTTACAAACAAACTGCCAAATCATGTGTTGTGCCCTATTTGCAAACTGCCAAATCCTGTGTTGTGCCTTATTTACAAACTGCCAAATCCGGTGTTGTGCCCTATTTACAAAGTGTCAAATCGTGTATTGTGAACTATTTACAAACTGTTAAATCTTGTCTTGTGCCCTATTTATAAACTGTCAAATCCTGTATTGTGTCCGATTTACAAATGACCTGTCAAATGCTGTATTGTGACCTATTTACAAACTGTCAAATCCTGTGTTGTGACCTATTTACAAATGAACTGCCAACCCTGTGCTGGGCGTTATTTGCTAATGAACCGGCAAATCGTGTTTTGTGCCCTATTTGCAAATAAACTACCAAATCCTGCGTTGTTCCCTATTTACAAACACACTGCCAAATCTTGTGTTGTACCCTATTTACAAATGATATGATAAATCCTGTGCAGTGTCCTATTTACAAACAAACTGCCAAATCCTGTGTTGTGCCCTGTTTATAGACAAATTGCCAAATCCTGTGTTGTACCTTGTTTACAAATGATCTACCAAATCCTGTGTTCTGGCCTATTTACAAATGAACTGCCAATCCTATGTTGTGCCATATTTACAAATGAACTGCCAAATCCTGTGTTGTGCCATATTCCCAAACTGCCAATCCTGCGTTGAACACTATTTGCAAACGAACTGCCAAATCATGTTTTGCCCTATTTACAAATTAACTGCCAATTCTGTGTTGTATCTTGTTGTGTAAACAAACTGCGAAGCCTGTGTTTTACCCTATTTACAAATGAACTGCCAAATCCTGTGTTGTGCCTTGTTTACAAATGAACTGCAAATCCTGCATTGAGCACTATTTGCAAATGAACTGCAAATCAGTTTTGCCCTATTTACAAATGAACTGTCAATTTATGTTGTATCTTATTTGTAAACTAACTGCCAAAGCCTGTGTTTTACCCTATTTACAAATGAATTGCCAAATCCTGTGTTGTACCCTGTTTACAAATGAACTGCCAAATCCTGTGTTCTGCCCTATTTACAAATACACTGCCAATCCTGTGTTGTGTCATATTTACAAACTGCTAAATCCTGTGCTATGCCCTATTTACAAATGAACTGCCAATCCTGTGTTGTATCCTATTTGCAAGCAAACTGTAAAATCCTGTGTTGTGCCCTACTTATAAACGAACTGACAAATCCAGTGCTGTGCCCTATTTACAAATGAACTGCCAAATCTTGTGTTATGCCCTATTTCCAAACAAACTGCCACATCTTGTGTTGTGCCCTGTTTATAGACAAATTGCCAAATCCTGTGTTGTACCTTGTTTACAAATGATCTACCAAATCCTGTGTTCTGGCCTATTTACAAATGAACTGCCAATCCTATGTTGTGCCATATTTACAAATGAACTGCCAAATCCTGTGTTGTGCCATATTCCCAAACTGCCAATCCTGCGTTGAACACTATTTGCAAACGAACTGCCAAATCATGTTTTGCCCTATTTACAAATTAACTGCCAATTATGTGTTGTATCTTATTTGTAAACAAACTGCCGAAGCCTGTGTTTTACCCTATTTACAAATGAACTGCCAAATCCTGTGTTGTGCCTTGTTTACAAATGAACTGCAAATCCTGCATTGAGCACTATTTGCAAATGAACTGCCAAATCCAGTTTTGCCCTATTTACAAATGAACTGTCAATTCTATGTTGTATCTTATTTGTAAACTAACTGCCAAAGCCTGTGTTTTACCCTATTTACAAATGAATTGCCAAATCCTGTGTTGTACCCTGTTTACAAATGAACTGCCAAATCCTGTGTTCTGCCCTATTTACAAATACACTGCCAATCCTGTGTTGTGTCATATTTACAAACTGCTAAATCCTGTGCTATGCCCTATTTACAAATGAACTGCCAATCCTGTGTTGTATCCTATTTGCAAGCAAACTGCAAAATCCTGTGTTGTGCCCTACTTATAAACGAACTGACAAATCCAGTGCTGTGCCCTATTTACAAATGAACTGCCAAATCTTGTGTTATGCCCTATTTCCAAACAAACTGCCACATCTTGTGTTGTGCCCCATTTATAAACTGCCAAATCCTGTGTAGTGCCCTATTTGCAAACAAACTGCCAAATCCTATGTTGTGCCCCATTTGCACATGAACTGCCAAATCCTCTGTTGTGCCCTATTTACAAATGAACTGCAAAATTCAAAGTTGTACCCTAGTTGCAAACATATTACCATATTCTGTGGTTTACCCTATTTACAAATGAACTGCCAAATCCTGTGTTGTGCCCTATTTACAAATGAACTGCCAAATCCTGTGTTTACCCTATTTACAAATGAACTGCCAAATCCTGTGTTGTACCCTATTTATAAATGAAGTGCCTAATCCAATGTTGTGCCGTATTTGCAAATGAATTGCCATATCCTGTGTTTTACCATATTTAGAAATGAAATGCCAAATCCTGTGTTGTGCCCTATTTACAAATGAACTGCTAAATCTTGTTTTGTGCCCTATTTACAAACTAACTGCCAATCCTATGTTGTGCCTTATTTACAAACAAACTGATAAATGTTGTGTTGTTCCCCGTTTGCAAATGAAGTGCCAAATCCTGTATTGAATCCAATAAAAACAAACTGCCAAATCCTGTGTTGTGCCCTATTTGCAAACAAACTGTGAAATCTTGTGTTGTGCCCTATATGCAAACAAACTGCCAAATCCTGTGATGTGTCCTATTTACAAATAAACTGCCAAATTCTGTGTTGTGCCTTATTTGCAAATGAACTGCCAAATCTTTTGTTGTGCCCCATTTATTTATTTATTTATTTAGCTTTTGTTTACTGGGTAAGTACACTAGACAAGTATTATGCCTATTTTCAGGAACGACCCGGGAGAATACAACATGAGGAAAAACAGTCAAGGAAACATAGCAATGAGAGTACAATTTTGCCACAGTAAACAAACGTGGGAGAGAAATACATCATTTAACGTTAAGAGGAAACATATAGTAGCAAAGCACTGTCCACGGAGTGGATTGGTCATAATATAACTTATAACATTTCAGTTGACACTCTCTAGACTAGCTAGTGCACTGACAGATATTTACAGGTCATCACATATAGTAGTGGAGCATAGTTCAAGGAATGGATTGGTCATAATATAACTTATAACACTGTAGTAGACACTCCCTAGGCTAGTTGGATTGCAGACAGATATTTACAGATCATCACATTTATCTAAAATATACACACATTAGACAGAATCAGGACACTTGGGAGTAGGAATTTCTACCTATGACCGACGTGCAAATGTCGTGGTCAGCCTATGACCGTGGAGCAATATTCTGGCTAATAATGCCCTTGTTTTTCTTTTTTTTTAGAGATAGGGCAAGGAAGGAGTAGTCAGAAATCATTGAAACTGCAGGGAATATCGCCCAGAATCAGTGGAGGCAACCTGGGGAGGTTGTGACCAAACAGTTTGATACTTTACTCTACGGAGGTTTGGGGCAGTCACACACTGAAGCTAGTTTTAGGAAACCCCACAGGGAATTGCGAAAATTCAGATAGGAGGGGGCAGATTGGATATCTACAGGAAGCAAATTCCAGAGTCTGGGTACATTATGGCAAAGTCCCGATCCCCCATGAGGGTCTGGGTGGGAGGGACTATGAGCATCCCTGATGTGAGAGACCTAAGATGGTAGGGGGTGGGATCCAGTTTAGGCAGAAGCTGGGCTAGCCCCTGGGGGGTGCCAGTTCTGATCACTTTCCCGGAGAGGCATCCCAAAACAAAATCAAGGTATCTAGCTGGGGAGAGCCAGCAGAGTTTCTCATATTGCTCACAATGGTGGGTGAGTCGGGGGGGCAGCCAAGGCAAAACAACAAATGTTATTGTCGGCCGTGTACCACCGGGTGAGATGTGTCTTTGGGGAGTGAGCAAATAGGTGCAGCCCATAGCTGAGGGAGGGAAGGAGCACACCCTTCGCAAGGGCAAGTCTGGATGCCAGTGTAAGATTGTACCTGGCCCTATAGGCCAGAACCAGTTTGCAGTTAGCAGCCCTGCAGATGTTAAGGATATGATTTCCCATGTCAAGCTAGGGGTCGAGTGTTACCACCAGATATTTGATGGAGCTCACTATGGGTAGTGAGGGTCCATCTGCGCTGGTGATGTGTAAGTAGGCCGATGAGGCTTTGATTTTAGCCATTGAGCCATAGAGCATAGCCTGTGTCTTTTTCAGGTTCAGGACCAGTTTGTGGCTAGTAACCCAAGACAATACGTTGTTAAAGTCATCAGTCAGGCTCTGGTTTAGGGTAGTGGTATCCTGGGAATGAGCCAGGATTACCAGGTCATCTGCATACATGGTGGCTCTGCAGCTGGTAGTTACCATGGGTAGTTGATTGATGAAGAGGAGGAAGAGGAGGGGACCCAGTACCAAGCCCTGAGGCACTCCAGAGGTCACCAGTAGGGGCTCTGAGAGGACTTTATTGAAGCAGGTATGCTGCTTTCTACCATGCAGATAACCCATTAGCCATTTCATGGCATGGGGGGAGAGGCCAAGTGAGCACAGCTGTGCACCAAGCAGTTTGTGGTCAACGAGGTCAAAGGCTTTGGAAAGGTCAATAAATATGGCACCAGAGAGTTTGCCCTGGTCCATGGCTGCCCGGATACTTGATATAACCGAGATCAAGGCTGTGGTGGTGCTGTGTCCCTTACAAAAGCCATGCTGGGCTGGGGACAGCAGTTCATGAGAGTGAATATACTCCGAAAGCTGCTCAGCCACTACCTTTTCGAAAAGCTTGCTAAGGGTTAGGAGAATAGCGATCGGATGACAATTGTCAGGCTATTTAAGATTTCCCTGCTTCAGTACAGGGACTATCCTCGCCTCTTTCCAGATGTCTGGGATGGTCCTCAGTCCAAGGGATAGGTTGAAGATGAAGGCTACTGGTGAGGCAATGTGCGCAGCACCAAGCTTAAGGAGCTTAGGCTCCAGGTTGTCTAGGCCAGGACTGGAGTACTTGGAGAGGCTGGCTAGGCATTTTTGCATGTCCTAGACTGATACAGCCCTGAGGTAGAACATTTGACGAGGAGGGTGATCCTCCAGCTGAGTGGGGGGAAGGGGGTGGGGCAGAACCTCATCAGATGGAAAGAGGGTTGTGAAGGCCGAGAGGTCAGAGAAGTGATTATTTAAGGAGTTGGCTATGGTATGGGGATTATTGCAGGAGACTCCATTTATGACCATGTCCGTGACCCCCGGATGGGAGGATCCGCTGACAAGAGATTTAATATCTCTCCAGAACCTCCTGGGATCACTGGCAGAGCTTAGTAGGACGGACTTGCAAAAGTCACTCTTCGCTGCCCTGATGGCCTTTTTGCACTTGTTTCTGAACTGTCTATACCTTTGAATAATCGTGTAAACTACCGAATCCTGTGTTGTGCCCTATTTGCAAACAAACTGACAAATCCTGTATTGTGCCCAATTTACAAACTGCCAAATCCTGTGATGTGCCCTATTAACAAATTGCTTGATCTTTTGTTGTTCCCTATTTACAAATGAACTGCAAAATCCATAGTTGTGCCCTATTTGCAAATGAACTGCCAAATCCTGTGTTTTACCCTAGTTACAAATGAACTGTCAAATGCCGTGTTGTACCCTCTTTATAAATGAAGTGCCTAATCCTATGTTGCGCTGTATTTGCAAATGAAATGCCATATTCTGTGTTTTACCATATTTACAAATGAACTGCCAAATCCTGTGTTGTACCTTATTTACAAACAAACTGCCAAATCCTGTGTTGCACCCTGTTTACACACTGCCAAATCTTGTGTTGTACCCTATTTACAAACAAACTGCCAAATCCTGTGTTGCGCCCTATTTGCAAATGAACTGCCAAATCCTGTGTTGTGCCCTATTTACAAGTGAACTGTCATATCCTGTGTTGTGCCCTGTTTACAAATGAACTGCAAACCCCGTCTTGTGTCCTATTTGCATATGAACTGCCAAATCCTGTGTTGTGCCCTGTTCTGTCCTTTCGGATGAGACGGTTAACCGAGGTCCCATCTGCCTGGATTGGTGGTAGTTCAGGTGGATGTTAAAGATCCCATGGCACTTATCGAAAAGAGTAGGGGAATTTTTATTGAAGAAACAAAACAACACAATATGAAACAATATTACATTACATACCAAAAAATATATAAAACATAACTATTACAAATAAGTTTTACAATCATACATTTCCAAAAATAAACTCTAATCAAGGATATTTCCCAAATATCATGAAACAAAAATAAAACATATCTTTCTCACCTAATTCATTTAAGCCAAACAATATGTTTCCAAAAACTCTGAAAAACTTTGTTCTCCAAGGTTCGATGCTCAAAAATTTTTTGTTTACCTACTGCTAATTCTATACGGTTAAAAATCACACTGTTAGGAAGAAGAGTATGTTGTAAACAGAACTGGCATCTAGCTTGCCACAGATGATATTTAATACATGCAAAAATCAAATTTAAAGTACTTGGATGATATCTTCGCAAAAAACCTGAATAATCTCCCAAGACTAGGCTCTGATAGGTAATGTGTCTCAAAACACCCCAATCCCACCGACTGGCCAAATCTGACCAAAAGGAAATTACATATGGACAAAGGAGCAAGAAATGTTCCAATGTTTCTATCTGATCTGCACAACCTGGTCTAAGACACATCCTATCCATAATCTGTTTATGTTTTAAATTACCCCTAACTCCTAACCTCCCATGACAACAGAGCCACTGCACATCCCACATATTTGGAGGTATCCTATGATCCATTAAAAGACGAAGGGCTTGTGACAGATTAGTAAGGGTACAAAAAGGGAAATCCACTTAATCATAAAAATAATTTACCATAATTTCCGAATAAAATTCTTTTCTAGGAATGTCATGTAATTGAGCCTTTCCTAATTTCCATTCTCGTAATTTCCTTACTGCTGAATCCGCATAAGAAGGTGCCACGGCCGGCCTACTTTTTTTTGGAACTCCCCCTCCTTCCCAATTAGACATAAAAGGAAAAAATAACAACTGTGTCCATGCCGACTCAAGGATGATCCTGAGGTTTAATTACTTTTTGAAAAGCAGCAATCATAAAAAAAGAGTGATAAAAAACAATTGGGTTTATCATCCCCAATCCCCCTTGATTTAGCTTCAAATAAGTGAAAGCCCGTTTAATAGGGTTTAAACGACTACCCCACACCATTTGAAAGAAAACACTATATAATCTTGTTTCTATTGAAAATGGCACCGGAAAAATTGAACATACATGTAAAAAAATGGGTAATAAAAATGTTTTAATAATTAATACCCACTTCTTTTTTGAGAAACCCCAGGATTTCCATTGTTGAACCTTCCTCTCAGCTATAACTAAACACTTCTCCCAATTTAACAAGGCTAAGTCCCCTTTTCCAAACAGAAGACCTAGAATGTTAATGGAATCCATAACTAGAATACCCCCAACATTCTGAAGGCAAGGAGCCTCTCCAATTGCCAAACATTTACATTTCTCTAAGTTTAGCTTAGTGCCATATAAGTCCGAAAAACAATTGATCACTTGAATAGCCTCAACATCTGACTGGGCATCCGCTACCAATAAACAGATATCATCTGTATATGCGGAAATCTTCTGGACAAGTAAAGTAAATGATGGAGATAAACCCTGAATTTACCTGTTATTTTCAATTTCTCTTAAAAGAGGGTCCAATACAAATGCATATAATAAGGGACTGATAGGACAACCTTGCTGCACCCCACATTTCAACCAGATTTCCGAGTCTAAAACATTAATAATACGTGGGCAAGAACCCGCCTTGTGGTATAAGGTATTAAGATACTGGATAAAAGTTTTTGGGAACCCATACCTACCTAAAACCTGAAAAAGAAAATCATGAGACACTGAGTCAAAAGCTTTAGCTTGATCTAAGGCCAAAATAAATCCTGACAGTTTTTTTTGTATTCCGAATTCACACACGTCCCGTAACAGTTTTAGATTCTGTTGAATTGAACGGTGAGGAATAGAACATGTTTGTGCTGGGTGAAGCACCCCTTTTGCTACCACTTGCAATCTTTTACATAAAATGGTAGAAAGAATTTTATAATCAGTATTCAGGAGACTAATTGGTCTCCAATTACCAAAATCTGTGATATTTCCTGCTTTAAAAATGAACGTTAAAATGGCTAAATTAAATTTCAAATCTCCAAATCCATAATGAAGAATATCATTAAAGACTTCCATCAATATAACACCCATATCCTCTGAAAAAGTTTTATAAAATTCATTAGTTAATCCATCTATCCCAGGAGACACCCCCCACAAAGAGAACCTATAACTACTTGCACCTCCTGAAAAGTAATAGGCCCTTGTAAAAGCTTAACATCAGCCTGGGAAATAGTAGGGGCCGAGAAATGCAAAGCATCCTCACAAGATGAGGAAGGAACAAAAACCTCCCCAAACTGAGAAGAAACCCGTCCCTCTGCCACCACCATTTCTGCTACTGAAGTTTTCAACTTCCCGAAAGAATCTTGAAGCCCTGACATAAACCTCCTCTCAATCTTATGTTTACACACCCTATAGGGATCCTGAAAAGGTTGTTGCTGTGTGCCAAACTTTAAACTAGCGTGAAGTGCTGCTGCCCTCTGGTATTGATAATTTAACATATTTCTCTTTACCAACTTTATCTGAGATTGGACCTCTGTATCTTTACACCTAGGGTGTGATTGTAATTTATAATATTGATTTCTAAAGTCTAAATACTGTAAATATTCCGATGAACCTTTCCGTCTTCCATAAGTTATAAAAAAATCCTTTAAAGCTATCTTAGTATCTGTCCACCATGTGATCCAATCTGAGAAAAACACCGCCACTGATTTTCGATGAAACAAAAAATCCTTCAGTTGAGCCAAAAATACTACTTCTGATAGTAACAGGGAATTTAACATCCATCTACTAGCAAAAGCCGGAAATAAGGCCAGAATCTGATATAAGCTCAGTGAACCAAACAATGCACTATGGTCAGAAAAGTCACATGGCACAACCGAACAAACCAATGGTATTAAGTATTTGGAAAGAAAAAGGTAATCAATTCTCATTTGAAAAGTGGCCCTTTTATAAGTAAAGCCAGTAGACGAATGTAAATCTCTAAAAGCATCTTTCAACTTTGCTACCTCTATTGTCTGAGAAAGGGCATGTGAATCACAATAAGTTTTTTGTTGAATCCCATTTTTTATACGAATATCTAAGCTACAATTCATATCCCCTTCCCAAATTACATGTTTGGAAGTAAATAGATATGGTTTTAGAAGATTAAACATAGCAATCAGCTGTCTTAACTTGAGGGAGCATAAGTATTAATCAGTCTAAAACTAAAACCATATACTAAACAATCCAAAATTATACCGACCAGGCTGGACATCTATCAACCTGGTTACTTGAACGCAGGGTGAGAAAACAGAATACCTACCCGTCCATACATCTTCCCCAAACGACCAAAAGAAGGGCCTTCCCACCAAAGTTTCTTAACCTGAGACACCTCCAGTAAGGAAGACAAATGTGTCTCTTGAAGAAAAATGACATCAGCCTTGAAATCTCTACATTGCTGCAGGCCAATCAGGCGTCTCTTATAGCTCTTCAAGCTACAGCAGTTTAGTGATACAATTTTTAAACAGGCCATAGAAAATACAGTTTGTCAATTTAGGGTTTCTCTTGCTTCCGCTTTCTACCCTTTTTCTTCTTCCCTTCCAATAATTCCATACCTCCCTCCTCATCAATTTCCATATAAGAGTTTTCATCAGTTTTTAACAAATCTGAAACCACCTCCCCCTCAAGATCAGACAGAGCTGCAAAGGAATTCTGAGTAGGACAAACCCCTCCTGAACGACTACTTGCTCGTGTGACCCTCCACGGGGTCTGAAAAGGGATATCCGACACGGTTTCCACCGTCGAGTCTTCTATAGAAGGAAGCTGAACAGAGGATTCTGCAATTAAAGGGGGGGGGACCGAAATCTGTTGTGGGGCCAAAAGTGTGGATTGATCCTCAACATTTCCCCTTCACAAAGGTCAACAACTGGGGCCTCAGGGACCAATGCCTGCCCTCTATCCACCATAGGCATATTCCCTCTACTTGTCAGATTTGACTGGAAGGGCAATCCCTTAACTTGGTCCTGAGAAATCAAATCTTATTTGTTTAAACCCCCCTGTCTATTTTGTCCTGCCCAAGGACATTGATGATAAGCATGCCCTAATTCCTCACATAAGTTACAACGAAACTCGTTCCTGCAAATCTCGCTGTCATGATCTAATTCACCACATAGAGCACATTTAACTTTGTCACATGCACTACTTAAGTGCCTATGGCTACCACATCTGTAACATGCTTTAGGCTGCCCAGGATAAAAACAAACCCCATGATCCCTACCTAAGAAAAAACTATTCGGAACATGCATAACTTCATTATTCACCACATGCAATTTGACTTTAAATCTCCATGCTCCAGTCCAGATCCCTTCCGTGTCTGGAATAGGCTCCGGAGGACCCAGAACCATACATTTCTGTTCCAACCAGTATAAAATATCCCCCACATTTACCCCTTCATTCCTGAACATAACATTTATAGTTTTAAATAAAGGTTTCGTAATCGGAATAGCCAAAAAAGGTAACCATAATGGCAACGACTTATAACTATCATATTTGTGCCAACATTTTTCTAAACCAGCCATTTGTTTAAAGCTAATGTCAAATGTATCCTCCCCCTGAATATTAATTAGTGCATAAATATCTATAGGCAAGAAGTTCATTGAGTCCATTAACAATTTCCTTGCCACATACAAACGATCAGGATGTTCGGGTAATCCCCCTCTATATCGAAGCCGAACTGCATTTCTTCTTGGGGCTTGTTCCAATTTGTTTCTTTTAAAAAGATCCGAGAAACGCGGGCCCCTCCTCACCTCCTGATCCTCTGATAACAGTTCAGCAGAGCTTTGTGCAGGTGAATCCCCCCCAACCCCCTGCACACTTTCAACAGAAGAAATCCCATAATTTTTTAAAGTCTGCCCCTTCTCAACCTGCTTGACTAAAGTCAGGGACTCACCCTCCTTCACTGGTTTACTAGGAGGACCTGCTTCCTTTGGGGAGAAGGACAACCATGCCAGATCAGGAATCCATTTTCCGTTTGCTTGAAGAATCCATCCAGCCTGCGATAGCGCCGCCTCTTCAGACCATTCAGTCATCGGACCCTTCTCCTTGCTTGTACCTCCTGTCCCACTCTCAATCTCAGTCGACTTCACCACTTCCTCCGTTAGCACTGCAACCCTCATGATAACAGGAGGCTCTCTCTGAATTTTGTTCCGGTGAAGTTCCGGAGCGCTGAAACCGCAATCTTCCCCCAGAATCGACTCCTTCTGCGACTGCCTTTTCACCATTTCCTCCTGATTCATTTCCACAGCAGCCACCTCCTTCTCTACACCGCTCCCAACTTTGCATTGCTGAGCCCTCTGTTCCTCCAAGGACCACTCGCCGGTAAGCTCCGTAGCAGGCCTCGCCTGCATCATTGATTTCTGAAACTCCATCTGCAGCTCCTTTGACTGCGAGTTCTCCTCGATTCCCCCGATCTCCATTCTCCATTTTCGCGCCATCTGGACTCACGGTGCTTCAGCTCGAGTGGCCATCACTCAGGTCAACGGCTCCCCTACTGGCCACAACGCGCAACAATGAAGCAGCATCAGAGTAGGGGAATTTCCCTGGTGTCCTGGCCAAATTTCCCTCATTCACTAAAAATACCACCAACAGCTTAAGCTGGTTCAAGGTCAGTTGGCATTCATCTGTATCCCCCTTCCCCGAGTCATGCCTGAAAATAGGCAGGATTGATCTAATGCACTTACCCAGTCAACAAAAACGAAATAAATAAATAAATAAAACAAGTCGAACTGCACAATCATGTGTTGTTTCTCATTTGAAAATGAACTGCCAAATCCTGTGTTGTGCCGTATTTGCAAACAAACTGCCAAATCTTGTGTTGTTCCCTGTTTACAAGCTGCCAAATCCTGTGTTGTGCCCTATTTGCAAACAAACTGCCAAATCTTGTGTTGTGCCCTATTTGCAAACAAACTGCCAAATCCTGTGTTGTGTCCTATTTGCAAGCAAACTGTGAAATTCAGTGGTGTGCCCTATTTGCAAACAAACTGCCAAATCCTGTGTTGTGCCCTATTTACAAATGAACTGCCAAATACTATGTCGTGCCCTAGTTGCAAACAAATTACCAAATCCTGTATTGTCCCCTATTAGCAAACAGACTGCCAAATCCTGTGTTGTGCCTATTTACAAATGAACTGCTAAATCCTGTGTTGTACTGTAGTTAACAAACAAACTGCTAAATCCTGTGATGTGCCCTGTTTCCAAATGAACTGCTAAGTCCTGTGTTGTGCTCTGTTTTCAAACAAACTGCCAAATCCTGTGTTGTGCCCTGTTTACAAATGAACTGCCAAATCCTGTGTTGTGCCCTCTTTGCAAATGAGTTGCCAAATCCAGTGTTGTGCCCTAATTACAAAAGAACTGCCAAGTCCTATGCTGTACATTATTTGCAAATGAACTGCCAAATCCTGTGGTGTGCCTTATTTGCAAATGAACTGCCAAATCTTTTGTTGTGCTCAATTTACAAACTCCCAAATCCTGTGATGTGTCCTATTTACAAACGAAGTGCTAGATCTTTTGTTGTGCCCCATTTACAAATGAACTGCAAAATCCAAATATGTGCTCTATTTGCAAATGAATTACCAGATCCTGTGTTGTACCCTTTTTACAAATGAAGTGCCTAATCCTATGTTGTGCCATATTTGCAAATGAATTGCCATATCCTGTGTTTTACCATATTTATAAATGAACTGCCAAATCCTGTATTGTGCCCTGTTTACAAATGAACTGCTAAATCCTGTGTTGTGTCCTATTTACAAACTACCAAATCCCGTGGTATGCCCTATTTACAAACGAACCGACAAATCCTGTGTTGTGCCTTAGTTACAAACAAACTGATAAATAATAATAAAAAAATAATAAAATGTATTTAGTTAAGCGCCTTTCAGAATTTCAAAGCGCTGTACAGCATAAATACAAAAACAGACATAAATTCAGATACATATAATATAAAATCAATATAAAACAGGAAACGCCTTTGCCCATAAAACAGTCTTTAGTGCCTGCTTAAAACTCCCCACCGTCCTGCACTCCTGGAGTTGGCGGGGCAGAGAATTCCAGAGGGTAGATGCCGCAAATCCAAAGGCATGAGCACCAGATGACTTCAAGTTTACTCTTGGAATCTACAGCAACCCCTCATCAGCCGAGCGGAGCTGTCGCAAAGGGGTTTAAGGCACCAGGAGCTCTTTCAAGTAATCAGGACCCAGACCATGTAGGGTTTTGTAGGTCAAAAGACCTACCTTAAAGGTGATCTGCCACTGTATTGGCAGCCAGTGCAGAGCGTGCAGCACTGGGGTAATGTGAGATCTTCTTGAAGCCCCAGTCTACAAACATGCTGCCGAGTTCTGCACTAGCTGCAAGCAGCAGATATCAACCCCAGAAAGCCCTAGGTAAAGGGAGTTACAGTAATCAAGGCATGATGTCACAAAGGCATGGATTAAAACAGGCAGATCACTGGGTGGAACAAGGTGCCTAATGCTGGCAATGTTCCTAAGATGGAAAAAGGCCAGCTTGATGACTGCCGACACATGATGTCTGAGAGTCATACCAACGTCAAGCTTCACTCCCAGGTTACACACCCGTTCAGAGGTGAGAATCTGGTCCTCCCCAGGACTAAACTGGAAGGAAGCCCAGTCCTCAATCCCTCTACCCTATGACCCAGATGCACGAATTAAACCTCAGTCTTTCCTGGGTTCAACTTTAGACCACTGGAATTCATCCAATCTTGGATTTCTGCGAAGCAGTTTTTCAGTATCGAGATAGCATCAACCTGGTCAGGTGCAAAAGACAGGTAGAGCTGGGTATCATCAGCATAGCAATGAAACCTCAGCTCATACTGCCTAACAATGTCTCCGAGGGGTAACATATATACTGTGAATAACATGGGGGACAGCACCGAGCCCTGAGGCACCCCGCATGGCAGACAGAAGGCCCCAGATGAAAACAAACCCGAGACCACTCTCTGTGGTCTCCCTGTGAAGAAAGATGAAAACCATCTGAGGACTGCACCCGACAGTCCACAGATGAACCTCAGGCATTCGAGCATAACTCCATGATCCACAGTATCAAAAGCTTATTATAGATCTAGGAGAACCAAGATGGAATGGTGTCTCCAATCTCTCACCATCAGGAGATCATTGAGCACCTGAACCAGAGCAGTTTCAGTACTGTGCCTCTTATGAAAACCAGATTGGAGAGGTTCATATAAACTATGGATGGTTAAATGGTTATCCAATTGAGCAGCCACAACTTTCTCAATAACCTTCCCCACAAAAGGGAGGTTAGAGATAGGCATGTAGTTTGCTAGGTTCTCCGGGTCTAAAGAAGCTTTTTTCAGAAGGGGGATCACCACCCCCTCCTTCAAGGAGCTAGGGAATACTCCTGTATCTAAAGATCACCAGATAATCTGAGCTAAGACCAGGCAAATGATCTCACTACAACCCAAAATCAGGGAAGTAGGGCCTGGGTCTAAACTACAGCATGTGGGATGCATCTCTTGGACAATCCTCATAATGTCTATGAAATCCGGCAGTCCAAAGGTAGTCCAGGAAACTCCGGGTTCTGCAACAGGGCACCGATCAACGGCAACTCCCTTAGAGTGAAGTTGGTGGCACTCCCTCCTGATGTCTTCAACCTTATTCGCAAAGAAGCGAGCGATCTCATCACAGTCAGTTTGTGTAAAAACTCGATGGAGCTGCCAACAGACTGGCTTACACAGTCTGTCAACAGTTGTGAAGAGTTGAGCTAGTCAATTCCATGTGACAGAAATTTCCCTAGACAGAAATACTGCCTTCTTATGGGAAATTGCTGTTTGGTAGAGTTTATAATGCTCTATCAAAATACAGTGGTCGGCATCAGTGGCAGTCTTCCTCCAATGATGCTCTAACCTACGTCCCAACCTCCGCAACTCCCTTAGAGCCCCATCAAACCACGGGGCTCCAGGGTGATGCAGAAAGGGGTGAACATAGACAGGTGCAATCTGATCGAGGGCTGTCGTTATGGCCCCATTATAGGCCACTACCAACTGCTCAGGATCAGTGCAAGACTCGTCCAACAACGAGAGGTCAATGACCGCCATCAGGTCATCATGGACCATGTCCCACAAACGGCAGTACCTGACCAACTCCACAGGGGCTGACCTACCCAGAGGGGCCTCAAAATTGAACCCAACAGAGTAGTGATCGGACCAACTGACTAGATCCACCACCAGATCGGAGGCCTCAATCCCCTCTCGAGGAAGACCAGGTCAAGAGAGTGACCTCCCTTATGTGTAGCTGAGGAAACAACCTGTGTAAAACCCAGGGATTTCATCACCTGGAGGAAATGTTGTCCAAAAAAGTGAAGATTCGTCGTCAACCCAGGCATTGAAGTAGCCCACAACCATCAGTCTGGGTGACTCCAAGGCCATGTCGGTGGCAAAATCTGCTATTTCCTGCAGGAAAATCTTCTCATCACCTGGTGTACAGTAGATGACAGCAATCCTGCACCCTACAATAGCTACCATGGTACACTCAAATGACCTGTGTTGTGTTGTGCCCCGTTTGCAAATGAACTGCAAAATCCTGTGTTGTGCCCTAGTTGCAAACAAATTGCCAAATCCTGTATTGTTCCCTATTAGCAGACTGCCAAATCCTGTGTTGTGCCCTATTTACAAATGAACTGCTAAATCCTGTGTTGTACTGTAGTTACAAACAAACTGCTAAATCCTGTGTTGTGCCCTGTTTCCAAACGAACTGCTAAATCCTGTGTTTTGCTCTGCTTTCAAACAAACTGCCAAATCCTGTTTTGTGCCCTATTTACAAATGAACTGCCAAATCCTGTGTTGTGCCCTCTTTGCAAATGAGTTGCCAAATCTAATGTTGTGCCCTAATTACAAATGAACTGCCAAATTCTGTGTTGTGCCTTATTTGCAAGTGAACTGCCAAATCTTGCGTTGAGCCCTATTTGCAAACAAACTGCCACATATTTTGTTGTGCTCAATTTACAAACTCCCAAATCCTGTGATGTGTCCTATTTACAAAGGAAGTGCTAGATCTTTTGTTGTGCCCTATTTACAAATGAGCTGCAAAATCCAAATGTGTGCTCTATTTGCAAATGAATTGCCAAATCCTGTGTTTTACCCTATTTACAAATGAACTGCCAAATCCTGTGTTGTGCCCTATTTACAAACTACCAAATCCTGTGTTGTGCCCTATTTACAAACAAATGGACAAATCCTGTGTTGTGCCTTATTTACAAACAAACTGCTAAATCATGTGTTGTGCCCTGTTAGCAAATGAACTGCCAAATCCTGTGCTGAGCCCTATTTACAAATGAACTGCCAAATCCTGTGTTGTGCCCTATTTACAAACTGCCAAATCTTGCATTTTGCCCTATTTAGAAATGAACTGCCAAATCCTGTGTTGTGCCCTGTTTACAAATGAATTGCGAACCCTGTCTTGTGCCTTATTTGCAAATGAACTGCCAAATTGTGTGTTATGCCCTATTTACAAATGAACGCCAAATACTGTGTTGTGCCCTGTTTACAAGTCGAATTGCCAAATCCTGTGTTGTACCTAATTTGCAAACAAACAGCCAAATTCTGTGTTGTGCCCTATTTCAAACAAACTCTCAAATCTGATGTTGTTCCCTATTTACTAACTGCAAAATCCTGTGTTGTGCCCTATTCACAAACTGCAAAATCATGTGCTGTGCCCTATTTGCAAACTGCCAAATCCTGTGTTGTGCCCTATTTACAAATGAACTGCAAAATCCTATGTTTTGTCCTACTTACAAATGTACTGTCAAATCCTGTGTTGTGTCCTTTTTGCAAAAGAACTTGCAAATTATGTGTTGTGCCCTATTTACAAACAAACTACCAACTCCTGTGTTGTGCCCTATTTATAAATAAACTGCCAAATCCTGAGTTATGCCTCTTTTTACAGACAAACTGCCAATCCTGTGTTGTGTCCTATTTGCAATCAAACTGCAAAATCCTGTGTTGTGCCCCATTGTTAATAAACTGCAAGTTTGTGATATGTCTCATGGCAACTGAATTGTCAGACCTCTGTGGTATCTTGATTGCCAAGTAAACTGATGAACTTGTGTGGCGTCCTGTTTTCAAGTGAACTGCCAAACCGATGTGATATCTTGAATGGCAAACTGAACTATTATCCCTGTGTTGTGCCGATTGCAAACAAACTGCTAAACCTGTGTTGTACTAAAGAGCTCTCTAAACCTACACCCTTGTGGATTACAAGTTGGGCAGTGGACCCAGCTAGAGTGAGGGGTTAGTCAGGCCAATCCCCTTCAGCTCTTCATCCTTACTATGCCCCTACCCCACTAAGGAAGTGAAAAAATTCTAGAAGCCACCCCAGCTTAACAGTAAAGGACTCTGATGTGCAGTATGGTAGAAGTCCTCCTGTTGCATGAGCGACAAAAGCTGTAGGACTAGGAGTGATGAGAGCTGCAAGACTAGGAATGGCAAAAGCTCAAAAAACCCTGGATTACAAATCCTTGTGTATGCAAAGTGACCCTGGTTGGTGGTCTGCCATGATCTCCCTTCCTCTCACCTAAAGGGTCCAGTGAAAGGAATCAAGTCTTCTTCATTGAGTGGCAATCTGCCACAACCTATTTACTGTTGCAGAAGCCTTGGAGTGCATTCGGCCTGTCAGTGTGTCACAGATTTTCCTATGCACTGAAACTTGTCAGACCAAGGAGGATGAGGAGCATCCTCTGGTGGTCCCCTGTCTTGAAATTAAGTTGTCTTGTACCACCTGGAGGCATCTTTCTTTGATCCATCCTAGTGCATTTGTCCCCTAACTTCCTTCTTGAGTGCATCCTGTTGCTTGTAGAGTCTATCTGCCAGTCACCCTTAACAGCTACAACACAGGTTATCCAGACTATTATTTGGGTCACCCCTGGCCAGGGTTATAGAGTTCAGAGTTCTTTGTCAATGCCATAGAGTTTGAGAATTGTCTGTCATTGCCTTAGAGCCTCAGAGTCTTAACAGTCTCATAGAGTTTAGAGTGCCACAAAAGTCACAGAGTTTGATATCTGTGAAACTTGTTCAAGGATGATAAACATAGAGATTTCTGAATTCTTGCCATTACTCACAAGCTTTGATTCCTGTTATCGCCCTTCTAGTGTTTCAGTTTATGTGTATTCTGTCATGACATCTGCACTTCTCCTTGGAGTAAATAAAAAAAAATCTGATTGCATCTGAAGTCATGCCTGCTTCTCCTTCTAAGTCAGACAAATGTCAGGTTTGAGTGAATTAAAATGAACCCGTAGTCCCTTTATCGGGGGCCAAAACAGGGTGTGTGCCCATCTCAATATACTATAAATAAATTGCAACCAATTGTACTCCCTCGTAGACTCAAGAGATGGCCAGTGAAGTTGGACAACATGTGGCTGTGATGAGTGTGACAACCACAATTTAAAATACACTGCAAAATTCTGTTGTGAGTTTCAGGGCCTGAGCCTCAAAAACAAACCAAATCTGCAAAGGGGTGCTTGCGTGACTTGTGGTGAGCCAAGGTCTCACTCTGCACATGCAGAGAGCTGTGCACACCCTCTTCCCTGGGTGTGATCCACCATATCCATTCCCAAGCCATGCATGAGGCTACCCAAGCAGCTGTGATAGGGGTGGGCAAGGAGGTGAGGGCATGCTATTGTCTCATTCATGCAAGCATTTCAGGGTGCTGTGGTCTGGCTGAGGGATTAGAGAATGCAAGAACCTTAGGGCTGTAGTAGCACTTATACAGCCCCCTCTGTACAGCCACATGACACTCCACTTGATCTGTGGACAGACCACCTGTCCCTAGCCCATGGAGTCCTCACAGAAGGTTGGGGGCTGTACTGGCACCAGCTAGTAATAAATACAAAATTACTGAGTGCCAACAGGGAAACTGGAGTCTTTGGAGGACTGCTTTATCCTGCCAGGCCTTCTTCCTTGCAGAGTCTGGCATACACTAGCAAGCAAGTCTGGAATCTGCTCAGATGGCTGGTGTCTGACACAGCTCCTCCCCTTTGACCCCCCTTGCTTTCCCCTGCCCCTCTGTGAAGCTCTGTCCACACTCATGGAGCACAGTGAGCAGGGGCTGTGGATATTATCCAATGCAGACAGGCATAAGAGTGCAGGGCTTCGTGGCCAGGATACACTGCAATCCAGCATATCACTGACCGGGCCCTCATTGAGAAATAATAGAGTAATCTGAGATGCATAGTGATAGTGATCCCAATGTGTTTCCTGTCAGACAAGAAAAGACTGCCTTTTACCCTATACAATGGAGCCAGGCAAATCCGAACATTACTAATAATGGCTTCGGTATGACACTTGCAGGATCTGCTGGCGTCAAATGTAAAACCAAGATATTCAAAAGTAGTGACACACTTAAGAATATGAGATCCAGAATGATTAGCAAAAGTTAAAGACAGGCAGAGTAAGGCAGAAGAAGAGCAAAAAATTAAGCATTTTTGACTTATTCCTGTTCAAAATGTAGATGCTATCAGCAAGTCATTGCTAAACCTCCATCAAAGGTGAGAAGTTAAAGAAGAAAAATCAGTATCATCCATGTAGAGGGGGATGCAGCAGGAAAATAAGCAGGAAGGGCTAGGGCTAATAAAAATAGGAAATAGAAAAGGACTAAGAAGCAAGCCTTGAGGAACACCAAGTATAATACTGTAGGTTAAAAGGAGACTGCGTGAGAACACTGAGAAAGATATGAGGGAATACCAAGAGGTAATGTTAGCAGAGAACCAATAATCTGATAGTTGAAGAATAAGAATCTTGTGATTAATTAAGGCAATAGCCATGATAAGTGAATTAAAACAGAGCCCATCAGTGAACCATTAGCCAAAGCACAAGCCCCTGAATTGTGGAATTCGGCCAAGCCAGTTGAAGTAGAGTGCCTTTGCCATAATCCAGACTGAAAAGGAGTGAGGCTCTTGAGAAGACATGTAATTCATGACCTGGCCATGCACAAGCATCTCTGAAATGTTTGAAATAACTGTCAAAAATTAAAAAATTGAGTGATAGTTAGCTGCAGAGACCGACCTTTATGAACAGGAAACTGGCCTCCCCCAGCTCCATCCATACCATCTATGATCCTTACATCCTCCATCCTAGGGGTCCACAGTGCAGCTGCTGCAGCTTTTGTGGATTCCTTTGGGTGGGGGCGGGGTGGGTCCACTCAGGTTCATTGCGTGTGGAAAGCTGGCCAGTGTGTTTGGCAGGGCCTGAGGGGCAGCGGCATCATCTTGCCTCACTCTGAGGTTTTCCTGTTAGTAACTGCCCTCCCACAGGATGCCAGCAACAAAGGTGCCATGGCCACATTCTCACGCAAATGCATGGCTATGCCTGGCCCCAGCCAGCGTCCACCCTGCTGTTCCACCCTGGTTGCCAAAGTGGTGGTACTAGAGCAGAGCTTGCTGCTGTCCCTCCCTGGAGCAGGTTTGAGCATCCACACACTTTATCCTCCCCTCCAGTCTGGCCTCTGGTGTCTCAGGTCACTCTTGAACCAGAGTTGCAGGTACTGTGAGTAGTAACACTACTTTTGTACCACTGGCAATGCGCCATCTTTCCTTTTTTCTTTCTGTATTCATTCCACTGCATCTGTTCGGTCATCCGTCCACCATTGCCAATGCCACCTACCCGACCTCAGAGCCGCTTCCACGGACACTTTTAAGACTCTTCAGGGCATCCACTACACATAATGACATTCTTCCTATGGACTGCCACTTCCAGGTGAGATCCTGCCTACAGCTCCATTGCAGCAAAACCCTCTCTAGCTAGTCACAACAGCAAAGACACTCCTGGAGCTGATACAAAACTCCATTCAGGGACAATGGCCTGGAGTGGTCATGGAGGCAGGTGGGGCTTCCTCTGTCTTGTAGCCTCTATTTACTCCCCATTTACACTCCCTCCCACTGAAAATGTGCCGACATCACAAGTGTCAGCAAACCTGATACACTGACCCACACTGTCCTTCCAACGCATCTGCAGCCTCCTTCACTGTGGGCACCCAGGTGGCAGTATTGCAGTGAGAAAGAGTAACTCTCCAGCCCCAGAGGAGAGCATCAACTAGGATACTTAAACATCCACCCCCGGCAGGCACCACATGACCCGAGCTTGCTCCCAAACTCGGGTCCCCAGCATCATAAGCCTTCACTCTAACACTGTGCCAGTAGGCTGGATTATGGGCTAGCTTTCCAACTGTATTTTTGTCAGTTCCCTTTTATTCTTATCTGTTACATTTTATATGTATATATCTATTGTGCTGCTTGATATGTTTGCTCTGATGACTGTTTTGCATCCACATTTTCTGCCACTTTACTGTACCTTATTCCCCAGGATGCACGTGGGGAAAAAAAAGAAGCTTTTTCAGCTCAGTATGCTCTTCCTGTTTAGTAACATTCTCTCCCTTCCCTCTCCAGGATTGTTAAAGCACTTTGGAATATGAATGCTTTATACAAAACCAAATTCCTTTCCTGTTCTGACCTGTCCTGTTGTGTCACTTGTTCTTTGTAGGTATGCTACTAAGCCCAATAACACATGACAGGGCATGTGGTAATGCTAAATTACCACACAACCCAGGCAGATTGAGAGGTACTATGTACAGGCAAGTGTTTTTCACCACCTGGGAAATGCAGTTATTTATGCCATAACCACACACCCTAGAGTGTGTTGTTATTGTGCATATAAAATAGCTTTCAAGCTTAAAAATAAAGAATAAAGAAAGTACAATCTGAACTGTGAGATGTTGTGAAATGAATGCATGACCATGTGACCAGTTTGACCAATTAGATTGTTGCTTGATCCAAGACATTTTTTAAGTAAGGAGTAAGGCATGACAGAGGGGGGATTTTAACATGTTATAAAATGGATTTCGAGTTTTCTGAGTCCTGATTGGCTGAGAGGTACCTCTGGCCATGTCCTTATCAGGGCATAATGTGCCAACCGGCACCTCTTCAGCCAGTCACGACACAGAACAACAGATATCATTGCACCAATGGGGCTTGCTTGCCATCTCTGACCTGCAGAACACATTCCTCCCACCAAACACACACACAGCCAAGTACACCACTGCATTTTCTGATCTAGTTCAGTTTCACAAAAAAGACATCTTAAAAGTAACCTCTCACTACTCTGGTTGACAAGTTAATGTGGTGTGCCACTGATCCATGGCTCTGTTCCCCACTGCGTTCCTTCACTCCCCCTCCATGCAGCTCTTAGCTGTTCCATGCTGCATTCTTCAGGCCCCCACCCCTCACCAACCCCGCCCACAAAAGCTGATACTGTGCAACTCCTCAGAATGGCAAGAAAAGTGAAAACTCCTTTCTGCAATGGCTCCACATGTCAAAAGAAATGATTTCAAAAAAACGCAAATCAGGAAACCGCTCTATATGGTGGCCAGTATGGGACACGCTCGTTCAGAGTCAACCAAGCTGCTGGCAGCAATTTTGAATCAAAGCCCAAATAAAACTTAAAAAATAAAAAATAAAATAATAACGAAGTGTCTGTATGTTGGGGAAGAGACACACTTTGGAGGAGATACACAGAAACCAATGCCCTCTACTCGCTTTTAATCAAAGCACACCAAAAAGGAGACTGCTCGAGTCAAGAAAGCCTGTGCCTAGTAAAACATGAAATCATCAAATAAAAATACCTGCACCAGGCAGAAGCTGTTGCTAAAAGAAATTTTTAACAGCAAAAAACAAAGTACACAATATGAGTCAACAACCGGTGCAAACAGAACTCCCGAACTGGTTTCACCTGTACACTTTCTCAAGGGATGCTGGTCTAGAGGAGGACCTGAGCTTATACAGTAGTAGCCACAGACATTGCCAGCTATTTTCAGATATTTCACAAAATTTCTAGAGTTTCTCTCTGCTGCCCCTACTGTGGTAATACAGAAAGGAAGAGATTTCTATAGAAATAGCACAGAAACTTCAGGAACTAGCTGGCAATGTCTGTGGCTACTACTGTAAATGTCCATGAACCAATCCGGTCATGCCATCCCTTATACAATATACCAAAGTGACAGTGCTTACTAAAGTGCTTGACAATATAGCTAAGGTTAAAAACAACATATCCATATACAGGATAGGTTCAATCGCAACAGTTCAGGACAGGTTTGATACATGAGTTTAAGCAAGTTTATAATTTCACTCCACTCTAATTACAGAAACAACTTATTAGATATTTTAAATCTGTTACTAGTTTTTTCTGTTACCAGTGGTGGAAGCAGAGGTGTAAAAGATAACTGTCCACTTCCTGAGTTGGCTATCAAGTCTTTCATTCATTAAACCACTGTAAATCACCTTGGGATACCTATAGGAAAAAAACTATTTATACAGTGAAAGAAAAGACACAGAAGGTCTAATAGGCACTATTGTATGGCTGTGGAACATCTTATGACAAAGCATTCAATAACTGTATGTTCAGATTAGGGTACTACAAATTGTGTACCTAATAACTATGAAGTTTCCTTTTTCTGCTTTTCAGAAATGGCATGAGGTGTGTTTTCTCATTTAGGCCAGGTGGATAGTATACACATAGCTGGTAGGATCCACATAGATTCCCTTTCTAATATTAGGGAATCTAGATTACCACCTCTGCTTCCCAGGGTAACTTTCTCAATGCTACAAACCTGAACTCATGTGTTTCTGTGGAGGGGGCCTCTTTTATGTGTTCTGCCAGTGCATTATTTGGATCCCCATTATTAATTGCTTTGGAGTGTTCCCCCACTCTCAATTATAATAGTCGTATGGTTTTACCTATATAGAAGCTACCACAGCTGCATTTAGCCATGTAAACCACGTGTGTTGAATCACATGTAATAAATTGCAAATATCAAATGGTTTAGTCGCATTACTACTTGTAAAATTGTTGTTTTTTTCCACTGGGGCAGTATTAACAATGCCCACATCTATGGTTTCCTTTAGGTAGCTGTGGCAGCCAGGTTCTGGGCATCCTTGTGGAAGGTTGGTAGCTGTGTGTTAGTAAGTCTGCCAAATTCTTACCTCGTTTATAGCTGAATCGGGACTGTGGAGGTTTATTTCTATTTATTTTGAAGATGGGGTCTGAAGCCACAATTTCCCAGTTTTTGGTTATTATATTTCGAATCTCAGATGATTGTCTGCTGTAAGTACTTACAAGGTGAGTACGCCCTATGGATTTTGGGCCTGCATCTTTTTGGGTTAGCAGGTATTTTCTTTCCATCTGGTTTACAGATTTCTCTGCCTGGTCTAAGCATTCCATTTTGTAGCCCCTATTCTGGAATCTCTCCCTCAAATATTTGCTGTTGTTGACATAATCTTCCTCACTACTGCAATTCCTTTTGAGTCTCATAAATTGGAATTTTGGGATACTAAGGGTCCTACTAAGGTCATAGAAAGAGCAAGAAGGCATTAGCCCATAACGCTCTTATACTAAACCAGGTGATAATATGAGAGGTCATAACCTGAAGTTATAAATCTGTCAAGTCTATATTTGAATATGTCCTTAGTTTCACTGATAATCACATCCACAGGAAGTTTATTTCATGGGCCCACAGTTCTAAGTGTGAAAAAATACTGAAGACTGGTATGTTTAAATGGTTTCCCTACTAATTGTAAGGGATGACCTCTAACATTATGGGTATGATCTTTAAATTGTAAACCTAACTCAGTCATGAGATAAGGGTCTTGGATAATGTTGAATAGGAGTAATACATCACCTCTTAAATGGTGGGTAAATAAAGACATAAGGTTTAATGTAAATAATCTATTATTATATGTTTCATTTTCTAAATCTGATTTTTTTTTTTTGTACGACGTCTTTGAACCTTCTCAAGTGAGTTCACAATCATTTTTTTATACAAGCACCACAGCTGGGCAGCATACTCAAGATGTGGCCTAACATAAGATCTGTACAAGGGCATTAAGACCTCAGATTTATGTGATTTAATATTACGCAAGATAGACCATACTACCCCATTAGATTTTTGGATAATACCATTAATATATTTGTTATAAGACATATCATCTGAAATAGTAATTCCCAAGTCGCTGTGGACCAATGGGCATACAGCCCTACCCGGTGTCAGTCAGCGGGCAGCGGGCAACAGGTGGGTGGGGTACTGCCGCCTGCCACTGACCGGGGGGTGGAGTTGGGCGGTGGGGCTCCAGTGGGCGGGTGGGGAGAGGTACCGCAAGACCACCAGGGATATTGACGTAATTCTTTATTTATTACAAAAGCCCGTGATCGGGCTGACAGCGGTCCACTGAACCACCAGGGATATAGGAAATCCTATTATTTATACTGAAGCCCACGATCAGGCTGACAGCAGTCCACTGGACCACCAGGGATATTGGACATGATTATTTGAACAGATGCCCGCGATCGGGCATTGGGGGGATGCTGCCACAGAGGTGCAGTCGGAGCTCAGGTGGCCACCCACAGGTGGCAGCTGCTATGTTGCACCATGCAATACGGCAGCTCACCTGTGGGTGCCCAGCCATTGTTCCTTTTTTTTTTGGATCAACTTTGAGTGGCGCAAATAGGGGTTGCGCATGCATGGACTTAGCACATCCCGGGCTGAATATTGGGATGTGCAGAGTATGCATGGACACGCCCCCCCCACCTGTGCTGCATACATTACTGATGTGTTTGGCGCATCGAGTTTTGTGCCAGGCACAATTCCTGTTTGAATATCGCACCGGGGCACAACCCTTTTGAATATCTGGGCCTAAGTCATTATTACCTTTAACAAATACATGATGTTGTTCATGATGTATCGGGGATGGCAGCTGGTGGCATACAGTATGGTGTTCTGATCTAATGGTTTCCTATAGAGATTTGTTTTTATGGTGCCATCTGGCAGTTTTTCTATCTCTAAATCTAGGAAATGCACCCTATCGTTGCTCACATTTACTGTGAATTTAAGTATTTTTCAGTGCTTTCAAGCCAATTTGTAAACTTACACAGCTCTGCCTCATCCTCCTTCCACACTAAAAAGATGTTGTCAATAAAGCGTCTCCAATGATCCAACCTATGATAGTAAGGATTGGTCTTGGGACTTCTGACATTCACTTTTCCCCAAAACCCTAAATATAGGTTGGCATAATTGGGGTCAAACGTGACCCCCATTGCTGTACATTTAATTTGCAAATATGTAGTGTCCTGGAAGATGAAAGTATTGAGTTGGAGGACCAGTTGGGCACTTTCACATAGAAAATCTATCAGCTCTAAAGGGAAAACTGTGCTGTTTCCCAGCCAAAATCTAAGTGCCTGTAACCCTTCACAGTGAGGTATATTGGTATACAGGGCCTTTATATCCAAAGAGACTAGCAGCCAGTCTCCCTCCAACTGGAGATCATCTAGTATACCCAACAAATGGGTAGTATATTTTAAATAGGAGGGTAACTGGCTGACTAGACCCTTGATATGGGCATCCACATATTGGGACAGTAGACTCCCTATCCCCGATACAATCGGTCTTCCCGATGGATTCACCCAACTTTTGAGTACCTTTGATAAAATATGAAAACATGCCTTTATTGGTTTATTTACAGTAAGATATTACATAGATACATAGATACATAGACAGTGTCGGCAGAAAAGGGCCTATGGCCCACCCAGTCTGCCCATTTGAGCTTGTAAGTTCAGTTTGTTTTCCTAGAAGTCTGTTGCCCCTTACCCCTGACCTCTAGAATTCCTTTATGTCTATCCCATGCATTCTTCAATCCCGTGATTGTTTCAGCCCCCACCACTTCCTCTGGCAGGGTGTTCCACTTGTCCACCACCCGTTCTGTGAAGAAATTCTTTCTCAAGTTTCCTCTGAATCGTCCTCCTCCAACTTCATCCCATGCCCTCTAGTCCTGGAACATCTTTTCACTTAAAAATAGTGTTTTCCTGTGCCCTGTTCCTCCCTGTAAGATACTTGTATGTCTCTATCATATCCTCTCCCTCCTCTCCTCCAGGGAGTACATGTTCAGTTCCTTCAACCTGTCTTCATAGGACATGTGATGCAATCCATGCACCATCTTTGTTGCCCTCCTCTGAACCTTCTCTACCCTGTCTATGTCCCTACGTAGGTATGGTCTCCAGAACTGTACACTGTACTCCAGGTGGGGCCTCACTAGTGTCTTGTATAGCGGAATTATGACCTCCCTTTCCTGCTGGTGATGCCCCTGCCTATACATCCCAGCATCCTCTTTGCTTTACCTGCTGCCTTGTCACACTGTTTCCCTACCTTGAGGTCCAGCAGAGATGACAACCCCAAGATCCCTTTCCTGCTTGGTGCATGCTATATCCTCACCCCCAACTGATATATTGTGCCAGGGTTTTTGTCTCATATGCATTATCTTGCACTTCTTTGCATTGAATTTCAACTGCCAAACCCTTGACCATTCTTCACGTTTCTGCAGGTCGCTTCTCATTCTGTCTACACCCTCTGGTGTGTCTACTCTGTTACAGAGCTTTGTGTCATCAGCGAACAGTGAAATTCTGCCTTCTAGGTCCTGTGCAATGTCACTGATGAAGATGTTTAATAGGACCGGTCCCAGCACTGATCCCTGTGGTACCCCACTGGTCACTCTTCCCTCTGTGGAGTGACAGTCATTTACCACCACCCTCTGGGTCCTGCCACCCAGCCAGTTACCTACCCACCACACTACTGTCCTGCCCACACCCATATTCCCCAGTTTGTGTAATAGTCTTCTATGTGGCACAGTGTCAAAGGCCTTGCTGAGTCCAGATAGGCCATGTCCACTGCCCTCCTGATCCACCTTCCTAGTCACCCAGTCAAAAATTCAGCGAGGTTGGTCTGACATGACCTCCCCTGGTGAAACCATGCTGCCTTGGGTCCTGTAGTCCATTGATAACCAGATGTTCCACCAACTCTCCACGCTGCTCCCCATCCTCCCCTTCAGTCTCACTCATATCCTCCCTTTGTCTTTCTTTTTCACTTATGTACCTGTAAAAGGTTTGTCCCCCACCCACTGATTTTGCAATGTGTTCTTCTGTCTGAGCTTTGGCTTCCCTTACTGACCTCCCTGCCTCACTTTTGCTTCTCCTGGTACTTCTACCTATCCCCTTCTGCCTGTGTCTTTTGTATTGCCTGAATGCAATCTTTTGGCTTTCACTTTCTTTGCTACCTCTTTGGAAAACCATAATGGTCTCTCTTCCTTTTCCTCTTGCTAACCTGCTTAATGCATAATTCTGTTGTTCTTGTAATCCCCATTTTAAATACTGCCCACTGTTCCTCAACCCCTGATTCCTGTCCCATTCCCCTTAATGCCTCGTTCAAGTATCTCCCCATTTTCCCAAAGTCTGCCCCCCTAAAATCCAGGATACATGTTTTTGAGTGGTTTGGTTCTGCTCTTTCTGTGATTTCAAACCACAATGACTGGTGGTCACTGTTTCCCAGGTGCTCCCCCACTGTTACCCCCATCACACTGTCCCTGTTTGTGAGCACAAGGCCCAGTATTGCCTTCTGCTGAGTTGGTTCCATGACCAGTTGCTTGAGGAAGGCACCCTGAAGGGAGTCCAGGATAGATCTGCTCCTAGTTGATGCTGCTGCTGGGATGCTTCAGTCCACGTCTGGGATATTGAAGTCTCCAACCAGTACTACCTCACCCTTGTCTGCCATCCTTTGGATGGCTAGCATCAGCTCCCTATCTGTTTCTTCCTCCTGGGCTGGAGGTCTATAGACCACACCTATGCAGATGGCTGTCCCCATTTTCCTTTCCAGCTTAACCCACGGTATCTCTCCCCCATTTTGTTCCTCCTGGATCTCTGTGGCCCTTATGTCATTTTTCACATACAGTGCCACTCCTCCTCCCTTCCTGCCTGCTCTGTCTCTTCTGAATATGTTGTAGCCAGGTATGGCCATCTCCCAGTCATGGTTATCATTACACCAGGTTTCAGTGATGGCCACAATGTTCAGGTCTGACTGTACCATGACAGCCTCCAGATCTTCCATCTTGTTGCTAAGGCTCCTGGCATTTGCACACATGGCTTTCCATGATTTGACCTCCCTAGACTGCTTCACTGTTCTACTCCAGCCCCTTCCTTGGTTGTCATTTATCCCTGGTTCTCCTTGCTGTCTGCCCTTCTGCTGAATTTTGCCCCTTTTCTGCTTATCTACCTCTTGGGCACTAATCTCCATCTTTTGCACACTGCTTTGCAGAGATAGCCACTCTCTGGTTCACTGGTTCCACTGCTAGCTGTGGGGGGTGAGCAAGTAGGTACCCTCCTTGCTGGCCTGCCACCCCCCTTTGCTAGTTTAAATGCTTGTCAATGTAGCATTTAAACTTATAATTGAGTGCTTGGATTCCCCCTCCAGGATGGATGCAGGCCGTCAGGCTTGAACAAACCTCCATCCCTCCAGGTGGGTCCCCAGTCACCAATGAATCCAAACCCTTCCTCACAGCACTAGTTCTTCAACCATGAGTTAAAGTTCCTGGTGCATGCACTCCTATGCTCTCCCTTGCCTCTCACAGGTAGTACTTCTGAGAAAGTGACAGAAGTAGCTACTTGCTTGAGACCCCTCCCCAGTTTCCTAAACTCTTCCTGAACTTCCTTTGGCTCCCCATTTGCCAGGTCATTAGTGCCTAGGTGGATAATGACATCCAACTCACCCTCCATCTTGCCTTCCCAGTGATCTCCAGGATCTTCCTTCCATCCCTCCATGCCGTGGCACCTGGTAGGCACCTCACCTCCTGTCCTCCCCTCCTGTGTTCCTAGCTGGATCCCTCTTATGATGGAGTCCCCACCAGGATTCACTTCCTCCTCCTCTGGGGTCCACTGCTTTCCCCGCTGAGGTCACCTCCTTGGCTAACCTCCACATCCTTTCCTTCCACTTCTCTGGGTACCTCTATTTGGTTGTCCTCATTTGCCAGTGTGGCATATGAGTTCTTGAGTGGAATAGGATCTGAGATGTGCCTCTGCCTGACTGCTCTAACCCTCCCTGAGCCCATTGTCATCCAAGTGTTCCTCGTTCTCAGCACTCTTTGAGGCAGCTGCATTGGAATGGTGGTCCCTGGATAGGGGTGATGGTACTCCTGACCCAGTTTACTTCCACTCTGAGTCTGGCTACCTCATCCCGCAGTCCAGAGAGATGCATGCAGATAGGGCAGCACCTCAGTGTCCAGAAGGTCTGCCTGAATATGGCTTTCCCACAGCCACTGCATTGCACCACTCCCCACATTATACTGCAGTTCCACTACTTGTCTGCTACTGAAGCTCTCCTAGTTCCCTTTTTATTAATTTACTGTACTAAAAATCCTGCCACTGATCCTCAGATAATTTTTTTTAAAGAAAAAGAAACCAATAAATAAATAAATGAGTCAAAACACTTGTCGTGCTGAGGGTGGGCTTCTTCCCCCTTATGCCCCTCCTACTTCACACCCCTTACTATACCCTGTGTTTAGCTCCTGTCAATCAGATTTAACAGGGCATATAATTAAGAGTTGGGGGAAGGGAGGGGTGAAAATTTGCAGCAATTAAAGACAGCACAGAATTACACCACCACTATGTTTTAAATTTTCAACAGCCCAAAAACAATTATAAGTAAAGACAACAAAGAAAGTATAGTGTCACTAAAAGCCCACAATCTAAGTTTAAAAGAAAAATAGCAATTACCAGTTACTCTAAAGCACTGAATTGAATATGTTTCCTTCCTTCCCCTTCTGGCTTCTTCTGAGAAAATACAACTCTGCTTGCTACTTTAACTCTGACTAAGCCCCACCTCCAGTTATCACGTAGTTGAGGTCAGAGGCCAGACAATTAACACCCTTCACCCAACTACAGGGCAGTCAGACAAGCCAAGATAAAATTTGCAGCAATTAAAGACAGCACAGAATTACACCACCACTATGTTTTAAATTTTCAACAGCCCAAAAACAATTATAAGTAAAGACAACAAAGAAAGTATAGTGTCACTAAGAGCCCACAATCTAAGTTTAAAAGAAAAATAGCAATTACCAGTTACTCTAAAGCACTGAATTGAATATGTTTCCTTCCTTCCCCTTCTGGCTTCTTCTTCCAGGACCTTTCTGGAACTAAAGTTTTTTGAGTGAGCCTCCATTAGTAAGGTATCTACCCTTCTATGTAACATTGCTGTATTTATGACATCAAACAGGAGCACCTTGAAAAGAGGGCCTTATGGGTCCTAATAGTGTATTTGTGAAAACTGTAAAAAAGTTTTTCTCTTTGTTTTTCCTGTACAAATAATTTTTTTTACTACTACTACTACTACTGCTTTCTTTTAAAGTCCACTGAAGGATCTTTATTAAGTTTAATGTAAAAGGTGGTATTATTTAGCTGCCTTAAGCATTCTGTAATATTTTTATTTATTTATAAATCAGTTTACAACCTTTGAGCCAGAGGCTCATTTCCAAAGGTACCTCATCACAAAGAGGACAAAACACAGTACAACATTTAGTTACATCATTGTAGATAACAGCATTTTTTACATCATAGCGGGCAACAGTTTAGGCAGATATATGCAGTAATTACTTAGTTTACAATAACAGTATTACAGGTTAGGTATTGACAGGTTATTACAGTTATTCGGATAAGATTGAGAGGTAAGCATACATTGGTTTAAGCAGTCAATTAGTCTTGAGCAGGTACCGCTAGGTTAGTAAAGACAGCTGGCTATGGGACAGGCTAGGTGATAGGTTAGGGAGGTGAGCCACTCTGGGAGTTTTGTCAGTTGTAGTTGTGAAGCTACTCAGAGAGTTTTGTCGGGTACAATGAGTCGGAACAACTACGGCTGGGGACAAGCACAGCTACGCATGTTAAATAGCTGACTTCAAAGTGTGGTTTTGAAGCTGGAGATTGTATGGGTAGCGGTGATGGAGCTGTGGAGAGTATTGTACCAGGAGGGAGCTCTGTAACAGAAGAACCGTTGACCATGTGTAGTCCTGGTTCTAGGGACAGTTAGGGTGGCCTTGGAGGAGCTACGAGTTTGGACTAAGGGTTGAGCTAGGTGGAAAGAGGCTGTCAGGCTGGGAGGGGATAGTCCAAGGAGTGTTTTTTTAGTTATGAGGCAGGTTTGGTATCTGAGCCGTCTGTCCAGGTTAAGCAGCTTAGCCAAGTCATAAAGCTGGCAGGTATGGGTTAATCTGGTGGCTCCCATAATTAATCTACAGGCCTTATTCAAGGTGTGTTGGATTTTATTGAGGGCGGTCGTGTCCGCTGCACCATAGACTGGCAGGCCATAGTCCACAAGGGACATGATTGAGGAGGTGACTGCTAGTCGGAGGGCATCGGGGGGGAGGCAGTGCTTGTAGCGATAAAGGATACCTAGCCGTGTATTTGTAGCTGAGGCTAGAGTATCAATGTGGTCGTGGAAAGTGATGGCAGAGTCAAAGGAGACCCCAAGGTACTTGTACAGGCGGGCTTGTTCAAGAGGATGCTTAGAGCCAGGGAGGATACGGAGTGGGAAATTACTGAGTTTGTTTTGGGGATGGGCAAAGAGCATGGATTTGTTTTTTTTTAGATTGACTACAAGTCTGTGATCTTTGAACCAGGCTTCAGCATCATTGAAGGCTAGTTGCAAGGTGTCTTGAAGGGAGATGGGGTTTCGGTGGGTGGCAAAGATGACAGCATCATCTGTGTACAGCAGGATTTTACCCATGCAGGCTCTGGGCATAGTATTGAGGTATAGTGAGAAGAGAAGTGGACCTAGGATGGAACCCTGGAGGACACTGAATCAGATGGGACATGTATTGAAGAGGGTTCCATTAATTTTAACATGCTGAGAGCGGTCAGACAAGTAGCTGGAGCACCAGGAGACCGGGCCGTCGGCAAAGCCGGTGCAGTTGAGGGCATCCAACAGGAGGGGGTGGGAGACAGCATCAAAAGCCTTTGAGAGGTCAATAAACACTGCCCCTGCTAGTGAGTCCGAGTCTAAGGAGGAATGAAGAAAATTTGAGAACTCAATGAGGGTAGTGCTGGTACTGTGACCTGCATGGAATCCGTGTTGTTCATGGCAGAGGATGTTGTATTTGGACAGGTAATCTGTGATTTGGGTAGCCACCAGTTTTTCAAGGGCTTTGGAGAGGGGTGGAAGGATGGAGATAGGCCGGTAGTTCCCGGCTGAGGACCTGTCACCTCCTTTGTGTATAGGCATGACAGTGGCTGTTTTCCAGGCTGAAGGGAATTGCCCCAGGCAGAGGGACTTGTTTAGCAGGGTAGTTAGGGGGGCAAGAACCTGATCCAGGACCCGGCGGAAGATACTGGGGTCCAGGGAGTCGCTGCCAATATTATTGCTCTTTAGAGCTTGAAGCAGGTGTGGCCTAGCCTCCTGGGGAGTCACCCTGCGTAAGTGGAAGCTAGGATATTGAAAGTCAG
This sequence comes from Neoceratodus forsteri, assembly GCA_016271365.2. NCBI lineage: Eukaryota > Metazoa > Chordata > Ceratodontiformes > Ceratodontidae > Neoceratodus > Neoceratodus forsteri. The sequence goes on from JADMNL010000024.1 coordinate 131,805,069, forward strand.
GGGCGGGTAGGGTTGAAGGAGGGTCAAAGAAGTCTCTGGGGAGGACCAAACTAAGGTCTGTGAATGATGTGCTGAGGAAGTTGGCTATGTGGGCAGGGTCGGTGGAGACAGAGCCTTTGATGGTGATCTGTGAGGGGGGAGGAGAGCGCACACTCTCATTCAGTTGTTTAATGTTGTCCCAAAAAGTTCTGCCGCTCCCCCAGGAGGAGGTAAGCGCAGCCTGATAGTGATTGGCTTTTGCTTTCCTGATGGCCCATGTGCATTTGTTTCTAGCGGCATTGTAGGCCTGTCTGTCTGCAGCACGGCCTGTTTCAGTGGCCAGGTGCCACAGGTTATCCCTGTGTTTGAGTAGTTGCAGCAGGGACAGGGTAATCCAGGGGGCATTACAAATTTTGGTGCGGACTGCTGTCATGGGAGCAAAAACATTGCAGGCATTATTGAAGGTTTGGGCGAAGAAGGTAAGGGCGGAGTCAACATCAGGGGCATGGTGTATGGGAGACCAGTTAATTTGGGACAGATGTAGCTTAAGGTCTTTCAGTCCACCTGGTCTGAGGCGCCGACGTAGAGTGGGATGAGTTGTGGGTTTGGGAGTGGGGGTGGCCCAGTGGAAAAGGATAGGAGAGTGGTCACTAATTGAGTCCGGAAGTAAATATATTTACTGGTGTCCATTACCACCACTGTTCCCCCCTTATCAGCTCTTTTCATAGTCATTTTGGAGTTTTTTAAGAGTGTCTCTCTCTTCTCTACTTAAATTATCGTGTATATTTCCATGTGTGAAAAATAATCTTCGCAGGTCTTCTTTGCAGACTTGTTCAAAGATTTCCACACTGTGGTTATATGGGGGGCAAAAGGTGGTAGGAGGTTTAAAATTGCTAAGATTTCTGTCCTGTTGTTGAAATGGAGTAACCTTTTCTTCTATTTCTTGGATCAGTTGTGAAGTTTTTTTCCAAACTATCTGGAAGCTAAAAATGTTCCTCGTTTAGCTCTGGAGTTCCTCCCATGTTTTTTTTCCTTTGTCCAAAAAACCCTTAAATTAAGATTCCGAATGAACTTCTTAAAGTCCACAAAGAATTCAAATTGTGATGTGTTTTGACTTGGTGCAAAGGATAAGGCCTTATGAAGAAGTGAAGTTTCTGCTTCTGACAGTTCTCTACTAGATACATTCATTATATTGGTTATTTCTGCTGTTGTTTGTTCCCACTCATATTCTGCCTTTTGGTGTTTCTTTTTCTTACCACCTCTTCTGGTTCTTTTTGGTTTAGTGGTAACTGTTTTTTTAAGGTTAGAGATCGAGTGGTTTTCGAGAGACTGGGGGGTGGAGGGTTGTTGGTATATTTATGATGCTGGAGAGTTTTTCCATCTATTTCTTTAGAAAATGACTCCTGTACTTCACTGTCAGATCCACTATATGTGGTGTAACCGGAAGGTGGTGGTGAGTGACCCCTATTTCTTAATATAGATTTAGGTTGACTTGCTTGTTTAATGTTCTTATTTCTGCTTTTTATCTCGTCTTCTTGGGGCCCTACTTTATGCTCTTTCTCCAATTAAATGCTTGACCGGAAGTGTAATCTCTCCTGTCTCTTTCAAACTTCTCTACCTTTTGCTGTTTCAATTTTATGTCCTGTTTTTCTATTTTATCTTTTAAATTTTTTTCTAGCTGAGCAAACTTCATATTTTCTTTGAAAGTAGCTACTTTGAGTTCTTTAATTATTAGATTTTCTTGTAACACATGCAGTTGTCTGTAATAGTCCTTAATCACACACTTCACTAGGGCTATAGAGCCCTCCTGATGTGCTTTATACTAGTCAGCTTGAAATTCCACTCAATTTTGCCCCAAACCCTGCTTTTTGGTCACTCTTAAACCCTGTGGAGCTTTTCCTACCTTTAGACCTGCTTCCAGGTAGGTCCTATGCCAAAAGTGTCTTCATGCTTTAAGCACAATTTTCCCCAGTTCCCAAAATGCTGTTTGTATAGTGTCTTCTGTTTCACTCATATTTTCTTCTATGGAAGTGCTGTCACCTGTTCTCAAAGGTAGAGGCAAGTCCTTCAAAAAGAGCCCCACCTCACTTCTTTCATTTAACAGCTAGCTCTGCAGTCCATTCTTAGTCCCAATTATTATGCTCTCTGTAGTTGCATGAGACATTCTACTGCTGACCGAAACTGCAATCCAAGGTTTTATTTTCAAAATTCAGTTTTGTTGAAGTGAAGTGGATTACAGCACGGTATCGTGTACACCCAACTCCTGTAGCCATCTCTTCATCCTCCAGTGCCTTCAGGACTTTATTAAAAAGTGGTGCTATGTGACTTGCAGTTAGTGTCTGACTCCAAAGGTTCTGACAAGTAGTAGAGCAACAGTGACTTGAACAGTTACAAAATCAATAACAGCACATCAAAAGAAGACCACTCCAGTCAAGAAAGCCTGTGCCTGGTAAAACATGAAATGTATCAAAAAAAAATTACCAACACCAGGCAGAAGCTGTTGCTAAAAAAAAATGTTTAATAGCAAAACACAAAGTGCACAATATGGAGTCAACAACCTATGCAAACAGAGGTCCCGACCAGGTTTCGCCCATAGGCTTTCTCAAGGGATGCTGGTCTAGAGGAGGACCTGAGCTTATAAATATCCATGAACCAATCAGGTCATGCCTTCCCTTATACAATATATCAAAGTGACAGTGCTTACTGAAGTGCTTGACAATATAGCTAAGGTTAAAAACAACATATCCATATACAGGATAGGTTCAATTTTAACAGTTCAGAACAGGTTTGATACATGATTTTAAACAAGTTTATAATTTCACTCCACTCTAATTATAGAAAGAACTTACTAGATATTTTAAATCTGTTACTAGTTTTTCCTGGTGTAACCCCCAGTCAGCGCTAAACTGAGCGGACTACTACCCCTGCCTGTGTAGCTAGTGAACAGGTTGAGGGGACTGGGTCCTATGACGTGGTGCCTTCATTTTTATAAGTTGAAACTTGGGAAGAAAGGTGTCAATCGGCATGTTGGCTAGGTCTGGCTACTCTGCACAGGGCCCCTAAATAACTCCGGACACAGTAACCATAACTGTAATGTCCAATACCAGAAGTTGGGATTCTAAAGTGTGGCTTTTATATACATCCAACAGAATAACAAAGCATAGATGGACCCCCACGGGGCTACACTCCCGGTAATGCAGATTGATGGGGATCAGAACACATCCTCTTTACACTGAAACCCTCAGGTTTTGAAACACTCTGGGCATTCGGCCCTAACTCAACTCTTTTTCAGATTCCCTGGCTCGGCTCCCTTGCCAGCCCTTTGGACTACCTTCCTTCCATGGCTCGGCTCTCATGTCAACCCTTGGACACTTTCTATATAGCATGGAACATTTCTTGGTGGCTCCGTAAACCACCTCTGAGCACTTCCGGCTCCATCAGGGAATCTTCTTCATCAATCCCACATCTGGGTACTTTCCTCAGGCACTGGCCAAGTACCTGAGAGAAAGCAACAGGTGTCCCAAAGCAAACCCATACAGATGAATTTGGTTACTACTGATGGGGGGTCTCCCACCTATTGCTCCCATAATTCATACCCGGTCATTTCTCTGGACTTTAACATCTCATCCTTGAAAACACTTTACTGTATAGATTCTCTTTAAATGTATGTAACATTTAATCTACTGTTCTTCCCTCCTACTTGTGCTGCACTTGAAACATACTTAAATAGTGGCTGTGTCCATTTCTCTGGATCCCCACAAAATTAAGCAGTCCAATTCCCACAACTTTCAAAACTGTACTTGGCTGTCTCTTCCTGACCCCACAGTAACAGTCACTTAACTTCATCTTGTCTCAGGTGAAAACACATTGGCCCTTTATCAGAGCAGACTCACCCCTTGGTTGCAGGTGCTGCACTGGCTTTTTCTTCTTCTTCAAAGAAATCCCATCCAAAACTTCTGGTGCCTATGCATGAATCTAAAATTAGGCAGCTTCTTCTTCCCCTAGCCGGACCAGGGGATTGCCCCTGGAAGTAGATTGAATCCTTCCCCAGTCCCTGCAGGGATGGGGCCCTGAACCACTGGAAGTGGTCTCTACCACTTCACTTGGCACTTCTCATGTTTCTCTTGAGGTGAGAGCACACACGTCTAACAAAAATATAGCTCTTTGTCAGATCTAAGGGCTCGAAGAGCATGCAGCAGCAGCACACCTCTTTACTCCTCTGAGCCAACTACTGAACTACTACTGAACTGACTTCAAATTCCACAACATTCTATCCTAACTTCCCTAGCTGAAATATTTCAGTGTGGCTTATGCAGCTGTGACAGTTCTAAAATGATGTCATCCCTAAGTCTCAGCTGAGACTGAGAACAAGTGAGACAATGTGAAATCCATTTAACTGAAGTTTCCCCAGCTGTCTTCCCTGCCTGCCACTAGATCTAACTGGGATTCTTGTAACCCCGGGTAACAAGGGCGTTAAACTCACCCTGGTTCCAGGAAAATGGCTGTCCGCAGTCATTAGTCACCCGACTTAGGCCATCTCACCCTATGTGTTGACTATGGAGAGGTAGTGCTACCTTCACCCATACTATGTGCTAGCACAGGCAGACAACACTAAGGGCCTAGAGGCTTTTGGCTGACATATCAGCCTCTAGTCTATCCGCTAACTATGGGTACCTAGTGGCTCTGGTAGAACTGCCCACAGCATAGTCCTATAGATCAGTACTGCGGCCCCTACGACCGTTCAGGACCACAGCCTGTCTATCCCCCATAGCCCTCTAGGGAAAACCTGTCTGCCTCTAACTCAATGTTCCCAAAAATAAAACACACAGGGGACCTCCCCCCAACCTGGGACACCATACAACCACACACCAGGAGCTAATATCATACACTATGCATTACTTCCTCACTCCCCCACAACCATATCTGTGGAAGGAAAAGTTACACACAGCAACCACCAACAACAACAACAGTACTTTAAACACTACTCAGGAACTCCACTGAGTCCCTCCTCCTCCTCTTCTTGTCTTTTCTTCTTATCTTCTTCAGGAACGCCTGCAAGAAAAGAAAGACAACACACTCCTAATCTGCATATACAATCTATCTAAACCCCTACCATCAAAACACTGGAGAGTCCGAAAAAAGTTTTTTTTTAGAAAAGTAGAAAAATCTGTATAACCATTAGAAAACAGTAGAAAACAATGACATTATTTACAATACACAATATCGGGGGGGTTGAGATGGGGGAGATGGAGTGCTCTAAAAGTCCCATATAGCGACCACAGTGCCCTAAGTCAAGTCCATTAAAAAGTCTCTCCTCGGACGCAGCCCGGTGAAGCACAGTTCTACCAGGCCAAAGTCCCAAAGGGGAGAGTCTTTGAGGACAGTTCAAACATCTGGAGTCTGCTATTGTTGGGTGTGTACTGCAATGTCATAAGAATAGAAAAGTCTGGACTTACCAGTCCCTTGTAGAACGAAAATGGTACCACACCTGGTCCTCAGCCAAAGACTCTCCCTGGCAGCATTCTTCTGATACAGCTGGGCAGACATCTTCCGGAAAATGACAGGAGGGCACACCTGGTAACTGCTGGGGTGATGTCATCTAGGAGATGGAACCTTGGAACAGGAAAAAAGAAAACAGCTGGTCTGAAGTCATCCAATACTCAGGTGATGAGTCAGGATACAGCTGGGCTGGTGTACTCTCTGGATCTGAAGTAATCTGGTAGGCCAGTGGATGGAATCTGGAAAGCCAGTACACTGTAAAACTGATGAATGTGGGGCACCTGGTTCCAGGAACAACATAGGTATGGCAACTGCTGGATGGCAGCATTGGTTACCACTGCTCTGCTCTCCACTTGGTAGGCATGGGCACATTCACTGGGAGGTCTTTGCATTGTGGCCAATAGCACAATGGGTCAGGTGCTGGAATTATTACCCTGTCTGGGTGCTCATAATCCACACTGTGAAAGGTTTTATGTCCCTCTCCATCCATTATTTGAACAGTGTCAATAAACAGTGTCCTGCCTTTTTTCCACTGGCTGTATTTCTCTTGAAACATTCTGTTCTTGACATACTTGTGTGCACCAGGATGCACATGTTTCATTGCCTCTTCCCAAATCCAGGATTTCCTGCTTTTCTCAATCTCCACCCAGACTCTCTGAGGAAAGGTAGGAAATGATTCTCCATGGATTTCATTCACTTTCCCATGAATCAGTCTTTCCTCTTTACTAGCTTTGGTCAACCTGCGACCTCTGGCTTGGCTTGGGGGTGGCTAGTCCTGGTTCTGCCAGCTACGCATACTCAATGCGACATAGAATGGATCTCTAACTCTTCTTGGTGGGGACAGAGCTGCAGAGTCACCACTCTCTTCCATGCGTTCCTCTAAGACAGGAACTGGAGGCTGTGAACCCACGCCTTCTTCTTCAGGCCACATAGATTCCCCCTCTTCTTCTTCCTCACTGAGAATCTGTGCCCAGGAGTGAGCAGTTGTCCTCACTCCAGAGACTGTCCACTCTTCGCTGGGCGCGGAGGTTGAAACCTCCCGTTCAAAGGTCTCCCTTGTCTCATCTTCACCTGTGAGATATGGGCTAGGCCCCTCTCTCCAAGGGTCTACTGATGCTCTTCCCAATATGTCTCTCTGTGACTCAAACTCTGAAACATCAGTACATTGTTCTGTCTGTAAATCTGCACCCTCTTGCTTCGTGCCACACTCTGAGAGGCCTTCTCCAACAGGCTCCGCCTGGTGCTATGTGTTGCCAACTGCAGATTCTTGAACTTTGTCCATGTGGGAGCCAAATGAATCTTGGGTGCTTTGAACAAACCATATTTCTCTAGGCACCCAAAACAGTGAGGTACCATGAAGACGTCCCTTCCAGCATTTAAGCACATCACACATACTCACATTGGATATCCAGGAATCGCCACATGAGGAGGCAGTCATCCCCCATAGTAACATCTCTCAGTGTCCCTTAGCTTGTTAACTTCTACTGCTATCACAGCCCGGGCATGATCCGGGTATCAGGCTGATCCTGAAGCCATGACTACAGAGAAAAACAAACAATGCTCGCTGCTATTGCAAGTCCCACATCACTGAAAACTTTTTTTTTCCCAAAATGGCTCCTCTGCTGCTGTGTTTACATACTACCCCACCCTGTAGTGGTGGCGGCAGCACTCCTACGCATCAACATTCTGTAAATGGGTCAAGCCACTGCGCATCCGATTAACACACTCTACTGATAACTTTGCTCAAGCTGCACAAACTTGCACTGTTTTTTTCGGCTAGCACATTTATATGATTTACCACAGACTTTTTACTTGCTGAAGACATTGCTGTAGCTTACAGTCCCTTAAAGCCTCAGTATTTCATAGCACAGGATTGCCTGTATTTCTTGCTGCATATCTCATACAACTCACAGTCTCTCACTTGGCTTTGAAAATTATACTGACGCTGAACCTATAATTATGCTTACAGTCGGTTGCTCAGAATTCTTGCTTTAAGTTGGTTAAACTGGCACAGTCCTTCTTTACAAAGCAATTATACTGCTACATATAGATTCAGCTGGCTTTTGGTGAAATCACACAGTTTGAGCTATTTCATTTGGATGGTACTCACTGTTATCAGTAGCTGTTTGTTGCGATGGAAAAAAACGGCCTGCAGCCAGTCTTGGAGGCCTCTGGAAGGAAGTGTGTTGGCAGTCCTGCTGATTGTCCCTCTGTACACAATACTCACAGTCCAGTCGATTGAGATGAGGGTTGAGCCCGAATTTAAACAGAAAAAGTCCGATTTTAACTTTTTACAGTGCTTTCAATCACCGTGACACTCATCCTAACAAGTCAGTTTGCACACTCCACTCACTCTCCCTCTTGAATGCTGTGCAGTCACTCTAGAGCTGGCTTGGGGGCAGGACTGATTGCAGTCTCACCAATCACTCAACGCCATGCAAATTAGCCTCTTTTCTCTCAAATGCTTTTCTCCTCATGGCGATCATCGAGCAGGCAAAATTTAAACTACAAACCACACTTTTTTTTTTTCAACTGACTCCACAGCGGGATCCCATTTTAACCATTTTTCATGGCCATTAAGCACAACAAGTCTCTCGGTTCACACAGAAAGCATTTCCAACATCTAGGGCACAATTTCCCTTTTGCTACCCACAGTTTTCCATACTTGTTTCAGTCACAACAATACTTTTAAAAGCTGGTAAACACTGTAATTTGATGCAGGACAAGGGCATACACACTCAGGCTTTACTGCTCCTTGGTAAACAGTTGGCAATATCACAACAGCACATAGACAGCAGCACACAGTGGCACATTTAGTTTACATTGCTTCAGCTTTTTGGGCTACCCACTGCCAGATAGCCAAAATGCTAGCCATCACCCGAGCAACTTTTCATGTTCCTTCTCCCAAATTTCAACAGAATCCCAGTGGTAGCCTCCTAGGTGTAACTCCCAGTCAGTGCTAAACTGAGCAGGCTACTACCCCTGCCTGTGTAGTTAGTGAACAGGTTGAGGGGACTGGGCTCTATGTCATGGTGCCTCCATTTTTATAAGTTGAAACTTAGGGAGAAAGGTGTCACTCGGCATGTTGGCTAGGTTTGGCCACTCTGCACAGGGGCCTCCAAATAACTCCGAACACAGGAAGCCATAACTGTAATGTCCAATACCAGAAGCTGGGATTCTAAAGTGTGGCTTTTATTCACATCCAACAGAATAACAAAGCATAGATGGACCCCCATGGGGCTACACTCCTGGTAATGCAGATTTATGGAGATCAGAACACATCCTCTTTACACTGAAACCCTCAGGTTTCGAAACACACTGGGTATTTGGCCCTAACTCAACTCTTTTTTGGTTTCTCTGGCTCAGCTCCCTTGCCAGCCCTCTGGACTACCTTCCTTCCATGGCTCGGCTTCAAAGTCAGCCCTTGGACACTTTGTATATAGCATGGAACATTTCTCAGTTGCTCCTTAAACCACCTCTGAGCACTTCTGGCTCCATCAGGGAATCTTCTTCATCAATCCTATGTCTGGGTACTTTCCTCAGGCACTGGCCAAGTACCTGAGAGAAAGCAACAGGTGTCCCAAAGCAAACCTATACAGGTGAATTTGGCTACTACTGATGGGGGGGTCTCCCACCTATCGCTCCCATAATTCATACCCGGTCATTTCTCTGGACTTTAACACCTCATCCTTGAAAACACTTTACTGTGTAGATTCTCTTTAAATGTATGTAACATTTAATCTACTGTTCTTCCATCCCACTTGTGCTGCACTTGAAACATACTTAAATAGTGGCTGTGTCCATTTCTCTAGACCCCCACAGAGTTAAGCAGTCCAATTCCCACAACTTTCAAAACTGTACTTGGCTGTCTCTTCCTGACCCCACAGTAACAGTCACTTAAATTCATCTTGTCTCAGGTGAAAACACATTGGCCCTTTATCAGAGCAGACTCACCCCTTGGTTGCAGGTGCCCCACAGGCCTTTTCTTCTTCTTCAAAGAAATCCCATCCAAAACTTCTGGTGCCTCAGCACAAACCTAAAATTAGGCAGCTTCTTCTTCCCCTAGCTGGACCAGGGGGATTGCACCTGGAAGTAGGCTGAATCCTTCCCTCCATCCCCACAGAGATGGGGCCCTGAACACTTGTAAGTGGTCTCTACCACTTCACTTGGCTCTTCTTGTGTTCCTTTTCAGGTGAGAACACACACCTCTAACAAAAATATAGGTCTTTGTCAGAGCTAAGGGCTCTGAGGGCCTGCAGCAGCAGCAGCACACCTCTTTATTCTTCTGAGCCAACTACTGAACTACTACTGAACTGACTTCAAATTCCCCAACATTCTATCCTAACTTCCGTAGCTGCAACATTCCAGTGTGGCTTATGCAGCTGTGACAGTTCTAAAATGATGTCATCCCTAAGTCTCAGCTGAGTCTGAGAACAGAGTGAGACAGTGTGAAATCCATTTAACTGGAGTTTCACCAGCTGTCTTCCCTCCTGCCACTAGATCTAACTGGGATTCTTGTAACCCCGGGTAACAGAGGGGTTACACTGGTATCAGTGGTGGAAACAGAGATGTAAAAGATAACTGTCTGCTTCCTGAGTTGGCTAGCAAGTCTTTCATTCATTAAACGACTGTAAATCACCCTGGAATACCTATGTGAAAAAACTATTTATACAGTGAAAGAAAAGACACAGAAGTTCTAATAGGCACTATTGTCTGGCTGTGCAACATCTTATGACAAAGCATTCAATAACTGTATGTTCAGATTAGGGTACTATAAATCATGTACCTAATAACTACAAAGTTTCCTTTTTCTCCTTTTCAGGAATGGCGTGAGGTCACTCACTGTTAATCAAACCAGCTGCTCACTGTGCTATTTGGGGATTAACAGTATGTGGAGAGGGGGATGACAGTAGGGGAGTAACAGTATATGGAGAGGGGAAGGACAGTGGGGAATAGCAGTGTGGGGGGAGAGGGAGTACAACCTGACCAATATTTGTTTGTGTGTGTGTGAGGGTTGGGGTGCCATGCACTGGACATCACACAATACAGAATTACCCAAACGGAGGACTGTTTTACTACTTTAGGTATGAAAACCTCAGAATGTTAAAACGTTTTTCTCTGTTTTTTATTCTTTTTTTCAATATTTACTTGGGGGACACACTTTATAAGCATAATAACACACTCTGAGGTGTGGGTTATGTCCTGATAAGAGCACACCCAGGTGCATAAGGCCCTCGGTGCAAGCACCTCATGCCTTATAACACACCTGGGCATGATCTTATCATGACTTAGAGCACACTTATTTGTGTATCATTGCTTGCTTAATGTACGGAGTGGTGGGTTGGCATCCCAAGCATGAAAGGCATGGGACTTCAACCACCACAAGGTACGCTGACATAGCATAATCTCCCTGATGGACTTGCCTTATGCCACTTATAAAATGATTAAGATGCTGTGTCTTGAAGTGGTTGGCTTTAGGGCATTATGATAAATTAGATATGCATCAGGGATTAGGTTGCAGGTGATAAGCTGCTGCACTAATTGGGTGTGGTTGCATTACAGACAGTGAGTTATGGTTGCATGTTTATAGTTGGTCCTGTTGCGTTAAATAGATATTCCAGACTTTCCACTTCCTCCACTTCTCATATGCTCTCTGAGGCTGAGCTGGCACCTTGAGTTGTGCTTGCAGTACTCTCCATGTGATCTGAGTGAGACTTGGAAGCCTAGGCTGTTGATCAGATGTCATATCACCTAACTTAGGTGCAGTGCTTTGCAGCTGATGGGGTTTAAGATGGGAGTTTCAGATGACCTGTGCTTGTTTCTGCATGCCAGATATGTAAGAAGATATTTTCTTAGCTTTCGGAGCAATGATTGTAGATGTTCTGCTGATAGTTTAGTGATATATTATAGGAACATAGGAAAGTGTGAGTAAGTAGCCAGTGGCCATTGTGACTCAACCATTCAGTTTTGAAATAGAAACTTATTATTACCCATATACTTATCCAAAGTGGATTTGAATCAAACCTTGAAACATTTAAAACAAATTTAGACATCTGGTTCAGTGCAACTAAATTATAATGATCCACAAAATTGTGGAGGTATTCTCAATGAGCAAACAGCCTTCTTATGCCCCAAAATACCAAGTAATACCAAATAATGTTTCTAGGATGCCACTTAATATACCACTTCTGAGTGTGAGCTGAGTGCCGAGGAGTATAGATGCCTGAAGTATGAGTTGCCGCCTCACTGTGCCAAAAATGTTTCATAAAACCTGCTAATTTTGCAGTTACAAGTGTGCAGATAGTTTTATTTATTAGTTAAAAATCTAGCCAAATGAATCTCACAAAATGTTTTTCAACGTCTTGCATTTAACTATTTTTTCCATCATTTCAAAATCTGATAAAATCTAAACGAAGGTGGCCCCACCTACCGCTAAGCCAGGTATGGACATTTACAAACAGGCTACGGCTGCTGCTTGCAATGGTGCTAATGTTGCCATTAAAGCAGATATACAGGAGATTAAAGCTCTGTTTACCAGCCTCAAAATAGACTTACTAGACATGAAAAAAGGTATGGGACACTTAAAAAAGATACAGAAAAAATTGCTGAAAGAGCAAGTGTCTCAGAACAAAACATTACACAGCTTGAAAATACTGTCAAGTATCTTGAGGAGAAAACTAAACACCAGAGCAATCAAATTCATTATTTATAAGCCAGCCTGGTGGTGCCGAGGGTTGAGGCACTGGGCACCACACCTCGCACCATGCTGGCTACTCAGGTTCTGGAATGAGCCTGGGACATCGGAGGCTGGTGGGGGGAAGGAGAGGACTAGAGCAGGCTGCTGTCTGATGGCCTTCTACCTCAGGGTAAGGGTAGCAGGCTTCCTTGGAGCTTGGCTGCCCTCTGATGGAGGCCAGAGTAGCGGCAGCACCGCTCTGAGGACCTTTGGTGTATACTGTTTGGGGGAGGGCAGATGAGACCCCATCTGGAGATGTGGTGTGCATGTGCACCTCCACATGCATGCACCACCACTTCTGGGGGTCTCAGAAAGTAGGTCCATGGGAGATAATGGAGGAAAATGTGGGGGCTCTCTGAGGATAATACCTCCAGACTGTCTCTGGGGATCTGCTGGGGTGCGCATGGTGCTACAAGCCCCTGAAGGACACAGAGTCTAGTATGTTGGTGGACAATGAGGGAGGACCTTGCCACAGGAGGATAAATAAAATTGGTAAAAAAATCATTATTTATTACAGAAAATTGATGATATTGAAAACAGAGGGAGAAGAAACAACATTAGACTAGTGGGGATGCCAGAAGAGGTGGAAGGTAATAACATGACAGAATTTGACAGATTTGATCCATTGTAACAAGTTGATGACCCCTCTCCCCAAACTATGGAGCAATATCTTCCAAACACCTCAACAAAAATACACAGAACTAGTCCCAAAGTACTATCTCCCATAGTACATCCCAAATCGACACTACATCCAACAACAGTATCTAGAAAACATACTTCATTACGACCCATACAAATCAATGCTCAAGACAACATAACAACCCCTACAACTGTTCACTGTCCCAAACCAGTTTTTGTTTTGGGAGATTCAATTATTAAACATACAGTCAGACTAATATGTAACCCTGACAAAACCAGTCGTACCTGCTCCAGCTTCAGGGGAGCAAGAGTTTCTGATATTACAATAATGGCCAATTCCACATTAAAAAATCAACCCACAGGGACACTAGTAGTTGTCCATGCAGGGACAAATGATATCCACAAGAATACACTAACTGAATTAAAAAAGGACTTTATAGCTCTGAACAATGTATTGGTTGACAAGGGGTGTGACGTATGTTTTTCTGAAATACTTCCCATACCCAGAGCTTCTACAGGTATCACAAATAAAATCAAAACCCTAAATGAGTGGCTCAGGAAGTGGTGCCTTAAACAAAATATTACATGTCTAACTTATTGGGAAGACTTTCTTGATAGACCCTCCCTGTATTGTTGGGACGGTCTACACTTAAGTAGAAGAGGAAGTACAATTCATGGGAAAAAAATTGCCACATTTATTCACAAAGCTTTAAACTAAACAAAATGGGGGAGAATGGATTCACTTCCATGTCTCTTACTAACAAAAATGATAACTACACATTATGCAATGTTCTATCATTGAATGCAAGATCTCTAAATACTATAAAATTGGCTGAACTTGAAGCTAAAATTAATATTTATAACATTGACATTATTTCAATAACCGAACCATGGTGGGATACTGACTCTGAATGGACAAGACATATACCTGGTTTTAAACTATCACAAAGATAGAACTCATAAAAAAGGGGGAGGAGTATGCATGTATATTAGGGACCATATTCCCTCCTTTGAAAATAATATTCAAATAAATACAGAAGGTGTATGGGTTACAATCCAATTTAAGGGACAACCACAAATACTTTTAGGGACATGTTAAAGGCCACCTAACGAAAATTTTGACTACATTAATTCATTAGTGGCCGAAATAAAAAACATAGCTAAGAAAGGCAATGTTATAATAATGGGAGATTTCAATATGCCAAACATTAATTGGGACAATTTAACTGGTAAATCAGATATTGATAACATTTTCCTTTTAGGGATAACTGATTTAGGTTTAGAACAACTTATTTCAGAATCCACTAGAGGAAACAACATACTAGATTTATTACTTACAACAACCGATATTCAAATTTCCAATCTATCTATACTAGATTCTCTCGGGAACAGCGATCACAAATCTATATTTTTTAGTTTACCTTGTCATCAACAATATTTAAGAAACAACATATTATTCAAGCAATATGACAGAGCCAACTTTAATTTAATTAATTACCATCCAAAGAACATAAAATGGGAACAAATTATTTCATCTTTATCAGTGGAGCATGCCTGGACTAAATTCAAAACAATTATTCTGGATTTGGAATCTAAACACATACCAACAAAAAACAAATATAATCCAAAAGGATATATTCCAATATGGTTAAATAATAATATAAGAACATGAATCAAACAAAAAAGATGTTTTTCTAAATTAAAAAAAAAAACAAATAATGAAATGTTATCATCCTATAGGTCTTCTATAACAAAACTAAAATCATCAATTGTGAAATCAAAACAAAACTTAAAATTTAGGATAGCACACACAAGAAAAGGCCAAAAAACATTGTACTCTTAGTTAAACAAGAATAAAGGTAACATTAGACAAGTAGGTCAATTAACAATCAATAACATACCAATAACATCTGATAAAGTAATAGCTGATCACTTAAATAAATATTTTTTTTTGTTTTTTTCACAAGTAGATAAACACCAGACTCAAACAATAAAACAATCTAACAAACTGAATTATTTAATAACTATTAATCACACAAAGGAGGCACTGAGGACACTTAATAAAAAAGGAAGCCCAGGACTGGACATGATTAATCCCAGATTTTTGATAGAAACCATTGATACAGCATCTATTCCCTTGACTATTATTTTCAACAAATCCTTCAATGAATCAACAGTTCCCACTGATTGGTTGACAGCGTATGTGACACCCATTTTCAAAAAGGGGAATAGATCTAACCCTGAAAACTACCGACCTATATGTCTAATCTCGGTACCATGCAAAGTAATGGAAAAAATTATTAAAACTCTAGTAGAAGAAGAAGTTTTAAATCTAAATCTTCAAGACATTACACAGTATGGTTTCAAACAGGGACAATCAACAACTGCCAATCTGATCGCTTTCTACAATCAAATTCACCTCGAAATGGATGCAAGGACCCCCATGGACATTATTCTTTTAGACTACAGTAAAGCTTTTGATCGTGTATCCCACACAAAATTAATCAATAAACTGACATTGTCAGGAATCTCACCAAGTCTAATTAATTGGGTGGACAACTGGTTAACTAATAGGACCCAACAAGTAAGGATAAATGGAATCCTGTCGGACATGGGTGTGGTGACTAGTGAGGTACCACAGGGTTCTGTTCTTGGACCTGTTTTATTTAATATATTTATCTCTGATATGCAGACCAGTTCAAATATTTATCAAAATTTGCTGATGACACTAAACTGGGAGGAAGGGTTGACACATTGGACAATAGGAACATATTGTGCACAGATCTGCATAAATTTGAGGAATGGGCATTGCTAAATGGCATGGAGTTCAACAATAATAAATGCACTGTACTTCACCTTGGTAATAACAACCCACACCAATCCTACAAACTAAATAATATACCATTTAAAACAACCAATTGTGAAAAAGATCTTGGGATTACTGTTAACAACAAACTATCCTCTAGTGATCACTGTAACAAATTAGCTAAAAATTCAAATGGATTACTTAGAAGAATAAATTGCACGTTTGTAACAAAACTTGAAAATTGTATTATTCCCCTGTACAGGACATATGTTAGACCATATTCTGATTATGGGTCACCATTTTGGAGCCCATATCTTAAGAAGGATATAGCTACCATTGAGAGCATCCAAAGAAGAACAACATGGATGATACCACATTTGGCACACTTATCATATGATGACAGGTTAAAAAAATGAAAACTTCATTCACTGGAAACAAGGCGGCTGAAGGGTGACCTCATGTTTCTCTATAAAATTAAAAAAAAAAATTTGATGCAACAATGTGCTATAAATTTTACAACAAGGAAATTAGTCTCTAGATTGCACACTAAACAACTAACTATCCATAAAGCAAACACCAACAAGAGACTACACTATTTTACACTTAGGGCCCCCAGAATATGGAACAAGTTACCCAACAACCTTGTTACCAGCCCCAATTTCGAAACGTTTAAAACCAAACTAGACCTATGGTTAGAAATCACCAACAAATAATGATCCACAAAATTGTTGGGGGGTACTCTCGATGAGCACATTGCCTTCTTGTATCCCACTCTACCAAGTAATACCAAGTAACACCAAGTGTATTCTGGATTTACTGGACTACCATTGGTCTTGGCCCCTTGAAATTGAAAGGGCACATCGGACTTTATCAGCTTAACAAGAACCTGGGGGTAAACCAAGAGCAATTATAACAAACTTCCTGAGGTATTCAATTAAAGATGAGGCTCTGAGGATTGCTAGGGATCACAAAGTACTGAACTGGAGGGGGAACAGATTTCTTTCTTTCAGGATTTTATGGAGATGTGGTAGAAAAAAGACATGCTTTCTATGAGGTAAAATCATAACTGCAGAAAATGAATGTACACTATTATTTTAAATATCCTGCAATTTTAGTGGTACTGGTCCCGGGGGGGGGGGGTCACCCACAGAACTGTGAGTATCCAGAACAAGTATGGGATATCATTAAATCTCTCTCACACAGGTTCCCAATACAAACTGCCATCAGCTTCAAATGGTACTCAATGTTCTAATCTTCCCTGTGCCACGTCACCCAGCTGTCAGTCACTGGGTCCTGAGGAGCTAGCTACCACGCATGCTCTGCCCAGAGCTGTACAAACTCCTCTAATTAATAAGCAAGACCCAAAACAAATAAAGGTGTGCAAATCATTACCATATGCATCAGTGGTGAGGGCCAAAGTATCCAACACACTCAAAACTGCAATGCTTTCCAATATCAACAGAAAAAGCAAGCCTACAACCAAGTAATACTTCACTTACCACCAAATGCAGCCCGGATTCACCCAAAAAATGGAACAGAACTCCTTCAACAGAATTAAGAAGTTCTTCAGCCATTTTGGATAGAACTGTGAATAAATCTGATAAAGACCACGTGCCAGGTGTTAGCCTCCTGTAAATATCAGGAACTGAGAAGGGTTTGCGTCAAGTCAAAGGTCAAGAGAAAAGCAGCCTGGGATTGTTGTTATGCATTTACTTCCGGGTTGCTGCATGTGAAGGGCGATCCTAGCATCAAGATGGTCCCAGTTTAATATGACCCAATGTTATTAATAATTACTAATTTTTAAATATGTTTATTTGAGCCCTTGTCTTTTTGCTCACTGTAATTTCTCTAGCTTTTTGGTGGTTGTTGCGAAACAGATCACGGTTCCCCTTGCTATAGGAACCAGAGCACATAACACCTCAGGAAAGCCTGTTTAATGTCTTAACTGAGAGCAAGCTGGATAGTCAGTGAGGCCTCCAGCTCCGAAGTCATTGTGCAAGCATTAAAACATACTGAGCACTAAAAGTAAATGATCTGCATTCTGTATGTGGCATTTCTGTATTTTTTATCATATCAGGCTCAGCATACAAAACGTTAACACATTCAGTTATGTTCTGAGTCAATGGTTTCAGATAATGAGAATCTGGGATGTTTTAGAGCTTTTTGGATTACAACAAATGGGATAAAATTCATCTGTCAATGATTGCTCCTCCTTTGACTGTCATAATACCACTTCCTGGATATTATGTGAATGCAGCACCTCAATAACTATAATTTAAAGTGCCGCTTTCTTAAATACCACTGGTCTTGGGGATACAACATGTAGAATATAGTAGCTGTTCATTAGTCCAGTTATGTACTTGTTGTCTCGTATGCTGATCATGATGACCCTAATAATGCTTTTGTTCCTGGCAATAATAACTGAGGTTTCTCCAGAGGTTTTATTATAGGTCAGTCAATGTTATGTGAGTCACAGGGAGCTATGACATCAAAATCTGACAACTTTTACCTATAGGAGTATGAATACAAAAAAGGCAGCCTGTGCCATCTGGGTCATGGGAAACTGTGGTAGCATTTTGATTAGTGGACTTCATAGATTGGGAAAACTAAACTCTCAAGGAATGCCTAATTTGAAATACTTGAAGTGGATCATTTGGTTTTACATTGGTTGCAGGGAGCTGCAACAGAATATGCACTATCAAACCTAAACATATAATAAGATACAGATACCGGGAGCCAGCAACAGATAAAACCTAACAGTTGTCTGTATATTTGCAGTCTGTTGTGCCATTTGGAATAACCTGTTTCTACATTTTAGTAAACATGATGCTTTAAATTTAATTCCTTTTTATAGTGGTGGAGTGCTGACTCTGTTTAATCCCAGAAGAGTCCTGTGAATAATGTAATATAGAATACAACGATTCTTATTTAATAAGCTAACTATCAGACCTTAGCTTGGATGGATGAATTATACTCATTTATTATCCTTACTCAAGTGGGTCTTAGTTTAAGTCTGACTGAGACATAATGCAGAAAAAGTTGGAAAATAAGTGGTGAGGTGGCCTCATGTGGAGTCCACTAGTAAAAGAAAAGAGAGTTCACAAAGGAGTGGAGTTTTTTTGAGCCATAAAATACAAGTTGTCTGTTATACAGTTTATTAATAGAGGGATACTGTTTTGACTTTTACTAAACTAATAATTTTAAAGAGTAAGTGAGAGTTTTCACTAATCTTGCAGTTAGATTCAATACTTTATTATTACTGTGTATTTGCTCTGACTAAAACAAAAAGTTGATTATTATTGAAATTTTCCTTGTTCTTTCTAGTTTTTTTTTAACTTATAGTTTTTTTTTTTTTTAACTGTTGACTTTTCCATTAGCAGATTATATCCTCTCACCACTAGAGGGCTATATCTCTATCTCTTTATCTAGTACGTAAGCCAAGTGGGCTCTCTCTGCCTTTCTCTCGCCTGTTCTCCTCCTCCTTGCCCTGGCCCCCCTCTTCTCTCTCCCTGGTCCTAGCCACCCCCAACCCCTCCACCCTCTACTTTGGTTTCCACTGCTACTCCAAGGAAACTCTCCACTTCCACTCAAGACTTGTGCTTGGTGCACCGTTTGGATATTCCTGGTTACTTAACCCGACCACTACTCTCAACAATTGTGGCCACCTCTCTACACTGTACCACCTTGCAGTCCATATGGGACACTGCCTGGAACCTTGCAACTTCTACTCCAGGAAACAACAATCAAAACTATCTCTCAAAGAGCTGCGACTCGGCTCCTTAAAACTCCTACTCCTCCTCCTCCTTCTCATCTCAGGCAGCGTCCATCACAATCCTGGCCCTAGAAGCTCAGGCCACACATAAACTCCAGGTGCCCTTATCCTTGCAACCATTAATATCTGCAGCCTACTACCAAAGCTGGATGCACTCCAAGCCTTCATATGCCAACACAACCCTGACATCCTTGCAGTGGTGGAAACTTGGCTGACACCTAAAGTTCCTGACTCAGTAGTAACAATACAGGGCTACAATGTTACAGGCTGGACCGGATATCTAAAAAAGGCGGTGGTTGCACAATCTATATCAAAGACTTCCCTGTCTTGGCACCCTGTAGCAACTCCATCACTTTCTGCCTCAGCCCAGATTCTGCCAATAAAAATCATCCTAGGTCCCAACCATAAAGCTCTGACTATTGCCTCCATATACGTCCCACCCAGGGACCCTAAACATGGATTCAACAATGTTCTAAACTTTATCAACTCACATCTTCCCGAAGCTGAACTTATTCTACTAGGGGATTTCAACATAAACTGGTTAGCATCGAGTGCCAGTGCCTATAAAGACTCCATCTCAGCTGCTAACCTCACGCAAATGGTAAACTCCCTTACTAGGATTAACTACAAGACTGGCACCAGTACCCTCTTGGATTGGGTCCTCACCACTCACCCCACAAGGATTTCTCGTACGACCATTCTCCCAGACTCACTCAGTGACCACTCCGCAGTCATGTGTGCATGGTCTAACAAATTCTTTAAGCCTCCTCCCCAAATTATCGCTAGCAGAGTCCTTCCTTGTGGAAAACTTCCACATCTCAAACAACACCTGCTTCTACAAGACTGGCTACCCATCTATGAAGCAACAGATGTTAACTTGGCTCTTGATCACTTCATCTCAATTTTCAACAAAGCCTGTGACCTCTTTGCCCCGCTAAAAGGCGCAAAACAAAATCTCTCTCTAACCCATGGGTCACCGCGGCTCTTCTCTCACAGCTGAAACTAAGGGATCACCTCTGGGCAGTTGCCAGGGCCACTGGCAAACAACTGGACATCCAAAATTACAAACAAGCACGAAATGCCTGCACAAAAGCCATCACGACTAGTAAAATCCACCTATTACAAAGGCGCTCTCACCAATACATGGGGAAATGGTCGTGCTTTCTGGGACAATATCAAGGATGTCACAGGGAAGCAGCAAAAAAACTCTCTGGCCATGTTGATGGTCGATGGATCCTCAACCCTTGACCCCCAAGGTGATCACAAACATCTTTAACACGGCTTTTTCAGACTTTAGTGCTGTTCTACCCCATGACTTTTTCGAAAACAGGGCCTACTCCCCAAATACCTCAGCCCCTCAGTCTAACCATCCCCTCTTCTACTTCAGAAAGGTAAGGCTGAATGAAGCTCACCGCTATATTACTGCAGCTATCTCTAAATCTAGATCTAGTAATGACACCCTGGACCTTAAGCTTCTGTTGCTCACCCTCGATGAGGTAATTCATCCATTAACAAAAATCCTAAACCATTCTCTCAGCTGTGGAAAATTCCCGGAACTATGGAAAACAGCCACCATGACACCTGTCCATGAAAGTGGGGACAAGATGATTCACTCAAATTATCGCCCTATCTCCATACTGACCCCACTCTCTAAGGCACTTGAGCGCATCGTGGCTGATCAACTTACCGACCACTTGGATAAATACAATATACCTTGTCCATAACAACACGGCTTCCAGAAAGGTCACAGCACCACCACAGCCCTTCTTGAGTTCACTGGAGCTTTGCACAAATCCCTTGACAACGGCCTTCTCACAGGGGCCGTTTTCGTCGACCTCTCCAAGGCCTTTGATACAGTACACCATGGACTATTAATACACCAACTACTGAATGCCGGCTATCACCTGACTCTTCTCTCTGGTTTAAAAGCTACTTAGAAAACCGGTCACAGAGAGTAAAAATTGTGGACGCTCTTTCTAACACCCTGCCTGTTCGCTCGGGTGTCCCACAGGGATCCATACTAGGACCCCTCCTTTTTAGCCTTTTCTTAAACTCCCTCCCTCCCTTACCACTGCTCTGAGCAGATCATACTATATGCCACTGATGCTGTTGTATTCTCCACTCACAAAGATCCTGCAACTCTTAAACACAACCTTCAACTTGGTTTCAGTTCTGTAGAGACATGGTTTCTTAATCATAAACTGGTCCTCAATGACAAGAAAACCAAATCTATGCTCTTCTGCAGCTCTCATAACCCACACAAGCTACACCACTTGGCTATCTCCACCACCCAGGGGAACACTCTAGATCAGGTGGGGTCCTTCAAATACTTAGGGATACAGCTTGACCCTAATCTCTCCTATGGACTTCATGTAGATAATGTAGCTAGAGCTGCTAATAGCCGGCTTGGTCTTCTCTACAAACACAGACCACACCTCATGCCAGAAGCTTTGAAGGTTGCAGTCCTGAGCTCTGTGATCTCTGTAATAGACTATGGTCTCATCATTTATGGCTCGGCCACAACCACAACCCTTAGATGCCTCTCAACTACCTTAAATAAAGCATGTCAGCTCATCACTGGTGCTCACCGTCTCACCCACACATGTGACCTGTACACCCAGACCGGCTGGCTCCGACTATCAAACCGCATAAAGTTTCTCACCTGCTCCATGGTGAAAATAATCTACCTTTGCCTTGCACCTTCTGGGGTCTCAACTCTGTTACAACACCGAATTAACAAATGGTGCCTTAGGAAATTCACGCTGCAGCTACTGAAAGTCCCCCACTGTCACACTTCACAGGGACAATGCTATTTTGCTTATCGAGCACTACTCTGGTTCAATGGCCTCAGCTCAACCATCTCCTCTGCCCCAACTATTGGTATGTTTAAAACTAGGCTCTGGGACTATCTCACTACCAACAGCTCCTGTGACTGCCCAACTTAACCTTGTTTCTCCACTTCCCTTTCTGCTCTAGTTGTCCACCCCTTCCCACTGGATTCTATCCTCACATCTTGGTATATCCAATGCTGCACTTTTCACCCTCTTGCCACCCTTCCTACATTCCTTCTCCCCCCACCCTCTTCCCTCTCCCTATGACTCTGGCACTTCTTATCTGTTGTCTATTTTCTCTGACAAATGCCACTGGCTGCCTTGTTACAATGCTACCCTTGAACTGTATTAATCTGTACTCTGTTTGTAATGTTCACATTGTTGTAATGCCTGTCTTGATGTTCCCCATAATTTGCATTTCTCTGACGTGGAACCTTTGTAAAAGAACCATGGCTCAAAGGTATTTGTAATCCTAGACTTGATAAATAAATAAATAAATGTACTGTCGTAGGGTGTAGTATTTGATAGACTGCACTATAGTAAATATGTTAACGGCCAATAATATTTTCAAGATAGTTTCATGGAATATCAAAGGGTATCATATTCCTATTAAATGGACTAAGGTTCTTGCTTTTCTCAAATCATTACTAACCGTTATTGCATTTATTCAGGAAATGCACCTTATAGGAGATGAACTACTAAAATTGAAAAAGACCAGTGTGGGTACTGTAGTAGGTAGTTCATACAATTCTAAAAGTAGAGGTGTTTGCATCCTATCTAATAAGAACTCGAATTTCGTGATTAACTCTAAGCTAAAAGATCCTAAATGCAGGTTTGTTATCATCAGTGCACAAATACAGTAGATGGGGTAGATATTGCACTGGTTAATTTATATGCCCCAAATGTTAACCAGGGTGATTTTTTTGCTAGCGTGGCAGATAAGCTTGAATCAGTTGACCCAAAATCTATTGTTTTGGCATGGGATATGAATTATATGCTAGACAACTACTTGGATAGAAGTACAAGCATAACAACCATCCAAATACTGTGAGCTCATCTAAGGCCCATGTTAAATTCTGTCATGAAATGGGCTTTATAGATACATGGAGGGTGATACACTTCCAGGTCTAATAGACATAACGTCTATCCCAGACTGGATTACATACTAATTTCTAAACCTCTATTAGAAGGCCTTGCCAGTAGTAACATAGATAACATGATCATTTCTGACCACACACCAGTGTCAGTTGGTATACAGATAGCAGACATTTCTGGTTCTAAAGAATTGTGGAGATTTAATCGTAACCTATTGAAGGATAAGGAGTTTTTTATGATGCTAAAAACAGAAATTAAAGAATATCTTGAGTTAATTGACAATGGGGAGGTGTCTAATAGGGTCCTATGGGATGCCCTAAAGGCCTGTATGAGAGGTCGAAACATTTCATTTGCCAGCCATAAGAAAAAGATACAAATTGAAAAGCTGTCTAAGCTGGAAAATGAACTTAAAGGTAAAGAATCGCAGTATGTGAATTCTGGTTGTTCAGTCTCTCAACTATTCTCAGAAATAGTAGGCCTTAAATATCAGGTTAATACTATTTATAATTGGAAAGCTGAATTTGCACTCTTTCATCTGAAGCAGAAGTATTGGGAGTCTGGTGAAGCACAGGGAGAAGTTATTAGCACACAGGCTCCGTAAAAGTACAGAAACCACAAACATTGCCTTGATCAGAGTTAACAAGCTTAAGATGTATAGCCTCGAGGAAAGGAGGTAGAGGGGGGACCTGATAGAAACTTTCAAATACCTCAAGGGAATCAACAAAGTCCAAGAGAGTAGCATCTTTCAGAAAAAGAGATGTGCAAGAACAAGGGGGCACAATGTGAGGAAGTATTACTTCACAGAGAGGGTTGTAGATGTATGGAATGGCCTTCCTGAGGAGGTTGCAGAGTCAAAACAGTGGGGGAATTCAAGAATGCATGGGGCAAACATAAGGCAATTCTAGTGGGAGGTAGGAGGAAGTAGGCTGTTGGTTAACTAGGATCTGCAGCTTAACCGTTAGGTAGGGAAATGGGCAGACTAGGTGGGCCAAGAGGTCCTTATCTGACATCAAATTCTATGTTTCTAGGTTTAAGCATTCAGTTGTTCAATCAGCTACCCAAGTTGCCAAATGTTTTGAAAGATTCTACTTCAATTTATAGGAATCTGAAGCATCTCATGATGAAAGACTGCTTAATTCCTTTATAAATAATATAAAATTGCCTTCTATCTCTGAGAAAGATAAAGTGGTGCTCAATAAACCATTTAC
Organism: Neoceratodus forsteri; assembly: GCA_016271365.2. Classification (NCBI taxonomy): domain Eukaryota; kingdom Metazoa; phylum Chordata; order Ceratodontiformes; family Ceratodontidae; genus Neoceratodus; species Neoceratodus forsteri. The sequence continues at coordinate 131,829,634 of JADMNL010000024.1, forward strand.
TAAGGAGGAATAATCAAAGCAGCTATGTCAGCACCATCAAGTAAAGCACCAGGCATTGATGGGTTCTCAGGAGAATTGTATAAAGCCACAATCCAGTATATTGCCCCCTTGTTAAATAGAGTCTACATTTGGGGCCAGATATTCAAAACTTAGCCCTGGGACTAAATGAGCACTGCCCGGCGTGCCAAAATAGCCCTGAACCAGTAGCAAGCTATATTCAAAAGAATAGCTCTGGACCTAAACCTGCTGAATATAGTGTGCAAAGGAAGCAGTGCAAACAGGGCTGGGAGTGCAGTGCTAAAATAGCCTGGGGAAAAAAAACCAGCTCTGAATATAGTGACAGGGAAGTGCAAAATGCAACAGCAGCTCAGTGGACACAGAGGTGAAGTAAGGCAGAGCTGAAGCTGGTGGACAATGTGTGTGATAGCAACGAAGTGTTGCACAACAACTGCAAACAACAATGCAGGCCACACACTGCAGAACTGTGTTGTGCTTTTGAGAGGTTTGCCTGGAGCTAATCTGTTTGCATAGTGCTAACACATTAGCCTGGTGCAAACATGTGAGCCCAGGCAAAAGTTTGCCATATTCAAAGATCCTATGCAAATAAGCCTACTCAGGCAATCCGAGTGCAAACAGTCACATTTGCATCTCATTATGGCCTGCTTTGCATGCAGGCCATGTACTTGGACCAATACTATTGTATGGAGTACACAGCAGCAACCTGTTGGTTGAAATGGAAGTACAGGCTGGAAGCTGCAGACCAAGGTGTGCTCACAGCAACCCTCTGTTGGTCAGAAGGGACATATGGGTGGATGCTGCAGAAAATGACTATCTGCAGGCACATTCAGTGCATACCACTCACCCATGCAGCACTGCAATGAGGGACACAGACGTACTGACTGAGGTGCAGTGAGGGACACTGACTCTCACAATGAGAGACACAGCATCATACCTCTCAACCTCCATCCTCATAAATCAGGGACAAAGACCCCAAATCAGGGACACATCTGCAAAATTGATACCATTCATTCAGAAAGCTGACAAAATAAGGGGATTAGTGTGAGATGCATGTTCTGAAGAAGAACAAGCCTGTAGTGTTATGGATTGACATTATGTTGTGCCTACAGTCCCCACTGTCCCGTCATGTAAACACATACTGTATGTCTCATAGGACAGAGGAAACTCGTGAGGCAAGATCAGGGACGTGCCTGAAAATCAGGGACAATTAAAAGGTATGCACAGCATCAAACATGGAGATTCTTACCCAGAACACATTGGAACCATTGCCATTACTTGCACAAAGTTACCTATTTATGTAGCATCATAACATATTATTAATTGCTGCCTGGACATATGAATTGACAGCACATTCTCTGTGTATGCAGCATCTGTTCCATGAGGGACAGAACAGGGACAGGGCCATATAGAGGGGTAAAATGAGGGCTGTCTGTAATAATGAGGGACACTTGGGAGCTATGCTCCCATCCTAGACATAGTCAGCCACAGATCTGGTAGTCTAGTGGTCCCCCCACCCCCCATTCACGATTCCTGACTACCAAAGCTTCCAAAAATAGAAATTTTCTCTGGTAGTCTAGTGGTTCCCCCACCCGCATCATGATCCCTGACCACCTGTAACTTTCAAATAAAAGTATTTTCCCTGGTAGTCTAGTGGCCCCCGCCCAACAGTGCCAACCCCCACTCCCCCAACCATCCCTAAACAGAGCCAGCGACTGGCTCAACTCTTCACTCACCACTGTGGCAAGCCACCAACTGAGTGTTGAATGAGCTTGTACCATAGTGAGTAATGAATGAGCATGAGTACGCACTCTTTCATTACTCACTAAGGTATGCACCCATTCAACACTCTGTTGGCAGCTGGCGACGGAGGAGAGCAATGGGTTGAGCCAGTCACTGGCTCCATTCTGGGATGATTGGGCGGAGCAGGGGGTCAGCACTGCAGGTGGGGGGGCCACTAGATTACCAGGGAAAATCCCTAATTTTGCAAGGTACGGGAGTCTGGGATCATGATGGGGGGTGGGGAGACCACTAGACTACCATGGAAAATACCTATTTTTGGTAGCTATGGGGTCATGAATCATGATGGAGGGGGCAGGGACCACCAGACTACCAGGGGTACACATCCACATATTTTGGATTTACACTTTGAATTACTTTGGGTTACAATGCTGCATTACTGCATGCTTTTTGCAGGCAGTATTTAGCTCTGTGCTACAGGTGGTGCAAACACCTGTAGCGTGGCTCTATTCTTTTGAATATGCTGGTGCACCAGCATTCATAGCCACTCCCCTCATTCCCTCCCCTGAATACATTACCTTTTAGTGTTGGCACTATCTCACAGTGACGGGTCTAATAGGGCTTCTGAATATTGCAGCATGCAGCACATTCAGTGCTATTCCAGTGCAATGGCTTTGTGCCAGGCACAAAGCTTTGAATATCTGGCCCTGAGTCTCTTGAATCAGTTATTTTGCCCTCTTCTATGAGGGAAGCAGCCATAAGTGTATTACCAAAAAAGGGCAAAGACCCTACCAGTTGTGGTAATTATAGGCTTATCTTTCTGATAAATGTTGATTGTAAATTTCTGGCAAAAATGATTGCCAATCAACTGAACAGAGTCATTCCCCAGCTAATACACCTAGATCAAGTAGGCTTTGTGAAAGTCCTTAATAGTGCTGACTTTATCAAGAAGGCCCTACACATCATAGATAATGTCAAAAACTCCTTTCCTTAGATGGCAACAAAGCATTTGATCAGCTCAAATGGGGGTACCTGCAAAGCATTTTAACAAAATACTGTATAACTTGGGTACTGGTTTTGTGGAAGGGTGAAAATTCTATATAATAAAATATCTGCTAAAGTTTTATTTTATTTATTTTATTTCAGTCTTTGGTAACTGGGTAAGGACCACTAGGCACAAGTGCCTGTTTTCAGGGGCGACCTGGGAGCACTGGGCGGTTAAGTGACTTGCTCAGAGCCACACAGTATGCAAGTAGAGGTTGTGAGAATCAAACTCAGGTCTGGTTTGCTGGATGTACCAAGCTCGTTCACGCCTCGTTCCTCTAACCTCTAGGCTATAGTGCCAACCGTAAGTTAAACTCAATGGGTTTTTTTCAGGCACCTTTGATATTCAGAGGGACAAGACTTGAGATGGATGAAGTGGCCCCAATTTGCTCCGCAAAGTGATTCGCGGAGTGAAGGCGAATTCGCGGAGTGCTCCACAACGTGAAGCAAAGTACTTCGCATTATAATGGGAAACGCGAAGTCCATTGAAAATAATGACTTTGCGTTACTCCACCTTCCCAAACCACTACTATACTAATTCTTACGGCGAAGTACATTGAAAACAATGTACTTCACCTCACTTCGCCTTGTTTTTAAGCTCCAAAGGCGAATTTTGCAGTGATTTATGGGATTTCAGGTCACATCACGAATCACATTAATTTTTTTACTAGTTACTTGGATGTATTGTAAGCATGTTATGTAGTATCTTTCCAGACTTCACCACACTGCCATTGTACTCATTAATGATAGTTTTTAAGTCGGGGAGTTTGAGCTACAGCTTATCAGGGAAGTACAGCTGTAGGCATTCGCGTTCCCAGTACAGTTCCATATTGGTTATCTCACACTGCTGACACAGAATCACGTTCTTCATCATCACAGTCACAAATGCAGTAACAAATCACGATTCATGATCACATCACGAATCACAGCATTAATTTTTTTTACTACTTACTTGGATGTATTGTAAGCATGTTTTGTAGTATATCTCCAGGCTTCACCACTCCACCATTGTACTCATTAATAAGCATTTTTAAGTCAGGGAGTTTGTGCTACAGCTCATCGAGGAAGTACAACCATAGGCATTCACGTTCCTTCCTGTACAGCATGTGAGTTACAGTACTGTAAGTAGTGGTGGGCGAAGTGGCCCCAATTTGCTCTGTGAAGTGATTCACTGAGTAACGTGGAATCCGCGGAGAACTCCACAATGTGAAGTGGAGTACTTTGCTTCATAATGAGGAATGCAAAGTCCTTTGAAACCAATGATTTTGCCTTATTCCACCTTCCCCAAACCACTTCTCCACCAATTTTAAGGTGAAGTACACTGAAATCAATGTAATTTGCCTCACTTCACCCTGAAATTGAGCTCCAAATGAAATTCTACAGTTATTCATGGGATTACAGGTCACATGGGCTCTAGATTGTTCGGCACAGCCTCAGTTCTGGCCTGGGTAGTGTGTGTGTACAGTGGCAGCTGGAGACAGTTTGCTCTCAGAGCTCTGTGATTCAAAATCTCTAAAAGCTGTTTAAAATGCCTTTTTTGAGTAATATTTTTTGCTCAAAATTTAGTACATCGATTGTAGGAAACCCTTCTGTGCTCATATCATCAAGTGTTTATTGTTATATGTGGATTTTGAATGTTAATTTAGAACAGTCAGTCTGTGTACTGTGAAGTGTGCTTTGGGGGTGGAGTGTATTTGTGGTGTAGGTAGATTAACTGGAAGAAAAAGGCAGTCTTTCTGTTTTGGTTATATTTTGGTTATATTTTTCTTGTATAACTGTGTTAATGTACACACAGTAATATTTTCAGTAATTCTTGAAATTTTTTTGCTGATTGTTGTGGTGCAGCAGTGTACAATTTGTCTGTTTAAAACATTTGGTTATATTACTAAAGGTTTTCAATTTGCTATGCATTACCTGAGTGTGCGTGTGAGTGTGTGTGTGATGCATGCCATTAAATCAGACACCTTTTATTGTGTTACAGAGTAATTGCAGCAGTGTGAACCTGCTATCCGCTGCACCTGCATGAATTTTTTATACTGCTTTGTGATATCTTTACTGATAGTGGATTGTTACTGCCATGCACTAATCCCCCAACTGGCAAAATGTATTCCTTTCCCGATAAGGATTTGTGACTTGTGAGCACTGGTTAGGTGATGTTGTGCCTTTTGTATGCATCCCTTGAGTGTGCAGCACAATCTTAATATGTCTGTGCATTTGCATGGCACCATTAATTCTGAGAGACTGCATTTCTTGTTACTCTCTCATTTCACTTCGTCAGCATTGGGGAATTTTCTGGACACAAGACAGTAGCATTTTGGGGATGCACATTAATTCTGGTGACTCTGTGTGTGACCTGACCACTGTGCACATGACTGAGTGAGTCATTAATTCTGGGAGACTTTGCATTTCTTGTTACACGCTCATTTCACTTCATCAGCACTGGGGAGTTTTCTGGACACAAGACAGTAGCACTTTGGGGATGCATATTAATTCTGGTGACTGTGTGGGTAGGATGCTGCCAATATTGTTGTCACTCCACCTTACTTCGCGTCTAAGGTGGAATGACAACGCAAAGTAATAATAAGGTGAAGTGAGCCTTTCCTATGGAGCACTCTGCATAGCAAAGCGTCAACACGAAGTGGCTACTTCGCGTTCACTTTGCCGGCAGATTTTAAATTTGCTGCATCTCTAGACAAGACAAGGATGCCCCCTCTCACCGCTATTGTTTAACCTGGCCTTAGAACCTCTACTAATTAAAATCTGGTCCACATCTGAGATCAAAGGCATGGGAAATGGCAAACATAATAAATTTTTGGCATATGAGGACAATCTATTACTTACTCTCACAGATACAAGGAGATCACTGTGACCCCTTTTAGAACTCATACATTCCTTTTCCTCATTCTCTGGTTTTAAAGGAAACTTTGACAAATCAGAAATACTACCAATTTCTAAAATATTTTGTACTTCAGACTTTAATCAATATAATTTTAAAGTCTCTGCATCTACAATTAAATTCCTAGGTCTTGAAATTTGTGGAGACATTAACAAAATTAGTCATCTTAATTTTAGTAGTTTACTGGATTCACTGAAATTGGATTTACAGAGGTGGCATCCAATGCTTATGTCTTTCTGGGGGTAAATTCAGGAAATATACGTATGATCCTGGCCTCTAAAGTTTATCTATTACGTTATTTACCAACACAGTTGCCCGAGAAAAATTAAAATCTGTTAGACTCTACTCTTTTAATATATTTGTGGGAGGATAAACCTGCTAGGATATCTAAATCCAAGCTGCAACAACCTAGAAATAGAGGTTTATCCAGATTTTTAAATAAGACATGATACTTTTCTGGTTTCTCAGAGCATTCAGTCCTTATGGCTTCAGGATTTAAATCTGATTCCGGGGTGGGTAGATATTGAAAAGCGTTTATTGAAAGGAGCTAATCCAAGGGTTATTTTGTTTGCAGAATTTCCAAAAGAAGTAAAATCTCACCTCATCCTAAGACCAGCATCAAGGGCATGGTCTAAGACTGCAAAGTGGATGGATTGGAACCCAGCCCTTTCTCCACACTATCCCATTTGGCATAACCAAATATTCCAAAATGAGGGGAAAACCTTAGATTGGCAGATTTGGAAGGAAAGGAACATTGTATACCTGAAAGATTTGCTGGATCAGAGCACATCTACACTGATGTCTTTTGCAGATTTATCTGGAAAATTTAAGTTGCCTAGAACATAATTTGTTTTAATATTTGTAGCTTAGGCAAATCTTAAAAGGAAAAGTCAGTGATTCAGTTACATTGCCCCTTACCCATTTTATGGATAAGATATTCACCACAGATAAGGGATGTAAAACTATATATATATATATATATATATATATAAAATGGTCATAGACTCTAGAGATGATCCAATCCAGCCCATAATTAAACAAGCATTTGTCAATGCCGAATGTTGTTGTGCTGGCATTGGCTTTGGTAGTGCAGCGTGGAAAAACTTTTTGGGCAGGATGTGAAAAATGACAGCTGTACAGTTCATAAGGAGGTGTAAAAAAATGCCAGTGTTGAAAATGTGGCATGTAAATATTGCAAATTTGCAAAGTTACAAGGGTGCATGGGAAATGCGCAACCGCTTGTAACACAATCATTTTATGGATGTTCGGCACCAAATTTTCAACATAGGCATTTTAGCACCTCTGCTCATGTACAGTGTCACTGTCCCAAAAAGTGATTTCGCACAGTGACCACGCTATTTTGCTCCGGACGTGCGAAAACACATTTTGGGCAGGATATGTGAAATGACGGCTGTACTGTTCATCAAGAGGTGTGGAAAAATGCCAATGGTGAAAATCCAGAGTGAAAATATTACAAATGCACAATGTTATGAGTATGTGTGCAATCAGCCAATGCACGCTCATAACACAGTCATTTTATGGAGTATCGTCACCAAATTTTCAACATAGGCATTTTAGGACCTCTGCTCATGAACAGTGTCACTGTCATTTTCATAATCTGGCCTGAACACTGATTTCCAACACGACCATGCTACTGTACGCTGGAATTGCAGAAACACATTTTGGCCAGGATGTTAAAAATGACAGCTGTACTGTTCACAAGGAGGTGTACAAAAATGACAATGTTGAAAATATGGCATGAAAATATTGTGAATTCACGACGTTACGAGCCTGCATAGCAGCTACGCAATGCACACTCATAAAACAGCCATTTTTTGGACTTTTTCCAACAAATTTGCAACATAGGCTTTTTCAGAGCCCACCTTATGAACAGTGGCACTGTCATCTCATTACTGGGTCCCAAAAGGTGATTCCACACAGTGACTTCAAAATCACCTTTCAGGACTGATTAACGACATGACAGTGACAGAATTAATGAGGAGGGGTCCCAAAAACCCCATGTTGAAAATTTGGTGTAAAATTCCCAAAAATGCCCGAGATACGCATTAAAGTTGAAAACCCCCTATTTATTCCATTATACAGCTTGCCGGCATTTCCTCAGTTTGCGGTCGGCTTTGAAGAGTGCAAACGTGTTCCCGGTCCACTGAAGATTGTTGCACCAGACCCCAGAGGTAAGTATGGGGTGACAGGGGGGTGTTGGGAGGTAGGGTGTGCAGTGGGTGGGTCTAGCTTGTGGGAGTGGGTTGGAAGACTATGAAGGATCATTTTTGCTTTATAGGTAAAAAAAATAAAAGACTTGAGGACCATTTACGGCTTTAATAGGTGCTTTAGCCTTTGGGAATTGAGCTCCCAGAAAGTCACCTGTGTGTGTGTGGTTGGGTGCTTTGTAGCAGGGGACTGGTCACCCCATTGGCAAACAAGTAAAGGGGGGTGTAGGATCTGAGGAGGATTGGGCACCCCCCCTTGGCAAGCAAAAATAAGGGGGGAGACAGATTATGCCAACAGGGAGTGGGATCCCCCAACAGCAAAATTCAAGGGGAAGGAAGGATAAATGTTGATGGGGATTGGGCCCCGTCGGCAAAGAAAAACTGTTGGGGGGCACATGATGCCGAGGGGGATTTGGCATCCCCTCGGCAATCAAAGAAAGGGGGGGTTACATGATGCCAATGGCGATTGGGTACCCTCATTGGCACACAATAAAGGAAGGGGGTTGACAGGCAACAGCGGCAGTCACTGCCGCCGTATTGCCTGCACGTAGGGACAGGTGAGTTGAGGTCACGCTGCATGAGAGCTTCGCTGTCATTGCAGCGGACCTTTTCTGTGATGTCTTCACCTGATTAGCTAGGCAGGGTGTTGGCCCCTGCTGCTGGCTGATTGGGGAATGTGGGACGCAACTACTGGTGCATGCCCTGCATTCGCCCAATAGTGACCACGCCTCCAAATCTGCACTACTCACAAGATGTTGGCTGCGCAACTGCACCAACATAAAAATGGGAATTGGAATTAGGTACCACTATCTCTCCAGAGTAGGAGTATGCCAAAAAAATCTTCCGAAGGTGGAAGACAAGTGAAAGTCTGACTTTCGCATACACGAAAGTTCGGAAATCAATTTCTGATCTTTCGCAGAAATTCCACCTGCTTCCTCCATTGTCCCGCAACTGAAAAAAATATCCAAACCCTGGTGGCTAGTGGCCCCTACCCCTTCAATCACCCACCAGTGTCTCTCACAGTATAATATTACTGGTTACCCCCCCACACCGTCCTCATCCTCTGACCACCGTATAATAATTTTCCCTGGTGGGCTACTATAGTAGTAAAATTCCCCTCCCTTCCAGTCCCAGAATCCCAATCTCCAGTATTTTTTAAATGTACTTTTATCCTGGTGTGGTGGTCTAGTGCCCCCCTGCACCACCCCTCCCCAACCTAATAATTAGATTCCCACCTGGCTCCCCATTCTGAAATGTAGCAGGGCAGCAGCAGTGACCACTGGCACAGCTCTCCACTCTTCTCCTTGGCCGGTGGCCCACTGAAATTGTGAATGAATGAATGAACACATGCACATGCACTCATTCATTCATTCATTCACAAATTAGTGGGCCACCAACCGAGGAAGGAGAGCAGAAGACTGTGCCAGTGGTTGCTGCTGCTGCCCTGCTACATTTCAGGATTGGGGGAGTGGGATGGGAATCTACCTATTAGGGGTGGGGAGGGGTGGTGCGGGGGAGCACTAGACCACCACACCAGGATATAAGTACACTTAAAAAAAATACTGGGGATTGGGATTTGAGGACTGGGAGGGAGGGAGGGGAATTTTACTACAACACTAGACCACCAGGGTGAAATTAATATACAGGGATTGGGGATGAGGATGGTGCAGGAGGAGGAACCATAATATACTGTGAGGGACACTGGCAGGTAGTCAGGTGGGGGTTGGGGGTGGCTTACCACCAGAGTTTGGGTAATTTTTTACAGTGTGGGGCTGCTGGGCAAATTGGGTAAAATAAGTGGGTGGACAAAAGCGGGTAACCAGGAGAAATTTTGTCAGTAACATTCGTGAAAGTTTTCCATTCCGCCATGGGTGGAAGTTTGGAAACTTCCTCGAAAGTTACCCAATTTCTGCTGAGGTTTTGACGTGGTGGAAAATCCCACTTTTGTTCACCCCTACTCCAGAGGAATGGGATCACAGTTGGACAAATACCCTCAAGGCATGTAAAGAAGCAAAAGGCAGACTAACACATTATGAAATAGTCCATTGGTGGCATCGCACACTGGATAAACTGTTCAAACTGGGCTTGTCTGATAGTAACACATGTTGGAATGGAGGTGCCTCAATGATATCATCACTATCTCACATATAATTTAGTCCTATCCATTAATATAAAATGTTTGGGATGATGTTTGAGGAGCATGTGAAAAGATTCTGAGCAAAATAATAATAGCATCTGAGAAATTGGTAATGTAAGGCATTACATCTGACCTTGTAGAGTGGTCTCAGGCCAATGTTTTGTGGTTAATTGAAGCCCTGATCTCAGCCAAAAACTTAAACCTTAGACACTGGAAACAAAGTGGTGCCCTTCCCATTGTTGGAATGGTTGGAGGACATTGCCGCTAGATCTAGCTATGAAAGGTTAACTTTTGTCTGTAGTGATTGCATAGAGAAATTCTTAGACATTTGGAACCCTTTTCTACATTCTGTTTTTTTTAAAAAAAAAGGCCGTGTGAACTAACTGAACATAACTAAATTATAAATAAATATATATATATATATATATATATATATATATATATATATATATATATATATATACACATATATATATACACATACACCACTTCCCTTGGTAGTTTATTCCAGATATTAAAAACCTTCTGGTTTAACCAGTTTGCCCTTTAATTTAATTTAATTTAATTATGTTTCTGTTTTTGTGTAGAATCATAGTTTTAGAATATATTTTGTGTTTTTATTAGACGTTTTAAGATGGTTTTCTTGTGCGAGCAGCACTAGGCTTTTTGGGTTTGGATTTTTGAGTAAGACGTATGTTTTTTCAAAATTTTGGAAAATTTCATTTACAGTTTGTGATTATTAAGCAATGTTGCAGGGGTCATGTGTTTTTTTATTTGTATGATTTCTTTTTGATGTTGGGTTGTTTGATTTGGTTTGTGACCTTTTTTGACCCTGAAGATATGTAATTAGCATAATTACCTTTCTTACCCTTGACAGGATATGTTCTCTATTAATGTACCCCATCATGTCTTCTGAGCAGGGATATGTACTAGATTAATGCAGTACTGTGTGATGGGGTCCTGACCAATGAGGAGCCACAACTGGATCTGCACGGGTGGTAGCTTCATCTTCGATGCATCAGGGATTTTTTCTCTCCCAATTTTCTCCCCATAGGGATGGCAGCTATGCAATGATGAGCATGTGCACATGCCAATGTGTTGCTGTGCCAGCATCCGGTGGAATCTCTCCCCTTTTGGTGGCACCGACCGTGATCCCCCTAGCTTCCACTAGGAGGTGACTGTGCTACAGGACACAGATTCCTTCCACTCTGAAGGTGGAGAGCTTTCCCTAGGATGCTCAATCTCCCTTCCCTGGCAACCTAAGCACACTTCCAAATCAAATTTGCCAGCATCATGAGCAGTAGCTAGGCAGACAGCACCAGTGAACTGAGCACATGTCCAAACCCAGCATGGTGAGTGGTAGCTAGGCAGGCAGCCCCAGCGACATGAGCACACTCCCAAACCCAGTATACCGGCATTGTGAGTGGCAGCTAGGCAGACCGCTCTAACCACTATATTGGCATGGAGGAGGGGGTTGGCATGAGTTGTAAGAGGCTAGCAGGAGGGAGAAGGGAACACTGGACAGCAGGGAATGCTAATTGGGATTGGCTAAGGAAATGGGTACAACTAGACTACCAGACAATGATAAAGAGAATGGGGGGGAAGGGACACCACAATAGATGGGCTCAAATGATACAGGATCTATGCTTTCTACAACTACTGTAAGTTAACAGGGCCTGTGTGGGGTGAGACTCCAAGCATGAGATTTAGGTGACAGGACCGCAAAGGGAAGCTGAGTGGTTCTGGCTGCCCAAGCTAGATACATGGAATTTGTCAGTCAATAAGGCATTGAGTTCCACGCCCTATACAGTAATAGAGACTGTCAAAAAGAAATCTGTGCTAAGTCCAGATCAGTCTCACTGCCAGGAGGTTGTGTGAGAGACCCAGAGAGACTGCAGCTTCCCAGGCTCCATGGGCATGGTAGCTTGAAAGGTGCACCCGATACCTGGACTTGTAGTTAATTTAAATTAGACTGAATGAAACATAGAATATGTTGGCAGAAAAAGACCATTGGTCCATCCAGTGTGCCCTGTTATATCCTTTCCTACTCCAGGACCTATTGTCTAGTCAGGGCCTTTGCCCTTGCTCCACCCCCCTTGCTCACTGACCTACTGCTATCCCCCTGAGTAACTAGTAAGTCTTTTTCTTGTTCCCAGCTGTGTTTTAACACTTACTAGTTTTTGCACTCACCACCTCTTCCAGTAGGCTGTTACATGGCTCAGCCCCTCACTCTGTAAAATAAAACTTTCTCATGTCCCTCCTGAATCCCCTCTGCTTCCACTCATATTCTTGTGTCCTTGATGTGCCAGTCCTGCTGAATATTTCCTCCCAGTCTACCTTGTTTATTCCTTTCAGGAACTTAAAGGTCTCTGTCATGTTGCTATTCTCCCTTCTGGTCTCCGGTGAGTACATGTTCAGAGTCTTAGGCTGATCCTCATAGGATCTGCCCTGCTGGCCCCAAATCATTTTGGTTACCCTATGTTGCATGATCTGCAGCCTGTCTTTATATTTCCTTAGGTGGAGATTCCAGAATAGGGCATAGTATTCCAGATGTGGCCTCACCAGTGATCTACAAAGAGGTAGTATTACTTCTTCTCTCTTGCTGTCAACCCCCTTCCCAATATACCCCAACATTCTGCTTGCCTTGCTGTAGTCCTTGTTGCATTGACCAGATTGTTTTAGGGAGTTGCTTATGATTAATGTTCTGTGACACACCGTAAAGAGGTGCTTGATGGAAAAAAAGGCACGCACTGTCTCAGAGTTGTTTCTAGCTGGGGATCCTCCAGTACAGCAGGCCCAGAGACTGTGGTGCCATCCCCTGAGTGCAGAAAGGGTTACAGCCAGAGCCCTGGAGGAGCAGCAGTAAGGGGGAGCCTATGACCGTACCTCTGTCCACAGTTGTTGGAGTTAACCAGAACCAACCAGCACTTACAACCAGATGGCTGGAGTCTGACCTCCCAAAAATTGAGGTGGGGGGAGTTGGGGCTATGGCACTGAAACTGCAACATCCTTGAAAGTGTGTCCAAAGCAGTGAAAGGCCTAAGAGCCAAAGCAACTTAAGATCAATGAGAAGTTCGAGTTAGGAGGTGGTGCAGATTGGTGAGTGAGACTGAGATGCAGCGTAGCCAAGAGGTGCCATATTTCTTCACTGTCATTGCAGAGGGACTGTTCGGAAGGAGACCATTCCTCAGAGGTTACTAGAACCATAACGTCAGGGTCTCAGTCCTGAAACCCCAGTGACATTGTTGTTACATAGCTAGTGGCTGAGGATTTAATTTTGGGCAGGACAGTGCCAGATAACTGATAGGCCCAGGCAGAAGAGCTGAAAGAGCCATAGAGCTCATTCCAGTAGGACTGTAAATAAACAATTTCCTTTGTTTCAAAGTGTTTAACATTTTTTTGCAATGATTATTTTTTACGTACCCCAACAAGCTGCAACTCCATGCTAGCCACCATCTTCACTATGGAGTACCCACTGCAACCAGTGGAGAGCTCTCCTATAATGCCTTCTGGAGGAAAAGCTGAGTGCACCCACTTGTGGGGAGGATACAGGACTAGCAGGGGGAGGTCATGTAGCTTGTTATAGTAACAACGTTGTAATACTTGCATAGCGTATATGTCCCCTAATCCCATTTTCTCTCTTGCTACCCCTTGTTCTTTCCTACTCATCCCCTTTTATGTTCATTTTTATTTTTATCCACCTGGTCCCTGGTGGCTCTACATCCTGTTGGATTCCCCCAGCCCCATCCCCCACTCGCAGCCTACCCTTCCAGCTACCCCACGGCTTGCCCCCTGTGGTGAGGCAGCAGGGATCCCCCTCGACCTGCCTAACGCCAGATTCAGTTCTGGAAGGGTTACTGCCCATCATGGGGGCAGTGCTTGTGGGGACCGACCATCACTCTGCACACCAGTACCATTTTTCCTCCTGTAATTGGTTCCACTAGACGAGGCATGCAATGACACCCAAGGAGCAAGCACGCATGCTCCTGTATGCATTCCTCCAAAAGTCTGCCTAGTCCCCCACTTCTGTAGCTTTCGGTGTGCCAATCCCTTAGCCTCTGCCAGGGACCAGTTGTGCACTGAACCGCTGAAGTTCCCCCACCCTGGAGAAAGAGAGCAGTCCTAAGGATGCTCGATCCCTCTCCTCCCCTGCCGACCCCCGGTGGCCCATGCTCATTCCCGAACATGGGTCACCAGTGTAGCACAAGGTAAGGCAACCAGTACCTCAGCCCTCAGTGCCAGCGGGCCGGCACTCCTCCCCTTTTAAATAACTCTGTTTGTTCTGCATTTTAGTTCAGGTAGCCCTATGTGAGTGGGGGAGATCAAAAATATTTATTGATGGGGCAAGAGTAGCCATGAGTGATAGCATCGGGTACCCCCTCATGAAAGTCATCAGCTTAGCTGTTCCTGAATTATTCTTACCCTGCACTCACCAATTAACCCAGGTGGAGGTACTGCATAATTGTTTATCTGTACCCAGTTGTTTTGCAATTGCAAGACTCCAAGCTGGCCCCCTTGGAGTGGTAAAAGTAATGGAGAGGTGAGGCCCAGTGATCCTAGGCTTACATGTACACTTGGAGGGGAAACAGATAGGGTTGGAAAGAAAAATCCAATTGGAATGTAGTTTAGTTTGTGGTACACAGCAGGCAGTCTGGGTATCACTCTAGTTTCCGAAAAGAGATAGGATCTCAGTCACGCAAAGAGATGAGTCTTGAATTAAAACCAGTAAAAGTTGAATTAAAAGTACTCCTTAAAGAAGCAGATCATCCTAGAAGGCATACAGTTGGATTTGCAGACTGTAGGGAGACAGTGCAGACAGACAGACACGCTGAAAGGTGAAGAAAGGGTAGGAAGATGTGGTGGGTTGTTGTGGATTTAAGGAAATATCATGAAAGTAAGACTTTAAATTGAAACTTTAGAAAATGGAATTAATTAACAGTGAAGGACCTTTAAAGAGAGAAAATGTTTCTCAGGGAGAACTCATCTCTAGATGAGTAATACCTGTAGCTGAATTGCATTTCTAGGTGGTAAACTCCTCCCTGCGTTGTGCGAGGAAGAAAGATATTAGAGGAGCAGGACCTGGCTCAAACAGTTTTGCAGGAGAAAGGGGAATTCACTTCCTGTGTGTTCTGGCCAATTTCACTCCCTGCACTTTGAAGGAAAGTGTCTGTTAACTGATGCCTTTTTTGAGAGTTCCCATTGGGCTAAGAGCATGGTAAGGGGAGGCAAATGAGGGCCTCTGAAACCGAGAGAGTGCTGTTTAGAGCTGCATTCAGTTCAAACCCAAATGCTTGGTTTGATCCCAAATCCAAACTCATGATAAGGGTAAGCCTATCCTTAAAAGTCAGACCTCACTTATTAGGACATCTCAGTTGGACAATCATGGGTAAATCAGTTGTAAATAAAGTCAGATAACCATATTATTCCTTTGCATAGACTTGCAATGCCACAGGCAATGTTTCAGACAACATTTATCAAACATAGGTGTGATCCCCTAGTGAGAAATAGACATTTTAACTGTTGAAACAATTTCATTTCAGAAGAGTTCACAGACCAAGCTAAGAGACACTCACCTAAGAAAGCAGAGGGCGAGACTGTGCCATTGCTCCTGGCAACCATCACACTAATGCCTGTCTCCACAAATGGCACAGAGAAGTCGATGATCTCAGAACGCTCTTCATTTATAGTCAGGGACCCAATTGCCATGTCCGCACGCTTATAGTACACCTTCAAGGAAAACAGAGGCGTGCATCAGCTTTCATTATTAGGAGGGATTGGGAGAACCACAAAAGGTTCTGAAAGGTTTTGATATACAATAAAATGTACTGACAGTTATCCAAATCATATCAGAACTTTTGGAATCTTTCAGTTTAAAGCACATGAACTGTATTAACCATCATTTTCCCCCCTTAAACTATTTTCAGTGAAGGGATCCAAAAAAGGTTTTGATACAGTTCTTTTGTAGAAGAAAAGCATAGGTTCTGGATGGTTCTGAACTTATCTGAACTGGTTGTCCTATTACTAACTCTTAGATCCACCAGACATGGAATGCTGCTATGTATACAAAAGGACAATACTGTGGTTGCAAACATTCTTATAATGTTTTTAGGGCATAACAGGTTAGAATTAAGCAGGGTTGTACCAATTAATACATGCTATTAATGCATTAAATTAAATTAATTCAGCGTCTAGATCAATTAAATCAAATTAATAATTAATCAGTGTTAGCCCATTAATTAATTCAATTAAATTAATGGTACCTCAATTAATAATTAAATTAACAATTAATAGTTATTTTAATAGCTATTTCTCCTTATATTTTACTAGACATCATATATTGTTTACAACATACTGTATATTCATTTATTTATATACATTTATATATGTACACTAATATAATTTGTTCAATATTTTAATACTTATACATAGGATATAATAAATTACACACCAAGTCTTTCAGTAACTGAGGTGTTTAAAAAAAAAACACAGTCTTTGGGTAACTGCCATCAAAAAACGTATTTTGCAAAAGAGATATTTAATTTTCATTTATCTCACCAAGAATCACACATCAACCACACATCCATTGAATTGGCTTTTTTTAGTAATAGTAGGCTTTGTTGCATTTCACGAATATGAGGCATTCAAATGTCTCATCTAGCATTATGTTTCGCTCTGGTGACAAAATATTACCTTCAACACTGAAAACTAATTCAGCTGGAGCTGAGGAAGCGGTCAGGCAAAGTATGTTCATTGCTAGGGTAGACAGCAAAGGGAATGTGCTTGTTTGTACCTTCCGGTAACTTAATGAGGCACAGTTTTCTGGAGCGATATCATCAATCAGGTATCGGTCAAGCTCCATGCAGATGTTGGAAAAGTTATCAATCAATCAACCAAAATTTTATTTGTATGAGGTGCCCTTCCAGTGCTCAGAGCGCCTTTACAATATACATTAAAACTCACAGTTTATAGTAAAACAAATATAAACACATATTAAATCACATTCATGTATACTCTGTACTTAATAAATTCCTGAGAATGCCTGGTTAAATAAATATGTCTTTAACAATTTTTTAAAACCTACGGTCAAGTGGAGGCTTTCATTCTTTATTTGCTGCTGTGCCACTTCTCATGAAAGAAAAGAGTTTGAACTTTTTTGTTGGAGGTGCTAACGCTTTGGTGGATGTGGCATTCTTCTGAGAAGCCACAACTTCTTCTGCCAAAGTGCCAGATGACTGAATACAGTGTTGACAAATGAATTTACCAAACTTAATTTTTTTCAGCCGATTCCAACTCATTGCTGACCCCAGTTCAACTTTAACCGTGGGCCAAGTATCAAACATGCCCAAAAAATCTCTTTTCTCTCATATTTAATCAAATGCTTTTCCAGTGACTGTTCTAGTCCATTTAACAACTGACAATAGTAGCATAAAGTATAGTGCTGGAAATGATGCCGTAATCCTCTGATGCATGGTATTACATACCGAGTTGTTGGAATATTTTGCCTTTGTGTCATGTCAGTAGCATCTTCACATGGCTCTAGTATTTCTAACATTTCCTTTAGCATAGCTGCTTTGTATGGTGACAGCTTATCATTTGATACATTGTCCAGCTGATCTTCACTGAATGCTAAAATGAAATGAATCATCTTGACCTGAGAGTTCCAGCATGTGGCATTTGAGCACACTAATATTTTTTTTTCATTTCATGAAGAGCATCTGACTTGATTGTCATATATCTTACACCACTCACAAGAGGAAGCTTTGGCCAGAGTATTGTTTAACAAGGATGCCTGTGTAAGACCATCCTTAATTACAAGCTGAAGTGTGTGAGCAAAACAAGATAGCCATGTAGGCAGCAGTCCAATAAGGTTGTATAAGTCATCACCTGAGATTGCAGTAATATTAGAATCAGCAGCCCCATCATCAGTGTCAAGCTCCTCCTCATTCAGAATGCCTGATGCAGAATCATCTCCTGATGCTATTCGAAATTCAGGTAATGAGACTTCAAAAGCCTTGGCCACATTGACTACATTGTCAGTAACCACATATTTCACATTACTGGAAAGGCCAAAAACTGTGACAGCTTCATCAAAGTGGTGTGCTATGTTGTCAGCCGTATGCCTCCCCTGTAGCCATTTGCAGGCAAGTAAAAAGGATTTCCAGTCTCTCATGTAGGAAGCAATCATCTCCAAAATGTTGTCAGGTATAAAGATTAATACAGGGTGTTATTTTCAATTAGAAAATGTATACTAGAGCACTTGTTATGTTAGTCTGGCAGTATTTTGAATTACTATATTGAGATATTAAGTAGTTTTACTTAATATGAAAAACAGAACAAAACCTGTGGATCGGGTTGTGGAACACTTGTTTGGTCATCTGTAATCTACTGTGGTTCCATTTAGTAACATAACTGTGGTACAATGCCATTCCTTCTCTAATTGAACCATGCTGAAACCACTGTTACTCCTCCCTGAACCACACTGCTGAGAACCGCTGAGAACCGTGATCATGCCTCCCAATAGTAATCCTCCTAGCAGCCATAAATATAACATATCAGTATAAATGGAGAGCCGTCCCACAGGAAGTGAACAGGAGAAGTGAGCCATTCCTTTCTCTTGTGGGTTAGCTTTTGCAGATTGCAGGTTGTGGGTTGGTTGTGGAACACTGGATCAGTAGGGTGACATATTAGAAAAACAACTATTGTGGGGGAGAGCTCATCCACATTCTATGCTGTATCAGAGTACTGTCGCATGCAGCATGCAGCATGTTTACAATACAGAACAGAGAGTGGGAGAAACCAGAGAACCTTGAGAATACAGAGTGTAGTCAATATGAAAAAAAATCTTATATTAATTCAATTATTAATGCATTTAAATTAATGCATCAATCCACACAAAAAAACTCATTTAATAGGGGTCCAATTAACAATTAACTCACAATTAATGGGGGTCATTAATTACTTAAATTAACATTAATGAAAAAAATGTCTCAATTAAATTAATAATTAAATTAATAATTAACAATTAACCAACCCTGCCGCAGACCGAGTGCCGTAAACCACCCAATGCGCATGTAAATCTCACACTAACACACCTCCTGGAGTGCATTATTGCTAATATTAAATGAATCAAGAAAAAAATGTAGCATTTATTGCCAATAATTCAACATCTTTTATTATTTTAATGGAGTTCAGTATTTTGTTCATCCACCTGTAAAAAATAGTTCCAATAGCATAGAAATATATCATTATAAAAGAAATATCATTATAAAAGAAAGCAGTTGACTGAATGTAATGTATAGAACGTTTAATGTAATATACATTATCAGATTCAAGATTGTGTTTATTAATACAATCCCTTGCGTCTCATGCAAGTAGCTAACATTTTCAGTAACTGACAATTCTTGAGACTCTGAATTATGTGAGGGTGTGTTTAGCATATTCTTTGTGATCCCTGCTCCACTCCAACTTTCTGTTGTGTGGTACCTTAAGAGTGCAGTTGGCCTTACCTCAGCTGAGGCCTGCATATTAATTGTAGGTAGCACCCCGTTCTGATCGTCTGCTGCTCAGCCAATCACTGAGGGAGTAGTCATTGCCACATCATCAGCTACATTGCTGATGACATGGAAGTCTCTTGAGGAAGTTGAAAGATGCATTCAGAAACAGCTCAACTGTTTGCTCTAAGTTTCTTTGAGACATTTCTGTATTTTGTATATTTAGTGTCTGGGGTTCTGGTACTCTGCTGTCAGTTTGGGAGGTTTCTCAATATCATTACCATGTTCACTGGCAGTTCCAGAGGTCACTTTGTGATTGGGGCTACCAATTAGAAAACTTTGAAGAAACTTGTCAACAGAGCCAGAGAACAGATTGAAGCAGGTACTCTGCATACTTGACATTTGTCTTTTAATTTGTTTTTGTTACACTGGTATTAGAGGTTGTGTGTTTGGAGATGTGTACCTGTTACTGGCACCGTTTTACAAGTACAAACTGGCAGCTTTTGACCTTGGAAATGCTCAGTCACTTGATACCGCTCTCTGTAGCTGCTCTTTGGTCAGCTGGGACTTTATTCATGTGTCTGTTGTGAGATTTAAACATGGATAAAGTTCCTGCCTGACCAATCAGGTTAAAGTAATTTTCTTGCCCATTTTATAATTGTTAGTATTCTGATCACGTATTTACGCTCCTGAATCCATCGCCGGGCATTCTGCTTGCCTGGGCACATCTTGCTGTAGTTCTGCCCTCTTGGTTATGTCACTGAAGTACACACATTGGAGCACAACAATAAGCTATATTTCTGGCCTCTTGGTGGCAGCAAGCTTGGCAGCACTGCCCACATGACCTTAATTAAAAAAAAAATACATTATATATAATAAACACTATCCAGTCATGGTGAATAGGTAGTGGCAATCTTCCCAGTTCTCTGCCGTGACATCATAATAATTTTGTTACAGGTGCCCTTATGCTGCACTGTGCCCATGCTACTACACCTTTGTTGTAAGTTTATGGTTCCAGTAGGAGGGCCTCGTATAGATTTAAGAGTGTTGCCATGCAGGCACGAGTTCATAATGTTGCAAGACATTATGCTGAAGCAATATACCGCACTGCCAATACAGCATGATATATTGACAGCGGCATAAGTCTGTGTTTTTAGAGGGGCTCCTCCCCTCGCACCCCCCAATATGGGGGCTGCACCTCGAACCCCCCAACTAAAATTTATCAACTCGAGGGGGTTGGACACTTACTTTGTGCAAAGTGCAAATAAAAGAAAAATTATGTGTGACTGGGACCAGGATTTGATACTCAGTCTGCAGGTGCACTGCCCCCATTGCTGCCCATGGCTCATCCCACCGAGCCATGGCAGCTGCTCAGTGGACCCTCCTCCAACCAGAGGACCCATCCTCTGCAAGAGAAAAGAGACAGGGTGCACAACCGCGCATAGATCCTTTAGCAGTTTTGCACCCTGTCACTATTCCCACCTACACTGTCTCCGATGTGTGGCTTTAGCATGCACCATTCTCTATACGACAAAATGATCTGGTAGGTGCCACGCATGTTCTTAGGACAAGAGGACTGTGAGCTAAAGGTGAGCAGTTCTGTGGTCCTAAGGATGCAACACGTGACACTCTTAGAGCCATAATAGGTCCTCCAAATGGACCCATAAAATTATTTATTGATCACTAACTTTCTAAACTTAAAAAAAAATCATTTTTTTTCAAATTTAAAACAGGGCTTCTCACAGACCACTTGCTCCCTCAGCATTTTAATGCGATTAAAGTTTTTATAAAATTTTCCAACTTTTACAGCAGAGATCAATGTACAAATTGTAGTATATCTGAAGTCAGTATGTATGTATTATATGCATACTAACTTCAGATGTACTACAATTAGTACCTTGATTGCTACTGTAAAAGTTAGAAAATTTAATAAAAACTTTGATTACAATGAAATGCTGATGGTGCAAGTGGTCAGTGGGAAAATTGCTACAATGTCTCAGCATAAGATACTCTTATGGTAATAAAAGTACCACCCACACGCACACCTGAAGGAAGCTGGAAGGGGTGGGTGGGGAAGGGTGGTTTTAATTTGTCCAGGTCCCCAAAGAAAGAATTGAAGAGGTTGGCCACCATCTCTCAGTGGAGAGGGCTATGGGTTCATCAGGTTTATCATGACTGAGTAGTTTGTTGAGGGAGCCCCAGAATTATTTAGGGTGTCCTCTGATGTAGGACAGTTTGTCTTTGAAAAAGTTGACTTTGGCAGAGTGGACGGCTAATTTGCACTAATTCTGGAGAAATTTGTTCTGCTGTAGTAAGCAAGGGGTATTTTTTTCTGAATCTTGTCCATGCCCTATCTCTCAACCTCATGAGTTTCAGAAGGTCTGGAGTGATCCACTCATGGTGATGTCCCTTGACTCTGATATTTTTCAGGGGGATGAAGGAGTCACAGATATTGAGAAAAGTCTTACAAAAGGTGTCGAGGGTGGCATCAATGTAGTCAATGTTCAGGGTGAAGGATCAATCGGTAGCTTGAATGGCATTAGTGAAAGTGTCGCTATTGAGATTGTGGAACTGTCTAACATAACTGAATTTGGGGTCAGATTTCAGGCCCTTGCAGACCAGTTGCAAAAGACAGCACTGTGGTCACTGAGGGAGTCAGGGAGAGTCCCAGAGCTGTCACT
Source organism: Neoceratodus forsteri (assembly GCA_016271365.2). Taxonomy (NCBI): domain Eukaryota; kingdom Metazoa; phylum Chordata; order Ceratodontiformes; family Ceratodontidae; genus Neoceratodus; species Neoceratodus forsteri. The sequence continues at coordinate 131,851,866 of JADMNL010000024.1, forward strand.
TAAGAGGGGTTGTTGACAGTAATCCAGTCAATCAAGGATTCATAGTTTTGTAGTTCGAGCGTGTGGGGGTAGTGATGATGTGGTGCATCCCTAGGCCTGCGATGAGTTCCCTAGCTTCATCGGCAAGGCTAATGCCCCAATTTATGTTGAACTGTCTGAGAATTATTCACTCACGGTTACGGGGAGGGAGTTCTTTAGGAGAAGAAGTGCAATGAGTTCATCATTGAGGGTACTGGGGGTTGGGGAGGAAGGCTGTGGTGATGGTCCTGGTCTTTTTGCAGCAAAGGATAAGGTTTACCAAAAGTATTTCAAAGGTGAAGGTACCTGGGTTAAGGGCAAGTTATTTAGAACTTAGAACTCCTTTGCTGTATTGAGAGAAAACCGACCATTTGCAGAGAAAAGAACATCTGCAACATTTGTATAGTATACAGCTGGTCCCATTTCCATAGGAAAACTGTGACTTCTCCTCTATACATCATGCATAACAATAGATGGTGGGAAGTTTAGAAAGATGCTGGCTGCAGGTTATTGTGAAATTGTTGCCAAGGTAGCATTCTTGAGCTTTTCTCTCAAGGGATAGTGTGGCAGCCATTTCTCTCAAATGTACCACAGCAATATTCTGCACTCCCCACCATCTGGTATCATCTTTGTCATGCAAGGTTCATTTAACAATGATCAACATTTGAGGTCCCCTCCCACCAAGAGGAAACAAATCTGGCCAGAAGATTCACTGGACCAACTCAACATACACTGTCACTTTAAAAACAAGTAGAATGTGGCCAGAGCAGTACTTTACCAGTAGCAATACTACTTACTAAGCCAGTGGCCTGGGTTTGGGAGTAAACTCTAGTGATTGGAGGTTGTTGGCAGAGGGAGGATAAAGTATCCCATGCACTGATCTCCTCCATTGGGTAGGGAGGGACGTGTCTCCTGCAATAAGCCTGACACATGGCAATTGGGAGGCTCCAGTAAGGGAGGAACCCTGGAAGACAGGGCTGGTACCTGGATCCTGCTCTTGAGGGTCTTGGCCAGCCCTTTCAGACCCACTACAAGAGATAAGTCATGGGAGAAACCGATGAGGGTAAGTCCTTGGTACTCTGGGTTAATTGGGCTAGGGGGACCATCTGGAGGAAGAGCTAATAATAACAAGCATGCCATGCTACCCCCCTTGTAGTTAAGCATTTCATCAATAGCGATTAGAAAACTCCATTCTTCTGAAGTGCAATAATCTTTTCAGCACAATAGTCTGTGTTGTTGACAATCCCAAACTTGACACTGCGTTTTCATTTGACTTTCTCTATGGGTCAATAGATCGCTATGTTTATCCGAGAGTCTCAGCTGAGATTTGAACTTGTGTCAAAGAACAGCACACTTGCAGTATTGTATTCAATGAGCTGAGCGGCAGCGCTTTGACTTGCAGTAGTCTGTGTCTTCTGTTTCATCCTTGCCCCATTATATCCAAGCAAAAAAGAGAGATCACAACATGAGCCTGTTATCTTACATTAAAATGTTAGATACGAGTTTATTTCAGAAAGTCAAATAAAATAGGTAGCCAAGCATTTTCTTAAACGCCCTAACAATCGTGTCTGTTCTGTAACCAGTGCAGTCTGTTCCCTATATTACTACCTCAACCCCCTTTACCCATTCTGCCTCCTAGCACTTCTTCCCTTCCTCCACCTCCCTATATCCCTACTTCCTCCTCCCCTACCCCAGTCACCTCCCTCCCCTAGACCCCCCTCCCTGTACCCCATCTCTGTGCACAATATTCCTGTCCTGCTCAACCTACCACCCTCCCCTTCCCACCTCCCTGTCTCCCTCCCTACCCCTCCTACCCCTACCTCAGTCACCACCTCCCTAGACCCCTCCCTGTACCCTCACCTCAGTGCAAAATATTCTTGTCCCTCTGAACCTACCACCCTCCCCTGTGATGTCATCTATAGCCCCATGTTTTTACTTTTTTCTTTTTCTTTCTGCCCCAGTGAGACTTGTCTCACTATATTTATCCATATACATGCACATTAACCTTATCCTTTTATTTTACTAAATCATGTTTATCAGTTGAATTTTGGAAACTAAACTTTGGAACCACAATCTAGGAGACCACAGTTTTTAATGCCATCTCTGGAATGAAACACTAATGCTGGCAGGGCCCTGGTGTATCATTAAGAAAATGAGATTCTTGGCTCCCTAAAAGAGGAATGGGGCATGAATTTCGGAACATTTACAAATCACCAAAACAGCTCTGGGGCACGGGTTCTCAAACATGTGTAACCCCTAAACAGTTCATAGATATGGGTTGCCAAATATCTGTATTCTCCAAACAGCTCTGGGGCACAGGTTTCAAAACAGTATGCCCCACAAACAGCTCTGGGGCACAGGTTTCAAAACAGTACGCCCCACAAACAGCTCTGGGGCACAGGTTTCAAAACAGTATGCCCTACAAACAGCTCTGGGGCACAGGTTTCAAAACAGCACGCCCCACAAACAGCTCTGGGGCACAGGTTTCAAAACAGTATGCCCCACAAACAGCTCTGGGGCACAGGTTTCAAAACAGTACGCCCTACAAACAGCTCTGGGGCACAGGTTTCAAAACAGCATGCCCCACAAACAGCTCTGGGGCACAGGTTTCAAAACAGTACACCCCACAAACAGCTCAGGATCATGGGGGTCAAAACATTTGTACTCTCCCAAATAGCTCAGGGATAAAGGACATTAACAATTATAACACTGGAAGCTATCATCATCAGAAAACACATTGTAGTGCTGCCTAGATGTGATATCATATTTCATATGTTGTTCCTGTTGTTTCACAAACTTAAATTAACCCACCTGAGATACAGAATCTGGTTTACTCTGTGTGTTTGTGTGTGTGTATGGGGGGGCGGACTGGCTTCTGCCACAGTTTTATGGCAGGAAGGATAGGGAAACACATGAGAATGTCAGGTAATTGACTCAAAGTGACACTTTTACCCAGTATCTGCAATGATGGGATTTGAAGCCGGGTACTCCTGTTCTGTGTTGTGCCATCTAGATCGCATTACTGTATGTTCCATCAATGTCTTCTTTCAGTGCATAATTTGTGAGGTATAGCCATGATTATTTGTTACACTCATAGGATATACTGCAATCTACAAGCTGCACTACCAGTATTTCTACCTTACTTACTTATTTCTACTGATCTGTGTAGATTTGGTAGAGAGGAAGTGGCTTTTGCAATGTTGCCTTATACACTGATGCTAGCCACGATGGCTGTGGTGCTGAAGCTGATCAATGCGACTCTGCCCAGTCAACCGCATTCAGGTTGTCAGCTGACGATCCCTAACCTCCAGGCTGTGTCGAAGGGGGGTGACATCCTTCTTGGTGGAACATTTCCTCTTTACTCAACTCCAGTTTTTCAGGAAAACCTTTTCAGGGAGCATCCTAAACCAACACGCTGTGAAACGTAAGGAAGGATTTTCCTGTACACTGTATATGTGCACATTTTCAGAAAATAGCTGTTTTTAGCAATTTGTGTTTCTTTGGCACTGAAGCCAAGTAACTGTATATATTCTTTCTTTCTTCCTTCCTTCCTTCCTTCCATTCTTTCTTTCTTTCTTTCTTTCTTTGTTTCTTTCTTTCTTTCTTTCTTTCATTCTTTCTTTCTTTCTCTTTACTTCTTTCCCCCTTACTTTACTTCATCATGTCTCTCCATCCCTCCCTTCCTTCTTTCCATTCTTTCTTCCTTTCTTCCATTCATCCATCACATAATATTCAGAACATTTGACTGCTTCAGCAACTTCTAAAACATGTTTTTACAGAAAAAAACTCCCTGCCCTGATTTTTTGGAACAGCAACAGGTTTTGCAAGGTGTACATTTCGCTGGTGTCCAAGGAGACTGTAGATGGCTGCTTTTCTTCTCAACTGCCCCCCATCCATAAAGTGCTTTCAAATTTCCTCTTGCATTGCAAAGCATTTTTAAATGTTTTTAGCATGTTTTATCTGAGCTGTAATCTTGTGTGTGTGTGTGTTTCATGCAGATGCTTATGGTTATTTTAGTACAGCAATAATAAGGAATATTATTAATTTAATGTAATTACAAACATCAGGTTGGTGGTTCATCAATAGGAATGGGTTACAAAACATGCATATAATATTTTGCTAAATATATATATATATATTTATTCATTTATCAAGTCTAGGATTACAAATACCTTTGAGCCGTGGCTCTTTTACAAAGGTTCCACTTCAGAGAAATACAAATTATAGGGAACATCAAGACAGGCATTACAACAATGTAGACATTGCAAACAGAGTACAGATTAATACAGTTCAAGGCAGCATTGTAACAAGGCAGCCAGCCGCATTTGTCAGAGAAAATAGACAAGAAGTGCCAGAGTCATAGGGAGAGGGAAGAGGGTGGGGGGAGAAGGAATGTAGGAAGGTGGCAAGAGGGTGAAAAGTGCAGCATTGGGTATACCAAGATGTGAGGGTGGAATCCAGTGAGGAGGGGAGGGGGGGACAACTAGAGCAGAAAGGGAAGTGGAGAAACAAGGTTAAGTTGGGCAGTCACAGGAGCTGCTGGTAGTGAGATAGTCCCGAACTATATATATTGCTATATATCGCGAACTAGTATTAATTATTTTTATAAATATGAGAATGAATGCTAGCAAAATCATTTAAAAAGTCAGAAAAACATTAGCAGTTAAAATACTGTATTTTAAAATTTATTGCAGTGTAATTGTATGTCATAAAGCATCTTTAATACTGTGTACCACAAAATACTGTACAAAAAGAGAATTGCAGTATTTTTAAGACTACCATTATGGTGGTGGAGAATGGGTGGATGAACTGGCATGGGGGTTAACAAAGGCAAACACCAAGCATTTGGGATATGCACAGAAATGTACCTGTGAGAAAATGTTTGGAAACAGCACTATATATGAGGAAACCCTTACTGAGACTAGGCTATCTCCCTTGTCAAGTGAAAGAGAATCAATATGTAAAGTTATTTAATGATATTCCAAGTCTTGGTCAAAAACTGTGCCAATTATTGCCCCCCCCCCACAATATGCAAAGGCAGAGCCACTGTGCAAACACCTTTGAATATAGGGTGTAAATGCAGGTGTGCAAAGCACAGCCCAGAGCAAAGTGCAAAGATTGCCCATCTGTGAATATAGCAGACAGGCAATGCAGACAGCCCTAGCAGTGCAGCACACAAAGCTAGGACACTGGGAAACCCCAGCATAGATCACGTGTGGCACACCAAGTGGCAGTGGTGGGAAGGCTGTGATGGTGACACAGCATGACACAGGACCTACACATATGCTGACATTGGTAGCCATAGGGGAGGGTACTAGGTAGAAGGACAGTTACAGGTGGATGGCAATGAACAGGAACAGCAAAACATTGTCCGTGCTCAGCAAGGTATGTGCAGTGGACATCTGTGGGGCAAAACATCACGGCCAAGAAACAACACACCTGCCACATGTGGAGTCCCATACAGGGGAAGCGCATCTACAAAGAATGCACAGGGCCACCAGGGTAGACCCTGTGGGACATGACAGGCATTCAGACACCCCACTGGGGCGGTAGGAGGTATCATGGGCAGGGTATGCCAGCAGGCTACATGACAAGGAATAAAATGTACCAAAAAGACACTCAACATACAGGAGGTATGGTGAAACAGCAACATTGCTGATGCACTATTTACAGAAAAAGAATAATGTTTGTGGAAAAATAGGTAGAGGAAGGTCAGAAAGGAGAAGCGAGGGAGGAAAGAAATGTAGAGTGGGAGCAGGTAGTGGAAAGGCTGGGAGGATAAAGGTGCAGTGGGGACTGGCAGGTCGAGGTGTAGTTCAATGTCTAACAACAGCTGGAGATTCCATTGCTGATATGACATGGCCCTCCTGAAGTACACCATCAAATGGCTCATAAGGATTCATTGTTGCCACACAATGCAGCACAGCAGGTCGTTGCAGACCTCCCTGTCCTTGTGGCATGGCTGGGCTCACCATGGTCTCCTGGAACCTAAGGGGAGAAATAATATGGCATAAGTGATGTGTGCAGACAAGGTGGACAGAGCACATGGTGTAAACCATCCTCAACATAGCAATCAGCATGGAACAAGGGGGAAATGGATGTCACAGGCAACCCATGGAGGGGTGATCCAGAATGATACTGGACATATGGTCATGTATGAGTGCAAGGGAGGCACTAGAGTGCTGATCAGGGGTCAAGCATCAGAGGTGTGGCTGCACAAATGGAGCACCGTTCAAAGATGCCATGCACAGGATGTGGACTTGGTAGCTGAGTCTGCTGAGTATGTTGCTACAAACAGTGCCACTGGTGCTGCACATAGGAGCAACACCGCTACAACAGTACCCTTCAGGCCTGGAGGCATACTTAGCAGATACTAACCCCCCACATAGATAAGCCATTGCAGTGCTGCACAATGAGAATGACAGTGTATCTGGGACACCGCACTACACCAGGCCACACAACAATGGACAACAACTTGCCATGTGGCTACCCAGGCAGCCATGCAGCACTGCAGTACTGAGAAAGTGCAGATACATGTGTGGCACAGAAAGATGCAGGGCAAAGTGAGCAATGTGCCAGAGGGCAGAGGCATGGCAGCAGCCTAGCATGCTGCCAGGGGAGCATTACACTGCAGAGGAGAGGGCAATGAGCAGGGCACCTCTTCTGTGCAGACCTGGGTGGTTGGGGGAAAAACATATTGATGTGGCATGACAGACAGGCACATGGAGGGCAAGACAGCAATGGAGGACAGGCTTGGGCGCAGTGATGAGCAAGAGCATCATGGCTGGTGTGCACACCATACACGAGGTGTATGATGCAACACATTTGTCCAATCCTGCTATGCGGCTGCACCAGTAACAGTGCATCTGCAGCTGCATGTGGGGATGGCTTCCCTGGGCCTCCATCAAACCTGCAATCATCCCACATGACAGGCACAGTGTTCCCTCCACCAACACTGATAATACTACAGTGACCCAAGACCGTGAGACCCCATGCATAGTGTGATCTGCAGCAGGGATGCAGCCCTCTATGTCATGTAATGACATTGGTATGAATGCAAGGATCAATCATCCAGCGGACTAAGCAAAACAGATATAGAGGGGAACCTGAGCCTGTAGGTAGATGAGTGTCATGCAGATGTCCCGCATTTATTTTATTATTTATTTTATTTTGAAAAGTTTTACCAGGAAAGGCATGCTGAGCTACAATAGCTTGTTTCCAGATGCATCCTGGGGGAAAGTGGAAAAGAGGATACAATTTTGAATATGAGATCCTAATAAAAATATACATAGAGCTAAGTCTGTACATACAACCAAATACATTTAAAGCGATACCAAACATTTTTGAGGGCTAGACAGGCAGCACTTGCTATCCAAATATAGTCTATATATATATATATATATATATATATATATACATTATACATATACACACGTGCTTCCTTTTATACTCATATACATAATCATATACATACATACAAAACACTTCAAGACAGATATATTTTGCTTTTTTAACACTTGGGGTAGTAAGTGAGAACTTTGCCAGATTAGGGGATGGGGAAGCGGGAGATGGTTAGCGATTAAGTGAGCCTTCACCCCTCTGGGATGCTCACCCCTGCTGTGTGAAGTGAAAGAGAAAGTGACACAATGAAACATATGGACCTGGAACTATGTGGGGGCCACAGCACCCAGGAATGGCAGAAGCCAGGAGTGTGCAGACAGCCCACCTAGTGGCCCCAAAAACACAAGATGAAGTGGCCACAAAATATGTAACCAGGCAAGACTGGACAAGGTACAGGCTGAGCCCCCATGATGGGATGGAGGAGCAACACATAGCACTAAGCTGACACTGGGGCATGTAGTGGCCGCATGTCCCCAGAGCAGGAACCAGCAGGTGTGCTGTACACCGGCACGGGGACCAGCAACAATCAGAAGTGTGATGTGCTGGGCCAGGTGCAGCAAGCATGTGGAGAATGTAGCATAGGGCACTGCGCCACATCTCACAGGAGTCAGAGAACTCATACACACACACCCACAAGGCTGCACCATGAAGGACACACTGGGGGTGTGCTGCCCAAGGCATGGCACTGCAGTGTAGTGTATACTGGGCCCAAGCATAGTGACTGGGGTACCAGGACATGCCAGTGGCTGGAAGGGGTGAAAATGTGCAGGTTAGAGACTGCCCACTACATCTAAGGGTGCCATATGGTGAGGGGTCACCATGGATGATGCCATGTGAAGTGGTATCTGACCACACTAAGCAGATGTGTTGTTTGTCAGCATATGTGACCTAGACAGGAGACACCTACAGATGCCATGGGGAATGCCAGGCACAGCAGGTATAGTGCTGCACCATGGCATGGGGGCATGTGGTGGAGACATAGTGCAGCAAAGTAGCAGTGCAGTGTGAAGTGCCTAGTGGGAGGGCATGGATGCTGCAGCACTGTTAAGTACTCACATGAGGTGTCCCTGCTTCCAGCACTGGATGGTGCTCCATCTGACCCCCTGTTCCTGGTAACCTGTGGGCTGTTGGCTAGTCCATGCTCTCAGCCACTGTCCTCCGGTGGTGTGATCTGTAGGGAAAAGATGTGGCTAGTCACAGAATGTTACTCAATGCTCTCAGTCAGGCCCCCCCACAAAAAAAAAACCTGCATGGGCTGGGTCAACAGGGGACTGGGTGTAGCCCCATCATGAGTGTGCAAACAACCTGCCAGGTTTAGCTGGCATGTATCACCACTGCAATGAGGGGGACTACAGGGATTATCCCCACCCAGCACTGTCTAGGTAGCACTGACACACAACACAATGGCCTAGGCTGCCATGGTCCACTGTCATGAAACGTGTGATGGTTTGGACTGGCAGAAACCATCCACTCCTGTCACTGGGGTCAGATGTCCTCCATGCAGTTGAACAGTCTTCAAGTGGTTACTGTGGTACCACACATATACAGACACACCAACATCCCATGCACATATGCACTGATCACCTCTTTGGACTGGGAGGTGGCACAGGTCATGTACGGACCCACCATGTCAGCTGTGCAGCAGGGGGACACATGCACAAACCACACTGCAGGGTGACAAAATATGTGCTGTGACACAAATGACATACAGGATAGCTACCTGATGCCACTGCTGACCACGTGCATATCAGTGTGGTGTCATGATGACCACTAGCAAAACACACAGCAATGTATGTGGGACATGCAGTGGCATAGTAATATTCTACTCTACAAGCAAAGGGGACAGCGCACGTTGTAGCAGGCTTTGCTGTCTACACCTGTGCACAACATGAGGCAGGCTGCCTGGCCACGGGAAGGCCAACCACTCACATGAACCATGTGCCTACCAGAAAAGTCATAGTGGCATTGCAAGCTGTTGCTGCAGTGCAGGTCACAGCAGATACAACTACAGTTGCCCCATGGCATCTACAGACTTAAGGCCACAATTCATACCTTGTCTCACCCATGCCCACTACTAGAACTATGATGCAGACCATAATACTTAACTGACTTAGGGATGGTGCCATGTGGCACCATCTTTCTGGTCCAGCTGGGTCTGGTCCTGGTGTACCATGTCACCATGCTGGTGGTGGCACTGCTCCCTAGTGCATGCCACCTCAGTTCTGGCTGACAATTTGTGGCTCACTGAGACCCACACCCTGCCCTGGGGATATCCTGAGTTGGCCTGTTATCCAAACAGGAGGGAGTTCCTGACCACTACAAGGTTGACCAGGCTGGACAACTCCATGTCAGACCAGTGCAGATCCCACGGCAGGTCAGCCCTTTGGTGCCGTCTTCCAGATATACTGCTCAACTTGCTGCCTGCTACACAGAGCATAATGCATGTTGTGAGCAATGTGGCAGGGTGCACCATTTGGATTGTGCAGTGCAGTGATACTTAGTGCAGCACAAAAAGCATGCCTGACTTTTGATGTTGTCACATTACACATGCCTGGCCAAGCATGACCTATGCAAAACCCCTGCACAATATCGTTGCGCAACAACATGCATGCAAATTGAAGTAGACAGCCATCATGACCAGACATGCAGGCCATCACTTACACATGCAAACAGGTTAATAGTAGTAGTAGTAACAAACTCTGACCAGAGCCGATAGGGCTGCATGGGAGGAAGTTGGGGTAAAAGTAAATAAATAAACAAGAGCCACACAAATAATTGTGCATGCTTGGTTGGGGGGGATCAGTAATAGAATTTATTGATTGGAACACTGGGGGATTGGGTGCCCCGAGTGTCACTATTAGGTTTCTGTGAGGGTGCTGAGAGAGAGGGTCAGGTGGGGGGATATGTATAATAAAAAAGAAATTGACCACCGAGAGTAAAATAGTGCAGTGCGGAGTGCTTCACTGATGTGGAGATGACTATGCTGGAACTCCAACATGTTATTCGGTCACAAGGAATGTTGTAGTCCTTTTCTCATAGCAAGAGGTCTGCAGGGCCTCACCCACTGCAGCCCTAAAAAGTGAGTATGCATGTTCATTTCAGATGTAGTCACTGCAACAATGTAGCTGTAAGACCTCAGCTCATATAAGTGGGTTAAAAAATAGAGAAAGGCCCGCCCCATGAAGATGCACCTTGTCATGGTGGTCAAGCATTTTCATATTACAACTGAATTAATGACAACTAAGAACTCCTTGAAGAAAGAATGTGCTAAAGAAAATAGAAAAAAAAGTCATTTATATGCCCTTTTGGGCAGTGTTCTCATTTGAAGGGGGATGCACTGAATTCTGTTTTTTTAGTTGATACTGGCTACCCTCTTATAGCACCCATGTAAAACACAATGTATATTAAGTGTAATTAAAAAATGTGAATTAGCCAGGTCTTCGTATCTTATCCCTTTAATTGCTAAATGACTAGAGAGAGATGTGGCCATCTCCACTTAACTTGTGTCCTGCTGACAAGCTAGAAGCTTCTTGTGGGTTACGTCTTTTTCAGTTTGAGATTAGGAAGCTAGAGAGGGGGACTGGGGAGAGAAGGAAGCCGAGAGTAAAGCAGCAGAGCTCATATAAGTGAGCAGAACATGGCCTGTGAGGAGTCACCTAGTCATGGTGATCCAGCTTACTCATGCCTCTGTCATACTATGATAAACAAAAATTCCTTTTTAAATAATAGTAAATGATTTGCATGCTGTTTTAGGCAGTGTTTGGGGATGAACTGAATTCTGTCTAAGTAAGCAATAAGACTCAATGAGGCATTAGGCAGAGATAAATGCATGCCCAGAGGCTGTAGGTTGAGGACCTTCAACCACTAAAAGTGCATTCATCTCAGCACAATGCACACCCCAACATGTTATTACAATTAGAAAGTGGGTTTATATAAAATTAGAAAAAAACTATTACAGTTTGGAAAACATTTAGAATAGTGAATTATTTTCCTAAACTGGAAGATGAAATTGTGACCTGCTGGTTCTCTTTGTTCCTGTACTTGGTCCTCCTACACACACATTACAAGTGATGTCTTCCCCCAACCACCTCCATAGCAGAAGTCCACTGAAGAAAAAAGCATTGCAGTCTGTGACAATAGCAAGTATGTCTAATGTGTTTTTTAAATTAAAGTTGGGGAGAATCATTGGCTGTTATAACGTCAGAGATGGAGTTCTGTGGTCATCAGAGTTGTATTTCTCTTTCTGTGTGTGCTGGAGATGGAAATAAAAAAAAACATATGATTTACTGTTTAAAAAAAAAGATTTACAAGAAATGACCATGAGGTGCTATAACAGTGTGTTTTTTAAGAGTGGGTTTATTAGCATGAGCTATTCAATTCAACTTTTATACTGGAAAATATGTGAGCTAAAATGCCCATTTTCACAAACGTCCAGTGGTACAGAAAATTGATAATACAGAGAAAAAGGTAAAACAAAATTTGCAAAATGTATGCTATTTACAACAGGAATAGTGTATATGAGCAGCTGAAGGGCATGAGAGGGTGGGCAGGTGGTCTGGTGGTGGCAGGGGAAAAAAACACAAAAACACTTTTTTGCTTCCAGTTTAGGATATACGACGTGTAAATCATGGATTGACACTAAAAGGCTTATTAGACATAATGATCATCACTTTTCACTCTTCAAAAAACAGCAGCTTATAACTCTTTTATACTGCTGCTTCCCCTTACTGGACTACCATTAGTGGACCAGTTGGACACCAGAACTTTCTTAGCAAAGCTTAGGACTGTATCATTTTAAGAACTCTGCACATTGTCTGTTGTCACTTGAGTCTGAGTTCTGCAGTCTGCATACAATAGTCCCCACATTTCAGTGGTGAGTACTCTGATACTGGAGGCCAGGTAGTTTGTTGATAAATTGCAAAGCTTCAACTTTTAATCTCTCTACAACCAACGCTAAAGTTACTGGTGCAACAAAAACTCAGAGGCACCTGGAGAAAGGACCCAGTCTGTCCTTCCCTGGAGGAAACCTTTACAGAACTTTTAGGCCTATTCATCTCAGGCCATCACCCACACCAGTGACCCAGCAGGGTATATCCCCAGTTATAAAAGAGCAATAAGAAAAGGAAGAATGTGATTGACTGAACCATATCATTGGACCAAGCTTTTAAATTTGCCTTACCACACAGCTGGCTCTTAATTAAATATAAACATCTCTTTCAGACATTTTTTTACCTAAATGAGCCACATTATAAGTGCAATAGCCCACTCCAGGGTGTGTGATAAGACAGAGCTTATCAAACTTTCTATGTGGCTGAAAGCACTTGGCTGTACTCTGTGCTTTCCCAACTCACCTGGGGCATGCTGTAAGATCTGTCTTACTGCACACACTGTAGTGAATTATTGTTGACGTAAGCATTGCCTGCATTTGTTTAAGAAAACCATGGGGATCAAGAATGCATGACATAGGCATAATGGAACCTTAGCAGTAAGGCGGGGAGGATAGAGCCAGAGATCAAGTAGGGTACGTGGTAATACAGTAGGTAGAGAAAATGGGCAGACAAGGTGGGCCAAGTGGTCCTCATCTGCCATCAAATTCTATGTTTCTATGTTAAAATCGCAAACCTATAGGATGCTGGTTTAGCCCTAAGCATCCTGGTTAAGAAGAATAAAATCACATGCCATGACTCGGGTTTAAACTCAAAGAAGTCAAGAAAACAAGAAGTAAAACTGAGGCTTTCAAATGTTGTGGTCCTTGTAAAAGTGACAGATCCCACTGACTATGCTAACATTGCCAGTGTATGTGCTTACAAGCATGCAAGAGTGTGTGTCGGGGGGAGGTATTTAGCCCAGATTGTGGTTGTGACACATGTGCCACGAAAATGATGGATTCTGACTTTACATCAATGTGCTGTCCCAATAATCCCACAATGACCCTTTCTGTAAGAACAGAAGATATGAGAGAGATTGACAGCAGTGCAGAATGAAGTGTTCTGTTTATGGTTGGGCCAGGTAGAGTAGAGGCAGACATCATGCAAGATTCTCCACATGGTGATGACTTTAGTGCTGGTGAAAGGTTTGGAACTGATGGCACAGGAGGTGAAGTCCTCTGTTTACCCTGAAGTTCCATAACATGCAGCTTGGTACAGTGCAGATTTTCCGCATGGTGTACTATATTTATTACTGGTGAAAAGTCAGCAACTCACTCACAACACTGGCGGTTGAAGCCCATTGTTAATCCACTGGTTAGGGGCAGAATGCACAGTGCAGGCTTCTCACTGCACTCTAACCTCACTATTGATTAAACTAGAGGGATCAAAGCGTCTGGTGTGGGGGTGGCTATTCACCTTTTATTGTACATGCACTTAATGATTTGCAACTGGAGCAACTTCTGAGCAGACAATTGTGTCAGCTGTACTGAATCATTGCAGCTTATCGCAATATTGCCAGTTGACTTTGAAACCAATTCCAGGCATATGGCCTGAGCTGAGACTAGAACCTAGTTGTCTAGTGGCAGCATGCCAGGGGCATACCTAACCTGTGCTCTCCACACTTACTTACCTAAAACTAGCTTGCTAATTGCACCTTAGCATAGCTGAGAGTGGTGGCTGCTAATTGATTGCTTGAGTTGAAGCCCCCACTACATAAATACTGCAGATGTTTTTCTATCAAACAAAATGCGTTCATGACACAGACACTTAATGTGCTGATGGACTGCTATACCTGACTTCTGTAATAGATGGGGAGATGAGCATCTTTTTACTTCTTATTTGTGTAATGATTCTCATTCAAAACTACTTCATATCTCTGAACTATTTCACATTATGAGGGAAGTTCTTTACAGAACCACCAAGCATCCTTATTTTCTACGTAGAGAATAAACTGTTGGACACTGTAATATTCAAATTTTAAAAATATTTGTTTCATTTACCCTATTTTCCTTTCTCAGCCCTTGCCCCTTCAAGCTTGTTTTACAGAAGCTTCCAGCACCAAGACCACCGTACCTGTGGATTCTTGTTCCCGAAAGTTAACTGCGCCCCCCCCCGTGATAGTAAAAAAAAAACATGGTAACCAGGTGTGCAAGGAGAAATTCAGCTGGTGTTGTTGAATTGGGCACTGTAATGAGAAAGAACTCAGGCTGTACCAGAGGAGTGGCAGTAGAAGAAATCTAAAGAGCCAGCATCTCACTGTTGCAGCAGCCCTTCTGAGTGCAGCGATGAGTAGTGAGCCCGAGCAGCTGGTCCCAGGGCCGTCATCCACCGCCAGGGGTGTAGCCAGGGATTTCAGATCTAAACACCAAGTGGACTCACTGCTACCCCCCCCCCCGGTGTAGTCAGACAATATACAAATATACTGTACACCAGGACCGTGTTTGTTGCCTCATTTGGCACAATAAATACAACTTTTGTATCCCATGACAATGGTTGTTGCCATGCATGGGTAAATACAAATGCTATGCATTGCTCCCTAAGACACCCACATATCAGCCCAGAGCCTGTAAAGTTGTATTGTCCTTGGGATGCAAAGACAGTATTAGTGACCAGTCCTTCTAGTTTCAACTTCTATGAATAAAATTACAGAAGGGTTCAGCATTTTCTTTGTTAGTTTTCAGGGAAAAAGAAAGCAGTTCAGAGCCTATCTGCTACGCCCTTAAATAAAATTGCACACCATGGAGTACTTGGAGTATGCCTAGCTACACCCATGTCCACCGCCGCTCCACTCCCTGCGCCAGTCCCAGGGTCACCATCCACTGCCACTCTGCTGCCTGTGCCAGCCCTGCACTCGCACCTGGCCACTGTGGGAGCAGCCACCCTGGGAGTCCTGAGCATGAACAGCAGAGCCCCAAAAGCAGCCCTAGAGGCAGGCGTCTCATCCGTGGGAGCAGCGATCATATCGCCAGGGCGGTGTTGGGGGCCATTGAGTGAAAGCAAAGTGAGCCCCACTTGCAGCATGATGGGGGGGCAGTGATGGCTCAGACACTGGGAACAGAGAAGAAGATCATCGATGAGCAGAAAGGGTTGCTCGGGGGGGGGATTAACACAAAGGCTGTTTAAAAACAAGGAAGTGTTGCAAAACCGCCTGCTGGCAATTTATGTGTCAGTGCGCCTCAGCGGTTGGCTGCAGAGCTATGTGGCATCACATTCAGGGCTTCTTGTAAACTTGTAACTAACTGCGGCACAGGCGCGCCACTTCCAAGTTCGGCGCATCAAAATTTGCAGAGAACCAGCAGCTGCAAACAGACAGCGAGTTCTTGGTTTAAAAGAAAAGTGAATGAGGGGCAAACAAAAAGCAACAAACAGTGCGAGCACGCAGTGAGCCCAACAAATACTGCGAGTGCGCAGTGGGCCATGGTAAAGAGACGCAGAGGCAACTTTTCTCACCTCGTGAGGTTGTTCGTTCGCAAGCTACTTATCTACTAGTCTTCCAAAAGGACTGCAGGGCTCCACTCACACAGCCATAAAAAGCTTTATTTTTAGACAGGATTCAGATGACTTAGAAGTATACACGATAAGGACAAGCCCTGTTTATAAGGTGTTCCTATATTTAGTACAAAAATGTCTAAAATTGCAAAAATACATTCTTTTAAACATATACACGATACTACACATACAGTTATTCATACATTCAGTTTCAGAACGGTAGACAATACAGTTATTTATTTTATAACATGTGCTGCCAGTTTTATCTTATTAGTCAAAGCATGTACATCACACTACCAATTTCAACTTCAATGCAGTGTTAAACTTTCTCCAAGATTCATTTATGTTTTTAGTCTGTACGTTTAATTAATTCCAAATTTTTAAAGCTGCAAATGAGAAAGTGATCTCTCCATATCTACTTTTAGGTGTGTGAATTTGGTATTCCGTCATTTTTTTTTTCTCAGATTATGTGTATGTCCAGTTCTTTTTAGTTTTTCATATAGATAAAGAGGTTTTGTTGAAACAAATTTTTTTTTACCTGATTAACCCAAACCATGTTTTTGTTTATTTTTAAATGTAAGCCACTTTAGGCTCTCATACTGTATAATTTGCAATGAAGGGTCCATCTGTTGGTTTTGAGTGCAAACCTTGCTAGTCGATTATAAGTAACCTCAACCTTTTTCAAGGCAGAGGCATTTGCAAACCTTTATATGTGAATTCCGTAACTGATAACTGGAACTAATAGTTGGTTTACAATTGACTTTCTCATTTTTTCATTGAGACAGTAACCTGAAAAACAAAGCGGCAAAGCAAACTTTATTTATAAAATAGCGTTATTCACACAAGGACCATAGCACTAGCAAAATAAACCAAAAAGCCATAGCTAAAAATCCATAAATAATTAATAAATATCAGCATCAGAAAATTATTTGAAATTGGGAAAAGCAAGATCAAGCAAATATGCTTTCAAAGCAGATTTAAACTTCTCCACCGTCAGGCACTCTCTTATCCAACAAGGTAGAGAATTCCACAGGGAGGGGGCTGCAAACTCAAACGCTCGGGCCCCAGAGGTCTTCAAACGAACCTTGGGAATCTCTAGCAATCCCTTGTCAGCAGAGCAGAGTGGGTGGGGGGGCAGTAGGAGCGAAGAAGCTCTTACAGATAGCACAGTCCCTGTCCATGTAGGCCTTGTAGGTCAGCAAGCCGACTTGGAAGGTGATCCACCACTGAATAGGCAGCCAGTGCAGGCTGCGCAGCACAGGTGTAACATGGCATGCCTGAAAGAGCCCAGTCAACCGCCTAGCTGCTGCATTCTGAACCAGCTGCAAGCAGCAGATATAAACCCCCGGTAGCCCTAGGTACAGGGAGTTACAGTAGTCAAGGTGAGCAGTCACAAAGGCATGGACTAGAGTTGGAAGGTCATCAGGCAGAATGAGATGCTTAACCCAGGTGATATTCCTCAGATGGTAAAAGGCAGTCTTGACAATGGACAACGCCTGGGATTTCAGCCTGTCATCAAGAATAACACCCAGATCTCGCACCCGTTCAGAGGTTATCAGCTGGCAACCTCCAAGCCAGAGCCCAGAATGCCATCTGGCCAATGACCCCTCTAACGGATGACCTGGGTCTACCACCAGAACCTCAGTTTTGTCCAGGTTCAACTGCAGCCAGTTAGCACTCATCCAGTCTTGAATTTCAGAGAGGCAGTTGTTAAAGCTCGAGACAGCTCCCACCTGTTCGGGTATAAAGGACATGTAGAGCTGAGTATCATCTGCATAGCAGTGAAAACTCAGCCCATACCACCCTACAATGTCTCCCAATGGCAGCATATACATGACAAACAACAAGGGTGATAGCACAGAGCTCTGCGGCACTCTTACATGGTAGGGAGAACTTGTCAGAAGAATACATCCCGGAGACAACTCTCTGAAACCTACCAGTAAGGAAAGATTGAAACCATCTGAGGACCATGCCCAAAAGTCCACAAAGCAGCCGCAGGTGCTCTAGCAACATGCCATGGTCCATGGTGTCAAATGCTTCAGAGAGATCAAGAAGAACCAAGCTGGAATGGCTCCTCCAATCTCTTGCTATCAGGAGATCACTGAGAACCAAAACAAGGGTGCTATGCCTCTTCCGAAATCCAGACTGGAGAGGACCATAAATGTTGACAATGGTAAGATGATCCTCCAGCTGCAGCACGATCACTTCTCAATAACCTTACCCACAAAGGGAAGGTTAGAGATGGGTCTGCAGTTGGCAAGACAGTCTGGGTCAAGAGGATTTCTTAAGGAGAGGTGTCACCAATGCCTCCTTCGGGGTGTTCGGAAACACACCTGACTCTAATGAACACCAGACAATCTCAGAAAGGACTGGCTGATGACCTCAATGCACCCCACAAGAGGTGGGTTGGACCCAGGTCAAAACTACAGCAGGTCAGACACATAATCTGGATAATCCTCACAACACCCCTGATCACTGGCCGGCCGAAGTCAGACCAGACAAACGAAGGAACTGCGACCTCCCATCAACCACCACCATTCCCATTGGAGCAGGTTGAACAGATCTCAGACCTGATGTCGGCAACCTTATCTGCAAAGAATCGAGCAAACTCATCACATTTCTCTTGTGACAATGTTCTTTGAGTCTGCAAACAGGCTGGATTGCACAGTCTGTCCACAGTTCAAAAGAGCTGAGATGGTTGGTTCTGTGCAGTGGCAATCTCCCTGTGTGAAGCCCAATGAATTCATAAGTTGGAGGAAGTCCTGACCAAACTGTGAGAGTTCATTGTCAATCCAGGCATTGAAGTCCCCCAAAGCCATCCATCTGGGGGACTCCAACACCATGTCAGTGAAGAAGTCCACGACTTCCTGCAGGAATTGCTTCTCACCCCAGGTGGACAGTAGACGAGAAGAATCCTGCACCCCACACCTACGCCCACGATACATTCAAAGGACTAAGTCTCCCAAACTGGCATACCTACAAGGTTCAATTCCATTCTAAAACATATGGCTACACCCCCACCCCTACGACCTGTTCTCAGACAGTGTATCACTGAGAACCTGGCCAGAATAGCTGACTCAAGAACTGGGCCAGAGTTTTCATCCAGACTGGTCTCGGTGATGCAAGCCAAGTCCAATGACCTAACAAGATCAGCAATTACTGCAGTCTTGTTCTTAATGAACCTGGCATTACACAGCATTGCCTGAGTAGGATGGGACACTGAGGCTGACCGTGCCGTCTGCCCACTCACAGTGGAGCCCTTGGGTATGGGAACCAGACAGGGAGGTCCCCTATCCAGGACCCATTTTACCCCAGGGTGTCTTCTGGCCCCCACAACCCCAATCAGTCCACCCAGCTCTACTCTCCCTCTGGGTCCACGGCCCCCACCCAGGGATCAACCTTAACCTTTTTTTGCACTAGCTAGCAGGGCAAGTTGATTCAAAAATTGTACTAGCCCTTAATTATAATGGTAAATTTTGATCACTTATACAGGAAACAATGCAAGTGAAGCCAAGAAATACTCTGATTATTGCACATTTATCCTGCTTCCTCATTACTTCCAGCTCCCCAGCAGAAAAAAGACTGCAATGTCATTATGGTGAGCCCTCCCCATTGTTTTGTACCATAGCCTCCTCTCTTCCTCTTTCTGCCCCCCCCACCAAACAGAGAGAGGATATCACAACAGCAAATGTTCAATCAAGCAGTCCTAGCTCTGCGCACACAGTAGCTGACATCATCATGCACCTCATCACACTGTCACCACCACCCACAGGGTAGTGAACAGAATCAGGCAGAGAAAGACACTCTCAGCCCCCACCCTATAGTCAACTGGAGACCTGCACTTTTGAAAGTGTTTGTACTGTCTCAAGTGAGCCAGGAGCACATCTAAGATTTCTTTGGGGTGGGGGCTAGACAAACCTAAGGGGCTTGGGAAATAGAAAACTGACATTTTTATTTGTAAACGCATTGATTTTAATATGCTCTATCCCCAACAATAACAGATTTTTCTTTACAATTGTCCTTTCATCAGCCCAGGGGAAATAGTACACAGGCATAGCACTATACTATTTCCATTTCTGTATAGGATGATCTATGCACCCAGGAATGCCTTTTTCAAGGTTTCAAATTCTGTATTTTATCAAGGTTTATTTTTGTACTATATATGATCCAAAGCTTTGTTTTTAGGCTGAAAGGACATGCTGAGTGGGATAAGGGTGGAACTGTATGGATGGTGATGGCTGGCATGGTCCATTTAGAAGAGCTAGGGACCCCCTACACTTGCCAGTAATTGCAGCTATGGATCTATGGATGGTCACTTCAGAGTCTGGTCTGTAGTGGTGTCCAGGGAAAGAACAGAGTTCAGAGATTTGGAGGGGGAGAGGGAAGTTATGGTGAGGCTGGGATAAAACCCTCCACCTGCAGGGCCGATCCTGTATACCTCTTTGTATTTTGTCACTGAAATGTTGGATACAAACACTCAAAATTTAGTGAAATGAGGGGTACTGGTCTTAATAATATTGGACAAATTGTTAGACATAGACACATTCAGGAAACTGGAACCTAGTGACTTAACAGCACTCTACCCTTGATCACACCCTGAAAACTAGCTGAAAGTCTTAACAGTGGAGTGATAATGACTCACATTGAGTCTTTTGTGGGATCCCTCTCTTGAGCTGCCAGATAATTGAAGCTGCTAATGAGCTGTTAATCACACCTGGCCATCTGGAACATTGAGAGAGAGATTAGCATGAAGACTAGAGAATGCTAAAGCAGAGACATTTTTAACTTCACTAACAGCCATGAAAATCTGCACTACTCAAGATGGGCTAGTAGAGAGTTAGCTGCACTAGCCCTGGTCAATTTGCACTAGTGTTTGGGCTAGTAAAACAATGTTAAGATTGACCTCTGCCCCCACCCCTATGACGACTCCTTACAATCCCCAGAGCTCAACATCACCCATATACCTCTGCTGGCAGATGGGGACAGTCAAAGGGGTGGAGGCTGAAGAGCTCACCGGGAGAGCAGTGCCTGACCGAGGGAGACATCTGCCAACACATAACTAAAAAACTTACTCCAGCAAACAAGCAACAAAATACAAAACAAATACAAACTAAGATAAACAAAACAAAAACAGGCACTAATAATAAAACCTAAATCCACAATTTCCCACTCCCCCAAACCCTGAAAAGAAAACAACCCCTTAAAACACTATAAAACTAAAATTACAAATGAATTACAGATCAGTGAATCAGGCATGGGGCTAAGTGAACCAGTGCTTTAAAGTCAAAATTTGGATGAGATAGGGCTCTCACCCCACCACAGTCAATAAAGTTCAGCTCCAAATTGCTGTCCTCTCACTACAGCAGATAACATGTGCGGATTAAATAAATGAAATATATGGCCTTGAGGCCCTCTCACAGCCTCACCAGTTGTACACAATTGAGCCTTAAGACACCGAAGACACTACGCCTCTCTCTGTATTCACAGTTCTTCATACCACAGCACCTGTGTCCCAAAACTGAGGAAACCAGGCAGTCCACACAAATTCTCCAACCAGTCGAACCAAGGCCAGGGACCCCTGGACAAGCCCTGGTTTGCAGCTAAGATAGCCCAAGTCCCCACAGGATCAGGACCCTAGGGATGAAGCCATCCTTCGATGTATACCCTGTGGATAGCCCACCGAGGCAAACAGGAGCGCTACACCCACTGGTGAGCACCCTTCCACCCCCCTCACCCTGCGGCAGGCACAGGCCAAACCACCACTCCCCAGATGAAATCATAGGGCTCCAGCAGAGTTACAAATCAATAACCCTTGGAAAACTTCAAATACATGGCAACAGGTTCAGGTGCATCAAAACCAGCAGGCTCACCACCTCCACATCTCCAGCTCGGTGATGATCAGTCAACTCTGCAGAATTTTTGCCAGCTCTTCCCAGTGTAGAACTCCCAGAGAACTCCTCTGATGATTCAGATGTGCTGGGGTCACAGTCTCAGCCTCCAATCTGCTGTTTATTTTCTTAACCGTTTCATTAATGTGATAATCAAATTTCAGTTTTTGTTCTATCCAGAAACCCAGATATTTGTATTCTGAAACCTGAACCAATTCTCACCATTGGTAGTTTTTATTTCTATTGTGGGAGTTGAATCTCCTATTCTGGCAGTGTTTGTGAATATCATGATTTTTGATGTTTTACTATTGAGTACTAAATTAGAATTTTCAAACCAATCTTGAATTTTTGTAAAATCTTTTTGTAAATCTTGTTGTTTTTGCAAAATACTTGTTCCCTTGGTCAATAATAGTAGGAGAAGGAGTAGCTCTCTATGTAAGGGAAGGGATCAAAGCAACAGAACTAAAGGGTAAACAGGGAGGGGAGGAGAGGAGGCACCGTAAAAAGCATCCAGAAAGTATAAGGAAACACAGAAGAAACAGGACAGAGAACTGTATCAGTTAAAGCAGAAGAAAACAGGGAAGGCAATCAGAATAGCAAAGGCCCAAACTGAGGAAAAGATAGCCAACTCAGTTAAGAAGGTGGATAAAACCTTTTATAAGTACATTAGGGAGCGGAGAAAGACCAAGGGAGGGATAGTGAGGCTTAATGAAGTGGAGGGAGGGTGGGCAGAGGGTGACAGTGAAAAAGTAGGGATACTGGGCAAATACTTCTCAGTATTCACAAATGAAGAGGAGGCGGAGGTACCTAAACCAATCAATAGAAGCACTCTGGATCGGGGGTCAATACCAGTCCATTCAAAGAAGAAATGATCCTGAAATAACTCCTAAAACTGAAGGTGGACAAAGCAATGGGGCCTGATGGGATTCACCCCAGAATTCTAAAAGAACTAAGGGGAGAACTAGTAACACCACTGACTATCTTTTTTAACACATCATGTTTGCCTGGTACTAGAACATTTGCCCAGGGCAAAGATTTACTATATTCAAAAGTGACATGCAAATGAGCCTACTTAGGCAGTCTGTGGGCAAACATCCATATTAGCATCTCATTATGACCTGATTTGCATTTAGATTGACCAGCACTATTGCAGGGTCCCACAGTTCCACCTGTAGGTCAGACTGAAAGTACAGTGGCAGGCTGGATCTGCTCATAGCTCCACCTGTAGGTCAGTCTGGAAGACCATGGTGGTAGTTGCAGGCTACGTTTGTACACAGCCGCATAGACTATTGTTCCCCAGGGGACTACATAGCACAGGCAGAGGTGGTGGTGCTGCATGCAATAGTCAAACTGCAGTTCCTGCCACAGTGCATAGCAGATGCTATAGTAACAAGGTGGCCGGTAGTGGCCGGCTCGGTGGCACTGAGGGTTGAGACGCTGGACACCACACCTTACACCACGCTGGCAACCCGGGTTCGGGAATGGACTCGGGCCGCGGGGGGCTGGCAGGGGGAAGGAAGGATTGAGCGTCCTGTGACAGCTCTCCTTCCTTTGAGGTGGGTGTGGGACACATGCGGCACTACAGTGGCACCCAGCGGAGGCTGGGTGTCTGACAGTAGCAGGTGCAGCTAACGAGGGGGGAGAGCCGGCGGATGTCTGCACATAGGTGCGCTGATGTCATTGCACGTCCAGCTCTCCAGTGGGCAAAAAAGATACAAGAAAAAAAGCAGGGGAACCTCCACCTCTATGAAGCCCTCCCCAGGCTTCGTTGGCCTCTGTCACCAGATCCCCCAACTAGTTAATGGTTCCACAGGTTGGATAAAGGGGTGCCAGTTCCACGGCCCCACCCTCTGGGGGGAAAGCCAGGGGTGACTGGGGGATCATGGCAGACAGTAGGTGGAAGACCGGGAGCCATGACCAGGGTGGATACCTGGTGGTAGGAGCCCCGTACAAAATAATAAATTAAAAAAAAAAAAAAGGTGGCCGGTAGTGTGAGGGATGCTGCAATGCTTATGGTGGGTAGGGCAGCAATGACTACAAGCCCCCCTCTCTGTGCATATTGCATACATTATACCTTTGCCCAGCATTAATGCAGTTTGACCATGCTATTTGGCCTTTTGAATATAGGAGACCTGTGAAAATCCAGCACAAACCTGGTGCAAACGGTTTGCACCCAGCACAAAGTTTTGAATATGTGGCCCCATGTGAGGTGATATGGTAGGGGATGGACCTGAGTAGAATACCCAACATATTTTTCTAAAATACCTCTCCTATTTACTATCTTTATTAACAAGATCTCTCTGCCTACCCACTTGTGTTCATCTATAATGTATGCGGATGACCTGGTTCTATACTATAGCTCCAGGAATATAGCTGATATAAACCAAACATTCTCATCTGACTTCTTGTCCACTCAGGCTTGGCTCTCAAAGAACAAGCTTGTCTTAAATTCTACCAAAATGCAAGCTTTGCTTTTTGGTTCTGAAGTCAAACTCAGAAATAACCCAATAAACTTACAAATCCTCTATGCAGATGGCTCCCTGTTAGACACTGTGATCTCTTTTAAATACTTGAGTGTTTTGCTTGATGGATCCTTTAACTTCAACAATCACATCTCTTCTATCTGCAAATCTGTGAATGCGAGACTTGGGGTTGCTTATAAAACTAGCTATGCCCTTACCCCTTCTGCCAGACTAGCTGTGGCTGGAGGCATCCTTCTCCCAGCCCTTACCTATGGTGCTGTTACTTTCATGGGTGCTTCCAAAACCTCACTGCATAGATGGGACATAACTTATAATCATGGAGAAAGAAAAACACGGCACCAACACTTTCACATAAATAAACTGTATTGTGCTCAAACATTTTAAAACACACAATGCAGTAACGCCATGCAAGGTCAAAACAGCTCTGACAAAGAAAACGATGCCCTGAATGCTTTATTTTATCCAGGGCTTAATGATTCGTTTGATATAGGTCCTTTTCTAAGATAAAATATTATTATTTAGTTACTAGGCATTGGTTAATATATAAGCTAGTGACTTTTGTGGTAGATCTAACTTTATGCTTGTCTTTTTCCTTTCAGGATGGAATTATGTATTTGGCATATTTACAATTTATTTTTATATCATATTTATCTTAAAATTAGTGAAATTAAATGAAATATGTTTAGATACTATTTTGATGTTTGTATTTTGGAAATACCCGAAATTGGAATTTTTTATACACTTTTTATTTATTTTATTGGTGTACTGTCACTTTAATTGATTCTCATTTATAGTGGTGTATGGTATTATGTATATGTGTCCCTGAGGAGGCGCTGTTTTTGGCGTGAAACCGGTCGGACGTTTTCTTTGTCAGAGCGTGTTTTTCTTTCTCCATGTTTAAATATTATACACAGGCACAACGGGTATTTGGAGCCGCTATTCCTTGTTTTTACATAACTTATAATAACATATGCCACTACATCTCTGCCTCCTATCGCAGTAAGCACCACTGTCAGCTCTATGCTGATCTAAAATGGCCTTCCCCATCTACTCACCGACTCCTCTCTCAACTCTCTGACTGATAGTGTTATCGGATCTGGTACCCCTGCATCACTGACCAATATGCTGTCCAGGAAAACCTCCCTGCATGGTCTATAGTCAACCAAACCTTCTCTCCTGCATAATCCAAGGTGCAAAACAGCAATGGGCACCCTTGTTTTCTCCCTTGCTGCCCCGCGCTATTGGAATTCTATTCCGCTGGATGTTCGGCAAGCCTCTAGTCATTGCCTCGTCAAAAAACTTCACCTGGAGAATCACACCAAAAGAGCCAAGTGTACTTTCTTCCACTCACCCTAAACCCTTTCTAGTAACTGTTGCTGTTAACCTCCTTTCCCTGCTGTGTCGTAATAAACTGGCACTTACTCATTGTTACTTTATAATTGCTTTCTCATTAATACAGTTGTCTTTTCACCTCGTTGTTAGCTATATTTGTACCGATCATTACTTAATTATACTTCTCTCCATTTTTATTCTTAACCTTGTCTTGGGCTGGTTATCCGCTACCCCTGCCATTTACTCACCTTTTATTGTGTTTCTCCATAGGGAGTGCTCGTAAAAGCAGTTTGTTTTTATTGCTTACTTGTACTATCATATTTTTGCCAAATGTTTTGTACTCTACATCTGTTATCCTGTCTTATATTCACTCTGTTGTAACCTCCCAGGTCGTGTCTGAAAATAGGCATTTCTATGTCTAGTACACCTTACCTGGTTAACAAAAACAAATAAATAAAGATTTCTTTTATGTAACGCCTGTCTCTGATGTGCATGCAGCTCAAACTGTTCTGTCTGATTTCACCGCTTCACTCAGAATGCAGCAGCACAGTGCTTCTGTGATGCATCAAGTACTGTCAGAGCTGCTCTCCAACTGGTTAGCTAATCGATTGTGACAGGCCTGGATGAGAACATTTATTGATGACAGGTCTAATGTGAAAATGTCAAAATTTTTTGGGAAAATGTAAACGTTTTCTGCAGTGAAACACTTAATAAGGTAATGATGATTTCAAGTGCTTTACTTATTCAACAGCTGTTTGTGTGAGAGGGCGGTCTGCATGTGACAGAGCTAGCTGAAATGGGATATGTCTCTATGAGTTGCCTCCCCGACAACGACACCAACACAGCAACGTACCTCGCTGTCGGCAAAATTTACACTTTGCCAACAGGTCGCTGTGCTGGTGTACCTGAGACAGGGACACACTGTCCCTGGTCCTGCACCCCCTTCCTGAATCAACTCTGACTCAGAGTTGACAGGACCGGGAGACATATGGGATTTATGTCTACTATAACTTGCGGCCGACATAAATCTCATCGCTGTGATGCTGGTCGACAAAAGTGTTGTTGAGCCAGCATCATAGATCCATCTCTATGAGGTAGTTTTTATGGCTGCAGTGGGTGTAGTCCTTCAGACATCTTGTAATGACTGTACAGAAAAGGGGAGCTTACTGAATACTGAACAGAATTTTTAAATAGTGGAGTTGAACGGCAATCGCTGCGCATTCACCACACTATTTTGTCTGTCGATCCTGATGGAAAACGGCACTGTCCACCATGTCCAAGATGGCCACTGGAGTTCTCTACAGATGCGTGATGATTCGAGCATGCGCACTGAACTCTGTGGGCATGGTGACACAGTCTGCTGTGTCCAAGATGGTTGCTGGACCTCAATGTGCACGTGTAAGTCATAGCGCATGCGCGGAGAACACTGGGGCCATATTGGACATAGCAGACAGTGCTGTGTTCCTCCTTCACCTCAAGTGCAGCTGTACCGGCTCTGGCCAGAGTTTGTTATGCTTGCATGCACTTGCATGTGCAATAAACATTTTATTACAAAGAACAGCAATGGCAGTGACAGCTCAACGATCAGTGTGGTTGATCATGATGCATTTTTCTGTTTGCTGGTCATAAACTGCATGTAGTTGAAAGGAGCTAACCACTCCAGTCACAGAGTGACTTGCTTCTTTCATCTGCATAATCCCACCCAGCTGAGCAGTGGCATGATCAGCTGACTCCATTTGGTGTAAAGCAAACATGAATGCCACTTTGCTTTACAAGCAATAAACAAGAAAGGTACACTCTGGTAATGGAAGGCAGTGCAGAGCACGGTGGCCAGTATGCTAAGTAGAAAACAAACATAGCTCCACACTTGTAGGATCACAGCAAAGAAATACAAAATAACAAACTGCTAAAGCACTGAATGCATTTATTGCAAGTTTTACTGAGGAACACTGAGCAGTGCCCGTATCCCTGGTGCAAACCCAACACAGGGTCTTCATCAAGGGGCAGAATTAAACAAGATAGGAAACAGGTGCTTAAATATTCAGTATATAAACAGCATTTAAATGAAGTGTACATGATGTCAATCAAATTATCAATAACATTTGACATAGAAAACACCCAAGTTGCATCCATTTGGGTAGCAGCACCTATTCATGCAACACTGTTCATTTTAAAAGAGAAAAAAACAGCTTTTATTCTGGCTCTGAGCAGACCTGCTTGATGTCATGCTGGTTTCACCTCTCAGCACTTAATGCAATGTACAATATTATAAATGATTTTGCTTTTAATATTACGCATTGCACTCTGCACTATTAGTCACTTTTTAGTCACTGTGCCTTTAAGGTCAACTGCTATTTAAACTCACTTGCATGTGCACTGAAGAAGGTGGAATTCATTTGCTGAAAGCTTAGCACATTTCACGTCATAAGCCCCAGGAAGCGAACCCAGCATGGCATCAAGTAGGTCTGTATGAAACTAGAAGAAAAGCTGGCTTACTCTGTTAAAATGAACTGTGTTGCACAACTTGTGACCTAAGTGCTGCTAATGAAATGGACACAACTTGAACTCCAAGGTATTAGGAGATGACACAGGCCAGTCTCACACTTTAAACTTTCCTAAAGTCTTTCTAAAGACTGTGTGGCGGCATTTGCAAAAGCTGTTAGGACATGTTTACATTGATCTCCATAGCCACAATTTTGGGTCTGTAAGCAAGGGTCAAAATTAAGTTTTGCAGCCACTAGCCACAGGGTTAGTAACTGGGAAAAGCCACTAGCCTCACAGACATTTCCACTGTCCCAGCTGTACTTATTGAAATGTTACCTTCTCCATTACAAACTCTCAAGGCTAGTTAATTGAAAATCTTACTAGCCCAATATAGAATCTACCAGCATTTGTCGAGTGGGCTGGTGCCAGTTTCAACCCCTGTGTAAGGGGTCTGGAGGTTACATGAACCATATTGTCTCTCTGAAAGCAAATGACTATGATACAAAAATGTTTGCACATGCTCACAATTTGCACAAACAAGTTTTCATATCAAGAGGTATTTAACTACTATAAAAGTTATTATCCCGTTCCCAGAGACACTTTGTGGCCCCCATACTTCTTTCAGGAGATTGCACCTCGGTGCATTTTCTTACCTTCTTCTGAGTTTCAGAGAGCTCAGTGTCTGTTTAATTATTGATGTGCCTTGCTTCTCAGCACTCGCTGATTTATTTTTATTTGAGTGTTTTCCTCCATGGTTTCCTTGTTGCATATTCTTGTAGCCTTTTGCTGATTTAATTGCTTCCTTTTGGACATTTCTCTGCTGTCTACAAAAAAAAAACTTTGGAATTCAGCTTGTTGTAAGACAGGAGTCGGCTTCTAAGACTACCACCTGGTGAAACAATTCTTGTAAATTAACGGATTTTGGAATCATTACATTTTCTATTATTACTTTGCCCCTTTTGTCGATTTCTCGCTTGTGAGTGGGACCAAGAATGTCCCATACTACTGGACCTTTCTCTCCTTTCCCAGGCAGAAACGTGTTTCCTTCCAAAGTTCTCAGAATCTCTAGATAGTGTATTTCTTTTTCTGAGAATTAGTTCTTTTTTATACTTATTAATCTTGTCAGTGCAAATTTGCTGCTGCTTAATGTTTGATATCCCTCTTGATCAGTGTTTTCACAGATTTACTTGTGCACTTTGGTAAGGCTTCCTCCCAGTCCTGCTTCAATTCTTCATCAACAATGCCAAAAGATGATGGTTTATCACTAGGGATGCCCCTGAGACACGACCCCTCCTCCAAATAATGTTCCAATGTAACCTTATTATAATAGTCGTTCAACTCTGTGATTCAGACTCACTCTAATTTTATAAAGAGTTCTCTGAGATCTTCCATAGTATGATTCAGTTCACTATCATGGAATAGTATATGCCTGGCTTGTTCTCTTCGGCAGCTAATTGCCTCAGCATCCTCAAAACACTCGAAATCCATGTCTAATTCTATTTCTCCTGTGTTCACTGGCAAGAGTGGCATGTGATTCAAATCAATCATTCTTGTGCAGAATGTTATATTTCAAGCCAAATTCTCATGGAGACAGACTTGCATAAACTTGCAAATCAAAATGTCTTCAATGAAGACCAACTGGATCCTACCTTCCTGACATCGACTGACATCCCGGTTGCTACCAATGGAGGCTATCTTAGAAACAAAAAAAACAGAAAGGTGCACTCTAGTAACAGGAGGTTGTGTGGAGCAATGCAGCTAGCCTGATAAATACAATGCAAACACAGCTCCACACTTGTAGGATCGCAGTAAAGAGATGCAAAATAAACTGCTAAAGTGCTGAATGCATTTATTGCATGTTTTGCTGAGAAACACTGAACAGTGCCCATATCCCCAGCACTTCAATGCAATACGGGGTCTTCATCAGGGAGCGGGACTAAACAAGAAAGGGAACAGGTGCTTAAATACCTAGGCTGGGATATTCAGAGCAGTTTCGCAATGTGCAACAGGGATGTGCCTGCATGGAGTGCGCCAATACCAAAAGTATTCAGCTAAGCAAATGCAAGGCGCAAGTTCCAATGCACCAATGTGCAATGGTAATGAATGCATGCGCAAGTGCAGGTGTATCCATGAATATGCATGAAAAGATATTCAATGGCAGGGGAGTGGAGCAACAGGACTTGCGTGGAGCAGACTTGAGCACATAAAAAGAAGGAGCAAGTGAGGGAAGAAGGCTTGTGCCACAGAAAGAGGGAGAGCGAGGGGGAAGGCAGAACAGCTGAATGGGAGCCACATAGTGAGAAGCAGACTGGGAGAGGCACAGAGTGTGGACCAGGGAGCCTGTAACAGCCAGAGTCAGGGGGTGTGAGCATATGTGTGTGTGTGTGTGTGTGTGTGTGTGTGTGTGTGTGTGCGTGCGTGCATGTGGTCATGAGACAGGGTGCAAGGCAGCTCACAGTGGGTGCCAGTGACACCCAGCACAGGAGGGACTGCACAGGGGCACAGAGAGGTGTGAGGAGGAGGAGGCCATGGACTGCAGGCCAGGCAGCCACAAACAGGGGTGTGCCCAGTGCAGGTGCACAGACAGCAGCCCACAGTTGGGGGAGCCAGGGGAAGGAAAGCAGGGCAGGGTGTGGGGGATGCCAGGACATGGGTGCCAAGGGGTGTGGCCAGGATGGTGGGGGGGTGCAATGACACAGTCCACCATGCTAACCAGATATCTCTACACACAGGTGACAGTGGCTACCCACTCTGGCCATGGCTGCTCACCCCATACTGGCGCCCATTGACCCCAGCACTGGAGCAATACAATGAGGCACATGCCAGAACACGGAACATCATCGAGCAGGTGTTTGGGCTGCTGAAGGCTTGGTTCTGTTGCCTGCACAAGTCTGACAGTGTCCTACAGTACAGCCCCTCAGAGGCCTGCAGCCTATTCCTGGCCTGCTATATACTACACAACATGGCCACCGACTGTGGGATAGATGTCGAGGTTGAAGAGGGTGACAGCAGTGGGGATGGCGTGGCTGCCGGGCCTGGTGGTGGGCAGCCCCTCCCGGGTGAAGGGAACCCGGCTGACCAGGCTGGCCCAGCAGCACAGGGACATGCTCACTGAGGAACATTTTGGAGCACGCAGGTAGGTGAACATGGCCACATGCAAGAGCTAGGGCCCAGGGCACAGTGGACAGGTAGGCATGGGCGTGGCCCATGCCAGGGACAGTAGGAGGGGGGCATGGACAGGTGTGGGGAACTGACACCATTGCAGCATGCAGCACAGGCCCACACACCATGCACACACACACCCGTGTACACACAGACACACATGCACACAGGACCCATCATGCCCCCGCCCAGAGGCGGGCACCGGATGTGTGTCAGACGCTGAGCAGTGCTGCATAGTGGCAGGCGGCATTATGCTGGCATCATCATGCACATGCCAGAGTGTCCAGCAGCCAGGTAGGTGGACACATGGCCCATGTGCAGTGTTAACTATGGATGCCATGGCCATGGGCCACACATGCCGCACCAATGTGCACACAGGGCAGCAGCATACGGCAGACACAGAGGTGGGGGGTTCAGGAACACCGCACAGTAGCACGGCTGCCGCGGACACATGGACAGACCCCGCTGAGAACGCACAGTGGACGCAGGCTGAGCATTGGCAACAGGGGGTGTCACAGATGGTCCCCCATTGGTGACACTGCAGGACCATGACCGGGTCCTCGCAGGTGTCTGCAGGCCCCCAAACATGCCCACTCCAGGTGTGCTGGATATGTCCACAGCAGACCCTGGTATTGACACTGTGGGGGTTGCACAACACCGGGACTGACGGGTGGAGAATGCACTCCATGGTGTACACGGTGGATGGTCATGCACCAGGAGGCCAGTGGTGCCAGTCCAGCCATGACCACAGCGGTCAGCCGATCCATGACTGCAGCCGTGTCCACCCGCATATGCGTGTTCTCAGCCAGGAGCAGGGTGAAGTCCCTGTCCCACCGCTCTGCTGCCTGGCACAACTCCGCACAGAGCACACGCACCCCTGCCATGACCAACACCTGCTGCTCAACAGAGGCCAGGAGCAAACGGGTGTGATCGTCCAAGGGGTTGGCACCCTGGGTTGCTGGGGCACTGTGCCAACCCATGGGTGTATTTCGACCCTGCGGCCCAGCACCCTGTGAAGGTGGGCACTGCACAGCGGGTCCCTCCTGGGGCTGGGTGTCATGCAGTACACCGACAGTGAGCACTGCCCCAGGCCCCCCCTTAATGCCACCCGGCCACTGCTGCTGCCCTTCCAGCTGCTGTGCACAGGGTAACACCGGCGTGGCTGCAGCACCACCACCAGCACCACCAGCCATTGTTGCACCAGTGGTAGCCTTGGCTATGCCGGCCACAGTGGCCGGTATGCAGACAACCACCACCGGGTCACCAACTGTGCTGCCGTGGTGGGAATGTGGTATGGGTTGTCTTCCCTGTGGCCACAACATCGCTGTCCATGATGTAGGTCTCATCGGCATTGGAACCAGACCCCACCCTGATCTGTGCCTCAGCACATAGGACACCATGCCTGGCGTCATGCTGAAACACAGCCAGGGCCTTGTCCGCATCCGTGCCACTGGCATCTGGATGTACAGCGGTGCTGCCTTACAGTCAATCCGGGCACAGTGTCTGGTGGAGGTGGATGGACGGTCCTCCGGGTCCAGGACTGCCCCCACAGCGGACACCCCCACCCCTGCCGCTGCATGCAGGTACTCAGGAGCTGAAAAGGAACACAGTTGCATTAGTGTTGTTGTCACCCACCCTGCTCCCAGCCCCCCTGCCCCTGTCATGGCCATGCCTACCATGCAGTGATGGGCTGCCACCTGTCAGGAATCCCCCAATGGGCATGCCTCAGACCGCACTGCACCGCATGGTGGCCACCACCAACTCCTCCTGCGGTGTGAGGGTGGGCACATCAGGCTGACCCCCACCTGTGGTGGCACGCACTGCCTGGATGACTGCCACTTTCTGCTTGATCTGCCTCCGGTCTGTGCCGACCTTCTTTTTGCACTCCTGCACAGACCGTTGGTGGCAGCCCTGCTGGTTCACAGCACAGGCCACACCCTCCCATGCTGTTGCCCAGGCCTGTGGGGTGCTTGTGAGCTGCTCAGGAGTGGCTTCTGGTCCAGGTATGCCTGGAATAGGGCATCAGACTCCGCCCTGGTGAAGTTGGGCCTGTGCTTGTGTACAGTCCCACACTCCTCAGTCTCCTCTCGTTCGGACATGCTTCTTCCTGTGGGGTTGGACATGTATTAATCCTGCCTGGTATGTCCCCCCCAGTCTCCCATTCCACTGTCCATCCAGCCCCGCGGCGTGTATCTTACCTCTAAGGGTTGCAATACCGTTCCTTAACCTGTGCATTCTCCTGGCACCTTTATAGTGCACTGCATGCAAATGAGGGGTTGTGCAACTGTAATGACATGCAAATGCAGCTTATGCACCACTGATATGCTAATCAGCTGCTTTTCATATAGCAGCTGAATATCTCATGGTTGCGCATTGTGCAATGGAGCTGGTGATGCACAAGTCAAGGTGCAACACTGTGACGTGCGCAACAGCCCATGACATGCACATGCATGTGCCTCTGTCACGTACACCAGTGGCGCGGCATACACAATGTGTGTGACAGGCAATACAGCACCCGTCCGCTATTGCACGTGTGGTGCTTGTGCACTGTATGACCTACAGCATCCGGACACCACAATGCCAATGGTGCTGTGGTGCCATCACATCAAAGGCACCCCTGCATGATGGGTACCATGGTGCCCGTGCGCAATGGGGTCATGTACTGTGACTCCCACATGGCCGTACCGTGCAGCATGCCAGCCTTGCCCAATGGCACTGTGGTGCAGGGTGTGTGGGCTGACCCTTGACTCACGGGTGACTGTTGCCCATATAGGCACCCTCTGGCATGTTGTGGTGCTGCATTGAGAGAGCTGTGTATCTCCATGCCTGTGCGATAGGTGGTGGAAGCACATGGCACGCATCCCCAGCATGTGTGACACGTGTGCTGATGGACACCATTTTACCTTGCTGAGCAAGTTGCAGCCATGCCATGCAGAGCAGCACCCTGGGCCCCTAACTGGACACAGGTTGAGTTGGTAAACCTCGTGGCCCTAGTGGAGCCACATGCTGGCACCTTGTATGGGCAGGTGCCCCTCAACAGGCCTCGGACAGAGGTGTGGCAGGAGGTGGCTGATGGTCTGGAGAAGGCCACAGGTGCATGGCACACTGGGGAGCAGTGCAGGCACCACTACGGAGACCTGCAGTGGAGAGACCCAGAGTGGCTGCAGGCACTACAGGCACGTGTCTGGAGGGGTGCCGTGCCCTGGCCAGGTAAGTGCACAGCGCCTACACCCATTAACATCCATTGGTCTGTGGGGCGGTGCCATTGGCACGCCATGCTGTGGGGGGGCTGGAGCTGTGCGCCCTGTTGGGAGTGGTGGTACACCGTGGCTGCCCTCTGCCACTGTGCCACTGACACACTGTGCAGAGTGTCACGCTGTGCTGGGGGGGCCTGTGGTGTTGCCCATTACTGATGTGTCCATCTCCATACTTTCCTCCTAGGCCCTGAAGATCAGAGGCAGGTTCTCCTCACTGGCGCTATGGCCAGGCCAGGTCGGGCCACTGCAGGATGCAGTGCACCAGTTGCAGGCCACATGGGCATGGTGGCTGAACAGCCACAAGGTGCACCTCAGCATGCAGGTAGGCACATTTCCTTGCTTTTATGCAGGGTGGGCAGCAGGGGTGGGGTGGGACATGGCCCACTGTGCTCATGGCCTCCTCCAGCTGTGCACTGCCTGCAGTGTCCATTGCACCGCAATGTGGCTATCACACATGTGGGTGGCTGCTGCAGGTGGGCTGTGGGTGCACCTGGGTCCTGGCTGTGCCACTGCCAACTGCCTGCATGGCCATGTCACCTGCCTGCTATGGCGGTGGTGTGCTGCACATGGGCGGTGTTGGTGTGCAGTGTTCTGAATGGCTGTGGGTCTCCGGGTAGGCAGCTCATGTGGGCGCACTCACTGCAGGTGACAGATTGCCAACCAAGGGGCACATTAAACCGATGCCCACTGTGCACGGTAGGTGGGCTGCAGCGTTCTGGACATGCACTCATACGGTATTCACTTCTTTGTCCTAGGAGTCAGGCCCAGTGATGTCCATGCACAGCTACTCAGGCAGATCCTGCGGGTATCGATTGCCACGCTACAGATGGCACAGCAGCTGGTGCTGTCACAGTGCAAACGGCGGCTCCAACGCCAGCGTCGGCCTACAGTGGGGTATGAGCAGCCATAGGGCACGTTGCCGGAGTGACATCCCCTTCCCTGAGCAACCTCTCTTGCCCTCCCTTGTCTCCTTCTTTTTCCCTTGCCCCTGCCCTGCCCCTTCCCTGACCTCCCTGTCTGTGGGTAGTCCCTCCTTTCCCTGTACCTTGTATATTTGCATATAGTTTTGCTATGCCTGTTGCAATACATTATTTTTGGTAACCCATCTGTGTCCATGTCTGCTTTGCAGCTGGCATGTGGAGCCATGCTGCAGTGGTGTGTATGGCCGCTGTGTGGTACATCTGGGATGGACGAGGTGTTGTACCTGGTGGTGTTCTACCATGGGTTGGGTGGGGTGGCTGTGGCCTGTTTTTTCAGGTCATGTGGTGTGTGCCTTGTGTGCTGTTTGCCTGTGTGTTGCTGGCTGTTGTCCGGGTGGCATGTCCCCAGCCTCCCTGTAGGGGTTGCCAGAGACTGTGCATCAGGGGCCATTGTTGCCACCCTGCCACTATGCCCCACTGTGGTGCACGTGGACAGGGGCCTACCACCTCCTCATGCTCACTGGGCGATGTGGCCATGTGTACCTAACGTGCCTCTCCCCTGGCACACTCTGTACCTTGGCGGTGGGTACTCCTACCCCGGTGGCATGCCGCCTGCTGTGCCTGTTAACTTTCCATGTGTGTTCTGGCGCATGCTGTTCTGTACCTTGCACCTCAGTGGACTCTGATCTGTCATAAATGTATTGAGCCGTACTTATGTTGGTGTTGTGATGTAATACTGTGAATTAGAGTGTACATGTGGAATAAAGTTATTAACATTGGAGACAGGAGACCTAAATTACTGTGCTGTATTCTAACTGGGAAAGAAGAATACATAAGACACTCATTTTTAGGTTTGATGCACATGTGCAACACATTTTTGTTATGAGTGGAAGGGGATTTCAGAGATGTTTCTCTGTCAGCCAATTGCAGTTAAAAACTGTAGGGGTGAAGCAATCTAGACCAATAACCATGCACTTTAACTGTGACACCACTCTTCTTAAGCTGAATGCACTTCAAAAGAACCAAGCAAATAAATTAGAGGGCGTCAGTCCTTTGATCTGAATGAAGCTACTCAACAAACAGCTGATGGGCTGTCAACACCAGCAGCCTGTCATTAAATTCAGCAGCAGTGACAATCTAACCAGACTACATCAGAAAATTGAGGGGAGATCTACAGAAAGGTTGAACTGTGTTGTGCCAGTCATTATTATTTTATTACTGTTAAAAGTGTTCCTGCTTCTTCTTCTTAGTCTGTAGGCAGTTTGAAACTGGCCGCAATGTCTCAAATTACAGTCTTTTTTTTTTTCTCCTAAACTAGCAAATTTCCTAAAGAAACATTATCCCTTGCCTGCCTCTCTGTAGTATGGAAGTTAGTTTCCTTACTGTGGCAACTTTTAAATAACGTATAGGGAAAAAAAATAAGAATATACCTCTGTTTCTCTCCACCAGCAAGTGTATATTGCAAACAATGTTAACCTAGGCAAAGACACATATTCATTCTAAACTTTTTGTGTGTCTATATTACATGAATGCCATTTGAAAGGTGAACCCACACTTATAGAACTGTGGGTATATGGATGTCACCAACTTTCTCAATCCTCTCCTGCCTCCCATTTCCTTTTTAACCACCCCTCTTCCCATAACTCTTATGTTTCCCTTCCCATGCCCTAGCCATCCATACCCCTCCATTGTACGCTACCCTTACCCCTCTCTTTTTTTTTTGGGCAAATAAGTTTATTTTAATATCTACAAACATGTTACACAACAAAAATAATAAACCCCTACTATACAAATAAGGAACCCCTAAAGCGTATGAACAACCATAATCATGTACATAATATGGTCACAAGAGGATGAATACCCCTTCCTTTTTAACTCTTGCATATATACCAAGACCTGCCATGATCTGGGTGATGTATAGACCTTGACATGGTTATGATATTACATATATTGAAATTCAGTACAAAGAATAACTGGCAGATCCCCACATGCATTGTCTTTTTTCTTGTGCACAGCTGTTTTCCTTGCCATCCTTCCTGCAGTGATCCCAGTATTTGCCTTCTGTTCATGCTGATCCTCTGCACCAGCTCTCTTCTAGCCTCAAGACAGTTATTATTCTCCTAAATGCCCTGTCTATTCAGTACCCTTGATATCTGTATAGGTGTAAAAAAATGGATTTTTTCCCCAAAGTGAGTCCTGTGAACACAGTGTTCTCCATAGCATCCTGTAAGAGAGCTGTTCGCCATACCCAACATTCCTT
Source organism: Neoceratodus forsteri (assembly GCA_016271365.2). Classification (NCBI taxonomy): domain Eukaryota; kingdom Metazoa; phylum Chordata; order Ceratodontiformes; family Ceratodontidae; genus Neoceratodus; species Neoceratodus forsteri. Next base: position 131,889,488 of record JADMNL010000024.1, read on the forward strand.
GCACTCGCAGTCCAAGTGCCCATGTAACATCTGAGGATGTACTGGTGCAAAGCATCAAACCTTTGGCATTGACAAATGCTTGTTTTTTATCTAGCATTTATGTTCCTTTGTACTTTCCTATATAATCGATTCATCTGTCTTGCTACAGCATTTTTCTGTGTTATTCTAGTATCTGCTTCCTCAGCGTGTTCTCTTGTCAGTGAACATCAGCCCATCGGTGTTGTTTAGTGCTGAGTTGTATAACATGTAGAATTTAATTGTGATTTCTTCCCTCTGTTCTGCAGATTCAGCATTGTCTACTACCGCTTCATCGTTGGAGTAATGTTTGCTGTTAGTGAAATAAACAGAAATCCCTGGCTATTACCAAACCGCACACTGGGATACATAGTCTATGACTCATGCTACCTGGAAGCAAGAGCACTGGAGGTTACCATTAGACTGTTATCTGGAAAGCAGATGGTCCCAAATTACCACTGTGGGAACTACTCACAGCCATGTGCTATCATTGGAGACTCACCATCAACATTGTCCCTACCCATGGCTACATTACTGGGAATCTACAGGTATCCCCAGGTAGGAAATACAGAATTTAAAGTTACTGATATTTTTCTTGAGAGATTTAGGTAGTATGACTGACTGATCTATCCACCTTATTAACTTTCTCTAAGGCTGTTTGTAGAACCTTTTCAGAATATCCCCTAGTTCTTAATCTAGAAAAAAGATCTTCCTTTGCTTCATTAAAATCTCCTGGCTCTGAACAATTTCATTTTAAATGAATAAGCTGGCCATAGGGTAAAGATTCTACTGTGTGTCTAGAGTGAGAACTATGTCCATGTAGAACACTGTTGCCTACAGTTTTTTTTTTCAGAATACCCTAGTTTTTACAGGAGTGTCAGTGCAGACAATAAGTGACAAATCCAAAAGTTTTATTTCATTTTTTGTGATACTGTACAATAAACTGGAGCCCCACAATGTTGCAATTAATATATTCCACAAATTAAAGTAACTCCCCTTCTGATCCATCCCAAATGATCAATATGTCATCAATAAAATACTTAAATTTAATTATGTGATGAAAAAATGGGTTTGAGGTGGGATCCTGGATCGCCCCCCCTTCCTCCAAACCATAAAAACTGGCATAGGAGGGGTGACTGAAGAACCCATTGCAGTGCCTTGAATCTGTTGGGAAAAAAACTGGTCTCTTTTATTAATTACAAAAACACCTTTCTGGAGGTGGGCCCTATCAGTGTCAATAATGAAGTTATAAAAGATGACAAATTGTTGCCAAATATCTTCAATAACTATTTATGTTTGGTGTTCAATAAAAAGGATTTTGCAACTGACACTGATAAAATGTCTGTAACCTCTAAAACTACATTCATAAAAGTGACATCTGCAGTTGAACAATTAAAGACAAATACATCTCCGGGCCCTGATAACATCAATAAGAAGTTTATAATTGAAACGTCATCGGTCTTAGCAACTATTCTGGTGATTCTATTTAATTAATCAATGGATAGTGGGGAAGTTTCAGCCGACTGGAGAACTTCAATCGTGGTCCCAATATATAAGAAGGGAAATAGGAGATAAGTGGATAATCATCAACCTATATGTTTAACTTGTACCTGAGACAAAATAATGGAAGGTTAGTTAAAAACAGAATTGAGGAAGATTTACAGGATGAGGGACTCTTTGACAAATTCCAACATGGATTCACCACTGGATGTTCATACACCACTAATCTTGTAACATTTTATAATAATGTCAGCAACAGATTGAACTCTAATACACCAGTAGATGTTATTCCTCTAGATTTTGGAAAGGCTTTTGACACAGTGCCTCACTATGAATTGATAGTAAAACTCATAAACACGGGTCTGAGTTATGATGGATAAATAATTGATTGATGGAACAGACACAGAGGGTAAAGATGAGCGGGGTCAGTTTTCCAATCTTGGTAAATTGACTAGTGGTGTGCCACATGGTTCTGTGCTTGGACTGACCCTGTTCAACTTGTTTCTAAGTGACATAAATAAAAATATCACCAATATACTGATAACATTTGAGAATGACACAAAATTTGGTGGGAAAGTAGATTATTTAATTAAACCTCTAACCCTGGTTCAAGACTTATAATCTATCAAACAATGGTCTTATGACAATAAAATGAGAATAAACTCAGAATAACTATGTAGTCTTACACATGGGGACAAAGAATCCCTGTTATGACTATATGTTATACAACAAACTCTGAAATTCAGTAGAAAAAGAGAGTCCCGAGTATAATCATCAGCAATAAAATGACTTCATCTGACCACTATGGAAGGATAACTTATACTGCAAATAGAATGCTAAACAGCATAAAATGAACATTTCTAAATAAAAGTAAGTCCATATTATGCCCTTGCATAGATCATACATTCAGCCCCGTCTCTATTTTGCATCTCCCTTCTGGAACCCCTGCACTAAGCAGGAGATAAATATCTTGTAGAGAGTGCAGCGGAGGACAACAGAATTAAGCCCACAACTGAGAGATCTAACATATCCTATGAGACTCCAAAGAACAGAATTGATGATGATGAATCAGCATTTATATAGCGCTTTTCATACACAGCATCCCAAAGCGCTTTACAAGCAATGCTAGACTGGTAGTGAAGTGACTGAATGTATGGTGGCGGCCATATTGCACATCATCACCCACACAAAGCCTGGATAATTGCATGAACTGGTTTATGGGAAGGGGAATGTTGGTCAGAACACTGGGAATGCACCCTGCTCTTTTGCAAAAAGTGCCCTGGGTTCTTTTACTTCCACCTGGACACCCACCAGGACAACACCAGGATGGGCAGAAGGGACCTCGGTTTAACATCTCATCTGAAGGACAGCACACCCCAGCAGTACAGCATCCCCCAATACTGCACTCGGATGCCAGCCATTTTTAGGTGCAGGTCCAAACCCAGTGTGGGACAGGAACCCATGACCTTCTGGTCCAGAGGTGGATGTGCTACCAACTGAGCCATGCTGACAGCTTATTTGAGTAAATTTGAGAACTGGTAAAGCTGAAGGATAGAAGACAGAGGGGAGACCTTTTACTGTTATATAAAATCTTACAATCCCATGATATGACCACACAATGTGGACTTCAGTTTGCTATTAAAAAACCTAATCTCAGAAGTCATCATAAACAGTTAATAATAATAGAAACAAATACCAGGAAAAGGGATCCTTTACTTCACAATTAGAGTAGCAAAAGCTTGGAATAAGTCGCCAACAGAAGTTGTAGAGGTTAGTAGTTTTGAGATCTTCAAAACTAGACTCGATTGCTACCTGGGATGGAATACTAGCAATGAATAATCCACCCACTATGTGGTGGGAGACATTCACGATGGGCGAACACCTTCTAATGTCTCCAATGGCATAGCAACCTAGTAAAAACCATGTTATAAGCAGACCTCAACCATTATTTGAATTCCCCTGCCATATCCCATACAGTAAACCTTATAAGTGTCCCAATCTTCACCTTGAGTAATAACATCTTTATTTCAATACTGAAACAGTACTGACTGCCCAGCTCACCATGGCCCGCTGTCACCAGCTGACCACTGGAAACTGTGATCGTCACTTACTCTTTCCTTCCTCACCCTCCTAGGGCTTGTGAAAAGCAACTGGCTAGATGTACAATTAATTTTGCCCAGTGTGGGAGTGACAGCCTGGAGGACTTGAAACCCAATTCCTCTGAAATGTAGTTGGACAAAACCAGAAGAAAGTTCATGATACTGAATTTCAATGAGCTTGCAATAAAACTCATGGATGTCCATTATATGAATAAAACAGGACATAGGAGGTTCATGTATGAGTACCAGGGAACCCACATTGCCCAGTACTCACATTCCAAAAATATAAGGCTAAGCTGTCTGCTGATGCTACTGCTTTCTATTGTCTCCCCAAGAAACTGCCCCAATATTATTTGACACTTTCCCCACATGACATCAAAGGAACTAATGGGATCAACTTCCTATCATCAATGATGCCAAGGTTAAGTAAAGAGGCTTCCCTGTCACAAATATACACTAATTATCCTCTACAATCCACTGCAGTTCACCTCCTGTCACAGGCTGGTCTTGAAACCTGGGAGATCATGGCCATAACTGGGCACATATGTGAGGCCAGTCTGTATAGTTACTGGTCCACTTCAACAGCAGAGTGAAAAAAGTGGAGATAAATACTATCTGAAGAACAATCTTTGATAACAACAGAAGTCCCTGCAGACGAGCAACCATGCACTTCAAATGTCTAATAGCACTACCACCACCTGAACAGCCTGATTCTGCAACTCTAGCACCTGGAAGCGTAACGTGCACCCTTCAACCTGGCAAACTGTTCATTCACAGGGGCATCTCTGAACCTTGTAAACTTATACCCAGTGACAAAGAAAAAGTAAATTTCTTCCCGTCAGACCTAAAGTGAACCAGATCAATCTGTTGCCATGGTTCATTTTCTTATTTTCCCTAATCCCAAACTCACTCTCAAATTAAAACTAAAGAACTATTTTTTTTTAACTCCAGGAATCCCTCACTAAGCTTAGCAACTGTATTCAGTCTGCTGTATTGAGCTGCCCCGGACAGTAGAATGTTATGCTAATTATGGAATCTTCGAATGAAATTCTAACCTCTGCTTTGTGGGCATGCTCCACTCTGCCCTCTAACGTCAGATTTATTTCTTCGCCTGAGGAAGAAGTCACCCTGAAGTGCATCTCCTGAGTCTTCAGTGCTGTTGACGGTTTATTGTTTTAATTCTGTTTTTGAATTTCTTATTTTTCTTTCTCCAGTTTTTGATCCTTTGCATTAGTTAGCTGTAAATTTTGTTGTATAGTCATGCTGTTCTCTGGTTCCTGATCGATTCCCCAGAACCAGAGAAAGGCCTTACGACGCGATTTCCCACTCAGGGAACTGCTTGATTCTGGCCAAAATCAAAGCTTTAAATTCTGTAGTTATTTCCTTTCTACCACTTTGTGGTTACTGTTTATGTCCCAGTTCCCCTTCCTGTGGAAATGAGATGTGACTGGCATTTTTTTTTCTATAAAACAAAATACTGTAAAAGTAGCAGTTTGGTCTTTCACCAGGAACCAAGCCGCAAACTGAGATTTTTTTACTTTTGAAGAACTGAACCACTTTTGGTGTCATCTTGCTTGGCATGACTGAAAGATGCAAAACAAAACAGGTAATGCAGGCTTTAAAACTTGCAAAACTTGTATAATAATTGGGCTCTGTTTTTTCCCATAGAGAAAGTCAGTTACAATTTGCCATTATAATCAGCTAGTTATACTGGCAAACACACGTTGGCTTTCTTTATGAGAAATCCATGACCCGCAGTTACCCTCATGCACAGTCACTGTTTCACTGGAAACCCATAGGAACATGCACTGCTCACTTCTCTGTCTCCTCAAGGTGGTCTCACTTTTGTTTTTTGAGACAGTGGCTGACACAAAAAAAGACCTAACTCATGAAAATCTACCACAGTGAAACCCCAATTTAATCTGTGTGATTGTCACACTGTTCACAATTCACAGCAAACAACACCAGTATCTATGAAGTCTGTGAATACCAGAATTTTCTTTAGCTCAGTCATAAATGTTTAAAACTGTTAGCAGCATTTATCTACTGAAACCTTATTTTAAAAGTCTTTTTTGGACAGATTTTACATCAGGTTACTATTTATTTATTGAATGTTGTTGACCCGGTAAGCCCACTGGGCCTAGAAGTTCCTTTTTCAGGGGTGACTGGGGGGGGGGATATAGATGGTAAGCAATTGAAATTGAACCAAATTAAGCTGTTGGTGGTATTTTTAGTGAATGAGAGAAATTTGGCCAGGACACCAGGGAAATTCCCCTTCTCTCTGACTGCAGTGGGCACTGTTGCGCTGCAGGAGGGATGGAGGACTCCAGTCCAGGTTTGGTCGAAGTGGAGGAAGGTTGTGTGTAATCAGCTTCAGATCCAGTGTTTGATTACAACATGGATATGGATCAAGGAGCAGAAGCTCAACAATTGCAAGCAGCTGTGGAGGAACCTAATGAACAAATAGAGGACAAACCTGAGGTAGATGAAGAACAAGTGCTTCAGGAAAAATTGGCAGATAAGAAAAGGCATTTGACTGAAATGTTACTGGCTGCAGAAAATGAATTCAGACTCCAGAAGATGAAACTCGTCGAAGAACGAACAAAACAGAAAAGATCTTCAGTTAGTCCAATTCAGGATGGACATAAACGATTACCTGTAACTCTGTCTCTTGCTGACACCCCAGGATCCTCTAGATTGCATGGCGAGAGGGTAGATTCTCGGCAGGTTGCTGAAGGGGATGTGACTTTAAGCAGCTCCGTCACTGAATGGACTCCAGGAGGGGCTCTTCGTGGAGTGGGCTGGACTCTCCAAAATGACATTTGGGTTCCCGACGTGGCTATTCCAATTCCGGGAATGAAGGGTTTAGAGCATACGGCTGTGATGGATGTTCCTGCAGAAATTTCTGCAGCACGTACTGACATATTACCGGTTCAGGCTAAGTCCCCAGTTTTGACTACTGATTATGCACATAGCACAAGAGAGGCTGTTGGACTAGTTACTGTGCCAGACACCAATACTGCTGTTGATACAGGACGGAGTTCAGGGAAGACAATGGAATTAATTCCCCCAGTGAGTAGTACACTGTTACAAGGTTCTGCTCAACTAAATAGGAAAGAGACTGTAGTTCAAACGATGGCGAATTTGGATGAACTGGTCGTTCAAGGTCGTACTAGAATGGATCAAGGGACAGAAGGAGTTTCAGAGGAGAACCGGGGGGAACAATCTTATGCTGATCTTTTTCCAAAACCAGCTGAGGCAGCCAAAAGACAATACCTGGTTCACTTACATTATAAAGGTCTTGCTCTGATGGTTCCTGATAGATTATAGGTAGGCAAATCCCTTATCATTGATTCATTGGGGTTTTGCCCTGCTGAAGTGTATGCTTTCATACATGCCCCAGAAGACAAAATTTACGATGTTAGTTTTTGTACCATGACAGCTTTGGATAAGTTTTGGCATTTGAATTATGAATTAAAGGACACGGACATTTGAAGGATTTCTTGGCAATACCCATTACCAAGGATACTATTAAAACAGTTACCCTTCTTTTTTGAAATGAAGGTGTAAATATCAGTAACCTTCTATTCTGGTTGGAGAAGAGACGTACTGTTTTTGATCATCCTAAACCCATCATGAACGATAATGGATTTTGGACAGGGGGATGGACTATTAGAGTGCAGTTACCTCAAAATGTATCTGGGATACAACACCTGCCGAGTTCCTTCTTTTTGGGAAGGGATAGAGGGATTTTATTTTATGCTGGACAACCCAAGAGTGTTTTAAATGTGGTTCTTTGACCCATTTAAGTAGTGATTGTGACCAAGTTAAATGTTTTCATTGTGGGGTGTTGGGCCAATCAGCAGCTGGTTACAAGGCTCCCCCAACATGTAATCTGTGTGGTGATACTGATCATTCCTTTGCAGAATGTCCCTGGGCAGAACATAATATGGATGAGGTTTCTGACCATGAGTTTTTTCTGTCCCAAGCCAGGAAACCCTTTAGTCCCCCCCAAAGCATTTTCATCAGGGAGAAAGAGGGGAAGAGGTAGAGGTAGGGGAGGGAGGAGAGATGTTTCAGAAGGGAGAATTCAGAATCTCTCGCCACCTAGGAAGCACCCTTTTTTATAACCCTATTACCTCCCAGCTAGGCTGTTTCGGATGTTCCTCAGGCGGAGACTCAGAGAGAAGATGAGGAAATTCCTTTTACTACTCCACAGAGCTCTCCAGCACGTAGAGGGACAATTCAGGCCTTGGTTGGTGATAAAAGCAGGAAGGAGACACTAGGAATTCAAAATGAGATTGAGTCCCCATCGCAGGTTATAGAGACATCAGGAGAACCACTACAAAGTGGGAATATGCCCAGTTAATATCAGGAAACTCCTTTATCCTCACTCCCTTTAAATAATAGATTTGGAGTCTTTTCCACATGGGGAGACCAGGTAGACAATGAGCACTCAATGGAGACAGGAACAAGTGGCTTAGTTCAATCTCCACTAGATAAATTGATACTTCCCCAGAAGAGGCATTGGTTCATTCTGAGGTCCCAAACTCTCGGAAACAACAGAAGCGGGTAACGCGTTCTAGTGGGAAAGTCCTGAAGCCTCCTTCCTGAGCCATTATGTTTGAAAGTAGCTAGTTTGAATGCGAACAGTATAAAATCTAATGCAAAAAGACTAGCTACTTATGGGGTATTACAGCATTTGAACTATGATGTTTATTTTTTACAAGATACTAGACTGCATTCTAGGAATTAAACTGTTCATGCTTCTAGTGATTGGAAATGGGGTATTTCCTATTGGTCCTTGGGAACAGAGGCCTGTTGTGGAGTAGGGTTTTGTTTTATGACACCTAGGATTAAAATTTTATGAATTGTGGATTTAGAGCCCGGTCGGGTTCTTATTTTGGACGTGATAGTGAATTCTGTTTCTTGCAGATTGATTAATATATATGGACCCCAATCTAAAGCTTTACAAGTTACCTTATTGCAGAAAATACAACCCTTCTTACATACAAGTCAACAAGTAATTTAGGGAGGTGATTTTAATATTAATTTGCAGGATCGCACAGTTTCTGGGAAACAATTCAGTGATAAAATAATGTTGAAAACTATTATTTGAATAGCAGGTCTTCAAGATGTTTTTCTGGGTCATAAGGGAGGAGTACAACCCACCTTTTATAAAGGACAGCTATCCTCACGTATAGATTTTCTTTTTATTAAACAACATTTACCTTTGGCAAAGGTGGAGGCGCTTCCAATCGAGATGTCTGATCATAGGCTGATTGGGTTCCATTTATCTATACCCTTCCAAAGGGATGCAGCTCATGGCTGTTGGAGATGGAATACTTCTGTTTTAAAAGAAGAGAAGGTTATAAAACAAATACAAGCAATAATTTTGGATAAGATTACTACAATTGAATTATATGAAAATATTGGGCACTGGTGGGAAAATTTTAAATGTTGCATGACTGGTTTCTTTAAGGTTTTGGGTAGTACAAGAGTACGCCCTTCATATGAAGAATATTTAGGATTTTGGAAAGAATTTGAGGAATTACTTTTTCGACAGTATGAAGACAAATAAGTTTTAACAACTGAGATTGAGTTAGTAAGGGAGAAAATGTTTCAACATCAATATAATCGATTAATTTCACTGATGAAAGAACAGTCATTTGGAGTTCATGGTACTGCAGCTCAGGTGAATCCTTATCTTGCTAGTCAGGAAAAAAGGAAAAAGAAAGTTATTTCTTTCCTGTTTACTTCCTGTGGTAAAGAAGTTTGGAGTAATAAGGACATTATGAAGAGATTAGAAAGCCATATTGAGCGAGTATTTGGATCCCCAGCTGAAAAATGAGGAATTCTCCTCATTGGTGTTGAATGCTGCAGAACCTCCTAAATTAGATTCTGTTTCAGCTAATAGGTTACTAGAACCATTTACATTTCAGGAATTAGAAAAAGTAATTTCCAGTTTAAAGCTGAATGCTTCCCCAGGGTCAGATGGTTTACCAGGAGAATTTTAACAATTATTATGGTTGTTTATTTATTATTACTATTTAGAATTTTGCTGCAATTGTTTAAATTTTTTTATAACTGAACATTATTTGCCCACTCAAATGTATGCGGGATTGTTAATTTTCCTTTTTAAATCTGGTGCACGTAACAATATTGATATTTGGAGACTGATAACATTACTGAATGTGGATTTTAAATTATTTGCAAAGCTTTTGGGGGAATCGTTCAGCTTGACAGATTTATTGATCCCTACTCAATTCTGTTTAGTACCTGGAAGACACATTACTGATGCACTACTTCTTTTGAGAGGTTTGATGGAAAGAGAATCAGGGCATGACGGGGATGTACAAATTTCTGGTTACATTACTAGTTTAGATCAGGCAAAGGCCTTTGACAAGGTTTCCCATCCTTATCTCTGGGAGTGTCTTAAATCTTATGGGATACCGGTATTATTTGTTCAATGGCTTCAATTATGTTATGATTTAGCATATGTTAGACCATATGAAAATGGATGGTTGGGTAAGAAAATAGGGATATTTAGGGGAGTGAGACAAGGATGTCCATTAAGTCCTTTATTATATGTTTTTTCAATAGATTCGGTGTTGCGTATATTGCAAAAGTCTCCAAAAATTCTTGGTGTAAATGAGTATGATTATCAGGTTAACAAAGTTATATCATATGCAGATGATTTATGTCTGATTTTGAAGGATGAGAAATCCTTAACCTTGGCTTATGACTTGATTCAGGAATTGGGTAAAGTTACGGGAGCATGCCTTAATCCTGGGAAAACTAAATGTTTACGGTTGAATGGATTTCCTTCTGTATCTGAAACCTTTGGGGGCTTTTCAGTAGCCATGTCACCAGTAAAATCTTAGGGATTTATTTTGGTGGTGATGATATGGCTGGTTATAATTGGGGAAAAAGCTTTACAAGTGGTATTTCTAAAGAAGCTCAGTGGACTAGGTGGAAAGTTTCCAAAAAGAAAAGGGTGTATTATATGAAAACCTTTTTAATTCCTGTTTTTTCAATTTATTAGTATGATCTTTCCACTGCCTAAATGATTAGAGGCTAAAGTTCTAGGTTGTTTTTTTTTAGTTGTTTTGGGGGAAGTAGGTTAACCCCAATTAAAATGAATATTTTACATATGGGAATCCAGGATGGTAGAACAGGGATGCTGAATCCAATCCTATTTTTTTTTTACGATACTGTTATAGACCAGTATTTTGCCCTTGATGAAAGGGTGTTCACAATTATGGGGATATGGGGGTATGCTAAATTACAGGGTGTACTGAGAGAATGGAAGGGCAATGTTTTTGAACGTAAAAATATGCGTAAGCCTCGGTTAGGATGCCAATGGGAAGGGGTTTTTGATAAGATAAAAATTTGGGGAATTAGTTATGAATCTGTGCTTCAACTTTCACGAAAGGCTCTTTATTTTGAAGTCTTACAATCTTGTTTTGAGGAACATCCTTTTGATGACTTTTCTGGTTCTTCCCAAGAACAGATAGCTGAATATGTCATAAATGAAAGGATACCAGCCCATATGTGGGATACAGTCTGGTTAGCTATACATGGTAGAATAAATGTTAAGGGGAATCAAAAGCACAATTCCTTACAGGAAAGGAATTATTCTAGAATCACTTGTATGTCTGTTACTGAAACAATGGACCATTTGTATTTCCATTGTTTATATGCAGAACAGTTTTGGGATGTGGTTAAAAATTGGTGGAAAGGGGTGCCTTTTATACCACCTACATCTGACCTTTTTTACTATGGGGTGGTTCCCCCCATGCTATAGCATATGTCCCACAGTACCCTTAGAATAATAATGGTACATTTTTTGTATTGGCAGTGGATTAGTAGATGTAGATTTACTCTACAACAACAAACTATTTCAGCTTTAGAGTTATTTTTTATGCTAAATTCAGACATTAAGGGAATAAAACAGGTTGAAAGAACTAGATTGGAGTCAAGGATTTGGAATCACCGGTGGAAATATTTTGATTTTATTTTTATTTTATTTAACATCAGTTTAACAACCTTTGAGCCAGGGGCTCATTTACAAAGGTACCTCGTCAAAAGATTGGACAACATACACTGGACAAGTAGCAGGTCAGCAGTACAGTTCAACAGTACAGTACAGTCAGATTACAGGTATAGGGGGAACATAACATTGAATTAACAGCAGATTCAGATAATCAAGTTTGCGATACAACAGTGAGTTAAACAGCAAATTTGAATAACAAATTCAGTATAGGCAGCTAAGGGTAGCTGACTTGAATGGAGAGTCCTGCGGGGGAGGGCTGACGATGGGGGGTGCAGCTCAGACAGCTTTGTCCAGTAGGTAGGGAGGACAAATTCAGGCACGGCAGGAGTGTGAGTTGAGCAGGTGACTTCTAAGGCTGTATTTAAAACAAGCTAATGAGGGAGCCTTAGTGACGCTAGCAGGGAAGGAGTTGTACCCAGTGGGTGCTCTATAGGGGAAGGCCCTTTGGCCCTGGGAGGTCCTAGCCCTTGGAACGACCAGGGCTGTTTTGCAGTATAATTTGAGTATAATTTGTTTTGTTTTAAGGAGAACAATAATATTTCCCACACTCTTGGTAAGGGGGGAAGGGATTTTCTTTATATTGGAATATGGTTTGGTGCCTCTATCTTTAATTTAGTTTTTTATTTATTTATTTTGATTTATGATTAGTATTTTCATTTTGTGATTTTAACACTGTTTTGTAATTTTTGGATTTGTGAAGTTTATAATAACAAATTCCCATACTGTTTTAGTTGGGGGGAAGGGGTTGGTTATAATGGTTTCCTTAGGTATGGGGTTATTGTATGAACTGTTATTCATTTATGTTTTTGATGTTTTTTCTTTTATGGTTTGATATGATGTAATACAGATTTGTGTATATGTTGTTATGATTTGGTTATGATTTCAAAAAATTGTTTATATTGTTTATAATGGTTTTCTTATGTTTGGGATTTTTGTATGAATCAATACTTCTTTATGTTTGATTTTTTTTTCTATCAAGGATTTTGTATGACATAATACTGATCTGTAAATACAGTATTTTGTTATGATTTAATAAAAAATTCCCCTACTCTTTTTCAATAAGTGCCATGGGATCTTTACCATCCACCTGAACTCCCACCAATACAGGCAGATGGGAGCTCGGTTTAATGTTTCATCCGAAAGACTATGCCAACAGGCTTGCTTATTAGAACATTGTGATGCCTTGCAGGAGTGCACAGACAGTGCTGAGGGAGCTAGAGGAACCTGTCATGCCATTCCATTGTATAACTATATTTCAAACCTCTTCAAAAAAATACTCTAAAATCTCTTTTCAGTAGTTAAATGTTGCTAACACTTTTATCTTTTAGCTAAAAATGTTCTGGGAGACACGAACTTCACAGGTACTGGTCTTGTTTGCTTTGTGTTCTGAACAGTGTTTCTAGTTGTAATCCCTAACAGTGAAATAACAGAGCACAGCAATTATATGTGTAATTGAGCAGTGGGAGATGCGGGGCATGGCAGGTGTCCTGAGACCTGTATGGGGCATATGCAAATGCACGATGGGCGGCCACTTGCACAGTGCTCAGAACTGCAATATTCAGCCAGGATATCCAAATGGTCTCATTGCACAGTCTGACCCAAATCCTCACATTTGCTTCTCATTACTGGAATGTTTTCATCTCATTTGCATACATGTGGCATGCGCATATCCAGCTTTGCAGGGCAGTCCCACCACTCCACAAAGGTGAACAGGAGGTACTGCAGCCCAGCAGGCTGGTGTGAAGGTATATGTGTGTGTGTGGGTAGACTGCAGTAGCTTGTGCACAGTGCTGTTGCCCATGGCCATGTAAAGGGTCTGTCTGTGGTACAGGGGGCCCACCTGGACAGTGGCCACAGGAGCCCACCTGGACAAGCAATAGGGGAGGGCCCAGGGTGACACACACTGATCAGTATGCCACATTAATGTGATACACTAGCCCTGTATGTAACCGGGTACCCGAGTGAGTGGGGCCCACCTGGAACTGTCCTGGTAACCTGGGTGACCACCCCAACATGGGCCAAGCACATGCCTGTGTTGGCCACACACCCAACACTGGAAAGGTCTGGTATCTGTAAGGCATGCCCGTGCTGCCTCCAGACCACAGGTGGTGCACCCCTGCCCTGTGCTGCCCACAGCTGTGCAATGTCCACCACTGGAACACCAAACCAACACACTGCAGTGCCCCTGTGGCAATGTCACAAAGCATGGGGGCATCGGTGTCATGTCTGTGGCTCCAGGTAGTGTGGGCCTTGCACGGGCATTTCATGTGCACCTATGGTGTACCACCATGGGTGTGTGCCACTGGTCAGACCCTGGACCATGCCATGCTGCCACTAGTATGGCCAGGCCATCTGGGCACCATTGCTCCAGACATCACCATGGGTGCATGCCACCACAGGGTGGTGCCCTGAAGACCACATGGGTGCAAGCCATGGCCCCTGGTACATGTGCTGCATTGTGGCTGTCTGCATCACCGGTATGCCAGAGGTGCACCTGATGGCACCTGCATGTGGCAGTTGAGTATCTACATCCCTGGCATGGTGTGGGGGAGTGGCCTTCTGGGTGGTGCCAGGGGTGTCACAGCACCTATGGCTTTGGGTACTGCCATCCTGGTATGACCGCTGTTTGTGGGTGCCTGGAGCACATCCTGGTGCACCTCCAAGGGCTGTCTCAGGGGTGCCTGTCTGCAGTTTCACAGCCTGCCTGTGGGTGGCTGGCCAATTTAGACCATTCTTTGTTGTCCTATCTTTGCATGGCACATCTCTGAGATGCACCGCATATGCCCCGCACATTTTGGCTGACTATTCTCATGAGCGGCACACTCATGTCCCCACCATCTATCTCTGTGCGGCATATATTATCTATCTATGCACAATTGCACATTCCGACATGCACAACACATCTCTGCCATTTGAATATCAGGCTTCTGTGCATTTCCCAAGATGCACGGTGCATCTTCATTTTGTGCTGCACCTGTATTTTGATTATGTAGGCCATGATTTCTAGTGTGTATAAAGTCATTTTGAGGTATTTTATGAATGTAAATGTGATAACAAGAAATAAAACTACATTTTCAAGGAATAAAAAGAAATAACATGAAATTCCAGAAAAAGAAATATTATGAAAAATAAAAAGAATTTCACGGGGCTCTAATTATAGGGCAGAGTTTGTCATGAATAAATGAAGCAGGGAAGAAGATATGACAAACTGGTGCCCCTTCTGACCTGAAAGGGGGCAGGAAATGAGTGAGAATTTTTAGAAGTATGTAAGGTTTCTATTTTCAGAAATGATATAAATTTCTCAAAATAATTCATATTTAACTGTACCTAAGTAAAGGTTTATGTGAACACCTGCATTTTAGATTGCATTTCTGTTTTGCACAGCATTCTCCACACCTCTCTTCATAGAACCAGACATTTTTAATTTTGATTATGCCACTGCATTGATTCAGAAGTTTTAACCTTACTCTGATAGGTCAATGACTTGTGCTAAAAGTTTCAGATTCATTCACTCAACTGGTTGTAACTATAAATTCTGCATATTGTGAAAAGAATGACATATAATAGTGTCTATAACAAAAATTAAATATATCATTTTTCACAATAACTTCAACTCAGATATGTAAGAATTAAGCCACAACACAGCACGGTTCTACTGGAGAATTACTCCATGCCTGAGGGGGGTTGGTGCACAAGGCCGCAGACCAAGTGCATCAAACCATCAGGCATGGATTAATTCTACAGTAGAACCATACTGTAGAGTGGCTTAATGTACTGGTAAAATGGCAAGTGCTAAAAAGTATGCACTTAGACAATGGTAGTTAATATAATAAGAGACACATACAGACGCTGAATACAGTTCAACCATAAACCACTGTATTTCAATGGAACACATTGTGTTCAATGACATAATTACAACTATAATGTTGTGAGTGGAAACATTAATATTGAGAAGCATTCACTTAAAAGAGATGATTTAAAAAGTCTAAAATATGTTTCCACACTATGTATCTGATTTCCAAGGACATTCTAAAGCTGTCCGTTACATCGTGCTGCACGATTCAATTATATGTGCTGAGAGGTAAAATGTCGTGCATATATTTCACTACATAGCAAAGAGAAGTGGATAGAAGAAACATGGCTGAAACCTTTACAAAACCAAGGCAAGATGTGTCACTGATCTGAGCAGGGGACTCCATGTGTGCTTCTGTCCCCAGCTCTCTCTTGTGTGCTGCCCCGCACCCCGGCACACAAAGCCGCAACAACCACTACCCATGTCCCTGCCGCCAGGAGACAACACTCCCCGGACACAGCACAAACAGCACTATGCTCTCCCTACTGTCCAGACAGACAGTTACAGTAGATATCTCAGAGTCTGGAGCTCGCTCCCGATCTCCGAATACTAGGTGCTCATTCTGGAAGGCAACCATGGATTAATTGTAAATTAATCCATGATCACCTGATCTCTGCTGCCCAATGACAATTGGTTCTTCTTCCTAGCCATGTTACAAAGTAAAATATGGATCCTTTGAAGGTCTGGATGTCATTTCTGAAAATAGAAACATTACAAACTGCTACAAATTTACACAGACTTCTTTCCCCTTTAAATTACTGTGTTACTATGTATATCTACTGATTGAAGCCACCTAAAGGTACAATAGCACCAGTTCCTCCTTTGAAAGAGCTTTGCATAGGCTTTCAAACTACCCTATTCATTAGTGTTCCTTTTTAGGTACCATAGCAGTGGATTCACAATGCCCAGCTTCATTGCAGCATGATATTTATCAGAAGAATCACTTAAAATGGGAAGCTGTGCTTAAAGAGAATTTGTATTTTTTTTTAGATCAGTTTTGGCTCCACACTGCCTCTCCTGGGTGACAAGTACCAATTCCCTTCCTTTCTTCGCACTACAAACAACATCACTGTCCAGGCTATTGGTATAGCTCAACTGATGGAACACTTTGCCTGGACGTGGCTAGGCATACTTGCATCTGATAATGACATTGGCCAAGAGGGCAGCCATGATCTGATACGAGAGTTCACTAAAAGAGGTTGCTGCATAGCTTTCTGTGAAACACTCCCAGCCTACAGTTCTAGGACCAGGCTCTTCCAAATTGTTGAGAAGATCAAGACATCATCAGTGAAAGTGATAATTGTCTATTCCACACAGCAGTACCTGATTCCATTAATGGAGGAAGTCACTATGCAGAACATAAACAATATAGTCTGGATTGCCCCAACCCAGTGGGGAAACTCTTTGGTTTTTCAGAAAAGGGACATTTGGAAGACATTAAATGGCACTTTAGGTTTCTTAAAGCACAGCCCTGAGATTCCTGGTTTCCGGGACTTTCTGTATGACATCAATCCTTCTCAGTCAACTGATGATATTTTCCTCACTGTGTTTTGGGAGATGGTTTTTGGTTGCAAGTGGCCGGGTGACCAAGGCAACAATACAACAGTAGGAGGTAAGACAGGTGCAGGCAAAGTGTTCTGCACAGGTTTGGAAAGCCTGAGGAAACTGAATACCTCCATATATGACACCTACAGCTTTGAACAAGCCATCAGTACTTATAATGCTGTTTATGCTGTGGCACATGCACTGCATAATCTGTTATCATGTGACACTAAGGGCCATATATCCATCAATGGAACCTGTACTGACATTGTGAACTTTCAGCCATGGCAGGCAAGTATGTCTACAATTGCCAGTACAGAAAGTAAGCACAGCAGTTTATTAGTAAGTGTAACAGAATAAGAGGGAACAGGATTTGGAGAGTTGTTACACCTTTTCAGATATAATCAATCTCACAGGCATTATAATGCAGCACATTAGATACAGGTAGTACAGGAACTGTAGAATAGAATGAAGCAACACAGCATATGAGCAGCTCACCCACCACAATAGTATAACTCCAGATTCCTTTTACTTGGTAGCAATGTACAGACTAGCAAGATAGCTGCAACTGGAGATGTGGTGAAGTAAAACTTCGCCGGTGAAGTTCATGCGAAGCGCTGAAACTTCACATTTTGCTGAACTTCTCGAAGCTTCCCCAGATTTTAGAAACTTAAACTTTGCCTGAATCACAAAGTTTTCTGCTGCAGAGTGTGGAATTTTGCAGTGAAGTATGGAATTTGAGGGGGGAATTTCATGCATTGTGGCGAATTTCATTAATTGTGCTTAACGAATTGTGCGAAATTCATGAATTAATTCGCGGAGCAAATTTTGCTGACTTCACCTATTTTTGTGGGCCAGTAAAGTGACTCT
Organism: Neoceratodus forsteri; assembly: GCA_016271365.2. Taxonomy (NCBI): domain Eukaryota; kingdom Metazoa; phylum Chordata; order Ceratodontiformes; family Ceratodontidae; genus Neoceratodus; species Neoceratodus forsteri. The sequence goes on from JADMNL010000024.1 coordinate 131,907,423, forward strand.
GACAAGTAAGAATTGTCTGCTGACCATCCCTTCCAAAATGATTCAATGTCCAAACTAGTTTTGGGTGCACAAAAGGCAATTCATTTATTTATACCATTAAAATATATTACAGAAAACTTATTTAAAATTCATCAACAAAACAGTTGTTCCTTTATTGTCCATACACTTTCCATTCAATCTTGCACTGAATCTTCCTCAGTCCATCCCAGTCTTCACCTTTCAGTCCTTCATTCTCGGGGTCCGGATGCATCATCCGACCCCCCCACCACCATCAATCAGTCCTCCCTACCTTTCTAGGATAGGTCCAGATGTCTTAACCCAACCCCTAGCCCTTCTCTAATCCCCCCACATTCTAAGCATGTCCAGGTGGGTATGCCGATCTGACGGTGACACCAACACAGTGACATACCTCGCTGTCAGCAAAATCACGACTTTGCTGACAGCTCGCTGTGTTGGTGCGTCCAAGACAGGGGCACACCATCTCCTGGTCCTGCACCCCCTCCCCGAGTCAACTCTGACTGGAGTTGACAATCTATAGTATGGGGGTGCAGGGGGCAGAGTCCCCCACATGGGGGGTTCTGGGGGCAAATCCCCCCCAATAGAGAAGCAAGACTGGGAAGCATTTGGGAAGATAAAATTTCCAAGGTGATGGGCCTCTGGGAGTCTGACTGTGGGGCCCACCCCTTCTGCCACCCCTAACAGCATCGCCCTTTCCACCTGTGGTAGTAGGCTCTGGCCAACCTGGTGCTGCAGGCCCATTTATAGCAGTTAAGAATATTAAAGATGGACAAAACTCCAATAAGGTGCAACCCACCAGGTTATGTGGGAATTTTTTATTAAAAAATACTGTATATATATATATATATATATATATATATATATATATATAACTCAGTCTTATGTCTGGCACCTTCTTCAGTATTCACTTCATCTTGAACCAGCTTGTTAACAAAATCACAGTTTTCAAAAGGTAAAACAAAGAAAAATGCATAGATGGTCCATACTCAAAATATGGTGGAACCTTCCTCCACCACTGAGCAGAAGTTACTGACCTAATCTGTGTAAGGTACCTTAGGAGAGGTCGTTTATACCCTCCCACTTGATCATGTGATTTAGTTCCACATTTTACAAACACATAGTTTCTAATAACAGGAAGAAATACAATTATAAACATATTAGAGTAATACTACAGTGACAACAACTTCTCAAACATCATTTGTGCAAAATCCTTCTAAATCCATAGTTTAATATCATTAAGGACCATTCCCCATGTTTGTACAGTATAAAAAAAGACCACAAGGGGCCACCAGTTCCCTATAGTCCAGGAACAGAATGTTGGATCTCTTTTCACAACCAGGACTCAGGACAAATTCTAAGTTTACTAATGACTGGCAAGCTTAAGGTAAGGTCTACAACAATATTTAGAATATACCCTTTTTAATTTGATAGGGCATAAGATTTGCGTAACATTACAAAAAAGGACTTCATGAAGCAGAAGTTTTAGAGTCTTTCACACAGCTCTTTTCAGCAGAGAGACAATGCCCAGAAGTTTTAGAGCTTTTCACACAGCTTTTTTCAGCACCGAGACAACGCTTAATACAAGACTGAACTTATTCTGTCTGCCTAGACCATACATTTATTTCCTAGGACTGCTCTAATAAGTTGGTATCCCTGGATTTTAGCCCTATCTACAGCAAAACCCAAAACCACAGTGTGTGTGTTGGGGTTGAGAAATAATGAATGGGAGTCCAAAATGCTGCTTAACTTAGATGGACTAAGCCGTCGGCTGAATCTTTCCAAGCCGACGGCTCAGCGTTTCACTAATTGAGTGAAACAGACTTCAAGGGGCTACCAGATTTCTTTAAAAGGAGGACAGAATGAGAATTTGAGAGAAACCGTCCTTTAGGACGTAAGGAACAGGCTGTAACTTAAAAAAAGAAAATTGGCATCTTTATTTAAAGCTGCACGACCGCACGCATGAAGTCTCCGCGATTAAGCGTAGCTTTATAGCCAGGGTGATGAGCGGCTAAAACAAGGAGAGCGCTACTCGTAGGGGCTATAAACATGCCGGAGTCCTATTTCTTTTTACCCACAGAGCTAACCTACATCAGGAGTTGTCAAAACAGCCTCCTGTTTTTCTAACATGGATTAGCTCATTTCTGGTACACAATTATAATTAATAGCTGACAAATGAATACTCTTATAAATCTCTTTTATTTTGCAGTGAGGGACTTGCGAATGGACTCCACAAGGGTTTAATGCACAAATGTACCATTTTGGAAAGAAGGAAAATATTAGGAAGGGAAGAAATACAGAAAAGGTGGGGGGGGGGGTTATTGGATTATAAGGAGGTGGCCTGCCTCCTTATATAGAAATACAGATATAGCTTCCAGAAGAAGAAAGATAGATGGTTGCAACCTTATATTAAGAAGAAGAAAAGGTACATTATGTGTGTGACAGGTAATGACTCTGTCACACCCATCCAATACCAGCTAACTGCACTGCCATTGTTGAAGGGGCTCCACCTTTTTCCCATCTCTCCACCGTGAACCTTATTACCTGTTCTTCAGTGAAGGGCAGACTCACCACCATGCCCCGCTGTGACCAAAATCCCTGGAAGGCTTCCCATGCTCCTTCATGGCCTTCAGAGTGTTGGCCGACCATGAACTCCGGTACAACATTTGGGCTCTTGCCACCCAATCTCCAACAGTTGTCCTGGTGCGGCCGTTCTCACCACCGCTGCCTGAGGGGCCAGCCTCCTGAACCTGCCCAACTGCAAATGGGAAAGCCTGTCAGCAATCTCATTTCAGACCCCTTCTACATGCCTAGCCCTGAATGAGAGGTTCCAATGTAGCCCCAGCAGCACCAACTGTCTCCATACCTGGGTTACCATGTCTGTGGATCCCTTCCTCCTGTTGATGACCTCCACCACCCCTTTACTGTCACACCACAATACAATCTTTTTGTTCAAATACTCCTCGCCCCACACCATTAGTGCTATCCAAATTGGGAAAATTTCTAGCAGAGTGATGTCTGTTAGCAGACCCTTCCCTCACCATCTATCCAGCCAAGGTTCGGAAATCCATCTGTTCCTGAAGTATGCCCCCATACCCAGAGCCCCCGAAACATCCATGTACAATTGCAAGGCGTTGCTGTCAGCCCATTCTTCCTGCCAAAAAGTCACCCTGTTATAATCCATTAGGAAGGCTTCCCATACAGCCAGGTCATCCTTTACCCCTTTTGTGATGTCCGCCCAGTGGTGTGGCCTCTTTGCCTTCCCTGTAGCCCACCCCATCCATCACGTTAAAGCCCTGCCCGGGCCTAGTGACTTACATGCAAAATTCAGGTGTCCCAGCAACAGCTGCACAACTACCAACGGCACCCTCCTTCTCCCCAACACCTGACCTAATAGCTCCCTCAGCCGGTGCACTTTGCCTTGTAGCAGCCTGATACACTTTCCTGCAGTGTCTATTTCAATCCCCAAAAATGTGAATACCCTGGCTGGCCCTTCCGTCTTATCCCCTGCTAACGGTATTCTGATCATCTTGCACAGGAGTTAAAAGTCCTGTAACATCCCCTCCACTTCCTTTTCTGTTTCCCCAATCAACAAGAAATCATCCAAATAATGTATTACCCTTCTGTGTCCGTACCTGCGCCCAAATACCCATTGCACCCACGTGCTTAAAGCCTCAAATGTGGAGCATGCTACTGAATACCCCATCGACGTGGCTTTATCAAAATAAATTCCCCTGTCCAATTGAAACTCCAGAAGGTCCCAGTCCTCTGGGTACACTGGTAACAGCCTAAAGGTGGACTCAGTATCTGACTTAGCTAGCCACGCCCCGTCCAGCATCCTAATGAGCAGTACCGCTGTGTCCAATGATGCATAGAACACCGCACTGTGTTTGTCAGCTATACCATTGTTCACCGATGAGCCCTCTGGATAGGGCAGATGGTGGATCAAGTGGCATTCCCCTGGCTGTTTCTTGGGGACTATGCCTAAAGGGGATATGCAAAAAACCTCACAAGGCTGACTGGCAAAAAGCCCTTCCACCCTGCCCACGTTTTTTTCCTTAATGATCTTTTTGTGCACCACTTCTTCCTTCCCCCTGACCAACGCCAAGTTCTTCGCTGTTGCCTTTTTCCTAATCCCTTGGAATGCTAAAGTAAAACCTTTTGTGAAACCCTATCTCAGCATTGTTCCCTGCCAGTGATCCAGGTGCCCAGTTGTCCAAGCCTCCACCATCTCAGCCCTGATGGGGGTCCTGGCCAACTGGAAACCCCATCTCAGAGCCCCCATCCCCTGTCCCTCAGCTCCACCAATAGTTGAAATTGTAGTCACCTCTGTTCCCCGACCCCCTACCACTACCCCATCCACTGTTGTGTCCCCCTCCTCCTCTGCACCCCTCAAAAGGGCTGCTTGTGACCTGCTGCCACCCCAAAGTGCTCATTGTTCCCCTTGCTCTTAACTACTGGATGCTGCCCATTACATTTCAAACACAGCTGTTTAAACTTATGTAACCCCTAGGTGGCGCTATCCCAAGAGCTACTACCCCTGCCTGCTTGGCTAGTAGCAGGCTAAGGGGCCTGAGTTCTGAAATGGGTGCCTCCACCCGGAGGTCAGGGTTAGTAGTTGTCAAGCTAACCTGGGCACAGCACTCTGGGACACTGTTACCCCCTCTTTCCTTACTAGTGGCCAGAACAATACACAATAATTACTTTCACAATACTCCTGATACACCATGCAAGTACCCACACTGTTTGCACTTACCACCAGGGCTTTCCTCTGGGCTGGCCCTGGGGACCCCCTGTAAAACAAGGTTATACACAGCAAAAAACAGCAGTACACTGCTCTTGCACAAACTGGAACCACAGTCTGGGTAAATGCAAAAAAAGTTAGAGCTGATTTATTTAAGGGGCTTGAACAAGGGAGGGGAGTAATCAGGTAATTTTGCATAAAGGCTCTATCAATCAAAAAGTTATGCATGCACTTCAGGGTCCATAAACAGTCACACACACTCTGAGTACTCAGATGGAGAATGGTGGGCTAGCCAGGAACGTTGTAGCTGGTTGGGGCCCTGTGATGGAAGAAAACAATATGCACAACACACACTATTTGTAATCCAGAGCCGGAGGGTTCAGTTCGTGAAAAGAAAACAACAAGACAATCAGATGACACACTTTTAGATTAGGCTGTTGTTGAAGGGAGCTATCGTGAGGATTACTCACTATACCCAAGACTGGACACAAACTGGATGAAAATCGAGACAGCAGGTGGTTAATCTGGAGTGCCAGGAGAAGCAGGGCCCACACAATTCGCCGAGGCATCATTCCTGTTCAAGCATGGAGCAGGGGGCTGATCCCCAGGCAGGTCTCTCGTCGGTGGCTTTCTCTGTGCAGTGGGGTAGTCTGGCAGGGCCAGCATGGCATGGCCCAGGCCAAATGGAGATGAATGCGGATTCAGTCCTGTTAGGCTGGATAAAGCTTCCAGCAAGCAGAACACAGTTCACACAGTGGGGAACCAAATCACTACCCACTTTCAATACGAAGCACATTTACATGTAAAGGATTCTACGGTACCAGCAAGCAGAACACAGTTCACACAGTGGGGAACCAAATCACGACCCACTTTCAATACACAGCACATTTACACGTAAGGAAATTCTACTGTACCAGGCAAACCGCTCTCCAGTCATGATCGCAAAGTCTCTGCACAAACCGGGGATTCAAAAGCAGCTGGAAATCCTGACAGCCCGATCGCATTCAGCAAATCTTCGGTCTTCTTCAGGTATGAGCCTGGTAAAAACTCAGTGGCTTATTTTGTTCTCACAAACTTGGATTTAGTCCAAAATAATTCATGTCTCTCCCTCTCAGGAGCAGCAGGCAGACATGCAGGCCATAACTCAGGCCTTTCTACAGTTCTCCCACTCGAAACTACTCAGACGGCTGCTTAACCGTCTCAAGCTCTTGCTCATTCAGCTCCCAACTGAGATCTGACTGAAATGGCAGGCAGCTTGGGGATTTCCCTTTGATCCAAAAGGTTCAGTTGGCTGATTCATCTGTCAGTCACAACGGGAGCTCCCCCTTCAGGTGCAAAAGGTGCCAAAAGCCCAGAACTACAATTACTACAGATTTTGACTCCAGACAGCTCCTGTAGTCTGGCTCCATTTTAGGTCCCACCAAACTGATTGGTCCAATTTGGCAGTTCCAGGCCAAAATGGTGGGGATAAACAAAACAGTCCTTGCTGCAAAGAAGGCAGGTTAAACAAACTACATTATTATTACTACTGTAATGAATGATCAGCAAACAGTTACATCTTTCAACAGAGCTCCCTCTCAGATTACTTATGACTGCAATCCAGACAGCTCTTAAAGAGACAGTGCACAGAGGCTATACAGGCACTCTCTGGCAATCACATTTAAACTGCTAAAATGCAGGACACCAGCCTGGCAGTGAGCATTTAGGGAAGCTCAAGGAAGACTTTTTGGGAACCCCCATTGGTAGGGAGATTACACGTACAATTTGCCCAGGTGCACAAAGCTCTGTTAAATGCCCAGCAAGATTTGGTCACTGCCGGGGGTGCCGTTTTTCTGGCCTCTTCTGTCACCCCCTCACTTTGACTGGACAAAGTTCTTACCCATAGTTCTGAATGCGTGCAGTCCCACCGCAGGTCTTCCCGCATAGCCATCCATTGCTGGAACACCTTGTCATATTCCAACCACTCGTAGCCCTTCTGGGACTTGTAAGCATCCTTAATAATGGCCGTGTAGGTCAGTAGAGGAATGGCCAGCTCGGGTTGTTTCTCCAATAAAATGACACTATAGATCAAGAAACCTGCCTGCCATGTGTCTAAGTTCTTCCCCTTGTAATTGGCTTCCTCCTTTTCATGGCCCACCACTGCTAATGCAATTGCCATTTCTGACTTGCCTACCATCTCTTTTTTTCATACTTCTTGGTCGTCTTTTTGTCCAAGAGGCCGACCATGCCCACATACTCACCCTTCCATATCTTTTCTTTAATGGATGACGGTACATGATCCCCCAAGGAGAAGCCCAGTGAGACATCATATGACTTCCTTCCTCCACTTGCACTGGCCCCTGTCCCCCCTTTTTCCCCTTTTATCCTTCTTAAGCTCCTTGAAAATCCTCTCCATTGTATCCAGGCCTTTGTCCCCCATCTTGGTCAACTGCCCTTCCATATAGTCCTTTAAGCTGCTCTCTCTTGAAGGCTCACCCAAGCACTTAGCCACTTCTGTGTCTGAAGTTGATGGTTCTGGTGTAGGGTCTGGCAGAGGGGTCAGTTCTGGGGCTGGTGCTGGCCCCCTTGGGCATTTTCTGCCCGTGCCTCTGCCCTGGGATCCTGCCAGCTGCTTCCTTTTTCTTTCTGCTGCTTCCTCTTCCTCTCTCAGCTGGGCCCTCTCAATGAACTCTGACATCTTGCCCATCAGCACTGCAGTTTCTGTTCATAGCTGAGAACAGGACACTGTGGCAGTCTGCTTCCTGGGCACCATTCCTGAAAGAGATGCTATCAAGAAACAAGACATGAGGAAACATGATATGAGTAGTGCTTTTTTTTTTTTTGTAATTTCCATCTTCCCATCATGTTGTGAAATGCTCTGCCAACCTAGGTCATGTGGTCAGGCTAGAAGAACCTGCCAGCCCATCTGGCACCCTTCGCTCCAGGTGCAAAGGTGCCTCCATACATCCATATGTTCACTACGTGCTGCAGGAACATGCAATATCAATGGACCCCTTAACTTCACCGGACCAAGCGTGCCCCCCACCCCACACAAAGAAACACCACATCGGTGGCTCCCCCTCAGCATCCCCCACTCTGTTCTTCTGTGCTCCCATTTGTGGCCACTCAATGGGACCCTTTCAAGGTGCGTTACCAGAATGTGGCCTGCCACTCGGCCTCCTGGGCCCTTCTCCCCACGGAGGTGTGCCGCTCATTGATTCCCCCAGGTGCCTGAGCCATTGTTAGCTGAGGCCTCCCCTGTGCCACCCGGTCAAAGCCTGTGATGATGTCTGTATGTAGATGCCTTCCCTCTGATCTAGCAATCCTACCTTAGTTCCCCTTCCCTCCTCTTAAAATCAGACTTTTTGTTCTCCTCTGTCAGCCGTGCCTGACATCTAGCATGTAAAGGCATGAGTGTAAGGTCCTAGCCATGGACCTAAAACAAGACCTTCAAACTAGGACCCCCCCCCGCGAACATCCCCATACCTGGATCCCTCCCTATTTGAGCACTCGTGCCCCCTTTTCCCTTTTTTTTTAATTAAGAAGCTCCTAAAAGTCCTTTTGTATCTAAAGGGATAAGTGCTGTTGCTGTGCAGGGTTTGTCTGTCCCCTTACTAATTGTCCCTGACCTGAAAAATCCATATTCTGTCAACCTCCCTCACCACATGGCCACAGCCCCACCATTCTTGCCTGCCACACGGACCCCCTGAGGATGCAGCAAGAATTATTCCCCAGTCCTGATGCCATGTGCCATTCACAAAATGACCTCACCTGCAGCGACAGACTCCCCAACCCAAGTCCTCCATGCCTACAGTTCCTGACTGTGTGGCGGTGACATCAGACACTGCCATCACGCGGTCGATGGCCCATCAACTGGGCCCCACACCTCTGTCTCAGTGCAGTCGCCCCTCTGGCAGCCTGAAGCCCCTTTAATTTCCAACTCCCAGGCCCTCCTCCTGTTGCAGTCTTGTCCCTTTTGCAGTTAGCCAGGATATTTGTTGCTGGGCTCCCCCAGCCCGGTCAATGCACTCCTCCTTGCCGTTCGGCACTCCAGCCCTACTGAAACCCCCCCAAAATCGGGAGAGAGCGCTGTCAACCATAGCCCCATCAACTCCCCATGCCGCTGAACCTGGGTACATGCCCATACTACCAAAACACCCTTGCCTGGAGGCCTCCGGAGCAAAACCTTGCATAAACTGCCACTTCTTCCTCAATCGACCCTGAATACAGGCACGGGACAACGCTAGGGCCAAGAAAACCAAAACCTTTTACAACTGATCGAACTGCTGCTACAAAAACACCAGCAAAACTCCACAACCAAGGTATCAATGCAAACGATAGTAAAAGTGTCCAGAAAATGACACAATCTGTCCTAAATTGTCCTATAAAGCGCCAGCATATTTTTTTTTTTGCCTCGCATATTATTCTGATCTTGCAATACCACTTGCCTGACCTAGGAAAGAAATAGGGCTTGTTGCCCATTTGCCACATGACTAGGAGGCCCCAAGTCCCCACCAAATGCCAAGTAATACAGAAAAACAGCAAATTATTCGATAATGCAAATAGCTGAATAGCAGGAGGGACCCTACTGAAGCCCCACAAGCATAATTTCCAAACATATTATTTCCCTTAAAACATACAAGCAGTGAGAAAAAAAAAACCTTCCAGGCCTAGGAAAAAACTAGGCCCAGAACTGCAGTACCTTACATGGTGGTGTAAATGCCTCAGAAAATTGCCTAACACTGTGCTGAAATACAAATTGAAAAATCCCAGCAGAAAGGGGCAGACAAATCTCATCCCTGGCCTTATAAACCCCCAAAGAACCCCAGGCAAGGACCCCTCCAAGACACTCCCCCCAGCCAATCCTGTGGCCCCACAGGTGTGCGCATCAGCCCCTTTGTACCTGTAAATCATGACCTCACCTGTCCCCTTCCCTCCTTCTACCTGTTTGTCAACTCTGACATCACCCAGCTCTGCCCCTTCCCCAGACTAGTCCCCCTTCCTTCCCCTCCCATTCCTTCCCCGTCTTTCTGCTCCTAGCTCACCCCCTCCCCCATTCCTTCAGGGCTGCCATCAGACAATTCTGGTTGCCTTTTATTGACAACCCTATTTAAATAATATAACACACTCTGTTTGACACACCTAATTTTAGTCATAACACTTGGTCCAGTGTCTAAAGTAAAGTAACATTTCCTCTTAGACAATCTGATTTTTGTTAGTTATCTTTTAGTTATCAAGAAGTGAAACTCTGGAATTCTTAGCCCCAGCTAATTATCAGTTCTACCTATTATTCTTTTACCCTAAACATGAAACTTTATTGATGGATATGTTTAAATGTGACTGTTTTTGATGTTTTAATGGGCATATTTTATGTTATTATGTCTGTGCTTTTATGTATTCTCCGGGTCACCCATTACCAGGTTATCAAAAATAAACAAACAAACAAAGAAACAATGTGCTGCAAAGCATTAGCAAGGACAGTGGGATTACACTGACACCAAGCAGGGCCTTAAACAAGCAATAATACCCAACATGTTAAGCGGCATTGGACTATACCCACCTGCCCTGGGGCATAATGAGGCCCGATGCTGCAGGTGGAGGGCCTTATACCCCTGGAAGGGCATGTGTAACCCATACCACCCACCCTGGAGGGTATGATTGCACTTAGAAAATGGGTTAATTGTGGATTTTGAAAAAATTAAAAAATGGCCGGCCCGCCGGTGCAGCAGTTGGATTTCCGCTTGTGACGCCAGCAACCTGGGTTTGGGAACGGACCCGGGTCATCGAAGGGCCAGCCGGGGGAGAAGGATGGAGCTTCCCATGGACAGCTCTCCTTCTCCAGGGGGGAGGGTGGGATAGCGTCCGGCTCAAGGATGACCCCTGGTGGAGGCCAGGAGTAACTCACGCTAACCGGCGCTCGATATACAGGGAGGTGGGGTGGTCACTGGCATCACTGCACGTCCCCGTCTCCAAAAAAAGAATAAAAAAAAAAAAAGAAAAAACTAAAATAAAGAAATGTCTACAAAAAGAGTTCAAATGTATTTAATGTGTTTTTTTTAGTAAAGTAGTCCCTAGAGGGTGTTGCTGTTTCAAGACTGCTTTTTTTCTTTTTGAGAGTACTCTTTCTTTTATAGCCAGTTTTGTTTTCACCTCCCCCACCCCCAGTGAAAATCATGGACAGAGCAGTAAAAACGTGACCATTGGTAAGGACAAAGGAGAAAGCCTGCCCACTTGGTGATAACAACTTACTTCTTAGTTTGTTGCCTTTGTAGTTTTAATTTCTATCACATTTACATTTGCCAGTCGGTCAACAGTGCAGATGTGTGTACGTGATGCTTCCGAATGGGAGATCAGAAACGGCGCCTGCAGTCAACATGCCAAACAGTATGAATTTATTTTTTATTCTTTTACAAAGGACATGTGAGGATTCAGCTGCTGTTTGTATAGAAAATGACACAGACTTGAGGGGGGTGAGGGAGGGAGGGCACATCTGCCAGTTATCAGTCAGTAGCTCACTTGCTATGTGAGGGAAAAAGGGGCAGTTTTCAAGTCTGAATTTGGAGTGCGGCACAGGGATTTCATTAGGTAATGAAGCAGTTGGCACATGGACTTGTTTTGGGTGGGCATTGTTGTCTCATAAATGCCCACCTAGTCAAGTCTTTCAGCCAATCAGAAGGCCCTGTTTTACCCATTTTCTAATATATAGTAATGAGTGAGCCATTTGTGTGTTGTGTTGATTTGATTGATGGTTTGGTAGAACATGTTCCTCTATCATATATTTATTTTCTATTTATCTTGTATGAGAGTAATAAATTATGGTCCCCTTGAGGAGTAGCAGTTCACTGTAGAATATGGCACAGTGTAATGTGGATTTAAACAGATCATTTCATACACTTTATACTAAGTTTATACTACGGTAAGAAGGAGCAGAAAAAGGCAGGGAAACTCATAAGTGCTGCTGTCCCATTTCTTCAGTGTTAATAATCCATCTACGGGTTTCCATCCATATTAAAGTGCAGTTTTTTTCATAAGTTCAGCTTTGTGTTTGATAATTATCGACTCCAGGAGGAGAGTGTTCCATAACTGAGTTACTTGCCTGGTGGAAAATACTATCTTTTTGAGGGTTTTGAGCCCACTTCTGTTTATTGGAAGATAATGGCCTCTAGTACCATTTTGGTTAGGTCTGAAATCCATATTTAGCTGGCACATACAATTCGGAGCATTAATAATATTGAATAATAGTAGAACATCTCTTCTTATCCCTCTTTTCATCAGGGACATCAAGTTAAGATTATCTAATCTATCTTTATATGACTGTTCTGCAAGCCACAGATCACTTTGATCACTCTCCTTTGCACCCTTTCCAGTTTGTTGATCTCACCCTGTTTGTATGGTGCCCAAAATTGATTATCATAGTCCAGAATGAGAAGAAGGCAAGTGCTATATAATGGACCTATTACTTCTGAGCTACGACTGTGGAGGCTTTTCTAATGGACCATAACACACAGTTTGCACATGCAACCACTTCAGAACGTTGTTTGTCAGAATCAAATTTAAAGGAAACCACAACCCCAGGTATTTTGCATGGTCCATGGCCTTGAGTTGATGTCCCTGAAGGTTGTATGTGTGCCTGGTGTTTCTAGCATCTATGTGTGTCACTGCACAGTTCTCATAAATAAAATGCATCCCCCCTTTGTTTGCCCAGTCCCCAAACTTATTTAGATCTGATTGAAGTTGAATCAATATTTATAGAGTAAACATGGACCACCCAGTTTAGTATCATCTCTGTATTTCTTGCACCAGCCCTCTATGCTGTTGTCTATATCTGTTGTGAATGTTTCAAATAAGATTGGGCCCAGTTCAGAGCCATGTGGAACAACACTAGTGGTCTTCTCTACAGTTAACTGCTGACCATTCAGGACGGCCCTCTGAGTTCTGTTGTCTTACCAAGTGGTGATCCAGTTGAGTAATGGGTTGGCAAGATCAAGTTCTTTCAGTTTCTGAATGATCGCCAAATGAGGAACCATATCAAAGGGCTTTTTTTTTTAAATCTAGTAGAACAAGGGCCACAGGAACTCCCTTGTCCAATTCCCTACTTAGATTTTCATAAAAACATAATAGGTTAATAAGGCAAGATCTACCTACGATAAAACTGTGCTGATGAGTATCAGCAACATTGAGTTTGCATATGAGTTGTCATGATGTCCTTAAGCAATAAGCCACAAGGAGGTGTGGGTTATGGGGGGAATTACCACGGCTGGCGTGGTTTGGCCATGAGCTGCAGGCCATGTGGCCTCATAATAAACCACACCAGCCATGGTAATTCTCAATAACCCACACCCCCGAGTGGTTTATCATAATTATACAATGTCTCTCTTTGCTTTTTTTAAAAAAAAATATGTATATATTTTTGTTTCCATTTAAAAAAAAAATGTTTAAATGATTCTTATACAAAAGAAAATAGTCCCAGTGTTCCTAGTATTGCTGGCTCTGTCCTCCAGTAACCAGTGCCATGCCTGCATGCATGTAAACACAATGAGTGTGACAGCTGTGTTTTCAGTGGATTTGAACTGCATTTAAGTAGAAATGGGAGCAAGAGAAACAGGGAAAGGACTGGTTTTGAGGCATGGCACTGGTGGTTGCTAGGTAAGAGAAGTTGCTAGTGCTGGAAAACCGTAATGAAGCCCTGCAACAATTTGACCTTTGAGGCTGGCAGGGAGCTGGACTGTGTGATCCTGGGTACAGTGAGTTGAAGCAGAATTGAGGCCCGGTTATGCAAAAAATACATATTTGAAGCTGTGCTCGCAGCCCTCCGTAACTTACCGGCATCATGCCTGATTGCATCCTACAACAAATCGGATCCTAATTTTGGCATAACGTGAGCAACACAGCTTTTCGAAACACAGAGTGGTCCTTTCTCTGTCTCACTGTGACAACTGTGTTTTCAGTGGGTTCAGAAACGAGGAAACTGAGCTGCATTTTTTTTTTAATAAAAACTGGAGCAGGAAAGACAGGGAAAGGACCAGTCTCTGTTTTTGGAGCTGTGTTGCCGGTGTCATGCCAAAATTAGGATCCTGTTTGTTGTAGGATGCAATCGGGCATGACACTGGTGGGTTGCGGAGAGCTGAGAGCAGGGTTTCAATCTTCCTTTTTTCTTCTTTTTTAAAAGCTGCACCAGGAGAAGCTAAAATGGTCGTGGTCTTGGCTGGTGATTTTAACAGCCTGTCTGCGAGTATCCATCGTCTGATTCAGCTTGTGGTTTTTGGGGTGGAGAAGACGAGTGTGGGGGAGAGGGGGGTTGTCATGTTACTCTGAATGCACTGCACTCAAAGTCATTGTCTTATGTTGGCCCACTTCACATGGCAAAGAGTAAGGTAGTTGGCGTTGGTCGGAGTGATTTCAATGGGTGTTCCTGATGTGGCTGACTGGCGATTGGCACCTTTTCCCGTTGGTATATCGTGGGATTTACTGGGGTAAAAGGTGCCAGTTAGACAATCAAATTCAGGAATTCTTGGCCCCCATTGTATAATTTATGATACCCTCTATGGTTTTACCCAGGACAGAAGTAAGGCTAATGGCTCTATAGTTGGACATAATTAATCTGGTCTCTTTCTGGGAAATAGGTACAACATGGGCAGTTTTCCAGTCTGTAGGGATGGAATTTGCAGATAACGATTTATTAAATATTATTTCTAAAGGCTGGATAATATGTTTGCCCATTAATTTCAGCATTCTACCTGAAATGGTGACTGGACCAGGTGAGGATTGGGGCTTCAGAGTTTTGACGTTGGCCTCTGTTTGGTCTTTGGTAATTATAAGGTCAGGGCCTTTGTTTTCATTAGTCTTGTCTGTTTCTGTAGCAGCCAGGTGCTTAGTTTTAGGAAAAAACTTAGCAGCTTGGCAGCCAGCAAGAAGGCAGCTTAATCCCTATTGGTCTCCCTTCATCTGGCACAATTCATCATAACCCACCAGTTTAAACTTCACAGTGACTGATAAATTGGTGCTTACCTGTTTGACAGGTTCACCAGCTCCTGTAAACTGCTTCCCATGGTCCAATTGCCACAGGAGTCATGTTTCAGCAGTTTGTTCCTCCTCAGCTCACCTCAACCGCATGGCCCAAGAAAATGGCACACCCAGCTTCCTCAGTGCTAATGACCAAAACTGACAACCTGCAAGAGATACAGAACATGTTTTCACAGCTTCTGTCTGAAATGGGAGAACTCCAAGAGGATCAAACATCCAGACAGGAAAAGATATAGTATCCCTGTCAGAATGACTCAGAACAGCGGAGCAGCAAATCAACTCCCAAGACCAAGCCACAGACCCAATGGCAGCCAACTTGCAAGAGCAGAGCTGCATAATAAGACAGTTTGGGGATCAGATAGAGGATGTAAAAAATCCCTTCCAGCCATTAGTACACCGGCACATCAGGGTGCAGATTTCGGGATTCATGCCCCCTCCCTGAGGTCTGCCCCCTCATAGTTAGAATCCTAAGAAGGAGGGGTTGGGGGCACAGCCTCCTGCAGAAACATGTTGGCAAAATCACGACTTGGTGCCCTGATGACCAGGCATACTAACACCAGTGCTCTCAGTGGGTGGAACAGTAAATAATCACGGCAGTGCAAAAAAAACTTCACATTCTGGGTTTTCCGGAGGTCACAGAGGGCAAAGGCACAAATACCTTCTTATAGAATGTCTTACCTACTGTCCGGCATCATCCATGACCTGGGCCCCTTGTCGAAGCCTGACAAAACAGCATGGCCAATCCTGGTTAAATTTTTAAGATTTCCTATGAAAGAGCACAGAATGCAGCTGGTGTATGAGCAGAATACCCTATAATGGCAGGGTCACAAAATTCAAATATACCTTGATTTTTCTCCCACCTTCACTGAGTGTTGTCGGGCATATAATAGAGCATGCCATGCCCTCATCTAATTACAGGTACCCTACAGTCTTAAATAGTCTGTGACTCTATGAATCACCTGCAATGGGGTTTCTCACTGCTTCCATACCTCCAATGCTGTGGAAGCCTTTACCATCTGATCGTAGCCTCACATTCAACTTCCTGAGGACGACCAACAGGAAAAGCCCAAGGGAATGGACACTGCTCTTGACCCTACTCTACAATTATCTGAAGGTAAACCAGGCCCACCACCCATCTACTCAGAGCCACCCTACAATGATCCCTGGATCTCAACATACCAACAGAGAAGCAGAAGTTCTTCAAATAAGAAAAGTAAAGCCAAATGTCAGTTTGCCTCTCCCCCAAACAGATTCTTAAGAGCCAGAGCAAGCAGCATGACATATAATCAGAAAGCTCTGATGGAAAGGCAGCTGGTAGCAGATATATCCACATAGAAATCACACTGCATCCACAGGGCAAGATCCAAAACTCAATGCAAACCGACTGTGACAGAATAGCTTAACCCCCTTCGCACTGAACATTCTTCTCCTCCTGTCCCTATTTCTGTTTTTTTATACTTTCAATCTTTATTTTGTTTTTTTAAGGTGGTATAACATCCACAACATCAACAAGAACACAATACATTCAAACAAACACAAATTACAGTGCGCCTGACATAATTACAGTGCGAATTGATTAACAAGGCAAGATAAGATAGCAAGACAAGATAAAATACATGGGCAAGATGATTCATTAGTGGCACTGTTATATTTTTACAGGATAAGTTAATACTGATGGAAGGAAATTCCCCGAACTTCACCCTTTATTGGGGACCGGGCTCAGGGCATCACATCAGTGCGGACCATATAAGACCGTCAAGGTGTCAAGGAATAAAATCTTGTCTTAACTGAAATATATATAAAACCCATCTCCTCCATAGGGTCTCAAATTGCTCCTGTTGTTTGTTGAGCACGGCTGTGATCTTTTCCATTTTTCCATCCTCTGGTGTCTGTCACGAATCCTATGACACAGAGACTCGCTCAACTCACATCGCCATTAGGGGGTACCCAGCACTTATTAGTCCCCCTTCTCTTCTCCCGGTCCTCACTGTCCTATCCCCCTTCCTATCTCATATACTCTCTCTTCTTTCCCCTTCCTACATATTTTTATAAGGGTGCTAGCCTTTATTTACTGGTGACTGCATAGGATTTAAGTTTTTTACCCAGCCCCCCGTGTTTACTTGATATGAATTGTAACTGTGTTTACCTATGTTAGCTCTGTATGTATAGGCCTGAACTATCATTCACATGTACAATATTTTGTTTTTGTCTACCTTATTTGTGACTGTGAATTGTATTGATGTCCAGGACCACCTTGAAAATGAGCTTGCTCAATGGTGTTCATGCCTGGTTAAATAAAGTTTGATTGATTGATATATATATATATATATATATAATCATTCGTCATGCCACATTGTCAGTGTGGGAGGACTAACCCTGAGCCATAGCCTCGTAATTGATTTTTTTGCAACTAAGATGGCAATAGCCATGAATTTCCTATTACTAGGGAGCCTACATTCTTGGGGGGTAATCTGCAATAAAGAACATCAGGGAGTCAGAGTTAAGGAAGGTGAAATTATCTGCCGTAAAGCACCCTGCAGTTCCATCAGGTATGACTGTAATTTCTGACAGCTCCAGAATATATGTGTATGGGATGCTGGGGAATACCCCCACTGCCTCCAGCACACAGCTCCTTTCCTGATCTGATATTTCTGCTGCTGTATAGGGGTCCTGAAAAACCTAATAGTCAATTTCCAAGAAAACTCCTTCCAGTTTTTGGAATAAAGTCCCCATTGGATTGTTTTTACATGTTTCTGCCAAATTTCTAAATGTATCTGCAGACCCAGGTCCTTTTCCCAAGCCTGATGGACTGATTCCAGGGAGTCCTCCCCCATCTCTCTCACTGCAGCGTACAAAATTGAAATCAGGCGGGAGGGTAGGAGGCCCCCTCCTAGTGCTCCTATTAATATTCCCAGCATTCGGGGTGGAGGGGGTGTCTAACCACAGCCCATCTATCATAGTATTTAAAAAATCTCTGACTTGAAAATATCTGAATCTGTCCCCATAGAAGATCCTGTATTTTTGAACTAATTCTGTTAAAGAAAGTACTGTTCTCTGGGGGGCAAAATGGTAAATCAGATGTAAACCTAATTTCTCCCATCTACGATATCCCCCGTCCCACCTTGTGGGTGCAAAGGAAGGGAGGTGAGGCAATGAGTACAGCAATGGTCTCCATCCAGCAAAGGCCCTCGTTGTTAAAATGCTCTGCCAGTATTGCAGACTAGTACGTGTATATGGGTTGGTCACCTTCCCCAGTACTATATTTGGGGGGAAAGACAACAAAGTCTTGTTTAGGTCGGCCAGGTCAGCTTTTGACTTCTCCAGGGCCTTCCACTTGGCCGAGTAGTCATTATGTAGCCAGTATAGGACTGTTTGGAGCTGGGCCGTTGTGTGGTATAAATTCAAATTAGGTAGTGCCAGCCCTCCCTGTGCCTTAGGTAACTGCAGGATTGAAAGCTGCACCCTTGGTTTTCATGCTGCCATATATATATATAGATATTCTCCTATTTATGGTTCTATACCAGTCATCTGGAACCCGAACTGGGAGCGTCTATGCTAAGTATAAAAATTTTGGAAGGACCATCATCCTTACTGCCTTGATTCTCTGGATTAAGGGCAGCAGGAGGGTCTCCCATCTCTCCAGATCCGAGGTTATTCTGGTTAAAAGGGGGGAATAGTTTAGATCAAATAGATCTGTATGGTGAGTACTTATCTGGATTCCCAAAAACCTTACAGTAAATGTCTCAGGTTCCAGCGAAACAGGAAATCTCCCCGTACCCTCAGTGATGGATCATAGTTTATCCCAAGAACCTCTGTTTTCACTAAGTTCACCTTGTAGCCTGCTATTCTGCTAAACGTGTCTAGAAGGGTCCACGGAGGGTAAAGAGTGCTCAGGGTCTGTCATGTAAATGAATAAATTATGGGCATACAGGGCCAACTTGTGGTTCACCTCCCCCACCTGCATCCCCCAGATCCACTCACCCTGCTGTAAGGCCTGGGCTAACGGCTCCAGATAAAGGGTGAACAGCGGGGACAGGGGACATCCCTGTCTGGTGCCTCTTTTCAATGATATCAGGGCAGAAACTGCTCCATTCACCTTCATGTATGCCCTCAGGTCCCTATAAAGCGAGGAGATTACCCGAACAAAATCCTATGATATCTCCATCCTCCCCAGGGCCGCCCACAAGAAAGGCCATGCTACCCAGTTGAACGCCTTCTCAGCATCCAAGTTTAAGAGGAAAAAAGGGGCGTCCAATCGGGCAGTGCAGTGGACCAAATGGAGAGTCTGTTTCACATTGTCCTGAGTTTGCCTGCCCAGGACAAAACCCATCTGATCCAGATCTACAAGCCTGGGGAGCATGGCCTCCAGTCTTCTCGCTAGAATTGAAGCAAACAATTTATAATCAACATTGAGAACTGATATCGGTCTGTAGGATGAGCAAGCTATGCTGTCTTTCCCAGGTATCAGAATGCTTGAGATATAGGCATAACGCCAGGTATCTGGTGTCCCCTTTCCCTCCTGGGCTTTACAGCAAGCCCCCAGTAGCACAGGGAGTAACTCCTGTCTAAACATTTTATAAAATCCCCCCCCCGGTATAGCCGTCTGGTCCTGGGCTCTTAAAACATTATAAATTGGCAATTGCTCTCGCTAATTCCTCCTCCGTGATCAGATGGGTTAATACTACCCGCTGCTCTTCATTTAGTTTTAGTAACTTAAGCTCTGTCAAAAAGTATCCACTGCCTCTATATCGATCTCCTGTTCTGGAGTATATCATTTCTCATAAAACTCCCGGAAGGCCTGGATAATTTGTGAGGGTGATTTGACCATATTACCATTTGCTGGACTCGTGACCTGAGGTATGGTAGACTGTGCCTGTTGTTGCCTCAGCCTGTGAGCCAGCAGGCGGGTAGACCTGGGCCCCCCATCATAATACCTCTGTCGCAGGGATTGCAGAGCATGCTCTGTGCGTACATCCAGAATCTGCTGGATCTGTTCCCTCATAGCCTGCAGAAGGGGCAGAGCTCCCCATCCCCCGCTGCATGCTGTGCCTGGAGTTCCTTAAGTTGGTAGTGCACCTTATCCAGGTGAGCCTGTTGCTGCGTCTTATAATGGGAAGCATATTTTATGATATCTCCTCTCAACGCTGTTTTGAGGGTGTCCCAAAGGACTCCCTCTGATGTATCTGGGGTGCGGTTTTCCCCGGAGGATCTGCATGATCCTCTGTGTGATCTTCTCCTTGAAATCCTTTAAGGTCAATAGAAAGTTATTGAATCTCCATAAAGTATATTTCCTTTCCCCCTCCCAATCCAGTTTAAGGGTTAACAGAGAGTGGTCAGATAACACAGATGGGGATTGTGTACACTCTGAAATCCTGTATAGATGTTCTCTAGATGTATGGAAATAATATATCTTTGTGTACATCCTGTGGGGGGCCGAGTAGTGTGTATATTCCTGTTTGCCAGGGTTCAGTGCCCTCCAGGTGTCCACCCAATTCACCTCCGAAAAATACACCTGAGCCGCCCTCTGGGCTGCATTTCGTCTGACAGGTCTGGGATTTGAGGTATCCAGA
Organism: Neoceratodus forsteri; assembly: GCA_016271365.2. NCBI lineage: Eukaryota > Metazoa > Chordata > Ceratodontiformes > Ceratodontidae > Neoceratodus > Neoceratodus forsteri. The sequence continues at coordinate 131,927,754 of JADMNL010000024.1, forward strand.
TTGGAGGAGATCAGGTTATGGTCCCCACCCATCATTAGAATGCCTTTGTGCAGCTCAGTGACCCTCTGAAGTAAGGTATTCACCACTTCAGCACCCGAGCCCGGCGGGATGTATATGGATGCTAAGGTAATTTCCTGTCCCTTCAACCACTCAACCACAATGACCAGCCAGCCCTCCGGGTCCACATATGAGGCTGTCAATACAAAAGAACAGGATTTAGGGACTAAAATTGCTGTTCCACTTCTCTTCCCCCCTTTATATGCAGAGGCCACCACCGTCCCGAAGCCCAATTTAGTTAGTTTTAAATGCTCTTCTCTACTCCTCTTCTTGAAGGAGTGCAAATGTAAGTTTTAGTCTTTTGATTGAGGCTATAACCTTGTATCATTTAATTGGGTTGTTTAATCCATTAACGTTATGGGAACAAATGGTTATAGGTGGCTTCCTACCCACCTTCATTCAGACCTCCTTGTAGGACTTGGGGGGGGGCATTCTGAATACCATCCAATGCATCAACCTGGTTAATTATTCCAGGACCATTACTCTTAGATCTAGAACCTACGTTAGTCCTCCCACCCTACGTTGTCTCCTTCAAAGAGATATCTCTCATCTCCCTCTGCTTGTCCTCTGCCCATGATCTCCATTTTTCCCAGGTATGTGAATCAGGCACAATAAGTAAACAAACACACATAACAGATAAACAAACCCACAACAATAACTTGAAACTATGTACAGGGGTACTTCCAAAATAGGAGGACTGCAACATATGCCCTCTGTCCCATGAGGAGCGTCCCTCAGTAGAGGGGGTGGTTCCCATGGGGGGATTAGTGGCCCCAGGTCCCAGGTAAATTCAAGACCAGATGCTTCACGCATCCTTAAGGTACATCAGCCACCTGTAAGGAGAAAGGAGGTGATGAATTATCCTCCTGCCCTTACTGTAGGTAGTCGAAAAGAACCAACAGCCACTCCTCTGCCACCACACTCCTTTTTTTTAAATAATAAAGGGGAACCCACTAGGGGAGGTCTACCATGCATCTCCCTCAAAGGTCCCCCTTCCTAATTATGTCATCAGTCCCAGGAGCAAGTTGGTAATTTCTCCTGTGTGTGATTCCCAAGATTCTAACATATATCCAGTATTTCACCTGAAACAGTTCGAACGCTAAGAAACATATCCACAGTAAACTTAGTTATAACAGCAGTGTCATTCTTCATCAGCCAGTTTAGGTTGGGGGGAGCGAGAGCCTGGTTATTCAGAGGGAGAAAACAGAGAGAAAAGCCCTCCCTCCCGCTACTATACATACAACTTAACTAAATAAATTTCCCTGAACAACCGTTTATGCTTTAATGTATAGTCATTCCCTTGTCCCATCTTCATCAGTTGTATAACACACAGTTCAAACTTTTCAGGTCCCAAGTCACTATATAGAATAGTCATCTGTAATGTCCGACAAGTCCGCATGCTGCATTCAACAAAATGTGTGGCTCAGCAATGAAAATAGAGAACGCCAGTCCCAAGGGAAGTACCCTTCAATTTGCCAGCCCCACAGTTATCCTGCCTAGAATTGAGCCATAAACTTGCTCCAAAAATTTAAGTCCGAGCTTACTGTTCAGGTGTTTGGTACTTGTAGCTTATCCCCACTTCCATTTCCAAATTTCTGCAAAGCCCTTTTCACGTCCTGTAGTGTGTGGAATCCTTCTGCTCGTGCTCTCCTTGTCCCACGCCATCCTGCACCTCTCTGCCACTGCGACCTCTGGGGGTGGGAATTTTGGTCTGCTAAGCGGTCCAGCTGAACATCCCATCCCTTAGATTTTAGTTCCTTTTGTGCTTCCTCTGGATTATTAAACAGCTTTGTTCCAGATTCCTAGAAAACCCAAAGTTTTGCCGGGTAAGGGGTTTGGAATCGGATTTCATGTTTTCATAATACCTTGAGAATGGGTGAGTAGGCTATTCTCTGCTGGAGAATTTCTGTGGGGTAGTCGTTGTCGAGCAGTAACCTGGCTGTATTGTACTGAATGTTTTTTTTTTTTTGCACAGGCTGTACAGAGAATAAATTCTTTGTCTTTAAATCTGGCTAATTTGAGAACAACCGACCTAGGTCTGGCAGCGGGGTCTTTCAGTTGTTGTATCATGGATTGGTGTGCTCTGTCAATGCAAAATTGAAAAGTAGGGGGGAGGCCGAGGACATCCTGGAGGAAATCTTCTACGAAGTCCTCCATTCTCTCAGTCTCTACTCCCTCAGGAAGACCATAAATCCAGAGATTATCTCATCTGGGGCGAGCCTCAAGGTCCAAAGGTTTTTCCTGCATTGCCTCCTGTTGATCTATTAGGAAGTCGACCACCCAGTGTAGGTGCCGGGTCTCCTCTCTAATCTCCCTCGCACGTGTCTCCGATGCCTCCAGTTTCTCGTCCACCGTTTGCATTCGGGCTTGTAGATCTTGAAATTCTTTTTTATTCTCAGCCCAGAATCCCTTAATTTCTGTCAACAGTGTCTTGAAGCGAGAGCATGATAGCCTTTTGCTCTTCTGGTCAGTGTCTGGGTTCCCAGGCCATGCTGTTATCTGGGGAGACACTCTGGCTGGCTAGTTCTCTGCTCGGGAATCCAGTGCATTCCTTTGTTCTCTGATGTCTCCCAGAGCGATGTTTAACCGAGCCTTTACCCCTAGAGATATCAGTTGCAATTTCTGATCTAGGAGTATTTTGGAGTGTTGGAGCAGGAGAGCTCCAAGTTCAGGCAACCATCAGGTAGACGACGTCACCAGAAGTCCCCCTCCTGTCCCTATTTCTAAGACTACTGCAGTAGTAATATCTTCCTATTCTGTGTTCTCTCTTGACTTTTTTCCCTTTTCTACCATGATGGGGTGGCCTCCTATCGTGGTATCTTCTCTCTTGCTAATCCCTCTAATTTTCCCTATAGTCCATGTGGTGAACAAATTATATTAATGCTGAGACACCATAATGTGACCGAGTTTAGTGGCTTTAATACATTCCCTGGTGTTCTTGGACTCAGCAATGAAGCACACTCATGATGAAGAGAGTTTAATTTGGACAAAAGCATATTGAAAGCTCTTAGAAAAAAACAATTTGTGTTGCCTCTTTATTTTTTCCATTTCGTTCCCCTCCGTTAGTGCACTTTATACCATTTTGTGACTTCCTTCCCCACTAGCTAGCTACCAAAGAGGCATAGTTTTGGTGGCTTACCAGGTTGTGTTTCAGCTGCAGAGTTGTGAGCTGTACAATTTGGAGCTTTCTGCCACAGTTGCTGTAATGCTGTTCAAGGCTGTCAGGTGGCAGTTTTGACCGGATCAGTGAACACGTTCAGTGCAAGTTGGAAATTACATGTGCTTATCCCGAGCCTGCAAAGGAAAAGATATTCTGACTTTGGGGCTTTGGCGGTACTATTTATATGCATTCCAGCACTTTCAAAGCCAGGAATGCAAGAGACAAACCGCCAAGAACTTTCCTGCAGGGTGGCATGTTTGCAAGCACTTGGCTCAGAACTAAAAAGGCACAGAAGTGCCGAGCACTCCGGACAACCCCATAATATGAGAAAGGCACAAGAAAACTGTGCGTTAGGGTGAGTACCCAAGTAAAAACAGTAGGAAAGTGTAATGTTTCTCTTCACAAACAGTTTGGTGTTATTAGCAGCCCATAATAATACCATATAGCCCATAATTTCGTAATACAACACCCGGATGCATAACCAGGATACTGGGCAGCCAATTACAAGGTTATACAGCTGTAGTTGGGGAGAAAAAGAAAGAAGTCAGTCACAAGGAAGTTTTTGTTAATGAAACTAATATTAGTACAGAACATAAACAAAGTCTAGACATACCAGTGGACTCTTTCAACTTCAGGATTAGAATGCAGTGGAACCCCCTATAGGGCCAGTGGCCTCCTGGTGGGCTAGTTTTATCGTCCAGGTATGTTGTGAGGTCACATTCTATAGGTGGGGCTAGAGCCTTAAGTGACCCTTGCTTATGCACACTTGCATATATATGAATACATTATATTTTTCCTTTATAAAAGTGATGTGTTGCATTAATACAATAAAGATGATTGCTTTGGTCTGTGCTGATGCCCCACCGTCTGTATTAGCATAGTTAATTTTTTGTATTGGAGTTAGGGGGTGGATCAGATGACCTGTGATGTCACTATTCTAGTATTATAAAAGGCTTACAAGTTTAATACTAGCCAGATAGGTGTTGAGCACTGAAGATAGTGGCCACGTTATATATAGCAAGAACCACTCTGTGACAGTACTCTAGGTTAGAGTACTGAAGTTCAGTAAAAGAAGTTAGGATTTTGTTTCTTTATTATTTCTGAGTTAAAAAGTATTATTTTTACATTTGTTTTTATTTGATTTGAAAATAACTTTTCAACCACACAAAGTTTGTGTTTGTGAAATCTACAAGAACTGTGTTTGTGTAGTCACTACCCACTGGCCCAATCACAACTGGTGGCAGTGGTGGGATCCTGGTTGTCCAAGGGATAGTGGGGAAAACCAGACTGTACCAGCCCTGGTACAAGTGGCAACAATGGCGTCTGGGATGGATGAGAAGCTCGGTGCTGTTACTCATTCTCAGACTGATAAGACAGAGAGACCCTGTATGTTGGCCTGCCAGATGTCTGACAAAGAACACCAAAGAAGCCACCAGGGGATTCTGATGAAGAAGGACATCAGGAGAATGGGACCCAATGGAGGTTTCAACTTAGGTTGATCTCTCGGCCAGTTTTAGGAATTTTGGCCCCATATTTTCAACATGGGGTTCTTGGGACTCCTCCTCATGAACACTGTCACTGTTACTTTGTTTCTCTGTCCCGAATTGTGATTTCGTGGTCACTGCATGAAATCATCTTTCTGGACCAATTCACAAAATGACTGCCACTGTTTATGAGGTGGGGTCCCAAAAAGCCCATGTTGCAATTTTGGTGAAAAAATTCCTAAAAATGACTGCGTTATAAGTGTCGTTGCGCAGTTTCGATGCACACTCATAACTTCGCCAGTTTTTAATATTTTCACTCCAGATTTTCAACATTGCTGTTTTTAATATGTCTTTATGAACAGTATAGCTGTCATTTTTCATATCCTGCCCAAAATGTGTTTTCACACCTGTGGCACAGAATGACATAGTCCCTAAGAGAAATCAGCTTTTGAGATGAATTAATAAAATGACAGTGCCACTGTTCATGAGGAGAGGACTCATAAAGCCCATGTTGAAAATTTGGTGAAAAAATTCCAAAAACTGACTGCGTTACAGGTGTGTGTTGCGCACTTTCTACGAACACTCATAACTTTGCCAGTTTTCATATTTTCACTCCAGATTTTCAGCATTGCCATTTTTGTACACCACCTTATGAGCAAAACAGTTGTCATTTTGCACATCCTGTCTGCAATGTGATTTTGCACCTGTGGCACAGAACGGCTCATTCGCTGTGCAAAATCACCTTTTGGGATGGATTACCAAAATCACAGTTGCACTGTTCGTAAGGGGAGGTCCTGTAATGCCGATGTTGAAAAAATTCCAAAAAATGAGCAAGTTGTGAGCGTACATTGCGTAGTTTGTATGCACACTTGTAACTTTGCCAGTGTTTCTCATTTTTCACACTGTTGCACTATCTGGATGGTGGGATGAGAGCACAGAATACAAAGGACCCTGGCTCCCACCGTGACATATGGACAGTGTTGTACTATCTCAGTGAAGGGACCCTGAGCTTCCACTGTGACATATGGACACTGTTATACTATCTGGATTGTGGGATGGGAGTGCAGGGTCCAAAGGACCCTGCACTCCCACAGTAAAATGAGGATACAATTATACTATCTGATAAAAAGGGAAATTATTTGCAAAAAACTTAATTAATGCATCAGTTAGGGTGGTTACCACAGTGACAAAAGCAGGAAAATGAGGCATTAGGGTTTTCAGCCATAATGCCGCACCCCCAGGGTTCCCACCCCTATCACCCCACCTCATTCCCCCATCCTCCACACACCAACAGGCATAGGGGTGTGCCATGGGGTTATAAGGCCTAACTCTCACATCATTGTCCTATACTGTGTGTGTAAGCATATTTACATTTGGAATGGGGTGAGGGTTGGGCCTTGAGACACATGGCATGCCATGCCTGTGCAGTGGTGGTGAGGAATGAGAGTGAAGGAGGTGGATCAGAACGACTGGTGGGCATGTTGAAAACCCTAAGACCTAATTTCCTTGCTTTTTCACTGTGGTATCCACCCTATGATGCATGAACAAAGTTTTTGCAAATTATATATATATATATATATATATATAAATAATCCACTCTAGGTTGTGCTGTTGCGCTCTGATATATGCATGCCTTGGTGTGCGTTCAACCACCCAAGGTGTGCATATCTTAGAGGTGACTACACACACTAGAGTGGGTTATCGATCTTATAAAATGGCCAAAATTGTTTTGGAGTGGGGTGAAAGTGCAGGTGTGCAGTCGTGCTCTGATATATGCACAGACATATGGTGTGTTTCATCCAATCAGGAGACAGCATTTTCCCTACCCAATTTAAATATCTATACACATATATATATTTCAAAACATCCAAAAATTAATGTGATCTTATCTTCTAAGGAAAGGTGCAATATTAAATAAATCTTTCAATCTTGGATGCTTCAATGTCCCCTGCTGATAAATACAGAAGGCCTCCCTTCTGAGTATCAGATTCTCAACATTACCCCCTCCCTTACCCAGCGCCACTTGTTCTGTTCCACAAAAGGTGAACGAGTGTTTCCCACAATTAAGATTTTACTGGATGTGTCTGTATAGTGAATTTGTCTTGTCACAATTTCTAATAGAACTCAGATGTTCTCCAATTAAGCAATAATGCTTGACAGGGTGTGTGTCGTGCAGGGATAACGTCATGCCTCAGGTGATTGGGCACGAGGCCACAGGCTGAGTGCATCCAATGACTGAGGCGTGATGTTATCCCAAATGACACACACCCTGGAGGGCATTATTGCTATTATACAATGGCTCGATGTTATACAGAATAAAAAAAATAATTTTAAAGATGTTTTTGAGCGGAAAAATATTTTTGTTTTTTAACAGAAGATGAAACAGTCAACCAAAAGCTCCATAAAATGCTCATCTGCAGGTTCACAGTGAGGCTGAGGCTAGAGCCGTGATGTTGTAGTGGGATAACAGCACGGGGCCAGCCCAAGACTGACCGATCAGAGTCCAGGATTTTTTCTTGCCATTGTATAATTCATCATTTAAGCATCCTGGAAGTTGTATGTATGTATTTATTTATTTATTTTCAAAAGTTTTACCAGGAAAGACATACTGAGCTGTTAGCAGCTTGTTCCCAGATGCGTCCTGTTGGGGGGGGAGTACAATAAAAGACAATCAAAGCAATAAATTATACAGTATGTTGAATCTAAGCATTAATAAGGAAACAATCACAGCACTAAATTATATATATTATGTTGTTATTAGGCATTAAGCAATAAGTAATACATGCAAGGAGACAAGGTAGAGGGCCTGCCCATTGGGTTTCATGGAGGTACATACAAGGTTTGGAGGCAGAGGAGGGCTAGTTGCTGCAGGATAGAGACGTAACCCGTCAAGTTGGTGACTACATTTTGCCACAGCAATTAGGGCACCGCAACAAGGGGGACAGTGGTGATCTTGATTTTAGATCACCCCTTACTCATGTCACCCTTTGTGCCCAAATAATTTCTCTCCCCCAGGACATGCCCACCCCAGAGGAGGTTATATTTAGTTTTGGGGTGCGTGGGGGATGAAGCCCCCACAAAAGCTGAATGTTTCCCTGTAGGGCAGTTTGGCACTATAACTCCTGGGACACATAATGCCTGGCACTGTAATACCAGGTGGCATATTGCCTGCACTGTAATTGGCGTTGGCAACACGTTTGTCACTGTGGCATGGGTGAACAGTATGGAGGTCGTAAACAAGTGCAGATCAGGAGGAAAGGGTGGAGGGAGGGAGGAAGGAAGGAAGGAAGGAGGGAGGGTGGGAGGAAGGAAGAAAGAAAGGAAGGAAGGAAGGAAGGAAGGAAGGAAGGAAGGAGGGTACTGAGAGGAGGAGCAGGAACTTGTATCAGGTGCAATTGCAGGAGTGAGAGATGAAGTCATAGAGAAGAGAGAAGGGACAGCATTAAGAGGAGGAGCAGCGAATGGTTTTTGAGAGATAATTCCAAAGTTTGAAGAAGTGGTAGAAAAAAGCAACTTGGCCCAGGCCCATATGCATGGGGGGTTCTGAAGAACCCCCCTCTCCACAAGAGAGATCGAGTTCCACTCTGTTTGCTTTTTTCCTTTTTATTGGTACATGCACCCAGATGTGGAGGCACAAGCACAGAAACCTTTGTCTCCCACACTGTCTCAGAGGGGTTTCCCACACGCTGAAGTCCCACTACAGTCACTGGGGCTGAAAATACTGTATTACACGCAAGTTGGTGGTTTAGGTGACCAAGGCTGACCCCCACCCATTGATCCCCACCTAATGCCCCCCAATTTTGTCAACCAGTTCAAAAGCAACTATCCTCCTCCTCATGGCATCCTTATCAACCAGCTGGTTTCCTGTGTACTGGCCAACAATAACACAAATAAATCACCCCACCTACCCTCCTCATTCCCAGTAAGCACCCTAGTAGCCATTCCCAGTGTTCAATGAAAAGGACTTAATACATGACCTGCATGCTATTTAAGGGGCACTGCTGTGTGGGACTGTGGCATGGCGGTACTTGTTTTGGCTATGTAAATACTCCACTTGCAGATCAGCATCAATGGGCCAGCTGTGCGCCAGGCCCATATGTTGGAGGGGGTTAGGTTTTTTTTGTGTGTGTAGGTCCTGATGACTGCCTGGTGACTTGTTTGGTCTGGTCTGGTCAATTGTTAGTCTGTTTCCTCAAGATGCATTTTGCCACCCAGCTGTAATGTATATGTGATTTGGTTGACTGGAACTAACTTGCTGTGCATGTGTCTGCCCCCTCCCAAGTACAGTGCAGCTACTGGCAATGACAGTTTCTGTTATCTGATTAATTTGGGCTTTGTTTTTATGTTTGGGTTAAATGCGTGGTATCCAGGTTCTCACATACCCCTGCCTCATGGCTTTTCCCTCAGGGCCCTTGGGTTTGAGTGTCCCCCCTTGGGATACACAGTGGTGAAAAGAACAGTCATGCACTGTGCCTGAGAAGACTCATATCTCCTGTGGCCATTTTCCTGTTTCTTCCCTCAGGACCCTGGCTTGAGCTCATGCTGGCATCCTCTGCCCATCCATTCCAGCAGTTACCCATGGACCATGTGGCAGTGCTGAAGCATAGGTACTGTTCCTCCTTCCCCAGAGGAGGAACGTGTTCTAGTCCAGTCAATCCTCCACTGGCAGCCACTGCACTGGCTCTTGCGCTCTACCTGGAATACAAATCTGTAGGACTGTGGCTGGTGATTGGTCTTCTTTTCTCCAGTTCTCAGTGCATTGCCAAAAGGCTTTAATGGTGACCCCAAGTCTGCTTCTCATTCATAGCGATACCCTTACATGTCAATAAGACTTGTGCTACCTGGTGCCCACAGTTCCACCTTGGCCAAAAAAGACCCCCATTTTCTGACCAGAATATGAGCCAGTGGCCAGCAATGGATTTCCTTGAAGGGAATGTGAAGGAATGGTAGCTAGAGTTTCAAAGGGTGTATGAGAAAAGTGGGAGGGAGTGGAGAGAGGAGAGGTGAGGTAAGAGGAGAGGGAGGTCAGCCAGAATTTTGAGATAAAGATGGCACAATGAGCAAGGCATCTAGCTTCAAGAGATGGGAGGAGAGGGGGGAGTATAAGGAACAATGGTGAGTGTTGGGGGACAGTCCAGAGCAAATCAAGAGAAGTGAAGGACAGGGTCCTGTCTGGCTAGGGTTGACTTTGGTGGAGCACTGTAGAAAATGTCACCATCATCAAAAATGGGGAGAATCATTTTCAGGATAAAAGTTCGGTGAGCAGGAGGAGGGATGCAGCCTTGGTTCATAAATAATGCACCAAACTGAGAGTGGAGGTTTTTATGGATAACATCCATATGCCCCAAAACATCAAGATGCCAGTCAAGCCAGACCCCAAGGTACTTAAATGAGGGAACATTATCGATTGCAGCCCCATCCAGGGTGTGGAAGGGGGGAATAAGCTGGGAGAAATTCTGCTTAGTGACAAAGGCCACAGAAACTGTTTTCTTGGCTTTTAAGGATAGCTGGTTTGAGCGGAGTCAGTGCTGAATGTTGTTGAAGTCCAGTAGAAGCCTGGCCATCAGCTCACAAGGGGAGGAACCAGAAGCAAACAAGACCGTGTCATCTGTGTACACATGGATGGACACAGATGAGCAAGCAGAGGGGATGTTGTTTAGGAAGACCAAGAAAAGTAATTGGCCAAGGACAGAACCTTTGGAGACACCAGTTCTGATTGGTAGGGGGAACAGGGAGTTGCCAGTTGTAATGGATTGAGACCTAGCCTCAAGGTAGGACTGAAACCAGTTAGTTTCAGAAACAGAGAGCCCCACTGCCTTGAACCTGTCAAGGAGGAGGAGGAGGTAGATAACAGTGTCAAAAACTTTTGCCAAGTCAACAAAGATGGCAGAGGTCATGAGGCCCTGATCTATGCCTTAGAGAATGGAGTCAGTAAGCTGTAGGAGGGAGGGGGTGGTGGAGTGGTGTTTACAGAAGCCAGACTGGAGGAAGGTGAAAAAAGAGAAAGAATCAAGGAAGGTGGAGAGCTAAGACAACACAATGTGTTCTTGCAGTTTAGCTATGGTGGGGAGAAGGAAAATAGGGTGGTAACTGCTAGGGCTGGGGGAATTGCCTCCTTTAGGAAATGGTATAACCATGGCATGTTTCCAGGAGTCCAGGACTGAAGCAAGGGAGAAGGAGCAGTTTAGAAGGGAAGTGATAGAGAGAGCAATGGCAGGGGCAGAGAGGTGTAGGAGTTTGGGGCCAAGCTCATCAGGGCTCCTGCCCATGAAAGAGTTGAGAGCCATGAGAGCCTTTAGGGTAGCAGCAGGGATAACAGGAGAGAAGGAGAATGAGAGAAATGAAGTGGTGGAAAGAGGGAAGGGGCTTAAGAGGGAGGGAGGTGAGAAGGGATGAGGCACAGGAGGTGAAGAAGAAGTTGAACTCTGAGGATATAGAAAGGAGATTGGAGATGAGGGTGTCACCCATCTTCAGGACAGGGAAGGAGGACTGGGTTGATGGAAAAGAGGGCAAGGATGACCTTCCATAACTTGGAGGGATAACTAAGGTTGTTCTAGATGGTGAAGGAAAAGTACTAATCCTTGGCAGGCCTGGTAGCTCTTGTACAAGCATTCTGAAGGGATCAGTGCCTGTTCAGGTCAGCTAGGGAGCTGGGACTTATGAGTCTTCCAGGCCAGACCACATGCACATAGGCAGGCCAGTAATTTGGTTGAGACTCGGGGGAGGTGATAACCATGGACCCTGGTTTTCCTGAGAGGTACGTGAAGATCCCAGACTGACATGAATTTGGACTGAAAGTAGTTGAGGGCAGAGGTAATATTACTGGCAGAAGAGCTGGGGGACCAGTCAGTGGCCACCAGGTCTGCATGGAGGAAGGACAAGTCCAGCAACTAGAAGGACCTGATCTGGAGGATTTTGGGGGGTTGGGGTGATGAATTCAGTGCACACAGTAGACCATATGGTGGTCACTAAGGACATCAGGGAGAGTGCCATAATCAGTGATATGGTGAGGGTGAGAGGTAAGTACCCTGTCTAGTAAGGGGAGATTTAGGGATCTAGGATTGTGTCAGGTTGGATCTGAGATCAATTGAGGAAGTTGAAGAGACTCAATATTTTGGCAGTTTTGATTGTGAAGAGGAGAGCCAACTAATGTCAAAATCACCAAGTATGACTAGTTCACCAGATGAGGCATGGGTGGAGACAGTGATAAGGAACTCCATAATTGATGAAGGGGACAGGCCGGGGCAGCAATAGACACCAGCCACAAAGAAAGGGATAGATAAATGGAGAGAGAGAGTTTGAGGAGGAGGAGTTCATAAGCAGTGGGGGAGATGATAGAGAGTGCAGGAGTAAATTGGATGGTAGAAGAGAGGTAGATAACAGTAGCTAGTATTAGGGGTAAAATTTCTTAGTACTGGAATAGGTGGGAAAAGCTTCATGTGCTTTGGCCTTTGACCTCTGTCCCTTAGAGTATTAGGAATTGATTTCAATCTGAGTAGTGCTCTTACATGTATATAACCATTAGTTTTACTTTAAGTAGTATCCCTTTCCCTTTTTTTCTTTCTCTTTCCCCTTTTAAGATGCTCTCAGGGGGAGTTTACTTGAGAAGGTTGTATGGGGGGTGGGTGGTAGGGGAGTAGTTAGGAATGTTTTGTGAATTATTCAGTATTCTCTTCTTTATCATATACTGCATTGTAACACAATGTTTCCCCCTTCATATGTACTGTACTAGTGTTTGTTTTAAAACTTAATAAACTATATTAAATTAGAAAAAAGAGAGGTAGATGGCAACTAGGGCTCAGCAGATTCTTTCACCCACAATCCAGACCCCTTGATCGAACCCCAAATCCATGAACCCAGCTAAATATGGACTTCACTGCAGAAGTCCGGTTCCAGGTCTGTGGAAAGCCTGAGTGTGGCAGAGTGTGGCAGCATTGACTGTTGCGATGGGGATGCCATCGGCATACTCGCATCATGTAGAGGCAGCCGGCAGCATTCAGTCAGGCAACAGTCACATGATGAAGGCAGGAGAGAGCCACATGATGCACTCATGGTATATAACCATGGTGAGTGCACAATGCAGCCTGCAGAGCTGCAGCAGACAGAGTTCAGAGCAGATTAAGTCAGAGAGGGGAGACCAGAGTGGAGAACCTGAGGCCGTGGTGTGGTTTGTGGGGATGGGAGCCAGAGGGGAGGAGAAAGGGTTGGGAGTCAAGAGCAGAGGAGAGGAATCAAAGGGAAGAGGGGATATTTTTATTGTATTTTGTAGGGCAAGGGCATACTGGCAAGGGGCAAAATTAATTGTTGACTTGTGCCATCTAGAGGAGAAAGAGAGAGAGAGACTACTGGGGGCCAAAGATAAATTTAGTCACAGAAGTCACAAATAAAGTATATCTTGGACTCTCAATGTGGCTGTGTGTGTACAGAGTAAGGGTTGACAGGCAAAATAAATCTTTGACTTGTGCCATCCAGAGGGGACACTGAAAGAGAAAGAGACTACTGGGGGCCAAAGAGACATTTCATAGTCATAGAAATCACAAATTAAGTGTATTTTGACCTCAGTGTGGCTGTGTGTGTGTATTGGTGTACAGGCAGGACAACAGCAGGCTGGCAAAATAAATCTTTGACTTGTGCCATCCAGAGGGGACATTGAAAGAGAAAGAGACTACTGGGTGCCAAAGAGACATTTCATAGTCATAGAAATCACAAATTAAGTGTATTTTGACCTCAGTGTGGCTGTGTGTTTATCTTGGTGTACAGGCAGGACAACAATAGGCTGGCAAAATAAATCTTTGACTTGTGCCATCCAGAGAGGAAAAAGAGAGAGAGAGAGAGAGAGAAACTACTGGGGGCCAAAACGACTGTTCACAGGCATAGAAATCACAAATAAATGTTTATTATTGATCTTAGTGTGTCTGTGTATATACAGGCAGGGTATGGGCAGGCTAATAAAATAAATCTTTGACTTGTGCCATCCAGGGAGGACAGACACCACTGGGGGCCAAATAATAATTTTACAGACACAGAAATCATAAATAAAGTTAATCTTGGCCTCAATGTGGCTGTGTGTGTATATACAGGGCAGGCTGGCAAAATAAATCTTTGAATTGTGCCATCCATTGGAGGGGGGAGACAGAGAGAGAGAGAAAGATAGAGAGAGACTACTGGGGGGCCAAAAAGACATTTTACAGTCATAGAAATCACAAATAAAGTTTATTCTTGACTTCAATGAGGCTGTGTGTGTACAGGCAGGGCAATGGCAGACTAGCATAATAAATCTTTGACTTGTGCCATCCAGAGGGGAGAGACTGAGGAGAGAGAGAGAGAGAGAGAGAGAGAGAGACTACTGGGTACAGCAGTGACATTTTGTAATATATGATGTATTGCATGTTGATCAGCAGAAGTAGTCATAGACAACATTACTACCTGTTAGACTAGGTAGTGTACCATACTATTGTACACATGGACATGCAATGCAGTTGCATCATTCACATGGACTGGGCAGGAGGGCTCTTACTACAGCTCATTTTGATCATTAATTTCTTTGGTCTGGTTTGCTCTGACTGGAACATCCATCAAAATAACACCCACACAGTCAGCAACATTAATAGAAACTATCTTAGCTGCCTGCAGTGCTTGGTGTTTATTTGTGATACAATAATACTTACATCTGTCTGTCTGTCTATCTGACTCTCTCTCTCTCTCTCTCGCTCTGTCCCAGTACACTTACGTCATGGGTCTGAACAGCATATGCCACCAGTACAGGCCAGCCATGAAGCAGCTAGTAGTTATTGCTTTTATTTAGCAGTTTTACCATAATTTTATACAAATAATGCATTCAATTACTTTCTTTGGGCATCTGTGTTAAATACGACTGATTTTGGCCACTTTTATGCATTGTTTTCCATTTTTTCAAATACTTATAAATAATCAGAGCTAATCAGAACAAATCAGAACTCCCAACGTGTTTCGGTTCTTATTTAATAAGGGTCAGAACTTCACAGAGTTCTCCCAGCCCTAATGGCAACACCACCTCCCTTCTTTGCATGGTCTTATCAAGTGAGAGTGTACCCGGGGATGGAGATGGCAAAGTCAGGGATCTTAAGGGAGAGTCAAGACTCTGATATTATTAACATGTCTGGTTGTAGAGTAACCATGAGAAATTATAGGATATACAATAGGCTGACTCAAAATATGCAATTTATCTTCAAGTGTGAGGGGGGCAGGACCATATCTCACAAGTGTCAGAGCCATGAGTGGGTTATAAAAGCCCTGCCCACTCACAAGTGATGATAAATTGCCTGTTTTGAGTCAGGCTATTGTATATTTGATACATACAACAGTAATTTACAAGTTATAACTTTTAAATCTGCAGTTTATTTAAAAATGTTGCTACTTTTCTTTGATTTTAACTGCCTGCTTTAGTGCTGCACTAGGCATTATGATGGCATCAGCATTGTAGAAGCTGCTCTCTGATTGGTTCAGTATTCCACTGTGATGACAGTAACTTAAAAGATATCCACTGTGATAACACTAACAATGATATCTTTTGATATCTTGCTGTTACTGATGTCACTAAGATATCTTTTTTACCCTCTCTTCTGTTGTATATAGCAGCTGATCTTATTAAGGGAGGAGGCATCGGATATTGATGTGAGCCACTTTCATCCCTTTAGGGAGACAAGTGGGAGGGGAGTTTACAGGGCCATGACTGGGCTCAATATCACCTGCCAAGAGGAACAGCAGTGAGATGATGAGACTGACAAAGTCTTAAATGTGTTTGTGTGGTGGGTGAGGAGGACAGAGGGGGTGAGAGGAATAGGTGGGCAGAGGGAAAGAAAAGATCTAAAAGTTTCCAGATCGAGCCAAGAGGAGGAGGAGGGGAGGATGTAGAATCAGGGAGCCAGGGTGAATAGAAGGGAGGAAGGAAGCAGGAGGAGGGCAGGGTAGGAAAAGGAGAGGGGAATTAGGGAGTGGAGAAGAGAGGGGTGAAGGAAAGCCAGTAGGGGGAAGGGAGAATTGGGAAAACAGGAGAGGAAGAAGAAAGAGAGAGAGTGATAAGCAATATATTAGAATACAGGAAGCTGAGGGATCAGAACTTGATACAGAATTGGGGGAGAGAAGGGAGAGATTGAGTAGGCAAGAAGAACAGTTGGAGGGGCAGGTAGAACAGGAGCAGCACAGTGATAAGGAGATAAGGAGAACTAATATGTGGTGTGTGTGTGCAGTATAAGAAGGAAAGGGGAAAGAAGGAGAGTGATGGCAGCTAGGCAGAGGGAACAGAACTTGGTATGGAAAGGGAAGGGGTGAGAGGAGGGAGGGATTGAGTGGGAAAGAAGAACAGGTGAGGGAGTAGGTAGAACAGGAGTAGCACAGAGCTAGAAAGATGAAGGGACCCTATATAGGGGGTTTGTGCAGATGACAAAAAAGTAAGGTGGGAAAAAAAGAGAGTGAAGTCAGCCAGACGGAGAAGGGGAGTGATCTATTAGAAGGGGGCTGGAGCAGCACAGTGAGGGAAAGATAGGGGGACCCAAGATTGTGAGTTTGTGCAATTGCAAAGAAGGAAGAGGGAAGCTGCACCATCAAGGCAAAACAGGGGAAGGGGAGAAGGAGTACAGTGGTAGAAGATAGGGTGATCCCAAAAAGGTACTTTGTGCAATTGCTGAATGAAGGGATAGGGAAGAGTGAAGACAGCCAGGGGATTGTGGAGGAGGGAGGAAAAGGCAGGCAAGGGGTTGGGATTAGGACAAGAGGGTGAACAGTTGAGATGAAAAGTGACAGGAAGAGACCTACTAGGGGTCAGAGTACCTAAGGGGATGGAATGCAGAAGATGGCAGCAAATAAGTAGCGAACAAGAGCACAAACAGGAATTACAATAAATTAAGCAGGCAGTAATGACTTATGGGCAATACAATTAATTAATGTAAAATGATATGTAAGTAGCAAAAAAAAAACAAATTAAGCAAGGCAATGATGATGTGAGGAGTAGGCACAAATTTGCAACAAGGCAATAGTAATACAGCAGCAGCGAGTATTATTAACAGAGGAGCAATGACTTTATCTTTTGTAATGTTTTATAGGCAGGCACAGTATGAAAAATGCATCCAAGCACAGTCACTATTAATGTTGTTCCAGACTCTCCCTATCTGTACAAAAAGGTTTTAACATAGCTGCTAAAAAGCAACTGGCTAGAAAGAAGGCAAATAGCAAAGCTTAAAGAGGACCTTCCCCAGTCATTTTAACATTCATGCATAAAATTCCTCTTCCTGCATTAATTCATGATTTGTATTTCTGTAATGCTCTTTGCAATTAGTTTTTGCATTCTGAGCTGCTAAAAACTGCAGTGCACCAGAGTTTCTACCCTAAGCCTAGTGTTGCTGCAGACCCTGGGCTGTGCTGATAAAATCACTGTATAAGAATAAATGAATCACATTGTGCTGTACAATGAAGATGCAATGGTTTCACTAGGGAAAGCTTACATAACTTTTTATAATACCTTCATATATTTTTTTCTTTCGCTCCTGGCTCAAACTCCCACCAACGTGACGTCTCAGGTCCTGTCACAGTACATCGAGCAACCACAGTACGCTTTAAATAATTTAATTTTCCACATCGCTTTAAATAAATAAATAAAACAAATGCACTCCAGTTCTCCAAAAGAGCAAACATATTATTCAACTCATGCTCATGTGCATGTGTGGGGGTAACTATGACAATAACCTCAGCACTGCTACGGAGGCTCCACTGGGACAATAGTCCTACCTTTCATGCAACAATCAGTAAAAAAAAATAAAACATGGGGAAGTGTGACAAATTCTGATTTTATGCACACCCTTGGTGTGCATAAAATCCTCATAAGACACACTTCCCCATGCGTTATTCTATACGTAATTTATACTAAGTAATGCCTCCCTGTATATTTCATAAAATTTTGTCACTGAAATGTTGGATACAGACACAACATGTAGGGCAATGGGAGGCACTGGTCTTAATAATGGGGGACAAATTGTCAGACAGAGACACATTCATAAACTGGGAGTTACCCTTGATCACACTCTAGACACTATCTGATTAGCCTAACAGTGGAGTGCTAATGATAACTCCCTTTGATGCTTTTGTCCTTGAATTACCAGATAACTGCAGCTCTTAATGAGCTGTCAATCACACCAGGTCATCTAAAATATTGAGAGAGAGTAGCATAAGGACTAGAGACTACTACTATAGGGATAGTTTAACTTCATTTTCAGCCAAGGAAAACCTACACTATTCAAGAGGACAAGCAGAGAGTAAGCTGCACTAATCCTTGTCAATTTGCACTAGGTCTTGAGCTAGTAAAATATTAAAATTGACCCTTGCCTCTCCTGGTAGCAGTGAACACAGTACCAAACAACAACAACAAAAAATTCCTGATAAACATTTTCATAATTCTCCACAGGAGTTTTTAAATATCCTTAAAATCCACTAACTAATTCGACACTACTACTATAGTATGCACACCAAGTTATGGAAGTTTTCCCTAGTGAAACTGCTGTAATGTTATTGTACAGCACAGTGTGAGTCACTCCTGCTTCATACAATGATATCAGCAGTAGCAAGGAGCTAAGCAGCAAAGATGAGCAGCAGGGCTAAAAAACAATTCAAAATATGGAAAGAAAGAGTAGAAGACTTGGTTTGCTGGCCAAAGCACCTAGCTTCACCTCAGCTCTTTTCTTCTAGATTGCTTGAAAGGACAGAGCAGATAACTTTACCAGAGCAAGGGAAAGGATTAAGACTTCTTTTGGCTAAACAGATTTACTGTGTGTTGTTATTTTTATTTCATACTCACAGGGATTGCTACTGTTTGTTGATAACATTTCATTGCTTTATTTTTCTCTGATTCAAATTGTTGTTGCTGGTATACCTTCTTCCGCATTATTACAAGTATGTTTACAGGTGTGTGCTAACAGATCACTGCTGTAATCTTCTGATTCAAATAGTCTTTTGCAAGGTATATCTTCTGTTACTGCTAT
Organism: Neoceratodus forsteri; assembly: GCA_016271365.2. Classification (NCBI taxonomy): domain Eukaryota; kingdom Metazoa; phylum Chordata; order Ceratodontiformes; family Ceratodontidae; genus Neoceratodus; species Neoceratodus forsteri. The sequence goes on from JADMNL010000024.1 coordinate 131,946,464, forward strand.
ATTTTTCTCTGTAGCAAAGTGTTTCTTACAGGGTATATCTTCTGTGAAATTATTACAGGTGGTGTTTTACAGTTTTATTTAACATTAGGATAAGCTTTCAAGGTTACTGCATTTGTTGTTGACTGATTGTTTCTGCTCTTACCTCCTTGTTCTTTTGTCCGTGGTTCTTCTTTTTCGGCAGGGTAAGGGCCCAGCCATCCACCCCCATCCCCAGCCACCCCACACTACATTCCTTTTGTATGGTACCAGAGTTGTGACATTTCCTGCGGCAAAGCAGGAAGGGGTGGATCAGTGGAGCATCTACAAGGCAAGCTCATTTACAGGGACACTAGTAATTTAACTTGTCATAACATGTTATACAAAAACAAAATCAAAACATTACTTGCATTTTCTTCCTTCTAATTACTCTGACCAGGTTATAAACCCAGCAACTTCTCTGGAATGGATATCATTAACTGCAAGTACAGTGGAATACTTCAGAAGGACCGTCTTATAGGATTTAGGACACTGTCCTACATGCTGGGCCATTGGAGTCTTAGGGCTCAGCTCCGGGCAGCATGGGCAGAGATTGCGCGCATCAAATTTGATATTTAAGAGGAAATACATTATAAAAAAACACCTGCCATTTCCCCAACATCTAACAGAAGAACCTCGAATGCAGACGGTAGTTGGTCTGGGAGGTTGGCAGGTGGTTAGGAGGGGCAAATTGGGTGCCCCATCACTCGGTGCTCTCCAACATATTACCTCCAAAAACCATATCAACACTACAAACAGGTATCTGCCTCTATCTCCGAAAGCAAACAAAGGGGCAGAGGACACTGTGGAGCAGGACATGCAGCACAGGAGCTAGCACAACAAAACACGCCCAAATCAGGAACCAAAACAAAAAAAGCTAAAAGGAAATCCAAAAAACTTCTGATCATAGGAGACTCCATGATTCGGGGAGTTGATACCTATCTCCAACCAGGGGTAATGGTCAGATGTCTCCCAGGTACATCAACGTGGAGAGACACTGACCACATTGCTAAAATTGTTCAGGAAGCAGGAGAAAATATTGACGTCCTGGTAGACATAGGGGCAAATGATCTCGCCAGCCGGTCAGTAGTGGAGACCAAGGAATACCTGACCAGGCTGGGTGAGAAATTATCATCCATTTCATCTGGCATCTCCTTCTCTGAGATCCTGCCAGTCTGGGAGAGGGGGGCAGATGAACGTAAGGTCAGAGAAGGGGAGATAGGGGAACTAAACATGTGGCTCAAGGGCTGGTACCAGGAAAAAGGACACAGATTTGTAGGTAACTGGCAACAGTTTTGGGAGCGAAAGTTCTTTAAATTTGATGGACTGCATCTAACTAAGGAGGGAGTCAGTGCATTGGGCCAGAAGTTTGATGTCTTTGCAGAATATTTACACTAGCAAATGGGGAGAGGGATGCAGCACCCTATACGTCAAATGGGAAGAACACACCTCCCCCCTCAGCTAGTGGTCAAACAGGGACTCAGCATGCTTGCAGTTCATTTGCATCACCAGGTAAGAAAAAAGGTCCATCTCCTATACGACACACAGGGGAAATACCAGACCTCACCCAACAATTAACACACCGAAATCTGGCCAACAGAAAGTCATGTACACAAATGCTCACAGCCTGGGAAATAAGATCCCAGACCTGCAGGCAATAATGTCAGAGGCTAAACTGGACATAGTAGCAATTAGTGAGACATGGTTTACCAGTAACCACACTTGGGAGACTTCAGTACCTGACTATGTACTGTTCAGAAGAGACAGAGGTGCAAAAAGGGGGGTGGAGTGGCCTTGTATGTCAATGAAAATATCAAAGCTACAGAAATTCAGAATGCACATAAGGAGCCAAAGAATTGTGGGTCACCCTGGAAACAGGAAATGGGACAGCCATAAGAACTGGGGTTGTCTACAGGCCCCCAGACCAGGGGAAGGACATATACACATTACTGTTAGAAGATATACAAAACATGACAGCTAAAGGGGAGGTTCTGATAATGGGAGACTTCAACATGCCAGATACAGATTGATCAATACCAGCAGGAACATCTGACAGAACTAGACACATGGTGGATTCCCTGCAGGGGGAGGGCCTCAAACAACTGGTACAACAACCCACAAGAGACAGGGCTATCCTAGATCTAGTACTGACTAACAGGGAAGGGATCACAGATCTCCAGGTAGAAGGTCACCTGGGGGCCAGTGACCATCACATGGTATGGTTCAATTTGGCCACCACAATTAAATCATCCCATTACAAGGCAAACATATGGGACTTCAGAGGAGCTGACTTTGATAAGATGGCCAACAGAGTTAAACTAGCCTTGCCATAAAGAAACACAGGTGAGAGGGTACAGGCAAAGTGGGCAAGCATTAAGTATGCAATACTTGAAGCAACATCCCATTGTGTTAGACAAAAAAGGAAGTGCAAAAGAAGAAGGAAACCACTTTGGTTCTCAAATACAGTAGCAGAAAGGTCAGAGCCAAAAGCTGCCTTCAGGAAATATAAGGAACACAGCGGGATGAAGATCGGAGGCATACCAAACTGCCATAAGGGAAGCAGGGAAGGCAGTAAGGCAGGCAAAGTCCCAAACCGAGGAAACACTAGCACAAACAGTAAGAGAAGGTGACAAGACTTTCTATAGATACATTAGTGAAAGGAGAAAGTCCAGAGAGGGATTGCTAAGCTCAAAGGAGAAAAGGGAGCATGTGAGGAGGAGGACCCTGTAAAGGCATTTATCCTAAAGAGATACTTTTGCTCAGTATTTACCAAAAAGAAGGTAGGGCAGGGCCCATAGCTCAGCACCATGGACACGGGGGGAGGGAGGTGAGCACTACTCCCTTCACAAAAGAAAGGGTCCTACAAGACCTCACTAAGCTCAGGGTGGACAAGGCAATGGGACCTGATGGCATACATCCCAGGGTACTAAAGGAGCTAAGGGTGGAACTAGCAGAGCCATTAGCAGAACTGTTTAGTGAGTGTCTGAGGATGGAAGAGGTCCCAGAAAACTGGAGAAGGGCTCTTGTGATCCCGCTCCACAAGAGTGGTAGCAGGGAGGATACAAGGAACTACAGACCAGTCAGTCTTACCTCAGTAGTGGGCAAGATTATGGAGGCACTCCTTAAGGAAAGGATAGTGCAACACCTGGAATCCATAGGGGCACAGGATCTAAGACAGCATGGGTTTACAAAAGGAAGGTCCTATCAAACTAATCTCCTAGATTTCTTTGACTGGGTAACCAGAGTGGTGGACCAAGGGGCAGCAGTTGATATCGCCTACCTTGACTTCAGCAAAGCTTTCTATACTGTTCCACATAGATGATTGAGTAATAAGCTGGGTTGGCTCGGGTGGGTCAAAATTTGGTCAACTGGGTGGCAAACTGGTTGATGGGCAGAAAGCAAAGAGTGGTGGTAAATGGCATACAGTCAGAAGAGATGCAGGTCACAAGTGGGGTACCGCAGGGATCAGTCCTGGGGCCAGTCCTATTCAATATCTTCATCAGTGACATTGCAGATGGACTGGAGGGTAAGGTTTGTCTGTTTACAGATGACACCAAGATCTGCAACAGAGTAGATGATCCAGATGGGGTGGGCAGAATAAGAAGAGATCTGGATAAACTAGCAAAATGGTCACACAAGTGGCAACTGGAGTTTAATGCAAAGAAGTGCAAGATCATGCACATAGGGAAGAGAAACCCTGAAACCACCTATAGGCTGGGAGGGGAGTTGCTGGCAGTGACAAGGGAAGAAAAAGACTTGGGCGTCATCATCACAGATGATCTGAAATCATCTAAGCAGACCACTAAAGCAGTAGGGAAGGCTAGAGGAATGTTGGGGTGTATTAGCAGGGGTATCAAAAGCCAGAAGAGGGAGGCAATAATCCCTCTTTACAAGACACTGGTTAGGCCCCATCTGGAGTACTGCATGCAGTACTGGAGGCCACACCCTCACAAGGACATTAACCAGATTGAGGCAGTCCAGGGAAGGGCAACCAAAATGTGCAGGGACTGCATCAGAAAACATGAGGACAGATTAACAGAGCTCAATATGTATAGCCTAGAGCAAAGGAGGGAGAGAGGTGATATGATTGGAACATTCAAACACCTTAAGGGCGTTAACAAGATGAAAGAGTCTATCATATTTCAATATGAGAAAATAGCAGGACAAGAGGACACAGCACAAGATTAGAGGGAGGCCGATGAAGGGATAATGTGAGGAAGTTCTTTTTCACAGAAAGGGTGGTTGATGCATGGAATGGCCTACCTCAGGAAGTGGTGGATATGAATACAGTGCAGGGCTTCAAACAGGCATGGGATAGACATAGGGGAGCAATACAGATGAGTATGACTAGATAGGCCATTGACAGAGCAAAGGCTGATGGCACATTCATAAGGCAGAAAGGGAAATGGGCAAACTGGATGGGCCTTGCAGTTCTTATCTGCCATCAACTTCTAAGTTTCTGTGTTTCTATGTTTTAAAAGTGATCACAAAACAGAGATCACTATTATGGCGAGTGTATATTGCCGAAAAGCAAATTGTCAATACACTTCAAGGTGACCCCACATCTGGAATGTTAAAAAGGGGGGGGGTAAATGTAGGGAGAGGCAAAATCCTGATTTCACCAAAAATAAAGTCCTGCAGTCACACGCAACCATGAACCCAGTAGGTGCTGTGCCAGAGCAAGCCACCCACACTATCATACCATATGACTAGCTCAGCGGCAGCAGGCACTCCAGCCCCCTAAAACCCCTTCCATGTCCCTCACCTTCCTCTCACTATTCCCCCCTTCCAGTCACCCTTCACCATGATTGCTTTCCTGTATGGTCACTAGGTAGCATGGTAGCCCATAATAATAGCGCTGAAAATTAGTCACTATTTTTGTAGTTGCTCATTTTCGGTTGCTATTATCGCTTTATACCCAGCACATTACTACCTTACACTTTTGTGCAATGCACAAAGGGTGGCAAGTATCTCCCTGTGCTAGTACACCATTCACTGGGGGCGATGGAGCCCTAGTAATGAGGATGCTGGTATGTATGGAGGTGCTAAGTCATGCACAGTGGCTCCCCCATCCTCACTCACTTTGCATGGCATTGTGAGCAATGGCCGCCGCTAAGAATTGCTGAAAGTAGCTGTAAATGGATCACTGAACAGCCAGCTGGAATGTTTATTCTCACACGGGGAAAGATCAGGTGTTGGGCTGCACTACCAAGACTCAGATGGCACAGGATGGGGCTTGGGAAGGGGGATCCACTTGATGCAAGAACATTACAATGATCATAGAGACTGGGCTGGGGGCCACTGGGCCACCAATGATGACCAGGAAGGGACCTCATAACTGAAACAGGGTTCAGCACACAAACAGCCTTCACAAAAGGGATGAGGATAGCAATGGTGGTAGTGCAGAGTGCCCTGGGAATGGGCCATGGCATAACATTGCATGCCTAGTGCCATGCCATGGGCTTAACCATGAGGCAGCCACATTTCCATGTTGGTAGTGGCCATAAAGCCTATGTAGAACCATTATTAGCTGAAATGACATTCTGCGTAATTATATGCATCTTCAATGTTAAGGGGGCATACCCCCCCACCCCATTAAGAGAGTGGCCCCCTTTGTGTATGGCAGGAGGAGCATTGCAAGTCCTGGGGCTCAGTAGCTGCAGCCTTGATGTTTTTATAAAGGCCCCAAACCTCTCCTCAATAGAACTATTGAAATGTATTCCTCTATAAAATACATTCATGGCCTTTACTGCCAATCTTTGAGGGCTTAGGCCTATGATCTTTTATTACCCTAACTACATCCCTTATGGTAGTTCTGATGGGTGGTGATACAGGGTGCCCAGTACACCATCATTTACCTTTTCTTACCACTGTGGCTGTGTATGGAACACCTGGTATTGTGAGGGTCAGAGGGCATGAATTCATAGCACAGTGCCTCCTCCAAGCAGGCTGCACTCCATATCAAAAATAAAATAACAAAGCTGCAGCAGAAATTAAAAGTGCCAGTCAGTTTTTAATGTGTAAATGTCAGTGCAAATCAAGAGCATTGATTCATCCTGTCACTCTGAGTCGCAATACAGAAGATTTAAAAAAATTGCTAAATTAAGATCTAAGGCAATTTGCATTTAGAAGCTGTTGGGAAGGGTAACCATGGTAGGGAGGTGGCATGCAAGATGGCTGCCTAGATGGGCAAGCTGCTTTGAGCTGTGCGCTGCTGAGAGTTGCAGTAAGCTGTTACAAGCTGTGAGCTGCCTTTAGTTTGTTTTCCTATATTTTGTCTGAACACTGCTTAAACAAGTTTTATTTTACTTCGTGATGATGATAGGGACATTCTTAGTGGTAGATAGCACCTAAGTGAGTGAGTATTAGGAGCCAGTTTTTGTTTGTTTGCTTGTAGTAAGATCTGGAAAATGGCATTTAGGCAGGTCCATCTAATCTGGTCCCACACACTGAACATATTGAATTTACTTCAAGTAAATTGCAGAAAAGGCCAGACCCATGGCACAGAGGGCTGAATCGCTATGTGCCTTACCTCTCACCACACCGGCGACCTGGGTTTGGGAACCAACTCATGTCACTGGGGGTTGACCATGGAAGAAGATGACTGACCATGTGGAGAACAGCTCTCCTCTTCTTGCGTGGCAGGAACCTTGCCAACTTGGCCCTTGCCTGCCCTCAGGTGGAAGCCCAGTGGTAGTGTTGATAGCTTGAGCAACATGAAGGGAGGGGCTGTGGTCTTAGCATGTGTATACCTCAACATACACAAGCGTACGCCGCAGCAGGAACAAAGGTGAGAAAAAGAGGAAAATGGTGGTTGCAGGCTTTGTGAAGCCTTGACTGCCTGCCTGCCTGCCTGCCCTTGTCCTGCACTGTTACCGGTTCACCAATCCACAAATCTGAACACACAGTCTCAGGGTGGAGGTAGGGCAGCTCTCCGCTTCCCAGCCCCACCACAGGGGGCAATCCGTGAGGGATATGGGACTTTGTGTACCAGGGAAGCAGTTGCAGGGCTAGGAAAACAGGGACAGGGCTGAGAAGCTGCCTGTGATGCACCTGGAGGTTAAAACCCCTGTGGAAAGTAAATTACAGAAATAAGCTAGGAAGATAACCAGTTTTGCAAGATCAAACATAATGCTTTCTGTACCTGTCCTGAATGTCCCAAGGTTTTCCTGAAGCTGACCGAAGCCAGCTGAAGCTGATCATAAGCATTGCTTTCTCAAAGGCACAGCAGAGGTACTGCAGCCTATTAGTATAAACTTGAGGATACAGAGTAGGGCTGCTCCCACAACCTGTGGCTAGCTTTGAGACGTGCTTCTGGTTGGTTTTCGACACCTGTTTCAGGAACTGTGTTGTGAGGGAAGCAACTGTGCTCTCCAAAAGCCATTTTATTTGAGAGGAGAGCCTTCTAGTGGGTCTGCCAGGTCAAGATATTGTGCCAGTGGAGCCATTGGTTACAGCTGAGTAGCCAGTGAGAGAGGCTACCAGTGGGTGATATCAAAGAGGACAAGGATAAGCTGCTCTTCATTGGAGTTACTATTGCAACTTCCATGAACTGTGGCCAGTTCTGAGCATTTGGTTGGTGTCCTACACCAGTTTTGGGAGCTGTGCTGGTGAGAGAAGCAACTGTGCTCTCTGGTAGCAGTTTCACTTGAGAGAAAAGTCGCCTTGTGAAACAGAAACACAGAATTTGATGGCAGATAAGGACCACTTGGCCCACCTAGTCTGCCCATTTCCCCACCTAATGGATAAGCTGCAGATCTTAGTTAGCCAACGGCCTATTTCTTCCTACCCTCCACTAGAATTGCCTTATGTCTGTCACATGTATTCTTGAATTACCCCACTGTTTTGACTCCACTATCTCCTCAGGACTACTGTTCCATGTATCCACAACTCTCTCCATGAAAAAATACTTCCTCACATTACCTCTGAGCCGCTCCCCCCTTTCTTCAAATGGTGCCCCCTCGTTCTTGCACATCTCTTTTTCTGAAAGATGCAACCCTCTTGGACATTGTTGATTCCCTTGAGGTACTTAAACATTTCCATCATGTCCCCCTCCCGTGGGTATACATATTAAGCTCCTTTAATCTCTCTTCATATGTCTTCTGGTGTAGACCCTGCACCATTTTAGTTGCCCTCCTCTGGACAGCCTCCATCCTGTCTATGTCCTTGCGGAGATGGGGTCTCCAGAACTGCACGCAGTACTCCAAATGAGGTCTCACCAACTGTCTGTGCAGAAGGATAAACAACTTCCTGTTTTCTACTGGTGTTGCCTCTCCCTATGCATCCCAGTATCCCACCAGCCCTCCTTACTGCCTTCTCACATTGCTTGCCCACCTTAAGGTCATCTGATATCACTACCCCAGGTCCCTTTCCATTTTTGTTGTTGTTAGTATCTCACCCCCCCCACTGTGTACTCTTCCCCTGGGTTTTTGTTTCCCAGGTGCATTACTTTATACTTCTTTGCATTGAATCTGTGCTGCTATACATTTGACCATTCCTCCAACCCCTTGCATCCTTTCCACCTCACCTTATGTATTAACCCTGTTGCAGATCTTTGTGTCATCTGCAAAGAGACATACTTTTCCTTCCAGTCCATCTGCAATGTCACTTATAAAGACATTAAAGAGGACTGGTCCCAGTACTGAACCCTGCGGTACCCCGTTAGTAACCCCTCTTTCTTCAGAGTGAACTCCATTTACTATTACCATCTGAATCCTGTTTTCCAGCCAATATTTTACCCAGTCTTCCACCTTGGGGCCCACTCAAGGTTGACTAACTTGTATATTAATCTTTTGTGTGGGACTGTGTCAAATGCCTTGCTAAAGTCTAGGTAGGTCATGTCCACAGCCCCTCCCCTGGTCTACTACTTTAGCCACCCAGTCAAAGAAGTCTATTAGATCAATAGTTCTCAGACTTTGTCACAGTGAGCCTCCCCAAATTCATGGAAAAGATTTTGAGCCTCCCCCAAAAATTGAAATAACCTTGGGCCTCCCCAAAGAAAAATAACGTACTGTACTTTGCGCAGTACACCAAGAATAAATTGAAACCCCTTTGAGTACTGGGCTCACATTCAGTTATTTGTCTTATACTGACTTGGAACTTTTGAAAAAGAGCTTCTGTGCTCAAAGGTGTTATCTGAATAAAGAAATAAAATAAACAAATATTATTATTCCGCTTATTGTACCCCCGACAGGCCAACCTACTAAGCTCTGCTATTTTCATTCTTGAACCATTGTTGCCCCTGTTTGCAGTACCTTCATGGGTCACACTACTTCCTCTGTTTCCTCTCTATATGAAATAACCTTCCTACATACTTTGCCTCTCCCTCTGCTTCTCTACTCCTAAGCAACATCTCGGGGATTACTTTGCTCCTTCCTGCTATTGCTCTTAGCACTTCTATGCTCAACCCTTATATTTGGACTGTTCTGCCATCAGTTTACAAATTGATCAATTACCACCATTCATTATTAATTGATTGTTCATATGTATTTGCACTATTGCTCATTGTATATTTCTTGATTGTTTTGCAGTTACCTTCTGAAATTTATTCACTCCCTACCCTTCCCCGGGTACACCTGAAATGAGCCTTGGCTCATTTACCATCCCTTGTCACCTATTAGTAAATAAATACATAAAAGTTCACCTATTATTATCCGCTTTCAGTTTGCTTCATCTCTTCACACAGAATATATAAAACCCAAAATTTAAATACAGTACTTTTTCAGACTTGCTTGAGCCTCCCCTAGAACAGGTTGGGGCCTCCCCAAGGAGGCTGGCCTCACCATTTGAGAACCCCTGTATTAGATTCATCTGACACAACCTTCCAACTGTGAATCCATGATGCCTTGGGTCCTATGCCCCACTGGCCTGTAGAAACGCAACAATTCTTTCCTTCAGAAGTGATTCCATCACTTTCCCTACCACTGAGGTCAAACTAACAGGTCTGTAGTTTTCTGCCTCTGTCTTGCTCCCACTTTTGTGAAGAGGAATCATATCTGCCCTCTTCCAGTCCTCAGGTACCACACCATCCTCCCATGATTTGTTAAAAATGGTAGTCAGTGGTATCACTAGTTCTACCCTTAGTTCTTTTAGAATTCTGGGGTGAATCCCATCAGACCCCATTGCTTTGTCCACCTTCAGTTTCAAGACTTTTTTCAGAACCCTTTCTTCTGTGAATGGACTGGTATCGACCTCCCTATCCAGAGTGCTTCTATTCTTTGATTTAGGAACCTTCCCCTCCTCTTCTTGTGGGACTTCTGGGACAAGGTATTTTGCTGGTGGAGTCATTGGTTAGTGCTGGGTATCCTGTGAGAGAGGCTGTCCGTGGGTGATTGTGAAGAGGACAAGGAAAAGCTGTTCTGCACAGGAATTACTGTGGAATTCTTCTGGCAGATATTTCCATTAACTTCAATGATAGTAAGCTGGCTTTGAACTTATTCTCTGATTTATTCCTCCAGGGTGAAAGCCAGTGGAACAGCATTTTCAGCCTTTTCTGACTCATTTTAGAAACTTATTTATTCCTCCAGGGTGAGAACTAGAGGGTAAATATTTTGCTCTGTTGTTTATTTTACTTTTAAAACAGAGATTGACTCAACTTTGACATTTGAACAGCTGTGGGACTTGGTATGTGGATCTGCTTTTCACCATTTTCTTATTTTAAGCATTTGTACCAATTTATTGAAGGTCTTTCAAAATGAATGATTATGTATGGTTTGTTTGAATGTTGGCATATGCTGGTCTGAGGTATATTTCTTGGTGCCCTCTTCTTGGCTGGTGGGTGGTGGAATAGGAGTTCATCTCTCAGACTTGGTCTTAGGAGAGCAGTGAGTGGATCCCCTTAGTGGGCTTTGCTCTCTCAGCTATTAGCAGAAGGCTCTGAGACTGGATAATCGTGTACTGGGTGACTGTAGTGTGGAGATTTAAGATGTACCTAGGCTCAGTCGTTATCAGATACTCCTCCAATAATTTCTTTTCAGGGCCAACTGTCTGCTCTACAGGAGGAGGTATTTAATTTATGTTAACAACTGGGATTATAAAGACAAAGAAAGAGAGGTAGAGGAGGGGTAGTAAGGAGGAGGGTGATTAAGAAGTTTTGGAGGGATAGTGCCTTTCCATGTAGGTTGGAAAGCTCCCTCTCTCACTATAATCCAGCTTTGAAGAGTGTACAAGGTGACCAGTCCATCCCAGTAAGGGCACTGTTTTTAAATGCCAGATCAGTAGTTAATAAAACTATGATTTTGCATGATTTGTTTGATCTGGAAAAGTCTGATCTGATCTTTATCATGGAGAACTGGTTGAATGAAAATCACAGTCCTACTTTGTCAGTTCTGGTTCCCCCAGGTTACTCCGTGATTCATCGCCCTCACATCAGACGTTGGCGGGGGGAGCTGCTGTCATCTTTGGACTGCATATGAAATGTGTCAGAATCTCCTTGGACTCGTGTGACTCATTTGAAGCAGTGGCCTTCAATTGTGTGGGGATACTTGGTTGTAAATTTATTTTAGTTTATTGGCCACCAGGCAGAGAAAGTTATTTTCTCTGGGATTTTTCAAAGTTGGTGTCGTCCCTGGTTTTGGAGTCCCTGAGACCTATTATTGTGGGGACTTTAATGTATGAGTAGACTCCTCCTCGTCTACATTTGTGGAAAATCTTAATTTAATAGAATTATTGGATTTCTATTAAAACATAACTGTCCCTACCCATGTGGCAGGCCACACACTTTACTTGATTTTTACTACCAGACTGAGAATTTCCAATATATCTGTAGCACTAGTAGTCTGGTCTGACCATTCTGTTTTGTGGTTTGAATTAATAAGTGAGCTCTTACTGCCCTTACTGAGATGATCCACTGGCATAACTGGAGGATTATTCAGCCTGAAGTCTTTTGGGCTCATGTAGACATCTTGGGGATTTGGCTGCCTCTTCCAGGGGTGCAGTGCAGTAGTTGTAGCATATAATTCAGCTGTTCTTGCAGCAGCTGACTCCCCGATGCCAGTCCATCTCCACCAAATCCTCAAAGTTGTAGTTCGCCTTGGTTCAATGATGAGTTGAGAGGACGGAAAAGGTATGGGCGGAGGCTTGGAAGATGAAAACTGACCTGGTCTGTGACAAACTTACCCTGATATTCCATTATCAGAGATAACAGGAGGCAATGGTCAAGGTAAGAAAACAGTTTTATTCCTCCCTCACTGCTGCTGGGAAGAACAGACCCGCAGCTCTCTTCAGGTTGGTTGATAAGATTCTTAACCCAGACTGTCTTGTCTTTTGGTTTGAACCAAGTTCAGTGGACAGATGTGAGCAGTCTTCTGATTTCTTCACAGCCAAGATTGCAGAGATAAGGCAGAAAATATCCTCTGCTGCTATAGTTCACCAAGGCAGTGTTTGAGTAGCTGAGGTTAATGAACCTTGGGTGCTGTGGACAGGTCTTTTGTCCAGTTGATTTTGTAGAAACTAATCAGCTGCTGTCGGTGTTGTGCCAATCCCACCAATCCACTTGCATCTAAGACCCTATCCCCTCTAACTTAGTTAAGGTGAGATGGCAGGTACTAGTGCCTGTGTTTGTTGTGAATCTGATTATAAATTCTTCTATGAGTGAAGAAATCTTCCCTGACCTTCTAAAAGAGGCTATTGTGAAGCCTCTCCTCAAGAAGCCAGGTTTAGATCAGGGCAAGCTCATGAATAATGGATCAATCTGTAATCTCCCTTTTATTGTGAAGATTATTGAGAAAGTGGTGGCAATCTGTCTGTCAGAGCACCTGGAGAATTTCAAGATCTATGAGCTTCTCCAGTCGGGTTTCTGCTCTCGCCACAGCACAGAGATCACCTTGGTTCAGGTCATGAATGGTCTGCTCCTGGTGAAGGATTGAGGAGAACTATCCGTGTTTGTTCTTCTTGATATATCATCAGCATTTGACACTGTGGATCATATGGAGTTAGTAGAGCACCTGAGGCTTTGTTGTGGATTGTCTGGGACAGTGTTATGCTGGTTCAGATCTTTCCTGAAAAATCATCACCAAACTGTGGTTTGGGGTAATTGTCAATCTGCTCCATTATAGGTTAGGTGTGGTGCCCCACAGGGATCTATATTCTCACCGCTGTTATTCGCAGTGTATATGCTCCTGCTGGGAGAAGTGATTTGAAGGTATGGCTTGATTTTTCATTGTTACACAGATGACATTTGTTTATACCTTTCATTCAGACCTGGCCAAGGGGATTTATTGCAGGTGATTGAGAAAGTCATCATGGAAATCAAGCATTTGATGAGTGTGAACTGGTTAAAACTCAGTCCCGGTAAAACTGAGTTAATTATAGTTGGCTCAGATTGGCTTGTGTCTGCAGCAAAGGAAATTCCCCATTATGGCAAATTGCTGCAGATTAGGGAGGAGGTTCACAATCTGGGGGCAATATTTAACAGTAATCTGAATTTGTCACCTCATATTACTGTGGTAAACAAAAGTGTTTTTTTTACCATCTAAAAAACATAACCAGATTGTGTCACTTCCTTGATTCTGCTGATCTGTTCTCACTAGTTCAAGCATTCGTTACCTCATAAATCAACTACTGCAATGCACGTCATTATGGTATTCAAGCTTCTCAATAATGCCATCTACAATTGTTACAAAACTCAGCAGCCACATTATTGACCGGAATATCAAAATTAAGCCATATTACTCCTGCTTTGAAGGAATTGCATTGGCTTCCAGTTAGGTGACATTCTGAATTTAAAATTGTTTTGCTGGTTTAAAAGACCCCCCTCTACATCCATGAATTGTTGATAACCCATGAGGAGGTTTCTCAGGACTCCAGAGTTCTTTGCATGGATACCCATGGACTTTTGCAAATCCCAGTATCTATATTAAAATCTGTTAGGGACCTAGCTTTTTTTGTGGGTGCTCCTAGACTTTGTAACAGTATCCTCTTAGCTATCCTTTCTGCCCCCTCAGATATCAAAGCGCTCTGTAAAAGCACTTTGATATCTGTTGAATTGTGCTTCTTACAAATAAGATGTTTTATTATTATTACTGGTATTATTATTATAAGGTTCAAATCTCAGTGCCCATGTTATAAATCTCTGTTAAAGACCTGGCTGTTTAGACAGGTGTTTTTAGGAGATTGATAGGTTCAATTAATTTTCTTGATTTTTATAATATTTTATTTATTAGATTAGACCTATTGTCATAGTGATGAATTTATTGTTTTAGATTCATTTTATTGTAAAGCACTTTGAGCTCTGAAGAAACACTATACAAATAAAGTTCCTATCCTATCCTATCCACAACAGCAGGCAGCTTGACCACAATCAGGGGTCATGAGTCAGGACTCAGGATATTCACTTTATAGTGACTGGGGACTGTGGCATAGTAGAAACAGCACAGGAAACATGAAAAGCTCATGCTGCAAGTGACAGTTCTAAAGCAAGAAACATTTTTGTTTAGTAAATTGTTATTTTTGGTTACTGAGGTGGTGATCAGGACTATGACAGATTTTGAAATTGTGAGCAATTGGTCAGAAGTCCCAGTCAGGACTGCAGTTACTGAACAGCTGTTAGGAGCACAATCAGACAGCAGCTGACAAACGCAGTTGCATTATGAAATAATTTATTAGTTTTGTTTTAGTATAATCTGCGTTTGTGTTTTAATACAATTCCTACCACACACGGGGGGGGGCTGCAATCAAGCAATCTCTTGTTAGGTGTGAGAAAAAAGGGTGACTGGCAAACTTTTTTAAATTCTAAGGCTGGATTAGCACATGAATATGACCAGGTAAACAGGCAGCTGGCACAGGGACTTGTTATTTTCCATTCTTTGTTGGCACATAAAAATACTTCTTGTCAAGGGTCGCAGACAATCAGAGACAGGGGAATTTTTAACCTGTTTTCCAAAAGAACAATTAAGACTTAGATAATATATTTGTTTAGCTAGAATTATGTTTGAAAATGATTTCCAGGATATTGTGAAATTGCTGCAGCACAGTACTTCTATTTCAGAAGATTTACCAGGAAAGAGACACTGAGCTGAAATACAGTAGCTCACTTCCAATCCCGAGTGGAGGAGGAAATGAGGAGAGTACTGCAAGAAGTTACAACAGTCAGTTACACAAATTAAAAATATGAGTTAAACAATTAAGTAGCGGCAAAAATAGCAAACTCTGGCCAGAGCCAATAGGGCTGCAGCCAAGGAATTTGGGGTAAAAATATTGAAAATGACCAGTGTTACGAGCCTATGTTAGCAAAATGTAACATAGGCTCATAAATTTGTTGTTTTTGCAATATTTTTACATCAAATTTTCAACATAACCTTGTTATGACCCTACCTCATGAAAAAGGGCAGAACAAATGCTCAGCTCTTGGCCTAAAGGCGATTTCGTGCTTGGACTCTGAAATCAACTTCTGGGACACAAAACACACATTTTGGGCAGGGGTTGAAAAATGACAGCTGTCACATTCATGAGGTACTGTAAAGAAATTGCTATGTTGAAAATGTGGGGTAAAAATATTGAATATTACTAAACTTACATGCTTACATTTGCAAAATTCAACATAGTCTCAAAACATTTTTTTGTGAAGTATTTTTACATCAAATTTAGAACATAGCCTCCTTATGACCCCACCTCATGAACAATGGCAGATAAAATTTTCAACTCCAGTCCGAAAGATGATTTTGTGTGCAGGCACCGCAAAATCACATTTCAGGATGTAAAAAATAACAACATTTTAACAGGATTTCATAAATGACAGCTGTCACATTCATGGGGCACTGTAAAGATATGGCTATGTTGTAAATTTATGGTAACAATATTAAAAATTACCAAGGTTACGAGCCTGCATTCACAAAATTCAACATATGCTCATAACTTTATATATATATATTCACTTTTACACCAAATTTTCAACATAGCCTTCTTATGACAACACCTCATGAACAAGGGCAGAGAACATTTTCAACTCCTGCCCAAAAGGTGATTTCATGCAGGGACCATAAAATCACCTTTCGGGATGTAAAAAAGCATTTTGGACAGGATTTGAAAAATGACAGCTGTAACGTTCATAAGGTGCTGTAAAGATATGGCTATGTTGTAAATTTGGGGTAAAAATATTAAAAATTATCAAAGTTACGAGCTTGCATTTGCAAAATGCAGCATAGGCTCATAAGTTTGTTGTGTTTTGTTATTTGTACACCCAATTTTCAACATACCCTTCTTATGACCCCACCTCATGAACAAGAGCAGAGAAAATGTTCAACTCCTGCCCAAAAGACAATTTCATGCACGAACCTCAAATCATCTTTTGGGACAGATTTGCCTAATGTCAGTGCAAATGGACACGAGGTGGGTCCCAAAAAAGGCATGTTTATTTATTTATTTATTTATTTGACTTCTGGTAACCGGATAGGACCACTGAGACAATTGCAGTCCCTTTTTCAAGGTCAACCTGGGAAAGACATGACAACAGAATACAGTACAATTACTACAGTTCAGAAGGTGACATATTACAGGAGCAGAATTAGACATATATACAAATAACAGAACCAAGGGAACAAAAGAAAATCTTTAGTTAAACAGTTTGTAGATGTAGATGTACAGTATAATACATGACTATGTACAGGTAGTGGCACCAGAGAGGTAAGCATTGAATGCTCACAGGTAAAAGATAGTTGGGGGAAGGAGTCAATATCAGATATAAAAACTGAGGAAGAGGGAGATGGGAGGGACTATGGGATTGAAAAAAATTAAGGGAAAAAGAAAAAAAGGTCATAAGGTGAGTTTAAGGTGCCAAGACATGTTCAACCAGGAATTCAGGAGTGAACAGACATCAACAAAAAAAACTGCATTTTGCCGAGGAGGTAAGAAGCACTAGTAGGTTGGAATGGAACAGAGGAAGCGAGGTGCAGGACAGGACTGGGGGGGGCAAGGAGTTCCAGTCTGCTACTGCCGCAAAGTAGAAAGACTTATGTGCAACAGCTAACTTTAGGTTAGGTCTTAGTAAGAGAGGGAAGGAGGCTGATCTGAGGGCATGAGGAGCTTGTCTATGGCAGATAACCTTACTGAGACATGGGGGGGTACATTTGTGAACAAGCTTGTGCATGAAGCTCAAGGTGGAATGCTTCAGTTTAGATTCATAAGACAACCAGCCCAATGAGAAGAGAACATCACAGTGGTGGGTGTGAGTGTTGACCCCTAATGTGAACCTACGGTATGCCTGTGAAAGGAGAGCTACACTAGATGCATTGGAATAGAGCAGTAGGGGAGCACCATAAATGAGGAGGGGAAGAAGGAATGAGGAGGTTATCTTGATGCAAGAGATAGAGGTGAGGAAAGGGCAGATGTGATTGAGAAGACCCAGCTTCTGGTTCAGAGTCTTGATTAAGGCAGAGACATGGGCATGGAGAGAGAGAGTGAGGAATCTAGGGTGACACCTAAATATTTGAAGGTGTTGACTGCTTCCAGAACATCCCCATTTAGGGAAGTAATACTGAGGGGGGAAGGGAGCGGGAGGTGGAAGGTAGATGAGAGAAGAGCATACATTTAGTCTTCTTTGTATTGAGGATAAGTTGATTACACCTGAACCAGCCCTCAAGGTCAGCAAACTCACTTGCAAGTTCCTTATTAATCCAAGTAACATCAGAAGAAGAGTGATAGATAATAGCATCATCTGCATAGAGATGTACAGCCCCTACCCCACAATTGTTAGGAAGCGCATTAATGAAAATTGAGAACAACAAAGAACACAATATGGATCCCTGTGGGACCTCATTTGTTATAAGTCTGAATTCCGAGACAGAGCCAGCCCACTTAACCCTTTGGGAGAGGGAAGAGAGGTAGCTGTGGACCCAGAGAAGAGTGCTGGCATCAAGGCTGATAGCTTGTAGTTGCCGGAGCAGGAGACCATGATTCACCGGGCCAAACACTTTCGTAAGGTTGACAAATGCACATGTGGCACATGTTGAACATTTGGGCCAAGACTATGCAAAAAATGGTCAAGTTATGCCGTTAAGTTCAAAACACCATTGAAATACATTGAACCACATACCTGTTTCTTTGAACAGTGAAGACATGTCTGAGATCCAGAGAGGATTACAGCATTGGACCCCGATGGGTAAGTAAGGGCTGGGAGGTGCAGGGAGGTGGGTGTTGAGTGGGAGGGTTAGGTGAGAAGACAGGAACAGCCACAAAATACATCAATAGATGGTTTTCTTTTACAGGGTTAAAGAAAAAATGAGGATTCCAAATTGCAATACTGAGGTATTGGATACCCCCAGTGTCACTCTTATGTTTCTGGGTGGGGGGATATGTGGATAGCGACACTGGGGGATTGGGCACCCCCAGTGTCACTTTTACAGTATTTTTCTGAAGGGGTGGGTGTTGGAGGGTCAAGTGGGGGAGATATCTACAAGTAAAAAATATCAGCAGTCATGGCAGAACACAGCACACTCTGCCAAGTCCAAGATGGCCACCACACTCTACCGCGCATGATCTAGTAGTCGTGCATGTGCAATACAGTTTGGTGGCTATCTTGCACACGGCAGAGTGTGCCATGTTCTGCTATGACCACCAACAGTGTAAAAATAGTGCAGCGTAACTGACAATGGAGAGAGCAAGCAGAGTGCTTCACAGACATGGAGGCAACTGTGTTGCAACTCCAACATGTTGTTCGGTCGAAAAGAATGCACAGAGTCCTTTTTTGATACCAAGAGGACTGCAGAGCTCTGCCCGCTGCAACCCTAAAAAGATAAGCTGGCAGAGCATCTGCCGAGCAATAAGTAATACTGTGTAAGTGCAAACTGGAACAGAACTGGAGAACAAGGCACTGCTAGGTACGGTATTAATGAGCAAGTGCAACAGTTTGAACGATGTATGAAGCACTGTTGGTGCTTTGCTCAGCAGGCAAGGATGGAGGAAACTGGGGGCAGGGGGACATGAATTAGGGTAGGAGCAGGGGCAGTGGGGGAGTGAATTTTAAGGTGGCACAATACAGCACAGTAAGGACAGTCTTCATTGCAAAGAATGTTTTGCTGAAATTTTCTTTACAGGCACAAATAATGTCTGTTTGTCACCTGCACCCTAGTCAACTTTTTGTTCCTATGTGTATATACAGCTTCTCAGCTTTCTCAAGACAGTCTACTTCATGAACACAGCAGGCCAGGAGGTGTTTTTTGATGTGAATGGAGATATGCCAGTCCAGTACAACATCCAGAATTGGCAGTTCTTCCCTAATGGTACCAGCCAAATGATCAAAGTAGGGAGCTTCAACTCCCAGGCCCCCAGGGATCAACAAATCCATATGGATGCTCAGGCCATTTTGTGGAATGGAGGTGCTAAAGAGGTTAGTGCCGCTGGCCATTAGACAAGATACATTCTTTATGTTGCATATTTTCCTGTACTATACACTATATCCATTATGCAGTTGTTCAACATCTTCAATTGCTTAATTGTTGTAACTCTGCATCTCCTTTAAGCCAGCAATGCTCTGTCTCCCATTGAGGGCACTGCTCCTCACTGACTCCCACCCCTCGGAGTTCTTAAACTCTGCTGTTTTTTTTTTCTCCTTCTCATCTCCTCTAAATGTGTAAGGTCCTTGACATCCACTCCACTCAGGGAAAAAGGCATCCTATGCTTAATGTAAACAGGCGGCTAAGTAGCAATCTATGCAGGCCCACACCCCTATCTGAGCAGACACAGTCCCCATCTGTTGGCCTTCACTAATGATGTCCATATTGACTGTCCCTTCCTGCTGGGCACAGCCAGTTCTTCCCCTCATAGATACAGCACATTTTATTACACAGTGAATTTTTGGGTAAGTACAAAATTGTTTTAACATATATAGGGAATAATTGCCATTTGTTGCCCCCCACGAACATTTTGGGAAAGGAAAGATGTATTGTACATTTTGAGTGCTTCTAAAAAACCTCAGCTACCTAACTATATATGTAAAATGGAATTTATTTTATGTTGGAAGAAGAATGAGAGAAATACATCTTGATTCCAGTCACGTAATAGTGAGGTTGTTACAGTATACAGTACAAGTTACATTAAACTGTTCCTCCAATGAGTTGTTTTAGCATTTCTGACTGAGTGCAACTATCAATCCCTAGGTGGAAGACTACTGTTGGGCAAGCCACCTTCTCACACCAGTTACCCAAGCTATGGAATGATCTCCCACCTCAAATCCAGCATTCCTCTTCTGCCCACTCTCTTTCTACCACCCTAGCTAACTTCCTCACCACTAATTGCTCCTGTACCTGATTCAGCCATGTGCCAATTGCTCCCCTCCTCACTGCCCAACCAGCGGCCTTAGCCTGCTATAAATGCTAGCATATAGCCCCAACCTATGCACCTTTGTCCTGTGCCTTTGTGTCCTGCACCATCATGTGTTCTATGTCTCCTGTTGCTTATACCTGCATATTACTGTGTGCTAAATTTTCCTTGTGTTGCTGATATATGTCAGATAATTGTTATATGTTCCATACAATATCCAATGTACTCCATGCGTTGTTGCTTGTAGTTTAATGCAATTGTATCCATATGCTGCTATTTGCCTCTGTTATTTGCTCAGTTGATAACCTGCATGTTATCCAACCCCCTTGTACCCCCTCCCCCAGGTCACACTGGGAGACGAGCATGTTGTTGCTCAGTGTGCCTTTCCTGGTGAAACTATTTCAATAAATAAATAAATAAATAAGTTGCATAAGTGTTTTGGGATCCAGCAGAAAACCCTGTACAAACTGTTTCTTAAGAGTTAAAACTCAGTTCGGAATTGCATTATGACTGCACTGAAGACGCAGTCCAATTGATTTGCTTTGTAGTTCATTAAGCACTGAAAAACAATGCAATAGAAGTTGCCAACGCATTGCCAACTGTACAAAAACAATGCTAAGCCAACTCTTCGGTAAGACAGTTTAATGTGACTTGTACTGTGGTTATAATGTCTTTTCTTTTGAGTTTTCATGGCTTTATGCACCTTTGTATCAGCAGAACTATGCATTCCAGAGTGAGCAGTGATCTCATAATCAGGGCCTTTGGGTCTCTGTAGTGGTGCAACACAGTTGAACAGAGTCAGTGTGATCTAGAGGTTGGAGCATGGGCTTGGGCACCAGAATGACAAAGATTTAAACTTGACTGGAACCAAATAAAGGTCCTATAAACCTGACTTCAGGGGCTCCATACCGTCCAGCTGAAGAAATGGGTAAAAAGCAGGGCCCCACTGAAAATTAAATGTTGCATCTCAGCTGGGCTATCCTGTGTAAATAAATTGAACAATAAACCACAGAATGTTCTACAGCAGGCTTCTAATCCCCTGCGCTGGGTTTTTTCAATGGTGATTCTTCCCTACCTCAGCCTGACTGTAATCTAACAGGTGTATACCATGCTGTTTGTCTTTTTGGTTTTTATCTCACTTCTGTGCTGGATTTTTATGGAGTCATTAGCTGACTTACCTTGCAGTGTCACTGTGGACCTTACATATTGGTGAATACTCAGAAACCTACGTTCTACAGCAGGAGACACGTTATATGCACAGCTTCTCCACCACAGAACCACGGAAAGGCTGAAAGTCTTGGCAATAATCGGTGCACTTCCACAGCAACTGAAGATGCCTAACTTTGCCTCGGGCTGGCTCTACAACCCCAGTTTAACAACTAATTCGTCGACCGGCATCACAGCGCCAGGCTCCATGTCAACTGTGATTTGCAGTTGGCAGAGAGTCGCACACATCGGACTGTGTTTTTTATTCAGGGAGCTTTGCCCCAGAACCCCCCAACACTCCCATACTTTTAGATTCTAACTATGAATCAGAGTTCATTCAGGGAGGGGGTGCAGGACGGGGGGAAAGTGTTGCTGGGTCCCGGGCGGACTTCTACAGCAACATGTCACTGTTGTCGGTATCTACTTATATCGCTGTAGAAGTGTCGCTATGTGGGGGGTATACCTCTCAGGCCCCACAGCCCACTCAGAAGTGTTTTCACAGCATAAATGCACACCCTACAATGTGTTATCACTTACATAGTTTTTTTCTTTTCTTTGTTTTTTGCAATGTTTGCTTCTCTCATTCATTCATACCCAGAATGGTTTTTAATAAATAAATGCATTTGATTCTCTGTGATTCTGTTGTATTATTTATTTATTTAGTTTTTGTTGGTCAGAAAAGGAAGGTTAGACAATTTTGCATATTTTAAGCCTTGTCCCGGGGTGGGGATACAGATGTAAGCTGACATATTGAATCAGGTTAAAGCAACAGGATTTGTTAGTTTGCAAAAAAGTTTCATCATATAGCTGTTCAGCAAAAATTTATTTCTGACATCCTTAGATTTGCCTTCAGTGTATTATAGTTTTGCCACACATTTGTAAAACAGCTATTTTGGCTAGCTTTGTAATTACTGACTCATTTTATGAAATCACTTATTATCACTTTATTAAAGATTGCCGTCACTTGCAATTTTTAAAAATCTCTTCCAGTGAGTGCATCTGTTGAATGTACATGGCAGATTCATAATGTGGGTGTGTTAGGATGGTGTTACCATATGTTTCTGTGGGCAAGCAGCTCAACACTGTTACAAGATATTTAATGTTTTTCATGGTGGGCGTGGCATTGGTGAGGGAAAGCTTAAAAACTGCAAAATCCCATATCTTGTGTCAAGAATGCAAGAAAACAAAAAGAAAAACTGGTATCTTGATATTTTTGCATTATAGCTTAAAGACATTATATGGTGACTTACAAACACTGTTGCTTTTTAAGCTGTTTGTGGTATTTTTAGTGAATGGGGAAACATGGCCAGGACACAAAGGAAATTCCACTACACTCTTTGAGAAGTGCCATGGGATCTTTGTTTTTATTTCAAGTTTATTAAAAGTTAAAAAGAACATTTTACAGCCATGAGATCTTTAACTACCGGCTGTGCAATCTCCAGAACATGTAGATGGGACTTCAGTTTAACATCTCATCTGAAAGACAACATTTCAGGACTGCAGCACCCCCCCATGCTGCTCTACAGTCTCAGTATTGAGATTTACCCTAAGATTCTGGTCTTGTTTAGCATACAGATAAATTAGCCAGATGCATGTATCTGATTTAGTCAATGTTTTTTTCCTCTCTTAGCAACAACCTGTTTGTCTTTCAGGTGAGGGAGAGTGGTGATGTGTACTAAATCTGCAAAGCTGTAAGGGTGAGGTATTGAGAAAGAGCAATAAGAAAATTGAGACACAGCAAAGACAATATTGAAACTGAATCAGTAAGGAGTGGGAGAAATAGACGGCCAATGTATATTATTCTTAGTAACAATAATGTATGCATCAGTGTTGTTTGTTGCAAAGACAAACAGGGAAAGAAATGTGGCAACACGATTTTTCAACCCTAGCATCCACCACCCCTCTTCCCCAGTCCCTACTCTTGTCATGACCCTCGGGTCTGTTACTTCATACAGGTCTGAAGACATCGCCACAAATCTATCACTTCGAAAAGGGCATGCAGGGTCAATAATAACTTTCTTCACACAGGACCATGCACAAATCACAGTCAGCTATTCCCACAGGAGAGTTATACTTTTTCTTCATGAAAGGTCCTATTGGACATGAGCCCCTCCTGCAGCAGAAGATGAGTCCTAACTTCCTTTGTACAGCACCTATGACCTGTAACTTGAAGCAACAGACCTTTGGGACATGGTCCTGTAGCTTGGACTTGAGTCATGAAGTTTAGATGAAAAGGAGGGGATGCTTGCAATAAAAAAACTCTACTGCTGTATTTCTATCCTTTGAAGGCTTTGTAACCCTAATGTATACATTACTGTAGTTTTTGTAATGAATTTCTGTAATTTCTAAAATGCAAATAAAACCTTCTTTGTACAGGGATCTTCTCAGGCAGGCAGACCTGCGGCATTATGGAGCACATACCGAACTAACATCTCCTACCTTTATGCCTCCAGATCCCACGTTCTGTGTGCAGTGAAAGCTGTAGCCCAGGATACAGGAAGGCTGCTCAGAAGGGACAGACCATTTGCTGCTTTGACTGCATCCCATGTTCTGAGGGGGAGATATCAAACCGTACTGGTGAGTATGTCAGGGTGCATACCAATGAATTAGCCCTTTTGGATAGTCAACAAAATACTACTCTGCTTAAGTGGGATAAGAAAGTCATATAATGTCTCTTAAGGGCCTGAACTGTATTTCTGGTATACTGCTCCATATAATATAATACAGTAAAACACAATACAGTGCAGTGTAATACAATACAGTGCAGTGTAATACAATACAGTGCAACACATTAATGTAAAAAATACAGTACAGAACAGTACGTGCAGAGCAATATACTACCATGCAACAGAGTAGCATGCAAAACAGTACAGTGCAGTGCAGTACAGGGCAGTGCAGTAGTGTTCAGTGCAGTATGGCATGATACAGTACAGTATGGTACATTTTGGTACAGTATGATACACTGCAATACAATATGGTGCAATAGTTTTCAGTGCAGCACAATACAAATTAAAAATACAGTGCAATACAGTACAATATAGTATAGTGCAATGCAATACAGTGCAGTGTAATGCAATCCAGTTCAACAGAGTACAGTGCAGCACACTTCAAATAAATAAAACACAGTGCAATACAGTACAATGGAAATCAGTCCAGTACAGTATAATACAGTAGCACCTCGCTATAATGAATAGCTTGAGAGCCATGTTAGCAGTTCGTTATAGTTCCCCCATTCGTTACAATGAGGGACACTATCAGGGCTAGCCAGCTACGTGGCAAGTTGAGAGATAACTGTCTGGCATACAGCATTATTACTACATACTGTACAGTAAGGTGTTTTGCTTTCTGTTTTTTTTCTTGTTTGTTTTGTGTGAAGTGGGAGAGGGTTATGCTTTGTGCTTATTTTTTTTTTTACATTTTTCTAACATGCTTCGTGATTTCTGCTTAGTGCTTAACACTTAACCTTTGGTGTAGTACTGCGTTCGCTTAGTGTGGATCAGCACTAAAGGAGTCTGTTATCTCCTCTCGTGGCTGCTACATCTTTGGCAAAGGAGACCAGCTGTCTTAGCTGGATAATTTTGATCAGATCCACCTCTTGACTGAAAAGCCATTCCAGTCTGGTCTACTCCAGATTGCCTCTGTATTCTCTGTACACGTTGTGGGCAGTGGGAGCATCTTGCAGTCCTACTTGTCCTCCTCACATCTACAGTATCTATATCGATATAGAATGGCATGTTTAGTCTGTTGTGTTTTTGCGGAGCAAAGTAGCATCCAGTGACCTGTCAAATGACAGGGTTTATAGCTCCTCCTTTGAAAAAGTTGGGAGCCAACAATGCTGTTCGTTATAGCAGGTATTCACTATAGCAGTGTTTGTTATAGCGAGTGGCTACTGTATAATGCAATACAGTACAGTACAGCACAGCATAGTACAGTACAGTTCAATACAATGCAATGTAATGCAGTGCAGTTTAATAAAGTACAGTACAGCACAATACAAATCATTAAAATACAGTGCAATAAAGTACAATGGAAAGCAATACAGTACAGTGTGATGCAATATAGTACAATACATTACAGTGCAACACAATACAGTACAATAGAGAACAGTATTACACACGGTACAAATCAGTAAAATGTAATGCAAAGCAGTACAGTGTGATGCAGTACAGTTCAATACAGTGCAGTGCAATTCAGTATAGTGTTGTACAGTGTAATGCAGTACAGTACAATACTGTGCAGTGTGATGCAGTACCATGCAATACAGTACAGTGCAATTCAGTACAGCACAATACAGTACAGTACAGTGCAATGCAGTACAGTGCACTACAGTACACAGAGATGCAGTACAGTGCAATACATTACAATGCAATTCAGTTCCGTGCAGCACAGTACAGTACGGTGCAATTCAGGGCCATGAAATATAGTACAGTACAACACAATACCATAGAACAGAGTACAATGCAACTCAAAACAAACCAATATAATACAGTGCAATACAATACAGTACAACAGAATATAATATAATACAACTCAATAAAAGCTGATACAAATACAGTGCTGTACCATGCAGTGCAATACAGTACAGTGTGATGCAGTACAGTACAATAAAATACAGTACAACAGAGCACATTGCAACACAATACAAATCAGTAAAATGCAGTGACGTACAGCAGAGAACAGTGCTGTGCAGTGCAATACAGTATAGTTCAACAGACTGCAGTGCAATACAAGATAAATCAATAAAAAATAGTGCAATACAGTACAGTAGTCAGCCCGATGGTGCTGAGGATTGAGGCTCTGGACGCCGCACCTCGTGCCATGCTGGTGACCCAGATTCAGGAGCAAGCCGGGTTGTGGGGATGCGGCAGGAAGAGAGGATTGAGCATCTGGAGACAGCTCCCCACTCCCTGGGGTGGGCTTGAGGGCTCCTCAGCGCAGTAGTGACACCCGGGGGAGACTGGGTGTACTATTGTGCCTGGAACACAAGGGAAAGAGTGCGGCGGACGCTTACAGCTTCTCCGTTCAGGCATCCCTGCATGTCCAGCTCCTGGGGGTAACATGCAGTAAAAACCCCAGGCCGAGGATAGGCGAGAGCACCTCCAATCTCAGCCATGCTCCCACTATCGGGCTTGGATTCCGGGAGGGGGTTCTCTGACACCTGCCCAGTGCATTAAATTGTAGATAGAGCACCAGGGTGGGTGGCTCCACCTCGGGGGGCTCAGAGCCGGGGGGTCCACCAGGCAGGGTCAGCCTGGAACACCAAGCTTCAGACTGGAAAGTAGAGCCGGACTGGTAGGTAGCTAGAGAGAGAGTTCCTCAGGTCCTGGAGAAAAATAAAAGTAAAAATAAAATAAATACAGTACAGTATAGCACAGCACAGTGCAATGAAGTACTGTGCAATGCTGTACACTGTAGTAAAGTGCAATATAATAAAGTGAAATGTAGTACAGAACAGTATGGTACAGTATAATTCACATTGCTCTATCATGCAAATGAGTCGGTGTTACATAATTTTAATAGCTGGCAATGCATTGGCAACTCACTTAGGTTGTATTGCAACACTTAACTAACGGAAGAGCAACTTTCATAAATGTTTTTGCAACTTACTGTATCTAAAATAGATCTGCAGTTTGGTCACATTGCAATACACAATTGATTTGTAACTATTTGGCACAAATATTTGCAAGGTTCTGTGCTGGAACCAGTGATACTAATGCAACTCATCCAGAAACAATAAAGTGGCTCATTGGTGAGACAGTTCACTGTAATGTGAGTTATACTGTACTATTCTGTGCAGTGCAATACAGTACAGTACAGTAGAAGGAAGTATAGTGCAATACAATACAACACAATGTAGTACAGTGCAATTCAATACAACGCAGTACAGTGTAATAAAACACAGTGCAGTAAAATGTAGTGCAGAGTACAGTGCAGCAAAACACAAATCAATAAAGTACAGCACAATACAGTACAGTGCAGTATAATGTAGTGCAGTGTAATAGGTACAGTGCAATGCAGCACAGTGCAATAGAATGCAGTGCAAAGGAAAAACAGTGCAATACAATACAGTGTAATTCAGTACAGTGCAGTGCAATGCAATACAGTGCAACAGAGTATAGTGCAAGACAATACAAATCAATAAAATGTAGTGCAATACAGCATAGCATAGTACAACACAGTACAATACAATACAACACACCACAGTGTAGTGCTATGCAATACAATAAAGTGCCATACAGTCTGATAGAGTACAGTATAATGCAGTACAGTGCAGTGCAATGCAGTACAGTGCAATTCAACTTAACACAATGCAGTGTAATAGATAAAGAATAATGATTGTGAAGTTGTGTGTTATGAGGATTTTTCATGCACCAGAAGTGTGTGATAATCCATAAACACTGAGGTTGTATAAAAAATCCTTATTAGACAAACCTATGCAGACAAATCTTGCACGGGCATTTTGGTGTAAGATTTCAACTGAGACAAAAATTATAAGCTGTATTTGTGTGAGCAGACATGTCTCTGAGCAGCCGCCATAGTAATATAAATACAGTGAGCTTTCTTTGTACTTCAGTGAAGTGAGAGCATGAGGAAGAAAATGCCATAATAACCCAATATCAAGTTATTGCAGAATTCAACAGGTTATTATAGCGTTTTATCAGGAGTGGATATCCAGTTATTATAAGGGGTCACCAGTTATTATATATAGGATAAAGTATGGGGAGAAGTGTGTTACGAGAATTTAACACACACCCGAGTTGTTGGATGGCACATAAACATGAATGCCATCCAACAATGAAATGTATTAAGTCAAGTTACTTTTTCCCCATATTTATTTTATATAATTGAAGAGCTCCGTCTGAAAAGTCCGAGGTAGCTTTTGTTTTTTAAATTGTGTTGCGGTTTCCTGCTCTTGTCTTTCGGTTTCGTTCGGTGTTTGGAATCAGCTTTTTTTTTTTAACTTCTAGGCTATGCGAGGCTGCTGGGCTATTTGGTATCGATGGCCCCGAGAAGTGTGTATTTTAGTCAGTGCAGCAGGGTGACAGGACAATTTGAACAGCCAGCGTATGTTTGGTCTCGGCGCTTTGTTCAAAGGGGAGCACGTGAATGCCCGTAACACCTACTCAGGTGTTACGGCATTTAACACACAGTTTTGGCAATGGGCGAAAACGGAGACCGTTAATTATATATAGGATACAGTATGGGGTGCAGTGTGTTATGAGAATTTAACACACACCCAAATTGTTGGATGGCATATAAACCCCAAGGGTAAAGCTCGAGGGGTGTAGTAATAAATCCAATAATGAGTGTGTGTTAAATTTGGGCTCTACACTGCACCCCATATTCGACTTTGTTTAATTTAAGGGTCATGTTTTTTGGCTAGCTCATCTGCCCTTATGTCGCTCTGTGGAAAGAGCGTTTTTTTAATTTATTTCAATTCAGGTAGTTAGCACCTGGTCAGTGATGCTACTGCCTACTCACTGCCCAGGGCGAAGTTAGAGGAGGAGGAGGCAAGAAATGTTAGCTGGCAATGGGCACTGCAGACAGCCAGTAGGAGGGACGACTTGGGGGTCTTGCTGCTCTTGACACTCGTCTCTTGGCTGGCCCTATGCAGAGTGTGAGTATGTGGCTCCGTTTGTGGATGCCATGGACAAGAGTCAGAAAGTATTTAAAAAATAAAAAAAAAACAGGACAACATTATGGCAGCAGCATAGATCACGACTGCTCACTGTTCTTAGGAACCGCTGACACTATCACTCAACAATCTCTTCCGGTTAACCGGCTTCTGAGGTGAGTGCTTTTGTGGGGGAACGTTGATGACAGAAAGTGCTTTGTGGCGGTCCTGAGCCACAGTATGGCTCATGCATTTCAGTCTTCCTCCTCAACACCCCTCTCTATCACCTGCTCCTCCCCTAACCCTTCACCGTCCCGCCTCTGACCTTCCCCCCTCTCTCCCTCCCCCCTCCTGCTGCCAGCTTAAATTGTCGCAATATCGCTTGCTCTTTTTTGCACTTGGGGCTCATCCCCCTCAACATCTTGTTTCCTCTCCAACCCTAGAACCCTATTTTCTGCAGACAAAAGATGGGTTTACCGTCAGGCATCATATACCCCTAAATGTGTTAGTTAGCCCCGTTTCCCTTATCCTAACCTCCTGTCAAACATATACTACTCTGGTATATCTGTTGTGTCAACTTCATTGTAACTGTACTGCTATGTTTGTATTGTGATCATGATGTGGAACCTATGTAAAGAGCTCTGCGCTCAAGTGGTGTTATCCGAGACAATAATAAATAAATACATAAATGCATTTTAACATTGAAAGGTGCCGTATACTAAAAAAATGGCAAAGTACACATATGCGTATTACAGTATTTAATACACAGCTTTTTCAATGGGAAAAAATGTAACCCATTAATTAAAGCACAATACAGTACAGTGCAATTCAGTGGGATAGATTAAAGTGTAGCATAATACACATAAATGCAATACAGTGCAATATAGTGCAGTACAGTGTAATACAATACAGTACAAATCAGTACAGTACAGTGTGATACCACATACAGTAGTGCAATGCAGTACATTGCAACACAATACAGTGCAATGCAGCACAAAACAGTAAAGTGCAATATAATACAACAGATTGCAAGAGGTTCCATGCGATAACAGTGATCACTGTTACAGCAAGTGTACAGTGCCAAAAAGCAAACTGGCGATGCACACTAGTGAGCCAAGCACATATGCACAATTAAAATAGTGTTTATGCAGGGGGGCTGTGCGCCCCATGCCTCGCACCCTGATGCCTAAATATAACTAACTCCAGGAGGGTGCACGTCAGGAACGGAGAGACAGTTTGAAATTAAAAACAAAATTAAAGCAGCGGTAAAATTGTCCCCAGTCCCCAGCCTTGAACCCAGTACCTGCTGCACACTACCCCACACAAACCCTTTTCCCTATCCCTCCCCTTCCCCTCCCTATACCTCCCCTTCCTGTCGCCCTTCCTCGCTCATCCCTATTATCACCGTCACATTCCATCGCCACCCTTACAGGGTAGCCCAAAAGGTTAGATCTGTAAATGAGTCACTGTTTTGATAGTCGTTCATTTACAGTCACTCTGTCATCACTGGATACCAGTGCAATACACTATAGTTCAGTTTCAGATTGTATTTGTTCATCTTATTATCCATAATAATCAAATAAGATATATATTCATAAAAACATTTTAAATAAGACAAAATGAGACTTTCCACATAAATCATGTCTCAGGTAAAAAGAGATCCAGAAACAAATGATTTGATACCTTTTATTGGACCAACATGGATGTTACAGAAAAGAACAAAGTGCTCTAGCTTTCGAACCTACCCAGTCCTTCTTCAGAAGCTTTATGGCAGTTCTTTTGAAAATCCCATACTATTAACACCAGGTTATGTTGAAAAAACAGAAATAATTCTCATTGGTTTAACAAATACATTTAAAACATAACAGAAGATTATGTCAGAGAAGCTAATTAACACCAGTCTGATTTTAACTGAGGAGCCTCAGAAGGGCAAAGGTTATCAAGAATTCTCAACAACCAGAGAGTTTTTCTCAGATAAATTTTAAAATGTCTCAGTATGCTAAGAAAGCATTCTAGTGATAAGAAAACATTGGGCTAGCATTCTCTCTAATATATGCAAGATGAGGTTACAACTTACATTCCAAGTGTCCTGGTGTATTAAAGAACAGATAATGAGAGACAAAATTCCAAAATTAGGTATAACTGCAAGTTGAAAAAGAGCCCCAAAGTAAACATACATATATATACATGATGCATGATAGTATCACTTGTAAGTGAAAGTGCCAATTAAAAATACTTGTCAAGGACCCCCAAGAAAATGAGACCATGAGCCTGATAAGTGCAGATTTCAACACAGAGTCAGTGTATAACAAAAATGCACAGAATCAGTCTAAGGAATCTAAATGAAAACTTCCAAGGATGAAATCCTCCAGGACTCCTCCTTTTTTTCCCCCTTTTCTCTCCCCCTCTTTCTCTCCTTGGGAAAGATACTGTAACTAGTAGGAATGAGATATACTGTATGTGCAAGTGTCATAATACAGCATCATTCACACCAATATTAATCGTTACCCAAAGGAATTACAACTTTTATGAACCCCCAATTAAATGAGATATGCATCTTAATATGAGCAGATTTAAAAATGTGACAGTGTGTAATCCAACCATTGACAACTAGTAGAAGGAAGTAAATGTACACTATATGTGAAAACTCAGTGTCCTAGCCACGTAACAATTGTCCCATGCCACGCTCCCCCACACAGACATGTGTATGTACACCACACCACAACACACACATACACACACACCTGCACACCCCACACAATCACAACACACAACAAATATAACAAACACAACCCACACATACCACACCACACCACGCACACACAAACAAAACACACACACACACCATACCCACAACACACAAAAACACAACACATGCAAAACACACACAAACACATACATACATCAATACACACACACACACACACACACACTCACCACAGTGTTAAGGTGAGAAGTCAACACGTAGATAACCATAAACTTACAAAATCAAAGGCCAGCTAAAGAACTAAAGTATTTATGTCCATCTTTTAAAGTAAAAGTCTGTGTAAGTTTAAGTGGAATAATGTGTCATGTAACCAACATCAATGTTCAATCCATCCGCCACCATATTGAGAAATAAAATAAGTCTAATTTCAGAAGCCCGTCTCTGTTGTGTACTGTTGAAATGTCCTTTTAAGACCATCACAGACATATCTGAGATTGAGTGGCCATCCTGGTAGAAGTGCTGGGCTACTGGTTTCTCAGTCTTCTTGTGATTAATAGAATGTCTGTGTAAATTCATTCTAGTGTGGAGTTGTTGGCTTGTCTCCCCCACATAACCTATGCGTCATCTTGCATTTATTAGACAGAATGCTAGCCCAAGGTTTTTTTTATCACTAGAATGCTTTCTTAGCATACTGATACATTTTTAAATTTATGTGAGAAGAACTCTCTGGTTGTTGAGCATTCTTTATAACTTTTGCCCTGCTGAGGCTCCTCAGTTAAAAGCAGACTGGTGTTAATTAGCTTCTCTGATGTAATCTTCTGTTACAGTATGTTTTAAATGTATATGTTAAACCGAGAATTATTTCTGTTTTTTCAACATAATCTGGTGTTAATAGTATGGGGCTTTCAAAATAAGTGCCATAAAGCTTCTGAAGAAGGACCGGGTAGGTTCTACATGGAGGCTGACATCAGTTCTGTTCCTCCCTATACATCACCAGCATTGCGCCCTCACTGACTGTGTCATCACTAGTAACTAAGAAGAGACAATCTCCTGCTGCTTGACTGGAAACTTGTGACATGTTACCAATCAGGCAGCAGGGATTGTGATGTGACAATTAGTGAGGTCAGTGTCAGTGGCTCAGTAGGTAGCACACTCGCCTCTGAGGCTGGGAGATCAGAGGGCTGTGGGTTCAGTTCCCACATCTGGCACTTGGGTTAATATCCCAGTACTGACACTGCAGTGCAGCATGAGAGGGGTGTTGCACTCCTGAGGTGCCGTCTTTCAGATGAGATGTTAAACCGAGTTCCCATCTGCCTGGATTGGTGGTAGTTCAGGTGGATGTTAAAGATCCCATGGCACTTATCGAAAGAGTAGGGGAATTTCCCGGTGTCCTGGCCAAATTTCCCTCATTCACTAAAAAAAAATACCACCAACAGCTTACTCTGGTTCAATGTCAGTTGGCATTCATCTGTATCCCCCTCCCCTGGGTTGTGCCTGAAAATAGGCAGGATTTGTCTAGTGCACTTACCCAGTCAACAAAAACTAAATAAATAAATAAACATGCTGCTGGTGTAGTGGAAGGTATAATAGATACGACTGTTTCTAGATAAAGAGCTGCTTTTCAGGTCACATCCAATAATGAATAGTACAAAACCATTCAATGAGCACATAGAAAAAGAAAAACACTTCAGAAATAAAAAGTAATAAGAGATTACTTTAAAAAAAAGTACAAAAATATTATATGTGATATTTTTTTAAATGTTCCTACATTTTCAGTTTTGTGGCTCATTGCAAGCAAAATCTGACAAACAGTAGGCAAGCTTACCATCATGCAATACTCTGATTAAATGTCAAAACAGATGAGATTCAATATAAATTTTTCTTCCCATCAGATAGCAATGACTGCATGAGGTGTCCAGATGATCAGTGGCCAACCTACAGACAAGATAAGTGCATCCCTAAAACGTATGAGTTCCTGTCCTATGAAGAGCCACTTGGGGCATCTTTATCTGTCATCAGTATCTTCTGCTCTGTCATCACTGCTTCTGTTCTTTGCATCTTCATTAAGTTTCAGGACACTCCAATAATCAAGGCCAACAACAGGGATCTGAGTTACATGCTGCTGATTGCCCTCATCCTCTGTTTCCTCTGCGCCTTAATATTTATTGGTCATCCTGAAAGGGGAATCTGCCTGCTGCGCTAAGCTGCTTTTGGTGTCATTTTTTCCTTCAGTGTCTCCTGCATACTGGCAAAAACAATCACAGTCATCATCGCTTTCAGTGCCACCAAACCAAACAGCTCCATGAGGAAGTGGGTGGGGCCCAAGATACCAATCTCTATGGTCATCATCTGTTCTCTAGTCCAAGTTGCAATATGTGCTGCCTGGCTGTCTATCTATCCACCCTTTCTAAATGAGAACAGGATGATAAAACCTGGAAAGATCATAGTTGAATGTCAAGAAGGGTCTTCAGTTGCATTTGGTGGCATGCTGGGATACATGGGCTTTTTGTCCATTTTGTGCTTTGCAATAGCATTCCTGGCCAAGGAAACTGCCCGACAGCTTTAATGAAGCCCAGCTGATAACTTTTAGCATGCTTGTTTTTGTCAGTGTTTGGGCTTCTTTCATCCCAGCTTACCTTAGCACTCAGGGGAAGTACATGGTTGCTGTGGAAGTGTTTGCTATCTTGGTTTCTAGCGCTGGTTTACTCTGCTTAATATTTGTCCCCAAATGCTATATTGTTCTGATGAGGCCAGATAAAAACACCAGGAAACACTTAACAGGCAAGGCAAATCCTTTCAATAAAAATTGATTCAATCAACCATTAGATTCCCTAATGGAAAGGAAACTCAAATACCCCCAGTCTAAAACCAGTCTGCTTTGAAACATTGAGGAATAAAAGTTAGCTATGTTAATATACATTGGAGGCATCCCAGATGTGATGCTTTTATTACAGTTTTTGCCAGCAACATGCTGCAGAATATTGCAAGAATGCAAAGTAATACAATGGAAATTCTTTTTGGCATGCAGACAAGTGCGACATCCTGGCTAACCCTAATCTATGTGCATGGGTGCATTTGACAGGTTTCTTGTTGGTTGCCTTGCACATTCATTTATAGGGCAAGAAAATCACAATGTGAAGCCGAGAGGGTTGGCCACACTAAAGATGTGTGAAGAGACATTCTTGTAAATGTTTAAATGTGCTGGTCCATCTATAGTTTGGTTATATGCGTGTCTTTTGAGGTAGCCAGATGACTTACTGGATTGGTAGTGATTTAAAAACCATTGGCTGATTGATTTGCCCGAAGTTTTTACACCTGTACACCACATTTTGAAATTAAACTTGATATAAAATTGTATGCTTTTGCTTGAAACGTTTGAGATAACTTAAACTTTTGTACACCTCGTACTCTCGTGAGATTTGGAGCCCTAGACATCCTAGGTAGAGGAGAGTAGTCCGGAGAAGACAATTCCCAACTACCACTCAGTTTTTATTCTCTCTTTTTGGCCAGAAGTACTTTTAAGGGGGCAAATCTTTACTTCAAAGTGGTTATCAAGCAAAATCCTGATAAAAATTCAAATTTTGGAGCAGCGAGGACACACAGGAAGCGAGTGCTATTTTCGGGTGTCACTCGCTATTTAGATAGCCCTGCAGCGAGCAGGTCTCTTGCTGATTGATTTGCCCGAAGTTTTTACACCTGTACACCACATTTTGAAATGAAACTTGATGTAATATATATAAAATTGTATGCTTTTGCTTGAAACATTTGAGATAACTTAAACTTTTGTACACCTCGTACTCTCGCGAGATTTGGAGCCCTAGACAGCCTAGGTAGAGGAGAGTAGTCTGGAAAAGACAATCCCCAACTACCTCTCAGTTTTTATTCTCTCTTTTTGGCCAGAAGTACTTTTAAGGGGGCAAATCTTTACTTCAAAGTGGTTATCAAGCAAAATCCGGATAAAATTTCAAATTTTGAAGCAGCGAGGACACACAGGAAGCGAGTGCTACTTCCGGGTGTCACTCGCTATTTAGATAGCCCTGCAGTGAGCAGGTCTCTTGCTGATTGAGTTGCCTGAAGTTTTTACACCTGTACACCACATTTTGAAATGAAACTTGATATAAAATTGTATGTTTTTGCTTGAAACTTTTGAGATAACTTAAACGTTTGTACACCTCGTACTCTCGCAAGATTTGGAGCCCTAGACATCCTAGGTAGAGGAGAGTAGTCTGGAGAAGACAATTCCCAACTACCTCTCAGTTTTTATTCTCTCTTTTTGGCCAGAAGTACTTTTAAGGGGGCAAATCTTTACTTAAAGTGGTTATCAAGCAAAATCCTGATAAAAATTCAAATTTTGGAGCAGCGAGGGCACACAGGAAGCCAGTGCTACTTCCGGGTGTCACTGGGTACTTAGATAGCCCTGCAGCGAGCAGGGTGAGTGCGAGCAGGGCGAGCTCATGCTTGCGCATGCGAAGATGCATGCAAAGACACGCGTGCTGCATGTCACACGTGTCAAGTGTGGCAGTGTGACAGAGTGAGGTGGACACACGTTCTTTCTATTTGTAAGTAAAGCAATTCACATTGGAATAACTAAGTTAAGTGGAAGTCTTTAGATCATGGCTGACTTAATAACCTTGGAACCTACTCTAGACACGTGCGTAGATCATACAACTACTGACAATACCAATATGAGGGATGTAATAATCACCCTGGATGGTGAAACAGGTATTAAATGTATTTTTTAATTTTTATTTAGTTGTTTAACCAGGTATAGCACACTAAGCTGAAAGCTTTTTTACAGGAGCAACCTGGGAGCACAAATGTAATACCTGTTCCATGTATGCATTATTTCGCTCCCTTCCCCAGACCACCCTCTTTATATGTGACAAATGTACCAGTAATAGTATACTGAGGGAAGATATAGAAAACTTCTATAAGAGACTGGCAGTGATTGAAAAATGTCAGGATAATCAAAAAATTTCACTAGGAAATTTTTCCCAAAACAGTATTCGAAATAATGTGGAAATAAATAATAGTGAACATGTCTTTTTATACAGTAATTGTAGGGGTAATTACGAGAAAAGAAAGAGACGTGAATCAAATGACACTAGTCTAAATAGTGAAGCTGAAGTTGAAGAGTGGACCACTGTGGACACTGGTGACAAATCCAAATCTAGAAGAAGGGCTATTGGAAACAATATTAAACTATTGAGTAGATATGACCCTTAAATTAGCCTGGATAACTCAGATACCATAGTTGAGCTGACACAAGAAGTTGCTCCCCAAATTCAAAACTCTATGGTGACCGAATATAACACCAAACCTGACACAAATATAAATGTGTCGCGTGTAAACATTCAGGAACCTTTTTCTGATCCTATGACGGGAACAATGCCAAATGAAATTAATGGACAAGAAGAAAAGATTACATCTGTCTCTGGCCATACTCTGGATCAACATGATATATGTGATGGTGTTTCACCAAATTCAGATAAGACTTACCCCTTAAATGGTGGAAATAGCTCAAGTAGACAATTTTATGTTTTTGGGGATTCGATAGTCAAATATACTGACAAAATAGTATGTAGAACTGACAAGCAAAATATAGCTTGTTCTGTTTTCAGAGGAGCTGGTATTAGAGACATAAACAAAATGTGCCCAGATATCTTACAAAATTCTGGACAAAATCCATTGGTTATCTTACATGTAGGGACAAATGACATAAGAAAACTATCTGTTGACGAGATCAAACAGGAATTTATAGATATTAGTAAAACATTGGATAAACTTCACTGTGAAACATGGTTCTCTGAAATACTCCCTGTACCTAGAGCAAATTATCGTACAACATGTAAAATCAAAATTGTAAATGAATGGATAAGGAGATGGACACTCAAGTCTGGTTATAAATTGATACCCCATTGGGAACATTTTTATGATACACCATCATTATTTAGTTGGGATGGGCTGCACTTGAGTAGACAAGGAGCCTACAAATTAGGTAGGACTTTCGAAAACATCATCAAGTCCAATTTAAACTTGTAAACAGCGGGGATGAGGGTGAAAAGTTAAAAACCAAACTAAATCACTCCTCCAACTTATTGCAATCAAGAAGTTCAAAAAACAAAATCCCAAGTAGACTAAAAATTTGGAATGTAAATGCACATAGCTTAAGTAATAATAAACTAAGTGAATTGAAATTACGAATACAGCAGGAAAGTATTGACATCATTTGTATGACAGAAACCTGGTAGGATGAATCTAACAATTGGTCAAACAATATAGATGGTTTTCAACTATTCACCAAAAACCGTATTGGGAGAAAGGGAGGGGGAGTTTGTTGTTACATCTCTGAATTATTAGAAAGTCAAGAAATTAAAATAAGTGATTTTTGGGAAAATATTCCTGAAACTCTATGGATAAGCATATTTTTCAAAGATTTACCCAAATTGAATGTGGGGATCTGTTATAAACCCCCTAACAGTAATAATGTTTACAATAATAATTTATTAGAAGAATTGACACAAATTTCACGTTTTGGTGACTTTCTAATTATGGGCAATTTTAATGCCCCTGGAATTAAGTGGTTGGAGCATAGAGCAACAACCGCTTTCAAAAAAATATTCCTGGATACTATAACATCCCAAGGTTACCAACAAATGGTTGATGCTCCAACTAGAGGAAAGAGTATCTTGGATTTGATTATCACTAACAGTTTTGACAAGATTAATAGGATAGGTATATTGCCACATCTGTGTAATAGTGACCATAATATTGTTGAATGTTCATTTAACATTTGTAATATCAAAGTTAAAAATGAGACACAATCTTTAAATTATAAAAAAGCAGATTGGAACAAAATCATTGATGTTTTCAAAAAACTGGAGTGGGGGCAATCACACTACAGCTTAGGAGTAAATCTTATGTGGGACAAGTTGAAAAACAAAATTCAAGAAATAATTGTAAATCATATTCCCAAACGTAAAACTGTTAATTGTAAAGGTTATATACCCCATTGGTTTAACATTGATATAAAGAGACAAATTAGAAGGAAGAATAAAGCTTTTAAGAAGTACAAAAAGAACCCCATTGAAATAAACTATGTAAATTATAAAAAACAGCAGAAATTGCTTAAGACTGCTATAAAAAAGGCAAAATTAAATTTGAAAATAACCTTGCATCAAATAAAAACCAAAAAGCTTTTTTTTCCTATATAAACAGTAATAAACAAGTTTCAAAAAAATTTCTTCAATAACAATTAATGGGGGAACTATTAACAACAGTAAAGACATAGCCAATAACTTTAACAAATATTTTACATCAATATACTGTATCAGGCTCAAAATACAAATATTGATACTCTTGAGGTTGAAAATTAAACTTCTATCAACATTAGTCATGAATCTGTCAAACAAGAACTACTAAAATTAAAGATATCTTCTTCCACAGGACCTGAAAATATTGGCACAATTGTATGGAATAAACTTGCAGATGTATTAACCGATCCTCTTACCAAGTTATTTAATAAATCTCTAGAAACTGGTGAGGTCCCATTAGATTGGAAAAAGGCCATAGTGGTGCCTATTCATAAAAAAGGCAATAAATACTGTGTAAAAAATTATAGACCAATTAGTTTGACGTCAGCTTGCTGTAAATTGTTAGAAAGGCTAATTAAAAATAGCATTGATGAAGATATTACAAGATTGGGACCTCAGGATATCATGCAGCATGGATTCAGATGTGGCCTCTCCTGCAACACCAACTTATTAACCTTTTATAACCATGTCAGCCATAAATTAGATAGGGGTAGACCAATGGACGTAATCCTTCTGGACTTGGGTAAGGCATTTGATATGGTCCCTCATAATCGGTTGATAATTAAATTATGTAAACTTGGACTAAATAAAAACACTATTAGATGGATTGGGAATTGGTTGGCAAACCGTACCCAGAGGGTTCGTATCAATACAGTTTTATCAGATGAGGGGTGTGTTGCTAGTGGAGTTCCCCAGGGCTCCGTATTGGGCCCCCTGTTGTTTAACCTTTATATTAGTGACATGAGTGTGGGTGTTAAATCATTTATAACTAAGTTTGCAGATGATACTAAAGTAGGGGGGGAAGTTACAACTCTTAGAGACCGTATCGAACTAAGTAACAGTTTACAACAAATAGAAGATTGGGGAATTTGCAACGGTATGAAATTTAATGAAGATAAATGTGCTGTAATCCATCTCGGAAAAAATAACCCAAAATATTCTTATTTATTAAATGCCCAAAAAATAAAACACAGTAATAGTGAAAAAGATCTGGGTGGCTGGATAAACTCCAGACTATCATCTCACACGCACATTTCAAAATTAGTAGGTAAATGTAACAGTATAATGTATGCTATAAACAAAGCCTTCATATCAAGGGATAGTGAGTGTTTACTCAAATTATATAAGACCTATGTACTCCCTAATCTTGACTATGGTTCCCCTATATGGAGTCCATATCTAAAGAGAGATATACTTAGAGTGGAAAAGATTCAAAAATGATTAACCAAGTCAATAAAAGGTTTGCAGAATGAAGAATACATGGATAGATTATCTAGACTAAATCTCTACCCTTTGGAGCTAAGACGCATTAGGAGTGATCTGCTACTTTTGTATAGTATCCTGGAGAATAACACCTTGATGTCTCAATGTAGCATAATTTGGAACCCCAAGAACTTAAATTCAAGATTGCATGATAAACAAATTTTCATAAATAGAGCAAGATCAAACAGGCACCTACATTTTTTCAGCATACGAGCTCCCGTAATCTGGAATAGTTTACCAAGGAATGTAGTCGAAAAAACAACATTCAGTACATTTAAATTGGAATTAGACAACTTTTTGCTTACAAATATTAAGAAATATACTAATATATAAGCCCACTATGAGTGGGAGACAATTAAATGGGCCTCAGCCTACTTTGTCTAGATTTACCAAGTTACCAAGTTATTCACTCTTAACTCACTGCTTCTAAATTGGTCCCGATCAGTGCTGCACATATGCTGTCACAAACCAATGACAATTCAGTGGCTAAGTGGCATGAGCTGTGGTCTTTCCCAGTTCTTAGTGGTCAGATGTCTGCATTACCAAACCATGGACGTAACTGCCACTTAGCATTATCCTTGACATCTCATATGAGATGCCAAGGACATGATAGGCATGGAGTATAAACTATCCCCCTCACCTATCTACCTAGGAACCACATTCCACATTTATCTGGTTGTTTTCAAAGTCTTGCATGGACTGGGTCCTAACTACATCAGATAGCTCCTGGTTCCCCTATGTTCCCATTTCTGTGTCCACTCCACTGGGCAAAACTTACTAGGAGTTTAACTTGCCAGGCATCTGTAGACTGCAGTTGCAGCTCCCCGACTATAGAACTCCCTTCTAAGTTAATTGCATCACTGCTCCTCAGTGGAGATCCACCTGTTTTGCCCTCCTGCATTGACATGTAAATATCCCCTTAAAGGTTTCCAATACCCTGTCCAGTTCTTTTCTTTTTTGACTGTCAAGGTCAGGGTTAAGGAATGTTTCTTATCCACCTACACTTTACGGTCTCTGATAGTCCTGTTCCAACTCACAGTTCGGCTGTTCAGGGTATACAAATAATGCAGGTGCTGGTTCTCTATCATGCCATT
Organism: Neoceratodus forsteri; assembly: GCA_016271365.2. Taxonomy (NCBI): domain Eukaryota; kingdom Metazoa; phylum Chordata; order Ceratodontiformes; family Ceratodontidae; genus Neoceratodus; species Neoceratodus forsteri. The sequence continues at coordinate 131,987,930 of JADMNL010000024.1, forward strand.
TTTTAAGATGTTGGCATGCTATATATGCAACCTTTTTCTCCTATCAGGGATGTCTACTTCATAATTGACAGGACCGATTTGTCTCTGTACTACATACGGTCCCTGCCATTTCATAGTAAGCTTGCTTTCAGTGGAGGGCAGTAGCAGTAATACCTTATCTTCTGGCTGTAGGACCTTATGTTCCACCCCCTGGTCATAGTATCTCTTCTGAGCTGACTGTTTTTCTAGATTGTATTGATGGGCCAGTTCGATGTAATGGGTGAGTCTTTGTCTCAATTTGGCGATGTACTCTAATGTCAGGGTACCCTCAAGTCTCTTTTTCCCCTCCCAATGTTCTTTCATGATATCCAAAGGTCCCCTTGGATTTTTCCCATAAATAAATTCAAAAGGGGGGAAAAAACAGTGGATGCTTGGTGTACCTCCCTATATGCGAACATGAAGAATGGTAAATAGATGTCCCAGGACTTCCTCTTGTCTTGTGTGAATTTCATCAACATTTTTTTCAAAGTTTTATTGAATCTCTCAACCAGTCCATCAGTTTGTGGGTGATATGGAGAGGTGTACAGAGCCCCAATACCCAAAGATTGGTAGAGATGAGACAACAAACTTGAATGAAAATTACTACCTTTGTCGGTTAAGATCTGTCGGGGAACCCCAACCCTCCTGAATATTTTTAACAGTTCCTCCGCTACTCTGGGAGCTGTAACAGTGCATAAAGAAATCACCTCAGGGTAATGAATAGTGTAATCACACACTACAAGGATAAAATGATTTACTTTACAGTTCTTGTTAGGGGTCCCACCATGTCCATTGCAATCTGTTCAAATGGGGTGGTTATTAATGGAAGGGATTGCATGGGCACTTTTTCTGTTTTGGTCACTGCAGCTACCTTTTGACATTCATGACAGCTCTGACAGTAGGTGGACACCTGTTCATGGATCCCTGGCCAGAAATAGCAGTATAGCAACCAAGTCATGCATGGATACATAGACAGTGTCGGCAGATAAGGGCCTATGGCCCACCCAGTCTGCCCATTTGAGCTTGTAAGTTCAGTTTATGTTTTCCTAGAAGTCTGTTGCCCCTTACCCCTGACCTCCAGAATTCCTTTATGTCAATCCCATGCATTCTTAAATCCCACGATTGTTTCAGCCCCCACCACTTCCTCTGGCAGGGTGTTCCACTTGTCCATCACCCATTCTGTGAAGAAATTCTTCCTCACATTTCCTCTGAATCGTCCTCCCTCCAACTTCATCCCATGCCCTCTAGTCCTGGAACATCTTTTTCATTTAAAAATAGTGTATTCCTGCACCCTGTTCCTCTCTGTAAGATACTTGTATGTCTCTATCATATCCCCTCTCTCCCTCCTCTCCTCCAGGGAGTACATGTTCAGTTCCTTCAACCTGTCCTCATAGGACTTGTGATGCAATCCATTATTGCCCTCCTCTGAACCTTCTCTACCCTGTCTATGTCCTTACGTAGGTAAGGTCTCCAGAACTGTACACTGTACTCCAGGTGGGGCCTCACTAGTGCCTTGTATAGTGGAATTATGACCTCCCTTTTCCTGCTGGTGATGCCCCTGCCTATGCATCCCAGCATCCTATTTGCTTTATCTGCTGCCTTGTCACACTGTTTCCTTACCTTGAGGTCATCAGAGATGATAACCCCAAGATCCCTTTCCTGCTTGGTGCATGCTATATCCTCACCCTCCAACTGATATATTGTGCCAGGTTTGTCTTCATTATGCATTACCTTGCACTTCTTTGCATTGAATTTCAACTGCCAAATCCTGACCATTCTTCAAGTTTCTGCAGGTCCTTCTCATTCTGTCTACACCTTCTGGTGTGTCTACTCTGTTACAGAGCTTTGTGTCATCAACGAACAATGAAATTCTGCCTTCTAGGTCCTGGCAATGTCACTGATGAAGATGTTGAATGGGACCTGTCCCATCACTGTCCTGTGGTACCCCACTGGTCACTCTTCCCTCTGTGGAGTGACAGCCACTTACCACCACCCTCTGTGTCCTGCTGTCCAGCCAGTTACCTACCCACCACACTACTGTTCTGCCCACACCCATATTCCCCAGTTTGTGTAATAGTCTTCTATGTGACACAGTGTCAAAGGCCTTGCTCAAGTCCAGATAGGCCATGTCCACTGCCCTCCCCAATCCACCTCCCTAGTCATCCAGTCACAAAATTCAATGAGGTTGGTCTGACATGACCTCCCCCTGGTGAAACCATGCTGCCTTGGGTCCTGTAGTCCATTGACAACCAGATGTTCCACCAATCTCTCCTTCAGTAGTGCTTCCATGATCTTCACCACTACCAAGGTGAGGCTGACTGGTCTGTAGTTCCCCACTTCCTCTTTGTTCCCACTTTTGTATAAGGGGACTACATCTGCTGTCCTCCAGTCTTTGGGTACCTCCCTGTTTCCAGTGATCAGCTAAACAAGTAGCCAGAGGTTCAGCCACCACCTCTCTTAGTTCTTTAAGGACAGGGTGCACCCCATCTGCCCCATTGCTTTATCAACTCTTATTACTTCCAGTTCCTTCAGGACCCTTTCTCGTGTAAAGGGACTTGTGTCCATTCTGCACCATTCTCACCCTTGTACTCCTTCAGACCCATTACCCTCCTCTTCCTCAGTAAAGACTGAGCAGAAATACCTGTTCAATATGTCAGCTTTACTGTTGTCCATCCTCCACGTGGCCCCATCCTCCCCTTCAGTCTCCTATCCCTCCTTTGCCTTTCTTTTTTCCTTACATTGCTGTAAAATGTTTTGTCCCTCTACCCACTGATTTTGCAATGTGTTCTTCTGTCTGAGCTTTGGCTTCCTTACTGACCTCCCTGCCTCCCTTTGCTTCTCCTGGTACTTCTTCCTATCCCTTTGCCTGTGTCTTTTGTATTGCCGAATGCAATCTTTTGGCTTTCACTTTCTTTGTTACCTCTTTGGAAAACCATAATGGTCTCCTCTTCCTTTTCCTCTTGCTATACCTTAATGCATAATTCTGTTGCTCTTGTAATCCCCATTTTAAATACTGCCCACTGCTCCTCAACCCCTGATTTATGCCCCATTCAAGCTGCCTGCCTCTTCAAATATCTCCCATTTTCCCAAAGTATGTCCCTAAAATCCAGGATCGTGTTTTGTGTGGCTTGGTTCTGCTCTTTCTGTGATTTCAAACCACAATGACTGGTGGTCACTGTTCCCCAGGTGCTCCCCACTATTTCCCCATCACACTGTCCCTGTTTGTGAGCACAAGGTCCAGTATTGCCTTCTGCTGAGTTGGTTCCATGACCAGTTGCTTGAGGAAGGCACCCTGAAGAGTCCAGGATAAATCTGCTCTAGTTGATGCTGCTACTGGGATGCTCCAGTCCACGTCTGGAATATTGAAGTCTCCAACCAGTACTATCTCACCTTGTCTGCCATCCTTTGGATGGCTAGCATCAACTCCTATCTGTTTCTTCCTCCTGGGTTGGTGGTCTATAGACCACACCTGTGTGGATGGCTGGCCCCATTTTCCTTTCCAGCTAAACCCACAGTATCTCTCCCCCATTTTGTTCCTCCTAGATCTCTGTGGCCCTTATGTCATTTTTCACATACAGTGCCACTCCTCCTCCCTTCCTACCTGCCCTGTCTCTTCTGAATATGTTGTAGCAGGTATGGCCATCTCCCAGTCATGGTTATCATTACACCAGGTTTCAGTGATGGCAACAATGTCCAGGTCTGACTGCACCATGACAGCCTCCAAATCTTCCGTCTTGTTGCTAAGGCTCCTGGCATTGGCACACATGGCTTTCCATGATTTGACCTCCCTAGACTGTTTCGCTGTTCTACTCCAGCCCCTTCCTTGGTTGTCCTTTATCCCTGGTTCTCCTTGCTGTCTGCCCTTCTGCTGAATTTTGCCCCTTTTCTGCCTATCCACCTCTTGGGTGCTAATCTCCATCTTTTGCACACTGCTTTGTAGAGATAACCACTCCTCCAGTTCACTTGTTCCAATGCTAGCTGTGGGGGGTGAGCAAGTATGTACCCTCCTTGCTGGCCTGCCACCCCCCTTTGCTAGTTTAAATGCTTGTCAATGTGGCATTTAAACTTATCATTGAGTGGTTGGATTCCCCTCCAGGATGGATGCAGGCCATCAGGCCTGAACAAACCTCCATCCCACCAAGTGGGTCCCCAGTCACCAATGAATCCAAACCCTTCCTCACAGCACCAGTTCTTCAACCATGAGTTAAAGTTCCTGGTGCGTGCACCCCTATGCTCTCCCTTGCCTCTCACAGGGTCTTATCCCGGCCAAGGTGGCCTGCCATAGGGATCTTGTGAGCCAAGGATATTAACTGTTGGCGATACTGAGAACGCACAACTAATTGTTCTACCATGGTCCCTACAGAGGGGTTCTTATATTCTCTGTATAACAAGTTGTTGTGCATCACATACCTAGGGAAAGTTGTACTACCATGTGTCTTTACAACCTGTGAAAAACAAGGGGTTAGAGTGGTATCAGCACTTTGCTCAGAGCTAAATATGACATTCAGGTTACATTTGTCCATTATTTTAGGAATGTCCATTTTACAATTCCACAATAGCTTGGCTCTCAGTTTTTCCAGTTTTGACTCCCTGTCCTTCCCTGGTGTATCATAAACATTGTCATCGAAAGGAAATATCTGGGGCAATGTTTGTATTTGCTTGCTTTGTGCCCTAGTGGTGATGGCAGTTACCCTGGGATTCATAGTCATTAGTGTATCCAAGTTCGGGTAATCATGCCCTATCACCACTAGTTCAGGTAGCTTAGGCACTACAGTGTTTTATTTAACTCTAAGAATTGATTAGCGTTTTGCTCATAAAAGTGCTAAAACATTGTGAAAATGCATAGCACTTGCCTCATTGTGTTTAACAAACATAACACTTCTAGAAAACCTATATAAATACTTTCTGTACAGTTAGTATTGTCTCAAGAAAAAAACTGCTAATCAATTATTTAAAACCCTGCACTAGTCCTACTTTCACATGTTGAACCTGCCCCTGGCCACATAGGGTAGTATGGTGGACTGGATAATAATGGACACCCACGTGAATACACGTGACCCCTGTTGTACCCTCACTCCTTTCCTGGGGCAGCAGTGATGTTTGTACCAATGTTTGCCTACTACCCGAATCCACTAGTGCAGGACCCTCCTTCCCATCAAGCTGTGCTACAGTCATATATTGTTCCTAATTGGCAAGGGCTAGGTGTGCATATTCCTTCTTTTTTCTAGGGCAGTATCTGGCAATATAGCCTTTTCCCTGACATTAATGACATATGATATCAGGGTTCTGTCCTCTGCCTATCCTAGCAGCTCCCATGGTTGTCCCTCCAATAGAGCCCCCAGAAACAGTTGAGCCCCCAGTACTAGTAGAAGAGGTATTAGAAGAAGGGGAGCTTACCGTGGGTGAGGGTCCATGAGTACCAGAGTGTCCTTTAGCGCTAGAAGGTCTGGCCTTTATGTAGTCCTCCGCTAGGTCGATGGCTTTCTGTGCAGTCTCTGAGCAGTGTTCCCTCACCCACTTCTGGATGTCCTGTGGTAGGATTTTTAGGATTTTGATAAACTGCTCCAAGACGATGGCTTCCATCACCTGATCTATAGTCCTGGAGGTGAGTTGTAACCACTTGTAACAGAGGTCACGAAGTTCTGTATACGCCTCCTGAGGGGAATCAGCAGTGTGGTATTGAAAGGTTTGAAATCTCTGTCTATACGTTTCCACACTGATATCATATCTTTTTAATATAGCTTGTCGGACATAGTCATAATTATTCACATGACCACTGTCTAAATAACTGTAGGCTAGCTGCGTCCTCCCAGATAGATAAGAAGCTAGCTGTAGTACCCATTGTTCCTTGGGCCATCGACAGGCCTCTGCCACTCTTTCAAAGGTCATTATATAGGCCTCTATATCATCAGCATCAGTCAATTTTGAAAGCTTTATGTCCTTTGGCACCTCCTGATCCCTAGGTAAGGGTGGCCTAGAGGCAACCAAAGCTTGTATGGCTTATAAAAAATCAGTCCAATGGGCTTCACTCTGTAAATGATCCATCTCCCATTGCCTCTCTAGACCCATTTGCCAGATGCACAACCATCTCAATAGTTCCTGCATATCATCAGGGGGCCTTTCCTCTGGCACATTCGTCTCGGCAGCTGTGGCACCTCCTCCAGTCTCCTTATCCTCTCTCTTTGTCTCCCTTCATTTAACATCAGGTAATCCAGTCAACAACAGTTCTTGAGTGATTTCCATCATCCTGTGGGTCTGGACCCCACCAGGACTTGGTTGGCTGGTAACAGGTTTGCTGGTAGCTATCTGTTCCATCATGGTGTACCTCGAATACCAGGTCCGGTATTCTGTCTTCAAGACAGCAAGGTTCTGGGTGTCTCAAGAAATCCCACTTCTGACACCAGTGTAAGAGGTTTGTGGGATTCAGACTCAGACACCAGGTTTCAGAACAAAATTAAATCCGCTTTATTCAGCAAACTTAACAACATAAAGAAAAATACGAACTATTATGACAAAGAAATAAAAAGAGGATAATTCTCCATAATAAACTTAAATAAGCATCCAACAGAATACCACTAGAAAGTATTACATCTGCTGCTTTCCCCCAAAGAGGGACACTCATTAAGGCTGCCCACTCTCCCCGCTGCTTTTCATCCTAGCTGTAGGACCACTGGCAGCAGACATCCATCAGTATCCTCAGGTACTGGACATTGAGATAGGGACAAGGCAATACTCGGCCTTCGTGTACACTGATGATCTACTCATCCCCCTAGCTAATGCATAGCAGTCCCTACCCCCTCTCCTAGCCCTATTAAATGCCTTTACAAGCCTCTCAGGACGTACACTAAACCAGGCCAAAATGGAACTGATGCCTTTGAACCCATTCTGCCTGCCAGAGATAGCCACTAACTCTGGCCTCCTCTGAGCCAGCAAAGGCCTCACCTATCTAGGCATCAGAATGTACCCCCAAATTGAAAAGATGTGGGAACTGAACCTCCAGCCAGTCCTAAATTCATGCAAGACTGAGTTTGATAGGTAAAGGAGACTGAACCTTACCTTGGCAGGCAACATAGCGGCAATAAAAATGGTAACAGCCCCCACATTTTTCTACATGCTCACCCATATCCCCCTCCATCTACCACAGAACTGGCTGCAAAAGTTGACAAATTAATTGGAGACTTTTTATGGGAGGGCAAAAATCCAAGGTTTGGCCGTCTCAAGCTTCAGGCCCACTGGAGCCAGGGTGGATGGAATATGCCACGGTTTGAGGGCTATAAGTTAGCTTTCCAAGCAGTAAAGACCAGACACTGATTTACCCCCTGCTCTGACCAGTTCCCACAATGGGTTCACATGGACTAGAGTTCTGGAGATGTTGGTGTAGCTGCCTCTTTGCTCTACCTCTCCACCAAGAAGCTCCATCCCCACTATCCAACCATAACTCCAGCCAATAGGTACTGGCACAAAGTTCACTGCAGGGTAGGTGCCAGCCCAATCCCACTAACATACACCCCTCTATGGAGTAACCCAAATGTCCTAATGGATAAGAAACCCATATATTGGATATAATGGGCCTCCAAAGGTATCCACTTCCTGAAGGATATACTGGATGGGAAAGAGTGCACAGTTGCATCCTTCCACTCACTGCAACGGAAATGGAATATCTCTAATAGAGATCACTGGTGCTTTCTGCAAGTTAGGGAAGCAGTTAAGCCCCTACTATGGAGCTGTGCACCAACCCAACAGGCTGAAGGTCTCCCCAAATGGCTCAAAATGCCAAAAGGTCTGGCTGGCCAGATCTATGCCCACTAAAGGACACCTTACAGAGCCAATCAGTAGATTCCAAAAAAGAGGCAGGAGAAATTCTTAGGAACTGACCTTACTGACGCCCAGTGGACACAAGCCTGGCACAATGCACATACCCTGCTCAGAGATGTACGCAGTCGCCTAATTCAAAATAAAGTACTACACTCCTGGTACAGGATGCCTGCTGTGCTATATGCAGCTAGGGTACTGGAACATGATAGGTGTTCATGCTGCCAGGCATCAGGAGGGTGGTCTCTATCACATTCTTTGGTCCTGTCCCAGACTAACAGCTTTCTGGAATCAGATCTGCCACCTTGATAAGTCAGTGTTACAGGTAATATTCACCTATCAGCCCCACTTTTGTTGCTGGGCATCAGACCAACTGGACTGCAGCTCAAGCAACCTGCTTTTAGGTGGCTGTCCATGCTGTCAATACAGGCCAAGAGAGCTCTCCTGTGTTACTGGTGTAGCCCCAAGGTACCAAGTATAGGGGAGATCCTGTCCTCTCTCACAGGTTTTGTACAGTTGGACAGACTCTCTCACTCCAAGGTGAACTGGCTAGATTACTTTCTCACACGCTGTGGTCCCTATATTTATTTATTTATTTAGTTTTTGTTAACCGGGTAGTTGCCATAGCCAAAAAATGACTATTTTCAGGCATGACACAGGAGGTTATAGAGATTACAAGGATACAAGGATTACAAGGATACAGAGTACACAATGAATCAATGTTACAGTATGTATAGAGTAGATATCATGAAAATATATGTATACAAGTACAAACAAGTCCAGGTCAATGAAACAATAACTAGGTAATAAAGCATAAGCAGGGCAAAGTGCCAAGGCAGAAATAGTCATGAAACAAAAGTGCAAGTCAAGGTAATTAATGAGGAAAGATTACGAGAAATAATAAGTTGCCTAGGGGGTAAGTAAGGTGTGAGGAGGGAGGTTGCAAAAACAGGAGCAGGAGGCCTGGCTGATGAGGAAGGAGCTATACTTATTTTTGAACTGTGCATGACTGGGAGCTAGGCAAACTTCCAAACGTAGGGCTTAATGTCTGATTTTGGCCTTACCATGGCAAATGTGAACCCACTGGCTGGGACTGGTTAAGTAGAGATACCCTACCTATGCCCATCTTGCATATAGGTGCCAGGTGGAATCGACTCCCATCTCTGATAGCATGACACTTTGACTGCAGGCTTTCCTAACAGATTTTCCTCCTAACACCCCCACAGATCAATAGCCTAGTTTCCGGCTCTAGGCACAACTACTAATCCTGCTATAGGGAGTTTGTATGTTCATTAGGTTAAGAACTATGTGTACTTTGTGGATCCATTTGCTGTTTTACAGATTACAGGACTAAACAGGACTACATTTGAGGCAGTATAGCGCAGTGGTCTAAGGCTCTGAGCTGCAAATCTGGTGACATCCAGCAGACCAGACCTGGGTTTGAATCCCACAGCTTCCACTTGCATACTGTGTGACCTTGAGCAAGTCACTTAACCTCCTTGTGCTCCCAGGTCACTCCTGTAAAAAAGCTTTCAGCTTAGTGTGCTATACCTGGTTAAACAACTAAATAAAAAAAAAAAATAAAGTTGCCATGCTTAAAGCCACAGCCATTAGGACTCACAAGGAAGCCCTGAAGACGTAAGTCCTGGCTATGCGAAGCACATCCCTGAATAGACCCATAGCCTATTTATCTGTATGTAGAAGGTTCTATACTATGCTGTATTTCTACCACATCTATCAAAATCAGACATTAGTCACAGGTTTTGAAATGCATAATGGAGGCATTGCACCAGTCTTGTGTAGGATTGGCATGCCTGTACCCTGTATATGCATAACAACTGTACTTAGTTCTGAAGCTAAGCTGTACTACAAATGTGATCATGTGAAAACCTGTTATGTGTTGTTCTGTTGAAATTCAATAAAAATCATTAACAATAAATTATTGCAACTAAGCAATAATGCGCAAAAGTGCAACAGCAAAAACCGAAGGAACCACACAACGTTTTGTGTACTGAAATACACTTTGTCAAAAGCAGTGGCATCACCACGTTGATCTTGGGGAGGCTACAGCCCTCCCAATCTAAGTTAAAGCCCCCCCAATCATTTCAGTAAACAATGACATAATTAAATAGCAGCCATACTATGTTTCTTTTTTGTTTTGTGTGTCTGATCTGACTTGGCTTCCTTGCAACTTGCGACTGCTACTGAAGTTTGGAGAAAAAAATATCTGACTGGCGCCAGTCTGACTCAAATCAAGAGAGTAGAGACAGCAGACTCTAGAGTAGTGGCGGAGGACGTCTACTACAATGCAAGGCAGCAGCATGGTCGAGCCGTAACTAAAGTTAGAAACCGAGGGAGGGACTCAGGAACTTGTTCAAGTTAAATTTTATTTTCTGGCAGCAGAATTCTATTAGCTTCAGTGTCCTGAGTACACACATGGCACTTTAATTCTGTCTGTGACTGGATATATCATATAGCACCTTTACATCGATCCCCATCCCCAGCACCCGTCCCCTCCCAGCAGCTGAGCATGAGTACACTGGAATCCTGACCTGTGGATTTGGATTGTTCTCTTCTGCCGTCTGCCCCATTTATTTTTACCTCAGTCTGAAGCAGCTGAGCTGGAGCACACTTCCTGACCTGACCTGTGGATTGTTCTCCTCTAGACTCTCTGTCTACTCTCTGCCCCAATTTTACCTCAGTCTGAAGCAGCTGAGCTGGAGCACACTTCCTGACCTAACCTGTGGATTGTTCTCCTCTAGACTCTCTGTCTACTCTCTGCCCCAATTTTACCTCAGTCTGAACTGCATGCAGAGATCGCTGATCTGCATGCACTTCAGACTGCGGTAAAAAATAAAGCCATCTGCCTGACTCCCTGCCATCCTTGGTGCAACTCCCATCTCACTGACCAGACCAGCTGCAAGTTGCAACTCAACTGCTGCTGTACACCCTTACTCTGGCAGTGACAAGGACAAAGACCCACTTGATTGTGTACCCGATTCCCCATCCCCCCAGTCCATTCTGCACTGCAGCTAGGAAGAGGGACGGAGTGGAAAATGATGCAGATTTCAATCACGCACAAACACGCTGCAATGCTAGGTGTGCTCTCTGGTCCCGATGAGGCCAGGAAAGATTTTTGGCACTGGGTGGTGGCTACCTGGCAGCAGAGCAGATGCAGGCATAGCAGATACTGTGTGTGGTGTGGCTTCACTTGGTGGCTTGTCTGACTTGGAGCCTTGGGGGGGGGCGCATGGCAACAATATTTTAATTTTTTGTGTGGATTCTCATACTGGATGAAATTAAAGTTCTTAGGCAGCAGCAAACAACAAACAAGGGCACTGCAACTAGACTAGGGCACTGCAACCTTCCCAGCAGATCTGCTTGGTTAATGGTGTCTGGCTGTTGTGTTGTTCTGGTCTGTTATTTGCTCTGGGATCCTCCTATAACCTTCCCAGCAGATCTGCTCGGATAATGGCTGTTCTGGTCTCTTATTTGCTCTGGGGTCCTGGTCCTCCTGTAACCTGTCCTCGGTGGACCAGTAGCCACAATTTTTCCACATGTACCATTAAATAGATGGATGATAACTGGGCTTCTCAAACATATTTTTCACCACTAAAATACAGGAGGAAGAGCCACCATTTGAAGGTAAAATTTCAAAATTTTACGGGGGAGCATGCCCCCGGACCCCCCTAGTTTACTTAGGATTTTGGCTAAGGGGCATGAGCCCCCCCAGCTTTGTACCCCTGGTGACGCCCCTGGTCAAAAGTATGGAAGGAAGTGACTAGCACAGGATGTGACTGGAGGGCAGTGCCAATCATTGTCTCATTACTTTCGACATGGGACATGGTAAGAGGACTTTGCTACAGTAAAGGTGGAGTGCAGATATACACTGGGAAGTATTCAGTACCAGATTGAGTAAGGAGTGTCACTGACAACAGGGAGTATTTGGTACCAGATTGTGTAAGGAGTGTCACGAACACCAGGGAGTATTTGGTACCAGACTGGGTAAGGAGTGTTGCTGACAACAGTGAGTATTTGGTACCAGACTGGGTGGGAAGTTTTTGTGGCAATAAAGAGAATTTGGAATGGGTCTGCCATTAGACACCAGAGACTCCTTGAAAGGGAATGGGTGGTAGGGTGCAGCAGGAGGGGGTGCTACTAATACCAGAGAGTATTTAGACATAGCACTGGGTGAGAGAGGCTGTGCTATTAGACACCATAAACTGCTTGAAAGAGGATGGGAGTTTAGGTGCAGCTGGGAGGAGATGCCACTGGCACCAAGGTGTAAGTTGCATAGGGCTGAGTAAGGGAGGCTGTACTATTGGACTCTATGAACTTCCTGCAACAGGGAGAGAAAGGAGGGCAACTACACATAATGGTAACTATATAAAAAACTCACTCAATTGCCTAGCATGCCACCTAGTCCGTGTTCTGGTTTGCAGCAGAGCCATTAACAGGTTCTTCTGACGATCACAATTCAGTGGTACGATAATAAATACTGTGCTCCAACTACCTGGTGAATGCAAACCAACACTGTATCTAAAACCAAAACAGGGCAAAGAAATGTTGGGAAATGATTTGCAAATCTCACAGAGGATATTGGTCCCTATGCACATAAGTGTGCAAAGCTTATGTACCACGTATCTGCAGTGCATAGGGTTCCCTACATTGGTCAGCTGCACATTGGGGGTCCCACAGTACTCACAGAAGGGGTGCATGCACCTTCCATGCTGTATTCCCTGTCAGTCTGTGCAGCTACTCATGTGGGTGGACTAGGGGAATAGCCAGAAAGTGTTCCCACACTCCACATCATTCAATAAGGTGTGCAATGCTGGGAGAGGGTCACAGGCTATGTGGGCAGGGACCCTGCCACCACCATTGGGCATCCCCCATGAACCACATTGACCAGCCAATGCAGGATAACTTAACCCCTGCCATGCTGTCCCATCCCTCCAGTCAGGCAGAGAGGGCTGGGGAAGCCATTGGGGCAAACACCTGTAATACATTTAATTCCAGAATGCACAAAGTCCCACAATCCACTGCTTCACATGGAACTGGGATCCACTCTGGAGCAGAATGGGCATCTGATTTGCCATCTGCCTGTGTCTATTGTCTGCCCCCTGCACACCAACACACCAGGGGTGTGGGGCTGTGGAGAGGCAGCCTAAGGGGGACAGTGGTAGTGAATGGCATGCACTGCGTGCCTACCCACATGTGTAGCCATGCACAGACCAGGTACATACTTATCACGTGTACCCAGCCAGCACTGGTGCATAGGCACCACCATCATGAACATTTTAGGAAATAATAGTCCATCACGATGGCTACTGTTGTAAACTGTTTCATGTGCCTTGGCCACTTTGTAACACTGGGAAAGTCACTAAGAGAATAAATAAATGTCCAAATGTATCATGATTTAAAAAAATGGCTTTAGGCTTCATTGTATGGACTGTTGCTTACATTAATGCTAAAACTGCATTTATTTAATTAGGATAAATGCACTTCTGTAACATTCAGAAATGTAAACAAAGGCCTTTCTGTTTTAAAAATCTCACAATTGGTTAGCCCAAAAAGTCTGCCGATGTGCAGCATGATGTCATCAATGGAGTGAGAGAGCTCAAACAGCCCTGCAGAATGCATCTCATTCATTGTGTTGCAGGACCTTTGATTTAATATCACGTCTGAGCAAACTGAAGAAAATCAGGACTTAATATTTGTGTATTATTTTGACTAATACACGGGTTATTCCATGACTTTAATATATAATGACACAATAACCATGCACACCGATGTAGTAATAAAGCAATGAACCATGGCAGAGAATGCAGTAAGAACAGTATACCATGTGACCCAGGGCATTGTGAGGTATGAGGTATAGCAGACTAACTTTAGCCTCTTGGGAAGTGGGGTAAGATCTGTCTTACTGCATGCTGGAATTGTTAATTATTGTTTAATTAATGGGTTACATTTTTTCCCGTACAAATAGTTGTGTATTAAATGCCATAATACACGAGTGTTAATTATGGCATTTGTTACAGGGTTCTTTGTGTGACAGAATGCGGCTAAAAAATGTTACCCCTCAATTAAATAAAACAAAGTATGGGGTGCAGTGTGTAAACTTGAATTTTACACACACCCTCGTTGTTGGATGGCTGCATAAACTCCTCGGGCTTTGCCCTCGGGGTTTATGTGCCATCCAACAATGAGGGTGTGTGTAAAATTCTCATTATACACTGCACCCCATACTTTATCCTATGTATAAAATGGCACAATTTGTTAAGAATGGCACTTGCTTTTTGTAATGTTTATTGTGATTATAGCAGTTAAGACATAATGAATGTAAGCAGAGAGGAGATAGACTTTTTAGACATCAGCATAATGAAAAAGGGTGCAAAAGTTGGGGCCAAACTGTACAGGAAGAGTACAGATCAGAATACTATGTTACATGTGCATATTTTCCACCCTCAGAAGATGATAACACAGTATACCATACTCTCAGTTTCTGACAGCAAAGAGAAATTGTAGTCAGGAAACAGATTTTGAAAGAGAGCATGTGGAAATCACTGGCAGAAACACAGAAAGAAAATCTAAATGTACAATGCTAGCAACAGCAGCTGAGAAGGTCAAGAAAGTTGACCAAGAACAAATGTTAATACAAAAAGACAAAACAGATAGTCAAGCGAGACAAGTGAACTTTAACACACAGCATATGATACATACACCCAAAATTAGAAAAATAATACTGGACAACTGGAAAATCCTGCTAGAAACCCCAACATCAATGAACATCTTCTCTCAAAAAACATATGTAATACCAAAAAAAGCTCCAACTTTAAGAGACAAGCTAGTGCGTGCTGAATATGCACTGAAACAGACACCAAATGGGGGATAATTACTACCTGGACCACTTAAAAATGGCATGGCACCATGTGGTGAGTGTTTAGTATGTGGATACACCTCCAAGAAAGATTGTTTCAAGCATCCACACACAGGCTCGAAATACAAAATTTAGATCACACATTAATTGCAATACAGCAGGGGTGAAGTACGTTACACAGTAGCCATGTGACTGTTTATAGGTGGGAAAAACTACTAGGGAACTAAAACTCGAATTTCCGAGCACAAAAGTAGGATTAGAAATAGGGATAAAAATTCATCCCTGGCAAGACACTACATGGACAGAAGCCATACAGCAGTCCAAATCCATTTCTGGGGACTAGAACTAGTCCCAGAACCCACTAGAGCAGGTGACTGCAACAAATTAGTGGACAAACACAAGGTGTGGTGGATTCATGAATTGGGGACATATACAGAAATCTGGGGTCTTAATGAAGAGGTTAATTGGCAGGCATGCTGGCAAGAACCAGAACTGCATTGTAAAATATTTGTGAAAATACAGAACAGTGAAATTTTGAAAAACTAAATGTAAAATTAAGGTCAGATAATTTGACCTCCAATGACATTCTTTTAAAAAAATGATATGAAGAAAACAACAAGGATCGATTTAAACTCCTCAGAATGAAGAGCAAGAAATACATCAGATCAAACTCCATCCATCGAGGAACACGGACCATAATGTAAGCAACAAGCAGCAGGGAAGTCAAGATAATTTGACGTTTGAGTTTTACCTAATAAAATAAATTAATAGAAAAAGATAACAAACAGCTTTAAGTATGCCTGGCTAATAGTACCATACATCTCATATCATGTGATTAGAATACCAGATGTACTGACAGGGAGGTCAAAACAAAATGACCTCATGCTATATGAAGCGATTACAGGACATTGAAGAAATAAAAAAGTATTTGCAGCAACTAAAGAAAGTAAGACTATTCTTTTTTTCAGAGCTTTCCTAATGCTGTCAGGGGCTCTTTAATGCTTCACATAAGCCTCTAAATTAAAAGGTTCAGGCTTACATAATAACACTTGTTTAGACAATAGCAGTGGGATAATTTAAGACAAACAGGGAACAAGATGAGAGCTATTTAAAAGCTTCACATCCCTTTTGAAGAACCAATACCCTAGTGCTTTGAGTAAACACAAAACTGCCTAATGTACCCATGTGGAAGCCATTTCTGCTTTCAGCAGAACTGTTGCTATGGCAACGGGTGACGTCATCACATCACATGGCTCCACATTGGTACAAGATGAGGACCAGATGAGGCGCCTTCCATTGCTGCAAGCCACACAATCACTTCCAGAGCTGAGGAGAAGTTACACAAACTAAGCATGAGTAAAAGTTTAAAACATGACATGCTAAAAGCAAACAAAATGTTGTAACCCTAGTAGACAGAAGCATATAGGAATTGATTGAGTACCAAGTAAGGATTAACAGATATGAAGAACCATAAAAAATACTTATGATTTTTAAAGGGTAAGAAAGCAACCACAGGGAACAGACATCAATGTTAAGTTAATGCACAGTTTAGTTAAAGTATTACCAAGATTCAAGGTCTGAGCAAATACATGTTGTTTCTTGTAGTGCAAGAGGTGTGTCTACACCATTATGTGTATGTACAATATCTTGTATTTAATGAAATATTTAGTTTAAAAAATAAGGAATGATCATAAAGATTGTCTGTCATTATGTTTAGGACATTAAAGGGAAATGAGGGAAATGAAGTTCCTCCATTTATGAGAGAAAATAGCAGCATTTATGGTATTTGAAAAATTGGCAACAGTACCAAATATTTATTCGTAAAGTGGTATATACACCTGATACAAATGTCATTATGTTTAGGATATTAACGAAAGAGAAATGATGTACCTCCATTTATGAGAGAAAAGAGCAGCATTTACAGTATTTGAAAACTGCCATCAGTACCAAATGTTTATTCTTAAAGTGATATACACACCCGATATGAATATGTGAAAGCTAAAATAAACATTATTGTCTTATAAGGTGACAAGCTAAAGAAGTGGAAGTGATGTATGGCTGAGGCATATTGGAACACACTGTAATGGTTAGTAAAAATGGTAGTCACTAAGATACGAACATAAGAAAAGGTGGCAGTTTAAAGAAAGTATGTTGAACAACACTTTATTTTTTCATATAGTTTCTACCTGTTATTTTAAAGTAAGGATACCAAATATATAACATTTTAGTCACACAATGATTAAAATGAAAGGTTCTGTATATATAAATCAGGAATTGATGACATTTATGAAAGTATAAAAAATGTTTATCTATAAAAAGTTAAAAATATATGTATAAAGAAAATTTTGTAAAATGAATATTTATGTAGGAATCATAAAAAAAAACATAATTTTTGTTTATCCATCACCCCCTGAGGAAGCCAGTAGGTGAAATGTTGGGGCTAAGCAACTAACGAATCAAGAATAAAAAGATTTTTAAAGAACATTTGCGGTGTTGGACATGATTCATTGAGAATCAGAGCAACCAAAACTTCCTTTTTTTGTTGTACAGGTGCATATAAAACTTGAGAGTACTGTGGCACATGCTGGTATAGAGTTTTGCAGCTAAAACATATTTAGGGTTCCCCAGATTCTGGGTTTGATTTTTAGGGGTACTACTGTAGATGAGTGATGGCAACACCCCATCTTGGGTACACATAACTAGTGATTCTGCATAGGACATGCAGCTGACTGAGGCTGTAGCAAAAGGCTATCAAGGGGAACATGACATTGTGAATATTATGTAAGGAATAAGACATGATGAGGTGTGGTTTATGGGCTGGTAAGGGCACACCCAGGTGCATAATTTAGCACCAGGGAAGTGCTCTTAACAGTCCATAAACCACACCTTCGAGTATCTTATTCCACTTATAACAAAATCTGGTCAGAGCCACCACGGCTGCATAATGAAGTTAGTGAGTTTGTGTGAAATTGTTAAGGAGGTATGGAGAAACAACACAATGATTTGTAAGTAGTAAGATTTGTTTTAGTTTCTGTTCTAAGGAAGGCATACACATTATTAGGAAAATATATGGAGGAGTACATTTTAATAGAATGAATCAGAAGCTTACAAAAGAACCCCAGAGCAAATGCCACTGATGTATGTGTTATTCCAGATGATATTGGCCAGACGGACACATTTTAAAGAAAACACAGTTGCACATATCCCAATAATGCAAAGCATCAAGGAAAACATATGCAAATCCCCATAATGGTACAGAAGGTAGCAGTACATGAAAAAGTAATGGCTGTCATATATTCAGCCTTGGGATTATTTACACATTTGTTTTTATTTTTTTTAAGAGAAACAGAGTTTTTGTTCATGAAGTGATGTAAGTTATATTTAAGCAATGTGTTGATGTCAGGAAGTCAGGAGTAATGATGATGGACTGTTAGAGAAAATGTGATATTAACTTTCAGAGGGGCGCTTTTGATAAGGGCAAGGTAGTTAAGCATGTGATAATGGGAATATTAGGAAAGTATGAGGTCTACACAGAAGTGGAGTAAAAATATACACAGTTTCATAAGTATGTGCTCAGAGTGCAGGCAAATGTGATATGCAGGTTTGTTTTAGAAACAGGTAAAAATAGCAATACATACAATTAATAGAAAGATAGATAATTACATAGACATGTAGACAGAGAGTGAGAGACACAGACAGACAGGCAGAATAGGAATGGCAGTGAAGTACTGAAGTGACAACAACCCCACCCCCACCCTGCAGACATGGACAGGCATTGGGGTGTGTCTTTGGGTCATTGGCCATAACACTCATGCCATTTCACCTCATCCTACCCTGCAGATGCAGACAAGAGTCGAGGTGTGCCTTGGGGTTTTCAAACATTGCACTCACCCCATTCCATACAGAAATATGCTGAAATGGGTACAGTATAAAAGAATGGAGTTAACTTTAGAGCTGAAGAGTCAAAGGCACACCTTGATACCTGTCACTGGCTGCAGGGTAAGGGTGGGGTGGAAAGGTGTGAGCATTACTGTTGACAATCCCAAGTCATACCCCGATGCCTGTCAGTCCCTACAGTGCAGGGTGTTATGGTCAGAAACCCTAATGCCCTGGGTGTTTCTTGGTATTTTCACTCCAAGTTTTCAGCATGGGCTTTTTGTGACCCCACTGCATGAACAGTGATGCTATCAGTTCATTAGCTGAAAGGAGATTTTGCACAGCGACTGTGCCATTTGGCACCACAGGTGCAAAAACACATTTTGAACAGGATGTAAAAAATGACAGCTATACATTTCTTGTTTCAGTAACTGCTCAACACATCTGTTTATGACCTGTTTATTGACATTCTATATCTGCTATGCAATGTACTGCTGCTATGGCTGTATGGCTGAGAGGGACCTGGGGGTTGGTGGTGGATGTCAAGATGAACAACTCAGAGACTTGTAGGAGGGCAGCGGCCAAGGCCATGATGCTGGGATGCATTGCTATGGGGATCACTCCAGAAGGAGGGAAGTGATACTCCCTCTGTATAACTGCTTGGTGAGGCCACACCTTGAGTACTGCATGCAGTTTTGGAGGCCACACAAAGAGGGACATTGAACTCCTGGAGAGGGTCCAGAGAAAGGCAACCAAAATTATCTGAGGGTTGGAGGAAAGGACCTAAGGGGAGAGGCTCAAAGAGCTGAATATATATACGTTGGAAGAGAGAAGGGATGGGGGGGACATGATAGAGGTCTTCAAGTACATGAAGGGGGTAAACAGGGGTGGTGAAGTCATGGTGCTCCGAAGGTATGAGGGGCAGCTAGAGTGCATGGGTAGAAGCTGGAGGGGGGTACTCAGGGGAGAAAGGAGGAGGTGCTACTTCAGTGAGAGGGTGGTAGAACCATGGAATGCACTGCCCAGGGGACTGGTGGAGGCAGAGACTGTGAATGGGTTCAAGAGGGGGTGGGACAGGTACAGGGGAAGGGTTGTGGAAGCAAGTTCAATGAAGCAGGAATACCCTGGACTGGGAATGGAGAAGCCCAAGAGGGCGGGGGGGCAGCACGGTCAGCTCCCAGGGTAGGGACTAACCAAAGGAGCAGACACAAAAGCCCACTAGGCCTATTCTGCTGGCATTTTTGTATGTTAGTATGCTTACTACACCAACATCATGAACCATAAAACAGATGACTCCCATAACTAGGGAGGCAGTATATACAGTGGTTTAAGGCTCTTAATTGCAAATCTGGAGATCTGGATTTGAATCCCACTGCCCCCACAAAAATAAAATGTTAATTTTCTTACAGAGTTAATCAGCACTAACTTCTTATATAATGCTGTTACCTACATTTACAGCTTAGCAAATACTTGAAATCTAACTAAGTGGGGTTTCTGTAAGAAAGCTAGAGTTTGTATTAATTATAGTATTGATGATCTGGGCAGTTTCTGTGCTTTTATGGTTGTGTATAGTTTGATAAAATTAAAAGTTTTAAAATTGAAACACTCCTGCTAGCTAGACCTGACACACATAGAAAACAAAAATAGTGAATTAGAGCAATTTAGTAGCTGTTGTCTTACAGAAACCCCAGTTAGCTAGCTCTCCCCTGGACTGGGAAGGGAGAAGCCCAAGAGGGTGGGGGGCAGTAAGGTCAGCTCCCAGAGTGGGGACTGACCAAAGGAGGAGACACAAAAGCCCACTAGGCCTATTCTGCTGGCATTTTTGTATGTTAGTATGCTTACTTCACCAACACCATGAACCATAAACTAGATGACTGCTATAACTAGGGAGGCAGTATAGCACAGTGGTTTAAGGCTCTTCACTGCAAATCTGGAGATCTAAGTTTGGATTCCACAGCCCCCCACACAAATGTGGAGTATCTTTTTAATAAAGTATAAAATATGTATGTTTGAGTTATTTAGTTTGGAGAATATTTGTTTCATTATTTGAAAAAGTGTGATACACTAAATGTGTAGTGCAGTGAACCACTGTAATATGGAATCAAATGTGTAGCTGAAATAACTGTTTCCATTTATGCTCAGTGGACAAAAACAGTTGCACAGCTCTGCTGTTGTGAAATGATTTTAAAGCAGTGCACATGCTAAATCCTACTGTCACATTCAAAACACCATACCCTACCTACTTGCCACATATAAACTCAGCTATATTTAAAAAACAATTCTAGGCACTTTTTTTTTTTTTTACCAGGAGAGACACACTAAGCTGAAAGCTTGTTTACAGATGTGACCTAGGAGCACAAGGAAGTTAATTAATTTGCACAGGGTCACATAGTATGCAAGTGGAGGCTGTGGGAGTCAAACACATGTCTCTAGGTTGTAGCTCAGAGCCTTAAACCACTGTGTTATACTGCATCCTTAACCTACCGGTCTACTTAACCATTATTCATTCCCCAGTCCCATTTACAACATGGTTACACTTGTATATAATACATACTTCTCAAATTTGAAAGAAAAAATATACTTTATCATCAAAATCTGTGTTTACCAAATACTGTGCCCATGATTAAAATAATTTGAACCACTCCACCCAAAAATGTGCCCTGACATGAAACTGCATGTTTAACTGTAAAGACAATTAAAAATTGTATTTCTAAATGCATTACTAACACCAATGCTTCATGATTAAAACAATTTCAACCCCCTTCCCCTACATATGTGCCCTGACAAACTGCATTCTTGGAAGATTGCCTTGGACAAGATGCAATAAAAAAAACCTGAAAAACAGGTTTCATGGAGCAAATTCTGACATTCTGTTTCTAGTGTCCATGATAAAATAAAATAAAAAAATAGTTAAGATTTTTTTAATGTCAGTTCTGATCAGAATAGCTTTTAAAATCACCAATTGTTTTCCTGTTCAGTGTTTTCTAACACCATTTCAAACTTAAAAGAAAAAACATACTTTATCATCAAAATCTGTGTTCACCAAGTACTGAGCCCATGATTAAAATCATTTTACCCCCCCAAAAATGTGCCCTGACGTGAAACTGCATGTTTAACTGTAAAGACAATTAAACATTGTATTTCTATATACATTACTAACACCAATGCTTTCAAAGTTTTGAAACTACTAAAGACAAATTATATATAAACTACACATATATAAAATCTTTAAGAAAAACATGTGGCTCTTACTGTAAATTAGAATATGTATCTAGGTCTCCTTCTGAGGCCCCTGGTGGCTCTGATAATCATTTGTTCCAAAGGATTTTTAAGTCAATTTGAAGGCATTAAATAACTTCTGTTCTTCTAGTCCTTAATAAAGTCATTAAGTTCTCCACTGCCCAGACTTCTTGTGTCTGTTGATACAGGTCCCAAACTAGTGTATCTTGTTACAGCATGATAGAGCTATCTCATGCCCCTCCCACATAAATCAGAAAAAAGTTTGGGGTGGATCTTTAGGAGCTTCTCGGGTGTAGGCGGGGGCCTGGATCTTACTCCCCAAAAAAACCTAATGCTGCCTCCCATTACTCAGGTTCCAGTTCTTGTACCACCCATTTTAAAAAAGAAAATAGTACCCTGCAACCATTGACTAACATGAAAGTGTATTTATTTGAGGGCGGAAAACATTGCTTGGAGGATGGTAAGGTGGAAGAGACTATTTACACCTTCAATCAGTTCCACGGACAGAAAACATGACATCACTTTTTTTTTTTTAACAGGAGAGACACACTAAGCTGAAAGCGTGTTTACAGCTATGACCTGGGAGCACAAGGAAATTAAATGATTTGCACAGGGTCACACAGTACGCAAGTAGGGGCTGTGGGAGTCAAACACAGGTCTCTAGGTTGTAGCTCAGAGCCTTAAACTACTGTGTTATACTGCATCCTTAACCTACCTGCCTACTTAACCATTATTCATTCCCCAGTCCCATTTGCAACATGGTTACACTTGCATATAATACATACTTCTCAAACTTGAAAGAAAAAATACACTTTATCATCAAAATCTGTGTTTACCAAATACTGTGCCTATGATTAAAATACTTTGAACCACTCCACCCAAAAATGTGCCCTGACATGAAACTGCATGTTTAACTGTAAAGACAATTAAAAATTGTATTTCTAAATGCATTACTAACACCAATGCTTTCAAAGTTTTGAAACTACTAGAGACAAATTATACATAAACTACACATATATAAAATCTTTAAGAAAAACATGTGGCTTTTACTGTAAATTAGAATGTGTGTCTAGGTCTCCTTCTGAGGCCCCAGGTGGCTCTGATAATCATTTGTTCCAAAGGATTTTTAAGTCAATTTGAAGGCATTAAATATCTTCTGTTCTCATAATCCTTAATAAAGGCATTAAGTTCTCCACTGCCCAGACTTCTTGTGTCTGTTGATACAGGTCCCAAACTAGTGTATCTTGTTACAGCATGATAGAGCTATCTCATGCCCCTCCCACATGAATCAGAAAAACGTTTGGGGTGGATCTTTAGGAGCTTCTCGGATGGAGGCGGGGGTTGATCTAACTTCCCAAAAAAAACCTAATGCTGCCTCCCACTACTCAGGTTCCAGTTCTTGTACCACCCATTTAAGAAATAAAATAGTACCCTGCAACCATTGACTAACATGAAAGTGTGTTTATTTAAGGGTGGAAAACATTGTTTGGAGGAGGGTAAGGTGGAAGAGACTATTTACACATTCACTTAGTTCCACGGAAGAAAACATGACATCACTACCTTTGTACATGCAAAATGTCTGCAGGCTCCGCCCACTGCAGCCGTAAAAAGGGACCTCCTTTAGAAAAATGAATTGTAGAATTCACAGAGAACATGTAAAAGAAGTGTTAATATAAGAAGACAGTAACAGGAAAAGCAGTCCTTTTTCTTGTATTTGTAATGGAATGGTGATGGTTTTAATTAAAAGACACACTAGAGGGAGATGATGCTTGGCTGTTCCCTCCTTCCACCAAACACACAACAGTTTTATGGTTTCATTTTTTTTCAGGGTGTCTTTGCCAGGGAGCAACAGTGGCTGATTTCAGTGGGAATGTGTCCCGAGATGATCCTCCCGCCCCCTCCCATACACACAGAAAAACAGCCTATAGAATTTGAGTTATTATCTGATTTTATTTTACTTTTTTTAGTACAGTGTGTGTTTCCTAACGAGGAACAGAGTGTCCAGTTTGATTGAGATAACCAATACAGACAGTTTGTGTAGATACCCCAGAGTACCTGGTGCACTCCAAAAATTGGTATCCAGGTGCTCTTGGGCTTGTTAGGGTAGGTTAGGTGCCCAGAAAGGTGCCCCTGTTTAGTTCCCCAGGTGAGGTGCTCCAGGGTAGGTTAGGTGTTCCAGGGAATGTGCCCCATTCCTAAATGTAAAGCCCTAGCTGGGTCTCATTTTAAAATATTTTTTTACCACTCGTTTTATCCCTGCCTGCTGCTCCTGTTAGAACCCACCCCCTGTTACCTCATGCCAGAAATCTGTGCTTGTGTTCCTGTCGCGAGGGCAGGCAGAGTCGGGCTTGTGACAATTCTGGAACGGAATCCTCAGCCCATTTGGAAGACAGCAGCCGTTCAAGTTTTTGAGTAGTAGAGAAGAGCAGCAGCAGAGTGAGGGGGAAGGTTCAGCCAGCCAGGGCACAGCCAAAAGAAGGGACTTACCTGATGTTCCTGCATCCCTCCTGATGTTCCGGCCAATCCGGCAGCCCATTGCTCCCTCTCATGTCCTGGGTGGCAGCAATCTGGTACCTGGGTCTGTGGCAGTGATGTCCCATTGGGAGGGGTGGTAACAATGAAAGGTCAACCCCTTCAGCAGCAGCACCAGTCCAGCAGCAGTAGCAGTCAGCAGAGGCTAGTGGGTGGAGGTGGGTCCAGGCTTCCCCAATGATCCATCAGCAGCAGTCCCAGCCCGAGGAGCTTGAGGGCAGAAGAGTGAGTGGTGGCAGCACTGCAGTCAACTACTGGACCCAGAACATAAAGAAAACTTTGTTTTAAAAGAAAAAAAAGAAAACAATGCAGTTAAAGTGAATTATGGTGCTTAAAAGCACCACTGGAGACCACGGGCTGGTTGGGCCAAGCACAGCCCCAGTTCCATGTACTGCCCACTGGGCAGAGTAAAGTGAAGGACTTGTCGAGCCAGTGACTGTGGGGGTGGGCAAGGCCTCAGTCCATGGACCACCCACGGGGTGTAGCAAAAGGAAAGGGCTCCATTGAACCGGTGACCGTGGGGGCGGGCAAGGCCCCAGTCCATGGACCACCCATGGGGTGAAGCAAAGGAGGGCTTTGTTGAGCCAGAGGCTGTTGAGGCAGGCCAGGCCCCAGTGCAATGGACTGTCCATGGGGCAGAGTAAAAAGAAAGCCTCATAGAGACAATGAAAAAGGCAGAAGGAACTATTTAAATGAGGAACTGAATATGAATGAAGGCTCTAGCAGGCCAGATTTAAAGGGGCAAGGCACCAACAGGTCAAAGGTAAAGGGGCAATGCACCAGATTTATGAACTGTCTGTAAAACACTGCATATAAGTGACTATATAATGTTTGGGGCCCCTTCAACTGAATTTCTCACTGCCCTGTGTGTGAGTGCCACCTGAACTGCCTTCCAGTGCCTGTAATTGCTGTGGACTGTGCTTTGCAACCTTCAATTGCCCAAACTGTGTAAATGGAGTGCAAAAGGAATGCTTTGTTTAAAATAACCACCACTACAACTGTTTTGCAAAATGTTTCATTGAGCGGGCTGGCCCAGTGGCACTAAGGGTTGAGGCACTGGATACCACACCTCGCACCACGCCAGCGACCCAGGTTCAGGAGCAGACTCGGGTACCTGGTGGGTCAGCCAGGGGGAGACAGGATTCAGCATCCTGCAACAGCTTGCCTTCTCTGGGGAAGGAAGAGGCCGATGTCTGCGCACTTGCCTGACTGTGAGCGGAGGCTCAGAGTACTGCAAGCCCCCATTGTAGGGGATGGGCGGCTGCTGCACAGTTTGGACATCAGTGCCTCGCACCGTGATGTCAGGGAGTTGCACGCTGTAGGGGAGGGAGGAAAAAGAGAAAAAGTGCCTGTCACTGCTAGGGAGATGGGGAGCCAGGAGACGTGCCCACAATGTGCCTGCACCCGCCCAATGGACCTGGACCAAGGTAACATAAGTTTTGGGGTGTCAGTGCCCCCACCTCATCCCTGACTGGGGGGTAAACCGTGGCTCCATGGGGCCTCAAGGTCCATTCAGGGCAGGGTGTCAGGCAGTGGAATGCCTGCCATGTCTCCCCTAATGGGTTGGGGGAGGCAGGCTGGGGATAGGCGAATAAAGAGAGATTTAAAAAAAAAATGTTTCATTGAGTCACCATCCCAGTCTGTGTGTGGTCCCAAGTGTCTCCCAGCCCCATTGTTCCAGACCTGCAGCTTCTTTCTTGACAGATCTTCCAGGAGATTCCCTTGATATCCTTCATCCAGCGACCCAGGTATGGTCTGAAGGCTAATATCTCTTCAGTTTTCTTCTCCCTGAGGGGTGACCCATTCCACTGGTTCATTTGTGACCAGTAAGCCGATGATCCTCACCGCCTCGGTGTAATGCAGCTCTTCGTCCAGAAAGGAGTAACAAGTACCAGTGGTCTATGACAGGCCAGAAGCTGACAGGTGTCCTCTGTATGGTGTTTTCCTGTCTTCTTCTCTTGAGTGCCCCTCCTGGAGTGGAAATGTCCTGGACAGCAAAAGGGTCTCTTGACCTGTTCCCGTTTTTCACTTAAAGGACACACAGAACAGTGGCTAGCCTCAAAATGGACTGCAAAGCTTTTGGCAATGTCCTGTTTGAATTAAAGAATGAATCTGGAGCCATAGTAATAATTTATTTAAACACATAATTTAGAATAATAATCACTTATTTAAGTGTAGAACTTAGTTCAGTAGTAATAATTTAGCTGATGCTATTGATCTTTTAGTGTTTAGATATTTAGTTTAGATGCTGTTATTTTGGGAATGTTTAATAAAATTTCCTTGTTTGCATTCAAGTCAGCTTCATGCCTTTCACTTGTATGTGTCCAGCTAGTGCAATTGGCCTGGGTTCCTTTCCCCTTAATTCTCCGATGCTGACTTGCAGGGCATCACCTGACGAATCCACCTCTAGGTGGTTGGTGTAGTCAAAACGTATTTTCCCTTCAAGTTGTAGCTAGGTGGAATGGCCCTGACCCGACCAGGCCATTTAGAGTGTAGTTGGCATCAGTGGCCTTACTTGTGCTGCTGTACAAAACTGGGCGTAGGCAGCAGGATGAAAAAGACAAGGAGTCCAAAGCATTAAGCAACTCGGGTCTGAATGCAATTCAAGGTATAGTGTACAGTTATAGTGTTTAGAGCTTAGTAGTCTAAAAAATAAAGTATAGTACGTAGAATTTGAAGTAAGCGATACATGGTGACATGTATATTTTCATGGGGGTGAATTTGTAGTGCCCCAGAGTTCCTGGTGCCCTCCAACAATGGGCATCTAGGTGCTCTCAGGCTTGTTAGGGTAGGTTAGGTGCCCAGAAATGCTGCCCCTGTTTAATTCCCCAGATTAGGTGCCCAAGGGTAGGTTAGGTGCCCCAAGGAAAGCGCCCCATCCCTTAATGTAAAGCCCCTGGTGGGTTTCATTTTAAAATATTTCTTTTACTCCTCATTTTCTCCCTGTCTGCTGCTCCAGTTAGATCCCCCCCAGTTGCCTTGCACCAGGAACCTGCACTCGTGGTCCCAGTCATGAGGGCAGGCAGGATCGGGCTCATCAGAATTCCAGAATGGAACACTCAGCCCATTTGAACAGCAACAGCTGTTCAGTTTGGGTTTTTTTTTTTAGCAGAAAAGAGCAGTAGCAGAGTGAAGAGGAAAGTTTGGCCGGCCGGGGCACAGCCAACGGCAGGGACTTACCTGATGTTCCTGCATCTTTTCTGATGTCCCAGCTGATCTGGCAGCCCATCGCTCCCTCTCATGTCCTGGGTGTCAGCAATCCAGTGCCTGGGCCTGCAGTGATGAAGACCAGTAGGAAGGGACAGCAACAGTGAAAGGCTGACCCCTCCAGCACCAGCACCAGCCCAGCAGCAGTAACAGTCAGAGGAGGCTAGTGGGTGGAGGTGGGTCCAGGCCTCCCCACCAATCCCTCAGCATCAGTTCTGGCCCTGTGGATCTGGAGGGTGGTAGGATGAGTGGGGGCAGCACCGCAGTCAGTTGCTGGGCACCAGAACATAAAGAAAAGTTTGTTTAAAAAAAAAAAAGAAAGAAAAATCAGCATTTAAAGTGAATTATGGTGCTTCCAGGTGCCACCGGAGACCACAGGCTGGTTGGGCCGAGCAAAGCCCCAGTTCCATGGACCGCCCACGGGGCAGAGTAAAGAGAAGCGTTCTGTTGAGCCAGCCACTGTGGGGACAGGTAAGGCCCCAGTCCATGGACTGCCCACAATACAGAATAAAAGAGGGCTCCATTGAGTCAGAGACTGTGGGGGCGGGCCAGGCCCCAGTGCAATGGACCGCCCACAGGGTGGAGTAAAAAGAAAGCCCCATAGAGACAGTGAAAAACTGGGCAGGGACTATTTAACTGAGGAACTGAATATGAATGAAGGCTTTAGAAGACGAGATTTAAAGGTGCAAGGCACCACCAGATCAAAGTTAAAGGGACAATGCACCAGATTTATGAACTGTCTGTAAAACACTGCATATGAGTGACTGTATAATGTTTGGGGCCCCTTCAACTGAATTGCTCACTGCCCTGTGTGTAAGTGCCACTCGAACTGTGTTCTAGTGCCTGCAATTGCACCAAACTGTGTTCTAGTGCCTGTAATTGCCCTGGACTGTGCTTTGCGACCTGCAGTTACCTGAACTGTGTGAACGGAGTGCACAGGAAAGCTTTGTTTGAAATAATGACCACCACAACTGTTTTACAAAATGTTTTATTGAGTCACCATCTCAGTCTGTGTGTGGTTCCAAGTATGTCCCAGCCCAGTTACTCCAGACCTGCAGCTTCTTTCTCGACAGATCTTCCAGGAGATTTCCTCGACATCGTTCATCCAGCAGACCAGGTGTGGTCTGAAGGCTGGTATCTCTTCAGTTTTCTTCTATTTGAGGGTGACCTGTTCCAATGGTCTATGTGTGACCAGTAAGCTGATGATCCTCACCATCTCAGTGAAATGCAGCTCTTCCTCCAGGAAGGGGAAACAAATACTGGTGGTCTACGACAGGCCAGAAGCTGACGACAAGTATCCTCTGTATGGTGTTTTCTTTTCTTCTTTTTCTCTTGAGTGTCCCTCCTGGAGTGGAACTGTCCTGGACAGTAAAACGGTCTCCCAACCTGTTACACTTTTTCCTTTAAAGGACATACAGAACAGTGACTAGCCTCAAAATGGATAGCAAAGCTTTTGACAATGTCTTGTTTGAATTAAGGAATGAATCTAGAGCCATAGTAATAAGTTACTTAAGCATAGAATCTAGAATAGTAATAACTTACTTAAGTATAGAACTTAGAGCAGTAGTAATAATTTAGCTAATGCTATAGATCTTTTAGTGTTTAGATATTTAATTTAGATGTTGTTATTTTGGGAATATTTAATAAAATTTCCTTGTTTGCATTCAAGTCAGCTTCATGCCTTTCACTTGTATGGATTTGTCTCTGGAAGATCCTGCCAGACCAGCCTGACTGAATACCACGACTGGCTAATGAGGGAACTGGATAATCAATCAATCAATCGTGCTTTATTTATAAAATAGCGCTATTCTAGGAAACCATAGCACTAGTACACAAACAATAAAAAAGTTCATATTAAAAACCACTGCAGCAGCTCAGATAAAATCAGTAAATAAAGAAGTTTTTAAGGCAGATTTAAAGCTCTCCAAAGTAAAGGCCATGCAGTGGATGTGCTGTATTTAGACTTCAGCAAGGCCTTTGATTCAGTGCCTCATGGGAGGCTGAGGGATAAGTTGCAATATGTAGGGGCAGGGACAAAGATGGTAAACTGGATTGTAAACTGGCTGAATGGGAGGCAGCAACAGGTGATGGGGGGTCACTCTCTTCCCCAAGGGTGATGACAAGTGGGGTGCCGTAGGGCTCAGTCCTGGGTCTGGTGTTTGGGTTATTCATATCGGATAGCTCACATGGCATTGGGAGCAAGATCAGTCTGTTCACAGATGATGCTGAGATAGGGGCAGTGGTGGATGACATAGAGTGGTGGCAGGGACTACAGGAGGAACTGATCAAACTGGAGGAGTGGTTGGAAAAGTGGTAATTGAGCTTCAGTGCAAAAAAGTGCAAGGCTTTGCACTTCAGGGCAAGGAACCCAGGGAGGAGCTACTAGTTGGGAGGGGTTCAGACAGAGGTCACAGAAGAGGAGAAGGACCTAGGGTGATCATAAAGGGTAATACGAACAACTCGGCTCAGTGAAGGAAGGCGACAGCTAAGGCCAACAAGATGCTGGGGTGTATCGCTAGAGGAATCTCATCCAGAAATAGGGATGTGATCCTGCTGCTGTATAAGTCACTAGTCAGGCCACATGTGTGCAGTTCTGGTCTCCCAAACTGAAGAAGGATATCGGATTGCCGGAGAGGGTGCAGCGTAGGGCAACTAAGATGATCCGAGGACTGGAGGGCAAAACCTATGAGGACAGGCTGACTGAGTTGAATATGTACACCCTGGAGGAGAGGAGGAATCAGGGGGATATGATTGGGACCTTCAAATATTTGAAGGGGATTAACAAAACAGGCAAAGAAGGGATATTTAAGCTGAGGAGAGGGAGGGACACCAGAGGGCATGGTCTCAGATTGGAGGGTGGAAGATATCAGAGAGAGAGATGGGGAGGCATTTTTTCACAGAGAGGGTGGTGGAAAATTGGAACACTCTACCCAAGGAGGTGGTATCCTGTAGCACAGTGGGCAGTTTTAAAAGGGCATGGGACAGGGTGCAAGGAGGAGTAAAGGTGAGGGTGGGTGGGGCAGCTGCAATATAAGGGTGCTAGCTGCACAATCGAGCAGACTAACTTGATAGACCATAAGGCCTGTTTCTGCTGGCAGATTCATATCTTTGTATGTTTCCAGCTAGTGGCAATTGGCCAGCGTTCCCTTCTCCTAAATTCCCCGATGCCAACTTGCCGGGTGTCACCTGAAAAATCCACCTCCGGGTGGTTGTCATAGTCTAAATGTACTTTCACTCCAAGAGGTAGCTGGGTGGACTTGCCCTGACCTGACCACGCCATTCAGAGTGTGGTCAGTGTCAGCGGCCTTACTCATGCTGCATTACAAAACGCAGATTCACTACTGATTATAACAATTTCAAGGAAAAAGGACTGTGTAATACTGATTCTGTGGAATTTCAGACGTCATGGGAAAATAAGCTGAAATGAAATACAATTGCTAGCGTGTCAGACCCCTAACAGAGACCACGAAATCAAAGCATTTCTGATACAACGTGACAATTTGGGGTGCTAAGCCTACAGCTAAGCAAACTAGAAATACAAAAATATGAAACAGTGCACACAGCAAGTACATCAGGCTATCGCGTTATTGGTGCACTGTCAGGATACCACAGCCAGCCACCCTACTTATCACCACACTCTGTGGCTTCCTCAGGGGCGGGTCTGGCTCACAATCCAACCTCACCCCTGAAGAATCCAAGGAGAGCGTCGATGCATATGGTGGTTGGTCGTGGTTTCCTAATATTGCAGCAAAAAATCAACAGCCTAAAGTATTTGGTGTGTGCGCTGTTTCATATTTCGTATTTCAAGTTTATTTGCATAGTTGCAGCTTTGGGAGCAGGACTGCTGTGGCCTTTACCTGTTCTGCTGAGTTAGGCAAACTAGCATACAGAGCCAGTACTGCTGGAGAGCAGAGCATGTCGTGC
This sequence comes from Neoceratodus forsteri, assembly GCA_016271365.2. NCBI lineage: Eukaryota > Metazoa > Chordata > Ceratodontiformes > Ceratodontidae > Neoceratodus > Neoceratodus forsteri. The sequence continues at coordinate 132,019,416 of JADMNL010000024.1, forward strand.
AAGTTCCACAGCATCAAGTTTCAAGTTCCGTTTACTGTTCGACAAATGAATGTCACTACAGTTTACAAAGTACAATATTCATCATACATCATACAATACATAGTCTAGATAAAATCACACCTAAAAATGTTATAGACATTTTACCTGTCTCCTTATATTGGACAATATTATATTTTAAGCAGCAGTTAATGACTAGAAATTCCTACCATTCATTTTCCTAAGGACACAATTCACTTTCTTTGTTCAGATTTATATGAAATTGTTCCCCTCTCTAATCTTTAGGAAGGAGGCCACAGAGTCCAGTACTTTTTTTTAATGCGATTTCAGCAAATGTGTCACCATGTGCTGTGGTTCTAATTGCAGTGTACCTAATATATCCCCCAGTAACTGTTTTCTGTATTTGAAACATAGAAACATTGAATGTGTTGGCAGAAAAGGACTGTTTGGCCCACCCTGTATGCCCTGTATGCCTAGCAAGACACTAGGACTTTGCAATTGCCTTACCCCACCCATCTCCCCCGGACTAACAGACCCCTGTATCTGTCCCACACTCTCTTGAATCCCCCCACAGTTCTTGCCCCTACCGCCTTCTCTGGGAGTCTGTTCCAGCTTTCCACCACCCTCTCCATAAAGTAGAATTTTCTGATGTTTCCCCTGAACCTTTCCCCTACTATCTGCATACCATGTCCCTTGTTTTTGATTACTCCCCTAGCTGTCAGATGTCCTCGGTTCTGGTGCCCTGTTAATACCCCTGATATATTTGAAGTTATCAGTCATGTCCCCCTTTTCCTTCTTTGTTCAAAGGAGTACATGCAGCGGTCCCTCAGCATGTTTATTCAAGTGTAACCCCCTTATTTCCAGGGGTTACAAGAATCTCATTAGAATTAGAGGTAAGCAGGGAAGGCAGCTAGTGATTTGCCAGTAAATGGATTTCACTCTGTTTCTCTCTCTGCTTTTAGTCTCAGCTGAGAGCTGGAGAGGTGATGTCATTTTAGAACTCTCACAGCTGCATAAGCCACACAGCCAGTTGCTGTGAGTGGGGAATTTAGAATTCTGTAGTTACTTGGTGGCTGGAGTCTGCAGAGTGAAGTTGCAGTTCCAGTAGTAGCTCTGATATGGAGCTGCAGTGTTCCTGTTTGTTTTTCTTTCTCACCCTAGTGGAGTGCAGCAATCTTCTAGCTTGGTTAAGTGGTGGAAACCGTCTCCAGGGATTTTCCAGTGTTTCATCTCAGGAGGGATGGAGCAGGCTACCAGGATGTTAGGGGTAATCCCCTGATCCTACCAGGACTTTGTGAAGCTGTCTTGTTGTGACAACTTCTTATGAGTACTTTGTTTTTTTGAGACTGCCCAGGAGTACCTGTATTTTATGGGTGGATTCTCTGACAAAGGGACCTTGTCACCTAAGACATTTAAAAGTGGGCTGTCCTCAGTGGAATCAAGTATGTGACCATCCATGCGAACAGAATCTTTACCTTTGACACCCCAGTGGTGCCCTGTGAGCATGTTAAGTGTGAAATACATTTCTAGACAGCATCTTCTGTACATTTTGATAATATGATGTGTATTTACCAGAGGGATGGCTGAGTATGAACTTGGAAACAAATGGGGGAGACCCCCCATCTGGAGTGACCAGTTTAGCACTCTGGGTTCTGAAGGGCACCTGTCTTTTCTGTCAGTACATGTGGCCAATGCTTGAAGAAAGTTTTACCCCAGTGAGTGGGTTTTCTCCAGTTTTACCCCAGTGAGTGGGTTTTCTCCAGTTTTGCCCCAGTGAGCAGGTTTTCTACAGTTTACCTCTTGTATGTGGGTTTTGCCAGTCTTGAGCCTCTCGTGCTCCATCGCGGTCTGTGTGCCACAACTTATCCTATGCAATACGGAAAGTGTACAAGTACTGGCCATGTGTGCCTAGTCAAGGGAAATTGCTTGTGTGTGTTCTACAGGTGGCTAGTCCACAATTTCTACAGTCATCCTATGCCAATTGGGAATTTGATGTCCTGTACCTCAGATATCTGCAATTACTGTCAGTGTAACCCTTGGGGGTCCATCTTCGCTTTGTGTTGTTCCTACTTTGTTACAGAATAAAGCCACTCTCTAGAATCTCAACCTGATCTGGACATTTATGTTACTGCTTCCCATGTGTGGAGTGACTTGGGTACCCCTGTCCAGAAGTACAAACCTAACATAGCCCTGAGCAAACATTTTCTCCCCAGACCTTGGCTGTGGCCATGGCATTGGTCCCATAAGGTGTGTGTCAGGTAGTAGCCACACTTGGTTTGTGTTTTATAATGTCTACTCCATCTGCATATCCCACCTTGTCTATGGTGGCACAATGTAACCCCCACCCCTCTCTTTTCCCCTAGACTATGGGAGGTGTGCCTGCTAGTGAAATAAGGAGCTGGTGGGGGCTTACGTAAGCATTATTCAATATCTATATTTGTCATATAAAGGGCAGAGAATGACTAAGTGGGTTAGATCATCCATGCCAAATTTACATTTGCATATCCTGTTACTCTTACTGTTATTATTCTCTTTATTAAACTGGTTCATTCTCCACTAGCTTGTGAAACATTCAAATCTAAATCTAGAAATAAGTTTCCTACTGTTGGGGTTTTTAATATCTGCTAGGTAATATTCTAGGTTACGTTTCCTTTTTAATTTTTTTGTTAACAATATGCATATTTTATACTGTTTGCATAATTCCATAACTCTTTCTGTGAAAATATCTCTGATCCTGTTCCCTACTTCCTCTTTTGTCCTAGCCATTTGTATCCTAAAGATTTCTGATGCACAATTTAATAGCACATAAAGTTTGACTACTTTGTCTATGATAGCAATACCTGAGAAAACTATATTTTGTCTCAGGTAATTCATGGACTCTTCTATACGTAGTCTTGGGAACCTACCTTCTGGCATCCCTTAGGCTTTAAGCCAATAGCTTATTAATCTTTGTTTAATTTGTCATTCCACGAGGAGTTGTCCTAGCACAGACCGCGCCAGCATTGAAAAGGTTCCATTCAGAAGCCCAACAGATTTTTTTTATAAAATGTATTTAAGCATGGTTAAATATCTATATTTATTTGAGCCCCCATATTTTTTCCCAATAAAGAAGTCGGCTCCTTATTTTGGCATTAATAACCTTTATGTTACTTCTTACTGAATTTCGTCCATATTTATAAGAGAAACAGCTCATTATGGGAAATAATCTTTTTGTTTTGTTTTCTAGTTATTTTGCATGCTTCCTCCATGCCCCCACCAGTGTCAGTTAATCCAAGATAACAAAAGTCAATAACCACTTCTATTTCCTTCCTATTTATAACATTTTTATATTTTCTGTTCTCACCAAATAAGATAATTTTGGTTCTAATGTAATTAATCTGCAAATCAGCATATTCACATTCTGTGTGAAAATTCGTCAACATTCTTTTCATTCCTGTATACAGCAACTTGTTGAGAGAAGGGTGACATCATCTGCATATGCCAGATAGGGACATGTTCTATTGCCTATTCTTGGCAAGTTGAAGTCTGTATCATACATATTTTGGAGAACTAAATTGAAATATAGCTTGAATAAAATTGGTGATAAGGTAACCCTTGTTTTAAGCCTATATTAGTAAAAAATGTCTCACTCTTGTCACATTTAGCATTATTTCTTAATGTATAATTATCCTGATACAAGACTTTAATTATGTTTATTATTGTTTTTCCCATACACATTATTTCTAATCTTTCCCACATTTTGTTTCTATTTACTTTATGAAAAGCAGCTTCAAGACTCACGAATATGCAGTACAATTTTTGGTTTTTAACTGTCTTGTGTTTATGGATTAAGTGTGCCAGTGTGAAACACAAATTAATTGTGGAATGCTGAGCTTTAAAACCAGCTTGTGCTTCATCTAATATATGAATTTCTTCCAACCAATCTATGATTCTGTTATTGATAATTCTTGTAAATATTTTTTTACTGCAGTCTATTAAACTTAAGGGCCTATAATAACTCGGGTTGTTTTTTCTCCCCCATAAGGAATTTTACCCATCTCCAATATATGCTTAAATAATTTATATGAAAAAGGAATCCAAAATTATTTTGTTTTCCATATGACATCTAAGGAGACCCTATCTGGGTCTGGCACCCTATGTGCTAAGAAGGATTCTAATGCTGTGATTATTTTTTCTATTGAGAAATCTTTTTCTAAGGGAATCCAGGATTCTGCCCCCGAGTCCTCCTTTAATCTTGTTATGTAATCACTATTATTACTGAAAAAAAGATTTTTGAAATGCTGTACCCATTTATCAGGTTCAATATTTGTATCATTTTCTTCACTGTAGTCTTTCATACCTTTACCAACTATTGACCAGATTTTTTTTTTGTATTATTTCTTTGGTTTACTGCCTCTTCCAATTCTGCCCATAGATGTTGCCTATATCTTTCTCTGTTTTGACGGAGTACTTCATTATAATCTTTTCTCATTTTGTTCACTATCCTCTTGTTATTTATATTGGGGTTGAGTTTTATTATCAATTGTTTATTGAGTTATTTCTTGGCTTGTTTATTTTCCTTATTATACCAAACTTGACCATTTCTGTTATTCATGTTTACCTCTTTTTGATATATTATTGGAAATTCTGGTCATAATACCTTCGTACTTTGCGATTATTGAATTGCTTCTCTCTATATCAGTATCTCTAGATAAGCTCTCTAGAATTCTTCTTTCCTCAAGCGTATTGGTAAATTCCTTACTCTCTATTCTCTCCCAGCATATACATCTCTCTCTTTTGATGCCTACATGGTCGTTTTCATCTTATTGTTAAAGCAAGTGCTGTTCATCTTTATCCTAATTTCTAGTGCACCATGTTGGCTTTCAGGTTTAATTTCAACTATCGGGTCCAGACATTCTGTTATCATATTGATGTTTACCCATAGCTGATGCATAACGAATGATCCATTTCCCCCATGAATGTAAAATTAGCTGGTTTATCATTGTGCAATCTGCCAATCAGCAGTCAAATTCCTTTCCACCATTGCCTTATGTAACTTCATCCTTCTACTCATCACCTGGTCCCTAGATTTCCTATCTGGTGCAGGTCCAGTGTCCCCCTTGAGAAATATAATACTCAGGGAGTATTCCATAGCCCCTGTTAACTGCCTTACTTTGGCATTAAAATCTCCAAGTAGCAGAATGTTCATTGCTGGGTGTTTAGTTCATAATTCCTCTATTAATAATTCCAACTGATTTAGCATGTCCGTGTCCCCATATTTGCTACTCTTAGGTGGGGAATAAATATTTATTATGTGTCTTTTTTTTCCATTCTGTACCCTGATTGCCAAAATACCGTCACTGCTGCATTGAAATTCTTCTGTAATTATATTCATTTATTTATTCAATCTCGGATTACAAGTACCTTTGAGTGCAAGGCAGCTCATTTACAAAGGTTCCACATCAGTGGAGAAAGGGTTACGGGTTAGACAGGGAGTACAACAAGATGATGGTAAAAAAATACAGTACAGTATGTATGCTACAGCATTAACATGAGATGATTGCTACAGCAATAATAACTAGTGAATAAACAGTAAGGAAGCAGCCAGCAAGGTGAGCTGACAGTTATACTGCAACAAACAGTTAAGTGAATACATCCAAAGCATACAGTGACAGATTAAGCAAAGGAGGCAGTAGGGAGTTAAGATGGAGGGGTAGATGAAAGTGGTGGCATTGTGATATTGATCAGAGTGGAAGGTAGCAGCCAGTGGCTTTGTCAGTGTTGTGGGGGGGTAGGAAGGGGGTAGGGGATAGAGGGGAGAGGGCATAGTGAAAGGGTGATGTAGGTGATCAGTGCCATGTAAGTGCCAAAATGTAAGTGCCAATGGGCGTGGACAGTACACGGTGGAGGTAGAAAGGAAGGAACCAGGATTGGATGGTACAATCACATGTGCTTTCAGTTATAAGATGCTGCCAGAGCAAATGTTTAAACTGTGTAAGCTTGGTTAGATTGGTCAATTCACTACACAGGTCATTGAACCAAATTGGGGCTTTGTACAAGAAGGATCTTTGGTACTGTGCAGTCCAACACCGTGGGATGAGGAGGTGTTCACATTCTGAATTACAGGTGTGCTGAGTCTTAAGGGATTTATTCAACAAGTATCCAATGTCTGGAGGCAAGAGCCCAAGAAGCATTTTTTTTTTTGGTCAGGAGACACGTTTGGTACTTGATTCTACCAGTTAGTTGAAGCCACCCAGTTTTGGCATATAGATCACAGGTGTGGGTGAGATGGGCAGCACCCATGATTAGTCTACATGCTTTGTTCAGAGCAACAGTTAGCCATTTGAGTGATGTGGATGTGGCAGCTCCATATGTTACTAAGTCATAGTCAATGACCAATAGAACCAAGCTGTGGATTGCAAGCTTCAGAGCTTCTGGAGTCAGACACCGTCTATATCTATAGAGGAGCCCAATCCTGGTGTTAATGTTTCTGGCAACATTCTCTATGTGAGGTACATAGATGAGGTGACTGTCCAAGGTTACACCAAGGTATTTAAAATCCTGTAGTTGCTCTAGAGGGGCTCCTTGGTTGTTTAGAACAGAGAGAGTATGGGCCTTGTACTTATGGTAAGAAGATGAAAACAGCAGCACTTTTGTCTTTTTGTAATTTAGCACCAATTTGTAGGTATTAAACCAGCTCCATGAATCCTAGTCGTAGGTTGCTTTGAAGTGTGTTTGGGTCAGGGTGGCTTGAGAAGATGACAGCGTCATCTGCATGTAAGAGAGTCTGTTGTTGACAAGCAGATGGCAAGTTGTTCAGGAAGATACCAAACAGGAGAGGACCCAAGATTGATCCTTGTGGTACACCAGACCGGACAGCCTTCTGTTCTGAAATGACATTAGCTATCTTCACCCTTTGTGATCTAGCTCCTAGGTAGCTTTTGAACCATTTCAGCGTGTATGGTGAGAGACACATTTTTGTGACCTGACTGAGTAGGAGTGGGTGATTCACAGTATCAAAAGCCTTAGTTAAGTCAATAAAGGCCACTCCTACAAGATTGCCTTGGTCAATGGATTGTTGAATGTAGCTGGTGAATTCTAGTAGCGCTGTGGTGGTGCTGTGTCCTTTTCCAAAACCATGCTGTTGCGGGCATTGGATGGAGTGAGTTTCCAGGTAATCCACAAGCTGGTTGGCAACTATTCATTCCAGCACCTTGGATAGGGGAGGAAGAATTTACATAGGCCTATAGTTACTACGCAGGGATCGATCACCAGACTTATGAACTGGGGTAACCAGTGCAGTTTTCCACACTTGTGGGAACTGAGACAGAGTTAGTGAAAGGTTTAGTATCTTAGTTATGGGTAAGAGCATTTCCTCTAGTGTGAGTGCAATTCATTTGTGGTCCAGAGAGTCTCCACTATGCCTTGACTTCCCCAACACTCTAGTTAGAAGTTTTCTGACCAGGGTTATTGAGACATTAAAGTAGAAGGGAACGTGCTCAGGGCTTTTTACCTCACCTAGACTTGTAGCTTCAGAGTCAGAGTTATTCTCAAAGAAGTCTTGAGGGAGTACACTGTTCAAGTTGATGAGGGCATTGTTAAAGGTGTTTGCAATTTTGAGCGGGTCCAGTGTGGGGGTGTCTTCAAGGTCTAGCACTGAAGGAGATACCTTGGGATCTTTGCCAGTGATATCTTTAATGTTTTATTGGGATTTTCTGCTGTCTCCCCAGGTGTTGGTCAGCATCTCCATGTGATGCTTAATTTTTGCTTCTGAATAGCTCATGTACAGGCATTTTTTGTGGTTTTATAAGCTTGCAGATCCTGTGATTTACCAGAGGCTTTGGCACAGTGCCATAGATTGTCCCGTTGTACACTGGTTATGAGGTCATGGGTTATCCATGAGTTCACTGTGCCTTGAACCTTCATATTTTTAAAAGAAGCATATGTATCACAGGCCATGTTGAAAACCTTGATGAAGTGCTCAAGTGCTGTGTTAATGTTATCGGTGGTGTCCAACATAGTCCAGTCCTGATAACGTAGTTGTTGTTTTAAAAGGTCTAGGTGACCACATTTGAGTACTCTGTTGTAGATAGTTTGTGGAGGTGGAGTATGGAATTTGTTAGACCAGCTACAGGTGACAGGGGAGTGATCACTAAGAGAGTCAGGGTGGACTGTTACATTAGAGATATGATATGGGCGATTTGAGATTATCCAATCCTGGGCAGTGCTTGTTCCAGTTTTGTAGTTAGTTCTGATTGGTGAGCTGACTACTTGAGTGAGAAATAATGCTGCTAAGACACCCTTTGTAGAACCATTTGTTTAGCAACAGCCAGTTTATGTTGAAGTCAGGCAGAATAATTGTCTCAGTGAGGTGATTTTGGGACCGGAGGTAGTCCAGAAAGTTGTGGAGACCTGAGGTAGGGTCTTTGGGTGGTATGTAGGCTGAGATCACTGTGAGAGTTTTGTAGTGGGCCCCCAGTAGCACTTTTATTGCCAGTGCCCGAGTGGTGCAACCAAGGTAAATCACTGGTAGGGCAAGACCCTTTAGCATATTTTTTAGATTGCATAGCCATCCCCACGTTTAGACAGCCTATTCTTGTCTAATCTATGGAACATTACTAATCCTCCCACACTCCTACCATACTGCTAGTGTTTCCTAGCCAATTTCCAATAGGATTAAAACCATTCAAAAAAACATTACCATTTACCCATGTTTCTTGAATACAAATATAATGAAATTCTTGCAGATACATCATTACTTCTGGATCTGCCAATTTTTCCTTTATAACTGATGCATTCCATGATAGTATTTTGGCCATACCACTGTTATGAACATTATTTCCTGAGAGGGCACCCATGGAACTGTGAATACTCATATACCTGTACCTGTGACCTCCTTCCTTCCTCAATTGTCAGCAATCCATTCTACTTAGAATCTCATACTTATTTGAAGTCTCTATCAATGTTTCCCATTTAGACAAGTTGTTTTTAGGAAAAGATTGTCAGCTATCCATACCCTTGTCTGGGTGGTCTTCCTCATACGCAAAAATGCATGGTTCATCCAGGAGATTTCACTTGGATAATAAGTGTTCATACAATACCCCCTCTGTCAGCCAGAATGACATATGACCACCTGTCTTCCACCTGACCACCCTTTGTATTTCTTGGCTACAAATACATACCTTTTTGATTATGCTCAGGGTCTCTATCAGTTTTTCTTTCTCATTTCTTATGTTTTCATTGTTCATTTGTTTTAATCCAAATAGGGATATCAATATACTGTTATTATTATCACTCTTTCCCTTAGTACTTTTATAAAATTCTAGAAAGAGATCATTTAAGCTTAAAATTCCTTCCATGTCCATCCCTGTTTTCTGTATCCCTTTCTTCTTGCTCTGTTGAAGCTTAACTTGTGCTCTGGATGTGGACATTCCCCTGGGGACCGACATTGGCCGGGCTGACCAGGGCTTATCCACTGCCCAGTGACTGGGCTGTGCATTTCTGAGATAGAGCTCTTTCATGAGACTTTACAACATTGACTGAACTCTGGTGACTGCTCCTTGAACAGTGGACTCCCTTTTTTATCATAGTTTGTAAATTTTGTTGGGTGTTTATTAAATAGGGTTTTAAGGGTGGGGAAGGTGGATAGTTTGTTTGTTGGTGAGTTTAGGTGGTAGTGTTGGAGAGTGTGAGTTGTGGTGTGTGTGAGGTGTGTGCTGCGATAGTGGGTGGAAGGGTTTGTGTTGGGGTGGGTTGTATTTTAAACTGTTATTTGTTTAAATTTTAATTCTGAGTAGTAGATTTGGTGTAGAGATTTGGTAATGGTGTTTTTAGTGCAGTCCCTGGGGTTAGTTTATTCCCCTTCTCTCCTTAAGGCATTGAGACCTTTTCATGGCCTATCTCTGTTATATGAGAAAGTATTTTTGAAAGAAATGTTTGATTTGAGTAAATGCTTGTTGGATCCTCCTGTTTATTTGACCTACTGAACTTCCCTCTACATAGATTATTGTGTCATATACATACAAGTGGTACTTCACTTCCTGATCATCAAATTTGAAGTCATTTACATAAAGATTAAACAATAATGGCCCCAAAATTAAACCCAGGGGCACTCAAGATTTTATTTGGGCTAACTGGTATGTAAATGGTCCTATTTCAACCATTTGTTTCCGTCCCTGTATATAGGAATCAAACCACTCAATCACTGAACAAGAAAATCCAATGACCTTGAGCCTGGACAGGAGGACTTCATGGGAAGAGGTTTTGCCTGTGTTCCAAATTTCTGCTCCTGAAAGACAGAAGTAGCTCTATCTAATTGTAGGACTCTCATCTCTGCGGTTACATTTTTGAGCTGTGTGGCTAAGGAACCCTTAGTTTGGGCACTGTGCTCCATCAGATTTTGTAGCTGGTGTCTTAAGTCAGGTAACATCTATATTTGGGTTGCGTATTTTTATTTATCAAATTCCAAAAATATTGCTTTATCTTTTTTTGCATCTTCCCACCACTGCAGGGTGTTATAAAAAAATCAAAACTGACTGTCAGGCTATAAGCAGACTTTGTATTTCCTTTTGCATTATATCTTGAGTCAACAGATGCACATTTAGCCTGCAAGGGACAGGTTTTGGTGGTTCCAGTTTGCCTGTTCATAGGTATACAGCCATCATTTGGTGGTCTGATATTTCAACTGGAATCAGTTTGGCTTGATATGGTACCGAGGTGGGGGCATCCACAGGTTATCAATTCTCATGGCTAGAGTATTTCTAGACTAGGTGAAGCCTTCTGTAGGATATTTAAAATGGTAAGCATTTATCAGCCCTGACTGTAGATGTCGGGCCCCATATTTATAAGTGGCTTGCTGCATTGCTCAAGTCCATGTGCCACACATCTCAAATGTGCCAGCACAAAACATTGGTATATTCAGTCAATGTGCCACAGAATGCAATTGTGCAAGTCCAGCTGAATATCTCGAACATGCATGATTGCGCAGTGGGAGATGTGTGGCATGGCAGGTGATCTGAGACCTGTGTGGGGCATAGGGGCATGCGCAATGTGCGGCCACATGCACTGAACACAGAATTGCAATATTCAGCCAGGATATGCAAATGGCCTCGTTGCACAGTCCAAGCCCATTCCCCACATTTGCACCTCATTACTGGAATGTATTCAGGACATTTTCATACCTGTGGAATGCACAGATCCAACTCTGCAGGGCAGCCACACCACTCCTCAAAGGTGAACAGGAGATACTGCAGCCTAGCAGGCTGGTGTGAAGGTAAGTGTGTGTGGGTGTACTGCAATGGCCTGAGTACAGTGCATCTACCTATGGCCCTATACAGAGCCAGATTGGGATACAGTGGGCTCACCTGGGCAGTGGCTACAGCAGCTTACCTGGACAAGCAAGGGGGTGGGCTCAGGCTGGCACACTCTGGTCTGTATGTCACATGGCTGTGGCACCCTAGCCCTGCATGCATCATGCAATCACCTACAGTGCCTCATATACCCCATAATACTGGACAAGGGTTGAGGCATGCATGGGAAGGTGCACCACCTTGGGTGTGTGACACTAGTCAGACCCTGGACCAAGCCATGGTGCCACCAGTACCACCAGGCCACCTGGGCACTGATGCCCCAGATGTCATCATGGGCACATGCCACCACCAGTTGGTGCCCTGATGGCCACATGTGTGCAAGCCATGGCTCCTGTTGCATGTGCTGTATTGTGGCTGTCCACACCACCTGTGTGCCAGGGGTGCACACAATGGCACCAGCATGTGGCAGCTGGGTGTCTAGGTCCCTGGTTTGGTATGGGGTAAGTGGCCATCTGGGTGGTGCCAGGGGTGTCACAGCACCTGTGGCTTTGAGTACTGCCCTCCTGGTATGACTGCTGCGTGTGGGTGCCTGTAGCACATCCTGGTGCAACTCCAGGGGCTGTCTCACCTCCAAGAGCTGTCTCAGGAATGCCTGTCTGCAGTTCAGCATCCTGCCTGTGGGTGGGTGGCCAATTTAGGCCATTCTTTTGGTGTCCTATCTTTGCACGGCACATTTCTGGGATGCGTAGAACAAGTGCTGCACATTTTGACTGAATATCCCCATGCAAGGCACATTCATGTCCCAGCCCTCTGTTTCTGCACCACATACATTATCTATGCACTATCATACATTCTAACATGCATGACACATATCTGCCATTTGAATATCGTGCTTCAGCACAATTTCCAGGATGCACGGCACATCTCAATTGTGAGCCATGCATCTCTTTTGAATATGTGGGACATAATTTTCCAAAGGCAATTTGCATTGTAGAATACTTTCAGAGTTTTGGAACACCTACCTGCTGGAGCAGTGGCACAATTAAAGTCACTTCCCAGGGCTAATAGGCAGGAGGTGTGGTGAAAGGTCTCAACCAATTGAACAGTGCCACCAGAGATGCTTTGGTCTGTGGAGCACAGATATTTATGATTCTATTATGCACCCCATCCTATATTATATCTAAAAGAAGGTCTCTTCCATGATCAGTATCTAACAGTTTATGATATGTAGCTCTTTCCTGTTTACATTATATTTCTAAGCCATCATGAGCATCTTGGCCATAGACCAAAAGGAGCATCTTCAAGGCCACAATTTGTCTATTAAATTTCTGGGAGGGATTTTAGAGGTGTAGCTTGTAAGATTTAATGGAGGAATCTTTTAAAATGGAAAATGTGTGCTCTCCTTTTTTCTATTTAAGATACTGTTAACATTAAGAGTAGCTATTGCTACACTAGTAGGGGTTTCAATCAAGAGACAAAATGTAGAGGGTATACAGAATAGATTCTGAAAATGTCCTAAAGTATCACCCCTCTTTATCTGCCTGATTTTTTATTGTTTGCTTCTGGAATGTCTTCTTCTATCTCTGTGAAACCATCCTCTGACAGGACAATATAGAAGATGTTGAAGAGGCTTCCGAGTTAATTTCCTCATCCAATGCACCCCATGCTCTCTCTCTCTCTATAGGAAGAGATTGAAATGTGTTCAATGTAGGAAGAACTTCAGAGATCTTGGGATATTTGTTCTCTGGACTGTGCCACTTCAGATTCCTGTTCTGTCTCCTGGTTACAATATTAAACTGTGGTGGGAATGGTGGCATAATGTCCATCTCTATCTGCACTGGTATAGGAGGTTGGAGTGGGGGGGCTCTGGTGTGTTTGTGACCTGAGGCTGAAGGGTTGTGTCTGTGCTCTGAGGTGGAGGTGAGCTCGGTTATCAAGTTTGTCTTCTACAGGACTGACAATGATAGTGGCTCCTGGCTCTGAGGAGAGTTGAGCAGCACCTTGTGTTTTTTTTTTTTTTTTTAACCAGGAAAGACTCACTAAGCTGAAAGCTTGTTTACAGGTGCAACCTGGGAGCACAAGGAAGTTAAGTGACTTGCTCAGGGTCACACAGTATGCAAGTGGGGGCTGTGGGATTCAAACCCAGGTCTCCAGGTTTACAGCTCAGAGGCTTAAACCACTGCACTATACTGTCTCCCTTCTGTTCACTCCAGTGTCCTGTGGGGTTTCCAAATAAAAATTGAAACATAGAATTTTCCTGCAGAAAAAGACCTTTCGGCCCATCTAGTCTGCCCCTTGCCCCTGCCTATTCCATCACCACTGAACCTAGGTGGTCACAGGTGTCACTCCCTCTCCCCATTCCCCTACTTAATATTACCCTGTGCCTATCCCACAAATGCTTGAAGCTCCTCATAGTCTTTGCTCCTACTACCTCCTCTGGCATGCTGTTCTAGTCATCCACCACCTTTTCCGCAAAGAAGTATTGCCTCACACATATCTCCTAAACTTCCCCCTCTTAGTTTCATTGCATGCCCCCTTGTTCTAGTGCCTTTCATTCTATGAAATAGACCCTCCACTTGCACCTTCTTCACTTCTGTGAGGTACCTGTAGGTTTCAATCATGTTCCCTTCCCACCCACTCTTCTTTCTTCTAAGGAGTACATGTTCAGTTCCTGAAGCCTTTCCTTGTATGGCTTTTCGTGCAACCCCCTCACCATTTTGGTTGCCCTCCTCTATACTGACTCCACTCTTTCAATATCCTTGCAGAGGTGCAGCCTCCAGAACTAAACACAGTACTCCAGATGGGGCCTCACCAGTGATACAACGGCAGCACCACCTCCATCCTGCTGTTAGAAACCCCCTCTCCCAGTGAAACCCAACATATTGCTAGCCTTTCCCACTGCTTTGTCACACTACCCAGCTACCTTGAGGTCATCAGATATGATGACTCTTAGGTCTCTTTCTTGCTTGATGACAGTAAGTTCCACTCCCCCCTGTCTTATACACAGTCCCTGGGTTCCACAGCCCTAAGTGCATAACCTTGCACTTTTTGGCACTGAAACCCAGCTGCCACCCAAGACCATTCTGCCATATTGGTCTGATTCACAGGATCCACTTCCTTCTGTGGTGGTTGTGAACCAGTTTGCTTCATCTTTTTTCTTTGTTGTCTCTGGATGGAAGACTTTTGTGCAGAGTTTAGAAGGTCTCCTTAGTTGGGGCGATCCATCTGGTTGTGCACTGCCCATGGGCATGGATGGTACAAATGTGCAGTTTCATCACATAAGCTGCATCACACCTCACTGCAGCAGTGCTGACTCATGGCTGTATTCACAACATCTGCTGCATTTTATTCTATCACAAGTATTTCTGAAGTGATGATCCACATTTAAAGCATTGTTTAGGATATTCGGGAAAGGAGTAGAACCCTTCATCCCAATCAAGAAATAAACAATTTGATAGAGATTCCACCCCCTTGAAAGATTGTTTAACTCTAAATTCCCCCTTCCCCCAGTCTAGATATTCTCACTGTCTAGTGTGGGTTAAGGGGTCCTTTCATTGGTATACTTCTGGGATAACCAGTACCGACTGTTGTATACTAAGATCCCCTCATTTCAAAACAGAATAATAATTTTTTTCAGGACTGGCTTGGTCAAGGGGGATTACAATAAAGGCATCCAGATATCAGTATGTTTTATTTTGTGGTACTTTATCCAAATTCTTTCCATCAGGGCCAATGTCTTAAAACCAACACTGAAGACTGTGTCATCAGAAATGTTTATCAGGGTGTATATCTCTGACAAAAAGAAACTGAGTTCTTTAGTAATGTGAGACCCATGTACACCCTATCAGGAGGGTTATCTAAGCCTGTCCTGTATTTTATTCTTATTGCTTTTTTCCTCCAAGCCAGTTCAGCATTTTGAGAAAAAAAGGTTTGTCATTGTAAATCATCGCTGTCTCCTCCAGTTTTGATGGTCTTCATTTTGCCCCTGATTAGTATTACTTTGCCTCAGGTTATCTTCATGTGAAGCCTCACCTTCTATGTCAGAGTGTACTGCAGTCGAGGTGCTAGGTCTTGCAGCAGTGGGTACAGTCTGAGAATTTGAGTTCTCAAAAGCAGTTAGAAAATCCATGTCCTCGTTCTGTGTCAGCTCAGACTGCCTTTCTTGCCCCGGTGCTGTGTTCTGAATATTTTCTGTATCCTCCTTTGTGCCCTAATCCAGGAGCTGTCCAGCATTTTAGCTCCCTCTGACCCCAAGTCATTTGCTTATTCATTCCTATTGCCTTGCTCATCTACCCTACTATATTGTCCAGGTTTCATATTCAGAGGTGTGTCATTGGTTAGACTAGTAGGAAAATGTGCAACACTTACCCCTGTGAGTGCAGACTGAGGCAGAGATGGCTGTTCCAGATTCTGTTCAGAAAGATGTGCAGAAAGCCTGGGCTCAACTGAGAGCTGTGTCAGGAACCATGGCTCTGCTGAGCCAAGAGCTCCTGTCAAGCCATGAGTTTTGATTTTTTGAATCCACAGTGGCAGTCTAAGGAGGAAGGTGCTGGTCTGTGGTTTGTAGTCTGTGATCCTGACAGCATGAAACAGCAGGTGTAGAGGTACTGTGTAGAGGGTCTCCAGAATCATGCTGTAGCCCTGGGATGCATCTAGGGACAGAGGTCATGTTCTGTGCTGCCACAAAGGGAGCAGTGTGCATTGGGGAAGCTGTCATTGTCAGGGAGGGGGAGGTAAGGGCCATGTCAGATATCGTGCCAGGTGTCAGGGTCTCATAGTGAAAGGACATTGGGGCTACTGAGCATATGGAAAGCACACCCTGTGCTTTTGCAGAAACTGTCTTTCAGGAAGCAGATGCCAATTTCTTAGGACAAAGTCAGCTCTGTGTGGAGGTTCATCTCAATTGTCAGCTTGGACTTGAAACATGGATAGCCTCTCAGCTGATATCACAACTGAGGACTTTCTGAAAGGTGGCCCACACATTTACAGCCTGGATGTTCAGGATCACAAGTCGAAGCCAAACTCTTTTCTCTGGGGATTTCTTCCACCCCACTACTAACAACACTGAATCCATAAACCAGGAGTCCCCATTTCTGGTGGATGATCCAGAGCGCATTGAACCCACCTGTCATCCTTTCTAAATTTAGAGTCCGTAAATATTGAATGCACATTAAGTACATAATAACACAACAGTAAAGGCGCATTAGCGCTTTTGACTCAAAATGTGAGTCTTACTCAGGGGAAAACTCACATTTGAGTCGAAGTGCTGGGGTAACACTGCCTGTTGAATGTTTGCTGTGCTGTATTTTGTGCTTATTTGCAATGTGCACTGAATAAATTCAATTATTTTGCACGAAGATCCTGTGTGCTGCTCTCTCTGTGTGGATTTGGCATGTTTTAAGACAGGTCATCTCTCCGAGCAAGCACCAACCATGTTGTTCTTTGATTGCACACTAACTTCTTGGAACTTGAAGTTGTAGGTCTGCTGGATTTTGTTGGCCTGTATCTGGATATGGTTACAGTGGCTGGGATACTGCTCCATTCAGTGTATACAGTAACTGGGAGACTGAAGGCATCACTTCATCAGGTGGGTCATACATAGTTTTTTGCTGCAAATCAAGTTGTTCTTTTGCCGACTGAAACTTAGATGCTGCCCTTCTTCCAAAAGGAGCATCAACTGGGATTTATTTGTTAACATCTGGGCTGACAAATGGGTTACTGCAGACACCAAGTTCCATAATGTTTCAATCTTTTGCACAGTATGCAGTTCTAAATCGTTTGTATTTTTGGTGGCCTCCCCATTATACTGGATGGGGAGGGTCTTCCCCCTTACTTCAACTGCAGCATCCTTGCCTCCATTACTACAGTTCAGCATCTTGGCAGGCAGCATGATGGATACGGCTTCTCCCTACTGATAGAGTATGGGTATTCCCCCGTGTCTTGGCCAAATTTCCCCCATTCACTGAAAAATATCATCAGCAGCTTAATCTGGTTCAATTTCAGCTGGCTTTTATCTGCATCTCCCCTCCCTCTGGACAAGGCTGAAAATAAACATAATTGCCTAGTCCTCCTTTCACAGTAAACAAAAACTAAATAAAAAATAAAATAAACAACAGCAAGAGGAAAAAGTAGGTTCCTTTAGATGAATTCTGATACATGCAGTTTATTTGTAAAACAATGTTTCCTTATTTTAAAATTCTCATTTGAATGGTTTGCTAGTGTAGATAGTTGGCAGATGAGACAAACTTTATATAGATTACTACTAGTTGTCTGGTCTGGTTCTGACACACAGCAGAGATCGTTCAGTAGTTTACATTCTATCATATCAAAGGTCATATAAACCAGACCCTGCAGACACATCTTTACCATTTTGAAGGCCATGATATGTTAGAAGGTTTTGAGACTTACACATTGGTACCCAAGAAACTACTCCCTTGGAGTTGGAAGTTACGTACAAATGCTATGATCAGTATTAAGTTGGCTGTATCTGCTGCTTCTAGGTAACAACTGAGCTGATGTAATTTGAAAAGCAAACTCTGCAAGGTGCAATATGTTAGCACAGGTTTAAGTATTAGTAGCTTCCTGTGGAGCCTTGCTGCAGCAGGTACAGCAAAGGACACCCCTGAGAGGGAGCATTTTCTGCTGACTACAGCCTCCCAAGCTAATGCCCTTGAGTGTGTTTCCCTTATGACTTTGCCCTTGTACCTCAGACTGCTGCACAGATGACTGCTGGAGACCACAGTCCTTTCAAGAGGAAAAGAAGGAATGACTGCAATAATACTCCCTAGCTGGATTGACTGCGAAAGGACAGGTGACTTTGGCTAAACCCATTCGTACTACATGGTGTGAATTTCAAATTAAAAGGGTTTGTGCTGGATGGAGGTCTCTTTCCCACACTTTAACATGTCCTGGAGAAAAGGACAATTGCAAAGAGCTCACCTACAGCTGTGGTGAATTGTTTGCACAATACTGTAACTCTGAGAGGCAAATAGCAAGTGTTTTCTTTATCCGTCATGGCCTGATAGACTGCAGGAGGTCAAGTGACCCAAACCAAACTCCTTTAGCATTACATGGTACGTACATCAAACTTAGGGGTCTGTGCTGGATTGGAGGCTCCTGCCTACATACCAGTGTTTCCTGGAAGTGGCAGATCACAATGAGCGACTCACCTACTACAGTGAGTTGACTGCACAATGCATACTCTTTTTAATTTCTTTTTACCTCCTGACACAAGTGGCTGTGGAAGGTCACGTGACTCAGTCAGGACTCTGTTAGCACTAAAGGATGTGAATTTCAATTTGTAGTGCTCCATGCTGGATGGGGGCTCCTGCCCATAACTTGATATGTCCTGGAGGTATTACACAGTTGCAAGTCACCTGCAACATTGGTAAGTACTGTAGTCTACACAATGATCTCTGAGAGACAGCTGTAGACATTTTTGTCTTTCTACCTCCTGGCTTACTTGACCATGGGAGGTCATATGATTCTGGCCAGACTTCTTTTGTGCCCTACGGCATAAATTTCAAACTGTAAATGTCTCTGCTGGATGGAGTGGTGCTTCTGCCAGCATCCTGATATGTGCTAGAAGTATCACATGGCTGCGAGCAGCTCACCTCCAACTCTGATGAGTTGCCTGCACAAATGCTTAGTAATATGTGATTTACTGCTGAAACCCATATCACATTCAGTGTATTTAAAAGTCTCTCCCCCTGCATGAATCCAATGGTGTTTGCAGAGTCATGTTTTGCACGTGAAAATAGCCACTACATGTATATAGATTCTATCTGCTGTAATGTTTCCACCTGTTGGGGGTTTCTAGTTCAATATCAAGAATGGCATATTGCCTGTGTGGGTCTGCTGATGTCTAGCAAGATTTGATTTCTGGCTGAAAGTCTTCCCACACTCAGTACATTTAAAATGTTTCTCTCCATTGTGGATGAGTTGATGTCTAGCAAGGACCGATTTCTGGCTAAAACTCTTCCCACATTCAGTACATGAAAATGGTTTCACTCCTGAGTGGATGAACTGATGTCTATCAAGAACTGATTTCTGGCTGAAGCTCATATCACATTCAGTAAATTTAAAAGGTTTCTCCCCAGAGTGACTCCTCTTATGTTTAGAAAGCTGTGGGTTATCTATGAAACTCTTACCACAATCAATGCAAGTATATGGCTTTTCTCCCGGTTAGTGTCTCCAAATGTTTAGGGATTTCCTTATACCGTGGCAACAATGGACCCCATTCTTTAGCCAGGACATATTCAAAACTCAAGAAATTAGTACTGTATTAATCTTTGATGTTTGCTGAGAGTGCTCTTCTCAGCACACGCAACATCTCCAAAATGGCTTCCTTTTAAAGTTCATAAGGTGTCACAAGTATTGGTAGCATATTTAAATGTGCCTGAAAGTTCTTTTTAATTAGTCCCATTGCTCCAAGCACTACTGGAACAATTTGTGTGTCCTTATTCCACATCAGTTTGATTTCTGACTGCATATCTTGGTATTTTATGATTTTGTGTCTCTCTGTACGCAGCACACTGTAGTCACCAGGGGTGGCTATTTCAATCAGTAATGCTACCTTTGTTCTCTTTTCTTGTATTACAATATCAGGTTTTCTTGCTTCCACTTTCTTGGCTGTAGATATTGGGTGATCCCATGTGATCATTACTTCTTCATTCTCTGTGATTCTTTGTGGTTCATGTTTCCAGTGTCTCTCTGCTACCTGTATGTTATAGTGTTTGCACAGTTTCCAGTGGATCAATCTTGCTACATTGTTGTGTCTTTCAGTATACAGGCCTTCTGCCATGAGTACTTCACATCCAGCCACAAGATGCGCAACTGTTTCTAATTCTGTACTACAGAACCTGCACTTGTCTGTTTCTCCTGTTTTTTCTATGGATTTTGTGAACCATCTTGTGCGTAGCCCACTATCTTGGGCTGCCATTATTAGTCTCTCATCTCGTGGCCTAAATTCACCTCTTCTTAACCACTCATGGGTCAGGGCTTGATTGACCTGTGGTTGCTCCAGTAGCTCCCTGTATTTTCCACTATAATTGTGGACCTTCCAATTGTTTTTTCTTTTCTGTTGGTCTTTATCCTTATACTCCTTTTTCTGATTCTTTGCATTTTCTGCTGCTGACAATTCCTTATTTACTTGTGGATTGACATCAATTTCTACTACCCTTCTGAAGGCTTCTCCTAATTTGATGAGTGAAGTCATTTTAGGCTTATTTTCTTCATGAAGCAAGACCTTAATTATATTTGGGTCCAGGGATGTCAGTAAGTATGTATGTAGCCCCACTATTGTGGATCTATATGTGTAATCAATCTCAATTTTTTTCAATCTCAATCTTTTCTCCAGTATGAATATGCTGATGTCTGGCAAGAATGCATTTCTGTCTAAAATTCTTCCCACATTCTGTACATTTAAATGGTTTCTCACCTGAGTGAATCCGTTGGTGTACAGTAAGATTATATTTATTACTGAAATCCTTCCCACAAACATTACATGTATGCTTCTCTCGGGGTTAGTGTCTCCAAATGTTTAGGGATTTCTAATACCGTGGCAAGAATGGACCCCATTCTTTAGCCAGGGCATATTCAAAACTCAAGAAATTAGTACTGTATTAATCTTTGATGTTTGCTGAGAGTCCTCTTCTCAGCACACGCAACGTCCCCAAAATAGCTTCCTTTTGCAGTTCATAAGGTGTCACAAATATTGGTAGCATATTTAAATGTGCCTGAAAGTTCTTTTTAATTAGTCCCATTGCTCCAAGCACTACTGGAACAATCTGTGTGTCCTTATTCCACATCAGTTTGGTTTCTGACTGCATATCTTGGTATTTCATGATTTTGTGTCTCTGTACGCAGCACACTGTAGTCACTAGGGTGGCTATTTCAATCAGTAATGCTACCTTTGTCCTCTTTTCTTGTATTACAATATCAGGCTTCTTTTGCTTCCACTTTCTTGGCTGTTGGTATGGGGTGATCCCATGTGATCATTACTTCTTCATTCTCTGTGATTCTTTGTGTTCATGTTTCCAGTGTCTCTGCTACCTGTATGTTATAGTGTTTGCACAGTTTCAGTGGATCAATCTTGCTACATTGTTGTGTCTTTCTCAGTATACAGGCCTTCTGCCATAAGTACTTCACATCCAGCCACAAGATGCGCAACTGTTTCTAATTCTGTACTACAGAACCTACACTTGTCTGTTTCTCCTGTTTTTTCTATGGATTTTGTGAACCATCTTGTGCGTAGCCCACTATCTTGGGCTGCCATTATTAGTCTCTCATCTCGTGGCCTATATTCACCTCTTTTTAACCAATCATGGGTCAGGGCTTGATCGACCTGTGGTTGCTCCAGTAGCTCCCTGTATTTTCCACTATAATTATGGACTTTCCAATTGTTTTTTCTCTTCTGTTGGTCTTTATCCTTATACTCTTTTTTCTGATTCTTTGCATTTTCTGTTGCTGACAATTCCTTATCTACCTTTGGATTGACATCAATCTCTGCTACCCTTCTGAAGGCTTCTCCTAATTTGATGAGTGAAGTCATTTTAGGCTTATTTTCTTCATGATGCAAGACCTGACTATATTTGGGTCTAAGGATGTCAGTAAGTATGTATGTAGCCCCACTATTGTGGATCTATATGTGTAATCAATCTCAATGAGGCCCATGCCTCCCTCTGCCCTTGGGATGTATAATCTTGCATACACTGATTTTTGTATATTAATTGGTGAGCATGAAACATTTTTCTTGTTTTATATCTAGCTGGTTCAACACTTTCTGTGGCCAGTCTATCACACCAAAGCTGTATGATATCACTGGAAGGGCGAGTTGATTTATAGTTTGCACTTTATTTCGTGTTGTCAAGCAGTTTTCAAAATTAGCTTTAACCTTCTAAATATTCCTTGCTTATTTTTACTCTCATTTGTTCATGTTGTGTTGTTCTTCTTCTATTCCCAGATATTTATACACTCCTCTGCTCAAGTTCTTTATGTCACAAACCTCCACCAGATTCATGTTTTCTTTACGAGTTAACTTTCCTGCTACAATGTTGCTTTGGACATTTGTTCAGGCCAAACGCCATCCGTATGTCATCAGAGAAGGTCTTAACAATTTGTAGTTGTTCTTTCAAATGTTTGTCAGATGAACTGTAAAGTTTTAGGTCATCTACAAATAGAAGGTGAGATGTTAGTTGTTGATTGTTTTTGTTTCTGGGGTTCAAGCTGTATCCATAGCCTAGGTTGTTGATTAGGCTACTCAAGGGATTGAGGAGCAAGGTAAACAGAAGTGGTGACAAAGAGTCACCTTGAAATATCCTCGTTGGATACTTATATTTGGAATGGTGATTTGACCTTCTCATGATTTAATTGCAGAGTGGTTTGCCACTTTGTCATTGTTGTTGTGATGAAGTTTATCAGTGTGGGATGTATCCTGTAGATTCGTAAACACTCAGTGATCCAGGAGTGTGGATACTGTCAAATGCTTTTTGTAGTCCATCCATACACTAAGATTTCGGCATTTTTGCAGCTCTCCATAATGGCTTTGTTCAACATGAGATGGTCCTTGTGCCATATGATTTTCTTTTATTACCTTTTGTTCTATTGCCATGAGTTTATTGCAGTCTAAATGGTTGTAGACTCTATCTGCATCGATTCCAGTATATAGTTTATATGTTGTTGGTAAACAGGTTATTGGGCGATAGTTCTTGGGGAGACTGGCAGGTTCAGATTTAATAGGAGTGTGGTATTCCTCGTTGTTAACCAGATGGGTGTCAAGTCAGGGTGTGCGATAAATAGTTTTTGAGGTAGCTAAATCTTGGGTGCAAAGATGTTAGTACTTTCAGCCAGAAGTTGGGTACTGCATCTGGACCTGGGGTTTTCCAGTTGGAGGCCTTCCTTATCTTCATTTCTATCTCCCTTAGCAGTTACGCCAGGCCACCCATATCTCTAGTAGTACCATTTTTAATGCTGTCTTTTATTTCCTGTATCCACTCTGCATCCCTATTATGTTCAACTGGGTCTTCATAAATACTTCTCCAGAATTCTCAATTTCTTTCTTTACTGGTGGAGTTTTATGTTGCTGTTTTCTTTCCCAGCTCCTCTAGAATTTCTTCGGTCTTCTAAACCATCTATTTTGCATTTTTTCATTGTTCCTTTCTACGTATCTCCTGAGCTTCTCGGCTTGAGCAGAGATCTTAAGCTTGTTATTTGAGATGGTAAAATTTAGGTCTTGATCTGTTTTAATACAGCATTTTTCTTTGATTTCACCCACTTTCCTGATGACTTTCATTGATCTATTACCTTTTCTAAACTCCTCCAGCAGTGATACTTCTGATCTTAGTTCCATAATTGTCCCTTCTATCCGCTTTTCCATGGTGGTATGCTGAATTTCCTCTCTTTTTGTTCCTCATTCCTTGCTTTTGGCACTTCTCTATTTATTAGTCTCGCTGCACAATAATGTATTCTCTGTTTATTTCAGTGACATCATATGGATCCCTCTGGATGGTTCCAATAACTTTGTTTATCTGTTTTATGTTCCTCAACTGTGTATGTCAGGCATAATTTTGCAGTCTTTCCTTTGATGTATTTTAATATATTTGTCCATGTCAATTAGGTCCAGCAAGTCTTCTCTCATGTTTTCTTCCTCTTGTTAATGGTTGTTCCTGTAGTTGGCATTTCCTGCTCTTCCACTCTGTATGGGTTGAACTGGAACTTCAGCTGTTTTACCTGGATATGTCACTTGATGTGCACTTTGCTGGGTGTCTTTAGGAGATGTGTCATGTTTCGCTTTCATGTACCAATATTGGCTTGAGCAGTTGTCTGCTGTAACGCTATCAGATGATATTGGTGGAGGCTGAGTCTCTACCTCAAATCCTTCTTTCTTTAACTGTTCAAGGACTTCTATTTCGATGTGTTGCCTTTCTAGATCACTAAACTGTGCACTTTTCATTACATTTCCACTTTGTGTGGTTATTCTTTTCTTTGTGATGTTTGCCATATCTGGATGTCTCTTCTATATGTCTGTTCAATATGTCTGTAATTTTCATTGCTGTGCTGGTAAGAGCTGCTTTCTTTTTGGCATAAATGCTACACCATATCAGATCCCTTTTCTTTGCTATTGTCCATGTATCTGCTCTTCCCTATGGAAAGCCTCTGGTACTCTCTTCCTTCCCTTTTGCTACCTCTTCACTTGCTTCCTTCTGTAGTCTGCCAAGTTAATCTCATCTATGTATTTTTTGTTTTTATTTGTCCTATTAGGGATCTAAAGTTTGCATCTGTCACACTGTTCAGTTTGTCTGTGGCAATTATTTCTCTCTGCTGCAATTTGTTCAAGTCTGATGGTATATCCTCTTACTGGAAACTCAGGTGCGCCGCATAATAATAACAATACATACTTAGTTTGTCCTCGTAAGTCCACTTAACTGTTTGCAGTCCCTCTGGGCTGGCCTCTATCAGTCTTTTTACTGTTTGTGGCTTGTTGGCTTCTGCTGCTACCTACTGTGGGACCATGCATTCCATGATCTGACACTGTGGCAGGGATGGTACTATTACCGGGGATACGGCACTATCACATCGTCTTCAACCTCTGCCCTAGTGCCTCAGGCTAGGTTGGGCACTTTTTATGCTGGGATCTGTGCGCCCAGCTTTCAGTTTCATTTTTGTCTCTTTCCATACTATATATTGTCTATACAGTAGTATCGCCTTGGTGAGATTCTGTTAAAACAGGGCCCACCACGTGAAGGTACTCACCAAGACTTGAGCATGAAATAACTGTGGCTTGTCACTAGTGTCACAAATTGCTCCACCAACGATTCGTCACTCTCACTTCATCACTCCATCCGAGCCCTTACTGAAATCCTTCCCACAAACATTACATGTATGCTTCTCTCCTGTGTGGATCTTCTGATGAATAATGAGAGCTGATTTTTGTCTGAAACTCTTCCCACACTCAGTGCATTTAAAAGGTGTCTCTCCTTGACAGATGAGCCAAGGTCTAGCAAAAACTGATTTATGTTTGAAATTCTGGCTAAAACTCTTAATACCACACTCAGTGCATTTAAAAGTTTTCTCCCCTGAGTGAATCTCCTTGTGTTTAGGTTGACTTGATGTCCAACTGAAATCTTTTCCACACTTAGTGCATGTAAAAGGTGTCTCCACTGTGTGAATCTGTTGATGGTTAGTAAGATTTGATTTCTGTATGAAACTCTTCACACAGTCAATGGATTTATGAGTTCTCTGCTGCGTTACTCTGCCACTGTTTAGTAATACATAATTTATGACTAAAACCCTTTCTATGTTCAGTATATTCATATGGGTTATCCCCTGTGTAGATATGTTGGTGGTTTGTAAGTGTTTTTTCAGCTGTGAGACTTTTGTCACACTTGCTATGTGCACAGAACTTTTCTTCTGAATGAATCACCTGATGTACAACAAAATATGATTCCCGTCTGAAACGCTTCTCACACTCAGCACATTTAAAAGATTTTTGTCTTGCACGAGTCTGCCTAAGAAGTGAAAAATCACTCAGCTGTTTAACACTCTTCCCACTGGTGGTAAATTGAAAAGGTTTGAATGTTACACTAAATCTTGGGTTTCTCTTTGCACTGTGAATTTTCTGATGTTCTGTAAACTTTGGTTTTGCAGATGTTAGTCCATCAGGAAAACTTTCCTCATGCATAGCTCTTTTAAAAGCTCCTCTCCTGTAAGGCTCTCTTGTCTTGTAGGAAGTTCTAATAGTTGATACTTCTCACAATTAGCAGGTTTAGGGACTAGAATGAAAAGAACAGGAAATGCTTAATTTATCAGTTTTATATAAAATGGCTTTTATCAAAGAAGCATTCTGACTGGAAAGAGGTCAAGAGGTGGTCCCCATCATCAAGAAAGGGACAAGGTTAGACCCGGGCAACTACATGTTAAACAGCCTGACACTATTGTTGGCCAAGGTTCAGGAGGCCATTATTGAGAATAGACTAATGAAGCACCTAGTTGAGGCCAAGGTTCTTGCTCTCTCTCAGCTGGACTATGAGAGACAGATCATGGCAAACCAACCTGATCACATTCTTCGAGGTTCAGATGGAGTAATGAAAGTGACAAATCATCAGAAAAGCAATTATCGACATTATGTCTCCTGTATACAACATTTTTGTACTTTGCCCGGACGTTTGCCATATGCCATAACAACAAAGACCACGCTAAAGTCCAGATTGACTACATTCATGGCTCTGTCCCTGCCCACCTCACTGGTCACATCTGCAAAGAATGTAATCATGTTGATTTACCATTATCTGCCCCAATGAAGCCTTGCTGGGAGGGAGCAAGACATTGGCCTCAACCAACTGCCCCATTGTTCATCCTTGATATTAGTTTGGTCTGACCTTGTTCCTTTTTTGAAAATGGGGACCACAGTGGCCACTTTCCAGTCCTGTGGCCACATGCCTGTACAGACAGACTACTGAAAGATTACATGTGTGTAGTAAGATCAGATTTCTGGCTGAAATTTTCCCAACCAGTTGGGATGCACTCGAGAATGTTGAAGGAGACAATAAAGACACTGGTAGCTCCCTTGGCAGACCTTTTAGATGAGTCACTAGTAACAGATGAAGTGTCAATGGACTGGAGGGTGAAAACATGGTCCCTCTACACAAAAGAATGGAGACAGGAAGAACTTAGATAGTTATAGACCAGTGAGACTGACATCTATAGTAGACAAACAATTGGAGAAAATTATAAAAGAGCAGATAGTTTAATTGGTGGAAGAAAGTGGGCTTATGGAAAGGAATCAGCATGTGTTCACACAAATTGGATTGATTTTTTCAATTCAGTGACACAAATGGTTGACAGAAGCTAGCCTATCTGCATACTTTACTTGGATTTCAGCAAGACCTTCAATTCAGTGCCACTTAGAAGATTAGTGAAGACGTGAAATGGCCTAGGACTACGGGATGAATTAACTAGATAAATAGTTTTTAGGTAGACTCAGAGGCTTTTCCTAGAAACAGAAAAATAAAGACAGAAAAATATTACAAGTCCATATAGTGTATTACTCTGCAAATTGTGTGGCATTTAGATGAGTGATTTTAAAATTTCACATTTTAAGAACTCCCTTAAAAGAGCTCACATTGAAATTGACCTGCTGTTGTTTTTAATGACTAATTACCCTTTGTATTATATGATTTACTACTTTTACCTGTGACCTGACTACTCCACTGCTACAACCTTGTCTGTTACTCCAGTATGAAAACTGCCTGCTGTTGTCTTAAATGTCTAATTATCAGTACTGTTTTAAATAACTTAACACTCTTTTGCATTTTCTGGTCTTGTTTATCTGCATCCATTACACACTGCCTGTAGCTCCTTTATCTTTACCTGACTAGGCTCCACTTCAGCTGGTATTGTGCTGATTGTGTAAAATGTATTGTAATCCAATACTGAAATGGAACCTTTGGAAAACAGCACTTGTGCTCAAAGGTGTTATTCCAAACTATGAATAAATCAATCAATGAATAAATTAATAAAATAATACTGAAATATACAATTTGGCAAAATGTTTGACTGCCTAAAATGCAACCCATTTAAATCCTGTGACTTAGCATTCAGTACCAATACCCATGCTGTATGGGTCTCTAAATCTTAACACTGTGGAGAAATTGTAAAATTAGATGAAAATACCTAAACAGTAAATTCTGAAAAACTATTTGGCCACCTATAACTCAGCCCCCTTTAAAGTTAGGAATCTAATACTTGGTACACTTATACATGTGGTACTGACCTGTATACCTAAAACTAAACCAAAATAATTGCAATTGAAATTTTGGCAAAATGCCACAGAATTTCTGTGGAAATTCCTTGAAAATTCATGGAATCAGAATGGTAATTCTGCCAGAATTCTGTAGGTGTAATTTTACATTCTGCACATCTCTACCACTGTCCGTAGGTAATTCTCAAATACTGCAGCACAATTCTGGAATTCTTTTCCTGTTTATTTTTAAACCTGTAAGGCACTCTATAATTAGAATGTTCAGTCGAAATCATGTCTTTAAATTGTCAGACTGTATCCTTCTGTAATATTTTGCTTTTTACATTATGTTATTGTTTCTGTAATTAGGCTTTCTATTGTATGTATTCAGGTCACCCCGCAAATGGACACCTGTTGCCCGAGGGCCTACCTAGTAATTAAAATAAAAAGAAAGAAAACAGGATAAATAGCTGTGATGACAAATTCACAGTCACTGCACTAGCACTTCTAAGGCTCTATTGGATACAAGTATGTCCACCAACAGGTGTGTACCATTTAAATCAGTAGACTTTGTCATTTCTACTGGTGGTACCCAGCTGGACTATGAGAAATAATATACAGCTCACACAGAAATAATACAGGAATAATATACCTCCATATAACAGCCACTATACTTAAAGAAGCATTTGTCAATGCCAAATGTTTGCTTGCTGGTATTAGCACTGAAAATGCAGGAGTTAGACAGATGCAGAATAGGAATGGCAGTGAAGTATTGAACTTCATGCCAACCCCATCTCCATCCTGTAGAGATGGACAGGCATTGGGGTAAGTGTTTGGGTCATCACCCATGATGTTCATGCTATGTCACCTCACCCAATTCTGCAGACACCGACATGTGTTGAGGTGTGCCTTGGGGTGTTTGGGCTTTACAGTCACCCCATTCTATAAGGACATATGCTGAAATGGGTGCAGCATAGGCGAATGGAGTGAACTCTGGGGCCAAAGAGTCCAAGGTACACCTCAATGCCTGTCACTGGCTGGAGGGGTGGGGGTGGAAAGGCACGAGCAGTTCAGTCAGCAATCCAAAGGCACACCCTGATGCCTGCCAGTCTTTACAGGGTGGGGCGTTATGGTTAGAAACCCTAACGTCCCAGGCATTTGTTAGTATTTGCAGTACAAATTTTTAACATGGCCTTTTTTGGGACCCCACCTCATGAAAGCATTTGGGACCTCTTCTCATGAGGAGTGGCAGTGTGATTTTGTCAATGTGTCCTGAACTTTGAGTTCCAACAGCAACTGTGCCATTCTGAGCCACATGTACAAAAACACAGATCAGGCAGGATGTGAAGAATGACAGCTGTACCATCCATAGGGAGGTGTGAAGAGATGGCAATGTTGAAAATCTGTAGTGGGAGTATTAAAAATGCTTGCACTTCTGAGCATACATACAAACTGTGCAACGCATGCATGTGACACAGTCATTTTTTGGACTTTCAGCACCAAATTGTCAACATAGGCATTTTAGGATCTCTGCTCATGAACAGTGACACTGTGATTTTCTTAATGTGTCCTGAACACTGATTTCCCACAGCGACTGCACTATTCTGCTCTGGAAGTGCAAAAACACATTTCAGCCAGGATGTGAAAAATGAAAGCTGTACTGTTCATGAAGGGGGTGTGGAACAATGGCAGTGTTGAAAATCTGGAGTGGAAATATTACAAATTCGTCAATTTATGAGCGTACATGGAAACTGTGCAACACATGCTCATAACACACTCATGTTATGGACTTTCGTCACAAAATTTTCAACGTAGGCATTTTAGGACATCTGCTCATGAACAGTGTCACTGATTTTCTTAATGTGTCTAGAACACTGATTTCCCACAGTGACCATTCTATTCTGCACTGGAAGTACAAAAACACATTTTGGCCAGGATGTGAAAAATGACAGCTGTACTGTTCATAAGGAGGTGTGGAAAAATGGCAATGTTGAAAATCTGGAGTGAAAATATTACAAATTTGCGACGTTACGAGTGTGCGTGGAAACTGCGCAAAGCACGCTTGTAACACATCCATTTTATGGATTTTCATCACAAAATTTTCAACATAGGCATTTTAGGGCCTCTGCTCATGAACAGTGTCACTGTGACTTTCTTAATGTGTCCCAGAAATGGATGTCCCGCAGCGAGCGCGGCTATTCTGCACAGGAAGAGCGAAAACACATTTTGGCCAGGATGTGAAAAATAACAGCTATACTGTTTATAAGGAGATGCATACAAATGACAATGTTGAAAATCTGGAGTGAAAATATTGTAAATTCACAAAGTTATGAGCATGTGTATGAACTGTGCAACGCACGCTCATAAAACAGTCATTTTTTGGATTTTTTCCACCAAATTTGCAACATAGACTTTTTAACAGCCCACCTCATGAACTGTCACTGTCATTTTGTTAATCGGTCTTGAAAGGGGATTCCACACAGTGACTGTGAAATCACCTTTTGGGACCAAATAATGCCATGACAGTGGATGAATTCATAAGGAGGGGTCTCAATAACCCCATGTTGAAAATTTGGTGCCAAAAGTCCCAAAAATGCCTGTGGTGCCCTCTATCTCTTATTGTTACTGCAGCTAGCTGCCTACTCAAGCTGCTCGTTATATGAATATTATCTCAAAGTATGTTATAACTGAGTATCTTTATTTTTTCTTTAGCTGTTTTGGTTGTTTATTGTGCATTCTTTTACTGCCTCTGCATGTATGTTGACCCTTATCCTTTGACATGGAACCTTTGTAAACTAGCAGTTTCTGCTCAAATGTATTTATAATCTGAGAATTTAATAAATAGATAAGTATCCTATTTTTTTTTTATTTTCACGTTAAATCTGGATAGAAAGAATATAATATTTTCAGAATCTTAACATTGCTCAAACCCCATTCTGATGGATGAATGGAGCTTGTTCACAGCTGTACTCCCAGCTGGTAATCAAAAGTCACACATTTCAAGGCTGGCCCCATGATACCAGGCCAGTAGGTACAGTATATAGCCACATTTGCATCTTGTAGACCTGAGTTCACATCTAAAATTGTAAGAGAAAAGACTGCGAGAGGGGGAATGGAAAAAATGAAGTTGGGGCTGTGGCAGTCTCAGAACTCTGTACTGACATGAACACAGCCAGGGTTTAGAAATCCTGGTGTGGGGCCCCAGTACCTGTTGGCACCACAGAGCCAGCCTTGAGATGTGTAGTTTTTGATGATCAGCTGGCACTGGCAGTATAGCCTAGAGATTAAAGCAATTCTGAAGATTGATTCTTTTTACTAACAGTTTGAAATGTAAAGGTGATAACTCACTAGTTTCATTGCACATTCAAAACAATTATTATAGATGTAGAAAGTGTTATAATAACACCTTAGAA
This sequence comes from Neoceratodus forsteri, assembly GCA_016271365.2. Lineage (NCBI taxonomy): Eukaryota > Metazoa > Chordata > Ceratodontiformes > Ceratodontidae > Neoceratodus > Neoceratodus forsteri. Next base: position 132,050,852 of record JADMNL010000024.1, read on the forward strand.
CACACTTAATAAGCCAGTTGATTTCCTATTTAACCTGTTGGATTAAATAAGTCAAAGGAGGACCTAGATCCTTGGTGACATCATTTCCTGTCAGGAGCCCAAAACATATGGCTGCCACCAGTCCTTAATTACAGGGTGATTTACATACGAATAACTCTGGACTGCAATGATTCACAGATTAACACAATAGCTCAATCAAATTAGCTTTGTATGGTCTTCCAGACATTAAGAAATCCTGTTGATGACAGTCATTTAAATCAGGACAAAATTAGGGGGATGCAAGAGAGGGAATGATTCATGTCTACAAACTACACAGGCAAACAAGAAAAGGTTGAGGGGCCTTTCCCTTTAATAGACTAGTAAATCCTTCATATCTACTCCCATGACAGCTGCTGAGGACTGTGGAAGGCCACATTGCAGCTTTTGTTCACATTAGGGATCAGGAGATGGCAGGATTAACTAGACTGTTTGAAAATTTAGTGACCAAATATTATTTTGGGCACTAAAATTACTAATAGAAAGCTGTCCCACAAAAATGTGTGGGGCTAGTTAATGAATATTCCTCTGCAATTAAAGAGTTTTGCATTTGTTGCAATGTGATCGTACCACTTGCAAAATCACACCACTATTACTTCCCTGAATATGAATAAAAAAATCAGACATTGTTTAACAAGTTTTTTTTTTTCAAATGTCTACAAAAAAAAAACAATAAAGGGTTTGTCTATTGGTGCAGTTACTGGGTTCTCAAATTTTCAAACTCACTTGCTTCACTGCTGCTTGCAAGGACAGACTCTATAAGCTTTCAGCTCCTCCTCTCTGCTGGCATATTTTGGTCAACCTGTCAAAAATGTCTGCATTGGTTCCAATCAGCACAGGAGTATCACCCATGGCTTTGTATTCCAGAGAGATCCATGCTAAATCATCAGTTTTGTGGGACACTTCCTTGCCTATTCCAGGAAATTTGAATTGCACAACACAGTAACCATCATAGTGATAGCTGGTGTCACTCAGTCCCCACAATGAAACTCCTTACAAGGGTTGGAGTGGCAGGTGTCTCAAGTAGCGACTGTAGAAAGCACATTGGGGTTGATACACAAGGAGGTGTGGAAAGGATGAGAAGGAACTTGGCAAGGTTGGAGGAATGGTCAGAAATATGGCAGCTTGGATTCAATGCAAAGAAGTGCAAACTAATGCACCTGGGAAACAAAAACCCAGGGGAAGATTACACAATGGAGGGAGGTAGTAACAACAACAAAAATGGAAAGGGACCTGGGGGTAATCATAGCAGATGACCTTAATGTTAGCCAGTGTAATGCCCCAAAGTTGGTCATTCCAGAAATAAATAAAATTAATTAAATGAACGCAGGACACACAGGTGCTCAGAGTACCTGCTGCAGGTGTAGGTGGCAGGGTACAATGCTAAAGGGCCCCTAGGCATAAAAGTCAACCCCCCCTACACACACAAAACATTGTAAATAAGGAAAAAGTGCCTTGTGCACTTACACCTGGTCAAAAGACAGAATAAAAAGCATTCCATGTCATAATGGCCTGGATGGAATGCTGTGCTAAGTGGCTCATGCACAGCATTCCAATCCAGCCATTCCAGAATCCTGGCAGTTTTATCTTTTAAAAATAATTCCAGAGTTGTTCAGTTGATCCTGGGCAGTGGTTGAGGAGACAGGACACAGAAGTCAAGGGACAGGTTAGGGCTTACCTTGTGTTGAAGCCATCCCTCTGGGCTTGCTGTGGTCCTGTGCTGCCTCCCCTGCCTGAAGACTCCTTGCCCCACGTTAGTTCGGCGGTCTGCGGTGCCATCGGGGCACCAGAAGAAAAGAAATCATCCGTTTGCCATGGTTTGGGGCCTAAACGCCCTCCGTTTATTATTTTAGCCCTCTGGTAATTTATTTTCTGTCCCCCGAGTGTTTTTCCCAGTTCCTCCGGTCCCACGCCGGCGGCAGAGAAGCGCCGCATCGTCTTCGGCCGTTGGAAGGCCCCGAGTGGTCCCCTTGTCTGCCTGTACATTTCCCTCCCACTGCCAGCATCCCTCCCGCCTCCCTACAGCACTTCTACCTGCTTCAGGATGGCAGAGCGGTGAGTCGGCGGCAGCACACGTCGTGCTGACCGCCAGTTTTAAAAAGGGGATTGCACATTTGTTTAAAAAGCGCATTAGGCGCTTGAGAAAGGCGGCCGAGTGTCGCAGGCAGCATCAGGTCATTAGGACCCGTGTTTTAATATTTATTAAGGGGGCCGAACTGAGGCGGGGCTAGCGACGTTACAGGAGGGGCCATGACATTAAGGCCAGTTTAAAGGCCTATAAATATTCATTAAGGGGCGGAACTGAGGTGGGGTTTTGCGAGATAACAGACAGCAGCTCTCAGTGAGCTGAGAAATTTAAAGGGGCAATGCAATTTAAAAGGGCAATTCTGGCCCAAAGTTTAAAGTAGGGCACCAGGCCCATTGGAAAGTGGGGCATTTGGCCCAAAGTGTTGAGGGGCATCAGGCCCAGTATAAAGTAGGGCACCTGGCCCAGTATAAAGTGGAGCTCCAGGCCCAATCTAGGGTGGGGCACCAGGCCAAAGCTAACGTAGGGCTTCAGGCCCGAGGTAATGGTAGGGCATTAGGCCCGAGGTAAAGCCTGGTTGAAAGGGAGGCCCCGGCCTAGCGGAATAGGGCAAGCCAGCCTAGTGGTACTAAAGGGAGGCCCCGGCCTAGTGGAATAGGGCAAGCCAGCCTAGTAGTACTAAAGGGAGGCCCCGGCCTAGCAGAATAGGGCAAGCCAGCCTAGTGGTACTACAGGGAGGCCCCAGCCTACCGTAATAGGGCAAGCCAGCCTAGTGGTACTATAGGGAGGCCCTAGCCTAGCGGAATAGGGCAAGCCAACCTATTGGTACTAAAGGGAGGTCCCGGCCTAGTGGAATAAGGCAGGCTCAAGCTAACGTAGGGCTTCAGGCCCGAGGTAATGGTAGGGCATTAGGCCCGAGGTAAAGCCTGGTCTAAAGGGAGGCCCCAGCCACAGCGGACAGTAAGGGATCCTATCCCAGAAGTACCCTACCTATAGAAACAGGGGTTCATTTGAGAGTGTTCCAATTGCCTAAACTGTGAATTTACTGTGATTACTGTACTGCTTATGCTGAACTATTGCCCTAAGTACCTGAACTATTGCCCTAAGTACCTGAACTATTGGTCCAAGTACCTGAACTATTGCTCTAAGCACCTGGACATTGGCCCTTATCAGTAACGATTACCCCTGAAGTTATAATTTGCCCTTCCTGGCAAATTATTGTACTATTCCACAGTTCTTTGGGCATTCTTCAGTTATATGTTTGCTACTGTACAAAGACAGTCTCAGTCTTCTACCACACTGCAGTCTCCTAGTGTGGTCTGTTACACCACGTGCTCAGAATCAGTCTCTACTCAGAAGAAGAAGACATCCTTCCAGCATTCTTCACTTCAGGAAGATCATCTATCAACTCATCCCGTCCGTTCGTGTCGTCCTCCGAAGTCGAAGTCCGTCGTCAGTTGTATCAGTCGTACCTGCCATTTTCTTGTTTTCACAGCTTGAAAGTACGTCCGCCGAAACGCATCACGACAGCCGTGACAGTGTCGTCCCGTGTGGTTCCTGTTCCAGATGTCCCGAAGTTGGTCGCCCTCTACAGAAGAGAGAGAGCTCATCTTGGAGAACCTGTTCTGCGCCCCCACCTGGTCGTTCGCCGAAAGTCGAGTCCGTCGAAGCCCAGTCTGGAACGCATCCGCCGTTTCTTTGTTTTGTGTTAGTTCCTGACCTTAGGATTGCAGATTCAACCATCATCTCTTCAGATTTCTATGGTTCCTGGTCCTGTCAGAGTTCCTTCCGATTCCAGCTGGCCCTTGGAGTGCTGCAGCATCAGTCGGATCGTGGTAGTCCACCATTGGATTCATCGCCACGCAGATCTTGGTCTTTCTTCATCCTTGGCAACCCTAGAAGTGGGTTTTGGCTGAGGAACCTCTTGCTTCAGTGTGTGTTATTTCAGGAACCAGTTGCTTTGGTTCTACATTCTGGCAGCCTCGGAGAGAGTGGGCTTTTGACAAAGATATATGGTCTGTTTACCAAACCTCTCACCACCCCAGTGGCCTTATCTAGTTCCTTTCTGGGAATTGAAGTTAGGGTTCCACAGTTTTGTTTTATTTCCCTTGTAGCTACCAATGAAGAACAACGGTGCGCACTAAGACGACAGACATTTGGACTTTGTGAGAACTGGATGGTCATTGTAAAACCAAATATTGTATTGTGGGTAGTGAAGCACATCAGATTTCCGTCTATGTACTAGTTACTCTTGCAGGATACCGCTAAGGAATTTTAGATGTATAGTGGCAATAGGCCGTAGTGCACCAATAGAGAATAATAGTCTAGAGTTTAGACATTTTGGAGTTTAGCTGTTACTGTTTAAGATATCCATTATGCTGTCCATACTCCTAACTGTTTTTGTGGTTGGTTATAATCTGCCCTATTGTTAACCGGGCATTTCTCTAAGCTTCTTGTGACTGTGTCTGTCTACCCCCTCTTTTGGTTGCAAATAAAACATCCGCCCTTTGGGCATTTTTTAAAAAACTACTAAGTCGACTCCTGCCTCTCCTTGTCCGGATAGCAGTTATCCTATCTGAAAAATAATTCAGACCTCTGGTGCCCCGCTCATCTCTTTTCACCACCTTAGACCTTAGAGTAGAGCGCACTCATCATACAACATCACCTTCTTGAGAGCACCACACCAGCAATGTGAGAAGGCAGTAGGGAGGGCTGGGGGATACTGGGATGTATAGGGAGAGGCATCACCAGCAGAAAACAGGAAGTTGTTCTCCCTCTGTACAGACAGTTGGTGAGACCCCATCTTGAGTACTGTATCCAGTTCTGGAGACCCCATCTCCACAAGGACATAGACAGGATAGAGGCAGTCCAGAGGAGGGCAGCTAAAATGGTGCAGGGTCTGCAAGAGAAGCCATATGTGGAGATACTAAAGGAGCTTAATGTGTATACCATTGAGGAAAGGAGGGAGGTGGGGGACATGATAGAAACTTTTAAGTACCTCAGTGGAATCAACAAATTCCAAGAGGGTAGCATCTTTCAGAAAAGAAATGTGCAAGAACAAGGGGACACAATTTCAAGATACTAACTTGTTTTTTTTCTCTTTTAGATATTTCCTGAAGAAGACCTAAGGTCGAAACGTAGATTTTTAACTCTATTTTCTATTTTAAGCATGCATTCAATATAACCATTTTGTTTTACAATTTCAAGATAGATGGAGGATGGCTCAGGGGCAATGTGAGGAAGTATTTTTTCACAGATAGGGTGGTAGATGCATGGAACCACCTTCCTGAGGAGGTTGTGGGGTCTAAAACTGTGGAAGAATTCAAGAATACATGGGATAGACATAAGGCAATTCTTGTAGGGGGTTGGAAGAAATTGGCTGCTGGTTAACTAGGATCTGCAGCTTATCCAGTAGGTAGGGAAATAGGCAGACTAGGTGGGCCAAGTGGTCCTTCATCTTCCATCAAAGTCTATGTTTTTATGTTTCTAAGGGTGCAACAGCAGGAGACAGAAGAGAAAAAGTAGGCTCCCAGTGTGATCAGTCCAGGAGAGGCAGCAAGGCATAAAGAGAGACAGAACAGAGGCTGCACAATCAAAAGGACTCAGGATAGACAGGGTCCCTCCAAGCTTCGGATAGGACAACCAGCCATACCTCAGTCTTCAATCACAGTTAAGCCTGTTTAAGTACACACACACTGGAATTATCTGTATCTACTGCTACTCCTCTGTTGGAGTCAGCTGTCTTATCATTACCAACCACCATGACACAGCATTGGATGGTTGTTACAAATCTTAGAGAAAAATAATAAAAAGGCTCAAATTGGACCTGCTGCCACAGAAATTCATAAGAAGGGACTTTCATTGAATAAATAACACAAAATTTAGTCAGGGTTCTTTAGAGAGGGCTATGACATCACAAAGGATTGCAATCGGGTGTTGAGACTATGAGGGTTATGCATACTTCTTCAATGGCACGTACATACTACTCAACCCAGCATTTATGACCCCCTGAGCTTCAGGGCATGTCCAAACCCCCAGAGCTCTTTGTGACCTCCCTCATGTCTCTAATTACCTACCATAGCTGCCCCATTGAGCTCTGAACCCTAAGACTGTACCATCATTAATCATTTATATGGGTAATCTGTTCCATTTCTCCACAAACCTTTATATAGAAACACAGAAAAGTAACATAACAGAAAAAGTCCTGAACAGTCCATCTAATCAGTCCCAAGATTCACAACTCAGAAGACAATTTAGTCTCCATTCTCTGTCCCAGTAAACCCTTCTTCCTTGACTTCCTGTCTGATAACAATTTGTAACCCCCCCCAAGAGGTGAGGCTTACCTTGTTATCTCCCCGGGCTTCCCTTTTGCCCTGTGTCTTGTTCCAGCCCTGGTGTTCTGCCCTCTTTGGCCTAGGCTAACATCCAGTTTGTGGCCAAATCCATGTTAAATAACTGTATGCTGCATGTATGGGCTGCATGCATTTGAGACGTACCCGCACGAGTTGATGCCAATGCGCTATAGCTTTAAGAGCTCTGTATCAGTATATAGTGAGTGCTTCAGCACTTGTGACCACCCCAGGAATGCTCTTTCAGACTCCACTCTTAAACCGGATAATAGTGCAGAGGGATCTATATCGAATGTTGTCAATGTTTAATTTTTGGACTTTACAGTTGGACATTTAGCTGTCTGTCCTTTGGCAGCCATCTTGTCACATTGACCTTCTGTTTCAACCAACTGGAACTCAAGGGGTTCTAAGGGGTCCTTAGGCATGGCTGCTATGAAGAATAGAGGACTGTGCATTTGGTGCCTTCTAAATAGCCAGTCGGAGGACCAAAACTGTGATTGATAGCCTCAATGACCAATCAGATTACAATATCATGTTCCTTCAGTCAGAGATGGAACCAATGAACTGGGGCAGTTGCCAGAAGCTCTCATGAAGAGAGGGAGCTTCTCTGTGTGTCTCTCAGCTCACGGCCTGGGGCTTACCTTGCTAAGCCAAACCAGTCTTTCAGACTGAAAGGAACAGAGACTGACTTTGCAAGTCAGAGCCAAAGTTGCCAGAATTGGTATCCTGAGCGAAACTGTCCAAGTGGGAATTCGGAGCCAAAAGCTGGCAAACCTGTTTCCAGAGATAAAAGTTCAAAGGATTGCATCCTGAGTCCAAAGCAGCATCTACACTCCAGCCAGGAAAGGGAGTCAGCCACTAGAGTAATGGTTAATGCTAGTTTGTGGCCACCTTGGGGGTTTATGCCGGAATGTGGGGGTGAGTCATGTTGGCCCTGGTCCCTTATTATGCTGATCCTTGCTTCAGAAGCCTGAATCTGAGACTCCGGAGGTTCCAAGCCTGCCCAATGGAGTCAACCATCCAGACTCTTATTCAGAGGCTGAGGTCCTTCAGAACTGTAAGCAACTTCAGAGCTAGCCCTGCACCAGTGTTTTCCAAGTTGCGTTTGAAATGTACTATGGGCCATCGAGCCAGGGATTACAAATATCAGTTTGTCTAAGAGTTCAGTCATTAAGTTCCTTCTTAAATGTTCAGTCACCACTGCATGGCTAAAGGGGTCGAGCCAATCAATTGTTTATGTGCACCAACGCCAGCCAACCAGCTGCAACATGCATCAGGCCTGCAGCTGTACAAGTCTGGGTAACCAGTGAAGCCAACTGGGGGTGTTCAACTGGACTTTTAATTTAGGAACTGTATCTAAATTTTGCCATACTGGTGGAAGGTGGGATTTCTGTTGTTAATGTGTTTGAAAGCCAAGAGAAAGCTGAATAGCCAAGCCTTTAATGTGCACTCCTTTATTTCCCCCAAATATCCCCAAGAATAAAAAGGGTTTATTGATTTTTTTAACACCGTTATTGAGCCTGTTATTACTGGGTGCAACCTTATTCTGTCTAACCTTACAAGATGTGTTGCTGCTGTTGCTTGCTATTCTCCATAGGTAACTAGGGTCTCAGTAATAGCCAGAACCCATTTGGTAAGTGCAGCCAGTGTGAACAAATAGCCATTAATTGTACGACTTTAGCCCCTCTGAACTACTGTGTGTCAATCCATGTGCAGGACCACTGGATGGGGAAGTTGGTAGGAACGGCATCCCAGGGGGTTGTAGTAGCTTGTTATCGGACCCACTTATCCTCTTATTCTGGGTGGAGGCACTGCTCTAATTATCTATTTTGTGGAAATGAATCTCCTATTTCAGGAACATCTGAAGCCAGGCCCCTCAACTTAAACTAGCAAAGGGGGTGGCAGAATGAAGCTGGGTGAAGCAAACAGCCCTCCCGATAAAATGATACAGACAGCAGAGAGAACCATAAGGTTAAGAAATCATCAAAGAAAACCAAAATAGGTAAAAATGCAGAGACAAGGCAGAATGGGAGCAAGGAGGGGAGTTACTGGGAGAGGAGGTAGTCTTACCCTCTGACCTCATATCATATGTGTCCCCAGCCCCGTTATCTTAGCACTCCTCTTAGAACAACTGCTACCCTGTATCTCACCTACCCCATGTTAGCTTCCTGCCTCCACCCCTTTAAGCCCGTGATCCTATGTCTTGACCTATACAAAATGTGCTGATAGTGAGACTGTTTTAAATTCCGTTGATCATACCATTCATTTTATTTCTCTCCAAACTAACCAGCCAGAAATCCAAACTAATAGCTTTTATCTACTACCATAATTCAGAGTTTATTTATTAGTGTATTGTGTGGTACCTTGTCAAATGCTTTCCGAATGTCTAAGTATATCATGTCAACAGGTAACTTTTTATTTAAGGCCAGGCTTAACTTTTCGTAAAAAAAAAACGTGTTGCACAGGATCTGTTTTTTGGTTTTTCATCCGTGCTGGCTATCGTCTAGTTAATTCTTTGTAGTCATGTCAATTTCAAGCTTTTTCTTAATCATGGTTTCCATTATCTTTCCTAGGATTGAGGTCAAGCTTATAGGCCTATAATTTGTTGGATTAGCCCTGTATCTCTTTTTAAAGACTGGAACAACTACTGCCCTTCTCCAGTCCTCCGGAATATCACCATTCTTCAGAGACCTAGTGAACAGTATCGTTAATAGTTCTGTTATCCACCCTCTAATTTCCTTTAATAATCCAGGATGCAGATTATCCAGGCCTGATGACTTTGTAGTTTTGATTTTATTTAGATGTTTTTATGTTGGCACACTTGCGCAGCCAACATCTTGGGATAGTGCAGCTTTGGAGGCACGGTCACTGTTGGGCGAATGCAGGGTACGCACCAGTAGGTGGGTCCCGCATTCCCCAATCAGCCTGCATCACACCATACATACATAATGTGGTGAGGACATCTAAGAAAAGGTCCACTGCAATCCTAGCAAAGCTCGTCAGATGCAGGAGTCCTTTTCTTGCCGTGCTCGCTGCCATTATGTACGTGGCAGCACACTGGCCACTGAACTGATGACTTTGGGGGTGCCCAATCCCCCTGTCGGCTGCCCCTGCTATTTGTGATATGCCGAGGGGTGCCCAATCCCCTCGGCTCTTGCCCCACCACCCTCTTTCATTGTGTGCTGACGGGGAAGCCCACTCCCCATCGGCAGAAATAACCTCCTCCATGTTGTTTCCTGACAAGGGTGCCCAATCCTTTGTCGGCTACAGACACCCCCCAAACAGTTAGGTGGCATGCTGGGAGCCCACCCCAGTGTGCCAAATCCCCTGCAAAAAAAATAGTCCCGCAATGGTTTTTTTTATTTTTTTGAACCTGTAAAAGGAAAACGGTCCCTCATAGTCTCTGTGCCCCCCTCCCCCCACTGCACCCATCCCTGTGCACCCTGCCTCCCCACCCCCTCTCTCACACCATCACTTACCTCCAGAGTCTGGCACAACGACCTCGGGTGGACCGGGAACACGCCTGCACTCTTCAAAGCCAACCGCAACTGAGGAAATGCTGGTAAGCTGTATAATGAAATAAATAGGGTGTTTTCAACTTTGCTGCATATCTCAGGCATATTTGTGAATTCTGGCTCCAATTTTTCAACATGGGGTTTTGGGACCCCTTCTCGATGAATTCTTGCACTGTCGTGGCGTTATTTGGTCCCAAAGGTGATTTTGCAGTCACTGCGAGGTCACTTTTGGACTGTGTAACAGAACAAGGCAGTGCCACTGTTCTGAGGGGTGGCTCTCAAAACCCTATATTTGCAATTCAGTGGCAAAAGCCAAACATGACTGTTTTATGAGCGTGCGTAACTACTATGCAATGCACGCTCGTAAGTTAGCGAATTTGCAATATTTTCATGCCAGATTCTCAACATTGGCATTTTACCACACCTTCTTGTGAACCGTACAGCTGTCATTTTTCACATCCTGGCCGAAATGTGTTTTCGCACTTCCGGCATAGAATAGTACGGTCATGGTGCAAAATCAGTGTTTGGGACACATTACAAAAATGATAGTGTCACTGTTAATGAGCAGATGTCCTAAAATGCCTGTGTTGAAAATTTGGTGACAATACTCAACAAAATGACTGTTTTACAAACGTGCGTAGCAACTATGCAATGCACGCTCATAAGTTAGCGCATTCACACTATTTTCATGCCAGATTCTCAACACTGGCATTTTACCACACCTTCTTGTGAACTGTACAGCTGTCGTTTTTCATGTCCTGGACGAAATGTGTTTTCGCACTTCCAGCACTGAATAGCACGGTTGCTGTGCGAAATCAGTGTTTGGGATACATTACAAAAATGACAGTGATACTGCTCATGAGCAGACATCCTAAAATACCCATATTGAAAATTTGGTGACAATACTCATAAAATGACCGTTTCACAGGTATGCATTAACCAAATCATAGCACTACCTGGTAAAGTTAATTACACTCGCAATATTTTCATGCCAGATTTCAAAATTGCCATTTTACACCTTCTTGTGAACTGCACAGCTGTCATTTTTCACATTCTTTCCAAAATGTGTTTTCACACTTTTGGCACAGAATAGCGCGTTCACTGTGCGAAATCAGTGTTCGGGACACATTATGAAAATGACAGTGACACTGTTCATGAGCTGAGGTCCTAAAATGCCAGTGTTGAATATTTGGTGACAATACTCCATAAAATGACTGTGTTAAGAGCGTGCGTTGCGCAGTGTGCACGCACGCTCGTACGTTCGCAAACTTCTAATATTTTCACTCCAGATTTTCAACAGTGCCATTGTTCTGCACCTCCTAATGAACAGTACAGCTGTCATTTTTCACATCCTGACCAAAATCTGTTTTCACAGTTCCGGCACAGAATAGCGTGGTCGCTGTGGAAAGCCCACTTTCGAGACACATGATGAAAATGACAGTGACACTGTTCATTAGTAGATGCCCTAAAATGCCTATGTTGAAAATTTGGGAACGAAAGTCAATAAAATGAGTGCTTCATGAGTGTGCGTTGCACAGTTTGCACGCACACTCATGACTTTGTGAATTTGTAGTAGTTTCACTCCAGCTGTTCATCATTGGCATTTTTCCATACCTCCTTATGAACACTACAGCTGCCTGAAATGTGTTTTCATACGTCCTGCACAGGCATTGCCGCCGTCTGAAATCAGTTTTAGGACAGTTTGAGGAATATGACACTATTCATAAGCAGAGGTCCTAAAATGCCTAAGTTGAAAATTTGGTGCCGAACCTCCATACAATAACTGTGTTGCTAAGCGTGCATTCGCGCAGTTTCCACCCTTGTAACTTCATCAATCTGAATATTTTCATGCCACATTTTCACCACTGGCATTTGTGCACATCTCCTTATCAACAGACCAGCTGCTGTTTTTCACAGTCTGCCCAAAACGTGTTTCCACAGCTGTGGCGCACAATGGTGTGCTCACTGTGCAAAATCACCTTTTGAGACACATTCACAAAATCACAGCACTATGTGTCTCCAGGTCTGCCACTCCCACTGCCAAGGCCAGCGCGACAACATTCGGCATTGACAAATGCTTGTTTTATCTCAGCTTTAGTAACAGCATAGTCAACAGTGCCAGACATGATCCATAATGCATCTTCTACTGTTCCAATATTACCTACCAATATGCTGTCCGATTTATTGTAAACAGTGTAGAAGTAACTGTTAAAATCTTCAGCCATTAATTTTGGTTCAGACACTTCCTTCAATTCCTCAACTAGTGACCCCATAGATTTGTCTGTTGCACTGCTGGGAATGTATGCATAAAATTATTTCACATTATACAATGGGGTAAGAAAATCCTGTAACCTCATTGGTCAAACACATCACATGACTGTGGTATATCCTGTAATAACCACGGCTGAGAAATGGCATTTATAAAAACATACTTAAACACATTTAAAATGTATTTTACACATGGATCCACTGTATAATCAAAATAAGGCACTTCAGGATGTGGGTTATTAAGGGTTTACCCACTTCTTGTGTGGTTAAGTCACTTTCGGCTGTGCCATTACACACACAAGGCGTGGAATAATCCCCAACACACCCATATGCCTTATTGCTTAATTATTCTTCACATGGGCAATCCAAAATTCAAGTTTCTTTTTCACTTCTAATTAAGGTTTTGCTACATTTTACCTCTCTTTTAAATGCCTCCCTAGTGAAGTTACTATTTTCTTTTTTCATTTGTTTGATACGAGGATCTTTTTTTTCTTAGTTGTTTCATAATTTTACATGAAAACCACTGGGGTATTTTACCCTTTCTGTTGTACATAGGTTTGGCAGGTATATGGAGTTGCTCCAGTTCTAATATGTTGTTCTTAATGTCAGATCAAAATAAATTTACATCCTGGGTATTGTAGGTTTCCTTCCAATCCCACTCCTTTAATGACTTAATAATTGCCCCAAAATTAGACTTTGAATAATTCTTGGCAACGGTGCTTCCTTTCATCATTTTTGTTTGTATTGCTACACTGAATAGTGCCATATTATGGTGCTATTACCAACCGGTTCTAATACATGAACATTATTCATATTATGTTTTATCAGCAATAACTAGACAAAGTGTGCTATTCATTCTAGTGGGTTTGTTAACTATCTGTTGTAATCCATTATCATTTTATTTACAAAAAATTGTTCATTTCGGTTTGTTACAGTTAGGTCAAGATCAAAATCCCCCAACAGTAAAATCTCTCTGTTTGGTACTTCTACAGATATTATTCACCAGTTCCAAATGCTCCTGTCCACTAATATCTGGGGGTCTATAGCAAACTCCAACAGTTAGTTTTTTACCTTTCTTTCTGGTGATCTTAATCCATAGTATTTCTAGATTATTTTCGTTCAGAATATTATTAAGTTGTTACATACAATACTCCCTCTAACGCAGAGTGCAACTCCTCCACCCCTTCTTTCATTTCTGTCTTTATAAAGAGAGTTTATAACCCGATCTCTCTTTTCCAACCTGAAAAATCATTCCACAATGTTTCCACAATAGTGGCTACGTCAATGTTCTTGCCTGTAAGAAGTATTTCTAGCTCTGTTTTGTTCGTGATGTTAAGACGTCTTACATTAGCATGCACCGCAGGATGCTTAACCCAGGTGTTCTGTTGTATGACTGGCGCGTAGCTTTTGTCTAGCTATTTTCTGATGTTTCACCCTTCTTCCTTCCCTGTTCAGTTTAAAGGTGAAATATTGATGCTTTCATAGAAAATATTATCTAAGATTTTACTGTCATTTCCACTTAGGTGTAAGCCATTATGACACAACAGATTCATTTCTTCCATTAAAAATGTCCCACATTTTGATGCATTTTATTTCTCTTTCTCGGCACCACTTCCTTAACCAGTTATTTATTCTATGTTTTTGTTTCTTCCTACATTGGCTCTGGGTACTGGTGATACTTCTGAAAAAATAACCTCGCAGTTACACTCATCTGAAGTGTTTTTAAGGGCCCTAAAGCTGCATGATTACCTGTCATGGTTTTACTCTGCTATAAGTGTGATTGTACAGCACTGTATTCTGTTGACCTCAGTGATGTTATACGAATCCCTTTGAATGCAGAAGCTGCCCCCCCCATCTGCCGAGCAGACAAACTCAAGGCTGTGCCTAGGCCTCTTGGGCACTCCTCCTGTGGCTGTAGCTACAGAGCTGCCCCAGCCTGCCGAGCAGACGAAGCCAGGACTGTGCTTAGACCCCTCAGGCACTCCCCTCCCATAGCCGTGGCTGCAGAAGCTGCCCCCCGCCTGTCGAGCAGACAAAGCCAAGGTACACCCTCTGAAATCGGCAATGAGACACTGCACCTGCCAGTGCCTCAGTTTCTAAGTTTGGATTTTGGTGCCTTTTGCTCCTGGACCCCCCAGCTCCATTTTACCCCACTGTGCTTGAGACTTAGCAATTCATTGTACCACCAAGGTTAAAACAACCAAAAGAATAAGCATTCAGCTGTGAGAAAATAGCTACTTGATTAAGTTGTGAATTTAGCTGCTTGTTGAACTTTGTTATTAATTCTACAGGGACTAATAGCAACAAAATTAAACTAATGCAAATAGCTAATGCTGTATTTAGCTGCTGAGCTTAGAAATTTGGGAGGCAGTATAGCACAGTGGTTTAAGGTTCTGAGCTGCAAATCTGGATACCTGGGTTTGAATTCCTCAGCCCCCACTTGCATACTGTGTGACCCTGAGCAAGTCACTTAACTTCCCTGTGCTCCTAGTTTGCACCTGTAAGCAAGCTTTCAGCTTAGTGTGTCTCACCTGGTTAAACAATTGGAAAAAATGAGCTGCTTGTTAAAATACTAGCACCTCAGTGAGCGCTACATATCGGGGCTAAATTCTTAACCAATGCAGCTTCCTAGTCCGGAGCTGCTTTATACCACCGACTGAAATTTTGCTCTAGTGCACAAGCTGCTTTACTTCAGAGCTTCCCTGCATTAATTAAGAAGGGGAAGAAACAGGAAGCAGCATGTAGTTGTGACAACTTTCTCTTGGAGAATTATCTACGCGTTGGCTCAAACTGGATAAAGCTAAAAAAATACAGGGTCTGGGCTCCTGCCCTGCGGCCGAGCTGCTGCCTGCCCATGTTCCTCAGGAAGTACGATGCTGCCAGGTCTCAGCTCAGCTTTCTGTCCTCAGTTTTTGTACTGTGAAAAGTGTTACATTTAATCCTGAATGAACTGTGATTTTTGCGGGGTTTTTTCTTTGATTCCTGTGCTAATCTGATTGTACTGGCCTCAGTAGATTGTGTGTTAGCTCTACAGTTTGTGCACTGATTAGCTTACAGTTAGGTCAAGTTACCACATATATTGTCTGCAATCTTAACTGTAATGAGCTACAGTAATGCTAGCACTCCTGTCTCCAACTGACTAAACCTTTCAACCCTCTCTCGGAACCCTGCTCCTCTGCTCTCCTCCCCCTCTCACAATTTAACTCCAACTCTGTTCTCTCTCCTCACCTCCTCTGCTAGCCCTGCCTACTCCCTCCTGTGCCTCCTCAGCCCCTAATCTTCTGTTCCCTTTTATTCCCACAGCCTGTGCCTAGACCCCCACAGGCACTCCCTCCCATGGCTGTAGCTGCAGAAGCTGCCCCCCTCCCACCGAGCAATGTCAAGGTACACGCTCTGAAACTGGCAAAGAGACACTACACCTGCCCGTGCCTCAGTTTCTTTGTTTGAAGTTTGGCACCTTTTGCTCCTGGACCCCCCAACTCCATTTTACCCCACCGTGCTTGGGACTTAGTAATTAATTGTAGACCGGCCTGGTGGCGCTGAGGATTGAGATGCCTGATGCCACACTTCATGCCACATCAGCGACCAGGAATGGACTCGGGTTGTGGGGTCAGCAGAGGACTGGCGTCTGGAGGACTGCTCTCCTCTCCCGGGTGGGTTGCAGGTAGCTCCCAACGCAGTAGCAGCCTCTGGTGGAGACCAGTGGCAGCGCTAGACATCAGGACATAGTTAGGGGGAGGGTGGACGGCAGGCTCCAGCGGGGCAAGGCGTGAAGAACTGCTCAGGAAGCCACTGCACCAAGACCCTAGGGGCACCAACAAGAAAAATGCCCTACCGCGGCAGTAGGCGACAGTGGGATCAGTGGCTGGGCCCCATGCCCATTGCTGGGCTCTGTCAGAATGCGCTTCTGTTCTGCCTCCTCCTGTCCGGTCACCACCACTGGATTCTACATAGAGTGCCAGAGGAGTTATCAGCCCCACCCCCAGGGGCTCAGAGCTGAGGTATCAAGTGGCTGGATTTGGACAGAGGGTGGGCACAGACTGGAGAGCACGTTGAAGAGCTTCAGGCGGGCAGCAGAGCTCAAGCCAAGCATCTACACCTGAGAGAGTCAGTCGGGGTAGGTGCATAAATAGAGTCAAAAAATAAAAAATAACTGTACCAACAAGGTTAAAACAGCCACAAGGACTAGTATTAAGCTGTGAGAAAATAGCTACTTGATTGAGTTGTGAATTTAGCTGCTTGTCGAAATTGTTATTCTACAGGGACTAATAGCAACAAAATTAAACTAATTCAATTAGCTAATGCTGTGAGTATTTAGCTGCTGAGCTTAGAAATTAGCTGCTCGTTAAAATACTAACTCCTCAGTGAGCACTACATGTTAGAGCTTAATCAGGGCTAAATCTTTAGCCGATGCAGCTTCCTAGTCCATAGCTGCTTTACACCCCAACTGAAAATTCACTTCAGTACACAAGCTGCTTTACTTTGGAGCTTCCTGCATTAATTGGAAAGGGGAAGGAACAGGAAGCTCCACGTAGTTGTGACAACTTTCTCTTGGGGAATGATCCCTGTGTTGGCCCAAACAAGATAAAGCTACAAAATACAGGGTCTGGGCTCCTGCCTGGCGGCTCCAGCCGCCACCTGCCATGTTCCTCAGAGAAATGCGCTGCTGCCAGGTCCCAGCTCAGCTTTCTCTCTGAGTTTTCTCCCCCGGCCTCTATTAAATGCACTTTCAGCTGGCTGGCTCCTCCCCACCCTGAGCTCTCAGCCAGTCCGGAAAAACTCAAACCTTAATTAAGGCTAAACACAGGTTACTTCACAGGACAGCAAAGAAACATAATTTATACTATAATAAAAGTGACCCATCTAGCTAGTGTGATATCAGACAGCCTGCCCTTCTTAAAGGGCCTGCCACCTTTATTAAACCCTATTTTTTTTTTGCTCATCTTCCTGCCCTCACACACATCTTACTTCCTTTTCCTGTTCCCAATCGCTGGCTCTTACCCTTACTCACAACACTACCACATCTTCGCAGATCAATCCTGTTGTAATAATCATTTTGTAACAGCAGTTCAGTTGTTCTCTCTACTGCCCCCTTATCATCCCTTCCGTTCGATTTCAAACGCTTTTCTCCCACAGCACTAGCTTTCGAGTCTTACCTCCCAGGCACAGCTAAGGATCCTACCACTGCGCTACTCCACAGCACGAGCCCTTAGCTACAACTGACCTCTGCCCATAATCCCCACCCCGGTGCAGTGGGTTACAGCAGCCCTCACATGCGACCAAATTACAAAGCATCCTCTCTGGGCTCTGGATCTGATATCAGCTTCCCTTTCAACTAGGATGCTTTCACTCCATAGCAATGGTCTGTCCCCTGTGACTCATACCCCTCCTGATAACCCCTCACCTGCCTACTCTCAGGGCAGGAATCACAGTAAGAAAGAGACTGCTGCTGCAAGGCATACTTTAAAAACTTATCCTGTTACTACTTATATGTTCTGGTAATGTAGAAGTGAACCCTGGTCCTCCAAATCCCCTATCATCCCTCTCTGACTTTGCTGCCGCCTCAGGCTAAAAGATGATCCTGATCAACGTACACAGCCTACTCAGCAAAATGGACCAATTAAGAGTCTGGGCCGCACACACTAACCCAGATCTGATAATCATCATTGAATCTTGGCTGAAGAGCACAATCTCTAAACAGCAGATTTCACTTACTTCCTACAACCTGTTCAGAGCTGATAGTCCCTCAAGTGGCGGGGGGGGGGTCATCTATCTGAAAGACACCTTAAACATCAGTCATCAACACCATGTCCAAGCCCAAAATTTGAGTACCTAGCCATTAAAATTCAAATTTCCCCACAGAAGTTATCAACGTCATAGGTTGCTACAGATCCCCCCCACCGGGGGCCATGAGCTAATCACAACCCTCAAAAGCTTCATTGCCCAAATCAACAAGAAGGTCATCATTCTTGGTGATCTCGACCTCGACTGGATTTTGCCTGTGGCATGTCCACTAAAAGAATTCTGTGATGATCTCGGGCCGTCTCAACTCATTACACAGCCAACACGGTTAAACACCAAGAACCCTGCAAACAGCTTCATTCTGGATGCTATTATCTCAAACCACCCTCTCAAAATCTCACACTCAGCTGTATTCCACAATGACTTGAGTGATCACAACATTGTAGTTTGTACCCAAAACCAAGATAAGTGCCCTTCTTCCTCCAGATTTGTCACCAAACGTATCTTCTGCAAATTCAACACTGACAGCTACATCTCGGATCTCAAAGGTGTACACTGGCAAGATCTCTAGTTGCTAAATCAGTGGATGAGGCCATCACCTACCTCAATAATACATTACTACAGCTAGCCAACAGACATGCTCTGTTTATAAGAACTAGGGTCTGCAAGTATTCCAGCCCTGGTTCACAGCAGACCTAAATGCCGCGCTAACCGTGGCAAACTATGGACCCGTGCAAGATGCACAAAGAGTGCGATCGATTGGCAGGCTTTCAGAATTGTTAGGAATGCATGTGTCAAATTAATATTTTTTTTTTAGCTTAACCAGGAGTAGCACACTAAGCTGAAAGTTTTTTGCAGGAGCGACCTGGGAGCACAGGGAAGTTAATTGACTTGGTCACACAGTATGCACACCCAGCTGGTCTGCTAGATGTCACCAGATTTGCAGCTCAGAGCCTTAAACCACTTCACTATATTGCCTCCATGTATCGCCAAAACTAACTTCTATGTAGAATCCATCAAAAATGCAAAAGCAACCCTGCCAAGATCTGGCAAACAATCAAGTCAGTTGATGGACACAAAGCATCCCATCCGTCCCCACCAAGATAGTGATTAAAGGTGTCAAACCACGATAAGCATGACTGTATCCTAGAAAAACTGAAAACTCATTTTGCCACCACTAGACTCGAGTTCAATTCCTCTCCCTACACAAGGATTCCCAGCCCCGTGCCATCCCATCCCATCCCCCACGAGTCCTTGCCTCCTCATCCCCTCCAGTTCCAACCAGTGACCTACAAACAAGTAGAGGACCACCTTAGCAAATTTGGTATCAAAAAAGGGGGTGGAGCTGATGGCATTGACCCCATTTTCCTCAGGTTAGGTTACTATTACCTAACTGCACCTATCCTCCACATCTTCAATCTCTCCATCTCCTCTGCCATGGTCCCTTCCTATTGTAAATCCACTCACATCTTGCCCTATTCAAATCAAGTGCCCCCCATGACCTAAACAACTATAGGCCCATCTCCATCCTCCCTGTACTCTCCAAAATAATGGGAAAAACTAATCCATCACCAGCTTAAAGACCACATAGATAAATCTTCACTCTCGACCCTGCCCAGTCTGGGTTCAAAAAAAACACAGTACCACTCTTGTCCTAGCAAAGTCACCAACAACTGGCTCACCGCATATGATCCTTCAGGCAATCAACAGGTGCCATATTCCTAGACCTCACTAAGTCATTCAACACCATCGACTACAACCTCATCCTTAGTGGTCTCAGTAAAATTGGTGCAGATGACACCACACTACAATGGTTCTCCAATTACCTTACAGGTAGACTTCAAAAAATCAAAGTGAGTGGTCAGGTTTCTGATTTCCTTCCCATCAAACGAGGTGTTCCGCAAGGCTACATTTTGAGCCGCATATTGTTCTCCATCTACATCAATTCCCTGGACTCCAATATCATCAAGTCCAAAATACACCTTTTTGTGGATGATACACTTTTTATATGTTTCCAAACCAACACTAGCTGAAGTACATTGATGTACTACAAGATGATTTCCACACAGCTAAATTACACTTCAACTGACCACAAGCTGTTACTTAATGCAAAAAAAAAACAAGGTTACTGTACTTCACTCCTAGTAGCAACAGACTCACCTCTCAGTACAATACAACACCTGTACCTCTTAGACTACCCTAGGTGAACCATTGGACATAGTTGATAAATTAAAATACTTGGGCAAATGGCTAGGCAGTAAGCTTTCCTTTAGCCTACACATTGACTGCCTTTCTAGCAAGTTGAAAGCAAGGCTAGGCTTTTTATTTCAGGAATAGAATACTCTTTCCCCCAGATGTTAGATGCAGGCTTGTACAGTCCACATTCCTCCCACTCATAGACTACGGCGACATCATTTATAATTGTTCTGCCGCTTCCAACCTCTGCAAGCTTGATATACTGTTCCAACGGGCACTGAGATTTATTACTAAAGCACCTCTCCGGATGTACCATTGCGACTTGTATAAAGAAGTTGGCTGGCAACCCCTCGCTACCAGGCGATTACTTCACTTAGGTATCTGGACCCTCAAAATTCTGCTAAACAAACTACCGCCTATCTCTCCTCACTCATCAATACCTCACACTGCCCCAATTCCCTTAGAAGCTCTGACTACATCCTTCTTGATGTATCCTGGATGTGTACCACCCTCAGCATGGGGGCCATTAGCTATGCCATCCCATCGGCGTGGACTCTCATCCAGAAGACACACAGGCTCACCAGTAATGTCTCAATAAACATCTTCAAATCCCTGACCTACAAACTCTTCCCAGTAGTCTGCCAATGTCATAGGAACTAGTACCCTCTCTGCCTCTTGGCACTGCCATTTAATGGTAGTATCCTTCGTCCTCTTTTACTCTCATCCCCACCCTCTCCTTTTTTCTAGTCTTAGCCCCTCAGTCGGGCTACTTCCTCACCTGAATCTATTCTCGTATCCCACCTTACCTCTGCTGTGTCTGTTCTCTCAGTGCAATTCTGGATTTTACCTCATTTCATATAAATTTTTACTGCCTCTGCTCCTATCTGTGTCCTTCCATCGTGGATTGGTTCCTTCGGACAGTACTTGCCAAACTGCCTGTCAAGAATTACCTCACTGTATCCTTGCACCTTATTTATTGTAAGTAACTGTCTCAGGCATTACACTGTACACATCCCTTGTACATATGCTTGTCCAAATGCTGTAAGATTATTGTATATTGTCCCCTTTATGTACTGGGACCTCCTTGTGAATGAGCCTCTCAATGCAGTATTTCCTGCAATAAACTTGAACTAAGTAAAGCATTCGATACGGTGGACCACAACCTTCTTTAATGTCTCAGGTCTTTGGGTATGAACGCCCCCTCTATAAACTGGTTTTCCAGTCATCTCATGGGCAGGCTACAATGGAACAAAGCTGACGGGCTCCTTTCAGATATTCTGCTAATTACAAGAGGAGTTCCGCAAAGGTCCGCTACTAGGACTGCTATTGTTTTCTATCTATATTAACTCCATGGGCAATATTCACAAGTCCAAATGTCACTTCTTTGCAGATGATACAGTGCTGTAACCTCTAAAACTTCTACTTGAAGCATGCACTGAGCTGCAGTCTGATTTCAATCAACTGCAACTCAACCTTGCTAACTCAAACTGTTACTGAGGCAAAAATAAAAAACTAAGGTAATGTGTTTTGCCCCCACTCATCCGTCAGCATCTTTAAGTATCTTGGTAGTTGGATAGATAATAAGCTCTCTTTTAATGACCATATTGAGGACTTCTCCAGGACGATGAAAGCCAGGTTAGGATTCTTTTTTTAGAAATAGGTCGCTCTTCCCTCTTGAGACTCAAACCAGGCTGGTCCAGGCCACATTTCTTCCCTTACTTGATTATGGAGATTTAATCTACACCTCCTCTGCAATCTCAAGCCTTGGCAACCTGGACGTCTTCTATCACCGTGCTCTACGGTTCATCAGCTCCCCATTCTGAACTCACCACTGTGATCTGTATGCAGCTGTTGGGTGGATATCACTCACCACTAGACGCCTGATCCATGCTGGTATCTGGACCCTTAAGATACTCCTGCGCAAACTCATAAGCTATCTAATGTCTCTTATCTACATTTCCCGCAGTGCATATTCTCTTAGGGAAATCAGACTTCATCCTGCTTGTCGTATCCAGGACTCATACTACCTCTGGCAAACGAGCTATTTCGCATGCTCTTCCTTCTATATGGAACCAACTCCAATCTGTACTGAAATTAACTAGCATAGTCTCAGTTAATCTCTATAAACCATTAGCAGCATTAAATATAAAAGATACTTGTAGCTGTTATTAAGCCTCTCCCATACCCCTATGATTGTTCCATGCTCTTTGACTCCTCTGTTTCTAGTCCAAGTCAGGACTGAAACTTCCTAGCCTGCAAAATGCATACTGAGACTAAACTATATGATTTCTCTACCTGCTCCTACTACCTTCCTCCACCTTGACTTCCTATCTGTATCTTACTCCCCCTTACTCATTCTAACCCTCATCCATCCCTGCTTTCTATAAGTCCTCAACCCAGCCCTCCTAATTATCCTCTCTCTCGTCACTCTACATTAACCATATTTATTGATTTATACCAGTGTTATGTTTATAAACCATTGCTTGAACACTATGAATCAAATGTCCTTAACTGTACATTACTTTATAATGTTTCTTTCTATGAAATGCCTTACATGAACTATGTTTGCACTTTGTTTACTTATAATCAATGATGCCTTATTATGTAACATCTCCGTGACTGTGTACATGCCTTAGGACCTCCTTGTGAATGAGCTTGCTCAATGGAGTCTTCCTGCAATACACCTGAACTTGAACTTAAGCAAACAGTATACACCAGTACCCATCACAACCATCTTTGGGAACACCTTGGAAGTTGTGGATCACTTTAAATATTTGGGAGTCTGGCTTGACTGTAAATTGATCTTCTGTGCTCACAGTGGCTGTAGCACAAAGAAACTGGAACGTGAGGCTAGGGTTTTCTTCAGGAACAAATACTTTTCACAGCAGACATTATATGGAGACTGGTGCAAGCCACCTTCCTCCACTGTTAAAACTAAGGGATATTATTTATAACTGCAGTCCAGCGACTAACACATAAATTGACACTTTTCACCATGCCCTGCACTTTATTACAAATGCACCTTACAGGACACAACACTGTGACCTCTGCCAGGCAGTAGGCTGGACACCCCTCACCACAAGACGCATGCTCCACATTGGTTCCTGGATGCTGAAAATCCTGTGGAACAAACTGCCTCAGTATATCTGCTCACTCCTGTACAGAACACATAGTATTTACTCACTACAGAAATCTGCTTTTGTCTTTTTGGATGTGCCCAGAGTATGCACTACTCATGGCAGAGGTGCTATTAGCTACATAATCTTGTCAGTCTGGAATAAAATCCAATCTACACTCAGATGTACTGACCTCATCTCTGTGAATCTTTTTATGGCCCTGGCTAGGAAAACCATTAATTCAACATGCCATTGTCACAACGGCAAGTACCTTTCCCTGTACACCCAGATATGCACCTGGCACCTTGTCCCCCAGCTATCCTGAACCCGCTTTCCTTCTCCTCATCTTTACCCTGCCTAATGGCTGATTAGTTGTACCTTGTTTCTCAGTTATCCTGAACACCCTCCCCCTCCTTATCTTCACCCCTGCCTGATGGCTGATTAGTCGCAAGCAATCTACTCTTCAGTCTGTCCCCCTGAAACTGCTGGCATACAGTTCCCTGACATTCTGCAATGGTCAGCCCTCTCCCCATCGCAACCCAGACAAGCACCTAAGCACCTTAGTTCCCCTTCTCACCCCTGTACCTCCTGCCTCCCTTTGTTCCATGTTACCTAATGACATCATCCCAACTGTTCTATCTACTTTTGCATAACACTTCTGTTTCAACTGTACTGTCCACTAAGCACTCTAGTTCCCCTCCTCTCCCCGAACCCCCTTCCTCCCTTATGCCCTACATTGCCTAATAGTTCTGTCTCTATTGTACTGTATACGGATTCTCTGAATCAATGTATATGTTCCTGCTTATAGCTACCATTACACTGCGATGTATATCTTTGCTTTGTATCACTGTTACATATGCTGTTTGCACTTTGGCTTGCCTTGTACCAATGACAGTATTGATTGTATTGACCATTATAATGTGACGTTTGTTTCTGCCTGTAAATCTATTTGTATAAGACTTTCAGGACCCCCTTGTGTATGTCACACTTCAGCATATATTATACCAATCACATCCTTTTGACTGTATTCACCATTATAATGTGATGTATGTTTTTGCCTTGTAATTTGTGTTTGTATACGTTGCTGTATGTATTACTTCTGTATATGTCCACCAGGACCTCGTCAATAAGCTTGCTCAATGGAGTTTTCCTGCAATAAACCTGGAACTTGAAAGGTTGTAATTACCCAATTTATTGACTGGCTAAGGTCCTTCCCCTCCACAAGGGTGGCGACCTTATCTCCCCTGGTAATTACTGGCACATCTCTCTCCTCCCTTCACTAGCCAAGATCCAGAAATCCATTGTTCTCACACAACTAAATGACTTCCTTACTTCCACAAATATCATCTCCCCTGTTCAGCAAGGGTTCAGAAAAGGTCATTCCACAACTTCCTCTCTTCTCTGCTTTTCTGATTCCATACTCTCAACTATGAATCAAGGTCACATTACCTCTGCAATATTTATTGATCTTGCTAAAGCCTTTT
This sequence comes from Neoceratodus forsteri, assembly GCA_016271365.2. Lineage (NCBI taxonomy): Eukaryota > Metazoa > Chordata > Ceratodontiformes > Ceratodontidae > Neoceratodus > Neoceratodus forsteri. The sequence goes on from JADMNL010000024.1 coordinate 132,075,584, forward strand.
ATTCTATCTTTCACCCCCTCTTCATTAACAAACTTTATACAACTGGACTATCTACCACTGTGGTTAATTGGTTTAACTCGTAACTTACTGGCACATGCCAGGCCATGCAGATTGGCACCACCCTTTCCCCTCCTCTCCCTGTTCTGTCCAGTATCCCAAGGGTTCCATACTTGGTCCTATCCTCATTTCTTTCTTTATTAATGATCTCCGCTCTGCCTGCTCCACTGCCCATATACATATGTACGCAGATGACACTGTCATCTATCTGTCTGATCCATCTGCAGCTGATGTCCAAATCCCTTTTCAACGTGAGTTTCATGCAGTTAAAAATGGTTTCAGGATCACTGCCTCAAATGAAATCCAAAAACTGTCACCATGATCTTTGGTTCAAAGCAAAAACCTTTTAGGCTACCATCCCCTTCCCTGATCACCACTATGTCGGGCACCCTTATTGATGCAGTCAACTGCTATAAATACTTGGGAGCTTGGCTTAACCCATCTCTTGCTACTCATCCCACCTCGACGTCTTCCACTCAAGACTTTGTCCCAAATTAGGTATGCTCTACAGGCACAAGGATTGTCTCTCCCTCCCAGTCTGTTGCAACCTAATTACTAAATGGATCCTCCCAGTTATCGACTACGTTGATATAGTCTATGGGTCAGCGACTGCCACTTTCTTGCCAGGCCTGATGTTCTTTTCAATGCCTTCTATTGCTTTGGCTAAACGCCTTTCTTGACTCTCCACTGCAACCTATATTCTACCCTCTCTCTCTCCCTCCCTTCAGCAGATAGTTTAGCCCACTGCCTTACTTTCATTTCTAAATTCTGGTTTGATGCCCTCCCATCTTATCTTTCCTCTCTTCTCCCCAGCCTCTTCCCCACCCACTCCCTGCACTCCTGTCCTTCCTGCATTACGAGCCAGCACTATGGTTGGCCAACACACTTTCTCCTTTCATCTCACCTCCCTTTGGAACAAGCTTTCCAGGTCCATTCATCTTACTCCCTCGTTCCTGGCATTAAAGCATCTGCTCAGGCCATCCCCAGTTACTTCCTGCAGCCCTAAGTCCTCAACCATTTATGCTGATGTCCCCTGTTCCTCCCTCCCATTACACTGCCATATATCGACACTGATCTGCGTTCTCAACACTTGTTTGTGCAGACTTATGATAATGTGATTCCAGATAGTCCTACACCTCATTCTTTTATGTTATTTGTTAAAATTTGCTAATGTTGTACTGCTCTGTATATTGTATATCTGCATATATTTTATTGTTCTTCCTGTCTCCCCTGGGTCACACCTTGAAATAAGCTTTGGCTCAGTGTGACTTGCCCAGTTAACAAATTTGAAATAAATAAATAAAATAAAAATAAACACTCTCCCCACATCTGCTGTTTTATCAGGCGACTCTTCATGGCAAAACTCTTGTCACATCAGCACATTTACATAGTCTCCAATTTATTTATTTTTGTTATACCATGAATAGACTGGACACCAAGGCATGTCCAAAATCTGGAACTCAGCCCATGTGAGTTCGCTGATGTGTTATAAGGTGACTCTTCTAGCAAAACTCTTGTTGCATTCAGCACATTTGTATGGTTTCTGCCCTTTGTGAGGTTGCTGATGTTGTGTCAGGTTAGTTTTCCGACCAAAACTCTTGCCACATTCAGCACATTTATATGGCCTCTCCCCTGTATGAATTCGCTGATGTAAAATCATGTCACTCTTCTGGACAAAACCTGTGCCACATTCTGCACATTTATATGGTCTCTCCCCCGTGTGAAAGGGCTGATGTTTTTTTAGGTCCTTCTTCTGAGCAAAACTCTTGCCACATTCAGTGCATTTATGTGGTGTTTCCCCTGTGTGAACCCGCTCATGTTTAATTAGGTCACTTTTCTGGGCAAAGCTCTTGTTACATTCAGCACATTTATATGGTCTTTCACCTGTGTGAAATCGCTGATGTATTATCATTTCACACTTCTGGATAAAACTCTTGCCACATTCAGCACATTTATATGGTCTCTCCCCTGTGTGAACCCGTTGATGTTTAATTGAGTCACTCTTACGGATAAAACTCTTGTTACATTCATCACATTTATATGGTCTTTCACCTGTGTGAAATCTCTGATGAGTTATCATGTCACATTTGTGGACAAAACTCTTGTTGCATTCAGAACATTTATATCGCTCTCTGCAGTGTGAATTTGCTGATGTTTTCTGAGACTACACTAGCGCTATAATACTCTTGTCACATTCATCACTTTTATATGATGTCTCCCCATGTGAAGTCGCTGATGTTTTATCAGGTGACTCTTTTGGACAAAATTCTTGTTACATTCAGCACATTTATATGGTCTCTCCCCTGTGAATTAGCTGATGAGTTCAGGCTACTCTGTACTGTAAAACTCTTGTTACATTCAGTACATCTATAGGGCTTCTCACCTGTGTGAAGTCGTTTATGTGTTACAAGGCTACTCTGTGATTTAAAACTCTTGTCACAGTCAGGACATTTATATGGTTTCTCCCCCCAGTGAATCTGCTGTGTTATAATGTTATGTTGCACTGTAAAACTCTTATCTGTATATTTAACTGCATTTAGCCTGCTAAAACTTCTCTGATATTCGGTACATTGGTACTGCCTCTGTTCTTTGTGAATGTGCTGTTGTACAGAGATAAGATGAAGGTCATGGAAATTCTTCTCACACTGAGGATACTGATGTGGTTTCTCTGTTATATGACTCAGCAGGCATTTCTCAAGTGATGATTGTTGGCTCCAACTCTCACTGCAGTGAAATGTCCTACTGACTAAAAAACAGATATTCAATTAGTATTTTTTTTTATAACCACAAAACAAAAGACTCAGATGTTTTTCCTTAATTTTCCTAAAGGCTACATGAACACTGCAAAGATTTAACCTCAGGAAGGTTTTTTGGATATTACCTTTTTAAAATGTTTTGGATTAAATGATCCGTTCTGTGACATTTCAATTTCTTGTTTTTATTGATAGTATTTATAGAATGGGTCTGACCACTTCTGGCTCCTCACTGGTAAAAAGCAGGTCATATGGGAGTTAAAGCCTAGTCATATGGGAGTATTCTAATAGTTAATCAAACATATTGTAATAGTAGGGGTATGGTAATCAAAAACCGTAACAAGACCAGGCAAAAGTTATGTAAATGAAGCAGAACCACATGACAAATGGGTTCAGAGAAAAAAAATAAAACCATATTTTTAAAACGCAGGCAGTAGCCAGAACCAGAATGAGCAAAATATAAATCTGTAGTTGCCTACCCCCAAGACCAGTAAGAAAAACAAAATTACATTTTATTATGCAGCATGTTATCAGAGTCAGAAGATGTAAAATATAAGAGCACCCGGTAAAAACAAGCTTACATTTTAAAATGCAGCAGTAGAAATTAACTTCATACTTACCGTAATTTCCTTTTCTGTTCGCTCCAACATTGTCAATGGATAATCATAACAACTGGGTGCAGTGCACTCCTACCCGGGGAATGGCACAGCCAAAGCTTCAGAATGTTGGGAACATGAGGATTCCATGCAGCAGCAACTCCCCAGTCACTACCAACCTCGCAGTACCATGATAGCTACAAATTTTCATACATTATAATCAGGTTACCAACATAAAACATACTGCAACATGTAAATAAAAACTGTCTTACCTTCCAGGCCGACATCCGAGGAGGAAAAGGCTCTCCATTGGACTCGAGGTTTAGACAATTCGATCCTCCCTGGAGGAAGGACCATCCGGTAAAAAAGCAGGTTCCAAATCATTTGCACATCTGGAAAACTGAAGCTGATCACCCGCTAAGGTATAACTTCCAGGCAACGACTGGATGCAATGAGGCTACCTGTGACAAGGAAAACATCTCAAGAGTCATCAGTAAAGCTGTTAACCTGTGGTCGCAGACTGATCGGAAAAATAATCCTTTTTTTTGTGTTATATGCATATTTTACGAGTACAGTACAGCAAGAAAGAGGTGATATGTGAAAAAATAGAGGATTTTGACAAACAGGACATCCATCCTTGCATACAGGATAACATTCTACTGCAGGAGCCAGGCTCCTAGAAGGGCCTCATTGACAATGTTGGAGCTACCAGAAAAGGAAATTACAGGAAGTATGCAAGTAATTTATTTCTGTAGCACTCCGCATTGTCAATGGGTAATCATAACAACCGGGTTCTAAGAAGCAGTACCCAGAAAAATGTAAGGGGAGAGAAGATTATCTCATATGCCAGAGGCAAGCACTGAGAATTACTTGCGAACTGCTGTCTGTAGCACTCTGTGCCAAACTGTCGGCTGAACTCTGAACATCGAGATGGATGTTTTGTGCATGTGTGGACATGAGACCATGTAACTGTCTTGCATAACCTTAAAACCAATACTTCCCCTGTCTGCCCAGGGCATCATCTTAGCCCTGGAATGGTGAGTCTTGAGGACAGCCAGGACCTTCTCTACAACAACGTTGGCCTGAACAATACAGGCTCGCACGTTTTAAGCGAGGGTGGCCTTAAAAAGGGCCTCTTGACCCTGTATGTCTGTTCTACAAGAACAAACAAGACTATCAGACTCATGGAACACAGCAATTCGTTTAGGACAGATCCTAATGGTGCGTAATAAATCCAACTTGTGCAGTTCCTTCCTTTGGATTGAGGAGCTTCAGACAGGCAGACACAAGCCTATGTCCTGGAACTCATGGAAGGCAATGAGCACCTGAGGAATGAAACACCGTTTTACCACCTGTCCTTATGCCTAATAAGGTATGGCTCCTTAAGAGGAAGACTTTAAAAGAACACATCCAGCGATACGGATGGGAGTGGTTAGAAAAAAAAACTCCTTGCTAAGATCATTCAGAACCCAATTCCAATCCCACAGAAAACCAGAGATCAGGACAGCAGACATGTCCTACCAAACACACACCTATTGTTTCCTAGGCCAAAAATCCCAGGGGGCTGTAAAAGCAGAACCTGGCCTCTCAGCAAACTCAATGTCAACCTCCCCTACCGGAGTATAGGGTGTCAAGTAGTTTCTTGGGGGAAAACTCTATAATATATATATATATACACATATATATATATATAGGCATGGGCTGTATCATCCCAGGAATTTTTGGGTGGCAAGAGAGACCCTGATAGCAGGTCTCTACTCATCAGAAGGCATAAGGGTGCTTGCTGAGCAAGATTTACTAAGTCCAAGAACTACAGTCATCTTGGCCACTCTGCAGCTAATAAGAGGCAGCTCCCTCCACAGCATCTTTTATTTTTCATTTATTATTATTTATTTTTTTTAGACTTTGAAAACAGAACATTAGTAGAGGAAGCATACGCTCTGCTGAAGGTCCACTCTTGAGGCAGAGTGACCCCTGTCCCCCCGAGTATGGACACCGGAAAAGACTCAAGAACCTTCTCAGATCCGAACATTTCAGCTGGATGTGAACAGATGTGAGGTCAGCCAAACCGGCTGCACAGGAGTTCAAAAACCTCCGGGTTCAAACTCCACTCCATGGGAAGAACATTTTACAACTTAAACAGTCCACCTGAAGATTCAACTCCTCTGCCAGGTAACCTGTCGACAGGTTGGCGACCTCTCGAAACATCTCCCATGCCTTAACGGTTATGTACAAATGTACACCATGTTTAGCATCATGGTTGAAAACTAAGGGCAGCTAGGTAGACCTATTCCATCTCCCGAACATTGATTTGGAGATGCTGTTCCTAGACTGACCAAGTTCCCTGAGTTAGAAGCTGGCTCCAACCTGCCCTCCATCCATGTAGGCTGACATTTGTTGTGAGAATTAACTTTGGACGTTCTAGTGGAACTTTGCTCAGATCTTGCACATCCACTCACCAACTCAGGGAGTGACAAAGCTAAGGAGTAAAAGGAAAAGTGGCTGATAATCCTATGACGAGGGAACCCAAGCCTACAGTAAACCCACTTGAATAGGCCACATCTGGAAGTGAGCCCGCAGGATTAAACTATCACTGCCTATCCTGAGGCCCAAACTGCAGTGAGCCAGCAGACTTCTGACAAAAAGTCACCTTCTGGGAATCCGGCAAAACATTTGCTGATCGTGTGCTGAAAAAAACAGACATTGCAAGGTCTGAGACAGCTTGGGAGAGCTTTTCTCCTGGTTCACCTTTAGCTATGCAACTCTGGCATATCTAGAGTCCTGAGTGCAGACCTCTTGCCAAGGACAACGTCAGTGCATGAATAAGCAGGTCATTTAATCAGGATAGACATTAAGCCACCAGGACTATCAACACCTTCAAGGAACTCAGTGGGGCTGATGCTCAGACAAAAAGAAGTGCCCTATGCTGGAGGTTGGTCCAGTATCAAAACTTGAGATACTCTGAGTAAGACTGATGGATGGACTGTGGCGGCAGGCATCCATCAGATGTATTGGGGCTTATGAAAACCCCTTGACTGAGCAGCCCGGTGACTGACCTCTAGGGCTCCATCCTGAAACTTTGTGGAGCACAAACTTGTTCAGGCACTTGAATCTAGAATGGGCCTGTCAACTCCCCAACTTCCTGGGGACCATAACATCATACCAATAGGACCCCTGAGCTTGTTTGATTAGTGGGACCTGTACTATGGCCCAGAAAGAATGAGGCGGGCCAAAAGCTGTGACGACATCTGGCCTTTTTGCCGCCCTTGAGAACTGGGGTGGGGAAGTGACCCCTAATAAGGTGTCTGACATTTTCTGGCCATCTTGAGGTAAACTCTCTCTAATCTATCACCAAGAAAAGAGTCAGGGATGGGCCTGTATGCTTTCTTGTGAGGCACCAGGCTTGTGGTGCTGGGCTTCCTGCACGGTGCCTGGCCAGTGTTTCTCTGATACTGTAACCTTGTTATGTGAGTAGGCTCCTCCATTCTCAGGAGCCAATTTCCGAAGGAATGGAACCCCCTGGAACAGTCTGCACCAGCCATTACCTTGACCCCTTTGGGTTATGATAGACTTGCACTGTGGAGAAAGCTCTTTTCATAATATATCTTTTTTTTTTCAATAGTATCCAGGGTGGAATCAAACCATAGGCCTCCCTCAAGGGGAGGTTAAACAGCTTAGCTTATGAAGCTTGACCAGACCCAATGACTAAGCCACATGGCCCTCATGGCCAAAAACAATGAAGTAGGCCAGCGATCTGACATGAAATTCTCCAGTGAATAACCACCTGAAAGGTGGATCCATGGCCATGAATCATAACCCCCCTTCAGAAAGGTGTAACGGCTGGCGGGGGTAGTGACCCATATGTTGAAGGCTCTGGCCAATAAAAGAAGCATAAGACATACAACTGTTGTGTGCTGATTGAGGCCAAACCCCTCCTACACCCACTTAACATGAAAGACAGTTAGGGCCAGAGCCTTCTATAAGCAGGGTGATGTCTTTTCAGAAATACAAATGGCCTTGTCTTTAAGTGGAGGAGCTTCCCACCTGTGAGACCTTCTCCTTAAAAAAGGAAGATCCATGACATGATTGGGAAGACACTTTTCTGATCCACACCTGCCCAATGTTGCTCAATAATTTTTGTCTCATAGTAGCTGAAGAAAGATGCAGACAGAGTCAGACAGACATCCACCACCTCCACAAACTGTACCTCCTGAGCCGTGAGGAACTACATGCCTCAGTCATACAAGGGCTTATTATGAAGCAGGAAGAAAAACATCCCTGACTTGGACTAGGTTTTTTTTTTTTTTAATTAAGGTCAGGAACGTCCCCAAAATCCTCGTAATCATCATCCTGGCCTTCAAAAAGGCAGGGTCAGGGTCTGCCTGCACATCTGTTATCGCAGCCTAGGCTCACTGCACCACACTTGGATGTGCCTGGATGAGGGACCTCCTGACCTGAGTGGCCCGACTGGGATCGTGTGCATCTGCGTAGATGTCCTGCGGGACATTGGGACTCAAGCTCACTCAGGCGCCACAAAGGTAATTTCCTTGCAATTCTACTGCCACTGCCAATTAAAGAACTATGTGCTCCCACTCCCCAGGCCAGAAAACTGACTGGGGGTGCTGAGCAACACAATCAGAGCAAAAGGAACCCACAGGGGAGGGCCTCATTACCCTTTTTTGCAGGTCTTACATCATTTCTTGATTAATGGTCTCCGATAAGTCATGGTGCTAAAGAGAAATATAATTGTGCCAAATAACATATGTGAGGTAAGAGTTGTCTTACATGACTTGCTCACAGTTACACATCAGACAAGTGGAGGTTGTGGGAGTCAAACCCAGGACAGCTAAAAGTATTAAGCTGAAGCCACGGTGCCAATAACCAACATCCACACAGAGAAATAAAACACAGGTTAAACTATATAAAAACAATAACTATTAATCCTATAGTTACTGGGCTAAAATTCAGCAGAGAAGATGTAAAACTGTATTGGCGCGCCGAAAAAACACTAAAATGGGCATGCACACTCCTTAACGGGTGTGCACAGGGCGTGAGTGTGCTTGCACAGATATGCACACACTTCCGAGCGCGCTAGCAGTATAGTGCAATGTTTTTCAATAGGGACTGTGCTGTGCAGATGGTTTCAGCACTGCGAAAGCACGCACAACGTGGGCACACGCTTAAAACAATGGCGGGAAGCCTAACTGAAGAAGGAACGTGCACCCAGCCCTAATGGTGACCACACTAATGGAAAAAAGAAGATCTGTGGTGAAAAATCACCAAAAAGCACTAAAATGTATCAAAACCACACATTAGCTGTAAAACAGTGAAAAACGCAAAACCTGAGGCTTGGGGAAGGAGTGCGAAAAAGGAGCTGATGCCAGAGCCGAAGGACCCTCCAGAGACCCTACACTCCCAAAACAATAAAGTTGTACCTACCTTTGGCACCTTTAGTCTCTTTTTTTTTTTTTTTAGAGACCATTAAAAACACTCTAGCAAGGCAGAAGTGGCTCTCAATCCACACAAGGAATGAGAAACAAAAGGCAGGTTATTTAATTTGAAAGCCACAGCTTAACAGGCACAATTTTAATTTTGGGGTACTCACTGAAACAGACGGCCCCAACCTGCTGTGCAGAACTGCAATCCCAAAAGAAGCCTTGAAATCTTGAAACTTGAAATTCTTGAGAGAAGTATCTCTGTCCCCTTCAAATGGCACAGCTAAACTGGGGAGTTGCTGCTCCTCGGAATCCTCATGTGCCCAACATTCCAAAGCTTGGGCTGTGCCATTCCCCTGGTAGGAGCGCACTATACCCAATTTTTATGATTACGACTGACAACGTGGAGCGCTACAGAAAGGCTGACATTGAGAAAATTCTGTTGCAGCTGTTCACTCCTATTATAAAAACAAGTTTACATTTTTAAAATGCAGGCAGCAGGCAAACAGAGAGGAGAATACAACTGCAGCTCTACCCTCTTATAACAAAAACAAATTTACATTTTTAAAATGCAGGAAGTAGGCAGACATAAAGGAAAAATAACTGCAGCTATTCCTCCCAAAGTGAAAAACAAGTTTACACTTTAAAATGCAGACACTGGGCTCACATAGAGGAAAATGCTACTGCAGCAATCTCCCACCCCTAGTGAAAAAAAACAAGGTTACGTTTTTATAATGAAGGTTTTAGGCAGATAGGGGAAAACACAACTGCAGCTCCCCTGGATTAAAAAAACAAACAAAAAAATACATTTACAATTCTAAAATGAAGGCAGTAACATGGAAACACATAATATGATAGCAGATAAGGACTGCTTGGCCCATTCAGTCTGCCCATTTCTCCCTACCTACACTATTACTGCAGACTGTGGTTGATCTACACTTTCTCCTCCCCTCTTTCCTCTATGATTCCCTAGTACTTATCCCATGCATTTTTGAACTCCACCACTGTTTTAACCCCCACCACCTCCACTGGAAGGCTATTCCAGGAACCCAGCACTCCTTCTGTGAAAAAAGTACTCTGTCACATCTCTCTTGAATCTACCCCAAGCTTCACAACATGTCCCCTTGTTCTTGAGACCTTTTCTTCTGCAAAATATTTCTGTCCTGTACCCTATTTACCCCCCGTGAGGTATTTAAAGGTCTCTTATATCCCCCCTCCCTCCTCTGTTCCAGAGTGTACATATTGAGGCCCTTTAGTCTCTACTTGTAGGGCTTTCGATACAGACCCTGCACCATTTTAGTTGTCCTCTTCTGGACCACCTTCCCTTTATGTCCTTCCAGAGATGCAGTATTCAGAACTGGACACTGTACTCTAGGTGGGGTCTTACCTGTGACCTATTCAGAGGCAACACCACCTCCCTCTTTCTACTGGTGATACCCTTCTCTATGCACCCAAGCATCCCACTGGCCCTCACTACTGTCTTGTCTCACTGCCTGGCCACCTTTAGGTCATCCAATATAATTACTCCCAGGTCTCTTTCCTGTTTGGTGGGGTCTATACCACTCCCCACGGGTTCCTGTGCCCTAAGTACATTATTTTTCACTTTTTGCACTGAAACTCAGCTGCCATATCCTGGACTACTCCTTGAGTTTTCTCAGGTCTCAGCTCATTCTTTCTTCTCCCCCAGAGTATCTACCCTATTGTAGATTTTGGTGTCATCCGCAAAGAGGCAGGCCTTCCCTTCCAGCCCCTCTGCAAGGTCACTTAGAAAAGACATTGAAGAGGACCAGTTCCAGCACTTATCCCTGAGGCACCCTGCTGGTCACCCTCCGTTCCTCGGAGTGAACTCCGTTTACCACCACCACCCTCTTTCACCTATCCCCTAACCAATTTCTTATCCTGTTTACACACTTTGGACCCACTCCTTAACTACCCAGCTTACTTACTAGTTTCCTATGTGGAACAGTGTTGAAAGCCTTATTAAAATGTAGGTAGGCCACGCCCACTGCTCCACCCAGATCTAGTTCCTTGGTCACCCAGTCAAAGAAATCTATCCGATTCATTTGTGATGACTTCCCCTCTGTGAAACCATGCTCCCTTGGGTCTTGTAACCCACTGGATTAAAGATATTCCATAATATTTCCCTTCAGCAGTGACTGCATTAACTTTCTCAACACTGATGTCAGGCTGACTGGCCTATAATTGTCAACCTCCTCCCTGCTACCACTTTTGCGCAGCAGGAATCCAGTTCTCCAGAGCCGCTCCTGTTTCCAGTGAGCTGTTAAACAGAACTATCAGAGGTGCAGCCAGTTTTTCTGAGCTCCCTCCGTACACTTGGATGCACCCCATCTGGCCCCGTTGCTTTGTCCACTTTCAGATTAGCAAGTCACTTCTGGACTCTCACCTCCAAAAAGGACCAGTGTCCTCCCTCCCTCTCTCTAAAGCTTCTGTTGCTTTGTGGCCTTTCCTCTCCTTCTTCTGTGAACAGTAAACAAAAGTATTTGTTCGGGATGTCTGCCTTTTCCTGGTCCCCCTCTGCACAGTCCCCCCTTCCCATTTTAACCTTACAATCTCACCCTGGTCTTCCTCTTTTCGCTTATATAACTATAAAATGTCTTGCCCCTGCTTTCAATCACCTCTATCAAGAACCATAGCAGTTTCTTTTTCCTCTTGCTTTCCCTTAATGTATTGTCCCCTTTTGTTACCTCTTAGGCTAGTCTCTCCAGTTAGTGCCTTTGCACTTCTTACTGCATTTCCCGCTTCCCTCTGTTTCCCCGATACATCTCCCTATCCTCCTCCCTGTGTGTCTCCTTATACCTTCTGAATGCCACCATTTTAGCCTTTACCTTTTCAGTCACCTGTTTCAAGAACAATAGAGGTCTCTTTTTCTTCTTGCTTTTCCTCACTTGATACCAAGGTTTGTTGCTTTTTACTATGTATCCTTTTATGTTCGCCCACTGTTCCTCCCTCCCACCAGGTCCTCCTGAGGCATTTGCCCATCTTTATGAAATCTGCCCTCCTGAAGTCCAGGACCCTTGCCTTTGTGTGGTTTAATTCCACAGCCATCTTTATATTGAACAACACGGTATGGTGATCACTGGTCCCCAAGTGGTCTCTGACCTTGATGTCTGTGACAGTGTCCCTGCTGGTGAGTACCAGGTGCAGTACTGCCCCATCACGAGTGGGTTCACGGAATAGTTGCCTGAGGAATGCTCCTTGCAGAGAGAGTCCAGAATGTCCTTACTTCTAGTTGAAGCCACTGCTAGGTGGTTCCAATCTACATCTGGCAGGTTGAAGGCCCCCACCAGCTCACCTCCCACTTTTCTACCATCTTGCCAATGGCTTCCACCAGTACCTTATCTAATTCATCCCCCTGTGCTGGATGTCTGTAGTCAACTTCAGGGCAAACAGTGGCTCCATTCCCTGTCTCCAGGGAGACCGACAGTACCTCTGCCTCCCCCTGCATTCTCTGTATCTCCATTGCTTTCATGCTTTCCTTCAGTAACGCACCACACCCCTCCTTTCCTTCCCACCCAGTCCTTACTAAACAGAATATAGCCTGGAATGGCCATGTCACAGTCACGGTTTAATCCGTGCAACATGACTTGGTAATGGCCACATATTCTAGGTCAGCCTATGCCATGATGGCTTCTAGGTCCAGAATCTTATTTCCAAGACTTCTAGCATTCGCAAACATGGCCTTCCAGATTTTGTTTCCACTCTACTTGTTGCACCCCTTTTTTCCTTTTTGCCCTCCCGCCTTCCCACATCTCTTTTTAATGTTCTTGTTCCTTTCCCCCTTTATCTCTACTACCCTGCTTCCATTATTAACAACACACAATAAGCTGCACTCTTTTTAGCTTAACATAAAAAGAGGGCTGTGTATTCGCTGTGGCTTTCTTTAATAAATGCTGAATGGCTTGATTTACTTTTGCATTAAGTGTCTTTTTTAAATAGCTACTGATGCCTCAAAAAAAACAACTTTAAAAAACACAATAATTAGGAGCAATTCTGCTGCACTCCATTTATTTGCACTCCACCTGACGTGGTACCGTGTACCTATATTATGACTACTATGATCTACCTATTACCAAGAGTGTACCACCAATGAATTCCTGTAACACTGGTTGCTTTTTAATCTAAAGCGTTATGTACTGTACTGTTTTGTATGCTGTGATGTATTGCTCTTTGACGAGGTGCCTCAGAATGAGTCTATGACTCAAGGTCTGTAAACCGATGATCTAATAAATAAATAAATCAAAAAAATATTTTATATATTTCTCCTCCCATAATTTATTACTAAAGAAATGTGTGTGAATATATGATTATTGTCCCTTACAGTTAATTTTGAGTCCATCTGCCTCTATAGCCTACGTCCTACTCCAAGTCATAATTCCTGTTGTGACATCACAATCTGTTGCCATGGGAGTAACTGTGATGTCACAAGCAGTTGATTATGATCTCAGTTAGGGAGACAAACAGGAATAGATGAACTCTCCAGGAGCAAAGATCCTGCTTTCATGCAAAAGACCTCACTACTAAATAATGGGAGGAGAATACAGAACTAATGGGAAATACAAAATGGACAGTGCCTAAATATTGTGTTTTGTTAAAGTTGTTCTGAACGTGTCACCAGCTTTTTAGTTAAATCAAAAGAGTGCAGCTTATTTGTGTGTTGTTCCATAGCTTGCTCCTCAATCTGCACCCGCTCTGCTTCCCTCGAATGTAGTTTTGTCAGTGTATGCTTCCTTCATTAACACCCTGGGAAGTCCTCTCCTCGGTTCTCCTTACTCTTTACTTCAGCCTGTGGGAAGGGGCAGTTTCTGACTCCTCAGTTCCTTCCACCACCTTCTTTGGCTAGTTTAAATGTTCATCAAAATAACATTTAAATGGTCCACTGAGGACTAGTTTCCCTCCTAGATGGATGCAGGCCATCAACTGTGTATAGGCCCTTATCCTCCCAGGAGGGTCCCCAGTCCCCAATGTAGCCAAACACTTTCTCTCTACACCATTTCTTCAGCCATGAGCTTAAGCTCCTGGTGCAGAGATCCCACTCCTGTCCCATCATAGAGAGGCAGGACTTCAGTGAAAGCCACTGAGCGAGCTACCTGTTTAAGACCCCTCCCCAGCGCCATAACCCCCCTGCACTATCCTAGCCCTACCCCTAGCCAGCTCATTAGTCCCTAGATGGACAATGACACCTATCACTCCCTCCTGTTTTGCTGCCCTAGCAATCCTCAGGATCTGCTTCCCATCCATTTGGGCTGTGGCACGGGGAAAGGCACCTAACCTCCCGTAGGCAAACACAGAGGAAAATACAACTGCAGCTATCCCCAAGTAAAAAACAAAACAAGTTTACAGTTTTAAAATCTAGGCAGCAGGCTGATAGAGGAGAATACCACTACAGCTACCCTCTCCTTTCATAAAAATTTACAATTTTAAAATGCAGGCAGTATGCAGACAATACCTTAATGAAGTGCTACGTGTTTGTGCAAATCCCTGGGGTCTGTGTTGTCCCTCCAGCTTGCAGCTGCCTCTTTGTATTACTTTTGTAGCATTCTGGGTTCACTGCCCGTGGCTAATCTATGATGGTTACCTGCACTATCGCACTTAGCCCTCCTGAGGCGGGGCAACCCTGGCTAGCACTTCCCACCTCTAGCTGCTCATGGAGGGTTGTGTTTCTCTCTAAAGATAGGCGCCCACGAAGGTCATGTATTTTGTTGTACTCCCTGTCATGGGTGTTTCCTGGTGCTCACCCTCCCCCTACTGCCCGATTTACAACTTGTTTGCTGTATACCTTACAATATGTTACCCTGGTTACCAGATTTTTATCTTGTTTGCTGTAAACCTTACCTTGCTATGTTTTCCTGGTGCTTACCCACCTCACTACTGCCGATTTATATCTTGCTTGCTGTATATCTTACCATACTATGTAATGACATGGTACCTTATTGCTGTCCCACCCACTTGCACGTGGGCCTGATTGTACCCTGTCCCTGTATTGTGTCTCCTATGTACTCTGTAACCTCCCGGGTCGCACCTGAAAATAGGCACATGCTGTCTAGTGTGCTAACCTGGTTAACAAAAGCACATAAATAAATAAATATTTCCTTTTTTCTAACTGCGAAATCGTCTTCTCTATGATTTTTGTCCATTTGTACCTTTAGCTATGGCCTGGCTGGCCACCCCAACCCTACTACAGCAATGCAGTGCACTGTCAGTGATGAGTAAACATGCTCCACCCCAGTCTTATAGTAGCAGAGCAGTGCAGTCAGTGATGGGTACAGCCAACCGACCCATCCGAACCCTACAGTAGCTGGACAGTGCAGTCAGTGATGGGTAAACTCAACCACCCAAACTCTACAGTAACAGTGCAGTGCAGTCGTGATGGGTACAACCAACCCAACCACACCAAACCCTACAGTAGCAGGGCAGTGCAGTTAAGTGATGTTTAAACCACCCACCCCACCCCAACCCTACAGTAGCAGGGCAGTACAGTGGCAGTGATGGGAAACACAACTCACCCCAGACCTACAGTAACAGAGCACTGCAGTCA
This sequence comes from Neoceratodus forsteri, assembly GCA_016271365.2. NCBI lineage: Eukaryota > Metazoa > Chordata > Ceratodontiformes > Ceratodontidae > Neoceratodus > Neoceratodus forsteri. The sequence goes on from JADMNL010000024.1 coordinate 132,090,981, forward strand.
CTAATGAGTAAACCCACCCTCCTCCCATCCCAATCCTACAGTGCAGTCAGTGATGGGAAAAGCCAACCATCCCTCCCCAAGCCTACAACAGCAGGGCAGTACAGTCAGTGATGCGTAACGTAAGATACCACAACCATATAGCAGCAGAGCAGTGCAATCAGTGATGGAAAACCAAACCCTATAGTGGTAGAGCAGTGCAGCAAATGATGGCAAAACCCAGCTACAACACCCCTAGTCCCTACAGTATCAGTGCAGTGTCAATGATAGGAAAACCTACTCATCACACCTCAGCTCAGGTTTACAAGTGCTACTACCAGTGGCATTATCCCAATATTACCGACCTAACCCCCTGTACTGCCACCTGCGAGTACCAGGTTTGAGAATGGACTCAGGTTTTCAACTCTGGGGTTGTCAGGGGCCCTCCGAATCTATACGACATGTAATATTTACCAGGCTATCTACTTACTTTTCACGGTGCTTTCTTCAGGACATTGCTGGTGTACAATCTCATTCCTGTTCTTTGACTCATATACTGAGGGCTCTTCGTCTTTCACAATCAATGTCACATAGTTTTCTGGGACTGGAAATTCTGCTTCTGAGAAGAAAGGTAAATCAGAGGTAAGGGCCAGGGCTTCTTAGCATCTATCCTACATCTAACTTTTACCAAACCATGTACTTACTGATGATGGTGCTTTTGTCAGGAGGCAGCTGGCATACGGTCTCACTTCTGTTTGCTGACTCCAGTACGGAGGGTCCTTCATCTTTCACAATCAATGTCATGAAATGTTCTGGGACTGAAAATCCTGCTCCTGTTCAGAGAAGATTATCACACTTGGTACAGAATATTTAGAGATTTATTTATTCACAGTTTACAGCCTTTGTTTGCCAATGTAAACAGGAACTCCAAAATGGGAGTCCAGTAGAAAAAGGTGCAGATTAAGCTTTGGACCAGTACAGAATAGCATCACCTCAACAATTTGTGTCTGTGTGAATACAACAGATCTTTCATTTTGTGGGTTAACAGCAGGAATGGGGCCAATACTTATAACTAAGACTTGTGCATCAGATGTAGACTATGGCTCAAGGTCCACCCTTCATCCAATCCAAAAGGTCACAAGTTCAAATAAAATGGCTGAGACTTTGGCTTACACCTATGACTACCACTGCACGAACTGACAGTACTGGGGTGGGGTTGCTGCCCTAATGGAGGTTGTGTTCAAGTACTACAGCAGAGACTTGAGCTTATATCCATGCTAACACTGCAGGGCAGCACTTGGGAGGGGTCTGCTGCCCTACTGGAGGTTGGGGTCAAGTCCTACCTTAGAGATGTTGGCTTTAGATTCATTACAGATACTATAGGAAACTATGGGGGGGGCAGGGGTTTCTGCCTTTTTGGAGGTTGGGGTCAAGTACCACACCAGAAACTTGTGCACATACCATTTTCTGACACTGCAGTGCAGCACTGGGGGGGTGCTGCTGTACTGGAGGCTGGAGTTCAAGTCACAGAGCATATTGTTTGGCTCATACCCATGGCTGACACTGTAGGGAAGTACTGGGCAAGGGGAAGAAGGTGATGCCCTGCTCGTAGTAAATTTATTCATGAAACATAACAAGAAACTATCCCATTGAGTCACAGCTCATTTTTAATGGATTCATAAATTACATGTAACCAGCCAGGTGTCGGGTTGATGTCATTTATTTTTGTTTTATTAGTGCTGTGCAGTGCCTCCATTATGTAACCCACTACCAGGCTGCCTGGGTTTGGGGAGAAACTGTTGCTCTGCCATTTTGGCTAGGTCTGACTTCTAGTCAGGGGCACCCAAGTAACTCTGGACACAGGAAGCAATAAACTGTAATGTCCAAACCAGGAGTGGGATTCTAGAGTGTGGCTTTTATTCACAACAACAGCAGAATAATAAAGCATAGGTGGACCCCCATGGGGCTACACTCCCTGGTAATGCAGATAAACGGAGACCAGAACACATCTTCTTACACAATGTAACCCTCAGGTTCTGAAACACACTGGGCTCTGAGCCCGAACTTGTACTCTTCTCTGGATTTCCCTGGCGTGGCACATCTGGCCAGCATTTGGACTACTTTCCATATGGCACAGATATTTATTGGTGGCTCCCTCTACCACCCATGAGCAGATACTGGCCTAATAAAGGGAACAACTTCCATCTAATCCCACGTCTGGGTACTTTATGCAAACACTGGCCAAGTGCCCGGAGAAAGCTATAGGTGCCCAAACTGAACCGTGAGAGGTAAATCTGGTTACTCCAGATGAGGGTCTCCACCTCTTGCTCCCAAATCTATACCGCCATTCATTTGGAATCAACACCTTTCCATTTGAACCTCTGGTTGTAGATTGCTATCTCGAAATGTATATCACACTTAACAATCTACAGTCTCTGGCAAAATAGTGTCTTGACTTGTAATGTTCTTTAAGTGGCTATGTCCATCCCTGTAGACTTCCACTGATTAGAATCATTTCAAGACATACACAACATAAGTACTGTACTTGCTGGCCTTTCCTGACCCACAGTAGCAGATACTTAACACAACAGTCTTGGTGAAACATAGGCTCTCTGGCAGAGCTGACTCACTCTGGTTTGCAGATGCCCACAGGCTTCTCACAGGAAACACAAACATACTTCTCGCGCCTCAGCACAAATCTTCTTAAGGCAGTTTCTCTTTTCTAGCAGGGCCAGGGATTGCCCTGAAGAGCTGGTCTGATTCCCCCATCCCTCTCAGGATGGGACCCTGTAACATGGGAGACAGTCTCAACCACTTCACAAGTGTTCTTCTGTGTCCTTCTCTGGGGCAGAACACACACCCACAACTGGTAGCTATGATCAGAGCTGAGGGCTCTGAGGGACTGCACACTGCAGTGCACCTCCCTCCACTGAGTCTCCTACTAGACTGCTACTGACTGAATTCAAACCTCCCAGCATTCTAACTAACTCCCTGCTGCAACATTCCAAAGTGGCTTATGCTGCTGCAAAATTCTATATGATGTCATCCCACCAGCTCAGCTGAGACTGAGAGCAGAGTGAGATGGTGTGAAATCCATTTAACTGGTGTTTCACAAGCTGCCTTCCCTGCCTGCCGCTAGATCTAACTGGGATCTTGTAACCCCGGTGACAGGGGGGTTACATACACTTGTTCAATACACTTAATCTCTACAAATAAATGCTGGCATTGTAATTATAAGAAAACATTAAATAGCATATACAGTAGTACATGTATACCAAAAACTGTACAGTACATAAAGTTAATGACTAGTACTCTGATTCAGGTAGCATGAAAGGGGGTTCATATCTTGCTCACAGAACCAATTTCATATAGGACTAAACATACAGAGGAAGGGTGCTGCCCTATTGGAGGCTGGGTTCAAGTGTCCCAAAATAGAGACAGGTTCTTCTATTGCAGGCAGTGCAGGGCAGTACTGGGGAAGAGGTTGTTGCTCCATTGGTGGTTAGGTTTATGTTACACAGCACAGAAACATAGACCATGATGACAGAAAGAGACCAGCGGTCCAACTAGTCTGCCCATACTCCCTATAATCCCTGGAACCCACAGTTCCTCCAGAGTACTAACCCTCCCTGTCCTGTCCACATTCTCCGCCTTTGTCTTGTTACCCTGTGCAATCACAATTCCCTTCATTCTGTCCTATGCCTGCTTGAATCCCCTGACTGTGTTTACAACCACCACCTCGGCTGACAGACTACTGCAAGGTTCCACCACTCTTTCCATAAAGAAGTACTTCCTCAGTTCCCTCCTGCACCTCCTTCCTGTTAATTTCCACTCGTGGGCACATGACCTTGAGTTGGTATTCAGGGTAAATAATTCCCCTCAGTTTACCTTGTTAATTTCTTTAAGGAGCTTGAAGGTCTCTAGCATATCTCCCCTCTCCCTTCTGGTTTCCAGTGAGTACTTATTTAGTGCCTTGAGGTGCTCCTCACAGGTTCTGCCCTGCTGGCCCTGAATCATTTTTGTTACTTCGCACTACGCTGTTTCCAACCTATCCGTGTCCTTTCTGAGGTGAGGGCTCCAGAATTGGATGCAGTACTCCAGGTGAGGCCTCATCAGGGGTCGGTACAGGGTAAGCATTACTTCATTTTTTCTGCTATCAATACCCCTCCCAATACATCTCTGTTAGCCATTCTATTGATCGTGTTGCACTGGCTCACTTTTTTTAAGGGAGTTACTGATAAGTCCCAGATCATGTTCCTCTTCTGTAGTGCAGTCTCACATAACCCATCCAGTATTCCGTATTGGGGTTTCTTTTCCCTAGGTGCATTACCTTGCACTTTTTGGCGTTGAATTTTAACTGCCAGACCTTTGACCACCCCTCTAGTTTTTGAAGGTCCCTCTGCACATCCCTTATTCCTTCTCTAACTCTGCTGTCCTTTTGCTTTTTGTGTTGTCTTCTCTCCTTGCTTGTGCTTATATCTTTTACTTTCCTCCTCACTAGTATTCCTTCCCCTTGTACTGTAAACCCTACTGTGTTCCCTGTCCCCTCTTTGCAGTTACTGTCCCACAGATGTGGAGGAGTTCTATCTAGGGTTCCCCTTCAGCTCACCATCCACCATGGATCCCATAGACCCATAGTCAGTTTAAACATTTCATGTAGACAACCAACTTCTGCCATAGTGTACTAGCCCCTCTCATCAGGAAAGTCCATCACCCTGATGAGTCTCCTGTCCCAGAAATCCCGACAAATGGTACCCCATGCTTTAACACCACCCTCAAGCCAACTCTTAAACTCCTCTATTCATTACTCCTAATTCTGTCCTGCCTCCCCTCTGACCCACATAGGGAGGACCTCAGAAAAGGCCAGGGAGGGTGAGTGGGCTGCCAATCTGTGCTCCTGTCTATGGAGGTTCTGCTTCACTGTCTCTATCAACTGGCTGACCAGATCATTGGTACCAAAGTGCACCAGTACCCCCAGCTTCCCCCCTCCTTCTCCACCATCCTCCTTATTCTGTCTAAATCCCAGTTGACTGACACTCCAGGTAGGCATCGGGCCAACCCCCTCCCCTATCATCCTATCTATCCTTCTGATCACTGAGTTCCCCCACCAATAGAACCTTTCTGCTAGCCTTACTCCCCTTGGGTGCCCTTTCCCCTCAACTGTCCCGGAGTCCCACCTGGAGGAGTCAGGAGCCTGATCCTCCTCTAGGAGAGCAAAACAATTCGCTGTCTGGATGTCACACAGCAGAGATGTTGGTTCTTGCATTGCTGACACTGCAAGTTAGTACTGGGGAAGAAGCTGCTGTCCTATTTTAGGCTGGGTTCAGGTCCCACAACAGAAGCTTTGGCTCTTCCATCACTGACACTGTAAGTCAGTACTGGCAAAGAAGCTGCTGCACTATTAGAGGTTTGGTTCAAAAGTCTCATGTCAGAAATTGTGGCTCATCCATCATAGACACTGTACGGCAGTGCCTGGAGAGGGGTTGCTGCCCTATTGGAGGCAGGATTCAAGTCCCACAGCAGACACTTTGGCTGTTTCATCACTGACACCAAGGAGTAGTAAAGGAGACAGGCCTGCTGCCTGATTAGAGGGTGGGTTCAAGTCCCACAGCAGACATTTTGGCTCATCCATCACTGACACTGCAGGGAAGTACTGTGGGAAGGATTACTGCTCAATTGGAGGATGGGTTCAAGTCCCACAGCAGAGATTTTGATTCTTAACATTGCTAACACTGCAGGGCAGTAGTAGGGGAGGGGTCGATGCCAGATTAGAGGCAGAATTTAAGTCCCACAGCAGAGTCTTTTGCTCATTCATCACTGATGATGCAAGGCAGTACTGGGAGTGTGGATACTGCCCTGTTAAAGTCCCACAGCAGAGGCACTGATTTTTATATCGCTAACACTGTAGGGTTGTACTGGAAGAGGGGTTGTTGCCCTATTGAAGGCTGAGTTCAAATCCTAGAGTAGAGAATTTGTCTCATCTATCACTGAAACTGCATGGCAGTACTGGGGGAGGGGTGCTTCCCTACTGGAGGCTGGTTTCCAGTCCTAAAGCAGACAGGTTAGTGAATCCATTACTGACACTGCACGGCAGTCTGGGGGAGGGGTGCTGCCCTACTGAAGGCTGGTTTCCAGCAGCAGACACATTGGCTAATCCATTACTGACATTGCAGGGCACTACTGGGGGAGGGGTTGGGGCCTATTGGAAGCCGGTTTCAAGTCCCACAGCAGAGACTTTGTCTCTTCCTTTGCTGACACACTGGGCAGTACTGAGGGCTGGATTCAAGTCCCACAGCAATGTCACTGCTAACACTGTGTAGGGCAGTAATGGGAGAGAGGATGCTTCCCCTACTGGAGGTTAGGTTTATGTTCCACAGAAAATACTTTGTTTCTTCTATTCCTGGCACTACAGGGCAGTCCTAGAGAGAGGCTACTGCCATACTGGAGGTTGGGATCAACTCCTCCAGCAGTTACTTTTGCTTATACCCATTGCTGACTCAGCAGGGTAGTACTGAAGGGAGCTGTCCAGCTGAAAGCAAAATCCTTCAAAACAGATCATAACCAAGCCAATATAACTCCAGTTTTTAACAAACTCTGGCCAGAGCCGATAGGGCTGCAGCCAAGGAATCTGAGGTAAAATATTGAAAATTAGTTTTTTAAATATTATTACACCACATTTTCAACATAGCCTTGTGAAGACCCTGCCTCATGAAGAAGGGCAGTGAAAATGTTCAACTCCTGGCCTAAAGGTGATTTTGTGCAGGGACTGCAAAATCAACTTTCAGGCTGTAGAAACATGTTTTGGACAGAAGCTAAAAAATGACAGCTATCACATTCATGACGTACAGTAAAATGGCTATGTTGTAAATTTGTGGTAAAAATATTAAAAATTACTAAAGTTACAAGCCTGCATTCACAAAATTCAACGTAGGCTTATCACTTTGTTTTTTTAAATATTTTTTACACCAAATTTTCAACATAGCCTTCTTATGACCCCAACTCATGAACAAAGGCAGAGACAATTTTCACTCCTGGCAAATGTGATTTCACACAGGGGCCGTGAAACAACCTTTCGGGATGTAAATATAAAACATTTTGGCCAGGATTCGAAAAAAATGACAGCTGTCACATTTATGAGGTGCTGTAAAGATATGGCTATATTGAAAATCTGGGGTAAAAATATTTCAAATCACCGAGGTTACAGGGCTGCAGTCACAAAATTCAACACAGGCTCATAACTTTATAGTTTTTTTTTTATATTTTTGCACCAAATTTTCAACATAGCCTTCTTATGATCCCACCTCATGAACAAGAGCAGAGAATTTTTCATCTCTTGCCCAAAGATGACTTCATGCAGGGACCATGAAATTACCTTCGGAATTGATTTGCCTAATGACAGTGCAACTGTTCCTGAGCGGGGTCCAAAAAGGCATGTTGAAAATTTGGGAAAAAATGCTAAAACTGTCCAAGTTATGCCATTAAGTTCAAAACCCATTAAAATACATTGAACTGTGAACATACAAAGAAGCCAGCAAAGTAGACCATTCGATCCATCTAATCTGCTCATATTGCAGGGTCCACAGCTTGAACTACTGTCCTGCCCCCCACTCCTCCCATCCTCCCTACCCATGATCCTTACCTTCCCCTGTACCTATCCCAGCCTCTCTTGAAACTGACCACTGTCTTCAACAAGACCACTTCTTCTGGCAGCACATTCCAAGATTCCACCATCCTCTGTGAAGAAGTGCTTCCTGACCTCTTAAACCTCCCCCCTCCAGCTTAAGACTGTGCCCTCTTGTGTCATGGTTACCACTCAGCTTAAAGATACCCTCCTTACCCACCTTATTTATCCCTTTCAAGTACTTGAAGGTCCCAATCATGTCCCCTCTCTCTACTTTCCTCCAGGAAGTACATGTTCAGTGACCTCAACCTCTTCTTGTATACCTGGTTCCACTCTCAGAATGCCCCAGCGTTAGGGTGCCGAGTTACTACGGTGCCAAACAGCAATGTCGCCATCCATTCTTTTTGTGTTTGGCTGTGCCCCCCACCACAGATCCTAAATCCAAGAGGGGAGGCAGACCTCGGGAGAAGGTGGCAAATCGGTTTTATGCCATAGTGACTCAGAGTCCTGAAGCAATGCAGTGCATATGCCTTACCCTGCTATTCTGCTATGATCTTTGTAGCCCTCCTCTGGACCTTCTCCAACAGATTAATGTCTTTTTGAGGTGTGGGCACCAGTACTGAACTCCATGCACTAGATGTGTCCTCACCAGTGACCTGTACAAGGTAGTATAACACCCTCTTCCTACTACTGATCCCCTTAGCTTGCATCCCAGCATCTTGTTTGCCCTTGCTGATGCTTTATTGTACTGCGTGGAGTGTTCCAGGTCATTAGTGGTCATCACTCCCAGGTCCTTCTCTCCTATGATGCAGATACCTGGACTTCACCCAGGTAGTACTCCGTCCTGGGATTCTAGGCTACAATGTGCATAACGCTGCATTTCTTGGAATTGAAGCTTAACTGCCAGATCCCGAACCACCTCCTCAACTTTTCCAGATCATCCTGTAGGTTCTTTATCCCTTCAGCTGTGTCCACTCTCCTGCAGAGCTCGGTGTCATCCATGAATAGGCGCATTTTCCCTTAATGCCATCCCCAATGTCATTGATGAAGACACTGAACAACACCGGCTACAGCACCGAGCCCTGTGGGACCCCACTAGTGACCTCTCTGGTGCCAGATAACTCTCCCCCCCACAACCATCCTCTGGACTCCATCCCTCAGCCAGCTTACCACCCATCTGGACATCTTATCCCCAACCCTGAGATCCTCCAATTTCCTAATCAACCTTTTGAGGGACACAGAGTCAAAGGCCTTGCTGAAATCCAGATAGAGGATGTCTACTGCTTGGCCCCATCTACCATCCTAGTGACCCAGTCAAAGAAGTTAATCAGATTCATCTGACACAATCTACTCCTATGAACCCATGCTGCCTCACATCCTGGAGATCATGCTCCTCTAGATAGTCAACCAACCTTTCCTTAAGTATGGTCTCCATTACCTTTTCATATCTGTTTCTTCAGTTCACGATCTGGTTTTGAAAAGTAAAGACATGTCTGTGGTCCAGAGAAGATTACGCATTGAACCCCAACTGGTAAGTAAGGGCTTTGGGGGTGCAGGGTGGTGGGTGCTGAGTGGAAGGGTTGGATGGGTGGACGGTCACTGCGCAAAACACATCAATGGCTTCAATGGGGGTCCACCTGAAGGGATATAGACCTATATTGGCGCGATGGTCTGCATCTGTCCAGGACAGGAACCAGAATCCTAGGTGATAGGTTTAAATGCTTCATTGGCAAGCATTTAAACTAGCCAAAGGGGGATGCACTGAAAAGGAGCAGGGAAATCCCAGCCTCCCCCACAAAACAGGGTAGTTAGCGAGATAAACACCAAGGTAGAGAAGTCAGTAGGGAGCAGGATAGGGTAGATGGAAAATAAGGCAAAGGCAGTAAGGACACGGATAGGGCTAAAAGGGGTGAGGCCATCAAAAAATGGAAGGTGATGAGTACCAATATCCATAGTCTGGGTAACAAGCTCTCTGAACTAGTGGCCTTGATAAAAAGAGGGACACCTGGATATTGTGGCAGTCACAGAAACATGGTACGCAGAGAACCATGACTGGGATGTTAACATACCAGGGCACACAATCTACAGGAGGGTAAAAGAGGAGGAGGAGTAGCTCTCTACGTAAGGGAAGGGATCAAAGCAACAGAACTAAAGGGTAAACAGGGAGAAGCGGAGGCACTGTGGGTCACTTTGGAGATAGGAAAGGGCACCACAATCTGCACGGGGGTTGTATACAGACCCCCATCTCGGGGGAGGCAATGGACATGAAAATGATAGAAAGCATCCTTAGAATGGCAGAAAAGGGGAGATATTGTTGATGGGGACCTGAATATTCCAGATACTAACTGGAGCACCTTTGCTGCAGCCACATCCAAGAGCAGGGTCATTCTCGATGCCTGTGGGGACATGCCTCAGACAGCTAGTGTTGGAACCCACTGTGAGGGAGCAATCTTAGATCTGGTACTCTCAAATGGGGACAGAGAGAGGATCTCGATTTAGAAGTGGGTAGCCATCTGGGAACAAGAAACCACCAAACAGTGTGGTTCACGATAAACACAGCCATAGAGTCAAGCCATCACAAAAGCAAGGGTACTGAACTTTAGGAGGGCTGACTTTGGGAAAATGGGAAAGTGCCTCAGAAAAGCACTAGCAAACAGCAAAGAAGGAGGGGTGGAGGAAAAATTGGGAAAAATCAAAACAGCCATCACAGAAGCAACATGCCTTTGTGTGAAGCAAATCAACAAAACAAAGGAAAAAACACTATGTTTCTAAAAAGAGGCGGCAAGGAAGGTTATGGAGAAAACAGCACAATTAAGGAAGTATAAAGAAACACAGAAAGAGTAGGACAGAGAAGTGTACTAGTTAAAGCAGAAGGAAGTGGGGAAGGGAGTCAGAATAGCAAATGCCCAAACTAAGGAAAAGATAGCCAACTCAGTTAAGAAAGGGGATAAAATCTTTTATAGGTACGTTAGGGAGAAAAGAAAGACCAAGGAAGGGATAGTGAGGCTTAATAAATGGGAGGGTGGGCAGAGGGTGACAGTGAAAACGAGGATACTGAATGAATACTTCTGCTCAGTATTCACAAAAGAGGAGAGGAGGTAGCTAAACAAAACAATAGAAGCACCCTGGGTGGGAGGGTCAATATCAGTCCATTCACAGAGGAAGGGTCCTGAAAGAACTAAAACTGAAGGTGGACAAAGCAATGGGACCTGACAGGATTCACCCAAGAGTTCTAAAAGAACAAAGGGAGAACTAGTGACACCACTGACTACCTTTTTAACAAATCATGGGAGGATGGTGTGGTACCTGAGGACTAAAGGAGGGTGGATATGATTCCCCTCACAAAAGTGGGAGTAGACCGAGGCAGGAAACTGCAGACCTGTTAGTTTGACCTCAGTGGTAGGAAGAGAGACTAAAGGAGCTTAATATGTATACCCTCGAGGAAGGAAGGAGAGGGGACAATAGAATCATTAAGTACCTCAAGGAATCAACAAAGTTCAAGAGGGTAGCATCTTTCAGAAAAAGAGATATGCAAGAACAAGAGGGCACAATTTGAAGACAGAGGGGGGACAGCTCAGGGGCAATGTGAGGAAGTGATTTTTCATGGAGATTGTGGTGGATGCATGGAACGGCCTTCCTGAGGAGGTCAGGGGTCAAAAACAGTGGGGGAATTCAAGAATGCATGGGACAGACATAAATCAGTTCTAGTGGGAGGTAGGAAGAAGTAGGCTGTTGGTTGACTAGGATCTGCAGCTTATCCAAAAGGCAGGGAAATGGGCAGACTGGCTGGGCCAAGGAGTCCTTATCTGCCATCATAGTCTATGTTTCTCTGTTTCTAATGGACTGCTTTATTTTTACAGGGTTAAAAAAAGAAAGAAAAAGCACAGAGGAATTGCTATCACGACGCTTAGGGATTGGGCACCCCAGTGTCACTGTTATGTTTCGAAGGGTGCTGAGAGGGAGCGCCAGGTGAGTGGACTATGCATATTAAAAGAAAATTGGCAGTCACGGCAGTACAACACACTCCACCATGACAATGGCGCTGCACGTGCGCAGTAGAGTTTGGTGGCCATCTTGGACACAATGGAGAGTGTCATGTTCTGCTGTGACTGCCAACACAGAAAAAAAAAATAGTGCCGTACGACTTCCAACCGAGACAACGAGTGGAGTGCTTGACGGGTGCAGAGGCGACTTTGTTGAAACTCCAACATATTACTCACTCAAAAGGAATGTGCTGACTGCTTTTTTTCATAGCAAGTGGTCTGCAGGGCTACGCCCACTGCAGCCCTAAAAAGGGAGATAAAACAAAGGTAGAAAATTACAGGCCAATCGGTTTTATTTATTTATTTAGTTTTTGTTGACCGGGTAAGTGCACTAGACAAATCCTGCCTATTTTCAGGCACGACCCGGGGGAGAGGGATGCAGATGAATGCCAACTGACCTTGAACCAGATTAAGCTGTTGGTGGAAATATTAGTGAATGAGGAAAATTTGGCCAGGACATCGGGGAAATTCCCCTACTCTTTTCGATAAGTGCCATGGGATCTTTAACATCCACCTGAACTACCACCAATCCAGGCAGATGGAACCTCGGTTTAACGTCTCATCCGAAAGACGGCACCTCAGAAGTGCAGCACCCCCCTCATGCTGCACTACAGTGTCGGTACTGAGATATTAACCCAAGTGCCAGATGTGGGAACTGAACCCACAGCCCTCTGATCTCCCGGCCTCATTTGATATCTCTAATAGGTAAAATCTTGGGAGGGTATTATAAAGGAGAGATTAGATCAACATATAGAAAACACTGACAACACACAACATAGATTCATTAAAGAAGGTCATGCCTGAGCAACCTATTATGTTTCTACGAAAAGTGAGTTACAGTCTCAATATCAAAACCACCTATGACATTATTTTCATTGATTTTAGCATAGCGTTTGATATGGTCCCCCATAATTACATTACCATCAAACTAATGCAAAGAAAAAGTAATGCAAAGTTCATAAATTGGATTACAAATTAGTTGGACAGGAGAACACAGAGAGTGGTTGTGAATGGGTACTCATCTGGTGAGGTGAGCGTGACAAGTGGGGTGCCACAGGGCTCAGTTTTGGGCCACTATGTTTTTGAAGTGCTTCTTGTGAATATATCTGACAAAATAGTTAATGAGACCATAAAGTTTGTAGATGACCTTAAAGTGGGGGAGAATGTAGCACAACAGAAGATTTTATGGCAATACAGGAAGACCTGGACAACATTAATGAATGGACTAAAACATGGTGCATGAGACACAGTATTGAGAAATGCAAGGTCATGCACCTAGGACAAAATAATATAAAAAAACATTCATATCACCTAGGGAACAATAAACTATCTGTGACAACACTGGAAAAGATCTAGGGTACATAATGGATAAGAACAGGTTACTCACCTGTAACAGTAGTTCTAGGAGTGGTATATGTTGTTCATCCACACTCTTTGGCATGTCCCTTTCCCTTTAAATCTTGCTGGAAGTCTTCAAGCTGGCTCCTCCCACCCACCCGGGTGGTATATACCTCAGCTCCGCCCCATGACACCAGATCTTAGCCCACTGGAAACAAGGTTGTGCGCCCGAAGCCGGAGAGGTTGGGTGGGTGTGTGTGGATGAACAACATATACCACTCCTAGAACTACTGTTACAGGTGAGTAACCTGTTCTTCTAGGAGCGTGGATATGTTGTTCATCCACACTATTTGGCAGACTCCAAGCAGTTCTCTGGGAGAAGGGAGGCAAGGCACACTCCCCTACTTAGGAAATAAAGATTGGAGAACCGAGGCCCCAAAACCAGCATCCCAGCGTGACTCAAGGTCGATGTGGTAGTGGGTAATGAAGGTGTTTGCTGACTTCCAGATAGCAGCCTGACAGATTTCCTGGATAAGGATGTCCCTGGAAGCGGCCACCAAAGCAGCAGTATAGCAGGTAGAATGAGCTCTTATCCCTCTGGGAGGCTCCTTGACCACCAACTCACAGCACAGACCTATGCATGATGTAATCCATTTTGCTACGGTCCGTTTGGCTGCAGGTCTGCCAGAAGTGGCTTCAGCGTAGGTGACAAACAGCTGGAGAACCTCTCCATGAATTTCCACTGTTCTCTCCTTATAATAGGAGAGAGCACGCCTCAGGTCCAGAGTATGGAGCCTGTACTGCGTCCGAGGTGTAGTTAGGTAGTATATCGGCACAGTCAACATCTGGTTATGGTGAAGCTCTGACACCACCTTTGGAAGGAATTTCGGGTGGGGAGAACAACTTTTTCCCTGTGAAAGACCAGATAAGGGGAGTCCACCGAAAGCGCCTGGAGCTCCCCTGTCCTTCTGGCAGACATGATAGGCACCAGGAAGGCCATCTTCCATGACAAGTGTGACAACTCACACTTGTGTAATGGTTCTAATGGCTTGCCCATGAGCTTTGCCAAAACCAGCAGTAGATCTCACGGAGGTGGAGGTTCACGCACTGGAGGGAATATGTGATCCAGGCCTTTGAAGATGCACCTGATCACTGTCTCCTGTGCCAATGTCAGCTGACCGGCCCGTGCCCGGTAAGCAGAAATGGCTGCCAGGTGCACCCTAAAGGTCGATGACTGTAGACCCCCTTTGGAGAGAGACCAAAGGTAGTCAAGAATGTTAGCCACAGAACAGGATAAGGGGTCCAGACTTACCCTGACACCAAAAGGAAAATCTTTTCCATTTGAAAGCTGACATTTCCTGGTCGGTTTTTCTCGATGCCTCCACCATGGTGTAGACATCGCCGAAAGACCCAAAGCCTGAAACTCTAGCCGCTGAGGTACCAGGCTGTGAGGTGCAGGGATTGAAGGTCCGGATGGAGTACCTTCCCTGGTTCAGTGGTATCAGGTCCAGGAGTGTACAAAGCTGCTCCGGGGCCTGCAACTGAGGCTGAGGAGATCTGGATACCAGAACTAGTGCGCCAATCTGGGGCTACCAGGATCACTCGCCTGTCCCTCCTCACCTTGAGTAACACCTTGTGGATCAAGGGAAATGGAGGGAAGGCGAGAGGCCTGGGGTCCACGGCCTGAGAAGGCATCCCCTGCAGCAAGCCCCTGCTGAGGGGCATGATACAGCCTCACCTTGGTGTTTTACATGGAGGCAAACAGGTCCACTAACGGTCTGCCCCAACGGGAGAACAGACTGTAAGCTACATGTGGATGGAGAGACCACTCATGGGATGTCTGGCCTATGTGGCTGAGAGCATCCGCCAGTTGGTTCGAGGCTCCTGCCACATGGATGGCTAGATCATCAGCCTCCAACCAGCCTACGAGGGTCCAGATGCAGAACGCCTCCTTGCACAGCAGACGGGAGTGCGTGCCGCCCTGTTTGTTGAGGTAGTACATGGTCGTGGTATTGTCCGTCTGGACTTGAACCACTTGACCCTGGAGCTGAGAAGCGAAAGCTGACAGCGCCAGTCTGACTGCTCTGAGCTCCAACAGGTTGATGTGGCATCAGGACTCCTCGGGGGTCCAGAACCCGTGGCCCTGCTGTCCCCATATGGGCTCCCAGCCCTTGAGAGAGGCATCGGTCATAAGGATGACCATCGGCTCAGGGCGGACAAACAGGATCCCTTCCTGCATCCGGTCTGGGGCGGTCCACCACTGAAGAGCGTCTCACATCTTCTGGGTTACAGTGATCAGCTGGTCAAAATGACCGTGGCGCTGAATCCACTGGGCAGCCAGCTCCCACTGTAGGGAGTGCATGTGCCACCTGGCCCAACAGACCACTGAGGTGCATGCCACCAAGTAACCCAGAAGGTGCAGAAAGTCCCGGACAGGGCACAAGTGCCCAACTAGAAATGATCGGTCAAAGGAAGAGAGAACCTCCGCCCTGTCCGCCGGGAGCCGAGCTCTGGCTTGACAGGAGTCAAGCTCTGCCCCGATGAAGTCCATCACCTGAGAGGGCAAGAGTTCCGACTTGGCCTTGTTGATCAGGAGGCTGAGTTGAGAGCAGGTTCGGCGAGCCAGATCCCTGGACCTCTCCACCGCCTGAAGGGAGGAACCTGCCAAGAGCCAGTTGTTGAGATAAGGGTATATTCGGACTCCTCGACGCTGAAGGTGGGCTGCCACCACTGCAATGCACTTGGCAAAGACCCATGGGGCCGATGACAGGCTGAACGGCATGGCTCAGAACTCGTACAGCGTCTCCTCGACCCTAAAGCAGAGGAACGGCTGATGGGACGGATGGATTGGGACATGAAAGAACGATCCTGTAGATCCAGTGAACAGAACCACGTCTTCACTCCAGGGACGGTATGATCTGGTTCAGAGTTACCATCCAGAAGGTGCGGACCTGATATATTGATTCAGGTCATGGAGATCTAGGATGGGGCACCGACCCTCCATCTGCTTGGGCACCAGGAAGTACCTGGACAGGAAGCCTGGGTCTGTAGGAGGATCTGGCATTGGAGCTACTGCCTCCTTGTGGAGGAGCTGAACTATGTAGTCTTGAAGAGCAGACTGAGTGCAAGCTGAGATTCTTTCCTCCCGAGGGGCGCGGGCTCGGCTGGGAGGGTACTTCTCAAACTCTAGAGGCAGTCCCTGACCGACTACATCGAGAACCCACCTGTCTGAAGAGATATCGCACCAGGTGGAAAGAAAGTGGTGGAGCCAACCCCTCACGGGAGGACCCAGAGCTGGCGTGACGGGTGAAGGGGTGGCAACCCCCAACCCATCACTGAGCAGGCTTAGAGGAGAAGGAGGAGGCTCCTGGACCTGCGCCTTGGCCTCCTTTATGGGGCTGTTGAGGATCCTGCTTGGGACGTGGGCACCAAGCTTGAGCCTGCTGCTGCTGTTGCTGCTGACCTCCTTGGTAGGAGGGCTGCCTGACCACAGGGGAAGAATGCCGAAATGGCTTCTTCTTTCTCCTCTGCTGGTTCTTGCCCAAAGAACCCTTAGCAGAAGTAGCATACAAGGTGGCATTGGACTGCTCTATACGCTGAAGGTGACCGGCCACTCCGGGACCAAACAACTCGGTGCCTAGGAAGGGCACATCAGCCAGCTTATGCTGAGTATCCGCTGGGAAAAGGAAAGCCTCAGCCGCCCTCGCAAGTGGCCACTGCAGCTGCAAGAGAACAGGCACAAGAATCCCTCTATCCAGGGCCGCCTGAGCTGCTGTTTTGTGACAGCATGACCCTGGTCCCGGACTTGCTTGACCGTAGTCTGCATGTCCACTGGGAGATGAGGGAGGACCTCATCTAATAACCCGAGAAGGGCATAAGAGAAGTGTGCCATAATGACAGCCAAGCTGATCTGACAAAGACCCAGAGAAGAGGCCGCATAGACCTTACAGGCAGAGTGGTCCATATTTTTGGACTCTTTGTCCGGGGGTCAGTCAGTGTCGGCCGAACTCCCAGTACGCCGGAACACAGAGGTGGTCACCAAGCTCTTGGACGAAGGGTGCTATGTGAACCCCGAAGGGACTCCATGGGCACCGCGTACGTGTGGGCAGATGGACACTGCCAAAGTTCAAGGACCAGGCCAACTATGGCCTCAGCCACCAGAAAGGCCTCCGTCGGTGTATCTCTCTCTTGAGGATATCAGTGAGGGACTCCGCCTTCTTTGATGGACCCATGGGTATTCTGTAGATTCAGAGATGAGGTGAAGGATGCCCTGAAAGGAGGAAGGACCTTCCACCAAACCTGTCACGGATTTACTCATCATCCCCGGATGCGAGAGTGTAATCCAGTGATGTCCAAGTCCAAAGAATCGTGTATAGCGGTTCGCCACCTAAGTTTCCTTGATACCGAGGGCGCATCTGGGTGACGTATTGACAGATGCCAGGAAGCCTGGTGTCTGTCGTCGGCCCATCGCTGCTTAGGCGGTGGTTCCACCCTAATCGGTGGAGAGACCGAGATAGGCCAAGCCGGGATACGGGCCGGCCCCACGGGCGGAGGGATCGAATGCTTCGGTTCTGGAGGGGTCGGATTTGGCCTGGGAGGTGAAAGCCATGTAATGGCCGGGGCAGGCGGCAGAGCCGGCTTTTGCCTGGACAGAATCAGCTGCTGCCACATGAGGTCCTCATAGCGTCGACGGAGTTTCTGCCGAAGCCTCTCCACATCTGAGAAGGATGAGGACCTGTGGCGTCGCCTCTTCTTAGAGTGCTTATGACTCTTCTTCAGGGTTCCGGACCTCGACCAAGATCAGGGAGGCCGACTCGGTCGATTGGGAGACACCAGGGTCAGCGAAAACCGAGGGTCCTGAACTGGGACCTTAATGGGGACACCAGCAGGCTGGGTCTCCTCATCAGGGAAGACAAGGACCGGAGTCCTTTCCAAGGAGTCATCGGGCTGAACTGGTGACAATGGGGTGGATTGGGTGAGAACAATCTCAGCCTCATCGACCACTTCCTCGATCTCCTGGCCAGGCGGAAGATCCGTGAAGCCAGTGGCGAGGGAGGCGATCTCGACTGAAGTCCAGACCATGTGCTTCCTGGGACCTCGGACCTTTCTCGGTCCTAAGAGCTGCCTTCGCTTGACGGAAGACCCAAGTCGTTATCCCTCTTCCGAGGGTGGGAGGAATGCGAGCCCGAGGGTGTCTCACCCCTGGTGGGGAGAGAAGGCACAACTCCTTGAAGGAGCCCGTAAAGGTGGAGCCAAGGTTAAGTGGAATGAAGAAGCTTTGACTGGCTGAAGCTCGAGCTGCTTCCTCCTCAATTGCCTTCATTTGTTCCAGCTGTTCGGTGGATCCCACAGCCACGGAAACCATCCACCTCACCTCCTTCGATTTCACCGCGGTTTCTTTTCTCCGGTCTCCCAGCTTTAAATGCACCTTGTGGTCGCCCAGGACGCTGGGATGGAAGGCCAGGCAAAACTACGACGAGGTGTCATGTCCGACACCCAGACAGTAGACGACGTTAGGTGGGGATCGATGCGCAACATCTTCTGGCCACATGGGCACCGGGCGTAACCAGGGAAGATTTTCTTCCATGGCAGATGCGTTAAAATCACAATCGTAACTCGAACGAGTTTTAAAACAATTTCGCCAAAACGATGATTAGAAGCCAGGGCCTACAAAATGCTTTGAGAGCATGAGGGAACCTGTATCTTCCAGCGGAAAGGAAGATCTAGGCCATGGGTGGAGCGAGGCATATACCACCCGGTGGATGGCAGGAGCCAGCTTGAAGACTTCCGCAAGATTTAAAGGAAAGGACATACAACAGTGTGGATGAACAACATATCCACACTCCTAGAAATAAAAATTCTCTAAACAGACAAACAAAATCATAAGCAAGGCAAACAAAGTTATGTGGGCCATTAGAAACAACATCAAATCAAGAGACGCAAGGGTTCTACTCCCGTTATATAGAGCTTATGTCAGACCTCACATAGACTGCTGTTCCCAGTTATGACCCCCATACAAAAAAGATGACATCTCACAGTTATAGAGAATCCAAAGAAGGTTCACTAAACAAATAAAAGGCTTAGAAGACATGGATTATAAGAACGGATTAAGATCACTAAACCTTACTGTAGGGTAGGTTCTCAGCCAGTCCTGAGTACCGACTCCTGGGCCCTCACGACAGCTAGAGGGGGCCAGCCAGGATCCTTGTGAGACAGGACCGTGAACACTAACCTTGGGTGGTGTAGTGCTCCACCTGAGGACTTGGGCAGATTAACCAGTGACCTTTCGCCATTCCCCAGGAACAACTCTTTCACCTCCTGGACCCTTCCAGACACTCCCCTAATACACAATATCCCAAAACAGTCGTGGAGACAGCACTTACCTTAAGTACAAAAGTATTTATTACTGTAGGGCGTTGGACTGGCAACTTTGGCTGCAAGAAAATAAGGTTAGGATAGGCACTTATACAGCACTTTCCATCACCAGTAACTATACCAGTAATGCTATCAATAACACCAATGCAACTTCTACCAAGCTCCCACCCATCTGGTACCAGACCTGTCCCAATGCCTTTGGGGTACCCCATTACGGTGGCAGGCCTGTGATGCGTGGGTTGGCCAGCATTGCCCTAGATGAAAAAATAACACAAGGCAAAGTAACTTGGAACAACAACCATTTGTAATCCCCTAGTGGCAAAATTGTACTTAGCTGACATGTTGCAGACGCTAAGGATGTACTTGGCTTCTGATCACTCTGGAGAAATCCTCAGGAACGCTTTGTCGGCAGGAGCTTCGGTTGGGTCGCAGGCAGAACACCCTGGGGTGCAATGTTCTCGACCAGCAATTAGACAAAAGTCTTTTGTAAATCCAAAAGTGAAATCCTCTGAGCTAAAGACGAGCTCCAGATTCTCAAATGTCTTATCAGCAATCTTCACCACCCTCCGGTGGACTTAAGCAGCTTTTGTAGCAAACAGTTTGGAAAACACAGCCCAAATTAGCAGCAATCCATTTGGGCTCTTTTGCAAACAGTTCCAGTTTTTCCTTTGATTCTTCAGTTCCAGCAATATAGCTTAGTGTCTGCAGGAGTTTAGACCAGCCATCACAGCTTGGGGCTCCAACCCTTGGTGCAGTCTATCCTTGTCTCTCTTCTCCTTGGGGAGACTGTATTTTTGGTGGGCTACTGGGGTTATTTATAGCCTTCCCAGGCTCTGCTGATTGGTTCAG
Source organism: Neoceratodus forsteri (assembly GCA_016271365.2). Classification (NCBI taxonomy): domain Eukaryota; kingdom Metazoa; phylum Chordata; order Ceratodontiformes; family Ceratodontidae; genus Neoceratodus; species Neoceratodus forsteri. The sequence continues at coordinate 132,111,183 of JADMNL010000024.1, forward strand.
CTTTTCCTGCAAAACAGTCTTGCCCCTGTTTATTCTCTTCTTCCTTCCTACTGCAGCAATGTCCACCTTTATGCTCTCCCCAGACCCCAGCACTAGAATTAAAAGGGACGGGGGTAGTCTTTTAGCTGGATCAGTTCTCTTAAAGCCACACAATGGGTGGGGCTTACATTATGTCTTTAGAAACACAAAGGTACAAGGATCTGTTATTCTTATGGATGTTACTAAATGACCTATTTCTATTTACAGAAATGGGGTTTGCTTTCAAGCAGGATTCGTGAAAACCAGAGGACACCAGCTGTAATTACACAGTTTTAAGTATAGAACTAATAATAAAAAGGTCTTTTATTCTCAGTGAGTGCTAAGTACATTTTTTTTAATTTAAAAGTTAGAAAGTTACAGGATAGGTTCCATGAGTATAAAAACTCATTTGCAGAACGTCCCAACCATGGAACAACTTTCCCTGGAGTTAATTATTTGTGAAAATCAACATTTAAGAATTGATTGGACAGGTTGATTTTGAATGGGAGGTTTCCTCAGTGTTAAGGGTATTTTGCGATGGGAACTGAAATGGACATCATGCCTCTGGTTCCAAACCAGCTGCAGTAAGAGTCGTAGTATGAACCTGAGGCCTCTTTAATGATCTCTGCTGGTTACTGAGATGCAAGTTAAATGTCCCACACCTCTAACTGCCCTGAAGGTGGGGTGGGGGTTAAAAGGGCCCTTACAACTTTTTAACCTTAACCTGAAACTTTTTTGCTGCAACACATTTACCCCCCCCGTGAAGGTGTGCCCATAGCCAGATAAGGTACAGTCACTGACATGTGTCATGAGAAGAGAATCAAGATGGACCCGAAGTCCTTTCCATCAGTATTGTACTATGCTGCTATGTTACTATGTATAGTCAATACCTTGTGGCAGGAAGGGTGACAATATGGATCCAAAGTATTTTCCATCATCATTATTCTATGATGTTGTTACTATGCATAGCCATAGACATGTGGCAGGGGGACTAACAAGATGGATCCAAAATCCTTTTGTTCATTATTATAATATGTTACTATGTACACTCACTGCCATGTGGTAGAGGAGACAGACAAGAGCCGAAGTTCTTTCCATCATTATTATATGAAAATATGTTACTATGTATAGTCACTACCATGTGGTGGGGGGAAGGAAACAAGATGGACCTGAAGTCCTTTCCCTCACAACTACACTGTGTTGCTGTGTTACTATGTACAGTCACTGCCATGTAGTATGTGAGGTGGACAAAGATGGATCCAAGGTCTTTCCATTACTATTACACTGTGTTGCTATGTTACTAGGTATAGTTACTGCATGTGGCAGGGGGAAGGGGGCAAGATTGACCTAAAGTCCTTTCCATTACTATTACACTGTTAGTTAAAACTTTATTTTTTAAACAGGATAAAACGTTAGGTCTGAGGACCTATCTTCAACGTTGTCCTGTATACATAAAATACATACAGTTGAACAACAATCTTAGATCATACATATATCCATAGATCAATACATTATAAAACAGACAATAGTTCCAACCATTGTTTACATACAATCAGATGAAACTTGGCCATCCAGTAATACAATACATTATAGCACAAACAAAAGTCCCAACACAGAATTACATAATACAAATCGACAAATTTAGTGCAATCGATAGCTAACTTCAGTAATGCTCACGTCCAATTTTAATTTAAAAGTGGATAACTTGGACAGATTTCTTATTGATGGAGAAATCTCATTCCAGATTACTGCTGCAGAATACTGAAAGTCATTTGACCATACCTGGTTTTAATTTGGAATTTTTACACCCATCCACCCCTATTAACTATTTCCTCAGTTGATATAGTTGTCATTCACAATCTTGTTGGATGCTAAGGTTTCTCTTAATCAATCATTTTTGACTTTAAATATTAGTGTGGCATATTGTTTTTTAACCATGTAGCCAGTTTGTCCCATTTACATTTTTAAACACCAGACAGTGATGGGTTAGAAAGGATATCTTAGGACAAATCCTGCCAACTGGTTATATGATTTATTGATCCTATCCGAAGATTTATGTTAGAAAGCCTTAAACTAGATTGCCGTACTCAGGACTGGCAAAATTAACTGTACTGCTATTGTGTTACCATTTGGTAGGTCACAACTGATGAAGATCTTCGTCACTGCCTATCCTTGTATTTACTTTTTTGTTATGTAATCTGTGATTTTCAAACATTAGTGAGCTATCTAAAATCACTCCTAGCTATTTATACTGGTTTTTAGTGATTAACTTTTGTCCACTTCTGGTTATAATACCCAGGTTTTGTGTGGAACAATTTTTATTTTCTTATTATGAAAATACATTACCTGTGTTTTTACCACTCATTACAAGTTTTGATTTATGAACCAGTCCTGGAGTATATCAAAATCAGCTTGAAGCTTTTTAGTATCAAATCTTGTGTTTTCATGAGGTGAACAACACAGTATCATTTATGGAGTCTTACAGACGATTTTGATATTTTCAGGTGACTCGCTTTACATAAACTAAAAATAATAGTGGCCCCAGGATTGATCCCTGGGGCACACCTCTAGTCAAATAACCTAGGTCTGGTAGTTGTCTATTTCTACCCATTGGTTTATCTGCCCCAAATAAGATTTAATCCACTGTAATAGACTAGAGGCCACTCTGATCCTTTCCAGTCTCTCAAAGAGGATGTGGTGGTCCACTAAATCAAAGGCTTTGAACAAATTGACAGACACCACACCCATGGACTCCCCCCGCATCCTAAGCACTTGCTACCTTGTCCACGAAGTCCATGAGTGTGGTGGCTGTCAAGTGTCCAGCCCTGAAACCATGTTGGAATCTGGTTAATTCTGAATATTTTTCCAAATACTCATGAAATTGCATTATTGGATGAAACACTAATTAGATAATTGATGCACTTTGTATATATGCACGTTTGTTACCCTGTGCAAGTATCTCTGATGAAGCCCTAATGGCATGCTGAAACGTAAGATTGTCCTAGTAACAAGTGCTTTGCACTGTTACTTGTTGCCTGTTCTTTGGGGTAAAATGGAATAAACTGTTTTATAAGCATCAACAACAGTTTACGCCTGTCTTTTGAGTGGAGAGTGCTGTTCTTAGCAAATTTTCTAGATGGTATAAGTTTTTGAACCTGCACCCCACCCCAGTGCTTTATTCTTTTCTCGTTGAAACTGTTACTCATGAAATTGATTGTACACCATCCGCTCCATCAGCTTTGAGAGAATGGAAAGGAGCGCAATCAGCGTGTAGTTAAAGGGATCATCTGGTTTCCTCCCTTAAAATGGGAACAATTTTTGCAATCTTCCATACTTCTGGGAATTTACTTTCAGTTAAACTTTGATTAAAGAACTGTGTTGACATGTTACTATGTATAGTCACAGTCAAGTGGCGGAGGAAGGAAGAAGATGGACCCAAGGTCCTTTCCATCACTATTACACTGTGTTACTATGTTATTATGTATAGTAACTGCCAAGTAGCAGAGGAAGAGAAGAACATGGACCCAAGGTCCTTTTCATCACTATTACACTGTGTTGCTATGTTATTATGTATAGTAACTGCCAAGTGGCGGAGGAAGGGAAGAAGATGAGCCCAAGGTCCTTTCCATCACTATTACACTGTGTTGCTATGTTATTATGTATAGTCACTGCCAAGTAGCAGAGGAAGAGAAGAACATGGACCCAAGGTCCTTTCCATCACTATTACACTGTGTTGCTATGTTACTATGTATAGCCACTGCCAAGTAGCAGAGGAAGAGAAGAAGATGGACACAAGGTCCTTTCCATCACTATTACACTGTGTTGCTATGTTACTATGTATAGCCACTGCCAAGTGGCAGAGGAAGGGAAGAAAGTGGACCCAAGGTCCTTTCCATCACTATTACACTGTGTTGCTATGTTACTATATATAGTGACAACCAAGTGGCGGAGGAAGGTAAGAAGATGGGCCCAAGGTCCTTTCCATCACTTTTACACAGTGTTGCTATGTTACTATGTATAGCTACTGCCAAGTAGCAGAGGAATAGAAGAAGATGGACCCAAGGTCGTTTCCATCACTATTACACTGTGTTGCTATGTTACTATATATAGCCACTGTCAAGTGGCAGAGGAAGAGAAGAAAGTGGACCCAAGGTCCTTTCCATCACTATTACACCATGTTACTATGTTATTGTGTATAGTAAATGCCAAGTAGTAGAAGAAGAGAAGAAGATGGACCCAATGTCCTTTCCATCACTATTACACTGTGTTGTTATGTTACTATATATAGTGACAGCCAAGTGGCGGAGGAAGGGAAGAAGATGGACCCAAGGTCCTTTCCATCACTATTACACTGTGTTGCTATGTTATTATGTATAGTCACTGTCAAGTGGCGGAGGAAGAGAAGAAGATGGACCCAAGGTCCTTTCTTACACTGTGTTGCTATGTTATCAGAGAAGTTAAGAGACATCCCAGGTCTAGCACCAACAGGACCTAAATGGGCTTGTGGTGCACTATAGCAGATGCAGGCAACTCATACTATAAAACTGCTACTAGCTATGCTTCCATGGCAAGCCAGCCTGACCAGCACTCCTCAGAGTATTAGTAGACACACAGAGGATTGTGTCCGAAATCATAACAACAAGGCTGTGTTTCAATCAAGAGGTTTTTGTGGTAATAGGAGACCTTGAGAGCACAGCTCAAGAGGTCTTGTCACCATGGAAACCTCAAGACTGAAACACAGCCTTGTATGTGTATGGTTTCTGAACACAATCTTATATAGTGTATGGGCAACCATTAATACCAGCCTGTATCCAGCAACGCCCCCATAGTCCTCAAATGTCTTACTTTAGTGGTTCTTTCAAGGGCTGTTCACTTTGGGCCAGGTCTCACCAAGTGCGGTGGTTTTAACAGCGAGCTGGGCAAAGACATTCTATCTTGTGCTACAGTAGTGACATCACTAGTGCAGCACAACAACATCATGATGTCGCTACTGCAGCACAATAAGCCTATTTTAGGATGGAATTCCATCCACAACAGCGGTCCACCCTACACTATAACATAACACATGAGCGGTCAGTGGAAAAGTGCTACAAATGTCACAGATATCAAACGCCACATCTACATCAAGTATAGAGAAAACTGTTTCTGTATATATTAAACAATGTAGATCCAGTCTTACACAGGTGGGAGAATCACTTGTAAACTGTGTAGAAAAGTATTTTGTATACCTCTGAATTTAAACGGGGAGGGTAGGAAAGGTATGCACTCCAGCACAAACACAAAGAACTGAATCCATCTGGCATTAGGCGTGCACCTTTACTCATTTTGGTTTGCTTAGGAACAGCATGTGAGTTTGCTTTCAAGTTAAAAGAGTACTCATTATTCTCATTCTAATGCGAGTTTTGCACTGAACCCAACCCCATCAATGTTTAAACAGGCTGGCAACATTTGCACAAGTATGCACCAAAGCAAAATTCATTTGCAAAATACATCCCATGCATTTTTATCCTGAGCTTAGAACTTTTCTGATAGCCACTTTATTCAGTGCACTTTGCAATACTGTTCAAATCTATTACCTACAACTGCATATGAAAGCTTTGTAGCAGCTATGAATGTTTCAACCTTCCTAATTAATTCTGAGTTTGGTGACAGGACAGAATGAAGTTTAAAATTTATGCTGTCTAGAAATGTTTGCTGTATAGTTCTAAATAAGACAACTGGCAGCAGTTTTTTGTATCACAACAATTCTTAGGGCTACTGTGGGCGGAGCCCTGCAGACTTCCTGCAATTGAAAAAGGGAGATTTTTCCAACTGAACAACAGTGTGGAGTTGCATCACAGTCACCTCTGCATCCATGAAGCACTCTGCTCTCTCCAATAGCAGTCACATTGCACTAGTTTTCTTCAGTCGGAAGTCACGGCCGAACACGGCTTATTTATATATTTTTTTTTCCTCCCTCTCAGCACCCACCACCCCATCCCCCACTTAGAAACATTTGATGGGCAGACTAGGTGGGCCAAGCGGTCCTTATCTGCCGTCAAAGTCTATGTTTCTATGTAAACGTAAACCAATTTCCCAGTGCAGGAATCCTCAGAATGTTTTTTTTGAACCCATTATTTTTCTCCCAGCCACCCGACCCTTCCTCTCAGCACCCACCACCCCACTCCCCCTTCCCCACTAACAGCAACTCTGGGGGTGTCCAATCCCCCAGTGTAGGAATCCTCGATCCATTTTTTTTTCACCCTGTAAAAAGAAAAACGTCCATCAATGTCTTCTGCAGCCGTCACAGTGACCCCACCTGACCGTCTCACTCAGCACCCACCACCCCGCACCCCCCACCAAGCCCTTACTTACCCATTGGGGGTCCAACACTGTAATCCTCTCTGGACCACAGACACATCTTCACACTTCAAAGCCAGACCATGAACTGAAGAAACAGGTATGTTTTTCAACGGATTTCAATGGTATTTCGAACTTAGTGGCATAACTTGGCTATTTTACATATTTTGGGCCCAAATTTTCAACATGTCTTTTTGGGACCCCATCTCATGAACAGTTTCACTGACATTAGGTCAATTTATTTATTTATTTAAAAGTTGGTTACTGGGAAAGGCACACTGATCACTCATTTCAAGTGCACCCAGGAGAGGGAAGAGGAGTATATAAAGTTATTTACAATTAATATTGTTACATTGAGTAAGTACAGCAATTGTCGAAGAGAATACAGATATTTACATTCCTAGAACACTAGTAGTGAACAAATAATATAGGATACATAATACAGCAGCATAGCAAGGGATAGCAGGGATGCAGTATGTTTTACACTGCATGGGCAAGGATAAGAGGACTGGATGTGTGGGACGGGGGACTGAGGCGGGGAAGGGGTTATACACTTGGGAGAAGCTTAAGGTGAGGCGTTCAGGTAGTCAAAGACCAAGACTGGCGTGGGGCTGGATACCGACTAGGTGAAGGCGGAATGGGGGGTTTAAATAGGGGCCTGGACAAGGGTGCAGGAGCAGCAGGGTGGAAAGTTAGGCAAATCTGTCCTGAAAGGTGATTTCTCAATCGCTACATGAAATCACATTTCAGAGAGAAACTGAACATTTTCTCTGCCCTTGTTCATGAGGTGAGGTCACAAGAAGGCTTTATTATAAATTTGTCAAACTATTTAAAAAAAACAAAGATATGAGGCTATGCTGAAGTTTGCATATGCAGGCTCATAAGTTTGGTAATACTCAATATTTTTACCCCAAATTTTCAACACAGACATTCTTTACAGCACCTCGTGAATGTGACAGCTGTCATTTTTCAGCCCCTACCCAAAATGTGTGTTTGTGTCCCAAAAGATGATTTCGCATTCCCTGCGCGAAATCACCTTTAGGCTAGGAGATGGAAATTTTCTCTTCCCTTCTTCATGAGGCAGGGTCATAACAAGGCTATGTTGAAAATGTGGTGTAAAAATATTAAAAAACAACACATTTATGTTACATTGTGCAAATGTAGGCTCATAATTTTGGTAATTTTCAATATTTTTACCCCAAATTCCTCAGCTACAGCCCTATTGGCTCTGCCCAGATTTTGTTTGACTAGGGTCATCATTAACAAGGAAAAGCAGTCACATCTGTATGATAAAAAAGTTTGCAGAAAAAAAGTGCTACAAAGAGCTGTGTGGGATATAAAACCTGACTGGCGGCATTATGGCTAAAATCTGACTGGTGGCATTATGGCAGATTAATACTCTAAATCAATGAATTTTCATAAAATTTCCATGAAAATTCCACAGAATTGTGCCATAATTTGAATTTGTTATTTTGATCTACTTTTAACACTGCCCATCCAAATGTCACCACATTTAGCAGGTATACTGCTTCATACTACTTGTAGAAGTGTACCAAGTTTCAGATCCTACTTTTAAAGTGGGTTCAGTTTTAGGTGGCCAAGGATTACATCAGAATTTAATTTTCATTATTTCTATATAATTTAAGGCATTCCTATCCAAATTTGAAATTTTCCAGATCTAAAGAAACGTATAACATGAGTACATGCACTTTGTTTTAGGACTCAGGCTTTAAAGGGGGCTGTGTTATAGACAGCCAACATTTTGCCAAATATAACATTTCAATTATTTTAGTATAATTTTAATTTGTATTCTTTGGTATCCGGGAAAGGCCCACAAGGCCCATCATGCCCGTTTTCAGAGGTGACTCAGGAGCACTGGGGCAGTTAAGTGACTTGCTCAGGGTCACACAGCATGCAAGTGGAAGTTGCAAGAATCAAACCAGGTCTGCTGGATGCACCAAACTCATTCATAGGTCGTTACTCTAACTCTAGGCTATACTGCCAGCATTGAAAGCTCTCATCTAAAGGTTGAAATATTTGGTAGCTGTACAGGTACATGCCACATGTATATTTGTTCCATATTTTAGTTCCTAGTTTTAACGGGGACTGAGTTGAAAGTCTCTACCATATCTCCACCCTCTCTTATAGGGCCTCCAGCGAGTATGTGTTCAGTGCCTTGAGACAATCCTTGCAAGAACTGCCCTGCTGGTCCTGAATCATTTTGGTCTCTTGACTCCAAAACTGGGCACAGTGGGTGCATGCACGAGCCATGGACCAGGATGCCAGCTTGAATCTAATCTCCGTGGCACCCAGCTAAACATTCATTTATAAGTCCAGCTTTTTAGTGGTGATTCAGTACAGCATAGCCTCATTTGATAGGAGAAATTCCCTTCTAATGAATTCCCATACCCCAAAACAAAAATTCACACAGTAACTGAAAAATTTGTCTGCAATCTGTGGCAGTGGTGTTGAGCTCTGTGGGCAGGAAATGGCGGACAGTTTGGCAGTTCCGGCTCTGACTATAGTCACCCAGGAAATCAAAGGTCTATTACAAGTCCTTAGAGAAATCACTTAATTCAAATCATCTGTATCAGCTCTGGAAGAGGAGGTATATGAGTTGCAGCAGCAGTCCAGGGATGAAAAGACCTACCTGTCATACACTGATGACAAGGACATCAGGCATGAGACATGAACACAGACGTTAGAGAGGCTGGTGGCACTCTTCTGGGACAGGGCTGAAGATGCTAAAAACAGGAGTCACCACAACAACCTACACTTTGTAGGTTTTTCAGAAGGGGCAGAGACTCACAATCTGGTGGTCTTTATTCAATGTGAGACACCCCAGCTTCTCAGCCATAACTGGAAGCCAGCCCTAGAGATCGAGCAAGCTCAAAGAACACTCAGTCTGGCCCCCAAGCCAAGACAGTGCCCATGGTCCATCACTGTTATACTTCTCTGATACCCAGACAAGGAATGGATACGTGCCCTGGCCAGAGAAAGAGGACCCCTGATGTGCAGTGGCATAGGGTTCACATTTTTGCTGATTACTCACAGAGTTAGCCCAGTGTTGAATGGAGTACATACCAGTAAAAAGGCTCTACAGGCTCAGGGTATACCATAGAAGATGCAGTCCCCAGCTAGCTGCATTACTACTAAGAATGGGGTCTCCCACACCTCTCATACCCCTGAGGAAGCCACCTGGTATGTCTCCAAAACACTGACCCAGTGCCCTACCCTCAGCACCACCCTAAGCTCTGCCAAAAAGTCTGCAACTGCAAGGCAACCCGTGAAGAATGCCGTGGAACATCCACAACCCCTCTGGCTCTCACATGGGCTCAGGACCCGATGGCATGGAGTAGCAAACTGCTAAGACTAAGAGAGCCAATCGTAGAGGGAGGGACAGGCAGAAAGCAGTGGGGCAGGCCCTCATGATGGGTCTCTGGGACTACAGCAGAGATTCAGGGCATTCGATAAAAAGCATGGACTCTAACAGCAAGTCAGCACCAAAGAGGGCAGGCACTCAGGTAATATCCCCTTCCAAGGCACCGTTCCTGGAATCCCAGGTCAAAGCGATGAAGGATAAGCAACCTGATGACAACATACCCTGGGCAGATACAGCCACTGGTGCCGAGCAGCCACTGGTGGATTGGGATCGGAGTGGACGGGAGACTCATCCCCTGCTGGCTAACAGTTAACAACTCACTACAAAAATGCCTGCAGAAACGCCTTCAGTCACCAACATTTCACCTGCAGTACAATAAATGGACTAAGTAACTTGAACATTTTTGGGGGTAAGAACTGATTATATCTAGTCTCACTTGGGAAGAGAGTCCAGTGGTTAACTGAAGAATCGGTCTTTATAATGGCTTCCTCCATACTGGGCTCAGCCAGCCCTGTAGTTTACTACCCTTTCACCTCAGCCCTCACTTTCAATCCCAACCTAACAAACCAGGGAGCACCTTGTTCTGATGCCCCCACCATCTCTGGAGATTGTCTTAATGTATGGCAAATGTGTGTTGGTTTGGTTAGATGGGTGTCTTGGATTGTGTTGCAGGATGAAATGCTACTAAGAAGCCAGAGAGCATCTTACTTTTCATGTGATTCACTCCAGCAGTGGTTCCTTTCTCTCCACCCAGTGTCCATGTATTCCATGTCTGGGCTTCACCATGGGGCATCTCTCCTCACCTAGGGGTGACAGAACATTCAAGCAGGCCAGCTGCGCGAATATGTGGCTCATGTCGCTCTTTCATAGCCCTGCGACTTATTCCTCGGGACTTCCAATAAATTGTCCCCTACTATGAAGAACCTCTGTTGGAAATGCAAACACTCTCGGGTGCCTCCTGCCTTCAGACATGTTACCCATCTGGAGGCAATGGAGACTAAGAGGGGCCATACCTGTATGAGATGTTCCCACCCATGGCAGCTGATACTAGCTGCAGCATTTCCTGATGGACTTGGTCTTAACCCTGAGGCTCTCCACCAGCGATCACGGAGAAAGAAATCCACCTAGACATGAGCGAGCCTAGATGCCCGTAGTTACTCCCATCTGCTTTTAGTCAACTGACTGGTGATGAGCCTCACTGCCGCTTTGAGCACTGGCTGCAGCTGTTACAAGCCTGTTATTAGAACATTCCTTTGATTTAGCAATAAGATGTATCTTATCCTTGGCTGTCCCTTTACCCAGACCAATGCGCAGCTTACAGGCTGCCCTACCAGCTCTGCCCCCTTCATAGTCTGTGAGCAGCATCATGCCACTGTTAAAGAGCTGGCAGCAGAGCAAGGGCATTGCATCTCACCAATTGAAGACAACAAAACTAATATTCTGAAGCCAAGACCCTTGTATACAGGATCGACTCACCCCACAATCTCATTCTCTTTGTTGCAGATGCTTTTTTGCTAGGTAACACAGGCATGGTCTCAGTGCACAAGTTACCCTTCCCTGTAGGAGGCAGCATAGGAGACAGGAACAACTGATTCTGGGGTCTCCACCCCCACTCGGTGAAGTTCTCGCCCCCAACAATAGTTACCTGTAATGCATGAGACATAAGTCTCACAGTTCATAGGACCTTTCACTGTTATTCCTCTGCTGTTGCTATTTGGTTTCAGACACTGTCCTTTTTCATGCAGTTCTACAGTATTTAATGGTTTATTGTACAGGTGCACAGGTTGGGCCACTGGTTTTTACATTCAGATTGGCTCACAGCAGTGGATACAGGGGAAGGGGAGGTAGTTCTGCCAAGGTCCTTTCTCCTGAATCTCATCATAATATGCCCATACAGCAACACCCTTCTTTCCTCATTGGAATGGACTTGGACAGTCACTACATTCCAAGATATGTACCTTGCTTCTTGATCTGTTAAGATGGCAACATGCCATAAAATACGGGTGTCCTGGAACATTAATGGTATTAGCTCCCTGTTAAATGACAGAAAATCCTATATCATCTTCACAGGGAGGAAGCTGGGGTTACCTTCCTTCAGGAGACACACCTCACCGAGGCAGAGGCCAATAGGCTTAGAATGGGATGGGTTTCACAGGTTTTGCAGCGATACAATACAAAAAGCAGAGGCATTGAGACTTTCATTCATAAAAATATTGCCTTCCAGGTCACCTCGACTATCAGTGACCCAGAGGAGCGAAACTTCATAGTCTAGGGTACCCTTGGCAATCAAGAAGTTACTATGTGTAACATATATGGGCCAAACTCAACTGAAGCCGTGTTTTTCACCATTCTGGCCCAAAAACTATTGGTATGCTGCACAGGCCTCTTCATCCTGGGAGGTGACACAAATGTCACACTGGATGACTTTCTGGATAGGAATACAGCACTGGCAGGTCTGAGGTCACCAGCTTCACAAGCCCTTGGAGACCTGGTTGACAAACTGAGCCTCACAAACATTGGGCATTTAGTGCACCCTTGAGGGAGGGACTACACCATCTTCTTCAATCTGCAGCATACCTACTCCTGTATAGACCTGTGGATGATACTGCACCACTGGGTGCCTGAAGGGCTACAGGCCATTGTAGACGTGTTTCATGATATCAGCCATGCCCCAATTTCTTTTACATGGCTTTCCATAGCCTCAGACCCATCTCCTCTTGAAACAAGGAAGGTTTAACACTGCATTGCTGCAAGACCTCACTTTCTGTGCAGTGTTGTGAGAAGACATTATTACCTTCCTGGAACTCAGTCACCCCGGGGATATCTCTGCAGCTAATAGGTGGGACACACTTAAGAAGGCTTTTATTAGATGAAGGTGTATAAGTTATGCCTAACACATTAAGCAGCAATGAGCTAAAGATCTGGAAGAGCAGCTTAAAGCCCTGCAAAAGTTGGAGAAGTATCGGACAGCCACCCCCTACCCCCACCCCCACCACCAGTCCCCTGCGCTTTGGCAGAGATAATTGTCACCCAATACAAAATTAATCTACACCTGCACCAATGTGCAGAGTTTGTCCTTTCAGACTCCACAAATCATTCAGGAGTCCCTGAGATATCCTTAAAACTACTGACTTACCAACTCCAGAAAAGGCAGGAGGGTCTAAAATACCGGGATTAAAGACACAAATGGGGGTTGTCCGAAGAGGAATGAAAGATATTAGTGCCACCTTCCTCAGGTTCCATAGGGCCCTCTATATGCAAGAAAGGATGCCCTCCTAAGAGGACCTGACCTCCTTCACCTCCCTGCTCGATTTACCCATTATAACCCCTGAACTTTGAGAGGGGTTGACATGCTATGTATGTCCTTCATGATCCAAGAGTTGAATGTGGTGCTCTGCACAGTGCCTGCTGGTAAAGCCCCTGGGAGCAATGGCCTTCCAGCTGAGTTCCTTAGTCACTTCAAGCACGTTCTACTGGAACCGCTAGCAGATACCCTTAAAGAGACCACCCAAAGTGGGACACTCTCCACCTCTATGAGAACAGCGATAATATCCCTCATTCCAAAGCTTGGGAAAGATCCCCTTCAGTGTAGTAGCTACCGGTTTGTATCACAGATCACAGTGGATGGCAAGACATATGACAAGATGACAGCCACCACGCTACAGAGGGTACAGATGGTAATCCCAAGTTTAGTAAATAAAGATCAAGTAGGCTTAATTCCGCTCAGGAGTAGAACGGATAACACCCAATACCTAATAAATCTTATGTGGCAGGCGACTCGACTCCACCCTTCAGCAGCACTAGTCTCCCTTGATGCTGAAAAGGTGTTCAACAGGGTGGAGTGGCTATGCTTATTTCATGTCCTAAAGGTGTTTGGCTTCAGGAAGTCTTTCATAAATCACATTTGTACCCTCTACAAAGGAGTGTTGGCCTCAGTACTCGCCGATTCATTAACCTCGCACCCCCTTTTTCCTGGGGAGGGGGGTGCAGCAAGGTTGCCTGCTCTCTCCCTAAGCATCTGTCCTCACAATGAAACCTCTGTTGCATGTACTTACTGCTAAGAGAGTCTTCAGGATGATCCTTCTGCTGTACAGTCTCTTCCCTCTGCATTTCACAACACAGGAATTTCCGATCTCCATCAAGCAGCAATAATAGATGCTCCTTTGGGATGTTGTATCCTGCACAACAAAAAGAGCAGAAGCTGGACAATATAAATGCTATTTATAATCAGAGCTAGATACAAGTAACGACAGACTATCCCAGGAATATCTGCATTGTGCCTACTGTTGCTCATACTTGAAAACTGCTGGAAAATGATCCATACCACAACAGTATTCCATCACAAATCATGGGTAGAGACTAGCCACCTCTAAAGCCAAACTACTACTTTCCATACTTGCATATTCCTGTACCCTTATTTTCTCTCTTTGCTTACATATCCTTATACATCCTGTTGTCACAATACTTCCATATTCCTGCACCCCGTTCCCTTAATACTGAGATATTCACACACATCATTTCCTCACTCCTGCATCTCCATTTTCTGCACACTTACATACACCCACATACCCACTCACTCCATACTATTTTCTCTATTAGGGTTGGACAGACCCAAAAAGGTCCCGTCCCTTATTATCCGAACCAGGATCCAGGTTGCAGTCTTGATTAATTCTGACTGGTTCTGATTCAAATCAGAACCTTTAGGAAATATTTAAGAACACTCTCCCAACACTGCCCAGTAACAGAGCTTATTATCATGGGAGATATGAATATTAACTGGTTGGGAAAGAATAAAATGGAGTTTAGGGAGACAGTTACTAATCAAAGATTAACTAAGATAATTGATGCCCCTACACGGATAAACTACAAGAGTGGTTACTCATCAATGACTGACTGGGTTATGGTGTCTAATACCAACAAAACTGTACAACAGGAGGTGCACCCAGATGGCATCAGCAACCATATCCCTGTCTATTGCTGTTGGTCAGCAAAGAAAAATTCTGTTCCTCCTGTCTTTGCCCTTTCTCGCAACTTGAAAAGACTGGATATAGGTGGTTTTAGGCTGGCGGTAGCTAATCTAGATTGGTCCATAGTGGTGTAGTGTCAAGTGGACAATGCCCTAAATATTTTCACTATATTACTTAATTCTGTTTGTGATAAATGTGTTCCTTTGAAGAAGCTCAGGATCAGAGGTAATCAACAAGAATGGGTTACCCCTGAACTACTGGATCAAATCAGAGCTTGTGACAGACTTTGGAAGGCCTATAGGAAGACTCTAGTCAAACTACATTAATTTAATATAAACAAGCTAGAAATAGGTGTAAACTTAGGTTAGCGATTAGAGAGGAATTATTTCTTGAGAGACAGAAGGTACTTCCAGGAAAGAATGCCTCGAGACTTGGAAATTAATCAATGAACTTACTGGTAAAAACATACATCATCTATACAATGCATAAAAACTAAGGCTGGCATTGTAACTGATCTGTCTGTAATAGACCATGAGCTTAATGCTCATTTCACTGATCACTCCATGTATTCTCCTGGGGACACGCCAGAGCAATCTAGCATGCCCCAACACGAATTGGATTTGGTTTTACCAAAATTTTACTTTTGGAATTCTAACCCCAGATGATGTTCTAAAATACCTCTTGAAATGGACCCCATTCCATCTGTAGGTAAAGATGGAACAGATTATCGACTCATGAGGACCACTGCTGAGCTTTCTGTTTTCTCTCTCTGCTATCTTTAATTTATCTCTTTGTCTAATTTTCCCAAGATCTGGAAAAATTCAATTGTTGTCCCATTTAAATCTGGAGACATTACAGACAAAACTATTGCCCTATTTCTTTATTGGCCCCACTTTCGAAGGTTCTGGAGAGAATTATTTTTGACCAGATCATGGAGTACATATCCAAAAATAATATTTTTTTATTTATTTATTGAAATTTCAGATAACACCTTTGAGAACAAGCTCATTTTATAGGGTCCACGTCAGACAAACAATACATATTGGAAAAGTATGAGACGGAGAACAAACAAAACAAGGAATTATAAAAGATATTACAACAGTATATAACTACAGAAGTTCCAATACATGTGGCATCGTACAATGTATGCCAAGGTGCATATTTGATTAAAACCTGGAATTCAAAAGGTAATATTAGATGGGGTGGGGTCTTATGAAATGACCCTTTGCAGGAAAATGAGAACAGACTCAGCCTAATATCGAATAATCAACAAAGTAAGGGATGGCATCAGCCCAGGGCCTCGCCAGAGCTGAGAAGGTATGGGACAAAGCATTTTAAAGTGAGTAAGGGCGCTCAGGAGATATAACGCTGGGGAGGGGGATGGGGGAAAGCCATAGATGGGTGAGGGGAAAAGAGTGGAAGGGATCAAGAGGAAATGTGAAAGGAGAATGATTAGCAACTTAGAGCAGTTATTTACATGCTGAGAACAGTTATGCATAAGGTCAGGATAGCATAAGGTTAGAATAAGTGCTGGTCACAAGAAGGAAGGTTATTGGAAGCAGTCACAACTGGCATCAGCAACTAGCTGTTACTTAAGTTTAACCTTGAAGGATCCCAAGGTGGATGCTGAAGTGATGTCATGGTGCAGCGAGTTCATCCAGAGCGGGGCACGGTAGGCAAAGGACCTTTGTCCCAGAGAAGTGCGACAGTGGAGTATATTAAAAATCTGGCTAGTAGGGCTTGGTACAATGACAGTTGATAGTGGGGGTATAAGTTTTGCATTCCTGGGGCATTTTGCCTAAGCTACTTTTTGGACAGTAAACATGTTTAGTACATGAGTCTACCTTTGAATTGGAGCCAGTTAGCCTGATAGTACATGTCGAGGTATGGGAGAGACGGGCTGAGCCGTAAGGAGCCAGCATGCTTTGTTGAGTGCAACCATGATGTGGTGAAGAGTTGTTTCAAGTAGTAGCAACAGATTACAGAGCAGTATAGAACAGATTTTACTGCACGCCGTGAGGGCAGCCTGGCCTTCAGTCCCTGGAAGTGCAGTAAAATCTGTTCCATGCACACCCCGGAGTGTCTTATTGCGCTTATAAAATGGGCTACCTTGCCAGCCCAGTGGCATTGAGGGCTGAGGTGCTGGACATCACACCTGGGCCACGCCGTGGCCAGTGTTCGGAACGAGCATGGCCACCGGGGTCAGCAGGGAGGAGAAGGATTGAGCATCCAAGGGACTGCTCTCATTCTCCGGAGAGGGGGTTGTCAGTACTCAGTGTATGACTGGCCCCTAGCAGAGGCTGGGGGGGCAGCATGCCGATGCTGGAGATAAATAGCGGAGTTGGGGCAGACACCTGGAGAAGCGGGTGCAGGTGCGCGCATGCTCTCTCCTCGGCGTCATTGCATGCCTCCTCATTGCAAAAAGGGAGAAAAGTGGAAAAATATGCTCTGTTGTGGCTTGATGGCCGCCCATTGAAACATGCACCACCTCCAGAGGGCATCACTGCAAAATACTGGATCCAGTCCTGGCAGGGAAGATGAGGGACTCACCGCCACCCTGCCACAGGGTAAGCCGTCGGGTAAAATGCGTGATGGCCTCAAGTGCAGGTGTGGGGACGGATGGCAGATGGAGGACAGGTTGCCTGGTAGATAGCGCCAACCAGGGCCAGAGAGAAACAACACCAACCAAAAACTGAATAAATAAATAAATTGGCTACATTTTTTAAATTGTTTTCTTACCCTAAAAACTATATTTAAATGTCTAAAACAGAAATTTTTATGTTAATTTGAGATAAAATGTCCTTCCGCCTGCTACCTGATGATGTCACTGTATTTTGCCACTGGGCATTTCTGTCCTTCTGTGGCATCCATACATATGATAAAGTTCACCCCCCACGGACTTTATTTTATTTTTCCTTTACTAGTGGGTGTGTTGTTTGCTGAGCAGTTTTTTTGTTTTGTTTTATCACTTTAATTCCTTTGCCCGATTCACTTGATCAAGCGTCCTGTTGTTTTTTCCCCAGTTCCTCCATGACTACATGCTGCTCTTCATTTAACTGCGTTACAGATACAAATGAGGAACAGACGCAGCAGATGGGCAGCTCTTGGAAACTGTTTTTTTTTTTTTTTTTTAACTCACCAGCACTACTCTGCTCACGTCTTTTTCCTCCTGCTGCCCACCCAGCCCTCTGCTCTTTATCAGCTCTGCTCTGCTTACATCTTTCCTCTTTACCACCAGCCCAGCTGTCCGATCATACAGCCATCCACTCAGCTCCATTAATTCACTCAGCTGCCATTTCTGCACAACAGAGAGAGTGAGAGAGAGAAGTGTTTTCATTATTTATTTATTTATTTATGATTTAAACTGCCACCGATTAGCAACACAACTGCACAGCAGAGGCATGCTGTGGAACTGGCAATAGGACTGTAATGAATCAGACCATGGGACACGTCTACAAGTCAGTAGATTTTTTTTAATCTGTCATCCGGGACCGTCAAATAGCCTGTGAAGCGGGAGAGCAAGTGGCACCAGAGTTTACCCGATCAGTCGGCGAGACCATGGGACAAGTCTACAAGTCAGTAGATTTTTGTTTTTAAAACTGTCATCTGGGACTGTCATTTTAGCCTATGAAGCATGAGAGTGAATAGCACCAGAGTTTCCCCGATCGGTCAGCAAATGCTTGATGAGCTGCGTTACCGAGTATAAAAAATATGGCAGCATTTGAAAACCGAACATTCAATGGCTTTTTTTTTTTTTTTATACTGCGTCCACTTTTAGGTACAATAATCCAAGTAGCTTTTCATCGTGCTTGGAAAATACAAAAATGGCCAACAGTAAAAATGCCACCACTCTCTGGCTTATGGATACTGGCCTTTTTATTCCCAGCTCTTTTTTTCAGTTATGCATGGAACATATTTCATGTATGTGTATTTAGCCAATCAGACTCTTGGATTTAGCCTACCATTTTATAATGAGATATTCATGCATACCTTGTTCTCCCATTTCTACACCCCTGTTTTATCCATACCTGCATATACCTACACACCCTCTTCTCTCCACACTGTTCTCTTTATACTCACATATTCTTGCACCCTCAGTTCTCTTCATACATACACATCTCTGCATCCCTGGTTCTCTCCATACCTCCATATCCTTGCACTCCCAGTTCTCTTCATACCGAGATATTCATAGACGACCTGTTCTCTCACTCCTGACCCCTCGTTTTCTCCATACCTGCATATACCTACACACCCTCTTCTCTCCATACTCTGCATACCTCCAGCCCTAGTTCTCCCAGTAAGATATTCATACACACTCTGTTCTCTCCATGCGCATTCCTGTACCCCCTATTCTCCGCACACCCACATATACTTGCACCCTCAGTCCTCTCCATATTCGCATATTCCTGCAGCACCATTCATTTTAGAATGAGCGAATCAGAAATGACTACAGGCAAAAAAAGACCAAAGGTTCATCCAGTCTGCTCTGGTCTGATCTGCTTCCACTCCAGATTACTTTTGGATGGGCTTAGTCGAGGTCTCCTATATTCAGCTCAGTCTCTTTTTTAGCTCCATCCCTTCTCACATCCCCTTGCTCCCACTCTCTTGGAAGGATTCAGCAAAAATATCCTAAAAAATATCTGGTCTCGAATCCTCATCTTATGAGTTTAGGTTGGCTGCATTGAAACTAATGCCTCTTACTATCAGACGCATTAGAGGTGAGCTTCTCCTCCTATATGACATTATTCATGACCCCTATATCATGACTGAGTTAGGATTTTCTTTTAAGTCATCAATACATAATACTAGAGGTCAAGTCCTCCAGTTATCTGGTAAATCTTTTAAACACAATAATCGTAAGTTTTTCTTTTCTGCAAGAACTATTGGGCCTTGGAAAAGACTTCCATCTGATGTAGTAATAAGTAATACTAAAGAGATTTTTAAACATCGTCTCGACACGCTAATTATGTCTGGGTATGACTTAACATTGTACTCTATGGCCTCGCACAGGAGCATTATGGGCTTTGGCCTACTAGCTCTTCCTTCTAACCTTAGTATGAACCTCCTGTGTGGCACCCTGTTGAAGGCCTTGCTGAAGTCCAGACAGACCACATCCACTTCCCTCCCCGATCCACCTCCCTAGTCACCTAGTGAAAGAAGTCTATGATATTTGGGTAAGCCCCCCAAAACAGGCTTACCTTTATGGGGGTTCTTGCTCCATGTCTCCCTCCATTCTTGGTGTCAGTCAGTGACTCTGAGGGATTTGGACCTGTTCGTCCGTGGGTGGCTCGCCTGTAGTGGTGTCCTGGCTCTTGGTGGTGGGTCAGGCCCTGCTTTCTGGGTGCACATTTGGGGTGGTATTTGGTCCCAAGGGCTACTGTGGCAACAGGACCACAGTTTGTTCATAGTTATGACAGTTGCACTACTGGGAATGAGCAGCTGCCAGTAAAGATAAATTAAATGCAGCAGTTGTTTCCAGTCCTGTGTCTGGTCTTTGCGAGACACCGGACTCAGGACCATCCACAGAAAAGGAAAAAGATAAAACAAATAAAATGTAAATAGTTTACGCAGACAGTGCTACTGGGAATGTGCGCTCCACCTGTGGGGCAAAATTTAAAGGAGTGGTAGCTCCATTTGGGGACAGCGATTTTCAGAATCGCCTGGTGCTAATAGGGCAAATATAAATAGTTATTGGAGGGACTACATGTCCCATGGGTCTTTAGAAGGACAGTGTTTTTGGCGCCTGGGAAATCAGTCCATGATTGGACCTTGGGGAATTTTGGCACCAGGGATTGGTGAGGATATAAAGGAGAGAGAGAAGAGACAGGGAAGATTCAGAGAGGGACAGAGAAAAGGAAGAGGTCTGAGTGAGGCATTCGCCCGCTTGGCCATGTGGCTGGGTGTTTGTTTTTTTATTGGGATGATCAGGTAAGTCAGGGCAAAAGGACATGGTGGCAGCCGTCTGTATAGAAGCCCTGTTTGGGCCAGTCTGCAGCTGTGGTCCCTAGGAGGGAACATAGGGAAAGGTTTGCTGCCACGAAGGAAGCACGTTTAGAGGAGGCAGAGCCATAAGGTGAGGGGGTATAGTAGGGGGCCAGGGGTCCTGAGCACCCCCTGGTCCTATTCAGCCCCTCTTTCTGGGACTTTTTATTCCTGGGCTCTGTGCCCTAAAGAAGCCTGCACTGAGGGCAGCTGTGGGGCTGGGGCAGCCGTCCTCCAAAAGGTTGAGCTCTGTGGACATGGAGGAAGGAGCAGATGAAGAGTGTGGCCTTTGCCAGGTGGGCCATCCCCTGGAGGTCCGTGGTCCTCACTGGGAGATGAGAAAGGAACGAAAGGAAAGTTGTGTTGCTGCCTGTGGTTTTAGGGCCTATTCAGCCACAAGTTTTGCTGCCCACATTTGGGCTGTAGCTGCGCTGGTGGGTAGCTGCCTGAATTAACTTGTTCATGTTTGTGACCTCCTTGGTCCAGAGCACCATTAGCTTTGATGTGACCGGTTCAGTCCTAAGTAACCTACTTGTATTTTACTGCTCCTTGGAGTGACTGTTCTTGTTTTTTTCAACTATTCATTAAATGGGATGCCCAATTTTCTGCAGTTCTGCTGTTTGCTTCCTGTTTTGTGGATTAACTGTTTTGCTGCTAAAAGAAGTTTGCCTCCACAGTTATGTTTCCCAGTGTGTTCCAAGGTGGATCCCAGAGAACCTGCGTACCATTGAGGAAGACGCAGAGAGGTCTGCCTGGTGAAGATAGCCTACAAAGGCCTGTGGGCGAAGCTGGCAAGGCCAGGCAGGTGAAAGTCTGCATCATCTCTCCAGGGTTCCTGTTCGTCACCCAGATGATCTAGGGCACCCTGATGGAGCCAGTCCATCACCTGCACCACCCGAGGAAATCCAGGTCCTGTTTTCCTAGTATGTTTCTGGACTGTGTTTTCTTGGTTTTGAAGTGCCCTCCCACCTTTACCTTCAGGACACCTCTAGACACCAGGAGGGGGGCTTACATTTGTTTGGCATGACGTCCCGCTTGCAAAACCATGCTGCCTGTTGTCCTGCAGCCAAAATGCCCCCAGGCACTCCATCAGTCTCTCTTTCAGCAGGGTATCCATTAACTTCTCCACCACTGATGTGAGACTGACCGGCCTGTAGTTGTTAGCCTCCTCCCTGCTGCCACTCTTGTGCACAGGAACCACACTGGCCTCTTCTACTGTCCTGGAACTACACCCGCCTCTAATGAGCTACTGAATAATGTTGCCAGAGGGCAGCAAGCACTGTGCTCCGCTCTTTGGAACCCTTTGTGAATCCCATCCAGCCCCATGGCTTTGTTCTCCTTAGGGCTTCCAAACCCTACCAGACTCCTCCTCTGAAAATGGACTTGTTTCCACCAGCTGTGCCTGCTGGTACCTGTAGGTCCACCCTCCTTCTAATATGAAGACTAAGCAGAAGTAATCATTCAATATTTTAGCTTTTTCCAAGTCTGTTCTGCATAGTCCCCCGCCTCCTGATTCTCACTATCCCCCACACTTTCCTTTTTCACTTATGTACCTGAAGTTTTATTCCTTTTCACCTCCTGGCTATCCTCTCTTCTGTTATGGCTTTCCTGCCTTCACTCTCCTTCCAGCCTCCCTCCGCTTCTCCAGATATACCACCCTGTCCCTCTGTACCCTGCTCTCTTTATACTTCCTGAATGCCCTTTATTTTCCCTCACAGCCATAGCCACGTCCTTTGAGAACCACAGTGGCCTCTTCCTCCTTTCCCTTGCTTACTACCTTCGAACAGCATGCCACTGCCCTAACTGTTACCTCCTTTATATTTTCCCTTTGGATTTCCACCCCCCCCACCATCCTTCCCTTGAGATATTTACCGAGGCATTTGCCAACTTCTTTAAAATCTGCCCTCCTGAAGTTCAGGACCCTTGTCTTTGTGAGATTTTTCTTTGCCCAATGAGTATGCCAAACCACACAATACGGTGATAGCTTGTACCCAGGAGACTAGCCACTGTGACATCCCATCTCTAGTGGGTTCTGTAACCAGCTGCCTGAGAGATGCCCCTTGGTATTTGAGAATGGTTCCTGCTTCTGTTATAGCTGTGGCCAGAATGCCCCAGTCTACTTGTAGATCCCCACTATTAAAACTTCCTCCTTGCTTGCTATCCTGCCTATCGCCCTCCCAAATCCTGTCCAACTCCTCCCTGGAGCTGGTGGTATGTACATGACTTCATGCGGGTACAGGCCTCCGATCCTGTCTCCAAGTTGACCCATAGCACCTACAGACTTTCTTTCTCCCCATTTCCCCTTGTACGCCCATGGCTTTTATGCCCTTCCCTCACATATAAAACAACCGCCCACCTTTTCTCCCAGTCCTATCCCTCCAGAACAGGATGAAGCCTGGAATGGCCACTTCCCAGCTGTGGTTGTTGGTACACCATGACTCCATTATGGCCACCAAATTCAGGTCTGCATTAAATCCTCCCACTCCTTTGTTTGCTCCCTACTTCTACTCCCAGTCTAACTTACAATCTCCCCTCGGTCAGGAGGAGTGCTACCTAGACCCCTACACTTGCCACCATGTAATGAGGTTCCCTAATTTCAGCCTCCGCTGCTGTTACAGATCTAAGTAGAAACATAGATGTCTTACAGGCAGAACATTTGGAGTCCATTGAGTCTGTCCTGTTCTTCCGATACCCACTACAGCCTTTCACAGAGTGACTTCGTATAAGCCCCCAGATGTAAGCTCTGATCCCCTGCAACATTGTTCCCCTTCTCACCCCTAGAGCTCACAGTCACCACGCTCCCATCCCATCCCTGTTTCATCCCACCTTAAACTCCTAGACAATCTTGGATCTTATCAACACACTTGGAAGTCTATTCCAAGTATCCACTGCCCTTTCCATGAAGTAGTGTTTCCTTACACACCTTTTAAATTTACCACCCAAAAGGCTAAACTCATGGCCCCTGGTGCTGACACCTGAACAGTGTTAACCAGTGACCCCAGCTGACCCCAAGTTTAAATGTCTAGAGATGAAAGCATCAAACTTCTGCCCAAGAGTGTTTGTTTCTCTCTTCAGTGGAATGATAGCCATTCCTTCTAAAGTGCCTCCTATACCAAAAGTATCCCCAGTCCCCTATATATCTGAACCCCTCTCTCTGCACCACCCCTTCAGCCATCAGCCAACTTGTTTATCTTCAAGCTCTCTCCCCTATATGGCAGGACTTGAGAAGGCCAAACACTGCTGCAGCCCTCAGCTTGCCTCCCATCCAACAGAAACTAGCATGCACCTCATCCAGCTGATGGATGGCCAGTTAATTGGCCCCCAAGTGAACAATCGCATCTGGCTCCTCCTCTACATATCCAAGTGTCTCACTGGCATATCCTTCTTTACTGTAGATAGATATCATTAATGAACTATATGCAAACAAACACAGTAGTCATGCTACACCAATGAGTTATATACCAGTAGTGGACAAGTCTCTGTAATTCTGGTAGCTCATGAAAAGAGCATTCAAATGAGGTACTGGGCTTACTTGTGTCAGCAGTTAGTAAATATAAATATCTATCCATAAATTAAATCAAGGTGTCGCCCGGGCACAAATCAGGAAGCATAGGAAAACCAGGAGCAGTTTCAAAATCTGCTAATAGTGTTTTTCTTTTCTCAATAACAACAAAATAAAAATTATTCAGTATAGTTATTTACAAAGGCAGTACAAACAGAGAAAAGTAGTCCTCTTCTGAGGGTACCTCTTAATTCCAAGTTTCAGTCTCTCGTTCTCCTCGTCTCTCTAGCAAAAGCATTGCTGCTCTTTTTATAAGTCTTTGGGAACTCATTAAGAGAGCCTGCTTCTTACAGAATGTTCCTGCAAGTTTACAGAATGTTCTTGTTGTGGCGAGCTATGCCACTGCCAGTCAGATGTACAGATATATAGTGTTATATTCTGTTATATTTTTTGTATGTGCACATGCCACAAGAATGCCAGTGTTAAGGAAAGGTCTCATAGGATAGTGAGAGACAGAGTGGATTTCTTTTAAAATGTTTGACTTTCCTCTGACCTAAGAGGAACCAGCTTGCTTGCCAGGAAGCTGACAATTACCTTTGTCCAAGGCTTGGGGGGGTAGCTAATCAAAGGGTATTTCCCTGGTTAACTCACTGAAGGGAAACACAGGTAAGTAAAATGTTCAGGAGACAGGCCTTTTTCACCACAAAGGCAGGATGCTTTGGTCCCAGGAAACTGTCATGGTATATGGCCTTTGATGAGATGAAAGGAAAGGACAGAAATGTCTATTCTGGCAGGCTATGGCGAATTCTCTTCTAGGTGTCATAACTGTCAGGGAAGTATGACATCACAAGGTAGCCAGAAAATTGTGTTGCTGAGAAAGCACAAGAGTGACATCTATTGGCCTAAAAGTTAGGACAGATCAGGGATTTTGACACTATATAAACAGCTTAAAAACCAGGGTGTCTCTTGTATTCTGCTGAGCATCTGCACATACCTCTCAAGTGTCCTCATTCAGGGACATCTCTCATTTTGCCCTTAAAATTGCTCTGTCCTCATCCGTCCTTCATGGAAAAGGTGCTCTCCACACAGAGAATGTGCTGTAAATTCAGATTTTAAATCAGAAACACTTAATATTCTAAAATACTAAATCCAAAATAAACTTTGTACAAGTAAACAGTATGGTTTTCACTGTTCTGGTGAGTCTCCATGTTTGAAGATGTGTCCCTCATTCTGAGGGTATATGTCCCTCATTGTCCCTCATTTTGAGTGTCCAAAAATGTCCATGTCCCTCATTTCAGTGATAAAAGGTTGAGAGGTACGCAATCTGCAAGGGACACTCATCTCCTGACACACAAGAAGCAAGACTGCTATCAAAGGAAACAAACATTCATTTACTTTTCCTGGACTTCAATCCACTACGAACTTAAGGTAGAACTCAGCTAACAGTTGTTAGGCATTTTTTGTACATACCCACTTTTTATTTGTGTTATTCTGTGACCAAATTGATCAAACCTTCTTGTTGTAATGTATGATAATTATTTAATTATTTAGTAAAGAAATGTGTTTTGTTTAGGAAACCTGCCTGAGTGAGATTTCTTAATTATGAGTGTGATTATGGGATGTTTCAGTAATAATATGTGACTAAACTGTTATTGATATGGGGTACCATCACAAGCTACCAAATCAAACAAAGAGACTGAAAAAGGAAAGTTTGGTTAAAGATGGGGGAATACCAAAGTCTCAAGGAAGGGTCTGTTGGGATTTGAACCAGGTTACTGCACGCCTTGTGGGAGAAGACGGAATCAGGGTTACAACGCTAGCCTGAAGAGGTTGTAAAGCCTGGATCTTCCTCCTTTGTGTAACAACCAAGAAGGGTTCATATTTGGTTACAAGATTCGAGACAAGTTTTGTACCTTGATCCAGAGTAAAGAGGGGACCCTGGGACTTCATGGTGAGTGTTCAGTTGTGAACACAGTGAGCACTATAGAAGGACACAAAAAGGGTATCTGTATCCCATTTCCCCCTCCCTGTCACAGATTGCACTTAGGGATGGGCACTGTGAGCTCAGTGGACCTGACCCTCAGGAGTGGGTTTGTGACACCTGTCAGGTTCCTTCCTTGCAGGTGCAGCAAAAAGAACACAGTGACCCAGAACTGACCTATTGTTTACAGCTCTGCAAAAGGTTTAAAAAAATGCATCTCGGGTTAACCCCTTGAGTTCCAAAAAGCTTTTGCAATCGCTTCAACAGTATAACTAATTACAGTTTTTAAAAAGGATCCCAGTATCGGTGATATTTCCACATAAAGATTCACATATATTTTATAACCACAGATTGCAAGGGGAGAAAAGACAGAACAGCAAGTGAAGACAGAGAGACAGTGAGAGGTGGAGAATTGCAAAACCATTGGAGTGATCAGTTCCTAAGTCTCACAAGAAAATTTGATTAGAACCAGACAGAAAGAGAAAGAAAAGGAGAGAATAGAACAGACACTATGCTTAAACTCTTCTGCATAACAAATGGGCAGGGCCTTATTCAACCATGTCACATACCTTTCTTTAAGAGGGAACCTGTTTTACAAAAACAGGTTTCCAAAATGTTCCATTAAACTCCTGTCTGACATTAGCTTATAACCTTTACAGTTCAGCGCATATGCAGCATAGCAAACAAAGGAGTCTCAACTCACATCTTTCCAACCTTCTGACTTCTCAATTCCTAATCCATGTCTTGACAGAAAATCAGCAGTGACATTCTCTTTCCCAAATTTGTGCATCACTTTAAATTTAAATGGCTGTAGTGCCAGGTACCACTGTGTGATTCTAGAATTTGTATACTTCATTTGGTTAAGCCAAAAGAGAGGATTATGATCAGTTACAAGTACAAAGTCAACTCCTAGTAAGTAAAATGTAAGGAACTCCATGGCCCACTTTGCCACAAGGCATTCCTTTTCAGTGGTGGAGTACCTTTTCTCTCTGTCATGCACAGAACAGGATGTTCTTTCTTATCTATATGCTGACTAAAGACTGTCCCTAGGCATACCTCTGATGCATCAGTCTGTAACAGAAATTGTTTCTCAAAGTCTGGGCTTCTTAAAACAGGTGCTGAACATAATACAGCCTTAATGGGCCAAAAAGCCTCGTCACACTCTGGGGTCCATTTCACATTATTTGGGAACTGTATATTTGTGAGTTCAGTGAGGGGAGTAGCTAACTCGGCAAAGCTGAGAATAAATCTCTGATAATAACCAGCCAGCCCTAAAAATGACTCGACATGTTTCTTGGTTTTGGGGACAGGGCTGTTAGCTACAGCTTCCAACTTGGAAACCTCTGGCTCAACGTCTCCTTTCCCCAAAACATAGCCCAAATATCTGGTTTCCAGCATGCCCAATGCACACTTGGTAGGATTAATTGTCAGACCTGCCTTTCTGAGCGATTGGATAACTACTCATAGGTGTTCCAGGTGGCTTTTCCAGTCTGGACTGTACAACACATCATCCAGGTACACAGCACAATAACCAGTGTGAGGGGATAAAATTACATCCATGTACTGCTGGAATGTAGTGGGTGCACCATGTAACCCAAATGGCATCGTGGTGGTGAACTGACAGAATCCTACAGGAGTGGCAAATGCTGTTCTGTCTCTGGATTCTTTAGCTAGGGATTTGCCAGTAACCCTTGGTGAGATCGAGGGTACTGAAATACTTGGCACTCCCCAGTCTGTCCACCAAATCATCTATTCTGGGACTACGATAACTGTCAAATTCTGACACTTGATTAAGTTTCTTAAAAATAAGGCAGATTCTTACACCCTGTTCTTGTTTGTTTACCACCACCACTGGTGATGACCAAGCACTTCTCGACTCTTCTATGATACCCAATTCTTTCATTATTTGTATTTCCTTAACCATGTCTGCTCTTAACCGCTCTGGTAATCTGTATGTCTTTTGTCTAACAAGGCGAGCATCTCTTGTCACTATTATGTGCTTGACCCCTTTGGCTCGACCTGGCAATGCGGTAAAAGTACTGTTAAATGTCTTTGGCAAGTTACAAATTTCTGCGGTATGTATGGAGGTTAAGGAAACAAACATTCACCTTTACAGCATCAGCAGTTACAGTTTGCTCCAGTCTGTCACGAGCGATAACTATATTGTTTTTATCATTTTCTGGTAAAACTAGCAAAGTAGCCTGTGGTAATTCTCTGTAAGCAAAAAGTAGGAAAGGTAAGTATTGGTCCAAGTCTTTCCCTTCCCCCTTTACAAATCTTTTAAACATGCATTTTAGAGTTTGATTAAAATGCTCAACAAGACCGTCTGTCTGAGGGTGATAAGGGGAGGGTCTTATGGCAGTGATACTTAGTAGTCGGTACAGCTCCTTCATTAGTTCAGAACCCAAATTACTACCCTGATTAGTAATAATCTCTTTAGGTATGCCCACCCTGCTGAGGATTTTGGCAAGCTCTGCTGCCACTTTTGGGCTGGACAGTACACATTGAACTGCCTCTGGTATCACAGCATAGTCACATACTACCAAAATTAATCGGTTACCCTTTTACTTTTGTCTAAGGGCCAACCACATCCATTGCAATTCTCTCAAAAGGCACATTTATCAAGGGTAGGGCACCTGTATTTTTTTAGTCACTGGGCTACTTTCTGACACTCAGCACAAGAACTGCAATAGGTAGCAACGCTTCATGAATTCCATGCCAGTAAAATCTGTGCAGCAATCTGGCAAGGATGCATCCCTCCCCGAGTGACCAGCCATAGGATTATTATGTGCTAGATGTAACAACTCAGACCTATACTTTTGTGGTATAACCAATTGTTCTGTCTGGTCCTGTGTCTGAGGTTTAACCCAAACTCTGTACAGTAGCCCATTACATTTTTTAAACATAGGTTCACCCTGTTTTGGTTTCACCCCCAGCTGCTTAAAATAACCCTGAAGAGAAACATCATTAGCTTGTTCTAAAAGAAAATCACAATCAGTGATCAGTTTAATTTCAGCATTTTTATATGTTAACCCCAATATGTCCATCAGTCTTTTAATACCACTGTTTCTTCAGGCATCGTCTTTCTTTTCTGGACTTCTGGATCTTGGAGCTCTGCTCAAAGAAGTCTGAATCAAAATCACCGAAAGTGTCCCCACTATCCGAGATTTTCTTTGCCTGAGCTCTTGTCACCACAGCTGCTGAAACATCAGGATTTACTCCTCTGTGATTAACTCAGTAAATCCTGGAAAGTCATTTCAATAATCACAGGTACAGGTAGCTTAGGTACTACCCCACTTTCATTTGGTGTGACACCCCATTAATAGTCAGAGTCACCTGGCTGGTGGGATAGTATTGAGTGTCCCGTGGATGCAGATGACACCAGTACCTGGTCCTTTTGACATTGTTTTCTAGCACTTTAATATGCACTAGGGTCTGTCTGCTTCTTGAATCTATAAGTCCCTTTACAGTCTTATCTCTCACCTTCACATCTATTAAGTACTTGCACAATTTGCAAAAGACAAATCTGCTTCAGTGTCACTCTTCTTACTACGGCAATTTCTTGCAATATGACCTGGCTTATTATAGTTATAGCAAATTAAGTCTTTGGGTGCAGATCTGTTACCCCCAACAGAGTTCTTATCAGACTTGGAGTTTAAATGGGGGAAAAAAAGAGTGTCTTACCGATGCGTGGCTGTTACCTCCTTGCCGTGCATCTATCTGGCCATTTGGTAGTCTTCAGCCAAAGAAACAGCCTTTTCCCCACTTTCTGGTCGGTGTTCTTTTACCCAAAGCTGTATGGTTATGGGTAGGCTGTTGATGAACTGCTCCATTACAAATGTTTCGATGATCTGTGGGAGTGTTTGCCCTCTGGTTTGAGCCATTTCATAAAGGAGTTCTCTGAGTCAGGTGAAGGCTTCTCGAGGATTGTTGACTGAGTCATATTTCAGAGACCAAAATCTCTGCCTGTAGGTCTCCTGAGATGTCATATCTTTAAGGACCTCTTTCACCAGGTCATAGTTTTCTGACTGCGCAGTATCCAGATTGCTGTAGGCGAGTTGGGCTTTATCTGTCAGGTGAGGTACCAGCCTGATTGACCATTACTGCTTTGGCCACTGGCAGGCTACAGCAACCCTTTCAAAAGTTGTCAGGTTTGCTTTAATATCACGTAGGGACACAACTTTGAAAGTTTAAGGTCTTTTACGTTGATGGTCTTTTGTTGCTCTGCTGGACCTGTGCCAGATACTCCAGCTTTGATAGCTACAAGGTATCAAGCCATTGCTGCTCCCATCGCTGCATCTCTTTCTGCTGCTCCTGTCACTGCATCTCTTCTTTCTCTGCTGCTCCATCTCTTGTTGTTGTATAAACTACCATTTGAAGAAGGCAGACATGCTTTCAGGTCCTGCCACTGCCTGTTTTTTTTCCCATCACTGGTGCTGGCTGTACAGTCTCAGTTTGGACTTTTGTTTCTGCTTCTAGTTTGGCTGCCATTCTTCTGGTAATGACTCCTGGGTTGCTGATGGAGAATTCATACCTTTCTACTATGCTTCCTGGTACTAGGTCTAGTACCCATGCACAAACCCCTGCCTTAGGGTATGCACAGCGGTAATCATACTTGCTGACACCATCTGTCATTGATGCACAAGTCAGGAAGCATAAGAAAATCAGGAGCAGTTTCAAAGTTTGCTAATAGTGTTTTAGTTTTCTCAATAACAGCAAAATAAAAAATAAAAGATATTCAGTATAACTATTTACAAAGGCAGTACAAACAAAGAAAACTAAGTCCTTCTTCTGAGGGTATCTCTTAATTCCTAGTTTCAGTCTCTCATAGAAACATAGAATTTGACGGCAGATAAGGACCGCTTGGCCCACCCAGTCTGCCCATTTCCCTACCTACTGGATAAGCTGCAGATCCTAGTTAACCAGCAGCCTACTTCTTCCTACCCCCCCCAAGATTTTGCCTTATGACTATCCCATGCATGCTTGAATTCCACCACTGATTTTGACTCCACAACCTCCCGGAATTTCT
The DNA here is from genome assembly GCA_016271365.2 of Neoceratodus forsteri. Taxonomy (NCBI): domain Eukaryota; kingdom Metazoa; phylum Chordata; order Ceratodontiformes; family Ceratodontidae; genus Neoceratodus; species Neoceratodus forsteri. Next base: position 132,142,383 of record JADMNL010000024.1, read on the forward strand.
CCTTGTCTCTAGCAAAAGCATTGCTGCTCTTTTAGAAGTCTTTGAGCACTGTTAAGAGAGCCTGCTTCTCACAAAATGTTCCTGCAAGTTTACAGAATGTTCCTGTCAGTTTCCTTCCTTGCAGGTGCAACAAAAAGAACATAGTGACCCAGAACTTACCTCTTGTTTACAGCTCTGCAAAAGGCTTAAAAACTGCATTTCAGGTGAACCCCTTGAGTTCCAAATAGCTTTTTGCAATCATTTCAACAGTATAACTAATTACAGTTTTAAACAAAGGGATCCCAGTATCAGTGACATTTCCACATAAAGATTCACATTTTTTTTATAACTGCAGATATGTAAGGGAGAAGAAAAGACAGAACATCAAGTGAAGGCAGAGAGATAGCGAGAGGCAGAGAACTGCGAAACCGTTAGAGTGATCAGTTCCTAGGTCTCACGAGAAAATGTGGTTGCGCAACCAGCGAAGAGACAGAAAAGGAGAGAACAGAACAGACTCTCGTGTTTAAACTCTTTTGCATAACAAATAGGGCAGGGCCTTATTTAACCCTCAGACAAGGCAGCAACCACATCAAGGAATCTTCAGACAGAAACTGATGTCACCAAGGGACAAGATGCATGTTTTTAAGCAACGTTTGCACCTCAGTGACACAAGTTTCTGTCTCAAGATTACTTGAAATGGTTGCTACCTTTATCTAATTTATGGATAGTTTACATATTTATATCTACAGACTGCTGACACCTACAGATAAGCCTGTTACCTGTTATGAAAGATCTTTTCATTGGCTTCAGAATGTGAAGGACCCAACACACTTACCTTCTCCTTCAACTAAACACCATATTTTACCATTTTAAAACCATAAATGTGGTGCCAGCCCACCAGCGGTGGTAGTGCCACTACTTGTGACACTGACGACCCAGGTTCGGGAAGAGGTAGGATGAACATCGGACAGACTGCTTTCCTCCTCTGAGGGGGGAGCTGCAGGGATCTGGCATCAGGCTGACAACTACTTGAGGTTAGGTGCAGTGGCCAGAAACCGAAAGACTGAGGTGGGAGGTGCCAGGAGATGTTTGCGTACAATGCATGGGAGCATGCACAGACACGCCACTCACATTATTGCACAGACTCAACTCTATCAGGAAAACAGCAAGAGAAAAGCCCTGCAGAGTGTGCAGGATGGTGTCCTATGACAGTCGCAACCCACCCCTGAATAACGCTGAGCCCAAGTCTCCGATGGCACTCAAAGTTGGATCTTGGTCTCTCTCTTCAGGGAGCCTGGATGCCAAGTGAAGTTGTGGGCCTCTTGGTGCGGGCACTTCAGGAGATGCTGGGTAGGGGAAGTATGCAGGGACCATGGAACAGTTATAGGGTATATCCCCACCATGAAGAATAGAATAAATTGAACTGAGAAAAAAAAATGTGCTTCAACATCCACCATCTCCTGGGAAGTCTCACCTTCCTTCAACAACACAAAATGACACAACATGGAAGTGGAGGGGTGAGCGTAATGTAGTTTACATACTGCTTCAGTTTTCACAAAGGTAGCGGAATATTACAGTGGAGTCCCTTAGCTAATCAATCCATCCCCTTCCACTGACATGACATTATACTTGAAGTTTTAAAAGTAGGCTCCCCCCTCAAATAAAGATCCCATCTCTGAGACTGTGTCGATTCTTACCTACTGAAACCATGTTTTCATAATTCTGCACCATCACTTCCCTGTGAAGCTCCTTCTCTTGTTTGCCTAGCATCTTCCACTCCTCTTCAGAAAAAGCAACAGCAACATCGTCAAAGGTTTCTGGTACCTGAAAGGACAGGAGAGGTATTCAATTGATCTTCATTTAACTGCACACATGGAATAACCCGAAACATTTCAGCAAGAAGGGGCAGGCAAGGTTAAAATTTGCAAACTAAAGCATGAGGATGAATCAGTCACCCATTTACCAAAGCTGAATCGATTATCCTTTCCTCTAGTGGATAATGTCTTGGTGGCAGTGCAATGATCTGAGGCGTGAGCTAGCAGGCAAGATGGCTGTTGCTCATTTCTTCTCTTTGTATCATAGCGCATACAGAAGGAACGAGGGCTTGGCAGTACAGGAATTGTTAACTTTATTTATGTAAAAAAAAACACTCCCTACCATAGAGTTCCATAGGTAGATGGAGAGAGGCTAAAGTGCGGAGTGACGTTGACTCCATTGAAGCCACACGTTTGCCATATTACTGGAGGACTGAGCTGCCAGAAGATAGCAGGAACCGCATGGTGTGCAGTGGGTTAGAGCAAGAATGCTGTGGCCAGAAACCAAAGGTAGGCTGCTCCCATGACTTGCTCCCTGTCACCCAGATCCAAAAGACACTGTACTGACTAAAACTTAGGTAGCTGGCCCCAGCACACTGTTCTGACATCAATCCAAGTAAGGCACTGCTTATACAAGCAAAAGAAAAATGAGTATACCTTGTTTTTTGAACCACAATGTGCGTCTGCATCATCATTTCCGTGCTTTGAATGGTGCTTCTTATAGAAACGGATCAGCAGTGTGTTACTTGCAGTGGTGTCAGACCAGTGTGCCACACACCTCGTTTCATTCAATAACATTTCTTGTGGATTTGGTGAGAGGGTGAGTCACGAGGGCCAACCTACCTCTGGTTTGACCACAGCATTCGCTCACACCACTGCACACCATACGGTTCCTGCTATTTTCCAGCAGCTCAATCCTCTGGTAATATGGCGATGTGCAGCTTCAACGGTGCTGTAAAGGCCAATTCGCACTCTAGCCTTTCTCCAGCTACCTATATAACATTATGTTTTACATGTACAGTATTTATAGAATGGGATAGGAATTTGCTGTATCTAATTGTCCAGAGGTTTCAGAACCCAGAAGCGACAACCACCTGTCCAGGAACCCTTTCAGCAACCAGGACATAGCACACCTAGATATGCATGCCCCCAGAAATATTTTTGAAAAACAATTTCTGGCAGCCATGTGTTAAACTTAAAACTCTTAACACCTTGACTTGCCATAACTTTAAAGAGTACACTTCAGCACATTTTAAAAACTCTCCACCCCTGCCCATAAGCATCAAACAGCTAGAATTTTAAAAACAAAAAGTTAAGCCCACGTACTTATCTTTTCTGTCTTGTTACACCTTTTCTCATTTACAGGCCTCCAAGCCTCTTTGCCAGTTTGTCCTGTAGTCTGCTATTCATTACTACAGCTGGGACAGTTCTTCATCTACCTATCCCCTCCAACACATTCCTTCACTCGGTCTTTAAATCTCATCTACCCAACTGACTTCTGGCCTGCCTGCTCAATCACAGACACATGCACAGTGTAAGAAATTATTTTCTTCCCTGCTCTAAAGAATTACATTTAAATGTAAGCCCCCATATGGGCTTACCTAATGTGGCTATGGCCCCACGTGCACTTGGTCAGTGGCTCTGGGAGGGCTTTGGGTCATGTGGAGTGCCTGACCTTTGTGGCTGCAGCCACTGGAGTCCTGCATGTCTCGACCCCATCCAGTGAAGGGGACCTTGGTTGGAAAATGTTTTTTGCACCTCCAGGCACTGGGGGAAGGGTCAGTTACTTGATTCAGGGAGCACTGAAAGATGGATCGGCGAATGTAAACAAATATCGACATGCTGCACTGTCTGCACGTGCATGGGTGAAGTTAAAGGACCTGCGGCTCCAGTAATGAGTGCAACTGGCTGACAACAATAAAAAAAAAGTATCTCCGACTTCAGGACAGGCAGCGGAACTGGAGATCTACTAGGGAGCACCTCCAGGCATCAGCAGGGGTGGATTTTGCCCATATAATAAATATAAGGGCTTTATGTACTTGGTGCCAAATGTAAACATTAATCGCGGCCCCCAGAGATTCCATGCAACAGAGGGGCTGCTGGGAAATGTGAAAGGGCAAACTCACACAAAGAATTCCTGCACCACCCACCACAAATACTGACCAGAGGCTCAAATGGCGTCAATTCAATATCAATTTATTAAGGCAAAAAAATGCAATAAGGTGCAAACCTGAAAAAGTGCAATAGCACAGATCAGGGAACAACTAGGCAACACCCCATTGAGTTTAACCGGTTTCTCCCTAAGGCTTCTTCGGGAAGTGTCCCACTGATACTACCTCCCACTTTTTAAATGCTGTATTTAATGTGACAGTGCACATTTTTGATTGGTGACTACATCTAAAGTGCATGAGTACCCAAAATTCTTATCTACCTACACAATAGTATAAATATGCTTAACAATACGTATATAGACATCTGAAAAATGTTTAGAAACTCATCCACCACGGTGGAGTGTTGTCTGGTTGTTTCCCGGCCTGTGCTATTGTACTTTTTCAGGTTTGCATTTTATTGCACTTTTTGCCTTAATAAATTGCTATTGAGTTTGGTCTTCTTTCTTCATTTGCACACCCAGTTGGAAGGGCGGCTTTACAAGAGAAAAAGTGAAAGGGCACCAGAAGTGCAAAGGAAAAAGCCAGTCAACAGACGGGAGGTTTGGGGAAGGCTATAAAGAGGAGCGAAAGCCCGCCAAAGGAGGAGATTCCCAGAAGATTCAGAGCAGAGACACTGTTGTGGGTTACCTAGCCCAAAGGCCTGTCCTGTGAGCCCAATGGTCTTTCTGACCCCAGAGGCTAACTGAGAGGTAAAGTGTCTAAAAAGGAGGTTTGAAACAGCAGAGACTAAATCTAGCTGCTGAGTTATTTCCCTGGTCCAGAATCAAACCTGCTTTGTGAGTTTGTGCACCTGCCGCCTGAAGTTTAGAAAGACTGAGTGTGAACTAATATATCTTCTGGGACGACTGATTGTGACCCAGCTGAAAATCAAACCTGCTCTCAGTAGTCAAAGTGAGCAGCCTGAAAGTTGGAAAGACTGTGTAGCCCCTCTCCAGCGTCGTCTGAGAGAGGGCCACTACCCCTGCCTGGGTGGCCACTAGATAGGTTAGGGGGCCTGGATTCCCAAAGATATAATATGGGAGGGTCTTTCCCAAAGTTAGCAAATAAAATGGCAGTGCCTCCACCCAGAGCACATATTCAGTGGGTCTGATTGTTTGCAGTACAACCCCCTGGGATGTCGTACCAACCCACCTCCCCAACAGTTACCCCAACATGGACTTACCAGGTTCGAACCTCCCCACATTCCATTACACCATTTACATCTTCCATTTCAGACAACAGGTAGGCTCACAAAAATTAGGCTCTGGATTCATCTCTGATGCAAAACAATAACTCCATGGTTTATTTACAGGGGGAAGGTTTAGGATGAAGTAATTGGAATAGAGTTCAAGCATTTTTAATATTTGCATTTTCCAGTAATCACATCTCCCTTTTTGATTCAATCCCATATTGCAATCAGTGCAGCCACCAGGTTTATCTAATCTAGCTAACTGCTGCAGAAGTGCCCAAACTCAGACCCGCAGGTCCCAGTTCATTTCAAACCCCAAAGTCTATTTACTGGGTAAAGTTTTAGGAGGCAGTATAACGCAGTGGTCTAAGGCTCTGAGCTGCAAATCTGGTGAAATCCAGCAGACCAGACCTGGGTTTGAATCCCACAGCTTCCACTTGCATACTGTGTGACCCTAAGCACGTCACTTAACCTCCTTGTGCTCCCAGGTCACTCCTGTAAAAAAGCTTTCAGCTTAGTGTGTTATATCTGGTTAAACAACTAAATAAATAATAAAAAAAAAAGTTGCATTCCTGAGGTGCAGCTGGTGGTCAGCGTTGGCAAGCTGGAAGAATTTTAACCATTTACATCCTTTCCCTTGTCTAAACCTCTGTGCTATCTCCAGCCCCAGTATGCATGCTTAAACTACTTACAGTCCCCAGGTGCAGGGCAATTCCTGTGATTTACTCATGGTTCTACAGAATCAGTCCTTAGATAGCATAGTTCGCTGAAGTCCTGGGGATCGATGGAAAATGCATTCAGAACCGGGGCACTTAAGCTGTAGTTTGTTTTTTCTCTTCTTGCTTGCAGATCTTGCAGCTTGTTCCCTTCGACCCATTACAGGCCCTTTGCAGAACTTGCGTCTTAAAGGCGTGCCAACTACCGAAGGACCCAGACCGGGGTGGCCCCGCGGCCTAAGCTCCCTCGGATCAGAGCACCCTAGCACTCGGGTACAAGACTCGTGATCCCCTGCAGTGGCAGACCCCACTTAATGGGGGTTAGCAAGTTCTCCATCTGGCCCTGGGTGTCAGCAGAAACATTCAGCACATTCTTTTCTGCTTCTTTTTCTTTCTTTCTCTATCTTTTCTGCCACACTGTGTAGCCACAGCAATCTGTTTCTCTCTTTTCCTTGCTGTATCTCAGAAGCAGACAACAGGCACCCAAAACAGAAAGACACCTGTCCATCCTTCTGCTTTCACAGTCTCTTGACTTCAGCACAGCCACGTTCTGACTCTGGCTCATACATATTTCCTGCACTCGCAGCCCCTCCTCTCACCATGCAGGTACTTAGCAATTCACCAACTTTAGAGGCTCACTCTTCTTAGTTTTCGTACAGCAGATTCATATTCACTTGTTCCTCAACGTTCCTCTGAATTCCATCTTTTCCTAGGCTTTGATGCAACCTTTGTCCTTTTACTAAGTTCAGGATACAACCTTCGTCCTTTTTTCAGGCTCTGGATGCAACCTTTGTCTTGTTTCAGGATCAAGACCCAACCTTTGCCATTTTCCCAGGTTCAAGACACAACCTTTTCTCTATTCTTCTGTATCTCGCTGCTGTGGTGCAATTTCAGAACAACACAGAACGTTCAGCATCCTGTAGCTTTCCTTCTTCTCTCTGCCAAGCTGTTTCTTTAACATCTTTTCTCTCTCCAGCTGTTCCTTTCCTGATGGGGCAGGCACTCCCTTGCCCTGGGGGACAAACTGCTGGCAGCCCCCAGGCAGGCCCATCCTACAGCCCCATTCCCTCCAGGGGCAGGAGCCCCCCTCCCTCTGGAGGAGCTTCCATGAACTGAATCAAACTCCAACTGTCCTTGGCTTTTGGGAGCCCTTTCCTCACTCCCCATGGGCTGGAGCCACTGTCCTTAGGCAAAAATTAATATGTATGAGGCTCCCTCGATGTCTCATTGGTGCAGAAAAAGACGCCTAAACATTCCCTAGTATTTTCACCCAAAAGTCTGTTCACACAATCCCAGAGTCCTTGGCAAGAATCCTGGCTTGGCAGTTGGCTGGCTGGTGTCACATGGCAGCTAAACATGGTGGCTGATGATAAACAGTGTCCACACATTTATCAGTGTCCCAGATTTCAACTATCCTTGTAGCCAAACCCTTTGTCTTTATACAGTTATTTCCCCACCATTTGGTAGCTACCCCTGTGCCCTGTAAAGCGACTGCTCTCATTAACACATTTATCTAACCCTTTCCCAGTCACTGCTGCCATTCTACATAGCCCCTAGGCAGCCTGTACAGAGTCCCACTGCAGTCTTTTTATTTTCTTGCTGCACCCACAGCAAACATTTATTTTCCCTTGGGAGTGCAGCCATCCCTTCTCCCTTGCACACCTTGCCAGAATTTAACATTTTATTTATTTTCCTTTTTCCCCATCCTAGTGCTATCTCTTCATTTTACCCCAGTGCCAGACAGAACTCACTACTTCAAAGGGATGCCGCCTCATTAATATTCATGAGGCGGCTCCCAACTGCTGCAGCGTGATTGGCGCTTTTAAAAAATACTCCTGCTGCTTCCCTGCCGACTCTCGTCTTGCCTCGCATCTCTGGTCCCTCTCATTACCCTGGGACTGGGACCACCGAGTAGCTACACACTGAAATGCTGCCAAAATGGCCACTCAATCTGCGCAGTGTGCATGTGCGGAGCTCGCCGGCACCGCAGAGTACCATTTCCAAACTGTCGGCTCCACAACATTGCTTCTCTGGCCCCACTGTCTGTCTGAAAAACCATGCAGGGCCAGCAGGAGAGACCAGGAAACAGGGGATAAAAGCAAGGAAACCGGGACCAAGGACAAAAAAAGAATGGGGGGTGGAAGCAAAACCCCAGGGAAATTAGCCTTTTTGGGGGGCTCACAGGTAAACCCCCAACAGGGGAGTTACAACTGTGTAAACTGTGTTCACCCTGGAGGTTTAAGTCTTTGGGACTGTGTAACTGCCTCTTGCCAGAAACCCTGTGTGTGCCAGAGCCCAGCTGCAAGTGTGCCCTGAGACGAGGTGTGCTATGCCGAAAGTCTAGGGGGCTCCCAGCCTGCCAGTCACCCTAGACCAATGAAGAGACTGCCGGAGAGGAAGACATTGAGAGGCCTGTCACATGAACACTGCATATAAAGGCCTTACAGGCAAAGCTAAGAAAGGCCTGAAAGGTGAAGTCCCACCGCTGCTCTGCTGCATCCCACTGCTGTGGTACACCACCAACTGCTGGTACCAGGACAGTACCATTTAAAACTAAGTTACCTGCAACCCTCTGAGCTTCAAACTGTAAGTACCTCTGAGCAGCGACTCTGAGGATCTTTCTGCATTTAGCTAGCTAGCTAGTTTAAGCTTCAGAGGGAATTCAACCCTGGGCAGGACTATGCCAAGCTTTAAGCTAGGCCCAGGCTACAAAGTTAAAGTTTAGTGTGTTTGCTCGTTATCTGGACCCAACCAAAGTACCCTAGTTTGCTACAGACTGTTATCCTCCCACCATCCCAGCATCTTGGAGCATCACCCTGCGTCCACTGGTAGGCCACCAGCATCCCGGTGTGGAACCCACCTCAGACTGTTAGCTAATGGCCATTTGGAAGGAGGGGGGGGGAGCCGGGTCCACTTGTAGGTGGGAGGTGTGGGACAGTGTGAGGTAACACTGATGTTATCATGTACTGTTTTGTGCCATTCCACCTCTTCCTCCTCCTCCTCCTCCCTATACTAAAAGTGAAGTTAGTTTAGGCCACAATTGGGTACTGCAGATTATTGCAAAGTGTGTATAGTTACTGTGTGGGGATGATCCTGTGGGGGCAGTTATTGCATTTTCCTGGAGGATGGTAACCTGGAATTTATCCAACAGGTATCCTACATCACCTCTTCAGGTAGAGGTACCATGCCATTTTACTTCTGTGGACCTATTCAACCAGTGAACCCAGGCCATCCCCGTCAGGAGGTATGTCCAGGTGAGACCTAAGGGCCCTGGAACAGCCAAGGTGAGTCAAGGGGTTGCCACAAAAAAAAAAAAAACATAATTATCAGTGTCTCTGTTCACGACCGGTGGCACTCAATATACTGTGTGTTGTCTCAATCTGTTACCATGACAGCACACAGTATACAGTGTTGGTCTCTGCTCTGAATTGTTCTCTCTTAAACTCACCATTATAAACAACACCAGGAAGCAGCATGGTGACTAAACCCTAGCTCTGTGTCTGTCTGTCTGTCTGTCTGTCTCTCTGTCTCTATTGTACAGCAGAAAATAACATTTATTTATTTAAAAGTTTCTCCAGGAAAAGCACACTGAGTAATCACGATTGCTCGTCTCCCGGTGCATCCTGGGAGAGACAACTACAGGAGTACAGAACATAACATCACAGTTGCATAACCTGTACAGTTTACAATAATACAATAAATGATTTTATACAAACTGTGGAAAGAAGTGCTATATTGGTTCATGAGGTTAAAGCGATAATATGAGTACTTGCTTCAAAGATATACAACATGGTACAATTCGGTAGGTGACATAAGTGCCTAAAGTGCAAGAGAACAAATTAATTCAATTGGGATGGGGAAGATAGAGTAACGAGGAGAGAACAATTTGGTCGAGATTTGACGAATGTAATGATATAATGACTTGAGGCGACGAGGGTGCTAAGAAGGAGTGCTAGGAGCAAGTGCACATAGCTGAGAGATAGTTTTTTTAGAGCTAAGCAGATGGAGAGTGGGGAAGAAGAGTATCTGATTTTGGGAGGAAGAGTGTTCCAAAGTTTGGGGAAGCAGTGCGAGAACGCAGCCTGGCCTACAAAGGTACAGTGGTGAGGGACTACCATCATGCGAGAGTCATAAGATCTAAGGGAATGAGCAGAGGGTGGGGGATAGCTAGAGAGCAGGAGAGGTAGGAGGGGAGGGACCCAAACCAAAATTTAGAGGTGACTTTAGCCCTGTTCTTCCTTCACCTGAATATGTCCTCCCATCCCCCCTCCCTTCCTAATCTACCCCTGATGTTCACTTTGCCACTTAATGCTTTGTTGAAGTTATTATCTTGTGCCAATGCCTAACCCTGTCTTTACTTATCTCTGACCTGATAAACCTTGCTTAAGTATTTAATCATTGCTTTTTTTTTTTTATTGTTCTTCTATATGTCGAATGTTTTACCACTCTGTTAATTTGCAGTGTTACTGTATGTAATCCATACCCGGGTCACCCCTGAAAAAGGGACTGTACTGTTTCAGTGGACTTACCTGTTCACCAAAACTCAAATAAATAAATAAATTATGATGGAGACGTCTATTGTCAAGTTATGGAAAGGTCAGAGAGTGGTAAATGTCACAGTGATGAGTGGAGGACGGAGAATCCAAGGTGAAACGGCAGAAGGAGTTGAAGAGGGTGTTCAACCTGGACAGGGAAGTCTTGGGAGCGGCACTATAGACTACATCACAGTACCCAAAATGACGAGTGTCATCCTCTAGATGAGTTCACCCCTTGTCGATAGAGGTATGCAACTACGGTTCCTGTATAAGGCGCTCAGCTTGGGGCACATCTCTTTCAGGATGGTGTCAACATGCCCAGAGAAGTTGAGGTGTTGGTCAAGCCTAACCCCAAGATAACTAAAGGAGGAGGTGTCCTCTAAGGTTGTCCTGTCTAGGGTATGGAAGGAGGGCAAGGAGGGAAGCCTAGAGAGTCTCTGCCTCATGCCAAAGGTCATGGAGATAGTCTTCTTGGTGTTGAGGAGCAGTTGGTGAGAGCAGAGCCAGTGCTGAAATTTGTCGAAATCATGCTGTAGTCTGGCTGCTACATCAGATGGAGACTGGCCAGAGGTGAACAGGGTAGTGTTGTCAGCATACATGTGGATGGAAGAAGAGGTGCAGATAGACGGAAGGTCATTAAGAAAGATGGAGAATAATATGGGGCCCAGCACTGAGCCCTGTGGCACACCACTGTTGATTGGGAGCGGAGATGATATCAAATAAGCAATTTTAACTGACTGGGTCCTACCTACAAGGCAGGCTCTGAATCAGTTTATGGCAGAGTCAGTTAGATCAGCTGAGGTGAGGTTGTTTAGGAGGAGGGTGTGGGAGACCATGTCAAAAGCCTTTGCTAGGTTCACAAAAATAGTGGATGTAATTCAGCCACTGTCCATCCCTGAGAGGATACAATCTGTGAGCCTAAGTAGGGAGGTAGTGGTAGAGTGATTTTTCCAAAATCCAGATGGGAAAGGTGTGAAGAAACTAGTATCAGAAATGTAGGAAGAGAGTTGAGAGAGAACAAATTGCTCTTGAAGCCTGGCAAGGGTAGGGAGGAGAGATATAGGATGGCAGTTCCCAGGAGAGGTAGGATCTCCACCTTTAGGTAGGGGAGGACTATGGCATACTTCCTTCAGCAAGGACAACAGCAGACTAGAAAGAGAGATTTAGGAGATCAGACAGCGGAGCGCAGATTGCAGTAGCAGATAGGTACAGTAGCTTGGGATCAAGACCATCAGGCGAGCTGCCTTTGGAAGGGTTGAGTGCTAGAAGGGCATCAAGGGTGGCAGAGGGGGAGATGTTGGAAGAAGAGAAACGATAAGGAAGGAAGGGTGCATGGGGGGAATGGAAGGAGGGAAGGGGAAGGGTAAGAAGGACAGGAGAGCGGAGGCACAGGAGGTAAAATAGGAGTTGAATTTGGCGACATTCAGGTGGTCAGAGATTGGTGAGTTGTTTATGTTAAGTAGTGGAGTTGGTGGGTGAGAGGGAAGGGAGAATAGGGCATGGATTACTTTCCAGAATTTGGATGAGTTGTTTATATTATACTGAAAGATGGATCTGAAGTAGTCTGCCTTGGCCAAGCAGATAGCTTTTGTGCATGAGTTACGGAGAGCATGGTATGCTTCGTAGTCTTTACGCAGCTTGGTGGCTTTATGAATTTTCCAAGCATATTCGCGAGCCCGCTGGCATGCTAGTAATTCAGGGGAGACCCAAGGGAGGTGGTTCCCTCAAACTCTAGTGCATCTAACTGGGGCATGATGATTCCAAGTGGAGAGAAATTTTTCACTGAAGTAGTCGAGAACTTCATCAACTGAGTTAGCTGAGGCTATAGGGGACCAGTCCGTGTATGCGAGGTCATGGAGGAGAGGAGCTAGGTCCAGGGATTTGTATGAATGAATTGACAGCATTTTGTGGGGGGCCTTGAGCCTGTGAATTTTCCAAACCATATAGATCATATCGAGGTCACTTAAGACGTCTGGTAATAGGCCTGATTTAAGGACCCTATGAGGATGAGAAGTGAGGGCCCAGTCAATCAGGGAGTGGTTATTTGTTTTATGGTTCGGTCGGGTAGGTTCGAGGAGGAGTTGTGTTAAGTTGTGGGCAGCTACCTCGTTGCGTGCCTTATTTAGGGAAGGGGATAGCCAGTTATGATTGAAATCCCCCATAATATACAGTTCTCCTTCAGATGTGTGTGAGACGATGATTGAGATTAGGTCTGTGGTAATGGAGGAGGGGAGACCAGGGTGGCAGTAGTCCCCGGCAACAAAGATGAGGATAGAGAACGGCAGGGATAGCCTTATGATGAGTGCCTCATATGCAGCAGAGACAGATCTGGATAGAATAGTGGCGAGTTGGATTGAAGAGGAGACGTACATTGCCACACCACCAGCCCTACCTGAACGATCTTCTCACATGATGGAGTAGCCATAACCAATTATTTTGGTATGGTTACTGGGTAGCCAAGGAGACAGAATAAAAAATGCGGATCAGCTGTTTCAAATTATAAATAAATGGCTCTTTCCTTTTTCTTTCTCGTTCCGTTTCTCCCGCAGTGCTCCAGCTGGAGAGAATTCACGTGAAAAATCTGCTTATCTAACTATTCCAACTTGCTCCATCGAGAGAGAACTAAAACTGGCAACCACACCACAAGCTATTCTCCATGTGGGCACATAAGCGGGGGAAGTGGGTGAGCATCGGCAAATGATTGGGGCTCTAACATGGAGCAGACAGGTGAGAAAATGTAGCCAAAACAAAAAGAAAAGACAGGCTGAGACAGTCTTGCACAGGGACTACTTTCTCCTCAGACAGTGGCATTTAGTATGACTACACAGCCATGCACAGGGACTAAGACAGTGGCATTTTGTATGAATAGTAAGCCAGCATGGACTACTTCCTCCTCAGACAGTGTAATTTTGTATAACTAGATAGCCATGCACAGGGACTACTTTCTCCTCAGACAGTTGCATTCTGTGTGAATGCATAGTCGTGCACAGGTAGTACTTTCTCCTCAGATAGTGGCATTTTGTAAGAATATATAGCAATGCACAGGGACTACCTTCTCCTTAGATGGTAGGATTTTGTCTGAATGGTCATGCACAGGTACTACTTTCTGCTCGGACAGTGGTGTTTTTATGACTGGATAGCCATGCACAGGGACTTTCTCCTCAGACAATGGCATTCTGTATGAAAAGAGCTAGTGGAACCAAAACAGGAAAATGTTACAAATTTTAAGAAGTAATCACTTGTAACTTTTTTTCTGAAGTATTTTTCCTTTTCCTTTGCTCATTAGAATATTTTTTATGTGTAATATTGCACTGGCTGTGTGGAATAGCTCTACGCCTGGCAGCTGGCATATCTATCGCTATTCTCCCCACTACATCATCAGCATTGTGATCTCACTAACAGTGATATCACAGGTAACTGACCTGGTAGCTACTGAGTGGCAGTTCCTAAGCAACAGTGACGTCACAGTCAGTAAAATCACAATACTGACGATGTATAGGGAGTAACAGAACTAGCTACAGTATGTCAGCTACCAGAGTGGTGTTCCACACATCACATCTACTAACATCAGGCAAACAACCTTCTAATTGACCTAAGAGAAAATTAAAAAATACCTCAGATATAAAAGGTAATACTTAACTGCTTTTAAAACTAATATTTTTGCAGTACATCTGCTCTTTAATACTGTCGCTTTTTAAAACTGTGTTTTTTTTTTTTAAAGTAATTACTTGAGAGACCCGTTTTATAAATGTAATTACACACTTTGCTAATAGAAGAGAAGAATGAAAACACCTAGCTTTACCTTAAAGGTGTAGTTATATTTATTTAGATACATAGATACTGTCGGCAGATAAGGGCCTATGGCCCACCCAGTCTGCCCATTTCAGCTTGTAAGTTCCTTTTACATTTCTCTAGAAGTCTGTTGCCCCTTACCCCTGACCCCTGACTGTCAGGATTCCCTTATGTCTATCCCATGCATTCTCGAATCCTGTGATTGTTTCAGCCCCCACCACTTCCTCTGGCAGGGTGTTCCACTTGTCCACCACCCTTTCTATGAAGAAATTCTTCCTCACGTTTCCTCTGAATTGCCATCTCTCCACTTCATCCCATGCCCTCTAGTCCAGAACATCTTTTCACTGGAAAATAGTGTATTCCTGCACCATGTTCCTCCTGTAAGGTACTTGTATGTCTCTATCATATCCTCTCTCCTCCTCTCCTCCAGGAGTATATATTTAAGTCCTTCAGCCCATCCATATACAGTAGGACTTGGATGCAATCCCTGTACCATCTTTGTTGCATTTATATATCTTTGTAAGCACCCCTTGTGGGGATTCTTACTATAGCAGCCTCCTCCCATCCATTCCTATATTTTGGTACTGGGGCTGTCCCACCTGCTGGTCGGGTGGAGCCAATCCTGTTTGGGGTATTTTAATGAGTGGTTTTGTCTTTGTATGGGGAAGCCGACGGAAGAAAGAGAGATAGGAACATCCAGTGTGGGCCTGGGTACTAGCCCCAGCCCGTTCATCTCTGCAGCTCAGCAGTGTAGTCCGCTCAGGTGGGGTGTGGCAGTGGTTTGAGGAATCTCCAGTGCATTCGGTCTGAGCCCAATCGACGGGGAGCCACAGGCTAGGGAGTTCTGGAGCCCACCTTCGTGCACCATGGCACCACGGTGGGAGTAGGCCCAGTTCAGAATGAGGCGTAGTGGTGCAGTGGGGGTGATGCAGTGGTGGCAGCCTACATCATTGCAATGGCAGTGGTGGCAACCCATCTCCCAGTAATCGTGTGACACTCAGCACTATGTGGACAGCCTATGGGGAGACATTTGCAGTGCCCGGTTCATCCCTCGGATCGCCTGTTTTTTGTCTAGGTCCAGGGATGCTGAGGGCCCGGTTCTTAGGACCTGTGTTGCAGGACGGATGGAAGTTAAGATAAATGCTGCAGTTTGTGATATGACACCACGTTTGTAGGGTGAAGAGCAGAAGGCTTTGTGTTTGAGCAGTGGGGTTGGTAGGCGAGAATTAGAAGAGACTGGCCTGGGTAGTACTGCTTTTATATTCTGAGCCCCTCAGCTTTGTTGAGGATCTAGCGTCACAATCACTCGGCCACAAGATTGGCGCCATGGCTCTGTGTCACAGAACTGCGTGTCTCTCTGCTCTTGCCATGGCCCCAGCTTCCAGGAGCTGTATGATTTTTGGCCTTTAATAAATAAATTTGCTTTTGTTGAATTTTACTCCAGTGTGGCCTCCGGTTTATTATGTAACCCTGCCTGCCATGTGACTATCTTGCTCCCTATAGCTTGAGCTTTGCTTGCCTGCACTCTGCTATTTGGCTGAATTCAGTGACCGCCTGTAAGACCTATGATCTACACCCAGGTTTGTGCCATCTTTCATCGCTGCTCTGGATGTGTATGTGCCGCTGAGTGGTGCCCCCCTCCCCTAAATTCCCATCAGGCCCCAAGACAATGGGGAGGGGATGACTACAATGTGGGGGCTCATCCGGGATCAAATGTTGGGGTGCAGTACAGTACCTTAAGCTTGGTGCGTGGCTGCAGTGGTTATGTGAACTGAGGCCTGGGTGGTGGTATGTGCATCACTGCTGGACTGTGCCATTTTGTCTGCAGCTTTGTGCCTTTTCTTGCATTGGTGCCTATGTGTGAGAGTGCTGCATAGGCAATCCTATGTTAATAAGGCTGTGGAGGTTTCTGTTTGGTTGAGGCTGTGCTGGGGTTGTTGGGAGATCAAACAGGCAGCCACTGTTTTGGGTGAGAGTGTGAAAGCGTCAGCAGCCTTGAGATAGAGAGAAATGGCAGAAAATCCTTCGGACAGCAATCTTTTAGTGATAGTGCCAGCCTTGCCCCTGTCCTGGCTTTGGAGTAATGCTGGGCAGGAGGCTCCTTCGGATAGATGTGTGAGGTGTAGCTGCCAAGGAGTGAGAGTGGTTCGGCTGCCTTTGTGTACCCATGTGCTCCGAGGAGTGACTCCTATGGCTAACGTGTATACGATGCCACTCTGTCTCCATGGCTGTGGGCACCATCTGTGTCTACTGAGACCACTACCATTTTATCCACTGGCAGTTGGGACATCTGGGATGAGCTAAAGTCAGCTACAGCTACTGCTCTGTCAGAGCCAGTGGCACCTAAATTCAGGCCTGAGGAGGAGGACACCAAGGCCGAGGATGGGCACAGACGTCTGCCCAGCCCTTCCCTGCTGAAGGCACCCGAGCCTCCCCATGGCAGAGGGAGAGGGCATGGGAGACCTTGAAAATCTGTTGGCTCCCCTGGGCCCAGGGAGCCTAGGCCTGCTTCCCCGCTTGCCAGTGCTTTCAGCTCCTCAGATCGAGAGGTGTCTGGATTGCAGGAGTCTCCTGAGGGTATAACAAGGACAGCTAGCCCTTATGGTTCTGCCCATGAAGACCCCCCCCGTGCTGCCACAGGGAAAGCTACCCACACCATTAGCGTTCCAGGATCAAGATGTGGAGAGGGCAATCCCTCAGCTTTATCGATGCCCACAGCTTTCACTGCCTGACAACACCCCAAGGCTGCCTCAGCTGCGTATTCTCCTCCAGGAGAAGATGGATGGACCTCTGCTTGATGACCCCTTGAATGTAAGGTACCGCTCTGGGGGTGTGGTTGGAGGAAGGGATGGCCCCAGATCAGTGTACGTAGCATCCCAGAGTGGTCACAAGCTGAAAGGTGAGTACGCAGGAGGATCTGGGTGGAGTACCCAAAAGAGGAGCACCTGTATGTGCCAGAGAAAATATGGGATGTGACAGAGGAGAAACGGTCCAACTGGGTGTTTAGGGGAGCAGTGGACAAGCTTCAGATGAGAAACCGTCAAACTGGAACCCCTGCAGCTGCTACTATAACAAGGGCAAAGTCATCTTCCAACTCCACAGTCTGGACTGGACTTACTTTATTCAAGCATTTTGCACTTATTCAGGATGTCATGGAAAGGAGCACCAAATATTAAATCACCTCCATGGATTCATTTGGTGCTGAAACTATCAAGCCTGATCTGCAATTTTATTATCCCCGCAGCGAAGGAAGGTAAGAGAATGCTATATTTCTGGACTCATTTATTGGTGTTAATATGCTCAGGACTGTTGTGTAGCCACCCAGATTCTTTGGGACTTCTTCATAATGGGTGAGATCTTTTCCTCTTTCTCCCTCAGATCACTGTTAAACTGTTGCAGTTCATGTTACAGTTGTCATTAATGTTAAATTGAGGGATATGGTTGCCAATATGTTAGCTGGCTCATTGAAAAGATAGTGTATGCCCTGGGACTTCCATAAAGTGGAGCTCTTTTGGACTTTGCCATCCATATGGACTTTAAGTTCATGTGCCCCTGGTTTTCATAAAAGTATGGGGAGGTGGTAAGAGGGTGGCAGTGTGGATCTGAAATGTTTGCTAGTGTAAGTGGGTTATGGGTGGATTACATTTTAAGCAGGTGAGATGATGAGTGGTGTGATTGTGTACGTGTGTGTGGTGAACGAAGGTGGAGTTAGAGAAAAAAATGTTTAAATGCATTTATTGTCCCGTAGCATTCAAATATTATTTTCTATTGTTGTTGCTGTTGTATTAATTCTGAGGTTGGTATTTTAGTAACTGTTTGATGCTGGGTCCTCCTTTCAGTTGTAGCACTATCATTTTGGTTGGGGGTTTGGGGCCCTGTGTCCCTAGTTGGGTTTGGTGCTGGTTTTCCCCACCTGGGGGGCCAAGAGAGTGTGCACGTGTAACCCCTAGATGGCGCTATCCCAGGGGCTACTACCCCTGCCTGATTTGCCACTAACAGGTTGAGGGGCCTGGATCCAATGGCGGGTGCCTCCACCCAGAGGTCAGGGTTTGCAATAGTTAAACTAACTTGGTCACAGCCCTCTGGGACACTGCAACCCCCTTTCTTCCCACTAGTGGCCCACACAATATATCAGAATTACCTTCACAGTATACACTTACCCCAGGTCTGGTTCCGCACTGGGACCTCCTGTGAAATGAGATACAGTGCAACAATCACAGTACAGTACTTTAACATAGACAAATACCTCAGGCAGTATAACTTTGCTGAAACAAGCAGCTCTGATTTATTTAGGGGATATAACAAGGACAGGGGAAATCAGGTTAATTAGCTTATCACTCTAATAATCTCATTTATGGCTCTGTGTACAGGCCTATCCCTATCAGTTACTGTCCCTGGGTACCCAAGCCCTAGTGGCTAGTCCAAACCGTGGCAGCTGGTAGGGCCCTTCACACAGAGAAAAGGAGAATTAAACAGTCAGCAGTACAGTAATTCCATTTGGATTTAATGTGGCAATTCAACAGGGAGCGACCCTGAATTAGTACTCACGACCTCCAAATAAGATAGGGTCCTTCAATGTCAGCAGGGCTCACTTGAGGTACACAAACCTCTTCACACATCCATAAAAGAAAGCACTATACCAGGCAGGCTGCATCTGTATCCCGATCGCAATTACTGCACAATACCCGAGAACACACAGCAGATTCAGTTCCTGACAGACCGAGTGCAATTTTCAGCAATTCCTCCAGTCTTCTACAGGGTGAGCCTGGTTTCTACTCTTCAGAGATCCTTGATTCTTTTCACAGGACGGATTCAGTCCTAACAAGCTGTTACACAAGCTGCAGACCGAACTCTGGGCCTTATACACGTTTTTGACTAAAACTGCACACTGAAAAGCACAGGGCTCCTTCCTTCTTCACTGCCAAAGCTCAACTCAAACTCCAACCCGACAAAACTGGCACTTCCTTTGAGTTCCTCCCAGTTCTTGACTGGATTGGCTGTCACTCACAATAGACTGCTGCTGTTGGTCCAAAAGGCACTGAAGTCTAAACTACATCTCCCAGAGTCACTGCCCATACAATCCTCTTGTGGCTGGCTCAGATTATGAGTCCAAGTTCTGATTCTCCAAGGCACCATTTTAGAGCTAGCTTACCCACACTGATTGGTCCAGTTCAGCAGTTCAAAACTAGAATGGGGAACTAGCAGACACAGTTCTGACTGCAAAGAAAGCAGGTTAGACAAACTGTAATTTCATTATTACTCTAAATAATTTCTGCAAACAGTTACATCTTTCAGATAGGTTCCTTTGCACTCCTAGTGACTGCAAAATGAAGTGAATTGGCAGCAGCTCGAGTGGTACTCAGAGAAGCATACAGTCCCCCATACAAACTAATTATGTCTGCAAGCAGACAGCTCTTAAAGAGATAGTACCAGAGGCTCTAAAACACTCACTGATAAATGGCTTAAATGCCAAACACCATTCAGGCTTGGAGCATTCAAGCAAGCTCCTGGAAGTCTTTGGAACCCCATTTGCAGGGGGTTACAACCTTCCTGGTTTGGGAAAGCTTGACGTCCAGCGTCAAGCAAGTACCCCCATAAGTTTCAACTGCAACCATATACATTTGCATTAGGCTCGCACATGTAATCATCAGTCAATATATCATTTTACCAAGAACACATTTCTGAAACATTGCAGTACGTCACTCTTTACATAGTATTACATACACATTGTACCATAACTCAAGTTATTACCTCTTGTACATGAAACCTGAAGAGAGGGGGCCCTTCCCTATCAGTTACCTTGGGGCTGGATGGGGCAAGGGCACCATACTTAGAGGGCAACACAAGTAACTTGGAGTTAGCACTGATGCTCAGTTTGGGCAATGAGCTCTGGGACACATACACTCTTTATGGACAACATTGAGAGGCAAGTCCACAGGCCTCCAAGTGAATCATAACTGAGGTGCACCACAGGCTTTACAGCTCTACCAGTCTTTCTAGGGGAACTGTTATAGTCTCTGCACTCTGAGCCTCATTTTCAGCATTGTCCTCACTTGTCAGGGGAGTCTCCATGGGGTAGAGAGGCTAGAACTTGGGGCACTTTCAGCTCCAGGAGTTACAGTTTCTGAGTCCACAACATTTGGCTCACATGGAGAGCTTTCGGACACTGGCAGTGGACTGTCAGGGCACTCAAAATACTCTTCTTGTTCGGGTGTATCACCAGTCTGCCCTAGTCTATCATTTTCCTCCCTGAAAGCTCAAACAGTTCAACCATGCACAATGATTCCATTTCATCTGATCTGATGCTTTGCACTTCACTTTCTGGGAGCATGTATTCCAGGACGAAGCTGGGGCTTGGACAGTCCAGAAGGCCCAGCTTCATCTCCAGTATTGACTAGGGATTGCCCTCAAACAATTGACTCAGTTCGTAAGAAGGATAGTATTCAAAGTCACTCTCACTTTCTTCTGATATGGACTGACAGTCATGCTCAACTGGGACTTGTGCAGGGGAACACTTTAACTCTGCTTCTGTAGGTGCAGACTTCCTTGGTCTTTTCTTAGCAGCAGCTCTAGTCACTGGTCCAGAGGGGCATCTCTAGGGGCTCGACTCAATTAAGATTTGTCCAATGGGCAGTAAATGATTTCTATGCATTGTTTTTACATCTTTTGAATTATTCTCAGGCCTTACTTTGTACACTGGCAGATCATCTAGTTTGCCCACTACAATGTGAGGGAGATGGTGCCATCTGTCAGCAATCTTGTGCTTGCCATGCAGTCCCAGATTTCTTAGCAATACCCGATCTCCTCCTGGAGTTCCTGTGCTTTCACCTTTTATCATACCTTTCTTTGTTGGCCAGATTTCTTTTGGCAGCCATGGTTTGAGCCAGTTGGTAGCATGAGTTAGCTGGGCCTTTAACTTTGCACATACTGTAAATAGTTGTCAGCTTGAACCCCATCAGGAGAGACCCCAAACACACATCTACTGGTAGTCGAGCTTCTTCCAAACATCAGGCGGTGGGGAGAATCCAGTGGCATCACTTTTGGTGCAGTTATAAGCATGTACCAGGGTGCTAATTTGTTGGTTCCATCTAGGCTTGTCCTTTGGGTGCAGGGTGCCTTAGCATATCTAGCAAAGTGCGTTGAAACGCTCAGGCTGTGGGTCTCCTGGGGTGGTAAGGAGTGGTTCTGGACTGTGACTCTCACAGAGAAAGCATCTCTTTGATCAGACGATCTCAAAGTCTCTCCTTGATCAGAATGGATTCTTTGTGAGCCCCTATAGTGAACAAAAAGTTTTCTACAAGTACTTTGGCTACAGTGGATGCTTTCTGGTCTTTGGTGGGGAAAGCTTGGGCATATCTCGTGAAATGGTCAGTGACCACCAGCACATTACTGATATTTCTTTGATCTGACTCCAAACTTAGAAAATCAATACAGACCAGCTCCATGGGTGCACTGGTGGTGATGTTAATAAGGGGGCAGCCTCTGGGGCAAAGCTTTCTCTGTAAGCAGCGTATCATAAGTTCGAATGTGTTGCTCCACATCAGCCCCATCTTAGGCCAATAGAATCTGGATCTCACCAAGTCAAGTGTTCTGTCTATACCAAGGTGCCCCATGTGGTTGTGCAAGGACCTCAGTACTGAGTCTCGAAAGGCAGTGGGCAGCACTAGTTGTTGTTTGTTCACTTGTCCCCTCTGTCTACTGTTTCTCTGTATAACAGTTTATTGATCAGTTTCAACTTAGGACCTTCTTTGTGTAACAGTGCAGTTCTCAAATCAGTGGATGTAATTTGACACATCTTTTCCTGCATAGAGGGCTTCTAAAGCTGCTTTGATCATGGGATCGCGGGATTGAGCCTCGGCATACTGTCATTGTCCAGCTGAGGCAGTGCACCAATGTCTATTGCAAAAGTGGCACAAGCAGCAGGTATGCAATTCTCAGAGGCTCCCAAGCAATCCACTCATGCAGTCCACATGCGTCTGTGGATTTGTTCCTCCCTGTCAAACTTCCGCAGAGTGCCTAATGTCAGGTTCTGCCAATCGACCCAATCATTTTGGGGAACAGGCCTCCAGGAGAGAGCATCAGCATCTATGTGGTTCAGACCTGCTCGGTATTCGAGAGCATAGTCATATGTAGATAATGCAGAAAGCCACCTATGGCCAGTGGCATCCAACTTAGCTGAGGTCTGCACATAGGTCAAAGGATTATTGTCAGTTTACTAGTATTTTAGCCCCATAGTAAGTACTCATGGAATTGGTCAACAATAGCCCACTTCAAAGCTAGGAACTCTAACTTATGTACAGGATAGTTCTTTTGGATGGGTCAGGCTTCTACTGGCAAGGCCACTGGTCTCAGGCCATTCTCGTGTTCTTGGTACAACACAGCCCCCAACCCTTGCAAGCTAGCATCAGTGTGCAGGACGAGGTTTTCTTGGATCGCATAGGCCAGCACTGGAGCATGGGTGTTGATATATGATCTCATGAAAAGCAGTCTCACATCAGGAGTCCAGCGGCCCCAAATACTTCACTCGGATGAAAATACACTCTTTCAGTCTTGAGGACGCTTGACTTTTGGTATTTTTGTGGGTTGGGGATACCCTTGAGTAAGGTTAAGTAAAGGCGGATCACTCTTGAATAGTCCTTGATGAAGCTACCGATAATAACCACAGAATCCCAGGAATCTTTGCAGTTTTTTTAGATTTTGGGCTGTGGCCAGGTGGTCAAGGCTCAACTTTACTTGGGTCGGTCTCTATTCCTCGGTGGATACTATGTGTCCCAACATACTTTACTGATGTTTGAAAGAATTGACACTTATCAATGGACAGTTTAAGGCCAAAGTCCTCCAGTCGGTCCAATACCTTAAATAATCTGCCTCATGTTCCTCCAGTGAGCTGCCAAACACAATAACATCATCTAGGTATACCAGGCATCGTAAGTTCATGTCCCCACTGCACGCCCATCAGTCGTTGAAAAGTGGCTGGGCACCTGAAATCCTTGAGGCATCCTTATGAATTCATGAAGCCAAGCGGACAGATAAAGGCTGTCTCTCACGTGTCCTCTGGGGCCATCGGGATCTGGTAGTACCCACTGTGAGATCCAGCACAGAGAACCACTTGTTCTGCTAGGCAGTCCAAAGCATCCTGAATGCGGGCATTGTGTACTGATCAGGATAGTCCGCCGGGTTTAAGGTGCGATAATCCACACACATCCTTACTGTTCCATTCTTTTCCTCACTACCACAATGGGGAAGCATAAGGCTTTGGATTCTTGTATATACACCAGCAGCTAACATCTCTTGCAGATGCTCGCCTCACATCATCTATGTCAGCAGGTGCCAGGCCGAGACCTCTCACGAAATGGTTCTTCGGTCATGCAGTCGGATATTGTGCTCAGCTCCTGCACGCATCCTACATCCCATTCCTTTAAAGAAAACACCTGGTCTCTCTGGGCAAGCTTTCACTGATCCTCACTTTCCATTCAGCTGGCAGCGGGAGTCACCAAATCAAACAAGTCTGTAGCTACTCTGTCATTCTTCCTTGAACTCTTTGCTGGGCAGCACTGCAGTGTCTGCACAATGCACATTAGCCAGGATGCAACCTCTGTTTACTCGAATGTCTCTTTCAGACACATTATGAACTTGGACCATTACCCTTCTGGCATAAGCATGGGCTCTAGCGGCAAAATACTAGGCTTGGACCAGCAGTCCCTCTGGCAATTTTCCATCGCCTGGTGCATCCAACATTAATATTTTATTCTTAACATCCTTTCTGATACGGACCTCTCCCTGTAAGGTACACTGGGCATTTGGCGCCAGGATCAGAGACTCAGGATCCTTCTTCCATACACCCGACCGGTTCCTCTGGTTCTGTTTTTCAGCATCTCTGTGCCTCATAGGCCTTCTTAATTAAAGCCGGAGCTCTTAAAGCTCTACTAGTCTTTGACCCCTGTTTTTCATAACACAACTGTGCCAGCCTTCCAACATATGAGCATTTGTTCCAATCAACAAAGGGACACCATCATACAGTCCAGTGGGGGACACACTAAGGCTAGGGTCTCTACTTGTTCGGCCACTCCAGCCATGGAGGTGGGGAAAGACAGCCAAATTCGGATATACCGAATAGGGTAGGCCTTCTCACTTAACCCCATACATGCAGTCCTTCTAATGGTTGTAAGGGTACGCCTGACAAATGCTTCTGATACCAATCCTGGAACATAATTGTCACTTGGGAGCCACTGTCTACTATAGCTCTTGTAGACACTCCATTCACCTTTACAGTGGTCTCCATGGAGGGACCCACTATTCTGGACCAGTCTGAGAGGCGGTGGGGGCCTGGGCAACTGACCTTGCCACAAAAGGACGTGAATTAGCATTTTGGTGCCCTCACTGGACTGCGTCGCACTCTAACCACTGATTTCTTCCCAAGCCTCCTTGTAGCCTATATGCAACTTTGTCAGTGTCTTTGGGGACTGGCATTCCTTTCATGTGCCCATCTTTCCCACAATTATAGCAAAACATACTTTCTGGAGTTTGAGCTGGTCGAGGCGCCTACACTGGGAGCCAGGGCGGGGTATTACTAACTGGAAACCTTGTTATTCCCTGTCTGCGCGTGATACATTTGGAGACATCCGTCAGTTTCTCCACTTCCATGGTCAAGGAATCAGTTCGGAGCTGTTATCAGCAGAGATACATGGGTGGGTACCCCACCCCATAGCAGATGCAGTCGGATAAGGTCAGGGTCTGTACTTGCAGGCGTGGCCTTCATAAAGGGACTGTTTTGAATTCGATCTCTCTCAACAGTTCCCCCCATTGTGACATATCTTTTCTTATCAGAGCACTCATTGACTGCCAACCTCTGCCCCTGAACTTCACTTGATGGGTCACCTCAGTCACTCGGGTCGGAGCCGCAGCTTTTGTGCAGGTCCCTCCCGAGGTCGCCTTTTCTCAACCTCGAATTTCTCTCATTAACTCATCATAGGAGGGTGGGGATTCCAGTCGATCTGCCAGGCGAATTGAAGCAACAGCAGTTCTGAGAAGGGGCAGACTTAAGAATCCTGTCCAGCCTGGTTCGGTCCAGTTCAATCGCTGGCAAACTACCTTTTCTGAGGCATTCTTGCAACAATTTTTCCAGCCGAGATACATACACAGACAACCCCTGGTACTGCTGTGCATCTCTTTACCTCCACCATAGGTCCTCATCAGAATCTGGGCTCCTATACACATCTCCAAGGCCTCAAGATAGGCCTGTGCAGTCGCTCCAGGG
This sequence comes from Neoceratodus forsteri, assembly GCA_016271365.2. NCBI lineage: Eukaryota > Metazoa > Chordata > Ceratodontiformes > Ceratodontidae > Neoceratodus > Neoceratodus forsteri. The sequence goes on from JADMNL010000024.1 coordinate 132,167,815, forward strand.
TTACTGGCCCTGCTTAGCATGGATGGTAGCCAGGCAGGACCCTCGGAGGCTCTCACTAACCCTCTTTCGCCTTCCGAGCATTGCCATTCTAGCACTTGGGGCAACATAGTTCTATCCAGGTCTCCCAGTCATCCTCCCTTGGGGTGGGGAGGTGCCAGAGAAGATCCTCAACCTTCGGTAAGAGTCGTGACTAATGGCAGGTGCAGAAATAGGAGTCTGCATTGGTTCAGCCACCATTACGGGCACTGGAGCAGGAGAGGGTGTTGGGGAGGAACTCCAGGTGGCAAGAATAGTTTCTTCAAGTCCTCACAGTTTTCCCCTCCCAGCAACCATTCAGCAAATTTCTCCTCAAAAGTTTCAGATAGTGGTGGGGCTGATCCTCCGGTCTTTACTGTCCTTAGTTATCACTCTCCAAGCAGTGAGGGCTCCTCTGGGGTAATGGTCTGTGGCACTTTGGAGCTATCTATGGGATCCTTAAACTCTACTAGGGCCAGGAAAGTGTGGGTGAGCAGATTAGCATGCCGACCCACCACCACAGGGTTTTGTAAACCTTCCACCTTGAAAGTACTTCTGCACAGTGTCCGTATTGATACCCAGGGGATGTCCAGGATAAGCATAGCATTTTGGGGGTCGATCTCCTCCCAGTACACCACTCCACCAGCCGGTGCACAGCCACTTCTGTCGGGTACCCATTTTTCTTCTTAACAGTGGTTCAAATATGGCCACTAGAGGACACACAATCCCAGCGGTGAGCCTCCAAGATGTAACCCCTAGATGGCGCTATCCCAGGGGCTACTACCCCTGCCTGATTTGCCACTAACAGGTTGAGGGGCCTGGATCCAATGGCGGTGCCTCCACCCAGAGGTCAGGGTTTGCAATAGTTAAACTAACTTGGTCACAGCCCCTGGGACACTGCAACCCCCTTTCTTCCCACTAGTGGCCCACACAATATATCAGAATTACTCACAGTATACACTTACCCCCAGGTCTGGTTCCGCACTGGGACCTCCTGTGAAATGAGATACAGTGCAACAATCACAGTACAGTACTTTAACATAGACAAACACCTCAGGCAGTATAACTTTGCTGGAACAAGCAGCTCTTGATTTATTTAGGGGATATAACAAGGACAGGGGAAATCAGGTTAATTAGCTTATCACTCTAATAATTCATTTATGGCTCTGTGCACAGGCCTATCCCTATCAGTTACTGTCCTGGGTACCAAGCCCTAGTGGCTAGTCCAAACCGTGGCAGCTGGTAGGGGCCCTTTCACACAGAGAAAAGGAGAATTAAACAGTCAGCAGTACAGTAATTCCATTTGGATTTAATGGGCAATTAACAGGGAGCGACCCTGAATTAGTACTCACGACCTCCAAATAAGATAGGGTCCTTCAATGTCAGCAGGGCTCACTTGAGGTACACAAACCTCTTCACACATCCATATAAAGAAAGCACTATACCAGGCAGGCTGCATCTGTATCCCGATCGCAATTACTGCACAATACCGGGAGAACACACAGCAGATTCAGTTCCTGACAGACCGAGTTAATTTTCAGCAATTCTCCAGTCTTCTACAGGGTGAGCCTGGTTTCTACTCTTCAGAGATCCTTTGATTCTTTTCACAGGACGGATTCAGTCCTAACAAGCTGTTACACAAGCTGCAGACCGGAACTCTGGGCTCACCGTTTTTGGACTAAACTGCACACTGAAAAGCACAGGGCTCCTTCCTTCTTCACTGCCAAAGCTCAACTCAAACTCAACCGACAAAACCGGCACTTCCTTTGAGTTCCTCCCAGTTCTTGACTGGATTGGCTGTCACCACAACAGACTGCTGCTGTTGGTCCAAAAGGCACTGAAGTCTAAACTACATCTCCCAGAGTCACTGCCCATACAATCCTCTTGTGGCTGGCTCCAGATTATGAGTCCAAGTTCTGATTCGTCCAAGGCACCATTTTAGAGCTAGCTTACCCCACACCGATTGGTCCAGTTCAGCAGTTCAAAACTAGAATGGGGAACTAGCAGACACAGTTCTGACTGCAAAGAAAGCAGGTTAGACAAACTGTAATTTCATTATTACTCTAAATAATTTCTGGCAAACAGTTACATCTTTCAGATAGGTTCCCTTTGCACCCTAGTGACTGCAAAAATGAAGTGAATTAGCAGCAGCTCGAGTGGTACTCAGAGAAGCATACAGTCCCCTATACAAACTAATTATGTCTGCAAGCAGACAGCTCTTAAAGAGACAGTACCAGAGGCTCTAAAAACACTCACTGATAAATGGCTTAAATGCCAAACACCATTCAGGCTTGGAGCATTCAAGCAAGCTCCTGAAGTCTTTGGGAACCTCCTCGCACGGGGGTTACATGCACGTCTGCCCATTTGCCCGGGTCTGTGGAGATCAGGTACCCCATTCTCACCAGGAGGTGAATGGTTTATGGGTGGAGAGGTAAGCACCCCTGTGGGGATGCTTTAATTTAGTAGCCTCCTCCTCTATCATTTCCCATTTTTGTATTGGGGCTGGCGCCAGTCCTGTTTGGGTATTTAATGGCAGTTTTAATATGAACATATAAAGAGCCAGCAGAAGAAGGCCATTGGTCTATCAAGTCTGCTCACGTTGCAGGGTCCACAGCTCGAGCCAATATCCCTGCCCTTCCTCCCCACTCCTCCCATCCTCCCAACCCATGATCCTTACCTTCCCCGTGCCTGTCCCAGCCCCTCTTAAAGCTGCCCACTGTCTTCAACAAGATGACCTCTTCCAGCAGTGCATTCCAAGTGTCCACCACCCTCTCTGTAAAGAAGTGCTTTCTGATCTCCCTCCTAAACCTCCCACCTTCCAGCCTAAAACTGTGCCCCCTCGTGTTATGGTTGCCACTCAGCTTAAAGAGACTCTCCTTATCAACCTTATTTATCCCTTTCAAGTACCTGAAGGTCCCAATCATGTTCTCCCTCTTCCCCCCCCGTCTTCCAGGGAGTACATGTTCAGTGCCCTCAACCTCTCCTCATATACCTTATCCTGCTGACCCGCTATCATCTTTGAAGCCCTCCTCTGTACCTTGCAGCCTTACCAGTGACCTGTACAAGGGCAGTATAACCTCCTCTCTCCTACTCCTGATCCTCCTAGGTATGTATCCCAGCATCCTGTTTGCCTATGCTCCTGCTTTCTTGCACTGTGTGGAGTGCTTCAGGTCACTAGTGATCATTACTCCGGTCCTTCTCCTCCTCTGATGCAGATACTTGACTCCACTCAGGTAGTACTCTGTCCTGGGATTCTTGGCTCCAATATGCATAACTTTGCATTTCTTGGCATTGGAAGCCAAGCTGCCAGATCCTGGATCACCTCCCAGCTTTTCCAGATCTTCCTGTAGGTTTTGCTTTTGTTTGGGAGGCTAGCAGGAGAAAGAGAGACAGGAACATCCAGTGCGGGCTGGGGCTCTGTGGCTTGGCTGTGTAGTCTGCTTGGATGGGGTTTGAGGGTGGTTTGAGGAATCTGCAGTGCATCCAGTCTGAGCCCAATTGAGCAGAGTCACAGTCTGGGGAGTTTTGGAGCCCACCTTTATGCACCACAGTACTCGGATGAGAGTGGGCCCAGTTCAGAAAACCTGAGACCTAGTGATGCAGTGGGGGCAATGCAGTGGTGGCAGCTTGCATCACGGGGATGGTGGTGGTGGCAGCCCATTTTCTTGTACCCATGTGGCACTCTGTACCATGTGGGCAACCTAAAGGGAGTCATTTGTAGTGCCCGTGCATCCCTCAGATTGCCTGTTTTTGTCTAGGTCCGGGATGCCAGGGGTCCGGTTATTTAGGTTCTGCGATGCAGGATGGATGGAAATTAAGAAAGTGTTGCAGTTTGTGATATGCCACCACATTTTGTAGGTGAGGAGCAAAAGGCCTTTCTGTTCGAGCATGGGGTTGGCAGGCTGAGAAACAGAAGAGATCAGCCTGTGCAGTGCTGCTTTAAATCACATTCTGAGCCCCTCGGCTCCAGGAGGACTCTAGCATCACAGCCAGCTCACCCACAAGATTGGTGACATGGCTCTGTGCCACAGAATTGCTTGTCTCCCTTCTCTTGCACCATGGCCCCAACTGCAGAAAGCCATATGATTTTTTTGTTGTTGGACTTTAATAAATTGATTTGCTGTTGTTGAATTTTACTCCAGTGTGGCTTCCATTTTTATATAAAGTTAACACTGCCTGCTATGTGACCATCTTGCCCACTACAACTTGAGATTGCCTGCCTACACCCTGCTATTTGCCACGTCAGCGACTACTGTGGGACCTATGATCTACACCCAGGTATGTGCCATCTTTCATTGCTGCTCTGGAAGTGTTTGTACCACTGACAGGTGCCTCCATCCCCTAAATTTCAATCAGATCACTAGATGGTGGAGAGGGGTGGCTACATCTTCATACTGAAAGTAGCAGGGTACGTTTAAAAAAACAGATATATAGGCAGTGTTTGGGGCACTCTGAAGCTTGTCTTTAAAACTGTGACAGTTTTGGGAAAATAGCTCAGGAGATAAATCTTGGGGCAGAGTACATTCAGTAAGCCCTGTGAATCAGGTGTGTAACTGAGGTGCGGAGCTGACAGAGGCTTAGTGCTTTCTTAGCACTATAAAAGCACTTCCACTCTAACATGTCCAGCATGTTTGTGCCCCAGTGAGTGAGTGTAACAGCAAAGCAGTGGAACAGGTTACTGGTGTCTTAGGTCTCAGCAGGAGGAAGCAAGGATATAGGGGACTCTGCCAGTTTACCAAAGCAAGGCACCTGTTCACAACTGTGTAATAGTCACTGTTGGGAAGGACAGAAAATCAAAGGTAGGCCAAACTACAGAACAGGAGCAATACCATATCTAGGATAAGAGTATAAAGAGATTTAAACAAGGCACAGGGAACACAAATAGAGACAAAGAAAAAGGGAAAACTAGAAACATCCCATCAGGAGAAAGGGTACAAAAGTATTTCCACGTAACACAGGGAGAACGAGAACAGAAGTTGAGAATGCTGGCAGTGATGCAGTGCAGAGACTTTGGGATAGCAGTTTCAAAGAACCTTCTGGAGACTATGGTGATGCCCCATCTGTATATACCTCTCCGAGTTGAGGGAGAAGGTCGCTAGAATCCAGGCCAAGTAGGCTAGGATTCGGTGCACCTCTTCCCCACCCAGAGGCTACCATGTCTGCCATTGTTACCTCAGAGGATGCCAGTGAGGAGGAACGACTGAACTATGGTGGGCTCTGGAAAGGTGCAGGTGGTGGGACAAAGGCACAATGGGTACCACTACGAAATTCCTACACCACACTGACAGGGTACGGCTGCCAGGAGAAGGCAACCATGGAAGTGATCAGGGAGGATGCGGGGCCCCTCCATGATTGGAGACCCCAAGAAGGGTGATAGAGGACCCCAGAGGAGGATGAAGCAACTTCAGATGGGATATTCCATTGTGAGAAGGACACATTTGGGACTAAGAAAGGGGAAGAGGAAGGTTAGATGCCTATATGGTCCCATGGTCTTATAGTCTTACAGTCTTACACAGGCCAAGGAGGGCACATGCCCCACAATAGCCCACCCTTAACTCAAAGGGAGCAGTCGCATATGTTATATATTTTTTAACAATAATCATCTAGTCTGCCTTTAAATTCCCCCATAATTGATAGCATTCAGAAGGTATATGGAGATGCAGAGGGAGGAGGATAAGAAGATGTATTGGGGAAGTAGGGAAATGAGTAAGGAGAACAAAGGCAAAAACTGTTGAGAGAATAGCACAGGAGGTAATGAAGGGAGGCAAGACACTTTTTAGGTATGTAAGTAAAAAGAGGAAGATGAGGGTGGGATTGCAGTGTTAAAAAGGGAAAGGGAGGGGGCTGTGCAGAGGGGGACCAGGAAAAGGCAGACATTCTGAGCAAATACTTTTGTTCAGTTTTCACAGAGGAAAGAGAAGGGGAGGGACCATAAAAAAGTAACAGAAGTATTAGAGGGAGGTAGCCACTAGTCCTTTTATTGAGAGAGCTCAGGGAGGTACTGGCTGCACCTCCGGCAGTCCTGTTTAACAGCTCACTGGAAACAGGAGCAGTTCCAGAGGATTGGAGGAAGGCAGATGTAGTCCCACTTCACAGAAGTGGTAGCGGGGAGGAGGCTGGAAATTATAGGCCAGTCAGCCGGACATCAGTGGTAGGAAAATTAATGGAATCACTGCTGAAGGAAAGGATTGTGGAATATCTTGAATCCAATGGATTACAATACCAGTGGCAGCATAGTTTCAAGGGGGGAGGTCATGCCAAATGAGTCTGGTAGAGTTCTTTGACTGGCTAACAAAGAAATTAGAGCAGGGTGAGACGGTGGACGTGGCCTACCTAGATTTCAGTACAGCGTTCAACACGGCTACACATAGAAGACTAGTAAGTAAGCTGGGTAGCTTAAGAGTGAGCTGAAAAGTTCTAAACTGGATAAGAAACTGGTTAGGGGATAGGCAACGGGGGTGGTTGTAAATGGGAGTTTACTTCGAGGAAGGGAGGGTGACCAACGGGATGCCTCAGGCATCAGTGCTGGGACCGGTCCTCTTTAATGTATTTATAAGTGACACTGCACAGCAGCATGAAGTGAGGGTCTGCCTCTTTGTGGATGACATCAAACTCTGCAGTAGGATGGACACTCCAAGGGGTGGAAAGGATGAGCAGCGACTTGAGAAAACTGGAGGTGGTCAAGGTATGACAGCTAGGCTTCAATGCAAAAAAGTGCAAAATAATGTACTTGGGGCACAGAAACCCAGGGCCGGAGTACAAAATGGGTGGAGAGATACTGACAACCACCAAGCAGTTAAAAGACCCAGGGGTAATCATACTGGATGAACTAAAGGTAGCCAGGCAGTGTAACCAGACAGTAGGGAGGGCTAGTGGGATGCTGTAGTGCACAGGGAAGGGTATCACTAGCAGAAAGAGGGAAGTGGTGTTGCCGCTCTATAGATAGCTGGTAAGACTCCACCTAGAGTACTGTGTCCAGTGCCGGAAACCACATCTCAAAAAGGACATAGACAGAGTAGAGGTGGTCCAGAGGAGGGCAACTAAAATGGTGCAGGGTCTGCGTCAAAAGCTCTATGAGGAAAGACTAAAGGACCTCAATATATACACCCTGGAAGAAGTGGGAGAGAAGGAAATGACAGAGACTTTTCACTACCTCACAGGGGTAATAAAGGCACAGGAGGAAGTGTTTTTTCAGAAAAAGAGGTGCTCAAGAACAAGGGGACATGCTATTAAGCTGGAGGGAACATTCAGAAGAGATGTAAGAAATAGGTCTTCATAGAAAAATGGCAGATTCCTGGAACAGCCTACCAGTAGAGGTGGTGGGGTGAAAACAGTGATGGGGTTCAAGAATACGTAGGATAGCCACAAAGGAATCATACTGGAAAGGAAGGGGGGAAGGAGAAAGTACTGCAGTGATAATGTAGGTAGAAAAAATGGGCACACTGGGTGGGCCAAGGGGTCCTCATCTGCTATGAAATCTGTATTTTCTATTTCTCTATGATAACCACTTCCCCATCATGTCTTATTGCTTATGTAACGAACTCCTCCTTACAAAACGGGCAGGTGGTTGTTATTACCGTATATGTGGTCAGTAAAGGAATGGTGCTGACATCTTCATCTGTGGATGAAGCTGATATAGAAGGGGCTATAGAAAAGTATACACGGTGCCAGCATTCTTGAGGTTCTGTGTTCTTAGAGCTAGGATTTTGTTCTCTGGGGAAGAAACAGCTAGATGCCAGGAAGCTTGCAGGGAATGGACACTCCAAGTGCCCTCACTGGGTACTCACCCTGCAGTAGAGGTAAGGGGTGAGCTGGAACACCTGAGGTACAAGTGCTGTCTAAAAGGGGCAACCAAGCACTTTCAGCAGGGTGCTGGGGTGTTAGGGATACTTCTGCATGCTTAGTGGGGGGCGGCACAAGACATGCCTCCCTAGTGGCCGACTACAGGACTCTGGCCAGGGGCACAGGAGTCCACCAAGGTATGCTCCCATCTGAAAACATGCATGACAGTCACTATTAAAGAAAGAAAGTGGCACAAAGTCCTAGACATGGTACCAGAGTGAAGACATCAGTGTAACACTGAGTATGACATGAGGCTGCCAGGTACGCAGAGCATGCCCCATGCCACTGGGACTTGTAGGTGGGATCTTGTGCTTTTCCCATAGTTTGGGACTTTAGAAGGCCATTGGAAGAGTGTGAGAACCCAAGGGGGTGTTTACCTCCAGGGACATTTCCTGATGGTGTTCAAGCGTGAGGCAGGTTCCCCCCGAAGTTTATTGTGGCCATCATGGTGTAAGGTTGACCCCAGAGACTAGCATCCTTGGGCCCTTGAGAACCCAAGAAACAAGTGAAGCAGGTACTGCACAGAGTTAGCAGGAGCCAGGTAGGAGACTCATATCCATAATGTATGTGGGGAGTCCCGAGCAGGGCTAGGGGTGCCCATGGCCTGCTTCACTGGAATGACATCTCTGAAGGTACTATAGGTTGAAGGTGCACCTGGGTAGGCATGGAGAGAGTGGTGTGGGCAATGCCAAGTGAGCCATGCTGGCCAAAAATGTAATAGAGCAACAGAGGCCAGCAAGGTGAGTGCCCACCTGAAAGATTCCTTAGGCGAAAATGCCCCGTTATTATTGGGCGCCTTGCTAATGTGCCATGTTCCATAACAAGTAATGTTCCATGTGTGCAGGTAGCACCAATAGAAGAAGAGCAGAAGACAAGTTTTAGCATAGAATGGGGATGTGGAATCCCAGGCTCTGTGTTACCTAGAAGTACAGATTAGCCATCCATAAGCACCTTGCATATCAATCCGAAAAGGACAAAAATGTCAGATACCATTCTCTGCGGGAGGGTTGTTGTGGGCAAGAGCGGACAGAATGTGCTACTGCAGGTAGCTGCAATGCAGGCTAGTATGCCATGTAGTCAGACAAGGGTGAAATGGCTACTCAGGAAAACTGAATTAACTAATGAATTGTGTATGAGCTAATTAACTGGGGTCTCTGGGCCGGGATTACTTTTGTGCAAATAAACTTTGGCGTGAAGCCCTCTTGTAATGTCAGCTTGAAGTCCAGTGCATTTTGTTCCACTGTCTAAGTGCCTACATCCACCAACTGCTGCAGTACCACCATATACCCCCAGACATGGGAGTACCCAGGGCCATGCTCCCCCCATCCATGCAGTCATGCAGGTTGGTCGCTGTGTCACCTGAAAGGGAGGTATTTGCACTCCCCACAAAGTTTGAACTGGGACAGAACAAAGTAAACATCAAACACTAGAGGTAAATATTGTATATGACCTATTATAGCTATCCTTGGGCTACATTTGTATGAGAGGACTTGTAAAAACCACTGGCCCCCACAAAACTCTGTTTAGGCGTCCTTTAAGGGCCTAGTCAAAAGCCATGCACATTAACTTAGCCCTTGTTAGGACTACCTGGCCAAGCCAGGAATAGTACTAAGTCCCAAGCTGCTTGCAGGGTGGTGGGGGTTACACAAATATTTATTGATTATCTGAAAGAGTGTATGTTTTAACCAGTGTAATGATTGCCTTACAACTGCATTATACACTTTGTGTAATTATGTTTCTGTATCATATTGTTCTACTGTGTACTTTATACACACTGGTCTCTGCTGAAAAAAGGATCCAGGTTGCAGTGAAACAGAGAAACAGAATTCATCAGAAAAGGATTGCTTGGCCCAACCAGTCTGCCCAGATGGTCTCTGCCTAGTCTGTCTCCATAACCCTAACTGGTCTCCGTGACCTCCCTCCCTCCCTATGTTCTACTATACCCCTATTTTTATCCCATGCATGCTTGAAGACCCCACTATTCCAGCCTCCACCACTTCTGCTGGCAGTCTGTGAATAAATATTTCCTCGCATCTCTCCTGAATGCAACCCTCTCCCACTTCATCGCATGCCCCCTGGTCCTGGTACTCACCCTCATTTAAAAAAAGACTCCTCACATGTACCCTGTTTGCTCCTATGAGATACTTTCAGGTCTTGATCATATCAGCTCTCTTCCAGATTGCACATGTTGAGATCCCTCCGCCTTTCCTCACCCGACTTCCCATGCAAACACTGCACCATTTTGTTTGCCCTCCTTTGGACAGCTTCCACCCTATCTATATCCTTTGTGAGATGCAGTCTCAAAACCTGGACCCAGTACTCCAGGTAGGGTCATGCCAGGGAGCAATACAATGCCAGTTCCACCTCCTCCTCCTGCTGGAGATTCCTAAACTATGCACCTCAGCATCCATCCAGCCATGCACACAGGCTTGTCACCTCACTGCCACCTTGAGATCTTGTAACTCCATAGTTCCTTTCCTGCCTAGTGACTGTCAGTACCTCCCCTCATCCTATACTGATCACCATGGTTCCTATGATCTAGGTGAAGGATTTTGCACTTATTTGCACTGGACCCCAACTGCCATGTCCTGGTCCACTCCAGATTGCCCAAGATTTTCTGCACATCTTCTATAACCCCTCCTGGATGTCCACCCTATTACAGATTTTGGTGTCATCTGCAGAAAAGGAATACAAACCTTCCCCTCCAGTTCTTCTGCAATGTCCCCTATGAAGATATGAAAGAACAGTGGTCCAAGAACAGAATCGTGTGGTACTACGCTAGTCACTCATCCATCCTTAGAGTGAAGGCCATTGACCACTGCCCTCTGTCTCCTTTCCATTAGCCAGTCTCTAACCCAATTTGACATTTTGACCCCACTCCAGGCTGGTCAGCATCTTAATCAGTGGAGCCTTTAGTGTGATGCAATGTCAAAGCCCTTGCTGAAGTCCACAGAGGCCACATCCACTGCCCTCCTGATCAATCTCCTGGCCATGCAGGCAAGAAATCTATCAGATTGGTTTGGCGTGACCTTCCCCCTGTGAATCAGTGCTGCCTGTGGCTTTGCATCCAGCTGGATTCTAGAAGTTCAACCAGTCTTCCTTTCAATAGGGTTGCCATTAATTTCCCTACCAGTGAAGTAAGATTGGCCAACCTGTAGTTGCTAGCCTCCCACTGACGTTATGCAAAGGGACCACATTATCTCTTCTCCAGTCCTCATTAACTATGCAAGTTTCCAGTGAGCTGTTGAATAAAGCTGTCGGTAGGGCAGCTAAGCACCTCCTTAAGTTCTTTCAGTACCTTGGGTGTATCCCATCTGGTTCCATAGCCTTATTCACCTTCAGGGCAGTGAGTTCTTTCAGAACTCTTTCCTCTGAAAATGGACTTATGGCCCGTCCCCCTATTCTTGTTTCTCCTGGTGGTCTTTCCCTACTCCTCTGCTGTGAAGACCGAGCAGAAAAACCTGTTTAACATGTCAGCTTTTTTCTTGGTCCCTTACTGCAGTCCCTGCTGCACCCTTCTGATCCTCTGCCCGTTGCTCTGTACACCACCCTGTCCTTCTCCCTCTGCGTTTCTTTGTACCTCTTGAATGCCACCCTTTTTTCATTCACCATCTTTGTCACTTCCTTAGAGAACCATAATGGTCATTTTGCATTCTGCTTTTTCTTACCTCTTTCATGCAGAGTTTTTTTTGTTCTAATTATACCCTTCCTTATTCTTCTCCCCTGTGCCTCTACTCCACCCCTAGCACCCCCCTCCCCAGCAATTTCTGAGGTAGTTTTCTATTTCTTTAAAATCCAGCCTCCTGCAGTCCAGGATATTCGCCCTTGTGTAGCTCACCTGTACTCCTGTCCTTACTTTGAACTGCACTATACGGTGATCACTGGTACATGGGTACTGCCCGCTGTGATGTCTGCACTGCTGTCCCTGTTCGTAAACACCAGGTCCAACACTGCCACTTCCCTAGCAGGTTCTTTGATGAGCTCTCTAAGAAAAGCCCCTTTAAGGGAGACAAGGATTGCCCTGCTACTTGCAGAAACTGCAGCTAGACGGTTCCATTCCACGTCTGACAAATACAAAATTAGCTGCGCATCCTTGATCATTCACAAACATGGCTTTTTTTGGGGAGGGTACTGTTTATAGCATACAAAAATAAAACAGGTGCATTTTGGAATAGGGACCAAGCTGATGGCTAGTCTACCTTGACATCTGGTAGCTGGGCAACTTCACAGCAGGGCCCTGAGGTGAATACCAAGAGACCCCCACTCCTATTGGAGATAAACTAAGTGGCCAGGTTAGGCAGAAAATATACAGTATTTGCAAAATTTGCCATGAGTGTTTGTGTGTGTGTGGGTATGCACTGAATTTTCTATTTCCATTCCACATCTGGCAGACTGAGGTCGCCAGTTAACAGCACCTCCCCATTACTTGCCAACCTGATGATAGCTTCCCCTAGTACTCTATCCATCTCTTCCCATTGTGCTGGAAGTCTGTACTATTCCGGCATGGATAGCAGTCCCACCACCAGTCTCTCGGATGACCCTCACCACTTCTAGCCCCTCCTCTTCTGTCAGCCTACCTAGTTAACAAATAAATACATCTATCACGACCTTACATTTTTACTTTTAGACAAGAAATCTTTCTATGAGCAATCTTCTGCACAGATGTATAATGAGTTCTGATGTTAAAGCATGTACTGTAACTGACCTCACTTGGTTTGTTACAGCAGCAGTATCTGCCCTCTAACTTCATGATCCTCTGTTCGAGACTCCAACACAACAATCTGCACTGTTCAGAAATGCTAGCAACTGCTGCTCTCAGAGTTTGGGACTAGAAAGAGAAGATATCCACAAAAAATCCTGTTCTGCTTTTGAAGCTTCCCGTATGCTCAGCTCTGTTCTTGTCTCTAATAACATACTTCCTGTCCGGCTCTGAAATGTGTCCCACCCATTCAACACAACTTGTCAATATTCATAGCTTGCAGCAACAGGGGAGCAAGAGAAAGGGGTTGATAAATATTTAAAGTGGTAGGTTTGTACATCCCGCTGTGACCTCATACTGCTACAAGAGACAAACTTTTCTATTTAGTCAGTTGCTTTGTATGAAATTAAGATCTATGCAAGTTTCAGATTCATTCAATCAGTTTTATTTAATATAGCGTATCATTTTGGCTCAAGGCACTATACAGACAAACAAATCATCTAAAAACAGTTTAAAATACGTAGCATACAATAAAATCCTAATTAATTATTTTTCAGGTCAGCTAGATCTAATAAAATGGAAAGCCTCTTTAAATAAAAATGGTTTCAGCTCCCTTTTAAAGGCTTCCAATGTAGGAATCTCTCTCATGAAACGAAGAAAGGAATTCCACAGGGTTGGTGCTATGACTCTACATTAAGGCCCCTGTACCTCCCCCACATATATCCCAACATTAAGACGCTTGTACTCCCACATATATCTCTACATGAATGCCACTGTACCCCCATATATATCCCTACATCAAGGCCCCCTGTACACCCCACACAAATCCCAACATTTAGGCCCCTATACTCCAACATAAGTCCCTACATAAATTTTCCTGTACCCCCCCCACATGTATCCCTACATTAGGGCCCTGTACCCCTCACATATATCCCTACATAAAGGGCCCTGTACCTCAATATACATCACTCCATTAAGGCCCCTGTAACTCCCACATATATCACTACATTAAGGCCTATGTATCCCCCCACATATATACCTACATTAAGACCTGTTACCCCCATATATATCCCTACATTAAGGCCCATGTACCCCCACATATATAACAACATTAAGGCCTATGTACCCCCCACATATATTTCTACATTAAGGCCCATGTACCCACCACATACACCACTAAGAAAAGGCCTAAGCACCCCCACATATATCCCTACATTAAAGCCCATGTACCCCCACATATATCCCTATAATAAGACCCCAGTAACCCCAACATATACCTCTACATTAAGGCCCATGTGCCCCACATATACCCTTACATTAAGGACTCTGTATCCCCCACATATTTCCCTACATTAAGACCACTGAACCCCAAATATATATCCCTTCATTAAGGACCCTCTACCACCCACACATATACCTATATTAAAGCCCCTGTACCCCACATATATCCCTAATATTTAAGGCCAGCCACTTTAATATATATCCTTACATTTAAGGCCAATGTACACCGACTTATACCCATACATTAATGCCCCAGTACCCCCATATATCCCTACATTAAGGCCCTGTGTCCCCAACATATATCCCTACATTAAGGCCCATGTCCACACATATATGCCTATAAATAAGACCCAGTAACCCCAACATATGCCCCCCTACTTAAGGCCCTGTGCCCTGGGCACATATAACTCCTACATTAAGAGACATATAAGCCCCACAAATATCCCTACATTAATGCCCCTGTACTCCCCATACATATCAATATATTAAGGCCTGTGGACCCATACATATACAACTACATTCAGTCCTTGTACCTTGAGATAAATCCCTACATTAAGGCTGATGTACTCCCAAATATATCCCTATATTAAGGCTCCTGAACCTCCACATATATCCCTACATTATACGCCCTGTACTCCCCATACATATCAATATATTATGGCCTGTGGACCCATACATATACAACTACATTCAGTCCCTTGTACCGCCAAGATAAATCCCTACATTAAGGCTGATGTACTCCCAAATATATCCCTATGTTAAGGCTCCTGAACCTCCACATATATCCCTACATTAAGGCCCCTTTACCCGCCACATATATCCCTACACTAATGCCCTTGTACACCCCACATATATCCCTACATTAATGTCTCTGTAACCCCCACATATACCCCTACATTAAGGCAGATGTAACCCCCACTTATATCTGTAAATTAAGGCCCAGTATCCCCAGATATATCCGTACATTAATTTCTCTGTACCCCCAATATATCCCTACATTAAGGCCCCTGTACACCCCACATATATCCCTACAAAAAGGCCTATGTACCCCCCACATATATCTCTACATTAAGGCCCCTACATTAAGGCCAATGTACTCCCCACATATATCCCTACATTAAGGACGCTATACCCCCCACATATATCCTAACATTAAGGCCTAAACACCCCACACATATATCCCTACATTAAGGACCCAGTACCCATCACATATAGCCCTTCATAAAGTCCTAGGTACCCCACATATATCCCTACTTTAAGGCCCATGTACATCAAATATATATCTCTACATTAAGACCCCAATAACACCAACATATATCCTTACATTAAGGCCTCTGTACCTCCCACATATATCCCTATATTAAAGCCCCTCTCCCCCCCACATATATACTGACATTAATGCCCCATACACCCCCATATACCCCTACATTAAGGTCTCTGTACCCGCTATATACAGCCTTACATGAAGGCCTCTATACCCACCATGTATCCCTTAATTAAAGCCTGCTAGCCATACTGGGGCACCTACGGAGTCTCTGGAACAACACAATGATCCCCCAGCTGGATCTAGTCTTTCAGAAGCAGGCAATACATGATTAGATCATACGAATACTGTTAAGGCTGGACTGAAATGTTTGCTATCTATCAGATAAGTTGCTCCTTAGTTTTTTCCCTCCAAGAGGGGTCACTTACAAAATGATCAGGGGAAATGAATGTTTTGATACCAGGGCTCAGGATATGTAGATTTTATATGCTCTGGGCTAGGGGGGGGAGATGCTGAACTCAGAGATATGGGCTAGTGTTCCTTAAATGGTCACTAGTATCATGTTTTAGATGCTGGGGGGGTGAGAACTAAGCAGCTCCTTGCTCATGTGTAGCTACGGTCCTAGGATCTCTTTAAGTATAACCATATCCTGGTGATATAATATGACCAGCTGCTCACTGACAAGGAGAAGGCCTTGCCTAATTATCCAATGTCCTTTTCAAGCAAAATGTGAATACATGTATGGCCCGGATACTTGATGGAAGGAATCACCTGGGGAGAGACTACCTCTTTCCCTATCGGGCATTGCTTGTGGTTAGAACTGGTGTAATGCTCTTTTTTTTCACCCTGAAACATTTGTTTGTTTTTCTAAGGCGTGGTACATCCGTACTGATATATTTATCCCAAATTTTAAGGCTACCGTATGGCAGCCTTGCACCAGGCAGTAAATTCTATAGTAGGAGGGAGGGAGGCTGGTTTCCCCAGCCCTGCCAGTTACTCCCTTGCTAACCCCCACAGGAAACAGCTATGGCTAAGAAGGGGACGTAACCCCCAGCCGTGGATAACCATTCTCTCCCTTGCACAGCTACATGCGGTTGTATATAGTTTGGTTTTAGTGTTTCAGTTTGATATTTGTAGCAATTCAATGTTTGGTCAGCAGGAGGCGCCAATATACCACATTATGATACAGCAAGCATGTAAGCTGAGTACTCGCCAATTTAGGCAGAAATCTGTATTTAGGACTTCTTTCTTAGTACAACAGTAGTAATCCCCTGGCATAAGTGGTGGTTCTTTGCTCTCCTCAAGTGCACAAACAGATCAACGTGTGGTAGATCTTACGTATACGGATTATGGCTGAAATATCTGCCTTTACTTGGAACGTTAGGGGACTTAACACTCCATAAAGAAAAAAAAGTTCTGTTGTACTTAAGGAGAGCAAAGGCTCAAATCACCCTTTTACTGGAAACAAAGCTTCCAAGGAATGACCATGCCACTCTAGTTAGAGACTGGGAGGGTTTGGAATTACATGCCTGTGCTCCCAGAAAGAAACGAGGGGTGGTTATTCTTAACCATAAGAGGCTCCCCTGGGCAGTCACTAAATGCAAAAAAGACCTACAGGGACATTGAGTCATAGCCTTGGTGAAAACAGTGGAGGGACCACTCCTGTTGGTTAACATATATGCACCCAACAAGGATAACCCAAAATTCTTTCAAGAGCTGTCGGACAAAATAGGTGCCATGAGAGAGGCGACACTCCTATAATGATGGGTGAGACTACAATCTAACATTAGCCCCAATTATTGATGAAAGCATTTTGGCAAAAGAATTGCACCCAAGGGGCACCATAGCGCTCCCTCAACTCATGCAAGGACACACTCTGATGGACATCTGGCGCCTTGCTCACCCTCAGGAACGAGACTTCACTTTTCAGTCAGGGGTGCATGGCACTTTTAATAGACTTGATTTTTGGTTAGTCTCCCCAAGCATCTCTCAGATTTCCATCAGTGCCAATATTCTTCCAATTATTCTTTCTGATCATGATCGTGCAGCTTCTGTTTTTATGGGGTCCAAAGATTAAGCCCTCTGCTGCATGGCAGTTAGATCCACTATTGCTAAAAGATCCTAAGTTTCTTCTGTGGGTCACCCGGGAAACTAGACAATTTTTTATAGAAAACCCTCTGGCAGACACTACGGCAGGAAACACCTGGGAGGCCTATAAAGCTACCATACGGGAGCAATTATGGGGTTCGCATCCCGCAGGAGGAAACAGAGGGATCTGAAATTAACCAACCTGGAACAGCAATTGGTCAAGGCTGAAACTCAATTAAAAAAGGCCAAATATCCTAAGGTGAGATCTTGAGTGGGGAAAGACATACTCATGCTTAGATTAGAGGTAAATGAGCTTCATTCCAGAAAGGTCGAACTGGCTTTGTTATGTATCAGGCATACATACTGGGAAAATGGGACAAGAATGAGAAAGTGTTGGCCTACCAACTCTGAAAGCAACAAGCCAATTGACATATAGTGGGTTTATCGGCCCCCAAACCACACTCTCTGTACTTCCTCCCCAGCTTTTGATAATATCATGACAGAGTTCTACAAACAGCTGTACACCACCTCGTGTCCTTCCTTACCCAGCGAGGCACAGGTGTTCTTGGACAGCTTACAGCTCCCCACATTCTCTCATGCACATCGAGAGTCCTTGGAGGCTCCGCTCACAGAAAGTGAAATCTGGCAGGCACTGTTGTCCCTCCAAAAAGGTAAAGCCCCAGGGGGAGATGGCTTTTCAGCTGAATATTTTTAGGCCCTAGCCCTAGTGATCACCCCAATCCTGTGTTAAGTCTATCAGGAAGCAACCACTCTGGGACACTTTCCACCTACTATGTGAGAAGCAGTCATAACTATTCTTCCCAAAAAAGGGAAAGATCCCACTAAGGCTGGCAATTACAGGCCATATCCCTGATATCTGTAGATAGTAAAATATGTGCCAAGGCCATAGCTACTCACCTTGAAGCCTATCTCCCAGAGTTAATTCGCCCTCCGAAGGCTGGATTTATACAGGGGAGATATAGTGCGGACCACATTCATGCATTGATTAATCTAATACGTGCAGCTAAAACTCTTCCTACACCAGCAGCAGGGATAGCTGTCGAGTTTGAAAAGGCATTTGATTCGGTCAAGTGGGACTATCTCCTTTTGGTGTTAAAAAGATTTGGGTTTGGGTCCACCTTCTGTCCCTGGATCAAAGCCATTTATACCTCCCTCATGGCCAAAGTCTTTACAAACTCTATTATGTCCAAACCCTTTCACTTAGAACATGGCACTAGACAAGGTTACCTCTATCCCCTTGTTATTTGTGCTGCGGTGGAATCATAGCTGTGGCTATCAGGCAGCATGAAGAGATAAAGGCATCCCTATAAAAGATCAATGTTATACTACTCTACTATCGCTGATGAACTGCTCATCCCTTGGCGGATCTACATCGTCAATTTCCCCCTCACAAATCTTTTCAAATTTTACCAAGCTATCTGGCCTGAAGGTCAATACTACCAATACAGAAATCTGTCCCTTAATACACAATGTAATCCCCATTTTTTGCCCAATACAGATCTTAAATGGGCAACAAAACATCTGACACATTTAGGGTAAAAATCTCCCAACAATTGGACAAGGTTTGGGAAAAAAATTTAGACCCCTCCTAGCTGAGTGTAAGGAGGAACTGAATAGGTGGGCTCAGCTGAATCTCACAATGGCAGGAGGATCTCAGTCATTAAGATGACCATGGCCCCAAAGGTGACCTACTTTCTGTCCCATATCCCCTCTATCTCCCTTCCTGTGCACTAGATGGAATAAGATGATAGGCACCTTTATATGGGAAGGAGAAACACCACGGTATAGTCGGACTAAATTACGCCCCATTGGAAAAGCGGAGGCTGGGACTACCCTGGCTGGAAGGATATAAACGGCCTTTTGCACATCTCAAACACTGCATTAGTTGAGAGCGAATTCACCTGAATTCCCACAATGGCTCCAAATGGAAGAAGACCATGTTGGCTTTTCCACCATGGGATCCCTTTGTGAGAGCACCTTCCACCCGCATCCCATTATAGATCCAACTATTAAATATTGGAAACAGCTACATCGCCAAATTAAATTCTCTCCCACTCCCTTTAAGTACACTCCGTTATGGAATAATCCCCAGATAGCTGTTGCGCATGCCCTGGTACATTGGTCCTCTTGGGCTCAATAGGGGATATTATATTTTTTAGATATACTTGACCCTTCCGGAATGTACATAGAATCCTTTCAGAAACTCCAGAAAAGATAGGACATCTCACAGACAGGCTTCTGGAAATATTTGCAGTTAAGGGATGCCATAGGGCCTCTCCTGACTCGACATCATAAGGGGCCCAAAGACAGTATGACCCTTTCTAAGTGGCTGACCTTGGCTAAGGGCCAGGCAGGGTATATCCACTCACTTATTGTAGAAGCCCTTCCTGATCAGACAGATAAGGCTAAGGGACATTGGGAAACAGCTCTGGGTATAGCCATTCTAGATGCACAGTGGGCCAAATGTTGGTGCCTAGCGCACATACAATATACAGATGTCCGCAGTAGGATGATACAAAACAAAATACTTCACTGGTGGTACAGGACCCCAGCTATGCTGCATGAAATTAAACTGCTTAAGGAGGACTGCTGCTAGCGGTGCCATCAGCAAAGGGGTGACCTCTTCCATATCCTGTGGTCCTGCCCCTTACTTCATAATTTATGGTTTTAAGATGGACAACTGAGAGATAAGATTTTAAAGAAACACACTGCAGTGACCCCCGCTCACATGATCCTGTGGATCCAGTCTCAGACCTGTTCTCTATCTGAAAAGGAATTAAAACGGTACATGCTATATTGGTTATGGAAGTAAAACAACTGCTTCTTAGTTATTGGCAGACCGCTCTTGTCCCCTCACTGGAGGACATTCTTGCCTCCCTGAGTCCCATATATGAGATGGAGAGGAGGTCCTATATTTTGGGTACCCTGCACGCAGACTTTCATATGGTCTGGGCACTTTTTTTAGCATTTCTGACACCCAGAGCAGGTATAGGCTGAACATGCATGAGCCGATAATAACAGATTCCCCTTAATAGCCTTATCTGATGCAAACCTGTCCTATACTTGGTTATTAATACTTTCATTGTAGAAAAGTGGCATTAGTTTAATTAAGCTACAGTTACGTTTGTTAGTTGTAAGTAGTTTATGTTAGAAACCAGTTACAGATAACATGCAGTCTGAGGCTTTTCCTTTTCTTGTTTTCTTTGGATTTTAGGTGAGGAGAACATGAAGCCACATGGAGTTAAGAAATCTGGGTCATTAGATGCATTGGCTAATGTGTGTTCAGACTTTATTGTCTTCATTGTGGTTTGATTCTCCTCTACAAGCCAGATATGTGTCCAGTGAAAATGTGTACTGTCTGGTATGTTGAAATAGTACTGTTCATCCAGCTATGTTACTTATTTTTTGTACACTACAGGCAACAGCCTGCTGGTGTTCTTACATGTCTGTATTCCAATGTTTCTAATGGTTCACATACCTGTACAATGTAAAACATGATAAACAATTTTGAACTCATTAAAACCTATGTGCCCCCCACATATATCCTTACATTAAGGCCTATGTAACCCCACATATATATACCTACATTAAGGCGATTGTACCCCTGACATATATTCCTACATTAAGACCTATATACCCCCCCCACATATATCCCTACATTAAGGCTCTTGTACCAACACATATATCCCTACATTAAGGCCACAGTACCCCACATATATCCCTATATTGAAGCACCTGTACCCACCACATATACCCCTACATTAATGCCTCTGTACCCCCCCATATACCCCAACATTAAGGCCATTGTACCCACCACCTATATCCTTACATTAAGGCTCTGGTACCCTCCATATAGTCCTACATTAAGGCCCCCATACCCAACACATATAACCCTACATTAACACCTATGTACCCCCACATATACCCCAACATTACAGCCCGCATACCCCACCACATATAACCCCACATTAAGACCCCAGTACCACCCACATATACCCCTACATTAAGCCCCTAAGCCCCCCACTGTACCGCTATATTAATGCCCCTGTACCACCACATAGACCCCTACATTAAGGCCACACGTGCATGAGCCCCTACATTAAGGCCACCATACACCCACAAATATCCTACACTAAGGCACCTGTTTCCCCATATATCCCTACATTATAGCTCAGTACCACCCACATATACTCTATATTAAGCCCTATTCACTGCCACTACATTAATGCCCCTGTACCACCACATAGACCCTACATTAAGGCCACCATACACCCACAAATATCCCTACACTAAGGCACCTGTTCCCCCATATATATCCCTACATTATGGCCCCGGTACACCTAGATATATCCCTATATTAATTCCCCTGTATCCCCAACATATATGCCTACAATAAGGCTCCTATACCCCCCACATATATCCCTACATTAAGGCCTATGTACCTCACACATATATCCCTATACTAAGGCCATTGTACCCACCACCTATACCCTTACATTAAGGCTCTGGTACCCTCCATATATTCCTACATTAAGGCCCCCATACCCAACGCATATAACCCTACATTAACGCCTATGTACCCCCACATATATCCCAACATTACAGCCCGCACACCCCACCACATATAACCCCACATTAAGACCCCAGTACCACCCACATAGACCCTACATTAAGCCCCTAAGCCCCCCACTGTACCACTACATTAATGCCCCTGTACCACCACATAGACCCCTACATTAAGGCCACCGTACATACCCCCACATAGACCCCTACATTAAGGCCACCATACACCCACAAATATCCCTACACTAAGGCACCTGTTCCCCCACATATATCCCTACATTATGGCCACAGTACCACCCACATATACCCCTATATTAAGCCCCTAAGCCCCCCACTGTACCGCTACATTAATGCCCCTGTACCACCACATAGACCCCTACATTAAGGCCACCATACACCCACAAATATCCCTACACTAAGGCACCTGTTCCCCATATATCCCTACATTGCCCGGTACACCTAGATATATCCCTGTATTAATTCCCTGTACCCCAACATATATGCCTACAATAAGGCCTATGCCTCCACATATATCCCTATATTAAGGGCCCTAGTGCCTCCCACATATACCCCTACATTAAGGCCTTGTACACCCCCATATATGCCTCCATTAAGGCTTCTGTAACCCCTACATATACCCCAACATTAAGGCCCTGTACCCCACATATATCCCTCCATTAGGGACCTGCCCTCACAAATATCCTACATTAATTCCTATGCTCTTAGAAATATCCCTACATTAAGGCACCAGTACCCCCACATACATCCTTACATTAATGCCCTGTACCCCACATATATCCCTACATTAAGGCCCTGTACCCACCACATGTATCCCACCATTAAATCCCTTGTACCCCCACATATATCCTAACATTAAGGTCCTATACCCCCACATATATTCCGACATTAAGGCCCCTGCTCCCCCCACATATACCGCTACATTGAGGCCCCTGAACCCCCACATATATCCCTCCATTAAGGGCCCTGTGCCCCTCACAAATATCCCTACATTAATTCCTGTGTACCCCCAAATATCCCTACATTAAGGCACCAGTACTCCCCCGTATATCCTTACATTAATGCCCCTGTACCCCCACATATATCCCTCCATTAAGGGCCCTGTGCCCCTCACAAATATTCCTACATTAATTCCTATGTACCCCAAATATCCCTACATTAAGGCACCAGTACCCCCACTATATCCTTACATTAATGCCCTGTACCCCACATATATCCTTACATTAATCCCCTGTACCCCACAAATATCCCCACATTAATGCCACTGTACCCCAACATATATCCCTACATTAAGGCCCTGTACCACCACATGTATCCCTACATTAAATCCTGTACCCCCACATATATCCTAACATTAAGGTCCCTATACCCACATATATCCCTACATTAGGGCTCCTGCACCCCACAGATATCCCTACATTAAGGCCCTATATCCCAGAAGTTCAGGCTCCCTGTGGCTCAGTTTTATTGTAAACCAATTGGCTGAAGGCACCAGCCCTGACCCCTGTTGCTATGACGATGGGATCTGGGGCCATCAAGATAGTGGCTGCCTGAGCTAGCTGGGGTGTTCTGGCCCAAATGTCTTAATTTTGAAGGGCTGCTATCCTGAAAACAGTTACTGTTGCCCTTGCTTGTGTTTGCGCAAGTCACACAGGCATCCAGTGAAACTGAAGCACTGATAGAATGCAGTCACCCCTTCATCTGTGGTGGGAGCCACTTAAATGTGGGCACAGGAGGCACCAAAGAATCCTACCCTTCTCCTCTCTCTCTCTCTCTCTCTCTCACTGTCTCTCACTCTTCTGGTCCCCTATACAGTCCCTCAGGGAAAGAGAGACCATCGCTAGCTGCCTAGTGACTGGTCATGAAAAAAGGGAAGCCCAGGTAAGCCACAACCCCGGGAGGGGGTTACAGGGTAAAGGAAACAAACTGAACCCAGAGGTCCTGAATGAGGGAGTAATTGGTGATGAGCAACAGCTGGATGTACATGCTAGCAAGGGGAGAAATATTTAAAGCCCTGGTCTAGAAAACCAGAGCAAGGTCAGACTGTTGGCACAGCAGTAGAGCCACTGCTTGTGATGCCAGCAACCCAGATTCGGGAACAAGCCTTGGTCTTTGGGGCAAACTGGAGTACAATGGTCAAGCATCCCAGAGGATGTTCTCTTTTGGGGAAGGATTTATCATCCTCTGCCAAGATAATGCCACCTGGCTGACCACAGGTGATAATGTGGTTAGAGGGCCAGCAAGAGGGTGGGTCATTGCTAAGCTGGAGTGCAGACATGCACTGCCTACATGCATCCTAATGTCTTTGGACACAGCATTCCTTGAGTCAGGAGAGAATTAAGGAAAATGGCTCCAGCACCCATGATGATTGACCCTGGTACATCTGGGCCCCAACTGACTGATACAGCATCTCCTGGTGAGATAGAGCACTCAGGGGGTTCATTTCACTCACCCAGTCTCCACCTGGGGGGAAGCCAAGACTTGATGGTGGATGACAACCATAGGTGGGTGCAGTAGAGGGTCAGGGTGTGCCCTGGGAGATGAAGTGCTAGGGTGACAGGATGCTGAAGAGATGGAAAAAGGGCATAAATAGAAGCATTAAAAAGAAAACCAGAGAGGAGAGAGAGGAGAGAGAGAAAAGAGACAGGGAGTTTGTCCCCATTTCTGAGTACTGCAGTAAGCCTCAAAACAAAAAATGTCCTGATAGCCTGGGCAAGGGAAAGTGCTAACTAAATCCCTAGCAGTTTGTGGCTAAAGGAAGAGAACAGTAAGTTAGTTCATTGCTTCTGCAAGCTGCTACCAGAAGTGGTGTGAGAGCATCTAACTGCAGAAGTTGAGAGAGAGACAGAGAGAGAGAGACAGAGTTGTACAAACTGAGAGAAAATGAATTTTCTCTGTTAGCCAATGCTTGGAAAAGAACTGTTTAGAGCTGGTGGGTAATGGGAGAGCCTCTGAAAGTCAAGATAATGGATAGACTAAAAAACAGGTGATTTAAACCACATTTAAAGAGCCTGGGACATCTCCTGGGAAACCTTTAAAAACATAATGAATACTGTGTTCACACAGGTAGCACCCATGTAGAGCACTGATTATTGAGCGCTGCACTTGTGAGCGACTCAATAACAGCGCTCTACAAGAGAGCGAGTGGTGCAACACGGTGCTATATCATGTATAGCGAGTACAGCAAGGAGCTGTACTCACTATTGCAGGATATAGTATCGTTTGAGGCCAAGTCCCACTGAGCTGCTTGCATAGCATAGTGGTGTACACCACTGCTTGCAATGCAAGCAGCCCCGCGTTCCGGTCCAGCTAGAGACAGGCTAATTTTTTTTATTTGAAATCCAATAACTTGCCCCATGGTCTGCACCCTCTTGGAGTTAATTATTTAAGCTTGGGGGTGCCGGGGGTAATCCCCACAAGGGGGTGCATGGGACAAAACCCCACATAAAAAATTTCTTTGTGCTTTGGTTAAGTATTGTAGCAACCGTCCCTATTTGTGATGGTCAGTACAATATCCTTCGCCCTTTTGACCACGGGCCCAAGTTTGTTCGGTCTATGTGATAGGCGGTCTTTCAGACTCGCCTTTATCACATAGAACCGTTAATACCACCACCAAGACTACTCTTAGTGTTGTAAGAGTGATCTCACATGCATTCGTAGGGTATGAGAACTACAAATCAAAAGTGAGCCATTCTGATACTCTAAGGACGTAAGTGATACCACTCTGACATAAGCGTGGCCTCAGCTGCGTTATTAATATATTATTGATAGAGATCAATCAATCATGTATTACAAATTTAAAGAACCTTCTCTGAATTACCCATTTCTATGGCAGCTGAGTGTGAGACACTCTTCACAGAATGAGTGCCTCATGTACAGAGGAAAGGAGTACTCCATTTGTTGGGAGCATCCCATTGATCTTAACACCTAAGGCCCTGTCCACACTACCCCTCTGTAACGTTACAGAGTGCCCAAACCGTTACTGCAATGGTTTGCATTTACACTTGTAATGTTACAGAAGGCATTTCGTAACGTTGTTGAAACCACATATGAGGTGGTTTCAGCAGCAATTATAAACCAGTTATGCCTCGATAGCGTTACTGGTAGTGTGGATAGCGTGGCACCGGTCCCCTAAGCGCTTTATGAGCTGCATTGTGGGATCAGGTGCCACGGTAACGGTCACCGGCTCCTGAAGTGTGGACCGCGGTGCCGTCCTGTAATGGACACCAGCGGCAGTATGGACACACTGCACGCTCCCGGTTGTAATGGTTTCTATCTGTTCGGGGTCTGAGCAGTGCAGTGTGGATGGGGCCTAAGTGTTAAGAACTAGCTGGTTCACCCACCTAGTTACTGTTGTGACATCATTGGCACAGCAGCACTGCTTGACTGCCTCATTAATGTCACAACACTAACACGGTGTGTGAACAGGTGAGTTCTTAACACTTCGGAGTTAATTATTGATTGAGGGAGTGCTCCCAACCAGTCAATGCATTTCTTTTCTCTGTGTGTGAGGTGTTATGTTTTTGTAATACGGAGTTACCAGGGTTTTTTTTAAATATGGATTCTTATCATTCAGGGGTTTTATACTGTGTGTGAGGCAGTGATTGCATCAGCTGTGACTGCAGCTCACCTTCTGCTCTAGACTGTTGTTTTGTGGTTAGAGTGCAAACCTGATTGCAGCAGCTGTGAAAAGCTGTCCTTAACATCCTGAACATATCCTCTCAGCATGTTGAGAACAACTTTTTCAGATCATGGAAAACATGCTAACTATGAATTATTACTAAATGCAGCTGCTTGAAAACAGGATCCTTGTTCATGGACTTCACCTGCTCCTGCTGCCTGTATACATTTAGCATCATAATCCTCCGTTTATATAAGTCATAATATGTTACCATGAAACTGATTATTGTTTTTCAAGACACAGGTAATATCACAAACAGCAGCAGCAGTAGATGAAGTCCAAAGGGCAAACATTTGGTTTCCACACAAGCTTCCTTAGTAACTGATAATAAGGGGAAGATAAAAACAAGGGATATAGGAAATACAAACAGAACTGTCTATAATTTAAGTTTTCCCAGAGGCATCCCAGGCTCTTTAATTGTGTTTATGAAGAGTTGTGACAAAATAGTTTATGTTGTCAGCTGGGCTAACTTGTTTCAAGTCAAAATGATTACTGAAACATATAATCCATAAGGGTTTGATATGCATGCATATGGAATAAAAACAGACAGAAGTGAGAAATAAATAATACCTAGCTGGGATTTGAACCCATGTTGTTCAGAATACCTTTCTATTTTGCTACCAACTGCACCACCAGGACAACTGGCATTCTGAGGTTCCCAGAGACACCAATTCTTTCTCAAATTCACAACTTGGAGTTGCATAAACTTAATTGCATTTAATCCCTAGGGTGTGATGTGCATATATATGGAATACAGATATGCAGAAGTGAGAAAAAAAAATGCCTTAGGCAGGATTTGAACCAAGCTGCTAGAATACCATCACAGCGCCACCAGGACAACTGGAAACCTAAGACTCCCAGAGACACTGGTTCTTTCTCTAATGCATTTTACAAGGGAACATTTATGAAAAGTGCCAATAATAATTTGAAAGACCATGAACAGCTCTTTGAAATGAAGCAGTGGGTTTACCTGAAAATTACATTTATGTAGCTCAGCAAATAATAAATTAAAAATAGTTGAAGCAAGAAAAAATAACTGCTTGAGCAAATGCAGACACAAGATCAAATCCAAGAGAAGGACATATTTTTTTTTTTGTTATGTGTGTGGGGCGGGGGGGCTACTTTAAACACATTAATGATATGTAAATCTTCTGTGCTATGTGCCTTCCTGCAACATGACTGAAATGGAGTGACAATTGTAGTCTTAAAACTGGAGGAAAGAGGCATGTAGAATGAGCGCAGTTCATTAAGTCGACTATAAAAGGAGCCAGTAATGCTGAAGATTCATGAAAAATGGTTGGAGCAGAATCTAGGGCACGGGTTTTAATGCCAGAGGAATTAAAAAAGAATGCCCTCATTACTGACCAATGAAAGGAAAAGAATTAATGTAAAGTGGCAACAGAGGCTTTGTGGATCATCATGAGAATGTTTTAAACTAGCTAGTAAGTTGGTCACATTATATGTCAAAAACTTAGTGAAACTCCTCTCCCAAAATACAAATGATATTAACAGATTTGTGTTTTCTGTGAAATAATTTTAAATATGGGTCATTATAGCTTAGATTTTTTGTTCAATGTCAGACTAGAAAAATATTCTTGTACTGTATTATCTTTTTTTAATACAGCTTTTTGCTTCTGAGCCACCACCACCGACTAGACAGATCGTGACGGGGACCTCCCAGTCCTGTCAGGTGCTCACTCCACCATCTGAGCTGGCAGGGATCAATGCAGAGTGAGGCACACAAGTGCAGGTGACAGTCATACTGGCAGCTTGAGGAACATATGGATTTTCCTGCATTTCCTCCTCAGTATCGCAATCCACTCACCACTCGCTAGGCATTCAGCCATGCCCCAGCAGGCCTCGCTATCACACACGTGTCACCTTGTGGAGGAGGAAAGCTCTTTGGCTCACCACAGGTTTCACTTCAGTGCCTGGCCTTCTCTTCCTGGCTGGGAGTCCTGCTTTGTAGCAACACTATGCCAGCCCCACGGCTCCCAGGTCCAGCTCCTGAGTCCACACCTGAAGCCAGGTCACCAACATGGGAACATGATGCTCTACCCACTAGGCCTTTGGGCGAGAACTGTAGTGTCTGTTAATAGATTATTGCATTTGAGAACATGAAAATGATGTAGTCAGTTGTGAACAGTTAGACTTGACTTTAACCATTTGTTCTGTAACATGTGACACTGAGTTTTTACCAGTTGAAGCTCATTTGACTACCATCAAGTACATGGAAAGTTGGAAGCTTGTCACTGTCTGAACAGAGCAACCTTATCTGTTGATACATAAGGGTGGTGATTTTATTCTTCAGCCAAAAGATCAACACGTGTTTGTATCAGTTGTAAAGAGCTAAGAACATGCAAAAGCATATCATCATGCATTACTACTGACAGAGGTAATTGGCCAGATTAACTTTACCCTCTCACCACCTCATGGACGAAGCTTCCATTAGGCTGACTATTACCTTACCAACAAAGTCATTTCTGGCTGCTTCATCCTGCCTACAGTACTTGTTGGGACAAATCAATTAGTCTATTCAATGCATGTTTCTGTGACTCCAGTAGCCCTTGCCTTTATGATTATATTCCTTCTAAAGCCTCCTGAAACTTTTATGTATCCATATGTTTACAAAATACAAAATCACAAGCCCCCACAATGCAAAGCATCATGGGCTGCATATACAAATCACCACAGAATATTATGCTGGTTCAACTTTAAGCAAAAATGCATGGTGCCGAAAGGCCTCTCACACAGTTTGCAAAGGGTGCCAACAGAAGAAATAGACACGTTTTTCGTCCTACCTGGACTTATCAGCATGCCTCATCTGTTTGACACCCAAGTGGAATGAACCAGGTACCCTAAGATGGTCTTTCTGGGTTATGTTGTGGTGAACCCAATTAAAACAAAAAATTTAAAAGACAAAGAACCTCTTTGTGCAAGCACCGAGGCAATGGTTACCCCACAGGGCTTTTGGCTGGGAAGCCAAATTTCAAAGAAATACAAAATCACACATGCCCCCACAGTGCAAAGCATTGTTTACATATGTTTACAATTTTATTAGACTTAGTTGTTTGTATTGTTGATTTGCTGGTGTATGACATGGAACCTATGTAAAAGAGTCTTTAGACTCATAGGTACTTATAATCTGAGACTTCAAATAAATAAATAAATAAATAAAAATAAAAAAAAACAACTGGTGAGAAAATTACTACAAATGGAAAGTTAAAAGGTATCTAAAGGATGGTCACCATCCAAGGTAAGGGCTATATCCAGCAGTGCCCTTTATTTTGAATGGTAAGGAGACCTGTTGTTTGAGATCAAAATTGCTCAAAAAAATCCAGAAATTGTTTAGTATGATAATTAGAACTGGTATCAGTATAATACTTAAAATCACTTGAACAAAGTAGAGTTGAAGCAGAAGGTACCAAAGTACCACAAAGATCAGCAAAATTAGGATAGAACTGTGATTATGTCTTGCAGGCCAATAAATTAGTAACAAGGTAATAGAAAAGGTCTGTCAAACTTTGTGCTGTAACTGTGTAGTGTTGAATGATGAGAAGCAGAGGCGATACTATCAGGGGTAGCAGGAACAATGGACCATTCCAGCTAGTACCATGCCCAACACCCATCATAGGATTCTGAGACTTACAATTTACTTATACAGGGACAGGGTTATGAATTATAACATTGTCAACAGAGAAAGGCCTGTCTCAGCAAAACACAATTAATCAGGTTTTAAATGCAGACTATGCTTTCTAATAATCAAAGATTTGTGAAACATGGAACAAGTATTTAGTAAAACTAAGTAGTGGGTGGTATATATCATGGGGAGGAAGGGTGGGAGGAGTGGGGAGGGAGGGCAGGGACATTAGCTCAAGCTGTGGACCCTGCAACACGAGCAGACTTGATAGACCAAATGGCCTTCGTCTGCTGGCTTCTCTGTATATTCATATAACAGCAGTGTTAATGCTTATACAATCTGATTAGTTAACGAAGAATGAGAGCGAGGCATTTTATATAACACTAAATGGGAAAATACTTGAATCATTGAATTAGTGGAGATATGTAGGATTGCACCATGATTTAGGTCGTGACAAGTTTTATGCAAAATGTCCAGACCACAACACAGCTGGTAAGTGTCAGTTAGCAGAACAATGATATACAAACATACAAAAATGCCAGCAGAAGCAGGCCTTACGGTCTATTGAGTCTGCTCGATTGTGCAGCTAGCCCCTCAACGTGCAACTCTGACTGACCACTGTGACTTGGGAAGGCAGAGTGCTTTCAGGAACTCTACACATTAAGTCCCATTCAGAAAATAAATACTGTAATATACAAACAATCATGAAACAATATTTAATCAGAATTACCATAATCATAAAAAATATTAATTACTAAACACTCAGAGATCCTGAGGCACTGGCATAAGGCCTTACAACCAGGCAAATATTCCCAATATTATTGCCTGGTAGAGTAGCTGAAGGCTGTCCAACCAGGTACAATACATTTAAAGTGACAGTAGTAATGCAAGTATACTTATGCATAGTAGTGAACCCTAAGGTCCTGCAGGCACCCCATGATGCAATCAGACTACATGCAGTGCAATACTAACTTTCACTTCCTTCAGTTGGGTCAAACAGTTGGTTTAATGTTGCATCAGGATAAGTTCAAGTCTTGATATTCATATCCAGTCACCCGTGGCAGAGGTGAATCTTGGGAATATACCAAGAGTCAGGGGTGGGAAGCACGATAGTGGAGGTGGCAGACAGGCAGAGCTTCATCTGCCCAGCCAGTGCATATTTTTTCCCCCCATTCCTCCATCCCCAGGGACTTGGCCATGAAGTAATTCCCAGGCCACACACCCATGAATGTGTGGGTCGTGCCCACACCAGTCGCATCCCAATCTTCCTTTGTGTGTGCTGATCCGTGCTGCCACTTAGCCTTCATTAAGTCACAGTCAAATGAAGGATCTAGCTAGCCTTCCACAAAGGAGGAGGAGAGCATCAGACACTCCACCCTTCTTTCTCTGGCTGGCCCCCAACAACTCAGGTTCACTCCTGATCTCGGGTCATTGGCGTCATGAGTGGTAGTGCTACCACTGTGCCAATCAGATAGCTGGAATGGATATTTTATTATAAAAAAAAAAAATTCTATCCTGAAAAGGGATGTGGCAGTTGGACATCGACTGCCATACTGTATCTCATCATCCCCATGGCACAGGGGATCCACAAGATCATGGACCCAGTCTTCCAAGTGGAAGCTCTTTGGGTGATGGACTAGATTAATTAACGTCAAGATCTATGGATAACAACAAAGTGCGTGAGAGTGTAGAGACCTGTGGGGGGTAGAATTTACAGAGGACTTGGGAACACAGGAAAATTAGGCAAACTAAATAGAACAATGCGGATTATGTAGCCCATCATAACCATTCTCTACTGCTTAATAATAGGTTCTATTAAACTATCCTCTCCTATACATACATATATTATAGTGGCGTGATAGTGCCACTATATTTAGGGTTAAGTAGGGTGTTTAATGTCAAACCCTAATTTTTGCACTTTAATAACTTTGCAGCTATTCAACAGATATGCATGAAAGTTTGCATGCATGGTCTCGTGAGGGTAGCTCCAGATGTGCCAAGTGTCATTCCAATTGGATGTGTGGATTCTGAGATCTAGATAGTACAAAAGTGAATTTTTTGAGGGGGGTTTTTGGTGACACCTGTAGCACCCAAATGATTTGGAATTTTGGTCTGAAATTTTCAGGGTAGAAAGGGGCTGGCCCACAGATGTACTTTTTGCTGATTTGGGGAACAAATATTAATCCATTCCAAAGTTATTCCATTTTAAAATTTCAGATTCTGAGCATGCTCAGTAAGCACTTCAAAACCGCTGTATAAATGAAAAAAGAACTCTTTCATATTGGGCCAATTCTTTTCTCATGAGGGAAAAATCTTTTTTCATTTACCGCCATCTTGTTTTCCGTTTTTAGCTAAAAAAAAATAAAAATTTCAAAACCCACAAAAATGACATCCTGGTGACGGAACAACACATCTGTCTTGCTCATCAGGACTCTGTTAGGCGGATTCTGCACTTAACTGTTGAAGAAATCATCTAGACTTTTTTTTACAGTTTAAATCCTTCTTTGTGACTTGCTTCCAGTATGAGCATTTTCGTATGAACAAAAATATCATACGATAATTTTCATAGTGATTGCCATTCCCATATTTATGTAATCTTTCCCTGGTGTCTAGTGACACCCCCCCACCTCCAATCACTGTCCTCATAATTATTAATCATTCCCTGGTGTCTAGTGGCTCCCCCCAGCCACAGATCACCATCCCTGTAATTATGTAATCTTTCCCTGGTGTTTAGTGAGACCCCCCAATCCTTGTCCCTATAAATATTAACATTTTTCCCTGGTGTCTAGTGGCACCTCCACCCTCTCGATCGGCGCCCTTTCTGAAATAAAGAAAATGGTCTCTCACTGTCTTTTTTTGTCTTAAAACCTGTAAAAAAAAACTGTCCCTTGCTGATCCACTCCCCAACCTCCCACTCAGTACCCACCACCTCACCTCCCCACACCTCTCAAACACCTCACTCACCTGAACAGGTCCTAGGGTGAAGATCCACTCTCCAATGGAAGACAAGTCTTGCTGCTAGAAACACCGACTGCTATATGAGAGAGTAAGGCAAGTGTTGTTCAATGTATTTCAAGGGAGTTTTCAACATTGATGCATAACTTTGTTATTTTTGTATATTTTTACACCAAATTTGGAACATGGCCTTTTTGACACCCCACTTCATGAACAATGGCAGATAAATTCTGCAAATCTGACCCAAAAGGCGATTTCACAGTCGCTTGGTAAAATCATATTTCAGGTGGAATTTGAAAATTTTCGCCACCCTTGTTCATGAGGTGGGGTCATAAGAATACTATATTGAAAATTTGGGGTCAAAATATATACAAATGGCAAAGTTATGCACATATGTTGAAATTTTACTACGCTTTCTCATAACTTTGTTCATTTTAAATATTTTAACCACAAATTTTCAACATAACCATTTCTTTACACCACCTCATGAATGTGACAGTTGTCATTTTTCAAATCTTGGCCAAAATGTCTTTTTGCGGCTATGGTATGGAATGATGTTGTGCTGGCACAGAATCCTGGTTCGGTGGGGATCTGAAAATTTTCAGTACAGGGTATAGGACATGGGATAATTTTTACTTATTTATTTAGTTTTTGTTGACCGGGTAAGTGCACTAGACAAATCCTTCCTATTTTCAGGCACGACCCGGGGGAAGGGGATACAGATGAATGGCAACTGACCTTGAACCAGATTAAGCTGTTGGTGGTATTTTTAGTGAATGAGGGAAATTTGGCCAGGACACCGGGGAAATTCCCCTACTCTTTTTGATAAGTGCCATGGGATCTTTAACAGCCACCTGAACTATCACCAATCCAGGCAAATGGGACCTCGGTTTAACGCTCATCCGAAAGACTATAATAAAAAGACTATGTTGACAATTTGGCTGCTGTAGTCTTACAAATGGAAATACAGGACCCAGAGGGCCCTGTGCTTTCAAAGCAACACACATATATGTATAATATATATATATATATATATATATATATAAAATGAGTAGGTAAAATGATAGAAATCACTAATACAATTGGACAGAACACATCACATGACCGTGCATTATTTCCCAACGACTGCACACCTCCCAGAGCGACCACACTCCTGAACTACTTCCCACTCTGACCAGAACCTCATCACAAAGTGACTGCAGTATCATTCCACAACTGTAAACAATAGCATCACTCACACAGAGACCAGTAAAAGAAAAGCAGCACACCACTGTCTCACTCTGACAAAAAGCAAAACATCTGACAGAAAATTTTCAAAAAATGGCAGAATTACCACATACCTCAAAGGACCTTGAGTCAATCTTCAGCAAAGATGACTGGTACAATGATGATCTCTTCAAAGAACTTGAACAAGACTTACCTGAGCAACCACTTCAGAATCCAGCACAGCAAACAGTGAGTAGACATGCCAGCCTTGGCCCTGAAGAAATAGTATAGAAGAAGACAAAGCTGAAAAAAATACAAAAAAACAAACTCTCTGGGCAACAAAAGTATTTACAGACTGGGTAGCAGAAAAGCAAATAGAGCTCGATTTAAAAACAGTAACACCAGATAAATTAAACACAACCTTAAGAGAATTTTATGCCACAGTTAGAAACTCTTCAGGTGAACAGCATGGTGGCTCAAGTTTTATTGGTTTAAGAGCAGGACTCAACAGGCATTTAAATTCACTGCCTCTATCATGACAAATGAATCTTGTGACAGACACAGGTTTTCAATCTGCAAACAATGTTTTTGTGTCCATCATAAAAAATACAGGAAAGATGGCAAAGACTGCACTCAACACCATGAATATCTCACAGAATCAGACTTCAAAAAGTTGAAGCACTCTCCAGCACTATCACCAAACACTGCTGCAGGACTAGTCAGAAAGGTCTGGTTCGACATATAAATATTCACGGCTCATAGGGGAAGGGAAGGGCAAAGAGAACTAAAAAGAGACTCCACATAAAAACTGATGAAAATAGGTTACAGTATATAACCCTAAAGTACAACCCAGACAGCAAAAATCATAAAGATGCCAGAGTTAAACCACTTAAAGAGGCTTTGTTTTTGCACAGCCAAATGATCCTCTGTGCCCTGTTCTCTCTTTCAAAAAGTACCTCAGTAAATGCCCACCTGAAACCACAGCTTTTTTCTACACCTCAAAAGAGCCTCACAGGACTTATTAGACAAGCAAAAACCTGGTACAGTAAAGAACCTATGGGAATTAATTACTTATCTTCTCTCATGCCTCACCTATCTATGGAAGTAGGACTGTCTCTCAATACACAAATCATTGCTTAAGATCAATTGTTGTTCAGATGCTCTCCTCAGCAGGTCTCGAATCACGACAGATCATGGCTGTAACAGGCCACAAATCCAAGGGGAGCCTAAAATCATACTGGGCACCCACGCTACACGATAGAAAAAACTGGTCAAATATACTAGCTGGCACAAGCTCATCAGACTGCCAACCAGTACCCAAATCCACAGCTTTGCCCCAAACCGCCGACATTCACAAGCAAACAGCAGCCAAACCACCGGAGATCCCAGTGTACAATACTGCAGAGCAGCAGCCCGCCTTTTCCGAGATGCTGGGAGCTAAAATACTTTCTGCTACAGACACACATCGAAAAGAACTAGACATGTCTCACGGAGGAACAGAGGACATAGAAACTCACCCCATCCAGACAAATAAAGAGTCCGAAGACTATGAAGTGGATTTCCCCACAGAAAATGCACCCGGAAGCTGCATAGAAATCACCATGCAGCCCCAAACCGAAGCCGTCCTCCAACCGTCGCTCAGAGAGCCACCACAGGCACTACAAAACACGTCCAGAAAAGCAACACAAAGCAGTCCAACAAAAAATGAAGAGTCTCAACTACTCCCACATCACTTACCTGCAGGGCCGCATCCATTTGCACCATACATGCAAAACGTCATGGTGCATGGCAACCTGCAGTTCAAAATACATTACAAATAAAAAAGAAGTAACAACCAGTTCAAATAAAAACTGCAAACCTTTCAGTTAAAATTTCAGCACTTCTTGCCACTCGAAGGCACTGTTCACCACACGTTCTGTTTGCAAGATGAACCACTCTTAAAGTGACAGTATTCAGTTACAGTTAATGTTCAACTCTTAAAGCCACAGTACCTTACTTACTTGAAATGGTAATGCTATACAGAACCACTAGTTCTCTGCAAAGTTAAACAGTATACACTTCCACTGTTGTTCTGTTCAATGTTTATTCATTAAAAGAAATTCATATCAAACAGCCTATTCTGTATTTCTTTCATCTTTTACCATTTCCACATAGCACTATTTTATCACAACAGGGGCCATTTTATAAGATAGATAACCCACTCTTGGGTGTACGGTTGCGCTCTGATATACGCACGCCTTGGGTGGTTGAATGCACGAGGCTAACAACACACACCACACATGCGCGATATCAGAGCGTGACCGCACACCCAAGAGTGGGTTATCTATTACATATATATATATATTTATGGAGAGACAGAAGCTCAGGGTCTATAGGGCCATGCACTCCCACAAGCAATAAGGATATGATTACACTATCTCAAAAGCATGGATGGATGGAAGTGCAGGGCAGGTAAATAAGGATACAATTATACTATCTAAAAAGTAGGAAATTCTTTGCAAACAAAACCTCCATTAATGTACCATTTAAGGTTAAGACTACAGTGAACAAAGTAGAGAATGTGACTTTAGGGTTTCTAACCCTAACCCCCCTCAGAAACTCGAAGCAAATCAGAGTGGAATCTCCTGGGTTGTCAGCCCTAAAATTCACCTCATTGCAGTAGCAAGAAAGCTCAGATGTGATGTACACAAGTGTGCATGCTTCAGTATACAATGGAGTGAGCTTTGGGTTGACAACCCCCTAGGAAGACTCCACCTTGATTTGCTTCAGGTCTGGGGGAGATTTAGAGTTGGAAACCCTAAAAATCACATTTCCCTAGTTTTGGCACTGTAGTCTTAGCCTTAAATGGTGCATTAACTTTGGTTTTTTGCAAAGAATATATATATACTGTATATAATAGAGGAGCAGTTGCACCGCTAAAGTCAGGGTTGAGAAGGCAATTTAAATGTTAAACCCCAAATTTTGCACATTAAAAGCTTTGTAACCGCTCAACAGATTTGCAATGAAATTTGAATGCGAGTCTTGTATGGTAGATTTCTTAATTTGCCAAGTTGTGTTTCATGGATTTGCAGTTGTTGTGCAGAGAAGCAGTAAAAACACGCTTTTTGCTTTTTTCCCTGATTTTTGTGATTTGTGCCATCATGCTGCGGCCACACCGCTTGGCATTTTGGTCTGAAATTTTCAGGGTAGAAAGATGTTTGCTAAAAGAACAACCCAGCATTGGTTTGATGAAAAAATATTCAACCTTTCCAAAGTTACATTATTTAATTTTGAATTTTCAGGTTCTGAGCATGCTCAATTCAGTCTGAGGTTTATATGTATGTTTTGTAAAAGGGGATTGGGCTCACGATCAAGGATTTTGTTACCTCATGAACGGGGATTTATAAAATCCCCGTTCATGAGGAAAAATTCCCATTTCGCAAGCCGCCATCTTGTTTTCATTTTTCCCCACAAACAAAATGCTGTAGCTTGCCCCATGGATGTGTTCCTTTGTAAATTAAGCCTGGGTTTTGTTCAGGGTGATGGCCTTTACAAACCCATGCTTTTGGTTTGCTTTGTTTTGGTCAAAAAACATCCGTTTCAAATTTAAAAATTTTTCGTTCATGACTCGCTTCCGATCCTCGTTCGCTAAGTGAGAAAATCCTCTTTCACAAGCAGATGCACTTTTGTGATCTGACTAAATCCTTGATTGTGACTTCAGGACCAGATGGCCCTTTCTCACAAATGAGGATCGGCTCACGAATGGGGATTTTTTCAGCTCGCGAAAAGGAGATCGGCTCATGAAATGAGATTTTGGCACCTTGTGAAAGGGGATTGGTTTTTTGAATCCCTTTTGCAACCTGACAAAATCCCCTTTCACAAGCTGTCAAAATCCCCTTTCATGAGCTGATCCCCTTTCACGAGCTGACAAAATCCTTGATTGTGATTTCCAGACCAGATGGCCCTTCTCGCGAGCGAGGATTGGCCCAAGAATGGGGATTTTGTCAGCTTGCGAAAGGGGATCAACTCATGAAAGGGGATTGGTTTTTTACATCCTCTTTCATGAGGTGCAAAATCCCCATTCGTGACCTGTTAAAATCTCTTTTCGCAAGCCGATCCCCCTTCCCAAACTGACAAAATCCTTGATCGTGACTTCTGGACCAGATGGCCAAAATCGGACGAACAAGGATTTCTCGCAAATGGTGATTTTGACAGCTCACGAATGGGGACTTGACCTCGCAAAAGGGGATTTTGCCACCTTGTGAACTAGGAATTTTAAAAGTTTTAAAACTTTCCCAGTGCACTGTAAATAAACGGTTTGGTCTTTTAGCTTGAAATTTGCAGGCTATAAAGGGGGTGTCCCAGAGATGTGAATTATACTGTTTAGGTGCAAAAAATGTAATCAGTTCCATAAATATGCCATTACAAATGTGAGATTTTTCCCATAGGATAACATTGCGGCACCCACAGCACATTTCCGTGCCCATATCGGAAACGATGCGAGATACGGATTTTTCGCTCTGGGCAGGTGAACTATGCATGAGTGGAGGTTTTGATGTCATGATTACAACTGCAGTAGAATTTTTTCATAGCTGCCATGGTTACTGAGATATCGGCAAATTATTGTTACAAGCGTTCCTTTTCAGCCCTATAGGGCCACTGTATGCCTTCATAATTATGTGTAAGTGGGAGTGCAGGGCCCTGAGGGCCCATGCTCCCACAGATGCATATCATTATTCAAACATGGGCAGCTTGAAGTGAGTGCAGGCCCCAGAGGGCCCACGCTCCCACCAACACATACCAGTTACCAGTTACATTACACTTTCTCAAAATGTAAGGAAATTCATTGCAAAAAAACTTTGTTAATGCATCAGTTAGGGTTGAAGCAATAAAAGTAGGGAAATGAGATGTTAGGGTTGAGCCCCTAAGCCCCCCACCCTACCACCCCATCCTCCACACACCAGCAGGCATCAGGTGTGCCATGGGGTCATTAGGCCTAACTCTCACCCTATTCTGCTATGCTGTACCATGTCAGCTTGTTTACATAGGGAATGGGGTGAGCGTTGGGCCTAATGACCCCATGGCACACCCTGATGCCTGTTGGGGTGTGGATGATGGGGGGGTGAGCTGGTAGGGTGGGAGGGTTAGGGTCTCAACCTTAATGTCTCATTTCCCTACTTTTGTTGCTTCAACCCTAACTGATGCATTATTGAAGTTTTTTTACAAAATACTGTGTATATATATATCCAAATTTCATTGAGAGCATCAAAGGTCCGCAAAAAAAAATTTAATCAAACAACAGCTTCTCCTATACTAAAGGCTTTGAAAAAGCACACACATATTGCATGAAACATTGGTGGTCATAAGGTGAGTGCTACTTTCAATGAAATGTTTAAATAAAAGAGTTATTGCAACTTTATATCAGATTTTGATTGCTGTTTGACCAGAGACTGTGATGCCCAACTCTCAGTATGTGGTGCAAAATTTAATCAGAGCAGCAAACCTCCATGTGTTTGGTTTACCTGAGGGTGTGGAGACAGAAGACCTGAGATATTGGGATGGATTTTCAAAGGCCTTAGATTGAGCAAGGTGCCTGTTGAATAGGTCTGATGCAAGCGCACTTGCGCCAAGGGCTGCACCAAGTGCCATTTTGAAAGGCAGCCTGCATCACCCAGCAGGCTCCCTGCACAAATGTGTGCTAGCACCAGCCTTGCACCATGTAAGTGGCTGCGGCATGGTGCTGGGGGCTTGTGGCAGAACCCGATTGCCACAGCCCTTGGATCTGGAATGTGAAGGACCCCCCCAGGAACCAAGTGGCAAGTACCTGTAGACCAGTGAGGGGCTGGTCTAAGGGGACTTAGACAGCTCCTGGGGGGTTGTCCTGTAGGTGCCATGGTGTGGCCCACCCTTATCCATCCCCGGTGGGTGATCCCTGGTGGTCCGGTGGTCCCCCCTCACCCTGTCATGGTCTCCAACACCCACGTCCATGCATCCTGCCAACCCCCCCATGGTACACATCTCAGCACTTCCACCCCCCTCTGTACCCCAATCCGGTGACTGGCACAGCCCTCACACACTCACGGCCTGTCACGAATGAGCTGTCAGTGCGTGTACTTGCAGTATACAGTACGTGCATGGACTGCCTATTTGGGAGGCCGGGCCGGGTGGTGCGTGGAGGGCTGCAAAGGTCACCAGATTGAGGTATGGGAGGGGATGACAGTGCTGAGATGGGTACCACCAGGGGGGCACTAGTTCACCAGGGTACCGGAGAGTGTTGCGGCACCAGTGCCAGTGGTGCGGTGGTGTTGGGGGGCAGTGCCCAGTTGTCAGCCCCTGTCCATGGGTGCTGCAGACTCCCCGCAGCCATTGCAGCATTCTGGGTGGGTGCACCATACATCAGGTGCAGCACCTCCTTTGCCCAAGCCGCTGGACTTAGGCGCCGGGACTCTTTTAAATAGAATTTTGGGCAAGAGTCCCGGGCGCACTGCACTGCACAAGCTGCCATTGTCACAGTCAAGGCCAGACTTTAAAAATCCAGCCCAATTGTTTAGAACAGGTTAGAAGGGATTCTGAAGTTGGGGCACAAACAGCATGTGTCCTAAATGTGTTCTGCTTTTCCCCAGAAACCTCTGGGTCCAAACCCTCTTGCTTTAACATTGTTGGAGGTGCTAGGCAGTGGAGGAATGAGGGATAGGGTTTTGATGGCAGCCAAATGTATCAACATTGTGATGTAGAAACACAGAAACATAGAATATGATGGCAGATAAGGACCGCTTGGCCCACCTAGTCTGCCCATTTCCTACCTAATGGATAAGCTGCAGATCCTAGTTAACCAACAGCCTAATTCCTCCACCCCCACTAGAATTGCCTCATGTCTGTCCCATGCATTCTTGAATTCCCCACTGTATTTGACTCTACGACCTCCTCCAGAAAGGCTTTCCATGTATCCATTAACCTCTGTGAAGAAATACTTCCTCACATTACCTCTGAGCCATCCCCCTCTATCTTCAAATTTTGCCCCTTGTTTTTGCACATCTCTTTCTGAAAGGTGCTACCCTCTTGGACTTTGTTGATTCCCTTGAGGTATTTGAAAGTTTCTATCATGTCCCCCCCACTTCCTCAAGGCTATACATCATTAGTTCCTTTAGTCTTTCTTCATATGTCTTCTGATGCAGACCCTGCATCATTTTGGTTGCCCTCCTCTGGACAGCCTCCACTCTAGCTATGTCTTTGCAAAGATGGGGTCTCCAGAACTGTACACAGCACTCCAGATGTGGTCTTACCAACTGTTTGTACAGAGGGCCAACAACTTCCTCTTTTCTACTGGTGATGCCTCTCCCTATGCATCCCAGGATCCCCCCAGCCCTCCTTACTACCTTCTCACATTGCTGGTCCACCTTTAGGTCATCTGATATGACTACCCCCAGGTCCCTTTCCATTTTTGTTGTTGTTGTCAGTATCTCACCCCCCATTGTGTACTCTTTCCCTGGGTTTTTGTTTCCCAGGTGCATTACTTTGCACTTCTTTGCATTGAATCTAAGCTGCCATACATTTGGCCATTCCTCCAACCTTGCCAAGTCCCTTTTCATCCTTTCCACCCCACCTTGTGTATCAACCCTGTTGCAGATCTTTGTGTCATCTGCAAAGAGACATACTTTGTCTTCCAGTCCCTCCGCAATGTAACTTATAAAGACATTAAAAAGGACCAGCCCCAGTACTGAACCCTGCTGTACCCCACTAGTAACCCACCTTTCTTCACTGTGGACTCCATTTACTATTACCTGCTGTGTCCTGTTGTTCAACCAGTGTTTTACCCAGGCTACCACCCTGGGACCCACTCCCAGGCTGGCTAATTTGTATATTAATCT
This sequence comes from Neoceratodus forsteri, assembly GCA_016271365.2. Lineage (NCBI taxonomy): Eukaryota > Metazoa > Chordata > Ceratodontiformes > Ceratodontidae > Neoceratodus > Neoceratodus forsteri. Next base: position 132,209,935 of record JADMNL010000024.1, read on the forward strand.
TTTGTGTGGGACTGTGTCAAATGCCTTACTAAAGTCTAGGTAGGCCATGTCCACAGCCCCTCCCTGGTCTACTGCTTTGGTCACCCAGTCAAAGAAATCAATCGGATTTGTCTGACATGACCTTCCCGCTGAGAATCCATGCTGCCGTGGGTCTTGTGCCCCACTGGCCTCTAGGTACTCAACAATTCTTTCCTTCAGAAGTGATTCCATCATTTTCCCTACCACTGAGGTCAAACTGACAGGTCTGTAGTTTCCTGTCTCTGTCTTGCTCCCACTGTTGTGTAGGGGAATCACATCCACCCTCCTCCAGTCCTCAAGTACCACACCATCCTCCCATGATTTATTAAAAAGGGTAGTCAGTGGTGTTACTAGTTCTTCCCTTAGTTCTTTTAGAATTCTGGGGTGAATCCCATCAGACCCCATTGCTTTATCCCCCTTCAGTTTTAAGAGTTCTTTCAGAACCCTTTCTTCTGTGAAAGGACTAATATCAACCCGCTATCCAGAGTGCTTCCATTGACTGGATTAGGTATTTCCCCCTGCTTTTCCATTGTGAATACTGAGCAGAAGTATTCATTCAGTATCCCTGCTTTTTCACTGCTGTTCTCTGCCCAGCCACCTTCCCCTTTGTTCAGCCTCAGTATCCCTGCCTTAGTCTTTCTTTGCTCCCTAATGTACCTATAAAAGGTTTTATCCTCCTTCTTAACCAAATTGGTTATCTTTTCCTCGGTTTGGGCCTTTGCTATTCTGACTGCCTTACCCGCTTCTTTCTGCTTTAATTGGTACAGTTCTCTGTCCTGCTCCTTCTGTGTTTCCTTATACTTCCTGAATGCTATCTTTTTCTCCCTTACCTTCCCCACCACTTCTTTTGAGAATCATAGTGTTTTTTTATTTCATTTTGATTTGTTTATTTGCTTCACACAAAGGCTTGTTGCCTCTGTGATGGCGGTTTTGATGTTTCCCCATTGTTGCTCCACCCACCTTCTTGCCTGTTTGCTAGTGCTTTTCTGAGGCACTCTCCCATTTTGACAAAATCAGCCCTCCTGAAGTCCAGTACCTTCACTTTTGTGTGGCTTGACTCTACAGCTAAGTTTATCCTGAACCACACTGTTTGGTGGTCGCTTGTTCCCAGATGGCTACCCACTTCAAGATCAGAGATCCACTGTCCATCCCCATTTGAGAGTACCAGGTCTAAGATTGCTCTCTCCTGAGTGGGTTCCAAAACTAGCTGTCTGAGGCATGCCCCCTGTAGGGCATCGAGAATGGCCCTGCTCTTGGATGTGGCTGCAGCAAAGGTGCTCCAGTCAACATCTGGCATATTCAGGTCCCTCATTAGCAATATCTCCCCTTTCTCTGCCATCCCAAGGATCCTTCTATCATTTCACTCAAAATACCACCAACAGCTTAATCTGGTTCAAGGTCAGTTGGCATTCATCTGTATCCCCCTCCCCTGGGTTGTGCCTGAAAATAGACAGGATTTGTCTAGTGCACTTACCCGGTCAACAAAAACTAAATAAATAAATAAAAAATTAAAAATGTCCTTGTCCATTTCCTCCCCCTGAGATGGGGGTCTGTATACAACCCCTGTGTGGATTGTGGAGCCATTTCCAGTCTCCAGGGTGACCCACAGTGCTTCCTCTCCTCCCTGTTTACCATATAGTTCTGTTGCTTTGATCCCTTCCCTTACATAGAGAGCTACTCCTCCTCCTCTTCTTCCTCCTGTCTCTCCTGTAGATTGTGTACCCTAGTATGTTGACACCCCAGTCATGGTTCTCTGTGTACCATGTTTCTGTGACTGCCACAATATCCAGGCATCTCTCTTCCATCAAGGCCACCATTTCAGGGAGCTTTTTGCCTAGACTACGGGCATTGGTACTCATTACCCTCCATTTTTTTATGGCTTTATTTCTTTTTGCCCCATCCCTGTCCCTACTGCCTTTGTCTTTTTCTCCATTTACCCCTGCCCTTTTCCCTACTGTCTGCTCTATCTTGGTGTTTACCTCACTAATTACCCTGATTTTTTCGAGGGGCTAGGATTTCCCTTCTCCTCTTCAGTGCCTCCCCCCCTTGACTAGTTTAAATGCTTGCCATTGAAGCATTTAAACCTATCACCTAGGATCCTGGTTCCCCTCCAGGATAGATGCAGATCATCACGCCTGTATAGGCCTGCATCCCTCCAGGTGGAGCCCCAGTCCCCAATGAAGCCAAATCCCTGAGCTCTGCACCAGCTTTTCAACCAGTCATTGAATCCCATGGTGCGGCGTGCCCAAGCCTCATCCATGCCATAGACAGGTAGCACTTCCGAGAAAGTTACCATGTGTGCTACTTGTCTAAGGCCCCTCCCCAACTCCACAAACTCCTGTTGCACTGCTCTGATCTCATTCTCAGCCAGGTCATTTGTCCTTAGTTGGATAATGACATCCAGCTCCCGCCCCCTTGCCGCTGCTCCCACGATCCTGAGGATTCATTTCCTGTCCCTCCAAGCCTTGGTGCTGGGCAGGCACCTTACCTCCCTTTCCCCTCCCTCCCCCAGTTCTACCCTCCTAACAATTGAGTCCCCCACCAGGAGTTGTTTCTTTCCCCTGTGGGGTCCCAGACCATCCTCCTGTGGCTCTCCATTGTGGAGTTCCCAGCATCCTCCTTGGTCTCCACTGCAGGTGCCTCAATAGAGGAACCATGTTTTGCCAGAGTGGTGAATGAATTGTGGAGAGGTACAGCTGGAGGGATGCGCCTCTATTCCACTACCCTCACCCTCCTTGGGCCCACCGTGGTCCAACCACTCCTCTTTCTTGACAACCTCTGAGGTAGTGGCGGTGGCCTGGGTGGTCCCTGGGTGGGGTAGCAGGTTTCCTGAATCCTTGCCAGGTCAGCATGGAGACAAACAACCTCCTCCCTCAGACCAGAGAGGTGCCTGCAAATAGGGTAGCAACACAGTCTCCAGAATGTGTCCCAGAAGACTGCTGCTCCACAGCCAGTGCATTGCACCACTCCCCACATGTCTGTGTCCCTTCCTTTCAGCTCCTGCCCTTAACAGACACCTATTTCACAAAGGCTAAGTAACAGGTCTAGTCACAACTAACTGCAAATATTTCCCAGTTACATTTCCTTCCTGGCAAATTAAAGTTAAAACTAAGAAAAGTCCACCCCAAAAACAGAATCAATACTAGTTACTTACACAGGTCCAAAAAGTAATAATTCAGTTCAGTGTAGTCTAGAAAATACCCTCCTTGATTCAAGGAAGCTGTGGCTGCTTTCTCACTCTCCCTGTCTCTGGGCAAGAAACTTCAGTGCAAGTCTTTCCAGATTGGAGTTATTTAACTAGGATGCGCTGCACAGCATTTGACTCTGTTCATAAACAGCTGTGAATTGGGAGTCCACCATGAGCTGCTAATGCCAGCCCAGTTCAAGGTAAGTTATCGACATAAAACTTTCTTTTACTCAGAGCCGGCAAATGCAGGAAAACTAGTCCTCAAAATTACCCAAGAATTTGCTGCCCGATAGAACATGTCTCCAATGAGGAGATGGTGTGAAGGACCTTTTCTTTTATATCATTAATGTACTGACTGCTGCAGGACTGAAGGGAACTAATATATAAGTGTTGAAAGTGATTGATTGTTTTATATAGGGTAAAGTAGGGGTGCAGTGTGTGCAATTTGTAACACACCTGAGTTGTTGATGGCACATAAACCCGAGGGTGAAGCCCGAGGGGTTTATGATAGCTATCCAACAAAATAAGGGTGTGTGTTAAATTCGAGTTAAAACACACTGCACCCCATATTTTATTTTATATAATTCAAGGGGTTTCGATTTTTCTTGTCACTGAAAGATCTGATAAATAAAATATAGACAGTCGTACTTTTCATGCATATAGATTTTCTTTATTCGGTAGGCAGAGTACTTTGTAATGATTAGCCATATTAAATTAACTGTTAGAACTGCAATTTCATTAGATTTAACTGAAAAGAAAGAAAAAATGTCCGTTTGAATCTTCCGTCTGGCTGGTTTTTACGTTGCTACGGCCGTTACTCACGTGTTGCCTAGCAGTGGAGTCTTGTGATCTGCAGAGGGAGGGAAGAGTTGAAAGATTTGGGAGAAAGCTATGTAGTGAGCAGGAAGAAGAAATGTGCTTCAGTTTTACAGTGGCTGATGAGGTGAGTGTTTGTCATTAAGTGTATTTCTTAGAGACAGCATGTTTTTGAAATTCTCAAGCCGCACTGTACTTTCGATTTGAAGTGGGCGCGTGAATGCCGTAACACCTACTCAGGTGTTACGGTATTTAATACACGGTTTTGTCAATGTAAAAAAATGGAACCCATTAATTATATAGAGAATAATGCATAGGTGACTGTGTGTTATGAAGATTTTTATACACACCCGAGGTGTGTGATGGCCCGCTAAGCTTGAGAGGTTTATTAGGTCATCACACAGTGAGGGTGTATGAAAAGAACTTCATAGACACAGTCATCTATGCTTTATGTTTCATAATTACTGGTGCAGGGAGTGAATGCCAAAGAAAGCCACTGAAGCAATTCTGTTTTTAGTCTGCTTTTTAGTGTGGTTGTGATCCCTGCTGTGCTTTGTTCAGTCCCTATCCTCCAGTCTTACACACACACACACACACACACACACACACACAAACCAAACACAAACACACACACACACACACACACACACACACACACTCTCTCTCTCTCTCTCTCTCTCTTTCTCTCTTCCTGTACAGTACGGACATTCTTTTCTTTCTTTGTTTTTTTTTTTTACTGAAACTGCTGAATCACACATAACTAGTAGTATAGGAAGTCAGTCACAGTCCTCTTGCCAATCACACTCGTTCACACTCACTTTCTCCTGACCCAATGCACAGCAAGATCAACCAGACACATCTTTGAGAGCTGTAAAGGGAGGATTGACCGGGTAAATATGGAAAAAAAGGAATAATGAGAAGGAGAAACTTACCAGATGCAAATTATCACTTGTACCAGTGATTCATTGTTAACTGACAAACAGAACCTCTCATGTTTGCAGAACTGTTTAGCCCAACCACACACAGAATGTGAGCCAAAGAGGTAGTGCATTACAAATGGAACTGAAGCGAGTGTAAAACAAAACGCCATAAATAACTGGGTAATCCGGTTATTACGGTGTTTGAAAGAGTATGTCAAAGCATGTATTAAAGAGGGTCACAAGTAATTATAAAATGTTCTTAAATGAGTAAAAGAGAAAATATGTTTAAATGTTATAAATTGTTAAAACTCGGTACCATGATCACACTGCACTGCTAAAATGTTTTTTGTTCCTAAGATGGCAGATTCCACCCTTAGTTGATTCCCCCACCTCACATTGTTCTCCCAGGATGCCTGTCTAGAAAACTGGAAATGGTGGCACGAGTGGAGAGGAAACAAAAATTGCTTGTACCATAAGCAGGCAGATGCAGGTTAACCAGAAAATACAACCGAAGCAGACATAGCTGCACAGATGTTGGCACATGGATCCAGTGAACCATTAGAATGAAAGACCTGCTCATTTACCAATGCATTAAGTTTGGGGGAACTTTATCTTTCAGTGTAGATAGCGATCAAATGCTTTAAAGTGTAACAAAAAGCAAAATATGTGTAAATGAGCCAGGTCAGTAAGGCCTTCTGGAACTTGACTACGCTGCACACTTTTTTTTGAGCTTTTTATTGTTATAAGATGGCTGAGTGATCCCACCATTTGTTATTGCTCTCTTTACCTCCTCTCCCCAGGATCCCTGACCAAAGTCTGAACTGGCACCAAGCTGTATGTAGCGAGGGATGGTGGAACTGACCTGGTAAACACTGGGGCATCTGCCATTTGAGATACTGTAACTGCAGGTCATTCAGTGAATATTTTGACTTTGCAATTGATAGCTAATACAGATAGTCAGATATATCTCCCCCCAACACCAGGCTGAGCCCACTGAGTGTTTATACTCGGGATATTTTGTTTTAGAATAGCAGGCCTTTACGCCTGATATCAGGTTTGTTTGAAACAGAGTTACTATCAACTGCAACATATGAAATTATAAATATGTAGGTGTAGAATATTTAACCCTGTTAAACTTTCTTATAACAAAGAACACCTTTAAAAAAAAACGTGTGCAGTGTAATCATGTTCCAGAAGGCCTTACTGACCTAGCTCATTTAAAACATATTCTGCTTTTGCATATTTCCTCTCCCTATCCCTCCCCGCACTCTCAGCTGTTCAAACTACATGGCACTTGCTTGTTTACCACCCCAGCTATCTTACCCCTATATGCACTTCTACCTCTTGTATGTGTACTATGACCTCTCTGTACTCTTGCTAATGTCGGCCATTTTTTCACTGCCTTCTCCCCTCATATTTTGCACATTTATTTGGCGTATGATGACAATTGTATGCATTCCATAACACCTGCTGTGTCAGCTACTGTATCACATTTATAAACCCCTGTTCATATTTGTACACCTTGATAGTAGGTATCTAACATTAATATGTGTTCTACATCAGTTATTTATTTATTTAGTTTTTGTTGACTGGGTAAGTGCAGTAGACAAATCCTGCCTATTTTCAGGCACAACCCGGGGGAGGGGGATACAGATGAATTCCAACTGACCTTGAACCAGATTAAGCTGTTGGTGGTATTTTTAGTGAATGAGGGAAATTTGGCCAGGACACCAGGGAAATTCCTGCTCTTTTTGATAAGTGCCATGGGATCTTTAACATGCACCTGAACTACTACCAATCCAGGCAGATGGGACCTCGGTTTAACGTCTCGTCTGAAAGACGGCACCTCAGAAGTGCAGCACCTCTGTCATGCTGCACTACAGTGTCAGTACTGGGATATTAACCCAAGTGCCAGATGTGGGAACTGACCTCACAGCCCTCTGATCTCCTGGCCTCAGAGGTGAGTGTGCTACCTACTGAGCCACTGACACTGGCTGTGCTATTGCACCTGGGTCATGCCTGGAAAAGGCACTCATTGCCGGTGCATTCACCCAGTCAGCAAAGTTAATTAATAAATAAATAAATGGGTGCTGTATGTTGTCAGCTTCACAGTTTCAGATTATGGATTCCAGTTCACACCAATTATTGGCTTACTATACACTAGTGATAAAAGCAGTTGGTCAACCCCTCTATGATGTAACAAATGCAGGGTATCAGATCTTCTAACATTACATGATGTATAATGTAGTATTAGTGACAATATGTTACTACGTGTATTTCTGTTGTATTAATTTATATTTGCAATTAATAAATTCAATAAACTATTCATTTTAAAAAAATTATAGTCAGCTGATGCTCTCAGCAGTGTGCAGCGGCAGTGAGTATAGCTAACCACATAGTTGTCTTATGATGCCACCTCATGAACCTGGAAGGTAAACATTTTCAAATCTCACCTGAAAGGTGATTTTGCAGAGTGACTGCAAAATCATTTTTTGGAACATATTTGAAAAATTACTCCTACCATGTTCATGAGATGGGGTTCAAAAAATGTCAAATTTATAAATATTGAAAAATTGCAAGTTATGAGTAAAAGTTCAAAACACCTTGAAATACATTAAATGGGCTTGCCTTATTTACTCATATCACAGTCACTGTTGCCAGCAGCAAGATGTCTTTTGACTGCAGAGTGGATCTGTGCTGTGAAACAAATTTAGATGAGTGAGGGGTGTGGGGTGGTGTGGGGTGTTGAGTTGGGGTGGGGTGAGGTGGGGATGAGGGGAAGATCAGCAAGGACCATTTTCTTATTTACAGGGTTTAAAAAACAATGAGAGACTGTTTCATTTTTTTCAGTTTTACTACTACTGATCTGACACTGGGAATTGGGCACCCAGTAAGGTTTTACTTCACGGCAGCACTGGGGGTGGACACCCAGTGTCACTACCTATGAATTCAGGGGGCAGGTGACCTGGACGGGAAGGGGTTGTGCAAATGGCACCAGAGGTGGGCACCCTGATCCACTATTGTATTACAGTATATCGGGGAAGGACATGGGAGGGCTGGCTGAGCTGGGAGGGAAGAGAATTAAAGAAATAGAGAGAAAGTATGATGGCCGGCTCACTGCTGGCACTCAATCCAGCAGCATGTTTCCATCTACTGCTACAGATGTAAGGAAAGTTCCTCTGTTCTCATACAGAGAATGTGGGTAAATGGCTCCTCTCACTTAGCTGGATGCTCAGGATTTTTGGGTGCCCAGAAACCTTATTTCTAGCATCATATTACAAAAACAAACACCCAAATCTAGCTTAATGGATTCTGTTTAGCTAGGTTCAGGTATTTGTTTTTTTAAACACATCCTTTTTAAGTATTTTGCACATTTTTAGTTGACAAAGATGGCAAGTGTCATGAAATTAAAAAAAAATTTTGGTTCATGAGAGCCCTTTTTTCATGGCAACTTAGTGATGCGAACCAAAAGTGCTCTCACAAACTGAAAATTTATGGTTCATATCAGAGGCTGATCCCAAACCCTACTGAGCAAGTCCAGAAAAAAATGTTAAATCCTTATAACTCTGAAACTGATTAATATTAATTCATGAAACCTTTGAAATGCACTACCTTGACACATGCCACTTCTATTCTAAAAGTTTTGTAGAAAAAAAATTCCATATCATCTAGGCTGTACGTGAGAGCAAAAAAAAGTGTATTAAGTACAGGAAAAAACATGGTAATTCATTAAAATTTGATGTTCTGCATCTCAGAAATTGCACAAGATGCTATCATGAAACATTTCTCATCTTGAGACCCTGCCAGGCAGACCGTGCATGCCAAACTTTGGGCAGTTTCATCGAATACTGCCAAAGCTACTAGGGTGCAAAAACTGGGGGTTAACATTAAACACCTTAATCAAGCCTAACAATACTAGTGTGGTGGCACCAGTATAGTGTGCATGTAGATAGATAGATAGATAGATAGATAGATAGATAGATAGATAGATAGATAGAGATAGATAGAGATAGATAGATAGATAGATAGATAGACAGAGATAGATAGATGGATAGATAGATAGATAGATAGATAGATAGATAGATAGATAGACAGACAGAGACAGATAGATAGATAGATAGACAGACAGAGACGGATAGATAGATAGATAGATAGATAGATAGACAGACAGAGATGGATAGATAGATAGATAGCCATAGATAGATAGAGATAGATAGACAGATAGATAGATAGCTAGATAGATATAGCTATATAGCTAGATATACTGTAGATCTAAATAGAGAGAGGGAGAGAGAGAGAGAGTGCATCAGTGCGATGGTTGCAATGTATGTATTATTTTTGCACTATGCGAGTATGTATTACCTCTGCCATCCTACGTTCCCCTTCCCATCACCAGGTCTCAGCGGGAAATTAGCCTCCCAGGCTCTGATTGCTTACCTGGTAACATATGTTTGAAATAAATAAAACTTCAAGTTTAAAAACAAAATAAAAAGGGAGTAGCAAGCAGATAATGTGGAATAATGTTATCCTTTGTAGTGCACCTGTAAGGTCACATTTGAAATATTGCATGCAGTTCAGGTCTCAGCAGTATTATAAGAATGTTAAAGAGATGATAATAGTGCAGTACAGAGCAACAATAATGATTAGAAAATTAGATTATAGTAGCCATGAGAAAGTGGGGGAGCTACAGGAGATGTTTACACCAGATAAAAGAATGTGGGGGTACAATAGTAGTGTATAATATTTTGCAAGGATTATACTAAGGTAGATACAGGTAGCTACAGAAAACCCAAGTTTCAGTGACTGCTGCTACATCCACCCCACCCTCAAACAGTGCATTTTATTCCCCAGGGTCCTGGCATTTATTAAAGCCATCCTCCAACCCTTGTCCCTACCCCTCTTTACCATATCCTCCCCAGATCTTTCATACATCCATCCACACTTCTCCCCTAGGGTACCAACTGTCCCCCCTCTATAGGGTTGCAGGCCAGTCCTACCAGCAGTATGGATGGCCAGATCAGCCAGGCAGTGCCTCCTCCCCCTTCTCAAGTTTAAACCCCATCTAGCCTAAATGAAATCTATCATCCCCCGTTTGAGAACTTCCTTCCCTACTGGATTTAGTTGAAGCCTATCCCGGGCATACAGTCCCTTGTCTTCCCAAACTCCCCCAAGTCTCCCAACACCCCAATCCCCTGTGCTTCACCTCACTGCCGAGCCAGTCATTAATCTCCCTGATTTTCTGTTTGTTCTCCACAGTGGCCCTTGGCACTGGCAGGATTTCTGAGAAGGAGACTGTGCATCCATTGTTATGACAGACCCTGGCCAGTTCTCGGAACCTTGCCTGAATTTCCAGCACACAATTCCCCTCAATATCATTTGTTCCCAGTTGCATCTGGAAGTCTGGTGATCCTCCACAGTCCCTTGGCAGCTCATACACCATGAACTTTGCCCTATGCACAGTCAGACCAGAAATACACACTACCTTAACCGGACTGGATTTTCCCTCACCCTGCCCCACCCAATGAATACCCCCAATCATGGAGTCCCCCAGCAGGAGAACCTTAGTGTCCCCCTTGATCTTTTGTGCACCTCCTTTTTGGACTCCCCCACCAGCCCCGTCACCTCCTCCCTCCTCTAGACCATTTCCCCTTGGCTTCTCTCCAGACCCTCTACAAGAGAACCCCTAGCTGCCAACCTCTCTTGTCACGCCTTTTATAATGAAGTTCTCTGGCTCTCCCCAGTTTAGCCTCCACCACACTCCCTACCCCTGTCAATCCTTTTCTCCGGACTCCCCTTCCAGCTCCCACTTCCAGTCCCCCAACATGGCATTCCCATCACCATCACCCCTTCCAACCTCTTCCCCTTTCCTCTGCCCTTCCATGCCCACCTGCAGGCCCCCCTTACCTTTGGGCCTTTCTCTGGTATGATCCTCCCCCCTTGAAGGACACCCCTACCTCATCTCAATCTCTCCTCCTTTCTCACTGAGTTGACTCACAGACTCCACACCTTCCCTCTGCTGGTTCCCCCCTCCCCTTCTTTGACACTTGATCTGCCCCCTCCCATGCTAGCATACTTATTGAGAGACTGTATGAATCTGTGAGGGAGGGGAGAATTTGGACAATAAATTACTCCAGAGGAAAACTTTTTAGCAACATAAGCTCAGATCGTATACACTACCTGGATTAAATGATTGTTTCCAGCTTTCTCCATATCTGCATAAGTGAATGTACTGTAAATGAATGTATTCCTATTTTTTATATCTGATTTTTAAGCATCAATTCCTAACATGGGTATTTATCCTAGATGTTGAAATATACATCCTCCTAATTCTTTCTTTTCACTCCCCTCTACTGCTGTTCTTCCTGTCTCCTTGTCTCCCACCCCCCACCCTTTGTCCTGTCCCTCGGAGTCCTTTGTCTATATTTATTATGTTTAATAGCACTTTTATATTTATTCTTCAAGTCAGGTTTTTTATACACTACTGTATTTATGTTTATGGTATGCATTTGGGGGTTACATATATTAATATGGATCATGCGGGTGTTCTTTTTGTAATTATTGGTGCATTGTCACTTTAATTAATTGCTTTTTAAGACACACTATACTGGTACACCCGCAGTCTTGAGAAAGTGCAAAACACACAAAAACGTTTTACTGTTGTGGGAAAGATGTCCCTTACACTGTGATCTCCGCTGCTGCTAGCGTTTCATCTACATATGGAATAATAAAGAAGAATTTTTATCCTGAGCTACTGAGCTTTGAATTTGTTGCAAGTGGTGACTGGGAAGCCGGACTGACCTGGGTTTGTAGATACAGGTAAGCCTTGCACCTGATAGTAGCACAAAGCTCTAAGGCCTGGTATTAGGAGGGGGAAGGTTATGGGGAAATGTCAGATTAAAATTGTTTTAGAATTGCATGCCAAACAGGAATTAGAGGTTTAGGGTAAGATCTCTCACTTAGACCCAAAGAAATCCAGTTGGAGATAATATTAACCAGTGAACAATTAGTAGCACTAGACCATGAAAAAGAAGTTGGTGTCATCATTAAAGGGGAGTTGAAGCTGTCACAGCAATGTGTACCAGTAGTGAGTAAGGAAATCACATGCAGAACTGCATCAAACACGGCACAACATGCCGTTAGAGGGGTGTGACTCAGAAACCTTTGTAGGTTACCAGTAAGGCTGCACTTGGAGTGCTTCATACAATTCTGGTTGCTGCAGTATAAAAATGATATTGTAGCAATTGAGAGGGTGCAGACATGAGCAACTTAATTGATTATGGGGATGGAAATGTTAAGAAATGAGGGTCCGCTAGGCAGGCTATCTATGTTTTCCCTGGACAAAAGACAGCGAAGAAGAAATAATGGTTTCCAGCTTTTGCACTTTTAAAGGGATTGGATAAGGTGGATCAAGGAGAAACTATCAGCCTGTTCACGGAAGTAGAACTAAAAGAATACCATATGCTTAAGTGGGGATAGTTATTGGTACTGAGAGGAAGCTTCTGTAGAGCATGGTGGAATGTTGGGGTGTCTGCTTGTCAATGCTGAAGGGACTTTAACTTTTTCCTCTGCATATTTTTACCTTTCGGTTGTACCTATTTGAGTTTTTTTTTTTAACTTAGCTTTATTCAGAGAAATGACTTGATCTAACACACACAACAACGTAGTCCATCTGGTATAATAAGGAGAAATGTCTATGAATACATCAAGTAGCTAGGTATATGTAATACCATGTTAGTCTCTAAACTGGTCTGTAGAAGTACAAATTCATATAAACCAGTAGTTCGATGTGCTACGCAACTGAATGAGATAATATGAGATGATACTTGTGTAACTTGACTTGCTTTGTGGCTTTCCGCCTCTCTATCCGTGTGATATACCACCCTGTAGGGGTACGACACAAGGAACCCTAGAGGAGGGTTCCCCCCTACAGGTGATGGGAATGAATGTGTCAGCTAAAGGTAGGTTAGGAAGAAGCCCATGGGGAAGAGAGACGAGCCGCTGGAGGAGGAGGAGGGGTGGATGGTGGGCAATGAAAAAGAATAATGGCAAAGCCCAGGATGTTGTGGCCTTTTAAACTTGATGGGGGGGAGTGATGTTGTTGCTCTGCCCATCGAACCTTGGGCTTAAAGCCCTCCCATTCGATGTGCTTACGCAACTGAATGAGATAATATGAGATGATGCTTGTGTAACTTGATTTGCTTTGTGGCTTTCTGCCGTCTATCCGTGGATATACCACCCTGTAGGGGTACGATGCAAGGAACCCTAGAGGACAGGTCCTCCCCTACAGGTGCCAGGAATGAATGCGTCAGCTAAAGGTAGGTTAGAAAGAAGCCCAAAAAGAATAATCAAAGATGTCAAGCTTCGAAGAGGCGAGGATGGTGAATGAATTCTGTGAAGAGAAGGGCTAATTTCCTAAGGAGAGAGGGGAAAGCCGGGCCACCATCCACCTCCATCCAACAGTGGAACCTAACTAACTAATAAGAAGAAAGCACTAACTCTAATTAATATTATGACCACTGGCACGGAGGAGAGGAAAAAACCCCTTTGAGGAGGAAACCTCTGGGGATCCAAGGCCTAGGTCGCCTTCCCTCCAGGTTGACGTTTGATTTGAGGACATATGTTGGTAAAGAGAATGGTTCATAGATGAGGGATATAAGTAGGGAGGATGATGATGATGGGATAGGGAAAAACTCCAAAGAAGCACAAACAAAAACAAATTAAATAAGGAACACGAGGTAGCACGGACCCAAGGAGGGGTATGCTCGAGTAGTCGATGAGAGATAGTAGATCAGAGGAGCAAGGATGGGAGGGAGTAAATCCATGTACGAGTCAGAGGAGCAAGGGGTATCAGATGTGTTCACAAGGAGATTCCAGATGTGCTGATGAGACAGATGATAATGCAGACTGGCTTGATTGAGCGATGCGATTGAGCAGACACTGAGGCTGAAGAGGCATGCTTGATTATGCGATGTAAACGATTAGTTTCTGAACGATTAGACCCTGAGGTTGTAGTTGATGAGGTAGTATGGAGTTCAATGATAGGAATGTTCGAGTAAGCGAAGTAAATAGATAAACCTTGAAGTAATGCTGAGTGAATTATGACTGGATCTATGAACTCGATATGACTGTGGAGTTATGAACTTGATACATGCGGCAGGATGGCTGCGGTTGATAGGTGGCATAGGAGTTATGGTAGGTACGCCCAAAATAAATATCGATAGCAGGCCACGAGTGGAGTGAATCCTGGATAGCCAGTATGGAATTGGAAGAGGAGGAGACAGGAATGAACTTGAAAATGAACTTGAACGAAGGAAGTAAAAGGAAGTAGGCTTCTCGAAAGGAGGTAGACTCCGAGGCCAAGAATGGAGATCTGGAACCAGAGGCAACTCAGGTTGAGCAATCAAGGATCAAAACTGGATGAGGTTAGATGAGGAGTGAGCAAAATTGAATGATGTATGATGAGGCGTGAAGCTAAGAGTAGAGTGAAGCCATGAGGGCTGGTACTAGAAAAGGCTCTAGGACAAGGAAGGTAAAATGAGGAACATGGATGAGGTACAATGAGGGATTGAAGCCGTGGAAGCTGGTACAGGAAAGCGAGGTATGAAAGGACAAATGACGGAGGGAGGTCAATGGGGTAGCATAGGACCCAGCCGATACAGGATGAGAACGGCAGTAAGGTGAGCTGGATGAGGTGGCACGCAGGCCAGGTTCAATGGAAGGCCAGATGGAGTCAGCCATAGATGGCCCAATGATGTGAATAGCTGAGCAAGCTAATAGAAAAATCGTAGCATGATGAGATATAGAAGCCATGACTGGCGTGAATCCTTGACGGCTGATGATGGATGGAATCAGGAACCTGATACATGCGGCGTGAGGGCCGTGGATTGATGAGACGGGCATATGAGTAATGATAGTTATGCCCAAATAGAAATATCGAATGCAAGCCAGACTAAATCAGCCGAGGCTGACTGCACGATATGCATAAGACCCAAAAGTCGAGAGCAGCCAAAGAGGAATGATGGCAAGAAGGACTGCAGAAGGCCATATCGGAGGCATGACGATGAACGAGGTAGGGCCTGGTGGAGCAGGGCAATGAGAGAAGATGAGCGCCCCGATGTCCCAGGAGTGCAGACAAAGAAGAGCGAAGCATTGCCCTGGAGGTGAGCAGCCATGGAGAAGAGAAGCTGCTGGGCTGAGGAGGAGAGCAGGCTACACTGCGAAACAAACAGCATCCCCCAACCTCACAGCATTCAGTTTAAAGCACAAGCCCACAAAACAGAGCAAGGGGCTAGAATATGCAGCACAGCCTGGGAGGTTCCAGTGCACGCCACCTACCAACCCCACTGTGTCGGTCTTCCAGAAGCCCATGGACAAGACCTGAATGCATGTGGTAAGCAGGGTCTAAGATCAGAGTTTGTCAATATGGCAAAGGCAGACTCTGAAGCCCAGGAGGATTGAAGTAAAAACCGCAATGAAAATGATGAAACCGGCTAACGGGGCAGTGTTGTGGTCATGGTCAGTAGTGCATATGAGGCAGACACCCAGCACCAGCTGAGCAATGATAAATGTAATCTGAAGATGTCCAATGGCCAAACACAAGCCGACAAGAAGGAAATTTACAGGTATAGACAGGGTGTGCACCAACGTGGCAGTATGGATAAAACAAGGAGGGATTCCATGATTGCTCTGGCAGCTAAGGCAGGTACAGCAGGTGACGGCCATGCAAGGCATACAGTGAGCAGGACGGGGAAGTGAACACTGAATCTAACAAGTATGGAAATGAGGAGCAGAGGGGGATGCCTGCAAGTGGCATCCCGGATAAAAGAATGTGGTCGGCGCACAGCACTACCGAAGCAGAACTGGGAGACCGCAGCAAAAAGCTGCACTATGGGGAAGCTGACAAGTAGACTCCGAGTAACAGACAGGCAGATCCTAGGCAACCAACAGTCTACGTCTTCCTACCCACCACTATAATTGCCCCATGTCTGTCCCATGCACTCTTAAATATAATCTCCTCCGGTGGCAGTAGCTCAGCTGGAATAAGGTACTGTAGAAATTGTGGATCCATGTCCTCCATACAGCCAATAAACACTCTATCAGGTATCAGTTAACTCTGTTTGGTTAACCGCAGTGATATTTGTATTTACATACTGATTTCAGTCATTTGGAATCTGACCATGTGTCACTATTTTCTAGCAATCGTCATCAATTGCAAATGCTGCACTAGTTTCAAGCGATAGTTGTCAATTGTAAACTTGAGGGGATGAATTGTAAAGGAGATGCAATGATTCTGCAACAACGAAAACATTGGCAGTCAACAGATATGTGTTCTGACGAAGGTGTAGCTATGATGAGTCATCAGTTTCAGCTAGGCATCCATCCCACAGATTGATGCAAGCAAGCCACGGAGCCAAGCAGCGGACCGCCGAAGTGATGAGGAAGCAGGAAGGGGCCCCCCCAACAGGACAGCACTGGAGGCCACCCCAGAGGGTCAGGTACACAAGGAAGAGCAAACCCACAGAAGCGGGATAGGAGGGGCAAAAGGGAGAAAGAAATGGGCAGCAGACAGGGGGAGGGTCCACAGAGAAAAGCCACTGCAAGAGCGGCAGAGAAATAAGGTGAGAGGGACTAAAAGAGAGCTGCAAACGAGCAGCACAAAGGGAGGGAACAGAACTGAGGAAAAGAGTGAGCTGGGGGCTGGAGGCGACCGCAAACCACAGGCAGAAGTCTGAAGGAGAAAACCAGGGAACAGAAGGTGGACAGGTGGCACCTCTGGCAGCAATGAAAGAGAAACCTGGCAAAGCCCAGGATGTTGTGACCTTTTAAACTCGATGGGGGAGTGATGTTGTTGCTTCGACCATCGAACCTTGGGCTTAAAGCCCTCCCAAAAAGAGAAAAAACTGAACTGTACAAAACACAAACATTAAAAAGGAGATAACTGTGTGTGTCTCTTTTTACCTCCTTTTTTTGGTTTTTACAAACTCATGGAATCATAAATGACCAATCAAATGTGTTTTCCCCCTCTTAAATGAAGCACTAATGGGTCTCCCCTGGAATGGCTTACTGGATCCATGGCTACCACGCACCCCTGAATTTTTCACCAGCGAGGCAGAGTGTAGCAGTTAGCTGTTACGTGTAAAATATCAGCTCTGTTCTCCTTTTCCATTCTGTCACCTCTGGGATCCCTGGGTCCAACCAGTGCAAAGTTATGGTTTTTAAGGCTGTTAAGACCATGCACCAGAACACCTCTGACCTTCTGTGTGGTTTTATGTTCTTAATTTTGGCCCCAGATAGAAAATATTGAAAAGAATCTGGAGACCCAGTTCTCCAGATCTTGGAAAGCTCCAGACAAATAGCAGATCAGAACATTTTAATTTTAGAACACAACCAAAATACAATGGGCCAGATATTCAGACTGCGGCAAGCAGAGGGCACAAGCCTGGGTGCAGCGCAACTGGGTTGAGCCAGGGCATAGTCCAGGCAATATTCAAGGGTGCTGTGCCATGGCTCAGCACCGTTGAATATGGCACTGAGGGTGCACGCACTGCGCATGGTGTAGTGGCACTGCGCCAGTGCATGTGGCAGCAGGGTGTTGCACCAGTGCAAGTGCGGTTGAGCTAGGTGCAGCAAGAGTGATATTCAGCCGTGGGCATGCAAACTAGGCCATAATGCATGCAAGGCACAAATGGGGCCATTTGCATGTCATTATGGCCCCATTTGCATGCAGTGTGCCGATGCCTGGCGGCTTGCGCCTAGCACCCTGCCAGGCTGCAGCCATTGGGGACAGACGCCCCCTGCCCCTCGGTGGGCACCGCACCCATTCACCCGATCATGGGCATGAGTAGAATTACTCCCTGGTGGTCCAGTGGACCGCTGTCCCTTGCCCGATTGTGGGCATGTATTAAAATAATCCCTGGTGGTCTAGTGGACCGATCCTCTTTACCCACTCACGGGCGTTAGTCAAACACCCTGGTGGTCCATTGGTACCCCCCTCGCCACCCACTCACGTAGTCTCCCGCCACCCTGCACCCCTCCGGTCAGCGGCGGGCGGCAGATCCCCACCCGCAAGCCATGCCGACTGACAGCATACAGTAGGGCTGTACGCCTATTGGTCCACTGCAGTCCATACTGTACTTCACAGTCCCGATTTGTGAATGAATGCTTTTTTTATTTTTTTTATACTTTCTTCCCCCCCACCTCTCCGGTGCTGTACCCGATTCCTCTGCTATCTACTACCCACCCCCAGAGTCTCCCATGGCTAAGGCTGTGATGGTGGGGAGCCCCCCCTTAACCCCACTCCAAGGATTCAAGTCTTTGTTGGGACCCTGGTACTGGTGGCGTTTGGTGAGCAGGAAGAAGACCCACTATCAGGACCCCATGACAGTGTTGCTCCGGGAGAGGTGTATTTAGATTGTACACACACACACCCCGAGCATGATGGCCACACGACACCATGGCATATGCCAGCATCTGTAGTGCTCCTCCACTGGTCGGGCATCAGGGCTGCGGTACCTCTGGCTGACCACCCCAGGCCTGGGTACCCTTCCCCTGGAGGAGCTGAGCAGTCCAGTAGATGCTCAGACTTCCTCCTCCCAGCTGGCCCTCTGGCACCCAGGTCCTCTGCCAACCAGGGCCACCAGCATCACAAGAGGAAATCCAACCATTGCGCCAGAGGGCCAGCTTTGCAGCAGCTTCTTGTATAGCAACAAATGATCATGATGGATCTAAAGTCTTTGTCTAGCATTTCCTTTCCTATGTTCCTGTGTACTCATGAGGTAGTGAGTATGTGAAATAAAATGTCAGAGGGAACAGTGCATTCAAGATTGATAAAAAATTGCGACATTTAAAGTTTGGTTGCAGCTGGACCAGTGGCACTGAGGGTTGAGGTGCTGGATGCCACACCTCATGCCACACTGGTAACCCAGGTTTGGGAGCGAACTTGGGCCATCGGGGGTCACCAGGAGCAGGAAAGGATTGAGCATCTGTAGGACTGCTCTCCTTTCCTGGGGTGGGTGGGTACACGTGCCACGGTACCAGCAACCCCTGGTGGTGACTGGGGGTGGCACAACTAGCGGTGCACTCTTCCGGGGTTGGGAGTGGCGGCAGATGCCTTATGAATGGGTGCGGGAATGTGCCGTTAGTGTGCAGGGCATCATGGCACATCCGCACTCTCAGGGTAACTTCAATGTGGAAAACCCCAGTGTCCTGGGAGGCAAAGGCGGGACTTGAGTGGTGCTGCCCACACACCCAATACTGGCCCTGATCCCAACTTGACTCTCCATGGTCCTCACTTCTCTCGGTTGGGCCCCACAGGAGGGGGTTGACCTAGCACCCAATTTCTCAGTCAGGGATAGGGGCACGGTGGGCAGTAGAGGCAGCAACCGTGTGGGTCCACGCTGGAAAGATGCCCAGGGCTCCGGTGCCCACAGCGTAAAAAACAGTCTACAAAAAAAAAAGGTTTGGTTGAATAAATCCTTTAAGGCACATAATATTGCAGGTTATGGGAACTGAGCAATCTAAGGTTGCAGTTTTGAGCAAAAACAATAAAAAATATTTCCATATGCCTGGGAGGAAAAGGAGAAGCCACCAAGTCTTGGACTGTCAGAGATTTCTATTTCCAATTGTTTCTCCTCTACTCAGTGCCTGAATCATAATAAAAATACTGTAAAGCATTACTATATACAAATGCACAGTTTGGCCTGAAAAAAAATCACATGATGGACAGCATCTGCTAAAATGGCAGGGTGATGTACTAGATGTAACACTCTGGGCCTGATTTTGAAAAGGGAAACTTTGGTGCAAGGTGCCTGCGCCAAATGGCTTTGGTGCAAGTGGCACCTTGTGTCACATTTTGCGGCAATTCTGATTTTCGAACGCAGGCTGTATCAAAATCAGGAAGCAATGTGCCTAACCCACCTGGCACCACCTGTGTGGCAGAAGCGCCCTTGAGCCAGGTCGCTAGTGGGCTTGCATCCTGGCAGGACTGCACCATCCCCTTTTTTGGAATTTTAGAAGCCCCATTGTGGATGTAACAGGGGACTCAGTTTAGACCAGCCAGGAGGTGGTCTAAGGGCCATGCGCCACTGCCGGACAGGTGGGCCTCAGGGACACAGCAGCAATGACAGGGTGCTGAGGTATCATCCAGTGGGGGAGCCATGCGCAATGCAGAGAGCCGATTGGACGGGATAGAGGGTGGTTGGCAGGGATGGACCATGACCTGGCCCCAAGTGGGCACAGCCCTGGCACCTGCCACATAGGTGCCACTGTCCCCAACTCTGTAGGCAGCAAGCAGCCTGCCTCACAGGGGTCTGGATGCCAGGAGACTGTTGCAGTGCCTGGGGACCATTCCCCTCCACCACTGGCACCCCTCAACCTGTTACCAGTGCTTCCCACCTACAGAGTTGGGGACTGTGGCATCCTATGGGGCAGGTGCCAGGGCTGTACCCACCTGGGTCTGGGTCATGGTCCATCCCTGAAATCCCCCTCTAACTTGGCCAATTGGCTCTCTGTTATTGCGCATGGCACCCCTACCGGGTAACACCTCAGCACCCTGACATGGCTGCTGTGTCCTCACCACCCCCTGGGGCACCCCATGCTCCTTCTGTCCCAGTCCCCTCCTTGTCAGAATATTCACTCCCACACACACACACACACACACACACACACACACACACACACCTTCATGGCCCCTCTGGTGTTGCGCTGGGGGGGTGACAGATCCCTACATCAAATCCTGCAGCTGCACCACATGTTTGCCATAACCTTGCTGCTGCAGAAACTCATGGGTCTTTGGTGTAGGGATCCCCTGTTTTATAAAATAGGGTGCAGGGTCCCTGATATGCCCAGAGTTTGCTGCAGCCATAGATCGACACAAACTGTGTTGCTCTAAGGGTGCTTTGAAAATCGGTCCCTTTATCTTTTTCTGTCTCTGAATCATTTGCTGTTCCTATACTCTTTGAAGAAATTGAAGACAGGAGACAAAATCCCTCAGTGGCAACTCAATAATTTTCAGTAGTGAATCCATGGTCTACATCCTAAAAGTGACATCTCATCTATAAAGCACTTTTCTACGAACATACGAATATATGAGCATATGAAAATTGCCAGCAGAAGAAAGTCTTTATGGTCTACCAAGTCTGCTCGATGATGCAGCTAGCAGCCCTTATTCTGCAGCTGCCCCTCCCTCCATTACCTCCCCTTCCTTGACCCTCCCTCTTGCCCTGTCCCATCCCCTTTTGAAGCTGCTCACTGTTCTACTGGATTCCACCTCTGGGGCAACGCGTTCTACCCAGTCACCACCCTCTCTGTGAAAAAGTGCCCCTCATCTCCCTCCTGAACCTTCCCTCCAGTCTCATATCATGGCCTCGGTGTCCCTCCCTCCCTCCCTTAGTTTGAAAGCCCTCTGTACAAGACTTGTTTATTCCTTCATGTACTTGAAGATTTCAATCATACCTCTGCTCACCCTCCTCTCCTCCAGTGAGTACATGTTCAGTTCCCTCAGCTTACTCGTGTAAGATAAGTCCCCCAGATCCTTGATCATCTTTGTCACTCTGTGCTGCACCCCTTCCACTAACTTAACATCCCTCTTCGGTATGGTCACCAGTACTGCACGCAGTACTCCAGGTGTGGTCTAACCAGCGATTTATACAATGGCAGAATCACCTCCGTCCTCCTTGAGGATATACCCCTTGCAATACAGCCCAGCATCCTGTTGGCCTTTCTACATTGTGGTGAGTTGTTCATTGCTCCTGTAATTAGCACCCCCAGATCCTTCTCCTCTTCAGTCACAACTAGCTGCTCACCCCCCAATAGGTAGCTCCTCTTAGGGTTTTTTGGCCCCAAATGCAGCACCTTACATTTTTTGGCATTGAACCCCAGCCCTCAGGTGTCTGACCAGGTCTCCAGTTTTGAGATATCCTCCTGCAACCCTTGCCAACCCTCTAGGTCAACCACCACTGCTCCTATCTTGGTGTCATCAGCAAATAAACTGAGTTTGCTCTTGATGCCCACCGAAATGTTGGCAATGAATATCCCAAACAACACTGGTCCCAACACCGAGCCCTGTGGAACTTAAGTTGTCACCGCCCTTGGGGATGACAGTTTCCCATCCACCATCACTCTCTTCTGTCTGCCTCGCAGCCAGTTCACTATCCAGCCCACCATTTTTGCACCTGCCCCAGTACCTTGTAGCTAACTTCCCAGTCTCCCATGTGGCACCTAATCCAATGCCTTCCTGAAGTCCAGGTACAGGACATCTACTGCATGGCCCTTGTCCAGTTGTCAAGTTACCCAGTCATAGTAATCCACCATGTTGGTCTGGCAGGATCTGCCAGTGACAACACCGTGCTGTCTATTGTCCTGCAGTCCATGGGCTTCCAGAAGGGCCACCAGCCTCTCCATCAGGATTGTCTCCATCAGCTTACCCACGATGGATGTGAGGCTCACTGGTCTATAGTTCTCCAGTTCATCCTTGGGGCCACTCTTGTGAAGAGGTACCATGTGAGTCATCCTTGAATCCTGAGGTACACACCCTGAATCCGGTGAGGCATTGAATAGGTCTGCCAAAGACCTCACCAAGACCTCAGCCAGTTCTTTCAGGACCCTGGGATGAATACCATCTGGCCCTGGCACCTTGTCCACCCTCAGAGCCCTCAAGCCCTCCAGCACCCTATCCCCTGTTATTTCCTTGTCCATTACCCCTCCCCCTCTGTTCCTGACCACAAACCCCCCTTTAGTATTCTCCCCTTTTCTGTAGTAAATACTGAGCAGAAGTAGTCATTTAGCGCTTGTCTTTTCACCTCCTGCTTCCACCCAGCCCCCTTCCTTCTTAATCTTTACTATATTGTCCTTACAGCTCCTTTTCTCCCTGATGTACCTAATGAATTCCTTCTCCCCCTCCTTAATGCCTTGTGCCATCCTGAGCTCCTTTGATGCCTTGGCTGCCCTCATTGCCCTTGTCACCTCTTTTGCTTCCTTTAGGTACTCCTCCTTGTCCTCCCCCCTCCCATTCTTTTGTACCTCCTGAATGCGGCTCTTTTATTCCTTACCTTTTCCATGACACCTTTGCACACCCTGCTAGGTTTCTTTGTCCTCACCTTCTTACTTTTGGCCTTGCTGCAGGTTTTAATTGCCTCCATTACCCTCTGTTTTATGAGCTCCCACCTCTGGTTAGTGACCATGCTAGGTTGAATTTTGTCCAGGTACTTTTTTACTACTTCCCCATCTTCTTGAAGTTGTCCCTCCTAAAGTCCAACACCCTTGTGTCAGATACTACTCTTTCCTTACCCAAATTCAACGTGAACCATACTGATTGGTAGTCGTTCTCTGCCAGTGGTTCTTCCACCCTCAGTTCCCTCACAAATTCCCCATTTGCTAGTACGACATTGAGGGTGTTCCTTAGCCTGGTTGGCTCATTGACCATCTGCATCAGGAAGTTGTCTTGGAAGGTGTCCAGCAATACCTGCTCCCTTCTATTGTTTGTGGCTGGGGTACTCCAATCCACCCCCCGTAGGTTGAAGTCCCCTATGATCACCACACTCCCCTTTCCACAGGTCCTCCAGATCTGTCCCACTAGTTCTCTGTCCAATTCTTCTGACTGTGAGGGTGGTCTGTACACCACTCCCATCCTGAGAGTCCTATTACTGGAGTCTGGATTTGCATCCATAGTGACTCCATCCTGCCCTCCTCCCGTATACACTTCAGTCTTTCCCTCTCATATAGTGCCACTCCCCCCCTTTCCCCATATCCTGGTACTGCCAGGTCCCAGTCATGGTGATGGGTGGCCCATGTTTTGGTAATAGCCTGTGTCACCTCCCTCCGCCATGATGGTCCTGAGAGATGTTGCTGTTTTTACTCCCTAGGCTTCTCAGCATTCAAGGTGACCACCTCCGTCCTCACGAATACTCTCCCTATTACCTGCCCTTAATCTCTTGTCTCTGTTATGGGGGTAAGCTCATCTGTCCTCCCAACCTGTGGCCTCTGCATGCCTCCTGCCCACTTGCCACCCCGCTCCTATTTTACATACTCACCCTCATCTATGTAATCACTTAACCCCTTTTCTAACACTCTCTTACCCTCCTCGCTTAAGTATAGTCTGTCCTTCAAGTAAAGGCTACTGTCTTCCCAGGTCCTTCCCCACCCTCCCACCAGTCCATACCCCTTGGCCGGACACCAAGTTCCTAGCCATTTATTAAATTCCTCTATTCTCTGTATCCTTGCAATGCTCACCCTGGGAACAGGAAGTATCTCTGAGAACATTACTGATCTCCCTGCCCCTCACATATTGGTCCTAATTTCTCAAGTCTCTTCTGCACTACATCTACGTCCCATCAGCCAGGTTGTTTGCCCCAAATGCAGAATTAAATGAGGTTTCTCCCTACCCCTTCTAGCATACAGTACTTCAGGACAGATTGACCCACCCTTTCTGCTGCCATTCCTGGCATGGCCTCCATCCATATGCGACTATGCCTCTCCCCCTTGCTACTCCACCTTAGTATTGAGTCCCCCAGCACTAAGATTCCACCCCATTTTCCAACCGCTTGTTCCCCTTCCTCCCTCCCTCCCTCCCCCTCAACACCTCTTCTTCCTCCTGCACATTAGTTCCTTCTTTTGGCCCTATTATATTTCCCCCATTCATGCTCCCCTCATCCCACTTTCATCCTAGCTACCCTCAGTTACATCTCCAAGCTCATCCCTCTTCCCTTCTTCCTTACCTTCCTGAATGGAATGTGCAGTTTTTATCATTGTAACTTTGTATTGACATCAAAACAGGTGCACCTTGTAAAGAGGGCTATTGTAACCCTAATGGGGTTTAAAGTTGTCTTCATATCCTGTATAAACAAATTTTGCTACTACTACTTACTACTGTGTACTGTTTTTCCAAAGACTCCTCTCCTAAACCTCCCTCTGCTTTTCTCATTCTAGCCTGTCCCCCCTTCTGACTCCCAGTCTGTCACCCCTTCCCCTCCTCCCCCCAACCTGCTTCTCCTCCCTTCTGCTTTCATCTACCCAAGTACCTTGTTTCCCCTGACTCATCGACCCCTGGATT
Source organism: Neoceratodus forsteri (assembly GCA_016271365.2). Taxonomy (NCBI): domain Eukaryota; kingdom Metazoa; phylum Chordata; order Ceratodontiformes; family Ceratodontidae; genus Neoceratodus; species Neoceratodus forsteri. The sequence goes on from JADMNL010000024.1 coordinate 132,234,923, forward strand.
GGGTCTCCCTGGCACAGGACCTCCTCCTCCACCAACCTTTTCCCTCTCCTCCCCCCGCCTGCTTAAGTTGCCCTCCCTCCTCGGCTCCCCTCCTATCACTTCGGGCTGTTGGACCATAACCCACCACTGCCCTTCTCACCTGCCTCAGTTCCTTTTGCAGGCTCATGATCTCTTTTTTAAGCCTTCCTATTTGGTTGCACACTAAGCATCCCCTACTCTCCATGCAACTTTAAGAAAGACTGGTGCTCCACAATTACTGCAGCCCACCACCCTTCTCATTTCTCTATTTGCCCATCAGCGACCCCCCATTATACCCAATGAAGGATCTCCATTCCCCAAGCCTCCTCCTCCCTCCCCCCTTCCTTCCTCTACCATTCCTAAACATGTTCCTCCCAGTTTTCAATAACCTTCCCTCCTGTGCTAAAATAGATTTTCCTGGAACAGAGAAGCCTGAAGAGAATGGAGAGATCTAACCAATTCCAGGAGACAATAAGAAAGGTAAATCCTCAAAATAGACCTCTGAGTCAAAGTCCTCCTTGAAAGCATAGCTGATATGAGCAGCAGACATAGAAAAGGAATATCAATAACTTAGTTATGAACATTGTTTTTTAGTGGTGTCTGTTGACATGGGAAAGTAAAAGTGGTATATGAAAAGTGACAAGTATCTCTTCCTTCTGGTTTGTAACAAGAGCATTGAGAGCAGAGCTCTCTGAACTGGAGTCTGGTCTAAAAATAGATCTCTAATGTTGTCTGAGATTCAGGGCTTCTGAAAGGGGAGAGAGAGAGAGAGACAGACAGAGACCGAGGGGAATCAAAGACTACCACTCATATCCTCCATGGTTTGTGGTAAAGAAAAACTGTTATTCTATTTGTATACTAGATAGCATGATGCACTGAAGAGGACCCTCATATTTCTTGGACTTCAGATTTTAGTTCTCAAAGCTCTCATCTTAGCTCCATCATCTCAAGATCCCCGAAGAAACACCCTTGATGTTTCTAAATGGCACATGCATGGCCTTTTAAATGCAATTGCTGAATAACATTAGATCTCCCCAGTTTGGGCTCTACTGTACAGGGATGATCTTTGCTAGCACCTTATGCCTAGCCCCTAGACACATGATGCTTGCAGTGGTCCTTACATTATGGTAGACTTCTTACTGCTGGGCCTAATTCATTCCTAAATATTACATTTCAGGCTGGCCCATTGGCACTGCGGCAGTGCTTCTGCTTGGAACGCAGACTACCTGGGTTCAGGAATAAGGCTAGGCAGTCAGAGGGCCAGTGGGTGCAGGGAGGCAGATTGAGTATCAAAGAGGACACTATTCTCCTCCTCCTCCAGGGAGGGCTGGTCACTGCCTCCGATGAAGTGCTGCCTCCTGGTGGACCACAGCTGGTAGCACAGTGGAGGCAGGGTAGGAGGGTGGAAATCAGCCAGGTTTGGTGTGACATAAATAAGGAGTGAGGCCACCAGTGAGTTCTGATGGCCACACTTTGAAGCCCTTTGAGCCCACCAAGAATTTGGGCTTGAGAACCATTGACCTAAAAGAGAGAATGAGTCTCAGATAAAATGTGATGGGACTGAGGGGAAACTTATGGAAGGGGGCTGGCAGGTGCAGAAGGGAGCATAAAAAGCAAATTAAAAATAATTACATTTCATGGTTACATAAAGACTAAATTGTTGCTGGATCCAGTCAGTTAAAGGGAACATTATGTTTTTTTCCCTTCCTTAATATAATTAAAAATATGGGCATGTACAGATATGCAGTCCATTGAATCTCCCAGTGTACTGTTTCATGCATTTGTTTTTAAATAGTCTGATGTATCATTTTTAAGTTCCCCTGTTCATGCTGCCCTTTTCCAGACCAACATTTTTTTTTAATTACTGTACTTATCAGTTCCAGTGCCTGGTGTGACATCAGTTGAGCTAAACCCTAGAGTGAATCTGCCCTGCAGGCTTTTGATCAACTGATGACACCAGTTTCCAAATCCCTGAGGAAGAGAAAAGTGCATTAGTTTCAGAGTTGGCTTTGAGGGAGGTGAAGTGGATGGTGCACTAAAGGGTTATATGATATGGGGTCACAGGGGACCATCATTTTGCATGCTAGGACAGGCAATTTCTACATTTCTCCCAAACCTCCCTCTGTCCACCTCCCATAGGATCATGCATGCCATGACATCCTGGCGGGTGCTAACTCTAGTCGTTACTTGAGAACAATAAGATGGGGACCCTGGGATACCAGGGGGTGAGGCCAATAACAGAGGGGAGCCTAATGAGCAGCCTGGAAAGCCTAAGTGTGGTGCCAGGAGAAAAAAAAGAGCAAAGAAAAGTAAGACAATTAAGTTGCTTTACTAGCATTATCAAGCTATGGAAAAAAATGCTTTAAGTTAACTTGCCTACTACTTTATGGTACTGGAAAAAAGTGAATGGCCAATTACATTATATTTTAAAGATTAATTCATCACTTCATTGTTAATGTGGTAGTCAAAAAGGTTGTAAAACTGCCAAATGGTCAATATATACTTCAGCTTTTTCAATAGCTTTGGAATATTTCAATAAGGAAGTAAGACAAATTTAATTTGCTCAAAGTAAGACAGAGATAGATATACAAACAGATAATAGATAGATAGATAGATAGATAGATAGATAGATAGATAGATAGATACAGGGATGGCCTTATGGGTAGGTGACCTAGATGGCTGCCATGGGCACCCTTCAATAGAGGCTGCCAAAAATCCATTACCTTTTTTTAAACCTTTTTAACGTGTGTAAGTGTACATTGTACAACTGCAAACATCCAGCGGCCAGTAGGCAGCAGCACATCATGTGTCATGGGCATGGCTTCTCACTATGTACCCCCCCGCACCTAAGAGATTTTGGTGCATGGTGGCAAGAAAGCATGCCATGCAGACCAATGCAGTCAGAGTGATGGAAAGCAACTCTGCCTCTGAGGAGGGAACAGTAGCAGATGGTGGCCATCACACTCGCATTGTGTGATGAGACTGTGTCATCAGGTCAAGGATAAACAATGCTGCCTGGGAGGGAGCACAGAACTGAACCATGGCACACACAATGCCCGATATTGACCCTATTTCCTGTCCAGCAAGAAGACTCTCAGTGATCATGGGCAGCAGTCTATAACAGCGTGGCAACACAAGAGGACAGCAGGATGTGAGAGAGTCAGCCAGCCAGTAGGGAGGGCTGAGTAGGAGAGCCTCTGGTCTCCTGCTTCCAGAGAAGACAAGGAGCCAGTAACCTGAGGTGAGTCTTGAGCTGAGGAGGGGACTGAAGGGGAGGGGAGTGGGAGAATCATGATAGTCACCATTGTCAGATGTAGAACATACAGTAGTAGAATGAGTGTTAAATTGTTTGGAAACCTATCACTGTACACAGTATGGTGTGAAGCAGAAGGAAAACAATTAAATACCTTGTTTTCATTTTGAAGGAGTCAAATAATAGCCACAAGAGATGCATTTTCCAAACTCAGTGTTGTAGGGGATGTAGGACTTCCAGAGCCAGAAGAGCTTGTTATTATCATGGCTGCTTTGACTCAGGTTGGGGGTTGGGGGTCATTTAGCACTCATAAAAAGATGAGAACCAGAGACACATGAGCATGGTTGGCTGGAAGGAGGATGTTGCTTGGGGCTGCAGCTGCTGCCTGCATGGTATGGCCTGGGACTTAGTCTCATGCTGTAATTGCATTAACAGTTAAAATATAATGTGTGAATCCCAGGTCAGGAGGGAGTGGACTGGATGGCTTGTGGGGCATAGAGGGAACACTAAGTTCATTTTTAGTAAAGTGATAATTCCTTTGACCCTGTGTCCTATCTGTTGGTGGTGGTGGTTGGTGGGTGGGGGGAGGACTTTTTTTTGGAAGGGTGCAATTTGCATAGATAGACAGACAGACAGACAATAGATAGATAGATAGATAGACAGACAGACAGGCAGAGATTTCACACACAATCAACACACTGCCACAAGCCCTGACAAGTAAGCAATAATACCTTACAGGGTGGGTGGTATTGGGCTATACTGGACCACCCAGGGGCTTATTGAGGACCAACGCCACAGGCAGAGGGCCTTATAGCCCCTGGAAGGTCCAGTAGAGCCCAATGCCACCCACCCTGGAGGGTATTATTGTACTTACAAAATGGGTCACTGTATTATTATTTGTTTAGAAAATATATTTTTATGTTTACATGTTAAAACTCATTTGTTTTGTAATAAAATAGTTCCTCCACCTGCATTAGACTGCTGTGGGTTTGTTTTTTTTTTTTGAGTTGGGGACTTGTGTCCTAGAGGACCCTCCATTGTTGTGACTTGAAAATGGTTGTCATGGTTACACCCCGCACAAATGGTGAGTTAGACTGCCTCCATTTTAAAAATGTTACTGTCCCCCCCCCCACCACCACCACCAAACACACAAACACATACAGGTTGTGATCTGTGATCCATTTTTGTTTTGTTAGTGTTTACTCACATGTGTCCATCTCCCCCACCACCACCATGTGTTCTGTGCAATGCCGACAACGCTGCAAGGCAACAGTAGGAGAGAAGAGGTACCATATAATTTAAGATAAAAAAAAGTGAAGTTAGTATGTTTTACCCCTTTCTTTTTTGTTGCCAGCAGGGAAAACGTCGGGGGGGGGGCAGCAATTACCATAAGGAATGTCCGATACTATACTGCCGATTTGGTTTGGAACTGAAAAAAGGAAGATTTCTTTGTTTGCTGACTTGATTTTTACAGCTTAAATGGTTGTTTACATTTTGTGTTTACTGGGGCAGTTTGGCTCACGTTATAGTGGAAAACGAGGTCAATCAGCCCGAGGAGTGAATGGGAGAATCGGACTGAGGAGTGGATTTTCCTTACTTTGGCTCCCCAGACATGGACACACTTTACTGGCCTGTATGAGTTACTATGCTGACCAGCTTTTCAGGGAATAGGACCCCTGAGTTGCTGTGTTTATTTATATTACGCTGCTCTCTGTGAAAAGGCTGAATTTGATTTACAAAAGGTGTGTTTTATTATGTTGTTGACAGTTTGGGCATATGGTGGTGGGGGGGAGCCACTTATTGTTTGGTTGGCAAGATCCATTAGCGACTGGGAAAAAATGGTGGGTCTGCCATTTGAAAATTCCCTGTACCCATTGATACTGGTGATGAGGTCAGGTTTGGACTGGCACTTTTAATACCCAGGCTCTGTTGTCTGAAAGATGCCCACCTTGGCAGAGCTATCAGCCAGTCAGAGTCCAGAGACTTCTTAGCCCATTTTGTAAGGGCAATATAGTTCACTTTCTAAATCACACTACCAATTACCTGGTTACAACTTTCTCAGGGCTGTTCCTTTAAGTTCCTCCACAGGTTCCTGCTCACACAGCACAAGGCCATCTGCTTGCCCACACAGTCCAATGCCCTTTGGACATGGGAACCCCCTTATTTGCTGCAGGTATCCTCTCCCTTGCTCTTTATCAGATGCAGGTTCACTTTTTTTAAATTTGGTTGAGTTCTGTCCAGAAGAAGATAATGGACTTTGCTCAATAAAAGTGGATTACCTTTGTCTAATAAAATACTGTAGTCATGGATTTATATTCACTATAAATTATTTAATATTTACACTAAATTTACAAGATACACAGCAAACTAAATGACACACTGTTGAACAACTTTAGGAAACTAAACACATAAAAAATTTTAAACAGAAAGAATTGCAAACAGAAGAACCTCTCTAACGCATACTTAAAATCTTCTTCCTTACCTCATGGTCCTTCTCTGAAATTGCAGATGTGGTGCCCACAAGCCTTGATATCCAGAAGTTCATTACTTCTCTTTTATATAGTGGTCCTCTGCTATGCAATGTGACTTCTAACTGGATCTGAATTTTCTATCTATTGCAAAGACACCCTGTGATGTACCTTGCAGGGCGTGCTTCTCCCATTTATGACGTCACTCAGAGGGTTCAGCCCACCTTCTGGAAAGAGTCCCCATTTTTTTCAACAAGCCTAAGAACATGTTCAGACTAGCTTAACGGCTGCTTGTTTTCATGCTAATTAAGGATGCACTCAGGAAGAACAAGCCCATTACTTTAATTACCTGCTACAGACAGACTAGCAGCAAACATAGTAGGCAGTCCCCATTGTAAGCTGGTTTGCACAGTAGTTAGACACCAGGTTCCACTATTGAGATGATAAATACTCACCTTAAATTCAAATTAAGCTGACAATCCCGTAATTACAATTCCATAATGTCTGCCTGCACCCAAGATGACCTTCAAATGAGATTACGTTAAATTGGGTGCAGGGGGAAATACAAACACACACATAACAAATGTTCATGTTACAAATTGCTACAACTACATGTTGTTACACTATACATTCCTATATATATATGTATCATGCAATAAAACTATGTCAAGTCATTGCTAGGGTTCAGTTTTACAGCTGCAAATGGAGGGAAATGTGGCATTAGAGTTTTTTCAACTCTAACACCCATGCTTCTTCCCAGCCCCATGACCCAAGACCAAGCTGCATGCCAAGGGCCATGCCCTATGGGTCTGCTACTTCAAGCTACAAGTCTGGAGCTATACCCCACAAATTCACATAGGGCTGCAGCATCAGTCATAACTTTCTTTGTGCAGGGCCCTTCAGGCCCTGGGAGAAGCTGGATTCATCTCATAAGTTTCTTTGCATAGGGCCCTGTAGGCTCAGTGTAAAGCAAGAGATCACTCACAACTTTCTTTGTGTAGGGCCCTGTGGGCCCTGTCTAAAGCAGGAGATTACTCATAACTTTCTTTGCACAGGATCCCAGAAGCAACAGACCTATGGAACATTACCCCAAACCTGTAACTTAGCCCTGCATCACAAGGCTTGGGGCTGGTGGAAGAGGATAAGAATTCAGGAAGAAAAAAACTTAGCATCACATTTTCCTCTTTTTATCGCAATGCATCAATGTAGTTTTCACAATTAATGTCCTTACGTTTTGAAAAAGAAGAGTCTTACCTTGCTTCTCACAGGGCTCTTCAGGCCCTTCATGAAACAGGAGGTGAGTCCTAACCTGTTCGAAACAGGAGGTGAGTCCTGATTTTCTTCATGTAGGACCCATTAAGCCTTGCTTGAAGCAGTAAATAAGTTCCAATTTGCTTTGCACAGGCCTGCCCAATGAAAGAAATAAGTCCTAACTTTCTTCATGCTGATTGCATGATACCATGGATAAAGCAGGAGGTGATTCCGGATGTGAAGGGGACTTAGTGCCCCACATGATGAAAAAGTTGAGTACTAACTTGCTTCACTCAGGGCAGAGCAGGAAGCAGGATGTGCATGAATCCTAACTTTCTTTGTGTGGGGCTCCAAAGCGGATGAGAAATAACTTTATTACTACTTTGTTCTATAATGACTTTAACTGTAGTACAAAAATGCATGCAATTTTTTTTTTTATTTGGTTGTGTAGGACTAGAACAACTCGCATGATGATTTTCATACTTCAAACAGTTAGTTCACGTTGAAAATTTCTGCCATGATTTTGTCACTTTTTGCTTGTGTTGGACTTAGACAACTTTACACAATGTGAAATCCTTAACAAATACTTGTTCTCTGTATTTAGTAAGGAAGAAGAAGGTTGTGGCCCCACTTTGGCAGAGAAAAGTCCAGACATCAGCAATAAGGATTCATCACCTTTCACAAGGGAAAGCATCCTGAAGGAACTAGAAAAACTCAGGATCAACAAGGCAATGGGACCTGACAGAATTCACCCCAGGCTACTGAAGGAGCTAAGGTATGATCTGGCAACACCACTGGCCAAGTTGTTCAACCTCTCGCTAGAGGTTGGGGAAGTTCCTGTGGATTGGAGAAAGGCCACAGTTGTCCCACTCCATAAAAATGGCAGTTGGGAAAGTGCTGGTAATTATCGCCTGGTAAGCCTCATGTCAATTGTGGGCAAAACAATGGAAACCCTACTTAAGGAAAGAATTATATTCTTTCTCAAAGAAAATGATAGAATGTTCCCAAGACAACATAGTTTTACCATAGGAAGATCATACCAGACAAACCTTGCAGATTTCTTCAATTGAGTAACCAAGACACTGCAGCAGGGTGGTGCTGTGGATGTGATATACCTGGACTTCAGCAAAGCCTTTGACTAGGTCCCACATAGAAGACTGTTGAACAAACTTGGCAGCATGGGAGTAGGGCACAGAGTGGTAAACTGGGTACGGAGCTGGCTTAGTGGAAGGACACAGAGGGTACTGGTTAATAGCTCACTATCTGAGGAGAGGAAGGTAACTAGTGGAGTGCCTCAAGGATTGGTACTAGGGCCTATCCTCTTCAAAGTTTTCATCAGCGACATATCTGAGGGCCTTGAAGGCAAGGTAAGTCTGTTCGCAGATGACACAAAGGCATGTAATAGGGTTGACACTCTTAGTGGAGTGGAAAGGATGAGGGCTGATCTACAAAGATTAGAAAGGTGGTCAAAAACTTGGCAACCAAATTTCAATGCCAAAAAGTGCAAAATCATGCACCTAGGGAAGAACAATCCTTGTGAGGGATACCTTCTGGGTGGAGTAAAACTGGAAGCCACAAAGCAGGAAAGAGATTTGGGTATAATTGTAAAAGATGACCTGAAAACATCCAAACAGTGCGAAAAAGCAGCATTAAAGGCAAATGGTATGTTGGGCTGCATAGGAAGAGGAATGACTAGTAGAAAGAGGGACATAATTATGCCACTATACAGATCACTTTTGAGGTCTCACCTGGAATACAGTGTGGTGTTCTGGAGACCACATCTTAGAAAGGACATAGACAGACTGGAGACAGTACACAGGAAAGCTACAAAAATGATACTCAGACTCCACAACAAGACATATGAAGAATGACTGCATGCCCTTAACATATATTCCCTGGAACAACATAGAGAAAGGGGGGACATGATCAAAACCTTTAAGTACCTGAAGGGAATAAACAAGGTCCAGGTTCAAGACCTGTTTCAGCTCAAGAATCACACAAGAACAAGGGTCCATGGCATAAAGCTGGAAGGGAGCAAGTTCAAGAGCAACACAAGAAAGTTCTTCTTTACCAAGAGGGTGGTGGATGCTTGGAATGACCTTCCACCAGGGGTTGAGGCTAAGTCAGTTGGAACATTCAAAAAGGCCTGGGATAGGCACAAAGGTATTATAACACTGAATAGCAGTTAATGGAGGGGGGGCTAGGCTCATGGGCAGACTAGATGGATCTTGTGGTACCTCTTCTGTGGTCACTTTCTATGATTCTGTTTTTTTTTCATTTGTTCATGTGCCACTGTACCAAGCGTGTGTTATATGTTATGCATGTTCTGAGTTCATTAAAGTTTGTATCATTGGTTTTTGAAGTCAATCACAAAAACCTTTTTTCTAATTAAAATACTAATTTTATTTTTTTAAGTCATCTTAGATGTTCCAATAGAATGTCTTTTGATTAACCACAGAACTGTGAACCTTTAGAGTTATGTATTTTCCTATTTTTAGCTTTTAAGGTTTTTGTTTGTGGTCAGCTTTAACTCAGAAAAAAAAACCTTGACTTTTTTAGCTATTTTTTTCAGCCATTTTTAACTGACTGTTCAGTGTAATAAATTGCACTGCTGGGTTCCATTGATCCCAGCACCACTAAATGACTTAATTCAGGATGCTGAATTCAGGTACTGTCATTTTAACATTTAACCAATTTATGCCACAATATTTTAATATGAAATAACTCTACACTACACCAGCTATTTGATCTGCGTAAAAAGTTCTTCAGAAACAACACAAAGAATGGACTTATTTCTGACTCTTTGGGATATCAAACAATTACTAGTAATTTGCATGTAGTGATGCTGACAGGCATTCTTTGCCTCCAGCCCAGTTATGGAGGACCCAGAACTGTATCTCCCTAACAGCACCACACACTGTGAATTACTGAAAAGTTCCCACTAATATAAAGAACACAACCCAAAGCATTCAAATATTTTACGTGTTCCATAGAATAAAACTACAGAAGCACAACAGAGTCATGTATGCCAAATTAACAATTTGCGATGCCCTTATTAACCTCTTCTTCAATGAATTAAACAATTACCTCTTGTTACAGAAACTATATTTCTACCACCTCAGCATCTGAGGCAAGTGGTACCTCTGAATTTGTGTTATAACCATTTTCTTCTTCTGGGGCCTCTTGCCTCCAGTTTCTCAGTGAATATCTGAGCTCCACTGGATCAAATAAAATAACTGATTATGTTTGCAAATTATTTTTGTTTTGCATGGCTGTGTTTATAAAATGTACCACAAAGGGTCAGTCACTTTGTCTTTCAATGCAAGAAGTCTTCTTTGCTAGGTTGCAAAAAAAAAAGACCAAATTCTGAAAACAATAATACTTACAGCCCTTATAATAAAGCGTTTCCCTTGATTTGGCCAAGTGAATAACAAGTTCATGGTCTGGGTTGACAGTAAATGAGAACACAATTGTAAATTTCACTCAAACAACAATTTGATCTTCTCCACCAATTTGCTGGGAAGATTTTCTTGATAGAATTTAAAAGCTTTAACAACAACAGAGGAGGGCCTGTTGGTAAGGAAAACATCTGCATAAGTACTTCCCTAACAACATACAGCAGTGGGCAACATCTTAAAACTTTGCTTTGAGGAGAAATTCTTGAATTTTACCAAAGTTGTGAAGTTCTCATTTAAGGCGAATTTCTACTTTACCTCAAAGATCTTTGCGAATGGCAAAAATGTGAACTTCGCCTGTGAACTATGGCTAAAAAGTGAAATTTGCAAGGATTCATGGGATTAGTGGTCACATGGTGCTGCAGTAAGCTGTATTGCCATGTGTAGGCTGAATTCAGAGCAGTGTGAGGAAGAGAGAGCTTGTGTTAGTTGTGCTCTGTATCTTTAGGTGCTGTTACACTACCAGTTGTGTAATGGAGTGACCGTTACAGAACTAGTTTACCGTTTCATCCATTGCTGGGAAAATTGCATTCCTTCCGCTTCAAAGTGAACACTCACCTGAACCGCGTTCCGTGGTTGGCATGATTTATCCCGATATTTTCCGCTGCATCCTGCAGTGTGAAAAGGCCATTCCTGCAGCTGTGTGTCCCATGCACTAGCTCTCAATGCTTCGATAGGAACCGTAGGACAGGGTGTGCTGACATGTTGCTGTGCATGTATACTGAAGGCACAACAGAACAGACTGCAGCAGCACTACACAGGTAACGATCCCTTTGGAAGGGAAACCTGTGTGTAAAAGTGCCTTTTGTGCCTAAAAACCTTTGAAAAGCATTTAAAACAAGCAGTGTTTTTCCAACAAATCACTCCATTAAGTGTTTCCTGTGCCTTATGCCGCTATATCACCAATTATTTCTGGTATTTATTGTGATTTAGTGAGTTTAAAGTTGTTGTTTTGTTTTCTGTGTTCTGTATTCTGTGTAGTAAGGCAGTGTTGTGGGGAGAAGGAAGCAACGTCCAGCAAGAAAAAGGGAGGCTATGCAGCTTTTCCTGTCTTAGCAGGCAACACTGTTGTAGTCAGTGTTTTCTGTGAATAATTTTTTTTTGGATTTCTGTGGTTTGTTATTTTTGTTCTGTAGAACAGTTAGGTATGTTTTACTGAATTATTTTTGTCACTGTAGCTTGAGTATCTTTATGTAATTTTTGTTTATTGATGGAAGTTATTTTTTTCATGCACATAGTAATGTTGTGATAATTACCTGATTTGTTGCATCTTGCATGTCCTCGAAATCCTTGTCATGTATTGTTTGTGTGAAAAAAGAAAAACAACTGGTGGTGGTGTGGGTGCTGCTGCTTGTTCAGGAGGAGCTTGAACTTCAACAGTTGGTGTTGCCACTTTCACAGGGTGTGCCTGCCACCCCACCATGACATGGGAAGTTCCCTTATGTCCTTCACAAACTGCTGCCAACAAAGACAGACCACCACCTCTACCACCCCCCACTCACCATTTCCCTCTGTTTTTTCTCTCCCACTCAGCCCTGTGATTTGCCGTGAGATGGGTCCTCTGGTCCCCAGTACCCATGTGTGTCCCCTGCTTGCCCCGGCAGACACGTTCATTGTATAGGTTGCAAGTGACCACACTTTGGCCACTAGTATCACAGGTGAAAAAAGATCATATAAGTGGCAAAGACCATACAAGAGAGGACTTGGGGTATGTATGAGTACTACAAGAATAAGTTCCTAAGAAATACCAACTTAAAATGGACATGTAAAAAAACATAAAAATTAAAATTCCCACAGGATAACATTGCAACTTTAATAAGCTGTAACTCTGTAAGTCTTTGGACAATCTATCTATATATCAAAAAAGGTATCTGAGTACTACAAGGACTCAGTCCATAAGAAATACCAACTGAAAATAGACATATAAAAAACATAAAAATAAAATAAATGAAAATTCCTATAGGCCAACATTGTAACTTTAACAAGCCGTAACTTTGTCAATCTTTGGAGTTAAGGGGAATCTATGTATCAAAAAAAGGGCTCAATGAGTAGTAATGAGTGGTAGGGAAAATGATGGAATCACTTCTGAAGGAAAGAATTGTTGAGTACCTAGAGGCCAGTGGGGCACAGGACCCAAGGCAGCATGGTTTCACAGCAGAAAGGTCATGTCAGATGAACCTAATAGATTTCTTTGACTGGGTGACAAAAGTGGTAGACCAGGGAGGGGCTGTGGATATGGCCTACCTAGATTTTAGCAAGGCATTTGACATAGTCTCACACAAAATATTAATATACAAGTTAGCCAGCCTTGGAGTGGGTCCCAAGGTGGTAGCCTGGATAAAAAACTGGCTGGACAACAGGATGCAAAAGGTAATAGTAAACGGAGTCCACAGTGAAGAAAGGAAGGTAACTAGCAGGGTACCGCAGGGTTCGGTACTGGGACCGGTCCTCTATAATGTCTTTATAAGTGACATTGGAGAGCACCTGGAAGGAAAGGTATGTCTCTTTGCAGATGACACAAAGATCTGCAACAGGGTTGATACACAAGGTGGAGTGGAACGAATGAAAAGGGACTTAGCAAGGTTGGAGGACTGGTCAAATATGTGGCAGCTCAGATTCAATGCAAAGAAGTGCAAGGTAATGCATCTGGGAAACAAAAACCCAGGGGAAAAGTACACAATGGGGGGTGAGTTAATAACAACAAAAATCAAAAGAGACCTAGGAGTAATTATGTCAGATGACCTAAAGGTGGGCAAGCAATGTGAGAAGGCAGTAAGGAGGGCTGGGGGGATACTGGGATGCATAGGGAGAGGCATCAACAGTAGAAAACAGGAAGTTGTTATCCCTCTGTACAGACAGTTGGTGAGACCCCATCTGGAGTACTGCGTGCAATTCTGGAGACCCCATCTCTGCAAAGATATAAACAGAGTGGAGGCTGTTCAGAGGAGGGCAACCAAAATCATGCAGGGTGTGCACCAGAAGACATACGAGGAGAGACTGAGGCAGCTTAATATGTATACCGTTGAGGAAAGGAGGGAGAGGGGGGACATGATAGAAACTTTCAAGTATCTCAAGGGAATTAAAGTACAAGAGGGTAGTATTTTTCAGAAGAAGAGATGTGCAAGAATCAAGTGGGCACAATTTGAAGATAGAGGGGGGATGGCTCAGAGGTAATGTTAGAATGTATTTATTTCACAGAGAGGGTTGTGGATGCATGGAACAGCCTTCCTGAGGAGATTGTGGAGTCAGGAACAGTGGGAGAATTCAAGAATGCATGGGACAGGCTGTTGATTAACTAGAATCTGCAGCTTATCCATCAGGTTGGGAAATGGGCAGACTAGGTGGGCCAAGCAGTCCTTATTTGCTGTCAAATTCTAAGTTTCTATGTTACACAACTAAGTCCCTAAGAAATACCAACTGAAACTTGACAAATGAAAAACATAAAAATTAAAAAAGGAAAATTCCCTTAGCATAACATAACAACTTTAACCAGCCATAATTTTATCAGTCTTTGGAGTTAAGGGACAATCTGTGTATCAAAAAAAAGTATTTGTGAGTACTACAAGACTAAGTCCCTAAGAAATACCAACTGAAAATACACATACAAAAACATGAAAATTAAAAAGTGAAAATTCTCGTATGATAACACTACAACTTTAACAAGCCATAATTCCATCAATCTCTTGAGTTAAGGGACAGTCTACATACAGTGGCCCAGATATTCAAAAGATTTGTGCATGGCACAACAGTGTTGAGCTATGTGCAACCCCCTGATGTGCCTCTGGCACGATATTCAAATGGAAATTGCGCCTAGCACAAATCATTGATGTGCCAGAGCGCATCAGTAATGTATTACAGGCGCAGGTGGGGCATGCCCATGCATACTCTGCACTACCTGATATTCAGCCCAGGAAGTGCGGAGGCCATGCATGCGCCCCCTACCTCGCTACTGCACAAGTGTAAAAAAAAAGGAGAAGCGGTTGGCCACCCACAGGTGAGCTGCTGCATTGCAGGGTGCAACATGGCAGTTGTCACCTGTGGGTGGCCACCTGAGCTCCGCTGCATCTCTGTGGTGGCACCCCCATTCCTGATTGCGGGCATTAGTAAAATAAATAAAACCTCCTACATCCCTGGTGGTCTAGTGGACTGCTGCCCACCCGATCGTGGACTTAAGTAAATAAAAAGATTTATCCTATATCCCTGGTGGTCCAGTGGACCTGTCTGTCCAATGGTGGGCTGAATTAAAAAAAAGAAACCTATATCCCTGGTGGTCCAGTGGAGCCCCCTCTCCGCCCACCCACTGATCCCCACTGCCCCGCTTCCCTCATCAGCGGCGGGTGGCAGCATCCCACCTACCTGCTGCCCCACCGCTGACTGACTTACATCAGTAGGCTGTACACCCATTGGTCCACAGCGTGAGCCAATGGGCATGCAGCCCATACCATACTACAGATTCCAGTACATACTGAAATGAGAAAAAATTGCAGTTTGTGATATCACAGAGACATGGTATAGAGAAGGGGATTGGATATACAAATTCTTAGTTATACAGTAATATATAAAGATAGAACTGACAAAACTGGTGGAGGAATGGCATTCTATATATTGGATAATCTTAGGGTGAGAGAAATTAAGCAAACCACAGAAACATTTGGAAATAATGAAATACTTTGGGTTGAGATACACTTGCAGAACAAAAAAATTACCATAGGTCTGGTTTATAGACCACCAGATTATAATATGGAACAAAACACTAGATTTCTGAATGAAATTGATACAGTAGAGCCCAATGGTGACTACATTGTAATGGGTGATTTTAATATGCCGCATATTGATTGGTCTGCACTTGATGGTACAAGTCAAATGGAAGAAAGATTTATAAAATTAACTGTACAGAAAAATATGCAGCAATTAATAACAGGTTAACACCAGGGGATCAAATATCTTGGATCTAGTATTTTGTAATTTACCGAACATATTACGAACATCAAAATAAAGGAACCCCTAGGATGTAGTGACCATTACGCTGTACATTTCAAAATCAACATATCATGGGAAAGGATCAAGGGGTGTACTGTAATTAAATATTACAATGAAGCAGATTTTGTTGGCATGAAGAATTACCTATCCACCTGGAAATGGGACAATGAACTCCTAAATCAGAATCTGGATGTAATATGGGATAAAATCAAAGAAAACATTAACTTCTGTGTAGACAATTTTGTACCTGAAATAAGAAAAAATATAGTAGTTTAGGAAGGGCACCACCATGGTTTAATAAAACAATCAAAAATGCATTAACAAAAAAAAGGTTTTCAGGAAATTAAAAAAAACACAAACCAACAAACATTAGATAAACTATAAGAAAAAGGTAAACATTTGTAAAAAAGTCATATACAAAGCTAAAAATGATATGGAACTTGACATAGCTATGTCAGGTCAAACAAACTCAATATGATTACATTGGAGCATTAAGAGGTAGACAAAATGATGTAGGAACACTGTTACAAGATGGTAAATTAATCACAGAAGAGGTAGAGATGGCTACAGAATTCAACAAGTATTTTCTAAGTGCATTTCAGACAAAAGATAGATTTCTATCAAAGCCAATGGTTTGTTACCTGAAAATTTTGAATTAAAAATTACTGAACAAGAAGCATGGAAATAAATCAATAATCTTAAAATTGACAAATCAGCTGGACCAGACAGAATTCATCATTTACTCATAAAAACAATAGCTGGGGTATGTATTGGCCCACTAACTGTACTATTTAATAAATCATTAATGGAGGGTGCTGTAGGAACAAAGGTTTATAATATTGCTTTTTATAATAATGCACTTGGATTCACCTCGGGCCTTACACAAACATTTATTTATATAAATTACCAAGAATAATAACAATTTACATATGATATTATCCTATGCGCTCCAGATTCAAATATAATGGCAAATGACACTGCTTACCACACTTACGATGAAAAATCTATATTTTATTTACACCTATACAATAATTCTAAATATTCCTCATTAGCATAAATATCAAGCCTAATATTGTAAACATCAACAAAATTGTTTCAGATAATCCAGCAAACTAAATAAACATTGCAGATGAAAAAGCAGATTTCATTATGATAAATGGTAATAGTTAAACTAAGCTTCTGTCATACTTAGTATTTAACATAACCTTCATGCATAAGAACATATACTTATAAGATCACTATCTCAGATTATTTCTGCATAAAACTTGTTTCAAAACTTTACAGCATGTAAAATGTATTTTCTATGAGAACTGGCAACAACTCATTATATCAGTGTTTTGTACTACACTTTCATAAAACTCAGTTTTAACTTTTTAGATCATGCAAAATTTCTTTGTTCAAAGCTTTTAAGCTATATACCCAGATTCTTTAGTTAAGGGTAAATTTTCTTGTTACTTTCCCAGATAAGCCAATTTAGAACATTAAAACTATTAATTAGTAAAAGTAATACAATTATACTTATATTTCTGGTTGTAGAAGTGGCTCTTCTTCTCTCAACTTAGAACTCTTGGTTTAGTCTGGCTCTTGATGAAAAGGTCTCTTTGTCAGCTAACCTTGACCCTGGAACTTTTTTTAGCATGGACAAACACTGCATCATAAACTTTTTGCTGAAAGTCACTTTACCAAAATTTAGTTCTTAGATTTGTAGAACACAGCTTCAATCTGCACAGTCCATAGCAATACTGGATTCAAAGAACTTTCTTGGGGATAGCAAAGTTGTTTTAACAACTGAAACTTAATGGCTTCTTCATGTTGTACATCTGCTTTTAAAACCTTAGGACACTAGATCTTCTTCTGCTCAGCATGCTGCATAGCTTGTGCGAGTTTTAAAATTAAGTCTGTGTCTCGGCAACAGCAGGCAACATTACTTCAGTCAAGATTCTCAGCAAATAAAACACATACCTTGCTTTGTACACAATGAGAATGTCCTTGCATCTGGTTTTTGCACCTGGATCTTTTGGCTATGCTTAGGCTGGTCCCTGCATTCCAAACTGGCATGGCCCAAAGTATAAAGCCATTAAAATTCTTTATTAAACTAATGTAGGTCTTTTTGCATCAATATTTTGGTCCAGACTGAAGTGTGACCAGACAACTTCACTAATATAAAACTGCCTGGTGATGATATCACCATATTTTGATTAGCCTGAGTTACTACAAAGGTAGGGCATCTCAGAAGATAAAAGATGACATACAGAAATGCCTCTTAAGACATCCCCTTTCTCCTCAAGACTAGTTTTTAATTCAACATTATTTTCCTTAATAACATTTTAATTTAACCTAATTTAAACATTAAACTTACATACACAGGCATGTTACATTAAGCAAATTATTCTGGTAGAAGTCTGATATTTGTAGTATTTATATTTCCTAACTTACACTATGAAGGTTATAACTTCATAATTTTAATAAAATGTCTTCAAATAAAGTTATAGTCTTGTTCTAAGTATTCTAAGCTACAGAATGATATAGGATTTGTAAAAAAAAATCCATTCCTAAAGTCCTTAAAATATTACTTTTTTGTAAAAATACATGGATTCTTTGTTCTACTCAAATACATACATCTTAAAACTGTCAGAAATATTCTTTTAAACAGTTTGTTTCTATATAGCAACAAAATACAGATTTAAGAACTATCACGAGATACTAGATTTGTGTAGTTTCCTAATAAGAAAATTATATTAAATAAGTTTTAAACATAACTCCTAAACTGTTAGTCCTGCAACCATGAAAATGAGTATGCTGATTCATCATACTAGTGTCTAAATACTGTCCAGTTTTAATGGCAGCAGTGCACTGCATCTTTAAACTATGAATAAAACTTCTTATTCTAATGTAAAGTAATGGAACTTTTAAACTTACTTTTTTTAGACAAGTCCATGCTGTACTAGTCACGTGATCTCCTATCTGATTGTAGTCATGGATACCTAGCTCTGGCCAGGACTTTCTTGTACAAAACAACCATATACATTTTAATATAAGTGTCTTCCCTGCAATGTAATTATCATGGCAACCTCTCAGTTGGATTAGCTAACTAGCAGCTATTCAAAGGCATGTGACAGTTCCTGGTTCTGTGAAGAGGCCACTCTCGTGGGACTTCCAATTTAAAAGAAGACTTTACTGGAACACACTTTTTTTTCTGAACTCTGAAACTGTCTCCATTTTACATGGCATCATTTCTCTATTTTAATGTTTTTTTAAGAGTTAATCAACATTAATCTTAACCAGAATTTAGAGTAACATTTCCCATGATTAATATTGTATAAAATCACATAAAATAAGTTAAATATCAATTCCTGATAATAAAAATTAAATTATTTTTCCATCAAGGGTTTTGTTCCTACAGTGCAACAATTAGTAACCGGAGAGATGCTATGGTCACTCCAATTTTTAAAAAAGGCGATAGACACTCAGTATCCAATTATAGGCTTATCAGCCTGACTTCTGTGTTGGGAAAAATCATGGCAGCACTGATTCAAGATAGAATTAAAGAACATGTTGTAAAAAGTGGGAATATATATAGTACACAGCATGGGTTTAACACAGGGAAGTCATATGTTATGAATCTTCTCGCCTTTTTTGAACCAATTAGTGTAGCACTTGAGTCAGGCCTATCTGTAGATGTCATCTATTTGGATTTTTCTAGATCATTTGATGTTGTTCCACACAGAAAACTTATAGAGAAATTTATTGAAATTAAGTTATATCCAAATATAATTTCATGAGTAAACTCCTGATTATGTAGCAGGAGGAAGATGGTTAAAATCAGGGGATATGGCTCAGAGTGCAGTAATGTGACCAGTGGGGTACCTCAAGGCTCGGTGATGGGCACTACACTTTTCAACCTATTTATTTCAAGAATGCAGACATCTAGTACATCCTGGATGGCTAAATACACAGACAATAGCAAATTGGGGGTGATTGTCAACAATCAAAATGATGAGCAACTGTTACAAGAGGATCTTAATAAAATATTTCAATGGGCCAAAATAAATAAAATCAAATTTAATGTTGACAAGTGTAGGGTGATGCACTTTGGACAAAGGAATCCACTTTATGTGTATCATCTGGGTGAGTTTGAATTTTGGGTAACCATGGATGAGAGAGATTTGGGGGTGACTGTGACAAATAAATCATCATTTGATACACCTTTTAAGATCACTGCTCAGAAATGTAATAAAATACTTGGCTGTATTTTTAGAAACATTAAAATTAGAGATCAACACATAATCATCCCATTGTATACACCACTAGTGAGGCCCCATCTGAATATTGCTCCCCCTTTTGTGCACCACAGACAACTAGAGACATTAAACTGTTAGAGCGAGTGCAAAGGAGGACGAGAAGGGGAATTCATGCTATGAAAGGAAAATCATATCACTATAGATTAGTCTAGCTAGATCTGTACCATGTGGAATACAGAAGACTTCGAAGGGATTTATGTTTATTATATAATGCAAGTAAAAATAGTTTTCTGTGGGAATCGTTTGGCTTACAGAAGGGTTCACATTTAAGATTCACTAGATCTCATAATCAACAGCTTAGAGGAGAAATGTATAGAACCACCAAAAGAGGTAGATGGTTTAACCAACGCGTGGTTAGCATATGGGACAATCTACCTAATGAGGTGGTGTCTAGTAGCACTGTGGAATTATTTAAGACTAGGCTAGGTCAATATATGGGAAAACCAAGATGTCGATGATACCACAACTAGTGGTGAGTTCTTAAAGGTCTTGTGACCCCTAAAGTCGTAACCTGCCTATGATGCCCATGAATGTTGGGGGTGTCGGGGATAGCCATCTGAAAGTAATACATTTCAAAGCTGCCACCCTCAAGAGTTGACTTAACCTGTGGGTGTCACTAGGACAATATAACACTGCTGGGAATCCCAACACCAATTCAATGAATGTCATGGGACAGGTGAGACCTGAAAGTCATTGGATTGTGGAATGCACCCCTTTCCAGAACTCTAAAAGCTTGATGCAATCCCAGAATATGTGATAATGCATTCCCTGGGTACCACAGTTGTGTCAGCACAAATCCATATGGTTGGGGTTAAAATGTTTTGTTATTACTGGTGTGTGAAAGAAGTGCACTAACATTTTCCAATTAAATTCATGCCAAGATGGGGAAATGGTGACCAGCCAACCCAGACTCAGCCTATGTGACCAATTTTCTAGATCAATGGTGGTGCCACTCTCCTCTTCCCACGTAAGGCACTGGGCCTCCAGTGGGAGGGCCTCTGAACATGTCAGTAAAGAGTATAGTTCAGAGAGATAATGGAATTTCCCTTTAATAGTAATAATATGGTAAAAATAGGATTCTGGCTCTAAACGTTCTTGCCGAACTTAGAAACATAGACTTTGACGGCAGATAAGAACTGTTAGGCCCATCTAGTCTGCCCATTTGAGGTAAAATACTTGGGGACATAAGATAATGTCAGATCTGGAGGTACTGATAGTGGTCTTCCTTTCTGAGGGAACTGGGTGAAGGAAAGACAACCACTGTCGTGTGTACATTGCAGGAAAGGGGTCAGTTTGTGTCTCTCCCAAAACATGTACCTGGGATCCAATTGGGGAGGAATGAAAGAGCTCTCATGATGAATGAGAGATAGTGGACCCAGTGCATTTGGGGTGTGGGTAAGTTTCCGCAGGTGTGAGAGAATACATAGGGAGTGTTTGGTCCATGGATTGTTAACCTGTGACCATATCTGTGGGGGGACTACACTGGTGGGCAGGATCCACAGTGCCCAACCCTCCAAAGATTCCTCCTCAATCTGGTACTAGCCAGAGTTGGTACATTTCTTGGCCCAGGTACAAAGTTGGGCTCCCTGTGCCGCTAAATAGTATAGCTGAAAATTAGGGAGAGCTAGGCCTCCTAACAACCGGGGGGCCCTGAGAACCTCCAAAGACACCTGAGAGCAGGATCCAGACCAAATAAATCATGAAATATCTTTTTGGAGAGTGTCCCAATAGAATTTGGGTATGAGAACTTGGAGGGTTTGAAAAAGAAATAGGAGGTGGGGCCAAATGTTCATTTTAACCGCCTGAGTTCTACTGTATAGGATAAGGGGTAGTAGGTGCCAGGTCAGCTTGAAGGGCCTAGTAAAGCTTGATATCATTGTTATGGAATAGGGCTGAAGTATCTACTGAGATGTGGATCCCCAAATAATGAAAGGTGTTTTTTTGTTCCCAAATGAATGGGAAAGTTCTTTTGAATTCCAGGGTGGGGGAAGGGAACCACCCTGAAGTCAGTATTAATGTTTGCATTATTCCCTCCTTCTGGTCCATCAGAGGGTATTCTTACACTAACAGGAGCTGCCCACCCACCCCAAGTCAGTAAGTATTCTCATATTGGGTGCTTACCTTGTTTCTCCAGCTCAGTATTCATTACACTTTGCTGAGGATGCAGTCTCAGGTCACTGACATAGTAAGCCAATGTTCTTGCTGCTACACTGTCATGGTGGCCCAACAGTGATCATATTAATAATGAGGATTTTGTCTCACACTATTCAGCCATATACCTTGCCATATGCATACATACATTGCTGGAAACAAAATTAACATTACAGTGCCTACCAAAACCTAATTTTAGGGGTGCTCCCATGCCACTATAATAATGAACAAACCAACCGGATACCGTTAAAATCTCATGAACAACTAAACGAATTCTAGGAGGTCAAACAATTAACTTCCTCTGTCTGTATGTCTAACAGAAAACACTAACGTAACAAGTGTTAATCCAAACAATTAACTTCCTTTATCTATATGTCTAACAAAAAACACTAACGTAAAAAGAGTTTCAACCCTTGCTGTTTCCTATAGTAAGGAACTATAACTTCCATTTCCTTTTTCATCAGTGGTCCATGGCTGCTCTCACTCCATGATGGCAAATCTTGACAGTATTCATCTCCCAGTTTGGAGAATGATGACAGGAATAGGGTTTCCCTGTGCTTTCCTGTCCTCTCACCACTTCTATCTGCACCCCTCACCAATTCTATCTGCATTCCATTGAGCACCTACCCATATCATGGCAACCCCACTTTTCATTGCAATTATGTTCTTGCACTATGGACATGTTGGGCTGTGGGTTCCACAACTGATAAGGACAGGCTACGTTGTCATAACAAAACACAAGTCATACCATAAATTTCTGACAGATATTCAGTTTAGCTCTCAACAAAGCACTGTTTTGTCAAACCAAGAAGTCTGAGTGATGCCAGGAGGCACTGGATTGAACAGATTGAACAGCAGCAAAGGCTGCTGGGAAACGTAGCTTAAATAATGACTTGGATGCTGCCACTGCTGTGAATGAAATAGCGTATTAGTGTTTAAAATGATACTTTCAGAAACATTTTGGTCAAACATTTCTGTAAGTATTATTTGAATCATTAATACCATGGTTGACACAATTAAAACAGTAATGTAACATGCGGTCACTGAAAATCTGATTTTCCCAGCAGCCTTTGCTGTCAGTTGCATGACACATGGCATCATTCTGATTACCAGGTTTGGTGAAACATTACTTCATTAAGGAGTAAACTGAACATCTGTAACAAAATTATGCTGAAGCTTTTTTTGCACACAACTAACAGCCTAGTACTATGTTATACCTGGAACCCAGTTTCTTAGTTCATTTCCAGTCACCTTTAAGATACAGTCCAGCCCAGGACTTTAACAGAGATTTAAGTTCTTGCCCACTATTCTTCACCCCTATGTGGAGGATTTCTCTTCCAGGCAGGCTGTTCGAAGCAACCTCTCTACAAGAGGAACACTGGAATGCACTGATCAAATGAATATGCTCACTATTAAGGTTTCCTTTGCAGCAAACTTATAGGCACGTGAATGCTGGAAACCCAGTTGGGCTCATCTTCATGCTGCTGGATTAACTGGTACCAGGCTCAACTAGAAAAAGTAGCGGACCTCCTAAGCCATAAAACCAATTACAGACGTACTGCCAAAGGTCCACGAGGGTCTGCTAAATCCACCTGGCACCCCAATTATTAGTGGAACAAGTAGCATGACAAAACCATTATCTAAATATGCAGATACCTTTTTAGCTGACTTTGTGCACTCATTACTTGGGTATACCGTGGATTTAGCAGATGTTTTACACATGCTAAGCAAGACTGAAGCACCAGAGTATGCAGTTCTAGTTACACTTGATGTTGAGTCATTGTACTCAAATATTCCACATCAAGGTGGTCTTGATGCACTTAAGTACTATTTAGATCTTAGACCCCAAATATCTAGTCCCTGTACTGTATTTGTGCAGAAGTGGGCTGAATAGGTTTTGACATACAACTGTTTTGGGTTCAAAAGCCAGAACTATTTACAGATCAAGGGTACTATGTTTGGGTTCACATTCCCTCCCAATTTTGTTAATTTGTACCTGGGGAATTGAGAGTGAACTGTGGCCCTCAGTTAAGATACCAGCCCCTATTACTCCAAGTTGGAGTTACACTGTTGCTTTATAGATGATATACTGATTGCATGGAATGGGTCAAAAGCTGAAATTAATACATTTGTGCAGTTCCTGCAGAAAAGTAATTATTTTCTAGATTCAGATCTTCAAAGATGTGAACAATGGGCTGGGCACTAACCTGTTCTAGAAGCTGACAGACTGGAACATGATACTGCTCTCCTCTAGCTGCCACCCTAGGCATTTGATTATAAATATCCTGAAGGGCCAGTTTATCAGATCCCAGAGAAATTGCTCCAATAATCGGTCAACAAAGAGCAATGTGAGTATCTGTCAAAACATTTTGATGAGAGGGGATGTAGTGCTTAATTCATTTTAGAAGCTAAACAGAATGAAGACTTTTAATCCGAGACCTCCCTGTGATGAGAGAGCGGGGTATGTGTGTTTTGTAACCACCTATGTTCCATTGGCTCCTAGTGTTCAAAAGATTTTAAAAGATAATTGGCATATTTTGGAAACAGACCAATATCTGCAAGACATAGCTAGAGAGGATCTGAAAATGGTGTACAGAAGGGGACACAACTTGCATGATAGCTCAGTCCATTGTGCCCAGCCAAAAATAAAAAGTCAAATGCTGCTAACAGAATCACCAGTGGGTTGTATTTAGAGATGCTGCAAAATTATATTTCACTGGCAAAATTCCCATAAAATTATCAATTTTGCCATGTGAAATAATTGGCAAAATTTGCCCATTACACAAAATATTTTGCAGGGTGCAAAATGCAGAATTTCACCTGCGAAATGCCAAATTTCACCGAAAAAGTGGCAAAATTTTGCTGGCGAAATGTGAATTTCACTGTTTTGTGTATGAAATTTAGCCTTCCATGACAAAATTTTGCATTCCGTATTAACGTCCTGACTCGCTCCGCAAAAAGATTTGTGAAACAGGCGAATTTTGTAAAATATTTTGCATAACGAAATTTGCCAGTTTTGCACATTTCTAGTTGTATTACATGTGGAAGATGCTCTTGTCGCACTGTAATATATAGAGCAAAAGATTTTGTGACTCCAAGAACAGAGAAGGTAATCAAAATAAATACACTAATCACATGTTGTACTTCAGGCATAATTTATGCTGCACTTTGCTATTGTGGGACATTCTATATAGGAAAAACAATAACACAATTTCAGGTGAGGATTGGCAAACATGAGAGAGCCACTGGAGACAGCAATACAGATTATGTATCAGCTATACACATCCTTATGGTCGTTGATCACGAGTTTAAACATCTGGGCATTGAGCAGTTTGAAAGAAACTTAAGTGGAGGTGATTTTGATAGCTGACTCCGCAAGAGGTAAAGCTTCTGGATTTACTAGGTGGGAGAGAGACAATGGTGGGGACTCAATAGGGAAATTGATTTGGTCTCATTTTTGGAAGATAATAGAATGCAATCAGTAGACATGTTGCTTATGTACTGGTTTTATCTATTACTTTTGTGTATTAGATGCAGTAGTGTTTCAGAAAGACTGTTTTGCGAATTTTTTTCATGCAAATTTGTATGAAATGTTTTTATCTGCTTTCCATCCCTCCTTTTTTTCTTAGTTTTCTGGTTTACATGTTTCCTCTCACTCACCCCCCCACACAGACATCATCTTTTCAACTCCCTCCCCTGAAAAAATATATTTCGCTAGTTTACTCTGTTTTTTTATTTCTTAAGCTTCTTACTGTATAAATATGGTAAAATCTATTGTCACTTGTGTAATAATCCCTTTTGTAATCTGACCAGACTTGACAAAGTGTGTACTTTTCTTGCATTTTGCTGTTTCTTTAATGCCATACAGTATGTCTGCATTAGCACTTTGTTTTTAATTATATCAGCCACCCTGCATACTGGCTCATTTGAAAAAGAGGGCTGTCCCTTATTAAGTATTCAATGGAGCTGGTAAGAGGGGGTGGTGCCTTGAGAAAGCACCATTCTGAGGTGTGAAACATTGGGCATAGCATTGTTTGCTAGCCCAACAGGCACTGTGGAATTTGCCTCCCACTTTAATAAAGCTTCTTTCTATTCACGGGCATTGTTTTTTAGCTCACAGCCACTGTGGAGTTTGTCTTGCACTTTAATAAAAAGCTTATATTTTGCAAAACTATGGAGTTCCGCCTCAACTGTTAAGTGCTTGAGGGGTAAGTCAGGTGCTACCAAGCCCATCTAGCAAAGTGGATGAGTGCTAATTTTCTTTTATATTCTTGCTGTAATATTCCTTAGCAGGCTGTGACTGTGACTAGAACTCAAAATAAATTGTAGCATAAATTTCTGATAGATGTTCGGTTTGGTACTTAATGAGGCATTCTTTTGTTAAACCCAGGGTTCAGAATGATGTCGAGTGGTACTGGACTGAACAGCAGCAAAGGCTGCAAGGAACAGCAGCTTGAATAGTGACTGAGATGCAGCCACTGCTGTGAATGAAACAATGCATTAGTGTTTAAAATAATAGTTACAGAAGCATTTTGGTCAAACATTTCTGTAAGTATTATTTTAATCATTAATACATGGTTGACACAATTAACACATCAGTGTAACATGTGGTCACTGCTGTTCCAGTCACAGCAGTGGCAGCATATTTTTCACTATTCTAGCTGCTTTTTCCAGCAGCCTTTCCTGTCACTTAATTGCAAGACACATGGGGCTCGATGCTCAAACATCAGTGCAAGCTGCACCAGTGGCAGCTTGCGGCGATCACTTGTGCACCAGGGACCCTGCACCAGATTCACAAATGGGTGGGGTCCCGGTGCCAAAGAACCGCAGCTTGCTGCAAATGTTGCCATGCATTAAAGGCAAGGCACACATGAGAGGTAAGCTGCAAGCTGCAGAGCAGTCAGGCGGCATCAGCACCCAATAATGGGGACCAGCCTGGAGGCTGGCAGTGTCAGGTGAACCAGGGTGGGGATCAAGGTGAGCAGGTATGGCAGGGATAGGTGCTGGGGGGTGGCACCAGGTCCCCAGTGGGGACATTGCAGGGTGCTGCCATACCCGTACTCTTCCAGGAGGGGCAGCCACTGCATGCCTGGCACTATGGGTAGAACCTGTGCACAACACACCACTGTGTGTGAGTGCTACAGGTGCTGTGGGGGCATGGGATACTGCAGGCAGCAGCACAGGTTCCCTCCCACCTTGCAAAGGCTCCAGGAGTGGAGCAAGGACTGTTAGGCCACCTGTTGGGTGGTCTAAGTCCTGGTTGGTCCCACTGGCTGTTGGAATCCCATTTAAGGGGATGTTGCAGCCAGCATCTGCCGAAGGCCCCCTAGTGCCCTAGTGCACCCCCAACCATGAGCACAGGCCTGACGCACAGCTGGTTTGGTGAAGGGGTCCCTGTTGTGCTACAGTCAGCTTTCGTGGATCGCAAACTCTGCTAGTTGAGATGCAAGGTGCCCCTTGCATCACTTCTGTTTGATGCAGGCACCTTGCATTGCAGTTGGAGTTTTGAGAATCAAACCCATGGTGTCAATCTGATTTCTGGATCTGGTAAAACATTACTTCATTAAGTAGTAAATTGAACACCTGTAACAAAATTATGCTGCAGCTTATTTTGGACTCCAGTAACAGCCTGCTAAGGTTTGTTACAGCTGGAACTGGTTTCTCAATTCATTGCCAGTCACCTTTAAGATATAGTCCAGCACCCAGGACCCCCAAGACTTCAACAGAGATTTAAGTAGTTGCTCACCATTCTTCACCCCTAGGTGGGGATTTCTCTTCCAGGCAGGCTGCTCTAAGCAACTTCTCTGGAATCAGAACACTGGAACACACAAAACAAACAAATGTGCTCTCTACCTCTACTAAGGCTTCCTTTGCAGCAAACTTACCGTCACTCTAGTGCTGGATACCCGGTTGGGCATATCCTCATCTTGCTGCATGGCAGGTACAAAGCTCAACTAGAAAAAGCAGCAGATCATCTTCCTTGTGAGTCATGAATAAGCAGTCATCTCCTTTCTCTTGCTCCAGCACGACTGGAAAAAACAAACAAAAAAAAACCCTGCAGCCTCTCCCCAAACCCTGACTGGCTGTCAGGAAGATTGGGGAGGACTGAAATGCATAGCCATCATAGGACTGGCTCTCAATTCACAGGCTGTGTGGTACACTCACCTTGGGCATTTTGAACTTACTTGCTGGATTGTGATTGGCTGGGAAATGGGTTTTCTGCTGTGCACCTCTGACCACTTCCAAGAATCCCTGGAATTAGAGGACAGCAAATATGATACTGCCTAGGGGTACTTGCCCAAAATTTGTATCGGTGGCTAAATGCTACAGTTTTAACTGCCCTCATGGGCAACGGAAGTTGGTGGTTGCCCCCTGCTGCATGGTGGGAGCCTCGGATTCTATGGCATGCCTAGCATTGTCATCACCTGGATTCTATGTGCCGTACCTGGAAGATCAAGCTCCCTCCATCTGCAATCCATGGGGCTGGAAGTAAGGCAGGGGTGGTGATGGCTCCAGCCACAAAGATGTGGCAGGCTCCAGGGTGGTGTTGGCTCCTGGACTGCTAGTGTAGGTGTAGGTAAGCCCTGCAGTTGTGGAGTGGAGATTCACATGCATTATTGCTACAGAGCTATATGATAACATTCTTGACCTACTAACAAATAGTGCTACTTTAAAATCATAGGATATACTGTGGGACAACCCCTTTTTGATATGAGGCAGAGGGTTTCTGAGGGTTAAAACAAGGAACGCCCCTTCCAATATGGAACAACTGGCAGTTATGGTTTAGCTGTTTGTGTGTGTGTGTGTGTGTGTGTGTGTGTGTTTAAGAAATGACATCTGCAAGTTTTTGCTGTATTTATGTGCTGAATGCTGATTAAGCATCTGAATTTCTCCAGCATAACAAAACTTAGAACAAAGATGTCTCAGCGGGGACAGCATTTCTTTATAGCTGATTTTGCAAATTCCTTTGAGCAGCTAACAGTGCAGTTTGTTATGCATTTATGAAGTATATTACTCCATGGCAAAAATGCAGTGACTAATTCTCAGATGTTCTAACTTACATACAACCCACTTTTAACTGTATGACTGTTTGACCTCATAGGAAGTCATAAGGCTGTGTCTACTGTTGATCATAGACGTGTTACTATTGCTACATTTGCTAGGCTGAAATCATTTGCTACTCAGATCACTTCCTCCCTGAGTTCTCCAAATTCTCTTTAGGAACGTAGTAGCTCATTCTTGTGGTATGACAGTAGTGGGTGGGCCTACATCGTACCACAGCTTTGAATCACAGTGTTACTAAAATAAAAGACAAACTCAGAATTTTCTGTGGGGCATCATGATTTAATCTTTAGATTATGAAGACAAATCAGAACAGAAGGAGCCATAAATAAACCCCATTAGGAATGCACATACAAGTTCTGGAGTTTCCGCTTTTCAAAGCATCTTTATTTGAACAAAGCTCATGGCTGTCATCTCCACAAAAGCTACATTTGCATAAACCACTAAAAGATAATAAATACCATACATTCCAATGCATTCCAGTCAAAGGAAATAAACCTACTTCCCTGATATCTTTCCTTTTAATAAGATTTCTAAAAACGATGGCATTTCCTAGTTTTCATTATTTTTGGCCTTCAGGGGACCCCCATTCAGATGGATTTGAAATTAAATACAAGTGTCTCTCATTACAGCAAGAATACCTTAGGGGAAAATGGGAGGCAGGTATTAAGTTTTATTTTAACTTTTCTGATGAGAGACTGAGACAAATATTGGGGGTGGTATGTGTGTGTGTGTTGGGGGGGGGCTGTACCAGTACTGTTGAGATGGCACACACTAGTATTTATAACTGTCATTTCGGGGGGGGGGAGAAGGGGGAGATTGTAACTGTGCCACTACAAGTTGGGTTTGTTGCTAACTGGTGTGAATTATGGGATGAAGCATATCTGAGGATGTGACAGCAGCTATTTCACCATCGGCAGGGGACTCAGATTTTGTACCCAGGCTCACCACAAGCTGGAAGAAGGTCAAGCAGCATCACAGAGTTTATTAAGATCAGTCCACAGTAAAGTGGTGGTAAATGGAGGGGGGAGTGCAGAAGATTGCCTATTACACAATCAGTCACTTGAAGTGTAAGTGTCATCAAAACATACAAATATAGATTTTGTCGGTAGAAAAGGATCACTAAGCCATCCAGTCTGCCCTAACCCTACCTACCTTATGTGTTAGTAAGGGGCCCAATGCGGTCACCAGCTTCCGCCACACTCACCAGGAGATTCCTTCTTTTAATCATACACAGATGCCTGTCCCATGCATGTGAAGTCCCATCACTGTCTCTGCCTCCTCCACCTCCATAGGCAACCTGTTTCATCTATACACTATCCTTTCAGTGAAGAAATGCTTCCTTATCTCCCTTTTAAAACTGCTCCTCACTAACTTCATTGTGTTTCCTCTTGTACCACATTTGTACTCAATCAACAAAGTTCCCTACACCCTGTTCACCTTTAAAGGTAGTTAAAGGTTTCAGTCATGTTCCACTGATTTCCTCCTTCTTTTAGGAAAAAATGTTGAACCCCATTAGCCTTTCCTCCTAGGGCTTCCCTTGCTGCCCTTGTATTATCATGGTTGCCCTCCTCTGCACAGCTTCCACCCTGTCAGTGTCCTTTCTAAGGTGAGAGCTTCAGAACTGCACACAGTCAGTACTCAAGGTAGGGGCTAACCAATGACTTGTAAGGGTGAGTATAACCCCTCTCCTTTGCTAGCTGTCACCCCATGCAGCCCATCATCCTATTTGCTGTTCCCACTGTTCTTGCACACTGGCCCGCTACTTTCAAGTCATCCATAGTGATAGCTCCTAGGTCATTTTCCTCTAAAGTACATGCCATGAACTCCCCTCCCATTCTGCACTCATCTCTGAGGTTTTTGTATCCGATGTGCATGACTTTGCACTTCTTGACACATGCAGATTCCAAACCAAAACAATTTGAAGTTATGACAATATAGTAATCTGTATTGCCATATCTTCAAATAGCTCTGGTTTGGAGTCTGCATGTGTCTGTGCTATTACGAGACCAGGTATCGACTGGCAGGGTACCTGTTAGCCTCTACCTAGTATCAGGATCACACAGGAACACCTAGGGCCTAATTCCAGAACAGATACATCTGACAGAAATGCAGTACACCAGCCCTGAATGGCACAAATTTCAGGTTACGCCTGCAACTTGTGACATATGCAATTCCAGAAGGCCCCTTGTGCCACAAGCCACAACTGCTGCGCCAAACATGACTTGTGACCCAGTTATGCCAGAAAACGCATGCACCAATATATAATGCAACTTGTGACATGCGTAATGCACAGGTATGACAGAAAGACAATTCCAGAACATGCGACGTAAGTAACAATGCCAAAACAATGAGGCGCAACCTAGACCAAGGTGGAGGTGGTCTAAGCCAAGGACAGCATATATAACCCCCATAACAGACAGAGAGCATTCAGCAGTGTGTACTGGCACACAGCAGGAACCATGATGGCATTATCAGCCCTACTGGGCATCATGCTAGCCAAGCAACGGGAACGCAGGCATGTCAGGCATCGTGGCAGGAACCAGGGGACTGAGCAACCACAGGAGCAAGTGATGGTGCCAAGGCCACCTGTGCAAAGAGTGAGACACACAGAGAATTCCTTTGAGGAGTTGACAGAGGAGCAGTGCATTGCACACTACAGGCTTAACAAGAGCACCGTAAGAGAGCTATGCCAGGACCTGTGGGAGGACCTACACAGCACCACCTACAGGGGATATCCACTGGCTGTGGAGGTGCATATCAGCGCAATGCTGTGCTTCCTGGCAACAGGGACCTTCCAAACACCCACAGGTGACAGTGGGCATATCCCAGCCAGCGGTGTCAAAGTGCCTGAGGAGGATATGATGCACTGCAAGGTATATCAGCTTCCTATGGGATGCCCAACAACAGTGCCAAGTGAAGCAGGCATTTTACACAATGGCACAGTTCCTCTATGTACTAGGGGAGATCAACTGTACACATGTGGCCATCAGGGCACCAACAGCAGATGGGGATGCGTACATCAACAGAAAGGAGTACCACTCCATGAACATTCAGGCTGTATGTAACAGCGACTGTCGCATACTGGATGTGGTGGCGAGAACCCTGGATTCTGCCATGACTCCTACATATTCTGCAACAGTGGGCTACAGGAGACCTTCGAGAGAGGGGGATATTAAGGTGGGTGGCTGATAGGTATGCACTGGGGCTAACAATAGCTGCAGCAGGGTGCATGTGTCACTGGGTGTGTGACCTGCAGACAGTGTATGCAGGGGTGTACATACAGGGCAGCACAACAGGGGAACAGGATGCACAGGCAATGCATTGTATAGATGTGACAGCCACACAGACATGTGGCACAGCACACATGGGATGCATGCAGGGCCATGGACCATACACAGTGCACCACCTACAGGCATGGGTGAGCCACACATGGCCAAAGGACAGCCATGCTGTGCATGTACAGAACCAGTTGGTGTGTGTGTGTGTGTGTGTGTGTGTGTGTGTGTGTGTGTGTCCTCACACACAACAGGTAGCAGATGTGTGCAGTGCAGCACATATGAGCTGGCAACTAAACAGTACTCTCTCCAACACTAACAGGTGACAGTGGATACCCCCAAATGCTATGGCTGATGACCCCAGTGAGAACACCACAGACTGCAGCAGAGGTGTGTTATAACAAGGCTCTAACCAGCACAAGATCCATTACTGAGTGCACATTCAGGCTCCTAAAGGCCAGATTTAGATGCCTCGACCGATCGGGTGGTGCACTGCAGTACAGCCCTGAGATGGTGTACAGGATTGTGCTCACCTGTTGTATCCTTCATAACATTGCACTGGCACATCGTGTGCCACTGTCCGACACAGACCAGGAGGATGGTGGGAGGCGACGGAGAGTCTGACAGCATGGCATGTGAACCAACTCAAGGGGGAGCATCTACAGGACACCGTGCAAGACACGAGGTCATACAACAATACTTTTGAGGCATCACACCAACACCAACCCCAAGGGTGGCACCTGCCACAGTATGGAACACACATCAGTGGGACGCAGCAACAACGTGGCACCACAAGCACTGACTGATGAACAACACAGGATGGGATACTGTCTGCCAGGTGCCATGCAACACACGTGGCAGCACTGCTGCTGTACCAGTGGCCATGTCTGTTGTACAGCAACTGGTTGACATGGCTGCACACGATGGTAGGCCGTTGGGCCAACCACGGATATTCACTGTATGTTTGGAGGGAGGTGTGGTCACAGTGTCCCAGACATGCACAGGACTGTGGTCCATAACAGGTTGTGGCCAAACATATAGACAGTCGATGCCGGGAGGGCTGTCTGCACAATGGATCACAATGGCAGTGGCACAGGATACAGACATGTATTGTTGTCCCAGCATCACATGATGCAGGTGTATAGCGACAACATGGGGCCATGTGCAGTGCCGAGGACTGACACAGAACAGTTGAGGCTGAGTGTGCCCGACTGCACAGTGGCATGCTGTGTGTGCCAGGAACTGTGTAGTGCACAAGGCCTGCCTGCAGACAGGGCCCCTACTTTTCTGCGGCACAGTGGGACCAAGTTCTGCGGCAAGACTACCATTTGCCACAGAACTTCTGCGGTGGTGGTTTGTAATTTCTGAGGAAGTTCTGCGGCACTAACAAACTACCACATAACAGTGACAGCTTGTCATCCTGACTTCACTTTCATGGCAGTTTTTATAGCAATCAGGATGGTGGAAAGCACAGTAACACTAGTTCAAAAAATAACAGACTTATAAAAATAATTTTATGCCTAAAAAGGCAAAACAGATGTCTCTCCCTTAAGGTCCTAGCCTGTTGCATTAATGACATATGCAGAGGGGATCTTATGTGATAAATAAGGTATTTCTATATGCATGCTAGCTATCCAACTAATGAGGTTTCCACTGTCTATTACT
Organism: Neoceratodus forsteri; assembly: GCA_016271365.2. Lineage (NCBI taxonomy): Eukaryota > Metazoa > Chordata > Ceratodontiformes > Ceratodontidae > Neoceratodus > Neoceratodus forsteri. The sequence continues at coordinate 132,268,805 of JADMNL010000024.1, forward strand.
TATATATTTGTATGTGCTTTCTACACCACTCATGAGGTTCCCACTGTGTATCACTGATATACTGTATTTATATGCAAGCTGTAACATACATACAAATGTATATGTGTGTGTGTGGTGAGAGAGACAGAGATACTGTATATGTGTGTGTGTGTGTGTGTATATATATATATATATATATATATATATATATATATATATACATACTGTATATTTTTTCATTTCCATGAACTTGCATCTCATTCATACAGGTCCCCTTAGAAATGGAATAGAGGATTTATTGCAAAACTCATTTTTGATGTCAACCTACTTTCCCTGACACACTGCTTAACACCATCAGGTCATGACATGCATGTGAACCGATTGTGAGATAGAGCTCTCCAGACCAGCACAATGTGTCCACCGTGTGACAGAACACTGCACTATACCTTCCCATGCTCCGAGCAGTGATATGTTCCACCAATCCTTGTGCTGCCCAGCCAGCAACCAGAGCTAATCTCTGAACTTGAGTTGCTGGCACGGAAACACAGCATGCTACCCTCTGGCCCAACAGCTGTCCCTGCACAAAACATTTCTCCATAACTTTTAGGTAATTCTGTTAACCAATGACAATATGTAATCAATAACCCTGGCAGAAATGCATACAGTGCAATTATTTAACAGGTCTATTCTTTCGGCAGATCTACACATTATTATATTCCACTTTTCTGGGCATAATTACTTTATTTTTCTTAAAAATGACAGTTAAATTCATTTTACCAGTTATTCATTTCAGATGGCATCTCTGTACCTTAAAGGCACAAATAGGTTTGTAAAAAGTGAGGTATGGACTTAACAGGTCTGTGCTATTGTCAAGGTTTTGTTTAAGTTGGCCCTAGTACAATAATGTAAGACTGAAAATTGTATTAGACTGTAGTGCAGGTTGAGCAAATATCACCATGCCTGATGTGCAGTGCCACCGTCTCTGGCAGTGGGAGCTGTGGTAGATAAGTGACTGTTCATTTCTGTTGCAGAATGCAGCCATTTCATTAGCTAATGTATGACATTATAACAATGATAACATCACATTCTGAGCATATAGGGGGTTTAGGATATAAAAAGGGTGGAACTGAACCAGATTCTATGGAAAAACCAAAATATTAATAAAAAATCAACAAGAAGAGTGAATTCTGCGGCACCGCAGAAGTTCTGCAGTAGATTGCAAGTTCTGCGCAAAATTCTGCGGCCGCAGAATTCAAGGGGCCTGCCTGCAGACACATGTGTCATGTGGTGGGGGTTGGTGTGACTGTGAATGGTAGCAGGCCCCCAGTCAGTGGCGGACCAGCTGCAGTGCAGGGGACGTGACAAGGGTACCATGCCACTGTAGTGCTGCACAGGTGGACAGGCAGACGTGCTGCACAACACCCCTGAACCAACAGCATACACCATGGGTAGAGTTCTGCAACACCCATGTCCACCCCAGTGACCCCACAACACCCCTCAAATGTGCCTGGGGGCAGGCATGGACCACTAGACAAACAACCCAAGACTGACACAAACACAACACCAGACATACCAGGACACAGCAATAGTCGATGACCCTAGAATGGATACTTAACACGGTGTACAACACAACACAGGTGGGTGCACAGACAGTCTAACAGTGCACATGGCATGCAATGCGAGTCATGGAGGCTGCGGAATCACTCATCATCAGACATCACACAGGACAGTAGCACACCAACATGTGGATGTTGCCACAGGCACAATACACCTGCCATGGCCACCAGTGCATGTTAACAGTGATGCCACAACAGGTACACAGCACTGGGCAGCACATTCCTGCTGTCGTCTGGTGGATGTACACACCGCGGTGATGTGCCACCAGTGCCACCCACAGGGCCCACTATGCCATTGGGTGGAATGGTGCCGTAAAGGCCCAGGGACACCACACTGACATGACTGCCACAGTGAGGTGGCATATGTACAGTGCCCACCCCAGAGCACTGCCACAAGTGCAGTACAGCATGATGGCATGCACACCAGGTTGTGACTATGGCTGTGGGGTGTACAGCCATCACACATGGTCCACGTGTAGGATGTGGACACACATAAAACAGCACATTTCTGTTACATGTCTGTGACCGCATGTGCACATTGCCACACACACACATACATGCAGACTGCACACGGGGACACTGGGACAGTGTTGACAATATAACGTTTATTAAACATCGTGTAACAACATCAAACACACACCATTAAGCAAATACGAAAGTAACACTAGGTAGGGGATAATAGACAAAGAGGTACAACAGTGTTACTATGGTTAAACACACTCACCCCCCAGCAACAACAAAAGAACTGTACACAGTGGAAATCCAATATAACACCCATGTGCACAGCATAATGCTAACACCCCTCCCAAACACAGCACGGCACAGGCACAGTGCACAACACCATCAACAGGCACTGTACTGGACCATACGGTCATGTGTCCCTGTCCCTATTGTTCTCACAGGGCATTTAGCAGGGCACCAAGGGACCCATGGAGCCATACAACATCGCCCATGATGGGAGCCACAAGTTCCATGAAGACCTGGTCCCTGTTGCCTGGCCATGCCTGTTGGGGTGGGTCCTGCAGTTGTTGACCGGCCACAGCCTGCTGTGCATGTCCCGCCGCAGGTGCCATGATGTCCTCCTCCAGGGCCACATGGTGCATTCCTACCCTGGCACTGGCTCCAGCGTGCACTTCAGCCACGTCCATCACTGGCGCATACTCTGCCCCCTGCACCTGGCATGCTGCAGGCGATGCCTCTCCTTCCTGCATGTCCTGGCCATCATGGCCATCAGTGTCTGTGCCTCCCTGGTGGCTGTCCTCTATGTGGTATTGACTGTCCTCTACAACAGCCCCAGGGCACTGTGGAAGGCACTCCATGGTATCCAATGGCTTCAGTGCTGCATGGTCCACATCATCCTCCACCTGTACCACCATCAGGCCCTGCATGGGGCCCTGGTCCTTGACCTCCACACCATGCTGCTCCACCTACCCATGTTCCATGCCGGCATGCTCTTGTGCCTCCTCCCCCTCCATGTTTACATGCTCCTCCTCGTCCACCCTCCTCTGTGGCTGCACGCTCCTCCACCTCCTCCCCCGCCAAGGCTGCATGCTCCTCCTGCTCCTCCTGCTCCTCCTCCTCCTCCTCCTCATCCTTATCCTCCTCCTCCTCTGTATCTACTGACAGTGGGTAGACCCTGTGGCACCATCGACCTGTGTGGTGCGCATATGCCATGGCATCACCAGCCTTCTGCTCCGCCATAGCCCACAGCAGTGCCCTGTGATGAGGTTTGACAGTGCTGAGGTCACCTGCAATGTAGCAATGACACACATCAGTGGCGGTATGGGAACCCCCAATATTGCCATGACACATGTGCATGTGTGACTGGGAACTGCCCCTGTAGGCCACGGGACACACAACAGTCAACACACATGACATGAATGTAGCACCCCACCTGCACACCGCACCTGCTCACCCCACAGTGTCCCACACTGCGGACAATGCCACAGTGCTGTGTACCCATGCACACCAGGGGCCCATAATGACCCCTCACACACACACACACACACACACACACACACACACACACATGGTCAGGTGACCGTGCAGTCCACCTGCCTGCATGGGTATGTCCTGTATGCACACTGTACCCCATAGTCATATGCCATACCCTGGCAGCATGACCGTAACACATGGTGGACATTGCATCCACCTACCTTCCCTCCGGCGTCCCTGCATCCCATGCTGTTGTCCTCCATGCCATCCAAATCTTGCATGCCTCCCATGTTGGTCCTGGACTGTGCTGCTTACACCTGTGTGGATGAATAACACATTTGTGTTATTGTAATACAGATGTACAATCTGTAATACATCTGTGTAGATCGGGTGGTCATGATGTCTGTGACAGTGCTGTGACTCTGTGTGTGAAACTGGTACCATACCCACCTGCACCGGGTTACTGGCCAGTCTGCATCTCCACGTCCATCCTCTCGGCCATTGACATCATGCACCTCAAGAAGACAGGGTCACACCTGGTTAGGTTCTGTCACTTGTGTTTCAGCTGCCTAGGGGTCTGCCGTACACCACTTATGTTGTACAGGCATGACCCAATGGTCCTCTGCACCCTGTCCCTGGCAGTGGTTGGGTGGTTCCTGCACCCAGGTGGCAGCAGTGTTGTGCGCCACTGTTGCACTAGATTTATGAGCTGGGCAGTTTCGACCGGCGTGAAATTAGGGGACCTGCCACTAAGGGAGCACATCCTTCTTCTTCTTACACTGACCAACTGTTACTATGCCTGTCCCAGCACTGTGGACCCTGTATTTGCTTTGTGCAGTGACTGTGGTGCCAAGCCTTTGCAATGGCACATGTACGCACATGAGACACATGCAGGCCTCACGTGTGGCCTACTCTGCTGCATACCACATATGCACAGTGCATTCAGGCATCTACAAGCAGCATTAGTGGGTACTAATGCCACACACGTGGCCAGTTTAGTGACATGTGTGCTAGTGTTGCAGCCATGCAGTACGTGTATTGTAGATGCACAGAGGCAGTCTGTCTGTGGCACATGTGTGCATATACAGTACACGTTGTCAGAGCACAGCGGTGGCCCAGGCATGCACAGCGCAGGCTTCTGTACCACATGTCTGCATCCATCTATGCCATCATTGGCACATCCACCCTCCATGCCGTACCTGCATGTGCCATTTGACGCATATGCGTGTAACTGTATGTTGCATATGCGTCTTATCACAGTGTCACATATTGCTAGCAGATGCGGCATGTGGGTAGGACATATGCATGACCACACACACACACACACACACACACAAACACACACACACACACACACACACACACACACACACACACACACACACACCACAGGCCATCTTGACACAGTATGCCACACATGGGATTGCCCTGTCACAGCTGTCACCTTGCTGGCAATGACTGACAACACACAAATGGCTATGATGTATGTTTACTGTTGTATTCTGCATACTAACACAGGATTGTGATACAGTACAACAATTTGCGCTTGCATACACTACACCTGCACACACCCAGTGGCAATAGGCAGCATACACACACACACACACACACACTGTGCTATCACACATCCCACACATACTTGCACGGTGTGCACCCACATACGCACACTACACACACACAGTCATCCCACTATACCCCATGTGTATCACTATGTACAGTGCCCACCCCCACCCCCGTGTATGTCCTGCAACACAGTTAATGTCATTTCTCTGCTGGCTGTTCAACAGCCCTCCTCCATTTTACTGGTTGAAAGTCCTGTGTCTTCCCAGGTGGCATGGGTGCACCTTTCACTGCATCTGTGCAGCTCCCCCCCACGCCCTGTTGCACCACCGCAGTTCCACCAGTCATGCTTGTGCCCTGAACAGACACTGTCTTTTGCCTCCTGCTACACTTGTGAATGACAGATGGTGCTGTTCCTGGCACAGTCCCATGCCCTGTTGTCTGTGTGCTGCTGTCATCCTGTACCACTGCTGGTGCAGGTGTCTGTGTGGTGGGCTCTACTGTACCAGCCACAGGTACGTCCTTCCCCTGTTATACAGCTCTGGTACCGGCACCACTGATGGTTGTGCCTCCGTCACCTGCCACACCAGCCAGCCCTCGCTGTGACCATGCCCGACCCCTAGTCCTGGGGATGGTTGTTCCTGCATCCTGCTCCACAGTCATGTGGGCATGTGGTGGTGGTGGCTGCACATGTGGGCTGACTGTTGATGTCTGTGGCACCTCTGGCACTGTGTGTCCTGGTGGTTTCTCCATTTCCTGTGGTATTGTTTATGCTACTGCATCACGTTGCTAGGTCTGCTCAGGGGACCTGTGCCTATGTGGCAGCATCCTTCAGCTGCAATTGATGCACTGTATGTGTTGCCTGAGTGGCAGCATCCATCAGCTGCAGTTGACGCACTGCATGTGTCACCTGTGTGGCAGCCTCCATCATTTGTGGTTGACACACTGCATGTGTTGCCAGGGTGTTCTGTAGGGCTGCTGCCAGGGCATCCATCTGCCTCCACTGCTGTACCAGAGACCCTTCCACGGCCATTGCTAGACATGTGATGGCCTGTGTCTGTTCCCTGGCACAGGCCTGTGTGGCATGCACAACATCAACCAGCTTCTCCATGGCTGCCTGTGTTGTGCGTGTTCCTGTCTCTATGGCAGTCACTAGGCTGCCCATCTGCTCTTCCAGGGTTTTGCGGTGGGTGTTGAGGCACAGGTGTATCCAGCCTAGCATTTTGGACTGCTCATGATGTTCCACCAATGTCCTGCAGAAGGCAGAATAGTCCATGGGTGTCTTTTCATGCTTGTTCTGTAAGGAACGTGCTGCCTCGTCCAGTTGCACCTCAAGCTCCTCATACGTGGGGGGGGGGATCAGGTTCTGGGCTATATTGGCTGCAATGCTGTCAGCACTAAAGCGGTCACAGCCCTCTATGCCATCCTCCTCCTGCTGTGCCACTGCTGCTGCATGCTGCACGTCCACCAGTGGTATTGGCCCACTGTCCTGCACCACAGTGACAACACTGCTCTGTAGGTCTTTCACGGTGTCTTGCATGTTGGTTGCATGTGTGCTGGACTGCTCTGCGTCACTGCCTGTAGCACTTCTGTCATCCTCTCCTGTGTCTTCCTCCGCTGTACCTGTGAGGTCATGACAATGTGTCAGTGCCAGTGAGCCATGTACAGGTCTCCACACGACACCCAGCCCACCTCTGCAGTGCCCATGCACAATACAGTGTTACAGGTCACAGGCTGCCCCTCATGGTTGGGTCCTGGCAGGCCACTGCACAGGTACTCAGCCCCCACCATTGCCAACAGCATGGGTACACCAGCCACCACACAGCTGCAGGACATGTGCCCATGCTACTGGCCAGGACCTCTGTAGACCCATTCAGTGCTACACACTGTGCTGCAATGGGTGACTGCAGGACACCACACACTACAGTGCTGCTCCACACGCAGCCTGTCAGTACATTCCTACACCACTGGCCCACTTCCACTGCATCCCTGCATGCTTCTTCAGGTGCATACTCCTCACCATGGCACTGACACTGTCCTGCACCATGCAGTACTACTGCACAGCTGCACCTCTCTGAGTAGGCCCCCACCCCCCGCACGTTCACATTGCCGTGGCACACAGTCATTGCTGTTGCAGTGCTTGTTCCCCACCTACTTGTACCAGACCCCATCCATGTTGTGTCCAGCTCTGTGTCCCCATACACACTGTGCTGGCTCAGGAATGCCAAGAGACGTTCCTCATGGCTGCTCAGGGGTATCTGATCTCTTGGACCACCACCTGTTGCTGCTGCACAGCACTTATTGTGTGCCTCCTTATCATTGACATGCCACTTCAGGTCATTGAGCCTCTTCTGTAGGTCCCTTACTGTGCACCTGGCATTGGCCACCACATTCACCTTACAGGCAACTGCATCCCAGGCAGCCTTGTGCTGTCTGCGCAGTGCCCTCTCCCCACTCTTGTCCAGTAGCAGTTTGGCCTGGGTCCCCACCTCATTTAGGAGGATATCTGTCTCATCTGATGTAAAGTTTTATTTGCATTTACGTGATGTTGCTGCCTGTGGCAGCACTACCTCGGCTTGTGCCATTGCTTCCGCCTACATTTCCGTATGCAACTGATGTGTGGTTTGCACACTTTTATGTTGCTGTTGCATTGCATCATACGTAACTTTTCTGTCCATCTTGCAGTTTGTGACACGCATTTTTGGCATACCTTGAACTGTATGTAATTCCACTGTTTCCAATCGTAATTGGCCTTTGTTCTGGAATTGGGCGCAGGTCACATGTCGCAAGGGTTTGGACGTATATCTCTGCCATGGCACAGTTTGCATCGTGCTCTAGTCACTCTCTTGGAATTGGGCCCCTAGGCTCCAAACTGGAGCTATTTTAAACAAGAACCAGTATAGTAAGGCTATGGAAGAGCCCCGGCTGCTCCCCACAGGACACGTCATCACAGGGATAGCTGCAGGTGCTTGTGGGCATGCCGGGAAGGGCTCCTTCTCCTAAAATGCCAGCGGGGAGGGTGCAGGATCAACCAGATATAATTTAAAATAAAATAACAACCAGCAAGTTCCTAAAATAGTTCTATTTATTATACCGCTAATCAGGTTCTACTTCACACGGAGGTGGGGCTCGATATGAGGTGGATGTTTCCCTTTAATACCCTGGCTCTTCTCGACCATTCTTTTTGTGTAGAGGGACAACACCCACCCTTCTCCAATCCTCTGAGACCACTCCTGATTCCAAAGGATGTTCAGCAGATCTATCAACATGGCTGGCAGGACCTTACCTAATTATCTTAGCAGCCATGGGTGCAATGCAGTTGAGCCCATGGCCTTGTCAACTCTCAGAAAAAAGGCTCTGCTCAGCAAGACTCCCCCCCCCCAACCGCATCACTGAAATTTTTTCAGCAGCCAGTACTAAGTATGATACCAGAGGGAGAGCACAGAGCCTGCTTTCTGTTGCATTTCTAAGAACAGCACTTGGACAGTGACCATTCTCCTACAGGGCCCCCTCTGGCTTAACACGGTCCCAGCAGTATCACACAATACTGCAAGTCTCTGGGCCATTAAATCTGAACTCAAACAGCACCTCTTCAGTAGTAGTGTGTGTGACGGTCTGATGGACACCTGACGTTTTCCCTCTGTTGCTCCTTACCCCCTTTCTGCTGAGCCACTCTGTTTCTGTACTTGGACTCCCCCTAAACCCTTGACCTCCCTGTACCAAACCCTGAACTTCTCTGTTTCCTTTCTAGGACTCTTCCCTAAACCCTTCACTTTCCCTGCAATATGCCACCCCATCAAGGCACTCCTTCTTATCCTTTTTCTTCTTGTGTCTTATACCCGCTCGTGCTCTTGTCCCTGCCTCTCTCTATCACACGCTGTTTTCTCTCGTTTCTCACCCCTACGCTCCTTTTCTACAGACAAGGTCTCTGGTATGAGGCTGCTCCTTGATTGCCAACTTCTTCCCCATTCTCGTGATTGTTTATAAGGAACAATTTAACTGTATTCAATCTGTTTTCAGTTTTTGTTTGCTGCCAATCAAAGCTGTTTGTTGTACTTAAGTCTGCTGCATTTTGTGTTACTCTATGTAGGTACCATTGTATTGTGTTTCATGATGTGCAACCTTTGTAAGACAGCTCATGCTCAAAGGTTGTTTCTGAACATGCAGATAAATAAATAAATAAAAATAAAACCCTTAGCCCCCTTCACCCTTTCAAACCCCTTTCGTCAGAAAATGGTACAGTGTCCACCTTTCTGCCTGCCTCTCCCTTACCTCTGAATGCTTTCTCCAGTAATGCCCCCCACCTCCACTTTGAATACCAGGCACAAGTGTTTGTTCAGTATCCTTGCCTTTTTCCTGTGTCCTTCCACCAATTCTGACTTGCTCCTTAGGCAGACTGCTCCACCGTTTTGTCTTCCTTTTCTCACTGACATATCTAAAGAATGTCTTGTCACCCTCCCTTACCCCCGGCAGTCCTCTTCTCCATTTTTGAAGTGTCTTCTGTTACAGCAAACTGCATGTTAGAGCTTTTATAAGCTCTGATTTTGTGTCTGCAGGTCCCACTGTCCTCACTGTACTGATTTATATAGTCACAGAGGACTGTACATTGCCACTGGAGAAAAACAGACCCAGAAAACATCTGTTTGGAGATTACACGAGCTTCCTCCCCAAATATTCTACTTGGGTAATTGTGACCCAGGTATAGCTCTGCTCTCCTATATTGTTTCACTTTGCTAATCAATGTAACCTGCTATGTAATATGTCATTGCTATATACATATATATATATATGTATATATGTTAACATTCGCATGCTATAAGCTACATCTGTACTAACTGTGTATCCTACTAGTCCTGTAACTCCCAGGTCACCCCTGAAAAAGGGACCTCCAGGGCCCAGTGGGCCTACCCAGTCATCAAAATTCAATAAATAAATAAACATGCATTGCAGGCTATTGAATCTCCCACTGCTGCCTACTGCTCTGATGAAAGCCTCAAGAGATTCTAGGATTTGTAGTAACAGAAGATGCCAGCCTAGAACTAAACAAAATTAGTCTGATACAATCTACTATACTACAGTAAACATTAAGTAAACCAAAATGTTTCTGCACATAAAGTGGACATTGGGACCAGCCCCACACTTGTGGGGCCCTTGGTGCTGAATGTTACTCTTTAATCTTACAATTACAATGTCCCTAAATACAATATATCTTTTTCTGTATGTTCACTATAGCTACTCATCCCAGCTGGGTCAGGCAATTCTGCAGCATCTTGACCTTAAGAGGACTCTAGACTTCTACATCCAGTGGACAAAGCAGTTTACAAAAGACACTAAACAGCTATTTGTCACCTATGCTGTTCTTGTCCAAGGCCGGCCTGCAGCTAAACACATAATTGTTGGTAAACTCTTCAGGATGCACCTCCTCTTATATGTGTATGTCTGTTTAAGTATCTTCATCCCTTGTGAGGCCCCACCTAGAATATTGTTCCCCTTTCGGTGCTCCACAAACAGAGATAGTGGCATACTAGAAAAAGTACAAAGGTAGATGACAAACAGAATCCATAACATGTCTGATGAATCATATGATGACAGAATGAAGGAACTAGGGCTATGCTTGGTAGAATATGGAAGACTCGGGTGATTTGTGTTATGTCTACAGTGCTTGTAATGAACAATTTATCTGGGAAGTCGTAAGTTTGCAGGATTGTTATAAACCAAAAACAACTAGATCACGCAATAAACAAATCAGGGGTGAAGTAAATAGAACTGTCAAAAGGAGCAAATGGTTTAGTCAGTGGGTGGTGTCTGCATGAAATATGCTGCCAGATAGTGTGGTTTCTAGTGATATTATGGATTCTTTTCAGAATTAATTGGATTGACATATGGGAGCCATAAAATGTAGACAGTACCATTGATAAGTGACGAGTCATTATAGGTCTATTTGACCTCCTGACTCGTAAGCTACCTATGAACCTATTACTGCACTTTTACTCTAATTAATCACTGTATTTTGACTTTGACCACTGCATTTTACTGTAGTGAATCACTGCATTTTTATATCAGGTAAGCACCTCATTTTTAGTTTAATAAACCACTGTATTTTATTTTAGTTAAACACTATGGTTAATCACTGCATTATTACTCTATGTAACTGCTACCTTTTTACTAAATTTATTTCTGTTTACCCACCCTATGAGGTACCTGAAAACTGCATTTTGACATTAGTTGACTGCTGCTTTTACTGTAGTTATCCATTTCATTTTTACACTTGCTAAGCTACACATTTTTTAGTTTAATAAACAACTGCATTTTATGCTAGTTAACCACTGCATTTTTTACTCTAGTTACCAATGCATTTTTACTGTAGGCAACCATCGCTTTTTACTGAATTTGTTTCTGTTTACCCTCCCCAGGAGGTACCTAAAAACTGACCACTTGACCTATGTAATCTCAATCTCCTATACTATACACAGGAGTCAGGGTTTGTTAGTATTGTCATACAGAAAAGAGCGACTATTTTCTCAACCTCTTACTATAAAGGCATAACATACTCTGTGCCAAAGTGAATCAGGGACTTGTGTCTGCATTTGTGTATATTGTGCTAGTACTGGGATCAGATCAGATATTATCTCATGCATTACAGGTGTCAGAGCAGCACCACTATAGAGCCTGCACCTTAGTCTATACCTTTCTGATGTATATAACTTATCTAATATCATTATGCAAGGTATCAAAAAAGGAGGGAATTTCTGTAAAATAGTTGAATACCTCAGAGTACATAAACACAGGACATTTCTCACATTGTCAGGGTCATTAGTTAAATTCTATGAGTGCCTAAAATTATTGCTGGGAGGCAATACAGAACTAAACCCTAGCCCTTCTCTGGCAAATATCAGAATTACTTCACCTAATATGGCAAACTGATCCACTATCAAGGGGCTGAAAACAACTCATATGAATATTAATAGCTTAAGGCCAAAAATGAATAAACTGGAGGCATGGGTAAGCCTACACTCTCTGGATATAATTGCTATTACTGAAACCTAGCTCAAACCTCATATTCTAGTGCATGAGGTTGAAATAAATGGCTTTAAGACATTTAGGCAGGATTGAATAGGAAAAATAAGAGAAGGTGTTCTAATCTATGTGAAATCCTCCCTGAATGCATCTTTGGTGACACTACCTGCCCTACCCAATTCAGCCTGTGAGACAATCTTCATGAAATTACTGCTGGGTGGTACACAGACACTAGTAATAGGGAGTGTCTATAACCCTCCTAAGGCAGCACTTGACTCCCTAAAGTCACTAATTGATGACCTCCCTAGTCTCCCATAGGGGAGAGGGTGACACTGGGAGACTTCAAAATACACTGGGGACAGCGTATAAATGGAGAATTAAAATCCTTCCTACAAGAGGCCAAGCTAACACAATTAATATATGAACCCACTAGGCTAAATACTAAAGCATTCAACCACACCATGTTGGATTAAATCTTGGTATCTAAACCAGATAGATTTAAGTTGGCTGGAACTTTTGCAGATTCATTGAGTGTCCACCCTTCCATGTATGGAGTTTGGAAAAATTATTTCCCAACCCCTCCCCCAAGAATTTTCTGGGCCAGGGATTATTCCAACTTTAATATAGGTGCATTCCTTAAAACATCATTGGAAGTGAATTGGCGCCAATTAAACCTTGCCCCTAGCCTAGACGTAGCATTAGATTTCTTTGTCAATCATTTTCAATCAGCTGCAAATAAGCATGCCCCGCTAAAACAACTTAGGGTAAAAGAACAAGAATGGAGGTGGCTATCTCATGATCTAAAAAAAATTATGAAGGAAAGAGACAGGGCATGGGGAATCTTTAAATTCTCAAATCAGAATAACGACTGGCAGAGATTTAGGAAGCTAAGGAACAAATGTAAAAAGGAACTGAAATTGATAAAAAAAAACAATATCTCAGGGACTTGCAGAAAAAAACCTCTCCGACCCAAAAAAGTTCTGGTCACAGACTAACGCCCTCCTTAAGGGAAACCATACCCAGAATGATTGTGATGCAATAGCGGAAGGTATTCGCCATGAGAACCCAGAGGATGCCGCCAAGGCAATAGACTCATTCTTTACAAATCTTGATAAATTTAAGACCCACCAATTGGTAATACCCCCCCATACACACACACACACTACCAAAGCTACCCCCTCCAAATTTCCACTTCAAGATAGTAACCAGAAAAGAGGTGTTAAAATGTCTAAAACTACTGGATCAGCAGGGTACGACAAACTGGAACCCAAACTACTAAATATGGCAGCTCCTATTATTGCCACCTCGATTACATGGCTCTACAATAGATACCTCTCGAAGGGAAAGTCTCTGCACTATGGAAAGTGGCCCTAGTCACACCTATTCACAAAGGAGGCACACAAGAGCTGGTCAAAAACTATAGGCCCGTATCACTATTAAGCATCCTAAGTAAAGTTTTAGAAAGGATTGTTTACAACCAGATAATTGACTATATTGAGCAACACAGCCTATTAACTGATCGGCAACATGGTTTCAGAAAAAAACACTGTACCAGTACTGCCCTGGTTAGTCTCACCACAGACATCTGCTCAGCCTCAGATAGTGGCCTCAAAACTGGTGCGATCTTTATTGACCTCACCAAGGCATTCGACTTGGTGGACCACAAGCTGATCATCATGAAGTTGAAAGATCTAGGCCTTGATAGCCTGACAGTGCAGTGATTCTCAGACAACCTACAGGGAAGGTCACAGGTAGTTAAATTTCTGAGAAATGACCAATACTTGAAGAAGTTCCCAGGGGTCAATCCTGGGACCTTTGTTATTCTCTCTGTTTATAAATGACATGCTTAACCACTGCAGTGATGCAAATCTGACCTTATATATGGATAATGCGGTATTATAGAGGGCCTCCTAGGACACTGCATAATTAAATCACTCCCTGTCGAATGACCTTTCACTTCTTGTGTGTTGGCTGGAGAGCAATAAACTTGTGCTAAACAGTAAAAAGACAAAGGCTATACTGTTTGTCCCCAAAAGCCTGGGCTCTGCTAGATCAAAATTTCTAACACCCACTCTCACGAATGGATCAACGATGGATCAAGGGTTGAAATGGTAGATACCATTAAATACTTAGGGGTCATACTACACCAAGACTGTACCTTTAAGGCACATATAGACCACTTAAATAAGACCTTGAATCAGGAGCTTGGTCTACTTTATCGCCTTAGTCCCTACCTAGCAAGGGATTTGTGACTAAAGGTTGCAGCAGGCACCTTGCTACCTTCCCTGTTATATGGAGCACTAATGTTATACTCAGTCAAAAGTACTGAGAACTTGAAACTTAAAATCTTATATCACAGGATAAGCAGGTTTGATGCAGGGGCCCTACCCATGGAGCATCACTGTCTAGTGCTCCAAACCCTAAACTGTCCCTCACTAGAAGGCAGACTAAACTATCCACCTCTGTGCCTGGCCTACAAACTCTGAATTGAAAATGTACTGCCAAGGCTAGCTGGTACATTAATTGGCAAGCAATGCAGCAGGAGTCTCAGGTCATCCAGCCTCCAGCTTCTCCAAGTGCCAAAAGTTAAGTCCTCCCTAGGACAATGGTCCTTTTCTGCATATTTACCACACCTGTGGAATGCATTGCCAGGAAAATGCCATGAATGCAACTCTTTAGGGGGATTTAAGTGCAAACTCAAGGCTTACCTGATAGAGCAGAGCCCATGCACTTGCTACCGCTAACTCTCCACAATAGTCCTTCTAATACCCAGGGTGTACCAAAGAGAGTAGGTCCCAAAACTGACGCCGTGGGACCCCGCTTGTTACGCCTATACCACCTGAGATGGTATCAGTTATTCTGACCCTTTGTGAATGGTCTTGAGGTCACGCTTCGACCCAATTACCAGTGTAAAGATTAAATCCTAACCTGGTCATATTATGCACGGGTATGTAATGAGAAACCACGTCAAATGCTTTTTGAAACTCAAGATAAATGATATCCACTGACGTGTTTCTGTCTGTACGGGAGCTCCTACCCTCATAGAATGTAACCAAGCTTGTTGCACGTGATCTTCCCTTGCAGAAGCCATGTTGTGTATTTTCCCCTAATACCTTACAACAGCATTTCATTTTCAGTCCTGTTCTTTGAGATTTTTTTTATAGTTTTGCACACTATAGAGGTGGGACTTATAAGGTGGCAGTGTTCTGTAAACGTGGTGTTCCCTTTTTTATGTGTCAGTGTCACCGTGGCCCTGCACCATTCCTCAGGGACTGCCACATTTTGTTGGATTTATTAAAGATTATTGCTAATGGGGTAACTATTTGGTCTAATGTGTGTTTGATAAAAGATACGTTAATCTCATCTGATCCTGGGGCAGTATTATTTTTGAGTGTTAGTACCGCTTTTTTTATTTCGTCTGGTGTGATTTCACAGTAGGGGCCTTAAACAGGGCTTTAGTGATATTATGTATATTTGTATCCCTTTTTTTAAAATACTTACCCAAAATAGGAATTAAAGGTACTTGCAATCTCATTCCTAGATGTAATTTCATTCCCGTTATAGTCTATTGTGTTTATTGTGTTATCTCTAGTTTTGTTAGAGTTTATATAGACATGAAAGGCCTTAATGTTACCCTTAGTTACTGCTAACTTAAATTCTACTTTCCTTTTTTCTTTCATTGTTAATCAGAGATTTTATTTTTAATTCTGACTTGTATATAATAAGGTTTTCTATTGCATTTTTTTTTTTTAATTTGTTGAAGTTCCTTTTTTCCTCTAGATTTGTTTTAGAATTGTTTGAGTTAGCCACATAGGTATTTTGTCTTTATGATTTATTGTTTTCTTTAATGGGATATAAAGGGTTTCTAGTTCTTAAATAATTTCTTTTAACAATGTCCAGTATTCATTGGTTGAGAGATCTGACATCAGTGATTCCCAATCATATTCGCCTAGTGGTTTATTTATATTGTGATAATCCCCTTTCGTGTAGTTATATTTGTAAGTTATATGTTTTACTCTTACTGCTTTTTTATTAATGATAAACAGCACCCCATTATGGTTGCTGTTCCGTACAGGGTCTATAATTGTTGGATCTGAGATATCTAGAGGTATGTTAGTGAGAATCAAGTCTTAGATATTAGCTTCCCTATTTGGCTCATAGACCATTTGTTCCAATCCCAGGGCGAGAAATGTGTCAAGATATAATGATTCTGTCTGGGAACATGCTGTCAGGTCATTCCAGTCTACGCCTGGTAAATTAAAGTCTCCCATTAGTACTAAACCTGTTTTCTGCACTAGCTTCTTAATGATTTTTATTAGGTTGTGGTCGTAGGATATATCCACAGATGGTGGCCTGTAGAAATTTCCAATTCTTAGTTTTTTCCTGTTTTGGTGTTCTACTTGAATATAGCATCCCTCAATATCTTTACTATATTCAAATGGTATTGTAACCTCTGTGAATCTTAGGGTATCCCTCACATACATACATACAAACACACACACCCCCACCACCTTTTTGTGTTTCTATTTTTATTATATATTTTGTATCCAGGGATAGCATTATGCCACATGGAGGCGTCATCCCATCAAATCTCTGTGATGGCTGCAACATCAATTTTTTGTTGATGCATAATGCCAGCTAATTCACTTATTTTAACTATATTAAGGCTCCTAGCCTTACTCATTAGAAATTTTAAACCATCCGTTTTTAACAGAGTATTCATTGCCTCTTTCCCTGTTTGCCCCCTTTGTTTCTAGTTTAAATGTTTGTTTATTGTTGTGGTAATGCTCTTCCCCAAAGCATGGCTTCCTTTTTTATTTAAATGAAGTCCATCCCAACAAAACAAGCTATTATCGTTATGAAATTTTTCCCAGTGGGTGATGCACATAATTTGTTTTTTGAGACTCCACTTCCTTAACCATTCATCGATTGTTTTGATTTTTTGAATGCTATTCATGTTTGCCCTTGGGACTGGCAGGATTTCAGAGATGCAAATCTCACATCCTGTTTTGTTTAGAGTATCCACTAAAGATGTATAACTGTTTTTAATATCCTCAATTGTGACTTTATTGATGTCATTAGTTCCCACATGGATGATCACCAGAGTATTGGTTCCTGCATTTTTTAAGATTTTTAGGATATTTTATGACAGAATCTCTCAAGACTTTCCACCTGTCTGGCTAAACTTGATGTACTGGTGCTAGCTATTTGTTCTGTTTCCATGGGGTGGATTTAACCATTAGCCTGATCTGCCGTATACTGGACATTAGTTTCCCCATTCTGATTTGTTTCACTATTAGACCCTGCGTTCTGTTCACTATCTTGAGGGGGGCCTAGTGTTACCAGGAGGAACTGAGACCTGATTACAGTCATTATTATGTATCTGAGCAGCAATAACTACAGTGTTTTTGACAGTTTTAGGCTTAGTTGGAGAATTAGTATGTGTTTCCTCAGTAAGCTTTACCCGTGATTGCCCTTTACTGGTACATGCTTGCTGGGGATCAGGGTTTTCATCTAATGTTATTAAAGGAGAGAAGGAATTTTGAAGTGGGATGTTAAATTCCATATACCTTCATCCTTTTTTCCTTTTGTTGTTTAATACTTGACTCCCCTCCTGCCCATCATCACTATCATCCTCGCTTCCCCTTTTTAGAGAGTCATCAATTATCTTGTTTGGGGCATTAGTTAAGGTTTCAATGGATGTGCGTGTTTTCTGAGTTTTTGATCTCAGTAGTTCATTAGCATGCTGTAACTGTTTGTTTATACTTTCTAGTTCAGTAATTTTGGTTCTTAGTGATTCATTCTCCTTACATTGTAAACACTTCAGGTCTTCAAAACCTATACTTGAATCCAGACAGAAATTGTTGCATAAAACACATGTCATGGTCACCTCGCCTGTACTCAGTGTTACAATTCCCTCATTGATGTTCATTTTCACTAAAGATTGAGTCCTTGTAAACAAAGTTATAAGACCTTAATACAAAGATTTACCTGCCAGTGTCCCCAGTCATCCCCAGTGGACACAGCAGACATGCGCAGAATGTGCTTGTCTCTGTGCGCATCCCCGCACATGGCCCAATGCACGCTTTCCCCACTCACTCTGGGACACCTGAAATAGTGCTTGAACTGGAAGTCAGCTTTCTTCCTGGTTCCAGCTACCTCTCCAGCAATTTAAAACACTTTAAAAAAAGAAAATAAGGCTCTACTCATTCATAGATGCCTGTTTGCCACCGACCACTTCCTAAGTATGTTGATTTGAAACCCGTGGTCAATGAAAATAAATATGATGACATATAGCTATAGTGGATCTTGAACAAGCACATAACAGCTGTCTTGCTGGACTCCTCGGTCACATCAATAAATGTATTTCATGGTGTACAAAGATGTGTTGCAACCTTACATATCAGCTTCATCACAGTGATCTGGAGGGCTGTGCAGCCTGACGCCTTCATCCACTCTGAGGAGCAATGTGCCTTGAACATAACATGTAAATGGCTGGTAATGAGATCATAATTATGGAGGAGTTAGTACCTTGCATGAAGAGTTGGGTCATTTGTATGTTACTTTTCCAATATTACAGGTGTGCACTCATGCACAAAGAACATAGGGTCTCACAAACAGATAGTGTGCACCTCAGTGTCCCCAGCTTCTGCTATTTAGAAACCCTGTCAGGTCTTCTGTACAGGCGTGACTTTCACCTGCACTGGAGTTTGTGCCTTTCATAACACTGCTGTCATAGGGGGTATATTTAGATTACTATCGTGCAAACTCACATTGCACTGGGCATGTTATAATATACCACCCTTGCACCATCACATCACTTTGAATGCAGGGAGTGGATATTGCAGAGCACTTTGCTAGACTTTTAAAAATATGCTACCCTATAACTTATACAATGCTGTGTAAACAGAATACATAATGGTCTACACTGGGGTAAGCATATTTATCTTCACAAGTAGTGAATTAAACTTCATGACACATTTGTGGCCTCGTCATTCATGAGTTATTAGTCTTGCACTTACATGTGGAAACAGTTATGTTGCAAAATAAGGATAGTTACTTTTTGCCTTAGGGGAACAGTGGAATCAAAATCTTATAATACCATCATTGTGACATCATCTTTCTCATAACACCATTATTGTAACATCAAAATGACTGTTTTACGCGATCTAACATTCAGGAGAACCTTTGTCTTGCCCTTTTGTACAGCAGCAGATGGTCAATGAAGCCAAGTCACCCAGTTCTCAGTTGTGTTAAACACCATAAATACTTTTTTTTTAAACAAATCTTTTACAGTATTTGTCTTTTCTGCTTCCTTTCACCTGCTGTTTAAGGAGGGCATCACTTAGTGAACATACTGCAAGGCACACCATGCAGAAACAAAGCATGCAAATGCTAATTTAAAAAGTTGGGTGTTGAACAGCAAGAAAAACATAACAGAAAATAACTAAATGAGCCGTATAACAAAATAAAATAGTTCCTACATCAGCGGTGAGTGGGCAGTTAAGTACTGAGTGATAAAGTGGAAATGTCAATGAAACTAGGAGCAACAACAGAACCAGTGATAGACTGGAATGCTACAAGTTCATTTTCAGGTAACTTTAATAGTACAGGTATTTATAAACATAGAGAACAAAAACGTAGAAACTGCCCACAGAAAAAAGCCATCAGTCAATCTAGTTTGCCTGTAATACTGTATCCTACCCATAAGACCTAGCATCTATACAAGGTTTATGCCCACGCTAACCAATCCCACGTGCCCTGCCTTGCTGCTCCCGTACCAGGTGACAATTAAGCCCTTATGTCTGCCTCATCAGAGTCTGAAGTCATTAATGGTCTTGGTCCTACCACCTCAGCTGGCAGGCTGTCAAATGGCTGAGACACTCTCTCCATAAAAAGGAACTTCCTTCCATCCCTAATGAATTTTCTTTCCCCCAGTTCCCACTCTCCCACCTCCAGTGCCACCAAACAATACATCAACACTGCCCATTCTCCAGTGTTGGGACCTTACACAAAGAAACCCATACTTCATCATTCCCTTTTTTTTAAACCTGCAAAAAAGAAAAGAGTCCAGTGATTTCTTCTGCCCCTCAAACCCTCCAACTCCCCCACCTAACCTCCTTTTAGCATGCCCCCCACAAAGTCACATCCCCTCACTTACCTCTCTGTGGTCTATACAAGTAATCCTCTCATGACCAGCGAACATCCTGCTGCTATCAAGACCGACCAAGAACTGACTAAAAACAAGATAAGTCTTGTTAACTGTTTTTTAATGCGTTTTGAACTTCTGCTCATAACGTTTGCAATTTTTAATATGTTTGCACCCGAATTTCCACATAGTCATTTTCACCTTGCCACATGACCAAGGCATGAGTAATTTTTCAAATTCCCTCCAAGACATGTTTTCACAATCACTGCACAAAATCACCTTTCAGATAGGATTTAAAACATTTTGCCTGTCTTAATCATAAGGTGGGGCCATCCATAGACTATCTTGAAAAGTTGGGGTCAGAATCTCACAAAACAACAATGTTATGAAGAAACTTTGATATTTTTTAATGTTTACTCATAACTTTGCTATTTTTATAGATTTTGTCCCCAAATTTTCAACATACTGTAGCCTTCCTTTTACCCCCCACCTAATGAACATGACAGGTGTCTTTTTTTAAATTCTGCCGAAAATGTTTTTTTCATTCTTGTACTGCAAAATGATGTTCTGGTCAGGATTTTATGAATGACACCTGTTGTGTTGATAAGATGGGGTCATAAAAGGACTACGTTGAAAATTTGGGATTAAAAATCCCAACAACAAAGTCAATGAACAAACATATATATTTTTTGATGCTTACTTATAATGTTGCAATATTTTTAAATTTTGAACCTGTGGTTTCTACGAGGTCATTTGTCTACCACATCTCCCTCCCATACCTGTTTTCATGGTCATTCTGCAAAATCACATTTTGAGTGCCATTTCATAAATGACATATCTCATTACACCTGTCGAGTTCATATGCTGGGAGAGTAGAAATACTATCCTAAACATTCGAGGTCACAGTGTGAAAAAGTAAACAACATTATGTGTGAACCTCTTCATTTCCTAAT
The DNA here is from genome assembly GCA_016271365.2 of Neoceratodus forsteri. Lineage (NCBI taxonomy): Eukaryota > Metazoa > Chordata > Ceratodontiformes > Ceratodontidae > Neoceratodus > Neoceratodus forsteri. The sequence continues at coordinate 132,290,014 of JADMNL010000024.1, forward strand.
CATGGCACTATAACTGTTATAACTTGTGTTATTAATTTGTTAATTTTAGGCCGGCTCAGTGGCGACAAGGGTTGAGGTGCTGGATGCCACACCTCACACCATGCTGGTGACCAAAGTTCGGGAATGAGCCCAGGCCACCAGGGGTCAGCAGGGGGAAAGAGAGGATTGCGCACCCAGAGGACTGCTCTCCTCTCCTGGGGGGGATCTAGGTGATTGCCTAGCACTGCAGAGTCCCCTGGTGGAGACCAGAGGTGCTGCAATGTTCAGGGCTGGTGTAGTGGGGTGCAGAGCCATGACAGATGTGCCTGGGATCATTGCATGCTTGGTCTCTACAAGGGAGGGAGGAGAGGAGGGCATAAACAAGAAAAATGATAGGTGGTGGCTCCCTACAGGGCTAGCTGCCACACACCCAGGATCAGATCTTCTCTCTGCCCCCTCAGTCTCCTCACTGACTGAGCTGGACAAACTTGATTGTAGATAGAGTGCCAGGTAAGTGGTTGGTGGCCCTGCCTCGGGGGGGCTCAGAGCTGGGGTGGGGGAAGTTTAAGAAGGATGTAAGGAGGTACTGCTTCACTGAAAGCATGGTAGATGCTTGGAACAGACTGCCACAAAAAGTGGTAGAAGCAAAAACAGTAGGGGGCTTCAAGCATGATGAGACAGATACAGGGAAATATTAGTAAATAGGCAGGGAGGGGAGAGGGTCTCTAGAGACTAGTTAGGGTCTATCTGTGGAGACAGACAGGGCAGGGACCATCTGGGAAGACTGGGTGGGCTAAGCAGTCCTTTCCTGCTGACAAATTCTATGTTTCTGTGTTTCTTCCCATGTGACCACTCAGGTTCGCTCACATGCTTGGGTCTTCTGCCTAGCAGTACAATGCGCTGCTGCTAGGCCATTGAATCGACCTGTTAATAAACAGTTCTGATACTGAACAGTCTAATGAAACATCTGCATGGCAAGCAACTAGAAGTCACAAAACATCTCAGAATTTTGAAGTGGTTAATACAACTGATATTCAAGGCAAGTCATCTTATTTTACACAGCGCTGCATCCTCATTTAATTATTCATTTATTGAATTTTGTTGACCAGATAGGCCGACTGAGAGTAAGTGCCCCTTTTTCAGGGCCAAACCAGGTTCAATTACCTTGCAGAATAACAAGACAGACTTTATACATTCAGACATAAATGAAATTGCATTGGGTTATTAACATCCATGACAAAAGTTACATACATTCAGGGTTACATATATTATGTATTACATATATCCAATGTTCAGCAAGCGCTGATCATCACAGAATGGGCTAGTTCATATCAGCAGTCAACCAAGATGACCAGATACATAGAGTAATGGTCATAAGACCAGTACAGACATTGACAAAGGGACCACTATTAGGGGGAAGAGACCGTCTCAGCATAGACAGGTACATTGATTACATTTCATTTGTGAGATCTTTAGACCTTTTTTGAAGCCTGCAAGGGAGGAGCATTCTTGAAGGGCAGGTGGGAGGTTGTTTCATAGGGTCAGGGTGATAGTGGCAAAGGACCTCTGCCCTGTGGTAGACATCCTAGGAACTTCTAGTAATATAGTGCCTGAGAAGTGGAGAGTCCTTCTCTGGGGCTTAATAAACAATACATCCTTCAAACTACATGAAGCAGAGCCTTTTATTAATTTAGATGCTAGCCTGAGCAGGGGGGTATTCCCGTCTGTCCTTTAGCAAGGGCCAGTTGAGTAAGTGTAGAACAGGGCAGTGATGCTTTCTACGTGGGGACGCAGCTGCAAAGCAACCAGTTCTGTGGTATAACATTTTGAGTTTTTGCAATTCAGAGATCCTGACGGCTCTAAGGATTGGGGCACCATATACAGTACCAGTATAGGGCATATTGTGCAGTTAGCAATCACTAGTCTAGATTTATTGGTAAGGAAGTTGTTGAGTCGGTACTGCAGTCCAGTTTTTTGGAGCAGAGACTTTGCTAATTGTTCCACATGAGATTTTAGTGTCAGTTCTTTGTCCAGCTGTACCCCCAAGTATTTTATAGACTACTACTTTGATAGGGGACCCTTGAAGTGTGTTAATGGCCAGCAGGTTCTGGCTGGTTGTATCTACGTGCCTCGAGCCACACAAGATAGTCGTAGCTTTTTTGGTGTTTTGGACTAGTTTGTTGACTGTGAACCATGCTTCCAGTTCTCTGAAATCTTTTGAGAGCTGACAATTCAAGCTGTTTATGCCCTCAGAGCTTCTATATAGTATGGCGTCATCAGCGTACAGCAATAGGTTTGCCCCACCACAGTTATTTGGCATGTTGTTAACAAGAAGGGAGACTAGAAGGAGACCAAGGATGGAGCCTTGTGGGACACCATCAGTGACCATGTGCAGCCCCAATTAGGCACCCTTCCAGTTTACTAACTGCGTCCTGTTAGTTAGGGAGTCTGATACCCACTGGCAGGGCCAGCCTTAGCTAGGTGTAAGCTGTGCCCCTGAACCTTGAGGGGCCCATACTGTTTTCTTGAGGAAAACAAATGATTTAAAACATTTCAAAATGCCTAAATTTTTGTTAGAGATGAAAAAGTTTACCAGCAAATGTAAGTGGAAGACAACAGGCTCTTCTGTTACAAAAGGTGGTGGCAGCTTTGCTGCTATGCCACTTTAAGATGCAGTGGAAAAGAATAGATTAAGTAAGTGCTAATGGTGTTAATAGCCATACTTTATATGAACATACGAATGTGCCAGCAGAAACAGACCACCCGGTCTATCTAAGTCTGCTCGAGTGTGCAGCTAGCACCCCTAGTTTGCAGCTGCCCCACCCCCCTCCCATTTGTCATCCCACTGCCACCCCGACTCCCCCACCCTCACTCTTCCCTGTTCCCTGTACCATGCCCTTTTGAACCTTTATTTATTTATTTATTTAGCTTTTGTTAACCAGGTAAGTACACTAGACAAGACAATTGCCTATTTTCAGGTACGACCCGGGAGAGTACAGAAATTAGAGATGAAGATACATAGGACGACATGGTACAGATTATGAACAGCTTACAAGTCATGAGAGAGCAACATAATACAGATTTAGACATTTTACAAGTTGAGGGCAACATAACATAGATTAAGACAATTTACAAGCCATCATGTGGCCTAGTTTTGTTCAATACAAACACAACAGACTAAGACATGTTGCCACTAAGAGCAGTACAGAAGGCACAGTTGCGATGCAGCAGCTACAGCACTATATACAGCATACGCCCCTTTTGTCCCAGAAATATGTCCAGGGGAGAGGAGCGTAATGTTAGATCATGGGGGTTTTGGGCACCCACAGGCCGAAGTGAGTTTGAGGTGATTCCATAGGGAGGAGCAAAGGCAGCCCTGTGAGGGGGCAGCGCGGATCTGGGCATTCCACAGTCTAGGGGCACATGCGGCAAAATCCCTACCTCCCATTTGAGTCTGGGTGGTGGGTACCTTAAGCAAGGCAGACCCCTGAGACCTGAGAGGATAGGATGAGGAGGCAGCCGGGACAAGGAATTTCGCCAGCCCCGGGGGGGCTGCTAGTGCCAAGGACCTTTCCGTGAAGCACCCTAGAACAAAGTCTATGTGGTTTGAAGGGGAGAGCCAGTTTAGTTTGCTTTAGAGGTCACAATGGGGGGTGAGATGGGGGCCAGCCAGAGCAAAGTGGCAGACATTGTTGTAGGCAGTAGACCACCTAGAGAGATGGGCTTTGGTGGAGGGGGCAAACAACAGGAGCCCATAACAGAGCGACAGGAGGAGCACACCTCAGGCAAGAGCAGTACGTGCCACCAGGGTAAGGTTGCTTTTAGCTCTGTAGGCCAGACCCAGTTTGCAGTTGACATTCTTGCATGTATTCTGGATATGGCGGCCAAGGTCAAGCTCCTGGTACAGCATCACCTCGAGGTATTTGAAGTTGTCAGCGACAGGGATTGGGGTACTGTCGGTACCTGGGACACAGAACAGCACAGGGGAGGCCTTGATCTTGGCCTGAGACCCAAAGAGCATGGTCTGGGTTTTTTTAAGATTAAGGACCAGCTTGTGGGCTGAGATCCATGACTGCATGTTCCCCAGGTCCTCACTCAGATGGCGATTGATGACCCCCATCTCTGGGAACTGTGTCAAGATGACCAGGTCATCAGCATAGAGGATTGGCTTACAGTGTACAGCGGCTGAGGGGAGATTGTTTACAAAGATGGAAAATAGCAGGGGCCCCAGGACAGAGCCTTGGGGGACACCCATGGTTACGGAAATAGAGCCTGAGAGCTCCTTGCCATATTCAACCAGTTGCGTTCTGCCGTATAAATAGTTGGAGAACCAGCTGAGCACAGCAGAGGATAGACCAAGGGATCTAAGCTGAGTGGTGAGCATGGCATGATCAACTAGATCAGAGACCTTGGAGAGGTCTATAAAGATAGTCTCCGATAGTTTGCCCTGGTCCATAGCCACCCTGATCCATGATGAGACAGTGACAAGGTCAGAGGATGTGCTGTGCCCTTTCCTGAACCCATGCTGCATGGGTGACAATAGGTTGTGTGATTGCAAGTACTCCGGGAGTTGCCCTGCCAGAACTTTCTCAAGAAGTTTGCTGACTGCTGATAGAATGGATATCGGGTGGTAGTTCTCTATTAGTCTGGGGTTTCCCTGTTTAAGGATCAGTACCACTCTGGCTACCTTCCATATGTCGGGAATAACACCAGATGACAGGGACAGATTGAAGATGTGTGCCACCAGTGGAGCAAGCCAAGGGGCACCACGGCTGAGAAGCTTTGGTTCCAGCCCATCCTGGCCAGCACTCAAGAAGGGGGAGAGGCCCGAGAGTAGTCTCTGCACCTCTTGCACCATCATAGCCTTGAAATGAAAGGGCAGATGAGGTGGTGATGGTGCTGGGACCTGTACACCATTATCACCTCCACCTGCGGGGAATGACGAGGTGAAAGCAGACAGGTCAGAAAGTACAGGTTAAAGGTATTTGCGATGGTCACCGAGTTGTTGCAGCTGGCACCATCAATAATCATGTCAAAGGTCTCAGCACTCTGGGAACCACTAACTATGTTTTTAATGCTTCTCTAGAACCTCCTGGGGTCCCTGGCTGAGTTCAGCAGGGCAGTCTTGCAGAACTCAGTTTTAGCAGCCCTTATGCACATCTTGCACTCATTTCTGAGTTTCCTGTATTTCTAAAAAATAGCCTGATTTGCCGTGGCCTTTAATTTTGCCCAGCACTTATCTCTGAGCTTCAGGAGGGCAAGGAGGCTACCATGTAACCATGTGGTGGCCGATCCCTTCACCCTCCATCTGATGAGGGGGGCATGTTTATCCTGCAGGGCCCTAAGAGAGATGAGGAGGTGATTGACCGCAGATGGGGAGTCCTGGGCATTCCATGCTGCTAACCAATCAGTGTGTTGGATATCATCATGAAAGGCACCAAGATCAAACCTGGAATAGTCTCTGACCTGAATGATTTTGTGTGGAATTTTCAGGGACGGGATCTTCCACACGCAGAACACTGGGGGGTGGTCAGAGATTGAGTCTGTAAGGATGCCCGACGAACTGATCCTTTCTGGTCTGTTTGTTAGGATCCAGTCCAGAAGAGAGCTCGCCCCACCACTGGGTGAGCACCTGGTAGGATCCTTAATAAGCTGCGATAGGGAGAGACCCGCAAGCAGTGGCTCAAATGCTTTGTTATTACTACCAAACCAGTTTAGGTTGAGATCACCTAGGATGATTAGTTCATTTTGCCGGGTCACAGTGCCCACAGTGTCGGGGAGGACGGACAGTCCCTCTAGGCCCCCTTGGGAGGATTGTAGGAAAATATTACGTGTAACTTTTTAGTCATCCCAAGCAACAGTACCATGTGCAGTACTTCATAGAGTTACTGCACTGGCTGTTGTTTAGGTAAAACCGACAGGTTGAGGTGGCTCCTGTAATAGACCAGGATACCACCCCCCCTCTTTTTTCCAGGGCGGTCCCGCCTAATGAGATCATACCCAGGGAGGGCACACACAGAATTTGGTGTAGCAGGTTTGAGCCAAGTTTCTGTTATGTCAAGGATGTCAGGGATGTGATGTGTGACCCAAACGTGAAGTTCCGTCAAATTAGGCACGAGGCTACGAATATTAAGATGAGTTATTTTTAGCTCTTTGATAGCCGACCAGCCCACCGCAGAGGGGGTGGTTTGACATGGTGGTCCAGGGTTTGGCTCGATGTCATCCGCTAGTGCTAGGGGTCACCAGTAGAAGCCGAAGGAGATGCCTTAAGGGAGGGGAGCCCTCCTTGGCCAGTGATTTGCGGCCATAACGTTTGACCATTAGGGCAGGGCTTAGGAAGCACCTCAGGTCAAGACTGCAGAGAACTCAGGGTGGGGGTTTGCCTACAGCTAGTAGGTTGGAGAATGTGAAATCAGACCCCACCAGCTGGGTACAGGTGCCCCAGGGCGCTCCCACGATAGGAGCCCCAGCTCCTGAAAACCAGGGGATGCCATGGACAGAGAGGATCCCAAAGGCGATTGTGCATATGAGCAAAAGGGGTGACACTTTCTTAGTTTGTTACACAGGGGTCCCCATGTCAAAACAGCAATCAGACAGTAGACAATATAAGATTAGGATGACAATCTGACAAAAATTAAATTAGGCTTGCAATCAGACATAAAGCTTGGACTGTGCACCCTACCGAGTAAGAGCTGGGTGCAGCTGGTAGACCAGCAGCTACTGCCCACTTACTCAAGTTTAAGAGCCCACCCTGATACTATTGATAATGGCTAAGCTATGCTAGTATCATGGGACAAGTGGATTACAAGGCAGTACCTCAGAATAGAAGTAATTGGGCTGACACTTCCCACTTGTCGGCAAAAATAATTACACTGGGAAGCAGAAAAATTCAAGGCAGTGCAGCGGCAAGTAATTAATAAGGCCGTCCTCCTACACCTGTTCGATATTAAGTTAATATGGCAAGCAGACAATGCAGATATGCAGTACGGCAGTGTAGAATTGATTAGGCTGGCACTCCCACTAGTATGCACTAATAATTACACAGGGAAACAGACAAATTCAAGACTGTGCAGTGAATAGTATTAGGTAGACCGTCCACCTATACGTAGACAATATAGGATGACCTGGTAATCCGGCAAATCTCATAGACAGTACAAAAATCAGTCCTTTGCAAAGGTTAGCGTACCGAGATTTGTGCCCATGCTCTATCGGTCTGAAAATAGCCATGGCAAGGGTGCCCCCAGGTTAACCAGATATACTAGCAAAGTTACTGATTGCAGCTAGAGTCCCTCCTTACACCAGCTCCAATTGGGCAGGGGCAGCAGGAGGTCGTGGCTACCAGGTATTTAAGGGGAGGAGGAACGGGGTGGGTGGGTGGGATGAAAAATCAGTTGTAAGATTCAGCTGCTTCTTGTGCAGCTGCCGCCCAGCCCTCTGAGGTTCTCAGTTCTGTGTCTGCTTGCTATGAACCAATGACTTTAGCTTTTCATTGGGGGAGGTCCGCCTGGTTGCCCGGCACCTCAACCCCAAGGTTCTGTTGTCTTGTACGGTGCAGGGGGGCAAGAGCCGCCTGATCCCTCATTAGCTCTCGTCCGAGGATAATTTGGCTGGCAAATTGGATATCGGGACAGCCTTTTAAGTACCAGGCTGCCCGAGCGTCACAGTCTCTGTGACCAGTAGGCACTGCTGCTTCTTTCAAATGGCAATTGGCGCCAACAGGACTTGGGATCCGAGTCAAGGGACAAAGGGCTGGTGAGATGAAAAATCAGTTGTAAGATTCAGCTGCTTCTTGTGCAGCTGCTGCCCAGCCCTTCCGAGGTTCTCAGTTCTGTGTCTGCTTGCTGCAAACTGACGACTTCGGCTTTTCATCGGGGAAGGTCCACCCGGTTGCCTGGCATCTCAACCCCAAGGTTCTGTTGTCTTGTGCGGTGCAGGGGAGCAAGAGCCACCCACTCCCCCATTGAGCTCTTGTCCGAGGATAATTTGGCTGGCAAATTGGATATCGGGACAGCTTTTTAAGTCCCAGGCTGCCCGAGTGTCACAGTCTCTGTGGCCAATAGGTGCTGCTGCCTCTTTCTAATGGCAGTTGGCACCAACTGGGCTTGGGATTTGAGTCAGGAGACAAAGGGCTGGCGAGACGAAAAATCAGTTGTAAGACTCAGCTGCTTCTTGTGCAGCTGCTTCCCAGCCCTTCCGAGGTTCTCAGTTCTGTGTCTGCTTGCTGCAAACCGACAACTTTGGCTTTTCATCAGGGGAGGTCTGCCCGGTTGCCCAGCCCCTCAACCCCGAGGTTCTGTTGTCTTGTGCAGTGCAGGAGGCAAGAGCCACCCACTCCCCTGTTGAGCTCTTGTCCGAGGATAATTTGGCCTCCCAGGCTGACTGCTTTCACAAACAAAGGGCTATATTGACAAGAGAACTTGTCTGTAACCTGGACATGTAGCTGAAACAATGAATGATATTACAAAATCAGTTTCAAAAATATGTGAGCACTCAAAATGGCTCAAAAACCTTACCAGCACAGAGTAAAACTGGATTTCCTGATAGGGACCCTGAAAACCTGATCACCAGCTAAAAAACCTGATAGGTGGCAATCTTACTGGTATCCCATGATAATCCTTTCTATTCTCTCTCACTCACACTTCCAGAAAAGTTAAGTTGTTTGACTTGTTTGCAGATTGGATTATCAGAGGTGTGAGTGTCCAGTGATGATGTTCCTGTCCTTACAGAAATGAATATGGTAGTGGTACCGTACTTACTTACATTCTTACTCCAGGCTCAGTCAGATTCATTTACAATGGTGAAGTCAAATAATTCAGTGCAGTCAGTAGCACTAATTAAAAGATGCTGGTTAAACTAGCAGGCCTGGTACTGCTTTATTAATATAGGACAGGAGGGTAAGTTAGGTGTAAACAATAGATGTGGGGGGGGCACAGGGAACAGAGTGGTGGGGCCCGGCAGGGAGCTGCACAGGGGCCCAGAATGGTTAAGGCCAGCCCTGCCCACTGGTGGGACAGGCTGTCTAGACCCAGTTGTTTCAGCTTACTCAGGAGAAGGCTGTGACTGACCAGGTCAAAGGCTTCAGTGAGGTCTACAAAGACCGTGCCAGTTTTATGCCCCTGATCCATGGCACTAAGTTTGTCCACAGTCAGCCTGACCAAGGCCGTGTCAGTTCCATGGTGTCCTGCAGCTGGTCATAAATTAACCGCTCCTGCACTTGGCCAGAGAGCAAAGGAAAGAGACAGGTTGGTAGTTTTCCACTGGTTCTATAGGTCCTGTCTTGTGGATTGTTGCCACTAAGGTCCCCTTCCATCTCACAGGGATTTTCCCTTCTAAAAGGGATCTGTAAAAAAGCATTACCAGTGGGGATGCAGTAACAGGGGCTGCCAGCCTTAGTAGTTTTGGGTTTAGCTTGCTGTACCCAGCTGAGCCATCTGGTTTAATTTGTTTTAGGAGTTTGAGAACTTCATTGCGAGTTACCAGCCTGAAATGGAATTCTGGGGCTGTGCTTGTGGTGGCTAGTAGTGGCCGGGGGGGATGCTGGGATCCCAGTGTAGGGATTTTGTATCTGGCTAGGTCAGTGAAGAAAGAGTTTAGAGTATTTGCAGAGGCTAGTGGGTCACAAAAGTGCTGACCTTCTGCAACAATATCCTCCCTGTAAAGGTGGAACTGCCCTTTAGAAGGGCATTAATCTGTACCCAGAATGTTTTAGGGTCAGAAAGGCTCTTATCCTGAAGTGATCTAAGGTAAATCTTCTTTGCTTTTTTGTGGTCTTTTTTACATGTATTTCTTTGTTCCCTGTATCTGTGCCATCGGCCTCGAGCCCCATAGTTTTAAATTGCCCCCATGCCTGATCTCTCTGTTTCATGACCTTTTTTAATTCATCTTTCAACCATTTGGAGAGTTGCCCTTTAACCATGAGTTGCTTGAGGGGGGCATGTTAATTGGCAGCTGAGAGGAAGCTGTTTGTAAAGAAATCCAGGTCATCATCTATTGAGGGCAGTTCTTTGATCATGGACCAGTGCACTTCAAAGAAGGTGTAGAGGAAGGAGTTTGTAGTAAATTTGGAGAGGTCACGGGCCCCAAAAGGCATTGGGGGGGTGGATAATTATGTTTCCAGAACCCAGTCGAGTATGGTATGTTTTCCCATTTTCTGATTATGCCAGATGGGTTCCATGGTTATTTGTATGAGCTGGGCTTCAGCTAAAGCCAATTTAGTGGCCAGCACTATGGCCAAGGTCCAGTTGATATTGAAGTCCCTGAGCAGTAACAATTGTCAAATGGGTAGGTCAGTAAGTGCCTTAGAAAGGATATCAATTGCCACTGTAGCAACTTTGGAGGGGTTTATAGATGCAGCGCATGCTGAGGGACTTTGCTCTGTCCAGTAGCAGCTTTACCATTATGGCTTCACATCCGGAGTTGCCAAGAGCAGGCAAAGGCACTAGAGAGGCCTGTAGTACAGTCTTGAAATATATGAGAATGTCTCCCCCTTTTGTTCTGGACCTATCCTGCCAGAAGGTGGTGAAGCCAGGGAGCTCTACTTCATGGGGGAGAACTTGTGGTTTGAGCCAAGTCTCTGATAATGCAGTCACATCAGGGGTATATATTAGGCCCACCTTCCAGTTCATGCAGTTTTGACCTGAGGCTGTTGATATTCAAATGGATTATTTTTATCCCTCAAGTTTTTCTCCCAACAAATATGAACAGGAGAGCCAACTGTATAATTTGCAATGAGTGGCCCAGGATTTAATGCTACATCCCCAGACAGGAGCAGTAGAAGGAAAGGAAGTACCATGAAAATGTGCTTGGGGCATAGAAGATGGGGGTAGGCAGTTGGTTTCTGTAGGAAGGCGCACCACTTATAGCAACTGCCATGTTTATAAAGCCCTAGCAGAATGACCAGGTTGGAATACTGCTGACGTTTTACAAAGCTTGATGACTGCAAAAGAGGCCAAGGATCTGGCTTCTGGGTTTCCGTGTGGTCAGGACTGGGATGAACTAAATCCAAGCCTAATACAATCAACATATAGACAAAGGCCGCTACCATACCCTTTGGCTTCATCGTGGTTACTTCTTGGCCCACTCTGGGGGGAGGGGGGTTGACTTTTGCTTCCAAAGAGGTAGGGTCCCAGGGAGGGATGGAATTCATAGTGAAAATAGGGGCCTAGGCTTTTAAACAAGGACACTTTGAATTCAGTCCAACACAGCATTATATACACTTGAGCACTTTGAGAATCACCCTAAACAATATTATATACTGTACACTAAAAAACTCAAGAATCACTCTGCACAGCAGTATATGTTCAGGTCAGTTGCATACAATCAACAGCGTTGGTTGTTTTCAGTTGGGTACATGGACTTTGAGATCACCCTAAACAGCATTCTATGCACTAGAGGATCCAGTAATCACTCCACTCAGCAATAAATGTTCAGGTCAAGTGCGTACAACCAACATCACAGATTACTATCAGTCAGGTATATGGACTTTGAGATCACCCTAAACAACATTATGTGCACTAGGAGACTTAGAAATCACTCTGCAGAGCAATATGTGTTCAGGCAATCAACAGCATATGTTACTTTCAGTTGGGAATAATTGTCTAGGAACCAGACAATGCTAATACATTCTTAGAGAGCTGATTGTGCACTTTACAAGGGCTTCGTACCTCAGAAGTATGGATAGGTAAGGGTGTTGGGGATACGTCAGCACTTGATGACGGAGTCCAAGAGATGGAGTAGTTGTAGTTAGGTTTTGTGGCCTCTAAGCCAACACTTTCTATAACAAAGACAATGTAGCCAGCATGAATGATGTCACCTGCTATGCACAGTATTAGTGTAGCAAGATCAGTGTTGTTTTACTCACTCCCCAGCAAGCACAAGGTTAGGTCCCTGCAATGAATGCAGACAGTATTTTGTTTATTTGCTGGGACTGTCCAGGCTTTTCTACACTCAGGGATTACTGCACACTTTTGAGCAGCATATCTGGCTACTGGCTGCCTCTTTAGGCTGACTCCCTTGGGCAGACTCCCATAATACTCTTTGCTCTCGGCCCTTCGTTCGAGGACCGCTAGATGAATCGCTTTTTCAAGGGAAGACCCAAGGAGCTGGACGGGGTGGGGCTAACTGCTGGGTGCAGGAGGATGGTTCTATAGGGCAGCAGACAAGGGCTTCAACATTTTGGGGAGGGGGGTCACTAAGAATGAAGGACTGGCTCTCTCCAACCCCTCAAGAGAATGATTGACTTCCAGCATCCCTGTGACAGTTTAAAGATCTCCAGCTGAAAACAGAGCTCGGGAGTTTTTTTTTCTTATTTAATTAAAAAAAGGAAACACACCTCTTCTGACCCCAATTCCAGTTGGTTCAAGGAGCTGGAGGAGGTGGGGCTAACTGCCAGGTGCAGGTGGATGGCCCCATAGGGCAGCAGACAAAGGCTTCAGCAGTCGGAGGGGGGGGAAGGGTCACTAAGAATGCAGAAGTGAATCTCTCGAACCCTTCAGGAGAACAACCGTGTCATGACTTTGAGGACTATACATATCAGCAAACAGAAATACAGTATAAGAAAATGCAACACTATTAACATGCATTATCAAATAGCAGCAACAGTAGCCTAAACTGATTCTCCACGTTAAATGCTAGTTTAAACAGGTAATATTTTTGACCTTTTTTAAACACCTCCACTAAGGGGGAGCTTCTAAGATGACAGGGTAGGGAGTTTCAAATAAGTGGAACACCACTGAGAACACCCCATCACCCGATAGCTTAAGATATGCCCTCAGGACAGCAAAGAAGAACTCCTAGGTAGAGTGACGAGAGTGACCAGGAGCACCGGTAGTTTAAAAAAGAAGCATAAGGCAGGGGAAAGGCACCAACAATAAGGAACCCTAGGAAAGGGGAAAAAAATAACCACATGAAATAAGAGCTGGCAGTATAGCCTAGAGGTTAGAGTAACAAGCTGTGGATGAGCTTGGTACATCCAGCAGACCTGGGTTTGATTCCCACAACCTCAACTTGCATACTGTATGACTCTGAGCAAGTCACTTAACCTCCCCAGTGTTTCTGGATTACTCCTGAAAGCAGGCAGCTGTGCCTAGCAGGGGAGCAGATGGGGGGGGGGGAGACAACAACTGTCCTGGGGCCAGTGGTTCAGGAGGGCCCATGGGGGACCTGTAAGAGGGGATGTGAGGTTAAGAGGGGCCCAGTCCTAAAGGTGTGTCCCAGGCCCAGGAATTTCTATTGGCACCCCTGGTGCCTAGTGGGCCTTGCCCAGTTACCAAAGACTAAAATAAATAAATAAAATAAATAGATAGAGGAGGGGGACTAAATAGACTTTACACATGTCCAAATTTCCAAACATAAAACCAAACTCTGGTCAGAGTCAAAATGACTACTAAGTGTTAAAGGAATACTCTCAACCCCCTTAGGCGTCAAAGTGTCTCTAGTTTACAAAACATGTGTTATGATTGGATGGATTCTATAGAGATTGCTGACGCAGCTGGTAGTTGATTCTGATTCATTTTTATTCTTTTTAAAAGTGAAAAACAGGCTGCTCATCATACTGGTGTTATCACACAAAAAAGTGTTTGTTTACAGGGGATCCATACGAAATCCCGACTATCACAATTCTGACAAGAAGAAGCCTGAAACCAGAATCTCGACAGGGTTGAAATATTGCCAAACAAAATATCGACAAATGAATGACCATCAATTAAAATTCCAACTTTCACTTGTAACATTCGCAACACTATATTGTATCCTGGCTTTCCGCAGACAGGACGCTAATGATTTGAACTCTAGCTTTACAAAATCAGCAGTTACATTAAAACGCCCACTCCATACAATATTTATGCTTGCCTTGTGACTTCTTCTCCCACCAGCTGCAGAATATTTTTTGTCTTCCCTTTCCCATTCCTCTCTATATCACTATACTGGCATTATGCCATAGATCCCAGTGCTCAGACTGAGCACTGTAGACAGGGTGGAGCGTGCCCAGTTGCCAGTTGGGAAGTTGGGATTTCAGCAGTCAGTATTAAGTATTCATCGGGCTTCTCATATTCGGGATTGTGGTGTCAGGCTCACATCTGATGGGATTCTGGGTGTCGGGATTCCATACCAGACCCATTTACAGTCCTGATCAAGTCTCACGCCATCTTTTCTAGGCTTGGGAACACCTCTAACACAATCTAACCACTCATGATGCAGTGGGAGTAGAGGAGACTATTGTATCATGAGTGGCTGCACTATTTTGGGGTGTTCCTAATATTTAGAAATTATCCAGTAAGAGTAGACGTGCCCATTAGATGTTTTTGGTACAGTACATAGCCACTGCTAAGCAACTTAGATCACAAATTATAGTGAGAAAGGAATAATGTGACCCACTGAGAAGTGAACCAGGGCCCCCAGAACACCGTCCTGGTGCTCTAACCATTGACCTATGGGCCCAAATGGTTGGCCTGACTCTTCTCAGACACACATTATTCCTTTCTCAATACTATTTGTGATCTGTATTGCTTAGCAGTGGCTAATACTGCACCAAAAACATCTGTCATCTCGATTATTCCTAGTTGCAGAATTTGCAATACCAGGGAAAGAAAGTGTGTCCGTAAAGAATCATGCCAACCATGTCAGCCTATAGCTCAATGATTAGAGCACCAATATGGTATTCCATGGGCCTGGGCTCAATTCCCAGTGGGTCACATTATTCCTTTCTTACTACAATTTGTGATCTCACTTGCTTAGCAGTATCTAAATACTGCGCAAAGAACATGTAATGGTTATCTTAATTGTTCCTAGTTGCAGGATTTGCAATACCCAGGAAAGGCCAACCATTAGAGCCCCTAGCTCAATGGTTAGAGCACCAAGACTGTGTTCCGGGGGCCTGGGTTCAATTCCCCATGGATCACATTATTCTTTTCTTACTACAATTTGCAATAAGCGTATATCTAGTATTGGAAACAAAACAAGACTGGGTATAATTACACCATTAGCATGCATTTAGAAACATAGAAACATAGAAACATAGAAGTTGACGGCAGATAAGGACCGCAAGGCCCATCCAGTCTGCCCATTTCTTTTTCTACCTTATAAATGTGCCATTGGCCTTTGCTCTGTCAGTGACCTATCTATTCATAGTCATTTGTATTGCTCCCTTATGCCTATCCCATGCCTGTTTGAAGCCCTGCACTGTATTCATAGCCACCACTTCTTGTGGTAAGCCATTCATGCATCTACCACCCTTTCTGTGAAAAAGAATTTCCTCACATTCCCCTTAACTGGCCTCCCTCTAATCTCATGCTGTGTCCTCTTGTCCTGCTATTTTCTTATATTTAAACATGTTAGACTCTTTCACCTTGTTTTATGCTCTAAGGTGTTTGAATGCCTCGATCATATCACCTCTCTCCCTCCTTTGCTCAAGGGTATACATATTGAGCTCCGTTAATCTGTCCTCATATGTCTTCTGATGCAGTCCCTGCACCATTTTGGTTGCCCTTCTCTGGACTGCCTCAATTTGGTTAATGTCCTTGTGAAGGTGTGGCCTCCAATACTGCAGCAGTACTCCAGATGGGGCTAACTAATGTCTTGTACAGAGGGATTATTACCTCCTCTTACTACTTGTGATACCCCTACTAATACACCCTAACACCCCTAGCCTTACCTACTGCTTTAGAGGTCTGCTTGGATGATTTTAGGTCATCAGTGATGATGATGCCCAAGTCTCTTTCTTCCTTTGTGACTGCTAGCAACTCCTCCCAGCCTATAAGTGGCTTTCAGGTTTCTCTTCCCTATGTGCATGATTTTGCACTTCTTTGCATTAAATCCCAGTTGCCACTCTTCTGACCATTCTGCTAGTTTATCCAGATCTCTTCTCATTCTGCCCACCCCATCTGGATCATCTACTCTGTTGCAGATCTTGGTGTCATCTGCAAACAGACAAACCTTACCCTCTAGTCCATCTGCGAGGTCACTAATGAAGATGTTGAATAGGACTGGCCCCAGGACTGATCCCTGAGGTACCCCACTTGTGACTTGCATCTCTTCTGACTGTATACCATTTACCACCACTCTCTGTTTTCTGCCAGTCAACCAGTTTGCTACCCAGTTGACCAACTTCTGACCCACCCGAGCCTACCTAGCTTATTTATCAATCTTCTATGTGGAACAGTGTCAAAAGCTTTGCTGAAGTCAAGGTAGGCGACATCAACTGCTCCCCTTGGTCCACCACTCTGGTTACCCAGTCAAAGAAATCTATGAGATTAGTTTGACAGGACCTTCCTTTTGTAAACCCATGCTGTCTTGGATCCTGTGCCCCTATGGATTCCAGGTGTTGCACTATCCTTTCCTTAAGGAGTGCCTCCATAATCTTGCCCACTACTGAGGTAAGACTGACCGGTCTGTAGTTCCCCGCCTCCTCCCTGCTACCACTCTTGTGGAGCGGGATCACATGAGCCCTTCTCCAGTCTTCTGGGACCTCTCCTGTGCTCAGAGACTCACTAAACAATTCTGCTAATGGCTCTGCTAGTTCCTCCTTTAGCTCCTTAAGTACCCTGGGATGTATGCCATCAGGTCCCATTGCCTTATCCACCCTGACCTTAGCAAGCTCTTGTAGGACCCTTTCAGTTCTACCAAGAAAGGAAGCAAATAAAACAACCAGTAGCACCAGTGAATTTTAGAGAAGGCAATCAATCATAAAATATGAGTTTTCAACTTGAAATAATATGATGCAAAAAGGACTGACTGTGTCCATTTAACCTGGTATTAGAAAAACACAAATGCTGAACTGGGCCTACAATCTTGTTTCTTTATGTTCACTGGACTGAAGAATCCCTGCAAGCTATTTGCCACTTAGAAGGAGCAGTGCAAATAAATATACTAGCTCTTTGTTCTTCCACAGAAAGGTTCATACTGCAAGTGAGCTAACAACCTGCAGGGATCCTTCAGGTCAGTGAACACAGAGAAATAAACTTGTAGTCCAGCTTTTTGGGCCAGTAATAGACCAGTTCCTATTGCGATCAAAAAGTCAGGACGTGTTTTGTAGCAGTGCCATTGAAATGCACTGGGGACTTTGGATATGCCTTGTTATGGCTGTCGGTGAATGAGAGTGTGCCTTGCTATTGCTCGTTATAGCTGTCTGTAACCATAGCGAACTTGGTACTGGCTACAAGGAGGACAGTGCATGAGAGCTGGAGAACAGTGCATGAGAGCTGGAGGACAGTGCATGAGAGCTGGAGAACAGTGCATGAGAGCTGGAGAACAGTACATGAGAGCTGGAAAAAAGTGCATGAGAGCTGGAAAAAAGCAAGTGGCATCCATCTCAGGAGCGTGCAGCTTAACTCTTCTTTGAAAGACTAATTGGGCACAAAGGAACAGAGCATACATGTGAAACAGCTGGTTTAAAAAGTCCCACACACATCCAAAAGCGCGTCTGTGTCAGGGCACCAAGGAACATATCTATCACCAAGAAGGACTGTAAAAAATAACTCCTCTACTGATCTATCTATGGTTTTCATTCTCTTTCAATCAGTAGTTTTTGCATCCATGTAATCTCTAGATATCCCCCTTCCCCAATGTGTGTCATGGCACAGATCTGTGCACAATTGCCCCTCTCCCTCTGGATTTCAGTATCACTGAGAAGGGTTATAAAAAAAAATCCTTTCCTTTGCTCATCTAGCTTTTGTGCTGTCCTCCTCTAAACAGGACATGACATTGGGGATTGGGGTGCCCACCCCAGTGCTGCCAAAGAACAGCATCCCTCTCCCATATTAGGATGTGACACTGGGGTGCCCACCCTTGGTGCCACAAAGAAACAATGTCCCCATCCTGCCCGATCCACATTGCACTGCCCCTCCAAACAGGATGTGGCACTGGGGTGCCCAATCCCCACTGTGGGGTACCTGAAATAAAGCTATCCAGAAAAAATATCCCAAGGCTCAGAATTGCTCCTGGTGACTTGAAAGGGGCATATGGAAGGCAGCATTCAATCCTGGTAATTTGGACTGCTCATTGAGCAGCTAGTGTTTTTGTACCTTGCTATACTTTGCACATTATTTATGCCTTCACTCTATGCACTTTAATCACTGCTTTTTAAAGTGGAGGGATCTCTATTTTTAAAGAGAAGAAGCAGTTAGTAGTGTAGCCCCTCTAGTACTTGGGATTGCAGTTTTGTTGCTTGCCCCTTATGTGGATGTACTGTAACAGTGTCTAAATTGTCTAAATAAAATATCCATCGGCCAGCACATGAATTTGTGAAGACATATTTTTATAGTAATAGTATGTGCATACTGTTGAACTGTAGCATTTTTAAGCTACCAGGAGCAGTTTTGAATGTGAAAATACCTTTTCTGGGAAGCAGTGTTTTGTGAACCTTTAGAACATTTAGAGCTCTGTGGGAGAGTGTACACAGCTGAAGGGATACAGGACCTACAGAAAGATCTGGAAAAGCTGGAGAGGTGGTCCAGGATCTGGCAGCTTGGCTTCAAAGCCAAGAAATGCAAAGTTAAGGCATATTGGAGCCAAGAATCCCAGGACAGAGTACTACCTGGGTGGAGTCCGAGTATCTGCATCAGAAGGGGAGAAGGACCTGGGAGTGATGATAACTAGTGACCTGAAGCACTCCACACTGTGCAAGAAAGCAGTAGCAAAGGCAAACAAGATGCTGGGATGCATAGCTGGGGGGATCAGTAGTAGGAGACAAGAGGTTATACTGCCCTTATACAGGTAATTGGTAAGGCTGCATCTAGAGTATGGAGTTCAGTACTGGTGCACACACCTCAAAAGGACATTAACCTGCTGTAGAAGGTCCAGAGGAGGGCTACAAAGATGATAATGGGTCAGCAGGGTATGGCATATGAGGAGAGGTTGAGGGCACTGAACATGTACTCCCTGGAAAACAGGAGAGGGAGGGGGACACGATTGGAACCTTCAAGTACTTGAAAGGGATAAATAAGATTGATAAGGAGAGTCTCTTTAAGCTGAGTGGAAACCATAACACTAGGGGGCACAGTCTTAAGCTGGAGGGTGGGATGTTTAGGAGGGAGGTCAGGAAGCACTTCTTCATAGAGAGGGTGGTGGACACTTGGCATGCACTGCTGATAAAGGTCATCTCATTGAAGACAGTGGGCAGCTTTAAGAGAGGCTGGAATAGGCATAGGGGGAAAGTAAGGATCATGGATAAGGAGGATGGGAGGAGTGGAGAGGGAGGGCAGGGACATTAGCTCAAGCTGTGAACCATGCAATACGAGTAGACTTGATAGACCAAATGGCCTTCTGCTGTTGGCTTCTTTGTATGTTCGTATGCATGTATGTAACATTAGCCAGCCTCTTCCCCAGTACTGTCCCCTTTTGCAAAACCAGCTCATAATTAGCACCTGTTTGGAGTACCTGAAATAAAGGAAACCATCCCTCATAGTCTTTTTTTAAAACCAGCAAAAAAAAAGGACCATCAATGAGTTCTGTATACCCCTATCCTCCGGCCAACCCCCAGCACCCTCACCCATAGTTGTCACCAGGTATACCCAGTGTACTTTGCTGAGTACAGTAAAGTATGGAAAATCTCGGAGAACCCTGCCTCCATTCCAGCCTAGACAAGGGCTTAAGTAAGCTATCAGTCCTCTTTAAACGCACTTGGTACTGCCCATCCCAACCCCCACACACACACCAAACTCGACAAAGCCCTCTGGAGCTGCTCCCCCATCACAGCCCCCCCTCCCCGTTTCACTATCCCCCACCTCTCACTCGCTGCAGTAGGTTTCAAAACCCAATCCCCTTTGTTTCACTGTCACCCAGCCTCTCGCCATCTGGAATAGCATTAAACCCTATGCAGTTACTCTGCCATAGTCTATCAATGGATTTGGAGGTTTCCAGGGGTGTGCTACCTAGGGCAACTGATTAGAAATAGCTTAGTATTCAATTACAACTGCTCAGTTTTTTTTTCTCCTATTTGTCTAATTGTCATGTAATCGCTCTTTAATGCCTAATGATCAGGCCTCTGTAACCACTGAATATGTGTATTGTCTTATTGTCCACCCTGACGTGGAACCTTTGTAAAAGAGCTCACGCTCAAAGATCTTTCCGAAATACTAATTAAACAAATTAAACAAATAAACACAAGCCTCAGGCCAGGGCAACAAACACTAACAGAGTTGGAGTAACACAATAAAGCTGCCTTTTTCATTCTTGTGCCTGGGGGATTATGCAGTAGCCAACAAGTATGCAAGTGAACTTGTGACTGATCACAGTAAGTAGAGGTGGGGTGGGGAGTGGGACTACATCCTGTGAATTGGACCCCATGTGGTTTGTTCCTCTGAACCACTGTAAGGCTGGTTACCTTGATGTGGTGCAGAAGCTTATTACAATGTATCCTAAACATTGTAACAAAAATCCAGCAAACTTCTGTATGATTGGTAATGTGTGTGTTAGATAAAATGAAATGTAAATCTATTAGGATCATTGGCTTACTATATATTGTAGCCTGGCATGAGGTTGGGGCAATGTTTGTGTGGTAGGGGCAACAGCACATCTTTTGCTTTGTGTTTACACGGAGGTGGAAACGGTTTCATCAACTCTTGAGTGCAAGTTTAAAATTCCTGGCTACACCCCTGCCCCCACCCTCCCACAGCCCCTCAGTTACCTATCCAGTGGATCCAGTGCTGCCTCTCGAATGTGCTGCTTCTTCCAAGGCAAACCACGAAGTGACTGAAAACAAGGAAAGTTTGGCTTTTCAAATGCATTTTCAACTTTTACTCATAACTTTGTCATTTTTTTAACATTTTTGATCGAAACTTTCAACATGTCATTTTTTTACCCCAGGTTATGAGCCAGGTAGGTGAAATTTTCCAGTTACCCTCCATGCATTTTTGTAGTCACTACGTGAAATTATGTTTCAGATGGGATTTTACAAATTTTACCTGTCTTGATCATGAGGTGGGGTCATAAAAAGACTATGTTGATAATTTGGGGTTAAAATGTCAAAAAACAACAACATTATGAGAAACATTGATTTTCCCAATGTTTAATCATAAGTTTGTCATCTGTGCAGATTTTGGCCCAAAATATCCAATCAAGCCCTTTTGGTACCCCAACTCATGAACATATCAGGTGTCATTTTTCAAATCCCCACTGAAACATGTTTTTACAGTTGCTCTGTAAAGTGACCTTTTGTACAGGATTTAAAAAATTACACCTATCTTAATCATAAGGTGAGGTCATAAGAAGACTATGTTGAGAATTTGGGTTCCAAATGTTGAAACAACTAAGTTATATTAACACATGTTGAACTTTGTCAGTGTTTATTCTTAACTCTGTCATTTCTGGAAATGCTGGCCCTAAATTTTCAACATAACCATTGTGTTACCCTACCTGATGAACATGACAGGTGTCATTTATTTTTCAAATCCTCTCTGAAATATGTTTTTGCAGTTGCACCACAAAATCACCTTTCAGACAGGATTTAAGAAATGTACCTTTTTTATTTTTAAATAATAAACTTTATTGACCTTTAAGTAAATAACAAACAGCAAAACATCAAAACAAAATAAAACATATCAACCAGAATCAGCCAGTTATGAAGTAAACACCTCCCCAGCATACAAGGGTAGCTGTGATGAAAAGCAAATGGTGCAACAGAGCAGTGCAGGTTAAGTGAGAACAAGGAATATTACAGATGAGAAAACCTGTGCTTTTATAGAACAAAAAGTTACAATTAAAAAATGGATTGTTAGCTTCAAGGTATTTCGTTTAATTCATAAGCAGAAGGGTCTCCAGTGCATCTCACCTCTGGTGAAATTGTTTCATTCGGTTGTTGATGGAGCTGATCATTTTTTCCATTCTAAGTGCTTCTAGCATGGCATTATGCCATTCCCAATAAGTGGGTATGGTGTCATCTAGTTAGTGTTTAAATATGATTTTTTTGGAGGGGTGATGACCAAGATGAGGGAAATATGCAGTTTACAAATATCAAAACTGAGTCCATATTCAGATTCAGGAAGCAAATTTGTGGGATAAATATAGAATCCAGCCCCAAAAGAGGGTCTAAGTGGCTTTGTACAGAATCCCCAAATGGTCTAGTCTTGGGGCAGTCCTGAAGGATGTGTTTCAGGCTACCTGTTTCTTGTCTACATCTAGTACATTTGGGCAAGGGAAGATGACCCATTTAATGAAATTTGGTGGGAGTATAGTATGAGTTATGAGCAATGTTGTACTGCATGGGCCCAATTTTAAAAGGGACTTAGATCGCCACAAGAAACTTGCGGCAGGGAGTTTGACACAAGTGGAAACTTGGGTCAAACAATGCAAAAAATCCAATGTTTCAAAAACGTCAGCTGCAACTCCCTGCCACAAGTCCCTTGTGCTGAATGCAGGACTTACACCAACTCCCCGGTCTACATTTGCGCCATGGGGAAGCCATTTTACACAGCTTGAACCACATCACACAATGAGCAAATCAGGCCTCCTACAACCAGGACTATCTTCCATCAGGCTCCCTACAACCAGAACTGATCTTCCACCACAAACATAGCTGCTACCTTTCACTGTGGAAACCTTCAACTGGGCCCTAAAAATAAAACTACCTTAAACATAAAATAAAACAAATTTGATGGGCGGAGCTAGCCAGCCAAGATGGAAGGTGTGTAACTAGTCTGCTGCAGTTCCAGCTTCATCCATCCTATTACATCTGGAATTTCAGCACCTATCTCCCCAGGATATTTCTTTGGATTTTGCATTCTACACATCGAGCTGAAGCCATAAATGGAGGCAGTGTAGCGCAGTGGTCTAAGGCTCTGAGCTGCAAATTTGGTGACATCCAGCAGACCAGACCTGGGTTTGAATCCCACAGCTTCCACCTGCATACTGTGTGACCCTAAGCAAGTCACTTAACCTCCTTGTGCTCCCAGGTCGCTCCTGTAAAAAAGCTTTCAGCTTAGTGTGCTATACCTGGTTAAACAACTAAATAAATAAATAATAAAATAAATCTTTAAAGTGAACAAATCGGACAAGGGATTGCAACTATATTGGACTTTGAAGTTTCCACCTCATTGCCACTTCAGGCCTGCCTTCAGGCTCTAGCTGATAAATATCCTTGCAGACTGAGGATGGCTCACTCCATCGATCCACAGATCCTCCTTACTCAAACAGTGGAGCAACAACTGGGCAACATTACTTCCATGCTAAATAAAGTATTAATTGACATGGCTGCACTTATTTCTACTACATCCAATACCAAAAAGGACATGGAAAACTAACTTCCAGAGTGGGGGACACTGAACTTCAAGTTAAGCAACAAGATCAGATTCTGCATGACCAATTCTTACAAGTTCGGAACCACTATAGCCAAATATAGTACCTACTGGCCAAGGTTGATGACCTTGAAAATTGAGGGAAAAGGAAAAATTTTGAATTGTGGGACTACCAGAGGGGGCTGAGGGCCCTGATATGATTTCCTTTTTACAAACATCTCTTCTACTTATGCTCAAGTTGGATTATCTTTCTCCCTTGAAGCTGGAAAGGGTCCATAGGTCACTAGCCCCTAAACCCCAGCCTGGAGATCGACCCCGGCCAGTACTCTGTAAATTCTTAGGGTACTCAGTTAAAGAACAATTCCTGAAAGCTGCATGGGACCTTAAAATGCTACGATGGGATGGGGCTCCCATTCAGATTTTCCAGGATTACTCATACGATCTGTCCCGGAGACGGAGAGCCTATGGGCCGGTAAAGCAGACCCTCCATAAACTCAACCTGCCTACATCTCTAAGATATCCCTCACAGCTCCGGGTACTGTACAAAGGAGAATATCTTACCTTCAACTCCCCTGCTGAGGTGGAACTTTTTTGGGAGGATATTGGAGGTGATTCTAGGCCACACCAAGACCATGTTCCACAACCTCAATGTGAAACTACACTGCCCATGGACACCTCTATTCCACCAGACTGTTCTCCTGGCCACATTTGTACACCATCCCGGAGCCAGCTGAAAGGTCCAACTGGCAGTTTGTATCACAAAAGCAGAGAGTGGAAGAAAGCACCCGGTAAATCTGGAAGGTCCTTTCTGCCGGCAGCAGAGAAACCACAGAGAAACCGCTCGAGGAGTCGACAGCGGGCTATACAGCTTTCAGGAAGCGATGGTTCCTCCACTTACTCTACACTCCATAAAACTGTCTAATCACTATGAGCCACTTGGGGAGTTGATACCAGCAGCCCTGGCCTTGCCCGAGAGCAGCTTTAGCCACGAAGACACCATGTGCCCGGATCAAGCGGATGAGGCGACCGACTGGGCTCCCCTCAACAAGGACTGGTCAGCTGAACCACAGAGCCCTCGAGAAGAAAAAAGTGCCAGGAGCCTGTTGATGACCTCTCAAGAAGGGTGAAGGACCCTGGGCTAAAATATACTTAGGGACTGCTGAAGTAAGTGGTGCGGTTGAAATCTCTGGGTCTCCCTCGTTTAAACAGTTTGGGGTCTTTTTAGCTATAGCTTTCATGTGCGAGGTGCCCCTTTTCCAACTGTGAGGCCCAGCAGTAGCTATGGTGTATGAACACCAGACTCTCCTGCTTTACTTTCGGGGCTGAGTTTTACCCTATCTCCTCAGCACGCCCCAGCTGCACTGCTTGCTCTCTGCTGATTAACAATACAGATCAGGACCCGGAGAGTCTGTGCTGGTTTGTTTCCCCGGGCTGACCAGTTTTGTCAGTTGTCTTATTGTGTATTAATTCCCCTCCGTTGAGGGGATGCTGTAGTTGAAAGTGCCAGACAAGAATGTTTAATGCTGTAGTATTTAGAACTTACTTGCTTGCCCCTTCCATCAGGATTTTGCACCCAGACATCATGTGTCTCTACATGTGTGGATGAGGGGTTTTGTCCCAGCTTCTAGATTTACCAGCCCCTATTACAATACTTTGACCCTGCTGGTTTGCTTGTCCCCGATGCCATGTCTGTAGTCTGGGGCTGCTGCCTTGTACATACAAGGTGTCTGGGCAGCCAAGGGATAGCTCCTAAGGTTGGCACTGAAATAGGGCCCGAGGTGGAAGATGTGCAGGCAGAATCCTAACTCTGGGGTTAAGCTCATTTGTTATTAAGCTGAGGTTCAATTGGGTATAATAAGGTCTTAATATGCTGCATTTCTTGTTATAAAGGCAAATGTGGATACACTATGCATATACATATTTAATGTTGTTTGGTTCCTACTCACAGTGCCCCTAGCTTCTGATGTCAATCAAGGTTCATGCATGCTTCCAGACTCACCTAGGGGCGCTGGTTTAAGGGGGTTAGCACTATGATGTCTGATACAGGGACAATGCGCAAATATGGGCGAGCTCTAGTTACCTTCCAGGTACAGGTATAATCCTTTATGGTATAGGGAAGGAGTTTTGCAACAACCTACTTAATACCAATTGCATTCTGGCCTCTCCTTTTCGAGTATAACCATGGGCATAGGTCAGTCTAGGGTGAGTATGGGTGCCTTTATTCCAGGATATGGATAGCTGGTAACCTCCATACAATGTTCTCATCGGTCAATGTTGCATGTAATATGCTGACCAGGATATGGGGCTTGGAACCCACACTTTATTCGCAATCCTCCCACCCCTGGGGAGAGTCTCCATTGGGAGTTGCTGGACTATTTCCTTTCTCCTTGGCCGATAATAGACTAAACCCCCACAAGAGCCTCAGTGAGACCTCTCAGCATTTTCTTGGAGTAGTCCAAGTACCTATTCCAATGACCAGCCTTTCAGCTGAGGTTTCTGTCTCCACCTTACTTCTCTTAAACCCTTAGAATGTGATTGCATTCTGGACACATCTGGCCCATTCC
This sequence comes from Neoceratodus forsteri, assembly GCA_016271365.2. Lineage (NCBI taxonomy): Eukaryota > Metazoa > Chordata > Ceratodontiformes > Ceratodontidae > Neoceratodus > Neoceratodus forsteri. The sequence goes on from JADMNL010000024.1 coordinate 132,315,782, forward strand.
AGTGGGGTATATCAGTTTTCTTGTTCCTTCGTTATCCTATCAGAGATAATATCAGCTACAAAAATTATTTCAGGAGTTGCTAGGACTTATGATGGGCATTTTGTGGCCATGTTTAGGGCTGCTACACTACTTAAACTAGGGTGGGGACCCTTAGTTATTTATCAGAGTATCCATGCTAAAACTCAGCTGTCACTTAGGATGGCTTCAATGTTTGCTTATAGCTGTTGGCATGCAAAATTGAATCATCTTGATAATGGGTAACTTTTCGAATATCACAACCACTGCTTGGAATGTTAGAGGTTTGAACTCTCCCATAAAAAGGAAATCGGTTCTGGCTCGGCTGATGAAGCTGGGAACCCAAGTCGCTTTTTTGCAGGAGACTAAATTAAGCTCCAAAGAAGCCTCAAATTGGTGAGGGAATGGGTGGGCACCAAAGTTCACTGTACGGCCAAATCAGCCAAACCGGGTGTCTCCATTTTGTTGCATAAATCACTGCAATGGCACTCTAAAGAGGTTTATAGAGGGGGTGACGGTAGGTGAATCATCATGAAAGTTTCTACCCCCTCAGGTCCCCTGATCCTGGCAAATATATATGGCCTCAATGAGGACTCTCCAGAATTTTTCCATGCCATTTCTCAAAAACTCATGGATATTTCCTATGACAATCTGGATTTGCTATTGGGAGGAGACTTTAACCTGTTTTTGGATAGCCTCTTGGATAGATCCAATGCCAGACTGGAGCCCCACTGCAGAGCCCTGAAGGCACTGAAGGATCTCATGTCTTTACATCAGCTGTCTGACGTGTGGCGGGTTCTGAATCCCTCAGTAAAGGACTTCACCTTTTTCTCTGCTCCAAGCCAAATGGCAAGTAGGTTAGATTTTTGGCTCACTTCTCCTAACCTGTCCATGGCTACCTCTGGGGTTGAGATCTTTCAAGTCTGTATTTCCGATCATGCTCCTGTTTCCCTTACCCTCTTACCTGCTATCCAAATCTCCAATTATTATTGTGGAGGCTCGACCCCCTCCTACTGTCTGACAAGGACTTTGCTCAGTGGCTTTGAACAGCCACAGAAGAATTCTTTCAACACAATCCCCCTTCCTCTGCCTCTGCGGCAAGCACATGGGAGGCCTATAAGGCCACCATAAGGGGAGGACTTATTAGTTTCACTTCACACAGACGGAAGATGAGGGACCAGGAACTTCATCAGTTAGAGAACACTTTAAAATGTATGGAGGCTAAATGCAAAGCGAAGCTCTCACTGCTTCAGTCACCATCAGTTATATCCGCCCTGTCTGCCATATGAATAAAAATTAACACGCTGGTAAGTAGGAAGGCTGAGCTCTATATTCATAGGGGCCCAACACCAATACCAGGCTGAAGGTGAAAAGCCTAGCAAGTTGCTGGCTTATTGGCTAAAACAAAGACAAGCTGAAAGAACTATCATCAGCCTAAGGGATGGGTCAGGGAAGCTCTCCCTAAACCCCCTCTTCAATTAACAATATAATGACCAAGTTCTATAAAACACTTTATTCCTCCCATGGGTGCTGGAATGAAAATTCCTATGCTCAATTTATTGAGACCTTACCCCTCACTAAACTCTCTGACTTGCAGAAAGATACACTGGATCAACCCATCACGGAGGATGAAATCCGCAGAGCCATTACTATGATGGCTCCTTATAAAGCCCCTGGGGGGATGGTTTTTCAGGGGACTTTTACAAACTGATTCAGCCCTTGATTATAACCCCCCCCCCGGTGAATATGCTGAATGAAGCGTACTCATGCGAGCAATTTCCTCCTACTCTATCTGAAGCCTTAATTACCGTACTTCTGAAAGAGAGTAAAGATCTCTCCCTCCCTGCTAGTTACAAGCCCATTTCGATAATTAATGCTGATGCCAAAATTTTGGCCAAAGTCCTCGCTACCAGATTGGAGGAATTTCTTCCAGAGATCATTCATCCATCACAGGTGGGGTCTGTTAAGGGCAGAATCAGTTCAGGCCACATTCGGGCCCTAGTATCCTTAATGCAGGTAGCGGCTTCACTCCCCACCCCGGCGGCAGCAGTTACAATTGATTTCGAGAAGGTGTTTGATTCGGCCAGCTGGGAATATTCACATGCAGTTCTGAACACTTTTAACATTGGCCCTTATTTTTCCACTTGGATAAAAATACTCTATGCGTGTCCTACCGCCAGGATTCTTACTAACAATGTCATGTCTGATCCATTTCACCTGCAAAGGAGCACCAGACAAGGCTGTCCACTATCCCCCTTACTTTTTGTTTTAGCTATCAAACCTCTTGTGGCTGCCCTAAGGAACCACCCACACATCCATGGTATTCAGGTCCAAGACAAATGCTACTCCACCAAGCTGTATGCCAACGATTGCCTGATCCTGACATGAGACTTACCACACAGCCTTCCATACATCATGTCTACACTACAAGCATTTGGTGAACTCTCTGGCTTACACATTAATGCGGCAAAGTTGGAAATCCTTTCTCTTAACGACCTCACCTTGTCAGTTGGCATGGGAACTCAGGGATTAGCCTGGGCTAAATCGGAAATAAAGTACTTGGGCATCCAGCTTACTTCCAAACCTTTAACCCTAATGGACATTAATTTAAAACCCCTACTGGCCAAACTTTGAACTGCCACTAATAGATGGACACATCTGCATCTTTCCATGGCAAACAAGATCTCCGTGATTAAAATGCTGCTTGCCCCTAGAACATATCACTTACTATTTCACATTCTCTTCCTCTTACCCGATATATGGAACCAAAAGCTGAATATGCTGATTAGCTCCTTTCTCTGGGGTTCTACCAGACCCAGATATAGTAGGGCTAAACTGAGGGCTCAAAACCTAAGAGGAGGTGGAACGTGGCAGATTTTTATCAGTACTCCATTGCATTTATTGTAGCAAAGACATTAAAAGGAGAAGGCTTCCAACACCCCTACCACCTTCTAGCCTGGATCCAAAAAGAAAGAGACTTAATGAAGGGCCCTTTGGGGTCCGCTTTTGCGCCATATCCCCTACTAAAACAACATAAGAGTTGTCTTTCCATCCAACAGGCTCATTTGGCATGGCAAAAACTGAGGCTTAAATCCTTTCACTGTCTTGATTTGGGGATTTACACTCCACTCTGGCAGAATCCCTACCTCTGTATTAACAACTCCCCGTGAACTGGATGGGATGGGCTTCTAAAGGGATCAGGGCCGCAGTAATGGGGGGGAAAGTGGGGAAGTTGTCCGGGGTCCCGAGCTCAGGAGGGGCCCACCTAAGAAGCTGGCATTACCCTTGGCATTAGCTGGTTTGGGAAACAGGGGCCCATTTCGATTGACTTGTCCGGGGCCCCAAAATTCATAGCTGCAGCCCTGAAAGGGATAATGAGTATTGGGGATCTGGAATACCCAGGACACTCCTTTATGGATTCATTCCAAGGTTTACAATTCAGGTACGACCTGCCCCATAGTGACTTTTGGAAATACCTTCAAATGAGAAGCCTCTACCAATCTTTGGTTAGGAGGAGATGCACTTGTGTTCCCTGTAAAAAATGCAAAACTGCTAAATCCCTTCCACTTCCTATTAAAGAATGGTTTACGCATTCCAAAGGTAGAGTTGGTCTTATACAGAGGTTCCTAAAAGATAGGGCTCCTAATCCCTCTCTGCCGGCCAAGGTCAAGTGGGCCACCGTGCTAGAGACCTCCATTATGGACTTACAATGGTGACAGTGCTGGTTGAGAACTCATCAGGCCTGCTGCATCCCCATAAGCCTCCTTTTACAGAACAAAATACTGCACCTCTTGTACCACACTCTGTCCCAACTAAAAAGGATGGGTCTTCTCTCCACTGACCACTGCTGGAGGTGTGAGGCCCCAGAGGAAGATCTGCTCCACATCCTGTGGTCATGTACACCTCTGAAGCCCTATTGGGATGCAGTAATACAGCACTGCTCTACCATCCTAATGTCGACCCTCCCAGCAGATCTGGGTCTATGGTTATTGGGTCTAACACCTGAAACTCTTATCTTGCCCAAAGCTTCTATACTGTGGCTCATACAGGCCTCAGTAGAAGGTAAACAACTTATTATATGATGCTGGAGAACTTTAGAGGTCCCTCTCTCTTTTCAGAATGTCCTGGAACTTTGAAAGGGTGGCCACTTTGACTAGGATATCATGCTATAGAAACCAGTGTCTAAACAAGTTTGCTGAGATATGGGCCCCTTACATAGTGTATATTGACTCCAATAAGCGAGCCTTGTCCCCCAGACATTTGAAGGACAAATTGAAACCACCCTGACTTCCTAGTAGAAATGGTTGCTTGTTTATTAAACACTGTTATTGCTCCTCTCCATATAGCTATCATGAGTGCTCCATTTCCAGATGATCAATTTCTGGTTCCCCACCCCCCACTACCGGTTTCTCACCTTATGTGAAGAAGCTCAACAACTCCTGTTTCCACCTATTTGTACAGTGAGTATGTCAATTTATTTTATGTTGTCTCTTAATATTTCTGTAGCAAAGTCAACCAGGTTTATAGTCATCTTTCAGAAGATGTTTGAATAATTAGTTTTATTGCTTGTAGATATGCCCGTCCTGTAATGTAGTCCTGGAGTTTCAGCTGTGTGCATTAAGTGGTAATGTTGTAAACCACTTTGTTAGCCATTTGGCCTAATGGTTAAAGTCCTGTAATAAGTCTGAAATCTCCCAATAAAAAGACTAACTGCAAAAAAAAAAAAATTAATTAAATGTTGTTTACCAGATCATCACACTCTCCTTACACTTGTAAACAAATTAGAAACATTAAGTATTGGTCATAGTTTTCATTACAACTGTTTCTTTGCTAACAGTGACCCCCCCCCCCATCTTTACCTGCTCATCAGAGAAACCTCTTCTGCTTTCCCTGATAGTGGGATAATTGAGTCTCTGGCTCTAAAACAGGCCTTTGTTGTCTGTGTGTACAGTATGTTAGTAGAAGAACATTCTGCTAGTAGAACTAAGCAGAATTTTGAATCCCTGTATTCCATGGTAAACATTCCATGAATAACCATTCCATTTCTTGTATGTGGAGAAACACAGAGAAAAAAAAACAGAATGAAGAAAGTAAGCAGTAATACTATATAAACAAAGAGAAAAGGTGGTAAATGATTCACCCTGCTGTTTATCGTTTAGGACAGAGCGAGCAGTTCATGATGCTGTCAGTGAGTGTGGCAGTTTTGAACCACGCTCATGCTTGCAGTGCCAGGGAACTGAGAAGCCTCTGTTATGGTTTCCTTTTAGTTTTGTCTACAGAGTGAGAAGAAAGAAATAAAGTAAGGGGGCTATGTGTCATACTTAGAATGAGGAAAACAGCATTTGTGAATTGTTATGGCTGGCAGGAGAATAAATGAAGCTTCAGTGGGCAGGGAGGCACACACTGTACAATGCTACTTTAATCTAGCACCAATAGGTGGAAGGACTATTTTATGTTAAAAGCACAGATTCACTTACATTTTTACTTATTTAAAAATGTGTTTCAAAATAAAAAAACTGCTTCTTAAAATAAAGGGCCATTTTATAAGTGCAATAAGACACTCATGGTTAGCAGATACGGGTGATAACTGCACTCCTAGGGATGACTGGCACTCGGCCTTCAGCCCCGTGCCTAACTACACCCCCAAGAGTGCAGTTATCACACCGTAATGTACACCCCAGCGTGTCTTATTGCTTATGTGTTCTATCACCATGATAGATTCTCCTCTCCATTGGAACATTCTATTGCATCCCAAACTCACTCCCATTTTAAAGGTAGCCAATTAAATGTTTGGATCTTTAATTTAAATGTAACATTTTAGGTGTCCGGGAGTTTCTCAGAACCAGCAATTAAGTTTAAATGATATGATCTAATTCCCTTTCAATAGCATACAAAAACAGTGCATAGCGCTATACAAGTGTGTCATTCTCCATGATTAAAATATAAAAATTACAAAACAGTATTAAAATCTCCTAGTAAAGGAAAAAGAAGGGAGTAGGGATAGTGCAAAATTACACAGACTGCAGAGAACGATACAATATGTGAAGCACATTTTTTCTGTAAGAAATTGAGAAGGGAATTTGATCAAATGCATTAATCTTAATTGCTGGCTCCAGATAAACTCCTTGGACATCTAAAATTTCACATCTAAAGTAAGGACCAACCATTTCATTGCTTGTTTTTTAAATGAGAGTGAGTTTGGGAAGTACCCCACCGTCCGAGGAATTTCACAATGCTCTTTTCACAACGAAGGAAAAAAACACTATGGTTCTCAAAAGAGGTGGCAGGGAAGGTTAAGGAGAAAATGATAGCATTCAGGAAATATAAGGAAACACAGAAGGAGCAGGACAGAGAACTTTATCAGTTAAAGCAGAAAGAGGCTGGGAAGGCAGTCAGAATAGCAAAGGCCCAAACTGAGGAAAGGATAGCCAACTCTGTTAAGAAGGGGGATAAGACCTTTTATAGGTACATTAGGGAGCAAAGAAAGACCAAAGGAGGGATACTGAGGCTTAATAAAGGGGAGGGTATGTGGGTAGAGGGTGACAATGAAAAAGCAGGGATACTGAACAAATATTTCTGCTCAGTATTCACAAAGGAAGAGGAGGGGGAGGTACCTAAACCAAACAAGAGAAACACTCTGAAGACAGGGGTTGATACCAGTCCATTTACAGAAGAAAGGGTTCTGAAAGAACTAATAAAATTGAAGGTGGACAAAGCAATGGGGCCTGATGGGAGTCACCCAAGAATTCTAAAAGAACTAAGGGTAGAACTAATGACACTGCTGACTACTCTCTTTAACAAATCATGAGAGGATGGGGTGGTACCTGAGGACTGGAGGAGGGTGGATGTGATTCCTCTTCACAAAACTGGGAGCAGGACAGAGGCAGGAAACTACAGACCAGTTAGTTTGACCTCAGTGGTAGGGAAAATGATGGAATCACTTCTGAAGGAAAGAATTGTTGAGTACCTAGAGGCCAGTGGGGCACAGGACCCAAGGCAGCATGGATTCACGATGGGAAGGTCTTGTCAGACGAATCTAATAGATTTCTTTGACTGGGTGACCAAAGTAGTAGACCAGGGAGGGGCTGTGGACATGGCTTACCTAGATTTTAGCAAGGCATTTGATACAGTTCCACACAAAAGATTAATACACAAGTTAGCCAGCCTTAGAGTGGGTCCCAAGGTGGTAGCCTGGATAAAAATTGGCTAGACAACAGGAAGCAAAGGGTAGTAGTAAATGGAGTCCACAGTGAAGAAAGGAGGGTTACTAGCGGGTACCACAGGGTTCGGTACTGGGACCAGTCCTTTAAAGTCTTATAAGTGACATTGCAGAGGAACTGGAAGGAAAGTATGTCTCTTTGCAGATGACACAAAGATCTGCAACAGGGTTGATACACCAGATGGAGTGGAAAGGATAAGAATGGACTTGTAAGGTTGGAGGAATGGTCAAATGTATGGCAGCTCAGATTCAATGCAAAGAAGTGCAAGGTAATGCACCTGGGAAATAAAACCCAGGGAAGAGTACACAATAGGGGGTGAGATACTGACAACAGTAAAATGGAAAGCGATCTGGGGCAATTATATCAGATGACCTAAAGGTGGGCAAGCAATGTGAGAAGGCAGTAAGGAAGGCTGGGTGATACTGGGATGCATAGGGAGAGCATCAATAGTAGAAAACAGGAAGTTGTTATCCCTCTGTACAGACAGTGGGTGAGCCCCATCTGGAGTACTGTGTGCAGTTCTGGAGACCCCATCTCCGCAAAGACGTAGACAGAGTGGAGGCTGTCCAGAGAAGGGCAACCAAAATGGTGCAGGGTCTGCACCAGAAGACCTACGAAGAAAGACTAAAGGGGCTTAATATGTATACCCTTGAGGAAAGGAGAGAGACAGGGGACATGATAGAAACTTTCAAGTACCTCAAGGGAATCAACAAAGTCCAAGAGGGTGGCATCTTTCAGAAAAAGAGATGTGCAAGAACAAGGGGGTACTATTTGAAGATAGAGGGGGGGATGGCTCAGAGATAATGTGAGGAAGTATTTTTTCACAGAGAGGGTTGTGGATGCATGGAACAGCCTCCCTGAGGAGGCTGTGGAGTCCAGAACAGTGGGGGAATTCAAGAATGCATGGGACAGACATAAGGCAGTCCTAGTGGGGGGTGGGGGTAGGAGGAAGTAAGCTGTTGGTTAACTAGGATCTGCAGCTTATCTGTTAGGTAGGAAAATGGGCAGACTAGGTGAGCCAAGGGTTCCTTACCTGCCGTCAGATTCTATGTTTCTATGTTTGTATTCAAAGCAGGTGGCTTGAATTAGAAGGAACTTGCTTTAATAGTCATGGATCCTTTGTGAACTCAAGAGTGCCGTAGCCGTGCCTATGCATATACTTTGGATGAATCATATTTTGTAAGCTAGTCACCCAGTTATGCACCTGGTCTTACACTGTGTGTGTGCAGAGTTGTCTTTGTTTTTTTTGTAAACAACCGAAGTTTCCCAAATTTCCCTTGTAAACAGGTAATTACTGCCCCAATACCCCCAACCTATAGTTACCCCATCCAAATAAGTCAGCATCCCATCGTCTTTGCCTTCGTATTCCATCGTATTTGCCTTAGTATTCCTTATATTTTTGTTTTTGCCCACTTTCTCATTATGCCTCTCTCTATCCCGAATTCATAGTTCCCCTAACAGTCTGTTTTACTTGTATATTTATATGTACTGTTATAGCAACGGTGTCTTTTTGACTACTGTAAATACAGCCGTCCTACATGCACTGCAGTGTACAACAACTTGTGCCCCCGCTATGCATGTACTGAGGTATGTATACGGGTCGTTGTCTTTTCGATGTCTCCTCACAGGGACATGTTTTCGGAGAAAATACATATCTTTTCTCAAGACCCATGTTCGGCTGTTTTGAATTCCTTTTTTTAATGTACATCAAATTAATTGACTGAGATGAAGAAAAATGTAAAACAACTACCAACATACCTCTCAACCTATTGTCCCCCAAATGTGGCACATTGCTTCTCAAAATGTGAAACAAATTAGCAAAATGTGGAACACTTAATCAAATCATTGCCTAGGAGGCTCAGAACAGTTAAACGGTTTGCATTTATGTTCAGAAAGTCTGTTATTAATTGAATAATATAATTTTTGCACCATTTACTATAGATTTTTGCTTGAAAGTGTTAATACTGAATGTGGAACAAGTCCTCACAATGTGGAACAGGGAGCTTCTGTGAAGTAAAATGAGGAACGTTCCTCGTAATGTGGTGCAGTTGAGAGTTATGACTACCAGCTCCCAATAAATCCCCCCATTCCGAATGCCAGCAAATGTCAACAATGATGCTGTAGTGTATCAAGTTCCCTTGTTTGAGCTCTTTGGAATTTTAGCGAATTGTTTCGGGGTTAGTTTTTATGAATGAGTACGATACTGTCATTGCACACAGATGCAGTGTGGAGGCAGCAGAGGGGAGGACAGCAATACTACAAGAGGAGGAGAGAGCAGCAGAAATGTCATTGAGCTGAATGAGATTAGTCCAGTCAGACACCAGGAACTGCGGACCACTTTCTGACTGTCTCTTGCCCAGGCCCCCCTGCCCCCCCGAAACACAGCCCCCCCATGCGTACCGAGCTATGGAGGGACCGACCAGAGGAGACGGGACCCATGAGGTGTTACTGCGCGGGGAGTTTGAGGAGCAGCAGCCCGACGGCGGCAGCAAGAACAAGAGGAGCAGCCGGTGGGTGCTGAGCCTGAGCCGCACGGAGCTGCACCTGCAGAAGGTGAGCCCGGATTCGAACGACGCCCGGTACCTGGCGCTGGCCGACTGCATCGGCTGCAGCACCTTCCGAGGGGACGGAGAGGAGGCTGCCGTCTACTTCAGCGCAGTTTTCTATCCCCTGCTCAGGAAGGGCAGGAGCTCGGCGACCGTCTCCAGGAAAAGGGTCGCCAAATCCTTCCGTGTGGACTCTTCCCCGAGCCTCCAGGAGAACCAAGAGACGGCCGACAAGTGGACTCAAAAGATCAAGGAGCTCTCGGCACTGTCTCTCGATGTCCCGGACGGTGAGTAACACTGCAAAATAATAATTAAACAATTTAAAGTATGCTGCTTTTATCAGGAAAGTCCCCTCAACACCGCTAATCAATAAAGTACAGAAGTCGCCTGACGCTTGGTTACTGCTGTGTACAGTGCTAGTAAGTGTTGTGGGGCTCTGAGGACCGAGGAGATGAACAGAGGTGGGCTATGCTGCTATCGTTAGTGTGAGTGAAGGAGAGCAACCTACTCCGCAGTGTAGCAGCCAGAGTCAGCCTGGCCCACCTGGATACCTGAAATATCCAGCCCTCGTCCTCCGTGTTGGACTCCTTCCCACCTTCCAAACTGAATGTCATCTGCTTGCTGATTACTGTTAAGTAAAAATAAAACACCAACACACAGCGACTAGAGGAAATTAGAAGCCTAGTGATGACATGAGTGTGTCAACCCTGGGCCCCTTATTGATTTCTCAGATGGAGCCCCCAGTATCTGCTTTCTTGGAGGGCTCCCTAGACCACAGTCAGACCCTGGAAGCAGCAGGTGACTAAAGACAAGTGCAGCCCCGACCAATAAACTATCTACAGGCTCTTCTGTAAACAAAACACACAGCTGACCAGGACCTGAAGAACCAGTTCTAGGAATGGCAGAGAACAATCGCTCTAGGAATTTGAATGTTTTACCAGTATTTTTCCACAATATACTTATGTTGCCTCCTTTGAGTTACTGTGTATATTAAGTTTCAGTACAACTATACAGTATTTGTTGCTGTTTCAGTAGAACCATACCTCTCCCTCAACTGCATTTCCCACAAATCGGAGAAAAGGGACCAACATCAGGAACACATCTTTAACAAGCATTTGTCAATGCCCAGTGCTTGTCCTGTGCACTGGTCTCATGGGGGACACATACCTCTCAACTGTCATACATTAGGAGGTACAGTCACTCATTTGATCTCTTAGAAACCCTCTATCCCAGACTGAGAAGGTAACATCAAACATTGACCACTGAGACTTTTAAGCAGAAATGTATTAACTATATAAGATGCTACATTATCAGCAAGCAATATAAACATTAGTACACTTATTTCCAGTGTTCTGAGTATGCAGTGCTGTGCTTGATGATGTCACACATTTTGTCCAGTTGTCACACATTTGTGTGATGAAAGGTTGAGAGGTATTGGAGGGGAGTGGATGTTTGAAAATTGCTTCAGTGAAGTTGTTTGTGAGGTGGGGTCCCAAAAACATATGTTGAAAATTTGGGGCAAAAATATTTTAAAATGGCCAAGTTATGGCACTAAGTTGAAAACCCTATTGAAAAACATTGATGTCAAAAACCCCATTGAAATACATTGAAGCGTTTACCTCAGTTTGCAGTTGGGATTTGAAGAGCGAAGATGTGCTTGCAGTTCAAGGTAGATTACGGTGAAGGACCTCCAGTGGGTAAGTGTGGGGTAGGGTGTGTGTGGGGTGGTGGGTCCTGAGTGGGAGGGTAGGGGGTTGGGTAACAGTGGAATGACAAGGATGAAAGTTTTTCTTTTTTTTACAGGGGAAAAAAAATGAGGAGCGACAGTTTTCTTTTTTTCAGGGAGTTTGCTGCACAGATGAGGACACTGGGGGATTAGGCACCTCCTACAGTGGACAACAATGGATGGACAGATGACACTGGGGGATTTGCCATACCCAGTTTCTGCATACAGTTTGGGGGGGGTTACACAGAGGTCAGATGAGGACACTGGGGATTGAACACCCCCAGTGTCTGTATACTGTTTAGCGGACGGGGGTACACAGTGGACAATGATGGACAATTTTTTTTTTTAGGATTAAAAAAACAAGCATTTGTCAATGCTGAATGTTTGATGTATTGAAAGATGTCCACCTCTGCAGCTTGCTTATGCCCTTGAGGTACTTGAACGTATCTGTCATGTTCTCCTATTCCCTCCTTTCCTCCAATAAGTACATATTGAGGTCCTCTTTAATCTCTCCTGATATGTTCTGTGTTGCAAGTCATGTACCATCTTGGTTGCCTTTCTGTGCTCTGCCTCCACCCTGTCAATGTCCTTGCACATTTGAGGCCTCTAGAATTGCACACAGTACTGTAGGTGAGGCCTCGCTAGTGCATTATACAATGGCACCACCACCTCATGCTTTCTGCTACTGATACCTCTGCCTATGCACCCTAGAATGCCATTGGCCAGCCTTGCAACATTTGTGCTCTGATTTGACACCTTTTGGCCATCAGAACTGATAACTCCTTGGTCCCTTTCTTCCTTGGTGATCATCAGCACCTCCACCCCATCCTGTAACTCTCCCCAGGTTTCCCTCTTCCCAGGTGCATTATTTGGGCTTCTTTGCATCGAACATCAGTCGCCACTCCTCAGACCATTTTTCAAGCCTCTCCATGTCCCTCTTCATTTTCTACACCAATTCTGGAGCATTCACTCTGTTACAGATGTTGGTGTCATCTGCAAACAGGCAGGAAGACCTTTCCTTCTAGCCCTTCTGCAATGTCTGTAATGAAGACATTGAACAGGACTGGTCCCAGGACTTATTCCTGAGGTACCCTGCTGGTCACCACCTCTCCCTGGATTGGATCACATTACCACCACTCTCTGCCTACTGTCCGTTAGCCAGTTTGTAACCCAGTTTATCAGCGTGTGCCCCGTTGGCAGACTACTCGTCTTGTTAGTCAGCCTTCTAGGTTGGACGTTGTTGAAGGCTTTGCTGAAATCAAAGTAGGTGACATCAAACATCCCTCCCTGATTTACTTCCTTAATGAGGCATTAGGGTTTCCAACCCTAACACCCTACCCCCACCCTGCAGAGACTGACAGGCACTGTGGGTGTCCCTTTGGGTCATCGGCCGTAATGCTCGTGCCATTGCACCCCCACCCTGCTGACAGTGACAGGTGTCGTGGTATGCCTTGAGGTATTAGGCCCTAATGCTCACCCTATTCCGTAATGAAATAAGCTGAGTTGGGTGCAATACAGGAGAATGGGATGAACATTTCGGCCAAAGAGTCCAAGGCACACCCTCATGCCTGTCACTGGCTGCAAGGTGGGGGTGGAATGGTGTGAGCATTATGGCCGATGACCCCAAGGCACATGCCCAATACCTGTCAGTCTCTACGGCGGGGGGCATTACAGTTGAAAACCCTAATGCCCCAGATGTTTGTTGGTATTTTTGCTCCAAATTTTCAACATGGGCTTTTTAGTACCCACCTCATGAACAGTGGCACTATCATCTTCACATTCAATCCCAAAGGTGATTTCGACAGCGGCTACCATTCGTGCCACTACAGGTGCTAAAACGATTTTGGGCAAGGTGTGAAAAATAACAGTCATGCTGTTCATGAGGAGGTGTGAAAAAATGGCAATGTTAAAAATATGGAGTGAAAATATGAGAAATTGGCAAAGTTATGAGCATGCATAAAAACTGTGCAACACAAGCCCATAATGCGGTTATTGTTTGGAATTTTTTCACCAAATTTTCAACATAAGCTTTTTGGGCCTTCCCTCGTGAACAGTGGCACTAAGATTTTGTTACTCCATCCCAAAAGTTGATTTCACACAGCGACCACACCATTCTGTGCAACTGGTGCAAAAACACATTTCAGGCAGGATGTGAAAAATGACAGCTGTACTGTTCATAAGGAGCTGTGAAAAATGGCAATGTTGAAAATCTGTAATGAAAATATTAAAAATTGGAAAAGTTACAAGCATGCATAGAAACTGCTCAACACGCTCTCATAACGCAGTCATGTTTTGGAATTTTGTCATCAAATTTGCAACATGGGCTTTTGGGGACCCCACCTCATGAACAGTGGCACTGTCATTTCATTACTCAGTCCCAAAAGGTGAATCCACGCAGTGACCACGAAATCACCTTTCGGGACAGAGGAACGAAATGACTATGACAAGTTCATGAGGTGGGGTCCCAAGAACCCCATGTTGAAAAGTTGGGGTCAAAATGATAAAGCAATGGGGCCAGATGGGGTGCACCCCAGGGTCCTTAAAGAACTAAGAGAGGTGGTGGCTTGATAAAGCAATGGGGCCAGATGGGGTGCACCCCAGGGTCCTTAAAGAACTAAGAGAGGTGGTGGCTGAACCTCTGGCTATCCTGTTTAGCCAATCACTGGAAACAGGGGAGGTATCCAAAGACTGGAGGACAGCAGATGTAGTCCCCTTATACAAAAGTGGGAACAAAGAGGAAGCAGGGAACTACAGACCGGTCAGCCTCCACCTGGGTAGTTGGGAAGATCATGGAAGCACTACTGAAGGAGAGATTGGTGGAACATCTAGTTATCAATGGACTACAGGACCCAAGGCAGCATGGTTTCACCAGGGGAGGTCATGTCAGACCAACCTCTGAATTTTTGACTGGGTGACTAGGGAGGTGGATCAGGGAGGGCAGTGACATGGCCTATCTGGACTTCAGCAAGGCCTTTGACACTGTGCCACATAGAAGACTATTACACAAACTGGGGAATATGGTGTGGGCAGGACAGTGGTGGGTAGGTAACTGGCTGGGTGGCAGGACACAGAGTGGTGGTAAATGGCTGTCACTCCACAGAGGGAAGAGTGACCAGTGGGTACCACAGGGATCAGTGCTGGACTGGTCCTATTCAACATCTTCATCAGTGACATTGCAGGACCTAGAAGGCAGAATTTCACTGTTCGCTGATGACACAAAGCTCTGTAACAGAGTAGACACACCAGAGGGTGTAGACAGAATGAGAAGCGACCTGCAGAAACTTGAAGAATGGTCAGGGGTTTGGCAGTTGAAATTCAATGCAAGGAAGTGCAAGATAATGCATATGGGGCACAAAAACCCTGGCACAATATATCAGTTGGGGGGTGAGGATATAGCATGCACCAAGCAGGAACGGGATCTTAGGGTTGTCATCTCTGATGACCTCAAGGTAGGGAAACAGTGTGACAAGGCAGCAGGTAAAGCAAATAGGATGCTGGGATGTATAGGCAGGGGCATCACCAGCAGGAAAAGGGAGGTCATAATTCTGCTATACAAGACACTAGTGAGGCCCCACCTGGAGTACAGTGTACAGTTCTGGAGACCATACCTACGTAAGGACATAGACAGGGTAGAGAAGGTTCAGAGGAGGGCAACAAAGGTGGTGCATGGATTGCATCACAAGTCCTATGAAGACAGGTTGAAGGAACTGAACATGTACTCCCTGGAGGAGAGGAGGGAGAGAGGGGATATGATAGAGACATACAAGTATCTTACAGGGAGGAACAGGGTGCAGGAAAACACTATTTTTAAGTGAAAA
Source organism: Neoceratodus forsteri (assembly GCA_016271365.2). Taxonomy (NCBI): domain Eukaryota; kingdom Metazoa; phylum Chordata; order Ceratodontiformes; family Ceratodontidae; genus Neoceratodus; species Neoceratodus forsteri. The sequence goes on from JADMNL010000024.1 coordinate 132,331,107, forward strand.
AGATGTTCCAGGACTAGAGGGCATGGGATGAAGTTGGAGGGAGGACGATTCAGAGGAAACATGAGAAAGAATTTCTTCACAGAACGGGTGGTGGACAAGTGGAACACCCTGCCAGAGGAAGTGGTGGGGGCTGAAACAATCACGGGATTTAAGAATGCATGGGATAGACATAAAGGAATTTTGGAGGTCAGGGGTAAGGGGCAACAGACTTCTAGGAAAACAAACTGAACTTACAAGCTCAAATGGGCAGACTGGGTGGGCCATAGGCCCTTATCTGCTGACACTGTCTATGTATCTATGTATGTAAAATTCCTAAAAATGGCTGAGACATCAACCCAAGTTGAAACCCCCATTGAGTCCCATTTATATGGCTTACCTTTCATTCTTTCAGTTTGCCAGTCAGCTTTGAAGAGCGCAGACGTGTCCCACTTTGCAGAAGATTGCATCTGCCAACCCCAGAGGGTAAGCATGGTGTAAGGGGGGGTTCAGGGAGGTGGATGCACAGAGGGAGGGTCGAGATAGGGGAGGGGGACGGGGAGACAGCGAGGGACAGTTTTCGTTTTTACAGGTGGAAAAAATAAATAAATAAATAAAGACTGTGCGGGAAGGTTTTCTTTCATTTACAGGCAAAAAAATATATATATACATTTAGGCATACTGGGGTTGGGGGATGCAACATTGGGACTGGGCACCCCTGATGTCACTAAGGATATAGATTGATTGGGTGAGCGCACTGACTCCAGGAGTGGGCATTCCGGTGTCAGAAAAGGAAAGGGGAAATTGTTTAACCTGGAAAGACGCACTAAGCGGCAACAGGGAAAGGGGACATTGTTTAGCAAGGAAAGACACAGCAAGCCATAGCTGAAGGGCTCGCATTTCAAAGGACAGAGCTGCACACAGTGTTAGCTCTGTCCTTTTGAAATGTTTGCCGAGACTAGCCCCCTCAGCAAACCAGTGTCATCAGGACACTGCCTGCTGATTGCTGGCCACAGACCGGCCCCCGCACCCCTCACACCCCTCTCTAGCAACTCTCATATCAACATTGGTTCATCTGCGTTTGTGTATACGACAAACGTAAAAAGGGTACTATCATAAGCCATGAGGCTTGTTACAGTATGTGACCTAGTACTAAAGCATGTTTTATGGAAAATGTTAACATCTGACAGTGTTGTGGGTCAAATCTAGACTCTTTTGTGACAAAAATCACAATTCTAGGAGGGATAGAGGAAACTTTTAATTAAAAATCTGGGTCATCCCTAAAAATCGGGCTGTTGAGAGATATGGTAGAACGTACACTGATATCTGCCCAGTTTTTCAGTCATAACATGTGGAGGTTAAAAAAAAGGGGGCTAGGGAGCCTCCTTTTAGCATCACCACATTTTGCTGCTACAGTATCCACAGAAGTTTGTCTTAGTTACTGCTGGGAAAGGAGTTCCTCCTATGACTAAAGTGGAATGCAAATGAGGGTCTCCAGATGTTAGTGCTTGCAAACTGTTCGCACATGCTAACACCTGAAGTGCAACACCCATGGACGTCTATCCATGGAACAGTACTACTCTGTTACATGGCCCTGTGCCATAGAGAAAGGCCATTGGCAAATGTGCCATCACTTTGTTGCCCCCCCTCTTACCCGACCCATATCTTTAAAGAAATTTTCCATGGATTATTCTTTGCTGGACTCCTTGGTGATTCAGTGGTTCCACACCCCACTCCCTAGCACCTTTTCAGTTCCTGGTGCCCAGTAAAATCCCCTCAGCCCCATTCCTCCGCGTGCAGTACCTCCCAAAGTGACCCCTCGCCAATATTGTCCTCCTTCTTCGTGCACACAGAGTTCCAACACACCTACTGCCTACTTAAACTGGTTCTAAAACTGGAGGTGTTGTACAGCTCCAGTACCTGCAAATGCAATGGTAGCCTTTTTTGACCATGGCCTTGCTGGCCCTTTGCATGTCCACCTCTGCCCCTCCAAATACAAATTTGCAGAGTGATTTGGAATGTGTTAGAGGAGGTCTGTGTGACAGCATGGATTGGGACAGACTGCAGCTGGTGCCTATTCTGACCATACATGTGAGAGAGCATGCCAAGTATATGTGTATCATTACATGGTAGCATCCCCTGGGGAGGGTGGACAATGATGAAAGAATGGCTGCCAACTGGGCAGATGATGCTCTGCTTGAGTCCCCTGTCCATGTTTGGGCTCTCTACTCCTAGTTCATTCACATATCTGGACTGCCTTGTACGGTATGGGCTGCACGCCCATTGGCTCTTGCTCTGAACCAATGGGCGTGCAGCCCTACCGAGCTGTCAGTCGGGCGGGCGCGGGCGGCAGGCGGGTGGGTGGCTGCCACCCGCCAGCTGATGGGGAGCTGGGTGGTGGGGCCTCCATGGGTGGGAGGGGTGGGGGGCCACTGGACCACCAGGATATTGGACTTTGGGGAGGGGATGTCTGATGCCCGCGATCGGGCTAAGGGGGGGAGAATTGAACATTATGCCCGCGATCGGGCTAAGGGGGGGGACATTAACTGTATGCCCGCGATCAGGCTGCAGGGGGCATCGGTCCCTGATGGCTGCTGCCTGGCAGGGTGCCAGGCGCAAGTTGTCGGGGATCGGTGCACCCGCATGCTAATGGCATGCAAATAGGGCCATAATTAGATGTAAATGGCCCCCGTGGCACCTTGTGGCTAAATTATGGCCCCATTTGCATGTCACCTTTGAATATCGCAGGTTTGCGATGGTAATGGAACTTGGCGCCACCGCATCTGAATGCTCCACTCTGACCACTTGCGGTGGCACAAGTTCCACTGTGCCATGCACAGTGGCTGTGGCCGGGGGCGATATTCAAAGAAGTTGCTCAATAGCGCAACTCCGTTGAATATTGCCGACCACACTCCTGCGTAACTTTTTTGAGCAGCGCAAGGGCATGCACCACAGAATGGCGCAGTTTGAATATCTGGCCCTTACTGTTTGAACTATATTGTTTGAACAGTAAATGGCCATTTACTTTTTGAACTTTACTGTTCTGTTCAGTCCAGATTCTGCCATCTTGTTTTCAGTTAGCAAGGCAGAAAAAGTTAAATATTTTAAAAAATACTGCCCCAGGTAAACACCAACCATTGTGTTTACCTAATCAGGGCCAGAGGAACATGATTCTGGCATTTAGTTTTCCGTATCATTTCCCTAAATATGTTTTTTTTTTTTTTTCCGGCTGGTAGTGTCTGCCGCAAATTGCAGCAATATCCTGAAACACCCACTGTTGTGCGTGACCGTATCTGGGTAGATTTCCAGCAATAATCCCTAAAATAGCTCCTACTCATTTTGGGGGCAAACAGACCCCATAATCTGATTCCTCGCCCTCATTCATATAAAACACCTTGATGTTTAGCTAATGAAGTTTCGTTTCTTTTACTGATTCTAAAGGGGAAGGGGGCCGAGGAATATTAATATTAAAGGAGAACTGGCTAGAGAGGTGAAGCCCCGGCATACCCATGGGATTTAGGCAAATTTAGTAAAAACAACAACAGGCATCAGAAAACTATATATACTTTTACTTCCGTACATAAGCCCAGTATTATAGTACGGGTAATGCCGCGTCATCATCTTGCAGTATTATCAGCGAGACTCTATGGTTTCCCAGAGCCCCATCTTCAAAATGTCAGCTCTACCAAAGCTTTTTCAGAATTGTACAAGTGAAAAGGCAAAAAATACAAAATTTATTTGTTCTGGCATTTGCAGGGGGATTTGCGAGGTGAAGCCCCATTCTGGCATTTGTGGGGGGATTGGAGAGGTGAAGCCTCGATCTGTGCAGTGGTCGGGGCTTTACCTCTCCAGGCAGTTCTCCTTTAAATATTTAAAGCTCTGCCAACATCAGGGTGCCCAATTCCCATGTTGGCAGCATAACACCACCCTGCCAGTGTGGGACACTGGGGAGACCACTCCCAGTGTCCTGAATTAAGTCCCTCCTGGTTAAACAGTTTCCCTCTTCCCCTACCCTTACACTTCACCAACAATGGGGTGCCCAAACCCTGTGTCAGTACTAGCCCCCCCATCAGTGTGAGACACTGGGGAGCTCACTCCCAGTGTCCCCAGTTATGTCCTACCCTCCCAACAGAATTGTCAGACACCGGGGAGCCCATCCCCAGTGTCCCATTGCTTGCAGAACAGCACCTGTAAAAAAAGAAAGTGGTCCATCGTCTTTTCCCCAACCCCTCCCCATCCTCCCACTGAGCACCCACCACCCCACACACACCCCTTGCCCTATGCATACTTCTGGAGGTCATCGAGAGATAGATATATATATATAATATGCATCTACAGAGCCACAGTGAAATAAAAATACTATTCTCCTATTGAAAAAAACTGCATTAATGCTCTAGTTAGGATCAAAGCCACAAAAGTAGGGAAATGTGGTGTTAGTGTTTTCAAAGCTAATACTCCACACCGTCCCTGCACACACCAACAGGCATCGGGGGGATGTCTTGGGGTTGTCAACCCTAACACTTACCCCATTCTCTTACACTATACCCAACCCATCTCAGCTTATAGAATGATCAAATGGGGTGAGTATTAGGGCTGATGACCCCAAGCCACCCACCGTGTCTGTTGGTGTGTGCAGGGTGGGTGTGGATGTTAGCTTTGAAAACCCTAATGCCACATTTGAGTTATTAGGGAGCTTTTGACTTGACCAGCATTACCACAGTTTATTTAGCAAAAACTGTGTTAATGCTCTAGTTAGGGTCAAAGCCACAAAAGTAGAGAAATGTGATATGTAATCTAATATAGAATATATATTCATATTATAGTTGCACAGTAGTGCCACTGTAATTAGGGTTCAGACTTCACTTCTATGTTAAACCCCAAATTTTGCACTTAAATAACTTTGCAACCATTTGACTGATTTGCCTGCAATTTTGCCTGCTCTGTCGGGTACTATAGATCCCTGGATCTGGCAAGTTTCATTCCAGTCGGATGCATGGATGTGGAGCTACAGAATGACACAAAATGTGAAAATGACCACTTTTTTGGCAATTTCTTTGTCACGCTGTTTCTCCGAAACCACTTTGTGGTTTGGTTCAAAACTTTCAGGGTATATAGGGTCTGGGTTGCAGATGAGCCCTTTGAAAGTTTGGGGAAACAATACTGATCTGTTCAAAAGTTATTAAAATGTTAAGTTTCCCATTGTTTCCTATGGGAAAAAAATAGATGTCCTTTGCAAAAGTGCCATTTTCTTTCGCAAATGGGGGCACTTCTTTTGAGCTTCCATCATTTTGTTTTCAGTTAGCAATGCAGAAAAAAATTATATAATTCAAAAATGACTTCCCCTTGGTAAACACCAACAGTTGTGTTTACCTCATGGGGGCCCAAGGAAGACGATTTTGGCATTAGTTTTTTTCAAAAGTTTCCAGAAATGTATTTATTTTTAATGACACATTTTTAATGCTGCAAATTGTGGCACTACATTTGCGAAATTGACGTAAATTGAGACACTACTTTTGCAAAAGTGCCACAAATAGAAGCACTATTTCACAAAACACATGTGGTAATGCCACAAATTGTGGTACTTTCCCAAAAGTTGTGCCACAATTTGTGGCACTAATTTAAAAAAAATTGTGTTTCTTTGTCACGTCACTGCACAGAAAAGGTTTGGACCTATGGGCTGAAATTTTCAGGGTACAAAGGGCTTGGCCCACAGATGTCCCTTTTGATGGTTTGCTGATAAAATTTACATGGGTTCCATTGTTATAACATTCTGAAGTTTAGAAATTTCCCATAGGATAATACTGTGGCAGTCAGGTACCTTTCAGGGGCTATATCTCAAAAAAACTTTGAGATACGGGTTCTTCGCAAAACACAGCTTAGTATGTGCTTGTTTCCAGGCCTTGATTACAACTGCAGTGGAAAAATGTTATAAATGTCCCTATGATGACTGTGATTTTTATGGATGGGTGGAAGGGCAGGTCCCGGAGGGCCCTGCACTCCCACATATGGATAACCATATGAGATGAGGGTTAATTACAATGTGTCTACACGTATGGATAGATGGGAGCGGACCCTGTGCTCCCACATATGGATACTATTATTGAGTGATGAAAGTGCAGGACACAGAGGGAGATGAGGGTTAATTACAATATCTCTACACTTGTGGATAGATGGGAGCGCAGGGCCCATTGGGCCCTGAGCTCCCACATATGCATACCAAGGGCCCTGTGCTTCCACATGAAAATCGGGGATAATTATAATATGCATGCATGGGTTCCTGTTCTCTCATAACACACTATGGACTCATAGGAGTACAGGGCCCAGAATGCCCTGTGTTCCCACCACCAAATAAGGGTAACATTACAGTTCCTCAAAAAGTAAGGAAATTCATTGCAAAAAACTTTAATGCATCAGTCATATTAAAGCAACAAAAGTATGAAAATATGGTACTAGGGTTCCCAACCCTAACACCCCACCCCCCAACTAACTGTACCACTGCACCCAACCCCCACCTCCACACACCAACAGGTGTTGGAGTGTGTCTTATGTTCATCGATCCTAACACTCACTCCATTCTCTTATGCTGTACTGTCTCTGCTTCCTTACACATGGAATGGGGTGAGCCTTAGGAGTTGATGGCCCCAAGACACATTCCATTTGCCTGTTGGTGTGTGGAAAATGAGATCAAACTACCATGATATGTTGGGTTGGAGGTGGGTTTAGTTCATAACTCAAACATCACATTTCCATATTTTTGTCCCCTTAACAGGAACCCTAACTGATGCACTAATTAAGTTTTTTGCAATTAAATATATATAACGTCTATCTAAGTCACGCCCCTATATTTAGGGTTGTACAGGCACTTCAGTGTTAACCCCCTAAATTTGCACTTTAATAACTTTGCAACCATTCAATGGCCTTGCATGAAATTTTGCACTCATTGTCTTATGGGGCAGATCTCTTGACTTACCAATTTTTATTCCATTCGGATGTGCAGATTCCGATATATAGATAGCAAAAAAAGTGGATTTTTCAAAATGTGTCCCATTGGTTTGAATGGGTTTTCTATCAACCTGGCTAGTGCCCAGAGGGTTTTGAATTGTGCCCTGAAATGTATGTGTAGAAAGGGGCTGGCTCACAGATGTGCCTTTTGCTTGTTTGGTTAAAGAATATTAATTTGTTCCAAAGATATTTAATTTTGAACACTTGGTTCTGAGCATGCTCAGTAAGCACTGAAAAATAGCTATATAAAATGAAGAGAGAATCTTTTTTTTTTTGTATGGGCCCAATCTTTTTTCTTGAGGGGAAAATCATTGTTTCATTTGCCTCCATCTTGTTTTCCCTTTTTCCATTAAAAATTCACATTTGAAAACCCACAAAAACGACATTCCTGAGAGCAACCAACACATGTAGCTTGCTTATAGGTACACCCTTAGCTGGATTCTGTACTTAACTGTTGCAGAAATGCCCTTTAAAATGTTTTTTTTTTTTTTTTTAAGATTATAAATCTTGTTTCGTGACTCGTGATACAAAACAAGATTCTTGTTTCCTAAGACAACTCATGAAAAAATATATCTTTTTTTTGTATGGAAAATTAATGTATTTCAATGAAGTTTTCAACTTTAGTGCATAACTTTGCCATTTTTCAAGATTTTGACACCAAATTTTTGACATACTCTTTTTTTTGATACCCAACCTCTTGAACAATGTTGGTGTTATTTTGCAAATCCTGGCCAAAAGATGATTTTATGGTCGTTTGGCAAAATCACCTTTTGGGTGGGATTTCAAAACTTTCACCATACTTGATCATGAGGTGGGGTCATAAGAATGGTATTTTGATAATTTGGGGGCAAAATATATTAAAATCTCAAAGTTGTGCACAAGGAAACTGAGCAGGAGAGGGATCTGGGTATTATTATATCCAGCAATCTTAAAGTGGGGAACCAGTGTAGCAAGGCGGTGAGAATGGCAAATGGTATGTTGGCCTGCATTGGAAGGGGCATAACTAGCAGAAGGAGGGAGGTGCTAATGACACTGTACAAAACAATGGGGAGGCTGCACCTGGAGTATGGGGTGCAGTTTTAGAGACCGCACCTACGTATGGACATTGAGGGGAAGGAAAGGGTTCAGAGAAGAGCAACCAAGATGGTGCATGGGATGCAGGGAAAAACATATGAATAGCAGTGGAGGGAGTTGAATCTATACCCACTAGAGACTAGAATGGAGTGGGGGACATTATTGAAACTTAAGTATATAAAGGGGATAAATAAGGTGAAGGAGGTGATCTTATTCAGAAGGAAGACAGGAGCTATAACAAGGGGACATAGCCTCCAATTGGAAGGAGGAAAATAAAGAGGCAATGTGAGGGGGAAGTTCTTCACAGAGAGTATGGTGGAGGCCTGGAACAGGCTACCTGAGGAAGTGGTGGGATCTGAAATGGTAGGGGGATTCAAGAGGGCATGGGACAGACATATAGGGTTGGGAGGAGAGGGGAAGGTTTGGAGCCAGTAAAGGAAGAGGGAGAAAGAGGGGGGATATAAGGGCAAACTAAATTGGCTGGTGTGGTTCTTTTCTGCCATCAAATTTCTGTGATTCTGTGATCTGTTGACATTTTGCTATGCTCACTCATAACTTTCTTAATTTTCAATATTTTAACCCCAAACTATCAACATAGATATTTCTTTACACCACCTCATGAATGTGACAGCTGTCATTTTTCAAATCTTGCCCAAAATGTCTTTTTGTGCTCCTATTGTAGAATTATGCTGGGGTGGCATGGAACGATGTTTTAGTGGGGATTTGACAATTTTTACTACCCAGTTGATGAGGTGGGGTAATAGGAAGGCTATGTTGACAATTCGGTTGCTCTTGTCCTACTAATGGAAGCACAGGGCTCAGAAGGCACTCTGCTTCCCCATAAACATACATATGCTGCATGCAGGGCCCTGCGCTCTGCAAATAAGGATATGATTACACTATCTCAAAAAGTATGGGTGCATGGGAGTGCTGCGCTCCAATAAGAAAATAAGGATACCATTATACTATCTTAAAAAGTAAGGACATTTTGTACAAAAAAACTGCATTTGTGCAACATTTAGGGTTTAGGCTAAAGCAACAAAAGTAGGGAAATGTGACTTTAGGGTTTCCAACCCTAAAACCCCAACACCACCCCTAAAGTAAATCAGGGGCAGACTCTTCCTAGGGATTGTCAACCTAAAGTTCACTCCATTCTATATACTCCAGAAACCTACACAGCTAATGGGGTGATCTTTAGGGTTAACAACCCCTAGGAAGACTCTACCCCGATTTGCTTTAGGGCATTGGGGTTTTAGGGTTGGAAACCCTAAAGCCATATTTCCCTACTTTTGCCACTTTAGCCTGAACCCTAAACATTGCATTAAAGCAGTTTTTTGCAAACACACACACACACACACACACACACACACAAATGCCACCATGTCAAATACTATTGCTTACTGCATCACAAACACCTCATCCTCTCTCCTATCCTGCCAACAGGCAGTAAAGTTCAAAGGACCCTTCCAGTTCTTTTCATCAAAAGACAGTAGCAATGTTAAGAAAATTACAATAGAGCAATACAAAAGACTGCTTGGTTACATATAATTCACAAAAATAAGCAGTTAAGTGTAAGCACTGGATTACCGACTACTTTGAGCTGATCAACCTTTATAAAGGATGTCAGAATTGAAAACAGTATAGGGCAGAGAATTCAAGATGTGACTATGTCACCATAGACACAGTACATGTCCCTTGACACAACGTTGTTTTTCCTGCATAGCTGCACTCTGCATTGTCATTGGCGTTTTGCTCAGTCATGTCCCAAACAATAGAACCTGACAATGAACCACTTGTTTGGCAAATTGGATGTCATATCAACTGAACTGCCACTGTGCTAACTCTTTGTGAGTTTCTTTTGTCACTGTGCTTCCTCAGGTCACGCACTCTGTCAATATTTGTAATTTAATAAAGCACTGACTAGTGAAATCCCGGCTTATCTTTTTCATATTTGCATGAAGCCATTGCTAAAAATGTGAGAGTGAGAAAGCAGGACTCAGAGACAACAGTGTTGGACTCCATGGCAGCCAATTCTAGCTGCGGGGTGTCTCTGAACTTGACTGAACAGTCTGATAACACTATTACTGCAGCAGTTCATATAACTTCACTGAAAAAGTAACATAGTACACGATGCCTTTTCATGTAAAATGAAACCTTCCTGACCTGTAGAGAGATTGCAAGTTAATGTAAACAGCGGTGGAACAATGCCATTCTGTACCACATTCAAAGGAATGGCTTCTGACATGGTGCCAGGAGTGATGGCCATTGGGTCTTGTTGTTATTTCTCCATGTGTCTTCCTTTTAGCTACTGCACATTTAACCCTTTGACAGCTGAATAAGTACACACTTGCATGGTTAGCTCGGCTGACGTAGAGACTAGCAACAGAAAGGTGAAATGAAATTAAACCATCACATTTCCACAGGACCAGCCTTGTTTCATTTGTTTCTTTTGTATTTAGTTTTTCATTTACCAGGTAGGTGCACGAGACAGAATGTTTGCCTACTTTCAGGCACGACCTGGGAGAATACAACAGAAGTGGTCATCACAACAGTCTACAAGAATAGCAAGAATAAAGGTTTCATACATTTGCCAAGCAGTAGTACAGGAATAAACAAAGCAAGAGAAAACATTTGACAAGGTACAACATGTAAAGGGCTTTGGTGCAAGATACAGGACAGTGTGCCTCAGTAAGATATAAAATAAAGTGCAGGGATAGGTTACATTCCTTGGTATTGGCAATCAACCTAACAGACAAGCTAACACAACCCCTAGTAGCCTACAGGCAATTACATACAGATGTCTTGCTTAAAAGGGTGCAGTATCTCTTTTGAAGGCTTGGCTGGAGGTACACTGACAGACCTTAGCCAGGATAGGGTTTCAAAGTTTAAACAGAGTAGAAGACGGATAGTTCCCCTAATTTCATCTTGGTTTTTGATAGTTAAGGAGTCAGAAACAGTAGACCTTAGTGAATAGGACTGGCTGTCGTGCATAAGTAGTACTGAAAGGGACAAGGGGGTCAGCTTAGTCACAACATTATCCTCCATGCCACCCATAATAAACTTGTGCCAGGCTACTGGAGGAAGCCATCTAGCTTGGAGTATAGGTTGTAATGATGCGTTTAGCTGTTTGAGGCCAAGGCAGACCTGCAGATGTTATTATAGGCCACGTCCCATTTTTGTAAGACGGTTCTGGAAGTTGAGAAGTAGATGGTCATTCTATAGGCCAATTTGGGGAGTGGAATGCCATGATTAATAGCTGTATGGGCTTTAGGAGTAAGGCTGTCTCAGATATTGTTGGAGAGCCCCAGATTGGTGTCCACAGCTTTGGAAGCAGCAGAGTTATGAGCTGAGAAGTCCAACGAAGTATCGAGTGTGATTCCCAAGTAGTTAAAGAAGGAGACTGTGGTAAGATGGGATCCATCCAAACATGTCACTGCCAGAAGGGTGTGGCACGTTTTTAACCTCTGGCTGATCCAAAAAGCATGGCTCGAGTCTTAGTAGAATTCATATGGAGCCTGTTTCAGCAGAGCCATGCTTGTATAGATTGAAGGTCAGATGATGGTTGACAGTTTTGGTCCAAGATGTTGCAAAGAGCTCATAAAAAGGACAAGATTATCAGCATATAGGATGGGTGTGCTGTGCCTGAGACTAGACTGGATTAAGTTTATATACAGAGAGAAAAGGGGGGGTCCCAATATGGATCCTTGAGGGTCCCCCGACTGTGGTAGCAGCTGAGTCAGACAGGGTGTGACTAAATTTAACCTGCTGATACCTATTGGAGCTGGCAGTATAGCTTAAAGGTTAGAGTAAGAAGCTGTGAATGAGCTTAGTACATTCATCTGACCTGGGTTTGATTCCTACAACCTCCGCTTGCATACTGTGCGACTCTGAGCAAGTCACTTAACCTCATCAATACTCCCTGGTCACCCCTGAAAACAGGCACTTGTGCCTAGTGGGTCTTACCCAGTTGCAAAAGAATAAATAAATAAATCATTTCCCAGATAGCTTTCAAGCCATGATAGGGCAGTGGAGGAAACATCCAAAGCAGACTTTCCACAGAATAGGACTTTTTTGTTGTTGTTTTTGTCTTTAATTATTTGTTATACCAGACCACTGTCAATTCAAAGATGACAGCTAGCTACAGTCTTTTTTTTTTTTTTATTTTAGAGAAGCAGTTTGGAGGCAGACCGATTGGTAGATTCAAGGAAAGAAAAAAGTTCCACATTGTTTGGTTTTGGAATATCTCTCCATCAAACACACTGTAAAGTCTCAGACCCAGCACAAATCATCATGACTATGCAAATCCTTGTGTGTGTGTGTCTTGGGGTGGGGGGGTGACGAGGCTTCACCTAAATAAAAGTTTTCTTTTAAACAGGTGTTTTTGGTATTCAGTCAAGACTGATAAAGGCCAACTACAAACAACCATTTCATCCTGTTGGAACTCGTCGGTGGAGTCACTATCTCAGTTGACACCAAGTCAGCCCCCTGAGCAGTTTAGGCATTTAGCAGAGTCGGAGGTAGCGCCTTGCCTCCTTTACGATTCCTGCATGTGCATGGTTTGAAGACCTATGAAGTAACTTTTTTTTTTGTACAAGTTTTGGCATTCTTTTTACAATTTTTGGCTAGGAGGGCCACACTAAGCTGAGGCTTGCTTCAGGTGCATCCTGGGAGCGCAGGGATGTTAAGTGACTTGCTCATAGTTGCGCAGTATGCAAGTGGTAGCTGTGGGATTCAAACCCAGTTCAGCTTAATGCTCTCAACCACTATAGTATATAATACTATGCTGCCTCCCTAGTCATTCTAAACATTGTTAATTTTTTACCTACTACAAAATGGCAACAGTCAGCAAACCCTGTCCCTGCAGCCATTTTACCTGGTGACGTCGCAGTCAGCTGATCCTGAGCCCGTATGCTATGACACAGAATTAGAATCATATGCGTATTTTGTTTTAAAATAACACAACCCAGTCCATATTGTTCACATACCAGTACTGTGAGCGTGTTCACTGCAATGTACTATTGTTTTACATAGTCTCTTCCGTACATAACATTTCACAAAACCCTATTCAGAAAAAAGGAATAATTAATAGTGTAACACCCAGGTTCCCCTGGAGTTACTAGAACCCCTTCAGTACAGTTTAGGCAGGTTGGGCAGCACCATAGGTGGAAATCCTCGTAGTGTACTGTTAAGCATTCTTTGCTCAGTCTCTGCTGAGCCAGGGCATGTTTAGAATTTGGAACTTCTCGCAGCAGCATAACCCCCTGGCTCCCAAGAGCTGCAGTGTGACTCAGTAGTCCGTTTCAGAGAGCTTGGTGTCTGAACTGGTTGGTGCTCTGCTAGCTAGCAGCCCAGCTTCCAGAGGGAGAGCCCCTCTTGTGTTTTCTTGCCCTAGTGTGTCAGTAATAGGTCTGTGTGCCAGGTAGTGATAGAGACCGTCTGTTGCAGTCCCCTGGGGGGTGAATTTCATTATAAGTGTGGGTGAGTAGCTGTTGGGGCAGTCCCCACACCATGTCACTTCTCTTAAAGTCCTGCCCAGAATAGACTGTGTGTGTTTTTACATCAAAGCTCTGGCCTTTTAAACTGTTATTTCCCAGGCATTCTTGTCACTTGGAGTCCAGTAAAAAGCCTTACAGTCTTGGGGCCCCTGTGTGTTACTTAAGTGACTTTCCTAGTGTTTTACTGTGGGTAGGTTCCATGGAAGAGGACCCCTGCAGCTGTGTGAGAAATGTTAGTTCTGTGGGAACACAACAAATGTTCAAGAGTGGGTTCATTGGTGCCTAGCACAAAAGGTGCATTTTGAGTGTCTTCAGAGGCCAGTAGTGCCCGAAGGATCTGTACACGTTGCTGTAATTTTAGAGGAATTATGGCTTTGGTGGAAATTTAGCTGACCACTCGATCCAGGTTGCAGAGGGACACAATCTGTCTACAAGTTTTGGGGTGGTAACTTAGCTCACCCAGTTGGTTTCTGCTCTCTGAGTAAGTGTTATGGAACTTCCCATTGATTGCATACTTAATATAGTCCTAGGGATCGACTGATGCCACATTTTGTCCCAAAACAAAGGATGGAAGCTCAAAAGAAAATCATTCTTGTGACAAGTTCTGTACCTGAAGAAGAGTTCTGTTTTCTCTCTGTGTGCTGTACCTGCAAAAGCCCTGGGGGCACCACATTTTCTGACTGACACCTTGTCAGAAATAAAGCTCTACAGTACAATCTCATTCCTGTTGTGGACATTCCATCGATGTGTGACCTGTGTGACATTTTTGGGGCCCCCTCAGGCATATTGTGACACACCATAGCCCAGGTAATTCTCCCCCAGACTCAGGTAAAATAGAAATGTTCGGTTTGTACCCCTGCCTCCGACCTCTGAGATGCCCAAGCCAGGTGTTGCCCTAATGCCAGGGTTAATACCTTTGTGTGTTTATTGCTGTTGCCTTGCCTGTAAGAGGGGGAGTGGGGTTACAATAGTTATTTATTAAAATTTTCCCCACCTGGATAAGGCCTGTGCTGTAAGACATCTCCTCTGCAAGGCAGGAAAATAGCCATTTAGTTACAAGTCTTTTTTATAACAACATACTGTGATTTTCAATCAAAATAATAAAGTTAAGATTGAGTAAGCCATTATATTTATTATTTACAGTTAAATAATTTAAAATAGCAAGTTTAAAGCCATTTAGCAACAATAACAAACAGTTGTATCTACATAACATGATAGTGAAACGACAACTAAAACATCGCTATAATGCAGTTAAACCCAAATAAACAAGTACAGGAAAAGTGATCAGAGAACTAGTATCTGTGATATGTGCCTGCCTATAAAACTCAGCCTGCTGATCAGTGCCTCTTGCTTAGGCACCAATACTGAAAAAAGGAGCACAAGCTTAACGCAAATATTTGTGCTGCACTTTTGCTAGCGCCAACCCAGTGGCTGCTATATTCAGTCAAACAGTGGGCCGACACCATCTGACTGCGTATCATACCATGGCGGTGCAGCACTAGGTGAAACTGTACTACCCTAACATAGATCAGGGCTGGATGTAGCCTACAGGGAATAGTGCTGCCTGAAACTGATAGCTTCAAGACCCCCTGTGGGCTATATTCAGCCACAACATGCAGATGAACTCATTGAGCATGCAAGGCACTAAGGGGCTATTTGCATGCCCATTATGGGCTTTTTTGCATGCATGCCCACTAACACCCATCCTGCAGAGTATCCTATAAAGTCCCTGGTGTTTAGTGGCAACCCACCCCCCACCTCCTGAACACCCATTTCATAAAATGCAGAGTTATTCCTGGTGTTTGGTGGCAGCCTCCAACCCTGAATACCTGTTCATAACATGCAGAGTTGCCCCTGGTGTCTAGTGGCATCCCTCACCCCCAAGCACCCATTTCACATTAGAAAAGATATCTCTAGTGCTTAGTGGCACCCCTTCTCTACCCCCGATCACCCATTCTGTAAAATGCAGAGTTATCCCTAGTGTCTAGTGGCACTCCAGATAGAGGAGATATCCCTGGTGTCTAGTGGCATCCACACCCCTGATCACCCTTAGAGAAAGGTAAAGGTAATCATTGGTGGTCCATTGTTCTCCCACCTTCCCTGTCCCTTCACATGGCACCACCCATCACACACACACACACACCCCACCCCACTGGTGTGACTGACTGGCAATGTCCAGTGATGCTCATATGGGGACCAGCATAGCCCTCCTCTCGCCTCTTCAGCTGCCCGCCATATGAGCCATCAGTGAGCACGTTTACCAGTTGAAATCAGCTAATCTGTGCAGCATTTAATCAACAGCCTTGCTCGACTATCACAACCCCCACCCCCTTTATTTCCTAGCCCCTCCTAGTCTCTATACCTGTGCTTAAGTTCTTGTTCTCCTGTTTCTCCACAGACTGCAACCAGCTCTCATAGAGCCCCCAGGGTCGCGTAGGCGGGTGACCGAGCAGCCCTTCCCCACAGCTTAAAGGCACAAACTTTAAACAGAAGGTAAAGAATCCCTGCCAAGCCACTTGCAGCGCAGACGGCCAACTGCTGGCCCCGCCGATGCTTTGCATCAGGTGCCCCTCCACCCCACCACCACCCACCTTGGTCGACGCTGCTATTAATAGCTACAGACACCTGAGACACCTGTCTGAATTTAGCCTATCAGGCAAGTTTTCCACCTGCAGGTTATCTGCTCCGACCTCTAGTGGCTGCTACAAACAAACAAAAAAAAGTTGTAACAGCCAAGTCCCCTACTCAGAACCACACTCTATCGACTCTCTCTAGTGGCATCTACCTCCTACTACACCCTCCTTTTCCACTTTCCTTCCTATTCTGCACCACCTGTGTACTGTGGAGCTAATGTAAAGTGGTTTTTATCATACCTACTGCCCTATTAACCACACAATTGCCATTGTGACATCAGTCTGTTGCCTTGATGAGCACTACAATATTATTAACTACTGTACTAGGCATGTTTCTGGGGAGTGGCTATATCCTGCTCACATTATGCACAGACCAACTGATGATGAACTCTCCGGTAGGAAACAACTGGCCACCTGATCTCACACTAACCCATTATCCCTGTGTCTACCCCCAACTAAACCCCTACCCCAGCCTACTTACCTCTAATAGTCTCAGGAAAGGTGGACATTTCTATGATTGTATTGTATGCCTGCGGCTACACAAACGCCTGTTTTTTCATCTCCCACTCCAGTGGTTCAGGAAGGTATGGGTCCTTTTAAAGCTCCTGTTAACAGGGGATATTGAAACTAACCCAGGTCCTCCCTGTACCAATATCCCAACTGTAACTCCCTCCTTGCCCAGCTGGGCCAATACAAAAGGACTGAAACTGGTTCATATCAATGTAAATAGCCTCAGACCCAAATTACAAGAACTTGAAGCCTGGGTTGACCAGCACTCCCCTGATGTATTAGCCATCTCTGAAACATGGCTTAAACCTAGCATCTTAGTGCATGAGATTGAGATCCCTGGATTTAAAGCTTTTTGGGAGGACAGAATCAGAAAAAAGGGTGGAGTGGTCATCATATATGTTAAGGCATCAATAACAGCCTCAGTAGTAGCGATCCTAGCCATGGCTGTTGCAGGTTGCAAAGCACTGTTTGTTAAACTTCTGTTGGGTGGTACTAAGCTCTTGCTGATAGGTTGTGTATACAACCCTCCCAAGACTGCAGTAGAAGCACTAAAGGCCCTTACCAAACTCATCCCTGACCTACCTTCCTGGGAGAAAATAATCCTGGGTGACTTTAACCTCCACTTTGGCCCCTCAACTAAAAGTGACATTAAATCCAATTTGCAAGAGGCCAACCTGACCCAGCTTATCCAGGCACCTACCAGACTTAATTTGAAATCCAGTAACCACACCACACTGGATCGGATCCTGGCGTCCAACCCCAATAGATTCAAGCTGGCCGGCACTTTTGCCAACTCCTTAAGAGACCATGCCCCTATCTTTGGTATATGGAAAAATGATTATCCAACCCCTCCCCTCCAAACCTTTCTGGCACGTGACTACTCTAAATTTGACACTAACTCCTTCCAGGGTACCCTATCGGCAGTGGACTGGGCTCAGTTAAAATTCGCCCCCAGTCTAGACATAGCCCTGGACCTTTTCAACAAGAATTTTCTTTCTGCTGCTAATAAGCATGCCCCCCCCCTTAAGCAAATGAGGGTCAAAGGACAACAATCTAGGTGGCTGATACGTGACCTAAAAAAGCTTATGAGGGAAAGGGACAGGGCCTGGGGCCGGTACAAATCCACTAAACTGGCCAGTGACTGGGTCTTGCATCGAATGCTCAGGAACAATTGCAAAAGAGACTTAAAGCGGGCCAAGCGACAGTACCTCATGAATCTGCAAACAAAAAATTTCTCTGACCCCAGAAAATTCTGGTGTCAAATCAACACGCTTCTGAATGGGCACTACACGCAAAATGTCTGTGACATTGTTGTGGGTGGTGTATGCCACACAAACCCACAAGACGCTGCTAATGCCTTTAATGTATTCCTCACTGATCTTGACAAATATAAGGTTCACCCCTGCAGCCCTAGCCAGATAGCCACTGATGAAACAGAGGATCCTCCCTCATCACCCAACTTCCACCTTAAGTTGGTGTCTAAAACTGAGATCCTGAAGCTGATCAGGAACATTAAGGTCACTGGTTCCATGGGGTGTGACAAACTAGAACCTAGGTTACTCAAATTAACAGCCCGAGAAATTGCCGCACCAATCACGTGGTTATTCAACAGGTCACTGATGGAAGGTAAAGTTCCCACAGCCTGGAAAAATGCCCTGGTTACCCCATCCCCAAAGGGGGGCAAAGTGAGTTGGTTGAAAACTACAGACCAATTTCCAAACTCTACACACTAAGCAAAATGCTGGAGAGAATTGTGTACCAACAAGTCCAGGACTATGTTGAGCAATACAACCTCCTTACTCCACGACAACATGGATTTAGAAAACTACATGGCACAGATACTGCCTTGGTTAGCCTTACGTCTGACATCCTCGCAGCCCAAGACAATGGCCAACTAACTGGTGCAATCTTTATAGACCTTACCAAGGCCTTTGATCTGGTGGACCACAAACTGCTCGTCTCGCAGCTCAGATCCCTTGGATTGGTCAACCACTCAGTACAGTGGTTCATAGATTACCTGCATGGTAGATCTCAAATAGTTAGATGGCTAGGGGCAAAATCTGATAAGCGCTCCATCTCTGAAGGGGTTCCCCAAAGTTCAATATTGGGGCCCCTCCTATTCTCCCTATTCATCAATAACCTGCCTAAGCATTGTGGAGGTCCCAAGATGACCCTTTATGCTGATGATGTTGTGTTGTGCAGATCAGCTCCTGATGTGACTCAGTTAAATCAGCTTCTGAACCAGGACCTCTCCATATTGGAAAACTAGTTCCTGACTAATCGGCTAGTCCTCAATATGAAAAAAAACAGAGCTATCCTATTTGGACCCAAAAGGCTAGGCCCTGACAGAACATGCCTATTGTCCCCCTGCCTATCCACTGGTTCTCCTATAGAGGTTGTGGACTGCATCAAATACCTGGGCGTATATATTGATCAAGACTGCTCCTTCAAGGTTCATGTTGATCAACTAACCAAGACACTAAACCAGAAGCTTGGTCTCCTGTACCGTCTGAGCCCTTTTCTCACTCAGACATCCCAGTTAAGGGTAGCCACCAGCATGCTCCTGCCCACCCTATGGGGCCGCAGTGCTACACTCACTGCAAAACACGGAGATGCAAAAACTGAAAATATTGTATCACAGAGTCAGGCATTTTGCCCTGGGTGCCCTGCCTCTAGAACACCACTGTAAAGTATTGCACTCACTAAAGTGGCCTTCCCTTGAGGGTAGGTTGATGTACCCTTCCCTATGCCTGGCCTTCAAGCTCCTACAGACTAATCCCCCCAACCCCTGAGTCTGAGCTGCACCTTAAACCCTAAGCAGCCTGGAATAACCTTAAGGTCTTCTAAACGACAACTCCTCCATGTCCCTAGAGTCCGGACATGTCAAGGTCTTCGGTCTTTCGCGGCCTACACTCCATCCCTCTGGAATAGCCTTCCTAGTAATCTCCAAGACTGCAGCTCCCTTGGTGGCTTTACAAAAGGCCTCAAGACCTACCTGTTGGGGCTAAGCCTCTGTGCATGCTACCGCAGAGGATCAATACACTACATTGGACTACCCCCGTAGCTACTGTCAGCCGCCTGGCATGCCTTTCTTTTTTTTCCCATATTGGGACCTTTACCGTCTAATGAGACATTTGTAACTGTAATTTTTGTGAAACTGTTATGTTTCAATGATCAATGTGTAACTGTCATTCATGTGAAACTGTTTTACTTATCGTGATATTCCTCAAATGTACCTAACCTGCCTGTGAATCATACATCACGTCCTGTTTGTAATGTCTGTATTACTCAATTTCCTTTGAGCTGTTCTTACTGTTTATTCTCCTGTAGCCTGTAATTAATCCCAGGTTGCCCCTGAAAAAGGGACCATTATGGTCTCAGTGGGCCTACCCAGTCACCAAAATTTTAAATAAAATAAAAAATGCCATTCTCACCAATGGCTCATACATCAGCTGGCTGAAGCAGTGACAGAAGGGCTGTGTCAATTGCCAGTCGGGCATCGCTGGACATTGCCGGTCACACCAGTAAGAAAGGGATGTGATGGGTGGTGCTATGTGTGCAGGCAGGGTGGGGGGTGGGGACACTGGACCACTAATGATGACCTTTTTGTCTACAGGTGATCGAGGATGGGCGGTGCAAGTAGACACCAGTGATAACTCTTCTAAAATGAAACGGTGATCAGGGGTGAGTGGCTGCAGTACAGCCACCCTGCATTTGGGAGGGTGGGGGGCACTGGTAAGAGGTGGTTTACAGTGGCAGTAAATAGTGCCACTTTGGGGGCAGTTTTACTGCTACCACAAATCTTTGAAAATACTGCTGCGCCAATATGCATGGGATGACCCCCTCATTTGCATAGACACAACAGTATTATAGCACTTAGGCACTGTAGAATTGTGCTGGTGCTCCAGGGGCTTCTGAATATGGGCCGGTTAACAGCACCGGTGCAATTCCGGATTGAGGCACCCACAAATCCTATCTGTGGGTGCACTAATCTTTGAATATCGAATGTCCAAAACCTTCATTACAAAATACATTCAGAAATCTATTTTGTGATTGCCTAGGAATCCATTCCCCCATCAGAGTTAAAAATACCTTCAATCTACCCTGTCAGCGGCTGACAGAATCCTTTTAAATCAGTGTCTGTGAGCGTGGGCCTTCATTCTACAATCTACCCTGTCAGCGGCTGACAGAATCCTTTTAACTCAGTGTCTGTGAGCGTGGGCCTTCATTCTACAATCTACCCTGTCAGCGGCTGACAGAACCCTTTTAAATCAGTGTCTGTGAGCGCGGGCCTTCATTCTACAATCTACCCTGTCAGCGGCTGACAGAACCCTTTTAAATCAGTGTCTGTGAGCGCGGGCCTTCATTCTACAATCTACCCTGTCAGCGGCTGACAGAACCCTTTTAAATCAGTGTCTGTGAGCGCGGGCCTTCATTCTACAATCTACCCTGTCAGCGGCTGACAGAACCCTTTTAAATCAGTGTCTGTGGTGCGGGCCTTCATTCTACAATCTACCCTGTCAGCGGCTGACAGAACCCTTTTTAAATCAATGTCTGTGGCTTGGGCCTTCATTCTACAATCTACCATGTCAGCGGCTGACAGAACCCTTTTAAATCAGTGTCTGTGAGCGCGGGCCTTCATTCTACAATCTACCCTGTCAGCGGCTGACAGAACCCTTTTAAATCAGTGTCTGTGAGCGCGGGCCTTCATTACGCACCTGTGTGAAGAGCAAGAGCAATTGAACTTTTGACAGCCTGTCTTGTTTGTTCTGGAGCTGCTTCCTGTCCAAAATGTTGACTTTGCCTTTCTGTTTTTATTAGCTAATTTCTGTCTTATCTACCTTTCTATAATGCTAGGAGTCGTTAGAACAACACAGTTTTATTTTTATTTTTTAAACATTTTCTCCAGGAAAATGAATGAAACCACTTAATTCCAATGATGTCCTAGGTGCTGGTGCACAAACATTGACAGGAGGGAGTTGCACTGTAATGTTGCATAAGGATTCAGTTTATAGGTAGACATTAGTGTATGGGTTACAAATAGACATTAGGATACAATTTACAGGTAGGCATAAGAATACTTCTTACACGTAGTATGATGCCATGCTTTACAGAAGTCATGCTGATATAGCCCTTATAAATTCCTGTCTGAGGTATGATTTTAGACAATTTGAAAAATGTTTTTTGATGAATAAGTTGATCCTACATACTAGAAAAACAAACAAAATGAAGCAATGTTGTTCAGTGCCAGACAACTAGGTGTTGAGAGGCAAGGGTTGCCCAAGCTGTATAAGAAGAATCAGCATTTATATAGCGCTTTTTATACATAGTATCCCAAAGCACTTTACAAGCAATGCTAGACTTGTAGTGAAGTGACTGTGTGGTGGCGGCCATATCACACATCATCGCCCACACACAGCCTGAATAATTGCATGAACCGGTTTATGGGAAGGGGAATGTTGGCCAGGACACTGGGAATGTTCCCTGCTCTTTGCGAAGAGTGCCCTGGGTTCTTTTACTTCCACCTGGACACCCACCAGGACAACACCAGAATGGACAGAAGGGACTTCGGTTTAACATCCCATCTGAAGGACGGCACACCCCAGCAGTACAGCACCCCTCAATACTGCACTAAGATGCCAGCGATTTTTAGGTGCAAGTCCAATCCTGGTGTGGGACAAGAACCCACGACCTTCTGGTCCAGAGGCAGATGTGCTACCAACTGAGCCACGCTGACACATATAACACTGAAGGAGCACTTGTAATAGCAGTGAAATCACTGAAGTACTGTACCTGGGAATACAGTTGGATCAGGAACTATTGCTTGGGTCTTGTGCTAATTTCGTGACAAAAATCCTCCATAAAAAGTTGGGATTACTGTATTAGGTTTAGGGACTACCTTACGAAAGAGGCACATCCAGCTATTTCTAACAGTATCTTGCTCCTGGTGTTGTTTGTGACCCTAGTCGTTTCCCTTTAAGAGACACGGAACTGAACAGGCTTAAAGTACTCTAGAGCAGGATCAGATAGTTTGTTGCAGATGCAAATAGAGAGTTCCACTGCAGGGTCTTCTGCACATTAAATTGGCCCTTCATAGGAGGGAGACTGAGCTGTTCCTTGCTTTGTCTTATTTATAAACTAAAGAAAATCTTGCCCCCTCCTAGCATGAGGACATTCTGGTGCTTCAACCCCAGAGGAGACTCCTCCACTCCGTTAAAATTACCCTGTTTACAGTCCCCAGGGAATAATCTGCCACAGGACAATGGTCTTTTGCCATCACAGCCCCAGATTTCTGGGATAATCTTCCTTCCATGGTCCAGGACTGTGCCACATCCACTGCCTTTAAGAAATGCCTTAAGGCTTATCTTCCTGACTGTAGTCTATGCAATCCTACTGTTCTGAGTAACTAATTATTGGGTGTGTACACTCTGCATCTGCATTAGAAGAGTTCATCTCGTTTCTGTAATTGCCTGTACACCTTAATGACAAATGTATACTCTGCATTATGTAACTAACTCTGGGTCGCCCATGAAAAAGGGGATATTCATCCCAGGTGACCTACCCAGTTATCAAAGTTCAATGAATAAATAACAAGGTAGGCATAAGGATACAGCATACAAGCAGGTATTATTATATGTCTTACAGATAGGCATTAAGATACAGCTAACAGATAGGCACTAGGATGCAGCTTATAGGTAGGTATAAGGATACATCATATGTGTAGGCATAAGGATACTTCTGACAGGTAGGCATAGTATACTGCTGACACATGGTCATTTTTTTTTTAGTTTTTGTTGACCGGGTAAGTGCACTAGACAAATCCTGCCTATTTTCAGGCACGACCCGGGGGAGGGGGATTCAGATGAATCCCAACTGACCTTGAACCAGATTAAGCTGTTGGTGGTATTTTTTTAGTGAATGAGGGAAATTTGGCCAGGACACCGGGAAAATTCCCCTACTCTTTTTGATAAGTGCCATGGGATCTTTAACATCCACTTGAACTACCACCAATCCAGGCAGATGGGACCTCGGTTTAACGTCTCATCCAAAAGATGGCACCTCAGAAGTGCAGCACCCCCTTATGCTGCACTACAGTGTCAGTACTGGGATATTAACCCAAGTGCCAGATGTGGGAACTGAACCCACAGCCCTCCAATCTCCCAGCATCAGAGGCAAGTGTGCTACCTACTGAGCCACTGACACTGCCATGACTCATAAGTACACAGCATGCAGGTGGGCATATGGATATAGCTTACAGGTAAGCATGAGGAGATGCTTTACAGGTAGACATAAGGGTACAGTTTACTGGCAGAGATGAGAATACAGCATACAGGTAGGCATTCGGATACAGTATATACAGTTATGCATAAGGGTACAGCATACAGGAGAGCATAAGGATATTGTTTACAGGTAGGCATAAGGATACGTATTACGGAAAGGTATTAGGATACAGGTTATGGGTAGGCACAAGGATATCAATTAAAGGTAGACATAAGGAAGCAGTTCAAGAATAACGGTGGCAGGACAACAACAAGCAACTTAAGAAAAAAGTAAATCGATAATATACCAGTCAAATGCATAAACGAGTATTACCTGGGTAGGCAAGTAGACAGTTAAAGTGAGTTAGGTTCTTGAAAGTGTAAATTCTCTGACTGTTACAGATTGCTGGGCCAGAATCTTAAAGGAGGAGTGACTGAACTGTGCCTCAAATTTGGAATAAGAGTTATTAGAACTGGGTTGGTACGAGGGTTGGTGTGAAGTGGAGGAACATGCACTTCCTTGGACTTTCTTTGAAGTTGCTGTTTTAAATTTAACTCTCCATCCATAGCAGGAGGAAGAGAAGCAGCAGTAACCCTTTCTGAAAAAGAAATATAAAAAAATATATTTATTTAAATGTATAACTGGATATTGTAGTTAATCAATCAATCAATCAAAATCTTTATTTATCCAGGCGGACACCATTGAGCAAGCTCTTTTGTAAGGTGGACCTGCATCTCACAAGTCATAAACGATACACATAATCATACATCAATATAAACAAAGCGACAATACATGGTAATACATGAGACAAAATCACAGTGTAATGGGCAGACAACGAATACATAGTACATGTAGTTACACACAGTTGCATGCAATGAGGAAATACATATGGGTAAAAAAAGAAAGAGAACCAGAACAAGCACGCAAATAAGTGGGAAATGCAGCCCTGTGATCCAAAAGGCTCAGGTTGAATAACTAGTTATATACAAAACAGGGTGGTGGGGTGGGCGAGGGAAGGGAGAACAGGTGGGGTCTAGAGGTGTAGCATGCTACAGTGGGGAGGGTGTGGCAGAGCAAAAGTTCTAGTTGTAGCACTGAGCCAACTACTCTTTATTTCATTATATCTGAGAGATGTAAGGGTTGAAGGTTTATTGTGTCTCAGACTATCCATAAGTATTAGTTGTTTGGGAAGACTGGAACACTTGCCGACGTTGGGCTTGATAGCATATTTACAATGGGCTAAAAATCCCTGTTAAAATTGTAACCATTTATTGCCGTTTAAATGTGGACTTGGCGATCTAAGCACAACAAAGGGAAGGCTGTGTTAAGCTGCATAGTGGAGCTGACCACGTCCAGTTTAATTGACTACATCGGAATTAAGGGGACACTGTCAAACCACTTAGGCCTCAAAATGTCCATAGTTTAAAAAACATGTTTCATGATTGGCCACATTCTGTAGAGATTGCTGATGTAGCTGGTAGTTTGATTTATGATTCCCTTTTTCAATTAAAAAGTGAAAAACAGACTGCCCACCATACTGGTGTTACCACACCAAAATATGTTTGTTTACATTCTTTGATCAACTGCCACTGCATCTTTCCAGGACTTGGGAATACCCCCAGCACAGTCTAAGCCACTCATGATGCAGTGGGGGAAGATGAGACTATTGCATCATGAGTGGCTGCCCTATTTGGGGGTGTTCCTAATATTCTGGAAGTATGTAATAAGAGTAGATCAAGGATTTGAAACAAAACCAGTTTGGTTATAAGTACACCATTATCATACAATTCAGTTCTACTAAGAAAGAAAGAACTAACTTACCTATATAAAACAACTAGCAACATCAGTAAATTTGAGAGAACATAAGCAATCATAAAATGTGGGGTTTTACCTAGAAATAACATGATGCAAAAAAAAGGCTGACAGAGTCCCTTTAAGAGTCAAGAAGTCAGCAGTAGATGCAGAGCAGCCAGGTGCCTATAACCTAGCAACCTACTGTGGGATTTGAAACGCAACACTGCAGTCAAGCAACCTCTGAGATTCACATTTAGAAACTTAACCAGCGAAGGCTGCCACAGTGTTTCTGTTTTGTGTGTTACCTTCTCAACAGTAAACAGTACTGGAGTGAGACAGGATTTAGTCTGACCTTTTGCAAATAAACTCTGTCAAGTAAAATGACTTTCAGTAGTGCTTTTTTTTTCCTTTTTACTCCCTTAGCTACATTGTTGTCAGGGATATACCCGGGTCCCGTGGATATGCCCTGTTTAGCTTGCTGCTCCCCCAGTCCCTCAGAATTCAGCCACCACCTGGTGGCTTCCAATGCTTCCCTTCCATGAGTATGGGCTCCAGTGAAGGGTCTTTCTCCCTCTAGGCAGTCCACCAGGTGGACAGGATCTAGTGTCAGTGACACTAGGACCTGGGGGGGCCAGGAACCCCAGCTGTCATTTAGACAGAACATGGAATTTTATCCCTAATTTTCTCCCATGTCCTTCCCCCTCCCCTGGTTTGAGTGGAGCCTGTTGTTGGCCATGGATGCGTGCAGCGACATCCTGTGGAGGGAGCAAGCACCCCTAGCCCACCACTGAAGTCAAGGCACCAGGTGTCTGATCCTATCTTTCCCGACCACAGCGCACCTTAGAGTGTCAACTGCTGTGGTCTGTTCAGTCTCTTACATCCTTAGAGTATCAGAATTGCTCACTTTCATTTCATGGGTCTCACACCCTTAGAATGCACGAGACCACTCTTAGAACCATAAAATGGATCTCAGGGGTACCATTAACACACAATACACTGTACTAAACCTAAACAGGATGGTATAGGCAGTCGTGACTCTTATTAACCAATAACAGGTGACCAGTTGAGAAGCATATCATTTTTTGTACATATGAAGTGGCAGTTTGTCAATGGAGCATACTCTGACTGCAGCCTTCATGCCAACACTTATTGTACCCCCTGTAAGCTCATTACATAAGGTCGTCTTTGCCATGCCTGACCTTTACTTGAGAGGTTGACGTCACCTGCTCACCCACGGCATCAATACTGTTCTTACAGTCCACAGAAGGTGGCTCCATACCTCTCAACCTCTTACCTCACAAATCAGGGACAAGGCTAAAAAAAATCAGAGACAAAGACCCAAAATCAGGGACACTTCTTAAAAATTGGCACTATTAACTCAGAAAGCTGACAGAATAAAGGATTAGTGTAAAATACATTTTCTGAAGAAGAACAAGTCTGTAATTTTAATGTTCAACATTATTTTGTGCTCACAGACTCCACTGTGCTGTCACAAAAAAACAAATTTTACAAGAGACAGAGAAAAATGTTGCTGCAAAATCAGGGACATCCCTGAAAATCAGGACACTTGAGAGGTATGGGTGGCCCTCAAGCAGCGAGGTGAGCAGTTCCCCCCCCACCCTCCTTGGGATGGAGTACTCTGCCTTGGCAGCACACCTTGAACTGTATCAGTCTGATGTAGGAGTCTGGCCTGGAACCTCAACCTGGACCCCCTGCATGTCAGCACAATGTGCTACTTCCAGTGCTAGCAGCAGGCCAGACAGATTGGTTTTCTTCTGGGGTAGTGGTAGCTGTTTGAGGGAAGATTTCTGAGAGTTTTTCCAAGTAAAATACACAAGGGGCATAGTTTAGGGGTTAGCTGAAGGATTGGAGCCTTGAGGGGGGGAATTATAACTGTTTTGTTTCAGTCTAAGCCTGAATTCAATTCTTAAAAGGGGTGCAACATCTTTACAAGCTACCAAAACATTTGTTGTAGTCTATGATCACATAGTCCATTCTGAAATTCGTCTAGTATTGAAATCCCTAGGACCCCCCCCAATACCATGCTGCACTGATGGGAAAGCAGCCAGGGCTATAGACAGTGAGAAGTAGTGTATTAACATATGAAATGTTGATAAATGCAATCGAGGTCACGTCTACTCATTTCAGACAGTGATCCAGGTGGAAGTTAAAGAGCAACTCTTTATTATCATAAAAAGCTTAAAAACAGTAGATTTACATCAGTTGTGTTTTAACTTTATTTTCTAGTTGTTTATTTTCTTTATATTCCCTGCCATTGGTCTACTAAATACTGTAGATAATACAAGAATTATTTCACTGAGTCTTTCAAAATGCATCTGACTCTGCCCTGCTCACACACAATTGCTGTTTGTGACATCACAATCTGTCATAGAGAACGCTATGATGCCATGAAATCAAGGCACTGTGAGGTTAACGGGAGAGGCAAATGTTTTCAAATGTTCGCTATAGAGCCTTTTAGCTGGACTACCAATATGTGCTATACATCTTGGAAAGGAACACTGAACATGAAAAATGTATTCTCTAGTAAACTGCAACAGTGGAAACCTCTTATTGATGAAAGCACGTGCTGAAGTGTAAAGTTGCTCTGTAAAGATCACATTGCCCTAAGTATTAACCCTCGATCAGGCCATTGACAAAGCCATAACATTTCTTTTTTCTTTTTCTTTTTGTGATGTTTCTCTGGTGCCCGGAGCCATCCTCTGGATGCCAGTCACCCCAACCCCATTCCACCACTTTCCTCCATGCTGATGACCTGGGTTCATGTATGAGCCTGAATAACTTGAGGGCTGGCAGAGGGCAGAGGGTTCCAGTGTCTCCGTAGATCCTTGCCCTCTTCAGGGGAGGATGTTTGCCTCTTACGCCACGACAGCGTTGTAGCACAGGTGGTGCTGCTTGCACAGACGGAAGTAGGAGGCTGAGTTATATGACTCTGTGCCTGCACAAGCCTGCTGCCTATATGCTAGCATGTGGTCATGCCAGTGATTCGGTGGAGAAAGAATACGAGACCATGCCAGTGAGGAGGTGGAGAACCACCCGCTTACTGCAGGCCCTGCTCCTGCCAATCAGGCTCCGGCCCCGATCTTGGATTTGGTCACTGTTTGCTGGTCCTGCTACCTCAACCACCCCCCTGCCCCTGTGGCTTCACCATAGGTAGTACACCACGGGGCTACAGGAGTTGAAAGTAGGTCCTGGGGATGACCAAGTCATGTGGCTGAATGGGGCACTGGCTGGAGTGGGGAGTTTAAACAGAAAGGTAGAAAAAAATAAGAGATCACCCTGTTTTCCTGAGCAGTGTTCCCTCTTACAATGAAAAAGGTATATAAGCACAATTTATTTTAAAGTAGGTCTTTTCATCTCATCCTGAGTTTGCACTTTTCCTCCCCCAGATCTGCTGTGCAACACTGTTTCAAGTACTCGTAAACGGGCCATTAGCATGCTGCACTTGTCAACCGAGATGCTAACAGTATATTGATTTTCCTGATTATAGCACATAACCTACTGTACAGTCCACAACTAGTGTAAAATCATGATAACAGAATGCAATCAATTTTAATCTAGAAATCTTTTTTTAGAATTCCTTTTAGCATAGCTGTTATTGTCAAAACGTCAAGCGATATTTTGCCTTTTGTGGCACTGTTTCTCAGCATTGTAACACCAGGGCTTCAGTCAGGGTTGACTGCATCTGGGGTCCTAGTTTAAATCCAGTTCTGTCCTACATGCTTGGATGAGAAAGTGTGAAATCACTGTGAGGAGTTATTTGGGTCCCAGCTGTGTCCATGTAAACCAGCAGGGCACACACTTACAGTATAAGCAACCCTCAAACATTCAAAGCAATAGATTACACTGCACCATTGAGCTGGAACTTGCAACCACATGCCATAAAATATATTAGATCCCAAGTCCGTTCTGTGGTACCAGGCAGCTGGGAGCAGCCTGGCATGCTGGTAACTAGATTCACAGTCAAGCTTGGGACATCAGGAACAGACTTTCAGAATGGAGAATCAGTGTGTACTTTGATGCTTACCTCCGTGGAGGTGTTGGCCCACATTCCACAGCCACCTGGCTGCCCAATGGTGGACCAAGGGGTTTGGAAGTCAATGTGAAGCAGAACATTTTGAGAAACATTCCTGTGACGTATTGGACATCACCACTTGATGTCACCGGGATGACACCAAATGGTGGCAACCTGGTGGTTCCTAGTGGGCAGACAACATCTGTGCCTCCCCATCCCATACTATTTTGAAACCATTCTTTTGTTGCCATCCTCATTTATTCTCTTGTGATACATTTATGCCCAACTGTGCTATGGGACTCCCACAAATATAAAGTTGACACACTGTTCTTACTGTATATTACAAAATTTGCATAGTTTTTTTTTTCTGATGTCACTACTTTCCGCAATGTAAAATGCATTTTGAGATAAATTTGTATGAATGACTCTGTATAAAATAGGATAGCATTGTACTGTATCCCAATGGGCTAGCAAAAAAAAAAAGTCTCCCTCACTAGAACTACAGCTGTGTCTCCCATGGATTCGGTCTCCCGACTGGCATGACTGCTACCAGGAAACAGAAACAGCAGCAGCATTGCTCAGTGATGGGAGCACGAATGCCTGGTTATGGGGATTGGCAGAGGTTTATCATCAGGATGGAAGGAAGTGCCACCCGTGTTGCTTCAGATGTTAGAGTATAAACAGAAGATTTAAAAAATATTCTAGATCCCTAATTCCAATCAAAAGTGAAGCTAACTACTTAGATAAACCATGCAAGTGTTTTAACCAATAAACTTCAATATTATTTGAAAGTCTCTGTGGCACTGTCTGTACTGCCTCCAGATATTCATGTAAAAGGTTGCTTAAAAAGCCTCTGATGTCACAGGGAAAATTTTAGAAAACAAGTTTAATTCTGTCTAAATATTGTGTCATTCGTAATTGCCTGTATTTACAGTCCTAAGTATATTCTTTATACAATTTTCATGAAAACATGAGTGCTGTGAGTTGGTTCTCAGCTGCTTACTATAGGCCGCTTGACTACAAATGACATCATATTCCTGTGCTTGTGACAGCATAATCATTTCTACAGCAACCAATTATACTGTCACAAGCAGAGGATTATGACTTCACTTGTAGAGAAACAAGAAGAGCAGATGATGACCAGGCAGGCTGTGTTTACTTGAAACGGTCACGAGTAATAACGTATGACATATAGGAAATCTAAGCTAAATTGTATGTACTTATTATATATTTTCAAAGTTGTTCCTGTTTTAGCGGAGGCTCTTCAGTTACAAAGTATCACAATGTATTTGGTTTAGCTGAATTATATAATGAGATCTATATGTATTAATGCATTACTGCAGCTGTAGTTGCCCCCTCAAACCCATGTGAAAACTAGCAGATAGACTTGAATGTGGCCATCCCAGTGTCAGAAACCGCTGAATAAAAGTAAAATAAACAGCATGGCATTGAAGCTCCTATTGTTCAACCAGGATCAGATTTGTGCCAGTAGAGTATCTGGGTCTAAAACTGTCATGCTGTTATTAATGACAGGCTGCCATAAGTTGGGGCAGGGGAGCAGAAGCAATAGAAAATGTGTTGCTTCTTTGATGGTTCATTCGTCATGTCTATCCACAGACATTTCAGGAATGGTTAAATCTGCCACTCTTGAGACATGACTCAGCCCTGAGTCACTGCAGAATGACTGTTGAAACAGAGAACAATTTCATTAACTCTTCAGACCTTTCCAACCAGTTTGATGCAGAATGCTGACATGAGCAGACATGCAATAGGCATAATTAAATTGTGCAATCAGACTCTTGATGGTATAATAAGAGTTACACTTGTACCTTTTTAAAGCAGCAGTGAAGGCCCGGCCTGGTAGCTCTGGTTGGTAGTGTGCTGCACTGCTAAGTGGAGAAGCTGAGATCAAATCTCAGTCCTAATTTCCATTAGCTGGGCCAGTGGGGTCTTGGGGCGCTAACCTTGGGGGAGGGAGCTGACCTACCTTCTACTGTGGGAGTGGGAGTTGCATTGATGTCATGGTGACCACACAACAGAGGCCACCCCACCCATGGGGTGTGCTGCACATAGAGCTGCTCATGAACTGGATGGTGGGGGGAGAAAACAATCACCTGTGTCAAATGATGCCACCCTGCCACCTCATTGCCACCAAACAGCCTGCCACCGGGGGCTGACAGCATGTGGTTGGTCAGAAGGGCCCTGAAGCATGCACCAGTGGAGCAGTGGGGGAAGTTGCTGAGCACTGGTGGAGCAGTGGGAAATCAGTCTTGGTATTGTTTAGGGTCTAGCAAGCATGCAAGAGGGGATTCAGCAGCCAAACAGGAAGTAAAGAGGATGGAGCAGGGACAGGGAGTGCTTACGACTGTGGTTACGTTCAGAGCCATTCACATTTTTAGTTCAGCTTTGCCCCATTTTTGGCGCAACTGTGCACAAATAAAACACTTTAAAATAGGGAAGTTTAAGTTTCTTGCTTAGAAAAAATGTAGGTGGCGGGCAGTAAGTCCACCCCTGCCTCCTCTTTAACCCAGTAGAGTGTTTTCAGCTACCCAATGTGTCCATATTTTCAGCATAATGAGACACCCTCCAGTTGCTTATTCCTTCTACGAAAGAGGGGTAACAATGAAAAAGGCTAAGTTTAAATAAAAATGGATATATTTATTGAATTTTGTTAACTGGGTAGGCCCACTGAGACTAGAAGTCCATTTTTTCAGGGGCAACCGGTGGGGGGGTACACATGGTAACCAACTAAAACTGAACCAGCTTAAGCTGTTGGTGGTATTTTTAGTGAATGGGGGAAATTTGGCCAGGACACCGGGGAAATTCCCCTACTCTTTTTTTCGAGAAGTGCCATGGGATCTTTAACATCCACCTTAACAAGCAGACGGCACCTCAGTTTAACGTCTCATCCAAAAGCAACTAATGAGTGCAGCATCCTCTTCATGATGCACTACAGTATCAGGTTTTTTCCCCGAAGTTCCTGGTGTGGGGCTAGAACCCACAACCTTTCAATCTTATGGCCTCAGAGATGTGTGCAACCTGCTGAGCCACTGACACTGCTATTATTTCATGTTGTGACGTCATAAGTATTCATAAATGCTGAGATAACCAGATGTTCACCTGGCACTCTTGGCCAGTCACAGATAAATTATATTTCATGAGAAACACTCCTATATAATATTCTCATTTTAGACTGCATCGTCACCTGATATTCTCACAGTAGACCTGTCACGGTGGAATACTTTAACCAGTAGGAGAGCAGCTTGATCAACAGCTGATGACATAGTAATGTCCCTGCCCAGCACTCAAAATGGAAATTGTAGATTCATCTGGATAGGGAGACTGGTGTCTTGATTTTTTCCCAAAAGCAGGCAAAGATATAAAGAAATACTGAAGTTTCAACCTGAATAGATTTTTTTTATTATTCTTCGATAACCAGGTAAGGCCTGGTTTCAGGGGCAACCCGGGAGCTCTGGGGAGGTTAAGTGACTTGCTCAGGGTCACACAGTATGCAAGTGGAGGTTGTGGGACTTAAACCCAGGTCTGCTAGATGCACCAAGCTCATCCACAGCTTGGTATGCTAACCTCTAGGTCTCATCATGGCTCTAGTCACAAGGCTTTCCCAGCAGAGACAGTTACCAAAAAATACTGAGAAAAGATTACACTAATAACTTTAAAGTGTCACCCCTTGTAGGAGGCTCCCAAATCTCAGCAACAGCAGGACCCTCCCATTCATTCCATTAACTAAACACATAGCCAGAGCTGAGCTGAACTATATACGTCAGAAAAGATATACTGAGTATCACTCTATGTCTAACTAGAACTATGGGCTGTGCATCACTGCTTCAAAAACTACCACTGCTTGAAGCAGGAAATTTACAACAGAAGAACTAGAGAGGGATCTGGACAAGTCCTGCGAGTAGTATAGAAGAGAACCGGACCAGTCTGTGAGTAGTTCAGAACAGAATTAATAGCAAAGTACAAATTGACATGTCCGTAGCTGCTCTTCACTAGTTCAGATTGGATGAGAGGTGGGATGTGAAGAGCAGTCTGCAAAACAGGGAACTGACACGATACTGGACAACAGCCTGCAGAACCTTCTTATCAAACAGCGCATCAGCCAAGCTTTGCACATCCAGTCTATAGTGGTTGGAGAACACGTTGGGTGAACTCCAGATAGCTGCCTCACACACATTCACCAGGAATGTCTCACATCTCTCAGTCCAGTAGGTGGCACAGCTCAGGCAGAATTGTCTTTAATTCCATCAGGAGTTAGAAGGAAGGTGACTACATATGCCTTCCTGATGCAGGACTTTACCCATCTGGCAAGGGTTTGACTGGAAGCACTTGATCTCTGCTTTACCTTCCCAAACAGGACAGTCTATCTATAGTCTTGAAATCTCTTGTCCTGTCCAGGTAGATCTTGAGCTGTACAGACATCTAGGGACTACATTATGCACTCCATTTCATTAGACAAGCATAGGCGGAAGGGCTAACATATAAAAGGGTTGCTACCTTAGGCATAAAGGAGGGAACCATATGGAGTGCCACTTTATCCTGGTGGAAGATCAACCAGAAAAGGATCCTTAAAGTAATGGGCATCGAGTTCACTTATGTGCCTTGCTAAGCTAATGGACTTTATTTGATTCATGGTGAAGAATAGGAGTGGCATTTCAGATAGCAGCTCAGAGAGAGGAAGTATGAGGGCATCCAAGACGGTTTTCAATCATTGAGGTGAGACAAGCTGCCTGACTACTGTGCCAAGAAGTTTGAGAAGCTGTTGATCTCTGGATGCTGACCTAGAAATAGTTTCCAGTGCTGCCCCTGATAGAGGACAAGGTGGCTATCTGTACCTTAAAACTAGAAGGTGATTATCTAGGCCCTCTTGAACAACATCTAGAATCTTGGACACTGATCAAGACATGGGTTTGAGCAGTTTACAGAAGCATCATGCCCAAAATACCCACCAAACTCTGTAATAAGCTGCAGTCCTGGAGATTCTATGAGATATGAGGAAAATATCTGTGACTTGTCTTGAGTAACCAAGCTTCAGGAATCTGAAGTGATTGGAAGTCATGCCACTAGGTTGAGTCAGTATGGATTAGGGAATAGGATCATGCCTTTTCTGAGGCTGGAGTGAAAGGAACCAGGGCCCTTGACAGGTGAGTTCCATTGCCTCAGAGAACCTACTTAGTCTTGCCAGTCAGGCAGATGAAGATCATTGTTGCTGCTTTGATTTTCACCAGCAATTTTGGTATCATGGTCCATGGTGAAAAGGCATACCCCAGCAAGAATGTTGATGGAAGGGATAGGCAGTCTGCTCCTACCGATTGAGACTTCTTGAACTGAAAAAGGATGGATGCAGCTGTGAATTGCACCTGGTGCCATGGTTTCCAACTGAAGCTACCACACCTGTGACACATCTGGTGCACATCTTGGTGTAACTTACACTCCCCCCACTGAAGTGTCTGCCTGCTGGACCAGTCCCTTGTCAAACTGAGGAATCCTGCCAAGTGAATATACAATATAGGTGTCTGCCTAAAACAGAACTCTGAAGAACGCCAGTATCATGAGCTTGTTATGTTCTCCCCTTTGCTTGTTGATACAAGTTACAGACTTGGCATAGTCTGAGCAGAAGAGCACCAGCTGATGCAGGATAACAGACCAAAAAAGATGTGAGGACCTGAAGGATTGCCCACATCTAGAAGACATTTATGAGGAGGCTTATCTCCTACAGAATCAACCAGCCCTGAGCTACCTGAGATCTCAGGGTTGCTGCCTAGAAAAAGAGGCTGACATCAGTCATAATGGTGAGAGAGGTGACCATCCTAGGAAAATGCCACTTATCAAGTTGTGCACATCAGTCCACAAAGACAGATCACCCTGCAACGAGTGGGGGGGGGGTGACGGAAATTTGATTGGTGCCTTTGGACAAGCAGCCCCACAGCCATTGGCCAGGGTTGATTTTCCTCTTCCCCTCATTGGACAGCACAGCCTGAGTCACTTTATTTGTAATTTACAGTGATTTTCTTCTCCATGGAAACTCGTCCTGCTTGGCTGTGCACTGCTAATCAGTTTGAATTCAGCACTCCTGCCACTGCGCCTCTTACCAACTCATATTTTTGGTCCACCCACCCTCCCCGGACCCAACTGCTATGAAATGCTCTTATACTTGGGAATAGCCCCGCTTCCAACTCTCTCATTGGCCATGCTACTTGTATCCATTTATTAAAGTGTCTTTATCCAGTACCACTTGTGTGGCTTCACCTTTAGGGTGTTTACTCTCTCTGTCCTCCTTATTTAGCCCTTCCATTGCCTACATTTTTGTGTAAAGTACATCAAATGCAACTCTGTGCCTCTGTCACTTCTTCAGTTGTGGAATCCTTCCCTTTCAACTCTGCACCCACATCCTCTTGGCAACATGGTGCTTTTTACTATTTTTATAATATTTTCACTTTTCAACATGTCCAATATAGCTTACCGAACACCAACCCAGGTTCTAGTACTGCCTTAGAACTCTCGTCTTCATTTCTTGCTGCCCCCTCGCACTGCACCTCCCTATTTTCTGCACCCCCCCCTTTAATCCACCTCCCCTTTCCTCCTCTCTCCCTTTTCTCCTACCCTTGCCCTTGTCTATCAGAGCACTTTCTCTTATGTCTTTAAATTATTATATTAGTTCTCCCTCCCTGAGTACTAAAACCGTATCCTTGTCTACGAATTATGGGCGGTCACAAAGGAAAAAGCGCTTGTGTCCCTTAAACACTCCTTAAAGAAATTGTTACTTTTGCTCCTCCTTTTTACAGGCAATGTGGAGCTGAATGCTGGCCCTCCGCCATCACTTACTTCACCTTCTGAATTTGCATCTGCCTGCAGACTCAAAATGTTGCTGGTCAATATCCAAAGTTTGACTAAGAAATTTGACCAGTTACAAGCATAGGCCACTCACACTGAACCAGATCTCATCATGATTACTGAGTTATGGTTTAAAAAGCTAAATACTGACCAACAAATTTCTCTGCCAGGCTATAAACTGTTCAGGGCAGATGGGGTACTGGGGGGGAAGGGGGGCTGTCTATTCTAAAACTAAGTACAGCATTAGCGACATCTGCTGTAAATCCAAACCCAAGGAATATGAAATTGTATCTTTGAAGCTCTACCTTCCTTCCACCGAATGTATCACTATTATTGGTGGTTATAGGTCCCCTGCTGGTGGCACTGATATCCTCAATATCCTAAAATCACTCACCACCACTTTCAACAATGAAATCATAATCCTTGGGGATCTCAACATGGACTGGCTCACCCATAAATTACACAGCCTGAAATCTCTCTGTGACGATCTTGGCCTCTCTCAGATAGTCAATGAACCCACTAGGAATAATACTACAAATAACACCAATAGTTTCCTCCTTGATGTTATATTAACCTCTAACCCTCATAAAATTCTGAACTTTGCTGTTTTCCACAATGATATGAGTGACCACGGGATTGTAGTGTGTATAAAATCACATGCCAAGAGTCGTTACCAACCCAAGATTATAACAAAATGGTCTTGCCATAAGTTCAATGCAGCAAACTATTAACATCAACTGGCAAGATCTATATCTTGCTAAAACAGCTGATGATGCCATCACTATCCTCAATAACAACCTTACCACTCTGGCTAACAAGCATGCCCCGTTCATTAAATCTTATGTACGTAATATCTCACACCCCTGGTTTACACCGGACTTCAAGGCCACAATGACAAAATGAGATAAACTTTGGTCCCAGGCTAGCCATTCCAAGAGCCCTTCTAAATGGCAGGCTTTTTGAGCAGCTAGAAATGCTTGCGTTAAACACATTTCTGCTGCCAAGACAAATTTCTATATCACCACTTTAGAACAGGCTAATGGGAATGCTCATAAAATCTGCAGGACTCTTAAATCCACTGAAGGACAGCTGACTGCTCCCCTCTATTCCAGCCTAGATTCACATCAACAGCATGGCTGTCGAAAGTAATAGTCAAATCCTTGAAGAGCTCAACTGCCATATTGCTACTGCTGGCCTAGCCTTTGACTCCTTGCCATATGCAGGCCTTGCAAATTGTCAGGCCAGTTCTTCCCCTGAACCCTGAAAATCACCTCCTCCCTTCCAGCTGTACCCATCCAACTACAAAGAAGTTAAAGATTCACTTCTTAACTTAGACATCAAGAATAGCGCAGGGGACGATTGACTCGAACCATTCCTCTTAAAGTTGGGCTATTTCTATCTCACAGCCACATTCATCATATATTCAATCTATCTCCACTGCCTCAGTTCGGTCCTGCTGGAAATCTGCCCATATCCTCCCCTTGTTCAAATCGGGTGACCCCATGTGATTTAAATAACTGTAGACCTGTTTGTATCCTGCCTATTCTTTCTAAACTCTTTGAAAAATGTATTTACTCCCAACTAAAACAACATATTGAAACCTTCTCACTTCTTAACCCAGCTTAATCTGGTTTCCAGTATAATCATAGTACTATCACAGCCCTGGCTAAAGTTACTAATGACTGTGTTTCAGCTCTGGACTCAAAGAAAATCACTGGTGCAGTTTTCCTAGACCTTTGTAAGGCATTTGATACCGTTGACCACAACTTAGTAGTCAGAAGCCTTTCTAACCTGGGTGTCACCTCCTCCACTGCCCAGTGGTTTACCAGTTATCTAACAGGGAGGACACAGAAAGTCAAGGCTGATGGCCTCTTCTCAGCCTCCCTCCCAATCATTAGGGGAGTCCCTCAAGGCTCCATTCTAGGCCATTTCTTTCTCTCTTTACATTAATAATCTTGACTTTAATATAACCAATTCCAATTTGCATTTGTTTTGCGGATGACACAGTACTGTACACCTTGGGCTGTACCCTGCCAGAAGTAAGAAACTTATTACCAGCTGATTTTGCTCAGCTCAGACTCAACCTTATTACTGTAAAGTTCCTCCTCAACGCTAAGAAAGCCAAGGCTATGAGTTTCACTCTCTATACATCCTCCATCACCTCCCTTGACCTGCCTAATGACTTTACTGTCACCTCCCTAGGTGAACCTCTTGAGGTTGTCTCCAAATTCAAATATCTTGGCATATGGTTAGACAATAAGCTCGTCTTTAATGACCATCTTGATCATTTGACCTGCAGGTTAAAAACCAGACTAGGGTTTTTCTTTAGAAACAGGTCCCTATTTCCTCCCGAGGTTAGAACCAGGCTTGTTCAGGCCGCATTCCTTCCCCTACTAGACTACAGAGACTTAATCTATAATTCTACTGCAGCTGAAAACCTATGCAAATTGGACATCCTTTACCATCATGCCCTGTGGTTCATTACTAACTCCCCCTTACCGAACCCACCACTGTCATCTGTATGCAGCTGTCAGTTGGACATTGCTTACTGCTAGACATCTGCTCCATGCTGGCACTTGGACTCTTAAAATTCTCCTGAACAAACTACCAAGCTACTTAACATCTCTCATGCACACCTCCTGTAGTTCATACTCCCTTAGGAAATCTGTCTTTATCTTCCTTGACATGCCTAGGACTTGTACCTCCTTTGACAAACGTGTCATTTCTCATGCAATTTCAGCTATCTGGAATCAGCTCCAATCCATGCTTAAACTCTCTAGCATTGTTCTTTTCAATTTCTTTAAAACTTTTGCTGCAACCAAACTAAAAGATACTTGCAGCTGTTTCTAGCCCCTTCTTGCCCCTGACCTCTTCATCAGTATCTTACTCCCCCCCGACTCCTTCTATGCCCCACTGCCAATTTATCATTCACTTCCCTTCCCCATCCTGTCCTACCCTTGTCCTTCTTTCCCTCCTTCAAGCCTCCTTATCTTTCCTCCTTTCACTCCCCCCT
This sequence comes from Neoceratodus forsteri, assembly GCA_016271365.2. NCBI lineage: Eukaryota > Metazoa > Chordata > Ceratodontiformes > Ceratodontidae > Neoceratodus > Neoceratodus forsteri. The sequence goes on from JADMNL010000024.1 coordinate 132,370,749, forward strand.
CCTCATTTGATCCTTTCCCTCTCCTCCTCCTTCTCCACCTCTCACCAATCTTGTACACTCCCTCCTCCCTGTGTATCCACTCAACCTTATTGGTTATCCCTTTCTGCTTGCAATATTTTCATCAGGTTATTCTTATATTTTTTTTTACCTTGTAATGTTTTATTTGAGCACTTTGATTCACATGTACTTTATACCATGATTTTATGTTTGTAATCTTCTTTGTCTGTATACATGTCTCAGGACCTCCTTGTGAATGAGCTTACTCAATGGAGCTTTCCTGTAATAAACTTGAACATCTCAGGTATGGGGGGGAGATATAGTCAGCCCTGTGGGGCACATCTTGGGTACGGGGGGAGTCATATTAAACCCTGCGGGGCCCATCTCGGGTAAGTGGGGGAGACTTATTCAGCCCTGCAGGGTATATCTCAGGTACAGGGATGGGGAGACATGTTCAGCCCTGCAGGGCATTTACTTGGGGACCGGAGCTTGGAGTGGGGGCTTGCGCCCTGTCGTTGGGCTGTACAGAGGCTTGTGGTACCCTGTTGAGGTGTGCCTCCCTTTGGCACAATGCTTGGGGTGCCACACGTCACAGACATAGCCGCCAGGGACCCTAGCTGTTCTGGAATTGGATGCAGGGTCCCTGGTGCATCGGCATTTGGTACAAGTCACAATTGCCGATGACCTGCACCATGCCTTATGGAATCGGGCCCAGTGTCTTTAAATCAATGATGAAAGACCATTATACAGGTTGTAGCTACTGGGTTTATTAATAAACCTGGAGTGTCAAAGGCTTCCCCAAGCACTTTTACCCCTCTCATTTAGTAATGGTCTGCTTCACAACGGTAGCCCATATTTTGGGGGAATCAATAAGAGCGACCCCAATAAAGGCGACTACATTTGAGTGAATATTAAAATGGTGATCAAAGACATTTTACGATCACCAAAATGGTGACAAATGCTTTTCCCCTCGCTGATGTGCTACGACCTCAGAGTTGGCTATTTTAATAAGGGGGTGCAGGCAGCACAGTCCCCCACAGAAAAGCATTTGTCACCATTTCGGCGAGCACCCATATGTACGGTCGCCGTTTTTGTATTTGCTAAAATGCCGTCACCCTTATTGGGCTCGCTGTTATTGATTTGCCCATATCACATGGAACCCTTTGAAACTGATATGTGTCATATAATTGCAGGATATTTATTATTTGTAAAGATCTGTCAACTGATTCTGCTGAACTTGTATTGTCTGTAATTGCCTTGATACCGTTCTGTAAATGAACCATGTAATTAGCTAGTTAATCATTGCTGCCTTTGAACTGCCTCGTATACAACTGCCTTAATATTTTCTGTAATATGGACATGCAGCAAGATATGCCATCTGTTTTAAATATGTCTTGTTTATTTGTGTATAATTTGTTTGTCCTATTCAAGAGCTCCTTGTAAATTAGCATTGCTCAACGGCACTTTCTCCTGGTGAAACAAATCAATTGCAAATATGGTCTACTGGTTTCATTAAATGCCAGGCACAGCTGTTGATTGTTAGAGACGGAGCTTGGGAGAGAAAATCCAGATCCTGAGAGAGAAAATCTGTTACAAGAAGGAAATATTAGGTGAGCCCATCAGCAGAGCAGTTGGGCTACCACTCATAACGCTAATGATCCAGGTTTGGGAATGAGTTGGGTCAACAGAGTGCTGGCCAGGGGGAGAATGACTGAACACCCCAGATGGCAGTCTCCTCCTGTGAGGAGGGAGGGTCACTGCCTTCTTTTATTTATTTTTATTTTATTTAATACATAATCGGAAATTACAACCTTTGTGTCAAAGACTCCTTTGCACAGGCTCCATGTCAGTAATACAGAGGCGAGAAACTTTCATAGCAGTGGTGAAGTATACAACAACACAGTGATACAATAGAGAAGAAACAGTAAAATAAAATAAAATGGAGAAGGGCAATAAAATAATAAATCTAGGGATTGGTGGACCCAGCGTTCACAGTGGGTTTATACAATATTACACAATCTCGGGTAGGTATTTTACCCAGCGTCAACAGGTGAAGTACCTTCTAGAGAAACACTATCATAGAAACATAGAAACATAGAATTTGACGGCAGATAAGGACCGCTTGGCCCACCCAGTCTGCCTATTTCCCTACCTAATGGATAAGCTGCAGATCCTAGTTAACCAGCAGAGGTCCAGTCATACACTATCATAAGAGGCTCAGAGAGGGATTCCAGGGTGTATGGGGTCTTTGATGCAGTGCTACGCACCAGGGTGACTGCAAGTGTTTATGTAACAGTAGGCCGAGTGGGAAGGGAGGATGTCAGCTGGGCACGCTGTTGACTTGCCATCTAGGGTGCTGATGTCCTGGGGCTGGTAGAAACATGGAAATGTCCTCATCCAGGTGCCGTTTCACCACCTGCAGTGACTCTTGTCAACACTGTGGGGGGAGGGGCTCGGGGGGTAAATCCCCCTCAACCCTGTCCTCACTTGGTGAGTAAGCCAGGGCTCCACAGAAGATTACAGTTGCAGGTAGAGGTACAGGAGGTCCGTGTACCTTAGGAACTCCTGAGGGAGGCAGGTGCTGGAGACAGGAAGGGAGCAGAAAGAGAATGTTAAAAACTAAGAAGTAAAAATAATCCACTCTGATGCACAATATTTGCTTTAACATATTTTATTTGTTGTATTTGATTGTTTTAACTGTTCCAGCAAAAGTGATTCTGTAAGCTTCTGAACGAAGTGTGTCTACATTTTTGAATCCCAATGGCATGATAAGTTCACTAATGCTATGTAGGTGTACTTTTAGCCTTTTAACAGATAAGTGACACTTTGAACTACTACACGGGTTAGCACAGGCAAGTTTCTGCTTACTTGCAGTAACAATCTCCAGCCTGCAATTTAAAGACATGTGGAAACCAGCACAAGCTGACACCTACTATCAGTAATTCAAGACCTTTGCCCCTGTTTATTTCTACTTAAAGCAAAACAACATCCTCATATTCATATCTCATAAATGTTATTTGTTTCCATGTCAACAGACAACTCTTTTTTGTGTGTGCAACTATTAGGGATATATGTGATTGCTTTAATTTATTTTCATTGTTCTTACTAGTCCCTGAAGGTATCCTAGGGAGTTTCCATTTTCCCATTGTTGAAATGTCATTGTCCCTGAGAGCTGCAGTAGCATATGAGAATATGTCACAGCGCCCTTTAGACTCTATAGTATGCCTGTCTGCTTAATTAGGGTTGAACTAAGCAACCTGCAGCTAGGTGTGAAATACTACATGTACCTTCAGTTAGCTTTGCAAGTTGAGTTCTAATGTATGGTTTTTCCCTTTAAATTGCATGCCATTTGTGTGTTTCCAGAGGTTTTTCTTCCTGAATATTTCTACTTTCAACATAGAGATACAATGTATAATGATTGTTGTGACATCATATTTTCATACGCTTATACAGCTTTCACAGACAAAACAACCATAAAATGGAGACCCACAGTATAGTTACAGGGTACTAGCATGAACAGTGAAAACAAACTACAGCAAACACCTATATCCCCAACAGCTACAGGAAAAGAGCTGTCTGTTGACATGGAAGCAAATAAAATTTACGAGATATGAGGGTGTCGTTTCCCTTTAAACAGGCTTTATATCACATATGAGAACAGACTTGGAGAAAATGATATGGCCTATTCATATTGAATTTAAATCCACATCAACCCCCATCTGCTGCCCAGAAAAGGCCTGCATATTCACACTAATTCTTCCTTTCCATTTTTTCCCAGTTCCTACCTTAGTTAAAATGGGATAGTTGGAGGACAGATTTCGGCTGAAACATGTAAACATGGCACCGCTTTCACCCCATTTCCAAAATCCTACACTAAGCTAAGTTTTCTCAGATACTGTTCATATTACATCCATCAGATCCACTACGGGGAAGTGTCTGTAAGGTTTATTGCTACAGTAGGTCTTTTTTCCTGTGTACTTTTTTAGACTGTAGCCTGATGACATCTTACACCTTTCCTGTAGTTAGAATGGTGTATTCCGTAAAGGACATGGCCTTAAGAAAAATGATCTCAGCAAGTGACCTTTTTTTTTTTTTTTTTTTTTTGCCTCTCCCAGTTGCGGTCTAATCTATAAATTCCTATTCAGTGAACTCATCCCAGAGGAGTAAGGAATAACTTTCTGCCCCTCCCGTTATTTCTTTATGAATATTTTTGTTGGAGTTCATTTTATTTATTTTTTTAGGCCATTTTGCTTGTGTGAGAAGGGTTGTATGTAAGTTAATGATTTCCAGTGCATCCCTGTTCTGATCGAAATGACACAATACATCTGGATGCACGTACGTGTGTGTGTGTGTGAGTTGGGGGAAAGGATGTGTACATATGTTTTTTTTTTTATTTATTTAGAACCAATATGGAAGAAATGTTACAAGGCAGAATCTGTACAGGCAAAACTCACACACACGCCAGACCCCACTTTGTTGTTTTCTTTCAAATTTTATTTGAGGAAACAGCCAGCCCCGTAGTCCTACCCTTGGCGATGCCGGTGACCCTGGTTCACAAGTGAACTCCGGTCACGGGTCAATCAGGGTGAGAGGATGAAGTGTCCAAAGGACTGCTGTCCTCTTACAGTGTGGCGGGATTGTGCCTTCCACAGTGTGCCTGAAACCTAGCGGAGGCTGAGTGTTAAGGCAGTTGGGAGGCCCAGAAGGGTGTGGGACATTGATAGATGCTCTGTGTCTTTGCATGTTAATCTCCAGGAGAGCAGAAAAACTGAAAGGAAAAACCCCTTGCTGGGCACGATGAAGAAAGACCCTCTCACAGGCCTGGTACCAATGACCGGTCACCTGTTTGTATCCTGCTTTGGAGAGGCAATAGCAAGCCCCTCTGACCCTGCTATGATTGGAAAGTTGTGGGGGAAAAGGAATAAGTCCCAGTGATGGTGGGTGGCTGGGCGCAGGAGGGCCATCCAGATGGAAGCCATCCAGATAGGGGCTGGCAAGAAGGAAAGTGGATAAATTCTAAGTGAAAACTATTATTTGATGCTGGGCCAGTGGCACTGAGGCACCACTTCATGTTGCCAATAGGGAGACAAGGGTGTTTGCGCTATCTCTGGGATACAGCAGTGGAGCCAACTGGGGGAGGGCACACGATGGAGGTGAGGGATTTAGCTCCCAGGCAACCAGTTATGGAGCATCGTTATCCTTGACTGTGACCACACCTGCTTGCTCGCCCTACCAGCTGAAAAAAAAGAGAGGAGCTGCAGGGACACCAACATTAGGTTGTTGGACCTGGGGGGGGATGGAATACATAAGGATACAGATGCAAACTGACTGACAGAACCAGATTAAGCTGTTGGTAGTATTTTTAGTGACTAGAGGGAAATTTGGCCAGGACACAGGGTAAATTCCCCATCTCTTTTTGAGAAGTGCATTGGGATCTTTAACATCCACCTGAATAACCACCAGAACAGGCAGGCAAGACCTTGGTTTAATGTCTCATCCGAAAGAAGATGCCTCAGGAGGGTAGCACTCCCCCCAGTGCTGCTTTACAGTGTCAGTATTGGGATTTATCCCATGTTTCCGGTGTGGAGCTAGAACATGCCGCCTTTTCATCTTCCAGCCTCAGAGGAGAGTGTGCAACCTGCAGAGCCACTGACACTTATTTGAACTCTGTAGTTAAGTAATCAGCTTGTTATCAAGTTTGGCAGCTTCAGTGGACTAGTGGTACATCTACAGTAACCCTGCTTATCAGACAGCCAAGGGACAGCAGTGCTGCCTAAAGATAGTTCCTTTGTGCCGGTACCCCAGGGACTCAATGTGGTAAGCCACTCCATGGTTCTGATGTTAGCATCCTGACTTCCCTCATTGAGACACTGCAGACTCAGCAAAGGCTATACTGCTGGTGGGTGGGAGCAGAGATGGGAGTTGCAACAGAGCTGAAAGTTACCACACAGATCTGATGGCTCCCTGGCTTCAGAAATGGGAACTTGATTGGACGAGGAGATAGCAGCGCTCACTGTTTGGTCCCTCCCTCAACTGAGTCCAGTTGCGTTCCATCATAGGGGTGAGCCATGGCTGAGGGCAGGTTGGGAGGCTAGTCCTGGGAGATGGGGCCCCTGGAAGACTCTTATTGTTACCAAGACTGGTAAGGCATAGGTAGGGATTTGGTATAGACTCAATAGACTTGGTCTTTTTCTGCTGGCAACCATCTGTTTATTTGTTTTTATTCCATAGGAAACCGTTTTTTCATATCCAGATGCCCTCCACTTGTTCTTTTATCGGATACCTAGTATTCTGACATACTTTTGACCTTTTTTGTTAAATTAATAATCTAATGTTGTTGCTTTTGTAACTACCCTGAATCCCTCTCTGCTCAGCAGTTGCTGCTGTTTCTTTTTATACTGCCTAAACATTCTATGACATCACAAACTCCTTTCCGGGCCATTCAGATGAATGGCATGGAATAGGAGTCTGTGATGTCAGAGAATGTCTTAGAGATATGAAAATCAAGAGCAGTAGCTGGTGAGGAGAGTGGAACTCAATGAGGGCATCCCAATGCTAGATTATTTATCAAAGAATCATCAAGGCATATCAGAATACATAACTGGCATGGAAAGGAAGATGGAAGGTCAGTTAACTATGTCAAAATAATTTCCTATCTTCTTTAAGGAGAATTGGAAACAGTTTGTGTTTTCGGTAGAATTTGAATGTACAGTGCTAAGTAAGGATGCCTAATACAAAAAAAAATTCTTCCACCTAAAAAAGTCCTTGCTTCTGAACTTGCAGTACGAGAAATTAAAGGGAAACAGGCAGTTCTGAAAACCTCACATCCATGTGTTGGGCTGGCCCCAGTTTGCACTTTTTGTGTAAAAACATCTTTCTTTCTTTTTTTTTTTTTACTTACTGTTTATTGCAGTATAATGGATTATATAAGACTGATTCTGTGGACTTCCAAGCTGACATTTTGTGTAACTACAAATCCCACAATCCCCTGTAGCTGTGGGAGATTCAATAGCCTGTAGTGTATGTTAAAGATTTTTATAAGTTCTGATCTTTTGTTTGTTGGTCCTGCTGTCCATGATAACCCTTAAAGGGAAGGTACCCTCAGTCTTTTATTGTGTTTACCTGTGTAGTTAGTAAGCATGATCAGTGACTGCCTCTGTTGTACTCTCCTAATTTCATCAGGATTTATAAGTAAATGAAATTACTTACAGTAAGTCTAGTGTGAAAACCTGCTTGACTCCATTGCAGAGGTCATGACCCAGCTCATATAAGGCACAGTGGAATTTTATGATGTTTTAATGCTAAAGCCTGCAGTAGTTATATTGCATCAGTCAGTGCTGTTACTGTCCTCTGCAGTCCCTGTGTTCTTGACTTATTCTGGCCATGAAACTTTAAGGTATAGTAAGTGCCCTGCTGTTTTCTGTCGTTTAAAGTTTATCTGAGTTATAAAAGAAATGCTTTTAGAGAATACAGGGACTTCACAAGACATGCAACAGAACTGACTGAGATTATATCTTCTGCTGGCTTGTGCAGGTCCATGTCATCAACTCCCATGATGCCTTGCAGGAGTGGGATCATGACCTTTGCAATGAAGTAAAACAGATTTTCACACCAGGGCAGAACAGAGTGAAGCAACCTCATTTATATGTAAATTAGGGGGATGCAAGAGAGGGAATCATTGTTCATGCCAACAAACTACACAAGTATACAGAAAATAGGTTGAGGGGACTTTCCTTTTAACTCTGTCCCAACTGTGTTTGAAACCAATAATGGTTTTGGTGCCCTCCACCTCTGAGGGCAGACTGCTCCATGGCGCAACAATTCTCTCTGTAAAATAACTCTTTTATGTTCTGAACCCACCCCACCAGTTTCCACTCCTGACCTCACATGTTCAGTGCCCTGATCCGCTCCTCATATGATTTGCCTTGCCGGCCCTGAGTCATTTTGGTTACTGTATGTTGCACCATCTCCAGCCTGTCCTTGTCATTCCATAGGTGAGGGCCCCAGAACAGGGCACAGTACACCAGGTGTAGTCTCACCAGTAATCTATAAAGAGGTAGTAGTACCTCTTTCCTGCTGCTGTAAAACCCCTCCCAGTACACCCCAGCATCCTGTTCACCTTACTGTAGGCCTCGTTACGCTGACCTGATTGTTTAAGGGAGTCACTTACGAAGTCTCCCAGGCCTGTACCTCAAAAGTGGTGTCCAGCTTCAACCCTCTCATCCAATACTCCATTCTGGGGTTCTTGTTCCCTATGTGTATCAGCTTGCACTTTTAACATAGAATTTTAACCACCAAACCATGGATTCTGGGATTTGTAGTTTCCCCAAAAAAAGTCAGCTCAGAAGTCCGCAGAATCAGTCTGATGCAAACTACTACACTGCAATAAATAGGAAGTAAAAACATTGTTTTTGTACACAGAGTGCAAATTGGGACCAGTCCCATGCTTTGGTGTGGGTTTCTCTGTGCCTACTTTGCCCTTTTAAGGGGTCTGTGGGTCCCCACTATGGGCTAACTGTGGATTCTGGCAGAACACCTGGCTAGCATTTGCAGGCCCTGGTTATAATTTATTTATTTATTTATTTATTTAAAGGTTTTACCAGGGAGACGTGCTAAGCAGGCTACTTCTCGATTACAGATGCGCCCTGAGGGTGGGGGGAGAGGGAGAAAAGACAAATGTACATGGTCAAACACATTATAGGATAAACAATACAAGGTCATCATACAGGGTGAAGTGCAGGTTAAGCATCAAGCATATTCCAAAATGACAATACAATAGCAGCATCATGGGTAGGGTGCATTTCAACAGGCAGTTGTACAGGGCATGGGACAGGTGAATATCAACAGGTTAAGTTACTATGTTGGGGGGGCATATGACAAGGAGAGAAATTAGGAAACAAAGTAAGGGTTTCTCCCCTATTTTGGATGGGACTGGTCCTCAGGTAATGGACTCCTGTGGGTGCATGTGCAGTTGGGGTAGAAGTGAATTTTGATAAGGGAGTTAAGGTGCTGACTAAGGGAGGTGTGCTGGATATAAGAGAGGAGCAAGTTCCAGAGTTTAGGCATGTGATAAGTGAAGGCTGCCTGGCCTGTCGAGGTTGCCATGCATGGGATGGACAAAAGACGTGAGTCATTATTTCTCAGAGCATAGCCCTGTAGGGTATGAGCCGAAAGGACAGAGGTGAGATAGGGAGGGAAGGAGGGACTGTGACCAGAATTTGGCCATGAGACTGGCGCTATGGGAGAGATGCAGATCCTGCAGTGAGGGGAGGTCTAGATTGAGGTACAGGTCACAGTGATGAGTGTTATGAGGGCAGTCGAGCAAAATGACAGAAGGAATGGAAGAGGGGGTCCAGTCTAGTTAGGGTGGACTTGGGGGCAACACTATAGAGTATGTCCCCATAGTCAAAGATGGGGAGAATCATCCTCTGCACAATTGCATGGCTCACCGGCAGTGGGATGCTTCCATGGTTGTGATAAAGAGCACCTAACTTGGGGTGTAGCTTTCTGTGGATGGCATCAATATGTGCAGAGAAGTCTAGATGCTGATCAAGCCAGACCCCGAGATATCTGCAGGAGGTGCAAGTCTCAAGAGCGGTCCCATCCAGGGTGTGGAGAGAGGGGGTGGAGGATAGCCTTGAACGTCTCTGCCTCATGACAAAGGTCATAGAGATAGCTTTGTTGGTGTTGAGAAAGAGCTGGTTAGAGCAAAACCAGTGCTGAACTCAGTTGAAGTCCTGCTGGAGTCTGGTCGCTACATCGGAGGACGAAGAGCCAGATGTGTACAGCACAATATCATCCGCATACATGTGAATGGCTGTATGTGGGCAGACAGAGGGCAGGTCATTTAGGAAGATTTAAAACAGAAGCAGGCCAAGGACTGAGCCTTGTGGAACACCAGAGGTAACAGGAAGGGAAGCCGAGGTGGCGTTGCCAATTCTGACTGACTGGGATTGGCCTATCAGGTATGAATGAAACCAATTGGTGGCCACGCTTGAGAGACCTGCATGAGAATTTAGATAGAACAAGTGAGTTGGAAACTGTGTTGAAGGCTTTAGCCAGGTCAACAAAGATGGCTGAGGTAATATGGCCCCTGTCCATACCAGAGAGGATGGAGTCCGTGAATATTAGGAGAGAGGTGGTGGTGGAGTTGGGCTTCCTAAAGCCAGACTGGTAAGGAGTGAAAAAGAGAAGAGGAATCAAGATAGGAGAGTTGAGAGAGGACTAGGTGCTCCTGGATTTTGGCCAAGATAGGAAGGAGTAAAATCAGGCAGTAATTACCAGGAGTGGAGGGGTCACCGCCTTTGGGAAGCGGGATGACTGTGGCATGCTTCCACTCGGTGGGAATAGCAGCTAGAAAGAATGAAAGGTTGTAGAGGGATGCCAGGGGGACAGCGATAGCAGGAGCTGACAGATATAACAATTTGGAGTCCAGGCCAGTAGGGCATTTGCGCTTGATGGGATTTAGGGAAAGTAAGACTTTGTAGACTTTGGCTAGGGAAGTCAAATGGAAGGTAATGCGAGTGTCAGCTGGGGGATCTTTTTTGGGTGGGGGGGTGTGAGGGTCAGGAGTAAGACCGACCAAAAGTGATGAGGTGCATTCAGTAAAGAAGGAATTGAAATGAGAGGCCACTTCCAGGGGGTCCGTAACCTAAGGTTGGGGAAGGGGTGGGAGGTTAAGAGGGAGGGGCAAAAAGGGCTTTGACCACCTTCCAAAATTTTGATGGCTGGTTTAAGTTAGTTTTAAAGGTGTCACTGAAGTATCTGCCTTAGCCCTGTGGATCTGTCTGGTACAGGCATTGCATAAGGCACAATACTTTTGTAGGTGAAGCTGAGCGCCGGAGACCTTGAAGGCCTTCCAGGCTACATCCCTATCTTTGAGGAGTGACATTATGTCCGTGGTAATCCATGGTAGGTGGGAGCCCCTCACCCGTGCATGTTTGAGAGGGATGTGAGAGTTCCAGACTGTAGTAAACCTGGCCTTGAAAAACTCCCAGGTGGAATAGATAGAACTAGCCCTGGCGATGCAAGACCAGTCTATGCTAGACAAGTTGTATAGGACAGATGCAAGATCCAGGGATTTGAAGGATCTAGTAAAGATGGTTCTTTGGAGGGGGGGGTGCTTTAGGGCGATGGATTTTCCTAACTGAGTATATCATATTATGGTCACTAAGGGAGTCCGGTAGCAGTCCTGAGGTGATTATACAATGTGGGTGTGATGTATGGGCCCAGTCCAGGAGAGAGTGGTCAGAAGATTTGTGGTTGAGGTGAGAGGGCTCATTGGGTTCTTGGGACACGTTTAATGCTGCCACCTGGTTCCATAGCCTGGAGCTGCTGCTTGAGAGCCAATTTTGGTTGAAATCACCAAGGATATGTAACTCACCCCCTGACGCCAATGTTATAAGGGTGTTCAGATGGTCCAAGATGGAGGGCGTGGTTGAATCAGGAGATCGGTAAGATCCTGCAATAAATATGGGGCAGGTGTGGCCGAGAGAGAGTTTGGTTAGTATGGCATCGATGGTGTGCGTGGATCTGGGTAGCGGGACCAGTGTAAACTGAAGTGAGGAGCTGATATACATAAGAACTCCACCACCTCTCTTGGTGCCTGGGCAGTCTTGGCAAATGATAGAGTAGCCCAGAATTGTGAATTCGGTATTCATTTTTTTTTTTCCAAACTCTATTTTTATGCCCCCTACCTTTCCCACCGAACTCTCTCCAACGACCTCCGATCTCCACCATCTCTACCTCCTTGAGTGACTCGGCTACCCCTACAGCTCCTCTCTGGCACCGGGCATCCCCCGGGTCTGCCCTCCGGGGAAGGATCATCTCCGCCCAGGGTGCTCTTTCTCAAAGTATTAAGACACCAGGCCAGAGAGGGGAGAGGAGAGCAGAGGGGGCCGAGCCTGACTCCAGGAGTGCGGATCATGGGAGGAGGCGCCATCACCTATCAGCGGGAGGAGGGGGTTTACGTACTTGGATTCCCTGTGGAGCCTGGCTTGTCATGGCAACGTGATGCCACAGCTCCACCCCCAGGCTTACACCACGCTTCTGCTTTCGGCTACCCCCAGCCACTGCCAGAGATTGCTCCTCGAGTGAGCGTTGTACCCTAACCCTTCCCAGGAAGAGAGAGCAGTCCTCCAGATGCTCAATCTCTTCCCTCCCCTGCCGACCCCCGACAACCCAGGTCGCCAGCGTGGCACGAGGTGTGGCATCCAGTGCTTCCACCTTCAGTGCCACCGGGCCGGCTTAAGTGAATTTGGCATTCTGATTGCGTGGCTTCAGCCATGTTTCAGAAATAGTCAGTATGTCTGGTCTTAGTGAGAGACAGGAGATTGCAGCAGGCTAATTTTGTTTGCAATGCTGCAGATATTTAGGTGCATGAGTTAAAGGCCATGGGTCAGTGTGAGACACGGGGCATTATTTGGACTGGGGGGGGGCTTGGGCCAGGTTTGCATTTGACGTCCCTGGAAAACAGGAGCAGTAGGGTAACAATGTACTTGCTTTTTGGCAGTCCCCATAAACGTTTGCGATGAGAATACAGGGACTGTTAGGGGCTGCAGAGGAGGCTTGGACATGTGCTTTGAGGGCAGTTAAACTGGCGTGTGGTAGGAGGGCAGGAGGACTAAAGCACCAGCCAGCAATTTATTTGCTAGAGAATATATGTACAACTGAGGTTGGGGAGGGGGGAGATGGGGAGGCTAGGGTAAGTAGTCGTGGCAGGCATGGCGGCTCCACCGAGAAGGAGGTAGCAAGGCTAGAGGAACAAGAAGAAAGACTGCTGCTAGCCCTGCAATCCACATGTTGGACTGCAACTAGTAGGTGGTGGTTATCGTAGGTTGCTGCCTCAAGAGGTGAATGCTGATAGCCAGCAAATGGTAAAGTGGACTGATGGATTATATAGCATCATGTGAACACCCCTATAAAGGAAACAGACGACCAAGGGTGGTGGTAGGGGAGGTGGGGCCAACACAGTTCAAAACCGCTGGTTCTCTTTCGCGCCTCACAGCACACCACATACCTGCTCCATATCGTGCTTCAGTCTTTCGGGGGTTGCAGCTTTTGGGAGGGCCGAGTCCCACCTGGCCCTCATGACTGCACAACAGTGAGCTGTTGGAGAAGCAGAGACAGACCGTGGTTAAATGAAGGTACACAGGAGGGAGGGGTTGGAACAGAGGAGGGGCTGGCAGAAAATTTAGAGGGACCTGTGCTCAGTTTCAAGAACCTGTTGTCTGGTTAATGCTGAAAAAGGGAGCTTATTTTAAACTCTACCAGAGGGGGGAGTAGAAACAGAAAATTTACAGTTAAAACAGGGATTCAGCTGAAGAAATGCAACAGCAGTAGAAGGAAAAAATTGGTGGCAGATTCATCAGGTGCCCTGAATGAACTTATTAACTGTAGAAGTTAAAATCACAGTATAGAGCTAAACAGAGTAGAATTTAAATTGTAATTTAAAATTATAGGGCTAGACAGTAAATAGGGATTTGATTACCAGAGCTCACACTACTCGCTGCTATCACTCGTTGCTTAAATAACATTAGCAATTGTTACAGCTCCGACAAGACTTACAAATTTAGGAAATGCAATGAACTAATCCCTACTAGTTCTTATTCTCTGGGAAAGCTTAAGGCGCAGTCAGAAGAACCCTGTGTGCATGTGGAGAATTAATTAAGGTACACAGTGCAGTGGCACAATATTTAAGCCTCTCGGGGCTAAAAATGAACTGTGAAAAACCAATCTGCAGTTCTCTGATGACTATTAAATAAGAATCTATATTATCAGAGAAAAATGCTCAGCCCTAAAATTGTTAGTCGATTTGCTGTTTTGTCAGAGGAAGTAGGCAGAGACAGTTGGGGCAAACCAAGTTTGAAATTGACGCCAAAACACAATACAAAACTGCTGGTTCCCTTTCGCACCTCACAGCACGCCGCGTACCTGTTCCATATGTTGCTTCGGTCTTTCGGGGGTTGCAACTTTGGGGAGGACCGAGTCCCACCTGGCCCTCATGACAGCACAGCAGTGAGCTGCTCTGTATCTTGCTTCAGTCGTTCGGGGGTTGCAGCCTTTGGGAGGGCCGAGTCCCACCTGGCCCTCATGACCGCACAAAAGTGAGCGTCTCCGTATCTTGCTTCGGTCTTTCGGGGGTTGCAGCTTTGGAGAGGGACAGTTATGATCCAGTTGGATCATAACATTTAAATTTACAGTGCCAAGTAACGGATTACACCATACCAGAAAGGGTCATGCGGTCCAAAGTATCACAAGCTGCAAGAGTTGTTGTCTGAAGAGGACAGAGACTCATGGGACGGAGTGGATTCGAATCTTAAATTACTTTAACATTTTCAGACCAGTCAGTTTGCCTAGTACCTCAGCAGACAGGGCACCTAAATGGGAGTCAGTGAGACAATATGGTCCCCTTCAATCCTTCTTACTATTAACCAATTTTTCCTAAATTGTTCTGCTTTTCTTCCAACGTCATCTTGTGATTTGCTGTGTAGATGCAATGACGGTGTCCAATTGGGAAGGGGGGATATGCAGATCATATGGATACTAACTTACAAAATGCAAGTAATGAGGGCTGAGACCTTCGTCCAAGTGACTGTCAGCCCCTCCCTTCTAGTCTTGTGTTGTCTGAAAAACATTTATGCAAAACTTTAGTTGTTTCTTGCAGCTACAAAGCAGATGAAAACTTAGATTTGCCTTTCATATGTCAAGTCCTCATTCTGTCTGTGTATGGGGAAATATCAAACTTCACCTAAGTCCTATTTTTGATGTGAAATGTTTGTAGCAGCTGCAGTGGGAAATGCTTGAAGTTAGGTCAGGATCCTTCAGTAGGAAAAACTTTTCTTCTTATGCAGGATTTCCTCTTTAGGTATTGCACTGTCGGAGTTGTTTGCAGTCCAAGACCCTATTGTTCTGAGCTACAATACACCTGCCCCCAACCCCCATACACAGCCTGGTAAAGTAATCCCATGCACTACTGCATGTGATCCACACTCCTTTGCTCTGATTTCACACTCCAAGATAGTGTCACAGTAATTAGGAAATGCTATTACGCTCCCACTTTCCTGTGGAGAAACTGGGCACACTCCAAAGGTTGAGAGGCTGGATCTGTCTTATATGGAAACAGAGCTCCAAGAAAACTGTAATACAAGCATGTTGTTTTAACAACTTGTTTACCAAGGATAGTCCAGTTGAGATGCAATATGTCATTCTTAGTGGGGCCTTTCTTTTACTCATTTTTACAGCTGGGTTGAATAAAGCACTGATTGGGTAAGCGACTTGCTCATGTTCACATAGCGCACAACTGGATGTGATGGGATTTCAACCTGGGTCTTCTGCAGGCTGTCCCCTTAAATACTATTCCCTACTTCGTCCATCTATCATTGTGTTTGCTTGCGTGCATGTGCAAGAACCGTAGTGTGATCATCCAAAATGCAGTGCCATACAGTTGAAAGGGAGAGCTCCACTTCAATGAGCAGCGCTCCCCCCACACAGACACACACGCAAGCATGCATATTGCATGCTCATGCGCTCCTCCCCCCCACACACACACTGTGTGGCGGCGGAGTGTGATCCCCTTGACTGCGTCCCCAAAAAAAGCTTTCCAGGTGCCATGCTGGGAGCCCACCCCAGTGTGGCAAAAATTGTTATGGTCAATGGGAGTGCCCAATCCCCCGTCGGCTCCAGGCCCCCCAAACAGCCTTCCAGCTGCCATGCTGGGAGCCCACCTCAGTGTGGCAAACGTCCCGCATTGTCTTCCTAAAAAACCAAAAAACAAAACTGTAAACAAAAAAAGTTCCCTCGGCACTCTCCCTGCCCACCCTCTGCGCAATCTGCTTCCCCACACCCCCACCTCACCTCATACTTACCTACGGTCTAGCGCAGCGATCTTCAGTGGACCAGGAACACGTCTGCACTCTTCAAAGCCAACCACGAACTGAGGAAATGCTGGTAAGCTGTATAATGTAATAAATAGGGTTTTTTCAACTTTGATGCATATCTCAGACATTTTTTGGAATTTTGGTACCAAATTTTCAACATGGCGTTTTTGGGACCCCTCCTCATGAGTTCTTGAACTGTCATGGCGTTAGTCGGGCCCGAAATGTGATTTCGTGATCACTGCATGAAATCACCTTTCAGGACCAATTAAGGAAACAACAGTGCCAGTGTTCATAAGGTGGGCTCTCAAAAAGCTTATTTTGCAAATGTGGTGAAAAAATTCCTAAAAATTGCTGTTTTACGAGCATGCATTTTGCAGTTCATACGCACACTTGTAAGTTCGCGAATTTTTAATATCTGCACTCCAGATTTTCAACATTGCCATTTTACCACACCTCCTTATGAGCAGTAAGCTGTTATTTTTCACATCTCACCCAAAATGTGTTTCCGCGCATGTAGCACACAGTGGCGCAGTCCGTGTGTGCAATCAATGTTTGGGACAGATTAAGAAAATCACAGTGACACTGTTTATGAGCAGAGGTCTTAAAATGGCTATGTTGAAAATTTGGTGAAAAAATTCCCAAAAATGACTGTTTCAGGAGCGCACATTGCGCAGTTCCTATGCATGCTCGCAAGTTTGCGAATTTTCAATATTTGCACACCAGATTTTCAACATTACCATTTTACCACACTTCCTTATGAGCAGTACAGCTGCCATTTTTCACATCTCACCCAAAATGTGTTTCCGCACATGTAGCGCATAATGGTGCAGTCGGTGTGCAAAAGCAATGTTTGGGAAAGATTAAGAAAATCACAGTGACACTGGTCATGAGCAGAGGTCTTAAAATGGCTATGTTGAAAATTTGGTGACAAAAGTCCATAAAATGACTGTGTTATGAGTGAGCATTGTGCAGTTTCCACACACCCTCGTAAGTTCATGAATTTGTAATATTTTCAGTCCAGATTTTCACCCGTGGCATTTTTCCACACTTCCTTATGAATAGTACAGCTGTCATTTTTCACAACCTGGCCAAAATGTGTTTTCACACTTTCAGCACAGAAATTCATGGTCGCTGTGGGAAATTATTGTTCGGGACAGATAAAGAAAATCACAGTGACACTGTTCATGATCGGAGGTCCCAAAATGCCTGTGTTGACAATCTACTGTACAAAATCCCCAAACTAATTACATTACGAGTGTGCGTTGCACAGTTTCTATGCAGGCTCTTGACTTCACCAGTTTTTTTAATATTTTCACTGCAGATTTTCAACATTGCCATTTTTTACACCTCCCCATGAAGAGTACAGCTGGCATTTTTCACTTCCTGTTCGGAATGTGTTTTTGCACCTGTTGTGACAAATGCCGTAGTCGCTGTGCAAAAGCAGCTTTCCGCTAGCAAACTGATATTGCCACTGTTCACGAGGTGGGGGTCACAAAATAACCATGTTGAAAATTTGGAGTGAAAATACCAACGAATGCCTGAGGTGTTAGGGTTTCTGACCATAACGCCCCACCCTGTAGAGAATGACAGGCATCAGGGCTGTGGCATGGAATTGTCGCCTGCAATACTCATACCATTCCACCCCCACCCACACTCTGCAGTCACTGAGAGACATCGAGGTGTGCCTTGGACTCTTCAGCCCCAAAGTTTACCCCATTCTCCTATACAGCACCCATCTCACCATATTTCCTGATAGAATGGGGTGCGCATAAGGGCCAAAGACCCCAAGGCACACCGTGACACTTGTCGGTGTCTGCAGGGTAGGGTGTGGTGAAATGGTGTGGCCGTTATGCCTGACAACTCAAAGCACATCCCAATGCCTGTCACTCTCTGCAGGGTGGTGATGGGGTTGGCTTCAGTTCAATATTTCACTGCCATTCCTATTATGTAGCTCTGTAATTTCTACACTACCAATGCCAATGCCAGCAAGCAAACATTCGGCATTGACAAATGCTTGTTTTTTTTTTTTTGCTATCCTTATTACTATCTTATGTATGTACTATTTAGTTCTTGTAACCATATCCCTGGTTATACCAATCAGGTGTTATCTACCTCCCCTACTACCCCCAACTCGGCATCTGTATTGTACTTATTCCGCTCCGCTTTACCAGTCCTCTGTTCCCATGATTCCCATAGGCTCCCTTCCCTTCCTCTCCTCTTGTCCTCGCCTCTTCATCCTTCCAACTGTTTCACCCTTCTTCCCCCACTTTTTTTGTTATCTTCCTATATCCTGCGACTGTATCCATGATCACCCCTTCCCTCCTCTGGTACTCTCTAGGCTCTCCTATTTTATACATTGTATAATTATGGATTTCTTTTTATTCTGTAAACATTATGTCTAGGCCTTGCTGTTGTCATCACCTTGTTATTGTAATTGTGATTGTATTGCTATTGTAATTGGCTGTTGTATATTATAACTGTGTATTCTGTCAAGGTACATCTTGAAAATGTGCTGTTGTCATCACCTTGTTTTTTGTAACTGTCATTGTTATTGTTTTTGTAATTGCTCATCTCCTTTTTTATGTATTTAGCTGTTGTATATTGAGACTATCTATTCTGTCCAGGTCCATCCTGAAAATGAGCTTTGCTCAACAATGTTCGCCTGGTAAAATAAAGATTTTGATTGATTGATTGATAAATACAGCTTCATTTGTCAGTGGTTAGAAGGCACTTACATAGGAACATAAGCTGTGTTTACATGATCACATTTGCACTGGAGTAACCTGTGCACTTGGGATGCTCCAGTGCAAATGTGACTGTGTGGACACACACCCAATCAGGGTAAGCCACTCACTAAGATGGTCCCAGATTCTCTGTCAAGCTAGGAGCACCGAGAAGAGCAAGTGGCTTAAGTGGCAGTGTGAACTGCCCGCACCGCAGCAACCAATAGATGTCTGGCTCCCCCGCGATGCATGGCCCCTCACCAGCACAGATTGCAGTGGTGCAGAGAGGGGCCATGTAGACAGACAAATCACAAGTGGCAAGTGTTCGGGACTGCGCTGCTGTAGCTTTGTATTTGCGGTGCTATTGCTGTGGAAACACGGCTATAGAGTGTGTTGGGGGTGGCAGAAGAGAAGACCAAATAGTGTATCAGGGCAAACCAAAAATGGAAAAATATGTAACACACTAGGAAAATAAAAATAAAAGTGGTTTTAAAAATAGGAAATGTAAAACACAGAAAAAGCCTATTCTGAACTCGGTTCCAAGTTCTTACCACTCGGGTCCTAGAAAAGGTCTTTACACCTAGCTTCATACAGGAGCTGACAGGGATTCTTGGCTGCTGGATTGAGCAGCTTTCATACAGCACAGCCCGAATCCCAACTCTAAGTAACTTAACATAGAAACATAGATTTTGGCGGCAGAAAAGGACTGGTTGGTACTAGTCTGCCCCAATTTACTCTGCCTATTTTGATACCTCTGACTCTTCTTGGTCACTGGCGGCAGCCTCCCATCCTCCCTTTGTACTGCCTAGTTTTCCCCTGTGCCTATCCCGTGCATTCTTGAAGCTTCCTACTATCTTAGCCACCACAACTTCTGCCAGTAGGCTGTTCCAGTCATTCACGACTCTCTCAGTGAAAAAATATTTCCTCACATCCCTTTTAAATTCCCCCCTTCTAGCTTCATTACATGCTCCTGTGTTCTGCTGCCTTCATTTCTCTGAAAGAGACAGCCCACATGCAGGGTGCTGTTAAGAGAGTAAACTTCCCAGATACAAGTACCTTCTTGAATTCCCATGGTCTGAAAGGGCTGACACATGCAGTCACCATAGACATGACTTGTTTTTTAGTGATAGCTGACATGGCTCAAGTCTTTCAAGTCATTTAAGTCATTTAAACATTTTGGCTAAAGACCTGCATTTGCAGAACAATAAGGCAGTACATTAATATTCAAGCAGCCCTGGCTAAATGGTTTGCTCACTGGGGGTGTCCATTCAGCCTCCTCCAGGTCGAAGCCAGCTCATTATCTATTAAATCACTTTCAAGTTAAGTGCCTATGGTCCCATTTTGGGTAGTCAACTATTATTCACATATCCATCCCAGCTGAACATTTGCAGATTAACCCTTTGCACACATTACTCTAACATCCAGAAGCAAGTATTGTAGGAATCCATGAAGAAAATGAATGCTATGTTCATCTGAGGTGAAGAACTTATCACAGTGGACTAGGAGGTGAGTGCCAGCAAGGGATGAGTGGAATAGAAGTGTTTTCTGTTTTAGGCCCATCCACCAGCAATTTACCACACGAGTTATGTAAGGGTTGTGAAGTGGCCAGTTCTTTCCAGTCAGGATTTAACTTGTTTTAGTTTGCTTTAGTTAGCTCTTGCTATCAGAACAAGGAGGGACTGAGGTAGACAAAATATTTCTGATACATTTCAGTCAGAAATCCAAGGGTTACTGTAAGGATCAGTACAGGGATGAGATTTAGCAGGGAGCATGTCGGTTGCAGGGGCTGTGGGGCACTCTTCTCCAGGATTACCCTAAGGATGAGGGCTTACTGCCCCTTCTGGAGGACCTTTTCAGAGCTTCATGCTCAGCTGGTAGCAGCGAGGGAAGAGATATCTCTTCTGCAGCACTGGCTCAGCTACAACCCAAATTCCTAGAGGACCACTGCTTGGGGAGGGATAGGGAAGGGTGGCAGAGGAAGCCCACAATGAGGTCAACCAACCTCACGCCATCCCAATGGCAATTCACTTTGCACTCCTGGAGGAGACTTCAGTACCTGACTCCACCCAGGGGTGGGGGTGAGGACTGTGTCAGTCAAGGGGAAAAATTCTGACCTGGTGGCACCCAGGGGTGAGATTAGAAGAAGGCAGCTAGGAGAGTCTTAGTGGATGGGATGCTATGATCAGGGGACTAGAGATGGTGGTGGGTGGGGGAGGAGGGGTGAAGGATGGCTAGGTGCCTTTCTGGGACATCAGCCATCTGGGACATAGACAGCATAGGGAGGATGGAAGGGGGAAGCTGGGGGTTCTGGTACACTTGGGTGCCAATGATCTGGTGAACCAGCCTGTGAAGCAAGGGAAGTGGAACTTTCAGAGGCTGGGGGACAGACTGCATGGAGACTCAGAACCCCCTTGTTTCATGAAAATAGTGGTGCGGGTGTGATCGTCAATGGACATTTTTTTTTTACAGGGTAAAAAAAGTTAAAACAACATCAAGGGACAGTTTTCTTATTTTCAGCGTGAAAGCAGTATGGGAGAGTGGGGGGAAAGCCACTAGCCACCAACAGAATAACAAATGGGGATCGGGGGGGCCACTATACAACCAGGAAAATGTATAGTAACTGAAAAGTAAATGACATCGGGGATGGGGGGGTTACATATAGCGATAGGGGATTACATATAGCGATGGGAGAGGATAGGTGGATGCCAGTAGCCAGCATCAAAATCTGAAATGGGCATCAGGATTGAGGGGGGAGGGAAGGCCAGTAGACCACCAGGACATTGTAAACATGAAAAGTTTTATAGTAATATCGGGGATCAGGGAGGGAGGGCAGGCCACCAGAAAAATGTATATATTAAATAAAAAGTAAAATAACATCGGGGATGGAGGAGTTACATACAGCGATGTGGGCTTGGGGATGGGGAGCAGTCAAACAAGGACGTGCAGCACTGCAACTTGTGTTCGGGTCAACACTGTACTTCTGTGCCATAACCTGGGTCTTCCACAGGTGGCACTGTGCAGTTGCAAATTACAGCAAAAGAGTCATGTTTCACAGTACAACTGAACCTTATTTCACAATTTGTGGCAGAGAACGGTTGTTTCACAAAACAAAGTGCCGCAATTTGTGGCAAAACAATGCCTCGGATACAATAAACACATTTCTGGGCATTTTTTTTTTTTAAAACTGACCCCAGAATCCAATTCCTTGGGCGCCAAATAGGTAAACACAACTGTTGGTGTTTACCAAATGACTTTATTTTTTAACCTGTTTAAATTTGTTTGACTCGCTAACTGAAAACAAGAAGGTGGCTTCTCAAAACGACATTCCGCATCCGCAGCAAAAAGAATGTTGTTTTGAGCGGGACATCTAACTTTTCCCATAGGAAATAATGGGACACTTTGAACTTTAATAACAGAATAAAATTTTTTCACCAAACCTTCAAAAGACCCATCTGTGACCCAAGCCCTGTAGACCCTAAAAATTTCAGACCAAACACCCAAGCCATTTCTGAGAAACGGCGTGACAAAGAATTTACACAGAAATGGTAATTTTCACATTTTTTGACACTGTATATCTCGGCACCAGCATATCCAACCAGGACAAAACTTGCCATGTCCACAGATCGTTGGTCCCTAATAGCACATGCAAAATTTCATACAAATTGATCAAGCTATTGCAAAGTTATTAGAGTGCAAAATATTGGGTTTAACATAGAAGTGACTGTTGAACCCTAACTGTAGGGGCGTGACCGCGTCCCTGTAATATGTATATGTAGTATTTCTTCATCCATTTCAAAGCTGACATCTATTTTTTTTTGTGTGGTTCTTTCTTTCTTTGTCTGTGGGGGGCAAAACGTACCTATGAGTGACATTAAGCTGTGTTAGGTAAAGGTACTTGAATTACTGCCGTGATTCCGCCCATTTACTGTGAACACCCGATACTTTAAAAGTCATGCCTATGAAGTTTTTTTTTTCTCTCCGCGTCACACAATGAAGCGCTGTTTACTGACTGAATGGGAATTTATTTTTAGTATGTTCAGGGCAAGACTGCAGTCAGTCTTCACACAGAGACGCTGCAATTTGAAATGAAGCTGTGAGAATGTTTACAGTGAACCACCTGTAGCGTCGCGCTCTGCTCTGCTCATGCTGGAGAAAGAATGGCTTTTTACTGTGATGCAGCCAGGTGCTTAAGATATCACTTGTGATGTACCCAGCATAAAGATAGTAGTATTATCTCACCAGTAGTCCATGAGATAGTACTTGTATCTTGCAATGCAGATATATAAATAAATGTTTGTTGAACAGTGAAAACACTTTGTCAACAGATACTGTAAAAGCCGTCCTGATTTTCATGTGAATGGTAAATGACTCACTAAAAACTGCAGCCTTCCTTTTCATGTTCACCCTTGCATTTGCGCAAAGCAAACATGTTGGTATGATAGCGAATTTTGAGAGGTGTGTCACTGTCGGCCCAATGCAGGGCAGTCTGTAAGGGGGCTTGACAGTGTCAGACCAATCATCAGCCAGGCTGATCGTGACACTCTTCTGGTCTTGCTGGGTGGAAACTTCATGTGGTTCAAAGAAAAGAACTGCCCAAATCATAGGGTGGCTCTTTCCTTTGATCTGCAACATCGCCCAACAAGCAGAGACGATCAGCATCGTAATCAGCCTGCTGTGGTCCTCTCCCCACAACATAAAAACAATCCCTTCCTCCCTATGCCAAGTACCCCTCCCACCTCTCATTACTTCCCCCTTCCTTGTTAATTTTCCAACACTGGAGTGCCCAATCCCCAGTGCTGGCTAGTACCTCCACCCCACTCATTTTCAGTGTGTGACACTGGGGAGCCCACCCCCAGTTCTGCCAAACATAATACTGACACTGAGGTGCCCAATCCCCAGAATCAGTACCTGAAAAAAAAAAAAAGAAAACCTTCTCTTGTTTTTTTTAAATTGCCGTAATCCTACTCTCTGTCAAGTGTCCCTCCCACCAAACCGTCACTTCCTGTTCCCCTAGAGGTTAAACCAACACTGGGGTGCCCAGTCCCCAGTGTTGGTACCTGAAATAAAGAAAATGGTTGCTTACAGTGTTTTAAAAACACCCTGTAAAAAAAGAAAAACACCCATCGATGTCTGTTGCTGTTAATGGCCCACCACCACTGTTTCCCTTCCCCCACCTGACCCTCCCACTCAGCACCCACCACTCCACACCCCCTCCACGCCTTACTTACCTACCTACTGGGGCTCCAACACCATAATCCTCTCTGGACCAGAGACACATCTTCACTCCCCAACGCCAGACTTGGAACTGAGAAAATCAGGTGTGTGATTCAGTGTATTTCAATGTGTTTTGCATTTGTCCTTACTGTATGTCATGGTCATTTTTTTAATATTTTTTCCCCAAAACTTTTCAACATGACCTTTTTGGGAGACCATCTCATAAACAAGGGTGGAGACATTATTCGGATTCATCCTGAAAGTTAATTTCATAGTCACTGCATCAAATCACCTTTTGGGCAGGATTTGAACATTTTCTCCTCCCTTGTTCATGAGGTGGGGTCATAAGAAGGCTATGTTTACAATGTGGGGTAAAAATATTGAAAAACAACAATGTTATGAGCACACATTGAAGTTTTTCAATGCACACTCATACGGTGACTTAGGCAATTTTCAATATTTTGACCCAAAATGTTCAATATAGCCATTTTTTCATACCACTTCACAAATGCAATGGCTGTCATTTTTCAAATCCTGGCCAAAAACCGTTTTTGCACTTGTGGCACAAAATGACGTTCCAGCCATTATTTCATTTATTTATTTATTTTCTTATAGCCAAACTTTTATTGATTTTGTTCATAGTCATAAGTACAAAAACAGCAACAGCCACAACTGTCATTTACATTCCTCTGCACATAATTTGATATTTAAACAACTTGATAAGCACTCCTTAGTTTCCATTGTGTGAAACATATATTTAACTTTATCAAAATAAAGAAACAAAAAGGTTCAAAATCCTAACATCCACCTTAGTTCTCATCATGTATCCATGGGTACAGGGGTGATCATCATTCCTTCTTCACTGCACAAAGGTTGGGGTCTCTAGCCATGACATTATAATAACCATTGACTCCATCTGTTCCTACCCTTCTCAACTTGGTTCCTGAGAACATATGTCAGTGTTTCTAATGTATATAATTAACTAACTTGGTCCACTTGTCAATGGTGGGTATCAACGTATTCAGACAATGTTTTGTGATGCGCTTCTTTGCAGTAGCTAATAGTATGCCTAACAAATGTTTGTTCATGGGGTCCTTCAGGCCTTGCAAGAATAGTGTCGGAATAAACAATTGTTTGGTGAGTGTTATTTGTGGGGTGAAAATCTCCCAAAGTGCTCCTTCTGTCTCTTGAAAGAAAAGTTAGAGTTTTTGGACAATTCCACATGATATGGAAGTATGTGGCTCTAGGTTCTCCACATTGCCTCCAACAGTGAGCAGTGAGGGATGTCCCCCTATGAACCTCTTGGACTGGTGCAATGAAGGCTCTGACCAAGCACTTCTAGCTAAACTCTCTCCAAGACATGGAGGAAGAGACCTTATGTGTAGTCTGGCATACATTTTCCCCATTGATTCTTGTCTACCCACACATGCAGCCTATGCGTCTTATCTTGGTGGCTTCAGCTAAGTAGAAGGATACAGTACCAAACATACCTGTTAGCTAAAAAAGCACTTCTCTGCCTTTTGCCCCCGGAATTACAAATCTCCTTAGCCCTGACTCCAGCTCCCAGTGCACCTGAAGCTCAGCCCATCAATCTCTGAAGATTCCTAGGTGCAGAACATCTCTAGGGCAGCGATCATTTGCTTACAGAGCCCCACTCGGGTTCAGTGCACTTCCCAATGAAATCCTATCCATAGCAAGATTAGGTCCTTTCAAGCACAGGCTCCATCAGCAACTTATGGCAAATAGTTCCTGCGACTGCTTCACCTAATCACACTACCACCTGTGTCCACTCCAGTTTCCTCTTTTCCACCCCAAAGCTTTACCTTTCCAACCCTTGCTATATCCTTCTACCCTCCCCCAAGTCTCCCACCCCCACCACCTCCCCTCCTACCTACCTACTACCAGCACCCACTACTCTTTCTACTCCTATACTGACAAGGCCTTCTGGCTGCTTACCCCTCTTCTTCTTCTCTCTTATTACCACCCCCACTCCTTTCTTCTCCACTACTAAAGTTATTAATTCTAGATAATTAAAGTATGTACTTTACTGTTTTTTAAACCTAGTCTTTGTATTACCGCCTCTGTATGTTTGTTCACTCCTCCCTACTGACGTGGAACTTTTGTAAATAAGCACCTTGCACTCAAAGGTATTGTAATCCAAGACTGAATAAATAAAATAAATACATAAATATTGGGTTTCCCAGTTCCTGCTCCCAAAGTGAAAAGGTTAGCAACAATGGATTCATACTCAGTGAGATGAGAGTGCCATAGACCTGCGAAATAAGGTGAGGTAGTGTTACCCCTATATAGATAAATGGTGAGGCCACTCCTGGAGTACTGTATCCAGTTCTAGAGGCCTCAACTTAGGAAGGACATAGACGGGGTAGAGGCGGTACAGAGAAGGGCAACCAAAATGGTGCATGACCTGCATCAGAAGCCCTTCGAGGAAAGACTTTGGGGAATTAAATATGTACTCACTGGAGGAAAAGAGAGGAAAGGGGAGACATGACAGACACATTTAAATACCTCAAGGGTATTAATAAGGTACAGCAGGGTGGCATATTGCACAGAAAGAGATGCTCAAGGAAGAGGGGGCATGCTATGAAGCTGGAAGTGGGGAGAATTATTTATTTATCATATAATAAATGTCTCCCCATTTCCAGAAGAAGTAGGGAGACTTAGCAGGGATGTGAGGAAATATTTCTTAATGGAAAGGGTGGTGGATGCCTGGAACAGCCTCCCAGCAGAGGTGGTGGGTACCGAAATGGTAACAGGTTTCAAACATGCATGGAATAGACACAGGGGGACCTTAGTAACAGGACTGGGGGGGGGGTAAGGCTGGAGATCAGTTAGGGTCTATGGTAGTACAGTAGGTAGGGACTTTAGGGCAGACTAGGTGGGCCAAGAGGTCCTTTTCTGCTCACAGTTTCTGTGTTTCTGTAAGTAGAAGGGACCCCTTGGAGGGCTGCTGTAACTATCTGCATTAGAGGGTTTGTGGAGTCTAATATTGTTCGCCTTCTGAGCATTCTGGTTACGTACGCCCATACTTGAAATTATCTGAACATGTCCATTTGGGGAAGTACCAGCAAATCCTTCACCATTTTAAATGGTTTGACATCTTCCCTCTGCAGTAGTTGAATGGGAAATCTTAAATCTTACCCCCTGTGGTACCAATTTTTATATCCCACATCTAACGTAGCTGGAGGAAATCCATGTGCATAGTATAGCCTAGAGGTTAGAGGAACGAGATGTGAACGAGCTGGTTACATCCAGCAGACCAGACCTGAGTTTGATTCTCACAACCTCCACTTGCATACTGTGTGACTCTGAGCAAGTCACTTAACCGCCTAGTGCTCCCAGGTTGCCCCTGAAAACAGGCACTTGTGCCTAGTGGGCCTTATCCGGTTACCAAAGACTAAAATAAAAAAAAATTAAAAATTTGTAGTGGGAATAAGCATATCAACTGATGCTGCAATTTACCCCTAGTGATCCATTTCCTCCTCACTTGCAGTGGGGTGAGGGTAGATGGGAAAGTACATCTGTTGTGTGTACAGAACTGTTGAGCATTCAACATTGCAGTCTCAGGGGAGTGGGTGGGAATTGCCTCCCATTCCAGTTGGGACTATTTGTTGGTCAGGTATGTTCCTAAGCCAATACATCACCAATTGTAGTTGAGCGGTCTCATGATACAGCCTAAGGGCAGATAATGCCAAGCCTCCCTGTATCTTCAGACTATGCAGCATCTCAAAGCTTACCCTAGGCCACTGTCCCTGCCATAGAAAGTGTGAGATCTGCTTATTCCAGCATGCCCAGGCCCTCTGATGAACTGGGAGCACCCAGATTTTTTAATAGATACAAACATTTTGGGAAAACCATTATCTTAATTGCTGCCACCCTTCTATCCATTCAAGGTCATTCTGAAGCTATGCCTGAATCAAGGCGTAGCTAGCTTCCTATACTGTAGTTGTGAGCTTGAGGCTGTAAGCCTCTTCCTTAAGAATTTCATCTAGCCCAAATCCCAACGAAAAGGGTATTTTTGGTTTAACAGTTGCATCCAGGATATAATGTACTGCCAGTGTCTCTGTCTTGCTCTCATTTAGCTTATAGCCTGACTGGGATCCATATTTCTGTAGCAATGACCAAAAAGCCAGGAAATCCATCTTGGGTTCAGACATATATATTATTCTGTAATCTGCGTAAAGGGATATATGATATTCCATGCCATCCAGGCCCAGAAATCCCCTAATTTCCTTGTGTTATCATACCACCTATGCCAGGGGCTCAATATACATGGCAAACAGCAGTGGAGAAAGAGGACATCCTTGGCTGGTGCCTCATTTCAATGTAAAAATAGGAGAAAGGTGACCATTTACCCTCACCTGTGCACCTGGGCAGTGTAGATGTAAGATGTGAGATATGAGATCTGAAAGGCAATTGGAAACCAAGATTTATGCCGTGTGGTGTGGAGAAAGGTCCAAGATACCCAGCTGAACACTTTCTCCACATTGAGACAGAGGGACAAGACAGGAGAACCAGAGCGAGAGGCCAGTTGTATAATAGAGAGGGATCTCTGTTGTGCATATTCTGGCAGGATCTGATGAAACCCACCTGGTCAGGACCGATTATGCGGGGCAGTGTGCCATCCAATCTTTTTGCCAGCACCAACACAGACACTATATAGTCAGTGCTAAGCACTGAGATCAGGCGGTGAGATTCATTCACATCTATCATTCAGTTTCCCATCAGCCACTAAAAGTGACACCTGCCATGTTCAGCAGGACGGTTCCTAAAAAGACTATGTTGAAAATTTGAGGTCAAAATGTGAAAAACAGCTAAGTTATGAAGAAATGCTGAATTGTTCCAGTGTTTACTCATGACTTTATTTTTGCAGATTTTGGCCCCAGTGTTCAACATATCCCTTGTGTTACCCCACCTCCTGTACATGACAGGTGTCAGTTTTAAAATCCCCTTCAAAACATGTTTTCAGAGTCGCACTGCTAAATCACTTTTTGGATGGGATTTTAAAAATTCCACCTGTCTTGATCATAACGTCAGTCATAAAAAGACTGTTGGAAACCTGGGGTCAAAATGTGGGAGCTCAAAGAAAATTAGATATTGCGTCTCAGCTGGCCTGTCCTGGGTAAATACAACCTAAAATGTGTAAAAGCAGGACACCACTGAAAATGAGATATTGCATCTCATCGGGTCTATCCTGGGCAGATATTTAGCAAAAATGTGTAAAAGCAGGATGCCAGTACAGCAGAGCCCCCACTGAATTGTGCTTCAGTGCTGTTCTATACTGGGAAAAATACATTGTAAAAGCTGGAAACCACTGAAAATGTAACTTGCCTTTCAGCTGGGCTACCTGTTGAAAACAAGATATGGCATTTGGGCTGTGCTGTCCTGGATAAATGCAGAGGAAACATTGGGAATGGCAGGATCCCACTGAAAACAAGACAACATCTGAGCTGTGCTATCCTGGATACATACAGTACAAAGATGTGGTAAAGGGACCTCACTGAAAATAAGATGCTGCATCTCACCTGGGATATCCTGGATAAATATATTGCAGAACTATGTAAACAAAAACAAAAACAAAAAAAAAACAGGACCCTACAACAGAACCCTGTGAAAAGGAGATGCTGCATCGAAAATTATCTATCCTAGAAAAATGCATTATAAAAGCAAGACCACGCTGAAAACGAGTTATTGCGTCTCACCTCTACTGTCCTGGGTAAATCCAGTATTAAACTGTGCAAAATCGGGACCCAATTGTCTAGTCTGTCTTGGGTAAATACATAGCAAAAATGTGTACAAGCAAGGCCTGGGACAACAGCAATGCCAGCGGTGAACATTCGGCATTGACAAATGCTTCTTTTATTTACGTCACTGAGCACTTTGTGACGGGGCAAGCTGCCAAACACTGCAGCTATCTGCTGACCTGCAGAGTTCAGTTCAGTTTGGTTTTATTTGTTTGACCATGGGTCATTACAAAATACAGTACAAAAAAAAAACTCTGCAGCATAATGTTGATAAATACATAGCATCTTTACATTAGTAGAAGGACATTACACATTATTTCACAGCTTGACATGTTCATTCATGACTGCAACTTTCTTTCAATACTTTATGAGACAGCAGTAATAAAATGTATCAAAATCATCACATCAGTAACTGACTGAGGGTTTAGCAATATGCCCATGCAATCTTGTAAAGAATAATTGTTTCTTTGTTTCTCTATGATACTTCCGAGGTAGAAATGTCTCCATTTCAAACATAGGGGACATTGAAACAAAAAGGAAACAGGGTTTCCTCATGTCCTAGAGTACAATAACATTCAGCATTCTTATTTTCATTTGCTGTGCTGTATCTGTCTTCTGCTGTTTTTAAACTGTAACAATCACAGCGATGCCAGGTGATTGTTTGGCATCAGAGGTAGCTGCAGAGTTGATTACAAAGCAGATTAATAAACTGGCTTGCTGAGCTGCGGGAGTCCGGTTTACTCTAAGGAGCAGCAGCACTTTCCATGTTTCCAGTGCCAAATACGTTTGGGGTGTTTTAATTTAACAACACAAGCAATGGAAAGTGGTGCCAAATTATATTAGGAAGTTTCATTTAAAACTTCAAGCAGTATCCATGGCAGCTCCACACCAAGGCATGTGACCTCATAAAGTAATGGTGTTTCCCGGCTGGTGCCCCATGGGGTGCACAGATACCCCCACAGCAGCAATATTTCAGTGTCCTGGCTGCCAGCTGTTGTGCCCCATCTGTGCCCTGGTAACCGATAGTGGGTAGAGCCACCACAGAGTAGTGTTAAATGTATTTTTATTGATATATATATAAAGTTGAGTAGAGCAAGCAAGATAATCTAACTAGCAGGTTCATTGTGGGAATGTTTATTTTCTTAGTGTAGTAGTGAAATGAAAAGGCCCTTACCGTTTTGTAGCAACTGAGCTCCATATTTCAGTTTCCACAAATAATATTTTTAGTGCGGTCTGCCACAGTTTAAACAATGATAAAAAAAATACCCCTTATCTTGCTGAGCAGAAGATATGCTTTTGTGCTGTTAACCTGGTCCATACCGCCCTTTAGCTGGCAGTTTCCATTTCCTTTTTTTGCTCACCCCTTTTAAAGCTATAGAGGAGATACAAGATGCTACTGTGTTGCAAAGTATCTGTGACTGCATAAAATGCATGTTGCAATGAAAGGGAAAGTGCACTGTAAAGGAAACCTGTTACAGGTCTTTTACATAAGATGTAAACAAACTGCAAAGGATTTGCATATATGTTGTATCTTTACAATTTTTGACCAGGAAAGACACACTAAGCTGATGCTTGGTTTCAGGTGCATTCTGGGAGCACAGGGAAGTTAGCGACTTGCTCATGATAAGACAGTATGCAAGTGGTGACTCTAGGATTCAAACCCAATTCTCTAGGGTTTGTAGGTCAGTGCCCTAACCACTATACTAAACTGCCTCCCAGTGTCTTTTCTCATAAATCTGTGCCCTTTGACACTCATTATAAAATGGGTAAGAAAATACTGTACTGTGATTAATGTAATCCAGTCACATGACCATGCCGTTATCCCAGCACAACAGCACAGGTCAGAAATACTTAACTTTCTGAACCTCATTATTTGGTCCTAAATGTAAAAAATCATGGTAGCCATTTTATAATCACAATAAGGCATTCCAGAGTTTGGGTAATTGAGGGATAATGACACTTCTTGGGTGCGTAAAGCCCTCGGCTCTGCCTTGGGCTTTCTTTTCCAAGGTATGTTGTTATCCCCCAATAACGGACACCCCGTCATGTCTTATTGCTTAAGCATTGGATTTACAGCCACCATCTGAGAAAAGGCAGAGGAAGACAGGACACGTGGCTTGCCTCTTGGTTTGGTGGCAACTCCTTACAATGCAACACGAGAGGCTTCAGTTCAGGAATGACCTTGAGTCTCTCACTGAGCTGGTGGTGGATGGGCCCATCACTGAGATATTGTGTCTGCTCTCCAAGGCGGGAAGGCCTGAGTGTGTCCCTCTCCAGCATCCCCAGTGACAGCACTATAAATGTGATTTGCCACGGTCTCCAAGGAGACTGCTTCTTGCACCCCTTGTGGATGAGATGAGGTGCTGCAATGAGGATGGGCTGGGAATGTCATCTAGGTGCAAGTGTTCGTGTACTTTCTGATGTAGTACAGAAAAAATAAAAGTGTTAGATATTTACTAGATGTGACATAAAATTACTGTCCCTGACCATTGTGGGGGAACGTCCCGTTATGTCACTGTTGACACTTCATCCTGGGCTCTTCACTGCAGCGTGAAGTGCCACCCTGTACAATTCATGCCCAGACAAGTTTGTTTTATACTATTTACACCTGTGGCAAATTGTCCGTGGATGAATTGTGCAGGGTGCTAATTCATGCCAGAGCAGAGACTCCGGGGCGAGGTGTCACCCAGCGACATGACCGGTATGAGTTGTCATGTAGCTGAACATTGTACCTTCTCCCATGACACAACAGACACAACCTCCAGATTAGAGGTGAACATTCTGGTACAAATTTGAGGGGGAACTATTTTGCATAAAGCATGGTGACAACATGGAGTAGTCTACTAGACACCTATAGTGCATTGTCTTACTTTTTCTCCTGTGGCCCAGGTCTTCTCCTCTCCTCTCCACCTTCTCTGGCCACTGTCTGCCCCTCTGATCTACTCTTGGGCCACCACCTTGTACTCCCCCATGGCAGGGAGGCGAGGGAGCCCCCTACTCCCTCACCAGGCACAGATCCCGATCAGGTTGTGCCTGTGGAGACGGCACACACTGGCAGATGGCCATCAAGACGCATGACCTGGCTGCCATTAGTTTCTGGTTTTCTTCCCTTGTGGGAGCACAGTGTGCAATGACGCTTGCGATAGGGGTCATGCATGCTCCCGTGCATGTCCACGTCAAGCATCTGCTGCGCTCCCACCCCACGTTCTTGCGGCTCCATGCCGTCAAGCCCCAGCCTCTGCCAGGGGTCAGGCATGCACCGGCCACTGGTCTCCCCCCTCCCTGGAGATGGAGAGCAGTCCATTGGCCACTCAATCCATCTCCTCCCTGCCGACCCATGGTGGCCCATGCTCATTCCCAAATCATGGGTCACCGGCATGAGGTGTGGCACCCAGTATCTCAACCCTCCACACCACTGGGCCGGCAACTATAATGCATTGTGATACAACAGAGTTTCGAATGTTGTAATTGTATCGCTTCATGGAATCTAGGCTCTTAAAACGTTGTTACTCCTTATTATAATGGAGGACAGTCTCAATGGGCTGCATGGCCTGCTTCCATTTATTTTATCGCTGTAGGTATGACAATGGTGACCATTTGTTTTTTGTTGTTGTTGTTTTTTTGAAATTTATGTTTATTGCTTTTAAGATCAAATGCAATTACTCATCAATAAAATGCTGCAAGGTTTCACATAGCGTTACAAAATGCATCCAATGTATACACTTTTAACTTGGCCTATCACGGACATGTGTTTGAAGCTGGGAATCCCATTAAATGTTTAATTGTCCAGGCAAAACTTCTGAATATGCTACACACCGCATGACAGTAGGTGGTGTATCTATATTAAGTTTCTAAAAAACAGTAGACTCATCATTGACGCTGATGTGACCCCCTAAACCAAACAACTGAACCAGAATTCACTATGAAATCAACTTCTTATCTAGTTCAAACCTATACTCTGAGATCAGTAAGAAACCTTATGTCAATAGAACAGAAAAAGTACAAGTACTTGCTTCAAGTATCTTCTTCGGAAGCAGTCAGAGTGGGGCCTCGCCACTTCAAACTCGTGTGCTGTGGCCTCCACTTTTTTCCCTGCCTCCACCGGATCAGAATAATAAGTGTGTCCCCCGTACTGAATTCAGAGACGAGCAGGTATTAAAAGTGAGTGGGCTACTCCCAACACCTTCAGATGAGCCCTCCCAGTATCAAACCTCTTTCAATGAGCTCTAGTTGCATAGGAGAGGTCCTGAAAAAGATGTATAGTTGCTCTATTGAAGTTTAGGGAACCTGCCGAGTGGGCAGCTTGCAGCAAGAGGTCTCGCATCATCAGCCCTGATGTTATGACTAAGACTGTTCTGGGAAAATCACTACTAGGGCCCACCACATGAGGGGAGCTTCTATAGGTCTTACAAAAGCAGTTGCGGTCCTACGACAGTTGAAGTTCTCCCGGTAGCCAGCTATAGATAAATCCAAGTAGGTTGTCTCCCTCGCTTGCTTCAGGTAGACCCACTACGCACAAGTTGGGGGCCCGGGTTGCATTTTCCAAGGCCTCCAAATGATAGCACATCTGTGAATTTTGCTGCACCAGTTTGCTAGTGGTCGTTAGTGCCTGTGATGCCATAGGCTGCAGCTGCCGTTTTGTTAGCGACATCCAATTTTGCATCTTGTTCTGTAAAACATTGCAGGATCGATTCCATCTTAAGACCGATCACTTTCATTGAGGCCTGTAGGGCCCTCCACAATGAATCCGACCCAACTTGAGGTGTGGTGCTGGAGGTGGCCTGGGCGTCGAGAGGCACTGCATTCTTGGGGCCACTTCCTCCACCTTTCTGTGTTCATCCCATAGTTGAATTTGGTATGCACCTGATCCCCACAATACAAGGTACACCAAGCAGTCCTTTGCTATTAGCAACAAGTGTAAATATTCTGAAAAATAGTCAATTTAAGGACCAATAGTGCAGAGCAGCTCTCAAATGCGTCTGGTTGGCAGTGTGCTCAACAGCACCTCCAATGGTGACCATTTGTAAAAAAGTAATAAAAATCAGAAGTAAGAAGAGAATAAAAATAAATTTCTTACAAATGCTTATGGAACCCCAAAGCACTGTTGGCTGTCAGAAGCCCACAATTGCCCAGTCAGGTGGCACTGTGTATCACACTGCTTTGTGGGAGACCTGAGTTGTATCCCATTCCTGACTAACAGTCCTACAGTCCTGGGCCATAGGAATCTGGCCATGCTGTGATTAGATGGGGGGGGGGACACTGCTTGGCACCTCCATTGAAGAATTGTGATGTTGTGAATAATGGTTCTAAGGCATAACAGTGAAGTAACAATAGTGCCAGCCATCTCAGTGAGTGCATGTTGCCAAAAACAGAAATGGTGACTATGCACTACACCAAAACCTACATCAGCGATGGTCTCAACACACTCTCTGGGACCAATATCTACCATAGTTTTTATGTGGGCATGTGTGGGGCTTTACCCCCCACACCCCCTTGATTATTATAATCAACTGCAGGGAGGGCCTGACACTGGAGTACAGAACAAAACTCGGGGAGGGGGGTCAAGACATCAGAACAGGGGGACCATGGAGCACAAATCTGGGGGATCTGGGAATGGGAGATGGGGAAAAAAAAGTTTAAGTGCCAAACACAACACAAAATTAAAATTATTTACACACCCGGAGCAGGACACAAAAGGAGTATGCACTAGGATA
Organism: Neoceratodus forsteri; assembly: GCA_016271365.2. Lineage (NCBI taxonomy): Eukaryota > Metazoa > Chordata > Ceratodontiformes > Ceratodontidae > Neoceratodus > Neoceratodus forsteri. The sequence continues at coordinate 132,406,037 of JADMNL010000024.1, forward strand.
GTGGTGCATCATATCAAAAGACTCAAATCCAAAACAAACTAAAGATAGAGCACACACCAACCTTAATAAAAGCAAGGGCACAGGTCTCCTCATTAAAATATTTATTATACAAGAAACAAATGCCAACAGCATGACGTTGCTTTGGATAGTTCACATCACTTTGATAAAGGATATGGAGACCTGTGCCCTTGCTTTTATTAAGGTTGGTGTGTGCTCTATCTTTAGCTTGTTTTGGATTTTTTTTTATTCACAAACCCCTAGTTGGCTCAGAACTTGGAACCTCCTGTACCGCAGACATACACTACCTCCACAAGACTAAATGGCCAGCTGGGAACTGCCTGGCCAAACTAGCTCCCATATTCTCATTTACATCAGCTCCCTTCTACTGTCACTCTATCCTTCCATTGTGGTTATTGTTTCCTTACACTCACTCTTCCTATGTTCGCCATGCATCCACACTCACTCTCTTCATAGGCGGTCAGACTGAGTTCGCTCAAACTGAGTCACTCAATTTGACCCACCCATATCATGGGATACCATGAATTACCACACAATGTTATGTCTTGGGTGCCCGTGTTCCAGAACCCAGCATCTCCCTCTGGATCTCTTGGCCCCACTAAACAAAAAGGTAATCTTCAGAGTAGGCTTTCCTTGGAGGGAGGAGGGAGCGCTTTCCATGGGGTACCTGATGATGGGTCATGTCTGAATAGAGTTTGGAAGGCACAGCCCAAGGAAGCAGCACGGCAGGGTAAAAGTCAATGAGAAGCGGAGCCAGCCATGATGTAATGCAACTTGCAGTAAATTAGTAAGCAATAAGACATGATGGGGTGTGCATTAGACAATTCTAATGCACGGCTAGGGGGATGTAGTGAGGCACGAGGCCACAGGCCCTAGCCGTGCATTAGAACTGTCTAATGCACATCCCCAGAGTGTTTTATTGTGCTTATAAAATGGGCCTGTGTTTCTAAATGGGGTTCTAGTTTTAGCTGTGCATTAGACCATCTAATGCACGGCTAACAACCAATCAGATTGCTTGAAATCCTTTGCCCATTTTATAACGTCATAAAATATTGCAGTAAATGAGGGCTTGGTTGCCATTGAATTACATCATTCCCTGCAGCATACTGCAGCATTTTGTGAGATACTGCAGCTTTCCTGCATTGCATCCTGACTGAGGCTGCTGTAAATGCTGCACAGAGTGAGATTCAATTAAAAAGATGCGGGAATATCAGCTCAGTCTTTTAATCAGGTGTCTGTGAAAGACTCCCAACAGAAACTCTTGGATTAAAATTAAATAAGATGGAAACTCTTATTAGTTAGCAGTCCACACCTACTAAACAAACTAAACTACTACTATTTTTTATTTCTGTTTATGATGAGCAGTTGCTTTAAAGTTCTTCTTCGCATGACATTTCCAAGAACAGTCACCTTTGCTTCACATGTAATCCCAACGTTTTTGTCTTC